>CM060904.1:1180418843-1190418843 GCA_030737815.1 Allium fistulosum | reverse complement strand
TCAATTATCTTGTCATCTCTATTTCATTTTTTGTTATTGACATTGAGTTACAACATAAAAATCTTGTATTATTCACAAAAATAATAAGAAGATTTTTGTATTATTCTGAAATAGGTGATAAACGAGACCCTTCGATTCGGAAACGTTGTAAACTTTCTCCATCGGAAGGCGATTAGAGATGTACATTACAAATGCTATGGAAGTAGTTGAAGATTCACTGTATGAGTCGGTATGAAACTGTATATGTAATGAGTGAACTAAGTGATGTAGTGAGGAATATCTGTATATGTGAATATCAGTGTTATATATCATTAAATTGTAAAATAGCGGAGTCAGGAATTTGCATTGTTTCAAATGTTGAAATAAAATATTCATTTAAATAAAATACTGTTTGAATATCAAATTCTATGCAATAGCATTTTATTAAATAAATATTTATTTCTATTAAAAATTGAAATGTGCTCTACATTGTGGGCCCCACATGATGTGGGCCCCACAACTTCAGAAAGTTAATATCTATAACAACATTTTTGGAATGTTGCTACAGATACCTATGGGTGTTGCTATAGACCCAAATAGGGTTCTATTGCAACAATATTACTTATGTTGCCTTAGATAGTCAAAATGTTGCCTTTGAGGTCTAAGGCAACGGCAAAAATTGCATCACCCAAAAAGTGTTGCCATAGACCTATGGCAACATTTTTTGGGCCTGACCCAACATTTTTTTGTGTTTCAGAAGGCCGTTTATGGTGTAGTGATTAGACAAGAACCCTTAGGTAATGAACCTTAGGAATTCATGGACACTTGTATCAGATCCTATGTCATCTAAAGTAGCACTGAAGTAACTACACACAATCAGCGCATATTAAACTTGTACTCATTCACCAGATTTTTATCTGACCTACTCTTCTCCCTACTTTTTCCCCACCACAGTTGGATAGGCCAGCAAGTGATTAGCCCATTCTTGATACTTGGAGAGTCGGTCTTATCTTTGGAGACCACTTTTTACCATATTTTCTCTCCTTGTATTTATCTATTTTATCAGTATATTTTATCTCTTCTATCGGACTTTGAGTGAAATTTTCTATGTACTCTGTTTTGGACCACGTATTGATTTTCTGAGATTATGATTTGGATATTTTCTAAGATGGATATTTTTCTATGTTATATATATATTTCCTTCCGCTGTGAGTTTTAAAAGTGTAGTACATCTTAGATTATATTTGCTTGTATCAATGTTATAGAAACCTAACTGCTCACATTTTTAGGCATGGTGCGAGTTCGAAGGTCACCCTAGGCTTTGGATCGGTGTGTTGGGAGGTGCGGGTTATCACAGAACAACTATATTTGGGTCGAGTAGAAGCATTGGAAGTGAAACACTATTCAAGAGAGAATTCGTCTCCTCGGTTATATAGGGTTAGTATCACGGGGTCAACTTAAGTTAACTCGAAGTCGAAGTCTCTAGCTAGAGCAGTATGGTTAATAGTAATTATTGAACCAATGATTTTGTGTTTGGACTATAAACCTAAATATGGATGATATTTGAATTTTTACCATTATTGAATTTCATAAGGCCTAATGTAATATACTATTGATGAAGAGAATTAGTTTAAATGATTGTCATTGTCTGATACCGCTTATAACTAGTAAAATTGGAATTTAACAATAAGATGTGTAAGCGATAAATTCGATCAAAAGGTCACAACACTAGCTAAAGTGACGTGTGAACCTTAATTTTCAAATTGTTCAATATTGATCGTTGATTGAATTTACACCTTTGAGTCTCACACCGTAATGATGAATATTCTGAACAAACCACACGATTTAATTAATTTATAAAGTGTTCTAAATTAATTAATATTTATGAAATATTAATTATTAAACTTTATTTGATTTGTTTAAATACTATTAGCATTTAATAAAGTGTGTATATAAAGTTATAAACGCGTGTATTGATATACGATATCGATAAAACATTTAAACTGGGTTTAAATAGATTAATTGCTAAGTTTTTCAGAATTTTTTTTGAGGCCCACATGTATGCTGAAAAATGGGAGAGGTTTCAAGTGCGATTTTAAAATCCAAAGGGGCAATTAAAAGAAGGAATTAAATCTCCATCTTTTACTCCTCTTTATGACTCGCTTAAATCTCATTTATAAAATGATTTTTGCTCTTTTCTCTTTAATCTATTTCTTCTAACATAAATATGAATTGGAGGGAGAGGATTTGATGAGATTTAATTAGCAATTAAATAGGGAAGGTATTAAAGGAGAGAATCGAAAAGTTTCAATGTTTCCTTTAAAACATATTCTATCTTGTTCAATCCATCATTCTTTTTCTAAATTTTTATTTATTTTCTTTTTCTTGCTCTCCTCATCTCCCTTAATGGCCTCCATGATAAAAATTCCCCAAAATAGATTCAAATAAAATCAATAATATTCAAGGTGGTGTTTTCCTTTAGATCCTTGCAAAATCCAGAGGTTGATTCATTGAATCAGAGTTTTATTCTTCATTCAAGGTGCAAAACTTAGGCTTCATCTTTAGGTAATTCTAATTTTATTTTATTATATATTCACCATGTTAATGAAGTTTAAATCCTATACATGCTACATGTAATCTCATTATTTGTTCATTATGTTAACCTAAGTTTAGATCTGATATATGTTAATTGATTGTATATTCGTCATGATAATATAATTATATCCTACATTTTCTATTACTTTTTCATTATATGTTCATATTATATGTATAGTTTAGATCTAGTTCACTTTACAACGAATTTATATATTCCTAAGTTGTCCAATCTAATTTTGTCATTGTTTTAGAAATTATTATTTAATATAAAAAAGGCAGACAAACAAACAATTTTGGATTGGAAACTAATTTTAATTAATTGATGTATTTTGTACTTCATTATATACACAAATATAAATTAACTATATATATGTAAATTATTTACAATTAAATTAGAGATTGAATAAATGTTTTACATATTTGTTGTTTTGAGTATAATTTTTGGTTGCTGTTGACATTTGTTTAAAAGTTATTTCAATTAAAAAAAGGAAAAAAACATAAGTGGACTTTTGTGCAAAACATCATAAACTCTTTGAATCCCTCTTTAGTTAAAGTAGATTTCAATTTGTTACTTTAATTTTAAAACGTATAATAGATTACAAAGTTTATATGTGTGTGTGTATAGTGTGTGTGTGTGTGTAATTTTAATTTAAAACATAGTTTGTAGTTATTCATATATGCATACATATATGTGTTTGAGTGTTCAAATTGTTTTGAAATAGCACTAATAATAAGTAAATGAAAGGAGATAACTCCTTCACCCTTTCCTCTCCTTGTTAATTGCTTATTTTAACATAATTGATTGTCATTTTGAATATATGTAAACTTTTGATTAGTTAAAATAACTTTATAACATATTATATATAAGTAAAGATAAGTAAACTACACACACACACACACATATATATATATATTGTTATTTTATATGATTTCAAAATAAAATATGGAAAATAAAGGCATATATAAAGGGGAATGTATCCGCTGCGGTGTAAATCCCAACACATATATACGTACACATTAAGTATGTATACTGCTTATATGTTGCACTTGCACTGTACACACATGAATGTATTTGATACATTCATCATTATATATTTAAATTCAAATTAAATTTAAAAATCCTTTTAAACGATTTAAATAAAATAAGATTTTATTTAAAACCTCGGTAGATTGGATCTAATAATCTTTTGCACTTCATAGGTCCAATAGATTAAAGTAGGAAATTATTTGAAATCTACCTATTTCACCCGCTTTCGACTGGTCAGGATCCAATAATGGTATCAAAGCAAAATAGTCTAAATTAGTCATCTTAGGGCTAACCAACTAAGCTTACCAATTTAGTAGGGTGCCTAGAAAGGCATTGTCTAGGCTTGGGTTTGGGTAATCTAGTATCCTGCCCTTCTTGGCTATCGACCTGTCCCAAAAAGTGAATTGAGCTCAAAGGTTGCCCCTAATAGAAAAGGCCTAATTTGAATATGGTCTTGGGTTAATTTTCAAAGTTGTTTTAAAAATTAAAAATGAAATTTTAAAAGTTAAATTTAAAATAAGAAATACATTATAAATGTTATATGTGATTTCAAATATTTTTTGCAATTAAAACAAGATTTCAAATTTTAAATCAGAATTACAACATAAATGTCATAATACGATTTTTAAAGTTGGTTTTGAAAATAATGTATATTATGAATGTCATAATATAATTTTTTAAAGTGCTTTGAAAATACAATAAAACATATTTCAAAAAAATTAATATTTATTAAAAACATTAGTAAAATAAATTACTTAATTAAATAGTTAATTTATTAAAGTATATACATGTACAATATATATTTATAGATCTATGTTGCATTTTCTTGATTTGTTTAAGATAATGTGAGTATATATGTATATATACATAACAAATTTTTGAAATTAATATTTAATTAAATTTTATAACTAAATAAGTTAATTAACAAATAAAAAAATACATATACAAAGATATGTGTATGACCATATATGTTGTGATATGCATATTCAATTAAAATGTTTAATTGAATGACATAAAATAAATTAAAATGTTAATCAATTAAATAAAATTTAATTAATGTGATGTACATAAGACTATCATATGATTTAATTAAACTATAAAAGTTATATAGTAATTAAACTTACATAATACGAATGTATAAAATCAAGTGGAACAGAAGAAGAAAAAAACACAAATAGACTTAAAGGATAAATACATGCGTATAGTACCTATACCGTGATTCTTGATGTGTCCGACACTAGAATCATGCAGGTAATTCATAAGAAATACATTATTCCATAAGTCGATATCACCCAATATAATATATTAAAGATTATGAATCTTTAATATAAGGTTGTCCTCCACCATTTTTATATTAGTAGATTGCTTGCATACTCTCTAGGTGTTGATATTACTCAAGCTAGAGATGTTATGTGTAGTACTATCAGCATATTGACTAGATGAGGTAAGATACATCCAAGTATTTGTTGATATTTCTCAAGGTACATGCATTATACTTAGGCCATCGTGAAATGGGGGCCATAGTGAAATGGTGGCCATAGTGAGCAACATTGATAAGCATGAAATTGTAATTTTCAATTTTTGAAATTAATGGAAAAGATTAATCATTCAATATTCTAAAGAGGATTCATATTTTACTTATAAAATTATCTCTCGGTATGACTTTATGTTTTGGTACATATGTATTAAAATGGAAAATTCTAAATAATGATTTGAAATTGACTGTTTTCAGATAACAAATAAAGTGTCTCGAAATCAGTGGAAGCGCTATTGAAATTGTAGGTATTTGGATATGGTATAAGAAATAATACTAAAGTATCATTCTATAAGCATCATAATTGACTAAGTATTTAGATAGAAACATCGAATAATTTGATTTTTAATCAAAATGAAGAGGAAGCCTATGTCCATAAGAAAGAACATTAAATGGTACATAGATGTTTCCAAATTTATAAGTAAACAACATGTGGCTGATTGTTAACGAGATACTTATGTTAAAATTAGTAATAGTCTGGTTGTTTAATACTCGATATTAGATTTGTAAATTATATCTTTTATAAAACGTATAAAGGATGTTGGGAATGTGCCAAACAATATGCAAAGACATCCTATTAAAATGTTGTAAAACATGTAAGATGGATTCCTTATGTATTGACAATAAGAATAATCATGCATGTTTGCTTATGTATTTGATGCATGAAGCAAATATCAAATCCAAATTAAGACCATTAAATGGTAGTTTAGAGCATTCTCAAGTATTTATGAAATACTAGAGAATTGTTTACAGAAACAACAAACTCCTTATGAAGGAATGCTTAGACTCTCAAGTATAATATGTCAATATTAAATTTATTTTCAAACCTTAGTTAAGGAGCTTTAAGTTGGAAATGTTCCAAATAAAACATTATGGTTGATTCAATGAAAAGGCTAAGTACATCGCCTTGAATAGCGCCACGATAAAAGCAATGTATAAATATAAATGCACAAATTTATAACTGAGCCAGGGGTGATTCCAAGTATTAAGAATACTAAATTATTGTTATATGATAACAATGTAATGAAAGGAGCTCACAAGAAACCATGAAACATACTTCAACTAGTTCCACATTTTAAAGGTAGTTTATCAGCATCAGAGAGAGTTTATTGATAGAGTAGATAATTAAAACAACATAGTAGATCCATTCACGAAGGGTCTAACTCGATCAGTTCTAATCTGATTGATCGAAGGGATGAGATAGAGATTCTAAATTGGCCCAGAATGCTAGTGGGAGACTGATAGAGTTAGGGGTATGCCTTAAGGGCAATTATGTAATTTCTTATATATATCTAACTTAATAACCAATCTTGTTCGAAATAAAAGATTTTTTCTTTCTATTTTATACTTGACATAATGTGTTATTTTAATTAGTTAATTTAATTAGTTAATTTAATTAAAATTATATTCAATAGAAAACTCATAAATGGTATGTTTTCCAATAGTAGTTACAATGTGTTGTAATCACGAGCAATTTATCACAATAAAATAAACATATCATTTTAAATATTCCTAGTCAAGATGTATCGTAACTGGATATCAATACATCTGTTGAGACTAAAGCATGTAATGCTCTCTAAATGTTAGGCGGTGTATTACTCATGACTTCTAAGGGCACCAAGGGGTTACGTACTGATAGTTATTGGATAACTATGGAATGACTCAGTCGATAATTTTCTGTTGGTTAATGTAACTGAGGTCAAACATAAAATATCGATGTAACTAATTTACATGGTTCTCTTGACTTGAGAATACTATCTAGCTTCAATGTGGAAACTCTGCTTTAATTATGGTTAAATCGTGACATGGCGTCCATCGAATGACCATAGTTTGTTGAGAGGAAGCATTGAAAGTGAAACATTATTCAATAGAGAATTCTTCTTCTCGATTATATAGGGTTAGTATCACTAGGTCAACTTAAGTCAACTCAAAGGAATGTATTTGGCCAGAGCAGTACGGTCAATAATAACTATTATTATTGAATCAAGGAATTTGTATTTGGACTATACAGCCGAATATGGACGATATTTGAATTTTGACTATTATCGAATTCCTTAAGTCCTAATGTGATATAGTGTTGACGAAGAGAATTGGTGTAAATGATTATCACCATTAGGTACCGCTTATAACAAGTAAAATTGGATTTTACCAAAGAGATGCATAAGCAATAAATTCAACCAAAATGTCACACCATTAGAAAAGATAATATGTGAACGTTAATTTTTGAATTGTTCGACATTAATTACTGACTAAATTTACACATTTGAGTTACACAACCGTAATGATGAATACTCTAAATAAACCACACGATTTAATTAATTTATAAATTGTTCTAAATTAATTAAATTATTTAATTTTTAGCAATACTAATTATTAAAATTTATTTGATTGTTTGTATACCATTAGCATTTAATAAAGCGCATATATAAAAGTTATAAGCGCGCGTATTCATATACGGTATCAATAAAATATTTAAACTGGGTTTAGATGGATTAATTTCTAAGTGGTTTGGGAATTTTTTTCGAGGCCCGCATGCATGATGAAAAACAAGAGAGGTTTCAAATGCAATTTGAAAATCAAAAGGCGCAATTAAAACAAGGAATTAAATCTCCATCTTTTACTCCTCTTTATGACCCAATTAAATCTCATTTATGAAATGATTTTTACCCTTTTCTCTTTATTTCTATTTCTTCGGCCATGAATATGATTAGGAAGGGGAGGATTTGATGAGATTTAATTAGGAATTGAATAGGGAAGGTTTTAAAGGAGAGAATTGGAAGGTTTTAGTGTTGCCTTTAAAATATATTCTCTCTTATTCAATCCTTAAAAAACTTATTTTATTTCTCTTGCTCTCCTCCTCTCACTTAATGGCCTCCATGATAAAATTCCACAAAAAATTCAAATAAAATCTATAATATTCAACGTGGTGTTTGCCTCTAGATCCTTGCAAAATTTAGAGGTTGATTCAATCGAATCAAAGTTTTATTCTTCATTCAAGGTGGAAATCTTATGCTTCATATTCAGATAATTCTAATTTTATTTATTATATATTCATCATGTTAATGAAGTTTAATTCCTATGCATGATATATCTGATCTTGTTATTTGTTCATTATGCTAACCCAAAGTTTAGATTTGATATATGTTAATTGATTGTATATTCATCATGATAATATAATTAGATCCTACATTTGCTACAACTTTTTTATCATATGTTCATAATTTATGTATAGTTTAGATCTAATTCAGTTTACAACAAATTTGTATACGCCTAAGTTGTCCAATCTAATTTGTCATTGTTTTAGAAATTATTATCTAATAAAAAAGGCAAATAAACAAACAATTTTGGATTGGAAACTAATTTAATTAATTGAGGTATTTCGTACCTTATTATATACACAAATATAAATTGACTATATATGTAAA
The DNA here is from genome assembly GCA_030737815.1 of Allium fistulosum. NCBI lineage: Eukaryota > Viridiplantae > Streptophyta > Magnoliopsida > Asparagales > Amaryllidaceae > Allium > Allium fistulosum. The sequence goes on along the minus strand of CM060904.1, from coordinate 1,190,410,283 downwards.
TTATTTTAATTTACTTTGGAGATTGAATACATGTTTTACATTTTTTTTTTGAATATAATTTTTTATTGTTGTTAACATTTGTTTTAAAGTCATTTTAGTTAAAAAAATGAAAAAACATAAGTTGACTTTTGTGCAAACATCATAAACCTTTGACATTCTCTTAAGTTAAAATAGATTTCAATTTCTTACTTTAATTTTAAAACATTTAATAGATTATAATGTTTATATGTATTTATGTATGTATATATGTATGTGTGTGTATATATATATATGTTATTTTAATTTAAAACATAGTTTGTAATTATTCATATATGCATAAATATATGTATTTGAGTGTTCAAATTGTTTTTAAATAGCAATAAAGATAAGTAAATGGAAGGAGATAACTCTTACACCTTCTCCTCTCCTTATTAATTGATTATTTTGACGTAATTGATTGTCATTTTGAATATAAGTTTACTTTTGATTAGTTAAAATAAGTAAAACTCTCTCTCTCTCTCTATATATATATATATACATATTTTGTTATTTTATATAATTTCAAAATAAACTTGGACCATAAAACCTTAATAAAGAGCGAATGTGTCCATTGCGATGTAAATCCTAACACATATATACGTGCACATTAACTATGTATACTTCTTATATGTTGCACTTGCAATATACACACATGAATGTATTTGATACAATCATCATTGTATATTTAAATTCAGTTAAATTTAAAACTCCTTTTGTAACATCCCCAACTTGAAACCCGAAGATGAACGCCGTTGATGTTGCAGTCATCACCAAAATTATCTTATGGCAACTAAAATAAGTTCGGTATAATAGAAATACACATTTAAATAAACAAAGAAACTAAGTAATTCTATTACTCAACAAATTCTTTTAAATTTTCTTTACTACACTTCAGTAAATATTTTCCCAAAAAAGTACCCATGCAGAGGTCAAAATATAATAGACAAATAACATAATAAAGAGTCTGGTCCTTATATGAAGATGCAGCCTGCACACCTATATAAGCGGAAACAAAATCTTTATTAGCGAGAGAACCTCCTGCTCCATCTTCAGTCCTCGTACTATGGCCATTATCCCACCTGCCTAAGTCCATAAACTCAGCCTACTCAAATGGGTAACTATGAGTTTATGGGAAAACAATAATAAAATTACGGTTCAGATATAAAGTCTGGTTTGAATAATACTACCCCCAAAACAAACTTATAGTGAGACCAACCTACACTGCACAGGTTAGGTTTCCCCGTCACTATTCAATCAATCACGAGTGAGCCATTTTAAACTACTAATGCAATTATATCCTTATTTACTTCTTTAATTAAATGATGTGCTCCTTGCAATGCTTGCTTAGCCTCCCATTAGGGTTTGGTTCTTAACCATTAGTACTTGGAATCACCCACCGCAGCACTCTTTTAGAGTCTCTTTTTTTTCTTAAAAGTTTGTCATTTGTCTAATACTGCTTGGAATACCCCACCGCAATATACTTTTAATTCATTCTTTAACTCGAACTGTGTAGACCCAACGTCCCGTGGTATTTAACTATTTTGTTAATCTTTGGACTACAAAGAAACAGCCACATGTAGTCCTACATTTATTTACTAAATTTTCTAAATGCTTGGAACCATCCCACCATAGTAATTCATTTACTTGTTTTTCTTCAAACTGCCTGGAATCACCCACCGCAGTGGACTACCAAGAAACTCACATGTAGCCTTTAAACACTCTTTTGTTTAATTAGGAACTACATGGTCCTCACCACCACAATTTTTGGGAGTTGAATGCCTATCCTCACCATTTATGGGTGTGCATTCGAGTGATCATCCCCACCAGACGTCAATATCCCTTCCAACTCTTTCCCTTCCTTTAACTAACGGAGGGTCCTTCCCCGTTCTGACTTGGCCTCTCCCTGAGTCCCTATAACTTCTCCTTTATAAGTCTTACATATACCTATCTTTATAGCGCACAATCTGCTTGACCCACGCAGTACACTTTACACTTTACTTGTTAAGTGTTACTTTCTTTCTAAATTTTAGCGTAGTATGATCCCCTCATATCTAGCGTGGTTCTCTTACTTATACATACAGAACCACCGCCTCAATGTTGTACCCCCGACAACCCTGACATTCCCAACAAAGTCATTACACTTGTCGATTTTCTATTCATTCCTATTATACTTTCTGTTATTTGCACTGTCCTTTTGAGCAAATAATTAGGATCTTGTTCCCTTTTTACCAAACCCTGTTAATATATTTTTACATAGAGTTTATTTTGCTACATCCCTTGCAGTACCCATCTACCCCAACATCTTATTAAGCTGGTTTTACTTCTATTTCGTTATAGAAAATTCTGATTAATTTCCTTAATCACCCAAACCCCAGTTCCTTCCTTTTTAACTTTATTCGCCTTTTTAGGAGATTTTCCTTGTTGTTTTACAGGTTGAACAACTTCAAAAATTCGTATAAATTCGTATAAGCTTATGAGATCTCTAAAGCTGAGAACCCACTTCATAAATCTAGTTATAAACATCATACAAAACTTTCATTATATTTTGAAACAATTTAAATAGGAATACCCATGAAAACACCCCATGTATTCCTATCCCTCCCCAAAGCATTTATTAAACCTTTTATACATTTTTATGTAAATCCGTATGAACCCCATCATACATAGAACATACAGATCTAAACCGATCCCATGCATATAAGAATTTGGATTGTAAGAGTTAAGCATTACTCACCTAGATCTTTTAGATGTACATCATCGGTCTTCCTTAGTCTCTTCTAGCTTGCATTTCTGTATCTTCTTCTTATTTGCCTTCTTATGCTTCCACTATTAACGAGTTTCTCTAGCTTTAGTTTTTAGCTTGAGTAGAATGAAATGAATGAATAAAAATGACTAACATATATTGTCCCACAATAAGTTAGACCTAGGACCTATACCCACTTTTATTGATTCATATCCACCCTCTTTTATTAACCTGACATTTTCCCCTCGATTAACTTATTTAATTAATTATTAATTTTAGGGTTATTACAGTCTCCCCTACTTAAAGAAATTTAGCCCCAAAATTAGATTAAGGTCAACTAGAGTCTAGTCCTTTCCTTTATGTTTAACCTAAGCATTCCCATGAATTCCCATCCATGCATATAAAAAAACATACTAGTACGACCTACTAATATGGAAAACAACCATAATATCATATATATACATGGTCTACATTAGTATAACTCAATACATACAATATATGATAATCTGTGATAAACAACTCTGGATAGGTCCTCCCAAACTTATCCTCCGTTTCCCACGTGCAGTCCTCCCGATCTGCACTCCACTGAACGCATACAAGCTTCACAGCCATATTCTGAAGCTGTTTCTCACCCGATCCACAATCCAAATCGGTCTGCGCTCATAAGTCATATATGGTTTAATAACCAAGTCTTCTACTACCCTCTAGTTTACTGATGTGCCTGGATCCCTAATGCATTTCCACAAACATGATATGTGAAACATATTATGAATCCCTACGAAATCACTAGGCAGATCTACCTTATATGCCACCTTCTTAATCCTTCCTATGATCGAAAATGGTCCTACATATCTGGATGCTAACTTCCCATCTTTCCCGAAATGCATCACACCTCTTATTGGAGAAACCTTCACGAACACCTGATCGCCTACTACGAATTCCAATTCCTTTCTCATGTTGTAGGCATAACTCTTTTGCCTAGACTATGCTGCTCTCATTCAAGCTCGGATCAGTTTTACCTTCTCAGTAGCATCCTTCACCACATTTGGTCCTAACACAACCATATCCCCTGCTTCCAACCAACATGCAGGTGACTTACATGACCTTTCATACAAAGCCTCAAACGGAGCCATCCCAATACTGCTCTGATGGCTGTTATTATATGAGAATTGTACCGGATGTAGATAATCTTCCTAAGATCCATCAAAGACAAAAATACATGCTCTCGTCAAATCTTTCAAGACCTTGTTTACCCTCTCAGTCTGCCCATCTATTTGTGGATGGTACGCAGTGCTCATGTGCAGTTCTTTACCTAATACTTTCTGCAGACTACTCCAAAATATGCTAGTGAACAGCGAATCCCGATCACTAACAATTGTGCTTGGCACCCCGCGCCGTCTCACTATCATCTGCACGTATATTTCTGCTAATTTCGACGCAGTCTGCTTAGCCTTCATCGGAATGAAATGGGCACACTTAGTTAGTCTATCACCTATAACCCAAATGCCTTCATTCCCTGCCCAGCTGCCCTTGTACTAGGAAACCCATCAATGAAGTCCATGGATACTAAATCTCATTTCCATATTGGAACTTCTATAAAGGTTGCGGGAGCCCACTTGGCTTCGAATGTTCCACCTTCACTTGCTAACATGTAAGACATCTTCTCACACTTCTACATCCTTCTTTATTCCTTCCCAGAAGGAACTCCTCTCCATATCTCAGTACATCTTCGTACCTCTAGAATGTATGGTAAACTTTGAACGATGACATTCGTCTAATACTTCCTTCCGTAGTTCTCCAGTACTCAGAATATACAACCTGGCATTCTTTCGCGGTGCTCCTTTCTCATCCACATTGAATCCCTGCAGTTCTACTGCCTCGACTCTCGAATACAAACTCCTTGTTGCATCTGCACAGAACTTATCATTCTTTTGCAATTCAGCTATCCTTTCTACCCATTTAGGTCTGACTTTTAAACATGCTAAAATTATGTTTGTGTTGCTTAATCCTACACTAGACTGATACTGCACATTACATAGAAACAATGCTTCTAACGCAATCCATTCTTCTAACATTGGCAAAACACAACTTTTCTATCTCCGGCTCAAGGCATCGGCTACTTTGTTGCCTTTTCTTAGGGTATATTCTATCCCAAAATCATACGATGCTAGAAACTCCAACCATCTTTGCTGCCTCATGTTCAGCTCCCTCTGAGAGATCAAATATTTCAAATACTTATGGTCAGTATATAACTCAAACCTCTCCCCCAAGAGATAATGTCTCCAAATCTTCAACGCGAAGACTACCGTGGCCAACTCAAAATCATGCGTTGGATACCTATCTTCATGGGATCGTAACCGCCTAAATGCAAAAGCAATTACTCTTTCAATCTGTATCAGTACTGCGCCTAACCTCAAACTCGATTCATCAGTATACATAGTCATACCATCATTCTCTTCAGGAATTACTAATAAAGGCGTGTTTGTCAGTCTATGCTTCGGCTACTGGAATGCCTTCTCACACTCATGTGCCCAAACAAATTGCTCACCCTTCCTGGTCAGCCTAGTCATCGGTGCTGCTATACGAGAGAAATCCTTAACGAATTTTTTGTAACAACCATCCAATCCCATAAAACTTCACATCTCGGTCACAGTCTCAAATCTCTACCACCCATTTACTGCTTCCACCCTTTTTCATATCTACTGCTAATTCTTCTTCTAAAATCACATGGCCTAGGAATTTCACTTCCCTTCTCCAAAAATGACACTTAGAAAATTTCGCCTTCAACTTATGTTACCTTAACTTCTCCAGCACAAGCCTCGAGTGACCTATGTGCTCTTCCTCATCCTTAGATTACACTAAAATGTCATCTATGAACACCGACACATATATTTCTAGCATATCCCAGAAGAGCCTATGCATCAAATCTACAAAATATGCAGGCACATTGGTCAACCCAAATGGCATAAACAACCACTCATAAGAACCGTACCTAGTTCTAAATGCAGTCAAAGGAATACTTTCCTCCGCAACTCTTAGTTGATGGAACTATGTGGCCAAATCCAACTGCGAAAACATCCTAGCTCCACTCACCTGGTCAAACAGATCATCAATTCTCGGTAAAGGGCATGTATTCTTTATCCTCCTCTCATTGCATTTTCGATAGTCTATACACAGTCTCAAAGACCCATCAGATTTCTTAACAAACACTGCGGTTGCTTCCCATGGTGAGATACTTTCTCTTGCTCTTATGAAGCTCTTCCCTTCTAACTCCACAAATTGCTTCCTCGGCTCCTCTATCTCCCTCGAAGGCATTCTACTAGGAGGTTGACTAAATGATTCAGTCCTCGATAGTAAGTTGATGCCAAACTCTACCGCTCTCGAGGGTGGAAAACCCAAAACTGGTTCAAACATATCACTGAACTCCTTCACTAGTCGTACTGCTCCAAGCACCTCCTCCTTAAAAGCTAATGAAAATAAAGCGCTCTTGCGCAGTTCTCCACATTCTTCCAACACATTTAAAACCCTATCTCTACGGTCAAGATGATGCAAAGCAATTATCCTTTCAGTGCAGTTTACCCTAGCATCATACCTCTCCAACCAATCCATCCCTAAAATAAATCCAAATCCTATGAAGTCAAACACATAAGGATCATAAGAAAACCTACACCCACCTAACTCAATATTTATGTTAGTGCATCTTAATTCGAGAGTGTCATACCCTCCTTCTAATGACCCGCCCTTCTTAACACCTACAAGTTGGCACCTTACAACATCGCCTTGCTTTCAAATACTACAAAAGATAGATTGTCGGGGTAAACTTAGAACAAAACACTAAACAATGACATTGATAAGATCTCACAACAGACTGACAACATATAATATACTGAATATACATGAACAGAAACAGAATAACAATATGTATAAGAGACTGCCCTAGCGGAAGCAACTGGTAAATAAATATCAGTACATAATAGTTAGAATACATCAACTCCAAAATCACGGAGTTCTGAATAAATATCTGATACAACAGTCTCACATATAAATAATAGGTCTAATCGAAAATAAAGCCTGGTGTGAGGGAAACTATCACAAAATAGTATATATTAAAACTATAAATAAATAGACTGCCTATAAACAAGTATAGAAAATCCATCACAAAAGTAGGGGATCATACCATAACCTACTCTTCTTATGTAACAACAAGTTAGCATAATATCTCATTGCACTATACTGTCCCAAAAACTACAAATAATATAGTACCAATACACCACGATCAAACCATGATCCAAAAGCAATTATCACTACTGCTAAGATCGATAGGATACACCTCAAAGTGTATAGTCCCTATGGCGAAAACCAAATAGGTATGCCACAATGTATATGGTCACTACTACTACGACCAAATCGAAGAAGACTTGCTATTGGGGAACTCTATGTCCCAGCTCCCTATCATCGAAATTGTAGATGACTTGCTACTAAGGAACTCTATGTCTCAACCCGCTATCATCATAAATCGTATATGACTCGCTACTGGGGAACTCTAAGTCTCAGCCCGCTATTATATAAAAACTGGATGACTTGCAATTGGGGAACTCAATATCCCAGTCCGCTATAATCAAAATCGTGGATGACTCACTATTGGGGAACACCATGTCCTAGCCCGCTATCATCACAAATAATTATGCCTCACTATTGAGGAGCTCTAAGTCTCAGCCCACTATCATATAAAAACCTAGATGATTCGTTATTGGGGAACTCTATGTCCCAGCCTACTATCATCAAAATCATGGATGACTCGCTAGTGTGAACTCCATGTCCTAGCCCGCTATCATCACAAATCATATATGACTCACTACTAAGGAACTCTATGTATCAGCCCGCTATCGTATAAAAACCCAGATGACTCGCTACTGGGGAACTTTATGTCCCAGCCCGCTATCATCAAACTCGTGGATGACTCACTACTAGGGAACTCCATGTCCCAACCCACTATCATCAAAATCGTGGATGACTCACTACTGGGAACTCCATGTCCTAGCTCGCTATCATCACAAATCGTATATGACTCACTACTGAGGAACTCTAAGCCTCAGCCCGGTATCATATAATAACCTAGATGACTCGCTACTAGGGAACTTTATGTCCTAGCCTGCTATCATTAAAATGGTGGATGACTCGCTACTGGGGAACTCCATGTCCCAGCCCGCTATCATCACAAATCGTATAGGATAGCCACACACGGGTCCAGCCACCAGGGCCTAAAACCCTCCAGACAACTCTAACAAAACCCCATACTAACCCAAATCGCATTCCAAATCGAACACATGACCTCAATGTCATAATACACTCCCGGCATACCTTCATGGTTTACCAAAAATCTACATGGAATAAGTACCGAGGTGGGTCCCTTGTGGGCCCCAAAACCAGATACTTCAAAACCTACCAAATGTTTTTTAGATTTTAGCCCTCGAAAAAGGATGAGCACTGGTCTAAACAATGCCTAAATCCGAGTTCGTATGCAAAAGTTATCGTGTTTTGAAGTTTCAATCGAATCAGGCGATTAGCGGCAGGTCAGTCGATTGAAAAGGAATACCAATCGACTAAGACCAGTCGACTGAACAAATCTCCCAGTCGATTGAATCCCACCTGACTTTTTGGTTTTGAAACGGGTCTATTCGATTGACTGATTGGTCCCACCAGTCGACAGAACCTGCACTTGGCTGTTTCGCACTTCTCCGAACTTCAAACTTCCATAACTTCTGATATATAGCTCCAAATAACTCATCATTTCTTCCAGTGCGACTGTGGTGAAATTCTTTTCAATCTAGAGGTCTCAATCATGAATTTTCAAAACTTTGAAAATAGATACTTCCCCTTAAACGCCTTCGATATACGACTCCATATAATCGAGATACATTGCCGAATATCATTTATTATTTTAAAGCAATGGTATTAGCAATCAATCTATATTAACAACCAATTGATTCACACAAGCAACCAAAATAAACATTATAACTATCATCCAAAGCAAATAAAAAATCAACCATTCATCGAGCAATTTATATAACTACAAAACCATTCTTATTTTAAATCTAAAGTCCACATAGCCGCATATCCCTCTAAGTTAAGTCTATTAACATCTTTGAACATTCACAACTACTTTAAACCCATTTTGAGTTCCTTACTTCCATTTCAAAATTACTAACTTTGAAACCCATTTAATTACATTATCTCTTTTTAGAAAATCTGACTATCTTGCTAAGAATCATCTTCTTTCTTATGATATAGCCCGAGGTATTTTCTAAACATCTATAATGTTAAATACACCTTTATTCATCTTTATTGGCCTGTATTACCATTTGCACTATAAGTACGTTAACGACCATTAACTATTATATACAATTGTTGCGTATAAACCGCTTTTAGTCAATCCTTTGTTTCAAAACATCTATTTCGAAAACCATGGTCTTGTTTACTTATCTTTAAACCATACTTGTATCACAAATCATGTTTAAACCATTTAATAGCTTTTCACTTTCTACTATTACCTACAATATACCATTGTTTCATGTAATTTAAAGTGAGCTCTTTTCCTTGATTCCACAAATTAAGTTATTAATCTTATTTCGTTACAATGTCATATTCTCTTTTCTTATGCAAGCCCATAAATGCTCCTTATATCATTTCTTAACTCTAACAAGCTATAAATGAGATTACCAACATTTTAGCTTCACATAAACTAACAAACACACATATAAATCTACAATTATATGTCGTAGTATGTAAAAGTAAGTTCCTACTCTCCTAAGAAAGCTAATGCAACCAATTCCAATCCAAATCCAAATCCCTAGCTCTCATGAATTTAGGCGTTCCCAAAATCCATCGTTGTTGGCCTCCAAACTCTTGGTTAAGGTGCTCCTCTGCCTAACCAAAATTAAGGTGATTTTTCCTGATTTTTTGTAGAGTCTTGTTTAAGGCCAAATTTGGTATTTTATTTTTTAGGGCTATGGAAGAGTGGGTTTTGAGAATAGGAGTGAAAATGAACGTGAAGGAAAATGAGAGGAAATGAATTGGCATACCCAAAGTTGGCTAAGTATTGAACCATGTTTCATTTAACCCCGAATCCCACTTTGACCCCCAAATGACCATTTTGCCCCTAAACACTTTTTCAAAACATATCGGTGCCTTATATCAAAATATATGTTTAGACATACTCCAAATGCAATGGAATATGTCCCAGAGTCTAATTCAATTGTCTGTCAAATCTTCATTTAAAATCGATGTTTTAAATATTTTCATTGAAAACATAGAGTGTTACATTCTCTCCCCTTAAAAAGATTTCGCCCTCGAAATTTTCGAGAGTAATATAAGCTACCCCTCCCGTCAATAAAATATCCATAGTCCTACCAAGCAACCATGGCAACCAAAATCCCAAATAGCAATCGCAAGCACATGCATCGATAGTATCATGTATACAAGAACAACACGACAACCATTCATGCAACTCAAACATGCACCATAACTTGCAATTCTATTCTAAATATAATTTGCAATCCTAAAATGAATGCAACCATTAGCAATTTTAACATGAATGCAAGTGATAACACAAGATCAATCTATGTGCAAACATTAGTATAAACATGGATGCATGTACTAGCATGTACACACCTCCATGCAATCTTCACACTCGTGATTTCTAACTTGCATGAAATTTCTAATTTACATGCAACTTCAATCATATGTTATAATGAAATCGACAAACCAAAATAGCAACAACAGATTCAAAAATCCAAACAATGATAAAAACATTGTATCATGCCAACAAACAACCAATGATTATGGCAACAATTTAATGCAATAAGCAACTATAATTAACTAAAATTAATATTCATCGCCTAATCGGGTTCAAACAACCTCGGTCGTACAATAGTAACAAAAGTAATTTAATGGGTGCAACTCAATACCCATTGGCATTTGTTGTCACCTAGAAAATTATTCAAGTCACTACAAACAATCGAGTAGCTTTTTCCCCAAACTGTCCAAAGCCAACAAGCTTATATGATTTGCATGGTTCATCTATTATGTTGTATCCGTTTTGGTCCCTCCTTTAGCCCCACAAATTTCCTTTCCAAGCTAGGGTCTACCACCGACTTCTCTAGTGCAGGCTTCGATCTGGTTCCTTGATTAGATTACTCTATCTCCCTTGCATGGCTTCAGTCCACCCATGGAAAACCCTACGGACCATCTCAAGAATTCATCTCGAACGCTCATCGTTGAGAATCGAGTGCTAAAGCCTAAGTCGGATTGGTGCAAATCATCTGGAAACTCCATGTCCAAAAAAAATCTAGACTCAAAACTGATGTACTAATAGGTGAATCCCTAATACACATACGTACTGCTATTTGGGTTTTATCTCAAATTCCTATGAGTCGGTAATTCAATATCGGACCTTTATAAAATCAGTGACTCCATTCGAATTCACGTGCTCATGCACCAAGCTCGAACGGTAGCACTTCTCTTTATATGAAAGTCCATATGTTACCGACATCATATTTTAAAATCCATAAATAGCTTTTCATATTTTGCTAATCACACAATATACCAAGCATGAATCTTCATATTTTAAATCAAAATAAGCTAATTTCTTCTCTTTTAATAACTCTTTAAAAATCTAGAGCTTGATGTTTAGCTCCCTTACTCTAAAAACAAGCAAAAGAATACTTCTTTTATCATTTCATCGTTCTAATAAGAATCATATAAGTTACTAAAAATTTCTTTATACTGTTTTATAAAATCTCAAACCATTTCATAAAAATATAATTCTAGCTTATAAATCGATTCAACTCTTTAAAATACTTCATTTGCTTCATTCAAATCAAGTATTCATCCATTTATTATTTTATAAAATCCCACCTTTATTTATAAAATCTCATAATTATTTTATAAAATCTCATATCTATTTTATAAAATCAACTCTCCATTTATAAAATCTTCACACCATTTTATAAACACCAATTAAGGCTCATTGGGCCTCTAACCACTTCAACAAGGAACATAGGGCTCTCAAAACCCTTAACTAATTTATTATTCTTTTACAAATCAATTCAAATGGATTATTTAATATTTTCTAATGGAGTGTGCATCGTTACACTACATCATTAGTCCTAAATCAAACCGTAGCATTACAAACGATCATCCATTAGCCCAAATGAATTTTAGGGCTTCTAACTATTTTCAAAACATAGTTATTAGGGTCCTAAACAACTAATGGGTTAATGTTAATAGTTTTTGTAACATAAACACAAGCCCAACTAACCCAACAATCTTAAATTCGATATGTATAAATTCCGATCAAACCCATATATACAAATGCATATAACACGAAGTAATAGTGAGTCCAACTTACCTAGAACTAATTGGAACTCACAAATCAAATTCATAAGCGTGACTCTTCGTCGAGTAGCCCAAACGGCCTACTCCACCTACATAGAACTCATCAAGAGTTCTAGACGTTAAACTCGGCACACTATCATTAGTAATGAATCAACAATAATCCAAACCAATCAATAAAAATTGATGGCAAACAAGATCAACCAATCAACAACTTGTACGGTCACTAATATAAGACCAGTAATCTTCGTCAAACCATATCTACCTATGGCCTAAGCCAAAGGATGTGGATCTCCACATTCAATCGCACATGCTCATCGGATGTGATCAAGTGATCGACTACCATACCAATTCCATTCATGATTGTAATCAATAACAAACAACAAGCATATAAAACAATGACTCATTCAAGGCAATCAATAGCAACAAACAAGCGATAATCAGACGGTAGAAAACCATGGCTAGCACACAAACTATCAAACATGCAAAGTAAGGAACAAAATCAACAACGATCATCAATCAACAAGAAAATTTTATTATACAGAAGGAGCCTATACTGACACACATGGTAGCCAACAATGGTTCAAGCTTGCATGCCAAACTATAAACTCCCATGAGCATGTTCGACTTCCAAAATGCACAAAAATGCTTAAGTGGTGTAGCTTCATCTGTGAATACATTACACGAGAAACTATTACACCCCTTGCTATGAAAAGGAAAAACTTCTTCAATATGCTAGATTATCGGATCTGAAAACCCCCAAATAAATCCAGCAACCTAAGTCTGTATTTTCCTTCCCTTCCAAACAGAACTCTTTTTCCCAAAGGAGAAATCTTTACTGATTAAATTATTATCAAACAACAATTTGTCTATGCTTGGGCTCGCTCGGTTCCGGACTTGCCTTAACTGCACAATGTTAATATGGATAATGTGCTAAGTGTACTATGACACTCGCCTAGGCAAGTACATATCGTTACTTAGAAGATTATCCAAATCTCCATAAAACTAGTCGAGAAGTCCTTACCCAAACTATCCCAAGCCGTCCTAACTGATTATACTATAACTAATTCTACAATGGCAAGGATCACCCCAAAATGATACGGTGTCTTTTCCAACCATTTGTTTTCCTGTAAGATTCCTTTGTTAAACTAGGGTTGGACACCTGAGTCTTCTTGTGTGAACTCTGATTCGATTCCTTTGTTTTACCGCTGAAATTTGCTCACACGACTAGAGTCATGCTTTGAAAACAACCCAGTCATTTCAAGAATTTGACTCGAGTGCTCGCCTTTAAGAATCAAGTGAGAAATTTGCCCAACTAGTACAAATCACCTAGAAACCTAGCGTGTGAATTGGGGATTGGAAACTGATACGTGAATGAGCTGATTCTTAGAAAATACCCTTTCAGTGCATGGGATTACTCCCATCACCTAAGGTTTACAAACACAAGGAAAATATTTAAAATATGAATGACATCAAACAAAGTGTTAATAAGTTACCCGCTCGGTCTTTGCTCATTATCGGGCAACTACCGAACCATACTGGATATAAATCCAAGTAACACTACTACGACTGACTTCACTCACTCGAAAGCTAGTGCATCGAGTTAGAGTGACAATATCCTCGGTCACTACACCACCCTCAACTCTTCAGCCAATGCATGTGTATCCCGTCCGCTCATCCCAATAGCTAAAACTGAGATACCTTAGTACTAGCAATAAAAATGAATCGAAGTCCGAAGGAAAAGTGGTGTTAACTATACCATATTGTACAAAAATACAAGTACGCTCTCTCAAGATATCTCCTTCTACCAGTTTGTCTGACTCAAACTAGTCCACTTGGTCCTGAGTGTTGAACCTAGGCTCTGATACCAAATGTAACAATCCCCTTTCGTAATGCCTAGAAGTTGGTGCCTTACAACATCCCCTTACTTTCAAATATCACAAAAGATAGATTGTTGGGGTAAAATTAGAACAAAACACCAAACCAAGACATCGATAAGATCTCACAACGGAATAACAACATATAACTTTCATAGGTAAAAGAGTAATTGAACAAACATTGAATAAAACATACTAAATATACATGAACAGGAATAGAATAACAATATACATAAGAGACCGCCCTAGCGGAAGTAATTGACAAATAAATGTCAGTACAGAATAGTCAAAATACATCAACTCCAAAATCATGGAGTTTTGAATAAATATATGATACAACAATCTCGCATAGAAATAGCATATCTGCCATGTGCAATAAGATAACAAGTATATATATCTCAAGACATCGATGTCATGCCTACAAAATGCTCCAGCTGCGCACTCTGCTAGCATATCCCAAAAAGCACCTGACTCCTGAACTACTCAATCGAGTACTCGAGAGTTGTCATGACATAAGCAGACAAAGACAAAACGCAAGTCAGACATAAAGTCTGATGTGAGGGGAACTATCTCAAAATATTGTATTAAAACTAGAAATGAATAGACAGGAATAACAAAATCACAACCGGCCCTCTCCACAAACATGGCTCAGGGGAAATCCAAAGTGCCTATAAACAAGTACAGTAAATCCATCTCATAGGTACAGTATCATACCATAATCTGCTCTTCTCCTGTAACAACAAGTTAGCACAATATCTCATTGCGCTATACTAGCCCAAAAACTACTAATAGTATAGTACCAATACACCATGATCCTAAGGAAACGATCACTACGGCTAAGATCGATAAGATACACCCCAACGTGTACAGTTCCTACGGCTAAAACCAAATAGGTATTCCAAAATGCGTATGATCACTACTGCTAAGACCAAATCGTAGATGACTCGCTACTGGGGATTTCTATGTCCCAGTCTGCTATCATCGAAATCGTAAATGACTCGCTACTGAGGAACTCCATGTCTCAGCCCGTTATCATCACAAATCGTATATGACTCGCTACTAAGGAACTCTAAGTCTCAGGCCCTATCATATAAAAACTTAAATTACTCCCTACTGGGAACTCTATGTCCCAGCTTGCTATCATCAAAATCATGGATGACTCGCTACTGGGGAACTCCATGTCCCAGCTCGCTATCATCACAAACCATATATGACTCGCTACTGTGGAAATCTAAGTCTCAGCCCGCTATCATATAAAAACCTAGATGACTCACTACTGGGGAACTCTATGTCCTAGCTCGTTATCATCAAAATCGTGGATGACTCGCTACCGGGGAACTCCATGTCCCAGCCCGCTATCATCAAAAATCCTATATGACTCTCTACTAAGGAACTCTAAGTCTCAGCCCGCTATCATATAAGAACCTAAATGACTCGCTACTATGGAAATCTATGTCCCAACCCGCTATCATCAAAATCGTGGATGACTCGCTACTGGGGAACTCCATGTCCCAGCCCGCTATCATCGCAAATCGTATAGGATCACCACGCACGGCTCCAATCGCCATAGCCTAAAACCCACCGGACAACTCTATAAAAACCCCGTACTAATCCAAATTGTATTCCAAATCGAATGCATGACCTTGATGTCATAATACTCTCCCGGTATACCCTCCCGGTCTACCAAAAAACTATGGTTTTGGAATACATGCTGGGAGGGTCCCGCGTGGCCCCCGAAATCAAAGTACTTCAAAATATACAAAAAATTTCTAGATTTTATCCCTCAAAAAATGATGAACACTGGTCTAAACAGCGCTTCAATCCGAGTTTGTATGCGAAAGTTATCGCGTTTTGAAGTTTCATTCGAACCGGCGATCAACAATAGGTCAGTCGACTGAAAAGGAATAACGGTCGACTAGGATCAGTCGACTGAACAAATCTCCCAATCGACTAAATCCCATCTTACCTTATGGTTTGAAAATGGGCCTATTCTTCAATGACTGGTCCCACCAATTGACTGAACCTGCACCTGGGATGTTTTGCACTTCTCCGAACTTCAAACTTCCATAACTTTTGTTCCGTGGCTCCAAATAATTCGACGTTTCTTCTGTTGCTACCATGGTGGATTTCTCTTCAATCTAGAGGTCTCAAACCACGAATTTGCAAAACTTTGAAAATGGATACTTCCCCTAGAATGCCTTCGATATACGACTCTGTATAATCGGGAAACGTTGCTCGAATATCGTTTATTATTTTAAAACAATGGTATTAGCAGTCAATCTATATTAACTACCAATTGATTCACACAAGCAACCAAAATAAACAATTTAACTATCATCCAAAGCAAACAAATAGTTAATCATTCATCAAGCAATTTATATAACTACAAAACTATTCTTATTTTAAATCCAAAGTACATATGGTCGCATATCCCTCTAAGTCAAGTCCATTAATATCTTTGAACATTCACGACTACTTTAAACCCATTTTGAGTTCCTTACTTTCATTTCAATATTACTAACTTTGAAACCCATTTGATTACATTATCGCTTTTTAGAAAATCCGACTATCTTGCTAAGAATCATCTTCTTTCTTATGACATAAACCGAGGTATTTTCTAAACATCTATAATGTTAAATACACCTTTATCTTTATTAGCTTGTATTACCATTTGCACTATATGTACGTTAATGGCCATTAACTATTATATACAATTATTGCATATAAACCACGTTTAGTCAAAATCATTTCCTTTATTTCAAAACATCTATTCCGAAAACCATGGTCCTGTTTACTTGTCTTTAAACCATACTTGTATCACAAATCATGTTTAAACCATTTAATAGCTTTTCACTTTCTACTATTACCTATAATATACCATTTTTCATGTAATTTAAAGTGAGCTCTTTTCCTTAATTCCACAAACTAAGTTTTTAATCTTATTTCATTACAATGTCTTGTTCTCTTTTCTTATGCAAGCCCATAAATGTTCCTTATATCAATTCATAACCCAAACAAGCTATAAATGAGATTACCAATATTCTAGCTTCACATAAACTAATATGCAAACATATAAATCTACAATTATATGTCGTAGTATGTAAAAGTAAGTTCCTACTCTCCTAAGCAAGCTAATGCAACCAATTCTAATCGAAATCCAAATCCCTAGCTCTCATGAATTTAGGCATTTCCATAATCCATCGTTTTGGCCTCTAAACTCTCGGTGAAGGTGCTCATTTTCCTAACTAGAATTAAGGTGATTTTTCCCAAATTTGTGGAATTTTGTTTAAGGCCAAAGATGGAACTTTTATTGTTTAGGGCTATGGAAGAGTGGGTTTTGAGAAAAGGAGTGAAAATGAACATTAAATGAGAAATGAGAGGAAATAAATTAACATGCCCAAAGTTGGCTAAGTATTTAACCATGTTTCATTTAACCCCAAATCCCAATTTTACCCCCGAATGACCATTTTGGCCCTAAAACTAATTTATAACATTTCGGTGCCTTATATCAAAATATATGCTTAGACGTACTCCGAACGAAATGGAATATGTTCCGGAGTCTAATTCATTTGTTTGTCAAATCTTCATTTTAAAATCGATGTTTTAAATATTTTCATTGAAAACATGGGGTGTTACACTCCTATTGGATTAGCTACACGTATAGAAGTGATTAAATAGGTAAACCTTAACCCAAGTCTATCAACCAAGTCTTTAGCTATAAATAAATGTGTAGCTCTGGTATCATATGGCATCTAACTAAAATACCATAAATCAAAGCCATACCTTCTAAGATTTTCCATTTGCCTTTATCCTTGGTAGATGGTCCTTCTCTTGGTCCCCCCAAAGCATACATCTTCGCTTTAAGCTCTGGATAGTCCTTCTTCAAATGTCCCATCTTCTCATAGTTGAAGCACATTACCCTTGCAGCATTCTTAGGCATAGGGCACTTCATAGCATAGTGTCCCTTCTATCCGCATTGTAGTAGACTACTTTCGCAATGGCAACTTCAGTATTAGCCCTTGCTTAAAGCCTCGAATGAAATTCTCATTCTTCTTCATAGGTGTATTAATGATCTCCCTATTGTGAGAAATGCGGATTAAGGATCTTAAGGCTAGAATTAACACTAGAGGGGGGGTGAATAGTGTTTTAAGAAATTTGTTAATCTTTTTGAGTTTATCTTACTTTGTTAACAATGTATACACTAATTAGACACAGATATGAACACAGAATTAAACACAGATGCAAATATAAAGTAAAAGCAGTAAAGGAAAGAACACACCGGATTTTATACTAGTTCGGAGTTACCCTACATCCAGTCCCGCACAACTAAGTACGGATTTCCTTTCAAAATCACTTCAACAATTACAACCCTCGGTTTCAAGGCTACGAGGTACACCCTCCAGAATCACAATCCTCTGGGTAGAGATACTTGATTTCCGGGGCAATAAGTTCACCCAATTGATTTCCAGGGCTACAATCACACCTTCTCTCGCTCAATTGATTACAAAAAGTCTATAAGTCAGATTAGCACTTGGATCTTGTAGAGATAGTGGAGAGAATCAAAACCAGAAATTATCTAGTTAGATTCGATATTGATTTCGGTAGAGTAATGGTGTAATTTGTAAATAAGAAAGTGGAGAAGAAGAAGAGAAGTTAAATTAGAGAAAAGTGTTATAAAATTCATTGAAACTGACCCCTATTTATGAACAACAGCCATGACCATTCATGAAAAGTTATGGCGAATAGACACTTCTTTTGAAATTTGAATTTTGAATTAAACTGTCACCATGTCGACATGGTGCCTATGGGCATGTCGACATCCCTCAGCCAAAATTGATGTTTTGAATTTCTATAAAAATAATATTTATCTTATATTAAAACTTTATAAATATACTTGAATATAGTTGAAATTCATAAGTAAATATAAAGAACGATATATATATATATTATTTAACTATAATTTAAATCAAAGTATAAATAATTTAAAAGTTAAATATATTATTTGAAAAGATAGTTTAAAATCAGGAGAAATTTTGACTCTGAAAATAAAGATCTTTTGAGGCTAAAATTATTTTAAAAACGGAATCAAGGGTTTTGAAGCTTTTTAAAAGGAAAGTTTTGAAATAATTTCGAAAACAAGATAACTTTGAAAAATCATTTGAATTAAGCTTAGTGGATACAAAACAATGTCCCACTAGATTTTCGTAGGTTCCATCCTACTTAGGGTTCCAACCCTTTAACGGGCTCGAAGTGGATTCCATTCCACGAATAAATTGGATACTAAGATGCCAGTGCTTTTCTATGAGTTTTAACAAATATTCCTAATAAAACAAACTTAACCTTGAAATCTTGAACTCTTGATAATCTTGATACTCATGAGTCTTCTATCTCTATATCTTGAATCTCTATACTATACAGTCTTCATTCTTGATACCTGCATGGTTAGATCCTGCATATACATATATATCTAAACTTGTAATGTTAGTATTTATATTTTATAATCTATTCTAAGGTTGTTGTCATCAAAACCATCATCTCATGGACTAACAATCTCCCCCATTTTGATGCTGACAACCTTCGTTTATAAAATATTCCTTCTATCCTAATAACTCCCCCTAAAACTAACAACTCCCCCTTAATCTATGCCTAACTACCCTATTTTATATTTCTCCCCCTTTGTCATCAACAAAAAACTTACTCCCCTTATTCTTGGACTTCAGTACCTGCATTGATAAACTATACAACGGAATATATAATATATAGATTAAGAAATAATGATACTTATGAGCATAATAACTTAATTAAAGATTATATTCATTTCAGTGTATATATATATGTTTCACACACCAAACTTCAAACCAAGTAAAATCAATCCACACAAAGTATCAATTCAAACCAAATTAAATCAAACAAATTAATTCAAACAAATCAAACAAAGAAAGAAAATTAAACGTTACGAGGAACATCTACTTATCCATCTTCTCCAAATATAGGGTCTGCTTTAATTGCATCCCAATTCTCATTATCATTGGTGAGAGAGACAGGAGGATGTGCTTCATTATCATCCTTGTGTAGAGAGGAGATCATCCATCGTATTGCATCAAAGTGTCTCTCTTGTTCCTTGATCATCTGTATTTGACTCAATTCTAAGTGACGCTGGTTTCGTAGAATAAAAGAGAGAATATTCTTGAATGAATTGAGTGTTTCTTCAAGATTTTCAGATAGATTGTGAATAGGATTGGCCATATTTGAATTAGAGAAAGAAATGAAGGATATAGATAATGAGAAATAAATTTCAATGAAGATTTCTGGAAGAAAAAGGTATATATAGGTGTAGAAATTCGTTTGAAATGAATAGACATTTGGTTGTTATTCAAATTTCAAATTCAAAATCAATAATCACTTCTGACTAGTACATGTCGACATGGTCTTCTAGGGGATGTCGACATGGGTTAGTGAAAATTTATGACAACTTTGATTTTGTGAATAATTGTGTATATGTATATATTTATATAATATACTAACATTTATTCTAGAGATAAGATAAGATAGATAACAGAAAGGAAATTTCATTTCATTACGATAATACAAAGATTAAGCATAATGAACTACACGAACATTCGAAAAAAAACAAACTAAGACAAATAAAATAAGATACTAAAAGATAAAACTAGTTAGAAGATGAAGATGATGAAGATAGTCTAAGTTTCTTGCTGACTTTTGAAAAGAACTTGTTCATCTTCGAAGAAATGTTATCTAACTTCTTACTAACGGATCATTTTAAAATCCGTTGATTCTCCACAATTATCTTTTGGTTTTTGAGAAGGGTTTTGTTGGATGGATTGGAAGGATATTCGATGCTTTCCAAAGAGGTTTCACCTTCTTCTTCTTCTTCAATTTCCATTTCATCCCCTTCTTCTTCTTCTTCCTCTTCCATTTCTTCATGAGCCAAACGCTCTTCCTTTTCGGCAAGAGTCAAATAAGGTTGAAAAACATATGGGATTTTCATGAGAGAAATGTTTGAGATATTAAAAACTTTTCTTGAAATAAATTCTTCTCCTTTGAAATTTGCTCCAAAATAGTTGAAAATCCGAGTAAGGTAAATTCCATGATATAAAGTGTTTTCTCCCATTTCAAAATTTTTAGGACGAAGTTCATCCAAAATAACTTGCGCCCAATTGATATCATAATTTCCGAAAATAGCAAAAAGTGCTTTGCACACTTTTGAAGTAGGATTGTCAAAATTTCCCGATCTTGGGGTCAAAGTATGTTGTAAGAGAAGATTGACAATTCTTGCTTTAGGACGAAAGTTTCGGTTTTTAAATTCAAAGTTTTCATCTCCTTAAAAAATATGATGAAATGTCTCACGATCATGTTCATTGATTTGAAAACTAGAAAGATCCATTCCCGTGCTTTTGCAATTGAGAATGGTACCCAAAAGATCACAATTCAAAACAATTTGAGTGCCTTTGACACTACTCCAAATTTCATTCTCATTTCCAATATAAAAACCACGGTTTAGATTAGCATAGAAGATTTTGACAAGATTAGGATAGCAAACAAAATCATTTTAAGAAGAGTCAATAAGACTTAAAACACCATTGTTTGCAAAAAGAGAATCAATTTCATAAGAAGAAAAATTTTGAAAAATAGCAAATTTTCCGGAATGGACTTTGGCATAATTAGCATAATTGATTTATGCTTTAATTGCCTCTGGATCATTGAATAATTGCTCTTTGATTTTTCTGGAAATTCTCATGGTTGAGGGGTTGCTTGAAGAAGCCATTAGAGTAGAGAGTAGAGAGCTTGAAGATATGAAGAGAGAGTTTGAATTTGAAAATGAAAGTGAAAAGATATGATAAAAGATAGTGAATAAATAGACTTTCAAAGGACATATTCTCTGGTCAAAAGGTATCTTTTCAGAGAAATAAATGAAGTGAAAAGGTGGAGGGAAATTCAAACATTTGAATTCAAAATTTGAAATTCAAATTCAGGTAGGCATGTCGACATCATGGTAGGGGCCATGTCGACATGTGGCTTTGAATTTTCATGACATGATTTTTCCTAAGTTATCTAATATACATATATATAAATATTATTATTAATGTCTATATTTCTGAAATATTATTGTACTTATAATATATTTCAGAATGTGTCAAAAATAATAAAAATAATAGTAAAAATAGAAAATAAATTTTAAAATTCAAACAACATATCAATTCAAAATCAATCAATCAATCAAGCAATTCAAAAGCAACCAATCAATCAATTCAAGCATGCAATTTCAGCCAATGTATTGTAAACGTGTACCTTTTTCAGATTCCGTGTCTTTGGTATCGACTAAATCGAGAATTTCTGTGAAACACAGATTTGAATTATCTTTCTTCTGTTCATCGTCGCTGGAGGATGAGTCAGAGTCATCTAGAGTAGCAGTGAATGCACGTTTCCGTTTCTTTGCAGAATCATTGTATGTAGGAGGGTTTTGCTTATCTGGATACGGACAGTCTCTTTCGATATGACCTGGTTCGTCACAATTGAAGCATTTGATAAAGTTTGGTACTGTAGTCTGATTATCGGAATTCTTAAAGTTGTTTCTCTTGGAACTATTCAATTTTCTGTACTTCAGGAATTTCTGAAAATTCCTGGTCATAAATGCTATCTCTTCATCATTATCACTGTTTGAGTCTGATCCGTCGATTAATGCATTGAATGCCATTGATTTCTTTTCAGATGCTTTGCTTTCTCTTCTCCCAATCATTTGAACTTCAAACGACATTAGATTTCCAATCAATTCTTCTATCTTTAAAGTACTGATGTCATTTGCCTCTTCAATTGCAAGTGTCTTTTGATCCCATTCTGGAGTGAGAGAATTTAAAATTTTTCTGACTTGATCTTCTTCCGAAAATTCCTTTCCCAAAGATATTAAAGAATGCACAATATCTTGATATCGACTATACATATCTGAAATAGACTCATTAGTATTCATTTGAAATAACTGAAACTGATTTGTGAGCATGGAAATTTTGGTCTGTTTAACTTTGCTTGTTCCTTCGTGAGTTACTTGCAAAGTTTTCCAGATTTCATATGCAGACTTACAAACTGACACTCTATTAAATTCATTTCTTTCAAGTGAACAAAACAAAATATTCATTGCTTTAGAATTATTTTGTGCAACAGTCTTTTGCTCAGTGGTCCACTATGCAAAATTAGTTGTGGGTTCAGAATATTCAATTTGTGTGATATTCCAAGTATCTAATCCTACAGATTGTAAATATATTTTCATCCTACATGCCCAATATGCATAGTTACTGCAATTAAAAAGTGGTGGTCTGGCAGTAGACTGACCTTCTACAAATGAACTAGTGTTGGTGGTAATAGCAGTGCTAGTGTTAGTAGCCATTTTGAAATTTTTCAAAATTCAGATAATGAAACTTTTGAAAACAAGGCTCTGATACCAAATGTGAGAAATGAGGATTAAGGATCTTAAGGCTAGAATTAACACTAGAGGGGGGGTGAATAGTGTTTTAAGAAATTTGTTAATCTTTTTGAGTTTATCTTACTTTGTTAACAATGTATACACTAATCAGACACAGATATGAATACAGAATCAAACACAGATGCAAATATAAAGTAAAAGCAGTAAAGGAAAGAACACACCGGATTTTATACTGGTTTGGAGTTACCCTACATCCAGTCCCGCACAACTAAGTACGGATTTCCTTTCAAAATCACTTCAACAATTACAACCCTCGGTTTCAAGGCTACGAGGTACACCCTCCAGAATCACAATCCTCTGGGTAGAGATACTTGATTTCCGAGGTAACAAGTTCACCCAATTCTTTTCCAAGGCTACAATCACACCTTCTCTCGCTCAATTGATTACAAAAAGTCTATAACTCAGATTAGCACTAGGATCTTGTAGAGATAGTGGAGAGAATCAAAACCAGAAATTATCTAATTAGATTCGATATTGATTTCGGCAGAGTAATGGTGTAATTTGTAAATAAGAAAGTGGAGAAGAAGAAGAGAAGTTAAATCAGAGAAAAGTGTTATAAAATTCGTTGAAACTGACCCCTATTTATAGAAGAACAACAGCCATGACCATTCATGAAAAGTTATGGCGAATAGACACTTCTTTTGAAATTTGAATTTTGAATTAAACTGTCACCATGTCGACATGGTGCCTATGGGGATGTCGACATCCCTCAGCCAAAATTGATGTTTTGAATTTCTATAAAAATAATATTTATCTTATATTAAAACTTTATAAATATACTTGAATATAGTTGAAATTCATAAGTAAATATAAAGAACAATATATATATATTATTTAACTATAATTTAAATCAAAGTATAAATAATTTAAAAGTTAAATATATTATTTGAAAAGATAGTTTAAAATCTGGAGAAATTTTGACTTTGAAAATAAAGATGTTTTGAGGCTAAAATTATTTTAAAAACGGAATCGAGGGTTTTGAATCTTTTTAAAAGGAAAGTTTTGAAATCATTTCGAAAACAAGATAATTTTGAAAAATCATTTGAATTAAGCTTAGTGGATACAAAACAATGTCCCACTAGATTTTCGTAGGTTCCATCCTACTTAGGGTTCCATCCCTTTAACGGGCTCGAAGTGGATTCCATTCCATGAATAAATTGGATATTAAGATGCCAATGATTTTCTACGAGTTTTAACAAATATTCCTAATAAAACAAACTTAACCTTGAAATCTTGAACTCTTGATAATCTTGATACTCCTGAGTCTTCTATCTCTATATCTTAAATCTCTATAATGTACAGTCTTCATTCTTGATACCTGCATGGTTAGATCCTGCATATACATATATATCTAAACTTGTAATGTTCGTATTTATATTTTATAATCTATTCTAAGGTTGTTGTCATCAAAACCATCATCTCATGGACTAACACCTACCATACTTGGCTAATGCATTAAACTTCTGGATGTACCCTTCTACAGTAAAGTCACCTTACTTCAAATCGATAAACTCCCTCAATAGTACACTCTACTGAGATTCAGAAATAAACCGCTCTTAAAATCTTTCCTTGAACTGCTTTGAATTGATTCCCTCCTCTGGGGTCTCAGGAATAACAGTCTCCCACCAATCTAGCGCATCAACTTGTAGCTGCCTTGATGCCAGTCTCCTCTTTTGTGCTTCATTCCATCCTAGATCACCAAAGATGCGTTCACAACTCCTCATCCAGTTTAGTACTTCTACTGCAAGTTCTTTTCCAATGAACGCCTTTCCTCCCAGATATTTATAATCCTTGCTCATCCTAGGGAAATCCTTCACAACCGTAGCTCTTGGCTGTGCTGCCTCCGGTGCAGCCTCCCTCAACATCTGAGCCATAAATTCTCTAAACAAGACATTTATGTCCATGCCTGCAACATTAGCTGGCTATGCAATTCCTTCTCCTACTGCTATGGGAATTCTCCCCTTATTCCCTTCATTAGCATGATTTTCTTCATTCTCCCTTCTTGCACTTGCCACTCCTATTGTGATCCTTCTACTTCTCAAGTCCATCTTGCTTTTTATGTTAAGAAAGTCTTCATCAGAAACGAAAACATATAGAGTAAAACAATAATAGAATAATAAATATATCTTCATATATATCTATATAGTAACATACAAGTATGTTATATATACATATATATTAGCGCATCCCCACCCCAGCTATATATCAACATACAAGTACATTATATATACATATATATTAGCGTATCCCCTCCCCGGTGTGCTTACCCTATCCTATATACTACTCTTATCCTTTATTAGCCTTGTTTTATTTAGGTCTCCCCTAACCAATGCTCTGATACCAACTCTGTAACATCCTCCCACTTGAAACCCAAAGATGAACATCGTTAATGCTGCAGTCATCACCAGAATTATCTTTTAACGACTAATGTGAGTTCGGTATAATAGGAATACACAGTTAAAAAAATAGAGCAATTAAGTAATTCTATTACTCAACAAAATCTTTTAAATGTTCTTTAAACTCATTCAATATTTTTCCAAAAACGTACCCATGTAAGGGTCAAAATATAATAGACAAATAACAAAATAAAGAGTCAGGTCCTCATATGAAGATGCAGCTAGCAATCCTTTATACGGCGAAAAATATATTTATTAGCTAGAGAGTCTCATACTCCGTCTTCAGTTCTCATACTATGGCCATTATCCCACCTACCTAGGCCTATAAACTCACATACTTAAATGAGTACCCGTGAGTTTGTAGGAAAAACAATAATAAAAACATAGGCCAGACATAAAGTCTTGTGTGACTAATACTGTCCCACAAAAAAACTCATAGTGAGACCAACTTACACTGCACAGGCTAGGTTTCCCCCTCACGATTCAATCAATCATGAGTGAAACATTTTAAACTACTGATGCAATTATTTCCTTATGTACGTCTTCAATTAAATGCTATGCTCTTTGCAATGCTTGCTTAGCCTGCCAGTAAGGTTTGATTCTTAACTATTACTGCTTGGAATCACCCACCGCAGTACTCTTTTAGAGTCTCTTTTTTTCTTAGAAGTTCATCTTTTGTCTAATAATGCTTGGAATCCCCCACCGCAGTATACTTTTAAATTCATTCTTTAACTCAAACTATGTAGACCTAACCTTAGTTAGTTAATCTTTGGACTACAAAGAAACAGCCACCTGTAGTCCAACATTTATTTACTAAATTTTCTAACTGCTTGGAATCACCCTCACCATAGTAATTCATTTACTTGTTTTTCTTCAAACTGCCTGGAGTCACCCACCACAGTGGACTACAAAGAAACTCACATTATCCTCTAAACACTCTTTTGTTTAATTTGGAACTACTTGGCCCTCACAATCATATTTCTTGAAAGTTGAATGCCTCTCCTCACCTTTCTTGGGTGTGCATTCAAGTGATCATCCCCACCCGACGTCAATAGCCATTCCAACTCCTTTCCTTCCTTTACTAACACAGGTTCCCCTCCCCCGTTCTAACCTGGCCTCTCCTTGATGTTAGTCTATAGGATAATGGTTTTGATGACAACAACTATAGAAGTGTTATAAAATATATATGTGCAGGAAATCTATATGCAGGTATCAACAAAAGAAGACTGTACAGTAAAGAAGACAAAGATCAAGAGTTCAAGATTGAAGACTCATGAGATTCAAGATATTCAAGAGTTCAAGACAAATAATATAGTTAGGTTAGATATTTGTTAAAACTCCTTGAAAGCACTATCATTCTTTTTTATCCAATTTACTCGTGGAATGGAATCCACTTCGTTCTTGTTAAAGGGATGGAACCCTAGTGAGATGGAACTCACGAAATATCTAGTGGAACGGATAGTAGCCCTATTTTGTTATCCACTAATTTTGATTCAAAATGATTTTCAAAATTATCTCTTGTTTCATAAAATGATTTTCAAATATTCCTTTTCAAAAGAAAAACCTTCGTTCGTATTTCCAAAAATGTTTTAGCCTCAAAATCATATTTATCATTTTGTTATATTTTGATTTCAAAATTGTCCTTGATATTTTAGCCTCAAAATCTATTTTAATATTATATTTACTTTAGTTTATTTACCTTGATTTTAAATATATTTTAGTATATATACATATATATTCATAAGTATTTCTACTTCTAAATACCTTATACAAATACATAGAGTCCATTTGAATAAAGTTGCATATGTTTTAAATCATCATTTTCAAAGAAAAGCAAATCATCATTTTTAATAGACCATGTCGACATCATAGTTACTCGTCATGTCGACATGCTTCCCGTTATAGCAAAGGTTGTTTTCAAAAGAAGTGTCTATTCGTTTAAATCTCTTTGAATGGACACATCCATTCATTCTCTATAAATAGAGACTGTTATGGACGTTTTCCAGTAACTACTTTCTTTATTTTCTCTCCTCTTTACTCTCTTATCTTATTTTCTAATCATCCTATCCACATTCTGCCGAAATCTTAAGTGAATCAAACCAGAATATCTCTAGTTTGATTCTCTGCCACTCTCTTCAAAGAATCTCAGTGCTTATCAGAGTTATAGATACATTTGTACTCAAAGAAACTTGTTTAGGGTTATAAAGGTGTGATCGTGTCCTTGGAAATCGATCGGGTGAACTTGTGTCCTGTGAATCAAGTGGTTCTACCCAGAGACCTGAGAATCTGGAGGGTGTACCTCGTTGCCTTGGAATCGAGGGATTGTAATCTAGATTATTATTGAATAGAAAGCCGTACGAGTTGTGCGGGACTGGATGTAGGGTAACACCGAACCAGTATAAAATTCCTGGTGTGTTCTTTCCTTTACTTGCTTTTTATTTATATTTGCATCTGTTTGTGATTCTATGATTTGATCTGTGATTGTGTATTTGCATTAAGTTAGTTAAATCAATTTAAATCAAAGAAGTTTTAAAGAAATTCTTAAAACACTATTCACCCCCCCTCTAGTGTTACATAGCCTTAAGATCATCTTCCGCGTCCCTTTCATTTGGTATCAGAGCGAGGTTTTCAAAGTATTCATAACCTGATTTTTGAAAAGTAACAATGGCTACCAACACTGGTATTTCTAGTTCATTTGTAGAGGGTCAGTCCACTGCCAGACCACCACTTTTCAATGGCAGTAACTATGCATATTGGGCATGTAGAATGAAGATATATTTACAATCCATTAGTTTAGAAACATGGAATATGACACAAACTGAATACACTGAGCCCACAACTGATTTTGCTCAATGGACGACCGTTCAAAGAGAAGTGGCTCAAAACAATTCAAAAGCCATGAATATTTTATTTTGTTCACTAGATAGAAATGAATTTAATAGGGTATCTGTTTGTAAAACTGCATATGAAATCTGGAAAACTCTGCAAGTTACTCATGAAGGAACAAGCAAAGTTAAACAGACCAAAATTTCTATTCTTACTAATCAATTTCAATTATTTAAGATGTTGCCTAGTGAATCTATTCCAGATATGTATAGTCGTTTTCAGGATATTGTTCATTCACTAGTATCTCTGGGAAAAGCAATCTCCGAAGAAGATCAAGTCAGGAAAATTCTGAATTCACTCACTCCAGAATGGGATCTGAAGACACTGGCGATTGAAGAAGCAAATAACATCAGTACCTTAAAGATTGATGAATTAATTGGAAATCTGATGTCATATGAAGTTCAAATTTAGGAAAGAAGGGAGAATAAGTCATCAGAAAAAAAGTCCATTGCCTTTAATGCACTAACTGGTGAATCAGACTCTAGTGATGATGATGAAGAAATAGCCTTCATGACAAGAAACTTTCGAAAATTCTTGAAGTATAGAAAAATGAATAATCACAAGAGAAAAAGTTTTGGAAATAACACTGAATCACTCAACAACATCAAATGCTTCAATTGCAATGAGTTTGGTCATTATCAAAGAGACTGTCCACATCAAGAAAAGCAAACTCCTCAATCAAACAAAGAATATTCAAAGAAAAGAAAGAAAGCATTTGCAGCAACACTGGATGATTCAGATACGTCCTCAAGTGATGATGAACAGAAAACAGAATTGGCAAATATGTGTTTTATGACAACTCAGAATTCAGATAATCAGGATGATATGGAACTCAAACAAGGTACACGTTTACTATTTTAATTGGTTGAAAATTGGTTGCTTAGAATAGTTTATTAATTAAGTATATAATTGATTTTATTAACTTAAATTTTTTCAAATATCTTTTAAAAATTTATAAAATATTATTTTTATATATTTTCTGTATAATATATTTTCAAAATATATTCAGACAATAGTCATAATATATATAAGTATATATATATATATATATATATATAAATCTTGTACATGCTTGAAATCATTTTTGCAAAATCTGATGTGCATGTCGACATGGCACTTATTGGTAATGTCGACATACCTGTAGCAAATCAGATTTCTAAATTTGAATTCAAAATTCAAATTTCCCTCCACCTTTTCACTAACTCCTATGTTCTGAATAGTTATGACTCTTTGACCAGAGAATCCACCTATTCAACCTCTTTATATCTATCTTCTATCAACACTTATCTCCATCTTCAATTCAAATTCAAAACAACTTTTATCTTCAAACACTCTTATCTCTTCAAAAATGGCATCCACTAGCAACGTAGCCGGAATGAGGCTGTCAAAAGCCACCAAAGATCATCTCTACAATAATAGAGATGCCATACTTGCATACATTAATTATGCAACTTATGGAAAAGTTCATTCGGGTAGTTTTGCTATTTTTAATGACTTCGCTTCTTATGAAATTGATGCTCTTTTTCAAACAATGGTATTCTAAGCTTGGTTGACAATAACCAAAATGATTTTGTTTGCTATCCAAACCTTGTCAAAATGTTTTATGCAAATTTAAATCGTGGTTTTTATAATGGAAGGGATGATGAAGTGTGGAGTAGTGTCAAGGGGACACAAATTGTTTTGGATACCGATGTTTTAGGAACCATACTTGAGTGTAAAAGTACCGGTTCCAATCTTTCTTCTTTTGAAATCGAGGAAACCGATTGTGAAACTTTTCACAATATTTTTGAGGAAGAAATGGATTTCAAAAACAAATTTTTTCGACCAAAAGCTCGTATTGTTAATCTTCTCCTTCAACGCACTATTACTCCGAGATCGGGAAATTACAATAACCCGACTCAAAAAGTGTGTAAGGCTCTTTTTGCAATTTTTGGAAATTATGATATTAATTGGGCACAAGTTATCTTGGATGAATTTCGACACAAAAACTTGGATTCGGGAGAGAATGCATTATATCATGGAATATACCTCACTAGAATTTTTAATTACTTTGGAGTGGATATGAGAGGTGAAGAATTCTTTCCAAGAAAGGTTTTTAATCATTCCAATATTTCACTTATGAAAATTCCGCACGTGTTTCAACCATACGAAACACTAACGGAAAAAGAAGCACGATTGGGGTATGAGGAAATGCAAGAAGATGAGGAGGAAGAAGAAGAAGAGGAAGAGGAGGAAGACGAAGGTGAAGAAGAAGAAGGTGAGGAAGAAGAAGAGGAAGAAAGTGAAGAAACTTCCTTAGAGAGTATTGATTTTCCCACACGACCATCAAACAAGATTCTCCTTCACAATCAACGAGTAATTGTAAAAAATCAAAAAGCTCTCAAACACTCCGTAAACAAAAAATTGGACAAAATGTCCAATACTATGAACAAGTTCTTCTCCAAAGTCAACAAGAAGCTTAATATCTCATCATCTTCATCCTCATCTACTAGTTTCTAGAGTTTACTTTTTGTATATCAATGAAATTTGGTATATTGAAAGTTGTATCTTTATGTTTTCTCTATGAGATTCATGTACTTCTCTGTTCTAGTATGAAATGAAGCTTATTCTCTGTTTATCTTACTGTCACTCTTATTTATATCAAGTAATATATATATAAATCATATGTATATACACTGAAAATTCAAAAATAAGATGTGCAAAATCTGCTATGTATGTCGACATACTGTATAGAGGTCATGTCGACATATACTGGTAATATTCTAAATGGACATTTCAATTTGAAATTCAAAATAACTCCTTATGTCTATTCATTTCAAACGACTTTCCTGTCTATTTAAGTCCTATTTTCTTCCAGAAAACTTCTCATAACTTCTCTCTACTATTATCTACTTATTTCCTTCTTACTTATCGTCAAAATGGCTTCATCCTCTTCAAATCTAAGTGATAATCTTGAAGAGACTCTCAAATCCTTCAAAGACATTCTTACTTTTATTCTACGAAATCAGAGGCACTTAGAACTGAGTCAAATGCAGATGATAAAGGAACAAGAAAGGCATTTCGATGCACTACGATGGATGATCTCCGCTCTCAACAAAGAGGATCTCCAAGTAAATCCACCGAAGACATTGCTCCAGGACGATGAAGATTGGGAAGTAATTAAAGCGGATCCCATCTTTGGAAAAGAGGGATGGGTTGAAGTTCCACGTAACATTTAACTTGTTTAATTTGGTTTAAAATTGATTTGATTTGAAATACTTGATTTGGTTTTAAACATGGTTGATTTATGATAACTTACTATATTGATTATGTAATAAGACATAAATAGGTGTGCTTATGTTTGATTGATTTGTCTACTTATTGTATGCATTTTCTTTTCATTTAACAGTTATGTATATAGTAATATGAATAAAATAATCTGTGGTTACACGTATTATTCTCATTCTTATATTACTCATATATATCATTCTGAGTATACAATATTTAGCATTGTTATATCTAGTTTCAGTATTATTAATGATAACACTATCATTAATATCATAGATTTAGGGGGAGTTAATGTCATTTTTTTTTGTTGATGACAAAGGGGGAGAAGTATAAAATAGGTTAGTTAGGCATAGATTAAGGGGGAGTTATTAGATTTAGGGGGAGTTATAAGGAGAATATAAATATTTTATAAACAAAGGTTGTCATCATCAAAAAGGGGGAGAATGTTAGTCTATAGGATAATGGTTTTGATGACAACAACTATAGAAGTGTTATAAAATATATATGTGCAGGAAATCTATATGCAGGTATCAACAAAAGAAGACTGTACAGTAAAGAAGACAAAGATCAAGAGTTCAAGATTGAAGACTCATGAGATTCAAGATATTCAAGAGTTCAAGACAAATAATATAGTTAGGTTAGATATTTGTTAAAACTCCTTGAAAGCACTATCATTCTTTTTTATCCAATTTACTCGTGGAATGGAATCCACTTCGTTCTTGTTAAAGGGATGGAACCCTAGTGAGATGGAACTCACGAAATATTTAGTGGAACGGATAGTAGCCCTATTTTGTTATCCACTAATTTTGATTCAAAATGATTTTCAAAATTATCTCTTGTTTCATAAAATGATTTTCAAATATTCCTTTTCAAAAGAAAAACCTTCGTTCGTATTTCCAAAAATGTTTTAGCCTCAAAATCATATTTATCATTTTGTTATATTTTGATTTCAAAATTGTCCTTGATATTTTAGCCTCAAAATCTATTTTAATATTATATTTACTTTAGTTTATTTACCTTGATTTTAAATATATTTTAGTATATATACATATATATATTCATAAGTATTTCTACTTCTAAATACCTTATACAAATACATAGAGTCCATTTGAATAAAGTTGCATATGTTTTAAATCATCATTTTCAAAGAAAAGCAAATCATCATTTTTAATAGACCATGTCGACATCATAGTTACTCGTCATGTCGACATGCTTCCCGTTATAGCAAAGGTTGTTTTCAAAAGAAGTGTCTATTCGTTTAAATCTCTTTGAATGGACACATCCATTCATTCTCTATAAATAGAGACTGTTATGGACGTTTTCCAGTAACTACTTTCTTTATTTTCTCTCCTCTTTACTCTCTTATCTTATTTTCTAATCATCCTATCCACATTCTGCCGAAATCTTAAGTGAATCAAACCAGAATATCTCTAGTTTGATTCTCTGCCACTCTCTTCAAAGAATCTCAGTGCTTATCAGAGTTATAGATACATTTGTACTCAAAGAAACTTGTTTAGGGTTATAAAGGTGTGATCGTGTCCTTGGAAATCGATCGGGTGAACTTGTGTCCTGTGAATCAAGTGGTTCTACCCAGAGACCTGAGAATCTGGAGGGTGTACCTCGTTGCCTTGGAATCGAGGGATTGTAATCTAGATTATTATTAAATAGAAAGCCGTACGAGTTGTGCGGGACTGGATGTAGGGTAACACCGAACCAGTATAAAATTCCTGGTGTGTTCTTTCCTTTACTTGCTTTTTATTTATATTTGCATCTGTTTGTGATTCTATGATTTGATCTGTGATTGTGTATTTGCATTAAGTTAGTTAAATCAATTTAAATCAAAGAAGTTTTAAAGAAATTCTTAAAACACTATTCACCCCCCCTCTAGTGTTACATAGCCTTAAGATCATCTTCCGCGTCCCTTTCACTTGAATCCCCTTAACTTCTCCTTGATAAGTCTTATATATACCTATCTTTATAGCGTAGAATCCACCCGACCCACGCAGTACGCTTTACACTTTACTTGTTAAGTGTTCCTTTTTTTCCAAATTTTAGCGACGTATGAACCCTCATATCTAGCGCAGTTCTCTTACTTATACAAACAAAGCCATTGCAGTAATGCCATACCCCGACAACCCTGACATTCCTGACACATCATTACATATCGATTTTCTATACATTCCTATTATACTTTCTGTTATTTGTTGTGTCCTTTTCAGCAAATAATTTGGACCTTATCCCCTTTTGACCAACCCTTGTTAATATATTTTTACACGGAGTTTATTATACTACGTCCCTTGTAGTACCCATCTACCCCAACACATTATTAAGCGGTTTTACTTCTATTTCATTAGAAAATTCTAATAAATTTTCTAAATCGCCCAAACCCCAGTTCATCCCTTTAACTTTATTTTCCTTTTTAGGGGGTTCTCCTTGTTGTTTTACAAGTTGAACTACTTTGGAAATTTGTAGCGAAATCTATAAAGCTGAGAACCCACTTCATAAATCTGGTTATAAACATCATGTGAAACTTTCATTAAATTTTGAAACAATTCAAATCGGGAAAACCTATGAAAACACCCCATGTATACCCGTCGTTCCTTAAAACATTCATTAAACCTTTTATACTTTTACATGTAAACCCCTATGAACCCCATCGTACATAAAACATAGAGATCTAAACAGATCCCATGAATATAAGAATTCGGAATAGAAGGGTGAAGTATTACTCACCTAGATCTTTTAAATGTATAGCTTTAGTCTTCCTTAGCCTCTTCTAGCTTTTATTTATGTATCCTCCTCTTATTTGCCTTCTTATGCTTCCACCATTAACGAGTTTCTCTAGCTTAAGTTTTTAGTTGACTAGAATAAATGAATGAATAGAAATGAGTGACGTATATTGTCTGACAATAAGTTAGGCATGGCCCTATACCCGTTTCTATTGATTCATATTCTTTTACCCTTTTTATTAACCCACGATTTTCCCCTTAATTAACTTATTTATTTAATTATTAATTTTAGGGTTATTACAGCTTTTAAACTATTTAAATAAAATAATATTTTTTTAAAACCTCATTAGATTGGATCTAATAATCTTTTAGACTTCATAGATCCGAAATAGGAATTTTTTTTGAAATCTACTTATTTCACCCACTTCTAGCTGGCCAGGATCCAATAGGAATATAGTTCAAAGAATATAAACCTCATTAGAAGTCGAGAAGCATAATTTGAATGGCTCTGCATGATAAAGGCGGTTTATCATTATCGGAGAGAGTTGATTAATCGAGTGGATAGTTCAAACATTATAGCATACCCATTCATCAAGGGATTGGATCCATTAGTGATTGAGAAAACCGATCGAAGAACTTGGAATAAGATACCACAATTGACCCCAAGTGTAAGTGGGAGATCGATAGAGTTAGAGGTATGCCCTAGGAGTAATTATGTAATTTTTTACATATATCTAACTCGATAACCAATCTTGTTCAAAATAAAAGGCATTTTTCTTTCTATTATATACGCGTTATATCGTGAAATAATTAGTTAAGTAATTAATTTAAAGCATATTAAATAGAAAATCATTAAATAATATGTTATGTGATAGTGATTACAATATGTTGTAACCATGAGAAATTTGTCACATTTCAAATAACATAATATTTTAAATTGTTCTAATCAAGATGTTTCGAGATGGGATGTTGATACATTCAATGAGAGTAGAGTGTGCATAATGCTCTCCAAATGCTGGGCAGTGTATTTCTCATGGCTATTGGGGGCACCAAAAGGTTGCATGTTGATAGTTATTGGATAATTATGGAATGACTCACTTGAGAGTTTTCTGTTGGTTAAGGGTGCATTCATGGACAAACGGATCGGTCTGGAGAAAGCGATAGTGGAAAATTATGTCCGACATATTGGAGATACGTCGAGTGTAAATTTTACGTCAATGTTTTCCATACGCACATTTCCTCGCTTGGGATTGGAGAGGAATTTATGGACGCAAAAAATACGTTGAAGGTATCTCCAAACATGGGATGTAATTTTTGTGACCACACCCATCTTATAAATACCACCCTCAACTTTGCTCACTCACGTCTTCACTTTCTTCATTTCTATTCAAAAAATGAACAAATGGCTTCCTGTAGCAAAAAAACAATTTTTTTCCTAAAATCCTTAGTTATCAACGTTATTTGCAAAAATTTGCATTGAAGAATTCTCATTCCTCAATAATCCGAAAAAAGGAAAAATTAAAATTTATTAGAAAATTGTGATAAATTTAATGCATTGCAGAAAACTACTCAAGTGCTAGATACGGTGGTTGCAAAAAACAAAATGATAGTAATCCAAAAGAATTCGCAAATTCCGAGAAGTGTGCAACGAAACTTGAGTAGGTTAGGATATTTAGAGGAACATAGTGGTTGGTGACGACGATTGGTGGACTGATTGAGTCAATGTATTTTTTATAATTTCTAACAAAATTTTCTTTCCAATTATTGGATAATTTTTAATTTTGTATCAGGAACTTGGTAATATTGTTCTAAAATGGAGATCTATACCAATACTCGATCTAGATTATTTGGAACAAATATTTAAAAATACCGCAACCGAAAAAAATGTCGTGATATCCATGCAAGTTGATCCTCCTATAACTGAAATGGAGGATAAAGTGCAACCTGAGTTTCAAAGCATGGCATTAAATCCCACTCCGGATGTTGTATGGGAAGAGGAGCCCATACCTTAAGAATTGAACAATCCTTTGGCTTCCCAACCATTTTAACATTCACAGCCAAATGACTTTGCTCAACTCGACCCTAACATCGATGTTAATATGGGTAGTCCTTCTTTAGTGCGTCGTTCTTCAACTATTCATTCCACTGCTCATGCTAACCGAAGATGCACACGTTGGAGATTGTATAACAATGTTCACAAGATGGTGGAAATTAATGAAAGAAGAACGAAGGTCAAGTCGTCAAGTTCTTTTGGAGCAATGATGTTCCTCGTCATGGAGATCGTAAGTTGGCGGATGTTATGGCCTGTCAGGATCGGTGCATGAAGTTGGGACAATAAAGAATTACAGAGATAACAAAATTATCTCTCGATAGAAATTTTCAAAGAGGTTTGTTAATGTTGGACATGAATGTGCAGCATGCGAGTGGATTGAAATAGAACTGAGGATATTATGAGAGCATCATTGAATTTGTGTTATTTGTATTTATTTTTTCAATTTTTGTTTGATGAATTAGTAGTAAGTTTTTAGAATTTGTATTAGAATTTGAAGTTAAAATTGAAATTGAATTTGAATTTGCATTGTTAATTCTGAAATGATAATTTAATTAAATACTAAATTTAATTAACAATTAAGTAATAATTATTTATTTACTAATAATAATTAATAATTAAAGTTATTATTTAACTATTATAAAATAAAAAACTATTTCCAATTTACTCGACATTTTTTACATCCTACCCAACCTTTAACAAAAAAATTGCCCGTGAACACTCTGATCTCTAACCTCTAGGTAATAATCCAATTTCTTTGCGAACACATCCTGAAGTAACAATATTACACGGTTCCCTTGATTTGATAATACCATGAAACTTCAATGTGGACACTACACTTTGATTATAGTTAAATGTTGGCATGATGTCCATTGAACGATAATAGTTGAGTCCAAGGTTTTAAATCTTGGATTTCGGTCACGTCTCGTCTCGAAGAATTTAGATAGCTTATCTCGTATCGGGTGAGATCTCAGACGAGATGAGTGCATCTCGGTCATCCATCTCGGTTTCTAAAATTCATTTCGGAGTTATCTCGGAGTATATGTCATGTCGAAAATTAGTTTTCATACACCTAAATTTATAATACTAGTCACTACCTTAAGTAAAACACTATGCACTTACCTTGAATATATCACACGCTTATCATTAGCAATTTAGTATGGAAAAATATCACTTGTATCATGTAAAATAAACAAATAACTAGATTTCATGAATAATGTTCAATATAATATCATATGAGATAAAGTAGACAAGCAACAAACCATAACATATGCACATTTACTTTGTTTGATCATTCACTTAACTTTCCTACACAATATAATGCTTCATTTCTACCTTTTATGATTTATAGTGCTGCAAGGAAAATCTTAATTTTATAACTTCAAATACAAAAGTCTACAAGTAGAATTAAGATATTCTATGTCTGATTATAGTATTTAATTATTAGCAAACAAAATCTCATTAAGCAACTAATAGCATAGATATTTCAAACAAACGTAGAAAATAGCATACATAGTACAAACAATTTTCAAACATTTAGTAATATTATAAGAAAAGCAAAAAAATGATGTACGAATGAACATGTAATCATCAAATGAAATTAATAGATGAAAGAGAATTCCTTTATTGCTTAAAAATAAGCCTTGAGGAAAAAAATTATAGCAGCAAAGACTAAATGAAATCAAATTGGGAATCCATTTGGAACATAAAGTTAAATAAGTGAAGCCTGAAATTTATAGCCGCAAAAAAATAGGGTTAGGAAAAAAACTCAAGAAAGTGTCGAAAATTTTTTTTGAAATCGGATGTTAATTAATTTGGATCAGAAACTTAATGAAAATCATAAAGTGAAATACTTACCATAATCGATGTAGATTTTATCATCTTCTTACACTCGTCACTGCCGTAAAATAAGAGACGAAGATTAAATGAGATTGAAATAAGGGCTAAAAAAGTACAATTAAGAAGGCTTAAATTAAGGTAAAGGATGAGCCAGCCCAATACGGAAAAAGAGTTGATTCTTTCCAAAATTCAAAAATTCGGCCGATATCTCACTGTTAAATCTCGTCCGAGATACCGGACAAGATACTGAAATATCGTCCGAGATTTGGGTCAGACGAGATTCAAACGAAATAGGCTGTTTCAAATCGTCCATGCTTGAAAACGAGATCCCGGCCGAGATGAGCAAGATTTAAAACCTTGGTTGAGTCTGAGGTGAAGCATTGGAAGTGAAATACTATTCAATAGAGAATTTGTCTCCTTGGTTATATGAGGTTAGTGTAACGGTCAACTGTAGTTAACTCAAAGTCAAAGTCTCTTGCTAGAGCAATATGATTAATTATAATTATTATTGCTGAATCAAGGATTTTTTGTTTAGACTTACAAAGTTGGCTGTGGACGATGTTGGAATTTTGGTAAAAACCAAATTCCATAAATTCTAATATGATATAGTTTTGACAAAAAAAGTAGTGTAATTAATCACTACTACCAGGCAAGGTTGTAAAAATCACTAGGCTATTAGTATGGACTAG
Organism: Allium fistulosum; assembly: GCA_030737815.1. Classification (NCBI taxonomy): domain Eukaryota; kingdom Viridiplantae; phylum Streptophyta; class Magnoliopsida; order Asparagales; family Amaryllidaceae; genus Allium; species Allium fistulosum. The sequence goes on along the minus strand of CM060904.1, from coordinate 1,190,370,900 downwards.
GGATTAATCGTTCAGGCGGGGACTAATCGGAGATAGGAATTTTTGATAACCTGTGTATTTTGGATAAAATTTAGTGTTTTGTTTAGTGTCGACTGATATAAATTGTAATTTGGGATTATGAATGTGCTTAGAGGTTGACAAGGAGCCAATATCATCTAAAACTAGCACATTGATGCTTATATGTGGCATTGAACTTTAAATAATGCCTAAATAGTGCGTAAATACATGTTTTGATTTTCACATAAGGCGGTAAACCTTGTATAGGTAGGCCTAGGAAAATCGTTAGGCGGTAAGGCTCGCTTAGCACCTAGGTGGTGTCTAGGCTGAGGCCTAGAAGGATTTTTACAACAGTGCTACTTAGTATGGCTTATAATATATAAAATTGGATTTTTCCAAAAAGACGTGTTAGTGATAAGTTCAACCGGAATGTCATACCACTAGCTAAGCCGACGGGTGAAATCGTTTGTTGAATTTACACTTTTGACATAACTGTAATGATGAATACTCCGTAAAAACCACATGATTTAAAAAATTTATAATTATTATAAACCAATTAAATTGGTTAATATTTATGAAATATTAATTATTAATTTTTATTTGATTTGTTTGAATACTGTAACACCTCTGATTTTAATAACATTATTCAGGAGATTTAAGTAGATAAATTAAATAGAACCACTACGTATGGCATGTACGATTGTATGTGTAAAAGAAAAAATGCATTAGTTTTATTTTTAGCAAGGACGAAACCATCCTCATATTGCTTTATTTTTAATTAATGTATATCAAGGGTATTAACGTAATTTCCAAAGCTTCAAATGAAGGCATTCTCATTATATATAGATAATGTTGATAAGGAAATTGAGGTTGATTAATAAATTTAGTGGCCTGCTTATTTAAACTAATGAACTTATAAATGGTTAATTAATTGAATATAAGGGCATTAGGGTTAATAGCCGCCTATATTTCTCACCCTTATATTATTCTCCTCAGTCATACACGTTTATTTTATCTTAAACAAAATTTACAACCGTAAGAAGAAAGCAAGGCCGGCTATTAGAAAGAAGAGAAGAGAAAAATCAAAGTAAAGCTTAGGATCAAGCTATAAGAAATCAATCTCAATCAAACTTCAATTTCCTTATCCAAGCTAAGGTGAATAATAATATCTACATCTCTATTTTGGTTTTATAATCATATGGGTTCAGATTTAAGAGTAAATCTAATTTTATGATATATTGAATGATGATATGCTTGACTTATGATTTATATGGTTTAAACAAGGTTGCTTAAAGGAGATATATATGGTATTAGGGTAAAACTGGGATTAAATTATTTTTAAATGGCATGGGAAAATTCTATGTTATGGAAAACATGATATTGGAGTTAGGTCTCAATTTTCATAATTTTCCAAGCTGTGGAGAATTAGTTATGAATTTTCAAAGGAAAATATGGTTATTTGGATTTATAAATTAATTTTGGATAATACATTAAGAATTTTGGTCTTGAATTTTAGTATGTTAGATAACATGATTAAAATGAATTTTTGGAATTTTTGGGGATTTTCACTAAGTGATTTAGTATGGAAATCAATTTATTTAGAAAGGAGGACCTAAATGATTTAATTGTTTTGATAATAGGAAGGGCTTGTTTGTTAAAAATTATCTTGATTTTAGATCTGAGAAAATGCGGAAAATATTATCTAAATTATTTAAAAGTTTTTGAAAGCCAATCAAATGTTTACAAGTAGGCAAGTTTGTTACAAAAAGTTTACTTAATTTGGTGAAAACAGCTTTGTTCATAAAAAGAGGATTCCGCCTCCTTTGGAAGGACCTTTCGACTAAGACCTTCCGACCAAGACCTTTCGACTTCATTGAAACCAACAAGGTTGAAACCAATGCACATGATATCATTCTTGTGGTATGTAGTGAATTGGACAAAGGTGGAAGGTACGTTGTCGAAGGGTTGCTTTCGAAGGAGTTGGTTCCTTAGTTTGTTTTGGTTTGAAAAGAAAATCACTTGCCTATTTTTAAAAGAGCTTTCGACAAAGTTGAAAGCTATGATTCTGAAATGATAGTTTTTAAAAAGCTTTCAACACAGTCGACAGCTATGCTTTCGACACAGTCGAAAGCTATAATTTCGAAAGGGTGGTTTATAAAGGAGCTTTAGACATAGTCGAAAGCTATGGTTTCGAAAGGGTGGTTTTTAAAGGAGATTTTGACACAATCGAAAGCTATGGTTTCAAAATGGTAGTTTATAAAGGAGCTTCAGACACAGTCAAAAGCTAAGGTTTCGAAAGGATAGTTTATAAAGGGGCATTCGACAAAGTCGAAAGCTATGTTTTCGAAAGGGTATTTCAAATAAGCTTTCAAAAGAGAGCTGCCGCTTTTGTTTTAAAGAAGTAGCTTCTGAATGAGTTACTTAGTTTTTGTTTAAAGCTTTCGAAGGGGGTAGTTGCCGACCAGGTCGAAACCCTTCTGAGAATTTGTGACCTTCCGATGGCATCAAAGGCATCGATGTTGTCAAAAGGTTCAACTGTTTTTATAAATACAAGCCGCTTCTCAAAGCTTTCGAAGGGGTCGAAGGTAATGGTTTCGAAAGGGGTTTCGAAGCCAACCTTCAATTGTTTTCCCAAATATTTCAATGCTTTCGAAAGGATGGTTTCGACACCATCAAACTTCCCTAATATTTTATAAAATAAAGAGTGGTTTCGAAAGAGATACTTTCACCTATTTTCACTTTGACCCAAATTAATGTTTTAAGTATAAACCCAAAGCTTTCGAAAGGATGGATTTTCAATGGTTTCAAAGGTAACCTTTATTGCTTTTGAAAGAGGTGTTTTAAAGTATTATAAAGGCTGGAGCCTGTTGTTTTTAAAATATGTGTTTTATGCTTTCGAAGGGGTCGAAAGCAAAAGCTTTCGAAAGGGATACTTTGGAAGGGGTAGAAAAGTTGTTTTCTTTTAACCAAGCTTTATATTTTCGAAGGGGTTACTTTCGAAAGGGTATGTTTATATGACACTTTATTTTGGACATGTAGGGTGGGTAACCTTATATAATAAATGTTGTTTAACCTTGGGATACTGGGGTTGGTTTAATGAATGTTTTGACACAACCATTGGAGGATACTAATGCAAATTATAAATGAATATAACCTAAATTAGGGATACTAATGGAAATAGGTTAATCATGTGGATAGCATGAGATAATTAGAATCATGTGGGTAACATGAGTAAAATGGCAAATTGATGGGTTCATAGTCATCCTAGGAAAACTATGGGATGTTTGATGGATAATCAACATCATGCCGGGGATGGATAGTCTCCATGTGATTAAAGAAGGGTTCATAGTTATCCTAGGAAAACTATGGGATGTTTGATGGATAGTCAACATCATGTCGGGGATGGATAGTCTCCATAGGATTAAAGCAAGGTTCATAGTTATCCTAGGAAAATTATGGGATATGAGATGGATAATCCGCATCAGTTTAAGTAAAATGAATGTGGGATGGATAGTCCCTCTTTGATGCAAATAAAGTCTAAAATGGGATGGTTAGTGCTTAAAAATATAAGATGGATAGTCAGTTGAAACTTAGATGGTTAGACTAACTAATATGGGATGGGAAATCCTAATTGTTCTCAAGTATGCATATCATCATAATACTTTGAAAATGTATGTTTTAACCATTGTGGATGCAGGAAGCACAGAGTATGGTTTTATAAAGGTTTTAGGATACTACTGAGGGGAAAACCCTTTCCGATAAGCGGCGTGGTCTCAATAGATATCTAAAAGGATTAAGATGTTCGATTATTATTCATACCAGGCTTATGTCTGACTCGAAGTTTTTGTTTTTCCCCTTAAACTCTTGGGTACTCAATTGATTTTGAGTATTTGAGATTTAAGGTTCTCAGGTTCTCTTCTTTGACGAATAATGCTTTTGGAGGCGTGCAGGAGGTAGATAGTTATTTAGTGTTATCTTTTCTGTTGTGTATTTGTTTGTAAAGGTAGATTAATTAGCTTTACTATATACTTTGTTCAACCAAGGGGGCATCCTCATATGTCGCTCTTGGCATATGTGTAGTAATTATATTTTACTGAACGTGGTTAACGTCTTTGGGATTATGTAATGAACATCAAATGTTTTGATTTGAATGTGGAAATATGTTTTTGAATTGTTAAAAAATTTCGATATTTTTGTGATCTATGTATCAATGTATCTAGCACCGCCGTATTTGGTCGTCGAGAATTAATAACTATGGATGACTGCAGCATCGGTAGCCGTTAGTTTTGGGCCTCCAAGTAGGGGGATGTTACAAGTTGATATCAGAGCGAGGTTTATGAAACCTTAAAAGAAAAGATAAACCTAAAAGCTTTTTGAAACATAATCCAATAAATTTGAAAATATGATCAGGGTTTGGGTTAACGCTATAATAACGTACTTGTATTTGATATATATAGGTATATATGTATAAGTACGTGTTCCCCTCTCTCTTAGATCGTTCTTCTATATCTTACTAAGGCTCATATGCAGATTTACGAGAAAGAAGATATGGAAGCGGGAAACGGAAGAGGAAATCTAGGTGGAGGAAGCACCATAACAAATGGAAATGCTCGACCTAATACCTGGAGAAACCAAGGTCGACAGGCTAATGCTAACCAAAATGCTGGGGCCAATGTAGGTGCTAGAAACTCACCAGTAGATGCGGGGATGGTGTATCTGTTGTTGGCTAATCTTTTGCAAGCAGGAGCTGCAGGTAATGTTGGTGGAGTTAATCTGATTGTTCCAGTTGGATATAACTATGCTAGGCTGAGCAGAGACTACACTAGTTTGGGTGGAAAGCCATTAGTTGGAATGGAGGACGCTGTTGAAGTTGAGAATTGGCTTTTGAACTATGAAAGGATCCTTGCAAATTTAGGCTTGGAGGATGGAGAGAAGAGAAGGCTAGCCTCTAGGCAGTTGCAAGGGTTAGCGCTTTATTGGTGGAATAGTGTGACGGCCGGAGTACCGGAGGAAGAGCTGACATGGGCAGATTTCAGGAGAAGGTTTGAGTAGAGGTTTCTGTCTGAGGTTGACAAATCGGCATTGATGAGGAAGTTCATGGATCTTGTCCAAGGAGGGATGTATGTGGTCAAGTATGCTGCTAAGTTTGATGAGCTATCTCAATATGGTTATGCTTTGGTTGACACTGATGTCAGAAGGAATGAGAGATTCATTAGAGGATTGAGGCCAGAGCTATGCAGAATTACTATGGCCCATATCCGAGATCTTTCTAATGTGGTGGTGGAGATGGCCATTCGCTACGAGGAGATGCTTGCTATTTCTGCTAGAGAGAATCCAATTGAATCCCAGGTTCCTCAGGGGAAGAAGAGGAAGTTCTTCAAGAAGAAGGGCGCTTAGAAAGGAGGAGCAACCAAGAAAGGGAAAATGGATATAACTTGCTACAAGTGTGATAAGAAGGGGCACTATGCTAATGAGTGTCGTTCGGGTGATGGAAAGATGGTTGTGGGAAAGCAGAATGTGAAATCCTATAATTGCAACCAGATGGGGCATAATAAGAACGAGAATCCTGAAGCTGTCAAGGCAGGAAAAGGAAAGGTCTTTGCTTTGGAACCATCATCCTCTAAACCAACTACTGCTGAGAAAGGGGAGACTGTGATGGAAGGTACGCTTTTGATTCAGAGTATACCAGTTAGGGTACTTTTTGATACCGGAGCATCGCATTCATTTATATCACAGTATTTGGTTGATAGGTTAAATATAGAACCCACTTACCTTGTTACTTCCTTAAGGGTTGCAAGTCCAATAGGAGGATATGCAACTCTTAGGATGAGATGTGATCAGTTAGAACTTGATTTGTTAGGTCATAAGTTTGCATGCAGTTTGTATGTCTTTGATTTCGTAGATTTCAGGATCATTTTGGGTATGGATTAGTTGGGTAAGTATGAGGCTAGGATATTTTGCTAGGATCAAGAGATAGCATTGAGACACCTAGATAGTCCTAACCAAATCATTTTCTCAGTGGAGAATTCTAGTAGGAGTGTTTATGTTTTGTTGAGTGCCATGGAGGTCGGAGAAGACCTTAGTCAGGTTCGTGTGGCTAGAGAGTTTGCAGATGTTTTTGAGCCAATTACTGGATTACCCTCGAAACGAGCTGTTAAGTTTCGGGTAGACCTTGTACCAGGAGCTGAACCTGTCAGTAGACCACCTAGCAGGATGACACCGACAGAGATGAAGGAATTGAAGGTGTAGCTAGTGGATCTTGAGGGAAGGAATTTTATCAGACCAAGCAGCTCGCCTTGGGGAGCACCCATGGTGTTTGTGAAGAAACCAGATGGGTCATTAAGGATGTGCATCGACTATCATAAGTTAAACAAAAGTACGATCAAGAATAGGTACCCTCTACCGAGGATAGATGATCTGTTTGATCAGTTGAGTGGAGCCAGAGTATTTTCCCAATTGGATTTGGCGACAGGGTTCCATCAGTTGAGCGTGGGGGAGGATAGCATTCCTTTGACGGCATTTTGGACTAGATATGGTTCGTATGAGTGGTTGGTGATGCCATTTGGATTGACAAATGCACCTACTTTCTTCGTTGATTTGATGAAACGAATTTTCCAAGAGCACTTGGATAGGTTCATGTTGGTATTTAAAGATGACATTTTGGTGTACTATAAAGATGAGAGGGAGCATGAGATTCATCTTAGAGTGGTGTTGGAGACACTGAGGCAGAACCAGCTAAAGGTGAAATTTTCCAAGTGTCATTTCTGAAAGAAAGAGGTTAAGTTTCTTAGTCATGTGGTTTCAGAGGAGGTATTTGCAGTTGATCCAGTCAAGATCGAAGCTGTCAATAATTGGAAAAGGCCAGAGATGGTAACCGAGATTAGGAGTTTCATTGGACTTGTTGGCTATTATCGGAGATTCATTTAGGATTTCTCGCAAATAGCCGCGCCTTTGACTAAGTTGACCAGGAAAGATGTGAAGTTTGTTTGGTCCAACAAATGTGAGGAAGCATTCCTTAATTTAAAGCATTTGTTAACCAATGCGCCAGTGTTAATAGTTCCTAATGGTAACCAAGGGATGGTAGTATACACTGATGCATGTGGTACTGGATTGGGAGCAGTATTGATGCAGAGGGGAAAGTTATTGCTTATGCATATATGCATCTTAGACCGCATGAAGTTAGATATCCCATTCATGACTTGGAGTTGGCTGCGGTGATCTTTGCCTTGAAGATTTGGAGGCATTATCTATTAGGAGAGAGATTCGAATTGTATACCGATCATAAGTCATTAAAGTATTTATTCTCTCAGAAGGAGTTGAATATGAGGCAGCAGAGATGGCTGGAATTTTTGGCTGCTTATGATTTTGGTATAGAGTATACTCCTGGGAAAGGAAATAAGGTAGCAGATGCTCTCAGTAGAAAACATCAAAATATGGTGTTAGCGATGTTGGCAGAATGGAAGGATCTATAAGCTTTAGCAAGTTGTGGTGTGCATTTAAGATCGACTGCTAGTTCTAGTCAGAATGTTGTCATGTTATCTTGTTTAGAAGTTCAACCAGTGCAGATCGAGAGGATAGCTGATGCAGCGCGATCTACCAACTCATCAGATTTGAGTCGTTCAAGGACCTTAGGTCGCTCGCGAGTTAATGGATTCAGTGTTAAGGCGTGCAAGCAACCAAGCAAGATAAGCAAACCAGCGCGCATTTCATTAGGTCGCTCCGACCTTTCGAGAATCGACTTTGACGAGTTACGACCTAAGTTAGGTCGCGGGAAGTTAGGTCGCGGGAAGATAGGTCACTCGACCTTATGTCGCTATGAAGATAGGTCGCTGCCGTGTATAATTAGGTCACGTGAAGAGTCCTGAAGCTGGATTGATTTTTGCCGCTTTACTCTATGCCGCTATTCTTTAGGTCGCTCGAGCAAGCTAACGACCTTATGCCGCATATGCTGCTTTGACTTAAGTCGCATGGAGCTTAGATCGCGTGTGTTGTACTTAGGTCGTGTTGATGTTATGTGGTATTTGTTGAGTCGCATGTATGATTAGTCGTTTGTGATGTAAATATTGTAAGTCGTGTGTTGTTGTTGTAACGTGTTGATAGGTCGTTTACTTGTTGTAACTTGTATTTGTTAAGTCGCTTACCTATTAGGTCGCATGGCTTTGTTTTAGGTCGCATTTTGTTAGGTCGTTCACGACCTAGTGTGAGTTGTAAGCCTATAAATAGGCGGGTGGTGTCATTTGTAATAGTTAGATTGATTTTGAATAAAACCTTGTTTGAGTGCTTTGTTCCTCTTCTGAAATTGGTAGTTGAGTGTGATCTCCTATCTCCACCTTCGGTATTCGAGTGCGCTCGAATCAACAATTATTGATGCCGATTCATGGAATCAAGTGCGCTTGATCAACGTCGAAGAATCGTAGATCTTTAAACACGGTATCGTGTGCGATCAACGTGTTTGAGATAGCTAGAATCTGGTATCTTTGGATCAACGGATTTGGGCCTTTGGTATTTTTCAATCCACCGATTGCTACTTTCACCGCATCATACTTTTCTGTAATCCGCTGCTGCATCATTTGGTATCAGAGCTAGACTTAGCCAATCATAGCTAAGTCGAGTCTTGGAGCCAAGGAGAAGAGTTGAAGTTCAATTTGAAGTTGAAGTCGTGCATTGTTTGTTCATTTTTAAGTCAAGGCCGAGAGTTGAAGTTTGACAATGCCGCCGAGAAGAGCTAATCGCCATCAGAATGTTGAAGTGTTGTATAGAAGAGAAGAAGCCGAGCAAATGGAACAACGCATCAATGAAAAGTTTGATGAAGGCATTGGGAAGTTAGAGAAACTGATGAATGATATGAATCAAAGTCAAAGGAGAAGGTCGCCAGTCTCGAACCATGGAGGAAACAGAGTTTCGCCATCGGTTACGGAAGCGAGGAGGGTGTCACCGCAATTTTACCGAGAAAGAAGAGAATCTTCAGTTTCATTGAGAAGAGAACATCATGAGTATAGAGATGAAGAGAGAAGAACTCCACGTGAGTTTGAACATGAGCCATATCGTGATGTTGAAAGACAAAGTAGAAGGGATATGCGTGATCATAGAGATGTGGATGGTCGAGATCGTTATCGAAGTACATCTGTTTTTGATGAAGATGGTGGAAGATGCAGTGTTCATTCTCGAGATCGAGACCAAGTATGAAATGCATATCGAGATGTTGAAGGTGATCGTCGATGGGAATCAGGGATGAAAATGGAAATTCCAGAATTAAAGGGTGGAATGGTAGCAGAGGAATTTTTGGATTGGTTGTCTAATGTGGAAGAAATTTTTGACTTCAAAGAAGTTCCCGAGCATCGAAGAGTGAAGTTGGTTGCTACTCGTTTGAAAGGAAGAGCTATGGCATGGTGGCAACAAACTAAACTTACACGGGGGAGAATGGGGAAGTCAAAGATTGAGTCATGGGAGAAGATGAAGAAGTTAATGAAGGCTACTTTCTTGCCGTATAATTATCAGTCTCTTATGTATCAACGATTGCAGAATCTGAGATAGGGAACAAAGTCAGTTAATGATTATGCGGATGAATTTTATCAATTGATTGTGAGGAATGATATCATGGAGACAGAGGAACAATTGACTGCTAGATTTGTTGGAGGGTTGAGAATGCAGATTCAAGATATGGTGAATATGTTTGATCCCAGATCTATTGCTGAGGCACATCAAAAGGCTCTAGCTTGGGAGAAGCAAGGTAGGAGAGGTGGTGGTGTGTTTACAAATTCCAACAATCAAATGAAAGGGGCTAGTAGCAATGCGAATGTTTCTAAGGCTGTTGCAAAATCGGTTGTTAGTGAAGTTGCTAAGACCAAGGTCAATAGTGGTATCAAATGCTTCAATTGTCAGGAAATTGGTCACAAAAGCAATGAATGTCCAAAGCCAAAGAAGCGAGTGATGGTTGCTGAGGCAGAGGATGAGGAAGTAGAAGCTGAATGTTCTAATTCACTACAAGATGAGGAAGAAGAAGAAGTGTCGGGAGATGACGAGCATTCATTAATGATGATGAGATCTTGTGTAACACCAAAGCAAGAGGAAGAGACTAGCTGGTTGAGGAGTAACATCTTTCAGTCAACATTCACTATCTTGGGAAGGGTTTGCAAGTTTGTTATTGATGCAGGAAGTTGTGACAATATTATCTCTACAGAAGCTGTGAAGAAGTTGGCATTGAAGATTGAGAAGCATCCAAAACCTTACAAGTTAGCTTGGTTGAGGAAAGGTGGGGATGTGAAAGTTGGACGAAGAGCTTGTGTTAATTTTTCAATTGGGAAGAAATACAAAGATGTAATTTGGTGTGATGTTGTGGATATGGATGTATGCCATCTGTTGTTGGGGAGACCATGGCAGTATGATAGAGCTGTGCAACATGATGGTCGTACTAACAGTTACAGTTTCATGTTTGAAGGTACTAAAATCACTTTAATTCCTAAGAAGCGACAACAAGAAGAAAGCAAGTTGGAGGAGATTGAAGAACTTAAAACTTTGCTATCTTTGAAGGAGTTTGTTAAGGAAGTAGAAGAGGAGCCTGAAGTGTTTTTGTTGATTGGACGTGAGAGTAATGAAGTGGTTGAAATTCCTGAAGAAGTAAAGCCAGTGCTGGGAGAATTTGACGATGTATTTCCTGAGGAGCTACCAACGGAGCTACCACCATTGAGGGACATACAACACCAAATAGATCTTGTTCCAGGTGCTGTGTTACCACATAGACCACATTACAGAATGAGTCCAAAGGAACACGAGGAGTTGAGAAGGCAAGTGGAAGAGTTGCTTGAACAAGGGCGTGTACAGGAAAGTTTAAGTCCTTGCGTTGTACCAGCATTGTTAGTGCCGAAGAAGTATGGAACGTGGAGGATGTGTATGGATAGCAGGGCACTTAAAAAAATAACTGCCAGATACAGATTTCCGATGCCGAGGCTTGATGATTTGTTAGATCAGTTGAGCGGGGCTACTATCTTTTCGAAGATCGATTTGAAGAGTGGTTATCATCAAATTCGAATTCGACCAGGGGATGAATGGAAAACAGCGTTCAAGACACGGGAGGGGTTGTACGAATGGCTGGTTATGTCGTTTGGTCTTTCGAATGCACCTAGTACATTTATGCGGGTGATGAATCAGATATTTAGACCATTTATTGGGAAGTTCGTGGTGGTGTATTTTGATGATATACTGTTATATAGTAGACGCACAAAAGAACACTTGGATCATCTGAGAGAAGTGTTGATGATACTGCGACAGGAACAATTTTATGCTGCAACGAAGAAATGCGTGTTCGTGACGCATAGTGTTTTATTTTTGGGATATGTTATTTCAGAAGGAGGTACAGGTGGATCAGAATAAAGTTGAAGCAATCAGAAATTGGCCACAACCTAGGACGATAACAAAAGTTAGAAGTTTTCATGGTTTAACATCATTCTACCGAAGATTTATTCCACACTTCAGTAACGTGATGGCACCAGTTACTGATTGTATGAAGGGGAAGCAATTTTTATGGTCAGAGGAAGCAGGATTTGCTTTTGAGCGAATCAAGGAACTTTTGACGACAGCACCAATTCTAGTATTGACGGATTTTCAGTTGTTGTTTGAGTTACATACTAATGCATCTAAAGTTGGGATTGGAGGTGTGTTGAGCTAGAGGGGCCGTCCAATTGCGTATTTCAGTGAAAAGCTTTCGGGAGCCAAGATGAGATATAATACTTATGATGTGGAATTCTATGCTATTGTTCAAGCTATAAAACATTGGAGACACTATTTGTTCCATAAAGAATTTGTTCTATATACTGATCATGAAGCACTGAAACATTTGCAGGGACAGGACAAAATTGCAGCCAGGCATGCTTCGTGGATCGCATACCTGCAACAATTTACATTTGTGGTAAAGCATAAGTCCGGAATTACAAACCGTGTGGCAGATGCATTGAGTCAAAGGAATCATTTGTTGACTACTATGAAGGTTGAAGTGACGGGGTTTGATATGTTGCCAGAATTGTTTGTTGATGATCCTTATTATGCGAAGTTTGTTGATGAAGTCGAGAAGGGGAAGACGGATGAGTACGTGTTGGTGGATGGTTTTCTTTTTAAGGGGAGTCAATTGTGTATACCAGAGAGCAGCTTACGAATGAAGATTGTGAAGGAGTTACATGAGGAAGGTCATGTGGGTAGAGATCGTACATTGCAGTTGATTTCGCAATCATATTTTTGGCCTACTATGAGAAAAGAAGTGGAAAGATTTATGGAGAGATGTCATATTTGTCAAGTTTCCAAAGGGACAGCGACGAATGCGGGATTGTATATGCCACACTACACCAGAAAAGACTTTTGGTAGCGTTGAAAAAACGCTACCATAACTTATGGTAGCGTTTTAGAGAACGCTGCTATACGACATGCAACTAAAAGTCTAAAACTTTTTGTTGCGTTGTAGTAAACGCTACCAAAAGTCACTTTTAAATGCAACTATAGGTATTTTCTGTAGGATTTAAAAAACGCTACCAAAAGTCACTTTTAAATACAACTATAGGTTTTTTCTGTAGGGTTAAAAAAACGCTACCATAAGTCTTCATTTTTTGGTTGCATTTTTTGTTTATATGCTTTTTTTGATTTTCAGTAGCGTTTTTAAAATGCAACTATATAATTTTTATATTAGTTTACATTTGTTTCTGTAGCATTTCTGAAACACTACTAAAAGTTATTGGTTGTTTGGTAGCATATTTTAAATGCTACTATTTACGGTTGATGGTTTATACAATTTCCAACAATCTCTTATATACTATTCATAATAAAACGAACGATCAATCGCATAATTTTCATATATTCAAACAAACAATTAAATCACATAATTAGCATATACAAACAATCAATCATATGATCATCATATTCAAATAATTGCAAAAACATGCTAATCTCACAATCAAATATAATATCCATAATCAATTCGATAGTAGTTTTTCAACAAAATAAGTCACATACTACAAGCATTTACAGACAAGTTTCCACAAATGGTACTAACAAAATACGACAACATATATAACAATTAAATTCATGTTCGTTGCTTGATTACCAATAGTTCTTTGTTGTCGACAGTCTTCGCTTCGAAATAGCTAATTACCTGCAAACGAGTTTAACAATCAACAATATATATATATATATGTATATGTGTATATATATATGTGTGTGTATATATATGTATATATATATATATATTTGTATATATGAAAATCATGTAATCTATAACTCGATATTCTATATTAACACATATTAACAAAAATTGTTCTATTTTTATATGCATCATATATAGTTCCCCAAAGAATACTCAATTTTCAATTTACACAGATATTCAGATCAAAACTGGGTTAGAAGTCTGACTGGATTTCATTCTATGTGTAGATTGTGTATTCAATACTATGGGCAGATTGTGTATTCAGTACTATGGTCAAGTTAAATCTTATAAAATATGAAAAAGTATCTGGAACGTCCGTAATCCATCGATGATGCATGCAGTAACTTATAAATTGAAACTATTATTTCCTTAAAGGTTTAAACTACCAAACAATGTTTAATGAAGTATAAGCAATGTTTGATGAAGTGTTATCTTGATGCTACACTTACAGATATTAAAAAAGTGTTTCAGCCTGTAAAATAACATGCAAATAATAATCAATGTCAAACTAAATCCCTAAAAAGTCTCACTCTAAATGAAAGGCAATGAGTATATCTAATAACATGAACATATCAAAAATATTGTCTTCCACTATTATATGTATCTAATATAAGCCTAAGAGGTCAAATGCTTGAAGTTGTTTGTATGTTAGAATCGTATTTGGTGTTGGCAAAATTAGAAGTTATATCATAAAAGGAGTGGTTGAGAATCTTATTACCTTGTGGTCTAGATCAACATAAATGTATTCTAATGGAAAAGGAAGCTGTAAATGCAAATTAAGGAAAAAGATCAACTACACAAACGCACTAAAATCGATAAATTAGAGAAACTTAAAACCAATGCCGAGCTAAATAAGTTAGGGTGTACATGCCCTTTTTGCAGATAAATGAGCTTTGTTAGGAGTGCCAAAACTAACTGTAATCAGTTTTACTCCAGCTGCATCAAATCGTGGTTTCAAAATTTGGAAGACAGAAGCTAATTCCCAGCTAAAAGAACACAACAATGATAAAAGAAACATAATCAGCAATTAATTATAGATCATTGTTGTGTCCAACATTCCTATTACACAAAAAGTTTCTAGTTTATACCTGCAAGGGCATCCAAAATGCCTCATGAGTGCAATAACAGTGATTCCTTATAGGAGCATAAAAAACTAAAGTGGCCTTTGTGTTTTTTACAAAGTTTTTAGTGGTACGTTGTGTATGCTGATCCAAGAATTCAAAGTTAGAGTTTAAACTCAATACCAAATTATATATGCCTGATTAATGGAATATGAAACAAATGTTCAAATACTTTCTACAAAAACCAAAATATATGTACAACTTGTATTGAACATGAAAGTGAACAAATTTCAGATGATTTGTTCCAAGTCTCACTTTCCTTTCGCTTCTTGAAACAAGCAGGATACAGTCTATCATCTGATCAATACTTAGTCAACCCGGTTAATAATTAACATTCAACTTCACTCAATACAAACAAACCTCCTTAATTTCAACAAAAATGATCTTTTAAAATTACAACTACATATAGATGCAAGTATGATTAACATATAAAGTACAACACATTAGCTTGGATCATCAAAAATAAGAGCGAAGTTATATTATGGGTAACCAAGTTGTTAATCAAAACTGAACACTGATGTAAGTTCAGTTAAACTTATACTATAAAGCTTACTTGCAAATCCATTTCTTTAGTTTGTCCATGGCTGAGAACAGCTTCAAGCAAGATAAAATATTATAATCCAAAGGCCTGTCGGTAGCAACACTAACATCCACAATCCATGGATGACCTATCAATGTGCAGTATAATCAGTAAACCAAAAGATAATACAAAAATAAGATAATCTGGTATGTAAATTCATGAGTAATTACAGAGAACTCGATGAGCTGTAAATCTCTTCCTTGAGTCGCGAGTTAACATATTGTGTATCAAATCATTAGCGCTATCTAATATGGAAGGCCATGGTTCAGATTCAAAATCCAAGGGCCCTTGTAAAATTTCTTTGAACCTACTTTGGTTTCTGAGTAATAAAGATATCAAAGGATTACTAGTATGATGGGAAAATAATGTGATACTTGAAAGTCGAAACTACTATGTTGTCTTAGACATACATATTACTATATATTAGTCTACAAACGAATTCGGTGTTCAGTAAATATGTTTTGCACACACAAGCGCGCACGTGCACGCGCACGCACACACATGTGTATGCACGTGCACGTGCGCATGCGCGTATGAATGTAAATGCTAGAATAAGAAATTAGACATATAAAGCAAGAATCTATTTGTTGTGATTGTATCAAATTTAAGTATTCATACAATCCTGTACAAATCAAGGAATAATAACTGTATTATAGTTGCATTAGTTAGGCATCCTATACAAATCTTGTAAGAAAAGTTGCATTAGTTAGGAATCTTGTACACTTGTGTTATAGTGGGTGCATTCTTAGAAAAGTAAGCCTTTTCACTATCACTTCACTTAATGCCAATGTAATGTTAATGTTACAACCCAAAAAAAAAGAAAAAAAGAAAAAAAGAAAAAGAAAATGGTGGCCTGCAACTTATTGAAACTCTTTCTACAGTCTAAAATCAATGAAAGGGGAATGCCTCGATTTGGGACCAGCAAATGTAGGAACAAAATTTCTATATCCATTTATTTTTGCAGCTTTAGAAATGGGATGTTGTTGTCTACCACACCACATCATTATCTACTAAAATGTTCACCACTTAATGATATGTATTCTATATCAAATTGTGAAGGCCTTTATTTTCTTGAAACTTGAATCTAGAGTATGATCACTTACATATGGTGTTATATCATACAACTTAGAATTTAGAAATAACACATTTCATATTTCTGTAAATCCAGTTTATCATATATCACATATTTTAAGTGTTTTTTTCTTACGATATATAAGATAAAGCACAAAATAAAGCATACAATAGTCCTTCTTAAGAGAAAACTCGGTGACCTTGAACTAAACATTATCTAAATTTCGTTGAGAAGTGGCTACTATTTTTATTTTATTTTTTTCATAAAAATGGTAAAAAAATTTACTTCTTGGATGAACATAAGGTGATACTGAATTTAGTTTCTTTAGTTTAGCAATCCTAACAAAAATAACATTTTGTTCGCATTAAATAACCAAGCATGCAAGCAAGAAATACCTACTATTACTGCAACCAAGGGCGGACTCAGCCCTGGGCTCAACAGAAATATAGGTTAAGCATACATCTGCCTGCCACTAATACCGAAACATCCCTATTTAACCGTTAATGGAAATTTTAATTATCAATAAAATTACAGTGGCCAAATTCTCCAATTTAGCTATCTTATATGTGCTGTACTTTACAATGGTAGCGAATTGGATGCATTAGTGATATCATCAGGAAACTAAAATATTGTGTTGCGTGTATATTATTATTTGGGGTTGTATAAAAAAATTTATCACATAAGTTAGTCTGTTGTATGTGTCATACTGATATTCTTCTCCTAGTTTATAGCCAGTAAGAGAAACAAGTGAAAAGCAAGTGCATCTATGGAAGGACTTGATGCTCGAGTATTGTCCACGGAATACTATTGATCAAGAATATTAAATTTCCAACTGCCAATCAAAACGCTGTCCATGGAATACTATCAATTGTTCTAAACAGTAGTACTCTAACATTTTCATGCGGTTATTTACTTTTAAGAGATGAGCCCCATCATTAATAATTTGGTGCTTATTTTCTGTGGGTAAATGGATGCTTAACAAATAAAATGCGTATTGTGTTATTCCAAAAAAATGTAACATATCAATCATTTCATTTGATATTCCAAGAAAATGCAATGTGTGTGCAGTAGCAAAATAATTTACCATTTCTTCCAAATGCAAGCCATGCTCAAGCTCCAGTACCGACTTTTTCTACTGTATCAATCGACTGAAAGTTATTACTTTGAATTTTGAGTTAAAACTGCCATTGTTAAAATAAAAGAAATAAAATAAATGAAAAAAAAATGAAAAAGGAAAGAAAGAGTGACCTACCAATCGTTGATGGAACTACTGCACAAAGATCAGAATAACCGTTGACAAGGTTTCCATTATTATCCAAATTCCAAATCTGCACATACAGAACCCATGTAACGCGCACCAGTTCCTATATTTTATTTACGAGGCAATAAAGATAAACATACAACTACATACCTGGTTAGCACTAAGCTTGCATGTGGACATGGATGTCTTGCTGACTTCTGATGCATTAAGTTTCTTGGACGGAGAAGCATCTAAGCATGTATCAACAGTTTCTTCAGGCATCAGATGAAATTTATTGATGTATCTTCCTTTAAGTCCTTTATCCCCAGCAAGTGTCATGTTAGGCTTACTCATGTACAGACAATTTGACATATTATCACTAATTTTCATCTCGTAACTCTAGCATATTTTCATAGTGGACCCTTCAGAAGTTTTGAACCATCCTTTTGACTTGTTTTCATTGCAGTTTATCAGTTGTAGCTCGGTCCTACCATGTATTTGTGTACCTTTTACATCTGAAAACTTATGATCATGCACACTTTTTCTTGTCTCTTCACTTGTTGAGACGTGTGGCAACTAATGTCAAAAGTTTACATGGTAAAAAAAGGAGGTAGTGTCAAAGTTATAGTCAGAAAGATATAAATAAGTTAAGCGGAATCAACACTAACACAATCAACATACCTCCATATTAAATGAACTGTAAGAGTTGATCTCTTGCAAAATAGGATTTGTTATCAGACTGAAAGTTGTAGTATCAATATTTCTCAAATCTCCTCCAAACATAAGTGGAGACTTTTCCATCGCCCAGAGAGTAATCTGTTTATGCACAGATATGTACTATATATTTGAACTATCTGTAAAATGGGAACATGAGACTAATAATTACAAAATGGTCATCCTCACCTGAGTTTTTTGTTCATCAAGTGTAAGGCTGCATTTTCTATATGGTCCATGTAAAACACCTATAGTGAGCATAAGCCTATATTATTGGTGATTCTCAACATCATGATTAAGATTTTTTTTGGAAAGTTGTCAGATATATTAGCTTTCATATCAGAAAACAACATTACACATTTCATTACTTGTTCAAACTCTATAAAATAGTTTTACAAAATTATATGAATGAGATATGTCATCGCTTTCATAAACACATCACTAGCAATTATTGATCTCTCCACTATATCAATTTAAGTTATTGTTAAAACATGTTCACAATAGAGAGAAAGGGAGAAAGAAAATTAAGCACCTGGATTAGTTAACCAACTAAGTGGTAACATGTCTAGGTCAGGCCAAGATTTTCCATGCAAACCTGGAGCCCCAATTTTACTTTTAACAGCAAAATCTCTGATTCATAAATAAGTACAAATATTATTAATTTTTTCAGTTCTTAAACATCAAATTAACGTAGACCAAAAACTAAAAGTAAGTACCTGGTTTAAAAAAGCAGAAAAATGTAAGAGAAAAGAATGGGAAAATATATTAGAGAAGGAAAATAGCCACACTTGATGACTATTCTCCCTTGTCATTTTAGTATTTTATATGATTAACGTGATTACAACAACAAAATTTCATATGAAAATGAATTCATAGCAAATGAGTAAATTAAGGATTCTACCTGGCCATATCGAAATGAACTGCCACATCTTCCCATTTATCTCAATCATCACCAGTTACTCTATATATATCCACATGCTCACTGATACCATCAGCCAACGATGGAGTGACAGTTGTTCCAGGTGAAAGTGAGAAAATTATGGGGCGGTTCAGTTCTTGTAGAATCTGCATTTGTATCATGCTTTTGTTAAACACAATATGTGCGAAATAGTTGATGGATGTAAGCTAAGTGCATGACTATACCTCTGAAATAGCGATAATTTGTTTTGAATCCATATCGCCACCGAACACACAGTCTAGCTTCACTATACAGATGTAAAATCATACAAAAAAACATTAATTTTATCTATTCAAGAAAACTAAAACACAATTTTTTAGCACCAGATGACCATGTGTGTGTATTATATACCGAAATCAACATCCCAATCAACATATTGCTGGTATAAAGACCTTAGAAAAGCCTTTCCTGCTCCCATATCAATGTTAACACTCATGAATCCTTTCAACCATCCACATGTCATGTCCCGCATTCCGATCTCTGCTGCATTATATACATGGTTCCCCTCTCTATAAGCATCTCCCTACATACATTTTGATGGAAAATAATGCATTTTATTTTATCTACGTGGTACATAATTATAAGGAGTTGTATATAAAACATTACTGTAGACACATCTAGGATAGGCGTCTTGGCATTGACTGGTTGAGCACTAATTCCTCTCATTAGATGAATTTTGAATTTCAAACCCATGGAATGCACCTTATCTACAATCACTTTAAAGCCAGTACCATTTATAGAGGTTGGCCATCTAACCGGGTCGGGTATTAACTGACCCCATTGATCAATGTTATCATATCCTAAAGAGTCTAAGTTCACACCCTCCATGTTTTTTCGGTACCATAAGAAGTCCACCACCACATACTACAATGTGAAAAAAAGGTTGAGTAATATTGAATGATAACCAAAATCCATATATTTGTATAGGAATCTGACCTCGTATCCAAAAACATGAAGCATATCAGCTACGATTTTAGCATTATCAAGAAATTCTTGTTCATCAATTATCCATGAAAAGGAATCATAGGAATTCCATCCTCTAGGAGGAAAATTAGAAAATACCGCTTTTGTGTTTCCTATACAACTACAACCCAAAAATTAAACCAATTCTAGTAAATACACTATTATCGATAGACATCTAACATAATCCAAACTGATTTCAATTTTGCAAATTCTGTTCAGTTGCACCATAAAAGGCTAGGATCAAATAAATATAGCGATTATAAATTTGTAACAAACCTACATGCAAATTGTTATTGTTTGCATAAAAATTATAGCATTAAAATTGTAATAAGCCGGTATAATAGTGTGAATTGTAAGGATAATTACCAGAAGATTGACATAGCGGAGAAGAAGAAAACCAAACTCGTAGTTCTCATTACTCTTAATTAAATTTGGATATAATTTGGGCGAAAATAACTTAGACAGCGAGTGTATATATGCAGGAATGATAAAATTACACTATCTAACTCTTTTCCAATGTTATCAGTAAGTAAAGCTGAAAGAGACAAAGTTATAACCAGAGAAGGGCATGATAAGTGTGCAATTGCTGTAATACCGACAAAGGTGTATATAGATTGTAATTCCAAGATGGTTGTGGATATTCATCTCCTTCTTGGATTCAGATTGAAATATGAAAGATAAGTTACTCCTGCATGGTTGATTGATTTAGGGCTTGCGGAGGAGTTGATTGATTTAGGGCTTGTGGAGAAGAGATCGACTTAGAGTTGTGCAGAAATGAGAGCAGGTCGACAAAGGAGTGAATCGATGAAGTAGAGAGTAGTAGATTAATGGATGGGAGTAGTGCGATGATGGAGGAAACGTGAGGCGAGACAAAATTTTCTGAAGTGAAGAGGGAAAAAAAGAAGCGAATTTGGGAAGGAGGGAAAAAAACATGACGAAAGTTTTATTGGCGCGGGAGGGCGCTAAATTTTGGCAGCGTTAAAAAGCTAAATACATATATAAAATATAAGTGTGGAATGATATGGTTGCACTTACATTTCAATGCTACTAATAAGTGCAACTAAAGGTAAATTTTCTTGTAGTGCCATTACCTGTGCCGACTAGACCATGGGTTGATATCAGCATGGATTTTGTTTTGGGATTATCAAGAACTCAGCGTGGGAATGATTCCATATATGTGGTGGTAGATCGATTTTCCAAAATGGCACATTTCATAGCTTGTAAGAAGACAGCTGATGCCGTCCGTGTTGCTCAATTGTTCTTTAAAGAGGTGTATCGATTACATGGGCTACATGAATCTATTGTTTCTGATTGGGATACTAGATTTCTGAGCCATTTTTGGCTGAGTTTGTGGAAGATGGTTGGAACGAAGCTAAATTTTAGTAGCGCCTATCATCCGCAAACAGATGGGCAAACGGAGGTGGTGAATAGATCATTAGGAAATTTGTTGCGGTGTCTTGTAAAGGATAATCTGAAAAGTTGGAATGTGAAGTTATGTCAAGCGGAGTTTGCTCATAATCATGCTATTAACCGTAGTACGGGTTTCAGTCCATTTCAGATTGTATACTCAGCAAGTCCGAAGGGACCGTTGGATTTAACGATAGTGCCACAACCGAAGGGGACAGTTAAGCGGGCTACTGATTTTGTTGATGGGTTGACAGAATGCCATAGAACTGTTCATGAACGATTGCTTGCATCTAACGAGAAGTATAAACAACTGGCGGATAAGAAGCGAAGGAGTGTGAACTACAGAGAAGGTGATTTGGTTTACGCCGTTTTAACGAAAGATCGTTTTCCTGTTGGAACTTACAACAAGTTGAAAGCTCGAAAAATCGATCCAGTAGAAATTTTGAAGAAGATCAATGATAATGCGTATCAGTTGAAATTGCCGGATCATATTCACACTGCAGATGCTTTTAACATCAAATATTTGATTCCGCATCATGGGGATGAGCTTGTTGTGGAAGAGGAAGGTGCAAATTCGAGGTCGAATTCTTGCAAACCGGGGGAGAATGATGCAGCGCGATCTACCAACTCATCAGATTTGAGTCGTTCAAGGACCTTAGGTCGCTCACGACCTAGTGAAGGTCGCTCGCGAGTTAATGGATTCAGTGTTAAGGCATGCAAGCAACCAAGCGAGATAAGCAAACCAGCGCGCATTTCATTAGGTCGCTCCGACCTTTCGAGAATCGACTTTGACGAGTTACGACCTAAGTTAGGTCGCGGGAAGTTAGGTCGCGGGAAGATAGGTCGTGGGAAGATAGGTCGCTCGACCTTATGTCGCTATGAAGATAGGTCGCTGCCGTGTATAATTAGGTCGCGTAAAGAGTCCTAAAGCTGGATTGATTTTTGCCGCTTTACTCTATGCCACTATTCTTTAGGTCGCTCGAGCGAGCTAAAGACCTTATGCCGCATATGCTGCTTTGACTTAAGTCGCATGGAGCTTAGGTCGCGTGTGTTGTACTTAGGTCGTGTATTGATGTTATGTGGTATTTGTTGAGTCGCATGTATGATTAGTCGTTTGTGATGTAAATATTGTAAGTCGTGTGTTGTTGTTGTAACATGTTGATAGGTCGTTTACTTGTTGTAACTTGTATTTCTTAAGTCGCTTACCTGTTAGGTCGCATGGCTTTGTTTTAGGTCGCATTTTGTTAGGTCGTTCACGACCTAGTGTGAGTTGTAAGCCTATAAATAGGCGGGTGGTGTCATTTGTAATAGTTAGATTGATTTTGAATAAAACCTTGTTTGAGTGCTTTGTGCCTCTTCTGAAATTGGTAGTTGAGTGTGATCTCCTATCTCCACCTTCGGTATTCGAGTGCGCTCAAATCAACGATTGTTGAAGCCGATTCACGGAATCAAGTGCGCTTGATCAACGTCGAAGAATCGTAGATCTTTAAACATGGTATCATGCGCGATCAACGTGTTTGAGATAGCTAGAATCTGGTATCTTTGGATTAACGGATTTGGGCCTTTGGTATTTTTCAATCCACCGATTGCTATTTCACCGCATCATACTTTTCTGTAATCCGCTGCTGCATCAATTGCTTCAAAGCAAAGAGAATATCCAGTTTTAGCCGAGAGGATTAGAGGCTTAAGGTCAGATCAGAGATTGATGACTTAAAGGATTGTAGTCTTGACCAAAGAGGATGGTTGAGAAAGAAGGGAAGATTATGCGTTCTAAATGTAGAGAACTTAAGGAGAGAAGTGCTAGAAGAATGTCATCGATCGAAGTTTACGATTCATCCTGGTGGGACCAAGATGTATCAAGATATGAAGAGGAGCTTTTATTGGGAAGGCATGAAGAGGGATGTTGGCTTGTGGGTTAGGCAGTGTGTAAACTGTCAATAAGTGAAGGCTGAACATCAGAAGCCAAGTGGGTTACTTCATCCTTTAGATATTCCAGTCTGGAAATGGGATTCAATATCAATGGAATTTATAGACGGGTTGCCAAGGTCGAGTAGAGGAAATGAAAGCATATGGGTTATTGTGGACAGGATGACCAAGAGTGCCTATTTCATTTCGGTTAAGTCAACTAGGACAGCACCTGTTTTGGCTAAGTTGTTCTTGAAGAACATAGTTAGACTTCATGGGATTCCTAGTAGCATAGTCAGCGACAGAGATGCATTATTTACTAGCAAATTTTGGAGGAGTCTACGAGAGGTATTTGGTACCAAGCTCAAGATGAGTACATCATATCACCCATAGACGGATGGGCAGACAGAGAGAGTCAACAAATTACTCGAGGATTTATTGAGAGCTTGTGTATTGGACTTTGGTGGATCTTAGGAAGATCACCTGCATCTGATTGAGTTTTCCTATA
Source organism: Allium fistulosum (assembly GCA_030737815.1). Taxonomy (NCBI): domain Eukaryota; kingdom Viridiplantae; phylum Streptophyta; class Magnoliopsida; order Asparagales; family Amaryllidaceae; genus Allium; species Allium fistulosum. The sequence goes on along the minus strand of CM060904.1, from coordinate 1,190,347,249 downwards.
ATAATAGTTATCATACTAGTATAGGAATGGCGCCTTTTGAGGCTTTGTACGGAAGACCATGCAAATCGTCAGCATGTTGGTTGGAGACTGGAGACAGATTAGTCTTAGGTCCGGATTTGGTCAGAGAGGCGTCGGAAAAGATTGAGTTAATCCGAGGACGAATGAAGGAAGCTCAATCCAGGCAGAAGAGTAACGCAAATAAGAGGCGTAAAGACCTAGAGTTCTTAGTGGGAGATAGGGTTTTCATTAAAGTATCACTGATAAATGGTGTGGTACAATTTGGAAAGTCGGGAAAGTCGGCCCCAAGATATGTTGGACCATTCCAGATTATAGAAAGGATTAGAAAGCTCGCGTACAGAGTATAGTTGCCGAGCAGTCTGGCAGGTGTCCATAATGTATTTCTTGTGTCTCATCTTCGCAAGTTCGTGCATGATCCAGAGGCTACCATTCCTCAGACAGAGTTGGAGGATTTGGTAGTAGAGCCAGATTTTACTTTTGTTAGACAACTAGTTTTGGGTTGTGGCGAGAGATGAGAAGAGATTGAGGACCAAGACAGTCAAGTTGGCGAAAGTTTAGTCGAGTAACAACGAGAAAGGCTGTACTTGGGAGACGGAAGACAGTATTCGAGAGGCTTATCCTGATATGCTTTGACGGTATGCCTATGTTAGATCTATATAGATTGGTTGCTAGTCGGGTAGGCTAGTATGGTTATTAGGAGATGTTACAGATGATCGTTGTGTTTGCTAGTTAGTCCTTACTAAATTTCGAGGACAAAATTCTTTAAGGAGAGGAGCCTGTAACACCTCTGATTTTAATAAAATTATTCAGGATATTTAATTATATAAATTAAATAGAATAATGTAAATAAGGAAATTGAGGTTGATTAATAAATTAAGTGGCCGTGCATGTTATATGGTTGTTTTAGTTTTTGCTTGAAAGTAATTTTTAATTAACTTTTTTTAACCTGCCTTTTGGAAAGGCAGTGTACAGGCGGATTTAACTCAACAGACTTCACAATTATCGAGGTCGATGAGTGCAGAGTGATGATTGTGGGGTCGGAAGTCGACTATAGGTAATAACATGAAACTAGGATTAAACATAGTTGGTAGATAAACGATGCAGGGTGCTTGAAATATGAATATTGGCTTGGAGAAGGAGGGATTGGCATAGCTTGGGTCAGCATAGTATGGATCGGCATAGGAAGGATCGACAAAGCTTGGATCGGCATAGCATGGATCGGCATTGTTCATGGTGGATGGATCAGCCCTGATAGTAATCTAAGGGGTCGGCATATTGGAGTTTCATGGTATGGATCAGTATGGCACAACTGGAAGGAATTGGATTGGCACAATATCCTAAAGCATTAGGGATCGGCATAACGTCCTAAGTGCTATGGATCGGCATGCCTTAGAAGGATCGGTATACTTTCCAGGCTACATGAGGAAGGATCGGCGTATCTTCATGGGGAAGGAAGGATCGGCGTATCTTCATGGGAAAGGATGGATCGGCGTATCTTCATGGGAAAGGATGGATAGGCATATCTTCATGGAGGAGGAAGGATTGGCATGCTTCAGGGAGGATGGATCAGTATAGTATATTGAAAGAAGATGGATCGGCATAGCAACATGGAAAGGGAGGGACCAACATGAAGGAACCTCCAGAGATGATCGGACTTGGACTAGATGAAGGAAAAACGATCGGAGGTAAGATGGTCGATCGTTATTAATGGATAAATTGGATACGCCGATCATTATGGTGGGCCCATATGAATGAGAAGACCCTATAGCCGAAGTTTCACCTATAAATATAGCAGGCACGGCTTCAGAAAGGGGATCTTCTTTCTGCTTCTCTTCATCTTCTACCTAGGCTACACTCTGCCATTTTTATTCTTGGATTTTGGATTGTAACTGTAATCAAACTTCGGTATAATAAAAAGGATTATTCTGGAGTGGACATAGGCCGAAGTTAGCCGAACCACTAGAAATCTTGTCTCTTTTACTTGCTTTCATTTTTAAGTTGTTTATTCTCTATATTATATTCTCCACATTAGATACTACCTATCACCTGTAATTAGATATTGGTGATTTCATATAACTAGGTGTTTGTGACCAATTTTGGCGCGAACAACTTTCATTTAATTTTTTGATTGAAAACAATTTTGATTGAATCAACTTTAATTACTTGAATTTACTTTTAGAATGAAAAAATGTATTACATAGTTGTTATTTGAATAATTTTGTTTAGTTGTTTCTTAACAAGTGTAAAAGTTATTTCAACTTAAAACATAAGTGGGATTTTATGTAAAATCTTAATTTAATTGATGCCTTTCCTAAATTAAAAATTAGATTTAAATTTATCAACTTTAGATTCATACATTTGTATATTAAATTGCAATCTTCAAGTACACATGTTGAATTTTATATCAAAACATTGTTTACAAATAAACATATGTATGTGTATCCTATTTTAAGTTCAATTTTTAAAATAGACTTTTATGTTAAACTGTAAAATTTATTCTAAACCCTTTCTTAAAGATATATGTGTGTGTGTGCGCGCGCATACATTTTATTAGTCAAAACATTGGACAATAAAGACATGTGTAAATTTAGTTATAAATGTCATTTAGTAAATTAATTAATCTAATTACCGAGTGAAAGAAATGAAAGGTTTTTCTCTCTACATATATAAAGCCATATCGTTCCTCAATTACTTTTAAAACTTACACGTTACACACTACATGTCTATATTATTTTTGCATGTTACTGTTACGCACTGCTTATATGTTACACTTACACGTTACACATATGAATGTATTAGATACATTCATTATAATATAAGAAAATTCAAATTAAATTTAAAACTCCATTTTAACAATTTTAACAAAATATTTTATTTAAAACCTTTTTTAGATTGGATCTAAAATCACTTTAGACTTTATAGGCCCAATAGATGCAAAACATGAATTTTTTGAAATCTACTTATTTCACCTACTTCCAACTGGCCAGACCAACAATAGCTCTACAAAGATAGTAAAAATTGGGATTATTTGGATAACCAAATGAGACTAAAATTGATTACTTTCCTTCTGTTAAACTTGGATGTTATTACCTATCCTCATGATGATATGGTAGGAATAGTCCTTCCGCTATATGCCATTAGTTAAATATTAAGCCGACATTTTCTCCAATAAGACAAAAATAAAGTCCTTTGGATAAAGATCAATATATGGCATTCCAAGAAGAGGTTGAGCATTTACCAAGGATGATTTAATACAAGAGGTGCACTGCCTAAGTTGGATTATGAATCCAAACTTGTATGAAAACAAATGGAAAATGGAAGCTTACGTAGACTCTACAATTTTAAATAAAGACTACATCAGAGACTTTTTTCTCTTGCCTCCAACAGATTAGCTTGTTGAAGTGCCTAGTAGACATCAATTGATATTATTTATGGATGCATATTTGAGATATAACCAGATTATGATGTTTTAGCCATAAAATGAATATAATAGTTTCATTACTACCATGAAATTGTGTTATAAAAAAGTGATGCCTTTTTGTTTGCAAAACCGTCGAACCATAAACCAAAGATTAGTAAATAGAATGTCTACGAAACAGATTGGTCGAAACATGGACGTTTTCGAGGATTTATAGGAGCATCCTAGTAGGTCTCTGGTGTTAATAAATCTCGTAGATGGAGAATTTTTATTTTTTACTTGGCAGCCTCAGATCATGCAATCGATGTAGATCTTGTTTGAAAGGATGACGGTGTTCAATATCTCAGATATTATATTAGCAAGCACCTAGGGCATTCCGAAAAGCATTATTTACATAAAGAAAACCTAACATATTTTTTCATATTTACAACGAAGAAGCTTCAACTCTATTTCAAGATCATCTGATAATGGTCTTAAATTGTCAACCCTTGAAAATGGTTCTCAACTAACCTAAGATTTCTATACTTTTTACTAAGTGGGAAATCAAGCAAAATTAATGCGATATTGCATATGCTCCAAGGACTACTACCAAGGGACAAGCTTTGGTAGATTTTATTATCCAATGTACGGATGAAATAAAGGATGAAAGCTCATTAAGCTAATTTGGAAGCTATTTGAGGATGTTGCCTTAAACTGCCTCAAACGAGTTGAGGGAAGGCACAATTTATATTCAGATTACTATGGAAAATAACCATATCTATCATGCAATCAAAGTAGATTTATGACTAAGAACAACATGGCCAAATAACATCTTTAAGTATTGGGATACAAATGGTTATTTTAGTTGGCATAATCAAGACTATAACTTGTAGTGACTTGTAACTTACTACTAATCAAGTTCTCTACTGCTACCATACCAAATACTTAAGGGGTTAAATAGCTACTTGCTTCTTTTGGACTTCTACATTGAACCAAGAGATATGAATGTTAGAGCAGATACCTTAGCCAAATTTTCTAGTATATGAGGATTCGAAATTCATTCGAGTGGAATATAAAAAAAAATGAGAATTCAGATGCTTGAAAAAGTATATTCTATAATAAGATCATGGTCAACCCAGACTTCAACTCCAACGCCTTCAGTCTCAATATGCCATGACAATTATTCTTCGATGGCTTCATATATTCAGTACCTAATAAAGAACTTATTGACTTTAGATCTTAGTGAAACTCTTTATATCAGGTATAATGCTCCCAGCTTTACTATAGTAAACAATATTCTTTATAAGTGTGATACTCAACACCCTCCTTTGGGCATGTGAATAAAGAACAAGGACAATAGCTTCTTCGAGGAGCTCATGAAGGAAAATATGGAGATCATTGCGGTAGTGTCAAGCTTGGAAAATAAGTACTTTGATAAGGATATTAATAGCTAACTATGAATTGAAATACCATTGAATATTTGCAAGGATACCAAATTTTCTCAAATACTGGGAGCTTCACCATGCATGTTTTATGCCAATGATGAGTTCTTAGCCGACGTTTGGAGAATATATCTTACTGGACCGTTATTGATGGCAAAAGGAAGTTATTAATTTGCTACTGTCGCTATGGATTATTTTACGAAATGAGTCAAAGTCGAAGCATTGGCTACCATCACTTCTATAAATAATATTCGAGACTCGAAGATGAACGATGATGATGCTGCAGTCATCACAAGAATTACCTTCCAGCGATGGAAGTGAGTTCGATTTATAAATTAAGAACTAGATAAAGTAAACATAGCATCTAAATATTTTTCATTATATCAAATTTGCTTTAGCACTCTTCACATATAACTTTGTCATAATTAAACCAAAAGACGTGCCCATGTAGGGGTCAAATATAATAGAAAATAGCATAGTAAAGAGTCGGGTCAACATATGATGATGCGGCCCGCTATCCTTATTACAGCGGAAACAAAAATCTTTATTAGCTACAAGCCTCCTACTCCATCTATGATCTTCATACCGTGGCTCTTATTTCGTGCCTATCTAATCCCATAAACTCAGCCTACTCAAATGATCGCCCGTAAGTTCATGGGAAAAATAGTAATAAAACATGGGTTAGACATAAAGTATGGTGTGAATAATACTTACCCAAAACAATCATATGATAAGACCAGACCATACAACATAAGTTGGGTTTCCCCTTCACTATTCAAACATCAAGAGTGGAAACATTCAAAATACAGACACAGTTGATTCTTAACTACATTCTTAACTACATCTACATCCTACGCTTCCCTAAGCGTCCTCCTTTACTACCGCACCCCCAGCGTAATCCCCACATAATTCCCAAATTTAGTTCATCCTTTTAATTCATTACAATACTTACTATTGCTCACCTTGCACAATCCCCACTTGGTTCCCAACTTAGATTATAATTTAATCTACTATAATACTACACCCCACACATCTTTTAATTTATCCTTTAACTATTTAATACCGCACCCCGCAGAGGTCTTACTTATTCTTCTTTAGCTACTTAATAATGTGCCCCCACATATGTCTTATTGTTCTACTTAAAGTATTTAGTACCAAGCCCCACACAATTCTTACTTATTATTAGTATTTCCTTTGCAGTGTTTAACACTACGCCCGGTGCAGTTCTTACTTAATTAACACTATGCCATGTGCAGTTGAATGCCTTTCTTCACCTAACCCAGTTGTGCATTTGTGAATGCCGCTCCTAACCTTCCCAAGGTATGAATCCACTTTAAACATTTGTTTAGCTTATGGAACTGCCCCGCAGTCCCTGGAAGTTAAATTCCTCTCCTCACTTCCTAAGGTGTGCATTCGAGTGAGCGTCTTCAGTCGGCTTCAATAGCCCTTCCAACCTTCTTTCTAGTGCAAGATCCATTCCCCATACTAATCTGGCCTCTCCCTGTGTCCCTCCTACTTATCTTTTATTAGTTTTCGTTTGCTATTTTTCTTAACGTAATACCATCTTGCCCCAAGGCTGAGTGCTTCCCACTTTTCCTATAACTGTTCCCTTCCTAATTATGGTGCAGTATGACCCCTTCATGTTGCGTGTAGTTCTTACTTATAAATGAGAGCCGCTGCCCCAATGCCATATTAGACAAGCCCTGATATCTCTTATAACGTCTTTACACGTGTCATTATCTTATTTGGTCCTATTTTACTTTCTATTATTTACAGTGTCCATTTTCTTTCTTTTTAGCAAATGATTTGGATCTGGTTTCTCATTTACCTTATACCTATTTATATATGTTTCCCATAAATTTTTAGTTTCATGCATCCCAGCAATTCTCACTTGCCCCAGCGTAGTTTTTAGCCACTTTTGGTTTATTTTCTTTATAGAGAACCATAATAAATTTCTAGAAAATTTGTGAACGCTTTTTCTAACATATTTAATCTTTATTTGGACTTTTAAGGGTATTTTCCTTATTTGTTTTCTAGTTGTGCATCTCCAATAAATCATATCAAATCGTATAAGCTTAATAAATTTCAAACTAAAAACCCATCTTTAGAATCATGATTAGAACATAAAATTTTCACTATATTTCGAAAATTTTAAAGTAGGGAAAACACAAACATCCCATGTTTATCTATTCTTCCCCAAATCGTTCATTAAGCTTTTATGTTTATTAATAGAAACCCATATGAAACTATTCATACTTAAAAACATAAAAATCTAAATCGTGACCATATATTATGGAACAATGTATATAGGTTAAGCATTACTAACCTATATCTTTGAGATGTCCAGCCTTAGTACTCTTAATCCCCTTTAGCTTGTTTTTTCTTTATCTTCTTCCTACTTGCCTTCTCTAGCCACCACAATTAAAGTTCTTCTTTTACTTCTGTATTATTTTTAGGTAGGATAAAATGAATGAATAGAAAGGATTAATGTTTATTATCCCACAATAATTCGGGCTTGGGCCCTCATACCCCTTTTCCATTTATTTATTTCCCCTTGCTTCTCTTGTTTGGGCTGCCTTGGCCTTTTAATTAATTAATTTGATCAATTTAAATTTAGGGTCGTTACAGTCTTCCTTCCTTAAAGAAATTTCACCCTCGAAATTCAATTAAGCTTCAGTAGAGATTTGTCCTCTATTCTATGGTTATCCTAAGCATACCAACGAATTCTCAATCCATGCATATAAAATGTACTACTGCTATCTACTACTATGGTAAATATCCATAATATTCACACACACACACATACATGTTCTACACCAGTACAACTCAATACATAGTTCATGCGCTAATCTAAAATGAATAACTCTGGATAGGTATTCTTAACCTTATCCTTTATTTTCCACATGTAGTCCTCCCGATATGCGCTCCACTAGACACACACTAGCTTCACTACCTTGTTCTGAAGCTGTTTCTCATCCTGATCCACTATTCGAATTGGTCTGCGCACATATGTCATATTTGGTTGTATGACCAGGTCTTTTACTGTGCTCTAACTAACTACTACTCTTTGATCTCCAACGCATTTCTGCAAACATGATATGCGAAACACATTATGAATCCCTGTACAAACACTAGGTAGATCCACCTTATATGCTACCTTTCCAATCCTATATATGATCAGAAACGGTCTTACATATCTAGGTGCTAACTTTCCAACTTTTCAAAGCACATTACACCCCTCATCGAAGAAACCTTCACGAACACTTGATCACCTACTGTGAACTCCGGTTCCTTTCTCCTTGTGTCGGCATAACTCTTTTGCCTAGACTGTGCTGCCCTCGTTCTAGCTCGGATTAGTTCCACCTACTCGGTAGCATCCTTCACCAAATCTGATCCGAACACAATCCTATCCCCTGCCTCCAACCAACAAGCAGGCAACTTACAAAGCCTTTCATACAACACCTCAAATGGAGTAATCCCAATACTGCTCTCATAGTTATTGTTATATGAGAACTCTACCAGATGGAAGTAATCCTCCTAAGATCCACCGAAGTCCAAAATTCATGCTCTTAGCAAGTCTTCTAGGATCCTGTTGATCCTTTCGGTCTGCCCATCTACCTGTGGATGATATGCAATACTTATGCGCAGTTCTGTACCCGATGGTTTCTGTAAACATTGCCAAAATGCGCTAGTGAATAGAAAATCTCAATCATTAATAATAGTACTAGGCACCCCATGCAATCTCACTATTACGTTCATATACATTTCTGCTAACTTTGGTGCAGTACTCCTAGCCTCCCTGGTATGAAATAGGAATACTTAGTTAGTCTATCAACTATAACCTATATGCCTTCATTCCTTGCCTTTGTCCTTGGCAACCCATCTACAAAGTCCATAGATACTAAATCCAATTTCCACATAGGAACCTCTAATGGTTGTAGGAGCCCACTTGGCTTCAGATGTTTTGCCTTCACTGGCATGTAAGACATCTTCTCACGTACTCTCCCACATCTTTCTTCTTTCCCTCCTAAAAGAAAATCCTTTTCATATCTCGGTACATCTTTGTACCTCCAAGGTGTATGTTAAACTTTGAATAATGACATTCGTCCAATACTTCCTTCCGTAGTTCTTCAGTTTTCAGAAGATACAACTTACCATTCTTCCACAGTCTGCCTTCTTCATCAACACTGAATCCCTTCGACTCTACTGCTCCAACTCCTGAGTCTAATTTCCTTACTATGTCTGCGTAGAACTCATCTCTTTTTTGCAGTTCATCTATCCTTTCTACCGGCGCATGCGTACTTCTAAGCATGATAGCATTCTGGATGCACTGCTCAAACCTAGACTAGACTGAAACTGCACATCACACGCAGACAATGTTTCTAAAATGGTCCATTCCTCTATCATTGCCAAAGCACAACTTTGTTGTTTTTGGCTTAAGACATCAGCTACTTTTTTGCCTTTTTCTAGGATATACTCTATCTCATAATCATATGATGCTAGAAACTCTAACCGCCTCTGCTGCTTCATGTTTAGCTCCTTTTGAGAGAACAAATATCTTTAGGACTCGTGGACAATATAAAAATCAAACCTCTCCTCAAAGAGATAATGTCTCAAATCTTCAACGTGAAGACAACCGCTGCTAACTCCAAATCATGCATTGGATACCAAACTTCGTGGGGTTGCAACTGCCTAGATGCATAAGCAATTACTCTACCCTTTTGCATCAACACTGCACCTAACCCTAAACCTGACGCATCAGTGTATACGGTCATAACATTATTCCTTTTAGGTATTACCAACACAAGTGCATTTGTTAATCTATAATTCAGTTCCTCGAATTCCTTCTCATATTCCTAGGTCCAAACAAACTGATCACCTTTCTTGGTCAGCTTCGTCATCGGTGCAGCTATACGGGAGAAGTCTTTGATAAATCTCTGGTAATAGCCAACCAATCTTAAGAAACTTCATACTTCATTCGTAGTCTCAGGTCCCTTTCACCTATTTACTGCCTCCGCCTTCAAAGTATCTATAGACTACCCTCCAAAATCACATGGCCTAGGAACTTTACTTCCCTCCTCCAAAAACGACACTTATAAAATTTTGCCTTTAGCTTATGTTGTCTCAACATATCTAGCACATATCTATCTAGCTTATCCCAGAAAATCTTGTTCATCAAGTCTACAAAGAATGCAAGCATATTGGTCGACCCAAATGGCATAACCAACCACTCATATGAATCGTACCTTTTTTAAACGTAGTCAAAGGAATGCTTACCTCTGCAACTCTCGGTTAATGGAAGCCTGTAGCCAAGTCCAACTACGGAAACACCTTAGCTCTACTTAACTAATCAAACAGATCATCAATTCTTGGCAAAGTATACTTATTCTTCACCATCCTTTCATTCAACTTTCGATAGTCAATGCAAAGTCTTAAAGACCCATCAGACTTCTTTGAAAACACTTTTGTTGTTTCCCAAAGTGAACTTCTTGGCCTTATGAAACTCTTTCCTTCTAACTCTCCCAGTAGCTTCTTCAACTCCTCCATCTCCTTTAGAGGCATTCTACTTGAGGGTCGACTAAACGGTTCAGTCCTTGGTAACAAATCTATTTGAAACTCCACCGCTCTCGGGGGTGGTAACCTTAAAACCGATTCAAATACAACTCAGAACTCCTTCGCTGTAAGTACTACTCCAAGATCTTCTTCTTCCAAAGTTAAAGCAAACAAAACACCCCTACGCAGTTCTCCACGTTATTCCAAGACCACATACACTCTATCTCTACGGTCCGTATGACCCAGAGTAGTTATTCTTTCAGCGTAGTGCACTCTTGCACTATACTTCTCCAACCAGTCCAACCCTAGAATAACTCCAAAGCCTATGAAGTCAAGCACGAAGGGATCGCAAGAAAACTTACACCCACCTAACTCGACATCTAGGTTAGTGCATCTCAATCCGAGAGTGGCACAACCTCCTATCAGATTGGCTACATGTATGGAGGTAACTAAATAGGTAACTCTTAACCTAAGTCAATCAACCAACTCTTTAACTATAAACGAATGTGTAGCTCCAGTATCATACAGTACCCTAACTGAAATACCAGATATCAAAGCCATACCATCCAGGACATTCCCCTTGCCTCTTTCCTCGGCAGATGGTCCTTCCCTTGGTCCCTCCAAAGCATAAACCTATGCTTTAAGCTCTGGGAAGTCCTTCTTCAAATATCCTGATTTATCACACTTGAACCACTTCATCTTCCCAGATTCTTTGGGCAAAGGGCACTTGAAGCATAATGCCCCTTCTATTCGCGGCTAAAGCATACAACCTATGTGTTAGCAACTACACCACCTTCCCCTTCTAGCCATGTCAACTACAAACCCAAAAAGAGATGCTAGATGAGCATCACCTTATGATCAAGACCTTGCTTCAAGACCCTAATAAACTTCTCATTCTTCTCCATTAGAGTGTTGATGATCTCCCTACCATACTTAGCCAACGAGTTGAACTTTTATATGTACCTCTCCATTGTAAGGTCACCGTGCTTCAAATTAATAAACTCTCCTAGCAGCACCCTCTATTGAGGCTCTGATATAAACTACGCTTCAAACCTCTCTTAAACTACTCCTAAGTGATCTTCTCTAGGGTCCTGGCAACTACTTTCTCCCACTAGTCCATCGCATCTTCCTACAACTGTCTTGATGCCAACCTTCTCTTCTATGCATCATTCAACCCTAACCCTCCAAATATGCGTTCACAACTTCTTAGGCAATTTTGTACTTCTACTGCAGGCTCCTTCCTTGTAAATGCCTTCCATCCTAGATTTCTATAATCCTTGTTCATCTTTGGGAAATCCTCTCACACCGCCGCAGGTCTTGGCCGAACTGCCTCTGGTGCAACTTCCCTCATCATCTGCGCCATGAACTGCCTAAATAAGACATTCAAATCCATGCCTGCTTCATTTGCTGGCTGTGTAGCTTCCTCTCCTACCGCTCTTGGGATTTCTCCCTTATTCCTCCCATTAATCTACATACTTTCAGTCTCTCTTCTTACACTTGCTCCCCCTATCATAATTCTATAGGAAATGCGGATTACGGATCTTAAGGCAGAATTAACACTAGAGGAGGGTGAATAGTGTTTAATTAATTTTATTAATCTTTTTGAAATTTTTTCAAATTAAATCCAAACAGATGCAATTCACAAACACAGAGACAATCACAGAACCAGACACAGATGCAAATAGTAAATAAAAGAAGTAAAGGAAAAAACACACCGGAATTTTATACTGGTTCAGAGTTACCCTACATCCAGTCCCACATAATTTATTGTGCAGATTTCTTTTCAAATATAATGTCGATATTACAACCTCGATTTCAAGGCCATGAGATACACCATCCTGTCTCCGAGTCCATGGCAAACTCTCTTGATTTAACCAGGCTACAAGGTCACCTAATTGATTTACGAGGTACAATCACACCCAATTTATTTTCGGGCCACAATCACACCGTTTCCAATCACACTTTGATAGAGAGAGACTCGATATACTTCGATCTTTCGATCTTTGATTACAAATGATCCTATAACTCTAAATAACACTGAGTTCTTTGAGAAAGAGTGGCAGAGAATCAAACTAGAGATGATCGAGTTTTATTCACCTAGGATTTCGGTAGAGTTTTGTTAAGAATGTTTGAAAATAAGAATGGAAGAGAAAGAGGAGAGAAAACAAAGAAATCTTGAGTTAAAATTCGTTGAAAACTACTGGTATATATAGGAGAACAATGGTCATGTCCATTCGTGAAAGGATACGACGAATAGACACTTCTTTTGAAAATTCGAATTTTAAAATCTACGGCTACCATGTCGACATGGGGGGTATAGGCATGTCGACATCCCCTAGTATTTTTTGAAATTGATTTTTGTTTTAAAAGAGATTTTCTTTATAAAGTTTGTCGAAACAATCTTAGAACTTTGTAAACTATTTTGAATATACTTTATGATTATAAAAACCTTTGGAAAGTGATCTTACGAAATATAAAAGTAATAAAAACTAAATATATAAATATTCTGAGATTAAAGCTAAAACATTAAAACCAGGAGATAGTTAAAAAACAAGAAATGATTTTGAAATTAATATGATTAAAAATAGTTTTTGAATTAAGGCTAAAATATTTAAACCGAGAGAGAGATGTCTTTTTAAAAAGATAGTTTTGAAAAAATCTAAAAATAAGTCATTTTGAAAATTTTGTGGATTCCATTTCACTAGAGAAGGTCGTGGGTTCCATCCCACTATTAAAGTGAGAAGGTAGATTCCATTCCACGATTAAAATCAGAATAAAGATTTTAGTGCTATAATGAAGTTTTAACATAATTCTAGACTCTATTACTTATCTTGAACTCTTGAACTCTTGATAATCTAGATACTCATGAGTCTTCAGTCTTGATTTCTACAATCTTGAATTCGTTAGTCTTTAATCTCTATAATGTACAGTCTTCATTCTTAGTACTTGCATATATATGTATATATATATTCTGCATATACATATATATCTAGACAAAGATATTAGTATTTATATTTTGTAACAAGTCCTAAGGTTGTTGTTATCAAAACCATCATCTCAGGAACTAACAATCTCCCCCTTTTTGATGATGACAACCTATGTTTATAAAATATACTCCACCAAACTATGATTCTACTCTGACTCCCCCTTATTCTAACAACTCCCCCTTAATCTACTAACTCCCCCTTAATTTAAGCCTAACTAACAGCCTAACTATCCTATTTTATAATTCTCCCCCTTTATCATCAACAAAAACTAAGCCTAAACTACATAACTCCCCCTTAAACAATACTATGGAACTAAATGCTAATAATGAAGTATAATAAGCGAAACATAAATCTAATTTTATTATATATGATACACATATATATGAAACATAGACACAAATATATACAAGTACGTAAAATATAAAAACATTAATATAATAACAATCTAATGAGAATCCTTGACAATTGGCGACTTGTGAATCGAACAATTAGGGTAATGGAGACAAAAGTTTCCATGTTGTTCGACCAAATTACCATTTTTGTCAAAACAGACTTCTCTAATGCAAACAACATTATCGTCCTCGTCCATTTGTGCTTCTTCCTCTTCTTCTTCTTCTTCTTCTTCTTCGTCGTCGTCCTCTAATGGATTATGAATACGTATGTTAGAGGAATCATCTTCAATCACAATAGGGTCTGCATGATTATCCATTAGAAATTTTTGCAAATTTCTAAGAATCTTGCCTTGTTTCTCTTGTTCCTTTGCCATCCTTATTTGCATGACTAGTAATTCAGTCAGCATTTGCAGAGAATCCTTCATAATTTCCTCGATCTTCATTACTCGACCCAATGTAGTACGTTGGAATGGACTAGAATTAGGAGAAGGGAAAGAAATGGTTGCATTTTGGCTTGATTTAGAAGAGGAGCCATTACTTTGTATTTTTAGAAGTTTATTACAGAGAAAATGAAGTGAGAAGACACATGAATTCGGAATATTGTGGTTATATAACCACTAAACTAATTTTAGAGGGAAAATCAAAATTTCAAATCTGACCGTTGTATGTCGACATGGGGGGTAGGAGCATATCGACATCCCTTTGAAAATTTTGACAATTTTGTTTTTCTCTATTTATTTAAGCATATATGTTACTATATCTATATTCTATATCTCAGTTATAGAACAAATTTCTCTTCTTAATTTAGTAAAGGTTGATTGATTCAAGGGTTTGGTCAGAATATCAGCTATTTGATTCTCAGTGTTAATAAATTCAAGAGAAATAATCTTTTTACTTATATTACCTCTGAGAAAATGATGTCTGATATCAATATGTTTGGTTCTGGCATGATGAGTAGGATCTTTGGATAAATTTATTGCACTTGTATTGTCACAATAAATTGGTGATCTTGAAATATTTAATCCAAAATCCTTTAGGGTCTATTGTATATAGATAACTTGAGAATAAGCCAAAGCAGCAGAGATATATTCTGCTTCAGTTGTTGATAGTGAGATAGTATTTTGCTTTTTACTAAACTAGGAAACCAAAGAATATCCTAAAAAGTGACAAGTTCCACTTGTACTTTTTCGGTCTGATTTACAACCAACATAGTCAGCATCACAATATGAGATTAAATCAAATGAATCATTTTTAGGGTAAAATAGGCCATAGTCTAAAGTGTGTTTAACATATCTTAGGATACATTTAACAGCTTTTAAATGGGTTTCTTTGGGTTGAGATTGGTATCATGCACAGAGACAGACACTATGCATGATATCAAGCCTACTCGTAGTTATATAGAGTAGCGATCCAATCATTCCCCTGTATAGTTTTTGATCAACATCTTTTGACATGTCTTCTTTATTCAAGGCTTCATTGGTTGCCATAGGAGTGGGTTTTCCACTCGCAGTGGTCATACCAAACTTACTAACTAGATCCATAGCATACTTTTCTTGACTAATGAAAATACCACTATCTAATTATTTTATTTGCAATCCTAAAAAGAAAGTAAGTTCACCCATATGACTCATCTCAAACTCTTTTGTCATTATTTCAGAAAACTCTTTGTTCATTTCATTGTTTGTTGATCCAAAAATGATATCATATACATAAATCTATACTAATTGGATATCATTTTTGTTTCTTTTAATAAAAAGAGCATTATCTACTCTACCAATTTCACAATTTGATTGTAATAGGTAAGATCTTAGTCTGTCATACCAGGCTCTAGGAGCTTGTTTCATACCATATAAAGCTTTCTTTAATTTGTTAACATGATTTGGAAACTTTTCTTCTTCAAAAAGTGGAGGTTGTTCAACATAAACATCCACTTTAACAAAACCATTTAAAAAGGCACTTTTGACATCCATTTGAAATAATTTGAAATTGTTGTGGTTTGCGAAAGCAAGTAGAATTCTAATGGCTTCTAATCTTGCTACGAGTGCAAAGGTTTCATCAAAGTCTATTCCTTCTTATTGACAATAACCTTGTGCGAATAACCGAGCTTTATTTCTAACGACCTCACCTTGTTCATTCATTTTATTTTTATAAACCCATTTAGTTCCTATTATAGTTTTGTCCTCAGGTCTAGGAACAAGTTCTCATACATCATTTCTGGTGAATTGATTCGGTTCTTCTTGCATAGCAAGAATCCATGAATCATCAGATGATACTTCCTTTGGACTTTTGGGTTCAATAGTTGATATAAAAGCTACATTACTCATCTTTTTTAGTTGATTTCTAGCTCTAACAACAGATTCAATATTTCCTAGCATATTTTCTATAGGATGATCTTTTAAAAGCCTGATCCTTTTATTAGGATGAACAGTTTCACAATTTTTTTCATTTGATTCATTATTTAAAGTAACAAAATCATCTTCATCATTTATTTGAACAAAATCTTTGAAATTTTCATCAAAAGATACATGCATTGTTTCTTCAATGGTGTTATTTTTTAAATTGAAAACACTGTGTGCTTTACTTCTATTAGAATATCCGATAAGGATTCCTTTATCAGATTTAGGATCAAATTTATCCAAATTGTCCTTTGTATTTAGAATAAAGCATTTACTTCCAAAAACATTAAAATAAGATACCTTTGGTTTCTTATTGAAAAGAAGTTCATATGGTGTTTTATTGGTTAGAGGTCTAATTAAAATCCTATTTTAAATGTAACAAGCTGTAGCAACTGCTTCAACCCAAAAATTTCTTGGTAATTTACTATCTGAAAGCATAGTTCTTGCACACTCTTGAATCGTCCTATTTTTTTGCTCTACCACTCTATTTTGTTGTGGGGTTCTTGGAAAAGAAAAATTATGAGTTATTCCTTTTTTATTACAGAAATTCTTAAAATTTTCATTTTCAAATTCTCCCGCGATCACTATGAATAGTTTTGATGTTTAAAGAAAGTTGATTTTGAATTCTTTTTACAAAAGTTTTAAATAAATCAAAAGCATCACTTTTATGTTTCAAAACAATTGTCCATATAAATCTAGAATAATTATCTACAATTACAAAAACATATTTACTGTGATTTATTGACTGAATTTGAGATGGACCAAACAGATCTAAATGAAATAACTCAAGTGGTTTTGAAGCTGAAATCATATCTTTCAATTTGAATGAACTCTTCCTAAGTTTTCCTAATTGACAAGCATCACATATACTATCTACTTTAAAATCCATTTTAGGAAGACCTCTTACTAGATCAAGTTTTGAATGTCTAGATAAGAGTTTGAAATTAAAATGCCCAAATCTTTTATGCTAAATCCAAGGGTCACTTGTATTAGCCAAAAGACATAGGTTATCAGGTGAGATTTTCATACTGAAAATATAAATATTTTCTTCCTAATTCCTTCAAAGATAATATTTGATTTATTATCTTCGATGTGACACTTATCTTTTTCAAATTTAATTTTGTAGCCCTTGTTACATAGTTGACTTATGCTAAGTAAGTTGTGTTTTAGATTCCTAACTAACAGAACATCAGAAATAGTAGGAGTTTTAGAGTTATCAACATTGCCGATGCCAATCACATATCCTTTTGAATTGTCTCCAAAGTTGACCAGTCCTCCATCTTCATAAATTATGTCATTTAGTATCTCCGGATTACCAGTCATGTGTCTTGAACATCCACTATCAAGTATCCATTTGTTTTTCTTGATTTGCACCATTTGTCCATTGAGTGTTGATTCTTCAAAAGCCATATAACACATCTGTTCCTGCACAACACACCAATTCGGTAGATAAATTGATTTTCTATAATAACAGTATGCAGACTTACGAGACAATGATGATTTGGACAGTTTTGAACCAGTGTTAATAGAATCTCCAAAAATTGCCATTTTAAACTTGTTCAAAATTCAGATTATGATAACTTTGAAAACCTGGCTCTGATACCAAATGTAGGAAATGCGGATTACAAATCTTAAGGCAGAATTAACACTAGAGGGGGGTGAATAGTGTCTAATTAATTTTATGAATCTTTTTGAAATCTTTTCAAATTAAACCCAAACAAATGCAATTCACAAACACAGAGACAATCACAGAACCAGACACGGATGCAAATAGTAAATAAAAGCAGTAAAGGAAAGAACACACCAGAATTTTATACTGGTTCGGAGTTACCCTACATCCAGTCCCACATAATTTCTTGTGCAGATTTCTTTTCAAATATAATATCGATATTACAACCTCGATTTCAATGTCACGAGATACACCCTTCTGTCTCCGAGTCCAGGGCAAACTCTTCTGATTTAACCAGGTTACAAGATCACCTAATTGATTTACGGGCTACAATCACACCCAATTGGTTTACGGACCACAATCACACCGTTTCCAGTCACACTTTGATAGAGAGAGACTCGATACATTTCGATCTTTCGATCTTTGATTACAAATGATCTTATAACTCTGAATAGCATTGAGATCTTTGAGAGAGAGTGGCAAAGAATCAAACTAAAGACGATCGAGTTTGACTCACTAAGGATTTTGGCAGAGTTTTGTTAAGAATGTTTGAAAATAAGAATGGAAGAGAAAGAGGAGAGAAAACAAAGAAATCTTGAGTTAAAATTCGTTGAAAACTACTGGTATATATAGGAGAACAACGGTCATGTCCATTCGTGAAAGGATACGACGAATAGACACTTCTTTTGAAAATTCGAATTTTAAAATCTACGGCTACCATGTCGACATGGGGGGTATAGGCATGTCGACATCCCCTAGTATTTTTTGAAAATTGAATTTTGTTTTAAAAGAGATTTTATTTCTAAAGTTTGTCGAAACAATCTTAGAACTTTGTAAACTATTTTGAATATACTTTATGATTATAAAAACCTTTGGAAAGTGATCTTACGAAATATAAAAGTAATAAAAATTAAATATATAAATATTTTGAGATTAAAGCTAAAAAATTAAAACCAGGAGATAGTTTAAAAACAAGAAATGATTTTGAAATTAATATGATTAAAAATAGTTTTTGAATTAAGGGTAAAATATTTAAACCGAGAGAGAGATGTCTTTTTAAAAAGATAATTTTGAAAAATCTTAAATAAGTCATTTTGAAAATTTCATGGGTTCGTTCCATCCCACTATTAAAGCGAGACGGTGGATTCCATTCCACAATTAGAATCAGAATAAAGATTTTAGTGCTATTATGAAGTTTTAACATAAATCTTGACTTTATTACTTATTTGATATCTTGAACTCTTGATAATCTTGATACTCATGAGTCTTCAGTCTTGATTTCTACAATCTTGAATTCGTCAGTCTTGAATCTCTATACTGTACAGTCTTCACTCTCAGTACCTGCATATATATATATCCTGCATATAAATATATATCTAGATAAAGATATTAGTATTTATATTTTATAACAGTCCTAAGGTTGTTGTCATCAAAACCATCATCTCAGGAACTAACATATTCGTCCACTTCTCAAATCCATCTTGCTTTCCTGTTAAGAAAATCTTCATCAGAAATGAAAAAATAGGCAGTGAAACAAAAATAGAAGGATAGATATATCTTCCTATATATCTATGTAGCAACATACAAGTACGTTATATATATATTGTAGCGCATCCCCTCCCCGGAGTGTTCGGTTTATTCTAAGTAGCACTCTCATCTTTTCTTAGCTCTGTTTTACTTAAGTGTCCCTAACCTATGCTTTAATACCAAACTGTAACATCCCCCACTTCGAGACTCGAAGATGAACGTCGATGATACTGCAGTCATCACCAGAATTATCTTCCAACGATGGAAGTGAGTTCAGTTTATTAATTAAGCATAGATAAAGTAAACAGAGCAGCTAAATATTTTTTATTATAACAAATTTGCTTTGACATTCTTTACATATACTACTATCATGATTAAACCCAAAAACGTGCCTACGCATGGGCCAAATATAATAGAAAATATAGTAAAGATTCGTGTCAACATATGATGATGCGGCTTGCACTCCTTAGTACAGCGGAAACAAAATCTTTATTAGCTTTAAGTCTCCTGCTACATCTTCAATCTTCATACTGCGGCTCTTATTTCGTACCTGTCTAATCTTATAAACTCCGTCTACTCATATGAGCATCTTTGAGTATATAGGAAAAACAATAATAAAAACACGGGTCGGACATAAAGTCTGGTGTGAATAATACTTAGCCAAAACAATCATATAGTGAGAGCAAACCGTACTACACAAGTTGGGTTTCCCTCTCGCTATTCAAACATCAAGAGTGGAACATTCAAAAAACTGATGCAATTGGTTCTTTACCACGTTTGCGTTCTACGCTTCCTTAAGCAGTCCCCCTTTACTGCTACACCCCCGGTGCAATCCCCACTCAATTTCCAATTTAGTTCATCCTTTTAATTCATTACAATACTTACTACTATGCACCCTGCACAGTCCCCACTAGGTTCACACCTTAAATTGTTATTTAATTTACTATAACACTGCGCCCTGCGCATCTTCTTATTTATCCTTTAACTATTTAATACTGCGTCCCGCATAGGTCTTACTTATTCTTCTTTGGCTACTTAATACGGCACCCTGCATATGTCTTATTGTTCTTCTTTAAGTATTTAGTACTGCGCCAGAAACTCTTACTTATTATTAGTATTTCCTTTGTAGTGTTTAATACTACACCCCATGTAGTTCTTACTTATTTAATACTGTGCCCCACGTAGTTGGATTCCTTTTTTCACTTTTCCAGGTGTGCATTCGTGAATGCCTCTCCTTACCTTTCGAAAGTGTGCATCTGCTTTAAACATTTGTTTAACTTATGGAATTTCCCCACAATCCATGGATGTTGAATGCCTCTCCTCACCTTCCCAAGGTTTGCATTCGAGTGAGCATCCCAACCCAATTTCAATAGCCATTCCAACCTTATTTCTAGCGTAGAATATGTTCCCCAAACTGACCTGGCCTCTCCCTGAGTCACACCTACTTATCTTCTATTAGGTTTCGTTTACTACTTTTCTTGGTGTAGTACCACCCTGCCACAACGCTAAGTGCTTCCCACTTTTCTTATTAAGTGTTCCCTTCCCAATTATGGCGCGGTATGACCCCTTCATATTGCGCATAGTTCTTACTTATAAATGTAGAGCCGCCGCCCTAATGCCCCAAACTTTGACATCTCTAACAACGTCTTTACACATGTCGTTATCTTATTCATCCCTATTTTACTTCCTGTTATTTGCAGTGTCATTTTTCTTTCTTTTTAGTAAATGATTTGGATCTGGGTTCCCATTTACCTTACGCCTATTAATATATTTTTCCCATAAAATTTTATTTTCATGCGTCCCGTAGTTCTCACATGCCCTAGCGCAGTTTTTAGCCCATTTTGGCTTATTTTCCTTTCGAAAAATCCTAATAAATTCTCAGAAAATTTGTGAACACTTTTTCTAACATATTTTATCTTTATTTGGATTTTTAAGGGTATTTTCCTTATTTATTTTCTAGTTGTGCATCTTCAATAAATCATATCAAATCACATAAGCTTAAGAAATTTCTTAACCTAAAATCTCATCTCTGGAATCATGATTAGAACATCATATAAAATATTCACTATATTTCGAAATTGTAAAGTAGGGGAAACACACATCTAAACATCATATGTTTCTTCCCTAAATCGTTCATTAATCTTTTATTTTTATTAATAGAAACCCATACAAACTCCTTCATACTTAAAGACATACAAATCTAAATTGAGATTATATATTAGTGATCGGTATAGGTAGGTTAAATATTACTTACCTAGATCTTTGAGATGTTTACCCTTAGTCTTCTTAATCCCCTTTAACTTAGGTTTTCTTTATCATCTTCCTACTTGCCTTCTCTAAGCCACCACCATTAAAGTTCTTCTTTTTCTTTTGTTTTATTTTTAGGTAGGATGAAAGGAATGAATGGAAAGGAGTAATGTTTATTGTACCCCAATAATTTGGGCTTGGGCCCTCATACCCCTTTTCCATTTATTTATTTCCCTTTGCTTCCCTTGTTTGGGCCGCCCTGGCCTTTTGATTAATTTATTTGATTAATTTAAATTTAGGGTCGTTACAGTCGAAATATTGGCCACCATCACCTTTAAAGAAGTGTGAAGTTTTTATGAATAATATTCGATCTACCAAATAATATCGTAACTAATAATGGAATTCTCTTTGAGAGTGAATAATTTACAAACAACCAAATAAAGAATGGCATTATAAAGAGTTTCCACTCAGTAGCACTTCCATGGGCTAATCGAGCTATGATACCTATGAAAAAAGCTATCAAAAGTTTTCTTAAGAAACTACTACATAAAGCTAAAGGAAATTGGGCATATGAGCTTTCGTATGTTACATAGGCTTATAGAGTAAGCACTCGAAGCATAACTGGACAAACCCTATATTGTCCAACGTATGGACATGAAGCTATGTTACTAACTAGTATACCATCTCACTTTTGGACACTACAAAAAAATGTTCCTATTACAACTTTTCGTTTACAACGTTTACTCAGTGCTCAAAAAGTTGCAATAAAGATGTTAATAACTGTTTGGCATTTGCAATTGTAATAAAGGTCTTTAAGAACTGTAAATTCATGACCATTGTAAATATTAATTTATAACCACATTTTTTTATATTTTTCTTACTCATAGGTTATAAGTGATTGTGTAACCATTTTGAAGGAGACATTGTTAACAACAAACGAAATTTTGAGTAGAGACACAAAGGTTCCCGCTTAGAGAATTTAATGTTTGTGCTAACTAACGGTGTTAAAAATCGAAGAAGCATAACCAACTGTAAAAAAGGAATTTCATAAATTTAGAATAATCTTAAAAACTTGGAAATTTTCTAAAATTTTATTGATTTCAATTTTTTAACCGATTAAAGAATTAACCACTTTATAAGATTTCAAGGAATCAGTAAACAATCTTTGAAATAAGAGTGAACGTTTAACCAATTCAACTGACATAGCCGACATAAACAAAATTCATCTTAACTGACATAACTGACATAAACAAAATTCATCTAATCAAATTAACACCGTCATGAACTATTAACCAATATTAACAATTTGTCTGCTGACTATTCTTAACCGATCAAGTTCGGTTATGCTAATGGTTAAAGGGTTTAATCATTAATCCACAAGAAGCTATTTTTAATTATTTTTGTAAAATAATAAATATTAAAAATGCTATTTCATCTACATAAAACAAAATCACTTTTTTATGTACCTTAGGTGGATAAACTTTTGTTTCCACCACTATTAACACTAAGGGTAAGGATTATGTTGGTTTGGTTGGTTCGATGATGAAAATTATTAAATCGAACTAAAACTGAGAAAAATGAAAACCAAACCAAATCGACCGAATTAAGTTTAGTTGGTTTGGTTGGTTATTTGATTTGACCGTTCACATTTTATGTTTGGAATATTCATTATACTTCAAAATAAAAAATGAATATAGGATTAAAGTATTCCTATTTAGTATTTTTGTACCTTTTAATAGTGATTTAGACAAATATATGATAAATATAATTTACTTAGACCACTAAACTAATCTAAATAATCACTAAAACATTAGTAATTTTAATAATATAATAAAAGTTTGGTTATTTGGTTAAATCGATAACCAGACTAAACCATTTTACGGTCGATTGTAAACCAACCTAGTTTAAATGAAACCAAATGGATTGAAATAAACTGATTTGGTTGGTTTATTTGGCTTTAACCAAATTTTGCTCACCCTTAACTAGCGATTAAATAAAAACAAATTTCTCCCCAATTTATACATTCCCCCGCTAAATTAAATTTAGTTATATAGAATCCCCAAATTCAATTTTGTTCAGCTCAAAAAATTTTATTTCTGAAAAACTAAAGTATAAATAACGAGGAGCTTAGGTTCTGTTTGTTCGGGTGGAAAAATGGCTGAATGCTGAATAGAATAAGTGATCAGCAGTTTGTAAGCTGTTTGGTGTGGAAAATTGATTTTAGTTAATCATTTTCTTTCAACAAAATGATCCAACCATATTTTTTGCTTTTTTGAAATGCTTATTGCTTATTGTAGTATTTTCCCCAAAAGCACCCTTCTCCAAACAAAATTTACAACATTTTCACTTGTCATTTATTGTTTTTATTTATTACTTTTCAATCATATCTGATATTATTCAACAATACATAGCTTAAATTTTCTTTTTGTTCCAACTTTTTTTAAATATACAGTAAACCTTTTTCACTTAATTTTGATTATAGTGCAATTTTTGTTGTTTTCCATCATTGAAAAACAATAAGAAATGTATACAAATTAAAATATGGTTTCATGACGTATATAAAAAAACGTTTGAACATCTACTATTAATAATGACAATTCAGTGAATATAAAATCAACCGCGTCTTTTTGAACTTCCCACAATACCCTTCATGCATTTTTCACTTCATCCATCGCTTACTCTGTCTTCATAAAACCAAAAAAACCCTAACTCTCATTTCTCCATCACCGCGAAACAGAGTAACGTAAATCAATTTTGTCCTTCACGACACAAACTAAGGTCACTTCACTACGACTCCAGATCTAACGTCTCCAACTTCAGTTGCCAACCATCTACCATGGCATCATCTCTAACTCAATTCTAGATCTGATGATTATCAACCGATCCACTATCGGCCAAGATTAGTCCATCGACCTGCGGTTTTTTGATCTACTATCGACTAAGTTAAATCTGAAACATCCACTATCGACTACTGACTAACCAAGAAATTAACTTGGATTTGCTGATTCAATGTAGATAAAGAGTTTTGGTCAATCATCCTTCATACGACATCCATTGATCTTCGATCCCAGGTAAATTAATAATTTGGATGATTTGATTTAATGGTATATGGAACTTGGGCTATGGTTCCTCCATTTTTATGTTATTTAACTGTACTATTTTTAATATGAGTTGCTAGAAAGGTAGTTGCAAATTGATGTATATCCAGTCATAGTATGATTAGGTGAACCGATTAATACAATACAATTGGGTTTCATAGATAATTAGATGTGTTTGCAAAGTTAAGATCTTTGTGAAAAATTTTCATTATTATTATACATTGGTAGCTATTTTTTAACATGATTCTTTAAGATGGTCCTGGAAGGGTACGCTAAATAGTATAATCAATATTTAAAAGATAGATTAAATACCTATAAACATTTTTTGTTAAGAATCAAGTAAGAGGAAAAAAATAAATAAAGCATAAGGTTGCAACGTAAATCATATTATCTTTTGGTGGTAAGGTGCTCATTAGCAACGTGGAAGGGTAGTTCCTGCTATTTGAGAGATTACAAATAATGTGCATTAATGCTTAGAATAACAGAATAAAACTAATAGTTTGAAGAAAAAAATCCACTAGAATAGCAAGCTAGGAAACAAATCTTTCTCCTTTTGTAGTTTTCTTAATGACAACTTTATATATTTCATGTAATTCCATCTTATCTAATGAAGGTTGCATGTTTATAGCTTAATGAATTTTTGGTGTGTTTTTGCTTTCAATATGATTGCTACTCACTGATTTTTAATAAGCCTATTTTTCAAACTTGATGATAATAAAACCTGTTTATTTGGTGTTTAGGAAACTATAATTATATTAGTTGATATCAAAACAGAAATTTGCATGCTGAAATTCACTTGTAGCATTGCAAGTTCGCCCACAACTTTTGGATCCACCTGGGGATCAACACCGACTCGCCATTGCAAGTTTCTCGTGGATTTTGGGGTCTATAGCTAAAGAAAATGTATGAAACCTACCCTTCTCCTCAAATCTGGAATCTTCGATGATAATTTTTGTTATTTTATCAATTTTAGGTACACAGTTCCCTAATTTTCAGCTTCATTTTGAGCATCATATAGGTTTACTTCTTATTTTCAATGTTGAAATTGTAGTTTGCTAAAAATTTAATCCTCGATAGTTCAATTTGCATGAACACTTCGATTATTACGTAGGTTTTCCATTAAAAATATAAATAATGGAAATTTTGATGAATTTTGGGTTTTTGAACGAAACCTAAAGAGTTAAGTTTGTGATTTCTTGAATAAAATACATGACTGTTTTTGCATGATTTCTCGAAATTCAGTTTACAACCTGTGTGCCTGATCATTCAACAATGATCCTAGATTATAAAGCTACCATGAGTATTTTTATGCCAATTTTTTGATGCATGCATGTAAGAGGAACCTATTTTTCACTGCAAAGAATCTAATTGCCTGTAATTATCAGGGTGGGGCTGGTGTTGGAGGGGGAGCTAGATCCTTTACCGTGAATCGTAGTTAGGCAAATGTCTTGGCATTAATTAGCTAACATTTCTGTTTATTACAAGTTAATTGTGATTAACTAATAGATTTCAGGCCTTTGTTTATTCTTTTCATTTATTGATTGAATTTGAGTATCTTTTGATGCTAATATAATGTATTTCTTTTTTGTTATCTTTTCCTTACTTATAGGGATATATTGAAATTGAGAAGACTGGCCTGCAGAGAAGCTTACATGTATTTGGCCTTCAGTTTGAGTTTATGTGTAGGTCGACTACATAGTATATACTATGAACTATATGTCATATATTTCGTATGGTCCTATAATCGACTCAGATATTATACGCACAGGAAATCAGTTTTAATATTTTTTGGATGGTTTGTTTCAGTTCTAATTCATGAACTGTCTTCCTTTTAAATATTAAAAATGGAAATGCTACCATCACCCTATCTAAGAAAAATGAGCATAGGTTAGGTTCAACAAATATTACGCATACTAACAATGTCAATTTCTTTTTAAATTCCTATAAGGTTGAATAGTTCTTTAGAAAATGACAATCATTATACCATATACTTTGCTGAGTTAACTCCTTAATAAAATATTAGGCCTTCTTTTTAGTACAGAAAAATTAAATGCAAACTCATATATTTTGCCGAGTTGTGTACTATTCACATCAAAGGCTTCAACCAAACTTCCTTTAGGACAAGCAGTCAATAAGGCAACAAATGATATGTGATTGAGCTTTAGACACATTGCATGCCAATTTTGCATAGCAGCGACTTCCCTCCCATTGCATGCCAATCCCAGTATCAATGTTTTTGTTTTACACACTTATTTCCGTTCACATATATCCATCAAAATGGCCCCAAAAAGGTTGCAAAGGCACACGATGTACGAACCTATCTCCTTGCCTTGATGTGCACTATCCAAATAGGCACATGACAAAAGTGCACTTACAAGCATTGGTTCATTCAGTTCAATGTCATGGTTGCATTCCCATATTTACCACAATCCCGTGGCTGCATTATCAAGAACTTTCTTCCCATGGCATGTTCCAGTTCATCATCTTCGTACACTTTACATGCCCCCAAAATTGCTCCAAGAGCCAGACTCATCATTTTTTAGAGGCTTTTTCCCCGAACTACCATGCTCTTCTCACCTGCCCTGTTCTACTTAATGTGTCCACCACACACCCATAATGTCCATTAGAACACATGAGAAAACCTGTTTTTTATCTAAACTATTTTACCATTTTATTTTTTCCAACATATTTTCTTGCTTTTGAATTCTCAATTCCTTTAGAGCATATGAGAAAACCGGTTATTGTTTTATTTCCATTTGTATTGTATTATTTCCATGAAAATCGGTTTTGATAATTCTTCATAAGGTAATTTATAATTTGTTAGCCAACATATGCATTTGAGTTAACTGTGCGTGGACTTTAATGTTTAATTGCAAAATAAAATTATATATACGAAGAATTAATGTAAAATCAAAATGCATAGAGAAAGCATTAATAAAATAGTTTGATACAAGCTCATTACAAAATAGTTTTGAAAAATAATTGGTTTAAACTAAAAAGGGATATATAGAACATTATTGTTTGTTTGTTTGTTATAGGTCTGATCTTACTATTTATGTACACCGAACCAATTCATGAGGCTATTCAAAGGCACTTGGCATACTTGAATTTGTTGATGCGGCTCCGCTGTCAAATGCAGGTCCACCCTGGACGTGCGTATACACTCGTACTTTGAAGTAAAAATATGACAACATATCTATCTTATTAACGAGAATGAAAATTAGACGAATAACATAATTTTTGAGTTAAAACAGAAATATATTGTGTATCAAATGCACAATAAAATAATACTCATAAGCAATTGCAACAAGTTGGGAAAAAACCATGCGATGTTTATTCGAGTTAAATAGAAAATGGAGTAAAATCTGTAATGCAAATGCGAAAAATTAATAATAAATAATTTAGGCAAGCTGAACAAAACTATGTAATAATCTCAATAGCTACTTATTTGTAGAAGCTAAATAAAATAATATAGCAGATAATTTTGACACAAACCATCAAAAGTTTCAACCAATTACAATTAAATATATTTTTTTAACGTGGCTTTTATGATATAAATTAAATGATTATGATGTTTATTTTCTCTTTGTTCTATGCAGTAAGTGCATCTAGAATTAACATATAAGTGAACATTTGTTATTATAGTTAATTATATAAGATAAAATGACCAAGTGTAATTTGTATGACAATTGAATAAAAAAATACTTAATATTAACATTGAGGGTAATATTGACAAAATAATAATATATATTAGTAGAACAAATTTATCATAAGAATGCAAACAAACAACATTTTAAGCATCAACGTTCATGTATGTTCTATTATTGGTGCTTAGCAATCCAAATTCAACGATTTTCGGTGTTTTAAATAAACTAGAGTGCAGGTAGGGATAGCTGCTTTTTGTTATAAAATAGCACGGACCCGTGCTTCGCACACAGGTGCGGTGATCATATTATGGTTATACATTTCGTAGAAATACAGTTAAAATGGGTATGCAAACAAATTTGTACCATGTCTAAAATATGAATATCAGACACATAGATCACCTAGATCACCTGATTAGTACCATATTTTGTTTATTGGTTCCCTTATTTTCAATGTGTTGCATAATTAATAGAGAAAAGACAACATTTTTCTAAAGTATATACATGATTTATTGACAATGAAAATAAGCATAGTGAAATATATTGGGAAGCCATAACATATTGTACAGAAAGTATGCCAACTTGAAACTCTAATTATAAGTACATGATATATTAAACATGCAGGTTTCAGCATAGCAAAAATTTGAGAACAAGATTAGAGACTGACAGCAACATTGTAGCCTAATCAGTCTATGCTCAGAAAACTTTGTTTTACAATTTTTTTGAATGATGACAAGTGGAAAAAAGTTGAAATATAATAATAATCATTGCGCCTCAGGTTGGTAAATTTCAGGTGAAGGCTAATAGCAGGCTTTATTTCGTTCATATTTGTAAAGCTTGTCCAAAACATTAAGAGTAGCCTGGATAATTAACAAATGTGTGTAAGCATAGGATTGAATAAATTGAGTACAATGGCTAAAATAAAGTGAAAAAATCCTAGAAGCAGAACACTGTAAAGTAATAGTCAGAAATTGAGTGTAGGCCCAAAGTAAATGTTGAAATGATTAAATTTATAGGTTTGTTTGAGCAGTATAGGTGTTGAATTCTTGAACACCAA
Organism: Allium fistulosum; assembly: GCA_030737815.1. Lineage (NCBI taxonomy): Eukaryota > Viridiplantae > Streptophyta > Magnoliopsida > Asparagales > Amaryllidaceae > Allium > Allium fistulosum. Next base: position 1,190,317,822 of record CM060904.1, on the reverse strand, counting down.
ACTTACCTAAACACATTCTGGATCTCCTTGGTCGAGCTTAGTACATAGATTAAAGTACTATGTTATTGAAAATCAAAATATGGATGGAGAACTGTCAGAAAAAAAGCATAGTTTATTTAATTGCATTGTGAAAAGTTACTAAAACCACAATTCATCATAGTTAATGTCACATCAAATTGGTTTTGGCATTTTTTTGATGTAGACTGAGATTGATATACGTTTTGGGAATATTATATACTTTTGAATTTGAAATTAAGTGATAAAGTACTGAGAGGCAGCATTATGAAATACAGGAACGTAGCGAAGGATAAATGCAAGTCTTATATTAGTTGGCCGCTTGGGTAATATATCCTTGTCGTATTTAAACTGGTGAGTTGAATGTGCCTTTAATGATGCTGCCTCGTTATCTCATTTGATGACCGAAAAGAAATCATCTAACCCTCGTGTTCTCCTTCAATGTGACTGTGATAGACTATTATGTGCAAGATCCTCTGTCATTGACCTAGCTAAAGCAGCGCGGGAACTGCAAACAAAGCTTGGAATTATCGATTATAGAGAATTATTGAGCTATATAAAATTATTATGTGCATGACCCTCTATTGAGGAGCACATGCCACATTTTCGGACAACCTTACCTTTTATTCATCATATCAAACAGTTTGTCTAAAAAGAAGCAATTCCATAAAATGTAATTATAGAAGTAAACAAAGTCAGCATTGCGAAGAGAAAAATTACCGCTCATACTGTTCGCTTCTACAACACACGATTGGTTGGTTAGTTGGTGTTTACTGGCTTATGAATAGAATTAGGTAGATTAGAATCCAAGGCAGGTAGGAGGGAACAATGAGATAGTAATCTCCAATATGATGAGGAAAAAGCACTCTGCACATTGTTCAAAGCAGGTTGGCACTGTTGATGCTGATATGCCATGGAACACACTTCAAGGTTACTAGAAGTGAACTCCCTAAGGCTTGTTGAAAACGACTTTGCAGTTGATTTTTGTACCTTCTTCTCACAGGTGGAGGAAAAAAAGCCGCAATCGAGTACCTGTAGGCTGTAAGCACAAAGAATTAAGAGGATGTGGTGGGTACTCTATGTCAAGAGTGATTTTGTTCACACTTTTTTTCAAAGTGTGAACAAAACACCCGGCTCCTATTGGAGGAATTCAGGGGGTCCCATATGTGACCCCCCAAATTTCTCCAATAGGAGAAAAGTGTTTTGTTCACACTTTAAAAAAAGTGTGAACAAAATTGTATTCACTCTATGTCTAAAGCAAGTCAAACATAGAGAAACCTAATTAGGCTTACATTAGTTGTAGGTGGAGCAAGTTGTCCATTGTGTGCACTGCGGGACATTCTGGGCTGAACACAGTGTTGCAGTTTGCATGGGTAGTAGAGGTTGAATTACTAAGTTCAACCATCAGAGTTGAACAACCATCGTCTTGGTGGATTGCATTTACGGTTGATTTTCTTTTTTGATTATTATTATATCTCCCCATGCCAAAATTGGTATCTATTATAAAAGTGGAACAACAAATCCTTAGCGATGGCAGGCGTACTAACGGCAAATTTTTTTAGGAAGTAATAGACATAATGCATAAAACATAATGGCCGATGTGTTCCGATGTTGACAAATACATTTGGTTATCATCGTATGAACAAATGATGCTGCTATGCTCTAACATACAATGTTTGTCAAATGCGAACGGTGTGGAAAAAGTATTGTTTGATTAAGAGTACAAATTTAGGGAACTATATTATTAATGAGCAGGGTAAAGTAACAATCAAAACATCTGCCTTTGTAAATGAAGACCGAGATAAAAACACATCTAGTAAAACTGCAATATTTGAGCTAGTGACGGAGAAGGAAACATAAATTTGATTGTGGATTATCAACGACTTTTTGTTTCTTTTCATTATATTTCTCAACGTGGTGATGATTAAGTTGGACAGTTTGTTGAATAAGCTTTTTAATCTGTAATAAAAGTTGAAGTTTCAGTAGTTTAGAATCATTAAAATTTGAAATGCTAGATAAGCCACAATTTAGAGCAGAAAAAAAATGAGTTGCTTTTGTTATATAATTAAACATGCCCGGTTGAGCAAAAATAAACTTTTAACTAAGATAAGTTTCATAGTAATTTTTTTAACCTAGAAAATTTTCATATTCAAACCATATAAAAAAAACCCAAATGAAGTATTAAATTATTGTGAGAAAAACATAATATTTAGCTAAAATTTTATGGTCACTTGTTTTAACAATCAAATTTATTTCTCATCGTAAAGCCTAATTTGGTTTTATGAAAAATTTGTAAACATCAAAGCGCAATTAAATTGATTCAAGAAAACAATTGAAAAACATCTCAAGGAATATTTCCACACTGTCATAACCTGACCCAAAATTGAGCAAATTGTTTCAAGAAAATACAATGGGAGTAAATGATGGCATACAAGATCTAAATTTAGTGCATTACAGCAGAAATGGCTTTTAAATTACCTGAACCCAAAATTGATTAAGCGAAAAAATGCAAATCCACAGGAAGAAGAGGTTCTTACATTAGGGGAAGAGGTGGCAACTTGGAAGACACCACGCCGTTTAAGCACTATCGACCACTTGTATGGCGATGGTAGAAGACGAACACTACTGAGAAAATTATTACGACGGCCGAAATGAATTGAGAGGCATAGCCGGTTGTCAATCGTTTTGGAGGTGATTCCAAGTTGAACTGGCTGGCAATGGTGGTTTGAAGAGAGGGCAGCAACGATGGAATGGAGAAGGTTCGAGTTGAGGAACACAACCATTTGCCCTGCAATATCTACATTCTAAGACATACCTAATAGTAATTAATATTAGTTTATAATACTTAATATATAGTAGATAGTGATAGAACATCTTTTATTTCGTACTTCGGTAGGTATTTTTTACCATTCGATGTTCCTCCAATGATTCATATGTCAATTATTAAAATACTGGCATCTAAAAAGTAATTTAAAATGGTTTATTTTACCAAATGGAATAAATAACGGTTGTTGAAAAATTTACCTGAGAAGACCTGTACGCTTCTAGTGCCAGCTAGTAATTTATTCATAGTATCACAATGACACAAAGATCAACAAAAAAATGCCCCTGTTAAATAAGTATGCAGTTACAGTAATTCAAAACAAACATTAATTATTTAAAACACAAACTTTCAAATTTTTTAAATGTTGGATTAATATATGGTTCCTATCCAACAAACATTAGGCCTTTTAGTCTTTTTCCTGTTGATTTCAACCAATTATTTACAGCTTGAGTATCGTTCAGATACATTAAGTTGTTTTAGATGCATAAAAATAACACAAATAAGGTATAATACTTATAAAAAATGTTATATACAAATTAAGAAGTATATTTGAGTTTATTTACTTGCTACTTTCATAAGAATATTTGTTAATTTCTATATGGAGTCATGATGTTCATTATTTAGCAAGAAAAACGACATATTATTTCAATGACCTTCAACGCAGCGGTAAGGCGAAGATGGCCTAAAATCAAATATCAAAAAAATTTCTTATATTATAAACATATAATATACTTGTAATTGAATAAATATGATGTATATTTATTGGTTGGTTGTATCTGAATCATTACGAAATATATCAGTAATGTATATGAACAAATTATGTTAATATCGTTGGTTGTATCTGAATTTTTTTATATTCAATTGCATAGATTAAAAATATATCAAAATTGAAATTTATTATTAATGAATCATTACCATATTTAATTAGTGATGATACGTGAATTCATATGCATAATCGTTAATATAAAGTTCATTTGAATAATGTTTTTATACTGTCACACATACAGATAAAAGACCTTATTTCCAAGGTATATATCATTCTTTCACAAATGCTAAGTTCAAACAAAAATTAAATAATCTGAAATATGTAGTTATTCTATTTAGTATGATTGTAACTCTACATAGGATGACTTCTCGATAATCTATTATGAAAATTTCGATTATTTAAATTCTACTAATTGAAGAAAATTTTGAAAAATCATTATCCTTAAGATAAATTGTTATAATATATGTTTTTGGTTACTAATTTTTGGAGTTTAGATTGTCAATTTTTCAGTTCTTTCTTTTTTCACTCAGGTATACATGCGAGGATCAATTCCTAATTAGTTAACACTTTTTAGAAATTGAATTTAGCGGCAGTTGCTATGTATTGAAGAAAACTAAGTTTCACTAACCAAATGCAAATTCGCAATAGAAAATGGTTCTTTGTCGTATTAACCATTAGTTAGAATTCAATATTATTTTTTCTCTTAACACGATACAACAAAATTAGAAACAAAGAATGGAAGAAAAGATAGTTCGAAAAAGATGATATAACTACGTCATATTATATTATGATAATATTCTTGTGCTTCCAAAACTTAACAAAAAGGAGTATAACTATTGAATACTGGATATTAAATTGGTTACTATAATTAAATATAGTAAGGAAACTGGATGCGTACATATGATGATATCAGATGGATATCGTTATAAAGCAATATCAGCATGAAAATGCAGCGATCTGCAAACTAAAGAAGCACCATGTTGTCAAGCAGATGCACAACATGCATACAATTTACATGATAACCCACATGCATCTATTCAAAACATATTACAGACTTTTTTTAGCAGGCTGAATTAGCTATGCATGGAAGGACACGCTAAAACATGACTTATACCATATTGGAATTTGGGATATTTTGGTAACTCATTTAACTTAATGAGCTTAGCATTTTATATATTCAGTCAGTTTAGTATGAAGTATGAACAAAGAAAAAAGATCAATAAAGTTACCATTATACAAAAGAAATTTTGTTCATCGAATTCTAAAACAAATTCTATGAATCAAACTTTCATTTGTGAAAATAAGAGAAGATGAGTATACACATGAATTTAATACAAAATGGCTAATGATCTGCATCTGATCATTAAAAAACTTGAATCAGAGAGGTATAGACCAAGGTTCGAGAACTCGGTTTCGGTCATTTGAAATTTTGTTAGTTTCGGATGATTTCGTAAATTTCGGTCCAAATTTCGGTTTTCAGTAGTTTGTTAATAAACTTGTGAACAACCAATAAAATATAATTATAGTGTACAAAGAAATAGAATACAACATCATAAATTTACTACATCCAAAAACTATTTCTCGGTGCTGTATATGGATTGTTCTCACAATTTTCTTCATCCACTTGTGTCGTATGGTATGGTGGATAACCATATTGTATTTGTCCTGTACCTAGAAACGTTGCCAACATGTTATCAAATGAGGAGGGTTCGTCATTCTGTGTTGTACATGTAGTCTGACTATTTTGATCGCTTGATATATCACTATTATATATCTCGTTTGCTCCGTGATAATAATAGCCACCGGCGTAGTCAAAAGTAGAATGTCTGTAGTTAGATGGATCATTTGACGTATACGGATTATTAAATAATAGGATTAAGAAAATAACCTATATTTTAAATAGTACGAACATGAATGTTATGAATTTTAACTATTTGTAAGGTAATAATTTAAAATACCTGCCGCGTGAATTGGCCGGTGTAGTTGTTTTTCCCATATTTTATCTATAATGTCCCACCATTTTTTTGATTGCTTCGAGCCAACGTTTTTCCTAATTGACTCTTTCGCGAGATCCATCGCTTCATAAAGGTAGTCCATGTCTGCTTTATCATCACTATCAACCATTCTTAATACTTTGACTAGTGGTTCGAATACAAGAATGATGGAAGCAGCGGCGGTCCAAAAAGTATCATTGTAGAATTTAAATCCAAAAAGTATCATTAAAGTCCAAAAAGTATCAAGGAAAACTAGAGAAACAACGTATACAACAAGAATTGATGAGTAGACCTCAACAACATGACTCGAACAGTGAAGATGATGAAAACGAAGATGATAGAGATGTTCGTCGTGCTATGCGAGAAAGTAGAGATACATTTAGAGAACATGAGATGCAAAGATCTTACAAACAATCAGGTGTCGGTTCTAGTCAACCAGAGCGTAATGTACGTATTAGATCTACGAGACTAGAGAGTGATTTTGAAACTCGCTCTGTTGCAAGGATTGATTCATACATGCAGAAAAAAGGAGGTATTTCTCAACCTTCTATTAAGTCTGCAATGAAAGGCATTAAAAATGCTAAAAAACACATAGGTCGTGCAATTGCTAAATTTTTTTACTTTAATCACATTCCACATAACGTTGCAAATAGTCCTTATTATGCAACGATGGTTGATGCGATTGCGGAATGCGGTCGTGGAATAGATCCACCTACCGCATATGAATTATCACATTCATACTTGGAAATGGAATTATAAGAAGTTCGCTCATATATTACCACTTTTCATAATTTTTGGGATGAATATGGTTGTACGTTGATGTGCGATGGTTGGAGTACTCAGAATCGACGAAAAATTATAAATTTCTTGTGTACTCCACCCATGGGACGATATTTCTCAAATCTGTAGATGCTACTAATGAATTTCAAAGCAGTGAATATATATGTGGATTGATGAACGAAGTTGTAGAGACTATTGGAGAAAATAGAGTAGTGCAAGTAGTGACAGATAATGAGGCCAACTATAAAGCTGTCGGTCAATTGTTGATGCAGAAAAGAAAACATTTATACTGGACGTCATGTGCAGCACATTGCATTGATCTGATCTTAGAAGATATCTCGAAAGAACCGGAGGTAAATCTATCATCTCAAATTGTCAATTAATAACGACATTCATATACAATCATGGTTGGTTACTTTCCATAATGAGAAAAGAGACAAATGGCAAAGAATTGATCAGACCGGCAGTGACTAGGTTTGCCACTCATTTCATTGCATTAGACTCTATTTATAAACACAAAAATGACTTGAGAAGAATGATTGCTACAAGGGAATGGGCATTTAAAATGCCTAGACTCACTGTTAAGAACAAAAGAACTGCAACCAATGTCTCCGACCTGATTTACAATGATACTTTTTGGACTGCCGCTACTTCCATCATTCTTGTATTTGAACCACTAGTCAAAGTATTAAGAATGGTTGATAGTGATGATAAAGCAGACATGGGCTACCTTTATGAAGCGATGGATCTCGCGAAAGAGTCAATTAGGAAAAACGTTGGCTCGAAGCAATCAAAAAAATGGTGGGACATTATAGATAAAAGATGGGAAAAACAACTACACCGGCCAATTCACGCGGCAGGTATTTTAAATTATTACCTTACAAATAGTTAAAATTCATAACATTCATGTTCGTACTATTTAAAATATAAGTTATTTTCTTAATCCTATTATTTAATAATCGGTATACGTCAAATGATCCACCTAACTACAGACATTCTACTTCTGACTACGCCGGTGGCTATTATTATCACGGAGCAAACGAGATATATAACAGTGATATATCAAGCGATCAAAATAGTCAGACTACATGTACAACACAGAATGACGAACCCTCCTCATTTGATAACATGTTGGCAACGTTTCTAGGTACAGGACAAATACAATATGGTTATCCACCATACCATATGACACAAGTGGATGAAGAAAATTGTGAGAACAATCCATATACAGCACCGAGAAATAGTTTTTAGATGTAGTAAATTTATGATGTTGTATTCTATTTCTTTGTACACTATAATTATATTTTATTGGTTGTTCACAAGTTTATTAACAAACTACTGAAAACCGAAATTTGGACCGAAACCGAAACAAAACCGAAACTTCCGAAATTTACGAAATCATCCGAAACTAACAAAATTTCAAATGACCGAAACCGAGACCGAAACCGAGTTCTCGAACCTTGGTATAGACTACCATGTACATCATATCACTTAGATAAAAGATCAAGTTGACTACACATATGGAACAGAAATCATATTTCAGCTCAAGTAATCTTAAAATATAAGTGGCCTAAAAATATGTTAACAATCCTTTTATTAAATGTAATTTTATTACAATATTATAAGGCGAAATCTTTTCTTTTCTTTTCCCCTTGGTAATATTTTTGGTTCTAAACTTCTACTTTTTCATCATTTTTCATACCATTTTGTTCTTCCCATTAACAACCCTTTTCTTCAACTTCAAAAAAAAAGTCATGTATACTGTCATAATACATTTAATAGTCTTCCAAAACTTTCCAAGTGGATTCAAGTTTGATGTTCTTTTAAAACAAAGCCCCTAAAAAAATAGCAACAAAATTAACACGTCTTGTGGTCAAATAAGACAAATGGTTTTTGAATTTTGAATTTTTGGATGTAAAATTATCTACATTCATTAGCTTTTGCAAAATGGAGTGGGTAACAAATAGACATTAGTGGGCAATAAATAGACATTCTCAAGTCTACGACGATAGCATGCACTTATTTCTTTCTTTTGGTAACCTTCGTGTCTTTTCTATTTTTGCACCGTGCTTTGATCTCCATGGGTAATTTGTTCCCCGTATATTTTATAAGTACAAATAAAATTAAATGATGACAACCATCATTGACTGAAGGTGTAAATATTATTCCAGTTAATTTCAATTTTCTTTGCCATGCCGACATATATTACATAATATTTGCTAACTTCGGCATAGAGAAACAAAATGACAGGTTTTAGAAATAATGATTAATGAATAATGCAGGAAAATAATAAAATGCAGATGCATAATAAAGAAGTCAAAGTTTTAAATAAATGGTGAACGTAAATGATCTAAATAAATGGCAAACATAAATCACGCACATTGTAGTTGCAGCCATTCACCGTGTTGTTCGTTCATCTCAAGTATTATTTTCTTTACCTCCAAATGAATGGATATAATCAATAACACAATTCGTATAATTTTCCTACTATAGATATAACAAAATATATTTGGCAGGCAAAGGATCATTATATAAGAGACAAAAAAAGTCATGTGTACTTGTAATTATCATATTACTTGCATTGGAGTTTTAAATCCACGAACAATGAAGGGCAATGAAGTAACCAAGCTGGCAATGGATTGTGCAATCCTTTGATCACCTAATGAAGTAAAAAAATTTGAAAAACATATCTAGTACAATTCTTATGAAAAATCACAACCATGTTTGCAATATAAAAATTATATAGCTACCTTCTTTAGCTAAAAGTAAAAAATTTACTCCAGCTGAACAATAGTTAACATGATAAAAACCGTTTTTTCCCGATGATAGCAACTTTGGTAAAATATAGTTATGACAATTTCACTATTAATAGCTTATCTAAAACATACAAGAGTGAAATAATCTTAATTTAGTGGCATACTGTGCAAGCAACAACATATTTCCATCGGGAAAGTGGGTCTAATCTGCTATACTATTCAATAAGTATTCTTTGCCATGACAGCCTATTACATTGTATATGTTAACTTTGTCTTAAAGAAACAAAATGGTAGATTCTAGAAATAATGATTAAAGAATAACGTCGAAAAATAATAAAACGCAGATGCATGGTTGTCAAAGTTTTAAATAAATGATGAATGTAAATGCTCTAAATAAATGGCAAATTTAAATCACCCATGCTATAATTGCAGCATTCACTATGTCCTCCATTCATCTTAAGATTTTTTTTTTCTTTTCCTCTAGACGAATGGATATACTCAATGAGTTAGCATATGACATTGTTTGCAGAATTTTCTTACTTTAGATATAACATAAATTTGATAGGCAAATATTCATTACATAAGAGAGGTAATGTTCTAAGTTCATACAAATACTTATAGTTGTCATATAACTTGCATTGGAGCTTTAAATCTGGTAACAGTGAAAGGTAATGAAGTTACCACATCGGCACTGGTTTGTCAATCCTTTGATAAACTAATGAAGTGAAAACATGAAAAAGTTATCTACTACAATTCATACGAAAAATCACATCCACATTTGCAAAATAAAATTTATATAGCTGCATTCTTTGGCCATAACTTAAATTTCTATTATAGCTGTATACAATAGCTAACATTATGAAGCTGCATTCTTTGGCCATAACTTAAATTTCTATTATAGATGTATACAATAGTTAACATGATGGGAAATTTGTATTTTTGTTTCCTTGTGATAGCAACTTCGGTAAAATATAGTTGTGGCAGTTTCACCATTTAGAACTTATCTAAAAAATATAACTAAAATAATCTTCATTTAGTAGCATACCGCACAAGAAATATAATATTTGTGTTAGGAAAGTGGTTCTTTGCCGCCATTCTATTTTGCTAATAGAAAACACGATAATGAGTTATATCATATTCTATATAATCTCCAAATCTTCCAAATTCATGCAATATACCAAATAAAAACCTTTTATCTGTTTCTTTAATTCCCAAGCCTTTGAATTTGAAGTATTTTTATTCTCAACAATAAATGGTTATTTGCAAATAAGCTTTACGTCTTGGATTTTATGTGGTCCCCAAGAACCTGCTATGAACTATTGATATATGGAAACGGCCCTATTTTAGTAAAATTATAACCTCATTTAGCTTACTATGGAATTAATGAGGGTACAAATGAATTAATTCTTGATTTTGATTTGACTTAAACTCTTAGAACTATGTAAACTTATCATTATATACGTACTTGGACCTATTAACCTGAATAGAACCTCCAAGTTCACATATTTAGACCCAATGGAAAAAAAATTGCCATATAGAAAAAGCTTCTTTATCCTAAAACTATGTAAACTTATCATTATACACTTACTTGGACCTATTAACCTGAATAGAACCTCCAAGTTCCAAAATTTAGACCCAATAACAAAATTTTCCTATATAGAAAAGCTTCTTCATCATGTAACGCATAAATCGGTTAAAAATCGAGTTGCTGGTAAACTTTCTTTTGATGAGAACAGTCGTTGAGCTTCATAATAAATTGTTACTTGCGTTTCAATCCAGTAACCCTGTCATGGGTATTAGTTATCACAGTGCAATGTATTGAACTAAAACAAATTAATCAAGGCAAATCGAATGCTGTAATGAGATCACATCATAAATTAACAATCACAGCGGATGCTACTGCCACTGCTATAGCTTTTTCCAATAAATAAATGGTTGTTTGCATATAAGTTTTACGTCTTGGATCTTATGTATTGCCCAAGAACCTGCTATTAATTATTGATATATGGCAGCGACCATATTTTAGTGAAATTCTAACCTCATGTAGCTTACTATGAAATTAATGTGGGTAAAAATGAATTGAAATTCTAACCTCATTTAGGGGTGAAAATGAATTAATTCTTAATTTTGATTTGACTGAAACCCTTATAACGATGTAAACTTATCATTATATACTTACTTGGACCTATTAACCTGAATAGAACCTCCAAGTTCCCAAATTTAGACCGAACTAAAAAAAATTTGCCACATAGAAAAAGCTTCTTCATCCTAAAACTATGTAAACTTATCATTATACACTTAGTTGGATATATTAACCTAAATAAAAGCTCCAAGTTTCAAAATTTAGACCCAACAACAAATTTTTGCCATATAGAAAAAGATTCTTCATCACGTAATGCACAAATCGGTTAAAAAGTTTCTACATGCCAATAACAAAATAGAATATACTATCAGATGAAAGTCAATACTTAAATATACTTTCGGAGGAGAAACTATACAGATAAAGAAGAATCAAGAATGAGTGAAACACATTAAAAAACTTAAATATACTTACCTACAAAAATGAGGATTCCTTGACTGAGCAACTCTATGATCGACTGATCGAGCCATGTAGTCGATAATGAAAACCGGGACCGAGGGGCGGAAACTGAGGAAGATGGAAGAGGCGAGGGGATTATCGGATGGGAATCGAAACATCAATGCGAGGAGGATGCAGAGATCTGGAGATGTAAAGGTATGTGACGGGCACCAAAGGAGAGGCGGACGTCGATCCGTGGGAAAAGACACAATTTAGGAGCAGAAGAATATTCAAGGCTTGAATGGTAAAAGAGTCGGGGCAAAGAAGCAATCGAAAAGAAAAACAATACGCGTGTGACTGTTGAGTTTAAAATTGGTCTAGGAAATTGAAAGGGGCTTCTGAGCTATAGAAACCACACTCAGCTTTCATAACATAGCATAGATATCAAAATCAACGCGTAGATTATGTGGGTAGTAATGCCCAAATGATAGGCTGTTAGCATGCTCTAAACAAGTTTGAGAGTGAGGACATAGCTCCGTCTAAATCTTTGCATAAAACCCCAATTTCCCTAAAGTCCTTAACCATCTTCTCCAAAACCCTACCCACCTTATCTACTCAATTTTCATCAAAACAAAAGAAAATGGAGCAGCCATTAATCTCGGCAAACTCCTCCGTCTCTAAAGAAAGTCCAACCTCCAAAGAAACAGCCGCAAGCAACAAACGCGTGCCGCCGAGTCCGGAAGAGGTTCTGGCGCACTACGAATCCCAAGGCTTGGAACCAAAAGAAGCCTCCCTGAAAGCAATTTCTGATCTCCAAACCCTACTTTTCCGCTCCGCGTCCTCAACCCGAAGCAAGAACGACCGATTGCTGACCGATGCTGCAAGAAAGATTGATAATGTCAACACAAGGCTTGCAATTCTTGAATTGAAACTCGATTCCAAGCCTGGGATTTTGGAGTCTGTTGCTATTGGTGTTGTTTCTGGTGCTGTTGTTCAGACTATTGGATCCGCTATCAATATTTGGAATTCTGTCAAAAAAGCTGCTAATGGTAATCATTAGAAGCTTTTTTTATCCGTTGATTCTTAAGCAGTCAAGTTTGTGTTAATGGAATTGCGTTAGTGACGATGTTGCTTTATTTACTTAAACTCTCAGTTGGTTTCAATCATTTAGAGCGATAATTAGTTGGTTTAATCTTGTTTCCTTGCATTAGCTTATGGATTCAATGTGCCATTGTAGGAGTTGTAGCAACAAAATATAGAAAAACAATTGCAGGACCAAATCATTCTATACATTTAGGCATGTCAGTCTGTTATATTCAAAATGAACTAGCACTGACATTGTTCACGCCAGAAGAAATGTACAAAATGAACTAAGTGCAGAATTTGATCGAGTAGCAAAGTGTAAAGACGTAAAATTCAACTGACAGCCTTGTAGGTGAGATCTGATGATATGTGGAAAAAAGGAAGAAATAGGATGAGTTTTCCTCAACTTTTGTTCAATTTGAAGTAATTCACCTGCAGTTTTCAATGGAAATTGAAGGATATCTGTGATGCTGTTGGTTGTTATTGTAACCATTTTCTTTTCACCTTTCTGTGCATACTTCGTCGGTGATTTAAGTTGAATCACTTGAACATTAAGCAATTACAAGGCTCAATACATGAACCCAAAATGGATTAGTGTACTCCTTTGCTGAACTGCCTTGACATTTTTGATACTGCAATGGCACTGCAGTATATGGTTGTTGGAAATGTTTTTAAAATAAATGAATTCTTAAAAAAATTTGACTAAGTATGAAATGGCTCCTATGGGAATATGAATAGTCCCACATTGTGGGATTATATAAAAGAATCAAGTATTTATACTTGATTCTTTGAAGCTAAGTTGGGACCTTTGGGCACCCAATGATGCTCTTTTGTGAGGAGAGAGACCATGCTTGACCACCACGCGCGTCCGACCGACTGACTCGACCTGGGCCGGGCCGGGTTCGGGCTTGTAGTGGTGTAACACTTATATTTTTTGTGTAAATTTCTTAACCGTTTTTGACCGGGCTGGAACGGTCAATTCAGACCGTATTAGAGAACGATGCAACGTTCACAATGACCTGTTATTTTCTCAGATCCGCTTTTTGAGACAACGTTCCCCATCCAGTAATGTTTTTTCGGCTATTCCGTCTTCTTAACTGATGAGAAGACGAAACAGAAAAAACAACAGTTTTACTTCGTACCTTTTTTCATAAATCAGAGCAACAAATTTGAGTGCAAAATAGAATCGTTTCGTACGTGCAAACGAATCGATACCACCAACTTGAGAGGCTGTTTTATCCCAGAGGCGGCGGCGATAGAATTCGAACTGCTTTGCACAACCTAGCAGATCGCCGAAACGTCTTCAAGAGAGTGACGTTGTCCACGACTCAGCCAAGCCATTGTTTCCAACAATTGAAGACGACGCCAACAACAATGACTTCCGCTGCAAATCTAGATGTCGCTGCTCCCTCTTCCCTCTTCCATGTACCTATGGTCACTGCTGCGCCTTTCAGATTCGAAGGCCTCCACTTCAAACGCTGGAGGCAGAAGATGGAATTTTTTCTGACGATGAGAAAGGTCGTGGCTGCGCTGACTACTGACAAACCGCAGCTACCTGACAGGCCAGATGAAGCTGACACGGATCTCATGCGAGCCTGGACAGAAAAATCGACCCAACTGCAGAACTGGACAGAGCAAGACTACCTGTGCAGGAACTTCATACTCAACGGCCTCAGTGATGACCTCTACGACTACTACAACTCAGACAGGACAACCAAAGAAATCTGGGAAGCGCTGCAAAAGAAATATGACACGGAAGAGGCTGGAGCGAAGAAATATGCAGTTAGCCGCTACCTGAAATACCAGATGACGGATGACATGTCAGTAGAGATGCAATCTCATGAGCTTCAGAAAATTGCTCATGAGATCATCTCCGAAGGTATGAGTTTGGATGAACAGTTTCAAGTTGCTGTTATTATTGATAAACTGCCTCCAGGTTGGAAAGATTTTAAGAATGTGCTTAGGCACAAGACTAAGGAGTTCTCCTTAGAGAGCTTGATTACTCGCCTTCGTATTGAGGAGGAGGCTCGTAAGCAGGACCAGAAAGAGGAAGTGCTTGTTGTCACAAACAACAACACTAAAAGGTCCAAGCCCGCGGTTCTGAAACCGAATCCGAAAAACTTTAAGAATCAGAACCGCAACCGCAACAAACAGAATTGGAACCCGCATGGGAACCAAAAGGGACAGCAAAAACCGACCCAAAAGAATGATTCTGGATAGTTGTTTCTGTGTTACAACTGTGGAAAACCAGGTCATATGGCACGCAAGTGTAGGAACAGACCAGGCCCTGCACCGCAGGCTAACCTGACTGAGGAGCCTCTTACGGCTATGATTTCTGAGATTCACCTAGTCGGTGGATCAGAGGGTTGGTGGGTAGACACTGGTGCATCCCGCCATGTCTGCTACGATCGTGCTATGTTCAGTACATACACGGCTGCTGATGATAAGAAAGTGTTGTTGGGAGATTCTCACACCACTACAGTTGCTGGCATTGGAAATGTGGAATTAAATTTTACCTCTGGAAAGACAGTTCTTTTGAAAGATGTGATGCATACTCCAGAGATGAGAAAGAATCTGGTTTCTGGTTTTCTCCTTAATAAGGCTGGTTTTACTCAAGTTATAGGGGCTGATTTGTACACTTTGACTTATAAGGGGATGTTTGTAGGGAAGGGTTATGCTTGTGAGGGTATGTTTAAACTTAATGTTGAATCTAATAAAGTAACCAGTTCTGCTTATATGTTATGTGATTTTAATATTTGGCACTCTAGATTATGTCATGTAAACAAACGCATTATTCATAATATGAGCATCTTAGATTTGATTCCTAAAATGTCACAATCTGAATTTGATAAGTGTGAATTCTGTAGTCAAGCAAAAATCACTAAGAAACCCCATAAATCAGTTGATAGAAACTTTGAACCCTTAGATTTAATTCATTCTGACATATGTGAGCTTGATGGCACTTTGACTAGACACGGACACCGTTACTTTATCACTTTCATTGATGATGGCTCTGATTTCACTTATGTATATCTTATGAAAAATAAAAGTGATGCATTTGACATGCTCAAATTATTTAAAACTGAACTCGAGAATCAATCTAATAAGAAAATTAAGAGGCTTCGTAGTGATAGAGGAACCGAATATGAGTCTAGTCCTTTTCTTGATTTTTATAAATTGCATGGTATAATTCATGAGAGAACTGCACCTTATTCACCTGAAATGAACGGTAAAGCTGAAAGAAAAAATAAGACCTTTACCGAATTAGTTGTAGCTATTTTATTAAATTCAGGTGCAGCAAAACATTGGTGGGGGGATATTTTATTAACCGTATGCTATGTATTGAATAGAATCCCTAAATCAAAAAATAAGATTTCACCTTTTGAAATTTTAAGAAATTATAAACCAAATGTATCTTACTTTAGAACTTGGGGATGTTTGGCATATGTTCGTATATCTGATCCTAAGAGAATAAAATTAGCAAGTAGAGCATATGAATGTGTATTTATTGGCTATGCTGTTAACAGCAAAGCATATAGATTTTATAACCTGAATACACATAATATAGTAGAATCTAATGATGTTGATTTTTATGAACTAAATTTCCTTTTAAATTAAGGAATAGTGGGGGCACATCATGTAACACCGTGCCTACTGGAACAGAACTTAATGAATCTTCTGAAATTGAACCTAGAAGAAGTAAAAGAGCAAGAGTTGATAAAGACTTTGGCTCGGATTTTTGCACTTTTACTATAGAGGAGGATCCCACAAACCTCCAAGAAGCCTTATCTTCATTAGATGCCGATTTTTGGCAAGAGGCTATAAACGATGAGATGGATTCCTTGGAATCCAATAAGACTTGGCACTTAGTAGATTTACCACCTGGTTGTAAGTCTATAGGCTGTAAATGGGTACTTAAAAAGAAACTAAAACCTGATGGCACAGTTGATAAATATAAAGCCCGTTTGGTAGCTAAAGGTTTTAGGCAAAGAGAAAATGTAGACTTTTTTGATACTTTTTCACCCGTAACTAGAATCACATCCATTCGAGTACTAATTTCATTAGCATATATTCATAATTTAATCATACACCAAATGGATGTTAAAACTGCTTTTTTAAATGGTGATTTAGAAGAGGAAATTTATATGGACCAACCGGATGGTTTTGTAATTCATGGTCAAGAACATAAAGTTTGCAAATTAGATAAATCATTATATGGTTTAAAACAAGCACCTAAACAATGACATGAAAAATTTGATAACTTAATAATCTCTAATGGTTTCAAAGTTAATGAAAGTGACAAATGCATTTATTATAAATATGAAAATGACATTTGCACTATAATATGTTTGTATGTAGATGATCTACTTATTTTTGGATCAAACATTCATGCCATAAACACTGTTAAATCTTTGTTAAGTGCCAATTTTGATATGAAAGATCTAGGTGAAGCAAGTGTAATCCTTGGTATTAAGATTACTACGTCTGATAAGAGACTTTCTTTGGATCAATCTCATTATATTGAGAAGATCTTAAAGAAATACAATTACTTTGACTGTAAACCTGCATGTACACCATATGATCCTAGTGTGAAGCTATTCAAGAACACTGGTGAAGGTGTAAGACAGTCTGCTTATGCGAGCATCATTGGCAGCCTTAGGTATGCCACTGATTGTACTAGACCCGACATTGCCTATGTCGTGGGATTATTATGCAGGTTTACTAGTAGACCTGGTATAGAGCATTGGCATGCTATTGAGAGGGTCATGAGATACCTAAAACGAACCATGAACCTAGGGTTACATTATGAAAAGTTTCCTGCTGTCCTTGAAGGTTATACCGATGCAGACTGGAATACTTTATCTGATGATTCAAAAGTAACCAGTGGCTATATATTTAGCATTGCTGGAGGAGCTGTTTCTTGGAAATCCAAGAAACAGACTATTTTGGCTCAGTCTACTATGAAGTCTGAGATGATAGCACTAGCTACAGCTAGTGAAGAAGCAGAGTATTTAAGAAATCTGCTAGCTGAGATTCCCTTATGGGAAAAACCGATACCAGCTGTGTTGATCCATTGCGATAGTACCGCGGCTATTGCAAAAGTTCAGAACCGTTATTATAATGGTAAGAGACGACAGATACGTCGTAAGCACAGCACTGTTAGAGAGCTACTCTCTTCAGGAGCTGTTAGAGTGGATCACATACGCAGTGAGGAGAATTTGGCAGAATTTGGCAGATCCTTTGACGAAAGGACTGCCTAGAGAGAAAGTCTTTACAACTTCTAGAAAAATGGGACTATTGCCCTTAGATTGTTGAGTCACGCACAATGGTAACCCGACCTAATGACTGGAGATCCCAAGAACTAGGTTCAATGGGTAAGAACAAGTTGTGTAGTGATATGAGTTGAATATGCTATTTTTCATATATGTAGAAGCATATAATCCTAAAGTGATTAGAGGTTGAGTTAATAGAAACTCTTAATGAGATCTATACTCCATTTGGAGTGGAGTACCTACCTTCAGGAGTACTCTTGATAGACTCACCTATGTGATTGTGGAAATTTGGCCGTTTCCTATGGAGTTTTGGGCAAAACTCCTAGAGCATTCACTAAACTGGGATGGACGTGCATGGCCATAAATGCATGGGCTTACCTGATTGCACTCTAGAAAGATTGTGTGTGGTCTGATGTCAGGAATAGAGTTCAAGACTACGTGTCACTCTAGTAAAAACTGAATCATATCCACTATGCAA
This sequence comes from Allium fistulosum, assembly GCA_030737815.1. Lineage (NCBI taxonomy): Eukaryota > Viridiplantae > Streptophyta > Magnoliopsida > Asparagales > Amaryllidaceae > Allium > Allium fistulosum. The sequence goes on along the minus strand of CM060904.1, from coordinate 1,190,299,335 downwards.
AGGTTCAAGTCGAAAGACACCTTCGTTTATGCACAATCTTATGTTTTTTCAGAAATTGCTCGAAATAATTTTTTAAAATTCAAGTGGGGGATTGTTGGAAATGTTTTTAAAATAAATGAATTCTTAAAAAAATTTGACTAAGTATGAAATGGCTCCTATGGGAATATGAATAGCCCCACATTGTGGAATTATATAAAAGAATCAAATATTTATACTTGATTCTTTGAAGCTAAGTTGGGCCCTTTGGGCACCCAATGATGCTCTTTTGTGAGGAGGGATACCATGCTTGACCACCACACGCGCGCGCGCGACCGACCGACCGACTCGACCCGGGCTCGGGCTCGGGTTCGGGCTTGTAGTGGTGTAACACTTATATTTTTGGTGTAAATTTCTTAACTGTTTTTGACCGGGCTGGAACTTTCTTAACCGTTTTTGACCGGGCTGGAACGGTCAATTCAGACCGTATTAGAGAACGATGCAACGTTCACAATGACCCGTTATTTTCTCAGATCCGCTTTTTGAGACAACGTTCCCCATCCAGTAACGTTTTTTCGGCTATTCCGTCTTCTTAACTGATGAGAAGACGAAACAGAAAAAACAACAGTTTTACTTCGTACCTTTTTTCATAAATCAGAGCAACAAATTTGAGTGCAAAATAGAATCGTTTCGTACGTGCAAACGAATCGATACCACCAACTTGAGAGGCTGTTTTATCCCAGAGGCGGCGGCGATAGAATTCGAACTGCTTTGCACAACCTAGCAGATCGCTGAAACGTCTTCAAGAGAGTGACGTTGTCCACGACTCAGCCAAGCCATTGTTTCCAACAGGTATGCCCTGTAATCAGTCTGTGGAAAAATCTGGATCAATAACCTTAACGAGGGTGGCAACGTCTGCTTAGATCTTTTTTGACAAAGAGAGATGCTTAGCAGTCAAAAATATGTTTTAACAAACTAGTTTTGCTTAGCAAACAAACATGTGGTAGTAAAAGATTAAAGTTACTTTTAGGTATTTGATCAAATGTAGCGACTCCATACTTCTCATATTCCTTCTAAATTATCATTCGACAGGATATTGTAGTTACATTGTAGTTATATGTAAGTTGAAGCACTGACCAAGAGGTTAATAAAACAAATTATATGCGACCTACATGATAAATTTAAACAAGTGATAATGATAATTAATATTTAAAACTGGGGAATTCAACTGGATAATTTGTCATTCATTGCCAAATGACATTGAAAAGTTCCAATCTCAACTATTAATAAGATCTCATTTTGAATGATTTAACATGGGTGAACCATCATTCAGAGAACTATATAACTTGTTACCGTAATCGTCTGAGATGAAGGTGCAGAAAAGAATGGGTAGAAAGTGAAGAAATCCTGGCAATCCTGACAGATAACATCAGTAGGAGAAAGTTTTATGTATAACATTGTGTTAGGATTTTTTAGAGAAAATATACAGGGTAAAATTAATTAATTTAACGTGGTCTTCTTTCCCAACCTCCTAAAATCATTCAAAATAGGACTCGCTTTTTTTTAATCCACAACTTACAAATTAAACATCTCCTTTAGTGTACCACATTATAAACCCCATCATCAATTTTAATATATAAAGCCTAATATCTTTTTATTAAAAATCAAAATGAAATTGTGTTCACCATAAAATCATTAATTATGTTAAAAAAGGGAGAGAAAAAAACAAGATACATTGAAGATTGTGGCTATCAATGATTGAAGAGAGTAGAAACAATGATGGACTTAGCAAGTCAGAAGTTAGTTTTTGACAAGTAAACCAACCAGCACATTAAATTCCATTGAATGAAAAAGTGCAAGGAGGCTTTAGTAGAGCTAAAGTTTTTGGTTGACAAACACGCATATGTTGGTTCTGTCGATGGGAACCACGATTTAATAGTATATACAAATGCATGCGATATTGATCTAAGAGTATATACAAATGCACGTGATATTGGTTTGAGAGCTGTTTTCGAATGGAGTGGGGAAGTGTTGTAGCTTTGGCAGGTTGATAATTGAGGCCTAATAAAATACGTTATGCCACCAAGATTTGATGTTCGCAGCGGTGAAACTTGCTTCGGATGTTTGAAGGCATTATCTCTTGAGAGTGGTTCAAGCTGTTCATGGAGCATAAGTCTTTGAAATATATAGTCTTTTAAAAAGAGCTAAATATGTGACAATGAAGATGGTTGGAATTTAACAACGTATGATTTGCAGATCAGTATACGTTACGTAAAGAACATAAAGATGTCGATGCATCGAGTCAAAAGCATCAAACTATAGTTTAGATGATCGTTGAATAAAATAACCTAGATGCATTAGCTTTTTATGGTGCGCATTAAGGTCAACATCAAGTTCTAGTCAAAGTACGATCATTCTATCAAGTTTAGAAGTTAGATCAACTTTGATAGTAAGGATTGTCGATAGCTAAAGAGATGATCATGTTTTGCTGGTTTGATTGGACGGTGTGGAACAAGTGTAGATGCCAAGGACTTAAAGGATTTTAAGATTGATCATTGAGGAGGACCGATGAAGAAGGGATGCTTATGTATTTTGAATGTTGATGGTCTTCATAGGGAATTACTAGATGAGATCCATTGTAACGATCCTTTGCCGTCAACGATTGTAACGATACTTGTTCGTGCATAAGTCGAGCACCAGCAATGGTGGTCCGCCTAAGTAAACAACATAAAACATGTATTATCTATGATCTCACATCACATTGTAGAAATATAGTAAGCAAATATAGTGGTACATGCAGGGCAATAATACAAAATCCATGATAAAAAAAGAGCTAAAATGCATATCCCATAATATGCCAAATATAAAATGCAATGATCATAATATTGTTTACAACATAAATGAAAGACTACACAAAATACCATCTCTATAATATGACCAGGGCCGGCCCATTCAGTTGTGTTGCCCAAGCCCAACTAAAATAAGAAAAAAGGGTAGAAGTAAAAATGCAAAAAATACGACCCAAACAGCATTGAACTTGAGTCATTTAACATCACCATACACATCACAAACCACTTTACCACATCTATATTTAGCAACAGTCTCACACTAACTATATAAACCTAAATAAAATACTTAATTTGTTTCCCCCCTTATGCATTGCCCCAGGCCCGGGCCTAGCTTGCCTGCCTCTTGGGCCGGGCCTGAATTTGACAATGTGCTATATGTAGTAACACTTAACAACGGAAAATAAATACTAATGCAATAGGTGATGAGAAACTCTAACCTCATGCTCATCTTCCAATAGCTACTGAGCGCTACTCTTTGCCGACCTAACTCTTAACGTACTTGTGAAAATAACCGAGAGATAAGAAAAACAGACAAATAACTTCAGCTTAAACAACAGTTTGATATGAATAAACACTTGTCGAAAATATGATATACACAATATATGCATATAATAAGTTAAAAGATACCAGTAACAGAACCATACCCGACCTTCATGTTTGAGTGAGCGTGAATCAACCCCAATGTATTGAGCTCATCTCACGTACCGGCTACATTTGTATTAGGTGTAAATGGGTGAATTAACCAAAAAACCTTTTATTAAAGTTTTTTTTATCTGAAATTGAATACTTAGATGGTAGTACATGGTTGCACTACAAGTTTTAGGTAGTACATAACATACCACAAGTCAACAATGTTCAGTAGTTCAAATCATGCACTACGTATGATTCAAACATATGACAGCATGAACCAAAGCCAGAACGCCTAACTACTGGGATAACGGTGCTAGACATTAACTTAATATCAAATCACACTTAAAATTTTATTGGATTTGTTTGGAAATTTATATTATATTTTCTTTAAATTAATACTAGTTTGATTTAGCATTACCATGAGTATCCATACATACGATTATACACACACACACACATGACATTGCATGCATGTATATGCATAAATATATTTCTTCCCCCCTCTCTTCGCACTCACACACCCTCTCTCTCTCACACACACACAGATTTGTACCTACGTATATACATATGTCAATAGCATTCATTATATGCACGTGTATTTGGTATTGAATATTTTTAAGAAAACGAGTGGTCCTCTCGAGGAGTAAACGGCAAGTGGAGATTTTTATAGATTGTTATAATATGAAAATTATCCCGTTGGTGTTTATTTGATTTTTATGCCTAATTGGATAATTATACATGAGTTGTAGGCAACGAATTGGATGCGATCTGAATATAATAAATATCGCCTACATATTCTTTTGTTTATAAATTGATTTAACATTGTATACAACCTGATCTAGAAATCAATGCCAAAAGTATGAATTTAGAATGTTAATTTAAATGAAATTTATTCCAGATTCGAAATAGGTTGTATAAGAACGTTATAAATTTGGATTATTACCCTAATCTTGTTAGAATATAAACTTTTCTATATTTGGAATTGTTGGAATTTAGATCTGTTCAATATTTGTAAATTACTTTGATTTCTTTCCCTTTTAGAAAGATATAGTGTTTGATCTAATAAGGAATAGATGCAAATAAAAAGAGAAAGAAATGTGTAAAGTATGAATTCATTGTAGTTTACATTGTCTATTTCAATAATAAAAAGAAATGATTATTCCTTGTAGTTTCAAACAATGCAATCTTTTATATTTTGAAGTTAAATCTTTTGTTTTGGACTAATTTATGGAAATTATAACGGATAATCTCTTTTAGATATGATTCCAATAATTTAACATGGAAAAGTATATTCTTGTAAAGATATAACTAAAACATATTTGATAAAAGTAAATATTCGTACGTAATTAATGCGCTTATAATAATTAAATAAAAAACTAGTAACGACACTTGCACGAAATATTCGTGTTTAGGATAATTAACTAATGAGAAAAGAATTTAAAAGGTTTCAACTCCAATAAATGGCAATAAATATGGGAGTTGGAATAATTTGATAGGGTAAATGGATTAATGGAACTGATAAATAAAGAAGTTGAATTGATAAAAATGGAATAGATATAAAATGTTACTAATTGAAAATTAGTAATCATCATACATAAATGTCTTAGGAAATATCCGTTAAGATTTTATGGACAAATTGACGTTTATGAGCATTAAACGAGGATTTATGGGTAGATAAATATTTAAGGTAATTCTTATTGCCTTAAATAAAAAGGGAATTAGTAGGCTAAGTCCAATGTCTACTTAATATAATATAAATAAAAACATAAGATGGTTAATTGGACTTAGTAGGTTTGTGAGCGAGGTCAGTAGAGTCACTCGATGGAAGACTGCCATTTACTTTGAGGCTACCAGCAGTCGAATGTACTTACTACTAATGTGAGATATCACTAATCCAACAATCTGTGACAACGTGAGAGACTGGACCTGCTTTCTTAATTGGAAAGTATTAAATGGTCCAAATTTGGAATTATGAGCGGTGAGGGATATCTCCACAGGGGTTCACTTCGGGTTTGAGGTCTTAAGTGGATGAAGGGTCCTCTCTCCTAAATGGAAGTATTAAGTAACTAGTGAGATTCCAAATAAATAAATAAGGTTGTTTGTAAAAAGGGTTTACTTCAGCATTGAGGTCTTAAGTGGCTGAAGAGTCCGCCTTCCTACCGAAAGAAGTAACCTAATGAGATATCATATTTATAATTAAAGAGTAAGTGAATAACTTGGGAAGGGTTCACTTTAAGTTTGGGGTCTAAAATTGCTATAAAGTCCTCCTCTTTCTTATAAAATAAGTGTTAAGTAGCCCAATGAGATTTCCAAGCAATGACAGCTAGGTAGTACCATTGAGAAGCATGCTTCCGGAAGTAGGTCTTAAATGACGGAGTCTACCTATTTTCCACTGGGAAGTATTAAGTGGCTTGGGTACAGTCTCTTACATTGCTAAAGCTGAAATAATAATAGTACTATTTAAGAGCATGCCTTGGGATATGTCTTAAATGATGAGATCTGTCTTAGTTAAGGTCTTAAATGACCAGAGTCTGCTTATTTTCGAATAAAAATGTATTAAGTGGCTTGGGTACTATTTATTATATGACTACGATTTTATCGGCGATTGATGCAGTTATAGTTGGACATTAAATGTCAGAAGCCTTAAATAGTGGTTAGAAGTCTTGTAGCTAGGACCCACCGACCATTGACAGCATTGTTAGAAAACCACCTTGGGAATATGTCTTAAATGATGAGGTCTACCTCAATTAAGGTCGTGAAAGACAAAGTCTATCTATTTCTCTTTTATAATATTATAAAAGCTCGCTTCATATTTAGAAGTATTAAGTGGTTCTAATAGGTTCGGAAGTATTGCGTAGTTGATATGGATGGCTTCGTTAATATTTTGTACCTTGGAAAGAGGTAAGTTTGTAATCGTGTGTGCAATGCAAAGTTAGATTAGAATTGCTAACTTTAATGGACAAAACAATTAAACGGAAACCTATCGGTATAAGTTTATGTTATGGACAGTTTATATTTTTCCAGTCACCAGAACGTTGTTCCGACCCCCTCCTCATTACAACCCACATGACAGAATTTAGAGGAACGAGTCATTGGAACTAGATGTGCTTTGTTGTTGGAGAGTCTTCTTTCTCTCATGCTCGATGTTGATGTGACATTCTACTATCCAAGAAATACCATTAATTCCAAAGTAATAGTCATAATCAGTATCCTTATCCAATTATTGTTTCCGTTGTGAGTTTAGTTTTGATTTTTATCGGAATTTAGGTCCATTAAGGTATGGTTTGTTACACATACTAAGTAGATAAATGAGAGCAAGGTAACAATATCCCAACTATAAGCAATCACAATGAGCAAAGACCACGATGAGCCATCAAGAGTTAGTCAATCACACAATTCACCATCCACATTTCGTCCGCAGTAGTTTCATAGCATAATGAGTCCAATTCATAACGTCTTACTAAACCTTAATAAGCTCAACAAATAACGTGACTCCAATGTGTATGTATGTTTGTATATATGTATGTATATATGTTTATATACATAAATGTGTGAAAAGGTAAAGCTAGAACGATTGAAAAATGAACTTAGTTTTCAATTAAGAGAAAATAGTTTGAGTAGTTATGTTCGTTAAAACAATTAGCTAGGTCCGTGCTTAAGGCCATGTTGTGTTTCCCATTGTTGTAAATAATTTTTACCTTCAAGATATCAGTATGATTATTGACGCCAAAAATGACACCAACACCCAGTTATCAATTGAAAGCACCAAAAATGTAGAAATCCAATTCAAACATGCAAAAACATGAAGAAAATAAGAGAACACACAAGAATTTTTATAGTGATTCAGCAATCTCTAGCCTACGTCCTCTTTACTCTTTGTTATTAGTTGTTTCTCTTTAGACTACAACTAGTTTATCAGATTTGATCACAATCTAGCGGATCTTAGATTTACAATGGAGTTTCTAGAGTATATTCGAGGAAGACGATAACAGTGAAGAAGATACGGAGTTTGAATCAGAGCGAAGATTCTCCTTTAGTTGTAGTAGGGCTGGTATTTATAGAGAAACAGCTATGTATGTTCAGAAGCCCGCTTGCATTGAAGTCCATAGATCAGTCCGAGGTTACAACTAAGCACATCGGCCTAATTGGCCATAAAAACCTCTCGGTACCGAGTGGTTTACATAGTTGCAAATCCTCAATTTTCCATTGCCTTGCTCTCCTATCTTTAACTCGATGCTTTCTAAGCTCTTTTCCATGAAGATTAAGTTTATTCTAGTGGTCTACTTGATATTGCTTATCCTGTTCTACTTTCTTGGCTTTCTTTACATCAGTTCTTGGTATTGCTCTTCTAACTCTGAGAAAAGCACTTTACCCTGAGAGGTTGAAGTAGTGTATGAAGTACATGGAGTTCATGTAACCAAAAGAGGTGAAGAAAGCTCTTTGTACCGAGAGAAAGCTTTTGGTACCGAGTTGTTTACTTAGCTCCAAAGTTGATGGGTTTTTTGGAGTTCTTTTCCCTTGTCGTTTCCAAGTTCGTGAATTGTCTCATCTTCATTTTGGTTTTCTTAGTCCAATTGAAACCTGCTTGGTCAAAAAATGGGTTAATAGTGATTTTTTACTTTTTTAAGGAATTCTTTGTAGAAACAATTTTGGCCAATTTTTAGGTAGGATTTGCACTCTAATTGTAACTGAAAAGCGCAATAGCGTATGGCAGGTTATCGGAAGGAGTGTTAACATCAGTGAACATCCATTGCTTCCTTTCAAACATAAGTACCAATAGGTAATAGTCAAGGTAGCGTCAAATAAAATTCTACAACATTTAGTATATTGGAATCTAAGATCGTTCCATTAATAGTCATAGTTAAAATCAGTGTTTGTCATGCAAAAGTCGAAAATAGTAAGGGCGTTTACAAAATTAGTTTAAGGGACAATTATAATGTAAGCGTGTTATGTAACACACCATATTTTGTAGGGTCCATAATATAGGAAACGCCTATTCCTACTTGTTTGGGTTTGGATTTGATCTTGTGTGAGTGTTTTGATGATAGTAAACATGTTTAAATGATTAATACATGTTTGGTTATATTTGTAAATTTTAATAAAGTGAATTTGTTCATGTTATAGGTTAAAACATGAATTAATCTAAGTTAAATGCTTTGAAATTGAAATATGATGTTTATAATGATGAAATAAAGATAAGTTTTTAATTTCATATTTTTTGGAAATAATATGAATTTTCTAAGTTGAGTAGATGATTAATTTATGAAAATTAATTATTAAAATAATTATTTTGATTTGAAATTTTTGGACAAGGTAAAATATGATAAATTTGATCCCACCAATTTTCGATTTTATATGATTTTATTAGTAAAGGAATGAATTAGTTAATTAAGAAAAATTAATTATTTGATTGGGTAATATAATTAGCAAATTTTGAAAAGTAAACTGTGAAGAAGAAAATTAACCAATAAAAACTCAACACCAAATGGGATTTGGTGGAAAGTTAATACTTAGAAAGGAAATGAATCAGTTTACAATAAAACTACAAAATTTCCATTTTAAATCCACAAAAGCGTACCTGTTATCTACTTACGATGACTACTATAGTATTAACATGCGAAGGTTTGGAAAAGATAATACACGATGACTTTGGGGAAATCATGACACAAAGGCTCTTTGAGATTAACCCTCGAAAGCTATTAATACGAGAAGGCTATTTGAAGTTAGTACATAATGGCTACTGAGAAGTTAGTACGTGATGGCTATAAGAGAATCAACCCACGACCACTACACGAAGTTCAAAACGAGATAGCTTGGGAAGCTATCTACCCGTGAAGGCTCTTGAGAAGCTAACATAAGATAGCTAAGGATAGCTAATACGCAATGTCTTAGGGAGAATTAACCCACGATGGCTATGAGATAGCTAATACATGAGGACTTGGCCTAACGTTTGAAGGCTATAGGATAGCCAACATGCGATAACTGGGTCAATTCGCGATAGCTTGGTAAGCTATATTTTTCTAAGTAAAAATAAGAATACTTAGGGCACTTTTGAAGATAGTTTCCAAGTGCTAACGAACTATTTAGGAGGAATTAAACATCATATTTAGGTTACTAGAGTGTATTCGGGGTTCAGGGACTAAGAGATGTTATTAACGCTTAGTAAGGACGCTTATTAGAATGTAATCAGGGTGCTTACATTCAGCTTCTTACTCTAGTCAGGGTGGCTCTAGTCAGGTTGACTCCTATTGGTGAAATGAGTGACCATTTCATAAGGTGACATTGTTCGAGAAAAGATAAATTATTATAGATAGGCCTAGGGAGGTAATCACTAAATAAGTTAATGATAATTTAACGATGGAGCCCTAAAACAAAAGATCGGGTGATATTTGGATGAATAATGAGTGATTATATGGCATGGTTCATAACGAGATGATAAATATATGGTATACTTAATTTGAATTGATATATGATGTGGTTCATAACTGGATGATAAGTGTAGGTTACACTCCTTGATTCTTGATTGAGTATATGCACATGGTTGCTTTTTATGTAATGTTGTTTACATATATGATGTATGTTGATAATGATAAAGTGAGAGAACCCATTCCGCGTTAACGGTGTGGTCTCACTATGGACGATTAGGGTAAAGATTTTACTCATACCAGAGTTCATGTTCAACTTGTGTTTTTATCATTTCTCTTAAATTCACGGTACTCATTCGAGTAGCATGAGTTTGTGGATTAGAAATGTATCTTTTGAAGGATGAATAAAGACTCCTAAGACAAAGTAGGAGGCTTGCTTATTAATAAAAGTTATTTTGAAATTCCGCCGTGTACAACTAGGATTTATAACTAGTTATGTGTGGTGTTGACATCTTCATATGTCGAACATACAGTACTCTGATTTTCTTATTATATTTATCCTAGGAAACGAAATGGGAAAAATTATGTAATGAACTATGTACTTCAAATTGATGTGATGAAAATGTTATTTAGCCACTCTGTTACTTATATTGTGCAAAATAATACCGAACTCACTCTGTCATTGGAAAATGATTTCGGTGTTGACTGCAGCATCATCGGCGTTTCTTTCGAGTCTCAGAGTGGGGTGTTACAAGATGTTATCGGTGTATCGATTATGGGAACATCTAAGTAAAACAGAGCTAAGTAGAAACTTATTAGTAGAAAATAAACACATTGGGAAGGGTATACGATATACATAACGTACTTGTATTTTGATATAGATATATAGAGAATATATCTACCTCTCTAGTATTGATCTCACTCTCTTTACTTCCATTTCTTACGAACCCTTGCTTATGCAAAAGGTAAGATTGGACCTACGTATGTTTGACCATAAGAAGTGTGAGAGCGAACCCTTGTAGAGGAACTGAGATTACCCAAACTAATGGCCAAGGAGGGGAGTTCGTACTAAAGTTGGTACTTAAGTGCTTGCCCCGGCTGAAGGAGGAATGGATATAAACACTACACCAGAAAAGACTTTTGGTAGCGTTGAAAAAACGCTACCATAACTTATGGTAGCGTTTTAGAGAACGCTGCTATACGACATGCAATTAAAAGTCTAAAACTTTTTGTTGCGTTGTAGTAAACGCTACCAAAAGTCACTTTTAAATGCAACTATAGGTATTTTCTGTAGGATTTAAAAAACGCTACCAAAAGTCACTTTTAAATGCAGCTATAGGTTTTTTTTGTAGGGTTAAAAAAACGCTACCATAAGTCTTCATTTTTTGGTTGCATTTTTTGTTTATATGCTTTTTTTGATTTTCGGTAACGTTTTTAAAATGCAACTGTATAATTTTTATATTAGTTTACATTTGTTTCTGTAGCATTTCTGAAACGCTACTAAAAGTTATTGGTTGTTTGGTAGCATATTTTAAATGCTACTATTTACGGTTGATGGTTTATACAATTTCCAACAATCGCTTATATACTATTCATATTAAAACGAACGATCAATCGCATAATTTTCATATATTCAAACAAACAATTAAATCACATAATTAGCATATACAAACAATCAATCATATGATCATCATATTCAAATAATTGCAAAAACATGTTAATCTCACAATCAAATATGATATCCATAATCAATTCGATAGTAGTTTTTCAACAAAATAAGTCACATACTACAAGCATTCACAGAAAAGTTTCCACAAATGGTACTAACAAAATACGACAACATATATAACAATTAAATTCATGTTCGTTGCTTGATTACCAATAGTTCTTTGTTGTCGACAGTCTTCGCTTCGAAATAGCTAATTACCTGCAAACGAGTTTAACAATCAACAATATATATATATATATATATATATAAATATGTATGTATATATGTGTGTATATATGAAAATCATGTAATCTATAACTCGATATTCTATATTAACACATATTAACAAAAATTGTTCTATTTTTATATGCATCATATATAGTTCCCCAACGAATACTCAATTTTCAATTTACATAGATATTCAGATCAAAACTGAGTTAGAAGTGTGACTGGATTTCATTCTATGTGCAGATTGTGTATTCAGTACTATGGGCAGATTGTGTATTCAGTACTATGGTCAAGTTAAATCTTATAAAATATGAAAAAGTATCTGGAACGTCGTAATCCATCGATGATGCATGCAGTAACTTATAAATTGAAACTATTATTTCCTTAAAGGTTTAAACTACCAAACAATGTTTGATGAAGTATAAGCAATGTTTGATGAAGTGTTATCTTGATGCTACACTTACAGATATTAAAAAAGTGTTTCAGCCTGTAAAATAACATGCAAATAATAATCAATGTCAAACTAAATCCCTAAAAAGTCTCACTCTAAATGAAAGGCAATGAGTATATCTAATAACATGAACATATCAAAAAAATTGTCTTCCACTATTATATGTATCTAATATAAGCCTAAGAGGTCAAATGCTTGAAGTTGTTTGTATCTTAGAATCGTATTTGGTGTTGGCAAAATTAGAAGTTATATCATAAAAGGAGTGGTTGAGAATCTTATTACCTTGTGGTCTAGATCAACATAAATGTATTCTAATGGAAAAGGAAGCTGTAAATGCAAATTAAGGAAAAAGATCAACTACACAAACGCACTAAAATCGATAAATTAGAGAAACTTAAAACCAATGCCGAGCTAAATAAGTTAGGGTGTACATGCCCTTTTTGCAGATAAATGAGCTTTGTTAGGAGTGCCAAAACTAACTGTAATCAGTTTTACTCCAGCTGCATCAAATCGTGGTTTCAAAATTTGGAAGACAGAAGCTAATTCCCAGCTAAAAGAACACAACAATGATAAAAGAAACATAATCAGCAATTAATTATAGATCATTGTTGTGTCCAACATTCCTATTACACAAAAAGTTTCTAGTTTATACCTGCAAGGGCATCCAAAATGCCTCATGAGTGCAATAACAGTGATTCCTTATAGGAGCATAAAAAACTAAAGTGGCCTTTGTGTTTTTTACAAAGTTTTTAGTGGTACGTTGTGTATGCTGATCCAAGAATTCAAAGTTAGAGTTTAAACTCAATACCAAATTATATATGCCTGATTAATGGAATATGAAACAAATGTTCAAATACTTTCTACAAAAACCAAAATATATGTACAACTTGTATTGAACATGAAAGTGAACAAATTTTAGATGATTTGTTCCAAGTCTCACTTTCCTTTCGCTTCTTGAAACAAGCAGGATACAGTCTATCATCTGATCAATACTTAGTCAACCTGGTTAATAATTAACATTCAACTTCACTCAATACAAACAGACCTCCTTAATTTCAACAAAAATGATCTTTTAAAATTACAACTACATATAGATGCAAGTATGATTAACATATAAAGTACAACACATTAGCTTGGATCATCAAAAATAAGAGCGAAGTTATATTATGGGTAACCAAGTTGTTAATCAAAATTGAACACTGATGTAAGTTCAGTTAAACTTATACTATAAAGCTTACTTGCAAATCCATTTCTTTAGTTTGTCCATGGCTGAGAACAGCTTCAAGCAAGATAAAATATTAGAATCCAAAGGCCTGTCGGTAGCAACACTAACATCCACAATCCATGGATGACCTATCAATGTGCAGTATAATCAGTAAACCAAAAGATAATACAAAAATAAGATAATCTGGTATGTAAATTCATGAGTAATTACAGAGAACTCGATGAGCTGTAAATCTCTTCCTTGAGTCGCGAGTTAACATATTGTGTATCAAATCATTAGCGCTATCTAATATGGAAGGCCATGGTTCATATTCAAAATCCAAGGGCCCTTGTAAAATTTCTTTGAAAATTTCTACTTTGGTTTCTGAGTAATAAAGATATCAAAGGATTACTAGTATGATGGGAAAATAATGTGATACTTGAAAGTCGAAACTACTATGTTGTCTTAGACATACATATCACTATATATTAGTCTACAAACGAATTCGGTGTTCAGTAAATATGTTTTGCACACACAAGCGCGCACGTGCGCGTGCACGCACACACATGTGTATGCACGTGCGCGTGCGCGTATGAATGTATATGCTAGAATAAGAAAATAGACATATAAAGCAAGAATCTATTTGTTGTGATTGTATCAAATTTAAGTATTCATACAATCCTGTACAAATCAAGGAATAATAACTGTATTATAGTTGCATTAGTTAGGCATCCTATACAAATCCTGTAAGAAAAGTTGCATTAGTTAGGCATCTTGTACACTTGTGTTATAGTGGGTGCATTCTTAGAAAAGTAAGCCTTTTCACTATCACTTCACTTAATGCCAATGCAATGTTAATGTTACAACCCAAAAAAAAAGAAAAAAAGAAAAAGAAAATGGTGGCCTGCAACTTATTGAAACTCTTACTACAGTCTAAAATCAATGAAAGGGGAATGCCTCGATTTGGGACCAGCAAATGCAGGAACAAAATTTCTATATCCATTTATTTTTGCAGCTTTAGAAATGGGATGCAGTTGTCTACCACACCACATCATTATCTACTAAAATGTTCACCACTTAATGATATGTATTCTATATCAAATTGTGAAGGCCTTTATTTTCTTGAAACTTGAATCTAGAGTATGATCACTTACATATGGTGCTATATCATACAACTTAGAATTTAGAAATAACACATTTCATATTTCTGTAAATCCAGTTTATCACATATCACATATTTTAAGTGTTTTTTTCTTACGATATATAAGATAGCACATAATAAAGCATACAATAGTCCTTCTTAAGAGAAAACTCGGTGACCTTGAACTAAACATTATCTAAATTTTGTTGAGAAGTGGCTACTATTTTTATTTTATTTTTTTATAAAAATGGTTAAAAAAAATTACTTCTTGGATGAACATAAGCTGATACTGAATTTAGTTTCTTTAGTTTAGCAATCCTAACAAAAATAACATTTTGTTCGCATTAAATAACCAAGCATGCAAGCAAGAAATACCTACTATTACTGCAACCAAGGGCGGACTCAGCCCTGGGCTCAACAGAAATATAGGTTAAGCATACATCTGCCTGCCACTAATACCGAAACATCCCTATTTAACCGTTAATGGAAAGTTTAATTATCAATAAAATTACAGAATGGCCAAATTCTCCAATTTAGCTATCTTATATGTGCTGTACTTTACAATGGTAGCGAATTGGATGCATTAGTGATATCATCAGGAAACTAAAATATTGTGTTGCATGTATGTTATTATTTGGGGTTGTATAAAAAAAATTATCACATAAGTTAGTCTGTTGTATGTGTCATACTGATATTCTTCTCTTAGTTTATAGCCAGTAAGAGAAACAAGTGAAAAGCAAGTGCATCTATGGAAGGACTTGATGCTCGAGTATTGTCCACGGAATACTATTGATCAAGAATATTAAATTTCCAACTGCCAATCAAAACGCTGTCCATGGAACACTATCAATTGTTCTTAACAGTAGTACTCTAACATTTTCATGCGGTTATTTACTTTTAAGAGATGAGCCCCATCATTAATAATTTGGTGCTTATTTTCTGTGGGTAAATGGATGCTTAACAGAATAAAATGCGTATTGTGTTATTCCAAAAAAAATGTAACATATCAATCATTTCATTTGATATTCCAAGAAAATGCAATGTGTGTGCAGTAGCAAAATAAGTTACCATTTCTTCCAAATGCAAGCCATGCTCAAGCTCCAGTACCGACTTTTTCTACTGTATCAATCGCCAGAAAGTTATTACTTTGAATTTTGAGTTAAAACTGCCATTGTTAAAATAAAAGAAATAAAATAAATGAAAAAAAATGAAAAAGGAAAGAAAGAGTGCCCTACCAATCGTTGATGGAACTACTGCACAAAGATCAGAATAACCGTTGACAAGGTTTCCATTATTATCCAAATTCCAAATCTGCACATACAGAACCCATGTAACGCGCACCAGTTCCTATATTTTATTTACGAGGCAATAAAGATAAACATACAACTACATACCTGGTTAGCACTAAGCTTGCATGTGGACATGGATGTATTGCTGACTTCTGATGCATTAAGTTTCTTGGACGGAGAAGCATCTAAGCATGTATCGACAGTTTCTTCAGGCATTAGATGAAATTTATTGATGTATCTTCCTT
The DNA here is from genome assembly GCA_030737815.1 of Allium fistulosum. NCBI lineage: Eukaryota > Viridiplantae > Streptophyta > Magnoliopsida > Asparagales > Amaryllidaceae > Allium > Allium fistulosum. Next base: position 1,190,283,249 of record CM060904.1, on the reverse strand, counting down.
TAAGTCCTTTATCCCCAGCAAGTGTCATGTTAGGCTTACTCATGTACAGACAATTTGACATATTATCACTAATTTTCATCTCGTAACTCTAGCATATTTTCATAGTGGACCCTTCAGAAGTTTTGAACCATCCTTTTGACTTGTTTTCATTGCAGTTTATCAGTTGTAGCTCGGTCCTACCATGTATTTGTGTACCTTTTACATCTGAAAACTTATGATCATGCACACTTTTTCTTGTCTCTTCACTTGTTGAGACGTGTGGGAACTAATGTCAAAAGTTTACATGGCAAAAAAAGGAGGCAGTGTCAAAGTTATAGTCAGAAAGATATAAAGAACTTAAGCGGAATCAACACTAACACAATCAACATACCTCCATATTAAATGAACTGTAAGAGTTGATCTCTTGCAAAATAGGATTTGTTATCAGACTGAAAGTTGTAGTATTAATATTTCTCAAATCTCCTCCAAACATAAGTGGAGACTTTGCCATCGCCCAGAGAGTAATCTGTTTATGCACAGATACGTACTATATATTTGAACTATCTGTAAAATGGGAACATGAGACTAATAATTACAAAATGGTCATCCTCACCTGAGTTTTTTGTTCATCAAGTGTAAGGCTGCATTTTCTATATGGTCCATGTAAAACACCTATAGTGAGCATAAGCCTATATTATTGGTGATTCTCAACATCATGATTAAGATTTTTTTTGGAAAGTTGTCAGATATATTAGCTTTCATATCAGAAAACAACATTACACATTTCATTACTTGTTCAAACTCTATAAAACAGTTTTACAAAATTATATGAATGAGATATGTCATCGCTTTCATAAACACATCACTAGTAATTATTGATCTCTCCACTATATCAATTTAAGTTATTGTTAAAACATGTTCACAATAGAGAGAAAGGGAGAAAGAAAATTAAGCACCTGGATTAGTTAAACAACTAAGTGGTAACATGTCTAGGTCAGGCCAAGATTTTCCATGCAAACCTGGAGCCCCAATTTTACTTTTAACAGCAAAATCCCTGATTCATAAATAAGTATAAATATTATTAATTTTTTCAGTTCTTAAACATCAAATTAACGTAGACCAAAAACTAAAAGTAAGTACCTGGTTTAAAAAAGCAGAAAAATGTAAGAGAAAAGAATGGGAAAATATATTAGAGAAGGAAAATAGCCACACTTGATGACTATTCTCCCTTGTCATTTTAGTATTTTATATGATTAACGTGATTACAACAACAAAATTTCATATGAAAATGAATTCATAGCAAATGAGTAAATTAAGGATTCTACCTGGCCATATCGAAATGAACTGCCACATCTTCCCATTTATCTCAATCATCACCAGTTACTCTATATATATCCACATGCTCACTGATACCATCGGCCAACGATGGAGTGACAGTTGTTCCAGGTGAAAGTGAGAAAATTATGGGGCGGTTCAGTTCTTGTAGAATCTGCATTTGTATCATGCTTTTGTTAAACACAATATGTGCGAAATAGCTGATGGATGTAAGCTAAGTGCATGACTATACCTCTGAAATAGCGATAATTTGTTTTGAATCCATATCGCCACCGAACACATAGTCTAGCTTCACTATACAGATGTAAAATCATACAAAAAAACATTAATTTTATCTATTCAAGAAAACTAAAACACAATTTTTTAGCACCAAATGACCATGTGTTTGTATTATATACCGAAATCAACATCCCAATCTACATATTGCTGGTATAAAGACCTTAGAAAAGCCTTTCCTGCTCCCATATCAATGTTAACACTCATGAATCCTTTCAACCATCCACATGTCATGTCCCGCATTCCGATCTCTGCTGCATTATATACATGGTTCCCCTCTCTATAAGCAGCTCCCTACATACATTTTGATGGAAAATAATGCATTTTATTTTATCTACGTGGTACATAATTATAAGGAGTTGTATATAAAACATTACTGTAGACACATCTAGGATAGGCGTCTTGGCATTGACTGCTTGAGCACTAATTCCTCTCATTAGATGAATTTTGAATTTCAAACCCATGGCATGCACCTTATCTACAATCACTTTAAAGCCATTACCATTTATAGAGGTTGGCCATCTAACCGGGTCGGGTATTAACTGACCCCATTGATCAATGTTATCATATCCTAAAGAGTCTAAGTTCACACCCTCCACGTTTTTTCGGTACCATAAGAAGTCCACCACCACATACTACATATGTGAAAAAAAAGGTTGAGTAATATTGAATGATAACCAAAATCCATATATTTGTATAGGCATCTGACCTCGTATCCAAAAACATGAAGCATATCAGCAACGATTTTAGCATTATCAAGAAATTCTTGTTCATCAATTATCCATGAAAAGGAATCATAGGAATTCCATCCTCTAGGAGGAAAATCAGAAAAAACCGCTTTTGTGTTTCCTATACAACTACAACCCAAAAATTAAACCAATTCTAGTAAATACACTATTATCGATAGACATCTAACATAATCCAAACTGATTTCAATTTTGCAAATTCTGTTCAGTTGCACCATAAAAGGCTAGGATCAAATAAATATAGCGATTATAAATTTGTAACAAACCTACATGCAAATTGTTATTGTTCGCATAAAAATTATAGCATTAAAATTGTAATAAGCCGGTATAATAGTGGGAATTGTAAGGATAATTACCAGAAGATTGACATAGCGGAGAAGAAGAAAACCAAACTCGAAGTTCTCATTACTCTTAATTAAATTTGGATATAATTTGGGCGAAAATAACTTAGACAGCGAGTGTATATATGCAAGAATGATAAAATTACACTATTTAACTCTTTTCCAAGGTTATCAGTAAGCAAAGCTGAAAGAGACAAAGTTATAACCAGAGAAGGGCATGATAAGTGTGCAATTGCTGTAATACCGACAAAGGTGTATATAGATTGTAATTCCAAGATGGTTGTGGATATTCGTCTCCTTCTTGGATTCAGATTGAAATATGAAAGATAAGTTACTCCTGCATGGTTGATTGATTTAGGGCTTGCGGAGGAGTTGATTGATTTAGGGCTTGTGGAGAAGAGATCGACTTAGAGTTGTGCAGAAACGAGAGCAGGTCGACAAAGGAGTGAATCGATGAAGTAGAGAGTAGTAGATTAATGGATGAGAGTAGTGCGACGATGGAGGAAACGTGAGGCAAGACAAAATTTTCTGAAGTGAAGAGGGAAAAAAAGAAGCGAATTTGGGAAAGAGGGAAAAAAACATGACGAAAGTTTTATTAGCGCGGGAGGGCGCTAAATTTTGGCAGCGTTAAAAAGCTAAATACATATATAAAATACAAGTGTGGAATGATATGGTTGCACTTACATTTCAATGCTACTAATAAGTGCAACTAAAGGTAAATTTTCTTGTAGTGAAATGATTTGTTCCACCAATTTATGAGGGAAATGATGAGGCAACAACCAGCTGGAGTTGTTGAGCCGACGCAGGAAGTAGCAAGAGAAGAAGACTTTTCTAAGATGTACAAAGATTTTCAAGAGCTATGGAGGAAAGGAATTCACAGGGAAGATGTATGCCTTGGAGGTGTTGAATTGGTTAAAAGTGTGAGCGTACCTTGGAAGACATAGGATATAATAATGCTCAGAAGAGGTGGTTGGCTTCTTGTCAGCTTCAAGAGGATGCGTTAGACTGGTAGGAGGCTGTAATTGCTGAGGTGCTAGAGGAGGAGATAACCTGAGAGTAGTTTAAGGTGTGATTCGAGGCTCGGTTTATCCCCAAATTTCAGAAGAGTGCATTGTGTAGGGAGTTCCTTGACTTGAAGCAGAGAGAGATGACTTTGGCAGAGTACATCCAGCGTTTTAATGCTTTATTGAATTGTGGAAGGGAACATATCAATACTTCATTGAAGAAGAATAAGAAGTTCATTGAAGGTCCGGGAAGGAGTTGAATCATAATGTGATGACCCATCTATTGGTTCCATTTGACATTGTAGTGGAAATGGCAATGAGGTATGATCGATTATTCCAGGAGGAGAAGAAGGCTGATGTTAGACTCAAGGGTGGGCAGAAGAAAAAATTCAATCTGTATCAAAAGGGCGAAAAGAATCAAAAGGGAGGAAAAACTTCTGGAGGAGGGACTCAGAAGCCTAACATAACTAATGTCACTTGCTTTAACTATGGTCAAAAGGGGCACTACACCACTAAGTGTACCCAGGTAGAGAACAAGAACAGCACCAAGTGCTTTATCTATAATAGGCGTGGCCATAAGAAGAGGGGTTGCCTAAAAAAAAGCTGGCTAAGGTTTATGCTTTAGAAGGACCTTCGTCTGGACCGACTGCTGAGGAGAAAGGAAAATGTGTATTTGGAGGTATGATTTCGATTTCCATTATATTAGTTAGAGTTCTATTTGATTTTGGTGACATGCACTCTTTCATTTCGAGAGACTTGGTTGGTATGTTTGTTTGCGACCTATATGTGTTTAACTTAGTGGGTTACATGGTAATTTTGGGTATGGATTGATTAGTGCATAATGACGCTAGCATCCATTGTGCAGTTAAAATTATTGCCATGCGAGATCCCATGAGAGAATAAAGAATTATGATAGCATTGGATGTAATGAAGAAGTCAGAGTTGATGTTATGTGCTATGGAAGATCAAGAAGATAAGATCAGTAGAGTAAGTATAGTCTGAGAAGTTGCATACGTTTTGGATCTTATAACGGTATTACCGTGAAGAAGGGCAATCGAATTCTGAATAGATTTGATGCCGAGGGCACAACCTATCAGTAGACCATCAAGCAGAATGCCGCCCAAGGAGATGGAGGAATTGAAGAAGCAGTTTATGGAACTTAAGGATAAAATTTTCATTAGGCCGAGTACTTTGCTATAGGGAACGTCTACGGTATTCGTTAAGAAGTCAGATGGGTCTTTACGGATGTGCATTGATTATCGGAACCTGAATGAGTTAATAGCAAAGAGTCGTTATTCTTTGCCCAGGATAGATAACTTGTTTGATCATCTAAGTGGAGTTCGAGTGTTCTAGCAACTTGACCTGGCAATGGGCCTCCATCAATTAAGGGCAGCTGAAGTTAGTATCCCATTTATCGCATTCCGAACAAGGTATGGTTCACCTAAGTGGTTAGTTATGCCTTTTGGAATGACCAACTCCCCTGCATTCTTCATTGATTTTATGAACTGAATCTTACGCAATCAGTTGGATAGGTTTATGTTGGTTTTCATCGATGATATCTTGGTGTATTCTAAAGATGAGAGAGACCATGAAGTCCATCTTAGATTGGTTTGGAGATGTTGAGACAACACAAGTTGAAGACGAAGTTTTTAAAGTGCCACTTTTGGAAATAGAAGGTGAAGTTTTTTGGGCATGCTGTTTTAGAAAATGGAATGGCTATGGATCCATCGAAGATAAAGACTAGTAGTGGCTAGAGGAGGCCAGAGATGGTCATGGAGATGAGAATTTTCTTGGGTTTGGCCAGCTATTGCTGCAAATTCATTAAGGATTTCTCGCGTATTTCAACATCCTTTACTAACTTGACCAGAAAGAACGAGAAGTTCGAGTGGGCCGATAAGTGTGAATGGTCATTTCAGGAGTTAAAGAAGTTATTGACGAATGCTCCTTTTTTGATCGTGCGTGAAGGGAACTAGGATATGGTAGTGTACACCGATGCTTGTGGACCAGGTTTGGTGGCAGTGCTAATGCAAAGAGGGCGAGTGATAGCTTATGCATCAAGGCAGCTGAGACTGCATGATGTTAAATATCCGACTCATGACTTAGAGTTGATAGTGGCAGTGTTTGCGCTGAAAATTTGAAGACATTATTTATTAGGAGAACGACTCGACTCATATATGGACCACAAATCTCTCAAGTATCTATCTCTCAAAAGAAGTTGAATATGAGGCAGCAGAGATGGCTGTAATTCTTGACGAAATATGATTTGGAGTAGAATATACGCAAGGAAGAGGTAACAAGATTGCTAATGCTTTGAGTAGGAAGCATCAGAATGCATTGTTAGCTATAATCGAAGAATGGAAGACATTAGAGACATTAGCCTCTTGTCGAGTGCACTATATGCATAATACTAGATTGAGTAGGGATTCGAGCATGTTAGCAAGTTTGGAGGTACGTCCATCACTTGTGGATATATGCATGATACTAGATTGAGTAGGGATTCGAGCATGTTAGCAAGTTTGGAGGTACGTCCATCACTTGCGGATATGATTGCTACACGGCAGAAGGAGGACCCACTAATTGCTGACAGAATCTAGCAATTAGAGATGGGGGTATATGTTGAGGATCTGCAAGGATTCGAGATAGACTCGAAGCGATGACTTAGAAAGAATGGAAGACTGTGTGTTCCAGATGTAGGAGACCTTCGGAAGAAGTCTTAGAAGAAAGTCATCGAACGAAGTTTACTATTCCTCCCGAAGGCACGAAGATGTATCGTGACACAAAGAGAATCTTCTTTTGGGAAGGGATGAAGAGAGATATAGGAGGATGTGTGAAATGCTTCACCGATCAGCAAGTGAAAGTTGAGCATTAGAAGATGAGCAGTTTACTTCTGCCTTTGGAAGTACAGACTAAGAAGTGGGATTCTGTATCTATGGATTTTGTTGATGGGTTGCCTTGATTGAGGATGAGAAATGATAACATTTGAGTGATAGTCGATAGACTGACTAAGAGTGCCCATTTTATCCCCGTGAAGTCGACAAGGATGGCAGCTAGCTTAGCGAAGCTATATATGAAGAATGTAGTGAGACTACATGGGGTATCGAGTAGTATCGTAAGTGATAGAGACCTATTGTTTACCAGTGAGTTCTGGAAAAGTTAGCAGAGTGCATTGGGTACAGAGTTGAACTTAAGCACGGTTTACAACCCATAGACTAATGGTCAAATCGAGAGGTGAATCGTGTACTCGAGGATTTGTTGAGAACTTGTGTCTTGGATTTCAAAGGATCTTGGGCAAATCATTTGCATTTAGTGGAGTTTGCATATGATAATAGTTACTAGTTGAGTATCAGAATGAAACCATTTGAGGCATTGTATGGTTGACTGCGTAAGTCACCAGTTTGTTGGTTGGGCATGGAAGATAGACTTGTGTAAGGGTCTGATTTGGTAAGAGATGCTACCGAGTAGGTAGAATTGATTCATGCTAGGATGAAGGCAGCGCAATTAAGGCAGAAAAGTTACGCCGACAAGCGAAGGAAAGAGCTTGAGCTCACGGTAGGAAACCATGTGTTTGTGTAGGTTTCTACGATGCGAGGAGTTATGCACTTTAGGAATGCGAGGAAGCTGGAACCTAGGTATGTAGAACCATTTCCAATGATCGATCAGATTGGTAAACTCATTTGTCGAGTCGAGTTACCAAGTATTTTAGAGAGTGTGCATAATGTTTTTCATATATCGCATTTGAGGAAATGTGTGCACGACCCAAATTTGGTAGTGGAACCGAGGGCGATAGAGGATTTATCTGTATAGCCAGATTTGACATATGTACGACGACCGAAAGGAATAGTAGGTTGTGATATGAAGGAATTGAGAAACAAAGTTATCAGACTTGTTCGCGTCAAGTGGAGTGACGACAAAGAAGATTATACCTGGGAGGTAGAGGATATGATTATGAACATCTATCCCGAGTTGTTTTAGACATTCATGTATATAGCAGAGTGCTTTGTTTATCAATTTTGTGGAGTATTTGGGTACTAGTAAATTTATATATGATATGGCTATGTATTGGTAGTTGCACTGATACCTATAGTTGAAGATTGTTAGTTTGCATTAGTAAGGAACTAGTTTAATCTTTTGTACTTGTGTGTACTTATATGACGATGGTTTTACAGTTTCAGGGTGTTAGTGTAAATCTTGTTTTCCTTATCGAAATCTCAAGGATGAAATTTTTGTAAGGAGGGGAGACTATGACACAAAAATATTTAGAGAGTTTATGGTATGGGAAATTGAATTAAAATTAATAATAAGAAGATATTATTAAAGAGATTAATAAAATAGTTTAATTGCAAGAATTGCCTAAGGGAGACTTAATTAATTTAGTGTGAGACACTTTAGAAGGTTAATCGAACGGACCAAGGGTAACTAGAGCAATTAAGTGTGGCCTTGTTAATGAAAATAATAATTTCGATTATAAACGGGAAGGATTGTGTTAAGGGAAGTGTAATGATTAGGCTAGAATATGATATTGCCCAAGATAACAACACAAGGTCACTTTCTTTGGCCACATTCCCTTATTTCTACTTCATCTCATTTCACAAAAATAAGTCCCTAAAAGCTTAAGTCAAGGTTGGCCACCGTTTGCTAAAGAGAAGAGGAAAGTTTAAGCTATCAACTTTGAAGAAGAAAGAAGATCGAACAAGGTTTTCTTAATCAAAGGTAGGTAAAAACTTTTCCTAAAAAGCATCCCTATATGTTTGGGTTTGGATTTGATCTTTCATAAATGCTTCGATGATAGTAAACATATTTAAATGATTAAAACATTGTTTGGTTATGTTTGGAAACTTTAATAAAGCAAAATTGTTCATGCTTAGCGTAAAACATGAATTAATATAAGTTAAATGCTTTGAAATTGAAATATGATGTTTATACTATGAAATAAAATACGAGTTTTTAATTTCATAATTTTTAGAAGTAATTTGGAATTAAAATGAATTTTCTAAATTAATAAAATGGTTGATTTCTAGATATTAATTAATAAAATTAATTATTTTGACCTAAAATTTTGGGTTGAGGTAAAATATGATAAATTTGACTTTGGTGAATTTTTGAGATTTATCCTATCAACTTTCAATTTTATATGAATTTAATAGTCAAGGAAGGAATTGATTAATTAAGTAAAATTAATTAATTAATTGGGTATATAATTAGCAAATTCTGAAAAGCAAATTGAGAAGAAGAAAATTAACTAATGAAAACTCGACACTAAATGAGATTTGGCGAAAAATTAATACTTAGAAAGGAAATGAACCAATTTTCAACAAAATTACAAATTTGCCTTTTTAAACCCACGAAAGCTTACCTATTATCTACTTACGATGACTATTATAATACTAACATGCGAAGGTTTGGAAAAGATAATGCACGATGGCTTTGGAAAAGATACTACACGATGGCTTTAGGGAAGACGTGACACGTAGGCTTTTCAAGATTAACCCTCGAAAGCTATCAATACGAGAAGGCTATTTGAAGTTAGTATGCGATAAACCATGGAGAAATTAGTGAAAGAATTAGGGCTATGCCCTAGGGACAATTCTGTAATTTATTGTAAATTATTTAACATTGTAATCAGTTCTCGTTCATAATAAAGGTATTTTTCTTTCTTTTATATATTTGTTATAATGTGTTATAAATAATTAAATGCTTAATAAAAATATTTAACAGAAAATCCATAAATGGTGTGTTTGTGATAGTAATTACAAATAGTTGTAATCATGAGTATTAGATCACAATATTATAATACACATCATTTTAATATTTCTAGTCAAGATGCATTAAGACTGGATATCGATGTATTCGTTGAGACTAGAGTACATAACGTTTTCTAAATGTTGGGCAGTGTATTACTCATGACAGTTCGGGGCATATTGGGTTACGTACTAATTATTAGATAACTATATAATGATTCACTCGATAGTTTTCTATTGGTTAATATAATTAATGTTAAACAGAAAATATCAATGTGACTGATTTACATAGTTCTCTCCACTTGAGAATACTATGGATCTTCAATACGAAAGCTTCGCTTTGATTATTGTCAAATCATGACACATAGTCCATCGAGCGACTATTGTTGGGTCGAGTGGAAGTATTGGAAGTAAAGCACTACTCAAGAGATGATTCGTCTCCTCGGTTATTTGGGGTTGGTATCATGGTCATCTCAGTTCAACCCAAAGTGAAAATTCTAACCAGAGTAGTACGGTTAATAATAATCGTTATTATTTGTAACACCCGTATTTCCTAAGTTCATTTTGAAAGCCGATACTACGTAACAGTCAAGATCGAAATGGAATGCCCTTGCAATAAAAGTTGGACTGCGAAAAGGAAAAGCAGAGAATAAAGCGAAGTCCAAAGAATACCGCGCTTGAAAACTGTAGAACAATGACAAAGATTCAAATTACGCTGATCCCCCTAATCCTAGTATTACATTACAATATCGAGCCCAAAAACGAATATGGCTATAGGGTGCACCAAACAACCTACAACTATGATACGTGGAACTACGGTGTAACCCTGATCCCAAAATAACAATAAGACGTTAATGCAGTGCTGCGACACAAGGAATTATATAGGTGACGTCAAAACATAACACATCTCACTTAAAAAAGGCACACACCATCAACAACATACTACACTCACGAGCCAATATATATAGATTGTAGAACTATGCTAACAATCTAGTAGTGAAGGAAAATAGGGATGCGCTGCCCCTGCTTTCTTTCGACACTAGAAAAGAGTGAATTGACAAAGCGCACCGCCATCAAGACATGAGCACAAAATGAGGACTGCGTTGCTATCAAAGGGGCTGAATTGACCCCAATATCATTCCCAAGCTTGTGCATTGCTAATACCTCCAAAAACAAGTCTACACCACCCTCACTGGGGGTTTCCTAAGCAGTACCGCGCGAAGTTGAAAGCGATCCAAGGGCTGTCCACAGGGCCACTCAAGCAGTGCACCAGTGCCGATCCACGCTCACGAATAAACGACAAAGATATAAGTCTCCCTCATTAATAACTCGCGCATCGCATCGCTCAGAGCACCTCGGCATGAAATCGCGTAAAGCGATTGCCTTCATAGATAGCGGCCCGATCGCCCTAACCACCTTGTAAATATCATCAATACTCAGGGTAAATCAAAGAAGCAACCGTCTTTTGAGATAAAAGTAATAAAAGCGGTGCGAGTCAACCCAAAGAAAAAAAGGACAACAACTTGTCGTACTCACACTCGCGAAAGGTAGTAACGCCTGAATTATTCACCCTTCAAAGGGGGAGAACTCAGAGCTCATTCAAATCTGGAAATCCCCACCTCTAATTCAAATATTTCCGCTTTAATTTCAGATCTTCCACAAAAACCGAAAATACAACCACTCAAATCAGAGTTTCTCACCAAAAGACACGCAATCAATCCACATGCATCAAATAGGTTGCGGATGAATGAAACATAACATGATCTAAAGGCAGAAACAAAAGTACGGAAGAAGGATAGTGGCAACCCACGTGCATCTATATACTATAAACAGAAAATGCACTGTAATAAGAAAGCCATCTTTCCTGATTCATTATTTTTAAGGTTAAAAGCAAAAGCACTATACTCTGCCATTAAAATATGTACCAAGAAATATAAAGAAAGTGAGATCTCCCCATGGACGTAGGATTTCTTAATATCTGAAGCACGTAAATTCTGTATCTAATTTTTCTGCATTTCTGTTTTTCATCACTTGGATTTCAGTGTAGATTTTGTATTGTCTTTATTTGAATTAAGTATTAGTTTGACTTGACATTTTAACCAATAGTTAAGTGCAACTACATAGTTATGTAAGCTCTCAGCAGCACAATTAGTCCATAAAGGGGAAATTAATATTACTTAACTTTGCTGATTTTAAACCCTTGAAGTAATTATTACTAAAGTAACTTCACATTCATTCGGGTGTGGTGAGACAAAAATCTCGCTAACATTTTGGCGCTAGAAGGAGAGCAGCGAACCTCTGTTCATTTCCTGCATCAAGTAAGACTTTGCCCACATTTATTCCATGTACCATGTATCCCACCAATTCACTTATCCTCCTGTTCAAGAACATTTACACTTGACCTTGAAGACGACCAACAAGTCACCCATAGCTTCGAAAGCCCAAAGTGAAGTGAGAGCTTTCATTGAAGTCCCTGTAGACCCCATCCTGGCCGCATTCCAATCCTTCACAAACCAAATGAACCAAAGCATAGGGGTATTAGAGAAAACAGTGGCCCAACATGTTACTCGCAGACCATCCTCATCTCCACACTCCACGGATCACTGCCATCATTCACCTGCTGTGCTGACTATTCGGTAAGGGCATGATAACGGCTCTTCCAAAGATAGGAATGGTGACGCTGGCACAAAATATGATACCATGTTGAAAAGCAAGATCCAGGCTAATCCTCGGATCAGAACCAAATCGACCAACATTAACCCTCTACTACTGGAAATATAAACCCAATCTGCCCTGAATGACGAAGACGCCGCTTCTAAGGGAAATTCATCCTAGATCGACCCAAGAGAAAGTGAAATCCATCGACTAAAGGCTCGAGTAGAGCAGCTAGCAAGTATCTGCCAACAGAGCATCAGAGAAAAAATAAGGAAGGGGTTTGATGGATTTCCCTAATAACTTCAAAGCCCCTTCAATTGATAAGTTTGATGGGACTACCAACCCCGACGCCCACCTCTGTACTTTTGAATATTACATGGACATCCTAAAGGTAGGAAGGATGACCCAGTGTAAGTTGTTCCTTGTTTACTTATCTGATGCAACCTCCCGATGGTTAAGGAGGTACGGACCAGGGGAGGTCCGATCTTGGAGGCAACTATTTGCCGATTTTCTGAGGAAATTCAATTCGGGGAGAGAAGCTTCCTTAGATGTCAATACTATGCCATGTATAAAGCAGGGTGAAAATGAAGGCCTGCACAGTTTCATTAAATGCCTCAAGGTAGAGGCACTCCGGATTGGGGTGACTAGCAAAGAAGCGTTACTAATGGCGGCATACGTCGAAATTAGGAGAGGAACTGTTATATGGAATAAAAATAGTAAAAAGTCATGCCATAGTATAAAGGCTTTCTTTGAAAGAGCAGCTGGCTATATCAGGATAAAAGAAGCTGGATTTACAGTGCAATCTCAAGGAACTTCCGCCCTCAACTATGACAGGAAAAGGGGGGTAGAAGGATATCACCCATCTGCGAAGTGGCAAAACGAATTAAACCTCACTACAAAAACTCCCCTCGCTCTCGCCCTTGGACAGATATATGAGATGCCCAGTGCTGAGCTTGTGTACAACGTGCCAAACATATGGAAGAAACCAAAGCAAAACCGAGGTGGGGCATACTGCCCTTTTCACCGGGCTAATGGTCATCATACCGACAACTGTCGATATCTAAAAAATGAAATAGAGAGGCTAATCGAGAAAGGTTACTTGGGCAGCTTCCAAAAGGCAAACGGTGATGATAGGATAAGAGATCTAACCCTAGACCCAAATGAGAATAAAGCTGGAAACCCCTCTAACCTTATAGCCTCGATTCATGGAGAGCCATACCTCATTGGCGTAAATAAGAAGGCGTAGAAGAAATATGTGGAAGGAACCAACGTCCAGCAAAAGATAGTTTTCCATATCAAGCAGAAGCCTGCATCGGAAATAACATTCACAGTAGCTGATGTGGGAAGAGTCATGTTCCCACAACATAACCCACTTATTATCATTGTGCAAATATCAAACTATACTATGAAGAAGTCTTCGTCAGTTCTGAAAGCTCGGTGAATGTCATTTTCAAGTCTGTATAAGACCAAATGAAGCTACCATTAGAGATCTTAAAACCCAGTCCTAGACCAATATATGGTTTCAATAGTACTGCCAACATCCTAGTAGGATTAGCTCATTTGCTTGTTACGGCTGGAACTGCCCCACTACATAAGTCGTTTTATGCAAGCTTCTTAATCTTCGATCAGTCCTCGCCATACAATGCCATACATGAAGAATTCAAAAGGTTAGAGGAATATGGGTTAAACAGAGAGGTATATTGTCCAAAGTGGATCGCTAACCCAGTGTTGGTCAAGAAACACAATGGAAAATGGAGAACCTAAATTCATTATATCAATCTCAACAAGGCCTACTTGAAAGATAGCTTCTCTTTACCCAGAATTGATCAATTAGTAGATACAACCAGCAGACATGAACTGCTCTCGTTCATGGACGCATACTTAGTATACAATCAGATAGCTATGTTTGAACTAGACCAAGAGCATACCAGCTTCATAACAGACAAAAGATTGTACTACTACAAGGTCATGCATTTGGACTCAAAAACACCAGAGCAACCTACCGAAGGTTCATCAATATGATGTTCTCAGAGCAAATTGGAAAAAAATTCAAAGTATATTTGGATGATATGTTGGTCAAGTCAAAGGTAGCATCGAGTCACGTTCAAGACCTAGATCAGACATTTGAAGTCCTACGGCAGTACAATATGAAACTAAATCCTCTAAAATGTACCTTCGCCATTTGTAACGACCCGTAAATTTAACTGGTTTTAATAACGTTATTAATTGAAATTTTGCAAAATTTTAAACGATAAAATTTTGAAATATAAATTTGATATTTGGAATGCGTCTAGTTAAACATAGCAACTGGTAAATTTTCGTCCAAAAATATGAAAGTTTATTTCGCGCGTAAATTTACTTCAATTTAATCGGTTAAAAAGCGATGAAAATAAAACGTTTTCGAAACCTAAATATTTTTATGTAGAAAAATTCTAAATCATCTTCTGAGCAGGACGTCATTTTTCGTTTTTCCAAATTCGGACTTCTTTAACTCCGTCGATCTTATTTTCTGCGTTTTTCTTGCGTTTTCCGCTAGTTAAAATTCAAATTTTTATAATTCAATTGAATGACTGATATCTATATATCATTTTGGTTGTCTCGTCGTGCTGATCTCCACGGTATATTCATATGTGTGTTTCGACGTCCGATGGACGACGAAATCTGTAAACGTTGAACCGTATCGGTATCTGTCTCGTGCCTTTTAATGCTTGTGCCCATTCAATTTCCAACGTGCATGAACAGAACAATTATTTGCTTTTTTCTATTTCCCAGAGATAACTTCTTACTTTCATTATTTCTATTCAATTATGCCTCTCTGACTACTTTAACTTTCCTCTCTCTTGTTCTTTGGAAAAAGGATAGTATAAGATTTTAATATTTAAAGTCTTACATTATTCTCCTGTAGCGTGCCATCTTCATCAAATTCCTGCTCATCCTCTCTTCTCAATATACAAAGTTATAAATATAAAGTGATTTCATTTTCTTTGTTCAAAGGGAAGCTTAGGCGTGACAGAAGTCTTCATCTCCCCACCTCCCCATCTTTCCATCGCTCAATCCCCTTCGTGAAACCACCAAACACCACCATTAACATCATCCGCCACTTCCACCAGTGCCAACCAAAACCGAGAGCAGCCATCACCTTCGGCCTCTCCTTAATCCAAACCCAGATCCACATGAAGCCACCACGTCCCTACCCTACCCAGTCCCACTTCCGCCACCTCTGACCGAGTGGCCGCACCACTTCCCGACTCCCCATTCTCCACTTCACTAGCCAATCCCCTTCCAGTCGCCTGCGTTCAAGGCAGCAGCGCCGTACACCCAACTTGACCTCCTCAGGCCCGCAACACGTCAGCACTTAGTCCCTTCCACGTGTAACACCTTAGCAGTCTTGCCTCCCATCTCCCTAGCCATCGGCCGAAGCTATGTTTGTAAGTGATAAGTATTATATCAGTACTGTATATACATTTGTTATAATTTTATACAAACCTACTATATATATACATTAGTTTATGAACTGTTGATTTGATAGTCTATATATGTTTTAGCTTAGTTTCTATAAGTCTACTAGGTATGGGGTCACAATATTTATATGTATATAGTGACATGTATTTTTTTTAAGGGCTAGTATTATATATGCGGTAGTATTTTCACTGGTATAATCATTCTATGCTCTGTTCATATGTATATTAGGATACTATTAGTTTGTTTATTTTTTTTATTTTTTTTGTGAGAGTTATATATAAGTTAAGTTGTTATATATATTAGTTAATATATCTATTTGTTTTTCTGCATCATTTTCTTTGTTTTATCTCACAGTTTTAAATATGAGTATATAACTTTCCAAAAGACGTGTATATAATATAGTATAGTTTGCTCAGCTTTTCTTATATACATACAGATGGGACTTTAAAAAAAAGTAAATGTTTATATATATTATTGTATGTTATGTAACCAGCCTGTTTGCTATGTATATTACACTTAGTTTTATATGTTGCTACATTTTTTTACATATGCTATATTTGAGATAAAGTAATGTATTAATATAAATGTTTACAGTATATCTTTTTGTAAGTATATAAGTTTAAGTATAAATTTTAATTCCATTAGCATAGTTGCTTTGTTGTTTGAATAAATTAGTGTTATGTTTTAAATCTTTGTGTTTTAAACTAAGTGTAAAGTTTCTGTAAAGATTGGTATTTATAACAGTAGTTTATATATATTGCAAAGTCTTAATGTTTACCAAACAATGTGTTAGTTTGCATGTTTATTTTTATTTTTTTCTGAACAGCAGTTAGACTACATGTTCGCGATATCATATCTCACTCATGTTTTATCAGAATGGGTTGATTCTATTTTTAAAAAAGAGTCGAAGTTACCTAGTTTATGACTGTCAAATTCCAGCAAAATCCGACATCGTTTGATTAGTGGTCGAGGATCTGGAAGTTAGACCCAGGCAGTTGTTCTTTTGTACTTGAAATTATTTTACACTGCTGCAAACACGACCTAAGTTCATGTTTGACGCATCGTATCTCTTCCGTCTTACGTCGGAATACAGTGATTCCCTTTTTGTTTAAAAGATAAAGTTTTCTACTTTCTGTATATAAAATTTTAGCTTCATACGAGGTGGTTCAGTCCTCTGTTTCTTACCTGAAAGTCAGACCCAAAGGGGTTTTCAGACCTGAACATTTGACAGTCGCAACATGGCCTGAGTCTATGTTCGTGACATCGTAACTTTTCTCGTCTCTTGTCCAAATCAAGTGATTCTTTTGCAGTTTGAAATACAAGTTTTGATCTTTATTCATACCAAATTTCAGACCATTTCGATCTCGGTAGCACATAGAATTATATTGTTAAACTTTGACGCAGGACATGTTTTGTAATTGTTGCTATGTTGAATGTTTTGATTTGATTTCGGCAATTCCTATTTAACAGCTTTGCTCGACAATTCGTGCCAATCTAGTTTATTCCGGAAGTCGTGCTTGCGATCCGTGACTCAACTTCGTTGTCTATTCATCTCTCTAGCCTCAAAAGGTGAGCAATCGCTCACGATTAATGTTCTTTTATTTGTTAAATTGATTTCAATTGAAACGATAATTGGAATATGCTGCTGGTAGTTATTTACACTGTTATATATGTTATTACCTGTATCAGTTCACCTGTGACACCTGACACCCTTATTTGTTATTTATACAATGATAATCCAGTTTGGTTGATAAATGATTGATTGTTGATGTTTGACATTTGATGTTAAATTGTTAATGTTGAAGTGATAGATAATATGTAATTGAATTTGACGTAGGATAGTTAGATTTGATATATGTGTTAAATTTGATTAAATGACATTTGTATAATTGACATGTAGGATTTGTTTAATTACACCTTGAACCACTGAATGTATGTTGTTAAATTGATGATGTATGAAATTGTAAATAGATGACAAGTGAAGAACCGTAATGTAATAATCTTTAATCTACATAAAATGATAGTGTAGATTCTAGAATTAATTATATTAATTCGCACAAACAACAATGTGAATTAATACGATTATTTCGGGATTATTTGAATTGATTATTTGATTGTTGTTATTGCTTGTTTATTTACTTTGACACCATCCCAGTTATCACACTGCAAGTTCCTTTTGTTATGCTTTGATTTTTGAATTGGAATGGAATCGGGTTGAAATGATAAATACCCAAATTGAACTTTGATCTAGGATAGAGAATTAAATAAAAACTCGATTGGTCAATAATTTGATTTAAAAATAAAATGAAGATTTTATTTGAATAAATGATAAGGTTTTGAAATGAAGTTGGAATTTGAATTTTTATGAAAGGAAAATGTTAATATTTAATAATATGAAACAAAATATTAATAATGTAATTGATGAAAGAACGTTGTTTAATTTGAGAAACGGTTGAATTAAGTTTGAAATTATTTAATAATTAAGTTTGAAATTATTAAATAATTAAGTTTGAAATTATCTAATAATTAAGTTTTGAAATTATTTAATAATTAAATAAGATTGAATTCTTTATATAATAAATGAAATTGAACTTCTTGAGTAAGTGAAATTAAGTTTCTTTATTAATTGAGTTTTGAAATTTGTAACTAAGAAAATGAATAAGTGGAATTGAATTTCTTTAACAAGAAATAAAATGGGATTTATTGAATGAATATAAGACTTGTAAATTAAAGAAATTGATTTGACAAATTTCATTTAATTCAATTTGAAGTTTTGATATAATAAAGTTGAACTTAAGTAATTGATTTAATGAATTGGAAGTTAAAAAGAGTTGTTTTGAATGATAAATTAACTTAACGAATATTGAATGAAGTCGATCAATGATTTTAAATTGTTTTGAATGATAAATTAAATTAATTTAAATGTTTTCGAAATGAAACTTATATACGAACTTGAATCAATATTTGAATTGTTTTAAATAAAATTTGAAATTCAATTATAAGCTTTTGAAATGGTAATTTGGAAGTTTTGAAACGTAAATTATGGAAATTGATTTAGAAAGACAAATGGAATGTTGGTTTACAAATTCTATTTGAAATTGAATTTGATTTGGTTTTGAAATATATTAAACGACCAATCGGTGTAATAATTACGGAAGTTATTAAAGAGACCGGAATCGGTTAGGGACATACTCACTGTCTAAACCGAAAATCACTTTAATAACTATACGCGGAGTGTGATCCAGAATGAAGTGGTTGGAATGATGTACGTGATGACTGAAGAAAGAGAACGATAATGGATAGCCTTGACACTTGTGTCAAATTGGAAATGACTAAAACAGGAGCCATGCCGGGCCAAATGGGGGTTAGCTACCTCGAGCGAACACACTTCTTCGAAAACTACTCATTACTTGTTGTCGATTGGTGCACCCTTGATTTTGGGAGTGTTGTTTGGCGGTGTTGCGATCGCTGCGGCGATGCGTTCTCACCAGTCCGGATCAGGCAAACGGTAGTTTTACTACCTTGGGTATTGCCTCATGTGCCTTGTCATACTTGTATCCCTATATACGCGACCACTACGATTTGTTTTGTGTTATACCTATGGAGTACTCCCTGATATCCCACTAGTTTACGGTGGAGTTACAGTGCTGTATAGTCTATAACGCTTATAAAAATGTGTTAAGGGGGATAATGGTAATGCCTTAACACTATTTTGATATTTTATATTACTGATAGACATTATCTACTTATCGTACACTACTACATAGTAGATAGTTTAACAGATCCTTAAAGGATGGTTATTCCAAACATCCTTTGAGTTACTTGTATTTCAATTGCTATTTCACTTGAGTTGGATTTATTGATATAAGAATGTTAATCCTGACTCGAGTGTTTTGTGTTTTGCTTTATGCTCGGGTCAGACTGAGTGTACCAGTATTCGCGACTCACCTTTGGAGTTGGAGCTTCGTTTGGAGATCCAGCTATCTATCCAGCTTTCTGATATCCAGTTGATTCCAGTGATTGTATTCTGATATTGTATTTGATTATGTATTCGAGACATCTGTTGTACCTTATTTAACTCTGATATGTATATAGTAGCTTCATGAACTACTATTTTTTGCTTCCGCTACATTTATTACTCTGTGTCTGTGATCTGTGATTATTTATTTACTGTGTATGTTCAGTTTTGCCAAATTTAAATTAACAACTCGGTATTTTGAATTATTCAAGTCCGACATGTGTGTTTGCCTATGCACTTGGCGGGTGCAGCATGATAGGGGGTTCTCGCATTTGGTTTGGTAGCGAGCGGATGACTCTTACTCCTACGTGTCCCTGCGGGGTTGGTTCAGTCGAGAGGCTGGCTGTAAAGGCAGAACACAGGTACAGCTGTATGCTACGGTGGGCGTTACCCCACTGACGTGGTCCATTACAGTTGGTATCAGAGCTTTGGTAGCTATAGGAAAAACTTAGCATATAGGGTAAATGTATTTACAGGATCACTCTCATTCGAGTTTCAATCGCTTTCTTTTGACTCGATTCCTTTGAATTTTGGAACGTTCCCCGCGGTTCCAAAAATTCATTCGTGTCCCTCACTATTCGTCTTCTTTCAATTCTGGAGCACCCCATAACTCCATTTTGAATTATATTTATAATAGATCGGCGGTCTCGCCAATCTTCGAATGATTTGTAAAGGGGTGAAACTCCTTTACAATGGGCATTGATTTACCGGAGATTTCTGTATCCTCGGTTTACGATGCTACCTATTTCCCGCCATACCTGAATTCTATTTCTTGAGATCAAATGTCGATTTGCCTCGGAATTCTGCATTGGTCTTATTCTTGAAGTCACGGTCGACCCGGTTAAGGTTACCCGCGATTTATATAAACTTATCAATCTTCCTACTTTGTTATTTAATCATCATATCTTTGTTTCGAACTTATCTTCGAATCAAAATTCTCTTTGATTTGAGTCCATCAAATTTGAACCCCTATACTTATTTTGAAATCCATCCTTGTATTGTCGTGCGAGGTAGTACATTTGTTATTAATATAAAAATGTTTTCTTTATTGTGTTGTTTGAGTTGTTGATGTTGATTTGGGTTTTCGATCGATTCGTCTGATCAACGCTATCGATAGGATTTCCAAAACACTTGAACAGAGCAAACTGACACAATAGTATTTTCAAAATTTGGTAAATAAAATAGTTTTGTATGATTATATTATATATAAGTATAAATTTTCTGAAATTGAATTGTTAACCGAATTGGTTATGTAACGACTCGGGTTTTTCGCGTTCGAAAATCGACATCCATACTTTACATCGTACTCGAATGCTGTAGATTCGACCGTTCAAATCCGAGTCGCCGGAGCTTATAACACCATTAAGTATAACAACACAGCGGAAAAAGAATATATCAATTACATAACATTGATACAATGACAGGTACAACAGAATGATACAACAGATATCAATATACATCTTGCTTTGGTGGCTATAGGACATGGCATTAATTAAGCTTGCTTTGACTAAAGATTTTTATCTTTGTTTATTGAAACGAAATGATCTCATTTCGGCTGATAGAATATGGTTGTGTACTTTGGTTTCATATTTACTCATATTTTTGTTTTCTTTCCTTTTATTTATTTTATTACTTTATAATGTTATTAAATTTTATTTTGCCTTGTCTCATTATTTTATAATATATGTAAACTTCTATTTCTTTTCTTTATTTTATCTTTCTTTTATTATATTTTATTTTTCTTACATTTGCATTCATTCATTATATTTCCAAAACCCAATTCAAATTGACTCATATATCACATATACATATATATATATATATATTCACATATATATACAATATTTAAATTTAATTGATTTAACACAGATTTATTCGTCTCGGGGAAACTCGCAATCTATTTACCATTTTATTTCACAAATTTTATTCAAAATTTTTTTAAATTTCAATTTAAATTTATATAAAATTCAGGGTCGTTACAGACTTCCCCCCTTAAAAGAATTTCGTCCTCGAAATTTGCCAGGAAGACACACGTATAGATGAAGAATGTTTCATCAAATCAAACTGAACATCTATTCTGCATTTGGCTTACCAAATCAAAATATCAATAACAGATACAAGAACGAATCTGTTGAATTCTTTCACAAGATACTCGGGTTATCCAGATCTACGAAATATGCAGTGACATCGGTCAGTTCGAAGAGATAACTAACCATTCGTAGAATATATCCAGTCCCAAGAATAGATAGATCTATGGATACAATTTCAAAATTTTTAGTTTAAAAACCAAAATGTACCTATCAACTATAGCAATCAAAGCAACCAAGGCAACCAAACAAACAATTTTGGCCATTTCGGAGTTTATGTCCCATATTAATATATCAAATTCCTTCCTGGATCTACCAGAAACTATCGAAGAATTGAGAAAAGATGTTGAACAAAAGAGATTGATAGAGAAAAGATTGTTTCCACTATTGTTACAGAGTATCGACCATTTTAGTCGT
The DNA here is from genome assembly GCA_030737815.1 of Allium fistulosum. NCBI lineage: Eukaryota > Viridiplantae > Streptophyta > Magnoliopsida > Asparagales > Amaryllidaceae > Allium > Allium fistulosum. The sequence goes on along the minus strand of CM060904.1, from coordinate 1,190,261,191 downwards.
ATTCCCCTGTCCCCTATCTCATCCTCTTCTTACACTCATACTCACTATCAGTGGATAGCAAGAGAATTTACTGAGGCATACGGACGGATATCTGAGAATTACTCATTCTAGGGTATACTTCACCCTATCTCTAATGAGCTACTTAATGTGTTATACTCCTGAGCTAAAGTTCAACCTTCAGCTCTGATACCACATGTAACGACTCGGGTTTTTCGCGTTCGAAAATCGACATCCATACTTTACATCGTACTCGAATGCCGTAGATTCGACCGTTCAAATCCGAGTCGCCGGAGCTTATAACACCATTAAGTATAACAACACAGCAGAAAAAGAATATATCAATTACATAACATTGATACAATGACAGGTACAACAGAATGATACAACAGATATCAATATACATCTTGCTTTGGTGGCTATAGGACATGGCATTAATTAAGCTTGCTTTGACTAAAGATTTTTATCTTTGTTTATTGAAACGAAATGATCTCATTTCGGCTGATAGAATATGGTTGTGTACTTTGGTTTCATATTTACTCATATTTTTGTTTTCTTTCCTTTTATTTATTTTATTACTTTATAATGTTATTAAATTTTATTTTGCCTTGTCTCATTATTTTATAATATATGTAAACTTCTATTTCTTTTCTTTATTTTATCTTTCTTTTATTATATTTTATTTTTCTTACATTTGCATTCATTCATTATATTTCCAAAACCCAATTCAAATTGACTCATATATCACATATACATATATATATATATTCACATATATATACAATATTTAAATTTAATTGATTTAACACAGATTTATTCGTCTCGGGGAAACTCGCAATCTATTTACCGTTTTATTTCACAAATTTTATTCAAATTTTTTTTAAATTTCAATTTAAATTTATATAAAATTCAGGGTCGTTATAGGTTATCAGAAAGGTAATATTTGATTTTCACTATTTGTTTTGTAAATCATTGATTATTCCAACATAAAAATAAATGGAATTATAAAAGTTGGTTTATAAATTTATTTAGAAATTTAAATAAATTTAAAGTAAGAATTTGAGAATTTAATTTCCTAAAATTTCAAGCTTTGGTTTCTAAAATTTTAAAATGTATATTATTGAACGTATTTTCAAATAGAAACCGTTTTCAAAGAATTTTAAATATTGAAATCAGTGCTCTTCTCTTTGTCGCTGGAAAATAATTTCGGTGATGGCGGCCGCATCATCGACATTCATTTTCGAGTTTCGAAGTGGAGAGACTATTCTGTAGCTTTGCTACGGTTTTGTTTTGAAAAAAAATATATTTTGATTTGAATTTCTTCAGTATAATTTGATTTATATATATATAGGTATCTTATTTTTAAATTTAATTTGATTTGATATAAATATATAGATATATCTTTAAATTGTTTGAAGTAAATCAGAGATGTAAATTCTTAAATTTTAGGTTAAAGATGATTTCAATTATAAACTGAAGTCAAAATTCTTGGATAAGTATTTAACTTGAAATAACTGGATTGGAAAAAAAATGTCTTTATAAATAAAATTTGAGTGTTTATAATAAATGTTATATACTAAATTTTGATTATAAAGATGTTAATAGAGTTAGATAGGATAATAAGTAAAAACTCAGTTAATAAAGAATTAATAAATTTGTTTTGAAAGAATTAATAAATTTGTTTTGAAAGAATTAATAAATTGAAATTTGATCAACTTATGAAAATACCTTGAATTTAAAAGCAATTAGTAAATATAAATTAATTTAAATCGAAACTTTTATGGTTTAAATTAATTTATATGGGTTAAATATATGTGATTAGATATATTAAGTAGAATAAATTTAACAATAATTTGGAATAAAGAAGAATTTAAATTGCTGAAAAAGATATGATTATAATAAAAGACTATTCAAATTTATGGTTTTAGAAATTGTAAATTGAAGATAATTGGATAATAAGATAATGAATTTAGAAATAGTTTAAGATTGATTTTAGTGAAATCAAATGGATTAAATCAATTATTGAATATCAATTAATTTAAATTTGAATTTATATGGTTTAAATTAATTGTTATTTTGTATTTCAAATCTGTTTTTCTTTCTGATTGTTTCTATTCTCCTACCTCGTTCCTTTTCGGGGATGAAAAGTTTTGAGTGGGGGAGAGTGTAACGACCCGTAAATTTAACTGGTTTTAATAACGTTATTAATTGAAATTTTGCGAAATTTTAAACGATAAAATTTTGAAATATAAATTTGATATTTGGAATGCGTCTAGTTAAAAATAGCAACTGGTAAATTTTCGTCCGAAAATATGAAAGTTTATTTCGCGCGTAAATTTACTTCAATTTAATCAGTTAAAAAGCGATGAAAATAAAACGTTTTCGAAACCTAAATATTTTTATGTAGAAAAATTCTAAATCATCATCTGAGCAGGACGTCATTTTTCGTTTTTCCAAATTCGGACTTCTTTAACTCCGTCGATCTTATTTTCTGCGTTTTTCTTGCGTTTTCCGCTAGTTAAAATTCAAATTTTTATAATTCAATTGAATTACTGATATCTATATATCATTTTGGTCGTCTCGTCGTGTTGATCTCCACGGTATATTCATATGTGTGTTTCGACGTCCGATGGACGACGAAATCTGTAAACGTTGAACCGTATCGGTATTTGTCTCGTGCCTTTTAATGCTTGTGCCCATTCAATTTCCAACGTGCATGAACAGAACAGTTATTTGCTTTTTTCTATTTCCCAGAGATAACTTCTTACTTTCATTATTTCTATTCAATTATGCCTCTCTGACTACTTTAACTTTCCTCTCTCTTGTTCTTTGGAAAAAGGATAGTATAAGATTTTAATATGTAAAGTCTTACATTATTCTCCTGTAGCGTGCCATCTTCATCAAATTCCTGCTCATCCTCTCTTCTCAATATACAAAGTTATAAATATAAAGTGATTTCATTTTCTTTGTTCAAAGGGAAGCTTAGGCGTGACAGAAGTCTTCATCTCCCCACCTCCCCATCTTTCCATCGCTCAATCCCCTTCGTGAAACCACCAAACACCACCATTAACATCATCCGCCACTTCCACCAGTGCCAACCAAAACCGAGAGCAGCCATCACCTTCGGCCTCTCCTTAATCCAAACCCAGATCCACATGAAGCCACCACGTCCCTACCCTACCCAGTCCCACTTCCGCCACCTCTGACCGAGTGGCCGCACCACTTCCCGACTCCCCATTCTCCACTTCACTGGCCAATCCCCTTCCAGTCGCATGCGTTCAAGGCAGTAGCGCCGTACACCCACCTTGACCTCCTCAGACCCGCAACACGTCAGCACTTAGTCCCTTCCACGTGTAACACCTTAGCAGTCTTGCCTCCCATCTCCCTAGCCATCGGCCGAAGCTATGTTTGTAAGTGATAAGTATTATATCAGTACTGTATATACATTTGTTATAATTTTATACAAACCTACTATATATATACATTAGTTTATGAACTGTTGATTTGATAGTCTATATATGTTTTAGCTTAGTTTCTATAAGTCTACTAGGTATGGGGTCACAATATTTATATGTATATAGTGACATGTATTTTTTTTAAGGGCTAGTATTATATATGCGGTAGTATTTTCACTGGTATAATCATTCTATGCTCTGTTCATCTGTATATTAGGATACTATTAGTTTGTTTATTTTTTTTTATTTTTTTTTGTGAGAGTTATATATAAGTTAAGTTGTTATATATATTAGTTAATATATCTCTTTGTTTTTCTGCATCGTTTTCTTTGTTTTATCTCACAGTTTTAAATATGAGTATATAACTTTCCAAAAGACGTGTATATAATATAGTATAGTTTGCTCAGCTTTTCTTACATACATACAGATGGGACTTTAAAAAAAAGGTAAATGCTTATAGATATATTATTGTATGTTATGTAACCAGCCTGTTTGCTATGTATATTACACTTAGTTTTATATGTTGCTACATTTTTTTACATATGCTATATTTGAGATAAAGTAATGTATTAATATAAATGTTTACAGTATATCTTTTTGTAAGTATATAAGTTTAAGTATAAATTTTAATTCCATTAGCATAGTTGCTTTGTTGTTTGAATAAATTAGTGTTCTGTTTTAAATCTTTGTGTTTTAAACTAAGTGTAAAGTTTCTGTAAAGATTGGTATTTATAACAGTAGTTTATATATATTGCAAAGTCTTAATGTTTACCAAACAATGTGTTAGTTTGCATGTTTATTTTTATTTTTTTCTGAACAGCAGTTAGACTTCATGTTCGCGATATCATATCTCACTCATGTTTTATCGGAATGGGTTGATTCTATTTTTAAAAAAGAGTTGAAGTTACCTAGTTTATGCCTGTCAAATTCCAGCAAAATCCGACATCGTTTGATTAGTGGTCGAGGATCTGGAAGTTAGACCCAGGCAGCTGTTCTTTTGTACTTGAAATTATTTTACACTGCTGCAAACACGACCTGAGTTCATGTTTGACGCATCGTATCTCTTCTGTCTTACGTCGGAATACAGTGATTCCCTTTTTTTTTTAAAAGATAAAGTTTTCTACTTTCTGTATATAAAATTTTAGCTTCATACGAGGTGGTTCAGTCCTCTGTTTCTTACCTGAAAGTCAGACCCAGAGGGGTTTTCAGACCTGAACATTTGACAGTCGCAACATGGCCTGAGTCTATGTTCGTGACATCGTAACTTTTCTCGTCTCTTGTCCAAATCATGTGATTCTTTTGCAGTTTGAAATACAAGTTTTGATCTTTATTCATACCAAATTTCAGACCATTTCGATCTCGGTAGCACATAGAATTATATTGTTAAACTTTGACGCAGGACATGTTTTGTAATTGTTGCTATGTTGAATGTTTTGATTTGATTTCGGCAATTCCTATTTAACAGCTTTGCTCGACGATTCGTGCCAATCTAGTTTATTCCGGAAGTCGTGCTTGCGATCCGTGACTCGACTTCGTTGTCTATTCATCTCTCTATCCTCAAAAGGTGAGCAATCACTCACGATTAATGTTCTTTTATTTGTTAAATTTGATTTCAATTGAAACGACAATTGGAATATGCTGCTGTTAGTTATTTACACTGTTATATACGTTATTACCTGTATAAGTTCACCTGTGACACCTGACACCCTTATTTATTATTTATACAATGATAATCCAGTTTGGTTGATAAATGATTGATTGTTGATGTTTGACATTTGATGTTGAATTGTTAATGTTGAAGTGATAGATAATATGTAATTGAATTTGATGTAGGATAGTTAGATTTGATATATGTGTTAAATTTGATTAAATGACATTTGTATAATTGACACGTAGGATTTGTTTAATTACACCTTGAACCACTGAATGTATGTTGTTAAATTGATGATGTATGAAATTGTAAATAGATGACAAGTGAAGAACCATAATGTAATAATCTTTAATCTACATAAAATGATAGTGTAGATTCTAGAATTAATTATATTAATTCGCACAAACAACAATGTGAATTAATACGATTATTTCGGGATTATTTGAATTGATTATTGGATTGTTGTTATTACTTGTTTATTTACTTTGACACCATCCCAGTTATCACACTGCAAGTTCCCTTTGTTATGCTTTGATTTTTGAATTGGAATGGAATCGGGTTGAAATGATAAATACCCAAATTGAACTTTGACCTAGGATAGAGAATTGAATAAAAACCCGATTGGTCAATAATTTGATTTAAAAATAAAATGAAGATTTTATTTGAATAAATGATAAGGTTTTGAAATGAAGTTGGAATTTGAATTTTTATGAGAGGAAAATGTTAATATTTAATAATATGAAACAAAATATTAATAATGTAATTGATGAAAGAACGTTGTTTAATTTGAGAAATGATTGAATTAAGTTTGAAATTATTTAATAATTAAGTTTGAAATTATTAAATAATTAAGTTTGAAATTATCTAATAATTAAGTTTTGAAATTATTTAATAATTAAATAAGATTGAATTCTTTATATAATAAATGAAATTGAACTTCTTGAGTAAGTGAAATTAAGTTTCTTTATTAATTGAGTTTTGAAATTTGTAACTAAGAAAATGAATAAGTGGAATTGAATTTCTTTAACAAGAAATAAAATGGGATTTATTGAATGAATATAAGCCTTGTAAATTAAAGAAATTGATTTGACAAATTTCATTTAATTCAATTTGAAGTTTTGATATAATAAAGTTGAACTTAAGTAATTGATTTAATGAATTGGAAGTTAAAAAGAGTTGTTTTGAATGATAAATTAACTTAACGAATATTGAATGAAGTCGATCAATGATTTTAAATTGTTTTGAATGATAAATTAAATTAATTTAAATGTTTTCGAAATGAAACTTATATACGAACTTGAATCAATATTTGAATTGTTTTAAATAAAATTTGAAATTCAATTATAAGCTTTTGAAATGGTAATTTGGAAGTTTTGAAACGTAAATTATGGAAATTGATTTAGAAAGACAAATGGAATGTTGGTTTACAAATTCTATTTGAAATTGAATTTGATTTGGTTTTGAAATATATTAAACGACCAATCGGTGTAATAATTACGGAAGTTATTAAAGAGACCGGAATCGGTTAGGGACATACTCACTGTCTAAACCGAAAATCACTTTAATAACTATACGCGGAGTGTGATCCAGAATGAAGTGGTTGGAATGATGTACGTGATGACTGAAGAAAGAGAACGATAATGGATAGCCTTGACACTTGTGTCAAATTGGAAATGACTAAAACAGGAGCCATGCCGGGCCAAATGGGGGTTAGCTACCTCGAGCGAACACACTTCTTCGAAAACTACTCATTACTTGTTGTCGATTGGTGCACCCTTGATTTTGGGAGTGTTGTTTGGCGGTGTTGCGATCGCTGCGGCGATGCGTTCTCACCAGTCCGGATCAGGCAAACGGTAGTTTTACTACCTTGGGTATTGCCTCATGTGCCTTGTCATACTTGTATCCCTATATACGCGACCACTACGATTTGTTTTGTGTTATACCTATGGAGTACTCCCTGATATCCCACTAGTTTACGGTGGAGTTACAGTGCTGTATAGTCTATAACGCTTATAAAAATGTGTTAAGGGGGATAATGGTAATGCCTTAACACTATTTTGATATTTTATATTACTGATAGGCATTATCTACTTATCGTACACTACTACATAGTAGATAGTTTAACGGATCCTTAAAGGATGGTTATTCCAAACATCCTTTGAGTTACTTGCATTTCAATTGCTATTTCACTTGAGTTGGATTTATTGATATAAGAATGTTAATCCTGACTCGAGTGTTTTGTGTTTTGCTTTACGCTCGGGTCAGACTGAGTGTACCAGTATTCGCGACTCACCTTTGGAGTTGGAGGTTCGCTTGGAGATCCAACTATCTATCCAGCTTTCTGATATCCAGTTGATTCCAGTGATTGTATTCTGATATTGTATTTGATTATGTATTTGAGACATCTGTTGTACCTTATTTAACTCTGATATGTATATAGTAGCTTCATGAACTACTATCTTTTGCTTCCGCTGCATTTATTACTCTGTGTCTGTGATCTGTGATTATTTATTTACTGTGTATGTTCAGTTTTGCCAAATTTAAATTAACAACTCAGTATTTGAATTATTCAAGTCCGACATGTGTGAATGCGAATGGTCCAAAATAGCGGGTCGTTACACCATTCAATCGGAAAAGTTCTTGGGTTACATTGTAAGTGCGCGTGACATAGAAGCAAAGCCAGAGAAGATCGAAGCCATAAGGAAGATGGGGATCCCAAAGAAACTAGAGGATCTTATGAGTTTAAGTGGTAGAGTGACAACACTAAGCAGATTCATCTCAAAAGCAACGGATAAGTGCGTCCCGTTCTTCGACCAAGTAAAGAAAGGGCAAAGTTTCGAATGGATGGAGGAATGCAAAGTCGTATTCCACCTAAAGGATTGTTTGGTCAACATTCCCATACTATCTAAACCAGTAACAGGTGAAGACTTGTATGTTTATTTAGCAATAATTGATAAAGTTGTTAGTTCTGCAGCAATACGAGAGGACGAAGAGACCTAGAGGCCCACCTACTTCATAAGCAAGCTGTTGTCAGGAGCCGAGTTTAACTACTCAGTCATTGAAAAGATGGCTTATAACATGCTCCTTACAACGAGGAAGTTGCAAACCTATTCCCAAGCACACCCCATCAAGTCCTCATGGACAAACCTCTAAGGCAGATACCGCAGAAGATAAAAACATCGGGCCGCTTACTAAAATGGGTGATGGAGCTGAGTCAGTACGACATCACTTATTATCCTCGGAAGGCAGTCAAAGGTCAAGCATTTGCGGACTTTATTAAAGAATGCACTCTACCAACCGAACCTCAATCGGAGGAAGAAGCCTTAACCCCTCATTTCTGGCAATTGTTTATGGACGGAGCATCAAATGAACATAGGGCGGGAATTGGGTATGTACCGACCACTCCAGATAAGCAGAAGCCATATGGAGTAGTGCAACTTAGCTTCAAAGCAACCAACAATATTGCAGAATACGAATCTCTTCTCACAACCCCAAAAATGGACCAGGTAATGAAGGTAACTCATATTAAAATTCACGGCGATTCTCAATTAGTTGTGAACCTAGAGCAGGTCAATTACCAAGCAAAGGAACCAACCTTGGCCAACTATGTGGAACTTTCTAAGAAGTTACTAGAGCAGTTCGAACAGTTTAGCACAGAACAAATCCCATGTGAAAACAACTCGTCCGCTGACTCGTTAGCCAAACTTATGAGCACTAAAGCAGCAAATGAAATGAAGGTAGTATGTAACAACCCGCCTCGAAACATACCTAATTTTCGACCTAGAAAAGGCCCATCGAAACTTAGACCTATTCCAAAGTTGACTGTTGGTTGGTAAAGAATCATTACAGAGCTATCTATCTATTATTTCATAACTCATAACAGAAGAAATAAAATACAATAACAATAATAATACCCATTTATTTCAAATCACTTCAAATGTCACAATACATAACAACAACCATTACAACATTTTTTTCAAAAATACATTTGATGAGTACAATAGAAAATAACTTGAAAAGATAGATAACAACTGCCACAAGCTTCAGTCTCGCCATCTTCAATCATCATCAACCCCTTCTCTAACATGTGTTGTAATAAGGAGGGAGTTGGAACAATAAGTGTCACGTGAATAAAATCTTCGAGCCTTACTATTTCAGACTTGGACAGTATAATTTAAATAAGAATATATCTTACGTATTTAAACCATATAATATTTCATATAAGGAAAGGAGGTGGACCCTCAAACAACTACTTAATACCTTCCATTTCCGAAAAGGGTTTCCTAATCTCATAACCTATAACCAATGTCATAAATGTCTAACAATGCGAGAAATAGAACCCAAGCCATTTAGTACCTTTTAATGGAAAATAAGCATACTTTGACCATTTAAGACCTCAATTGAGGTAGGCCCCCATCATTTAATACATATTCCAAAGGCGGACTGAACATGGGTATCTATCTAGTTGACATTGCACTGAAATATCTTCGGACACTTAATACTTTATATTGAAGCGTACCTTTTCAAGATATCTTTAACCGTACCTAAACCCAATCTGGACCATTTACTACTTCATTTGGGGAAGAAGGTTGGCCCTTAAACAACCACTAAATACCTCCAAAAAAACCCCAAAGCAGGTCCTTTATCTTATGACATGTACCTACAATGACGTCTCACATTAGCCCGACTATTCGTAGATATTGGTAGCCAGATTTACTGCGCAGTTTACCTTACAAAATTGGGACCAAGTTCATGTCATCGTAGCTACTTATCATAGATGATGTCTTACATCAGCTCCAAAGTCACACTACTGGTAGCCAGATTAGTTGGATAGACTTCCGTGTGTCTTTTGACTGACCTTGCATCACTATGACCTAGTCATATTTACAACACTTTTAATATATTATCACACACCACATCGTGTCCATTAATTAGGCTGTATAAGAATTCCTTCTTATTTTGCCTTAACAATTAATTACTTTCCTAAGGAGGATTTAATGATAATTATTACCTAATTAACTACGAAATTAATACGTTATAATTGTACGGTATTTATGGTAATTAATATATAAATAAATACGCATTTATTATTTTCTATACATGCGGAGATTACGCCTTAACTAACATTAAATGTTAATTCCTTTAACCATAATAATGATACAAGTCTTTCTTATCCATATTATCAATGACACCAAGTTTTCAATATCCATAACAAGGGATTTCAATATCATTAACAAAGGAATCAACATTTATATTTAAAAATTGCAATAGACAGACTTATGCATAATAAAATTTTCAACTCAATCTATCACATCGAATCATGGAATAATCTCAAAAATAGAAATTGCAATTCTAGTTTCAATCTTTATTCCATCCCTCTTTTACAAAGAATTTAAACTTTTTTTTTTATTTTAATATGGAATAAAACTACAGATAAATTCATACTTTACACCTATTCCTTAATTGAAACTTCATAATCAGATTAGAACTGAAGAGGAGTGGAATAGAAGTTGAAATCACCAAAAATTGCAAAAAATGCATATTCCAATTATTTAATGTAAACAATTGAGAATTCCTACAAGAATTAACATTTCGAATTATAGGACTTTTGGTGGGTTTCATTTTTTTTATTTTCGTAAACCAAAACCTCTAAGGCATATTCAAATCCATAATATAATAATAAATTGCTGAAATAAAAATGCTAAGATTTGCACTCACAGTTGATCCTTAGCTTGCTTCCTTTTGGATTTGAAACGCTTATTATAATCTTTCAGATCTCTTCTTATTGATATGTATAACAAGGGATTTGTATATATATTAGATTCATAAAGGTTGGAGGAGAAGAGGTTTAGAGATTAAATATTAAGCAAAGATATGTATATAAGATTTTTTACCTGAAACGCTAATGGAGTTTTCTGAATCTAAGAAGAGATGAACCGACAAAGCTTCGTGGATGTTCCTAAAATATTTGTGAATAAAAGTGAGGAGTCTAGGGTATTATTTGTAGAGGTTGACACACACAACAACAATAGGATGAAAATATGTTAAAAATGGATAAATCTGGAATGTTCATTGATAGGAAAACCCTAGCTACGACCAACAGGAGCGGTCGACCGCCCTATATGCACCGGTCGACCACTAGCGATCGATCGGTTGGGATCGACGTTCGATCCCTTCGCCTATTTTGGGAGCGTAATTATTTTTATGCCATTGGTTTTATTTAATTTCTTTATTATACTTTTAATGTTAACGATTTCTTAACCCCTAAGTCAAATCTCAATTAGTTTTCAAATTTTAAATTTCAAATTTAATTATTTATTTGAATTTGAATTAAATTATTTCTAACCTGAAAACTTCAAATGCCCATAACTTCTTCATTTGAGCTCCGCTTTCAGCATGTTATATATTAAAGTAGATCAGAATTTTGCCACGAATGCAACAGTACAACTTTTTTTGCCAAATTCCAAATGTCACAAAAATTCCATTTTTGCCCTTATTTCAGTCTAACCCACATGAGCTGTTTTCTAATTTTACGAGGTGTTACACTATACCAATAGGGCATCATGCATGGCTGAGTATAACAGAATCAAATTAGATACTGGTCTTAACCTAAGCCTAACGGGCAGTAATTCAAGGGGCACAAGATTAGGAAACAATAGAAAATCAGGAGCGATCCCCAATTGAACTCGCACTTCATCAAACTGAGGAGTACAACTGGATAACTCCCATCAAACAATTCCTACTAAACAGGACCCTACCCTAGAACAGAAACAAAGCCCAAAAAATAAGATACCAGGCTTTGTATTACTCCTACTTTGATGGCACATTATACAAGAGAGGGTACCCAACCCATTATCTTAGGTGTGTTTCGAAAGAAAAGGGGGTACGGGTCATAGGGGAAGTACATGAAGGCCAATGTGGGGATCATTTGGGAGGGGCCAAGTTAGCAAAGAAAGTATTACAGCATAGTTATTACAGGCTCATAGTGCTTCAGGATGCAAGGGAATTCGTAGGAAGATGTGACAAACGTCATGGATTTGCGAGTATCCCTAGACAGCCATTCCATGAGCTCAATCCACTTACCAGTCAATGGTTATTCGACATATGGAGCATAGATTTGATAGGTCCACTTCCCATGTCAAAGGGAGGGGTTAAGTACACCATAGTGGCAATAGACTATTTTACCAAATCGGCAGTGGCGGAACCCTTAGCCACAATCACTGCAAAGAAGATAGTCGCTTTTGTAGTAAGAAACATAACCACTAGGTTTGGGATCCCCCACAAGATAATTTCCTACAACGGTACTCAGTTTGAAAGTAAGAAGTTTGTAGAGCATTGTGAAAAGAATGACATAATTGATGGTTTTTCCTCCATCTCGCATCCACAAGCAAATGGACAGGTTTAGGTCATCAACAAAACCATTAAGAAGTTGCTTAAGAAAATATTTCAGAAAGCTAAAGGAAAGTAGGCAGAAGAGATATCTCTAGTATTATGGGTTTATCGAACATCGACTAGATCCCCAAAGGGTCATACTACTTTTTCATTAACCTACGGATATGAAGCCATGCTCTCTGTCGAAGTAGAAATCCCCTCAATGGAAAAATATCATATACGGTTGAAAAGCATAAAAAGTTGCCCAAGATCTCATTCAGTAAAGAAGGGATGGAGGGGCAGTAGTATCTACCACATATCGACAAAGGATGGCAAAGAACTACAACATTAGGCTTAAGGAAAGAAACTTCTGCAAAGGGGATCTTGTACCACGAAGGGTGATGGCTAACACACAAAAACCCAGTAGATGGAGATCTGGGCCCAAATTGGGAAGGTTTATTAGTCGTGATTGAAGTATTGGCTAATGGGGCATACCGGTTATCGAGACCAGATGGTAACTTAGTTCCAAGAACATGGAACTCAAAGCTCCTCGGTTCCTATTTTGTATGATTCGCAACATTCATGTAACAAACATTGTAAATATTATTGTGAAAGGAGTAATAATATAATGACCTGGACGTAGGGATATTAGATGGCCTAAACCAGTATAAAAATCTCTATATGTCGATCTCTTCAATACTACACAAATAATCAAACTGGTTGTAGGGATATTAGATGGCCTGAACCGGTATAAAAAATCCTTCCTATGTTAATTTTGTTGATATAGCCATGCTGGACGCAGGGATATTAGACGGCCCGAACCAGCTATCAAAATAAAGCTGCACAAAACGCGACCCGACTTTCTCAGCCAAACTGGTCTTAGGGATATTATACGGTCCAAACCAATATAAAGATCTCTCTATGTTAATTCTATTAACATAGCCACACTGGACGTAAGGGTATTAGACAGCCTAAACCAGTCATAAAAATCATGCGCATGAATTAAGAGGATTAAATACACGACCTGACTTCACAGTTAAATATCAGTCTACCCCCAAAACAGTGGGGCAGATAGTACTAAGCGCAAGAATGTGAACACAACTCCAAGCAAAAGGGCAGGTCATACCCAACATGCAGTAGAATACGCATGTCAAAAGCTCATTACACTATTCATGAACTGCATAAAAAGTTGATCCAGAGAATGACAAGGAAAAAAAACAATGCATGGAATGTACTTCAACTTACAGATCAGGTATGATTCTAGAAATTTCTTAAAGCTCCCCTGGTAAACATTAGAAACTATTCAAGTTTACTTAATTTTATCCACACTCGATAAAGATCTGCACACGATATATGTTCCACACATCTGCATGCACTTCCAAAAAAAATATGTCAAAAGCCGACATATTGGAATTGAAATGGGAGCATGTATCATTAATTACATCATCAAATGACAAATTCAATAAAACCATATATACACACCCTCATCTGGATGCCAGCCACACAATAAATAAAGACAGGAAGTCAGCGAAACTCCAATCAATTAACTAGCAAAGATAATAAGTGTAAAGATCGAGACAAATTTAACTAGAAAACGAAAAGGGCGATGTGACAATGACTCAGGAAAGTGGCAAAGTAGAGAATGATATGTGTGCATAAGCATTAAATGTGAAATAGCTATCGAAAATTTTATCCCTTTGATGAAAGGAAAGAAAGGAGTAGACGAAAATGACGGGATGTGAAGGCTAATGAAGACAAGTCTACGTCGATCTGCGATCACCACAGACTTGGGGGCAAGTGTTACACTCATATTTCATGAGCCATTTTTGAAAGGCAATATGACCTAAGCAGCAAGATTGAAATGTGATGTCCTCGCAATAAAAGTTGGACCGTGAAAAGAAAAAGCAAGAATAAAGCAAAGTCAAAAGAATACTGTGCTTGAAAACTGTAGAGCAACGACAAAAATTCAAACTACGCCGATCCCCCTAATCTCAGTATTACATTACAATACTAAGCCCAAAACCGAATATGACCACAGGGTGTAGCAAGAAGCCTACAAATTGATACATGGAACTACGACACAAATGAAATCCCAAAATAACAATAAAACATCAATGTAGTGCTACGACACAAGGAATTATGTAAGTGACATCAAAACATAACACACTTCACTTAAAAAGGACACACACCATCAACAACATGCTTCACTTACGAGCCAATATATATAGATATTAGAATTGTGCTAACAACCTTGTAGTGAAGGAAAATAGGGATGCGTTGCCCCCGTTTTCTTTTGACAATAGAGAAGAGTAAAGTTACATACACGCGGCCATTAAGACATGAGCATAGAAAGAGGATGGCGTTGCTCTCAAAGGGGTTAATATACCCCAATATCATTCCCAAATTTGTGCATTGCTAATACCTTCAAAAACGAATCTGCACTGCACTAACCAGGGGTACCTAAGCTATACTGCGCAGAGTCAACAATGATCCAAGGGCTACCCACAGGGCCACTCAAACAATGCACCAGTACATATCCGTGCTCATCAATAAGCGGCAAAGATATAACTTTCCCTTACCGATAACACATGTAGCCCATCGCTCAGAGCAGCTCGACACAAAATCGCATAAAGCGATTGCCTTCATAGATGGAGGCCCGATTGCCTTAACCCACCTTGTAAATATCATCAATAATCAGGGCAGATCAAAGGAGCAACCATCTTTTGAGACAAAAGTAATAAAAGCGGTGCAGCTCACCTTGGAGAAAAAATTGACACGGCTTACCGTATTCACACATGCGAAAGGAAGTAATGCCTAAGTTATTCACCCTTCAAAGAGAGAGAACTCAAAGCTCATTCAAATCTAGAACTTTCCTCCTCTAATTCAAACATTCCCGCTTTAATTTCAGATCCCCCGCCAAAACCGGAAATTTAACCGCTCAAATCAGAATTTTTCCGCTAAAGACATGCCAGGATCCATATGCATTAAATAGATATTATGAATGAATTACACATAGCATGATCCAAAGGCAGAAACAAAAGAACGGAAGAAGGGTAGTGACGATCCATGTGCATCTCTATACTATAAATAGAAAAAACATCGTAGCACGAAAATGATCTTTCTTGATTTTTTATTTTTAAGGTTTAAAAGCAAAAGTACTGTACTCTCTGCCATTAAAATCTATACCAAGAAATATAAAGAAGAAAAGTGAGATTTCCCCATGGACGTAGGACTCCTTAATATCCAAACCACCTGAATTCTCCATGTCTTTACTTTTCTCATTTTTTATTTGTTGTCACCTAGATTTCAGTGTAGATTTTGTTCCGTCTTTATTGAATTAAGTATTAGTTTGATTTGACATTTTAACAAACATTTAGAGTGCAACTACATAGATGTGTAAGTTCTCAACAACACAATTGCTACTTAAAAATGAAATTAATATCACTTAACTTTGCTGATTCAAAATCCTTGAAGTAATTATTACTAAATTTACTTTACATTCATTCGGGTGTGGTGAGACAAAAATTTCACTAACATTATTGAACCAAAGAATTTGTGTTTGGAATATAGTGTTAAATATGGACAATGATGGAATTTTGACCATTACCAAATTCTATAAGTCTAAAGTGTTATAGTTTTTGACAAGGATAATTGTTGTAAATAAAAGTCGCAATCAGGTAACGCTTAACAAAGTGAAATTGAATTTTACCAAAACCAAGTGATAAATTTGACCAAAATGTCACATCACCTGCTAAGTGATGTATGAACATTAATATTCGAATAGTTCGATATTAATCACTAACCAAATTTACACCTGACGAGTCGCAGGACCAAAACAATGAATTCTCCTTTGACCAAACGATTTAATTAGTTTATAACGTTTATAAATTAATTAAGTTAACTAATATTTTTAAAATATTAATTATGAAACTTAGATTATGATTTGAGAAATAAATATTATAAAATATATTTATAATACTTATAAATATATCAATCGATATATGATATCGATAAACGATTAAATTGGATTTAATTAAATAATATTTTTTTAGGCTTGAAAGGATTTGGCCCATCACGGTGGGTGAGATTTTGGCCGCAATATAAACGTATGGGGCAGCTCAAAATGGGGTAGAGATATTAGATTTTGGATGGCTCAGATTGAGGGAGAATTGATATGAGACGAGATCCACTATTTTCTCTTCTATCCACTATCTAAACATCCCTAAACCTAATTGCAAAAAATCTTTTGCTGCCTCTTCATCCTTCCACCGCTGGTCGAAATTACACCCTAGGTGCTCCATCATATTAAGCTCAAATCAACTTAAAAGTCGATCACTATTCGATAGTCAAAGTTCAATGATTCAAGGACTAGAAATCTGCTGAATCAAAAAGTTTCAAAGGGAAGAGTTCAACCTTTCAAAGTGTGCTTCAAGGCTTTGGTACTTAGGTATGTTTTTATCAAATAATAGTTTACAATTTTCTGAATAATATTTTAACATGTATATATTATTATTATACTATTAGTAAGGTGACGATTCTGATATGTATTAATGTTGTCACAAGTTAGTTTGGTTATTTGTATGTATATACATCTAAATTAAAAAAATCAAATTTTTATATACAAATCAAAATCTGTACAACCACCTAATATATATATATTAATTAATATGTTATATATATATATCATTTAATTCTATATGTGTGGTTTATATTTAATCACAATATCATCATATGATTAAAATTGATAATATAATTATGTATATAACTTTATAGCAATAACAATTTTCGACAGTAGGAAATAACTTTTTATAATTATTTATTAATATTTAATAATATTTAAATCAATATATTATATAAATAAATTATACAAAATCTACTATGTTATGAAAACTAATTTTAAAGTTTTATAAAATTATTTTATCATAAGATAAGCTCTCCACCAGAAAAAATCGTGTTTGCTATTTTTAAAAATTATTATTATAATCGATTGAAAATTAATAAATTAATAAAACTATACCAAAAAAATATGGAAAAAAATTTCAAACTTTAAAATATCATATATGATTCACTCAAAATTTAAAATTTGGAAAAATGTTTCGAAAAATTTTAAATTAATATTTTACATAATTTCAAATAAATATTCAATTAAAATATATTTTAAAATAATAAACATTAATAATAAAATTTTTGGTGTTGTACATATGATTTGGAATTTAAAATAATTATATTTTGTTAATTAATATATTTATTTATTTATATACTATATATATTTTTTGTATACATATATACATATATATATATATATTATTTTTTCATTAATATATATAATTATGTTGGAACATATATTTTCACAGTTTAGAAAAAATATAATATTTATGTATTATTTTAATATTTAAATGACTTATTTGTATTTAACTAGATTACAATAATAATATGCATATATATATATTATTAATATATATATACATATGAAAATAGGTTCTTTATTAATGACGTAAATAGAAAATTAGTGGTTTTTTCTCCTTAAAAAATATTACCATGGTAAGGAAAAAGAGTGCAATAACCAATCAATAAATAAAAATACATCACCATATACAAGCACTTGAATGGAAAAGAAAATAAATACAGCCCGCATTACAAATTCCACCCATACAAGCCCAATAACATAACAAGTAATCTTCAAACCTAGCCACGTCATTCTACCATTCAACATTAGGTTAAAAAAATATACATTCAGACCTTATAGCACATCCACAGTGTTCTGAAATGGACAGTTAGGCCCATTTAGCATTGCCTGAATAAACTTGATCACGTGCTACCAAACTACAGCAAACGTGATACAGTCATGTGTTTCTTTATCTACATCACAACCACAACAAACACAGTCATGTGTATCCTTCTTCTCCCTTGCAACCGTAAACCCAGATCTACCTGGTATCTTTATTAGGATATCCACTATGCTTCACTAACTTCTCATGGAATTGTACCGTAAAGAAACTCAGCCAACACCAACTCAATTGCATACACCAATCATTGGTATGAAACTAACGGTATACCCAAACTTGGCAAGATATTCAAACAATAAACTAACCCAATTACCATAAAAAATCATCTATCTAGACGATCATCCTCATTTTAGATCTTGTAATGACCCGGAATTTTTGACGCCTCGAGTTTTGAATATTAATTATTAATATTCAATAATACGGTATTTTAATCAAATAAAAATCCCCGTTAAATAACAATTGGTAATAATACACGGTTTTTCAAACCAAGATAATAGTTTGAATTTCCAAATTTTTATGTATAAAATAGGAAATTGATTTAAAATGGAATTCCTTATATATATATAATCAGGGCAATAAAATTTATATATATAATTTGGAAAACAAGTTCATAGCAAATAAATACAACTAAAAAAAAAGCAAAACAAATATATTTTAAATTGAAATGATTTTTGGCTTATGAACAATATAGTGTATTTTAAATAGAAGAGTTTAAAATTGGATTTTCTTATAGATGTATATACACACATATTAGTTAAGAAGGATGTATACATATATATGAGTTCAAAAAAAAAGAAAATTTAGTATTTATAAACAAATACATACTGTATGCTATAAATTAAATAAAAATAGTATGTTGAAAACAATATATGTAATGGTAGGTAAAATATATGTATATATATGAACTAAATGAATATAGTTATTAAAAATAAATATATAGTGAAAATTGAAAGAAGTAAATATATAAGCAATATACATATGAAAATACATGATGATAGATATAAGAAGAAAAATAAAATCATTTAAATTATTGGAAAAAGGAAATCTTCCACAAATCATGTTTTAACAAATATGTTATTTTTATAAAAATGGAATGACAAGATTTTCTAATGCCTTGAGTTATACATTTTAATGGAAGTGTGTGTGTGTATATATATACACACATAAAGACTTGAAGTTGTTTTTAATACCACTTATTATCTCTTGTTTCAAAAACATGTATATATATATATATATGAAACCATGTTAAAAATCAAGTGAAAGTAATAAAAGGGATAAGTACCAAAAGTAAAACAAAAATCAAAAGCAAGTACCAAAAGTAACAAAAGCAAACTTGCAAGTAGTAAGATTTAAACTTTTGCCAGGTAAAAGTTAATAAACTTAAATGGGTAAAGTAAGTATATAAGCATAAATACTTGTCTGGTCTAGAATAGGAAAAACTAAAAACATACTTCATCTAAAAATCAACTCAAGTCACATAAATTCACTTCAATCCATCTAAAAACTTTTGTACAGCACAACAGAATCTTTTTGAGCCAAGAAAGTATTATACGTATACATTATGTCTGGGTATAAACGTGTATACATATAGGCATATATGTATGTAGCTTCAGATTTTAAAGCCTGTAAGCAAAGTCTAAAAAAACAAAGCTCTGTAAAACTCAAAAGAGTAAAAAGAAGAAAAAGCAATCTCTTTCAAATTCAAATCAAAGGCAAGGATTCAAGTTGATCTAAAATTAGGATTTCACTTGAAGATTTCAAAAGGAATTCAAAATGTTTAAGGTGAGAACACCAATTACCTTGCTTTGGACATGATTTAAGTGCTCCGTCATGTATAAAAACATAAACAAGCCTTCTATATGAGTTTCAAAATTCAATTCCTCTTAATCCATAATTGTTTTGAAAATCTTGTAAACTAGTGAAGTGTTTATATTCGAGTCTAGATTATGTTGAAAATAGTTTAGTTACGTTTCATGGGGTATAAAGTGAGTTCTATCGAATTTACAGCAAGCAATTAAGAACTTGGCATTTTTCATCACCTTCGAATCAATGACTCATGTATATAATCGTGATGGTGATGTGAAAATAGGATTTATGGTAAAAAGAATTACGATTTTTAAGACTCTAGGTTGTGAGAATTTGGAGATGACTGGAATTCTTTTAAAAACCTAAATTCCGGTGAAGTGGTCGTTGAGGGGAGGTGGGGATTGGCCGGGGAGAAGCGGTGCATCATGGTTGAGGGGATCAACGTGGTCGAATTCTGGTTTTGGCTCTGGTTGCGGTGGCGAGGAGTTTATAGGGTTTAAGTGGGGTTTGGGTGGAGCTCTGGAACGCGGCGAACGGTGGGCACGAGGCGGCACCGAGCTTTGCCGCATTTGGAGGGAAGGTGCTCGAGGGAACGAGGCTTCATATGGCGGTGGTGGCTTGAACTCTAGTGGTGGGAGCAAGCGAGGGGAGGAAGATTTCGGTGGTGATGTCGAACTGGTAGGCTTGGCTTAAAAGGGAAGGGTCGATCTTTGTTTAGGATGACCAGAGTAAGGGAAGTAGGTTCATCGTGATAAGGGTGGACAAGCGAGTTCGTGGGTGGATAGAGTTGGTTGATCGATTGGGTAGGTGGTTGTGCACATGAACGTGCACACATGCACAGGGTAGTTCGGTTGAACTGCAGGTGGAGGGATCAAAGAACTATTGTGGGTTGAGTTGACATTGGCTTGTTGTGGGATGTTGGTTCAGGCCATGTATTGGATCGAGTTCTGGATGTTTGGGGGTAAGTACTCGAGTTTGGGTTCCAGGCAAAAGAAGAAGAAGAAGAGAGGGGGGACTGGGAGGAGAAGAGAGGAGAAGGGGAAGGCATGTTCTTTTTTTGGTAGGAGTAGTTTGGGCTCGACCCATTTAAATAAATAAATAAATAAAATGTTATGTTAAAAGGGGTTTGTATACTTTAAAATTTTAGTTTCTAGCAAACCGTAAAGCCGTTTGAAGTGAAACTGTTTACAATCAGTTCGTATTGAAGATTACTACGCCATTGTGAAATCTATGGTCAGGTTTGAATAAGTGAAAAATTTAGGCAATTTAAAACGGATAGTTTTAAATTACCGATTTAAAACAAATAACGCCGTTTAAGATTTTATGACCCGTATATTGAAGTTATTTTCCCTGATAAAAATAACGACGAGTTAATTTAATTACCATTTTTTTGACATCAGTTTAGCGGAATAAAACACCGTTCCGCTAATTGTTTTAATTGGATCCCTGATGGCGGAATAAAACACCGTTCCGCAAATTGTTTTAATTGGACCCCTGATGGCGGAATAAAACACCGTTTCGCCATTTATTTCTTAATATATCTATTTTTTATGGACATGGATTAGGAGAAATAAAACCCTTTTCTGCTGTTATATTTGTACGAATATCTATTTATTTTCCTGATAAATTATATTGGCAATATGGTGTTGAATTGATTAATATGGATATGTGTATCTGTTATTCTGGGCTGTTCGAAATTGAATGGTAACTTGATTAAGTACCATTGGAATTATTAAGCCTTCTTTGGGATTTGGAGTTGGCTTCGAACCAAAATTTGTTTAAAAATGACTATTATTTATTAATGATATATAAAGTTGATTGGTATATATTTTGATAATGATTTAAAGTAACTACTTTAAAAATTATTTATTAAAGTATTAATTATTATTTTAAAGTTATAAATTATCTAAATTTTTTAAAGTATATTAATTATTAATTAAAGTTATTTTATAGTGATTGTTTAAAGTCAATTATTACTTAAGGGATTAATTAGTATTAAAGTACATTTATTCCAAGGATAAATTTATTAAATATTTATAATGTTTTAGAAATAATATATTATATAGTAGACTCTTATAAATAAGTATTTTACTTAATTAGAACTTGGAAGATTTATATTGAAAATTTATAAGTATTATTTTGGAAAATTATTAAATAAAGTTTTCGGAAAGTAAATGGTATACTTTCATGGCGAAATCAGAGGCAGTGAGTGCCTGCAGTTAAGTTTTGAATTTCTCTAGGATAGAGACGAAACCAATGAGCTGTGAATCCATGGTTGATACCGCAACGGTGCTTTCCCAGATTTATTTTAAAGGGGTTTAGATATTTTGAATGAATGGTTTCATGAATATACTTATCCGGTGAGATAAGCATATGCTGTTTTGATTAAGTAATTTTAATTTATTGAAATTTAAATTAAATAAGGCTTAATGTTTTCGATGGGAAATGAAACCTTTGTTTGATGATTGTATATTTGATAGTTAAATAACCGATTATCAAATCTGGACCTAAAAATATAACTTTGGGAATATCTAGAAGAAACACGGAAATTATGTGGTACTGCTACCGTTCGAGGTGCTATACTGTACGTATAAACTCGTTTCGTTCTTCTAGGATGTTTATAAGGAAATCCGTCCACTAAACGGTTAGGAGGTGATCTCCGATCTTATTTTCGTCGGTTTATTTCCTAAAGTACCGTTGGTTGAGTTTGACGAAAAATATCGAACGTTGTCTCGAAGAGACCGAGATCAAATAAGTTATCCGAAAAACCACTTCGATCCAACGAGTACGTTTTCGAGATGAAGACAAAGCATGAAATCGAAGATGGAGCATTGAAGTGCAAGGGCTAATCGCTACTAATCCTGAGGATGATTCCAAAACGGATGTAGTAGGAATAGTGCCTTCGGTTTCGTTCAGACCCAGAATGAACTTGTATGGATGAATGCTATCAGTACATTGTCATTGGAGGACAATGAGCATTCCTAGTATAAATTCCTTTAGAAAGGCAATCGTAGACTCTAGCCTCATCAACCGAGAATGACTGAAAATCAGGGGAGATGCAGCAAGGCTAAGTGGGTCGCACCCAAGTAGGGTATGTTTATCACCCTTCTAGATAACCTTGGATATCATTTTATCACTACGATACATGGAAGGAGCTCAGAGAGGGTGGGAACACCCGGGGTGATGGCATATACGGTCTATCCAGGTTAGGGATAGTTCGGTCTTGTGTTGCAGGGGATCCCGGTGTGGTCCTCGGTACACTGTTTCTAGATGTGTACTGTGACAGGTGGTACCCCAGTGCCTAGTCATTTGTATGGAATCCACTCTCCAATACGTGCCTTTACGGTTTTGGTTGTAGAGCCTAGTATGCTGGAATTTAATTAATGTAACAATTTAAGCTATTTGAATAAGTATTTGTACCTAGACACTATTATAATGTCATTGGATTTTCTATAAAAGTGCTTTGGTTACCATAAGGGAAAAAACCCGTCGTGTTCATGTGTGGCGTGGTCTTACGGGATGCCTTTGGTTCTAAAAGGGTTTCAAAAGTTATAACGAATAAAAATTCCTTGTGTTTTAAATTCTCATGCTGGTTTTACCAAACTGCACCGGGCGTGGTTTTTCCTATATGCTCGGGGTCAGACCGAGCATATTTTCCAGGTTAGCTGGAAGGATGGGAGCTTCAGGAGAGGAGCTGGAGGGCCAGAGTCATATTCTCGTAACTGATTATATTCCGTTGCATTTAGTTGTGTATATCAGCAATTGTAAAGACAGGTTGTTATAACTGTCCATGCTGAATAGGTTGTTTACTCTGATTGATGTCTGTATATATATTAATTACATTTTTGTTTTATGTAAAGGCTTGTTTTATATTATTGATTATTCATTTCCGCTGTGAGATTCTATGTTGTTCTGTTTTCTTTCCATCTTCTTTCTACCTTCTTTCTATTTTCTTTTCTTACTATCTGTCTTTCTGTTCAATTTGGATTGGATAAGTGTGGTAAAGTGTCAGTTCAAACTGTACAGAAAAGTGAGTCATGACATCGTGGTATCAGAGCTTAGGTTGAGCGAATGCCTAGGATTTGATAGGGTTACTCATTAGAGATAGGGTCAGTAGCACCCTAGAATGAGTCTGAGTGTATATATATATATATATGAGAGCGCGTATTTTTTAGTAATATAAAAATGTTTTTATATTGTGTTAATTGATCTGATGAGTGGCATATGGATTCTGGTCAATACGAGTAGCTAACGTTATTGATAAGGATCTCTAAACACTTGAACAAGGACAACTGACACAATATTGTTTTAAGTGGGTAAATGGAATAATTTTACCCAGAATACATTTTATATATTAAAGGCAATGGTTTTCAAAATATATATGGTATTTTGAGGTGTTATTTGATAAGTGGTGATGGTATTTTATCATCTAGGAATTGAGTGGTCGTAGCCATCTAGTTTGAGTACCCTCTATTGCCGATCCTTTTGACTTGAGTATTTCCTTAGTGATCTAAGTCCTGTAAGGTAGGAACTTTGGAAATTTTGGATTTTTAGTAAATTTTGTTTACTAAAGGAATTTGGAATATTTTAAAAATAAATATTTTAGGAATATTTTTCATAGATAAAGGCTAATTTTATATTGATTTATAAAAGAGATATTTGAGAATTAAAACTCCAGTGGTTTCGGAAAATTTATTTAAAACAAAATTTTAGAGAAAAATAATTTGGTATTATTTAAGTAAAGTTTTGAATGATAGCAATTTAAAAGGGAAAAGTTATTTGAAGTGTGAGCCTATATATGTACTCTTTAGCATATATAAATTCCTGAAAACCTTAGGATCTCATTCTTGGTTTTGTTAATTTATTGTAGAGAACCCGTAGTATCGTTCGAGGAGGAGAAATTTCGAAGGCTAGGAGAGATGGTGATCATGACTTAGCTAGAAGGATTCTGAAGGATCTTAAAGAGCCATCGATTTATGAGGAAGAAATAGAGCCTGTCGAGCAGCCATCGCATCAAGAAGGGGAGCCCAAGGAAGAAGCATAAGAGGAGCCCGAGGAAGAATTCGAGGAAGAGGAAGAATTCGAAGAAGAGGAAGAATTCGAAGATGAAGAAGAATTCGAGGATGAGGAGGAATTTGAAGATGAAGAGGAATTTGAAGCAGAGGAAGAACCCGAACCGGAGAATGACGACGCTGCCATCTGGGAAATGGGTGAAGTTGAAAACAAGCTAGTTGCAGATGGGGATAACCTTCATAGGGAACCAAGCCCAGTGTTTGAATGGGTTTCGGATAACGATAATGAGTCTATGGAGCTGAAAGGACCCG
The DNA here is from genome assembly GCA_030737815.1 of Allium fistulosum. Classification (NCBI taxonomy): domain Eukaryota; kingdom Viridiplantae; phylum Streptophyta; class Magnoliopsida; order Asparagales; family Amaryllidaceae; genus Allium; species Allium fistulosum. Next base: position 1,190,235,801 of record CM060904.1, on the reverse strand, counting down.
AAGTGGAGGACTGGGATGGAGAGAGTCCGCAGTGAGTGTTGGTTTGGGTTGAGTGTTCTATAGGTAATGTATACCCTATTAGTATGTGTTAGTAACCTATAGATGTCATGTTTGTTGGATTGTAGTCCAGTAAAGTATCCCAGTAGATGTCCGGTATGACTATATATATGTGTTTGTGTATATGATGATGGTAACTGTGGAAGTATTCTAGTTGATACTAGGTGTAACTGATATTTGGGAATATATATATAAATATATATATTGACCTGTGTGATATGGATGTTTAATTAATCCGTTAATAAATTAAAATTCGGTTAGTTTTGTTTACTAGCCTGGTTATGGAAATTTCGGGGACGAAATTCTTTTAAGGGGGAAGGAATGTAACGACCCAGAATTTTTGACGTCTCGAGTTTGGAATATTAATTTTTAATATTCAATAATACAGTATTTTAATCAAATAAAATCCCCGTTAAATAACAATTGGTAATAATACACGGTATTTGAAACCAAGATAATAGTTTGAATTTCCAGATTTTTATGTATAAAATAGGAAATTGATTTAAAATGGAATTCCTTATATATACATACATACATACATACAAACATATATATATATATATAATCAGGGCAACAAAATATATATATATTTGGAAAACAAATTCATAGCAAATAAATACAGCTAAAAAAAGCAAAAGAAAACATTTTAAATTGAAATGATTTTTGGCTTATGAACAATATAGTGTATTTTAATTAGAAGAGTTTAAAATTGGATTTTCTTATAGATGTATATATACACATATTAGTTAAGAAGGATGTATACGTATATATGAGTTCAAAAAAAAGAAAATTTTAGTCTTTATAAACAAATACATATTGTATGCTATAAATTAAATAAAAATAGTATGTTGAAAACAATATAAGTAATGGCAGGTAAAATATATGTATATATATGAACTAAATGAATATAGTTATTAAAAATAAATATATAGTGAAAATTGAAAGAAGTAAATATATAAGCAATATACATATGAAAATACATGATGATAGATATAAGAAGAAAAATAAAATCATTTAAATTATTGGAAAAAGGAAATCTTCCACAAATCATGTTTTAACAAATATGTTATTTTTATAAAAATGGAATGACAAGATTTTCTAATGCCTTGAGTTATACATTTTAATGGAAGTGTGTGTGTGTGTGTGTCTATATATATACACACATAAATACTTGAAGTTGTTTTTAATACCACTTATTATCTCTTGTTTTCAAAACATGTGTGTGTATATATATATATATATATATATGAAACCATGTTAAAAATCAAGTGAAATTAAAAGTAATAAAAGGGATAAGTACCAAAAGTAAAACAAAAATCAAAAGCAAGTACCAAAAGTAACAAAAGCAAACATGCAAGTAGTAAAATTTAAACTTTTTCCTGGTAAAAGTTAATAAACATAAATGGGCAAAGTAAGTATATAAGCATAAATACTTGTCTGGTCTAGAATAGGAAAAACTAAAAGCATACTTCATCTAAAAATCAACTCAAGTCACATATGTTCACTTCAATCCATCTAATAACTTTTGTACAGCACAGCAGAATCTTTTTGAGCCAAGAAAGTATTATACGTATACATTAAGTCTGGGTATAAATGTGTATATATATATATAGGCATATATGTATGTAGCTTCGGATTTTAAAGCCTGTAAGCAAAGTCTAAAATAAAAGAAACAAAGCTCTATAAAACTCAAAACAGTAAAAAGAAGAAGAAGCAATCTCTTTCAAATTCAAATCAAAGGCAAGGATTCAAGTTGATCTAAAATTAGGATTTCACTTGAAGATTTCAAAAGGAATTCAAAATGTTTAAGGTGAGAACACCGCGATTACCCTGTTTTGGACATGATTTAACTGCTCCATCATGTATAAAAACTTAATCAAGCCTTCTGTATGAGTTTCAAAATTCAATTCCTCTTAATCCATAATTGTTTTGCAAATCCTGTGAACTAGTGAAGTGTTTATTTTTGAGTCTAGATTATGTTAAAAATAGTTTGGTTATGTTTCATGGGGTATACAGTGAGTTCTGTCGAATTTACAGCAAGCAATTAAGAATTTGGCATTTTTCATCACCTTCGAATCAATGACTCCTGTATATAATCGTGATGGTGATATGAAAATAGGATTTTTGGTAAGAATTACAATTTGTAAGACCCTAGGTTGTGAGAATTTGGAGATGATCGGAATTCTTTTAAAAAAATAAATTTCGACGAAGTGGTCGTTGAGGGGAGGTGGGGCTTGGTCGAGGAGAAGTTGCGCATCATGGTTGACGGGATCACCGTGGTCGAATTATGGTTTTAGCTCTAGGTTGCGGTGGCGAGAAGTTTATAGGGTTTAAGTGGGGTTTGGGTGGAGCTCTGGAACGCGGCGAACGGTAGGCACGAGGCGGCGCCGAGCTTTGCCGCATTTGGAGGGAAGGTGCTCGAGGGAACGAGGCTTCGTTTGGCAGTGGTGGCTTGAACTCTAGTGGTGGGAGCAGGCGAGGGGAGGAAGATTTCGGTGGTGATGTCGAAATGGTAGGCTCGGCTTAAAAGAAAAGGGTCGATCTTTGTGTGGGATGACCGGAGTAGGGGAAGCAGGTTCATCATGATAAGGGTGGACAAGCAAGTTCGTGGGTGGATAGAGTTGGTTGATCGATTGGGTGGGGTGGTTGTGCACGTGAACGTGCACACGTGCACGGGGTGATTCGGTCGAACTGCAGGTAGAGGGATCAAAGAAATGTTGTGGGTTGAGTTGACATTGGCTTGTTGTAGGATGTTGGTTTAGGCCATGTATTGGATCGAGTTCTGGATGTTTGGGGGGTGAGTACTCGAGTTTGGGTTCCAGGCAAAAAAAGAAGAAGAAGAGAGAGGGGGAACTAGGAGGAGAAGAGAGGAGAAGGGGAAGGCATGTTCTTTTTTTTTGGTAGGAGTAGTTTGGGCTCGGCCCGTTTAAAAAAATAAATAAATAAAATGTTATTTTAAAAGGGGTTTGTTTACTTTAAAATTTTAGTTTCTAGCAAACCGTAAAGCCATTTGAAGTGAAACTTTTTGCATTCAGTTCGTATCGAAGATTACTACGCCATTGTGAAATCTATGGTCTGGTTTGAATAAGTGAAAAATTTAGGCAATTTAAAACGGACAGTTTTAAATTACAGATTTAAAACAAATAACGTCGTTTAAAATTATATGACCCGTATATTGAAGTTATTTTCCCCGATAAAAATAACGACGGGTTAATTTAATTTAATTATGTTGTTTTTGACATCTGTTTAGCGGAATAAAACACCGTTCCGCTAATTGTTTTAATTGGACCCCTGATGGCGGAATAAAACACCGTTCCGCTAATTGTTTTAATTGGACCCCTGATGGCAGAATAAAACACCGTTCCGCCATTTATTTCTGAATATATCTATTTTTTTCTGGACATGGATTAGCAGAAATAAAACCCTTTTCTGCTGTTATATTTGTACGGACATCTATTTATTTTCCTGATAAATTATATTGGCAATATGGTGTTGAATTGATTAATATGGATATTTGTATCTGTTATTCTATGCTGTTCGAAATTGAATGGTAACTTGATTAAGTACCATTGGAATTATTAAGCCTTCTTTCCGATTTATGGTTGACTTTGAACTAAAATTTGTTTAAATATGATTATTATTTATTAATGATATTTTAAAGTTGATTGGTAAATATTTTGATAATGATTTAAAGTAACTACTTTAAAAATTATTTAAAAAAGTATTAATTATTGTTTTAAAGTTATAAATTATCTAAATTATTTAAAGTATATTAATTATTAATTAAAGTTATTTTATAGTGATTGTTTAAAGTTAATTATTACTTAAGGGATTAATTAGTATTAAAGTACATTTATTCCAATGATAAATTTATTAAATATTAATAATGTTTAGAAATAATATATATTATATAGTAGACTCTTATAAATAAGTACTTTGCTTAATTAGAACTTGGAAGATTTATATTGAAAATTTATAAGTATTATTTTGGAAAATTATTAAATAAAGTTTTCGGAAAGTAAATGGTATACTTTCATGGCGAAATCAGAGGCAGTGAGTGCCTGCAATTAAGTTTTGAATTTCTCTAGGATAGAGACGTAACCATTGAGCTATGAATCCATATTTGATACCGCAGTGGTGCTTTCCCAGATTTATTTTAAAGGGGTTTCAGATATTTGGAATGAATGGTTCGTGAATATACTTATCCGGTGAGATAAGCATATGCTGTTTTAATTAAGTAATTTAAATTTATTGAAATTTAAATTAAATAAGGCTTAATGTTTTTGATAGGAAATGAAACCTTTGTTTGGATGATTGTATATTTGATAGTTAAATAACCGATTATCAAATCTGGACCCAAAAATTTAACTTTGGGAATATATAGAAGAAACACGGGAATTATATGGTACTGTTACCTTTCGAGGTGCTATACTGTACGTATAAACTCGTTTCGTTCTTCTAGGATGTTTATAAGGAAATCCGCCCACTAAATGGTTTGGAGGTTATCTCCGATCTTATTTTCGTCGGTTTATTTCCTAAAGAACCGCAGGTGAGTTTAGCAGAAAATATCGAACATTGTTTCGAAGAGATCGGGATCGGATAAGTTATTCGAAAACCACTTCGATCCGACGAGTACGTTTTCGAGATGAAGACAAGAGCATGGAATCGAAGATGGAGCATTGAAGTGCAAGGGCTAATCGTTACTAATCTTGAGGATGATTCCAAAATGGATGTAGTAGGAATAGTGCCTTCGGTTTCGTTCAGACCCAAAACGAACTTTTATGGATGAATGCTATCAATACATTGTCATTGGAGGACAATGAGCATTCTAAGTATAAATTCCTTTAAAAAGGTAATCATAGCCTCTAGCCTCATTAATCAGGAATGACTAAAAATCAGGGGAGATGCAGCAAGGCTAAGTGGGTCGCACCCAAGTAGGGTATGTTTATCACCCTTCTAGATAACCTCGGATATCATTTTATCACTACGATACATGGAAGGAGCTCAAAGAGGGTGGGAACACCCGGGGTGATAGCATATTCAGTCTATCCAGGTTAGGGATAGTCCGGTCTTGTGTTGCAGGGGATCCCGGCGTGGTCCTCGGTACGCTATTTCTAGACATGTACTGTGACAGGTAGTACCCCAGTGCCTAGTCATTCGTATGGAATCCACTCTCCAATATGTACCTTTACGGTTTTGGTTGTAGAGCCTAGTATGCTGAAATTTAATTAATGTAACAATTTCAGCTATTTGAATAAGTATTTGTACCAAGACACTATTATAATATCACTGGATTTTCTATAAAAGTGCTTTGGTTACCGTAAGGGAAAAACCCTTCGTGTTTATGTGTGGCGTGGTCTTATGGGATGCCTTTGATTCTAAAAGGGTTTCAAGAGTTATAACGAATAAAAATTCCTTGTGTTTTAAATTCTCACGCTGGTTTTACCAGACTGACCCGGGTGTGGTTTTTTCTATATGCTCGGGTCAAACCGAGCATATTTTCCTGGTTAGCTGGAAGGATGGGAGCTTCAGGAGAGGAGCTGGAGGGCCAAGGTCGTATTCTCGTAAATGATTATATTCCGTTGCATTTAGTTGTATACATCAGCAATTGTAAGGACAGGTTGTTGTAACTGTCCATGCCGAATAGGTTGTATACTCTAATTGATGCCTGTACGAAACTGGAACCAAAACCTATCGCCAAACCCTCTCGAAACCCACGTCTCCGACCACCAGACATCGCGCAACCACGTCCATAGCTTCGCAGACATCCACGCAACCAACGCCCCAGGTCCGATGCCACTCGATCAACCAGAGACACTACAGTGAACCAAAACCCAACCTCGTTCCATATTGGGTTTAAACCCTAAATCATCACCACGACGCAGCCTCGGTGATCTGGAACTCCACCAGACATTTTTGCCGAAAACACCTGCCATCCTCCTACCTCCAGCCAAGTTCCCGCCCACCCCGAGTATTTTGATCACTATAAAAACCCCAAAATTTCATTTCTGGTCATCAATGAATTGCACTCTCGATACCATACTAAAAATTGTTATTTTCTTTTTAAAATTCATATTTTCCAGAGTCGATTCAAGTTATATACTTAAATCAGCAAATTGCAATATTTGATTTTAACAAGTTATTAAAATTGCTACTGTATTTTACAGATTCTAGTAGGTTTTCAAACTTAAAATACTTGAACATATTTTTAAAACCTAGATTATGTTTGAACTAAACTATCTTGTTTGAAACCCAAAGCTTAACAGTTATTAGATAAGGAGTTTTGAATTTTTGATTCATTTTTAAACTCTGAATTTAAGAAACAGGGATATACACAATTATTCAAACATGCACACTACACACATACAAATATACAGAGATCACACTTATATATACATATGCAAAACAATCTTCATCACATAAATTCACATGCAACAAACATTTATCTACTTAAACTTTTTTAAATAAATGTTTACTCACCGTGAAACCTTGAACAGGGAGACAGAGTTTTGAAATCTGCAACTTCACTTGAAAACTGCAAGCATTATCTGGGTTGAATCCTACTTTGAAACTTAATCTTTGCTTTGAATCTGAAGTTGCTTAGGTCAGGATAACTTGAAATAGTTGTTTGATTATTATCTTCTCTGGTTTGGCATTTCAGTTTTTTTTTAATTTCCTTTAGTTTAGTTTGAAAATATGAAGAAAATGTCCTGGCTTTTCTTTTTAATTTCAATGGAGAAAATATTTTGCCAAATGTCTATGCTAACTAACACTTGTTAACTTGTTATTTTATTTATCAACATTTGTCAAGAGTTTCTATTTTAATGTTAAACCCTTGTCTTATAAATTTCTTATAAACTTATATATATTTTCACAATTGAATTTGTATATGTATTCACTTAAGATTTCCCATCATTATAGAGTTTGCAAATATCTATTTATGTATATGTTATTTTATTATAAAATTTATTATTTCTAGATATTTAAAATTCAACTTTTATTAAAGTTTTCAAATTCATTTATATACATATCCAGATATTTCTATTATCAGAATTTTATCTGTTCAATTTAATAACCCAGTTAATTATTTAATTCAGATGTTCAAAATCTGGGTTATCACATTCCTCCCCTCTTTGAATCTTTTCGTCCTCGAAAAGGAACGAAGCCAGAATTTATTAAAATGCTTAATATCAGAAAAATTACTCTTTGATCTCTTTAACTATAAATTCCCTTTTATTAAAAAAATTAAAACACTTTAAAATCTATATAATATTACCATAATAGTTTTATAAAAATACTTTTTATAACTCGATGTTTCAACAAGTCCATCCTCATTCTCACATAAATTCGGTCACACGTTGATCAGGCGTAGGACTGAAAATCTATAAGTACTTGGTAAACTCGTTTTCAACATCCAGTGAAAATACTTGGAAAATAGTTTTCTTGAAAATATAGGAATCAGTTTTAAAAATAGAGAAAATATCTTTGGTGAGAATGCTCTGGAAATCATCACCCCCATCCATGGTCGCAGTTAACCCGATGGTTACGTTGCCATCCCGACAAAATCCATAGTTCACTGTAGGCCTCTGCGCCCCTCGATTACGCCATGGAACCCGCTACAGATCGCAGTTATACCCGGGCTTTACGTTGCTATCACAGCAAAAACCCATATAACTGTAGGCATCAGCGCCCTCGAATTTCACTACCAAAAGAATGAAACTTCTCCACTCGACCATAGATCGCAGTCTACCGATGTTACGTTGCCGTCCCGACAAAATCAAGCGTAGACTGTTGGCACTCATCCTCCACACGATTTTCGCTATGGTCCACACAGTAGATCGCAGCGATATCGAGTTACACTGTCGTCACAGCATAACCAAAATGCCCTTGTAGGTATCAACGCCCTCGACTTTCTCTACCCAACAATCCTCAGGAACTAGTTTGTCCGGACTCCTCACAGGATCAACTTTAGAACCCCCTCCCCTTAGGGCTCAAGGCAGTACCACCCCGTGGCACTCCTGAGAAGTTCATTTCAAGGGAGCGCCTTTTTCCCCAAAGCCATTCTCAAAACACTTTATATTATACACTTATAGTATCTTCAAATCATACCCTTTATGATTTATATCAAAATCTCCTTTACACAAAATCGATATCCCAAATCGATAGTTCCAAACTTGGCTTTCCAAATTCCCAAAACTGATTTTTCTCAAAAATCAAAAGCCCTTCCAAAATCCATAGGTTCCAAAATCTTTTTCCAAAATCATTCTCATAAAATCCCTTATATATATAGATATAGATATATATAACTTTGAAAATCTTTGGATCACTTCATACTTGTATAAATTCCCTTTTATACTTCAAATACTTTCAAAAACCCTTTTCTTCTGGCTATAGATTCAATAAGGGGAGTTTATCATATATATAACTTTATTTATGCCAAATCAATATTCAAGCTTGATTACTCTATAAAGTCACTTACTATATTACTTACTTCCATAAAGTAAATTTCTACCACAGAAATATCCAATTTCCACCTTATTTCATCATATATTTCACAAATATACTTTTCATTCCAAAAATCATTTTATATTTCTTATCCACAAATTTCCACTATCTACTTCATTCAAACTCGTACGATGTACACATATCATCCATACGCAATATCAATATGATCGCTTACTCGATCACACAATTTCTCTTCCGAACTAGTATCGTCCACCCGACTTCCTAGTGCGGACTCAGATCTGGTTTCTTGATCAGAAACCGTCATTCTCCTTGCATAGTCATAACTATGATAGAGAATTTCCAGAACCAATCAAAAATCCATATCCAGGTTTGCCATCGAAAATCGAATGAAAAATCCCAACTCGGATCGATAATACTATCTTGAAATTCTATGCTCGAATCTGGATCAAATCACTATGCGAATAGAATAATATACGTACATCCTACGTATTTATCTTCATTGATTATCAATTAAATCAATTTCCTTTCTATTCATCCTCACTTTGATTTTATTCACTTATTCCCATTTGCCTTAATCCCCATTTGGATTATCACTTCAATTCTTATCTGAGTTGGGTATTTAATCAATAACAGTTTGAACTCCGACCAGTTTATATTTAGAAAATAGCTTGAAATTTTTTAAAATAGATAAGTAGTTGAAAAATAATAATTAGTTTGTAAAATAGTTAAGTAATTGTAAAATAGTTGAAAAATAGTAAAATAATTACAAATTAGTTGTAAAATAGTAACTAGTTATAAAGTAGCTAGAAAGATAGTAATTAGTTTATAAAATAGTTGTAAAATAGCTAAATAGTTTCAAAAGTAGTTGTTAAATAAATTTAAGATAGTCCTAGGATTTAAAAAGAAAAGTAGTATAGTAAATAGTTAGGAAAATAGATTTAAAATAGTTTATATCAAAATGATTTATTTAAAAATAGTCCAGAGCCAACTGTTCAATTCCCCATCAATTTAATTTAAGTTTCCACTTCCATTTAAATTGACTCAATTCTAATTTGAATAACTTCAATTTCCCTTGAACTTGATTTATCCCCAATTCAAGTTGAATTAACCTCAATTTCTTTCCAAATTCAAATCAAATTCCATTTGATTTTAAACATATTCGCTTTAATTACAATTCCAAATTATTCCAATTAATTTAGACTAATTTCAAATTGAATCCACTTCAATTTCAAATCATTTCAATTTCTATATGAATTAATCCCAATTCCCATTTGAGTTTGAACTCATTCAATCTTCAATTTTATTTCAAATTAATCCAATTCAAATTTCCCATTTGAATTTTATACTTATCCATCTTCAATTCTAATTAATTCAAACTAAATTCAATTTGAACTAATGAAATCTAAATCTCAACCTTAATCCATCTCGAATTATATAAATTCGAGTTAAATTTTCAAATGTTAATTTAACCCCTTAAATCAAATTAACCCTTATTTTTAAACCAACAATCTAAATCTTTAAACAATTAAATTTTGAGTCCAAATTTCAAAACTCCAATTAAAATTTTCTTCATAATAGTAGATATATCCAATTTATTCCCCAATTTCAACTTTAATTTCAGTTTGAATCCATTTTAAACATACCTTTATTTAATTTCAATTTGATTGTATTTCTATTACCTCTTAATTTAATTCCAATAATTTAACAACCAATTACCTTAACATTTATTGGTTAAGGAATATTGCTTTATATATATCAAAATATATTCTTATATAAAATCATTTAAAATCTTTATATAAGAAAATAACAAGTACGCTCCCATAAATATATATACTCAACTCATTCTAGGGTACTATTGACCCTATCCTTATGAGTACATCCACCAGAGCCAAGGTTCTCGCTTAACCTTTGCTCTGATACCAAATGTAACGACCCGGAATTTTCGATCCCGAAAATTCCAAATAGTTAGAAAAAGAAGAAGAAAACAGAAACACAACACAGATTCTCACATTCGCAGCGGATCAAAATATAATATCAAATAATAACAGTTTACAAAAGAATACTGTATCAGTTGATTACATTTTTATACACCAGAGTTATACACACACTCAAACACTGGACATATACAAATCAACATGTCTTAGGTAAACAGAAATATATCACAGCGGAAACACTCCATACGTTCCTGCCATCCAGCTCGCCTCCTGAGCTCCAGAACGTCCTTACTTGAAAATCTGTAATACTCGGTCTGACCCAAGCATTACATCAAAGTAACACCCGGGTCAGGCTGGAAACCAGCGTGAGTAAACCCGTCTAACATGAAATACCAAGTTATAAAACTTATTTGCAAACCAGGGTAACTCGTACCTTTTACGAATTCTTACTTATAATAGTCAATCATTTATCCCACACAACAGTTCACAGGTTAAATGTCCATGTTACTTAATTGATTCCATTCCAGCCTGTTTGCTTCTAACCAAACTATAAAGAATTACTATCAATTACTAATCGAAGTGGTTTCGGGTATTTACTGATACCCGACCCCGGTCTCTTCGAATTCAATGTCATCTCAAATCCAAGTTGTTAAGTTTTAAAACAATACAATTCATATCCAGGATATCATATCACATAACAATTCAACTCAAATAGGTAACCTACATTATCACAGTTCAACCCATTCATATCATAGCACATCTAAATCGCCCATCAAAGACATCAACAATTCAAGCCATCCAATATTATTCAACCATCCATAAGCAAGATTTTAATAGATATATAATTCCTAATTAATTTAATTAATCTCCAATTAAATTAATTACCAACTTTAATCACTTGGATTACCTTAATCCTGCACACTAACATTTATTAATTACAACCCAATTAATAAATCATTCCTTAATCATCCATCGTAATTAATCATCCTTGATTAATTATACTTTAATTACATTGAGTAATTAACCCTTAATTACCCCATAGATTAATTAGCCTTAACCATTCATATTAACTTTTAATTAATCTCCTTAATTAATTAATCACATTAATTAATCATTCCTTAATTACCTTACGAACCAATTAATTAATCTTTAATTAACTAATTAATTATCCCTTAATTATTTATTTATTAACCCTTAATCATTAATTAATTAAATTAATTAATTTTATTTAAATTACTTTATTAACTTAATTAATCTCAAATCATTAAAACCTTAGTTAACTTAAGATAAAACATTATCTTTATAATGACTTAATTGTCATTCATATGCATTTAAAACATTATACCTTTAATTAACTATTTAATTTCATTTCTAAATTAAGTGTTTAAAATAACTTACAAAATTTAATTTAACAAATTCAAGTTAAACACTTTACATAACTTTCTCAAATCGATTACTTAAAAGCATTTATTTTTATAAAGAATAGATTTTTAAAAACAAGATTCATTTAAAATTTAAAACTTACTTTATTTAAATTTAAAAACTTGTTAATCTTACTTTGGGTCCAACCCGAAAATCACTCGAGCCATGCCCCGAGTTTTCTTCTGCTTCTTTTAAAAAAAACTTAGTTTTAAAAACAACTTAAAGTTTAAAACCTGGAAACTCGTATGCACTCACGTTCTACTCGAGTTTTTAATCGAGTCACCATTCCATATGCCCGAGGTTCCCTTCGAGTCACACCCACAACCCAACCCACTGACACAACCAACCCCTCCATGCACATGCACAGATGATCGCGACGACGATGACCACCGCCGACACCTTCGACCCAACTACGATTACCAAATCCTTCGATCCTGACCCTCAAACCACTAGCACAAGCCCACGATCAAAATCGAGAAACTCAGTCGAAACTGGAACCAAAACCTATTGCCAAACCCTCTCGAAACCCACGTCTCTGACCACCAGACATCGCGCAACCACGTCCATAGCTTCGCCAAACATCCACGCAACCAACGCCTTAGGTCTGATGCCACTCGATCAACCAGAGACACTAAAGTGAACCAAAACCCAACCTCGTTCCATATTGGGTTTAAACCCTAAATCATCACCGCGACACAGCCTCGGTGATCTTGAACTCCACCAGACATTTTTGCCGAAAACACCTGCCATCCTCCTACCTCCAGCCAAGTTCCCACCCACCCCGAGTATTTTGATCATGGGCTTGTGCTAGTGGTTTGAGGGTCGGGATCGAAGGATTTGGTAATCGTAGTTGGGTCGAAGGTGTCGACGGTGGTCATCGTCGTCGCGATCATCTGTGCATGTACACGGAGGGGTTGGTTGTGTCAGTGGGTTGGGTTGTAGGTGTGACTAGAAGGGAAGCTCGGGCATATGGAATGGTGACTCGAGTAAAAACTCGAGTAGAACGTGAGTGCATACGAGTTTCCAGGTTTTAAACTTTAAGTTATTTTTAAAACTAAGTTTTTTTAAAAGAAGCAGAAGAAAACTCAGGGCTTGGCTCGAGTGATTTTCGGGTTGGACCCAAATTAAGATTAACAAGTTTTTAAATTTAAATAAAGTAAGTTTTAAATTTTAAATGAATCTTGTTTTTAAAAATCTATTCTTTATAAAAATAAATGCTTTTAAGTAATCGTTTTGAGAAAGTTATGTAAAGTTTTTAACATGAATTTGTTAAATTAAATTTTGTAAGTTATTTTAAACACTTAATTTAGAAATGAAATTAAATAGTTAATAAAAGGTATAATGTTTTAAATGCATATGTTAATGACAATTAAGTCATTATAAAGATAATGTTTTATCTTAAGTTAACTAAGGTTTTAATGATTTGAGATTAATTAAGTTAATAAAGTAATTTAAATAAAATTAATTAATTTAATTAATTAATGATTAAGGGTTAATAAATAAATAATTAAGGGATAATTAATTAGTTAATTAAAGATTAATTAATTAGTTCGTAAGGTAATTAAGGAATGATTAATTAATGTGATTAATTAATTAAGGAGATTAATTAAAAGTTAATATGAATGGTTAAGGCTAATTAATCTATGGGGTAATTAAGGGTTAATTACTCAATGTAATTAAAGTATAATTAATCAAGGATGATTAATTACGATGGATGATTAAGGAATGATTTATTATTTGGGTTGTAATTAATAAATGTTAAGTATGTAGGATTAAGGTAATCCAAGTGATTAAAGTTGGTAATTAATTTAATTGGAGATTAATTAAATTAATTAGGAATTATATATCTATTAAAATCTTGCTTATGGATGGTTGAATAATATTGGATGGCTTGAATTGTTGATGTCTCTGATGGGCGATTTAGATGTGCTATGATATGAATGGGTTGAACTGTGATAATGTAGGTTACCTATTTGAGTTGAATTGTTATGTGATATGATATCCTGGATATGAATTGTATTGTTTTAAAACTTAACAACTTGGATTTGAGATGACATTGAATTCGAAGAGACCGGGGTCGGGTATCAGTAAATACCCGAAACCACTTCGATTAGTAATTGATAGTAATTCTTTATAGTTTGGTTAGAAGCAAACAGGCTGGAATGGAATCAATTAAGTAACATGGACATTTAACCTGTGAACTGTTGTGTGGGATAAATGATTGACTATTATAAGTAAGAATTCATAAAAGGTACGAGTTACCCTGGTTTGCAAATAAGTTTTATAACTTGGTATTTCATGTTAGACGGGTTTACTCACGCTGGTTTCCAGCCTGACCCGGGTGTTACTATGATGTAATGCTCGGGTCAGACCGAGTATTACAGATTTTCAGGTAAGGACGTTCTGGAGCTCAGGAGGCGAGCTGGATGGCAGGAACGTATGGAGTGTTTCCGCTGTGATATATTTCTGTTTATCTGAGACATGTTGATTTGTATATGTCCAGTGTTTGAGTGTGTGTGTAACTCTGGTGTATAAAAATGTAATCAACTGATACAGTATTCTTTTGTAAATTGTTATTTTTTGATATTATATTTTGATCCGCTGCGAATGTGAGAATTTGTGTTGTGTTTCTGTTTTCTTCTTCTTCTTTTATCTCATTCTTTGTAACGACCCTGAATTTTTGACATTTGAAATATGAATATTTAATTGAGTTTTAAATATTCGAATGATAATTTAATTTGAAATTCAAATATCAGAATGAATTTAGCGATTAAATTATTGAATTTAATTATTGAAAACTGGGTATAAATTTGAATCTTCAGTTTAAAGCTAATTTAAAAATATTTCGAAGGCTTAGAAAATTCATATTGATTATACTAAAGATAATGAGAGTTTCGGAATTGAATTTGAAACTGTTTTGTTCAGTTTTGAAATTCTATCGTTTAAATTGAATTGGAAAATAGCGTTCCGGGGCGCAGTCTCGGAATTCGACGAAACCAGTTCCATTGGATCCGGAATATTGAATTATTTCCGGGTTTCAAATTTCGTATTTTTCGGACTTGCCGTGTGAGTGTACGTTAAGAAAACGCGTTGAAGTTTAAACTGAATTCGATTTGAATTTAAACTTTTAAAATTGGTCAACATCAGCCACCCTAATATGTATTTAGCAGACCTATTCCCTGAACATCGCGTACTCTTGTCTCCCATTTCTTCTCTGATAAATCACGTTCCTCCTCTCTATTCAAAAATCAGAAACAAAGAAAAATCTCGTTCAAATGTTAATGGCGACCCCTTTAATTTCGTTCAAACAAAACAATGGCCAAACATAAATTCTCATCTTCCTCCTTTTATCATCCAGTTCGAAATCAAATGGCGACCGAGCTAATTTTCTTCACAGCCTTCCTCTTTCAATTGAAATCAATACAGTCATTCTATCGCGACTCTGTCATGAAGTTGGCTCGAGTTCGAGCAGCATGTTGAAACTGGAAGGAGGGTTCGACGTTCTTCTCGAGGCGCTCGCGAGGCTAGGGCTAGGTGGAGCATCGCGCGCGAGCAGAGGGGACGATCTGGTGATGGCACGCGTGGTTTCAAGTAGTCGCGACGTGGAGTTAGGGCGCGTAGTTCGATTGGCATTTTCGTGGGTGATGAGAGTCGCGGCGACTCGTGATTGGGGGAGGCGTACATATGGAAGGAAGGGACAGCAGTGCCTGGGTATGCACGCGAAGTGGATCTCAGTGGAATGGATGGCTCAAGCGTGAAGGTAGGGGAGCGATTAGATGGATTCAGGGTTGGTAGTCTAGTCGAGACTGGGTGGTACAGCTGCGGGGCTGTGGTCAGTTTTTGGTGGGCAGCAGCGTCGATGTTAGGCGGCGTCTGTAGTGGCATCGATCGAGCTCATGAATTGATAGTCAATTTGGGTATGGCTTCTCCTTTTATTTATTGTTTAAACTTGTTCAAGGATGAAAAAAAAAATTGCAGATAAGAAATGATTTACAGCAAAGTATATTTAATGCCTATCTTCCCATTAACAGATTTATAGCCACATATGTATATATACAGTAAGAAAATTTTAATATAAACATATATATACGTGTGTGTATAGGTTAGAAAATTATCTTTATGATGTTTATAACTGAAATAGGTTGTATAAAGATAAATTTTCAAATGGAATTAAGTATTGTTTTTATCATGTTTAAACTGGAAAGTACATATAAGAAAAATTAAATTTTTAGTTAAATCAAACAAATCTATGATTTATTCTCATTAATGTATAAGTAGATTTGAAAGTATAAATTTAAAAGTTCTAGAAATGGGTTTGCAATAAAATCATTGAAAAATTAAAATTACAAAACGAGAATTTGTTATTCGATTATTTCGAATATTAATGAATTGTATAAATGTTTATACAAGGTCTAAAATGGAGAAACAAGTCGGAAATGGAAAATGGACTGCAAATTAAAATCAAAGGTGAGATCTTCTCACTCAAATTGAAAAGTGGAAATTTTCAGTTATTGATTTGATTGACTGTTTGGATGTGTATTAGATATAGTAGGATATATCTATATATATATAGCAATATATACATATTGGCATATGTATATATTGGATTGATTGATTTCCCGCCTCGTATAGCGGATGAGACCCTATTGCGCCGTTAGTAAGCGGATGATATTTTTATAAAACCCATATACCGCGATATTCCACCTCGAAGTGGAATTGGTATTGTGCTAACATCTGTGGATGCAGGGAAACAGGTTGGAGGGATCCAACAGGATTCCTCAAAACATTTGAATTGATTTCATATGTTGTTTGATTGATTATTTATAATCTGTGTATGATTATATCTGTGATTGAATTTGTTGAGAGCTATAATTTAGCCGAATGTGTTTTTGGTATCGTTGGATACCAGAAATAAATGAAATTGGATTTCTGAAATTAAAATTGAATTTTTGATGGTTTGGAAAAATAAAAGAATTTATTTTAAAGGAGATAAATTTATTTGAAATCAAAGTGATAATTGATTGGGTATTTAAAATAAATCTTTGAGGAATCGATATGAAAACTTATTTAATGTTGAATGAAAAATTGATTTGGTGTTGAAAATAAATTTGGGAATCGATTTGTAAAATGATTTGGTAATTGGGATTAAAAGTTAAAATCAATTTGAAATGTGATTCGGTGTTGAAGTAAATTCAGAAATCAATTTGAAATTCGATTTGGGATTTGAAATAAAATGGAGAAATCAATTTTTAAAGTTGATTCGGGGTTGAAAATGAATGTTTGGAAACGATTTGAAAATCGTGTAAAAGTGGATTTTTAGGAATGTAAATTTCGAATGTAAAGGAAAGGGAAATTTGTTTTAAAAATAAATATTGATTTATTTTTAAAAGTGTGGAAAATATGGTTTGAAATCGGATTTTCAAAGTGATGAAGTGTGGAAATAAATTTACAGATTTGAAATGTAAATTTGAAATAAATCGATAAGGATTTATCAAATTGGTTTAAATGGACCATAATATGATTTGAAATTGATTTTCAAATGTGAAGTGTGAAATACGATTTGAAATGGATTTTCAAATGTGAAGTGTGGAAAAATATATCTTGTGAAAAGATTTGAAATTTAATAATTTGGGAAAAATTATTTGAATTGGATGTTTGTTATGAATGTTATTGATAGTTAAAGAACCAACTATCAATATTTGCCTTTGAAATGACACTTGATTTGTTTTTAAAACAAACGCTCATTATTCGGTTAAGCCGGGAGAGGACCTTTGTGTCATATAACCCATTCCGAATAATGATACGTCGCGAACGGATAGCATTTGAAGACCGGTGTGAAGACCGGATATTTGTGAAAATGAAAGGACAACCTGTCGAATGTCTCTGCACCGAGTTGCTTCGGTATAGAGATTTATATCACTCTTTTTGTGATGGGAAGTCCGGACGTGATTAGTGAATATCCGGATTGCAAGGGCTTCTTTGGAAGTGCCTTCGGTTCCGTTCGATCCCGGAACGGACTTGTATGGATGTGTGTCTGACGTTACACTTTGAGATGTAAAGCTGGTTTCTATCAAATACATTTCTGTTGGTGGCGGAGAATTTATTCTCTTAGCTTAACACCCTTCTCTGAGACGTACGAGCTCAGAGGTTATGTAGTTGATGGTTACTAGTGATACATTCCCAATTTGGTAATGTGGCACACGAAGTGCTGTTGATCAATTGTGGATCAAAGCGTTGCTTTGTGAAGAAGCGTGGCTTTGTGAAAAAGCGTGGCTTTGTGAAAAAGCGTAGCTTTGTGGACGAGACTTCGTCGAGCCTCACAACCCGGTAATGGTCGAAACAGGAATGTGCGGCAAAGGTTTGTAGGGGTAGCGCCCCTAGGGAATGCCATTTCCTTCTGGATAAAAAGCTGGTATCATGGTATGGAGCCCAGATAATTTACCTATGTGGATTATATTTTGCGGCTGTTGCTTTTCGATTGAGGATCCTCGGATAAAGGTCAGTAACGACCGGGGGATGGCATAGCTCGTGTGTTAGTTACCTAGTTACAGCTCGGTTAGAGCGTAAGGTAGCGTCGGCCTTTTGTTTGCAGAGATCCGGTTAGGATCCGAGGCGTCTTTCCAGAGGCGTTCTATTTCGGTATAAGGAAGTTCCTTAGCCTGACCATTTGTTGGAAATCCAAAGAAACAATACGAATCCAGTACGGTTTTTTTAGTGTATTACCTGCTATGGAATGTGGCGGTAACCTGCTATTGAACGTAGTAGCTATAGTAGACATACAACAATAGTTGTATGTTGGCTAAGATTGATATTATATTTTCGAAATGTTTTCCGCACTAGACATTAATAATAATATCAATTGATTTTGAGTAGTAAGCATTTTTGACTACCATAAGGAGAAATCTCCTCCAATTCTGCGTTTGCATTGTGTGTGTGGTGGGAGGCCTTATGGTAGTTTCATTTTCCAAAAGCATTGCGAAGTCGTTTTATTTTCTTTGCGAAAATAACTGTTTTACGATCTCACACCAGTCACCATGACTGACCTGGAGTTTATTGTTCCCTTTCTAAACTCTAGGTGCCCATAATTTTCCACACGGGCAGCCTAGAGTTATGTTATCAGGATATTCTGGATATTCTGGAGCTTTGGAGATGAGCTGGATGGCGAAGCGTACTATCGTACTTGTTATTTATTCTGCTGTGTATTCTGTATGAGGACAAGTTTATATAACTGTCCATTGTTGTAAACTCTGATGATTGATGTATGTATAAACTGATATAGTCTTTTGTTTTAAAGATTATTGATTTATCTATTATATATTACTCCGCTGCGAATGTGAGATTCTGATATTGTTCCTGTTCTGTGTTTTCTGTGTTGTTCTTCTTTCTCTTTCTTCTATCTTTTCTTCTACCTCTTCTTTTAACCCTAAAGTTTCGCGTTTCCGCCATTCGATCATTCGACAATTTGGTACAGTGGACGTATCGGTGTCGAGTTTTCGGAAGACGGATTTGCGGGTCTTTACATTCTTCTTCTAACTATCTGGAATTTTCGGGATCGAAAATTCTGGGTCGTTACATTCAGTTTTGTTTTATGTAAAGGCTTGTTCTATATAATAGATTATTCATTTCCGCTATGAGTTTCTGTGTTGTTCTATTTTCTTCACATCTTCTTTCTACCTTTCTATTTTCTTTTCTTACTATCCGCTTTTCTATTCAATTTGGACTGGATAAGTGTGGTAAAGTGTCAGTTCAAATTGTACGGAAAAGTGGGTCGCGATAGATCTGCAAATGAGGGTTCATGTAGACCTAAAACCTCATACCATCAGCCTTTGATTTTCGCTGTTGATTAGGTTGTTAAAGTCATGATTATAATTTCTCTCGAAAACAGAAAACGGAGTTGATTCTATAATCATTAATCCCATCTATTTTCCGCTTAGAGTTTGCAGATCTGGTTCGCCCTTCCATGGGAATAACCTAAAATCGAGTAGAGGTAAATTAAAAGGAAACATCGTGGACTTTTTTATCTGATTTACTCGCATTATTTCGCCTGATTTTGATTTGGAGCCATTATATATCTTTGAATCAGCAATTGAATTTATATCCAGAAACTCAATTCCAATGTTAAACGTATACGACGAGAACAAAGTATTAGTGAAAACACATTTTCCAAATCCAGGTAAACAAACTCTGATTACAGGAATAAGTTATAAAATGGAAATAATATCTTCCTATTCTAGAATCGCATGTTATTAGTTTCTCTCCCTATGGGAGAGAAAAACCTACTACATAAATTATATACATACATACATACATATATACATACATATATATATATATATATATCTGTGTGTATATGTGTGTATATATATATATTTAAATATCTTTCATTTACATATAATTATTTAAGCAAGATTAACATATACATTTACACACACACATATATATATATATATATATCTGTATATATTTTCAATACTTATATAAAAATAATAAGTTTATATACATACATATTTGGACAACATACTTTACATATCAGATGAGCTAAAGTGTCTGTTTCGATGTAAATCCCAACATCTATACACAAGCATGTTGCATCTTGCACGGTCTGTCATGTTACACATACATACACATACATATATGTATGTGATGCATATATGTTAATATATAAATTAAATAAAACTATATAATTTATAAATTTAAATAAAATAAAATAAAAAAATTTATTTAAATAAAATTAAGAAATGTTCTAAATGAATTAGACTTCATAAGCCCAATGTAGATCCAACAAGGGAATTTTTTTTAAATTAACCCATGACTTTCATTGTGGGCTGACTAGTTCCAACAATGGTATCAGAGCCCAATAGTCAATGCGGTCTAAATTAGTCATTTTATGGTTATATATTAAGCTCACATCCCAAATAGTAGGGAGTATAGAAAGGCAGTGTCAAAGGATTGGGTTTGGGTAATCAAGTACTTTGCCGTGCTTGGCTACTAGCCTGGCCTGAACGGATATGTGAGCCCAATGGTTACCCCTAATAGAAGAAGCCCAAATTCGAATTAGGCCTTGGGCTAATTTTCAGAATTGTTTGAAAATTAAAATTATAAGATTTTAAAGTTAAAAGTTAAACTTAAAACTAGTTATTAAATGTTATTAAAGTTATAATACAGTAAAATTATTCAAAATGTTTGAAAAATAATATGACATAACTTCAAAAAAAAATTTATAAATAAGATTAATAAAATTAATTAATAAGGTAATCAATAAAGGGTATGCGCATGTATTATATATTATGAAATACATCGTAATATTTTAAAATATTTAGGATATCATAAATATACATGTATATATATAAATAATGATTTTTGAAATTAAAATAATTTAACTAAAATAGTTTAATTAAATAATATACACATTATATGATATATGTGTTATACTATAAAGGTTATAGTATATATAATAAATATTAAATATAAATGTTATACTGATATAAAATTAATTAAAATGTTGATTAATTAAAATTAATCTACTAAGATTTAATCAATATAATGTTATACACAAGACTATTATATAAGTAATATAAAATAAAAGGTTGTATAATAATAAAACTTATATAACATGAATGTATAAACTAAAGGTGGAACATTAAAGAAACCCAAATAGACTTAAGGAATAAATACATACGTAAATGTACGTATACCCTGATTTTCGATTTGTCTAACACTTGAATCATGAGAGTAATTCATAAGAATTATATTATTCCTTAAGTTGATGTCACTCAATAAAATATATTGAAGATTATGAATCTTCCATATAATGTTGTCCTCTACCATATACATTTATTAATGAATTACTTGTATACTACTTAGTTGTTGAGCAAATTCTCCTCTACCATATACATTTATTAATGAATTACTTGTATACTACTTAGTTGTTGAGCAAATTCAAGCTTGGGAAGTTATGTGTAGTTTTATTAATATATTGAATAAATGAGGTAAGATAACTATATGTACTTGTTGAGAAAACGCTAGGTACGTATACTATACTTAGGCCGTCACGATATGGTAGGTACGAGTGAATAATTTCGTTTAGATTTGTTAAGCAAACTCAGAGTCGAAGCGAAATTAGGACAATGTACCAAGGGTTAGGAGTTGTAAACGATACAACCGATAAGGAGTTATCCATCATCCGTGGAGCTATGACCTGTTGAACAAACCCAATGTCAAAATTCCAAGATGGGCGAGTCCTAACACCTACTAGGAAGTCAAAAGACTTCTATGTTTTGACTAAGGTTTTGAAAAAACATAAAAGACTAGTGGGAGCTTATTAGTAAACTGAAACATAAAGTATAACTAATAATATTATAAGAACATCTACTATGATTTGTCCTAATAATCTGCCACTAAAACTTGCAGAAAATGACAACTCCAAACTGTTTAATGAAAGCGATTGATTGACTGGACCAAATAACTATACCTACTGGCTAAGAGCAATTAAAATAGCATTGACTTATACGGGCCTATGAAATGCTATTACATGTGAACCAAATGAACAACTCGTTGATGATGCAGACCTGAACTATGACCTGCTTATGGAAAATGGGTGTTAGACCGAGAGATGCTCAAGATTTGTGCTGCTTACGTTAGACAAGCCTTTGTAGAACCAGGACGAAAATATGTTTGTCCATGAGATATTTGATAGTCTTAAGGCCCTGTTTGGTGAACAGTCATGTTCTGCAAGGTACAAGCTTACGAAGAAGCTGTTCAATATCCAAACGACTATAGAACAGAAAGTGGACGATTACGTGCTAATGATGAAAGGCTATATTGATATGCTTTCGCAATTGGATGTACAGCTAAGCAACACATTGTAAGTGGATTTGATCCTGGGTTCACTTGCTTCTCAGTATGAACCATTCATATCGAATCATAACACGAACCAATTGAATGTGAATCTCGTGTAGTTTCTCAATATGTTGAGGTTGGCCGAGTCACAATCTAAGGATCAAGGGGCTGTATGTGCTGTAAAGGGTTGTGCATCATCTTCGAAGAGTTCGAAGAAGTGGAAAAGAAAAGGTAAGAAAAAAGAAGTAAGAAGATCGATGATAAGGGTGAATGTCATCATTGCCATAAGAAAGGCCACTGGAAAAGGAATTATCCTGACTACTTGATGATGATTATGGAAAAGAAGCAAAGTGGTTCTGCGGCTCCATCAAGTACATGATTCAAAAATTGTTTTGCAATCAATAAAATGTCTTGGGTTTTATATACTAGATCCAGTACTCATATATGTAATTCGTTACGAGAGGCTTAGGAACTGGCATCGTTTGGCAAATGGAGAGATGGGGCTTCAAGTTGCTGATGGATCTATGGTAGATGCAATTGTAATATGAGAGTATCATTTAGTTTTTCATAGTAGACTAGTATTAGTGTTAAATAATTGATTTTTTTGTAAAAGACTTTATTTGTGGTACTATTTCTGTTTCTTGATTATTTGAGACTAGATATATATTTCATTGTACAAATAATGTAATGAACATTAGTTTTGATGGAAATAAAGTCTGCGATGGTATTCTTCAAAATTACATTAATGTGATTAATACTAATTATGTATATTATGTGAATATTTCTTCTAAAAATATAAATGATAGTTATCTTTGGCATTGTAAGCAAGGTCATATTAGTGAGAAACGACTACATAAATTGAAAACTAAAGGTTTTCTTCTATTAATTGATTCTGAATCATTTGACACATGTGAGTCGTGTCTCAAAGGTATAATGACCAGGCTCCTTTTCAGTGGGGACAATGAAAGAGTTGATGAACTCTTAGGGTTAGTACATAATGATATAAGTGGCTCAGTGCTTGTAGTTACCAAATATAATAGTTCTTACTTTATTATCTTCACTAATGATTTCTCGAGACTAGGATATTTGTATCTTATATAGAATAAATCTGATGTCTATGAGAAACTTTTCGAATATAAAAATATAGTAGAAAATCTAACAGGCTGTAAGATTAAGATTTTTCGATCGGATCGAGGAGATCAGTATGTTGGATAAGATTTTCAATAATACTGAAAAAATAATGGGATTATCCCTCATGTTACTCCACACTATACTTCGCCACACAATGGCGTGTTGGAGCAAAGGAAACTAACCCTATTAGATATGGTTCGCTCCATGATGAGTAAGGCTGAGTTACCTCTGTCCTATCGGGGATATGCGCTAGAAACCACATAACATATGTTGAACTTGTTGCCTACTAAATCTGTGCCTAAAATGCCATATGAGATGTGGTATGGTAAGAAACCCCAACTCAAATATTTAAAGGTGTGGAGTTGTTCGACATACGTTAAGAACGTTGATCCGAACAAACTAGAGGCAAGATCGATACTGTGTAAACTTATAGAATATCCTAAAAACTCGATGGGATATATATTCTACAAAACCGAGGAACAAAAGTTTGTTTTTTCTAGACACACCGTCTTTTTAGAAAAGGAATTTCTATCAAAAGAAATTAACAGCAAGATTGAAGAGTTGGATAAGATCCAAAAAGTTAATACTGAGGCAAAACCAATGCGAGAACCAAGTTCACCCATATACGAATACACGCAACCAATGAGAAGGACTAGTAGGGAATCTCACGCACCAGAGTGATACTACGGTTTTCTCATAGATGCCGAAAAGGAGGACCATGTCTTAGATGATGACATTCCTCTTACCTTCCAACAAACACTGTAGAGTAAAGAATCTGAACTCTCGCTTGGAGCAATGAAATCCGAGATGGATTCCATGTACGAAAACAAAGTTTGGACTTTGTCGGACGTACCCAAAGGAATAAAATCCATCAATTGCAAATGGATTTCTAAGAGAAAGCTAAATGTAGATGTGGAAGTGGAGACTTATAGGGCAAGGCTAGTTGCGAAAGGATTTCATCAAATTCAAGATGTTGATTATGAAGAGACCTTTTCGCCGGTAGTCATGCTTAAGTCCATTCGGATTATGCTAGACATCATTGTATTCTACAACTACAAAATATGGCAAATGGATGTTAAGAGAGATTTTCTAAATGGTAATTTAGAATAAACCATTTATATGTTGCAGCCTGAGGGTTTCATGGTCGGTGTGAGTAAGGGAAAGGGTTGGAAGTTGTTAAAGACCATTTATGGACTTAAACAAGCTTCAAGGAGTTGGAACAAGTGTTTTGATAAAGTCATCAAACAACTTGGTTTTTATCAAAACACAGAGGAAGCGTGCATATGTAAAAAGGAACAGGGAAACGCTATCATAATATTAGTACTTATGATATATTATTGATTGGCAATAACACTTTGTTGCTACAATCAGTGAAAGCTTGACTTTCCAAGAACTTCTCCATGAAGGACTTGGGAGAAGCAGTCTGTATACTTGGTACGAAGATCTATACAGATAGATCTAAGAGGCTGTTGGAGTTGTCCCGATCCCTGTGCATAAATACCATACTGAAAAGTTTCAATATGGAGAATTCCAAGCATAGAAACGTTCCAACGCAATCTAGAATAGTCCTTTCTAAGAAGGATGCTCCTCATACCGATGAAGAGAAGGATCGTATGAGTAGGATTCCAAATGCTTCAGTCATTGGATCCATAATGTACGTAATGTTATGTGCTAGACTGGATGTGGCGCATGCCTTAGGATGCGTAAGCCGATACCAGTCTAATTCTAGAGAAAAACATTAGATGGCTATGAAATGTGTTCTTAAATATTTGATAAATACTAAGGGCTTATTCCTCATATGCGGGAATGGAGACCTACTTATGAAGGGTTATACAAATTTGAGTTTTCAAAGCAATATAGATGATTGTAAATCAGTGTCCAGTTATGTCTTGACGCTTAACGATAGAGCCGCTAGTTGGAAAAGTTCCAAGCAAGAAACAGTTATTGATTCCACGATGGAGGCCGAGTACTTTGCCCTCAATAAAGCAGCAAAAGAGGCGGTTTGGATGTGCAAGTTTTTGAGCAATCTTGGAGTGATTCCAGATACCGAGTATCCTATGGCATTATTCTATGATAACAGTGCGGCAATGCAGATTGCAAGGAGGCCAGATTATACAAGAAGTCGCGACATCTTCAAAAGTTCCACATAATTAGAGAATTTGTTGAGAAGAAAGAGGTTATGATATAAAGGGTAAATACTAAGGACAACATAGCAGATATGTTCACTAAGGGTCTGATTTGGTCGGCTCTCGAGAAGTTGATTGAAGGGATGTGACCGACTTTTCATAATTCGCCCCAATTGAGTTAGGGGTATGTCCTAGGGGCAATTCTATAATTTACTGTAAATTAATTAACTCTATAACCAATTATCGTTCATAATAAAGGTATTTTTCTTTCTGTTATGTATTTTTTATAATGTGTTATAAATAACTAAATGCTTAATTAAAATATATTTAACAAAAAATACATAAATGGTGTGTTGTGATAGTAATTACAAATAGTTGTAATCATGAGTAGTGTATCACAATATTATAAAACACATCATTTTAAATGTTTCTAGTCCAGATGCATCGAGACTAGATATTGTTGTATTCGTTGAGACTAGAGTACGTAACATTCTTCAAATGTTGGGTATTGTATTAATCATGACTATTGGGGGCACCAAGGGGTTACGTACTGATAGTTATGGGATAATCATATAATGACTCACTCTATAGCTTTCTATTGGTTAATATAACTAAGGTCAAAAAGAAAATATCGTTGTGACTGATTTACATGGTTCTCTTGACTTGAGAATAATATGGATCATCAATATGAAAGCTCCGCTTTGATTATTGTCAAATCATGGCGCAGTGTCTATCGAGTGACTGTAGTTGGGTCAAGTGGAAGTATTGGAACCGAAGCACTATTCAAGAGAGAATTCGTCTCCTCGTTTGTATGGGGTTAGTATCAC
Source organism: Allium fistulosum (assembly GCA_030737815.1). Classification (NCBI taxonomy): domain Eukaryota; kingdom Viridiplantae; phylum Streptophyta; class Magnoliopsida; order Asparagales; family Amaryllidaceae; genus Allium; species Allium fistulosum. The sequence goes on along the minus strand of CM060904.1, from coordinate 1,190,208,999 downwards.
GGCCAATTCAAGTCAATCCAAAGTCAAAATCTCTGGCTAGAGTAGTACGGCTAATAATATTGTTACGATTGAACCAGGATTATGTGTTTGGACTATAGAGTTGAATATGGATGATATTGGAATTTAAGCATTACCAAATTCCAAAAGTCCCAAGTGGTATAGTTTAGGCGAAGAGAATTTGTGTAAATAAAAGTCACAACTAGGTAACGCTTGACAAAGTGAAACTGGATTTTACCAAACCAAGTAAGCGATAAATTTGGCCAAAATGTCATACCACCTGCTAAGTGATGTGTAAACTTTAATATTTGAATAGTTTGATATTAATCGCTGACCAAATTTACACATAATGAGTCAAACAACCAAAACGATGAATTGTTCTTTGACCACACGATTTAATTAGTTTATAATTATTATAATTTAATTAAATTAATTAATATCTGCAAAATACTAATTATAAAACTTAAATTATGATTTGAGGAATAAATATTATTAACTTTATTTATAATAGTTATAAATATATCAACCAATATATGATATCGATAAGCGACCAAATTAGATTTAATTAAATAATATTTTCTTTAGGCTTAAACGGGATTTTGGCCCATTATTGTCGGTGAGATTTTCGATAGCAATATGGACATATGGGGCAGCTCAAAATGGGGTAGAGATGTTAGATTTTGGATGACTCAGATTGAGGGAGAATTGGTATGAAATGAGATCCACTATTTTCTCACTTCTATCTATTATTTAAACATCCCTAACCCTAATTGTAAATGGTCTTTTGCTACCACTTTATCCTTCGATTGTTGGTCAAAAATATACCATAGGTGCTCCATCATATCAAGCTTAGATCAACTCAGAAGTCGGTCACTATACAATAGTCAAAGGTTAACGGTTCAAGGACTAGCAATTTGCCGAATTGAAAAGGTTTCAAAGAGAGAGTTCATCCATTCAAAGTGTGCTTCAAGGCTTTGATACTTAGGTATCTTTTTATCAAATAATAGTTTACAATTTTCTGAATAATATTTTCTCATGTATATATTATTATTATATTTTTAGTTAGGTGATGATTCTAATATGTATTAATGTTGTCACAAGTTAGTTTGGGTATGTGTATGTATATACTTATAAACTAAAAAAACCAATTTTTTTATATAAAAGTCGGATCTGTACAACCGCTTGATTTATATATATTAATTAATATGTTATCAAATTATGTGTATATATATGCCATTTGATTATATATATATATATGTGTATGTATGTATGGTTTATATTCAATTACAATATCATAATATGGTTAAAATTGATCACAAAATTATATATATATATAAGAAATTATTATTTTTAATTATTTATTAATATTTAATATTATTCAAATCAATATATTACATAAATAAATCATATAAAATCAAATATGTTATGAAAATTAATTCTAAAATTTTATAAAATTATTTTATAATAAGATAAGCTCTCGGCTAGAAAATAAAAACTAAAAAATCTTTTTTGCTATTTTAAAAAATTATTACTATAAGTGGTCGAAAATTAATAAAAATAAAATTTGATCGAAAAAAATATGGAAAAATTTTTCAAACTTATAATTTACTAGAAATTTAAAATTATGAAAAAGTCTTGAAAATAATTTTTTTTATTAATATTTTATGTAATTTCAATTAAATATTCAATTGAAATATATTTTAAATTAATAAAAATTAGTAATAAATTTTTTAATGCTGTACATTCGATCTAGAGTTTTTTTTTTTTTTATATTTCATTGATTAATATATATATATATATTAATATATATATATATACTATATATTTATGTATACATATATCTCATTTTTAATAAAATACTACTTTATCATTATATATATATGTATATATTTTTGTAAGTATATTATTCACGGTTTAAAAATATTATATATATATATTGTTTTAATATTTAAATAAGGGTACTTTTGGCACAGGTCCTTATTAAGTTTCAAAATTCACGAAAAGTCCTTCACTAAATTTCAGTGTAAATTAGGTCCCTGTTTTTTATTCACGATTATTGCAGAGCATGATGCAACATTTCATAAAAGTTGCTGACATTTCCGCAACATTTCTGTACACTGTGAACATAGTGTATGAAAGTTGCTGAAATATCAACACTTATTTATAAAAGTTGCTGATATTTCAGCAACATTTATGTACACTGTGAACACAGTTTATGAAAGTTGCTGAAATATCAACACTTATTTATAAAAGTTGCTGACATTTCAGCAATAATTTTTCTTTGTTTTTACAATAAAACTTTGATACAGATAGTTGCTGAAATATCAGCCCTTATTTATAAAAGTTGCTGACATTTCAGCAATAATTTTTCTTCGTTTCCAGAAAACAGGGACCCGCTTTACAATGAAACTTTGATAGGGACCCGCTTTACAATATGAAAGTATGATAGGGATGTCTCCCTAATTTCCACTTTAAATAACTTATTATATTTAAAATATATTCTAATAATGTGCATATATTTATATATTTTTATTTTTATTTATAAATTATATATACACATATATATATATATATATTATTTGAATATCTTTTATTTACATATAATTATTTAAACAAAATGAACATATACATTTACATATATGTATATATAATATTTATATATAAGTAATAAGTTTATATACGTACATATATTTGGAAAACATACATTACTTATCGGATGAGCTATTGTATCCGCTATGATGTACATCCCAACATCTATACACATACATGTTATACCTTGCACGGGCTGAAATATTACACATGCACACACACACACATATGTATATGATATATATATATATATATAAATTGATATATTTATTAAATAAAACTATACAATTTATAAATTTAAATAAAATAAGATATTTTATTTAAATAAAATAAGATATTTTATTTAAATAAAATAAGATATTTTATTTAATAAAATTTAAAAATGTTATAAATGAATTAGACTTTATAGGCCCAATATAGATCCAATAAGGAAATTTTTTTGGAATTCACCCATTACTTCCGCTGCGGGCTGGCCCAGTTCCAATAGTTAGTATGCAATGGCAATGGAGAAGTTAGTATGCGATGGCTATATGGGAGTTAGTGTGTGATAGCTCTGGAGAAGTTGGCATGCAATAGCTATAAGAGAGTCAAACTACGTCTACTACATGAAGTTCAAAACACGATAACTTGGGAAGCTCTCTACCCGTGAAGGCTCTTGAGAAGCTAACACGATGGCTTAGAGAGAATTAACCAATGATGATTATAGGATAACTAATACACGAGGACTAGGCCTAATATCTTAAGGCTATGGGATAGCTAGCATGTGATAACTGGGTCAATTCGTGATAGCTTGGGAAGCTATATTTTTCTAGGTAAAAATAAGAGTACTTAGGGCTCTTTGGAAGACGGTTTCCAAGTGCTAAGGAACTATTTCATAGGGATAAAATAAAAGAGGAATTTCAAAATTTTAAAATTGTGTTAACTTATTTTTGAAATGAAGGAAAGCTTAGAGAAGCTAATAAATGATAGGGAATCATTCAAATTAAAAGATAAAATTATTTTATCTAATGAAAGTGTAGGGTACACTATAAATGAATGAAATGGGTTGAATTATGATAATAAAAATATAGCAGATCATGGAGTTATTGGATGGCAAGGTGCCTTGACTATTAATCTAAAGTCCAACGGTGTATGGTAGGGTTCCATGATAAGTTTGTTCCAAAAAGATTATAAACCTTAAAAAGAAGTTATGGCAGGGTGCCAAAACTTCAAGGTAGTGTTATAACTAAAATAAATAAATCATCAACGTTAATGATAGCAGTTTAGGGACTAAGAAGGGCTATTGACGCTTAGTAAGGGCACTTACTAGAATATATTCAGGGTGCTTAAATTCAACCTCTTAGGAGAGTCAGGGTGGCTCTAGTCTGGGTGGTTATTATTAGTGGAATGAGTGACCATTTCATCAGGTGACATTGTTTGAGAAAAGATAAATTATTGATAGATAGGATTAGGGAGGTAATCACTAAATAAGTTAATGATAACTTAACGATGGAGCCTTAAAACAAGAGATTAGGCGATGTTTGAATGGATAATGAATGATTGTATGGCATGGTTCATAACGAGATGATACATATAAGGTATACTTAATTTGAATTTACATATGACATGGTGCATAACCAAATGATAAGTGTAGGTTGCACTTCTTGATTGAATATATGCATATGGTTATTTTTTATGTAATGTTGTTTACATATACGATGAATGTTGATAATGATAAAGTGAGGGGGAAACCTATTCTGCGTTAGCGACATGGTCTCACTATGGTTGATTAGGGTAAAGATTTTACTCGTACTAGGCTTTAGTCTCACCCATGCTTTTATTATTTTCCATAAACTCATAAGTACTCATTCGAGTAGACTGAGTTTATGGATTGGATATGTATCTTTTGAAGCATGAATAAAGACTTCAAAAATGAAGTGGGAGGCTTGCTATTTAATCAAAGTTATTTTGAAATTCCACCGTGTACTATCAAGATTTATAACTGGTTGTATGGTGTTGACAACTTCATATGTCGAACACACACTACTTCGATTTTCTTGGTGTATTTACCCTTGTATTGGAACGAAATGGGAAAAAATGATGTAATGAACCGTGTGCTTCAAATTGATGTAATCAAAAAGTTATTTAGCTACTTTGTTTACTTATGTTGTGCAAAATAATACTGAACTCACTTTGTCGCTGGAAAATGATTTCGGTGATGACTACAGCATCATCGACGTCTATTTTCGAGCCTCAGAGTGGGGGATGTTACAGTTACGTTCTCTAAGTTTAAATTACAAAAAACACATTTTTTATCTATAAGAAAAATCTTTTTGTTTAAAAATTCACTTGAATTTAATCTCTTGTGTACGATCAAGTGTGTACCTTGGTTTTAAGGGTGGCAATAACTTTCCAAATAAATTTGAAAATCTTTTGTTCAGTCTACAAAAATTTAAAAACTTGTAAACTGAGTTTGAGAAGTATTTTTATTAGTTTCCCAACAACAAATTTTAGTTTTATATATGTATGCATAAATACGTGTGTGTAATAATTTACACACACACATACATATATACATGCACACACAAACTCACAGTACTCAAACTATTTAAATTTAAGTTAATAATAAATATTTATCTAAATAGTTAGCTTAGCTTGAATTTTGTTTTCAGTTGGAATATATTGTTTTAATAATTGAAGTCAAAATCCTTAAGAAGTAGAGTATATTTTACTTGATAAAAACAATTTCATATTTAAATTAAAAATGATATGTTATTCGGGCATAATATTTTAATTTTACATTTAACCATTAAAATATTTTCACCTAAGTTTTTGATATTTAAAATCAAATAATGTAAATGTATTTTTATTAAATATTTGAAAATCGAATTTAGTAATTGATATATATAGTTTTAATTATCAAAAATTATAATCATAATTTTATATTAAGTATATAATTTGTGAAACTAAGATATCGTAACATATTAATAATTTTTTATGTTATCATACTCCATTTAAATGAATGAAATTGGTTTCAAATAAGAAAAAATCATTTTAAAATATGTTGATGGCCAAAAATTTATATATACATGATGGAATTAGCACTGGTATGTAGTAGTCTTTTATAATCAAACTAAGGTTGCACACGTTGGACTGTTAGTGTTGCCTTTCCAAAAACTTTTTTCCAATGCTAAAATTATTTGCACAAGAACTTTAGATAATTGAACTTGATGGGGATGATAAAGAACTCAAAAATTGTATGTAGAATAATGACCTATAGGGTCTTATTATTAGTGATAGTTTACAAAGGATGACATCATCTCTTGTTTCCAAAGTACCTCAACCGTTGAGATTGATTGATCCACACTTGAGTATTCAATATTTGAATGCTCCATATCCACGTGATAAGGCTAGACTTAATTGAACAAATTTAAACTAAAAAATTTCAGCCAAGATAATATATGTATGTGTATATTATTTATTTTAGCTATTATTTTAAAAAACCTATTTAATTAAATAAATGTACATAATATTTATACACTTTTATTTAATTAAGATTCATGCGAAAAATAACCAATAACACACACACACACATATTTATAACTATTATACATAAATTCACACACACACACACACACACACACACACACACACACACACATATATATATATATATATATATATATATATATATATATAGGATAAGAATCGACCATGGCTCAATTTGGCTACACCTTAGTTTCCTCTTATTTTCACTACATGTTCCAAATTAAATAATTTGGTGTAGTGATAATAGAGAGAAAGTGCTATAATTTCAATAGGAACTTATGGTGGAAAACAAAGGGGATTAGAGGTGTAGCCGATCCTTTCCTTATATGTGTGTGTATGTTTGTGTGTGTAAAATTTAAAAATATATTTAATCTAACGCAAAGCACATTTAGACATAATGCAATCTTAAATTCAAATAATTTATAAATATACATACACGCACATGCATTGAAATATATAAATATAATTTTATTGTTCAGATTTTGAATGATCTATTGGGGTTAATCAAATTTATAAAACAGATATTATATTATGGCCTCCACTGGACATCTTCGCAAATATAATTTTAATATATACACACACGCCCACACGCACACATATATACATACATATACATATATATATATATATATTAAATTACTAAGATTAAAACATAATTTCATTATATGTGCTCATCCTCAATTTTTTTTCTTGGGAGTTCTATATATGTGTGTGTGTGGGAGAGGGAGGGGTATATGTACAAATCATATATATACACACACATAATAAAGGTGAATTTATTTAATTTGATAAGAATTATAAACTAAAACGTAAAATATTGCATAGTCAAAAATCATACAATTAACACATATAAATGTATATATATTTACATAAAAGGTTAAGCTGAAAATCATTTTTTTAAACATAAATAAGTAGATTTATTAAATATACATATAATAGCATGTGGAAAAATATTTTAGAATGCATATAAATTAATATTAAATCTAATATAACATTTTACAAAGTTATAATATTTATTTAGTAATTCGTGGTCGAAAATATTAAGTTTTTACATATGTGTATACATTTAGACGTATGTATTATTTAATTAGATAAAATTACACACACACACATATATATAATTTCATAAAAAAATTGATTTTTGTCATGACTGAAATCTATATAGATAGAATTTTGACTGATTAAATAATTTACCTTTTGATCAAGCCATTGACTATAATTTGTAGTGCGGGTTATTTCCTCCTTGGAGTCTTCCTCATTTCTCCTTCTAGCTTGGTAAGTAAGGCTAAGTTATAGGCTTCAACTTTTTTTAATGGAGGCTAGGATTTTGTTAGGACTAGTATGAAAAGAATGCGAGAATAGGTGGTATTTATATCCTCAAAATAACTATGAAACATCTAAAATAATTCCATTCTTTTCTCATGTTTATTTTCCCTTGATATGTTATTTATCAAATACACTTTTCAATTGAAAAAGTTCCTCCCATGTTGTTTTATGGTCATTCATACATCACCTACACATATGTAAATTTTAGGGCAAAAATAATAATCATTAATAATTATAAAAATAGTTTTTTTGCCCAATTGTTTAATGAAACTAATATATATATATATATATATATGTATGTATGTATGTATGTATGTATAATTTTGATTAATTTTAAGGCATCAAATATATAAATAAAACCATAACAAAATTAATATACCACTATATTAAGTTTCTCCATTTTAATTGAAAACATTTATAAATTAATTCAGTTAAGTTTAATTGGTAAATATGTTGACAAATACTGTTATGTGACTACCTTGTGTGAACTCGATCCTTAGTAACATTTAATCAATTCAGATATTAAAGCTCGTGCGGACTTCTGATGAAGCATGTTAGTGGACACGAATTTAATTGCTTACAAATCATTTATGTGAAATCATACTTCTATCTTTCTACGTTACACCCTAATTTACGATATATTGTGCATATTGTATTTTCATCACCATTAGATCATCAAGATATCTAAAGTTTGGTCGATGGTCAAAACTGCAGCAACATTTGCTGTTAATAGCAAAGTACTACTTTAATCCCTTTGTTCAATCCAATAACATTTATCGATTAACTGTATTACTCTAACTGGAGGTTTTGATTTTTAGCAGACTACCAATTATGGTGATACTTGAAAGAATCATATCTATGGTGTTTTGATGATAACAACCATACGACAATTTTGCTAATGTGTTTATTAAGTTATTTCATGTCAAATAGGTATATGATGGATGATAAAATCTATATGAGCTGCATTAGACATTATGATGATGAAAAGTTGGAAAATGAATGGCTAAAAATTTGAAAAGCTAGGGATTGAACTCTAGTGAAGCCCAAAAACATATGCACGCCAACCGACCAAATTACATCCACAACTGCTAAAATATTGGCACCACGGTTACATGAAGGTAAAGAAATTTGGAAAATAAAATTGTTAAAATTATACGTATAAAATGTGATTCGAACCGAGGCAGGCCGAGAACATAGCACACGCCTTACCACGGCATCATACAAGAGTTTGATTTGAAGTGAGTCAGTCGACTGAATGGACTTCCCAGGCGATTGAACCCAGTTGACTAAAAACCTATGTAGTCTACTATTTTTTGGCTTTGGGTTCTAGAATAATTTTTACACAAGGTCAGTCGGCTGAATGGAGATCTCAGTCGACTGACCTAGTTGATTAATTATATATTTTTTCTTTTGGATATGGCTATGATCACAGGCTTGAATTTTACATAGAATTAATTGACTAAATCCATCCTCAATCGACTGAACTCCATCCCCAATCAATTGAATTCGCAGAAAACGGCTAATTCATGAAAACGTGTCTTCACAACTCTTTGCACCTGTAGTTTTTTCTCTTTATCAATGGCGAATCTGAAATGTTGCACCCCTATTTTAGCATCCCTACAACACCTATATAATCCCATAACCATCCCTGAATCGTACACAACAATACAAAACTCAACTCTATGAATTTCATGCTTAAATTCTCAAACCCAAAAGCACTTACTCTGCTCTTTGAAAGATTCAATTGATTCAGAGATTTTTGACTAGTGTGCTTCATTTCCATATCCCATATTCTAGTCGAATAAACTCCTTAGCCCCTACACATTCACTTAATATCATTTGGTTTGGTTGTATGAGTCATTGTACATCAACGCTACTGTAGGATGGGAGGTCCAAACCAGTGTAAAATCGACTTTGTGATCTACTAGACTATTCCGCTGCATTTACATTGTTTACTACCGTTGGCCATCTTTGATCCCGTGTATAGCGAGTCACAAGTGGTACTAGAGCCTGATGTTCTACATATCATAACAACATCCTAAAAAAATGGCCAGAAAGAGAAGACATAGTCAAAGCTCAAAAATAGTCGAGGAAAAGCAAAATTTTGAAAGCATGCAACAGTCTATAGAATCAAGGTACATGTGTTGGTTGGTTAATCTCAGATCAAAATCGATACACTTAGATTCTTTATATAGTGATCTTTTTCAAATGCATGATGTTACACCCATATTTCCCAAGCGATTTCAAAGGAAGCCTATAGCAGCTACTGGGTCGAAAGAACTGAACTCATAACAATAAGAGCTAAAATGAAGAAAGGGAACAAAAAAACTAAATCCCAATGATGTTGCACCAAAATAATATTAAACTGTGGCAAGATAAAGGAACCACAGCCATAACAAACGCGATGACAAAATCCAATTGATATTGCACTGAGGTTTCAAAGGCAGAAACACAGCTGCACTCCCCATTAGGTATAGATTCGATATTACAATAATACACCAGAAACTGGAAACACCCATAAGGCCTGTGTCGCAATTTTGTATTAAAAATACAATAGAGAGGCGCTACCATCTTGATATGATAGAACAACATTGCAATCCTATATCGATAGCCAATCAATAAAGACAGCGCCACATTCTTGTAAACTTTGACCACAAATAGAAGGAATGAAACGAAGTGAAGAGACTGTCCCATAGCTAGGGACCGAACCTCACACTATAAAGGCAAGTCAAGAAGACCCAACCTCACTACCAAGATCATTAGATCTAACTCAAAGAAAAAAGAGTATGCACGTCCCTCCAATGACCGAGAGCAGATCAAAATGGAATCACATGGGGAAACCACCTTTAAAGATGGCAACTCAACTTCTCCTGCTAAGCGATGCGGCCCAATTCCAACTATCCCCACATCATAATATGTTCGCACTGCAAAATAGATGGTGCATCACACCTTTAGAGATGCCAGTGCAGTACTGAGACAATGTGGCATCACAATAGTCAATAAACCAAGGCAAAGTCCTACAATACTAATAAAAATTGAGCTCTCCCTAAATGGAAGGACATCACCCCATGACAACACCATCCACTTGTGGAGGCAGAAGTACAAGCCCAACACTATGCAGAATCTGAGACATACAAGCAATTCAAAGCATTGAGTTTTCTGCCTCGATTTCACACATTCCCGCTACAATTTCGGGTTTTCTGCCTAAAGTCCACTACAACAAACAGGACCTTTAACAGCGTTTAAAAAACACTATAAAAGCTATTAACAGCGTTTTTACATACGTTGTATATCGACATGCAGTATGTCAGAGATATACAATGACAAGGAATAAACGCTGTTAAATGTCCTTTTTTACAGCGATTTCCTGGTGTCATGAATTCATTTAACAGCGTTTGGTCTAATTTAACGGCATTTTTAAAAAACGCTGTTAAAATAATTCAACGGCATTTTTAAAACGCTGTTAAAACATTCCACGGCGTTTAAAAACGCCGTTGAATGTTTTAACAGCGTTTTAAAAACGCCGTTAAATTGTATTTGGTTATGTTTTTAGATACAATTTAACGGCATTTTTAAAACGCAGTTATAACATTCAACGTCGTTTAAAAAATGCCGTGGAATGTTTTAACAGCGTTTTAAAAACGCCGTTAAATTGTATACAAAGCTAAGTCAGTTAGGCTTTTTCTATTTTTCTGTAAATTCCATTTCAGTAAACATATGTCACAATGCGTATATATACCACATTTCAAAATTAGCATATTATATCAATACCACATTTCAAAATCAACATATTGTATCAATACCACATTTTGGACGCATATTTGATAATCAACGTATGAAATTTCATAATCAAAATACACAATATTCTTACACTAAACATAAATAGTTCATCATCAATAGTTCATAAACAAAATATAGAACAAGTAGCAATAGCAAAACAAAAGCAAGTAGTACATACGTTAAAACCAAAAAGTAGTTCTAGCAGTAAAAATAACTTCGATCCATAACTCGTTGCAACCTTTTTTTGCATCACAATCATCTATCTACATGTAAAGCAAAAGTATTAATGCTTGAGAATCAATTCATCAAAAAAGTGTACACAAAGTTAAATCGGATTCATAATGCAAACACTAAATATTCATCACACTATTTCATTAGGCGATTGACTAATACAAAGTATACAACATGCCATAAAATCAAGTAGCATTTACTAGTGAAGTAGAGTAAAAAATAATAAACGAACTCGCTAATTTACTTGGAGTAAAATCGGGTTTTACAAACTTAATTAATTTTACAACCAACGTTATTACTATATTATATTATATTATATTATTATTCTTCTTTTATATTTAATTAATTTTTACAAACTTAATTAATTTTTATAAAATTTAGTTAACTTAGTTAATTTTTATAAAAATTAGATAATTTTTATAAAACTTAGTCAATTTTTATAACAATTTAACAAATTATTTCAAAATAGAAAACATGATTTTTATAAAACTAAATTAATTTTCATAAACTTTAGTTAATTTAATTTAAAAAAATTAAATTTTGTTGATTTTTATAAAACTTAATTAACTTAGTTAATTTTTATATAACTTGGTTAATTTTTATATCCTTTAATTAATTTATATAAAACTGACTTAATTAACTTAGTTGAATATTATATGACATAAAAATAAATATTGATCGTACCAGGATCAATTCCATCAGAGTTGGTGCATGAGGGGCGCTAGGATAGTGAGGTTCTGAACATGCACCTGACTGCAAAGAAATAAAGCAATTTATTGATTCAATGAATGTATTTATAATGCAAAAATGTACATAAAGGAAAGAAGTTACTGATGTTGTAAAGAGCAAACCTGGAGTAGACAGGATGGATTGCCCAAAAGGGTGAGTTTTTGAAAGTAAGGTCGGAGATGCCAATTTCAGTTGAGTAGATGAACTCGATTAGACGAGGTCTCGTGTGATTTAGAGTTTTGTTTTTGAACGAATCCCACCAAAATCTACCTCGTCCATCTGTAGTTCCATTATTGCCTGCATTGAGAAGTACCATATCAACTTGATAAGAGGGAATTTTTTTTGCTTACCACCGTGTTAAGAGTGAAAAAAGAAGACACTGCTAAGAGTGTTAGCTTTTAAGCTTCTCTTTAAAAACTCTAAGTACGCATTTAACCTTATGTACATACTCCGGGTAAGCACAGGGATATCAGGATATGTAGTCTTTCAAGAATTGTTACTTCTTTTGTTTTGTTTTTAATTTTCTTCTTGTCATCTTCTTCTAATCTCAATTTCAAACTGATACTGTCATTATTTACCAAGAAAAATCATACATATAACCACAACATCTGTGAGGTTATATCCGTAAATCAGGCTTTGATGTCTTTGGCCAGGTAGCTCTCTACCTCGCCCATATGAAGGCAGCAGATCAATTAATGGCCAGTGAGATGGATCCTGAGATAAAATTAATAAATATCAACAATATTCATAACTTCAACTGTCATAAAGTACATTATTATGCATAAATTCATAACTCTTGATACCATAGACCATAATACGTTCAAGTACTACATCTTATCACAGTTTCTAGCTCACAATCATTCAACAAATCAAATTTTGGTATTGAACTATATACATACATCAGAAGAATAAAAATGTGCTACAACTCCGTAAAATTTACTATCACGTTCTAATTGGCACATCGATTCATACCACTGTACTCAGATTCATGTATCTCCACATTCAATTCAATGTGAACACTAGGAAACTAAACCCTATATGTCATTCCTATAGTAGAATGATGGTTCTAGTGTTCTATACAAGCTTATCTTATCAAAACATCAGCAAACCTATTAAGTTATAAAGATCAATTTAATTCTTGAACAAATGTGTTCATAACAAAAAATACAGTGAACTTACATTTGATCCGATGATCACAGCATCTTTATCCAAGGACAGTGTCAGATGACTGATCATAACTATACTGCCAGTCAACCAATGTCCAGCTAGGCCCCACCTTTAAAACTGAAAATTATTAATCATTTCTATTGTACACATACAGTGTTAAAACTAAAAAAATTTCATTCTACGGTCCACATCTTTAAAAATGTAGGATATATATTAAGACTTAAACAACTTAGTTATTCAGATAATTCACTTACGAAGATTAAACATGAAAATAGTTTAATATCACAAAAACGATCCATATTGAGTTAAAAAATATCACCGCAATCACTGCCAAAGTTTTGTGAAATCAGACGAGAAAAATGGTGCACCACATTCACTGTCAGGACCTTTGTCGATTTATCATTCATTCCATCCTACATCCATACCTCACTCACTCTCTCTTTCAAAATACTATGTATAATTTCTTTGTATATTACCACTGTATATAGGGTACCTGCAATAAATTAAGCCATTAGACAAGCTAGTGCATATCGTGGGATAAATCATTAAAGTTTTAGACATGTTATACAGAAATTGAAACTCGTGTTCATAGCTTGAGTGTGTGTTGAATGCAAGCATTCATTGGTGACATAAATTTTCTAAACATGAGCAGGAGGTTGAAAAAGCAACTTATAATGTAGAGGTGAGGATGTTTGAGAAATAAGTCATAACATGCTACAGACAACCAACTAGAAGGGAGAAGATCACAGCTCCTGTAGGTCTTTAGGCCTGGAAACTTAACGTTCGGTTCCTTTATCTATGACAGAAATTCACATTTGTAACATTAGTCAACAAAGATACATATAGGTTTTCTTTTTTTTATTTATGTTAATTTTTTTCTTCTTTTCTTTTCTTTCACGCTAAAAGCAGGATTCTTGCACTGACTCAAAAAAAACTACATTTAGACAACTATTTAACATAAATGTGCTTGGTTAAATAATTAAACAAAAGGCCATAGCAGTAGTTACATAGAAACAGTAAGGAAATGTATGTAGAAGAAAAGCATAGTATAGAATTTTGAAGTTCAAGTTTAACTCTTACAAATATAGAGTTTTACTGCCAATTTGACCCGTGTACAGTTACTTTAAAATAATAGAAAAGAGTTAACACACCTTTTTAGACAAAGGATCTCTTCCGTACGGAGAATCACATGCCATGTACTCAAATATAGGTCTACTTGCTTTTGTGATGCCCTCGAGATCCTCTATATGGCCTTCCTGGTCAGCATGGCTGTTGCTTGTGCTGCTAGATTCGCTACTTAAATCTTGATAGGTAACTCCGCGATCATTCTCCTCCACGCGATGTCTTTAATTATAATAGAAAAAAGAAAAACATACATATTAAAAACTCTCTTATGTACAGTACCCATGTGATAACCATAGATATGTTCATCTTCATAAACAGAAAGAATATGTGATAGTATGTTAATGTGCATTTACAGGGATATAGGACCATAGAGTTGAAACAAGAAGCGTTTATTCCTGTATCTGTGCAAACTTTGCTCAATCTAAAAATAGGCTAATGATTTAATGCTTTAATGATCAAAAAATATGAACAAGGAAAGGAAAAGGAGCTGAAAAAACAATTAAAATATTGAGTTTATTCAAAGTTGATTATATGTACATTTATACGCAACCTTGATTATATTACATGTTTTATGTATAAAGACATTCCAAATTACAATTGCTTGCAGTTAGGGAATTTTATACATTACATGAGTACATTTGCATCTGAATTTATAGTAGGATTTACTGTAGTTTGGCAACCATCATTAATTACACTTGATGTAGTTCCACATATAGCAGTTATAGACGGCATTCATCATACTTCCTTGTCAAAATTCACAACCAAAAGGGTTAAGATGCTCATTCTCAAGCTTGGTACATATCAGGGTAAGTAAGTAACTTTTAGAAATATCTCATTACTTTTGTTAGCTTCAGTTGATGAATGTGCTTAAGTTCTTTGCATGTGTTATAGGCACTAGCTCAAATAAGAACAGTTCAGTCTTACAGAGGTGAATCTAGAGCGCTTAAAGCTTATTCATTTACACTTAATTGTAAATTACTATTGACATGATTATTTTTTCGAACTGAGATATTATGGCATGTAAATGCATCTCAATTCAATTTCGATTGAGAATAGAAGAGTGAAATTTTCAAAAATATATTAGAATTACATGCATTTATGTCTTTTGTTTGAGGATTCAAACACTGAAATCAGTTATGTTTTCCTTGCATCTCTCTCCTCTTTATATCTAATTTTTAGTTTCCAATTGCTTTCAATACTAATTCAAAATATCAATGGTTATGCATTCATTTAAGCAGTTTCATCATTATTTTGTTAATTGAACTAAGATGAACTACTAAAGTAACATCTGATATAATTAGTTTTAAAGGAACACTCATCTGCTAATCCATTGTTGTATGGACAAACCAAGGAATGAGGTTTCGGCCGGTACCCCGAAATTTCGGGGGTACCGGACCGGTCTCGTTGTGGAACGGTCTGAAACCAACGTTAAAAATCGGTATCGGACTAGGGCAGAAAAACAACAATCGCACCATTCTTTTTAGAAAAAAAAACGTGATTTTGCTGCTTTTGAAGGAACGACAAACAGATTTAGGGTAGAAAAAATCAAACGCGTCATTCAAGCATGAAAAAAAAAGAATCTTGCAGCAAACATGTGAAGGAAAAGCAAAATTAAAGGCAGAAAGCAATTAGAAACCAAAAAATTTCGAATAATACATCAAATCAAAAGCTTTAATAATTCAAACGTGAAGCTAGACAATCGAGTTATCAAATCATTTCAAAAGCTTATAAATTGCACTAGATAGAAAACATACTTACTGCATCAAGAAAAACTCAAACTGCTGCTCAATTGGAATTCTCCTCTTCAGACATCGTCTTCCTCGGCTTTACAGTAATCGATTAACTCTTCTTCTTCTTCTTTTTGCCGTCGACATAAACGATTGATTTCTTTTCATTTTTTACCTTCGTCTTTTCTACAGAGCTTCGTCTTTTTTTTGGTTCGATAATAATGGATACGGAAGTGGAAAGGGGGGAATGAAACATCTGTTAGGTTTAGGGTGTTATTTAATTTAGGTATTGGGCTGCTTGTTTTAACTCAGGGTATTTGGGCTGCTTGTTTTACTCAGTGTATTTGGGCTGCTGGTTTACTTCAGCAAGTGTTTTATTTACTTCAGCATGTTTATTTAGTTCAGCATGTTTTATTTACTTCACGTGTTTTATTTACTTGAAGTTTTTTACTTGTAGAGAAGCATGTTTCAGCATGTTTTATTTACTTCAGCGTGGTTTGTTTACTTGCAGAGAAGCATGTTTTTTATTTTATTTTATTTGGAGCTTAATTTAATTTAAGTTATATTGGGGAGAATTTAAGTTATATATTCAACTCAACTGTTTCCTAATGATATTGTTCACAATTTATAGGTACGCTATGGAAAATCAAGCAAATACTACAGAGATCGGTTGGAATTATGGTACCCCAATCGATGGAATGTTCGAAAAACAAAATGCAGTTTTTGTAGTAAACAAATCAACGGTGGTGGTATAACTCGTTTGAAAGAACATTTGGCAGGCGTAGACGGCAATGTAATGGCATGTCCAAATGTTCCTCAAGATGTCAAAAAATTAGTACGAGCTCATATTGTTGGAAAGAAAAATGACTGTACTAAAGGAAAACTAGAGAAACAACGTGTACAACAAGAATTGATGAGTAGACCTCAACAACATGACTCGAACAGTGAAGATGATGAAAACGAAGATGATAGAGATGTTCGTCGTGCTATGCGAGAAAGTAGAGATACATTTAGAGAACATGAGATGCAAAGATCTTACAAACAATTAGGTGTCGGTTCTAGTCAACCAGAGCGTAATGTACGTAGTAGATCTACGAGACTAGAGAGTGATTTTGAAACTTTCTCTGTTGCAAGGATTGATTCATACATGCAGAAAAAAGGAGTTATTTCTCAACCTTCTATTAAGTCTGCAATGAAAGGCATTAAAAATGCTAAAAAACACATAGGTCGTGCAATTGCTAAATTCTTTTACTTTAATCACATTCCACATAACATTGCAAATAGTCCTTATTATGCAACGATGGTTGATGCGATTGCGAAATGCGGTCGTGGAATAGATCCACCTACCGCATATGAATTATCACATTCATACTTGGAAATGGAATTAGAAGAAGTTCGATCATATATTACCACTTTTCATAATTTTTGGGATGAATATGGTTGTACGTTGATGTGCGATGGTTGGAGTACTCAGAATCGACGAAAAATTATAAATTTTCTTGTGTACTCCACCCATGGGATGATATTTCTCAAATCTGTAGATGCTACTAATGAATTTCAAAGCAGTGAATATATATGTGGATTGATGAACGAAGTTGTAGAGACTATTGGAGAAAATAGAGTAGTGCAAGTAGTGACAAATAATGGGGCCAACTATAAAGCTGCCGGTCAATTATTGATGCAGAAAAGAAAACATTTATACTGGACGTCATGTGCAGCACATTGCATTGATCTGATCTTAGAAGATATCTCGAAAGAACCGGAGGTAACATCTATCATCTCAAATTGTCAATTAATAACGACATTCATATACAATCATGGTTGGTTACTTTCCATAATGAGAAAAGAGACAAATGGCAAAGAATTGATCAGACCGGCAGTGACTAGGTTTGCCACTCATTTCATTGCATTAGACTCTATTTATAAACACAAAAATGACTTGAGAAGAATGATTGCTACAAGGGAATGGGCATTTAAAATGCCTAGACTCACTGTTAAGAACAAAAGAACTGCAACCAATGTCTCCGACCTGATTTACAATGATACTTTTTGGACTGCCGCTACTTCCATCATTCTTGTATTTGAACCACTAGTCAAAGTATTAAGAATGGTTGATAGTGATGATAAAGCAGACATGGGCTACCTTTATGAAGCGATGGATCTCGCGAAAGAGTCAATTAGGAAAAACGTTGGCTCGAAGCAATCAAAAAAATGGTGGGACATTATAGATAAAAGATGGGAAAAACAACTACACCGGCCAATTCACGCGGCAGGTATTTTAAATTATTACCTTACAAATAGTTAAAATTCATAACATTCATGTTCGTACTATTTAAAATATAGGTTATTTTCTTAATCCTATTATTTAATAATCCGTATACGTCAAATGATCCATCTAACTACAGACATTCTACTTTTGACTACGCCGGTGGCTATTATTATCACGGAGCAAACGAGATATATAACAGTGATATATCAAGCGATCAAAATAGTCAGACTACATGTACAACACAGAATGACGAACCCTCCTCATTTGATAACATGTTGGCAACATTTCTAGGTACAGGACAAATACAATATGGTTATCCACCATACCATACGACACAAGTGGATGAAGAAAATTGTGAGAACAATCCATATACAGCACCGAGAAATAGTTTTTGGATGTAGTAAATTTATGATGTTGTATTCTATTTCTTTGTACAGTATAATTATATTTTATTGGTTGTTCATAAGTTTATTAACAAACTACTGAAAACTGAAATTTGGACCGAAACCGAAACAAAACCGAAACTTTCGAAATTTACGAAATCATTCGAAACTAACAAAATTTCAAATGACCGAAACCGAGTTCTCGAACCTTGGGACAAACACATTAGCGACTGAAATTTTGAGAAAATATCAAATACTATAAAAAGCCACATCAGCCAAAATTCCTATTATGAATATTATGCCAAAGTAAAAAATTTGATAAGACGATCATAATTTAAGTATCGAAAGCAATGAATTTTAAGAGTCGGTACATTGATTAACCTATTATGCCATGGTGGTTAAAATATGAAAAAAAGATGACCAATTATGATGAAAAATTTGAAGATCATAAACTTACCATTTAATTCCTTGTATCTTTGCTGAAAAACTTTTGCATATCTTTCAAATTCCTCTTCTGTTCTACCTTCCATTTCTAAGGCTATGTTCTTTATGTCCTTGTGGCCACACTTTTCACATGCTTGAATGAATGCATTGAAATCTTGTCTAGTCCATGTTGAGAAACCCTTGAAATGCACAAGTAACAATATTAGCAAATAGCTTTAATGAGATGCAATGTAACAGCCAACATACTGCTACTTTTATTCTTGTTCCTCAGGAGTTAATACATCTAAAAAAGGAATATTTTAAAGCACGTCAAATAAATATATACAGATCACTGTTAAGACATGAATAATAAGGGTACCTTCAATTTCATCTCCATCGCCAATTGTATCATTCTTATGGTGTATCTAAGGCAAAAGGGTCGGAATTATATATATATATATATTATAGTTACATACTTTATTAAACTGAAATATTCTAGAAAGAATAAGACAACCATGGAAAGAAGCGCTTATTTACCTTTTATTGACAATTGATAGGGGTGGCCAAATTACCTAGTTTAGTTAATTTTGACATAAATTAAGAAAAAAGTTACCAAGGTGATTATTAACTTTAATAGATGACTCCTGCTAACTCCAAAAATAGATCCCGTCAAATACACAAGTGCTAATTATTCGATTTTGCAAATAGATCCATAAAATTAATCGAATATCTTCTTAGCCTTCCACAAAATAATTTTTTTAATGGAACATAATAAAGACTCTTCATTATAAATAGATCGACAAACTTTAACAAATACCTTCTTAAATTATCCACAAAATAATTTTTATATTGAATGGAACTCAATATTTTAGTTTTAGAACAAGTACTTCTGTTTTATAACATCCACTAGTCGATTCAAATAAAGTGATAATAACTACAAATTATCTAAAACAACATTATCATGTTGGTAAAGCATTCAAGCTTTACCAAATTACAGTTTCAAATCTCTGTTTATGCACCTCTTTTTGAAAATTGGGGATATTACTAAAAGTAAGAACAATCTTAAATTAGATTATGTCGGCACCCAAAATTGTCAATAGCCCAAGGTATACAATCTAACCGAGACATACTATGAGAATGTATAAACAACATTATCGTAAGAAAGGACATGCATCATGATATACCTTTCAGTTTTGAGTCCATCTCTCTATTACACATACCGTCCAAGAGACCGTCTTTCTTCTTTCCTATGCAAGTGTTATGGATTACCACTGTTGGTGGCCATACAATTAGGTCCTCTCTATTGGCTGATGCCTCATCAGTAGATAAGGATTGATATGTCTTTGACTCATCAGGCGCTTTCGCGTGATTCCATCCCATAAGAACACACAAGGCCTTATGCAAACCAAGATGATCAACAGGCATGTCCGGTTTTGTGCAATATTCAAATGCATGATGAGCCCATGTATATTTGGGAATGAAGCCCTGAAACGTGCACACCAATTCCACTAAATAACAAGGGTAGCAAAGCATCCTTTAAAGGTATTAGGTTTAACAGACCATAAGTACCGCACAGAAGTTACTAGTCACAAATTTATACTTTTTCTAGAAAGCATAACGATTTCACTGACAAATCTACAACAAAAAGCACATTATAAAATCTAAGTAGAAAAACATACATGAACTTAACTTTATATAGGAAGAACAATGATTTAACTGACAAATCTACATTAGAAAGCCCATCATAAAAACTGAAAAAACAGTCGTAGGTTAAAATGATTTTACTAGCAACAGAGACTGACACTGAGATGAGCGTATATTTTACAATCTTCAATAGTCATATCTCTTTATTTAGACACATCTTTTATTTGAAATGAACCAACTTTACAAATTATATCTTATTAGGAGGAAATAATTTAATATTTTACATGTTTCCAAACTGTCAACATGTTTCATTTTTGTGCCAACTACTGCCAACATTGAAGTCAATGATGTGAAAGTAGGCGGCAATTCAGTTGATGATACTTGTTCTTTATTTTCTTTACATTAACCCGACCATGAAACTTGTTAAAAAAACACACATGGACCGATGTGAGTATAGCAGCAACATCATATATTGCACTCCAATGGTTTTGCAGAGTATCCAAGTATACACTTCCATCAGCGTAAACTTCAAACACCCCATGAAGAAATTTTGTTAGATTAACTATGTCATGTATGCTTAATTTGAAACCCAGCTGCATGTTTGTGAAATGCAAAGATTAATGACTTGCCAAGACCAGAATTATGGTCATCAATAAAATATAAGATGTACATGGAAAAGTGAACAATGGAAACATGTATTTATAAGACATGCAAAATGTTGGCATGAAACCCCTCAGCCATTTTATTTTTTCATTTTAGTAACAGCAACCAATTTACATGTAAAATACAACAAACATCAAAGAAAACACAGAGCCTATGAGATCGTTTATCTAGGTTATAAAAAAATATTTACTTCAAATTATAGTACCTATACTTCTACAATAAATGGTAATATTTCTCTATAAGCTTTTTCCAAATACGGATTGTAAAATAAATATTTCAAACACCAACTTGATCAAACCTTATAGCATCATTATTAGAAACCACTAACATAACAAGGAACCAAAACTTGATACGGATAGCAATGCTAAGTATTCCACTTATTTTCCCTTAACTCAAAATAGAACCTTTATCTGAAATTGGAACTACCCAACCTCTATAAGATTGACACGTAGCAAATCATGTCGCTCGCAATGAGAAAAGGATAAATAAAGAAGCTGGGGAGCATAATAAATATTTTAAAACTAGATGAAGTAGAAGTGCAGAACTTTGAACCAAAGAACTTTATATCCTTAATGCCATGTCAAGGCCACTGTATATAGAGATTATTTTACTTAGGGAATTTAGATGTATCAGAAAAATAGATTTAACAAAGGGTATTTAAAAGAGATTTATTTACAAAGCTGAAACCTATTATCATTGCATGGTAAAGAATCAAAATCGATGGTTGGGAAGCTGAGATTTAAAACCTATTGTCATTTACAAAGCTGAAACCTATTTAAAACGCACACCTTCCTATTCCGTCGAGTTTAGGGCAGCCAATAGAGAATCAAAATTGACATGGAGGATGAATGAAGCTGAGATTTCAAGTGTCAGGCGAATTAAAATTAGAATCAATGGTAGGGAAAATTATATATGAATATCATTAGATTCAATTACCATTTCCTAGAATAATTATATGTGATCATATGCAAAATATATATTCTAAAAATGGTAACTAATACAGTTGTTCCATCTCCACGTATAAATAATGCACATTCATACTTTATATATATTGCATTTTATGCATATTCAAACATGTACACTTAAAATAAACATTTCCCACAAATAGGAAATGTATATTTAACAACTAAAACACTACAAGTTTAGCAGAGTAAATGAATTTAAATTATAAGCAAGTGTTAACATTTAAAGGCATGGTAATGAACCCATTCATAAAAATATGAAACTGTTTCTATTTTTCATTATATATGCAGTTTTAGTTGATATAAATAAAATTATAACTCTAGAGATGGATTCTAAACTTTTTATATGTTAATCAAAATTGCCCTCCTCAATTGCTACACCAAAAATAACAAGGTCAGAAACATAAATGGAAAACAATACCACATATTGCTATTGTTCTATTTCAGGCATCGATCTCCATTGTTTCACAATTAGAGGTCGTCAATGAGCTGCATAAAAATTCGAACTGAATGGTGAAGAAGTCTCCTTTCAATCGGCTACACAATACTTCATGTTGCTCATAATAACCATATATCAATCTAGATAATCAATACAAATCATTTAAATAATATCTTAATTCACCTTGTCATTCCAGTAACATAATGCCTCAACAAATCTTGAATAAAACCAACGGCATCAGCTTTTACCTTGAAAAATCACAACCTGATGTGGTAGTGGGATGCGGTTGGAGTCTGGGCAACAAATAGGAAATAGAGGCGTTGGGTAGGTTGTTGATGCAGGGTTTTGATTTTATCGGATGTAAGGGAAGGTAGATGCAACTTTCAAAAATGTTAAAGTCTGGATTAAGAAGCCATTACGATGTGGTAGTGGAATAAGGATGCGAGATTGATTCTTGAAATTGCATGAAATTGATTGGAATAAGCTAATAAAATTGTGGTATTAGGGTGCGGTAAGGGGTTTTGATGAAGTTGCAACTCCAGATGTTTGGAAAATTTTACAAATTTAGGCTTAGATTTAGGATTTGTTATTTGGGGTAGAAGATGAAATGTTTTAAGCGGTCAACGAAAACAAAGGAGGGAACTCAAGCGGGCTTAAAAGTATTGTATAGTACTTAATACAGCGTTGTTTTATCATTTGTTTTATTTTCCCAAGATCAATGACTGCAAGTAGCATCTGAACGCTGTGCGTGTTTGTTGTCATAAAGGACTTTTCTTGTAGTACAGAAATTCAACCGCTCAAAATACAGTTTCCTACCAAAGACACATCAGCAGTCCACGCACACCAAGCAAATGAGATGGATGGATGACACGTGACGCGATCCAAAGGTGGAAACTAAAATAGCATAAGGACTTTGGCGATCCACGTGCATCGCTGTATTATAAATAGAAAAGTCATTGTAGTAGAAAAATGAATAATTTAACTGTACCTTTTTTAGGCACACAAAACAAAAACTCTGTATTATCTTCCATTATTTGTTTGTATTTAGAATATAAAAGAAAGAAAGTGATATTTTCCCGTGGACATAGGATTTCTTAACATTCGAACCACGTAAATTCTCCGTGTCCATTTATTAGTTCCAGTACTTTATTTTTGCAGCTTTATTTTTTTTCGTTAACTCAAATACCTAGATAACTACTTGATTTTGTATATCTTTAGCACTTTACACTTTACAATATTGTACAAAAGAAAAATAGTATAATTACTCCTCTTTAATGCAAAGTTAATATCACTTAATTTTGTTGATTCATAATCTAAAAAGCACTCAGCGTCACAATTACTTTGTAAGAAATACTCGGGTGTTTGTGAGACGAAAAATCTCACCAACATTTTTGATGCTAAAAGGAAGGCGGAACCTCCACTTTCCCCATCTAGCAAATCTTACCTATATTCTCCTCCCATACCTTGAATCCCATGGATTCCATAACTCCTCCTGCACAAGAACATTTCCACATGGCCCCGAAAATCTCGAAGAGGCCACTCATAACCTCGAAAGTCCAAAACAAGATGGAAGCTTCAACGTAAGTCACCTTGGATCCCATTTTGGCCGCATTCCAACCCTTCATTAACAAAATGAAACTACGTATGGATGGGTTAGAAAAAACTATAGCCTAACATACTGCCCTTAGGCCAAGATCTCCCCAACCATCCACAGCTTACCACCTTCACTCACCGACTGCGCCGACTATGAAGCACTGGGTGATAATGGTACACTTAGAAATGAGAACAGTGAAGCTAGCCCAAAAGCCAGTGTCAAACTCAAAGGCAAGATCTAGGCTAACCCATAGATCAAATCAAAACCTGCTAATATTGAACCGCTACTACTGAAGAAGTAGGTTTAATCTGCTCTAGATGATGATGACACCACTTCACTTTATAAGGGCGATTCATCCCAAACAAATCTTAAGAAAGATGAGATTCGTCGGTTGAAAGCTCGTGTAGTGTAGCTAGAAAAGTTTTTCTAGTAAAGCACTAGGGAAAATGGATGGGAAGAGGGTTCTTCCCAGTTCAATGCGACCTTTATAGAAGCTGACTTCCCTAACAACTTTAAAGCCCCATCGATTGACAAATTCGATGGAACCACCATTCCTGACAACCACATCTGCACCTTCGAGTATTATATGGACATTTTGAAAATAGGGAAGACGGCTTGATGTAAACTCTTTTCAGTTTGTTTAGTCGGTGCAGCCTCCAAATGCTTCAAAAGATCTGGACTGGGAGAAGTCTGCCCTTGGTGATAGCTATCTACAGGTTTTCTAAGGCAATTCAATTCGAGAAGAGAAGCTTCCCCGGATGTAAATACCATTTTATGCATAAAATAAGGTGAGAGTGAAAGCCTATGCAATTTCATCAAATGCTTCAAATTCGAGGCACTCTAGATCGGGGTGACTAGTGAGGAAGCATTGCTAATGACTGCTCATGCCAGAATCAGAAGTTGTACCGCTATATGGGAGAAAAAAACAGAAAGCCATGTCACAACATGAAAGCTTTCTATGAAAGGGCTAGCAGTTATATTAAGATGGAAGAGGCCGGATCTGCAACATAATCTCTTAGAACTTCTGCCCTTAGCAATGATAAGAAAAGGGGGCGCAAGGATATTATCCACCTACAAAAAGACTGATAGAGCTCAACTTCACAACAAAAACTCCCCTCGCTCATACCCTTGGGAGGATATTTGAAATGACTAGGACTGCAACAACCCGTACCTTAATGGGCCTAAATAATAAAAAAACGAAACCCAAGTCCATCAAAGCACGGATCGTTGAATTTGGTATCTGAAAATAAGCATGAGCATTATCAGAGGTTGATAGAAATCTAAACTCACAACGGAACCAATAATAGGATAAGAATATTGACTATGAATACTACCTTAGAATTAATGGTATTCCTTGGATAGCAGATTGTCACATCAGCATCGAGCATGAGAAAAAAGAATACTTCTCCAATAACTAAACACGTCCAGCTCTAGTGACCCGTTCCTCTAAATCAATCCTATGGGTTGTAATGAGGAGGGGGTCAGAACAACATTCTGGTGACATAAATCTATAAACCGTCCATAACATAAATTTATACCGATTGGTTTCCATTTAATTACTATGTCTATTAAGGTTAGGAATTCTAATCTAACCTTGCATTGCATACACGATTACTTACCTACCTATTTCCAAGGTACGAAATACTAACGAAGCCTTATCAACCACCCAATACTTTCAAGTCCATTAGCCACTTGATACTTCAAAATATGAAGAGGGCTTCTACTATCGCCACATAATACTTTTAAAAGAGAACTAGGCAGACTTTGCCAATTATGACCTCAATCGAGGTAGACTTCGTCATTTAAGACCTATTCCCAAGGTGGGCTTCTAACATCGTCGTTATTGGTCTATTGGTCCTAACTACAGAGACCTTTGACAATTATATATGTTCTTATAATTTATAATAGCCATACCACTAGCTCATATATCGTTGCTAAAGTCTTAGAAATATGAGAGACTGTACCCAAGCCACTTAATACCTCATTAATAATGACAAGGCATGCCTTTAACCATTTAATACCTACTTATAGGTAGGCCTTTGCCATTTAATACCTAACCCCAAGACGGACTTCTCACTAGTATTATCTAGTAGAGATTGCTTGGAAATCTCATTAGGCTACTTAGTACTTCTTTTATAGGAGAGAGGCGAACCCTAGACCGGTCACTTAGTACCTCAAACCTAAAGCAAACCCTTCTCGAGATATCCATCATTACTCTTAATTATAAATATGGAATCTCATTAGGTTACTTCTCTCGGTAGGGAGGCAGGCCCTAAGATAGCCACTTATACATCAATACTGAAGTAAACTTTTTAGAGATATCCCTCACCGCTCCTAATTGCAAATTTGGACCATTTAATACTTTCCAATTAAGAAAGCAACTCCAATCTCTCACATCGTCACCGGTCCTATGATTAGTGATATCTCACATCAATAGTAAGTGCACCCGACTGTTGGTAGTCTCAAAGTAAAGGGCAGTATTCCATCGAGTTATCTACTAACCTTGTATCACTAACCTACTAAGTTCAATTAACCATCCTAAGTCTTTACTTATACTATCTTAGGTTGACGTTGTACTTAGCCTACTAATTCCCTTTTCAGTTAAGGCAATAAGATTTACCTTAAATGCTTATCAACCCATAAATTCCCTTTTAACGCTCATAAATGTCAATTTATCTATATCATCCTGACGGACATTTTCTAAGACATTTATGTATGGTTAGTAGTTTCATATTATTAACCTTTTTATATCTATTCCATTTTTATCAGTGTCATTAATTCATTTGTCTCTTTTAATTGTAACCCTTAATTTAATATTATTAATTATTTCTCATTAATTGTCCATTAATTAAGGTTAAAATCTTTCATTTTCTATTAATTAATCAATAGGAATTCCTAATTTATTTCCCATTATTATGATTTACTACCTTTTTTGATTCTAACTATTCGCTTCGCTAAATATAATAATAACCAACGAACCTTACACATAAATAACGCATGAATAAACATTGTTCTTCTTTATTAATGCAATAAATACGTATAAACTGCCTAATAAAATACCTATTCGTAACCAAATATATTCTAGTCATAAATATGTAATTAGAATATGCATCCATATTTAATTTGCTGGAATTAAATTCCTCAGTAAGATTTTCCGGTATGATTTCTATAAATTAATTTAACACAAAAATGAAAGATTAACCCCATTTGAAATTACAAGGAATAGATAATTTCTTATTCCTTGTTAAATCAAACATCGTCCTTTTTGAACGAAAAGTGGAAAAAGTAAACAAATTTATAAAAGTCAAAAGGATGTTCTTCCCACAAATTAAACTATGGAAAATATATAACATAGCACAAATTGGGCAATAATTCAAAAATCTTATTTTACACACAAGTACAGATCTGGAACAAAAATATACAAGATTCAAATTCTAAAATCTTTGGGACTGATTTCCAGGTCTAGGTGTAAACATATTTCAAATTAGATCTAAAACAATAATATGTAGGCAATAGTTTTCTAAACTAATTTAAGCTTATAATTCATAAATAAAATTGATTTAGGCATAAGAATCTAAAATATGCCAATGAAATGGATTTAAAATCCTAAACAATATATAAAATTTTCCACTCACCATTTAAAAGCGATCCAAATCTCCAGATCTGAAGTGGAACCTTAAATTCATCTCCATGTCCTTTTTAATCCAAGAAATATGTATAAAAAGGGCATATACATACATTAGATCTAAGAAGAGACTTGGGATTGGGAAAGAAAATAGACACAAATATATAAATACCTCTAATACGCATATAGTTGATTCTCTTCTCTTCTCCTTTTTATTAGATTTCTATTCTTCTCCAATTTGTACGAATATAGATATCAATATAAATATCTTATTTTTATAATTTAGAAAGAAAGTGGAGAAGATAAAATGGCAGAGCATTATTGCTTTATTCAGAAAAATATGAGGAGAGAAAAAAGGGTTAGGCCTATATTTATAGACGCTAAAATGAAACAAAATTGTTAGATCAAAATATAATAGATCTAGGTCATTGAGCCAAGGAAAACCCTAGCCGCCGCCTTAAGAGCGATCGACCACTCCCTCATGGGGGTTGAACACCTTAGGTCGACCGCTACACTAAGTGGGTTGACCTGTGGACCCTATCCAATTAATTAAAAATGTTAATTTCTTAAACGAATTATTTTCGTTTTGAATTCGTCTTTCGTCCGTAACTTCTGCGTTTGGACTCCGATCGCAAAACTCCAAATATGAAAGTTGCTCAGAATTTCGCTACAAATACAATGGAGAATGTTTTGTGGTAAAATTCCATCTTTTGCACAAATTTCATTTTTAGAGCCTAATTACTTAACTAACTAATTAAATAACGAACGTCAAATTATGGGGTGTTACTAGGATCGAGCTTGCTTATAATGTACCGAACAAGAGAAAAAAGGTAGAGCGGAACCGAGGCGGAGCATAGACAACTACAGACACCTGAAAAATGAGATATAAAGGTTTATTCAAAAGGGGTACTTAGGCAGCTTCTAGAAAGAGAATAACGAAGAAAGGATCGGGAACCTCACCCCGAATCCGAATGAAAACCAAGCAGGAAACCCATTCAAACTCATAGCCTCAATAAATGGGAGACGAAACTTTGCCGGGAAGAGAAAGAAGGCACATGAGCAGTATGTGCAAGAAGCAAGAGTGGAACAAAAACCATATTCAATATAAGTTAGAAACCTGCACAGGACATAACTTTCACCTCAGCTGATGTCATCGGAGTTGTCTTCCCACATAGGATTCAACTTGTCATTACGATGCAGATCTCAAACTGTACCATTAATAAGGTCTTCATGGACTATGGTAGTTTTGTTAATGTCATTTTCAAAGCTTCATATGGCCAAATGAATCTTTTAGTGGAAGTATTGAAGCCCAGCTCCAAGCCAATCTATGGCTTGAACGTTGATGCTACAACTCCCATCGAGTCAGCACGCTTACTGGTTACTGTCGGGACTGCACCCTTCACAAATCTTTCTATGCGGGCTCCCTAATCATCGATCTACTGTCACCATATAATGCATTCTTGGAAAGACCTACACTGATTGACTTGGGGGCGGTTATCTTTCCGAAGGATCTACTCATGAAATTTCACACCACTGCCAGAGTAGGGTCGGTTCTAGGAGAGCAATTTCTAACTAGGGAATTATACAATGTAAACATTAACTCTAGTAATAAAAAATTTCAAAACTCCTCTATTGTTTCTTCTAATATCTACGATAAGAATAACGATAATGGAAAAAGGTTTAAGCCCATCTTAAAAGTGAACTGACACGAAGTACCACGACCGATGACGAAACAAGTCGTTCTGCGACCGCAACATCGGTAAGAAAAGAGAAAAGGAAATATATGCACATGATCAGCACCGATGAATATAACTCAATCTATGGATGGTACTTCTTCGAAAAGGCTCAGTAAAGGGACTCTCAGTCACCTCTCATCCCAAAGAGGAAGGAGAAGATGAAATAGACCCAAGATTAAGGGAAACAAAGAGAGAGTTAGAGCCAGTAAATGATCTCGAAGATATACAAATGGATCCAAAAGACCCTACAAAAGTTCTCAAGATTGGGAAGAATCTCAGTGTAGAAGCTCGAATTGAATTAATATACTTCTTGAAAAGATCAACAAACATATTTGCTTGGACACATTCAGATATGGTGGGAATAGATCCAACCATCACCTTCCATGCACTCAACATCGATCC
This sequence comes from Allium fistulosum, assembly GCA_030737815.1. Taxonomy (NCBI): domain Eukaryota; kingdom Viridiplantae; phylum Streptophyta; class Magnoliopsida; order Asparagales; family Amaryllidaceae; genus Allium; species Allium fistulosum. Next base: position 1,190,178,660 of record CM060904.1, on the reverse strand, counting down.
TGGTGCTCATCCAGTTAGACAGAAGAGAAAAGTACAACGCTTTACATGAAGAGGTCAAGAAGTTGAAAGCAAACAGATTCATCAATGAAGTGTACTACCCGAAATGAATCGCCAATCTAGTACTTAGAAAGAAAACCAATGAAAAATGGAGGACCCGCGTAGGCTATACCAACCTCAATAAGGTCTGCCCTAAAGATAGCTTCCCCTTGCCTAGAATTGATCGGTTAGTGGATATAACTAGTGGGCATGAACTGCACTTGTTCATGAATGCATATTCAGGATACAATCAGATAGCTATGTTTGAGTCGAATTAGGAGCATACTAGTTTTATAATAGACAAAGGCTTGTACTGCTACAAAGTAATGCCATTCAGACTCAATAACATTGGAGCAACCTACCAAAGATTAGTTAATATGATGTTCTCAAAGTAGATTGGCAAAAATGTAGAAGTATATGTAGACAACATGTTGGTTAAACCAAAGGAAACATCAAGTCATGTATAAGATCTGGAGGAAACGTTTGAAGTCCTTTGGCAATATAATATGAAGTTGAACCCATTGAAATGTACCTTCGCTATTCATTCGGGTAAGTTCCTAGGATATAGGGTGAGTGCTCGAGGCATTGAAGCAAACCCAAAAAAGATTGAATCTATAAGGAAAATGGGAATTCCAACAAAGTTGAAGGATCTCATGAGCCTAAATGGTAGGGTAGCCGCACTGAGCAGATTCATCTCTAAAGCGACTGATAAGCGCATACTATTCTTCAATTAGGTAAAGAAGGGGTGAAGTTTCAATAGGACTAAGGAGTGCAACTACTTTTTAAAATATGAAGGATAATCTAGTCAATACTCACATACTATTTAAACCAATAACATGTGAGGACTTGTATGTATATTTAGTTGTAACTGATAGAGCTGTTAGTGCTATAGTGATCCACAAGCAAGCTTTTTTCAGGAGCAGAGTTAAACACCCCGGTTATTGAAAAGCTAGCCTACAACCTTCTCCTCATGACAAGAAAACTGCAATCCTATTTTCAAGCACATTCCATCGAAGTCCTTACAAACAAACCATTAAGGAAGATACTGCAGAAGCTAGAGACATCTAGCCACTTGCTGAAATTGGCGATGGAGCTCAACCAATATGATATCACCTACTGTTCGAGAAAAGTAATCAAAGGTCAAGCACTAGCAGTCTTCATCGCAGAATGCACACCGCCAATCGAGCGCCAACCAGAGGAAGAAGCTCCTACCCCGTAGTTCTGGCAACTGTTTGTGGATGGAGCTTCAAACAAACAAGGAGCAGGGATTGGATATGTACTAGTTACTCTAGATAAATAGATGCTATATGAAGCAGTACATCTTTGGTTCACGGCGACTAATAATGTGGTAGAATATGAGGCTCTCCTTGTAGGCTTAAAAATGGCTCAGGTAATGAAGGTAACCATATTAAAATTCACAGTAATTCCCAATTAATTGTAAATCAAGTGTAGGGAAATTACCAAGCGAAGAAGCCAGCTGTAGCCAAATATGTGTAACTTTCTAAAGATTATTAGAGCAGTTCTAATAGTTTGGCATAGAGCAGATCCCATGTGTGAACAACTCTTTTGCCGATTCATTAGCTAAACTTGCAAGCACCAAAGTAGCAAATGAAATGAAAGCCGTCCCAATAGGATATCTGGAAAAATCGAACATCACTGAAGCTAACCAAATACTGGTCCTAACTCGGGCCCAAAGAGCAGTAATCCAGGGGTCCAAGTCCAGAAAATAGAGGAAAATTAGGGGTAGTCCCCAGTTAAGCCCACGCTTCAGCAAATTGAAGAAGACAATTGGATGACCCTCATAAAGTAGTTCCTGTTAAATTGAATCTTACCCCAAAACAGAAACGAAGCCCGATAACTAAGATATCAAGTTCTGTACTACTTCTTCTTTGATGGCATATTATACAAGAGAGGGCATTCTACCCCTTATCTTAGATGTGTTTCCAAAGAAGAAAGAATGCTAGCCATGAGAGAAGTACATGAGGGGCAGTGCGAGGATCACTTGGGGGAGCTAAGTTAGCAAAAAAGGTACCGAGGCACCATTATAACTAGCCCATACCACTTCAGGACACAAGAGAATTTGTAAGAAGATGCGACAATTGTCAAAGATTTGCATGTATCCCGAAACAGCCATCCCATGAGCTCATCTAACTAGCAAGCCCATAGTCGTTTGACATATGAGGCATAGATTTGATAGGCCCGCTTCCTATGTCAAAAGGAGGAGCGAAATAAGCTATTATGGCAATAGACTACTTCACCAAATGGGTAAAGGCGAAACATTTAGCTACGATCACCAGGAAGAAAATAGTTACTTTTGTAGTAAGAAAAAAATCACTAGGTTCGGCATCCCCTACAAAATAATTACCGATAATGGGACCCAGTTTGAAAGCAAGGAATTTACAGGGCCCTACAAAAAGAATGGTATACTTAAAGTTTCTTCTCTACCACGCACCCACAAGAAAATGGGCAGGTCAAAGTAGCAAACAAAACTATCAAGAAGTTACCTAAGAAAAGAAAGTAGAAGACAAAGGAGAAGTGGGTGGAGGAATTGTCTTTGGTATTATGGGCCTATATGACCTCAACTAGATCCCCAACTAGTCATACCCCATTTTCCTTAACCTCTAGATAAAAGCTATGCTCCTGCCAAAGTAGAAGTCCCATCACATAGAAGAATATCATACACGACCAAGAAGAATGGAAAGCTAAAGGAAGCTACCCTCAATCTCAGTCAAGAGAAAAGAGATGAGGCAACAGTTGTATCCACCGCGTACCGACAAAGGATGGCGAAAAACAACAATTCTGGGCTTAGGGAAAGGAGCTTCTACAAGGCAGATTCGGTACTATGAAGAGTAATGGATAAAACAAAAGACCCAATAGATGGAGCTCTGGGCCCAAATTGGGAAGGACCACTTGTTGTAGCAGAACTTTTAACTATCGGGGCATACCGACTATCAAAACTTAATGGAAATCTAGTTCTAAAAACATGGAACTTAGAGCATCTCATGCCTTATTTTGTGTGATCTATGTTACTTATGTAACAAACATTGTAATTATTATAAAAGATAGTAATACAATGAACATGACATATGGATATTGGACGAGCCGAACCAGTATAAAAATCTCTTTGTGTTAATTTATCTAATATAATTAACAATTAACTGGACATAGGGATATCGAACGGCTCAAACCAGTGTGAAAACTCTCTGTATTAATTTATCTAACACAATTAACACTTACACTAGATGTAAGGATATTAGACGGTCTGAACCAGTATAAAAAATCATACGCATGAATTGAAAAGGTCGTAAACACATGACCCGACTTCACAGTCAAAATACAATCTTTCCCAAAATAGCGGGACAGACCGTTCCAAGCACACGAACATGGAACTGCCCCCAAACAGTAGGGCGGGTCATGTCAAGCATATAACAAAACATGCATGTCGAACAGATTAGCTTAGGAAATATGAATCATGCAAGCAGCTAAGCAAAAATGGCAAGTAGAAATAATGCATGGAATGCAAAACAACTTACAAACCAAGTACAATTTCAGAAACAACATAAAGTTTACTAGGTAAATGCTAAAAACTAAGATTTACTAATATTTACTAAAATTAACTCATGTTTGTGTAATTCTTCACATTTGCATACCCATCACAAGTAAAGATAAAGTTAGTATGACCTATAATTACATCAAAAGTTGAATCCAAAAAACTTTGGTTTTCAGTGGAACAAACTATGTTATGGCTCCAACTCGTCTTTAGAAGAACCGTCAGTTATAATTCTCTCACAACAATGTGATCTACGGTTGCCCAACGAAGAATGTTGATCTGAACCACTACTGGCTTAAGAAGTTGGAACTGGGCCTCGTTTGTAATGATTCAGTAATTCACATAACTTGGCCTCGTGATAATCTTTCAATTCATGTTCCAACTTCTTCCACTGGAGAACAACATGAGGATCGACACCATGTTTCAACACAACATCAGGGGCCAAGGACGCAATAGGATCATCTTCTTCCAAGACAACTATCTTCGGACCTCGACCAATAGGGGTGAGTTGAAAATTAAGCAAGCTTAAACAAACAAAAAATCAAACGAAAGTGCGATCAAAATTAAAGCTCGCAAAGTATTTATACTATTTCACAAAAGAGTTCGGTTTAAAAAATGTCTTTACAAAGTTTTTTTTATAACTGAAAAAGAACATAATCCACGATATAGGTCTACAAAATTACCTTGAGTTATGTGTTAATTATGAAATGCCTACTCTAAGGCATACTAGCCAAAGGCGTTTTCATCCTAGGGCGAGAAGTCTTCCAAGGATCATAATTAGCACATGTCCAATGGTCTACTGGGACCCCCGGAGTCAAAACAAAATCTTCCTTATTACAAAGAAAGTTAAAGCTAGGGTAAAAGTTGGAAAAAATGTCCATGGTGCGTTGTATGGTGATTTATCCCATCTCGCCTTTAGCCTTCTGCTTGTTTAGTTTATCTACAATGGCAGCAATCTGATCGTGCTCAAGCACGTTGGTGGGTGCTATACAGCAATAGGAGCAGCCTGAGCTTTTAGAAGGTAGTATTCAATATCATAGATCTTGAGCATGACCTCCTCTCTAGTCTTTTTCTAAAGTATTGATCAGTTCAGCTCTAGTCTTCTTTGTAATCTTAGGAAAGCCACCAAAGTATTTAAGAGCATCTGCCCTCCACCCTTTCCTCCGCGAGTGAGGAAGCACCGCCGGCGTTTGTTGCTCCATCTACTTCTTATAGTAAGCTTCCATCTCTCTAAGTTTGCCTTGAAAGTGAAGTTCCACTTTCATTTTCCATCCATCTTCCAAAGAAAGGTCCACACCCATGGGGGGAAGAAGGCGCATCCAAACTAGACCCCACTACCCTTTTTCCTATGCCAGCACATTCCTTCTCTTCAATTCGTAGGAAATTTGAGTAGACATATCCTCAATAGTTTTTTTGGTTTGGTTATCTCTGCCTCATAAATAACCCCATAAAGTGCTTCACTATCTTTCAAGGATTGTTGCAGTTCATTCAACATTGATTCGACAACCTCAACCCTTACACGCAACTTAGTATTATGTTGATATTGATGATCCAGTGCATCTTTTGCCTCCTTAAGCTCAAAAGGGGGCTCTTTCAAATCTTTCTCAAGCCTTTTGTTAGTAAGTGTTAAATGGATATGCTTTGCTTCCAAAGCCATAGTAGGAGTAATGGCCGCAACCTCAAACTCGGGCGCACTAGTGTCATCTAGGCCATGTATAATGGGGACCAAGGAAACATTGGAGTCAAGAGCTTTGGCGAACTAAGATCAAGACTCATAGGGACTGAACTAGTTGGTAGTAAATTAAATTTGGTTCAAAGGAAATCAAGACACATAATGCTAAAATTAAATAAAGACATATATTATTAGGAACATCGTCATACGATATGTCTAGTAAATCCATATACAAAAATAACAATTATAAGCAGGGCTCAATCCCTATACAAATTTCTAAGCCTTTTGCTAAACCACTCCAAGTAGGGGCTATCAGGTGGGATAGAGTCACTTTCTAAAGTATACTGCAATCGACAAAGTACAAAATCGCTGAGCACCTCCTTTTCTATAACTATTTGATCAATTTTGGAAAGCGACCCTTAGGTTTCTTCTCTAAGTTGTATAAATGACTTGTCTAACTCTTTCTCACATGTACAAATTACTACTGCACTAAGGCCAAGACGATCAATGGTTTGGGTTTGAAGCATGTTCACGCTCTCCTTTAAAAGTTTAGTACATAAAACTTCTTCAGAAGACTAAAAAAACAAACAAAGCAACGAAGACGACATGGTCATTTAAAGGATAGAAATGAAACAAAGTAACAATAAAAGAAACCAACCATAGCAAAACTAAGTAACAAGACAATTTTTATTACATAATGAAAAAGTCTAAGATAATGTATAAAAAGTTAGGTAATTATATGAACAAGAGGTGTCAAAGTGATCTCAGATTCCTTAGACGCCTCAACTTCCTTGGTCGCTGCATCCCATCTTGGTTGCGCATAAGCAGAAGGGGAAGCATCCTCAACAGCAAGTTCCTCAGCCCATTTAGCTCTGCAGTAGTCGAGAGCAGCATTGATTCTATTAGGATTACTTAGGAAGCTAAGATCAACCTTAGTGGAAAACTAATGCTAAATTAAAGCGTACAACAGATAAAGGACGCAATAAGTAATATGCTTTAGGTCCTCTTGGGGATCCTTCAGAGCCTTCTCTTTCTCTGCCAAGTCACAACCCTTTAACTCCAAAGCCTTAGTTGCAGCTTTAGCCTCCCTTTATAGTTTTGTTTCGATATGCATTAAAAATTTCCTTAACTATGGCTTTCACGGAAACAACTTCGACCTTCTCGAAAGCAACCAAAGTGAGGTCCGTTGCAAGTTTCACAAGGTGGGCAAGGGTAGCATCCTGGTCGCCTTCCCACTTCTTTTGAGCATCAATTGTTAATTCTCTGAGCTGCAAACAACAAGAAGTAAGGAGCAATTAGGTAAGCCATCATCAATAAAGAAGGAAAGAAAAACACTTACATAAGTCCAAGACTTCTCTATTTCGGTTATGAGTTTCTAAGAGGGAGAGCTCAAGAAGTGGAAGGGAAACAAGAGAAGGAGAAGACGAGGCGATGTTGGATAGGTTATCTAGAAAAACCCTTCATAACCTCTCAGAGAGGTCAATAATAGCACCCTTTGGCATGGGAAGGTATCAAGTGTGATGGTCTTGAAGGGACTGAAGGGGCACAACAGGAAGTGCTTTTATAGAAGGAGGGGGAGGAACCACAATAGGCTTCTTGATAGGTTGGCTAGAGGCCTTGCCTCCGTCATGTTTCCTCTTCTGACTTTTCTTCTTCACCACTGTCAGCTTCTTCGGATCAAGAAACAAAGAATAAAGGTTATCAGCCATTTCACTTGTGCAAAAAAGGAATCCCAAGGTCAATAAAAGTCCTTATGAAGATCAGAAGCATAAAGTAATAATTCTTTAATCTATTCTTAGCAAATTATGCCCATAGGTTCATCCGACATTGGGAAAACAAGAAAATTAAATAAGAAAATTGTGATGTGGAAGTAGAAAGCAATGCTTTTGTAGCATCGACTTAGTAAAAGTGATTGCATTTTTCTCTCATTTTCGTCTACGCCCAAAATGTGATCCCTATGAGACTCACATAACTTAGTAGTATGAGCAGAAAAGTCAGGCTGATTAGGGCGTAGGCAAAAGGAAAAAGGAAAGTTATCAAGTTTGAAATGAAGAAATACTTATCAATCCACCTCTGGTTCTTACAAGGGATGGATTCAAGAATTGATTTTTTGGCCTGGGCATAATAGAACCCAACATCCCTCCCTAAAGGACTTTTGTGAATATTAAACAAAAATTAGGGCTCCTTATAAGAAAGAAGGGAGCCATTTTCCATGTAAAGAATAGAGGTAGCAATAACAAGCGAATAGGAAAGGGGGGCAAGTTAAATAGGAACAAGATCGATAGTGGACAACCATTCTCGAAAATCTAGATTTAAGAGAAGATAAAACCCACACCTTATATGCTCAGGGGTGATGGAAATAAATCCATTAGGAGGGGCATGGATGGCTTCGTGAGGTTCTGGGAATCTAGCCTCATAACCCTTGAAACCAAAATGAATCGAGATGTTCTCAATATATCTTTTAATCGGGTTATCTGGGATTGTAAAGATAAAGGAGAAAGGGAAGAAGATTCCATATCAAAATTATAAGATTAATCACCAGCTACTACTAAAGCACAAAGGGAATAAAAAAAGAAAGAAATCCTTGCTTCGATTCGAAAGAGGAACAAGACTAGGGGATAAACAAAATTAGTGGCAAGGGTTTTTATTACGTTTTCTTTTCAAAAACCTATAAAAGAGGTGAAAGAAGAAGAAGAAAATATGTACATACCTCAACATGAATTTTAGCTGCATAATCAGTATGATAAGAAAATTTCCTAAATGTCAATTGATTAAACAACAAGAATAATAAGTGCTAGAATCAAACGAATTTAGTTGGAAAATGAAAAGATAAATTTTATAGCTTTTTAGAGGGTCGGCCAATGAGGGAAGGACACTTGTATTAGAGCATTAAATGTAAAACTGCTAGTATGAATTTTCCCTTCCTTAGAAAAGAAAGAAAGGAAGAGGTAGAATCAATAGGATACAAGAAGCAAATGGTTACAAAGACAAGTCCACATCAACCTACGATCGCTATAGACTTAGGGGCAAGTGTTACACCCATATTTCCCAAACGATGTCAAATGCAGCTACCGAATCATAAGAATTCCCTTTACAACAACAAGAGCTGAAATAAAGAAAGGGGATAAAAAAAACTAAATCCCGATGGTGCTGCACTAAAATAATATTAAACTGTGGCCAGATAAAGGAACTGAGCCCATAATAAAAGCCAAGATACGAAAAGAACGCAATGACAAAACCCAAGTGATATTGTGTCGAGATCTCAAAGGAAGAAATACAACTACCTTCCCATTAAGTATACATTCAATATTACACTACTGCATAAGAACTAGAAACACCCATAAAGCTAGCCCTATAATGTCAAAAAGACAATAGAGAGGTGTCGCCAACTTGATATGATAGAACAGCGCTTCAATCCTATACCGATAGACAATTAATGAAGACGGCACTGCAATCTTGCAAAATCTGACCGCAAATACAAGGAATGGAATGAGGGGAAGGGACCACCCCATAGTAAGGGACTGAACATGTGACGCTCCACCCCAAGACCCACACTAACAAAGGATATAACAGAGTAATATCGTTTGCTAGTGCAGAGAATAGGGCTTGTTGTTAGGAGTGACCATCCGTAAATTTTGTGTTAATCAAGCATCAATACGTTGATTAATATATTATTTAATTCTTTGTTCAGATGGAATCGATATATATAATTCGGGCTTAAAACAAAACTTCGATGGATAATTAAAATCCAGAACAATCATAAGATAAATATAAATCACATAATTGTAGATCATAAAATAAACATAGCAGATCATAATAGATACCAGGTAGATCAGAAGGATACAAATACATAATTTCAACTACACAAGGGTGGATGTAACCATTCTCATAATACACAAATACTACATCTCCAAAATATATACCAAAGTGTATCCATAATGAGTATAACTCGATATATCATATACCTTCATAACATAAACATATACATGCTAGTAACAAGAGTAAACCCTTAACTAACAGATATGAAAGCTAATAAGAAGTCCATCATAAAGCCCCATGCGGAAGAAACTGAATTAACTCGGTCTGATCCAAGTATTATACAAATAATAAACGGGGTAGTCTAATCTAAATATCTATTAGCAAGATAAATGATACACACACACACATAAAAACGAACAAGTATGTTCATCAAGTCAAATATCAGTAAATCTCAAGCATTCGCTATAACTTCAAAATCACTAAATATTTAAACCCAAGAGCTTCTTAAAAGCAAACACCCCAAAATGATTTGGTGATCACACAAATAATATCAAATCTAGAAATCTCAAATAGAAATCCAGAAATCACACAAAAGGGGGAAAAGGCGCCAAACTCCAAGATTGATGGATAAATTCATCTACATGCATGCAACTCTAAGATAGACGTGCGAGTCTATAAACATCAAAATAGGCATAAGACCTATAAACTCCAAGACATGAAGAAGTCTTATAAACTCCAAGATAGGTACGAGACCTATAAACATCGAGATAGGTACAAAACCTATAAATTCCAAAGGCGAGTCATACTCATCGAAAAGTGTTATATACTTTTATATAGCAATCGAATAGATAACGACCATGTACCACATACCATAGGGGTTACCCAAACGTTTGCTATACAATTGTAAACTCCACTCGTGTGTGTAAATGGATCGACCAAATAAGTTCAGGAATTAACCATGACACAAATGCAAGCATTCCATATTACTCGTTTTATTAAACCGTTCAAATCGCCCACTCATCTAGTTGATAATGTGTAATTTTACAAAATACATTAGTTTGGAATCTCTTTATGAAACACTTTTGATTTAGAAACTACTATATATCTTTAAGAGTTGTTGTTAAAATAATTCATAAGTAGGTATATAGAATATATGCATAATGAATAATTACTTCCAAATTGATTTAAAACCATACTTGGTATACACATAAATATAATATAGCTATATACATAATTTCTATTTTCTTTTATCTAAAGGAGTGTGTGTGTGTGTGTAAAACATGGTATTCAATAAAACTTTGGAAATGTTTGATTTAAAGACTCTCTTTTAGACAACATAAGTTAGAAAATCATGTATTTAAATCGCGTGTATAACTCTATATGTCCATAGAAATAATTCTATGGAAGAATATGACCAAGATGAATCCATAATTCAATTTGTAAACCAGGAAATAAGAAATCAAAACCACCAGACTTAGATACTATCATTATGTCTAAAAACAATGAAATTCAATCCGAGTAAACCATATAAGCTGCTAGATCCATAGAGTAAAGCTCTATATCATTTCAAAATATGGTACATCAAATAACAAATATGTGGAACCAGAAGCCAAAAGAGTCACAAAATTTGCGCAAAGCATAGGAAGCAAACAACAAGGAGCAGAGCAATCAATGGCGAAGAGAAAGGATGGATCTAAACAATTTCCCCTGGAGTTGTAATGGCTCCAAGCAGTTGCACTAGTGCACCGTTTCTAATATCAATCCACAGGTACGATCGATTCCTGGAGCCATTTCGGCTCCAGGAACTCCCATGTCCACTCACAAAGCGTGATGGGTCGATTCTGGAATGTAGAATAATGGTTCTGGGGTGATTTCAGTTATGATTACAATCATTTATCAACTTCCATATGAAATCAAAAGAGGCTAATCATCTATGGCTATATTCAACGAAAGCTTGAACAAATCATAGTTTGAAATTACTACAATAGTTAGCACTCAAATCATCCCTAGATTCATTTTGTCCTATGAACAGCAATACAAATTATTTTGGACTAGAAGTGTGAGATACTCATCTTGTATCCATTTTAGATTTCTAAAGCCTTCCTACAAGCATTGCACTCAATCTTGATCAACAATGTAGATTTAGGTGGGTTTTGTATTTAGAGAAGAACCCTAATTTCTTTCTTTCTTTTAGGAATAGAGAATGTGTATTAGAAACGAAAAGAATGCTTTTAGAGAGTGTATGATAAGGTTTTTATCTTATTTTAATTAAGCATAAGTTGAATACTTATCTAGGCCTAATAAAATTAAGTACAAATATGATTATTATTTTCTTCTTATTTAATACAAAAAGGATCCTCATCATATAAATGAAAATTCACTATCTAAAACCATGATATATATAGAAAAATAATACAATTTCTATATATATATACACATATACATATATCCTTCCCGATAATGAATTTATTTCTAAATTTCTCAAAAATATAAATCGGAGTTTTCTTTAGACGTCAATTCCCAAATTAAAATTATTCTAAACTTATTCAATAAGACCGAAAAGCCCGGGTTGTTACAGAACCTCACACCATAAAGGGAAGTCAAGAAGATCCAACCTCACCCCAAGATTATTAGATCTGACTCAAAGACAAAAGAGTAAGCACGACCTTCCAATGATCGAGAGCATATCAAAATGGAATCACATGGGGCAACCACCTTTACAGATGGCAACTCAACTTCTCTAGCCAAGCAATGCAGCCCAATTCTAACTATCCCCACATCATGATATGTTCGCACTACAGAACAGATGGCGCATCACACCTTTGGAGATGTCAGTCCAGTACTAAGACAATGTGGCATCACAACAGTAAACAAAGCAAGGCGAAGTACTATAGTTCCAATAACGATGTGAGCTCTCCCTAAATGGAAGGACATCACCCATGACAGCACCATCCACCTATGGAGGCACTACACCAAAAATTAATTTTAGTAGTGCACAAAAACACTACTCTTATAGAAGCCTTTTAGAGAATGCTGTTATACGACATGCAACTAAAAATCCACTACTTTTTGTTGCGTTTTCATACACGCTGACAAAAAGAAACATATTGCAACATTCTACAAGCACAACCAGATTTTTTTATCATAACCTTGTATAAACGTACTAAAAAGTATTATTGATGCTATTACTAAATATTATAGTGGCGTTTTTTGTCTTCCACCATGTATATCTTGGTAACGTTTATTAAACACAACTAAAAATTATTGATTTTTTGTTCAGATTTCCCTCACTATTGTGGCTCGTTCAGTTTCCACTTCATTTTGTCTACAACCTATATTATACAGTAATAACTAACATATTTCAATATGAAACCAACAATCACTAATATAATCATCACATTCAAACAACCTAAAAATAAATTAATCACATAACAAAATAAGATATACAAATAATTCGATATAAAATATTTTAAACAAAATATCTGTAACGACCCGTAAATTTTTAACTGTTTTAATAACGTATTTAACTAAATTTTGTGAAATTTTAAACAATAAAAATTTGAAATAAAAATTTAATATTTGGAATACATCTAATTAGACATAGCAACTGGTAAATTTTCATCAGGTAATTTGGAAGTTTATTTTCTAGTGTAATTTTATTCCAATTTATATCAGTTAAAATTGATGATAATAAAAGTGTTCTGAAACCTAAATATGTCAACATGAGAAAATTTATTTAGAACACTCTGAATAAGACTACATAATTCGTTTCGCAAATTTTGGACGTTTCTATCTCCGTTTGGATTTTTCCGTACGGAATAGCAGCGTTTATCGGTACCTATTTTGAGTCCTTTCGTCTCTGAGTACTTTCATTTCCATTGTCTATTCACTTCCTAGCATGTAAAGCTGTCAGCCATTAAAATTAATTATTTCTCGGTACCCACGTTCGACTTTTGGCTGTCCACTTTCATATCTGTTCGTTCTCTACTTTCCCCTGACTTTTCCTTTGAAACTAAAGTTTTCCATTTCCTCTCTATATTCTCCTATAGATCGCATATTTTGGTCAGAGAAAAACAAACTCATTCCCTCATACTTTTCCCAACCTCCACCATGGCTAACAGATCACCACATGAAACCACCACACCATGTGTTCTCCACGTCCACCCACAACCGCTGCACCGTGTTTCACACCATCATCCGCCTCTTATCCACTGACCTATGCTTGAAGGCCGAGCACTACAACCGTCATCGAACTCTCCCTCCTTCTGCATGCTTCCCCTCTCAGATACCACCAAACCCATAATCGCTGTGCCGCCCGCTTCGATCCGCACCACCCGAGATTCCACCCACCACCCGAGGATTCACCTACCACCATCTCGACCATAGCCCATCTGTTCACAGCTGCCTCCATCCTCCGGCCTCCACCCAGCGCCGACCTCGCTTCAATCCTCAGCCGTGCTTCTCTTATGATTTCTATTCTACGGCACTTGCTTTTCCCTTTAAGTTATTATATATAATATAATAATATATTTAGTCATATACCTATATATATTTATACATAGAAATTTTGAAGGTATATATATATTGTGTGTCGTGGTTGCTGTATATATTTATGTTTTATAAGTCTATTTCATATATATATATATATATATATATATATAATCCAACTGTTCGTTTTATACCTTGGTATTTAGTATAAAAATATAAATGTTTATGTTACTTGCATAGATATTTTATAGTTTATTTTATAGCCAATGTGTCTTTGTTCAAATCTGGCTCCATCTGCACGTGATTTTGGGTAAGCACGTTTTATATAAGACTGTTATGGTACCTATACTATATGTATTAACCGTGTTTACATTTGTTTTGTTTACAGTAACATATCTATATATATTTATAACCATATTGAGTTCAAAAGTATGTTGAAGATTTATTTGTATTGATATTTTGTACTTTAGTTAAATCAGGTATTTATTTCAAAGTTCATATATTCACGTGCGTATAGATAATTCTATTGGGAAGTATGTGAACAACTAAGCTGTATATTTGTGGTCGGTGAGTTATATCTATATTTAACAGAGTGCGTATGCTAAAATTTGGATTTTGATATACGTTATATATAGCATATTGTTTGTTTATATATCAGTCGTTTGTAATGTTATATATAAATAATGTTTACAATATTTCATTATGTATTTATATATATATACTTATGTATATATAGGATGTTATATATGTTGAAACCTTTGGAATACTTGCCTGCGTGTGTTCGGGTTTTTCAAAGCAAAATATGAATATGCATGAGCTATATCAGTAGTGTACAATCTGTTAGTTGAATATATGGTCAGAAATTCATACTAAGATGTGCAAATGCATCCATGATAGTATATGCACTGATCGATATATATATTATTGTATATATATAAAGTTTCGAAAAAAATATAAGTCTATATTTGTTGGGGGTATCACTTGTTGGGTTTTAAACATTGGGTTATATTAGTTGTACACCTATGTTTATATATATATTATATATATAACATGTTTTCCACTAGTATATATATGAGTCATAGTTTTTTTTAGCTGTAATTATGGTTACATTACACGTTTTATTTCTATGATCTACCTGGAAAGTTTACAGACTATATATGTGTAAAATATAATGAAGGTTAATATTATGATACGTGTAACATAATAGAAGTATAAGTTATATCAGTATTTTATTTCTTTTAACAGTATATATGTTTTCAAGGTTATTATAGGTCAGTTTATTTAATCTGGTTTTCGCCATCTTATATGCATTAGATTATATATTAGTATGTATATATATATATAGATATTGATTTATAAAAAATATAACATGTGTAAATGTTTGGTTAAAATGTATATGTATTTAAATGTAGGATTTATTTAAAACGTATATGTATTTATTTATTTATTTGAATATTGGGTTTAAGGAAAATAATAGAATAATATACATCTCGTTAAATTTATCAAACAAATTTATGATTTATTCTTATCGATTTCTGTTATCAGCCTTGATCGTCGAATTCGTGCCCATCTCACTTTGCTTTGGAATTCGTGTTGGATTCGTAACTCAATTTCAGTGTCTATCCTCTATAGCCTCAAAAGGTGAGCAATCACTCACGATTAATGTTCTTTTATCTATTAAATTTGATTTCAATTGAAACGTCAATTGAAATATGTTGTTGTTAGATATTTACATTGTTATATATGTTATTATCTGTATTTGTTCACCTGTGACATCTGACACCATTATCTGTTATTTATCACTGATGATATATGCCTGTTACTATTGTTATATTATTATCATTACTGTTATCACTCTGCAAGTTCCCTGTTAGTATAGAATTCACTATGGGTTGAAATGATACATACTCGAACAATCTGTAGAATAGGAGAAAATCGTTATGGGTTGAAATGATAAACTCAAGCGATTTCATTTGAATTGAATTTGGGATTGCGGGTTGAAAAGATATATACCCTTATATATATTTAAATTGCAGATTGAAATGATAAATATCTATATCACTTGACCATAGGATAGAAAATTATATACAGACACCGTTGGTCTATATATAAATATTTTGAAATGATTTCTATGGGTTTGGAAGGAAATATATGGTTTTATATAAATATTGATTTTATATATTATATAAATGTTATTTTATATATAGTTAAATTCTTTTTGGCAAGGCCGACGGGGTTGGATGGTCCCCGACCATTTTATTGCAACACTAGAAGGATTACAACACGAACAAAGAGCAAGCTCAGAGAATATGGAGGAAAACATAGTGCTACAAAATACTGGAAACTAGAAGGAGAAAATAAAGAAACAGAAAAACAAAACAAAAGTCAGACTCAGAAAGAGTGGTATATTCCGGGATCAATGGGGAAAGACAACATACTCAGAGAAGTCTTGATCACATTCATCACCCAATGAAAGAACATTTCATCTGATTTGCCTTTCTCAGAATGAAACACCCTAGTATTTCGTTCTTTCCATACCGCAGCTATAAAACTTTTCAAAACAGCAAGGTATAATCTTTTTTCTTGACGTTTGTGTCCTGTCATTGCGTATAAAGCTTTCCATTCAGCCGAGTTGTCTAGAGAGGGAACGCTCGAACAAAGTTTATCCTTAACAAGTCTCCATACATTATTTATGTAAGCACATTCAAAGAACAAGTGCTCCACAGTCTCCACTTGAACACTGCAGAAGGCACACAGTATGTTCACATCCATTCCCATGCAGACGAGTTTAGCTTTACTGAGTAATGCACGATGTAACACCTTCCAGAGTAATAAATTATCTCTCAGACTACAATCCTTATGCCAAGTACGCTTGGTCCATTTCCAGTTAGCCTTCTGTTTGTTCTTCCTCAGATAATCGTACACAGTGCTTATTTTGAAAGCAGTCGCTTTATCTCCCCAAACCAGCAAATCAGAGGAAGTTAGCAGGGGAATATATCTTCTTATTTGGTTCCATATACGCTGGATTCTCTGGTTGGACGAAAAAGTATTAGAATTCTGAATATTATGGAAAACATCTCTAACCTTGGCTGCATGATGGATGCCAGTTTGCATCATCTCATTATAAGTTAGATGTCTCTTCAGAATCAGACCTATGTCAAGCCAAGGGTCGTTCCAGAAGCTGGTAGTATATACAGTATTGATGCTCAGTTGCATGAGAGGTAGAACCTCCTCCTTTATCTTGAATATACTCTGCCATGTCCAACTCAGGTTCTGCGGCGTACGCATAGTCCAGATATTATTGCCTTTGATTACATTATTTCTTGACCATTCTGCCCAGATGCTGTCAGTACTGTTGTAGAAGGTATCAATGTGTTTAGCAAACGCCGCCTTATTCCATTGTTTTATGTTGATGATACCTAAGCCCCCTTTATTCATCGATTGCTCGACAATTTTAAATTTGACTGGTGCAATATATCCGCCATTGGTTCTTCCCGTCCATAGAAATCGCATAAAAGCGCTTCTTATCATTTTCATAAGTTTTATGGGCAGAACATAAGCTCTAGCCCAATATACTTGCATAGAAAATACAACTGACTTGACTAGGGTTAATCTACCCGCTTGGCTAAGTTTCGTTGTCGTCCAACAATTTAATCTCGCAGTTATCTTCTCATACAAAGGAAGGCAAAGATTAGTTGATATTCTTGATGTAGTCAGAGGCAGCCCCAAGTACGATACCGTGTTAGGATTAGGGTAAAGGCCAGTTGCCTGAGAGATTGCTTCCATATGTTCACCATTGACCCCAGCAATAATTATTTCAGATTTCTGAATATTAACCTTCAACCCAGTCATGGCATAAAACTATGCTAGCGTATCCATTAAGCTGTTGACAGTTGCGATGTCAGGAGAGCAAAACACAACGAGATCGTCAGCGAACATAAGCGAAGAGATACTTGGTTGACTGCAATATTGATGGCACTTAAACTTGCCGTGAGCAATGAGCCTATTTATCATTCTAGTCAGGAGCTCCATTACCACTATGAAAATATACGCAGAAATCGGGTCACCTTGCCTTATACCCTGCTTACTTCGGAAAAAACCAGCAGGCGTACCATTGATTAAGATCGAATAAGTTGGGGTTGAGATGCATTCATAAATCCAAGCAAGAAATTGGGTGGGAAATTCATATATCCCATGATTCGAATGATACTATCCCATTGTAACATATCAAAAGCTTTCATGATATCCAGTTTTAGCATAGCTTTTGGGGAAGAAGTCTTTCGATTTTAGCCTTTAAGAAGCTCATGCGCAAGGAGTATGTTATCAAGAATATTCCTACCAGGTAGGAAGGCAGCTTGGTTTCTAGAGACCAAACCAGGAAGAACTTGCTTTAATCTTGTAGCTATAACTTTGGAAATACATTTGTAAATGGCATTGCAGCATGATATAGGACGAAACTCACTGACATGATGCGCATTATGTTTTTTGGGGATAAGAGCAATGTTAGTGTAGTTGAACGACCTGAATAGTTTGGATTTTTTGAAGAAAAGTTTAATTGCATTGATAACGTCATTGGAAACGATAGACCAACAACTAGTATAGAATTTGGCGTTTAATCCATCTGGGCAACCGCAAGAGTTACTGTTAAGATAAAACATGGCTTCTTCAACTTCATCTGATGAAACTTCAGAGCATAGGAAGGAATAGTCAGCTTCAGTTATTCTGGGAAGAATGTCAGTTGGAATTTCTTCAAGACTTGGAACGAAGTTGTTCTCATTGCCAAAAATGGAAGAGAAGTATTGCACGAAAGCATCCTGTACATCAGTCACAGTAGACTGCAGCTGATCATCCTTAGAATTGATAGTAGTTATATTCTCTCTACGTTGTTTGTTCCTGAGACTAGCATGGAAATACTCACTGTTTCTATCTCCATGTTTAGACCATTTAATTCTGCTTTTTTGTCTAATCATGTCGCTCTCAGTTGTTAAGGCTTCACTGTACTGTTGGGTTAAGATATGCTCAGCCTCAGAAAGATCAGTGTCATTAACATTAGATATCATCTCCTTTTGCACCTCAGCAAGTTTCTGACCAATGGCAGTGCTCAACTTATCTCCCTTGCCAAAAGTCTTGAAGGACCACTGTTTCAGGTTATCTTTAACTTCTTTTATTTTCTCCTGCAAAATAAAAAGATGATTACCATGCTTTTCTTTTATCCAAGCATTTAATACAATAGTTTTAAATTCTGGTTCTTTAATCCAAGAGTTAAAAAATTTAAAATTTGATTTTTCTCTCTTGTCTGCTCCTCGAAGGTGAATGATTTGAGGAGAATGGTCTGATAGAAGAGGAGGCGTTAGTTGAGTGAAAAGGAGAGGCCATTTGTTAAGAGCTGCTAGATTGGAAAAGGTGTGATCAATTCTAGAGAAAGTCCTCTTTCCTTGCCTTCTTTTGTTATTCCATGTATACTGCATTCCATATATAGTTAAATTCTTGATTTTAAGCTATGCATAAATTTGTTTTAATATAAAATAAGCTTAATAATAAAGTTTGATTTTATTAAACTATAATATGGTTAAGTATTTATTTAAATTATATTTTAATATAGAGTTTATAATGATTTAATAAATTAAGGTTGAGAAGATAGATTTGAAATTGATTTGAAATTGTATTTAATTAAGAAATATATTTAATTAGAAATCGATTTGGAACTTATTGAATTTGAGATTTTTAAAGGATAAAATTTTATAACTTGATTTTGGTTAAGGTGATTTAAATGAATATTTCAAGTTTAAATAAGTTGAAGGAAATATTTAGTTTATTTGTAATTTGGGGTTTTATTTAAATAATATTGGATTTATTAAGTGAATATTTCAAAACTAAATAATAATAAAGTTAAATTAAGATATATATGAAATTATCAAATTTAGTTTTGAGATTGTGAAATATTTAAAGCTTTGGAATAAATCGAAATTTAAATGGTTATTTGTGGTTCAAATCTGTATTTGAAATCGATATAATAATTTATTGAGAACTGAATTGAATTGAAAATTGATGATTTGAGATTTGACTAAATTTGAAATTTTGGGATTGGTGTTGATTTGGAATTGATTTGTGAAATTTGAGGAAGCTATTTTATTATATAAAGTATTTTAAATTATATTTAAAACTATTTATATATGTTACTTTATAAACTTATTTCACATAAACTATTTTAATATAAATTATTTAAAATATAAACTATTTTAAATTATAACTATTTTTATATAAACTATTTTAAATTATAAACTATTTTATTATATATACTATTATTTATATTTAAATGGTTAAGTGGGAAGTGTTATGATTCCAAAGCATTATGATTTCTAAATTTTGATTTCCAAAGAATTACGATTTCCAAAGTGTTTGATTTAGAAAGTGTTATAACTTTGAAGTACTAAGATTTTGTAAATGGATATATTTGAAATGGAAATGATATCGTATTTGGTTTTGAAATGGAAGTGATATCATATTGATATGGTTTTGAAATGGCAATGATATTTTGGTTTTGAAATATAAACTATTTTGAAAGTTTATTAAATGACCAATCGGTGTAATAATTACGTAGTTATTGAAGAGTCCGGGATCGGTTAGGGACATACTCTCTGTCTAAATCGAAAACCACTTTAATAACTATTATACGCGGAATGTGATCCAGAATAAAGTGGTTGGAATGGTGACGTTGCTGGATTTGAAGAAAGAGAACGATAATGGATAGCCTTGACACTTGTGTCAAATTTGAAATGACTTAAACAGAAGCCGTGTCGGGCCATTGAGGTTAGCTACCTCTAGTGGACACACTTCTTCGTAAACTACTCATTACTTGTTTTGATTGGTGCGCACCCTTGAATTGGGAGCGTTGTTTCGCGGTGTTGCGATCGTTGCGGCGATGCGTTCTCACTAGTCCGGATCAGGCGAATGGTAGTTTCACTACCTTGGGTATTGCCTCATGTGCCTTGTCATACTCGTATCCCTATGCGCAACCACTACGATTTGTTTCGTGTTATACCTATGGAGTACTCCCTGATAGCCCACTAGTTTACGGTGGAGTTTACAGTGCTGTATAGACTATGACGCTTATATAAAATGTGTTAAGGGGGATAATGGTAATGACTTAACACTATTTTGATACTTTATATTACTGATAGGCATTATCTACTTAGCGTACACTAATATATATAAATAGTTTAACGGATCCTTAGAGGATGGTTATCCCAAACATCCTTTGAGTTACTTGTATTTTCAGTTGTTATTTCACTTGAGTTGGATTTATTGATATAAGAATGTTAATCCTGACTTGAGTGTTTTGTGTTTTGCTTTACGCTTGGGTCAGACTGAGTGTACCAGTATTCGAGACTCACCTTTGGAGTTGGAGCTTCGCTTGGAGACCCAGCTATCTATCGATTCTGTTATTTGTTGTTCAGTCGATCCCAGTGATGCATTCAGATCTTGTATTTGATTATTGTATTGAGACATCTATGTACTCGTGACTTTTGTTGTACCTTGTTTAACTCTTATATATATATAGTAGCTTCATGAACTACTATTCTTTTGCTTCCACTGCATTATTGTTATATTACTCTGTGTCTGTGATCTGTGATTATTTTATTTACTGTATATGCTAAGTTTTGCCAAATTTTATTTACAATCCATTGTTTTGAATTATTCAAGTCCGGCATGTGTGGATTTATTGTCGATTTGAATGGTCCAAAATACTGGGTCGTTACAATATCCACGTTCAAATGAAATTCATAATCATATAGATATAGTAGTTTCAATCAGAAATCAACATGTTAACTTTCTCAACCCTTTTTAACATCTACAAAATTTGAACTTCGATGCAGCTGAATTAGAAATCAATTACCAACATTTATGGAAAAGTAAGAACTAAGAATCGTCATGTACATAGCAGTGAGTCTCAATTGCATGTGCATGTAGAAGAATTTCCCAAAGAGCTTCTTCAATAACCTTGGTAAGAGCTGTTGTGCATCTATGTAAACCTGAATATTAAACAACTGTTGTAACGACCCACTATTTTGGACCATTCAAATCGACAATAAATCCACACATGTCGGACTTGAATAATTCAAAACAATAGATTGTTAATTTAAATAGGCAAAACTCAGCATATACAATAAATAAATAATCACAGATCACAGACACAGAGTAATATAACAATAATGCAGCGGAAACAAAAGAATAGTAGTTCATGAAGCTACCATATATATATAACAGAGTTAAACAAGATACAACAGAGGTCTCGAATACATAGATATCTCAATACAATAGTCAAATACAAGATCTGGATACATTACTGGAATCAACTGAATAACTGAAAGCTGGATAGATAGCTGGATCTCCAAGCGAAGCTCCAACTCCAAAAGTGAGTCTCAAATACTGTATCACTCAGTCTGACCCGAGCGTAAAGAAAACACAAAACACTCAAGTCAGGATTAACATTCTTATATCAATAAATCCAACCCAAGTGAAATATCGACTGAAATACAAGTGACTCAAAGGATGTTTGGGATAACCATCCTCTAAGGATCCATTAAACTATCTATATATACAGTAGAATACGCTAAGTAGATAATGTCTAATCAGTAAAGTACAATATCAAAATAGCGTTAAGTCATGGCCCATTCCACCCTTAACACATTTTTATTCCTAAGAGCATATACAAGACCGTAGTTTCCCCAAAACCGGAAGTCACCAGAGGGAAATCCATATACTAAAGGTACAAACCAAAATCGTAGTGGTCGCGAATAGGATAATCAGTATGACAAGGTACATGAGGCAATACCAACTAGGATACTAGTAGTTGCGTGATCCGGACTGATGTTGGGCATAGCAGCTAAAACCCTAACACCGCGAAACAACACTCCCATAATCGAGGGATGCACCCAAATCGAATCACAAAAGTAATAGATATGGTAACGAAGAAGTGTGTCCGCTAGAGATGGCGATCCTCAATGGCCCGGCGCGGCTCCTGTTTTAGTCATGTCAGGGGTCATCCAAAATCGTTCTCTTTCTTCAGTCAACGCGTTCATCAAAACCATCCACTTCGTTCTGGATCAACACTCCGCGTACATTACTTATTAAAGTGGTTTCGGTATCGACAGAGAGTATATCCATATCCGATCCCGGTCTCTTTAATAACTACGTATTATTACACCGATGATCATTTAATAAATTTTCAAAATAGTTATATTTCAAAACCGACATATCATTGCCATTTCAAAACCATATCTATACGATATCACTTTCACTTCAAATAAATCCATTTCCAAAATAATATCACTTTCCAAAGTTATATTGCTTTCGAAATCATAAGTCTTTTAAAATCATAACACTTTGGAAATCAAAACTTGAAATTCGTAACCCTTTTGAAATCCAAACACTTCCCTCTTAACGGTTTAGATATTAAAAATTTTATATATAGAAAAATAGTTTATAAAATAAAATAGTTTATATAAAATAGTTATAAGTTAAAATAAAATAATTTATATTGAAAATGATTTATATTAAAATAATTTATATTAAAATTTATAAAGTAAAATATAAATAGTTTTAGATATAGTTTAAATACTTTATATAAAAATAGCTTCCTCAAATTTCACAAATCAATTCACATAAATTCGAATTCCAAAATTAAAATTTAATTAAATCTCAAATCATCAATTTCAATTCAATTTAGTTTCTCAATAAACCCTTTCAAATTATCGATTTCAAATGCCTATTTGAACCATAAATAAACCATTTCAATTTCAATATATTTCAAGTTTAAATATTCGACATTTCAAGACTAAATTCGATAATTCAATTTATGTCCCAATTTAATTTCATTACATTTAGTTTCTGAAATATTTCTTTAATCATTTCAATACATCAAAATACAACTTCAATTTACAAATTTATATAGACAAAATATCCCATTTAAATTTATATAAGTTTGAGATATTCATTTAAGCCACTTCTTAATTAATTCAAGTTATAAAACATATCTTAAAATTTCAAATTTAATAGATTTCAAATCAACTTATTTAAGTATAATTCTTAAATAATTAAGAATTCCAAATCAATTCAAATTTATCTTTCAACCTGAAACATTATAAATTCTATATTTAAAAATATAATATATTTTTTACATAAATACTTAAACATATTTCATATTGATTCAAATCAACTTTATTAAATCAACTTTAATAAATCTTTAAATCATTATTTATTAAAACCATATATTTCTTTCAAAACCGTAGAAATGTTTTTCAAAACATTATATATAGACCAACGATGTCTGTATATAATTTTCTATCCTATGGTCAAGTGATACGGATATTTATCATTTCAATCCGCAATTTAAAATATATTCGGGTATATATCTTTTCAACCCGAAATCCCAAATTCAATTTAATTTGAAAATCGCTTGGGTTTATCATTTCAACCCATAACGATTTTCTCCTATTCTAAAGTCCATTCGGGTATGTATCATTTCAACCCATAGTGATTCTATACTAACAGGGAACTTGCAGAGTGATAACAGATATGATAATAATATAACAATGGTAACATGCATATATCATCAGTATAAATAACAGATAAGGGTGTCAGATGTCATAGGTGAACAGATACAGATGATGACATATATATATATATATATCAATATAAATAACAGATAATGGTGTCAGGTGTCACAGGTGAACAGATACAGATGATGTCATAGATATAGCAATATAAATAACTAACAGGAGCATATTTCAATTGTCTTTCAATTGAAATCAAATTTAATAAATATAAGAACATTAATCGTGAGTGATTGCTCACCTTTCGAGGTAAGAGAAGTTTGATAGCGAAGATGGTGACACACACATGCACACGGATAAGCGACAAATCAAAGTAACCAACTGTTGTGATCAATTCTGGACAGCGGCGAACCAAACGAAAAGCACGATGAACATGAATTCGATGAAGAAAGCAGGCCTGACTCACTAGAATTGATGAAACACAAAAATATAAATTAATATTTCTATAACATATCATATATATGGAATTATTCCAATATTTAACATAAATTCAAATAGATACTTAACATACTATTTATGTATAAAATTGTTACAAACTCCAATTTAAAATAACAATATAAATTTAAATAAATACCATTCTTTCCAAAGGCAATATATACTCCTTTATACGCATTATATATAAATAAGATAACTTACACATATATATATATAGCTCAAAGTATTATTTAACATATTGTATACATACTTTAAACAAAATAGTATTACATACATACTAGTAAAAACTTATATATTAGAACAAACAGATCACAAAAACATATATAAACTTATAGATAATAGCCAGGTCATATATAAACTTATACCTTATAAAACAACAACTTCATGCTTACAAATATAAACATGCATACTATAACTTATATAACTAACATATTTTATAATTTATATAAACTAACATTCATACACTAACATATTACAACTAACAGATTATAAAACTAACAATTATATATATATATATATACCCATTATATATTCTTAAACTATATGTATTCCGTAACATAGACAGAGAATAAATATCGCTTGCTATAAAACAAAATTAGACAGAGTATAATATAAACAAAACATATGTATATACAGCAGCTATGTTAAATATATATATATATATATATATATATATAAACTATTATAAACTTGTACATTAAACCCAACAGAGTGTGTATAAACTAATATATGTAAATCTTATATATTATAAAATTTTAAACATATTAAAATTATACTGTAACTTATATATATTTACACATAAACATATCATATATACATACTTACTTTATAAAAGAACCCGGAGAGTAGAAGATGGCGAGGCTAGCGGAAGGGAAGGAGGGAGAGTGCTCGGCCAGGGGTGGTTGATGGCATGGCCGGTTGCTTGGTGGTGCGGGCTGACTGCGCCGGGAAGGAAGTGGGATAAGGCGGCACGCGATCAAGGTGGAGCATGGATCTGTGGACGATGGAGCAAAGGTGAGGAAGGCGGACACTACAGTTGCTCGGAGGTTGACGAGGTGGTGGACATGATGGGTAAGGGAAGTTCGAAGGTAGGTCGAGGGAGGGAGATGCAGCGGATCTCGTGTAGAGGTGGGTCAGACGTGGTTGTGGCGGTCGAGTATGGTCAGTGATGAGTCAGAGGGACTGGGTTGGATCGGCGGTTGTGGATGGTGCTCGGCCAGTTCTGGTGAAAGGTTTGCTAGGTGTTGAGTGGGAGAGGGCCGAGGCGGTTGATAATATGGGGAGAATGATGGACGAGGTGACTGGCAGAGGTTGGAGGTCGCAAGGTGGCCGGGTCATGCAAACTAGGTGGAAGGGCAAGAACGTGAGGGAGAGGCCATGAGAAACTATAACAGGATGAAGCAAATATCAACAGGCTTGATAATATAACCTTTTACATTGTTATATATCTCTCTGAAAGGTAAAACATAAATGGTAGGGGAGGAGTATGAATGCAACTTGTATTGTATATTTTATTTTTCAAAATGGAAGAGGTGAGAAAGAGAATAGACGCGAGCAAACGATTAGTGAATGAAAGTAATACTAGTATATTATATATTTATTTCAGAACGTAGCCAAGAAGGCAAAGAGAAATGAACAACTTATATTTTGAAACTAGTGGGATATAGAAAGTCAAAAAATGAATTGATGGGAATATTAACAGTCAAGCACGAATTTATAGAATTATCAAAAGCAACGTCAATTCATTTTCTGACGGTTGAAACAAACGAATGGTCAGGGGAGTGTGTGGTGGGGAGGTGAAAGATGAAGGCAAAGGAGAGAAAGTGAGCAGGATCTAAAATGATATAAGTAGCCAAATTGAAGAAGTACAGAAAAATAAATTTGAACGTTTGGAATATTAAAGGTTGGAGCAGGTTCCAGGCTATAAAGAACGTGCAATACATTTCAAAAGTAACAGCAGGACACTTGATTGACGGACATATAATTAAAGCAATTTGTTGCCTGATAGGACAGTACGCTTCAAATTTTGAAACCAAAGGGGAATTAACGGTCACAATTAAAGGTATCGTTATAATGAACAGTTTATTCTTTTCGACGTGTACCGGATCTCAAAATGCAGAGTTGAATATACTGTGGAGATCAGCACAACAAGACGATCAAAACGGTATACAGATATCAGTGGTATGATTGAATTATAAAAATTCGAATTTTTCTACTGACGGAAAATGCAAGAAAAACATAGAAAAATAAGATCGACAGAGCCAAAAAAGTCCGAATTTAGAAAAACGACAAACTGAAATCTTGCTCAGAAGATGGTTTAGAATTTTTCTATGTAAAAATATTTAGGTTTCGGAAGCATTTTATTTTCATCGCTTTTTAACTGATTAAATTGAAGTAAATTTACGCACGAAATAAACTTTCATATTTTCGGACGAAAATTTACCAGTTGCTATGTTTAACTAAACGCATTCCAAATATCAAATTTATATTTCAAAATTTTATCGTTTAAAATTTCACAAAATTTCAACTAATTACGTTATTAAACGGTTAAAATTTACGGGTCGTTACAACTGTGCATAAATACGAGTGGAGCTCGATCCACTGCAATTGAGATGCTATGAATTAGAAACATCAAGAGGCAGAGCACCAGGAATGACAATGTTTGGGTGGTGAGGCAAATCTTGGATGGATACACCATGTACCTGCACCAAAGCATGAAAAAAGTATTGAGCATCAGAGTTGTTCTGAGCATGAATTGCAGAAGTCGAGACAACATGAGGCTGCTTAGAATTCATGACTTACTAAAAGAACAACATTTTTGTTGCCATTTTGTTTGGAACTCATGACCTATTAATGCAAATTCTATAACACAGCCCAGGTATGAGTACTTCCCAAGGTAAATATCTTATTAATTACATAACTACTTTTTTGAATGTCATTTTGGAATAAAAAATAAAACTACTTGCATGAATCTCATAATTCTTCACTTCCTATAGGTGAAACAAAAGAGCTTAGCAAAGACACGTACAACAAACAAATTTCAGAATATGAAGTAAAAGAACCCGTGATACTGTAGTCCCCACAACTTCTTTGCAATATTCATGTCATCCAATACAACTTCTCTATGATTTGACTACATTCATCAAAATGATAAAATTAGAATTCAAAAGAGCTGACAAATTACAAAAGCACTGGCAACCGAACCTGCATATAACCTTTATACTGTCATGGTAGGACAAAGGTATGTCATTGCTGTTTGTTTTAGTTTTGTTGGATTCGTTCGTAAGTTACTTAATGTTGGTGTTTTTTAATTGGTTTATTTCTGTTGGATTTCACGTTTATTAGAGATTCAGCGTATACCGATGCTACCTCTTTAGGTTCGGCAACAGTATTTATAAAATGTTTGGCTTGGTTGGGTTTATGTGTTATGTACATAGTTTTAAAATTTTCTCCTCCCTCTCATGCTTGGTATAGAGTTTTAACCTTTGATTGTTGGTTTGTTGATCTCGGTTTTTAATATTCATCCACATTGATTTATATAGAGTAGCTATTTAATGATATTTAACTAAATATTATCTTTATAACATACTTAACCTGAATATTATCATGCTATCTGAAAATGATTATAA
Organism: Allium fistulosum; assembly: GCA_030737815.1. NCBI lineage: Eukaryota > Viridiplantae > Streptophyta > Magnoliopsida > Asparagales > Amaryllidaceae > Allium > Allium fistulosum. The sequence continues at coordinate 1,190,150,475 of CM060904.1, read as the reverse complement.
AATTTTAATGTGGAACTCAATGGAAATTTGATTGGAGGTTGCATGTCATATAGACATCAATTTTATTATTGATATTGACTGCAGGACAATATGGAAAATCACTAGAAGGATCCATTTATAGTCTTTGTTTGTTAAGAATCCACTTGCTCTTTAAAATGCTTTGGAGCCTTTATAACCGGGGAATGAGTTTTGGATGCCTAAATAAGTTTGGCCTTGAATTTATACTATGTTCTTTGATTACATATCCACATTGTCATAATGGCTAAAATTGTGTATGGCCTACTCAGTGGTACCAAAACCAATATTTGAATATTTCTTACCAGACATTTGTTATCTTAACCATAGTTTCCCTACATTTTTTACACTAATTTCTTAAAATTTACAGTTAATTAACTATTTTTCAAACTAGCTTTGTTTAGAAATGATTGGAGGTTGTACTTCAACAAATCGAATCCCCATCTTAAGTTTTTTAGAAAGATGATCAGCTAGGTAGTAGTGTACCATAGACAAGGTTCTACAATGTTTCATTTTTTAATGAATCATGTAGAGGTTCTATATTATGGAACTAAAACTTAGTATGTAATGCAGGATCTAATATGGAGGCTGTGGAATACAAAAACATTAGCTTTAATATAGGATGGAAAGATCAAGACAAGGTACCACAGACTCTTTCTCCGTATAGAATTGGGATATTTTTTATTTGCATATGCTTACTTCTTCGTGTACTGAGATATTTAGAAAGAAATTCAAACTAATTTGTTATCTAAGTTATTTGGCAATAAATATTTTTTACTTATTGCTATGCTTTTAAATGTATAACAGATCAAGGCTTTGTGGAATCATTACTTCTAGAATACATAAGGCCTCATCTTTGTTGTTGAAAGCAACGATAGAGATTGTGTTGATGCTGCAAGGGATGAGCTCCATAGGATGCTAAACGAGGTATATTATTTCTTATTATACCTAAAGAAAACTAGAAAATGGTATATGTTTGTATGTTCCCTGATTTCATTTCTATCTTGAATGTTTAGCCAAGACCAAGCCATGTTAACTATTGGCATTTCTATAGTAAACAATATGAAAGGGTAAAGAATGTGACATGGAAAGTATTCTCATTTAAAAATCAATGTCATGCTAGCATGGTTGTGCACACAGAATTTTAAGCTTCATTTTATGACTTTTGCAAACTATGGTCGGACAATTACAATGTATATTATGATTAACTAAATGTATATTTTGATAGATCAATTTTATGTTGCCGCATAATTATCTTTACTATAGATTCATTCCATAAATTTGGTTGGCATTTCTTTATGTCAACTTCTTCAGCTAACCTTTTTTCTACCATAGTTAGTTGGTTTCTGTAACGACCCGCCTTTCATTCCATAGAAAGACGCATCATTAATAAGAAAGAAAGGGATAGAAAAGAGAAAAGATAGAGAAGAAAGAACTAAACAACATCAGAATCTCACAGCGGAACGAATAAATTATATTAATCACATAAGCTATTACATAATATACAACATCCATCAGAGTTATACAGCTTACATATCACATACTAGACAGTTATAAACATCTGTCTAGACAATACAACTCAAATACAACACAGAGATACCAATACAGCAGAAACTATATATCTACAAATGCTGAAGCCTCCTGCTCTATACCTCCTTCAGAATTCGTCAAAGAAAACCTGATTCCCTTGGCTACTCATAAAAATTTGAGTACCCAAGAGTTTAAGAAAACAGAAAATAAACTCCGGGTCAGACATGGGTCTGGTGTGAGTAACAGGTTAAAGTAGCTTAATTAACTTTGAAAACCTTTGGAAACAAAAGGTATCTCGTAAGACTTCCCGCACATAAACACAGAAAAGTTTTTACCTTACGATAACCAAAACCTTTATAGGAAATATAGTTATACTATAATAGGGTCTAGGGTTTTTAAATAAATATTCACATAGCCGAAATTGTTACATTCATTAAATTCCAGCATACATAGGTATATAATCAAGTCCGAGATCACTTATTGGAGATTGGATTCCATACAATGGCTGGGCTACTGGGGTACCGCCCGTCACAGTACGTGGCCTAGATCAATGTACTGAGGATCACTCCCAACCCCCTGCAACACAAAGCCGGAGCTACCCCTTACTGGATAGTCCGAATAAGACAACCCCGCGGTTGTGGCCAACAACCGCCCACACAGCCGAAATAAAAAGGGACCTCTAGACAGGGGAAAATCTCATCCTACTTGGGTGCTACCCACTTAGCCTTGCGTGCACCTCCCCTGTTTTAGCCATTCCCGGTTGATGAGGCTTGAGGCTACGATTACCTTTAAAGAACACATATTGGAATGCTCATCGTCCTCCATTGACGATGTTCTGATAGCATTCAATCCATACAAGTTCGTTCCAGGTTCGAACGAAACCGAAGGCACTATCTCATTACACTCATTTTGGAATCACCCTCAGAGTTAACGACCATAGCCCTTGCACTCCGAATCTTTATCTCGAACCTGAAAGTACTATTTCCGTTATACTCGTATTGGAATCACCCTCAATTATAAATTAATTAATCCTTAATCATTAGTTAATTAAATTAATTAATTTCTCTTAATTAATTCATTAATTTAATTAATCATTAATTATCAAAACCTTAATTAACTTTAAGATAAATCTTTATCTTTATTAATTACCTAATTATGATTAACACATATATTTAAAACATTTAATTCTTTTGAATTAACACTTAAATACATTTCTAAATTAAGTGTAAAATAACTTAAAAATTTAACTTTAACAAATTCAAGTTAAACAAATTATATCACTTCCTTAAATCCATTATTTAAAAACATTTATTATGTAAAGATTTAATTGTAATGCTCGGGTCAGACCGAGTATTACAGATTTCCAAGTAAGGACATTCTGGAGCTCAGGAGGCGAGCTGGATGGCAGGAACGTATGGAGTGTATTCCGCTGAGTATATTATTGCTGTTTATCTAGGACACGTTGATTTTAACTGTCCAGTGTTTGTGTAATGGATGTAACTCTGATGTATTGATGTAAATTAACTTATACAGCTTTTCTTTGTATAAAGGATATTATTTGATATTATATTTGATCCGCTGCGAATGTGAGATTTCGTGTTTGGTTTCTATTTCTTCTTCTACCTCTTTTCATCTTTACCCTAACTATCGGTAATTTTCGGCGTTCGGATATTCGGCATTTCTACAGTGAACGTATTAGTGTCGAATTTTCGGGGTCGAAAATTTTGGGTCGTTACATTTTGTTTTACTCATTAAGGATAGGGTCAGTGGTACCGTAGAATGAGTTGAGTGTATGTATATATATGAGAGCGTACTTGTTATTTCTTATATAATGATTTTTAAATGGTTTTAAAAATAAATGATTTTTATAAAAGCTTATATATAAAGCAAATAATTTTCCAATTATTGTATATAAAGAAATTGGTTGTTGGTCATTGAAAATGGAATAAGAATTTAAGTAATATATATATCCAAATAAGGATTAAATAAGATAAACTAGAAATGGATTTAAACTAGGAAATAATTGGTTATTGTGTTAAATAATGGGATGTTTGTTTCCTAATAATAATTAAGTAAATTAAATGATTAAGGGAGTAACCTTTAGATAAGTATAACTTGTAAATTAGAATGTATTTAAATTGAGAAGTTTTGAATTCTAAGTCTAGAAGAAAAAAAACTGAAATTGTTTCAAAGCGTTAAAAGAAATAATAAATAATATTATTCAGATTATTTTTGAATGTAATCTCATTTTAAAATAAGAAGTTGTTTGAAAACTTAAAAAAGAAATTTGTTTTGAATTAAAACCAAAGGTGGTTTAAAATTTAAAGTATGACTTGGTGGGCTAAGAAATAAATATGTATATATGTGTGGATATACATAATATCAAAGATGATTTGGAATAAACTCTAAAGTGTTGAGTTTTGATTTTCCCTGAAGTGTGATCTAAAAACCCAAAGTGAAATAAGTTTTTGAACTTATAGGTAGAAAAGAATATTGATAGAAATTTGAAATTTGAAGTGGGAATTCAAATTTGAGTAAGGTTAACGGGATTAAATTGAATTTAACTTAAAGGAAGTTAAATAAGTTTGGAATGAACAACCTGAATTGGAAATTTCAAGATAACATTGAGATATAACTTAGGGATGTTAAATGGGCTAATTTGAAACGGAGTTATATAAGATCTCAAAATGGGTTTGAGTTCCGGGAATATGTGATGGATGCTAATGATGGATGTTTTAAATAAATTGGATGTTTATTTACTTTGACTTATCCTAATATCAACCTGTTATCAATAATTTATGAAACTGTGAATTTGTTTGTTTAAAATGAATTAAGAAGTGGATTGAGATAATATATATATATCCATTGCTAAAATTAAAAGGAAATAAAACTTTAATTCAAAATTACTTAAGTAATTTTGATTTTAAAGATAAAAATTGAACTTGTAAAAATGAGATCACTTTGAACATTAAGATTTGAATGTTTAAAATGAACGTGTAAACTGAAATTGTTGAAATTTGATTTCAAAGTTAAAATTTGGGTAATAAATTGGTTTTTGAAAGATTAAATTGTTTAAAAAGGATTTGAATTATTATTTGAACCTAGAAATAAGTTTATGAGAAGTAAAGGTAATCTAAAATGGAGTATTTGTAATTTTAACTCAAAATTTAATTGTTTAAAGAATTTAATTGATAAATTAAAGCAAAGATTAATTGGTTTAAAGGAATTAAATCAACATTTGAAAATTTAACTCGAATTTATATAATTCGAGATGGTTTAAAGTGAGATTGAATTTGAAATTTGTTCAAATTGAAATTTGATTTGAATAATTTGGAATTGTGATTGAAGTTGAATAAGTTTAAGTTCAAATAGGAATTGATTTGAATTTGGAAAAGGAATTTAAGTTAATTCAAATTGAATTGAAATTGAATCAATTTAAAGGAAAGTGGAATTATGTGATCGAGTGAGCGATCGGATTTGATATTGTGTACGGATGGTATATGTACATCGTACGTGCTTGAATGAAATAGATATTGAAATTTTGAAAAGAAATGTAAAAAAAATGATTTTTGAAATGAAAAAGTATATTTTGAAAAATATATGATTAATAAAAGTGGAAGTTGGATATTTCTATGATTGAAATTCATTTTTCAAAGAATAAGTAAGGTGGTAAATAACTTTATAAGAGTAATCAAACTTGAATATTTGGTTTGATAGAATAAAGTTAAATATATTTTTGTTATATATGATAAACTCCCCTTGTTGAATCTATAGCCAGAAGAAAGGGTTTCTGAAAGTATTTGAAGTATAAAAAGGGAATTTATACGAGTATGAAATGATCCAAAGATTTTCAAGGTTATATATATTTATATATATAAAGGATCTTATGAGAATGATTTTGAGAAAAAGGTTTTTGGAACCTATGGATGTTGAAAGGCTTTTGATTTTTAGGAAAAATCAATTTTGGAAATTTGGAAAGCCAAGTTTGGGAATTATTGATTTTGAGATATCGATTTTGTGTAAAAGGAGATTTATATGTGGTACTGCCTTGAGCCCTAAGGGGGGGTTCTTAAGTTGATCTTGTGAGGAAGTCCGGACAAACTGAAGTTCCTGAGGATTATGTGGGTAGCGAAAGTCGAGGGCGCTGATGCCTACAGAGGCATTTGGGTTATGCTGTGACGACAATGTAACACGATGTCGCTGCGATCTACTGTGGACCATAGCGAAAATCGTGTGGAGGTGAGTGTCAACGGTCTACGTTTGATTTTGCCATGATGGCAACGTAACATCGGTAGACTGCGATCTATGGTAGGAGTGGAGTGGAGAAGTTTCATTTGGCAGCGAAATTCGAGGGCGCTGATGCCTACAGTTACATGGGTTTTTGTCGTGAAGGCAACGTAACCCCGGGTGTAGCTGCGATCTGTAGCGGGTTTCATGGTGTAATCGAGGGGCGCGGAGGCCTACAGTTATCTATGGTTTTGCCGTGATGGCGACGCAATCATCGAGTTAACTACGACTATGGAGGCCGTGATGATTTCCAGAGCATTCTATCCAAGATGTTCCCTCTATTTTAAAAAATGTTTTCTATATTTACACCAAATGTTTTCCAAGTATTTTCACTGGGTGTTGGAAACGGGTTTATTAAGTACTTATAGATTTTCAGCCCTACGCCTGATCAACATATGACCAAATTTCTGTGAGAACGAGGATGGACTTGTTGAGACATCGAGTTATAAAAGTGTTTTTATAAAACTATTTTGGTAATATTATATAGATTTTTAAAGTGTTTTAAAAATTCTTAATAAAAAGAGTTTATAGATTAAAATGCTCAAAGAATAATTTAACTGGTAATAAGCTGGTGTAATTAAAATTCTGACTTCGTTCCTTTTCGAGGACGAAAAGATTCAAAGGAGGGAGGAATTTGATAACCAGGATTTTGGTCATCTAATAATTGGATTTAAAAACATTATATTTTAAAACTAGTATATTTGTATGAATTTATTTATAAATGTATAATTGGATTTTTATAACATTTTCTTTAAATTATATAAATACAAATAAAAGGGAAAGTATAAATATAAATTTATAACACAAATATATAAAAAACATAAATATAATATAAAGTAATATAAAAAGATATAAACATTATATAAAAACAATTCTCATGTAAAAAGACAAGTGTTAAGATTATAAAACACAAATTAACAAATGTAAGTCATTTAACATAGAAATATACAAGTGTAACAATTGTAATATACATTTGAACAAGTGTCATTTATTTTAATTGTTTCTAATAAAAAGTAAATGAGATTATATAATATCTTTACTCTCCTCTCTATCATTTTCTTTCACCTTCACATTTCAAAAAAAAAGCCTGTAAAACAAAATTCAAAACCAGAAGAAAAAACAGAGAAAAAAGAAATAAAACCAAAAAGCCTGAGCAAACTCAAAGTTCATCAAGCTCAGTTCAAATTTGTTTCAAACAAAAACATAGGTCAGATCATCTCGAAAACATCAACTACAAAACAGATCAAAGATCAAGCTATTTTCCAGATTATCAAATTCAAAGAAACATTTTTAGATTTCAAAACTTCAGGCTTCTCTGTTTTATAAACAACAGGTGAGTAAATCTTTCTGAAATTTGGATTTTTACTTGTTGTTTGAAAATCATGCTTCAAGTAAAGTGATAAAGGATTGTATGTATACAAATATGTATGTATATATATGGATGTGACCGTGCATGTCTGGAAACAGACATATGTATCTCTGTTCTAAGTTTTACAGGCTTCAAACCTGTTTAAAAATCAAACTCTTCATCTCCAATCCATGTTAGGCTTCAAGATCTACATGAAACTTATTTGTATCATAAAAATCCTGGTCTTAAAAATATTTTTAAGAAGAATAAATTTGAATTTAACTGGAAATTTAAAAATATAGTGAAAAACTTCAAAAACATGATTTATTCGAATCTCATAATTTATTGATTCACCTATACCATCCATCACGTCTTCGAAAATCATGATTTTTAGAAGTAAAATCGGAATTTTTAGTGAAGTATTTATCGAGAAATTCGAAGTTGAACGGTTTTTGGTTTTGTGGCAAATTATGGTGACCGGTGGAAGTGGTGGTCTCGGAATCATGGCTGAGGGTAGCCGGGATAGATGGACGGAGCTCAGGCGGTTGATGGTGCACGTGCACGGTGCACTCTCGTGTACCTGGATTTGTCGAGGTTGGGGAAGAAACATTTGCCTCGGTTCGAACTCGAGGGGTTTAGTGAGTCGACTCGAAGTAGCAGTGATTCGCGAGTGTCTCGAGGTTGTCTCGGGGATTTTGTTAAAGGGCCCAGGTTTTGTTATATATACGAATTAGCCTGAGTTTTTTAAAAGCAACAGGTTTAAAAAAAATATGGTAAGTAACCTTGTACCAGGATTTAAAAACAACCAGAAGATGAAATTTAAATTTTTAAAGTAAAATGTTAACCAAATTTTCAAGTGAAATTATTTAAACAAGTTTCAAAAGTAAATGTTTTAAATCAAAGGAAAATGTTAAATAAAGTTCAAAGCTAAATGAAATTTGCAAGTTTTCATAAATATGAGTTAACTAAATTTTAAAGGTTCAGTTGTTAATGTGATAAATTAGAGATGATCAAGTAATTAAGGAATAACTACTTAATGAAATTAATTACTTAATGTAATTAAAAAGGGTGATTAATTAAGGTAATTAAAGAATAATTACTTAAAGTTAATTACTTAATGAAAGTAATTAAGGTTAATTAATTAATGATTTAAGTTTGATAAATCAAGTAATTAAATAATAATTAATTTAAGGATAATTAATTAATGTGATTAATTAATTAAGGTAATTAATTTGAGGACGATTAATTAAAGGATAATTAAATAATTAAAGGTTAATTATTTAATGATTAAAGGTTAATTGATTTATTAATTAAGGTTGGTTAATTAATAATTAAGGGGTTGATTAATTTATTATTAATGGTTAATTAATAAATGATTAAAGAATAATTAATCAAAATGATTTGTAATTAATTAATATTAATTAACCAGGATTAGTAGTTTATTCATAAGTAATTATCAAGTTTAAATAAATCAGATGGCAAATTGATCTTACTTATGGATGTTTGGATTTTATTGAATGCTTGAATTGTTTGATATCCCTGATGTGTAATACTCTGTTTTGATTTATCTGTGATAAATGTAGTTTATTTATCTGTGATGAATTTATATTGTTTATCTGTGAATCTGTGAATCTATGAATGAAGATAAGCGTTATAGGATTATACCGCTTATCGATGTGGCTATGCTTGAATCTGTGATGATTGATGATATTGTATTGTTGTGAGTAAACCCAACTTTATTTTGTTTAAAATCTGGATGCATGAATAAATCTTAGAAGTTTGATGAAAAAAAATATTTGTTTGCATGATAAAGTATTGTATATATATGAATGTAAAACTGTGTGCATATATGGATGTATCAGTGTTCTTCCCTGTTTGAGATACAGAGTTCAAATTTTAGATCAAAATTCCAATTCTCCTAATCTAGTCTCTGTTAGGCTTAAGTATTTAAACGAATTATGTTTGTTAAAACATAAGCTAAAGTTTAAAATTTATTTTAAGTTAAATAAGTTTGTATATTTCTGGAATTTGAAATTTTACAGTAAAACTCAGAATTTGTCAAATTTTGATTTCAACAATTTAATGTTTCATATATATATTCTGAATCATCATCAAAATCTAGGATTTTTAAAATTAAAATCATGATTTTTAATTGGGTAATTCGAGAGATATTGATGGATGAACGAAATTTGGGTTTTCATTAATTGTTGACGAACGGGGAGGTAATGGTGGTCGTGATCAGGACTGAAGGAAGTTGGCATCTGGGGGATCGATGGAAAAATAGTTGTAGAATTTTTAGATCGTCATGGGGATGGCACGGCGTTGAACTAGGGTTTAAGCCCAGTATTTTGTCAGACCGAGTATTACAGATTTTCAGGTTAGGACGTTCAGGAGCTCAGGTGGCGAGCTGGATGGCAGGAACGTATAGAGTATTACACTGTGTATTATTGTTGTTTATTTGGGACAAATTAATTTGAACTGTCCAGCTTTTGTGTAATGGTTGTAACTCTGATGTATTGAATGTAAATTAGCAGATACAGCTTTCCTTTGTATAAATGCTATTATTTGATATTATATTTGATCCGCTGCGAATGTGAGATTCTGTGGTTGTTTTATGTTTCTTCTTCTACCTCTTTTCTTCTTTTCCCTAACAATCTGGAATTTCCGGCGTTCGATCGCTCGGCATTTCTACAGTGAACGTATTGATGTCGAATTTTCAGGGTCGAAAATTCCGGGTCGTTATGTAATGCTCGGGTCAGACCGAGTATTACAGATTTTCAGGGAAGATTGTTCGAGAGCTCAGGTGGCGAGCTGGATGACAGAATCGTATGGAGTATTCCTCTGTGTATATTATTGTTTGTATTTCGGGGACAGGTTGTCATACTGTCCAGTTTATATATGATTGGTTGTAACTCTGATGTAAATAAATGTAAATTGACAGACACAATTTTCTTTTATATAACTGTTATTATTTGATATTATATTTTGATCCGCTGCGAATGTGAGATTCTGTGATTTGTTTTTCTGTCTCTTCTTCTACCTCTTTTCTTCTAACTCAAACAATCTGGAATTTCCGGTGATCGATTGTTCGGCATTTCTACAGTGGACGTATTAGTGTCGAATTTTCGGGATTGAAAATTTCGGGTCGTTACATTTGGTATCAGAGCCAGGTTTCGATCCTGGGACCTGTGGGTTATGGGCCCACCACGCTTCCGCTCAGTTTAAAGTAAGCCTTTTTAAATATTTTTCTCATTAAATTGTTTAGTTTAAATTTAATAGTTTTTAAACAACCCGTTTTTTCGAGTAATTTAAGGATTTTTCGACATAGATTTGTCGGGTTATTTTTCGACATAGATTAATTAATCAAGGATTTTTAAACTGGTTTATTTTTCGAGTAATTAATTATACAAGTTACTTTAAGGATTTTTCGACATAAAGTAATTAAAATTTAAGGCTGGCCATAAAGTAACAACCCGATTTTTCGACATAGATTTCAACGCGTTTACTTACCGTACGATCTCATGACCACTCCAAACACTACGAAATTTAAAATCCGATAATAATACAATATTACGGATCCAATGGAACTGGTTTCGTCGAATTCCGAAATTGTGCCTCGGAAGGCTAATTTTAAATATCGATTTAAACGATATATTTTCAAAACTGAACAAAACACTTTCAATTTCAATTTTAAAAGTTCCATTACCTTCAGTATTATTAATATAAATTTTATAAGCCATTGAAATATTTTTAACAAGCTTTAAAATTCCAGATTTCATATTTTACCCAATTTCCAATAATTAAATTCAATAACTAAATCATCCAATAAATATTGATATTTGAAATTCAAGTTAAAAATTAACCTTTTAAATATTTAAAATCAATTAAATATTCTATTTTCAAAAGCCCAAAATTCCGGGTCGTTACATTCCTCCTTAGGAAACTCGAAAATGAACATCGATGATGTTGCAGTCATCAACGAAGTTATTTTCCAGCAACCGAAAAGAGTTCAGTGTTTCTATCTCTTTAAAACATTTTCAAATATTTTAAATTCCAAATCTCACCAGATTTCAAATCCAATTCAAAAATATTTCCGCAATAATATCACTATTATCCTCCAAAACCCTTGAAAATCATTTTCAACTCAAAGGAAATTAAAATTTTTCAAATTTTCAAATTTCAAATCTTTTCATTCTATATCCAAATATTACCTTGGAATTTTATCTTATTTTAACTATAAAGCACATTTATAATTCATATTTACAAATCTCATTATGTATATGAATTTTATTTCTTAGCTTTTAGTTATGATTTCAATTTTTTATTCAATTTCCACACAACAATGATAATAATTTAATATTATCGCTTCCTAACAACCAAGCAACTATAATAATTTATGAAAATTATTTCCTTTTATATATAAAAAATAATAATTTGGGTAAAATTATTTCATTCACCCTATTTTAAAACAATACCATGTCGAATTGTTCTGTACAAGTGTTTAGAGATCCCTATCAATAACGTTAATTACTCGTATTGACCAGAATCCATAAGCTACTCAACATACCAATCAACACAATATAAAACAATTTTACATTCACTAACAAATACGCGCTCACATCTATTAATACACTCAACCTCATTTTAGAGTACTATGGACTCTATTTCTAATGAGTAATTCCCATAAGAGCCAAGGTTCTCGCTTAACCTTCAGCTCTGATACCACTATTTATTTAAAAACAAAAGGTACCATTAACCCTATCCTTAATGAGTAAACCCACCGGAAAAGACAAAATAGTTGGCACTCCTAAGAAGTTTATTTTCTGTTTTATTAAACTCTTGGGTACTCAAATTTTTACGAGTAGCCAAGGGATTCAGGTTAGATTTGACGAATATATGGAGGAGATTTGGAGCAGGAGGCTTCAGCGTATATAGATATATGTGGTTCCGCTGTATTAGTGTCTCTGAGTTGTATCTTGAGTTGTATTGATAGACAGACCTTTGTAACTGTCCAGTATGTGTTGTATAAGCTGTGTAACTCTAATGGATGTTGTCTATTATGTAATAACTATGTGATTTAATATATTTTATTCGTTCCGCTATGAGATTCTGATATTGTTTAGTTCTTTCTTTCCTATCTTTTCTCTTTTCTACCTCTTTCTTTCTTAATGATGATGCGTCTTTTTGTGGAATGAAAGGCAGGTCGTTACACTTTCACTGTAATGACCCATCTCTCAGTCCACAGAAAGATGCATCATTATTAAGAAAGAAAGGGATAGAAAAGAGAAAAGATAGGAAAGAAAGAATAAAAAAATATCATATTCTCATAGCGGAATGAATAAAATATATTACATCAAATAAGATATTACATAGTATCATATACATCATAGTTACACAGCTTATACAACTCAAATTAGACAGTTATAAAGACATGTCTATCATTACAACTCAAGTACTTCACAGAGATACAGACACAAACACTAGCACAGCGGAACCATAATATATCTACATGCCGAAGCCTCCTGCTCCAAATCTCCTGCAGAATTTGTCAAATCTAACCTGAATCCCTTGGCTACTCGTAAAAATTTGAGTACCCAAGAGTTTAATAAAATAGAAAATAAACACTTGGGTCAGACATGCTCGAGTCAGACCGAGTATTATAGATTTTCAGGTTAGGACGTTCTAGAGCTCAGGAGGCGAGCTGGATGGTAGGAACGTATGAAGTATTCCGCTGTGTATATTATTGTTTATATCTCGAGGACAGGTTGTCATACTGTCCAGTTTATATATGATTGGTTGTAACTCTGATGTAAATAAATGTAAATTGACAGATACAGTTTTCTTTTATATAACTGTTATTATTTGATATTATATTTTGATCCGCTGCGAATGTGAGAATCTGTGTTTTATTTCTGTTTTTTCTTCTACCTCTTTCTTCTTTACCCTAACTATCTGGAATTTTCAGGATCGAAAATTTTGGGTCGTTACATCAATTGTAACGACGCAGAAATTTCGATCATGAAAAATCCAAATAGTTAGGGAAAAGAAGAAAGAGATAGAAGAAGAAGAAGAAACAAAAACACCAAAACACAAATTCTCACATTCGTAGCGGATCAAATATAATACCAAATAATATCCTTTATATAAAGAAAAGATGTATCAGTTAAATTACACATATAGTACATTAGAGTTACAACATTTACACAAACACTGGATAGATAAAAATCAACTTGTCCCAGACACAAACAATAATACTCAGCAGTAAACTCCATACGTTCCTGCCATCCAGCTCGCCTCCTGAGCTCTATAACGTCCTCACCTGAAAATCTGTAAAACTCGGTCTGACCCAAGCATTACATCAAAGTAACACCCGGGTCAGGCTGGAAACCAGCGTGAGTCAACTAATCTATCATAAAATACCAATGCATAAAGACTATTTAAAACCCGGGGTAACTCATACTTCACTACGAGTTCTTAACTTGCCATAGTCAATACTTATTTCACACATAATCCTTTAAGTACCATTACATAATTTCAATGGTCTAGTTTACTTAAATTATTCCATTCCAGCCTATAGATTGCACATATAAAATTATAAAGAATTATAGAAGATTTTAAATCAAAGTGGTTTTCGGGTATTTTCTAATACCCGACCCCGGTCTCTTCGAATACAATATCATCTTAAAAACAAAACTGTTTAAGTTTTAAACAATTCAATTTATATCTAGAATTAAACATTTACATAACCATTTATCACAAATAGACAAACTCTATTATCACAGTTCAACCCAAACATAACATTTCACATAGCATCACCAATCACTTATCAGAAATATCAAATAATCCAAGGCATACAATATCTTTCAATCATTTATAAGCAAGATTAATTAGTCACACCATTTCTAATTAATTTAAATAAATTAAATTAATTACTTCCATAACCTTTTAAATCCTGCTTACTTAATCATTAATTAATTACAAACCATTAATTAATCATCCTTTAATTACCCATTAATTATCCATAATTACTTCCATTAAGTAATTATCCCATTGGTTAATTATCCTTAATTAATTAACCTTAATTATTAATTAATTTAACCTTTAATTACTAATTAATTTAATTAACCCTTAACAAATTTATCCTTAAATTACTTACATTAAGTAATTACCATTTAAGTAATTAATCTCTATTACTTGTATTAATTAATCCCTAATGATTAATTAATAAATTTCTAATTAATTAATTAATTTATAACCCTTAATTATAAATTAATTTATCCTTAATCATTAATTTAATAATGGTTGAATTAAGAAAGTGTTAAGATAAGTGATTTCAAGTATTTAATTTAGTAAGATTCAAATGATATAATTAAGTAATTAATTAATATATAGAGGTTTATCTTTAATTAATCTAGATGGATAATTCAAGTAACGACCCAAAATTTTCGACCCCGAAAATTCCAGATTGTTAGGGTAAAGAAGAAAGAGGTAGAAGAAGAAACAGAAACCAAACATATCATATCACATAGCAATTCTATCACAGATAGATAACTTACATTTTCACAATTCATCCAAAGCATCTCATATCACAGAGCATCACAATCACATATCAGATATATCAAATAATCCAAGGCATTCAATATTATTAAATCATCTATAAGCAAGATTAATTAGATGTACAATTCCTAATTAATTTAACTTAATCTAATGTAACGACCCGAAATTTTCGATCCCGAAAATCCAGATAGTTAGGAAAAGAAGAAAAGAGGTAGAAGAAGATACAAGAAACAATCACAGAATCTCACATTCGCAGCGGATCAAATATAATATCAAATAATATCCTTTATACAAAGAAAAGTTGTATAAGTTAATTTACATCAATACATTAGAGTTACAACATTTACACAAACACTGGACATATAAAATCAACTTGTCCCAGATATATAACAATATCACAGCGGAATACACTCCATACGTTCCTGCTATTCAGCTCGCCTCCTGAGCTCCAGAACGTCCTTACTTGGAAATTTGTAATACTCGTACTGACCCGAGCATTACATCAAAGTAACACCCGGGTCAGGCTGGAAACCAGCGTGAGTAAACCCATATAAAATGAAATATCAAGCTATATAACTTGTGAATTACCAGGGTAACTCGTACCTTTTACGAGTTCTTACTTATAATAGTCAATCATTTATCCCACACAACAGTTTACAGGTTAAATGTGACGCCCCACCTCTATACCCACGCTAACCAAGAACACTACGATGTAGTGCTGTCAATTAGCACGGAGAATCAGGCTGTGGAGGAGCGACAATCCATGTAACTTCTTTTTGCGAGCACCGATATGTCAGATAGAATACGATGCATATCTTTTAAGGAGGAAATCCGACATACCGATACAAACACAAAGCTATCACACGGTGGTTATATATAATCTTCGGAAACAAACATAGAAATAATCATAACATAAATCAGTCACAGACATCCATATCACAAAGGCGGAAGAAGATATGAATAAATATATAACACATGAAAGTGTACATCAGAGTAGTGGTCAGAAAGATCCACGATAATACAAAAGAATAGCATCACGTGCTATACAAAAGAATAAGTACACTACATAGAGTCTATATCTCAAATGTGTACATCCAAAAACTACTAATCTACGTAGTTAGCCAAAAGTCAGAATAATCCTGAAGAGAAGTCAAGCAGAAGCACCTGTAACATCTCGGTCTGACCCGAGTATTATTTATAAGAAAATAATAAACGGATCAGTCTAGCTATAAATATCAGATGATAAGGTATAGGATAAATAATATGGCATGAACATGTAACAACCATAACGACATACTACTATAAGTATGTAAATGATAATCAACAAAAGATCAATCAATATCACAAGAATCTTCTCAAAGATAAAATAGGGTATCATACCCTAAACTTGTATTCATAACAAGTCAATAACACATAAATTCACCAATGCACAAAAACTGATATCATATCAATGAAAATCATGAAAATTGGTGAAGCAAAAAATTCCAGAAATCATCACCAGAAATCCAGAAACACATAAAAAAAAGGGGGAAAGGCCTAACACATGAATGGGAGCATGAAAACTCACCTACGTGTAAAACACATGACGAGAAGCTATCTCATGGAAGCTATCCATCAAATTTTCACACAGGAATGGCCCGAAGACCATGGGGTGCTACCCCATATATGTGATGGTGAAACATCACAAAAGCGGGGTCTAGTCTCCCTCGCAGACAAAGAGACATCGCTCAATCGCTAATCTAAATCACAAAAATGATCGTCATGATCATAAGGAAGTGTCAATTACACTAAGCCAGTAAATATATGAGTTTAGCTTCATGTCCCATAAGCACTAGCTTAACTTAAATATTTACGAACAAACTGTAGATCTTCACTAGGAAATTGTCACAAAAAGGGTTCAATCGAACAAGTCCAAGAGCTAACCGACGAAGTGAACGCAAGCGTTTCATACCACTCGTTTTACTAAGTCGTTTAAGTCGATTTCTCATCCGAGTGAAGTAAAGGCTTGTATATACTAGTAGATTGGAAATCGGTTTGAGAAAACGAACTTTTGATATTTAAAATAGTGTTGAAATCGCTTTGATGAAAGAGTTTTGAAATTTACTACTAGTATTGAAACCTTCATATATCTTTAAAGTGACAAGTCATAAAACGATTGTTGAAACAATCTATCACAAAAATTCACATTCGAAGACGTGAACAAAATCCAAGGAAATCAGCTCAAAACGCATCAAAGTGGAAGTTCTATTGAATGTTTTTCAGATAAGATCGCCTACGGAGGGGGGTCCAGGGGGGTGGCAACCCCCTAGGTGGGGGTGTGGGGGCAACGCCCCTGCTACAGTGTTCGACCTGCCTGGTATAAGGCTTAACGACGCCCCTGCTACGGGGGTCCAAGGGGCAGCGCCCCGTCCAAAACGGTACGACCTAAGTGAAGACAAGCGGCCTACGACCTAAAGCAAAATGAGGTCTAACGACCTAAGGGTTCACGCGACCTAACACATTGGCCGAGCGACCTAACTGGAGCAAGCGACTTATCGGTATAAGGCCTAACGGCCTAGAGGGAATCCAGGTCAAGCGACCTAAGTAGGTTCGCGACCTAAAGAGGGTAAGGACCTCGCGACCTAACGGTTTAAAGGGTACGCGACCTAACGAGGTGCGCGACCTAAACCCTGAACGACCTAGGGGTTAGAAACACTAAAGCAGGTGCGAGTTAAATAAGCCGAGCGACTTAGGGTAGGCAGCGACCTAACGATTTAAAAGCCAACGACCTACGACCTAAGGGCCATACGACCTAAACCCCTGCCGACCTAGCGACCTAAAGGCCATATGACCTACGACCTAAGGGCCATACGATCTACGACCTAAGGGCCATACGATCTACGACCTAAGGGTCATACGACCTAAACCCCTGCCGACCTAGTGACCTAAAGGCCATACGACCTACGACCTAAGGCCAGGAATGCGAATATGAAGGCCGTGACTTTTCCACGCACGCAAGCTAATGATGCCGAGCGACCTAACATGGACAGAACGACCTAGCAGCAGAAATTTTCCAATAACGCTAAAAATTGAAGTTTTTCGCCAATCCAATCCAAACCAATTGCAAATATGCATGCTAAAGTAATAGGACTTCACTTCCAACAGTCCAAGATAGATATAGTCAAGAATGTGAGATAAAAATCTCACCTTTTCCACGAAATTGATGTTGGAGAGCTTAAGAGCAAAGCAAGAATCAACCACAAGCTTGAATCTATGTTCTTCACCTTGAATTCGGAGTTTGATGTTGAATTTACTAAAGATCTTGAGCTTGGAATTTTAATTTCCCTTTCCCTCCACCATTTTTGAAGAAGCTTGAAGTATTTGATGAAGTGATGAAGAGAAGAGGGAGTTGGGCTGAGTTAGTGTGTGTTCAGCCCAAACCAAAGTCCTAAGCCAAAAAGTGACGAAAATTTCACTATCTCCAAACATATCGAAGTTTACACTCAAAAAGATCGCAAACGTCATTTTGAACTCAATGGAAGTGGTCTCGAGTCCTAATTTGATCGTATGCAAAAAGTAGCTTTTCGGACTAACATCCGACTAACGATAAAATATTTAAATAAAATATTTAAATATAAAATCGATAGATATGCGGGTTGTTACATTAAATGTCCATGTTAATCAATTCATTCCATTCCAGCATGTATAATTTCACATATCCAATTTATAAAAAATTTAGTTTACTAATCGAAGTGGTTTCGAGTATTACTGATACCCGACCCCGGTCTCTTCGAATCCCAAGTCATCTTAACCCAAGTTATTCAAGTGAAATACAATTCAAACTTTAAATACAGGGTATCACCTTTACACAGTAATTCATCATCAATAGATACCCACATTATCACAGTTTAAACCAAACATATCATATCACATAGCATCACAAATCACATATCAGAGATATCAACTAATCTAAGGCATACAATATCATTCAGTCATTCATAAGCAGGATTAATTTGTCATATCATTTGGTTATTGTAAGATAAAAACTTTTTCGTGTTTATGTGAGGGAAGTCTAACGAGATACCTTTTGTTTCCAAAGGTTTTTCAAAACTAAGCAACTTTAACCGTTTACTCACACCAGACACATGTCTGACCCAAGTGTTTATTTTCTGTTTTATTAAACTCTTGGGTGCTCAAATTTTTATGAGTAGCCAAGGGATTCAGGTTAGCTTTGATGAATTCTGGAGGAGTTTTGGAGCAGGAGGCTTCAGCGATATATTATGTTTCCGCTGTGTTAGTATTTGTGTCTGTATTGTATTAATGTACTTGAAATTTATGATAGACAGGTGTTTATAACTGTCTAATTTGAGATGTATAAGTTGTGTAACTCTGATGTATATGATACTATGTAATATCTTATGTGATATATTATATTTCGTTCGTTCCGCTGTGAGATTCTGATATTGTTGAGTCTCTTCTTTTCTATCTTTTCTTCTTCTATCCCTTTCTTTCTTAAATCATGATGCGTCTTTATGGGCTAAGAAAGACGGGTCGTGACAGTTGGTATCAGACGTTCTGAGCTCAGAGGCGAGCTGGATGGCAGGAACGTATGGAGTGTAACCCGCTGAATATTATTGATTTGTATCTGGAACATGTTGTTTACTGTCCAGTTCATGTATAAATGGTTGTAACTCTAATGTATTGATGTAAATTAACTAATACAGCTTTTCTTTGTATAAAGGATATTATTTGATATTATATTTGATCCGCTGCGAATGTGAGATCTGTGTTTGGTTTCTGTTTCTTCTTCTACCTATTTTCTTCTTTACCCTAACTATCGGGAATTTCCAGCGTTCGGATATTCGGCATTTCTACAGTGAAGGTATTAGTGTCGAATTTTTAGGGTCGAAAATTTCGGGTCGTTACATTTGGTATCAGATTGTAATGACCCAAAATTTTCGATCCCGAAAATTCCAGATAGTTAGGAAACGAAGAAAAGAGGTAGAAGAAGATACAACAAACAATCATAGAATCTCACATTCGCAGCGGATCAAATATAATATCAAATAATATCCTTTATACAAAGAAAAGCTGTATCAGTTAATTTACATCAATACATCAGAGTTACAACATTTACACAAACACTGGACATATAAAATCAACTTGTCCCAGATATATAACAATATCACAGCGGAATACACTCCATACGTTCCTGCCATTCAGCTCGCCTCCTGAGCTCCAGAACATCCTTACCTGGAAATCTGTAATACTCGGTCTGACCCGAGCATTACGTCAAAGTAACACCCGGGTCAGGCTGGAAACCAGCGTGAGTAAACCCATATAAAATGAAATATCAAGCTATATAACTTGTGAATTACCAAGGTAACTCGTACCTTTTACGAGTTCTTACTTATAATAGTCAATCATTTATCCCACACAACAGTTCACAGGTTAAATGTCCATGTTAATCAATTCATTCCATTCCAGCCTGTATAATTTCACATATCCAATTTATAAAGAATTTAGTTTACTAATCGAAGTGGTTTCGGGTATTACTGATACCCGACCCCGGTCTCTTCAAATTCCAAGTCGTCTTAACCCAAGTTATTCAAGTGAAATACAATTCAAACTTTAAATACATGGTGTCACCTTTACATAGTAATTCATCATCAATAGATACCCACATTATCACAGTTTAAACCAAACATATCATATCATATAGCATCACAAATCACATATTAGAGATATCAACTAATCTAAGGCATACAATATCATTCAATCATTCTTAAGCAGGATTAATTTGTCATACCATTTCTAATTAAATTAATTACTTCAATCACTTTTAATCCAGCTTACTTAACATAAATTAATTACAAACCATTAATTAATCATCCTTAATTATCCTCTTTAATTACATTAAGTAATTAGCCTTTAATTAATAACACAAATTAATTAACCTTCACCCCTTCACATTAATTACATTTATCCTTAATTAATTACTCAAATTAATTATCCTATAATTACTTACATTGATTAATTATCCTTTAATTAATCATACTCATTAATTAACTAACCCTTAATTAATTTTACTCAATTAATCAATCCTTTAATTAATTACACTAAGAAATTAATCCTTAATTACTTCCCTTAAGTAATTTACCTTTAATTACTTTCATCAAGTAATTACCCCTTTGGTTAATTATCCTCAATTAATTAACCTTTGATTATTAATTAATTTAACCTTTAATTACTAATTAAATTAATTAACCCTTAACAAATTAATCCTTTAATTACTTATATTAAGTAATTAACATTTAAGTAATTACTTACATTAATTAATTTATAAACCTTAATTTTTTATTTAATTAATCCTCATTAATTAATTAATTTCTCTTTAATTACTTCATTAATTTAATTAATCATTAATTATCAAAGACCTTAATTAACTTTAAGATAAATCTTTATCTTTATAAATGACTTACTTATCATTAACATTATTTAAATACATTTTATCTTTAATTAATACTTAATTTAATTACTAAATTAAGTCTTTTAAAAATAACATTAAAAAAATTTACCTTAACAAATTTTAGTTAACAAAACATATAACTTCTTTAATCAAATAATTTAAAAACATTTATCCTATAATAGTTTAAACTAGGTTTAATTTAAAGGGATAGAAAAGATTTAATTCAGCAATTCAGAAGGATTTGGTAGTTGAGCTAGACTTGAGTATGATCTGATATTTTTTTCAGATTGGTGGATCTAGAGAGGAGAGGGAGCTCCGGATCATAGTAGTATAGTTAGTTAGGTTTGTCTGTTTGAATGAATTGGTTGCAATGGTTGTTAGTATAGGGTTGATATGTATGCTTTGTTGTTTGGAAATAAAACCTTTGTTGGATTATTAAATTATCTTTGCTTTTAAATTTCGGGGACAAAATTCTTTTAAGGGGGAAGGAATGTGATGACCCAAAATTTTGGGTAATATAAATTTAATAATCTTTATTAATAATTAAATTGGATTGATAATTTTCCTTTATAATTTTAATGTAAGTTGGTAAATTTAATCTTTTAAAGGCTAATAAATATTTAATTTGGCAATATCTTTTCTAAAATTTAAAAATTGGTAAGATTTATCTTTCAAATCTAATAAAAATATATTCTATTTATAATGTATATATTAGTGTGTGTATAAATATTGTGAATAGGAAATCTTTTGTTTTAAATAAAAAAATGTAATATATATGTATGTATATATTATGATTTGAAGTTGTTTTAAAATTCAATATAATAATTCACAAAACTAATGTTAAAAATATTTCCTATTTAAAATGTATATATATTTGTATATATTAAGGTTTTGGTTTGAATTTAATAAAAGTGTTTCAAATTTTAATATATATATACATAGATTGTAATTTGGGAAGTATAATTTAATATAATACTTTTCAAAAGGTTATTTGGAATTTTATCTTATATCTCTTTAACAATAAAGATAATTAAATTGGATTTAAAAATATATGTATAAGATTTTATTTGTTTTATAATATTTTTCTTTAAAGTAGTTTATATACATATATTTAGATAAGTGTTTATTAGTTAGTAAATTTAATTTAAAAAGCTTTTAAATTATTTTAAAATTTATTTAAAATACCTAATGACAAGCGTTAAGATATTAAAGCATGTTAGTAACATTTGTAATGTAATTAAATGGTATAAATGACAAATGTAAAGTTTTTAACAAGTGTCAACCTTTTATTTTAATTTTCTTTTATATTTTAATAAATCATAATTTAATCTATAAAAAAACATACACTTCTTCTTCCAAGTCTTTTTCCTGTTCTCAGCTGAAAACAAGAAATTCCAAACTAAAAACCCTGTACAACAATTCACCAACTCAATAATCTAAACCTGTAAATTACCAAAGCATGTAAACAAATTCTTCAAAACCAGAGGATCTTTTTAAAGGAAAGGCTTCAGCTTGATTCACTTTTCAACTAAGCTTCAAGCTCAGGATTCAACAATAAACAAGCATGCAAGGATTTCAAATTTCAACAACAAAGAAATTCAAAACTTACAGCTTCCATATTAAAATTTAAAACCTGGGAAAAACTGTTCTCTGTTTTTAAAAAGGTGAGTAAACATTTTGTTTTAAAAACAGTTTAATTTATGAATGGCTCTAATGCATGTGTTGGTCTGTTAATTGATATTGATGTTGCATGAAAATCTTTCAATTTTTTTATAATTGAATTGGTATGTATGTATATGTGTGTAAGTCTGTATATATATATGTACACCATGTTCTCTGTTGTTTCATTCCATGTTTTGCCTTCAAAAATTCAAATCTCTCAATCAAATCAATATTAGACTTTGATATATAAATGAAAGTTGTTTGCTAGGATATGATGATAATTTTAAAAATAGTTTCATTGTTTTAAATTCAACATAAAATTTTGAAAATCGAAGTAACAGTAAAATATATACATATATTAAAAATCAATCAATTCAATTTCTGTTTTGAATTGCATGAATGTATTCGGGGTTGCAAATCACGATTTTTAATATACATTTCATGATTTTTAATTTGATAATCGATTGGAATTTTCGAGATGATCATTTTGGGTGTTTTGGGCGATTGCCGATGATTGGCGATGACTGAAGGGTCGACGTTTGGGCTGAAGGTGGTATGAGGCATGGAGGTCTTAGGAAAAATACTGGAAGTATTTATTGGTGGTCGAGGCGGTGGGATTTTGGCGAAGTAGGGTTTTCGGTCAGTTTTGTTGGTTGATGGGTTCGTGAGTTTTGCGTTGCCATGGAGATGACGGGACTGATCGCGATGGTGGGAATGGAAGCTGGAAGGTGTGAGGTAGGTTCGGTGAAGTGGGCAGGCGATCTCGAGGTCGGAGGCGTCGGAACGGTGAAGATTTCTGACCATGGTGTTTCCAGTTTTGGTCAAGATCAACTCGTTTTCGATTCATGTGAGATACGTACGATCTGGGTTCTCGTTTGTGGTCGCGTGGGTTCGAGTGGTTGTCGAGTGTCGCCGCGATGACCTCTGGTGGTCGGAGGCGCTGGTGAACGTGCACCGCGTGCACGTCGTGTCTGGGACGATGGGTTTAAGTGATAGCTCGGGTGGGTTCTCGTGCGAATGAAGAAGTGACTCGAAGTAGTTGAGTGGGGTGATTGTCTCGGGGTAGGCTCGGGTTTAATAAGGGTTTGACTCGGGTGTAATGATATGTTAATCTGGTTTTAAGTAAAAGCAAAATTTTTGTAAAAGGAAATCATTTATTGAAGTAATTAGAGGATAATTATTTATGGAAGTAATTAACTGGAAGTGATTAAGGGTTAATCACTTAGTGTAATTAAGAAAAGGATTAATTAAATTAATAAATTAAAGGGTTAATTAATTAATTAAAGAATAATTAATTAAAGAGTAATTAATTAAGATGGATAATTAGAGGATCATTAATTAATGTAATTAATTAATAATTAATTAATGGAAGTAATTAAGGATTAATTACTCAGTGTAATTAATCAAAGGATTAATATAATTAATTAAGGAGTTAATTAATTAAGGTAAGTAATTACAGGATGGTTAATTATTGTTTATGATTAATTAAGGTTGATTAATTAAAGTGATTAATTAAATGTGAAATTAAGTAATTAATGTAATTAATTAAGGATCAATGTAATTAATTATAATTAATTAATTAATGGAAGTAATTAGAGGATCATTAATTAGAGTCTTAATTAATGAAAGTAATTAAAGGTTAATTACTATGAATGATGAAAGAATAATTAATTTACTTAATTAATTAAAGGTTAATTACTTAGTGTAATTAAAGGATAATTAATCATGAATGATTAATTAAGATGGATAATTAAAGAATGATTAATTAATTGAGTTGTAATTAATTAATGATAAGTAAGCATGATTAAGGTAATCCAAGTGATTAAAAGTTAGTAATTAATTTAATTAGAGGTTAATTAAATTGATTAAGAGTGAAATCAAACCTGTTTATGGATGATTGAATGATATTGAATGCCTTGGATTATGTGACATCTCTGATATGTGATATGTGTTGTTGTGTGATATGAGATGCTTTGGTTGAATTGTGATAATATGGATTATCTATTTGTGAGATTGTGAATTATCTATCTGTATGAATATAGATAATGAATTGAATTCTTCTAACTTTAAAACAACTTGGCCTTAAAAAGAAACGTTTTGGATTTCGATGAGACCGGGATCGGATTTTCGAATTGGTTATCTAAAAACCACATCGATCCAAATTAAAAGTTAGGTCGTGAATCTCAAGTGAAGTGAAGACTCAAGGTGTAAGGGCTATGGTCGTTAAGACTCTAAGGGTGATTCCAATACGAGTTTAACGGAGGTAGTACTTTCAGATTCGAGAATAAAGATTCAGAGTGCAAGGGCTATTGTCATTAACTCTGAGGGTGATTCCAAAATGAGGGTAACGAGATAGTGCCTTCGATTTCATTCGAACCCAGAATGAACTTGTACGGATTGAATGCTTTCAGAACATTGTCAAGTGGACGATGAGCATTCTAAGATAGATGTGTTCTATAAAGGTAATCGTAGCCTCAAGCCTCATCAACCGGGAATGGCTAAAACAGGGGAGGTGCAGCAAGGTTAAGTTGGTAGCACCCAAGTAGGATGAGATTTTCCCCTGTCTAGAGGTTCCTTTTTATTCGGCTTAGTGTGTGGTTGGTCGCACCAACTACGGGGTTGTCTTGTTCGGGACTATCCAGTAAGGGATGGTTCCGGCTTTGTGTTGCAGGGGATTGGGAGTGATCCTCGGTACGTTGATCTAGGCCACGTACTGTGACGGGCGGTACCCTAGTAGCCCTACCATTGTATGGAATTCAAACTCCAATAAGTGATCTCAAACTTGATTGTATACCTATGTATGTTGGAATTTAATGAATGTAACAATTTCGGCTATGTGAATATTTATTTGAGAATCCTAGACACTATTATAATATAACTGGATTTCCTATCAAATGTTTTGGTTATTGTAAGATAAAAACTTTTTCGTGTTTATGTGAGGGAAGTCTAACGAGATACCTTTTGTTTCCAAAGGTTTTTCAAAACTAAGCAACTTTAACCGTTTACTCACACCAGACACATGTCTGACCCAAGTGTTTATTTTCTATTTTATTAAACTCTTGGGTGCTCAAATTTTTATGAGTAGCCAAGGGATTCAGGTTAGCTTTGATGAATTCTGGAGGAGTTTTGGAGCAGGAGGCTTCAGCGATATATTATGTTTCCGCTGTGTTAGTATTTGTGTCTGTATTGTATTAATGTACTTGAAATGTATGATAGACAGGTGTTTATAACTGTCTAATTTGAGATGTATAAGTTGTGTAACTCTAATGTATATGATACTATGTAATATCTTATGTGATATATTATATTTCGTTCGTTCCGCTGTGAGATTCTGATATTGTTGAGTCTCTTCTTTTCTATCTTTTCTTCTTCTATCCCTTTCTT
Organism: Allium fistulosum; assembly: GCA_030737815.1. Taxonomy (NCBI): domain Eukaryota; kingdom Viridiplantae; phylum Streptophyta; class Magnoliopsida; order Asparagales; family Amaryllidaceae; genus Allium; species Allium fistulosum. Next base: position 1,190,124,244 of record CM060904.1, on the reverse strand, counting down.
TCTTAAATCATGATGCGTCTTTATGGGCTAAGAAAGACGGGTCATGACAGTTGGTATCAGACGTTCTGAGCTCAGAGGCGAGCTGGATGGCAGGAACGTATGGAGTGTAACCCGCTGAATATTATTGATTTGTATCTGGAACATGTTGTTTTCTGTCCAGTTCATGTATAAATGGTTGTAACTCTAATGTATTGATGTAAATTAACTAATACAGCTTTTCTTTGTATAAAGGATATTATTTGATATTATATTTGATCCGCTGCGAATGTGAGATCTGTGTTTGGTTTCTGTTTCTTCTTCTACCTATTTTCTTCTTTACCCTAACTATCGGGAATTTCCGGCGTTCGGATATTCGGCATTTCTACAGTGAAGGTATTAGTGTCGAATTTTTAGGGTCGAAAATTTCGGGTCGTTACATTTGGTATCAGATTGTAATGACCCAAAATTTTCGATCTCGAAAATTCCAGATAGTTAGGAAACGAAGAAAAGAGGTAGACGAAGATACAACAAACAATCACAGAATCTCACATTCGCAGCGGATCAAATATAATATCAAATAATATCCTTTATACAATGAAAAGCTGTATCAGTTAATTTACATCAATACATCAGAGTTACAACATTTACACAAACACTGGACATATAAAATCAACTTGTCCCAGATATATAACAATATCACAGCGGAATACACTCCATACGTTCCTGCCATTCAGCTCGCCTCCTGAGCTCCAGAACATCCTTACCTGGAAATCTGTAATACTCGGTCTGACCCGAGCATTACGTCAAAGTAACACCCGGGTCAGGCTGGAAACCAGCGTGAGTAAACCCATATAAAATGAAATATCAAGCTATATAACTTGTGAATTACCAGGGTAACTCGTACCTTTTACGAGTTCTTACTTATAATAGTCAATCATTTATCCCACACAACAGTTCACAGGTTAAATGTCCATGTTAATCAATTCATTCCATTCCAGCCTGTATAATTTCACATATCCAATTTATAAAGAATTTAGTTTACTAATCGAAGTGGTTTCGGGTATTACTGATACCCGACCCCGGTCTCTTCAAATTCCAAGTCGTTTTAACCCAAGTTATTCAAGTGAAATACAATTCAAACTTTAAATACATGGTGTCACCTTTACATAGTAATTCATCATCAATAGATACCCACATTATCACAGTTTAAACCAAACATATCATATCATATAGCATCACAAATCACATATTAGAGATATCAACTAATCTAAGGCATACAATATCATTCAATCATTCTTAAGCAGGATTAATTTGTCATACCATTTCTAATTAATTAAAATAAATTAAATTAATTACTTCAATCACTTTTAATCCAGCTTACTTAACATAAATTAATTACAAACCATTAATTAATCATCCCTTAATTATCCTCTTTAATTACATTAAGTAATTAGCCTTTAATTAATAACACAAATTAATTAACCTTCACCCCTCCACATTAATTACATTTATCCTTAACTAATTACTGGAATTAATTATCCTATAATTACTTAATTGATTAATTATCCTTTAATTAATCATACTCATTAATTAACTAACCCTTAATTAATTTTACTCAATTAATCAATCCTTTAATTAATTACACTAAGAAATTAATCCTTAATTACTTCCCTTAAGTAATTTACCTTTAATTAATTTCATCAAGTAATTACCCCTTTGGTTAATTATCCTCAATTAATTAACCTTTGATTATTAATTAATTTAACCTTTAATTACTAATTAAATTAATTAACCCTTAACAAATTAATCCTTTAATTACTTATATTATAATAGGATCTAGGGTTATATTACGATAAAGTCCAGCATACATATGTATACAATCAAGTTCGAGACCACTTATTGGAAATTGGATTCCATACAATGGAAGGGCTACTGGGGTACCGCCCGTTACAGTACGTGGCCTAGATCAACGTACCGAGGATCCCTCCCGACCCCTTGCAACACAAAGCCGGAGCTACCCCTTACTGGATAGTCCGAATAAGACAACCCCGCGGTTGGAGCCAGCAACCACCCACACAGCCGAATAAAAAGGGACTCTAGATGGGGAAAATCTTATCCTACTTGGGTGTTACCCACTTAACCTTGTGTGCACCTCCCCTGTTTTAGCCATTCCCGGTTGATGAGGCTTGAGGCTATGATTACCTTTAAAGAACATATATTGGAATGCTCATCGTCTTCCATTGACAATGGTCTGATAGCATTCAATCCATACAAGTTCGTTCCTGGTTCGAACGAAACCGAAGGCATTATCTCGTTACACTCATTTTGGAATCACCCTCGGAGTTAACGACAATAACCCTTGCACTCTGAAACTCCATCTTGATCTTCACTTGAGATTTCACGACCTATCATTTAACTTGGATCGATGTGGTTTTCGGATATCCAATTTGGAAATCTGATCCTGGTCTCACCGAAATCCAAACGCCGTTTTAAAGTCCAAGTTGTTTTAAGGTTAAACAATTTAATTCAATACTTTGAATTCACACGGCATTTATCACAGATAAATATCACACATTTATCACTGATATAACTAATATCACAACTCAGAATATCACAGATTATCATTTAATAGATATCAATCAATCCAGACATTCTACTCAAACAATCATCCACAAACAGGAATTATTAATCCATATTATAATTAATTTAATTTACTTAAATTAAATTAATTACTTAAGAATTAATCACTTAACCCTGCTTAATCAATCATTAATTAATTTAATTACAAACCATTTAATTAATTAATCATTCCTTAACTACCTTATAAATCAATTTATTAATCCTTGATTACTTAATTAATTAATCCTTAATTATTAATTAATAAATCTTAATTATTAATTAAATAAACTTAATTACAAATTAATTAATTCTTAATTACCAGTTAATCAATCCTTAATTACCAATTGATTAATCTCTAATTACTAAATTAATTAATGCTTAATTACAACTTGTTACATGGAGGTTTGACCAAGTAACTAGAGGCACAGCATAAGCATCGTTCGGCATTGGGGGTACCGTTTGGCATCCAGGCCTCGTTCAGCATCGACGCCCTGTTTGGCACTACAAGGTCGTTCGGCATCGGAAGCCTCGTTCGGCATCGAAGCCCTTTTCGGCACAACGAGGTCGTTCGGCATCGGAAACCTCGTTCGGCATTCAAATGTTGTTCGGCATCGGAAACCTCGTTCGGCATTCAACCTCGTCCGGCATTCCAGCCTCGACCGGCATTCCTGCTTCGTCCGACATTCCAGCCTCGACCGGCATTCCTGCCTCGTTCGGCATTCCAACATCGCTTGGCATTCCAACCTCGACCGGCATTCCTGCCTCATTTGGCATTCCAACCTCACCGGCATTCCTGCCTCGTTCGACATTCCAGCCTCATTCGGCATCCAAGCCTCGACCGGCATTCCAGCTTTGTTCAGCATTCCAGCCTCGTTCGGCACATGGCCTCGCTCGGCGTAAGCATGTCGTTCGGCATCTCCCCTCGATCGGCATTGGGCCTCGTTCGGCCTACACATTTCGCTTAACACACTGCCTCGTTCGATTTGGAGACATGGCTCGGCATTTGTGGCTCGGCACACAGAAGTCAATCACCACGGGTCGAGGTACCTGGCTGCTAGGCCCGTTAGGAAAGTCCAACCCATCTTCGTCTATAAATAGAGGGGCAGGGGCATGCTGAAAGGGGACCTTTTTTCGAGAACACTGGGGAGACTCTGCCGCTTTCAAGACTTATTATTTTCAGTTCAAACTTGTATTCAAGTCATTAATATACGGATTATATCTGTATTTAACTACTTGTGAAAGCAATAAAGATCAAAACTCAAAGTGGACGTAGGCAGTTACGCCGAACCACTATAAATCTGGTGTTCTAGATTTCTACAGTTAAATTAGTCTATATCTTTCTGTCTTAATTTTATCCTCTTTATTTATCTCTCTACACAATCTTTCTAAAGGGGGTTAGTGACCAATTTTGGTGCTAACACTTTGGTACTTTCACTGAGAATCGAATTCTCAGGCCACAAGGATCTGCTTTGTAGCTACTGGATTGAATAAATCCCCCGAAGGAGATCCAAGTCACAAGACGTCCGTTGATTCTACTTAGAGTTCTTATCAATAACTCTACTATGGGAAGACCACGTACCAGATCATCCTCTCAATGAGACCGCTAGCGTACATCAAATCGGACCTAGCAATCAGCGAGCAAATCCGGGTGCAGGAACTACCACCCAAGGTCAAATGGAAGTTGTCGCCAGAACAGAGTTCAACGACTTGATGAGAGAACTCATGTAAAGCAGGAGACAGCTTGGAGAACAGATTCAAGCTAATGCCAACCTTATGGCTTAGCTCACTCAACAACAGCATCAGAATGCTGGGGGCAGTCCAGCTCCTTACTCTTCATCTGATAGCTCGACTTCATCTGATGAACCTCCCAGGCGTAGATGCCGCAAGACCGAAATTACACAGGCAGGAGCTGCTGATCGATCAACTAGGGATCAATTGCACCTCGGAGACCGCAACCAAGCAGGAGCGCATGTGGAAACTGGACGCCCGGCTCACCAAGACGCCAATGATGCTGAACCTCAAGATACACGTTTGGCAGATCGCCAGTGGAGGAGGCATCAACCCGACCGATCCCGTAGAATAGACTCCAACCTTCCATCTTCCATACAAACCCCAGACCTATCGGCTATGGTCTGACAGCTGATGAGAGAAAATCAAGGCCTGACCAATGAAGATTGGGGGATATCAAAGAGTCATACTCTGTTCGCAGACGCTGTTCTACAGGCCGAGTACCCTAAGAAGTTTAGCATGCCAACTATCCCGGCCTACGAAGGAAAGACCGATCCCCAACAGCATGTGACGAGATATGAGTGGATGATGGATTCAGCTAGTGCGAATGATGCAACCAAGTGTAGATGCTTTCCAATAACTCTATCTGGGATCGCTACCATGTGGTTCACCCGACTTCTGCCGTGGTCCGTATCCAGTTTCGAGGAGTTGGCAACGAAATTCATAGAATAGTTCAGAATACATGCTACTTGTCCAAAGGACGTGATGTCTCTATCAAGTGTAATCCAAGCTCCAGGGGAGTCGTTGAAGGAGTATTTACAGAGATTCCATGTTGTGGCTGTTGGGTGCGTTTCTGCTTCTATCGAGCCAAAAGAAAGGAAGGCACAATCGGACCAACGCACCTCTCCAAAACAATGCCGGACCAACACACCCTCCAAAGCCCTGTCGGTCCAAAACCACCGAACCAAGTCCCATCCATTCACCACCGAACGAAGCTCTACCGAATCAACCTACCTCCATCCCCTACCGAATCAAGCACCAACTCAACACCGGTCCAAGTACTACCAGATCGAACCCAACACACCTCACCGAACCAACCACCGGACCAACCTCACCATCCCACCACCAGTCCAAGCACTACCGGTCCAAACTGCACTTCCAAGCAATACCGACCCAGAGTGATACCGGGCCAGCTCTGTCAGAACAGATCACATCAGCCCAGGCCCGCCATCAGCTATATACATCCAAGACCCCTGTCCCCAGCCTTACTCTATAAATAGAGGGGCAGGGGTACAACAATGGGGGACAAGTTTGAGAGCTCAAGCACGGAGAGAATTTTCAAACAACTTTCTTTTACTGGTATCAAAGCTTTGTACTTGTAATCTAAAGAAGAGAAGAGAAATAACATATAAAGTGGACGTAGGCACATTCTGGCTGAACCACTATAAATCTGCGTGTCTTTTTACAATTTAGCCCTTGTTTTTCATATATTTGCATAAATCACCCAAATCACTAAGAACAACATAAGATCTACTAAATCCTACGACTTTGAGGTGTTTGTCCATTTTTTGTGCAAACATTTTTGGTGCTTTCACTGAGAAAATAAAGACTCGAAGCTTCAACTTCATCCACTTAAACATTTTTCCTAACAGCATCATCCACCGTTCGGAAAACATGCCTCCCAAGCAGAAAAAAGATGTTAACAAAGGAAAAAACATCGCTTCCAGCAGTCTTCCAGATCCAGCGGTCACGGATCAAGTAAATCGTCCTCCTCTAGCAGCAGTACCGAATGAAGGACAGGCTAATCCGACCACTCCTACCGTAGAACAGCCCGCAGCAATTACTAGGGCAGATCTAGACAGGGTTGTGGTTGAAGTAACTAATCGCTTCACGTCCCAGCAGGAAGCCTTGGTGGACCATCTCATGTCACGCTTAAGGGATGCTGAAGAGTCCAACCGCAACACTGAATCATGGGGCGAGTCCCAATCTGGAGGGTCTCGGAGACAACAAAGATCTTCCTTCTTCGAAGGAGCTAACGGCAGAAGCAGCCATGGTAGGAGTCGAGATCGAGCACAGCCTGAAGTTAGGCCTGAAGAAACACTTGGAACCGAACCCCACGGGGGAGGTACAGGGCGGAGGTCAACTGTAGCTGAGCCTGTCATGCTGCCTAACCACGGAAACGCCAGTGACCGGGGCCGAGCTAGAGTCCAGCCCGAAGTTGGACCCGAGGAAGTGCTTAGATCAGAACCCAGTAGGGGAAGATCAAGGCAAGGGCCAACTATGGCTGACCCTAGCATGCTCCCAGAAGACCAAAGACAGCCACCGGAAAATATGAGGAATGATAAACGATACCATCCCTACAGATCATCTGGACGGGATCAATCCCATAGAACAGAGCCAAATTCGTTTCTATCTACTCCAAATTCTGATGAAAGGATGGAACACTTATTCAGAGAGTGCGTCCAACGGGAGCAAAGAGATCGAGGGATAGGCGCTAGGGTAACCAGCCCCTTCGCCCGCAACATCGAAATTGCTATCACCCCCCGAGAATGGAAGATGCCAACAATGGAACCTTACAAAGGAACCTCCGACCCCGTTGTACACTTACAGAGGTACACACAACATATGCTCATGAGTGGAGCGACAGAGGGAGTACTGTGCAAATGCTTTCCGCACTTCTTAGCAGATCTCGCTACCTCCTGGTTCTGTCATCTACCCCAGGGATCCATCAGCTCGTGGGAAATGTTGAAAGAAAAGTTTATCAGTCAGTTCTGCATCCATGTGGAACAACCTAAGGACGCTTATTTCTTATCCAGCGTCAAACAGAAACCTGGAGAGAAACTGCAGCAATACCTAACCCGGTTCAATGCCGTAGTAGCCGCAGTCCAAGATTCCAATGAGAAGCTTATCCTAATGGCCCTCTGTAGTGGTGTGCATCCGGACACTAAATTTGCTAGAAGGTTGACAAAAGAAAAACCAGCTACTTTACCCGATTTCTTCCATGAGGCTGGGAAATACATGAGGCTTGAGGATGCTGCCGTTGAGGGACAGTCAGGACAGCAAAATAAGGCAACTCACAGCAACGCCCCCGCTGTGGCAAGGGACGTTCGAAGAAGTGATTCTAGAGACAATGATGGGGGCAAGAAGGGAGAAAAGCGTCTATATCGGCCTGGACCGAGATTCGACACTTACACTCCTTTGAACGAGACTGTCGAAAATATCTTCCTTGCCACCCAAGGCGAAGTTAGATACAAACGCCCACCATACAAGATGGAATCTGATAACGCGCAGAAGTCTAGAAAATTCTGCCGCTTCCATGAATCTCATGGGCATGATACCAATGAATGCCATCATCTCCAGGATCTGATTGAGGAACACATCAGGAGGAAGAAGCTGGAACGCTATGTAAAAAGTCAGGACAGGACTCCAGCTCCTGCCAATGAAAACCCAAGGCTACCCTCACCGGAGACCGGCAGAGGAAACCGCAATGCTAGCGGCTCTAGTCAAGAGAAGATAGTGGTCCATACCATCTCAGGAGGACTGCACATCGCAGACAAGAGCTGGAAAGAGATGGAAAGATATGGAAAGTCGCTTAGAGACAGTAAAGACTGTGTCAATTCGGTTATAGAAGAATGCCACCCGAAATGGAAAGAAAGTGATGACATCACATTCGGTAAGCGTGACCTGGAAGGAAGGCAGTACCCTCACATGGATCCCATGGTTATCTCTGCCCGGCTCAGTCCCGCCAAAGTTTACCGAATCTTAGTAGACACTGGAAGCTCAGTGAACATCCTGTTCAAACATGCATTCGACAAAATGAAATTATCAATGAAGGATGTATCTCCCTGCGATAAACCACTACACGGTTTCATTGGAGATGCGAAGATGCCCCTCGGGCAACTAGACCTCTTTGTTGAGATTGGAAGCCATCCCCGCTCCGCTGTACGAAAACAAACGTTTGTGCTGATAGAGAACCATTCGGCCTATAACGCCTTCTTAGGAAGGCCATCCCTGTCTGACTTCCAAATTGTCCTAGCCCCACGGTGCCTAAAGATGAAATTTCCAACGGACAATGGAGTGGGGGAAGTAGAAGGAGACCAAGACGTTGCTCGGGACTGCTATGTGACTGAACTTCGCAACAACCACAGGAAGGATAAAGGGAAGGGTGTAGAGGTTGCCCTCTGCACGAAAAGTCTAGAAGCATAGCAACTAAAGAAAGCCCCTCCTCTTCGATATACCAGCGACCCTTTCAATGAATTAGACCCCAGGGACAGAGAGGAGGAGGCCACCGCCGAGCCTGCAGAGGCTATGGAGTTTATATCTGTAGACAAGCACGACTCAAGTAGACTATTGAAAATTGGGTCCCAACTAAAAGCAGAATTGAAGGAACAACTCATCGATTTTCTCCGCCACAACTTGGATGTATTCGCATTGTCACACCCTGACATGACCGGAATCTCCCCCGACGTAGCATGTCACGTACTAAACATTGATCCTACCAAGGCGCCCGTAAAACAAAGAAAGAGAAGTATGGGGGCAGAGCGATCGGCAGCCCTCGATGAAGAAGTAAAGAATCTACTCGCCAACGACTTCATAAGAGAAGCCATCTACCCGGAATGGATCGCTAACCCGGTGCTGGTAAAGAAGGCTAATGGGAAGTGGCGAACATGCATTGACTTTTCCAACCTAAACGACGCCTGCCCAAAGGATTGCTTCCCACTTCCCCGAATCGACCAACTGGTAGACAGCACAGCCGGGCACGAGCTCTTATCTTTTATGGACACATACTCAGGATATAACCAAATTCCCATGCATGCTCCCGACCAAGACCACACTAGTTTCATCACCGACCGGGGTTTATACTGCTATAAGGTAATGCCTTTCAGACTTAAAAATGCAGGAGCCACCTACCAGCGCCTCGTCAACAAGATGTTTGCAGGGCTAATAGGGCAAACTATGGAAGTATACGTGGATGACATGCTGGTAAAATCAAGGAAAGCCGACGATCACGTAAGCCACCTAGGTGAGATGTTTCAAGTACTTCGCCGGTATGGAATGAAGTTGAATCCTCTAAAATGCTCCTTCGGAGTATCATCAGGAAAGTTCTTAGGATTCATCGTCCATGCCAGGGGAATTGAAGCAAACCCTGAACAAGTCCGAGCGCTAAGGGATATCAAGATACCTTCCACTCGAAAGGAAATGCAAAGCCTAAATGGAAAAGTGGCCGCCCTAAGCCGATTCATCTCCAGGGCAACAGACAAGTGCGTCCCCTTTTTCGAAGCTCTAAAGAAAGACAAAGGAAAGTTTGAATGGACTGACGAATGCTTAACCTCTTTCCTTAACTTAATCGAACACCTCCAAAAACCACCGGTACTCTCGACTCCAAGCGAAGGAGAAGAATTATACCTATACCTTGCTGTGTCATCTCACGCCCTAAGCGCTGCCTTGGTACGGGAAGACAACTGCACGCAGCGGCCAGTTTACTTCGTCAGCAAGAGGTTTACGGGGGCAGAAGTCAAATATCCTAAACTTGAGAAGCTAGCGTACTGTTTACTAATCACATCACGGAAACTGCGTCACTACTTCCAGTCCCATTCCATCAAAGTTCTGACCAATCAACCACTGAGGCAGGTACTCCATCGTCCCGACACTTCTGGGCGACTACTTAAATGGTGCATTGAACTAAGTCAGTATGATATCACCTATCACCCTCGCACCGCCATCAAGGGACAAGCTATGGCTGATTTCATTGCAGAATTCACTACCAACGAAGATAAGGAGCAATTGGAAATAGCAGAAGATATCAAGTGGAATATCTTTGTTGATGGTGCATCGAACGAACAAGGCTCGGGGGCAGGTGTGGTAATAATCACTCCCAGGGGAAACAAACTGCACTATGCTATAAGGTTGGAGTTCGCTGCCACCAACAACGATGCAGAATATGAAGCAGTAATAGCCGGACTAGAACTTGCCATAGAAATCGGAGCCAATTCTTTGTGTCTTCACAGCGATTCTCAACTTATTGTTAATCAAATACTAGGAGAATTCCAAGCTCGAGAAGAACGACTCATAGCATATTTAAAGAAGACCAAGTTACTTCTCAGCCGATTGGACCACTACTTAGTCAAACACATCCCTCGGGAAGAGAACCAAGAGGCCGACGAATTGGCGAAGCAAGCAAGTGTAAGAGACATCGCCATCTTCGGGGCAGTAACCATCTCAAAGCAACTGGCCCCAAGTTTTGAGCAAGTGAATCTGATAGATGCAACCAAGGAAGCAACTTGGATGACTCCCATCCGAGACTACCTACAAAGCGGCACGCTACCCAACGGGCGTAACGAAGTCAAGAAAATCTTGAGGAAAGCATCCCGCTACACAATACAAGAAGACATCCTCTATCGACGCGGATTCTCTAACCCGTTATTAAGGTGTGTCGCTGGAAGGAAAGCCAAGGAAATCTTATTCAACATCCATCATGGAAGCTGCGGAGATCACACCGGGGGGCAGACATTAGCAAAAAAGATACTCCGATATGGATATTTCTGGCCCACCTTAAGCAAGGACGCCTTGGATTTCGTCAAAAAGTGTGACAGATGTCAGAAGTTCGCTAAGATTCCGCGGCTACCAACGACTGAGATTACTCAAATGACCAGCCCTTGGCCCTTCGCAATATGGGGAATTGACTTAATCGGCGAGCTACCAATGGGCCGAGGCGGGGCCAAATATGCTATAGTGGCAGTCGACTATTTCACCAAATGGGTGGAAGCGGAACCTCTGAATAAAGTATCTTCAGCAAAAGTTATTAACTTCTTGATCAAAAATGTTCTGTGCAGGTACGGAGTCCCACTCAAAATCATATCAGACAATGGACTTCAGTTTGACAGCGAGGAATTCGCCAACTGGTGCCAAGAGCACGGAATTCACAAAAGCTTCTCATCCGTAGCGTATCCCCAGGCAAATGGACAAGTCGAAGCCGTCAACAAAATTCTGAAAACTCTAATCAAAAAGAAGCTCAAAAAGTCAAAGGGCGCTTGGGTGGATGAACTTCCTACGGCACTATGGGCCTATCGCACATCTTTCAGAACATCAATGGGGCACACTCCTTTCTCTTTGGCATACGGATCGGAGACTATGCTCCCAGTTGAAACCATTGTGCCTTCCCACTGTAGGATCCACTATAACCCAGAAGAGAACGAAGAACTCCTTCACATGTCTTTGGATCTAGTGGAGGAGAGAAGAAATGATGCAGTCCTTAAAGCAGCGGCCCACAAGCAAAAAGTGGCAGCACAATACAACTCCAAAGTCAAGCATCGTACCTTACAAGAAGGGGACCTTGTCCTCAAGCGAATCTTCCCACGCCCCGGAGCACTAGATCCAATCTGGGATGGACCATATGTAATTCATAAAGATCTCTGCAATAGAGCTTATATTTTGTCAACAGTGGACGGAGAGGTGTTCCAGAGGGCATGGAACATCCAACACCTCCGTCGATACTTTTCTTAACTTGTACTGCCCATATGAAGTGAATTAACAAAGAGAATCAGTGGACGTAGGCCTTTTCATGCCGAACCACTTTAAAAAACCTTGTCTTTTTTTTAACTTGTTCCTTTATATCTTGGCTGCTTGTTAACTTTATCCTTTTCTGTTGAACAAAATCCTATGCGTATAGCATTTCCACCCGAAGCAATCCACAGCGCAATTTCACCTAGATAAGACCTAACATGTACTATGCGAATCTATGCCCTCGCCAATGAGACACTTTTGCCCCGGCAACCCTCTGCTGTGGGTTAACTCATTGCTCGCGACGGCCCTTAAAGCCAACTGTAATGAGCCGATTATAAGCCACCAAGAAGGCCGACTATAGCCGAGGCAGCTCATTACGGCGTTCGGCTCGCCGGCAACTGTGAACCGATTATAAGCCCCAACATAAGGTGTGGCCAGCCAGGGGCAGTTCACGGTTGACGATCGGCACCCACGCTAGCCGGCCACAGTAAATCGAATAATACCCACGATTATGGGCCATAATGGCCCGGGTAGTTACTGTGCGCGATCTCGGCTCCGATGTGTCTTAAGTGCGGCTGTGGTAAAAAAGAATTAACTCCCCGCGTAGGCGTAAGATGGGTGACAAATGTCTCCAAGACCCACAGCTAGGGAAAGTGACTACAAGGCCCGTTTGCCACGAACTTAAGCACATCGAAGGCCTTCCGTGATTGGAAGTTTTACTATTTCACATATTTCAATTTTACTTAAGAAACTTTTCTCCTATCCTCTGTAACAATCCCTGAAGTGCAGGACACAAAACAGGAGACACTCACTAATAGAAGCGGATACTCACAGCAGGACACTGGACCGCATCCCTTACTCGGTCACACAGGATATTCAAAGCTGCCATCTACAAGCAAAATATAAAGGGTGGTATTTCCTTCTTTCATATATGCCTATAATTTGTTCACACCTCACGCTAACACTGCAAGTCATGAAATTATGTTTTAAACAAGAACCTGACATCAAACACAATTTAAGAATATGCATAGCTATATTTCTTATGCAACATGTCAAAATAGCGAAAACATTCAAAAGACGACAAGATCAGCTTAAGTTAAAGAATTACACATCAAGAATAGAGCTATTTATTACAAGTAGCAAGAATTACAACCTAAAAGTTACTTTACTGTTTTAAGACTAACATATACAGCCATGTCAAGTCCACAAAAAGAATTTTCCAGGTCTAATCAGGGAGCCGGTTGCGTTGGAGTCTTGTCCTTGTTCTGTTGCCCACCTGTCCGGTCAGAAAAGGGAATCATTAGTGATAAGCAACAAAGTTAACAAAAGAAGAAACTAATGAAGAAGAGGTTACCAGCAACTTCCCCTTGATCGTCTTGGTCATCATCCCCTACTACCACACCTGCCTCCTCAACCGCGAACAACCGCATCCCCTCTTTCACCGTTGTCTTCTCCTCCTTGGTAAACTGAGCGGTGACCACATCCATCCTAAAGGCCGCTCCACCCTCCTTATCCGCCTCAGCCTTGGCCTCCTCTAGAGCCCTGAGGTAAATCCTAGCCATAACCCGGGGGTAGTCGTCCATCCAAGATAAGCTGCCCTGCTTCCAAATGCGAAAGTACATATCCTGCAGCATATCATCCATCATCCCCTCATTCTCCTCAAACTCCCTCATACGAGCCTCATAGACCGATAGCCTTGCAATGGCAGCATCCCTCTCCAGTCGGTATCGCGAGCATTCAGCCTGAAGGGACCTCCTCATCGCCTTCATCTCCTCCTTTAGCCTGACCTGAGCAAGCTCTGCGGCTTCAAGCTTCCCCGACAGCTCCTCTACCTGCTCAAGATCCGCCCTCCGAACCTCGCCCACTGTCGAGATGGCCATATTTATCTGCTCCTTGCAGGCAGCCTCCATCTTCCGCAATTCCGCCTTACTAGCCTCCTCCATAGTCTTCCTCAACCGCCCGGAGGCAGCCTCATGCTGAGAAATCTGAATGGCCTGATCAGCCAGCTGTTTGGCCTGATCCGAAACCATCAATCATAGTCGGATGTTGGCACTCCCAATCTCCTCTCCAGCCTTAACCAGCCGGGCATGATGCCCCATCAGCTTCCTAGTCTCCTCCGCCACCCGATCAATATTAGCCTTGGCCTCGTCTCCCATGGTAACTATCCGAGTAGTAAGTAAATCGAGGTCTAAGGACTTAGCCTCATCAAGCACCCGTACCATGGGATTGCGGGGAAGAAGGTGCTCACCGGTAACCTCGTCAAAGGTAATATCATGGGAACTTGGATCCAGATCAAGATGACCCGCAAATGGATTACAAGCCAAGCCAGGACGATCAATCTGAGTAACGGTAGGATTTTCAAACGAGTGCGGAGAGAGTGCGAACTTAGTATCCTCCTCCGTAATATCATGAAGAGGCTGAACTGGGGGCTGAGGACCAAGTGAAGGTTCGGATAAGGGATGACTCCTCTTTCTCTTTTGAATACCCTCTTCAATAACCCCGAGAAGAGGACTGTAGCGACCCGACCTTCCACTACCGGAAAATCGCATCACTATGAAGAAAGAAAAGGGTGAGAAATAGAAAAGATAGAGAAGAAAGAAGAAAACACACCAGAATCTCAACAGCGGAACGAATGAAATATAATATATCACATAAGAGATTACATAATATCATATATATCAGAGTTACACAGATAATACAACACATACTAGACAGTTATAAACACCTGTCTAGTTAATACAACTCGATACATCTCAATACAATACAGAGATACAACACAGCGAAATACAGATAAATACTAACACAGCGGAATCACTATATATCTATACGCTGAAGCCTCCTGCTCCATTGCTCCTCCAGAATACGTCAAAGCTAACCTGAATCCCTTGGCTACCCGTAAAAATTTGGGTACCCGAGAGTTTAGGAAAAACAGAAATAAACTCCGGGTCAGACATGGGTCTGGTATGAGTAACAGGTTAAAGTTGTTTAACTTGAAAAACCTTTGAGAACAAAAGGTATCACGTAAGACATCCCACACATAAACATGGAAATGTTTTTACCTTACGCTAACCAAAACATTTGATAGGAAATCCAGTGATATTATAATAGTGTCTAGGGTTTTCAAGTAAAAAGAAAATAGCTGAAATTGTTACATCTATTAAATTCCAGCATACTAGCCACAACGTGGGTAATACAATCAAAACCGTAAAGTCTCGTAGGGAAAATGGGTTTCCAACAATGGCAGGGCTACTGGGGTACCGCCCGTCACAGTACGTGGCCTAGATCACCGTACCGAGGACCCACCCTAAGTCCCCTGCAACACAAGACCGGAACCATCCCTTACTGGACAGTTCCAAACAAGACAACCCCGGCGGTTGTAGCTACTAAACCGCCCACACAGCCGAATAAAAAGGGACTCTAGACAGGGGTATATCTCGCTCTCAAGTGGGTGCTACCCACGAAGCCTTGCTGCACCTCCCCTGTTTTAGCCATTCCCGGTTGATGAGGCTTGAGGTCACGATTACCTTTAGAGAACACATCTCTTAGAATGCTCATCGCCCGCCTGACGATGTTCTGAAAGCATTCGATCCATATAAGTTCGTTCCGGGTTCGAACGAAACCGAAGGCATTATCTCGTTACACTCGTATTGGAATCACCCTCAGAGTTAACGACAATAACCCTTGCAATTTGAACCACCATCTCGAATCTATAAGTACTATCTCCGTCAAACTCATTACGGAATCACCCACAGAGTTATACTGACGAATAGTTCTTATACCTCGAGTCTTCACTTGCTCCATTTAGATTTCACGACCTAACGTTATTTTGGATCGATGTGGTATTCGGGTCTCCAGACCTAGAATCCCGGTATACGGAAACCCGATCCCGGTCTCATCGAAATCCAAAACGTGTCTTTTAAGGCCAAGTTGTTTTAAAGTTAAAACAATTCAATTTATTACCTATATCAACACAGATAGATAAAACACAATATAACAATGGAGAACAACATCATCATCATAAACAGATAATCCATATTATCTACTCAACAGATAATCAATATCATCATACTTAACCAAACATCCATAACTCAATAGATATATCTCTGAGATCACAATCAATCATGGAAATCAATATCATCCATCATATATAAACAAAGATTAATAATCACCTCATTTTATAATCAATTTAAAATGAATTAAACTAATTACAAATCTTTAATTAATTTAATGTAAATTAAATTAATTACTCCACCATTATTAAACTTGCTTATACTTCTATTAATTAATTATCAATCAATTAATTAATCATTATCCAATTATTCATTTTAATTAATCATCCTCGATTAATTATCTTTAATTACATTTAAAGTAAATTATCCTTTAGTTATTTTTACAAATTAATTATCTTAACCAAATATAGGAAATAACCTTTACCTTACTTCATTTATTAATTAACCTAAATTAATTACATGACTTAATTTATTTTATTAATAAATCTCTTCACTTATTAATTAATTCCAAATAAATTCATTCTAAGATTTCAGCATTTATAATAAATGATCTCTAATTACATTTACTATTTAATTCTATTACATCAAGTAATTAACTTTTAATTAGTTATTTTATTTCTTAATTTTTATTAAGAAAACTAATTTCCAAATCACATATATTAATCACCTTGATTAATAACATACAGTAATTAATTATCCTAAATTAATTACTCCCAATAAACAGATTTAATTAATCCCTTGATTAATTTCAAGTAATTATATCCAAATTACTTCTATTAACAAATCATTATCCATAAATTACATCCTGTAATTATTCATCAATTACTTTCCTGAGTAATTATATCTCCCAATTATCAATTGATTAATCCAAATTAATTAAACTAAATTAATTAACTCGAATAAATCAAATTACTAAAGTGAGTAATTTCTTCCTTAGTTAATTCCCATTAATTAATTACACTTAAACAATTACAATGTTGATTATTAAATTAATTAATCTAATTAACTATTTAAAAATCAATTATATTAATTAATCATAAAATAATCTAGTTAATAATCTTCATTAACATTTATTAATTACTTTATCTTAAATAATACTTACAATTTCTTCATTTTTAATTATAAGTTCAATTAACTATTTATTAATCAAATTAAAGTCAATTCTATACTTCTTAATTCCATATTAATTTCTTAACTCATTATTTACTTTAATTAATACATTTCCACTTATAATTACTAATTTAATCAATATCAATTTATCAATTATCATTCAAATTATCTTAATGGTTAAAGAATTTAAATCTTTAATCTTCATTTACTTAAAGTAAATTTATTTCCCATTTATTTACTTTAAATTTCCACTACAATATGTTGAGCATTTATTTCACTCTTCCCTTTTTAATTTTCATTTTAAATTCCCGATTTAAACGAATACCAATTGAATTTTAAATCAATGTATAAACTAACTTTAAAAATCTTAAGTTTCAAATTTAAAGCAAATCTTAGAAATCAAGGGATTTTAGACCAAATCCACTAAAGTTTCAAAATATTTATTTATTTAAAATATTTAAACTTTTAAACTTCTTCCATTTCAAAACTGGAATTTTAAACACTTGAATTAGCCTCAGTTTAACATTGGTTTTAATTTAAAACCCCAAATTTAAAATTTGTAAAACTGGGACAGGTTACAACTGAGAAACCAAATCTACTCGAACTCTCATATTTTTGCTTCGAGAAAAATGTGAATTTACACGAGATGAACAAGAATTTACTCGAGTGAATCTCGAGTTCTCCTCTCTGCCAACCCAGACCACCAGAGCACCCCATCGTGCACGTGCACGGCGTCGATCGCCACTTCCGGTCGACCACGACTATCTCCACATATCGACGACCACTTCCAGATCCTATCCCAAGCCTCCGATCAACTCCACGTACTCGAGATCGAATTCGAGTTGCTCCAACAAATCCTGGAAACATGAAAACGACATCGCCACGATACCTGTCAACACCCCGCGCTTCCCGCTCCGACCACCAGAGGCCACCCAACTCCGGCCATAGCCTCTTCCACCTCTCCTCTACCAAAACCCACAGTCGCGTGACACTCGGTCCCCTGATGGCCTTGTACGAACGAAACTTAATAGCACACTAAAAACTAGGTTTCCTCACGAGAAATCATCGCCATCGCCTCCACGTTGCTCTGTCGACCATCACGACAATTTTCGCCAAATCCCTGGTCATTCCTCTACCTTCTGACCTGAACTCGACATCACCAGTGGACTTGATCATCCACGGCAACTCAAAATGCTCGAAACAGTCAAAACCTAACTGCTCTTCATCCCTAGCTTTAAAAATTTTAAATCTTGTTTTAAAAATTCTATTTTTGTATGTAGAATCGATTTATACTCCTGAATCCTTAAAATCAGAGTTTTGATTTAAACATATATAAAGTTGTATTTTGCTTTCTTGGTTCCCAGGGTAAATTATAGGTTGATTCATCTTTACTAGATTTTTAACAACTAGATTATAGCCAAACAAACAACTTTTGTTTACTTCCTACATTCAAACAATTTGTAGATCAAGTGGTGAGGGATTTGTTTACTAATCTACTCAAAGAGATATCATCAGATAACAGAGTATCAAAGGTAACAGATATACATAGATTTGCACAAACATATATACCAAAATTCACATTATCACAGAGAAACAAACACTACATTAACTTAAGTTATATTTTTTTTAAACAAAATGTTACTCACCAGGCTTGATAAAAGAACAGAGCACTGTGTTGAAATCTGTTTTGAACTGGAAAAATGTCTTCATTTATATCTTCTGCCAATAATCTTGTTGCAGTTGTAGTTGCTTGATCGTTGATGTTTAAATGAAATCTTGTTTAAGTTTTAATGGAGTTTTCATTTTAGTTTTTCTTAGCTCGAACTGAAAATGGAAAGTGACAAGAGAAAGTTGCTTTTCAGGCTATGTATAAAACAGGATTACAGGGTTTATATTTTCTTTGGGCAAAACAGTGTACACTTTGTACAATTTCCAGAGATTTTTCTATGCTTATGGCCGAGATTGCATGCTTTTGTACTTAGAAAAGATATTGCCTTACTATCATTAAATGCTATGTCCTTTATGTTTTAGTTTATACTTATCTATATATTTTTTTATACTTGCCTAAGTCTTATTTTACAAGCCACAAACATATATTATCACTTTACTTTAAATCTTGTTGTTCTTAAGTTTGCATACATACTATCTTTACTTACCAGCCTATATATCTACCTATACTTAGTTATACTCAAGACTGCATATCTATATATTATTCGAGCCATTTGTCTATATCTCTTATGCTTACTTTTATAACTTTTGACTATGCAGATTTATTTTTCAAGCTTACTTAACTATGCAGGTTTCACTTAGGCTGGCAAATCATCTTAAGTATTATACTCCTGTTTTACATTTGAAATGTGATTGAAGATTATTTCTCATTATTCACATGCCTATGCAGATTTAATTTGAAGGCTGGGAAATCATTCTTATGTATTTTCTTGCCTGGTTTACATTTTGAAATTTAGTTGAATGTCATTCTCTTTTGTTCACTTGTCTAAGCAGATTTCTGGTATGATAATGTAATATAAATGAATGTTATTTAGATATGTTGTTCTAACATATTATTTAAATATTAAGTGTATTGGTTTTACAACTTTACAAACAATAAAATTTAACTTATGTATATTTTACCTTTCCTTGTTTGATATATTTACTTTGTTACTTGTTTTATATTGTGATCTTGTTATTTTACTTTAGTCAAGTTGCTTTAAAATATAAGTGAAGTCCTATATTTTTCTTTCATCTATTTATCTCATATGTACATTCTTATTTATTATTTTAAAATAAATCACACATTTACAATTTGAAATGATTTATAAAAGAAATTATATTTTTACTATAACTACCTATTTTATAATATAGTAAGGTATCATTTGACAAATTGAATTTAAAGCTTATATATATTTTAAACTCAATTTTTAACAAGCTACACTTTAAAAGAAAATAGAACAAATCTCCTTGTTAATTAAATTTAAATTTAAACTAAAGCTAGATCAAGTTTTAAAACTATTTAAACATTTATCTTAAGTATTTAAACCCATATTTTATTTATTTGATAGCTTTGAAAAGACCTAATATTAAATAAATGATAATTCCCAAATCACTAAAGAAATATTAGAAGTTTGGAAACATAATTAATTAGTTAAATTTAAACAAAGCTTCCTATCTACAATATATATCAATATATATCCATTTTAAATAGAACATAATTTATTAGTTTTAAAAGATAAAACTAACCAATACAATATTTATTAAAGGAAAAGTATTTATTTAAGTCTTATAAATCCAAGATATATCAAAACAATTTAATATCTAATATAAATTATTAAATTGTTTATTGCTCGAAATTCCGGGTCGTCACAAGGACGGTAGCCGACTACATCCCCGGAACGGTGGGTCGAAGGCTTTGGCTTGGCGGAAGCTTGGGAGAGCTTGTATTGTTCATGCCTGTGCCGAAGATCCGAGGCCTTGGTCGTTTTACCTGCTCCTGGTATGAAGAATAAGTGTCACAAGCTTACATTGATCCCTAATTCGAGAAACGCGGTAAATTAAAAGTTAAAAGAAGAAAGGAAACACATTTGTTATACAAACCATAGGGAGGAGTAGGATACTGCAATAAGTCCTGGATTTCATTCCAGGACGGGAGCGGATCATAAAATATTCCTAAGTCCCTATCATAAATGGAGCCTACAGGAGTCAAAAGTTCACCTTGAGTCGTCGGAGCCACCTTGGCTGGAATAGTCTGAGAAGGCTCGCCTGCACCGGTCCCGGCCTTGTCAGCTTTCCCGGATTTCCCTACCAAAGCGGTTCTCCGTCCAGCCCCTCGAAAGCTTGGAGGAATGCATCATCCATCCACTCCTGAATCTCGCCTGCTTGCCCAGGAAGCAAGGCCCCGATGCCACCGTCACCACCTTCCCAGTCATCTCCACCCTCACCTCTCTCCTCCTCCACATCTTCCTTCCCCGGAGTAAGTGGACAAGTGCTGGGGGAAGGGCCATCCGACTTCTTAAGCTTCTTACCTCCGACCACTGGAGATTTTGAGAAAGGTTTCCTCTTGCCACTCTCTATTGTGACACCTCCCTTAGCTTGAGCAGCCGCCCTTTCCTCCACCGTTTCCCTCTGCTTGACTACTGACTGCTGTGGAAGGATCAAATCATACTCCAGAAGGGTCGCATTTTTGATCAGGTAAGCAGCCGATCTATCTCTCCCGGGGATAGCTTCTATCGCAGCCGCCATCTGAACCAGGCGATCAGTCTCCACAACCGCAAAGCCACCTGTCGCTAGCAAAAATTGAAAACGTATGAGAAGAAGCATCGCAACCAGAATGGAAATTATAAATAAAGCATCGACTTACATCCAGAGGTGAAATGCCGAATAGAAACAGAGTCGTCCCTGACGAAGAACCACTCCTTCTTGAACATGCTGTACTTAGAATACAGGTCCAAGACCGGCTTGAAGGTTACAGCTGACTCCAAGCTGATGTATGGGGACCCCTTCTTATAGCCCCTCAGATTATATAAATACCGGATCTCCTGGTTGGAAGGAGCACGCCCATGCTTCCTCTGAAAGATGACGAAGAGGCTCACCAGTATAGTATAAGAGTTGGGTTGAAGCTGGAATGGGGCCACCTTTAGATATGTAAGAAAGCTGAGTACCCAAGCATTAAGAGGCGGGATGGCACCACACATACAGTGGTATCTGCTGTAGGCAAAGTACCCTTCGGGAGGGTCATATGGCATAACTTCTCTCCCTGGCAACAGCATGCGCGCCCTATCAATTCCGAAAGAATGGGAGATGACATCAAGCTGCTCTTCCTTAAGGGAGCTGGGAAAGCAATCGGGCGGGGAGTTCAGAAATTCCTGAGGGTCGTACCCGTCCACTAATGATCTCGGGGTAGATCCATGACGTTCCGGTACTGGCTGAGTAGGGGGCACTGCGGAAGATTGTCCTTCGCCCTGGGACTTCTTTTTATCTGATCGAGTTTCTGCTTTGCGAGACATTATCTACAACATCGGAAAAACATGTTGTTAAAACAGAGAATATAAACAAGCAAGTACATGTAGTCCGGAATTTCGATCGTGATATAAAAAAAATGAATAAACCCAGAGTACAAGTTCATTCGGCACCTAGAGTACACGTTCGTTCGGCATTCCAACTCGCGAACACATTCGGCAATCGTACTCCACCATTCATTCGGTGCTTAGAAACCCAAAGCTCATGCGGTAGTGCAGTATAAAAGTTCATCCGGCAGTAAAAGGGTCTCACCTGGTTCGGCTAACACAGCTGATTCGGCAAAGGGTAGAAATTTTGATTCGGCAATCAGTCAGTTCGGCTATCTCATACGGTAAGGAAACAACGGTGGCATAGCTCCGATATTTATAGGCAAGGAAGAGGTCGCCGAACCAATCCATTCGGCACGCAGGACCGAACAAGGACGACCAGGCTTAAACAAAGTAAGCTATATACCAACATATACCTCACTTTGGGGGGCAAATGTTGGGTGCGTTTCCGCCCCTACCGAGCCAAAAGGAAGGAAGGAACAACTGGACCAACGCACCTCTCCAAAACAATGCCAGACCAACACACCCTCCAAAGCCCTGCCGGTCCAAAACCACCGAACCAAGTCCCATCCATTCACCACCGAACGAAGCTCTACCGAATCAACCTACCTCCATCCCCTGCCGAATCAAGCACCAACTCAACACCGGTCCAAGTACTACTGGATCGAACCCAACACACCTCACCGAACCAACCACCGGACCAACCTCACCATCCCACCACCGGTCCAAGCACTACCGGTCCAAACTGCACTTCCAAGCAATACCGACCCATAGTGATACCGGGCCAGCTCTGTCAGAACAGATCACATCAGCCCAAGCCCGCCAGCAGCTATATACATCCAAGACCCCTGTCCCCAGCCTCACTCTATAAATAGAGGGGCAGGGGTACAACAATGGGGGACAAGTTTGAGAGCTCAAGCACAGAGAGAATTTTCAAACAACTTTCTTTTACTGGTATCAAAGCTTTGTACTTGTAATCTAAATAAGAGAAGAGAAATAACATATAAAGTGGACGTAGGCACATTCTGGCTGAACCACTATAAATCTGCGTGTCTTTTTACAGTTTAGCCCTTGCTTTTCATATATTTGCATAAATCACCCAAATCACTAAGAACAACATAAGATCTACTAAATCCTACGACTTTGAGGTGTTTGTCCATTTTTTGTGCAAACAGCGGCTATTGAAGTTAGCAATCCCAACGATCATGCAATTCTTATGGCTGTGATGCGAGGTGTGGATCCGGATTCAGAGTTTGAAGATTGGTTAGCAGGAAAACCTCCAACTACGCTAGAGTATTTTTACTCAAAGGCTCATCAATTCATAAGAAGAGAGGAAGCCTGGTGGATAAGGCGAGATAAGGCACCAGGGCATGTTCAGGAGACCATAAAAAGCAACATCGCTGTAAAGCAATCCGGAGACAACTTGGGAAAAGTTCAGATCAATGTCCAGAACAAGCCCGGGCAATCTAAGGAATCAGGAGGAAGAAATCAGGAGAAGAAAAGAGAAGCAAGGAAATGGAAGCCGAGAATTCCAACCTACCATGAATACACCCCACTGAATGCATCTCTTGAGAATATTTACCTATCAACTTGCAATACCTTTCAGTACAGAAAGCCACGTCCAAAGGAGTCAACCGAAGAACAAAAGCGGACTGGGAAGTACTGCCGCTTTCATGAGACTTATGGGCATAATACTGAAGAGTGCAGGCACCTACATGACGCTATAGAAAAGTTAATTAGACAGAAAAAGTTGCAGGAGTTTGTAAAGAATCCTCAAGAGGGTGGACAGGGAACGTCCAATCCCGGTCACGCACCAGCTGCACGTCACCCTGAGGAGCCTGCTCGAACCGTGGGTAGACTGGTCATAAACAAGATAATAGGCAGACCTCACCCTGCAGATAAGAATTGGCAAGAAATGGAGCGGTATGCTAATTCCTTGAGGCATGAAGATTTTGAGTGTTGTTCCAATGTGGAGGATGGGACCCCCACTAAGCAGCAGCGCATGATGACAGACGATATAGTATTCAGGAGCAGAGATGCTGACCAAGTGGAGGCTCCTACCATTGACCCGATGGTCATATCTGCGACAATCGGGCCGGCCTTTGTGAAAAGAATTTTGATTGATTGTGGAAGTTCTGTGAATATAATCTTCAAAAAGGCTTATGACCAGATGAAGATGGAGACGAAGGATTTGAAGCCGTCTAAAGCTCGTATCCATGGCTTTAATGGCACAGCGACTGATGCAGTGGGGTACGTTGAGTTGCCAGTTGAACTGGGACAAGGTGAACGTAGGAGGGTTTGAATTCTACCTTTTGTAGTTTTGGATGTAGATTCTCCATACAATGTGTTTCTGGGTCGACCGGCCTTGGTTGAGTTTAGGGCAGCATTGGCCCCGTGGTTTTTGACTTTAAAATTTCCGACTGACAAAGGAGTAGGTGTTGTTCATGGTGACCAGGCGACCGGTCGTGCATGTTATGTGGCTGAGCTACGAGAGGCCCAGCGGAGAGAAAAAGGAAAGGTTGCGGACAATTTCGGCCGCATTCAGAATACTGACAATTGACAAGTAATGCCCGAGCCCTGGCTCGGGCAAAATTCTCGGATCTATAGAGACATAGATCCGAGAGATGACGATGAGGACCCAGGGAAGAAAAAGTAGCACCGGCTAAACTGACGATAGACATTTCAGTCAGCCGAGACGATCCGTCGCGAATACTGAAGATTGGATCACAACTCAGCCCCTCGATGACCGAGGACCTTAGTGATTTCCTCCGAGCGAATCTCGATGTTTTCGCTTGGACACATTCCGACATGTGCGAGATCTCTCCCACTGTTACGAGTCATATGTTGAACATAGACCCGAGGTACGTCCCAGTTAAGCAAAAAAGGAGAGGAATGGACCTGGAGAGGTCCGCTGCTCTCAGAGAGGAGGTGGACAAACTCAAAGCCAATAGGTTCGTCTACGACGCCCTCTACCCTGAGTGGGTGTCAAACCCCGTGTTAGTGAAAAAATTGAATGGGAAGTGGAGAACTTGCGTAGATTATTCCGATTTAAATAAAGCGTGCCCTAAGGACAGTTTCCCATTACCTAGAATTGATCAGTTGATCGACTCTACCACAGGACACGAGTTATTGTCGTTCATGGATGCGTACTCGGGATACAATCAGATCCCGATGAACATTCCGAACCAGGAACACACTAGTTTTGTCACAGACATTGGGCTATATTGCTACGTAGTGATGCCTTTTGGATTGAAAAACGCGGGAGCGACCTATCAGCGTTTGGTGAATCGAATGTTTAAAGATCAGATTGGTAGAACAAGGGAAGTCTATGTGGATGACATGCTCGTGAAGTCACGGCAGTCAAACGACCACATTCGAGACTTAGCATAGATGTTTGGCATACTCAGATATTATGGGATGAAGATCAACCCTCTGTAGTGTTCATTCGGCGTTGCATCAGGGAAGTTTTTGGGATTCATTGTTAATGCCCGGGGAATTGAAGCTAACCCGGAAAAGATTCAAGCTATTCGAGACATACAAGCGCCCAGAACTATAAAACAGGTACAAAGCTTGAATGGAAAGATGGCCGCACTAAGTCGATTCATATCCAGAGCCACAGACAAGTGTATTCCCTTCATCGATATAATAAAGAAAGGAAAGAGGAATTTCGAATGGACATCTAACTGTGAGGAAGCGTTCTGAGCTCTGGTAAGGCATTTGGAAAGTCCTCCAGTGCTGTCGAAACCAGTAGACCACGAAATGTTGTACGTATACTTGGCTGTATCCCCGCATGCTATAAGTGCGGCTTTGGTCTGCGAGGAGGACCGAGTTCAAAAGCCGGTGTATTACGTTAGTAAACGTTTAACGGGGGCAAAAAGAAATTATCCTAAAATTGAAAAATTGGCCTATTGCTTGGTGATTGCATCACGTAAGCTGCGTCCATACTTTCAAACACATTCAGTCAGTATTTATACCGATCAGCCCTTGCGACAGGTACTCCAACGACCAGAAACTTCTGGAAGGATGTTAAAATGGAATATCGAGTTGAGTCAATTCGATATTACCTACCTGCCACGAAGGGCCATACAAGGGCAAGCACTAGCAGACTTCATCGTTGAGTTTACTGTATCAGATGAACCAGATAGTCACAGTGTCATTCCCCCCATTCGATGGAAATTGTACACCGATGGGGCGTCAAATGACCGTTGCTCTGGGGCTGGTGTAGTTCTTGTAACTCCATAAAATCGATCGATTTGTTATGCTTTGAAGCTCAATTTCCCGGCTACGAATAATGAAGCAGAATATGAAACATTGATTGCTGGTTTAAAGCTTGTTGGAGAACTCGGGGTAAAATCAGTTAAAATCTTTTGTGACTCGCAGCTGGTGGTGTACCAAGTGCGAGGAGATTACCAAGCAAGGGGAAAAAAGCTTGCTCCGTACCTTGCACTGGTTCAGGAACTATTGGCA
This sequence comes from Allium fistulosum, assembly GCA_030737815.1. Classification (NCBI taxonomy): domain Eukaryota; kingdom Viridiplantae; phylum Streptophyta; class Magnoliopsida; order Asparagales; family Amaryllidaceae; genus Allium; species Allium fistulosum. The sequence continues at coordinate 1,190,097,768 of CM060904.1, read as the reverse complement.
AACTTTGAACATTATGACATTTCGCATGTCCCGCGTGAATGGAACAAGCAAGCCGACTCGCTGGCCAAATTCGCGAGTACCGGCGATGCACAGTAAATGGGATTAGTTCCCGTCGAAACCTTACATGCTCCAAGCATAGATGTGATGGAGATCGATTTTGTATTGGAAACGGGAATCGAGAAGGAGTCATGGATAACCCCATTCAAACTATACCTGCTAAACGGGACTTTGCCCGAAAGAAGAAGCGAAAGACGACAGGTCATTCGCAAAGCCGCACGATATGTGATGCAGGGAGGAGTAATATATCGGAGGGGGTTCTCGGTCCCCTTATTACGGTGCATTGCCCATGATGAGACAAAGCGGGTCTTGAAGGAAGTTCACGAAGGAGAATGTGGTGACCATACTGAGGGGCATATACTAGCAAAAAAGATCCTCCGCTACGGATACTATTGGCCAACTGTGAATCGGGATGCTGCAGATTATGTAAGAAGATGTGACAAGTGTCAAAGGTACGCGAAAATCCCGAGAGCTCCGCCAACGGAACTCGCGCAAATGGTTAGTCCCTGGCCGTTCGCAATCTGGGGGATCGACATAGTCGGTTCTTTGCCTATATCCAAAGGTGGTGCAAAATATGCGATAGTTGCGGTCGACTACTTCACCAAATGGGCCGAGGCAGAGCCTCTAGCCACAATCACCTCTAATAAGGTCATTAATTTCGTTGTGTGGAACATTATATGCCGCTTTGGCCTCCCGCGAACAATCATTACCAACAACGGAACTCAATTTGAAAGTAAGGAATTCAAAGATTTCTGTTTAAAGTACGGCATTGAGAAAAAGTTCGCCGCAGTTGCTCATCCGAAGGCTAATGGACAAGTTGAAGCCGTGAACAAAATAATCAATTCCATATTGAAAAAGCGTTTGGAAAAGGCTGGAGGCAAGTGGGTAGATGAACTTCCAACAGTGCTATGGGCTTATAGAACTACCCACAAGTCCGCGACTGGCCATACTCCATTTGCATTGGCATATGGCTCGAAAGCTGTTATACCCGTGGAGCTTGGAGTTCCATCACATCGGGTGACACATTATGATCCTAGGACGAATCTGGATCTCTTATTGGAATCACTAGACTTCGTTGATGAAAAACGTGAAGAACCTGAGTTAAGGGCGGCATCATATAGGCACCGAGTTAAGCGATATTACAACTAAAAAGTCCGCCCAAGAATCTTTGATGTGGGTGATCTTGTTTTGAAATGAGTTTTCCCGGTACCATCACGGGTGAATCCCAACTGGGAAGGTCCATATGTCATTGAACGGAAGCTTGGAGAGGGAACTTTCAAGCTAGCGACCGTTGATGGCATGACACTCCCCTGAGCATGGAATAGTGAACATTTGCGACGTTATTATATTTAGCCTGTTTCTTTCGTATTTTAGGTGCAGTTATTTCCCGTATGTTTTTGTTCCATTGATTCTTCGTTTCTTTTTGAGCATGTAATCGGACGATTTAGTTTGTTTTCATTAATAAAGGCTTGAAGCCATCTTTTCCATGAATTACTGATGTTTCTGTGCCTTATAATCTGGTGAAAAACAACTGGAGTTGCATTATTCTTTCTGACATGCGAACGCGCATAAACGTTTTAAACCTTTAAGTCCCCTAAGTGCGGACTGGAGTACACTGAGTCCCTAGAGTGCGGACTAGAGAATAAACGACTTAAATCTCCAAGTCCCCTGAGCACGGACTGGAGTACTCTGAGTCCCAAGAGTTAGGACTAGAGTATAAACGACTTAAATCTCCAAGTCCCCTGAGAACGGACTGGAGTACTCTGTGTTCCCAGAGTGCGGACTAGAGTATAAACGACTTAAATCTCCAAGTCCCCTGAGCGCGGACTGGAGTACTCTGAGTCCCCAGAGTGCGGACTAGAGTATAAACGACTTAAATCTCCAAGTCCCCTGAGCATGGACTGGAGTACTCAGAGTCCCCAGAGTGCGGACTAGAGTATAAACGACTTAAATCTCCAAGTCCCCTGAGCGCAGACTGGAGTACTCTATGTCCCCAAAGTGCGGACTAGAGTATAAACGACTTAAATCCCCAAGTCCCCTGAACGCGGACTGGAGCACTCTAAGTCACCAGAGTGTGGATTAAAAAATATTCTAAGTACCAGAAATGTGAAATAAGAGATGTACAATTCCAAAGAATCCCCGAGCAATGTGAAAGTGGATTGGGGGTTTATGTAACTCGAAAGAACTTGAGCTTCGACCACAATTATACAGAAAGCTAAAAAACAAAGGTCATTTGAAAGACAAAGAAACTAAACGTTATTTATTAATCCAGAATGGGGTTATACAACCACTCCTACAAAACTCGGAGTCAAAAGTCTGTCTACATTGACTACGAAAATAAAGAAATAAAAGTAATTACATGATCTAAGCTAACCCTCGTTGAACGAGTGTAGTGGCTACTTCTTCGATTTCTTTAGCTTCTTTTCCTCCTTCGTTTTCTCAGACGACTCCTCCCCCACGCGCTTTCCCTTGGACGTTTTTCTCGCCAGAGAAACGGTGTTAGGAGTGGGAGGAGGAACATCCAGTGGTTTGGATTTGCCAGGAAGAATGACTTTTAGAGGTCTGTTCAACGGGTCGTCAAGTTCTACTACTTGGGACTCGACCTTGATCTCAACTTTCTTCCTTTTCTCTTTCGCAAGTTTCTCCTTCATGCTCACTTTCGAAGTGTGTCCTGAGGCGCCCGTAATTTCAATTTCATAACTTCCTTCGACGGGGGACGAAGTCTCGGACTTATCCTCGTCGAGCGCCTCTATCACCTGAGCATCAGGACCAGGGGTCACTCCCGCGTGGGTTGCCTCGCTCGTTTTCCCCTTTTCCTCCTTGGCGTCGTCACTCCATAGAGTCGGATCAGGATCAGAATGGCCTGCAAAAAACCACAAGAGACAAACGTTAGAATACGATAGCCTCTCGCCAAAAACGACAGTTCTTTGAACTTTAAGAAGAAGAGTCATATACCAGTTTCTTGCTGGCTTTCGACCTTCCGGGGAGTCACACCCTCTAGAATGGGAGATAGCATATGAATGCCGAGGCTAGGGTCCTCTGGGTCATAACCAGCGTGTTGCTCGAAGGGATCAAGTACCGGCCGATCAGCCGATTGAGTAGGAGGAGGAGCTGGAGACTCGGTTCCAGACGGATCAACGATGTCATTTTTCTCCTTTGGTGGAGAGGAGCCTTTGCCAAAAGGGAGCCATTGCTACAGACAAGTCTGAAGGCTCGTTCCCCCTGAGAAACTCTTTTACTAAAGCATCCTCGTCAACCTCCTCGATACTCGATTCCACCTTTTTAATCATTATCAAAGTTTCCCATGCCTCAGCTAGAGATTCAAGGTAGCCCTCGCCAAGAAAAGTCAAGTCCCGATGCATGAGGACACGGGCATTATATTCGGCTATCAACGGGTCGAACAGGCTCTTAATCTCCTCTCTGCCGGCCTCTGCAGCCGCCTCAAGGCGAGAGTCAATCTCCGCGGATGCTATTTTCTTGCCCTCTTCATGGGCTTCATCCTTCACCGTCCCGACCTTAGAGAGCTCATCGTCGAGCTTTGCCTTCAAGAGTCGTGTAGCAACAATCTCGCTGCAGTATCGTTGGGACTCCTCTTGAGCAACTATTTTCTCTTCCTTCTCCTTAGAGAGTAGTTTTTTCAACCCTTTAACCTACAGGGCGAGTGCATCCCTTTCTTTTTGAACAGAGTCCTTTTCTAAAGCCATGGCCCCACAGCGTTGGACCGCTTCGTCAATTTCCTTTTTATGAGTCATCTGTAAACGAGTGATGGCCTCCGCAGTATCTTTAGCACTTTGTTCGGCAGCCTCGAGTTGGGACTTGTACGAAGAGAGCTCTTCCTCCTGATTTTTGATAATGTCTTTATCAAAAATGGCTTCAAGCTTCAGGCGGTCGATTTCGTGTTGACGCTCAACAGAGACTTTCGAGACTTTTTCGACTAGATGGACAAACGCGTCATGTTGAACATAAACGTCGTTGTTGCAAGCTATGGCACTCTGCTTGACATGCCTCGGAATGTGATGGATCGCTGGAAGGAACTTCAGACCATCAAAGCAGATTTTGGGGAATTTAAATTTAAGCTCGGACAGCTTCTCCGATATCGTCGGATCTGTTGCGGGAACAGGGGGAGGTGGCTTTGAAAGTTCTATTTTCTTACGATGTTCCCGAGACTACCGTGTGCTAGATGAACCAGAGTTTTGATCACGGGGAACATCAGATTGAGACCCCTTCTGCGAAGACTTCTCTCTGCCTTGCCCTGATTGAGAAGGAAGATCGCGGGAATATGAAGACTGGCTGTATGATTTCCTTTGATAAGTCGATTCTCGGGGGCGATTGTCTCGGTCTCCAAAGTCGTCTCTGTCTCGGCGCTTGCCGGTGCCCGAATCCCGGCCAGAATGATGAAAAATGGATGAGCCGCGAAGACGATCAAGTCCGTGGGTGCGTCTCATGTCACCTGCATAGAATGAGAATAACGACAGGTTAGAAAAGATCGGGGTGATGGCTAAAATTGAAGTGTAGGGTGAAGTGCATGTGTTTGTGTGTGTCCTAGTGCTCCCCCCGACGGACCGGTTTCTTTATCTTTACTAATAGGAGTTTTTTCCCCCTGGATATGAGCTTGAGCGCATGCATCGCCTCTAGCGGGCGAATGAAGTTTAAGCGCCTCTGAGTCGTCGAAACCTTAATTGAGCAGATCATCAGGGATGGTGAGGATTGACAGACCTTTCAGCGAACTCTCTAAGGGTTGGGGGGAAGGTTCTCTCTCCTTTGGAATAAGGGTAAGTTTAGAAGTTCCACCCACTTTCGTCCTCTTCAACTTATAGGTCAATTTCTTCTTTCCTTTGGATGGGGAAGATGACGTCTCAATATCGTGAACCTCGACTATCGGGTCCCGAGTGGGACTAACATTTTCACCCGGTACTTCGGGCATCTTGCCTTCTCTAATTTCTCCCTCCTCTGGCGTGTCAGGGGCGTTATGTGCTGAAGGCCCAGCCTGCTTTTTTCCTTTGCCCGAAGCAGGTCTGGATAGAGTGACACCTTGGGGGAGGCTTATTCGGCGACCTTCCACCAGCAGCCTAAACTTTGTAAGTGACTCATTTGAAATGAGAGATATGATGTCCCGATCTTCTACGGGGAGGGCCCGGATATTCGCAACAGCTTCAGAGTACCCGGAGCCTTCATGACGTGGATTGATACCTGAAAAGGTGGATATAGAGTCAGAAACGATGCAAATTTCGCCAAATTCAAGTGTTGATCTAGAAAATGAACTTACTTCCTTCCACCCATCTCCTAGCGAAACCGGGAGGACAATGCACATAGAACCACTCTTGCTTGTACTGGGCAAATTTGCTCCATGCCCCAGTTAGGATTTGGCATTTACTATGTGGCCCTAGAAATATAAAAGATGGGTTGTCTGACCGTCTCTTGAAGCGATAGATATAACGAATATCGCCGAAAGTAGGAAGCCTGAAAAGGACACTCATGAAGAGGATACAAGTCCCGTATATGAATCTGTGGTTATTTGGATGTAATTGTGAAGAGGCAATGTCGATATATTGTAGTACGTCGTGAAGAAAATAATTGAATGATGGCACACTACCGACCCAGCACATGAACCTGTTACAGGCTGTATATCCGACTAGGGGCAGGTGCGGACGATCATGCCCCGATGGAACTAACACGTCATCGAAGGGGATTCCATGGACAGAGCATATCCGACGGAGTGTACTTTCATTAATCTTTCAGGACTGTGAGTCGATTGGGTCGTCTAATAAAATTGCTGCCTCCAGAGTGTTGGGAACCAAGTCGACAGACGTCGTCGCAGGACTCGGTAAATCTTGAGCAGAGGTAGTTGACGGGTTTGAGGTTCCTATGACTTCTTGTCAAGAGGATGGCCCGGGTCTATCCGAGATCGTAGCAGAGCTAAATTTCCTAGACATCTCTGATAAAGATTGAATCTGACAAAGCACTTGTTTGAACTATACTTGAATAACAATTAACATTAGACTTAACAGCATAGATATTCCCCCCGTGTGGTGTGTGAACTAGTTCGATCATTCAGATATAAGTGCCAAGCAGTGAAAAGACGTTGGATTGAGGAAATAAGTTTAAGCTTTGAATTGTCATCTTCAAAGACCGTCATTGCTGACCGTTTACGAAAGCTTGACGTAAGACGGTTTATATTTTGAACTCGACATCGTCACTGCATTTGAAAAGTTATTAACTAATAGGCAAGTTAAGTCCGGGTTTTCAGTTGTTTAAACACGGGAGTTGTCAGTCTGGATTGTCCAGTATGTTTTGTTGTTTAAGTCTGTCCTTGTCCATTGTCATGAATTCAGGCATAAAATATGTGTTGAGTCAATTATACATTAGGTTCGACTGGTGTTGCTGTTGTACACGACCCTCCTACCTAACCACTTCATCGTTCGTCATTCAACTAGTCATGCCGAACCACAATCATGCCGAGCCCCATCTCTCGGCACTCTACTTTCAACACCAATGCTCTTCCGCCGATCCCCTTCAACGCTCGGCATTCGTCTCGTCATGCCGAACCGAAGTCATGCCGAGCCGCTTCGCTCGGCATTTTGCCTAGCACTAACTTTCCCTCAACACTTCCTCCCTGCCGCTCGGCACAAACAAGTTATCCACCAAGTTATGCCGAGCCGCCTCATTCGGCATTCTACCCGACTCCAATCTTTACTTACACTCCCACTAAAATCGTTCGGCATAAAAGAATCATGTCGGGCCGTGGTCGTGCCGAGCCACATCGCTCGGCACACTAAACCTAACTACAACTTCACTCCGATACTTCTTCTTCAATGTCGTTCGACATGAGGAAGTCATGCCGAGCCACATCGACATGTCTTCCATCCTCCACTCCACCTAATCCTAAGGCTTCTTTAAACCTCGAATCCACCTTCCTAATCTACACGACTATCCTCGTATGCGGGTTAGGGGAAGGGCACGGGTTCAAGTTTTGTCTTAAGTCCCTAATTAGGGAAAGTCAAGCGAATGAAGGGTTAGTACCTAGTAAAAGGGGGCGAGGTCTGATGGAGTGCTCGCTTGGAAGTGGAGATCTACTCGGGTTTTCTGTTGAAGGCAATCAAGGAGTAACCAAGGGAACTCGAGGACGAAAGGAGTTGTTGAGGTGTTGACAAGAGTTTGGGAAGGGGCAAGTTCGTAAGTTCTGCGGTGTGGAGAAAAAAGTAAAAGAGAAAGAAAAGAAGTATCGCCTTATATAGAGAGAAGAGAAGTCAAAGCGACAGCGACCGGTAGAACCAGTCAAAGCACCTCCCTCGCTCGGCATTTGTATGTCGTTCGGCATTAGTATGTCATTCGGCATACAATGCATCGTTCGGCATTTAGAATAAGGAATCGAAGTAAGGCACGGAGGACACGTGATTCACAACACATCATGTTCACCCACATGATGCACTTTGGGGGGCAAGTGTTACATGGAGGTTTGACCAAGTAACTAGAGGCACAGCATAAGCATCGTTCGGCATTGGGGGTACCGTTCGGCATCCAAGCCTCGTTCGGCATCGAAGCCCTGTTCGACACAACGAGGTCGTTTGGCATCGGAAGCCTCATTCGGCATCGAAGCCCTGTTCGGCACAACGAGGTCGTTCGGCATTGGAAACCTCATTCGGCATTCAACTTCGTTCGGCATTCAAAGGTTGTTCGGCATCGAAAACCTCGTTCGGCATTCAACCTCGTCCGGCATTCCAGCCTCGACCGGCATTCCTTCTTCGTCCGACATTCCAACCTCGACCGGCATTCCTGCCTTGTTTGGCATCCAAGCCTCGACTGGCATTCCAGCTTTGTTCAGCATTTCATTAATTATATTAATTAATGATTCTCTAATTACTTCATTAATTAATTATCCTTCTAATTAATTTATTTATCCTTAATCATTAATTAATATAATTAATGAAATTAATCAAGGTGGATAAATAAAAGTGATTAATTAAAGTATAATTAATTAATGTAATTAATTAAGGATCAATATAATTAATTATAGTTAATTAATTAATGAAAGTAATTAATTAAGGATCATTAATTAATGTAATTAATTAATAATTAATTAATGATAATAATTAAAGGTTAATTAATGACTAAGGAATAATTAATTTGTGTAATTAATTAAAGGCTAATTACTTAATGTAATTAAAGACCAATTAATCAAGGATGGTTAATTAAGATGATAATTAAAGGATGGTTAATTAATTAATTTGTAATTAATTAATGTTAAGTAAGCAGGATTTTTAGTAATGGATGTAATTAATTTAATTTAATTTAAATTAATTAGAGATGGTGTGACTAATTAATCTTTGCTTATGGATGGCTGAATGATATTGAATGCCTTAGATTATGTGACATCTCTGATATGTGATATGTGTTGCTTTGTGATATGAGATGTTGGTTTGAATTGTGATAATATGGATTATCTATCTTTGAATATGTGAATTATCTATCTATGTGAATATAGATAATATATTGAATTGTTTAAACCTTAAACAACTTGACCTTTAAGAAACGTTTGGATTTCGATGAGACCGGGATCGGAGATCAAGTTTGATTATCCGAAAACCACATCGATCCAAGTTAAACGATAGGTCGTGAAATCTAAAGTGAAGATCGAGATGGAGTTTCAGAGTGCAAGGGTTATTGTCGTTAACTCTGAGGGTGATTCCAAAATGAGTGTAACGAGATAATGCCTTCGGTTTCGTTCGAACCCGGAATGAACTTGTATGGATTGAATGCTTTCAGAACATCGTCAATGGAGGACGATGAGCATTCTAAGATAGATGTGTTCTATAAAGGTAATCGTAGCCTAAAGCCTCATCAACCGGGAATGGCTAAAACAGGGGAGGTGTAGCAAGGCTAAGTGAGTTGCGCTCAAGTAGGACAAGATCTTCCCCTGTCTAGAGGTCCCTTTTTATTCGGCTGTGTGGGCAGTTGGTTGCAAACAACTGCGGGGTTGTCTTGTTCGGGACTATCCAGTAAGGGATGGTTTCGGCCTTGTGTTGCAGGGGATTTAGGGTGGATCCTCGGTACGGTGATCTAGGCCACGTACTGTGACGGGCGGTACCCCAGTAGCCCTGCCATTGTATGGAATCCAATCTCCAATAAGTGATCTCGGATTTGATTGTATAATCCACTTTGTGGTTAGTATGCTGGAATTTAATTAATGTAACAATTTCGGCTATTTTCTATTTATTTGAAAACCCTAGACCCTATTATAATATCACTAGATTTCCTATCAATGTTTTGGTTATCGTAAGGTAAAAACTTTTCCATGTTCATGTGTGGGAAGTCTTATGAGATACCTTTTGTTTCCAAAGGTTTTCAAAGTTAAGCAACTTTAACCTGTTACTCACACCAGACCCATGTCTGACCCGGAGTTTATTTTCTGTTTTATTAAACTCTTGGGTATTCAAATTTCTACGAGTAGCCAAGGGATTCAGATTAGCTTTGATGAATTCTGGAGGAGAAATGGAGCAGGAGGCTTCAGCGTTTGTAGATATATAGTATTTCCGATGTGTTAATATATGTGTTGTATCTTGAGTTGTATGATAGACAGGTTTTATAACTGTCTAATGTATTGTGATATTAAGCTGTGTAACTCTGATAGATGTTGTATATTATGTAATATCTATGTGATTAATATATTGTATTCGTTCCGCACCTCCCCTGTTTTAGCCATTCCCGGTTGATGAGGCTTGAGGCTACGATTACCTTTATAAGAACACATCTTGGAATGCTCATCGTCCTTCATTGACGATGGTCTGATAGCATTCAATCCATACAAGTTCATTCCAGGTTCGAACGAAACCGAAGGCATTATCCCGTTACACTCATTTTGGAATCCCCATCAGAGTTAACGACAATAACCCTTGCACTCTAAAACTTCATCTTGATCTTCACTTTGAGATGTCACGACCTATCGTTTAACTTGGATCGATGTGGTTTTCGGATAATCAAATTTGATATCCGATCCCGGTCTCATCGAAATCCAAACGTATCTTAAAGGCCAAGTTGTTTTAAAGTTAAACAATTTAATTCAATTCAATACTTGAATTCACACAGCATTAACACAGATAAATATCACCCATTTATCATAGATATATCCAATATCACATCACAGAATAACATAGATTATCATTCAATAGATATCAATCAATCCAGACATTCTACTCAAACAATCATCCACAAGCAATAATTATTAATCCATATCATAATTAATTTAATTAATTTAAATTAAATTAATTACTTAAGAATTAATTAATGGTAATTACTGTCACAACCCGTCTTTCACTCCACAGAAAGGTTAAGCGAGATTAAATATTTAGTTATTAATTATCATACTCAAGTCTAGCTCAACTACCAGATCCATTTCTTGGGTACTCTCCTTGCTTTTTAAAAACTTTTAAAATCTGTATTAAAGGTGCTTTGGGTTCAACCCGATGGCTACTCGAGCATTGACCTAAGAAAATCACTTCTTTTCTTTTCTTTTCAAAAATTTGTTTAAATTTTAAAGTTTAAATCCTGGAAACAAAAACACCCACAAATCACCCCGAGACCTCACTCGAGTCATCACTCTACTACCCCGAGTCCTCCTTTAAGACAATGCACAAACCAAAACTTCTGACACAAAACCACTATCGTGCACATGCACCAGCGATCTAGCCATCTCCGACCATCCACGACTCCTCTCGCATGTCGACAATCCTCCCTATACCAGATCCCGATCATCAAAACTCCGATACTTACTCAAAATCAAAATCGAGCCATCCTAGCGCAAACCTGGAACAAAAACTTAGCCTGGTAAAACTCTTGAACTCACTCCTCCGACCACTGGAGCGCCTGATCTTCCAGCCACGCCTTCGCCAGCCTCCATGCTACCAATTCCCAGAGTCTGGTGGAACTCGATCCACCAGAGGCGCCGTGGTGAACAAATTCCCGACCATCACATAATCTAGGGTTACAAACATTTCCGATCACCCGCCGTCGCCAAAGTGATTTGCACACCCATCTGACATTTTTGCCGAGCTCACCCATCATTCCACTATCTCCAGTGAAGACCACGACCTCCCCGAGCACTTAGATCATCAGAAACTACCCAAAACACTAATTCTGATCAAAATCGAACTACTCACTCAACCCAAAACTAAAAATTGTGATTTCATTTTTAAAAATCATGATTTTGGTTAAGGATTCAGATTATATGCCTGCATTGATGAATTAAGATGTTGAATTTTTAACATAACTCAAGCTTGCCTGTTCTTTTTGGTTTCCAGAGAAATTTCAAATTTATTTTAACTTAAATATAATTTTAAAACATACTCTATGATTAAACAAACAAATTTTGTTTAGAACCTAAGTCCTAACAGAGATTAGATCAAGAGATAATGAATTTTGATCAAAAACTTGAGCTTGAAAACTAAGAACAGAGATGTCACAGGAATATCAGTCATGCACACATCTATACATCCATATATATACAGAAAATTCACCAATATATATACACACAAAGAATACTTATTTCCAGTAATCCACATGCAACCAGATATTCAAATACTTAAGCTTTTAGAAAAGATGTTACTCACCAGTTTTGGAAAGATGAATAAAGCTTCAAACTGAGATGTTGAAATTTGGAAAATGTTTGATCTTGAAAACTGAATTTGCAGAAGAAAATGCATTGTTGAACTGGAACTTGAAATTTGAAATCACTTTGATGCTGAGATGATCTTGCTTTTAAAACAGAATTGAAGTTGCTTGCTTTGTTGTTTTGAGAGGTTTTTAAATTTGAAACAGAGATGAAATCTGCTTTGATTCCAGGTTGAAGAAAATGTACAGGCTTGGTTTTGATTTTTGAAAATGAGATTTATAGGTTGTTGAATTTGATTTCAGGTTTGAGAAGTTCTGATTATCAGATTTTGTTTAGAGAATTGATTTGAGTTTCTTAGCTTTTGATTTGAGGAAGATAGAAAAAGAATAGAAGGGAAGGAACAAAGTGTTTATATAAGTGAAAATGTGATTTATTTAAAATAAAATTCACAAACTTTATTAGTATTTGTGATTAGTGGTTAATTAAAATAACATTTATTCTTGAATCTAACAAATAAAATTCTCATTAAATTAATTATAATATGGATTAATAATTATTGCTTATGGATGATTGTTTGAGTAGAATGTCTGGATTGGTTGATATATATTGGATGGTATTCTGTGATGTGATATTGGATATATTTGTGATAAATGTGTGATATTTATCTGTGATGAATGCTGTGTAAATTCAAGTATTGAATTGAATTAAATTGTTTAACTTTAAAAAAACTTGGCCTTTAAGATACGTTTGGATTTCGATGAGACCGGGATCGGGTATTAGTTTTGATTATCCGAAAACCAAATCGATCCAAGTTAAACGATAGGTCGTGACATCTCAAAGTGAAGATCAAGATGAAGTTTTAGAGTGCAAGGGTTATTGTCGTTAACTCTGAGGGTGATTCCAAAATGAGTGTAACGGGATAATGCCTTCGGTTTCGTTCGAACCTGGAATGAACTTGTATGGATTGAATGCTATCAGACCATCATCAATGAAGGACGATGAGCATTCCAAGATGTGTTCTTATAAAGGTAATCGTAGCCTCAAGCCTCATCAACCGGGAATGGCTAAAACATGGGAGGTGCAGCAAGGCTAAGTGAGTCGCGCTCAAGTAGGACAAGATTTCCTCTATATAGAGTCCCTTTTTATTCGGCTGTGTAGGCGGTTGAATAGCTACAACCGCTAGGGTTGTCTTGTTCGGGACTATCCAGTAAGGGATGGTTATGGCTTTGTGTTGTAGGGGGTTCGGAGTGATCCTCAGTACGTTGATCTAGGCCACGTACTGTGACGGGCGGTACCCCAGTAGCCTAGCCATTGTATGGAATCCAATCTCCAATAAGTGATCTCGGACTTGATTGTATACCTATTTATGCTGGAATTTAATGAATGTAACAATTTCGGCTATGTGAATATTTATTTGAGAATCCTAGACCCTATTATAATATAACTGGATTTCCTATCAATGTTTTGGTTATTGTAAGGTAAAAACTTTTCCGTGTTTATGTGCGGGAAGTCTTACGAGATACCTTTTGTTTTTAAAGGTTTTCAAAGTTAAGCAACTTTAACCCGTTTACTCACACCAGACCCATGTCTGACCCGGAATTTATTTTCTGTTTTCTTAAACTCTTGGGTACTCAAATTTTTACGAGTAGCCAAGGAATTCAGGTTTGCTTTGATGAGTTTCTGGAGGAGATATGGAGCAGAAGGCTTCGGCGTTTGTAGATATATAGTGGTTCCGCTGTGTTGTTATCTATGTTGTATTTGAGTTGAAATGAATAGACGGGTATTATAACTGTCTAATGTATTGTGATATAAAACTATGTAACTCTGATAGATGTTGTATACTCTGTAATATCAATGTGATTAATATATTTTATTCGTTCCGCTGTGAGACTCTGGTATTGTTTTGTTCTTTCTTTTCTATCTTTTCTTCTTCTAGACCTTTCTTTCTTATTAATGATGCGTCTGTGGAATGACAGGCGGGTTAAATTTCAAAATCAAAAGCAAATTCCAGATTTCAAAATAATGTGGCCTGTGTTCTCTATTCCAACATTAAAAGTGAGTAAACTACTTTAAATCTGGGTTATAACTTGTTGTTTGTGATGATACTTGAAGTAAAGTTGTAAATTGTTTGCATGTATACAAATATGTATATATATATATATGTTTCCTGGAGATTTGACCAGGCAACTGAGTGCTCGGCGTTGGCCACTACCCGGCATGAAGGACTGGTCGGCATCCAGTGGAACTCGGCGTTAAGGCTGCTCGGCATACAAGAGCATTCGGCATCGAGACTGATCGGCGTACAAGAGTACTCAGGGTCAAGGCCGCTCGGCATACAGGAGTACTCGGCGTCCCATGGTGTTCGGCGAGGCACTTGACATCCAGGAGTGTTCGGCGAGGCACCCAACATCCAACGAGTGCTCGGCAACAAGTGTGCTCGACATCAAGACTGCTCGGCATACCAGAGTGCTCAGCAACGAGAGCGCTCGGCGTCAAGACTGCTCGGCATACGAGACTGTTCGGCATCAGGGAGAACTCGGCAGCGTATGTGGTTCGGTATATAGGAGTACTCGGCGTAGTACCCGGTGGCATTAGTAGTACTCGGTGTAAGGGCACTCGGTGTCTAGAAGAGCGTTCGGCCTCAACTGACTAACACCCTACACTTCCCAAACATCAACCACCTCGTTCGGCATAGAAGGGACCGTTCGGCGTCAGAGCGTTCGGCCTCAACTGACTAACACCCTACACTTCCCAAACATCAACCACCTCGTTCGGCATAGAAGGGACCGTTCGGCGTCAGAGCGTTCGGCACATCTGTGGTTCGGCATACAGCGCTCACTGTACTCGGGCTGGAGTGTTCGGCCAACAGCCCACTTGGGAAGTCCAGCCCATCTTTGCCTATAAATAGAGGGGCAGGGTCACAGTGAAATGGATCCTTTTTTTGGAGAGAAAACACCGGGGAGACTCTGCCATTTTCAAGACTCATCTTAACAACTTCATTCGAGCATTTGATTCACGAATTGTATTTGTAATCAACTATAAAGAAGATCAATAAAGTTTAACTTCAAAGTGGACGTAGGCAATTACGCTGAACCACTATAAATTTGGTGTTCTTACTTTCTGTATTTAGATTAGTACTGTCTTCTCTGTTTAATTTGATTTCATCACTTATATCTCTTCACAATCTTCTTCTACGAGGTTAGTGACCAATTTTGGTGCTAACACTTTGGTGCTTTCACCAAGAATCGAATTCTCAGACCTCAAGGATCTGCTTTGAAGCTACTGGATTGAACAAATCCCCCAAAGAAGATCCGACTTACTGATAGGACATCCGTTGATTCTACTCAGAGTTCATACCAATAACTCTACAATGGCAAGACCACGTACCAGGTCAGCTTCTCTTAATGCGGATGCCCGAGAGACTGCTAGCGTGCAACAAGCAGGACCTAGCAATCAACCAGCGATCCCGAGTGCAGGGATTGCCGCTCAAGAACAGACTCCAGTTGTCACCAGAGTAGAGTTCAATGACTTGATGAGAGAACATAGGGAAAGCAGGAGACAACTGGGAGAACCGATGCAAGCTAATGCCAACCTGATGGAACAACTCACTCAACAGCAGCAACAGAATGCTGGGGGCAATCCAGCTGCTTATTCCTCATCTGACAGCTCTACCTATTCTGATGAACCACCCAGGCGTAGACGCCGTAAGACTGAAGCTGCAAGGGCGGATGCTGCTGTTCGAACAGCTGGAGACCGCGACCAAGCCAGAACTGGAAGCTTCCGAACCGGAGTACAGATGGAGGATGGAGCTCCAGATCAACAAAATGCTAACAATGTTGAACCTCACGACGCACGATTGGCAGATCGCCAGGAAAGGAGGCATCAGCATGGACAGGCGCGTAGAACTGACTCCAACCTCTAAGCTTCCATACAGACACCCAATCTGACAGCCATGATCAGGCAACTGATGAAAGAAAATCAGGGCTTATCAAATGACGACTGGGGAGTGTCAAGAAGTCATACTCCGTTCACGGATGTTGTGCTGCAAGCGGCGTACCCCAAGAAGTTTAGCATGCCAACCATTCCTGCATACGAAGGAAAGACTGACCCCAGACAACATGTAATGAGGTATGAATGGATGATGGATTCAGCCAGAGCAAATGATGCCACCAAGTGTAGGTGCTTTCTGATTACTCTATCTGGGATCGCTACTATGTGGTTCACCCGACTTCCTCCGCGATCCGTATCAAACTTCGAGGAGTTGGCAAAGAAGTTTATTGAGCAGTTCAGGATACACACTACACGCCCGAAGGACGTGATGTCTCTGTCAAGTGTAATCCAAAATCCCGGAGAGTCGCTGAAGGAGTACTTACAAAGATTCCACGTTGCGGCAACTGAAGTCAGTAATCCCAATGACCATGCAATTCTAATGGCTGTAATGAGAGGTGTAGATCCGGATTCTGAGTTTGGAGACTGGCTGGCAGGAAAACCTCCGGCTACGCTAGAGCGTTTCTACTCCAAGGCACACCAGTTCATAAGAAGAGAAGAAGCTAGGTGGGTACGACGAGATAAGGCACCGGGACCTGCCCAAGAGTCAATCAAGAGCAACATTGCTGTGAAGCAATCTGGAGACAATTCGGGAAAGGTCCAAGTCAATGTCCAGAGTAAGCCTGTGCAGCCCAAAGAGTCCGGAGGAAGAAGTCAAGGAAAGAGGAAAGAAGCGGGAAAGTGGAAGTCGAGAATTACCAGCTACAGCGAGTACACTCCGCTAAACGCCCCACTTGAGAACATTTACCTATCCACCTACAATACTTTTCAGTACAGAAAACCACGTCCAAAAGAATCAACTGAAGAACAGAAGCGGACCGGGAAATATTGTCGTTTCCATGAGACTTATGGACACAATACGGAAGAATGTAGACACTTGCACGACGCTATCGAAAAGTTGATCAGGCAGAAGAAATTGCAGGAATTTGTGAAGGATCCACAAGAAGGAGGACAGGGGACGTCCAACCCAGGTCGTGCACCAGCTCCACGTCATCCCGAGGAGCCTGCCCGGACCGTGGGTAGACTGGTCATAAATACAATCATCGGCGGGCCTCACCCCGCGGATAAGAATTGGCAGGAGATGGAGCGATATGCAAGTTCCTTGAAGCATGCAGATTTTGAGTGTTGTTCGAACGTGGAGGACGGAGCCCCTGCTAAGCAGCAGCGCGTAATGACAGACGATATTGTGTTCAGGAACAGAGACGCTGATCAGGTGGAGGCTCCGACCATCGATCCCATGGTCATATCTGCAACGATCGGACCAGCATATGTAAAAAGAATTTTGATTGATTGTGGAAGTTCAGTCAACATCATTTTCAAGAAGGCCTACGATCAGATGAAGCTAGAAACAAAAGACTTGAAACCATCCAAAGCTCGTATCCACGGCTTTAACGGCGCTGCGATTGATGCAGTAGGATATGTCGAGTTACCAGTTGAACTGGGACAAGGCGAGCGTCGGAGGGTACAAATTCTACCCTTTGTAGTTTTGGATGTGGACTCTCCGTATAATGTTTTCTTGGGTCGGCCGGCCCTGGCTGAATTTAGGGCGGCATTAGCCCCGTGGTGTTTGACTTTGAAGTTTCCGATTGACAAATGAGTAGGCATTGTTCACGGTGACCAAGCAGCTGGTCGTTCCTGTTATGTGGCCGAACTCCGAGAGGCCCACCGGAGGGAGAAGGGAAAGGTTGCGGACAACCCCGTCCGCATCCTCAATGCGGATAATTGACAAGTAGTGCCCGAGCCCTGGCTCGGGCATAGTTCTCGGATCTACGGAGATATAGATCCGAGAGACGACGATGAGAAACCCAGGGAAGAGAAGGCGGCACCGGCTGAATTAACAATTGACATTTCAGTTAGCCGTGACGACCCCTCGCGAATACTGAAGATCGGATCACAGCTTGGCCCCGCAATGACTGAAGACCTTAGCGACTTCCTCCGGGCGAATCTTGATGTTTTCGCCTGGACGCATTCTGATATGTGTGGGATTTCTCCCGCCATCACGAGTCATATGTTGAACATAGACCCGAAATACGTCCCAGTCAAGCAAAAAAGGAGAGGAATGGATCCGGAGAGATCCGCCGCTCTTGGAGAGGAGGTGGACAAACTCAAGGCGAATGGGTTCGTCCGCGACGCCCTCTACCCTGAATGGGTATCCAACCCCGTGCTAGTAAAGAAGGCGAATGGCAAATGGAGGACTTGCGTAGATTATTCCGACTTGAACAAAGCATGCCCAAAGGACAGTTTCCCGTTGCCTAGGATCGATCAGTTGGTCGACTCCACCGCAGGACACGAGCTGTTGTCATTCATGGACGCGTACTCAGGATACAACCAAATCCCAATGCATATTCCGGATCAAGAGCACACCAGCTTCGTTACAAATGTCGGACTATATTGCTATATAGTGATGCCCTTCGGATTGAAGAATGCTGGAGCGACTTATCAACGTTTGGTGAATCGAATGTTCAAGGACCAGCTAGGCAAAACCATGGAAGTCTATGTGGATGACATGCTCGTGAAGTCACGACGGTCAAACGACCACATTCAAGACTTAGCTGAAATGTTTAACATACTCAGGTATTATGGAATGAAGATCAACCCGCTGAAGTGTTCTTTCGGCGTTGCATCAGGGAAGTTTTTAGGATTCATCGTCAACGCTAGGGGAATCGAAGCCAACCCAGAAAAGATCCAAGCTATTCGAGATGTACAAGCGCCCAGGACTATAAAGCAGGTACAGAGCTTGAACGGAAAAGTAGCTGCGCTGAGTCGATTTATATCCAAGGCAACTGACAAGTGCATCCCGTTCTTTGACATAATAAAGAAAGGAAAGAGAAATTTTGAATGGACGTCTAGCTGCGAGGAAGCATTCCGGAATCTGGTAAGACATCTGGAGAGCCCACCAATGCTATCTAAACCAGTTGACCATGAGATGATGTACGTTTACTTGGCTATATCCCCTCATGCGATAAGCGCAGCTTTGGTTCGTGAGGAGGATCGAGTCCAGAAGCCGGTGTATTATGTTAGCAAGCGTTTAACGGGGGCAGAGAAGAATTACCCTAAAATCGAGAAATTGGCTTATTGCTTGGTGATTGCATCACGCAAGCTGCGCCCATACTTTCAAGCGCATTCAATCGGTGTCTATACCGATCAACCCCTGAGGCAGGTACTTCAACGACCGGAAACTTCTGGAAGATTGCTAAAATGGAACATCGAGTTGAGCCAATTCGATATCGCGTACTTACCACGGAGAGCCATCCGAGGGCAAGCGTTAGCAGACTTCATCGCTGAATTTACCATACCCATCAAACCGGACGATCACGACATCATTCCCCCCATTCGATGGAAATTATACACTGACGGTGCATCAAACGACCGTTGCTCCGGCGCGGGCGTAGTTCTTATAACTCCGGAAAACCGATCAATCTGTTATGCCCTGAAGCTCGATTTCCCGGCTACGAACAACGAAGCTGAATATGAAGCACTGATCGCTGGCTTGAAGCTCATCAAAGAACTCGGGATCGAATCAGTCGAAATCTTTTGTGACTCGCAGTTGGTGGTTTACCAAGTACGAGGAGACTACCAAGCAAAAGGACGAAAGCTTGCTCCGTACCTCGTTCAGGTCCAAGAACTACTATCAAATCTTGAGCGTTATGACATTTCACATATCCCGCGAGAACAGAATAAAGAAGCCGACTTGTTGGCTAAGTTCGCAAGTACCGACGATGCTCAACAAATGGGATTGTATCCCGTTGAAGTCTTGCATGCCCCGAGCGTAGACGAGATGAAAATCGATCGCGTGTTGGAAACAGAGATCGAGAAGGACTCGTGGATAACCCCATTCAAACTGTACCTGACAACCGGGGCTTTACCAGAAAAAAGAAGCGAAAGACGACAGGTCTTTCGAAAGGCTGCGCGGTACGTAATGCAGGGTGGATCCATGTACCGAAAAGGATTCTCAGTCCCATTATTACGGTGCATCGCTCATGATGAAACAAAGCGAGTCTTGAGGGAAGTTCACGAAGGGGAATGTGGCGACCATACTGGGGGGCAAACGCTAGCAAAAAAGATCCTCCGCTATGGATATTACTGGCCCACCGTAAACCGGGATGCCGCGGACTACGCAAGAAAATGCGACAAGTGTCAAAGATATGCAAAAATCCCGAGGGCTCCATCAACGGAACTCACACAAATGATCAGTCCCTGGCCATTTGCGATCTGGGGAATCGACATAATCGGCTCTTTGCCTCTATCCAAAGGTGGTGCGAAATACGCAATATTTGCAGTTGACTATTTCACGAAATGGGCTGAGGCAGAACCTTTGGCCACTATCACCTCTAAGAAGGTCATTAACTTCGTTGTACGAAACATTATATGCCGCTTTGGCCTTCCACGCACCATCATTACAGACAACGGAACGCAATTCGAAAGTAGAGAGTTCAAAGAGTTCTGTTTAAAGTACGGCATCGAGAAAAAGTTCGCCACCGTTGCACACCCAAAAGCTAACGGACAAGTCGAGGCCGTTAACAAAATAATCAAGTCCATACTAAAGAAGCATCTGGAGAAGGTTGGAGGTAAGTGGGTAGATGAACTCCCGACAGCATTATGGGCGTATAGAACTACCCACAAGTCCGCGACCGGCCACACTCCGTTCGCCTTGGCATACGGCTCTGAAGCCGTTATACCCGTGGAACTTGAAGTTCCATCGCACCGAGTGACATACTATGACCCCAAGACGAACCAAAACCTCTTGCTGGAATCACTGGACTGCATTGACGAAAAGCGTAAAGAAGCTTAATTAAGGGCGGCAGCGCACAGACATCGAGTCAAGCGTTACTACGACGGCAGAGTCCGCCCAAGAATCTTTGATGTGGGTGATCTCGTTCTGAAACGAGTCTTCCCAGTTCCATCACGCATGAATCCCAGCTAGGAAGGTCCATACGCCATTGAACGGAAGCTTGGAGAAGGAACATTCAAGCTAGCGACCGTTGATGGCGCGACACTCCCCCGAGCATGGAACAGTGAACATCTGCGGCACTATTACATTTAGCATGTTTTCCTTTTTTGTTGTAGGCACTGTTATTTCCTGCATGTTTCCATTCAATAATGACTTAGTTTCCTTGTGAAAGTTGTAATCAAGCAATTCAGTTGATTTTCGTTAATAAAGGCTTGAAGCCCTATTTTCTATGAAGTTTCTATATCCCTTAATTGGATAATAAATTACGTTATCATTCACGACATGCAGACTCGTACGAACGATTTCAAATCTCCGAATCCCCAGAGTGCGGAGCGGAGTACTCTAAGTCCCCAGAGCGCGGATCAGAGTATAAACGATTTCAAATCTCCGAATCCCCAGAGTGCGAAGCGGAGTACTCTAAGTCCCCAGAGTGCGGACTAGAGTATAAACGATTTCCAATCTCCAAATCCCCAGAGTGCGGAGCGGAGTACTCTAAATCCCCAGAGCGCGGACTAGAGTATAAACGATTTCAAAATCTCCGAATCCCCAGAGTGCGGAGCAGAGTACTCTAAGTCCCCAGAGCGCGGACTAGAGTATAAACGATTTCCAATCTCCGAATCCCCAGAGTGCGGAGCGGAGTACTCTAAATCCCCAGAGCGCGGACTAGAGTATAAACGATTTCAAAATCTCCGAATCCCCAGAGTGCGGAGCGGAATACTCTAAGTCCCCAGAGCGCGGACTAGAGTATAAACGATTTCCAATCTCCGAATCCCCAGAGTGCAGAGCGGAGTACTCTAAATCCCCAGAGCGCGGACTAGATTATAAACGATTTCAAAATCTCTGAATCCCCAGAGTGCGGAGCGAAGTACTCTAAATCCCCAGAGCACGGACTAGAGTATAAACGATTTCAAAATCTCCGAATCCCCAAAGTGCGGAGCGGAGTACTCTAAGTCCCCAGAGCGCGGATTAGAGTATAAACGATTTCAAAATCTCCGAATCCCCAGAATGCGGAGCGGAGTACTCTAAGTCCCCAGAGTGCGGACTAGAGTATAAACGGTTTCCAATCTCCGAATCACAAGAGTGCGGAACGGAGAACTCTAAGTCCCCAGAGCGCGGACTAGAGCCTGAACAGTCTCAAGTCTCCAAGTCCTCGGAGCACAGTGTCAGTAAACCAAATAAAGACAAGAGAATCATTCGAGCAAAAAGAAACTAAAATTTTATTCGATAAGTCCAAAATGGAGATACAAGATCACTCCTACAAAATTCAGGCCTATACAAACTACAAGTAGTGGAAGATAAAGACAATTACAAAACTTAATCAGGAAACTTGTTGAACAAGTGCATCGATTATTTCTTCGACTTCTTCTTCTTGTCTGCCTTTGGTGTTTCCGACGACTCCTCTCCCTCACGCTTTTTCTTGGACTTTTTGCTTGCTAGAGAGACGGAGTCAGGAGTAGGAGACGGAACATCTAGCGGTTTGGACCTGCCTGGAAGAATGATTTTCAAAGGTCTGTTCCGCGGGTCAGTGAGTTCTAGTACTTCAGATTCAACTTTGATTTTGACCTTTTTCTTATCCTCGTCGGCGAGACGGTCCTTCATGCTCATCTCTGAAGTATGTTCAGAGGCGCCAGTGATTTTAACTTCATCGCTTCCTTCGGCAGGAGACGAAGTATCAAGTTTGTCATCATCAAGCGCCCCGATCACTTGAGCGTCTGGATCGGGAGTTACCCCTGCGTGAGCAACGTCGCTTGTTTTCCCTGCTTCCGCCTTGGCGTCATCGCTCCTCGGAGTTAGCTCGGCGTCAGAACAACCTGCACAAAAATATAAGAAATGGGCATTAGGACGAATAACCATTGCTGAAAAATGACGGGATCTCTTCGACTTCTAGAGAAAGAAGAATTTCCTACCAGGATCCGGTTGGCTATCGGTGGCGCGCGGGGTTTCACCCTCCAGGATAGGTGACAGCACATGAACGCCGAGCCCGGGATCTTCGGGATCATAACTGGCATGCTGCTCGAATGGATCAAGTGGCGACCGACCGGCCGATTGAGCAGCATAAGGAGCGGCGATGTGAGGAGTAGTAGCGTCGGCCTCTGATGGGCCAGCCTCGTCGTTCTTCTCTTTCGAAGGGGAAGAGCCTTTGCCATAAAGAGCCAATGCTGTGGATAAATCCGATGGCTCATTCCCCCTCAGGAACTCCTTCACCAATGCATCCTCGTCGATCTCTTCAGAGCCTGACTCGACTTTCTTGATCTTTATCAGAGTTTCCCATGCCTCAGCCAGGGATTCGTGGTAGCCGTCGCCCAAGAATGTTAGGTCGCGGTGCATAAGGACGCGAGCTCCGTACTCGGCGATCAGCGGGTCAAACATACTCTTGACCTCTTCCCTTCCGGCCTCTGCGGCCGCCTCAAGGCGAGAATCAAGCTCCTCCACAGCCATTCTTTTGCCCTCCTCACGGGCCTCATCCTTCATTTTCTCGACCCCGGCAAGTTCATTGTCGAGCTTTATCTTCAGGAGTCGGGTAGCAACAATCTCATCACAATATCGCTGCGATTCTTCCTGAGCAGCTATTTTGTCTTCTTTCTCCTTGGAGAGTTGTTCTTTCAGCTCTTTGACTTGAGTAGCGAGCGCGTCCCTTTCTTTTTGGACAGAGTCTTTTTCTAGGGCAAGGGCGCCGCTGCGCTGAACTGCTTCGTCAAGCTCCTTTTTGTGAGCCACCTCTAAGCGAGCAACTGCCTCAGCAGTATCTTTCGCACCTTGTTCAGCGGCTTCTAGCTTTGACTTATACGAAGCGAGCTCTTCGTCTTGGAGTTTGATGATTTTCTTATCGCTGTCAGCCTCCAGATTCAGACGGTCAATCTCGTGTTGACGCTCGACAGATACTTCCGAGATCTTCTCCACCAAGTGCACGAATGCGTCATGTTGAACATAGACGTCATTGTTGCAGGCAATGGCACTTTGCTTCACATGCCCAGGAATGTGATGGATGGCTGGGAGGAATTTCAAACCATCAAAACAGATTTTCGGAAACTTGGCCTTAAGGTCGACCATCTTTTCCGCAACAGTTGGGTCCACGGCAGGAATAGGAGGAGGAGGCTTAGAGAATTCCGTTCTTTTACGTTGCTCTCGAACTTGCCTCATACTCGATGAACTGGAATGTTGTTCTCGAGCAGCATCAGACTGATAACCCTTCTGCAAAGACTTCTCTTTATCCGGCTCAGTTGGAGGAGGAAGATCGCGGGATTGGGAAGATTGATAGTGTGCTTTCTTGCGGTGAGACGACTCGCGCGGACGATTGTCCCTATCTTCATAATCACCTCGGTCCCGGCGTCTGCCTGAACCGGAATCCCGTCCGGAGTAATGGAATATAGAAGACCCCTGAAGGCGATCAAGTCCGTGTGAGCGGCCCATATCACCTGCAAAGAAGGGAGATAACAACGAGTTAAGGAGAATTTACGAATTAAAAAGACTTGAAGTATATTATGGAATGCGCATGTGCGTATGTGTCCTAGTGTTCCCCCGACGGACCCGTTCGTTTATCTTTGCTAATCGGAGTATTGTCTCCTTGAGCCGGGAGTTGAACTCCTACATTGCCTCTAGCGGGCGAAGAAAATTTGAGAGCTTCAGGATCATCAAACCCGTAATTAAGTATGTCTTCGGGAATAGAAAGGTTCGACAGACCTCTCAAGGAACTTTCCAGATGCTGCGAAGAAGCCTCTTTCTTAGGAGGAGTAGGCGTAACTTTTGAGGTGCCACCAACTTTCTCCTTTTGAACCGTATATTTCAACTTCTTCTTTCCCTTCGAAGGGGAGGATGATGTCTCAATATCCTGAACTTCGATTGCCGGATTCCAAGCGGGACCCACGTTCTCACCCTAAGTTTCGGGGGCATCATCCTCTTTGCGCGAGCCTTCTTCGTGCGTGTCGGGAGCGCGACGCGACGACGGTCCGGCAAGTTTTTTCCCTTTACCAGATGGGGGTTTGGGAATTGTAACACCTTCTGGAAGGCTGATCCGACGACCAGGGGCTAGCAAGCCGAACCCCAACAGCGATTCATTTGAAATGATAGTCCGGATGTCTCGATCCTCAGCAGGAAGAGCTCTAATGGCTTCCACGGCCTCAGAATATCCTCGGCCTTCCGGACGCAGGTTGATACCTGGAAAGATGAAATGAAGAGTTAGGAAAAGCACGACTCCAAATTAAATACGAATAATGATTCAGCAGAGAGACTTACTGCCTTCAACCCATCTCCTAGCAAAACCAGACGGGCAGCGCACATAGAACCATTCCTGTTTGTACAGGGCGAATTTGCTACATGCCCCTGTCAAGATCTGGCACTTGTGGTATGGCTCGAGAAACATAAAGGAAGGACTGTCTTTCCGTCTCTTGAACATATAAATGTATCTGATATCACCAGGGGTTGGAGGTCTAGAGAAGACAGCCATGAAAAGTAGATAAGTCCCGTACAGAAATGCATGGCCATTCGGGTGCAGCTGTGACGGAGCTATGTCTATGTACTGCAGTACATCCCGGAGAAATAAGTTGAATGGAGGCACGCTGCCCATCCAACACATAAACTTGTTGCAGGTAGTGTACCCGACTGGGAGCAGATGAGGGCGATCGTGTCTTGAAGGAACTAACACGTCGGCAAAAGGAATCCCGTGAATAGAACATATCCGTCGCAGAGCAGCTTCGTTGATCTTCGAGGCTTGAGAATCGATCGGATTGTCTAGTAAGATGGTTGCCTCCAGAGCGTCGGGCGCCAAGTTATGAGCAGGAAAAGTTGACGGGTTAGAAGCATCAGCGGCTCCTTGCCTTCCTGACGGCCCAGACCTGTCAGATATGGTGGCAGAACTAGATTTTCTCGACATCCCAAATAAATAATGAACCTGGCTAAATGCTTGAGAAAGCTATACTTAAAAAACGTTGAACGTTAGAATTAGCAACACGATTTTTCCCCCCATGTGGTGTGTGAACTAGTGCAAGCAATTGTGTGCAGGCAATAAGAATCTAAAGGTTCTAAAGATGTAATATTTAGCTTCGAATCATCGCCTTCGAAGACCGTCATCGCTGACCGTCTCAGAAAGCTCGTCTTGAGGAGATTACAGTCCCAGATTCAGAAGACATATGATTTCTAAAGTAACCGGCTTAAGTGTAGTTAGACACTTATACTGTTCGGCATTTTAAACATCGTTCGGCATGTCAGTTGTGTTGTTCGGCTAAAGTCAGTGTTCGGCATGTCAGTTGTATTGTTCGGCTAAAGTCAATGTTCGGTATGTCAGTTATATTGTTCGGCTAAAGTCAATGTTCGGCGTGTCAATTGTATTGTTCGGCTAAAGTCATCGTTCGGCATGTCAGTTACATTGTTCGGTTAAAGTCAATGTTCGGCGTGTCAATTGTATTGTTCGGCTAAAGTCATCGTTCGGCATGTCAGTTGTATTGTTCGGCTAAAGTCAGTGTTCGGCATGTCAGTTGTATTGTTCGGCTAAAGTCAATGTTCGGCGTATCAATTGTATTGATCGGCTAAAGTCATCGTTCGGCTAAAAGTGATGCTCCGCCACGATTTCAACTCCACCCTACACCTTCTCCATCCACGCCGAACGACAGAGACGGATCGCCCGGCAAAGACTACGCCGTCCAACACCCCATCTACCTTTCTATCGTTCGGCACGGAGGAGCTAGCCCCAACTAGACAACTCAAAACGAGCGAACCACTCCTACTAGCCGCGCGTTTACAACTAAAGGAAATACTCTGTTTCCATAAGATGAACCTAAAATGGAAGTAGTGCAATTGTTAGAGGAAGGATACCTAATTCGACGATCGAAGTTGAGAATGGATTATATAGGCTTTATATCTGATAGGATTGCAAATCTCTAAGAGTGATAATAAAGAAGACGTAAAATAAAATAGTGGAAGGGCGCCTGGTTATATAGAGGGAGGTAGAAGACGAAGAGGCTATACCCGGTAGAACCGGTCAATACCAGAGCGTTCGGCTCACGAGGTACGCTCGGCTTCGGACGTATCGTTCAGCATCCCAACCTTGTTCGTCTCGCACCTCCTTCGCTAACATTCTTGAAGAGGTACCTCCGAGGTAGATTGTACTAGATTCAAAGCGCATCACGTTCGGCCACGCAATACACTTTGGGGGGCAAGTGTTTCCTGGAGATTTGACCAGGCAACTGAGTGCTCGGCGTTGGCCACTACCCGGCATGAAGGACTGGTCGGCATCCAGTGGAACTCGGCGTCAAGGCTGCTCGGCATACAAGAGCATTCGGCATCGAGACTGATCGGCGTACAAGAGTACTCGGGGTCAAGGCCGCTCGGCATACAGGAGTACTCGGCGTCCCATGGTGTTCGGCGTGGCACTTGACATCCAGGAGTGTTCGGCGAGGCACCCAACATCCAACGAGTGCTCGGCAACAAGTGTGCTCGGCATCAAGACTGCTCGGCATACCAGAGTGCTCAGCAACGAGAGCGCTCGGCGTCAAGACTGCTCGGCATACGAGACTGTTCGGCATCAGGGAGAACTCGGCAGCGTCTGTGGTTCGGTATACAGGAGTACTCGGTGTAGTACCCGGTGGCATTAGTAGTACTCGGCGTAAGGGCACTCGGCGTCTAGAAGAGCGTTCGGCCTCAACTGACTAACACCCTACACTTCCCAAACATCAACCACCTCGTTCGGCATAGAAGGGACCGTTCGGCGTCAGAGCGTTCGGCCTCAACTGACTAACACCCTACACTTCCCAAACATCAACCACCTCGTTCGGCATAGAAGGGACCGTTCGGCGTCAGAGCGTTCGGCACATCTGTGGTTCGGCATACAGCGCTCACTGTACTCGGGCTGGAGTGTTCGGCCAACAGCCCACTTGGGAAGTCCAGCCCATCTTTGCCTATAAATAGAGGGGCAGGGTCACAGTGAAATGGATCCTTTTTTTTGGAGAGAAAACACCGGGGAGACTCTGCCATTTTCAAGACTCATCTTAACAACTTCATTCGAGCATTTGATTCACGAATTGTATTTGTAATCAACTATAAAGAAGATCAATAAAGTTTAACTTCAAAGTGGACGTAGGCAATTACGCTGAACCACTATAAATTTGGTGTTCTTACTTTCTGTATTTAGATTAGTACT
This sequence comes from Allium fistulosum, assembly GCA_030737815.1. Lineage (NCBI taxonomy): Eukaryota > Viridiplantae > Streptophyta > Magnoliopsida > Asparagales > Amaryllidaceae > Allium > Allium fistulosum. The sequence goes on along the minus strand of CM060904.1, from coordinate 1,190,069,976 downwards.
GTCTTCTCTGTTTAATTTGATTTCATCACTTATATCTCTTCACAATCTTCTTCTACGAGGTTAGTGACCAATTTTGGTTCTAACAATATATATATGCAGTTTTGTGTGTGCATGTCCATGCATTAGTATATCTGCTCTGTTCTTCATTTACAGGCTTCAAACCTGTTCAAAATTCAACTCTTCTCCCCCTAATCTTCTATAGCTTGTGATGTTAAAACAAAATGGGTTTAAAATTACCAGAACTTAATTTTAAAAATACTTTTAAGTATGGTTAACAAGTAGTTTAACCTGGAACAAGAATATACAGTGAAACTAAATGCATGATGAAAATTCAATCTCCTTAATTATTTGATTTACTTATATAATCTAAATCGTTTTCAAAAACGATGAGTTTTAAAAGTGGAATCATGATTTTTAAGTTTGTATTTGTAGAGAAATTGTGTGATGAACGGGAAAAGGAATTTTGTCAATTTCCGGTGATCGCGAGGTCGTGAAGTCTCGGAGTTGTGGCCGGGGGTTGCTAGTTGGTCAACGATCATGGAAAAAATGGCCAGAAATTTTCTGGTTCGCCGTGGTGGCGAGGCAGTAGCGAAGTAGGGTTTAATACCCTGACTTGGTCGATTGGGTTTTGCGAAGCTTGTTCGTCATCGTGGGTGAACTGGAGACGATCGGTGGTGGGGGAAGAGGAGTGTCTGGCGCAGCTCCAGGCACAAGCACGTTGGTTCAGATGGTCTATGGCGGTGTTACGAGGTGGTTGTTGACGATCAGTTTTGAGTTCCAACTTGTATTGATTTGTTCGATTTCGATTTCAAGTGTAATCGATAACTCTGGGTGGTCGTATCGATTGAGGGGAAGATCGGTGATGTGTTGAAGGTCTCGGCGTTGGTCGAAGAGGCGTGGGCGTGGCGTACACGTGCACGCGTATCCTTGGTATCAGATGTTTGCTGTAGAATTTAAGAAGAAAGCATAACCTCGGGTTTTCTTTCGGTGAAGTAACGTTGTGGCTCGAGTTTGGTATCGGGGGCGTTCGCATGGGTTAATATGATTAACAGGTTTTAAAATTTAATCAAAACAAAGAAAAAGATGGCTCGGGTTGGACTCGGGGAAACTTTCATTTGTCTCGGGGAAGCATTTGGGTTTGTCTCGGGTTGGTTTAAAGTATTAACTAAGTTTTAAATTTTTTAATAAATCAAGTTTTAAAAGTTAAACAACTTCTTAATTAATTCTATTATATAATAATTATCTTATTTAAAGTTTGGGATTAATTAAAGGTTTTAAAATAAAAATTATTTAAATTAACTAAGTTTAAAGTGTTTAATATATATATATATAACCTTTATTTTAAAAAGTTTATTTTAAATAAACTTAATAATGTAATTAAGGAGTTAATTACGAAGATAAAAATGTTTTTAAAGGTTAATTAACTTAAAGGTCTAAGTTAATTGGTTAATGATGAATTAATTTCAAAGGTTATTAAATAAGATTTAAATGATAATTAAAGTAATTAATTAGGATAAATGGTTTATCTTTTAATTAATTAAAGTCTTAAGTAATTAAGGATAATTACTTAATGGAGTAATTAAAAGAATAATTACTCAATGTAATTAATTAGAGGATTAATTACTTAATGTAAGGATTAATTAATTAATGTAATTAATTAAAGGGTTAGTTAATTAATGAAAGTAATTAAAGGATAATTACTTAAAAGATAATTACTTAAGGTAAGTAATTAAAGGATAGTTAATTAATGTGATTAATTAAAGGTTAATTAATTAATGTAATTAATTAAAGGATAATTAAGTAATTAAAGATTAATTACTTAATGTAAGTAATTAATAATTAAAGGTTAATAAATTTATGATTAAGTGATAATTAATTAATGTAATTAATTAAGGATAATTAATTAATGTAATTAATTAAGGATAATTAATTAAAGGATAATTAATTAAGGGTTAATTAATTAATAGAAGTAATTAAAGGTTAATTAATTAATGTAAGTAATTAAGGGTTAATTAATTAATGAGTTAAATTAAATTAATTATTAATTATGCGATTAATTAATCTTGCTTATGGATGATTAAATTGTATTGAATACCTTTGATTGTTATTGAATCTGGTATGCACTTTGTAATGTTCTGTGATATGAAATGTTTTGGTTGAACTGTGATAAATATGAGTTATTTATCTGTGATGGAATTGCTCTGAGAATATGACATTCTGAAGTTAAATTGAATTGTTTAAACTTAAACAACTTGGCTTAAAAAGATGGTATTGAATTCGAAGAGACCGGGATCGGATATCAGCGATATCCGGAACCACTTCGATTAGTAATCTATAATTCTTTATAGATTTGATTTGTAAATCAAATAGGCTGGAATGGAATAAATTAAGTAAACTAGACCTTTGAAACTAAGTAACGGTACTTAGATATTATTTTGTGAAATAATTGTTTGACTATAATAAGATAAGAACTCGTAGTGAGGTACGAGTTACCCTGGTTTTCAAAGAAGTTTTACAACCTTAGAGTTTCAAATCATATGGGTTTACTCACGCTAGTTTCCAGCCTGACTCGGGTGTTACTTTATTGTAATGCTCGGGTCAGACCGAGTATTACAGATTTTCAGGTAAGGACGTTCTGGAGTTCAGGTGGCGAGCTGGATGGCAGGAACGTATGGAGTATTTTCCGATGTGTATTGGTGTTATATTGTTGTAGACTGGGACAAGTTATTTATAACTGTCCAATTTATTTGTGAATGGTTGTAACTCTGATGTATTGTATATGAGTTGGCAAGTACAACTTTTCTTTGTATAAATGCTATTATTTGATATTATATTTTAATCTGCTGCGAATGTGAGATTCTGTGTTTTGTTTTCTGTTTCTTCTTCTACCTCTTTTCTTCTTTATCCTAACAATCGGAAATTTCCGGCATTCGGAAGCTTGGCACTTCTACAGTGAACGTATTAGTGTTGAATTTTCGGGGTCAAAAATTTCAGGTCGTTACATTATTTTTATCTTCGTAATTAACTCCTTAATTACATTATTAAGTTTATTTAAAATAAACTTTTTAAAATAAAGGTTATATATATATATTAAACACTTTAAACTTAGTTAATTTAAATAATTTTTATTTGAAAACCTTTAATTAATCCCAAACTTTAAATAAGATAATTATTATATAATAGAATTAATTAAGAAGTTGTTTAACTTTTAAAACTTGTTTTATTTAAAAAATTAAAACTTAATTAATACTTTAAACCAACCCGAGACAAACCCGAGTGCTTCCCCGAGACAAATGAAAGTTTCCCCGAGTCCAACCCGAGCCATCTTTTTCTTTGTTTTGATTAAATTTTAAAACCTGTTAATCATATTAACCCATGCGAACACCCCCGATACCAAACTCGAGCCACAACGTTACTTCCCCGAAAGCAAACCCGAGGCTACGCTTTCTTCTCAAATTCTACAGCAAACATCTGATACCAAGGATACGCGTGCACGTGTATGCCACACCCACGCCTCTCCGACCAACGCCGAGACCTTCAACACATTGCCGATCTTCCCCTCAATCGATACGACCACCCAGAGTTATCGATTACACTTGGAATCGAAATCGAACAAATCAATACAAGCTGGAACTCAAAACTGATCGTCAACAACCACCTCGTAACGCCGCCACAGACCATCTGAACCCACGTGCTCGCGCCTGGAGCTGCGCCAGACACTCCTCTTCCAATTCCCCCACCACCGATCGTCTCCAGTTCACCCACGACGACAAACAAGCTTCGCAAAACCCAATCGACCAAGTCAAGGTATTAAACCCTACTTCGCCACTGCCTCGCCACCACGGCGAACCAGAAAATTTCTGGCTATTTTTTCCTTGATCGTTGACCAACTAGCAACCCCCGGCCATAACCCCAAGACTTCACGACCTCGCGATCAACTGAAATTAACAAAATTCCTTTTCCCGTTCATCACATAATTTCTCTACGAATACAAACTTAAAAATCATGATTCCACTTTTAAAACTCATCGTTTTTTAAAACGATTTAGATTATATAAGTAAATCAAATAATTAAGGAGATCGAATTTTCATCATGCATTTAGTTTCACTATATATTCTTGTTCCAGGTTAAACTACTTGTTAACCATACTTAAAAGTATTTTTAAAATTAAGTTCTGGTAATTTTAAACCCATTTTGTTTTAACATCACAAGCTATAGAAGATTAGGGGGAGAAGAGTTGAATTTTGAACAGGTTTGAAACCTGTAAATGAAGAACAGAGCAGATATACTGATGCATAGACATGCACACACAAAACTGCATATATATATATATACATATTTGTATACATGCAAACAATTTACAACTTTACTTCAAGTATCATCACAAACAACAAGTTATAACCCAGATTTAAAGTAGTTTACTCACTTTTAATGCTGGAACAGATCTGGGCCACATTATTTTGAAATCTAGAATTTTCTTTTGATTTTGAAATTTAACAGCAGCTTGAATTTGAACTTGATTAGGTTGAGTTGATTTCTTGCTTGTCTGAAGCTTTAATTCTTGCTCAGACTTGAAAGAAGTTGAAGCTGATGTTGATTACAGTTTTGATTTCCTCTTTTTAGTTTTACTTCAGGTTTTAGTTTTGAAGGAGGATGAAAGAATTGAGAATAAAAGTTTTTGAACTGGAAAATAGCCTGGTTCCCAACATTTTATTTTAATTCAATTTAAAGAAAACATTGACACGTGTAATTTTGCATGTTATCTATCTTACAAATGTTTAATTGTATGTATACCAAGCTTACAAATGTTAAAACCTATAATCTATTTTCCTTTATGTTATATTAATATATGCTTAATGTTTTTAAATTTATATCTATTATATTTATCTCATGAATTCCAAAAGATATATATATATATATATATATATATATATATATATCAAGCTCTTTTTTTTCTTGTTTAAAACTTTACTTAAGTTATTACTATTTTAATAATAACTATACATAAAGATTCATCTTTAGTGTTTTGGAAATATAGAATTTTTAACTTTAAATACTCTTTGAAAATTTAATACATTGAGTTCAAATTAATGCTTTTTATTCACAAAACATATATATATACACACACACTTATATTCTTGTATATGAACATACTTAAAATTTTCAACATTATAAAGTTTGCACATATCTACTTATCTATTTACTAATTTACTATAAGATTCATCATGTCCATATATTTAATTCAACATTTATTATAGTTTTCAAATCCACTTATATACATCCAGATATTTTTAATTATCAGAATTTATTTGTTCACTTATAAATCAGTATTTTATTAATTCAATCCAGTTAATTATCAATTAACAAATGTCCAAAAATCCGGGTTATCACATTCCTCCCCCCTTTAAAACTTTTCGTCCTTGAAAAGGAACGAAGCAAGAATTTTATTACAATGCTCATTATCATTTAAATTACTCTTTGAACATTTTTAACTCTTAACTCTTTTTATTTAAATTTTTAAAACACTTTAAAAATCTACATAATATTATGAAAATAGCTTTAAAAATACTTTTTATAACTCGATGTTTCAACAAGTCCATCCTTGTTCTCACGGAAATTCGGCTATACGTTGATCAGGCGTAGGACTGAAAGTCTATAAGTACTTGGTAAACCCGCTTTCAACAACCAGTGAAAATACTTAGAAAATATTTTATTGAAAATATAGAAAACATTTTTGAAAATAGAGGAAACATCTTTGGTGAAAATGCTCTCGAAATCATAACAAATGAAACTATAGGCATTGCTCTGAGAATTTTCGACCCCGAAAATTCAACACTTATACGTTCACTGTAGAAGTGCCGAGCTTCCGAATGCCAGAAATTTACGATTGTTAGGATAAAGAAGAAAAGAGGTAGAAGAAGAAACAGAAAACAAAACACAGAATCTCACATTCGCAGCGGATCAAAATATAATATCAAAATAATAGCATTTATACAAAGAAAAGTTGTACTTGCCAACTCATATACAATACATCAGAGTTACAACCATTCACAAATAAATTGGACAGTTATAAATAACTTGTCCCAGTCTACAACAATATAACACCAATACACAGCGGAAAATACTCCATACGTTCCTGCCATCCAGCTCGCCACCTGAACTCTAGAACGTCCTTACCTGAAAATCTGTAATACTCGGTCTGACCCGAGCATTACAATAAAGTAACACCCGAGTCAGGCTGGAAACCAGCGTGAGTAAACCCATATGATTTGAAACTCTAAGGTTGTAAAACTTCTTTGAAAACCAGGGTAACTCGTACCTCACTACGAGTTCTTATCTTATTATAGTCAAACAATTATTTCACAAAATAATATCTAAGTACCGTTACTTAGTTTCAAAGGTCTAGTTTACTTAATTTATTCCATTCCAGCCTATTTGATTTACAAATCAAATCTATAATGAATTATAGATTACTAATCGAAGTGGTTTCGGATATCGCTGATATCCGATCCCGGTCTCTTCGAATTCAATACCATCTTTTTAAGCCAAGTTGTTTAAGTTTAAACAATTCAATTTAACTTCAGAATGTCATATTCTTACAGCAATTCCATCACAGATAGGAAAGAAAGAACTAAACAATATCAGAATCTCACAGCGGAACGAATAAATTATATTACATCACATAGTTATTACATAATAGACAACATCTATCAGAGTTACACAGCTTATACATCACAAATTAGATAGTTATAAAGGCCCGTCTATCATACAACTCAAGTACATCACAGAGATACAGACTCAAACACTAGCACAGCGGAACCATAATATATCTACACGCTGAAGCCTCCTGCTCCAAATCTCCTTCAGAACTCGTCAAAGCTAACCTGAATCCCTTGGCTACTCGTAAAAATTTGAGTGCCCAAGAGTTTAAGAAAAACATAATAAACTCCGGGTCAGACATGGGTCTGGTGTGAGTAAACGGTTAAAGTTGCTTAACTTTGAAAATCATTTGAAACCAAAGGTATCTCGTAAGACTTCCCACACATAAACACGGGTAAGTTTTTACCTTACGATAACCAAAACATTTGTATGGAATCCAATCTCCAATAAGTGATCTCGAATTTGTTTGTATACCTATGTATGCTGGAATTTAATCATGTAACAATTTCAGCTATGTGAATATTTATTTGAAAACACTAGACACTATTGTTATATAACTGGCTCGTTCTGGAGCTCAGGTGGCGAGCTGGATGACATAATCGTATGGAGTATATTCCGCTGTATATTGGAGTTATATTGTTGTTGTCTGGGACAAGTTGATTATAACTGTCCAGTTTATTGTGTGTGGTTGTAACTCTGATGTATTGAATGTAAATTAGCAGATACAGCTTTCCTTTGTATAATTCTATTAATTGATATTATATTTTGATCCACTGCGAATGTGAGATTCTGTGATTTGTTTTTTCTATCTCTTCTTCTACCTTTTTTCTTCTAACTCTAACAATATGGAATTTCCGGCGATCGATTGTTCGGCATTTCTACAGTGGACGTATTAGTGTCGAATTTTCGGGGTCGAAAATTTCGGGTCGTTACATTTGGTATCAGAGCTGAACATAAACCTGGTTCTGATATAAATAGTGGTATCAGAGTTGAAGGTTAAGCGAGATTTTGTTTAAAAATAAATAGTGGTATCAGAGCTGAAGGTTAAGCGAGAACCTTGGCTCTGGTGGGAATTACTCATTAGAAATAGAGTCCATAGTACTCTAAAATGAGGTTGAGTGTATTAATAGATGTGAGCGCCTATTTGTTAGTGAATGTAAAAAAAATTATATTGTGTTGATTGGTTTGTTGAGTGGCTTATGGATTCTGGTCAATACGAGTAATTAACGTTATTGATAGGGATCTCTAAACACTTGTACAGAACAATTCGACACTGTATTGTTTTAAAATAGGGTGAATGAAATAATTTTACCCAAATTATTATTTTTTATATATAAAAGGAAATAATTTTCATAAATTATTATAGTTGCTTGGTTGTTAGGAAGCGATAATATTAAATTATTATCATTGTTGTGTGGAAATTGAATAAGAAATTGAAATCATAACTAAAAGCTAAGAAATAAAATTCATATACAGAATGAGATTTGTAAATATGAATTATAAATGTGATTTATAGTTAAAATAAGATAAAATTCTAGGGTAATATTTGGATATAGAATGAAAAGATTTGAAATTTGAAAATGTGAGAAAAATTAATTTCCTTTGAGTTGAAAATGATTTTCAAGGGTTTTGGAGGATAATAGTGATATTATTTCGGAAATATTTTTGAATTGGATTTGAAATCTGGTGAGATTTGGAATTTAAAATATTTGAAAATGTTTTAAAGAGATAGAAGCACTAAACTCTTTTCGGTCGTTGGAAAATAACTTCGGTGATGACTGCAGCATCATCGATGTTCATTTTCGAGTTTCCTAAGGAGGAATGTAACGACCCAAAATTTTGGGCTTTTGAAAATAGAATATTTAACTGATTTTAAATATTTAAAAGGTTAATTTTTAACTTGAATTTCAAATATCAATATTTATTGGATGATTTAGTTATTGAATTTAATTATTGGAAATTGAGTAAAATATGAAATCTGGAATTTTAAAGCTTGTTAAAAATATTTCAATGGCTTATAAAATTTATATTAATAATACTAAAGGTAATGGAACTTTTAAAATTGAAATTGAAAGTGTTTTGTTCAGTTTTGAAAATATATCGTTTAAATCAATATTTAAAAATAGCCTTCCGAGGCACAGTCTCGGAATTCGACGAAACCAGTTCCATTGGATCCGTAATATTGTATTATTATCGGATTTCAAATTTCATAGTGTTTGGAGTTGTCGTGAGATCGTACGGTATGTAAACGCGTTGAAATCTATGTTGAAAAATCGGGTTGTTACAGTGGTACAACTATGACGACCCGCCTTTCTCTCCACAGAAAGACGTATCATCATTAAGAAAGAAAGGGATAGAAAAGAGAAAAGATAGAAAAGAAAGAACTAAACAACATCAGAATCTCACAACGGAACGAATAAATTATATTAATCACATAAGCTATTACATAATATACAACATCCATCAGAGTTATACAGCTTATACATCACATACAAGGCAGTTATGAACATCTGTCTAGACAATACAACTCAAATACAACACAGAGATACCAACACAGCGGAAACTATATATCTACAAACGCTGAAGCCTCCTGCTCCATAACTCCTTCAGAATTCATCAAAGCAAACCTGAATCCCTTGGCTACTTGTAAAAATTTGAGTACCCAAGAGTTTAAGAAAACAGAAAATAAACTCCGGGTCAAACATGGGTCTGGTGTGAGTACCAGGTTAAATTTGCTTAACTTTGAAAACCTTTGGAAACAAAAGGTATCTCGTAAGACTTCCCGCACATAAACACGGAAAAGTTTTTACCTTACGATAACCAAAACATTTATAGGAAATCTAGTTATATTATAATAGGGTCTCGAGTTTTCAAATAAATATTCACATAGCCGAAATTGTTACATTCATTAAATTCTAGCATACATAGGTATACAATCAAGTCCGAGATCACTTATTGGAGATTGGATTCCATACAATGGCAGGGCTACTGGGGTACCGCCCGTCACAGTACGTGGCCTAGATCACCGTACCGAGGATCACTCCCAATCCCCTACATCACAAAGCCGGAACCATCCCTTACTGGATAATCCCGAATAAGACAACCCCAGCAGTTGTTGCAATCAACTGCCCACACAGCCGAAATAATAAGAAGGGACCTCTAGACAGAGGAAATCTTGTCCTACTTGGGTGCTACCCACTTAACCTTGCTGCACCTCCCCTGTTTTAGCCATTCCCAGTTGATGAGGCTTGAGGCTACGATTACCTTATCAGAACACATCACTTAGAATGCTCATCGTCCACCTAACGATGTTCTGAAAGCATTCAATCCATACAAGTTCGTTCCGGGTTCGAACGAAACCGAAGGCATTATCTCGTTACACTCATTTTGGAATCACCCTCAGAGTTAACGACAATAACCCTTGCACTCTAAATCTTCCTCTTCACTTGAGATTCACGACCTATCGTTTAACTTGGATCGATGTGGTTTTCGGATAATCAAATTTGATACCCGATCTCGGTCTCATCGAAATCCAAACGTATCTTAAAGGCCAAGTTGTTTTAAAGTTAAAACAATTCAATACTATTATCTATATTCACACAGATAGATAATTCACAATATCTCAATAGATAACTCATATCATTACAATTCAACCAAAGCATCTCAATATCACAGATTAATACATATCTCATATCAAAGATATCAAACCATTTAAGGCAATCAATGTCATCCAACCATACATAAGCAAAGATATATTAATCACACCATCTTTAATTAATTTAAAATGAATTAAAATAATTACTTCATCTCTAATTAATTTAAAATAAATTAAATTAATTTCTTTCATCACATAAATCTTGCTTACTTAATCATTAATTAAACCAATTAATTAATCATACTCTAAGTATCCATCTTAATTAATCACCCTTGATTAATTATCCTTTAATTACTTTAAGTAATTAATCCTTAATTAATTATACAAATTACTCGAAAAAATGGGTTGTTTAACTTGAATTACTCGAAAAATATTTTAAAAGGCTTACTTTAGACGTTCTGGAGCTCAGGAGGCGAGCTGAATGGCAGGAACGTATGGAGTGTATTCCGCTGTGATATTGTTATATATCTGGGACAAGTTGATTTTATATGTCCAGTGTTTGTGTAAATGTTGTAACTCTGATGTATTGATGTAAATTAACTGATACAGCTTTTCTTTGTATAAAGGATATTATTGATATTATATTTGATCCGCTACGAATGTGAGATTCTATGATTGTTTCTTGTATCTTCTTCTACCTCTTTTCTTCTTTTCCTAACTATCTGGAATTTTCGGGATTGAAAATTTTGGGTCGTTACATTTGTAACATCCCGAAATTTTCGATCCCGAAAATTCCAGATAGTTAGGGAAAAGAAGAAAAGAGGTAGAAGAAGAAATAGAAAATAAGTCATGAAATCTATAACGACCCGAAGTTTTTGACCCCGAAAATTCGACACTAATACGATCACTGTAGAAATGCCGAATATCCGAATGCCGGAAATTCTCGATAGTTAGGGTAAAGAAGAAAAGAGGTAGAAGAAGAAACAGAAACCAAACACGGAATCTCACATTCGCAGCGGATCAAATATAATATCAATAATAGCATCGGTCTGAAGCTCAGGTGGCGAGCTGGATGACAGAATCGTATGGAGTATATTCCGCTGTATATTGGAGTTATATTGTTGTTGTCTGGGATAAGTTGATTATAACCGTTCAGTTTATTGTGTGTGGTTGTAACTCTGATGTATTGAATGTAAATTAGAAGATACGGCTTTCCTTTGTATAACTGCTATTATTTGATATTATATTTTATCCGCTGCAAATGTGAGAATCTGTGTTTTATTCTGTTTCTTCTTCTACCTCTTTTTTTTCCTAACTATCTGGAATTTTCGGGATCGAAAATTTCGGGTCGTCACATCGGGTCAGACCAAGTATTACAGATTTTCAGGTAAGATCGTTCTGGAGCTCAGGTGGCGAGCTGGATGACAAAATCGTATGGCGTATATTCCGCTGTATATTGGAGTTATATTGTTATTGTTTGGGACAAGTTGATTATAACTGTCCAGTTTATTGTGTGTGGTTGTAACTCTGATGTATTGAATGTAAATTAGCAGATACAGCTTTTCTTTGTATAACTACTATTATTTGATACTATATTTTAATCCGCTGCGAATGTGAGATTCTGTGTTTTATTCCTGTTTCTTCTTTCTCTTTCTTCTTTTCTCTAACAATCTGGAATTTTCGAAGTTGAAAATTTCGGGTCGTTGCATTTAAAATCCCGATTGATGTAATGCTCGGGTCAGATCGAGTATTACAGATTTCCAGGTAAGGACGTTCTGGAGCTCAGGAGGCGAGCTGAATTGCAGGAACGTTTGGAGTGTATTCCGCTCTGATATTGTTTTATATATGGGACAAGTTGATTTTATATGTCCAGTGTTTGTGTAAATGTTGTAACTCTGATGTATTGATGTAAATTAACTGATATAACTTTCCTTTGTATAAAGGATATTATTTGATATTATATTTGATCCGCTGCGAATGTGAGATTCTGTGATTGTTTCTTGTATCTTCTTCTACCTCTTTTCTTCTTTTCCTAACTATTTGGAATTTTCGGGATCGAAAATTTCGGGTTGTTACATTTTTTACGAGTAGCCAAGGGATTCAGGTTTGGCTTTGACGAGTTTCTGGAGGAGATATGGAGCAGGAGGCTTCAGCGTATGTAGATATATAGTGGTTCCACTGTGTTAATCTCTATGTTGTATGATAGACAGGTTTTATAACTGTCTAATGTATTGTGTTGTATAAGCTGTGTAACTCTGATTATGTAAAGACTATATAATAGTTATGTGATATATTATATTTCGTTCCGTTTCCGCTGTGAGATTCTGATATTGTTTAGTTCTTTCTCTATCTTTTCTCTTTTCTATCCCTTTCTTTCTTACTCATGATGCTTCTTTCTGTGGAGTGAAAGACGGGTTGTGACAGCAAGAGGATTCAGGATTAGTTTATACAATCCTCTGATATTATAGTAGTGTCTATATACAAATACTTATTCAAATAGCCGAAATTGTTACATTATTAAATTCCAGCTAATAGGTATACAAACAAAACCTTAAAAGGCACGTAGGAAGAATGGATTTCCAACGAATGACTAGGCACTGGGGTACCACCTATCACAGTACCTGGTCTAGATCAGCGTACCGAGGACCCCTCCGTTCCCCTACAACACAAGACCGGACTACCCCTTACTGGATAGCCCGAATAAGATCACCCCACGGTTGGGATCAGCAACCGCACCACTAAGCCGAATAAAAAGGAACCTCTAGACAGGGATGACCTTACCCTAATTGGGTGCTACCCACTTAGCCTTGCTACATAACCCCTGATTTTCAGTCATTCCCGGTTGATGAGGCTCGAGGCTAAGCGTTACCTTTATAGAACACATCTTACTTAGAATGCTCATCGTCCCCCCAACGATGTTCTGAAAGCATTCATCCATACAAGTCTGTTCCGGGTTCGAACGGAACCGAAGGCACTACTCCTACTACATTCATTTTTGGAATCACCCTCAGGATTAGTAGCGATTAGCCCTTGCACTTCACTGCTCCATCTTCGACTCCCAGCTCTTGTCTTCCTCACAAAAACGTTCAAACCGAATCGAAGTGGTTTTCGGGAAATAAATTCCGATCCCGGTCTCTTCGAAACGATCAGCGCATTGGCCAATATTGATAGTCGGTTATTTAACTATCAAATAACATTCACAAACAACCATCAAACTTTAAATAATTTTCTGAATTATTTATTTCAAAATAACTTCGCAAGCTATTTTCCATACTTCAATTGTTTGAAAACAGTTTCAAACCACCTTTCTCTCACGAAACAAATTTCCCAAATATTTTCTATTTCCATTGAAAATCACCAAGTCCAAATACTTTAAATTTTAAAATTATTTAAATCACTTTATTCTATAATATACTTTAAAACATTTAAATTAAAACTACTTAAATACTTTATTCAAAAATATATACTTTAAAAATAAAACTACTTTATAAAATATAAAACTAATTTTTAAAATAAAAAGTTAAGCCAGACTAAATTTTAAATAAGAGTTACGAAATTCTATACAAGTTTTTAAATAAAACTTGAACCAAACTATCTTTAAAATAAAACTACTTTATAAAATTTAAATATTAATAATTATCTTTTTAAAACATAATACCAATTAACCCTTCAAAATAATTACTACTATAACTAATTAAATAAATATTTATCTTTAAAATTTTTACAACTTAAATAATAATTTCTTAAAAACATTCCTTTAAAAACAACTTTAAAACTTTTAACTTATACTTAAAAATCTGCTTTGAAAACTTACTTGGCTTTTCAGAGAAATACACTTTTCTTTCACACCTTTAAAAATAAACCACTATTTATTTTTAAAACAAATTACCCATTCTTTTATAAATTCCCACCGTGAATTTATACTTCCAAATATCCACTGATATCTTATTTCACTTTATAAACCCAGTTTATAAATTCCATAGTCTCATTCTCCTTTTAGAAACACAGTTTCAAACACTAAATCAATTTCCAAATCGATTTCCAAAATCAACTCCATTTTAAAATAAATTCCTTCTTACTCAAATTTATTTTTAAAATCCATTAGTTCCATTTATTCAAAAATCTTCTTTCCCATACTTTGGAATTTTTTTATTAAGATTTAAAATCAAACCTTTATTCCTTTCCCTAATTCATTCCTTTAATTTATTTAAATTCACTATATTATTTACTTAAAAATTTCCCTTTTTATTTCCTTCAAAAATTCGAACTTATATTTTTCATTCACACAAATACCCATATATATTCAACCAAGCCATAGCATTTCATAATTCAGTTTCAGTTAAAATCAATATAATCATCACATAATTCACAATGCTGAATATAAAATAATTTCAACGTTTTGAGGAATCCAGTTGGATCCCTCCAACCTATTTCCCTGCATCCACAGATGTTAGCACAATATAAAATACCAATTCCACTTCGAGGTGGAATATCGTGGTATATGGGAATATATTTATATCATCCGCTATTATGCGGCGCATAGGGTCTCATCCGCTATATAATGCGGGAAATCAATCATTCCAATATATATATATATATATATGCTATATAATATACCACATCCAATCAATTCAATCATTCAGCCAAATATTTAAATTTGACTATTTAAATTTAAATAACAATCCAGATGAGTGAGATTAACTCACCTTTGATTTTTGTTTTGCCATCCATCAAACCCGACTTGATTTTCCATGATTTCAGACCTAGTATAAATATTTATACAGTTTATTAATATTTGAATTGATCAAACAATTAATTACCACTTAGTTAACTAACAATTTAATTTAACTAAAAGTTTGGTTAACTTAATAATTTAATCTTACTCATAATTTCCTTTTGAAACCTTTTTGTAACTAAAATGAATTAATAAGTTTATTAAACAAATAAATCACTAAAATACATTATCAAAAATAAACTAGAAGATAAATAAAAATATGTATATGTATATTAACTTATTTTCCCATCCAAATTGTATATAAAAATAATTTATATAGGCTTAAAATCTAACTTTTATAAAAACTCCCTTATACTCCAAAATCTTATGCATGCATATATATATATATATATAACCCTTTTATATATTCAAATAGAAATGTTTTTATACTTAACTGAAATTATTTTTCAGAAATCTTAACTATATTCCTAATTAAATTTAATAGGCCTGTGCATGCATATATATTTATTTTTATACCTTTCCTACTGTACGTCTACATATATATATATACACATTAATATAATCTTTAAACTGGATAAAGGATAAATTTGTTTATCTCTTGCTGTTAATTATATAATCTATATTCCTTGTTTTCTGTATGTTTATATATACATAGCTTGGAAAATGGCCCATAACCCACAGGTCCCAGGATCGAAACCTAGCTTTGACTGTAATGACCCACCCTAGACTTCGTCGTTACCCCGAAGACATCGAAGAACCAAACACAACACTTAGAATGCTCATCGTCCACCTGACGATGCTCTGAAAACATTCAATCCATACAAGTTCGTTCCGGGTTCGAACAAAACCGAAGGCATTATCTCGTTACACTCATTTTGGAATCACCCTCGGAGTTAACGACAATAACCCTTGCACTCTGAATCTCCATCTCGATCTTCACTTTGAGATGTCATGACCTATCGTTTAACTTGGATCGATGTGGTTTTCGGATATCCAAATTTGGAAACCCGATCCCGGTCTCACCGAAATCCAAACGTATCTTAAAGGCCAAGTTGTTTTAAGGTTAAAACAATTCAACTCTATTATCTATATTTACACAGATAGATAATTCACATATTCACAATAGATAATCCACATTATCATCACAAATAGATAATTCACATTATCATCACAATTCAACCAAAGCATCCATATCACAGATCAGCACATATCTCATATCAGAGATATCAAACAATGAAAAGCATTCAATAACATTCAACATCCATAAGCAATGATTTATTAATCACCATCTATAATTAATTTAAAATGAATTAAATTAATTACTTCATCTCCATCAATCCTGCTTACTTAACCATTAATTAATTACAAATCAATTAATTAATCATCCTCTAATTAACCATCTTAATTAATCACCCTTGATTAATTATCCTTTAATTACTTTAAGTAATTAATCCTTAATTAATTATATAAATTAATTATTCTTAACCATTACAGTAATTAACCTTTAATTACTTCATTAATTAATTAATTATAATTAATTACATCAATCCTTAATTAATTACAATAATTAATTACTTTATAATCACTTATCATTGATTAATTAATCTTAATTAATCAACCTTTAATTATATCATTAATTACATTAATTAATGATCTCTTAATTACTTCTTAATTAATTATTAATCATATTTAATAATTAATCTTTATTCATTAATCAACCTTGATAAATCACATTCTGTAATTAACTACTCTTAATTACTTCATTAAATAAATTAATTACTCCTTAATTAATTATCTTTAATTAATCCCTTGATTAATTACAAAAAGTAACTAAACTTAAATTACTTCCATTAAATAATCACCCTTCAATTAATTACATCCAGTAATTACCCATTAATTACTTCACTAAGTAATTACACTTTATTAGTTACATTAAGTAATTACACTTATCAAACCATCAAGTGATTTTCTTATATTAATTAAACTTAATTAATTAACTTTAACTAATCTCATTAAACTTAATTAATTACAATGAGTAATTAATCCCTTAATTACTTTCCTTAAGTAATTATACTTAAACAATTCCACAAATGATTATCCTTAATTAATTAATCTAATTAATTATCAAAATTAATCGCATTAATTAATTATTTATTAATCCCAAGTTAATGATCTTCATTAACTATTAACAATTGTTTAATTACTTTTCTTAAGTAATTAAACTTTAATTAACCATTATTAATTACAAATTAATAAATTCTTAATTACCAATTAATTTATCTCTAATTTCTTAATTTATAAATTCTTAATTGTAACTTAATTAATCTTTAATTACCTGATTAATTAATTCTTAATCATTAATTAATAATCTTTACTTATCTGATTAATGATCCTTAATTACAAATTAATTAACCCATAATTAATTAACTTAACCCTTAATTACTTAATTAATTAATACTAAATCATTAATTGATTAATTTAATTAATTATTCTTTAATTACCTTATTAATTTAATGAATCTCAAATCATTAAATCTTAATTATCTTTAAGATAAAAACATCGTTCTTACTAATGACTTAATTATTATTTACAAGTCATTTGAAACCTTTTGCTTTTAAATTTACCTTTAAATTTCATTTCAAATTTAAGATTTAAAAATGATTACAAATTTAACTTTAACAAAATTTAAATCAAATTTACAAACCTTTTAAATCAAATGTTAAAGAACACTTATCTTATAAAAGAAATTAATAAGAGTTTAAAACCAAATTATTTAAATTCAAAATCTTGTTTTTATTTTAAAAACTTTAAAAATCTATTTTCAAATGCTGCTTCAGGTTCGACCCAAAGCCTACTCGAGTACTTACCCGAGAAAACCCATCTTTTCTTTTCTTTTCAAAAGTTTGTTTAATTTTAAAGGTTAAAATCTGGAACGAATCCACTCTCGAATCACTCGAGAACTCACTCGAGCCAAAACCTCACTGTCCCGAGACCTACTACGAGACAGTACACAACCCAAAGCTCTGACATCACATCGCTGCCGTGCACAAGCACCGGCCAACCAGCCTCCTCCGACCCTCCACGATGCTCTTTACAAGTCGGCGACCATCCCCACACTAGATCCCGATCACTATATCATCAATACAAACTCGAAATCGAATATGAGTAACCCATCACAACCTGGAACAAAAATCCAAAACTGGAAAAAACCCTCGAACTCAAAATGCCGATCACCGGAGCGCCTAAGCTTCCAGCCACAACTTCGCCAACCTCCATGCTACTGTTTCCCAGAGTTTGGTGGAACTCGATCCACCATAGATGCTGAGATGATCACAAACTCCCGACCTTATCAAAACTAGGGTTACAGACTAACCCGATCACCCACCGCCACTACAGCAACTTATACACCAATTTGACATTTTTGCCGACCTCACCCATCATTCCACTACCTCCGGTGAGAACCACGACCTCGTCGAGTATCTAGATCACCAAAAACCACCCAATATTCAAAATCTAAACAAACTCGAACTGCTCGTTCAATCCACTACTAAAAATTGTGATTTTTCTTTTAAAAATCAAGTTTTTGTATAAGGTTTCAGTTTATAAACCTGTCTTGATAAATTAAGATACTTAAATTTTCACTTGTCTTAAACATGCACGTTTGTTTCTAGTTTACAGAGACATTCATGTTTAATTTAACTTAATTAAATTTTTAAACATTAATTTATGATTAATCAAACAACTTTTGTTTAGGACTTAAACCCTAACAAGAATCAGATCAGGAGATAATGATTTTTGGTTAAAAATTCTAACTCTGAAACTAAAAACAGGAAGAGTACTGATACAACCAGCATGCACACATCCCACACATATATATACAAGTGACGACCCGCCTTTCTCTCCATTGAAAGACGTATCATCATTAAGAAAGAAAGAGATAGAAAAGAGAAAAGATAGAGAAGAAAGAACCAAACAACATCAGAATCTCACAGCGGAACGAATAAATTATATTAATCACATAAGCTATTACATAATATACAACATCCATCAGAGTTATACAGCTTATACATCACATACTAGACAATTATAAACATCTGTCTAGACAATACAACTCAAATACAACACAGAGATACCAACACAGTGGAAACTATATATCTACAAACGCTGAAGCCTCCTGCTCCATACCTCCTTCATAATTCGTCAAAACAAACCTGAATCCCTTCAAAATTTAAGAAAACAGAAAATAAACTCCGGGTCAGACATGGGTCTGGTGTGAGTAACAGGTTAAAGTTTCTTAACTTTGAAAACCTTTGGAAACAAAAGATATCTCATAAAACTTCTCGCACATAAACATGAAAAAGTTTTTACCTTACGATAACCAAAACATTTATAGGAAATCTAGTTATATTATAATAGGGTCTAGGGTTTTCAAATAAATATTCACATAGCCGAAATTGTTACATTCATTAAATTCCAGCATACATAGGTATACAATCAAGTCCGAGGTCACTTATTGGAGTTTGGATTCCATACAATGGCAGGGCTACCGGGGTACCGCCCATCACAGTACGTGGCCTAGATCACCGTACCGAGGATCACTACCAATCCCCTGCAACACAAAGCCGGAACCATCCCTTACTGGATAATCCCGAACAAGACAACCCCAGCAGTTGTTGCAATCAACTGCCCACACAGCCGAAATAATAAGAAGGGACCTCTAGACAGAGGAAATCTTGTCCTACTTGGGTGCTACCCACTTAACCTTGCTGCACCTCCCCAGTTTTAGCCATTCCCGGTTGATGAGGCTTTAGGCTACGATTACCTTATCAGAACACATCACTTAGAATGCTCATCGTCCACCTGACGATGTTCTGAAAGCATTCAATCCATACAAGTTCGTTCCGGGTTCGAATGAAACCGAAGGCATTATCTCGTTACACACATTTTGGAATCACCCTCAGAGTTAACGACAATAACCCTTGCACTCTGAATCTTCCTTTTCACTTGAGATTCACGACCTATCGTTTAACTTGGATCGATGTGGTTTTCGGATAATCAAATTTGATACCCGATCCCGGCCTCATCGAAATCCAAACGTATCTTAAAGGTCAAGTTGTTTAAGGTTTAAACAATCCAATTCAATTCAATACTTTGAATTCGCATAGCATTATTCACAGATAGATAATACACATTTATCACAGATATATCTAAAATATATCACATCTAGAACATCATAGGTTATCATACATAAATATCAATCAATCCAGACATTATACTCAAACAATCATCCACAAACAGAAATTATTAATCCATATTGTAATTAATTTAGTTAACTTAAATTAAATTAATTACTTAAGAATTAATCACCTAACCCTGCTTAATCAATCATTAATTAATTACAAACCATTTAATTAATCAATCATTCCTTAATTGCCTTATAAATCAATTTATTAATCTTTAATTACAAATTAATTATTCTTTAATTATCCATCTTAATAAATCATCCTTGATTAATTATTTTTCAATTACATTAAGTAATTAGCCTTTAATTAATTACACAAATTAATTATCCTTAACCATTTACAGTAGTTAATCTTTAATTACTCCCATTAATTAATTAACTATAATTAATTACATTTAGCGAGTGATCTTTAATTATCACACTTATTAATCAACCTTGATTAATCACATCCAGTAATTAACTATCCTTAATTTCTTACATAATCAATTAATTAATCTTAATTAACTAATTAATCATCCCTTAATTATTAATTAACAAACCTTAATTAATTAATTAATAAAACTTAATTACAAGATTAAGTACTTCTTAATTACCAGTTAATTAACCTCTAATTACTTAAATAATTAATCTCTAATTATAACATTAATCAATCTTAATTACTTAATTAATTAATTCTTAATTATAATTAATTTACCTTTAAGTAATTAACTTATAACCCTTAATTATTAATTTATAAATCCTTAATTAATAATTAATTAAATCAATTAATTATACTTAAATTACTTATTAACTTAATTAATCTCAACTCATTAAAACCTTAATTAACCTTAAGGTAAAACATTATCTTTATAAATGACATAATTATCATTAAAATTTAAACATTTTATCTTTATAATTAACTTCCTTAATTAAATCATTTAATTAAGTTTTACAATAAAAATAATCTTTTAACTTAACAAATTAAAGTTAACAAATTTTATAACTTCCAAATCAAATGTTAGGAAAAAATTTATTATATAAATAAAAGAAATTTATATAAGAAAAGTTTTTAGACTAAATTATTTATATTTTCAAAATCTTGTTTTAAAACCTTTTTAAAATTATTATTTTCTCAAAATTTTGTTTAAGTTTTAAAGTTAAAACTGGAAACAGTTTCACTCACGAATAACCCGTGTCCTCACTCGAGTCTCCTACCCAAAAACCCGAGTCTTCCTTCTAGTCAAAAACACAACCTAAACTACTGACACAAACATCACTACCGTGCACATGCACCAGCGATCCAGCCGTCTCCGACCATCCACGACTCTCCTAACCTATCGACGATGTTCCCTACACCAGATTTCGATCATCAAAACTTCGACACTAACTCAAAATCGAATTCGAGCAACCCTGCACAAACCTAGAACAAAACCACACCACCAAAACCTCCTTGAACCCACGCCTTCGACCATCGGAATGCCTGAGCCTCCGGCCACGCCTTCGCCAGCTTCCCCGCTACCATTTCCCAAGATCTGGTGGAACTCGATCCACCAGAGGCGCCGTGGTGACAAAACTTCCGACCATCACATAAACTAGGGTTACAAACTATTTCGACCACCCACCGCCGCTTATACACCCTTCTACCATTTTTCCCAAGCTCATCGATCCTCCCCCTACCTCCAGTGAAGTCCCCGACCTCTCTGATCACCTTGATCATCAGAAACCACCCAAAACTCACATGCAGATCAAACCCAAAATGCTCGCTCAAACCAAAACTAATTTTTTTTATTTCACTTCTAAAAATCATGATTTTAGTTAATGATTTAGATTATATGCCTGAATCGATGAATTAAGATGTTTGAAATTTTACCTATCTTATGCTTGCACCGTTCTTCTATGTTTTCCAGAGAACTACAAATTAAATTTACTTAAATAAAATTTTAAACCTAAATCTATGATTAAGCAAACAGATTTTGTTTGAAACTTAAGTCCTAACAGAGATTAGTTTGGGAGATAATGAATTTTGATCAAAATCTTAGCTTTGAAACTAAGAACAGGAAAGACACAGATACAACAGGCATGCATACATCTATACATTCATATATATATACAGAAAATTCACTTATATATATATATATACAAAAAACATACTTTATTCCAGTAATTCATATGCAACTAGATTTCTATTTACTTAAGCTTTTAAAAAGAATGTTACTCACCAGTTAAAAAGATGAACAGAGCCTTTTTGAAAAAGCTTTTAAACTGAGTGTTGAAACTTGAAACTGGAATATGCTTTTGATTTTAAAACTTGAAAATCTGAACTTGAAAACTGAATTTCCAAAAGAAAATTGCATTGTTGAAAATGCTTTAGCTTGGAAAACAGAGATGAACTGCCTGATTAGAAGTCACAGGTCATATTACAAGTGTTAAGCCATGAAACCTCTAAATAACAAGTGTAAGGTGATTAATTAACAAAAATGAAAAGTGTTAGATTTTAAGACAAGTGTCATTTTTTTATATTTTCATTTTCTTAATTTTAAATAAATCAAAAATTACTCTATATAAGCATACATCTTCTTCTTCATTCTTTTTTCCCTATCTCATTTCTAAACAAAGAAAACTCAAGAACAAGCCTGTAATTCATTTCTAAACAAAGAAACTCAAACCTATAAAACAATTTTCAAAACCAAGAAAAGCCTGTAACAAAATATTTTAGCCAGAAAATTTCAATTCAGCAATCTACAACCTCTGATCAACTAAGCAAGCCAGAACACTTCTGTTTCAAAGCTTAAAGCATCTCAATATAGCATTTTAGTTTTAAGAAGATTTCCAGCAATTCCAAGTTTCAAGTTTTTATCAAGGCTTTCCAGTTTTTTTAGCATCTGCTTTAAACTCTAACAGGTGAGTAAACACTTTATCTAAAAGTTAAGTAAACTGAAAAATCTGTGCGTATGAATTCTTGGATTAGATTTGTGCTTTGCATGTGTATATATAAGTATGAATCTCTGAATATATGTTTGTATTTGATCTGTGCATGTTGTTGTGTCTGTTCTTCTCTGTTTCCAAAAGTACAGAGTTTAAAACATTTCAAAAATTCAAAACGTCTTATTCAATCACTGTTAGGCTTAGAGTTTCAAACAAAATAGGTTTGTGTAAACATAATTTAGGTTTTAAAAACATGTTTAAGTATATTAAGTTTGAAAATCTTTTGAACTTGAGTAAATACAGTAAGATGTTTAAAAATGATAAAAATCAAACAATTTAATTTGCTGATTCAAGTATGCAACTTGAATCGTCTCTGGAAAACTTGATTTTTAAAACAAAAATATCGTTTTTGATTTTGGGCGTTTGGTGACGAATCGATGGTCGGAAGCAATTGTCGTGACGATCGCTGACTTGCTGGAGGCGGTGAGGAACGCCATAGCGCCGCCGTGGCACTATGCACGTGTACGGTGAAGTTTTGCGTGTTTGTGTCTTGGTTCGTGGTTGACTCAAAGATGCCCTCGGGTTGAAAGGATTATGGGCTCGAGTTTTTATTCGTGTTCGCGTGAGAGTGTAGCATAGCAGTTTTTAAACTTAACTAAGTTAAAAGAAAAATATAGAAGAAGGAGGAAACTCGAGGATGGTCTCGAGTAGGGATCGGGTTGAACCCGAAGTAGGTGATAAGCAGTTTTTAATCATGTTTTAAAAAGTTTTGAAATTTTAAATGAAATTTGTTTGAAATCTTTTCTTAAATAAATTCTTTCCTTTATAAATGCTTTCCTAAACCTTTAATTAAGGAAATTATATGTTTGTTCAATTTAAGTTTGTTAAATTAAACTTTAAGATATTTTAAACTTAATTATTTTAATAAATATAATTAAGTGATAATTAAAGGTTAAATGTTTTTAAATAATATGATTAAGTAATTAATAAAGATGATGATTTATCTTAAAGGTAATTAAGATATTGATAAATAAGGCGGGTCGTCACAGTTGGTATCGGAGCATAGGTTGAGATAATACCTAGGCTCTGGAGTAATATCTATCTTGAGAGCACGTATTTGTAATTTTTATATAACTATATACCTATCTAAATTTGTTGGGTTACCTGTCTAGGTTGCCAACATGAGTTCTCGAGGAAGAAGGGGCAGAGTTGTAGGGAGCATGTCGAGCAATGATGGAAGAGGTCAGACTGCTAGTGAGGCTGTGAATCCAACGCCGCCTCGAGTTAGTTTTGCTGCTTTGTGTAAAGATTTCACCAATCTGGGAGGGAGACCATTTAAGGGATCATAGACTATAATTGAGGTTCAAGCTTGGCTACGCTCATGCGAGTGGATTTTTAAGAGTCTTGAATTGTATGATGAGCAAAAGAGAGTAATGGCATCATGGCAACTGAAAGAAGGTGTTGCGGCTTAGTGGGATGCAGTTACAGTGAATATTTCTAAAGATGAGATTTCTTGGGATAAGTTTAAGGAATTGTTTGAGGAACAGTTCATGCCAACAGCTGGGAAGACTCGTCTGTACCGAGATTTTCTGGATTTGAAGCAGGGAAGCATGACTATAGTTGAATATGAGACAAAATTCAATGAGCTATCTCGCTATGGTCCAGGACTCATTGACACTCCCCTCAAAAAGAATAAGATGTTTGTGCTTGGAATGAGGCTCGAGTTTCATGAAAAGATGACATCACATCTGAAGGAATCTTTTGTGGAGTTGATTGATATGGCACTTAGGTATGAGGAGCTGATGAATAAGAAACCAGTGGCACCTGTAGCAGCATCTGGAGGGAATTCTTCCAACCCAAATAAAAGGAAATTCAACCCTAATTGGAAGAAGCAAGGCGAAAGGGAGCAGGGAGGAAACAATGGACCTCGTAAGTGCTATGTGTGTCAGCAAGAAGGTCATTTGGCTAATCGGTGTCCTAGAGGTAGAACTCAGCAGCAGCAGCAGCAGCATCAGAGTGGACCGGGTTCAGCATTGGTTCAGAAATCCTTGTGTTTCAACTGTCATCAGCCGGGTCATACGATAAAGGCTTGTCCGCTTCTTTAAAAGGCCCAGCAGAATAAGGTGTTTGCTTTGAAGGGTGCATTATCTTCTTCTTCTAAAGGCAAAGGAGTTTTGGAAGGTACTTTGCTTTTAGATGGTATTTTTATTAGAGTTCTGTTGATTTTGGTGCATCTCTTAGTTTTGTTTCTGTGGATTCGGTAGAGAAGTTTCATCTTTTTTCTAGTTTGGTAGACCGTCCTATTTTTGTATCTAATCCTATAGGGGAGTGACTAAGTTAGATAAGATCTGTAGAGACCTAAGGCTTTCTTATCAGTCTCATAGTTTTTCTTGCAACCCATTTGTATTGGATTTCAAAAGGTTTGACCTAAATTGGGAATTAATTGGTTGGATAAGTATAAGGCTATTTTGATTTGTACAGAGAGAACTGTGACTTTGGAAATTGAGTTGGGAAGGATCGCAAAAACGACTTGCGATGATTCCGAAGTTCACTTGAGTAGTCTTTTGCATGGAATCGAGAGGCAACTCAGAAGCAAGGTGGTGAAGCTTATTAAGGTGCAGTGGAGCGAGGATCCCAGAGACTGTACCTGGGAAACTCTGGATAGTTTTAGGAAAGCTTATCCGGATCTGCGTCCGGATAGCTAGTAATGTTTCTTTGGATGAAATTATTTGTTTGGTTGCTAGTGTATGACTGATATGTATGCTTAGATTATTGAAATAAAATAAAAGTTTTAGATTATCTTTTGCTTTTAAATTTCGGGGACGAAATTCTTTTAAGGAGGGAGGAATGTGATATCTCGGAAATTTCAAGCAATTTAAATGTGATAATGTCCTTTATAAATTATTTAAAATTTGGCAAAATTGTTATTTAATTACAATTATAATAAATGTGTTGTTTTTTTTAATATAGATAAATAAATTTTAAGTAGAATTATTATTTTCAAAATTGAATTTGGGTTTGTTTAATATATATATTTATTTGAATTGATTTTAAATTGGATTTTAAATTGAATTTGAATTTAAATTTGAAATTTAAAAGATGTATATATCAAATATATTTTGGATTTAAATATATCATGTATGATTCTATTTAGAATATAGTGTGTTTTATCTATTTTCTTTTAAAAGAATTTTATTCATATAAATTAAGAATGTATTTATTAAATAGTAAAGTAAAGATAAAAGTCTTATAAACATTTAAAAATTTAATTATGCATGTAAAGTTACATGTGTTAACCTATAAACTTCCTTAATAACATGTGTTAGCAAATGAAATAAGGTAAATGACAAGTGTCACTCTTAATTTTATTTTATTTTATTTTAATAAATCCTAAATTGAATCTATATAAACTTATACCTTTTCTCTTTATCTCTTTTTATCTTCTTCATATTTCAAAACCAAGAAAAATAAAACCTGTAACTCTTAACCAGTAAACAAGTATCTCTTCATAGTTTCAAAAGTCTGTAACAAATATACAATCCAGTAAAACAAAATCAAAGCAATTCAAACAATCTCTCCACAAATCCAAGTTAAAAGCAAGCTAAGCAAATTTAAAGCCAGGATTCAACATCTCGGATCAATTTAAGTTTCAAGATTAAAGCAACTTCCTGGTCCTCTATGTTTACAATATTCAAGTGAGTAAACAAAAGCTTTAAACAGTTTTAAATCTAATACATGTAGTAAATGTTGAAGTAAAATTGTGATAATTGTTTGCATGTGTGAAATTTTGGGCTTGCATGTTTAAATATTTGTATGTATGTTGATTTAAAATCTGAATACATGTATGTATGTATGAATGAATATACTGGTGTGTATAGGTCTGTGATCATCTCTGTTAAGTTTCACAGTTTAAATTTAGATAAAAATTCCAACTCTTCTCAACTAATCTCTGTTAGGCCTAGGGATTTAAACAAATTATGTAGTATAAACATAATCAAAGTTTTAAAAAAAATATTTATGTGAAATAAGTTTGAAATTTGTCTGGAAATCAAGAAGAACGGAGGAACTTTAGAAGATGTTAAAAATAAATTGTCATGGATTGTTGATTCATATATATAACTTGAATCTACTTTAAAAATTAGGATTTTTAAGATGAAAATCATGATTTTTAGTTTAGGATTGAGTGTGCATTTTGGTGATAACCAGAGAATGGGTTTTGAGCAATAACTGGTGGCCGGAGGGACTATGGTGGTCGGGGTTTCGACTGGAGGTGGAGGAGTGTTCGGCAAGGTCGGGAAAAATATGGGAAGTGGTAATCGACCGACGTGGCGTCGGCGGTGAGTCGATCTAGGGTTTAACACCCAAAAATGGTCGAGGTTGGAAATGTTGTTGATGCGATGTCTCTGGGAGATCGAGTTTCACATGGGCTCGGGAGATGGTAGCATGGAGGCTTGCGAATGTGTGGCCGGAGTTCTAGAGTCGCCGGTGGTCGGCGTGGGTGGTTCGAGGGATTTTTCTGGTGGTGTCTGGATTTCCAGGTTCGAATGGGAAGATCGTTTTTGATTTTGGGCGTTTGGTGACGAATCGATGGTCGGAAGCGATTGTCGTGACGATCGCTGACTTGCTGGAGGCGGTGAGGAACGCCAGAGCGCCGCCGTGGCACTGTGCATGTGTACGGCGAAGTTTTGCGTGTCTGTGTCTTGGTTCATGGTCGACTCGAAGATGCCCTCGAGTTTAAAGGATGATGGGCTCGAGTTTTTACTCGTGTTCGCGTGAGAGTGTAGCATAGCAGTTTTTAAACTTAACTAAGTTAAAAGAAAAATATAGAAGAAGGAGGAAACTCGAGGATGGTCTCGAGTAGGGATCGGGTTGAACCCGAAGTAGGTGATAAGCAGTTTATAATCATGTTTTAAAAAGTTTTAAAATACAAAGTTTTGAAATTTTAAATGAAATTTGTTTGACATCTTTTCTTAAATAAATTCTTTCCTTTATAAATGTTTTCCTAAACCTTTAATTAAGGAAATTATATGTTTGTTCAATTTAAGTTTGTTAAATTAAACTTTAAGATATTTTAAACTTAATTATTTTTATAAATATAATTAAATGATAATTAAAGGTTAAATGTTTTTAAATAATATGATTAAGTAATTAATAAAGATGATGATTTATCTTAAAGGTAATTAAGATATTGATAATTAAGGCGGGTCGTCACAGTGTGGTATCAAAGCTCTAGGTTGAGTGAATACCTAGGCTTTGGAGTGATTTCTTTCTTGAGAGAGCGTATTTGTAATTTATATATATATATATATATATATATTCCTATCTATTTGTTGGGTTATCTGTTCGGGTCATCACAGCTTCGATATATTTTAAAGGTTCTTATTAATTATAAAACAACATATGCCTTCTATTTATGACTTAGCATCCTAACAATATGTACTATCCTTACATATAGATTTTGGGTAGAATTGGTACATGATAACATTATACATTTGTGATTGAACCAACAGTTACTTGCTGAGTTATTTTATTTGTCACTATATCAGTTGTTCTACTCTTCTTTTTTCAAAGTAATGATAACTGATTTATGTATATTTTCCTATACAACATATAATAAAGCTCCTGAGGATGCTATTCAAGTTCTGGATAAGTATTCCATACCAATTGATGCAGTGGACGGTAAGTTTATTTTCCTATTGAGGGGATTTTTTATGTTAACTCAACGACTATATTTTTTGAAAATGGAAAAAAATAAATAAACAATATTATCTTTATATTTTTTAGGGATAGTGATGAGTGCTCTCCTCCCTGAGGGGATCACTCATTTTACTCGAAAAATATATATTTTTATGTGATAGTGTATATCTACGTTTGCAAGTTGTTTCAAAACCGAATTTGTACACATAAATAATAGATAACATTTTTTATATTATATTATACCACTTGTCATTGAAAAATTTACACACATATACATGTAATGCTCAAAAAGCTGACACATAAAGCAATTGTAAAATAATTGAGTGAGTTGGGTTTTGTTAGTGCTGAACATAAACTTCTATTTCTCATGTTATTAAGGGAGCACTTAAGTGATAAAGATGGCTTCATTGCTTAGTTTTATATGCAATTTTTGCTAAAAACAAGAAATAGTAATTAAATCTTCCTTATGCAACAGCGTTTTTCCAAAGGCGTTTATTACACAAATTAAACGAATACGGTTTTTTGTATTCGTATCCAAAAAATAAAGAATGAAACAGGGATGCATGGTTTACTTTGTATAATAAATTTAAGATCCATGCATAAATTTATGACAGTGATGTCTTTTTTAGTTTTAATAAATATTATTATGAATTTGTGTTTCTCCACTTTTTTGTTCCATTAAATTCATTAGTGTTTCGTACTTTCTCCATCTTGCCTTTTGTCTTTAGTAACATGGTGTAGCAATAGTAGTAATAAATATAGAGTAGAAGTAAAAGGGAAAGACAAAGATTAAAAAGCTTTAAGAGGAAGAAAATCTAAAAACTTTGGAATGGTGATGGAGACAAAGAGTACCTAGCGGAGTCAACTGGAGCAATAAGTTTGCTGTGGGTGATAATTGGTTGGCAACAATTTGGACGAACTTATCTTTATTTTTATATTCTCTACTCATATGGAAACTAAATTGTACATGAATTTTATATAATTCACATTTCTGTTTTTTTATCATCATTGATGTCAGTATTGTTTATTGTTATGAATAGCATAAATTGTACATGTATATATAATGCAGACGGCGTAAAATTGTGCACGAATATGTGATTAACATTTGTGTAGCAGTGTAAATGTAGTATTCCCGTGATAATAATGATTAAATTCTATATTATTGTGTGAATAGTGAATATAATGATGTAAATTTACAAAGATGTACCAAGTATTCAAAGCATTTATATGGCACCACCATTATATTTATAGCTCATGTATGGTGCTCAGGTAATTTCAGATCCAGTTATCCAAAAATTAATATAGACCAACTTAAAGTTACTGTATATCAGCAATTTTAACATGTCTTCTTGGACCATAAATATTGTTTTTACTCTTTTATGTTAATGTGATAACAAGTAATGAAAATATATGATACAGTGTTATTCAACATGAGCATTCTTTAGTTGGTAATATGTTGGGAGTTGTATAACAAAGAAAAACAATGTAACAATTAACAAAGCAAAGAAGAAATGTGCTTATATCAAAGTTGTCTGGATTTTTATATTTATGTTATCATATTTATACATGTAACAATACTAAAAAATTTATATCAAAATTATATAGTTTATGTTTTTTCTTATTACGGAGAGTATCTTAATTTCTTTTGAGAAGATGTTAGTTATTTAATAACTGATTGGCTAAGATTATAAACTAGCATATAATGTCTAAAATTAATTTATCATTCAAACAATGCACTACTAACATATTCACTGTAATTAATTCGGTGAGTTTTAATTATGATTATCACAATCAAATATACCTAAGCATTCTTTATCCTTGCACA
Organism: Allium fistulosum; assembly: GCA_030737815.1. Classification (NCBI taxonomy): domain Eukaryota; kingdom Viridiplantae; phylum Streptophyta; class Magnoliopsida; order Asparagales; family Amaryllidaceae; genus Allium; species Allium fistulosum. Next base: position 1,190,039,318 of record CM060904.1, on the reverse strand, counting down.
TTGTTGTTAATGATGCAACATATATTTAAATTCTTATACATTTGGATATGGCCTAAGTAACTACAATATTTTTGCTACACCAGTGTGCGAAGCATGGGTTCACACTAGTTATATATGATTACATTATGGTTCCTATGATTGATATGAAAGTTAAAATAAGTAACTATACCACAGCCGTGTAAAACATAGAAGCATGACACAACCCATAAAAATTCTTTAACATGTTCAGATAGAGATGCTACTCCAGATAATATAAGCCTTACTTTGCCACCTAATCCCTCTGTTACCTAGACAGATCATTGTGAAAAAAATAAGAAAAAACAATTTCTGATGAACATTCAATACATAAGGTAGATGACATGGGGAGAAAATTAGAGAATTTTCTTTTGTATTTCTACAGAACCAATTTCTGAATTTTTAATACCTTGTTGAACACGATCTCTATCGAAAATGGATGCAGCCTCATCAGGTTTACTTTCCTTGGTCATATTATAATGCTTGGTGTCAGGTTATGAGAAAATTGCATTACAAAAACAGTGGATGAACAATAACTATAGATGGAGAAAAGAATTACTGAATTAGATGATTGCACATTCAAATATCAAAGTAAATGAGTAGTGTATTCTAATACAAACTCCAACTCCAACCATATCTGCTAACCACACTTAACTGTGGGTTCATTTGAAAAACTAATCGTGGAAGGATGATTGCAGTAGTACGGAAAAAAACTGGATTGAAGTTGCAGTAATTAGTTTTATAGCCTTGTTTTGCCCTGCTTTTGCTCAATTTTTCACAGCCTTGTTGTCCAAAACATTTTATATATGTTTTCAAGCATGATCTTTTTTATGTCAATATTTTATTTTCTTTTTGTTTCTCTTATTTTACTTTTAACTAGGAAGACATAACAAGATCTTACTATTCGTATGCGAAATTGAACAAGGTATTCTTTAGACGACCTCCAAAAGATATCTTAGATCGAAGTGCTATAATGAAAAGGAGTAAAAGATTACAAACAAGTGGTATTATATGATATCAACAGTGTATATGTTTTATAAGTAAATGAATACCATTGATGGGGAAACACAACAAAAAGAAGTACACGAACTGTGATAATTTCATGGAATGTGATGGGCAGAGATATCTTATAGGAGTAATAATATAGTACAACCCCAACTTCTCGACTCTACAACAAACTCCATAACATCACATATCAGTGCACCATCAGTTGTTCGGGCATGCTTGATACCACAACATAATTAAAGATAGCAGTAAGCAGATGCAACATAGGCAGAAATTGAATAGGATGAAGCTATCCTAGTGTATGAATCAAGGCCATCGCAGTGAGAAGCCAATGCAACTAGTTGAACAGGCAATTGAGAATAGGAAAGTGATTCTAAATTAGGCGGCGGTCAGAATCAGGAACAAGGTGCAGGCTTGAAGAATAGGAACATTGGCTGGAATCAGGACCAGGATATGAGCATATGCAGGCTGAAATGCAAACAAGAAACGCAGACAGATGCTTGTATCCATGCTGTGTTGTATCAATGTAAGGAAAATGGGAAAGGGCAGTTACACAGTAGACAGTGAAACATGCCAGTAAGTCAGCAATATCGTATCAATGTTGCATGCAGTTTAGATTCATGTAGGAGGTGGTGTGCGAATTTGAAGCTTGTAGCAGGAATGGGCAGCTACAGGTTGAGAGTTGCTGCCTAGAGGAGTGTGAGCTGATGTTGCTTTGTGTGAACATGAAATCTGCAACACAAGAATAACATGAAGAGCTGCAGCGCAACAGGCACGTATTTCAAGCCATTATAGAGCAATTGAAGCGGGGTAAGCATGAAAGAGTGAGCTCTGAGTCCATGTAATGGATTAAGCACTGAGCAAGATGACTGACAAGAATATCAGATGTAGAGAGGTTGCACCAAGGAGTGGGGAAGCATGGCTAGAAAAGCGAAGAAACTAGTTGCATGTATTTGTCTAGACATTATAGAAAATTGGAAAATATTTAGTACTTCGTATTTGTCTGCGCCAAATCTACAAAATTCACAACTATAAATCTTATGCTTCGATAAGAATTGCCTATAATACTATAGAATATATAGTTGGATCAAAGCTCAAACCATTTGATAATTTTGCACTATCATATATAAAATTAAAAATGCTCCATGTATTGGTTCAAGGGAAGTAAATACATGAAGAAACTAACGTTATGAAAAAATTGTTATATCAACTCATATGGAAGTAATATAATCTACATATCTTACAAGAGTGCTAAACTACAAAATAAATGTATTCCTTACGGATAAAGCTTGGATGTGTTTTGCATCATAGCAACAAGCACTTTTTTGCTTCATTATTAAAGAAGTATGATGTGCATTGTGTTTTTATGTTTTCTTTGCTGGTGTTTTATTTAGTGAACACTCAGTTAATCAAATGTATTACTAATCCCACATTTAAGCAAAATTAGTCGAGTTCCTGTTAGTTAAACTGAAATAAAAAATGGAGTGTTAATTTACAAATATATATGAAGATGTCCAAAATAAGTAATAGTAAAATTTTCTTTTTTAGAAATTGTGAAATGCATTTTCTAATCGAAACTTGAAGCGTAATGCAGTCAAATTTTCTAGAATATAACAATTTTGAGGATTATACAGATCAATTTTTGATATTTCAATGCACATAAGTGGTGAATTTGATTGGGCTTACCAAGCTGGAAATCGATGAAGACATTGATGCAACTTAACCAGGCTGGAAAATAGATTGGGCTTGGTAGTAGTTATGTCCTCTCTTCCAATCCCAGAACGACAAACTTCCATTGTCGCCTATAGAAAGAAGAGAGAAATTCAAAATTATTTTGCATGTTACTATTAAGAATTTGATTGTATTTCGTAGCTTGTACAAAGTTAATTGAAACGTACCCCTTATGCTGGGACGTCTTCTTCATTCACTGCCATTGCATTTATGATTGTCTTCTGTTGGGACCTAGGACATAGAAATTATAGCAAGGCAGAGAAATTTACATCCATTGAGTTTAGCACCAGTATCGTGAGCAAAAAAATAAAAAACTAATGAGCATGTGCAATGAAACTGTTTTAAATTTACAAAATATGACCATCTGTATAATGAATTGCATTAGATAAATGGTGTTACGGGGATGTAATTTTATATATCTAAAGAAACCTCATGTAAGTTGCAAGCAGATATAATGGGATGCAATGCTGATGTATTTCCAACGTAAAATTTCGCTAAAATTACCCACAAGAGTTGCGGTTTAATTTCAAATAGTTTTTTAAAAATAAAATAAAATTATCTGCTACAAGCTTCGAGTGAAAATTTAGAACCTTAAAAGTAGGGAAAGGTTTGAAGTGTCTCAAACTGACACAAAGTAATAACAAGGATAACTAAAATATTTTTGAGTCTGTGGTTCCAAAATCCAGATGAATAAAGATGACCAAAATAGTTTCTATATCCGTGATGAAGTTAGAAAAGTCATCAAGTAAAGTACTTACAACATATTATGCAAGAATTCACCTGTCAGAAGATTAAATTTCTTTACATTATCAGCCGATGCTGAAGCAAAAGTATTCCTACATTATACATCAAAATGAAATTTTGTCAGAAACAATAGTTTTTAAGGGTCTTGTTAGTAGGGAAAGAACATGAAAATGGCTAAATGATATAGCACTATTTTACTCTACAGGATGAAATGCCAGGCTATAAAGATTTGAAGAGGAAAAGTATAAACTGCTTTATTTCTTATATTTTGTATACTGAGAAATCATACATCAATACTGGCTTGTACTCTCTATTTATACATATTTGATAAAATGCTTATTGGGCCAAGCGGGTAGCACACAGCCTGGTCTGCCTCAAACCTAGTTCTCCTGCTAGGGTTTGCAACCTTCTTCGAAAACAAGAAAAATGAGCCGTCACACAGAAAGTCAAAAAATAGCTTAGATCTGATATGAAGTTGAGATCTTTACAGCTTCGCTTGAGTAACTATGCGAATCTCAGCAGGCTCAAGTGTATTTCATAGGACGATCTTGTGAAATATTCTTGTTGCCTTCAGTTTGGGATAAAAACAGCTTCCAAGTTGTTACGCATGCTAGACCAGAACAAGGTAGTCATGCTGCTAACAAATTGAAGATAGAAATTGAATTTCAGGGCGCTAGAACTGAGTTTGGAAAGTAGAGATCAATTTTATGCTTGCTGCCTCTTCGACACTGAGTGGTAGGAAGCATCATGCTTTGTCTGACTTTCGAGATCCATGACTTTAAGCTTTTCTCTGAAGTGAGTAAAGTTCATCTTTGACAGTGGTTTTGTTAGAATATCGACAACTTGGTAAGTGGCAGGTATGTGATTAATGTTTAATTTTCCCTTGGCAACTTGCTCACGAACAAAATACAAATCTAGTTCCATATGCTTGGTTCTGGAATGTAGGACTGGGTTAGCAGTGAGTGAGACTGTACTAAGATTATCACACCATATTGTTGTCTTGCTTTCAGTTTTACCTTTTTTGGGCACACAAAACCAAATTTTGTATTCTCTACCAATATAAAAGGAAGAAAGTGGTATTTTCTCCATGGATGTAGGATTTCTTAACATTCAAATCACGTAAATTCTTTATGTTCATTCACTATTTCCTGTACTTTATTTTTGCAGCTTTATTATTTTCCGTCGGTTCAAATACCTAGATAACTAATTGTTTCGTATATCTTTAGCACTTTACACTTTACAATATTGTACGCAAGAAAAATAATATAACTATCCTCGTTAAGGAAAAGCTAATATCACTTAATTTTGTTGATTCATAATCACGAATGCATTCAGTGTCGCGATTACTTCATAAGAAATACTTGGGTGTTTATAACACGAAAAATCTCAATAACACAAGAGAACTTATTAAAAGATTTTACAGTGTCACAAAAAGTCAATTCTGTTGTTTTAGCTAAATTAGATGATTGTGAGCGTTAAATTAGTATTTTAAAGGAAGAAAATAATTCTTTAGTAAAACAAACCGAAGGTTTTGAAAATACATTGAAAGAACTTGTTTTACAAAAATAATTTCTATTAAAAGACAATGAGTGTTTAAATGAAAAAAAAAATTTGAAAAATTATTTAAAAGATTCTAATTCTAAACTTTTTCCTCTTGAAAAAGAGAATAGTGCTTTAAATGATAAGAATCTAGAATTAATTAAAGAGTGTGAACTTTGAAAAGATAATAATATTATTTTGCAAAAATAAATTTGTCATTCTAAAGCTGTTTTTGATAAATTAATTGAGGAAATCACAAATTTTAATGCAAAAGTTGATTTTTCTTCCTTAAATACAAATACTCAAGGAACTGATTTAGCCTATAAACAAGACAACTATAGAAATAGTATTAGATATGCTTTTATGTATACACATTTTAATACTAATGCTAAACACTGAGATAGTCCTAGAACCCCATTTTGTCATGAAATTACTCTACCTAGAAATAGAAACCATTATTTAAGTACAAATTGGATGACAAGTAATTTTAAAATATGGGTTCTTGTTAGTCAAGCAAAAATGATAAACAACTATATATTAGCGATTATTTTGACAATAATGAAAATTATATCTTCAAGGGACCAACCACATTCACTTGGATATGGTTTCCTAAGGCGTGAATCCTAGATTTTTTTTAAATATGAGTATCATTGTGCCTGCAATAGATTAATATTATGTAATCATTACTTTAATGTATGGTCAATAATGCATGTTAAATTATTTTTATTAACTTATCTATGATACTTTCTATCTCCATTAGGAACAATACTACACGTTAATATATTAGATACTCATTACTAGAATATTGTCCATTTTATGGAGAGCATTAAGTAATCCAGTCTCAATAGATGAATTGATATCATTTTCACAAAACAACCGGAGTAGGAACATCTAAGAATAAGTATTTTAATTTTAATTACATGATTCATATTCATTATTAGAAACACACATGCAATTGCATTCAATTAAATACATTTTCCTAAGTAATTTGTACTTGCATATTAAATTTTTTGGAACATTAATTATATCAAAATATAACAATACAGACAAAAGAAAATAAATCCATAAGCTTACTTTATTTCGAATAAAATTCGTGTTTGCTCAAAAATTGGGCAAACACCTCCAAATTGGTATTTGAAGAACCGTGAATACATGGTGTAAAACATAGTTGTTTATGTATGTTGTTTCTTTGATCTCAGAGAGGTGATCACAAATGAACAACATAGAATATAGAATGCAATAAGATAAAAAATACAAAAATTATAGTGGTTCAGTTGAATAATGCCTACCTCCCATTATTTTTACTTTTCTTAAAGAGCTTTAGTACAATGTTGGAAATACAAAATACAATAATGGGTTTTATTCAGTAGTTTAGTGGTCCGATTTGGTAGTTGTTACTGGGTAGTCAAGTGCTCTTTCCCTTTTCCGCCATTACTGTTCATTGATGTATTTAGAGGAGTGAGGATATGTGGTGGCTTGCTCAGCAATCCCGCAAAAATAGGCAATTCCCATATATGAACGAATCGGTATGGCATATTGAGTCTGGTAGAAAACTCTGGTTCGATAGCAACTTCGCTCGATAGTTGAGTGCTGAACCATAATTCATGGTTGGTAGTAGACTACTGAAACATAATATCTATTCAGTAATAAGCTACAAGACTGTTTATTGAACCAACCTTGTCGACCAACCTTATCATATCAGATACTTAGTTCCTCCAAACTTTTTGATTTCGTTCTGACTTTTCTCGAGCTACCCTCTTGCCTTATTTCCTTGTCCTTGTGACCAAGCAATGATGCTCGAATTATGGACTTGCAGCTAGTTCATTGCTTCGTAATGTCTTTTCATATTCGCTGGGTTATGGGTGAAAACACCCATAATACTTGTCCCTATAGAACATACTTTTGTAAATACAAAGTGTGCTTTGTTTGATCTCATCTATAATCCAGTCACTCCTAGTACCACTTAAGTTGACAATTTGTTGTAGAGTCTTGCTTATTTCTTTTCGATTGTTCCAAGACATCCTTGACCATTATGATGTTTATTGCAGCACTTTTCTCCATGATATTGTTACATGGGTTCAATTTCCTATTTGGTTTTTGATTGGCTCGAGGATAAATTTGGTCCGGCATTGTTCGGTTTGGCACCTACATGGTCCGGTACCGAACCGTAGACGTAGGCTATAAATAACATTGGAAATTCCTAGCCCCTTACCATTCCTCCTTTACGCATGAACCAAAATTCTTTATCTCACGGGGCTTTCAACTCTACATGGACCTATGGCAAATCAACTGATTTTCATTTAAAATCACATTAGGCAACTTCTTTACTTCAATTCATGCTTAGTACCATCATTGTCAATTTTGCATGCTTTTCCGCATGATTTTTTCCTGCTCGAAATCTGGGGTTCAATGGTTGAACAAAAATTAAGCGCTTAGCTAATATTGTTTTTTATATATGAAATTGAGTCTTTCTTTCATTTAATTTAGGTTTCTCTCATGTGATTAAGGGTTATGGCTTATTTAGCTTGGGTATGGTAGAAAATGGCTCAAGGCAAAATCAAGCAAGCGACTAGGACAAGTTTCTTTAGCAAAAGGCATTCAATCACAAGGTAGACTGTATAGGTATAGGGGATGAAACATTTAGTTGGGAATCCCTGTTGGTTAGGGGATAGGTTATGCTCTTATGTTTGATTCGGCAATGCTCACTACCGAGACAAACACTTTTGCATTTTTTTCATGTTAGTTCATGCCTTAACATTTTCTTACTAGCTTAGAAGCCTAGCGGGTGTTTTGTGTGCATAAATAGGTAGGCTTATCTGGTTTGTAAATGTCCAAAGAGTAAAAACTTAGGCCATGAAACATAAGTGTGTGTTTGGTTTGGGTATATCACCACTAATCCATACACCTAAATTTTATAGTTAATAGTAACTCATGTCCTAACTTCCTTAGCTTTGGAATATAACTAATATGAGTGTGTGGGTCAATTGGTTACTTGATATGACCAAAATGAAACAATCATGAGGGCTTTTCCATTACTAGTACACTCATGATAGTAAAAGGAATTCTCACATGTATGTATTTCTATGTTTCATATTGCACTCATCACTTTACACATACACGTACTAGTTTATGATAAATGAAGTAGGTTTGTATAATAGACAGCTATTTATACTCATCGTCATACTTGATCTATCACCACTATAGGTTCTCGGTCCTATAATGCTCAGGTTATGCTACCCTCTATTGTTATGGGTTCTTCTTCTGGAGATATGGCTAATCAGCGCATCTCATCTCATGCTCTAGTCGCAGGGCATCGGCTATCTCGGTCGTTAGCAGACCTAGTTGATTTTTTCCTGCTACCTTGTCAATAGTATAGCTTCCACTCGTGGACTGCCTACGGAAGACATACTTCTGCCTACCCCAGACCAGCGAGCCCATGCTCCTTCGAAAGGGCACATGACATATAATCGCTACAACTGCTTAATTGAGGCTGCACCTCCGCTTCATGCCTTAATAGCGAGAGTTTTGATAAATCTCAAAAATTGCACTTTTCCATCTCCAACCTAATGGTTATTCTATTCTAGGTGGTTTATTTGTCATCTTTATAGGGAATTTCAGTCTCCTCTAACACATTACCAACTTTGCTGCCTCCATGCCATAAAACGCAAGGTGGAGAACTTGTCGTTCTTCTATTTAGAGTTTAGCAATCGATTCAAGCCCATCGAGGATCTTTATTCCAAGTACAACACGTTTAAGCATGGGTACTTCTTTGCTAGGGACCAAACCCATGCTTCCATCAATGGCATTTAGGATATAAGTAGCATTGTTTGCTCTTTAATTATCTCCATTACTTTGGAAATTTGATTAATTCTTACTGCCTTTCAGGTGTTATACTGGCTTCTATGAGAAGTGACTTAACATAAATGCTAGAGAAGCTCACAGGAATCCTTATAGAAGCTAGGGAGGCTCCCTTCTTGTTAACAGACGATGTGTTCTGTTACCTGTAACACCCTAATTTTGATTAACATTATTCAGGGGATTAATTAGATAAATTAAATAGAATAATGTAATGTGTAGTAAGATAAGGAGGATGAGATTTGATAGATAACAAGATCGAGCCTTAACTAATTAATTGTTAAGATTATTTTAGAACTAAACACATAAAAGAATGTATGAGAGTGGCAAAATATAAATAGTTCTATCTTTTATCCTTTAAACCCTCCCTCCCTCGTATCATTCTCACTTTTACTCACACAAAAACAATCAAAGGAAAATGAAAGGAGGCCGGCCATAAATCAAACTTAGAAGTGGAAAACTAAGGGCAAATAAAAAAGGAAAAGCTAAGGAAACCATTCTCCATCAAATCTCAACTCCATTGTCCAATCTAAGTTGAATAATAATAGTCCATCCCATTTTTATACTTGTTGGTTTCAAATCTTGATGGATTTTGATTCGTGATGATGCTATGATGTGTCATGTTTGATTTTATCATTTTCTAGATAGAATAATGATTTGTTGGAATTTTATGAAATTATTTTAATAGGTTTTGAGGGTAAAACCTAAGTTTTCAATCTCCAAACAATTTGATTTTCTAATATGATGTGTAGGATATAATTTTGGAGATGAGTTTTGTAACGACCCGGAATTTTATTCATTTGGTTTTGAAACATTTAATTGATTTAAATATTAAAATGCTGGTTTGAAAAGTTAAATAACTCAAAAAATCCAAATATAGAGATTAAATTTAAAATTAATATCTGGAATCCAAATATAAGCATTATTGTAAATAATTGGATAGGGAATAAAATACTTGAATAGTGATTTAAAAATATGGATTTTGAAGCCAATATTTATTTAATGGATTTAATAGACTTATTTGACTCCTTTTAAGATATCAATAATAACATGAATTCGTTCGTAAATTTATTTACCGTAATAGATGGATCACATAAATAATTAGAGAATAAATTATTACTATTTTGACTCGATTTTTATTGACGTATTTTTAATTTAATTTATCTAACTTTTCCAAAATTCTTAATTTGGAAAATATTTAAATTATTCGTTTGACGATTTATCGGCAAACGGAAGTGTTTTTGCGACTTTACAGAATCAGTAAACCAGTGTATATTATTATTGTTTTGGAGTCGCATCGTTGTTCTAAGTACGATCATATTTTTGTTTTGTCATTCAGTGTCCATACACAAAATGAAAATCTATACGACGAGACGTTGGAATTTGCAAATTATATATATCAACCCTTATCCAATCTAAAACCACACTTTTTCTCTGTACTGTTCCATCCAAAAAGCAAAAATGAAACAACAAAACTTAGTTTCCATTTTTTTCTAAAATAAAAGAAAAAAATTAAAATAAAAGTCAAGAAATTGGGAAACTTCAATCTTTGGTTTCATGAAACATAGATCTATAGTTTGACATCAAATTTGAAGGGTGCGGTTACTGTTCTTGGTTTGACAGTAGAAAATGTGAGCTTCAAACTAACTAGGGTTAGTGTTTTACGGGATTATGTTCATCGATGGCCGAATTGGGGGTTAGTATGGGGTTTGTAGGTGAGTTCGGCATCTCTTGGACGAATTTGGCGAAGTTCGCTATCATTTTTTGGTCGCGCGACCTGGTAGGGCACGGAGGTACGTTGCGCATGTCGCAACTGTCAAACGGTGGACCGAGCTCGAAGACGGTTGGTTGGGGAGATGGAGAATCTGATGAGGAGTTCATCAAAGCAAATGGATTTCCTTTTCGTGGTGAATTAAGAGCGAGAGGGATGAGAGAACAATCGGTCATGTCATGGAGTAGAAGCAGTTTAGGCGGGAGCAAATAAGGAAGAAGGGTTAAGGTTTTAATCAAGGTTAATCAAGACTCAAGAGTTTAAATTGTAATTAGTATTTAAATATATTATTTAAAAATTGATAAATTATAAATGCAATAACTCTCTCATATGAGGTCAGATCGAGACGAAATTTTTTGCGTTGCGCTCGTAATGATGAAAGCTTCGTGACGGAACTGGTTTGGTGAAACTAGGAGCAAGTTGAAATTTGAGCTAAAATCGGACGTTGTTCGATTTTAGTTCAAATCGGAACGCTTCGGCGTCAACTGGAATTTCAGTGAGTATAACTCACCACTTTGGATAAAGCGGTATGTTATGGTAGCTTAAAATCTACTGTTTGTGTTTTGTTGAAATTATTGGTTATTTAGTTAAAATGTTCAATTTTATAAGCAATAGGCATTTAAAAATTGAAATACATGAAAATTTGTTTAGAAATCTGGATTTCTCACCGTAGTGGTTTATAATTTGCAGTTATATTCCTGCGTTTTATATTTTAGTTATATCCTGTTAGATCGATTGTTAAATGCTGTAAATTTGACTGTTTGGTCATATTGGATGTCACACCGACATTGAGAAAAATTGAAACTTTTTAGAGTTAAGAGAAGTAATAGCATTTGTTATGTGCTATAGCAACTATCGGCCTTGATATAGTATTTTGGAAATATTATTAAGTGCTGTTTGATTTTGGAAAATGTTTTAAATCCGACTGTTTGGAATTTATTTGATATTTTAATGTAAATGTGTTTTTAAAACTTTTCTACTCTATTCCAAATTTCTTTATTTATTCTTCTAGTATTTACATTTAAGTAAATGTTTTATATTAATTATTTTTGAAATACTAGTTTTTATAGAAAATATTACAATAGTAAATATTTATTTTTAAAAGAAAATTTAAAATGGATAATGTTTATTCTAAAAAAAGGAATTTTGTGGGTTTAAAGAAGACTGAAATATTTGAAATAATACTTAAGAATTGTTTGTATAAAATTTTGTAGATTTATAAACATTATTTTATAAGTGGAGAATAGATTTATGAAAGTTTTTTTATAAAATAAAAGAATGGTTTTGAAGTAATATCTTATGAAACGAAATTAATATCATTTTGAAAAAGGAGAAAATAAATTCCAATTGGAAATTTGTTGAAAATTTATGAAAACTATACGAGTTTTATAATTATATTTTCTGGTTTGTTTTATATTTAGAGTTTTGTTTTAAAGAGGGTTTGAAATTATATCTAGAAAATTATAAAAAGAATTTTTTAAATGAGCTTGGTGTTCATAAAAGAGATGCAAAGAAGTAGAAAATTTTATCAAATAAGTTTATAAATGATATTTTATAAAAGAAGGTTTAGAGAAGAGTTTATAAACAATATATGGGGTTTTATAAAGGAGTTAGTTAACAAATTTAGGGATTTATGAAAAGGAAGTTGAAATTATGTTTAAATATTTATAAAAGAATTTATGAATAATATTTTATGGAAGAAATTTCATAAATGAATTTTCAACTCATATTTATAAAAAGGAATTTTATGAAAGAGTTATTTATAATAGAGATTTGATTTCCTCGAATCGACCTTCTTAATTTATGGTGGTAGGGAATATTCTTTCCCTACTTAACACCGGAAGAATAGTGTTTGAGGTTATTATTATCTCTATTTTAAATGATTCTGCTTTAACCCAAATTTAAGTGCGATTTGAAAAAAAAATCTTTATTAAGATTTATAGATATACTTATACCGTTGAGATAAGTATATGGATGTTTCAAAGTAGTTTTAAACTAATGAAAAGATTAATTTAAGAGGCCCAGAGTTGTTTTGTGCTTAACCAGTGTTATTTCCCTTAGGAAATTAAATATATGAATGAATTGTTTGATTTTTTGATAGTTAAATAACTGACTATCGAATTTGAACCAAACCATCACTTTGAAAATATCTAGGGGAAATACGTGAGCTATATGGCACAGTCATCTTCGATGATGCAGTACTGTGCGTATAAATCTCGTTTATTCTCCTAAGATAAATGATAGGGAGATCCGTCCACTTAAACGGTTAGGGGGTGATCCCCGCTTCTATCTATTGTCTGTTCATTATCGAATGTTGTTTCGAGAAGACCGGGATCAGATAAGTATGAATTATCCGAAAACCACTTTGATTCAACTCAAGTGACGTATTGAAGACATCTTGAAGAGTATGGAATCGAAGATAGAGGTTTTAAAGTGCAAGGTCTATTTGCAACTAATCATGTGGGTGATGCCAAATGGATGTAGTAGAAGTAGTCCCATCGGTTTGTTCATATCTTGAACAACTTGTATGGATGAATGCTGGCACAGCATACTGCCTGTAGGGCAGTATTAGTATTCCAAGTGGGTTGCTATAAAATGGTAAAACGTAGCCTCTAGCCTCATCAACCGGAACATGGGATATGTAGTAGGGCTAAGTGGGTCGCTCCCAATTAGGGTGTATCATCACCTTTCTAGATGTGCAATCATTTTATGGATTTGGTTAATGCTCTCGGTAAAGGTTGGAAAGCAACTGAGGTGATGATATATTCGGTACTATCCAGTAAGGGGTAGGCCGGTCTTGTGTGCAGGGGTGCAAGACGTTCTTATTGACCTTGGTATATTTTTCTAGAGGTGTACTATGACAGACGGTACCCCAGTAGTTTTGTCATTGATGGAATCCAATCTCAAATACGTGCCTGATGAACATCAAATATTGAATATTTTAAACTACATAGTTACCCATTTTAATATCTATAAGACGGTATTACTTAGTCTTTTGGTTGTGTTTTATTGCAGGTTCTTGATTGTTAGAAAATGAAGAAATTATCGGAGAGATGGTTCAAAAATACCGGTTTAACTTCAAGACTCTGTGATAAGAAAAAAAGGTCTATTCTTGCATAAAAACTACTATAGCTCAACTGGTTTGAGGATCTGCATTTACTAGGAGGTCATTGGTTCAAATTCCACGTAGCAAACATTTATTTAGCATTCACATCTCTTAGAGAGACACTTCTAGAACACACCAAATCAAGAGGCTTTTGGAGCATGTTGTAGAAAGAGGTTTCTAGTATAATATGGAACGCACACATTACAGAAGTTTCTAGAGATGGACCAAGTCACAAAAGTTCTAGAACATTCATGTTTTTAGATTTGGATGTAGAGATCTCTATAAATACCTCCACCTAGAAACATTTGAGATCATCTTGGCAATTACTTCAATTCTATTTCTAGGGTTTTGTATTTAAGACTTCTAACTCTTGTAATCTCTTTCAACTTTTCTATTTAATAAATAAATTTATCAAAAAAAATTCCTTTGTTCTTATTCTATTTTATTCTCTTCCAAATTGTTTTAGTTTCTTTTTTATAGTTTTTATTCTATATGAGATCTATTGATTTGCCAAGAGATCAATAGATCTCATCTCTTCAAAGTCTGTGCACGATCTATTAAATTAAGGTAAGTTCTTTATTTATATTTCCTTGTTTTCTTATTTTTATTAAAGCAATTTCTTTTCCTTTCTTGCAATTTCCTATTTGAAATTTAGCAGATTTAACTTCTTAAATCGTCTAACTCGCCTAGAAGCTAGATAAGCATTAGTAATTAATAACTCCGTGTGGATTCGACCCGTATTCGCACCACAACAAAAATCGTCGATCAAGTTTTTGACGCCGTTGTCGGTGAGTTAATTAATTTCTATTGTTTACTTAATATTAGATTCGTGTTAGTTTTTTTCCCTTTTATTTTTCTTATTTTCTTTTGGTTCTCTTTTTCGACTAAAAGAAAAGAAAAGGTTTTTTTTCCTTTTTGTGCTTGCATAGTTTAAATAAAAACAAAACATAATAAAAAAAAGGCAAAAAGGTTTTATTTTTTTACTTTTCAATTTACATATTTTCTTAAAAAAACATTTTTTTTCTCTTCTTTCTTTCTTTTCTTCTCTGTTCAGACAACTACAGCATAACATCGTGCAATCCAATATCCTCTGCCACTAAACCATCCACCACCATCCCCATCATCACCTCGCATAACACAACTGCACCATCTTCCCATCGAGGTCAACCAAACAGGAAACGCCACTGCGTCTCCTCCCTCATCGACCTGCTCTTGACCGCTGCCAGCAACCAAACCAAATCGCTACCACCTTATCACATCCAATCACCCACCTCCGCCTTCTTTTTCTTCTTCATGCACCATACCTCACTCTGCACCAGAAAAACTTAAAAAAACACTCGTCAATCACCTCAGCAATTCCAACACCATGCCACACCATAGCCATCACTGATTGACCGTAAAACCCAACATCTGCCAAAACTCGATCTCCATCAGCCTCTGGGATCACTGAATCCACCTCCCTCAATAAAAGCCAAACTGCTTCCTCTTCCCTTTGCGCCCTCCGCTTTCACCCACGGTCAACAACTGAACCCCCCACCATACCCTTTATCGTTTGCATTGAACGCCTCCAAACTGCAAACCCAGATCCTTGACTAGCCAGATCCAAAACCCAATTATAGTTGCATTGCATTTTGGTTTAGTTCTAAATTAAAAAAAAAGCAATAAAAGAACATAGCGAAAAGGAAAAGTGATTTCATGTGAGAGAAAGTGGATAAAATTTGAGGTTATATTATTGTTTTGGGCTGGGTTAGTTTTCTTTTGGGCTGCGTTAGTTCTTTTTTGAGCTAGGTTAAGAAAAAGATAAGAAAATTTGCCTGCTCATTTAGATACAAGGCAGAAACAAGTTCAATCAACTCAACACAAGTGTGAGCTGTGATTGGAGCAGTAAAGCGTAAAGACGTCGACATTTCAACCACCGTGAGTTTTGTTTTCCTCGTTTTCTTATTTGTTATTGTGCTTATTGTCGGTAAATTTTCAACAAAATACTATTGAAAAAAGAGGAAAATTGAATTTTTTTATGCAAACGTGGTTTAGAAACGATCGTAAACGATTGGAAAGATGCAACACAACTTCTTTTGAAAAATTAATTTCAATGAGTGGTCACGGTTCTAGGCCACATTCACTTAGGCATGACGAAATGAATCCGAATATTCAAAATCAATACATTCAACAACCAATTTTACCGGTTCAAGATAATTTTCAACATCTACGACCACAACGAGGCATGTCGTTAAGAGAACAATGTTATCTAGTTAGAAATGTACAACCCCCAGTAATAGTATATTCACTAAATGAAGGGAATAATTTTAAATTAAAAAATTCCTTCATCTGAGGGGTTCTTAGATATACGGGCTCTAAAAACGCGTATGAATTTCTTAATGATTTTGAACTATATTCGTCCAAAATAAAAATGCAACAACTTTCAAGCGGGTCCATTAAGCTTAGATTGATACCATTTGCTCTATTAGGAAGTGCTAAAAGGTGGTTTAATTCTCTTCCATGACCCTTTATTTATAGTTGGAATGATTTCGAAACAATATTCTTAAAAAAATCTTTCCTTTTCATAAAACTCTTAAATTAAAAAAACGAAATTAATTGATTCACCCAAAATGAAGGAGAAACTTTTTCCCAATATTTTGAATGAATTAATCAATTATTACAAAGTTGTCCTCATCATGGAATCCCAAAACAATTTTTATGCCAAATAGTATACGAATGACTTAATTACGCCACTCGAACACAACTTCAAACTATGTGTCATGGAGAATTCATGGATAAAACAACCAAGGAAGCTTGGGCTTTCTTCGAAGAATATGCAGACAAGTATCAACCGTGGAAATTGATTCATGGCCCAACGCGTACCAATCCAAGAGGAGTCCACGTAGTAGACCCTTCCATCTTCTCTACCGAGGACTCCCAAGCCAAAGAAGGGTTACCTCCAGTGTATCCTCGAGAACAGGTGATCGCCTTCGCTCCAACTAATTCTTATGCTTCTCACTATAATTCTAATTGGTGAAACCATCCAAACATGTCGTGGTCAAATCCAAATAATTTTGAAAATCCATCCCATGAGCCAAAACAATCAAGCTCCTCAAATGCTCAATCAACAATTTGTTTCTCAAAGTAAAAGTCCATATAATCAACCATATAGGCCTCCACATCTTAGAGACTCACCTCAAACCTCTCAACAACCTCAAGGCTATAATCGTCTCGATAGACAAATTTAGGAAACTAACACTAAACTTAAACAAATGCGAAAAGAAACAAACAATAAATACGACCAAATCATGAACATGTTAAAGAACTTAACAATGAATAACGAGAAGGTAAAATTACCAAGTCAAACAGAAGTAAACCCTAACTATATTAATTCTCGTGAAGTAAACTCTTGTGAGGATGATAATTTAAACTCAGTGAATTTAATCACCACCTTAAGATCGGGCGAGAAAATTGGTAATCATGACGACAGTCCCAACACTCCTTAAAAGCTAACCTCTATTGGTCAGCCTACTAATAATACAACATCTTCAATTGTTGACCCATCATCTCCTCGACCATTATCAAAAGGTAGCAATCCTAGCTTTCTTTCGTCGTCCATGAGCAATGCTGATGATGACCCAACCCAAATGATGAGATTCTTGATAACTCACATATTCATTCACCATCCTCTTTGAAAGAAACAAGGAAATCCAGCGAGAGAGTATACAAGCCAGTCGATCCTTTTCTAACTAGACTTAAAAACAAGGAAAAAAATCACTCAATTCGATAAGATCCTAGACATCCTTAGACAAGTTCATGTTAACATTCCTCTTTTAAATACTATTAAACAGATCCCATAATATGCAAAATGTATTAAAGAGCTTTGTACTCGAAAGCGTGCAACCAATGTGCTTAGAACATCCTTCTTACCGCAAATACTAGTTAAATTATTTCTAATCATATATCCATCAAGTTTGAGGACCCCGGTTGTCTCACAATCGGTTGTAAAATTGGAAACATGTTCATTAATCGTGCATTATTTGACCTTGGTGCTAGCATCAACTTACTTCCTTGTCACGCATATTGTTAACTAGGAATCGGAGAATTAAAACCTACCACCATCACTATTCAACTAGATGGTCGATCCACTAAGAAACCCATAGGCTTTGTTGAGGATATATTAATACAAGTAGAGCAATTTTATTTCCCTATTGATTTTATAGTACTTGAAACTGCTCCTGTCTCTAATCCACAAGCGCAAATTCCCATTATCTTAAGAAGTTCCTTTTAGCAACTTCAAATGCTATCATAAAATGTAGAAATGGAAATCTTAGACTTTCCTTTGGGAACCTCAGTTCTGAATTAAACATCTTCAATCTTAACAAATAACCCTAGGACTTCGAGATAGAAGAAATTGACATAATGGAGGCAGTCATGGAAGGAACTCTCAATGATACGTCTGATGCACTAAATATTTGTCTCGAGCATTTTAATTCCAACGTTGATGAGCATGAATATGTATCAAATGTGACTAAAATGCTTGACTCAGACCCTTCAATGTTTAATGAACATATGTCTATTAAAGTAGCCACTTATAAGAAGTCAAACTTGACCTTAAACCACTTCCAGAAAATCTAAAGTACGCTTACTTAGGTGTAGACCAAACTTTTCCATTAATCATAGCCTTGGATTTAGTTGAAGGCCAAGAAGAGAAGGTTTTAAAAATTCTAAGGGAAAATAAGGAAGCAGTAGGTTGGGTAATTGCTGATATCAAAGGGATATGCCCGTCCATTTGTGAACATCATATACATTTGATTGATGAGGCTAAACCCTCACGTGAAGCTTAACGACGATTGAATCCCAATATGAGGGAAGTGGTAAAAGACGAAATAATCAAGTGCTTGGATAACAACATAATCTATCCAATTTCCGATAGAACTTGAGTAAGTCCAATTCAAGTGGTACCAAAGAAATCAGGAGTCACTGTGGTAAGAAATGAAAATAATGAACTTGTACCAATAAAAGTAAACACCAAATGGCATGTATGCATCGATTATAGGAAATTAAATGTAGCAACTAGAAAGGATCACTTTCCCTTACCATTCATTGATAAAATGCTCAAACGTTTAGCAGGACATGAGTACTATTGTTTCTTTGATGGATACGCGGGATATAAACAAATTCCCATCACTTTGGAAGATCAACACAAAACTACATTCACGTGTTGTGACGCCCCACCTCTATGCTCATAATAACAAAGAGTATTAAAATAAATATTGTCTATTATTACGAAGAATAAGGCTGGATAGGAGCGACCATCCGTAGTTGGCCTTACACTAATATTGGTTACCTCGATAGGAGTGGTATATACTTTTTAATTTTTCATCTCTTATTTATTTACTCCCATTGACATACCCAATTCTAGTACAAAACGAACTACGATGGTTCATAATAGTTTAGGACAATGAATATAATAATAACATAGATAATATAAATGCGGAACACAGATTAAACAAAAAGTCTCATATATATAACTGATGTCAGTTACAATACAGTTGACACAATACATATGATACAACTACAACTGTCGACTCTGGAAGTTATATATACAAGTACATTATCGACTAATATACATGAATACATATCAACCTATACAATGACACGACTACTACAAAATGACGAAGACCACTTCAAAAGATATGATAAGTCTTCATAGCTCAAACAGTAACTCAAAGCAGGAAATCTACAACTTGAAATAACTCGGGTCTGACCCGAGTATTAAATTCAAAAGAAAATAATACACGGGTCAGTCTAATTCAAACTCAGTTATTAATGCACAGAAGCAATAATAATCAATATCAAATAGACGACAGTCACAGAAATCTCGTATATCCGACTCCTCGATAAGAGAATCGGATAGCGACCGATATAACACTAAACAGTGTTAAACAACAAATCAGCTAATCCAAATCACCAACAAAGATAGATAAAAGATTACCAATGCAGATAATTCAGAAAATAATAGAATTGCCTAAGCAGCAATTTACACAAAACCCAAATTATTAAATAAAGAGTTAAAATCTCAAAATGATCAATCGAACCAAATTTCTGTGTGGCTGCAGTACACGCACGCGTGCACTGCCTCGCCACACAGTACGTGAAATCATCACAACAGAGAATACTAACATCAATCAAAACTTCAATTCTGTTTGACTGCAGTGCACGCATGCGTGCACTGCCTCGCCAATACAGCATATTAAATATGCAAAAGATCAAGTTCACAAACGGCATAAAGTCAAACCCGAATACCGAATTAAACTCAAGTGTAATGAGAAAACAAATCCGATGTATATCAGATCAGTAATACTCAAAACCAAACCAAACTATAATGAACCAATGGGCAGGACAAGTGCAGCCCCTACATGAATAATGGAAAGCATACGTGATACAACAGTTCAGTGAACTGTAAGTATCGACCAGGTAGCCACAAGTGTAAGAAATGCCCATCACAAATGAACGCAGTGAAGTGTTCATGGATGTAACATGCACCAGATCAGGTCAGAGTGAACCAGATCCAAGTGAAGTCTGAATGCAACAAACAACTCCAAATTAATGCAAATGAAATTGAATACAAATCAAAATACTTAGCTCAAACCAACAAATAAGTCCAAGGCATAATCAAAGGCAAGTACACAAAATCCAAGTTTTATATGCAATTAAACAATGCAGTAAATTCATGTACACCTATATAATTGTATGCAAGAAACAATACATATGTACTCAGGTGGACTGCAAACTGGAAATGACGTGATGGATCAAAGAATCAACAAGTGATGTACACTGGGATATACAGTGTAAACAAGTACACAAGTTAATCTGAACAACATGAATGCAACTCGAGTTTCAGTTTAGTACACTCAATCTACAAAAGTTTGAATGTCACTAAATGCTCAGATTACATGAAACAACATTACAAGGCAACAGATGTGACAACAACCAGCGATGACCAGACAAATATGCAAATATGTGCATACCAGTTCGACTTGCACATGAGCCACCAAATTTAACAGAGCAGCGATTATTCAAAGTAACAACATCGGAAATTATAGGCAAAATTCTCACCAATTCTCAAAGCCAATGATCAGAACAGGGAAGTACCACGTTAATGAAGGACCCAGTTAAGGCAGCACTTACAACAGGTGGAAGGCTGCAATATTGTGACCGAAACAAATTAAACAGATGAATTCCAACATCATAGATCAACAATTCTAGGAAATCACATATACAAAACCAAGTGACCGAGGTCACTACGAAGCAAATCGTGGTGGTTACGAAACCCCATATCCGCAGTTCATCAGAGAAAACAAGGCCGAAGCCAACAAAGCAATTGAAAATCAAGAAATTAGTAAACCCACAAAATCATAGTGATCGAAGTCGTGGAAGCATATCGAAGTCAACTGGAAATTCACGATTCCAAAAATGACCGAAATCAATGTATGAACAGGTCTAAAAACATCAACAACAAATAAAGTCGAACGATGAAAGCACTGTGGGAATTCACATAACAACATCGATTATCAACATCGAAAGAAAACAAATGGCCAAGATAGACAATATCGAATCAAAAATTGAATTGCAGAAGCACTATACTAGAATGAATTAGATGTGAGTAAATAGGATTACTCACCTATGAGTTGAAGCAAGGAGACAATCGCTAGAGCCCTAATTTCATCACAGAAGCAAAGACGAAGTCGATGCCCTAGCTAATCTCTCAGGAGCGATCGCAAGGCCAAAGCCTTAATTGACGAGGCAAGCAACAAATCGTAGAGGGTATCGATCGACCGCTTTCGATCGAGTAACCATGGCCGCGACTAAAAATCTCGAAGCCCCAAATTCGCGAAGAGGAACAAAAGAGAACGAGCCTGCCCTAATTTCTTTTGAACGAGGCCGCCATTAAATTTCGTATTTTGATTAGGGTTTTTCTTTTTAAAATCAGAGGGGGAACGGGTTTACATGGTTGTCACGGCAACAAAAAGAACATAGGCCAAGATTTTCTTTAAAGCCCAAACAACATTTAACACAAATAAACCCGATAAAATCCCAATAGCAATTCACAACCAACGATTTTAATCGTCATTTGACGATAACAAGATAATTGCGAAATCTCGGGTTGTTACAGACTCCCCTCCTTATAAAAATTGCGTCCCCGCAATTTTCATAATTAAGGTCGTCAATGACAATTACTTTTCTAACATAAACTGGTTAAGCTAGAAAAATGAATGTCGAGTATTCAAATGCCAAAGAAATCTTTTAATTTCATAAAAGAAATTCACAAATTCTCAACAAAATCCAATTATCAAAAGATAATCAGAAGACAACAAAACTGAATAAATGCAAACATCAGCAATATTCAATTATCAATAGATAATTAGAATACAGAAATCACAAAACAGCAATATCTAATTATCAATACGATAATTAGAAAACAACAAAATCTAATTATCAACAAAGATAATTATGAAACACATATCACAAATCACAACTGCAAATATCTATTTATCCAACATTTAACTAGAAAACACAAATTCCATGATCAACAAACTCTAACTATTACCAGAAATAGATAGAAAACAACGATTCAATAAAATCAGCAAACATCCAATTATCCAAACGATAGTCAGAAAACAAATCAACAAATATTTAATTACCACAAACGGTAATCAAATTTCAAATCAGCAAATATTCGATTATCAAAAACGATAATCAAATCTCAAATCAACAAATATTCAATTATCAAAAACGATAATCAAATTTCAAATCAACAAATATTTAATTATCAAAACGATAATCAAACCTCAAATCAGCAAATATTCGATTATCAAAAACGATAATCAAATCTCAAATCAGCAAATATTCAATTGTCAAAAGCGATAATTAAATCCCAAAACAGCAAATATTTAATTATCAAAGCGATAATCAAATCTCAAATCAGCAAATATTCGATTATCAAAAACGATAATCAAATCTCAAATCAGCAAATATTCGATTATCAAAATCGATAATCAAATCTCAAATCAGCAAATATTCGATTATCAAAAACGATAATCAAATCTCAAATCAGCAAATATTCGATTATCAAAAACGATAATCAAATCTCAAATCAACAAATATTCGACTATCAAAAACGATAATCAAATTTTCAAATCAACCAATATTCGATTATCAAAAACGATAATCAAATTTTCAAATCAACCAATATTCGATTATCAAAAACGATAATCAAATCTCAAATCAGCAAATATTTGATTATCAAAACGATAATTAAATCTCAAATCAATAAATATTTAATTATCAAAACGATAATCAAATCTCAAATCAGCAAATATTCGATTATCAAAAACGATAATCAAATCTCAAATCAGCAAATATTTGATTATCAAAAACGATAATCAAATCTCAAATCAGCAAATATTCGATTATCAAAAACGATAATCAAATCTCAAATCAACAAATATTCGACTGTCAAAAGCGATAATTAAATCCCAAATCAGCAATTATTCGATTATCAAAAACGATAATCAGAATCAACAATTATCTAATTATCACAAGCGATAATTAGAAACAACAAATATCCAATTATCAAAAACGATAATCAGAATCAACAAATATCTAATTATCACAAGCGATAATTAGAAACAACAAATATCCGATTATCAAAAACGATAATCAGAAACAACAAATATTTAATTATCACAAGCGATAATCAAATAAATAAATATTTAATTACCGATACGATAATTAAATCTCATAACAGCAAATATTTAATTATCGATACGATAATTAAATCTCATAACATCAGATATCTAATTACCTGTAGATAATTAGAAACAACAAATATCTAGAAATCAATTAAGAAGACTAGAAAATCAACATAAAAGCTTGGATCGATCCCATCAGATGGCGAGTTTTCAATTCGCCGCACGTGCATCAACAAATGGCCGAAGCCTACCAAGTACTCAACATAATTTTTGGCGCCCATCAGATTGACTCGAAGGTCCGAAGAGTGACCCGAAGGTCTAGTACTGGTATTTGACCCGAAGGTCCTCATATGACCCGAAGGTCCTCATATGACCCAAAGGTCCTCATATGACCCGAAGGTCCTCATAGTGGCTCGAAAGCACACGAAAGCATCAAAATCATCAAAACAGCAAATATTTCAATTAACGAGTCCGGAATTAACCGAAATAGCAAACGCACATGTCCCATACCACGTGTTTTACTAAATCATTTGATTCTCTTCATCGTTTCCTTGAAAGTGCAAAATTGTGTATTTTGTAAAAATACACTTTACATTCTCAAACGGACAAGTCCGAAATTAAGCGAATCGGTAAAAGAAAGGGGTCATAGTCCTTGATTTTGCTGAAACGTTTAAATCGCTTCCTCATTCTTTTGAAAGCGCAAACTGTAAAATTTCTGAAAACAATTTTATTTATTTTATAAAAATAACAATTCACATTCTCAACTGAATAAGTCCGGAGTTAAGCGAATCAGTAAAAGAAAGGGGTCATAGTCCTCGATTTTGCTGAAACGTTTAAGTCGCTTCCTCATTCTTTTGAAAGCGCAAACTGTTAAAATTTTTATAAAACAATTTTCATTTTAAAACAATTTTCCAATTACGTGATTAAAGCAACAACATCAGTAGCAATTTCGACAAGGAAATTACACTTCTCAAAACATCGTAAAACGAATCTCAAAACCAGCATTGCAGAATAACCGCTTGAAAATCCACTTTTAAAAATTTGACTGTTACTGAAGTCAAAGCGACAGTAATTTTAAAATGTCAAAATCCCATCAAAATAATTTACATCAAAATGTAATACCAGTGAATTTTCATTCATCAAAATGTCAACAAAACACCGTGCTTCAAAAATTTAGCATTGGTGTAAAAATCCCGTTATAAAAATAACGGCAACAAAACGTTTCATAACCAAGCATCGGTTCAACGTAAAATAAATGCAGTAACGTGCAACTCAAATTTGCACGTACTACAAAACGAACAAAGAAATCATTCGAATGTATCTTCAATGAAGATAATTCAAAACAGCAAAAATCTAATCAATATATGATTAGCATAAAGGAAAACCAACAAAGATCTCAACAAAATCACATAACTACAATCGTTTCGAATCCTCAATTCGGATTCAAAATTCTCAAAGAAACAAAATAAATATAGCTATGTGAACAACAAACGAAATTTATTTCAATTTCATATTTTGATTTTTAAATCAAAAGGATTATCAGCAGTATTCAGCGAAGACAGTTTCACCGTTTCCGCTGCGCACTCTGATAATAGAACATAAATCACTCAAATCATCAGAACCCAATTTCACTTCTACTTTTAAATAAAGATATTTAAAAATTTCATCATAATTTCAAAACTTTAGTTTTGACACAAAACACAAATAAAACATCGACCAATAGTTGTAACACATGCTCCATCTAAGTTATGTTTTATATTATGTCCATAAACCCCAGGCTCTGATACCAACTGTGACGCCCCACCTCTATGCTCATAATAACAAAGAGTATTAAAAGAAATACTGTCTATTATTACGAAGAATAAGGCTGGATAGGAGCGACTATCCGTAGTTGGCTTTACACTAATATTGGTTACCTCGATAGGAGTGGTATATACTTTTTAATTTTTCATCTCTTATTTATTTACTCCCATCGACATACCCAATTCTAGTACAAAACGAACTACGACGGTTCATAATAGTTTAGGACAATGAATATAATAATAACACAGATAATATAAATGCGGAACACAGATTAAACAAAAAGTCTCATATATATAACTGATGTCAGTTACAATACAGTTGACACAATACATATGATACAACTACAACTGTCGACTCTGGAAGTTATATATACAAGTACATTATCGACTATTATACATGAATACATATCAACCTATACAATGACACGACTACTACAAAATGACGAAGACCACTTCAAAAGATATGAAAAGTCTTCATAGCTCAAACAGCAACTCAAAGCAGGAAATCTACAACCTGAAATAACTCGGGTCTGACCCGAGTATTAAATTCAAAAGAAAATAATACACGGGTCAGTCTAATTCAAACTCAGTTATTAATGCACAGAAGCAATAATAATCAATATCAAATAGACGACAGTCACAGAAATCTCGTATATCCGACTCCTCGATAAGAGAATCGGATAGCGACCGATATAACACTAAACAGTGTTAAACAACAAATCAGCTAATCCAAATCACCAACAAAGATAGATAAAAGATTACAAATGCAGATAATTCAGAAAACAACAGAATTGCCTAAGCAGCAATTTACACAAAACCCAAATTATTAAATAAAGAGTTAAAATATCAAAATGATCAATCGAACCAAATTTCTGTGTGGCTGCAGTACACGCATGCGTGCACTGCCTCGCCACACAGTACGTGAAATCATCACAACAGAGAATACTAACATCAATCAAAACTTCAATTCTGTTTGACTGCAGTGCACGCATGCGTGCACTGCCTCACCAATACAGCATATTAAATATGTAAAAGATCAAGTTCACAAACGGCATAAAGTCAAACCCGAATACCGAATTCAACTCAAGTGTAATGAGAAAACAAATCCAATGTATATCAGATCAGTGATACTCAAAACCAAACCAAACTACAATGAACCAATGGGCAGGACAAGTGCAGCCCCTAAATGAATAATGGAAAGCATGCGTGATACAACAGTTCAGTGAACTGCAAGTATCGACCAGGTAGCCACAAGTGTAAGAAATGCCCATCACAAATGAACGCAGTGAAGTGTTCATGGATGTAACATGCACCAGATCAGGTCAGAGTGAACCAGATCCAAGTGAAGTCTGAATGCAACAAACAACTCCAAATTAATGCAAATGAAATTGAATACAATCAAAATACTCAGCTCAAACCAACAAATAAGTCCAAGGCATAATCAAAGGCAAGTACACACAATCCAAGTTTTATATGCAATTAAACAATGCAGTAAATTCATGTACACCTATATAATTGTATGCAAGAAACAATACATATGTACTCAGGTGGACTACAAACTGGAAATGCCGTGATGGATCAAAGAATCAACAAGTGATGTGCACTGGGATATACAGTGTAAAAAAGTACACAAGTTAATCTGAACAACATGAATGCAACTCGAGTTTCAGTTTAGTACACCCAATCTACAAAAGTTTGAATGTCACTAAATGCTCAGATTACATGAAACAACATTACAAGGCAGATGTGACAACAACCAGCGATGACCAGACAAATATGCAAATATGTCTATACCAGTTCGACTTGCACATGAGCCATCAAATTTAACAGAGCAGTGATTATTCAAAGTAACAACATCGGAAATTATAGGCAAAATTCTCACCAATTCTCAAAGCCAATGATCAGAACAGGGAAGTACCACGTTAATGAAGGACCCAGTTAAGGCAGCACTTACAACAGGTGGAAGGCTGCAATATTGTGACCGAAACAAATTAAACAGATGAATTCCAACATCATAGATCAACAATTCCAAGAAATCACATATACAAAACCAAGTGACCGAGGTCACTGCGAAGCAAATCGTGGTGGTTACGAAACCCCATATCCACAGTTCATCAGAGAAAACAAGGCCGAAGCCAACAAATCAATTGAAAATCAAGAAATTAGTAAACCCACAAAATCATAGTGACCGAAGTCGTGGAAGCATATCGAAGTCAACTGGAAATTCACAATTCCAAAAATGACCGAAATCAATGTATGAACAGGTCGAAAAACATCAACAACAAATAAAGTCGAACGATGAAAGCACTGTGGCAATTCACATAACAACATCGATTATCAACATCGAAAGAAAACAAATGGCCAAGATAGACAATATCGAATCAAAAATCGAATTGCAGAAGCACTATACTAGAATGAATTAGATGTGAGTAAATAGGATTACTCACCTATGAGTTGAAGCAAGGAGACAATCGCCAGAGCCCTAATTTCATCACAGAAGCAAAGACGAAGTCGATGCCCTAGCTAATCTCTCAGGAGTGATCGCAAGGCCAAAGCCCTAATTGACAAGGCAAGCAACAAATCGTAGAGGGTATCGATCGACCGCTTTCGATCGAGTAACCATGGCCGCGACTAAAAATCTCGAAGCCCCAAATTCGCGAAGAGGAACAAAAGAGAACGAGCCTGCCCTAATTTCTTTTGAACGAGGCCGCCATTAAATTTCGTATTTTGATTAGGGTTTTTCTTTTTAAAATGAGAGGGGGAACGGGTTTACATGGTTATCACGGCAACAAAAAGAACATAGGCCAAGATTTTCTTTAAAGCCCAAACAACATTTAACACAAAATAAACCCGATAAAATCCCAATAGCAATTCACAACCAACGATTTTAATCGTCATTTGACGATAACAAGATAATTGTGAAATCTCGGGTTGTTACACGTGCCCATTTGGAACCTTCACTTATCATTGAATGCTCTTCGGACTATGCAATCACATTTCAAAGGTGAATGATGAGGATATTTTCCGATGTGTATCTACTTCGTTTAGAATGTGTTCTTAAACGATGTAAGGAGAAATCACCTGTGTTGAATTGGGAAAAGTGTCATTTCATGGTAAAACGAGGTATCGTGCTAGGTCATGTAGTCTCCAAGGATGGTCTAGAGGTCGATAAATCACAAGTGGACTTGATTGCTATTCTTCCTTCCCCTAAGTCTGCCAAAGATGTTTGCTCATTCTTAGGTCATGTAGGATTTTATAGGAAGTTTATAAAAGACTTCTCAAAAATTGCAAAACACCTTTCGAATCTACTTACAAAAGGCACTAAATTTGAATTAAACGAGGAATGTAAAAAAAAATTTGATAAATTAAAGTCGATTTTGACTTCAACTCCAACAATTCAATCTCCCGATTGGACGCAACCATTTGAGATAATGTGTGATGCTTCAGACTTTGTCGTAAGTGCTATTCTAGGTCATAGAATTAATAATCATCATCAAGTAATATATTATGCAAGTAAAACTCTTAACGATGCATAACTCAATTATTTAACCACTGAAACAGAGTTTCTTGCAATCGTCTTTGCTCTCGAAAAGTTTCGATCATATCTCGTATGCTCAAAGGTCATTATTTTCACCGATCATGAAGCCTTGATGTATTTGTTATCAAAAAAATATTCTAAGGCCCGCCTAATTCGTTTGGTTCTTCTTCTTTAAGAATTTGACTTGGAAATACAAGATAAGAAAGGTTTTGAGAATGTCATGGTTGATCACCTCTCCCGCATTGTGCAAGGAAATATAGACGACACCTAAATCGAAGAACATTGTGCAAGAAATATCCGCAATACCAACAAACAGAGAAAATCACTAAAAGAAATGAAATGCCTTTATTTCCATTTTGGTTGTGGAAATCTTTGAGGTATGGGGTATCAATTTCATGGGTCAATTTTCTAACTCCTTCGACAACTTGTACATTTTGGTTGCAGTAGATTACGTATCAAAATGAGTTGAGGCAGTCCCCATCAAAACAAATGATAATAAGGTGGTCATAAAATGTTTCAAAAAAAACATATTTTCTCGGTTTGGTATTCCTCGAGCCATAATAAGCGATAGTGGTACTCATTTTTCTAATTATGCTTTCGAATCATTACTTAAGAAATATTTAATCACTCATAATGTGGCTATTCCATATCATCCACAAACAAGCGGGCAAGTAGAAATTTCAAATAGAAAATTAAAACAAATTCTTGGAAAGACTGTAAACACTAATAGAAAAGATTGGTCATCAAAATTATTAGATGCACTTTGGGCTTTCTACACTGCATATAAAACAAATCTAGGAATGCCACCATACTGTCTCGTCTATGGTAAAGCTTGTCATTTAATAGTTGAATTAGAACATCGTGCGTTATGGGCAGTTAAATATCTTAATTTTAACATTAATGAAGAAGGCTCACATAGGAAATTACAATTAACAGAACTAGAGGAACTTCGAAATGATGCCTATGAAAATGCAAAGATCTATAAGGAAAGAACAAAAATATATCATGATAAAAATATACTTCGTAAGATTTTCGAAATTGGATAGAAAGTTCTCTTATATAATTCAAGGCTTTGTTTATTTCCTGGCAAATTAAGAACACATTGGATTGGGCCATATACTGTTAAAACAATATATCCTTATGGGGCTCTTGAAATAGAAAATCCCAAAACTGGTGAAATTTTCAAAATAAATGGGCAACGACTAAAACCATTTCTTCAATTTGAAGAAAATGAAAATGATGAGATCATGGATCTCCACGATCCAATATACACTTCTAAAGAATGATTTTGGCTACTGGGACGTAGCCTACTTCTAGTGTGGGGGAGGGTAGTTGCATTCATGCTTTTATGTTATTACTTACATAAAAAAAAATGCATTTACTGCATCTGTATTCATATTTTTCATGATTTTTGCCTTACAATCAGTTTTTTATTTCTGTTGCATTTTTTGACATTGCATTTGAGTTCATATATTTTCATGTTTTTGCATCATTTTTTAATTGAAATTCATATGCATCCTATATTAGGATCATTTAAAAAAATTGTTAGTATTAAATTAAAATTAGAATCACATTTCTTTTAGGCATATGCATTTAGGACATAACATCTTTTTAAATGAGCTGAAATAAGTTTATTTTGAGTTAGCACAACAGAATAGGCGCACTGTACTAGTCATTTGAAGGAAATTTTTTTTGAATCATTAGTTTCAAATGGAAAATAAAATGAAAAGTTTAAATTACAAATAATAATAGTAAGCTAGTTTATAGGTTAACTCATAGGTGACGACTATGAAGTTTGTTGGAATTCGTTGTTATTGTTTATAAGTGCAATGTCTAAAGTACATACGTTAACGATTTTCAAATCTATATAATCAAGAGGTTCTAAGATGATTTTGCATTACTCTCTCTCTTAAAAACTTATTTTTTCAAGAAAAAACCAAGGGTATCCAACACTGCTAGTACATCTAGCGTTGGTGTGCACACCAGCCAAGCTCTGTCCCACTCTCACGTAAGCCCGAAAGGCAGTGCATGGGTAGTATACCTTTTATCTCATTTTATGAGTTGGACACCTAAGGATCATCGACCTATACTGACATTGTCAAAGTCGGTTCGCACAATCCACCAAGCTCTATTCCATTCTCACATAAGCCCTGTGTATGGGTGGTATTTATTGGTTTATAGGTTTGGTGTATGAATATAAAATAATAATAGGAAAATAAAATGAGGGTAAGTGATTGAATTTAAGGCATTCTCTGTGGTTTTATTGCTTTAAAGTTGTCATACAAGTGGAAATAGAAATATCACTTTGTAAACTTTTAACAACCAAATTAAAAACAAATTTCATAGTTGCATAATGTTTTCAATCGAAACAACTAGCAAGCTAGAGTCGAGTGTGATGAGAACTTGATTTTTATTAAAGTTTGTGACTAGGTGATGAACTTAGATTTCTATATTTTGAATAAAACATGTGTACATTGCAATGTTGTGACTATTCAATAAAAATCGATTTGTCATTTCTCACAACCTTTTGCATTCATATAGCTGCATTAGAATCATAACATCCGACATTTGGATTATGTGGGTAGTATCCACTGAAAACCCTCACGAGACACAACTCGTCCTACTAGGGACACCTAGGGGTTTAAAGGCTTATTGTATACGCTAAATGTAATCGTGTTCCCTACGAAAGTGTGGCTAATAAATTTAGTTAGATTTTATTCAAGGATGAATAAAGGTTCTAGTGTAGGGGTAATTATTGAAAAACAATATTTAATATTTTAAACTACATAGTTAAAAAATTTAATATCCATAAGGCAGTATTACTTGGTCCTTTTGTTGTGTTTTATTACAGGTTCTTGATTGTTAGAAAATGAAGAAATTATCGGAGAGATGGTTCGACTCTGTGATAAGAAGAAAAAGAATGCCTATTCTTGCAAAAAAACTACTATAGCTCAACTGGTTTGAGGATCTGCATTTACTAGGAGGTCATTGGTTCAAATCTCACATAACGCACATTTTTTTAGCCATTCACATCTCCTAGAGAGACATTGTAACAACCTGGGGTTTTGTAAAAGTTAGTTATCGACATTAGACGATTAAAATTTCTAACAAATTGCCATTGGAGTTTTCTTTTTATCAGTTGTAAATTTTTAATTGCCAAAATGTAAATTTTGTTAAATGTTGAAGTGGGCTTTAATATAATTTTGGCCCATGTTGTGTGGTGCGGGGAATGATTAAACGAGGCCGATGCCGTCCCTCCCTTCATTCATTTTCGCGTGCCCTAAACTATTCAAATGCAAGAAAACAATGGTGGCTAGGTTTCGAATTCGCCCTCGCTCGATTTTTGTGGCCTCGGCTTCGACTCTGGCTGTCGATCTTTGATTCGTGCTAAGGAAAACAAAGGTGAGTGATTCTCTCACTCACATCTTCAATTCAAACCCATGTATTCGTGAGTCCCGTTGCTTGATTTTTGGTTATCACTGCTTAGAATTTTGGTGGGTTCGTATATATTGGGCTTCGGCCATTTGATTTTGTTTAGATGCCTGTGATGATTTTCGACTTTGTCAATTCGTATATCTTGTGATTTATTAGTACTCACGGCTTTATTCATTTTCTTTGGTCATCGTGGCTCCGACCTGATTTATTCTGGGCCATTCGATGTTGTTATGATTTGTTTTGGCCATTTGAAGTTAATTTGTGGTGCTCGACTTTGGCCATTTGTGTTTATCCCATAGCATACTCGACTCGTAGTATTGCCCTGCGCTGTGCTTTGTTCGAGCATGTTGTGGCTGCCAATGTTGTTTGTTGTTATAGTTGGTCAATGCATATTATTTTGAGCTTTATTTGTTTTGAGCTGTTCGTTTTCGTGGACATCACTGTTCGATTTTGGGTTTGATGATATTGAGTTCGTTCGTGACCACCACGATTTCAATTCTTGTTGACTTTGGTCACTTGAATTGTTCGAACTTGTTTTAGTTGACTTCGGCATTGATTTGATTCTTTGACACTGTCTTCCTGCTCACTGACTTTGATTTTGAACTGCGTATTTCTTTTTGGCTTTAGCTTTGAAACATTTTTCAATGCTCTGCCCACTTTGAGTTGAAACTGCAGTTCCATTACCTCTATGGCATACCTTGGCATAGCTTCATATATATATATATATGCATTCATGTTTGTATATATATGACTGTTTGTCACACTGTTTCATATATATGTGTTTTTCTCTTGTGCATAGCATATTAAATTGTGCTTGAGATTTGCTGTACATTTGTAGTTGTACTTGGTTGTATGTATTCATTGTTGGTTGATTTGGTAGTTGTGTATGTTGCCTCGAGTACATGTGTGTACTGTCTTGAGTTTTGTTTACTTAATGGCATTTGGTATTCCTTTGAGATACAGTTTCAGTGGCAAGTGCATTTGTAGCTTAGCTTTTGTTTCATACAGTAGTTGCCCCATTATATATTCACTTGGTTTGGTTGCTTGTGGGTTGCATCCCTTGAGTACTTGTTTGTACATGCTGATCCAGTTTGCATTTTTCATTTTTGATGGTCATTTGCTGTTGGATTTCATGTATCTATGTACTCCATTTTCCATGTTTTAGTGACACTGCAATTTGGGTCTGGTTTCATGTGCTTGATGCCTTCATGCTAAACATATGTTGTTGAGTTGTGGTCATCCTTCTTTGCCTAGATTGTGTACATCTGTGCACTTGTTTTCTCAATAACGTACGATGGCATTTGGTCCAGACTTGAGTTCCCTGTGTACTACTGTTTCACTGTTTTGTTCTGCACTTGTATTCATGTTGCAGTGACCTTTGTGCATTTCGCTGTGTTCATTTGAGTTGGGGCTGCACTTGCTCTTGTACGACTGCCTTTGTGCAATTGAGTTGTTGGATCTGGCCATTTAATCAAGTACTTGAACATGTACTTGTTTGTTTGGTCTCTTGTTGGTTTGAGTTGAAGTTGGCAGTCTGATTATTTTACTCTTTGGTCTTGCTTTCTTGATGGCATTTGATCCAGACAGTGTTACATTATGATTTATACATTGAGTTGAATCCGGTCTCAAAGACTCGGGTTTGACCTTGTACTTGGTTGTGGACTTTCATCGTGCATTCGTCTGCATTTCGTTCAGTTTGATTTGTGTTGAATTACCTTTTAGTTTTTGTTGAACATTTATGTATTTCGATTTGGTTTTAATTCGATGATTTCGTTTAATCTAATTATCTTTTAGATAATTAGATTAGGTGTTAATAACCGTTTCCCTGGTGCATCCTTTTTGTTGACATGTGCATTCCCTTCACTGGCCTTGCATGTGGTCTTCTTGTGTGCAAGTGTACCTGTACCTTTTTATGTCTGGTAGCTGCTATCTACCTTGGTTTTGCTGCAGTTTCTTGTTGCAGTTCCATTTAGTATGAAGTTTGACCTTGTGCCCGTTTGTGAACTTGATCTTTTGCATATTTCATATGCTGTATTGGCGAGGCAGTGCACGCGTGCGTGCACTGCAGCCAAACAGAAGTGACGCTTTAATTGATATTTCAATTGTTTGAATTGTTTCGTTTGTTCAATTCAATATTTTGAAATAGTATTCTTATTTGATTTGAATTTGCTGATTCGTTGTTTAACACTGTTTAGTGTTATATCTACCGTTATCCGATTTCCTTGTTAAAGGATTGGATAGACGAGATTTCTATGACTGTCGTCTATTTGTTATTTATTATTATTGCTTCTATGCATTAATAACTGAGTTTGAATTAGACTGACCCGTGTATTATTTTCTTTTGAATTTAATACTCGGGTCAGACCGAGTTATTACAGGTTGTAGATATCCTGCTTTGGGTTGCTGCTTGAGCTATGAAGTCTTTTCATATCTTTTGAAGTAGTCTTCGCCATTTTGTAGTAATCAGTGTATCTGATTAGGATGATATGTATTCATGTATATTAGTGTCAATAATGTACTTGTATACGTAACTTCCAGAGTCGATAGTTGTAGTTGTATCATATGTATTGTGTCAAATGTATTGTAACTGACATCAGTTATATATATATGAGACTTTTGTTATCTGTGTTCCGCATCTTTAGTATCTGTGTTATTATTATATATATTATCCTAAACTATTATGAACCATCGTAGTTTGTTTTATACTGGAATTGGGTATGTCGATGGGAGTAAATAAATAAGAGATGAAAAATGAAAAATATATACCACTCCTATCGAGGTAACCAATACTAGTGTAAGGCCCAACTACGGATGGCCGCTCCTATCCAGCCTTATTCTTCGTAATAACAGACAGTATTTCTTTTAATACTCTTTGTTATTGTGAGCATAGAGGTGGGGCGTCACAGACATTTCTAGAACACACCAAATCAAGAGGCTTCTAGAGCATGTTGGAGAAAGAGGTTTCTAGAATAATATGGAACACACAAAATACAGAAGTTTCTAGAGATGGACCAAGTCAAAAGGTTCTAGAACATTCATGTTTTTAGATTTGGATGTAGAGATCTCTATAAATACCTCCACCTAGAAACATTTGAGATCATCTTGGCAATTACTTCAATTCTATTTCTAGGGTTTTGTATTTAAGCCTTCTAACTCTTGTAATCTCTTTCAACTTTTCTATTTAATAAATAAATTTATCAAAAAAAAAATTTCCTTTGTTCTTATTCTATTTTATTCTCTTCCAAATTGTTTTAGTTTCTGTTTTATAATTTTTATTCTATATGAGACCTATTGATTTGCCACGAGATTAATAGATCTCATCTTTTCAAAGTCCCTGCACAATCTATTAAATTAAGGTAAGTTCTTATTTATATTCCTTGTTTTATTATTTTTGTTAGAGCGTTTTCTTTTCCTTTCTTGCAATTTTCTGTTTGAAATTTAGTAATTAACTTCTCAAATCGTCTAACTCGCCTAGAAGTTAGATAAGCATTAGTAATTAATAACTCCCTATGGATTCGACCCACATTTGCACAACACTAAATCGTGGGTTTTTTGTTCACAACAAAAATCGTCGATCATGCCTTTATGGTTTTAGTTTTAAACCTATTATGCTAGAATTTAATTAATGTAACAATTTTCACTATGATTAATAAATACTTGTATCCGAGACAATATTATAACATCCAAGGATTTCCTATGAAATGCTTTGGCTATCGTAAGGTTAAAATCTGTCTGTATTTATGTATGGCATGGTCTTACGAGATGCCTTTGTTTTGAAAGGTTTTCATAACTTTAAAATCCATTTTGGTGTGTTTTTTTATGCTGGTTTACTAGACTGATCCGGGTGTTATTTTCTTATAATGCTCATGTCAGACAAAGCATATTTACAGATCTAGTTTGAATACTTTAGAGCTTTCAGGAGATGGGCTAGGGGCCCGAGACGTATTCACGCACATGCTTATTTTCTGCTGCATTTGTTATTTATACTTATGAGCATTTGTGACGACATGTTGTTATAACTGTCCAGGCTGATAAATTGTTTAGTGTACTCTAATGGATGCATGTAAATTACAGTTTTTCTTTTGTAAAGTTCATTATTGTATTATAGATTATTCGTTATATTATGAGATTCTATGTTGTTTATTTTCTTCTTGTCTTCTTTCTTTTCCTTAACAATCTTTCTTTCCGCCACTTGGTTGTTCAACATGGAATACGGTGAACGTATTAGTGTCGACTTTTAAGGATCGAAAGGGTAGGTCACTGAAGTTGGTATTAGGGCTTAGGTTGAGCGAACATCTAGGCTTTGTTGGGGATTAACTCCTTTGAGACAGGGTAAGCGAGACTCGAAGATAAGTTTGAGTGTATATATATGAGCACGTATTTTGTTAGTGATATAAAAATGTTTTATATTGTGTTGATTTGTCGGTTGAGTGGTTATGAATTCTGGTCGATACAGAAGGAACAACTGTATTGATAGGGGTTTCTAAACACTTGAACAAGGTAAACTGACACAATATTGTTTTGAAATTGGGTAAATGAAATAATTTTACCCATATTATATTTTATATTTGAAAAGAATAAATTTTCAGAAATTTTTATAGTTAAATAAGGTGCTTTTGGTTGTTAGGAAATGATAATATTCCATTATTATCATTTATTATTCATTGTTTGCACTTAGATAGTTTTAGAGCATCTATTATTTAGTTAAATTGAATTGGAACACCTTGTGAATTCAGTTTCACAGTTTGATTATAAGATGTTTGATGAATTAGTTGGGTTAGAAGTTAAAACTTAATTTAATTAAGATGTTAGTTATAAACTTAGCAAGATAAACATTAATGAAATGTTTTATGAGAAGTAACTATATATAAGTTTAATTTATAAGGATAAACTTAAAAAAATGATTCAAATTGAGAAACTGAGAATTTAAATCCCGGTGTTTGAAAATTGTTTCAAAGATTTGGAGAAAGCAATAATAGTATTATTTTGGAAGTACTTTTGACTAGAAATGTTTTAAAAGGGATTTTAAAGGAGATAAAAAGCATTGAACTCACTTCAGTTGTTGGATTCCGGTGATGACTGCGGCATCATCAGTATTCATTTTCGAGTTTCTAAGTGACGGATTGCTACCACAGTGGTCTATCATGGAAGTTTTATTTTGGTAAAACAAATTTGTTTAAAAATGTCAAAAAGTCTGATTTGATATTTACAAAAGGGATATGTATATTATTATTCCAAAATGGTTAAAATAAAACTGGGTTTTTCATTTTTAAATTTTTAGTTAAATGATCCTATATACTCTTGCATCCTATCTATTAGAATAATTTAGTCGATGTACCTCATTTTTATGTGTTGAGTGATAGTTTCCATTTATTAAAAATGAAATGGAATATTCGACGATTTTGGATAGTCGGAAACTTTCAGTTTAATTGACAAATTTAAGCTAAGTGTTTTAGGAAATTATAAGGAAATAAGTTTTTAGAACTTAAGAATATGAGAAATAGTAAGTAAAACAAATTTTAAATTTATTAAGCACTTTGGATAAGTAAACAAATTTGAATATTGCATATATACTTGTAGGATATCGAAGAGTGTTATATGAATATAAACTTAAATTTGTAAAGTTATTAGTGAAGCATAAGTGTAACTATAGGATGTGTATGAGCTTAATTAAGAGTTTTAAGGAGTAGTTATAAAGTAGATGATTTGGAATTAAAGGAAATATGCTTAGAAAATAATGAATGTGAATAAAAAGAATTAGTTAGATTTAAAACCAATTGGAATAAGTACGTAATGAATAACTGTTTGATCCCATTTCGGGTGCACTATTTCGAGGGGATTTACATCGATCCGAGTTAGGATTTTTCACTCGATTCTTGATGACGAACACTTGACACGGATTTTTAATGATTCTGAAGTTCTCTATTATAGTATTATGGTTATGCAAGTAAAATGGAGGTTTCTAATCAAGGAACCGGATCGGAGTCCGCACTAGAGTGGTTGAATAAACAATACTAGTTTGGAAGTGAAATTGTGTGATCGAGCGAGCGATCGGATTTGATATTGCATACGGATGATATATGTACATCTTATGGACTTTATTGAAATCATATGTTTTTGTAATTAGAAATGCAAATTTATATAGTTGGATATTATTGTAAGTTAGATGTAAGTTCATAGAAGCAAAGGCTAGTTGACCCTTTTGGTTTCATAAGTCGAGTTTGTTGCCCGACAAATAGGCACATGTTTATATTATTATTTGGTTAGATGATTTTATGCCCGATATAGGAGACCCCTTGGCTTTTTTTATTATGTTAATTTGGAACCGTAGTGGCAATTTATAGTTATTCCGATCGAGCCGAGCAAAGGAGACACTACCGAAATTTTTCGTAAATTTATGGACTTAGAATTTAATAATCCGATTCAACTAGTTGATTTTGGAAAGTTAATGGGTTTAGAGACATTTTTCTTATTTTGAGAATTTTAGGGATGAAATTCCTTTAAAGGGGGAAAGAATGTAGCGACCCGGAATTTTGGTCATTTTTTTTGAAATGTTTAATTGATTTAAATATTAAAATTGGATTGAAAAGTTAAATAACTCAAAAATAAAAATATAGAGATTTAATTTAAAATTAATATCTGGAATTCAAATATAAAGATTATTGTAAATAATTGGATTAGGAATTAAATACTTGAATAGTGATTAAAAATCAGAATTTTGTAGCTAATATTTATTTAATGGATTTAAGACTTATTTGACTCCTTTTAAGTTAATAAATAATAATAGTGAATTAGTTTGTAAATTTATTTTCTGTAATAAATGGTTCAAATAAATAATTAGAGAATAAATTATTATTATTTCGACTTGATTTTTAATGACGTATTTTTAATTTAATTTATCTGATTTTTCCAGAATTTTTATTATGGAAAATATTTAATTATTCGTTTGACGATATCGACAAACGGCAGTGTTTTTGTGATTTTATAGAATCAGTAAACCAGTGTATATTATTATCGTTTTGGAGTCGCGTCGCTGTTTCGAGTGCGACCATATTTTTGTTTTGTCGTTCGGTGTCTATACGTAAAATGAAAATCTGTACGACGAGATGTCGGAATTTACAAATTATATATATCAACACTTATCCAAACTAAAATCACACTTTTTCTCTATACTTTACCATTCCATCAAAAAAGCAAAAAAAAACGATAAAACTTAGTTTCCATTTTCTTTCAAAAATAAAAAAACTATTAAAATAAAAATTGGAAAACTTGATCTTTGGTTTCATGAAGCATAGATCTACAGTTTGACACCAAATGAGGGGTGCGTCTACTCTTCTTGGTTTGACAATAGAAAATGTGAGCTTCAAAATAACTAGGATTAGTGTTTGATGGGATTATGGTCATCGATTTTCAAATTGGGGGTCAATATGGGGTTTGTAGGCGAGTTCAGCATCTCGTGGACGAATTTGATGAAGGTCGGGCTCATTTTTGGTCGCGTGACCTGGTAGGGCATAAAGGCATGTCGCACATGTCGCAACTATCAGGTGGGGATCGAGCTCGAAGGTGGTCGGTCGGGAGGTGGAGAATCCAATGAGGAGTTCGTCAAAGAAAATGGATTTCATTTTCGTGGTGAATTGAGAGAGAGAGAGAGAGGGGGGGATGAGAGAACAATCGGCCATGGCATGGAGTAGTAGCATATTAGGTGGAGAAAATAAGGAAGAAGGGTTAAGGTTTTAATTAACGGTAATTAAAAATTTAAATTGTAATTATTATTAAAATATATTTTTTAAAAATTGATAACTTATAAATGCAATAACTCCATCATACAAGATCCGATCGGGACAAAGTTTTTGCGTTGCGCTCATAATGACGAAAGCTTCAAGGTGGAACTGGTTTGGTGGAACTTGGAGTAATTTGAAATTTGATCTAAAATAAGACGTCGTTCGATTTTAGTTCAAATCAGAACGCTTTTGCGTCAACTGATATTTCGGTGTGTAACGACCCAGAAATTTTAACGATTTTAATAACGTAATTAATTGAAATTTTCATGAAGATAAATAATTAAAATTTTAGAAAGAAAATTTGATATTTGGAATACGTCTATTTAAACATAGCAAGTATCAGATTTTCATTAAAAATATATAAGTTTGTTTTGCTATGTAATTTTATTTAAATTTAAATCAGTTAATCTGATGAAAATAAAATATTTTTGAAATCTAAATACTTTTATATAATAAAAATGTAGACAATTTTCTGAGTTAGACGCCATATTTCATTTTGCCAAATTTGGACTGCTCTAGTCCGTTTATATTATTTTCGACGGTTTAGCAGCATTTTGGCAGCGAATATTGACTTTTGATAGGATGGTCGTATCGCCGATATCTCTGTACCATTATGTTCGTCTCGTCGTTCTGGTCTCCACAGTATATTCATTTGTGCATTTCGGCCGTAGTATATTCATTTGTGCATTTCGGCCGTAGTATATTCATGTGTGCATTTTGGCACCTGGTACGCTGCGAAATCCACGAAACGGTTAGCCGTATCGGTACCCGTTTTAAACTTTTGGTTTTCCTTGTGTCCTTTCATTATCCACCATGTTAATCAATAGCCACTTGCCGTAATTAATTTTAGAATTCAACATATAGGCTGTTACTATTCCCTAGTTTTAATATATATTTTTGGTCGTCCTTTCAATTTCATTTTCTAATCCTATTCGTTGCTTTCACCTTCTTTTGTTTCTGCTCTGAAATAATAATAAAACAAAATATATGTTATAAAAGTAAGCAAACCTGTCTTCTTCTCCTATTTGCAAACTTTCTCGTTTCCTTTTCAATTGCAAAACCACCCTCACCTTGCTAGATCCGCCTTGCACCTGCCGTCTACTCGAACCCACAACCAATATTTCCCTCCCTGACACCTTGTTCCCCTCCACGTGAACCGCAGCCTACCCCTCCTATGCATGGCCATAGCACACAGCTCCAAAACCCCAAGCTAACGGCCACAACCACAGCTGAGCCTTCCTATATCCTTGCCTTCGCCACGTCACTCCTCAACCCGAGACGCCCATCACCATCTCCGCCTTTGCTTCACCCTACGTCCGCCTGACAACATGCCAGCACCATTCCTATCACAAAACCCATCGCCTCACATTTATCCACCCTTCAGATCCACGTATCCCCTTGTCGTTCAGCCCACGGGCACCGAACTGACGCTGACCCTCCCACTTCTCCACCTCTGGCCGTGATATGCCACCACGTCAGCCCACCAACTTCTCCACTCTTCCCCGCCATTTTTCA
Source organism: Allium fistulosum (assembly GCA_030737815.1). Lineage (NCBI taxonomy): Eukaryota > Viridiplantae > Streptophyta > Magnoliopsida > Asparagales > Amaryllidaceae > Allium > Allium fistulosum. The sequence goes on along the minus strand of CM060904.1, from coordinate 1,189,997,744 downwards.
CGTGCACCGAACTCCACCCCAAAGCAACTATATTGTTCCTGAGAAGCTGCTTGTAATAACCTCCACCACAGCCTGCACTTCTCCAGCCTTTCACCCTTGCACTGTTGCAGCCCGCGCCTTGCTTCCTCGACCTCACGGTAGCTCTTCTCCTTCTTATTAAAATAATAATAATATATGTATGTATGTATGTATATAATAATAAAGTAAAGTTATATATATAAGTAAGTTATATTGTTTATATATAATATGTTTAAAGAAGTTTATATATAGTTTTTGTAAGAGTTGTATTTATTTAAATTTATATTATTGTTTTTAAACTAGATTTTTGCAACAATTTATATATATATAATATGTTTAAAATATTTATTTGAATTTATGTTATCAATTTTGTAATAATTATATATATATATAGAATATATATTTGATCCATCAATTCTAAATTCACCTTGCCTTGTTTCTCCACTGTCCAGATTTACAACAGCATTTCTAGCTTTATCGTTGTGTCGCTTGCGTATCCGTGTGCACCTCCGTGTCCATTGCTTCTCATTTTCCGTTGTTCTCTAGTCTCGAAAGATGAGCGATCACTCACGATTAACATTCTTATATTTAGTAAATGCAATTCACATGAAATGACTATTGAAATATGTTGTTAAAATTGAATTTGTTAGTAATTAAATCATTTAAATATAATATGATATTATTTGCATTTGTTCACCTATTATAATTGACATTATTGACACCAATAACCTGTTGGTATGTGTATATCATATTTAATTTAACAATTTTGATCATAACTGCCATAATATGCTATGTTTTCTTATGCTGTTATTTTATTTATTCTCCCTACGGGTTGAAATGATACATACCCAAACGATATTGTAGATTAGTGAAAATCGTTATGGGTTGAAATGATAAAATCAAGCGATTTTATTGATTTTTGAAATATTGGGATTGCGGGTTGAAATGATATATACCCGTAGATATTAAATTTAAATTGCGGATTGAATGATAGATATCTATATCACTTGACCATAGGATAGAAAATTATATACGGACACCGTTGGTCTATATTTTGAAAATGATTTCCAAAGTTTGAAAGGAAATATATGGGTTTTATTAAATATTGATTTTTAAAAATAATGGAAAGATTTTAATTTTAATATATGTGTAAAATTTAGATTTTTAAAATTTTATGTTTTGGAAATTTTAAATTTTTAAGTTAAGTTTAAAGTGTAAATTTTAAGATTTTACTTATATTCTTTTATTATTTTTAAATATTTATAAAATAAGATTTAAAAAGGGATTTAATAATAAGATTTAATTTAATAAAATTTAATATATTTTAATTTAATAAACTTTAATTTAATTAGTTTTTATATTATAGTTAGTATTTATATAAAATTATATTAATAGTTTGAAAATAGATTTTGTAGTAACTTTAATAAAATAAAGATTGGGAAGGTAAATTAAGTTAATTTGTAATTTAATTTGTTCGAGAGTTTAATATAAATAAGAATTGATTTGGAACTTATTGATTTTTTGATTTTAAAGATATGCTTTATAACTTGATAACTTGATTTTGATTCAAGGTGATTTAATGAGTATTTTCAAAGTTAAATAAAATTGAAACTGAAACATGTAATGTTGATTTGAATTTGTAACTTGAGACTTTATTTAAATGTTACTAAAAATGATTAAGTGAATATTTCAAAATTAAAATTAAAAAAATTAAAGTTGAATTTGAAATATAAATGAAATTTATCAAATTGGGTTATTGTAAATGTTTGAATATTTAAACTTTGTAACCTATTGAAATTGATATGGTTTAAATTTGTAATTCAAATCTGTATTTGAAATCGATATAAATTAAAATTGGTTTTATTGAGAATTTGAATTGAATTGTAATTGATGAACTGAGATTGATTTAAATTGAATTTTGGAACTAAAGTCGATTTGAATTGATTTGTGGAATTGAACAAAACAATTCTAATTTGAAACTATTTTTGACATAAACTCTTTTAATACAAACTATTTTTAATATATATACTATTTTATATATAACCTATTTGAAATATAAAATATTTTAATATATATAGAAACTACTTTAAATATTCAAATTGTTTAAGTGGGAACTGTTATGATTTAGATTTAATGGATTTAAATGCAAATATTTGATAAGATGGTTTAAACTATTTCGTGGTTATGATTTTTGGAAGTGAATATGATTTCGAAAGTGATATGATTTTTGAAATGAATATGATATTTTGATATGAAGTATGAACTGAAACGATTATAAGAGTGATTTTATAAAATGACCACGGTGTGAAATTAGCGTTTGGTTGTTAAAGAGACCAGGATCGGATATTGTCATACTCTCTGCCAATATCGAAAACCACTTTAACAACTATGCACATGGTGGAGATTGCAGAACGAAGTAGGATGGTTTGGCGAACGATTATGTATGAGGTATTAACGCAGCCCTGACTCCCGCGAGTCAGCTTGATGTGGCTAAAACAGGAGCTATACCGGGTCAAGTGAGGTCGCACCTTCAATCGAGCATGCTTCTTCGATACCATTCTATTACTTTGTTATGTGATTGGGTGTACCTTTGATTTGGGAGTGTGTCTCAAGGTGGGCGGTAGTAGCTGCTATGCGTTACCACTAGTCCGGAAGTGTAAACAGTAGAATCCTACCCTGGCATTGCCTCGCATGCCTTGTCACATGCCTTGTCGCGCCCTTTACGAGTTTGTTTTGTACCATACCTATGGAGTGCTCCCTGAGTAAACCACCGGTTTTGTGGAGCTTACAGTATTTGTATAGACTACGGAAATATAAAAAATGTGTTAAGGGGGATATAGGTAACGCCTTAACGCTATTTTAATATTTTACTTTACTGTAGACATTATATATGTAGCGTATTGTACTATGTATGTAGATATTTTAACGGATCCTTAAAGGGTGGAATCCCAAACATCCTTTAAATTATTTGCATTTCATTTTGAATTTCACTTGAGTTGATTTACTAGCATAACAATGTTAATCCTGACTCAAGTGTTTTGTGTTTTGCTTTATGCTCGGGTAAGACTGAGTGTCACGACATTTGAGACTTACTTTTGGAGCTTGGAGTTTTGCTTGGAGATCTATCTGTTATCTATTCAGCTTTCCAGTTATTTCAGCTATTTCCGGTTATTTATGTTCAGACTTGTTAGTTACATTTGTATTGGTGACTTCTATGTATTCGGGATTTCTGTTGTATTTTGTTTTTAACTCTGATGTTCTGTAGTAGCTTCATGAACTATTATTTATCTATTCCGCGGCTTGTTGTATTACTCTATGTCTGTGATTCTTTGATTGATTTATTTACTGTATATGCTAAGTTTTTCTAAATATAAAATTAACAATCTGTTGTTTTGGGCAATTCGAGTCGGACATGTGTGGATGATTGTTGATTTGAATAGTTTGTAATAGCAGGTCCTTACAGTTGGTATCAGAGCCAGGTTTAGGCAAAACTTAGCATATGGACTAAAAAATCATTAGAGATAGTGTAGTGATACCCTAGAATGAGTAGAATTAATTACAGAATCACATTCGTTCGAGCTTGAAATTCTTTGTTAGGATCCTCTTTGATTAGGATTTCTTTTGAATTTTGGAACTATCCCTTTGTTATAAAATTCGTTCTTGTTTGGGTTCCCACTCAACATAGAGGCAGGACATCTGGTACCTTTGCTAGGACCTCTCCCACTCCTCCTTCTCTTTGCATGATTTTTTTGTTCGTGTCCTTCTTGACCCTAAAATTCATTCTTGTCCCGCCAACCTTAGTATGATTTGTAAAGGGGTGAAATTGTAACATCCGGCCTTTTTGTACGCTTTAAGCAGACACACATGCCGACTCAAACCATACAGAAGGGCGAATTGTTATTTGGGGTGAATAAAAAATAAAAACAAAACAGAATCTCGCAACGGAATGACAAAATATAATAATCAAATAACAGTTCATGAAGTTGTATACAAAACATTTGATTATACTTATCCAATACAAAAATCAGAGTGACACATATCGGAGATAAATACATAACATTTCAACGGAACAGTATGATGTAGTGGAATAATATCGTAAATAATAATAATAAAATCTTCGCCTTCGTCCTCCAAAAATAAGGTCTTCAAATCCTGAAATGCTCAGGCAAACCCGAGCGAATTGGAAAAAACAAAACACTCGAGTCAGAACTAAAAGATTTTATGTGAGTTAAATCAACGGTAAATAAATATGAGTGTAAACGGCGTCGGAGATGTTTACGGAGTTTGACATCTCATATCCATTGTTTAACGTGAGTGCAGCAACTCAAGAGATGTTCGGGATTCACATCTCCTATGGATCCGTTAAACTATCTACTATGTAGTACAATACGCTATTATAATATGTCTACAATAATATAAACTATTAAAATAGCGTTAAGGTGTTACATTTTCCCCCTTAGCACATTTTTATTTCCCATAGTCTATACAGTACCGTAATCCCACCTGTAAACTGGGTGACGTCAGAGGGCACTCCATAGGTATGGTACAAACCAAACTCGTAGAAGGCGCGCTAGGGTAGATGACACGGCACAACTAGGCAATGCCAGGGTAGATTGCTCCTGTTTTAGCCACCTTAAGCTAACTCACGGGAGTCGGGTCCATGTAAATACCTCATATAGGATCGTCGCCACCATCCTACTTTATTCTGGAGTCTCCACCGCGTACACGGTTGTTAAAGTGGTTTTCGGTATCGACAGAGAGTATGCCCATATCTGATCCCGGTCTCTTTAACAACCCATCGCTTATTACACACCGGATGGTTCTTTTACATTTCCAAAACCATTTCATAATTGATATCAAAATATCATATATAATTCAAATCATATCATTTTCGAAATCATTACTCATATTTACCTTTGAAATCATATCAAATTTGAAATCATAGTTCGAAATTATATTTCCTTCCAAAAGTCGTGTTTCCAAAATAGGTTAAACTCTCATTTCAAAATTATCATATTGAACCAAATATGTTATTTAATTGCCAACGTAGGTTATAATATCATTAACCGTATTCACTTAAAAATCCAGAATTTGAATATAAACCCATCCATTTTACTTAGTTTGGAATTTAGAAGAAAATAGTTTTAAATAGTTATAAATAGTTAATATAGATTTAAAATAGGTTAAATATAATTAAAATAGATTAAATAGCTTTAAAATAGATTAATTAGATTTAAAATAAGTTAAAACAGGTTAATTAGTTTAAAAGTTGAAAATGTTAATAATTAATGTCTTTAAAATAATATATCTTTAAAACAGTTTATATATTAAATATGAATTTGAAATTTATATCAATTTAAACTATTTATTCCATTCCAACACATTTGGACCATTTTAATATCCAAAAACCCAATTTCAAATTTTCCAATTCCAATTCTCAATAAAATATTTAATCAATATCGCCTCCAATCCATGTTTGAAATATCAATTTAAATTACTCCAAATTCAATATATTTCAAAGTTATATTTCAAACAATTTAAAATAATTCAATTCTGACAAATTTCACTTTTTATTCCAACTTCAACTTTGAAATTTCAATTAAATCCATTTTAACAATACCTTTAAACCAATTCCAATTTTATCGTAAACTTGAATTTCGATAATAATTCAATTCGTATAAATCAAATTTTTTTATTTCAAAATATCACTTAAAAAGGATTCAAAAATCTAAAGCTTTAAAATCGTTTAATTTAACCAATCTGGTGTCCGTATATAATTCTCTACCCTAGAATCAAGTGATACGAATATTTATCAGAAGCCAAATGGATTGCTTCAGCCCTTAGATATACTAGTTTGAAAGTGGGATTTGATATCCATGGAATTTATTGATAGGCTGCCAAGGTCAAACAGAGGAAATGAAAGTATTTGAGTCATAGTGGATAAATGACCAAGAGTGCAAATTTCATTCCCATTAAGTCAACCAAGATGGCACCTGTATTGGCTAAGTTGTTTATGAAGAACATTATCAGACTGCATGAGATTCCTAGTAATACAGTCAGTGACAGAGATGTCTTGTTCGCTAGTGAATTCTGGAAGAATCTATAAGAAGTGTTAGGTACCAAGAATATGATCAGTACTGCTCATCACCCATAGATGGAAAGACCATTTGCACTTAGTTGAGTTTTCCTATAATAATAGTTATCAGATTAGTATAGGAATGGCGCCTTTTGAAGCTTTGTATGGAAGGCCATGCAAACCATTAGCATGTTGGTTGGAGACAGAAGACAGATTGGTCCTTGTTTTGGATATGGCAAGGGAAGACACAGAGAAGATTGAGTTAATCCAAGTTAGGATGAGGGAAGCTTAGTCTAGGCAGAAAAGTTACGTAAATAAAAGGCGTAAGGATTTAGATTTCTCAGTTGGAGATTATGTTTTCATTAAAGTATCACTGATGAAGGGAGTGGTATGATTTGGAAAGTCAGGGAAACATGCACCGAGATATGTTGGACTGTTCCCTATTATAGAAAGGATCCAAAAACTCGTGTATCGGGTAAAGTTATCGAGTAGTTTGGCAGGAGTCCACAATGTTTTTCATTTTTCTCATCTTAAGAAGTATATACATGATCCAGAGAATACTATTACTCTGACTGCATTGAAAGATTTAGTGATGAAACTAGATATGACTTTTGTTAGGCAACCAGTGCAAGTTGTGGCAAGAGATGACAAGAAGTTAAGGAACAAGATTGTTAAGTTAGTGAAGGTCCAATAGAGTGACAATGAGAAAGACTGTACTTGGATGACGGAAGACATGATTAAAGAGACTTATCCTACATTGCTTTGAGAGTATGTTCTACATTTGTTGCATATAGACTTTTTACTAGTCAGGTGGGCTAGTATTATTGTCTTGTGATGTTAAGGATGTTTGCATGATTGATATGCTTATTATGTAGTCCTTACTGAATTTCGAGGACGAAATTCTTTAAGGAGGGGATCCTGTAACACCCCTAATTTTGATTAACATTATTTAAAGAGATTTAATTATATAAATGAAATAGAATAATGTGATGTGTAGTAGGATAAGGAGGATGAGATTTGATAGATAACAAGGTCGAGCCTTAACTAATTAATTATTAAGATTGTTTTAGAAGTTTACACATAAAAGAATGTATGAGAGGGGTAAAATAGGAATAGATCTATCTCTCATCCCTTAAATCCTCCCTCTCTTAAATTATTCTCACTTTTACTCATAAAAAACAATCAAAGGGAAATTCAAGGAGGTCGGCCATTAATCATACTTAGAAGTGGAAAACTAAGGGAAAATCAAAAAGGAAAAGCTAAGGAATCATCTCCATTAAATCTCAACTCCATTATCCAATCTAAGGTGAATAATAATAGACCATATCATTTTTGTACTTCTTGATTTAGAATCTTGATGAATTTTGATTCCTGATGATGTTATGATGTGCCATGTATGATTTTATCATTGTTTAGATAGAGTAATGTTTATTAGAATTTTTATGAAATTATTTTAATAGGTTTTGAGGGTAAAACCTAAGTTTTCAATCTCTAAACAATTTGATTTTCTGATATGATGTGTAAAACATAATTTTGGAGATGAGTTTTTAATTTCATAATTTTTCAAATTGATAGGAATATTTTATGAATTTCCTAAGAGAAAAGGGCATTTATTTCGGGTTTTAGATATTAAAAATAATTAAATAATGATTTTGGACTCGAAACTTTTATTTGTTAAAGAATATGTTAATTCTGATTTTTGGTGAATTTTGAGGATTTTTCTCATAAGATTATGATTTTATATGAATTTATTAAACTAGAAAAGCTTATAAATAATCTTGAATAATTAATATTACTTGAAGGGTACAAAGATAGTTTTGGAAAAGAAAATGGAGTTGCAATAGATTTCTTAAAAGAACGTGGGAAAGTATGTTTTCAACCAATAGAAAATCTATAAATAATAAGAGTTGGTGAAAAGAGATTTCTTTATATATAAATAAAACAGTTTTTATGGTAACTACAGTATTGCCATACCACACATATCAATGTCGACGCCCTGATAATGCAGCAAGTATGAGCGGCGACACTGATATGGAGGGAAGCATTGATAACTACTCAAGTAGTTATGGAATGATTCCGTCCATGTTGAAGTGATCAATGTCGACATCCTATCAATGTCGACTTGGTAATCCCGTAATATACCTAGGCAATGCCGACCGCCCTTATTCCCTTGTTTTGGTAATATATGGAATTGATGCTGCAATTAAGTTATGCCGCAACTTGTAGTTCCGTTATTAAACTATTTACTGCTCTATTGTCGCTATCTTTTCAGCGTCGCTATGATGTCGCGTGTCGTCTTTTTAATAACTATGGTTTTAAGACGGTGACGCTGCCAACCTTACTATCGATATTGATTGTTTTACGGCAATGAAGCCGCTATATCATGGTTTCGATAACCCTAGTTACGACATAGTAGCTACTGTTTTTATAGCACCCAATATCAATGTTTTATGATATTGATGCCGCATGTTACCAACGTCGGCTTTAAGGTATTTTCATATATAAAAGGCTATATTTAATAGGTTCGATAGTCTATAAGTTTCTATGTTGCTACAACATTAAATTTGGCATTATAGCCTTACGTTTTTATAAAATTAGAATTATTTTAAAGGCTTTGATATGGAGGGATGCGACGTCCCATGACGGCTATATCAATGCCACTAGTTTTTGAAAACGAACATATTCTAAATTATGGCGTTAAGCCCTATAATGAGGAGGTGCAACATCCTCCCATTATTTCCAACGCATACATGGCAGTATTAAAATGGTTTATAAAGTGGCATGAGAAATTGGTAAAGTAAGAGGCTGTATTTTTCTTGTTTTAAATATGAATTAAAGGGACTAGTCATATATAATGATAAATGTTTTTAATGAATTAGCCTAAGTTTTTATTTGAAATTAACAAAGAGGGTTATTATTTAAGTTTAAGTAATTAATGCCAATTGATTGAACATATTTGAATGATGGATGCTATATGTATTTTATTTGATCAGTTATTTTGCATGATTATTATTGTTATACTCACATCATCATGGCCGATAATTGCATTTTGGGATACAAAAGGGCAGAATAACTAGCTAGGTTGACCCATTAGTGAGTACAATCAGATTTAACTCATAAGTGTGTAAAATTATATCCAAGAGATTAGATAGTTCAAAAGATTTATGATGCGCAGCACTGATCAAAAGATTATAATCTGAGATATGATATTGGAAGGGTCCAATAGGTTCATAGTCATCCCATAAAAACTATAGCCCGAGTAGTGTTATTGGAGGATATTAACAGGTTCCTAGTGATCACATGAAAACTATGATTTTAAAGTATGGTATTGGAAGAATCCAATAGGTTCATAGTGGTCTCATGAAAACTATAATTGGAAATTGTTATTGGTAGAAACCAATATGTTCTTAGTGGTCCCATGAAAACTATGATTTCAGATAGATAGTCCTTAAGAGCTATGATAGGTTATTAGTCGGCCCATGAAAACTAATAGTTTTATAGCAAACCTAGGAAAACTATGGATTGAGACTTAGGGTAGATATAACCCTATGTTGACAAAAGAGTCAGACTTACCCACATTGCATACTTGCATATAATTGTGTTATTATGTTTCAACCATTGTGGATGTAGGAGCGTAGTATATGGTTGTTATGTTAGTTAGGATACTAGTGAGGGGAAAAGCCATTCCGCTCAGTGCTGTGGTCTTACAAGATATCTATTTTTGGTTCGAGATGGTAGGTTATTATTCACACCAGACCGTTTGTGTGACTCTAAGTTTTTGTTTCCCCTTAAACTCTCGGGTACTCATTTCAGTAGGTTGAGAGTAAGAGTTTCTAGGTTTCCAGTAAGACGAATAAGCTTCCAGAGACGTGTAGGAGGTAATCTAGCTATTTAGGAGTTTTTATCTAATCCACTGTGTTGTTTGATTCCGTCTGAATGGACGTAATGCCAAGTTGTATAATTGTCGAGTGTTAGACTCCAGTCAGCCAAGGAGGCATCTTCATATGTCGCTCTTGGAGTATTTTGTAATAATTGTAATTTCTTTGAACATGGGATTGCGAATGGGATTATGTGATATAGAATATTATTTGTGAAATGAAATGTGAAAGTTTGTCATTAAATTGTGTTTAAAAAATTTCATATTCATGTGCTTCTGAAATTACTGATATCATTAACATAGCCGCATTTTGTCATTGGAAATTAATACTATGTATGACTGCAGCATCCATAGCACTTAGTTTTGAGCCTCAAATGGAGGATGTTACAAGGGCCAGTATGGATTGTTGATCGAAAGTCACTCCATTGGAAGAATTAGAGCAGCATGCCCTAGAGACTAGTCTGTACGGGATAGACTAAAGCTTTAGAAGTGGGAGAAGAAAGCGATGCACCTATTTTCCGGTTCCCTCCTCCCACTGCTGGAATGGAAGTTCCTTCGCCCGAAGGAAATGTTGAGGTTCCCCCTTCACGTTTCGGTTCGATGGAGTTTATAAGAAATTAGGGAGATGATGATTTGGGAGGTACAATGGAAGCTGCTAAGGAAATTTCTCTTAAGATAGTGAAGCCATGGTCTAAAATAGGGAAATGTACTCTAAGTTAGTGGAATCTAGGCTTTTAGGCCATAAAGCTACATGTATCTTTGGTTCTGATGATGATGTGCCTGCGGAAACACATAACTTTCCCATAGACTATCTACAGGACCAGGAGATTGACATTGAGTTGGGTAACACAATGTCCTTGGATAAAATCCAAAGACAACTTGACATGATGGACAAGCTTAGTGGTTCGTCCGATAGCTTTAATGCACACTACATACACATATACCTCATGCATACAACACCCAAAATTATTAATCATTGGTGAATGGTTCTAACACTTGTCCTTTTTCCTTTCACAAAATTCATGGCGTCCCAAAGACGCTTAAGCACTATTTTAGACAAATGAATGATGAGGTGGACTCTAAGAAGATTTCTAGGGCGGCTTCTTACTTTAGGATTAGAAAAAAAGTGGGTCCGCCCACCCATATGGTAGCTTCTTCCTTTGGAACTAGAAAAATGTGGGTCCGCCTACCATTGAGTTAAGGACTGAGAAGTTGATCACTTACCACCCTATCAATTCTGAGTTCATTAAGAAATATATAGGGTCTCATAAGTGCTCTCATTGCCATGGAAATCAAACTCTAGGTTGCTATGTCGCCATTCAAAGTCTCCTAGGTCATTCCCCTTCATTCGTTTTGGCTCTAAGGTTTCTATTCATCAGGAATGAACACATAAGAGCGGCTCCTCCAAGACGACTTCAGTTGCTTGCATCAAGTTCAATTACTAAGGTGTCAACTACTTTGAAAACCAAAGCCCCGATCGTCACCGACCCCCAAGATCCACCATACAATGAGTTTAACAAGATCATCAGTTACAAAATCCAATGGCTAGGCTTTTGGAGAGCACTTCACCCAACCAATTCCCTGAGCTCATTAGCATCTTTAGGAATTTAATGAGCTTGCAGGCTAAGATAGTTGATGCACAAACTAAGGCGTTCGCTGAATTGAGATCTTTATCAGACTTTTATGATAAGTTGATATAGGTAGAGAAAGAGATTAGAAAGCATAAGGTGGAGCAAAGCCACAAGATCTTCAATCTTTAGAGAGGCATTCATAAGCATGACCAACAAATTCTAGGTCACAAAAAGGTTGTTAATGCCTTAGAGAGCTTGCATACCTATAAGATCAATTTGCTCAAGAAGGCTCAACCGAGGAGATTCGAATACTGAAGGAGGCAGATGAAATCGGGGCAAGGAGTCTAAGGGCTTGTATCAGGTTAAGGCTAAGGGAATGTGCAAGGCCTTCAATGACACCACTGCCAAGTATAAAGATAAGGTGGAGAGATTAAAGGATACGGTAGAGAATCTTGAGGTTGACATGGATATTTTATATAGGATGCTAATTGAGTGGAAGGTACAAATGACATCACTCAAGGCTAAGATAGCTGCGCTAATCATAAAAAAGACCACCTTACAGACTCGGTTGAGAAGGTTCAAAAGAAGACCAATATTATGGATATGCAGTTAGATGAAATTATTGCCTTGCTCGACAAAGTCTATTATAGAGACTGTATACAGTGGGGAACTTAAATTGGCTCAGTGATCACAATGAGGTTATCGCATATATCCATAAATGCATGGTGAGGGAGGCCAAAGAGGCTAGTCTCAAGGAGGGAGGGGGAAGGTTTGATTTGATGTCGTCGATGCTTGCTTTTCTGCTGGGAAAATGGAGGCTATTCATGTAGGATATGTCATTTAGGCTAATTTAGCGGAGAAAGAGAGAAATAAGAAGGCTGGAGAGGATCGTCTTACTACAACATCTCTTGAGCGGACTTCCTCTCAGTCGATTATCTATGTAGTGATGCATGATGTTCCTCTAACTGTATTTCATGTATCAACTTTAGCCATTGATAATCGAGCTCCCGTCGATGCTCTTGATCTTTCTGAGGTCCAAAGGAAGGTTGGATTATACTCTTTAGACCATGTACAACCACTTTCTGGGTGTGTTCACGATTAGTGAGACCTATGCCTGACATTACCCCTTATTTCCTTATAGGTGAGACTGCATTGGTGGATCCTAAGGAGTAGCAGTTACCTCCACTAAGATGGTTGATGTGACCTTAGGTCCATCAGAACGGATAAAAGGAGAAGAGAAACCTAAGAGGATTATGGCTCTAGATGAGGATGTCAAAGTGGAGATGACAGGCTATAAAGATGTGTCCGAAGAAGACGTTGATAGGGGGAAGCTCTCATGAATAGGTTAATTGTTATGTATCATGCGGATGTTGCTGGAGTTAAACAAGAGGTACCTAAGGAGATAGGCTTGATGAAGAAGCAGCATGGCCTGGCTCATACATTCATTCGAATTGACGGGGAGAAAGAAAAGAAGGATGCGTGGTCGCCTTAACACGAGGTTCCGGGGAAGAATAGTCCTCAACCAGCCTAGTGAAAAGATACCCCTCACCGGCTCTTTGTATTTTGACTTGGATTTTTTGTGATTTTAACTGTTAATAGAGTGTTGGCCCATTATTTATTAAATAGAGTTTTGTAAGAGCATAAGTACTAGATTTCCATCCTTAATTGTTGAACTTGTTTGATACAAGATTGTTCTATTTTGTGATGTGGACTTGACATTCTTCTGATATTAACTTACCACTATGTTTGATATTTTCCTTTGTACACATTTTTATTTTTCTGTATGAATATTTACACAAGTACTTATGCATTTTATTGCAACATTTAAATGTAACATCAATACATGGCTAAGGCTAGAAGTTGTAATATGTTTGTACAACATAATTGCCTAGTTATTTATCTTTTTAGCAACCTTCTCATCGCCACCTTGCACACTTTTACAAGATCAATCACCAATAAGTTTGGTAGGGTAAGCGGTCTTTGCTGAAGTACCTTCATGATCCAGTTCCTTGTTGGCATGTTAGCTTGCAAGCAGTAGTCCATTAATGTAGGCATAAGCATATCTTCTTTAATATCTCTAGGGAGATTCGATCTATTATTCTAGTAAACACATCCATTTAAGGAATATAAGGGGATTTGGTTCAGTATTTTAGAAGCATATCCTCGTTGAGTATTAAAAGGGGATTCGACTTCTTAGCTTCTAGAAGAAATCCCTCTTTTGATATAGACAGAGGGAAACAACTCCTTAATTTCTAGAAACATCTCATTTCGAGTGTCGACAAGGAATTCCATAGTTTTTTAAGACACTTCTCATTTTAAGTGTCGACAAGGAGATTTGATCCATATTTTCTAAAACATGTCTACGTCCAGGTGTCACAAAAAGATTCGATTCCATACTTTTCAAGGGCACGTCTTCTTTTAAGTATCAAAAAGGAGGTTCGATGCCATAGTTTCTAGAACACATTTCCTTTCAGGTGTCGAAAAGGAGATTTAATTCTAGGGTAAAGAGATATTCCCTCTTATAAGTCTAGGGGAATTTATTATGCAAGGTAGTGTGAAAATATTCTCTAGGAAAATTTATTTCATGAGCAGAGTGTATCCAGTTTACTTGGTCTCAAGTTCAACCGCTTTCATCCACACTTGCTAAAATGGGAATACTCACTACACCCGGACAAGGGTAGTCCAAAGGCAACTCATAGATAGTGAACTACCCGTTTCGATGATCAAAATTTGATCGTGGGTGAATCGGTTCACTATTGCCTGCTAAGGTTTGTCTAGGGTCATTAGGATGTGTCAGCATCGGATGCCCCCAATGTATAGTGGTCCAACATTTACAGGTCCTATATATTGAAAAATTTAATCAGTATGAGTTATACATTTTCACAGCGGTGAAGATGCACCAACCATCTATCGTAAGTGTACATGCCAAATTCCTAGGGTTTGGTGAAACTATGATAGCCTTGACATTCTCAGGTTGTAATCCTAGTAGTTATAATAATCCGTGCACAAATGAGAACTTGACACAATCATATACCAAAGAAGTCACACTTATTAAACACTAAAGAAAACTATTTTTATTACATGATAATGACATTAAAATATAAAAAATGATTTAAGAAAAATTACGATAGAGATTCCAAGCATTCTATGCTTTTTTGGATATTGCTCCGCCTACCATGCTAAGATGTGAGCTCTGTTTCTCAATCCCTTATGGGCGACGTATACCCGAATCGAGTCCAATGCTCCTGTAGAGGGAAATTTCATTTTTGTACCAAGTCTTCATCTTCAAACAGGCAATGCTTTACTTTACAATTTTATTGCTTTGCCATTTTTTGCATGTGTGTTGCAGCTTTCAAGGCAGCTTCATCATGTTTCTCCTCAATCAAGTCCAAATATATGCTCAACAACTCCTTGTTTTCCTCTAGGTTATAGTGGATACGCCTATGAGTTGGGACTATAGTTTTGATGTGGAGCATAACTTTCGAGCCATAAGCAGAGGCGAAGGGAGTATGCCCCGTCGCAGTCTTGTAATACAGTATGTCCAGAATGCAAGTGGTGATTCATCTACCCAAGCTCCTTTAGCTTGTTCCATTCTCTTCTTGATGAGTGTTTTGAGAACCTTGTTCACCACTTCAACTTGACCATTGTCCTATGAATATGCTACAATCGAGAAACTTTTCTTAATACCATGCTGTAGACAAAAGTCGGTGAATTCCTCACTATAAATTTGTAATGTGTGGTTTAGAATGATCTGAAGTAGGTCACCGTACCTGTAGATAACATTTTTTACCAGAAATTTTATCACCTTAGTGGAGGAACCTTGGTAACAGGTTTAGCTTCTACCCACCTAGTGAAGTAATCCACTGTCACTATTGCATACTTAGCTCTACCCCTTACCATTGAGAGTTCCCCGATAAGACTAATATCTAATGTGGAAAATGGCTAAGGGTTGACCATATGAGTTAGCTCGGTCGGTGCTAACTTGGGGATCTAAGCAAACTTTTGGCACTTATCACACATCTTAGTGTACTCCACGGCATCATTGTTAAGAGTCTACAAGAAGTATCCTTATCGTAAGATATTCTTTGGTAGGGTTTTCCTCTAGTATGGTCTCTACAGCTAACTCGATGCACATTATCCAATATTTCCTTAGTTTCCCTTCCTGCCACGTTTCTTAGTAGCTGGTTAGAGAAACCCCTTCTATATAGGATGCCATCCTGTTTGGTGTACAGAGGCGCTTTTTGCGATACCTTCCTTGCTTCGTTCTGGCTCGGGCCAAGATCCCTTGGTCGGATATTCGATGATAGGTGTCACCCAGGTCTCTTTCCCATTAGTTGTTCCCATAATGTTAATCTCCTCGAAACTTGAGTTTGGTAGGGTCATTACCAAACTGACCCAAGAAGTTGTCCATTCCCTGAGCTAGCCAATTTTGTCAAATCAGCAACATCCGATTTTTCGTCCATGTAATGTGCTTAACCACATAATACTCCAGCTCATTAAGCATTACCTTTTCCTTTTTGATATAAGATGTCAATCATTTTCCTTTGACCTAGAATTCCCTAAATACATGATTCACAACTAATTTTGAATCGCTATGGATATACAATGACCTGATTCCCAGCACCTTAGCCATCTCCAATCCCACTATTAGTGCATCATAACCTACCACGTTATTTTTTGCTCCAGATTTTAGCCTCGGTGCACAGCATGACTTGGATCCTTCAGGCTTGATCAAGATTACCCCAACACCTAAATCGTGCTTGTTTGAAGCTCTAGCCACGAACATTCGCCGTTTGAGGGCTTCTGACTCATTGGTTTCCATATCACTGTCTCTGATAGTAAATCTACGATGAAATCTACTAAAGCTTGTCCTTTAATTGTTTTTCGGGGGTGGTACGTGATTTTTTATTGGCGCAACTCAATACTTCACTTCAGTAGCCTTCCTGAATTATTTGGGCAATGTAGGACCCGCCTAAGGGGTTGATTGGTCGGCACCTTGATAAGGTGTGATTGAAAGTAGTGCCTTAGCATTCAAGATGCAATTAACCGACAATAAGAAATATATTCCAATTTCAGGTATCTAGACTCTGGTCTGGTGAAGCGTTTACTAATGTAGTGTACCAGTCTTTTCACCTTGGCTTCCTTTCGCACCAAGGCTAGGCTTAAGGAGTGTTCTGACGCACCTAGGTATGGCTATAAATCTTCCCCTTCCATGGGCATGGATAGGCCAGGGGGTTTCTATAGATGATCTATCAGGTTCACAAATGTAGCTAGAAACTCGTCAATCCATACAAATTTTCCTTTCACCTTCTTTAGTGCTTCAACGAAGGGAACACACTTATCTGTAGCCTCTGAGGTGAACCAGCTTAGCAAAACAACCTTCCCATTCAAGCTTTGCATCTCGCTTCACATATTTGGGATTTTGATGTCCTTCAACACCTGAATTTCTTCATGTTTTTCCTCAATCCCTCAAGCGTGCATAATAAACCCAAGGAATTTTCTAGAAGAGACCCTAGAAGGACATTTCAAGGGGTTCAACTTCATCCCATACTTCCATAGCACTTGGAACATCTAACCCAAATGGTCAATACTATCCTTCTCCTTTTTGGAATTTATAGGAATATCGTTCATGTATTCTTTCATAGTTCCCCTAATCTGATTAGCAAACTTCTCTTTGACCAACCATTGATACGTGGCTTATGTATTCTTCAGGTCGAAGGGTATAACCTTATAGAAACATAGCCCTAGGTTAGTGATGAAACTACTATGATATTTATGGGGGACATATATTTCTACCTGTTTATATCCAGAGTGGGCATCCATACAGAAGAGTAGCTCGTGTCCTTCCATTCCTTCAACCAACTAGTCAATTCTTGGAAGTGGGAAACAATTCTTGGGGGCAAGCATCATTTAGATTCAAGAAGCTGACACAAATCCACCATTTTCCATTCAGATTCTTTACCAGGAGCGGGTTGACCACCATTCTAGGTATATAGACTCCCTTATGAACTCGTTTGCCAACAAAGCCTTTACCTCTTCGTTTAAAGCCGCTAAATGGTCAAGTCCCATACTATTCTTCTTTTTCTTAATAGGAGGCACTCTTGGATCAATGCACAATGCATGAAATGCGATGGTTGGAGAGATCTCGCACATGTCGGCATGAGACCATCCAAACACATCTTGGTTATTGCTTAAGAACCCCACGAAATGAGCTTTTAGACCACTCTAACTAGGATCTGATCTTCATCACTTTGGTTAAATCATACTCGTCATCCTTCACAAACTCATAGCCTCCAAAGGCTCTGCCATTGCCCTCCTCCTCTATCCGTTGGGTATAATTCGTTAAAAGGATCGCTTGTAAAGGGCCCCTTCATTAATTATTGTGCATTCGAGTTTTTAATGCAGAGAGTCATGTCGCCATTCTTCCCTCCTCAATGCATTTGTTCTCACGGAGCTTTGCTACATAACATTCCCTTGTGAATCCAGACCTCCTTCAGTGATCCCAAATCCATTAGCGGTAGGGGATTTTTCCTTTAGGCACCGTTGAGCTAAGACTACTCGAAAGTTAAAAAGAGCATGTCGTCCTAGGAAAGCATTGCACAACGAGAAACCATCCACTAAAACGAAAGTCGGCTTTCATATGGCTGATCTGGAAAAATCCCCGAGCTTGACAAATAGATCCAACTTTCCTAGGGACATCTTCCTTTCACAAGTGAATCCACGTAATTATTTATTGCATGAGGGTAATATCCTTCATTGGCAAACCTATTTTATCAAAAGAATTCTTGAATGGAACATTAACTGAATGCCCACTGTCCACCAAAACACGGTGTACTTCTGTTGGGCCAAGCCTAACTGAAATTACCATTGGGTCGATGTTCAGAGATTGCTTCCTGTGTTGGTCCTGACATTGAATATATGGCTATATCCATATAACCAATGATAAGTGCTAATACTGTAGAAAATAAACTCAATAACAGTTTCAGACCAGTACGTATATGTGTATATAAATAATATATATATATGCAATAATAAAATGAACAAAGAATAAAAGTAATAATAATTTGATTAAACTAGGTAAAGGATATTATAAACTAAATATTATAAAAGGTAAGGAATAAAATGAAGAATAATTCAAGACTGCAACTTAAACGAACAGAACAAACTATGAAAGTAAAGGAACTATAATAAATATCATGCCTAAACCTAACAAACTGATCAATACTTAGTAAAAGTCAAATTGAAGGTAAACAAAAAAAAACTAAATACAATCATGTATGAAAAGTAAAGAGCTAAGAGACACAGCGGGAGTAAATTAACTCTAAATACCATGCTAGTTACAAAGTAGCAGTAGAGAATCAGACAAGTCATTAACAAAAACATCTACTAAAATGGTACTTAGAGCGTTATTATATTTCCTATTATTAAAAACAAATTTTCCTTTTGAAAATCAATGCAGGATTTTACTTTTTTGAGAAACTCTTTAAAACAAACATTGTTATTCAATATGTAACTAGAGTTCAGAATACAATTAAAAAAATAACATGATTATGGATATCAAATTTTCCAAAGAAATACTAACATTATTAAAAAACTCTGATTTTTATCAAACCGCATATACCAACCAGTGATAACAAAATAATGTCAAGTAGAAACCAATGGCCACTAGCACAATAAAGTTTAAAGATACATCATATGGTTAAAATAAAAAATACTAAGGACATTTAGGAGAATGAATTTAGTGATATGATCATCATAATATGAATGCATAACCTTTTCCAAGTTCATATTGCAAAAATACATTTTTTATTAATAAAATTATTCTTCTTCACTGCTAAAAATACATTCTTATTCTTTAAATGTTCTATAGTATTTAATTTCTTAAATAAAATTAACCACATATGAAGCTTAGCTTTAGGTGGCACATTTTCTTTCCAAATAAATTTAAATAAATTCGATTTAGTTCTTGAAATTTTTAAAAGTTTTAAAATGACTTAGACATAAAGAAAATTACTCTTATCCGAACACCAAATTTTAGTATCATGTTTATGATCTATATTAAAATAGTTCTAATGTAGAACAAAGTAAAGCAAACCATATGAAAGTGATTCCTTCCAACATGTTGAAACTGAATTCCTAAAGAAAGTTCAGATTTGGTCTAAAACTTCTGAAATTAAAGTGTTTTTGAAATTGCAAATATCATAACGTTCTCTAAATTCTACTTTAAGTAGAATAACAGATAATCAACAATCATGCTAGAATGATATGTCCTTGAATGGACTATATTACTAATTCCTAATTTAAAAATATCAATTATTAAAATTGATTTCTAGAAATGTGAATAATTATTAGTTTTATTATAAGTAATATGATTTAAAATATAAGTACCTCCATAAAATTGATTCAAGATTATTTCTTTCCATTTTAGGTTATCATTATTAGTATTGAATTTCCATAATAATTTTCCTAATAGAGCCACATTCAAATTGTGTAAATTAATTATTCCTAACCCTCCTTTCGATTTACATACCATTTCCCAACCAACAAGACATTTTGAACTAATAATAGAATTATCCCACACCATAAGAAGTCTCTACTAATTTTATTCAATTTTATCAATTACCTATTTGGAAAAAGGTAAAAAGACATCCAATATATAGGTAATGCTGATTAAATAGAATTAGTAAGAACTATCCTACCTGCCCTCAATAAAAATGTACAGTTCATTCAGATAGTCTTTTGTTAATTTTATTAATTAAAGTTAACCAATCATCATGCTTAAATTTAGTTGGCCATATCAAACACCCTAAGTAACTATGGGAAATTTCACAAATTTACAATTCAAATAACAAGCAACTTGATTCCCTATCTTATCTAAGTAATTTGGTACTAGCATATAACTTTTGTCAAAACTAATCTGTAATGGAGAAAGTAATTCAAAACTATATAAAATAAACTTAAGCGCTATAATGTGTTGAGGCAAATGAGGTGTGAAGAGCATGGTATCATCTGCAAACTAGAGAACAAAGAGGCCTCTACTTGTAGTCTCATTACCTACATTATCTAAAACCTGCTACTAGTGCCTAGCTTGATGAGCCTAGCAAACACATCAGTAGCTATATTAAACAAAAAAGGAGACAATGGGTTGCTGCCTATGTCCACATTCCAATTGGATTTTATTTCAAATATTTTATTAAACACAATAAATGAATTTCTGGTTTTAAGGAAAGACATAATCTAACCTACTCATCTAACACCGAAATCTCTAGCCATTAATAAATCCTTAATAAATTCTTGATAAATTGAATCAAATGTGTTTGCAAAATCAAATTTTAGAAGCGCATCGTGCTATATTGAAATTATTCTTGGGTGGCCAAGTATATATTCTCACAATGTCATGTAGGTCAATGTAAGTTTCGAATCTTGGTCCAAGCCTCCATCTTTTTTGCTCTACTTTCTTTCCACCAGATCTGCCCTAGTTATTATACTTTTTTTAATTAGCAATGTCATTTCCACTTTCTTTCACCATAACATTGACACTACTAGATGACTTTCCAATCCGAGTATTTGCGTCAAGTTGCCTTTCCAAAGTTGTGCCTTTCAGCCTTTTTCCACCTCGTAATAGAAATCTTATAAAGTAGTCGGTTTCTCTTTTGTCGGCCTCTATGCAAACTTCGTATCTAGATGTACTCCACTACATAGTGCCATTAAGACCAGTCTCTCATCCATGTTTTGAACGGTAGTCACTACGGCATTAAACCGTGTTAAGTATGGATGTAATGACTCAACATCTTGTTCCTTCACATTTAATAGCAGGTATGTGTCCTATGATTGCTTCACGTGCAACTGACTAATAAACTACTCCCTTAATATTGCCCATGAGTGGATCGATCTTGGGAGTAAGCGGCAGAACCACATAGTTGCTAAGCTGGGTAAAAATAAAGGAAATCACTTGCACAAAATTCCCTCTATAGCTCCACTCATCATCAGCATGTATTGAATATATCGTTGTAGAGTACTATTGAGTTTGTTAAACCCTTGTACGGCTCCACAGTAGGCCTCCTGAAATCCTTCAGGTTCCTAACGGTCTCTATTTCCAAAGTAAAGGGACTTCTCACCCTTATTCCTATGCCATACTCCACTTGCTCCTTCCAGATGTAATCTTTTATTATTCAAGCCATCCTATCTTTTGGTTCAAGTGTTTGGTGATGTAATTCGTTCTTCTCCTTGCTGTGGAACGACCTCTTCCTTCTTCCCTACGACGACTTGATCATCGGCCTCTACCGTGGTCTCAGCTCCTAGACTAGTCCCGATGATCCCTTTATACCTCATTAGTTGTTGCTTCTATGCGGATGGGAGAATTCCGATGAGATTGTGAAGCATTAGCCGAAGCAACACCCAGTTTGGCAACGGTTATGGTCGTTTTGGTACCAAACCACTCCTTTGGCCCATCTTTGGGCTGAACACTTATGCACTTTACCTCTTTAGAAACTCTTCTTCTAGCTCTATGAATTTCTCGATTAGATTCACTATCAAAGGGTGACCCTTCACTCCTTGGTCCCCTAGATCGGGATCTACCCCATGTTATAGTATTATGACTAGTGGTTTGTGGATGCCCCAAGAGTGTCATGAGTTGGTCCACCATTTCTTGTTGTTGGATAGCGAAACATTTATTTAGCTTGGCTATAACTCTACCCTGTTCGCCTGTGGTGATTACATCTTCCAGCACTAAAGTGCTTGCTGAATCATCCTGATTGGTAATAGCCTGATTGGGTGCATCGGCCTTCCATGCATTCCCATTGGTAGCACCGGCCTTGTTGTTTTATTTTGGAGGCATGCTAAGAAAAGCTCTTAGTCAAAGCACCAAAAATATCTACTTAAGAATTGGGCAAACACCTCCAAGTCATTATTTGTAGAACTGTGAATACGGGGTGTAAAACAAAGCTGTTTATGTATGTAGCTTATTTGATCTCAAAGAGCATAATACTAATGAAAAACGCAGAAAATAGAATATAATAAGATAAAGAACACAAATTATATAGATTAGGATGAATAATGCTACATCCACGGTCCATTATAATTACTTTTCTTATAGATCTCTAGTACAATGTTGGAAATACAAAATGCATAGATCCATTGCTCAAAGAAAAGTAAAATGCAATGGGTTTGGTTTGGTAGTTTGCTGATTTGGTCTAATAGTTGTTGTTCGATAGTCAAATGCTCTCTCTCTTGTTTTTCATTACTGTTATACCTTGTGGTTTTTATAGGAGTATGGATATGTGGTGGATTGCTTAACAATCTTGCAAAAATAGATAATTTCCATATACGAACGAATTGGTTTAGCATATTGGTCTGGTAGCAAACTCAAGTTTGGTAGCGACATGGTTTGTTAGTTGACTACCAAACCATAATTCATGTCCGGTAGTAGAATACTAAACCATAATTTCTATTCAGCAATAAACTACTTGACCGTTTATTGATTTGCCCACTGATCTAATCTTGCCGAACCAAAAACTTAGTTTCTCCAAACTTCGTATATTTATTCTGATTTTTCTTGAGCTACCTTCTTGCATAGTTGCATTGCCCTTATGGCTAAGCAATGATGCTCTAATTATGGACTTTCCAACTTCTTCTGTACCCTTTAACGTCTTTCCTTATTCACTGTGTTATGGGTGAAAACGTCCACAACAATTTATTTACATGAGCTAAGTTATGTAACAAATTATATAATTTACCCCATGGTACACCCTTAACTCTATTATTCGTCCACTTGCACTTGGAGCCATTTACGGTGCATCATGCCCATATGTTCAATCAATTATCGTAAATTAGATCGAGGAAGGGCCTTAGTAAATGGATCTACGATTTTATCTTTTGTATTTACTCTCTCGATCACTACTTCTCCTCTACTAGTAAATTGCCTTATCATGTGGTACTTAAGGAGAATGTGTCTCGACCTTTTGTGAGCTCATGGTTCTTTAGTAATTTTTATCACTGCAATATTGTCACAATACATGAGCACTAGACCTTCAATGTAGGGGATCACTCCTATCCTATTAACAACTTTGCACATCCACACTCGTTTTGCGTTAGTATTAAAGAAATGTACTCAACCTCCATTGTAGAATCTTCCACAACTTATTATAAGATATTTTCCAACTTATCACCCCTCTATTAAAGGTTAACATGAAATCTAAGACTAGTTTACTACCATTGACATCACTTTGGAGGCTTGAACCTAAGTACCCCTTCATAAGGAGTTCATTCTTTCGTATATCAGATACAAATCATTAGTATTTCTTAAACATTTTAGGATAACCTTAACCGTTATCCAATGGTTTTTGTCCGGGTTTGATTAGTATTGACAAACCGCGCCGAGTGCAAAAGCCACTTCTAGCCTAGTACATAGCATAGCGTACATGATGGATCCCATATCGAAATATAAGGAATCATAATCATACACTATCTTTCCCTCTCTGTAGATGGGAAGTCTTTATTAGAAAGAACAATCCCATGTCACATTGAAACATTATTGTGTTTGACTTTCCAATACTAAATCATTTTAGTATAGTATTTATGTACGTCGATTAGGATAATCCCAATATCCTTTTACATTTATCTCTATAGGTCTTTATATCTAGTATATAGGAAGCTTCTTCTAAATCCTTCATTGAGAAGTTACAGTACAACCAAGCTTTTACAAATTGTAACATAGGTATATTGTTACCAATCAGCAACAAATCATTGAAGTATGAAACTATAAATGTTATAGCATGGTTTTATTCTTTCTTATACACACAAACTACACATGCACACTTACTTCCTCCGTGTTTTGACTACCATTTGATTACTTTGTCAAAACATTTATTCTAGCTTTTGGATGCTTGCATAAGACCGTAAATTAATCTTATGAATCAACATGTCTTATTACCGCTCCCACTGACCTTGAAACCCTGCGGTAGAGATATATAAAACTCTCTTCTAAATCATCATTTAGAAATATTATTTTAATATCTACTTCTAACATTTTGTAATCATAATGAGCAACGACTACAAGTACTATCCAAATTGACTTAAGTGTGGCGATTGGAGAAAATGGTTTTGATAGAGTTAAGGGTGTCTTCTAAGGGCACTGTGTAATTTGATTATATAACTTAACTCTTATAGCGAATCTTGTTAGAAACAAAGTAAGCTTTTTTTTTATTTAATATATATTTTTAAATTGGGATATAAATAAAATTTTAAATAAATTAAATATATACAAGTATAAAATCCAAAGTGTTAGATTGGTTGCAATTATGAACGTGTTTGTAAAATATAATTACTTGTCGTTAAATAATCATATTCAAGATGTATCGAGAATGAGATATCGATATATCCATTGAGACTAGTGTATGTATCTTCATATAGTGGATGGTGGATTACCTATGATCCTTTGGGGCACCAAGAGGTTACGTATGTGTAGTTGTTTGGAACAATTACATAATGACTCGCTGAGAGTCTTCTATTAATTAGTAGTAAACTAATGATCTCACATGACGATGTGAAGTAGTCTTTTGACTTGAGAATACCATGAATATTAAGTGTTTAAACTATACTTTGATTATGGTCAATCACATGACAACATAAATCATGTTAAGGCCATAGTTAGGTATAAGTTTTGTTAGGAAATCAATTCTATGGTTTCGATGATAACAACTATACAATGGAAATCAAATATGCATATATATCTATATTTACAGGTAATTGATAAAGTAACATCACCAAAGAGACAAGAACAAGACTCAAAAGAAGTATCAAGAGGCTACAATTCGAGAGAATCGAAAGAGGAATGATACAGGCACAAGAAAAGCAACATGCACAAATCCAGACGTCTGAGTGCACTAGTCAGACGTCTAATTGAATTTTCTGGTTCGCAAATCAGACAGAATCAGACGTCTGGTTAATATACTCAGACGTCTGAAAAGCAACCATATAGAAAAAATATATGAGAGCCAGACGTCTGAAACATTTTCCAGACTTTTGATTTTGAACTCGGCTGTGTATATTCAAAATACAACTATCACAATTGAAAAGTCACGATCGCTCCTCTTCACTACAACTCTTCATCGCCATTGGAAGCGACCTTAGAGCACTTACTAACATATGCAACTACACAAAGGATCTCTCTACTATTATAAATAACATTAGGAATTCAAGAGAAGAACCTACCTGACTTACTTGAGCTTTCTACTCTTATACTCTGATATATTCTTGATCTCTAGCAATTTATACTTGTACTCTACTCTTCCAAATATACAGTTCCTCATAGACAACAATCTCTAGATATATATATATATATATATTGGAAGCACTTGCACTATATAGTCAAAATCCGTGTAATAGAAAACACATAGTTGACAAAGAAACTCTGATATTGTAAACCTGTTCCTCTGGGTGAAGTGAGGGTTATTCGGTAAAAGGAAATTCCGAAGAGGAGCTTCGGGACTGGACGTAGGACGGGAGGTCCGAACCAGTATAAAATCTCTGGTGTGATTATTCTTGTTTACATACTTTAATATTGCTACAATATAATTTAAATTAGTCACATACTTGTCATTTGCATAATCGATCCACCCTACTATAGACTTTCATTTGGTATCAGAGCAAGGTTTGATCAAATTACAGCAACACGTTTTTGAATCATTTTGCAAGTATTTTTCAAGGACAATCCACAGCACGACCACCACTTTTTAATGGCTCTAACTATGCATATTGGTCAACACGTATGAGAATTTTTATGGAAGCTAATGGTCCAGAAATTTGGTCATCCACTCAAAATAAATATGAAGCGCCTACTACTGCTATGAAATCATGGACTGATGCACAAAAGACCTCAGCATCAAACAATGCTAAAGCTATGAATGTTTTATTTTACTCTCTAGATAAAAATGAATTTTCACGTGTCATGTTATGTACTACTGCATTTGACATTTGGCGTACTTTACAAATTACACACGAAGGTACAACAAAGGTCAAACAAACTAAGATTTCAATTTTGCAAAACCTATTTTCGTCATTTAAAATGAAGCAAAATTGTTGAGTCACATAGTCCATGAAGTTTTCATTTCTGACAAAGAAATAAAGGCGATCGACAAAAAGAAGACATCTTGGCTATAAAGAGACACAAAAGAGCTACATATGGTACTCTAGATTATAGGTTAATTATTTGATGTTGTAATAGTGTTAAACTTGTTAAAATCTATCCTCAAATAATCATGCACCTTAATATAATCAATATATATACGTTTGAATGGCATTGCACATTCATTGTGCAATTTGACAGGGACCGGTCGACCGGTAGGTTTTTGGGCGGTCGACCGTTTCTGTGTAAATTGCACAAAGAACGTGCACACATGCACATAACGTCTATATATTTGAAATCCTGTCTACCGGCCATTTTTGACCTGTCGACCGTTTTCAAACAGAGAGCAACCTTTCGTATAGACACTTCCTTTTCTTCAACGGTTGCTTCTCCTTCTCTTCACCAATGATCATGACCTTTGTTTGTATCTTTTCACAAAGGGTTACAACTGTTTATTTCTTATATAAACATCATGAAATCATTATTCCAAATAACCAATTCTATTATTCTAATCTCTATTCTATTGATCTCTGTCTTGAGCTCTAAAACATTTCAATTGCTTATTGAATCATTGATATCGTTTCATATCTTTTGATTCAAAAAGTAATATACTTCCTTCAATCTTCACAAACATCATTCACATTTTTTGAGGATAAGATTATAGGAAGGGTGTACTACAAGTGACAAATCCGTGTTATCAAGAGCACAAGTTGTCAACGACAATTATATTTGTTTTTGTTGAAGTCCTCGGTGTTGTAAGAGGCACAAAATCCCGTTCGGCTGTTCGGGTGTTGTAAACCTGTTCCTCCGGGTGAAGCGAAGTAGTTGGTTGTGAAAATCCAGATAGAAGTCTGGGACTGGACGTAGGACGGGAGGTCCGAACCAGTATAAAAATCCCTGGTGTGATTTTTACAGTTTACTGCATTTACTATTCTATATCTGTGAATTGCTATATAGTTAGTTTATTGAATATTTACTTGTATAGCAATTGTAAATAACATTCCGCATATATTGTTAGTCCATATTACACGATCCACAATTAGTGTGCACAAGCATACACACTTTCATTTGGTATCAGAGCACGGTCATCATATAACCGTAACACCGTTATTTGATATATTCTTGTAATATGGCAAATAACGCAAGCACTAACACTAACACTTACACGGAAGGTCAATCAACACAAAGACCTCCATTCTTTAATGGTCTCAACTATAGCTATTGGGCTACACGTATGTCATTTTTTATGCAATCAAATAGCTATGATGCTTGGAATGCTACTCAAAAAGAAATAGTGAATCCAACAACTGAATATTCAGAATGGACAACGGCTGAGAAAACGGCAGCAGCCGTAAATGCAAAGGCAATAAATATGTTGTTTTGTGCATTAGACCAAAATGAATATAACCGTGTTAGTATCTGCACTACTGCATATCAAATTTGGCAAACATTGAAAACCACTCATGAAGGTACTAACAAGGTTAAACAAGCCAAAATAGCCATGCTGAAGAGTCAGTTTCAAAATTTTAAAATGAAACCGAATGAGACAATCAATGATATGTATTCAAGGTTTCAAACTATTCATCATGCACTTATCGGATTAGGACAAAAATATTCAGATTTTGATGTTGTTTCAACAGTCCTACATTCTCTGACTAGTGAATGGGAAGGAAAAGTATTAGCAATTGAAGAAGCTAATGACCTTTCCATCATGAAGCCAGATGAATTGATAGGAAATTTAATGTCCTATGAAGCAAATTTGCAGGCTAGATAAGAATAGAAAGAAGAAAAGAAAAATGTAGCATTTCATGCTGAGAAAGATGAAAATGAATCAGATTCTGAAGATGAAGATTTGGCATTCATTGCAAAAGGATTCAAAAAATTCCTAAAATATCGAAAAGCCAGTCGTTACAACAAAAGGAAACCTGGATCAAACAAACCATCTTCATCAACTATAGAATGTTTCAACTGTCACAAAAAGGGGCACATGCAGAAGGATTGTCCAGAACAGAAGAAGAAGTCAGAAAATGATAAATTCAAACATAAGAAGGACAAGTCAAAGAAACGAACCTTCTCAGTAACATGGGTTGATTCAGACTCATCCTCATCTGAAAGTGAAAGTGATCCGGAGAATGAACAAGCTAATGTTTGTTTTATGGCAACAGAAGATGAGGTACAAATTCCTACATTTGATGAATTACTTGATATTAATTCTGAATTAATAGTCAAATATAAAGACATAAAACGTCAATTAAAAGTAGCCAAAGCAGATTCGAGTAGAGCAGAGTTTGAACGAGATATGTTAAAAGACGAGAAGAAAATATTAGAAGAAGAACTTGAAAAACTTCAAGAATCATCATCTAATGTTGACTCTCAATTATCTCTTTTGAGTCAATAAATTGAAACTCAAAAAGAGAAAAATGATGCTCTCACTACTGAAAATCATGAGCTTAAGGCAAAAGTCAAAAATCTGGACCTAGAAAAGGCGAGCTTACAAACTAAGTTAGATGACATAACTCAAAATGTTTCTAACTTTAACAAAGATTGAGAAAATTTGACAAAAATCATTGAAAGTTCACAATCTGTTTCAAATAAACAAGGTTTGGGATATAGGAAACAAGAAACCAAGAAACATCTTGGTAATGAAAGGAAAAAGAAAGTACAAAAGACTGGAGCTAAGAAAAATCTTAGTTTATTATATTCCAAACCAAAACCAGTTGTGAAATTTCAGAAGAAAAATATCAAGACTATCAAAATATGGGTTCCTAAAACAAATAACAATTTGATTAGGAATAAATATATTCAGAATTTCATAAATACTGTGCATCTTAATACTAATTATATATATAAAGGGGATACCGGACCCGTATGGGTTTGGATTCCTAAGATCTAACTCTTAGGACCCTATAAAAAGTGGGTACCATGGTCTTAATTATATTTTTTGCAGGTACCACTTAAGAAAAGAGGAAAATGGATATTCTGGTTGATACATTCCTATATTATTCCATTATCTATTACTCCTTTTTGTCGATGACAAAGGGGGAGAAAGAGCTAACAATTATTTGCAGGAATATATATATATATATATAAAGAATACAAACAAAATCTCAGGGAGATCACATATTCAGAGGGAGATTCAGAACTTCAGATATATGTTGTCATCAATCAAAAAGGGGGAGAATGTTGAGTCACATAGTCCATGAAGTTTTGATTTCTGACAAAGAAATAAAGGCGATCGACAAAAAGAAGACATCTTGGCTATAAAGAGACACAAAAGAGCTACATATGGTACTCTAGATTATAGGTTGGTTATTTGATGTTGTAATAGTGTTAAACTTGTTAAAATCTATCCTCAAATAATCATGCACCTCAATATAATCAATATATATACGTTTGAATGGCATTGCACATTCATTGTGCAATTTGACAGGGACCGATCGACCGGTAGCACTAGTACAAAAAGTGCATATTGCTTCACCTCATTTGCATCGGTTGAAGTAAAAACTGATGCAAATTGAACTATTTGCATCAGTTCTATCTTAATAACCGATGCAATTGGTACGTGGAAAGCAATAGGTAATAAAAAAAATCAAATTTGCATCAGTTCTCACCAACAACCGATGCAAATAGTTTTAGTTGCATCGGTTTTAAAGTCAACCGATGCAACTACATGTTGATGGCAATATGAAATTTAGGTGGGAAATAATGAAAAATTGGCTCCAAAGTTTACTTTGGACAAATGTACTCTTCCTCCTCGATAACCCACTCCCAACAAATAATAATAATAATAATAATACCGTGCCAAGAAGAAAAAAATTAAAACGAAGCTTTTGAAAATTTTAATGGCGAAGATGGCAGCAAACTTGAAATCGATTTACAATAAGAAATCCATGGCCGAGCATCTCAAACAAATACCCGAAGAATTTTGGGTTGTTCTGCGACTAGGCGAAGCGATTTGCAGGTCGAGGCTAATAGTTTTGGGCAGTGATTCGAGGTAGAATTATTCAGACGAAATTTGGGTGCTGCGGGGAATTGGAAGCGGTTTCGTAAGTCTCAATTGAAGTTCGGCTGCCGATTGGATTTGTGGTGGCGACGGCATGATGGCAGTCCCACCTCAGTTTTACCTCAAAACCCTTGCGCCTCAACCCATGATTCTAGTCTCCAGCCTCCACTTCACACCTCATCCCAATACAAGTAATTATAAAATAAACTTTATTTTGATTTTGTTGTTTAAATTGAATTTGCGTAAGGGCGTTTAATGGTTGTAACATGCATTAATGCCTAATTTGGAACAAGCTTTTATATCCATGCCTGTATTGATAACTAGAATCTCAATTTCAAATACAAGAATTATCGTTTCAGCAATATAGGGTTTTGGTTCTGTTTAAGGTAAATTCCTCATATTTTATTGATTTTTTTAGAAATAACATCTTCCTCTATTTAGTCCAGTTATTGTTTGTCGAAGATACCATTTCTTAGTTCAATTATGCTATGACTAATTGCTTTATTTCCTTGGTAAAGCATGAATATTTGCATTATATGTTGTAACATTTTTCTATCCTTATTTTGGTATGAAAATGTTTTAATTAGTTATGATTTTTTCAGGAAAAAGAATCATGAAATGTAGTATGGAGATTTTGGGTGAAGAAAAACATAATAAGATGGCTGCTAATGGAGATTGCATAGTTCCTTGCTCCTCTGTTTATAACATTGATCCATCAAAGGTATTGCATATTATTTATATCCCACCTTTTATATAATTTTTTAGTCCAATGATGTTTTGTTTTATTTTGATCTAGACATTACTAAAATTATTGATATCATATTGTTTTTATGCAGTAACTGATCATCAAGATCATGTTTGTCCATGCGGTACACTTATAGGTATGTCATCCGAATATAAAATTATTCGCTTGAACTTTAAAGGTATAATTTCTTGCTATTTCAATATATTATTAGAGGACAATTTTAGATTTGACTATTAATTAGTAAATTTCTATAAATAAATTATTTTCACTTTAACGGATTGCTTACCATATCGAATAAATATCCAAAAACAAACTATCGTTGGTCCATTAGAATCTGAGTGTCTGTGTGTACATAAGAAAACTGTTTATCTATGTGATGAGTGGGAGGATAATTTCAGTTAATGTCCTTAAATAGTGGAAAACTGGATTTTAAATGTTTTAAGCATAAAATTTTGCTAAGCATGGCTTGAGATATATTGTATATTCCTATTTTCATTTTTTACTTCCAAATTTGCATTTTGTGAATGAGTGAGAGTTCTAGATATAAGGTAGAGCCCTTTGAGTTCATAAACACCTAAAATTCTAATATGTAATTGAGACTGGTTTCACTCAGATACCACTGTAAACACACTGCTACCAGATACCACTGTAAACACACTGCTATAACTGCCTCACACTCCTCTTGTTATGCAAACAGATTCCGACCATAACTGCTACTGCTCCATCCTCAGCATCCAAACATCCACCAGTACCATCAGTACATCCAAGCATATCACTGACCTCTGCCCCTCCTTTGCTCCACCAAACTGCAGACAACACATTTTCAACCACAGCGCACTCCCTACCCACAGCAGTCATCAACCCTGTCAACCACCCCAAACCACATCACCATTTTTCATCAGTTAATTGAAGCTTGTATGTCTCAATGCTAATTGACCATGTTTACGTATCGCATATTAACGATATGGTATTTTATCAATGCTAATTAAATCATTTTCGCTTAGCATGCAGTATCAGTTTCTGCTGCCTCAATCCAAAGAATATGGAACGCATCTCTATGATTTAGCTAGTAGCACAAGTCCACTTGGGCCTTTGCAGCACATAGTATTCATATTCAAAAGACTCATTCAACTTCATATACGTATATCAATGCAGCACAGTTTATGTGCACCTGGATTTCGTACACCTTGAAGGCTCAGCTTATATGTATATCAATGCAGCAGAAGCTCTCTAGGTTGGTTCATGTCAGTCCTTTTCAGCACAGTGTCTTCGCAGCACAACTTAGCGCCTTGCACAACACCTGTAACGATAACAAGCTCATACATTTCCGAGCATAACACCTTGCAGCAGCTCCAACCCCTCCACTAGTAATCCACTCAAAGTGCATGTTCAGCCTTCCTTTAGGTCTTGGTTCTAACAGATCATCTTCGACATTCGAAGCCAGAATCGTTTTATGCTTTACCTCAAAGCCCACAGCTATTTAAGTAGATGTTGATGGTTTCAGGATTTGAGAGATACTATCAAATTGCAAGGTAAATGTATTCCTTTTTATTCATTTACCTATTTATGTTATTAGATAGTTGACCGATGTAATTTCTTTACCAGCTATTGCATTGAGTTGTCTGCTTTGTCAAGCAATTTTTTTGTATTCTAAAAAAAGGAAAAAAGAAAAAAAGAAAGTAGAAACATATGAATTGAAGTTTCAGTTAATATGACTGGTGGAATGCAAGGCAGTGATTTAGAAAGGTGATAGGGAAGGCAGTGATACTAGAACTATATGATGTATGCACTAGGTGGTTGTGACTGCGATGAAGGAGAATTGCAGTAGTGTAGTTTGGCGAAGGAGGGATGTTTGTTTGAGCAAGTACCAGCAGTTGGTGGTAATGCAAGTTTTGAAGGAAGATGTATGTGGTGCAAGTATGGGGTGGGGTGTTTGTTGAATTGATGTGCAAATGTGTTTGCTGTAGTTGTTTTGGAACTAGGCAGTGATGTGGTGGTTTGAGTTGCAGTTTGTGGCAGTGAGAGGAAGACAGTCGTATAGGATGGCAGCAAGTTGAAGAGGTATGATTGATGGTTGGTTAATAGAGATGGCGCTGGTATGTATAGATTATTAACACGATAATTATGTGTTGCTAACAAGAGATAGATGAATGTACAACTTTATGATTGTACTAAAGATCTGAATTATGCTGCTAAAATGAATGTATGAACCATTATTTTGTATAGATTATTAACACTATAATTGATGATATATGTTTATTTTGGTATTATGTTATTCAGGTTGTATTTGCCATCAAATTTAATTTTGAATGATTGTAATATTGCATGCAATTATTGTTTGTTATAATCAATAATATATATAGTCTATTTGAGTATTGTAATAATGGTTTCTGAGAATGGCTTTTTTGCATCGGGTATAAATAGCTAATGCAATAGAGGGATTAGTTTGCATCGGTTGTTATAAAAAACTGATGCAATAGAGGGATTAGTTTGCATCGGTTTTCAACAACAACCTATGCAACAAGTTCCTTTGTTGCATCGGTTTTCATTACAGCCGATGCAACATGGGGGCTGTGTCCAAGCAATCAACCATGATATTTTGCATCAGTTGTTAGTAACAACCGATGCAAAAAGGATCTTTTTGCATCGGTTTCAGAACTGATGCAAAAGTGTTAAGCCTGTTGCATCGGTTGCATATGCATCAGTTGCTGAACTGATGCAAAAGGGGGGTAAACAACCGATGCAAATGGCCTGTTTTGTAGTAGTGTAGGTTTTTGGGCGGTCGACCGTTTCTGTGTAAATTGCACAAAGAACGTGCACACATGCACATAACGTCTATATATTTGAAATCCTGTCTACCGGCCATTTTTGACCTGTCGACCGTTTTCAAACAGAGAGCAACCTTTCGTATAGACACTTCCTTTTCTTCAACGGTTGCTTCTCCTTCTCTTCACCAATGATCATGACCTTTGTTTGTATCTTTTCACAAAGGGTTACAACTGTTTATTTCTTATATAAACATCATGAAATCATTATTCCAAATAACCAATTCTATTATTCTAATCTCTATTCTATTGATCTCTGTCTTGAGCTCTAAAACATTTCAATTGCTTATTGAATCATTGAAATCATTTCATATCTTTTGATTCAAAAAGTAATATACTTCCTTCAATCTTCACAAACATCATTCACATTTTTTGAGGATAAGATTATAGGAAGGGTGTACTACAAGTGACAAATCCGTGTTATCAAGAGCACAAGTTGTCAACGACAATTATATTTGTTTTTGTTGAAGTCCTCGGTGTTGTAAGAGGCACAAAATCCCATTCGGCTGTTCGGGTGTTGTAAACCTGTTCCTCCGGGTGAAGCGAGGTAGTTGGTTGTGAAAATCCAGATAGAAGTCTGGGACTGGACGTAGGACGGGAGGTCCGAACCAGTATAAAAATCCCTGGTGTGATTTTTACAGTTTACTGCATTTACTATTCTATATCTGTGAATTGCTATATAGTTAGTTTATTGAATATTTACTTGTATAGCAATTGTAAATAACATTCCGCATATATTGTTAGTCCATATTACACGATCCACAATTAGTGTGCACAAGCATACACACTTTCAAAAATGACTCTATTGTTGATATGTATTCTAGATTCAAACTATACAACATGATATTATGGCATTAGGGGTTAAATTTACCGATTTTGATTTAGTTTCTCGAATACTCAACTCTTTAACATCAGATTGGGAAAGGAAAGTAATAGCTATTAAAGAAGCTAATGATCTCTCTACTCTCAAAACTGAAGAGTTGATAGGAAATTTAATGTCATATGAAGCTAATTTGTAGGCACAAAAAGAACTAAATTCGGAAAAGAAGAACATAGCATTTCCAGCAACAAAAAATGATGACTCTGATTTAGATGAAGAAGAGATAGTCTTCATTGCCAAGAATTATAATAGATTCAAGAAATTTAGAAAGATGACAAAATTCCAAAAGGAGTGAAGTCCAATACAATAAACTTATCTCAAATTAAGTGCTATGAATGTGATCAATACGGACATAAGAAGAAGGATTGCCCTAAACTCAATAATGATAAAAAGAAGAACAAATTTGAAAAATTCAAGAAGAAGAAGGCTTTCAAAGTAACATGGGAAGACTCGGATTCTTCATCATCTGAAAGTGATAGTGATGGAGAACAAGCTAATGTGTGTTTTATGGCACAAACTGATGAGGTATGTCCGGAACTTAGCTATGACGAATTATTAGAACTTAGCATGGAATTAGATGATAAATTTAGACAAATTAAAAAATTGAACAAAGAATATATAGCTAAAATAAATAGATTAGAACTTGAAGTAGGAATGTTAAAAGATGAAAAATTATCTTAGAAGAAGAACTAGAATTATTTCAAGAAAAAATTAAAAATAATTTGATAGAAAGTAAGGATATTACTATTGATTTTGAAAACACTAAAATAGTAAAGGATGATTTAATAAAAGAAAATGTCAACTTAAAAAGCAATATTGAAATATTAAAAATTGAAAATTAGAACTAAAAGTAGATAAAATTACAAATAATGTGTCAAAATTCAATAAAGGGAAACAAGATTTGGAAAATCTTATCAAAACTTCAAAACCATCAGGCAATAGAAATGGAATAGGACTTAAAAATATTTCTAATCAAAAAGGAAATGATGCAAAAAAAAGTGTATACAAAAACTAAAGGTTTACCTATGTCTAGTATGAATACCAAAACTATGAAAATTTGGATTCCTAAGACAAATAATAATTTGATTAAACAAAAACATATTAATAATTTCTTAGAGAATGTAGTCTATAATAAAAATTATATTTATAAAGGTACCAAACCATCATGGGTATGGCTACCTTCTCCTAACAATTAGGACCCTAACAAAAGTATATGGGTACCAATTAAAACATCTTTTATTTTGCAGGTACCCAAAATAAATCATAAGGAGAAATGGATACTAGATAGCGGATGCTCCAAGCATATGACCGGAAATTCAAAAATGTTATCAAATATAACATACATCGATGGTGGAACGGCCTTTGGAGATAATTCAAAAGGATATGTCATTGGCACTGGAGAAGTCATCTATTATGGTATTTCTAACTCTCCTATTATTACAAATGTTTTATTAGTAGAAAATATAAAACACAATCTACTAAGCATTAGTCAATTATGTGACAAAGGCTTTCAAATAAATTTCGAAAAAGATAGATGTAATATTTTAGATAATAACAAACAACTTATATTTGAAGGTTTTAGAAAAAAAAATATCTATGTATTAAACATGAATATAAATAAAAATTCAAATTTATGTTTAACCGCCAAACATAATGATCCATGGTTATGGCATAAATGTTTTTGCCACATCAATTTGAAAAGTATTAATAAATTGGCAAAATATGAGTTAGTTAGAGGTTTACCTAAAATAAATTACAAAGTAGAAAATTTATGTGACGATTGTCAAATAGGAAAACTGAAGAAAACCTCTTTTAAATCTAAAAATAATATTTCTACAAAACAACCACTAGAATTATTACATTTAGATTTATTTGGTCCAACACAAATACGATCTATAAATCACAACAAATATGTTTTCGTCATAGTTGATGATTTTTCAAGGTATACATGGACCTTGTTTTTAAAACATAAAAACGATACTTTTGAAATGTTTAAAATATTTGCTAAAAGAATTAGAACACAAATGGACTTGAAAATTAAAAATATTTGAAGTGATCACGGAGGAGAATTCAAAAACGATCTTTTTACTAATTTTTGCAATAAGAAAGGAATAAGCCATAATTTTTCTTTTCCTTGCACACCTCAACAAAATGGTGTGGTAGAGAGAAAAAATCGAACGTTACAAGAATGTGCACGAACACTACCAAATAGTAGTGGTTTACCAAAACACTTTTGGGCGGAAGCTATTGCCACAGCTTGTTACGTATTAAATCGAGTAACCATACATCCTATGATTAAACAAACTTGTTTTGAAATATTTTTTGGTAGAAAACCTAAAGTATCATACTTTAAAACTTTCGGTTCAAAATGCTTTATATTAAATACGAAAGATAACTTAGGAAAAGTTGATCCGAAGGCCGATGAAGGTATCTTTGTTGGATATTCTGATCGTAGCAAAGCATATAGAATTTTTAATAAACGAAATAATACTATTGAAGAAAGTTTACATGTTTCGTTCGACGAAAATCTATTTAACAATCATACTAATGATGAAGAAGAGACTATTCCAATAACAAATTCTATTAATAATGAAACAAATGTTCAAAATAACATTTAATATTATCCCCTAGAATTCTTAAGAACCATTCAAAAGATAATATCACTGGAGATCTCAATTCTAGAGTAACTAGAAATCAACTTAATCAAATAAGCCATGTAGCATTTGTGTCAAATCTTGAACCAAAAAATTATAAAGAAGCTTTAAATGATAACTTTTGGATAATGGCTATGCAAGAAGAATTGAATCAATTTGAACGTAATAATGTTTGGGAACTATTTCCAAGACATGAAGACCAATCGTTTATAGGAACAAAATGGGTATTTAAAAACAAAGCAGACGAGAATGGAAATATTGTTAGAAATAAAGCACGTTTAGTTGCTCAAGGTTATAATCAAGAAGAAGGCATCGACTATGATGAAACTTTTGCACCAGTAGCAAGACTCGAGGCCATACGAACTTTACTCGCCTTTGCAAATCATCACAATTTTAAATTGTTTCAAATGGATGTCAAAAGTGCTTTCTTAAATGGTTTTATTAAAGAAAACGTATACGTTGAACAACCTCCTTTATTTACTCATGAAAAATATCCCGATCATGTTTTTAAATTACAAAAAGCTTTATATGGTTTAAAACAAGCTCCTCGAGCTTGGTACGAATGACTTAAAAATCACTTAATTACATCGGGTTTTCAAATAGGTAAAATCGATACAACTTTATTTATGATATTTTAGTTGTGCAAATTTACGTAGATGATATTATTTTTGGTTCAACTAATGAAAATCTCTGTAATCATTTCTCAAATATTATGACCAATGAATTTGAAATGTCTCACATGGGAGAATTAAATTTCTTTTTAGGTTTACAAATAAAACAACTTGAAAATGGTATTTTTATTCACCAAGAAAAATATTGTAACGACTTATTACGATGCTTTGGAATGGATAAAATTTCAAGCAAACCAACACCGATGAGTACTACTGTTCACTTAGAAAAGGATGAAAATGGAAAAGACTTTGATGAAAAATTATATCGTAGCATGATTGGTTCTTTACTCTATTTAATGGCTAGTCGACCCGATATTATGATGAGTGTATGTCTTTGTGCTCGATTTCAAGCAAAACCAAAAGAATCTCATCTAAGAGCTATTAAGCGTATTTTACGTTATCTATCTAGTACTAGAGATTATGGTTTGTTTTACCCTAAAGGATCATCGTTTGAACTAGTTTCATATAGTGATGCAGATTTCGGAGAGTGTAGAACAGATCATAAGAGTACTAGTGGAACATGTCACTTTATCGGAGTTTCATGGTTTAGCAAAAAGAAAAATTGTGTTTCTTTATCTACTTGCGAAGCCAAATATATCTCAGCAGCTCTAGCATGTGCACAAGTAATATACATGCAACAAACACTTACGAACTTCGGCAAAATTATCAATAAATCTCCAATATATTGTGATAACACAAGTGCAATAAATTTATCAAAAAACCCTGTCAATCACTCACGAACTAAGCATATAGATATACGACATCATTTTTTACGAGACAATGTTGAAAAAGGAAATATCTCATTAGAATACGTAAATACTGAAAATCAAATAGCAGACATCTTTACAAAACCATTAAATGAACAAACTTTTATTAAACTCCGACGTGATTTAGGGATTTGCTCTCTTCATGATCTTATTACTGAATAATTCCTGCTTCATCTAGCCTATATTTAGTCAAGTATTTTTCTATCCACAAATTATAATCAGTAATTCATACACCCTTTGTTTTTTAGATAGTTAGTTTCTCTAAAAATAATATTTTAACGTATATATAAACTTATACTTCAAAAAAAAATATACACACAATTCATATTTTCCTCAACAAACAAAATATAGCCATGTCTTCTGATAACTCTTATATTTCCATCTCGATGCCTACGCCGGATAGCTCGGTTGATACACCCCAGCGACTTCCTACACCCACACCAATTCATGAACCGACGCATAGATGGTCCTCATATCATACGGGATTTACTCCCGATAACAAGAAGACCAAAAGATCTCTGTTTGTATCTCCTAACACAAAAGAGAAAATTGATGAAATTCATCATTATCAGAAACAACAGATAGATCTTCAACGAGAACTATATTTTGAGCAAAAAGTCACAGCACGTCGCCTAAGCTTTTTGGAACAAGTAGTGATGAAGTTTTGTTCGTCACGAAAGAAGGATGTCCATGATCCACTCCCACAACCCTGTAGTTCTTTAGATCCCTCATCTTCATATCGTACTCCTTTGGATCTGTCACCAAGACGATTTTCTGGCTCTCCACGAACCCACGAACATGGTAATATATGGTCTCCACTTAAATCATGGAGGGATAACAATTCAGGAGATCGTACAACTCCATCGCCTTCTAAATAAATTATTTTATTTTATTTTTATTTGTGTGTATCTATGTTTGTTTGTTATTTATACAAAATAAAACTACATCTTTTTATATATAAATTAGAGTATCAACAAATAAGCAAAACCATTAAATTTTAGACTAGTTTAAGCCACACTGCTTATTTCAGACGTCTGACTATGGTGTTCAGACGTCTGACACAATGATATAGGTCTAAAAATTAAGCACTGTGCATATGTCAGACATCTGATATACCTCCCAGACGTCTGAAATTTTGCTCTGTCTTCTCCAGATAAAAATCAAAGCATTTCAGACGTCTGTAATAAGATCCAGACGTCTGCCTTAGTTCTCTGCCTCTCTAATTTTAAAAATTCGATCAAACCAGACGTCTACATAAAAAAAACAGACATATAATTTTATCTGCTGCACTCAATATAGGGCAAACCAGACGTCTGATTTCCAATCTAGACATCTGATTCCCAATCGACCATTTAAATTTGCCCAGATAACGTCATTTTTGGCTTTTATCTCAAAAATTATTATAACCTACGATTTTCTCAGAGACGATTTTCTTTCCAAAGCATCATCTTTAAGCAAATCTAATCATAATGCCTCCTCGCACTAAGAATGCCAAGATATCAAAAAGAAAACAAGACCAACCGGCTTCATCTTCAAATCCTCAGGTGTGCTCCGATGAACAGATCGAAAGGTGGATGAATAAAGCGCCGCATTCCATCAAAAGGTATGAAGACATCCAAAAGAAAAAAAATCCACATAGGTCCATTCTACAATCTCCTTAAATTCCCTATGTATGATCTCGATGAACTATGTGAAAATGCCGGGTTGGAAACCCTAAT
The DNA here is from genome assembly GCA_030737815.1 of Allium fistulosum. Lineage (NCBI taxonomy): Eukaryota > Viridiplantae > Streptophyta > Magnoliopsida > Asparagales > Amaryllidaceae > Allium > Allium fistulosum. The sequence continues at coordinate 1,189,956,815 of CM060904.1, read as the reverse complement.
TTCTTTTAATCCTAATGATGTCCAATAGACCAATTAGCCATATTTTTATTCTATGCAAATTTAGACAGTACTTCAGTGTGGAACATTGAAAATGAGGATAACTGGCTCTGGTCTAGCGTGTATGGGAACACGATTAGATAACTCCAGGCATAATTGGTCGAACACTAGGATGCTCTGACACAAAGGAAGATTTATACAACATTCCGGATATGCGCTTCAAGTTGCGGAACAATATAACTCATCAAATTTGGGAGGACAAAATGCCAAAATTTTCCTCCAAATTTCTACGTCCAAAAGCTCGACTACTAACCCGAATGATAATTAACACAATTGTTCCACGAATGGGAAGTCACGAGCAAATCACCGAATTAGAGCACAAAGCCCTATATGCTCTATTTAGTGGAACTAGAGTAAATTGGGCCAAATTCATCTTCGACGAGCTAAAGCATTTTTGGACTCGATCAAGGCCGTCAATTATTTACCCAACTTATATTATGAGACTTCTTCGTGCACATAACATTCCATCCTATCTATCGACATTCGAAGAAATCTCGCCTAAGTATGCTTCCACCAAATTCTTCTCTCTGATGCACCTACCCGAAATCCCTCCAGAATTCATGTCCTTCGAAGATTGGACACACAATCATCAATCTAGAAGAGTTGAGCCTCCTCCTCAACCACACATTGATCCATCCCAAGAGGAGGAACAACATCGAGAAGCCACTCCTCCTCCTCCCGCACCATTTGATTATCCGGGACAAGATGAAATTATAGAGACTTGAACGGATACAAATCCAAACGAAAGTGTTCGAGATCTCACTCTTCGAAACCAACAAATTCTATCTCAAAATCAAAAGCTTTTGGCTAAGCGAATTGACAACTTCGAAATATCATTTGCTACACGCTTAGCCACTGTTGAAGAATCCCTTTCCACTGTCTTGTCGGTTCTTAAAGAAGTACTACAACGGGTTCACGGTCCAACACCACCGTCTGAAGATTGGCCAACCCCAGTATCTTCTCCTCCTGCAAAACATTCCAAACTCTCTGAGGATGAACCTCTCAAGGAAGCTTTGACATCTCCTACAAAGGCTAGCACTTCTGAAAAAGCAGAACCAAAGGAAGATGATCAAAATAAAGCTTCTCCTAAGGAATCATAGATTTTGGGAATCATAGACTTTAGGTTTTAGGAATATCAAATTTTGTACAAATCTATGTTTGTAATCATACTTCAAGTTTAATGAAATTATCTTTTTTGACGATTGGCTTCAATTTTATAATTCTTTTTGATAATGCCAAAGGGGGAGAAATATAAGTATAATCATAAAACATTCAAAATAAGCACATATTCAGGGGGATATTTATAATCTATATATAAGTACATTGAATAGTTGTCATCATCAAAAAGAGGGAGATTGTTAGGAAATCAATTCTATGGTATCGATGATAACAACTATACAATGGAAATCGAATATGCATATATATCTATATTTACAGGTAATTGATAAAGTAACATCACCAAAGAGACAAGAACAAGACTAAAAAGAAGTATCAAGAGGCTACAAGTAGAGAGAATCGGAAGAGGAATGATACAAGCACAAGAAAAGCAACATCCACAAATCCAGACGTCTGAGTGCAATAGCCAGATGTCTGATTGAATTCTCTGGTTCGCAAATAAGACAGAATCAAACGTCTGGTTTAAACAATATTAAAACAATATGAAATTAATGCTTAATATACTCAGACGTCTGAAAATCAACCATATACAAAAAATATATGAGAGCCAGACGTTTGAAACATTTTCCAGACGTCTGATTTTGAACTCGGCTGTGTATATTCAAAATACAACTGTCACAATTGAAAAGACACGATCGCTCCTCTTCACTGCAACTCTTCATCACCATTTGAAGCGACCTTAGAGCACTTACTAACAGATGCAACTACACAAAGGATCTCTCTACTGCTATAAATAACATCAGGAATTCAAGAGAAGAACCTACCTGACTTACTTGAGCTTTCTACTCTTATACTCTGATATATTCTTGATCTCTAGCAATTTATACTTGTACTCTACTCTTCCAAATATACAGTTCCTCATAGACAACAATCTCTAGATATATATATTGGAAGCACTTGCACTATATAGTCAAAATCCGTGTAATACAGAACACATAGTTGATAAAGAAACTCTGCTATTGTAAACCTGTTCCTCCGAGTGAAGTGAGGGTTATTCGGTAAAAGGAAATTCCGAAGAGGAGCTTCGGGACTAGATGTAGGACGGGAGGTCCGAACCAGTATAAGATCTATGGTGTGATTATTCTTGTTTACATACTTTAATATTGTTACAATATAATTTAAATTAGTCACATACTAGTCATTTGCATAATCGATCCACCCTACTATAGACTTTCAAGTTCAACCACTTAAGGTAAAATACTATTTAAAAGAGGATTCATCTCCTTCGAATAGAAGGCTGGTATCATCGTAATTGGTAGTTAGTGTAAAGTCAAACCCTTTGGTCAAAGAAAATTGGTTAACTGATAAATGCCATTAGACTGAACCATCGACTTTAATGTTGGATTTCACAATTAAATACATATACTATTATATTCTTGACTGTTGATCGATCTATGGATATTTAAATGATATAGTGATGATGAAGAGAAAACGTTCATAATATATCGTTGCTTAAAAGTGCTGCTTTGAAAGATATGCCACCTAGATAATCTAGAAGCAACCCGAACTCGTGTCCACTACTATACTTCAACAATGTCTGTACATGCATTAATGTTTAAATTGTTTAAACAACTACATGCTGAGTTCACACCGGTAGGTCACACAATCTCAACTCTTGGTTTTTGACCGAGAATAATTAATTGAAACAATATATAAAAGTTATAAATTATTATTATAAAGAAATTAATACGATGTTTATATTAATTAATTTATTATTGTTGTTTTTATATCAGTAGAGGGTTGAAATATTAATAAGTAATTATTATGTATTTATATAGGCCTAAAATAATATTAATTAATTAAAAAATATTTTATTGTTTTTTGAAATTATTAACATTGATAATTAAAGAGCTAGCCATATTTATAATAGTAAATGGTTTATTATTTAACTGGTTTATTGAACCTAATCAATAAATAACATTTGTCCTAGTGGAAATACAATAAGGAGATATTTTTAGCATCTGGTGCTATAAATAGATTCATAAGCCTCTATTTACATAGACAAAATTTTATTTTCTCTCTAAAAAGATATTAAATGTTAATGGTGGACCTTGCAAATCCACCATTGAGTTAGAAATAGGATCTCTCAAAGGTGAAGCTGACGGTTCAAGATGTATTCGACCAATAGGATAATCAGATTTCAAGTTATTTTTCTAAATTGATTATAATTTTTTTGTAAATTAATTTTTTTGAATTTATAAATTTTATAAAAAGGATTTTTTAGGTTCATGCTTATGCACATCTGTGCACGTCCAATGTATACATTGTTAATACCGTTACGCCGCAATTGAGAAGTTCACCAGTAGTTCATCATCGTAACATTAGGTAGTCAAAATATATAGTGGCATCGGCTCTGGCCAAATCGATGGCGGCACAACATCGGGTTGGAATTATGGTTTGATGGGATAGCGCCTACTTGATGAAGAGGATATGGTCATGCTCAATTCAATGCAATGAATACGATCAAGGTAGCTACGACTCCTCCAATAGCTTGTATAGACATTGATAATTCATAGAAGATTTTAGGGAGCAATGGCTAAGTTTTAGGGGAAGGAAGGTACTTTTTCAAATAAGACCCTAAGCTTATTTATCAAATACAAATTGATTTCGAAATGTTCAAACTAGTATAACTATCACATATGACCTCCTTTTCACACTTGACTTACCTTAGTGAGTTTGTAATTGAATTCTGCACACATGATGACAGTAAATTATATAGTTATCTAAAATACTATAAGTAATACATTTCTTTATTGATATTTCCTTTAAACATTTACATATCAACACCATTAATCAAAATTAATATGTTTGACACATTATTCGCTTAGTTCGAATATTTAATGTTTGAATTGAAATGAATTATAACCAATCTAGTATGTATAATATTAATTTATTATATTTTAAGACATATATAAAATAAATATATACATTAAAAAAATTATATTTACAATTGAATAATTGTTATTTAAATTAATAACAAACTATCTTGTAAATTTCAAAAAATAATTATGTTGTAAATAGAATCACTAATGTTGGGATAATGTCAATAGAATTAAATTCAAAACAAAACAAATAATGTAAACATAAAATTAAATTTCAATTTAGTAGTGTAAAGTAAATATTAAAACTTTATATTTGAAATAATCAAAGTAAAATTACATTAAATTAAACATTAAACACAAAACTCCCTTTTCATATCCAAATAATTAAATATGATTTGATGTTATATACATATATATCATTCATGATAACACTATAAAAAATCTAGTGCATAATGAATTAAAAAGAATTTTTTTAATTTTCCGCTTTTACCCCATTGCCCAAAGCAATTGCTCCAAAAGTTCCATCATAATCAACACCTTGAATTTAATAGAAACCTTTCACTACCAACATTGCTTTATAAGTCTCGCCTTTCCATTTGAACCAATATTTTTCTTAAAGATCCATTTTTGCAGCCGATGGATTTTACCCCTTTGGTTACCTATTCCAAAGTCTATACTTTGTTATGTTACATGGAATAAATTTCGCATTTCATCACGTCAAGTCATGAGGTGGAGTTTTTACTCTCTAAGACTTGACCTTATGTAAGGAGATAATTGTAATGAATGATGCAATCCTCTTTCTTTTCTTGATGAGAAAACCATAGTATCTCTTCGATGCATGAAATTCCATACTAGACATTCTATTAGGTTGTGTGTCTTGTATCTGTGTTGAATTAATATTCAAATATTCAATTTATATGGTAGTTTCTTGGATCTCATTCAAGTCTGTCTTACTACCACTAATTATGTAGGTGGAAATTCCTTTTCCAAAAAAATGGTGTGTCTTAGACCAAAAACTTTTTGATCCTCGATATGATAGAGTAAGTATCCAGGAGAATTTCCAGGATACCTTATAAACTTGCATAAATCCAGTCTCACCTCAAGTTGATTGGGTTTACGTTCTAAATATAAGTTGGAAAAACCCACAACTTAAGATACTTAAGATGGGGTTTCTTGCCAATCCATATGGTATCTTAGGCACAAATTCAAATGGTATATAGTTAAACATATATGTTACAATTTTAAGCGCATATTCTCAAAAGGAAAGAGACAACTCAACATCAATCATCGTCGATCGAACCGCGTCTAACATGGTTCAATTTCTTTATCCTGAAACATCATTGTGTTGTCGAGTATATGGAGGATTGAATTGAAAGTGAATCCCATTCTCTTTTATGCATCCTTGGATTTCATATCTAATGTACTAACTTCTTTGATTAGATCAAAGTCTTTTAATTTTCTTTCATGTTTGGTTTTTCAGCTCATTTTTAAATTCTATGAATTTATCATAGACCTCTGATTTGTGTTTCGTATGATACACTAACTGTATTTGGATAAATCATCAAGGTATCTGATAAAGTATAACGATGCACCATTGGTTGTTGTAGATATAAGAAAACATACATAGGTATGTATTGGTCCAAAGAATTTGGTAATTCTTTCATTATCGAAGCATAATCAATTATCCTTAAGATAAGATTACAAGTATCAAAATATTCTGAATCAAAATATTGGAGAAAACCTTTGTATCTTAGCTTGTTCTCTCGTTTCCTACTTTCATGGCCTAGTGTACTACCATTAGTAGTGGTTATTTATTTTAGATGCATTATTATTTTCAACAACTAATACATAATTATAATTAAGAATGTAAATGACATATTTAATGTAGGTTGGGGAATTATGGATCTTAAGGCTAATTAAACACTAGAGGAGGGTGAATAGTGTTTTTTAACTTAATTAAAGCCTTTTAAATTTCTTTCAAGTTCAATATTAAATCATCGATTAACAACACAGAATTATATTATCAAACAGTCATAGAAGCAATTGCAGGTAAAAATAAAAGCAGTAAAGAAAAGTAAAGAGATAGAGAGAACAACAGGGATTTAATACTGGTTTGGATTTCTCCTACATCCAGTCTCATATAATTGCTTCTACATATTTCTTTTCAAATGCCAATCTTTAACCAGGCAGAAGGCAAACCCAAGTACAATCTTGATTTCAAGGCTACGAGACACACCCTTCTAAATTTTTGAGCTCAGGGTAGACTCACTTGATTTGACCGGGCTATAAGAACAGCCACTAGATTTACGGGCGACTAAGCCCACTCACTTGATTTGAACAGGCTACAAGCATACCCAAAGCAAATACAAATAGAGTTGATAGCCTTTCCAAAGACATTTTTTTCGAACTTTGGATATAATGGATCCTATAGCCTCTTGGACAACACTTTGATCTTTTAATTAAGAGAGGGATGTTTCCAAAACAGTAAGAAAGCAGTATTGAATCAATACAATAAAGTATGAATTGATTCTAAGTAATTTTTAAAAGAATAGAGTATATTTTCAATGGAGTTTTCAAGAGAGTAAGAGGAGGGAAAAATAAGTAAATGAAAACTTCAAAATTCGTTTGAACTTCCCTTTACATAGTAAATCAACAGATGTGTTCGTTCATGAAGAGTTACGACAAATAGACACTTCCATTCAAAAATTTGAAAAACCACTTGGCGGCATGTATGTTGACATACTATCTGCCAATATGTCAATATATGCATGTACATTTTGAAAACTTGTTTCTTTTAAAATGTTTTGAAAATCCTATACTTACAAAATAATTTGATACTTTGTAAAATAGTTTGAACATAGTTTATAAACATTTGAACTTTGAAAAACTTTTATAAATATTTTGAAATAAATTTTGAAAATTTTAAAAATATAAAAGATAGAAAATAGGAGATACAGATCAAAGATTGCTATCAGGGAATTTAACAATATATGTTATGACTCTATACACTAAATTATACTCTCGAGATCTTTATATCTTGCTCTTTGTACTCTTGGGTCTTCATGTGAGTGTTTATACTATACAGTTTTCAATTCAACACCTGTATAATATTCTGCACTATATACTATATAACTTGCAAAACATTAGTATCTATATTTTATATGATTGTATATAGTTGTTTATAGTTATTGTCATCAAAATCAATGACCGAGGTATCAATAATCTCTCCTTTTTTTGATGATGACAACCATTAAATATTCTATATATAAAATATGACATAACTCCCCCTAGTTATACAACTCCCTCTAAATATATGCATATGTATATTTTATACTTTTCTCCCCCTTTGTCATCAACCAAAATGATTGAAAAATAAAAACTCCCCTTAAATAAAATACATATAAACTATAGAATCAAAATCAATAATTAAGCGCTTAAAGTAATCGAAGCATATTAAGCATGATGTGTTGGGATTTCAGACAGATTTATTGCACTAGTGTTATCACAATATATTGGTGACTTAGAAAAGTTTAAACCAAAATCTTTTAAATTTTGTTGCTTATAGATAATATAAGAACAAGTTAATGCAGCAGAGATGTATTCTGCTTCTGTTAGATAGTGACATGGAATTTTGCTTTTTACTAAACCAAGAAATAGGAGAGTGTCCTAAAAAGTGGCAAGCTCCACTTGTACATTTTCGGTCTGATTTGCATCCAACAAAGTCAGCATCATTATAAGAAATTAAATCAAAGGAATCTTCTTTTGGATAAAAGAGTCCATAATCTAGTGTGTTGTTTACATATCTTAATATTCTTTTGATAGATTTTAAGTGAGTTTCCTTAGGTTGAGATTGATATCTTGCACAGAGATATACACTATGCATATATCTAGTCTACTAGCAGTTATATATAGTAAAGATCCTATCATACCTCTAAATAGTTTTTGATCTACAACTTTTGAATTTTCTTCCTTATTTAATTTCTCATTAGTTTCCATGGGAGTTGGCTTAGCACTTGTATTTGCCATCCCGAAATTCCTAACTAGATCCTTAGCATACTTTTCTTGACGTATAAAGATACCGGTACTCAATTGTCTTTTTTGTAACCTTAAGAAGAAGGTTAGTTCTTCCATATGGCTCATTTTAAATTCTTTAGTCGTTATATTAGAAAATTATTTATTTAATTGTTCATTTGTTGATCCAAAAATAATATCATCTACATATATTTGTATAAGTTGAATATCATTATTATTTCTTTTAATAAATAAAGTACTACCTACTTTTCTTATTTCAAAGTTAGATTGTAATAAATAAGGTTTAAGTCTATCATACCATGCTCTAGGAGCATATTTTAGACCATATAAAGCTTGCTTTAATCTACAAATGTGATTTGAAAGTTTTTCATCTTCAAAAGGTGAGGGTTGTTCTACATAAACATTTTCTTTAATAAAACGATTTAAAAAGGCACTTTTGACATCCATTTGAAATAATTTAAAATTATTATGATTTGCAAAAGCGCGTAGAATCCTAATAGCTTCTACTCTAGCTATAGGAGCAAAGGTTTCATCAAAATCTATATATTCCTCTTGACTATAAACTTGAGCGACTAAACATGTTTTATTTCTTATGACTTCTTTTTGTTCATTCATTTTATTTCTATAGACCCATTTAGTTCCTATTATAGACTTATTTTCAGGACTTGGAGCTAGTTCCCAAACGTTATTTCTGGTAAACTAATTTAGTTCCTCTTGCGTAGCAAGAATCAATGAATCATCTAATGATGCTTCCTTTGGATTTTTAGGTTCAATAGTTAATATAAAAGTTATATTACTCATTTTATTTAATTGATTTCTTGTTTTTACTATATTTTTCAAAATATTTTCTATGAGATGATCTTTCAAAAATTTTGTTCTTTTATTTAAATGTAAATTTTCAGAGTTATTATTACTTACATCATTAGTGATTTCATTATTTGTAATTTCATTAGTTTTATAAAATTAGAATTATTAATTTTAAAATGCTTATCAAATGAAACGTGTAACACCTCTTTAATAATGTTAGTTCTAGTGTTAAAAACTCTATGAGCTTTGCTTCTATTAGAATAACCAATAAAAATTCCTTTATCTGATTTAGCATCAAATTTATCTAAATTCTCTTTTGTATTTAATATAAAACATTTACTACCGAAAACTCTAAAATAAGATACTTTAGGCTTTTTATTATAAAATAATTCATAAGGAGTTTTCTTAGTCAAAGGTCTTATAAAGATTCTATTTAAAATATAACATGTTGTAGCAACTGCTTCAACCCAAAAACTTTTAGGTAAATCGCTATCATTTAACAAGTTCTAGCACCTTCTTGTATAGTTCTATTTTTACGTTCTACAACTCCATTTTGTTGGGGTTTCCTTAGGAATGAAAAGTTATGTGTAATCCTTTTCTTACTACAAAAGTATTCAAAATTTTCATTTTTGAATTCTTCTCCGTGACTGCTCTTGATCGTTTTAATTTTAGTAGACATTTGATTCTGAATTCTATTAGTAAAACTTTTAAACCTTTTAAAGGCATCACTTTCAAATTTTAAGAAAATGTCCATATATATCTAGAAAAATCATCTACAATTACTAAGACATGTCTATTATGATTTATTGATTGTATTTTCGATTGTCCGAAAAGGTTTAAGTGAAGAAGTTCAAGAGGTTGAGAAGTAGAAATCATATCTTTTGATTTTAAAGAACTTTTAGGAAGTATTCCTAGTTGACAGGCATTACATAAGTTGTTGCCATTGAAAGTCATTTTAGGAAGAACCCTAACAAGTTCATATCTAGCAACTTTAGATAGGAGCATAAAATTCAAATGACCAAATCTTTTATGCCAAATCCAGGGTGACTAGATTTAGCGAAAAGACACAGCTTGTCATTAGGCGCTTTTATACTTAAAATATAAATGTTATGTTTCCTAATACCTTCAAAGATAATGTTTGACTCATTATCTTCGATGTGGCAATTATCTTTTCAAACTTAATTTTAAAACCCTTATCATACAATTGACTAATAATATCAGATTATGTTTTAGATTCCTAACTAGCAAAACATTTGAAATAGTAGGACTTTTAGAGTTACCGACATTGCCGATGCCAATCTCATATCCTTTTGAGTTATCTCCAAAATTAACTGATCCACCATCTTTGTAGACAATATCCTTCAAGATATTTGGATTTCCAGTTATGTGTCTTGAGCATTCACTATCTAATATCCATTTGTCCTTCTTGATTTGTGATGATTGCATATCAAGTCTCTATTCACGATTAGCCACATAATATTCTTGTTCTTGTAATACAACATTATACCTTCCAAAACATAAAGTGGATTTTCAAAATAATTAGTTTCTAATTTACTTGAAAATAATATATTAGTTTCACAAAATTATTTTTCCACAAAATTTTAAAAAGAGTAGTACTACCCATTTATACTTTTCAAAAAGCAAATTACGAGTTTTCGAAAACCTAGAGCTCTGATACCAAATGTGGGTTGTAGAATTATGGATCATAAGGCTAAATAAAAACTAGAAGGGGTGAATAGTGTTTCTAACATATTTTAATCTTTTTAATTTCATTTAAGTTAAATATTAAATCATTGATTAACAACACAGAATTATATTATCAAATAGTCACAGATGCAATTACAATTAAAAATAAAAGCAGTAAAGAAAAGTAAAGAGATAGAGAGATGACACTAGGGATTTTATACCGGTTCAAATTTCTCCTACATCCAGTCCTGTACAGTTACTTGTACAGATTTCTTTTCAAATGCCAGTCTTTAACCAGGTAGAAGGCAAACCCAAATACAATCTCGATTTCGAGACTATGAGACACACCCTCCTGAATTTCCGAGCTCAGGGTAGACTCACTTGATTTGATTGGGCTACAAGCACACCCACTAGATTTCCGGGCTACTAAGCACAACCACTTGATTTGAATGGACTACAAGCACATCCACAGCAAATACAAATAAAGTTGATAGTTTTTTCAAAGATAGCTTTTTAATTTTTGGATACAATGGATCCTATACCTCTTGGAAAGCACTTTGATCTTTAAATTAAGAGAGATATGTTTCCAAAATAGTAAGAATGTAGTATTGAATAAATACAATGAAGTATGAATTGATTCCAAGTGATTTTGATTAGGATAGAGTATATTTTCAATGGAGTTTTCAAGAAATTAAGAGGAAGGAAGAAAATAAGTAAATCTAAACTTTAAAATTCATTTGATCTCCCCTTTATATAATAAATCAACAGATGTGTCTGCTCGTGAAGAGTTATGACGAATAGACCCTTCCATTCAAAATTTGAAAAACCATTTGGTGGCTTGTAAATCAACATACCATTTGCTTATATGTCAACATATGCATGTACATTTTGAAAACTTGTTTAATTTAAAATGTTTTGAAAATCCTATACTTTGTAAAATAATTTGATACTTTGTAAAATAATTTGATACTTTGTAAAATAGTTTCAACATAGTTTATAAATATTTTGAAATTTGAAAAACTTTTATAAAATATTTTGAAAAATTATTTTGCTTTTAAAAATATAAAAGATAGAAAATAGGAGATAGAGATCAAAGATTGCTATCAGAGACTTTAATAATATAAGCTCTGACTCTATACACTAAATTATAATCTTGGAATCTTCATATCTTGGTCTTTGTACTCATGAGTCTTCATGTCTATCTTCTTAAGTCTTTATACTTTACAATCTTCGATTCATCTATATAATATTATGCATTATATATTATATAACTTGGAAAAACATTAGTATCTATATTATATATGATTGTATATGGTTGTTTATGGTTGTTGTCATTAAAATCAATAACAGAGGTATTAACATTTAAGAGTATCAAAGTACACAACTTTGTTTTCATAAAAAAACATTCATAATATTGTCATTGCAAATAAAACTATAGTCGTTTTACGTCAAACTGGAAATGGATTTTATTCCACTAATAGAGCTCAATACAAAATCGCAATTGTATAAAACTAAATTATGTCCACTAACAAGTTTCATATAGTAAGCTTGTACTGGAACAACAATTATAGTCCCTATAACGAATTATGAGTTCCAAATTCATCACCTAATACCCAAGAAGTAGCACTTGTAGATAACCATTTTCTTATAAGAAAAATACCTATATAAGTGGAATCAAATTCCTTCTTCTCTCAGCATCTTCAAATATTCCGGACAGTTCCTCATCTAATGTCCTTTTTTAGTAATGGTGACATTTACCCTCTTTTTCTTTACCCTTGGTTTTACCTTTGCCACCCTTCGACTTACGTTGTCTTTTCTTCAAACTATCCGAAGAAGAAATGTCTTTAACCTTAGGCACAACTCCTGATTCCTTCCCGAGCATACTCTTGATCATCCTTAAAATATTAAGATGGTCCATAATAATACACATCAGGGAATTCCTATTGATGACTAAATCAAACTGCACTGTCAGTGATATAAGTGTCAAGTCAGTTTGTAACTATTGATCAAGTGTGGTCCTTAACTTAGTCAATCTCTTAATGTACCTGTAACGACCCATATTTTTACGGATCGAAACATCGTAAAACAGTTGTCATTAGGTCGTTAATGTTGATAAGTCGTCCAGAGATAAGTCGTGTAGAAGTTTAGGTTAGGTCGTAGACGACTTATAGGAGTTGGCGACCTAAGGAAGATAGTGGTAGCGGTTAACGACTTAAGGACTGGACGAGGTAAGGACTTAGGTCGTATGACAGTTAGGTCGCGTAGTGGTTTAGGTCGTATGATAGTTTGGGATGACCTATAGGATTTGACCGACCTAAGGAGTAGACGACCTAAGGAATAGGCGGCTTAAGGAAAGTTGGCGACTTAAGATAGTGGCAACTTAAGAGTTAGCGGCATAGGAATAGCGACCTAGTAGACAGTGCGAGTTAACAACCTATAGTAGTTAGGTCGGTGGAGCGACTTATAGGAGTTGGCGACTTAGGGATATAGCGACCTAAGGGGAATGGGCAACCTAAGCGGGTTAACGACTTAAGGAAGTTAGGTCGTTCGAGCGACTTAAGGATTATAGGTCATAAGCGACTTAAGGTAGAATGCTTAAGTCGTTATAGTTAGGTCGCTGTGACCCTGAGTATAGATAGGTCGTTAGACGACCTAAAGTTTAGGTTGTAAGACCCTGTGTATAGTTAGGTCGCGCAATGTGTTAAGTCGCGAAAGCGTTAGGTCGGCATCTTTGTTAAGTCGTGGGTCGCGCATAAGTGTTGAGGCTTAGGTCGTTGGGTCTATAGGTCGCGCAGAACTGTTAGGTCGTTAAGTCGTAGGTCGGAGATAGTTAGGTCGTGGACGACCTAAGGGGGCGGACGACCTAAGATTTTTCCAGCCTATAAATACACGTCCATTTCTTCACTTTTTGGGATCCGGATTTTGAAGCGACGAAGTGCTGCTATTTTGAGAGCTCAAGTTCTACACTTCTTCACTTCTTTTCTCCACTTTAATCTTGTGCTTCCTTCCATCCAAATCGAAGATCCAAGAGCTTAGATTGAAGATCTACATCCATCGAAGAGAGATTTCATCGTTTGAAGCGAATTTGTGATAGATCGAGTTAGATCCTTCGCTGTCCAGATCTGAAGTGTGTTGCTTTTGAGGTGTTTAGGTGATTCGGTGAGTGGTGATTATCTCTCACACGGATCCAAAGGAGTATATCGGATCGATGGCTTGATTTTGTGTTAAGATAGTGATTTCCATGCATTTTTGTAAACTTAAGTATAGATCTATTGTTCATGATGATTTGACATCCATTTTACTACATGTTAACCTATGTAAGTTCATTCATCAAGTTGTAGAGATATTGCTCGTAATTCATGCTTGTTAGATTTGGACTCTATATTTACAAGATTGCCATTATTGTTATAATTGTTATTTAGATCATATTTGAATGCTTGATTACTTGGATTAATGATTGACTTGATTGATCGTTATGAATTAGTTGATTGATGATTTGATTTAGACAAGATGGTCGAAGATGATTCAAAAGCTAAGGGAAAGGCTCTTGAATTTGAAAAGCTGCTCGTGGCATATGTGACGAATGACGAAGCTCATATGGATAGATTTGATGATGATGATGTTGAGATGAGGCTTTGCTATGATGAGATGAAGCGAGGCATGATGTGAGATAGCCTTGGTCTAATCCAGACGGGATCATTCCAAGCATGTTGATAACTCGGTGAAATGGTTCGAGTTGAGGATAATGGTTTGCTCGAGAGGCGCTTGAGCTAGTATGGAAATAGTCGTCGAGGAGGATGACTAGGAGGCTGAGATTTCATCGTTGTTGAAGGTTCTAGCAGGCTCAAAGCAAGAGTACGTTGGGCAGATTCGATAGTCCCTAAAGACTATGATTGTAGTCGAGTACTCTGGGCAGATTCGATAGTCCTAGGCACGGGCTACGACGACGTGCGGAGTTCTGTCTAGAACCGGGGTTGCCATTAACCCTTGACGGACGGCTGAAAGAATGTGTCGGTCATTCAATTAACGGTGGCATCGAAGCAATGATAACAGTGATAGCCAGAGTCATGGATGTTTGGTTGTATCGTCATTCGGTCTCAAGAGCAATGTTTTCCGGGTGCTTATCTGATCTTGGTTTAGGCCTTAGGGGTTTGTACTTGGAAAATGTTGACCTTGACTTGAGTGATAATCGCTTTACTTTAAATGTCTGCTTTGCTATGTTTATTTCTGCTTAGTGTGTCTGGGAGCTATCACTGTAGAAAGAGGTGGAGTGGGAGGGTTGGATTCCTATTCCTTTTCCTTTATGCTCTTTTGGTATGTTGTTAGTTAATTTACCGCTCACTAAGACTGTTGTCTGACTCAAGGCTTTATGTTTTAACTCTTATTGCCTTGGGCTGTTCATCCACTTTGGGATGGGCAGACTAGGTAGCAGGTGACAGGTGCTGTTCTTAGTTTCCACAAGGTTGATGACGAAGACGAGCTGGAGGCTTGCATGTTATTTTCTTACTATATGTATTGGATGTTCCGCTGCTTTGTATAATTCTCTGAGTGATATGTAGTGAGGCTGGATGTATTGACTGTTCAGATGTTGTATTCAACTATTATGAAGTTTTATTGATGAGATTCTATTCTGTGAAGCTTCACTATATATATTCTCTATTGTATTTTATTCATGCGCTGTGAGTAATACGATAGATTCTGCTATTTTTTTAATTTACCTTGGCAATCGTCCATGGCTGCCTGGCACACTTTCCAGCGCACTATTACCTTGTTCAGTGCAGGGGTCATGGGCGGTCGTCACATTTGGTATCAGAGCATTGGTTAATCGATTTTACCCAACGCTCGCTGACGTAACTACGTATGAGAGACGTAATTGTATTTTGATGGATGATTACTATATATAATATAGTAGCTTAGAAGAGTTTAAGTCCTTTATGCAGTTGTTTCTCAAGGTGTGCTGATCATTCCTTTTTATAGATATTAAGGATGAGTCGAAGAGGGAGACCAGCTGCTAGGGAAGGCCGTGCTGTTGAGGGGGCTGCTGATTATGTTGCTATGTTCGAGGCTATGATGACTTTGATCATGAGAAGGATGCCAGCTCCGAGGCCATCAGTAGATGTTGGAGTTCAAGTCCAAACTCCAAAACCGGTGGATTTTGCTAAGCTGTGTAAAGATTATACTGCTCTTGGAGGAAAGGTTTTCTTGGGAACAGAATCAACCATTGAAGTCCAGAGGTGGGTAGATGCTTGTAGAAGGATCTTTGGTGATTTGGGAATTGAGGATGCAACAAAAAGGAAGTTAGCATCAAGACAGCTTCAAGGGAGAGCTTCTGATTGGTGGAACTCTATCACCATTGATACTCCGGAGGAAGAAATTACTTGGGAGCAATTCCAAGCCAGATTTGAAGCTAAGTTCATATCTACAGCTCAGAAGTCTGTTCCGTTCAAGAAGTTTGTGGAGCTCAAGCAAAATGGAAGACCAGTTCTTGATTATGTTTCTGAGTTTGAAGCTTTGTCCAAGTATGCCCGGTCGTATATTGAATCTTCGTACCAGAAGAACGAGAAGTTTGTGACAGGCTTGGACATTTATCTTGGGAGGCAGTTGGTGGATCATTTGGACGATTCATTTGAGAAGCTTGTGGAGAAAGCTCTCAGACATGAGAATCTGTTTCCTAAAGAGGGATCTGTTGTTGCTGTGACCAAGGAAGAGTCTAGACCACAGCAGGGTGGAAACAAGAAGAGGAAGCAGCAGCAGCAAAAGGGTAAGGATGGCCAGAAGAAGCCAAAGGGCGAAGTGACCTGCTACAATTGCCAGTAGAAGGGCCATTTCTCCAGGGATTGCAAGAATCCAAAGGTGCCGGTGAAGTGCCACAACTGTGACAAGCCGGGGCATATTAAGAAGAATTGTCCAGAACCGCGGAGGGACAAGCAGATTGTGCAAGCTTATGCTTTGGGAGCTGTTCCATCATCTACAAAAGCTCCTACTGCTGAAGAGAAAGGAAAGAGTGTGGTGGTTCAAGGTACTCTTTCCATATGTGGTGTTCCAGTTAGAGTGTTATTTGATACTGGGGCGTCGCATTCGTTTGTTTGTAATGAACTTGTAGGCCGGTTGGGTTTAGAACCGGATATTGTTGATAGGCCATTTGTTGTGACAAATCCAGTTGGGGGTTCGTCTTGTTTGTGTATGCTATGCCGTGGTCTGATTGTATCGAGTCATGATTGCTCTTTTGTTTATGATTGTTTTGTTTTGAACTTTGCGGGGTTCGGAATTATTTTGGGTATGGACTAGCTTAGGAAGTATGCGGCAAAGGTTGATTGTGAAAGGTTGGAGGTGACAGTCGAGAATGTGGAGGGGTGAAAGGTTGTGATACGATGTAAGCATGAAGAAGGCGTCTTCATGAGCTTCATGTATTCGCTGGTTGTTCCACGGGATGGACTGTCATCGTTGCCAATCGCTAATGGATTTGAGGATGTCTTTGACGAGGTCAAAGGGTTACCGCCGCATAGAGAGATCGAGTTTCATATAGATCTAGTTGAAGGAGCCAGACTTGTTGTGATGCCTCTTAGGCGGATGGCGCCTAGGGAACAGCGGGAGTTGAAGGTGCAAGTTGACGATCTTTTACAGAAAGGATTCATTCAGCGTAGTGTGTCCGAATGGGGTGCACCAGTTGTGTTTGCAACCAAAGCAGATGGATCGTTGAGGTTTTGTGTGGATTATAGTGAGCTGAATAAAGTGACTAAGAAGAACAAGTATCCATTGCCGAGAATAGATGACTTGTTTGATCAGCTTCACGAAGCTAAGGTGTTTTCTCAGATGGATTTGGCAACAGGATTTCACCAATTAAGAGTGGCTAAGGATAGTGTGCCGAAGACTGCTTTTAGGACACCATCCGGTTTCTTTGAGTGGCTGGTAATGCCGTTTGGATTGACCAATGCGCCAGCATATTTTGTGGATCTTATGAATAGAGTGTTCAGAGATCAGTTGAACAAGTTCGTACTTGTGTTCGTGGATGATATTTTGATTTATTCCAGAACTGAAGAAGAGCAGAAGACGCACTTGCCTCTTGTTTTGGAAATCTTACGGAAACATCAGTTGAAGGCTAAGTTTTCGAAGTGTCACTTCTGGAAGAGTGAAGTGAGGTTCTTAGGCCATATTATCTCTGGAAATGGAATAGCAGTTGATTCCGCCAAGGTGGCAGCAATCCAGGATTAGGTTAGACCTAAGAATGCATCTGCTGTGAGAAGTTTTCTTGGATTAGCAGGATATTATCGTCGATTTATCAAAGACTTCTCCAAGATAGCTGTACCATTAACATGATTGACGAAAAAGAACCAAGTATTCAGATGGGATGCTAAGTGTGAGCAAGCTTTCAGAATCTTGAAAGAGCAATTGACAAGTGCTCCTGTTTTGACTATTCCATGTGGGAATGATGAGATGGTGGTTTACACCGACGCATGTGGTACTGGACTTGGAGCAGTGCTGATGCAAAAAGGTAAAGTTGTTGCGTATGCAAGTCGACAACTGAAGCCGCACGAAAGGAATTATCCGACTCATGATTTAGAGTTGGCAGCGATTGTATTTGCTCTGAAGATGTGGAGACATTATCTATTGGGAGTTCGATTCGAGTTGTTTACAGATCATAAGTCGTTGAAGTATCTTTTCTCCCAAAAGGATTTGAATCTTAGGCAGCAACGATGGCTAGAGTTTTTGGCATCATATGATTTTGGTATAGCCTATACTCCGGGAAAGGGTAACGCAGTGGCAGATGCGCTAAGTCGAAGACATGCAGGATTGGGAGTCATGTTTTCAGAGTGGAAAAATCTCGAGTATTTAGCTGGATTTGACTTCAGGCCCAGATGTGAATTGGAACCTGAGATGTTGGCGAACTTATCGATAAGACCGACTCTTGTGGAAAGAATTGGCGAGAGCCAAAAACGAGACGATAAGCTTGTCAAGATTATCCGTGATTTGGAATCTGGATTGGAACCAGAAAAGGATAAAGGATTCGAGGTCGATCGAGAGGGTTGGCTTCGGAAGCAAGGACGACTAGTTGTTCTCGATATAGATGAATTGAGAAGAGAAGTTCTGAAGGAAAGTCATCACTCAAAGCTGACAATTCATCCAGGTGGAAATAAGATGTATCGGGATATGAAGAGAACCTATTACTGGGAAGGTATGAAGAAGGATGTCGGAAATTTTATTTCCAAGTGCATGAACTGCCAGTTGGTAAAAGATGAGCAGAAGAAGCCCAGTGGATTGCTTCAGCCATTAGAAGTTCCTACATGGAAGTGGGAACAAATATCGATGGATTTTATTGATGGGCTACCTAGAACAAGAACGGGAAATGAAGGGATTTGGGTCATCGTAGATCGTCTGACTAAGAGTGCAAGATTCATTCCTGTTCGATCGAATATGACTGCATCAAAGTTGGCTGAGTTGTATGTTAAGTGGAGAGTTCGATTCCATGGTATTCCGAAGAGTATAGTGAGCGATCGAGACCCATTGTTCACTAGTGGATTTTGGAAGAGCTTCCAGGAAGTTTTGGGAACCGAGTTGTGTTTGAGTACAGCTTATCACCCTCAAACAGATGGTCAGACCGAGAGAGTCAACCGAGTTTTGGAAGATCTCCTCAGAGCTTGTGTTTTAGATTTCGGAGGATCATAGGAAGATCATCTTCATTTGGTAGAATTTTCGTATAATAACAGTTACCAGTCAAGCATTGGTATGGCACCGTATGAAGCATTGTATGGAAGACCGTGTAACTCTCCGACATGTTGGTTAGAAACAGGAGAAAAGCTGATGCTTGGGCCAGAGATGATTCGACAGACTTCGGATTGCATAGAGATCATTCGGCAGCGAATGAAGGCAGCCCAAGACCGACAGAAAAGTTATGCCGATAAGCGTCGTAAGGATTTGGAATTCGACGTAGGTGATATGGTTTTTGTGAAGATATCTCCACTGAAGAATGTTATTCGATTCGGGAAGAAAGGAAAATTGACTCCGAGATTTGTTGGACCGTTCCCGATCATCGAACGAATTGGAAAGCTCGCCTATAAATTGGAGTTACCAGAGAAGATGTCGGGTGTGCACCATGTTTTTCATGTATCATATTTACGGAAGTATGTGCACGACTCGAATACAGTGGTTTCTGCTGATAGCTGTGAAGATTTTGAAGTTGATCCAGTCGATAAGAGACCTCGTAAACCGCTTCGTGTTGTGGAAACCGACATGAAACAGCTTAAGAGGAAGGTAGTTAGGTTGCTCAAGATACAATGGAGTGATGATAACGACCGTACATGGGAGTTGGAAGAGAGGATGAAGGCAGCTCATCCTGAACTCTTCAAGGTATGGCCATAGGGTGTCATGTCATCTCACGACATTGTAACTTGTTCTAGTCTTAGAATTCTGCATGCTAGGCTAGAATTGGACGCATGGTTTGTTGATTGCTATGGATGGTAGGCATGCAAAATAGTCTTTGATTGCTCTTGTTTGTTTGGAATTTCGGGGACGAAATTCCTAAGGGGGAGAGAATGTAACGACCCGTATTTTTACGGATCGAAACATCGTAAAATAGTTGTCATTAGGTCGTTAATGTTGATAAGTCGTCCAGAGATAAGTCGTGCAGAAGTTTAGGATAGGTCGTAGACGACTTATAGGAGTTGGCGACCTAAGGAAGATAGTGGTAGCGGTTAACGACTTAAGGACTGGATGAGGTAAGGACTTAGGTCGTATGACAGTTAGGTCGCATAGTGGTTTAGGTCGTATGATAGTTTGGGACGACCTATAGGATTTGACCGACCTAAGGAGTAGACGACCTAAGGAATAGGCGACTTAAGGAAAGTTGGCGACTTAAGATAGTGGCGACTTAAGAGTTAGCGGCATAGGAATAGCGACCTAGTAGACAGTGCGAGTTAACGACCTATAATAGTTAGGTCGGTGGAGCGACTTATAGGAGTTGGCGACTTAGGGATATAGCGACCTAAGGGGAATGGGCAACCTAAGCGGGTTAACGACTTAAGGAAGTTAGGTCGTTCGAGCGACTTAAGGATTATAGGTCGTAAGCGACTTAAGGTAGAATGCTTAAGTCGTTATAGTTAGGTCGTTGTGACTCTGAGTATAGATAGGTCGTTAGACGACCTAAAGGTTAGGTTGTAAGACCCTGTGTATAGTTAGGTCGCGCAATGTGTTAAGTCGCGAAAGCGTTAGGTCGGCATCTTTGTTAAGTCGTGGGTCGCGCATAAGTGTTGAGGCTTAGGTCGTTGGGTCTGTAGGTCGCGCAGAACTGTTAGGTCGTTAAGTCGTAGGTCGGAGATAGTTAGGTCGTGGACGACCTAAGGGGGCGGACGACCTAAGATTTTTCCAGCCTATAAATACACGTCCATTTCTTCACTTTTTGGGATCCGAATTTTGAAGCGATAAAGTGCTGCTATTTTGAGAGCTCAAGTTCTACACTTCTTCACTTCTTTTCTCCACTTTAATCTTGTGCTTCCTTCCATCCAAATCGAAGATCCAAGAGCTTAGATTGAAGATCTACATCCATCGAAGAGAGATTTCATCGTTTGAAGCGAATTTGTGATAGATCGAGTTAGATCCTTCGCTGTCCAGATCTGAAGTATGTTGCTTTTGAGGTGTTTAGGTGATTCGGTGAGAGGTGATTATCTCTCACACGGATCCAAAGGAATATATCGGATCGATGGCTTGATTTTGTGTTAAGATAGTGATTTCCATGCATTTTCTTAAACTTAAGTATAGATCTATTGTTCATGATGATTTGACATCCATTTTACTACATGTTAACCTATGTAAGTTCATTCATCAAGTTGTAGAGATATTGCTCATAATTCATGCTTGTTAGATTTGGACTCTATATTTACAAGATTGCCATTATTGTTATAATTGTTATTTAGATCATATTTGAATGCTTGATTACTTGGATTAATGATTGACTTGATTGATTGTTATGAATTAGTTGATTGATGATTTGATTTAGATAAGATGGTCGAAGATGATTCAAAAGCTAAGGGAAAGGCTCTTGAATTGGAAAAGCTGCTCGTGGCATATGTGGCGAATGACGAAGCTCATATGGATAGATTTGATGATGATGATGTTGAGATGAGGCTTTGATATGATGAGATGAAGCGAGGCATGATGTGAGATAGCCTTGGTCTAATCCAGACGGGATCATTCCAAGCATGTTGATAACTCGGTGAAATGGTTCGAGTTGAGGATAATGGTTTGCTCGAGAGGCGCTTGAGCTAGTATGGAAATAGTCGTCGAGGAGGATGACTAGGAGGCTGAGATTTCATCGTTGTTGAAGGTTCTAGCAGGCTCGAAGCAAGAGTACGTTGGGCAGATTCGACGGTCCCTAAAGACTATGATTGTAGTCGAGTACTCTGGGCAGATTCGATAGTCCTAGGCACGGGCTGCGACGACGTGCGGAGTTCTGTCTAGAACCGGGGTTGCCATTAACCCTTGACGGACGGCTGAAAGAATGTGTCGGTCATTCAATTAACGGTGGCATCGAAGCAATGATAACAGTGATAGCCAGAGTCATGGATGTTTGGTTGTATCGTCATTCGGTCTCAAGAGCAATGTTTTCTGGGTGCTTATCTGATCTTGGTTTAGGCCTTGGGGGTTTGTACTTGGAAAATGTTGACCTTGACTCGAGTGATAATCTCTTTACTTTAAATGTCTGCTTTGCTATGTTTATTTTTGCTTAGTGTGTCTGGGGGCTATCACTGTAGAAAGAGGTGGGGTGGGAGGGTTGGATTCCTATTCCTTTTCCTTTATGCTCTTTTGGTATGTTATTAGTTAATTTACCGCTCACTAAGACTGTTTTCTGACTCAAGGCTTTATGTTTTAACTCTTATTGCATTGGGCTGTTCATCCACTTTGGGATGGGCAGACTAGGTAGCAGGTGACAGGTGCTGTTCTTAGTTTCCACGAGGTTGATGACGAAGACGAGCTGGAGGCTTGCATGTTATTTTCTTACTATATGTACTGGATGTTCCGCTGCTTTGTATAATTCTCTGAGTGATATGTAGTGAGGCTGGATGTATTGACTGTTCAGATGTTATATTCAACTATTATGAAGTTTTATTGATGAGATTCTATTCTGTGAAGCTTCACTATATATATTCTCTATTGTATTTTATCCATGCGCTGTGAGTAATACGATAGATTCTGCTGTTTTTTTAATTTACCTTGGCAATCGTCCATGGCTGCCTGGCACACTTTCCAGCGCACTATTACCTTGTTCAGTGCAGGGGTCATGGGCGGTCGTCACAGTACCCAACCTTGTTGGGCACATGATTTTGAACTGTAGTTTCATTGCCCGTCTTTGCATGAATCATCTTCCATTAGATCCCATAAATTACGAAACAAAATTGTTCATTGTACAACTTTTGTAGGTGATCAAATATGGAATGACCTTCCATATTCTCATGCAATCTTTAGAGGTCGGTGCTCATAGTAGATAGGGCATAGCATTAGGCAATTAAACGACCATGAATTGTAAGTTGATTTTCACTCGGAAATTTCCTTATTATTAGGTTTAGATATGAGTTCACTAGCGACTATATGCCATAGTTTTTCATATGTGAGTGTGATTTTAACATTTCTTAACAAGTCTTTGTAATTAACGTCATTCAATATTTTTCTTTAAGAATAACTTCAAAGTGTTTATTTTTCTACACAAATGATTATGAGTAAAGTAGGAACATCACATATGTTCTAAAACTTATTAGATTTTATTATTATATTTATCTAATAAGGCTTCCACTAGATTTTACATCTCTTAAAACCACAAAAGCGATGCAAAAATTTCTTAAATTCCTCTAATGAAAATTAGGACCCACTTATCATATTACAACAACATTAAAGGTGTTCAATAAGTTATAGTCCCCATAAATGGTACGAAAACCATATTATTAACTATATCTAATGTATAATTTCTAACCATATATTTATTTTCTTTGAATACTCTTTATGCCTTTGAGGTTGCTAAACTAATCATAAAGTACATAAGATACTCATGACCTTTTGTGATTGCCTAAAGATAAATGTTGTAACCATAAGGGTGCTTAAGAAAGTTGCAAAATGTCCTTTTACCAATTTAGGGACAACATAAACATCACTATACATTTTTTATGGCTTGTAGGTGCTCAACAACCATAAGTATGCATAGTACTTTATTTATATTGGATATGATAGAGAAAAACATTATTTTAAATTCATAATATTAAAATAATAGCTTTGAGAATTATCAACATTTTAAGGAAGATAAGTATACTATTACATGACATCATATGTCTCTACATTATATATGTAATCCCTTAAGTCTAAGTAGGTTATCGTTTACTTAACATCTTTATATACATATGTGATCTATATATATAGTTTTAATTTTATAATATGATCTATTGATATATATGTGTGCATGTGTGTTTATATATGTATGTGTGTGCGCGTGCACACACGCTTATGTTTGTGTCCCAATTAACGGAACTCTTTCAATTAATACAAATGTGACTTTTATTTCTTTATACAGTTTGAAACAGTTTTAAACTTATAATTTAGAACCTTTATAAAATTTAGATTTATATTTAAATCAATTTAAATTTAAATTTGTAATATTAAAACACGCATCAAGCAAAGGTTAAAAACTTTTTAGGCCTTTCTCTAAGGTAATGCCCTAGAAAAAGACCACTTCAAGGGGTTAGGTAAGAACCAAGAGTGATTGAGATTTCCTTTTCATAAGAACCTTCCTTAATTATAATGACATTCTCTTTAGATACCCTTTCCTAAACACTTGTTTAATTTGACTTTTCAAGATATTGCCCAATATGCTATTCATTATTCATGTTAACATAGTGCAGGCTTCAATATCTTTGTTGGATCAAGTGTATCTGCAATGGGGCAAAAAGAGGAAAAGTTCAAAATTTTCAAATGTTCAATATTGCACTAGATCTTTAACTCATGTTATGATAATTAATTTCCTTACAACAAATTATATTTAATGTCAGTTTGAGATGATTAATGTTTTATGATTAAATTTTGATTTTATTTGATTAATTTATGTTATACTTAGCATTGAAAATTATATATTCGTTCGTGGGATATTATGTCACAAGTCAATACCACAAAGATTGAATAGCAAGTCTCGAATAGACTGTTTACTAAGTCTTCGACGGGATGGTTACAAAAGTCCTTATATAAAGATTGGAAGTTATGGAAAATTTCCGGGGGTTAGTATCGAAGGGAATGGATATTAGTCTGATTCGGAAATGAAAGCAGTATATAAAGCCAAAAGTAAAAGTGCAGAAGTGAAGACACCGAGATTACATGGTTCGGGTTAAAATCTCATCATCCAATGTCCTTTCCTTCTTTAGAGTTCCATTATATAACCGGGAGGCTGTTACAATGATAAGTTGGCTAAGTCCACCATTAAAAGGTTTTTTTATATAAGCTCTAGTGTTAGAAAGTACAATTTTCTTGGTGTTTGAATTATTCAGGTGCCAAAAGTTTGTTGATGCATTAGGATGAATGCCTATTTATAGGCATCTTATTATGCTATTATTGTTATAGAGCTTTCTCCTGGACTGCTGACTTAGCCGGCTTGCAGACTAAGATTGGAACACATGTTGATATCCGAGTTACTTGACAGTTGGCATGGATTACTGACCATGCCCTTTATATATAGCTTTTGGATGTGTCAATCCATATGTGTTGTATATATCTTGAATTATCTGAGCCGCTAATGCATTTGAGAGCTATGTTAGTAATCAAATTTGGTTGCTTTTAAGGAGATTTTGGTTTTAGAGCTTTGCATTGGCTTTAGCTTTTGGTTGGTGCCTGTCTGCGGGCTTGATCCTTAAGTTTTCGGCCTATTGAGTGACAATTCTCCTGGATATTGTTTATACTTTGGCATATAGTTTTATCCTTTGATTTGATTTGCCGAAGAGTGCTATGCAACAGTATATACAATCTATCCATTAATGTTTAATACTCATGGGTAGTTAACATAGGGTTAACCTTATATGGTTTAGAAGTGGAATATAACTGATTAAAAATAATGGTATAACACATTACCTCCAAAATTCACTTTGTATGGTGAATATGGAGTGGACTTTGGTTTTTGTAGGAAGAGTTAGACAATATTTTTGTACTTAGCTATTTCCATATGTCCTTAGATGATAAACTATTAAACTGGATCAATGCCCAGTAGAAATTTGAGGATCTTACTAAGTAGCTAAGGTTTAAAGGCTGAAGACTAGGTATAGTAGGTATTGTAAGAAGAAATTAATTGTATGCGCATAGTAGAGTGCTGTAATGGCTAAAGTAATTGTACCGAAGGCTATGTATATTAAGTTGTCGTTAGAGCGAAAGTAGTTATATGTCGGAGGCTATGTATAGCAAGGTGCCGTAATGACGAAAGTAGTTGTATGTCGAAGGCTATGTATAGTAAGGTGCCGTAAATGCAAAAGTAATCGTATGCCGAAGACTATGTATAGTGTCGTAAGGGCGAAAGTATTTGTATGTCGATGGCTATGTAAGGTGCTGTAAAGGCGAAAGTAGTTGTACGCCAATGGCTTGTATAGTAAGGTGATGTAAATGCGGAAGTAATTGGTTGTTGAATGCTATGTATAATAAGGTGTCATAAAGGCGAAAATAATAGTATGTTGAAGGCTATATATGGTGCCGTAAAGGCAAAAGTATTTGTATGCCGAAGGCTATGTATAGTAAGGTGTCGTAAAGGTGAAAGTAGTAGTATGCCCAAGGCTATGCATAGCTAGGTGCTAGCTAGGTGAAAGTAATCATATGTCAAAGACTATGTATGGTGTTGTAAAGGCAAAAGTAGTTGTATGCCAAGGTTATGTATAGTAAGGTGCCGTAAAGGTGAAAGTAGTTGTATGCCTAAAGCTATGTGTAGTAAGGTGTCATAAAGGAAAAAAATAGTATACCGGAGGCTATGTATAGTAAGGTGTCATAAAGGCAAAAGTAGTTATATGCCAACGACTATGTATAGTAAGGTGTCACAAAGGCAATAGTGATCGTATGCCTAAGGTTGTATATGATGTCGTAAATGCAAAAGCAGTTGTATGTCGAAGGCTATGTATAGTAAGGTGCCTTAAAGGAAAACGTATTTGTATACAAAAGGCTATGTTTGGTAAGATGTCGTAAAGGAGAAAGTAGTTGTTTGCTAAAGGTTATGTATAGCAAGTTGTCGTAAATGCAAAAGTAATCGTATGCTGAAGACTAAGTATGATGCCATAAAGGAGAAAGTAGTTGTATGCCGAAGGCTATGTATAGTAAGATGTTGTAAAAGCGAAAGTAAATGTATGCCGAAAACTATGTATAGCATGGTTCCGTAAAGGCAAAAGTAATAATCTGCCGAAGGCTATGTATAGTAAGGTGCCATAAAGGCGAAAGTAATCGTATGTCGAAGGCTATGTATGGTGTCATAAAGGCGGAAGTAATTGTATGCCGAAGGCAACATATAGAAAGGTGCCATAAAGGCTAAAGTAGTTGTATACAGAAGACTATGTAGAGTAAGGTGCCGTAAAGGCGAAAGCAGTTGTATGCCAAAATCTATGTATAGTAAGGTGTCACAAAGGCAAAAGTGATCATATGTCGAAGGCTTTGTATGGTGTCGTAAAGGAAAAAGTAGTTGTATGTCGAAGGCTATGGTGTTGTATAGGCAAAAGTAGTTGTATGCTGAAAGTGAGGTATGGTTCCGCAAAGGCAAAAGTAGTTGTATGCCGAAGGATATGCATAGAAATGTGCCATAAAGGAAACTTAGTTTTATGCCGAAGGCTATGTATGGTAAGGTGACGTAAAGGAAAAAGTAGTTGCATGCCGAGGACTATGTATAGTAAGGTGCCATAAATGCGAAAGTAGTCGTTTGATTGCCATTATGTCTTAATAGATTGTGAGCCAAAGGCGATTACTTTAGATTGAAGCGATAGGTCTGCCATACATTTATTGTGACCACCACAAGGTGTTGTTTGATGGGAACTTCTAAAAATGGGATATCTCTTTTACCGTGTAAAGGCGATTCGTTTTCTTAATTTTGCAGCTTTTGAAAGTATTATATTATAATATTCATTTTGATTGTATGGCTAAGATTTCCTTAATGCTTTATTTTATGAATTGAATAACAAGGTTGTTATCAATAGAGAAGTTTATTATTGTATTAATCGAATAAATTCAAAAGCCTGCTTACAAACACTACAACAAACAACTTATATACAGACACAACTTCAACTAATGGGCCGAGCCCACTAACCCAGAAATGCAGAAAAACTGAAAATAAATAAAAGGTGTATATGATACACATGCACACAAACCATATACACATATTTACATATCTGCATTTACATCACTCCTCACAACACTCCCCCTCAAGTTGGAGCATACATGTCTATCATGCCCAACTTGCTGCATAGGAACTTCATTCGACAACCATTAAGTGCTTTAGTCATCATATTAGCCACTTGCTCCTCTGATTCCACGTATCCAGTTTTGACTAACCCCTGTTGCACTTTTTCTTGTATAAAATGACAATCAACTTATATGTGTTTAGTTCTCTAGTGAAAAACTGGATTAGATGCTATATGTATAGCAGCTTGATTATCACACCACAACAGCAATGGCATTTCAACTTCAAGCTTCAACTCGGTCATAAAGTGATTCAACCACATCAGTTCACACACTGCACTAGCCATGGCTCGATACTCTGACTCAGCACTTGATCTTGATACTACATTCTATTTTTTACTCTTCCATGACACTAAATTTCCTCCAACAAACACACAAAACCTTGAAGTAGACTTTCTGTCTTCCTTTGAACCAGCCCAGTCTGCATCTACAAAACTTTCTACTTAGTTGTGTCCATGATTCTTGTAAACAATTCCTTTACCCCCTGTTCTTTTCAGGTAACATAAAATCTGCTTTAGTGCATTCCAGTGATCAATAGTTAGTGCACTCATATATTGACTTACAACACTCACTGAGTAAGCAATGTCTGGCCTGGTCACTACTAAGTAATTAAGCTTACCAACCAATCTCCTATACTTATCTGGCTCATTGAATTCATCTCCATCTTTACTCAAAGTAATGTTCACCATCATAGGTGCAGAAGATGGTTTTGCACCTAAATTCCCAGTTTCTTTCAGCAAATCCAACACATACTTCCTCTGTGACAGACATATTTTCCCATTACTTCTCATAACTTCAATCCCTAAGAAGTATCTCAACTCCCCTAACTCCTTTGTACAAAACTGTGTATGAATGAACTTCTTAAGAGCTTCAATTCCTAGCTCATCATCCCTAGTAATCACAATATCATCTACATAAACAACTAATAAGATTGGCTTGCCTTGTGAACTTCTAAAAAATACTGAATGATCAGACTTACTCTAAAACAGCTCAAACCTCTCCATTGCTTTACTAAATTTCCCAAACCATGCACGTGGACTCTGCTTTAAGCCATATAAACTCTTCTTTAATCTACATACCTTGCTGTTCTCCCCCTGAGCAACAAACCCAGGAGGTTACTCCATATATATTTCTTCAACTAGGTCTCCATGTAAAAATGCATTTTTAATATCAAGTTGATGCAATTTCCAATCATGTTTTGTTGCCAATGATATAAACAACCTGATTGATGTCATTTTGGCCACTAGTGAGAATGTTTCTATATAATATGTTCCATATGTTTGAGCATACCCTTTAGCAACCAATCGAGCTTTAAACCTTGCAATTGATCCATCTGGATTTAACTTGACTGAATAAACCCATTTGCATCCTATCACTTTTCTATTATTTGGCAACTAAACCAGATCCCATGTATTATTTTTGTCTAAAGCATTCACTTCCTCTAGCATTGCTTGTTGCCACTCTGGTTTTGACATTGCTTCCTTGACAATTTTAGGTAATGAAACTAAATCAAGTGCAGAAATGAATGAATATGATTCTGATGATAGACTATCATATGAAACAAAAGATGAAATTGGATAGCACTTTCTCTCTCTTTTCTAAGAGCAATTGGTAACTCCAGACTTGGATCTGATTGTGGATTAGTTGCATGATCAATGATCAATTCATTAGTTTCCGGTTCCTGATTTGATTCAGTGTCCATATGATGATCAGCACTCTCTGAAGTTATAACAGGATATAGTAAAAAATCATCATTCTCTGTACACTCTTGATTTGTTGGTATAGATGGACAGAAAAATGCTTCATCTTCCACAAAACTAACATCTATAGATACCAAGTATTTCTGTAAACTAGGACAAAAACATTTATATCCCTTCTGTAATCTGGAATAACCAACAAAGATGCATTTCAAAGACTTTGGATCTAGCTTGGTGAGTTGAGGATTAACATTTCTAACATAGCATGTGCAACGAAAATTCTTGGCTTAATCGGATACAAATGTTTATCTGGAAACAATACTTGAAATGGCACCTTATACTCAAGTATAGTTGATGGCATTCTATTGATTAAGAAGCATGCAGTAGAAACTACATCTGCCCAAAAGACTTTAGGAACTTTCATCTGGAAAAGTAGTGCTCTTGTAGTTTCAAGTAAATGCCTATTCTTTCATTCTGCTACTCCATTCTGTGAAGGGGTATCAACACATGAAGTCTCATGTAAAATTCCATTTTGAGCCATATATGCATTGAACTGTTCAGATAAATATTCTTTGGCATTATCACTCTTAGAATTCGAATATTAGTATTGAATTGTGTCTTAATCTCAGAACAGAATGTACAGAAAATGGAAAATAACTCTGATCTATTTTTCATTAAAAATAACCATGTTACTTGAGAATAGTCATCAACAAAAGTAACAAAGTATCTATAACCTTGCTTAGATACAACTGTAGCAGGACCCCAAACATCTGAATGAATCAACTCAAATACAGAACTAGCACCCTTATTTATTCTAGAATAAGAACTACTACGGTGATGTTTATCTAATTGACATGACTCACAATTTAAAGTAGATAATGAATTAAACTGTGGACATAACTTCTTGAGCAATGACAATGAAGGATGACCCAACTGGAAATGAGTTTTAAGAGCAGAGTTTACACTTGAACAAGCAATATGGTTAGGTATCTTATCAGTTAGGATATACAAGCCACCAGACTCTTCACCTTTACCAATAATCTTCTTCGCTGTAAGGTCCTGAAACACACAATGATCAGGGAAAAAGGATATGCAACAATTAAGATCATGAGTGATCTGACTTACTAATATCAAGTTGAAAGATAAATTTGGCAAATACAATACTGTTTTTAGTGGAACTTGAGTATGTGAGTCCACATTTCCAGTTCCATAAACTCGTGTTTGTGATCCATCAGCTAAAGTAACAACACGATCTGATTCATTTAGATGAGGTTTCGAAATCATATGAAGATTACCTGTCATATGATCTGGAGCCCCAGAATCTATGACCCACTTTGATGATTGTTTTTCTGAGTTGGCAACAGTAGTTACTGATGATGAAGGATTATGATCAGATACATTTTTCTTTAGTGATTCTTGATACTGTGCATATTTATCATACTCCTCAACTGTCATCAACACTGTCTTAGTAGGATTTTGTGAATTACTAGACATTGAATTCTTGTATTGCAACTTTCTACACTCAAATTTTGTATGACCAGGTTTCTTGCAATATGCACAAAATTTGCTTTGACTTTGCACATTTGATCTCTGGTTATTCCATGATGGATTAATATTTTGATTCTGTGTATTTATTTTCTGATTGTTCCAAGAAGAATTAACTCTACTATTACCAATTAGAGCACTTTCAGACACCACATTAGATAACTGAGTAACTTCTGTACAAAGAATTCTACTGAAAACATCTTTAAGTGACAAGACATCAGATCCAGATAGAATCTGTGTTTTTGCTGATTCAAATTCTGATGATAATCCAGCTAGAAAACTCATAATAGCCATTTGCTCTCTCTGTTGCTGTTGGACCTTCACATCTGGGCTAAACGGAAGAAGTAGATTAAGTTCTTCATAAGTCTTTTTAAAATTTATGAAATAATTCATCAGAGTTTGCTCCTGTTTTTCTGTCGGATAGAATGATCTACAAACATCATACATTCTATTTAAATTTCCTTTCCCTGAATACAAGAATTCCAAATATTCCATGAGTTCCTTCACGAATTCACAGTGATTTACCAATCCAATAACCTCACTATCAATAGAATTTCTAATTTGAAGAAACAGCCGAGCATCATCTCTCAACCACGATAGGTGCTTATCTTCCTTAGAATATAGATCTGGTGGAGCTTCAGTAAGATGTTGATCTTTATCTATACTTCGAAGATAAAGACAAATAGTTTTACTCCAATTCAGATAATTCAGATTATTCAGTTTATGATCAGTGATCTTTGGCATCAACTGCATCGCGTCCACTGTGACTTTATTTTCACTCATCTTGATCCAAGATAATCAAACAATGGATCGAAAAAGAAAATTTGAGATTAAATCAAATTTTGAGATCTTGAGGCTCTGATACCATGTTATCAATAGAGAAGTTTATTATTGTATTAATCGAATGAATTCAAAAGCCTGCTAACAAACACTACAACAAACAACTTATATACAGACACAACTTCAACTAATGGGCCAAGCCCACTAACATAGAAATGTGGAAAAACTGAAAAGAAATAAATGGTGTACATGATACACATGCACACAAACCATATACACATATTTACATATCTACATTTACATCACTCCTCACAACAAAGGTATAAGAGACTTTTTCTTCTCCTTCTTTCATTTCCTTTGCTACAATCGTCTTGCTGCCACCATTAGAGCTTATTGAAAATATGGAAATCTCTTACTTCTTTAGCAAAATTAGTAACTTCTTTAATCTTCTCTTCTCGTATTTTGATCACAATGCTCATCTCATACTTTTGTTGATCTGCGATTTCGCTTTAGTAACTATTTTTTGTATCATTTGGGGCATCCTTTTCATACAAAGGCTTGCTAAATGAAGTGAAGCCATCACTTTAATGAATTTTTTCATTTCTATTGAATCGATAATTGGTTCGTAGTAGTAGTTCAGGAATTTAATAATCGTAATTTTAAATCTTGAATTATTTGGTCGATATTCCTTGAACCCATAGTTAGATATTTAGGGTTTCTGAACTGTTACAGAAATTATTAATCATCAATAGTCAATGTTTGTTCGAGTTTTTACATAGATTTGACCCTATTATTGGTAGAGTGCTTAGTTTGCAATTAGAATTTCAAATTGTGCTTATTTGGTTTTAATCACAAGGATAGCGCTTGAATTTACTCATTTAGCTTGAACTGAACTATTGATGCGCTTGGTTTACTTAGACCGAAAGATGAGTTTTTCAATAGATGCACAAGCAGTCCTTGATAAGATTCTACATTATTTTGATATTAATGGGAAAGAGGCCCTTGCTCCAAGACTGGAAGATATATGGGATGCTCTGCCGAAGGGATAATCTCTCCCACTTGCTCCTTTCTTCATCAAATTGCTTGAATTTTATAACCTTAACTTGTATCGGCTTCCTCCAATATCATACAATACCATTTTGGCATTGAAAGTAATGTACTTTAGAAGGGGTTACACTAACATATCGATGACAGCGACACTTTTTTATTTGATTTAAAAGATTCAAGTCACCTACCCCTGTTTCGATGTATAATTTGTGAATTCGAAAGAGACAGCCTTTAGTTGACCGCATCAATAAAATTTCTATGAAAAGGTTGATTTTTATTAAAGCTGTCCGCCCTTAGATCATCACTGCTTTTCTGAGGGCTAGTAAATTGGTCTTATACTTGAGTAGTTTCATTTATTGAGTAAAATCTTGCGGTTTGATACCCCCAATGTTGTGTTTAAAGGGTACTCATAACCAAGGGTATCCAAGGCTTCTTCAAAAGCAGTGACAGTCTAAAGTTCAGAGGAAGGGGATGGTTCTCATACCATGAACATGTTAGTTCTTATAGGTCTTAAGCTAAGGGTAGACCTTGGGCCTAGCCTTATCTTTTTAGAATTTTATGTATTTAGGAATAGCTTGGATTTATGATTCTTTTTAACTTTTACATTGATTTCTTTTACTTAGGTTATTTATAATATTGCAGAGGTGGATACCATGAAGAGGAAACAGCTTGGTTCGCTTATGTTGCCCAAAACTAGGCTGGGTACCCGAAAATCTTCTGGTTCGATGTCAGCTTTTAAAGATGCTATGGATGTAGGGGTGGGCACGGTCGGTTAACCGAACCGATCGGTTAATTAATCGATTTAAACGACCAAATTACACGGTTCGGTTAACCGAACCGAAAATAATTTTGGTCAGTTCATACCGACCGAACCGTCCAAACTTAACCGCGGTTAACCGCACTTATCAATTGGTTAACCAATTAAGTTAAACAGCAATCAAAAATTGGTTAACCGAAAAGTTAGCCACATTAAACTGTAAAATCTAACCATATTCCACTTCATTCTTCATACAGTCACAACTTTACATAATATATATTGTATATGAATATTATGAAACTATTATAAGCATTAACAGCACATATTATTTAATCGATAAAACATTAATAGCACATTCAATCCACAGTACACTGAATACATGATACAGTTCGTAACTTCATAGTCATACAGTCCTTTCAAGCGGTCTACTACATCCCCACCCCTCCGTACTCGGTAGTGCATATTAATACATATTACATAACAACACTAAGTTGATTGCAGATGACAATTCATATTAATACATTCCTCATAGTTCATAGCCAAACTACAAGTACAAACTTGCCAAACTACAAACAATCCATACTCACTCCATAGCAAGTCAGCAACTCAAAGCTTTGAGGTTTGAATGACAAACAACAAGTCAGTAACTCATGTTCATTACCATGTTTTTTGCAATAAATGTTTAAAAGTAACAAGAATAATAAAGAACGATCTAACTCAGTTGAGTGATAATCAACTAGTTCATAACTGATATATGCATGAAGTAGCATTAGATGTATATTTAATAGTACAACTAATATATATTTATTAATTTAAAAACTGAAGTAGCATTAGACGTATACATGAAATCAATTGATATATACATGAACTATATTCATCATTCATGAACTATCAAAACTTACGCAACATCACATGTACACATGAACAGAACGGATGGTACATCTCAATTACTGCCTATGTGCGTTAAATGTACACATGAAATGATATATGTGTATGAGTGTATTAAACATGAACTGAGTGGTGAATATTGGCCTGAGTGTATGACACATGAACTGAATGTACACATGAACTGAAGTAATAATTAACTACCTTCATGGTGTTAATAGGTCCACGGTATTAGTTTGCATTGGGTAGTTGATTTGATAAGGTGCTTAGCTTAACCAAGTTCTGAATAAAATATGCACTTAAAACAACCAAGTGATAATTTCAACATATGTTACACAAACTTCCATATAGCCAACTAGCCATAACTATGATGTATTTTTTCACACAACTAAATATGTTGTGGCAAAATATCCAATGTTCTGGCAAAATGTCTAGTGTTCTGGCAATCTCATAAACCAAAAAGTTTGTTTTACAGTACAGAGGTTTAGACATAAATTTGTTGGCAAGTAAAATATACAGCAAACCAGAGAGTTAATCAAATTTTAGTAAACTAAAATAGGCAGAACAAATTAAAGCAAATTTAGTATATGATTACTGCAATCGTATTACTATAAATTAGTTGTAAATTAATTTAGAACTAAGATTCGGTTAGTTGATTTAGAACTTAAGAATTAATTCTAGAAAAGTATACTCACAATATTTTGTTTCCTCTTTGAAGCCATTAATTACTGCAACGACTCGACGATGGTGGTGATTTTCACTAGCGTCGAGAAGTGCGCGAGTAACGTCGGTGATTAGCAGATGAGACGAGTGTGTAGATTAGATCTAGGTTTTGACTTTTCTCATTTATTTTTAAATTCATCGGGAAAATTAGAATTGGACTAGGTTTAGAAAGGAATACTATATTACTAGGGCATGCAAAACAAGTTCGGTCGGGTATGCTTTGTTTACAAATGGGCTGGTTTTGGGCTACGATTTAGAAAAAAACTAAATTTTGTGGTCGGTTAAAGGTTAACCGACCGATCAAATTTTGTTAACCGTTAACCGAACCAAAAATATTCGGTTATGGTCGGTCGGTTAACCGATGATGTCGGTCAACCGAAATTATCGGTTAAATTGGTTCGGCCAATATCGGTTAAATCGGTTAAGTCGGTGAAGTCGGTTAAATGCCCACCCCTAGCTATAACCTAAGAAGAAGAAGAGAAATACTATTGAAAATGAGCCTTCTGAATCTCTTATTGAGGCTTCTTCTCAACTGAGAGGCTCTATAATTCCTTCTCCTCTTTTAGATTTTCCTTCTTCATCAGAATGCCATCAAGCAGTTGAGTTTGCTAAACTATCTTTTTACTCCCGCATCTTTGTTGTTACCGTTGATGCTAAGGTGGTGGTCCCAGAGACACTATGTGACTTCAAGAATACTTGAGTATGGACTTTAAGAGAGTATCAAGGTATAGGATGTTTTATTTTACTGATATTATTTCTTTTCTTTTATTTGAAAATTCACTTGTATGTTGGCCTTATAGACTGTGGCTGAGCTACCAGTCCTCAGTCATAAGTACGAAAAACTCAAAGAGGCTTTGAGGGGGTCAAAGCTATCAAGAGGAAGTGACTGACCTTTGGTAGAAAAATAAAGATTTAGACAGGGAGTCCAGGGAGGCCAAAGCTATGTCTAATAAGGAGATAAAAGAGGAAAAGACAACCTTGAAGCTGCAAATGCCAAACCGCTCAAGCTTAAGGAGGACCTTCGAGTCCGGGGGAAGAGCTTTCGATGAAAGAAGAAATGCTGACCGGAGCCAAAAAGAAGGCATAGGAAGACACCAGCTTGCAAGCTTTCGAGGTTCTATATAATGCATACGCTGATAGTCATGACAACGGGCACCATTTTACTTTTGATTTTTCTATGGGAGAATGACTTGGTTATTGAGACCAACTATGGCCAACAATATGAAGGGACTAGAAGAATGATGCAATTCTTGAGGTAGACAAAGATATATCTTCTCATAATAACATGAACAAATTGATGATGAACAATCTTAAATTTTTTGTCTTTAATATTCTTTTATGTACCATGACATTTAGTTTTGGCTGTGTGGATCACCTGGATGCTTTTACTTTCATTGATCATGTTTTACTTTCATCTTGCTTTCAAGAATATTTTGTTCTACTTGGATTAAGCTAAAGAAGATGAATTCAGTTTCTATTTCATACTTTAAAGTTTTATGGAGTCATAAAAAGAATCAAAACTAACAATTGCTAAAAACATTAGTACTCTTAAGGGTCGCCTTCATACTAGTAGATTGCATAACATTAGTTTAACTAATCGTCTCGAAGATGTAAAAGATATGCATGATAAGTCTTGTGCTAAACTTATCAAATCACTTAGGCATAGGAGTTTTGGTTAACAAGCCGAATCTTGAGTTAAACTAATCAACTTAGATTCACAATTTAAGATCAAGAGGAAGTGTTTCAAGAATTTTCAAAGTTATGAAGCAACACCCTTGGGATGAAGTTTTAAAATAGAAAAGATTATCATTTCTTCATAAGTTTTATGGTTTCGATAAGAATATAACATGGAAGCTGTCCTCGGATTTAAAAGCGCAAATCCATCTCCTTTAGCTATTACCAAAGGAAAGGTAGCCGGGAGGGATTATGTTTCTAAGCATGTTCTGAGGTTTTCCTTAGGCTGGAACTTAGGGATTCCTCTCCTTTAGAGCTTTCAGTTCCTAAGGGAGGTTAAGGAAGAATATTTCATCTTTTAACATGGCAAAGCC
Organism: Allium fistulosum; assembly: GCA_030737815.1. Classification (NCBI taxonomy): domain Eukaryota; kingdom Viridiplantae; phylum Streptophyta; class Magnoliopsida; order Asparagales; family Amaryllidaceae; genus Allium; species Allium fistulosum. The sequence goes on along the minus strand of CM060904.1, from coordinate 1,189,919,314 downwards.
CTCGGAGACTCTTGTCGAGACTAAGTCTAGGGGTCCTAGGATATTTTAAGTTCAAAAGAGAAGTTTGGTCTTTAGGGAGTTATAAGCTTTGTATTTTCCTTTTGCTTTTAACTTTTATAATATTTTGGGGTTAATGAAATAGAACTTTCTTTTCTTTGCTTCCTATTTTGATTTTATGTTTTATTCATTATTTCAGAATTGTCATGCTTAAATTGCCTAAGCAGCAAACAGGCTTGTAATTCTATTCAAAAGGCTTATGATATATCAAAATGCAAGTATTTAAGGAGGAGTTTGAAGCTTTGAACCATCAGATTAATTTCTTTCAATTTAAGCAAGGTTCGGTTGACCTTACTTTAAAGCTTATTAAGGAGAATGAAGTTCTTGGGCTAAAGGTTGAAAACTTAGAAAAGTGCCTTGAGTCTATTTCGGGAGGGTACCACTTTCAAATCAGACTTTAGGGAAACTTGTCTTAACCCTATTTGACTCAGTGTCGGCAATAGTTGGACAAAGCTAATAAGGAGATTTTGCTAATCAAACGTAGAGAGATTCAGACCAATGAGAAGTCTCAAGTGGTTACTGCAGCTACTTCCCCTTCTTGGGGAAGGGGAAGAGGTCGAGGCAAGGATTCACTCAAACTCCCTCGCTTACATAAAACTAAAGCAGTTATATAAAGCCGTAACTTAGTTCAAAAGTTGGAAAAACACAAAGAGCGACAAGGCCGAAGCCCTTTTAAGGCATTGAAGTATGCTGAGGGGAGTTCTCCTTTAGTTCCCATCAAGAAACCAAGCAAAATTATGATTGAACTCAAAGATGGTGAAGTTGTAACTTTTAGGGACTATAGAGCCAAATGGTTTAAGAATGCATGTGAATGCATAGAAGAATGTTATGAAAGGATTTCGAACAAGGCTATTTCCTAAGTCAAAAATCAAATGACTCATGTGCTTGATCACTATCTTAGACTCAAAGGTTATTACAAATATATACTTGAGTCGTTGGTAGCCTATGAGGTCCCTTGGACCTTTCTTTCTTTTTGGATGAGGAGGAACTCGATCGATTCATGAGAATGGTATGTGACATGAGTCAATACATTGCTTCAGCTCCTACTCCTCTCTCCACTATGCCCGGTCCCCGGAAGGTGAGCCAAATGATGATTGTACAAGACATTGGAAAGGTCCGGGTTTTAGATGATAGAGTTAGGGGTATGCCGTAGGGGATTGTTAGATATATCTAACTCGATAACCAATCTTGTTCAAAATAAGAAGTGTTTTCTTTCTATTATATACTTAATATAATGTGTTTTATTAAGTATTTATTTAATTAAAAGTATATTTTATAGAAAATCCATTAAGGGTATGTTTTGTGATTGTAGTTACAAAGTGTTGTAATCACGAGTGATTTATCATAATGAGATAAATATATCATTTTTAATATTCCTAGTCAAGACTAGACATCAATGCATCTATTGAGACAAAGTGCGTAACGCTCTCCAAATGTTGGGCAGTGTATTACTCATGGCTATTAGGGCCACTATGGGGTGATGTATTGATAGTTATTTGATAACTATGGAATGACTCGCTCGATAGTTTTCTATTGTTTAATATGACTAAGGCCAAACAGAAATTATCGATGCGACAATATTACAAGATTTTCTCGACTTGAGGATATTGTCAAGCTTCAATGTGCACACTCTGCTTTGATTATAGTTAAATCTTGGCTTAGTGTCCATCAAACGACTATAGTTGGGTCAAGTAGAAGCAGTGGAAGTGAAACACTATTCAATATAGAATTTGTCTCCTTGGTTATATAAGGTTAACATCACGGTCAACTGAAGCCAACCAAAAGTTAAAGTCTCTGGCTAGAGCAGTACGATTAATAATAATTGTTATTACGGAACCAAGGACTTTGTGTTTGGACTATAAAATCAAATATAGACGATATTGGAATTTTGACCATTACCAAAATCTATAAGTCATAATGTGATAGTTTTGACGAGAATTGACGTAAATAATTGTCACTAGCGGTTATTGCTTAAAATAAGTAAAATTGGATTTTACTGAAGCTATGTAAGCGATAAATTTGATCATAATGTCGCACCACTAGCTAAGATGACATGTGAACGTTAATATTTGAATTGTTCGATATTAATCGCTGATCGAATTTACACCTAAGAGTCACACAACCGAAATGTTGAATACTCTGACTACCACCTGAATTAATTAAATTATAATTATTATATATTAATTAAATTAAATACTATTTGTGAAATATTAATTATAAAATTTTATTTAATTTGCCTTGAGGTATTGAAAATAGTGCGTATATAAAAGTTGTATACACACACGTCAATATATATTATCAATGTACGCTTAATTAGATTTAAATGTATATTATCTACTCGGGCTTGAAGCAGCTTAGAGGCTCATATTTGGGCAAGGTATGGCTGGCTATAAAAGAAGGGAAAGAAGGGTTTGATTTGGTTTGAGTGGAGTTTGAATTGTTAAAGAGAATAGTGGATCTAGATCTACAATTTGCTCCTACCATTGCCTCTTATTTAAAAGCTTCTAATTCCTCACTTTTGCTCTCTAGTTTTTGCTTCACCTCTTCCATTTGCTGGCAAAAAATACGCCATATCCTTCCATCATCAATTCAAGCCTTAAAACATAAATTCAAAAAAAATCGGTGCAACATTATGTAGCTCTTCAGTTGGGTAGGTCTTTCAGGAAGAAATTGAATTCAAATTCAAATGGAGTCAATCGATGCAGCATTCAAGGTGTCATTCGAGGCTATAGTAGAGGTAATATCCATATTTACATATTTAAATATTTATTTTATCATGTTATCATATATAGTTAGATTAGTTATTTATCATGAATCCATATATAGATATGATGTCTGCCTAGAATTTGTGTTTGTATAAACGTGCTAAGTTTTTACACACACACACACACACACACATACACACACACACACACACACATATATATATATATATCATTCACGGCTTTAAAAAAAGTGTTTTTTAAAACTTAATATAATTATAAAATGTTTTAAATGAAGAATGTTTTTAAACTACATAATTTTACATAAATATTTTTAAATCATTTTATCATATTTAAACATATTATTTGGAAATTAAAAATAGTTTATTTTCTTATATATATGTTTATTTTAATAAAGCTGAAAGTATATATACATTTTAATATTAAAACAATACACTAAACGTTTTTAAACAATTTATAAATTTATATATGTATAAGTAAACAAATGTATATAACTTTAAACGTTATAACGTATTTTAGAATAAAAAATCCCATACTGAATTAAAACATTATATATATTAAAATCCAAATAGATTTTAAAACAATAAAAAATTACATTTTGTTAAATTAAAATATTGGCTAAAATGAATATGTGTGTGTGTGTATTCATTTAATTATACAATATTTTAATCATAAATTATTTTTAGATATATATATACACACACATAGACACATATGTATATACTTTTTTCGAAAAAGAAATATTATTTTTGTTTCCATACATATTTATATTAAATATAAATTATTTACAAAATTGAATTTTAAATTTGAATTTAGTATATATTGTCAAATTTAGATCTAGCTTTAAAATTTGAATTTTAATATATATTCATATATTTATAAATATTATTTTATGTAAGCATTTGTGTACTTCTATAAATAGATATGTATATATATTTTCAAGTACAAATATTATTTTGTACTTATATATATATATATATATGGCCAACATGTCTGTTGCGGGGTAAATACTAACACTTAAATACGGGCATGTTAAATCATTCACACTGTACATATTGCACGTGCACGTACATGTGTATATGATACACATGTACACACACTGTATATATACATTATACAACATTAAAAAATGCCTTTTATTAATGAATTAAATAAAATAATGATTTTATTTAAAATTAATTTACATCTGATCTAAATCAATTTAGACTTCATAGACTCGATAAGATCCAAAATGGTAGTTTTTTTTTTAAATTTACCCATTAAACTCGTAGCGTGCTAGTCCAGTTCCAACTATGGTATCAAAGCCTAATAGCCTATGTGGTCTAAATTAGCAGTTTGGGGCTAACTTATTAAAGCCTTGTCCCTAGAAAAGTAGTGTCTAAGGTTGGGTTTGGGTAATCGAGTACTCTGCCCTACCTAGCTACTAGCTAGGCTTGAAAGGATGAGGTAAGCCCAAAGGTTATCCCCAATATAAAGGCCTAAATGATTTGGACCTTGGGCTTATTTTTAAAATGTTTTGAAATCAAAAGTAAAATTTTAAATTTTAGAGGTTAAATTTAAAATTAAAAATAATAATATTATAAATTTGAAAAGGTTAAATTTAAAATAAGTAATGATTTTATAAATGTTATATAACAAGTAATGATTTAAAAAGGTTAATCCCCCTCCCCTTAATTTTCTTGTGGCCAAACATACATCCATACTACAAATATGTATATTTTGGGCTAGAATTAATAATCATTACAAATTAATTAAATATTATTTAGGCCCATTTATTTAACTAAATTAGTGCATAAAATTTATATATTATTTAATTTAATTTTAGGCTTTAAATTTAAATATATAAACTATTAAAAATCAATGTAACACTTATAATAATCTTCTTCATTTTGATTTATAACATTTACAAATTAACTCGATTAAATTGAATTTGAAAATATGCCAACAAATACTGTTATGTGACTCCTTGATGTGAACTCGACCCTCAGTAATATTCTAATAATTAAAATATTACAAAAAGTGGGGACTTTGCTGTACCACGGTAGTGGACACAAATTAAGTAGGTTATGGATCATTTTGGTGAATCATATTTTTAATCCTTTGATGCTACACCCAAAGTAACGATATATTGTGCATTTTCATCATTGTTATTTCACTGGGATATTTAGAGTTTGGTAAATGGTCAAAAACTCCAATAATATCTTCAGTTAATTGTGAAGTACTACTTCAAAGCCCTTAGATCAATCTAATAACATTTATCAATTAACCATATTAACCTCACTAGAAATTTTTATTTTAAGTTGAACCCAATTACGGTGATTCCAACATTCTACAACAAAAGAGATGAATCCTCTCCTTAGTAGTGTTTTTCTTCAAGTTAGTTGATGAATATAAAACTATGGCATTAACATGAGCAACATGACATGTGATTGACCATATCAAAGTAGTGTTGACACTTGAGATCTACAGTACTCTTAAGTCTGAAGACCATTGCACATCAGTATATAAGATTCTCTATTTTGACTTTATTTCATCTATATAAGACTCACATTGAGTCATTTTGTGATTGTTCCAAACCGCTATAAGTACATAATCCTTTGGTGTCTCCTATGATCATGAGTAATTCACCGTCCATCATATGGAGAGCGTTACGTATAATAGGCTCAATGGATGGATACAATTATTTTCTCGAAACATCTTAACTAGGAACATTTAAGGATAAATATTTTAATTATACAATTTAATGGTTATGAACACATTCACGACTGTAATCGAATAAATATATTTTCCTAAGAATTTTCTACTTGTATGTATTTAATGCTTTTAGCGCATTACTTATATCACAATATAGCAAAACGTACGACAGAAAACAAAACAAAAGGCGTACTTTAGTTTGAACAAGATTCATTTACAAGAGTTAAATTATATAGTAAATTGAATAATTTTCCCAAGGGCACATCCTTAACTCTATCACTTGACACGATCATCACTGTCATGTAGCTGACCATAGCCAATTCTCAAGTCAAAAGACTACTGCACATCGTCATAAGAGATCTTCATTTTAACTTTATAATTAAGCTATTTAGGACTCTCAGTGATTCATTTGTAATTGTTCTCATCAATATATGTATGTAACCTCTTGGTGCCGCTAACGATCATGAGTTATTCATCGTCCATCATACGGAGAGCATGCGTACATTAGTCTCAAAGGATGTTTCAATATCACATTTTAAAGATATCTTATATAGGAACATTTGAGGACAAGTATTTAAATTTTTCCTAAGAATTTCTCTATTTGTGTATATTTAATGTATTTAAAACCAAATGCTTACTTTATTTCAAACAAGATTCTTTATTAGAGTTAAGTATAGTCAAATCACACAATTGCTCCTAGGGTACACTCTGAGCTCATCAGCCACTCCCTCGATCTGCGTAGAAGGGACTTTATTTCAAAAGAAAATTTAGCAATAGTGTGAAATGTTGAAAATTTGAGTTTGATTTTTGCGTTGTAGTGCATATGGGTAGAAAGATTGTAAAATTTATAATTTATTGGTGAAAATGTTTTTTTAATCGGACATTTATATAAAAAGTTAATGAACTTCAAAGATTTAAACTAAATGAAGTGTGGAATGTTAATAGCAGGTGTGGGAATCACATCCGAATATAAGGAGATTGGATGAGCATAGAATTGATTTGTCTGTAACTGTAACGACCACGGATTTTATATAAATTTAAATTGATAATTAAATTTAGTTTTTAATAAAAATTGTGAAATTAATTGATAAATTGATGCGAGTTTCCCCGAGTTCAAATAAATTCTGCATAAATCATTTAAATTTAAATATTGTATATATATGTGAATATATATGTATTTGGGCATATATGAGTAAATTTGAAATTATATATATATATATATTTGATTTGAATTTAAATCATAAATAAATGGTTTAAAAATAAAAATAGACAAATATAAACCTATAAGATATAGAAGTATAAAGTAAATACATTGGATAAAATTTAATAACATAAACTAAAATAGAAATTCACCTATATTACAAAATAATTATAAAACAAAATAAAATAAATACATAAATTATAACAACATATTAAATATGGAAATACATTCAAGAATAATAAAAGAAAATTAAAATAAAATAGAATCTCACTTATATTACAAAGTGATAAAACAAAACCATATATATGCAAACATGAAAACAAGTAAACAAGAGAAAAAAAATAGGTAAAAGCTTACTAAGGAAGCCACAACAATTATCTCATACATGTACATGCCGTATAAAAGTGGATAAGTATGAACAAACAAATAAATATATATTGGTACAAGATAATTAATGCATGAAACCTTAGTACACAAGAGATATATATCAGCCACCATTTGAAATATATCTCTGCCTATTGTACAACAAATTATATCACCCTGTACAACATAATTTATCACCCTGTAAACTTCATTTACATATATCCATCAACTCTTCATCTCAGTTTCGTTCCATTCTAAGCTATGAAAACTGAAAGTAAAATACCATTTAAATCTGAAACAAAACTTCAACTTAAAACAACAACAATCTGTTTCTAATGCAAGCCAGAGGATCAAAAGAAGACTAAATACTCAAGCCTGTTTCATCATCAAGCTCTGTTCATTCCTTGACTCACTGTGAGTAACTCCACAATCTAAATGGTTTAAATATATCATTTTGTTGCCTGCTTATCTCTGAAACTTAGTTTGTTTGTGAGAAATTCAACCCAGTTTTCTTTGATATTTGAAATGCCTGTGAGCAAACTTCCATTTTTAAAACTCGATCTCCTTTATTTTCTTAAGTTTGTGATGATGGATGAAAATGATAAATTGAAATGATTTGTTTTGTTTGGGTATACAAATTTAAAACACTAAATGTATGCATATATGTCTGTATGCATATGCATACCTCTGTTTGATAGGCCTAAGATCTCTCAAAAATAATTCTTATCTCTTCATCTAAATCATTATAAAATATGATGTTTAAAAGGAAATTGATTATAATAATGTGATACAAAAATTTAAGATAAAAACAAGTAGAATTATTAAGTATATTTATCTGAAAAAATAAATTTACAGTGACAAATCAAAATTGGTCAGAAATCAAATGTGTAGATTTCATGTTTCAAATACATGTTTAGATTCGTCTTCGAAAGTTATGATTTTTAAAAATAGTTTTGTGATTTTTAAATTTGGGATCGAGTAGGAGTCTCGAGTTGATCGTTTTTGACTTTTCTGTCAAATCTCGGCGATTAACGATGAAATGGATATCGTGCTCGAGGCTGGAGGTAGCCTGGGTAGTGGAGATTTGTGGAAAAATGGTTAGAAAATTTTCTGACCACCATGGTGGTCAAACAACGTCGAACTAGGGCTTAATGTACAGGTTGGACCGCTGTCGAATTCGAGGGTAGTTCATCGTTATTGATGTATCGGAATAGATGGGACCAAGGGAATAGGAGCGTGGTTCCACGGTGGAGCTCTGGTCGTGTTTGCGAGGTTGCAAGTAACCTATGGTGGCGGGTCAGGGTGGTTGTTGACGATCGTTTTTGTTCCAGGTTGGGTTCTTGTATACTAAATCTCGATTTAGTGATTGTTACGGGGTTTTGGGTGATCGGGCTGTCTGAAGGGAAGGTCGGAGACCTATAGACGTTGGCGACATTGGTCAGAACGTTGGCGGTGACGTGTGCACGTGCACGAACTCTGGTGCCTGGGTGGTTGAGTTGTTTGCCTGGGAAGAGCTGAATTTTTCTCGTGTCGTACTCGAGTAATTCAAGTGTTTGGCTCGAAGCTGGGGTCGAGTAATTCTGGCTATACATCGGGTTGTTTTTTAAACAAAATTTTAAAAACTGAAGCTATCGAGTTGATTTTGGGGAAAACTCGAAGCAAGTTAGAAAAAGTCTTGGGTGTCACTCGAAGCAGCTCTAGGGTGATGACGTTTTTCAGTTTTAAACTTTAAAAATTTAAGTCAAAATTGATTTTTTTAAAATTTATTCTTTTCAAATGGATAACCATTGTTAAGTTGTAATTTGTACTATTGGTGGAAGATTGATTTAATCAAGTATTTAAAGAATAATTAATTTAAAGAATAATTAATTAATGAGGTTAATTATTTAAGGTAATAAATTTGAGAGTAATTAATTAATTTAAAGGTTAATTAATAAATGAAAGTGATTAAGGGATGATTATTAATTAAGGATTAATTAATTAATTATTGTAATTAATTAAGGATAATTAATTAAATGGTAATTAATTAATTTATTAATTGAGGCTAATTAATTTATTATTAAAGGTTAATTAATTAATTTAAAATAATTTGTAATTAGTTAATGTTAATTAACCAGGATTAGTGACAAATCTGATTTAATTTAATCAGATAAATAAATTGACCTTACCTATGGATATTTGGATTCTATTGGATGATTTGATTGTTTGATATCCCTGATATGTGATGCTTTGTGATACATCCTGATTTTTGTTGTGATCTGTTTCTCTGGGATGAATGTAATTAATTCCCTGTGATATAATTTATTATCTGTGATACATTTGTATATTATCTGTGATATGTGAATAAGGATAAGCGTTATAGTTAATACCGCTTATCAACTATATTTCTGTATTTTGATCTGTGATGATTTATTGATGTTGCACTATTGTGTGTGAAACCCCTGGACTACACTTTTACACACACAAATATGGATTTCACGAGGAAATCGGTTAAGTCATAGATAATTTAGATTTAATATTTTTGAAATTGAAATTTTAATTTCAATTGATTTTGAAAATGAATTTGGGTTAAATGTTAAAGCTTTTGAAAAGGAGTTTTGAGAATAAAAGTTATTTTGAATAACTTGCTGAAGCTTCCAATTTAAATAATTTAATTTGAATTTGAATTCAAAATTTGGAATTGAATTCCATGATTGGAAATTATGGTTAAAGATGTTATAAATGTGTTTATATGAATTTAAACCATTTTAAAAGTATGGTTTTGAGAATTTGAATTTAACCCAAGGACTTTAACTCGTATAAATGAATCAGATTTTCCGAAATGAAAACTATTTGTTTCAAATAATAGTAGCTTTCATAAAAAGGAAGAATTTCCAATTGGTATCGAAAGATTTCAAGTTTGAATGAAATTGTAAATAGTTGGAGAAAACTATGAATTAACCTTTGTGAAGGTGATTAAATCTTGTTTTAAAATCGAAGAGGATTTTAAATGGTGTATCTTCTATATTATAAAAAGGTTGGAACTGTGAATTGTTTTGAAAGCTATCAATTAAATCTTTGATATAAAGATTGAATGGGTGAATTCAATTTGGAATTGAATTATTTTGAAAAGTTAAAATTTAACCTTTGTAGAAGACCATTAAACTTTGTTTTGAAATTGGAAAAGTATATCTTTTGTATAAAAGATTTGGAAATCAAAATAGTTTTGAGAACTATGAAGAATCTTTGTGAAACTGGGTGAACTTTGTGAATTGAATCTTTTTGTGTAAAAGATTAAAATGGTAATGTGTTTAAACCATTTGAAAGAGAAGTTTGGGTAATAAGTTATGACTTAACTGAAATCCCATTATCCATATGTTTTAAAATATTGCGCTCATTATTCGGTTTAGCCGGGAGAGGACTTTGTGTCATATAACCCATTCCGAATAGTGATACGTCGTATATGGATATCAATTGAAGACCGGTGGTGAAGACCGGGTATTTGTGAGAACGATAGGATGACCTATCGATTGTCTCTGCACTGAGTCACGCCGGTATAGAGATTCCCTAAGTGATGGGAAATCCGATCGGGATTGTGAATACCCGGATTGCAAGGGCTTCTTTGGAAGTGCCTTCAGTTCTGTTCGAACCCGGAACAGACTTGTATGGTTGTATGTCTGACACTACACTTTTGAGATATAAAGCTGATTTCTTTCAAATACATTTCTATTTGGTGGCGGAGATTTATTCTCTTAGCTTAACACCCTTCTTTGAGACGTACGAGCTCAGTGGTTATGTAGTTGAAGGTTATCAATGATATACTCCCAATTTGGTAGTGTGGCATGCTGAGTGTTGCTGTGTGTTGCTGATCATTTGTTGATCAAAGCATGACTTTGTGAAAAGCGTAGCTTTGTGGACGAGACCTCATCGGACCTCACAAACCGGAAATGGTCGAAATAGGAAAGATGCGGCAAGGTTATGAGGGTCGCTCCCTTTAGGGTATGTCATTTCCTTATGGAAAAAGGTGATATTATGGTATGGAGCCCAGATATTTACCTGTGTGGTTGCTCCAATCTCATTTACTGTGTGATCGTTGCTTTGTGATCGAGGGCCCTCGGATAAAGGTCCCAAAGGACCGGGGGGTGGCATACTCGAGTAGTAGTTACCTAGTGACAGAGGTAACCCAGCCTTGTGTTGGCAGAGATCCGGGTAGGTTCTCGGGACGTCCCTCCAGAGGCGTACCCATGTGGCAGTAGGAAGTTCCTTAGCCTGACCATTTGTTGGAAATCCAAAGAAACAATACGAGCCATTTACGATTGCAGTTGTATAACCTGTCTCCTCAGGCGGCAGCTATAACATTCATAATATAATGGTACCTATGCTGGTTAAGATTTATATTATATTTTCAAAATGTTTTCACACTATGCACTAGTAATAATATCAAAAGAGTTTTCTTTTGCGTAGTAAGCATGTTTGACTATCATAAGAAGAAATCTCCTCCAAGTCTGCGATTGCATTGTGTGTGTGGTGAGAGGTCTTATGGTAGTTTCATTTTCCAAAAGCATTGCAGATTTCAATGTTTAAAATTCTTTTGTTGTTTGTTTTAAAGATAAACTGTTTTTGTTACTCACACCAGTCCCATGACTGACTCGGAGTTTATTGTTCCCTTCCTAAACTCTGGATGCCTACAATTTTCCACACGGGCAGTCTAGAGTTGGATTTTTCAGATAGTCAGGTTCAGTAAAGTATCTAGAGCTAGTTCAGTGTTTGGAGTTCACTTACGAGTGCACTTGCTTATCTTAGTGAGATGTGATGGTGGTTCGAGCTTGATATTGGAGTTGTTGGATTCATTCTCTTTTGAGGATCATTTGGAGTTATCACTTCTGTTTTCCGCTGTATCATTATTTATCTCTAATATTGTTGTATCATATAGATATCATTGTTGTATATCATTCTGGATATTGTATTCATTAGAGTTGTATATGATATCATTGTTTTCTTTCTTCCGCTGTGTTGTTATACTTACTGTGTTATAAGCTCCGGCACGAGTCGAATTTCAACGATTGAATCTGCTGCATTCGAGTACAAGTGAAGTACGGGTGTCGATTTTCGAACGTTGAAATTTGGATCGTGACAGTAACGGTAGAGATACTTTTGGTTTGTTAAAGTTAGCTATAGATGTTTCGTCCAATGACCCTTTTCTGGAGTTGAATGATCCGTTTATTGATTAATTTGAAGGGCCAAAGCGATTTGCGCGTCCTTTTTACTATTTCACACCCATAAAAATAAACCAAAATACGAAATCCCATTTCCCTTCTTCTATATCCCATCATTTTACCATTTTACTCATCTTTCTATATTCTCATTTTCATTCCTTAGAACAAATTCATCTTATCTTTCATTCAAAAGCCTAAATTTATGTAACTTACTAAATTTTTGGCATAAGTACTTGATTTTAGTAGTATTGTTGTTAGATAGGTTTTTGGACCGTATGGAATTTGCATAAATGAACCCCACACATAGGCCATGTACCGGCATGAATTTCTTTAATGCCCTCGCCCAACCCTAGCATTATTTTGTGGTTATCCTTGATGCCCCTATGCATGGGTGGAGATGACATTTTCATATATATAATTCTTTTGTTTTGGTCGAAACTTGGAGAACGGAAAATGAACGTTTTCATCATCTCTCCTTCATATATTTTGCATGAAAAATAACTCGTTTTAGTATTGTATGATAATTTTAGAAGAGAAAATGGAAGGGGAATTGAATGTTTTAGTGGAGAAGAAATTAATGAATTGAACCGGAAGAATGGTAGTTTGGAATGAAACTATAAATGAGAAAGGTGGAAAATAGATGGGGTGTGGAAGTAGAATAATGAGTGCAAATAGAACTAGTATGTGCTTTCTATGTTGTTTTAAAAATATGAAGTTGGCATGAATTTTGATTACGACGAAAGCTTTAGGTTGTACAATTAATAAAAATAATAATGTGCTCTCAAAAGCCCTTGTGTAATGTTGTGAATTGTCATCAAGAGCATCTCCGACAACATAAAATTCAAAGCAAATATTTAGCTACATATGACCAAATTAAAATTCAGAGTGAATATTTAGCTACATACGACGAACTTAAAATTCAAAATGAATATTTAGCTACATACCTTCAACGGTTACCCTGTAATATCATGTAATTTTCAATTTCAAATTCAGTAAACTGAACCGAAACTAAATGTTCGTTTAGTGAACGCTTAGCGTTAGACGTTCATTCAATGGGCGTTCAAATTTCATTATCGATATTTCACGCTCACTAAATGAACATCTATTTTTCGTGCGTCCATTAAATAAGCTTATTAAACTCAAAAGACATCCAACATTGGACGTGTATTAAATCTACGTATGACTATTAGTTTTCTTTGACTTTCAACTTTATTTAAGTTTTAAGCCATTGGAGATGCTATGATAATCACGTCGTGGTTAACATTTAAGTATTTAGCCATGGTTTTCATGAACAAAGGAATGTCCGGTGGGCATTCCCAAATGTTATTTTCTTACGGCAACCGATGAAAAGGCAAAGTGCATAAAGGATGGTTTATAGTCATCCTCGTGGAGAGATCAAATTTTGCTCGGTGACCTACATTTCTTTGACCTAGCTATACACTTTTCCAAGGAAAAAGCTATGAAGCATGATGGATGTTGTCAAATCATTAATAAACATGATTAAATAAATCAAATGTACTGCATTCGCAAAAGCGTATTTAGATTTAAAACATGTCACTAGACAAGATGATATGTAGCTAATTGATTAGCAAATTACTTTTCAACCCTGTACTTATTTTTTCACAAACACTTACCGGATTGAATATCTTCCTAAGAAACTTTCAAAGCATTTAGTATCGTCGGTATTCATCAATCGTTGATCCTAAAATTTAGCTAACAGCAGCTGATACAAAATCTACAGGAAAAATAACAAGAAAACATACATACCACACTATTGTAGAAATTCAGAAAAAGATTGGAAGAAGAACCCAAAAAAGAGGATTCATTCACATTAAAGCTCATCTCTCTCCAATGAAGTTTTCATATGGATGGATGAACATTTTACAGTTTACCTCCTTACATTTTTAAATATTTACATAAAGCCTTCCACACCGATCTGTGTCTTTCAAACCCTAGCTTTTGGGATCAAAGGACAGTAATCTTCCCTCTTGTCGTCATTTTTAAAATTACAACCCGAAACAAAATTAGTTTCTGATCCATCACCATTAAAATACCTCGTGAATTCTTCGATCCCAAAAGTTCTAAACCTCTCTTCATCTCTTTGCAAAGCATCCAAAACACATTGAAAAAAGGCGACCTCGCATGTGAGAACCAGACCGCCAGCAGGCTGAGATCCGATCTCCTCTTCAGCTTTTTCGAGCAGCATTGCGAATATCGGGTAGTTCATGAATCGGGTGGGGACGACGAACCTCCGCTGGTCCAGGCCGACGTAAACCGCTAAAAAGCCGGATCGGACCGATCCGGAAGTGGTTTTGCTTAGCGATCTGCGAAGCCATCTTTTCATTTTTTTTTCCAGAGATACAATGAGAGGAGATGAAGGGTTTATAATGGAATTATTGGGGAGTGTATTTTATTGATTCAAATATCAAGTTGGTTTTGAAGTTTTACATTTTCTTCTTTTGTGAACGGTTAGATTAACATAATTAATCACAAGGTGGATGTCAATATTAATGCTAATTACATTTTAAAAATAATTATTATTGGAATATACATTTAAGAAGATTAAACCAATACATGAATCGGTGATTATTTTCCAAACACAGATAAATGAACGTGAGAATTTGTGTCCAACACACAGTTGCACATTACATTTGTTACGCATTTGGTTCTTTTTTTTTTGGGAAAGGTATTTTATTTATTACTAGGAAAAGTATATACTTGCATGATAAGTCTCATTAAAACCTTACAACCTCATTTCTATATATTAACAATACAACTAGCCTGAACCTGAGTCAAGTTGTCAAACAGATAGAGGAGTAAACTAAAAAGGAAACACACTCAAAACCATTCGTACAAGCCACTTGAGTCAGAAAACAAAACGGAAAAGAAGCAACAGAACAAAAACTACAAACTACAAATACACGTGACTATACAAACTAAAAAAAAAGAAAAAACCACTACGGACAAGACTTCACGCAATATCACCAGCCGGAAGAAAGAGAAAATCAACTTTCCCAAATTGAAGAAACAGTTCTCGAACGAAAAGAAACAATAATGGCGGATTCTGGAGCTTTAATCGGAGGGAGAAATTAGTAAACGTGGAATTCAGTAGGTGATATAATTTTGTCGTTGTTAGATTGATTTTTTTTTTATATAACGAGGCGCAAATTGCAGGGTTTCTCCACTCAAAAGGAAAAATATTATAACAAAATTTGATGGCATCCCATTATAAAATGAAGAAAATAATAATGATAATTCATCGAAAAACACTTTTAGTCGGATATGGTCGGAAAATAAACCAAAATTTGACAGAGGATTATCGAAATTTCAAAGACAATTGCCAATTTTTGTTCACCTCCGATAATTTTTTGAAAATTGAAACAATAGTCCCCCTTTCAAAATTGGTATAGTTAATACAAAGATTGGATAATATAAAATACATTTATGTACATTTAAACTACAACAGTCAATTGGCTTTCAATATTGTATTATATTTCTTTGCCTACAAAAATCCAGTTAATACACAAATATTGTGTTATCATCCGACGTTGAAAAATGGAAACAAAGTTATCAAAATAGATTGACTAAAATGCAGTAAAAATATTTGCAATTGAGTTGTTTCATGGTGTAAGTAGCATTTCTCTTTTTCAAGTGTCAACAACAAAAATTTAATTGTGTAAAACTTATCCGAAATTTATTAGGAAATCACTTTTTTGATGAGAAGTCCAATTCGCTTAACCCCTTCCAGAAAATGAAAATGTATCGTTATTCGAAATCCGAAATCATCATTAATGAAAAAAATCAAATCATTCCCGTTAGTGAAAAAATCAACATGCTTCCCTGGAAAAATAAAATCATTAAATTGCATCTCGTTATTCTCAGTCGTGATATTATAGCCGTCTTTAATTTAATCTTTGAAAACTTTCATACAAACGTCCTGCTTCCAAAATACACAGCGGTCCCTCCGTAAAAATATATTATAAAAGTACCCCTATTTTTAAATTTTAGATATTTACGGAAATTGTAGAAAATTCATTAAATATTTGAAGTTTATGAACTACAAAAATATGTAAAATTTTCTGCAAATATTTGCATTTTTCCAAAGAAATTCAAAATAAAAATATAAATTGATCGTAGAAATATGTGATTAATGTTTTGATTTAATTTAAAAAGAAAAACTAAATTTTTTAAGCTAAAATTAAAAATAATATGTAATTTAAAACATGTTTTTTGGAGGGTTTTTCAAGTACCAAATCTGAAAATAAGAAACAAAACCAAATTTTCAGTTTAATTATCCTAATATTGATTGTTTTTCATTTAGACCTGTCAAACGGGTCGGGTCGGATCTAAAAGGATCGGATAAAATTTAACCCGACCCATTTATGACTCAATCCATCTGATCCATTTAGTACAAAGTTCAATCTGATCCAACCCACTTAATGTATAAATTACACATTTAATGAGTTAGACCGATCAAAAATTTAAAAAAATGTAAAATTTTAAATTTTGCTTTACCTTTTGAATTTCTAAAATAATCCTTTTTTAAGGAAAATAGGTGATCCTCCAAAGGAGGAGAGCACCTGTGTGATTATATTTTACACTCAAAGAAAGGAGCTGGCAATAAGTCTGCCGGGTAGATATTACCCCCTCATACAAATAAGAAAATGAAAACCTACCTAAAATCCAAGACCTAACACATGTATCCATAACTATACATGGGTAGTAAATGATAAACTAAAATGCTAATAATAGAGTCAAGAGAGTCCCTAGTAGTGTCAAACAAATAGATCAAATCGACCAATGGAAGTAGGATAGAATGATTAAAGATTTGTATATGTAGCCAAGATCCTCATAACCGATCAAAGGAAGCAAATCAAAGAGAACAAAGCGATCCAGCCTCTATGTGAATGAATCGATTGATCTACAGCAGGTGGATTAGAGTGAATTTCAATCTTTTTCCTTATCTGGATTGTAGTAGGCCTATGAAGTCTAATGGTTTACACTAGATCTAATTAGTAATTAAATAAAATCATATTTTATTTAAATTTATTTTACATTTGTCAATTAATCATATTAATTTATTTAATTAAATGCTTGTTTGAATGTATCATATATACATTTAACGATATAACAACATAATGAAATATAAACTTGTGTGTTTGTCTGTATATAATATAATTGTATATATACATGCAGATATTAGGAGTTATATCTATTGTATATACATATACATTATACTTGCATATGTATATGACAATTTCATACGAACATCAAGAATATAAATATCTAAGTATATACTTATGTTTGAATATACTATAATATGTGTATATGGTTTGTATAATATATTTATAATACCATACATATAATTTAGGCACACACACACATATACACATATATGTGATATTTTGTTGCCGCTTATGTGTGTGTGTATATATATACACATACATATATATATATACATACATATATATATGTATGTATGTATGTATATGTATATGTATATGTATATGTATATGTATATGTGTGTGTATATAAGTAAAATTACGAAAATAAAACTATATAATAATATCAAATAATTTCAAAATAAGGGAATGCTTGATTAGAACTGAAGATGGAAATAATGTTTCACATCATATCAAGATCTAATTAAATAATAATTAAAAGGAAATAAAATAAGGTGCTACTTTAAATCTCCTCTTTTACAAATACTAATTAATAATAGGTTCAATACCATAGAGAAATTCCATGCTTAATCACAATAAAATATCCAGACTTCAAAATTACATATTAAAATACACACAGTCAATATGTAAACAAAATTGTAAAATAGTATTGCCATAATTATATATATATATATAACTTTAATGATACGATTAATTTTGAAACATTGCATATACACACACAGAGACATATGTATATTGAAGATTTAATTCAAAGCCATACATTTGACTAAATAACAAACATGAATGTATTAATTCAAAACAAATTAACCCGACCAAAGGATTGACTTGAAGTTGGTTTACAATCTTGAAAACATGAATTTGAAGCATATGAATATACATTATATCTAGGCATAATTCAATTAATTAAATATTAAATCCATGTTTATATGTGAATTAAATTATGATAACAAAAGATAAAAATTTGTTACAGCAAATCAGATTTACATTAATCAATAATCTCATATCTAACAAACAATATCAGTACACAAAATAAATTAAACGAAAATTGATTTTAAATTAAACAATTATTTAATTTAACTGCGATAATTTTTTTTTTGCAGTAAATCGAATCTATATTAACTAATGATTTCAAATGCAACAACAATATCAATACACACAACAAATCATACACAAGATAAACTTTACATTTAAGTGACAATACACAAGAGGTTTAAAATAGATTCAACAATAGTCATGTTAAAACTTAAACATCATGAATAAGTATAAATAAAGAAAACAAACTTGAAAATTCTTGCCCTTTATGACATCTTGATTTGAGATTTCTCCTCAAATCTCAAAGTAGATACACTCCCACCTTTCCAATAAAAGGATGAACCACTTAGGTTTTATTTTATTTGATGCTTTCATTTGATTTCGAGCTGATTTTTTTTGGAAGGGATAATTGAATTTTTGGCCATAGCTATGGAGAGTAGGAGAGAAAAATGAAAATGAATAAAAGAATCGATCACAATAAAATTAGCGGATTTGTTTTATCTGAAAGAATGAAATCTTTCCCTTTCTTTGAATTAAATTTCTCTAATTAATCTCTTAATTTTCTCTCACGCCACCTATCTCTCTTCTCAAGATATGGCCGACCAAACATGCATCAAAAGACACAAAATTTCCACAAATCCCTTCATACAGTTATCATTTATTTAAACCCGTTTAAAGTTACACTGATATAGTATATCGACGAGTGTAAATATAACTTTTATATATGCATTCAAATAATTACAAACAACCCCCAAAAAACAATTGAATAAATAATAGTTAATATTTCTCGAATATTAATTAATTAAATTTTTTTTATAGATTAATTAAATCTGAATTCACAAATATGGTTGTATGGCTCAGAGGTGTGAATTCAATCAACAATTATATCAAACAATTCAAAAATTAACATTCACACGTTACCATAGCTAATGGTGTGATAGTTTGACCGAATTCATCACTTGTAAACCTTTTCAATAAAATCAAATTTCACATCTTCTAAAGCAGTATCTTTTAGCAATGATTATTTATACAGATTCTCTTCGTCAACACTATATATCAATTTAGGATTTATGGAATTTGGTTTTGGTCAAAATTCCAATTTCATCAATATTCAACTCAATTAGTCCATAAACAAAGACTTTGGTTCAATAATGACATTTATTATTAACCGTACTACTCCGGCCAAAGATTTTGACTTTAAGTTGACTACAATTGACTGTGATACTAATCTCATACAACTGAGAAGACGAATTGTCTATTGAATTGTGCTTCACTTCTAATGTTTCAACTCAGACCTAAATATAGTCGCTCGATGATCGTTATGCCATGATTTGACTATAATCGAAGTGGAGTATTTACATTGAAGTTCCATAGTATTCTCAAGTAGAGGGAACTATGTAAATCGTCACTTTGAGATTCTCAAGTAGAGAAATGTTTATTAATAACTACGAGTACACAACCCCTTAGTGCCCCCAAACAGCCAGTAATACACTCCAATATTTAGAGAGCGTTATGCACTCTAGTCTAAATGGATGTATTGATATTATTGCTCTAGACATCTTGAAAAGGAGTATTTAAAATAATATGTTATTCTATGTTGTGATAATTTTCTCTTGGTTACAACAATTTGTAACTATTATCAAATAATATATTATTTATGGATTTTATATTTGTTTACTTAAAATTAATTACTTAATGAATTATATCTCTATATAACAAAGTATATAATAGAAATTAAACACCTCAATCTTGAACAAGGTTGGTTTTAGAGTTGGATATATGTAACAAATTACATAATTGGCCATAGAACATACCCCAAACTCTCTCGATCTCCCACTTTCACTTGGAGTCAATTATGGAATCTTAATGTCATCCCTTCAATTTGTTTTCTCAAAACGATTAAGCTAGTTCCTTAGTGAACAGATATTCTATATTGTCATAGTATTTATTTCATTAATCAACATTCTTCGACGTTGATAAACTGCCTTTATCATGTGAAACCTTTCGTTTGGAACAATTTAGCTTAAAGCTCCTTAACTAAGATTGGACATGAATTTAGGATTTACATATCATACCCGATATCACTTATGGAGTTCGAGTCGAATACCCCTTCACAAGGAGTTCATTGTAACTATAAAAATTTCTCTAGTATTTTGTAAATACTCAAGGATACTCTTAACCGTCGTTTAGTGATATTAATTATATAGAAATTTAGTAAAGGCATCTGAAGTTATTTCTCTCTCCTACTCGGGTTTGTAATTAGTTTCACGTCCTTATGTTCCTTGTTTGGTGTTGTGTGTTTGTAACACGTGTTTTGTTTTCCTTTTACTTGGTTTTCTTTTGTTGTGTTGCTCCAAGTTGTTCGTATGGATGGTTTTGAGTGTATTGTATCTCTGTTTTTACTCCTCCATCTATTTGACAACTTGGACAACGGACTGTTGTTACTGTTGTACTGTTAATATATGGACATGATATGTACTCTTTTCCCTGGTAAGGCACCCAATTAGGTTAGGGGGTTGCTAGGTTTTAGAGAGGCATATCATGGAAGTATATGACTTATATTTGTCTATAAAGTACCTTTTTCCAAAAAAAAAGTATATCAAATATTTGCTTAGTGTACCAGGTATATATGTGAAATGTGATACAATAAACTACATATGTGATAATTCCTATTACTGATGCATGAGGAATCCATCTCATATACTCCACATTAAACATTTTAATATAATGTCTATGTATATCATAGGGTATTATCCCAATATCCTTTTATACTAATTATAAAAGAGGCCATTCTCAAATCCAACACCAAGGATTAAAAAGCTAAACTAAAATAATTTTAGCATGTGTACATCATTAATAATCATAAGTTTGTTGATTACTTATAGTTTAAGAAATATTTTAGTGCCTTTAATGTTCTTTTTTATAGACACATGTTCCCTTCGCATTTTGATTAAAAACCAAACTATTTGATTTATATGTTAAAATACTTGTTCAGCTCTGATGTTAAAAATCAAACTATTTTTATGTGCAAACAGTCTCTTCTAAATCATTATTTAGAAGTTCTGTTTCAATATCAAAGTGCCAAACCCAAAATCAAATTGTGCGACAATCGCATGTAGAATCCGAATGGTTTTGAGTATGTTGATTAGCAAAATTACATCACTAATTTTAACATCTAGATCTATGAAGTGATTTCTTATTAACATTGCTTTATATAATTTCTACTGCATTGAACTTCTTGAAGATACACTTGCAACTGATGGATCATATTCTTTCGAGCACAACTATCAAAATCGTATTTTGACAATGTACATGGAATCCATTTTGGATTTAAAACATCGT
Source organism: Allium fistulosum (assembly GCA_030737815.1). Classification (NCBI taxonomy): domain Eukaryota; kingdom Viridiplantae; phylum Streptophyta; class Magnoliopsida; order Asparagales; family Amaryllidaceae; genus Allium; species Allium fistulosum. The sequence continues at coordinate 1,189,897,524 of CM060904.1, read as the reverse complement.
GCTATATGGTAGAGTCTATACTCTTTGTAGCTTATTGTCAACTAAGGAAATCGTTATCACTAATAATTCTCTTCCTCGACAATGATAAGAAACTTATGGTATCTCTTTAATGCACAAGAATTATTATTAAATATTCTAATGTGTTGTGTGTCCGTTTTAAGCTTGGTTAATTTTATTTCATCTTATGTAATTAGATTCTATGTTTGAGTCTCTTAATCATATCTAAGGCCATTGTACTACCGCTAATTTCTAAAAGAAATTCCTTCGACGATGAAGGTGGTATTTCTTGAAACAACAATTATTTCTCATTAAGACGGAACATACATTCAGAAATATTTTATGAATTTTCTTTTTTATTTGAACAAAATGATTTTATTTTAATTCTATGAATTTAGTCTATGAATTTTATGTTCATAACATAAATTAGACAACTACATATCTTAAACTATTTAAGTTTGGGGTTTCTTATCACTTCATATCTTATATGAATATGATCTCGTAAGCTATGCTTCGATTAATTTAAATTTAACTATGTACTTACTCTGGGTACCAGTTCTTATAGAAAGAAGTTAATTTAACTTCACTCATCAATAATCATACTTTGTCCAACATAGTTTGAATACTGCTTATTGATACATCATTATGTATCATTGGAGGAGTGACTTTTAAGATTAAACCTTATTCATTTTTAGGCACATTTGGAACTCATTTCCAATACACTCACATATTCAATCACATTGAATTATTTTATTTTATTTACATGTAATGCTTTTGCTTCCATTTTACATTTTATGAACTTGTCATATATATAATACTGTGTATCAAATACACGTGTTCAATTATTTGATAATTCATCAGTGAATTTTAACGATGTAAGTGGACACATTTCAGTATAGTTAGATCTTCAACTACACACATTTATATGTACTAATATGAAGGGTTCAACAACTCTTTTTTTGCTCCAACTGAATGGATGCTTTGCCCTTGATTGCTTGAAATACAATTCACCGGTGCCATATGATTCATAATATATGATTAAAGAATTATTTCTCAAAGATTTGTTATAGTCTACAATTCCAAAATAATTGTAAATTTTATGGATACTTTTATATTTTCTATAGTTAATGCATTATTACGATAGCAAAATACCATTATTGTAGTTTTACTTATAATGAATATTTGTAATATTCATATAAAACAAACTATGTCTATTTTCAATCAATACAGAAAAACAGGTATGGCATAGTCCTACTATTTCTGCCATAACTATTACATCATATGAAATACGGAGCTCTATTCAAACACTTACTTCAGGCAATTTATTTCATCCATTATAACTAGTTTACAGTCGAGAGTTACATACCAAATATCTTGATTTTGAAGAAATAACTCTTATAGAAAACAATTTTCTATACGAAAATATATTTGGAATAGAAATTACATTTCTCATTCCTTATTAAGTATCTTACCAAATTTCATACAATTCTCATTTCTGATGTCCTTTATGAAGTAGAAGTGACTATTCACCCTCTTCATTCCAACTGTGCATGTTTTACATCTACTCTTGAAAATTCTCTTTTTTGTCTAAATGGTCGAACCATTCAAAAGAAAACTCTTACTAAAGGACTATATCAAATTCTTTACAAACTTCGTATTCAGACATCCTTAACATTTCAAGGATGTCAAATATTTTGGACTTAAGTAAACTGACATTTCAGTGAGCAAACTCCTATGTCTGTTTACTAGTTCTTAGTTTGTATTACTTCTAATGCAACAAGATTCTTATTGCATAAACCACATACGATACATTACCTTGAACTATTGTTTACTTGTTCATTTCAAATGAAACAATTCCATCGAGGTTTTGTATACTACGAACATGAATGTTCACTATACAACTTTTGTTTATGTTATAACATGGATCAAATATCCACATTCTTGCATCGGTTTAGAATTCAAAACTCATAAAAGAATATACACAGTTTTGGGCAAATAAACACTCAAGTGACCTAGTTACGAATGTATTTAGTAGTTGTATGACTTCGGTTCTTACATGGGTCTTAAAATGACAAAATGCCAAAGGGCTTATTTGTGAGCATATTATATATTTCTTCATCAATCCTAATTCGATTCACTTGCGTATTTCAATTAATATATAACTTTATTAATTATATTGGATGCACAAATTTATTGAAGCGGATAATTTAATTTTATATAGTGTATGAACTTACAATATTAAAAAGGTTGGGTGTTACCATTTCATTTTTATAATGAGGCTCCTATTATATTCCTTAATACCAAGTGAAATATAAAATCTTTTGATTTATCAAGTGAGTGTTAGGACTCGCTTGCCTTTGGATTCTGATCTTGAGTTTGCTCAACAAATCATAGGCCCGTAGATATTGGATAACTCCTTATCAGTTGTATCATATACAACTCCTAATTTTGTTCCTTTCCATAATCCAATCTCAACCTTGAATTTATTCAACAAATCAAAAAAGATTATTTACTCTTACCTATCATTTCGCGATGGCCTAAGTATAATGGACATGCCTTGAGTTTTCCCAACAAATACATGCATGTATTTACCCCATCTAATAATATATTAATAGTGGTACACATAACATTCCTAGCTTGAGTTTGCTCAACAACTAGCGAGTATGTAAATAATTAAATATATATATGATTGAAGACAACTTTATATATTAGAGATTCATAATCTTTAATATAAACATTAGAGTGATATTGATTTAAAGAATAATGTGTTTCTTATATGATGCCCTCGTGATTAAAGTGTCGGACACAGCTGAAATCATGATGCACGTACTTCACATATGTACTTATTCCAAAAATCTGTTTTAGGTTTATTTCATTTTTCACTTTCATTATATTTATACATATATATAGTTATATAAGTTTAATTTAATTATAACATTTAATAATCTAATTAACTTATATGATATTTATATGTATATATTAATTAAATCATATTAATTAGCTTTAACCTTATTAATTAAATCGTATTTAATTAGTTTAGTTCTTTAACTTAATTAACTGATTTAATTAATATTTATTCGAAATTTATTTAAAATTTAAGAAATTTTATTTTATTCATCTTAAAACTACTTAAGAAAAAAATTCAATTATAACCATTATAGTTTCATATATATATATATATATATATATATATACAAACACATATGTTAATTAATTATTTAATTGTTTAGTAAAACTTGTTAATTAAATATTTAATAAATTTCAAAAATTTAATTAGTTCAATTTCTCAAATCAATTTTGAGAAAGTCAAAATAATTTAAGTGATTGAACTGTAACCTTTATAGTTATATATATATATATATATATGTGTGTGTGTGTGTGTGTGTGTGTGTGTGACGTACCGAAATTTTCGACTTTCGAAAATTCGACATCGATACTCCCTTTATCGACTGTCGAGAAATCGAGTGTCGGAAACTCCAATAGTGAGGGTTTCAGAAAGAAGAAAAAGGCAGAAGAAGAAGAAAACAGAAGAAGAGAAGAAGAAAATAGAGAAGAAAGAAGAACAACAGAACAACATCAGAACAGAAAACAATATCAGAATCTCACATTCGCAGCGGAATAATATACAATAGATAATTACTAGTCTTTTAAAACAAAGAACTATATCAGTTTATACATACATCAATCATCAGAGTCAATATACAACAATGGACAGTTATATAACTTGTCCTCATACAGAATACACAGCGGAATAATACATAGTATAGATCATACGTCTCGTCATCCATCTTGCTTCCAAAGCTCCAGAATATCCAGAATATCCTGATAACATAACTCTAGACTGCCCGTGTGGAAATTGGTGGGCACCCAGAGTTTAGAAGGGAACAATAAACTCCGAGTCAGTCATGGTGACTGGTGTGAGATCGTAAAACAGTTTATCTTTAGAATAAACAACAGGAAAACTTTAATGTCAATTCGCAATGCTTTTGGAAAATGAAACTACCATAAGACCTCCCACCACACACACAATGCAAACGCAGACTTGGAGGAGATTTCTTCTTATGATAGTCAAAGATGCTTACTACGCAAAATCAAATCATTTTTGATATTATTATTAGTGCATAGTGGAAAACATTTCGAAAGTAGAATATAAATCTTAGCCAGCATAGGTACCATTATATTATGCCTGCTATAGCTGCCTCCTGAGGAGACAGGTTATACAATTGAAATCGTAAAGGCTCGTATTGTTTCTTTGGATTTCCAACAAATGGTCAGGCTAAGGAACTTCCTTTTCCACGATGGGTACGTCCCTGGAATAGACGACCCGAGAACCTAACCGGATCTCTGCCAACACAAGGCCGGGTTACCTCTGCAAAAATAGGTAACTACTGACACGCATATGCCATCCCCCGATCTTAACCGATCTTCCCGAGGATCCCCGATTTCCAACAAACCACATAAAAATAATAATGCAGCAACCACATAGGTTAAGTATCTGGGCTCCATACCATGATACCACCTCTATCCAGAAGGAATGACATACACTAAGGGGCGCTACTCCCTAGAACCTTGCCGCATCCTACCTGTTTCGACCATTTCCGGGGTGTGAGGCTCGATGAACTCTCGTCCACAAAGCTACGCTTTCTACAAAGCCCTGCTTCGGGTCAAACAAAAATGATCAACCTATGATCACAAAGATATAAGATCAAACAAATGATCATATCACAAATGATCAAACACTGATCATTTCACAGCAACACTCAGTATGCCACGTTACCAAATTGGGAATATATCGCTGATAAATTTCAACTACATAACCTCTGAGCTCGTACGTCTCAGAGAAGGGTGTTAAGCTAAGAGAATAAATTCTCCGCCACCAACAGAAATGTATTTGAAAGAAATCAGCTTTATATCTCAAATTGTAACGTCAGACACACAATCCATACAAGTCTGTTCCGGGATCGAACAGAACCGAAGGCACTTCTCACGAAGCCCTTGCATATCCGGATAATTTTCTAATCACGTCCGGACTTCCCGTCACTAAGGGTGATAAAACCTCTAAATCGGAGATCAGCCGATGTAGAGTAACTCGACGGTAATCCTTCCGTTTTCAAAAATATCCGGTCTTCAACACCGGTCTTCGAATGCAATTCATAACGACGTATCACATATTCGGAATGGGTTATACGACCCCATGGTCCTTTCCCGGCTAACCCGAATAGTGAGCGATTATTCAAAAATAAGTGTGGCATTCAAATTCATCCAATTCACAACAAATACCTATCTAAAGGTAATTATTGATAGTCGGTTATTTAACTATCAATAAAGATGCGCAACATCATCAGATTCCAAATAATTTTCCCAAATTATTTATCTTCAAAAATATCTTTACTAGATATAAAATTTCCACCCTTCAAAAATAAATCAACGTTTATTTTTAAACTAATTCCCATTTCTTTTATAAATTCCATAGTGAATTTATATTTCAAAAATATCTACTGATATACGATTTTCAAATCGATTTCAATATTCAACTTCAATTTATCTTTACAAAGATAAATTCTCAAAACGTTTCATTTCATTTTGGAAAACATTCCCATACTTATTTAATAATAAGTAATTCACAAATCTATTTATTTTCAACACTTGGAAAATATTCGATATACTTAAATCAATATTAAGTATATATTTCGTTCTTTAAGGAAACCATTTACTATAACAACATTTATTGAGTCAAAACGAATGTTACGTAAAACATCGTTACGACGACTCAAAATCACTAGTATAGGGATTCAGATTTTGATAGATATATAAATCCCAATACTACATAAAACATTTTCTTTCGAAAATCATTTACTATAACAACAGTGTTATAGTCCATCATTTCCTTATTCCTCGAAAACGTCTATTTCAACAATAAATGTTGAAATCTATGTATTCGATACTTAACACGTTTTAAAACATCTTTTAAAACAATTAACTTCATTTTATAATATCGCTTTCCCAAACATAACCATTTTATTCAATAATATATTCACTGTCCAAAATCATGAATATACTTCACTAACCAAATTTCAATCTTTTCTACACATTTATTCCAAGAATTATCCACTATCCAAAATCGTGGAAAAAATTCCCTTAATAACCTTCTATATTAAATTCATCAAATTTGATTGATTTTCGAATTTATAAAACAACGTTTATAAATTCCATTTCTATTTTCTATAACCACTCCGGTTCATAAATCTCATTTTATTAACTTCTATAATTCACTTATAAAAATAAGTGATTTCGGATTTATAAACAACGTTTATAAATCGCATTTGTACTTTATAACGATTTCAACTTTAAAAAGAATCATTTATGAACAAATTCGATCAATATTCCATTTAAAGCCAAAAATCCAAGTTATAAGTAAATTACTTCTAAATCCTTTATTCTACAACTTCATTCATTTTTAACTTCACAATATAAATCTATTAATTTCATTCACTTATGAAATCCATTTATACTTCTTTTTAACACTTATAAAAATTCGTTTTATAAGTCCAATATTTTGATTTATAAAATATCAATTTTTTAAATCTTTTTATACAAATCGTTTATAGTTATTCAAAAATCCCAACTTAAACCATTTTATAAATAAATCAACTATTTATTTCAAACATCACACTTTGGTTAAATTTCACCAAAAATCTTAACTTTTATAACTTTAAAATTTTAGACGCTTATTTATTTGAAATAAATCAATTCAAAAATTCAATAAAACGTATATTTTCAAAAATCACTTTAAAATCCTTTTTAAAGTAAAAGTCGTTATTTTTAAAGTTCAAAACTTGAATCCGATGATGCAACAGCACCAATTAGTCAATCACAACAACAACATCATATATCAACATATGATAACAGAATATACATCAATATCTGTAAATAAATAAATACTGGTGAGGAATCCAGTTGGATCCCTCCAACCTGTTTCCCTGCATCCACAGACGTTAGCACAATACCAATTCCACTTCGAGGTGGAATATCGCGGTATATGGGTTTTATAAAAATATCCGCTTACTAACGGCGCAATAGGGTCTCATCCGCTATACGAGGCGGGAAATCAATCAATCCAATATATACATATGCCAATATGTATAAATTGCTATATATATAGATATATCCTACTATATCTAATATCACATCCAAACAGACAAACAAACAATAACTGAAAATTCCACTTTTCATTTGAGTGAGAAAAATCTCACCTTAGCTTTTTAATTTGCAATCCATTTCCAATCCAATTTGTTTTCTTCATTGTATTCGACCTTAGTTGACCTTGTATAAATATTAATAATTCTCATCAATATTCCAGTCAATTGAACCATTTGAATTTTTTATTTGAAAATTTAATTATCCAGAGATAAATTTAATTTTCCAACCCAATCTCCACTTATAGAATACTTTTGCAACCTACCAATTAAATGAGTTAATTAAATTTATTAATTTCCAAAAATACATTATTTCCAATAAGATTCATAGATTCAAAAATCTTAGCTTTTATAAAAATTCTTCGACTTTTAAAATCTTTATATACTTTTCTTTTTAATTTAAACCTATACTAAATCCTAAGGTAATCCTTTTCCATCTATACTTTAAAATAAAGCAGAGTTGTATTAATCCATAGTAAAAATTTCTCCTTTGAAAACTGATATGCATGTATTAATTAAAATAAACTAAACAGACCCCCTTTTTTTTATCTATACTTGTATATATATATTCTCATAAATAAATAAATATATAAAACTACCTCACTGCAAATCTGAGAATCACGACCACCACTTACGCTGCTCCTCAACTTAGCCTCGCGATTTGGAATTGCCCATCCACCATTGCAATCCCTGAATCGAAAATTCCAAAAAGCCACTTTGATCACGAGCTTCCTACAGTCGAAGACAATCCCTAGATCCCCTTCGAACTCGAGCAGAGCGACCACCCAGAATCGCTCGAGTCGCCTTGCCTTCGACTGGCCATCATCGCGCGTAGGCACACGAGCCTCCTCTAGCTCACCGTTTGCAACCATCTCGAAGCGTCGCTCTGACCACGACGCGCGCACGTGGAGGCACGATGCTCCACTTCGTCAAGGAACCCACAGCATGCTCGCGAACCCCCTCACCGCTGCCTCGCGACACTCTGCTTGTACGAGATCGAGATCGCGACCCAATAGTAATCCCTTCGAACGAGTAGAGACGAGGAAAAGGCGTTTTAAAGAACGAAAATAATTTCGTTCGAACTGATAAAGAATGAAGGGGAAGGATTGGGAAAACATCGGCCATTGTCTTTGAGTTTATAACGAGGAGAGGGGATTTCGATTTAAATTCAAGGATGGAACAAATGAAAACAGAAGGGGAGGCTCGCGATTTTTACAAGAGAATGGGATTTTGAAACCCGGCCATAATTATTTCTGAACGAAATGATTTTGTTTTCTGCTCGAAGAATAGAAGGTACGAGGGAGACAAATTGGGTGCGGCTCGTACGTATGGTCGGGTTAAAGAAAAGTAAATGTGTTTTATTTAAATTCAAATTTTGTCTCAGTAATTTCCAATGCGTTTATACCTCGTATGATCACACGATAGCTCCGAAAGCTACGAAATTTGAAATCCGGTAATAATACAATATTACGGACCCAATGGAACTAGTTTCATCGAATTCCGAGACTGTGCCTCGGACGGCTATTTTTAAATTCGATTCGAACGATGTAATTTCAAAACTGATCAAATCGTTTTCACGCTCAATTCTGAAACTTCTGTTATCTTCAGTATTATCAATATAAATTTTAAAAACCGTTGAAATATTTTTAATCAGCTTAAAATTGAAGATTCAATTTTTATTCGACTTTCAATATATTAAATTTTATAATTTAATCGCCAATTTCAAAGTTATATCGGGGATTCAAATTAAATCATCGTTCAAATATTTAAAATAAATTAAATATTCTCAATTTAATTTGTTCAAAATTCTGGGTCGTTACAGACTTCCCTCCTTAAAAGAATTTCGTCCTCGAAATTACAAGTTAGGAAAAGTGGTCCTTAACTCGTCTATCATTTTTCACAATTCAATAGTTTTATCAAATTTTCAAAACAAATCTTTCTACTTAAAGATTCGTTATTAATTCAACTAAATTTCTAACTTCAATTATAAGTTCCAAACAACTTTGTTTACTTCTCAATTCAAATTCAAATTTAAATATTCAAAATTTTCTCAAAATTTTTCTAACACTCGAAATTTTCGAAAAATTTCGCCAGCGTCTCCTTTGCGCGGCTAATACGGCACGACTACAAAACGTCCCTACGGACTCTCAGATTTCAAAAAGAAAAAGAAAAAGCCAAGCGGCTAGAGAAGAAATCATCAAATCTCATATAGAAATTTAAAATACTTTCCTTTTGTCGAGCAATTCAAATTTTCTTTGAAATCAAAATCCCAATCCCTTTCATACACCTGTATATCCTACTAGCCATTATATCTAGTTACAGCATTCAATTTCGTTCAATCTTACATTTCAAATCTATTTGAATTCAATTTCACATTTCAATTTCCTATCTGAGTTAAATTCATCATTCAATTCAATTTGGATTCTATTTATCTTCTGAATATTGAATTTACCAATTATCTTTCATTACAAATTCTAATTCACTTTATCAAGTTTGTTTTCAACATTCAGTTTCAATTTCATTTACTACCAAATTCAAAACAAAGTTTAAACTTCAATTTTAATTCCAGTTATTTGTTTCTACTCCAAATTTATTTTTAACTTAATAAATTTTCTTTAAGTAATCTTTTCACTTTATTTAATTGATTCGCTTAGACTTACTTTGATTCAACTTAAAATTCCTTAAGTTAAATTTATTCAATCTAAATTCACAACAAATTGTATAAGTTATCAATTCATTTATTATTCTCATCAATATTTTTATATAGCATTCCAGAGTCTTAATAACATTTTCAAAACCATTTTTGAAAACAATTCAATTTATCCCTTGAATTTTCAAAACAAAACCCAAATTTTTAAACAACTTCTATTTAAAACAATTTGGCAGCAATATCTCTTTTGGAAACCCGAAAATGAACACCGGTGATGCTGCAGTCATTACCAAATTTATTTTTCAGCGACCGAAAAGAGTTTAGAGCTTTTATCCCTTCAAAACACTTTTCAAAACCTTTGAAAATCACTTTCAAACCAAAAAGGATTTAAACTTTCCAAATCTCCAAAATTTTCAAATTCTTTTCAAAACATTTCCAAATACTTCTCTGGAACTCCGTTTCAAATTACAAATCACATTTATAATTTACATTCTCAAATTTCATTTGTCTGTGAATTTATTTCTTAACTTTGGAGTTACGATTCCAATTTCTTATTCAATTTCAGTGATGATAATTTAATAATATTACTTCTAGCAACCATGCAACCATATACTATAGTAATTCATAGAAAATCGTTTCTTTTCTATACAAAAATAGTTTTGGGCAAAATTATTTCATTTACCCTATTCAAAACATACTGTGTCAAATTGTTCTATTCAAGTGTTTAGAAACCCCTTCGATCCAGTTGCGCAGACTGTGCCGACGAAGGTTCATATGCCACTCAATAAATCAATCATCATAATATAAAACAATTTTTTATTAACTAACAAATACACGCTCATATCTATTATTACACTCAACTCATTCTAGAGTACTACTGACTCTATCTCTAATGAGTAACACCCAATAGAGCAGGGTTGTCGCTTAACCATATGCATTGATACCACTCTGTCACGTACCGAAATTTTCGACTTTCGAAAATTCGACATCGATACTCCCTTTATCGACTGCCGAGAAATCGAGTGCCGGAAACTCCAATAGTGAGGGTTTAAGAAAGAAGAAAAAGGCAGAAGAAGAAGAAAACAGAAGAAGAGAAGAAGAAAATAGAGAAGAAAGAAGAACAACAGAACAACATCAGAACAGAAAACAATATCAGAATCTCACATTCGCAGCGGAATAATATACAATAGATAATTACTAGTCTTTTAAAACAAAGAACTATATCAGTTTATACATACATCAATCATCAGAGTCAATATACAACAATGGACAGTTATATAACTTGTCCTCATACAGAATACACAGCGGAATAATACATAGTATAGATCATACGTCTCGTCATCCATCTTGCTTCCAAAGCTCCAGAATATCCAGAATATCATGATAACATAACCCTAGACTGCCCGTGTGGAAATTGGTGGGCACCCAGAGTTTAGAAGGGAACAATAAACTCCAAGTCAGTCATGGTGACTGGTGTGAGATCGTAAAACAGTTTATCTTTAGAATAAACAATAGGAAAACTTTAATGTCAATTCGCAATGCTTTTGGAAAATGAAACTACCATAAGACCTCCCACCACACACACAATGCAAACGCAGACTTGGAGGAGATTTCTTCTTATGATAGTCAAAGATGCTTACTACGCAAAATCAAATCATTTTTGATATTATTATTAGTGCATAGTGGAAAACATTTCGAAAGTAGAATATAAATCTTAGCCAGCATAGGTACCATTATATTAAGCCTGCTATAGCTGCCTCCTGAGGAGACAGGTTATACAATTGAAATCGTAAAGGCTCGTATTGTTTCTTTGGATTTCCAACAAATGGTCAGGCTAAGTAACTTCCTTTTCCACGATGGGTACGTCCCTGGAATAGACGACCCGAGAACCTAACCGGATCTCTGCCAACACAAGGCCGGGTTACCTCTGCAAAAATAGGTAACTACTGACACGCGTATGCCATCCCCCGATCGTAACCGATCTTCCCGAGGATCCCCGATTTCCAACAAACCACATCAAAATAATAATGCAGCAACCACATAGGTTAAGTATCTGGGCTCCATACCATGATACCACCTCTATCCAGAAGGAATGACATACACTAAGGGGCGCTACTCCCTAGAACCTTGCCGCATCCTTCCTGTTTCGACCATTTCCGGGGTGTGAGGCTCGATGAAGTATCGTCCACAAAGCTACGCTTTCTACAAAGCCCTGCTTCGGGTCAAACAAAAATGATCAACCTATGATCACAAAGATATAAGATCAAACAAATGATCATATCACAAATGATCAAACACTGATCATTTCACAGCAACACTCAGTATGCCATGTTACCAAATTGGGAATATATCGCTGATAAATTTCAACTACATAACCTCTGAGCTCGTACGTCTCAGAGAAGGGTGTTAAGCTAAGAGAATAAATTCTCCACCACCAACAGAAATGTATTTGAAAGAAATCAGCTTTATATCTCAAATTGTAACGTCAGACACACAATCCATACAAGTCTGTTCCGGGATCGAACAGAACCGAAGGCACTTCTCACGAAGCCCTTGCATATCCGGATAATTTTCTAATCACGTCCGGACTTCTCGTCACTAAGGGTGATAAAACCTCTAAATCGGAGATCAGTCGATGTAGAGTAACTCGACGGTAATCCTTTCGTTTTCAAAAATATCCGGTCTTCAACACCGGTCTTCGAATGCAATTCATAACGACGTATCTCATATTCGGAATGGGTTATACGACCCCATGGTCCTTTCCCGGCTAACCCGAATAGTGAGCGATTATTCAAAAATAAGTGTGGCATTCAAATTCATCCAATTCACAACAAATACCTATCTAAAGGTAATTATTGATAGTCGGTTATTTAACTATCAATAAAGATGCGCAACATCATCAGATTCCAAATAATTTTCCCAAATTATTTATCTTCAAAAATATCTTTACTAGATATAAAATTTCCACCCTTCAAAAATAAATCAACGTTTATTTTTAAACTAATTCCCATTTCTTTTATAAATTCCATAGTGAATTTATATTTCAAAAATATCTACTGATATACGATTTTCAAATCGATTTCAATATTCAACTTCAATTTATCTTTACAAAGATAAATTCTTAAAACGTTTCATTTCATTTTGGAAAACATTCCCATACTTATTTAATAATAAGTAATTCACAAATCTATTTATTTTCAACACTTGGAAAATATTCGATATACTTAAATCAATATTAAGTATATATTTCGTTCTTTAAGGAAACCATTTACTATAACAACATTTATTGAGTCAAAACGAATGTTACGTAAAACATCGTTACGACGACTCAAAATCACTAGTATAGGGATTCGGATTTTGATAGATATATAAATCCCAATACTACATAAAACATTTTCTTTCGAAAATCATTTACTATAACAACAGTGTTATAGTCCATCATTTCCTTATTCCTCGAAAACGTCTATTTCAACAATAAATGTTGAAATCTATGTATTCGATACTTAATACGTTTTAAAACATCTTTTAAAACAATTAACTTCATTTTATAATATCGCTTTCCCAAACATAACCATTTTATTCAATAATATATTCACTGTCCAAAATCGTGAATATACTTCACTAACCAAATTTCAATCTTTTCTACACATTTATTCCAAGAATTATCCACTATCCAAAATCGTGGAAAAAATTCCTTTAATAACCTTCTATATTAAATTCATCAAATTTGATTGATTTTCGAATTTATAAAACAACGTTTATAAATTCCATTTCTATTTTCTATAACCACTCCGGTTCATAAATCTCATTTTATTAACTTCTATAATTCACTTATAAAAATAAGTGATTTCGGATTTATAAACAACGTTTATAAATCGCATTTGTACTTTATAACGATTTCAACTTTAAAAAGAATCATTTATGAACAAATTCGATCAATATTCCATTTAAAGCCAAAAATCCAAGTTATAAGTAAATTACTTCTAAATCCTTTATTCTACAACTTCATTCATTTTTAACTTCACAATATAAATCTATTAATTTCATTAACTTATGAAATCCATTTATACTTCTTTTTAACACTTATAAAAATTCGTTTTATAAGTCCAATATTTTGATTTATAAAATATCAATTTTTTAAATCTTTTTATACAAATCGTTTATAGTTATTCAAAAATCCCAACTTAAACCATTTTATAAATAAATCAACTATTTATTTCAAACATCACACTTTGGTTAAATTTCACCAAAAATCTTAACTTTTATAACTTTAAAATTTTAGACGCTTATTTATTTGAAATAAATCAATTCAAAAATTCAATAAAACGTATATTTTCAAAAATCACTTTAAAATCCTTTTTAAAGTAAAAGTCGTTATTTTTAAAGTTCAAAACTTGAATCCGATGATGCAACAGCACCAATTAGTCAATCACAACAACAACATCATATATCAACATATGATAACAGAATATACATCAATATCTGTAAATAAATAAATACTGGTGAGGAATCCAGTTGGATCCCTCCAACCTGTTTCCCTGCATCCACAGACGTTAGCACAATACCAATTCCACTTCGAGGTGGAATATCGCGGTATATGGGTTTTATAAAAATATCCGCTTACTAACGGCGCAATAGGGTCTCATCCGCTATACGAGGCGGGAAATCAATCAATCCAATATATACATATGCCAATATGTATAAATTGCTATATATATAGATATATCCTACTATATCTAATATCACATCCAAACAGACAAACAAACAATAACTGAAAATTCCACTTTTCATTTGAGTGAGAAAAATCTCACCTTAGCTTTTTAATTTGCAATCCATTTCCAATCCAATTTGTTTTCTTCATTGTATTCGACCTTAGTTGACCTTGTATAAATATTAATAATTCTCATCAATATTCCAGTCAATTGAACCATTTGAATTTTTTATTTGAAAATTTAATTATCCAGAGATAAATTTAATTTTCCAACCCAATCTCCACTTATAGAATACTTTTGCAACCTACCAATTAAATGAGTTAATTAAATTTATTAATTTCCAAAAATACATTATTTCCAATAAGATTCATAGATTCAAAAATCTTAGCTTTTATAAAAATTCTTCGACTTTTAAAATCTTTATATACTTTTCTTTTTAATTTAAACCTATACTAAATCCTAAGGTAATCCTTTTCCATCTATACTTTAAAATAAAGCAGAGTTGTATTAATCCATAGTAAAAATTTCTCCTTTGAAAACTGATATGCATGTATTAATTAAAATAAACTAAACAGACCCCCTTTTTTTTATCTATACTTGTATATATATATTCTCATAAATAAATAAATATATAAAACTACCTCACTGCAAATCTGAGAATCACGACCACCACTTACGCTGCTCCTCAACTTAGCCTCGCGATTTGGAATTGCCCATCCACCATTGCAATCCCTGAATCGAAAATTCCAAAAAGCCACTTTGATCACGAGCTTCCTACAGTCGAAGACAATCCCTAGATCCCCTTCGAACTCGAGCAGAGCGACCACCCAGAATCGCTCGAGTCGCCTTGCCTTCGACTGGCCATCATCGCGCGTAGGCACACGAGCCTCCTCTAGCTCACCGTTTGCAACCATCTCGAAGCGTCGCTCTAACCACGACGCGCGCACGTGGAGGCACGATGCTCCACTTCGTCAAGGAACCCACAGCATGATCGCGAACCCCCTCACCGCTGCCTCGCGACACTCTGCTTGTACGAGATCGAGATCGCGACCCAATAGTAATCCCTTCGAACGAGTAGAGACGAGGAAAAGGCGTTTTAAAGAACGAAAATAATTTCGTTCGAACTGATAAAGAATGAAGGGGAAGGATTGGGAAAACATCGGCCATTGTCTTTGAGTTTATAACGAGGAGAGGGGATTTCGATTTAAATTCAAGGATGGAACAAATGAAAACAGAAGGGGAGGCTCGCGATTTTTACAAGAGAATGGGATTTTGAAACCCGGCCATAATTATTTCTGAACGAAATGATTTTGTTTTCTGCTCGAAGAATAGAAGGTACGAGGGAGACAAATTGGGTGCGGCTCGTACGTATGGTCGGGTTAAAGAAAAGTAAATGTGTTTTATTTAAATTCAAATTTTGTCTCAGTAATTTCCAATGCGTTTATACCTCGTATGATCACACGATAGCTCCGAAAGCTACGAAATTTGAAATCCGGTAATAATACAATATTACGGACCCAATGGAACTAGTTTCGTCGAATTCCGAGACTGTGCCTCGGACGGCTATTTTTAAATTCGATTCGAACGATGTAATTTCAAAACTGATCAAATCGTTTTCACGCTCAATTCTGAAACTTCTGTTATCTTCAGTATTATCAATATAAATTTTAAAAACCGTTGAAATATTTTTAATCAGCTTAAAATTGAAGATTCAAATTTTTATTCGACTTTCAATATATTAAATTTTATAATTTAATCGCCAATTTCAAAGTTATATCGGGGATTCAAGTTAAATCATCGTTCAAATATTTAAAATAAATTAAATATTCTCAATTTAATTTGTTCAAAATTCTGGGTCGTTACAGTGTGTGTGTATGAGCATACATATAATTAAATAAATAAAATTTAATTAACTATTTATCAAACAAATCATTTATTTAATTAAAAAGTATTATTAAATAATTTCAAATTTTTTATTTAATTTACCTTAAACAATTTAACAGAAATTTTCAACTATAACCTTTATAGTTATATATATCACTCCATATATGTATATTTTAATTAATTAACTTTTATTTCATGACTTATTTAATTAATTAAATATTTATAAAATTTTGAAAATATTAAATTAATTTCTCAAAATAATTAAGATTTGTAAAATATCCTTTTATATTTTAACTTAACATTCAAATTTAAAATACCTTTTAAATTTTCAGATATTAGTTTGAAAATTAGCCGAAGGCCCAAAATCAATTTGGCTTACAATTAGTCCAACCTTTTGAAATTACTCACTCATTGGGCCAGGTCGATAGCCATAGAGGGAAGGATACTTGATTATTCAACCCCAGGCCTAGACTACTTTTCTAAACACTCATCGGATAGGTGGGCTTAATTAGTTGGCCCAAAAGTTGCTAAGTAGACTGCATAGACCATTCAGGCTCTCATACCCTTGATGGATCAAAGATGGTCTGCAGCGGGTAAATTGAGTTAATTTAAAAAATAAACCTGATTTGATTCATGGTGGCCTATGAAGCCTAACAGTTTACACTAGATCCAATCTAGTAATTAAATAAATCTTATTTTATTTAAACTATGTTACATTTATCAATTAATAATATTAATTAATTCAATAAAATGTTTATTTAGATGTATCATTTATACATTCAATGTTATAAAAGCATAATAAAATATAAACATCTTTATTACTATACACACACATACATATATGTAGATATTGGAATAAGTTTCAAACATAGTATATACGGATATTGGTATTTATATCTATTGTATATACATATACATTATTCTTACATATGCATATGATAATTTCATATGAATATCGAGAAAATAAATGTCTAAGTATATACATATGTTTGAATATATTAAGTATTATAACTTAATTATTTAGTAAAACGATTTAATTAAATATCTAATAAATTTCAAAAAAACTTAGTTTAATTTCTCAAAATAATTTTGAGAAAGTCAAAACATTTTAAGTTATTGAGCTAAAACCTTTAGAGTTTTATATATACGTCCATATATATAATTTCAAAACAATTTTGGGATCAAGCTACTGTACCCAAAATGTCACAAACAACATACAAAGCACTACTATTTGGACTGCCAACTAAAGATAGATTGTGCAAGTGGGGAATTATTCAAGAAACTAATTGTGTTTTTTGCAACTTCGAGGAGGATAATCATAATCATTTATTTTTTAGTTGTGAATACACTTACAAAATCTGGAATAGATTCAAAAACAAAATGAATTGTAATTCTCAAAGTACCGAACTTATAAAAGAGGTGGTATACCTGGCCGAAAGCTGGAAATCCAAACGCTTGTTGTCCAAAATTACTATTATTGTTTTGACTAAATCAGTGTGGCATGTGTGGAAAGAAAGAAATAGGCGAATTTTCCAAGGAAGCGAAAGAAACAACCAGAGCCAACTTTTAGATAAAGCAGCTAAAGCATTCGCTTTGGGCCCATGAAAATCTAAGGCCTAATACCTCCTGCATTGCACAAAAATATGTAACGGCCAAGAATAAAATGCACATAACATCCATAAAAAAAGCATATGGTAGTCGAAAAAATAAGTATGCGTGCAGAGCAGTGAGCAGAGGCCGTGTAGAGCTGAGAGCAACACCAGTCAACAACGACATCAGATTATGAGAACTCGAGGAGGCAGCATCTGTATATTCATCTTCCTTAGTTTTAAAAATAAAAAGTTGCTAATTTCTATTCAATTTTTATTTCTCTAAACCCTAATTTTTTTCCAATTTGGTATAATTCATCACTTTAATTTTTATTTTGGACTAGTGCAATGAATAATTGTTAATTGTGATATGCATAGCAACAATTGAGTAATGGTAATTCTTATATGAGTTGATTTGTAATTGTTTGTTATTTTGAAATAATTGTAGAATAAAGATTGGTTTTGGATAAGTCTTTTTTTTAATGCTTAGTTAATAAATAATTCTTTGATAAATAACTAATCTCGTTTTCGTAGGAATTTTAGTGTTTTTTACTCAAATCGGTAAATAAACGAGAATTATTGTTTCAAATTATTATATGCAAATATTTCTAATAAATTATAACTCATAGATAAGATAATCAATTATTTTTTTCTTTTCAAATATCAATTTTGACCTATGAAAGGTTTGACAAATTCTTTTTTTATGTACATATTTTATTTTGAGATTCATTTTATAGTGTTATTTGTGGAAAATTTTGTTGCTTGTGGAAATCAAATTGTTTAATTTAGTGAAAAACAATATTACCTTATGATATTTTTTTTTAATAATTTTAATATATGATATTTTTTGATGTTTTATATTGTTTAGAAATACGCAAATAAGAATCTAGACACACTAAAAAGGATAGAAAAAGAAGGTTAGATGAACTTATTAATTCACAAAAAGTGCTTTTTGTAAATTTTTCAGAAATAGTCGAATAGAAAGTTCGAGTTTGAATGTCGATAATACCACTCTTATTGAGAATGATGATCATATTGATGATGATGATATTTTAATGAGGCGTGAATATGAAAATATTATTAATAGTTTTACATGTTTGAAGACTAGAAAAATGTCCATAAATAATTAAAATTAATTTTGTAGTATATTGTTATGAATAAAGTTCTTTATTTTGTTCCTTTTTTCATAATTTATAAACTACATAAGTTATTTTGATGATTTAATTTGTGACAATCACACAATTTTTGTAAAAAGAACATTATTTTTACAATTGGCTTTAGCTACGAAAACTTCTAGGACTAGCCTTGGGGACAACAAAGCTATTAGTGCCATGATTAAAAGAGATATTCAAATCGTTATGAAAATAATTAGAAGAAGATCGCTTATAGAGATTGGAGCTGTTGAACGAGAGGTGCCATTGAAGCTGGGACTAGAAGTAAGAGATAGTGTGATTTTGAGGAGGACAAGGAAGCCGCTATGATCACTCGAACATAAGGAAAGCTGTAGTTCTAGATTTGTTGTATTAATGTAAAGTGGTAGTTTGAGTTACTTCAGCTGTTTTGTATTGCTTTTCCATTTATGGGTCGGGTTTGGCCTAAGTTTTGGGCTCTATTTTGCCCTTAATCAATAAAGCATTTACCCAGCTTCAAAAAATAATAATTTAAATAATTAACATTTCATTAATTATTTATCAAACAAATCATTTATTTAATTAAAAATTATAACTAAATAATTTCAAATTTACAAAATTTCAAATTTTTTATTTAGTTTACCTTAAACAATTTAAGAGAAAATTTCAACTATAACCTTTATAGTTATATATATCACTGTATATATGTATCTTTTAATTCATGACATATTTAATTAATTAAACATTTATAAAATTTTGAAAATTACAAATTAATTTCTCAAAATAATTATGAAAATTTTAAATTTATTTGATAACATTTATAAAATATCCTTTTATATTTTAAAATTAACATTCAAATTTAAAATATCTTTTAAAATTTCAAATCTTAGTTTGAAACTAACCCAAACCCAAAATCAATTTGGTTTACAATTGGGCCAACCTTTTGGACTTACTCACCCATTGGACCAGGTCGGTAGTAATGGAGGGGAGACTACTTGATTATTCAACCCCAAGTCTAGACTACTTTTCTAAACACTCATCGGATAGGCGAGCTTACTTAGTTGGACATAAAGTTGCTAATTAGACCGCTAGACTATTCGGTCTCTGATACTATTGATGGAACTAAGATGGTTGACAATTGGTAAATTGAGTTAATTTCAAAAAAAAATCCCTATTTGGATCTTGACGAACCTATGAAGTCTAATGGTTTACACTAGATCCAATCTAGTAATTAAATAAATCTTACTTTACTTAAACTAATGTTACATCTATCAATAACAAATAAATTAATTCTATAAAATGTTTATTTGGATGTATCATATATACATTTAATGTTTAAAAAGCATAATGAAATATAAACATCTTTATAACTATATACACACATACGTACAATATAGATATTGGTATTTATACCTATTATATATACATATACATTATACTTACATATGCATATGATAATTTCATATGAATATCGAGAATATAAATGTCTAAGTTTATACATATGTTTGAATATACAATAATATGTGTATATGGTTTGTATACAGATATATATAATACTACACACATATAGTTTTGATATATGTATACATATATTTTGTTTCCACTTGTGTACATTTAAATATCTATGTATATTAAGTAAATAATGAAAAAAATTACATAATAAAATCAGATAATATCAAAATAAGAGAATGCTTGGTTGGAAGTGAATATGGAAATAAAGTTTTACATTAAATCTAAACCTAATCAAAAAGGAATTAAAATGAAATAAAATAAGGTGCTATTTTAAATTTCCTATTTTACAAACACTAATTAATAATAGGTTCAATACCATAAAGAAAATTACATGCTTACTCACAGTAAAATATCAAAATTTAAAATTACAGATCCAAAAATACACATTCAACATATAAACAAAATTATAAAATAGCATTATCATAATTTAATACATATATAACTTCAACAACACAATTAATTTTGAAACATTGCACATAAACATATACACATATGTATATTGTAATTTAAGATTTAATCATGCATTTGACTAAACAACAAACTTGATTGTGTTAATTTAAAACAATTAAGCTAACTAAAGAAACTAACTTGATGTTGGTTTCCGTACAGTTTAAGCGCTTAGTGGTTATATAGTAGTGGAGGTGCAAAAAGCTATAGTGAGGATATAGCTAAAACTAGTGAAGGTGCAAAAAGATTAACTAAATATAAAACCAAATATTGTTAATTTATCCTCATTCTCGTATCAATTGTGTAGTAAAAAGAAATATTGTTTAATTTTATATAACAAAACCAAAGAATACCATGATTTATGCAGTCCAGATTTGGTGACTACAATAAATTTCTAACATATATTTAACGCTTGTATCTTAAAATTAGGTCTTTTCCTAACTTTTTTTTAAAAGAGAATTAGTTAAATCAAATTTTTTATATTAATGTTGCTAAAGCAGGTGCTAAAAAGCCTTGATATAGCGGATGTAGTGGAAAATATCGGGGCTTAAAGCAGATATACTGTTTAATATTGCTAAGTTAAAAAGGCATAGCGGTCAGAGAGAGCTATAACGAGGATTTTGCTAGGCTTTAACAAGGCTTTAACTACATAGGTTATTGGTTTACAATCTTGAAAACATGAAATTGAATAATATGAATTTATAGGCACAATTCAATTAATTAAATATTAAATTAATGTTTATATGTGAATAAAATTGTGATAACAAAAGAAAAATTTTGTTATAGAAAATTAGATCAACATTAATCAATAATCTCAAATCTAGTAAATAATATTAGTACATAAAATAAATCAATTGCAAATTGATTTTAAATTAATTAATTAAATTGTAATAATAATAATAATAATCCATAGTAAATCAAATCTATATCAATTAATGATTTCCAAAAACAGCAATACAAACACAAAACAAATCATATGTAAGATAGGTTTTGCATTTAAATAACAGTGCACAAGAGGTTCAAAATAGACTCAACAACTGGCAATTCAACATACAAATATGTGAGTTAAGTTAGGGTTAAACAGCATGACTCTGTATAAGTAAAAGGAAAACAAATTCAAAATTCCTTGCCCTTTGTAACACCTTAATTTGAAATTTCTCCTTAACACAGTGGATCCAAACCCAGCTTTGCAATAGAAGGATGAATTACTTAACTTTTATTTCATTTGATTTGAAACTGATTTTGTTTTGGAAGGGATAAATGCATTTTCGGCTATGGCTATGTGTGACGACCACAAATCCATCCCGTTCAGAGCCGACAATAACCTCACATGTCTAGCCCGAAACCAAAGGGAAATATGAATAATCATGAGAAAGAAAGAAAGAAGAGAGAAGCAGAGAAAAGAAGAAGAGAGGAGAGAAGAAAAAGAAAGAAGAAGAAACAGAAGAGCTAAAACAATTTCAGAATCTCACAATCGCAGCGGAAAAACATATAATATCATATCAATGATCTTTACAAAACAGAAATTGTAATATAATATACATCCATCAATCAGAGTACAACAATCAATCACTAATCATCAGCCTGGACAATTATAATAACCTGTCCTTACATTTAAATAATAGAACAACGGAAAACTAAACATATACGTGGAATACGATCAGAAGACTTCCAGCTCTCCTGGCGAAGCTCCAAAGCATCCAAATCTACATCTGTAAATATACTCGGTCTGACCCGAGCATTGAAAGTGAAGAACGCCTGGATCAGTCTGGTAAACCAGTAGGACAAAACATATCTCAACTGAAATTATTTTAAAGTTTATAAAAGCGTTCTTTTATCAAACAAAGGTATCTCGTAAGACACGCCCACACATAAACACGGACGGTTTTTTACCTTACGATAACCAAAACATTTAATATCAAATTATGTTATATTATAATAGTGTCTATTATACAAATAATATTAATCATAGCCGAAATTGTTATATTATTAAATTCCAGCATACTAGCCACAAACGCGAGTTCTACGAACAAAATGGCAGGCACATAGTGGAGAATGAATTTCCATACAAATGACCGGGTGAAGAGACTAGCTTCCGATGAGTACACCTCGAGATGGATGTCCCGAGGACCACATAACATTTGCTCCCCTGCCAACACAAGACCGGCCTACCTCTACACTTAGATAGTACCGAATATGTCATCCCCCGGTCTTTACCGACCTTTATCCAAGGGCTCTCATAGCATACATCCACAATAATTTACATCCCGAACGTCATAGCAGGAAGAAACATATCTAGAAGAAGATGATCATACCCTAATGGTTGCGAACCACATAGTCGTACCGCATCTACCCTGTTTCGGTCATTTCCGGGTGTGAGGCTACATGTCACAATTACCTTTCACATAGCACATATCACTCTGAATGCCACACTACCATTCCTTCGATCACTATTGACTTTTACAAACATACAACCTCCGAGTTCATACGTCTCAGAGAAGGGCATTAAGCTAAGAGAAGTTGCCTTCTCCACCACCAAATAGATTTACGTTTGTAAAAGTCAACAATGCAATGTCAGACATCCATCCATACAAGTTGTCTAGGAACAGGACAAATGGCACTTCCTACCACATCCTATCGGGAATTACCTCAATGATTAGTAGCGAATAGTCCTTGAATCAGATATTTCATAATGAAGAGACTACTGCTACTATATGTATATTCGGAGTTTATCCCCAAACGACCAACAAGAATTCCTTTACTATGAAAATCCCACATATCAATATCTTCCAAACCTACACATTCGAATGCACATACGTTGGTCCGAAGTGGTTCTCAGAATAAATCCGACCCGGTGTCTTCAAACCAACAACGATAAAGAGGCCAAATATTCACTTGATAGTCAGTTACTTAACTATCAAAGCAACAACAAATATCTAGCACCATAAGCAATCGCTTGGCCCATTTAATTAATCTTTTATTAATTAAATCACTTTCCAAACATCTACCTCAAATTATGTTTTAAAGATCTATCCTCAAACCCATTTCAAATCTTTCTATATTGGAAAACATTTTCATATACTTATATTAACAGTATAAGCATATTCACAAATCACTTCATCTCATCACTTACAAAATATTTTCATATACTTATATTAACAGTATAACCATATTTACAAATCATTTTAGGAAAGCTTTATATTTTTTCAAAACACGCTTTATTGGGTCAAAACGAATGTTGTGTAAAACATCGTTACGACAACCCAAAACATTAGCATAGGGATTTGGTAAATAATAGATATGTAAATCCCATATATATATATATAATATTTCCTTTTGGAAATCATTTACTATAACAACAGTGTTATAGTCCATGCCTTCCTTAACTTTCTTGAAAACGTCTACTTCAACAATAAATGTTGAAATCTATGTTTATGGTCCATATAACATTTTAAAACATTTTTAAACCATTAAATCTCCCTTTAAAACCATTCTCCCCAAAACCTTTACTTCATCCAAAAACATTACTTCCAAAACTCCTTTGAATAAAAATCCATATTTAAATATCAATATAAAACATCTCCATATTTATAAAACCATTTTATAAATCTCCTTTAAATTTTATAAAACTTCTATTTTATAAGATTCCTTTATTCCCAAAATTCTATTTATAAATCCATTCTTTTATCAATCAACTTTACCATCATAATCCACTTATAAATCCATTTCTTTATAAATCAAATTCATTTATAAAATTCGTTTATAAAACAACTACAAAACCATTTACTAATAACTTCAAATCCACTTACAAAATAACTTCAAGTCCATTTACTAAACATTTATAAACTTCCATTACAAATTAACTTATTTAGATATAAATATATCACCTTTATAAATCTCTTATATAAACTTATTCAAAAATCCATTTTCAAAGTATTTCTCAAAACTATATTTTTAAACATCAAAAATCATAACTTTTTATTTAAAATCAAATCCCTTTCTTTTTAAAATAAATCAAAAATAATTAAAACATATTTTACTTCTAAATCACTTCGAAAACCTTTCCAAATCAAAATCATCAATTTCAATATTTCCAAAATATCGAAAAAAGGCCCAGTGCTACTATAGCACTAAATAAGTCAAATCACATCAAAACATCATCATGGCATCCATAACATCATATATATGAAAATAAATAAACAGTGGTGAGGATTCCTGTTGGATACCTCCAACCTATAACCTGCAACAAATATGCATATGAGAATATGTACAATGTCTGTTTCGAGGCAGACGCGTGCACAAAGGGTCATCCGCTTATACATGGGAACATATAGGGTCTCATCCGCTCCAATAGGCGGGAATATATCCAAACCAACTAATATATATATATATATATATATATATATATATAATATACATATATCATCCAAACAAGCATCAATCATCATAAATAAATTTATTCTCACTTATATAAAAATATAAGCGAGCTAGAGAGAGTGAGTTTTACTCACTTGGTTGCATTCGTCATTGCAGCATTTTATTTCGATTAAAAACGAACAGGCGTTCGAATTTAAACAAAATTCCTACGTGCTCCAAATCTGTCTAATCCAACCCCTATGCGTAGTATTCAACAATACGAATCTAACACCACTGATTCGTGTGAAACAGACCTCGTATGAAAAAATTACGCTATATAAATCATTCGATAATTATTAAATTAATTAACTTAATATAAAATAACTTTAATTTAAAAATTTTACCCTAATCATCGATTCCCTCTTCTTCCCAAGTATATACGTGCGCGCGCACCTTTTTTTTGCTATACGAAATCATCGCGCACGCGCGCCTCACCGGAATCGCCGTCGTCGATCGCCGATGCTCGCCCCCAGCCGCTTGCCCTCCGCTTGTGCCATCACCACCCACGGCCGCGTGCGTACGCGCGATCTCCTCTCCCAAGCCGAACCCAAATGGAAGACGAACGGAAGGAGATTTTGCCTCGATCGTCGTGCTATACGACGATCCAACCGTATGGATTTAAAGATCTCGATGTGCTCTACAACTTTGTAGTTGTAGCCGTGAGCTAATTGTTTGTAGATTGAGAGATAATTGAGGAAGACAGTGGCGTGTTTTTGGCCGTTAATAACTAAGTGGCGGCTAGGGTTATGGACCAGGGCTTGGGGCAAATGAAATTAGTTTAGGGTCCATATGTAGCCATTTATAAAACACTATTCATCCAAAATATTTTCGAACTCCAAACAAAGCGTGCCGCTTGGTATTTCTAATGTTTTACCCCTATTCCGAATACAATGGAATATATATCGAAGGAAAATTCCATACATAAGATAGCTTTTCCGAAATCGAATTATTTAATTAAAATCTACGTGTTTCGAACTCGCACGACCAAACGTTAAGTCCAATCGACATGAAATTTGACAGCATACTATAATTCACTATTACGGATCCAATGAAACTAGTTTCATCGAAATCCGAGACAGTGTCAAAAATGACTATTTTTATACGTTAATTAAATCAATAAATTTCCAATTTTAGTTAAATCACTTTTAAATCAATTTTAAAAATTCACTAACTCCATTCTAAATTAAATAGAATTTAAATCAACTTTAGAAATCATTTTCATTCACATTAAATTCAAATTTAAATTATTTTAACATTTTCATATATTAAATTAACAATTTAATTAACAAATAAATCAGTATATTTGAAGTTTGAGTTATTCAACTTATAAAATTAACTTTTAAATATTTAAAATCAAATAAATACCCCTATTTCGAATGACTGAAATTCTGAGTCATTACATTCTCCCCTCCTTAAAAGAATTTTGTCCCCGAAATTACCAAGTAAGAAAATGTTATAAAGTTAAGGGGTTTACTTTTTAAAATAGTTCGTTTAAACTAGATTACCAAAATCATTTAAACCTTTTAGCTTTTCCAAAATCCATTAGTTAAACTTCTTATAAAACCTTCTCTAAGTTTTTCAAATCCATTCATAGTTATCTTTTCAAAACCAACTAATATCGTTTCATTCATAATTATTAACTAATACTCTTCCAAAAATCAACTAGTATCATTCATCCATTCATCCCAACTTATAACCCCAAAATCAAAATTTTCTAGAATTTTCAAAAAATTTCTAACGCCTTAAATTTACGAAAAATTTCGCTAGTGTCTCCTTTGCACAGTTCGATCATAGTAAAATTACAATATATATATCACAAATATACATCTCATCTTCGAGGATGAGGCATCCCATAGGGAAAAAAATATAAAACTACGATATGTAATCTGAGATATGTACCTTTTATTATATTAGCGAGCATATACAACTAATATAGCACGTGTGATATCCCGGAGTTTTAGGCAAATAATATGTAGTAATCTTCTTTATAAATCATTTATAATAATCTAAGATTTATTCTTTTCCTAGGTAAATAAAATAAGTATCAATTTGAATATATATATATAAGTAGATTTTATAAGGAAAATTTGGTTTTGAAATTTCAAATGTAAACATCTTAGAAATAAATTGAGTTTAAAATAATATGTGTATATGATTTTTATTAGTATCATTGTCTTTAAAAGAATTTATTAAACTAGTATAATTATTTTTAAGTATAATTGGAATATTATATCATTTTCTTTTAAAATTAAATAAGGAGAAATTTAAATATTAATACACTCAAGACATTATTAAATATAAAACTAAATTTAAAATATAATATAAAATGTATATAAAAATATAGAAACCATATTAATACAACATGAAAGACAAATGTAATCTAAAGACATTATGTAAATGCATGTGTAAATTAATTTTAGAAGGCTAATGACAAATGTAAGTTGTATGTAACAAGTGTCCTTAATTTCTTTTTATTTTTCAAATTAATTAATAAGAGATAAAATAGGTTATATAAACATCTCCATATCCCTCTTTCATTTTCTTTTATCAGTTCAATTTCTAAAACAAGAAGCAAAACCTGTAACACTCAAACCAGTAAATAGAAAACAAGAATTCTCTTCACAGTTTCAAACCTGAAGTAAGATTCCAATTTCAAAAGAAAATCAAACAAGATTATCTTAGATTTAAGTAAGATCATTTCAACAACCAAATCAAAGCTTCAGACCCTAAAGCATTTTCCAGATTTTAAGAGATTTTTGGTCTTCTCTGTTTACAATATTCAAGTGAGTAAACAATTTCTATATTATTTTTTTTAAAAAAAAGAAGAGAAGAGTTTCAAATCTGGTTAAAATCTTAATGCATGCAGTAGAATTTGAATCTATATGAGTGATAATGGTTTGCATGGTTGATTAAATGGTTATATGTATATATATGGATATATTTGTGTGCATGTTAGTATTTCGGTATTTTGCTCTGTTCTTTAATTACTGAGTGCAAATTATACATCTGCTCTTTCTATGATTCGATGTATGTTATGATGTTTAAACAAAAAAATAAAATAAGCATTTATGTTAGGAATAGAAATAAATATATAAGTTAAAGTATATGGTTACATGAAAACATAAAGTAAAACACATCAGATAATTCTAGAAATATGTTAACTATGGAAATACTTGTATGCAAGGCAAGAAAAATAATATCTTTGTACATATAACAGCAAGGGGATAAGTATGCAAACTGGTAAGGACACATGCATTAAATGCTTTCATTTCTAGCCCAAAAACAAATCATCTCAGCCTCCATAAGTAAGAAAATATCTTTGACCAAACTAAGAAATATCTTGTACCAGTAAAAATTGTCACCCTATATACTTGTTCTATATACATACCAATCTTCTTATTCTATTTTCGTGAATCCAAACTGAGCAAAGCAGAAGTATTTTACAAACTTAAAACAACAACTAAACAACTCAACTCAA
This sequence comes from Allium fistulosum, assembly GCA_030737815.1. Lineage (NCBI taxonomy): Eukaryota > Viridiplantae > Streptophyta > Magnoliopsida > Asparagales > Amaryllidaceae > Allium > Allium fistulosum. The sequence goes on along the minus strand of CM060904.1, from coordinate 1,189,868,513 downwards.
ATTTACAATTCAACTGTAACAAGCAAGGAGATTGAAGAGGATCAGGCATATAGTTTTTTTTGAAACAGAAGTGCTCTCTGTTCAACTTATTTATCAAGGTGAGTAAACCTTACCTTAAAAACAGTTTTAATCTGATCCTAAGAATTGTTATCAGTGATAATGTGGTAGTAAGATAGTTTAAATGTTAAATGAATAATGGATGTGAATGCATGCATATATATATAAATATGAGTCTGTGAAAATACCTGTACATGCTTCTCTGTTTTTGGTCTCTATTGTTTCACAGGTTTTTGATTTACCATTAAAATTCATATCTCCAAATACAAATAATTTTAAGCTTGGATCCTTGAATTAAATATGATGTTAACAGTATGGTATCAACACTAATAAAGACTTCAGGAATTTTAGCTTGATAATTAATTCAAAAATAAGGAAATACTGTGATGATCAGATATAGGTCAAAATTTAATGAATACAATTTCATGTTTGGAATACTTAATCAGGTTTGTAGTTGTAAATCATGAATTTAGGCATTAAAATCCTGATTTTTAGTATTGTAATCGTTGAGATAATTCGAGCAGATCGAATTTTGCTTATTCGTCGATTTCTGACGAACGACGACGAGTGAAAGGTCGAATTCGTTGGTGGGGGTAGCTCGTGGGTAGGGCTGCTCAGTAAAAATAGTTGGCAATTTTCCTGACCGCCGTGGTGGCCGTATGGTGTCGAAGTAGGGTTTAAGGACTAGTTTTGGTCGACGTTATACTTGAAGTAATTGCATCGACATGGGAGCATCGGATTGGTTGGGACCAAGGGGAATTGAAGCCTGGGTTTGTGGCGGAGGTTTGGGTGCGATGGCGAGACTTCTGGTGATCGAGGTTGGCCGGACGAGGTGGTTTTGTTATTCGAGTTGGGTTACAGTGTTCATCGAGTGGCTCGATTTTGGTTTCGGTCGAGATAGGCGGAGCCGGGTGGTGGTTGTCGAGTAGTAAGGTCAGGGTTGACTGATCGGTGATGGTCGGAGGCGCCTCGACCATGTGTGCACGTACACGCATGTTCCCCTGTACCTGTTGCTTTGCTGAGTGGTTTGAGGATCGAGGAAGAAAGGAATCGACTCGGGGTCATGCGCGAGTAAGATTCGAGGATGACTCGGGATTGGATTTGTCAACATCAGTTTTTAAAATTTAGAAGTAATTTTTTAACAGATTTAAAACAAAGTTTGAATAAGAGAATCTACTTGGGAATAATGTGTGATGGCACGGGTATGGACTCGGGGTTACTCGAGTAAAATGTTTGAAATTATCAAGTTTCAAAGTTAAAACAAAAAAAATCAAGTATAAGACTATTCCTTAAAACAATTTCTTTTAAATCATAATTGTTATTTAAATGATTGGTTAATTAAAAGTTATGTAATTTACTTTAACTTAAATTAATTAAGATAAGTCTTAAATTATTTAAAACTTAATCAATCATGTAATTAAGTAGTAATTAAGGAAATAAAATGTTTTATCATTAATTAAACTTAAAGATCTTAAGTTAAAGTATAGATTAATGATAAATTAATTCCTATTTTATTAAATAAGATTTTAAATGATAATTAAGAAGTTAATTAAGATAAATGACTTATCTTTTAATTAATTAAGGTTTGTGTGATTAAGATTAATTAGTTAATAAAAGTAATTAAAGAGTAATTAATTAATTTATTAATTAGTAATTAAGAGATTAATTAATGAAAGTAATTAAAGATTAAGTATTGATTTATTAATTAAAGGTTAATTACTTAAATGTAATTAAAGGATAATTAATCAATGCTGATTAATTTTAAATGAATAATTAGATGGTGATTTATTAATTGATTTGTAATTAATAAGGGTTAAGTAAGCAGGATTTATAGAATGAAGTAATTAATTTAATTTATTTTAAATTAATTAGAGATAGGTAATTAATTTAATTCATTTTAAATTAATTATAGATAGTGATTAATCCTTGCTTATGTATGGATGGATGATATTGATCGCCTTGAATGGTTTAAAATCTCAGATATGAGATAATTGATGCTTTGTGATATGATATGTTTGGATTGACTGTGGTAATATGGTTTGTCTATCTGTAATGAACGGCAATGTAAATATGCAATTCTGGATATAAATGGAATTGTTTAAACTTAACAGTTGTTAAGATAATATTGAATTCGAAGAGACCAGGGTCGGGTATTAGTAAATACCCGAAACCACTTCGATTCTTTATAAATTTGAGTTTAGAAGTAAACGGGCTGGAATGAAATAAGTTAAGTATCATGGATAGTTAAGTGGCTAACGATTCTTGGATATTGATTTGAGATAAATGATTGACTTAAGTAAGATTAGAACTTGTAGGAAAGTACAGGTTACCCCGGGTTTTAAATAAGTTTTATGCATTGATATTTCATGTTAGATGGGTTTACTCACGCTGGTTTCCAGCCTGACCCGGGTGTTACTTTGTGTAATGCTCGGGTCAGACCGAGTATTACAGATTTTCAGGTAAGGACATTCTGGAGCTCAGGAGTCGAGCTGGATGGCATGAACGTATGGAGTGTATTCCGCTGTGATATATTGTAGTTGTCTGGGACATGTTGATTTTATCTGTCCAGTGTTTGTGTATATGTTGTAACTCTGATGTATTAAAGTGTAAATTGACAAGTACAGATTTCTTTGTATAACTGTTATTATTTGATATTATATTTTGATCCGCTGCGAATGTGAGACTTTGTGTTTTGTTTTCTGTTTCTTCTTCTATCTCTTTCTTCTTTTCCTAACTATCTGGAATTTTTGAGATCGAAAATTCCGGGTCGTTATAGTACGAAAGCGAGCTCCAAATGCGAAGCATACGCCATCCATACCTACTAAACACTCAACAACCAATGAGAACAAATATATAGAAAGTAATATCAACATATAACATAGCTATACAATAACTATATGCAAATATAGCCAATCCAACAAATGCAACAAGAGAAACCATCAAACAATTAATATTCATCCAATTAATTCATAATTATATCAATTTACATTTCCTAATGTCAATTTTTAATTTATTAAACCCGTACGATGTACATATATCATCCGTACGCAAAACCATACCTGATCACTCGCTTGATCACACAATTCCACTTCTGAACTAACATCCTTCGCACGACCACTCTAGTGCGGACTCAGATCCGTTTTCTTGATTAGAATACCGTTATCCTCCTTGCATAACTATATACTATGGTAGAGAACATCAGAATCTATCAAAAATCCACATCCAGAGTTCGCCTTCAAGAAGTCGAGTGAAAAATCCTAACTCGGATTGGGGTAAATCACCTCAAAATCGTATATTGGAATCTGGATCAAACAGTTATGCGAATAAAACAATATACGTACAACTTACGTATTTATTCCATTCAGTTTCTTATTATATCTCATTCTTATTCCCAATCCTTTTATTTACATTCAATTTCTTTACATTCATTCGATTCGTATTCACTTTAAAATCAAATTTAATTATTTATTAATTTCATTTACATTCAATTCATTAACATTCACTTATTAATCTTCACCTCCAAATTCAATTTATGTTTAACAAAATTTCATTTCATATACAATTTGCTTAGTATACCTTCTTTTAAGACTAGCTATATTTAATCACCCATTCCATAAAATTATTTACTTAAGTTCATAAACATTTTATACAACATTTCTTATTTTTATTTCACTTTACACTTAAGTAAACTTCCATTTCTTAGTTCCATTACCAAATTTACTTTTCTTAACATTCATATTCAATTATTTTTACACTTAAGTTGAACTGCATTTGTAACGACCTAGGGTTTTGCACCAGTTAATTATCGTCGTTAGGCGATAAAATTTTGCTTGGCTGTTTGATTTTGTATGGATGAACGTGGTGATTTTTGACCTTTTCAAATTCATATATTTCGTTGCTTGTTTAACTTGATACTCACGGCTTTGATTCCGACTTGCTTGGCCACCATGGTGTTGATTTTAACTGTTCGATTTCGTTGATCATTACGGCTTCGATTCTCTGGCGATTTTGGTTCCGTCAATTTCTCTTTGTGCGTGTTGACAGTGATAATCTTTGACTTCATTCATTTTTCCTCTTGGCAAGCCCAAAACAAAACAAAACAACTGGAAAAAATGGCTGCTCTTTTTTTCTTCTTCGTCCAAACTAGGGCTTTGGAACTGAAGCACCGCTTTGTCAAATTTATTTCAGATGCTTCGATTCCTTTCTTCGTTCGATTATATTGTTCGCGGCTTCCTGTTGCTCATTCTCGTTCGTCCCGATTTAGGGCTTCGTGATTATTTTCGAAGCTGCCGACTTTGTTGATCAATCAAGTGGATATTTGCGTGTAGCTTTGTTGATCGATCATTTCTTCGTTGCTCAGTTTTGGCTGCTTCGATGATCGAGTTCAATTTAACAATCTGGATTTGTGCTCTTCGAGATAAGGTGAGTGATTTTCACTCACATCCTCTAATCCAACCTTAAGTATTTCGTGCATGTTGATGATGATTTCCGACTTGTTCCAATTCGTATAATTCGTTGCTTGATTCACACGACATTGATTTTGAACTTGTGATTTCTTTATTACCATGGCTTTGAATTCTTTGGTACTTTGACTTCGGTCACTTTGATTTTGTGAAAATATTTTGGGTTCGGCACTGTCTTGATTTGAAACTGCTGTTCCATGATTTTTTGAACTCGTTTTCGACTGTGACTTCAGCATTGCTTTGAACTGCAGTTTGAAATATCCTCTGTCTTTGTTCGAACTAGCTGTGTCACTTGCTTGTGCTGCTACTGTTTTAATTGATATAGATATGTATGTGTATACATATATATGCATACATGTATACTTGCATTTATATTGCTCGCTTGTCTTGGCTTTGGATTTGTTCGAACTTGCCACCACGGTTTGTTCATCTCTGCTTGATTTTCTGTTGCACTTAGTATCACTTGTTGTACATCTCCGTATGGAGTAGTTCTGCATTGTTGTGGCTATGCATTGTTGTCACTGCATGTTTGAAACTCTGTTGCTATCGGCCTGTACTTGAGCATTGCATACGCTTTGTGTATTGGCTTCGGCCATTATGTCTCTGACTTTGATGACTTCGGTACTGTCACTGACACTACTTCATTGATTTGATTATGCAAGCTTGTTTGGTTCACTGTGATTCACCGTCATCTGGATGCGTTCACTATATTTAATTGTGAACAGTATTGATGTTATGCTGTGTTTTATCACTTCAGTTTTGTACAATTTGATTTTGACCTGAGAAGGTTGCATTGTATAGTGAGTTTGATGTGTGTCTTCACTACAACCATATGTATGCATGTGTTTTGATTTGAGTTATTAACTGATTAGGTACACACTTATATATAGTTGGTATATATATATACATATTTATATGTATATGTATATAGCTATGTATGCGTGTGTGTTTTGTAGCGTTCATTGCCGCAACGCGCTTACTGAACTATACGCACTTAGTTGTGTGATTGAGTTTAGTTTAAATAATTGGAGTAGTGATGACGTTATATTCTGCAGTGACGAGGCAGTGCACGTGAGCGTGTACTGCAGCCAATCAGAATTGACATTTTATTTGATAATTTCAATTGCTTGAATTGTTTCGTGTGGCTAATTCAATATATTTTGAATTCGTATTTCGATTTGGTTTAATTTGATTATTTTGTTGTTATCTAATTATCTATTAAATAATTAGATTATGTTGTCTCTAATTATCTTCATCGATAATTCTTCTATTTATCTTTATTGACAATCAGATTTTTAAATTTGCTATTTATACTATTCCGCTGTTTTCTAATTATTTTCGTTGAAAATCCTTCTATTTACCTCTGTTGATGATTTGGCTTTGCTGATTCGCTGTTTAAATGCTGTTACGCGTTATATTTACCGTTATCTGATTTTCTTATTAGAGGATTGGATATGCGGGATTTACTGTGATTGTCGTTTATTTGTTATTTAATTATTATTGCTTCCATGCATTAATTACTGAGTTTGAATTAAACTGATCCGAGTATTATTTTCTTTTGAATTGATACTCGGGTCAGACCGAGTTAGTACAGGCTGTGGATATCTCACTTTGGGATGCTGCTTGAGCTATGAAGCCTCTTCATATCTTTTGGAGTAGTCTGTGTTATTTTATAGGATGACATGTATTCATGTATATTATTTATAATAATGTACTTGTGTACGTAACTTCCAATGTCGACAGTTGTAGTTGTATCACATGTATAGTAACTGATTTCAGTTATATATGAGATTATATATTATCTGTGTTCTTATTACATATGTTGTACTGAATTATTATGAACCATCATAGTTGTTTTATACTGGAATTGAATATGTCGATGGGAGTAAATAAACAAAGAGATGGAAAAAAAAATACCACTCCTTTCGAGATAACCAATACTAGTGTAAGGCCTAACTACGGATGGCTGCTCCTATCCAGCCTTATTCTTCGTAATAACAGACAGTATTTCCTTTTGATACTCTTTGTTATTGTGAGCATAAAGGTGGGGCGTTACATTTGGTATAAGGGCAGGGGTTCATGGACATAATATAGAACAGAACTTAGATAGAACATGTGTTACAACTATTTGTTGATGTTTTTATTTGTGTCTTTGAGTCAAAACCAAAGTTTTGAAATTATTATAAAAACTTTTAAATATCTTTATTAAAAATAAAAGTGAAATTGTGTTATGATGGTTTGATTAATTTGTGTTCTGATTATCAGAGTGCGCAGCGGAAACAGTGAGACTGCCTTCGCTGAGTACAGTTGATAACCCTTTTGATTTAAAAAATCAAAGTATGAAAATGAAATTAATTTCATTGTGTTGTTTAACCAACGGTTAAATAATAAAATAAAATTTCTAGATGGATTAGAAATATGAGTATTTATTCGAAGTTGAAAAATTCTTGTAAATATAATATGATTGTTTATGGGTTGTTGCTTGGTTGTATATTTAAAGAATGTTCATGTTTTGAAAATGGACATTTCTTCAATTAAGTTAAAATTCCTAAAAAGAATTTAAAAAGTGATTTGTACTTTATTGTATCAATCGCCTGATGAGTAATTAAGAATTTTGGTCGATGCGTCTGATCAACGTCATCGATAGGAGTTCCTAAACACTTGAGAGACAATGTGATACATATTTTGGTATGAATGTTAATTTTGTATTTATTGTTTTTAATTCATTCACGAATTTTGTTGTTTTCTAATTATCTTCAGTGATAATTGTTCTATTCATCTCTGTCGCTAATTAGAATTTGCTGTTGTGAATTCTGTTGTTTTCTAATTATCTTCAGTGATAATTTTTCTATCCATCTCGGTCGATAATTAGAAATCGCTATTTGTGATTTTTGTGTTTTCTAATTATCTAATTGATAATTAGATTTTGCTGATATTTTGTTGATGTTGTTACTTAGATGTGTTATTTTTGTTTTCTTTGAAAATTTCGAATTCGATTTGAGGATCTGCAACGATTGCAGTTATGTGATTTTGTTGAGATTTTTGCTGGTTTTCTTTTATGCTAATTGCATATTTGATTAGATTTTTGCTGTTTTAAATTATCTTCATCGAAGATATAGTCGAGTGATTTCTTTGTTTATATTGTCATAAGATGTTGTTGTTTTCTAATTATCTTCACTGATAATTCTTCTATTTATCTCTGTCGATAATTAGCCATTGCCGTTATGACTGTTTTCGCTGTTTTGATGATTCTCCATGTGATTCCATTCGTTTAAAATAAATGGTTTTCAGATTGTTTTGTGTTTTCAATGGAACGAGGAATCGAATTAAATGTTTTAACAAAAGTGCGGACTATGAACCCTCACTTTTATTAATTCGATTAATTCTGGAATTGTTCATTTGACTACATAGAAAAACTTTTATAAAATACTCGTTTTTGCACTTTCAGTCAACGAGAAAGAGAGTTAAACGTTGTAGCAAAAGTGCGGACTATGGACCCTCACTTTTACTTGTACGGTTAATTCCGTACTCGTTAATTGAATCATACACAGTGGAAAGTAGCAAGTGGTTAGTAAACCGTTCAGTGCGAACGTGTGGTATGGGACGCACTGTTAACATTATTCGGATTACTAACCAAAAGTTAGTGACACTTATGTTGGGCTTTCGAGCCACTCTGCTGGACCTTTGGTTCATCTGATGGACCTTCGGGTCAATTACCAGTACTAGACCTTCGGGTCACTCTGCGGACCTTCGGGTCATCTATTGGGCGCCAAAAATTATGATGACAATACTTGGTAGGCTTCGGTCATATGAGATGCACGTGCGACGTAGCTAAAACTCGCCATTTGCTGGGATCGATCCACTAATAGCTGTCTCTAATTATCTAATTGGCAATTAGATAGTGCTAATTCGTCGTTTCTAATTATCTGCAGATAATTAGATATTTATTGATTTGAGTTCTAATTATCCTTGTTGATAATTAGATTATGCTGTTTTCTAATTATCGTATCGGTAATTAGATATTTTTTGATTTGAGTTCTAATTATCCTTGTTGATAATTAGGTTATGCTGTTTTCTAATTATCGTATCGGTAATTAGATATTTGTTGATTTGAGTTCTAATTATCTTTGTTGATAATTAGATATTTGTTATTTTCTAATTATCGTTTTTGATAATTAGATAATTGCTGATTTGAGTTCTAATTATCTTTGTTGATAATTAGATTATGCTGTTTTCTAATTATCGTATCGGTAATTAGATATTTGTTGATTTGAGTTCTAATTATCTTTGTTGATAATTAGATATTTGTTATTTTCTAATTATCGTTTTTGATAATTAGATAATTGATGATTTGAGTTCTAATTATCCTTGTTGATAATTAGATTATGCTGTTTTCTAATTATCGTATCAGTAATTAGATATTTGTTGATTTGAGTTCTAATTATCCTTGTTGATAATTATATTATGCTGTTTTCTAATTATCGTATTGGTAATTAGGTATTTGTTGATTTGAGTTCTAATTATCTTTGTTGATAATTAGATATTTGTTGATTTGAGTTCTAATTATCTTTGTTGATAATTAATATTTGTTGATTTGAGTTCTAATTATCTTTGTTGATAATTAGATATTTGTTATTTTCTAATTATCATTTTTGATAATTAGATAATTGCTGATTTGAGTTTTAATTATCTTTGTTGATAATTAGATTATGCTGTTTTCTAATTATCGTATCGGTAATTAGATATTTGTTGATTTGAGTTCTAATTATCTTTGTTGATAATTAGATATTTTTTATTTTCTAATTATCGTTTTTGATAATTAGATAATTGCTGATTTTTGTTCTAATTATCTTTGTTGATAATTAGATACTTGCTAATTTTGCCGATTATGAGATTTTCTAGCCTCTGATTGATTCTAGATTATGTTGGTTATATTGAATTGCTGTTTTCTAATTATCATCATTGATAATTCTTCTACTCATCTCTGTTGATAGTTAGAGTTTGCTGATTGTGAAGTTTGTGCTTTCTAATTATCTTGTTGATAATTAGGTATTTGAGGTTTTGCGATTTGTAATTTTGCATTTTCTAATTATCTTTGTTGATAATTAGATTTTGTGGTTTTCTAATTATCGTATCGATAATTAGATATTGCTGTTGTGTGATTTCTGTATTCTAATTATCTAATTGATAATTAAATATTGCTGTTAATTGTATTTATTCAGTTTTGCTGTTTTCTGATTATCCATTTGATAATTGGATTTTTGTTGAAAATTTGTGAATTTCTTTTATGAAATTAAAAGATTTCTTTGGCGTTCGTATTCTTGACCTTAATTTTTCTAGCTTAACCAGTTTATGTTAGAAAAAAATAATTGTTATGTACGACTTTAATTATGAAAATTGCGGGGACGCAATTTTTATAAGGAGGGGAGTCTGTAACGACCCAGGGTTTTGCACCAGTTAATTATCGTCGTTAGGCGATAAATTTTTGCTTGGCTGTTTGATTTTGTATGGATGAACGTGGTGATTTCTGACCTTTTCAAATTCATATATTTCGTTGCTTGTTTAACTTGATACTCATGACTTTGATTCCGACTTGCTTGGCCACCACGGTGTTGATTTTAACTGTTCGATTTCGTTGAACATTACGGCTTCGATTCTCTGGCGATTTTGGTTCCGTCAATATCTCTTTGTGCGTGTCGATAGTGATAATCTTTGACTTCATTCATTTTTCCTCTTGGCAAGCCCAAAACAAAACAAAACAACTGGAAAAAAATGGCTGCTCTTTTTTTCTTCTTCGTCCAAACTAGGGCTTTGGAACTGAAGCGCCGCTTTGTCAAATTTATTTCAGATGCTTCGATTACTTTCTTCGTTCGATTATATTGTTCGCGGCTTCCTGTTGCTCGTTCTCGTTCGTCCCAATTTAGGGCTTCGTGATTATTTTCGAAGATGCCGACTTTGTTGATCAATCAAGTGGATATTTGCATGTAGCTTTGTTGATCGATCATTTCTTCGTTGCTCAGTTTTGGCTGCTTCGATGATCGAGTCCGATTTAACAATCTGGATTTGTGCTCTTCGAGATAAGGTGAGTGATTTTCACTCACATCCTCTAATCCAACCTTAAGTATTTCGTGCATGTTGATGATGATTTCTGACTTGTTCCAATTCGTATAATTCATTGCTTGATTCACACGACATTGATTTTGAACTTGTGATTTCTTGATTACCACGGCTTTGAATTCTTTGGTACTTTGACTTCGGTCACTTTGATTTTGTTAAAATATTTTGGGTTTGGCACTGTCTTGATTTGAAACTGCTGTTCCATGATTTTTTGAACTCGTTTTCGACTGTGACTTCGGCATTGCTTTGAACTGCAGTTTGAAATCTCCTCTGTCTTTGTTCGAACTAGCTGTGTCACTTGCTTATGCTGCTACTGTTTTAATTGATATAGATATGTATGTGTATACATATATATGCATACATGTATACTTGCATTTATATTGCTCGCTTGTCTTGGCTTTGGATTTGTTCGAACTTGCCACCACGGTTTGTTCATCTCTGCTTGATTTTCTGTTGCACTTAGTATCACTTGTTGTACATCTCCGTATGGAGTAGTTCTGCATTGTTGTGGCTATGCATTGTTGTCACTGCATGTTTGAAACTCTGTTGCTATCGGCCTGTACTTGAGCATTGCATACGCTTTGTGTATTGGCTTCGGCCATTATGTCTCTGACTTTGATGACTTCGGTACTGTCACTGACACTACTTCATTGATTTGATTATGCAAGCTTGTTTGGTTCACTGTGATTCACCGTCATCTGGATGCATTCACTATATTTAATTGTGAACAGTATTGATGTTACTTTTGGTGCCACTGCTGTGTTTTATCACTTCAGCTTTGTACAATTTGATTTTGACCTGAGAAGGTTGCATTGTATAGTGAGTTTGATGTGTGTCTTCACTACAACCATATGTATGCTTGTGTTTTGATTTGAGTTATTAACTGATTGGGTACACACTTATATATAGTTGGTATATATATATATACATATTTATATGTATATGTATATAGCTATGTATGCGTGTGTGTTTTGTAGCGTTGATTGCCGCAACGCACTTACTGAACTATACACACTTAGTTGTGTGATTGAGTTTAGTTTAAATAATTGGAGTAGTGATGATGTCATATTCTGCAGTGGCGAGGCAGTGCACGTGAGCGTGTACTGCAGCCAATCAGAATTGACATTTTATTTGATAATTTCAATTGCTTGAATTGTTTCGTGTGGCCAATTCAATATATTTAGAATTCGTATTTCGATTTGGTTTAATTTGATTATTTTGTTGTTACCTAATTATCTATTAAATAATTAGATTATGTTGTCTCTAATTATCTTCATCGATAATTCTTCTATTTATCTTTATTGACAATCAGATTTTTGAATTTGCTATTTATACTATTCCGCTGTTTTCTGATTATTTTCATTGAAAATCCTTCTATTTACCTCTGTTGATGATTTGGCTTTGCTGATTCGCTGTTTAAATGCTGTTACGCGTTATATTTACCATTATCTGATTTTCTTATTAGAGGATTGGATATGCGGGATTTACTGTGATTGTCGTTTATTTGTTATTTAATTATTATTGCTTCCATGCATTAATTATTGAGTTTGAATTAGACTGATCCGAGTATTATTTTCTTTTGAATTGATACTCGGGTCAGACCGAGTTAGTACAGGCTGTGGATATCTCACTTTGGGATGCTGCTTGAGCTATGAAGCCTCTTCATATATTTTGGAGTAGTTTGTGTTATTTTATAGGATGATATGTATTCATGTATATTATTTATAATAATGTACTTGTGTATGTAACTTCTAGTGTCGACAGTTGTAGTCGTATCACATGTATAGTAACTGATTTCAGTTATATATGAGATTTTATATTATCTGTGTTCTTATTACATATGTTGTCCTGAACTATTATGAACCATCATAGTTGTTTTATACTGGAATTGAATATGTCGATGGGAGTAAATAAACAAAGAGATGAAAAAATAATAATATATACCACTCCTTTCGAGTTAACCAATACTAGTGTAAGGCCTAACTACGGATGACTGCTCCTATCCAGCCTTATTCTTCGTAATAACAGACAGTATTTCCTTTTGATACTCTTTGTTATTGTGAGCATAGAGGTGGGGCGTTACAACATTTATAACTTATGTTCATCTTCATTTCTAATTCTAATTCATTTAACTCGTTTCATTAATTCATTACAAATTCAACTTTCTTTCATCCCACTTTACTTAACTTAAGTTAAATTTCATTATTTATAATTCATATTCAAAATTAGGTTTCTTTTCTTCTTAATATTCACATTCAACAAATTATACATTTGTTTTTAGCATAACATTATTCAAATCCATAAGTATATAAATTTATTTACTTAAAATTTCATTTCATTATTTTATCTAATTCATTTCAACTTGAATTCAATTCACTTTCGTTTAACTTTTCTTAAGTCAAACTTCATTTCATTTACTTCATCTCGCTAACTCAATTTATTTAACTTTACTTATTTAACTTTGCTCAAGTTAATTCTTTTAATATTTCATATATCTTAAATTAAAATTTTCTTTTACTTGCTTAATCAAAATGTTCAACCATTTTAAAATTTATTTTTACATATCCTGTTCAAATTCATAAGTTGCAACTTATTTATACTATTTCCAATTTATAAGTTCAAAAGCTTATTTCATATATTTATCAAATCATACTTGGAAATTTATAAAATCAAAACTTGTCTTATCAAAACAAAACTTATTTTATCATAACATAACGTCAATAGAAAATCATTAAGGGTAACAATTCATCACTTAGAGACTCGAAAATGATACTGATGATGCTGTAGTCATCACCCGCATTATTTCCCAACAACTAAAGTGAGTTAGTGTTATTTATTACTTTTAAATTCTCTTTTCTATTTATAAGTCACATTTATAAATTTAAACTTATATATAACTTCACTTTTCACTTTGGTTATACGAAATCATTGCTTATTTCTTTATGTTTGTTTATATTTATAATAATAACAACTTTTTATTAGTTCACAAGAAACGAATTATAATAATCAAGTATTACCATCCACTAGCAACCAAACATCCATATATAATTATAATAATTCCTAGAAAATTATTCCTCCATATATAAAATATAATTTATGTACAATTATTTCATTTACCTCATTTTAAAATAATATTATGTCAACTTGCCTCGTTTATGTGTTTAGAAACCCCTATCGATCACATGGCGTCCCACGCACCGACCATAATTCATAAAAAAATCAACAGATAAGTAAACATAATATAAAACATCTTTATAATCACTAACAAATTCACGCTCATATATACAATACACTCAGACTCAATCTAGGGTGCTACTGACCCCATCTATAATGAGTACACATCAAAGCCTAGGTGTTAGCAAAATCCTAAGCTTTGATACCAACTGCGACGACCTGCAAATCCATCCCGTTCAGAGCCGACAATAACCACACATGTCCAGCCCCAAAACAAAGGGAAATACGAATAATCATGAGAAAGAAAGAAAGAAGAGAGAAGAAGAGAAAATAAGAAGAGAGAAGAGAAGAAAAAGAAAGAAGAAGATACAGAAGAACTAAAACAATTTTTAGAATCTCACAATTGCACTGGATAAACATATAATATCATATCAATGATCTTTACAAAACAGAAACTGTAATATAATATACATCCATCAATCAGAGTACAACAATCAATCACTAATCATCAGCCTGGGCAGTTATAATAACCAGTCCATACAATTGCTGATAATTTAAATAACAGAACAGAGGAAAAATAAACATATACGTGGAATACGATCAGAAGACTTCCAGCTCTCCTACTGAAGCTCCAAAGCATCCAAATCTACATTCGTAAATATACTCGGTCTGCCCCGAGCATTGAAAGGGAAGAATGCCCAGATCAGTCTGGTAAACCAACGTGAGAAACACATCTCAACTGAATTTATTTTAAAGTTTATAAAAGCGTTCTTTTATCAAATAAAAGTATCTCATAAGACACGCCCACACATAAACACGGACGGGTTTTTACCTTACGATAACCAAAACATTTCATATCAAATTCTATTGTATTATAATAGCGTCTATTATACAAATAATATTAATCATAGCCGAAATTGTTACATTATTAAACTCCAGCATACTAGCCACAAACGCGGGTTATACAAACAGAATGGCAGGCACATAGTGGAGAATGGATTTTCATATAAATGACCAGGTGAAGGGACTACGTTCCGATGGGTACACCTCCAGATGGATGTCCCAAGGACCACAGAACATCTGCTCCCCTGCCAGCACAAGACCGGCCTACCTCTACACCTAGTTAGTACCAAATATGTCATCCCCCGGTCGTTATCGACCTTTATCTGTGGGCCCTCATAGCATACATCCATAATAATTTACATCCCGAATGTCATAACGGGAATAAACATATCTTGAAGGGGATGATCATACTCTAATGGTTGCGAACCACATAGCCTTGCCGCATCTACCTTGTTTCGGTCATTTTCAGGTGTGAGGCCACAGGTCACGATTACCTTTCACATAACACATATCACTTATGCCACACTGCCATTCCTTCGATCACTATTGACTTTTACAAACATACAACCTCCGAGCTCATACGTCTCAGAGAAGGGTATTAAGTTAAGAGAAGTTGCCTTCTCCGCCATCAAACAGATGTATGTTTGTAAAAGTCAACAATGCAATCTCAAAATGCAACGTCGGACATCCATCCATTCAAGTTGTCCAGGAACAGGACAAACCGAAGGCACTCTCCTACCACATCTTGTCGGGAATTACCCTAGGATTAGTAGCGAATAGTCCTTGCATCGGATATTTCATAATAAAGAGACTACTGCTACTATATGTATATTGGGAGTTTATCCCCAAACGATCAACAAGCAGTCCTTCACTATGAAAATCCCACATATCAATATCTTCCAAACCTGCATATTCGAATGCACATACGTTGGTCCGAAGCGGTTCTCGAATAAATCCGACCCGTTCTCTTCAAACCAATAACGATAAAGAGGCCAAATATTTACTTGAGTCGGTTATTTAACTATCAAAGTAACACCAAATATCTAGCACCATAAGCAATCACTAGGCCCATTTAATTAATCTTTTATTAATTAAATCACTTTCTAAAAATCTACTTCAAATTATCTTTTAAAAGATATATCTTAAAAACCATTTCAAATCTTTCTATATTGGAAAACCTTTCCAAATACTTATATCAACAGTATAAGCATATTCACAAATCACTTTATCTCATCACTTACAAAATATTTTCATATACTTATATTAACAGTATAACCATATTTACAAATCATTTTAGGAAAGCTTTATATTTTTTCAAAACACGCTTTATTGGGTCAAAACGAATGTTGCGTAAAACATCGTTACGACAACCCAAAACATTAGTATAGGGATTTGGTAAATAATAGATATGTAAATCCCATATATATAAAATATTTCCTTTCGGAAATCATTTACTATAACAACAGTGTTATAGTCCATGCCTTCCTTAATTTTCCTGAAAACGTCTACTTCAACAATAAATGTTGAAATCTATGTTTCTGTTCCATATACATTTTAAAACATCTTCAAACCATTAAATCTCCCTTTAAAACCATTCTTCCCAAATCTTTTACTTCATCCAAAAACATTACTTCCAAAACTCTTTTAAATAAAACCCATATTTAAATATCAATATAAAACATCTCCATATTTATAAAACCATTTTTATAAATCTCCTTTAAATTTTATAAAAATTCTATTTTATAAAATTCCTTTATTCCTAAAATTCTATTTATAAATCCATTCTTTTATCAATCAACTTTACTACATAATCCACTTATAAATTCATTTCTTTATAAATCAAATTCATTTATAAAATCCATTTAAAAAACAACTTCAAAACCATTTACTAATAACTTCAAATCCACTTACCAAATAACTTCAAGTCCATTTACTAAACATTTATAAATTTCCATTATAAATCAACTTATTTAGTTATAAAAATATCACCTTTATAAATCTCTTATATAAACTTATTCAAAAATCCATTTTCAAAGTATTTCTCAAAACTATATTTTGAAACATCAAAAATCACAACTTTTTATTTAAAAACAAATCCCTTTCTTTTTAAAATAAATCAAAAGTCATTAAAACATATTTTACTTCTAAAATCACTTTGAAAACCTTTCCAAATCAAAATCATCAATTTCAATATTTCCAAAATATCAAATAATAAGGCCCAGTGCTACCATAGCACTAAATAAGTCAAATCACATCAAAACATTATCATGGCATCCATAACATTATATATCCTCATATATTTTAAAATAAATCAACAGTGGTGAGGAATACTGTTGGATCCCTCCAACCTGTAACCTACAATAAATATGCATATGAGAATATGTACAATGTCCACTTCGAGGCAGACGTGCGTACAAAAGGTCATCCGCTCATACACGGGAAGGTATAGGGTCTCATCTGCTCCAATAGGTGGGAATACATCCAAACCAACTAATATATATAATAGAATCCAAACAAGCATCAATCATCATAAATTAATTTATTCTCACTTATGTAAAAATATAAGCGAGCCAGAGAGAGTGAGTTTTACTCACTTTGGTTGCATTCGTCATTGCAGCGTTTTATTTCGAATAAAAAAAGGCATTCGAAGTTAACCAAAATTCCTACATGCTCCAAATCAGTCCAATCAACCTCCTATGCGTAGTATTCGACAATACAAAACCAACGGCACTTGTTTCGTGCGAAACAGACCTCGTATGAAAAAGTTACACATTATAAATCATTCGATAATTATTAAATTAATTAACTTAATATAAAATAACTTTAATTTAAAACCTTTACCCTAATCATCATTTCCTTCTTCTTCCTAGGTATATATGCATGCATGCATCTTTTTTTTTTGCTGTGCGAAATCTTCGCGCGCGCGCCTCATTGGAACCGCCGTAGTCGATCGCCGATGCTCGCCCCCAGCGCCATCACCACCCACGGCCACGCGCATACATGCGATCTCCTCTCCTAAGTCGAAACCAAATGGCAGACGAACGGAAGGAAATTTTGCCACGATCGTCGCGCTATACGATGATCCAACCATACGGATTTGAAAATCTCGATGTGCTCTACAACTTTGCAGTTGAAGCCATGAGCTAAGTGTTTGTGGATTGAGAAATAATTGAGGAAGAAGGTGACGTGTTTTTAGCCATTAATAACTAAGTGGCGGCTAGAGTTATGGGCTAGGGCTTGGGGCAAATGAAATTAGTTTAGGATCCTTATATAGCCATTTATAAAACACTATTCATCCGAAATATTTAAGCACTCCAAACGAAGTATGCCGCCTGGCATTCCTAATGTTTTACCCCTATTCCGGACACAATGGAATATATATCAAAGGCCAATTCCGTCATATACAGAAGATAGCATTTTTGAAATCGAATTATTATAATTAAAATTCCTTTAATTAAATTCTTTGCGTTTCGAACTCGCGCGACCAAACAGTAAGCCCAATCGACACGAAATTTGACAGCATACTATAATTCACTATTACGGATCCAATGAAACTGGTTTCATCGAAATCTGAGAAGGTGTCAAAAATGACTATTTTTACACATTAATTAAATCAAAAAATTTCCAATTTCTGTTAAATCACTTTTAAATCAATTTTAAAAATTCACTAACTCCATTCTAAATTAAATAGAATTTAAATCAACTTTAGAAATCGTTTTCATTCACATTAAATTCAAATTTCAATTATTTAAACAATTTCATATATTAAATTAACAATTTAATTATCAAATAAATCAGTATATTTGAAGTATGAGTTATTCAACTTATAAAATCAACTTTTGAATATTTAAAATCAATTAAATATCCCTATTTCGATCGACTAAAATTCTGGGTCGTTACACTATGGAAAGGAGGAGAGAAAAATGAAAATGAATGAAAGAACTTATCAGAATAAAAGTAGTTGATTTATTTTATTTGAAAGAATGAAACCTTTCCCTATATTTCAAATGCAGCTTCCCTAATTAAATCCTTTATTTTATCTCACTCTACCCCTCACTTCTTAAGATATGGCCTGCCAAAATGTCATCAAATAGCATAAAATTTTCATAAATCCTTTTATATAATTATCTTTCATTTACACCTATTTAAAGTTACACCGATATCGTATATCAATGCGGGAAAATATAACCTATATATATACATTCAAATAACTACAAACAACTCCCATAACATCAAATAAATTAAATAAAAATTAATATTTATCAAATATTAATTAATTTACAACATTTTATAAATTAATCAAATTGTTTGGTTTTTCGGAGAATTTACAAATACGATTTTATGACTCAGAGATGTGAATTCAATCAGCAATTAATGTTGAACAATTCAAATATTAACGTTCACGCATCGCCTTAGTTAGTGATGTGATA
Source organism: Allium fistulosum (assembly GCA_030737815.1). Lineage (NCBI taxonomy): Eukaryota > Viridiplantae > Streptophyta > Magnoliopsida > Asparagales > Amaryllidaceae > Allium > Allium fistulosum. Next base: position 1,189,849,429 of record CM060904.1, on the reverse strand, counting down.
GTCTAGCTGAATTCATTGCTTATAGACCTTCTCACTAAACTCAAATTTCATATTTTCTAAAGCGGTAAATTTTAGCAATGATTATTTACGCACATTCGCTTCATTGACGCTATATCACTTTTGGAGTTATGGAATTTGGTTTTGGTCAAAATTCCAATTTCAACCTTATTCGACTCGGTTAGTCCTTAAACAAAGTCCTTGGTTCAATAATAACATTTATTATTAACCATACTACTCTGGCCAGAGATTTTGACTTTGAGTTGACTACAGTTGAGTGTCATACTAACTGAGGAGATGAATTCTTTATCGAACAACACTTTAGTTCCAATGTTTCAACTCAGACCAAACTATAGTAAATCAATGGACCGCCACTCCATGATTTAATTATAATTAAAGTGGAGTATTCACATTGAAGTTACATAGTATTCTCAAGTCGAGAGAACTGTGTAACATCGTCACTCTAAATTTCCTTTTTAACCTAATTGTTATTAACCAACAGGAAACTCTCAGACGAGTCATCCCATAGTTATCCAATAACCACGAGTCTGTAACCCATTGGTGGCCCCAGCAGCCATGAGTAATACGGTGCCCAACATTTGGAGAGTGTTATGCACTCTGTTCTTAAAGGATGTATCAATATCCTTTCTCAAAACATCTTAACGAGGAATATTTTAAACAATATGTTATTTTATGTTGTGATAATTTTCTCATGATTAAAAATATTTGTAACTATTATTACATAATATATTATTTAAGAATTTCTATTTATATGCTTTAAATTTATTACTTAATTAATTATATCACTATATAACAAAGTATATAATAGAAATTAAACACCTTACTAGAATTATTATAAAGTTAGATATATGTAACAAATTTCATAATTTCCCTAGGGCATACCCTTAGCTCTCTCACTATGAAGGGACAAGTGAGTGTAGAAGATACTAGCAATCCAATATCATTATTCCATAAGCATAGTAGTCCAATCTTCAATAACTAATGTTATACCATAATTTTTACTTAAATATATTTAACCTCCTAACAATATGAGCTCTGCCCTGTATTGCACTTCCTATGAGGATTAAATATCGATGCTTATGTTGTATATAACTTCACAAAATACCCTTCGGTACATCAATCCAAGTGTTAAGGGAAAATGCCAAAGTATAGCCAACAATCGAAAGCACAAGCATTCAAACGGGTACTAATTGGACGTATATACTACAAAGCTAGTATCCAACCAAAAGCACAACATTTGAAACAAGTCTAAAGCTAGAAGCCATTTAATGTGAAACATAGATCAATGGCTAAGATAACCCTCAGAAGAATTAGTGGCTCAGATAGCCTAAAGTACATACATCTTATACATATCAGGTTATCTAAAAGCTATTTATAGAACGCCAAGTCATAAATCCACGTCCATTATTAAGTAAACTAGATATCAACACGTTTGCAAATCACCACCCCTCATGCCGAACATCTCAGCAATCCAGGAGAAAAGCTCTCCATAAATAATCAAGATACCAAATGCCTATTAATAGGTGTAGATCCTAATGCATTAAGGATCTTTTTGGCACCAACAAAAGTCACATACTAACAAAAATTGTACTTTCCTATATTATGCTCATTATAAAACTCATTAATGGTGGACTTGCTAATTTAGCATTGTTACAGCCTTTCACCTTCGATATAGAACTCTAAAGAAGGAGAGGACAGAGTGGAGTAGGAATCTAGCCCGAACCACTATAAATCTCGGTCTTTAGTTTCTACACTTTTACTTTTAGCCTTGCTTAAAACTCACTGTCGATTTGTTCTGCTTTTACTCCCATTGGTATTCATTCAAAAGACTTAACCAAACTCCCAGCAACAACCATAAGCCTTCGATAACCCCACCAATCAATGCACTGAGAAAATAAATTAATCGACGCTTGCTCTTTGATTTTTGGGGTGTTGGTATTTGATGAAAAATCCCATAAACATTTATGGCGCTAGAAGAATGGTTCAAACCTCTATCCCTTTTTTTCTTATCTCGAAAACTAACAGTCATCATCTACCAGTAATGCCTAACTCCAATTATGAAAGTAGTAATGGAAAATTCAATTTATAAATACCTTTTAACCTTCAGATTCAACTCATGGATGATTAAACAATGAACGCTGAGATAAGATGATTAAACAATGAACCCTGTCTATGAATTTCAGGCTTTTTAGGCTGGGCAACTGTCAGGATATCTATAGGAGTCACTTTAGGAATCAACACAACTTAGAAAAATAGTTAAAGCTATGAATGCTGAGATAAGAGACTTCAGTTTTAAGCTAATGGCCTATAAAGACAAAGCTTAACCATCTAAGTATACCGAAAGGCTTCTTCCTGCAACTCCAACCAATGAGCCTTGAAAGAAACCAAAGAAAGATAGGATCCTTACTCTGCTTAATGATACCTTGTCCCAAATCTTTCGAAACTCATGATAAGCTTTCCTACCCAAATTATCCTCCTCCGAAGAGAGAAAGTCCGAAGAGTGGAAATTTATGACGACTGCCTTACACCACCAGCACCAGTAGAGTATAAACAGTGCGCTGCAGTCATGCCCGGACGATATAGGATGATCAACAGGGTTTAAAATGAACAAATGTAGCATATAACCTATCTATATCTCATAGCGCATGGATAAAATGTAATACCGCATATACAAAAGAAGAGACGATAATAATAATGTGATCAAATCATCATCAAAGTATAATATCCATAGAGTTACACATCAACAGTAGAGTTTGTACAATGGAATCAAACTCAACCACTGTATCAAATACAAATGGTAAGCAGTCACTACTAAGGCTCCCCAGTGTTGCATAGAGGAATAAGCATAGACTCCATATATGTATATAATATGAGATAGCACCATCCAGCTCGTCCTCCGAATAGCTACCGCATTACTGTGACGTCCTACCTCTATACTCACACTAACCAAGGACACTACTGGGTAGTGCCGTCAATTAGTACGAAGAATAAGGCTGTTAAGGAGCGACCATCTATGTAATTGCTTTATGCGAGTACCAATATGTCAGATAATATGTCATGCATTTCATTTCAAGAGAAAATCTGATATATCAAATACAAACTCAAAGCTACTACACAGTGGCTATGTAGTCTTCGGAAACAAATATAAAATAAGCATAACATAAATCAGTTACAGATATTCATATCACTAAGGCGGAAACATATATGAATATAACACATAGAAGTGTCCATCAAAGTAGTGGTCATACAAGATCCACTACATCACAAATGAATAGGTACAAGTGCTAGACAAAAGAATATGTTACATCAAGGAGTCTCTATCTCGAATGTATAAAAACAAAAAAAAACTACTAAGCTAAAGTAGTTAGCCAAAAGTCAGACGACGATCCCTGATAAGAAGTCAAGTGGAAGCACCTGAAACACCTCGGTCTGACCCGAGTATTATTTTAGAAGAAAAAATAATAAACAAATCAGTGTAGCTATAAATATCATATAAGATGAGATAGGATAAGAGATATAACAAATATATATGGTAACCACAAAAATCATAAAATATCTCAAATTTTCTCATACACCAAAAAGAATGTCATATTCTTTATTTTAATTCACCAAACCACAAATACTGATAAAGCTTATCAATGCAAATCACAAAAATTGGTGAAACACAAATTCTAGAAATTAATAATTTGAAATTCAGAAAAACACAAAAGGGGAGGCCAATCATAAACGGGAGCATGAAAACTCACCAACACGTGTATCACAAACGAGACGCTATCCCATGGGTCGCTATCCCATAAAATGAGTAGAACATCGACGCACCTAAAAGATACGCCCATGCACAGCCGAACATCGACGCACTTGAAAAGATACGCCCCATGCACAGACTAATCGAGCCGAACATCGACGCACCTAAAAAGATACGCCTCATGCACAGACTCATTGAGCCGATTGCTCCACGAATGGCCAGAAGACCATGGGTCGCTACCCCACCAAATTGAGCCGAAGCTCTACAGAATGGGGTATAGTCCCGCACGCGGACAAAGAGACATTGCATATCGCTAGTCTAAACCATAAAATGATCATCATTGATCAATAAAAGTGTAAATTACACCAAGCTAGTAATAGATGAGTTTAGCTTCATGTCCCATAACCACTGGCTTAACTTAAATATTTACGAACAAATTGTAGATTTCCACTAAAAAATTGTCACGAGATTTCAAGAACAAGTCCAAAAATTAACCGACGAAGTAAACGCAAGCGTTTCATACCACTTGTTTTGCCAACTCGTTTTATTAGATTTCTCATACGAATGAGGTAAAGGTTTGTATATACTAATAGATTGGAAAACAGATTTAAAAACGAGCTTTGTACTAAAAGTAAATGTTGAAATCATTTATTTGAAAGAGTTTGAGTATTTACTACTAGTATAGAAACCTTTGTATTTTAAAGTGACAAATCACGAAATGATTGTAAAAACAATCCATCACCAAAAATTCACATTCGATGAAGTGAATCAAAACCATAGAAATCGATATCAAATCCATCAAATGGATATTCCCAAAAATCCAGAGAAGAAGTCATCAAAGTCGATAATAAATGACAACAACCAACCAGATCAACAAAAATCGGTAAAACGGAAATCCACTGAAAAAAGGCAAATTGGCTGAATTAAACAGCACCAAACGTCTGGTGGTTTTCCCAGACGTCTTAGCTGCGAATCTGGAAATTTTCTTCCAGATCGCCCAGACATCTGGGAATAACCTCAGACGCCTGAGCTATACATCTGGAATTTTTATTCCGATGGCCCAGACGTCTGAGTGTTTTCCCAGACGTCTGAGCTGAAGATCAGGGCAAAAAATCAGCCTTGGCCATTAATGGCCAAATCGGTTCGGAAGCGATTGGATGAGCAATGGTGGCTAGGGATTTATGCCAAGCGACAGTCCATCCCTATAGGCTCTTCAATACACTCCAAACAACATGTCCAAACATCCATAGTAGGATTTTCATAGATTTTGACTTCAAATTACCAAAAATTGGAAAATTCACCAAACCAATTCAATTCAAAAGTAGTTGGACAAGAAATAGACGTTAGGAATTCATACCTAACAACAATATAAGCTATAGACATAGATGTGATTTCAAGAACTCACCTTTAAACCCACAAACAAGAAATGAGAAGCTCTAAAAGAAAGCAAGATCGATTTCTCTTCAACAACACCTCAAGAATCTTCAATCAATTATCAAATGAAATGAATTTCCTAAGTTAGGTTATAGGAATTTCTAAGAATTGAAGAGAGATTGAGATGGAGAAGATGAAGAGGATGCTTACCTAAGCTCCTCTTTGATTTATAACTTGAGGTTGAATTTCCTAAGAGAATTAGGGCTTAGGAATTTCTAATCTCTTTTCTTTTCCCCCATTTTTCTAGGGCTTGAGTGTTAGGAATTTAGAAAGTGGAATGAATGAATGAAGAGGAGTGACGTGGGAGGTATTTGGTAGAAGGTTTGGGTTCTCCTATTGGGTTAGTGGCTAGAACCAAACCCAAGGCCCAATTGAAAATACCAAAATTCTAATCAACTCCAAACATATCAATGTTTATACTCAAAAAAAGTTATAAACGTCATTTTGAACTCAATGGAAGTGGTCTCGAGTCCGGATTCGACTGTTTACAAAAAGTCACATTTCGGACTTTAAATTCAACAAACGATGCTATATCTAAATAAAACATTTAAATATATAATCGTAAAATATGCGGGTTGTTACAGACTCCCCTCCTTAAATAAATTGCGTCCTCGTAATACTTAAGAAGAAAATAAAGAGTAACAACTACTCTAAGGCATAACAACACCAAAGAAAAATTTGAAGTGAGAAGTTCACCTTAAAGAGCAAAAGAGAGTAAGTCCGGATGTGTTTGCTCGATGAATTCTCTGAATTCCCAAGAACAATCTTTAGGATTTTCGGACCATTGAACTTTTACAAGCGGAACATCTTTATTTCGAAGGCGTTTAACCTCCGTAGCAATGATACGAATAGGATGTTGCTCATAAGTCAAATTAGGTGAAACTTCAATTTCTTCAATAACATCGGACTCAAGAATAGAATCGGAACCTCTAAGGCATTTTCGTAATTGAGAAACGTGGAATACGTCATGAATAGCAGAAAATTGAGCCGGTAATGAAAGGCAATAAGCCACGAAACCAATGCGTTCGGTGATGGGAAATGGGCCAATATATCTAGGTGCTAATTTTCCCGATCGACTGAAACGCACAACACCCTTCATAGGTGAAACACGAATGAATACCAAATATCCCATAAAAAATTCCAATTTCCTTCTTCGGTTATCGACATAGGGTTTTTGTCTACTCTGAGCTTCTTTCATCCTATGATGAATAAGATCAATCTTTTCTGTGGCATCACGAATAAAATCTGGACCTAAAGCCAGCTTCTCACCGGCTTCAAGCCAACACGAAGGAGATTGGTATGGCCTTCCGTAGAGTGCCTCGAAAGGTGCCATACCAATACTAGATTAGAAGCTGTTATTATAAGAAAACTCAACAAGAGAAATATGATCTTCCCAACTTCCACCAAAATCAAGAATACATGCACGAAGGAGATCTTCAAGAGTTTTATTCACATGCTCGGTTTGTCCATCGGATTAAGGATGATAAGCGGTGTTAAAATTAAGCTTCGTTCCCAAAGCTTTTTGAAGACCATTCCAAAATCCACTAGTAAATAATGGATCACGATCGCTAACAATTGAAGCAGGAACTCCATGCAATTTAACAATTTCTTTAACATAGAGTTTGGCCAAAAGAGGTACGGTACAATTGGACCGAACGGGAATAAAATGGGCGGATTTTGTAAGTCTATCCACAATCACCCATAGAGTGTCATGACCCGAACGAGAACGGGGAAGACCGTCAATAAAGTCCATGGAAATTTGATCCCACTTCCAAACGGGAATGTCTAAAGGTTGCAATGACCCACCAGGCCTTTGATGCTCGGCCTTAACGAGTTGGCAAGTCATGCAACGCTTAATAAAGTTAGCAATATCAGATTTCATTCCATCCCAATAATATAGTCGCTTCATGTCCGCGTACATTTAACTACTACCGGGATGAATGGTAAATTTAGAACGATGAGAATCTTCTAAAATGTCTTTACGAAGATCTCTAATATTTGGCACGATAAGTCTATCAAATTTTCGAATGCCTCCACGAGCATCAATTTCAAAGTCTTTTAGACCATCAATATTATTTTTATCCCTACAACTTTGGCTAAGAAGAGTCAATTCGGGATCTTGCTTCTGAGCTTCAAGGATGCGGTCTAAAAGAGATGGATGAGCCTCAAGGCTACATATACAAGAGATGAACATGAATCGGATTCACGATCTCGAATCTCACAAGTGGACAAAGCCTTGAGATCATTCCATTCGGATATCATCATGAAAACAACCGCTTATTGCTTTCGGCTAAGGGCATCAGCAACACGATTTCCCTTTCCGGGAGTATAAAGAATATCAAGATCATAAGATGCAAGGAATTCGAGCCAACGTTGTTGACGCAAATTAAGTTCCTTTTGAGAAAATAAGTACTTCAAAGATTTATGATCGGTGTAGAGAACAAATTTCTCTCCCTAAGGATAATGACGCCAAATTCTAAGGGGGAAAACAATGGCCGCGAGCTCTAAATCATGAGTGGCATATCTAGTCTCTGTAGGCTTTAATTGCCTAGAAGCATAAGCGATAACACGTTCCCTTTGCATGAGAATGGTTCCCAAACCAACACGACTAACATCGGTATAAACAATCAAGTCTTGGTTTCCTTCAGGAATCACAAGAATAGGAGCATCGGAAAGGAGTTCTTTTAATTTATGAAAAGCAGCTTCACATTTGTCTGACCAAATGTACTTAACTCCCTTCTTTGTCAAACTAGTAGGAAGCATGAAAATTTTAGAAAAGTGTTTTATGAAACGACGGTAATAGCCCGCTAATCCAAGAAAGCTATGAATTTCTGTCACACTCTTTGGTCTCTTCCAATTTTGAATCGCTTCAATCTTTGAAGGATCCATGGAAATTCCGGATTCAGAAATAATATGTCCTAAGAATTTCACACGGGATTGCCAAAAATGGCACTTAGAAAATTTTGCTTTCAATTGATTACTCCTAAGAGTTTCCAACACAATTCGAAGATATTTTTCATGCTCTTCCTCGGTTTTAGAATAAACAAGAATATCATCTATAAAGATGAGAACAAATCGGTCGAGGAAGTCATTGAAAATTCGGTTCATAAGGTCAACAAAAGAAGCTGGAGCATTCGTTAAACCAAATGGCATAACAAGCCATTCATAAGATCTATAACGAGTACGGAACGATGTCAAAGGAATGCTATCCTCTGCAATATGAAGCTGATGAAAACTGGTTGCTAAGTCTAACTGTGAAAAGACTCTAGCACCGCTAAGTTGATCGAATAGATCATCAATCCGAGGCAAGGGATATTTATTCTTGATGGTAAGATCATTAAGCTTGCGGTAGTCAACGCAAAGCCTAAGTGTACCATCAGATTTCTTCACAAAGATAGCTGAAGCTCCCCAAGGAGAGGAACTAGAACGAATAAACTGTTTTGCTTCCAATTTGGAAAATTGTTTACGCATCTCCTCATTTTCCTTATTGGATATACGATAAGGAGGATGAGTGATAGGCAGAGCTCCAGGGATTAGATTAATTCTGAACTCAATTGCTCGCTTAGGTGGTAATCCAAAAACAGGCTCAAAGATGTCGGGAAATTCACAAATAACGTAAATGAGGGAAATGACATCTTCCTAATCATCATTATCGTCATCATGTGGATTTAGAGAATATAAGGATGCTACCGAATTAGAATCTGAATCTTTAAGAACAATAGAAATCTGCTTAACAGATTGAGGATGTCGAAGATAAATAGTCCTCTCGGGACATAGGATGTGGGCTTCATAACAATTAAGCCAATCCATTCCCAAAATCATTCCGAAACCTAAGTAGCGCATAACATGCAAATCGGCTCGGAAAGCATAATCACATAAAATAATCTCGACACTCTACAAAATAAACTGAGTGTTGCGGATCCACCAACCGGATTCGCAATTCTCAATGAAGTCATCAAACCCATAACATTTAAAGACAAAGTATCAACAAGTTCCTTTGATATAAAAGAGTGGGATGCACCCGTATCAAAAAGAACTCGAATAGGATTAACATAATAATGCCATCAAGGATAGAATGAGAAATACCTTGACCAAGATAAGTATTACTAGGGGCTTGCACAACATTCATCTTTCGCTCTTTCTTGCTTTGAAGTTTGGGACATGAAGATATATGATGACCCAAACTTTTGCAATAGTGGTAATAAAGGGGTTTCAGACACCTATTTTCATAATGGTCCTTAGAACCACAATTGTAGCATTCTTCACGACTAGAGGTAGGAGTCTTTGCTACCAAAGTTGCTTGCTTCCCTTTCTTGTTGGGATTAGGGCCTTTGAACTTACTGTTGAATTGCCTCTTCTTGTTGTTGTTGAAGTTCTACTTGGCACTCACAACTTCAACATCACTTTCTTTATCGGCCTGTTCAAGTCGAAGAGCGATATCTACAAGCTGATCGAAAGAAACTTCTAGTTTCAAAAGTAAAGGATTTTTGAGGTTCTTATTTAACCCATAGATAAACCTCTGATTTTTCTTCAATGAGGTATTAATATACTCGACCCCATATTTTGAGAGAGATTCAAAAGATGCGACATAATTTGTCACAAAAGATTCACCTTGAACAAGGTCAATAAAGCGTTGGGCTAAAGTTACTTTTTCAGCCTCCGGCACAAATTTCAACTCGAACCTTTCCCGAAATTGCTCCCAAGTAAGATCCGCTTCGATAATTTCTGAAATCAAAAGCTCATACCAATTTAATGCTCTCGCTTGGAGCATGCTAGAATCCACTTGGACTCCATGTAGATCCATAAGATTCATGCGAGAAAAGATGCAATCACATGTTCTAAACCAAGCTTGGACTTCTATAACGCTTTCGGAACCCTTGAATGGCCTTCCACCCAAATTGGTATAATCACTACACAAGCGTGTAAACCCGGATTTAGGATGAGTAGGCTCAGTAATGGGTCCGACAGCTTGGGCATTCTTTACAAGATCCAAAAGTTATTGGGCAGACATGAATACACCATCCTGAGGAGTAGCACTGGATTGACCGGGGCTGGGACGACCAGGTCTAATCATTTCTCTTCTTTAAGAAAGAAAGAAAGAAAGAAGAGGAAAAATGTTATTCTCTGAATGAATATCAAACAAACTTGATTGATAAAACAAGGCATCATAAAAGAAAATAGGATAGAACGGGTCCTATGACTCGAATTAAATCCCAAGGCACAATTCCTAAGAGAGACTTAGGACATCGATCCTTGCTAGATTATTCTACATTGTTTCAAAGTTTGGCTCTGATACCAAGCTGTGACGCCCCACCTCTATACTCACACTAACCAAGGACACTACTGGGTAGTGCCGTCAATTAGTACGAAGAATAAGGCTGTTGAGGAGCGACCATCTGTGTAATTGCTTTATGCGAGTACCGATATGTTAGATAGTATGTCATGCATTTCATTCCAAGAGGAAATCTGACATATCAAATACAAACTCAAAGCTACTACATAGTGGCTATGTAGTCTTCGGAAACAAATATAAAATAAGCATAACATAAATCAATCACAGATATTCATATCACAAAGGCGGAAACAGATATGAATATAACACATAGAAGTGTACATCAATGTAGTGGCCATACAAGATCCACTACGTCACAAAAGAATAGGTACAAGTGCTAGACAAAAGAATATGTATACATCAAGGAGTCTCTATCTCGAATGTATAAAAACTAAAACAAATACTAAGCTAAAGTACTTAGCCAAAAGTCAGATGACGATCCCTGATAAGAAGTCAAGTGGAAGCACCTGAAACACCTCGGTCTGACCCGAGTATTATTTAAGAAGAAAAAATAATAAAAGGATCAGTCTAGCTATAAATATCATATAAGATGAGACAGGATAAGAGATATAACAAATATATATGATAACCATAAAAATCATACAATATCTCAAATTTTCTCATACACCAAAAAGAATGTCATATTCTTTATTTTTATTCACCAAACCATAAATATTGATAAAGCTTATCAATGCAAATCACAAAAATTGGTGAAACACAAATTCTAGAAATCAATAATTAGAAATCCAGGAAAACATAAAGGGGGAGGCGTATCATAAATGGGAGCATGAAAACTCACCAACACCTGTATTACAAACGAGACGCTATCCCATGGGTCGTTATCCCATAAAATGAGCCGAACATCGACGCACCTAAAAGATACGCCCCATGCACAGCCGAACATCGACGCACCTGAAAAGATACACCCCATGCATAGACTAATCGAGATGAACATCGACGCACCTAAAAAGATACGCCCCATGCACAGACTCATTGAGCCGATTGCTCCACGAATGGTCAGAAGACCATGGGTCGCTACCCCACCAAATTGAGCCAAAGCTATACGGAACGAGGTATAGTCCCCCACGCGGACAAAGAGACATTGCATATCGTTAGTCTAAACCATAAAATGATCATCATTGATCAATAAAAGTGTAAATTACACCAAGCTAGTAAATAGATGAGTTTAGCTTCATGTCCCATAACCACTGGCTTAACTTAAATATTTACGAACAAATTGTAGATTTCCACTCGAAAATTGTCACGAGATTTCAATCGAACAAGTCCAAAAATTAACCGATGAAGTAAATGTAAGCGTTTCATACCACTTGTTTGAGAGAAATGCGGATTACGGATCTTAAGGCTAGTATAAACACTAGGGGGGGTGAATAGTGTTTTAAGGAATTACTAATTCTTTTCGAGTTTATATTAATTAGAACACAAATGTATACAATATTCAGACACAGATATGATCACAGATTCAAACACAGGTGCACATATAAAGTAAAAGCAGTAAAGAAAAGAACACACCGGATTTTATACTGGTTTGGAGTTACCTTACATCCGGTCCCGCACACAAGTACGGATTTCCTTTCAAAAGCAATCTTTACAATTACAACCCTCGATTTCAAGGCCACGAGGTACACCACTCCAGATTCACAATCCCCTGGGTAGAGATACTTGATTTCCCGGGCAACAAGTTCACCCAATTGATTTCCTAGGCTAAAATCACACCTTTTCTCACTTGATTGATTTCCAAGGCTACAATCACACCTTTTCTCACTTGATTGATTTTCAAGGCTATAATCACACCTTTTCTCACTTGATTGATTACATAGAAGCCTATAACTCTGAATAGCAATGGGATCTTGTTGAGATAGTGATAGAGAATCAAACCAGAAATGATCTAGTTAAATTCAATGATGATTTCGGTAGAGTAATGGTAAGAATATATATAAAGAAATGTGGAAGAAGAATAGGAGTGAAAACCAGAAAAATATTGTTAAAAATTCATTGAAAACATCACCTCACTACACCACAAAGGCTAATTAGGCAGTGCTTAGGTCCGTATCAAAAGTCATTAGGCACGGCCATAAGCCGTATAAAAAATAAGCGTGTTTAACCATTAGATACGGCCCATGGCCGTATCTAAATCTCCAATTAGATACGGCCATGGACCGTATCTACTTGTCGAAATAGATACGGCCATGGACTGTATCTAACTATCCAATTAGATACGGCCCATGGCTGTATCTAAATCTCCAATTAGATACGGCCCATGGCCGTATCTATTTCGACAACTAGATACGATCCATGGCCGTATCTAATTGGAGATTTAGATACGGCCATGGGCCGTATCTAATTGGATAGTTAGATACGGCCATGGACCGTATCTATTTCTCCAGGTAAAATAAAAAATCCATTTCAAAATTACTGATTCCGTTTGTACACTTAAAATAAAACTCAAAGCATTATGTTAACTTCATTCTCAATCCATTACAGTTCAAACTCGGCAAATAAATATTATACTTCATTCTCAACCCATCACATTTCATTCTCCGCCAAAGTATAATACTTCAATACATTACAACACATAATGGTTTAATACATTAAACTTCATCGTCAAGTCATCACCGATCACAGCTCAAACACAGTAAATAAATGTACAGCAACACATACAGCAAAGTTACATACAATACAAACTAGAAGATATACATCGAGTACAAACTACAACGTTCAGCAAGGCAGGCATTTCAACTGAGCTTTGGCCCCAACCTATATCCATCCCAACCTATCTTTGTTACAACCTGGATGTGCAGCTGAGAAAACTGAGCATCTGAGGTAAATCTGTAGGTAGGAGCATTTACAATTTAGGGTGGTTAGTTTTCATATTAATGTAAAGTTGAAAAAAGGGTCACAGACTTAAAAGAGCAAATTCTGGGTATGTATGTGATCATGTATACAAATTACTTTTGTTTGTAGTCACGCTCAAACTAAAGGTTGTATGAAAATGAGGTGCGTAACAAAATGGGTATCGAAAGTGCGCACAGAGGATCATAAAAATGAAACAATCTTAGTTTACTCGAATTTCAACTGCTCCAGCATGACAAAAAAAAGAGAATTTATTGCATTTCTTCAGCTTTGGACGTTGGAGACACTCTTATTGATACAATTTTAAAGTTTCGGTTCCTGTGAGAATGCTCAGAGTTGCATTATTTGGGCTTGCCATGCTTTGGCAAGTGAAAAGTGACAACGATGTCAGTGGCAGTTCATGACAAACATGTTACTTTCACCAAAAGCTTGAGGCATAACAATGAAAAACTCATTTATTCGCATTTACATTTAGAAAATTATTCTAGTTCCAGCATCCAAAGTAACCTGCATCCTATGTGAATAATAGCTTGCTATTTTCTTTCTTTCCCAGTAACAGTGTAACTTAACAAGTTTAGTGCTAAATAATAACTTCAGTTTACAGGAAGTGACAATAACTAAATTTGAAGTGAATAAACTTATTAAAAAGAATGTAAAAATATTGCTCCTGCGTCTTAAATACATGTCATGATCAATTAGTTGTTAGTGAAGCCCAGTGCAGTCTGCTGCTGCACATCTATACTAAATTAACAACTTTCAAATGGGGAAAAAGATCATAAACTGGTTTCAATGATGTTTCAGCATAATATCAGTGTAAAAATAGTCGAAATGACTCTAATGTAAACAATGTACACATATTACATAACATTTGAAAGTTAAGATAGTAATTCGCAATATTTTATCTACTGGCTATTTGCACATGCTATAACATACCACCAACAACATTTACTTAAATAAATGTGTGAAATGAATGTGATCAAAGGCTACAACCAATTAGAAAACAAAAGATATCGTTTTTTTTAAGTCGCACTTCAACTAAAATGTAATTACTGACTAGTACATGCAGTTACATATAACTACTTAGTATTTAACAAAGACAACAAAGCTCACATACCTGCTAAAGATATCGAATCATAATCTTCGGATGGCACACATACCCACCCACTCCAACATCAACAAAGGTCTCTGCAAATTGATGATTTATTTTGTTGGTTCTCTCATCTGGTAGCAGTATATTGTCCAAAACCAATTTTTCATGTGTGGATGGTACAGATTTCCCATGGATTTTGGACGATGTAGAATCTCGACATATAATACCTATTGCAATAAAATTTATTGTCTAGATCTATCCAACAAAATAACTGCATCGAAAACAAGTAAGAATAAAAAGCAACTAATAAATACCTGTTGCTATTATGTCTAGATCAGAGTTGAGGATTTCACATTTTTGATTGTTCACCACATTGGTCGTATCCTGGGATTGAGAAACAACGAATTTAGAAGCATTGGGTTGTGTGTTGCGTTCTCCTTGTTCTATGTTTCCCACCATGTTGATCAGAAGCTCCATTTGCCCAGACAAATTTCCTACTGTACTCTCCAAATTTCCCACCGTACCCTCCAAACTTCCCATCCTCATTTTCAACTCAGCATTGTCTCCACAAACATGTTTCAATCGTTTATGTGCAATAGCAGAAGCCTTAATATTAGTCTTTGGTATGACGGTCCCAACACCGCAGCTCCTACCCCTTGTATCCTTTCCCATCACTTGTGATACGATATCTTCATCCACTGTCAATTTTCTTCATCACTATCGGTGATCTTTTCCTTCAATTTCGCAATTTGATCCTGAGATTGCATAATACTTATATGGACACATGGTGCATAAAAGAAAGAAAATTGCTCATGTTTAACTTTAGGAGCAAAAATAACTTACGAAGTACGAAGAATTGGCATCTGATATGCTACCATCTTTTTTCGTGTGCGTCTTCTCCCATACATGACGATGGTTGATATTTGCAGATGGATTTGCAATGATCTGCAATATATAAAATATGTTAGTTGTGATTTTTATCATTTTGAAAAAAAAAATGAATATAACTTACCATTTCGTGTTCTATTCTAGCGTGACTTTTACGGCCTGCATGGTGAGCATAACTGAGCAATGATCTATTTTTTTTGGCTAACTCCCTTCTTCCGCTCGCTTCAGGCGTTGCTTCATTTTTTATGAACTCGTTCCAATCTTCTTGAGCAATTGTAGGTGGACAATTTTTCATTCGTTCTTCGTCATTGTCGAAAGTGTCATAAAAACTTGCTCTCAAGTTTTTTTTGTGTCTCCTAAAAGCCTCGGACATTCTTTTTAAAAATATTTCCTTTGAAAGCGGGTCGAGCGCATACATTTTCTGCAAAAAGTAAAATACATAAACAAGTTAATCAATTCTATCAGACTTAAAATGGGTTTCAGAAACCGACTGTAACATGTAGTGCATATACATTGCAAATAGAGTGACTGACCATAAATATTTTTTAAATATCGTCAGAAATGAATCAAAGTAAAAACTTACCACCAATTAGTTCCAAACATCATCCTTATATGTACCGGGTACTTTGTTCCAACTTATGTATGATATCGGCACATGAGCTCTTACTAGTTTACCCAGCATAGTGGTGATTTTTCCAGCGTTTTCTGAGACTGGAATACCAAATAAGTTTTGATCAACTATTTTTTCTTCTAAACATGATGAATGTGATGATGCTGGATTTTGTGACATAACTGTAAAATGCTGGATTTTCTGAATACCAAATAAGTTTTGATCAACTCAGCTGCCCTGAAATAAAAATGAAATCAACATCACTGTAAAATTTGTTGTTTAGCCAATAAAAGCGTTCTCATCAACCATCAATTCATGGCAATAACAAAAGTAAAAAAGCAATAACAACAAAAGAACTACTTGGATTTAACAATTCATCAGTTAACAAATGGTTTTGGTAAGGTCTTCTAATTTTTCATTATCTTCAAAATCCGATTGATAGACGGTAGGAAACTCAATGTCATCCACATTTGTAGTCAACCGTTTTGGTGTATGCAAAACCACAGACCAACCGTTATTTTTTAAATCTGTTGAGTAGAACACTTGACTCGCTTCTGATGCAAGAATAAATGGCTCATCATTCATGCTATCTTTGCTCTTCAATTTCCCTAAATTAACCATGATTAAGTTTGAAACAGGATCTATTTTGCAACCATTGATCTTATCCTCGACCTTTACCCAATCACAATAAAAAACCGTTTGTTTGAAGTCAGTGTAATCCAACTCAAGTATCTGCTGAATGACTCCGTAATACGTTGTTTCTGCTTCCTTATAATTTTTATCTTTACCACTCGCTCTGAATTTTGTAATTGCTTTCATGCATACACCGCTATCTTGTGTTACCATACGATTTTCGTACATTTTCGTGGAAAATAAAAAACCATTCACTTGGTACTTAGTATAACTAAGCGCCGTGAACTTCGGCCCATGCACTAGCCGCCAGAGAGTTGGATCAACATCGATGCACTTCAACAACTACATAAAATACAATAAATAAAACAAAACATGGTCACGAAGGTGTATTGCCAACTTATAAACACGTGAACTACTTAAGATGCTGTAATACCTTGTTGCGTAACCATAGAGTAAAACTTTGAACGACTTCGACAGTTGTACCTCTGCCTCGTGATTGAAATCTAGTACTTTTCGCATAGGAGTTATACCTCCTACGGAAAACACATATCAAACCGAATACATAAATTGAATTAAAAAATGGAAATTCAAAACAAAGGTGTGAACTTACTTCTTCCATTCATCCAATCCATCATACTTATTAAGGACCCATCTACGTACTTGTTCAAACAGCACTTGGGTTAACGTTATATCTTTACCATTATCTAAAGGTATCTCACCAGCAAACTCATCGTCCTCGTCTAAAAACGCTTCGCGGGTATGTTTATGATTGCCATCACCTCCGTTTGGCATATATTCCATGCAGTAAAGGCTAGCTTCTTGTACGATATATCCTTCTGCAATACAACCTTCAATGTATCTTTTGTTGCGCACATATCCTTTATATGTTTTCATCAACCTGTGAATGTGATCAATTATATATTGTACATAATAGCTATTTCTATCGAATAATAATGTACATAACTGAAATTAGTTATTTACCGTTCAAAGGGATACATCCATCTATATCTGACAGGACCACAAATTAATGGTTCATCGGCTAAATGAACCATAAGATGGATACTGATATCAAAAAATGCAGGTGGAAAATGTTTTTCAAAAACACACATTGCTTCTACCAAACTAGCCTTTGCTTTTATAAGGTGTTCCCTATTGATCACCTTTGAGCACAAAATGTTAAAGAATAGGCTAATACGATGAATAGCATTTCGCAGATCCTTATGTTGTGGATAAGAATGTTGAAGCAATATCGGAAGCAAATGTTGCATTATGACGTGGTAATCATGTGACTTCATATTTCTTAGTTCGGGAGGATTGATGCTCACATTATTGTGGAAGTTTGAAGAGAATTTGTTGGGCACTTTCAGGTTTTTCAAAACGGTGCAAAACCGTATCTTTTCTTCTTTGCTCAAAGTGAAAGTTGCCTTTGGTATGATTATTTTATTTGTTTCAGGATCTTCCATCACCCACAACTTTTGTTTTATACCCATGATTTTCAAATCCGTGCATTGATGCCATCTTTTGACTTATCTTTATGGTCCATAATGGTGCTGATGAGATGCTCTGTGACATTAATCTCCGTATGCATAACATCAATATTATGGCGAATCATATTTGCTTTCCAATATGGTAAATCAAAAAAGATAGACCTCCTGTACCATGCGAAAACATTGTCAACTTCTTCATAAATTGACTTTTTCCGTTTTCGACTAATTTCTTCTTTGTGTTTACCAACTTTCATTTTGATATTCGCTACTTTCTTTTCAACTTCAAAACCAGTCAATGTCCGTTTAGGACGTTGAAATTCTTGTTCGTTGTTGAAATTTGTCTTGTCGTATCAAAACTTGTGTTCTTTAGGAAGAAACATTCGATGTCCCATGTAACACACCTTCTTACTTTCAGGAAGATGATAAGAACAAGTGTTTTCCCCACAAACCGGACATGCAAAATAACCGTGAGTTGTACATCCCGATAAAGTCCCAAGAGCAGGGTGATCATGGATTGCCCACAACACCCTAGCTCTCATTGTGAATTCGGATTTATTTAATGAATCATATGTAACGTCTCCTTCCCATAACTGCTTTAAATCGTCTATCAACGGCTGTAAATAAACATCAATATCCTTCCCTGGTTGTTTTGGCCCAGAAATCAACAGTGTTAACATTGAAAACTCTCGTTTCATGCACATAGACGGTGGAAGATTATATGGTACTAAAATTACTGGCCAACAACTGTAAGGGTTAGATAGAGAAGCATGTGGACAGAAACCATATGTTGCTATTCCAAGTGTGACATTTCGTGGCTCGACAGCAAACGTTTGGTCAAAATAATCCGTGGCTTTCCATTGAGAAGTGCCATATGGATGACGCATTACGGTTGGATCAGACTTGGAACGACCATGCCAGGTCATCGCATCTGCTATCCATGGTACACTATACAATCTCTTCAATCTAGAAATTAAAGGAAAATGTCTTAATGTCTTTCGAGGTACTTTGATGCCTTTTCTTTCTTCGTTGAATAATGTCATATATCTTGGTTCGTTGCAATTTGTACACGAAACTCTATTCGCATCATCTTTCCAATATAATATGCAATCATTGATGCATGCATCATAAGTTTTGTAATTCATCCCAACTTGCTTAATTAACTTCTTCACGTCGGAGTACTTTGTCGGCAGCGTGTTACCTTCGGGGAGTAACTCCTTTATTAGTTCGAGGAGTGCAGTCACACCATTATTTGAAAAGCCGTATTGGGTCTTCAAGCTATTCAGTTTCACAATGGTATACAGCTTCGTCAACCCTTTTGAACATGAAGGATACAGTGGCTCTTTTACGCTACCAAAAAGTGATTTATACTTCTTACTTTCATTGGCCTGCCAACTGCCATCAACCGTAGACGGCTCTCCAACATTAGCATGATCAGACAACGGATTTTCAAGTTGAAAATGATGAAATCTATCTGCATCATTGACTAGATCTTCCATCATAATAGGTTCAGACTCGTCGGTACTTGTGGCATGACTAACTGGTTGTTGTTTTTCCTTCTCTACCTTTTTTTCCCCATGAAAATACCATACGGTATATGATTGGATAAAACCCCATCTAAGCAAATGAAAATGAATGTCATCTAATTTGATCGTCTTCATATTTTTGCACCGAGTGCAAGGGCATAAATACACTCCTTTCTTACCACCATTTTCATCAACAAAACTAATAAACTTCTTCACCCCGTCGATATAGTATGTAGATCTTTGATCAGATTCATTTATCCACTTTTTGTCTATACTGAAAGACATCGTGCCCTCCTATATCATATATATTAGAACATTAGATGTAAATATAATATATATATATGAGTGTATATATAGGACGTACTCTAAAAGTCCCAAGTTTGATTTCATTGGCCTTAATTTTTACTTCAACTTTTTTTTTGTTTTAACTGAACAAGGCGTATGCTTTAATGTAATAATATAAGAATCTTTTTTGGCAATCACAACTTCTGCAAGCAGTACGATTTTGTTTGTGGACGAGATATTTATTTCTGTTGGATAACATGGAATAAATCACTGTTTTCCGAAAAGATACACAGGATCATCCCATATTGTAACACCAGTGCTATAAGCATGATCATAAAGTTAATAACCTGTTCTGCTCCAAAATTTGGATCGATAAAAATCAATCAAAGACGGCAAATTACTTAGCTATTTAATAATAGAAGGTTGAGCAAATTATTATAAATGAATTTGTATCTTTATTTCACGTTAAAGAACGAAGAAATGAATGCCAAGAGTCGTCATAATCAAGCTAACGACGCAGAGAAAGGAGAGAGGAACAAGAAAATTAGGGAGGAAAACCTGGGCAAAAATCATCCCCATGCGATTTCCTCCCAAAACGCCAACAAAATTGTATTTTTATTAACTATGCGACCTACCAAGTGACATTTCTTGTATCTTCAAAGTCTTCATAACACTCAGCTAAGCATTGGAATTGATTGCTAACTGAAGTGATTTTTTCTTGTTAAAGCTTGTCTTTGGGTCTGGAAATGCATTTGAGGGATTTTTGCTGCTCACTTCACATTCAGCTGAACCAATGTTACACTTTTAAATATTCGATGGGGGATCATTCAATTAAATAACTACTTCCTTAGCATGAAAATCGGTAGCAGTGTGTCAATTAAACCCAACCCATTATTCCTAGCATCACAGGTTTAGCTCTTACAGTAATTCTAAAGATGCCACTACATGATCTAAAAACATCATTATGGCACATCAATGTACTTATTACCTATAATTGTGAATCGTTAAAAACAGAACTATCAACCACATCAACCAAAAAAGAAAATGTTAATAGTAAAGGTAAATGAAATATGACAGAATGTGTAATGACTAATGAAAATGTTTTTATATTAAATATAGAGCTTTGTTTTTATTATTGTTTTCGGCATACACACTAGTTTCATCAACATTTTATTGTCCTCCCATTTACCAGTTATAGCTGCAGTTGAATAATTAGCTGTTCTGAGCTTGATTTTTCCCCAATCTCAAGGAAAACCTAGAAAGTCAAGTGTAATTAGATTATACTTTACTCCTACTTGGAACGGTTATAAATTCTGAGTCCAGTATTTCATTTATTTATCTCTATGTTGTATGTTCCATTTTCTAAATATGTTAAGCTGGTCTGTGTTTGTTTTGCAGGACTTAACGACATCATACCTATTTATCCTCGACTAAACAACATATTTGATGAAAAACGTTCAGCTAATTCATCAACGTAACAGGTTTGCTGGTAGAGTGTAACCATTAAAAAATTACTTGTACCTAAGTTCTAACGTTGTTCGGTTTTTGAAAGAATGTTACTCTAATGTGCATGATGTTTGCTGGTAGAGTGTATATCATGTAATCCTTTCATATCAATTTGACATTAAGTTGATTGCAAGATGATATTTTTGGAGTTCCAATAACAATGCCCTATTATATAAAACATTTGAAATGTACATAATAATTTAGTAAAGCCATCATGAGGTCATTTGGAGCTGGACAACGTAAGGACTTTGAAGTAGAAATCAATTCAAACAAAAATTAATTCATCGGTTTATCAGTTTGTGAACACAGTCAGTTGCATTATGCTAGTAGTAATGCATTATACTAGTAATAAGTGTTTATTACTGCCTCTTAAGGCTACAAGTGGCTGGTTTGGCATCACGGTAACCAATCACATGTTTAAATCTTAGACACACACCCCTTTAATATAGTTATTGCAATATAAATTTTGTTCAAAGTACTGTACTGGCCTCTTCTAGACATGTGATGATGTGAGAGATATTAGTTTCACACCTCGCCATATTAAATGAACATACTTAGCAGAAAATTTTGTTTCTTAACATCAGAAATTTTTTGCCTTTGCTCCTTGTATTTTCTTTTTCGTTTTGCTTCACTAAATCCTCATTGTCTTTATTATTTTCATCATTTTTTAGCATTTTCATACTTGCAAGCAGATGTCTTGTGCCTAATATTTTTACAATATATACACATATCAGATTCCGTTGTAATTGAAGTTGATGTGCAGTGTGATGGTGACTGAGTTGTATTGGGAGGAGGAGCAAGTTGAAGAAGTGAGGTTGGTGATTAGTATGGAGTGTGAAACCATGATCATTTGAGATGACATATGATTCTTTTGTTGCATTACTAAGGTACAAAAAATAAAATGTATTATAATTTGATTGAATATCACAATGACTACAACTGCTTTGATTTGGTTATTTGGTTTGTTTGATATATTGGTTCGTTAGACAATAATAATGTAATGTTTGAATTGCTTATAGTGTATTGTAATTTATATTCTATTATTTATATATATCTGTTTCTTGCTATACTTACAAAATTTATGTAGAAATTAATTTTTTTTGCTACACCGAACTGTTTTCAAAAAATTTGCCATTACAACGGCGCTATTTTATAGCACCGGAGTAATGTCTATGCATTACCCCTCTCCTGATACTTGGCTTGCGCCATTAACACTAATTTTATCCACTTATACAACAATATCAAAACCATATACAATGTCAGAACCATATACAATATTAGCACCAAGCTGTAAATTATGCAAGGATAAAAAAATCCAATCATATTGAACCTCTACCAAGTTACATGGTTAATCTACGACTTTATTGAAGAAGCCACTTGGTTTTGTTATAATGAATACACCAACGAATTTTTACTTCAAGGACGACTGGGACAGTTCATTTGATTGTAAATTCATCTTTTCAAGATATTAAACACTTAAAGAAAGATCAATCATTGCAAGAAGAACTAATTTTTACTGCACAAATATTATTAGGAGTCGCACATCTATTCCCATTATGTTCGTACTTTAACATCCATGTTCATCTAAAATAAAATCATTGAACTCTCATATGAAACCATTTCTGTCTACAAATAATATCTCCGTCATTCAATAAGATAAAACTAGTCTACAATATATCTCCGACGTTCAATAAGATAGAATTAGACTATGATATAATGCTGAAATTTGCTGTTTTTATACATGTGCAGTAATATGTGGAACAGTTTTTATTCATTTAGTTTACTCTCGAAACTTTAATTTTAATCAAAGCTCCTGGTTTCAGTAAGGCTACAAGCCCCAAGTTGAATTTAATTATTCCCCAAAACACAAACATAACACATGAATCACATCATTCAGCCCCAAGTTTATGCCTCTTAGGCAGCAACATAAAGCTAACAAATGAAGCAGACCCACTATTTGGAGCAGGACTTACTCAAGTATATCAGCAATAACATTATAAATTATAGTTGCTCAACATTACAATGGAGTAAAAAAAACTTTAAAACCAAGGCATTAAAGTTTTGTAACCGAACCTGAACTAGGGTAATGAAAAAACTTACCGAGTTTACCCACTATATAGAAGCTCTCCTCAACTGGGCTAGCGAATTGAAGAAAGGAAACACTTAATTGTATTCGGCTGAACTTGCAATCAGAATATTCGACTCAGCTTAATCGAACCTGCAATTCATTCACTAGGTTAAAATATGAACTAAGAACCTAGAAAAAAATTATTAGCTCGTAATCCAAATCCACAAACTGATGTGAAAATAGATATTTACTGTATGTTCGTTTATTGAATGTAGTTAGTTGTTGACAAATTAGTGATGGCAACAAGGTGATTTGTGAAACTAAAATGGGAGAGGTTGAAACTGGAAGGGAGTTGGAGAATCAATTTGGGGAGACGTGGATTTGAAGGAGAGATGGAGGATTTGTTTGGGGATACGTCGATGGAGGACACAAACTGGAAGAGTCTCGTCAGATCTGAAGTTGAAGCAGAAACGCGAAGTTGAAGCAAGAGAATTGAGTGAAGAAAGATGGAAGCGAGAAAACGATGAAGTCGACTGAAATAAAAAAAAGGGAGGGAGAGTGTGCATTTTGGGGAAAATTTTCCCACGAAAAGAGGCACGGAATTTAATACGACTACAAGCCGTATCAAATATTAATACGGCTTAAAGCCGTATTAAACAAGTTAGATACGGCTATAAGCCGTATTAATATTTGATACGGCTTGTAGCCGTATCAAATGCGCCGCCTACGGCAGCGCCAAAATCCTCTCTATGGTGTAGTGCCTATTTATAGAAGAACAACAGCCATGTTTATTCGTGAAAGGTTATGGCGAATAGACACTTCTTTTGAAATTCAAATTTTTGAAACCAACTGCCACTATTTCGACATGGGTATCTTGGGTATGTTGACATCCCAAAGGAAATTTTGGTGATTTATTTTTCTTTGAAAATTACTTCTATCTTATATTAAAACTATTTTAAACTTTATAAATATACTTTACTATAGTTAAAATACATAAGTAAATATAGAGAATAATATATATAAAATTTTACTATAATTTTATATTTAAATCTAACTATAAATATATTATAATTAAAAGTTAGTTTAAAACAAACGAAGTTTAAAACAAGAGTTTATTTAAAAACAAAATCAAAGAATATTTTAAGGCTAAAACATCTTTTTGAAAATCATTTTAAAAGATAATTTTTTAAGGCTAAAACATTTTGAAAAGCTTTTTTGAAAATCATTTTGAAGTAGTTTTGCAAGCTTCTTCCTGTAGAATATCTCATCACATCAGGACTCGAGAACTTGTACAAAACCAGGATGTTCGTGGGTTTGTAAGCCACTTGTCGTAGGTTTGTAAGCTACTTGTCGTGGGTTTGTAAGCCACTAAAAAGGTAGAAATGGGTTTCATCCCAAATGAAATATGGAGTGAAGATTTTAGTGCTATTATGTAGTTTTAACATAATTCTAGGCTCAATAATTATCTTGTACTATTTGATAATCTTGCTATTCTTGATACTCACGAGTCTTCAATCTTGATATCTTGAATCTCTATACTGTACAGTCTTCATTCTTGATACCTGCATGGTTAAATCCTGCATATTCATATATATCTAAATTATAATGTTAGTATTTATATTTTATAATCTTATTCTAAGGTTGTTGTCATCAAAACCATCATCTCAAGGACTAACAATCTCCCCCTTTTGATGATGACAACCTTTATTTATAAAATATTATTTCTATGCTATTGACTCCCCCTAAAACTAATAACTCCTCCTTAATCTATGCCTAACTATCCTATATTTTATACTTCTCCCCCTTTGTCATCAACAAAAACTAACTCCAAACTATATAACTCCCCCTTATTCTTGTACTAAAGTACCTGTATTAAGAAACTATACAATGGAGTATATAATATATAGATTAAGAGATAATTATATTGATAAACATGATAATTAATCAAAGATCATATAGATATCAATGCATATGTATACATGTTTTGTACAAAAAATATCAATCCACACCAAATATCAATCCATATCAAATCAAATCAAAACAAATGAAATCAAATCAATCAAAGCAAACAATTCAAATCAAATAAAGCAATCAAATCAAACATTACGAGGAACTTCCACCCATCCTTCTTCTCTAAAAATAGGGTCTACTTTAATGGCATCCCAATTTTCATTGTCCTTTGTGAGAGAGACTGGAGGATGTGCTTCGTTATCATCCTTGTGCAGGGAGGAAATCATCCATCGTATTGCATCGAAATGCCTTTCTTGCTCCTTGATCATCTGCATTTGACTCAACTCTAAGTGTCGCTGGTTACGAAGAATGAACGAAAGAATATTCTTGAAAGAATTAAGAGTTTCTTCAAGATTTTCGATTGGCCATTTTTTTAGTTTGAGAGAAGAATGATAGACAAAGTAGATATAAAATAATATTGAGTGATGAATTCTGGAAGAAATAGGTATTTATAGGTGTAGAAATTCATTTGAAATGAATAGACATAAGGTAGTTATTCAAATTTCAAATTTAAAATGAAATGTCATTTCTGACCAGTACATGTCGACATGGTCATAGGGGGGGATGTCGACATGGTGCGGTGAATTTTGATGGTTTTGTGAATAATTGTGTGTATATATATATATATTTATATAATATACTAACATTTATTCTGGAGATAAGATAAGCTAGATAACAGAAACAGGAATTCAATTTCATTGCTTAATAGAGTGATACAATGATTAATCATAAAGAACTACATGAACATTCAAACAAACTAAACTAATACAACATGAAATGAAAAGATAGGTGTTAGCACCAAAATTGGTCACTAACCTCGTAGAAGAAGATTGTGAAGAGATATAAGTGATGAAATCAAATTAAACAGAGAAGACAGTGCTAATCTAAATGCAGAAAGTAAGAACACCAAATTTATAGTGGTTCAGCGTAATTGCCTACGTCCACTTTGTTCAACTTTATTAAAGTGTTAGCACCAAAATTGGTCACTAACCTCGTAGAAGAAGATTGTGAAGAGATATAAGTGATGAAATCAAATTAAACAGAGAAGACAGTGCTAATCTAAATGCAGAAAGTAAGAACACCAAATTTATAGTGGTTCAGCGTAATTGCCTACGTCCACTTTGTTCAACTTTATTGATTTCCTTTATGGTTGATTACAAATACAATTCGTGAATCAAATGCTTGAGTGAAGTTGTTAAGTAGAGAAGATGAGTCTTGAAAATGGCAGAGTCTCCCCGGTGTTTTCTCTCCAAAAAAGGATCCCTTTCACTGTGACCCTGCCCCTCTATTTATAGGCAAATATGGGCTGGACTTCCCAAGTGGGCTGGATAGCCGAACGCTCTAGCCCCAGTATAGTGGTCGCTGTATGCCGAACCAGGTGTGCCGAACGCTCTGATGCCGAACAGTCCCTTATATGCCGAACGATGTGGTTGATGTCTGGGACGTGCAGGACGTTTGTCAGTCGAAGCCGAACGCTCTTCTAGATGCCGAGTACTCTTGTATGCTACGTGCTCTTGCTGCCGAGCATTGGTTGACGCTGAGTTCCACTGCATGTCGAATCCTGCTGGGTACTTCGCCGAACACTACTGGATGTCGGACTCTCTGGATGCTGTGTACTTCGCCGAACACTACTGGATGCCGAGTACTCTCTGACGCCGAGCGCTTTTGTATGCCGAGCAACCTTGATGCCGAGCACTCTTGTATGCCGAGCACTCTTGTATGCCGAGCACTCTTTTTTCCGAGCATTGGTTGACGCCGAGTGCTGCTTGATGACGAGCACCCCTGTACGCCGAGTACCTTGGGATGCCGAGCGCTCTTGTTGCCGAGTCCTCCTATCACCGAGTTCTAATGATGCCGAACACTAGCGCTGAACATCGGTTGTCGCCGAGTGCCTGTTGATGCCGAGTACTACGCCGAGTACTCCTGGATGCCGAGCAGTCCTTCATGCCGAGCTGTGGCCAATGCCGAGCACTCAGTTGCCTGGTCAAATCTCCAGGAAACACTTGCCCCCCAAAGTGTATCATGTGACCGAACGTGATGCGCTTTGAATCTGGTTCAACTTCCTTTGATGATGCCTTCTCGAGAATGTTAGCGAAGGAGGTGCAAGACGAGCAAGGTTTGGACGCCGAATGATACGTTCGAAGCCGAACGTACCTCGTGTGCCGAACGTCACTCTGCTATGATGCCGAACGCTCCGGTGTTGACCGGTTCTACCGGGTATAGCCTCTTCAACTTCTACCTCCCTCTATATAACCAGGTCCTTCCCGTCCCTTCTCCTTTATGCTTTCATTCCTGTCACTCTTCCAAGATTTACAACTTTCTTTAGCCGAACAGATTTACAACTTGAACCTTCCTTCCTAAGCTCCTAACTACAATCTAGGTACTACTCCTCTATTAATTTGAATAGGTTCCAAATGAGATGGTCAGGTCTGCCATGTAAAAAGCTTTCGAGTGGGTTGCCCTCATTGCCGAACGATAATGCGAGGTGAGGAGGAAGGATTTGAGGTGTTTGCGCACGTGGTTTTAGCTCCATCGCGCCGAACCGAAGTCAAAAAAAAGGAGGAAAAGGAAAACGTTGGAGGTGGTAAGGGTGTTGGATGGCATAGTTATGGTTCGGCGTATGTTGTCATGCGCCGAACGATAGAGGCTACCGAGTAGTATTTCGTCTGAATGAGGCCGAACACTCGCTAGAACGCCGAACAACAACTTAGCCGAACGAACTAAAGCCAAACACTTACTAAAATGCCGAACAATAACTTAGCCGAACAAAAACTCAAGCCGAACATTCTTAGATGCCGAACAGTATCGAGGCCGAACAATACGATTGTCAAACAGAACTTAGACCGAACAATCTCAATGCCGAACAACATTCAAATGCCGAACAAACATATACATGCCGAACAATTTCAATGCCGAACACTTGACAATGACTTAACCGAACCAAGATACATGCCGAACTCTTCTCAGGACGAACAATGCAATTGCCGAACAACATTTAAATGCCGAACGATATAAATGTCAAATTAGACTTAAGCCGGATACTTCATAAATTACATGTTTTCTAAATCAGGAACTGTAACCACCACCAGACGGGCTCTTCGAGACGGTCAGCGACGACGGTCTTCGAAGGCAACGATTCGAAACTCATTTTTATATCCTTGAAATCTTATTGCTTGTACACAATTGCTTGCACTAGTTCACACACCACGTGGGGGGAAAACTCGTGTTGCTAATTCTAACGTTCAACGTTTTTTAAGTATAGTTTTCACAAGAACTTAGCCAGGTTCGTTATTTATTTGGGATGTCGAGAAAATCTAGCTCCGCCACTATATCCGACAGGCCTGGGCCATCATCAAGGCAAGGAGCCGCTGATACTTCTAACCCATCGACTTCTCCTACTCATAACTTGGCGCCTGATGCTCTGGAGGCAACCATCTTACTAGACAATCCGATCGATTCTCAAGCCTCGAAGATCAACGAAGCTGCTTTGCGACGGATATGCTCCATTCACGGGATTCCTTTTGCCGACGTGTTAGTTCCTTCAAGACACGATCGCCCTCATCTGCCCCCAGTCGGGTACACTACCTGCAACAAGTTCATGTGTTGGATGGGCAGCGTGCCTCATTTCAACTTATTTCTCCGGGATGTACTGCAGTACATAGACATAGCTCCGTCGCAGCTGCACCCGAACGGCCATGCATTTCTATATGGGACTTACCTACTTTTCATGGCTGTCTTCTCCAGACCTCCAACCGCCGGTGATATCAGATATATTTACATGTTCAAGAGACGGAAAGACAGTCCTTCTTTTATGTTCCTCGAGCCATACCACAAATGCCAGATCTTGACAGGGGTCTGTAGCAAATTCGCCATGTACAAACAGGAATGGTTCTATGTGCGCTGCCCTTCTGGTTTCGCTAGGAGATGGGTTGAAGGCAGTAAGTCTCTCTGCCGAGTCACTATTCGTATTTGATCGGAGTCATGCTTTTCCTAACTCTTCATTTCATCTTTTCAGGTATCAACCCGCGCCCGGAAGGCCGAGGATATTCTGAGGCTGTCGATGCCATTAGAGCTCTTCCTGCCGAGGATCGAGACATCCGAGTTATCATTTCAAATGAATCACTGTCGGGGTTCGGCTTGCTGGCTCCTGGTCGTCGGATCAGCCTTCCAGAAGGTGTTACCATTCCCAAACCTCCGTCCGGTAAAGGGAAAAACTTGCTGGATCGTCGTCGCGCCGCGCTCCCGACACGCACGAAGAAGGCGAGCGCAAAGAGGATGATGCCCCTGAAACTCAGGGTGAGAATGCGGGTCCCACTCAGAATCCGGCAGTCGAAGTTCATGACATTGAGACGTCGTCCTCCCCTTCGAAGGGAAAGAAGAAGTTAAAATATAAAGTTCAGAAGGAGAAAGTTGGTGGCACTTCAAAAGTCACACTTATTCCGCCTGAGAAAGAGGCTTCCTCACAGCATCTGGAAAGTTCTCTGAGGGGTCTGTCCAACCTGTCCATCCCCGATGATTTACTTAATTACGGGTTCGATGATCCTGAAGCTCTCAAATTCTCTTCGCCCGCTAGAGGCAATGTAGGAGTTCAACTCCCGGCTCAAGGAGACAACACTCCGATTAGCAAAGATAAACGAACGGGTCCGTCGGGGGGAACACTAGGACACACACGCACATGCGCATTCCATAATATACTTCAAGTCTTTTTAACTCGTGAATTCTCCTTAACTCGTTGTTATCTCCATTCTTTGCAGGTGATATGGGCCACTCTCACGGACTTGATCGCCTTCAGGGGTCTTCTATATTCCATCACTCTGGACGAGATTCCGGTTCAGGCAGACGCCGGGACCTAGGCGAGTATGAAGATAGGGATAATCGTCCCCGAGAGTCGTCTCACCACAAGAAGGCACATTCCCAATCTTCCCAATCCCGTGATCTTCCTCCTCCAACTGATCCGGATAGAGAGAAGTCTTTACAGAAGGGTTATCAGTCTGATGCTCCTCGAGAACAACATTCCAGTTCATCGAGTACAAGGCAAGTTCGAGAGCAACGTAAAAGAACGGAGTTTTCAAAGCCTCCTCCTCCTACTCCTGTGGTGGACCCAACTGTTGCGGAAAAGATGGTCGTTCTTAAGGCCAAGTTTCAAAAAATTTGCTTCGATGGTCTGAAGTTCCTCCCGGCTATTCATCATATTCCCGGGCATGTGAAGCAGAGTGCCATTGCCTGCAATAACGACGTCTATGTTCAACATGACGCGTTTGTGCACTTGGTGGAGAAGGTCTCGGAAGTATCTGTTGAGCGTCAACACGAGATTGACCGTCTGAATCTGGAGGCTGACAGCGATAATAAAATCATCAAACTCCAAGACGAAGAGCTCGCTTCGTATAAGTCGAAGCTGGAAGCCGCTGAGCAAAGCGCAAAAGACACTGCTGAGGCAGTTACTCGTTTAGAGGCGGCTCACAGGAAAGAGCTTGACGAGGCAGTCCAGCGCAGCGGTGCCCTGGCCCTAGAAAAAGACTCTGTCCAAAAAGAAAGGGACGCGCTCGCTACTCAAGTCAAAGAGCTGGAGGAATTACTTTCCAAGGAGAAGGAAGAAAAAGTATCTGCTCAAGAAGAATCACAGCGATACTGTGATGAGATTGTTGCTACCCGACTCCTGAAGACAAAGCTCGATGACGAACTCACCGGGGTCGAGAAAATGAAGGACGAGGCCCGTGAGGAGGGCAAAAGAATGGCTATGGAGGAGCTTGATTCTCGCCTCGAGGCGGCCGCAGAAGCCGGCAGGGAAGAGGTCAAAAGTATGTTTGACCCGTTGATCGCCGAGTATGGAGCCCGCGTCCTTATGCACCGCGACTTAACATTTCTGGGTGACGGTTACCTCGAATCCCTGGCTGAGGCGTGGGAAACTCTGATAAGGATCAGTAAGGTCGAGTCGGGCTCCAACGAGGTCGATGAGGATGTCTTGGTGAAGGAATTCCTAAGGGGGAATGAGCCATCGGACTTTTCCGCAGCATTGGCACTTTATAGCAAAGGCTCTTCCCCTCCGAAAGAGAAGAATGACGAAGCTAGCCCGTCTGGGGCCGATACTACTACTCCTCACATTGCCGCTCCTTACGCTGCTCAATCGGCCGGTCGGCCAACACTTGATCCATTCGAGCAGCATGCTAGTTATGATCCCGAAGATCCCGGGCTTGGTGTTCATGTGCTGTCACTTATCCTGGAGGGTGAAACCCCTCGCGCCACCGATAGCCAACCGGACCCTGGTAGGAAATTCTTCTTTCTCTAGAAGTTGAAGAAATCCCGTCATTTTTCAGCAGTGGCTATTCGTTCTAATGCTCATTCCTTATGTTTTCGTGCAGGTTGCTCTGACGCTGAGCCAACTCCGAGGAGCGATGACGCCAAGGAGGAAGCAGAGAAAACAAGCGACGTTGCTCACGCAGGAGTAACTCCCGGTCCAGACGCTCAAGTGATCGGGGCGCTAGATGATGACAAACTTGATACTTCGTCTCCTGCCGAAGGAAGCGATGAAATTGAAATCACTGGCGCCTCTGAACATACTTCAGAGATGAGCATGAAGGACCGTCTCGTCGACGAGGAGAAGAAAAAGGTCAAAGTCAAAGTTGAATCTGAAATACTGGAACTCACTGACCCGCGAAACAGACCTTTGAAAATCATTCTCCCGGGCAGGTCCAAACCACTAGATGTTCCGTCTCCTACTCCTGACTCCGTTTCTCTAGCAAGCAAAAAGTCCAAGAAAAAGCGTGAGGGAGAGGAGTCGTCGGAAACACCAAAGGAAGACAAGAAGAAGTCGAAGAAATAATCGATGCACTTGTTCAACAAGTTTCCTGCTTAAGTTTTGTAATTGCTTTTATCTTCCACAACTTGTAGTTTTTATAGAGAGGTCTGAATTTTGTAGGAGTGCTCATGTATCCCCATTTTGGACTTATTGAATAAAGTTTTTAGCTTCTTTTTCGCTTGAGTGATTCTCTTGTCTTTCCTTAGTTTTCTGACTAATTGTAGCCATAACTCAAGTTCTTATGAGTTGCATTATCTCCCGGTCCATTCTTGTGCTGTTCAAACATTTTTTGACATGGCGTACCTCACGTCCCACATCTTTCGAGTACTTGGACTTCTTGCTGACTCTGTGCTCCGGGGACATGGAGGCTTGAAATAGTTTATACTCTAGTCCGCGCTCCGAGGAATTAGGGTACTCCGCTCCGCACTTCGGGGATTCGGAGATTTGAAATCGTTTATACTCTAGCCCGCGCTCCGGGGACTTAGAGTATTCCGATCCGCGCTCTGGGGATTCGGAGATTTGGAATCGTTTATACTCTAGTCCGCGCTCCGGGGACTTAGAGTACTCCGATCCGCGCTCTGGGGATTCAGAGATTTGGAATCGTTTATACTCTAGTCCGCGCTATGGGGACTTAGAGTACTCCGATCCGCGCTCTGGGGATTTGGAGATTTGAAATCGTTTATACTCTAGCCCGCGCTCCGGGGACTTAGAGTACTCCGATCCGCGCTCTGGGGATTCGGAGATTTGGAATCGTTTATACTCTAGTCCGCGTTTCGGGGACTTAGAGTACTCCGATCCGCGCTCTGGGGATTCGGAGATTTGGAATCGTTTATACTCTAGTCCGCGCTCTGGGGACTTAGAGTACTCCGATCCACGCTCTAGGGATTCGGAGATTTGGAATCGTTTATACTCTAGTCCGCGCTCTGGGGACTTAGAGTACTCTAGTCCGCGCTCTGGGGACTTGGAGGTTTAAGTCGTTTATACTCTAGTCCACGCTCTAGGGACTTAGAGTACTCCTGTCCGCACTCTGGGGACTTGGAGGTTTAAGTCGTTTATACACTAGTCCACGCTCTGGGGACTTAGAGTACTCCAGTCCGTGCTCTGGGGACTTGGAGGTTTAAGTCGTTTATACTCTAGTCCGCGCTCTGGGGACTTAGAGTACTCCTGTCCGCACTCTGGGGACTTGGAGGTTTAAATCGTTTATACTCTAGTCCGTGCTCTGGGGACTTGGAGGTTTCATGCACATAGACGGTGGAAGATTATATGGTACTAAAATTACTGGCCAACAACTGTAAGGGTTAGATAGAGAAGCATGTGGACAGAAACCATATGTTGCTATTCCAAGTGTGACATTTCGTGGCTCGACAGCAAACGTTTGGTCAAAATAATCCGTGGCTTTCCATTGAGAAGTGCCATATGGATGACGCATTACGGTTGGATCAGACTTGGCACGACCATGCCAGGTCATCGCATCTGCTATCCATGGTACACTATACAATCTCTTCAATCTAGAAATTAAAGGAAAATGTCTTAATGTCTTTCGAGGTACTTTGATGCCTTTTCTTTCTTCGTTGAATAATGTCATATATCTTGGTTCGTTGCAATTTGTACACGAAACTCTATTCGCATCATCTTTCCAGTATAATATGCAATCATTGATGCATGCATCATAAGTTTTGTAATTCATCCCAACTTGCTTAATTAACTTCTTCACGTCGGAGTACTTTGTCGGCAGCGTGTTACCTTCGGGGAGTAACTCCTTTATTAGTTCGAGGAGTGCAGTCACACCATTATTTGAAAAGTCGTATTGGGTCTTCAAGCTATTCAGTTTCACAATGGTATATAGCTTCGTCAACCCTTTTGAACACGAAGGATACAGTGGCTCTT
Organism: Allium fistulosum; assembly: GCA_030737815.1. Classification (NCBI taxonomy): domain Eukaryota; kingdom Viridiplantae; phylum Streptophyta; class Magnoliopsida; order Asparagales; family Amaryllidaceae; genus Allium; species Allium fistulosum. The sequence continues at coordinate 1,189,815,246 of CM060904.1, read as the reverse complement.
TTACGCTACCAAAAAGTGATTTATACTTCTTACTTTCATTGGCCTGCCAACTGCCATTAACCGTAGACGGCTCTCCAACATTAGCATGATCAGACAACGGATTTTCAAGTTGAAAATGATGAAATCTATCTGCATCATTGACTAGATCTTCCATCATAATAGGTTCAGACTCGTCGGTACTTGTGGCATGACTAACTGGTTGTTGTTTTTCCTTCTCTACCTTTTTTTCCCCATGAAAATACCATACGGTATATGATTGGATAAAACCCCATCTAAGCAAATGAAAATGAATGTCATCTAATTTGATCGTCTTCATATTTTTGCACCGAGTGCAAGGGCATAAATACACTCCTTTCTTACCACCATTTTCATCAACAAAACTAATAAACTTCTTCACCCCGTCGATATAGTATGTAGATCTTTGATCAGATTCATTTATCCACTTTTTGTCTATACTGAAAGACATCGTGCCCTCCTATATCATATATATTAGAACATTAGACGTAAATATAATATATATATATATATGAGTGTATATATAGGACGTACTCTAAAAGTCCCAAGTTTGATTTCATTGGCCTTAATTTTTACTTCAACTTTTTTTTTGTTTTAACTGAACAAGGCGTATGCTTTAATGTAATAATATAAGAATCTTTTTTGGCAATCACAACTTCTGCAAGCAATACGATTTTGTTTGTGGACGAGATATTTATTTCTGTTGGATAACATGGAATAAATCACTGTTTTTCGGAAAGATACACAAGATCATCCCATATTGTAACACCAGTGCTATAAGCATGATCATAAAGTTAATAACCTGTTATGCTCCAAAATTTGGATCGATAAAAATCAATCAAAGACGGCAAATTACTTAGCTATTTAATAATAGAAGGCTGAGCAAATTATTATAAATGAATTTGTATCTTTATTTCACGTTAAAGAACGAAGAAATGAATGCCAAGAGTCGTCATAATCAAGCTAACGACGCAGAGAAAGGAGAGAGGAACAAGAAAATTAGGGAGGAAAACCTGGGCAAAAATCATCCCCATGCGATTTCCTCCCAAAACGCCAACAAAATTGTATTTTTATTAACTATGCGACCTACCAAGTGACATTTCTTGTATCTTCAAAGTCTTCATAACACTCAGCTAAGCATTGGAATTGATTGCTAACTGAAGTGATTTTTTCTTGTTAAAGCTTGTCTTTGGGTCTGGAAATGCATTTGAGGGATTTTTGCTGCTCACTTCACATTCAGCTGAACCAATGTTACACTTTTAAATATTCGATGGGGGATCATTCAATTAAATAACTACTTCCTTAGCATGAAAATCGGTAGCAGTGTGTCAATTAAACCCAACCCATTATTCCTAGCATCACAGGTTTAGCTCTTACAGTAATTCTAAAGATGCCACTACATGATCTAAAAACATCATTATGGCACATCAATGTACTTATTACCTATAATTGTGAATCGTTAAAAACAGAACTATCAACCACATCAACCAAAAAAGAAAATGTTAATAGTAAAGGTAAATGAAATATGACAGAATGTGTAATGACTAATGAAAATGTTTTTATATTAAATATAGAGCTTTGTTTTTATTATTGTTTTCGGCATACACACTAGTTTCATCAACATTTTATTGTCCTCCCATTTACCAGTTATAGCTGCAGTTGAATAATTAGCTGCTGAGCTTGATTTTTCCCCAATCTCAAGGAAAACCTTGAAAGTCAAGTGTAATTAGATTATACTTTACTCCTACTTGGAACGGTTATAAATTCTGAGTCCAGTATTTCATTTATTTATCTCTATGTTGTATGTTCCATTTTCTAAATATGTTAAGCTGGTCTGTGTTTGTTTTGCAGGACTTAACGACATCATACCTATTTATCCTCGACTAAACAACATATTTGATGAAAAACGTTCAGCTAATTCATCAACGTAACAGGTTTGCTGGTAGAGTGTAACCATTAAAAAATTACTTGTACCTAAGTTCTAACGTTGTTCGGTTTTTGAAAGAATGTTACTCTAATGTGCATGATGTTTGCTGGTAGAGTGTATATCATGTAATCCTTTCATATCAATTTGACATTAAGTTGATTGCAAGATGATATTTTTGGAGTTCCAATAACAATGCCCTATTATATAAAACATTTGAAATGTACATAATAATTTAGTAAAGCCATCATGAGGTCATTTGGAGCTGGACAACGTAAGGACTTTGAAGTAGAAATCAATTCAAACAAAAATTAATTCATCGGTTTATCAGTTTGTGAACACAATCAGTTGCATTATGCTAGTAGTAATGCATTATACTAGTAATAAGTGTTTATTACTGCCTCTTAAGGCTACAAGTGGCTGGTTTGGCATCACGGTAACCAATCACATGTTTAAATCTTAGACACACACCCCTTTAATATAGTTATTGCAATATAAATTTTGTTCAAAGTACTGTACTGGCCTCTTCTAGACATGTGATGATGTGAGAGATATTAGTTTCACACCTCGCCATATTAAATGAACATACTTAGCAGAAAATTTTGTTTCTTAACAGCAGAAATTTTTTGCCTTTGCTCCTTGTATTTTCTTTTTCGTTTTGCTTCACTAAATCCTCATTGTCTTTATTATTTTCATCATTTTTTAGCATTTTCATACTTGCAAGCAGATGTCTTGTGCCTAATATTTTTACAATATATACACATATCAGATTCCGTTGTAATTGAAGTTGATGTGCAGTGTGATGGTGACTGAGTTGTATTGGGAGGAGGAGCAAGTTGAAGAAGTGAGGTTGGTGATTAGTATGGAGTGTGAAACCATGATCATTTGAGATGACATATGATTCTTTTGTTGCATTACTAAGGTACAAAAAATAAAATGTATTATAATTTGATTGAATATCACAATGACTACAACTGCTTTGATTTGGTTATTTGGTTTGTTTGATATATTGGTTCGTTAGACAATAATAATGTAATGTTTGAATTGCTTATAGTGTATTGTAATTTATATTCTATTATTTATATATATCTGTTTCTTGCTATACTTACAAAATTTATGTAGAAATTAATTTTTTTTGCTACACCGAACTGTTTTCAAAAAATTTGCCATTACAACGGCGCTATTTTATAGCACCGGAGTAATGTCTATGCATTACCCCTCTCCTGATACTTGGCTTGCGCCATTAACACTAATTTTATCCACTTATACAACAATATCAAAACCATATACAATGTCAGAACCATATACAATATTAGCACCAAGCTGTAAATTATGCAAGGATAAAAAAATCCAATCATATTGAACCTCTACCAAGTTACATGGTTAATCTACGACTTTATTGAAGAAGCCACTTGGTTTTGTTATAATGAATACACCAACGAATTTTTACTTCAAGGACGACTGGGACAGTTCATTTGATTGTAAATTCATCTTTTCAAGATATTAAACACTTAAAGAAAGATCAATCATTGCAAGAAGAACTAATTTTTACTGCACAAATATTATTAGGAGTCGCACATCTATTCCCATTATGTTCGTACTTTAACATCCATGTTCATCTAAAATAAAATCATTGAACTCTCATATGAAACCATTTCTGTCTACAAATAATATCTCCGTCATTCAATAAGATAAAACTAGTCTACAATATATCTCCGACGTTCAATAAGATAGAATTAGACTATGATATAATGCTGAAATTTGCTGTTTTTATACATGTGCAGTAATATGTGGAACAGTTTTTATTCATTTAGTTTACTCTCGAAACTTTAATTTTAATCAAAGCTCCTGGTTTCAGTAAGGCTACAAGCCCCAAGTTGAATTTAATTATTCCCCAAAACACAAACATAACACATGAATCACATCATTCAGCCCCAAGTTTATGCCTCTTAGGCAGCAACATAAAGCTAACAAATGAAGCAGACCCACTATTTGGAGCAGGACTTACTCAAGTATATCAGCAATAACATTATAAATTATAGTTGCTCAACATTACAATGGAGTAAAAAAAACTTTAAAACCAAGGCATTAAAGTTTTGTAACCGAACCTGAACTAGGGTAATGAAAAAACTTACCGAGTTTACCCACTATATAGAAGCTCTCCTCAACTGGGCTAGCGAATTGAAGAAAGGAAACACTTAATTGTATTCGGCTGAACTTGCAATCAGAATATTCGACTCAGCTTAATCGAACCTGCAATTCATTCACTAGGTTAAAATATGAACTAAGAACCTAGAAAAAAATTATTAGCTCGTAATCCAAATCCACAAACTGATGTGAAAATAGATATTTACTGTATGTTCGTTTATTGAATGTAGTTAGTTGTTGACAAATTAGTGATGGCAACAAGGTGATTTGTGAAACTAAAATGGGAGAGGTTGAAACTGGAAGGGAGTTGGAGAATCAATTTTGGGAGATGTGGATTTGAAGGAGAGATGGAGGATTTGTTTGGGGATACGTCGATGGAGGACACAAACTGGAAGAGTCTCGTCAGATCTGAAGTTGAAGCAGAAACGCGAAGTTAAAGCAAGAGAATTGAGTGAAGAAAGATGGAAGCGAGAAAACGATGAAGTCGACTGAAATAAAAAAAAGGGAGGGAGAGTGTGCATTTTGGGGAAAATTTTCCCACGAAAAGAGGCACGGAATTTAATACGGCTACAAGCCGTATCAAATATTAATACGGCTTAAAGCCGTATTAAACAAGTTAGATACGGCTATAAGCCGTATTAATATTTGATACGGCTTGTAGCCGTATCAAATGCGCCGCCTACGGCAGCGCCAAAATCCTCTCTATGGTGTAGTGCCTATTTATAGAAGAACAACAGCCATGTTTATTCGTGAAAGGTTATGGCGAATAGACACTTCTTTTGAAATTCAAATTTTTGAAACCAACTGCCACTATTTCGACATGGGTATCTTGGGTATGTCGACATCCCAAAGGAAATTTTGGTGATTTGTTTTTCTTTGAAAATTACTTCTATCATATATTAAAATTATTTTAAACTTTATAAATATACTTTACTATAGTTAAAATACATAATTAAATATAGAGAATAATATATATAAAATTTTACTATAATTTTATATTTAAATCTAAGTATAAATATATTATAATTAAAAGTTTGTTTAAAACAAACGAAGTTTAAAACAAGAGTTTATTTAAAAACAAAATCAAAGAATATTTTAAGGCTAAAACATCTTTTTGAAAATCATTTTAAAAGATAATTTTTTAAGGCTAAAACATTTTGAAAAGCTTTTTTGAAAATCATTTTGAAGTAGTTTTGTAAGCTTCTTCCTGCAGAATATCTCATCACATCAGGACTCGAGAACTTGTACAAAACCAGGATGTTCGTTGGTTTGTAAGCCACTTGTCGTAGGTTTGTAAGCTACTTGTCGTGGGTTTGTAAGCCACTAAAAAGGTAGAAATGGGTTTCATCCCAAATGAAATATGGAGTGAAGATTTCAGTGCTATTATGAAGTTTTAACATAATTCTAGGCTCAATAATTATCTTGTACTATTTGATAATCTTGCTATTCTTGATACTCACGAGTCTTCAATCTTGATATCTTGAATCTCTATACTGTACAGTCTTCATTCTTGATACCTGCATGGTTAAATCCTGCATATTCATATATATCTAAACTATAATGTTAGTATTTATATTTTATAATCTTATTCTAAGGTTGTTGTCATCAAAACCATCATCTCAAGGACTAACAATCTCCCCCTTTTGATGATGACAACCTTTATTTATAAAATATTATTTCTATGCTATTGACTCCCCCTAAAACTAATAACTCCTCCTTAATCTATGCCTAACTATCCTATATTTTATACTTCTCCCCCTTTGTCATCAACAAAAACTAACTCCAAACTATATAACTCCCCCTTATTCTTGTACTAAAGTACCTGTATTAAGAAACTATACAATGGAGTATATAATATATAGATTAAGAGATAATTATATTGATAAACATGATAATTAATCAAAGATCATATAGATATCAATGCATATGTATACATGTTTTGTACAAAAAATATCAATCCACACCAAATATCAATCCATATCAAATCAAATCAAAACAAATGAAATCAAATCAATCAAAGCAAACAATTCAAATCAAATAAAGCAATCAAATCAAACATTACGAGGAACTTCCACCCATCCTTCTTCTCTAAAAATAGGGTCTACTTTAATGGCATCCCAATTTTCATTGTCATTGGTGAGAGAGACTGGAGGATGTGCTTCGTTATCATCCTTGTGCAGGGAGGAAATCATCCATCGTATTGCATCGAAATGCCTTTCTTGCTCCTTGATCATCTGCATTTGACTCAACTCTAAGTGTCGCTGGTTACGAAGAATGAACGAAAGAATATTCTTGAAAGAATTAAGAGTTTCTTCAAGATTTTCGGTTAAATTATGAATTGGATTGGCCATTTTTTTAGTTTGAGAGAAGAATGATAGACAAAGTAGATATAAAATAATATTGAGTGATGAATTCTGGAAGAAATAGGTATTTATAGGTGTAGAAATTCGTTTGAAATGAATAGACATAAGGTAGTTATTCAAATTTCAAATTTCAAATGAAATGTCATTTCTGACCAGTACATGTCGACATGGTTATAGGGGGGGATGTCGACATGGTGCGGTGAATTTTGATGGTTTTGTGAATAATTGTGTGTGTATATATATATATATATATAATATACTAACATTTATTCTGGAGATAGGATAAGCTAGATAACAGAAACAGGAATTCAATTTCATTGCTTAATAGAGTGATACAATGATTAATCATAAAGAACTACATGAACATTCAAACAAACTAAACTAATACAACATGAAATGAAAAGATAGGTGTTACCACCAAAATTGGTCACTAACCTCGTAGAAGAAGATTGTGAAGAGATATAAGTGATGAAATCAAATTAAACAGAGAAGACAGTGCTAATCTAAATGCAGAAAGTAAGAACACCAAATTTATAGTGGTTCAGCGTAATTGCCTACGTCCACTTTGTTCAACTTTATTAAAGTGTTAGCACCAAAATTGGTCACTAACCTCGTAGAAGAAGATTGTGAAGAGATATAAGTGATGAAATCAAATTAAACAGAGAAGACAGTGCTAATCTAAATGCAGAAAGTAAGAACACCAAATTTATAGTGGTTCAGCGTAATTGCCTACGTCCACTTTGTTCAACTTTATTGATTTCCTTTATGGTTGATTACAAATACAATTCGTGAATCAAATGCTTGAGTGAAGTTGTTAAGTAGAGAAGATGAGTCTTGAAAATGGCAGAGTCTCCCCGGTGTTTTCTCTCCAAAAAAGGATCCCTTTCATTGTGACCCTACCCCTCTATTTATAGGCAAATATGGGCTGGACTTCCCAAGTGGGCTGGATAGCCGAACGCTCTAGCCCCAGTACAGTGGTCGCTGTATGCCGAACCAGGTGTGCCGAACGCTCTGATGCCGAACAGTCCCTTATATGCCGAACGATGTGGTTGATGTCTGGGACGTGCAGGACGTTTGTCAGTCGAAGCCGAACGCTCTTCTAGATGCCGAGTACTCTTGTATGCTGCGTGCTCTTGCTGCCGAGCATTGGTTGACGCTGAGTTCCACTGCATGTCGAACCCTGCTGGGTACTTCGCCGAACACTACTGGATGTCGGACTCTCTGGATGCTGTGTACTTCGCCGAACACTACTGGATGCCGAGTACTCTCTGACGCCGAGCCCTTTTGTATGCCGAGCAGCCTTGATGCCGAGCACTCTTGTATGCCGAGCACTCTTGTATGCCGAGCACTCTTGTTGCCGAGCATTGGTTGACGCCGAGTGCTGCTTGATGACGAGCACCCCTGTACGCCGAGTACCTTGGGATGCCGAGCGCTCTTGTTCCCGAGTCCTCCTATCACCGAGTTCTAATGATGCCGAACGCTAGCGCTGAACATCGGTTGTCGCCGAGTGCCTGTTGATGCCGAGTACTACGCCGAGTACTCCTAGATGCCGAGCAGTCCTTCATGCCGAGCTGTGGCCAATGCCGAGCACTCAGTTGCCTGGTCAAATCTCCAGGAAACACTTGCCCCCCAAAGTGTATCATGTGACCGAACGTGATGCGCTTTGAATCTGGTTCAACTTCCTTTGATGATGCCTTCTCGAGAATGTTAGCGTAGGAGGTGCAAGACGAGCAAGGTTTGGACGCCGAATGATACGTTCGAAGCCGAACATACCTCGTGTGCCGAACGTCACTCTGCTATGATGCCGAACGCTCCGGTGTTGACCGGTTCTACCGGGTATAGCCTCTTCAACTTCTACCTCCCTCTATATAACCAGGTCCTTCCCGTCCCTTCTCCTTTATGCTTTCATTCCTGTCACTCTTCCAAGATTTACAACTTTCTTTAGCCGAACAGATTTACAACTTGAACCTTCCTTCCTAAGCTCCTAACTACAATCTAGGTACTACTCCTCTATTAATTTGAATAGGTTCCAAATGAGATGGTCAGGTCTGCCATGTAAAAAGCTTTCGAGTGGGTTGCCCTCATTGCCGAACGATAATGCGAGGTGAGGAGGAAGGATTTGAGGTGTTTGCGCACGTGGTTTTAGCTCCATCGCGCCGAACCGAAGTCAAAAAAAAGGAGGAAAAGGAAAACGTTGGAGGTGGTAAGGGTGTTGGATGGCATAGTTATGGTTCGGCGTATGTTGTCATGCGCCGAACGATAGAGGCTACCGAGTAGTATTTCGTCTGAATGAGGCCGAACACTCGCTAGAACGCCAAACAACAACTTAGCCGAACGAACTAAAGCCGAACACTTACTAAAATGCCGAACAATAACTTAGCCGAACAAAAACTCAAGCCGAACATTCTTAGATGCCGAACAGTATCGAGGCCGAACAATACGATTGTCAAACAGAACTTAGACCGAACAATCTCAATGCCGAACAACATTCAAATGCCGAACAAACATATACATGCCGAACAATTTCAATGCCGAACACTTGACAATGACTTAACCGAACCAAGATACATGCCGAACTCTTCTCAGGACGAACAATGCAATTGCCGAACAACATTTAAATGCCGAACGATATAAATGTCAAATTAGACTTAAGCTGGATACTTCATAAATTACATGTTTTCTAAATCAGGAACTGTAACCACCACCAGGCGGGCTCTTCGAGACGGTCAGCGACGACGGTCTTCGAAGGCAACGATTCGAAACTCATTTTTATATCCTTGAAATCTTATTGCTTGTACACAATTGCTTGCACTAGTTCACACACCACGTGGGGGGAAAACTCGTGTTGCTAATTCTAACGTTCAAGGTTTTTTAAGTATAGTTTTCTCAAGCACTTAGCCAGGTTCGTTATTTATTTGGGATGTCGAGAAAATCTAGCTCCGCCACTATATCCGACAGGCCTGGGCCGTCATCAAGGCAAGGAGCCGCTGATACTTCTAACCCATCGACTTCTCCTACTCATAACTTGGCGCCTGATGCTCTGGAGGCAACCATCTTACTAGACAATCCGATCGATTCTCAAGCCTCGAAGATCAACGAAGCTGCTCTGCGACGGATATGCTCCATTCACGGGATTCCTTTTGCCGACGTGTTAGTTCCTTCAAGACACGATCGCCCTCATCTGCCCCCAGTCGGGTACACTACCTGCAACAAGTTCATGTGTTGGATGGGCAGCGTGCCTCCATTCAACTTATTTCTCCGGGATGTACTGCAGTACATAGACATAGCTCCGTCGCAGCTGCACCCGAACGGCCATGCATTTCTATATGGGACTTACCTACTTTTCATGGCTGTCTTCTCCAGACCTCCAACCGCCGGTGATATCAGATATATTTACATGTTCAAGAGACGGAAAGACAGTCCTTCTTTTATGTTCCTCGAGCCATACCACAAATGCCAGATCTTGACAGGGGTCTGTATTTGATCGGAGTCATGCTTTTCCTAACTCTTCATTTCATCTTTTCAGGTATCAACCCGCGCCCGGAAGGCCGAGGATATTCTGAGGTTGTCGATGCCATTAGAGCTCTTCCTGCCGAGGATCGAGACATCCGAGTTATCATTTCAAATGAATCACTGTCGGGGTTCAGCTTGCTGGCTCCTGGTCGTCGGATCAGCCTTCCAGAAGGTGTTACCATTCCCAAACCTCCGTCCGGTAAAGGGAAAAACTTGCTGGATCGTCGTCGCGCCGCGCTCCCGACACGCACGAAGAAGGCGAGCGCAAAGAGGATGATGCCCCTGAAACTCAGGGTGAGAATGCGGGTCCCACTCAGAATCTGGCAGTCGAAGTTCATGACATTGAGACATCGTCCTCCCCTTCGAAGGAAAGAAGAAGTTAAAATATAAAGTTCAGAAGGAGAAAGTTGGTGGCACTTCAAAAGTCACACTTATTCCGCCTGAGAAAGAGGCTTCCTCACAGCATCTGGAAAGTTCTCTGAGGGGTCTGTCCAACCTGTCCATCCCCGATGATTTACTTAATTACGGGTTCGATGATCCTGAAGCTCTCAAATTCTCTTCGCCCGCTAGAGGCAATGTAGGAGTTCAACTCCCGGCTCAAGGAGACAACACTCCGATTAGCAAAGATAAACGAACGGGTCCGTCGGGGGGAACACTAGGACACACACGCACATGCGCATTCCATAATATACTTCAAGTCTTTTTAACTCGTGAATTCTCCTTAACTCGTTGTTATCTCCATTCTTTGCAGGTGATATGGGCCACTCTCACGGACTTGATCGCCTTCAGGGGTCTTCTATATTCCATCACTCTGGACGGGATTCCGGTTCAGGCAGACACCGGGACCTAGGCGAGTATGAAGATAGGGATAATCGTCCCCGAGAGTCGTCTCACCACAAGAAGGCACATTCCCAATCTTCCCAATCCCGTGATCTTCCTCCTCCAACTGATCCGGATAGAGAGAAGTCTTTACAGAAGGGTTATCAGTCTGATGCTCCTCGAGAACAACATTCCAGTTCATCGAGTACAAGGCAAGTTCGAGAGCAACGTAAAAGAACGGAGTTTTCAAAGCCTCCTCCTCCTACTCCTGCGGTGGACCCAACTGTTGCGGAAAAGATGGTCGTTCTTAAGGCCAAGTTTCCAAAAATTTGCTTCGATGGTCTGAAGTTCCTCCCGGCTATTCATCATATTCCCGGGCATGTGAAGCAGAGTGCCATTGCCTGTAATAACGACGTCTATGTTCAACATGACGCGCTTGTGCACTTGGTGGAGAAGGTCTCGGAAGTATCTGTTGAGCGTCAACACGAGATTGACCGTCTGAATCTGGAGGCTGACAGCGATAAGAAAATCATCAAACTCCAAGACGAAGAGCTCGCTTCGTATAAGTCGAAGCTGGAAGCCGCTGAGCAAAGCGCAAAAGACACTGCTGAGGCAGTTACTCATTTAGAGGCGGCTCACAGGAAAGAGCTTGACGAGGCAGTCCAGCGCAGCGGTGCCCTCGCCCTAGAAAAAGACTCTGTCCAAAAAGAAAGGGACGCGCTCGCTACTCAAGTCAAAGAGCTGGAGGAATTACTTTCCAAGGAGAAGGAAGAAAAAGTAGCTGCTCAAGAAGAATCATAGCGATACTGTGATGAGATTGTTTCTACCCGACTCCTGAAGACAAAGCTCGATGACGAACTCGCCGGGGTCGAGAAAATGAAGGACGAGGCCCGTGAGGAGGGCAAAATAATGGCTATGGAGGAGCTTGATTCTCGCCTCGAGGCGGCCGCAGAAGCCGGCAGGGAAGAGGTCAAAAGTATGTTTGACCCGTTAATCGCCGAGTATGGAGCCCGCGTCCTTATGCACCGCGACTTAACATTTCTGGGTGACGGTTACCTCGAATCCCTGGCTGAGGCGTGGGAAACTCTGATAAGGATCAGTAAGGTTGAGTCGGGCTCCAACGAGGTCGATGAGGATGTCTTGGTGAAGGAATTCCTAAGGGGGAATGAGCCATCGGACTTATCCGCAGCATTGGCACTTTATAGCAAAGGCTCTTCCCCTCCGAAAGAGAAGAATGACGAAGCTGGCCCGTCTGGGGCCGATACTACTACTCCTCACATTGCCGCTCCTTACGCTGCTCAATCGGCCGGTCGGCCAACACTTGATCCATTCGAGCAGCATGCTAGTTATGATCCCGAAGATCCCGGGCTTGGTGTTCATGTGCTGTCACTTATCCTGGAGGGTGAAACCTCTCGCGCCACCGATAGCCAACCGGACCTTGGTAGGAAATTCTTCTTTCTCTAGAAGTTGAAGAGATCCCGTCATTTTTCAGCAGTGGCTATTCGTTCTAATGCTCATTCCTTATGTTTTCGTGCAGGTTGCTCTGACGCCGAGCCAACTCCGAGGAGCGATGACGCCAAGGAGGAAGCAGAGAAAACAAGCGACGTTGCTCACGCAGGAGTAACTCCCGGTCCAGACGCTCAAGTGATCGGGGCGCTAGATGATGACAAACTTGATACTTCGTCTCCTGCCGAAGGAAGCGATGAAATTGAAATCACTAGCGCCTCTGAGCATACTTCAGAGATGAGCATGAAGGACCGTCTCGCCGACGAGGAGAAGAAAAAGGTCAAAGTCAAAGTTGAATCTGAAATACTGGAACTCACTGACCCGCGGAACAGACCTTTGAAAATCATTCTCCCGGGCAGGTCCAAACCACTAGATGTTCCGTCTCCTACTCCTGACTTCGTTTCTCTAGCAAGCAAAAGGTCCAAGAAAAAGCGTGAGGGAGAGGAGTCGTCGGAAACACCAAAGGAAGACAAGAAGAAGAAGTCGAAGAAATAATCGATGCACTTGTTCAACAAGTTTCCTGCTTAAGTTTTGTAATTGCTTTTATCTTCCACAACTTGTAGTTTTTATAGAGAGGTCTGAATTTTGTAGGAGTGCTCATGTATCCCCATTTTGGACTTATTGAATAAAGTTTTTAGCTTCTTTTTCGCTTGAGTGATTCTCTTGTCTTTCCTTAGTTTTCTGACTAATTGTAGCCATAACTCAAGTTCTTATGAGTTGCATTATCTCCCGGTCCATTCTTGTGCTGTTCAAACATTTTTTGACATGGCGTACCTCACGTCCCACATCTTTCGAGTACTTGGACTTCTTGCTGACTCTATGCTCCGGGGACATGGAGGCTTGAAATAGTTTATACTCTAGTCCGCGCTCCGAGGAATTAGGGTACTCCGCTCCGCACTTCGGGGATTCGGAGATTTGAAATCGTTTATACTCTAGCCCGCGCTCCGGGGACTTAGAGTATTCCGATCCGCGCTCTGGGGATTCGGAGATTTGGAATCGTTTATACTCTAGTCCGCGCTCCGGGGACTTAGAGTACTCCGATCCACGCTCTGGGGATTCAGAGATTTGGAATCGTTTATACTCTAGTCCGCGCTATGGGGACTTAGAGTACTCCGATCCACGCTCTGGGGATTTGGAGATTTGAAATCGTTTATACTCTAGCCCGCGCTCCGGGGACTTAGAGTACTCCGATCCGCGCTCTGGGGATTCGGAGATTTGGAATCGTTTATACTCTAGTCCGCGCTCCGGGGACTTAGAGTACTCCGATCCGCGCTCTGGGGATTCGGAGATTTGGAATCGTTTATACTCTAGTCCGCGCTATGGGGACTTAGAGTACTCCGATCCGCGCTCTGGGGATTCGGAGATTTGGAATCGTTTATACTCTAGTCCGCGCTCTGGGGACTTAGAGTACTCCTATCCGCACTCTAGGGATTCAGAGATTTGGAATCGTTAATACTCTAGTCCGCGCTCTGGGGACTTAGAGTACTCTAGTCCGCGCTCTGGGGACTTGGAGGTTTAAGTCATTTATACTCTAGTCCACGCTCTGGGGACTTAGAGTACTCCTGTCCGCACTCTGGGGACTTGGAGGTTTAAGTCGTTTATACTCTAGTCCACGCTCTGGGGACTTAGAGTACTCCAGTCCGTGCTCTGGGGACTTGGAGGTTTAAGTCGTTTATACTCTAGTCCGCGCTCTGGGGACTTAGAGTACTCCTGTCCGCACTCTGGGGACTTGGAGGTTTAAGTCGTTTATACTCTAGTCCACGCTCTGGGGACTTAGAGTACTCCAGTCCGTGCTCTGGGGACTTGGAGGTTTAAGTCGTTTATACTCTAGTCCACGCTCTGGGGACTTAGAGTACTCCAGTCCGTGCTCTGGGGACTTGGAGGTTTAAGTTGAGAGAAATCGTATTTCCATTCTTTAATTTGTATTCATCTACTGTATCAAGGCTAAAGTCGTCGAATGAACAATCGAACCACGTTTGTTCACGGAATGGGATTCTGCCCCCCAGGATAAGGGACGGAATTTGAAAAACGGACGATCGATTCTCGTCCGCTTGGTGATTATAGCTCTTCCAATCAAGTCAAGGAAGGAGGTATATGACAGATGGTTAGATCACATCCATGTTGGGTTAGATAGCCAAATTTCTTACAATTTGCTCCGTATCTCCTTCTAGAAAATAAGGATAATAGATTGTTGAGTAGACAAAGTAAGTTGCATATGTTCCAAGGTGCAGTCGTGTCCATATATTGAGAGCGATGGTTAATGAGTAGGAAGTCCACCACAACTACTTCAAGTCGAGCTTCTGAATAACCTTTTCTGTTTGAGGTAGGATTTGATGTGTAGATGATCAAATCACGTCCACTTTAGACGGATCCCGGCGTCACTGAGCTTCATGGGGGGTATTTTGTCGAACTTTGTTCTATGACTCGATTGGAGTGGATGATCGGGCCATATTCATTCCAAGCAGTTTAGGTCTCCAAGTCAAATGTGGAGGTTGATGGATGGATGGTCGGTTGTTCGAATCGATCATAAGTTGAGCATACGAACTCGGATCGTCTTGAAACTTGGAACATTGGCTTCCCTGGCTTTGATTGTTATGTCTTGTTAATCGTGGCTCAATCCAGACTCGGACAAATCCATCGATATCCATAGTGAGCCTTTGTGTAACCGATCTCCAAGACGAACTGTCACTGGTTTCTAATCAAGTTCTTGGTGACACGGCCTTGCCAAAGGGCGGGATAACATTTGCCCCCCAAAGGACGTCTTGTGTAAACATGACGTGCTTTGAAAAACCGCAGTCTTTCACACTGAATATTTCCGTTCAGTTGATTGCTTGACAATCGTCTTTTAATCGTTTCGTTGCAATCTTCTTTTAGACAAATGTTCAACTAGCGTGCTTTGCTTTGGTTCTGCCCCCAGTTTTGGGGATGAGTATGGAGTTGATGTATGTTTATACTCCGTCTCGCACTCTGGGAGTACGGAGTTGAGTAGATGTTTATACTCCGTCTCGCACTCTGGAAATACGGAGTTGATTAATGTTTATACTCCATCTTGCACTCTGGGAGTACAGAGTTAAGCGAATGTTTATACTCCGTCTCGCACTCTGGGAGTACGGAGTTGATCAATGTTTATACTCCGTCTCGCACTCTGGGAGTACAGAGTTAAGTAGATGTTTATACTCCGTCTCGCACTCTGGGAGTACGGAGTTGTGCGAAGGATCGTCGTGTATCAACCCATTTTAACCTTGATGTGATGGCTTGCCCCCGAGCTCGAGTTTCACTTAGCGAGTGGCTGGCTGTATCGCAGCCGCTCTCTACTTGAATAAATTCCACTTGCAGGATGGAATTCAGCTCTCTGTGCATCGTGATGTTGTACATTGTATTTAATCCATAGCCCCAAATCAAAGTCATATGGTTGATGATGAGCAATAGAATTATTCTCGTCCAGATGTAACTCCACACGTCCGATCATGGTCTGCGTAGATTGGTTGGCAACCAAATCTGAGTACCTAGACACCTGCATCGTTTTGAAAGCAGTTTAGTTCAAGCTAGTCGTAGTTCATAGAACAATTGAAATAGAGATGGAAATGGAAATAATTCAAAGAAGATTGTGGTAAATCTCATTGATATGTGAAGCAGCATCGTGTGCTCGCTATTCGACTCCTCCCCTGTCTCCTTTCAAAGGGATGTTGGCCGTCAACCGTCCAATTGATAATCATAGCCCTTTATTAATAGGCATCGGATATTCGCTGCCCGCCATTCTGCAGGACTTGTACATACTATTGAAGCTTTCCTTTCCAGGTCATCTTTTCGATCACACCTCAGAGGTGTTTGTAATCGCCCGTGTTAGGATCAGTGAGCATTTGGGAATATACAACATTCCCCTGATTTTCTTTAGACTTTGGTGTCTGTATAGAAGGTGGAAGGTTGGTGTCTGTTCTACGCGCCTGTCCATGCTGATGCCTCCTCTCCTAGCGATCTGCCAATCGTGCGTCTTGAGGTTCGACATCGTTAGCATTTTGATGATCCGGGCCTCTGTCCTCCATCTGTACCCCGGTCCTGAAGTTTCCAGCTCTTGCTTGGTCACGGTCTCCAGTTGTTTGAACAGCAGCTTCTGCTCGTGCAGCGTCAGTCTTGCGGCGTCTGCGCCTGGGAGGTTCATCAGAGGAAGTTGAACTGTCAGATGAAGAGTAAGGAGCGGGATTGCCCCCAGCATTCTGTTGCTGCTGTTGAGTGAGTTGTGCCATCAGGTTGGCGTTAGCTTGTATCTGCTCTCCTAGTTGTCTCCTGCTTTCCCTGAGTTCTCTCATCAAGTCATTGAACTCTATTCTGGTGACAACTGGAGTCTGTTCTTGAGCGGCAATTCCTGCACTCGGAATCGTTGGTTGATTTCTAGGTCCTGCTTGTTGCACACTAGCAGTTTCGTGGGCATCCGCATTATGAGAAGCTGACCTGGTACGTGGTCTTGCCATTGTAGAGTTATCGGTATGAACTCTGAGTAGAATCAACGGATGTCCTATCGGTGAGTCGGATCTTCTTTGGGGGATTTGTTCAATCCAGTAGCTTCAAAGCAGATCCGTGAGGTCTGAGAATTCAGTTCTCAGTGAAAGCACCAAAGTGTTAGCACCAAAATTGGTCACTAACCTCGTAGAAGAAGATTGTGAAGAGATATAAGTGATGAAATCAAATTAAACAGAGAAGACAGTGCTAATCTAAATGCAGAAAGTAAGAACACCAAATTTGTAGTGGTTCAGCGTAATTGCCTACGTCCACTTTGTTCAACTTTATTAAAGTGTTAGCACCAAAATTGGTCACTAACCTCGTAGAAGAAGATTGTGAAGAGATATAAGTGATGAAATCAAATTAAACAGAGAAGACAGTGCTAATCTAAATGCAGAAAGTAAGAACACCAAATTTATAGTGGTTCAGCGTAATTGCCTACGTCCACTTTGTTCAACTTTATTGATTTCCTTTATGGTTGATTACAAATACAATTCGTGAATCAAATGCTTGAGTGAAGTTGTTAAGTAGAGAAGATGAGTCTTGAAAATGGCAGAGTCTCCCCGGTGTTTTCTCTCCAAAAAAGGATCCCTTTCACTGTGACCCTGCCCCTCTATTTATAGGCAAATATGGGTTGGACTTCCCAAGTGGGCTGGATAGCCGAACGCTCTAGCCCCAGTACAGTGGTCGCTGTATGCCGAACCAGGTGTGCCGAACGCTCTGATGCCGAACAGTCCCTTATATGCCGAACGATGTGGTTGATGTCTGGGAAGTGCAGGACGTTTGTCAGTCTAAGCCGAACGCTCTTCTAGATGCCGAGTACTCTTGTATGCCGCGTGCTCTTGCTGCCGAGCATTGGTTGACGCTGAGTTCCACTGCATGCCGAACCCTGCTGGGTACTTCGCCGAACACTACTGGATGTCGGACTCTCTGGATGCTGTGTACTTCGCCGAACACTACTGGATGCCGAGTACTCTCTGACGCCGAGCGCTTTTGTATGCCGAGCAGCCTTGATGCCGAGCACTCTTGTATGCCGAGCACTCTTGTATGCCGAGCACTCTTGTTGCCGAGCATTGGTTGACGCCGAGTGCTGCTTGATGCCGAGCACCCCTGTACGCCGAGTACCTTGGGATGCCTAGCGCTCTTGTTGCCGAGTCCTCCTATCACCGAGTTCTAATGATGCCGAACGCTAGCGCTGAACATCGGTTGTCGCCGAGTGCCTGTTGATGCCGAGTACTACGTCGAGTACTCCTGGATGCCGAGCAGTCCTTCATGCCGAGCTGTGGCCAATGCCGAGCACTCAGTTGCCTGGTCAAATCTCTAGGAAACAATAGAACTAGTTAGCGGATGATGAAGATGAAGATAATCCAAGCTTCTTGCTTACTTTGGAAATAAACTTGTTCATCTTGGATGAAATTTTATCCAACTTCTAACTAACGGATCGTTTAAGAATCCGTTGATTCTTAACAATGGTCTTTTGGTTATTGAGAAGAGTTTTGTTGGTTGGATTAGGAGGATAGTCAATACTTTTCAAGGATGTTTCACCTTCTTCTTCTTCTTCTATTTCCATTTCATCCCTTTCTTCTTCTTCTTCCTCTTCCTCCTCTTCCATCTCTTCATGAGCCAAACGCTCTTCCTTTTCGGCAAGAGTCTCATGCGGTTGAAAAACAAATGGAATTTTCATAAGAGAAATATTTGAGTGATTGAAAACCTTTCTTGAAACAAATTCTTCTCCTTTGAAATCTACTCCAAAATAGTTAAAAATCCGAGTGAGATAGATTCCATGATACAAAGTATTCTCACCCATTTCATGATTTTTGGGACGAAGTTCATCCAAAATAACTTGCGCCTAATTAACATCATAATTTCCAAAAATAGCAAAAAGTGCTTTGCAAACTTTTGATGTAGGATTGTTAAAATTCCCCGATCTTGGGGTCAAAGTATGTTGTAAAAGAAGATTGACAATTCTAGCTTTTGGTCGAAAGTTTCGATTTTTGAATTCAAAATTATCATTTCCTTCAAAAATATGATGAAACGTCTCACGATCATTTTCATCAATATTAAAACTAGAAAGATCCATTCCCATATTCTTGCAATTGAGAATGGTACCCAAAAGATCAAATTTAAAACGATTCTAGTGCCTTTGACACTACTCCAAATTTCATCATCGTTTCCATTATAAAATCCTCGATTAAGATTTGCATAAATTTTTTTAACAATATTTGGATAGCAAACAAAATCATTTTGAGAAGCATCAATAAGACTGAGAACATGATTATTTGCAAAAAAAAAGAGAACCAATTTCATAAGTAGAAAAATCTTAAAATAAAGCAAACTTTCCGGGATGGACTTTTCCATAGTTAGCATAATTGATGTATGCTTTTATGGCCTCCGGATCATTGAAGAGTTGCTCTTTTATCTTTCTGGAAATTCTCATGGTGGAAGGGTTGCTTAAAGAAGCCATTAGAGTAGAGAGTAGAGAGCTTGAAGTTTTGAAGAGAGAGTTTGAATTTGAAAATGAAAGTGAAAAGATGTGATAAAAGATAGTGAATAAATAGATTCTCAAAGGACATATGCTCTGGTCAAAAGATGCCTTTTCAGATAATTGAATGAAGTGAAAAGGTGGAGGGAAATTCAACCATTTGAATTCAAATTTTGAATTTCAAATTCTGTACCCATGTCGACATCATGGTAGGGACTATGTCGACATGTGTTTTTGAATTTCTATAATTTATTTTCATAAGAATTCTAATATATATATATATTCTTATTATTTTTAATGTCTATATATATCTGGAATATTATTAGTATATTCCATAAGATATTATGATACTAATAAAAATAAAAATAAAAATAAAATAAGATAATAATAAAAAATAAAATTTTAAATTTCAAACAACACACCAATTCAAAATCAATCAATCTATCAATCAATTCTAAGCATGCAATTTCAACCAATTATATTGTAAATGTGTACCTTTTTCTGAGTCCGTTTCTCTGAATTCGTTGGAGTCGTGAACTGCCGTGAAACACATATTTGAATTATCTGTCTTTTGATCATCATCGCTTGAAGACGAGTCTGAGTCATCTAGAGTAGCAGTAAAAGCATGTTTTCGTTTCTTTACGGAATCATTGTTTATAGGAAGGTTTTGCTTATCTGGATACGGACAGTCTCTTTTGATATGGCCTGATTCGTCACAGTTGAAGCATTTGATATTGTTTGGCACTACATTATGATTTCATGCATTCTTATAGTTGTTTCTCTTGAGATTATTCATCTTTCTGTATTTCAGAAATTTCCGAAAATTCTTGGTCATAAAGGCTATCTCTTCATCATTATCGCTGTTTGAGTCCAATCCATCGGTTAATGCATTGAATGCCATTGATTTCTTTTCAGATGCTTTGCTTTCTCTTCTCCTGATCATTTGGACTTAAAATGAAATTAGATTTCCAATTAATTCTTCTATCTTTAAGGTACTGATGTCATTTGCCTCTTCGATTGCAAGTGTCTTTTGATCCCATTCTGGAGTAAGAGAATTTCATATTTTTTTGACTTGATCTTCTTCGGAAAATTCCTTTCCTAAGGATATTAGAGAATGCACAATATCCTGAAATCTACTATAAATATCTGAAATAGACTCATTAGAATTCATTTTAAATAATTGAAACTGATTTGTGAGCACGGAAATTTTGGTCTGTTTAACTTTGCTTGTTCCTTCGTAAGTAACTTGCAAAGTTTTCCAGATTTCATATGCAGACTTACAAACTGACACTATTAAATTCATTCCTATCAAGTGAACAAAATAGAATATTCATTGCTTTAGAATTATTCTGTAACGACCCATAAATTTCAACTGTTTTAATAACGTAATTAGTTGAATTTTTGTGAAATTTTAAACGATAAAATTTTGAAATATAAATTTGATATTTGGAATGCGTCTAGTTAAACATAACAACTGGTAAATTTTCGTCCGAAAATACGAAAGTTTATTTCGCGCGTAACTTTACTTCAATTTAATCAGTTAAAAAGCGATGAAAATAAAACATTTTCGGAATCTAAATATTTTTACATAGAAAAATTCTAAACCATCTTCTGAGCAAGACGTCATTTTTCGTTTTTCAAAATTCGGAATTCTTTAGCTCCGTCGATCTTATTCTTCTGCGTTTTTCTTGCATTGTCCGTAGTAGAAAAATTCGAATTCTTGTAATTCAAATCGTACCGCCAATATTTTTATACCGCTTTCATCGTCTCGTTGTGCTAATCTCAGCGGTATATTCACTTCTGTGTTTTGAAGTTCGGTATGCCGCGGAAACTGCAAAACGGTCATTTGTATCGGTACACGTTCTGAAACTTTTGGCTTTCTTGTGTCTATTCACTTACCCACTAGTTAAAATCAACAGCTGTTTTCTTTTAATAAATTTCTGAATTCTCGGGAGTGATTTTTTTATGTTCCCTATGGTTAATTATTGTTGTTAGTTCGTATTCCTAACCGGTGGAAAATTGAGAATGTTATATTTTTGATTCGTCTTCTCCTCTTTCTTGGAACCACTCTGCCTTCATTCATTTCGCAGCAACCTTCCTATTCCCTCCGCATGCAGCCAACCTCACACGCATGCCCATCAACCAATCCTTCCCCTCGACTTCCCATTCTTCCCTTCCACCCGCCGAGCAACTCATCCAAGCCCATCAGCCCAGATCCAACTCCTCTCTCTCTCTTTCTTCCATACCTTCCTAGGCTCTCCATCAACTAGCGGCCATCCCCACCTCAAACTGCCACCTGCAATCATCAAGTGGAACCCATCATTCCCAGCTCGCCTCCCGCCATCTCCGCTACAACACCTTGCCTCCACGTCCAGCCCGTATCCTTTTTCCATCACCTGCTAGCCGATCTCCCACTGCCTCAAACCCAGCCCATCCATCCATCTCTCCGAATTCTTATAGGTAATATATATCTGTTAATATATATATGGTTTATATAAACTCTGTTATGCAATGTTATATCAGTTCTTATATACCTGGTTATTCAGTATAAAGGTTATTGTTTAAATGGGTAGGCTGTTAGTTATATGTGATTTGTTTTGAATTATATATATAGTATGTACAGATATATGTATTAATATATGTTTCGATTTTTAGTTATAAACATTAGTATATAATTTATTCTGTAATTGTTTTACAAACTATAGATGAATACAATAATATAAGTTTATATTTGTATTAGATATTTTTGTCTATTGCATAGTTTATACAGTATGGTTTACATATATGTATGAATATTGGCCTTTATATGTTTACAGTGCCATTTTATAAATGATTATAACATAACTCGCATAGGTTTCCTTACAATATAGTTATATACTAGTCTATATTTATATACTTGTTTTTCTAGTAGTTTACAAAAGTTTTGTTTTGGTGAGGCTATATACCTGTAAGTCTATATATTGATAATACTTATAAACGTGTTGTATATATCCATGTTAGTTTGGGTTTTGTCAAATCTTAGTCCTAGCTAGCTATATACAATATATATATGAAACCCATCTTGATTTGCTGCTATTTGGGAGGTAGCAGTTAGTATATACTTTGTTTAATATAAAGTGTTTTACCTTTACATTATTATCATATTTGTAGTCGTTTTCGTTTTATATATATATGCTGTTAATGTGTGTGTCGACTGGAAGCTATCGTGCTATATATAAATTGCATTAGAATTATTTGTTAGTGATACTGATTTCACCATATACATATATAGTAGTTTACATGCTCTTATATATTAGTTGATTTTATTTTTCCAGTGAAGTTATATATAGGTTTTGGTGTATAAGTCAGTTACATCATATATGTATATTAGTGATATTTACATGTTAGTTGTATAGAAAATTGCGTCAGTTGATTTGATATAAGTATATATGTTGCACTACATTATTTTGTCTAAGTAGTATATATGTGTCATGCACGTAAGTTAAATGGCCTTTAAAATAGGTCGGTTTACATATTTAAGTTGTACTTGTATGTTTTTTTTACAACTTTTCAAACTTGCAGATTTTGTATACACTGCCTATCTTACATCATCTGCATATATATATGATATATGTACAACATTTTTCAAGAGTAGATTTTTATATTAACCCTTATTTGTATAAAATATGTTTAAATATTTATTAGAAAAATTTGGTAAGAAATAATGATTTGGAAACAATATATATATATATATATATATATATATGTTTTAAATCTGATATGTATGTTAAATTTTAAATTTACTTTAATGAAGGAAATCGATATAATATATGTATATTTTTCAATTATATCGAGATGGGTCTAATTCGTTTATCAATTCCTATTTGTCAGCTTGTCCGTCGAATTTGTGCCAATCTAGCTTTGCTTTGAAATTCATGCTTGGATTCCGTAACTCATTCCATTTTCCAATCTCTCTAGCCTTGAAAGGTGAGCAATCACTCACGATTAACGTTCTTTTATTTATTAAATCTGATTTCAATTAAAACGACAATTGAAATATACTGCTGTTATTTATGCTATTAACTGTATTAGTTCACCTGTGACATCTGACACCTTTATCTGTTAATTATTTATGCGATGATAATACAGTTTGGCTGATAATTGATTGATTGTTGATGTTTATATTGGACGTTAAATTGTTAGTGTTAAATGATAAATATTATGCAAAATTGAAATGGATATAGGATAGTTAAAAATTTTAAAACTGATTTATATGTTAAATTTGATTAGTGAATATGACCCCTTTTAATTGTTAAATTAATTGACATATAGAATGGCGATAATTACACTTTGAACCATCGACGTATATTGGATTAATTGTTGTAGTGTAAAAATTGAAATTGAATGACAAGTGAAAACCGTAATGTAATAATCTTTAATCTACATGAAATGATAGTGTAGATTCTAGAAATAATTATATTAATTCGTACAAATAACAATGCGAATTAATACGGTTATTTCGGGATTATTTGAATTGATTATTGGATTGATATTGATTGTTGTTATTGCTTGTTTATTTACTTTGAAATCATCCCAGTTATCACACTGCAAGTTCCCTTTGCTATGTTTTGATTTGAATTGAATTGGAATCGGGTTGAAATGATAAATACCCAAATTAAACTTTGACTTAGGATAGAGAATTAAATAAAACCCGATTGGTCAATGATTTGATTTTTAAATAAAATGAAGATTTTATTTGAATAAATAATATGTTTTGAAACGAAGTTGGAATTTGAATTTTAATGAAAGGAAATGTTAATATTTAATAATCTGAATCAAAATATTAACATAGTAGATGATGAATGAACGTTGTTCTAAAATTTAGAATTATTAATAATTAAGTTTGAAATTATTTAATAATTAAGTTTTGAATTATTTAATAATTAAATAAGATTGAATTATTTAATGATTAAATTGAATTGGATTCTTTAATAAGTAAAATTGAACTTTTGATAAGTGAATTTTACTTTGTAAATAATTGAAATTGAGTTTCTTTATTAATTAAGTTTTTGGAAAATTATTTAAGAAAGTAAATAAGTGAAATTGAATTTCTTTAACAAGAAATAAAAATGCGATTTATTGAAATTAATGTAAGACTTGAAATTTAAAGAATTTGGTTTGATGAATTTAATTTAATTAAATTTGTAAGTTTTGATATAATGAAGTTGAATTTAAATAATGGATTTAATGAATTGGAAATTTAATAGAAATTGTTTTGAATGGCAAATTTACTTAATGAATATTGAATGAAATCGATAAATGGATTTAAATGTTAAATTGAATTAATTTAAATGATTTCGGAATGAAACTTATATACGAACTTGAATCAATATTTGAATTGTTTAAAAAGAAATTGAAATTGAATTATAAGATTTTGAAATGGTAATTTGGAAGTTTTGAAACGTAAATTGTGGAAATTGATTTAGTAAGAGAAATGAAATGTTGGTTTACAAATCCAATTGAAATTGTAATTGATTTGGTTTTGAAAAATAATAAATGACCAATCGGAGTAATAATTATGAAAGTTATTAAAGAGACTAGATCGGTTATGGACATACTCTCTGTCTAAACCGAAACCACTTTAATAACTGTACGCGGAGTGTGATCCAGAATGAAGTGGTTGGAATGATGTTCGTGATGACTGAAGAAAGAGAACGATAATGGATAGCCTTGACACTTGTGTCAAATTGGAAATGGCTAAAACAGGAGCCGTGCCGGGCCAATGGAGGTCAGCTACCTCAAGCGAACACACTTCTTCGAAAACTACTCATTACTTGTTGTCGATTGGTGCACCCTTGATTTGGGAGTGTTGTTTCGCGGTGTTGCGGTCGCTGCGGCGATGCGTTCTAACCAGTCCGGATCAGGCAAACGGTAGTTTCACTACCTTGGGTATTGCCTCATGTGCCTTGTCATACTTGTATCCCTATACGCGACCACTACGATTTGTTTTGTACCTTTAGTATATGGATTGCCCTCTTGTGACTTCCGGTTTTGGGGAAACTACGGTCTTGTATATGCTCTTGGGAATAAAAATGTGTTAAGGGTGGAATGGGCCATGACTTAACACTATTTTGATATCTTATATTACTGATAGGCATTATCTACTTATCGTACACTACTACATAGTAGATAGTTTAACGGATCCTTAAAGGATGGTTATTCCAACATCCTTTGAGTTACTTGTATTTCAATTGCTATTTCACTTGAGTTGGATTTATTAATATAAGAATGTTAATCCTGACTCGAGTGTCTTGTGTTTTTGCTTTACGCTCGGGTCAGACTGAGTGTACCAGTATTCGAGACTCACCTTTGAAGTTGGAGCTTTGCTTGAAGATCCAGCCATCTATTCTGCTTTCAGTATTCGATGATTCCAGTGATGTATTCTGATTTGTATCTGATGTATCGTATTACTCTTCCGTTGTATCTGGTTTAACTCTGATGTAACTTATACATTTATATAGTAGCTTCATGAACTACTATCTCTTTTATTTCCGCTGCATTTATTACTCTGTGTCTGTGATCTATGATTATTTATTTACTGTATATGTTCAGTTTTGCCAAATTTAAATTAACAACGCGGTATTTTGAGCAATTCAACTCTGGCATGAGTGTCTACCTATACACTTATAATGGATGCGAATGGTCCAAAATATCGGGTCGTTACATATTCTATGCAATAGTCTTTTGCTCAGTGGTTCACTGTGCAAAATTAGTTGTGGGTTCAGAATATTCATTTTGTGTGATATTCCAAGTGTCTAGACTTACAGATTGTAAATATATTTTCATCCTACATGCGCAGTATGCATAGTTATTGCCATTAAAAAGTGGTGGTCTGGCAATAGACCGACCTTCTACAAATGAACTAGTACCAGTAGTAATAGAACTAGTGTTAGTAACAGTACCAGTGTTGGTAGCCATTTTGAAAACATTTCGAACTTCAGATTATGAAACTTTGAAAACCTTGCTACGATACCAAATGAGAGAAATGCGGATTACAGATCTTAAGGCTAGTGTAAACACTAGAGGGGCGGGGTGAATAATGTTTAAGGAATTACTAATTCTTTTCAAGTTTATATTAATTTGAACACAAATGTATACAATATTCAGACACAGATATGATCACAGATTCAAACACAGATGCACATATAAAGTAAAAGCAGTAAAGGAAAGAACACACCGGATTTTATACTGGTAGGAGTTACCCTACATCCAGTCCCGCACACAAGTACGGATTTCCTTTCAAAAGCAATCTTTACAATTACAACCCTCGATTTCAAGGCCACGAGGTACACCACTCCAGATTCGCAATCCTCTGGGTAGAGATACTTGATTTCCCGGGCAACAAGTTCACCCAATTGATTTCCTAGGCTACAATCACACCTTTTCTCACTTGATTGATTTCCTAGGCTATAATCACACCTTTTCTCACTTGATTGATTTCCAAGGCTACAATCACACCTTTTCTCACTTGATTGATTTTCAAGCCTATAATCACACCTTTTCTCACTTGATTGATTACAAAAAAGCCTATAACTCTGAATAGCAATGGGATCTTGTTGAGATAGTGATAGAGAATCAAACCAGAAATGATCTAGTTAAATTCAATGATGATTTCGGCAGAGTAATGGTAAGAATATATATAAAGAAATGTAGAAGAAGAAGAGGAGTGAAAACCAGAAAAATATTGTTAAAAATTCATTGAAAACATCCCCTATTTAAAGAAGAACAATAGCCATGTCTATTCGTGAAAGGTTATGGCGAATAGACACTTCTTTTGAAATTCAAATTTTTGAAACCAACTGCCACTATGTCGACATGGGTATCTTGGGTATGTCGACATCCCAAAGGAAATTTTGGTGATTTGTTTTTCTTTGAAAATTACTTCTATCTTATATTAAAACTATTTTTAACTTTATAAATATACTTAACTATAGTTAAAACACATAAGTAAATATAGAGAATAATATATATATAATTTTACTATAATTTTATATTTAAATCTAAGTATAAATATATTATAATTAAAATATAGTTTAAAACAAACGAAGTTTAAAACAAGAGTTTATTTAAAAACAAAATCAAAGAATATAAGGCTAAAACATCTTTTTGAAAATCATTTGAAAAGATAATTTGTAAGGCTAAAACATTTTGAAAAGCAGTTTTTAAAATCATTTTGAAGTAGTTTTACAAGCTTCTTCCTGTAGAATATCGCATCACATCAGGACTCGAGAACTTGTACAAAACCAGGATGTTCGTGGGTTTGTAAGCCACTTGTCGTAGGTTTGTAAGCTACTTGTCGTGGGTTTGTAAGCCACTAAAAAGGTGGAATGAGTTCCATCACAAATGAAATATGGAGTGAAGATTTCAGTGCTATTATGAAGTTTTAACATAATTCTAGACTCAATACTTATCTTTTACTATTTGATAATCTTGCTATTCTTGATACTCATGAGTCTTCAATCTTGATATCTTGAATCTCTATACTGTATAGTCTTCATTCTTGATACCTGCATGGTTAAATCCTGCATATTCATATATATCTAAACTATAATGTTAGTGTTTATATTTTATAATCTTATTCTAAGGTTGTTGTCATCAAAACCATCATCTCAAGGACTAACATTGTTTTGCTAAGTCGTTTAATTAGATTTCTAATACGAATGAGGTAGAGGTTTGTATATACTAATAGATTGGAAAACGGATTTAAATACGAGCTTTGTACTAAAAGTAAATGTTGAAATCATTTATTTGAAAGAGTTTGAGTATTTACTACTAGTATAGAAACCTTTGTATTTAAAGTGACAAATCACATAAATGATTGTAAAAACAATCCATCACCAAAAATTCACATTCGATGACGTGAATCAAAACCATAGAAATCGATATCAAATCCATCAAATGGATATTCCCAAAAATCCAGAGAAGAAGTCATCAAAGTCGATAATAAATGACAATAACCAACCGAATCAACAAAAATCGATAAAACGGAAATCCACTAAAACATAGGCAAATTGGCTGAAATAAATAGCACCAGACGTCTGGTGGTTTTCCCAGACGTCTGAGCTGTGGATCTGGAAATTTTCTTCTAGATCGCCCAGACGTCTGGGAATAAGCTCAGACGTCTGAGTTGTACATCTGGAATTTTTATTCTGATGGCCCAGACGTCTAAGTGTTTTCCCAAACGTCTGAGTTGAAGCTTAGGGCAAAAAATCAGCCTAGGCCATTAATGGCCAAATCGGTTCGGAAGCGATTGGATGAGTGATGGTGGCTAGGGATTTATGCCAAGCGACAACCCAGCCCCATAGGCTCTTCAATACACTCCAAACAACATGTACAAACATCCATAGTAGGATTTTCATAGATTTTGACTTCAAAATATCAACAGTTGGAAAATTCACCAAACCAATTCAATTCAAAAGCAATTGGACAAGAAATAGATGTTAGGAATTCATACCTAACAACAATGAAAGCTATAGACATAGATGTGAGTTCAAGAACTCACCTTTAAACCCAAAAACAAGAAATGAGAAGCTCTAAAACAAAGCAAGATCGATTTCTCTTCAACAACACCTCAAGAATCTTCAATTTATTATCAAATGAAATGAATTTCCTAAGTTAGGTTATAGGAATTTCTGAGAATTGAAGAGAGATTGAGATGGAGAAGATGAAGAGGATGCTTACCTAAACTTCTTTTTGATTTATAACTTGAGGTTGAAATTCCTAAGAGAATTAGGGCTTAGGAATTTCTAATCTCTTTTCTTTTCCCTCATTTTTCTAGGGCTTGAGTGTTAGGAATTTAGAAAGTGGAATGAATGAATAAAGAGGATTGAAGTGGGAGGTATTTGGTAGAAGGTTTGGGTTAGTGGGCTAGAACTAAACCCAAAGCCCAATTGAAAAATACCAAAATTCTAATCAACTCCAAACATATCAATGTTTATACTCAAAAAAAGTTGTAAACATCGTTTTGAACTCAATGGAAGTGGTCTCGAGTCCAGATTCGACTGTTTACAAAAAGTCACATTTCGGACTTTAAATTCAACAAACGATGCTATATTTAAATAAAACATTTAAATATATAATCGTAAAATATGCAGGTTGTTACAATTACCTAGACTTGTTATCTAGTCTACTCATTTATAACAAGTAACAAGTATAAACCCCTAGGGTCAGACAACAGTATGGTGTGAGCGGTAAATGAATCTCAAAATACTATACAAGTAAATATGGTAAGGAACAAACGTATATGTACCATACCTGACATGTCCCAAAAACCAAAGAGTCAGCACATAACGATATAATATGTACTCTACAATATCATAAAGGTAGAATACAGAATACCATAGTGGATGTCCAAATATCCCTATCTCCAGTACCCACTCCCAATGATATCTCCCAGTGATAGCCCACTAAAGGAAAGCAACCAAAGCAACCATAGCATCCATCAAACAAGACTCGCTATCGCTCATCCCTGTGCTCTGAATATATGATAATGATGTGCATGTAAATGTGCATATTTTAACCACCATATTTAATCTATTTTAATTAAATAAATGATCATATCGGGTATTTTAACTTGTTTAAACCAAAATTCAAATTATTTGAAATTGTCACATATTCATCTTCATATAGGGGAAAAATGGTCATTTCTATGTATTTATTAAATTGTGAAAATTTACTTGGAATTTTCTATGTTGTTTTGTAGGAAATTTGGTGAATTTTACAAGTGGTTACTTGATGATATATGCATGCACAAGAGTGAAGAGAACAAATGAAGATGGAAATAATTCAAAGTGAAGATAATGGAGGACCCCACCTACCCACCTACCTTAATGTACAAATTAGAGGCTAATTCCCATGCTTATTGAATAAATGGCTTCATGTACACTTAAATGAGGATTATTTGAAGCTAATGATTACTTGGCCTCCACACTTCCTAAGAGGGTATTTTTAGCATTCCCCAAAAATATGAATTAGGGTTTAACACATGTATAAAATCCCCTTATGTTTCATTTAACCCTCTTCCTTCTTAGTCTCTCTTTAGTTTAGTTTAGGCTCACAAATCAACAAGCTCTTCTCTTTCTCTTTTCATGGCTACTTAGCCATTTTTATCTTCATGTAATTTTTCTTTTTTATGCAATTTAATACATGATCTTCTCCTTTTCTTGTTTATTTCCTTTCATGTTGTAGTGTAGATCTCTTTTATTTTATGCAATTAGAATAGTTTTCCTTACATTTTGCTCTCTTTTTCCTCTTGTTAGTTTCATGTTGCTTTCTACATTTGTTCATATGATAACAAATATGAGAGGCTAATCCCTACAATTTAGGGGTAATGAAGCTATCTAGTATGTAGATGCAACATTTTGATGTTTATGCTCTCCTTTTGTGCTTAATATGAAGTGGTTTAACTTGTTGTTTTTGATGTGAATTTGATAGCCTATATTGTTGACAACAAATATGCTATGCTTAAACAATCACAAACAATGATTACCTCTTCATCTACATATGATGATGGTAATGAAGTGATTGTTGAAATTAAAATTTGATGGCCTATATTTATAAACAATAGTTAATAGGCCATGCTTAAAATAGATTTTGCTTTCAACTTTGTTGTCATATTTCATAAGAGATAAATGTGTATTAATGGTTGTGTTATAGTTTGATGGTTTATATTATGCTAATTAATAGCACAAATATACCATACTTATGATAAGCACATCAACTAATTACACTAATGACAAGAGAAGAGAGATCATAACTTCATTTTGTTGATTTATGTGATCTAGAGAGTGGAAATCGCCTCTAAATTGCCTTCGCACTCTCATATTTTTATCAATTTCTTTTGCTAGTTTTCTACATTTTTAGCAAATCACATTTTCAACTTTGGTTTATTTGATTGAATAGAGATTTAAAATCATCAATTCCCGGCGGATCGACCCGTATTCACCATGTACTACAAGTGTACGTTGTGCGCTTGCGATTATATTTTTAATTTAAATTCGTTCGACGGTTTTCTAAACCGATAGAATTGCCGTCGACGAACAAGTTTTTAGTGCCATTGTCGAGGAATTGTTTTGATTTTAATTTTTTATTCTTCGAATTATTTTTGTTTGATTTTTATCGTGTGTTTGTTGTGTGTGTTTGCAATTTTTTTTTAAAAAAAATTATTGTGTGATTTTTGTTTACATTTGTTTGTGTGCTTGTTGTTGTCTAGTTGTTTTTGCATTGCGTTTTCATATTTAAAAAAAAACATATACACAATTTCTTTTGAAAAGAAAAAAAATTTCATTTCATTTTTTTAATTTACGTTATTTTCAATTACAATTTACAATTCCAATTTCAATTACAATTTACAATTTTCATCCCTATACCATTCACTTTTCACAACAGTTGTTTCTGTCATATACCACTGTTTCATTTTTTCCCATCAACAGACCAACAACCATACTTCACTGTCTACACAATCTTCACCACAAACACCTATCCTCTTCCTCCCAGCAAAACTATCCCCGACCTATCAATCACCATCTGACTCTCTCCATTATTCTTCATCCTGCACAGTGACCACAACTGCAGCTCAACCAACCCACAATAACCACTAGCTCTTCACAGTGCAACATCCCCTACAGTTACTAATCTCCTTACTGCTGCCAGAGAACCACCAAAACTTCACCCCCGTTTCCACAAACCATCATCCATCATACGACCATCTTCATTACATACTGCCACCATACTGTTACAATCATCAACTTCTTATACATCCACCTATCACAGCCATCACAACTCATTGCCCTGACCACCCAGCAACACAATACATACTCCACAACATTAGACTACAACATCAAACCAGTGCACAAACTTCAACACTACAACAGCCTTCAATAGACTCCTCTGTTCGTTCACTAACCACCATTCAACACTACAAGATATATCACATACCAGACAACTAGTCTCTAATAGTCTACTAGTCTCCAACAGTCTACCAGTCTCCACCATTCGACCACAACAAACCTCATACTCCTCTTCACATCAGCAAATAACTCCAAGTTCAACACAACTGCAGACAAACTCCATTCCCATTGCTAGCAATTCTTCACATCCATACAATCAACCACAACATCATATCAGTGACACCGCCTCACGTCTTCACATCCATCATCTTATGCCTATATCACCCTTCAGCAAACTCCCCTGTACCAACCACCAGGAACCTCTCACATTTCAACCACTCAACCACTTCACCGCAGTCAAACAACATAAGCAAAATCAACAACATCCACTGTCATATTGCAATCATTCCATTTCATTTGCATCTGCCCCCTACTTACACTGTCAAACACTCACCACATCACGCCATAACCATATCAACAATAAACTGCAAAAACATTTCACCACTGCCTGTTCCACAGTCATCACGATTCACCCTACATCTCTGCCTGCATAGTTCATCTTTGCCTATTCACTCCAGCCATAGTTCACCCACTGATACATTGCAACTGTGCATCATTGAAATCCTCCACCACAACTTGATCACCACATCACCCACCAGTTAACTAAAACATTGCCACTTCTCCACTTGCCCAAACTTCCTTACAGCAGCAACACCCAAAACCACAAGACCATCAATCTTCATACATTCTCACACACCCCATCCACAACATCACATAGTTTAACAAACTTCTCCACCTCAATTCGGCTTCCTCAACAATCCAACCTTCAACCTGCACTAAAACAAAGTACCACCCAAATTTTCACAACAATCGAACCCCTGAAACAATTCATAGCAGCCGCGAGCATCGAATCACCTCCCGCTTCCAACTTGCAGTCGCCGCCATCAATAACCCAATCGAAACCATAACCTTCGCGAATCCAATTCAATCAAATTCAACATACAACCAAACCCACCTGTCGCGAATCCAAATCTCGAACCAAATCAGTCAAGTTCACCACTACAACACGCGGCACCTATTCCAGCAACAAAAATCGAACAACCAAATGCCTTCACAAAAATTGCCTCGAATCTCCTCCAACCTTCAACCACTTGGCACACCCGGTCGAACAACCCAAATCATCGATTTCAATTCGACCACCACGCTGCTTCCTCACCTTCAAACGACACAGCATTTCTATAGCTAATTTGTATTTCATTTTTTTTTACAGAATCGCAATTTTTTTTAATTTGACTGTCGAATTTTTGTTTTGAAACAGGGAACATAAACGAGTTTTGTTGGTAGGAAAGTCCTATAGGCCGGGTGGGTTTTGATTAGCGGGTCGGGTGGGTTTTGATTAGCGGGTCGGGTTAGTTTTGAGAGAATTGTTTTCATTTTTTCTTGGTTTTAAATGTTGAGTTTTTCGTTTTTGTTTCACTCTTATCTTTAAAAAAACAAAAACAAAAAAAAACAATTTTTTTTTATTTTTTTAAGTAAAACTTCACTTTTAAGTTTCCTTTTCAAAAAAAAATTAGAAAAAAAAAATCAAACAAAAACTGTATATATATTTTGTTTTTATTTCAGGTTGCCAAAGCAGAATTGCAGAAGGAGCAGAAGTGCTTGCTAAAATAAATTGCTTGCGTGCTGAGCTTGCCAAAAAAAAACTGCTTGCTTATTTATAATTCTCTTTATTTGCCTTGCATTGTATATATCTATTGTTTTTGTTTGTCTTGCATTGTTGTTTACTTGCATTAAAAAAAAAATCAAAAAAAAAAACGAAAAAAAAACAAATAAAAACAAAATCCATTCGTAGTTTCTTTGTTAATACACATTTAATTTCTGCTTTGCATTTCATCCTAGATTTTGAATAATAATAACGATTAGACATCAATAAATTTTAATTGTATACTGACAAGTTGTCTTCTTTGAACAATTTAATTTCTTGGTGTTTAGGCTACGGCAGAGAAATAACCATTTATAAATATTACGGTGATTCGTAAATATTACAGTGGTTGTTCCTCTGAAGGTACTTGAACCTTCGGTTACATTGCTACGGTGATTCGTGGTGCACCGATAAATCTTGTCCGTTACCTGGCTGAGAACTATCTTGCTGAACTAAGACAATGTGTAATTATACAATTTTGGGTTAACTTAGGATAAATCATTTGTAATTAATCCTTGCATTCATTTAGTTGCATTAGTTCATGCATATTTTAAAAAAAATCAAAATCCTAAACTAAAAAAAATTATATATATTCCTTTTCCTTTGAAATTTTTAAATCCTTTTTCATTGAAATTTTAAAAATCCAAAAAAAAACCGAAAATCCAAAAAAAATTATTTTAAAACGTTTTCAAAAATAAAGAAAAATTTGAAAAACCAAAAAAAAATCAATTTCCCTTTTGAAAAATAAATTTTATTTAAATATTTTTCCTTTTTTAAAATAAAAACCAAAAACATTGTCAAAAATGTCCGAGTTTCCCCACTTACGTGAATTTTATAATAGTTGTGAAAATCAATATAATCCATATGATTTCACTCCAAATTCGTATGGATATTTTAACAGCAACTATTATTTAAATGATTCGAATTTTGAACCATAAAATTTTCAAAACGTTGACCAACCCTCAAATCTTGAAAAGAGCATTTCGTCTTTACTTAAAATCTCTACACAACAAAATCAAATGATAAATTATTTGTGTAATTCATATTTGGGTAATGATTCAAATCAAAGTTTTCAAAATAATCAAAATTTGAATTCACTTCAAAATTCAAACGATTTCGAGTATAACCCAGGCCAATTCAATTTTGAACTCCAAAATGAATTTCAAAATCAAAACGAAAATGTGATCCACTTTTCAAATAATTTTGGCAATGGGAATAATCTCGAATATGCTGCAAGTGAAAAATTTTGTTCTCAACAAATCCAAATCGAAAATCCTCAAGCTAATAATTATAAATTGGATTTTGTTGAACAAATGAACGAAATTTATGATGCACACAGATTCGTTGTTTGAAACATATATGAAACAACGTGATAAAAAAAATCAAATCTCAATGTGTGACGAGTCAAGTGATAATCCATCTTTTAGCCAAATCGACGATTTTCAAATAACAACTTTTGAAATTGAAAATGATGATCTTAATGAAGTTGTTGAAAATTTGGTAATTGAGTTGGATTTCAATTCTTTTGAGGGTGTGGAACCAAATTTAAATTTCGATCTTCCTTTTTCTAAAAATTTGAATACAACAACTTTGAATTTTGAACTTGATTTATGCAGTAAAGTTGTTGATATTCCAACAAAGGAAGTCGAATTTAACGAACACGAGTTTTATGGACTTTTTGAAAACGAGTCGTTAAACTCTGATGGGAAAGATTTAAATCACCAATTTGATTTTGAAATCAATAATTCTGAAGAATTTTTCAATGAACAGCTTGAATTTTAATTTGGTGAAAATAAACTTGAACTTCAACCGATCGTTTTATCAACCCCAAAAATCATCGAAAAGGAAACAACTCGTACGATTTTTAATAAAACGACATTCGTTTTTCCAAATCAACGTTCAACTTCAAAATCTTTTACGATTTGGTTTTTCGAGCTTAAGCCGTGTCTCGTATACTTGACGAGGCAAATGAATCGGTTTTTGGAAGACCTTTTCATTTACGCTTTGACGATATACTTTCTGATCTCGTGTAAATACCGTTCACCTTCATGTAAATATAGGTCATTTTTTTATTTTTCTTCTTTCTCCTTCCACTTGGGTTGACTGTGGGGACACAGTCAAAATCAAGTGTGGGGGGAGACTCATCATCATTTTTGATTTTTTATGGTTTATTTTTAATTTTTCTTTCCAAAATTAAAAAAAAATCTCAAAAACAAAAACAATTTTTTTAGCATTTTGATTTATTTTTAAAGAAACACTATAAGATAAATAAATATATGGTTTTGGTTTATTAAATTGAAATTTTTGAAAATTTATTTGTCTTAACAAAAATAAAAATGAAGTTTGATTCCAAATAACAATGGTTTAACTAGTATATAGGAAGATTCATACGTGTTAATTATGAAATATATCCTAATTGGAAATCTTTGTTTAAAAGAGTGGTGAATTTAAAGTAAATGATATAAGATTTTTTTTGTCTTCTAAGTTAAATGGTGCTAAGATGATAGTGCGAAACTCTCTCTTCAAAAAAAATATATAAGTAAAAAAAACATTTGTATATATGTATATATTTTTAACACCTAGAGTCATGTGTTCACACTCGTGTGTTCACTCGCTATGCTCTGTTCCCTTCTCACGTAAGCCCGAAAGGCAGTGCACGATCGGTATATCTGACCTCAGTTTATCTGAGTTAGGTGTGTATATAAAATTATTTTACTAATAACGCCTACAGTCAATAAGTGTTCACACATGTGTGTTCACTCGCCACGCTCTGTATTCCCCTCACATCAGTCCGCAAGGCAGTGCATGGGTAATATATCTGGCCTCAGTTTATCTGAGTTAGGCATATGTAAATATTGCTAATATCAACAAAAATTTTCAAATGAAAAAAATGGAGAGAGTAAGCAATTGAAATCCAAGCACTATTTTAACTTATTCGATTTGACTTGTTATTGAAAAGAAATAAAATTACCACTTTGATAAACTTTGATAATCAACTAAGGATCCATTTTATAATTACACTTTGTTATCAACCAAAACAACGAGTTAAAACTATAGCCTATTTGATTTTGATAACTTGATTTTTATTGGAAATTTTGACAAGTAAAATGACTTAAATTTTCAAGATAATAACCAAAACCTATATTTAACTTATTTGTGTCAATTAAAAAATAAATCCTTCATTGTAAATATTTTCAAAAACTTGCATTCATCTCTTTGTAAATAAATCTGCGTTGTGTAAATATTTTCATCCTGCATTTGGATTTTGTGGGTAGTATCCGTTAAAACCTTTACGAGACTACACTCGTCCTACTGGGGACATCCAGAGGTTTAACGGCTTATTGCATACGCTCAATGCAATCGTGCTGCCTATGAAAATGGATTTATCTTAGTTTTCCTTTATTCGAGGACGAATAAAAAATTAAGTGTGGGGGTATTTGATGTGCACGTAAATGTGCATATTTTTACCACCATATTTAATCTATTTTAATTAAATAAATTATCATATCAGGTATTTTAACTTGTTTAAACCAAAATTCAAATTATTTGAAATTGTCACATATTCATCTTCATATAGGGGCAAAATGGTCATTTTTATGCATTTATTAAATTGTGAAAATTTACTTGGAATTTTTTATGTTGTTTTGTAGGAAATTTGGTGAATTTTACAAGTGGTTACATGATGATATATGCATGCACAAGAGTGAAGATAACAAATGAAGATGGAAATAATTCAAAGTGAAGATAATGGAGGACCCCACCTACCCACCTACCTTAATGTACAAATTAAAGGCTAATGCACATGCTTATTGAATTAATGGCTTCATGTAAACTTAAATGAGGATTATTTGAAGCTAATGATTACTTGTCCTCCACACTTCCTAAGAGGGTATTTTGGGCATTCCCCAAAAATATGAATTAGGGTTTAACACATGTATAAAATCCCCTTATGTTTCATTTAACCCTCTTCCTTCTTAGTCTCTCTTTAGTTTCGTTTAGGCTCACAAATCAACAAGCTCTTCTCTTTCTCTTTTCATGGCTACTTAGCCATTTTTATCTTCATGTAATTTTTCTTTTTTATGCAATTTAATACATGATCTTCTCCTTTTCTTGTTTATTTCCTTTCATGTTGTAGTGTAGATCTCTTTTATTTTATGCAATTAGAATAGTTTTCATTACATTTTGCTCTCTTTTTCCTCTTGTTAGTTTCATGTTGCTTTCTACATTAGTTCATATGATAACAAATATGAGAGGCTAATCCCTACAATTTAGGGGTAATGAAGCT
Source organism: Allium fistulosum (assembly GCA_030737815.1). Classification (NCBI taxonomy): domain Eukaryota; kingdom Viridiplantae; phylum Streptophyta; class Magnoliopsida; order Asparagales; family Amaryllidaceae; genus Allium; species Allium fistulosum. The sequence continues at coordinate 1,189,777,066 of CM060904.1, read as the reverse complement.
CTCTAGTATGTAGATGCAACATTTTGATGTTTATGCTCTCTTTTTGTGCTTAATATGAAGTGGTTTAACTTGTTGTTTTTTATGTGAATTTGATATCCTATATTGTTGACAACAAATAGGCTATGCTTAAACAATCACAAACAATGATTACCTATTCATCTACATATGATGATGGTAATGAAGTGATTGTTGAAATTAAAATTTGATGGCCTATATTTCTAAACAATAGTTAATAGGCCATGCTTAAAATAGATTTTGCTTTCAACTTTGTTGTCATATTTCATAAGAGATAAATGTAGATTAGTGGTTGTGTTATAGTTTGATGGTTTATATTGTGCTAATTAATAGCACAAATATACCATACTTATGATAAACACATCAACTAATTACACCAATGACAAGAAAAGAGAGATCATAACTTCATTCTGTTGATTTATGTGATCTAGAGAGTGGAAATTGCCTCTAAATTGCCTTCACACTCTCATATTTTTATCAATTTCTTTTGCTAGTTTTCTACATTTTTAGCTAACCACATTTTCAACTTTGGTTAATTTTATTGAATAGAGATTTAAAATCATCAATTCCCTGCGGATCGACCCGTATTCGCCACGTACTACAAGTGTACGCTGTGCACTTGCGGTTATATTTTTAATTTAAATTCGTTCGACGGTTTTCTAAACCGATAGAACTGCCATCGACGAACATATAACTCGTATAGCCTCCTTACTACCAAGGACTAATGGAAATCCCGGGTCTCTGTGTACTCTCGTTTCATGCAGTCCAAAGCTTGATACGTGTCTCGTAGCCCCAAAGCTGGAGACTAGACCCAAAGCCACTGGTCCAGGGTATTCGGATCCTCGCTACCAATCCATGTGCGTCCCCACTTATAAAACCCTGCTTTGAGTAAACAGGAAAACACTTCGAGTGTTAATGATTCCTTAGCACATACTTATCCGAGCTCTCCTTTGCTCACTTTGGACTTCGAGCCCTTCTTGCTCAATCTAGTTTCCATTATTCACGAGAAACCCTTTCACATTTCCCAATCCTACGGCTCCCTCCATAACCGAGCTACCATCTTTAGAAGCTGCTCCCAATACGAGCCAACATCCAAAGATTATAGCTTTTCATCATGCCGTTACATTGCCATCCAACCCTAATCCGAACAAGCCAATTCCTCTAGCACGATCCATAGAACCTTTACACCATTCCCCAGAAGTTCCACTTCCATTGGACTCACCATAACAAGTCGATACCGAACTCTTCACATTGGTGTCGATCTCTCTACTTAGCCAACTAATGGCTGAGTTTTCTTCCACTCTTTCCTTAATTCTAATACTCCATGCCTAGATGCTTTGACCATGACCTATCAACCTAAAACAAGTCATTATAGGAACAAGCCTTCTCTTCAAAGCACTCAACTCCTCATTCTAGAAATAAGTCGTTATAGCCTCCAACACTTAACCAATCACCAATCCATCACCTTGGGCAACCTCCACTAGCCTTGCTCTTGCTCTCGCCAAAATCGATGACCTATAGGACCAACCCAAACATGTTGGTGTCGAGCTGTTTATGTCGGTGCCGACATGTGTACTTCATGAATTCGATCTTACAACTTCAACCTATGCGCTTCCCATACTCCATAGCCTCCCTTCCAAGTTTCTTCCAATTCCGATCATCTTTGCCTCCGACATGCTCAATTCTCATACCTATCTTTCTAAACATCCAAAACACTAATAAACAACATCAAATCACAACATACAAACATAGAACAACAAGCAATTTCATCCATTCAAATATGCAATCTATAGAAATACGATAAACAAGTCAATCTCTAACGTAGATCTACATATAGCATGAATATATGAACATAAACAATGGTGATTTCTAATCAATCTATATCATATGCATGGATTAACATGTAATGACCTGGAATTTTACCACTTTGTTTTGTGAAAATTTAATTAATTTTAAATATCAATTAATGATTTTAATAATTAAATAATCCTCTTTTAATTTATAACTAATGATAGAAAATTCATTTTTGAATTTTTACTAAAATAGATAGTTTGATAAAAAAAACAGAAAATGTGACCGAAATCAATTTTTCGAATTTTTGACTTTTTATCAAACGTCAAGTTATAGAAAGTTGTTGAACCTTTATGTCATTCTTAAAAACAACACTTGTATGTTTTGAATATTTTATTTTGATATAAATAATAACAGCAATAATAAGAATTTGAAAGTGTAAATTATATTTAAATTTCAAATAAGAAATGATGGATGTGAAAGAGAATGTTTCCTTAAATGTAAAAGCTAATTTAAGTACAAGATAATCCTAATATCCGACATATTATAAATTTTTTTGGTACTTTGATGGATTTGGAAATGATAGAGTGTGGGAGAAGGGATGGTGGCATGTTCATGAAGTAAAGGGAGGAGGTGATGTGGCAAAAAAGTGGTAGAGGGTATGAATCTAAGGGTATTTTAGTAAATCACTTATTATATTTTATATAAAAAAATTCTTTCTTTTTCAACTTTCGTTTTCGTTTCATTCTTTTATTTTCAAACTTTACTCCCTTTTTCCAAGCCCCCTCTTACATTCTCATGGCCTCCTTAAAGCTTTAGCATTTAAAATCCTTCCTTTTCTATTTTAAATTCCTTAAAACCAATTCAAAAGTACTCCTTTCTATTCTGCATCTCCTCTCTTTTCTAAAGCAAGCCTAAACTCCCCCAAAAAGCCCAAGGCTAAGCCGACAAAGCCTAAGGTCGAACCCATATTGCACCTTCCATGATTTGAAAGTCAAGTTTTGAAAAGGAAAGCTAAGTTTCAGGTGACGATGGTAAAGTGTAGTAGTTTGAGTTGGTTTTGGTAGATTTGGTGAGTAAAGCTCACCTTTTAATTAAAGTTCCAAACTTGGTATTTTTGAAATAATTTTGTAGTTGTTTGATTAGAAAATATCGTTGTATGTGCTTTACATATGTGTGTTTGGATGTAATGTTTGGTTATGGACTTAGAATTGAAGTTAAAATGTTAAGTGGTGTTTAAAGTCACGATCTTTACTTTGTGTAGGATGTTTTGGAATGTGTGTAAAGCTTACGTTGTAGATGTGTATGCTAAAGAAAGTTAGCACTTGAACTTGTAGATGTGTGACATTGAGATCCTTTGGTTTAAACTTGGTAACTTATTTTATTTTTCAAGAAAAGTTTTACAAGTTTTCAAACTTTTCTTTTTGGTTTTCAAAAACTTTAAACTAAGTTTATAAAGTAATTTAAAGGTAAAGGGTAAGGTTTAAAAATGGGGATTTGGAATGTAAAACTAGTTATGAGGTAATGGTATCCATAGCGATAGTTGCTATGGATGTAGTTCGTAAGACGAACACTTTTTTGTAAATTAAAAATGTTTTCATTTTAAATAGTTTTGAAAAGTATTTCAACATATTATTAGTATTAAAAAGTAATTAGTACTTATTAATTAAAAAAGAGTTAAAGGGTTATTTAATTAATTAATTTAGTAAAGGTAATTAGTACTTAATTATTAGTTAAGTAAAGTTAAATAGTACTCAATTTATTAATTAAGTAAGATAATTATAATTAATTAATTATTGATTAAGTAAAGGTTAATTATTTAATTAATTATTATTTAAATAAGATTTAATTATTAATTTACTGTTAATTAATTAAGGTTTAATTATCAATTAATTATTAATTAGGCATGGTTAATTATTAATTAAGTTAAGGTTCAATTAGGATTTTACTTAGTAAAAGGATTTATTTAAAAGGAGATTTTCAAAAGATGATATTTTATAAGGGATTTTTATAAAGGAGTTATAAAAGAAGATTTATAAAAGAGATTTATAAATAAAAGGGATTTTATAAACCATTTTAAAGATTAAAAGAAGTTTTATAAATTAAATTTGTGATTTATAAAAGTATTGGAAAATATGAAATGGGCTGATAAAAAGATAATTTAATAAAGGAATGAGATTTGTTTTGACAATTAATCCTTCTTAATTATGGCGGTGTGGAAACACTCTTTTCATACTTAACACCGAAGGATAATGGTTTAGTTACAGTAAGTAATCTTTTAAATGATATTTGTTTGGTCCATTTAAATATAAATTTGGAAAGAAATATTCGTTAAGTTTTGTAAATATACTTATGCCGCTGAGATAAGCATATTAATATATTTTCTAAGAACTGAAAGTATAATGTCTGTAATATACTTATACCGATGAGATAAGTATATGGTGTTTTTTAAGTATTTGAAAGGGTATAAGGAGTTTGAGAAAATATCTTTTATGAAGGTATTTTGATTCAACTAATTTTAAAGAGATTTAATTGATAAAAGATTAATTAATAAAGGCTTTAGTGGATTCCATATGGAATTGAATCTATGTTTAATTATTTGTTTATTTGATAGTTAAATAACCGACTATCAAATTTGGACCAATTTTTAACTCTGAAAATATCTAGGAGAAAACACGAGAATTATATGGTACAGTTATCCTCGGGGATGGCATACGGAGCGTATAAACTCGTGTGTTCTTCTAGTACAAATAATAAGGAAATTCGTCCACTTAAATGGTTAGAAGGTGATCTCTGCTCCTAGGTATTGTCTATATATTTCCAAAAGAACCGAGGTTGAATTTACCGAAAACCATCAAATGTTGGTCCAAAGAGACTGGGATCGGATAAGTATGAATTATCCAATAACCACTTTGAACCAGCTTAAGGATTTAAATTTAAGACATCTTGAAGATGATGGAAGTGAAGACAGAGCTCTTTTAAGTGCAAGGGCTACTTGCTACTAACCCTGAGGGTGATTCTAAAAAGGATGTAGTAGAAGTAGTGCCTTCGGTTTGGTCATATCCTGAACAACTTATATGGATGAATGCTAGCATTGAATTGTCGCTTGAAGGACGATGTTAACATTCCAAGTGGGATTTGCTAAAGAGATAAAGCTTCGCCTCAAGCCTCACCAACCGGGAATGACTAAAATATAGGATATGCAGTAGGTCTATGTGGGCCGCATCCATTAGAGTATTTCATCTCCCTTCTAGATATATATATATATGGCTTTGGTTGTGCATGAGAGCTCTCGAAAAAAGGTTGCAAAGCAACAAGGTTGATGACATATTCGGTACTATCCATTAAGGGGTAGGCCGGTTCTGTGTAGCAAGGGTGCAAGATGTTCTTGTTGACCTAGGTATGTTTTTCTAGAGGTGTAGTGTGATAGGCGGTACCCTAGTAGCCTTGTCATTGGTGAAATCCATTCTCCGATAAGCACTGTACAGATTTAGTTGTGTCTAACTATGTTGGAACGTGAGATGCAAGCATTCCAGCTATATTCATAATTTATTTTGAAACCCAAGACATTATTATAATACCAATGGATTTTATATAGAAATGTTTTGGTTATCATAAGGTAAAAACCCATCCATGTATATATGTGACATGGTCTTACGAGATACCTTTATTTTTGAAAGGTGTTATAAACCATTAAGAATCCATTTCATTGTATTTCTCATGCTGGTTTTACCAGACTGGTCCGGGTGTTATTTATCTTATAATGCTAGGGTCAGTCCGAGCATATTTTTCAGATCTAGTTGGACATTTTTGGAGCATCAGGAGATGAGCTGGATGCCTTCAAGACGTACACCCATATTTTCTTTTATCTTTGGACATTTGTTCTTGTCTGTATTTATCAGAAATTGTAAGTACAGGTTGTTATAAGTGTCCAAGTTGATGATAGACTAGTACTCTGATTTGTGTATGTATATAAAAGTTTCCTTTTATAAAGACCATTGGTATATTGTATGTTACTCATCACATTTTGTGAGATTATGTTCAGTCTTTTCTTTCTTTCACATCAATAATTTGTCTTCCAGCACTTGGATGTTCGGCACATGAATAATATGGATGTATTAGTGTCGACTTCTGGAGATTGAAAAAGTAGGTTGTTATATATGTAATTAGAGTTAGAAAGGGTTTTGGCCAAAAATCAATTTAAAACATGTTAAATCCTATAATTCTACCAAATAAACGTGCATAGTATAACGAGAAGGCATAAACCACTAATCAATTACCAAATTCAATCAATTTGAATGTAGATCCAATTCAGACAGCAATGAAAATCACTTCTAATCAACCAATTTGACTATCTCTAGCTTCTAATCGAAGTTCTAATCTCTAACCCACAATCTAGTTTGATTTAGAGAGAAATTTGGATGAATTAGGATGGCTTTAAGGCTTATTAGGGTTTCAACCTGATTTTGAATGAGAGAGAAAGTTTTAGTTTGATTTCTACAACCGCTATTTATAGTGATTCTCTAATTCGACCAATGGGCCAACTAACAGGCTTAATCAATTACACACTAATTCTCGCCAGTAGCTTTTTAAACTTAAAACATGCATAACTTCCTAATCGTAAGTCCATTCTTCTATTATGACAACTCTACGAAATGGGAAACCATCATCCTAAAGCAATGGAACTGGTTTGAGACCCAAATTCAACTTCTATCAAAATTTATAGCCCAAATAAGATTTACAGCGTCAAAATGGTCACACAGAAATTCAAAAATAATCACAGATGTGAAAAATATCCCTTAGAGTCATGTCCTAAAATTATAGAATCATACGACCTCATACAAAATAGAAATATTTTATGATCATTCAATGCGTAAAATGCGGATTATTACTTTCTCCCCCCTTAGGATTTTCGCCCCTGAAATCCCTAAACAAGCCAAAGTATAAGCAGCAGTAGTTATCTTACATGCCTACCAATCATAAACAACCATCACACATATCAAACAAGTAACTATGCAATCAATAGTGTAGGTGATCTATCCTAGCATGCAGAATATTAACCTATCTAATATAATATACAATGGTGAAAGTAGATACGACAAACGTTGGGTCTTACCATTCAAAAAGCTTTGGACAACTAGTCCTCATGCTCTCCTCGTTCTACCATGTACAATTGTCATCACTTTTGCTCCATTGTACCTTAACTAATTTCACCTCCTTTCTCTTAAGCTGTTTCATATCGTACCCAACATTACGAAATGGCTTACGAGAGACAGAAACTTCTGGTTCTACCTCAACATTTTCTAGCCGATCCGGTGCAATCATCACGCCTGGGCCATGCACAAATTTCCATAGATAAGGGACATGAAAAACATTGTGCATGCCCGCCATCTTTTAAGGTAAGATGGCCCTATGTGCTTCTTCCCAATCCTCTCAATTATCAGAAAAGAACATATGAATCTTGGTGCAAAATTCCCCTTTCTACCAAATTGAACTACATTATTTAGAGGAGAAACCTTCATAAATACAATGTATTCGATAGAAAATTCTAAATCCCATCGTCTCTTATCCACATAGCTTTTCTATCGATTTTGAGCAGCTTTCATTCGTTGTCGAATGATCTCAGTCTTCTCCGATGTCTCTCTAATTATATCCGGTCCAAGTATTGATTTCCCGCCCGCTTCCCACTTACATAAAGGAGTGTTACATAGCCTTCCATACAATGCTTCATATGGAGCCATTCCAATACTCGATTGATAACTGTTGTTGTATGCAAACTCCACCAAATATAATTGATCATCTCATGATCCATTAATGTCTATAATGCATGCTCGTAAGAGATCTTCCAATATACTATTTACTCTCTCGGTCTGCCCATCCGTTTATGGGTGATAACCAGTACTAAGATGCAGCTCTGTCACTAACACCTCTTGTAAGCTCTTCCAAAACTCACTAGTGAACAATGGGTCTCGATCGCTCATAATGCTCTTCGGTACAATGTGAAATCATACTATCCATTTTACATACAACTCCACCAGCTTGTATGCCGTTCTACTTGACTTGACAGGTATAAACCTCGTACTTTTGGTCAACCGATCTACTATGACCCAAATTCCATCGTACTCTGCTCGAGTTCTCGGTAGTCCATTTATAAAATCCATCGATACTTATTCCCATTTCCACTCAGGAATTTCTAGCGGTTTTAACAGTTCACTAGTTTCTTTTACTCTGCCTTCACCAATTGGTAGATCATAAACTTCAAGATGAATGTCTCAACATCCCTCTTCATGACTTCCCACTAGTAAGTTTGCTTCATGTCTCAGTACATCTTGTTACCACTGGGATGAGTAGTCAATCTGGAATGATGACACTCTCTTAGCACTTCATCTTATAATCCATCAACACTGGGAACAAAGAACCTCCCATCTTTACGAAGCCAACATTCTCAGTCGAGTTCATTACTTCATATCTTCAAATTATACCCCTTCTTATTCTTCGTTATGATCTCCGCTATCCTAGCATCTCGCTTCTGACTAATACCGATACTTTTTGTAAGAGTAGGTCTGATCGACAAACTTGCTAACATTTCAGGTCCTAGCTTGCAGTGAGGCCTAAAATCAATCCACAATATACTCTTTCTACTTCCATTTCAAGAACATTACTCCCAACCCAGCATGTCTACTACTAAATGCATCTGCGATCACGTTACCCTTTCCTAGAGTGTAGGAAATACTAAAATCATAAGAAGATAAGAACTCTAACCACAGGGATTTATAGTCCATTAACAGCTCAAACCTCTCTCCCAATATATAGTGCCTTCACATCTTCAAAGCAAAAACCATCACCGCCAACTCCAAATTATGACTTGGATAATTCCTTTCATGCGGCTTTAGTGGTCGACTGGCATAAGTGATAACCCTTCCCTTCTGCATTAAACCACAGCCAATCCAGTACCATAGGAATCAGTATACTGTTAATTCTTCATTTCCACTTAGAATGGTCAACACTGGTGCACTCGTCAACCTCTCTTTCAGACTCACAAACGCATGATCGCACTTTGCATCCCAACAAAAGTCTGATTCTTCTTTGTTAAATTGGTCAACGGTGATGCTATATTTGAGAAGTCCTTGATGAAGCGTCCATAATATCTCGCCAATCCTAGGAAACTCCTCACATCCATAGTATTCTTTGGTTGATTCCAATCTTAGACCACTATACCCTATTCTGAAACGACATGACCTAAGAATCTAACTTCTTTCCTCTAGAAGTGACACTTGGAGAATTCCACTCTCAACTTGTGCTTCCTTAATATATCTAGCATAATCCTCAAGTGCGTCTTGTTCTCCTCGTTAGTCCCAAAGTAGACCAGAATATCATCTACGAACACAAGCAGGAACTTATCCAGTTGGTCTCTAAAAACCCGATTCATGAGATCCACAAAGTATGTCGAAGCATTGGTCAACCCTAATGGTATCATCAACCAGTCATAAAAACTCGAGGACTTACGAAATGCAGTAATAGACACACTCTCCTTCAATACTCTAAGCCGGTGAAATCTTGTTGCCAAATCCATTTGAGAGAACACCTTTGCACCGTGTAGCTGATCGAACAAGTCATCAATACGTGGGAGTGGATACTTTTTCTTCTTCGTCACTTTATTTAGCTCACGATAATCCACACACAACCTCAAAGAGCCATCCGCCTAAGTTGTGAATACAATAAGTGCGTCCCACTAAGATATGCTTCTTTCAATGAACCCCTTCCTCAATAGGTAATTCACTTGCACCTCCAATTCCTTTTGCTCTCTAGGTGCCATATGCCTCAAAGGCATAACTATCGGTCTGGATTCCTTTATCAAGTCTATTCAAAACTCGATTTCTCTATGCGGCGTCTGTCCAGTCACTTCCTCAAAGACATCTGGATACTCTCTAGCGATCAGCACAGATAAAAACCCCTCATGTGGAACCTCAAGCGAATATTGAAAGCTAACCATCACCCCATTCTCTGGTAGGCAGCTAATCACTACAGTTCGCCCATCCACATCTCCGATTGTCACAAATAGCTTCTTGCAATCCACTATAGCCGCATACTTCTTTAGCCAGTCCATTCCCAATATAATATCGAACCCAACGAAATTCAAATTAATGCAGTCGCATACAAAAGAGCATCAATGATTCGATAAAACTAAATCGCTACAAACAATGCACAGGCTAGTCGAGCCTTCAATAGGGTTTGTCACGATCAAGGGCCGATCTAATATATCAGGTCTCAATCCCAATCTATCTACTAGGTCACTACATGAATGAATGTGAAGCATCAGTATCAAACAAAACTCGAATAGGAACATCACCAATAGAAAGCATATCTTGAATGACGACTCCTTTCTCTATCTCCTTCACCGAAGGAGAACTTGACGAAGTCGGGACTGCATCCAAAGCATATTTTTGCTTATACTTCACCAGTTTTGGACAATCTTTCTTCAAATGCCACGACTTATTGTAGTTGGAGCATTTATTCTTATATCTCACTTTGCAATCCTTAATCAAATGGTCTTTCTCTTTGCACTCGTAGCAAATAGGTTCCTATTTACCCTTCTTCTTGCCACCCTTGCCCTTGGGCTGCTTCCTATTTCCATTACACTTCTCCTTGCCTTCACCGCCTTGCTACAGCTTTGGCTCCTCCTTGTCAGCAGAAACAACGATAGCAGTCCTAGCTTTGGAGTATAGGTTCTCATAGCGAAGTGCCTTCTCTACCAGCTTCTCAAAGGGCTCATCAATATGGTCCACTAGCTTCTCCCCAAGATAGTCATCCAATCTTATGATGGACTTTTCATTCTTCCTTAAGGGAGTATCAATGAATGACATCCCATACTTAGACAAAGCATCAAATCTTTCTACATATTCCAAAACCACCATCTCTCCCTGCTTGAGATCAGCGAATTTCATGAACAATACCGACTTCTGAGCAGCCAGAATGAGCTTCTCTTCAAACCTCATCTTAAATCGATCCCAAGAAACTAGTTTTGGAGTAGCAATAGTGATAGCATTCCACCAGATCATAGCTCGACCATAAAGCTACCTCGAAACCAATTTTCTTTTCATAGTATCTTCTACCTCCATATCACCAACGATGCGCTCACAAGCTCCGACCAATCTTGCTCTTATATGGCTGACTCCATCCCATGGAATGACTTTCCTCCATGGGTAGAGTAATCCTTGCTCAATTTAACAAAATCGTCCTTAGGCACTTGCATTGGAGAACCTCCTCCAGCCAACACTCCAAGAGTATTTCTCATCATATTAGCCAACATAGCATTGAACATGGCTTGGAAATCAGGCTTAATAACTTCTGATCCCACTCCTTCCTCCACTCTTAAAGCTAATCATATAGTATTCCTCGTATGTCGACTCATCCTTATCTGTAACAAGAATGATCATTCTTTCATAAAGAAAACTATGTCTATAGTGCTCATGCACATGCGACTTATACTATACTATTATATAGTTTTGAAAACCAAACTTATAACAAGCATGCAATCTGTTGTATATATACACTCTAGATCTATTTTAAGGCGACCACTCCTTCCTTATCTCTACTAGATCATGGTATCAACTTAGGTTAATCACATAACCAAAGCTCTGGTACCAAATGTGACGACCACCCTATAACATCGATAGCAATAGAGTATAAATAGTGTGCTACAGTCGTGCCCGGTCGATATAGGACGATCATCAGGGTTTAGAATGAACAAATGCAGCATAAAACTTGTTATATATCTCACAGAATATGGACAAAATATAATACCACATATACAATAGAAAAGACAGTAATAACAATGTGAACAAATCATCATCAGAGTATAATATCCATAGAGTTATACATCAACAATAGAATTTATACAATGGAAACAAACTCGACAACCTCAAATATAAATTGTAAGCAATCACTACTAACTTCCTAGTGCTGCACAATAGAATAAGTATAGACTCCATATATGTATATAAAACGCTATAGCTCCATCCATCTCTTCCTCCGAACAGCTACTGCATCACTTAGACCTGTTACCTAGTCTACTCATTTAAGAGTACCTAAGATAATAAGAAGCAAAGTATAAACCCTTGGGTCAGACAACAGTCTGGTGTGAGTGGTAAATAAATCTCAAAATACTATACAGGTAAATATGGTAAGGAACAAGAGTATACGAATCATACCAGACCCGTTCCTACAACCAAAGAGTTAGCATATAATAGTATAATATGCTACTCTACAATATAATAAAGGTACAATACAGAATACCATAATGGATGTCCAAATATCCCTATCTCCAGTACCTACTCCCAATGATATCCCTGAGTGATATCCCACTAAAGGAAAGCAACCAAAGCATCCATCAAACATTACTCACTATCACTCATCCCTGTGCTATGGATATATGACAACTCATATGGCATCCTTACTGTCAAGAACTAATGAAAATCCCTGTTATATGTTTACTCTCATATCATGCAGTCCAAAGATCGATGCATGTCTCCTAGCCCCTAAGCTAGACACTAGACCCAAAGCCACTGACCTAGGTTATTCGGATCCTCGCTACCAATCCATGGGCATCCTCGCTTATAATACCCCTACTTTGAGTACACAAGAAAACACTCCGAGTATCAACGATTCCTTAGCACATACTTATCCGAGCCCTCCTTTACTCCTTTTGGACATTGAGCCCTTCTTGCTCAATCCAGTTTCCATTATTCACGAGGAACCTATCCACATTCCCTGATCCTACGGCTTCCTCCATTATCGAGCCGCCATCTTCGGAACCTACTCCCAATACGAGCCAACATCAAAATATTCTAGCTTTTCATCATGTTATTACATCGCCATCCAACCCTAATGCGAACAAGCCAACACCTTCATCATGATCCATGGAACCTACACCATTCCCTATTCCACTCCCATTGGACTCACCATAACAAGTTGGTACCGACCTCTTCATGTCCTTACCGATATCTCTACTTAGCCAACTAATAGTTGAGTTTTCTTATACTCCTTTCTTACTTCTAATACTCCATGCCTAGATGCTTTGACCCCGACCTATCAACCCATAAAAGTTCATCATAGGAACAAGTCTTCTCTTCAAAGTACTTAGCTCCTCATTCTAAAAACAAGTCGTCATAGCCTCCAATGCTTAGCCAATCACCAATCCATCACCTTAGGCAACCTCCACTTACCTTGCTCTTACTCCCTCCAAAATCGATGACCCATAGGACCAACCCAAACATGTCGGTGCCGACATGTGTACTTCATGAATTAGAGCTCATAACTTCAACTCTATGCTCATCCCATACTCTAGAGCCTCCCTTCCAAGTTTCATCCCATTCCAATCATTTTTGCCTCCGATATGCTCAATTTTCTTACCTATCTTTCTAAACATCCAAAACACTAAAAAACAACATCATATCACATCATAAAAACATAGAACAACACACAATTTCATCCATTCAAACATGCAATCCATAGAAATAATATAAACAAGTCAATCTCTAACATAGATCTACATATAGCATGAATATATGAACAGAAACAAAGGAGATTTCTAATCAATCTATATCATATGCATGGATTAACATGTAATGAGTTAGAAAAGGTTTTATACTATACCATATAAACATGCATAGTATAATGAGAAGGCATAAACCACTCGTCAATTACCGAATTCAATCAATTTGAATCTAGATCCAATCCGAACATCAATGAAAAGCACTTCTAATCAACCAATTTGATTATCTTTACCTTCTAATCGAAGATATAATCTCCAATCTATAATGTAGTTTGATTTAGAGAGAAATTAGGATGAATTAGGATGGATATAGGGCTAAGTAGGGTTTATACCTGATTTATAATGAGAGGGAAAGTTTTAGTTTGACTCCTATAGCTCGTATTTATAGTGATTCTCTAATTAAACTAATGGACCGACTAATGGGCTTAATTAATTAAACGCTAATTTTGCCCAACAGCTTTTAAAACTTAAAACAGGCATAATCTCCTAATCTTAAGTTTGTTTTTTCTATTATAACCACTCTACGAAGCGGGAAACCATCATCCTGAAGCAATGGAACTAGTTTGAGACCCTAATTCGACTTCTATCAAAAGTTATAGCCCAAACAAGTTTTTCAGGATCAAAATGGTCACATAGAAATTAGGGAAAAATCAAAAGTGTGTAAAATGTTTCTAAGAGTTATATCCAGATATTATAGAATCATACGACCTCATACGAATAAAATAAAAATACTTTACGATCCTTCGATCCGTAAAATGCGGGTCGTTACAAAACTACTGCGTTTATCACCTTGTAAATGGACAAAAAATAGGTGAATGCCGAAAGTTTTCTTCTGCCATTGAGAAAATGATACAAAATGGGGAAATTTTCAAATTTATTAAGAAATGGTTTTAATACTGTACTTTAACAAAGTGCTTAACTTTGTTTTGTTTTCATTTTCAAGAAAATCTTATGTTAAATTTGCCTTAGCAAAGAATAATATATATATATCCTTTCAATATATATATATATGTGTGTGTGTGTGTGTGTGTGTGTGAGTGTCTTTGTGTGTGTAAGCTTCGAAATCGTGAGACTTACTTCTGAAGTTCTAATATTTAAAGGACAAAGAAATGACAAAATATTAAGATCTCTTAGAAAGCTCTACACCCTTGAGTGGTAGTTATTTGGTTTTGGCATTTTCGTTATTCTATGGACTAATATTAATTCTCTTATTCGGCCTTCATATTCTTGGATTTCTTTATATGCCCTTCAGCTATTGTCTCTTCTACTAAGTTCATATTTAGGGGGCATTTATTAGACTTCGCATTTGGCCTTCGGTACTCTTGGATTTCTCTATATGCCCTTCGGTTATTGTCTCTTCTATGAAGTTCATACTTGGACTTCTCATTCAGACTTCAGTATTCTTGGATTTCTCTATATACCCTTCGACTATTGTATCTTTTACCAAGTTTATACTTAGGGGACATTTATTGGACTTCTTATTTAGTCTTCAACATTCTCAAACTTTTATTATATACTACCTACGACAATTGCTTTTTGTACTAGATTTTTTACCTGGGGGTTGTCACAACTCGCACATTCCGACATACTGATCCAAGGCTTAAGGTGATTCTCGGACTCACGTCATGTCGAGAAATCTGAACGGTTGGGTTTTTAAAACATTATATAGCAAAATTATAAGGGTAAGTTCTAAGACATTCTACACTTTCAGATCTCACAGCAGAAGGAATTAAAATATAAGCACTAAAAATAGGCATTTCAGAAAAATAGTCTCCAGAATACTTAATTTTCATATACACTATTTCCAAAGCACAATATAAGTTTTAGTAGACATTAAATACAATAAAGAGCAACAAGAGGGACAATGGAGAATTTGAGAACTCAGTGGTTAGCTCCTTTCTCCTCATACTATACCTAATCAACTGCTAACCTATTATCTTATGGTGGGGGATGTCAAAAGAAAAAGGGTGGGTCAGAAAAAAGTCCGCTGAATGATTACAGGTTTAATATATGGTAATCATGTGTAGTTGACTTTAATTCTACTCTATGTGACCTAAGGTGTCCTACAAGTTTTCGTGTATTTCTATGATCCTTTACTTAAAGTTTTAATCCAACACATGCGTACACTACAACTTGTGTAGGCTTCTAGATGGAACTATGGATCAAACCTTAACAACTAACGATTGACCATCACTCCTAGAGCTATTCATTATGGAAACATCGCTACTAGAGCTGCTCGATATGGAGACACCACCACTAGGCTACTAAATCCGAAAACACCACCCTAGGCTAATAAATATGAAAACACCGCCGCTAAGCTACTAAATATAAAAACATCGCTGCTAGGCTACTAAATATGGAAACACCGTCGCTATGCTACTAAATATGAAAAAACAGCTGCTAGACTACTAAATATGGAAACACCACCACTAGGGCTACATTGGAATAAATTGCCCATAACTAAGACCACACATAACCCAACTACGAATTGAGAGGGGCCCACACTGCCGACTCGCCGGAGTGTCTCATCATTTTCATCCATGTCAACCTCTCAACCATAGTATACGCCTCTTATTGCACGTGCCAGGCTCTATCTACCACACAGTATCACGCCGCGTCAGATTGTGTATACCAAGGAGACCCATTATGTTGGGCCCACACACTTCATCAGGCATTAGTCAGTGATGTGCGTCCACCATAGAACCTCCTATAAGTGCCATTTGCAATAGAATCACCCTTACTAGGTAAAGTATATTTACCCAACCCTGCAACATCCAAGTGTCATCTCATAGGGAATTGGCTTCCCTATTATCCCTAACATCCACACAAATGTATACAGTATGCTTATACATATAATTAATTTATATTTTACCTAGTCTTTAGGCCGAGGTTCAGATTACGCATTTCAACCGTTAACTGGTCGACCGCTACACCCTATCGATCAACCGCTCAGGGTGAAAGGTCGAACGATCACGGTGTAAAATTTTGAGTTTTTCAATTTTTAGTGATTCGATTTTTGGTTATTTGTTAATTCGATTTACATAGTGAACCCTAAGCAATTTTCAATGACTAGTCTTTGAAGTTTTACCCTACTTTTTATTGGTTTCAAATTCATAGATTTTAGCAGATCAATTATACTAGTTTCATTCAGGCTTAACCAATTTTTAGGTTTCAATTCAATAATAGTGAGGTTCAACTTAGGTTAAAATAACATATGTCAATTTATACAATTTCTAATTCAAATTCATATTTAAACAGTTCGGGTTTGCAATTTAGTTATTAACATCCTAGATTAGATAAAATAGGTTAAAATTAAATGTAAATAATCACCTTATCAAGTTTATTCCCACTCACCTCGGGTCTAAGCTCTAAATCTGAATTCTATCAAAAATCGTCACCCATTAGCTTGCCCCCTCCTTGATCTGATTTACTGTGTTCTCTTGCATTGATTTTGGTTTATTTTTGAAAGAAAGTTTGTGAGTGGAGGGAAGAAATTTTGGTAGAGTTTCAGTATGCTATTGATTTCTATAAATTAGGGTTAGCTTAGGTGTTAATTTATAGGGGTTAGAGATTAATTTGGAGTGTTGGATTTGCCATAGAGAATATTTGTTCTCATCTCACCTGCACATCAGAAACATGACAGCAAAGAAACATATATAGTTTAATCATTGTCGTTTAATCGCATGCTCCAGTTCATCAAAATTATATGCCAACGGTTGACCTTTTACGGGGATAGGTTGACCACTATCAGTCGACCATTGAGTCCCAAAGGTCGACTGCTCATAGCGTTAATTTTGGTAAGTTTTTATTTTTATTTTATTTTGTTTTCAAATTTCAAACGTTTGTAACTTCTCCGCATTAAGTCCGATTTCGAAGTATTATATATGAAAATTGTCCAGAAAATTGCTACGAATGCAATCGTGCAAGTTTAATAGCAAAACTAGGATGTTTATGAAAATTTCATTTTAGCCTTTGTTTTATTTGAATTTAATTTTCTTATTAAATTTTCAGGGTGTTACACTCTCCCCCCTAAAAGGATTTCATCCTCGAAATCTCCAAGAATGGAAAAATATAACTCATAAACGCAACAAACAATAGCTACAACCATCTACTCATCCAATCATTTATGGACAATCATTATCCTTAATAAATTCTCTAATGTAATATATATTTATGCAAGCGTGAAATGCACACGAACTTATACTGATGCAAAATGTAAGCGGTCTCCTGATCTAGTCAACCTCGTGTCATGCAAGTGCTCAAGCCATGAATCCAAAATGTATGCAACATCCTAAGTAAGTATACTTGCAATTCTACATGTATGTGCAACCATTCAATCCATATGCGACATCCATATGCATAATGCTCAATCAGATAAACAACAAACAAGAGATAATATAAGTATGTGTATTATCTAGAGGATATACTATTCTAAACGTGTGAAAGAAATAATCCAAAGAATATATCCATTTGCATCCATCATCCATAACATGTCCTAATGACACGTTCACAATTATTCCTACCACCCAATGGCCTCTACCTAAGCTAGAACCTAAACACAAAAGTACTATATACCTTTCTAACTAAAATGGAAACATACCAGAAAAGAATTCTAGATGGGTAGCTCTTACATTCTCCTCAGGCTCCCATGTACTCTCAACTGAACCGTTTCCCTACTGGACTCTAACCAGTTTAATCACTTCATCACAGAGTTGATATTTCCTATGCCCAAAAATACGGGTAGGTGCATGGAGAGCAAGAGACTCAGCTATCCTTTTTAACTTTCCTTAACTGACATGACTCGAACATGGTAACTGCATCGCATAAACACTTCTGCAAGTGTGACACAAAATAAACACTATGAACTCCACCAACCCTCTAGGAAGTTTCGCTCCATAAGCTAACTCCCCAACTCTATACAAAATTCGAAAAGGCCCTACCACTCTTGGTGCTAAATTTTTCGAACTACCAACCCAATACATATCGACGAGACAAGTGTTCACACGGAACATGTCACTACCGCGAACCCAGCTTCATGTGTCTCCTATCACTATATGTTTTCTGCCTATCTTATGCGGTCCTAGTCCTTCTATGAATCGATCCACTTTCTCTCAATGCACTTCTCATCCTTTACGACTGGCATGTATCTTCAATCCAAATTTATGTGCATCGGTAACCCTCTGCAATCCTTGCTACCAACTCAAATGATGTCAACTTGCACCATGCTAAATAACTTGAGCATAAGTATGCTCCTAGGATGGTGTAGCCTTATGTAATCCTCAATGCACACACGCACTGCCTTAAATCATCCAGTGATATATCCATTCACTTCATCTTCTGGATACTAAGCAAGGCACCCCGAAATTGGATGGTCCCTTCTATAGTAATTTCTACTTACATTTTTGGTACTTCTCCATTTTCACTCAAGGATATCCAAACTTGTTGATTTCTTAACTGTGACGAACGAGATTTTCGACCCTCAAAAATCGACACTAATACGTCCACTTTATTGTGTGCCGAGCATTCAAGTGCCAAAAAAATCAATTGTTATGGGAAAAGAAGAGAGAATACAAGAATAAACTAAACAATCATAGAATCTCACAACGCAACGGAACAATATATAATATAACAATGATATTTACGAAAGAAAAAACTGCAATATACATACATCCATCAGAGTAAGATATCATCGACCTGAACAGTTATAACAACCTATCCTCACAAATGATGCTAATTTTAAACAACTAATGCAGTGGAAATAAAAAAATAGGGGGATGCGTCTTGGGCCTCCAGCTCGTCTCCTGAGCTCCAATGCATCCAAATCAAATCTGGAAAATATGCTCGTTCTGACTCGAGCATTATAGGAAAACAATGCCCGGATCAGTTTGGCAAATCAGCGTGAGAAAATACATCTCAATTGGATTTCAATGCTAGAAAACCTTTTAAAATAAAGGTATCTTGTAAGACCACACCGCACATAAACACGAACGGGATTTTACCGATAACCAAAACATTTTTATCAAATCATTTGATATTATTTCTAATGACATTACTTTGGAAAGGACCTTTTCAGATAACATATTGAAATAACCGAAATTGTCGTTTTAATTAAATTCCAACATAATAGGCACTAAAATCAAAACCATAAAGGCACATATTGGAGGATTGATTCCAAAAATGACAAGGTAAGAGACTACCTTCCGATAATACATCTCTAGAGGAATGTATCAATGCACAGCTCCGCTCTCCTTTACCAACACAGAACTGTCCTACCTCTACCATAGATAGTACCGAATATGTCATCACCTCGGTCGTTCCCGACTTATCATGGTTACAGCATACACAATACACCTAGAATATAGAGAGTAGTCTAGAAAGGTGATGAACATCTCCTAATGGGAGCGACCCACTTAGCCCTGCCACATCTATCCTATTTTTCCATTACCGATGTGTGAGGCTTGAGGTAACATTTTACCTTTTACATGACAAATCCCACTTTGAATACAACATAGCTATTTTCAACGACACACTAACTGGTTTCCAGAAAAGTACAACCCTGAGTTCATACGCCTCAGGTAAGGGTGTTAAGTATAAGAGGGGTTACCTCCTACACCACCAAACATATGTACGTTTGTAAAAACCAATGTACGTGGTCTTGGAAATGCAATGTCAGACATTCGTCCATATAAGTTATCCAGGAATAGGACAAAATGAAGGTACTCCTACTACATCCTCTTTGGGAATCATCCCTAGGATCAGTAGCAAGCAGTCCTTGCAAATCGAAGATATTCATAACGAAGGCACTACTGCCACCATATATATAATATGGAATCACCCCAGAGGTTAGTGGCAAGCAGCCCTACATTATGAAGACCTCCATCTTCAAAAATTATCATCTTCAAGTAAATTTCACTTTCAAACGCATACATTGGTTCGAAGTGGTTTTGGGATAAATCCGATCCCGGTCTATCCGATCCAACAATCTGTAAGAGGCTCGAGGAAACAAAAATAAAATCTAGCACACAAGCAATCATTGGGCCTATTTAATTAATCTTTTATTAATCAAATTACTTTCCAAATATTTATCTTAAAATACCTTTACGAAGACATATTCTCAAAACCACTTTTAATCTTTCGATTTTTGGAAAACATTTCCATATACTTATCTCAACGGTATAAGTATATTCACAAACCATTTCATCTCAACGCTTAGAAAATACCTTTATATACTTGAATCCATAGTAAGTATATTTACAAACTTTGAGGAAAGCTTCATATTTTCAAAAACACGCTTTATTGGGTCAGAATGAATGTTGTGTAAAACATCGTTACGATAACTTAAAAACACTAGTATAGGGATTCGATTTATTATACTTGATATTAATATTCAATCTCAAACTTAAACTATTTATTAGTTAATAATGGAGCCAATCAAGTTGGGGTATCATTACCTCTCAAACCATGAATGGAAGACATTCTTAACTTTGAAACAGATATAAGTTACCTACCTAATCTTTACATCAAATATAGGATATGAATAAATCTCGTATGCTATATAAAACGTCTCCTTTCGGAAATCATTTACTATAACAACAATGTTATAATCTATGCCTTCCTGCTTTCTTGAAAACATTTATTACAACAAAAATGTTGAAATCCATGTCTTCCTATCACATAACACATTTTAAATCACTTTTAAAACCATTAAACTCCATTTGCAAATATCACTTTCAAAACATTCCTTCAAGATATTATTTTACTTTTAAAACGAAATGTATCTCCCTTTATAAAAATCATCCTCTACTTATCAAGATAAACCCTTTTATATTTATAAAACCATGTTTTATAATCTCCTTCCAATTTTATAAAGCTTCTTTTTATTAAATCTCTTTATTAACAAAATTCCATCTATAAATCTATTCCTTTCTATATCTCCTTTATTTATAAAATCCCATTTATAAATCTATTTATAAAATATATACAAATCCATTTTTAATATTTATAAAACACTGTTTATTAATCTGTTACTTTATTTATAAAATATTACTTTCATAAATCTTTTATATAAACCATTTAACAAATATTTGTTTCAAACTATTTCTATCTTCTTTAAAACTATATTTCCTTTATAATAAAAGGTGGACTTATTTATTAAGTTTTAAAACCTTTATAATACAGTTTGAAAATCTCTATTTAAAAATACTTCACAAAACAGTTAAATTAATATTCCATAACTCATGCCTTTATTTCATTTTAGTAAACTCCTTCTTTTAATAATTTATAAATAATTATTAAAACATGTATTATTTCAAATATCACCTTAAAAATCATTTCAATTGAAAATTGTTATTATATAGTATTTCAAAATACTAAAATAAGGCCCAGTGCTACTATAGCACTAAATAAGTAAAATCATGTCCATATCATCAAATATGACATCCAACAAATCATATATCATAATATATGAAAAGTGAAATCAAAGTGTAAGAAATCTCATTGGATCCCCCCAACCTGTCCCCCTGCATCACGGCTCATACATACATACATACATATATCAGCACACACACACACATATATATGTAAAATCAACGGTGGCGAGGAATCCTGTTGGATCCCTCCAACCTATCCCCTTGCATCTCATACAGTATATAATCATATAATATGGGTCATCTGCTATTAGGCGGGTGCATATAAAAGGTCATCCACTCCAAGAGTGGGAATAAATCAAAACCAAATGATAAAGCAGTAAATTATCCAAATAAGCAACAAACATGCATCAATAAAAATATCCGCACTTATATAAAATATAAGTGGGCCACAATGTTGAGTTAACTCACCAAAATTCTAGTTGTCACCGAATCGTTCTGGTTTCGACTAGAATCGAACAACGTTTGAATTTAGCATGAAATTATACAAGCTCAAATCTTAACCAATCCAATTCCATTGCGAAGCTAACATCGCTACGAAACTCAACGCGACTGACCCTGTTCGATTTGGACGTAGTATGAACAAGTTATACAATTTATTAGATTTGTGAAATAAATAAGATAATAATTTTTCTTAATTACAATCTTTAATTGGTAATTACCCTAAATAACAAACCCTAACAACGAAATCAAATTCACGTTTAGCGTCTCGCTTTGAAAAACTCAGGCCGCCACTTCAATCTCCGTGGCACCGCCTCTTCCCGCCTCCAGCCGCTGCCATGAATTCACCAGTGGTAGCTTCGACCTTCCCCCTTTTCATTGAAATCGGCTATGCTGCCTAAGATGGTTCCACCGTCGAGAATGTTTCCTAAAGCTCCACCACCGTTGAACACGAATTGCCACTGCCTCTCTCCGATTTAGGATGATCCAACCGACCAACCTCCTCCCCTCATCAAGCCGAGCAACTTTGCAGTTGAAGCCATCACCAGTAACTACCTCTAGAGGCTCCGACGATCCTAGGCCATCAGATGATGGAGAATAATGAATTACGGCTAGGGTTTCTTTCTAGGGTTTGAAGCAAATAAAATGAGTTAAGGGTCCTTATATAGAAATTCTAGCGGCACTATTCACGCAAAATATACCAAACTCCAATCGAGACGTGCTCATTAGCATTCTATACCAAATACCCCTATTCCAAATACAATGGAACTAATGTCGGGACCCAATTCTATCATATACAGAAGTTAGCTTTAAAAATCAAATTATATTATATTAACTTCCTATAATTAATTTCTATGCGTTACAAGCTCGCATGACTAAATAATACATCAGATCGTCACGAAACTTGTCGGCGTATAACAATTTATTATTACAGATCCAATGTTACTGGTTTCGTCAAAATCCAAGACAGTGTCCCGAAATGGTAATTCACACGTTGATTAAACAAATTATTATTTCAACCATTTTAATCACATTAGTTCAAAATTAAAAGCTTTCCCTTATCATTCTTATTTAAACAAAATTTAAATAAGACTTCGAAATCATTTTATTCAAGTCAAATCCAAGATTTAACTAGTTAAATAAATACAATATTTAAATTCACTATTTCCGATAAATTCACAATTCACATATTCAAATATATCAAATAAATCCCTATTTTTGGAATTCAAGTCATTAGTTTTCCAAAAACAATATTTTAATATTTAAAATCAATTATATACTTCAAAATCAAATTACCAAAATTCTGTATCGTTACATTAAATATTGGAAATAACATAAGTTCTTTTCCAATTAGATTCAACTTAAATCATCTCATTTCACTTCTGAATTGTTTCTTCAATCCTTCAAAAATCATTGCACCTAGGTATCATGTTTATAGACTGTAGGGACTTATTCTAAAGTTCTACGAGTAAGTGAGTACTCAAATGTCCTGTTAGCGAAAATTTGGTCTATCTTCTCATTCAACCCTAACAATAAAGTCCTAAAATTAATTGTAGTTATAACCTAGAATCATTCTAGTATTGATGATAATAACCTAAGTGTACTTCGTTCAAGTGCGATTGTTATGCAACACAAACTATGTATTCTAAGTTAGTCTTCCATAAATTCCCTTAAGTAAATAATCGTCTTCCAATCCGAGGGATGATTTAAAAAAAATCCTCTTACCCCGTCCTCCTAATCTTACCAAATATTTTTTGATTTCATTTTCTATGAAAATTGCCTTTGCATTCTCAATGAATAACAATATATTTTTCTCGACGGAGACCCAAATCCTTGAATTAACCATCCCTTGCACAATCTTGACTACAATTTTATCTAGGATACCTTTTGTGGTTTGAACTTCCAAAACTTACCATTTCTTAATGTCCTCCTATATATGAGACCTTTTTACCAAACATCACCTCTTAGCACTTTATTCCAACTATTTCATGGTTGAGACAACTCAATATGGAATGGTGCCTTGACATTTTAATCCAATAGGCATAATGACCAATACTTTGGTTAATACTTAAAGATTTCTGCATTTTAAAGCATTGGAATTACTTCTTTTCCCAAAAGAAATAAATTACCTAAAAGAAGATTTGCATTATTTTTGGAATTAAAAGGAATTATATTTTCTATTATTATCGAAATAAAAGGTACAAAAATATGGTAGCCATCCCTATTTTGTACATCTCTTTCTTTTGGGTATATTTCTTGTTATTTCAAACAATACACTTTTATTATAAATCTGAACTTGATAATCTATAGAAATTCATATTGTAACACCTTATATTCCAATGAATTAAAATACTACTTAAATTCCCCTCAATTTATTTTGATAACTTAAACTACATTTTCCCTTACAAAGGTAATTTAATTCTATAGATCTGGAACTCACATAATTTTACAAGTTTTAGGCACTACTAATACCTAATACTAAATTCAAGGACTACTATCCAACATTTTCCATATTCACATACATGTAATATATAACCTTATAATTCCAAGATCTACATTTGGCATACGTGGAAGAACCTACAATGATATAGCTATAATAAAATATATTAAAAGATATACTTCCCCATTCATGTCCACCCGGTTCGCCCATAGCCCTCAGGGGAACAACACAATACCTAGACCTCCTGTAGCCTACAAGTATCCTATTCTCACCTATATGGTACCGACCTTGCTGACATAACATCGAGCCTACACTTACCGTTCCATTTAGATTGCCTAATGTAATGAAGGAATTTCCCATTTGTCACTTAACACACCATATAAGGATTGAAGTGGACCCTACTTAGTCCGTTAACACTTTAAATGAAAAACTTATGGTATCAACAACATTCTTTGATATAATGAAGCATCATGGCTTACTCTTTTCCTTATTTGAAAATATGTTTACCCAAAACATACTTTCCAAACTTCCTCACATAAAAATTCTACAGTTCAAACCATATATGGGTAGAAAGATATAAGGTGGCGTTCACTCTTCATTATTACAGGAAGTTCGAACTAATATTATATCCTTCCATTTCAACCGTTGATTGAAAAGGTCACTAAATTCCTATGTTACTTTTTATCTCTGTTCCAACCATTTCAATGCTTCCAAATCCATAGTCGATTTTGTCCTAATGGGCTGTTTAATTCTATTTATCTAACTCCAATCTATTTCTTTTCTTTTAAGTTTAAGTGATATTCATAATATTTTTATTTTACCTATTTAAATCAAAACCTTTGATTTTAACATCATTTTCATAAAACTAGTAAGTTTTTGAAACTATAAAACCCTCCATTCATTTTCAACAAACGTTCTCTTTTACTAAAATCATGACATTTCCTTTGATTAAATTATCTAAAACGGTTAAGCTTAACAGAACAAAATGTACATAAAACACACCTTTCAAAACTTTTCTTTTAAACTAAGAAAATTTCACAACCGTTTCTTATTTATAAAAGGAGCTCAAAAGTTGGGTTTTACATACTTCTCAAATTTTTATGTTTCAAAATTTTTATTATTAAAAGCAAAGCACACATCGAGGGTATGTACAATAATGTGCCTAAAAGACAAAACAAATGTTTTGAACGGTTATAAAAATTTGTTTTTTATCACATTTTCTAATTTCTTATTTTTTTAAAAATTCCATAAAGTTTGTTTGATTATTTATATATAATTGCAAACCAACTATGTTTGCTATTTAAAATGTAGACACCTCCTGTTTCTAATTTTTAGAAAATATTTTCGTTGGTTTGTTACATAAATCGGAGTAGACAATACCAACCTAATTACATAAGCCCACTTCTACCTAACAATGCTTTAAGTGCATAAGGTTTCTGCCCTTCTTTTCAAAGATGGTTAACTCAAGTTTATTTTCCAATACAGTGTCCAACTTCAATATAGAAATACTTTATCCATACCTTTAAGTTAATGGGAGTCCTTGCAACCACTACCAATATGAGAATACAACTTCCACTTTAACCGAGGAAATTTGCCTTAAGTTTGTTTAGTCCTCTTTCATGTTCCCCTTACGCTTTATTGACATCATATTCTTATTATATGGGTCTCATGGTACTAATCTTTTTCAATCACCCTTTAAATCCATAATTTACTTGCTACTGCCAGTTGGTATAGGAAACATCTACTAGAATTCCTCTATGGGGTAAATCATGATAAATGTGAAAAGTTTATTTTTCACCTCAACTGTTATAAGCTTAACATTTACTCTGACCCACAATTGTTTGCTTATATAAGGGATAAGAAAAAACTATCTTATGAGTCAAAATGTATAGGTGCACATATCAAAAAATTATAATTACCTCCCTTAGTTGGGTTAGGCTCATCTTGTCTCTTAGCTTGTAGATATCCACAGAATCATTTAGGGATATTCACACTCAGAATCTTAGCTGCCTTACCAGAGCCATTTCCCTTAAAAATTAATTATTCTCACATCTTTGATTAGGAATTATTTTCAACTTTCCTACAGATAGTATTAACAGGGATATTTGATTATGATCGTAATAAATCTTTGAAAAATTATATATATATATTCTCTTTGAAAACACTTTAAAAACTTATTGAAAAACCTTTTCAAGTATGCCACTCAATATTCTAAATCTTAGGGAATCTTAAACCTAGGCTCCGATACCAAATATAACAACCCGCACTTTTCGACACACCTATCCAAGGCTTAAGGTGTCTTTCAGACTCACATCATGCTAAGAAATATGAGTTGTTGGGTTTTTAAAACATTACACAACATAATTATAAGGGTAAATTCTAGGATATTCTACACTTTCAGATCTCACAGCGAAAGGAATTAAAATATAAGTGCTGAAAATAGAGATTTCATAAAAATAGTCTTTAGAATACTTAATATTCATATACACTATTTCCAAAGTATAATATAAGTTTTAGTAGATATTTAATACAATAAAGAGCTATATGAGGGACAATGAAGAATATGAGAACTCCAACATTTAGCTCTTTTCTCCTCATACTATGCCTAATCAAGTGCTTACACATCATCCTAAGGTGGGGGAAAGTAAAAAAGAAAAAGGGTGTGTCAAACAAAAGTCTGGTGAATGACACAGGTTTAATATATAGTGATCATGTGCAGTTGACTTTAATTATACTCTATGTGACCTAAGGTGTTCTATAAGTGTTCATGTATTCCTAAGGTCCTTTAAGTAAGGGTTTTTATCACCTACACTACGATTTTTATAGGATCCTACAAGGATCAAACTGCGGATCGAACCTCAATAACTAATGATTGGCCACCGCTCCTAGAGCTACTCAACATAGAAACACCGCTACTAGAGCTACTCGATATGGAAACACCGCCACTGGGATACTAAATATGAAAACACGGCCGCTAGGTGCACTAAATATGGAAACACTACCACTAGGCGACAAAATATGAAAACACCACCACTAGGCTAATAAATATGGAAACACCGCCGCTAGGCTACTAAATATGAAAACAACATCGCTAGGTTACTAAATATGGAAACACCGCTACTAGGGCTACATGGAAATAAATTTCCCATGAGTATGAATACACGTAACCCAACTACGCATCGAGGGGGAGCTCGAAATGCCGACTTGTCGGAATGTCTCATTGTCTACATTTGTTTCTATCTCTCGACCGTAGTATACGCCTCTTATTGCACACGCCGGGTTCCATCTACCACACAGTATCACGCCCAAGGCTTTATATCTCGACTATCTCGGTCGAGATCTCGTTTTCAAGGTCAAGTGATTCAAAACATAAAAAATCGGATGCATCTCGCTGCAACTGAATCTCGGGCGAGATAATCAAATCTCATTTGATATTTCGGACGAGATTGATTTACGAGATCTTAGCCGAAATTATATATTTTGGAATTTTAGCTTTTAATGGGCTAGGCTTGGAATATATGCCTCGTTGGCTAGGTACAAAATTCATGCTTTATTTCAATAAACAAGTTGGACAATCTCTTTCATTTCCAATCATTCATTTTTTTCTACTCTTATATCGCAAATACATGTTTAGGATAATTCTTTCTCATTTGGAATGTCGATTTCTTCCTAAAATGATGTTCTTTGTCCTCAAATCCAGTAAGCTTTCAAGTTAAGTTCTTTTCTTTTTGCAAAAATTTTCTAAACCCTAATTATTTTGTACTATTTTCTTCTTTATTTCCCTTTCCATTCAAATTTCTACATATTTTATATTTTTTAGTTCCTTTTCTGTTATATTGTTTGTTGAAATAAATTCACCACTGTTAACTTCCAATTTCAAGCAAAATTCAAATTTTTTAGTTAATCCAATTTTTTAATGTTGGGCCTTGATATATTTTACTTAATTTTATATTTCTTACAGTGAATTTGTTTTTTTTACAATTAACTTGAAATGCCAATGTCTCTTGCTAATTCAAATCATTCTTTTTAAGAGATGTTGAAAGGTCTTGTTAGGTTATTTTCAATTCTTGTTCAACATAGTTTGTTAGCAATATATTGTATATTTGTTGAAATATATATTCTTGTTTAAAAGAATTATATTAATGATGTTATTTTAGTTAAAATATTTCACTAATTTATATATTCTCTATTAAAAGAAATTAGGTATTGAATTCAACATTTTAGCTTTACATATATTTGTTTAAATTTGCTTGCTTGCTTGAATGTAAACCAATTTTAAAAATATCAAATAATCCAAGATTGAAAATCAAATAAGTTAAATCGTTTTTGAAATTAGTATTTATAAATTTAGTTGCATACTTGAATGTAAACCAATATTGAAAATATCAAATATTCCTAGATCGTTTTGAGATGTACTTTATGGTTCAAGAGGTAATTTTGAGACGAACACCCGATATATATTTATTTCGTTCAAGATCTCATTCGATACGAGATCGGGACCCTAAAATCTCTGAGACAAAACATGATAGAAATTTGAGATTTAAAATCTTGATCCTATTGCATCAGAATCATGCAGGCCAAGGAGTCCCGTTGTGCCAGGCCCACAGACTTCATTAGGCATCGGTCAGTGTTGTGCGTCCACCGTAGAACCTCATGTGAGTGCCATTTGCGATAGAATCACCCCCATTGGGTAAAGTACATTTACCCAACCCCGTAACGTCCTTGCGTCACCTTATAGGAAACTAGCTTCCCTACTATCCCTAACATCCACTTATATGTATACAATATACGTATGCATACAATTAATAGTTTATATTTTAACCTAGGCCTTAGGTCGAGGTTCAGATTATGCATTTTAGTCATTAACCGGTCGACTGCCATGCCCTATCGATCAACCACTGAGGGTGACTGGTCGACCGGTTGTAGTGTAAAACTTAGGGTTTTCTGATTTTTAGCGATTTGACTACTAATTATTTGTTAACTCAATTTACACAGTGAACCCTAAGCAATTTAAAATGCTTAGTCTTTGAAGTTTTATCCAACTTTTTATTGGTTTTAAATTTATAGATTATAGCAGATTAATTATACTAGTTTCATTCAGGTTAATCAATTTTTAGGATTTCAATTCAATAACATAGGGGTTTAACTTGGGTTAAAATCACATGTGTCAATTTATACAATTTCTTATTCAAATTTAAATTTAAGCAGTCAGGGTTTGCAATTTAGTTATTAACTTCCTAGATTAGATAGAGTGGTTAAATTTAACTATAAATAATCAGCTTATCATACTTATTCCAACTCACCTTAAATCCAAGCTCTAACTCTAAATTCTGTCATAAAATTGTCAACCGTTAGCTTGCCTCCTCCTAGATCTAATTTACTGGTGTTCTCTTGCTTTGATTTCAGTTTATTTTTGAAAGAAAGTTTGTAAGTAGGGATAAGAAAATTTGACAGAGTCTCGGTATGCTATTGATTTCTAATGAAATTAGGGTTAGCTAAGGTGTTAATTTATATGGGTTAGAGATTGATTTGGAGCATTCAATTTGCTCTAGAGAATATTTGCTCTAGAGAATGTTTGCTCTCATCTCACCCGCACATCAGAAATTTGGCAGCAAAGAAATATATTTAGTTCCATCACCGTCGTTCAATTGCATGCTCCAGCTCGTTAGAATTATATGCTAACGGTTGATCATCTATGGGGACTAGTCGATCGCTACCGGTCAACCGTTGAGCCCCATAGGTCAACCGTTCATAATGTTAATTCTGGTAAGTTTATATTTTTATTTTGTTCTGTTTTAAAATTTTCAAACGTCCACAACTTCTGCATACTAATTCCAATTTCGAGTATCATATATGAAAACTGTCTAGAAAATCACTACGAACACAATGGTGCAACTTTCATTGCCAAATTCAGAAGTTTTTAAAAATTTCATTTTAGCCCTTATTTTATTTAAATTTAATTTTCTTATTAAATTTTCGGGGCATTACGGGGTCATTTATTGGATTTCTTCACGAGACCCTTGGGTTTCTTGAAATTCATAATTTAAAATTTAAAATGAGCCGTGTATCATCTTGTCTCTCATTATTTTCTCTTTGTGGGTACCCATGAGCTTTTTTGTGTGTAAACATTTTGTAAACTTCATTTGAAATGATTGCTTAGTCTCGATTATGAACCATACATCGAAATGACCAAAATCAAAAGATTTAAAAATAAAATAAAATGTTTTAAAAGTACTGTCATGGGTACTACTTTGAAGAAATTTTCAAAAGAAGAAATGAAATGTAAGTTCTCCACCGAGGTATATTTCTTTGGAAAATAAAAACTTTCTCGTTTCACCGTAGTTTGGTAACGAAAATGCATTACTCTGCTGAAACCTACTACATGGTAAGTACAAACTATTTCATGTGTTAATTCCCACCATAAGTGGATGTTAAGTGGGTGTCTTTAATTAATAATATTTTCATAAGTAGTTCACTGACCCACACCTTTTTTTATCTATAATAAATTATGTTTTGTGACCTCAAGTGAGGAGAGGATCGACCTCTAGGGGGATTTGTTCCCCATATATCCCCACTTTGATGCGCCCTTGGTAAAACTCTTGCTTTTAACAGCCAATCAAAGAAGGCTATATCACCTGGGTTTCATAATTTCCTAATAACGCATGTAAAGAGTGAGCCATGGTCAAGTAGTACCATCCCCTTAGAAAGCCTTAGGGAGTAGTCCCAAGCACTAGTGAGTAGATTTCCAAAGAGTGAGCTATGGTAAAGTAGTACCATGCCCTTAGAAAGTCTTAAAGAAGTCCCAAGCACTAGTCGGTAGATTTCCATCCAAATAGAAAACCCTTGGGCACGGACCCAAGTACCTAATGGTAGATTCCCATCAACATAGAAAAGCCTTGGATAGTGACTCTAATCCTCTAATGAGTAAACTACTAACATAGAATAGATGTCATAAGGCAAAATAGACATGTTTGGCTATACTCGAAACTCTATTATAAAATCAGATACGGCTAGATGCTAAGGGGCAAAGGAGCCCTAACAATTAAGTTCCTAGAGCACAAGCTATCACACCTTCAAAATAAATTAATACGTGTTCGACGGCCAATTCTCTATCAGATTAGAAAATAACCAATCAAATTTTAAATAAAAATTAACCGCAAGCGCACGGCGTACAATGCTAGTACAGGTCGATACACATGGAATTATTTAGATTTAAAATTCTATTCAATCAAATTAACCAACAGTTTGAAATTGTTTTAAGCTAAAAATGTAAAAAAAAAACTAGCAAAAGAAAATGGATAAAAATATGAGAGTTTGAAGGAAATTTAAAGATAAATCCACTCTCTTGATCACATAAATCAACACCACATGAAATTATGATATCTTTTTTGGTCATTAGTGAATTTAATTGACGTGTTTATCATAAGTATAGTCTAGTTGTGCTATTAATTAGCTTAACATAACCCATCAAACTATAACGCACCCACTAGATCACTTTTTAACTCTCATGAAAATCGCAATGAAATTGAAAATAAAATCCATTCTAAGCATGATCTATTAACTATTGATTAGAAATATAGACCATCAAATTTTGATTTTAATATTCACTTCATTACCATAATCATATGTAGATGAAGAGGCAATTTATGTTTGTGTTTGTTTAAGCATAGCCTATTTGGTGTTAACAACATAGGATATCAAATTCAAAACTTAAACAACTAAATTAAATCGCATTCAAACATTTCCATTAAGCACAAAAAGAGATCAAAAATTACAAAAATGTTGAATCTACATGATTAAGAGAGCTTCATTACCCCTAAATTGAAGGGGTTTAGCTTCTCATATTTGTTATCATTTCAACAAATGTAGCGCTCAACATGAAATAAAAACAAGAGGAAAAATAGAGAAAAATAAAATAAAATGAGAGCTAATCTACTTGCAATAATTGATCTAAGCTACTAACATAAAAGAAAAGAACATGAAATAAAATAGCATGAATTAAAATTGCATAAAAGTTACATAAAAGAAAATGGCTAAGTAGCCATGAAAAGAAAGAAAAGAGAGCTTTGTTTATTTTTGAGCCTCAAACTAAACTAACTAAATTGGAGGCTAAGGAGGCTAAGAGAGAGTAATTAAATTAACATATGAGGTATTTATACATGTTTGGAAACCATAATCCTGTTTTTGGGAACTACCCAAACTACCCTTGAGGAAGTGTGGCTACCAAGTTATCATTAGCATGAGATAATCCTCCATTTAAATGTGCATGAAACTTTAAGCTCTATTAGCATGTGCATTAGCTTCTAATTGTACATCATGGTAAGTGGGTAGGTGGAGTCTTCCATGATTCATGAAATGAATTATTCCATTTTCATTTGCTTGTATTCTCTTGTGCATGCATATTTTCCATGAAGCCAATTGTAATTGAATTCAAATTCCTACAAAATAACATAAAAATTTCCAAGTAAATTTTCTCAAATTAATATATGCACAAAAACGACCATTTTGCCCCTATATGAAGATGAATACGATGATTTGAAAATAATTGAAATTCTGGTTTAACCATATTAAAATACCCTATATGATTATTTATTTAATTAAATTCGATTAAATATGAAAGTAAAAATATGCACATTTACGTGCACATCAAATACCACCACACTTATCTTTTTATTCATCCTCGAATAAAGATAAACTAAGATAAATCCTTTTTCGTAGGAAGCACGATTGCATTGAGCGTATACAACAAGCCGTTAACCTCTAGGTGTCCCTAGTTGGACTAGTGTTGTCTTGTGAGGGGTTTTGGTGAATACTACCCACAAAATCCAAATGCGAAATGTAAAATTCCTAAATGCAAGATTTATTTACAAAGAAATGAATGCAAGTTTTTGGAAATATTTACAAATGTAGGATTTAGTTTTTAAATTGACACAAATAAGTTAAATATAGGTTTTGGTCATTATCATGAAATTTTAGTCATTTAACTTGTCAAAATTTCTAATAAAAACTAAGTTATTATAACAAATAAACTCTAGTTTGGCTAGTTGTTTCGGTTGATCACATAATGCAACTATGACATAGATCCTTTGTTGATTTTCAAAGTTTATCAAAGTGGTATTTTCATTTATTGTGAATAACAAGTCAAATCAAATAAGTAAAAATAGTGCTTGAATTTCAATTGCTCGCTCTCTCTTTATCTGAAAATTTTATTGATATTAACAATATTTACATATGCCTAACTCAGAAAACTGAGGCCAGATATATTACCCATGCACTGCCTTGCGGGCTTACGTGAGAGGAATACAGAGCGTGGCAAGTGAACACACAAGTGTGTACACCTATCGACTGTAGGCATTGTTAATAATTTTTTGTTATATACATACACCTAATGCAGATAAACTGAGGCCAGTTATACCTATCGTGCACTGTCTTTCGGGCTTACGTGCGAAGGGTACAGAGCATGGCGAGTGTACACACCTGCGTGTGAACACATGACTCTAGGAGTTAATAAAAAATATATACATATATACAAACATATATTTTTTTTGTTTTGTTTTTTTTGAAGAGAGAGTTTTGCAAAATCATCTTAGCACCATTTAATTTAGAAGATAAAAAATGTTATAACCTTTATTTTAAATCCACCACTTTTAAAACAAAGATTTTCAATTAGGATATACTTAATAATTATCACCATGAACCTTCTTATATACTAGTTAAACCATTGTTACTTGTAATCAAACTTTATTTTTATTTTTGTTGAGATAGATAAATTTCATAAATTTAAATTTGATAACCAAAAACCTATACTTATCCTATAGCGTTTCTTTAAAAGTAAATAAAAATGCTAAAAAGAAATTTTATTTTGGAATTTTTTTTGTTTTTTTTACTTTTTTTTGAATTTTTTTAAGGTTTTGGAAAGAAAATGCAAAAAATAAACTACAAAAAGTAAAAAATGAAGACGAGACTCTCCCCCACACTTGATTTTGACTGTGTCCCCACAGTCAACCCAAGTGAAAGGAGAAAAATAAAATAAAAACATGACCTATATTTACATGAAAAGATTATTATTTACAAGACATCAGAAAATATGTTGTTAAAGACTAAATGAAATGGTCTTCTAAAGACCGATTCATTTATCTCGTCAAGTATGAAAGACACAGCTTAAGCACAGAAAAGCAAACCATAAATGCTGATTTGGAAAAACGAATGTCGTTTTATTAAAATTGTTTGAGTTGCTTTATTTTCGATGATTTTCGGGGTTGATAGAACAATTAGTTGAAGTTCAAGTTTAATTTCACCAAATTGAAATTCAAGCTTATCATTGAAAACTTCTTCAGAATTATCGATTTTAAAATCAAAATGGTGATTTAAATCTTCCCCTTCAGGATTTGACAACTCATCTTCAAAAAGTCCAAAGAAAACATGTTCACTAAATTCATCTTCCTTAATTGAATTATTCACAACTTCATGCATATATCTTGTTCGAAATCCAAAGTTGTATTCAAATTTTCAAAATCGGAAAAAGGAAGATCGAATTTTAAATCGAGTTTCTCACCCTCAAAAGAATTGAATTCCAACTCAATTACCATATTTTCAACAACTTCATTAAGATCGTCGTTTTCAATTTCCAAAGTTGTTATTTGAAAATCATCAATTTTGGTAAAAGATGGATTATTATTTGACTCGTCAAAAGTTGGGATTTGATTTTTTTCTCAGGTTGTTTCATATATGTTTCAAATAACAAATCCGAGTGATTATTGTAAATTTGATCCATTTGCTCAACAAAATCCAATTTATAATTATTAACTTGAGGATTTTCAATTTGAAATTGTTGGGAACAAAAATTTTCACCATCATTGAAACAACTCCTATTGAAAAAATCATTTAAAAAGTGGTTCATATTTTCATTTCAATTTTGAAATTCAATTTGGAGTTCGAAATTGAATTGGCATGGGTTATACTCCAAGTTATTTAAATTTTGAGGTGAATTCAAATTTTGATTATTTTGAAATCCTTGAATTGAGTTATTGCACAAATATGAATTACACAAACTATTTATCATTTGATCATTTTCTGTAGATAGTTCAAGTAAAGACGAAATTGTTTCCATGCTTTTTTCAAGAGTTGAAGGTTGGTCTTTATTTTGAAAATTTTGTAGTTCAAAATTCAAATTGTTTACACAATAGTTGTCATTAAAATATCCATAAGAATTTGGAGTGAAATTATATGGATTATATTGATTTTCACAACTATTGTAAAATTCTTCAAAGTAAGGAAATTCAGACATTTTCAAAAGTTTTTTTTATAAAGGAAAAGAAATTTTTTTACCAAAGGGAATTTATTTAAAAAGGGAAATTTGATTTTTTCTTTTTTTGGTTTTTCAAAATTTATTTTTTTTGAAAAGATTATTATAATTATTTTGGATTTTTTTTTTCTGAATAAAAAACTAACTTAAATTATTTTATGAATTTTTGATTTTTATTTAAAAATTTCAAAAGAAAGGATTTAAAAAACTAAGTTAAGGAATATTTACAATTTGATTTAGTTTTTTTTATTTTGATTTTTTTTAAATATGCATGAACTAATGTAACTAAATGAATGCAAGGGTTTAACTACAAATTTTCTATCCTAAGTAGCTCCTAACCCAAAATTGTATAATCACACTTTGTCTTAATCCAACAAGATAGTTCTCAGCTAGGTAACAGACATGATTTATCGGTGCACCGCGAATCATCGTAGCAATGTAGCCGAAGGTTTAAGTACCTTCAGAGAAACAACCACTATAATATTTACGAACCATCGTAATATTTATAAATGGTTATTGCTCTACCATAGCCTAGACACCAAGAAGATAAATCGTTCAAAGAAGACAACTTGTCAATATATAATTAAGCCCTAGGTGAGTTCGTTACACCCTTAAGATGTCTAACCGTTTTTATTAGTCAAGTTCAAGGATGAAATGCAAAACTAAAATTAAACGTGAATTAACGATGCAACTAAAATGAACTTTGTTTCTGTTTTTGAATTTTGATTATTTTATTATTTATAAATGCAAATGCAAGCAACCAACAATGCACTTAAATAAAACTATAGATGAAAGCACGATACCAGAGCGTGCAGATTATTAGCAATTTATTTTTTAGCAGCGATTTTATTTATAAGCAAGCAATATATATTTTTAGCAAGAGGGCCTTCTCTTTTTGCGATTTTCTGCTTTGGCAACCTGAAAATTATATACAGTTTTTTTAATGTATAAGGATGGAACTTAAAACAATTTAAAAGAAAACAAACAAATTTAAAATTAATTTTTTTAAATGGGTAAGACAGAAAAAACTAAAAACAAATTAAACAAAACAAATTGAGCAACTCTTTTTTTTGTTTAATAGGGATGGACTTAAAAAAAAGTAAAACAAACAAATTAAAACAAAGCAAAAGAAATGAAATAAAAAATATCCATTATAACTTACAACCCAGGCCTTATAACCCAGCCCGCACAATAAACACATTTTTTTTCTTTTATAGAAAAAAGAAGGGATGCTGTAAACCAAATCACTCCTTGTTCAATTGATTAAAACCACTTTTCACTTCCAGAATCAAAATCGAAAATCAACTATTAACACAAACTTAGGATTTCGATTCGAAATCAAGAAAAATGATGTTGGTTTGGAGAAAGCAGTTCAATTTCAAGGCGGTTTGAGGTTGAGGTATAGGAATTTATGAATTGCGGGATGCTCACGGATTAGGGAGATGGCGGTTACGGTTCGTGGTGGTTGGAGTTAGTTTAGGCATTTGTGGTGTTGAGATCGTGGTGGTTGGAGGTCGTGATTATGGTGCTCGACTTGGATTCGAGGGTGGTTCAGTTTGAAAGTGTAGATGATTGGTGAAGGTCGCGTGTTCAATCGTGATTGCAGGTGGTTTTGGTTTCTCGTAGTCTTCAAGAGTGGTGGGTGATGGTGATAAGCAGTTTTGATATAGTTTACAGCAGAAGGTTATGGGTGGTTTCTCTGGCGAAGTGTGAAGTTGTTTGGTATGTAGGAGTGGCTGTAGTCTGCTATTGAAATGTGGTTTGAAAGATGAATGGTAGCAGTGTGGTTGTGGAAAGGAAGGTGGATGGGTCGATGGTTGTACATGGTTAGGTAGAAGTTGAAATGGCAGATGCAAATGCAAAGTTGAAGTAGTGCTTGAGGTTTGTGCTGGAAGTGGGTGGCACTAGTTAGGCTAGTTGCCGATGACAGTGATGATATTGTGATGAAAAGTATTTGTATGATAGATAATGGTGCACAGTGTATGTGTGCAGGATGAAATGAGGATGGTGGTAGAGGGAGGATGTCTTGTTATTTTCAGTTGTATGAGGAGAAGCAGTGATGACAGCAATTGGTTGAGAAGGAGTTGGTGATATGCAGGAGGTTGTTGTGCAAGCTACAGGCACGGGGATGTGGGTTATCAGTTGATCAGTAAGTACATGGTTGATGTCAGGTGTAGGCAGTGGTACAACAGCAGGTTGTATCAATGATCTGGGGTTGGAAGCAACAGGCAACAGGCAGGCAAGTAGAGATGGTGATGAAGTGGATTGATAAGAGGGAAATATGTCAAATAGTTTGAAGTATGCACAGTTTTGTGCAGAAGTGCAGTTGAGATTTTGGTATTTGATGGTCGTGTAGTGTTAAATGTCGGTGGTAAGTTGTTGATAGAATGTTGCACTAGTTAGTGATGAAGTGTTGAGGAGATGGTAGCACAGTTAGCAGGGTCAATTTGAGGATTTGATGAAGTGAATGCAGTAAGACTGTGTGTAGGGAGGAAGTTGTATGTGTTGATGCAGTTTTGTTTGCAAGGGAGTGTGGGTGGTCGTGATGAGGAGTGTGACAGCAATGAAGCAGTTTGGTATTTTGAAGTGGTCTAAAAAGGAAGGTGTACTATTAGTGGCAATAGCAGTGAGGATTTGGTAGAGGAGGGATGGCAGTTAGCAAAGGCATTGGTGGGTATTGGTGGATTTGATGTGTGAAGTTGCTGGTTAGTTTGAGGTGGAGAAGTGAGGGTAGGCAGAAGTGATAGTGGTTTTGAGACAGGCAGGCAAGTGGATAGTGCAAATGCAAGAGGTCAGAAGTGGTAGCGGAAATGCACTGCACTGTTGTTTATGGAGGTTGTGGATGGTAGGTTGTATGAAGTAGATGTGGTGAAGCAGAGGGGGTTTACGAAGTGGTGAAAGGATTGTTGTATGAGAGAGTAGTAGTGGTTATTTAGCAGTTGTGAAATATGCAGAGCAGTGGTAAGAAGTTGTTGAATGTGGTGGTATATGTGGTGGTTGTGCACAGTGGTGCACTAATGGGTGTGCATGTGAAGGGTTTCAAACTGTAATTGAAAAAAGAAAATGCAGGCTTTCAAATTGTAAATAAAACATATGAATGTAAATAGATGAATTGAAAATGAAATGAATTTTTTTGATATGAAATTGTGTCTATTTTTTTAAAGTATAATTGCAAATGCAAATGAACTAGAAAACAACAAACACACAGTCAAAATGCAATCAAAATTCACACAACACACACTCAACAATTTTTTTTAATGCAAAATTAACACACAAAATAAACACATAATAAAATTCAAACAACAAATAATTCGAAGAATAGAAATTAAAATCAAATCAAATTCCCCGACAACGGCGCCAAAAACTTGTTCGAGGGCCAATTCTCTATCAGATTAGAAAATAGCCGCTCAAATATTAAATAAAAATTAACCGCAAGCACACGTCGTACAATGCTAGTACGTGGCGAGTACGGGTCGATCCGTATGAAATTGTTTAGATTTAAAATTATATTCAATCAAATTAACCAACAGTTCAAAAAAAAAATTAAGCGAAAAATGTAAAAAACTAGCAAAAGAAAATGGATAAAAATATGAAAGTTTGAAGGCAATTTAGAGATAAATCCACTTTCTTGATCACATAAATCAACACAACATGAAATTATGATCTCTTTTTTGGTCATTAGTGAATTTAATTAACGTATTTATCATAAGTATGACCTATTTGTGCTATTAATTAGCTTAACATAAGCCATCAAACTATAACACACCCACTAGATCACTTTTTAACTCTCATGAAAATTGCAATGAAATTTAAAATAAAATCTATTCTGAGCATGATCTATTAACTATTGGTAGAAATATAGACCATCAAATTTTGATTTTAACATTCACTTCATTACCATAATCGTATGTAGATGAAGAGGTAATTTGTGTTTGTGTTTGTTTAAGCATAACCTATTTGGTGTCAACAACATAGGCCATCAAATTTAAAACTTAAACAACAAAATTAAACCACATTCAAACATTTCCATTAAGTACAAAAAGAGATCAAAAATTACAAAAATGTTGAATCTACATGATTAAGAGAGCTTCATTACCTCTAAATTGAAGGGATTTAGCCTCTCATATTTGTTATCATTTCAACAAATGTAGCGTTCAACATGAAATAAAAACAAGAGGATAAATAGAGCAAAATAAAATAAAATGAGAGCTAATCTACTTGCAACAATTAATCTAAGCTACTAACATAAAAGAAAAGAACATGAAATAAAATAGCATGAATTAAAATTGCATACATAAAAGAAAATGAGTAAGTAGCCATGAAAAGAAAGAAAAGAGAGCTTTGTTTATTTTTGAGCCTCAAACTAAACTAACTAAAATGGAGGGTAAGGAGGAAAGAGAGAGTAATTACATGAACATATTGGGTATTTATACATGTTTGGAAACCCTAATCCTATTTTTGGGAACTACCCAAGCTACCCTTGAGGAAGTGCGGCCACCAAGTTATCATTAGCATGAGATAATCCTCCATTTAAATGTGCATGAAACTTTAAGCTCTATTAGCATGTGCATTAGCTTCTAATTGTACATCATGATAAGTGGGTAGGTGGGGTCCTTCATGATTCATGAAATGAATTATTTCTATCTTCATTTGTTTGTATTCTCTTGTGCATGCATATTTTCCATGAAGCCACTTGTAATTGAATTCAAATTCCTACAAAATAATATAAAAATTTCCAAGTAAATTTTTTCAAATTAATATATGCACAAAATTGACCATTTTGCCTCTATATGAAGATGAATATATGATGATTTGAAAATAATTTAAATTTTGGTTTAAACATGTTAAAATACCATATATGATCATTTATTTAATTAAATTCGATTAAATATGAAAGTAAAAATATGAACATTTATGTGCACATCAATACGAGACAACGAGTTCTAGTTATGATAGCCATTAGAAATTACATGACAAAGATCCCTTAACAGCTCCAATTGGAATTATACGAAACAATGACACACATATCAAATATATAAGCACCTAGATGGTAAAACAACATTGAAAAGCATTATATAACGTGCCAAAGAAAGAGGCCTAGCTACAAAGTTACTACAAGATACATATTTACAACCGAAAACAGAATAGTACAAAACTCATTCTTCTACTATGACCTTCCCACAATCTAGTACTTCTTCTTGGAAATCGCAAGTAATGGACCCCAAGACCTAGACCTCCCTTGGGTCTTGTGATATCCCGGAATTTCAAGCAATTTAAAATGTGATAATCCTCTTTATTAATTATTTAAATTTGGTAAAATTGTTATTTTCAAACAATAATAATAATGTGTTGTTTTCATATATAGATATAAATAGACTTTAAATAGCATTATTATTTTCAAATTAATTTGTTTAAATGTATATATATATATATATATATTTGAATTGATTTTAAATTGGATTTTAAATTGAATTTGAATTTGAATTGGATTTAAATTTGAATCTTTAAAGTTAATGATTTTAAATATTTTGGATTTAAAATTATATGAAATAAGTTTTATTTAAAATAAGATTTGTTTTCCCTAAAAAGATTTCATTTATATAAATTTGGAAAGTATTTATTAAATAGTAATAAATACAAAAGTTTTATATTAACATTTAAGAATGGATTAAAAATATTATATATGATTTTATTTAAAATCTAATTGGTTTTTATTTTATTTTCTTTAAAAAGTTTCATTTATATATAAGTAAGAAAAGCATTTATTAATTTAGAAATGTACTAATTAATTAGGAAATTTATTATAAAAGCTTTTAATATCATTTTTAAAATAATATAAAAATAAATAATTACAAGTGTTTAAATATAAAGGCTTAGGATAACATGTGTAATGTGGTTAATAATGGTAAATGACAAATGTTAACCATTTGAACAAGTGTCATCTTTTATTTTTTTCATTTTCCTTAATTTTAAATAAATCCTAATTTACACTATATAAACTCCTATCTACTTTCTTCATTTCTTTTTCCTATCTTCTCTTTTCAAAGCAAAGAAAACTCAAAACCATTTATCAAAAATCTATAACTAATATAAACCAGAAAGATCAAAAACCTGTAAACCTCTTATCTCAAACCTGGAAATTTATTCAATCAGCAAATCAACTATATTTCAATCTAATCTTCAACAAACAAGCTTCAACCTATAATTTAAAGCAACAACAAAGGATTTCCAATTCATAATTCAAGCAATTCAAGTTTTAAAAGTTCAATCTGTTTTCAAGCTCTCTATATTTTAAACTGGTGAGTAAACATTTATTTAAAAAGTTTAAGTAGAAAAATGTTTGTTGCATGTGGATTGCTGTGATGAAGATTGTTTGTGCATGTGTATATACAAGTGTGAATTCTATATGTTGTGTTTGAACTGTGCATGACTGTGCTTCTCTGCTTCCAGGTTACAGAGTTTAAGATAAAATCAAAATTCAATATCTTTTTATTGAATCACTGTTAGGACTTAGGATTCAAACAAATAGTTTAGTTTAAACATCATCTAAGTTTTAAAAATATGTACAAGTATTTTAAGTTTGAAAATATGCTAGAATCTGGAAAATACAGTGGCGATCTAAACAACATGATAAAATCAAATGTGGTAATTGGCTGTTCCAGGAACATAACTTGAATCGATTATGTAAAATATGATTTTTTAGATGAAAATCTTAATTTTTAGCATTGTGATGAGTGTGCATTTCGGGGATGACCGGAATTTGGTTTCTGAGCAATTGCTGATGGCCGATGGATCTAGGGAGGTCGGGAACTTGGCTGGAGATGGTAGGGAAGTTGTCGATGTCGGGAAAAATAGTGGAAGCAGCTATCATTGGCCGTGGCATCGGAATTTGGATGGAGTAAGGTTTTTACCCTAGGTATGGTCGAGGATGGAAACTAGGTCACCGCGATGTCTCTGAGTGATCGGAGTGCATCAGACTTTGGGAAGTGGTGGCGTGGAGGGTCAGCAAGGCATGGCCGGAGTTTGGGAGGCTCTGGTGGTCGGCGATGTGGATACGGGGTAGTTTCAGGCAGTGGTTTTTGTTCCTGTTTCATCTGAGTTGCTCGATTTTGATTTGAGGCTCGTGCTAGTGTATGGATGAACGAGAACTGATGTAAGGGTGTTGGTCGATGTGTCGAAGGTTTCAGCAGTGGTCGTAGTCGCCTGTGCAGGTGCACGGTGGTTCTGGGTATCAGTGGTTTTGGGTTAGGGTTTGTCTTGAAGAAGGGTTCGGGCATAAGGATGAGTGACTCGAGTATATACTCGAGTGGGAACGAGAGTGTTTCGAGTTTTTAAACTTAAAATAAACTAAGTTTTTTTTAAAAAAAAAGAGAGAGAAGAGGAAGCTCGGGGAAAAAGTTGAGAAACTCGGGTACCTGTTCGAGTAAACCCAGAATTTCCTCGGGTAAAATGTTTTATATACTCAAAGTTTTTAAGTTTAACCAAGTTAAGTTTAAAACTAATTATCTTAAAACTATTTTAAATAATAATTGATTAATTAATGTTTGTTAATTAAAGTTGGGAAATTTATTTTAAGTTTTAATTAATTAAGTAAATTCTTAAGGTGTTTTTAAAGCTTAATTAATCAAGGTAATTAATTAAGGTTAACTAATCAATGTAATTAATTAAGGTTAGTTAATTAAGTTGAATTAATCAAAGTAATTAAGTAAGGCTAATTAATTGGTTAAGATTAAATAATTAGTTAAGTACAACTAATTAATTATTCAGTGATTAAGTATTTAATTAAGAATTTAATTAAAGATTAATTAATCAATTAAGGATGGTTAATGACAAATGGTTTGTAATTAATTAATATTAATTAATTTGTAATTAAGGATTAATCAAATGGTAATTAAGGATTAATCAAATGGTAATTAAGGATTAATCAAATGGTTATTAAGGATTAATCAAATGGTAATTAAGAATTAATCAACTGGTAATTAAGGATTGATCAACTAGTAATTAAGGATTGATTAATTTGTTATTAAGGGATATTAATTAATAATTAAGGTCTATTAATTAATTGTTAAAGAATAATTAATTTGTGATTAAAGATTAATTAATTGGTTTATAAGGTGATTAAGGAATGATTAATTAATTAAA
This sequence comes from Allium fistulosum, assembly GCA_030737815.1. Taxonomy (NCBI): domain Eukaryota; kingdom Viridiplantae; phylum Streptophyta; class Magnoliopsida; order Asparagales; family Amaryllidaceae; genus Allium; species Allium fistulosum. The sequence goes on along the minus strand of CM060904.1, from coordinate 1,189,732,952 downwards.
AGATTGTAATTAATTAATGATTGATTAAGCAGGGTTAAGTGATTAATTCTTAAGTAATTAATTTAATTTAAGTTAATTATAATATGGATTAATAATTCTTGCTTGTGGATGATTGTTTGAGTAGAATGTCTGGATTGATTGATATCTATTGAATGATAATCTATGTTATTCTATAATGTGATATTGGATATATTTGTGATAAATGGATGATATTTATCTGTGTTAATGCTGTGCGAATTCAAGCATTGAATTGAATTAAATTGTTTAACTTTAAAACAACTTGGCGTTTAAGATACGTTTGGACTTCGGTGAGACTGGGATCGGATTTCCAAATGGATATCTGAAAACCACATCGATCCAAGTTAAACGATAGGTCGTGAAATCTCAAAAGTGAAGATCGAGATGGAGTTTCAGAGTGCAAGGGTTATTGTCGTTAACTCTGAGGGTGATTCAAAAATGAGTGTAACGAGATAATGCCTTCGGTTTCGTTCGAACCCGGAACGAACTTGTATGGATTGAATGCTTTCAGAACATCGTCATTGGAGGACGATGAGCATTCTAAGATAGGTTCTTTAAAAGGTAATCATAGCCTCAAGCCTCATCAACCGGGAATGGCTAAAATAGGGGAGGTGCAGCAAGGCTAAGTGGGTCGCACTTAAGTAGGACGATATTTTCCCCTGTCTAGAGGTCCCTTTTTATTCGACTGTGTGGTGGTTGTTTGGCCGCAACCACGGGGTTGTCTTGTTCGGGACTATCCAGTAAGGGATGGTTCCGGCCTTGTGTTGTAGGGGGTCGGGAGGGATCCTCGGTACGGTGATCTAGGCCCTATACTGTGATGGGCGGTACCCCAGTAGCCCTGCCATTGTATGGAATCCAAACTCCAATAAGTGATCGCAGACTTGATTGTATAACCCACTTTGTGGCTAGTATGCTGGAATTTAATCATGTAACAATTTCAACTATGTGAATATTTATTTGAAAACCCTAGACCCTATTATAATATAACCAGATTTCCTATCAAATGTTTTGGTTATCGTAAGGTAAAAACTTTTCCATGTTTATGTGTGGGAAGTCTTACAAGATACCTTTTCTTTCCAAATGATTTTCAAAGTTAAACAACTTTAACCCGTTTACTCACACCAGACCCATGTCTGACCCAGAGTTTATTTTCTGTTTTATTAAACTCTTGGGTACCCAAATTTTTAAGAGTAGCCAAGGGATTCAGGTTAGCTTTGTTGAATTCTAGAGGAGATTTGGAGCAGGAGGCTTCAGCGTGTAGATATAATGTTTCCGCTATGTCTGTATCTCTGTGATGTATTTGAGTTGTATAATAGACAGACTTTTATAACTATCTAATTTGTGATGTATAAGCTGTGTATCTCTGATATATATGATACTATGTAATATCTTATGTAATTAATATAATTTATTCGTTCCGCTGTGAGATTCTGATGTTGTTTCGTTCTTTCTTTTCTATCTTTTCTCTTTTCTATCCCTTTCTTTCTTAATAATGATGCGTCTTTCTGTGGAGTGAAAGACGGGTCGTTTCAGGTCTTGTATAATTGTAGTTCGGCTTACCCTCCGGCGGCTTGGTATAACTGAATGAGGGCTTGGAAACATGGCAATGTGCAGGCTTATATCTCGTACCATTCGCATAATGTTAGCCTTCCCTCATTCGAAACAAATGATAAGTCCAGAGCGACTCCATAAGCTACCAAAGATTCTAAAACATACTCATTATTAGGCTTATTAATGGTATGGGTTTCGATCCGAGCCCAGCCCGAACTCGCCCTATTAATACAGGTATGGGTTTTGCCCAAAATTACCCAGGCCCGACCTATTTACTATTAGGATCAAGTATGGTTTTATCAAAACCCGGTCCGGTTTGTGCCCACCCGATTACTAGTTTTCCATAGTATCAATAATGACTGTTTACGTTATTTGTTTACCATTTTATTTGTTTGCATATAGATATTTTCATTTGCTTTTGTTGTGAACTTGGCTACATGAACATCCAATTTGTACGTTAACATTGTTTGTATATGAATTTTAAAAAGATTTCAAGTTTAAAGTATGATTTTAACATAAATATTATGAGCACGGTATACAGGTATTATCTAGTGGGATTGAAAAGCTTGACGTGTTGGGCTAGGGTATTGGTTTTGAAAAACCCTATGGGTTCGGGCTAGGCTCGGGTTTTGATTATTGTAATCGGGATTGGATCTAAGTTTTAAGATACCTAGACCGAACCCGGCCCATTGACAAGCCTACTCATAATATTCCTTGATCCTAAGTAAGAATTCAAGCATTTGGTCGGCTTGACTCTTAGTTTCGGCAATGGCTTCATTTGAATTCTTTTCGAAATGTTATTCTAAGTGATCGTACATTTTACTAAAGCATGCTTTCCGATATTCTTTAAAAAGGAAAACTCTCTCATCCTTAAGCTCAACCATTACATCAGGTAGACTTGAAAGGGGAGCCAAATATGAACTCCCATTTAGTTGCTTCAACCATCGTGCAAAGCCATGACTTCAAGAAATCATCTGGTTCTATGTGAACTAGGGAGTCTAAATGAGCACCTACCTTAACCTTTTCCCCTTCCCCACGAAGGAGGAGTAGCCATAGTAATTATTTGATACTTTTCTTCAATCACAGTCTCTCAAAGCTTGATCATTGAAAGCCTTCGTTAGCACTATCTAATTGTTGCCTAAGGTAAGATACTGACCCAAACAAATTCGAAATGTGCATTTTCGAAGCTTGGTCTGAAAGTGGAATAGCTTCTTGAATTGAGTTAAGACGCACTTCAAGATCCTTTACTTTTTGTTTAAGCATGTCGTTTTTTTTAATAAGCTTTGAAGTGCCATCATCAAAAGTTAGCTTAAATGTAAGGAATTAACTCGATTCTTTAATGTCACAAGCTCCGCTTTGAAAACCTGATCTCAACAAACTTGCTGTCATAATCCTTTTGAATAAAAAATCTATGCTTGTTTATCAATTAAACAGTTAGGACATGTTGAGTCCTAAAAAAATTGAATAATACAAAAATTTAAAAATAAGAAACAAAAGATAAAATTCAATTTCATTACAACGACAGAAGATTATAAGTATGAAATAAATACAAAATCTACAACTTAAAGACCATACTTCCCTTTTGTGTTTAAAATTATTCTAAGATCCCTAGACCTAGCTTTGATGAAACTCTCTGAAGGTCCAGTCATATCTTAAGATGAAATAAATTTGCCTAACCCTGCCTTAGGCATTGAAAGTTCCGAAGGAGAATAATCCCTATGCTCCGAAATTGGAATCAAAGCTGGAACATACCTCATAATATATTTAGAGCCACTTTCGACGGATCCCCCTTCAACAAGAACCAAGGGATACAAAGTTATGCTTTTAAAGTTGAGAACAACTTCCAAAGTTATATTCAGACCGGGATCATAAAATTTACGAAGTAATTCTAATTTTTTCTATTTTAAAGCCCTATCAACCGATATTGTTTTGACAACTTCGAAAACCCTTAAAAAATTTCGTCTCGATCTTAGATGGAAAACCTAAGCTGATCGGTCAAATTTAAGAATATAAAACTCCCAGCATATTCTTGAGGTGATTTGCCTTCTATAACCAAAGGCATGCCCTTGTCATCGATGAGAGAGACTGTTCGAGCTTTGCATGAGATATTGGCTTCGAACTTCCGTAGCCAATCAATGCCTAATAGTATATCGAATGCTTCAAATCCGAGGACATAGAAATCCCAAGTGAAGTGGTGAATGCCATGCATAAGAGTGACATATTTACAAACCCTTCTAAGGTTAGCGGGCCCTCCAATAGGGTTTGATACACATAAGAAGGTAGATGAAAGAATGGGTTCCAAACCAAGTTTATTGCACAAATCAATAGATATGAAACTATGTGTTGCTCCGGTATCAAATAGAACTTTAACTGGTAAAGTATGCAACATAAAAATACCCTGTAATGTACCTTGGTTATCAGTAGGAGCAGGTGGGGTAGGTGGATCATGGGCGGAAGAAGTCATAGCAAATACCCCGGCCGTCTTTCCCTTTTTATACATAGGACAATCCCTCTTGAAATGGCCTGGCTGCAGACATACGTGACAGAGGTCGTTCCTGGTATTCTGAGGAGGCGGAACAGCGGCACTAGCAGATGTTGGACAACTGCTGGCGTAGTGACCCCTCTGGTCGCATTTGAAACAAGTGATGGAGGATAAGTCAATAGGCTTCTTCTGAGAATAGCCAAGCCCGGATTTCTGCTACCAATTCTTCTTCTGTTGCTCAAAATTTTGCTTCCTCTTTCCCGACTGATTAGCTGATGTCTGAGTAACTGGGGCTTTGGGGACATATGTTCCCTTGGGCTTTCCCTCATATCGAAGAGCAAAATCCATCAACTCAGTGAAAGTTCCATGGACATGAGCGGTGAGGAGCTCGTAATACTCTGGGCGTGCGCCATGTATGAACTTCTCGTTCTTGAGCAGAGGTGTGTCAATCAAGCCAGGTCCGAACTTGGAGAGTTCGTTAAACCTCCTTTCGTACTCTGTAAAGGTCATGTTGCCCTGCTTGAGATCCATGAAAGACCGATAGAGTTAGGCCTTCCCAGCAGCTGGCATCTAGTGAGCCATAAAGGAATCCCTATTACAAGTGATATGAAACGAATCAAAATTATGACGAGATAAGATAGAAATTTATTTAGTTGGAATTTGGATAGATTACTACCTAAACTGGGCCCAAGTGATGGTTTCCTCATCAGTTCGAGAAGTGACTGATTCCCACCAATCTTGTGCAGCATCCTGAAGCTGCCAAGCGGCCAACTTGCGCTTCTGAGCATCTGCGATCTCTAAGCCAGAAAAGATCCTTTCTAGACTCTTTAGCCATTGTTGTGCTTCGATAATACTCTCGGAGCCAGTAAATTTGACTCCTCCAAGCTGAGTATACTCCTTGCTAAGAGTGGAGAATCGGACTGCGGGAGCTGGAGCATGTGGACCAGGAGCATTTCCACCCCTGCCTCTAACATTTCTTCTGGTAGCCATCCTGGAATACCAAAAATGATTTAGAATCAAGGATATGAATTTATAGAACTTAAGGAAATTCTATTCAACGATTTCAATAAGAAAGATGAATCAAGGAGGTGGATTCTGAAATGATTCTACTCATTCTAGGGTATGTTTACCCTATCTATAATGAGCTTTAAACTCCACAGGCTAAGGTTATCGGGAACCAAGGCTCTGATACCAACTGTAACAACCCGTATATTTGGACCATTTAAATTGACAATAATCCACACATGTCAACTTAAATAGTACAAAACACGAATCATTAATGGAGTATAAGTATATAAATGAGAATCATCACAGAATCATAGAAAATATAACATAACAGAATAGTGCAGCGGAATTACAACAATGTCATAATAGTAGTTCATGAAGCTACTAAGAGAATACAACAATGTCTCAAATAAAAGAAATACAACAACATAGATGTCCAAATAGTCCAAATGGAAAGAACAATACTGATAAAGATAAGATAGTCTTCAAGTCTTCAGCTCCAAGTAAGCAGCAACAGCAATCCTCAGTCTGATCCGAGCATATGCACAAACAGACACTCGAATCAGGACATATATTCTTATACAGATAATATGGTTCAAAATTTAAAATAACAATAACTCAAAGATGATTGGAATAAGCATCTTTCAGGATCCGATAAACTATCTATACATAGTAGAGTACGATAAATAGATAATGTCTATCAGTAATAATAAAGATATCAAAATACTGTTAATTCATGGCCCATTCCACCCTTAACACATTTTTATTCCCAAAAGCATATACAAGACCGTAGTTTCCCCAAAACCGAAAGTCACCAGAGGGCAATCCATATACTAAAGGTACAAATCAAAGTCGTAGTGGTCGCGCATAAATGGAATACAAGCATGACAAGGCACATGAGGCTATACCCAAGGTAGTGACACTACCGTTCGCCTGATCCGGACTGGTGAAAACGCAACGCCGCAGCGCCCGCAACACCGTGAAACAACACTCCCAAATCAAGGGTGCGCACCAATCAATCACAAAGTAAAAGAATAGTTTACGAAGAAGTGTGTCCACTTGAGGTAGCTAATCCTCCATTGGCCCGGCACAGCTCCTGTTTTAGTTATTTCCAATTTGACACAAGTGTCAAGGCTATCCATTATCGTTCACTTTCTTCAATCATCAACGTTCGCCAATCCAACCACTTCATTCTGGATCATCACTTCGCGTATAGTTATTAAAGTGGTTTCCGGTTTAGACAGTGAGTATGTCCCAAACCGATTCCAGTTCCTTTAATAACCTTCATGATTATAACACCGATTGGTCGTTAATATATTTCAAAACCAAATCAGTTTCAATTTCAATTGGAATTCGTAAATCGACAACTCGTTAGTCTTTCTAAATCAATTTCCAAAATTACGTTTCAAACTTTCCAATTTCAATTTCAACATTTCCATAATTCAATTTCAAAGTTTCAATTAAACTATTCAAATATTCATTGCATTTTGTATATAAGTTCATTCCAAAATCGTTTAACTAAATTTTACGTTCAAATCGATTTAAATCTATTATTGCTTCCATTCGATATTCATTAAATTTATTTATCATTAAACAATTTCAATTAAATTCCCAATTCATTACGTTACGTCTTAAATTCGATTTCATTATCCAAGTTTACAACTTATTTACAATTGCACTTGTCAAATCCAATTCTTTAAATTATAAGTCTTTCATTTGTTTCGATAAAGCGCAATCAATTTCCTATCAAAGATATTCCTTTCAAATTTCAAACTTAGTTAAAACTTATTTTCACTTGTTCCAAAAATTCAATTTCTCTTAATAAAGATATTCAATTCAGTTTAATTAAAATTCGATCTCATCAAATTTTCAATAATTTTAAATCTTAATTATTAATCATTTCAAACTCATTCATTAATAATTTCAAACTTAATTGTTAATAAATTCAAAAATTCAATTATTAATTATTTCCAACTACATTATTAATAATTTCACAACTTAACTATTAATAATTTCAAAAGTTAATTTATTAATAATTTTCAAAACTCTTATTAATAATTTCAAAAATTAATTATCAAATAATTCTAAGTTTAATTATTAAATAATTAAATTTTAAACAATATTCTTTTTGTCAATTACTACTTTAATATTCGTTCCAAACTCAAGTATTCACATTTACATTCATTCGAATTTAAATTCCAAATTATTCAAAACTTTGTTATTCGTCAAATGAAACTTTATTTTATTTAAATCAAAAACATTTGACCAATCGGGTTTTATTTTAAATTTTCTATCCTAAGTCAAATTGTTTGGGTATTTATCATTTCAACCCGATTCCATTTAAATTCAAAAATCAAAACATACAAAGGGAACTTGTAGTGTGATAGCTGGGATGGTGTCGAAGTAAATAAACAAGCAATAGCATCCATTCACAACAATTCAACAATTTCAAATAATCCCGAAATAATCGTATTAATTTGCGTTTGTTATTTACGCAAATTAATATAACTATTTCTAGAATCTACTCTATCATTTCAAGTAGATTAAAGATTATAACCTTACGGTTTCACTTGTCATTCAATTTCAACTACACAGTTAATTCAATACGTTCAAGAGTCCAAAGTGAAATTTATCGAATTCTACGTGTCAATTACTTAACAATTTAAAGGGTCAATTTAACTAATCAATATTCATCATATAAAGGGGTCAAGTTAACAATCAAAATTCAACATATATAATTCATTTTAAATCGTTAACCATCCTATATCCAATTTTAACTTGCAATTAATTTATCACTTAACAATAACAATTTACATCCAATTCAACATCACATAGCAATCATTTATCAATTCAAACTTGCATAAGAATATAGTCGTGAAAATTAATTCACCTTTCGTGGATAAAGAAATTTGGCGGCGAAGCACGAAGAAGCACGGAAGAAGTCGGTACAGCACGAACAACGGACACTGTAATATCGACAAAAGAAACGATATTAATACAATGAACATTTGTATATAATTTATAAATTTATATAAATGCGCTTACCGAAGACGGAGAAAAGAATGAAGCTGAAAATTTGCTGCTGCGAAAGAAGTCAGTCGGTTGCTTCTGCACACAACGAAAAAGAAAAGTGGTTACTATTTTAGTAACAAAATTTGACGCTGTTAATACATTATTTCAGCAACAATTTTGAAATGATAGTGCACTGCCGACATTTTGTAAAGCCACAATACACTGTCCATTTCCAGAACTGAGACTTCTACTTCCTTTTTCCTTCAGACAACCACCCATTCCTTATAAACAATGATTCAACAACACTATCATTTTTCTTTCTTTTTTTCTTCGAAAATGTAAACTCACGCCTAACACACACGCACGAAGGCTGGGTCTCGGCTGGGTAGGTTGGAGACTGGAAGGCGCTCGTGACTGGCGGTGGTGGCTGTACGGTGGAAGCGACGTGGAGGGTTGGCCGGGGACGATGGCGGAGCAGGCGGTCAGGGAGGCGGAGGTGCTGTAGCCGGTGGAGTCAGGGGAGGTGGTGCGGGTCCAGGTCGAAGCAATGGGAAGTGGGTGGCGGGTTGGCTGGTGAGGGTGTGGACGTGGTGGTGGCATGGCGTCTGGGTGTGGACGTGGTGGTGGCATGGCGTCTGGGTGGTGGTTGCTGCTGGTGGGCTGAAGTGCGCGGAGACAGTGGGTGGATGTTGGTTGGCGGTAGTTGGGTAAAGCGAATGCATTTACTTACTGCCTTGCTCCTTCAATTTCAAAACAAAGAAAGCAAAAGGAAGAGAAAAGAAAAATATAGGCAGAGGAAGAATGAAAAGAAGAAAAAGAAATGGGTGTTTACCTGGGACGTGAGCAAGCAGAGGAAAGTGAAATGAGAAATGAGAAAGTGGGAAAAATCTGTAGAGAATATAATTCTCAACCGGTTATTTAGATTTCAAGCGTCATATTCATTTCCAACCTTTCACCTTTTAACTTCCCAACGTTACCTCATTCCCTATGCAACTCTTCACCCTTCAGCTATCCTATTTATTTCTTCCAGCTGACTATAATTCTTCCATATTTCTTTTGTAAGTGGGTAGAAAATTTGGGCTGCAACGTGTTTAACCGGTCCGTCCGAAACGGTCAATTTTAACGTGACGCTTTTCGACTGATTCCGATTAACACGAATAAGTATACTGTTTTGATCAGTGCGACGATGCGCTTCCAACGGTACACAGATTATTGCGATACGACGATTTTATAAAATTTGCATTTACGCCGCATAAATTGTACGATTTGCAAAACAATTTAAACGGAGCAGGCGATGACAGTTTTAGACGAAACGAGTTACATAAACTTGATCAGAATAATTTTTACAAGCGGACTGTATAAAATATTTGGATTTGGAGGATAAATTTTACGCAGCTTTATATGGACTGATATACAGTAAAACGCAAACGGATTTTACTGTAATATTTTGCAACGAAACTTTTTCTATGTCCATATCTAACTAAACGTATGTCATAAATAAAGTTTGGGCGTAAATTGAGATCGTTTATAATTTCAAAATTTTTATTGAACGATGAATTTAAAATTTTAAATTGGGTTGAAAATTTAGGGTCGTTACATTGTGGTTCTGAGATATTTCATAACAAAGAGACCACTACTACAATAAGTAAATCGGGAGTTTATCCCCAATTAATTAACAAGTAGTCCTTCGTTATTATTCGTCTCAATATCTCCGTCTTCAAACAGCTTCATTCTTCGAACACGTAAATTGGTTCGAAGTTTTTTTCGGATAGTAATCACTCAAATCCGACCCCGGTTCCTTCGAAATCCAATCATCGATAAAAAAGTGAATATGAGTATACAGGATTTATTAAGTCTCTTTTCACTTTAATTTTTTTATGAGTATATCGAATCATTAAGCCTAATTTATCAAATTATTTGGTTTAATTACCTTTCTTTTTATCTTGGAATAATTCCAAATCAGTTCATCTTTTACTTAGGAAAACATTTCCAAATCATTCATTAAATCTTAATAAAAGATTTCTTATATTCAAGTTATAACTTTGACTTAGGAAATATTTTCCCAAATCATTCATTAAATTTAAATCAAAGATTTCTTTCTTAACTTCAAATCATATTATTGCAAATCGAAGATTTTCATAACAGAGCACTACTGCCACCCTAGATATGGAAAATTTCACCTCGAGGGACTAGTGGCAAGTAACCCTACATCATGAAGATCTTTTTTTTTCAATGATCTTTGTCTGCAATATGTTTTATTTCGAAAATTAGTTTGAAGGGGTTATCGAATAGGAATCACCCAATCCGATCCTGGTTTTTCGGATAGGAATCACCCAAATCTATCCTGGTTCCTTCGTACCAATCATCGAATAAAAGATGTTAAGTGATTAATTAACATTCAAATAATTTTTTTCTTTTCTTTTATCTTGGAAAAATTTAAATATGATCTTTTAGAGCATCCGGGCTTTCCTTTTGATCTGTTCCACCCCCAGTCTAAAAGATAAAGCGAAGGCCATGTAAGTTCAGGGCATTGGTTGCTCCATTCCTAACCTTAGTTACACACCTTGTTTTACCATTTAGCTCTCACAGGCAGGACAAATGTACTATTCATTTCTGCATACTCAATTTGTTATTATATTCAATATTCTTCAATTATGGTTTAAGTGTTATAAACAATTCCTCATAACCATTTATTCAAACTCTTATTAGAACTTCCAAATCAATTATAAATTACTTAATTATTTATTTAAAAACATTTATAAGTTATTCAGGAAAGAATCGTTAAGTTTAAAACTATAATTCAATTTTATTTCATAAACTTCCTTTCTTCTAACTTAAATCTCTTTTAATAGATTAATCAAATTTATTTTATATTAAAAAAAATTCCTTTTATGTCAATTTCAAATTAGAATTTTAAACTACAAAACCGTGATTTTTCTGAAATATTGTTTTGGACATATTTTAATATATACAAGATGAAATCCTTATTTTCTTTCTTTATTTCTTTAAGCATATTTAAATGTTTATAAAACATTTCTAACTCATTTTAAACCATTTCAAAGCATTTAAACATTCCATATATATCATTTCATTTTTCAAAAGGAAAGTGATTTCCTTTGTGCTTATCGACGTGTTTTAAATGTGACTTGTTAAAAAATTTAACAATCATATCAAACAATCAGTACTTGATGATCAAAGCATATATAAGCATCCATAGTAATCTTAACACAGCATCAAACATGTATGTATATAAATATAGATATTAAATAGAGTTTCTCACCATTAACCAAAGCGATTAACTTCCTACTAACATTCAAACTAATCCATGCTTCACTAACTACTTCATACTACACTTAAACATTAGTAACCAACTTCCCCTTCCATCCAAGTGCTTGGCCAAGGCTTAAGATGGAGGTTGGCCGAAAGTATAGAGAAGAAGTGGTATAGTTTTGACTTTAAATTCTCAAGATTAGACCCGAAAAATATGTCATCTTCTTTTTGGATTTTGAACCTCTTACTCTCAAAATATGAAAAGGTTGTCTACTGGAAAGTTGTTTAAATTTCTTTTCTATTGAATTTGAAATCACTTTATTTTTATTATTTTGAGAAACATATAGTCAAAAGAAAAAGAGGTATTCTCGGGTTCACAAAAATGAAGCTCGAAAATGTACTTCAAAGAATTAAGTTTCAGATATAGAAAACTTCAAAATTGGAAGAAGTTTTATACATGAAAGTTATAGCCACAGACATTTTATACGATTTAAAAAAAAGAATTTTTATATTTGGATCAGTTATGAATAAGTTATGATCAAAACAAATAGAGCCATTCTCTATCTCAAAAACTGGGCCAGAGAATGCACTGGAAAGAAGTGGGTTTTTGGCATATCTATGTCTAGAATGAGAAGATGCAATATAAATGAAATTTGAAGCTACTAGAAAACTACATGGTTTGAAAAAAAAAATTCGTTTTGGTTCTGGTTTGTGGAAGTTATGGCCAAGAGAAGAAGAGGTAAAATATGGAAAATAGATGAGTTTGATTTGAAGAGAATGAATATCGATTTCATTTGAATATCTTTTAAATATTTGAACATTATTTCTTTATAATATTTTTCTATAGCATGGAAGCCATTAAAGAAAAGAGGAAAAGGTGAAGAAGCTTGAGAAAAGAAGAAGAAGAAGTGTGAATGAAATGAGAGAATGAGGTGGTTATTTATAGAAAAAGTTAGAAGTGGTAAATTTACCAAAATAACCACTTACCAAACTAACCTTACTTCAACCTAAAGAAAACTTTGTTTTTTCAACACTTACCATCACCTTTCACATCCTTACTTTATGTATTAATCCCTTAAGAAATAATCTATGTAAATAATAATTATGTTGACTTTTGATGTGATATTGATTTGATGTTTACTTTTTCTTACTTTTGTTAATTCTTACTTACTTTTACTAATGACATCTAGGATTTTTCTAATTATATTAAATAAAAGTAAACATGTTTAGTTATTAAAATATGTAATATATATGTTAAAACATATTGAAAAAGGTGCGACAATGTTGCAGCAACTTATTTTGAACAAAATGTTGATTTTTGACAAAACGTTTTCTGGTCACATTTTGACGTTTTTGTTAAACTATTTATTCATATAAACCAAACTTCAAAATAAATTTATTATTATCTTTAAATAATTAGAACAAGTTTATTTAACTTATAAAATAATATAAAACAATATCCAAATCTATTTGTAAAAATACGACATTGATTTATCGATATGCGATAGAATTTGTCAACTTTTATAAAACAAGTTTTATATGTTTATCGAACCATTATAAATTAAATTACTATTAGTATCAAATGAGTTTGATATGGATTATATATATTTAAAAGGAATTATTTATCCTTTAAAACAAATTTCTCGAATATTTATCCTACTTTATGTGAATTAGACTTTTGTCAATTTTACAATGGAAATCCATAACTTTTATTCAATACTAAAAATAAGTTTACCATTCTTATTTATTATATAAAACATAACTGTTTAAGTTTGAAAATTCTGCATTTGAATATTGAAATAAATTAAATATTCCATTTTCAAAGTGGTAAAATTATGGGTCGTTACATGAATCCCATGGGTGGGCAGAAGAAAAGATTTGATCTGTACCAAAAGGCAGAAAGAATAGGAAGGGAGGAAATAATTCTGGTGGAAAGACTCGAAAGCCGAATGTAGCTGATATTGCTTGTTATAATTGTGGTTAGATGGGACATTAATCCACCAAGCGTGCTCAATTGGAGAATAAGGACAGATCTAGGTGCTTTATCTATAATAGGCCAGGCCGTAAGAAGGGGGATTGTCCGAAATCTAAGTGGGCTAAGGTTTATGCTTTGGAAGGACCTTCATTTTGTCCTACAGCTGAGGACAAAGGAAAGAGTGTGGTACTTGGAGGTAAAATTTAAATTTCCAGTATACCAGATAGAACCCTGCTTAACACTGGTACTACTCACTCTTTCATTTCGCGAAACTTGATTAATAAGCTAGAACATGACACTACCTATTTGTTTACATCCTAGCGTGTTGTTAATCCGGTCGGTTGGTATGCCACTCTTAGGTTAAGGTGCAATGACCTTGAATTTGTTTGTGTGACATTTGTTTGTTTGTGACCAATATGTGTTTAACTTCGTAGGATACAGGGTTATCTTAGGTATGGATTAGTTAGTGCGAAATGACGCTGGGATCTATTGTGTGGATAGAATTATCACCTTAAGGAATCCCAAGGGAGGAGAACGAATTATGATAGCCTTGGACGTAATGAGGGAGAAGTGGACTTGATGTTATGTGTTATGGATGATCAAGTGGAATGATATCAGTTGGTTGCAAGTAGTCCGAGAATTTACAGATGTGTTTGAACCTGTAATAGGTTTACTACTGAGAAGGGCAATTGATTTTCAAATATATTTAATGTCGAAGGCGCAACCTGTTAGTAAACCGGCTAGTAGAATGTCGCCTAAGGAGTTGGAAGAATTAAAGAAGCAATTGGTGGAACTTGATCATAAGAGTTTCATCGGACCGAGTAGTTCGTAGTAGGGAGCATCCGTAGTGTTTGTAAAGAAGTCAGATGGATGTTTACAGATGTGTATTGATTATCGAAAGCTGAATGAAGTGATGGTAAAGAATCTTTATCCCTTGCTCAGGATAGACGACTTATTTGATTAGTTGAGTAGAGCCAGGGTATTCTTATAGCTAGATTTGGCAACGGGATTCATCAACTGAGGGTAGCAGAAGATAGTATTCCATTGACCGCATTCCAAACAAGGTATGGTTCATGTGTGTGGTCAGTAATGCCATTTGGACTAACCAATGCCCCAACGTTCTTCATAGATCTCTTGAACCACATCTTTCACGATCAGTTGGATAGATTTGCGTTGGTCTTCATGAATGATATTCTGGTATATTCTAAGATAGAGAGAGATCATGAAGTCCATCTTAGACTGGTAGACACGTTGAGATAGCACAAATTGAAGGAGGAATTTTCAGTGTGCCACTGTTGGAAATAGGAAGTGAAGTTTCTTGAGGATGTTGTCTTGGAGAATGGATTAACTATGGATCCGTGGAAGATAGAAACTATATCGATTGGAAGAGGCAAGAGACGGTCACAGAGATGAGAAGTTTTCTTGGGATTGGTTGGCTACTACCACAGATTCATTAAAGGTTTCTTGCGTGACTAGGAAGAATGAGAATTTTGTGTGAACCGATAAGTATAAAGGGTCATTTTAGGAGTTGAACAATTTATTGACAAATGCTCCTATTTTGATCGTGAAGGTTTAGTAGTGTATACTAATGCTTGTGGAACCGACTTAGGCCGGTATTAGTGCAAAGACTGCGTGTGATAGGTTATGCATTGGGATAGTTAAGACCGCATGAAGTTAGATATCTGACTTGTGACTTAGAGTTGGCAATGATGGTGTTTGCGTAGAAGATTTGGAGACATTACTTCCTGGGAGAACGGTTCGAGTTGTATACGGATCACAAATCCCTTAAATATCTATTCTCTCAGAAGGAGTTGAATTTGAGGCAGATGAGATGGTTGGAATTCTTGGCGTCGTATAAATTAAAAATAGAGTATACGCTAGGAAAGGGGAACAAGTTTGTAGATTCTTTAAGTAAGAAGCATCAAAATGTAGTGTTGGCTATGATTGGTGAACGGAGGACATTTAAGACGTTAGCCTCTTGTGGAGTGCATTATAGGTAGAAAATTGGATCGAGTGGAGATTTAGGCATGTCAATAAGTTTGGAAGTACATCCAACACTTGTAGAAAAAATAGCTGTAAGGCAAAGGGAAGATACATTGGTTATCGAAAGGATTAGGTGATTGGAGATAGATACAAACATTGATGGCTTGAAAGGATTTGAGATAAACTCGAAGGGATGGATAAGAAAGAAAGAAAGACTATATGGTCCGGATATAGAAGACCTTCGAAAGGAAGTCTTCGAAGAAAGTCATCGATCGAAGTTTACTTTTCATTTCAGTGGTACAAAGATGTACCGTGATATGAAAAGAGTCTTCTTTTGGGAAGGGATGAATAAAGGTATAGGTGAATGCATGAAGAGCTGTTTCACTACCAGCAATTGAAGGCTGAGCACCAAAAGCCGATTGGTTTACTTCAACTTCAATCTTTGAAAGTGCTGATTTGGAAGTGAGATTTTGTATATATGGATTTTATTGACGGACTTCCTAGATCGAGAACAGGAAATGATAACATTTGGGTGATAATCGGTAGACCGACTATGAGTGCTCATTTTATCTCGGTGAAGTCGAAAAGAATGGCAGCCAGCTTAGCAAAGCTATATGTAAAGAATGTAGTAAGACTGCATTGGATACCGAGTAGTATCGTTAGTGATAGAGGCCCATTATTCACCGGTGAGTTCTGGAGAATTTGCAGGATGCATTGGGTACAGAGTCCAACTTGAGAATGGCTTACTACCTATAGACAGATGGTCAGACAGAAAGGGTGAACCATGTATTAGAAGATTTGCTGAGAGCATGTGTCTTGGATTTTTGAGGATCTTGGGGAAATCATTTGCATATGGTATAATTTGCTTATGATAAGAGTTATCAAACGAGTATCGGGATGGCACCGTTTAAGGCATTATATGGTAGACCGTGTAAGTCACCAGTTTGTTGGTTGGACATGGAGATAGACTTGTGTTAGGACCTGATTTGGTAAGAGATGCTAGTGAGAAGGTAGAAGTGATCCGTGCTCGAATGAAAGCACCATAATCAAGGCAGAAGAGTTATGCCAATAAGCAAAGAAAAGAGCTTGGGTTCATAGCGGGCAATCGTGTCTACGTGAAAGTATCTTCAATGAGAGGTGTTATGCGCTTTGGGAAAGTGAGGAAGTTGGCACTAGATACATTGGACCATTTCCATTGACCGAGAGGATCGATAAACTTGCATGTAGATTCGAACAGCCGAGCAGTTTGGCGGGTGTCCATAATGTTTTTCATATATCGCATTTGAGGAAATGTGTTCGCGACCTAGATTTGGTAGTGGAACCGAGGGCGATAGAAGCTTTATTTGGAGTCAGGCTTAACATATGCGAGATGACTGAAAGGAATAGTAGGTCTTAATGTGAAGGAATTGAGGAACAAGGTTATTAGACTTGTTCACGTCCAATGGAGTGACGATAAGCATGATCGTACCTCGAAGGTAGAGGATAAGATTAGGAATATCCATCCCTAGTTGTTTTAGATATTCATGTAATTAGATTATGCTTTATTTTTCTATTGTATGGACTAGTAGGGTACTAGTATATGCATGTATGATGTAATCATGTGTTAGTAGTTACATTAACCTTTACGATTGATGATTGATAGTTTACGTTAGTAGAGTACTAGTGTAATCTTTTGTACTTGTGTGTACTTATATGATAATGATTTCACACCTGTTAGAACCTACTTTTGATGTTTTGATTGTGACAACTATATAAGTGAATATTATGTGAACTAACCATATTTGCAAGAGAAGATACTATTTTACTCGACAAATAGATTGCAGACCAAATTCTTGATAGAAGCTTCAATATTGTCTATGGTTTGTCTATAATCTAAGTCTAGTAGTTAATTTTTGTTAAAATCTCTCCAAAGTGGTATATGCACGCACACGTACTTAAAAATCTTTTAAATCATAATTCATATGCCAAGATTTTTACTAATACACTAAAAGAATTTTTGAAAAATCTTGAATATGGAAGAAGATAGGTAATTCAGCCGATTGAAATGCATAGGTCAGTCGACTGAATTCCTGTGCACCTGCACAATTTAATATGAATATTCAGTCGACTGAACCATACATTTCAATCGGCTGAATAACATGTTTTTTGCACTATTTCCTATCCGATTCGAATTTCAATTATTTCAGCTGGCCCAAATATTTCATTCAGTCGACTGAAATTTCCTAACGGCTATATTTTTGAAAAGTCACTTCACTTCAGCGAACAGAAACAACCCTTGATTCAAGAGTTATTTCCGTATCTTTTGATCACTACATTTCACGAATAATTGCAACAATTAAACACTATATATAGCCAAGAAATCAATTATTTGAATCACCTAATTTTGATTCTATTTTCTCATTCTTATTATTAAAACAAACTTGCTAATTGCACTCAATACTCTCATTCTAATCACTTGCTCTTTCAAGAAAATCTTCATTAGTGATTAAATTAACTTCTTATCTTCATGAATCGCACTATATACCACAAAGGAGAAGATTATAGGGAGGGGTACATTATTGACTTATCAGTGCTACTCATGTGCATCTCAGTCAGAAGAAGTTTTTACTGTTTGTATTAGAAGTCCTGTTCGATTGCTCAGGCGGTTGAAGTCCCATTATGTTTCTTAGGTTGTTGAAGTCATGTTCGGTTGCTCAGGCGGTGTAATAGCTGTTCCTCCGGGTTAAGTGAGGATTGATAGTTCAATTCCAGAAGGAGTTTAGGACTGGACATAGAACGGGAAGTTCGAACTAGTATAAAAATCCCTGGTGTTATTTACTTTACTATTTACTTTATATTTATATTCCACAATAGTAGATAATTTAGATAATATTTCATATCATGATCCTTACTTACTTTCATTTGGTATCAGAGCAAGGTCATCATATAACCATAACACAATTATTTGATATTTAGTTAATATGGAAAATAACACTAACAAAAGTTTTGTTAAAGGTCAATCCACCGCACGACCACCACTATTTAACAGTTTGAATTACAACTATTGGTCAATTTGCATGAGTATTTATATGAAAGAAAATGGATATGATACTTGGAATATTACTCAGAATGCATACACTATACCTACCACACCATATGCACAATGGTCAAACAAAAAAAATAAATGCCACTATAAGTGCAAAAGCCATTAATATATTATTTTGTGCTTTAGATAAGAATGAATTTAATAGAGTTAGTATGTGTAAAACTGCTTATGAAAACCGGCGAACTCTTAAAGTTACACATGAAGGAACAAACTAAGTGAAACAAAGCTAGATTTCTATGCTTAAAAATCAGTTCCAAAATTTCAGAATGAAACCAGATGAAACTATAAATGATATGTATTCTAGATTTCAAGATATATATCATCCACTATTGGCATTAGGAGAAAAATATACAGATTTTGATATTGTCTCGAAAATCCTAAACTCTTTAACGGATGAATGGGAATGAAAAGTCTTAGCTATTGAAGAAGCTAATGACATTTCTACCATCAAACCTGGAGAGTTGATAGGAACTCTCATGTCATATAAAGTAAATTTGCAGGCAAAACGAGATCAAGCCCAAGATAGGAAGAATATAGCTTTTCAGGCTGAACAAGAGGACTCGGACTTAGATGAAGATGACATGGCAAAGAACTTCAAAAGATTTTTTGAAATTTAGAAAGAACAAGAAATTCAGTAACAACAGAAGAGACAATACCATTAATCCATCAGCTTCAAATCTCGAGTGTTTATGAATGTCATAAGAAGGGTCATATAAAGAGGACTATCCTGATCGAAAGAAAGACAAATACAAAATTAAAAAGGGCAAGTATGAAAGGAAACAAGCATTCTCTGTTACATGGGATGATTCAGAATCGTCTTCATCATCAGATAGTGACACTAACAGTGATTTTGAACAAGCCAATGTTTGTTTTATGGCTTTGACTAACAATGTAAGTGATCTAACTTTTGACGATTTAATAGATATAAACTCAAAGTTATTAGATAAAGTAAAAGAAGTTAAAAGAAAATTTAAAGATGCGTTAGAAAAATTAAACAGAAGTGAAATAGAAGTTGATATGCTCAGAGATGAAAAGAAAATCTTAGAAGAAGAACTTGTTAAAATACAAGAATCTTCGTCTAACATTTCTTCTCAACTCACTATGCTATCAAATGAAATTGAAGTGCAAAACGAAAATAATATGATATTAGCTTCAAAAAACCATGATTTAAAATCAAATGTCAAAATTCTTGAATTAAAAACTACCACTCTCAAAACCGAGTTAGAGAATATCACTAAAAATGTATATAATTTTAACAAAGGTAGAGAAAATATTTCTAGATTATTAATAATTCTTAAACTACTTTTAATAAAAAGAGGTTTGGATATACAAATTCTTTAAAATCTAGTTCATAGAAGAATAACTTATCATATAAAGATTTTAATATACATAAGAATTTTGTAAAAGCAAAACCAAAACCAAAGGATTTCACTCAAAAGAAGGTTAATGGCAATACAAATATTATAAAGATTTGGGTACCAAAAACTAATAATAATTCAACCAGAAATAAGTATATTAAATCTTTTATAAATCCAGTTCATAAAAATGAAAATTTTACTTATAAAGGGAATTCTAAACTCTCATGCGTTTGGTTTCTTAAGATCTAACTCTTAGGACCCTAATAAAAAGTGGGTACCAACATCATCTCTATATTTTTTGTAGGTACCAACTAGAAAAAGAGGAAAGTGGATATTTGATATGGTTTCTCAAAACATATGACATGAAACAAGGATATGTTGACTAACATTATCTACTCAAATGGAGGATCTGTCACATTTGAAGATAATTCCAAAGGTTATATCATTGCAAAAGGCGATGTGAGCAATGACGGTACATCTAACTTACCTCTTATTACAAATGTTTTACTAGTTAAAATTAAAACATAATTTGCTTAGTATAAATCAGCTATGTGATAAAGGTTTTAATATAACTTTTTCGGAAAATAAATGCAACATATTTGATCAAAACAATAATCATATATTTGAAGGAACTAGAGAATGAAATATATACATATTAAATATGAAAGTTAATCGTAACACAAATATGTGTCTAGTAGCCAAAGAAAATGATCCTTGGTTATGACACAAAAGATTTTTTCATATAAATTTTAAAGCAACACGCAAATTATCTAAGAATAATTTAGTAAAAGGTTTGCCAAAAATGAATTTTAAAGTAAAAAGTATCTGTGATGCTTGTCAGTTAGGAAAATAAATCTTCTTTTAAATCAAAGAGAATAATTTCTACATTACAACCACTTGATACATTTAGATCTTTTTGGACCAATTCAAATACAAACTATAAACCATAATAGATATGTTTTCGTAATTGTAGATGATTTCTCAAGATTCACTTGGTCAATATTTTTGAAAAATAAAAGTGATACTTTTAAAAATTTTAAAATATTTGCTAAAAGAATTCAACATATTAAAAATTTAAAATATTCGGAGCGATCACGGTGGTGAATTTGATATTGATTCTTTTGAAAAATATTGTAATAAAAAATGAATTGTTCATAATTTTTCACTTCCTAGAACTCCACAACAAAATGGAGTTGTAGAAAGAAAAAATATAACACTTCAAGAATGTGATAGGACTTTATTAAATGGAAGTAATCTACCTAAATATTTCTAGGCAAAAGTTGTAGCAACTGCTTGTTATGTTTTAAATAGAGTTTCCATTAGACCATTAACAAAACATACTCCATATGAACTTTTTAATGGAAGAAAACCTAACATATCATATTTTAAAATTTTTGGTTCAAAGTGTTTTCTTTTAAATACAAAAGACAAACTTGGTAAATTCGACCGAAAATCTGATGAAGGAATATTCATTGGATATTCGGAACGAAGCAATGCTTATAGGATTTATAATAAAAGAACTAAAATAATCGAAGAAACACTTCATGTGTCATTCGATGAAAATTTTCAAAATAAATCATAAAAATGAAGATGAAGAAACAATTCCTAAATCAAATATCATAGTAGATAATACTGAAAATATTGAAAATAATGTTGAAATTGAAGACAATAATTTACCAGATAATAATGAAATTCGAACTCCACCAAGACTCCTAAGAAATCATCCTATTGAAAATATCATTGGAGAAGTAAATACTAGTGTAAGAACTTGAAATAAACTAAATCAAATGGGTCATTTAGCTTTTCTTTCAAACATTGAACCCAAAAATGCTAAAGAAGCCTCAATTGATGATTACTGGATTATAGCTATGCAAGAAAAATTAAATCAACTTGAACGAAATGAAGTTTTGGACTTAGTTCCTAGACCAAGTAATTAAACGGTTATCGGTACCAAATGGGTTTACAAAAAGAAATCTGATGAGCAAGGAATTATTATTCGAAACAAAGCTAGATTAGTTGCTCAAGGTTATAATCAAGAAGAAGGAATAGTCTATGATGAAACATTTGCTCTTGTAGCTCATCTAGAAGCTATACTATTTTATTAGCTTATGCATGTTTTAATAACTTTAAACTATATCAAATGGACATAAAAAGTGTATTTTTAAACAGTTTTGTAAAAGAAAATGTATATGTAGAACAACTACCTTTATTTGCACATCAAAAATTTCCATATCATGTTTATAAGTTAAAGAAAGCTTATATGGTTTAAAACAAGCACCTCGTGCTTGGTATGATCGTCTTAATAATTATGGTTTTAAAATTGGAAAAGTAGATCAAACTTTATTTATAAAACAAGATAAAAATGATATTTTAATAAAATAAATTTATGTAGATGACATTACTTTTGGTTCCACGAACGAAAAATTATGTCAAGAATTTTCAAATATTATGACAAGATAATTTGAAATGTCTCACATGGGAGAATTTTCATATTTTCTTGGTTTACAAATTAAACATTTAAATAATGGAATTTTTATTAATCAAGAAAAATATCGTAATAATCTTATAAAACGTTTTGGTATAGAAAACATTTCTGTTAAACCAACTCCTATGAGCACTACGGTCCATCTCGATCGAGATGAAATGGAAAAAGTGTTGACCAAAAACTATATCATAGCATGATTGGATCATTACTTTGCTTAACTGCTAGTCGCCTAGATTTAATAATGAGTGTATGCTTGTGTGCACGTTTTCAAGCAAATCCCAAAGAATCACATTTGCGGGCAGTGAAACGAATTTTGCATTACTTAAGCAAGACTAAAGACTATGGTCTCCTTTATCCAAAAGAATGTCCTTTTTAGTTAGTATCATACAGTGAAGCTGATTTTAGAGGATGTCGAACAGATCGAAAGAGTACAAGTGGTACTTGTCATTTCATTGGACGACCTTTAGTATCCTGGTTTAGTAAGAAACAATATTGTGTTTCACTTTCGACGTGTGAAGTAGAATATATTTCTGCTGCTTTTGCTTATGCTTAAGTAATATACATGCAACAAACACTATAAGATTTTGGAATAAAACTTTCTAAATCAACAATATACTGTGATAATACAAGTGCTATAATTTTTTTGAAGAATCCTATAAATCACTCTAGAACTAAACATAATGATATTAGACATCATTTTCTTCGCGATAATATAGAAAAAGGAAATATGTCACTGATTTTGTACCATCAGAAAATAAAATAACCGATATATTTACTAAACCCTTAAATGAAAATGTTTTTATTAAATTAAGACGTGAACTAGGAATTATGTCACTACATGAGTCATAATTCGATATTAAATTTATAAAAAAAATTAATTTTTTTAGAACAAAAATCAGAGCTGATGACTATCGAACTCTGCACTCATGGGAGGAAGTTGCATGATTTTCCAATGTTCTAATATGTTTCTTGAATTTAGACCATATATCACTTTAATTTTACTTGCGACCATTATTTTTTACATTTTTTAACCTCTCATTTTTCATGGATGAAGTTTTCCATACTTTTTAACCTTTAAAACGAAAACCTGAAATAGTCAGATAACTCAGTATATATACGATCAACTTTCTCTTAAAAACTCATATATAAACTTTACAAATAAATTAATCCTCAAATAATATTCAAACTTTACAATGTCGTCCAAAGAAAGTTCAAATCAATCCTCAATCATGTTTAGCACTCCTACCTCGGATTCTTCAAACAATTCAACTTCGATATAAATTCCAGTAAAGATTACTCCTCCGAATCATCACACTGGATATACACCAAAAGGAAAGCGAGCTAAGAGAAAGTTAGGTGGTGTTTGGTTTAAAAACAAATTTTGTGTTTTCAGTTTTCAGTTTTCGGTTTTCAATATATATGTCAAATATGAGAGAATGGAGGGACGATGGAGGGGATGGAAGAATGACAGATGGAAGGACGAAGGGGGTAGAGGGATGATGGAGGAATGGATTATTTCAGGTGCTTGTGTTATTTCTCAAAACACGGAAAATAAGAAAAAGTTGTTTTCTATTTTGTATGTTAAATTCATTTTCTAAATTGATCGTTTTCGGCAATATACATGCGTCGTGTGCATTTTTGTATGGACGAAAATCCAAAACTAAAAATAACAACCAAACACTACCTTAGGTTTCGGTTCTTCATCAACCAAAGAAAAAAATTGACGACATCCATCACTTTTAACGAGAGACGTTAGAATTACAACGTGAAATGTACTATGAACAAAAAGTCAATCGTCTCCCCAATGTCCTCAAGTATCTCCAAACCCTTGGGAATGAGGTGTTCAAAGTAATGCTTGGTCTCCTATCCATCCATTACATGAAATCACCAAGGTTGAACCGCACTCAGATGATTCCAAAAATTTAGGAAATTAAATTATTTTGTTTATAAATTTTAATATTGTAATATGAATAAGTATTGTGTTTCTTGAAAAAATAATTATATATTTGTGTTAAACATTAGAATAAAACTCAAAATCATACAGATATATATATTGTTTAGAACTAAATAAAGGAAAAGCTAGAAGAAAGGCCAACCTCAGACCAAACAACAGATTCAGCCGACTGCGTTAGGAGTCTTTCAGCCAACTAAAAATTCAAACTCATTTAAATTTTCTATAGAAAACAGTCAACTAAATTATTACCACCAGTCGACTGAAATGCATCAAAAATGAACTATATATATGCAGGTTAACTTTCTTTGTAAACCAGTCGACTGAAACCCCAAATCATTTGACTGAATCTTCAATGCTTTTAAATTCTAACTCAGGAAATAGTCGGCTGACAACCAAATTTCAGTCGACTAAATTTTGATAATTTGCACTACAAAGTTGCAAGATCAAGAACCCTGCATATCAGCCGACTGCCCACTCTATTTCAGTCGACTGCCCTAAGTATTTTCAGTTTTTTAAAATAACTCTACACTCTTTCCAATACAACTGTTTAACCTAACACTACTTAATTCCCATCTATTCTTCATATTCCACTTACATAAACCCTCTTACTCCAAAAGAAACCCAACTCAAACCTAGCCTCCTCATCAAAAATACCATTTTTTCCTTCTTCAATCAGATGGCACCAAGATCCAAACGTGCTCATGAATCCATTACCGGCCCATGCAAGAGCTAAATTCGTGCTTGGCTCCACAATCTCCACAATGAAAAGGCGGTAAATAGGTTCAACTGAATGAAAAATTCAAGGATTTTTGAAGGTGCTTTCGCCAAATTCGCTGATTTCAATGGTTATGCAATTAGAGAACTTGCCAAAGCTAATGTTCTCGACCATCTCATAGGGTATGATTCCAACAACGTAAAAATATACCCTCTTTTGGTTAAGTAGTTATTTGCTAACATGAATCTAGACCACCAAGATTCCCGTAACAAGGATGATTGTATTTGGACCTTGGTGTGCGGAGTGAAAATTTATCTACCTCTCCAACGACTTGGCCACATATTACGATGTCCATCCGAAGGATTGGATACTGATAATGTAGAAGTCCATATGTATAATCGAGATGAAGTTTCACATCTTTTTCTGTCGGATGATTTCGCAATTTTGAAATCTAGTGCTTTACGTTCGAAGGCATGGATTATTCACCGAGCACTCATTCGATCGTTGCAACCCGGACCGGTAGCTATGAAAAGGTCTATAAGTGGGATTTTCAAGCTCTCCATGCTATTTACTTGTCCCAAAGAGTAAATTGGGCAAATATTATTTTGGATGAGTTTCTCACAGTCAATCACAAAAGAAACTATAAAACAATCCACTATGGAGCCTATATCATGCGTATTCTACAAAACTTCGGAGTTCCTTTACCCGATTCAGATTTAACGACCATTGGCGAGCTTAGCTCAAAGATTGTAAGTCTAATGGGTTTTCCAAAACACCCCGAACATCAACAAATTATAAGCTTCCAACAATGGGATGCAAATCGCGAACAAGGGATTCCTCAACCAAGAGACACAAATGTCGCCTCTTCATCCTCTCAAACTCCTAGACAAGAAGAAGAAGATGACGATGAGATTCAAGATCTCCATGGTGACATACATTCGAAACAAGCTCTTGTTACACTTTCTCGAAATCAAAGTAAGATTGGACGACGTTTGGCTACCGTCGAGAAAAATGTGTCCAAAACAAATAAAAAGCTTAATTCAATAAAAGGCTTTTTAAAAAAACTTTGGGAAAAACTCTTCTGTACTGGCTTTACTTCTACCGGTATTGTTGAAAATTCGGCTCCATTCACTTGGTCAACTTTGAAAGAAGAAGAGAAAGAAGAAGCCCACAACAGTGAGAATTTCTAGTTCTTTTTTCCTTTTCTCTCATTGTCATCTTATCATATTATTTTAAAACATTCTCTTATATGCTTATTGTATTTTGATGTTGTTATGTAACATTGTCCTTTGTTTCTCATACTTACATGCTCATGGTTATTTGCTTGCTATCTATGATGTTAAGTTTATTTGCGTGTGTGCTTATGTGTCCATATTTCTCGTATTGATTTGTTTTTTTTGTCGATGACAAAAGCAGAGAATATGATTGATAGGGGGAATATTCATTCAGGGGGAGTAAATTGCTTTTATAAATTTACAAACTTACATAGTTGTCATCATCAAAAAGGGGGAGAATGTTAGAACCTACTTTTGATGTTTT
Source organism: Allium fistulosum (assembly GCA_030737815.1). NCBI lineage: Eukaryota > Viridiplantae > Streptophyta > Magnoliopsida > Asparagales > Amaryllidaceae > Allium > Allium fistulosum. The sequence goes on along the minus strand of CM060904.1, from coordinate 1,189,706,520 downwards.
GATTGTGGCAACTATATAAGTGAGTATTATGTGAACTAACCATATTTGCAGGAGAAGATACTATTTTACTCGACAAATAGATGGCAGACCAGATTCCAAATATAAGCTTCAATATTGTCTATGGTTTGTCTATATTCTAAGTCTAGTAGTTATTTTTTGTTAAAATCTCTCCATAGTGGTATATGCACGCACACGTACTTAAAAATCTTTTAAATAATAATTCATATGCCAAGATTTTTACTAAAAAAATTTATAAACTAAAAGAATTTTTGAAAAATCTTGAATATGGCAGAACATAGGTAATTTAGCTGACTGAAATGCATAGGTCAGTCGACTGAATTCCTATGCACATGCACAATTTAATATGAATATTCAATCGACTGAACCATACATTTCAGTCGGCCGAATAACATGTTTTTTGCATTATTTCCTCTTTGATTCGAATTTTAATTATTTCAGCTGGCTGAATCATTTCATTTGGTCGACTGAAATTACATAATGGCTATATTTCTGAAAAGTTACTTCACTTCAGCGAACAGAAACAACCCCTGATTCAAGAGTTGTTTCTGTATCTTTTGATCACTACTTTTCATGAATAATTGCAACACTTAAACACTATATATAGCTAAGTAATCAATTGTTTTAATCACTTAATTTTGATTTTATTTTCTCATTCTTATTGTCAAAACAAACTTGCCAATTACACTCAATACTCTCATTCTAATCACTTGCTCTTTCAAGCAAAACTTCATTAGTGATAAAATTAACTTCTTATCTTCACGAATTATGCTATATACTACAAAGGAGAAGATTATAGGGAGGGTGTAAGTTATTGATTTATCAGTGCTACTCAAGAGCATACTCAGTCAGAAGCAATTTTTACTGTTTGTATTAGAAGTCCTGTTCGGTTGCTCAGGTGTTTGAAGTCCTATTCTATTGCTTAATCAGTTGAAGTCCTGTTCGGTTGCTCAAGTGATGTAATGTCTGTTCCTCCGAGTTAAGTGAGGGTTGATAGTTAAATTCCAGAAGGAGTCTGCGACTGGACGTAGAATGGGAAGTTCGAACTAGTATAAAAATCTCTAGTGTTATTTACTTTACTATTTACTTTTATATTTATATTCCGCACTAGTAGATAACTTAGATAATATTCGATATCACGATCCTTAGTCACTTTCAGCACTTCCAAGGTGTTAGTGTAAATTTTGTATTCCTTATCAAAATTTCGAGGATGGAAATTTTATGGGGGGGAGACTGTAACACCCCATATTTTGGACAGTACATAATATAAGAAAGTAATTTAAATTGAACTAAATTAAATTGAATTGAGTTAATAATATGAAATATTATTAATTAAATTATTAAAGTGATTTAATTGCAAGGTTTCCTAAGGAAAAATTAATTAATTAATTGTGGGTCACTTTAGAAAGTTAATTGGATGGACCAAAGATAATTAGAACAATTTGTTGGCCTTAATTAATGAAAGAGAACAACTTAAATTTAATATAAGGATTGGTTAAAGGGAATAAGTAATTATGGCCTAAACCCTCTAACCCATATCCTTAACCCCACTTTCATTTCATTTTGTATACATAAAATAAGTTCCTAAGAACTCCAAACAAGGCCAACATAAATTCAAAGGAGAAGAAGAGGATTACGAGCTAGAATAATCAAGCTTTCAAATCTAAAAAGGAAAGAAGATTAAATCTTGTTTTACTAATCAAAACGAGTAAATTCTTTCTCTAAAACCTTTCCAACCATATTAAAATTCGTATTTTTACTGTAAATGAACGTTTGGATTGTTTGGATGATTAATTATAATTTTTAATTATTAGTTGGAATTTAAATTAGCGGATGTTTAATGGTGAAACACTGTCAAATAACATCAAAATGCCATGAAATTTTGATATGACATGCTTAATAATGAAATAGAAATGGGCTTTTAATTTCATAATTTTTGAAGTTAAAATTAATATTTTATAATTTTCCTAAGTTGGAAAAATGGTCAATTTTGGGTTAATTCATTGTTCAAAATAATAAAATTTATTATTTTAACCTGAAATTTTTATAAGAGGTATAAAATAATAAAAGAGATTTTTGGTGAATTTTCGCGACTTTTTTCCACTAATTTTCTATTTTATATGAATTATTCAGTGAAGGAAAACACTAATTAATTAAGAAAATTAATTAAGTTAATTTTGGGGAGATTAACATTTTCTGAAAAGTGAACTGAAATGATAAGAGGATTACCTAGTAAGAAGTTGACAACAAATAAGATTTCATAAAATGAAGTTATTTAAGAGGGTAATAAATCAATTTTTAATTTAATTGCAAGATTACCACTAGGCCATAGTTGACTAAGTAAAATAAAACATTTAGGTGTAACTTCATATTGGGGTAAGAAAAACTATCCATAAAAGTTAGAAAAGAAGAGGGGACACCACACGGGGACCACGACATTCTTATGTTAAACAATTATAGAGGACAGCCAAAACCTAACTATTATTCGCGACAATTAAACTATCTGCGACCACCCCAAACTATACGCGACAAGCGCAATACTCATGACAAAAAAATTCATGCAACAAGGCTTCAATAATTATCCATGATAGCTCCTTCTCACATTCATGCCAGCTCACTTATATTCACAGAAGCCTAGGGTTTGTTGCACATGAATATATTATATGATTTATACACGGAAAGCATGCAAACTGAAATAAATAACTTCATGAACTAGCTGTAAGTATCTGTGCACGATGGTATTAAATAAGTAAATGCATGAAAACCTAAAGGACTGCATATTTACCTTATACGTGAAAAAAGAGAATATAGCGCGAAACGAAATAGGGGGGATGCCGTGGTTATAGGGATGGTGCCAGGTCATGAAAGTAATGAGAAAAGTTGCATGCGGAGGTGAATATTCACAGAAGCAAAGAGCATGAAGGCCAATAAAAATTAGAACTGTACCTAATAGATATTAAGCAAAGGCAAAAAAAATTCACCGCGAAGACAATAAATTAGGCCGGCTAAATTAATACATGAAAGCTCATATACGAACTGTTCACAATGGCACTATTAAAATTTTACACGATGACTGGGTAGGAAATTGAACGCGACGGTAGTGCGGATTAGCTTGGAATTGCACATGACCATTAGTAATGTTTTTAATTAAACGCGATGGTATTAGAATAGCCAATATACAACAAGTAAAATGCAACTTGTAATAATTTGAAAAGCTATATTTTTTAAGTAAAATAACAAGTACTTAGGGCACATTGGAAGCCAATTTGCAAGTGTTATTGAACTATTTCATAGGGATGAAATAAATGGAAGATTTTATAAGTTAAAATTGTGTTAACTTTTTTATGAAATAAAGCAAGCTTAGAAAAGCTAATAAATGATAGAGTATTATTTAAATAACGGATAAAATGTTTTATCTAGTGAATATGTAGGATACATAATTAATGAATGAAAAAAATTAATTGAATCGCGATCGTAAACGAATACAGGCTCATAGAGTTATTAGATGGCAGGTTGCCGTGACTATCAATCTAAAATCCAATGGTATATGGTAGGGCGCCAAGATAGGGTTAGGTCTAAGAACAATTTAAACTCTAGAAAGGAGTTAAGATAGAGTGCCAAAACATTAGGGTGATGTTATAATTGAAAATAACTAATAGGGTGCTAAAACGTCAGGGTGATGTTATAAATTAATTGAAAACGTGGACGATAGTAGTCCAGGGACTAAGTGGGGCTACTGACACTTACTAAAATGTATCCAGGGTGCTTGCATTCAGATTCTTATAAAAGTCATGGTGACTCTGGTCAGAGTGGCTTCCATATGGAAATGAGTCTACATTTTCACTAGGGAGGTAATCACTTATGTAAGTTAATGATAACTAATGAAGGAAGCCTAAAATAAGAGATCATATGACGGATGAATGAATGACGATTGATTTTATGACTTGTTTCATATTTGAATGATAAGTACATGGCATATTTGACTTAAATTGATATATGTTTGACATGATTGGATGACAAGTTTAGGGAACACTTATTGAGTGAATATATGCACATGGTTGCTTTCTGTTATATATATATTGTCATTGTTATATATATTGATGTATATTATTCTGTGATGATGAAGTGAGGGGAAAACCCATTCCGTGTTAGTGGTGTGGTCTCACTATAGATGGCTAGGGTAAATTTTTTACTCATATCAGACTTATTGTCCGACCCGTGTTTTTATTATTTTCCATAAACTCATAAATACTTATTTGAGTAAGCTGAGTTGAGGGATTAGATATACCTCTTTTGAACATGAATAAAGATTTCAAAGATGGCGCAGGAGGATTGCTATTTAAATAAGAGTATTTTAAAATTTCTGTTGTGTAAAACCATGATTTATAACTGGTTACGTCTAGTGTTGACATCTTCATATGTCAAACACACGCTACTCTGATTTTCTTATTAGATATGTATCCATGTGTGAAGACAATTTGGTTTAATAATGTAACGAATCTTGTAATTTAACTTGACGTAATGAAAAGATATTTAGCTGCTCTACTTACATATATTGTGAAAAAATATACCGAACTCACTTTGTCGCTGGAAAATGATTTCGATGATGACTACAACATCACTGGCATCTGTTTTTGGGTCTCGGAGTAGAAGATGTTACAAACATTTTCGTATCATTTCTTGGATCATATATGAAAAACCCACAAACTCAATATCACTCCCACTGACTTTGAGACACATTGATTGCCATGTCCAAACAGTCTATTCCAAAACATTATTTAGAATTTTCCATTTCAACACGTGTACCAAACCACAAAGTCATGCCAAGCATATTTTTGTGAGTAAATGTGAATTAACTTGAGAAAGTTGGATGATGAATTGATTATGCTAATTTCAACAATTGAATTTTACGGTATTATTCTTATCAACGTTGCTCATTACATTCCAACAGCTTTAGTCGTGCTCTTGAAGACACATTTTTGGCTGATGGATAATATCCCTTTGGGTAAAACTATCAAAATCGTATCTGGAATTCTTTCAGATTTGAGCATCATACCATATGGTAGAGTCAATACTCTTAATGTTTTTGTTGGCAATTGATTATTGACAACTGAGGATTTTCTATTCTCAATATCGATAAGAAACTCATAGTCTCTCTTCAATGTGCAAAAATACTTTTTAGACACTATAATGCATTATGTTCATTTGGGTTAGGTTAATTTCATTACATCCCACATAATTAATTTCATCTTTGGATCGTATCCAAATCCATTTCACTACCAATAATTTCTAAAAGAAATTTCTTTACTACAAAGTTGGTATTTCTTAAAACAACGGTTGTTCTCAAGTCAACTAAATATGTAATCATAAACACTTTATCAATTGCCTTATATACAAAATTGACTTGGTTTTGGTTTACGAGATGTTTGCACAAAAAATGGGCAAACACCTCCAAGTCGTATGATTTAGCTGATTTTATGTTGTTCTAGATGATCTGGATGATTTATGCAAATATATGTAAAGTAGGGACTAAACTGTTAAATACACGTAGATTTATAGTGGTTCGGCCAGAATGTGCCTACGTCCACTTTATATGTTATTCTCCTTTTTTATTCAAATTACAAGTACAAAGCTTTGATACAAGTATATGAAAGTTGTTTGAGAGTTCTATCCGTGCTTGAGCTCTCAAAACTCGTCCCCCATTGTTGTACCCCTGCCCCTCTATTTATAGAGTGAGGCTGGGGGTAAGGGTCTTGGATGTGTATAGCTGCTGGTGGGCCTGGGCTGATGCAATCTGGCTGGCAATGTTGGTTCGGTACTCCCTGGTTCGATGATGGTTGGAGCGTAGAGTGGACCGGTTGTAGGTGATTTTGTGATAGGTGGTTCGGTAATAGGTGATTCGGTGATTTGGTGATAGGTGGTTCAGTGATAGGTGGTTCGGTGACTCGGTGATAGGTGATTCGGTGATAGGTGGTTCAGTGACTCGGTGATAGGTGATAGGTGATTCGGTGATAGTTGGTGTGCGTTGGTCCGGTAGTCGTTGGTCCGGTAGTAGAGGAGAGAGCTGGTTCGGTGGGCATGGGATGGAACCGGTCAAAACACACCCAACATTTGCCTCCCAAAGTAGGGCATATGCATGTATATGGCGTGCTTTGTTTTAGGTCATTCACGCTATCATTCGATCTCTAGTGCCGAACCAACTGGTCCGGTCATTGATATTTGCTTATAAGTAGGGGCCTTGTGCTTCCATTATTCCTTACCAGCCGAATCACACCCTTGCCATTGCCGGACCAAACGTGTTAGCCGAATCAAACGTGTTAGCCGAATCAAACCCTTGTCATTGCCGGACCAAACGTGTTAGCCGAATCAAACCCTTGTCATTGCCGGACCAAACGTGTTAGCCGAATCAGGTGAGTTCCCCCCCTTTTTCTGCCGAATGAACCGGATGGACTCGTGGATCCCGAGTACCGAACGGAACCGATACCGAATGAACCCGAAAATTTTCTGTACCGAATGAGCATATGTTTTGAATTCCAAGTAAAACTCCAGACAACACATTTTTACATCCTTTATTTTAACAACGTGCTTTTCTGTGTTTGCAGATAAATGTCTCACAAAGTGGAAACCCGATCAGAAAAGAAGAGATCCCAGGACAGAGAAGAGCCTTCCGCCGTGCCCCCAGTCCAGTCAGGACCGGGACGTTATGGGCCCACCCCGAGATCATTGGTAGATGGATATGGTCCTTAGGAGCTTCTGAACTCACCTCCTGATTGTTTCCCTAGCTCACTCAAAGGCGAGCAGCGTGATGTTATTTCTCGCTCCTTTGGGATTGACAAAGCATGCATGCTATTGCCGGGCGAAGGAGTGATGCCGTATGACCCCCCTGAAGGCTACTTCGCTTACAGCAGGTATCACTGTATGTGTGGTGCCATCCCGCCTCTCAATGCCTGGATAGTCAGCTTTGTCACATATCTGAAGGTGGCTCCATTCCAGCTTCAGCCTAACTCCTACGCCATTCTGGTGAGCCTGTTTGTCATTTTCCAAAGAAGATACGGGCGTCCTCCCTCCAACCGGGAGATCCGGTATTTGATCAAACTGGGGGGCTATAAGAAGGGGTCTCCATACATCAGCTTGGAATCAGCCGTATCTTTCAAGCCGGTTCTGGACTTATATTCGAAGTTTAGCATGTTTAAGAAAGAATGGTTTTTTGTTAAGGATGACTCTGTTTCCATCCGTTGCTTCACTTCAGGCTGTAAGTCGAAGTTTATTTATGATTTTTGTTCTGACTGCAATGCTTCTTCTCATGTGTTTTTATTTCTTGCTAGCGACAGGTGGCTTTGCGGTTGTAGAGAATGATCGCCTGGTTCAGATGGCTGCGGAAATAGAAGCCATCACGGGAAGGGATAGGTCGGCCTCTTACTTGATTAGGAACGCTACACTTCTGGGGCACAACCTGATCCTACCACATCAGTCTGTGGTCAAGCAGAGAGACACGGCGGAGGAGAGGGCTTCCAAAGCCACAGGAGGGGCCATGGCGAAGAGCGGCAAAAGGAGACCCTTCTCGGCACATTCAGTCGCCGGGGGGAAGAAACTCAAGAAGTCTGATGGACCCTCTCCCAGCACACATCCAGATGTTCAGGAGGAGGATAAAGTGGAGGGGGAAATAGGCGAGGATGAAGGAGGTAAGGCGGAGAGCGGAAGCGGTGGAGAAGGTGACGGTGATCGTCACGGCGATGATGGTGGCGAAGGACAGGGCGGTGATGGCACCGAGGCTTTGCCTCCTGGGCAGGCGGGCGTGATCCAAGAGTGGACGGATGATGCTCTCTGCCAAGCCCTTGAAGAGTTGGAGGAAACGAAGAAGTCCAAGAAAGCTGATAAGGTTGGGACCGGCGTCGATTTATCTTCCGGGAGTGCTTCTACTGAGGCAACTTCCGTGGTTCGAGGTGAATTTCTCTCTATTCTTTTTAATTCTCGAATGATGGCTCAATGCATGCTGGTGACACTTGATTTTTATTCCAGGAGAGCGCAAAATGGCCAAGACCTCAGATCTTCGGCACAGGCTTGAACAATACAAACTCCTCAAAGCTTCCGCCAAGCCGAAGCCTCCTACTAACCGTCCTGGAGACGTAGTCGGCTATCGTCCTCTTCTTGGAGTTATTGAAGAAGATATACAAAAGAGGAAGAGGAGTCGATCTACGTTTGAATCTCTTCCTGGCCCTCCGGCCCCACTCCAGCCTATTCATGATATTGAGGAGGAGGACACCGAGTTTATACATTCCCCACATCTGTCTGAGAATTTAACCATCACCCCGATAGATCACCCTGGCTTAGTTCGCAATCCGTTTGCGGGTCATCCGGACCTGGAACCGGCATCTCATGACATCTCCTTCGATGAGGTTACTGGTGAGCATCTTCTCCCTCGCAATCCTATGGTACGGGTGCTTGACGAAGCTAAGTCCCTGGACCTTGATTTGCTTACTACCCGGGTTGTAACTCTAGGGGATGAGGCTAAGGCAAATATTGACCGGGTTGCTGAGGAGACCAGGAAATTGATGTGGCACCACACCCGACTGGTCAAGACTGGGGAAGAGATAGGGAGCGCCAACATTCGGCTACGGTTGATGGTTTCCGACCAGGCTAAACAACTTGCCAACCAAGCCATCCAAATCTCTCAGCATGAGGCCGCATCCAGACAATTGAGGAAGACTATGGAAGAGGCCAGTAGGGCAGAGTTGCGTAAGATGGAGGCCGTCTGTAAGGAGCGGATTGACATGGCCATTGCCACGGTGGATGAGGTTCGGCAAGCGGACCTCGAGCGAGTAGAGGAACTATCGGGGAGACTTGAGGCCGTGGAGCTTGCTCAGGCCAAGTTGAAGGAGGAGATGGAGGCGATGAGGAGGTCCCTTCAGGTTGACCGTTTACGGTATCGATCGGAGAGGGATGCTGCCATTGCAAAGCTGCGGGCTTCTGAGGTCCGAATGAGGGAGTTTGAGGAGAACGAGGGGATGATGGATGAGATGCTCCAGGATATGTACTTCCGTACTTGCAGGCAAGGTAACTTGTCCTGGATGGATGATTACCCCCGGGTTATGGCCAGGATCTATCTCAGGGCTCTAGAGGAGGCCAAGGCTGAGGCGGATAAGGAGGGTGGCGTGGCCTTCAGGATAGATGTGGTTATTACCCAGTTTACCAAGGAGGAGAAGGTGGCGGTGAAGGAGGGCATGCGGTTGCTTGCAACTGAGGAGGCAGGTGTGCAAGTAGAGGATGATGATCAAGATGATCAAGGAGCAGATGCTGGTAAGTCTTCCTGTCTAGTCTTTCCGTTAACTTGGTTGCTTATCATTAATGAATTCTTTCTTTGACCGGACAGGTGGGTAACAGGACAAGGATAAAACTTCGACGCAGCCGGCTCCTTGATTTGACCTGGATATCTTTTTGTGAACTTGACATTGTTGTGTATGTTAGTCTCAGGACAGTAACGTAACTCTTAGGATGTAATTATGCTACTTGTAATAAACAATATTATTCTTTACGTGTAATTTTTTAACTTAAGTTGATTCTGTTGTTTTTGAATGTTTTTGCTATTTTGACATGTTGTATGAGAAATGTAGCTATGCATATTTTTGTAATTCAATTGTGTTTGACGTCGAGTTCTTGTTTAAAACATAATTTCATGTCTTGCAATGTTAGTGTGATGTGTGAATAAATTATAGCCACGTGTATATACATGAAAGAAGGAAATACCGCCCTTTCATATTTTGCTTGTAGATGGCAGCTTTGAATGTCTTGTGTGACCGAGTATGGAATGCAATCCAGTGTCTCGTTGTGAGTACCCACCTCCATTAGCGAATGTCTCCTATTCTGTGTCCTATACTTTAGGGATTGTTACAGAGGATAAGAGAATAGTTTTCTAAATAAAATTGAAATATGAGAAATAGTAAAGCTTCCAATCACGGAAGGCCTTCGATGTGCTTAAGTTCGTGGCAAACGGGCTTTGTAGTCACTTTCCCCAGCTGTGGGTCTTGGAGACATTTGTCACCCATCTTACGCCTCCGCGGGGAGTTAATCTTTTTTACCACAGCCGTACTTAAGACACATCGGAGCCGAGATCGCGCACAGTAACTACCCGGGCCATTATGGCCCGTAATCGTGGGTATTATTCGATTTACTGTGGCCGGCTAGCGTGGGTGCCGATCGTCAACCGTGAACTACCCCTGGCTGGCCACACCTTATGTTGGGGCTTAAAGTAGGTTCACAGTTGCCGGCGAGCCGAACGCCGTAATGAGCTGCCTCGGCTATAGTCGGCCTTCTCGGTGGCTTATAATTGGCTCATTATAGTTGGCTTTGAGGGCCGTCGCGAGCAATGAGTTAACCCGCAACAGAGGGATGCCGGAGCAAAAGTGTCTTATTGGCGAGGGCATAGATTCGTATAGTACCTGTTAGGTCTTGTCCAGAGAAGTCGCGCTATGGAGCGCCTTGAGTGAAAATGCTATTTGCACAGGGTTTTGTTCAACAGAAGAGGATAAAGTTAACAAGCAGCCAAGGTATAAAGGAACAAGTTAAAAAAGAGACAAGGGTTTTTAAAGTGGTTCGGCACGAAAATGCCTACGTCCACTGATTCTCTTTGTTAATTCACTTCATATGGGCAATACAAGTTAAGAAAAGTATCGACGGAGGTGTTGGATGTTCCATGCCCTCTGGAACACCTCTCCGTCCACTGTTGACAAAATATAAGCTCCATTGTGGAGATCTTTATGAATTACATATGGTCCATCCCAGATTGGATCTAGTGCTCCGGGGCGAGGGAAGATTCGCTTGAGGACAAGATCTCCTTCTTGTAAGATACGATGCTTGACCTTGGAGTTGTATTGTGCTGCCACCTTTTGCTTGTGGGCTGCTGCTTTGAGGGCTGCATCATTTCTTCTCTCCTCAATTAGATCCAAAGACATGTGAAGGAGTTCTTCGTTCTTCTCTGGGTTATAGTGGATCCTACGGTGGGAAGGCACGATGGTTTCAACCGGGAGCATAGCCTCCGATCTGTATGCCAAAGAGAAAGGAGTATGCCCCGTGGATGTTCTGAAAGATGTGCGATAGGCCCACAGTGCCGTAGGGAGCTCATCCACCCAAGTGCCCTTTGACTTTTCGAGTTTCTTTTTTATTAGAGTTTTCAGAATTTTGTTGACGGCTTCGACTTGTCCGTTTGCCTGGGGATAAGATATGGATGAGAAGCTTTTGTGAATTCCGTGCTCTTGGCACCAGTTGGCAAACTCCTCGCTGTCAAACTGAAGACCATTATCCGATATAATTTTGAATGGGACTCTGTACCTGCATAGAACATTTTTGATCAAGAAGTTAATAACTTTTGCTGAAGATACTTTATTTAGGGGTTCTGCTTCCACCCATTTGGTGAAATAGTCGACTGCCACTATAGCATATTTGGCCCCGCCTCGGCCCACTCGCAGTTCGCCGATTAAGTCAATTCCCCATACTGCAAAGGGCCAAGGACTGGTCATTTGAGTAATCTCAGTGGTTGGTAGCCGTGGGATCTTAGCAAACTTCTGGCATCTGTCACATTTTCTAACGAAATCTAAGGCGTCCTTGCTTAAGGTGGGCCAGAAATACCCATATCGGAGTATCTTTTTTGCCAAAGTCTGCCCTCCGGGGTGATCTTCGCAGCTTCCTTGATGAATGTTGGATAAGATTTCCTTGGCTTCCCTTCGACACACCTTAATAAGGGGTTAGAGAAGCCGCGCCGATAGAGGGTGTTCTCTTGTATTGTGTAGCGGGAAGCTTTCCTCAAGATTTTCTTGACTTCGTTACGCCCGTCGGGTAGTGTGCCACTTTGTAAGTAGCCTCGGATGGGAGTCATCCAAGTTGCTTCTTTGGTTGCAGCTATCAGATTCGGTTGCTCAAAACTTGGTGTCAGTTGCTTTGAGATGGCTACTGCTCCGGAAATAGCGTCGTCTCTCATGCTGGCTTGCTTCGCCAATTCGTCGGCCTCTTGGTTCTCTTCCCGAGGGATGTGTTTGACTAAGTAGTGGTCCAATCGACTGAGAAGTAACTTGGTGTTCTTTAAATATGCTATGAGTCGTTCTTCTCGAGCCTGGAATTCTCCTAGTATTTGATTAACAATAAGTTGAGAATCGCTATGAAGACACAAAGAATTGGCTCCGATTTCTAAGGCAAGTTCTAATCCAGCTATCACTGCTTCATACTCTGCATCGTTGTTGGTGGCAGCGAATTCCAACCTTATAGCATGGTGCAGCTTATTTCCCCTGGGAGTAATTATTATCACACCTGCCCCCGAGCCTTGTTCGTTTGATGCACCATCCACAAAGAGGTTCCACTTGATGTCTTCTGCTATTTCTGATTGCTCCTTACCTTCGTTGGTGGTGAATTCGGCAATGAAATCGGCCATGGCTTGCCCCTTGATGGCGGTGCGAGGATGGTAGGTAATATCATATTGACTTAGTTCAATGCACCATTTTAGTAATCGTCCGGAAGTGTCGGGACGATCGAGTACCTGCCTCAGCGGTTGATCGGTCAGAACTCTGATGGAATGGGATTGAAAATAGTGTCGCAGTTTCCGTGATGTGATTAGCAAACAGTACGCTAGTTTCTCAAGTTTAGGATATCTGACTTCTGCCCCTGTAAACCTCTTACTTACAAAGTATACTGGTAGCTGCGTGCGGTTGTCTTCTCTCACCAAAGCGGCGTTTAGAGCATGAGATGATACAGCAAGGTATAGGTATAACTCTTCGCCTTCGTTTGGAGTCGAGAGCAAGGTTTCAAATCTCGGATTTTGGCCAATATCTCGGGCAAATATCTCGGCTGTCTCGGGCGATATTTAAAAGACTTATAACTAACCAAGCTGCCAAATCTCGGATTTTGGCTAATATCTCGGATTTTCATCTCGGCTGATCTCGGGGAGATTTAAAACCTTGGTCGAGAGTACCGGCGGTTTCTGGAGGTGCTCGATTAAGTTAAGGAAAGCTGTTAAGCATTCGTCAGTCCATTCGAACTTTCCTTTGTCTTTCTTTAGAGCTTCGAAGAAAGGGACGCACTTGTCCGTTGCTTTGGAGATGAATCGGCTTAGGGCGGTCACTTTCCCATTCAGGCTTTGCATTTCCTTTCGAGTGGAAGGTATTTTGATATCTTTTAGAGCTCGGACTTGTTCAGGGTTTGCTTCAATCCCTCTGGCATGGACGATGAATCCCAAGAACTTTCCTGATGAAACTCCGAAGGAGCATTTTAGAGGATTAAGTTTCATTCCATATTGGCGAAGTACTTGAAACATCTCACCCAAGTGGCTTACGTGATCGTCGGCTTTCCTTGACTTTACCAGCATGTCATCCACATACACTTCCATAGTTTGTCCTATTAGCCCTGCAAACATCTTGTTGACGAGGCGCTGGTAGGTGGCTCCTGCGTTTTTGAGTCCGAAAGGCATTACCTTGTAGCAATACAATCCCCGGTCAGTGATGAAACTAGTGTGGTCTTGATCGGGAGCATGCATGGGAATTTGGTTGTATCCTGAGTATGCGTCCATAAAAGATAAGAGTTCGTGCCCGGCTGTGCTGTCTACAAGTTGATCGATTCGGGGAAGTGGGAAGCAATCCTTCGGGCAGGCGTCATTTAAGTTGGAAAAGTCAATGCATGTTCGCCACTTCCCATTAGCCTTCTTTACCAGCACCGGGTTGGCGATCCACTCTGGGTAGATGGCTTCTCGTATGAAGTCATTGGCAAGTAGATTCTTTACTTCTTCATCGAGGGCTGCTGATCGTTCTGCCCACATACTTCTCTTTCTTTGTTTTACGGGCGCCTTGGTAGGATCAATGTTTAGTATGTGGCATGCTATGTGGAGATTCCGGTCATGTCAGCATGTGACCATGCAAATACATCCAAGTTGTGGCGGAGAAAGTCAATGAGTTATTCCTTCAACTCTGCTTTTAGTTGGGATCTGATTTTCAATAGTCTACTCGAGTCATGTTTGTCTACAGATACAAATTCCATAGCCTCTGCAGGCTCGGCGGTGGCCTCCTCCTCTTTGTCCCTAGGGTCTAATTCATTGAAAGGGTCGTTGGTATATCGAAGAGGAGGGGCTTTCTTTAGTTGCTATGCTTCCAGACTTTTTGTGCAGAGGGCAACCTCTACACTCTTCCCTTTATCCTTCCTGCGGTTGTTGCGAAGTTCAGTTACATAGCGGTCTCGAGCAATGTCCTGGTCTCCTTCTATTTCCCCTACTCCATTGTCCGTTGGAAATTTCATCTTTAGGCACCATGGGGCCAGGACAATTTGGAAGTTAGACAAGGCTGGCCTTCCTAAGAAGGCGTTGTAGGCCGAGTGGTTTTCTATTAGCACAAATGCTTGTTTCCGCACAACGGAGCGGGGATGACTTCCAATTTCAACAAAGAGGTCCAGTTGCCCGAGGGGCATCTTCGCATCTCCAGTGAAACCGTGTAGTGGTTTGTTGCAGGGAGAAACGTCCTTTATTGATAGTTTCATTTTGTCGAATGCATGCTTGAATAAGATATTTACTGAGCTTCCAGTGTCTACTAGAATTTGGAAAACTTCGGCTGGACCGAGCCGGGCAGAGATAACCATGGGATCCATGTGAGGGTACTGCCTTCCTTCTAGGTCACGCCTATTGAATGTGATGTCATCACTCTCTTTCCGCTTCGGGTGGCGTTCTTCTATAACAGAATTAACGCAGTCTTCATTGTTTCTAAGTGACTTCCCATATCTTTCCATCTCTGCCCAGCTTCTGTCGGCGATGTGTGGTCCTCCCGAGATGGTATGGACCACTATCTTCTCTTGACTGGAGCCGCTGGTGTTGCGATTTCCTCTGCCTATTTCTGGGGAGGGTAGCCTCGGGTTCTCATTGGCAGGAACTGGAGTCCTGTTCTGACCTTTTACATAGCGTTCCAGTCTCCTTCTTTTGATGTGTTCTTCAATCAAGTCCCGGAGATGATGGCATTCATTGGTATCATGCCCATGGGATTCGTGGAAGCGGCAGAATTTTCCAAACTTAATCGCGTTATCTGATTCCTTCTTGTGCGGGGGGCGTTTGTATTTAACTTCGTCTTGAGTGGCTAGGAAGATGTTTTCGATCGTTTCATTCAGAGGGGTGTAAGCGTCAAATCTCGGTCCCGGCCGATATAGACGCTTTTCTCCCTTCTTGCCCCCAGCATTATCCCTAGAGTCATATCTTCGAACGTCCTTTGCTACAGTGGGCGTATTGCCATGAGCTGCCTTATTTTGTTGCCCTGACTACCCCTCAGTGGCAGCGTCTTCAAGTCTCATATATTTTCCAGCTTCATGGAAGAAATCGGGTAAAGTAGCTGGTTTTTCTTTTGTCAACCTTCTGGCAAATTTAGTATCCGGATGCACACCACTACAGAGGGCCATTAAGATAAGCTTCTCATCGGCATCTTGGACTACGGCCGCTGCGGCATTGAATCGGGTTAGGTATTGCTGCAACTTCTCTCCAGGTTTCTGTTTGACACTGGATAAGGAATAAGCGTCCTTGGGTTGTTCCACATGAATGTGGAACTGGCTGATAAACTTTTCTTTCAGCATCTCCCACGAGCTGATGGATCCTTGGGGTAGATGACAGAACCAGGAGGTAGCTAGATCTGCTAAGAATAGTGGGAAGCATTTGCACAATACTCCCTGTGTTGCTCCACTCATGAGCATATGCTGTGTGTATCTCTGCAAGTGTACAACGGGGTCAGAGATTCCTTTGTAAGGTTCCATTGTTGGCATTTTCCATTCTCGGGGGGTGATGGCAATTTCGATATTTCGGGCGAAAGGGCCGGTTACCCTAACGCCTATCCCTCGATCTCTTTGATCCCGTTGGACGCACTCTATGAACAAGAGTGCCATCCTTTCATCAGAATTTGGAGCAGATAGGAATGAGTCCGGTTCTGCTCTGTGGGACTGATTCCGTCCGGATGGCCTATAGGGATGGTATCGTCTATCATTCCTGATATTTTCCAGTGGCTGTCTTTGGTCTTCTGGGAGCATGCTAGGATCAGCTACAGTTGGCCCTTGCCTCGATCTTCCCCTGAAGGGTTCTGCTCTAAGCACTTCCTCGGGTCCAACTTCGGGCTGGACTCTAGCTCGGCCCTGTTCACTGGTGTTTCCGTGGTTAGGCAGTACGACAGGCTCAGCTACAGTTGACCTCCGCCGGGTACCTCCCCCGTTGGGTTCGGTTCCAAGCGTCTCCTCAGGCCTAACTTCGGGCTTTGCTCAGTCTCGGCTCCTACCATGGCCGCTTCTGTCATTAGCTCCTTCGAAGAAGGAAGATCTTTGCCGTCTCTGGGATCCTCCAGACTGGGACTCACCCCATGATTCAGTGTTGCGGTTGGACTCTTCAGCATCCCTTAAGCGTGACATGAGATGGTCCACCAAGGCTTCCTGCTGGGATGTGAAGCGGTTAGTCACTTCAGCCACAACTCTGTCTAGATCTGCCCTAGTAATTGCTGCAGGCTGTTCTGTGGCAGGGGTTGTCGGATTTGCCTGACCTTCATTTGGTACTGCTGTTGGAAGGGGACGACTTACTTGATCTGTGACCACTGGATCTGGAAGAATGCTGGTTGCAATGTTTTTTCCTTTGTTAGCATCCTTCTTCTGCTTGGGAGGCATATTTTCCAAGCAATGAACGACGCTGTTAGGAAGAAGGCTAAGTGGAAGAAGCTGAAGCTTCGAGCTTTCAGTCTCTCAGTGAAAGCACCAAAAATGTTTGCACAAAAAATGGGCAAACACCTCCAAGTCGTAAGATTTAGCTGATTTTATGTTGTTCTCGATGATCTGGATGATTTATGCAAATATATGAAAAGCAGGGACTAAACTGTAAAATACACGCAGATTTATAGTGGTTCGGCCAGAATGTGCCTACGTCCACTTTATATGTTATTCTCCTTTTTTATTCAAATTACAAGTACAAAGCTTTGATACAAGTATATGAAAGTTGTTTGAGAGTTCTATCCGTGCTTGAGCTCTCAAAACTTGTCCCCCATTGTTGTACCCCTACCCCTCTATTTATAGAGTGAGGCTGGGGGTAAGGGTCTTGGATGTGTATAGCTGCTGGTGGGCCTGGGCTGATGCAATTTGGCCTGGCAATGTTGGTTCGGTACTCCCTGGTTCGGTGATGGTTGGAGCGTAGAGTGGACCGGTTGTAGGTGATTCGGTGATAGGTGGTTCGGTGATAGGTGATTCAGTGATTCGGTGATAGGTGGTTAGGTGATAGGTGGTTCGGTGACTCGGTGATAGGTGATTCGGTGATAGGTGGTTCGGTGACTCAGTGATAGGTGATTCGGTGATAGTTGGTGTGCGTTGGTCCGGTAGTCGTTGGTCCGGTAGTAGAGGAGAGAGTTGGTTCGGTAGGCATGGGATGGAGCCGGTCGAAACACACCCAACACGAGACTTATATTCAAAATATGAATTGGTCATCCAATGACGATGGTTCTCAAACTCCTTTTTGGGTGATCCATATAAGATCCCTCATGTACAATCATTACGTCCAATCTTTTGACTCGCACAACCTGCCAACTCCTTAACCTAGGATATGTTGAGGTTTCTTATAAACCCTTATCTTGTATGATTTTGTAAACAATTCTTTGAATGAAATTAATTTTAACCTTATGTACTACTTTTATGCACACGACCTTATTGAAAGAAATTAACTCAACTTCACTCATCATCAATCGTACTATGTTCAACAAAGTTAGATTACTCCTTATCGATACATCATTATGTATCATAGACAGGGTGACTTTTGTGATTGATTCTTTATTAAATTTTAGATACGTCTGAAACTCTTTCCAACATACTCTCTTGTTCGATCAAATCGAATCATTTTATTTTCTTTTGCATGTTATTTTATTTACTTCTGTTTTATATTCTATGAACTTATCATAGACATACTACAAGTGTATCAAATATATATGTTCATGTTTGTGATAATTCATCGGTGAATTCAATGAAGTATATGGAACCGTTTTGGTATTATTAGACTTACCATAACAACTCACACCTCAATGGACCCGAATTGTCACAAAATCGAAAACCCAAGTCCACTAGGGTAGGGATCATTGGTATCGGTATCCTATAATAAATAGAAGTATATCAGAGAGCTATCGATAAGAACTCATAGGATAATAATAAAGTATAATAAAACATATGTACATACAGACTAAGGCCAATACCTCGGGTATCTAGTGCCTTTGTCAGTGCAAGGCATGCATATGGAAATCTGTCCTCCCACCGTTTTCGCCTTGTACCAGTACATGTTCCTCGAAATCTATTATGTGGGTTGTAATGAGAAGGGGGATCGAAACAACATTCCAGTGACTGGTAAATTACATACTTTATCCATAACACTAGTTTATGCTGATTGATTTTCATTACGTGTTATGTCTATTATTTAAAACTACGTCATTTTGACTTCATTTACGCATATGATGCACTCAACCTACTCAGAGGTATAAAATATATATATATATACACATATATTTATAAGCATTACCGTCCCCCATGGACAAGGATACATTCTCCACTAGTATCCATAACTAGACATTGCACCCTTGTGATCTGACCACTTCATATTGAATACCCAATTCAAAATCCCAAATTACGACTACCATGTATAGTACTTATGCGTTGAGAGGTGCCCACAATGCTAATTCATGCCAAAGACGACTTAAGGTTTGCTGCATCTGTGTCCAAAGCTCAACGAAAATGCCACTTATTACACAGTGCTAGGCATCCAACAATAGTGTCTAGGTCGAACTACCAGCGTACACCGAGGAACCTCCAGTTAGTTCCAGGCTGTAAAACGCTCAGGATCGATGGTGCTTTCGACCTATGTATACAACCCTAAAATATATGGTACCAACCTTACTGACATAGCACCGAGCCTTCGCCCACCATCCAATTTAGATTGGCTAACACAATTAAGCAAATGCTCAGCCGGTTACTTAATCCCTCTTGTTGGAATTGAAGTAAACTCCAATTGGCCATTTATGACTTCAAATTCGATGTGAACCCCCTTTTGGTATATTCCCTAAACCTATACGCAAACGTATATCCCCACGGGCCCTACAGCTGGAGATGACCACATCGGTGAAATGTATACACTATTGTTGGTAGCCCCTTGTATAGGGCAGACTTATATTGTGTAACATTACCAACTTATCATTCCAACCCATACTAATAACGCATCGTTATAACTAATATAAATATTTAGACTAGACCCAATAACGCACACCTATCATAAACGTATTCTTGAGGCCATATAATTTCAACTGGAAAATTGTTATGCCTCCTAAGTTCATATACTAAAGTTTACTTACTTACTTACCATGGACTTACCTCTTATTTCAATTTCACAATTGTCATTAAGTATCATTCACTAATTCTTTTCAAATTATACAGTTAAATATCACTTTAATCAGATTACTATAGCCTTCCTAACCCTTTATTTCATTGTCTTACTCATATTTAGCCCTTATTATTTATTTCCTAACTTATATTTAAATCAAACAAAAAAATTTATTTTTATTTATAACACTTTTAGTTCTACATTTAGCGATTTCTACATTTTAATACGTTGGAACTATATCTTTCCCAAAAGGGAAATGTTATCACTGTAATTTCCCACAAACTATCTAAAAAGAGGAGTTATGCTGTGTTCGGAATTACAAGGAATTTCATTTTCTGTGTTTATTAAAAAACACAGTACAAAATACAGTAAACATCTCTATTTTGCACATTTCTTTCTTTTGGACATATTCCTTGTTATTTCAAACGACACACCTTTATATAATTTTATAAAGTTGGATAATTTATAGAAATTTACATAGAAACATTCTCCATTCCAATGAACTAAAATATAAACTTAAACCCCAATGAAATTTGAAACAACCTTCAATTCGTGTTTAATAACGTATAATATTCAAATAGCAAAATCTGAAAATAACATGAAATCTTATTACTGGATTATCTCAAAACTTTTAGGGACTACATTCACCCTTACATTCCAGATTTAGGTGTATACAGCATTTAACCAAAATTAATAATATACTGAATATGTAGGCAATAATCTCAAGTTCATTTCATATATTTAAGCCTACAATTCCATAATTTATGTTCAAGCATAAAAGATACAGATTCACAATGATATAAATCCAATATTAGGTAAAAACATAAAAAATTTCACACACCTCTTAGCTTTCAAATCTCTAGATCTAAATCCCTTATTCTTTTTGACTCCCTTTCTTTCTGTCAAAATATGTATTAAAAGTGCATACATATTTATTAAGTTATAGATCTAGAAGAGATTTAAATTAAGCAGAGTTGTAAATTCAGATTTAGAATTTCCTCTTCTTCGTAGGATCGATTCGCCATTATTCTTCTTCTCTTTTATTTTCTGCAATTCTCCACTTGTGTGTGTGTATATATATATATATATATATATAATATTTTATAATTTCTACAATCCTTAGAATTAGTGGAGAAGAGAAAATGGCAGAGCTTCGCTCGTTGATTTCAAAAATATGAGAAGAAAAGCGAGAGGCTAGGCTGGTATTTATATGTACTTGAATCTATTATATTCATTAGATTAGATTATATTAAATCCATGCCGTTAGGCCTGGGTTCATTCTTATCCACCACCCTTAGTGGCGTTCGACCGCTAGCGGTTGACCGGCCCCAATGAAAGTGTCGACTGATTGACGTTATTTTAATTATCATTGATTTGTTTCCTTTCCTATTTTATTTTCTTATATATATTCTTAATATTTTTAATCCAAAATCTTCAAACGTTGATAAATTTTTTGTTTGAATTCTGATCGTAAAACTTTATATGTGAAAGGTAATCAGAAAATCACCACGAACACAATGATGAAAGTTTCCTAGTCAAATTCAGATGTTTTTAAAAAAAATGGGCTTTAATAATTATTTATTAAGTCTTTTTAATTAACGGCTATTTAATTTATGGGGTGTTACACTTACAGTTGCATGCATCTATATGTATAAATCCGAAGAGTTCATCAACTCTTATGTCGCTCCTATTAAATTGGTGCTTTGTCCCAATTCGTTTGAGATATAATTCACCGTTACCATTTGATTCATAATCATATAATCAAAGAATTATTCCTCAAAACTATGGCTTAGTTTATAATTCTAAAATAAATACAAATAATTTTAGATACTTCTGTATTTTCAATGCATCACTTTTGTCATAAAAAATACCACTGTTATAGTTTTGTTTTGTAACGAATATTCATAATATTCATATTGAAAGAAAACTATTTCTATCTTTCAGTCAACGGTGAAAACAGCTATTCTTTCATAAATAATATTTGGTATGTTCTATGAAAACCACTTTCGTAACTTGATGCGACTAATAAATGCCATATGGCGTACTCCAACTATTTTTGCCATTACTATAATAACGTATGGAATTCAGAGCTCCATTCAATTGCTTAATATATGCTATTTATTTCATTTAACTGTAACTGGTTTACAGTCAAGAATTTTTAGATCAAATACCTTAAATTCAAAGAAATTGTTAGCGCCAAAATTGGTCACTAACACCCAAATCTAGATGAAAGCACCAAATCACAGTTACAGATCACAGATAGAATGTATGTAGAGAGTATAAATATGAAGAACAGTTAAAATTGAAAAGAAAGCAGTAATAACAGAGGATTTATAGTGGTTCGGCTGACTCTGGCCTATGTCCACTCCAAAAATTTCCTTTTTATTGATATGAGAATCAATTACAGTTACAGTCCAGAGTTTTTAAAGAAATAATAGCAGAGTGGCCTTAATGGGGAAGAAGAAGGGAAACAGAATGAAGATCCCCTTTTCCGAAGCCCCGGATGCTGTATTTAATGGAAAAACCCGAGTTACTGGGCTTCCTGAGTGGTCCGGGACCATCAAGACCATAACCGAACCCAAATTCATCATTACGACCGACCGTAAACTCCAAGCATGCCGATCCAATGTTGCCCCAAGAGTGACTCAAAGAGAACATGTGTAGGACTCGAAGTAACTCGTGCTAAGACCCAAAGTAACATTGCACCAACCCCTTGCCTTCAAACACCGATCCCAATGTGAGACTCAAGCGCCGACCCGAAGTCTTGAGCGTGCCGACCCGAGGCTAAATGAACATGCCGACCCAACGTGTTGCTGACCTACCTTCCTATACCGACCTGGGGGATATGCTAGTGCCGACCGAAGTAAATAATTCACCCGAAGCATGAAGTGCACCAACCCAGAGCAAACCAAAGTCGCCGATCCAATTTTCCATGCTAACCCCCTTTTCTTTCCGATCCACCCCAAAATGCCAACCACACCATCATGCCGATCCACACCATCATGCCGACCCACACCAGATCCAAAGGCTCAGTGCCGACCTGGGTAAAAGTACTTGCCAACTCGAAGTTACACCGACCCCGCAAAAATCCTACCGATCCCAAGCAACTCAGAGCATGTCGAACGCCGACCTGAAGCTAGGCCCTCTCTGACTCGAAGTAGCCTACTCAAAAACCCGAAGCAAGTCTAAGTACGACTCGTGACAACTCGAATTTCGTTGAAACCCATATTTTGAGTATCCCGTGACTTTTATCATTGAATATGTCGAATCTCGGCTTCATAATCATGATTATCATTCATGATTGATCGTCTATCCATCCAGCTGACTCAAACCCATCGTATTCCAGTCTCGATAAACGAGCAGTCGATTTAGTTAAATCCGTCTGTCTACGGCCTTGCCAACAAGGTGGGTTAACATTTGCCCCAAAACATGCCTTGCTATTGGAGGTTTTTTTTGAATAGCCTCAAATCCGATATCCGAAGTCCATGTTTCATTCATTATTAAGAAATTCCATCCAAATCCGATAGTCTACTCCGCGACCGTTCTGAGTCATTATCAAATTCCGAATCTATCCCAAATCTGCTTACCGAATCCATGATCTCTCTAGATCATTTTATCCGAGTCCGAGACCTCTCCGGGTCCGATAATCCAAATTGAGGACCTTGTCGGGTCCTAAAATCCATATCCAGGACCTCGCTGGGTCCTTAAATCCATATCTGGGACCTCGTTGGGTCAAAATCCAAAGCCGAAATTCAAATCCGATAGCCGAGCCCTAATCCATCCATATTCAATAACCAATAACCGAAACCATGACCTCTCCGGGTCGATATCCAAATCAGGGACCACTCCGGGTCCATGCCCAAATCCTTAGATGTTCATAGCCAATATCCAAATCTGTAACTTCTTCTGGTTCTTGCCAAGCGTAATCCATACTCGGCGACCAGTGTTAATCAATGCTTTGGTGTTCTCGGTTCAGTGTCCCTGAACGTTGAGTAATGCCTTGGCTTAAGTCCTAAGCCAAATCCTGGTAGCTCCGGACCCTTTTCGAGCATAGTCTATACCCGACGACCTGAAATAGCAAGTGATTGATAATATGGGGCTTAAGTCCTAGGTCGAATCCCGGTCGCTCCAGACCCTTGTCGAGCACGCTCGACGACCTGAATAAGCCGACCCGCCATGTTCAGACAGTGCGACTTACCCCTTGCCAGGCATAATCCATACTCGACGACCTTTTAACCAAAATCCAGAGGAAAATCCAATCCAAAATCCAAATCGAACCAGAAAACCAAAAATCCATATCAAAAATACAAACCAAAAGGCAAACGTCCAAACCAGAATCCAGACCAGAAAACAAGCAATACCGGGAGTTCAAACCAAACATCAAAACCAAATCAGAAAAAGCAAGTGTCCAAGCCAAAAAGAAAAAACAGATTTCACAAACTAGAGCGTCACGGTCTATCATCATCTCAGAGAATGCCTAAGGGTTATCTCCATCCCCGTACATGAGTAAGTGATTTAGCTGTTTGCCCGGAGTTTGTTACTTATTCCAAACCATCACGATTAGTTGATGACTAAACGACCACCATTCCTGGGCCTTGTGCCATTGTCATTTGAGGTAGGCGGTGGATGCTCCTGTTCCACTGTCGCATTCCGAGTTCCGACATATTGCCGCAACTGACCATTCTTTACATGCTCATCGATTATATCTTTTAAGTGCCTGCAGCCGTTGGTATCATGTCCGTCTAGGTCATGAAAGAGACAGTGCCTTCTGGATGCCCTCTCGCGCTCTGGGGGCTCCCTCCTTGTCGGTCTTCGATATGGAAGCGATCCCGAGTTTCTATGAATATCTGCTCCAATGTTTCATTCAATCCTGTGTAAGTGGTGAATTTTGGTTCTCCCCAGCGCTTCCTTGCCCTGCCAGATTCATTATCTGACTTCCTCTTCCCTTTATCCTTATCTTTACCCGAGCTTTCACTGGATGGTTCTCCATCCTTAACCATGTTTACTTCCTTTGACTTCATATCCATGCATCCTCTTATCGAAGAAATCTCTCAGCTTTATGAAAGAATTCCCCGAGATCTATTGGTGGATCCCGTATCAATGATACTTTGAAAGCCGAATCATCCCTGACTCCTGACACCGCCGCCATCAGAACCATCGATGGATTCGGCCGATCCACCGAAGCAACTACTGCATTAAACCGAGTTAAGAAAGTCCTGAGCAATTCATCCATCCTCTGCTTAACTGACGTTAGCGTCATCACATTATTCGTGTTTTTTATGTGAACTCGAAACAGCCTCAAGAATCTATCCACCAGTTCTGTCCATGTTCTAATAGATCCATGTTTCAGCAGTCTGAACCACATAGCAGCAATATTTGTCAACTACAGGGGGAAACACCGGGCCATAACCTCCTCTGATACCCCCCGGCACTTCCGTATTTCTTGTGTACCTCATCAAGTGGTCAGTGGGATCCGTCTTACCGTTGTATATTTCCAGTATGGGTAGCTTGAAATCAGGTGGATTCCTAGCCATCCTGGTGTTACGGGTAAATGGACTTTTGTTTACTCCCTCCAGATCCCTGTTTGAAAGACCTCCACGAATAGTTCATTGGATAATGTCGGCTAATCCAGTGTTATCTACCAAGGGTTGCCCCCCATTTCCATTTCCTAACTGCCCTCCAAGTCTCTGAGGGTATTCTACCACATACTCCTCATCATGTACTCCTGTATTCCTATTGGCGTCGGGCAGTGTAGTGCCATCTGGTATCCCTCCATGGATTGGTCCACAT
This sequence comes from Allium fistulosum, assembly GCA_030737815.1. Taxonomy (NCBI): domain Eukaryota; kingdom Viridiplantae; phylum Streptophyta; class Magnoliopsida; order Asparagales; family Amaryllidaceae; genus Allium; species Allium fistulosum. The sequence continues at coordinate 1,189,681,328 of CM060904.1, read as the reverse complement.
TACCTGGTGGTATGCCCCCAAATCTAGATCCATCCGGGTTGATAGTTGTTTGCTGATCAGGGGTTGCCCCCTGATGAACCACTCCATCTGCTTGTCGGTTGAGTCATTCTGATCCAACTCCATGGATCCGAGCTCCTGCAGCTCCTACTTGTCCAAATTGTTTGAGAAGGGTCTGCATCATTTCCTCTTGCCTTTTCATCAACTGCTCCTCAAGGAATTCATCATGACCTGCATCTCGTCCCTAGTGATGTAGATTGAGGCTTGATTAGCTTCAAAGGAAGCCTCTTGACTCCCCTCTTGCTGACTCCTTTTTGTCCTCTGTCTCCTTGTAACGACCCGATATTTTCAACCATTCGCATCCATTATAAGTGTATAGGTAGACACTCATGCCGGAGTTGAATTGCTCAAAATACCGCGTTGTAATTAAAATTTGGCAAATCTCAGAATATACAGTAAATAAATATAATCACAGATCACAGACACAGAGTAAAATAATGCAGCGGAAGTAAAAGAAATAGTAGTTCATGAAGCTACTATATAAATATATCAGAGTACATAAGATACAATAGAAGAAATAGAGTACAACGGAAGTATAAATAAGATAACCAAGTACAAGCTGAACAGAGCAACATAACTGAAGTCGATAGAACAAGACTAGCAGATAATCTCCAGCGATTCAAATCTCCAGAAGGTGGAAATCCAAATCTGTGAATACTCAGGCTGACCCGAGCGTAAAGCAAAACACAAACTCTCGAGTCAGGACAATATATACTTATATAATATAAACCAACTCAAGTGAACTGTAATAAGGTACAAGTAACTTAAAGAATGCTTGGGACCGCCCAGTCTTTAAGGATCCGTTAAACTATCTACTATGTAGTAATATTCGCTATTATAATAATGTCTAATCAGTAAAGTATAATCATATAGAAAATAGCGTTAAGGGGATGGAGAACCTGAACGCGGTCGGATCTTAAAATCATAATCGTAGTAAAGCTCGATATGGTAGGTGACACGGCACAACTAGGCAATGCCAGGGTAGATATACCAATTACGCATCCGGACTAGTGGTGACGCATAGCAGCCACTACCGCCCACCTCGAACAACACTCCCAATCAAGGGTGGCCACCAAATCAATCACAAGTAATAGAATGGTATCGAAGAAGTGTGTCCGATAAGAGGTGCTACCTCCTTGGTCCGTCAATCGCTCCTGTTTTAGCCACCTTATGCCAACTCACGGGAGTTGGGTCCACGTAACATACCTTAAGAACGTCGCCACCATCCTACTTCATTCTGGAATCTCCACCGCGTACACGGTTGTCAAAGTGGTTTTCGGTATCGACAGAGAGTATGTCCATATCCGATCCCGGTCTCTTTGCCAACCAATCGTTATTATAACCCGTGGTTATAACTTTTAAAAACAATACTTTACTTCAAAATAAGATATCATTTCAAAATCATGTCTTTATCAAAATAAAGATTTATCATTTCCAAATCATTTCAATATTCTAAAATATCGTATCCTTTCAAACTTCTTTTCAAATCATTTTAATACATCAAAAGATTATATCTTTTCAAACTTTATTTCAAATCATTTTTATATATCAAAATATCATACCTTTGATAGTTATACTTCGAAACCAAAATCATTTTATTTCAAAACTATGTTCATTTCAAAACAACATCATTTCCATTTCAAACATATATTCACCTTTCAAATAGTCTATACTTTCAAAGTTATAACTCTTTTGAAACAAAACATTTGAAATCATTATACTTTGAAAATCACAGCATTTCGAAATCATATATTTAAAATCATCTTTTAATTCTATACATTTACAAACTTATTAAATTCAAACCATCAAATTTCAATTCAATTACAGTTTACCAACAAACCGTTTCAAATCTTATCAATTCCCAATATAGATTAAATCCACAAAATACAATATTCAATCTTTAGTATATTTCAAAACTTTAAATCTCCCACATTTCATAAATCCAATATCATTTAAATAAACTCAATTAATATATACTTCAAATATTCATTTATCAAATAAATTAAATAAGTCAGAAATCAAGTATCATTTCAAACTCATTTCACAATATCAAAATATTATTCAAAACACCATTCATTTTTATTCATTTAAATACCATTTAAATCCATTCATTTTATTAAATTTAAATACCATTTTAAACTCACATTAGAAATCAAATTCTTCCACCTAAATATCTCTTCATTATCTTTAGAAATTTAACATTTAATTTCAAAAAATTATATCATTTTCCAGAGATTATTTTTCATTAAAATTAATTTAAAACAACAAAATATAGTTTCCGTAGCACTTATAAAATGCTACGTAAAGTTATAGTTTAAAACAGTTAATTAACAAAAGACAGCGTTAAATGCTGTAATAGATTTCTTTTAAGTTTCAATTAACTTACATGTTAAGTTTAACCACTATAGCACTTACAAAGTGCTATAATAGCCTTTATTTCAAATTAACCTTTTAGTTCATTTAAAACACTACAACATTTACAAAATGCTGTAATATCCTTTACATTACATTTCAAAATGCTGTTAAATCATATTCAGAGTTTTATTTACAATTCCACAAATAATTAACTTTTAATATAAATCATTTTAACTTATAAAATCTTATATTTCACATTTAACACAATCATTTAAATACCTTTATTTCTATGATTTTATAAAGTCAAATTTCCATACAAAAATCAAATTTAATAACAATTAAATTTTCATTTCTTTAATTAAATTATTAACTTAACAACTAAGTTTAAATTTCCAAAAATATAGCTTATTTCCATTTATTTTACTTAATTAAAATTTCACTTTTAAACAAATTTCACAAAATTCAATTTAAGTTATATTTCCAAATTCAGCTTAAATGTTCATTTATTCCATATTTTAATTTATACAAAATCATTAACACCTTTAAAACATTATTATTACTTAATAAAAATCATTAAATTCATCTTTAAATCAAAATTTTCATATTTTCTTACTTTACAAAAATTCCATTTTTAAACAAAATCATAAATTCCAAAATTAACTTATATTTCAAATTCTACTTCACCATTTACTTAATTCACTTATTTAATTTGTAGAAAATCACAAATACTTTATAGAAATCATTTTAATGAAATTTAAATCAAAATACCATAATATTTACATTAAAAAAAAGTATTTTAAAAATTTCAGAAAAATATATAAACCACGGGTCTGTATATAATTTTCTAGCCTAGGTCAAGTGATACGGATATGTATCATTTCAATCCGCAGTTTACAAAGAAAAACCGAGTTTTATCATTTCAAACCCGCAATCCCAAGTAATATAAATAAATAAATAAAAACCGTTCAGGCCTATCATTTCAGCCCATAACGATTTTTCCTTATTCTAAAGTCCGTTCGGGTATGTATCATTTCAACCCATAGTGATTCTAATCTATAGGGAACTTGCAATGTGATAAACTGATATAAATAAACAGAATAGCATGAGATAACAGTAATAGATGATATAACATATGTAATAACAGGGGTAAACATTATATGATCATAATATAACAGTTACAACAGGATGATATAATTTTACAGATTCAAATGGTGTCAGTTTACTAGTTATATAAGTACACATTGTCTGGTGAGAATTACTCACTTGTTCAAGCTGGAGATGACAACCACAAACGCACAACAAAGATTTCCAGAGGCACGAGAGCACGATAATTATTTGAGTGTGGGAGAGCCAAAGCTAATTGCCTTGTCACATTCAAACCAAACAATTACAAACAACATAAGATTTCAACCCAAAAATTCAATAAACTATGCTGGAAATGGATGCATAAACAAAGTCAAAGTGTTTGCACTTGCTTCCTACCACCTATGCTTCAGCTCCAGATCTGAAATGGCATGGCTAAAGGCATGGTTTGGATCAGGTATGGTCTGGAAAAGGTGCGGCTACAAGGTGATGAAGGTGAGTGGAAGTTACAAGGTGTTGAAGGCAATGGAATACCAAAGGGTTTCAAGGCAAAGTGTGGCTTTTGTTGCACCATAGGGTTCGGCCCCTTGCTGATGTGGCTTGGCCATGGTATGTGGTGGTCAGGTGGTGGCTGGAGTGTGGGCCAGAGGTGGTGGAAGGTCAGGTCAGAGGTGGTGGTGGTGGAGGTAGTGGTGGCAAAAGGTGGTAGAAGGAGGAGATGACAATTCTAGGTCATAAGTGATAGTTTGTGATGGTTTTTGGTGGATTTTGTGTAGATCTTGGACTTGGATTGGTTAGGCCTGAGGAGGAGGGTTGCTAGGATGGGTGATGGTTAGAGGAAGGGGGTCGTGGTGGTCGGCCAAAGCCTGGAGGAGGAGGAACCAAACTATGAAGGTAGAGAGCATATGAAGTTTCAATAGAAAAAACATAGAAAACAAGGAAGAAAGAAGGAATTTTTACCCAAAATTTTAAAGCCATGGCCGTGATTTTTTTGGAGGAGAAAGAGAAGTGTTTGCGTGAAAAAAATGAAAAGAATTCCGCTGAAAAGAATAGGGTATGCATGGCCAAAAACATTGAAGAGAGGAGTTGAGAAAGTGAAAGGTCGGGAGGTGAAAAGCCATAGGAATTTCAATAGTTTAAAACTTTTCATATTTCCTCTAATTTCTTTTTAAGTTTTATATAACTGAAATATATATATAAACTCAGATAAAATACGAAAATTTAGTAAATAAACAAAAATAAATTAATTAATTATTAATTATATAAAATTTAATTAAGTAAAACAGCAAAAATTGCAATTAGTCTTGAAAATATGAAAAATAAATGCAATGAACTTTGGAAAAAGTTTATGGACTTGTAAAACATTTATAAACAAAGATAATAACATAAAATAAAAATGCATTCACAAAATGAATAAATAAATTTTAATTAAATATAATTTAATTGAAGAAAATAGCAGAAAAATAGAAACTAGCCTTTAAAAATAGAAAATAAATTCAATACGCTTTGGAAAAATTATAAAATCACTTTAAATTATTTAAAAGACAAAATTATACATAAAATAAAATACTAACACATATTAGAACAAAATATGACAAATAAAATATAATTTAAAATAGACAATATTGCTAAATACATCAGTTTACACACAATATTGAAATATACATAACTTTCACAATTTAATTCCGTTTCCAACGAAACGAAAAGCTGTATCCATGGAATTAAATCTATTTTCATAATAAAAGATAAAATTTAAGAATTTGAAATATTTAAATTTAAAGTTCAAAAGTCAAAGTTTGACCAGTTTCAATAGAAATTCACTTTTCAGTGAAATATCCAATTTATACTAGTTTGAACTATAAATCACTTAATAGTCAACATTTATATTTAAAATGAAATGTTTGAAATAGAACAAGTTTAAAATAATTTAAAATAAAATAAATTCAAAATTTAAAATATAGGCCAAAATCTAGGGTTGTTACACTCTCCCCCACTCAAAACTTTTCGTCCCCGAAAAGGAATGAAGTACGGGAAAACACAGGAAAGATAAAATTGAAATGAGATTAAGACAAGATAAAAAAAGATTGAAATTATACCTGATAACTGTGGTTATAGGTAAGTTTAACAAGGTGGAGATGGTCTTCCCAAGATTCTCCAGAATCAGGAACACAAGTACGAAAAGATCCTCTAGAATCTGATTCACTCTTTCCGCTTGACTGACAGTCTGTGGGTGGAAAGCAGTGCTCAGATTTAAAATGAGTACCAAAGATTATAAAGATTATAGAAAGATTTCTAAGCAAAAAGATTATAGATAGATGCCTATACCAGTCTGTAGCAAGATAAGGAAAAATAAGGACAACTAACAGACAGTTTGAAAAACAAAATTAGGTAATAAGTTTGAAAAACAAAATAAGATAATAGGTTTGAAATTTCCATGGTTTCAGCTTAACTGATAATTAATTTTACACAAGTTAAATAAATCTTAACTATCTCTAATTTCATTATCTTATCATCAAATTTTCTTAAACAAACAATCTCTAAAATCATGATTTGATTAAAATTAAGTGTATAACATTCAATAAATTTAATTCTTCTTTATTCCTAATTATAATTAAATTTATCCCTCTCAAATATTTTATCACATATGTTAAATATGCTTACACTTATTATAACTGTTTTAATTTATTCCTAATTCCCTTAACATCATTTGTATTGTAAATTATTCAATTAACCTTTTAGTCTATTTACCTGTGTTAATCTTTTTATAACTAAAATTTAAGTGTATAATATTTATTGTAACCACTCAACTTTTATTTATAAAAATCTTTTTATATTGTATATTATCCAATTACATTGTTAACTTCTAAAAATTAAGCTAAGTTATATTGGAATGCAATTGAGAATTATAGAAATAAAACTTTCTAAAATTAATATACACTATAAACATCCTAATTCAATCATTTCAAGCTTGAATCATCTATTCAAAAATTTTGATTTTCTTTTTATACTTGAAGTTATTATTTAAGATAGAATTTAAGAATAAAATCTCCGATTCCTTTCAAACCATTTAGAGATAGATAAATGTATGTACATAATTTGTCAAATCAAATTTAAATCATATATCTATATATTTTATAAATCAATCATATTTTAGAAATTTATATCAATCAAGTTTCCCAAAACAAAGCTGTAGCAAGACTACAGAATGGTTTCTTCACTTCGAAACTCGAAAATGAACGTCGATGATGCTGCAGTCATCACCGAAATTATTTTCCAGCAACAAAGAGAAGAGCACTTAATTTTTAAACTTTAAAATCCTTTAGAGACAAAAAAAAATTTATTCAAAAATACTTTAAATAATATCCTTTTAAAAATTTTAAACACAAGGTTTGAAATCCATCGGAAATTAAACTCTTTAAATTTCTTGTTTTAAATTCATTTCAGTTCCCAAATAAATTTATAAACAACTATTTATAAATTCCTTTGTAGAACAATAAATGATAAATCAAGTATTATCATTTTAAATAATCAATTTAAACCAATTTATTAAGTTCCATAAATTTACTTATATATTAAAATTTATTTAATTAACCAAATTTTAAAATAATATTGTATCGGTTTGTTCTGTCAAAGTGTTTTAGAAATCCTATCGATAGCGTTGATCAGACGAATCGATCGAAAACCCAAATCGACATCAACAACTCAAACAACACAATATATAATAAAATATAGATTTAAAAGTACAATTCAAAATGTTGGAGATAGTTTAGAAACAAAGACAAGATGATTAATTAACAAAATATGAAGATGGATAAGCTTAGATAAATCACGGGCAACCTTAACCGGGTCAACCGTGACTTAATGAATAAGAGCAAATGTGGATTTTCCCGGGGTAAATCTACATCCGATCTCAAGAGATAGAGTTTGGAATAACAAAAGATATTAGCATCTAAACCAAGGATAAATATAAATCTCTGGTGAATCGATGCAAATTTGTAAAGGAGTTTTCCCCCTTTTACAAGTCATTAGAATATTGGCGAGACCACCAATTCACTATAAAGCTCATTCGAAGCGGAGTTATGGGATACTCCAGAATCAAAAGAAGATGAATAGTGAGGGACAAGAATGAATTTTGGAACCGCAGGGAACGTTCCAAAAATTAAAAGGAAATTCGAATCAAGAGGAAAAGATTCAAACTCGAACGAAAGTGATTCTGTAAATAAATCTACTCTATATGCTGAGTTTTGCCTCAAAGCCAAAGCTCTGATACCAACTGTAACGACCCGATATTTTCAACCATTCGCATACATTATAAGTGTATAGGTAGACACTCATGCCGGAGTTGAATTGCTCAAAATACCACGTTGTAATTAAAATTTGGCAAATCTCAGAATATACAGTAAATAAATATAATCACAGATCACAGACACAGAGTAAAATAATGCAGCGGAAGTAAAAGAAATAGTAGTTCATGAAGCTACTATATAAATATATCAGAGTACATAAGATACAATAGAAGAAATAGAGTACAACGGAAGTATAAATAAGATAACCAAGTACAAGCTGAACAGAGCAACATAACTGAAGTCGATAGAACAAGACTAGCAGATAATCTCCAGCGATTCAAATCTCCAGAAGGTGGAAATCCAAATCTGTGAATACACAGGCTGACCCGAGCGTAAAGCAAAACACAAACTCTCGAGTCAGGACAATATATACTTATATAATATAAACCAACTCAAGTGAACTGTAATAAGGTACAAGTAACTTAAAGAATGCTTGGGACCGCCCAGTCTTTAAGGATCCGTTAAACTATCTACTATGTAGTAATATTCGCTATTATAATAATGTCTAATAAGTAAAGTATAATCATATAGAAAATAGCGTTAAGGGATGGAGAACCTGAACGCGGTCGGATCTTAAAATCATAATCGTAGTAAAGCTCGATATGGTAGGTGACACGGTACAACTAGGCAATGCCAGGGTAGATATACCAATTACGCATCCGGACTAGTGGTGACGCATAGCAGCCACTACCGCCCACCTCGAACAACACTCCCAATCAAGGGTGGCCACCAAATCAATCACAAGTAATAGAATGGTATCGAAGAAGTGTGTCCGATAAGAGGTGCTACCTCCTTGGTCCGTCAATCGCTCCTGTTTTAGCCACCTTATGCCAACTCACGGGAGTTGGGTCCACGTAACATACCTTAAGAACGTCGCCACCATCCTACTTCATTCTGGAATCTCCACCGCGTACACGGTTGTCAAAGTGGTTTTCGGTATCGACAGAGAGTATGTCCATATCCGATCCCGGTCTCTTTGCCAACCAATCGTTATTATAACCCGTGGTTATAACTTTTAAAAACAATACTTTACTTCAAAATAAGATATCATTTCAAAATCATGTCTTTATCAAAATAAAGATTTATCATTTCCAAATCATTTCAATATTCTAAAATATCGTATCCTTTCAAACTTCTTTTCAAATCATTTTAATACATCAAAAGATTATATCTTTTCAAACTTTATTTCAAATCATTTTTATATATCAAAATATCATACCTTTGATAGTTATACTTCGAAACCAAAATCATTTTATTTTAAAACTATGTTCATTTCAAAACAACATCATTTCCATTTCAAACATATATTCACCTTTCAAATAGTCTATACTTTCAAAGTTATAACTCTTTTGAAACAAAACATTTGAAATCATTATACTTTGAAAATCACAGCATTTTGAAATCATATATTTAAAATCATCTTTTAATTCTATACATTTACAAACTTATTAAATTCAAACCATCAAATTTCAATTCAATTACAGTTTACCAACAAACCGTTTCAAATCTTATCAATTCCCAATATAGATTAAATCCACAAAATACAATATTCAATCTTTAGTATATTTCAAAACTTTAAATCTCCCACATTTCATAAATCCAATATCATTTAAATAAACTCAATTAATATATACTTCAAATATTCATTTATCAAATAAATTAAATAAGTCAGAAATCAAGTATCATTTCAAACTCATTTCACAATATCAAAATATTATTCAAAACACCATTCATTTTTATTCATTTAAATACCATTTAAATCCATTCATTTTATTAAATTTAAATACCATTTTAAACTCACATTAGAAATCAAATTCTTCCACTTAAATATCTCTTCATTATCTTTAGAAATTTAACATTTAATTTCAAAAAATTATATCATTTTCCAGAGATTATTTTTCATTAAAATTAATTTAAAACAACAAAATATAGTTTCCGTAGCACTTATAAAATGCTACGTAAAGTTATAGTTTAAAACAGTTAATTAACAAAAGACAGCGTTAAATGCTGTAATAGATTTCTTTTAAGTTTCAATTAACTTACATGTTAAGTTTAACCACTATAGCACTTACAAAGTGCTATAATAGCCTTTATTTCAAATTAACCTTTTAGTTCATTTAAAACACTACAACATTTACAAAATGCTGTAATATCCTTTACATTACATTTCAAAATGCTGTTAAATCATATTCAGAGTTTTATTTACAATTCCACAAATAATTAACTTTTAATATAAATCATTTTAACTTATAAAATCTTATATTTCACATTTAACACAATCATTTAAATACCTTTATTTCTATGATTTTATAAAGTCAAATTTCCATACAAAAATCAAATTTAATAACAATTAAATTTTCATTTCTTTAATTAAATTATTAACTTAACAACTAAGTTTAAATTTCCAAAAATATAGCTTATTTCCATTTATTTTACTTAATTAAAATTTCACTTTTAAACAAATTTCACAAAATTCAATTTAAGTTATATTTCCAAATTCAGCTTAAATGTTCATTTATTCCATATTTTAATTTATACAAAATCATTAACACCTTTAAAACATTATTATTACTTAATAAAAATCATTAAATTCATCTTTAAATCAAAATTTTCATATTTTCTTACTTTACAAAAATTCCATTTTTAAACAAAATCATAAATTCCAAAATTAACTTATATTTCAAATTCTACTTCACCATTTACTTAATTCACTTATTTAATTTGTAGAAAATCACAAATACTTTATAGAAATCATTTTAATGAAATTTAAATCAAAATACCATAATATTTGCATTAAAAAAAAGTATTTTAAAAATTTCAGAAAAATATATAAACCACGGGTCTGTATATAATTTTCTAGCCTAGGTCAAGTGATACGGATATGTATCATTTCAATCCGCAGTTTACAAAGAAAAACCGAGTTTTATCATTTCAAACCCGCAATCCCAAGTAATATAAATAAATAAATAAAAACCGTTCAAGCCTATCATTTCAGCCCATAACGATTTTTCCTTATTCTAAAGTCCGTTCGGGTATGTATCATTTCAACCCATAGTGATTCTAATCTACAGGGAACTTGCAATGTGATAAACTGATATAAATAAACAGAATAGCATGAGATAACAGTAATAGATGATATAACATATGTAATAACAGGGGTAAACATTATATGATCATAATATAACAGTTACAACAGGATGATATAATTTTACAGATTCAAATGGTGTCAGTTTACTAGTTATATAAGTACACATTGTCTGGTGAGAATTACTCACTTGTTCAAGCTGGAGATGACAACCACAAACGCACAACAAAGATTTCCAGAGGCACGAGAGCACGATAATTATTTGAGTGTGGGAGAGCCAAAGCTAATTGCCTTGTCACATTCAAACCAAACAATTACAAACAACATAAGATTTCAACCCAAAAATTCAATAAACAATGCTAGAAATGGATGCATAAACAAAGTCAAAGTGTTTGCACTTGCTTCCTACCACCTATGCTTCAGCTCCAGATCTGAAATGGCATGGCTAAAGGCATGGTTTGGATCAGGTATGGTCTGGAAAAGGTGCGGCTACAAGGTGATGAAGGTGAGTGGAAGTTACAAGGTGTTGAAGGCAATGGAATACCAAAGGGTTTCAAGGCAAAGTGTGGCTTTTGTTGCACCATAGGGTTCGGCCCCTTGCTGATGTGGCTTGGCCATGGTATGTGGTGGTCAGGTGGTGGCTGGAGTGTGGGCCAGAGGTGGTGGAAGGTCAGGTCAGAGGTGGTGGTGGTGGAGGTAGTGGTGGCAAAAGGTGGTAGAAGGAGGAGATGACAATTCTAGGTCATAAGTGATAGTTTGTGATGGTTTTTGGTGGATTTTGTGTAGATCTTGGACTTGGATTGGTTAGGCCTGAGGAGGAGGGTTGCTAGGATGGGTGATGGTCAGAGGAAGGGGGTCGTGGTGGTCGGCCAAAGCCTGGAGGAGGAGGAACCAAACTATGAAGGTAGAGAGCATATGAAGTTTCAATAGAAAAAACATAGAAAACAAGGAAGAAAGAAGGAATTTTTACCCAAAATTTTAAAGCCATGGCCGTGATTTTTTTGGAGGAGAAAGAGAAGTGTTTGCGTGAAAAAAATGAAAAGAAGTCCGCTGAAAAGAATAGGGTATGCATGGCCAAAAACATTGAAGAGAGGAGTTGAGAAAGTGAAAGGTCGGGAGGTGAAAAGCCATAGGAATTTCAATAGTTTAAAACTTTTCATATTTCCTCTAATTTCTTTTTAAGTTTTATATAACTGAAATATATATATAAACTCAGATAAAATACGAAAATTTAGTAAATAAACAAAAATAAATTAATTAATTATTAATTATATAAAATTTAATTAAGTAAAACAGCAAAAATTGCAATTAGTCTTGAAAATATGAAAAATAAATGCAATGAACTTTGGAAAAAGTTTATGGACTTGTAAAACATTTATAAACAAAGATAATAACATAAAATAAAAATGCATTCACAAAATGAATAAATAAATTTTAATTAAATATAATTTAATTGAAGAAAATAGCAGAAAAATAGAAACTAGCCTTTAAAAATAGAAAATAAATTCAATACGCTTTGGAAAAATTATAAAATCATTTTAAATTATTTAAAAGACAAAATTATACATAAAATAAAATACTAACACATATTAGAACAAAATATGACAAATAAAATATAATTTAAAATAGACAATATTGCTAAATACATCAGTTTACACACAATATTGAAATATACATAACTTTCACAATTTAATTCCGTTTCCAACGAAACGAAAAGCTGAATCCATGGAATTAAATCTATTTTCATAATAAAAGATAAAATTTAAGAATTTGAAATATTTAAATTTAAAGTTCAAAAGTCAAAGTTTGACCAGTTTCAATAGAAATTCACTTTTCAGTGAAATATCCAATTTATACTAGTTTGAACTATAAATCACTTAATAGTCAACATTTATATTTAAAATGAAATGTTTGAAATAGAACAAGTTTAAAATAATTTAAAATAAAATAAATTCAAAATTTAAAATATAGGCCAAAATCTAGGGTTGTTACACTCCTGGTTGAATTCTTTGCCATAGTCTCCAGAATCCAAGTTCCTAAGCCTTTAAATCCAAAATCCTAGCTTTCCAATCCCTGAGTTCAACTCTCAATGAATGCACGAAAATGTTAGCGCCAAAATTGGTCACTAACACCCAAATCCAGATGAAAGCACCAAATCACAGTTACAAATCATAGATAGAATGTATGTAGAGAGTATAAATATGAAGAATAGTTAAAATTAAAAAGAAAGCAGTACTAATAGAGGATTTATACCGGTTCGGTTGACTCTGGCCTAAGTCCACTCCAGAAATTTCCTTTTTATTGATATGAGAATCAGTTACAGTTACAATCCAGAGTTTCTAAAGCAATAATGGCAGAGTGGCCTTAATGGGGAAGAAGAAGGGAAACAGAATGAAGATTGCCTTTTTTGAAGCCCCGCATGCTGTATTTATAGGCAGAACCCAAGTTACTGGGCTTCCTGAGTGGTCCGAGCCCATCAAGACCATAGCCGAACCCAAATTCTTCATTACGACCAACACTAAACTCCGAGCATGCCGACCCAATATTGCCCCGGGAGTGACTCGAAGTGAACATGTGTAGGACTTGAAGTAACTCATGCCAAGACCCAAAGTAACATTGCACCAACCCCTTGCCTTCAAACACCGATCCCAATGTGAGACCCAAGCGCCGACCCGAAGTCCTAAGCGTGCCGACCTGAGGCTAAATGAACGGGCCGACCAAACGTGTTGCCGACCTGCCTTCCTATACTGACCCAGGGGATATGCTAGTGCCGACCAAAGTAAATAACTCACACTCAATCACTCCGATCCTGTACTAACCGATCCTAAAACCAATTCACCGACCTGAAGCATGAAGTCCACCGACCCAGAGCAAACCAAAGTCGCCGATCCAATTCGCCATGCCGACCCCCTTTTCTTACCGATCCACTCCAACATGCTAATCCACCCCAATACGCCGATCCACACCATCATGCCAACCCACACCGGAATCCAAAGGCTCAGTGCCGACCCGGGTAAAAGTCCTTGCCCACTTGGAGTTACACCGGCCCTCCAAAAATCCTACTGATCCCAAGCAACTCGAAGCATGTTGAACGCCAACCCAAAGCTAAGCCCTCTTTGGCTCGAAGTAGCCTACTCAAAAACCCGAAGCAAGTCCAAGTACGACTCGCGAAAACTCGACTTTCGTCGAAGCCCATATTTCGAGTATCCCATGACTTTTATCCATCAAATATGCTGAATCCCGGCTTCATAATCATGATTATCATCCGTGATTGATCGTCTATCCATCCAGCTGACTCAAACCCATCGTATTCCAGTCTCGATAAACAAGCAGTCGATTTAGTTAAATCTGTCTGTCTACGGCTTGCCAAAAAGGCGGGTTAATAGAAATAAATCTCATTAAAACATTTTTCTATGTGAAAATAAATTTGGAATAGATATCATATTTTTCATTCCTGGTTAAGTATCTACAATTATTTTATAATTCTCATTTCCAATGTTTCTTTATGAAGTAGAAGTGACCATTCACTCTTTTCGTCTAACTGTGAATTAGGTTACATCCACTCTCATAGATTGAATTTCAATTCTAAACAGTTGAACCATTCAAAGGAAACCCTTATTACAACATCATAATGAACTCATTATAAAAATGTATTTGGTCGCCCTTAACTTTTAAGGATAACAAATAAGTTGCACTTTATGTAAACTGATCAAACTAATATTTCAGCGATCAAATTCTTAACCTATCTTATAAGTTTGGTCTAGTGTTACATTTAGCACAACAAGATCTTTACTGTAATCAGCCAGATTGAATACACGATCTCACACTATGATTTACTTGCTTATTTCGAATGAACTAATTTCATTGAGGTTTCTTACCTTACAAGTTGCGACCCTTCACCATATAACGTTTATATGTGATTGGATGTGGATCAAATATTAACATCCATATATTGTATTTAGAGTTTGAAACTCATTGAGTCCAATACACAGTCTCGAGCGAATAAACATGTAAATGAACAGGTGATAATGTATTGAGTAGTTGTATCATTAAGAGCTTGCATGGGTCAAAATGCATGGGTCAACATGCAAAAGTTTACTGGTAAGTATACTTATATTTCTATATGCCAATATTAATTCAGTTCATTTGTATATTTTTAATTGATAAACATTTTATAATTATACTTAATGTACAAATTTATTGATATGGATTATTTTAATTTATACACAACATATGTTCTTATAATATTAGAAAGGCTAAATGTTACCATTTCATTTTTCTAATATGGTTTCCACTAGACTTTTATATTTCTTAAAACCCTAAAGAACATAGAAATCTTTTGATTTCTCTAGCGGGTGTTAAGACTCACTTGCCTTGGGATTCTTACATTGAGTTTGCTCAAAAAATCATAGGCCTGCATGCGATGGATAACACTTTTTCGATTGCACCATATACACCTCCTAACCCATGGTTTTTGTCCTAACCTTATTTTGACCTTGAGTTTGCTCAACAAATCGAAAGAAATTATTCACTCGTATCTTCCATTTTGCGACGGCTTAATTATGGTATATGTATCTTGAGTTTGATCAACAATTAAATATAATTATCTTACCTCATCTAGTCTATATATTAATAATCCACATAACATCCCTAGCTTGAGTTTGCTCACGAACTAAAGAATATGCACGTAATTTATTAATATATAGATGGTAAAGGACAACACTTATGGAAAATTGAGTGATATCAACGTATGAAATAATGTATTTCTTATGAAATACCCTTGTGATTCAAGTGACGGACTGAACAGAAATCATAGTATACGTATTATATGTTTGCATTATCCTTTAAGTATATTTGGATTTCCTACTATTCCACCTTTAATTATACATTTATATTATATAATTTTAATTCTTGTATAACATTTCATAATTCAATTAGCTTATATAATAATCTTATTTATAATATTATATTAACTTTATTGATTAAATCTTATTTAATTTTTTTGACAATAAGAGTGATACTTATTCAAGTAGAGCACTCATTATGATGTCCTAGGGCTTGAACCCATAATCTCTAAAACCTTTGTCTAAGGTGTCATACTTATAATCACTTGAATAAGAGGTCCTTGACTGAAGTTTAATTAATTAATTATTTAATTAACATTTAATTAATTTCATTTTAAACATTTTAAATTGAATATGTGGACTATACCAATTATTATTATACACGTATATATATCTTATATATATGTATTATCTTATTTATTAATTAACATCTAATTTATTTATTTAATTAAAACAATTTTAATTGATTATAATTAATTTCAAAAATTATATATAACCTTAACACTTTAAGATAATGTTAAATATATCGGTACATATGTTATTTAATTTAATTAATTAACTTTTAGTTAATTATTTATTAAATTAATCTAATTAATTTTAAATAATTTTTGAAAATAATTATTTTATTTTCCGAACAATTTTTAAAATTATTTTGTAACATTTATAAAATCATTAATTATTTTAAATTTAACCTTTTAAATTTAAATGTTATTTTATTTATTTTAAATTTAGAAATTTATTTTAATTTTAAAGTAAATTTTGAAAATAAGACCAAGGACCTAAATCAATTTGGGTCTCTATATTGGGGATAACCTTTGGGCTTACCTCATCCTTTCGGCCAAGCCAGTAGGCAGGTAAGACAAAGTACTTGATTACCCAAACTCAACCTTAGACATTGCTTTTCTAGACACCCTGCTATATGGGCATGCTTTAATAAGTTAGCCTTAATAAGACTAATTTACACTGCATATTCTATTTGGTTATGATACCATTGTTGTATCTGGACCAGCACGCAATGGGGTAAATTTCAAAAAAATTATTTCATTTTGGATCATATTCGGCATATAAAGTCTAAGCTTATTCAGATATTATCTACATTTATCTTAAATAAAACCAATATTCTATTTTATTTATATTAATGTTTTATTTGTAATTCATAATTGTTAACCTGCCATTTGGCAAGGCAACATACATGTGAATTTAACCCAATCGATTGCACGGTTGTTGTTCGTCGACGGAAATTCTATCGGTTTAGAAAACCGTCGAACAAATTTAGAAATAAAATAACCACAAGCGCACGGTGTACGAATGTAGCACGTGGCGAATACAGGTCGATCCACAGGGAATTGGTGATTTTAAAATTCTATTCAATCAAATTAAACCAAAGTCGAGTGATTGTTAACTAACTAAAATAAAGTAAAAAAACAAACTAAAACTAAGGAGAATAAAAAGATGAGAATAAAGAGCAATTTAGAGGCAAATCCCCTCTCATGATCATATAAATCAACATAATGACATTATGATCTCTTTTTGGTCATGCGTGAGTTTTGTTGATGCATTTATCATAAGCATGCCCTAATTGTGTTATTAATTAACACACTTAAACCATCAAACTTTAATGCACCCTCTAACCCACTTACTAACTTCAATGAAAATGATATGAAATCAAAAGTAGAATCTATTTTAAGCATGGTTTATTAACTATTGAATTAGAAACATAAACCATCAAATTTTGATTCTAAATCCACTTCCATTACCATGATCATATGTAGATGAAGAGGCAATTAATGATTCATATGACTAAGCATAGCCTATTTGTTTTGAACAATATAAGCTATCAAACTCAATATTAAACACAAAACCACACAAACATCTACTTTTCATTAAGCACAAAAGAGACATAAAAGAAATTATGTTGCATCTACATGATTCAAGAGAGCTTCATCACCCCTAAATTGAAGGGATTAGCCTCTCATTTTTGTTATCAAATCAACAAATGTAGAAAGCAACATTAAACAAACAAGAGGAAAAAAGGAGAAAAAAGAAAGGAAAAACTAATCCACTTGCATGAAATAAGAAAGATCTACACTACAAACATGAAAGTAAATAAACAAAAGAAGCATGTAAAAGAAGAGAGCACTAATTAACATTGCATAAAAAATGGAAGTTACATGAAAATAAAAATGGCTAAGTAGCCATGGAAAAGAGAAGAGAGCTTTCTTTTATTTGATCTAAAACTAACTAAGAGAGACTAAAGGAGAGGAGTTACATGAAACATAAGGGGTATATATACAAGTGTTAAACCCAAATTCATTATTTTGGGGAATGCCCAAAATACCCTCTTAGGAAGTGTGAAGGCCAAGTAATCATTAGCTTCAAATAATCTTCATTTAAGTGTACATGAAGCCATTAATTCCATAAGCATGTGCATTAGCCTCTAATTTGTACATTTAGGTAGGTGGGTAGGTGGGGTCCTCCATTATCTTCACTTTGAATTATTTCCATCTTCATTTGTTCTCTTCACTCTTATGCATGCATATATCATCATGTAACCACTTGTAAAATTCACTAAATTTCCTACAAAACAACATAGAAAATTCCAAGTAATTTTTCACAATTTAATAAATGCATAAAAATGACCATTTTGCCCCCTATATGAAGATGAATATGTGACAATTTCAAATAATCTGAATTTTGGTTTAAACAAGTTAAAATACCCAATATGATCATTTATTTTATTTAAATAGATTAATATGGTGGTAAAAATATGCATATTTACGTGCACATCAAATACCCCCACACTTATCTTTTTATTCGTCCTCGAATAAAGGAAAACTAAGATAAATCCATTTTCGTAGGGAGCACAATTGCATTGAGCGTATGCAACAAGCCGTTAAACCTCTGGGTGTCCCCAATAGGACGAGTGTTGTCTCGTGAGGGTTTTCAGCGGATACTACCCACAAAATCCAAATGCCGGATGAAAATATTTACAAAATGCAAGATTTATTTACAAAGATGTGAATGCAATTTTTTTGCAAATATTTACGAATGAAGGATTTACTTTTAAATTAACACAAATAAATTATATATAGGTTTGGTTATTATCTTAAAAATTTAAGTAATTTACTCGTCAAAATTTCCAACAAAAAT
Source organism: Allium fistulosum (assembly GCA_030737815.1). Classification (NCBI taxonomy): domain Eukaryota; kingdom Viridiplantae; phylum Streptophyta; class Magnoliopsida; order Asparagales; family Amaryllidaceae; genus Allium; species Allium fistulosum. The sequence goes on along the minus strand of CM060904.1, from coordinate 1,189,662,408 downwards.
CAAGTTATCATAACAAATAGACAATAGTTTAACTCGTTGTTTTAGTTGATAACAAAGTGTAACCATGAAATAGGTCCTTAGTTGATTATCAAAGTTTATTAAAGTGGTATTTAATTTCATTTCAATAACAAATCAAATCAAATAAGTTAAAATAGTGCTTGGATTTCATTTGCTTACTCTCTCCATTTTTTGAAAATTTTATTGATATTTACAATATTTACATATGCCTAACTCAGATAAACTGAGGCCAGATATATTACCCATGCACTGCCTTGCGGACTGATGTGAAGGGAATACAGAGCGTGGCGAGTGAACACACGAGTGTGAACTCCTATTGACTGTAGGCGTTATTAAAAAGAATTTATATATATATACACCTAGCTCAGATAAACCGAGGCCAGATATACCGATCATGCACCGCCTTTCGGGCTTACGTGAGAAGGGTACAGAGCATGGGGAGTGAACACACAAGTGTGAACACCTGTCGACCGTAGGTGTTAATAGAAAATATTTACATATATACAAATGTTTTGTTTTTTTATATGTTTTTTTATATGTTTTTTTTTGGAAAGAGAGAGTTTTGCAAAATCGTCTTAGCACCACTTAACTTAGAAGACAAAAAAAATGTTATATCCTTTACTTTAAATCAACCACTTTTAAAACAAACATTTTCAATTAGGATGTATTTCATAATTAACACGTATGAATCTTCCTATATACTAGTTAAACCATTGTTATTTGTAATCAAACTTCATTTTTATTTTTGTTAGGACAAATTAAATTTCAAAAATTTCAATTTAATAAACCAAAACCATATATTTATTTTATAGTGTTTCTTTAAAAATAAATTAAAATGCTTAACAAATTTTTTTTTTTTGAGATTTTTTTTTTTAATTTTGGAAAGAAAAATAAACCATGAAAAATTGAAAAATGATGGTGAGTCTCCCTCCACATTTGATTTTGACTGTGTCCCCACAGTCAACCCAAGTGGAAGGAGAAAAATAAAAATAAAAACATGACCTTTATTTAAATGAAAATTAATGGTATTTACACGAGATCAGAAAGTATATCGTCAAAAAGTAAATGAAACGGTCTTCCAAAAACCGATTCATTTGTCTCGTCAAGTATACGAGACACAGCTTGAGCTGGAAAACCAAACCATAAATGATTTCAAAGTTGAATTTGGATTTGGAAAAACGAATGCCGTTTTATTAAAAATTGTACGAGTCATTTTATTTTCAATGATTTTTGGGGTTGATAAAACGATTGATTGAAGTTCAAGTTTATTTTCACCAAATTGAAATTCAAGTTGTTCATTGAAAAATTCTTTAGAATTGTTGATTTCAAAATCAAATTGGTGATTTAAATCTTCCCCATCAGAGATTAACGACTCGTTTTCAAAAAGTCCAAAAAACTTGTGTTCGTTAAATTCGTCTTCCTTTGTTGGATTGTCAACAACTTCATTGCTTATTTCAAGTTCAAAATCCAAAGTTGTTGTATTCAAATTTTCAAAATCGAGAAAAGGAAGATCGAATTTTAAATTTGGTTCCACACCCTCAAATGAATTGAAATCCAACTCAAATACCAAATTTTCAACAACTTCGTTAAGATTTTCGTTTTCAATTTCAAAAGTTGTTATTTGAAAATCATCGATTTGGGTAAAAGATGGATTATTATTTAACTCGTCACACGTTGGGATTTGGTTTTGTTGTTCACGTTGTTTCATATAAGTTTCAAACAACGAATCCATGTGATCATCGTAAATTTCGTTCATTTGTTCAACAAAATCCAATTTATAATTATTAGCTTGAGGATTTTCGATTTGGATTTGTTGAGAACAAAAAATTTCAACCGTATCGTGGTTAAGATTTTTCCCATTGCCAAATTCATTTGAAAGTTTGTTTCCATTTTCATTTTGAGTTTGAAATTCATTTTGGAGTTCGAAATTGAATTGGCATGGGTTATCATCAAAATCGTTTGAATTTTGAATTGAATTCAAATTTTGATTGTTTTGAAAACATTGATTTGAGTTATCGCATAAATATGAATTACACAACTCATTTATCTCCTGATTTTGTTGTATAGAGAGTTCGAGCAAAGATGAAATTATTTCAATGCTATTTTCGAGATTCGAGAGTTGTTCGTCATTTTGAAAAATTTGTGGTTCCAAATTTGAATCGTTTAAACAATAATTGTTGTTGAAATATCCATAAAAATTTGAAGTGAAATTATATGGATTATATTGATTTTCACAACTATCGTAAAATTCACGTAAGTGGGGAAACTAGGACATTTTCAAGAATGTTTTGGTTTTTTTTTGTTTACAAAGAAAAAAATATTTACAAATAAAATTTATTTTTCAAAAGGTAAATTGATTTTTGTTTTGTTTTTTTTTGGTTTTTCAATTTTTTTGTTTTTGAAAAGGTTTTATATTTTTTTTTGGATTTTGGTTTTCCTAAATTTTTTTGGATTTTTGAAATTTCAAAGGAAAATGATTTAAAAATTTCAAGGGAAAAGGAATATTTACAATTTTTTTTTTAGTTTTTGATTTTTGAAAAAAAAAATTGATTTTTTTTTAAAATATGCATGAACTAATGCAACTAAATGAATGCAATGGCTAATTACAAATGATTTATCCTAAGTTAACCCAAAATTGTATAATTACAAATTGTCTTAAATCAACAAGATAGTTCTCGGCCAGGTAACGGGCAGGAGTTATCGGTGCACCACGAATCACCGTAGCAATGCAACCGAAGGTTTAAGTACCTTCAGAGGAACAACCACTATAATATTTACGAATCACCGTAATATTTATAAATGGTTATTACTCTGCCGTAGCCTAGACACCAAGAAATTAAATTGTTCATAAAGACAACTTGTCAATATACAATTAAAAGTTATCGATGTCTAATCGTTATTATTAATCAAAATCTAGGATGAAATGCAAAGGAGGAATTAAACGTGTATTAACAATGCAACTACAAATGAAATTTTGGTCTTTTTTTTATGAATTTTTCTTTTATAAAATGCAGGCAAACAACAATGCAAGGCAATTAAAAACAATATATATAGCAACCAAGCAGTTTTTTTTGGCAAGCAAAGCGAAGCAGTTATTTTTAGCAAGCAGCTCCTTTCCTTTTCTGCTTTTGCAACCTGAAAATAAAAACAAGATATATATACAGTTTTTTTTATATCGAAAAAGAAACTAAAATAAATGAAAAACAAAACAAATTCAAAACAATCCCCTTTTTTTGAAGTGACTCTTTGGTTTTTTTTTTTTGAATTTTTTATTTATTTTTGTTTTGGAAAGGAAACTTAAAAGTACTGTTTTACTTAAAAAAAAATTGTATAAAGAAAGAAAATAAAGTAAAACAAAACAAAACAAAATAAATGAAAACACCACAAACAAAATAAAATAAAACAATTGAAACTTTTTTTTCTATTTTTTTCTTTTTTTCTTTTTTTCTTTTTTTTTCTTTTTTTTCTTTTTTTCAAAGAAACTAAAAGGAAAAAAAAACTTAACACAAGTTCAAGCCCACGGCCCAAATACCCCAACCAAAAATGAACGTGTTATTCCAAAGATCATCAAAGGAGAATAACACTCCCTTCTATCTTCTTTTTTTTGCGTTCAAACCCAATGAAATGCCAGAATATTTTCGTTTTCTTTTCAATCCTCAATGAAACACCAATATACCCAAATTTTGCAAATTAAATCGTGAGATTCAAGTTTTCGTTTGTGAGGTGGCGATTTGCAGTGAAGTGCTAATTGAAGGAGATTGATTTTTGGTTTGAAGGAGACGAACGACTTGAAATCGCTGGCGATTTGCGAAGTGGTTTGGAAGACAAAGCAGATTGGTTAGTAAGTGATGATGAGGAGATTCGATTGATTTGGGGATTGGGCGAATTGGGTGGTCAAGGTGATTTCTGTTTGGGCGTCGAAGTCGAGGAAGATGATGATGATGTTAGGAGGGGTTTGTATGTGATGGAAATGTTTCGACTTCTTGGGTTCGTGATGTCAGGGGAGGTCGCGGGTGGAATGTAGACAATATGAATATGGTGGAGTGGTGCGGAATCTGCTGTGGGAAGTGTTTGCAGGATGTTTAAGGTAGAAAGTTGAATGTTGGTGGTCTTGAAGTTTGAAGAACTGCAGTTGTATATCCAGTTTTGATATGTATTGCTGTAATGGTGAAATGTGGTGAAGGAAGAGGACTGCCCGGGAGGTGGAGGATGGACTGTTGTATGACAGATCGTTGAGTTGTAGAAGTTTTGATGGCAGTAATATGGTTGTGAACTAAAGGTGGTCGGAGGTGGTTTGGTATGATGACGACTGTGGTTTGCTAGCAGTTTCTGGTGGAGGAGAAGTTTGGGAGTGAAGTGGTGGAAGTATTTAGAAGAGGAAGCAATTTCGTAGTCGGAAGTGGTGAAGTATTTAGAAGAGGAAGCAATTTCGTAGTCGGAAGTGGTGAAGTGTTGAACCAGTTGATGATTGTGGAAACTTGGGAAGTATGGTGGAGTTGCAGTGTTGATGGGTTTGTAGTTCCTGGAGGAGGACGTGCAGGCACTGTTTCGTGCACTTTGTTCTGGTCAAAGGTATGGCTGTTGCGGTGAGGTTGGAATGGTGATTGAGAAGTGATATGGCAGTTCTTTGGGTTGTGATAAGTTGTATTAATGTATATGGTAATCCAGAGGTTGAACAGTATATGGAGGAGTAGCAGTTTGAAGCTTGTATGATGGTTAATGCAGTGAGAAATGGTTTGAACAGTTTGGGTGCTTGTGGTATGGTGCTTGCAGTTGTTGCTTGCAGTTTGGAAAGACAGTGGGGATGAAAGTCGTTGGCAGTGTGGGATGAATGTGGGGTGGTGAGCAGAGGTGATATGCTCTGTTAAACAGTGAAGTGAAGTGGTGATATGATGGATGTGAAGGCAAGCAATTGGTTATGGTTGAAGTTTGTGGAACTGATGTGAAGGCAGAGCACTGTGCAAGTTTGATGTGCAGTGAATAAAGTTGGTGATAGGTGGTTGTTGACAGAGTTTGAGGTGGTCTTGTTTTATTTGCAGTGAATGAAATGATGTGGAATGAAGTGCAGTGGTTACAAAGGGGTAAAGAAGTTTGCACTGTGGAGATATGGCAGTTTGGTTTGAGAAGTGTTGTTCGATCTCGAATTGGGTGGTATTGAACTGCTGGATAGGTGAAGTGAAGTGAGTTGAGTGTAAGGTGGTTTGGGTAGGTGTAAGTGGTGATGACTAATGACAGAAAATTGTAGAAGTGGTTAGAACAGTGGAATGTGATTGTATGGCTGTTGTTTGAGAAGCTTGAGAAGTAGCTGGACAGTCAGTTTGAATGGTGAAAGAAAAACAGTGACAGTTGTTGATATGCACAGTCGGTATGGGGAAGTTAGGTAGTGATGAAATTGTGGAGGTGGCACTGTTGATGGATTGTGCATTGTTAGAAGAACAGGCAAACAGAGAAGGGAGAATTTGCAGAGAATAGTTTTTTTTTGGCAATCAAGTTTGTAAAAGAAGTTGAAATGTAAATTGTAATTGGAAATTGAAATGTAAATTGGAAAAAATGCAATGAATTTTTTTTCTTTTCTTTTCAAATGAAATTGTGTATATTTTGTTTAGTATGAAATGCAAATGCAAATTGTAAACAAAACACTCGAGAACAATAACACAAACAAATGCAAGCACAATTCAAACACAAAAAAAAAATTTCAACACGCTAAACAAACACACAATATAATTAAAAGAAAATAATTCGAAGAATAGAAAATCAAAATCAAAACAAATTCCCCGGCAACGGCGCCAAAAACTTGTTCATCGATGGAAATTCTATCGGTTTAGAAAACCGTCGAACGAATTTAGAAATAAAATAACCGCAAGCGCACGGTGTACGAATGTAGCACGTGGCGAATACGGGTCGATCCACAGGGAATTGATGATTTTAAAATTCTATTCAATCAAATTAAACCAAAGTCGAGTGATTGTTAACTAACTAAAATAAAGTAAAAAAACAAACTAAAACTAAGGAGAATAAAAAGATGAGATTAAAGAGCAATTTAGAGGCAAATCCCCTCTCATGATCATATAAATCAACATAATGACATTATGATCTCTTTTTGGTCATGCGTGAGTTTTGTTGATGCATTTATCATAAGCATGGCCTAATTGTGTTATTAATTAACACACTTAAACCATCAAACTTTAATGCACCCTCTAACCCACTTACTAACTTCAATGAAAATGATATGAAATCAAAAGTAGAATCTATTTTAAGCATGGTTTATTAACTATTGAATTAGAAACATAAACCATCAAATTTTGATTCTAAATCCACTTCCATTACCATGATCATATGTAGATGAAGAGGTAATTAATGATTCATATGACTAAGCATAGCCTATTTGTTTTGAACAATATAAGCTATCGAACTCAATATTAAACACAAAACCACACAAACATCTACTTTCCATTAAGCACAAAAGAGACATAAAAGAAATTATGTTGCATCTACATGATTCAAGAGAGCTTCATCACCCCTAAATTGAAGGGATTAGCCTCTCATTTTTGTTATCAAATCAACAAATGTAGAAAGCAACATTAAACAAACAAGAGGAAAAAAGGAGAAAAAAGAAAGGAAAAACTAATCCACTTGCATGAAATAAGAAAGATCTACACTACAAACATGAAAGTAAATAAACAAAAGAAGCATGTAAAAGAAGAGAGCACTAATTAACATTGCATAAAAAAATGGAAGTTACATGAAAATAAAAATGGCTAAGTAGCCATGGAAAAGAGAAGAGAGCTTTCTTTTATTTGATCTAAAACTAACTAAGAGAGACTAAGGGAGAGGAGTTACATGAAACATAAGGGATATATATACAAGTGTTAAACCCTAATTCATTATTTTGGGGAATACCAAAAATACCCTCTTAGGAAGTGTGGATGTCAAGCAATCATTAGCTTCAAATAATCTTCATTTAAGTGTACATGAAGCCATTAATTCCATAAGCATGTGCATTAGCCTCTAATTTGTACATTTAGGTAGGTGGGTAGGTGGGGTCCTCCATTATCTTCACTTTGAATTATTTCCATCTTCATTTGTTCTCTTCACTCTTATGCATGCATATATCATCATGTAACCACTTGTAAAATTCACTAAATTTCCTACAAAACAACATAGAAAATTCCAAGTAATTTTTCACAATTTAATAAATGCATAAAAATGACCATTTTGCCCCCCTATATGAAGATGAATATGTGACAATTTCAAATAATATGAATTTTGGTTTAAACAAGTTAAAATACCCAATATGATCATTTATTTAATTTAAATAGATTAATATGGTGGTAAAAATATGCACATTTACGTGCACATCAGTTGTCGAGTCTGGAATACTATTGGTTCAATTCCACTGGATGGATAGACGATCAATCACGGATGATAAACATGATTATGAGGCCGGGATTCGGCATAGTCGATAGACAAAAAGCATGGGATACTTGGGATATGAGTTTTGACAAAAGTCGAGTTATTTTGGGTTGCTTGGAGTTTGCTTCGAGTCGTCCTTAGGTTTACTTCGGGTTTTCACCTAGGTCACTTCGATTCTGGCAAGGGAATTCTTCGGGTCACTTGGGATTGGCATGTTTTCATGGGGTCGGTGGTGACTTTGGGTCGGCAACGTCCTATCTTCGGGTCGGCATTGATAATATCGGGTCGGCATAAAAACTTGGAGATGGGGTTGGCATATTTGAAGTACTTTGAGTCGGCATGCTTAAAACTCCGGGTCGGCACTCCTTTAGCTCCGGGTTGGCATGCAATCTAGGATCGGCATGTAGTATGAAGAGGTCGGCATTTGGAGAGGTCGGCTACTTCAGGTCAGGGTGTAAGTTTCTTCGGGTTGGCTATGGAAAATTGGGGTTGGCATAGGATTCTCAAGTCGGCAACATTTTACTTTAGGTCACATGCAAAACTTGCTTCGGGTCAGTGATGGATAAGCTTCGGGTCATCCTCTAGACACTTTCAGGTCGGTATATATACTACTTGGGATTTGTTAGAACCTTGATTTCGATGACAACAACTATACAAGCACTTGCATTCAATATACATAGGTATATATATCATCCATATGCAGGTAGACTTTCGCCGACCAAGACTTGATGACCGACACAAAGATTATTATATTGAGAAATATTAGTACATTCTGTTAATATCTTAAATAGATGATATGTACAATCTCCTTGAGTAATCTTTACAAGCATATGCACATATAAATTATTTAAAAAGGAAGATAACAAAATATACATGTGTCAGACGTCTAGCATATGTACTCAGACGTCTGGCAACATGTTCTGGTTTTAAAATTTTAAACAGACCAGACATCTAGCACAAATGGCCAGACGTCTGACCTGGGTAATGACCATTTTTCCCAAAAGTCATCTTCTTCAACCAAAGAGTTTCATCCTCTTGTTTTTGGTCATAACTTTTTCTCCTCAAACATTGTAACTCTTGGACTGGAATAGAGTGAATCAAAAATCATTACTTCTCAAACAATCTCTTCACCGTCTATAAGTAAACATGAAATTGAAAATTACAATCAACTGATTATTCTGAACTTTCTCTCTTTATTTTCTAATATTTATGTGATTTCTCTAATTTCCAAAAGTACTCAAAAACACACTTTTATCTCTTCCTTATATCCAAGCTTAAACTACATACTACTCAAAGGAGATTATAGGAAGAAGCTGTACATGTAGTCAAAATCAGTGTTACATAGAACACACATTTGTCAAAGAAACACTCTTATATAAAAGCCTATTCCTTCGGGCGAAGCGAGGGCAATTGGTTAGTGTATTTCCGAAGGGGAGCTTCGGGACTAGACGTAGGATGGGAGGTCTGAACCAGCATAAAAACTCTGGTGTGATTACTTTTAATTTTACTTGCATTATTACTCAGTGCAATTCATACTATCATACACGTACTTGTCATATACTATATACATATATGATCCACGTAGACTTTCAGGATTGGTCATGGTGAAGGGTTTGGGTCCGACTATGGTGTTGGTGGGCCCGTATCACTCAGGAAACCCAGTAACCAGGATTTTGCCTATAAATACAGTAGGCGGGGCTTCAGAAAAAGGATTCTCATTATGCTCTTCCTTAACTTCTTCTACAAAGGCTGTAAAAGTTACTCTGCCATTTTTTGTTTCAAAAATTATGGATTGTAACTGTAATCAATTCGCTGACAATAAAAAAGGAAATTTCTAGAGTAGACGTAGGCCAATCAGCCGAACCACTATAAATCTCGTCTTTTTACTGCTTTCTTTTTTATTTTTGTTGTTTTTCATATTTATATCCTCTTCATATATTCTATCTGTGATCTATGACTGTGAATTGGTGCTTTCATCTGCGACTGGGTGTTTGTGACCATTTATAGCGCAAACAATAATATAATACGTGTATGTGCAACGTAAGTGATGTGCACGTTTAACATGCCCGTGTATAAGTGTTGAGATTTAGACTCCAACGGACATATTAGCCCCTCTGTACACATGTGTGATGTCTAATATATATATATATATATTTACATATAATATATATATATTTTATAAAATAGTATTTTTAAAAGGTAAATATTTATATAAATACATACACAAACAAATATATATACATATATATATATATAGTTGCATTATAATATAAAATAATTATAAATTTTAATGTAAATAACTATGATTTTTGAAAATCAAATTTAACATTCAAATATAAATTTTAGATCTAAATCCGTATAATCTCAAATTCAAATTAATATATTTACTTTAAATAAATATATACATATTAGATATATATTCAAAATCTATTTTTTTTTATTTTAAAAAATATACGTATAATATATATATATCTGTGTGTGTGTTATATAGCCTTTTGACTATGCCGCATTTGGATGAACCTGATTAATCGGACTTGAAAGTTATCAAGGTAGAGTGCCCAAAGGTATAGCTAACAGGCCCAGAAGCCAAGTACGAACAAGATCACAAGCTCAATGCAAGGCCACCAACTTCATTTAGTTGCCTAAGTGATGCATTGGTACCAATCCATCATATGGTTCGGCACCAACCCATACACCTTCATACATACCACTTAATGTCCCTTCTATTTCAAAACCATGGCAATTACAAGCCATCCCAAGCTTCGAGGCATCGTCCGTATGCAATTACCATCAACCATCTCAAGTACATGAAGTCAGGAATTCCATCTTACCATTGATCCAATTAATTTACCCAAAAACAAGCTCTTAGCCAAGAAATCAAGATGAAAAACGTGAAGTTACCATCAAATCGCATCTACTCTAGGTCATCAGAAAGATCCATAAGGCAATCTTATGGATCGGTAACAATCCATGATAAATGATGACTTCATCCGAGCATCTTTCTAACTGAACGTGGAGAACGTGGCTAAGAATGTGGTGTAGGGATTTATGGTGACCTTCAGCGATAAATAGAGGTGGAGAGGGACATTTTGAAGGATCTTTTTCAGCTGTTTATGGATTTCTTCATATGTTCTTGCAATCACGAGGATCATTACCGATCCATAAGAATAGTGATTGTAAACAGCAATATAATCGAAAATAAAGCTAAGTGAACGTAGGCAACGTTTAGCTGAACCAATATAAAGTTTGCATGTATCATTTTTATTCATTTTCATTTAATTTCTCCATTTATTTCTCTACTTTAATCTCTTGGGTGTTTGTGCCATATTTTGGTATAAACATTTTAAGGATTTCACAGAGAACATTATTCTCAGGATACTTGGATCAATCATCTACCATTGGATTGCTTTAATCCGTGTGATCGATCCATTTTCTTTGTTTTTTACATTCAGAACTACTTAAGTTTGCACAAAATCTAGAAGAAAGCTACTTTGAACGATTTCCCAATAAAGAGACCGTTCTACCGCTTCAAGACCCAGTGACGATGTTGAGAATGTTGGTTCTCAACATGTTGAAGAGGTTGTGCAACCAACCATTCTCGAAGCTTAAAACCCATCAGATATGATAACGAGGGTTGAGATGAATCATATGATGAAGCAGATGAACGACAAGCTGCAAGAGATCCATGATGAGATGAACTAGCATATGCAAGAGAGCTAAAGTTTTCTAAATGAATTGACCCGTGGTTGAAGAAGGAGCAAGAGGAAGTTGATGTCTTTCGGTTTAAAGTCTAGTAATTCTTCATCATTGGGTCAGAGGCATCGAGAAGGAAAGCAAAAAATGGTCAGAAAGGAGACCAACACTTCAAGGCAAATTTCGAAGACTATTCTTGGGCAGAGCGTGAGGATCGGTAGCGATCTCCATTTAGGGATCAGTACCGAACCATCTCTTATTAAGCTGCCGAGTCATCTAGTTGATGTAGCGGATAATGGTGTTGGAGGTACATCTGGTCACGCAGTTGCTGGGCAAAATGCTGGAGACCAAAAGTCTGATTCTCGGAGGCGCCTTAGATTTATAAAGTACGACAATTACACCTAGCTAAATAATTAGATTGAGAACATATACCTTGCGACCCAAGGTACAAAGCAATACAAGATGCTAGCCCCATGGAAATCGGTCGAAAAGGAGAAGAAATCTAGAAAGTATTGCAGGTTCCATGAAACCAACAGTCACAACACCGAGTATAGACATTTACATGATGTGATCGAGGATTTGATAAGAAAGAAAAAGTTACGGCAGTTTGTCAAAGTCCCACAGGATGGCAAGCAAGGAAGTTCTAAGCCTCAAGAACCATCGTTCCAATAGGGACAAGCTGGGCCTGGTGAGGACGAGCCCGAGCGGCATTAAAAGAGATTGATCATCAACCCTATTTTTAGAGGACCACATCAAGTAGGAAAGAGATGGAACGAAATGGAAAGATATACGAGTGCTTTGAAGCACAATGATAATGAGAGTTGCTTTGCCGTACAAGACGGAGCTCCGGCAAACTAGCTCAGGACAATGTCTAATGATATCATTTTAGGAACAAGGACGCCGATGAACTTGAAACCCCAACATTGGATCCCTTCGTGATTTCGTTCATGATTGGGCCGGCTATTGTGAGAATGGTGCTGGTTGACTGTGGTAGTTCAGTCAACATTCTATTTAAGAAACCCGATGACTAGATTCTCTTGGAAGGCAAAGACATGAAACCGTGTAAATTATTATCCAAGGATTTAATGGGAAGCAACTAAACACATCGGGTGCCTTGATTTGCCTGAGGTACTAGGAGAATGTGACCGCAAGTGAATGCGTGTTGTGGCCTTCGTTGTATTGGATATTTTCTCAACCTATAATACATTTCTGGTCGACTGGCCCAAGTTGATTTTGGGCAGCCATTGCCCCGTGGTGCTTAATGATGAAATTCCCGACAGAGAAAGGAGTTGGAGTTGTGTAGGGTGACCAGGGGCTTGGATGTAAATGCTATGTCATGGAGTTGAAGGCGGCAAGACGATGTGAGAAAGGAAAGGATATGGAGAAGACTCTATGCAGCAAATCTTTAGATGCATAGCAACTACTGCCTGAGCCCTGGAACGGGCAGCATAGTCGGTTCCATAAGGATATGGATCTAAGAAAAGAGCCAGAGGATGCAAGGGCAGCTTCTATGGAGTTGACGATCAACATCCTGGTTAGTCGGGATGACCCTTCATGGGTCCTGGAGATCAGATCTTAACTCGGCATAAAGGTGACGAAGGAATTAACCGATTTTCTTTAGGCGAACCTAGATGTGTTTGCCTAGATGCATTTTGACATATGTGGAATCTCATCGGAGATAGCATGGCATGCATTGAATATGAATCCCAAATGAATTCCTATGAAATAGAAACGCCGCAGCCTGGGTCCGTAGAGATCCGCTGCAGTGAAGGAAGAGGTGGTTAAGCTGAAAAACAACGGCTTAATCTGTGATGCTCTGCACCAGGAATGGGTATCCAATCCAGTCCTTGTGAAGATGCCAGCGGGAAGTGGAGAATGTGCATTAACTGTTCCGATCTGAATAAGGCATGTCTAAAAGACAACTTCCCAATCCCGAAGATTGATCAGCTAGTAGATTCGACCGCTGGATACGAACTACCATCATTCATGGATGCCTACTCTGGCTACAACCAGATTCCAATGCATATCCTAAACCATGAACACACCAGCTTTATAACTGACTTGGGACTGTATTGTTATCTTATAATGCCTTTTGGTTTGAAAAATGCTAGAGCAACTTACCAGAGGCTAGTGAGTTCGATGTTCAAGGAACAAATTAGGCATTCAATGGAAGTCTACATGGACGATATGCTTGTAAAGTCACGACCATCGATGAACCACATTGATGACTTGGCTGAGATGTTTAGTGTACTCTGCAAGTATGGAATGAAGCTCAATCTACTTAAGTGTTCATTTATGGTTGCATCGGGGAATCTCTTGGATTTTATAGTGGACTCGAGAGGGATAGAAGCGATTTCGGAGAAGATTCAGCCACTGAGGAATATTGAAGTCCCAAAGTCGATAAAGGATGTACAGAGTTCGAATGGGAAAGTGGCTGCACTAAGCCGTTTCATTTCTAGAGCTACCGATAAATGCATCCCTTTCTTCGATATCCTCTAGAAAGGAAATAGAGATTTTGCTTGGATGTAGGAGTGCAGAGATGCTTTTCAAGCTTTGGTCGATCACTTAGAGAGGCCTCCCATCCTATCAAAACCGTTAGAAGATGATGACTTGTTTGTTTACCTGACAGTGTCAGTGCATACTTTGAGCGCCGCACTTGTGCGTGAGGAGTTCCGAATCCAGATGCCAGTGTATTACATTAGCAAGCGGTTGACGGGGGTAGAGAGGAATTACCCAAAGCTGGAAAAGATGGCGTACTTCTTGTTGATTGCTTCGAGGAAACTCCATCCATACTTCTAGGCTCATCCGATCAAGGTTCTCAACGACCAGCCTTTGAGACAGGTCTTGGAGCGAACTGAGATTTCTGGAAGGCTGTTGGAATGAAACATTGAATTCAGCCAATATGACATAACATATCATCCCTGAATGGTAATCCAAGGCCAGGCATTAGCAGACTTCATAGCTGAGTACATTGCGCGAGATGATACTCCAAAGAGCAGGATGTTGGATCGAAGACGTATACCGATGGTGTATCCAATGAGCGTTCCAATAGGGAAGGTGTTGTGCCGGTAACCCCAAGAACCTTCATTCTATTATGCCCTGAAACTCGACTTTCCCACGATAAATAATGAAGCAAAATATGAGGTATTGATCGCAGGACTCAAAATCGTGAGTTGGGGGTCTGAACTTTACACATCTTTTGTGATGGTTTATGGTGACTGGTGTGAGATCGTGAAACAGTTATTTTCACAAAGAAAATAAAACAAATTCGCAATGCTTTTGGAAAATGGTACTACCATAAGACCTCCCACCACACACACAATGCAAACGCAGAATTGGAGGAGATTTCTTCTTATGATAGTCAAACATGCTAATTATTACGCAAAATCATTGGATATTATTACTAATGTCTAGTGTGGAAAACATTTCGAAAGTATAATATTAATCTTAGCCAGCATAGACCTTTCGCGCGTATGCCTACTATAGCTACTATGTTCAATAGCAAGTTACCGCCACATTCCATAGGAGGTTATACAACTAAAACCGTACTGGGTTCGTATTGTTTCTTTGGATTTTCCAACAAATGGTCAGGCAAAGGAACTTCCTTACACCGAAATGGAAACGCCTCTGGAAAGACGCCCCGAGAACCTAACCGGATCTCTGGAAAAACAAGGCCGACGCTACCTCACGCTGTACAACCGTAACTAGGTAACCAACACACTGACGCTACCTCACGCTGTACAGTTGTAACTAGGTAACTAACACACAAGTATGCCATTCCCCGGTTGTTACCGAACTTTATCCAAGGATCCTCAACCACAAAGCAACAACCACAAAGTATAATAAATTTGCAGCATCAACATAGGTAAAATATCTGGGCTCCATACCATGATATCACCTCTTATCCAGAAGGAAATGGACATACCCTAGGGGCGCGACCCCTAAACCTTGCCGCAACATTCCTGTTTCGACCATTACCGGGTTGTAAGGCTCGACGAAGTCTCGTCCACAAAGCTACGCTTTTTCACATAGCCATGCTTTGATCAACAAATGATCAACAGCACTTCGTATGCCACATTATCAAATTGGGAGTATATCACTGATAACCTTCAATTACATAACCTCTGAGCTCGTACGTCTCAGAGAAGGGTGTTAAGCTAAGAGAACAATTTCTCCGCCACCAACAGAAATGTATTTGAAAGAAATCAGCTTTATATCTCAAAGTGTAATGTCAGACAAACAACCATACAAGTCCATTCCGGGATCGAACGGAACCGAAGGCACTTCCAAAGAAGCCCTTGCAATCCGGATATTCACTAATCACGTCCGGACTTCCCATCACAAGAAGAGTGATATAAATCTCTATACCGGAGCAACTCGGTGCAGAGACAATCGACAGGTAATCCTTTCGCTTTCGAAAATACCCGGTCTTCAACACCGGTCTTCAATTGCAATTCATAACGTCGTACCATTATTCGGAATGGGTTATATGACACAAAGTCCTCTCCCGGCTAAACCGAATAATGAGCGCTTATTTTAAAAACAAATTCAAGTGCCATTTCAAAGGAAAATATTGATAGTCGGTTATGTAACTATTAACAACATTCATAACAATCAACCAATTTAAATAATTCTTCCAAATTATTAAATTTCAAAATATCTTTGCAAGATATATATTTTCTACACTTCAACATTTTGAAAACCAATTTCAAATCATATTTTCACTCGCGAAATAAAATTTCCGAATGTTATTTATTTTCACTTTTCCTTTACAAATTCCATTGTGAATGTAAATTTCCAATTTTTCACCGATATATGATTTTCAAATCAATTTCCAATTATTCACTTTCAAACACCACATCAAATTCAAAATTGATTTCAAATTTCATTTCAACCCCAAATCAAATTCTAGTTTGATTTCCAAATTTATTTCAAACATTAAATCAATTACCAATTGATTTCTAAGTTTATTTCAAATAACAAAGCACTTATAAATTGATTTCTAAGTTTACTTCAGCACAAAATAAATTTTCATTCAAACACCAAATCAATTATCTTATTAATTTCCCAAAGATTTATTTTCCAATACCAAATCAAATTCAAAATCGATTTCAAGCAAATTTATCGCCTTTTAAATAAATTCCTTTATTCCTTCCAAATTATTCAAAATTCCATTTCCAATAAATTCTTCTGCTTTTAAACAATATTATTCAAAATCCTTTTATTAAAATTCTTTCCCATATTTTGGAAATAATTCGACAAGATTATAAAAATCAACTTTATGCTTTTAAATTCCTTCTTTTAAATTCAACCAATTCTTTCAAAGAAATTTACTCAAAATTTCAAACTTTAATTTCAAAAATCCAATTTTATTTATTTCTGGTATCCAACGATACCAAAAATACATTCGGCTAAATTATACCCTTCAACAAATTCCATCACAAATATAATCATTCACATATTATAAATAAATAATCACACAGCATATGAAACAAATTCAAATATTGGAGGAATCCAGTTAGATCCCTCCAACCTGTTGCCCTGCATCCACAGATGTTAGCACAATACCAATTCCACTTCGAGGTGGAATATCGTGGTATATGGGATTTATAAAATATCATCTGCTATTATGCGGCACATAGGGTCTCATCCGCTATATAATGCGGGAAATCAACAACTCCAATATATACATATTCCAATATATATATATATATTGCTATATACTACTATATATACTATCACCCAAACAATCAATCAATCGATAACTGAATTTTCCAATTTTTAATTTGAGTGAGAAGATCTCACCTTTATTTCCGTTTGCCATCCACTTTAATTCTGATTTGGTTTTCCCGGTTTTGACCTTGTACAAAATTATGATTTTATTAATATTTGTTTCCTTAGAATCGAACAAATCAATTAACTAAATTAGCTAGCTATTTAAATTTAACCAATAAAAAAAAATCAACTACCATTCAGTAAGTTTGATTGACTAATTATTTTGCTTAAACTAAATTCCCTTTCAAGATCTGTTAGCAACTCCAAAATTTAAATAAGTTAATTTAAACTAGTTTATATATACATTCTCTTCAATAAATCTAAAATATCTAATTTACTATATAACCCTTCAAAACATTATATAAATTTTCAATTAATTTCGGTATATATATATATATATGTAAACTTAAAATCTGCATATATGTATCCTACTGTATATCTTTATCTGCTGTTTATCTAGTACGATTTTAAACAAAAGTTTAAAACTTGGTAATATAAAATAAAACGAACTAAATTACCTTAACAAGCAGAAACAAAAATCACGAGCCTGCAATTGAACTTTGCACGAGATCCTCAGACCTCGTCCGGCCGGTTGCGAACCACCCACCAGTCTTCGTTGCGGCCAACCACAGCTGACCGAAAGTCCTGACCAAGTCGACCAAAATCGTGACCTCGCGCAATGCCGTCTTCCCTCGTTCGTCGCTATCCTTCTCCAGTATCGCGTGGCCTAAACCCTAGCGATCTCGATTTCGAACTGGGAGGTATGAAGAAGAGAAACGCGACTTCAATTTTTTTTTTCTGTTGTTTTTCCTTGGACATTTTTTTTCTTTTCGTTGGATTTCCATTTGAAGAGAGGGAAGATAAATGGATCGGCCATTTCCTTATAAAAAGAATGACGTGATTCTGATCTGAACAGAAAAGAAATGGGGAACATTGATTTGAACGAAGGAAAAATTAGGTCGGCTATCTTTGTAAGAACAGTGATGTGAATGGAGATGACAAAATGCTGATGTGAAGGAATGTCGGTTGGTGAAGGTAGCTTGTATGAGAATATATGTAACGACCCAGAATTTTGAACGAATCAAATTGAGAATATTTAATTAATTTTAAATATTTGAATGATGATTTGATTTGAATCCCGAATATAACGTTGAATTTGCCGATTAAATTATAAAATTTAATCGATTGAAGTTGGATAAAAATTTGAATCTTCAATTTTAAGCCGAAGAAAAATATTTCGGAAGCTTTTAAAATTTATATTGATTATACTGAAGATAATTAAAACTTCAGAATCAAATCTGAAATCGATTTATTCAGTTTTGAATTTAATTGTTCAAATCGATATTTAAAAATAGTCATTTTTCAAACAGTCTCGGAATTCGACGAAACCAGTTCCATTGGGTCCGTAATATTGTATTATTACCGTATTTCCAATTTCGTATTTTTCGGGGTTGTTTTGTAACCGTACGGTGAGTAAACGTGTTGGATTTTTAATTCGAATTCAATTTAAAATTTTAAATTTTAAATGTTAGACAACACACACACGTTCTTCCTTATCTCACGCCTAAAAACACGCCGAGCATCACGAGATAGAAATCGTGCAGAGCCTACCGAGTTGTTTTAAACACTTCCTTCCTCATTCGTTTTCTCAGTTCAAAGAAAATTTAACTCGTTCCATTATTTCAAATTCAAAACAACTCATCCCCATTTCTTTCATTCAAACGAAAAGGGGCGAATCGCGATACCAATCAGTGGCCAATTCGAGTTCGCTCATCACGCTGGAGGCGTCGCGCTCGAGCACGCGATGGAGTTTTCGACATCAGTAGTCGCGACGTTCGTCAGAAGGTGGAGCGTGGCGTTCGTGGGCACGCGAGCGATGGAATCGAGGGGGGTTGCTTAACTAGGGCAGGTGAGCGACAGTCTGGGGCACGATTTGGCGGCGGCGACAGTGGATCTTAGGGGTTGTCGACGAGTGTTCAGGCGTGGGTTCGTACTCATGGATGCGGCAGTCTCGAGCAGGCAGAGATGATGTTGTAGTCGTTTTTGGGAAGTCTCGTCACGTCGCGATTTCTAGGGTGTCGCGATGGCTCGTTTGAGGGCAGTGGTTCTTGGGGTCAACTGGAGTTCGAAGTCGAATGGTGGGAGTGCGTTCGACTGTGAAGGTGGCTAAAGTCGTAGTGGTCGATCTGGGGATGTTCGGCAGAGATGGTAAGGTTTTACAGTGTTCTTGATCTAAATTTATTCAATATATATATATAGAAATGGAAGTAATTTTATAAGTTGAAATCGGGGATTTATTTACAGTGAAATAAATTTCTGGCTATGTGATTTACAGAAAATGGAATATATATTATAAAAAGAAAATTTAGTTTTAAAAAAATAAACTTTTGAGTTAAAATGAATTTAGTTTTAGTCTTAAAATTTTGTTGAATAAATTATTAAACAGGATTAATTTAAAATCAATTGTATTAGATTTGTTAAAGGAAAATTTGTTTAATTTAATTGTTTTAGAAATGGGTTTGAAATAAAGTCATTTGTTTAAATTAAATTGTTAGTAAGTTAAATTTGCCAAATGGTTGGACAATTAGATTTATGAAAGGAAATCAGTTTATGACAAATCATTAGTTAATTAAATTTTAGAACGGTTAATCGATTTCGGATATTAATAAATTGTATAAATTATTTATACAAGGTTAAAAAATCATGCAGAAAAGGTCAAGATGGAAATGGATGGCAAATTAATAGCTAAGGTGAGATTTTCTCACTCAAATTGAATGTGGAATTTTTGCAGTTATTGATTGATTGCTATTGATGTGATATTAGATATAGTAGGATATATATCTATATATAGCAATATATACATATTGGCATATGTATATATTGGATTGATTGATTCCCGCCTCGTATAGCGGATGAGACCCTATTGCGCCGTTAGTAAGAGGAATTATAAAAACCCATATACCGCGATAATTCCGTACTGGAGCGGAATTGGTATTGTGCTAACATCTGTGGATGCAGGGAAACAGGTTGGAGGGATCCAACTGGATTCCTCACAGTAGTTATTTATGTACAGATATTGTGATGTATTCTGTATCATATGTTGAGATATGATATTGACTGTTGTGATTGACTAATTGATGCGTTGCATCATCAGGTTCAATTTTTAAAGTTTAAAATAAACGATTTTTACTTTAAAAGGGATTTTGAAGTGATTTTTGGAAAGTATACGATTTATTAAATTTTGGAATTTATTTATCTTAAATAAATGAATGTTATAAATTTAAAGTTATGAAAATTTTAAATTGTGAAATATAACCAAAGTGTGACTTTTGAAATGAAAGTCGATTTAATTTTAGAATGGGTTAAATTGAGATTTTTAAAGTATTATAAAAAAATGTACAAAATCTATATTTATCAATTGAAATTATTGAAATTTTAAAACGAGTTTTCATAAGTGTTAAAATTGTAAAGATATGAAACTTATAGAATTATAAACTGGCAAGATAGAAAATTGATAGAATTATAAATTGCGAAGATTTGAAGTTTATAGATTTATAAAATTTGAAGTTTATAGATTTATAAAAGTTGAAGTTTATAGGTTTATAAAATGAATGAGGTTATAAAATGAATGAAGTTATAAAATGAATGAAGTTATAAAATGAATGAAGTTGTAAAATAAAGACTGATAAGAAATTTACTTGTAACTTGGATTGTTGCCTTTAAATGGGATATTGATCGAATTATTAATAAAGAAGATTTATTAAATTGAAGTCGTTAGAAAATAGAAATAGAATTTATAAACGTTGTTTTATAAATTCGAAATCAATTGATTGGATAAATTAAATATAGAAGGACATTAAAGAAGATATATTCGCGATTTTAAGTAGCGAATTTTTATTGAAATAAAATGTGTAGAAAAGACTGAAATGGGGTTAGTGAAGTATATTCACGATTTTGGACAGTGAATATATTTTTAAGTAAAATGGATATAAGTTTGGAAAAGTGATATTTGAAGTGAAGTTAATTGTTTTAAAAGATGTTTTAAAACGTGTGAACTATCGAAATCATAGATTTCAACATTTATTGTTGAAATAGACGTTTTCGAGAAATAAGGAAATGGTGGACTATAACACTGTTGTTATAGTAAATGATTTCCGAAAGGAAATATTTTATATAGTATTGGGATTTATATATCTATCTAAATTCTGAATCCCTATACTAGTGATTTCGAGTCGTCGTAACGATGTTTTACGCAACATTCGTTTTGACTCAAATAAATGTGATTTAAGAATGATTTCCTTAAAGAATGAGATATATACTTAATTTTGATTTTAAGTATATCGAATATTTTCTAAGTGTTGAAAATAAATGATTTGTGAATTACTTATTTTTAAATAAGTATGGAAATGCTTTTCCAATGTGAAATGAACCGTTTGAGTTTTTATCTTTTAAAGATAAATTGAAAAGTGAATATTTGAAATTGTTTTCAAATGATTAAGTGTGGAAATTTTATATCTAGTAAAGATATTTTTGAAGATAAAATAAATTTGAGAAAATTATTTGGAATCTGATGATGTTGCGCATCTTTATTGATAGTTAAATAACCGACTATCAATAATTACCTTTAGATAGGTATTTGTTGTGAATTGGATGAATTTGAATGCCACACTTATTTTTGAATAATCGCTCACTATTCGGGTTAGCCGGGAAAGGACCATGGGGTCGTATAACCCATTCCGAATATGTGATACGTCGTTATGAATCGCAATTGAAGACCGGTGTTGAAGACCGGATATTTTTGAAAACGGAAGGATTACCGTCGAGTTACTCTACATCGACTGATCTTCGATTTAGAGGTTTTATCACCCTTAGTGACGGGAAGTCCTGACGTGATTAGAAATTTATCCGGAAATGCAAGGGCTTCGTGAGAAGTGCCTTCGGTTCTGTTCGATCCCGGAACAG
This sequence comes from Allium fistulosum, assembly GCA_030737815.1. Classification (NCBI taxonomy): domain Eukaryota; kingdom Viridiplantae; phylum Streptophyta; class Magnoliopsida; order Asparagales; family Amaryllidaceae; genus Allium; species Allium fistulosum. The sequence goes on along the minus strand of CM060904.1, from coordinate 1,189,640,547 downwards.
ACTTGTATGGATTGTGTGTCTGACGTTACAATTTGAGATATAGAGCTGATTTCTTTCAAATACATTTCTGTTGGTGGCGGAGAATTTATTCTCTTAGCTTAACACCCTTCTCTGAGACGTACGAGCTCAGAGGTTATGTAGTTGAAATTTATCAGCGATATATCCCAATTTGGTAACATGGCATACTGAGTGTTGCTGTGAAATGATCGGTGTTTGATCATTTGTGATATGATCATTTATTTGATCTTATATCTTTGTGATCATAGGTTGATCATTTTTTTGACCCGAAGCAGGGCTTTTTATAGAAAGCGTAGCTTTGTGGACGAGACTTCATCGAGCCTCACACCCCGGAAATGGTCGAAACAGGAAGAATGCAGCAAGGTTCTAGGGAGTAGCGCCCCTTAGTGTATGTCATTCCTTCTGGATAAAGGTGGTATCATGGTATGGAGCCCAGATACTTAACCTCTGTGGTTACTGCATTTATTATTATCTATGTGGTTTGTTGGAAATCGGGGATCCTCGGGAAGATCGGTGACGATCGGGGGATGGCATACGCGTGTCAGTAGTTACCTATTTTTGCAGAGGTAACCCGGCCTTGTGTTGGCAGAGATCCGGTTAGGTTCTCGGGTCGTCTATTCCAGGGACGTACCCATCGTGGATAGGAAGTTCCTTAGCCTGACCATTTGTTGGAAATCCAAAGAAACAATACGTGACGTGTACGGTTTTAGTTGTATTACCTGCTATGGAATGTGGCGGTAACCTGCTATTGAACATAGTAGCTATAGTAGGCATACGATACTGGTCGTATGTTGGCTAAGATTAATATTATACTTTCGAAATGTTTTCTACACTATGCACTAATAATAATATCAAAAAGGATTTGATTTTGCGTAGTAAGCATCTTTGACTATCATAAGAAGAAATCTCCTCCAATTCTGCGTTTGCATTGTGTGTGTGGTGGGAGGTCTTATGGTAGTTTCATTTTCCAAAAGCATTGCGATTTGACATTAAAGTTTTCCTGTTGTTTATTTTAAAGAATAACTGTTTTACGATCTCACACCAGTCACCATGACTGACTCGGAGTTTATTGTTCCCTTCTAAACTCTGGGTGCCCACCAATTTCCACACGGGCAGCCTAGAGTTATGTTATCAGGATATTCTGGATATTCTGGAGCTTTGGAGATAAGCTGGATGACGAGACGTAGTAATTGTATCTGATATATTTATTCCGCTGTGTATTCTGTATGAGGGCAAGTTATATAACTGTCCATTGTTGTATATTGACTCTGATGATTGATGTATGTATAAAATGATATAGTTCTTTGTTTTAAAGATTACTGATTTATCTATTATATATTGTTCCGCTGCGATGTGTAAGATTCTGATATTGTTCTGTTTCTGTTGCTGTTCTCTTGTTCTGTTGTTGTTTCTTTCTTCTCTTTTTCTTCTATCTTCTTCTTCTTCTACTTCTTCTTTTTCTTAAAACCATAACTTTTCGGGTTTCCGGCATTCGATGGCTCGACAGTCGATAAAGTGAGTATCGATGTTGAATTTTCGAAAGTCGAAAATTTCGGGATGTGACAAAGTGGTATCAGAGCATATGGTTAAGCGACAACCCTGCTCTGTTGGGTGTTACTCATTAGAGATAGAGTCAGTAGTACTCTAGAATGAGTTTGAGTGTAATAATAGATATGAGCGCGTATTTGTTATTGAATATAAAATTGTGTTGTATTGTGATGATTGGTTTATTGAGTGGTATATGAACCTTCGTCGGCACAGTCTTGCAAAACTGTATCGAAGGGGTTTCTAAACGCTCGAATAGAACAATTCGGCACAGTATTGTTTTGAATAGGGTAAATGAAATAATTTTACCCAAATCTATTTTTGTATAGAAAAGAAATCATTTTCTATGAATTACTATAGTATATGGTTGCATGGTTGTTAGAAGTGATAATATTAATCTATTATCATTGAAATTGAATAAGAAATTGAAATCGTAACTCCAAAGTTAAGAAATAAAATCCATATACAAATGAAATTTGAGAATGTAAATTTTAAAAGTGATTTGTAATTTGAAACAGAGTTCCAGAGAAGTTTTTGGAAATGTTTTGAAAGAATTTGAAAATTTTGGAGATTTGAAAAGTTTAAATCATTTTTGATTTGAAAGTGATTTTCAAAAGGTTTTGAAAAGTCTTTTGAAGAGATGAAAAGCTCTAAACTCTTTTCGGTCGTTGGAAAATAATTCCGATGATGATCGCGACATCACCGGTGTTCATTTTCGGGTTTCCAAATGAGGAATTGCTGCCAAATTGTTTTAAATGGAGGTTGTTTTGAAAATTTGGGTTTGGTTTTAGGAAAATTCAAAGGATAATTTGAACTGTTTCAAAATGGCTTTGATGTTGAAAAGACTCTGGAATACTATATATAAAAATATTATGAAATTGATAACTTATAAAATATTGAGATCTGATTGGAATGAAATTCAAATTGTAAATGAATTTATAACTTGGAATAGAATTCAAGAAGGTAATTGAAAATTTAAAATTCGATAATGGAATGAAATTGTGAATATGAATTTATAATTGAAAATAGAATTCTAATGGAACGAAATTGTAAAGTGAAAGTATAAATGATTGTATAAATCGGAATGTAAGTAAGTTGAAGACTTATAAATATTTGAAATTTGATTGAAAATGAGATTCAAATCGAAATGAATGAATGTGTGAATCAATAAATTTGAAATTTGCAAGTGCAAGAAAATGAAATTGAAAGTTAACATTCATTTTGAATTTGAAAGTAAATAGAAATGGGAATTGAACTTGATTTGTGAAAAAATGAAGTGAAGTATTAAACTCAAATTAGTAAGTGAAGCTAATTGAACATTGATCAAATGAATTAGTAATTGGAACTAATTTAAGATAGTGCAGTTGTAAATGACAGATAATTGATAAAATTCAATACTTCAGAATTGAAAGTAAATTGAATCCAAATTTAGTTGAAATGGTAAACTAAATTCAAATGAATGTGAAATGTGAAATTGAATGATAATGGATATAACTTCTATAGTAAACTAGAAATGATATAAGAAGTTGATATTAGAAGTTGTAATAAAATTTGCAAAATAGTTGGATGTTATAACTAGATATTATGGCTAGTAGATATACAGGTATAAAGGGAATTGAATTTGATTTCACAGATAATTTGAATTGCTCGACAAAAGGTACGTATTTGAATTATAATATGAGTTTTTGATGATTTCTCTCTAGCCGCTTGGCTTTTTCTTTTTCTTTTTGAAATCGGAGAGTCCGTAGGGACGTTTTGTAGTAGTGCCGTATTAGCCGCGCAAAGGAGACGTTGGCGAAATTTTTTGAAAATTCCGAGTGTTAGAAAATTTTTGAGAAAATTTGAAAGTTTAAATTTGAATTTAAACTTAAAATTTGAATTGTTAAGTAAAACAATGTTGTTTTGAAACCTATAATTGAAGTTGGAAATTTAGTTGAATGATAACGAATCTTTAGTAGAAAGATTTGTTTTGATAAATTTGATAAAACTATTTGGATGTTGAAAAATAGTAGACGAGTTAAGGACCTTTTTTCCTGACTTGTAATTTCGAGGACGAAATTCTTTTAAGGAGGGAAGTTTGTAACGACCCAGAATTTTGAACGAATCAAATTGAGAATATTTAATTAATTTTAAATATTTGAATGATGATTTGATTTGAATCCCGAATATAACGTTGAATTTGCCGATTAAATTATAAAATTTAATCGATTGAAGTTGGATAAAAATTTGAATCTTCAATTTTAAGCCGAAGAAAAATATTTCGGAAGCTTTTAAAATTTATATTGATTATACTGAAGATAATTAAAACTTCAGAATCGAATCTGAAATCGATTTATTCAGTTTTGAATTTAATTGTTCAAATCGATATTTAAAAATAGTCATTTTTCAAACAGTCTCGGAATTCGACGAAACCAGTTCCATTGGGTCCGTAATATTGTATTATTACCGTATTTCCAATTTCGTATTTTTCGGGGTTGTTTTGTAACCGTACGGTGAGTAAACGTGTTGGATTTTTAATTCGAATTCAATTTAAAATTTTAAATTTTAAATGTTAGACAACACACACACGTTCTTCCTTATCTCACGCCTAAAAACACGCCGAGCATCACGAGATAGAAATCGTGCAGAGCCTACCGAGTTGTTTTAAACACTTCCTTCCTCATTCGTTTTCTCAGTTCAAAGAAAATTTAACTCGTTCCATTATTTCAAATTCAAAACAACTCATCCCCATTTCTTTCATTCAAACGAAAAGGGGCGAATCGCGATACCAATCAGTGGCCAATTCGAGTTCGCTCATCACGCTGGAGGCGTCGCGCTCGAGCACGCGATGGAGTTTTGGACATCAGTAGTCGCGACGTTCGTCAGAAGGTGGAGCGTGGCGTTCGTGGGCACGCGAGCGATGGAATCGAGGGGGGTTGCTTAACTAGGGCAAGTGAGCGACAGTCTGGGGCACGATTTGGCGGCGGCGACAGTGGATCTTAGGGGTTGTCGACGAGTGTTCAGGCGTGGGTTCGTACTCATGGATGCGGCAGTCTCGAGCAGGCAGAGATGATGTTGTAGTCGTTTTTGGGAAGTCTCGTCACGTCGCGATTTCTAGGGTGTCGCGATGGCTCGTTTGAGGGCAGTGGTTCTTGGGGTCAACTGGAGTTCGAAGTCGAATGGTGGGAGTGCGTTCGACTGTGAAGGTGGCTAAAGTCGTAGTGGTCGATCTGGGGATGTTCGGCAGAGATGGTAAGGTTTTACAGTGTTCTTGATCTAAATTTATTCAATATATATATATAGAAATGGAAGTAATTTTATAAGTTGAAATCGGGGATTTATTTACAGTGAAATAAATTTCTGGCTATGTGATTTACAGAAAATGGAATATATATTATAAAAAGAAAATTTAGTTTTAAAAAAATAAACTTTTGAGTTAAAATGAATTTAGTTTTAGTCTTAAAATTTTGTTGAATAAATTATTAAACAGGATTAATTTAAAATCAATTGTATTAGATTTGTTAAAGGAAAATTTGTTTAATTTAATTGTTTTAGAAATGGGTTTGAAATAAAGTCATTTGTTTAAATTAAATTGTTAGTAAGTTAAATTTGCCAAATGGTTGGACAATTAGATTTATGAAAGGAAATCAGTTTATGACAAATCATTAGTTAATTAAATTTTAGAACGGTTAATCGATTTCGGATATTAATAAATTGTATAAATTATTTATACAAGGTTAAAAAATCATGCAGAAAAGGTCAAGATGGAAATGGATGGCAAATTAATAGCTAAGGTGAGATTTTCTCACTCAAATTGAATGTGGAATTTTTGCAGTTATTGATTGATTGCTATTGATGTGATATTAGATATAGTAGGATATATATCTATATATAGCAATATATACATATTGGCATATGTATATATTGGATTGATTGATTCCCGCCTCGTATAGCGGATGAGACCCTATTGCGCCGTTAGTAAGAGGAATTATAAAAACCCATATACCGCGATAATTCCGTACTGGAGCGGAATTGGTATTGTGCTAACATCTGTGGATGCAGGGAAACAGGTTGGAGGGATCCAACTGGATTCCTCACAGTAGTTATTTATGTACAGATATTGTGATGTATTCTGTATCATATGTTGAGATATGATATTGACTGTTGTGATTGACTAATTGATGCGTTGCATCATCAGGTTCAATTTTTAAAGTTTAAAATAAACGATTTTTACTTTAAAAGGGATTTTGAAGTGATTTTTGGAAAGTATACGATTTATTAAATTTTGGAATTTATTTATCTTAAATAAATGAATGTTATAAATTTAAAGTTATGAAAATTTTAAATTGTGAAATATAACCAAAGTGTGACTTTTGAAATGAAAGTCGATTTAATTTTAGAATGGGTTAAATTGAGATTTTTAAAGTATTATAAAAAAATGTACAAAATCTATATTTATCAATTGAAATTATTGAAATTTTAAAACGAGTTTTCATAAGTGTTAAAATTGTAAAGATATGAAACTTATAGAATTATAAACTGGCAAGATAGAAAATTGATAGAATTATAAATTGCGAAGATTTGAAGTTTATAGATTTATAAAATTTGAAGTTTATAGATTTATAAAAGTTGAAGTTTATAGGTTTATAAAATGAATGAGGTTATAAAATGAATGAAGTTATAAAATGAATGAAGTTATAAAATGAATGAAGTTGTAAAATAAAGACTGATAAGAAATTTACTTGTAACTTGGATTGTTGCCTTTAAATGGGATATTGATCGAATTATTAATAAAGAAGATTTATTAAATTGAAGTCGTTAGAAAATAGAAATAGAATTTATAAACGTTGTTTTATAAATTCGAAATCAATTGATTGGATAAATTAAATATAGAAGGACATTAAAGAAGATATATTCGCGATTTTAAGTAGCGAATTTTTATTGAAATAAAATGTGTAGAAAAGACTGAAATGGGGTTAGTGAAGTATATTCACGATTTTGGACAGTGAATATATTTTTAAGTAAAATGGATATAAGTTTGGAAAAGTGATATTTGAAGTGAAGTTAATTGTTTTAAAAGATGTTTTAAAACGTGTGAACTATCGAAATCATAGATTTCAACATTTATTGTTGAAATAGACGTTTTCGAGAAATAAGGAAATGGTGGACTATAACACTGTTGTTATAGTAAATGATTTCCGAAAGGAAATATTTTATATAGTATTGGGATTTATATATCTATCTAAATTCTGAATCCCTATACTAGTGATTTCGAGTCGTCGTAACGATGTTTTACGCAACATTCGTTTTGACTCAAATAAATGTGATTTAAGAATGATTTCCTTAAAGAATGAGATATATACTTAATTTTGATTTTAAGTATATCGAATATTTTCTAAGTGTTGAAAATAAATGATTTGTGAATTACTTATTTTTAAATAAGTATGGAAATGCTTTTCCAATGTGAAATGAACCGTTTGAGTTTTTATCTTTTAAAGATAAATTGAAAAGTGAATATTTGAAATTGTTTTCAAATGATTAAGTGTGGAAATTTTACATCTAGTAAAGATATTTTTGAAGATAAAATAAATTTGAGAAAATTATTTGGAATCTGATGATGTTGCGCATCTTTATTGATAGTTAAATAACCGACTATCAATAATTACCTTTAGATAGGTATTTGTTGTGAATTGGATGAATTTGAATGCCACACTTATTTTTGAATAATCGCTCACTATTCGGGTTAGCCGGGAAAGGACCATGGGGTCGTATAACCCATTCCGAATATGTGATACGTCGTTATGAATCGCAATTGAAGACCGGTGTTGAAGACCGGATATTTTTGAAAACGGAAGGATTACCGTCGAGTTACTCTACATCGACTGATCTTCGATTTAGAGGTTTTATCACCCTTAGTGACGGGAAGTCCTGACGTGATTAGAAATTTATCCGGAAATGCAAGGGCTTCGTGAGAAGTGCCTTCGGTTCTGTTCGATCCCGGAACAGACTTGTATGGATTGTGTGTCTGACGTTACAATTTGAGATATAGAGCTGATTTCTTTCAAATACATTTCTGTTGGTGGTGGAGAATTTATTCTCTTAGCTTAACACCCTTCTCTGAGACGTACGAGCTCAGAGGTTATGTAGTTGAAATTTATCAGCGATATATCCCAATTTGGTAACGTGGCATACTGAGTGTTGCTGTGAAATGATCGGTGTTTGATCATTTGTGATATGATCATTTATTTGATCTTATATCTTTGTGATCATAGGTTGATCATTTTTTTGACCCGAAGCAGGGCTTTTTATAGAAAGCGTAGCTTTGTGGACGAGACTTCATCGAGCCTCACACCCCGGAAATGGTCGAAACAGGAAGAATGCAGCAAGGTTCTAGGGAGTAGCGCCCCTTAGTGTATGTCATTCCTTCTGGATAAAGGTGGTATCATGGTATGGAGCCCAGATACTTAACCTCTGTGGTTACTGCATTTATTATTATCTATGTGGTTTGTTGGAAATCGGGGATCCTCGGGAAGATCGGTGACGATCGGGGGATGGCATACGCGTGTCAGTAGTTACCTATTTTTGCAGAGGTAACCCGGCCTTGTGTTGGCAGAGATCCGGTTAGGTTCTCGGGTCGTCTATTCCAGGGACGTACCCATCGTGGATAGGAAGTTCCTTAGCCTGACCATTTGTTGGAAATCCAAAGAAACAATACGCGACGTGTACGGTTTTAGTTGTATTACCTGCTATGGAATGTGGCGGTAACCTGCTATTGAACATAGTAGCTATAGTAGGCATACGATACTGGTCGTATGTTGGCTAAGATTAATATTATACTTTCGAAATGTTTTCTACACTATGCACTAATAATAATATCAAAAAGGATTTGATTTTGCGTAGTAAGCATCTTTGACTATCATAAGAAGAAATCTCCTCCAATTCTGCGTTTGCATTGTGTGTGTGGTGGGAGGTCTTATGGTAGTTTCATTTTCCAAAAGCATTGCGATTTGACATTAAAGTTTTCCTGTTGTTTATTTTAAAGAATAACTGTTTTACGATCTCACACCAGTCACCATGACTGACTCGGAGTTTATTGTTCCCTTCTAAACTCTGGGTGCCCACCAATTTCCACACGGGCAGCCTAGAGTTATGTTATCAGGATATTCTGGATATTCTGGAGCTTTGGAGATAAGTTGGATGACGAGACGTAGTAATTGTATCTGATATATTTATTCCGCTGTGTATTCTGTATGAGGGCAAGTTATATAACTGTCCATTGTTGTATATTGACTCTGATGATTGATGTATGTATAAAATGATATAGTTCTTTGTTTTAAAGATTACTGATTTATCTATTATATATTGTTCCGCTGCGATGTGTAAGATTCTGATATTGTTCTGTTTCTGTTGCTGTTCTCTTGTTCTGTTGTTGTTTCTTTCTTCTCTTTTTCTTCTATCTTCTTCTTCTTCTACTTCTTCTTTTTCTTAAAACCATAACTTTTCGGGTTTCCGGCATTCGATGGCTCGACAGTCGATAAAGTGAGTATCGATGTTGAATTTTCGAAAGTCGAAAATTTCGGGATGTGACAATATAAATATACAATTTAAATTGAATCGAATATAAATTTCAGTGCATTTACGTATCGTAAGCTCACACAACCACTCCAATCACTACGAAAATAGAAATCTGATAATAATACACTATTACGGATCTAATGGAACTGGTTTCGTCGAATTCCGATACTGCGCCCCGTAACGCTATTTTTAAATTCAATTTAAACGATAGAATTTCAAAACTGAACAAAACAGTGTCAAATTCAATTCTGAAGCTTTTATTATCTACAGTATTATTAATATGAATTTTCCAAGCCTTCATATTATTTTTAATCAGGTTAAAACTAAAGATTCAAATTTTTACCCAACTTCAGTAAATTAAATTCAATAATTTAATTGCCAAATTCACTCTGATATTTTAATTTCAAATTAAATTATCATTCGAATATTTAAACTCAATTAAATATTCACATTTCAAATGTCAAAAATTCAGGGTCGTTACAATCTTCCCCCCTTAAAAGAATTTCGTCCCGAAATTACAAGTTAAGAAGAATGCTCCAATACCCGTTTATCATTTTCCCAAACCAAACAGTTTTATCAACTTATCAACCCAAATCTTTTTATTAAAGATCCATTATTACTTTATCTAATTTTCCAAAATCAACCATAAGTTCCAAATAATATGGTCTTCTTAACAATTCAAATTTCATTTCAAATTCAAATTTTGAATTCAAAATTTTCTCAAAAATTTTCTAAATTTCCAAAAAAATTCGCCAACGTCTCCTTTGCGCGGCTAGCTCGGTACAACTACAAAATGTCCCCACGGACTCCCAAATTCCAATAGAAAACAAAATGCCAAGTGGCAACATCAAAAACCCAATCAAATTTCATATTGAAATTCAAATACATACCTTATCTTCGAAATCAAAATCCAATTCCACTTTCCTTTATACCCCCTGTATATTTTACTTCACAATAATGTCCAAATTTACTTATTGGATTCCCATTACCAATTTTTACTTAAGAATTTTCTCCACTTCTTAAGTTTAATATAAGTGTTTACACACTTCTTATATTTATTTTAACTTCACAAACAAAGTTATATATTCATTTCCATTCAACTTTGCATTTTCAATTCCATTTGAATTCAATTTATAATTTCAATTCTATTTGAATTCATTTTATCTTTAGAAACCAAAATCCCTTTTCTAGTTCAATTCCTACGCTTTCATTACAATTTTGAAAATCAATTTTTCCTTTAACAAAAATTTTCCAAATTTTTTTTTCAAAATTTTTTCTTAACTCCCAAAATTTTCGGAAAATTTTGGCGGAGTCTCCTTTGTACGGAGGAGCTTTTGCAATTTGACAAAAGATATAAATATATATACATCGACCCACACGGTCGGAAAAGAAAAAACAGTTCATATTTCCCAGTTTGTATTGCGTAGGCGTACCTTTATTAGCATTTTAAGCAAATCGGCTTATTTATTTAGCTATTTGCGCAACCAATGCAGCCAAACGGCTTCCAAAAAACTTGTACTTACTCAGTTTAAACATGTAAGTGACATATATAAGAAATTCATTTACATTTCACTTATTTCCAATAGCAAACACATAGTTTTCATATGCAATACATTCAAAATAAATCCCATTAGCAATTTATATGGTTTCAATATGAATTTATTTGCTTACAACTAAATCACACATCATTTCTATTCAATTCAAGTGATTTACAACTCACTTTCTTACATTCTATTCATTTTTAAGTGAAACGAATTCACATCCATTTTATAATTGATTCCAAAATCAATTTTATTAGCTTTCATTAACTCATATAATTTTATACAATCTCGTTTGCGTCAAATGACAACCATTTATATGAAAATTCAACGATATTCACTTAATATAATATTCATTCTAGTTTATAACTAATTTAAATTGATACCAACTCAATTTATTTTAATTCCATTTCATTTCCAATTGATTCCGTTCAATTTAATTTGCATTCCATATTCACATTCATTTCATTTGAAACCATTTCACAAAACTCGACAACAACCATTTTACAATTTTACTTAAGTCGAGCATTTATCCAAATATTGCTTAAATTATTGCAACTCAAAACTCAAATTATAGTTTCCTTGTAAACAATTTCCAATTTAAATCTTTGATTTGATTTTTCATTTATCAAATCCATTCCATCTACTAATTTAATTCAATTAGTATATTCACTTACTCTTTTTAAATTTCAAATTTCCATTTTCAATTCATCCTGAATTTACTTTATCAATGACAAGGAAATTTCAATTAATTTCTACTACTTACTTGAATTTATATGCAAATTAAAACCATTTTTATTCAGCTCATAATTCAACTTTAATTTAACTAATTCAACTTCCAATTCATTATTTCATGAATTAATAAATTATCAAGTTTGTTTACTTGAATTCAATCCATTTTATTATATTTCTTTTCCAGGTTGGATTTTCTCTTCGACTTGATTCAAATCAAATCTCATTTCATTTTATAAAACTCATTTATAAATTCACATTACCAATTTCATTCCATAAATGAATTTTTATTTACAAATACTTCTCTGGAATTCTATTTCCAATTATAAAGCACATTTACAATTTACATTTACAAATCTCATTCATATATGAATTCATTTCCTTATAATTTTCAATTCATATTCATAAATTTCATCTGTTAAATGAATTTATCTCCAAATCTTTGGTTATACCATTATTCCTTATTCAATTTCCATATAACAATGATAATAATTCAATATTATCACTTCATAACAACCAAGCATCCATATACTACTATAATTCATAGAAAATTATTTATTTTCTACACAAAAATAGTTTTAGGTAAAATTATTTCATTTACCCCATTTAAAACAATATTGTGTCGGTTTATCTTGTTTAAGAGTTTAGAAACCCCTATCGATTACAGTTGGCCAGACTGCACCGACCAGAATCTATAAACAATCAACCGATAAGTCAACACAATATAAAACAAATTTTGTATTCACTAACAAATACGCACTCATATCTATTATTACACTCACACTCATTCTAGAGTACTACTGACTCTATCTCTAATGAGTAACACCCAACAGAGCCAGGGTTGTCGCTTAACCAACAGCTCTGATACCATATGTAACGATACGACTTTTCGGCATTCGATTGCGCAACATTTGATACAGTGGATGTATTAATGTCGACTCTTGAGCGTCGAAAAGTCGTATCGTTACAGCTGGTTCTTGCTAGAGTACCGCCAGATTATCTGGTTTAGAAGTTCGACCAGTATTGCTTGAAAGAATCGCTTCTAAGCAGAAGGAGGATCTAGTATTAGCTGAGAGGATCAAAAGACTTGAGGTTGGAACTGAAACCAATGATTTAAAATATTTTAGCCTTGACCAGAGAAGGTAGCTGAGAAAGAAGGAACGGTTGTGGGTTCCAAATGTGGAGGACTTAAGGAAAGAAGTTCTTGGAGAATGTCATCGATCCAAGTTTACGATTCATCCTAGAGAAACCAAGATGTATCAGAATATGAAGAGGAGCTACTATTGGGAAGGAATGAAGAGGGATGTTGGCTTGTGGGTTAGACAATGTGCAAACGGTCAACAAGTGAAAGCTGAACATCAGAAACCAAGTGGATTACTACAGCGTTTAAAGATTCCAGTTTGGAAATTGGATTCGATATCCATGGATTTTATAAACGGGTTGCCTAGGTCAAATCGAGGTAATGAAAGTATATGGGTTATAGTGGACAGATTGACCAAGAGTTCCCATTTCATTCCAGTTAAGTCAACCAGGACAACACCAGTTTTAGCGAAGTTGTTCATGAAGAACATAGTTAGACTGCATGGAGCTCCTAGTAGTATAGTCAGTGACAGAGATTTCATTGTTCACTAGTGAATTCTGAAAGTGTCTACAGGAAGTGATGGGTACCAAGCTTAATATGAGTACATCATATCGCCCTCAGACAGATGGGCGGACAGAGAGAGTCAACAAGATACTCGAAGATTTACTAAGAGCTTTTGTATTGGACTTTGGTGGATCTTGGGAGGATCACCTACATTTAGTTGAGGTTTCCTATAATAATAGTTATCAGACTAGTATAGGAATGGCGCCATTTGAAGCTTTGTATGGGAGGCCATGCAAATCCCCACCATGTTGGTTAGAGACTAGAGACAGATTAGCCTTAGGTCCAGATTTGGTTAGAGAGACGTCAGAGAAAATTGAGTTAATCCAAGGGAGGATGATGGAAGCTCAGTCCAGACAGAAGAGTTACGCAGACAAGAGATGTAATGGCCTAGAATTCTCAGTTGGAGATAAGGTTTTCATTAAGGTATAACCTATGAAGGGTGTGGTACAATTTGGAAAGTCAGGAAAGTTAGCCCTAAGATATGTAGGTCCATTCCATATTATAGAGAGGATTGGAAGGCTTGCATACAGAGTAGAGTTGCCGAGCAGTTTGGTAGGTGTCCATAAGGTATTTCATGTATCTCATCTTCGCAAGTATGTGCATGATCTAGAAACTACTATTCCTCCGACAGGGTTGGATGACTTAGTGGTAGAGCCTAATTTGACTTTTGTTAGACAACCAGTTCGGGCTGTAGCTAGAGATGAGAAAAGATTAAGGAACAAGATAGTCAGGTTGGTGAAAGTTTAGTGGAGCGGTAACGAGAATGACTGTATTTGGGAGACAGAGGATAGGATTAGAGATACTTAACCTGATCTACTTTAAGGGTATGTCTGTATTAGATTTATATAGATAGTAGCTAGTCAATTAGACTAGTATGGTTGTTAAGTGTTGTTACAGATGATTGCTATGTTTAGTATTTAGTCCTTACTAAATTTCGAGGACAAAATTCTTTAAGGGGGGAGCCTGTAACATCCATAATTTTTGATAACATTATTCACAAGATTTAATTAGATAAATTAAATAGAATAATGACGAGATTGAGATTTGATTAAATAACCTAATAGGGTCGTGCTTATTAACAAAGTAATTGGGCTTTAAATGGGTTTAAAGGTTAATTAAACGACACATTGGCATATTAGTAAATTAACCAATTAATTATACACGGCTATTACTTCTCCTCTATGACCATTCACATTTCATTTTTCTCACGGTCAAAAAATCTAAAACCTAAACCAAAGCCGGCCATTACCAAAGAGGAAAAGAAGGAATTTTTAATCTAAAGCCAGAGATCAAGCTAGGAAGGATTAATCAACAACAAATCTCAAGTTCCTTATCAAATCTAAGGTGAATAATAATTTATTCCATCTCTTTTTGGTTTCTATAATCCTATGATTTCGGATTTATGTTTTATTAGATTTCTATGAAATTTTAGATGATGATATGCTTAAATTATGAATTGTTTGATTTAAATAATTACCTTATATATAATTCGTATGGTTTTAAGGGTAAAACTATGAGATATTGATTTTGAAATGCCATGGAAATTTTTTATGTTAAGTAAAGCATAATTTTGGAGATGGGTTTTAATTTTCAAAATTTTTCAAGTTATGGAAATTTTTTTATGAATTTTTGATGGAAAATATGATATGATTGGGTTATATAGTTATTTTGTGAATTTCAGGAAGAAACTGGGTCTAAAATTATAATATTTTTGATTATATGATTAATTCTAATTTCTGTGTTTTTTGGGGATTTTTCCCAATTGATTTACTTGGGGAAATAAATTATTTTAAAAGAGAGGCTTTTCTACAAATGTCGAATTTAGGTTATTTTTAAAGGTTTTAACGTTTAAATCCTTTAATTTAGGATCTGAATAAATGCAGCAGTTTTAGAAGTAAAGTAATTGAAAAGTTTTATGGCAGCCAATCAGTGTTTTCAAACAAGGCAAGTTGTTAAAAAAAGAAATGACATAAAGTTGCTATGATTCAGCCTTTAAATCACGAAGGTGTTTCACCTTTAATGGAAGATACCTTCCGACACCTTTGGTTCTACCCCATTAAAGTCGAAACCATCAAATTCGAAACCTTCATAATCAAAACCAATACACATGGTGTCTCCTAGAAGGTACGTAGTAGATTGGAAGATGGGCGGAAGCTTTGGCATCGAAGGGTAGGCTTTCGATGGGGTCGAAACCCTGTTTTGTTTTCATAAGTAAAATCCTTGCCTTGTTTTATTTAAAAGCTTTTGACTAAGTCGAAACATTTGTTTTTGAAGGGGTGTTTGTTTAGCTTTCAAAGCAGGTTGCCATTTTATTACCAAAATACTAGCTTTCGAAGGGGATTCCTTTAGATAAAAGCTTTCGAAAGGGGTTGATTTCGACCTAGTCGAAGCCTAGCCACTACTCTACCTTTCGACCATATTGTCCAATAATTCTTTCAAAGAGTTGTCTTTGTTTTTTCTTTAAACCAAACATTTTTCTTAATTGCTTTCGAAAGGGGTTGGGGTTTCAAAGAAGACGAAGTCGAAAGGAGGTTTAGACCCAGACCTTCGAAGTTTTGATTTTTTGTCTTTTGCTTTCGAACTAGATGACTCCGACACCATCAATCTCTTTCCCAAACTAATTTTTGTTGGTTTCGAAAGAGATACTTTCGTATACAACCATCTTGACCCAAATTATGTTTTAAGAGTAAAACCAATGCTTTCGAAAGGGTAATTCATTTGTTTCGAAACCTGTGATTTAAAAAACATTTTCTTGATACCATCGAAAGGTCTTAATTGGCTTCGAAAGGTATATGTATATACTTAAAGTTTTGGAAAGAAGATTTCAAAGCTTTCGAAGGAGGTCATCCAGGGGTTTTGAAAGTGATGTTTTAAGGTTTCAAAACAAATAACCCATTCTCATTTTAAGGAAAAACCATGGCATTAATAAGTAAAGATTTTGAAATGTTATTCACTTTGTTATTAACCCATAACTGTAATTTGGGGAAAGGGCAGAATAACCAGTTAGGTTGACCCGGTAGTGAATATAACTTAACGGATGTTAAAAATTTATTTAAAGATATTGGAAAGGGCCAATAGGTTTGCAGTAAGCCCATGAAAACTGTATGATATTGGCAGGGGCCAATAGGTTCATAGTCAGCCCATGAAAACTATGATTTGATACTGGCAGGGGCCAGTTGGTTTGTAGTTATCCCATGAAAACTATATCCGGATTAAGATATTGGCAGTCAGCCAATAGGTTCCTAGTTAGCCCATGGAAACTAGGATAAGAAATAAGATATTGGAGTTACCAATAGGTTCTTAGTGATCCCATGAAAACTAAGTAATTGGATAGATAGTCCGTAACATTTAACAGGTTAATAGTAACCCTAGAAACTATAATTGAGATAGATAGTCAGAATGAATGGGGATGGGTAATCAAGAATTGACTTAATTTTTTTTGCATATCATCATAATGTTTTGAAATACTATGTTTTGACCATTGTGGATATAGGAGCACTGTATAAGGTTTTATAAATGTTTTAGGATACTAGTGAGGGGAAAACCCATTCCGCTATGCGGCGTAGTCTCACTAGATATCCAAATAGTTTGAGATGGTAAATTATTATTCATACCAGGTTTTATGTCTGACTCGAAGTTTTTGTTTTCCCCTTAAACTCTCGGGTACTCAGTTGATTTTGAGTGGGTTGAGAGTTAAGGTTTCCAGGTGTTCTTTTAGACTAATAAAAGCTTTCGAGGATGTGCAGGAGGCAAGATTGTTATTTGAGTTCTTCTATTTCCTCTATGTGTTTTGTTTGTAAAGGAAAATTGTTTTCTTTCCTATCTATATACTCTGGTCTACCAAAAGAGCATCTTCATATGTCACTCTTGGCGTATTTTGTAATAATTATATGTTATCTGAATGTGGTCTTCGAATTGGGATTATGTAATCAATTTGGAATATTTTGAAATGGAATGTGGAATTTGTTTTGCTTTTTTCCATATTCTTATGTTTCTGTGTATCAATGAATCTAATATCGCCATGTTTGGTCACCGAGGATTAATAACTATGGATGACTGCAGCATCCGTAGCCGTTAGATTTGGGCCTCTAAATAGGGGGATGTTACATGAGTGAATAATCACTTTTGGTGCTTAAGTTTCCTTTTCCTTTTCTCTTCTCCAGAGGAGTGCGCACTAGGCTCCTTTGGCTTTCATCTGCTCATATGCCCGCTTCCACGGCCTTTAGATGAGGAACTTTGTGAAGATCCGGAGGATACACTCTAAGTGCTTCCGAGCATGAGAAGAGTGACCGAAGCAAAGATAGTCTGATCAGGCAAAGCTACGGACAAAGGAGGAGGAATAAATTCAACAGGCTCTTTCTTGATCTCCTTGGCTAGAACTTGAGCCTGAAGCAACTCCTACATGGTGTGCCCTAAAAGAGACTCAAAGGATCCAGTTATGAGAACTTCCTCATCAGTCAGAAAACCTAGGAGGTCACCAGTCATTTCCTCTTCCAAGGGGTGGATTATTTGTGCACTAGATTCGGGGACCACACAAGTTGGAACGTTCGGAATGGTATGGAAGTCAAACACGACTATTGATTCGGTCATTGATGCTTGTTGCCCCAACTGGAGACCTTCCTCAGGGAGTGTGATGATGGAAAGCTGACCTAAAAGTTGAAAAAACATAAAAGGAGAGATTAGTGACATCGACCGGTGTTATATGGGTGTTCTCAATTATAGGTGAGGTTAGTGAGATACCTCCACCTGACTTGGACTCGGTATGAGCTGGAGTGCCATTTTATTTCCTTTAAAAATAAGGGACAATATAGTTGTCTTTTACATCTGAGATGCATTTGGATTATACTAAGGATCCGATGGAGAAATTAAAGCAGTCTGAGCCCCAAAGGCGAGATGTGTTGCTGCATCTTGAGGTGTAGTCCCGGAACCTTCACCTTTGTTTTTCTATACCGTGGTAGGTAGCTCTAGGTGCAGGATGAGCTCACCTGCTCTAAGTGCCTCGATCTTGTTTGCACTCAAAAGCTCACGCTCCAACTTTTCCAAATTTACTTCGCCTCCATCCAAGGACTCTCGCTCTTCTTCTACTATATGCTCCCATGCCAAGCCTAGAGCCTTGGGATAGTCCTCGTCAAGCCTCTCCGGATTTCTAAATTTGATTATGTTGGCATTGTAATTGATGATAATTGGCTTTAATTTCTTAATTTTCCTTTTGCGGCCTCAACCTGCTCGTCCACTCCTTTAGCGTGAACTACCGCCTCATCCCTCTCCCTGCGAGCATCTAGAAACTCTTCACAGTAGTTATGAGCCTGCATAATAGCATCATCCTTTTCCTTCTTCTATTTCTCCAGTTGCTCTTTCAAACTCTTCTGTTGCGCTTTCAGCTCCACTATCTCTTTTGCAAGGCGCTCCTTCTATTTCAACAAAAGATGATTTATGTGATGAGCGGACTTGATTTGACTTTGGTGTTTTTGCTTTTCTAGCTTAACTGACTCAATCAGGTCTTTGACTTTCTGCTCAGCTTATTTCAATGACCTTCTAAGCCCTACGACTTCCTCATCGAGATGGGCTATAGTCTCATTGTCCTGCTCAGCCTCAAGCTTCCATCCCATAACCTATACTTTTTTTGTTTTCGACATATTCTAAGACCATTTCGGCCAACCTCTTCCATTTAAAGTACTTTTCGTAAATGTCATTGAAGTAAGCCGTCGTTTGAACTTGGATGTACAAGGGATGTCTTTTAGATCCGATGTAAACTTGACAGTGTCGAAACAAATTTTTGGAAAACGATGTTTTAGATTAGCCATGTGAGGATTGGAATCGACCTGTTGCTCTATCACCACAATTGGAGGCTTAATAGCTTTCTTACCAGCCTTATGTTGAGAGGAGTCAGGAGCAACAAGTTTGGATGATTTCTCAGACTACCGATGAGCATGAGATGGCACCGTTTGCTTAATGGAGTGGGATGCCAAAGTATGGACATAAGAAACATCCTCGGGTGGAATGTCATTGGGTCATTCAGAGTACTTGTCCATGCTTCTGGGCAGAGGTGACCTAGATCTATGCCTTAAAGACGAATCATGAGAGTGATAACCCCTATCGCGACCTCCTTGATCCTGAGTCATGGCCGGTGCTGTGAGAACCTTTATGAAGATTGCACCTTTTATGTTACCTTATCTAGCTCTTGAGAGAATAAAACATAGTCATGTGATCCATCTAACCTGCAAATGAAACCGAGACGAATTAACTCCCATAGGACGAAAAACACGATGCAACCTAAGTGAGGTTAGTGCATGTGTGTGCATGTGTGTACCCTAATGTTCCCCTAATGGACCATGAATAATAATTTCGCTAATAAGGATGACTTCCCTCGTGCAGGTTGTTGGCGAGTCACTCTATAGACAGATAGGGGAGTCAATATCCCCAAGGTTGATGTTTCCTAAACCAAAGGAACCAAATTCATCTGGAATAGGACCAAGGCCTTGGTAGACATCATCTTAAGGAAGGGTAGAAGTCTCCTTTATTGCAGTAGATGGTGGAGGCTGTATAGGAGTCCACCTCGTAACAATCTTTCTTGTGGGTCGCTTCCTTAAAATAAATTCTTGGTCATTGTTGCCATCGTCACTGGAAGGCTCGTGTCCTACATCGACGTCATCATGGCCTACTCCACCATCTTCACCTTCTTCAACATGCTCGTGCACTTCTTCAGCTCCAGCCATAGAACTTTGGACTAAAGGCACCACTGGGTCCTCACCATTATTCCCGGATGAGGAGTCATCCTTTTCACTATCGGCAGTTGACATAATTTGACTAATGCTACAGCCTACTTCTAGCAAGTTGTAGACCAAAAGATTTTCGTTGGTGAAAGCAATCTTGCCTCCCTCTCTCCAATCGGGACTTGAAGGAGAGTCCTAATAGTATCTACAAGAGTCGCACTACTAGGCCTTCTCGATACATCTGAAAGAGAAAAGGAATATGATTAGCAAATGGAAATATAAAGTGAGCTCATATATAAATGAATAGATCAAGACTTACGTCTGAATAGCCACCTCAATGCAAATCCAAGTGGGCAACAAACGAAGAAAAACTCATCCATCAAATAACTTAGCTTATTCCAAGTGCCCATGACGATTCTACAGCCTTTAATAGGTTCCATGAAACTAAGAGAAGGATTCCCTTTTTAGTGTTTAATGTTGTATATATACCGGATTTCTTCATCGCTCGGGATATGACTTAAGTGTCGGGTGAAGATAATATAGGCACCATGTAGAAAGGCATAGCTGTTGGGATGCAATTGAGCCGGAGCTGGCCTCTTGAAATTTAGTACTTGATAAATGAACTAATTAAACGGAGTGACACACCCCATTAGGCACATATACTGGTTACATGCAATGTACAATGCTAGGGGATGGTGTGCCCGCTGGTGGTGTGTATGAACCAATACATCCTCAAACGGGATGCCATGTTTGTCACATATTTTCCTAAGAATCCCTTTTTCAATTTTAGAGGTAGTAGAGTCTACGGGATCATCTAATATAACTGCATCATCAAGACTATTTGGGGCAGCCTCTACCTTCAGAACTTTTACCGACTCCGGAGGAATCTCTTAGGAAGGCTGTTTAGCTTGTTGATTAGTAGGCTGAGATACATATGGTGGCGGAGTCTATCTTGTGATAGTAACTGCAGTCGAACTTGACTCGTCATATCTAGACGTTGATGGGCCTACTATCATTGCGAAGAGATACTCAGAGCGTCTACAATCCATAGCTATCAAAACTCAACACATGAATAATATTAGAAAAATTAAAAACTAAGCCTCGTGCCAAAGTTAAAACCTAGTGAGGTGTGGTACAATTCACAGTGTTGTGCAATGTTGTGCAGTATTAGTGACATGTTGTGTAACAGTTCATTTGAAAGCCATGTTATTATCCGAAGTGAATGTCATCACTGACCTCCCGATAGACTTCACATCGTCGACTATTCATTGGGAACACCATAGAACTACAAAAACTTATGTTGAGAAAACCTTGGGATTGATTACTTTTGTAAATTTCTCTCAAGCGTCTTAAAGTGGAATTTCACCAAGTACAGGATCGACACCGATGCATAGCCCTGTTCGAAATTCCACCATCTCCTCCTTCCTCCTCCCTATAGTTCTCCTAAGCACGGCCATGATGCAAGCACTGGCGATCTCGACTTACAATGTCACTACCTACATAGGAAAATGGATCTCGAAGGTGATGATTGGTTCGAAAGGTCAGGTCGGTTGTGCTAGGGTAAAAGATGATTGGAGGTGGTGGTAGAAGCGACTAACAATGGCGATGATTAGAGGTAAGGGCGGCTAGGTGTGCTCCGATTTGATGTAAAGAAATTCCAATGGTGGAGAGTTCTCGATGGCAGAAAAGTGAAGGGAGGCAAGGCAAAAGATCGGGTCTTATAACCCTAAACCCAGTATTATAGGCTATAAAACAGCCTAATTTCGCAAAATGTTGGGTCGGTACTTATCCCTGGACAGGGATCGTTGTCGAACCATAAAAGATGAAAAATGATGATGATAATATGACATGTGCATGCATGTATGCTTATATATGGATTTTCACAGAAATGCGCTTATGTGTAAAATTGAAGCATGATGGATGACTTATGTACGTGTGCACGTGCATACTTGATACTTAACAAACAGATCTGCAAGATATCAAATTTGAACTTGTGGAAT
Source organism: Allium fistulosum (assembly GCA_030737815.1). Lineage (NCBI taxonomy): Eukaryota > Viridiplantae > Streptophyta > Magnoliopsida > Asparagales > Amaryllidaceae > Allium > Allium fistulosum. Next base: position 1,189,618,802 of record CM060904.1, on the reverse strand, counting down.
CCAGGAAAGGAATCAGCTTAAAGCTATTGAATCTAAAATGATGAACCATAAGAGTGCACTCTAATTTATATAATGCCAGATATCGACAAACATGAACCAAGCAAAGTTTTACAATGAACAACCTAAGATGCAATACTTCGTCAAAACCACCTAAAGAAAGGATGACAACTGTTCAAAGTTGGATTGGAATCTGATGCAACAATCATGACTTATCTCGATTGAAAGCACATCGTCTTGAAAACCAGATGTACTTTAGAGGGCAAGTGTTATCCATCCTTTTGACCAGTCTGCATTTGGACAAACCTGATTAGTCAGCCTTGAAACTAATCAAGGTAGAGAGCCCAGAGGAATAGCTAATAAGCCCAGAAGCCAAGTACGAACAAGATGACAAGCTCAATGCAAGGCCACCAACTTCTAAAAGAAGTTCAAAATCATTTAGCTGCCTTAGTGATGGATCAATACAGATCCATCATATTGTTCGGCATCGATCCTCACACCTTCATCAATACCACTTCACATCCTTTCTACTTCAAAACCATGGTGATTGCAAGCCATCCCAAGCTTCAAGGCATCGTCTGCATGCAATTTATAACGACCCGCCATTTTGACCGTTCAAGTCGACAATAATCCACACATGTCCAACTCAAACCGTTCAAAAAGGCAGATGGTTATTGGGGTTAAATAAGAAAAGAAAAGAAAGAACATAAACAAACTCAGAATCTCGCAGCGGAAGGAACAAGATATAATAATAAAATAACAGTTCGTGAAGCTGTTAAATAAATAAATTTGATTATTATTATACATCATAAATCAGAGTTACATACATATCAGAGATAATACAATAATGCAGCGGAAAAATAATATGGTAGTAGAATACAAATGATGTAATACCAAACTTCGTCTTCGTCCTCCAGAATAGATCTTCAACCTTATCTAAAATGCTCAGGTTGACCCGAGCGTAATGAAAAGACAAAACACTCGAGTCAGGACTAAATATCTCATGTAAGTCAAATCGAATAAGAAAATATGAGTGTGACGGCGTCAGAGATGTTTACGGGGTTTGACATCTCCTATCCAGTGTCAACGTGAGTGCAATAACTTAAGAGATGTTACGGGATTTTCCATCTCTCAAGGATCCGTTAAACTATCTACTATGTAGTACAATACGCTATTATAATATGTCTACATTAAAGTAAAAGTATTAAAATAGCGTTAAGCCATGGCCCATTCCACCCTTAACACAGTTTATATTCCCAAAAGCATATACAAGACCGTAGTTTCCCCAAAACCGGAAGTCACCAGAGGGCAATCCATATACTAAAGGTACAAACCAACATCGTAGTGGTCGCAAATAGGATAATCAGTATGACAAGGTACATGAGGCGATACCAACTAGGATACTAGTAGTTGCCTGATCCGGACTGATGTTGGGCATAGCAGCTACCACCCCAACACCGCGAAACAACACTCCGATAATCGAGGGGTGCACCCAAATCGAATCACAAAAGTAAAAGACATGGTAACGAAGGAGTGTGTCCGCTAGAGATGGCGATCCTCAATGGCCCGGCGCGGCTCCTGTTTTAGTCATGTCAGGGGTCATCCATTATCGTTCTCTTTCTTTAGTCAACGCGTTCACCAAACCATCCACTTCGTTCTGGATCAACACTCCGCGTATACTAGTTATTAAAGTGGTTTTCGGTATCGACAGAGAGTATGTCCATTTCCGATCCCGGTCTCTTTAATAACTACGTATTATTACACCGGTGGCACTTTTACATTTTCAAAATCAATTCACAATTGATTATCAAAAATATCATATTCGCTTCAAAAATCAAAGCCATTTCAAAATCATCATATCTACTCAAAATATACGATTTCATTTCAAAATCATTTTCAACTCAATATCTCATTTCAATTTCAAAATCGTCATATCTACTCAAAATATACGATTTCATTTCAAAATCATTTTCGCCTCAATATCTCATTTCAATTTCAGAATCAATTTCGCCTCAATATCTCATTTCGATTTCAAATCATTTTTCGCCTCAATATCTCATTTCGCAAAACGATTCACATAAACTCGAATTCCAAAATTTAAAATTTAATCAAATTTCAAATCATCAATTTCAACTCGATTCAGCTTCTCAATAAACCATTTCAAATTATCAATTTCAAATACATATTTGAACCACAAAATAAGCCATTTCACTTCCAATATATTTCGAAAATTTAAATATTTCACATTTCAAAACAGTTCATATATTTATATAAGAATATAAGATTCGCTTTAAAACCATTTCGTATTCAAATTAGAATATACTTCAAATTAAACATCCGTATTAAGTAGTTTACTTAATTTTTGGAACAATTCCAATTCAATAAACTTAGATTAACATTTGGATTTCAAGAATTCATTTAAGTATTACATTCCAAATCAATTTCAGTTCAAATCCTATTCAAATCAATTTTGTCTTCAAATTTAATTCAATAGTTTCAATTTACTCCAATCCATAAATTTCTTTGAATTTCAATAAAATTCCAAATTAATTATATCCCTATTTCAAATAAATTTCAATTCCAAACTCAACTTGAAATATCATTTCATATAAATTTTCTTAGAAATATTCAGAGTTCGATTAAAAGTCTGATCTTTTAAAACAAATCAACTTTCGAAAATTTACGCCGTATTTCAAAATTTTTACTTAAAAATCTAAACTTCAAATAATTAAACAACTTCTTTTACCAAGTTTAAATTCCAACATCTCGAGCTTCAATTCAAAATAATTCAATTTCCATAAATTGGATTTTTATTCTTAAATCAATTCATTTAAATAATTTCAAAACAACTTTTAAAATCATTTAATTTAACCAACCCGGTGTCCGTATATAATTCTCTAACCTATGGCCAAGTGGTTAGTTATTTCAATTAAATGTCAGGGATGAATATATATTACTTAAACCAATCACAGTGTCATGTGCATGTATAACAGGATATATATAAGCAAATAAACATCCAACATTTAAATATCAACCAATAGCATCCATCGAAATAAATCATCCAATAGTCAATACAATTCACGGCAATTTCATAGTTATCAATATCGGGAAATTTGATTTCAATTAAATCCTAATTTCAATTTACTGTCAATTTAAATTTTCAACGGTGAATTCACACGACAATCTATATGACAATTAAATTTTTATCAAACAACGACAAATAAATTCATATCGCTTCATAATGTCAAATTTAACTACCATAAAGATATTCAGTACGTTGTGAGTGTTATAAAACACTCACATTGATTTTCTGTTGTCGCCGAGACGTTCCGGTTTGGAACTAAAACTAGACGACGCCCAACTTTAGCCCAAATTTCCACCGTCTCCAAATCCATCCAAACGAGTTTCATTTCGAAGCTCTCGTCATTACGATCGCAATGCAAAAAGTTTCATTCCAATCGGACCTCGTATGAAAATGTTATGCATTTTAAAGTTACACGAATTTATATAAAACAATTTCAGCTTAAATTTTCTTTTTCAAACCCTACTTTTAAATCCAGGCCGTCCATCCTCTCTACTCCAGATCTGGCCGCATCCCACCTTCTGCCCTCACGCAACTACTACCAGGTTTTAACGTGAATGACAACCCATTGCTCAAAAACTAGGGTTACGTGCCGCCGCCTCCACGCTTGACGAAACTTCATCAAACCACCACCAAATCGAAGCCACCACTCGACTCCACCTTCACCCACAAGTATAGCAAGCTCGCCCCCCCCTTGTACTGAAAAACGTGCACCAGGCCGGCCCTTTCAAACACCATTTCGCGTCGATTCGATGCTCCAATTCTGATCCTCTCCATATGGATTTGAAGCTCTCTTCGTCCTCTACAACTTTGTAGTTGAGCATTTGTCGTAATTATCTACGGATTTGAAGATATTAGAGGAGAAAGAAGATGCATTTCTGGCCATTGACAGGAAAGTGACGGCTAAGGGCTGAAACCCTAGTTCTTTTGCAAAATGAAATAAGTGAGGGGCTTTTATAGAAAATTACACGACACTATTCACCCGAAATTTTTCCGAACTCCAAACGAAGCGTGCCGGCTAGCGTTTCTAAGGTTTACCCCACGTTCCGAACGCAATGGAACATGTTTCGGAGGCTAATTTGGTCATCTGGGCGAGTTACGGCAATAACAGTCGATTTAAAATTAAATCGGTTAATCAAATTTCTGTGCGTTTAGGCTCGCCCCGGACAAACGGTAAATCTGATTGACACTAAATTTGAAACCTTACAATAATATGACATTACGGATCCGATGAAACTGGTTTCGTCGAAATCCGAGACTTTTTGAAAAATGACTATTTTCTCTCGCCGAATTAATATAAAAACAATTCGATGCGTTCCGAGCTGCCACGGTCAAACGATAACTCCGATTGCTACGAAAATTAAAATCCGACAATAACAAACTATTACGGATCCAATGGAACTAGTTTCGTTCCATTCTGAGACTGTTCGAAAAATGGCTATTTTTCAGTCGATAATTAAATATTAAAATATTCAATTTTCACAAATTAACTTTAAATTCCATTTTAAAAGTTCTATAACATTACTATAACTCCAATATGATAAGATAAAATTTTGCAAATCATTTTCAATCATATTCAACTCGATTTTCAATTATTTCTGAAATTTAACTTATTAAATTATCGATTCAATTGTCTAATTAAATCCAATATTCGAAAAATAAATTATTCGACTGTTTAATTTCAATATAAAATTCCCAATTTAAATTATTAACTTTTAAATCAAATTTCAATTGTTCACAAATCCCATTTTTAATTTCACAGTAATTAACAATCTTTTACAATGCAATTTTCCATTATAAATCCAGTATAAAAGATTACATTAGATTCAACGTTCAATTATATTGTAATTCAAATTCAAGTTATTTAATTCCAATTGAATTCTTTTATTTCGATTTACACTTTCATTATTGAATCAACCATTTACTTATACATTATTATCAATAGTTCATAATTCATTTACTTTCATTTTCTACAACTATCATCTTATTTAAATTCACAGTAATATTAAATTACATTCATTTACGTTGATTTCCATATTATAACTTCAATATTAAATGTAACATTTTATTTATTTCGTTGTTTACAATCAAATTCAATTCAATTCAATTACTTGTTACATTCAAATTTAAATCTTTACTTACGTTCAATTACAAGTTAACATCTTTATCGAATTACAGTTTCAGTTATTATCTGCTTTCAATCAACTGTAATATTAAGTTACATTTATTTATATTAGTTTCAATAACATAAACTTCCATTATTAAACCTACCATTTTATTTATTCTTTGTTTACAATCATAACCAATTTGGTTTACAATCAAATTCAATTCATTATTTACATTCACTACAAGTTAACATCCATATTTAATTTACAAATAAGTTATTTCAGAATTCAGTTTTGTATTTTAACTTGTAATTCACATTTAACAACACAAAATTTTATTTCCTTCGGATTTTTTTATCCAAAATTTCCATTTTAATTCGTATTTTTAAAGTGTTAAAAATACAGGTCGTTACATTCTCCCCCACTTAAAACTTTTCGTCCTCGAAAAGGAACGGAGAAGGGGAAACCATCATTTAGATATAATTCATTCAAAATATTCTATTTATTTGCAAAATTTAGTTATAGGATTTTTTTTTCCACAAAATTTTCTAACTCCCGGATTTTTGAAAAATTTCGGCAGCATCTCCTTTGCGCGGCTAGGACCGAAAAATTTCATAGTAGTAATAATTGCATGATATACATCTCATTACAAGAATGAGGCATCCCAAAACATGGGGAACACAATAATATACCACAACATAAACTGTAATCCGAGAACATACCTTTTATTTTGCGTTTATTAGCATTTTAACTTACATTTTGCATTAAGCGCAGAAGCGAGCTCCACAAGCGAAGCGCAACCCCTTTGCTACCTACTAAAATGCTCAATAACCAAGTTAGAACCATGCATATAAAGATAGATCGATATACTTATCATAAACAACACACATATAATATGTTTTTTACTTCACAACTAAATTTTTAAATTCAGGACAGCGAACAAATCCTAGTTTTTAGCCAACCAAACGACAGAATTTTGCAAGGGAATCTATATAAAATTTGTTGCATTTGTTTCAGGTTTTCCGGAATGTCCAAAATCATCGAATTCGGACCATCCGTTCAAAAGTTACGGCCATTTTACTAAAATGATACGCTTCATCCCCGAGCAATTAGCGCAGGCCTGAAATGTAATTTCAGATTTTCGACCTCCTAAATGACAGAAATAAGAAAAGCTTATAAAACTAAAGTTGGAGCTTAGGCTCTAAGCTTTCCAGGAAGTGCAAGATCGTCAAAATCCGATACACCAGTAAAAAGTTATGGTGAAAATACTAAGGGTATGTGCTTCAGATTTTTACTTCGCCCAGGCCAGCGACTAATATTGGTGTTTTAAGCCTAGTGGATGAAGGTATTTATCAAAACATTCTAAACAAAAGATGTAGCATAGTTTGTAGGCTTTCCGAAAAGTCTAAGATCGTCTCATTTCGTCTAGCCATTTAAAAGTTATGGTTATTTTCGTTTCAGCATATATTGGACAATTTTGGGTTTTTCCAAAATTTTGTTTTATTATTTCAAAGTACAAACCATCAAACATCAAATTTTCTAAAGAAACAATCATAAACACAAAGTCATTTATTTTCTTATATATCCATGAAATAAGTTTACATTCGATTTGTTTCCGATTTATTCAAGTTTGTTTCATTCATAATTTAAATTCAAGTCAATTTGCTTCAATTTAATTTGAATTCAATTATATTTAATTTCCCTATGCTTCAAATTTGAATTTAATTATTTTAAAATTTTATTCCGTTTATTCAATTCCATTAACACTAATGAATTCTATTTAATCAATTATCATCCATCTAACAACCAATGCATATCAAACATTAACATCCATCCAAATCTATAATAAATCAATTATACATTTCCAAGTCAAAATTTTAATTTCATACACTTCCAAGTTTATTGACATTTAGTTTTATTCAAATTTAATTAGTTTCCATTTACTAATTCTATATTTAATTAATTTTAAATTTAATTCATTTTACAACTTAATTTCCTTTATATTTACAACTATCAATAGATCTTCACATTTTATTATTCAATCTCACACTGGTATATTATTCCTCTACTTATCCTTATTAGCATTTTAAACTTTTTGAGTATTTGGTAAGTTTTTGTTATGCAAATAGAATGTAGTTAAACAACATACAACCTCTTTTCATTCAAAGTTGAATTTTCAATTAATTAATTCTTAAGTCATTACTTAAATTTCACTATAATTTAATTTCACATTTACATTCACATATAGTATTTCCATTTTATATTAACATAATGGTGAATCACCTTTAAATGTTAATTTAAATTCCAATTGTTTACTAACAATTTTATTTATATTTGCAAACCATTAATTAAATGCATATTTCATTATTCAAACCTACTTGTATATTATCCAATTAACAATTCATATAACATTTTTGAACTTCTTAAATATTTTGGTGAGTTATATTTATGCTATAGAATGAAATTTAATACTATGCGAGTTTTACAGTTTCAATTTTATTTTAAATTCATAATTTCCTAATTCTAAGGATTTCTACTTCAATTGATATTTTCACTTAGCTCTTAGGTTCATTTCTCATTTCACAATTTAGAAGTTCCGTAATGATTCATGTATTTGTTTATCTCAATAGTTTGAAGTCATTAAATATTAAAGAACTTAAGAATTTCAACTCCGGTTTCAATTCAAATCAAGTTTGAAATAATATATACTTATATTAATATATATCAAGTCATACTATAGAGAATACAAAATAAAATTCAATTTTAATCAAAACAGGGTTTAGAAAAACTATTAAGTGATCTCCCCCACTTAGACTCTCGAAAATAAAGTCGATGATGCGTGCACTCATCACCGGAATCATTTTCTAGTGTCAAGAGGGGAGTATAACACTTACTTCATTTGAAAATCCTTTGAAAATAATTTCTAATCGAATATACTATCATATAATACTTATATTATACATTTCAAATTTTTGATAATAAATTTTCAAAACACCGGAATTTAAATTCTCCATCTTAATTGAAATTCATTTTTATTTTATTTTATTTACCATTTATATTCATTATCAATCATATTTACAAGTTTCATTTCTTAAAATCATCCAATAGTCAATAGTTAGAAATATTGACTAATCAACAATAAACGATGATAATCTAATATTATCATCTCCTAACAACCAATACAATCAAAATTTATAAATTTTCAAGATAAGTCTTTTATATATAAAATATAATCCAAAACAATATTATGTCAATCTGTCCTATTCGAGTGTTTAGAAATTCCTATCGATGCCTTGGCGTCCCAAGTACCAACCAGAATTCATAAATACTCAACGGAACAAATTAACACAATATAAAATCATTTTTATATTAAAATTACAAATACGCTCTCTCATATACACTCAACTCATTCATATAGTTTACCTCTATTTCAATGAGTTATTCCCCACTAGAGCCAAGGTTTATCGCTAAACCAAAGCTCTGATACCAACTATAACGACCCGCCATTTTGACCGTTCAAGTCGACAATAATCCACACATGTCCAAGTCAAACCGTTCAAAAAGGCAGATGGTTATTGGGGTTAAATAAGAAAAGAAAAGAAAGAACATAAACAAACTCAGAATCTCGCAGCGGAAGGAACAAGATATAATAATAAAATAACAGTTCGTGAAGCTGTTAAATAAATAAATTTGATTATTATTATACATCAAAAATCAGAGTTACATACATATCAGAGATAATACAATAATGCAGCGGAAAAATAATATGGTAGTAGAATACAAATGATGTAATACCAAACTTCGTCTTCGTCCTCCAGAATAGATCTTCAACCTTATCTGAAATGCTCAGGCTGACCCGAGCGTAATGAAAAGACAAAACACTCAAGTCAGGACTAAATATCTCATGTAAGTCAAATCGAATAAGAAAATATGAGTGTGACGGCGTCAGAGATGTTTACGGGGTTTGACATCTCCTATCTAGTGTCAACGTGAGTGCAATAACTTAAGAGATGTTACGGGATTTTCCATCTCTCAAGGATCCGTTAAACTATCTACTATGTAGTACAATACGCTATTATAATATGTCTACATTAAAGTAAAAGTATTAAAATAGCGTTAAGCCATGGACCATTCCACCCTTAACACAATTTATATTCCGAAAAGCATATACAAGGCCATAGTTTCCCCAAAACCGGAAGTCACCAGAGGGCAATCCATATACTAAAGGTACAAACCAAAATCGTAGTGGTCGCGAATAGGATAATCAGTATGACAAGGTACATGAGGCGATACCAACTAGGATACTAGTAGTTGCCTGATCCGGACTGATGTTGGGCATAGCAGCTACCACCCCAACACCGCGAAACAACACTCCCATAATCGAGGGGTGCACCCAAATCGAATCACAAAAGTAATAGACATGGTAACGAAGGAGTGTGTCCGCTAGAGATGGCGATCCTCAATGGCCCGGCGCGGCTCCTGTTTTAGTCATGTCAGGGGTCATCCATTATCGTTCTCTTTCTTCAGTCAACGCGTTCACCAAACCATCCACTTCATTCTGGATCAACACTCCGCGTATACTAGTTATTAAAGTGGTTTTCGGTATCGACAGAGAGTATGTCCATATCCGATCCCGGTCTCTTTAATAACTACGTATTATTACACCGGTGGCTCTTTTATATTTTCAAAATCAATTCACAATTGATTATCAAAAATATCATATTCGCTTCAAAAATCAAAGCCATTTCAAAATCATCATATCTACTCAAAATATACGATTTCATTTCAAAATTATTTTCGCCTCAATATCTCATTTCAATTTCAAAATCGTCATATCTACTCAAAATATACGATTTCATTTCAAAATCATTTTCGCCTCAATATCTCATTTCAATTTCAAAATCAATTTTCGCCTCAATATCTCATTTCGATTTCAAATCATTTTTCGCCTCAATATCTCATTTCGCAAAATGATTCACATAAACTCGAATTCCAAAATTTAAAATTTAATCAAATTTCAAATCATCAATTTCAACTCGATTCAGCTTCTCAATAAACCATTTCAAATTATCAATTTCAAATACATATTTGAACCACAAAATAAGCCATTTCACTTCCAATATATTTCAAAACTTTAAATATTTCACATTTCAAAACAGTTCATATATTTATATAAGATTCGCTTTAAAACCATTTCGTATTCAAATTAGAATATACTTCAAATTAAACATCCGTATTAAGTAGTTTACTTAATTTCTGGAACAATTCCAATTCAATAAACTTAGATTAACATTCGGATTTCAAGAATTCATTTAAGTATTACATTCCAAATCAATTTCAGTTCAAATCCTATTCAAATCAATTTTGTCTTCAAATTTAATTCAATAGTTTCAATTTACTCCAATCCACAAATTTCTTTGAATTTCAATAAAATTCCAAATTAATTAAATCCCAATTTCAAATAAATTTCAATTCCAAACTCAACTTGAAATATCATTTCATATAAATTTTCTTAGAAATATTCAGAGTTCGATTAAAAGTCCGATCTTTTAAAACAAATCAACTTTCGAAAATTTACGCCGTATTTCAAAATTTTTACTTAAAAATCTAAACTTTAAATAATTAAACAATTTCTTTTACCAAGTTTAAATTCCAACGTCTCGAGCTTCAATTCAAAATAATTCAATTTCCATAAATTGGATTTTTATTCTTAAATCAATTCATTTAAATAATTTCAAAACAACTTTTAAAATCATTTAATTTAACCAACCCGGTGTCCGTATATAATTCTCTAACCTATGGCCAAGTGGTTAGTTATTTCAATTAAATGTCAGGGATGAATATATATTACTTAAACCAATCACAGTGTCATGTGCATGTATAACAGGATATATATAAGCAAATAAACATCCAACATTTAAATATCAACCAATAGCATCCATCGAAATAAATCATCCAATAGTCAATACAATTCACGGCAATTTCATAGTTATCAATATCGGGAAATTTGATTTCAATTAAATCCTAGTTTCAATTTACTGTCAATTTAAATTTTCAACGGTGAATTCACACGACAATCTATATGACAATTAAATTTTTATCAAACAACGACAAATAAATTCATATCACTTCATGATGTCAAATTTAACTACCATAAAGATATTCAGTACGTTGTGAGCGTTATAAAACACTCACATTGATTTTCTGTTGTCGCCGAGACGTTTCGGTTTGGAACTAAAACTGGACGACGCCCAACTTTAGCCCAAATTTCCATGGTCTCCAAATCCATCCAAACTAGTTTCATTTCGAAGCTCTCGTCATTACGATCGCAACGCAAAAAGTTTCGTTCCAATCGGACCTCGTATGAAAAAGTTATGCATTTTAAAGTTACACGAATTTATATAAAACAATTTCAGCTTAAATTTTCTTTTTCAAACCCTACTTTTAAATCCAGGCCGTCCATCCTCTCTACTCCAGATCTGGCCGCATCCCACCTTCTTCCCTCACGCAACTACTACCAGGTTTTAACGTGAATGAGAACCCATTGCACCAAAACTAGGGTTACGTGCCGCCGCCTCCACGCTTGACGAAACTTCATCAAACCACCACCAAATCGAAGCCACCACTCGACTCCACCTTCACCCACAAGTATAGCAAGCTCGGCCCCCCCCCTTGTACCGAAAAACGTGCACCAGGCCGGCCCTTTCAAACACCATTTCGCGTCGATTCGATGCTCCAATTCTGATCATCTCCGTATGGATTTGAAGCTCTCTTCGTCCTCTACAACTTTGTAGTTGAGCATTTGTCGTAATTATCTACGGATTTGAAGATATTAGAGGAGAAAGAAGATGCATTTCTGGCCATTGACAGGAAAGTGACGGCTAAGGGCTGAAACCCTAGTTCTTTTGCAAAATGAAATAAGTGAGGGGCTTTTATAGAAAATTACACGACACTATTCACCCGAAATTTTTCCGAACTTCAAACGAAGCGTGCCGGATGGCGTTTCTAAGGTTTACCCCACGTTCCGAACGCAATGGAACATGTTTCGGAGGCTAATTCGGTCATCTGGGCGAGTTACGGCAATAATGGTCGATTTAAAATTAAATCGGTTAATCAAATTTCTGTGCGTTTAGGATCGCCCCGGACAAACGGTAAATCTGATTGACACGAAATTTGAAACCTTATAATAATATGACATTACGGATCCGATGAAACTGGTTTCGTCGAAATCCGAGACTTTTTGAAAAATGACTATTTTCTCTCGCCGAATTAATATTAAAAACAATTCGATGCGTTTCGAGCTGCCACGGTCAAAGGATAACTCCGATTGCTACGAAAATTAAAATCCGACAATAACAAACTATTACGGATCCAATGGAACTAGTTTCGTTCCATTCTAAGACTGTTCGAAAAATGGCTATTTTTCAGTCGATAATTAAATATTAAAATATTTAATTTTCACAAATTAACTTTAAATTCAATTTTAAAAGTTCTATAACATTACTATAACTCCAATATGATAAGATAAAATTTTACAAATCATTTTCAATCATATTCAACTCGATTTTCAATTATTTCTGAAATTTAACTTATTAAATTATCGATTCAATTGTCTAATTAAATCTAATATTCGAAAAATAAATTATTCGACTGTTTAATTTCAATATAAAATTCCCAATTTAAATTATTAACTTTTAAATCAAATTTCAATTGTTCACAAATCCCATTTTTAATTTCACAGTAATTAACAATCTTTTACAATGCAGTTTTCCATTATAAATCCAGTATAAAAGATTACATTAGATTCAACGTTCAATTATATTCTAATTCAAATTCAATTTATTTAATTCCAATTGAATTCTTTTATTTCGATTTACACTTTCATTATTGAATCAACCATTTACTTATACATTATTATCAATAGTTCATAATTCATTTACTTTCATTTTCTACAGCTATCATCTTATTTAAATTCAGTAATATTAAATTACATTCATTTACGTTGATTTCCATATTATAACTTCAATATTAAATGTAACATTTTATTTATTTCGTTGTTTACAATAAAATTCAATTCAATTCAATTACTTGTTACATTCAAATTTAAATCTTTACTTACGTTCAATTACAAGTTAACATCTTTATCGAATTACAGTTTCAGTTATTATCTGCTTTCAATCAACTGTAATATTAAGTTACATTTATTTATATTAGTTTCAATAACATAAACTTCCATTATTAAACCTACCATTTTATTTATTCTTTGTTTACAATCATAACCAATTTGGTTTACAATCAAATTCAATTCATTATTTACATTCACTACAAGTTAACATCCATATTTAATTTACAAATAAGTTATTTCAGAATTCAGTTTTGTATTTTAACTTGTAATTCACATTTAACAACACAAAATTTTATTTCCTTCGGATTTTTTTATCCAAAATTTCCATTTTAATTCGTATTTTTAAAGTGTTAAAAATACAGGTCGTTACACAATTTACCATCAAATGTCTTGAGAACATGAAGTCAGGAATTCCATCCTACCACCAATCCAACTAACTAGCCTAAAAACATGCTCCTAGCCAAGCAATCAAGATGAAAAACATGAAATTACCATCAAATTGCATCTACTCAAGGCCATCAGAAAGATCCATAAGGCAATCTTATGGATCGGTACCGATCCATGGCTATGAATCGGTATTGATCCATGATAAATGATGACGTAGCCACGATCATCTGAGCATCTTTCTTCATGAACGTGGAGAACGTGGCTAAGATCGTGGTGGAAGGATTTCCGTTGACCTTTAGCTATAAATAGAGGTGGGGGGACATTTTGAAGGATCATTTTCAGTTGTTTATGAATTTTCTGTAAGTTCTTGTAATCTCGAGGATCGTTACCGATCCATAAGAACAGTGATTGTAAACAATAATATAATTAGAAAAAGAGATAAGCCGACGTAAGAAATGTTTAGCTAAACCACTATAAAGTTTGTGTGTCTCATCTTTACTCATTTTCGTTTAGTTTCTTCATTTATTTCTCTACTATAATCTCTTCGGTGTCTGTGCCACATTTTAGTATAAACAATATATGTATGTATGTATGTATGTATGTATGTTAGAATAATATTTAGTAAAACAATATATATATATATATATATAAAAGATATATATAATATGTTTTGATGTAAATTAATAATTATATATATGTATACCCATTTGGCTATATATTTTATATTTGTGGTTTTAGAATAGTTTTTAAAATTCCTTTATATATCCGTATGGAAGTCAATACAATGTTTTTTAATTTCTAAAAACAATTCTGAATATACTTATTACGATAAATATTTACAAACATATCTTTTATGATATTTGTATGTATATTATATATAATTAGATACAATATTTAAATTGAATTATATATATAATTTGAATTATAAAATAAATAAATAAATAAAAATCCATTTTTCTAAAACCTTTATATATATATATATTAGTAAAATATAAAACATGTCTTATATAATTCGTTTATATTAAAATTTAGTTTTTATTTTAAAATCATAGTAATACTGTTATAGTCGAAATAATTATTTTTTCCCATGAGCGATATATGTATATAACATATATACATATATAGTTTCATCCAATGAAGACAACACAAACATGTATAGATTCGTGATAATCATACACTATCTAAACATACACATAACATGATGAACTTATATATATATATATGTGTGTGTGTATGTGTGTGTGTGTAATGTAATAAAGGATTTACCATGTCCAAAGCCTAGATGAAGCATCTTCAAATGCTGAATCGAATAACTACTTGAATCAGTATCCATTATCCATAAAGAGCTACCAGAATGCAGCAACCACAAATCTTCTATTTGTATTTAAATTGTGTTTTTAATGGCTTGAAAAATTTGAGGAGGGAGGAAAGAAATGTGGCGCCTTATCAGGTAGAAGGAGGCAAAATTCAAGAGATTTAATGTAGGGTTTTGAGGTGTATAAATAGCATATACCCTAAGGAGCAAAAAAAGGATTCGGATCCTCTTTTTTCTCTTGTTATTTATCCTCATTTTGAATCAATATTAACCACTTATGCCCTCTTATAGTTGACCATAATATACCTATATCTGGGCCTCCAAACTGCTTCAAGCCTAATAAAATAAATGAGCAATTAAATCCAGTTCAAATGCACATCGATATCATATATCGGTACATGTTTATATAACTATTATATACATACTTTTTAATATTGATAAACACAAATTAAACAAAATTTAATAATATTAATTAATTTATAACAATCATAATTAATTAAATCAGGTGGTAGTAGGAGTATTCAATGTTTAGGTTGTGTTACTCTTAGATGTAAATTTGATCAATGATTAACATCGAACAATTCGAATACTAACGTTCACACATCATATTAGTAAGTGGTGCTACATTATAGCCAAATTTATTGCTTACATAGCTTCGGTAAATTCCAATTTTACAAATTTAAGCATTACCTACTAGTGATAATTATTTACACCAATTCTCTTTGTCAAAACTAGGACTTATGGAATTTGGTACTGGTTAAAATTCCAATATCATCCATATTCAACTTTATTGTCCAAACACAAAGTCCTTGGTTCAAGAAACAACTATTCTTAATCAAATTGCTTTAGTCAGAAACTTTGACTTTGAGTTGACTTTAGTTGACCGTGATACTAACCTCATATAACCGAGGAGAAGAATTATCTATTAAATAGTGTTTCACTTCCAATGCTTCCACTTGACCTAACTATAATTGTTCAATGGATGGCATGCCATGATATAACTATAATCAATGCGGAGTTTCCACATTGAAGTTCGATAGAATTCTCAAGTCGAGAGAATTTTGTAATATTATCATATCGATATTTTCTCTTTGACCTTAGTTATATTAACCAACAGAAAACTATCAAATGAGTCATTTCATGGTTATCTAATAACTTTCGGCACGTAACCCTTTGGTGCCCCATAGAAACCATGAGTAATACACCCAACATTTGGAGAGCATTATGTACTCTAGTCTCAATGGATGTATTAATATCCAATCTTGATACATCTTGACTAGGAATATTTAAAATGATATGTTTATTTTATTGTGAAAAATCACTCATGATTACAACATATTGTAACTACTATCACAAAACAAACCATTTATGGATTTCTATTAAATATACTTTCAATTATATTAATTAAATATAACACATTATATCAAGTATATAATAGAATGAAAACACATTTTATTTCGAACAAGATTGGTTATCGAGTTAGATATATGTAAAAACTTACATAATTACCCCTAAGGCATACCCCTAACATTATCATCTGACCTATGATTTGGAGTTGGTTGTGATAATATTTTCTTTGAGGATATGGAGGCATTATCTACTTGGAAAAAGGTCTGAGTTGTTCACAGACAATAAATCCTTGAATACTTTTTCTCCCAGAAGGATCTCAACCTTCGTCGACAATGATGGTTAGAGTTATTTGCATCTTATGGCTTTAGCATTTCATTTACGCCTAGTAAGGTAAATGTGATCATCGATGCTTTGAGTAGAATAATGCCATCTTGGTAGCGATGTTCTTAGAGTGGAAGTAGTTGGAGTATATTGCTAGTTATGACTTCAGACCTTATTACGAGTTAGAGCCAAAGATGTTGGCGATTTGACCATCAGATTGACTTTGATCGAGAGGATTGGCACTAGTCATAAGTGAGATGCTAGACTAAAAGAGATAGAATAAGGAGGAGAGTCTGATGAGATGAAGTAGTATGGACTCAACCGACATGGTTGGCTTCGTAAAGATTGGAAATTGTTTGTTCTCGATGTTGATGGATTGCGAGATAAGGTACACGAGAGTGCCATTATTCTTGATTGACTATACATTCTGGCGGTAATAAGATGTACCATGATACAAAGCAGACGTACAATTGGGATGGGATGAAGAAGGATGTCAAGGCATTCATCTTGAAGTGTATGAATTGCTAGTTGGTAAAGGCAGAGCAAAAGAAGCTAAATGGGTTGATGCAACCTCGTGAAGTTCCTAAGTGGAAGTGAGAACAAGTATTGACGGATTTCTTCAATGGATTGCCGATGACTAGAGGAGAATATGATAGCATTTGGATCACAGTCGATAGATCGACGAAGAGTGCTCGATTCATACCATTACGTTTAGTAGTACGATATCCAAATTGGTCAAGTTGTATGTGAAATAGGCGGTGCAATTCGGTGGTATGCCGAAGAGCATTGCGAGTGATCGAGACCCTTTACTCACTAGCAATTTTTGGAAAAGCTTACAAGAGGCGTTGGGGATAGAGTTGCAACTTAGTATAGCTTATCCTTGCAAATCGATAGGTAGACCGACAGGGTAAATCATATATTGGAGGATCTCTTGCAAGCTTGCTTTCTTGATTTCTCATTTGGCAATCATTTGCATTTGTTGGCGTTCGCATATAATAATAGCTATCAGTCTAGTATCGGTATGGCAACATTCGATGTATTGTACGGCCGATTGTGTAACGCTTCTTCGTGTTGGTCGGAAGAGGGCGAGAAATTGATACATGAGCCAGATATGATCAGAGAGACTTCAAAGAAGATTCAAATCATTTGACAATGAATGAAATCTGCTCAGGATAGATAGAAGAGCTACGCTGATAAGAGATGTAGAGATTTATTGTTCTCCGTCGATGATATTGTGTTTGTGAAAATTTCTCCATTGAAGAATATTATTCGATTCAGTAATAAGGAGAAGTTGGGGCCGAGATTTGCAGGTCCATTTCCGAAAGTAGAGAGGATTGTAAACCTACCATATAGGGTTGACTAACCTCAAAAGATAGCGGGTGTGCATAATGTTTTCAACGTCTCTCACTTGTGGAAGTTTGTGCATGACTCGGGTGTAATGATTACGCCGAATCAACTTGATGATATCAAAATTGAACTGGAAGTTTCAGGATCTCGTAGGCCAGTTTGTATTGTCGGACGTGATACGAAATAGCTTAGGAGGAAGATAATGGAGTTAGTGAAGATTCAATAGGGCTAAAATGAAGGAAATTACACATGGGAAATGGAGTAGAGTATGAGGGCTGCATATCATGATCTCTTTATATGGTAAGGCATACTGTTTATCGTATTTACTTTCACTTTTGATATCATATAGGATAGTTTGGTATATCGCATGCTAGGATAGATATATCTATACTATCGATTGCATGCCATCCTATTTGATATATTTGATGGTTGCTTATGATTATTAGGCATGTAGGATAACTATGATTCACTATTCTTTGATTTATTTGAGGATTTTGAGGGTGAAATTTCTATGGAGGAGAGTGTAACGACCCGAATTTTATGTATCGAAGGATCATAAAATATTATTTTTTAATTTATTTGAGGTTGTATGACTGTATAACTTTGGGAAATGACTATAAGGAAAATTTTCTATCCTTAGAAATTTTATACAGTTTTGATCATGAAATTCTTATAAAGCCTATAACTTTTGATAGGAACTGAATTAGGGTCTCAAACCACTTCCATTAGATCGGGATGATGGTTTCTCTTTCCATAGAGTGCTCATAATAGGAAATTGGAGTTACGTTTAGGAGATATGACCGTTTTAAGTTTATACTACTACTAGCTAGATTAATGGGTACTTAATTAGGTCCAAACCTAAGCCCACTAACTCATTTTAGGATTTGTGCCTAATAGGGGATGATAGGATAGACCTTATCACTTTCTCACTTCACAAAACAAGTCTTCCATCAAAAAAGCTTCTCTTCTCCGTACTATAATTAGCTAAAAATCATCACTAGAAGGTGATTAGCGAAGGGTATCTCTAGATTTTCTATTTGGCTGCATAGGGAATCGTGCCACTGCTGTTCATCTCGAATTTGAATAGGTAAATGGTTGCTAGGTGAGTGATATTACTTCTCTCACTAGTCTATACATATTAATATAGTCAAATAATGGTTTTTAAGTTGATTTTCGAAATTAATTGATCTTTGAAAGTTAGATCTGATATTAACAACACCTAGTAATCATGTTTAAAAAGATAGTATGAAGATATGATTTACACCATTTGCCCACCATAATTATTATTTTGTAGAAAACTATATATAGGATGATTTATGCTATGAAATTGTGTTTGGATGATTTGAATATGTTGTTTGGATATTATGGAACAATGTTGATTTTTGGATGAATTTTTTGATATGTTGGTTAGTTGTTTAGATAGTTAGGAATATGATAAGCCATTTGGTGCAAACAACATCAAAGTGCTCAAAATACTATGAAATATGGATATGACATGCTTGAGGCCACGGGGTGTCCACTTAGAAGATTTCAGGTGATTTGGACTTGATTTGTTGCCTCAAAGTTTGATCATCAAATCAGATTGGTAAGAACTAAAATCAGATTGGTGAGAATCGAAGTGGTCGGGGTTGGTGATGCTTCGAGTCCAGAAGGCAAAAACTTTGGGTTTCTATGTTATATGCTTCTGGCCAGGTTCAAGGGAGATGTGGCAAGGGATTTTTTGGGCTTAAACAAATTTTCAAAAGGAAAGGAATGGTTGGTACTAGGCAGGCTTCAAGTCAAATAGGCAAGTGCTCTAGGTTTTCTAGGTAAGGACTTCGGGACGAGCACTAAGTGTCACATGAAATGAAATTTGGACTTAGCTAAAATTTAAGGAAGGAGATATGATCGGTACCGATAACTAGTGCTTCGAGTTTTTAAGGCAGCAACTATGAGTTAGGATCGAGCCAACTTCGAGTAGTTGGAGAGGCATGCCAGAGTGAAGAGTTTGGGAACTTGGCCAACTTTGGCTAAGTTGATGTAGCGCGCGAATCCAGAATCACGAAACATAAGGCGAACAAGAAAATTCTCTAAATCGCGAAACATACCTTAAGCTGAAGCTCCAGAATTCATTAGATCGCGATCGTTCCTGAAGTCCTTAAGTCGCAAGTCCTCCTCCTTGTGTCGCGAGCTTCCAGCCCTAAATCAAGAACGAGTGCTTCCAACCCTAAATCAAGAACGAGTGCTTCCAGCCCTAAATCGAGAACGAGTGCTTCCAGCTCTAAATCGAGAACGAGTTTCCTATGTCGCAAAATCCCTAGCTCGCGAACGACCTTCCATAGGTCGCGAGTCTCCATAGGTCACGAGCCTCCAATTCCTTATATCTCAAGCAAAAGGTCGCCCTTTCTTCAGTTAAGTCGCGAAACAGAGCAGACGATCTCTAGGTCGTGAATGATTTCTTAAGTCGCTGATGATTTTAGGTCGCTGATGCTTTGTTTGTTAAGTCGCGCAGTCATTGTCTGAAGCTTATACCGAAGTCTGTTAGGTCGTGGATGATATGTCGAGAAGATAAGTCGTAGACGACCTACTTAAGTCGCGAAGAGTCTTAAGTCGTGTGTTTTTTTAAGTCGTTGTTTTTAGGTCACGTATTATTGTTACTTTCTTATGTCATTTGTTTTGTAAGTCGTTGTGAAGGGTTGTAATTTTCTTAAGTTTGTGTTGTGTTGTAAATCCTATAAATAGGGATGTGATGTCATTGTAAAAGGGTTGTTGATTTTGAAATAAAATTTCTTTTGTTAGCATTGTGCTTTCATCCAATTGGTAGTCGAGTGTGATCTCCTATCTCCACCTTCGGTCAATAGAGTGCGCTCGATTCAATGATCGTGAAGCCAATTCGCGGTATCAAGTGCGCTTGATCAACGCTTGAAGAATTGAAGATCTACTTTCACGGTATCGTGATCGATCAACGTGACGTAGATAGCTAAAATTCGGTATCTTCGGATCAACGAATTTGGGCATTTCAGTATTCATCAATCCACCGATTGCTACGTTCATCGATCTATCTTGTTTTCGTTATTTCCGCTGCGTCATTTGGTATCAGAGCTAGAGCGCAAGGAGTTTGCGTAGATTTTTGGAGTTGTGCGAGATTTACATCATTTGGAGAAGTGGGTTATCGAGATTTCGAAGAGATTTGTTCGTTTGGAGATTTTTGAAGATTTCAACAAGTGGGTAGTTTTGATTTGAAGAATTTTAGATCGAAGTGAAGTTTTTGTTGGAATTTGTCGAAGAGTGATCATGCCTCCGAGAAGAGCTAACCGATATCGCAACATTGATGCTTTGTATGGGAGAGAAGAGGCCGATGAGATGGAGCAAAGAATTAACGAAAACTTTAATGAGAAGCTTAATGAAGGGAATGGTCATACACGAGAATCAAGGAAGGATATGGAGATTCCAGAATTTTGAGGTGGTCTACAAGCAGAGGAATTCTTGGATTGGTTATCAACGGTTGAAAAGATTTTTAAACTCAACAACGTGTCTGAGGATCGTCAAGTTAAGTTAGTTGCTACCAGATTGAAAGGAAGAGCTATGGATTGGTGGAAACAAACTAAATCAACCAGAGAGAGAATGAGGAAATCCAAAGTTGTCACGTGGGATAAGATGAAAAGGATGATGAAGGCAAATTTCTTACCCTATAATTATCAAACTCGTGTGAACCAACATTTGCAGAAGTTGAGTCAAGGGAGTCGAGGAAAGGGTGTGGTTACAAACCCCAGAAATCAGAATAAAGGCGTTAATTGAAGTATCAATGTTTCTAAGAAAGTCAACAAACCCCTTGTACATGGAATCACGAAGACAAATGTTGATGACCAATTTAAGCGCTATCATTATCAGGAGTCTGGCCATAGAAGTATTAAATGTACGGAGCCCAAGATGAAAGCCTTAGTTGTAGAAGAATGTGAAAACGAGTATGTGGATGATTCTACTAAAAGCAAACCAGAAGAGAAAGAGGAACCGACTAGTCCATTATCTTTCAGCAAAAGTGTTGAAGAAGCAGAAGGTAGTGCTGAAGCGTTGGTTAGGTATGAGGCAAGTGAAGAGCTTAAAACTCCTGAGGAGGTTAAACCAATGTTAGAAGAGTTTGAAGAGGTCGGTCCTACAGAATCGTTCGAAGAATTACCACCGAAATTTGACAACGATGAAGAAGTGTTGACAGGAGATGAAGGACGTAACTTTTTGAGGAGGACTGTTGAATTTGACATTTATCAACCAACGAAATTTGATGATGATGAAGAAAGTGAGTCAAAGTATGTGAATGTAGAAGTTGATTATTCTTCACCGCCGAAGATTGATTTCGATAGTATTGAAGAAGAAATTGTGTTCGGAGTTGAGGAAAATAACTTGATGATGGAGGATTCTTGTTTAACACCTGAGCTTATGGACGAGAGCCCGCTAAGTGTTAATTCCATAATCTTCGAGAAGTCCAAACAAAGTGAGAGTGAAACAGAAGAGAAGGCAGAATCTGATAGTTTATTATCTTTGAAAAAGTTCGTCCATGAAATGGAAGATAGTGATGAATTATCAACGTTAATTGAATCTGGGGAAAGTTCTGATTTTGAGACACCTGAGGAGGTTGAAGTCTTTGAAGAGTGGGAGGATGAGATTTCTGAGGAACTGTTTGAAGAAACTAGTATTGTATTTTTGGAAGGGTCTGTCGAAAAGGTGAAAAGTAATAATGAATTGTTTGTGTTGACCAAGCAAGGAACGAGTAAAGATCTTGATGTTTTTGAGGAAGTTGGATCAGAATTCGATGAATCTGAAGACGAATATCCTGAGGAATTAACCGAAGAGTTACCATCACTACAGGACATTCAACCTCACACTGAACTAGTACCAGTTGCCATTCTACTACAGGGATCGTATGATCTTCAGAATTTGAAAGAACAGGAAGAATTGAAAAGACAGGATGAAGAGAATGATTGTCAGTTGGAATTGCCTGATCATGACCGCACCGCTGATGTTATCAACGTCAATTTCTTGGAATCGTTTCATGAAAATAAACATGTTGAAGGAGAAGCGAGTGGGGATTCATTTCAGTCAGGGAAAATTGATGCAACACATCAAAGGAAGAGTCTAAATGAGGACACACCCGAACAAGATAAGGAAAGACGAGAGTCTGAGCATGAGTCCTCACACTTTTTCGGTCGTGATTTCCTAAGTCATTCCATGATTTTAAACTTCCTTATATCGTCTCGCATTTTTGTCACGTTTTGGTTCTATATCACACCGTCCTATTGGCACAAGCATCATGATGTCATCTCTCTCAGATCACTTCCTTATGCCGCCTGCCTAATGCCGCGTCTGATTTATGCCATGCGTTCCTTATGGCGAGCCGCATCTTCAAAGGGTCAAGTCAAGATCAATCTCAAGAGTGGTTATCACCAGAACCGCACCAGACCAGATAATGAATGGAAGACAGCGTCTCGAAGAAGAAGAAAGTGTGAATTCGGGACGAATTCTTTTCAACCAGGGGAGGATGATGTAGCGCGCGAATCCAGAATCACGAAACATAAGTCGCGAACAAGAAAATTCTCTAAATCGCGAAACATACCTTAAGCTGAAGCTCCAGAATTCATTAGATCGCGATCGTTCCTGAAGTCCTTAAGTCGCAAGTCCTCCTCCTTGTGTCACGAGCTTCCAGCCCTAAATCGAGAACGAGTGCTTCCAACCCTAAATCGAGAACGAGTGCTTCCAGTCCTAAATCGAGAACGAGTGCTTCCAGCCCTAAATCGAGAACGAGTTTCCTATGTCACAAAATCCCTAGCTCGCGAACGACCTTCCATAGGTCGCGAGTCTCCATAGGTCGCGAGCCTCCAATTCCTTACATCTCAAGCAAAAGGTCGCCCTTTATTCAGTTAAGTCGCGAAGCAGAGCAGACGAACTCTAGGTCGCGAACGATTTCTTAAGTCGCTGATGATTTTAGGTCGCTGATGCTTTGTTTGTTAAGTCGCGCAGTCATTGTCTGAAGCTTATACCGAAGTCTGTTAGGTCGTGGATGATATGTCGAGAAGATAAGTCGTAGACGACCTACTTAAGTCGTGAAGAGTGTTAAGTCGTGTGTTTTTTTTAAGTCGTTGTTTTTAGGTCGCGTATTATTGTTACTTTCTTATGTCGTTTGTTTTGTAAGTCGTTGTGAAGGGTTGTAATTTTCTTAAGTTTGTGTTGTGTTGTAAACCCTATAAATAGGGATGTGATGTCATTGTAAAAGGGTTGTTGATTTTGAAATAAAATTTCTTTTGTTAGCTTTGTGCTTTCATCCAATTGGTAGTCGAGTGTGATCTCCTATCTCCACCTTCGGTCAATCGAGTGCGCTCGATTCAACGATCGTGAAGCCAATTCGCGGTATCAAGTGCACTTGATCAACGCTCGAAGAATTGAAGATCTACTTTCACGGTATCGTGATCGATCAACGTGACGTAGATAGCTAAAATTCGGTATCTTCGGATCAACGAATTTGGGCATTTCAGTATTCATCAATCCACCGATTGCTACGTTCATCGATCTATCTTGTTTTCGTTATTTCCGTTGCGTCATAAGTTTAGCCCACCAAACATTGTTGATACTAACCATACATGGTAGGTACCAATCATGTCAGGGGTAATCAGATTAGAGTGTGACCCTAATGGCATGTGCGTAGTGTCTCAGTGTATGTGCATGTGCGTTTGTTCGATCGTTCAACTTTATATTTCGATGATAGCAACACGATGAAGTTCGACGATAAAACGATGAGGTAAAGGAGTGACGCTTTGATGTGATGGCTTCGGAACTTTGATGTGCTAATTCTACAACCGTTGTGGACGTCTAGAAGTAATCTGATGATGACGGCTCGATGTTAATGGAGTCATGATGATAATAATCCACCAGGGTGGGTTCACGGAAGGGAGCTCGTGGATAGAATGTTGTGGAAAATGGAATGTTGAAGGGTTTTGTGATTATGAATGGAAAGGGATGGAACAACGGAAGGTCGGATATGCGTGCTAAGGGATCATTGATACTCGATGTGTTTTCTAGTGTACTAATAATAAGGGTGTTTTGAGGACGCTCATTGGGTACTTTGTCGGCTACCTTGGATCGTTGAAGGGATCTGTATACCCTAGTTCGAGGTAGGGGCCTTGTGTCAGCTATTGGTTGGTGTTTGGGTACACATAAAACTAGGATTTTCCATTAATTCTTGGCGGAGGAATGATCGTACAAGTTATCGTATATCTAAGACAAATTAAGAAGACCGTGAGGATTCTTTGATGGATGATATGTTATCCATAATAGATATAGTTGTTATTTATCGCACCAGGGATGTGATATGATGTAGGTATCAATGAGATCGACACCTAGACACCCAATAGTATACCATGATGTTTGTATACTTTATGATGATGATAGTAGAGTATCATATTATTGTTATTATGTGTTAACTCTTTGGATGCAAGAATAGGTCAGGTATGATTCTTATACCTTTGTTCCTTACTATATCGACTTGGATAGTATTTTGAGATTATTTATCGCTCACACTAGACCGTTGTCTAACTCGAGTTATATGCTTTGCTACTTGTTATCTCGGATACTCTTAAATGAGTAGACTAGATAGCAGGTTTGGGTGGTACAAGGTGTTGTGCAGATGGATAAGTAAGAGATGGTGTTTTCTCGTATTTATATTTGGCTTATTATTACTTATTCTGATGTGCGACACTGCGGATGCTAGGCAGTGTTAGATATTTTATCTAGAGATAGTTATCTTGAGTTTACTTCTAGTGTATAAACTCTACTACTATTTTGTATAACTCTATGAACCTATGCACTTTGATATTTGTGATTTATTTAGTTAATATCGTCTCATCTGTTTTATATATGATAATTTTTATATTTTATTCGTTGCGCTGTGAATATGCGACATGTTCTGTGATGGTTCTCTACCTTTAACCCTTGGTAATCATGCAACCGTAGCAGCGTACTCTTTAGGTATATCGGGTGCCGAAGGTGAATAGCGGTTGTCACACAATTGGAAACTCTCAGGTGAGTAATTCCATAGTTATCTAATAAATATCAGCACCTAACTCCTTTGTACCCTCAACAGCCATTAGTAATAAACTACCCAACATTTGAAGAGCATTATGAACTCTAGTCCCAACAGATGTACCGATATCTTTTCTCAAAACATTTTGACAATGGATATTTAAATAATATGTTATTTAATATTGTGATAATTTTCTCATGATTACAACTCCTTGTAACTAATATCACATAACTTATCATTAAAGGATTTTCTATTAAATATACTTAAAATAATTATTCGATTAATATATCATAATATAACAAGTATATAATTGAAAATGATTTCCTTTATTACGAAAAAGATTGGTTATAGAGGTAGAAATATATAAAAAAAATTCATAATTGCCCTTAGGACATGCCCTTAACGGTAACGACCCGCTATTTCGAACTATTCAAGTCGACAGTAAAACCACACATGTCCGACTCGAATCGTTCAAAACAACAGATCATTATATAAATTGGCGTAAATACGAATCAATCACAGAATCACAGAATCACAGACACAGAATATTACAATATCTCACGGCGGAATAAATAAAACATGGTAGTTCATGAAGCTACTACATAAACATCAGAGTCTAAAGCAAATACAACTGAAATCCAAATACATAGAGGTTCGCTAATACATAAGCAAATGACAAATGTTTGGAACAGAAATAACCGAAATAGCTAAATAAATAGATAGATAGATCTCCAGCAAGTCTCCATCTCCAAATAGTGAGTCTCGAATGCTGTGATACTCAGGCTGAGCATAAAGTAATACAAAACACTCGACTCAGGACTAACATTCTCATGTAAGTGAATCAACGCAAGTGAAATGTTCAAGTGAAATGTAACAATAACTCAAAGGATGTTTGGGATTCCCATCCTTTAAGGATCTGTTAAACTATATACATATAATACATTACGCAACTATATAATGTCTATCAGTAAAATATAGTATTGAAAATAGCGTTAATGCGTTTTCATTATCCCTCTTAACACATTTGTATATAAGCATCGTAGTCTATACAGTACTGTAAACTCCACCGTAAACTGGTGGGCTATCAGGGTGCACTCCATAGGTACAACACAAACCAAAGTTGTAGTGGGATCGATCAAGATAAATATGACAAGGCACGCGAGGCAATACCCAGCTTAGGATTCTACCGTTTTGCTTTCCCGGACTGGTGGTAGCGCATAGCTGCATCTACAGCCCACCTCGAAACAACACTCCCATAATCAAGGGTGGCCACCAATCAATCACAAAGTAAAAGATATGGTTTCGAAGAATCGTGTTCGATAGGAGGAGCGACCCCACTTGGCCCGGTATAACTCCTGTTTTAGTCATTTTAATTTTGACTCGAAAGTCAAGGCTATCCATCATCGTTCTCTTACTTCATTCCAGTAGCATTCGCCAGTCCATCCTACTTCGCTCTGGGTTCTCCACTGCGTACACAGTTGTTAAAGTGGTTTCGCCAATCCATCTATATTTATTATATTAAATTAATTTTTTAAATAAATCTCTTAAAACTATATTAATTATTTTATTAAATTAAAATTTTAATGTTTTTTATTTTATTACGCTATTTAAATTACTTATTAAGAATTAAATAAAATTATAAATTAAAATCTTAAAATTTAACCTTTAAAACCTTATATTAATTTATAAGTTAAAACTTTAAAACACAAAAAAAAATCTTTAAAATATATATTTTAAATTAAATCTTTAAATTAAATTTTAAATATCAAATTTATTAAATCAAACATACTTTACAATTTTAGAAAATAATTTAAAATCGACCAACGGTGTCCATATATGATTTTCTACCCTACGGTTAAGTGATTCGGGTATGTATCATTTCAACCCAAAATGATTAAATTTTTCTAGTATATATCATTTCAACCCGTATCCTAAGTCAATAGTTTGCTAATCAATATAATCGTTCGGGTATGTATCATTTCAACCCATAGTGATTTTCCTAACTAACATATCAGGGAACTTGCAGTGTGATATAAATAAATAGATAACATAACATATCAGTACATGTGTTATATAACATATCACATAGCATATCATTCATGTGTCGTATCATACATAACATGTCATCCATGTGTCACAGATGAACATTTAATCATATCAAAATCGTATAGTATTAGCTAAGCAAAATCCTAACCATAACAAACATTTCAATGACATTTTGAAGTGTTATTCATCCACTTAATCACAAGGATGTTAATCGTGAGTGGTTCTCACCTTTCGTGACTAAGGAAGGTGACAACTACAACGAACGGACATGGAGCGGATATGAAACGTAGACCACAAGCAACAACGATCCAAGATCAAAGCGTTGACACGAACACGACAAAAAAACTTTGAATTTTTTTTATAATAGAAGGGAGGAGAAGGAAATAAGGGTTCGGCCTAGGGGTTTAGGCTTGGCCTGAGTGTGGGTTCGGCCTAGGGGTTTAGGCTTGGCCTGAGTGTGGGTTCGGCCTAGGTGGCGCTGGTCGTGGGGAAGCATGGGAAGGGGCGGCTATGGGTGGCGGTGATGGGGTCGGAGGTGGCTAGGGAGGTTTCGGCTATGGGTCTAGGGTTCGGCTATGTGGTGTAGCAAGGAAGGGGATGGCGGCGGCAAGGGGAGGAGAGAGGAGAGATTAGGTTTTAGGATTTTTTTTGAGGAGGAAGAAGGAGATGGAGCAATGAAGATTACAAATGGTTTCTGGAGAAGATGAGAATGAGGGAGAAGAAGCAGACTACATACTTTTCTCTCAGAAGTTTATGTTTGGGAAAAGTAACGTAGAAAACTAAATGGCCTTTAGGAAATCCAAGTGTCAACCCAAGCCCAACAAACACTTTACAAAAACCCAAGAACCAATAAAAAAAATACAAGTAGAAATACTAGAGGAAATACTAGTCAAATACACACAGAATACACTATCTGTATTTGCGCATTGTTACAGTATAAATTGTAAATTTATAGCTATAGAAGTCCAATTTTAATGAAACGAAAAGTGGAGTCCATCTCAGAATTTAGTCTGGTATTTAAAAAAAAATTCAACTTTAAATTTTCAACTAAAATTCAAATTTTGACTAATTTTGACCAAAAGTTAATTTTTCACGAAATTTTCCTTTTTTTTAATTTGGTCAAACATATTACTCAACATCACAAATTTGTTGTTTAAATTTAAATTTAAATGTTAAGTTAAATTCAAAAAAATATATTTAAAATTGTTCGAATTTATGAGTCGTTACATTAACTCTCTCACTTACATCATCTATCGTATCCTTGTTTGCCACATCAGACCTTACACCAATTGCTTTCGTGTTTGAATGTCGCCTTTGGCCTTATTTATACGCTTTCGACTGTCGATTCTACTCTAGGCCTTACTTAAATGCTTTCGGTTTCGGTTGTCATATCAGGCCTTACACTTACTCTTTCTTTTTCGGATGCCACTAAGGCCTTGCTCCTTTGCTTTTGTTTCATTGACTACCACCTCAAGGCTTACGTCAACCACCGACTCCTCTACCTAACAATTCTCCTATTAGGCTTTTCACTTAACTTTTCATTAGTTGTGCTACATCATTTTCTTCAATGTTTTAAGTACTAATTTCAGCCATCTTAAGCCTTTACATAAATTCTTTTCTGAAAGTCAATTAGTTAATACTTTACTGAGAGTTCGTCTAATCTCAGCAATTACCACTTTTGATTTCATTTGGAAGCCTCTCTTAGTTTAGATTTTGGTGACTTATTACATTTAAATCTTTAATTTTCTAAAATCACCTCCTCCACTCAAAATTTAACATTAGGTTTAAAAATCACCTCCTCTATCTGAAGTTCATTCTTAACCCTCGTTCCCCTTCGGCCTTCATTATTACCTTACATCTATTAACCTTACCCTTATACTTAGTGTATCTTGGATTTCTTATTTTTCTTATTAAAGTCTTTCTCCTTAAGGTTCTAATTTAATTTTACTTCGGCTTGGCTCTACATCTTTCGGCATACATCTCGATATGTATTAGAAACAGAATTTTGTATGTCTAGTATAAAATTTACACATGTCGACTCTTGATTCATTTGACATAGTCATTTCTTATCGTTATTTAGTGCTTTCCTGACATGTTCAACATGAATTGTGGATCTGCTCTATTGACCGATTATTAAATATTTTATTATGTAAAATTGCCTCCCGACACCGATACATTTGCATTCTGGCACCCCTAAATATCCCTTTGGCCTAGTGTATTTTATTTCAAAAAATTTATTCCTTGAAAATCATAGAAAATGTTTACATATATTTTCTTGCATAACTTTTCTCAAACTCCTATTTATAACCATTTTTTTCAATTACAGGTTTTTAAATAATTCATAGCAATTCATTTACTTATGGGAAAATTCTATAATTAGAACCCACCTTTAATAGTGTGTTCCTAATGTCATATTCAATTTTTGGATCATTTAGATCACAAGAAGAATAAGAGATATTCATCATTAATTCAATCGTGAGATATGTAGAAAAGAAAACAAGATTAAAGAATATATTACTCATCTAGATTTCTTAGTTGATTGACGTTTACACTTCGCTTATCTTTAATCTTCTTCTTTTCATCTTTCTCTTGTTTACGGCACCGCAATTAAAATGCTTTAAATCATATGTTTTTATTTTAAGTAAGTAGAATGAAATGAGAAGAGGGAAGAGAGTTAACTTTATTCGCATGAATGGTTGGACAGCCAAACCATTACCCCTCTTCCTCATTTCATTCATTCTAGTGAGCCTCCTTAAATAAAATCTCAGTAAGTAAACGTACACCCAAATAATTATTTTATTTCATTATTAAATTTCATAATTTAACCACTTAAATCTTAATTCCCATAATTAATTCTCTAATTAATCATTTATTAATTTATTGGGCGTTAGTCTTACAAAAAATATATTACAAGTAAATAAAAATTATCACATGACTAATTCTTTTTCTTGGACCTTGGTTTTGTGAAATCACTTTGAATTCGAATGTTATTACCCAATCAAGCTAAATTTAGATAGTAAATACGGTTTTTCAAGGTCATACGTGTCATCTTTGAAAAATGTGAACATCCAAATGTTTGAGATCCTCTACTTTAATAGAAGATAAAAGTGGAGATAATCTTAGAGAGTATTAGAACCACAATCGGTGCATATTAGCAAAACATGCATACTTTAATGCTCCGATTATGATCTCTATACTCTTTAAGAGTATCCTACGTAGTGGACAATCTTAGTCCAGCAATGTAATTAGTTATATAACCGAATCACTTCTTTAAGATTTGAATGTTTAGGGAACATTTGGCAACTTAAAGTAGAAGTGCTTATGCTAATATGATAAGTACTTCTACTTTTAAAAAGTCAAAAAGTTTGTTTCGTACAATAACGGCATATAAGTCAATAAGATAAAAATTCAATATGGATAGAAGTATATTTTCATAATAGCTTTTTAGCTTTTGCATTATAATCTTAAAATAAAGTGTAAGATAATTAAAATGTTTAGAAGTATATATTACAATAGTTAATTAAAAATCATAAAACAATTGGTATCCCAGAATATAAACCACAAAATATATGAAAAATGAATCAAAACACAATACAAATACTTGCATGTTATTCGAACATAAACAAAGCAACTAAAGTCTATTTTAAGTTACAAAATCAACAAACAAACCATACAATAGATGCTTGTTGATCTTTTACACAAAATTTAAGCATTATAATAGAAATATTGAAAACTTCTAAAAGTATATTGAACCTAATGGAAAATGATAAAATGTCGCCATACTTCGACGGATTTGTTCCCTTTTGTTATTGAAATCTGGTCTTCCTCCTTGATTCAAATCCACTTTAATCGAACTTTTATTAGATTCAAAACTGTTTTCTTCAAAAAAGATCAAATCATTGTTTTGAAATTCTTCAAAAATCTCATCATCAAAGCATGCTTTCTAATGTAGTTGTGAAGTACAGATGCTGCTATAACAATATTACATTGTTTGCAAAGACTGTATGGTGGCATCATTTTCAAAATAGGATAACATGCTTTAAGAATGCCATATCAACGTTCGATGATATTTCGTAAAGATAAATGGGCGTATTTATATTGCACCCTCATGGATTGTGGTGTCCTGTTTACTCCTATAAAGTCACTGCAATGATATCTTTCTCCTCTGTATAGGGCTAAAAACCTAGGCATATTAGCATATTCTGAATCAACCAAATAAAATTTCCCTATCCAACAAAAGATACACTAGGGGTGGGCGCGATCGATTAATCGCGCAAATCGGTTAATTTTTGCAGTTAACCTAAACTAATGTGTGGTTCGGTTAATCGATATTCGGTTAATCATTGTCGGTAGTATCGACCGAACCGCAACATTTAAACCATGGTTAATCAGTCATATAGAACGGTTAACCGACTATTATTCGCAGTTGAACGGTTAATTGGTTAACCAGTAAAGTTAGAATGGTTAACCGATTGATTGTTTGCAACTTTGAAATGTTTGCATAGAATTCAAGTTCAACACACACCCATTATTTGATTTGAACACACATAACATAACAGCAAAAACTAAAATTCAAGTTCAACACACACATAACATAACAGCAAAAACATAACACATAGAAATTCAAGTTCAACACACACGCAAATTAATGTTTAAGAAAACTAAAATACAAAGAAATTCAAGTTGACCACACATTGATAAAGAAACTGAAATGGAACACGGCAACAATTTCATACACGGTAGTTTGTTTACAACTATAACATTAATAACTAAAATACATACCCCAACAATGATAAAGAAACTGAAAAGAAACTGAAATTGAACACGCAAATTCAAGTTGAACATACATTGAAAACTAAAATACATACCCCATCAGTTTGTTTACAACCACAACAATTTCATACACAGCAACCGCCATCAACCGTTACACAGCAACAACAAGCATTATAACTGAAATGGAACCTTCTTCTTCATCCTCGTATTCTTTGACTGTAAAGATCCCGGACTCGGTCTTCGAAAATCGGCACCCGTACTTCACTTGTACTCAAATGTCGTAGATCCAAACGCCGAATCTGGCTCCCCGGAGCTTATAACACAGTAAGTATAAAAAAACAACGGAAGAAAGAAATGAATAATATCAATATATATAACATTGATACAATGACAGATACAAAATCTGATACAATATGATACAACAGAATATCAATATACATCAGAGATATGATACAAGAAATAGTAGCGAAAAGAAAATAGATAACACCAGCAGCAGATAGAATGTCTCCAATAGAATGCTCCAATCCATAGCTAGCTCGAACCAACATCACGATGCACAAAGCTAAGCAAGGTCAGTCGTCCAAGGACTGAACTAGCTCCAGATAATCTACTAAACCTGACTATCTGAAGAAAAAAAACCCCAACTCTAGACTGCCCGTGTGGAAAATTATGGGCACCCAGAGTTTAGGAAGCGAACAATAAACTCCGGGTCAGTCATGGGACTGGTGTGAGCAACAAATACAGCTTATCTTTAAACAAACAACAAAAGGATTTTAAACATTGAAATCCGCAATGCTTTTGAAAAATGAAACTACCATAAGACCTCCCGCCACACACACAATGCAATCGCAAACTTGGAGGAGATTTCTTCTTATGATAGTCAAACATGCTTACTACGCAAAAGAAAACTCTTTTGATATTATTACTAGTGCATAGTGCAGAAAATCATTTCGAAAATACAATATTAATCTTAGCCAGCATAGGTACCATTATATTATGCCTGCTATATTCTACCGCCTGAGGAGACAGGTTATACAACTGCAATCGTAAAGGGCTCGTATTGTTTCTTTGGATTTTCCAACAAATGGTCAGGCTAAGGAACTTCCTACTGCCACATGGGTACGCCTCTGGCGGGACGTCCCGAGAACTAACTAGCTCTCTGCCAACACAAGGCCGGGTTACCTCTTACACTAGGTAACTACTACACGAATATGCCACCCCCGGTCCTTTGGGACCTTTATCCGAGGGCCCTCGATCACACAGCAACAATCACACAAGAAATGAGATTGGAGCAACCACATAGGTAAATATCTGGGCTACATACCATAATATCAACTTTTTCCAGAAGGAAATGACATACCCTAAGGGGAGCGACCCTCATAACCTTGCCGCATCATTCCTGTTTCGACCATTTCCGGTCTGTGAGGTTCAATGAGGTTTCGTCCACAAAGCTACACTTTTTCACAAAGCCATGCTTTGATCACAAATGATCAATAAATGATCAACACACAGCAACACTCAACATGCCACATTACCAAATTGGGAGTATATCGCTGATAACCTTCAACTACATAACCTATGAGCTCGTACGTCTCAGAGAAGGGTGTTAAGCTAAGAGAATAAATTCTCCGCCACCAAACAGAAATGTATTTGAAAGAAATCAGCTTTATATCTCAAAGTGTAATGTCAGATATACAACCATACAAGTCTGTTCCGGGTTCGAACAGAACTGAAGGCACTTCCTAAGAAGCCCTTGCAATCCGGGTATTCACAATCCCGATCGGACTTCCCATCACTTATGGAATCTCTATACCGGGAGCTACCCAGTGCAGAGACAATCGATAGGTTATCCTATCGTTCTCGCAAACATCCGGTCTTCAACACCGGTCTTCAATTTCTATCCATATACGACGTATCACTTATTCGGAATGGGTTATATGACACATAGTCCTCTCCCGGCTAAACCGAATAGTGAGCGTAATATTTAAAAACATATGGATATTGCGATTTCAGTTAAGTCACAACTTATTATCCAAATTTCTCTTTTAAATGGTTTAAACACATTACCATTTTAATCTTTTAAATAAAAGATTCATTTCACAAAGTTCACCCAGTTTCACAAAAATCTATTCATAGATTTCCAAATCGATTTCCATTTCAATTGGATTAACTCGTTAAATCTTCAAATTAAAGATTTAACTTATAGCTTTCAAACTGTTTCCAAAGATTTATTCATAACTTGGAAATATCATTCTGAAATCCCTTTAACACAAATTGGAAGTTCATTACTTATGTCAAAGCTTTTACTATTTGAAAAAAAATAGTTTCGTTTCAGAAAAATCCAGTTATATTTACACGAGTTAAAACCCATGAATTAAATTCAAATTCCCAAATCAATACCTTTAAAAACGTTTAACCCATATATAACTTGTACAACATCTTTAATCCCTAGTTTCAAATCATAGGATTCAATTTCAAACTTGAATTCAAATTTAAATCAAATTACTTAAATTTTCAGAAATCGATTAAGTTATTCAAAATAACTTTTATCTTTGAAACTCATTTACAAAAGCGTTAACATTTAACCCAGATCCATTTCCAAAATCAATTGAAATTAAAATTTCAATTTCATAAATATTAAATTTAAATCATCTGTGACTTAACCGATTTCCACGTGAAATCCATATTTGTGTGTGTATGGTGTGGTCCAGGGGTTTCATACAGTAGTGCAACATCATCCAATCATCACAGATCAGAATACAGAAATATAGTGGATAAGCGGTATAAACTATAACGCTTATCTTTCATTCACATAACACAGATATATATATATATATATATATATATATATATATCACAGATAATAAATTACATCACAGATAATTAATTACATTACAGATCACAACATAAATCAGGATATATCATAAAACATCACATATCAGGGATATCAAACAATTCAACACCCAATATAACCCAAACGTCCATAAGTAGGATCCACTTAATTATCTGATTAATTTAAATCAGATTAATTCCTATGAATAAATTTGCTAGTCATGGTAAATGAATAATCCATTAATTACAAAACATTTAATAAATTATCCTTTAATTAATCATTAATTAACCCTTAATTAATAATTTAATCCTTAATTAATTATTCTTAATTAATTGCAATAACTAAGTAATCACTCCTTAATTAATAATTACTTCTTAATCACTTTCATTAATTAATTAACCTTTAATAAATTAATATTCTCAAATTAATTACCTTAATTAATTTATCACATTATCCTTAAATTAAATTTTTGCTTAATCACTTGAGTAATCAACTTTAAATCATTAATTAATATCTAATTAATAATCTTTAATTTACAATTTAATTATTCCCTACTTAATTTATCTTTAAACTTTAATTAATTAATTTAAACCTTTAATTACTTATTAATTAATCCAAATCATTAAGTAATTAAATAAATAAATTATCCATTTTAATTAACTTAATTATTTATGAATTACCATCATTAAGTCTTTATTTACTTTAAGAGAAAACTCTTTTTTTTATGATTTAATTATCACTCACAAATATTGTTTGGAAACATTGATTTCAAATTTTCTTTTAAATTTCATTTTAAATTCAAGGTTTAAAATGAATCCTTATTTATCTTATATAAAGTTTAAATCCAATTTTAAACCTTAAATTCACATATTAAACTTATTTAAACATTTAAATTTACAAACTTAATTAAATTTCAAAATCTGGAATTTAACTTCAGATTTGGATTTTTAGCCCAGTCTTGGTTTTTTTTTAAATGCTTCCTGTACAATTTCAACTTTCAATTTAAATTCAAACTTCTTCTTAAAAACACATAAATGCTTAAACAACTTTAAGGTATCAAGCAATTTGAAAATAAACTTATTAATTCCAACTATATTTCAGAACTAACTTGAATTCATTCTTACACTTTGATTTTTTAAAATTTAACTTAAACTTTGTTTTAAAATTTGAAATTAATTTTAAAATCCCAAAGCAACAGACAGGTTTTGTTTACACCTGGAAAACAGCTTATACCCGGGCCAGAAACAAGTTTGCTTCGAGTCTGATACGCATCCGCTTCGAGTAAACTACCCAACTATTTCGAGTTATACCTAAATTTACTCGAGACCAAGCTAAAACCAAAGTTCATCAGAACCACAGTGCACCGTGCACATGCACGGTGACGTTGATTATCTCAGATCATCAATGATGATCTTCTCACATCCACAATCACTCACGTTTCACTCCACGATCATCATATCGTGCTTCAATTCTCGAATTCGAATTCGAGATAATACATTCAAACCTGGAACAGGTAGACCACCACAACCCCAAAACCTGAAACCATCTCATGATCCCAGCTCCGACCATCTGAACACGCGAAACCTCGGTCATCACTTCGTCAACCCCCATGCTTCCATATCCCAAAAGCTCGTGACACTCGATCGAACGGTGACGACGAACGAACCAAAATACAGCACCACGTCAAAACTAGGTTTACGAACGAAAAATGCTTGCCGCTGCCTCCACGGTGAACATAAGCATCTCCGATCATTTTTCCTACCATCGTCATAGGCCCCTGCACCTCCACGCGAAGCCTCGACCACCAACTACACTCTGATCAACAGAAATTGATCCAAACCCAAATTTCAAACAAGGCCGAACTGCTCCCGAACCTTTGATCAAAAAATTATAATTTTTGCTTTAAAAAATCATATTTTATTATAAGAATTCAGTTTACAAACCTGAATTCGAGAATTAAAAGTTTTAAATTTTAACTTGTTTAAAGCTTTGTCCAGTTATGTTAATTTCCAGAGGAATTTACAAGTTATTTTTACTCGAATAAAATTTAAATCTTGAGTTTATGCTATCTCAAACAAATTTTGATTTAATACTGAGTCCAAACATTGAGTAGATCAGGTAACAATGGTTTTTGAATCAAAATCTGGTGTTTTAAATCTAAGACAGAGGAACAATTTTGATCATCAGTCTGCATACAAATCATCCATTCATTCAAATATTCACAGAGCATTCAAAAACATACTTATACTCAGATGTAGATGCAACAAAGTCAAGCTTTAAATTTTTAAAAGGTTGATGTTACTCACTTTGGTTTGCAGAAGAACACAGAGCTGCTTTTCATTTGAACCAAGCTTTGAACTTCTAGCTGCATCCTTTCATTTAATCTCTGATTTGTAGTTGATTGTTTTAATTGAATTGTTACTTAAGTTTTGAAATAATGGTTACTTGGTTTTTTTTTATAAATGATCGAACTGAGGGAAAGAAGCTCCCAAGATGATATGTATAAAGTTGAGTTTACAAGTGATATTATTTGTACAAGGTAATTAATTTTCTTTTGTACCATAGTCAGTGCTATTTTCTTTGGTTTGGAGGCTGAAGTACTTTATGTCTTCATTTTCAATACTTGTTGACTTCGGCTGATATGATAATGTTTTGGTGGCTGGTACAATCTAGCTTTAGTGGCTAAAGATATTTTCATTTATTAAGCTTGCCTTATTTTACAAGTTTACACTTTAATATACATTTTTTTTGTTTTACCAGCCTACATATTTATCTAAATTTTCTTGTACAATAGATATTTATAATTTTGTCTCTAGTTTTGTTTCAAGTTTAAGTGTACATAGTTTATTTCTGTCTTGTTCTATTCCTTATGTATTTGAATGTGTATGTTTTATTTGCTTGTTTCATTACTTTATAATGTAAATGAACTTCTATTTTATTTTATTTTTCTTTTATTATTTTTGTTTGTTTTACTACTTTGTATTACTTTATATTTATTTTCTATCTCGATCATTTATTTCTAAATTTAATACTAATTATTTTTATATTCATTCTGTAATATAGGTGAACTTCTAGATTTTTAATCTGTTATTAGATTTTTATCCAATGTATTTACTTTATACTTTATATCTTATATATTTTCATTTTTAAACCATTTATTTATTTCTTTTTGTTTGTTTCGAGAAAGATATCGATCAATTCCGATTCTTTCTTTTTCGATTGATTCTTTTCCGATCGAGGACACGTCCACGCCTCCACTTCTTGCGGAGCTTGGGACGGATGTAAAGCTAAGCAAATTGCTTCCGCGCCAAGAACGGAAGACTGTGTAGGTTGTAAAAGATGTGAATCTGCCTGTCCAACAGATTTTTTGAGTGTCCGTGTTTCATTGATAATATTAGTTGAATATTTTTTGAAAGATTTTTGTCAAAGTTCAACATGAATGTTGACGGACGACCGAGAAAAAAGAAAGGCGACACCTTTGATTTTTAAAGTGGTTTATCTTAGCGTGCTAGCCGCTGCTTCATTTCGTATAGCGATAACGCTTTCTCTTTCTTAGCGCTCCACCCCGAACTCTGGTTGCGCTTTGGTTGGCTTTCTCAATTCAAATCAAATTTACTCATATACGCTCAAATACATATATACTCACGTATATACATATATATACAATATTTTAAATTTTAAATGATTTATACAGAATTTATTTGGATAGGGGAAACTCGCAATCAATCTATCGATTTATTTCACAAATTTATTTTATTCAAAAATTAATCAATTATCAATTTAAATTTATATAAAAATTCGGGGTCGTTACAACCTTCCCTCCTTAAAAAATTTCGTCCTCGAAATTTTCCAAGGAGACACAAAGATAGATGAAAAATATTTCATCAAATCAAACTGAACATCTACTCTGCATTTGGCTTACCAAATCATAATATCAATAATAGATATAAGAACGAATCTTTTTAATTTTTCTTTTCTTTCCACAAGATACTCGGGTTATCCAGATCTACGAAATATGCAGTGGCATTGGTTAGTTCAAAGGGATAACTAACCATTCGTAGAATACATCGGGACCCAAAGAATAGATAGATATATGGATACAAATTCAAAACTTTCAGTTTAGAACTAAAGTATACCTATCACCATAGCAAATAAAGCAACCAATTCATCCAAACAAACAATTTTGGTCCATCCGGAGTTTATGTCCCATATTAATATATCGAATCTCTTCTTCCTGGATCTACCAGGAACTATCGAAGAACTGAAGAGAGATGTTGAACAAAAGAGATTGATAGAGAAAAGATTGTTTCCTTGTTGTTACAGACTATTGACCATTTATAGTCGTATTCCCCTGTCCCCTATCTCATCCTCTTCTTGCACTCATACTCGCTATCAGTGGATAGTAAGAGAATTTATTGAGGCACACGAACAGATATCTTAGAGATTACACATTCTAGGGTATACTTCACCCTATCTCTAATGAGTTACTTAATGTGTTATACTCCTGAGCTAAAGTTCAACCTTAGCTCTGATACCACTGTAAATATCCCGGACTCGGTCTTCGAAAATCGGCACCCGTACTTCACTTGTACTCAAATGCCGTAGATCCAAACGCCGAATCTGGCTCCCCGGAGCTTATAACACAGTAAGTATAACAACACAGCGGAAGAAAGAAATGAATAATATCAATATATATAACATTGATACAATGACAGATACAAAATCTGATACAATATGATACAACAGAATATCAATATACATCAGAGATATGATACAAGAAATAGCAACGGAAAGAAAATAGGTAACACCAGCAGCGGATAGAATGTCTCCAATCCATAGCTAGCGCGAACCAACATCACGATGCACAAAGCTAAGCAAGGTCAATCGTCCAAGGACTGAACTAGCTCCAGATATCTACTAAACCTAACCATCTGAAGAAAAAAAACCCCAACTCTAGACTGCCCGTGTGGAAAATTATGGGCACCCAGGGTTTAGGAAGGAAACAATAAACTCTAGGTCAGTCATGGGACTGGTGTGAGAAACAAAACAAGTTTATCTTTAAACAAACAATAAAAGGATTTTAAACATTGAAATCCGCAATGCTTTTGAAAAATGAAACTACCATAAGACCTCCCGCCACACACACAATGCAATCGCAGACTTGGAGGAGATTTCTTCTTATGATAGTCAAACAAGCTTACTACGCAAAAGAAAACTTTTTTGATATTATTACCAGTGCATAGTGCAGAAAATCATTTCAAAAATACACTATTAATCTTAGCCAGCATAGGTACCATTATATTATGCCTGCTATAGTTGCCGCCTGAGGAGACAGGTTATACAACTGCAACCGTAAAGGGCTCGTATTGTTTCTTTGGATTTTCCAACAAATGGTCAGGCTAAGGAACTTCCTAGTGCCACATGGGTACGCCTCTTACGGGACGTCCCGAGAACTAACTAGCTCTCTGCCAACACAAGGCTGTGTTACCTCTTACACTAGGTAACTACTACACGAATATGCCACCCCTCGGTCCTTTGGGACCTTTATCCGAGGGCCCTCGATCACACAGCAACAATCACATAGGAAATGAGATTGGAGCAACCACATAGGTAAATATCTGGGCTCCATACCATAATATCACCTTTTTCCAGAAGCAAATGACATACCCTAAAGGGAGCGACCCTCATAATCTTGCCGCATCATTCCTGTTTTGACCATTTCCGGTCTGTGAGGTTCGATGAGGTTTCGTCCACAAAGCTACGCTTTTTCACAAAGCCATGCTTTGATCACAAATGATCAATAAATGATCAACACACAGCAACACTCAGCATGCCACATTACCAAATTGGGAGTATATCGCTGATAACCTTCTCAGAGAAGGGTGTTAAGCTAAGAGAATAAATTCTCCACCACCAAACAGATATTTGAAAGAAATCAGCTTTATATCTCAAAGTGTAATGTCAGATATACAACCATACAAGTCTGTTCCGGGTTCGAACAGAACTGAAGGCACTTCCTAAGAAGCCCTTGCAATCCGGGTATTCACAATCCCGATCGGACTTCCCATCACTTATGGAATCTCTATACCGGGAGCTACCCAGTGCAGAGACAATCGATAGGTTATCCTATCGTTCTCGCAAACATCCGGTCTTCAACACCGGTCTTCAATTTCTATCCATATACGACGTATCACTTATTCGGAATGGGTTATATGACACATAGTCCTCTCCCGGCTAAACCGAATAGTGAGCGTAATATTTAAAAACATATGGATATTGCGATTTCAGTTAAGTCACAACTTATTATCCAAATTTCTCTTTTAAATGGTTTAAACACATTACCATTTTAATCTTTTAAATAAAAGATTCATTTCACAAAGTTCACCCAGTTTCACAAAAATCTATTCATAGATTTCCAAATCGATTTCCATTTCAATTGGATTAACTCGTTAAATCTTCAAATTAAAGATTTAACTTATAGCTTTCAAACTGTTTCCAAAGATTTATTCATAACTTGGAAATATCATTCTGAAATCCCTTTAACACAAATTGGAAGTTCATTACTTATGTCAAAGCTTTTACTATTTGAAAAAAAATAGTTTCGTTTCAGAAAAATCCAGTTATATTTACACGAGTTAAAACCCATGAATTAAATTCAAATTCCCAAATCAATACCTTTAAAAACGTTTAACCCATATATAACTTGTACAACATCTTTAATCCCTAGTTTCAAATCATAGGATTCAATTTCAAACTTGAATTCAAATTTAAATCAAATTACTTAAATTTTTAGAAACCGATTAAGTTATTCAAAATAACTTTTATCTTTGAAACTCATTTACAAAAGCGTTAACATTTAACCCAGATCCATTTCCAAAATCAATTGAAATTAAAATTTCAATTTCAAAAATATTAAATTTAAATCATCTGTGACTTAACCGATTTCCACGTGAAATCCATATTTGTGTGTGTATGGTGTGGTCCAGGGGTTTCACACAGTAGTGCAACATCATCCAATCATCATAGATCAGAATACAGAAATATAGTTGATAAGCGGTATAAACTATAACGCTTATCTTTTATTCACATAACATAGATATATATATATATATATATCACGGATAATAAATTACATCATGGATAATTAATTACATTACAGATCACAACATAAATCAGG
This sequence comes from Allium fistulosum, assembly GCA_030737815.1. Taxonomy (NCBI): domain Eukaryota; kingdom Viridiplantae; phylum Streptophyta; class Magnoliopsida; order Asparagales; family Amaryllidaceae; genus Allium; species Allium fistulosum. Next base: position 1,189,575,897 of record CM060904.1, on the reverse strand, counting down.
ATATATCACAAAACATCACATATGAGGGATATCAAACAATTCAACACCCAATATAATCCAAACGTCCATAAGTAGGATCCACTTAATTATCTGATTAATTTAAATCAGATTAATTCCTATGAATAAATTTGCTAGTCATGGTAAATGAATAATCCATTAATTACAAAACATTTAATAAATTATCCTTTAATTAATCATTAATTAACCCTTAATTAATAATTTAATCCTTAATTAATTATTCTTAATTAATTGCAATAACTAAGTAATCACTCCTTAATTAATAATTACTTCTTAATCACTTTCATTAATTAATTAACCTTTAATAAATTAATATTCTCAAATTAATTACCTTAATTAATTTATCACATTATCCTTAAATTAAATTTTTGCTTAATCACTTGATTAATCAACTTTAAATCATTAATTAATATCTAATTAATAATCTTTAATTTACAATTTAATTATTCCCTACTTAATTAATCTTTAAACTTTAATTAATTAATTTAAACCTTTAATTACTTATTAATTAATCCAAATCATTAAGTAATTAAATAAATAAATTATCCATTTTAATTAACTTAATTATTCATGAATTACCATCATTAAGTCTTTATTTACTTTAAGAGAAAACTCATTTTTTTTATGAATCCTTATTTATCTTATATAAAGTTTAAATCCAAATTTAGACCTTAAATTCACATATTAAACTTATTTAAACATTTAAATTTACAAACTTAATTAAATTTCAAAATCTGGAATTTAACTTCAAATTTGGATTTTTAGCCCAGTCTTGGTTTTTTTTTAAATGCTTCCTGTACAATTTCAACTTTCAATTTAAATTCAAACTTCTTCTTAAAAACACATAAATGCTTAAACAACTTTAAGGTATCAAGCAATTTGAAAATAAACTTATTAATTCCAACTATATTTCAGAACTAACTTGAATTCATTCTTACACTTTGATTTTTTAAAATTTAACTTAAACTTTGTTTTAAAATTTGAAATTAATTTTAAAATCCCAAAGCAACAGAACAGGTTTTGTTTACACCTGGAAAACAGCTTATACCCAGGCCAGAAACAAGTTTGCTTCGAGTCTAATACGCATCCGCTTCGAGTAAACTACCCAACTATTTCGAGTTATACCTAAATTTACTCGAGACCAAGCTAAAACCAAAGTTCATCAGAACCACAGTGCACCGTGCACATGCACGGTAACGTTGATTATCTCATACCATCAATGATGATCTTCTCACATCCACAATCACTCACGTATTACTCCACGATCATCAGATCGTGCTTCAATTCTCGAATTCGAATTCGAGATAATACATTCAAACCTGGAACAGGTAGACCACCACAACCACAAAACCTGAAACCATCTCATGATCGCAGCTTCGACCATCTGAACACGCGAAACCTCGGCCATCACTTCGTCAACCCCCACGCTTCCATATCCCAAAGGCACGTGACACTCGATCGAATGGTGACGACGAACGAAGTGAAATACAGCACCACGTCAAAACTAGGTTTACGAACGAAAAATGCTTGCCGCTGCCTCTACGGTGAACGTGAGCATCTCCGATCATTTTTCCTACCATCGTCATAGGCCCCTGCACCTCCACGCGAAGCCTCGACCACCAACTACACTCTGATCAACATAAATTGATCCAAACCCAAATTTCAAACAAGGCCGAATTGCTCCCAAACCTTTGATCAAAAAATTATAATTTTTGCTTTAAAAAATCATATTTTAGTATAAGAATTCAGTTTACAAACCTGAATTCGAGAATTAAAAGTTTTAAATTTTAACTTGTTTAAAGCTTTGTCCAGTTATGTTGATTTCCAGAGGCATTTACAAGTTATTTTTACTCGAATAAAATTTAAATCTTGAGTTTATGCTATCTCAAACAAATTTTGTTTTAATACTGAGTCCAAACATTGAGTAGATCAGGTAACAATGGTTTTTGAATCAAAATCTGGTGTTTTAAATCTAAGACAGAGGAGCAATTTTGATCATTAGTCTGCACACAAATCATCCATTCATTCAAATATTCACAGAGCATTCAAAAACATACTTATTCTCAGATGTAGATGAAACAAAGTCAAGCTTTAAATTTTAAAAAGGTTGATGTTACTCACTTTGGTTTGCAGAAGAAAACAGAGATGCTTTTCATTTGAACCAAGCTTTGAACTTCTAGCTGCATCCTTTCAATTAATCTCTAATTTGTAGTTGATTGTTTTAATTGAATTGTTTCTTAAGTTTTGAAATAATGGTTACTTAGTTTTCTTTTTTTTTAATGATCGAACTGAGGGAAAGAAGCTCCCAAGATGATATGTATAAAGTTGAGTTTACAGGTGATATTATTTGTACAAGGTAATTAATTTTCTTTTGTACCATAGTCAGTGATATTTTCTTTGGTTTGGAGGCTGAAGTACTTTATGTCTTCATTTGCAATACTTGTTGACTTTGGCTGATATGATAATGTTTTGGTGGCTGGTACAATCTAGCTTTAGTGGCTAAAGATATTTGCATTTATTAAGCTTTCTTTATTTTACAAGTTTACACTTTAATATAAATTTTGTTTGTTTTACCAGCCTACATATTTATCTAAATTTGCTTGTACAATAGATATTTATAATTTTGTCTCTAGTTTTGTTTCAAGTTTAAGTGTACATAGTTTATTGCTGTCTTGTTCTATTCCTTATGTATTTGAATGTGTATGTTTGTTTGCTTGTTTCATTACTTTATAATGTAAATGAACTTCTATTTTACTTTATTTTTCTTTTATTATTTTTGTTTGTTTTACTACTTTGTATTATTTTATATTTATTTTCTATCTCAATCATTTATTTCAAAATTTAATACTAATTATTTTTATATTCATTCTATAATATAGGTGAACTTCTAGATTTTTAATCTGTTATTAGATTTTTATCCAATGTATTTACTTTATACTTTATATCTTATATATTTTCATTTTTAAACCATTTATTTACAATTTAAATTCAAATCAAATATATATATATATATTATTTCAAATTTACTCATATATGCTCAAATACATATATACTCACGTATATATATATACAATATTTTAAATTTTAAATGATTTATACAGCAATCTATCGATTTATTTCACAAATTTATTTATTCAAAAATTAATCAATTATCAATTTAAATTTATATAAAAATCTGGGGTCGTTACATTGATATTTTCTAAAAATAAAATAATAAGAATTCATCAGTTTGTAGATAACACTGAAATGGAAGATGCTTATAATAGAGAAATGATTAACAGTTTTATTTTGAACAAAAACACAAGGATGTAACCACATATATGTGTCTGTTTATATGGGCGCAAAAACAATTAACCGTTACTTGAATTGTGGAAGTTACAAATTAAGACTGTGGAAGTTACACATTACGACTGTTTAATGCTATAATACATCGTAGAATTGTTTGTTTAGAGTTAAACATGAAATAGAATAATAAGGAAAATAGACTATGCATACATAATTACTATGGACTCATTAATTACTGTGAAGTCAGTTAAGGTTCATTATTCCAGTAATTTACTCAATTATTAAGGAATTGGCATCAACATCTCAAAAGCTATGCATGTATTAGTATACAAGAAGATTGTTTCATGCTAAAAATATATTATCCAGTATACAAGAGTCTTATTAGGGATGGATAAAGATAAAATAAGTTGAGGAGGAAAATGTATAGACTAAGCAATTGATGTAGTCATCATTATTTTATCATTAAGGACTTGTTAATTACCATATGAACCCAATAAAAGATTGAAAATATTTTTAGTAAACATTTACATGCTAAGTTTATAAATAACTGATGAAATTATTTTCAATTTATTTATAAATTGAAATTATAAGTTTTCAGCTTATAATTATAAACGACTGAAAATAAACCTGAATAAAACCTACTTCTAATTATAAAAGACTGAAAAAAACCTGCTTATAAATAAGCTGAATAAAGAAAAACATAAAATCTGCTTAATAAACTAAATATAATTATAAATTATAAATTATAAAAATTGAAAAAAGTAAGACTGAAATAAACTGAATAAATTATAAATTCTATTAGAGCAATTAGGAAAACCTGATTAATAACTTGAGCTATCTTGTGTTCAACAAATAAAGCCCATAACATTGATAATCATTTCATTTATTTATAATTCAAATTGTATGATGATATAGTGTTTCATTTTGTTGTAGTATTTATTTATGATGTTACAGTACCAAAACAGATCTTTTTTAAACCCACCAATCTCTACTAATATTACTGCAGCAATAAGTTGTATATTGGCCTCAGCCTGAGAACATGCTAATGCATAAATTAAATTAATATATTATTCTTAATATATTATATCTAATATATGAGCAATGATATACTGAAGTGAATATAAACACTGTGATTAGGGTTTATATATCATTCTTCTTTGAAATTCTTTTTAAGATACAATATTTAGGAAAATTTCAGCAACACAAAAAGACCTAATTGTGCACTGATCTTACTCAATGTCAAAGTGGATAACATGACTAAAGATATAACATGTCAGCACAAATTAAAAAAATTCTACATGGAAGATACTAACCATGGTGAAAATAGAGATGATGGAGATGGACTATCCATGTTGAAAATTGAAGATAATGGCATTTCACATTGATGTTCATGTACAAATTCTACATGGAAAACAAATTAGTTAGAGTATTGTATGTAAAATCAAACAAATGTCAAACTAGATTATTTTATGAACGCTAATATCACCTAAGAATGCATCATCATAATAGTAAACATCATCGAGTGGAACCTCAATCCGGTGATCGATAAAAATTGGTTTGGACCTTAACCAATTTTGAGTACAAACCAATGCCTCAACCATTCGTGGACTCAAAGTGCTACGAAAAGGGTCTATAACCCTTCCTCCGGTGCTAAAAGAGGATTCGGAAGCAACCGTGGACACCGGAATAGCAAGGAGATCTCGAGCGACTAGAGGTAAAACATGATATTTGGAACTATTTACCTTCCACCATAGTAAAACATCAAAATCATTTGGTGCATCCTCAATCGGTGCATTTAAATACTTTTCTAGTTCATTGCCTTCATTATCTTGTTGTCGAACTTGTCTTAAAAAAGTATTCCTTTTTCTAGAAAGAACATCACTAACATTCACAACACTTTCACTATCAATGGAAGTACTAGATCGTGGTTCATCACATGTTTATGTTCCAAATGTAGAATCGCTCACGTAGAAGTCAAACAACCTTATCAAAATATCTTTTACACTTTTTAATATGTCATCTGCAACTACTTTATCATACAGGTCTTCAACACATAACTTCAAAAAATTGAAATTTATACCTTGGATCAAGCACACATGTAACTAGTAAAATTTTGTTCATGTTACTTACGCTTCCCCAATATTTGTCAAACTTAGCTTTCATATTAAATCCCATTCTTCGAACACAAGGATTCGTCTCTGCAATCAATGCTCGTGGTTCTTCTTGAATTCCACTTAGCTCTGCAAAACAATCATTTGAGGTAATAGATAAAGTTCTGCTAAATTTTAAAGTAATTTCATAAACATTCTTTAAGATTTTAACAAATAATTCGGCATTTTTCCAATCTATAGTACCCGGAGGATGAACTTCTTCATTAAAGTAAGCAACAAAAATACCATCATTTTCTTTCATATCATCAAAAACCCTTTTGTATTTCAAAGCTGCTTCCAACATCAAATACATTGAATTCCACCTAGTAGGTACATCTAAAACAAGCATAGATTTATTCTCAGTTCCCAAACTTAAACACATCTCTCTAAATTTAGAAAATCGTGTTGGAGATGATCTCACAAATCTAACTGCAGTACGAATTCCAACTATAGTATTGCTAATTTCTTTTAGCCCATCATGAACAATTAAAATGATTCTATGGGCACAACAACGTATATGAATGAATTCACCATTCAAAACACTACCACCATTATAATCTTTTAATTTGTTTTTCACATAATTAATTACCACTTCATTTGCACAAGCATTATATCGACACTATTCTTTTGAGTTACCATATTTTGATACATTAAACAATAAGTTTTCCAATATTTTCTCCTTTGTGACTAGTAATCACACAAAAATTTATAATCCTTTTATGTAAATTCCAATTTCCATCAATAAAGTTGCGGCTAAAACCATATAATTCACATTTTGAATAGAAGTCCATGTATCGGTAGTTAGACAAACACCATGCAATGATTTAGAGAACAACTTTTTAAGAGAATCTATCGAGTCCCAATATAATTGAAGCACATCCCTACAAATTGTTCTACGGGAAGAAACTTCAAAACTAGGACACAATTGCCAACAAAATTCGAGAAAACCTTCACCCTCCACAAAAATAAAAGGGAGTTCATTAATAATTATCATTTGAGCTAATGATTTTCTACATTCCTCTCAATTAAATGACCATGTGGTAAGAGTGCAACTGTCTTCACTATCGCTATTTTTTCCAAAAGCTAAAGTTTTTAGTTTCTTATCACTATCATGTGGAATTGACCTACAGGATTTTGCTACATGATAATTCAAATGTGAAGTGCCATTAAATCTAGAATCGCATGCAAATTGTTGACCACGATAGTTGTAAACACATTTGTTAACTTTGGGATTAATATCTTTAGTAAAATGTTTCCATACTGAAGAAGGCTTGCGATTCGGGTGTGGAGGTGGTTTTCCAACATTGATGTTTTCGTCCCCGGTTTCCTCATCATCCGCTTCATCCACATACTCATCATCATCCGTTGTTTCTCTAAAAGATCCACCTATTTCCACCTGTTTTACAATTGATAAAGACATAAAATCAACGGGAACTGAAGCTCGAAAACATTAAAATGAAAAGGATATTATGTTGTAAAGGGAACCTGTTGATTAGAAAAAGATATTTGAAATAATGAATTATTTCAATAATTTGAGTCAAAATGTTTGAAGTAGATCACCAATCTCTTCTAAGTATAGCAAACCTAAACATATGTGTATATACTAAACAGCGTTCCATACAATTTGAAAAAAAATAAAGTCCAAATATAATAGCAAACAAATATAAAAATCAAGTCCAAAGTATGTATATTTTCTCACACAGCCATTCGCCCTCTATTTCACACACGCATGCAATCACAGGACACATGCATCCATGAATGAACAAATACTAGGACACAAACCTTCACTTACATTTGTGCATATATGTACAATATAGTTTTAGATAAATACTTAATTTAGTTTACTTTTAGAAATAAATGTACAGAGTACAAGATTGAACAGACCAAAGATATTTAACCAACTCATATTTAGTAATTTAAACCATTATGGATATTTTTTTCACTGATTTACAAATTGAGCAAAGTTGAGGAGTTGAGGAGTATTTAACAATACAAAAATTTCAAAATCAATTTCTAGATACAAGATTGAACATGCCAAAGATACAAGTTGAGGAGTATTTAACAGCAAAGTTGAGGAGTTGAGCAAAGTTGTGGAGATTTACAAATAAATTATGTACAAAGAGTATAAGATTGAACAGACCAAAGATAATTAACCAACTCACAACATTTCAAAATCAATTACTAGATACAAGCATCAGTTGAGGAGTATTTACGCATGAATAGCACACCCAAAACACACAAACACAACTAACTCAAATAAACAAAGGAACAGTGTATATATACAAAGCATGAAAACAGGAGCACACATTAATACCTACAAATAATTTATATGTACATGAAAGCTAGAACTTTATAATTTCAATTCCATTTGTATCCAAATAGGAGCACACATTAATACATGAAAGATTATATTAATCCTATGTTCGAATCAGATTATATTAATTGCAAATTATTTTCAGTTTATTATGTATCCAACAGGAGCACACATTACTGTATATATACAAAGCATAGAACATGATATATATTGTAAAATGTTGAAACTATAAAACTGGAACTGGAGACACAATCACGCATGAAACTGGAGACACAGTCACGCAGAACAAAGTTTTGGTATCAGTTTATGCATCAGGGCTACACAAGCAAGAACATCCACACGCATGAAACTAGAGACATAATCACGCAGATAACTACCCAGATCAACACACTATAGCGATCAAAACACACACAAGATTCTCAAGCACCGAAATTTATAGCATTTAAAGTGAAATCAACAGGGTACAAATTGCGGCAAACCAAAACATTGGATACAGAAAGAAGCAACTCAACGCAATACAAAATGAAACGATGCAAAAAGAAAATCATCGCTGAAATCGACGATGCAAAATGAAAATCATATACAGAAAGAAGCAACCAAATCACGATTGAAACGATGCAAAATGAAAATCAAACTCACATTTTTTTCTCTTCCTACTAGTATTAACCATTGCTGAAATCGACGATCTAGTGAGCAAAGATTGAAGAGCAAGGTGGCACTCGGTAGACTGGCTGAGGATGAGTTGATTATCACGATTGAGATTCCGAGAAGAACGAAAATTAAATAGATAAGCTAACTTAGGGAATGAATTGTGTTCTGAGTGAATACTGAATAGCGGCTAGGGCAACTAGGGTAAGCACGAATGGTTAAGGGTTAGGAAAAGAGCAATGGGTCGGGTAGCGAAAAGAATTGGATTGGGTAGGCCCAATAATTTAAAAAATAGTTTCGGTTAACGGTTGACCGATATATAACCACGGTTAACCTTTAACTGAACCGATTTTGGTCGGTTAACATCGATCTGTTAACCTAAAGTTCGGTTAACCAATTTTTTCGGTTAAAGTGGTTCGATTAAGATCGATTCGGTCTGTTAAGTCGGTTCGGTCGGTTAAATGCCCACCCCTAAGATACACAATTATAAACTCATAGCTAAATTTAACTTTGAGTTTATTGTTTAAGATTATTGTGGCATAAAGAATTATAAGTCCAGTTTAATTTCATGATTTTGAAATTTATTTAAACATTACTATAAAAAACAAAAGTAAATAATACCTTTTGGAGGCATTGGAAACATTTTATTTGGATTATTAATTGTATCCATCAATACTCTTGAATCATTCGCACTGTCTTCCCATCCAGCTAAAACGTATGTGAAAACACATATCAAATTCGCATGCGCACATTACATTTTGGGTACATAAACTTTTCCTCTCTCGATATGGAATATGTGCCTTTCCCGCTATAGATGCACTAATATGTGCGCCATCAATCGCTCCAATGAAATTCTAAAAGAAAAAACCAATTACAAATGTGACTGTCACACGTAGAAAAATAAGGATAAGATTTTTTAGGAAATGTAACATAAAATTCTGATCAATTTGCACTTATGTATAAAAGGCGTTGATAGGAGCAACAACTCTTGAGAGCAATTGGCTAAGCATATAATAAAGTTACTATAAAAACATACCTTAAACCAAGCCCAATATTTATCACCTTTGTTTTTCAAGTATGGATGAGCTATCGTGAAATCTGGAGGCACAATGACTTCTTTAACAAATTTGTATAAAGCCTTTAATACATTTCCAAAATGGCGTGAAATTGTTTCCGAAGAGTGTTGAAAACGATCGGAAACAACTCTGTTACTATCATTATAACCAACTATGTATAGAAATATGCACATTTGTTCTTCCATTTTGACATGTTGTGTATCGTGCAACAACCTATGAGTCTTTAGAGCCTCACATAAATCTGGTAAAACTTTTGTATGAATACGGAACATGTCCAAGCATCTAATCGTATGACCATTGAGTACATTAAAACATATTCTCTTCCACTCAAAGAGTCATTTCTATATGGTTGTCTCGGGATGCTTCTCGAATAATACTTCTTTCCAGTATGGCTAACTATTAATTCAATAAATTCTTGTTTGATATCACTTGATCCACTAGATTCGCTACTTGAACTCGTATTTGTCAATATCCTATATGTAGAAACATATTTTACAAAGAATAATACAAATATATTTAAAATAAAACCATAATCATGGAAGGTGTCAATAGTTTGCAATCAAAAAGGAATATTACATACTCAAGTTTTATAATCTGAATAAATTAAAGATCGATATGCATCCAAAATAAATTAAACTATGTACTGTACACTCACAAGAGTTTTAGATTAATATTTAAAGGGCATTCTCTTCGTTCATAAGATTATCATTTTATTCTAATCATAAAAACCTCATTGCAGCTTATAAAATTATCTCAGTTTTCTATACATAAAAAAGAAAGATCCTTAAAGCATAAGAATCGATAATACCAACTATTTCATTGTTGGGAAATGAAAGAATCAATGATACATAAAAGTTATAATTGGAATCATGAAAAAACATTTCATTATTTCGAATGTGTCCCATGTCTGCAATCATAGATGAATTTTATATTGTGTTATGATAAATTATGGAATTAAATATGTTATTAGCATTAACTTTTTTTCCCTTTTTGACTGCTCATTTTCCACTAAATGTGGATTAATGTATATAATTATACAAATATCTTTTAGGCAAGTACAATCCATGTTCAATAAAAGTATAATAATAGGAGTTGATTGTTTTTTCCTTCCATTGTTGTTGGCTAATTTATATGCATTACTGCTTATATATTAGAACCTCAATACCTAAAAAAGATGAAGATGAAATATAGTGAACTGATATTTAACTTCAAGACATAGCACATGTTTCGAATATCTATATGTATTTTAATATTAACAATTTGCATCAGAAAACAAGTGGACAAACTTGTACTTGCTTGAATTAAAACTAGGTAAATTTGAACTACAAATTAGTGAATTACTAAACATACTCATCCCCTAATATTTAATATTACTACAACCTCACATGTTTATAATTTATAAACACACATGCTTGAACTGTATTGTATTCGTTACTGTTGAGGACCTTGGGGGTAGGTTTGTTGATCAATTGGAAGAAATGAAGCAAGCCATCATTTTGATTTTCAAACTGAAAGCTTCTTCTTTTGCTTTCTAGTTGTTTTGTCCATTTTTTTAATATAAAGTTCCCTTTTTTGTTTTTGACAAGTGTATGGTTATCTAGATTAGAGAAAATAGTTATCAAGGTATGAATACAATATGCTTTTTTTCTTCTTAGACGAGTGTTAAGCAATATGTATCTAAGTTTGAACTCGGACTCCAAAGAGCAATCATTTATATCCATGTTCAAGTCATTTTTTTTTACCCAAAACATATATTTAGGTATGTTACCTGAAATAATCTAGGAAATACTTACCAGGAACCATTTGGTAGTTGCAAAAGTTATAACTAGCTGTAGAAGTTTGCTTGGTGCAGTGGTTGTCCTAAACTTGAAGAATCGTTCTATATTGCTGCAAATAAGAACCAAAGATCAGTGATCCATCAACTATTTAGGAGAAGAATGCAGTAAAACAAAGATAATATTTGATGACATTCAAAATTATTCATATCACTGAACTCAAAATAAAGCTATGAACACTTATCCCGAGATTTGCAAATTAATTGACAATATCAAAATGATAACTTGAGGATTTATAAATTTGCAAATTAATTAACAATATCAAAATGGTCACAAAATGATAGCTTCATTGAACTTCGTCAAAATGTTTTTCCTTACATAAGATTTTTCATATTAAAACACAACATTCTCAAATTTGTACCATTCAACATTCACAAAATGATAACAACGACATCCCTAAATAGAAGTTCATACTAGTTAAGCAAGATACATGGAGAGTTAGAATCCTAATAACTTCATATAGTTTTTCAATGCAGCGCCATTATGTCAATCTTTAAACCGACAAGATCCAATCCCTCCTTAGCTCATTGGACATGTAAACAAATGTCTCCCTCCATATTTTTTTGAAGCAATTGCAAAACACAGATACGTGCATGGTTATCAATGTTTAACGCCATTTCATTAATAATTTTCATGCACTCTGAGACAGAGTATTTTTTTTTCTCCTCATGCTTTCTCCTTTCCTCCTCCAATCTTCTTTTCTCCTCCAATATAGCTGCAGAAGTCTTGGTTAAAATCTTAATAGATTCATTGAAATCCATCCCGTCCCTCTCCCTTTTGTCACGTTTACTGCTCCTACTTGTGCTTCTAGATGGTAAGCCACTTGTAGCATCGTCTTGTACTTTTTCATTAGGTAGTTCTTCAGCAAGTGACACCGCTATAGGTGAGCTGTAACGAGATATAGAACGAGAAACATTTGGATGCAAATCAGCATGAGCATCACTTGAATCAAATTCAATGTGAAGCTTGAAGTTTTCGTCTTGCTATTACATCATCAAAAATAATAGCCAGCTTGTCATACTTGGGGAATCCTTCGGTTCGAAATTTCTTTATCCGCTTTGACTTTGGATACCTCCGATCGATAAATAAATATTAGTTCACAATGATATTCAAATAATTTCTTTAATTTTCATTAAATAATAATTATCACCTTAATGTAGTCATCCCACTAAGCACGTCTGCATCCATAGTACCCAACAGCGAGTTCCATCATAGGCCATTGTTTTGAACAATCGGCTTTTTGTGCTATTTGTACTTCTCCTTCAAAGATTGCATCTTATTTTTGTATGCTTTTGGAAGATATTTTTGAGCACATATTTTATAGCATTTCCTTCAATTGTCTTCCTATTCATTTTTGAAAAAGGTTCCAATCACTCTATGTCTTCCACATGCATTTACTTTTTCCACCATCAAATCTATAAAGACACCTTCTTTTGTTATGTCCCAATTAGCCGAGACTAGTGGTGCCGACTCATATGAAGGATTAGTATGTTGAGTAACATTGTCGAAGGTCATCACCTAGGATCATTATTGAAGTTAGATAAGACATAGTAAAAACTTGAAGAAACGCGATATGCAAATAAACAAAGAATGACACAGATGTGATGGCTAAACCGTTTCATAATATTAGTACATAACAGTTTCATGGCAGTTAATCTTTTGAAGCTTATGCATCTCTAATAGAAGTGCATATACAGGGCAGAGATGAACATTATTGGAACATACAAACATACATATGCACAACCATATATATATATATGCACATACATATTCTTATACTTTTGATAAAAATACAATGGAACATTAATGAAGACATCAACAAGGTCTAGTGGAATTCCATAATAACTGTTTTCCAAAGTGTTTTATATCTCTAGATGCTTTAACGAACAAAACTTAGTGTGCACTGCTTGAGAAAACTGTTCAACTTTAGGAAGTATTTTTATATTATTTTTTGTATTGAAGGAAACTACTGCGCTTACTCAAGTCTATGAAATAATCATTGATATTTGATGCTAAGAAATAAAATTGAAGATACAAGAAAGAGTAGAAATTAATTTCCTTCTATTTGATGTTGGAAGTTTGGTACAATACTAGAAAGTAGGGAAAAGGAATGTAGAAACTTCCATGGCAGCATATCAATAAGAAATTAAGGAAACAAGTTCTAGATCAGTTTCTTGAATAAGGTACATAACTCTGTCTGATGACAAGCAAAAAAAGGTCCAAATAACACTCCCTTAACCTAGCTAATTGTGCCTAACACTGAAATTTGTTTACTAAATGGCGGAAGATGGAAAGAAAGTTTTCAACTATGGTGGTGGCAGAAAAAATTCCCCAGATGGATGCAACAAACATAATCAATTGTGTATAAACTTTTTACTTATCCGATCACTATTCTATAAATCAGTAAAAATGAATAAATGTCTTGACATAACTGATTAATCCAGAACAATCCTTAATACACTTCTATAAATCAGAATCACGTACAATACCAGCTCAAAATAAATAAATGTCTTGACTGATCGAACCAAAAACAAATAAACGAAATCATAGTAGAATGAGAATAAATAAGAGATGAAAACGAATACCTTTATCAGGAATATCAAAGATAATTAGGTGCGGCTCGATAAGATTGAAAAGGAAAAAATCGTCCAAAGACCTGATTGGAAGAAGCGGGGCTGGGAAATTGATACGTTGTTTTGGATTATGAAAGTCGAAAACAAAAATACTTGGCTTTTGAAATAAGTGGAAAAGCAGCTTTCAAAAGCCCAAATGTTTTATATATCCATATGGGCTTTTTTGATTTTACTTCTAAAAAGCTAGATATTTCTAAAAAGCTAGAAAGCTACTTAATTCAGCACATTCAAACAGGGTCCTTAATTATTCATTTTTGCCTTTTCTTTTACTAAAGAAAAGAAAAATAACGTGAGTTAGTCCGCGGGTGCGGTGTAGTTGAAAGGAGGCTTGAGTTCTAGTAAAAAGACCTAGGTTCGATTTTTATCTTGCGCTTCCCTATACTATATAAATTTACCAAAGGGTATGGAGACTTGGATCAGCGGATGGTTTTACCGGCCCGTCGGATTATCCTGGTTTTTCAAACAACAACAACAACAACAACAACAACAACAACAACAACAACGTGAGTTCTAAATTCAGACACACTTAGTTACACATCTGACTGCAACAATAAATTTACTAAAAGAAATATTTGCAAGACACATTTACAGATTGCTGCAACAACAAATTAAACGTACACTGTACGCAAATTTACGTAGTAACAATCAGTGTCGCGTTCAAAAACTCTGATAACACTACTGCCACACACACTCACCAACATAAATTGGATGTTAACCACCAGCACTCTGGACCATGTTTGCACATTTAACGTATATACAAAAACATAAAGCTTAAAGTAAATAATTCAAAATCTGTACAAAGTAGGATAGGATAACGAAGTTTATGAAGCTTGCTGATCCATCATTCATGGAGGAACACAGCAGCCAAACATATATCATTAATCAAACACATTCTCGTAAATTAACCAATGACTACGTCACAAAATAACACAGTAGTACATCAAAAATAAGCATGTTTCTACTACTACAGCTAAACTTTTTTAATGCACACATGATCGTTCTATAGACGTGCACATTGTCAACCAACTGTAACCAGTCATTTAAAGTAACAGAAATGGTCGAAATCAAGCCCAGTTTTATACTAATCAAAACATATGCGAACAATATCAAGCATGTGTACCCATGGCTGTGGCACGATTCACACTTAGTAAATACAACAATATCCAACTATACAATGTGTTCACTCATATTTCTTATCTTGTGAGCTGTAGTAATAGCAGTATTAGTAGTAGTAGTAATAGAAGTACTGTGAGCTGTTGTAATAATAGTAGTAGTAGCAGTAAAAGAAGAAGAAGAAGAAGAATTAGTAAGAAGAAGAAGAAGAAGGAGAGAAAGAACGCAATGCATAAAAAATTCCAATAGTTAAAAAGGTCATTATTGCCAAATGTAACTGAACAACCAGCACATTTACTTACAGGGCGCGGAGAAATGAAAGGCCCCAAGAACATATGGGACATGATTCTCTTTCCGTCCCTTGAATTTTTTCATCAGTCCATTAACATCAGGAAGTATAGGACATGATAACCACGTTCCTATTTACTGCGTCCCTCCTTTTATTACATTTTCAAATGAAGTAAGAGAGGAGATAGTACTATATGTTGAGAAAGACGAATCTACTATTACTTTCGGCTTTTTCTTCAACAGGAAAATTTGATGCAACTCACCGAAAACATATGCGCGTTTCTACATATAATTAATAGCCTCATTGACAAGTATTTTTCTGTGTTTTACATTCAGAATATTGCCAGCGTTGATCATTGTTGCGCTATGCCTAAGTGTTCATATTACATCAATATGTTAGCCTACCTGAATCCGGTCTTGTTCACATTATCAATTGTCATCAATATTTCCAAATGTTTTTATTTATTTCAAGTCTCGTGATTAATCAAAATGCAATCCACTCACTGCTACAACTACAAAATGAGAAGGGGAGTAATGCCGGATCAAGAACAGAAAATAAAAGGAAAAATAAAAATAAAACAAAACAGAAACAAAAACTCTTCATTATCTGCACATTGGTTCCTGACAGTGATAGATTAGGGAAATTTCAGCCTCTGCCGAGTAAGTAGTGCAGCAATACCCAATATCCTTTTCTTCCTCAGACACCATTTCCAATATATTTTCAAATACCTCCACATCACACGGAATTCTTAACACACCTTCCTGTTCAAATCCAAACTCTTCTTCTGCTTCTCGTAAAAGCATTTCAAATGCTCTATGACTCAAATACTCCGTTGGGATCACAAACCTTTTCATTTCTTCTCCTACGCATAAAGCAAGATAACCTTTCGGGACAGTACTATTGTTGTACATTGATGTGGATGCGCTTGAATTTGAAAGAGAAAGGGTTCTCTTTAGATACTTTATGCCTTTGTTGGTAGTGATCTTCTTTCCATCTGCAAGCTTTTTCCATTTTTTAAGCATCTGCCTTAGGCGAACTATGTCTGTTATCTTGTTATTAGACTTTTTTTGTTGATCCATGAATTCTATAGAGAATGATATTATGATGTCGATCGATGATTATATTTTTGATGGCTTGAAAAATGGAAGCTAGTTGGCTGGGGGATATATAGGAGTTGAAAACATTTATTTATTTTGTTCAACCTACATATTTTATTCCGTTCAATCACATATTGTTAATTGTATATAATGCAGTTGTTATTGCAACTGATATGCGACTGACTTATGAATCAAGAAAGGGACAATGGGTTAGAAACTTGTTGTAGGAACTATTGGCTTCCATTATTTTTATATGTCTACTGTGAAAATTACATTGATGGTAATGTCTTTTTAACTATCCTATAGTTAAAATCTTGGACATGAATCATATTTGTGTGTAACTGAGTAAGGGCATACACACATTATAGCTTCCTTAAGTTTCTTACTGTTTGCACTGGTATATACCAAAATACTTGTGTTTTTATTATTATTTAGCATTTGTATGAAGAGACATACAATGTTTTTAATGCTACATGTAGTAGCAACTATTTCATCTGGCTTTCCTCAGTCTTCGTATTAACAGATGTATTTTGGCATATGTGTATATTCTTAATTTTTTTACTTTGAAATTTTGAGTACATAGGTTACGGTCAAACCTGTTTAAATGAGTTAAGTATTATTATTATACAGTTTCTAGATTGGTATTTTCAACAGTATTTTCGGTGCAAAGACTTGGAGGAAATCAAAATAGTACGTATGATTCTATATATTAGAAGCTAAGAAGTTATTTGAATTAAATTTGATTGTTGTATTATATATTAGATATATAGTTGTTTGGGAGAACGTGGAAGAAGTAGGGTAATAAATATCCATGTGAGGTTCCTGTAAACTAAATTCAGATAGCAAATTATATATTAGTAATTTAATTTGGTCATCAAATTTGTTCATCATTAGCTGATTAATAAGTTTCTCATCATTTGGTGGGTGAGATTCCTCCACTTCAATTTTTTTTCTATTTTATTTTCTTGTACACAATAACCCTTAATTTACAAAATGTCAGCTTATTATATATATATATAGTAAACTTGATAAATTAAATACATTTAAGAATATTATTAATTGCCTAACTTTGCAAATGATATTATACCACCAACAATATTAATCATGTTAACTTGTTCCTTACAGAAGTACCACCATGTACGTAGAGCTATAATAAAAATACTGTTAGCTCATTAGGCTTTCCCGTGTTTTAAATCACAGGGATATTACCTTAGGCTGTCATATGGGTCCCCTTGTCAGGCTCGTACGTACTACACCAGGCTGATCAGAAAAAATGCGATCAGCCTGGTGTAGTAACATCTTCCAAGCTATAACATGTATGGAATTAAAGGTTCAGTAAGTCTGTTTATTATTAGATGGATGGTGTAGAAAAAAACAAAATGCTGTAGTAACAAAATTTTTGTAGTGTCAAATTCTACATCAAAAAATTTAGAAGAACACACATATCAAATTACCATAGTGTCATCTAAATTCCTACAATTACAATATTCATACATTTTGACTTTTTTATTTTTTTCCTAAAACAAATAACAAAAACATGGTGCTAGCTAGGTTCTAAAATAAATTACAGCCCTAGCATAATGATAACTTACTTAAATAGTTCTATTCTATGGGTAGTTGATCTAATCAGCAACTATCTACATTCAACATTTAACACTACTGTCTATTGACTGTTTCAAACTACATTTATACAGATTATTTACTTGCTCACAATCATAATATATCTACTATGTCCTAATTCAAAATAAAAGTATACATGCAGTAACGTCATGCAGTAAGAAAAAAGCTTAATATTGATGCCATAGGATGCTTAACAATACTGTTATTATAGAATAGACAACTGATAACAGTATGATATTGGTTTCAACAATGGTAAACTAAATACTCAGATTAATTTTGAACAAATTATACATAGTTTATTTTTTTTATTAAGTACTGTAATCTTATATTATTATATAATAACGAAACATGCTATAGTTGACCTGTATGTCCTGATCATAGCCGCATACCATGTCTCGGCACGTACGTAATTTTTGTAGTCACAAGATAATGAAAAACCAATCATGCATTCTTGCATGCAAACCAAGTTGTAATTAACTATACTGAATAATGGATATATTATGCATCACTTTTAGCAAGGAAGATTTATCTTTTTTGTCAACATTGAAATACAATTCAGTGTATATGGAACATTTTTAGTAGTAAGGATGGATGAATTAAGCTAGTTGGATTGATAACATCGATAATACTGAAAAACATTTGTTAATTCATTTAGGAAGACTTTATTGTAAATTCTGGCATGTGATGCATTGTGGCTGATATATGCATATGGTATATCTTGGGAATGGGTGTATAAGCATAATGCCAAGTTTCTTGTTACCGGTACATTATATATAGTAGTACACTTAGTCACAATTCTTAAACGTAAAGCACAATTAATGAATATAATTTGTGATATACTTATACTCATGTTTGAAGTACCCAAGTAAGCTTTCTCATTTGACTGCATTATACAATATCATGTTGCTTCAACTGTATCCCTTATTAAAAAAAAATACTGTAGAATACACTTCCATGACAGTTATTGCAGTTGCACATGCCATGGCTTTCAACTTGGTTGCATATTCAAATCCCACTTTTGTATATTATACATGAAATTGTCAGATATTCGACTGTCAGCAGTCGAATAGTATCTTATGTGTAGAAGATCCACAGATATTAATCACAATTCACAAGGTATGGAAGCTGATTCTAACTCATCAATAAACTTTATATTTGTCTTGGAAATTGATATGAAGAGAGAAGATATTAATTTCTTATTCCGTTAGTTGTGTAGAAAAATGAAGCCACACCGACATTTTATTATAATAAGCTTGCATACATACCGAGAACTGATCGAATTGCGTCTACTGGTTTCTTCAGCATAAGTTATCATTGATGCCTCATTATTTATTACATTTGTAAGTTCTAGTTTTCAAATAATTACATATACCACTATAATTAAATTCAATAATGTAGATAGATTGCTATAAAGAAAATTTATACATGTAGATGATGTTTCTTTTATTTATGCATCATTCTGTCTTTCGATATTTACAACCAAATTTTCAACAAAGACGAAGGAAAATTATTAATCAATCAAAGACAGTGGTTGTTAAGATTTCAAAATTTGGTGCTTAAGTTGGCAGTTAGACAGTAGGAGCGCAATCTTAATATTGCAACAAGTACAAATTTTGGTTAGCTGAACATACCACAGATTCACAAGTCCTGTACTGTCATTGTTTCAGTGGAAAGATATCGCAATCATTGACAGATTTCACTGCTCTATAAACTAATCGTTTTGAAGAATCAATCAGCAAATCAAATTATCAATCATTACATACAACTTACCAATCAATTTGCAGTTTCCGCCTCAATCATTGGCACTCCAATCATAAGCTCCGCACCAACTCATCACCCTCTAATCAAGGCTATATAAAATGTATGGTTTTGTCTCTGAAGGTGTAACCGATGTTTCATATCTGAAAAAGTAGAGTTGCACGGCTCCAATCCCATTGATAACAATAAAATAACTCGGAAATCAATAGGTAAAACTCATTGATTTTTAGTAATTGATTGCCTATTAATTAATTATATACCCAATGCTTCATTTACTAAGAATTGAAGAAACTTCATTAACCCTAATTGAAATTTTATTAAACCTAATTTGATTGCCAAGTGCAAGTTTCTCGGACTAACTAATTTACTAATACCTTTAGGAACGGGTGAACTATATATTCTTGACTATCTGCTCTGTGATTGTTGACAAACTCTCTCATCAAGTGAAACTTTCATGTTGTGTGCCTTGATTTTTTGTGAACTCTAGATTCGTTCGTAATCTATGTCGCAACATCGTTATCACACAACAATGTCAAAAAATTCTCAACATTTTGATTCATTCCTCGCTCAGTCATAAATTTGTGCATCTAAGTTTCATTTAGGATAATGCACTCAGCCTCCGTCGTTGAATCGACTACAACTTCTTATTTGGAACTTTTTCAGCTTACCGCTCCATCGTTCGATAAAAATACATAACCCAATACCAATTTACTCATCGACATCACTTTGAAAGCTTGAACGTGTATACCTCTTCGTATGGAGGTCTTGATTCATGTATATAAGAAATAAGTCTTCAATGTTTCTTAAATACCTAATAATACATTTTACTATTATTCAATATTTTTTTCCAAGTTTAACTAATATCGGTTTACGCATCATAATGCATAAGTCATATCTACTCTGGTATATAGTATGACGATAGATTTGATTGCAGATGCATATGATATCATATTCATATCTCTTTCTCCTAATTGGTAAGAGGAACATCATTCTTAGAAAGAGCGATTCTAGATTGCGTCGAAATATTTCCATGCTTAGAATTTTCCATACTAAACTTTTTAGTTAGGTGTCTTTGCACAAGGATTAGAATAATCCTAGCAACCACTTTGATCTATCTATATAGATCCTAATATCATATAGTTCGCTTCTTCCAAATCCTTCATTGAAAAGTTCTTGGACAACCAAACTTTCACAAATTGTATTAACGAGACGTCATTGCCAAATACGAGCAAATTGTCTAAATAAAGTATAATAAATACAGTAGCACTGCCTTGCTCTTTCGGTATACGCACGCTTCTTCTATGTTCTGTTAAAAACCAAACTATTTGATTACTTTATCAAAACATTTATTCCAACTCCTCGAATCTTGTGTAAGAGCATTGATCTTAACAACTTACCTTCCATTCTCTCACTCCCACTCATGACCTCGAAACCTTCAAATTGCTACATGTAAATGGTCTCTTCTAAATCACCATTTAAAAATTCCATTTTCACATATATACACCATATTTTCTAGTCATAGAATGCAGTGATAGCAAGTAATATCCTGTTGGACATAAGCATTGCTACGGGAAAAAATATTTCGTCATAATCAACACCTTAATTTTAAGGAAAACATTTTGTGACTAGCCTCGCTTTATAAGTCTCTACATTTGCATTTGCGAGATTTTCTTCTTAAAGATCCATCTGCAACCAATGAGTTTTATCTTTTCTGGTACATTCGTTCATGCACATGGAATCCATCATTGATTTCATAGCTTCAAGCTATAGTGCAGAGTCTTTACTCTACAGTGTTTATCGAAATGCGAGGAAAGTGTGATCTACTATGACGTAGTCCTCTTTTTCATCATCCATGCGAAAACCTTAGTATTTCTTTGGTGCGTAAGATTCCCTATGAATTTCTAATAGGTTTTATGTTTTCATATGTTGGTGAATTGGATTCTACCGGTTTAGTTTTTGTGTTAGTTTCTCGGATCTCATCAAAGTCTACAACTTTTCTTGTTAATTTTTTTTTTGATAGAAATTTTTTATAGAGAAGACAACGTGTCGAGAAACAATAATCTTTTGTTCCTCTGTGTTATAGAAAACATATAACATAGAATCCCTGGGATATCCTATAAACTTGCACAATATCGACCTTGCCTCAAGTTTATATGGACCAATGTTCTTAACGTAGGCTAGACAACCCTATACTCCAAATACTTTTCGTGGGGTTTCTTCTTGAAGGAAGTCGTCCGTTTCACAGCAGTAAAATTGATAAATTTAAAAAAAATCCATACTTGGGTCTTAATGAGTATATGAAGTTTATTAAGTAGTATTAGATCCAATATAATTATTAAAAAAATCATATATAAAATTATATCATATTTCTTAATTAACCATATTAATTAATTTGATTGAATGGTTATTTGAATATGTCATATATGTTATGAGCATTTATGCCCAAGAGGTTTACTCATGATGAGATGAGCTAACACTAAGGCAAGGGAAGTTAGAGAGCTATAGGAGAAGCAAAGTGAGACTAAGTTGATGGAGTAGATAGGAAGAATGAAATAGATGCCTTATACCTATACTCGGTCTGATGGTCCTTGGACTTGCTTTGCCTGGTGGTGCACATGAATATGCTCGGTTCGATTATATTTTAATTATTCTGTCCAGTAATAAGAGTATACCGGACGGGAATTTCTGTTCGGTAGTCCCACCATCGAATAAGAATTCCTGCTTAGCAGATGGTACACCAGACAAGAAATCTTGTCCGGTGCAAGGTATTACCTGACAAGATATTTTGTCCGGTGGTACATACACATGTCGAACTAACTACCACCGAACAAAGTGTGATCATCCGAACCAAACAATGTATTTAAGGAATGAAATCTAGATATATAAGGAAATTCTAGGTCGTATATGCTATATATGAAAATAGCCGAACCAAACAAGTTATATAAGGAAACTGCCTGATTTGTCGGGATGAATCCCATACCTCTTCAATCCTATAAATATCCATGCTTCAAGTAGCCACGTGGACAACTTTTTAGGAGCAACCAGACTTCGTCGAACAGGAATAACTGAACAGAGCACAATAAATCTAATATTCGATAACAAATCATTGAATTCTATATTCAAATACTTGTAAAAGTTGAAATATGAAAATGAAAATAAAAATGAATAGTGGATGTAGGCCCGTTACGGCTAAACCACTATAAATCTATGTGTACTTTACTTTTTCAGCATTTTCTTTCTATTTTCTTTATTGTCATAGATTCGATAGGAGGCGTTTGTCCACTTTTCATGCAAACATTTTTAGTGCTTTCATTGAGAGCCTAATTCTCAACGTGCCTCCTAAATCTAAGAGAAAGGCTGGTGTTACCAACGGGAACATTAACCAAACAACTATCAATCATGATAACCATTTGTCCAATACTTCGAGACCAAACACTATCACCAGAGGTGACTTATATAGAATTATGGCAGATCTTGATAGGTGGTTTGCTGCCCAACAACAAGAAATTATGGACCAAATCATGAAATGCTTAGGGAAAAGTCAACCTACCGCACACAACACTGAAATGAGAGGGAGATCTCATATCAGTGGATCCTAGAGGCAAAGAAGATCATACTCTAGCAGCTGATCTGATCAAGAAAATCAAGGAGTAGGGAGAGTGAATGCCGAGGAAGTAGATCTGGTTAGAATTCAACCTGAAGTAGTGGCCGAGAACTAGTTCGACACCGAACCAACCAAGAGAGTTAACAGACTAGTGCTAGCTACGGTTCAACCTTCCTGATCTAGGCGGCGCTCTCCTATCTTAGCAGAAGTGGTAGTTGATCAAAGGTGAACTTATTGTCGCAAACGATCCCAAAACCAAGATGGAAGCCGAAATCGTAGGGCAAGTCATCACCAAAGAAGCGAAATGAGTCCTTCAACCCAAAAGGAGAGGTTAGCCCAGCTCCGCCCATCCTCGAAACCAGAAGACTAAGTGTGTAACACCCCCTAAAAATTAACAATAATTTATAAATAATTATTAAGGCTCAAAAATAGAATTTGAGCAAATATTAGAATTTGGCAACAAAATATGCACTATTACATTCGTGTAGATTTTCCGAGTAACTTTCATATTTGGAGATTTGCAAATGGAGTTCAAACGAAGAAGTTATCAGCATTTTAAGTTTTAAGAGCGAAAATAATTAAAAACGAAAATAGAAAGTAAATTATATTAAATTTGGACCCTACCAGTCAGCCCCCTCCTTGAGCCGGTTGACCGTCTAAAGGGGAGCAGTCGATCGGTCATATATTGGCAGCTAGGGTTTTGAACCTTGGCTAAACGGCACTGATTTAATCATTTTAATCTAACGGATACAGTTGATCGAGCGCCTATAAATATATGCTTAACACCTCACTTCTCTTCTCATAATTTCTAACCAAAGTAGCGAAGCTCTACCATTTTCTCTTCTTTGTTATTTGTAGAAATAATAAAATATTTTATATTTATACAAATTGGGAAAGGGCAGAAAATAAAAGAGAAGAAGAGAAGAAGCAAATCAAAATTACGAAAGGGAAAGATAAATTTCTATAGTTATAAATCTATATTCCTCTTAACCTCAAATCTCTTCTCAGATCTGTAATTCTATAGTATGTATATACCTTGTTATACATATTGTTTGGATCGGAATGAAAATGAGTCAAGTAAAGGGATAGATTCAGATTTGGAAGATATTAAATGCTAGAAAGATGAGTGGGAAATTAATAATTTATTTATAACATTGAAATTTATATCGTTGAGTTCTGTTTAATTATTATGCCTATGTTAGATCTATTGAGTTGTAGGCTTAAGTGAACGTATTGAGTTAAAGCCCTACCTACACACTTCGTAAGTTAGAAAACTAGAATAGTATGTACAACCAAATCAGCAAATTTGTAATCGATCCTAAATATTTATTATTATAGAATGTTTATAAAGTTGTAAAGTTCATTCCAGATTTATAATTAGCTTGTAAATTAGGTTGCTCTAGTTGACTTGAAATGTGAATTTTTATTGTTTAACTTATTGGTAATTGGGTACAATTTAATTGTATCTATTTCTGTATAGTCTTCATGAATTATCCAATTCCATAAAATTTGTGAAAAGCTCACGTTTGAAAGAATAAGTATTATACTAAGAATCAAATAGATGTGTAAAGTACAGGGGTTCTTCCCTGTATGCACTTTCTATTTCAATAAAAAAATTCCTTGTATTTTGAACGGAGTCAGTCTCATGTTTGGATAATTTATGGAAAGTTATAACAGTAATCCTTTTTGAAAGGATAGCTCTAATAAATTGAAATGTAGGAATTTATGTTCTTCATAGAATGTACATACAAGTGTATGTTTTGGAAATTCCTAAGTATGAGAATTATTGTGTTAGGAATATGAGTACACACACATGTATAAAGGCGTCTTTTGATTAGTACATAAATATTTATAGTGTAATTAATAATATGCATAAGTATTTGTATTAGTTACAATTAGGACGACTATTTATTAATAGTGTAGAAATTATAGGATTAAGAGATTGAAAAAGGAAGGAATAGTAATTCCAAAATTTATGGACAATAACTACAAATTTAATGGGCAATAAATTTGTATTTAATAGAGAGTTAAAGGAATTAAATGAGGATTGATTAGAGAATTTAATATGGCCTTTATGGGGAAACCGAGTAGCATAATAGGTTGATTTTGAAACTTCGATATATATATATATATATATATATATATGTATGCATGCATATGTATGTATGTATGTATATGTATGTATGTATCATTAGAGATTATACAATTTTGATCTTAATGACTATTTATTATGGGCAATTGACATTTATTAGATATAAGAAGGAAATAAGGGATTAGGGAATAAGCGTATAAATTAGAAATAATTACGCAACGAACAAGTAGGTGTTAATACTAGTAAATGCATGTAGAAGGCAATAAAACTTAATAAAAGAAAATTGTATAGCCATAATTTTACTTTTAGAAAGAACATGAATTAGTGGGTTCGGAACAACATTTTGGGCTTAGGATGATTGGTTTGGTTTAGTGGGTTGGGATGTGAGGTCAGTAGAATTACACAACAGAAGTCTGTTCTTCACCTACTATCTACTAGCAGTTGTGTATACTTACTACTCATGTGGGACATCTCCAACCATAGAACCCGTGGGGAAGAGATATATGTTTGCATATAGGAAGGGAACAATATACCAAGGTCTTGCCTTAGAGTTGAAATATTAAATGGCGCAGTACCTTTTGTGATGTCAAGGGGTTACATCAGTGTTGAGGTATTAAATGGCCATTGGGTCTGCCTCCTCTCTATATAGAAGTACTAAATAACCTACAATGATACCTAATATGGAAATGAGGTATGCATTATTTATAACAAGAGGTATTAAGTAAGTAGGATGAGTATATTTCCTTGACTTACATTAGGTTAGTCTAAATAAGGTTTCAGCTGTGGGAGGTCAATGGGTTATGTCAATATTGTTGTTAATGGACCGGTATTTAGTTGTAGGGCTGGCATATAGGTTTTGACTACTACCGATCGCACGCGGTCGTTAGCAAAGACTCGGGTTATGCCATGATAGATTTTGCTTCCTACTAGTGTAAAATCCATATGGGATACACAAATACCTCAAAGTTTTATTTAATTGTTTTTTTGCTGATTGTTTAGTGGAGGTGGGCTAGTTAAAACTTAGACGAGTCTTTGAGATGCATTAGTAATATGGTAACTAAATTATAAAGCTGTATCTAAGGGTCATTGGTCTATGTAGCTTAGACCGATTGACTAACGTTTACGTTGCGGAGGGCCTGCTTTGGAGTTAAGGTATCAAATGCCCATTGGGTCTGCCTCATACTTATTTAAGAAGTATTAATTGGTCAGGGTTTATGGATAGTACAATGTTTAGATATATATGTACATAGCATATATATAGTTATACTTCGAAGGAGGTTAGGCATATTGTACGGGCATATAGGATTGAAAGGATTAGCCATGAATAGTAGACATAACACTTAAATGGAAATCAATCGGCATAAATTAGTGTAATGGATAAATTATGTAATTTTTTAGTTACTAAAAGGACGGGCTATTGGTGCAAGGCGGGAATATTAGATGGTAAAGTCTTCTAATTCATGCTCGGCACTAGCAAGGCAAATAGATACTTAAGGAATAATATTGTTTCCAACGTAGTAGTAGCCTTAGTCCGCACATATGTTTTATTATATTTTTCTATTCCATTATGAGTCTATATTGATCGTGGTCTAGTATACTTGTGTTTATTGTTGGTTACCAAAACCAATAATCTATGCCCTAATGGACTTGGGTTTCGATTTAATGAAAATTTAAGGTGTGGATTATTACATTTGGTATTAGAGCTTAGGTTACCCGATCACATGAATTAGGATATAAGAGAATGTATTTGTATTTTTACCTATAATTATATATATTACATATGCCAAACTTTATAAACTCCGACTATAGAAGCAGTTGCGACCATATCCTGAAACGGTGGATGTGGTAACTATGAGTTGGAACTATAAATAGAGTTAAATCGATGCACCTACTCTGATTACCCTGTGGGTTGGAGGCAATACCGTAAAGAGTGGATTGAGAAGAACATGACCACAACATATGGAAGAATCCTGAAGGTTGGATAGTAATTGACTCTTTTGTTGGGCTTAGGGTGCCTTATGATTGTGGATTTAGATGGATTGCCAATGGGAGACGTACATTTCATCCAGAAAAATCGGAAGTAAGAACTATATGTTGCAAGCATCCAGAAGCAAGATGTTGAGAAGGATTGAGCAAGTTCCCATAAGAAGGTGTGCATTAATCACCATAAGAAGCTGGATTTTTTGAAGGTGGGTAGAAGGAAGTAGAGTCATTTCTAAGACCGACCCTATGTGAAAGAATTTGAAAAAATGGTTTTTGAAAATTCCTTAAAACATTTTGAATGGGGTTTTCAAAGGATTTATTGGAAAGTTGTTGTTTTGAAAAAGCAAGAAATTTTGAATTTCTTGGTTTAAAATTGGTTGAGTCAAAAAGTTTGGATTATAGACTTTTGATAAAGGAATTTTTCATTTTTGAAATTAATGGAAAATAGAGCGTAGTTCTGGCTCCATGATTTTCCTATTTTTGTAAATTTGAAAGTTCTATTTTTTAATCCTTTCTAAAGGGTGGATTAATGAAAATAGTACTTGATTGAAATAGGATAAGTGCATAGAAGGGTAGGAATGCTCGATATTGAATATAGGAGGAACATTCCCATGTAAGAAAATATGGAGAATAATAGCTCAAATAGATTTATACATGCTCTTTTCAAGGAAAGCCCAATGGTTGAAGCAGTAGACAAATGCACTATAATAAGTCAATAAGGAAAACAATAAAAGAGGAAATGAGTTATGTAAGTGGAGGCAATTTAGGTAGGAGAAGTTTTAATGGTAGCAGTATTAAGAAATTTGAGTAGTAATAGCATTAGGAACTTATATAAAAATAGGATTAGTAATCTAGTTAAAAACAGTATAGGAGAAAAGCAATAGGAATATGATAGGAAAAAGGGATAAATTCCTTGGATAAGTGTAGTAATTGCGCATATATTTTAGATAGCACTTAGGTAGATGTCGCAATTGCATGTAACTTTTAGAAGTCCCCCCGATTTCTATTAAAAGCTCTGCTAGGTTTGAAAGCGAAAATAGCATGAGTAGTAGGAAAATAATAATGGAAGTTATCCGTTTTACTCCAGTTTTCATTGTTTAAAGTTGTAAAGGATGTTTTTGAAAAAATGGTTTGGTATGATAATCGAGTTTTTGAATGATTTGTGTTAAAAATCCTACCTTTAAAGAAGTAAATCTCTATTGAAGAAGGTCTTTGAAAAGGGAAACTTTTCATGGCGCCATTTTGGAGATTAAATAATTTTTGAATTGATAAAATGTTTCTAAGTCTATAATTTTGAAAATAAAGGTTTTAGATTCGGTACTTCATGATTATGAAGTTTTATTAGGAATGGTAAGGCCCAAGCCAATTTTTGATATGGAGTAGATAGAGATGACTACCTATGCAAGATAGTGTAAAGGTATAAGCTATGAATAAAATAACTATGG
Source organism: Allium fistulosum (assembly GCA_030737815.1). NCBI lineage: Eukaryota > Viridiplantae > Streptophyta > Magnoliopsida > Asparagales > Amaryllidaceae > Allium > Allium fistulosum. The sequence goes on along the minus strand of CM060904.1, from coordinate 1,189,546,937 downwards.
ATGCTCGTAGGGTAGGAACAAGGAATCTCCATTGAATATAAGGAATATTGGAATGAACCTAGGAATACATTGTTAGAGATGCATGTAAGCCATAAGTAGAACCCTCAAAAGAATTAGGAATGCTGTTAAGTATAATTTTGCGAGTCCTAGGGTGTACTCGCATGAAAGATCAAGGATAAGGAAAATAAATACCAAAGTTTGAAGATAATATCAAGAGATTTTGATTAAGAAAAGATAGTAGTATGATTGGAGAAGAAAGTAGAGGCAAAACACACATAATGAATGTTGATTGACTCAAGGTTATAGAAAGTAAGAAAGATGGTAGAAAGGTTGCTCCACCAAACCAATTTTTCGATGAGTTATTCTAAATGTGCATAGTTTATACTCCTTACCCACTACAATGTGGGAAAGCACAATTTATCCTATAACCGAGGATAATAATTGAAGTGATGGATGGACTTTATTTATAGGAAGACAAGAAGGTAAGTTAAGACATGTGGACTATAGTCGAATGACATACTAGAATTGTCTATCTTAATTGTGTAAAGAGTGATAGAGCCATAATATACCAAATATAATGAAGGGCAACTTCCAGCAATTATTTCTTTTTGGTTTTTGGGTTGTAATCACTAGTTGTCTCCCTTCGGAATTGGGAAAGCATACGATATGATATGAGATATGTTCCTATTTTATAACTGTGTTAATGGTTTGGATGGGCTTTGACCGCTATTTATATATTGGAAAACAGTGTAAATAAGGAGATCTCATAAGGACACTTAACTAGCGATAAAAAGCAGTTAAAGCTGGAAGTTAATTAGGAAATTAGGTTAGCAACTAGAACTAAAGAATGCTTAGATCCCAAAATTTTAGAAGTTTAGAAAAAATAAATTTTAGCAAGCGAAGGATGAGGAAGAGTTATTGTGAAATCACAGGTCATTATCCATTTGCCTTGAAAGCTAAAATTTATGAATATTCTTGTAGGTTGTTTGTTGTTTTGGATAAAAGGAAATGGTTTCCAAATCTAGGATTAACTACTCAATGCTAGGGCCAGTCATATACATTAGCTCATTGACTGAGTTTCGATTATGTTAAGATGTGACTTAATTTGTTTTTAAGGATGGAGCGGTAAATGTTTTGAAAAGTTGTGTTCAAAAGCTTTTGAATTTTTTTGTTTAAATGATTTTGAAAAATTATGTTTAAATACTTTTGGGGATTTGGCTTTCAGACTAATTTGCAAGATCGATTTTTTGATTTTCAAATGCCACATGCTTAGCATAGGGAGGGTTAACGTGTTAGTGATTATGAATTTTACTGTCCGACAAGGGTGACAATATTCAAAACATAGGGAATGACATGTGGAAAAAAGCTGTTTTAGCTTTGGAATTCCTATTACCATACCTTGTTGATAGTAAGCGAAACTTGCATTTAGGATAATTACATTTTAACATCCAAAAATAAACCTTCTTGTGCAAATTGAACTTGGAAGTTGGAAAATATTTTGGAGGACAAAAGAGAAGGTTCGAAAAGTACAATGGAATAGGTATCCAAAAGAATAGTGGAACTGAGAAATTTTCCACCTAAATTACTTTTCTGGCATAGGAGTATAGATTCCAAAAATCTAAATTTTCATAAATTTTGAATGTTAGAAATTGTGTTTAGGTATTGGATGGTAGGGATTGGATGCGAAATTGGTTGAACCATACTCCAACACATAGCAGTGTGGAAATTATTGTGTGAAAAAAGTTTTTGATTTTGAAAACTTGCATACATATAGAACTACTAGTATATATAGGTTGTTTGCATCATATTTTCAAAATGTTTTTAAAAGAATGCATTCATATAGGACGCGCCGATTTGAAATCATTCTATATGCATGTCTTATATGTTGTGATAAACTATTCACTTGTACACATTTAGCAATAATATGTGACGACCCGGATTTTAATGTGTGTTAATTGGGTAATTAACTGAATTAAATCATTGAAAATACTGATTTTGTAAGTCAAACAAATAAAAATTCTGATAATTAAAAATATTTGGACATACATAAATGATTTAAAAGCTATATTAGATATTTAATTTTTAAAATCTCTGGGTATGATAAATCCTATAGAAAAGAAAATAAATTTTATGTATAGATAAACTCCAACATTTAAATCATGATGAAATATCTTTAAATATACGTATAGAAAAAATATACAACCTTTATGATGTTGAAAATATATGCATATATAAGTATATATACGAGGAAATTATATATATATACATATATAGGAAGGTATAAATGTAAATATGAAAAATAAATAAAAGTATATATACATAAGTTGAAATGTATATAATACTTTTAAATATGGAAATGTATGTATATATGTATGTGATGACTACTACAAATTAATTGCATATGGAAAATCCATATATATGTATATGCATTGGGTATATCTACATGTATAAGTTTGTCAAGGTATATGTGTGTGTGGATGAGTTTGGTAATAGTTTAACAGGAACAAGTAAATAAGAGGATAAAAGTAAGGCAAGAAATATGTTTAAGTATAAATAGGTATATGATATGTAAGTAGATAAGTACGTAAAAGCAAATATACATATGCAATGTATGTATATATTTGTAGGAACATGGGGGGACAAGCATTTAATGCACATTTCAACTCTAGCCCACAAAACATAATACATCAAAGTTTTTTATGAAATCAAATCAGGTCAGGCCTAAGCCAATCTCTGAAAAAAATATAAAAAAAAGGTAAAAAAACTTACCGTGTACAACAAAACAGACTGCAGCTATTTTTCTTTGATAAATACCACTTGCCTTTGTTTCATCTTCTCAAGCAAGCAACTCAAACAAGATATACAGACTCTGCCTTTCTTCTTACATCATTTCATTCGAACAAGCTAAGTAAACGAAAAACAAAAAAAAACAACTCAAGCCAGAAAGGATGAAAACCAGATCTAAAGCAAGTAGGAGTTCAAAAGCATTTCTCTGTTCAAAAGAAGTAAAACTGTGAGTAAACTTTTTGTAACAACCATGATTTGGAGATTATCGGAATACATTAAATTATAACGGAAGTTATAATTTAATATTGTAAATTAAAAAATAATTGGAAATTTTAAATTGTTTAATCGGAATAAACAATGAATTTGTAAATAAAATGAGAAAAATAAAGTTTGGAACTTTATTTTGTTTATTTGGGTATAAATATGGAATTAAATATTGACTAGATAAGTACTTGGTTTAAATAAATTTAAATATTGGGTATTTATTAGTTTGGAGCTAATAAATTAATTAGGTGATGTATTTCAACATTAAATTGTTGAAATAAATCTAAAGTAATGAAAATAAAGTTTGAAAAACTTTATTTTGAGAATTTGAGTAGAAAATAATCAAATCGCAATTTATTTGGATAAATACAACAATATTGATAATTATTGCCAATATTAGCCTTTTATTGAATATAAAAGGAAAATTATAAAGAAAACATGTCTTTTATTAAAATAAAAGATGAAGTATTGTTTGGAAATATTATTTTGATGATTTAAAAGTGTTAGAATAAGTTGTTGCAACTTATTTGACAAGAAATAAATTTTTGGTTAAGTTATTGCTTTAAAAATAATGTTTTTACACTAAAATAGTGTAAGGTTTAAAATATTGTCAAAAATAGGGTTTTATTTATAAAAATAACTTTTTATTGGTTAAGTAAATTTTATTTTGTTATAATAACAATTTTAGTTACATACATTTATTGTATAGATTTTTCTTTGACTTTAAAATGTGCAAATTGATATATATATAGTGTTAAAATTGGATATATATGTACATAGTTTTAAATTTCTCTAAGTATATTTAGTTTTGGGCTTATTTGTGTAAAGACCCAAAAGTTGGCCTTCGAAAATCGGCACCCGTACTCCACTTGTACTCAAAATGCCGTAGATTCAAATGCCAAATCTGGTTCTCCGGAGCTTATAACAACATTAAGTAAATAACACAGCGGAATAAAAGAATAATACATTGATACACAATATCTGATACAACATTTGATACAACAGAGTGACACAATGAATATCAATATACATCAGAGATATGATACAACAAATAGCAGCGGAAAAGAAAAATAGATAACTAATATCAGCAGCGGAACAAATAACTCTAAGATAGTCTTCAAAAGAGAACTCCAGCAATAGCTCGAACTCCCAATAACGATACACCAAGATAAGCAAGTGCAGTCCATATCCAAAGACTGAACTAGCTCCAGAAAATCTACTAAACCTGACTATCTGAAAAACCCAACTCTAGACTGCTCGTGTAGAAAATTATGAGCACCCAGAGTTTAGGAAATGAACAATAAACTCCGAGTCAGTCGTGGGACTGGTGTGAGCAACAAAACAGTTTATCTTTAAAACAAATAGCAGAAAATTTTAAAGTCAATTCGCAATGCTTTTTGAAAATGAAACTACCATAAGACCTCCCACCACACACACAATGCAAACGTAGAATTGGAGGAGATTTCTTCTTATGATAGTCAAAGATGCTTACTACGCAAAAATCAAATCATTTTTGATATTATTATTAGTGCATAGTGTAGAAATCATTTCGAAAGTATAATATTAATCTTATCCAACATACGACCAGTATCGTATGTCTACTATAGCTACCATCTAAACAGTGGTGACCACCGTACGTAAATGGCAGGTTCTACAACTAATACCGTACAAAGTTCGTATTGGAAGATGGATTTCCAACAAATGGTCAGGCCAAGGAACTTCCTATCCACGATGGGTACGTCCCTGGAATAGACGACCCGAGAACCTAACCGGATCTCTGCCAACACAAGGCCGGGTTACCTCTGCAAAAATAGGTAACTACTGACACGCGTATGCCATCCCCCGATCGTAACCGATCTTCCCGAGGATCCTCGATTTCCAACAACCACATCAGAATAATAATGCAGTAACCACATAGGTTAAGTATCTGGGCTCCATACCATGATACCACCTCTATCCAGAAAGAATGACATACACTAAGGGGCGCTACTCCCTAGAACCTTGCTGCATCTTTCCTGTTTTGACCATTTCCGGGGTGTGAGGTTCGACGAAGTCTCGTCCACAAAGCTACACTTTGTACACAAAGCCATGCTTCGGGTCAAACAAATGATCAACCTATGATCACAAAGATATAAGATCAAACAAATGATCATATCGCAAATGATCAAACACTGATCATCACACAGCAACACTCAGCATGCCACATTACCAAATTAGGATATATCGCTGATAAATTTCAACTACATAACCTCTGAGCTCGTACGTCTCAGAGAAGGGTGTTAAGCTAAGAGAATAAATTCTCCGCCACCAACAGAAATGCATTTGAAAGAAATCGGCTTTATATCTCAAAGTGTAATGTTAGACATGTATCCATACAAGTCTGTTCCGGGTTCGAACAGAACCGAAGGCACTTCTTACGAAGCCCTTGCAATTCCGGGTATTCACAATCCCGTCCGGACTCCCCATCACAAAGGGTGATAAAATCTCTATACCGGGGACCAGTCAGTGCAAAGACATTCGACGAGTTGTCCTTTCGTTTTCGTGAATATCCGGTCTTCAACACCGGTCTTCAAATGCTATCCATATACGACGTATCATTATTCGGAATGGGTTATATGACGCAAATGTCTTTTCCCGGCTAACCCGAATAACGAGCGCAATCTTTAAAAACATATGGATATTGGGATTTCAATTAAGTCACAACTTAATAATTCAACTTCTTCTTTTAAATGGTTTCAATCGATTACCATTTCAAATCTTTTAAACAAAAAGATTTATTTCACAAAGTTCACTCAGTTTTCACAAAGATTCATTCACAGTTTTTCCAAAACAATTTCTGTTTCAATTTGATTCACTCGTTAAATCTTTAAAATAAAGATTCAACTTATAGCTTTCAAAACAATTTTATTCCGAATGGATTAAACAAAATCATCATTTTAAATCTGTTAAAAATAAACAGATTCAATTCATAGCTTTCAAAAAGAATTCATTCATAACTTGGAAAACCATCTTTCAATTTATACTTGAAATTCCTTTAAATTGGAATTTCATTTCTTATATATACGAAAGCTTTTATCATTTGAAAACAAACAGTTTTCATTTAAGAAATCTGATTTATTCATACGAGTTGAAATCCTTGGGTTAAATTCAAATTCCCAAAATTATACTTTTAAAATAGTTTAATTTCATACAACACATTTATCTCATCTTTAATCCCTAGTTTCAAATTATAGAATTCAATTTCAAACCTTGAATTTAAGTTTAAATCAAATTATTTAAACTTCCAAAACTTTATCAAGTTATTCAAAAATAAATTTCATCTTTGAAATTCCATTTCAAAAGCTTTTTACTTTTAAACCGAAATTTCCAATTTCAAAAACATCAGATTTAAATTATCTGTGACTTAACCGATTTCCACGTGAAATCCATATTTGTGTGTGTATGGTGTAGTCCAGGGGTTTTAACACACAATAGTGCAACATCAATCATCACAGATATATCGATAAGCGGTATAATCGATAACGCTTATCTTCATTCACAGATTCATAGATAAAATAAATTTATCAGTCACAAAGATTCACAATTATAATTCGATGTGGGTTTCGGATAACCAACTGAAATCCGACTCCCTGTCGCATCGAAATTCAAGTGCCGTTTTACGGGCCAAGGGTTTCATATTAATATAAAAATATGTCACAGAAACAGAAATCACAGATCATGACATAAATCAGGACGTATCACAAAGCATCAAAATCAAGGATATCAAACAATTCAATTATTCAATCAGGTTCAAACATTCACAAGTAGGATTAATCAATATCTGATCATAATTAATTTATACCAGATTAACTACTTATGAATAACTACAAATCTTGGTTAATTAATCATTAACTAATGATAAACCATTTTAATTAATTGACCTTTACTCATTTATTAATTAACCTTTAAACCAATTACGTAATTAATGGACCCCTTAATTTCTTTCATAAAGTAATTAACAATTTACAATTGATTATTTCAATAAATTAATCTAATTATTTATCAAAATTTATCACATAAATTTGATTACTTAATAATTTCTAGTTAATTAACTTCATTAACTCATAACATTTCTTTTCTAGAGAAATTATCTTAGATTAATTCCTTATTAGTCCTTTCCAATTATAAATAAATCTAAATTTTTTTTTTATATAAATTAAATAAATCATTCTTTACTCATCTTATTAATTTAAATCATTTTAATTACCTTAATTATCTCTAAGATAATTTAATTTCTTCATTAATGATTTCATTAACATTGAAGTGTATTTTTAAACGGTACACTTTTATTTTTAAATTCAGATTATCTTTTAAATAATCACATTTATCAATCATTAGTCAATTATCACCATCTTTTAAATTAATTCCAGAAAGAAATTTTCTTAATACCTTTTGATTAAAACCTAATACACGAATTTCAATTTATAAATTAATCAACCTTTAAATAAAATAATATTTAAATTAAAAATCATTTCTTAATTAAGGTTTCTAATATACTTATCTCCAATCTTGCTTAATTCAAGCATTATCAAATTCCATTAAGCATACTTAGAAAAATATTCATTGTCATCATATAATTTATTTCAAAAATCAATTTATTTTCAAAACAATTTGAAAATATTTACTTAAAAATTTAAAAACCCTGCTGCTTTATCAATGACCCGAGCCAATCACTCACTTACCTGAGCTCAACTTCGGGTTCCACCCTTCCATTTCCTGCTTCGAGTCGAACCCCTGCTTTTCTCGAGATTGAACCCGAGGCGATATCGTCTTCCCCAAAATTCCATTTCCCAGTGCACACGAACGTGCACGGTGCACCTACCCAAACACTTCCGGCCACCAACGATCGACGTGATCGTCGTCGATGATCTCTCGATCATACACGAGCGATAAAATGGACCTAGATCTAATAATTGATTCGCGATTCAAAATTTAACCATAGATTCGAAGAGAACTGAAACAACTCAACTAACCCAGTCACCAATCTCGCTCTCGAACTCACCGCCTCGACCACCTAAAGACCCCTAACTCCGGCCAATGGTTCGTCATCCACCCAGCCTTCATTTCCCAAGCCCACGCGTCGCTCGATCAATTGTAGGGGAAGAATGAATCAAAACAAAAACAGTGGCCAAAACTAGGTTTCCCAACTTCACTAGCTTCCCATCGCCGCCACGACCCACTTCAAACCTCCGCGCTATTTTTCCCTCTGCCCCAGTAGGCTCCTCCACCACCTCGCACAACCTCGACTACCCCAGTTCAACATCGCACCGGAAATTGACCAAATAACACTTAATATACAAAGTCGAACTGCTCTTTCCTCCCTTCATTAAAAATCTTCATCTTGGTCTTAAAAATCATATTTTGCCATCAGGATTCACACCATCTAATTAAAACAATGTTTTGTGAAATTTGAATTTTCAAAAATTTGAGGTATCTTGTGAAAAAATTTATTTTTCAACCTGTATATCTTTATACTTTATGAACTTACTTTTAAACCATAGTTCTTACTTGAATACACATATTAACTTTTGACATCAGATCCTAACACTGAGTAAAAGATGAGGAATTGATTTTCTTTGTGGTTATATAACCTGGGAATTAACAGAGAGATCATCAAATACTTAAGTGTTGTCTCAATGTAGATATAACATCCAGAGTTAAAACAAATGAGATACATATTTTACTCAATTTCTACTTACTGACTTATAGCTTTTATATAATGTTTACTCACGGATCTAAAGAAGGAGATACCGGGTTGAGTTACTCACAATCATCAAGATATCAAAACAGTTAAGCTTCGAAAAAAAGTAGGAGTTGCTCACCTTGCAAAGTTTTTTTGAAACAGAGAACGGTGGTATTTGTTTTAGATGATATCACTTTAGATTGTTTTCCAGAAATCTACTGCATTAACAAACTGCAGCTCTGTTCCAGGTGAAAGATTTTCTTGCATTCTTTGCTTTGAGTTTCACTGCCTTTTAATCTCTGGTTTGCATATATTTGGATTGTTGTTTAAATTTAAATCCTTGTTTAAGTTTTAGAGGAAATTTCTCACCACAAGTCTTAGCTTGAAGGAATGAACTAAAGTAGATAGTTCGAATATATATAAAAGAATTGTACAGGGTATATTATATTTTTGTACAACACAATGTACACTTTTGTACAATTATCAGGGATAGTTTTATTAGCTTGGAGGCTGAGGTGCTTGAACGTGATGGCTATAGGACATGGCATTTATTACTTGTACAAATTTTCATATAATTGTCTACATACTTATGCTTTGTCTCGGCTGTACAAAGATATATATGAAGATATTGTTGACTTCCTCTATAAGCTCTTCATTTATAAAATTTCGTTTCTCTCTTGTTCACTTTGCTTTACTAAGTAGAAGAAATTGTTTAGTTATTTGTATGGTTTGTTTTGTTCATACAAAATTTACAGCAGCATATTTTTATTCTTACCTTGTTTTATTTCCTTGTCTACCTCTTAAGTTATTTGTTTTGAACACTTTATTTGCCTTTGCAATGTGAATGAATTTATGTGGTTATATTGTTAGCTAATATGTTTACTTTATATTTTATCATAATTTAACTTTTATATGTATTTCTATCTCAATCATTTATTTAAATTTTTAAACGATTTATACAAAATATACTTGGATATCGGGGAAACTCGCTCCATTTTATCGATTTATTTTACTATTTTTATTCAAAAAATTCCTTTAATTATCAATTTAAATAAAATTAAATTTCGGGGTCGTAACAAACTTCCCCCCTTAAAAGAATTTCGTCCTCGAAATTCGCAGGCACGAAAACAACAAAGAAAGATAGATTCGCTCTCCTATAATTCCTCAAACTTACGATATGAATTCCAAACTCAAGTCGGAATATCTCAGAACACATACCAATTCGTCTCTCTTCGGACTTTGGTATCCACAAGAAATTACAATAGAATTTCAAAATTTGGTTTCAAACGAATTCATTTTATTGATTTAATTCAAATTTATCTTCATATTCTATTAATCAATTTACCTCAAATTAAAATTTCCAATTCCAAATTCATTAAGGTTTAAATCAAAAAGCTGATAAGAACTGATGAAGATACAAAGTAAAGATCTTCGACAATGATCCGTAGAGCCATCATCACACCGAAACTTCTTTCTTATAGTTGATACGAAGCAAATCAAAGAATTTGAAAACGAATCAAAGAAGATTGATAAGGAAGTTATTTCCACTGTTACAGGGTATTGACCATTTATAGTCGTAATCCCTTGTCCCCTATCTCGTCTTCTTCTTGCACTCATATCTACCATCAGTGGATAGTAAGAGAATTTACTGAGACGTTCAAACGGATATCTTAGGGATACTCATTCTAGAGTTTACTTCACTCTATCTCTAATGAGCTACTTAACGTGTTATACTCCTGAGCTAAAGTTCAACCTTAGCTCTGATACCAAATGTAAAGACCCAAAAGTTGGCCTTCGAAAATCGGCACCCGTACTCCACTTGTACTCAAAATGCCGTAGATTCAAATGCCAAATCTGGTTCTCCGGAGCTTATAACAACATTAAGTAAATAACACAGCGGAATAAAAGAATAATACATTGATACACAATATCTGATACAACATCTGATACAACAGAGTGACACAATGAATATCAATATACATCAGAGATATGATACAACAAATAGCAGCGGAAAAGAAAAATAGATAACTAATATCAGCAGCGGAACAAATAACTCTAAGATAGTCTTCAAAAGAGAACTCCAGCAATAGCTCGAACTCCCAATAACGATACACCAAGATAAGCAAGTGCAGTCCATATCCAAAGACTGAACTAGCTCCAGAAAATCTACTAAACCTAACTATCTGAAAAACCCAACTCTAGACTGCTCGTGTAGAAAATTATGAGCACCCAGAGTTTAGGAAATGAACAATAAACTCCGAGTCAGTCGTGGGACTGGTGTGAGCAACAAAACAGTTTATCTTTAAAACAAATAGCAGAAAATTTTAAAGTCAATTCGCAATGCTTTTTGAAAATGAAACTACCATAAGACCTCCCACCACACACACAATGCAAACGCAGAATTGGAGGAGATTTCTTCTTATGATAGTCAAAGATGCTTACTACGCAAAAATCAAATCATTTTTGATATTATTATTAGTGCATAGTGTAGAAATCATTTCGAAAGTATAATATTAATCTTAGCCAACATACGACCAGTATCGTATGTCTACTATAGCTACCATCTAAACAGTGGTGACCACCGTACGTAAATGGCAGGTTCTACAACTAATACCGTACAAAGTTCGTATTGGAAGATGGATTTCCAACAAATGGTCAGGCCAAGGAACTTCCTATCCACGATGGGTACGTCCCTGGAATAGACGACCCGAGAACCTAACCGGATCTCTGCCAACACAAGGCCGGGTTACCTCTGCAAAAATAGGTAACTACTGACACGCGTATGCCATCCCCCGATCGTAACCGATCTTCCCGAGGATCCTCGATTTCCAACAACCACATCAGAATAATAATGCAGTAACCACATAGGTTAAGTATCTGGGCTCCATACCATGATACCACCTCTATCCAGAAAGAATGACATACACTAAGGGGCGCTACTCCCTAGAACCTTGCTGCATCTTTCCTGTTTTGACCATTTCCGGGGTGTGAGGTTCGACGAAGTCTCGTCCACAAAGCTACGCTTTGTACACAAAGCCATGCTTCGGGTCAAACAAATGATCAACCTATGATCACAAAGATATAAGATCAAACAAATGATCATATCGCAAATGATCAAACACTGATCATCACACAGCAACACTCAGCATGCCACATTACCAAATTGGGATATATCGCTGATAAATTTCAACTACATAACCTCTGAGCTCGTACGTCTCAGAGAAGGGTGTTAAGCTAAGAGAATAAATTCTCCGCCACCAACAGAAATGTATTTGAAAGAAATCGGCTTTATATCTCAAAGTGTAATGTCATACATGTATCCATACAAGTCTGTTCCGGGTTCGAACAGAACCGAAGGCACTTCTTACGAAGCCCTTGCAATTCCGGGTATTCACAATCCCGTCCGGACTCCCCATCACAAAGGGTGATAAAATCTCTATACCGGGGACCAGTCAGTGCAGAGACATTCGACGAGTTGTCCTTTCGTTTTCGTGAATATCCGGTCTTCAACACCGGTCTTCAAATGCTATCCATATACGACGTATCATTATTCGGAATGGGTTATATGACGCAAATGTCTTTTCCCGGCTAACCCGAATAACGAGCGCAATCTTTAAAAACGTATGGATATTGGGATTTCAATTAAGTCACAACTTAATAATTCAACTTCTTCTTTTAAATGGTTTCAATCGATTACCATTTCAAATCTTTTAAACAAAAAGATTTATTTCACAAAGTTCACTCAGTTTTCACAAAGATTCATTCACAGTTTTTCCAAAACAATTTCTGTTTCAATTTGATTCACTCGTTAAATCTTTAAAATAAAGATTCAACTTATAGCTTTCAAAACAATTTTATTCCGAATGGATTAAACAAAATCATCATTTTAAATCTGTTAAAAATAAACAGATTCAATTCATAGCTTTCAAAAAGAATTCATTCATAACTTGGAAAACCATCTTTCAATTTATACTTGAAATTCCTTTAAATTGGAATTTCATTTCTTATATATACGAAAGCTTTTATCATTTGAAAACAAACAGTTTTCATTTAAGAAATCTGATTTATTCATACGAGTTGAAATCCTTGGGTTAAATTCAAATTCCCAAAATTATACTTTTAAAATAGTTTAATTTCATACAACACATTTATCTCATCTTTAATCCCTAGTTTCAAATTATAGAATTCAATTTCAAACCTTGAATTTAAGTTTAAATCAAATTATTTAAACTTCCAAAACTTTATCAAGTTATTCAAAAATAAATTTCATCTTTGAAATTCCATTTCAAAAGCTTTTTACTTTTAAACCGAAATTTCCAATTTCAAAAACATCAGATTTAAATTATCTGTGACTTAACCGATTTCCACGTGAAATCCATATTTGTGTGTGTATGGTGTAGTCCAGGGGTTTTAACACACAATAGTGCAACATCAATCATCACAGATATATCGATAAGCGGTATAATCGATAACGCTTATCTTCATTCACAGATTCATAGATAAAATAAATTTATCAGTCACAAAGATTCACAATTATAATTCGATGTGGGTTTCGGATAACCAACTGAAATCCGACTCCCTGTCGCATCGAAATTCAAGTGCCGTTTTACGGGCCAAGGGTTTCATATTAATATAACAATATATCACAGAAACAGAAATCACAGATCATGACATAAATCAGGACGTATCACAAAGCATCAAAATCAAGGATATCAAACAATTCAATTATTCAATCAGGTTCAAACATTCACAAGTAGGATTAATCAATATCTGATCATAATTAATTTATACCAGATTAACTACTTATGAATAACTACAAATCTTGGTTAATTAATCATTAACTAATGATAAACCATTTTAATTAATTGACCTTTACTCATTTATTAATTAACCTTTAAACCAATTACGTAATTAATGGACCCCTTAATTTCTTTCATAAAGTAATTAACAATTTACAATTGATTATTTCAATAAATTAATCTAATTATTTATCAAAATTTATCACATAAATTTGATTACTTAATAATTTCTAGTTAATTAACTTCATTAACTCATAACATTTCTTTTCTAGAGAAATTATCTTAGATTAATTCCTTATTAGTCCTTTCCAATTATAAATAAATCTAAATTTTTTTTTTATATAAATTAAATAAATCATTCTTTACTCATCTTATTAATTTAAATCATTTTAATTACCTTAATTATCTCTAAGATAATTTAATTTCTTCATTAATGATTTCATTAACATTGAAGTGTATTTTTAAACGGTACACTTTTATTTTTAAATTCAGATTATCTTTTAAATAATCACATTTATCAATCATTAGTCAAATATCACCATCTTTTAAATTAATTCCAGAAAGAAATTTTCTTAATACCTTTTGATTAAAACCTAATACACGAATTTCAATTTATAAATTAATCAACCTTTAAATAAAATAATATTTAAATTAAAAATCATTTCTTAATTAAGGTTTCTAATATACTTATCTCCAATCTTGCTTAATTCAAGCATTATCAAATTCCATTAAGCATACTTAGAAAAATATTCATTGTCATCATATAATTTATTTCAAAAATCAATTTATTTTCAAAACAATTTGAAAATATTTACTTAAAAATTTAAAAACCCTGCTGCTTTATCAATGACCCGAGCCAATCACTCACTTACCCGAGCTCAACTTCGGGTTCCACCCTTCCATTTCCTGCTTCGAGTCGAACCCCTGCTTTTCTCGAGATTGAACCCGAGGCGATATCGTCTTCCCCAAAATTCCATTTCCCAGTGCACACGAACGTGCACGGTGCACCTACCCAAACACTTCTGGCCACCAACGATCGACGTGATCGTCGTCGATGATCTCTCGATCATACACGAGCGATAAAATGGACCTAGATCTAATAATTGATTCGCGATTCAAAATTTAACCATAGATTCGAAGAGAACTGAAACAACTCAACTAACCCAGTCACCAATCTCGCTCTCAAACTCACCGCCTCGACCACCTGAAGACCCCTAACTCCGGCCAATGGTTCGTCATCCACCCAGCCTTCATTTCCCAAGCCCACGCGTCGCTCGATCAATTGTAGGGGAAGAATGAATCAAAACAAAAACAGTGGCCAAAACTAGGTTTCCCAACTTCGCTAGCTTCCCATCGCCGCCACGACCCACTTCAAACCTCCGCGCTATTTTTCCCTCTACCCCAGTAGGCTCCTCCACCACCTCGCACAACCTCGACTACCCCAGTTCAACATCGCACCGGAAATTGACCAAATAACACTTAATATACAAAGTCGAACTGCTCTTTCCTCCCTTCATTAAAAATCTTCATCTTGGTCTTAAAAATCATATTTTGCCATCAGGATTCACACCATCTAATTAAAACAATGTTTTGTGAAATTTGAATTTTCAAAAATTTGAGGTATCTTCTGAAAAAATTTATTTTTCAACCTGTATATCTTTATACTTTATGAACTTACTTTTAAACCATAGTTCTTACTTGAATACACATATTAACTTTTGACATCAGATCCTAACACTGAGTAAAAGATGAGGAATTGATTTTCTTTGTGGTTATATAACCTGGGAATTAACAGAGAGATCATCAAATACTTAAGTGTTGTCTCAATGTAGATATAACATCCAGAGTTAAAACAAATGAGATACATATTTTACTCAATTTCTACTTACTGACTTATAGCTTTTATATAATGTTTACTCACAGATCTAAAGAAGGAGATACCGGGTTGAGTTACTCACAATCATCAAGATATCAAAACAGTTAAGCTTCGAAAAAAAGTAGGAGTTGCTCACCTTGCAAAGTTTTTTTGAAACAGAGAACGGTGGTATTTGTTTTAGATGATATCACTTTAGATTGTTTTCCAGAAATCTACTACATTAACAAACTGCAGCTCTGTTCCAGGTGAAAGATTTTCTTGCATTCTTTGCTTTGAGTTTCACTGCCTTTTAATCTCTGGTTTGCATATATTTGGATTGTTGTTTAAATTTAAATCCTTGTTTAAGTTTTAGAGGAAATTTCTCACTACAAGTCTTAGCTTGAAGGAATGAACTAAAGTAGATAGTTCGAATATATATAAAAGAATTGTACAGGGTATATTATATTTTTGTACAACACAATGTACACTTTTGTACAATTATCAGGGATAGTTTTATTAGCTTGGAGGCTGAGGTGCTTGAACGTGATGGCTATAGGACATGGCATTTATTACTTGTACAAATTTTCATATAATTGTCTACATACTTATGCTTTGTCTCGGCTGTACAAAGATATATATGAAGATATTGTTGACTTCCTCTATAAGCTCTTCATTTATAAAATTTCGTTTCTCTCTTGTTCACTTTGCTTTACTAAGTAGAAGAAATTGTTTAGTTATTTGTATGGTTTGTTTTGTTCATACAAAATTTACAGCAGCATATTTTTATTCTTACCTTGTTTTATTTCCTTATCTACCTCTTAAGTTATTTGTTTTGAACACTTTATTTGCCTTTGCAATGTGAATGAATTTATGTGGTTATATTGTTAGCTAATATGTTTACTTTATATTTTATCATAATTTAACTTTTATATGTATTTCTATCTCAATCATTTATTTAAATTTTTAAACGATTTATACAAAATATACTTGGATATCGGGGAAACTCGCTCCATTTTATCGATTTATTTTACTATTTTTATTCAAAAAATTCCTTTAATTATCAATTTAAATAAAATTAAATTTCGGGGTCGTTACAATTTGGGTAAGGTTTGAATCCAAAACCCTTAATCTGGAAACTTCTGGTGTATAGAAAACTTTCAGTACGTGCTCTTTTCTCACATCTTCCTTCTTCTCAAACTAAAATATACAGTAAAAGAATAATAAGAAAAACCATGGCTCACTTCAACAATATTCAATTTTTATCCAAATCTGCTGCAAATAAAAGAAGAGAATCGCCAGAATGAGAAAAGAAATGGTAATGTCCATCCAATTCCAAGGGTTTTCATCAAAATCTTTAAATTATGTTATGAATTGTCTATAATTTTCTTTTGTTTGTTTGCATGTCTGTTTTCAAACTTCTACATGTTCCTGGAGCTTCTATCTTCATCTAATTTCGCTACTTGCAACCTAAATTGCTGCATAATCATCAAGGTGAGTTTAGTACTCACAAATGCTAGCTAGAAAGGTTAAATGCGGTGTAAATCGTTCACAAAATTGCATACTGTAAATATAAAAGTTTCTGTTCTTTGTTATCTAAATTGCTTGTTTCTGGTCACTATTTTGTTTTGGTCATAACTATTCTCTCTCTCAACCAAATTTGATAATCTTGGATGTTCTGGAAAGCTTAGACATAGATCTACAAGTTTTATGTTTTGTGTTGTTTGGAATTTTGAAGTTTGCTTGATCAAAATCGTGATTGTTTGTTGCTGTCCCAAGAGCAAATCGACAGCAACAACAGTCACAGGCCTAAGAATTGTTTTGGCCATAACTCTTTCATTTCATAACCAAATTGAATAATTTTAGATGTTCCGTAAAGCTTAGACATAGGGCTACAGTTTAATATTTTGAGTTTTCTGAAATTTTGAAGTTATCTTGGTCAAAAATGTGATTGTTTGTCACTGTCCCGAGACAAAATGACAGAAGTTGTGAAATTCAAATCTCAGAATTGTTTTATCCATATCTTTTGCATTTCTTATCGGAATTTTGTAATTTTTAATGTTCTGGAAAGCATAGACTTTGTTCTACAACTTTTATGTTTGGAGTTTCACGAAATTTTGAAGTTATCTTAGCCAAAAATGTGATTGTTTGTCACTGTCCCGAGACAAAATGACAGAAGTTGTGAAATTCAAATCTCAGAATTGTTTTATCCATATCTTTTGCATTACTTATCGTAATTTGGTAATTTTTAATGTTCTGGAAAACTTAGGATGTCGTCTACTACTTTTATGTTTTGTGTTTTCTCACATTATGATCTTAAAAGAGGAAAACTGAACAAACAACACACATGTCTGGGCAAAACGCCAAAGTTATTTCTGTGTATCTTGAATTGTTGCACCAGCTTTTGCTGCTTTCTTTTATGTTTTCCGAACATGGTTTTGATGCTCATTTCAGTGCAAATATTGAGAGCTTTATATCATATATGCTCTAGTATTGAATCATTTATTTTCTTAAATTGTTCGAGCAAGTCTTTGATGATAAATTTTAATATAGATTTTGAGTATTGTATTACCTTATTCAAGAGACAAACCATGATTCTTTTGATTATTTTTGGGTTGCTTCTACTATATAGAAGTCCGGATTTTCATGAATCCTTCATTGGGATTTTAATGGATTTTAATGATTCATTATGTGATGTTTTCATTGTGATTCCGAGCACATGTGCACGTATTTTCAAACTACTTTTCCAAAAAGTGTTCATATTCTAGCTATTGTTCTAAGAAATATATTTTACAAAGTGATTTCATAAAAAATATGATACAATTAATATTTCTAAATTATAAAGAGATTTTCAAATCGATTTCTTAAATATTCTCTGAAATTTATTTCAAAACCCGATTTAACAAAAAAAAATGTTTTCTATATAAAGATACACGTTTTTGCACTTTTCGGACGTATGAGAAAGAGAATTAAACGATTTAGTAAAACATGTGGTATGGGACACATGAGTTTGCTTTTTCGGTTAATTCCGGACTTATACGATCGAAACCTCTTGAGTATTGTATCTTGAGTTAATATTTAAGATTTTCAATTCCTATTATAGGAATTATCTGAGTAGCCAATATTTGGCGAGCTGAGACGTTCGAGATCTCCTATTATATGGGTAAAAATCAATGAGAACCACTTAAAGATATTGTTTTACTTGCCAATGAGATGAGGTGAGTCTTGAGATGAGATTTCCCTTTTCGGGGATTATGGTGTATGAGAAACCATTACGAGATTTATTTGCATTTGCCTATGATACGAGGTAAGCTTCTTTATGATGATTTTATGATGTTGAGATGTATTATGATAGTTTTTACTTGTCGATGAAATGAGACAAGTCACGGATCCACTAGTACTCGTCAATGAGATGAGACGAGTTGGGTATTGTGTTTACTCGCCAATGAGATAAGGCTGAGTATATTTTCATGACGTTTATGATGTTTTACTAGTGTGGTACCAACTAACGGCTAGTAAACCGTTAGGTGCGAACGTATGGTATGGGACATACGTTAACACCTATTGGGTTCCTATCTGAGAAGTTGAGACACATTCACGATGTTTACTAGTACTACAGACCACGAGTACTCGATTGGAGTCATCTCGATGTAGTTGTTACTTCGATCATCACGATGTTATTAACTCGGGTCTTTGTGACTGGGAGTCATTATAATGTGATAGACTATAGTCATTCATGATGTTAACGATGTTAAGATATTATTTGACTCCAGTCATCATGATGTTTATGGTACCAAATAGTAGTACTAGTCACGATGTAGCGCGCGTAGTATTGCTTCGGCATGCAATCGAGGATCTGGCCAATCCGAGATTTCTTTGAGTTTTGATGTTTTAGACTTCACCGTCTTTAGATGATTGTTACATTGATAGCCTAGTGCCAGATGAGATGTATACATATATGGTGAAATCATTTATGATGTTACTCTTTAATTGAGTTATTTGCATTATGGATTGATGATTTGATGATTTTGTAGACTTCTTGATGTTAAGATGGAGTTGAGATGTATTTATATATTATACCGATGAGATGAGGTATAAATGATTATGAAGAATCTTTTATGATGAGTTTTAGTGATGGATTTGAGATGTATCTATATTCATACCGATGAGATGAGGTATGAATATGTATGATGCTTCTTTTATGATAGGGATCTATATTTCCTTGAATGATCCTTGGGATGTGCCAATGAGATGAGACACATCCATATGCGTTTTGTTCTATGTATGAAGGATATGTACCTTTGATGTATTGTTATATTGATGACCACTTCTAAGAAGATAGTTGAATCATTTGAAGTCATTATCCATATTCTTTTATACTGTTGATGATATGAGGAGAAAGCAATGTTTATTGAGTCTTATCTTTAAAACTTTACTCGTCGATGTTCCATTTGCTTAAGTGTCAGTTATGCCACTTAAGTATGACTTTATCATCATTATCTTTTCTACTTGCCAAGAAAAGACGTTGTCCTTTCTTATAATGTTGAAACCCCATTTAGGGCATAGCATCCTTTAAGAAAAAGGATACCATAGCTTTCACCTACTTATCCTTAACGATTATTCTGTTTAACTGATGATTTTAGCTAGCCTGACCCGTGTGTTTTCACTCGGGTCAGACCGAGTTGTTTCAGGTATCATCTATTGGACTTAGCTTGAAGTTGATGTTGGATATCAGCTCTTCTTTCACTTAAATAGTTTCTGTTCTTTCGCATACTCTGATGTATTTATATTTAATTCGATGTTTATGGTGTGGTTGAGTACCATCTTTGTTGTATTCATATTGTATTGTACTAAACATGTATCAGTGTATATGTATATATATGATGTTGATTAATGTTCTGTGATGTGATTTACATTTAGTTATTGTATTTTGTTCTGATAGATCCGTTAGCCACCTATAGTTTTGGATTAAGCATTTACTGGGAATGTCGATCCACTTGAGATAGAAAAGAAAAATTATATTGCAATTATCGACGTATTCAGTAGATGTTTAAGACAAAATTATAGGTGGTTGCCCTTAACCAGCCCTATTCACCGCTTTAGTAGACGGAATTACACATTAATTCTCTTTACTAAGGTGGGTCTCGAGGTGGGGCGTTACAGCTTGGTATCAGATCTGTGGTCAGAATAAAGTAGAATAAACACAGAACAGTACGTATATCATGATACATCGAAGTACAACACGAATGAATCATTGTCCTTTATTCGAGCTTGTTTTAGAATCGAGCCTTGATTCTTTTTCGAGTATTGAGATTGTTGAGGTGGAATATGTCTAGGAATATAGATATATTGTATTCTGTAGTATTCCATAATAGAGTTTGATGTCATCTTGTCTTATATAAAATCTTATTTGGGATTGTTCTATTCATATTTTTATCGATACGAGTGAATTCGTATTGATGGAGCTGATTGATTTCTTTGAGCATTCTTGTTGCATTCCTTTGAGAGTTGTGAACCCTATTAAAGGAATCCACAACGATTGGCTTGTTGTTAGCATTCTGAGTTTTCTATTTGTTGCCGCTTTAATGAATATTTGTTTATTACCCACTATCTTAAGATGTATCTGATTTGAGATGGATTGACTTATTTGATGTTAAGTCCGATCCTTTCGTTGTTATAGGATCCTATATTTATTTAGGCATCCTAATTTGATTGGTTTATTATTTCTATCACTTTGGAATGTTAATGATGATTCTGAAGTTTCTATATTCACTCTTGAGTATCGAGATGTTGATGATGTATCTCGAATTCCAGTCAAGGTGACTTTGTTGAGTTTTGTGAGTCCGTTTGGATTTGACATCCAATCGGGCAATTGAGTATTGAGGTAACCTTCTTCCTGGCTCATAGCTCTTCGGTTATCCTTCCACGAGGATATCCACTAAGGAATAAGGTGAGTTTCTAGATTTTTTCGAGTTTGATTGAGTTTATCATTCAGCTTCGTTTGAGTGTTTTTTCAGATACTCAATCAATGTTATCCTTTGTAGCATTACTCCGTTGAAGTAGTGATTCATGGATTGTGTGCTTCTTCTCCTTCGAGAAGAACATCTTACTTATCCTGTATCTTGATGATTTTTGGGAGTGGTTTGTGACATCGTAAGATTGATGAACACTCTATCTCCTTCTAATGATTTTGAGAATCGAGTATTCTGGGAATATCTCGATGCATTATCTTAATGCTCTTTGGGTTGAGTTTTGAAGCTATGTAAATATGAGTCTTATAGAGAAATTTGAGCTTTGAGATAAAAAAAATATCAAAGAATATTTTGAGAATATATTTATATGAGTAGTATTCTTTTAAAAAAAAATTTGAGAGTGTTGGGTTGTCCATCGAGTAGTTAAGAGTTCTGGTCGATACGCCTGATCAACGTTATCGATAGGAATCTCCTAAATGCTATGATGAGGCAATCAGACACGATGGTTTGTGTTTTAAAATTGAGATTTTGAAAATAATATTTTGAGATTATATATTAAATTTATTTTTTAACGGTAAGTGCAGCCATTGATTTTAAAGACGAGTAATAGAGTGGCGAGGCAGTTTTGATCGTTCGATCGACTCTGCAGCCAACAGACATATCTATTTATTAGAGATTCAGTGGTGAGGCAATGCCATTTATTTATATATTTATTTTGAAATTATAAAGATGAGAATATATATGAGAATATTCTTAAGCTATAATTTATTGGAAGTATATTTTGAGATTTTAGAATCTATATTATATACATTGGATCTTTTCAGAGAAGAGTTATAAGAGGATTTGAAGATTGTTTTTGAACTATTTAAGTGGTTTAATAAAAAGAGTAAAGAGAATTTAAACCCTTAATTTATTTTGAGGAATATTATTATGGATTTACAAAATTCTTTGAAAATTAATTTTGAAGTAAGAGAAGAAATTTGGACTTTTAATTTGAGTTTTATATTACTTACTAAGTAATATAATAAAGAGTTGAAAATTTTCAAATGTTGAAAACTGAGATTTAAAATTTAAAAGATGTTGAGAAAAAAAATTCTAAATACCTTGGATTGAAAAGTATTTGAGCTTATATTCTTGTTCTTAGTTCACTCTATTCTTGTGCTATTGACAACGACGTGCATTTTCACGAACGTTCGAGTTTGGTGGCCTTGTGAGAAGCCTTTATGTGATTTATCTATCTTGTCTATTGAGTTTATCCTTGCTGTGAGGATGTTCTTTTCGTATTATTATGCGGAAAATTGTGTTGGTGATCATTTTTGTTGCTTAGAGTACGGATTTGAATGAGATTGATCCCGACTTTATTCGTAGAGTTTTGAGAAATCTATCTTATTTGATAGATTATTTGTTGAGCATCTTATTGAGTATTGATTCGAAGACGGGATATCTTCGAAATTCTTTCGAGTTGCTTGGAAAATTCGATGGTTTGCTAGTCACTATATTAGCATATGATGGACCATTGGATTAACCAAGGGAGTTTTTCCTTATCTCTCTCTACCTTTCTGTGTTGAGAGAATGATTGGTTTGAGTTTCGAGCTTGTCTATCACCTTTGTTGATTGAATTTTTATGATATTTACAACTCTATTTCCAGAAAATTGCGGGGACGCAATTTTTGTAGGGGGGAAGTTTGTAACAACCCTGATTTGGAGATTACCGGAATACATTAAATTATAACGGAAGTTATAATTTAATATTGTAAATTAAAGTATAATTGGAAATTTTAAATTGTTTATTCGGAATAAAAAATGAATTTGTAAATAAAATGAGAAAAATAAAGTTTGGAACTTTATTTTGTTTATTTGGGTATAAATATGGAATTAAATATTGACTAGATAAGTACTTGGTTTAAATAAATTTAAATATTGGGTATTTATTAGTTTGGAGCTAATAAATTAATTAGGTGATGTATTTCAACATTAAATTGTTGAAATAAATCTAAAGTAATGAAAATAAAGTTTGAAAAACTTTATTTTGAGAATTTGAGTAGAAAATAATCAAATCGCAATTTATTTGGATAAATACAACAATATTGATAATTATTGCCAATATTAGCCTTTTATTGAATATAAAAGGAAAATTATAAAGAAAACATGTCTTTTATTAAAATAAAAGAGGAAGTATTGTTTGGAAATATTATTTTGATGATTTAAAAGTGTTAGAATAAGTTGTTGCAACTTATTTGACAAGAAAGAAATTTTTGGTTAAGTTATTGCTTTAAAAATAATGTTTTTACACTAAAATAGTGTAAGGTTTAAAATATTGTCAAAAATAGGGTTTTATTTATAAAAATAACTTTTTATTGGTTAAGTAAATTTTATTTTGTTATAATAACAATTTTAGTTACATACATTTGCTGTATAGATTTTTCTTTGACTTTAAAATGTGCAAATTGATATATATAGTGTTAAAATTGGATAAATATGTACATAGTTTTAAATTTCTCTAAGTATATTTAGTTTTGGGCTTATTTGGGTAAGGTTTGAATCCAAAACCCTTAATCTGGAAACTTCTGGTGTATAGAAAACTTTCAGTACGTGCTCTTTTCTCACATCTTCCTTCTTCTCAAACTAAAATATACACTAAAAGAATAATAAGAAAAACCATGGCTCCCTTCAACAATATTCAATTTTTATCCAAATCTGCTGCAAATAAAAGAAGAGAATCGCCAGAATGAGAAAAGAAATGGTAATCTCCATCCAATACCAAGGGTTTTCATCAAAATCTTTAAATTATGATATGAATTGTCTATAATTTTCTTTTGTTTGTTTGCATGTCTGTTTTCAAACTTCTACATGTTCCTGGAGCTTCTATCTTCATCTAATTTCGCTACTTGCAACCTAAATTGCTGCATAATCATCAAGGTGAGTTTAGTACTCACAAATGCTAGCTAGAAAGGTTAAATGCTGTGTAAATCGTTCACAAAATTGCATACTGTAAATATAACAGTTTCTGTTCTTTGTTATCTAAATTGCTTGTTTCTGGTCAC
The DNA here is from genome assembly GCA_030737815.1 of Allium fistulosum. Taxonomy (NCBI): domain Eukaryota; kingdom Viridiplantae; phylum Streptophyta; class Magnoliopsida; order Asparagales; family Amaryllidaceae; genus Allium; species Allium fistulosum. The sequence continues at coordinate 1,189,522,497 of CM060904.1, read as the reverse complement.
TATTTTGTTTTGGCCATAACTATTCCGTCTCTCAACCAAATTTGATAATCTTGGATGTACTTGAAAGCTTAGACGTAGATCTACAAGTTTTATGTTTTGTGTTTTTTGAAATTTTGAAGTTTGCTTGATCAAAATCGTGATTGTTTATTGCTGTCCCGAGAGCAAATCGACAGCAACAACAGTCACAGGCCTAAGAATTGTTTTGGCCATAACTCTTTCATTTCTTAACCAAATTGAATAATTTTAGATGTTCCGTAAAACTTAGTCACAGGGCTACAAGTTTAATGTTTTGAGTTTTCTGAAATTTTGAAGTTATCTTGGTCAAATATGTGATTGTTTGTCACTGTCCCGAGACAAAATGACAGAAGTTGTGAAATTCAAATCTCAGAATTGTTTTATCCATATCTTTTGCATTTCTTATCAGAATTTTGTAATTTTTAATGTTCTGGAAAGCATAGACTTTGTTCTACAACTTTTATGTTGGGAGTTTCACGAAATTTTGAAGTTACCTTAGCCAAAAATGTGATTGTTTGTCCCTGTCACGAGACAAAATGACATAAGTTATGAAATTCAAATCTCAGAATTGTTTTATCCATATCTTTTGCATTTCTTATCGTAATTTGGTAACTTTTAATGTTATGGAAAGCTTAGGATGTCGTCTACAACTTTTATGTTTTATGTTTTCTCACATTATGATCTTAAAAGAGGCAAACTGAACAAACAACACACAGGTCTGGGCAAAACGCCAAAGTTATTTCTGTGTATCTTGAATTGTTGCACCAGCTTTTGGTGCTTTCTTTTATGTTTTCCGAACATGGTTTTGATGCTCATTTCAGTGAAAATATTGAGAGCTTTATATCATATATGCTATAGTATTGAATCATTTATTTTCTTAAATTGTTCGAGCAAGTCTTTGATGATAAATTTTAATATAGATTTTGAGTATTGTATTACCTTATTCAAGGGACAAACCATGATTCTTTTGATTATTTTTGGGTTGCTTCTACTATATAGAAGTCCGGATTTTCATGAATCCTTCATTGGGATTTTAATGGATTTTAATGATTCATTATGTGATGTTTTCATTGTGATTCCGAGCACATGTGCACATATTTTCAAACTACTTTTCCAAAAAATGTTCATATTCTAGCTATTGTTCTAAGAAATATATTTTACAAAGTGATTTCATAAAAAATATGATATAATTAATATTTTTAAATTATAAAGAGATTTTCAAATCGATTTCTTAAATATTCTCTGAAATTTATTTCAAAACCCGATTTAACAAAAAAATATATTTTCTATATAAAGATACACGTTTTTGCAATTTTCGGACGTATGGGAAAGAGAATTAAACGATTAAGTAAAACATGTGGTATGGGACACATGAGTTTGCTTTTTCGGTTAATTCCGGACTTGTACGATCGAAACCTCTTGAGTATTGTATCTTGAGTTAATATTTAAGATTTTCAATTCCTATTATAGGAATTATCCGAGTAGCCAATATTTGGCGAGTTGAGACGTTCGAGATCTCCTATTATAGGAGTAAAAATCGATGAGAACCACTTAAAGATGTTGTTTTACTTGCCAATGAGATGAGGTGAGCCTTGAGATGAGATTTCCCTTTTCAGGGATTATGGTGTATGAGAAACCATTACGAGATTTATTTGCATTTGCCGATGATACGAGGTAAGCTTCTTTATGATGATTTTATGATGTTGAGATGTATTATGATAGTTTTTACTTGTCGATGAAATGAGACAAGTCACGATGCCACCAGTACTCGTCAATGAGATGAGACGAGTAGGGTATTGTGTTTACTCGCCAATGAGATAAGGCTGAGTATATTTTCATGACGTTTATGATGTTTTACTAGTGTGGTATCAACTAACGGCTAGTAAACCGTTAGGTGCGAACGTATGGTATGGGACATACGTTAACACCTATTGGGTTCCTATCCGAGAAGTTGAGACACATTCACGATGTTTACTAGTACCACAGACCACGAGTACTCGATTGGAGTCATCTCGATGTAGTTGTTACTTCGATCATCACGATGTTATTAACTCGGGTCTTTGTGACTGGGAGTCATTATGATGTGATAGACTATAGTCATTCATGATGTTAACGATGTTAAGATGTTATTTGACTCCAGTCATCACGATGTTTATGGTACCAAATATTAGTACTAGTCACGATGTAGCGCGCGTAGTATTGCTTCGGCATGCAATCGAGGATCTGGCCAATCCGGGATTTCTTTGAGTTTTGATGTTTTAGACTTCACCGTCTTTAGATGATTGTTACATTGATAGCCTAGTGCCAGATGAGATGTATACATATATGGTGAAATCATTTATGATGTTACTCTTTAATTGAGTTATTTGCATTATGGATTGATGATTTTGTAGACTTCTTGATGTTAAGATGGAGTTGAGATGTATTTATATATTATACCGATGAGATGAGGTATAAATGATTATGAAGAATCTTTTATGATGAGTTTTAGTGATGGATTTGAGATGTATCTATATTCATACCGATGAGATGAGGTATGAATAGGTATGATGCTTCTTTTATGATAGGGATCTATATTTCCTTGAATGATCCTTGGGATGTGCCAATGAGATGAGACACATCCATATGCGTTTTGTTCTATGTATGAAGGATATGTACCTTTGATGTATTGTTATATTGATGACCACTTCTAAGAAGATAGTTGAATCATTTGAAGTCATTATCCATATTCTTTTATATTGTTGATGATATGAGGAGAAAGCAATGTTTATTGAGTCTTATCTTTAAAACTTTACTCGTCGATGTTCCATTTGCTTAAGTGTTAGTTATGCCACTTAAGTATGACTTTATCATCATTATCTTTTCTACTTGCCAAGAAAAGATGTTGTCCTTTCTTATAATGTTGAAACCCCATTTAGGGCATATCATCCTTTAAGAAAAAGGATACCATAGCTTTCACCTACTTATCCTTAACGATTATTCTGTTTAACTGATGATTTTAGCTAGCCTGACCCGTGTGTTTTCACTCGGGTCAGACCGAGTTGTTTCAGGTATCATCTATTGGACTTAGCTTGAAGTTGATGTTGGATATCAGCTCTTCTTTCACTTAAATAGTTTCTGTTCTTTCGCATACTCTGATGTATTTATATTTAATTCGATGTTTATGGTGTGGTTGAGTACCATCTTTGTTGTATTCATATTGTATTGTACTAAACATGTATCAGTGTATATGTATATATATGATGTTGATTACTATTCTGTGATGTGGTTTACATTTAGTTATTGTATTTTGTTCTGATAGATCCGTTAGCCACCTATAGTTTTGGATTAAGCATTTACTGGGAATGTCGATCCACTTGAGATAGAAAAGAAAAATTATATTGCAATTATCGACGTATTCAGTAGATGTTTAAGACAAAATTATAGGTGGTCGCCCTTAACCAGCCCTATTCTCCGCTTTAGTAGACGGAATTACACATTAATTCTCTTTACTAAGGTGGGTCTCGGGGTGGGGCGTTACACTTTTTTTCTCTTAAAACATATTTAAATTTATGATTAATATTAGAATGTTGTGATAGATTATGTAGTAACATGGTTTGCATATATTTACACATATGAGTGCATGTTGAATGAATGAAATGCCTGTACAAAAATCTGTGTGAATATATGTATGACTCTGTTCTTATGTCAGGTTACACTTTTCACTTGAAAAATTCATATCTTCATATACAATTGATTTTAGGCTTGGATTTGTAAATGGAAAAAGTCTCTAACAATGTGTTATTAATTTTTAAAATGAATGTAAGAGTTTATATTAAGAAATTATTTCCAAAATAAAATTTTACAGTAGAAATAAATTACCTGCCAAAAATCCATATTTAAGATTTTGAATTTGGGTTCCATAATATGATGTGTTATGGAAAATGATGAATTTAGACAATTAAATTATGATTTTTAGTGTAGTATTCATTGAGATATGTGGAGATGTTCTGTTTCGACATTTTCGTCGATTTGAGTTGAACAACGAAAAGGGTTGCGGTGAGGTTTGGGCTGGAGGTGGTTCGGATGTCAATGCACTCTGGAAAAATAGAGGAAGGAATTATTAATGGCAATGGTGGCCAGGGAGCATCGAACTAGGGTTCGATTTCCAGTTTGGGCAGCATTGATTTGCGGTGTCGTGGGTTGTCTGGGAGGCACCGGAGGCGATCGCGATGGGGGGGGGAATCATGGCGTGGTGATGAGGTGCTGCTCTGGAGTGGAGGCCGTGGGTTCCAATCGTCAGGATCGTCGTCGGCGAGGAGATTTCTTCGCCTGCGTTTTGTTCCAGTTGTTGATCGTGAGGCTTGTTTTTGATTTTGCGTTGTGTTCTTCGAATCTGGGTTATCGAAGGAATGATGGAGTTGCCGTCGACTTGTAGATGGTCGGAGTGACGATCGATGGTGGCCGGAGTGGATGTGCACGTGGACATGCACGTTTGGGTTTGGGTTGTTGTGCTGAGAGATTGTATTTTAGGGAAGAAGGGGAAATCTTGGGTTGGTCTCGAGGAGGTAGCATAGTTGACTCGAAGCTTTTGTGTGAGTGGTTGTCTCGAGGCAAGCATGGGGTGCTGAAGGTTTGACTCGGGTTTTGTTCAGTTATGTTTGATCTGGGATTAAGCAAACCAATGTTTTGTAAAAAGAAAATCAAGTTTAAGTAAAGTAAAAGCAAAGTTTTGTAATAAAAAAAATCAAGTTAAAATTTTAAGAGCGAGTTCTTTCAAACAAATGGAAATCAAGTTTTAAGGGTGTTTTAAATTTGAGATAAATTTGAATTGTTGAAAATAGTTGATTTTAAAGTAATTAACTAAAATTTATTTTAAATTGAATTTAAAGGTATTTTCAATTTAAATATTAGACCAAAGTTTTGAGAAACTCAAACAAGTTAAATAGGAACGTTTTCAAGTTATAAAGTTGAAAGCCAAGGTAATTATAAAGAAGTGTTTAAATATATTTCAAATATGTTTTAAAATGAATAAGTTTAAAGAAAGTAAAAATTGAGATTTTAAAGATAAAAAAATTGTTTAATTTAATTAAACATGTTTGGAAAGAATTTTTCAAAGATTTTTAAGTATATTAAAATTAAGAGTAATTAATTAATTAAAGGATTAAGATAAATTAATAATGTGATTAATTATTAGTTAAGGTAACTAATTAAAAGAGAGTAATTAATGAAAGAAGTAATTAAGGATCATTAATTAATATAATTAATGATGTAATTAAGGGTTGATTAATTAAGATTAATTAATCAATAATAAGTGATTAAAGTGTAATTAATTAGTTAATTAAGAGTTAATGTAATTAATTATAGTTAATTAATTAATGAAGTAATTAAAGGTTAATTACTGTAAATGGTTAAGGATAATCAATTTGTGAAATTAATTAAAGGCTAATTACTTGAATGTAATTAAAGGATGATTAATAAAGGATGGTTAATTAAGATGGAGATTAGAAAGGATTAATTAATTGGGTTGTAATTAATTAATGGTTAAGATTTGCAGAATTTATAGAATGAAGTAATTTTAGAAAAACCCCCGATCTTGCATATGAATGATTGAACGATGTTAAATGCCTCGAATTGGTTGATATCTCTGATATGAAATGTTTTATGATATGGTATGTTTGGGTAGACAGTGATAATGTGGTTATTTATCGATGGTGAATTGCTGTGAAAAAGTGGCATCCAGTATTTAAATTTAAAATTGTATTCGCTTGAATAACTTGGGTTAAGATGACATTAAATTCGAAAAGACTGGAGTCAGGTGTTAGTATATACCCGAAACCACTTCGATTCTTTATAGATTGATATGTGAAATCAATAAACTGGAATGGAATGATTTAAGTGAATTGGACCATTTAACCTAAGTTTTGGTTCTTAGAAATTGATGTGTGAAATAAGTGATGTCCATATCAAATTGGGAATTTGTAAATTGACACGAGTTACCCCGGGTTTTATATAAGTTTTATGTTGTTGTATTCCATGTTAGATGGGCTTACTCACGCTGGTTTCCAACTTGACCCGGGTGTTACTTTGATGTAATGCTCGGATCAGACCGAGTATTACAGATTTTCAGGTAAGGACGTTCTGGAGTTTAGGAGACGAGCTGGATGGCAGGAACGTATGGAGTATATTCCGCTGTGATATATTGTTATTTATCTAGGACAAGTTATTTTAATTGTTTAGTGTTGTGTAATGTTGTAACTCTGATATATTGATGTAAATTAAGTGATACAGTTTTTCCTTGTATAACTGTTATTTCATTTGATATTATACTTTGATCCGTTGCGTTTTGTGAGAATCAGTGCTGTGTTTCTGTTCTTCTTCTTCTATCTCTTTCTTCTTTTCCTAACTATCTGTAATTTTCACGATCGAAAATTTCGGGTCGTTGCACTTGGTATCAGAGCGAGGTTAAGCGAGAACCTTGGCTCTGGTGGGTGTACTCATAAGGATATGGTCAATAGTACCCTAGAATGAGTTGAGTGTGTGTATATATATGAGAGCGTACTTGTTATTTTCATATATAAAGATTTTAAATGATTTTATATAAGAATATATTTTGATATATATAAAGCAATATTCCTTAACCAATAAATGTTAAGGTAACTGGTTGTTAAATTATTGGAATTAAATTAAGAGGTAATAAAATACAACCAAATTAATATTAAATAAAGGTAAGTTTAAAATGGATTCGAAATGAAATTAAATCTTGAATTTGGGGGAAAAGTTTCAGAATAAGATAATAATGAATTGGTTTCCAGATATGATAATCTTGGTTATTATCATAAATGATTGTTGTGTTTAATAATAAGATGTGTATTGATGAGTATGAAAAATGATATGTTTTAGATAAGTATGACTTGTAAATTGGAACTGAAGATGATCTAGATTGTGAAGTTTTAAATCTAAGCCAGAAAATTTGGAATTTGTTTCAAATGTTAATAGAAATAATAAAGGGTATTATTCCGAATATTTTGAAGGTGGTCATACTTTAAAATAAGAGTTGTTTGAAAGCATTAAAGGAAACTGTTTGAACTAAAACCAAAAGTGGTTTAAAATTTAAGGATAACTTAGAGTATAAAGGAAATATGTATATATGAGAAATATACATAATATCAAAAATGGGTTGAAATAAACTCTAAATGTTGAGTTTTAAATTTGGAATGAGATGTGATACCCAAGGTGATAAGTTTTTGAACTTATAAGATTATTAATGTAAAGTTTAAAATTTGAAATGGGAATCCAAATTGGGTAAGGTTGGCTGGATTAAGTAAATAGAATTTAACTTTGGGAAAGTTAAATAATTTAACAAGCAACCTGAATTGGAAATTTCAAGATGAAATTAAGATTTAACTCGGGAAGTTAAATGGTTAATTTGAATTGGGAGTTTGTGTGATCTCAAAATGGGTTTGGGATCTGGAAATTGGTAATGGATGGATGGTTTAAATATTTTTGATAATATTATCCTATTGTTATTAATAATCTTTAAATCGAGAATTGGAATTGTTTAAATGAATGAAGAAATAGATTGTGGTAATATATCCATTATTGAGATAAAGGAAATTTAAACTAATTTGAAATTAAGGATATGGAATTACTTTGAAATTAAGATTCGAATGTTGAGAATTGAATTTGTAAATTAAAAAAAATTGTTTAAGAATTGGTTTCAAAGTTGGAAGATAAAATTGGGTAATAAATTTAATTTTAAAGATAAAATTGTTTTGAACTCTTATTTGAACTTTGAAATAGGTTAAGTAAAGATAATTTAAAAATGGAATTTGGATTCAGAATTAAATGGTTTAAAGATATAAGTTGATTTGATTTAAAGGATTAAATCAACATTTAAAATTTAACTCGAATTTATAATTCGAGATGGTTTAAAATTGAGATTTAAATTGAATTAGTTCAAACTGAATTTGATTTGAATTAATTAGAATTGCAGATGGATAAGTATAAAATACAAATGGAAAATTTGAATTGGACTAATTTGAAATAAGAGTGAAGATTGAATGAGTTCAAATCCAATTGGGAATTGGGATTAATTCATATAGAAATTGAAATGATTTGAAATTGAAGTGGATTCAATTTGAAATTAGTCTAAATTAATTTGAATAATTTGGAATTGTAATTAAAGTGGATATGTTTAAAATCAAATGGAATTTGATTTGAATTTGGAAAGAAATTGAGGTTAATTCAAATTGAATTGGGGATAAATCAAGTTCAAGGGAAATTGAAGTTATTCAAATTTGAAGTGAGTCAATTTAAATGGAAGTGGAAATTTAAATTGAATTGATGGGGAATTGAACAGTTTGACTCTGGACTATTTTCAAAATAAATTGTTTTCATATAAATCTATTTTTCTAAGCTATTTACTATATACAATCTTTCTTTTTAAAGCAAAATTATTTTATATTTATTTTACAATTATTTTTGGAACTATTTAACTATTTTACAACTGTTTATAAACCAATGACTATTTTTCTACTACTTTATAACTAATTATTGTTTTATGACTATTTTGCAATTATCTAAAATTTCTATAGCTTATTACTATTTTTCAACTATTTACAATTACTTAACTATTTTACAGTTATTTTACAAACTAATAATTATTTTTCAACTATTTATCTATTTTTCAAGCTATTCCCTAAATATAAACTGGTCGAAGTTCAAACTGTTATTGATTAAATACCCAACTGAGATAAGAATTGAAGTGATCATCCAAGAGAGGATTGAAGAAATTGTGAATAGGTGAATAAAATCAAAGTGAATGTGAATAGAAAGAAAATTGATTTAACTGATAATCAATGAAGATAAATACGTAGGATGTACGTATATTATTCTATTCGCATAGTGGTTTGATCTAGATTCGAGTACAGAATTTTGAGATAATATTATCGATCCGAGTTGGGATTTTTCACTCGATTTTCGACGGCGAACCTGGATATGGATTTTTGATTGGTTTTGGATATTCTCTATCATAGTTGTGACTATGCAAGGAGAATGATGGTTTTTGATCAAGACCAAATCTGAGTCCGCACTAGGAAGTCGGGTGGACAATACTAGTTCGGAAGTGAAATTGTGTGATCGAGTGGGCGATCAGATTGATATAGCGTACGGATGATTTGTGTACATCGTACGGGTTTGAATGAAATTAATATTGAAAATTTATGGATTAGAATTGTAAAATGGTCTTTGAAATGAAGAGTATATTTTGTGAAATATATGATGAAGTAAAGTGGAAATTGGATATTTCTATGGTAAAAATTTGCTATATGGAAGTAAGTAATTTGGTAAGTGACTTTATAGAGTAATCAAATTTGAATATTTGATTTGGAATAAACAAAGTTACGTATCTGTTTGCACAAAAAATAGACAAACACCTCAAAGTTGTATGACTTAGTAGATTTTATGTTGTTCTTAGTGATTTGGGTGTTTTATGCAAATATATGAATAGCAGGGGCTAAACTGTAAAAAGACACGCAGATTTATAGTGGTTCAGCCAGAATGTGCCTACGTCCACTTTATATGTTATTTCTCTTTTCTTGTTTAGATTACAAGTACAAAGCTTTGATACAAGTAAAAGAAAGTTGTTTGAAAATTCTCTTCGTGCTTGAGCTCTCAAACTTGTCCCCCATTGTTGTACCCCTGCCCCTCTATTTATAGAATGAGGTTGGGGGTAGGGGTCTTGGAGGTATACAGCAGCTGGCGGGCCTGGGCTGACGTAATCTGGCCTGGTGGATCTGGTCCGGTTTCCTTTGGTTTGGTGGTGAGATGAGTGGCTTAGTTCGGTGGAGACTCCATTCGGTGGAGAGGTTTGGTCCGGTGGGGAGTTGTGTTGATTCGGTAATGGGGAGGTTTGGACCGGTGGGGAGTTGTGTTGGTTCAGTGGGAGGTGGTTCGGTGATGAATGGGCTGATGAGCGGACCGGTGGATCTGTGGTTCGGTGATGTCTGGTACGGCAGTGGTAGGGATGCTGGATGAAGCCTAGCTCTTCTCGGTCTTGAGATCTCTTGGGTGCGAAACTTACCCAACATTTGCCCCCCAAAGTAGGGCATATGTTTAACATATGTCGTGCTTTGTTTTAGGTCGTTAATTACGGACCTTCACGTCCGGTCATCGATGCCGAACCAATTGGTCCGGCTGTCAACACTCGCTTATAAATATGGGCTGTGCATCTTCGTCACTTCTTACCAATCTGTAACGACCCGTAAATTTCAACTGTTTTAATAACGCAATTAGTTGAAATTTTGCGAAATTTTAAATGATAAATTTTGAAAAAAATTTTATATTTGGAATACGTCTAGTTAAACATAGCAACTGGTAAATTTTCGTCCGAAAATATGAAAGTTTATTTCGCGCGTAAATTCACTTCAATTTAATCAGTTAAAAAGCGATGAAAATAAAATTTTTCCGAAACCTAAATATTTTTACATAGAAAAATTCTAAACCATCTTCTGAGCAAGATGTCAGTTGGTCGTTTTTCCAAATTCGGACATCTTTGGCTCCGTCGATCTTATTCTTCAGCGTTTTTCTTGCATTTTCCGTCAGTAGAAAATTTCGAATTTTTTTTATTCGATCGTACCACTGACATCTGTATACCGTTTTGACCGTCTCGTCATGCTGATCTCCGCAGTATATTCGTTTCTGTATTTTGAAGTCCGGTTAACTGCGAGATTGATGAAACTACTTGGAATTTCGGTACGGGTTCGAACATTTCAAATTTCTTATGACCGTTCAGTTACCTTCATATCGACCCAACAACCATCAGCTACTTGTAATAAACATTTTCTGAATTTTCGTTTATGCTTTTCTCTATTTCCAACCGTCATTACTTTCCCGTAGCTTCATTTTTGTCTTCGAAGTAATTATATCACTCACTTTTCCTATGCACTAAAACGCTCTGTCATTTATACTTTCAATCACCTCCTCTCCCATTCTTTTCTACAGCAAAGAGTAACAGTAATACAAAATATTTCCTCACTTCCTCTTTATATTTTTCTACCCTTCTTCCTTCTTTATTTGGTTCTCTTCAGCCATCTCACTCCATGCATACGCACTCCACCTCCGCCCAAGATCCGAGCTTGCCTTATTGGCCTCCGATCCACACATTTTCCCAAGCACTCCGAGTCATTCGCCGCGTTTCCATTCCACCATTCACCACCCGCCTGGCACCGGAGAACCCACGGCCTCATCACTTCACCGTCATGGCCGACGTCACCACCCTGCACCCCACCACAGCGACATCCCTCCACTAATGGCCGCATCCTCCACCTAGCATCGGCCACCACCTGCTCCTAGCGACCAAACCACATGAGCCTACCCATGCGTCTTCACCTCTTCAAACCTCCGCCTTAGGCATTTTTCCACCACCGCATCAAACCCACGCCACCTCCGCCTTCATCCCCGAACTGTCCAACACTCGGCCTCCCTTCCACTATCACCTCAGCCCAAGCTTCAGCCTTCGCCGCCTGGTACTCCCATCCTCCGCCTAGAACAGTCGTAAGTCCTCTTTGCTTGATGATGTAAATATGTCTTATGCGTGTATATATATGATATTTGAAAGTAATATACTTGTTTAGTAAATATTGATTTTAAATTATATATATAAATATATTATGTGTTGTATATATAAGTATCAGTTATATATTAGGTCTGTTGGCATGTAATATGTAATCTTTACATTAGTCATATACAATCTATTGCCTTTGTAACGTATACAAGTTGGGTACAAATTTTATCTCAAGCCTTCATATTACATATATTAATGTATGGTATTGGACAGCCTGCACATGTACTTTTGTTAGTAATATATATATTCATCTATATGTTAGTAGATGTTAGTGGTGACCCATCTGTTATATCTATTCAAGCATACTTATTTTAATATATATATGTCATATAGGTAGTATGCTGTTATATATAAGTCTGTGTAAAGTAGTTATATAAGTTTTGTTGTTTTACTGTGAATACATAGTTATATATAGTGTATTAGTATGAATAGGATCATGTGTAAATATTTAAAATGGTATATATACTTAGCTGCAGAATGCTATATGTTTAAAGATATATTATAAATTTTATTATGAAGGTCGACTGTTATTTTATTCTTGTTTATAGTAGTATATAAAGTTGTTTATATCTTACAGTACAGTATAAGTATATTTTGTGCAGTATGGAAGTGTCAGATACATGCTGTGTGGTTATATGTTAGTTTAGTATATTGGTACAGGTTGTATAAATTTTTGGTTATATTATCTATAACTTATTTGGGTTTTTGTAAAAATTTACATCTGTATATATATGTTTAAACAGATTTTAACATAAGAAAGAAAGGTACGTAAGTGATATATTTATGGGTGTATATAGTGTATATATATATAGAGATTTGTTTTAAAAGTTATTTATTGAATTTTAAATTTATATACAAATTATTTTAATATATAAACTATTTTAAAGTATTTTAATATATGTACTATTTTCAACATCTAAACGGTTTAGGTGTTATAAATGTAAACAATGATTTTTTTTTAAATTTTAACATTCGTCTTAAATTTTAATAATTGATTTCATGGGAAGATAATAATATATATTCTGTTTCTGTCTAAATTGATTCTGATTCGTTTCCCATCAATTCTTATCTATCAGCTTTATCTGTCAAAATCTGCTTTCAGCTTACTTCACTTTGAGATTGTCGTTTGGATTGTTCGATTTTCTAGATCGTGATCCAATTCGTAGCTGGTTGTGTTTCAAATTTATATAGCCTCGAAAGGTGAGCACTCACTCACGATTAACGTTCTTTTATTTATTAAATTTGATTTCAATTGAAACGATAATTGAAATATGCTGTTGTTAGATATTTACACTGTTTTACCTGTATCAGTTCACCTGTGACACCTGACACCATTATCTGTTAATTATTTATGCGATGATAATACAGTTTGGTTGATAATTGATTGATTGTTGATGTTTATATTGGACGTTAAATTGTTAATGTTAAAATGATAAATAGTATGCAATTGAAATTGATATAGGATAGTTAAATGTTAAATTTGATTAACTGACATTTGTATAATATGACCCCTTTAACTGTTGAATTTATTGACACGTAGGATTTGTTTAATTACATATTGAACCACTGAATGTATGTTGTTAAATTGATGATGTATGAAATTGTAATAGATGACAAGTGAAAACTGTAATGTAATAATCTTTAATCTACATGAAATGATAGTGTAGATTCTAGAGATAATTATATTAATTCGTACGAATAACAATGCGAATAAATACAGTTATTTCGGGATTATTTGAATTGATTATTGGATTGTTATTATTTGTTGTTATTGCTTGTTTATTTACTTTGACACCATCCCTGTTATCACACTGCAAGTTTCCTTTGTTATGCTTTGATTTTTAATTGAATTGGAATCGGGTTGAAATGATAAATACCCAAAATTAAACTTTGACCTAGGATAGGAAATTAAATAAAACCCGATTGGTCAATAATTTGATTTAAAAATAAAATGAAGATTTTATTTGAATAAATAATATGGTTTTGAAATGAAGTTGAAATTTGAATTTTAATAAAGGGAAAATGTTAATATTTAATAATCTGAAACAAAATATTAACAATGTAATTGATGAAAGAATGTTGTTTAATTTGAGAAATGATTGAATTAAGTTTGAAATTATAATTAAGTTTGAAATTATTAAAATTTGAAATGATTTAATAATTAAGTTTGAAATTATAATTAAGTTTGAAATTATTAAACTTTGAAATTATTTAATAATTAAGTTTTGAATTATTTAATAATTAAATAAGATTGAATTATTTAATGATTAAATTGAATTGAAATTCTTTAATAAGAAAAATTGAACTTTTGAATAAGTGAATTTTACTTCGTAAATAATTGAAATTGAGTTTTCTTTATTAATTAAGTTTTGGAAAATTATTTAAGAAAGTAAATAAGTGAAATTGAATTTCTGTAACAAGAAATGAAAATGTGATATTTTTGGAATTAATGTAAGACTTGTAATTGAAAGAATTTGATTTGTTGAATTTAATTTAATTCAATTTGTAAGTTTTGATATAATGAAGTTGAATTTGAATAATGGATTTAATGAATTGGAAATTTGATAGAAATTGTTTTGAATGGAAAATTTACTAAATGAATATTGAATGGGATCGATAAATGAATTTAAATTGATTTAAATGTTAAATTAAATTAATTTAAATGTTTTCGAAATGAAACTTATATACGAACTTGAATCAATATTTGGATTGTTTTAAATAGAAATTGAATTTGAATTATAAGACTTTGAAAGTGTAATTTGGAAGTTTTGAAACGTAAATTTATGGAAATGGTTTTGAAAGACAAATGAAATGTTGGTTTACGAATTGAAATTGATTTGGTTTTTGAAATAGGTAAACGACCAATCAGTGTAAAAATTACGAAAGTTATTAAAGAGACCGGGATCGGTAATGGATATACTCTCTATCTGAACCGAAACCACTTTAATAACTATACGCGGAGTGATGATCCAGAATGAAGTGGTTGGAATGATGTACGTGAAGACTGAAGAAAGAGAACGATAATGGATAGCCTTGACACTTGTGTCAAATTGGAAATGACTAAAACAGGAGCTGTGCCGGGCCAATGGAGGATTGCTACCTCAAGTGGACACACTTCTTCGAACTACTTATTACTTGTTGTCGATTGGTGCACCCTTGATTTTCGGAGTGTTGTTTCACGGTGTTGCGGGCGCTGCGGCGTTGCGTTCTCACCAGTCCGGATCAGGCGAACGGTAGTATCACTACCTTGGGTATTGCCTCATGTGCCTTGTCATACTTGTATTCCATTTATGCGCGACCACCACGATTTTGATTTGTACCTTTAGTATATGGATTGCCCTCTGGTGACTTCCGGTTTTGGGGAAACTACGGTCTTGTATATGCTTTTGGGAATAAAAATGTGTTAAGGGTGGAATGGGCCATGACTTAACGCTATTTTGATATCTTCTTATATTACTGATAGACATTATCTACTTAGCGTACATTACTACCTAGTAGATAGTTTAACGGATCCTTAAAGGATGGTTATTCCAAACATCCTTTGAGTTACTTGTATTTCAATTGCTATTTCACTTGAGTTGGATTTATTGATATAAGAATGTTAATCCTGACTCGAGTGTCTTGTGTTTTTGCTTTACGCTCGGGTCAGACTGAGTGGTTCAGCTTTCGAGACTCACCTTTGAAGTTGGAGCTTTGCTTGAAGATCCAGCCATCTATTCTGCTTTCAGTATTCGATGATTCCAGTGATGTATTCTGATTTGTATCTGATGTATCGTATTACTCTTCCGTTGTATCTGGTTTAACTCTGATGTAACTTATACATTTATATAGTAGCTTCATGAACTACTATCTCTTTTATTTCCGCTGCAATTATTACTCTGTGTCTGTGATTATTATTTACTGTATATGTTCAGTTTTTCCAAATTTAAATTAACAACGCGGTATTTTGAGCAATTCAATTCCGGCATGAGTGTCTACCTATACACTTATAATGGATGTAAATGGTCCAAAATTCTGGGTCGTTACAGTTGGTATCAGTGCTTTGGTAGCTCTAGGCAAAACTTAACATATAGGGTAAATGTATTTACGGAATCACCCTCATTCGAGTTTCAATCTCTTCCTTTTGACTCGATTCCTTTGAATTTTTGGAACATTCCCCTCGGTTCCGAAATTCATTCGTGTCCTTCACTATTCGCCTTCTTTCAATTATGAAGCACCTCGAAACTCCATTTCGAATGATATCTATAATAGATCGGCGGTCTCGCCAATCTTCGAATGATTCGTAAAGGAGCAAAACTCCTTTATAATAGGCATCGATTTACCGGAGATTTCTGTATCCTCGGTTTACGATGTTATCTATCTCCTGCTATACCTGAATTCTATTTCTTGAGATCGAATGTCGATTTACCTCAAAACTCTGCATCGATCTAATTCTTGAAGTCACGGTTGACCCGGTTAAGGTTGCCCGCGACTTATATAAATTTATCCATCGCCTTATCTTGTTATTTAATTATTTCGTCTTGGTTTCAAACCTATCTTCGAATCAAATTTCTCTTTGATTTAAGTCCATCAAATTTGAATCCCTATCCTTATTTTGAAAATCCATTCCTGTATCGTCGAGCAAAGAAATGTATTTCTAAATTTATATTAAAATGTTGTTTTCAAATTTGATAAACAAAATAGTTTTGAATGATTATATTATATATAAATATAAGTTTTCTGAAATTAAATTGTTAATGAATTTGTTGTCTGAAATAATAATATTTGTTTTTATTTATTGTTTTGTAAACATTGACTATTGCATAATATAAATAAATGAATTTATAAACTTGGTTATAAATTGATTGGAATTTGAAATGAATTAAATTCAGAAATTTGAGAATTTATTAGTTTCCGGTGATTTCGACTTTGGTTTTTTAAAATTTTAATATATATATATATATATTGAAAGTATTTTAGAATAGAAATCATTTTCAAAGAACTTTTAAATGTTGAAATCAGTGCTCTTCTCTTTGTCGCTGGAAAATAATTTCGGTGATGGCGGCTGCATCATCGACATTCATTTTCGAGTTTCGAAGTGGAGATACTATTCTGTAGCTTTGCTACGGTTTGTTTTGAAAAATATTTTGATTTAAATTTCTTCAGTATAGTTTGATTTATATATATATATATAAGTATCTTATTTTAAAATTTAATTTGATTTGATATAAATATATTATATATATCTCTAATTTGTTTAAAGTTAATCGGAAATCTAATTCTTAAATTTTGTTAAAAGATGATTTTAATTATAAATAAAACCAAATTTGGAATAAATATTTAAACTTGAATAATTGAATTGGAAAAATTTTATTTGTATATTGTTCAACTGCATTATAATACAACTTACCTAAATCATTCAGAAGTTGAATATGCAATTGGGTAATATATAAGATAAATTGAATTTATAAATAAAATTTGAGTGTTTATAATAAATGTTATACACAAAATTTTGATTATAAATATGTTAATAGAGTTAGATAGGATAATAAGTAAACTCAGTTAATAATGAAATAAATTGTTTTGGAAGAATTAATAAATTTGTTTGAAAGAATTAATAAATTGAAATTTGATCAACATATGAAAATACCTTGAATTTAAAAAAAAGAAATTAATAGATGTAAATTAATTTAAATCAAAACTTTTATGGTTTAAATTAATTTATATGGGTGAAATAAATGTGATTAGATATATTAAGTAGAATAAATTTAACAATGATTTGGAATAAAGAAGAATTTAAATTGCTGAAAAATATGATTATAATAAAGACTATTCAAATTTATGGTTTTAGAAATTGTAAATTGAAGATAATTGGATAATAAGATAATGAATTTAAAAATAGTTGAGATTGATTTTAGTGAAATCAAATGGATTAAACCAATTATCGAATATCAATTAATTTAAATTTGAATTTATATGATTTAAATTAATTGTTATTTTGTATTTCAAATCTGTTTTTCTTTTTGGTTGTTTCTATTCTCCTACCTCGTTCCTTTTCGGGGACGAAAAGTTTTGAGTGGGGGAGAGTGTAACGACCCGTAAATTTCAACTGTTTTAATAACGCAATTAGTTGAAATTTTGCGAAATTTTAAATGATAAATTTTGAAAAAAAATTTATATTTGGAATACGTCTAGTTAAACATAGCAACTGGTAAATTTTCGTCCGAAAATATGAAAGTTTATTTCGCGCGTAAATTCACTTCAATTTAATCAGTTAAAAAGCGATGAAAATAAAATGTTTCCGAAACCTAAATATTTTTACATAGAAAAATTCTAAACCATCTTCTGAGCAAGATGTCAGTTGGTCGTTTTTCCAAATTCGGATATCTTTGGCTCCGTCGATCTTATTCTTCAGCGTTTTTCTTGCATTTTCCGTCAGTAGAAAATTTCGAATTTTTTTTATTCGATCGTACCACTGACATCTGTATACAGTTTTGACCGTCTCGTCATGCTGATCTCCGCAGTATATTCGTTTCTGTATTTTGAAGTCCGGTTAGCTGCGAGATTGATGAAACTACTTGGAATTTCGGTACGGGTTCGAACATTTCAAATTTCTTATGACCGTTCAGTTACCTTCATATCGACCCAACAACCATCAGCTACTTGTAATAAACATTTTCTGAATTTTCGTGCATGCTTTTCTCTATTTCCAACCGTCATTACTTTCCCGTAGCTTCATTTTTGTCTTCGAAGTAATTATATCACTCACTTTTCCTATGCACTAAAACGCTCTGTCATTTATACTTTCAATCACCTCCTCTCCCATTCTTTTCTACAGCAAAGAGTAACAGTAATACAAAATATTTCCTCACTTCCTCTTTATATTTTTCTACCCTTCTTCCTTCTTTATTTCGTTCTCTTCCGCCATCTCACTCCATGCATACGCACTCCACCTCCGCCCAAGATCCGAGCTTGCCTTATTGGCCTCCGATCCACACATTTTCCCAAGCACTCCGAGTCATTCGCCGCGTTTCCATTCCACCATTCACCACCCGCCTGGCACCGGAGAACCCACGGCCTCATCACTTCACCGTCATGGCCGACGTCACCACCCTGCACCCCACCACAGCGACATCCCTCCACTAATGGCCGCATCCTCCACCTAGCATCGGCCACCACCTACTCCTAGCGACCAATCCACGTGAGCCTACCCATGCGTCTTCACCTCTTCAAACCTCCGCCTTTGGCATTTTTCCACCACCGCATCAAACCCACGCCACCTCCGCCTTCATCCCCGAAGTGTCCAACACTCGGCCTCCCTTCCACTATCACCTCAGCCCAAGCTTCAGCCTTCGCCGCCTAGTACTCCCATCCTCCGCCTAGAACAGTCGTAAGTCCTCTTTGCTTGATGATGTAAATATGTCTTATGCGTGTATATATATGATATTTGAAAGTAATATACTTGTTTAGTAAATATTGATTTTAAATTATATATATAAATATATTATGTGTTGTATATATAAGTATCAGTTATATATTAGGTCTGTTGGCATGTAATATGTAATCTTTACATTAGTCATATACAATCTATTGCCTTTGTAACGTATACAAGTTGGGTACAAATTTTATCTCAAGCCTTCATATTACATATATTAATGTATGGTATTGGACAGCCTGCACATGTACTTTTGTTAGTAATATACATATTCATCTATATGTTAGTAGATGTTAGTGGTGACCCATCTGTTATATCTATTCAAGCATACTTATTTTAATATATATATGTCATATAGGTAGTATGCTGTTATATATAAGTCTGTGTAAAGTAGTTATATAAGTTTTGTTGTTTTACTGTGAATACATAGTTATATATAGTGTATTAGTATGAATAGGATCATGTGTAAATATTTAAAATGGTATATATACTTAGCTGCAGAATGCTATATGTTTAAAGATATATTATAAATTTTATTATGAAGGCCGACTGTTATTTTATTCTTGTTTATAGTAGTATATAAAGTTGTTTATATCTTACAGTACAATATAAGTATATTTTGTGCAGTATGGAAGTGTCAGATACATGCTGTGTGGTTATATGTTAGTTTAGTATATTGGTACGGGTTGTATAAATTTTTGGTTATATTATCTATAACTTATTTGGGTTTTTGTAAAAATTTACATCTGTATATATATGTTTAAACAGATTTTAACATAAGAAAGAAAGGTACGTAAGTGATATATTTATGGGTGTATATAGTGTATATATATAGAGAGAGATTTGTTTTAAAAGTTATTTATTGAATTTTAAATTTATATACAAATTATTTTAATATATAAACTATTTTAAATTTTTTTAATATATGTACTATTTTCAACATCTAAACGGTTTAGGTGTTATAAATGTAAACAATGATTTTTTTTTTAAATTTTAACATTCGTCTTAAATTTTAATAATTGATTTCATGGGAAGATAATAATATATATTCTGTTTCTGTCTAAATTGATTCTGATTCGTTTCCCATCAATTCTTATCTATCAGCTTTATCCGTCAAAATCTGCTTTCAGCTTACTTCACTTTGAGATTGTCGTTTGGATTGTTCGATTTTCTAGATCGTGATCCAATTCGTAGCTGGTTGTGTTTCAAATTTATATAGCCTCGAAAGGTGAGCACTCACTCACGATTAACGTTCTTTTATTTATTAAATTTGATTTCAATTGAAACGACAATTGAAATATGTTGTTGTTAGATATTTACACTGTTTTACCTGTATCAGTTCACCTGTGACACCTGACACCATTATCTGTTAATTATTTATGCGATGATAATACAGTTTGGTTGATAATTGATTGATTGTTGATGTTTATATTGGACGTTAAATTGTTAATGTTAAAATGATAAATAGTATGCAATTGAAATTGATATAGGATAGTTAAATGTTAAATTTGATTAACTGACATTTGTATAATATGACCCCTTTAACTGTTGAATTTATTGACACGTAGGATTTGTTTAATTACATATTGAACCACTGAATGTATGTTGTTAAATTGATGATGTATGAAATTGTAATAGATGACAAGTGAAAACTGTAATGTAATAATCTTTAATCTACATGAAATGATAGTGTAGATTCTAGAGATAATTATATTAATTCGTACGAATAACAATGCGAATAAATACAATTATTTCGGGATTATTTGAATTGATTATTGGATTGTTATTGTTTGTTGTTATTGCTTGTTTATTTACTTTGACACCATCCCTGTTATCACACTGCAAGTTTCCTTTGTTATGCTTTGATTTTTAATTGAATTGGAATCGGGTTGAAATGATAAATACCCAAAATTAAACTTTGACCTAGGATAGGAAATTAAATAAAACCCGATTGGTCAATAATTTGATTTAAAAATAAAATGAAGATTTTATTTGAATAAATAATATGGTTTTGAAATGAAGTTGAAATTTGAATTTTAATAAAGGGAAAATGTTAATATTTAATAATCTGAAACAAAATATTAACAATGTAATTGATGAAAGAATGTTGTTTAATTTGAGAAATGATTGAATTAAGTTTGAAATTATAATTAAGTTTGAAATTATTAAAATTTGAAATGATTTAATAATTAAGTTTGAAATTATAATTAAGTTTGAAATTATTAAACTTTGAAATTATTTAATAATTAAGTTTTGAATTATTTAATAATTAAATAAGATTGAATTATTTAATGATTAAATTGAATTGAAATTCTTTAATAAGAAAAATTGAACTTTTGAATAAGTGAATTTTACTTCGTAAATAATTGAAATTGAGTTTTCTTTATTAATTAAGTTTTGGAAAATTATTTAAGAAAGTAAATAAGTGAAATTGAATTTCTGTAACAAGAAATGAAAATGTGATATTTTTGGAATTAATATAAGACTTGTAATTGAAAGAATTTGATTTGTTGAATTTAATTTAATTCAATTTGTAAGTTTTGATATAATGAAGTTGAATTTGAATAATGGATTTAATGAATTGGAAATTTGATAGAAATTGTTTTGAATGGAAAATTTACTAAATGAATATTGAATGGGATCAATAAATGAATTTAAATTGATTTAAATGTTAAATTAAATTAATTTAAATGTTTTCGAAATGAAACTTATATACGAACTTGAATCAATATTTGGATTGTTTTAAATAGAAATTGAATTTGAATTATAAGACTTTGAAAGTGTAATTTGGAAGTTTTGAAACGTAAATTTATGGAAATGGTTTTGAAAGACAAATGAAATGTTGGTTTACGAATTGAAATTGAAATTGAAATTGATTTGGTTTTTGAAATAGGTAAACGACCAATCGGTGTAAAAATTATGAAAGTTATTAAAGAGACCGGGATCGGTAATGGATATACTCTCTATCTGAACCGAAACCACTTTAATAACTATACGCGGAGTGATGATCCAGAATGAAGTGGTTGGAATGATGTACATGAAGACTGAAGAAAGAGAACGATAATGGATAGCCTTGACACTTGTGTCAAATTGGAAATGACTAAAACAGGAGCTGTGCCGGGCCAATGGAGGATTGCTACCTCAAGTGGACACACTTCTTCGAACTACTTATTACTTGTTGTCGATTGGTGCACCCTTGATTTTGGGAGTGTTGTTTCACGGTGTTGCGGGCGCTGCGGCGTTGCGTTCTCACCAGTCCGGATCAAGCGAACGGTAGTATCACTACCTTGGGTATTGCCTCATGTGCCTTATCATACTTGTATTCCATTTATGCGCGACCACTACAATTTTGATTTGTACCTTTAGTATATGGATTGCCCTCTGGTGACTTCCGGTTTTGGGGAAACTACGGTCTTGTATATGCTTTTGGGAATAAAAATGTGTTAAGGGTGGAATGGGCCATGACTTAACGCTATTTTGATATCTTCTTATATTACTGATAGACATTATCTACTTAGCGTACATTACTACCTAGTAGATAGTTTAACGGATCCTTAAAGGATGGTTATTCCAAACATCCTTTGAGTTACTTGTATTTCAATTGCTATTTCACTTGAGTTGGATTTATTGATATAAGAATGTTAATCCTGACTCGAGTGTCTTGTGTTTTTGCTTTACGCTCGGGTCAGACTGAGTGGTTCAGCTTTTGAGACTCACCTTTGAAGTTGGAGCTTTGCTTGAAGATCCAGCCATCTATTCTGCTTTCAGTATTCGATGATTCCAGTGATGTATTCTGATTTGTATCTGATGTATCGTATTACTCTTCCGTTGTATCTGGTTTAACTATGATGTAACTTATACATTTATATAGTAGCTTCATGAACTACTATCTCTTTTATTTCCGCTGCAATTATTACTCTGTGTCTATGATCTGTGACTATTTATTTACTGTATATGTTCAGTTTTGCCAAATTTAAATTAACAACGCGGTATTTTGAGCAATTCAATTCCGGCATGAGTGTCTACCTATACACTTATAATGGATGCGAATGCTCCAAAATTCTGGGTCGTTACACAATCCAAGATAGCCGAACCAAACATCCCTGCCGAATCAAGTTCTCTGCCGAACTGCTTCAGAACACCGAATCAGGTACTGCCGAATGAATCTATGTATTCTGAGTGCCGAGTGAACTCGTCATTCTTGGATTACCGGGTGAGCACGTGGGTTCTGAGCACCGAACGAACTTTTTCATTCGGAGGGCATGACCGCCGAATGAGATTGAGAGTTGGATAGCCGAACGAACGTGTACTCTGGGTGCCGAATGAACATTTACTCTGGGTGCCGAATGAACTTTATACACTTGATTTTTTCATTTTTCATATCACGAGCGAAATTCCGGACTACATGTACTTGTTTGTTTATTTCCTTTGTTTTAACAACATGTTCTTCCGACGTTGTAGATAATGTCTCGTAAAGCAGAAACTCAATCAGATAAAAAGAAATCCCAGGGCGAAGGAGAATCTTCCGCAGTGCCCCCTGCTCAACCAGGACCGGAACGTCACGGAACTGCCCCGAGATCATTGGTGGACTGGTACGGCCCTCAGGAACTTCTAAACTCCCCGCCCGATTGCTTTCCCAGCTCCCTTAAGGAAGAGCAGCTTGATGTCATCTCCCGTTCTTTCGGAATTGATAGGGCGCGCATGCTGTTGCCAGGGAGAGAAGTTATGCCATACGACCCTCCCGAAGGGTACTTTGCCTACAGTAGATACCACTGTATGTGTGGTGCCATCCCGCCTCTTAATGCTTGGGTACTAAGCTTTCTTACATATCTAAAGGTGGCCCCATTCCAGCTTCAACCCAACTCTTATACTATACTGGTGAGCCTCTTCGTCATCTTTCAAAGGAAGCACGGGCGTGCTCCTTCCAACCGGGAGATCCGGTACTTATATAATCTGAGGGGCTATAAGAAGGGGTCCCCATACATCAGCTTGGAGTCAGCTGTAATCTTCAAGCCGGTCTTGGATCTGTATTCTAAGTACAGCATGTTCAAGAAGGAATGGTTCTTCGTCAAGGATGACTCTGTTTCTATTCGGCGTTTCACCTCTGGATGTAAGTCGATGCTTTATTTATAAATTCCATTCTGGTTGCGATGCTTCTTCTCATACGTTTTCATTTCTTGCTAGCGACAGGTGGCTTTGCGGTTGTGGAGACTGATCGCCTGGTTCAGATGGTGGCTGAGATAGAAGCTATCCCCAGGAGAGATAGATCGGCTGCTTACCTGATCAGAAATGCGACTCTTCTGGAGTATAATTTGATCCTTCCACAGGAGTCAGTAGTCAAGCAGAGAGAAACGGCAGAGGAGAGGGTGGCTGCTCAAGCTAAGGGAGGTGTCACAGTAGAGAGTGGCAAGAGGAAACCTTTCTCAAAATCTCCAATGGTCGGAGGTAAGAAGCTTAAGAAGTCGGATGGTCCTTCCCCCAGCACTTGTCCACTTACTCCGGGGAAGGAAGATGTGGAGGAGGAGAGAGGTGAGGGTGGAGATGACCGGGAAGGTGGTGATGGTGGCGATGGCGTCGGGGCCTTGCTTCCGGGGCAAGCAGGCGAGATTCAGGAGTGGACGGATGATGCATTCCACCAAGCTTTCGAGGGGCTGGACGGAGAACCGGCTTTGGTAGAGAAATCCGGGAAAGCTGACAAGGCCGGGACCGGTGCAAGCGAGTCTTCTCAGACTATTCCAGCCAAGGTGGCTCCGACGACTCAAGGTGAACTTTTAACTCCTACAGGCTCCATTTATGATAGGGACTTAGGAATATTTTATGATCCGCTCCCGTCCTGGAATGAAATCCAGGACTCATTGCAGTATCCTACTCCTCCCCAGGGTTTGTACAACTAATGTGTTTCCTTTCTTCTTTTAACTTTTAATTTACCGCGTTTCTCGAATTATGGATCAATGTAAGCTTGTGACACTTGTTCTTCATATCAGGAGCAGGTAAAACGGCCAAGGCCTCAGATCTTCGACACAGGCTTGAACAATACAAGCTCTCCAAAGCTTCCGCCAAGCCGAAGCCTTCGACCCACCGTTCCGGGGATGTAGTCGGCTACCGTCCTCTTCTCGGGGTTATTGAAGAGGGTATTCAAAAGATAAAGAGGAGTCATCCCTTATCCGAACCTTCACTTGGTCCTCAGCCCCCAGTTCAGCCTCTTCATGATATCACAGAGGAGGATACTGAGTTCGCACTCTCTCCGCACCCGTCTGAAAATCCTACCATTACTCAGAATGATCGTCCTGGCTTGGCTCGTAATCCATTTGCGGGTCATCCTGATCTGGATCCAAGTTCCCATGATATTACCTTTGACGAGGTTACCGGTGAGCACCTTCTTCCCCGCAATCCCATGGTACGGGTGCTTGATGAGGCCAAGTCCTTAGATCTCGATTTACTTACTACTCGGATAGTTACCATGGGAGACGAGGCCAAGGCTAATATTGATCGGGTGGCGGAGGAGACTAGGAAGCTGATGGGGCATCATGCCCGGTTGGTTAAGGCTGGAGAGGAGATTGGAAGTGCCAACATCCGACTACGATTGATGGTTTCGGACTAGGCCAAACAACTTGCTGATCAGGCCATTCAGATTTCTCAGCATGAGGCTGCCTCCGGGCGGTTGAGGAAGACTATGGACGAGGCTAGTAAGGCGGAATTGCGGAAGATGGAGGCTGCCTGCAAGGAGCGGATAAATATGGCCATCTCGATAGTGGACAAGGTTCGAAGGGCGGATCTTGAGCAGGTAGAGGAGCTGTCGGGGAAGCTTGAAGCTGCAGAGCTTGCTCAGGTCAGGCTAAAGGAGGAGATGGAGGCAATGAGGAGGTCCCTTCAGGCTGACTGCTCGCAATACCGACTAGAGAGGGATGCTGCCATTGCAAGGCTATCAGTTTTTGAGGCTCGTATGAGGGAGTTTGAGGAAAATGAGGGGATGATGGATGATATGCTGCAGGATATGTACTTTCGCATTTGGAAGCAGGGCAGCTTATCTTGGATGGACGACTACCCCCGGGTTATGGCTAGGATTTACCTCAGGGCTTTAGAGGAGGTCAAGGTTGAGGCGGAAAAGGAGGGTGGAGCGGCCTTTAGGATGGATGCGGTAACCGCTTAGTTCACCAAGGAGGAGAAGATAGCGGTGAAGGAGGGGATGCGGTTGTTTGCAGCTGAGGAGGAAGGCGTGGAAGTAGGGGATGACGACCAAGATGATCAAGGGAATGTTGCTGGTAACCTTTTCTTCTTTAGTTTCTTCTTTTGTTAACTCTGTTTGCTTATCACTAATTATTTCATTCTCTGACCGAACAGGTGGACAACAAGATAAGGTCAATACTCCGACGCAGCCGGCTCCTTGATTGGACTTGGAAAATTCTTTTTGTGGACTTGACATGGTTGTATATGTTAGTCTTAAAATAGTAGAGTAACTCTTAGGTTGTAATTTTTGCTACTTGTAATAAATAGCTCTATTCTTGATGTGTAATTCTTTAACTTAAGCTGATTTTGTCGTCTTTTGAATGTTTTTGCTATTTTGACATGTCGTATGAGAAATATAGCTATGCATATTCTTGTAATTAAATTGTGTTTGATGTCATAATTTCATGACTTGCAATGTTAGCGTGAGGTGTGAATAAATTATAGTCATATATGAAAGAAGGAAATACCGCCCTTTATATTTTGCTTGTAGATGGCAGCTTTGACTATCCTGTGTGACTGAGTAAGGGACGCGGTCCAGTATCTTGCTGTGAGTATCTGCTTCTATTAGCGAGCATCTCTTGTTCTGTGTCCTGTACTTCAGGGATTGTTACAGAGGATAGGAGAAAAGTTTCTTAAGTAAAATTGAAATATGTGAAATAGTAACACTTCCAATCACGGAAGGCCTTCGATGTGCTTAAGTTTGTGGCAAACGAGCTTTGTAGTCACTTTCCCTAGCTGTGGGTCTTGGAGACATTTGTCACCCATCTTACGCCTCCGCGGGGAGTTAATTCTTTTTTACCACAGCCGCACTTAAGACACATCGGAGCCGAGATCGCGCATAGTAACTACCCGGGCCATTATGGCCCGTAATCATGGGTATTATTCGATTTACTGTGGCCGGCTAGCGTGGGTGCCGATCATCAACTGTGAACTGCCCCTGGCTGGCCACACCTTATGTTGGGGCTTATAGTCGGTTCACAGTTGCCGGCGAGCCGAACGCCATAATGAGCTGCCTCGGCTATAGTCGGCCTTCTCGGTGGCTTATAATCGGCTCATTACAGTTGGCTTTAAGGGCCGTCGCGAGCAATGAGTTAACCCACAGCAGAGGGATGCCGGAGCAAAAGTGTCTCATTGGCGAGGGCATAGATTCGCATAGTACCTGTTAGGTCTTGTCCAGGTGAAGTTGTGCCGTGGAGTGCTCTGAGTGGAATTGCTATACGCGTAGGATTTTGTTCAACAGAAAAGGATAACGTTAACAAGCAGCCAAGATATAAAGGAACAAGTTAAAAAAGAGACAAGGTTTTTTAAAGTGGTTCGGCACGAGAAGGCCTACGTCCAATGATTCTCTTTGTTAATTCACTTCATATGGGCAGTACAAGTTAAGAAAAGTATCGACGGAGGTGTTGGATGTTCCATGCCCTCTGGAACACCTCTCCGTCCACTGTTGACAAAATATAAGCTCCATTGTGGAGATCTTTATGAATTACATACGGTCCATCCCAGATTGGGTCTAGTGCTCCGGGGCGAGGGAAGATTCGCTTGAGGACAAGATCCCCTTCTTATAAGGTACGATGCTTGACTTTGGAGTTGTATTGTGCTGCCACTTTTTGCTTGTGGGCTGCTGCTTTAAGGACTGCATCATGTCTTCTCTCCTCAACTAGATCCAAAGACATGTGAAGGAGTTCTTCATTCTCTTCTGGGTTATAGTGGATCCTACGGCGGGAAGGCACAATGGTTTCAACTGGGAGCATAGCCTCTGATCCGTATGCCAAAGAGAAAGGAGTATGCCCCGTTGATGTTCTGAAGGATGTGCGATAGGCCCATAGTGCCATAGGGAGTTCATCCACCCAAGCGCCCTTTGACTTTTCGAGCTTCTTTTTGATTAGAGTTTTCATAATTTTGTTGACGGCTTCGACTTGTCCGTTTGCCTGGGGATACGCTACGGATGAGAAGCTTTTGTGAATTCCGTGCTCTCGGCACTAGTTGGCGAATTTCTCGCTGTCAAACTGGAGTCCATTGTCTGATATGATTTTGAATGGGACTCCGTACCTGCATAGAACATTTTTGATCAAGAAGTTAATAACTTTTGCAGAGGACACTTTATTCAGAGGTTCTGCTTCCACCCATTTGGTGAAATAGTCGACTGCCACAATAGCATATTTGGCCCCGCCTCGGCCCATTGGTAGCTCGCCGATTAAGTCAATTCCCCATATTGCGAAGGGCCAAGGGCTGGTCATTTGAGTAATCTCAGTTGTTGGTAACCGCGGAATCTTAGCAAACTTCTGGCATCTGTCGCACTTTTTGACGAAATCTAAGGCGTCCTTGCTTAAGGTGGGCCAGAAATATCCATATCGAAGTATCTTTTTTGCTAATGTTTGCCCTCCGGTGTGATCTCCGCAGCTTCCCTGATGGATGTTGGATAAGATTTCCTTGGCTTCCCTCCCAACGACACACCTTAATAACGGGTTAGAGAATCTGCGCCGATAGAGGATGTCTTCTTGAATTGTGTAGCGGGAAGCTTTCCTTAAGATTTTCTTGACTTCGTTACGTTCGTTGGGTAGTGTGCCGTTGCTTCTTCGGTTGCAGCTATCAGATTCACTTGTTCAAAACTTGGAGTCAGTTGCTTTGGGATGGTTACTGCTCCGAAGATGGCGATGTTTCTCATACTTGCTTGCTTTGCCAATTCGTCAGCCTCTTAGTTCTCTTCCCGAGGGATGTGCTTTACTAGGTAGTGGTCCAATCGGCTGAGAAGCAACTTGGTTTTCTTTAAATATGCTATGAGTCGTTCTTCTCGAGCTTAGAATTCCCCTAGTATTTGATTAACAGTAAGTTGAGAATCGCTATGAAGACACAAAGAATTGGCTTCGATTTCTATGGCAAGTTCTAGTCCAACTATCACTACTTCATATTCTGCATCGTTGTTGGTGACAGCAAACTCCAACCTTATAGCATAGTGCAGCTTTTTTCCCCTGGGAGTGACTATTACCACACCTTCCCCCGAACCTTGTTCGTTCGATGCACCATCCACAAAGAGATTCCACTTGATGTCTTCTGCTGATTCCAATTGCTCCTTATCTGCGTTGGTAGTGAATTCTACGATGAAATCAGCCATGGCTTGTCCCTTGATGGCGGTGCGAGGGTGATAGGTGATATCATACTGACTTAGTTCAATGCACCATTTAAGTAGTCGCCCAGAAGTGTCGGGACGATGGAGTACCTGCCTCAGTGGCTGATCGGTCAGAACTTTGATGGAATGGGACTGGAAGTAGTGACGCAGTTTCCGTGATGTGATTAGTAAACAGTATGCTAGCTTCTCAAGTTTAGGATATCTGACTTCTGCCCCCGTAAACCTCTTACTGACGAAGTAAACTGGCCGCTGCGTGTGGTTGTCTTCCCTTACCAAGGCAGCGCTCAGGGCGTGAGATGACACAGCAAGGTATAGGTATAATTCTTCGCCTTCGCTTGGAGTCTAGAGTACCGGTGGTTTCTGGAGGTGTTCGATTAAGTTAAGGAAAGCGGTTAAGCATTCGTCAGTCCATTCGAACTTTCCTTTGTCTTTCTTTAGAGCTTTGAAAAAAGGGACGCACTTGTCCGTTGCTTTGGAGATGAATCGGCTTAGGGCGGCCACTTTCCCATTCAGGCTTTGCATTTCCTTTCGAGTGGAAGGTTTCTTGATATCGCTTAGCGCTCGGACTTGTTCAGGGTTTGCTTCAATCCCTCTGGCATGGACGATGAATCCTAAGAACTTTCCTGATGATACTCCGAAGGAGCATTTTAGAGGATTCAACTTCATTCCATACTGGCGGAGTACTTGAAACAACTCGCCTAGGTGGCTTACGTGATTGTCGGCTTTCCTTGATTTTACCAGCATGTCATCCACGTATACTTCCATAGTTTGCCCTATTAGCCCTGCAAACATCTTGTTGACGAGGCATTGGTAGGTGGCCCCTGCATTCTTAAGTCCGAAAGGCATTACCTTGTAGCAGTATAAACCTCGGTCGGTGATGAAACTAGTATGGTCTTGGTCGGGGGCATGCATAGGAATTTGGTTATATCCTGAGTATGCGTCCATAAAAGATAAGAGCTCGTGCCCGGTTGTGCTGTCTACAAGTTGGTCGATTCGGGGAAGGGGGAAGCAATCCTTTGGGCAGGCGTCGTTTAGGTTGGAAAAGTCAATGCACGTTCGCCATTTCCCATTAGCCTTCTTTACCAGTACCGGGTTAGCGATCCATTCCGGGTAGATGGCTTCTCGTATGAAGTCATTGGCGAGTAGATTCTTTACTTCTTCATCGAGGGCTGCCGATCGCTCTGCCCCCATACTTCTCTTTCTTTGTTTTACAGGCGCCTTGGTAGGATCAATGTTTAGTATGTGGCATGCTACGTCGGGGGAGATTCCGGTCATATCAGCGTGTGACCATGCGAATACATCCAAGTTGTGGCGAAGAAAATCGATGAGTAGTTCCTTCAATTCTGCTTTTAGTTGGGACCCAATTTTCAATAGTCTACTTGAGTCGTGCTTGTCTACAGATATAAACTCCATAGCTTCTGCAGGCTCGGCGGTGGCCTCCTCCCCTTTGTCCCTAGGGTCTAATTCATTGAAAGGGTCGCTGGTATATCGAAGAGGAGGGGCTTTCTTTAGTTGCTATGCTTCTAGAATTTTTGTGCAGAGGGCAATCTCTACACCCTTCCCTTTATCCTTCATGTGGTTGTTGCGAAGTTCAGTCACATAGCAGTCTCGAGCAACGTCCTGGTCTCCTTCTACTTCCCCTATTCCATTGTCCGTTGGAAACTTCATCTTTAGGCACCATGGGGCTAGGACAATTTGGAAGTCAAACAAGGATGGTCTTCCTAAGAAGGCGTTGTAGGCCGAATGGTTTTCTATTAGCACAAACGTCTGCCTCCGTACAACAGAGCGGGGATGGCTTCCAATCTCAACAAAGAGGTCCAGTTGCCCGAGGGGCATCTTTGCATCCCCAGTGAAACCGTGTAGTGGTTTATCGCAGGGAGATACATCCTTCATTGATAGCTTCATTTTGTCGAATGCATGCTTGAACAGGATGTTTACTAAGCTTCCAGTGTCTACTAGGATTCGGTAAACTTCGGCGGGACCGAGCCGGGCAGAGATAACCATGGGATCCATGTGAGGGTATTGCCTTCCTTCTAGGTCACGCTTGCCGAATGTGATGTCATCACTTTCTTTTCGTTTCGGGTGGCGTTCTTCTATAACCATATTGACACAGTCTTTACTGTCTCTAAGCGACTTTCCGTATCTTTCCAGCTTTTGCCTGCGATGTGCGGTCCTCCTAAGATGGTATGGACCACTATCTTCTCTTGACTAGAGCCGCTAGTGTTGCGGTTTCCTCTGCCAGTGTCCGGTGAGGGTAGCCTTGGGTTTTCATTGGCAGGAGCTGGAGTCCTGTCCTGACCTTTTACATAGCGTTCCAGCTTCTCCTTCTAATGTGTTCCTCAATCAAATCTCGGAGATGATGGCATTCATTGGTATCATGCCCGTGAGATTCGTGGAAGCGGTAGAACTTTCCAGACTTCTGCGTGTTATCTGATTCCTTCTTGTATGGTGGGCGTTTGTATCTAACTTCGCCTTGGGTGGCAAGGAAGATATTTTCGACGGTCTCGTTCAAAGGAGTGTAAGTGTCAAATCTCGGTCCAGGCCGATATAGGCGCTTTTCTCCCTTCTTGCCCCCAGTATTGTCTCTGGAATCATTTCTTCGAACGTCCCTTGCCGCGGCAGGGGCGTTGCTGTGAGTTGCCTTATTTTGCTGTCCTGACTGCCCCTCAACGGCAACATCCTCGAGCCTCATATATTTCCCGGCTTCATGGAAGAAATCGGGTAAAGTTGCTGGTTTTTCTTTTGTCAACCTTCTAGCAAATTTAGTGTCCGGATGCACACCACTACAGAGGGCCATTAGGATAAGCTTCTCATCGGCATCTTGGACTACGGCTGCTGCGGCGTTGAATCGGGTTAGGTATTGCTGCAGCTTCTCTCCAGGTTTCTGTTTGACGCTGGATAAGGAATAAGCGTCCTTAGGTTGCTCCACATGAATGCGGAACTGACTGATAAATTTTTCTTTCAACATTTCCCATGAGCTGATGGATCCCTGGGGTAGATGACAGAACCAGGAGGTAGCGAGATCTGCTAAGAAGAGCGGAAAACATTTGCACAGTACTCCCTCTGTTGCTCCACTCATGAGCATATGTTGTGTGTATCTCTGTAAGTGTACAATGGGGTCGGAGGTTCCTTTGTAAGGTTCCATTGTTGGCATCTTCCATTCTCGGGGGGTGATAGCAATTTCGATGTTGCGGGCGAAAGGGCTGGTTACCCTAGCGCCTATCCCTCGATCTCTTTGCTCCCGTTGGAAGCACTCTCTGAATAAGCATGCCATCCTTTCGTCAGAATTTGGAGCAGATAGAAACGAGTTTGGTTCTGTTCTGTGGGATTGATTCCGTCCAAATGACCTGTAGGGATGGTATCATCTATCATTCCTCATATTTTCTAGTGGCTGCCTTTGGTCTTCTGGGAGCATGCTAGGGTCAGCTACAGTTGGCCCTTGCCTTGATCTTCCCCTGCTGGGTTTTGATCTAATACGTAGGATGTATGTATATTATTCTATTCGCATAGTGGTTTGATATAGATTCGAGTACAGAATTTCGAGATAATATTATCGATCCGAGTTGGGATTTTTCACTCGATTTTCGAAGGCGAACCTGGATATGGATTTTTGATTGGTTTTCGATATTCACTATCATAGTTGTGACTATGCAAGGAGAATGATGGTTTCTGATCAAGACCAAATCTGAGTCCGCACTAGGAAGTCGGGTGGACAATACTAGTTCGGAAGTGAAATTGTGTGATCGAGTGGGCGATCAGATTGATATAGCGTACAAATGATTTGTGTACATCGTACGGGTTTGAATGAAATTAATATTGAAAATTTATGGATTAGAATTGTAAAATGGTCTTTGAAATGAAGAGTATATTTTGTGGAATATATGATGAAGTAAAGTGGAAATTGGATATTTCTATGGTAAAAATTTGCTATATGGAAGTAAGTAATTTGGTAAGTGACTTTATAGAGTAATCAAATTTGAATATTTGATTTGGAATAAACAAAGTTACGTATCTGTTTGCACAAAAAATGGACAAACACCTCAAAGTTGTATGACTTAGTAGATTTTATGTTGTTCTTAGTGATTTGGGTGTTTTATGCAAATATATGAAAAGCAGGGGCTAAACTATAAAAAGACACGCAGATTTATAGTGGTTCAGCCAGAATGTGCCTACGTCCACTTTATATGTTATTTCTCTTTTCTTGTTTAGATTACAAGTACAAAGCTTTGATACAAGTAAAAGAAAGTTGTTTGAAAATTCTCTCCGTGCTTGAGCTCTCAAACTTGTCCCCCATTGTTGTACCCCTGCCCCTCTATTTATAGAATGAGGTTGGGGGTAGGAGTCTTAGAGGTATACAACAGCTGGCGGGCCTGGGCTGATGTAATCTGGCCTGGTGGATCTGGTCCGGTTTCCTTTGTTTTGGTGGTGAGATGAGTGGCTTAGTTCGGTGGAGAGGTTTGGTCCGGTGGGGAGTTGTGTTGATTCGGTAATGGGGAGGTTTGGACCGGTGGGGAGTTGTGTTGGTTCGGTGGGAGGTGGTTCGGTGATGAATGGGCTGATGAGCGGACCGGTGGATCTGTGGTTCGGTGATGTCTGGTACGGCAGTGGTAGGGATGCCGGATGAAGCCTAACTCTTCTCGGTCTTGAGATCTCCTGGGTGAAAAACTTACCCAACGGTATCTTTGTTATATATATGATAAAACTCCCCTTGTTGAATCTTTTGCCAGAAGAAAAGGGTTTTTGAAAGTATTTGAAGTATCGAAAGGGAATTTATACAAGTTTAAAGTGATCCAAAGATTTTTAAAGTTATATATATCTATATGTATATATATGTAAAGAATCTTATGAGAATGATTTTGAGAAAAGGTTTTTGGAACCTATGAATTTGAAAAGGCTTTTGATTTTGTGAAAAATCAAATTTGGAATTTGGAAAGCCTAGTTTGTGAATTATCGATTTTGGGAATCGATTTTGTAAAGGAGCTTTATATGGAATTCATACTCGGTGTATGATTTGAAAAATACTATATGTGTATAGTATAAAGTGTTTTGAAGTGGCTCTGGGGAAAAAGGAGCTCCCTTGAAATGAACTTCTCAGGAGTACCATAGGTTGGTACTACCTTGAGCCTCAAAGGGGGAGGTTCTAAAGTTGACCCTGTGAGGAGTCCGGACAAAACTAGTTCCTGAGGATTATTGTGTAGCGAAAGTCGAGGGCGCTGATGCCTACAGAGGCATTTGGGTTATGCTGTGACGACATTTTAACTCGATGTCACTGCGATCTACTGCAGACCATAGCGAAAGTCGTGTATGCCGCTGAGAGCCAACAGTCTACGTTTGATTTTATATCGGTAGACTGCGACACTATGGTAACATAGCGAAAGTCGTGTGTGCCACTGAGAGCCAACAGTCTACGTTTGATTTTATATCGGTAGACTGCGACCTATGTAAGAGTGGATAAGTTTCATTTTTGACAGCGAAAATCGAGGGCACTGATGCCTATAGATACATGGACTTTTGCTGTGATGGCAACGTAGCCCTAGAATGTAACTGCGATCTGTTGTGGGTTCCATGGCGTAATCGAGGGGCGCGGAGGCCTACAGTTATCTAAGGATTTTGCTGGGATGGCAACGTAACCATCGGCTTAACTACGACCATGGATGGGGGTGATGATTTCCAGAGCATTCTCACCAAAGATATTTTCTCTATTTTCGAAACTGTTTTCTATATTTTTAATAAAATTATTTTCCAAAGTATTTTCGCTGGGTGTTGGAAACGAGTTTACCAAGTACTTACAGATTTTCAGTCCTACGCCTGATCAACGTATGACCGAATTTCTGTGAGAACAAGGATGGACTTGTCGAAACATTGAGTTATATAAAAAAATATCTTTATAAAAACCGCTTTGGAGTAATATTATATAGGTTTTAAAAGTATTTTAAGAAAAATGAAATGATTAAAGAAAATTTATCTGATTTTAAGCATTTTCATAAATTCTGGCTTCGTTCCTTTTCGAGGACGAAAAGTTCTAAAGGGAGGAGGAATGTGACGACCCGGATTTTAATGTGTGTTAATTGGGTAATTAACTGAATTAAATCATTGAAAATACTGATTTTGTAAGTCAAACAAATAAAAATTCTAATACTTAAAAATATCTGGACATACATAAATGATTTAAAAGCTATATTAGATATTTAATTTTTAAAATCTCTGGGTATGATAAATCCTATAGAAAAGAAAATAAATTTTATGTATAGATAAACTCCAACATTTAAATCATGATGAAATATCTTTAAATATACGTATAGAAAAAATATACAACCTTTATGATGTTGAAAATATATGCATATATAAGTATATATAGGAGGAAATTATATATATACATATATAGGAAGGTATCAATGTAAATATGAAAAATAAATAAAAGTATATATACATAAGTTGAAATGTATATAGTACTTTTAAATATGGAAATGTATGTATGTATGTATGTGATGACTACTACAAATTAATTGCATATGGAAAATCCATATATATGTATATGCATTGGGTATATCTACATGTATAAGTTTGTCAAGGTATATGTGTGTGTGGATGAGTTTGGTAATAGTTTAACAGGAACAAGTAAATAAGAGGATAAAAGTAAGGCAAGAAATATGTTTAAGTATAAATATGTATATGATATGTAAGTAGATAAGTATGTAAAAGCAAATATAAATATGCAATGTATGTATATATTTGTAGGAACATGGGGGGACAAGCATTTAATGCACATTTCAACTCTAGCCCACAAAACATAATACATCAAAGTTTTTTTTATGAAATCAAATCAGGTCAGGCCTAAGCAAATCTCTGGAAAAAAAATATAAAAAAAAAAGTAAAAAAACTTACCATGTACAACAAAACAGACTGCAACTATTTTTCTTTGATAAATACCACTTGCCTTTGTTTCATCTTCTCAAGCAAGCAACTCAAACAAGATATACAGACCCTGCCTTTCTTCTTACATCATTTCATTCGAACAAGCTAAGTAAACGAAAAAAAACAACTCAAGCCAGAAAGGATGAAAACCAGATCTAAAGCAAGTAGCAGTTCCAAAGCATTTCTCTGTTCAAAAGAAATAAAACTGTGAGTAAACTTTTTTTCTCTTAAAACATATTTAAATTTATGATTAATATTAAAATGTTGTGATAGATTATGTAGTAGCATGGTTTGCATATATTTACACATATGAATGCATGTTGAATAAATGAAATGCTTGTACAAAAATCTGTGTGAATATATGTATGACTCTGTTCTTATGTCAGGTTACACTTTTCACTTGAAAAATTCATATCTTCATATACAATTGATTTTAGGCTAGCATTTGTAAATGGAAAATGTCTCTAACAATGTGTTATTAATTTTTAAAATGAATGTGAGAGTTTATATTGAGAAATTATTTCCAAAATAAAATTTTACAGTAGAAATAAATTACCTGCCAAAAATCAATATTTAAGATTTTGAATTTGGGTTCCATAATATGATGTGTTATGGAAAATGATGAATTTAGACAATTAAATCATGATTTTTAGTGTAGTATTCATCGAGATATGTGGAGATGTTCTGTTTCGACATTTTCGTCGATTTGAGTTAAACGACGAAAAGGGTTGCGGCGAGGTTTGGGCTGGAGGTGGTCCGGATGTCAATGCACTCAGGAAAAATAGAGAAAGGAATTATTAATGGCTATGGTGGCCAGGGAGCATCGAACTGGGGTTCGATTTCTAGTTTGGGCAACATTGATTTGCAGTGTCGTGGGTTGTCTGGGTGGCACCGAAGGCGATCGCGATGGAGGGAATCATGGCGTGGTGACAGGGTGCTACTCTGGAGTGGAGGCCGTGCGTTCCAATCGTCAGGATCGTCGTCGGCGAGGAGATTTCTTCGCCTGCGTTTTGTTCCAGTTGTTAATCGTGAGGCTTGTTTTTGATTTTGCGT
This sequence comes from Allium fistulosum, assembly GCA_030737815.1. Lineage (NCBI taxonomy): Eukaryota > Viridiplantae > Streptophyta > Magnoliopsida > Asparagales > Amaryllidaceae > Allium > Allium fistulosum. The sequence goes on along the minus strand of CM060904.1, from coordinate 1,189,485,141 downwards.
TGTGTTCTTCGAATCTGGGTTATCGAAGGAATGATGGAGTTGCCGTCGACTTGTAGATGGTCGGAGTGACGATCGATGGTGGCCGGTGTAACAACCCGCATATTTATCGATTTTATATTTAAATATTTTATTTAAATATTTCATCGTTAGTCGGATTTTAGTCCGAAAAGATACTTTTTGCAAACAGTCAAATTGGAACTCGGGACCCCTTCCATTGAGTTCAAAATGCCGTTTGCGACCTTTTTGAGTATAAACTTCGATATGTTTGGAGAAAGTTGAATTTTGCTATTTTCACTTAGGGCTTTGGGTTTGGGTTTGGGTTCAACCCACTTGCCCAAATCTGGTTATATTTTTACTCCACCCCCTCTCCTCTTCATTACTTCACTTTCATTTCCTAAGTCTCAAGCTTCATCAAAAATGGAGGAAGAGAAAAAGAATTAGGAAATTCCTAAGCCCTAGTTCCATTGCAAATCCAAGTTCTAGCTCCAAATTCAAGAAGAAGCTTTGGTAAGCCCCCTCTTCTTCTTCCCCAACTCGTGCTCCTTTCAATTTCAGAAATTCCTAAACCTAACTTAGGAAATGTTACTCTTTTAAGCTTAGATTCAAGCTTGTTGAGTTGGAATTGGAGAGTGATTGTCCTTGCCATTGCTCTATAGCTTCTTCTTCATTTGTTTTGGGTTTAAAGGTGAGATTTTTATCTCACATCTATGTTTATAATTATCTTTGGTTGTTAGGTATGAATTCCTAACACTTCTTCATGTGCATTTGCTCTTGATTTGGATTGGTTTTGTGAATATTTCAATTTTTGGTTTTTGAAGTCAAATTTGTGTGAAAATCCTTTTATGGATGTTTGATCATGGTTTGGTAATGCATCGAAGAGCTTATAGGGCCGGGTCGTCGATTGGCGTAAACCCTTAGTGCCCGTCGCTCGTCCGATCGCGATTGTTGGATGTTCTCCCCACAAGGGGGCTAGACTGAAAATGCTTCTGGAGCAGGTTCGGTCGATTGAACCAGTGGTTTGGTCGACCGAGAAGAAGATCAGAACCTCTCGAAAGCAGGTTCGGTCGACCGAACCAGACCCAGGAAATTTCCTGGGTCTGTATCGGTCGACCGACCCCCTGGTCCAGTCGACCGACCTGCTCCTCTCAACCTACCTAATTATTTTGTTTTGATTTTCCAGCCTTTATCGATTCAAGGTTATCCGATTTATTGTAATCTTTTATTATCTACCGTGATGACTTCTTTTTCGGGATTTTTGTGGTTATCCATTTTTGATGGATTTGGTATCGATTTCGTTGGAATTGATTCACGTCTTCGGATGTGAATTTTTATGATTGATTGTTTCTACAATCACTTCTATGATTTGTCACTTTAAAATATAAAGGTTTTCTATACTAGTAGTAAATATCAAAACCCTTTCATCAAAATGATTTCAACACTATTTTATTACAAAGCTCGTTTCTTAAACTGTTTTCCAATCTATTAGCATATAAAACCTTTACCTCATTCGTATGAGAAAATCTAATTAAATGGCTTAGCGAAACAAGTGGTATGAAACTTTTGCGTTTACTTCGTCGGTTAATTTATGGACTTGTTCGATTGAAACTACTGTGAAAATTTTCGACTGGAAATCTACAATCTGTTCGTAAATATTTGAGTTAAGAAAGTGGTTATGGGACATGAAGCTAAACTCTTATATTTACTAGCTTAGTGTGATCGACACTTCTTGATGATCAATGACGATAATTTTATGGTTCAGACTAGCAATGTGCGGTGTCTCTTTGTCCGGGTGGAGGACTGTTCCTCATTTTAATGAGCTTCGTCTCACTTCTCGCAAGGGTCGTACCTATTTAGGCGCGTCGATGTTTAATTCTCGCATGGGTTGTACCTAATTAGGTGCATCGATGTTTGTTTACTTCGTGGAGCAATCGGCTCAATAAGTCGGGGCATGGGGCGTATCTTTCTAGGTGCGTCGATGTTCGTATATGCATGGGTCGTATCTTTCTAGGTGCGTCGATGTTCGACTTTGCATGGGGTGTATCTTTCTAGGTACATCGATGTTAGACATTACATGGGGCGTATCTTTCTAGGTGCGTCGATGTTTATTTATGCATGGGGCGTATCTTTCTAGGTGCGTCGATGCTAGAGCATGGGGCGTATCTTTCTAGGTGCGTCGATGTTCGACTTTGCATGGGGTGAATCTTTCTAGGTGTATCGATGCTAGGCTTTACATGGGGCGTATCTTTCTAGGTGCGTCGATGTTCAGTTTATGGGATTGGTCATCCTCTTTTCTTGTGATTTCTGGATTTCTCGTTGTGATTTCTGGAGTTTATATTTCACCACCTTTTTCAGTTGGTATTGATATGTATGTCATTTATTGTGGCTTGGTGAATTAAATAAAGAATATGACATTCTTTTTATGATATGAGATTCGTGAGATATTTGTATGATTTTCCTTTGTTGATTTTCTAATGTATACATGTCGAGGTATGATATTTTTGGTTATCATACGTTTTTATTATATCTCTTCTTATATCTCATTTTATCTGATAATTATAGCTAGACTGATCTGTTTATTATTTTCTTATTAAATAATACTCGGGTCAGACTGAGATTTTACAGGCGCTTCCTCATGACTTCTTATCTGGGACTATCATCCGACTTTTGGCTAACTACTCTAGCATTGTAGTTTTTGGTTTTATACATTCGATATATTGACTCATTGATGTATACATATTCTGTTGTCTAGCACTTGTATCTTTTCTTTTGTGTTATTGTGGATCTTATTTGACCACTACTCTGATGTACACTTTCATGTGTTATATTCATATCTATTTCCGTCTTTGTGATATGAATTGTTTGCGACTGATTTGTGTTATGTTTATTTCTATATTTGTTTCCAAAGTATATATACATAGCCACCGTGTAGTAGCTTTGAGTTTGTATCGGTATGTCGGATTTTCTCTTGAAATGAAAAGTTATATTTTTATCTGGCATATCGGTACTCGCACAAAGCAATTACACGAATGGTCACTCCTCAACAGCCTTATTCTCCGCGCTAGTCGACGTCATTACCACGTAGTGTCCTTGACTAGCGTGGGTATAGAGGTGGGGCGTCACAGCTTGGTATCAAAGCCAAACTTCGGAACAATGTAGAATAATCTAGCAAGGATCATTGTCCTAAGTCTTTCTTAGGAATCGTGCCATAGGATTTGATTCGGGTCTTCGTACCGTTCTATCCTATTTCATTTTATGATTCCTTGTTTTATCAATCAAGTTTGTTTGATATTCATTCTGAGATTAACCTTTTCCCTTTTCTTTCTTTTTTAAAGAAAAGAAATGGTTAGACTTGGCCGTCACAGCGCCGGTCAATCCAGTGCTACTCCTCAGGAGGGAGTATTTATGTCTGCCTAGCAGCTTCTTGATCTTGTTTAGAATGCTCAAGCTATCGGACCCATTCCAGAGCCTGCTCATCCTAGATCCAGTTTTGCACGCTTGTGTAGAGATTATACCGATTTGGGTGGAAGGCCATTCCGGGGATCCGAGAGTGTCATTGAAATTCAAGCTTGGCTTAGATCATGCGACCGCATCTTTTCTCGCATGAATCTTGTTGATCTCTACCGAGTCCAAGTGGCTTCTAGCATGCTCCAAGAAAGAGCATTGGATTGGTATGAGCTTCTTATTTCTGAAATCATTGAAGCGGATCTCACTTGGGAGCAATTCCGGGAAAGATTCGAATTGAAATTTGTGCCGGAGGCTGAAAAAGTAACTTTGGCCCGGCGTTTTATACACCTTGTTCAAGGTGAATCTTCTATGACGGATTACGTCGCATCTTTTGAATCTCTCTCTAAATATGGGGTCGAGTATATTAATACCCCATTGAAGAAAAATCAAAGGTTCGTCTATGGGTTGAATAAGAACCTTAATAAGCTTTTGCTTCTGAAACTAGAAGTTTCTTTTGATCGGCTTATTGATATCGCTCTTCGACTTGAAGAGGCCGAAAGGGAAATTGATGTTGAAGTTGTGCATGCCAGACAGAACTTCAACAATAACATGAAGAGGCCTATTAAGTTCAAAGGCCCCAATCACGACAAGAAAGGGAAGCAAGAAACTTCTGTAGCAAAGACTCCTACCACTAGTCGTGGACGATGCTACAATTGTGATTCTATGGACCACTATGCAAAGGAGTGTCCGCAACCCCTCTATTGTCGCTATTGCAAAAGTTTGAGTCATCATATATCTGCGTGTCCCATACTTCAAGCAAGAAGGAGGGAAAGCTAAAGGTTGTGCAAGCCTCTACTAGCACTTCTCTTGGTCAAGGTATTTTCTATCCTTGACGATATTTGTTTTGAGATCATCTTATTTGAGTTCTTTTTGATTTGGGTTCATCTCATTATTTTATATCAAAAGAACTTGATGATTCTTTCTCTTTTTAATTTTTATGGTCTTGAGGATTTCATTGAGAATTGCAGATTCGATTGGTGGATCCGCAACACTCAATTTGCTTTTTATTGATGTCGAAATTATTTTATGTGATTTTTCTTTCCGAGCCGATTTTTACTTATGCTTCGGAATTGACTTTTGTAAGGATTGGCTTAATTATTGTGAAGTCATATCCTTTGTCCCGTGTGGACTATTCATCTTCGACATTTTCAATCTATTAAGCAGATTTCTGTTTTTCCTTTGTGATTTTGATTCCAATTTGATGGCATCATTTTATTCTTTAAGCTCACATGATGAGGAAAGTGTTATTTCTCTCATTCATGTAGTTTGAGAATTTTCCGGTATTTTTGAGTTTGTCTTAGGATTATCACCTAAGCAATCTTTTGAGTGGTGTAAAGGTCTTTTTAGCTCGACCTTGCCACCGATTTTTATTTGCTACGAGTTCCAGGAGTTAGCATTCCATTTACCGCATTCCGCACTCGTTATGAAACTTATGAATGACTTATTATGTCATTCAGTTTGTCCAGCTTATTTCATCCATTTTATGAATCAAGTATTCTACGATTTCGATGACTCCATTCTTGTATATATTGATTTTGGATGAAAACAACAATTTAAAATTTTGCAAATCTTTTTCATAAGATTTATTTATAAGTACAATTTGATTTTTGCTCTTAAGCGAGCAAAGAATATTCTTAAAGGTTTTTTAAGAACATGTTTATCATATAGAAGATGATTTTGTGATTGTATTGCCCATTGAGTGCTTTAAGAATCCTGGTCGATGCGCTTGATCAACGTTATCGATAGGAATTTCCTAAACGCTTTGATGAGACAATCAGACACAATAAATTGACTTGTAAAAATGTAAATTTTTCTAAAAAGATTATTACATATAGATAATTGTAATTTTGAAAGTTTTAGCTTTTCGGGAAAGAAGATTATTTAAAAGAACTCTTTTCTGATACTTTTATTCTTGTGATTCCCGAAGGGAACCAAGACTTTATTGTTTATAGCGATGCTAGTCGTATTGGTTTGTGTGTCGTTCTCTTGCGAAAGAGAACGTGCTATCACTTTTACTTCTAAATCATTAAGGCCGATCGAGACTATATATGCCACTCATGATCTAGTGCTCGCGGCTAGTGTTTTCACTTTTAGAGTTTGGCATCATTATTTTGGGGAAGAAATTAGTTCTCCGCTCCGATCATAAATCTTTGAAATGTTTATTTTCTAAAAAGGAACATAATTTTCATCAACAGAGTTGGCTTGAGTTTCTTGCATCTTGTGATCTTGATATACTTTATACTCCGGGAAAGGGTGATCGTGTTGCCGATGCCCTCAGCCGAAAGCAACAAGTAGTTGTTTCTATGATGATACCCGGATGGAATGATCTCGAGACTTTATCCACTTGTGAGATTCGAGATCGTGAATCCAATTTATGTTCATCTCTTGTTTTGTGTAGCCTGGAGGCTTATCCTTCTTTTGGAATATACCTTTTTTTAGCTAAACTCTATGTCAAGTTAAATTTCATAGAGTTCTTACTTTTATTGTTAGCAATAGTGATCCACTATTTTACTAGTGGATTTTTGGTAAGGTCTTCAAAAGCTTTAGGAACAAAGCTTAAAATTTTAGCATCGCTTATCATCTTTGTCCGATGGACAAACCGAGCGTGTGAATCAACTCTTGAAGATCTCTTTTGTTCATGTGTTCTCGATTTTTGTGGAAGTTGGAAAGATCATATTTCTCTTGAGTTTTCTTCCTATAATAGCTTCCAATCTTGTATTGGTATGGTACCTTTCGAGGCACTCTATGGAAGGCCATGCCGATTCTCTTTGTGTTGGCTTGAAGCCGGTGAGAAGCTGGTTTCAGGTCCAGATCTTATTGGTGTTCATTCATGTTTCACCTATGATGGGTGTTGTGCGTTTCAGTTGATCGGGAAAGTTAGCACCACGATATTTTGGTCCATTTCCCATCACCGAACGTATTTGTTCCGTGGCTTATCGCCTCTTTATTACCGGCTCAATCTTTTGCTATTTATGACGTTTTCCACGTCTCTCTACTACAGAAATACCTTTGGGATTCCGATTTTTTTTCTTGAGCCCGGTGTGGTTGAAGAAATTGAAGTTTCACCAGATTTGACTTTTAAGCAACATTCTATTCGCATCATTTCTTCGGGGGGTTGAGTGCCTTCGAAATAAAGATGTTCTTTTTGTGAAAGTCCGATGGTTCTCAAATCCTAAGGATTTCTCTTGGGAATCCAGAGAATTCATCGAGCGAACACGTTCGGGCTAACTTTTTCATGCTCTTTATGGTGAACTTCTTATTTCAAATTTTCTTTTGTGTTGATATGCTTTTATGGTTGTTACTTTTTTATTTTCCTCTTAAGTATTGCGTGGACGCAATTTCTTTAAGGAGGGGAGTTTGTAACAACCCGCATATTTATCGATTTTATATTTAAATATTTTATTTAAATATTTCATCGTTAGTCGGATTTTAGTCCGAAAAGCTACTTTTTGCAAATAGTCAAATTGGAACTCGGGACCCCTTCCATTGAGTTCAAAATGCCGTTTGCGACCTTTTTGAGTATAAACTTCGATATGTTTGGAGAAAGTTGAATTTTGCTATTTTCACTTAGGGCTTTGGGTTTGGGTTTGGGTTTGGGTTCAACCCACTTGCCCAAATCTGGTTATATCTTTACTCCATCCCCTCTCCTCTTCATTACTTCACTTTCATTTCCTAAGTCGCAAGCTTCATCAAAAATGGAGGAAGAGAAAAAGAAATAGGAAATTCCTAAGCCCTAGTTCCATTGCAAATCCAAGTTCTAGCTCCAAATTCAAGAAGAAGCTTTGGTAAGCCCCCTCTTCTTCTTCCCCAACTCATGCTCCTTTCAATTTCAGAAATTCCTAAACCTAACTTAGGAAATGTTACTCTTTTAAGCTTAGATTCAAGCTTGTTGAGTTGGAATTGGAGAGTGATTGTCCTTGCCATTGCTCTATAGCTTCTTCTTCATTTGTTTTGGGTTTAAAGGTGAGATTTTTATCTCACATCTATGTTTATAATTATCTTTGGTTGTTAGGTATGAATTACTAACACTTCTTCATGTGCATTTGCTCTTGATTTGGATTGGTTTTGTGAATATTTCAATTTTGGTTTTTGAAGTCAAATTTGTGTGAAAATCCTTTTATGGATGTTTGATCATGGTTTGGTAATGCATCGAAGAGCTTATAGGGCCGGGTCGTCGATTGGCGTAAACCCTTAGTGCCCGTCGCTCATCCGATCGCGATTGTTGGATGTTCGCCCCACAAGGGGGCTAGACTGAAAATGCTTCTGGAGCAGGTTCGGTCGACTGAACCAGGGGTTCGGTCGACCGACCAGAAGATCAGAACCTCTCGGAAGCAGGTTCGGTCGACCGAACCAGGGGTTCAGTCGACCGAACCAGACCCAGGAAATTGCCTGGGTCTGTATCGGTCGACCGACCCCCTGGTCCAGTCGACCGACCTGCTCCTCTCAACCTACCTAATTATTTTGTTTTGATTTTCCAGCCTTTATCGATTCATGGTTATCCGATTTGTTGTTATCTTTTATTATCTACTGCGATGACTTTTTTTTCGGGATTTTTGTGGTTATCCATTTTTGATGGATTTGGTATCGATTTCGTTGGAATTGATTCACGTCTTCGGATGTGAATTTTTATGATTGATTGTTTCTACAATCACTTCTATGATTTGTCACTTTAAAATATAAAGGTTTTCTATACTAGTAGTAAATATCAAAACCCTTTCATCAAAATGATTTCAACACTATTTTATTACAAAGCTCGTTTCTTAAACTGTTTTCCAATCTATTAGCATATAAAACCTTTACCTCATTCGTATGAGAAAATCTAATTAAATGGCTTAGCGAAACAAGTGGTATGAAACTTTTGCGTTTACTTCGTCGGTTAATTTATGGACTTGTTCGATTGAAACTACTGTGAAAATTTTCGACTGGAAATCTACAATCTGTTCGTAAATATTTGAGTTAAGAAAGTGGTTATGGGACATGAAGCTAAACTCTTATATTTACTAGCTTTGTGTGATCGACACTTCTTGATGATCAATGACGATCATTTTATGGTTCAGACTAGCAATGTGCGATGTATCTTTGTCCAAGTGGAGGACCGTTCCTCGTTTTAATGAGCTTCGTCTCACTTCTCGCATGGGTCGTACCTATTTAGGTGCGTCGATGTTTAATTCTCGCATGGGTCGTACCTATTTAGGTGCGTCGATGTTTGTTTACTTCGTGGAGCAATCGGCTCAATAAGTCGGGGCATGGGGCGTATCTTTCTAGGTGCGTCGATGTTCGTCTATGCATGGGTCGTATCTTTCTAGGTGCGTCGATGTTCAACTTTGCATGGGGTGTATCTTTCTAGGTACATCGATGTTAGACATTACATGGGGTGTATCTTTCTAGGTGCGTCGATGTTTATTTATGCATGGGGCGTATCTTTCTAGGTGCGTCGATGCTAGAGCATGGGGCGTATCTTTCTAGGTGCGTCGATGCTAGAGCATGGGGCGTATCTTTCTAGGTGCGTAGATGTTCGACTTTGCATGGGGTGCATCTTTCTAGTTGTATCGATGCTAGACTTTACATGGGACGTGTCTTACTAGGTGCGTCGATGTTCAGTTTATGGGATTGGCCATCCTCTTTTCTTGTGATTTCTAGATTTCTCGTTGTGATTTCTGGAATTTATATTTCATCACCTTTTTCAGTTGGCATTGATATGTATGTCATTTATTGTGGCTTGGTGAATTAAATAAAGAATATGACATTCTTTTTATGCTATGAGATTAGTAAGATATTTGTATGATTTTCCTTTGTTGATTTTCTAATGTATACTTGTCGAGGTATGACATTTTTGGTTATCATACGTTTTTATTATATCTCTTCTTATATCTCATTTTATCTGATAATTATAGCTAGACTGATCCGTTTATTATTTTCTTATTAAATAATACTCGGGTCAGACTGAGATTTTACCGGTGCTTCCTCATGACTTCTTATCTGGGACTATCATCCGACTTTTGGCTAACTACTCTAGCATTGTAGTTTTTGGTTGTATACATTCGATATATTGACTCATTGATGTATACATATTCTGTTGTCTAGCACTTGTATCTTTTCTTTTGTGTTATTGTGGATCTTATTTGACCACTACTCTGATGTACACTTTCATGTGTTATATTCATATCTATTTCCGCCTTTGTGATATGAATTGTTTGTGACTGATTTGTTTTATGTTTATTTCTATATTTGTTTCCGAAGTATATATACATAGCCACCGTGTAGTAGCTTTGAGTTTGTATCGGTATGTCGGATTTCCTCTTGAAATGAAAAGTTATATTTTTATCTAGCATATCGGTACTCGCACAAAGCAATTACATTGATGGTCGCTCCTCAACAGCCTTATTCTCTGTGCTAGTCGACGTCATTACCACGTAGTGTCCTTGACTAGCATGGGTATAGAGGTGGGGCATCACAGCCGGAGTGGATGTGCACGTGCACATGCACGTTTGGGTTTGGGTTGTTGTGCTGAGAGATTGTATTTTAGGGAAGAAGGGGAAATCTTGGGTTGGTCTCGAGGAGGTAGCGTGGTTGACTCGAAGCTTTTGTGTGAGTGGTTGTCTTGAGGCAAGCATGGGGTGTTGAAGGTTTGACTTGGGTTTCGTTCAGTTGTGTTTGATCTGGGATTAAGCAAACCAATGTTTTGTAAAAAGAAAATTAAGTTTAAGTAAAGTAAAAGCAAAGTTTTGTAATAGAAAAAAATCAAGTTAAAATTTTAAGAGCGAGTTCTTTCAAACAAATGGAAATCAAGTTTTAAGGGTGTTTTAGATTTGAGATAAATTTTAAATTTGAATTGTTGAAAATAGTTGATTTTAAAGTAATTAACTAAAATTTATTTTAAATTGAATTTAAAGGTATTTTCAATTTAAATATTAGACCAAAGTTTTGGGAAACTCAAACAAATGTTTTCAAGTTATAAAGTTGAAAGCCAAGGTAATTATAAAGAAGTGTTTAAATATATTTCAAATATGTTTTAAAATGAATAAGTTTAAAGAATGTAAAAATTGAGATTTTAAAGTTAAAAAAATTGTTTAATTTAATTAAACATGTTTGGAAAGGGTTTTTCAAAGATTTTTAAGTATATTAAAATTAAGAGTAATTAATTAATTAAAGGATTAAGATAAATTAATAATGTGATTAATTATTAGTTAAGGTAACTAATTAAAAGAGAGTAATTAATGAAAGAAGTAATTAAGGATCATTAATTAATATAATTAATAATGTAATTAAGGGTTGATTAATTAAGATTAATTAATCAATAATAAGTGATTAAAGAGTAATTAATTAGTTAATTAAGAGTTAATGTAATTAATTATAGTTAATTAATTAATGAAGTAATTAAAGGTTAATTACTGTAAATGGTTAAGGATAATTAATTTGTGAAATTAATTAAAGGCTAATTACTTGAATGTAATTAAAGGATGATTAATCAAGGATGGTTAATTAAGATGGAGATTAGAAAGGATTAATTAATTGGGTTGTAATTAATTAATGGTTAGGATTAGCAGAAATTATAAAATGAAGTAATTTTAGAAAACCCCCGATCTTGCATATGAATGATTGAACGATGTTAAATGCCTTGAATTGGTTGATATCTCTGATATGAAATGTTTTATGATATGGTATGTTTGGGTAGACAGTGATAATGTGGTTATTTATCGATGGTGAATTGCTGTGAAAAAGTGACATCCAGTATTTAAATTTAAAATTGTATTCACTTAAATAACTTGGGTTAAGATGACATTAAATTCGAAGAGACCGAAGTCGGGTGTTAGTAAATACCCAAAACCACTTCGATTCTTTATAGATTGATATGTGAAATCAATAAACTGGAATGGAATGATTTAAGTGAATTGGACCATTTAACCTGAGTTTTGGTACTTAGAAATTGATGCGTGAAATAAGTGATGTCCATATCAAATTGGGAATTTGTAAATTGACACGAGTTACCCCGGGTTTTATATAAGTTTTATGCTGTTGTATTCCATGTTAGATGGTTTACTCACGCTGGTTTCCAGCCTGACCCGGGTGTTACTTTGATGTAATGCTCGGGTCAGACCGAGTATTATAGATTTTCAGGTAAGGACGTTCTGGAGTTCAGAGACGAGCTGGATGGCAGGAACGTATGGAGTATATTCCGCTGTGATATATTGTTATTTATCTGGGACAAGTTATTTTAACTGTCCAGTGTTTTGTAATGTTGTAACTCTGATATATTGATGTAAATTAACTGATACAGTTTTTCCTTGTATAACTGTTATTTCATTTGATATTATATTTTGATCCGCTGCGTTTTGTGAGAATCAGTGCCGTGTTTCTGTTCTTCTTCTTTTATCTCTTTCTTCTTTTCCTAACTATCTGGAATTTTCGCGATCGAAAATTTTGGGTCATTACATAATAGTTGTACATTAATTGGTTGGATAGCTTAGATTGGTTGCGTGCTATATTACATGATTCCACCCTTAAGGAATTTCAAAGATCAAATTCTTTTAAGGGGGGATAATTTAACACCCTAGAAAATCACTACAAGAAATTTTTTTATCGGTAGCATTTATTAGTGGCATTTCAAAGCTAAGTGCTACTATTGACCATTTACAAAAATGTAATATAAATAAAGCAACGCTACCGGTCTGTTCCCGCCAATGGTCCACGAAAATTTTCTTTGGCTGCTCACGTTTCTTATGCTTAATGCGTAAAACATTTCTACTAATCTTCTACTCCTACCTTCTCTTCAGGATGAACTCTTTTTCAATCAAGATTAAAATCACCAAAAAATTTCTCCCTCAATAAAGTAAAAAAAATAGAGTTTTAAATTTTAAATAGGAAAAAGTCCCCCAATTATCATCGTCTCTTCCTCTAGTGGTGACAAAATTAACGTCAGCGAATCTCAATCCTCGTCAAAATTAAGATCGACTTCAAATTTGTCTCAACTTTGAAGTTTCTTTTGCAAGTCAAAGTCGAGCTTTTTTGCCACATCCACCACTGTCAATATAGGTAGCCTTAGCCTAATATTTATAGATGTTTATTTACTTAATGGATCTTCACTATTAATTTTAAACTATTTGAACATTTGAATATAATGTTAATTCGATCTGAATATTGTTCTTTTTTTATTTAGCTTATTTTAATAGATATTTCTAGTTAATTCGTTCAACTCTCTAACTCCATTACTAAGAAGTTTTAAAGGGCATAATAAGCCTTTTTCATTTAGATTAATTTAACTGATATTCTTGGCTAATTCCTTTAGACTGCAATTAATGCAATAACATTACATGTTTAATTTATGCTCAGAAAATTCTAATAATCCTTTGTACAATGCCAATCAATTTTATTTAGTCTATTCACAAATACAAAAAAATGTTAGGTTTGTAAATTAAATGAGAAAAATATAATTTTATACTTGAACAGCTACTGAAGGTACATGTATCATAGTCAATGTGCACAACTCAAAGATGATATATATGCTTTTTCATCAAAGCGGTTCATGAATGTTTAATTTTGATTTAGACTATCTCATTGAAAACTAAACTGATTTTCTAGTAGAAATTAAATGATTTTGATAGACGAGTAATTTGTGAAAGAGAATGGAAGGATTTAAATCCCACATATATGTATATAAATGGATGTGTGTGAATATACACAAAACAAATTTAAGTTGATATGTACATTTATTATTATTATTACTATTATTATTATTATATCACATCATTCATCATACATACATTGGGTGTTATATTATATCACATGTCAAAATAAAAATATAATAATAATAGAAATGTTATCCTTGTACATTTTGAGACTGTAAGATTAATTTTTCATGTTTATCTAAAATTACCACAGTTAAAGAATTAACTAAGAAAGAATATAACTCATTATTACAATAGTCATCTTGTGTGAATCTCATACTTTAAGACCATTTCTCTATAAATAGAGGGAAAAAAACGTTGTCTCATAAATATGGGAGTTAAGATGTTCATTTAATATTTCTATAAAATAAAATAACTTCTGTTTTTCAAAATAATGAATAGAAGAAAGTGTGAATTGAGTTTGCACGGAGTGTAAACTATAAGTTTACAATCAGTGTTTACTGAGTGTAAACTTGCAGTTTGGAGTCAGTGGTGAAAATTTGCAGTTTGCACTTAGTGGTAAAAACTGAGTTTGAACTAATGAGTGTAAATTTGCTGCACTATAGTATGCAAACTTGCAGTCTGCACTCGGTGGTGCAACTGAATTCACACTTATGAGTGTAGACTGAGTTTGCTTCAATGAGTGTGAGCTCTGTTTGCACGCTGCCAAACCCAGTTTGCACTCTGCGTAAACCGACTTTACAAAATAGATCGCGAACTGAAGTTTCACTATAAAGTGAAAATAGAGTTTGCAATTATGCAAACTCAACTTTCATAACTGAGTGCAAATTGTGTTAGGCGTGGCTCACATTTGAGAGTGCATAGGTTAAACGGTAAGTCCTAGATTGCAAGAAATATGGCACATAATGTACTATATATGTGGGATTGGTGGTATGTAACATTAGGAATTTCTTTTGTTATAAGAAAGTCTTGTCAAGACCATGTATGTCCTCATTCCAGAAGGTGATGAAAGGGATGTTCAATCGAGACGTTGACAATATGATGCATCGTTGACCTAAATATGCTCTAGTATGTGGCTTGTGCTCGAGATTCTCATTGAAGGTGGAGTTATATGTTAGAACGCGGCCGGCTCCAACCGTGGAAAAGAGGACTCTTTGTAAAACAGTTTGGCCAAACTGTTGAGTGGTGGTAGCGACTTAATCTGAACCGCTGAGAGGTGTTAGCGACCTTATCCAAGTGTTTAAGAACTCTGTTAGATTGGATTCTGATAAGTCCCACATCGTAAGATATCCTAAAATGGATGAACATATATATGTGATTGGTATCATGTAACATCAAAGGATTCCTTTTGTTACAATAAATGTTGCCATGAAAATATATGTGCTCTAAGGGGGTTGTAGGGATATCCAATCATGATGCTCTAATTTGGAGCACCCAATTTCAGGCAATAGTTTTCTTTGTTATGTGGAAACTACTACTGTTAGGCTATATATTTTGAATTGACATATGAAAAGAGAACCCAATAAAGTACATCGCATGTCACTGAATAAAATTTTCAAATGTCGATACTTTATTGATTTATCGACATTGAAGGTGTTCTTGCTATCAACAAAAATAGTGATTGAATTTTTCAACACACATACTGACGAACATTTCATGTCACTGCATAAAATATTAGAGAAGCGAGGTGGGGGAAAGGGGAATAAGAAGAATCCATCATAGTTTCATTGAAAATGATACAAAGTGACTTAATACTTCGTGCTTGGTCTCTCATATTAGCTATAAAATAGCAAATAAGTGAATAACTACTTTAAAGTTCTTAGATTGATTGTTATACTTGAAAAGGATTTATTGTTATTATTGTTGTACTTGTTCTTGAATGTCTTTCATTAATTTTTTTAATTCACCACTACTTCTAGCTTATGTTCTTTTGTTTACTAGCTCCTCTATTGTATGCTTATGAAAGACTTCATTTTATACATTCCCCTTCCTTAAAAGAGCATTGACCATATTCATAAGTCATGTATGCATGGCTAGGTGAATGTGTTGCATGGAAAAAGATCAAAAAATGATTTGTAAACCCATTTAATCGAGAGAATCAACATCCAACTCTTGAACAAAATGTTGTTGTGAATGTTGTACCTCGATCTGAATTTGTAGTGTCTTTGTGGCCGAGTCATGGACTAGGTCACTATCTTTTGGATGTTTCGCCACTGTGCCAAAATCATGCAAGGCAATCTCTGATGCAGCGCTGTCTCCTGGATAAAATAGCCCTAAATCAATATCAATAGCCTCTTGCACAAAGACCGGTGAGTCAATAGCACCTAAAAAATATTACTCGGATCTATGAAAGTTTTACGCGGAAGAAGAAGAGAACTCAGTTTACAAACTGATAAAATTATGTCAAATAGCTTGGTTTATATAGGGAAAAATCCGAGTAGAAAACGGGGCTGAATCATGAGAAAATACCGAATCAGAGTTTATTGGGTCCTATTACTAAGTCAAAGTCGGTTTAAAAATATACTGCCAAAAAATAAGGAGCTCTACATCACATCAACCATGCCAAGCCAAGCCCGACCCGGGTCGGGTCAAGTCGGTCAGTCGGCACACGCACGTGTGCATGATGGCAAGCATGCTCTTCCTCCTCAACACAAGAGTAAACATGGGTTATCCAAAGGGCCCATCCTTTCTCTTGTGAATCGTATATTTAAATAGGACTACTCTATAGTTCCCCACAATGTGGGACTATTCAATAAGAGGGGTATTTTATACCACGCTCAATATTTTTAACAACTCATTTTAAAATCAAATTTTCCAACAATCTCCCACTTGAATTTTTAAAATATTTTTCTCGAGTAATTTTTGATTTTATAAGATTGTGCATAAATAAAGGTATCTTTCGATTTGAACCTTTGCATACTGAGTAAGATCCAGATTATACTAAAGTGACTCGCAGTCTTGAAATCTATTTCTGACATCAAAACACACACAACCTTTCTAGGGTGCAGTCCATAGCCCGTGCTTTAAAGGCCATGCACGTCTATCCCAGTTTAGTGAATGCCCTAGGAATTTTGCACAAAAATTCCATACGAAACGGCCACATTTCCACATTCCCATAGGTGAATCTATCAAGAGTACTCCTGTAGCTAGGTACTCCACTACACATAGAGTACAGATTTCATTAAGAGTTAAACTCATCCTCTTATCGCTTCAGGACTGCATGTTTCTATTCATAACTTATTATTACCCCATTGAACCCAGTTCTTGGGATCTCCAATCATTAAGTTGGGTTACCATTATGAATGACTTCTCATTCTTTGAGTTCTCATTCTAAGGGAAATAGTCCCATTCTTTTAGATGTAGAAAGGCCTTTCTCTCTGGCCAATCCTTTCATAAAAGGATCCACCAGATTCTCATTAGTGCATACTTGATCCACTCTTATAGATCCTAAAGAGATATACTCTCTTACAGTACTGTGCTTACGACGAATTTTTTGTCTCTTAGCATTGTAATAACGGTTCTCAACTTTTGTAATAGCCGCGGTGCTATCGCAATGGATCAACACAGCTGGTATCAGTTTTTCCCATAAAGGGATCTCAGCTAGCAGATTCCTTAAGTAATCTACTTCTTCACTAGCAGTAGCAAGTGCTGTCATTTCTGACTCCATAGCGGATTGATCCAAAATAACCCGTTTCTTAGATTTCCAAGAAACAGTCCTAAAATACTGAAAATATATCCACTAGTGGCTTTGGAATCATCTAATAACGTAATCCAATCTACATCGCTATATCCTTCAAGGACAGCGGGAAACTTCGGATAGTGTAATCCAAGGTTCATAGTTCCTTTAAGGTATCTAATGACCCTTTCAATAGCGTGCCAATGCTCTATACTAGGTCTACTAGTGAACCTACACAATAATCCCACGACATTGGCAATGTCGGGTCTACTACAATTAGTGGCACACCAAAGGCTGCCAATGATGCTCGCATATTCCGACTAACTTACACCTTCACCAATGTTCTTAAATAGTTTTACACTTGAATCATATGGTGTATTAGTAGGTTTACATTCAAAGTAATTATATTTCTTTAACATCTTCTCAATATAATGAGATTGATCCAAAGAAATTCCCTTTTCAGACTTGGTAATCTTAATACCAAGAATTACCCTTGCTGCACCAAGATCTTTCATATTAATGGTGGCACATAGTATGGACTTAACATGATTCACAACATGAATATTTAAACCAAATATAAGCAAATCATCTACATATAAACATATGATAGTGCAAATGTTATTCTCGGATTTATAACAAATACACTTGTCACTTTCATTTACTTTAAAACCATGTGAAATAACTAGATTGTAAAAAAATTCATGCCGTTGTTTAAGTGCCTGTTTAAGACCGTAAAGAGATTTATCTAATTTACAAACTTTATGCTCTTGACCAGGTTTAACAAAACCTTCTGGTTGGTCCATATAAGTCTCTTCTTCTAATTTACCATTTAGAAAAGCAGTTTTTACATCCATTTGGTGAATTAGTAGATTATAAAGTGAAGCAGGAGAAATCAATACTCGAATTGATGTTATTCTTGTAATAGGTGAAAAGGTATCAAAAAATTCAATGTTTTCTCTTTTTCTAAATCCTTTAGCTACAAGACGAGCCTTATATTTATCAATCGTACCATCAGGTTTCAACTTCTCTTTAAGTACTCACTTATAACCTATGTAAAACCTAAAGGTAAGTCAATAAGATGCCAAGTTTTATTAGATTCAAGAGATTCCATTTCATCATTTATAGCTTCTTGCCAGAGGTTTGAATCTAAAGAAGACAGAGCTTCTTTTAGATTAGCAGGGTCCTCTTCCAGTGCATAAGCATAATATTTTGGACCAAAATCTTTAGCTATCCTAACTTTTTTACTTCTTCTAGGTTCAAATTCAATTTCTGCATTATGTTCATTATTTCTGATTATTGGATTATTAGTGGTAGAGGTGCCCTCACTATTCCTATGTTTAAACGGAAATTTATTTTCAAAGAATCAACATCATTTAACTCAATAATAACCCAAGCATTCAAATCAAAAAAATCTATATGCTTCACTATTAATGGAATAACCAATAAAAACACATTCATATGCTCGACTTGCTAATTTAACCCTTTTAGGGTCAGGAATACGAACATATGCTAAACAACCCTAAGGTTTAAAATAAGACAAGTTGGGTTTATGATTTCTAAAAATCTCGAAAGGTGAAATTTAGCTCTTAGATTCAGGAATTTTGTTTAAAACATAACAAAAAGTTAACACAATTTCTCCCCATCAGTATGATGCTGCACCCAAATTTAATAAAACGGCTACAACTAATTCGATAAGAGTCCTAATTTTTCTTTCAGCTTTACCGTTCATTTCAGGCGAGTAAAGTGCAGTTCTCTCATGAATTATGCCCAGTTGATTATAAAATTCAATGAATAGGCTAGATTCATATTATGCTCCTGTATCGCTTCGAAATCTCTTATTTTTATTTTTAAATCGGTTTTCAATTTCAGTGACAAATAACTTAAACATATCTAGCGTATCACTTTTATTTTTCATGAGATAAACATAAGTGAAATCAGAGCAATCATTAATAAAAGTAATAAAGTAGCATTTTCCATTCCTGGTTAGAGTGTCATCAAGTTTACATATATCAAAATGTATTAAATCTAAAGGTTCTGAATCTCTAAATACAGATTTGTATAGGGCCTTTGTAATTTTAGGTTGGCTACAATATTCACATTTTTCTGAATCACTTATGGATACTTTAGGGATTAAGCCTAAGTTACTCATGTTATGAATCAGCCGCTTATTAATATGACAAAGTCTAGCGTGCCAAATATTAAAATCACATAGCATATAAGTGGAACTATTAACTTTATTCAAATCAATATTTAATCTAAACATACCACTACATCATATCCTTTACCAGCAAAAACACCATTTTTAGTGATGGCGTACAAGTCAAATCCAATAGTTTGGGTAAAACCAGCTATATTTAACGAGAAACCAGATACTAAATTTTTCCTCATCTCTGGAGTATGCATCACATCTTTTAGCAACAAGTTCTTTCTAGAGGTAAACTTTAACTCCACAGTCCCAATTCCAGCCACAGTAGTAGTGTGAGAATATCCTAACAACACTTTCATGTCATTAGCAGCATTATATATTTTAAACATTTCATGATCATAGCAGATATGGCGAGAAGCATCAGTGTCTATCCACCACCATTATGGTCCACCAACTAGGTTGATCACAGTAAGCATAGCCACAAGGGCTTCTTCAGTAGTTTAGTCTTCGGTGCAGGATTTGGCATGTTCCGACACTTTTATGCCATATGGCCTGGTTTTCCACAATTGTAACATAAGAACAACTATCCATTACCATTCTTTAGGGGGAATTTCGCCGCTTGTTTTGAGACTGATTGTTGTGGTTCTGATTTGGTTTGCGATTCTGATTTTTGAAAATTTTCGCATTTGGTTTCAGATCTGTATTTGTTGATTTCTTAATGTTTTGCTAGATACAATAAACACCTCTTCTTTCTGGACCTGTTTTCTGGCATCTTCTTCAATACGAAGACAAGTAATCAAACTTTTTAAGGAAAACTCCTTAGTCTTATGCCTGAGAATACTTTTAAAGTCCTTACCACTAGGGGGTAATTTAACAATTAACACGACAACCTGAAATTGTTCACCTAAAGTCATACCTTTAGAGATGATCTCATGTGCAATTTTATGAAGCTCGTGCAACTGTGCCTCCATAGATTTGTCGTCTATCATTTGAAACTTCAAATAGCGGCCGACAACATACTTTTTCACTCTAGCTTCCTCAGTATCATATTTCTTTTGCAGCGCATCCCAAATCTCCTTTGCTGGCTTGTCTGAGTTGTAGTAATCATATATATCATCACTGAGTCCATCGAGGATGTAGTTCTTGCACAGACTATCTTGCTCAATCAAGATCTGCAACTCTTTTGATTTTGCTATCCAGGCTCGCATCTGCTCTGTCTCCGCTTCATTAGATTTGTCTAGTAGCTGTGGTTTGTTTGTTGTTAGTATAGCAACCACCTTCCGCATAGCCGAAATAAACTCCATCTTTTGGCGCCATCGTTTGAAATGTAGGCCCTCGAATCTGAACGGCCCAGCAGACACAATCGGAACCTAAAATATTGACTTCGGGAAAGTAGAGTCATTGATAATCGAAGCTATAATGTCTTAAAATTGATGTACCTCGATCTGAATATATAACGTCTTTGTGGCTGAATCGCATACTAGGTCACTCTCTCTAAGATGTTTTTTCATTGTGCCGAAATCGTGTAAGGCAGTCTCTGATGCAACGCCACCTCTAGGATAAAAACAACCCTAAATCAATATCAACAGCCTCTTGCATGAAGATTGGTGAATCAATAGCACCTAAAAAATATTGCTCGGATCTAAGAAAGTTTAAGGCAGAAGAAGAAAAGAACTCGATTTACAAACTGATAAAATTCTATCAAATAGCTTGGTTTATATAGGGAAAAATCTGAGTAAAAAATAGGGCTAGGTCATGAGAAAATACCGGATCTAAGTTTACTTGGTCTTATTACCAAGTCAAAGTCGGTTTAAAAATATACTACCAAAAAATAGGGAGCTCTACATCACATTAGCCAAACCAAGCCCGGTCCGACCCGGGTCGGGTCGATCAGTTGGCACGAGCGCGTGTGTGATGACAAGCATGCTCTCCCTCCTCAATACAAGAGAAAACATTAGGTGCCCAAAGGGTCCATCCTTTCTCTTGTGAATCCTATATTTAAATAGGACTACTCTATAGTTTCCCACAACGTGGGACTATTTAATAAGAGGGGGGTATTCTATACTCCTTTCAATATTTTTAACAATTCATTTTAAAATCAAATTTTCCAACAGTGAAGTACTTTGTGGTGTTCTTTCTTTTTCTAATATGCCATTATAAATAGTGAAGATTATAGTACTGCTATACTCTCGTACATACATATATATAATAATTAGTACTTAATTGGTATCATTATGTTGTTTCATTAAGAGTCAGTAAATATACTTTCATGCACATTAATAGTTGGTATTCTTAGCAATAAAAAGAAGTAGAGAAATAGCCGATACTATCACATTTTCAGAAGTATACTACATTTTGAAATTTGAAAATTTTCATTTCGTGATTGACAACAGAATTTTAGAAATGTATAATGCAGGTGTATATTTTAAAATTAACACAAAGTCAATGAAATGTTTAGACTTTACTTTAATTTTGTTGAAAGCCATGGTTTAGAAAGTGGAAAAGAAAGAGACGAAGATAGTAGCAATTGATTTGATTCAAATCATACTGAAATAGAAAAGTATACATAGAAAATGATAAGAAAAAAAACCATACATTGATTAATATTATTCCAACTTTTATTTAAATATTTTGCCTTAGGTTCACATATATGTTTATTGAATATTAAAACATCCTTAGGAATTGGACTGTATTCAGTTCTCCCTTTCATTAATCATAGGTTTCAATTTTTATTAGTTTACATTGTTTTTAAATCTTCAATAGATAGATGTTTTGACAAACAATTTATGCTGGATTTTTGTTCATTTCAGCTCTAAACCGAACTCTGTATTGGCATTTGATAGACCTACAGCTTTTGTTCATGCTTTCCAACCTATAGACAATGATACAGAAGTTAGTTTATAGCTGTAGCTTATTTGAATGAATGGTTGATAACTGCTTTTAAGTTTCATTCTTTCGTGGCGGATAGAGGAAACTATGGTTATGTTTAACTCGGGATTATTTTATTATCCGGACCATTAATCTCTAATTTATACAATTATATATAATAACAGATATGGGATTGGTAAGTGGAAATTATCAAACAAAATATTAATTTTAATAGAAGTCCCTTACGGAAACAAATATCTTTCATATCTCTTTCTAAAATCACATGTTAGCTGCTTGTTTGGCATTCCAGTATGGAAATAACGATGTTTCCTGGTGATTCTGCTGGAATTGTTGCTGCATTCTATATAAGTGTTGCTGGAATTACATTTCGCTATTGAATACATTTTTTCAGACATATTATTTTTATTTTGACATCTACCTGACCATTAGAGGGAAAAATATTTACCCTACAAAAACACTTAAATTGAGTTTTAGCTTGTAATATTATACAAAAGAGCGTAAATTTTTCATGTTTTAAATATTGCTTTTTACGTAGTTCAAAAGGATAGGAACCTACACTTCTACCAAATTATCTTAATCCTATTGTTGTTGGAGAAAAATATACGTGTTCACACATTTATTTATAGAAACCACATTTACCATATACTTAATGATTTTTTAATCCAACTAAAGTAGGAGAAACGAGGTTACTACGAGTGTGAACAATGACTATGGTGGGCTGCAGTCGAACCAAAAGTACCAGCCTTTAAAGCCTGGTAAGGGTTGGAAGAAGCCTAGGTCTTAACTCACTGCTTGAAATTTTATTTTTCTGCATTGATTGAAATTTTATCTCAACGTATGGTTATGGATTTTATGTTAACTTGGCTATCTTGAAACTACTGTACCTATATGGTTATGGATTTTCTGTGAACGTGCTTATTTTGTTTAAAATATTTTTTATCAGATTATTTGTATTTCGTATTTCGTTATATGATTAACGTATTTTCGGTTATTTGAATGTGATAATTATATGAGTGATTATTAGTTTTATACTGAAATATGTTAATATTACTATGTATATAATGTATGCTGGGAAAAAAATAAAGTGAACGAACTACCACGGCGAGGAAAATCTACACAAAAAATTAATAATTTTAGCAGCGTTTAATAAACGCTACAAAATATAAATGATAAAAAATGCTACTATAATATTTTTTTAGCAGTGTCAACAATACTTTTTAGTGGCATTTATACAAAGCTACGGTAAAAAATTTGGTTGCGTTTGTAGGATGTTGCAATATGTTGCTTTTTGGTAGCGTTTATGAAAACGCAACAGAAAATTTTGGACTTTTTGTTGCATGTCATATAATGGCGTTCCCTAAAACGTTACTATAAGTTATGGTAGCATTTTTGGGCAATATTAAATCTATTTTGTTGTAGTGAATTAACAATAATTAATAAATAATTATCAAGACTCAAAAATGGAATTTAAGCAAATGCTAGAATGGCCATGAAACTTGCACCATTACGTTCGTGGCGACTGAGCAACTTTCATATTTTAAGTTCTACGATCGGAGTTCAAACGAAATGTTATCAATGTTTGAAGTTCTCGGAGCGAAAATG
Source organism: Allium fistulosum (assembly GCA_030737815.1). Lineage (NCBI taxonomy): Eukaryota > Viridiplantae > Streptophyta > Magnoliopsida > Asparagales > Amaryllidaceae > Allium > Allium fistulosum. The sequence goes on along the minus strand of CM060904.1, from coordinate 1,189,461,698 downwards.
ATTAAAAACGAAAATAGGAAATATATTATATTAAATGCGGACCCCATCGGTCAACCCCCTCCTAGGGTCGGTCGACCACTAGCGGTCGACTGGTCATATAGTGGCGACTAGGGTTTGAACCTTGGTCAAATGGTCCATATTTAATTATTTTAGTCTAACGGATCTGGTTGATTCGAGCGCCTATATAGACAAGTCCAGCCCCTCACTTCTCTTCTCATATTTTATGATCAAAGCAGCGAAGCTCTGCCATTTTTCCTTCTCCACTATTTCTAGAAAGTATAAAATATTTTATATTTATACAAATTGTGAAGAGGCGGAAATAAAAGAGAAGAAGCGAATCAACGCTGCGAAAGGAAAAGGTAAATTTCTGTAGTTATGAATCTATATTCACCCGAACCTTAAATCTCCTCTCATATTTGTAATTCTAATAGTATGTATATACCTTGTTGTGCATATTCTTTTGGATTGGAATGGAAAAGAAGTCAAATAAAGGGGTGGATTCAGATTTGGAAAATTTGGAAAGGTAGAAAGGTGAGTGAGAAATTATGTAATTTATTTATAATATTGAAATTTATATCGCTGATTTTTGTTTAATCGTTATTCCTATGTTATATCTGTTGATTTGTAAGCTTAAACGAATGTATTTTGTTGATACCCAACCTACACACTCCGTAAGTTAGAAAATTAGAATAGTATGTACAACCTAACCTAGAAATTTGTTATCAGTCCTAAACATTGATTATTGTAGAATGTTTATAAGTTGTAAGGTTCATTAAAATTTATAATTGGCTTGTAAATTAGGTTGCCCTAATCAACTTGGAATGTGAATTTTTACGTCTTAATTTATGAGGAGTGGGGCATAATTCAGTTATATCTATTTCTGTGTAATCTCTATAAATTATCCAATTCCATAAAATTTGTGAAAAGCACATATTTCAAATAGTAAGGAATATACTAAAAATGAAAGAGATGTATAAAGTACAGAAGTTCTTCCCCGTAGTATACACTGTCTATTTCAATAAAAGAAAACTGAAAATTCCATATAATTTCAAACGGAGTTAGTCTCATTTTTGGGTAATTTATGGAAAGTTATAACGGTAATCCTTTTTGAAAGGACGGTTCTAATAAATTAAAATATTGGAATTTATGTTCTTCACAGAATGTACGTGCAAGTATATGTTCTGGAATTCCTAAGTATAGAAATTATTTTGTTAGGTGTGTATGTATATTTGTATGTATGTATGTATGTGTGTGTGTGTGTATGAGATACACATACATATATAGACACACACATATAACCGCGCCTTCCGATTAGTACGTAAATATTTGTAGTGTGATTAATAATATGCATAAGTATTCGTATTAGTTATAACTCGGATAACTAGTTATTAGTAGCAATTATAGGAGTAGGAGGTTAAACATGGAAGGAAGAATAATTCTAGAATTTATGGACGATAACTACAAATTTAATGGGCAATAAATTTTAGTTAATAAAGAGTTAAAGGAATTAAATGTGGACAGATTAGAGAATTTAATATGATATTTATGGGGAAATTGAATAAGCATAATAGATTGATTTTGAAGCAAGTAAATAAACGTCATTAGAGATTGTCCAATTTTGATCTTAATGACCATTTGTTATGGAATCAATTGACATTTATTAGATATAAGAATGAAACAAGGGATATAAGGAATAAGCATATAAATTAGGAATAATTATGTAGCGTAGTTGTTAATAATAGTGAATGCATGTAGAAAGCAATATAATTTTCATAGAAGGAAATTATATAGCCTTAATTATATATTTAGAATGAATGTGAATTAGTAGGCATAACCCAACATTCAGGCTTAGGATATTGGGTTGATTTAGTGGGTTGGGATGAGAGGTTAGTAGAGTTACACAACAGAAGTCTACCCTTCACCTAGAGGCTACCAGCAATTGTATATACTTACCACTGATGTGGGACATCTATAACCATAGGATTCATAGGGAAAGGATATACATTTGCATATAAATAGTGGAAAATATAACAAGGGTTCCCCTCATACTTTAAGTATTAAATGACTCGGTACCTTTAGGGATGTCAAGGGGTTTACTTCTAGGTTGAGGTATGAAAAGGTCATTTGATCTACCTTCTCCCTATATAAAAGTCTTAAATAACCTACAACAGTAGCTAATAGGGAAATGGGATCTGCTTTATTTATAACAAGAGGTATTAAGTAACTTTTTGATATACTAATGCATTTGATCTAGTGAGTATTTTTTCCCGACTTACATTAGGTTAGTTTGAATGAGATTTTGGCTGTGGGAGGTCGGCGGGCTATGTCAGTGTTGTTGTTAATGGACCGAAATTTAGTAAAGCTGACATATAGGCTTTAACCACCAACGGACCCACGCGGTCGTTAGCAAGAACTCGAGTTACACCTTGATGGATTTCGTTTCCTAATAGTGTAGAATCAATATGGGATATGCAAAGACCTCAAAGTTTTATTTAATTGTTTGTTTGTCGACTGTTTGGTGGAGTTGGGTTAGTTAACCCTTAGATAAGTCTTTGAAATGCATTAGTAATACAGTAATTGAATTATAAAGTCATATCTAGGGGTCATCGGTCTAAATAGCTAGGACTGTTTAACTAGCATTTACGTTGTAGAGGGCCCGCTTCGGGGTTAAGGTATTAAATGACCGTTGGGTCTGCCTCCTCCCTATCTAAGAAGTATTAAGTGGCCTAGGTTTTTAGGTAGTAAAACATTTAGATATATTTGTATATAGGAAAATATAGGAGGTTAGGAATATCATACGCGCATATACGATTGAACGGATTAACCATGAATAGTAGACATAATATTTAAATGGAAATCAATCGGCATAGTGTTATAGATAAAGTATGTAATTTTCCAATCACCAGAACGTTGTTCTGACAGCCTCCTCATTACAACCTACAAGGTAGATTTAGATGGATAAATTACTAGTGCAAAGACGGGAACAATATATGGTGAAGTCTCCTCATTCATGCTCGGCACTACCAAGGCAAACAAATACTCAAGGAATAATATTGATTCCAAGTAGTAGCCTTAGTCGGTAGTATGTTCTATTATATTTATCTATTATACTATGAGTTTATGTTGATCGCACTCTGATATGTGTAACGACCCGTATTTTTAACTATTTTAAATTATTAAATTTAATGTAATTATTAATTAAAAATGGTTAAAAATAGAATTTAATGATTTTGAATTTAAGTTATTGGATTTGAACTTGAATAAAATTTTGAAATAAACTAATTTCGAAGATTTGACGTTAACAGGTATTGAAATGAAATTATATATATTAACTGGGTTTATGATCAATAACTGAAGTTGAATAATAATTGTGAATTATTTAGATAGAAATAAAATGATATTGAAAACTAAAATTCATTTAAAAATCTAATATTGGAATTTGTTTGAATATTGGACAATTAAATTGTTTAAATTCAATATTGGGAAATTATTTGAATAATTGAATAATGGGGATTGAATGACTGTAAAATGGAAATAGTTGTTTGATAATTGGAATTCGTTTTAAACGTTAAATCTTATAAGTTCAATAACTTATATTTCAATACATAGTGATTTATTGAATAATCAAAATTGTTTAAATTTAATATTGAAATTATTTGAATAATTGAGTTCTGAATTTAATATATTGAAAATGATGTTGGAAGTTGATTTAAATTTTATTTAAACAGCAAAGAAGATTTTTAACATTTAAAATTGGATTTAATAGTGAATAACTAGAAATTGGAAATTTTATATTATAATCGAGACGTTAAAAATAGCGATCCGGGGCACAGTTTCGGATTTCGACGAAATAAGTTCCATTGGATCCATAATAGTGTATTATTATCGGATTTCAAATTTCATAGCGTTTGGAGTTATCGTTTGGTAGTATGGGATAGAAATGCGTTGAACTAAATATCGAAAATTTATAATTTTAATTCGATTCAAAAGGCTACCATCTGCATATGATCGAATTAGGCCCCGATACTTGTTCCATTGTGTTCGGAATAGGGGTAAAATATTCTAAACGCCTAGCGGCATGCTTCGTTTGGAGTTCGTCTGGAAAATATGTGAAAAGTCAAAATAATATTAAAATAATATTCACGTATATATACGTGTTCACAACAGTAAATCCTAGCCTTATTACAGCTGCACCGTTCTTATATTATCAATGGCCGAAATCTTCCATTCTTTCTCCTCATTTTTCTTGCAATCCATCAACCGATTCAAGAAACTTTCAACTACAATATTGAAGAGCATAATGAGATCTATAAATCCAACGGCTGTGATCGGTTGGAACTTGATAGATCGACGGCGATTTGGCCTTAAAGGTGCAGTGTGGGTTCATGTTTTTCAAGGGAAGGGGGTGACTGAGTTCAGCATGCCTTTGGCCGTGGGTGCGGTGGAGCTGGGGCAGTAGTATGGCGTTGCTCGATCATGTTCTAGGGCACGGGATGTGGGGCGATGATCGAAAGTATTGGACGATGCGGCGGGTTCCTATACTTGGAGCACGCAACTGTTATAAGTGAGGGAAGAAAGCATATTCACGGCCGTGATTTGCTGGTGAGGAGTGTACGACCAGATCTTTTTAGGTTATTAAAATTAAAAAGAAACTTGTGATTTAATTATATATTAAATCGTATAAACTTGTAAATATCATAACTATCTTATGCGAGGTTGAAATCGGACGAGGCAAGCGACGATGGGATCGTGGCGACGAGTACTACATTATGGAACTGATTTGGAGTCATTTGGAGCTAGTTAAAATTTTAGGTTAAATCGAACGTCGTTACATTTGATTTGAAATTGAAAACTCAAGGTGAGTGTTTCATAATGCTCACAAGTACTAGAATATTTTTATGCAAGTTAAACTTGAAATTATGAAGTGATATAAATTATGTGGTCATTGTTTGATATATTTGATTGTCATTTGAATTTACTGTTAGAAATTAAAATTGACAGTTAAATTTGGATTGGAGGTGAATTGCCAGTAAAATACCCAATATTAATAACCATGAAATTGTTATGACTTATATTGTCTGTTTGGATGATTGATTGTTATGGATGCTATTGATTGATATTTGGATGATTGGATGCTTATATATATATATATATCATGTTATCACCTATATATTATTTACAGTATATAAACTGTAAATTGGATTATTTCGAATGAATTAAGAAATAGGTTGAAACGATATGTACCTATGACATTATGATTTGGTTTGAAATGATATATATATATATATCCATCCTGGAAATTAATTTGAAATAACCGATCACTTGGCCATAGGATGGGAAATTATATATGGACACCAGATTGATTAAATTAAATGATTTTAAATTTTTGATTCGAAATTATTAAAATGATTTGGATTTAAAGAAATAAAAATCGAACTTATAGAAATCAAATTATTTACGAAATTGAGCTCAAATTATGGAATTAAGTTGTGGCAATCGTAATTGTTAAATAATCGAAGTTGAGATTTTGAAGTTATAATCGATATGAGATTTGAAATTCGAAAATTGAATTGTTTTAAAGATTGGATGTTTATTCGAACCTTGAATATTGCTAAGTAAAAGTGATATAAAACGGTATTTCGAAATTGAGCTCGGAATTGAATTATAATTGAAAATTTGATATTAAATTGAGTATGGAAGTCAAATTAAATTTAAGTGATTTGAATTGATATTTTGAAAATCGAACTTGAAATTGATATAAATCGAAATGGTTTAGATTGAGAATTGAATGGAAATTAATTCAAATTGGAATTGAATTGAGTTGATTGGAATTGAGATCAAGATTGAATTAATGTGGAATCGAAATTGGAATTGATTTGAATATAAACGGGAATCGAAGTTAATTCGAATTGAAATCAGAATCGAATCAAAATAAATGGGAATGGAAATCGGATTGATCTGAATTGGAAGATTTGGAAATTGGATTAGTATGACTTTGAAACTATTTTCAAATGAATTATTTAATATAAACCGTTGAAATCTATATTCTTTAAATATTCAAATTATTTTGGTTTTCCAAATTATTTTGCTATATAAACCATTTTAATATTTAAACTATTTTAACCATTTATACTATTATAACTATTTTAACCATTTAAACTATTTTTAACTATTTTAACCATTTAAACTATTTTTAACTATTTTTAACCTTTTTAACCATTTAAACTATATTTAACTATTTTAATTATTTAAACTATTTTAAACTATTCAAACTATTTTTCAAAAAAAAAATCAAACTGGTCAAGAGTGGAATGTTATTTTAAAATCATGGATTTAAATACAAATTGGGTTAAATGATATTATAACCCAAATTGAAATTCGAAACAATTTTGGAATCGAAATTGAGATATTAAGGCGAAAATGATTTTGAACTAAAATAGTATATTTTGAGTAAATGTGATGATTTCGAAATGGATTTGGTTTTAAAATGAATATGATATTTTGATATCAAGTGTGAACTGTTTTCGAAAGGTAAAAGTACCAACCAGTGTGTAAAACAACGTTTGGTTGTTAAAGGGACAGGGGCCGGATATGGGCATACTCTCTGTTGATACTGGAACCATTTTAACAACTATGTACGCGGAGGAGACTCCAGAATGAAGTGGTTGGATTCGGCGACGATTGCTGGATTCGAAAAAAGAGAACGATGATGGATAGACCCTGGCACTTGTGCCAATTTGAAATGACTAAAACATGATGACTTGACAGGGCCAAGTGGGCTAATTACCCCGAGCGGACTTCCTTTCTTCGATTTCTTGGACTCAGTCCATATTATTACTCTTGTTGTTGGTTTCAATTGGTGCACCTTGATTGGGATAGCCTCCCTTTGACTCGATAGGGGATGGACGGACGCGGTGGGCGGTCATAGCTATGATGCATTACCACCAGCCCTACGACCCAAACTGGTAGTATCCTACCTTAGGCATTGCCTCACGTGCCTTGTCATACCTTTATCCTTATACGAGACCCATACGATTTTGGTTTAGTGTTGTCATATCATGGCGCGTCCCTATCCATCGGCCATTTAACTGGTGTTTTATATGCAAACTGTATGGCAATGCTTAAAAACGCGTTAAGAGGGATCAATGTAAAGCCTTAACGTTAAGAAAAATATTTATTTTATTTATTAAACATTATATATGTAGCATATTCTACTACATATAAATAATTTGACGGATCCTTAGGAGTTGGAAAATCCTGTAACATCTCTTGAGTTATTGCATGCACATTATACACTGGATAGGAGATAAGAAACCCCGTAAACATCTCTGACGCCATAACACTCATTTTTATGCGATATCGATTTGACTTACATAAGAATATTTTAGTCTTGACTCGAGCGTTTTGTCTTTTTCATTATGCTCGGGTCAGTCCTGAGTTTTTCAGCTTATTGAAGATTTACTCTAGAGGACGAAGACAAATATTTGGCATATTATTACTATTATTAATCCTGCATCATGTTGTCTGCTGCATTATTTATTTATTTATTCCTGATGTATAGATAACTCCGATAAATGTTGTAAATATTATAATCAAATGTATTGTATAAACAGCTTCATGAATTGTTTATTTGATTATTATATTTTAACGTTCCGCTACAAGATTCTGTGTTTGTTCCTTTTTCGTTTTCTCTTATTTTCTTATTTACCCCATTAACGGTCCTCTCTTTTTAATGGTTTGAGTTTACATGTGTGGTTTATTGTTGATTTAATTTGTCCAAGAAGGTAGGTCGTCACGGTTGGTATCAGAGCTTTGGTTTGGCGATAACCTTGGCTTTGTGGGGTAACTCATTAGAGATAGGGTCAGTAGCACCCTAGAATGAGTTTGAGTGTATTAATAGATATGAGCGCATATTTGTTAGTGATATAAGGTTGTTTTATATTATGTTGGTTGATCTATTTAGTGGCATATGGATTCAGGTCAATACGAGTAATTAACGTTATTGATAGGGATATCTAAACACTTGAATAGAGCAACCCGACATGATATTTTTTGAAACTGGGTAAATGAAATAAATTTAATCTGATTATATTTTATATATAAAGGAATAATTTTCTGAAATTATTATGGTATATAGTGTTTAGGAATGATAATATTGATTATTATCATTAATTAGCTGTTGCGCCTTAATAAAAGATGTTTATTATAAGATAAGCAATGATAAAACATTAGTGAGATGTTTTAAGAAAGTGAAATTTTGAAAATATAATTTATAAATGTGACTTATAAATTAAAATGGATTTAAATTGAGATGTTTTGAATCTAAGTCCTCGAGATTTTGGAATGTGTTTCAAAGTGTTTTGGAGAAAATAATAATGATAGTATTATTTTGGAAGCATTTTTGAATAAAAATATTTAAAAATGGTTTTTAAAAGAAATAAAAGCAGTGAACTCACTTCGGTCGCTGAAAAATAATTCCGATGACGATCGCGACATCATTGGTGTTCATTTTCGAGTTTTTGAGTGATAGATTACTACCTTAATGATTTGCTAATGGAGTCTTGTTTTGATAAACAAGTTTTTGATTTTAAGAAAGTTAAAATCTTGATTTGATATAAAAGTGATATATATATATATATATATATATATATATCTGTGTGTGTGATATCAAATGATTTGAAATGAAGCCGCTGTTTAAATTTTTTAGTTATGTTAATTAATAATCTTCAAATTATTTGAAGGAAATGAAATATTTGAATAACTAGAACTTATAAAATAAGATAATTAAGAGATATAAACTAATTTTTTTGACAAACTTGAGAGTTGAAGGTTGCAAATCTTAATTGAAAGTAAAGAAAATTTAAACAAGTTGAAATAGTGAACATTCTAATTAATTAAAATGAATCCGATTAATTTGTATAATACCAAATTGCATTATAATAACATATAATAAGACTTACCAAATGTTAAAAAGTTAAAATAATGATTTGGATATGTAATTGGATATTATACAACAAAACAAAACTTAAAAGTAATTAAAATGTATATAAATGGAAATTTAGTTGTAACAATAAATGTATATATACTTAAGTACATTATGAAATGATGAATGACTAAATGGAATAAGTAAGTGGAACCTAAGAAAGTTGACAATGAATTAAATAATATCTTTGTAAATTGGTTATGGAATTAAATAGAAATTTGCAAAGAAATTTTGAAATTGAATTGGTAACTTTTGAGATAACTATAAACTTAGAAAAAGTCATATGTAAGAAGTTGGACTTTTATAGAATGATTATAAACTAAAGTAACGACTAATAAAATGTTTCACAAATAAATTTGTCGTTAAATGAAATTATGAAAATGAAGTAAATGTAAACAAAGGAATTTGGTATGGGTAAGAATCAATTGGAATTAATATGTAAGTCGTACGTATATTATTTTATTCGCATAACGATTTAATCCATATTCGAGCATAGAATTTCGAGATAATTTATATCGATCCGAGTTAGAATTTTTCACTCGATTCTCGATGGCGAACCCTGGATATGGATTTTTGATTGTGTCTGGAATTCTCTATCATAGTATATGGCTATGCAAGGAGAATGATGGTTTCTGATCAAGGAACCAGATCCGTGTCTGCACTAGAGAGTCATGTGAACGATACTAGTTCAAAAGTGAAATTATGTGATCGAGTGAGCGATCAGATTTGATAATGCATATGGATGATATATGTACATCGTACGGGCTTAAGTAAAGCAAATATTAGAAATTGAAATTGCAAAATATAAAATGATTTTAAATTATATGATTGGATATCATTGGTAAATAAGATGCAGGTATTTAAAATCAAGAAAATTTTGGACTGCTCGACAAAAAGGTACGTGTTTATTTTGTCATTTGATTTGATAGTTTTATGATGGAGCCACTTGGCTTTTTTTTCTTTTGTTGTTTTGGGGCTCGTAGTGCCACTTTGTAGTTGTTCCGATCGAGCCGCGCAAAGGAGACACTGTCGAAATTTTCCGTAAATCCGGGTGTTAGAAAATTTTGAAGTTTTAAAATTTTTATAACTTGTTTGGATAACTAACGTGTATTTTCCGTAAGTCGATCAGAGTAGCGTAGTAGAAGCATAGTGATGGCTTTATAAATGAGATTTTATTGTTTTATATGTTGATTATTTTGAATAAAATATATCAAATGTTAAATTCTTTACTTAACGTCTTTTCGCGGACGAAAAGTTGAGCGGGGGAGATTGTAATGACCCGTATTTTTAGCTATTTTAAGTTATTAAATTTAATGTAATTATTAAATAAAAATGGTTAAAAATAAAATTTAATGATTTTGAATGTAAGTTATTGGATATGAACTTGAATAAAATTTTGAAATAAACTAATTTCGAAGATTTGGCGTTAATAGGTATTGAAATGAAATTATATATATTAACTGGGTTTATGATCAATAACTGAAGTTGAATAATAATTGTAAATTATTTAGATAGAAATAAAATGATATTGATAACTAACATTCATTTTAAAATATAATATTGGAATTTGTTTGAATATTGGACAATTAAATTGTTTAAATTCAATATTGGGAAATTATTTGAATAATTGAATAACGGAGATTGAATGACTGTAAAATGGAAATAGTTATTCGATAATTGGAATTCGTTTTAAAAGTTAAATATTATAAGTTCATTAACTTATATTTCAAAAGATAGCGATTTATTAAATAATCAAAATTGTTTAAATTTAATATTGCAATTATTTGAATAATTGAATTCTGAATATAATATGATTGAAAATGATGTTGGAAGTTGATTTAAATTTTATTTAAGCAGCAAAGAAGATTTTTAACATTTAAAATTGGATTTAAAAGTGAATAATTAGAAATTGGAAATTTTATATTATAATCTTGACGTTAAAAATAACGATCCGAGGCACAGTCTCGGATTTCGACGAAACCAGTTCCATTGGATCTGTAATAGTGTATTATTTTCGGATTTCAAATTTTATAGCGTTTGGAGTTATCGTTTGGTAATACGGGATAGAAACACGTTGAACTAAATATCGAAAATTTAATATTTTAATTCGATTCAAAAAGCTAACTTCCGCATACGATCAAATTAGGCCCCGAAACTTGTTCCATTGTGTTAGGAATAGGGTAAAACATTATAAACGCCTGGCAGCACGCTTCATTTGGAGTTCGTCCGGAGAATATGTGAAAATTCAAAATAATATTAAAATAATATTCACGTATATATACGTGTTCACATTAGTAAACCCTAACCTTATTACAGCCGCACCATTCTTATATTTTCAATGGCCGAAATCTTCCATTCTTCCTCCTCATTTTTCTTGCAATCCATCAACCTATTTAAGAAACTTTCAACTACAATATTGAAGAGCATAGTGAGATCTATAAATCCAATGGCTATGATCGGCTGGAACTCGATGGATAAACAGCGATTTGGCCTTAAAGGCACGGCGTGGGTTCACGTTTTTCAAGGGAAGGGGGTGACCGAGTTCAGCACGCCTCTGGCCATGGGTGCGGTGGAGCTAGGGTTGTCGTATGGCGTTGCTCGATCATGTTCTAGGGCACCAAATGTGGGGTGGCGATCAAAAGTTTTGAAAATGCGGTGGGTTCCTATACCTAGAGCACGCAACTGTTACGAGTGAGGGAAGAAAGCATATTCACGGCCATGATTTGCTTGTCAGGAGTGTACAACCAGATCTGTTTATGTTATTAAAATTAAAATGAACCTTGTGATTTAATCTTATATTAAATCATATAAACTTGTAAATATCATAACTTTCTTATGCGAGTTCGAAATCGGACGAGACAAGTGGCGACGGGATCGTGGTGATGAGTACTACATTATGGAATCGATTTGGAGTCATTTGGAGCTAGCTAAAATTTTAGGTTAAATAGAACGTCGTTCGATTTGATTTGAAATTGAAAACTCAAGGTGAGTGTTTTATAACGCTCACAAGTACTAGAATATTTTTATGCTAGTTAAACTTGAAATTATGAAGTGATATAAATTTATTGGTCATTGTTTGATAAATTTTATTGTCATTTGAATTAACTGTTAGAAATTAAAATTGACAGTTAAATTTGGGATTGGAGTTGAATTGCCAGTAAATTACCCAATATTAATAACCATGAAATTGTTGTGACTTATATTGTCTGTTTGGATGATTGATTGTTATGGATGCTATTGATTGATATTTGGATGATTGGATGCTTATATATATATATATCATGTTATCACCTATATATTATTTATAGTATATAAACAGTAAATTGGATTATTTCGAATGAATTCAGAAATAGGTTGAAACGATATACACCTACGACACCGTGATTTGGTTTGAAATGATATATATATCCATCCCGGAAATTAAATTGAAATAACTCATCACTTGGCCATAGGATAGAAAATTATATACGGATACCAGATTGGTTAAATTAAATCATTTTAAATTTTTGATTCGAAATTATTAAAATGATTTGGATTTAAAGAAATAAAAATCGAACTTATAGAAATCAAATTATTTTCGAACTTGAGCTCAAATTGTGGAATTTAGTTGTGGTAATCGAAATTGTGTAAATAATCGAAGTTGAGATTTTGAAGTTATAATCGATATGAGATTTGAAATTCAAAAATTGAATTATTTTAAAGATTGGATGTTTATTCGAACCTTGAATATTGCTAAGTAAAAGTGATATAAAATGGTATTTCAAATTGAGCTCGGAATTGAAGTATAATTGGAAATTTGGATTTTAAATTGAGTATGGAAATCAAATTAAATTTAAATGATTTGAATCGATATTTTGAAAATCAAATTTGAAATTTATATAAATCGAAATGGTTTAGATTGAGAATTGAATGGAAATTAATTCAAATTGGAATTGAATTGAGATCAAGATTGGTCTAATGTGGAATCGAAATCAAAATTGATTTGAATAAAAACGGGAATCGAAGTTAATTTGAATCGAAATCAGAATTTAATCAAAATAAATGGGAATGGAAATTGGATTGATCTGAATTCGAAGATTTGGAAATTGGATCATTTTGACTTTGAAACTATTTTTCAAATGAATTATTTAGTATAAACCGTTGAAATCTATATTCTTTAAATATTCAAATTATTTTGGTTTTCCAAATTATTTGCAATATAAACCATTTTAATATTTAAACTATTTCAACTATTTTAACCTTTTAAACTATTTTAACTATTTTAACCATTTAAACTATTTTTAACTATTATGACCATTTAAACTATATTTAACTATTTTAATTATATAAACTATTTTAAACCATTCAAACTATTTTTCAAAAAAAAATCAAACTGGTCAAGTGTGGAATGTTATTTTTAAATCATGGATTTAAATACGAATTGGGTTAAATGAAGTTATAACCCAAATTGAAATTAAAAACAATTTTGGAATCGAAATCGAGATATTAAGGCGAAAATGATTTTGAACTGAAATTGTAAATTTTGAGTAAATAAGATGATTTCGAAATAGATTGTAACGACCCGTAAATTTCAACTGTTTTAATAACGTAATTAGTTGAAATTTTGTGAAATTTTAAAACGATAAAATTTTGAAATAAAAATTTTATATTTGGAATACGTCTAGTTAAACATAGCAACTGGTAAATTTTCGTCCGAAAATATGAAAGTTTATTTCGCGCGTAAATTCACTTCAACTTAATTAGCTAAAAAGCGGTGAAAATAAAACGTTTTCGAAACCTAAATATTTATACATAGAAAAATTCTAAACCATCTTCTGAGCAAGATGTCAGTTTGTCGTTTTTCCAAATTCGGACATCTTTGGCTCCGTCGATCTTATTTCTCAGCGTTTTTCTTGCGTTTTCCGCCAGTAGAAAATTTCGAATTTTGATAATCAAATCAAACCACTGATATTTGTATGCCATTTTGATTGTATCGTCGCGCTGATCACTATGATATATTCGGTTGTGTGTTTTGGTGTCCAGAACGCGTTAATACCGGCGAAACAGATAACCACATTGGAATCCATTAAATTTTAATTTTTCCCTGTGTCCATTCAAATCGAACAGCTAATTGCATTTATTAATTCTTGTATTGTCGTGCCTATCACTCTTCTCAACTGTTCAATCCGTGCCACTTCATTTCGGGTTGGTTTCTTTTGCATTTATTCTATTTTAACGTTCTACCTTCTTCTCTGTTAAATATAATATTTTATTTTTATTTCATTATATCAGTCTGATTTCTTCTTCCCTGCTCTTCATTCTCTTTGAGAAAATAAAACGGAAAGAGAAAAAGGGGAGATTCGTATAATTCAAAACTACTCTCTCCTCCGCTCACCCTCTCTCTCTCTCACGCAACCCTTCGCTTTGATGCACCGTCGTGTCCACACCCGCCAACCCAAGCACCTAACCACCCAACATCTCGTCCCGCAGCCCAGTCGAGAAGCACAGTCATCCGCCTCATCCATCTCCCCACCACAACCCGACCTCCACTCGCCTCGGCTCAGCCTTCACCACCAAAGCTACCACGCATGCACACAACCCTTCTACCTTCCACCTCCTCCATTTTTGCAGCACCTCCACTTGCCACGCCACCCACTTCCCTCCGTCCAACCCAGACCCGTGCTCCTCTCTCCACCATGCCACCCTTTGCCTTCGTGCTCTACCGCCCTTCCACCATCTTAACCCCGCCTCAGCCCGACCAAACCAAAACTGCCCGGATCTGTCACCCCACCCCACATCACCAATCTCCTCCGCCATAAGCTCTCCGACCGAGCAACGTAGCTCTGCATGCGTGCCTCTCCACCACTTCCTGAAGCCGACCCCATGCAGGCCAAAGTCCTCACCACTTCGCCGATCATTCACCACCTGTTCACCTCTCTTTCCTCTCCCAGGCCGAGCCTCTTCCTCCAACAGCCCTTGTTTCTTCTTCTCCTCAGGTATATATATATACTGTTGTATACGTATTGATCGGCTGCTTCAGTTATAGTATTTATATATATTTATATGGTAGCTTTTGTTAGTGTGTATATATATATATATTCGTATATAACCTATTATATGTCAGTACTATCTATATATTTATATATTTATATAAGTTATACGTTATATATATAATACTGTTATTACATATAAGTTTACAGTTTGGAGTTGATTGGTTTATATGTATGATTTGCAGTTTACTTGGTTTATACAGTTATAAAAGTTCATAAAATTTTAAGTTTATAAAAGATAATTGCTATTTGTTTTATACTGTTGTTGTTATATTTGTATTAGTCTATACATATTTACAGTTAGTATATATAGGCTGTGTAGATGTATATGCATACTATTTCCAATCTGGGAGCTATTTTTGATTCCTTGACTTATATTTCTCTTTACACATATTTCCTATAAAAGGTCTGCTTACATACATTGCGCATATATTTTACTGTATATATTATATTACATTCTTAAAGTTGGACTCTGTTTTTGTATTATAAGCATTATTTTGTTAATATATATATACTTCGCATATAGGTATAGTACATATATAGTAAACATACATATGTTCAAAGTATTTTGTATTCTGTAGTAACTGTAACATATGCTGTTTTTATATTTTATAATAAAGTTTATATGATCTTTGTTTGAGACTATAAGACATATAC
Source organism: Allium fistulosum (assembly GCA_030737815.1). Classification (NCBI taxonomy): domain Eukaryota; kingdom Viridiplantae; phylum Streptophyta; class Magnoliopsida; order Asparagales; family Amaryllidaceae; genus Allium; species Allium fistulosum. Next base: position 1,189,446,029 of record CM060904.1, on the reverse strand, counting down.
ATCAACAAGTCACTTTTGAATTTATTTTAAAAACTGGATTTCGAAATATAACATATGTAGGTTGTGAGACATGCATGTATTATGATAAGTTATGTTATATGGATTTTTTTTGTTATAAGCATTTATCTTAAATTATAATAGGCCTGCATACATATATTGAAAACTATATAATTATATTTTGATATCTATATATATTTAATAGCAATGTATATAATTCCTGCCAATATCAAAGTTGATTGATTTATTCCCATCGGTTTCTTAACTATCAGCTGGTCTGTTGAATTCGTGCCGATTTTGCTTTGCTTCGATTCGTCATTCAAATTTCAGCATCCGTATCAGTGTGCCGTGTTGTCTTCTGTATTCTCTAGCCTCGGAAGGTGAGCACTCACTCACGATTAACGTTCTTTTATTTATTAGATTTGATTTCAATTGAAACGACAATTGAAATATACTGCTATTAGTTAATGACACTGTTATATATGCTATTGCCTGTATCAGTTCACCTGTGACATCTGACACCATTATCTGTTAATTATTTAGGTTGTGATAATACAGTTTGGCTGATAATTTATTGATTGTTGATGTTTATATTGGACGTTAAATTGTTAATGTTAAATGATAAATAGTATGCAATTGAACTTGATATAGGATAGTTAAATGTTAAATTTGATTTAATGACATTGTATAATATGACCCCTTTAACTGTTAAATTTATTGACACGTAGGATTTGTTTTATTACACTTTGAACCACTGAATGTATGTTGTTAAATTGATGATGGATGAAATTGTAATAGATGACAAGTGAAAACCGTAATGTAATAATCTTTAATCTACATGAAATGATAGTGTAGATTCTAGAAATAATTATATTAATTCGTACAAATAACAATGCGAATTAATACGGTTATTTCGGGATTATTTGAATTGATTTTGGATTGATATTGATTGATGTTATTGCTTGTTTATTTACTTTGACACCATCCCAGTTATCACACTGCAAGTTCCCTTTATGCTATGATTTTGAATTGAATTGGAATCGGGTTGAAATGATAAATACCCAAATTGAACTTTGACCTAGGATAGGAAATTAAATAAAACCCGATTGGTCAATAATTTGATTTAAAAATAAACGAAGATTTTATTCGAGTAAATAATATGGTTTTGAAATGAAGTTGAAATTTGAATTTTAATGGAAGGAAAATGTTAATATTTAATCATCTGAAACAAAATATTTACAAAGTAATTGATGGAAGAATGTTGTTTAATTTGAGAAATTATTGAATTAAGTTTGAAATTATTAAACTTTGAAATGATTTAATAATTAAGTTTGAAATTGTAATTAAGTTTGAAATTGTTAAACTTTGAAATGATTTAATAATCAAGTTTGAAATTATAATTAAGTTTGAAATTATTAAACATTGAAATTATTTAATAATTAAGTTTTGAATTATTTAATAATTAAATAAGATTGAATTATTTAATGATTAAATTGATTTGGATTCTTTAATAAGAGAAATTGAATTTTTGAATAAGTGAATTTTACGTCGTAATAACTGAAATTGAGTTTCTTTATTAATTAAGTTTTGGAAAATTATTTAAGTAAGTAAATAAGTGAAATGGAATTTCTTTAACAACAAATGAAAATGTGATATTTTTGGAATTAATGTAAGACTTGTAATTGAAAGAATTGATTTGACGAATTTAGTTTAATTCAAAATTGTAAGTTTTGATTTGATGAAGTTGAACTTAAGAATTGATTTAATGAATTGGAAACTTAATAGAAATTATTTTGAATGATAAAGTAACTTAACGAATATTGAATGGAATCGATAAATGAGTTTAAATTGATTTGAATGTTAAATAAAATTTGTTTAAATGATTTCGGAACGAAACTTATATACGAACTTGAATCAATATTTGAATGGTTTTAAATAGATATTGAAATTGAATTATAAGATTTTGAAATGGTAAATTGAAGTTTTGAAACGTAAATTTTGGAAATTGGTTTTTGAAAGACAAATGAAATGTTGGTTTACGAATTGAAATTGAAATTGAAATTGATTTGGTTTTTGAAATATATAAACGACCAATCGATGTAATAATTACGAAAGTTATTAAAGAGACCGGGATCGGTAATGGATATACTCTCTATCTGAACCGAAACCACTTTAATAACTATACGCGGAGTGATGATCCAGAATGAAGTGGTTGGAATGATGTACGTGATGACTGAAGAAAGAGAACGATAATGGATAGCCTTGACACTTGTGTCAAATTGGAAATGACTAAAACAGGAGCTGTGCCGGGCCAATGGAGGATTAGCTACCTCAAGTGGACACACTTCTTCGAACTACTTATACTTGTTGTCGATTGGTGCACCCTTGATTTTGGGAGTGTTGTTTCACGGTGTTGCGGGCGCTGCGGCGTTGCGTTCTCACCAGTCCGGATCAGGCGAACGGTAGTATCACTACCTTGGGTATTGCCTCATGTGCCTTGTCATACTTGTATTCCATTTATACGCGACCACTACGATTTTGATTTGTACCTTTAGTATATGGATTGCCCTCTGGTGACTTCCGGTTTTGGGGAAACTACGGTGTTGTATATGCTTTTGGGAATACAAATGTGTTAAGGGTGGAATGGGCCATGACTTAACGCTATTTTGATATCTTTTATATTACCGATAGACATTATCTACTTAGCGTATGTTACTACCTAGTAGATAGTTTAACGGATCCTTAAAGGATGGTTATTCCTAACATCCTTTGAGTTACTTGTATTTCAATTGCTATTTCACTTGAGTTGGATTTATTAATATGAGAATGTTAATCCTGACTCGAGTGTTTTGTGTTTTGCTTTACGCTCGGGTCAGACTGAGTGTACCAGTATTCGAGACTCACCTTTGGAGTTGGAGCTTCGCTTGGAGATCCAGCTATCTATCCAGCTTTCAAATATTCGATGATTCCAGTGATGTACTCTGATTTGTATCTGATGTATCGTATTACTCTTCTATTGTAAACTCTGATGTATTTTATATATTCATATAGTAGCTTCATGAACTACTATCTCTTTTATTTCCGCTGCATTTATTACTCTGTGTCTGTGATCTGTGATTATTTATTTACTGTATATGTTCAGTTTTGCCAAATATAAATTAACAACGCGGTATTTTGAGCAATTCAACTCCAGCATGAGTGTCTACCTATACACTTATAATGGACGCGAATGGTCCAAAATAGCGGGTCGTTACAGTTGGTATCAGAGCTTTGGTAGCTCTAGGCAAAACTCAACATATTGGGTAAATGTATTTACAGAATCACTCTCATTCGAGTTTCAATCTCTTCCTTTCGACTCGTTTTCTTTGAATTTTGGAACGTTCCCTACGGTTCCAAATTTCATTCGTATCCTTCACTATTCGTCTTCTTTAAATTCTGGAGCACCCTATAACTCCATTTGAATGATATCTATAATAGATCGACGGTCTCGCCAATCTTCGAATGATTCGTGAAGGAGCAAAACTCATTTACAATAGGCATTGATTTTCCGGAGATTTCTGTATCCTCGGTTTACGATGCTATCTATCTCCTGCTATACCTGAATTCTATTTCTTGAGATCGAAGGTCGATTTACATCGGAATTCTACACCGATCTCATTCTTGAAGTCACGGTCAATCCGGTTAAGCTTGCCCGCGATTTATATAAACTTATCAATCTTCCTACTTTGCTATTAATCATCATATCTTGTTTCGAACTTATCTTCGAACCAAATTTCTTTTTGATTTGAGTCCATCAAATTTGAATCTCTGTCTTTGCTTTGAAATCTATTCTTATATAGTCGAGCGAGGAAGTGTATTTGTAAATTAATATTTAAAATATTATTTTCAAATTTGGAAAATGAAATAATTTGTTTGATTATATTGTGAAAATATCAGTAAAAAAAATTTCTGGAATTTAATAGGTAAATTAATTGTTGTTTGAAATGATAATATTTGATTATCATTTATTGTTCTAAATAAATTTATAAATACGGTTTATAAATTGATTTGGAATTTGAAATGAATTTAATTTAGAAATTTGAGAATTTAATTTCCAATGATTTTCGAACTATGGTTTTAAAGGTTTAAAATGCACATTATTTAAAGGTATTTTGACTATAATTTGTTTCCAAAGAATTCTAATGTATACTATTTAAAGTATTTTCGAATAGAAATCGTTTTCAAAGAATTTTTTAAAATGTTGAAATCAGTACTCTTCTCTTTGTCGCTGGAAAATAATTTCGGTGATGGCGGCCGCATCATCGACATTCATTTTCGAGTTTCGAAGTGGAGATACTATTCTGTAGCTTTGCTACGGTTTTGTTTGGAAAATATTTTGATTTGAATTTCTTCAGTATAATTTGATTTATATATATAGGTATCTTATTTTAAAATTTAATTTGATTTGATATAAATACATTATATATATCTTTAAACTGTTTAAAGTTAATTGGAAATTTAATTCTTAAAATTTTGTTAAAGGATGTTTCAATTATAAATAAAACCAAAATTTGGAATGAATATTTAAACTCGAATAATTGAATTGGGAAAAAATTTATTTGTATATTGTTCAACTGCATTCTATACAACTTACCTAAATCATTCAGAAGTTGAATATGTAATTGGATAATATATAAGATAAATTGAATTTATAAATAAAATTTGAATGTTTATAATAAATGGTATACACTAAATTTTGATTATAAAGATGTTAATAGAGTTAGATAAGATAATTAGAAAACTTAGTTAATAATGAAATAAATTGTTTTGAAAGAATTAATAAATTGTTTTGAAAGAATTAATAAATTAAAATTTGATCAACATATGAAATACCTTGAATTTAAAAGAAATTAATAGATGTAAATTAATTTAAATCGAAACTTTTATGGTTTAAATTAATTTATATGGGTTAAATATATGTGAGTAGATATATTAAGTAGAATAAATTTAATAGTGAATTGGAATAATGAAGAATTTAAATTGTTGAAGAAAATATGATTATAATAAAAGACTATTCAAAATTTATAGTTTTAAAAATTGTAAATTGAAGAAATGGGATAATAAGATAATGAATTTAGAAATAGTTGAGATTAATTTTAGAGAAATCAAATGGATTAAATCAATTATTGAATATCAATTAATTTAAATTTGAATTTATATGGTTTAAATTAATTGTTATTTTGTATTTCAAATCTGTTTTCTTTCTGGTTGTTTCTATTCTCCTACCTCGTTCCTTTTCGGGGACGAAAAGTTTTGAGTGGGGGAGAGTGTAACGACCCGTAAATTTCAACTGTTTTAATAACGTAATTAGTTGAAATTTTGTGAAATTTTAAAACGATAAAATTTTGAAATAAAAATTTTATATTTGGAATACGTCTAGTTAAACATAGCAACTGATAAATTTTCGTCCGAAAATATGAAAGTTTATTTCGCGCGTAAATTCACTTCAACTTAATCAGCTAAAAAGCGGTGAAAATAAAACGTTTTCGAAACCTAAATATTTATACATAGAAAAATTCTAAACCATCTTCTGAGCAAGATGTCAGTTTGTCGTTTTTCCAAATTCGGACATCTTTGGCTCCGTCGATCTTATTTTTCAGCGTTTTTCTTGCGTTTTCCGCCAGTAGAAAATTTCGAATTTTGATAATTAAATCAAACCACTGATATCTGTATGCCATTTTGATTGTATCGTTGCGCTGATCACTGTGATATATTCGGTTGTGTGTTTTGGTGTCCAGAACGCGTTAATACCGGCGAAACAAATAACCACATTGGAATCCATTAAATTTTAATTTTTCCCTGTGTCCATTCAAATCGAACAGCTAATTGCATTTATTAATTCTTGTATTGTCGTGCCTATCACCGTTCTCAACTGTTCAATACGTGCCACTTCATTTCGGGTTGGTTTCTTTTGCATTTATTCTATTTTAACGTTCTACCTTCTTCTCTGTTAAATATAATATTTTATTTTTATTTCATTATATCAGTCTGATTTCTTCTTCCCTGCTCTTCATTCTCTTTGAGAAAATAAAACGGAAAGAGAAAAAGGGGAGATTCGTATAATTCAAAACTACTCTCTCCTCCGCTCACCCTCTCTCTCTCTCTCACGCAACCCTTCGCTTTGATGCACCGTCGTGTCCACACCCGCCAACCCAAGCACCGAACCACCCAACATCTCGTCCCGCAGCCCAGTCGAGAAGCACAGTCATCCGCCTCATCCATCTCCCCACCACAACCCGACCTTCACTCGCCTCGGCTCAGCCTTCACCACCAAAGCTACCACGCATGCACACAACCCTTCTACCTTCCACCTCCTCCATTTTTGCAGCACCTCCACTTGCCACGCCACCCACTTCCCTCCGTCCAACCCAGACCCGTGCCCCTCTCTCCACCATGCCACCCTTTGCCTTCGTGCTCTACCGCCCTTCCACCATCTTAACCCCGCCTCAGCCCGACCAAACCAAAACTGCCCGGATCTGTCACCCCACCCCACATCACCAATCTCCTCCGCCATAAGCTCTCCGACCGAGCAACGTAGCTCTGCACGCGTGCCTCTCCACCACTTCCTGAAGCCGACCCCATGCAGGCCAAAGTCCTCACCACTTCGCCGATCATTCACCATCTGTTCACCTCTCTTTCCTCTCCCAGGCCGAGCCTCTTCCTCCAACAGCCCTTGTTTCTTCTTCTCCTCAGGTATATATATACTGTTGTATACGTATTGATCGGCTGCTTCAGTTATAGTGTTTATATATATTTATATGGTAGCTTTTGTTAGTGTGTATATATATATATATTCGTATATAACCTATTGTATGTCAGTACTATCTATATATTTATATATTTATATAAGTTATACGTTATATATATATAATACTGTTATTACATATAAGTTTACAGTTTGGAGTTGATTGGTTTATATGTATGATTTGCAGTTTACTTGGTTTATACAGTTATAAAAGTTCATAAAATTTTAAGTTTATAAAAGATAATTGCTATTTGTTTTATACTGTTGCTGTTATATTTGTATAAGTCTATACATATTTACAGTTAGTATATCTAGGCTGTGTAGACGTATATGCATACTATTTCCAATCTAGGAGCTATTTTTGATTCCTTGACTTATATTTCTCTTTACACATATTTCCTATAAAAGGTCTGCTTACATACGTTGCGCATATATTTTACTGTATATATTATATTACATTCTTAAAGTTGTACTCTGTTTTTGTATTATAAGCATTATTTTGTTAATATATATATACTTCGCATATAGGTATAGTACATATATAGTAAGCATACATATGTTCAAAGTATTTTGTATTCTGTAGTAACTGTAACATATGCTGTTTTTATATTTTATAATAAAGTTTATATGATCTTTGTTTGAGACTATAAGACATATACATCAACAAGTCACTTTTGAATTTATTTTAAAAACTGGATTTCGAAATATAACATATGTAGGTTGTGAGACATGCATGTATTATGATAAGTTATGTTATATGGATTTTTTTTGTTATAAGCATTTATCTTAAATTATAATAGGCCTGCATACATATATTGAAAACTATATAATTATATTTTGATATCTATATATATTTAATAGCAATGTATATAATTCCTGCCAATATCAAAGTTGATTGATTTATTCCCATCGGTTTCTTAACTATCAGCTGGTCTGTTGAATTCGTGCCGATTTTGCTTTGCTTCGATTCGTCATTCAAATTTCAGCATCCGTATCAGTGTGCCGTGTTGTCTTTTGTATTCTCTAGCCTCGGAAGGTGAGCACTCACTCACGATTAACGTTCTTTTATTTATTAGATTTGATTTCAATTGAAACGACAATTGAAATATACTGCTATTAGTTAATGACACTGTTATATATGCTATTGCCTGTATGATCAGTTCACCTGTGATATCTGACACCATTATCTGTTAATTATTTAGGTGGTGATAATACAGTTTGGCTGATAATTTATTGATTGTTGATGTTTATATTGGACGTTAAATTGTTAATGTTAAATGATAAATAGTATGCAATTGAACTTGATATAGGATAGTTAAATGTTAAATTTGATTTAATGACATTGTATAATATGACCCCTTTAACTGTTAAATTTATTGACACGTAGGATTTGTTTTATTACACTTTGAACCACTGAATGTATGTTGTTAAATTGATGATGGATGAAATTGTAATAGATGACAAGTGAAAACCGTAATGTAATAATCTTTAATCTACATGAAATGATAGTGTAGATTCTAGAAATAATTATATTAATTCGTACAAATAACAATGCGAATTAATACGGTTATTTCGGGATTATTTGAATTGATTTTGGATTGATATTGATTGATGTTATTGCTTGTTTATTTACTTTGACACCATCCCAGTTATCACACTGCAAGTTCCCTTTATGCTATGATTTTGAATTGAATTGGAATCGGGTTGAAATGATAAATACCCAAATTGAACTTTGACCTAGGATAGGAAATTAAATAAAACCCGATTGGTCAATAATTTGATTTAAAAATAAACGAAGATTTTATTCGAGTAAATAATATGGTTTTGAAATGAAGTTGAAATTTGAATTTTAATGGAAGGAAAATGTTAATATTTAATCATCTGAAACAAAATATTTACAAAGTAATTGATGGAAGAATGTTGTTTAATTTGAGAAATTATTGAATTAAGTTTGAAATTATTAAACTTTGAAATGATTTAATAATTAAGTTTGAAATTGTAATTAAGTTTGAAATTGTTAAACTTTGAAATGATTTAATAATCAAGTTTGAAATTATAATTAAGTTTGAAATGATTAAACTTTGAAATTATTTAATAATTAAGTTTTGAATTATTTAATAATTAAATAAGATTGAATTATTTAATGATTAAATTGATTTGGATTCTTTAATAAGAGAAATTGAATTTTTGAATAAGTGAATTTTACTTTGTAATAATTGAAATTGAGTTTCTTTATTAATTAAGTTTTGGAAAATTATTTAAGTAAGTAAATAAGTGAAATGGAATTTCTTTAACAACAAATGAAAATGTGATATTTTTGGAATTAATGTAAGACTTGTAATTGAAAGAATTGATTTGACGAATTTAGTTTAATTCAAAATTGTAAGTTTTGATTTGATGAAGTTGAACTTAAGAATTGATTTAATGAATTGGAAATTTAATAGAAATTGTTTTGAATGATAAAGTAACTTAACGAATATTGAATGGAATCGATAAATGAGTTTAAATTGATTTGAATGTTAAATAAAATTTATTTAAATGATTTCGGAACGAAACTTATATACGAACTTGAATCAATATTTGAATGGTTTTAAATAGATATTGAAATTGAATTATAAGGTTTTGAAATGGTAAATTGAAGTTTTGAAACGTAAATTTTGGAAATCGGTTTTTGAAAGACAAATGAAATGTTGGTTTACGAATTGAAATTGAAATTGAAATTGATTTGGTTTTTGAAATATATAAACGACCAATCGGTGTAATAATTACGAAAGTTATTAAAGAGACCGGGATCGGTAATGGATATACTCTCTATCTGAACCGAAACCACTTTAATAACTATACGCGGAGTGATGATCCAGAATGAAGTGGTTGGAATGATGTACATGATGACTGAAGAAAGTGAACGATAATGGATAGCCTTGACACTTGTGTCAAATTGGAAATGACTAAAACAGGAGCTGTGCCGGGCCAATGGAGGATTAGCTACCTCAAGTGGACACACTTCTTCGAACTACTTATACTTGTTGTCGATTGGTGCACCCTTGATTTTGGGAGTGTTGTTGCACGGTGTTGCGGGCGCTGCGGCGTTGCGTTCTCACCAGTCCGGATCAGGCGAACGGTAGTATCACTACCTTGGGTATTGCCTCATGTGCCTTGTCATACTTGTATTCCATTTATACGCGACCACTACGATTTTGATTTGTACCTTTAGTATATGGATTGCCCTCTGGTGACTTCCGGTTTTGGGGAAACTACGGTGTTGTATATGCTTTTGGGAATAAAAATGTGTTAAGGGTGGAATGGGCCATGACTTAACGCTATTTTGATATCTTTTATATTACTGATAGACATTATCTACTTAGCGTATATTACTACCTAGTAGATAGTTTAACGGATCCTTAAAGGATGGTTATTCCAAACATCCTTTGAGTTACTTGTATTTCAATTGCTATTTCACTTGAGTTGGATTTATTAATATGAGAATGTTAATCCTGACTCGAGTGTTTTGTGTTTTGCTTTACGCTCGGGACAAACTGAGTGTACCAGTATTCGAGACTCACCTTTGGAGTTGGAGCTTCGCTTGGAGATCCAGCTATCTATCCAGCTTTCAGATATTCGATGATTCCAGTGATGTACTCTGATTTGTATCTGATGTATCATATTACTCTTCTGTTGTAAACTCTGATGTATTTTATATATTCATATAGTAGCTTCATGAACTACTATCTCTTTTATTTCCGCTGCATTTATTACTCTGTGTCTGTGATCTGTGATTATTTATTTACTGTATATGTTCAGTTTTGCCAAATTTAAATTAACAACACGGTATTTTGAGCAATTCAACTCCGGCATGAGTGTCTACCTATACACTTATAATGGACGCGAATGGTCCAAAATAGCGGGTCGTTACATAGATTTGGTTTTAAAGCGAATATGATATTTTGATATCAAGTGTGAACTATTTTCGAAAGGTAAAAGTACCAACCGGTGTGTAAAATGACGTTTGGTTGTTAAAGAGACAGGGCCTAGATATGGGCATACTTTCTGTCGATACCAGAACAAATTTAACAACTATGTACACGAAGAGACTCCAGAACGAAGTGGTTGGATTCGACGATGATTGCTGGATTTGAAGAAAGAGAACGATGATGGATAGACCCCGGCATTTGTGCCAATTTAAAATGACTAAAACAGGACGGCTTGATTGGGCCAAGTGGGCTAATTACTTTGAGCAGACATCCGTTCTTCGATTTCTTGGACTCGGTCCATATTATTACTCTTGTTGTTGGTTTCAATTAGTGCACCTTGATTAGGATAGCCTCCCTTTGACTCGATAAGGGATGGATGGACGCGGTTGGCGGTTATAGCTATGATGCATTACCACCAGCCCTACGACCCGAACTGGTAGTATCATACCTTGGGCAATTGCCTCACGTTCCTTGTCATACCTTTATCCCTATACGAGACCCATACGATTTTGGTTTAGTGTTGTCGTATCACGACGCGTCCCTATCCACCGATTGTTTAACTGTTTTATATGCAAACTGTACGGCAATGCTTACAAACGCGTTAAGGGGGATCAATGTAAAGCCTTAACGTTAAGAAAAATATTTATTTTATTGATTAAACATTATATATGTAGCATATTCTACTACATATAAATAATTTGACAGATACTTAGGAGATGGAAAATCCTATAACATCTCTTTAGTTATTGCACGCACTTTATACACTGGATAGGAGATGTGAAACCCCGTAAACATCTCTGACGCCATGACACTCATTTTTATGCAATATCGATTTGACTTACATAAGAATATTTTAGTCCTGACTCGAGTGTTTTGTCTTTTTCATTACGCTTAGGTCTGTCCTAAGTTTTTTAGCTTATTGAAGATTTGCTCTTGAGGACGAAGATTTGGTATATTATTACTATTATTATTCCTGCATCATGTTGTCTGCTGCATTATTTATTTATTCCTGATGTATAGATAACTTTGACAAATTTTGTAAAGATTATAATCAAATGTATTGTATAAACAGCTTCATGAACTATTTATTTGATTATTATATTTTATCGTTCCACTGCGAGATTCTGTGTTTGTTTCTTTTTCATTTTCTCTTATTTTCTTATTTACCCCATTAACGGTCCTCTCTTTGAATGGTTTGAGTTGAAATGTGTGGTTTATTGTCGATTTAAATTGTCCAAAAAGGTGGGTCGTCACAATATGCTTGTGTTTATTACAGGTTACCAAAACCAACGATCCGTGCCCTAATGAACTTGGGTTTCGATTTGGTCGAATTTCAGACCCTTTAAGGTGCAGATTGTTTACAAAGTGGCATAAATCATAAGGGAATGCCTGTGTCATAAATAAATAGAACGTGGAATTGGAGCAAGGGTCAGTAGCCCATTTTCCGTAGAGATAGAAATCGCATGGAATCCTAGGAGTTTTTGAATTCCTAAATAGACCCTTACCTATGTCTGACTGATCTGATAGTACATATGCAATGGTATATGCAACACATGTTGATTAACGGAGCAATGGAGGAAGTTTTGTGCAAATGCTTTCTCCTCGGCTCAATCTATTCATGGGAAATGTTAAACAAAAAATTTATTGACCAATTTGGGTTCATATGGAGTAGTCGAAGGACCCATACTGATTGTCAAATGTAAAACAATGAGAGGATGAAACATTGCATTAATACTTGACTCGCTTTAATGCTACAGCCGCCAGCGTCTAGAATGCTGACAAATGATTAACACTTATGGCATTATGCGGTGGCGTACATCCAGACATGAAGATTCTCAGAATAAACTATGGAGAAACCAACTACCTTGCAAAACTTCTTCTGTGAGGTAGCAAAATACATGCGATTGAAGGAGGCCGCAGTTGGATGATGGGCTGGAACGACTATCAAACCATCAAAAACATCTAATAGTGTGAACGCTATGGTAAAAGGCATGGGTTGAAGAATTATGGATCTTAAGGCTAATTAAACAATAGAGGGATGTGAATAGTGTTTTTAACTTTTGTAAATCTTTTTAAATTTCTTTCAAGTTAAATATTAAATTATGTATTAACAGCACATAATTATACCATCAAACAGTCACAGATGTAATCACAGATAAAAATAGTAAAATAAAGGGTTAGAGAGATGACACCAAGAATTTTATACTGGTTTGAATTTCTCTTAAATTTAGTCACGTAAAATTTCTTGTATAGATTTCTTTTCAAATGTCGATCTTTAATCGAGCAGAAGGCAAACCCAAATACAATCTCGACTTCAATGCTACGAGACACGCCCTCTTAAATTTCAGAACTTAAGGTAGACTCACTTGATTTGAACAGGCTACAAGCACACCCACTAGATTTCCGGGCTACTAAGCACACCCACTTGATTTAAACTGGCTACAAGCACACCCAAGCAAACACAAATATAGTTGATAGTTTTCCTAAAGACAATTTATTGAACTATGGATACAATGAATCTTATAGCCTCTTAGACATCACTTTGATCTTTGAATTGAGAGGGAGATGTTTCCAAAATAGTAAGAAAGTGGTACTGAATTAATACAACGAAGTACAAATTGATTCTAAGTGATTTTAAAGAGAATAGAGTATATTTTCAATGGATTTTTCAAGAGAGTAAGAGGAGGGAATCAAATAATAATTAGTTATTAAAAAATTCTTTTAAACTCCCCTTTATATAATAAATCAACAGACGTGTCCATTTGGAAAAGTTACGACGAATAGACACTTCCTTTCAAAATTTGAAAAACCATTTGGCATCTTGTATGTCGACATACCATCTGCCTATATGTCGACATATGCCTGTATATTTTGGAAACTTGTTTCTTTTAAAATGTTTTGAAAATCCTATCCTTCGTAAAATAATTTGATACTTTGTAAAATAGTTTGAAAATAGTTTATAAACATTTTGAACTTTGAAAAGCTTTTTTAAAATATTTTGAAATATACTTTGAAAATTTGTTTTGTTTTAAAAATATAAAATATAGAAAATAGGAGATAGAGATTAAAGATTTGCTAACAATATAAGCTGACTCTATACACTAAATTATAACCTTGAGATCTTCATATCTTGTCTTTGCACTCATGAGTCTTTATGTCTATCTTCTTGAGTCTTTATACTATATAGTCTTTGAGTCAACACATGTGTAATTTTCAACACAATATACTATATAACTTGGCAAAACATTAGTTTCTATATTTTATTTGATTGTATATGGTTGTATATGGCCGTTGTCATCAAAATCAATAACCTAAGTATTAACAATCTCCCTCTTTTTGATGATGACAACGATTAAATATTCTTGTATATAAAATATGATATAACTCCCCCTAAGTTACATAACTCCCCCCGAATATATGCATATGTATATTTTATACTTTTTCTCCTCCTTTATCATCGACAAAAATGGGCAAAAAATAAAAAATGCCCCTAAATAAAATACTTAGAAACTATAGAGTTAATAATTAAGGACTAAAGCAATCGAAGCATATTAAACATGATGTAATATGATATGATAATTAATACATGGTGACTTTGAATAAGAGAAGATAATCTTTATTAAAATCAAACTATACAAATCAAATTATCAATCCTAGTATATATACTTAAACAAACAAAACCAAATCAAATCCTAACAATACTAACAAACCAAACCTAGACAAGCCAAACTTAAACGTACAACTTAATATGTCTTTTTGATTATGGGAGACTGATGTATGGGGCAAAAGGGATAGTAGAGACAAAAGTTTATTTTTCAAAAACCAAATTACGAGTTTTTGAAAACAGTGGGCTCTGATATCAAATGCGGGTTGCGAAATTATGGATGTTAAGGCTAATTAAACACTAAAGAGGAAGGGTGAATAGTGTTTTCTGACGTATGTAAATTTTTTTAAATTTCTTTCACGTTAAACGTTAAATTATAGATTAACAACACAGAATTATACTATAAGTCACAAATGTAATCACATTAAAAATAAAAGCAGTAAAGCAAAGTAAAGAGTTAGAGAGATGACACTAAGGAATTTATACTGGTTCGAATTTCTTCTACATCCAATCCCATACAATTTCTTGTATAGATTCTTTTCAAATGTAAATCTTTAACCGAGCAGAAGGCAAACCCAAATACAATATCGATTTCGAGGCTATGCGACATACCCTCCTGAATTTCCAACCTAAGGGTAAACTCAATTGATTTGAACGGGCTACAAGCACACCCATGCAAATACAAATAGAGTTGATAGTTTTTTCAAAGACAATTTCTTGAAATTTGGACACAACGGATCCTATACCTCTTGGATAGCATTTTGATCTTTGAATTGAGAGAGAGAGTTGTTTCCAAAATAGTAAGAAAGTAATACTGAATCAATACAATGCGGTATGAGTTAATTCTAAGTGATTTTGAAGAGACTAGAGTATATTTTCATTGAAGTTTTCAAGAGAGTAAGAGGTGGTGGGGGGTAAAAATTAAGTAATTAGTTATCAAAAATTGGTTCGAACTCCCCTTTTTATAATAAATCAAAAGATATGTCTGTTCATTAAGAATCGTAATGAATAGACACTTCCTTTCAAAATTTGAAAAACCACTTGGTGACATACCAACTGCTTATATGTCGACATATGCATGTATATTTTGAACTTATTTTATTTAAAATGTTTTAAAAATCCTATACTTTGTAAAATAATTTGATACTTTGTAAAATAGTTTGAACATAGTTTATAAACATTTTAAAATTTGAAAAACTTTTATAAAATATTTTGAAAATTTATTTTGTTCTAAAAATATAAATTATAGAAAATAGGAGATAGAGATCAAAGATTTGCTATGAAGGACTTTAACAATATAAGCTATGACTTTATACACTAAATTATAATCTTGAGATCTTCATATCTTGGTCTTTGTACTCATGAATCTTCATGTCTATCTTCTTGAATGTTTATACTATACAGTCTTTGATTCAACACCAGTGTAATTTTTTGCACTATATACTATATAACTTGGCAAAACATTAATATATATATTTTATATGAATATATATGGGTATTGTCATCAAAATCAATAACTAAGGTATTAACCAAAGGTAATGGAGGTAGTTATGCTAAGAAGAAGAAGGAAAATAACCAAAGAAGTTCTTGCGGAAAGAAAGCAGAACTAAAGCAGTTCAACCATGAAACGAGGTTTGATACTTACATGAATTTGAACGATGCTATAGATAATGTCTACCTTGCCACGCAAGCGGAACTCAAATATAGTAGGCCTCCGCTAAAGAAAGAAACTGAAGTTGAGTTGAATACAGGGAAGAATTTTCGATTTCACAAATCCCATAGGCATAACATCAATGAATGCCATCATCTGCAGGATATTATAGGAAGTTGGAGCTATATTTAGGAATCTAAAGGCTCCTTCTGCTCCTACAAAGTAGGCCTTAAAGAAAATCCACCTGTAAATAGAGGAGAAGGGTCATTTCTAATTGTGAGAAGGATGCGAGGTTGGTAATTAATTCCATGATGGGAGGATCTCACGTTGTTGACAAAAGTTGGGCTGAGTTGGAAAGATATGCAAGGTTTTTTAAGAACAAAGAAGCTTTTGGGTACAGTATAGATGAGAAGCGAAAAACCAAGACCCATCGTCCAAAGCAGGAGGAGATAATCTTTAGAGATAATGACTTACGAGGCAAGATGTATCCGCATACCGACCCATAGTGATTTCGACATCGCTTGGCCCAGCAGAAGTACATTGGATTCCGATAGACAATGGGATTTTGGTTAACATCTTGTTCAAATACGCATTTGATAAAATGGGGTTGTCCATGGAGGATGTCATGCCGTGCAACCAACAACTGCATGGCTTCATAGGAGAAGGCACGATGCCTTTAAGGATGTTGGATATGTATGTCGAGTTGGGAACCCATCCTCGATCAACCATATGAAAGCAAACTTTCATTTGGTGGATGGATTCTCAACGTACAATGCCAGCCAGGCATGACAAGGCCTATCAAAATTTCATGCAATAGTGGCTTAATGGTGCTTGACCATGAAATTTCCTACAACTAACGAAATGGGAGCAATAAAAGTAAATCCGGACGTAGCCAAGGATTTTATGTGGTAGAACTTTTAGAAAGAATACGACGAGAGAAAGGGAAGAGCACAATGGTCACACTCTATGTTGAAAATACAACTGCATAGTAAATAAAGGAGGCCCCCCACTCGGGTATACAAGTGATCCTTATAACAACTTAACCCGAGAGATAGAGGCGAGGGGGTCGTAGTTGAGCCTTGAAGGCGGTAGAGTTCGTGGTAATAGAAAGTAATCACCCGACAATTCTAATGAAAATTGAATCTAAGCTGGAGCGAGATTTGAAAATATTATTGATAGGATTTGTATTGGATAACAAGGATGTCTTTGCTTGGTCCCATGAGGATATGTGTGTTATCTCCCTCTCAATTGCATGTCACGCCTTAAACATTGATCCAAGAAAGCCTCTAGTAAAGCAGAAGAAGATAAGTATGGGTCCCAAACGATCGGTTGCCCTTAATGAGGAGGTAGAGACTTTATTAGCAAATGCGTTCATCAGAGAGTCATCCCAATGGATAGAAAACCCGGTTTTGGTCAGAAAGCCGAATAGGAAATGGGGGACATGTATTGACTTCTCCGTTTAACGACAAATGTTCTATCGATTAGAAAAATACCGATAAATTTCGAAATAAAATAACCGCTAGGGCACGGCGTACAAAATTTAGTACGTGGCGAGTACAGGTCGATCCGCAGGGAATTTTTAAGATTTCAAAATTTTCAAATCAATCAAATTAAACCAAAGTGAGATGAAATTGTTAATTACAAAAAAGAAGCTAAAGCTAGAATTAAAATGTGATTTAAAAACTATTAGACTAGAGAATAATTTAGAGGTAAATCCACTCTCATATTTTTGTAAATCAACAAATAAATAATTTGTGATCTCTAGCTTTGATATTAAGTGAAATATTGTTGTATTTATCATAAGTATGGTTTGTTTATGTTATTAATTAACATAACTCAAACCATCAAACTATAATACAACAAATAAACCACTTATCAATTCTCATGAAAATGAAGCCAAAGCAAAAGCTATTTTAAGTATGATCTATTTACTATTGTAACCAGTAATATAGATCATCGAATTTCATTTTTACTTTCATTTCAAAATAAAAAATTAATTAGCAAATGATGATGTAAATTGTGTTTATGTTGAATAAGAATAGCTCATTTGCATAAGAAATATAAGCTATCAAACCCACTTGTATAAACTTACATCAAAATTCACTTTCATGAAGCACAAGCTAAAGAGATCATAAATCATAAAAATGTTGAAATTACATAATATTTGAGAGCTTCATTACCCCTCAATTGAAGAGGTTTAGCTACTCATTTGTGTTATCAAATCAACACATGTAAGTTTCAACATTGAAAATGAAAGAAAGTAGAGAATAAGCAAAGAAAAAGAAGATTAACTACTAGAAGAAAATTAATTAGACTAGTGCATAAATGTAAATCTAAGCTATGAACATTAAGAGAAAGAGAGCATAGAAATAAACATTAACAAAGAAGCAAGAAAAGCATGTAGAAAAGAAAGGAGAAAGAGGCTTGGAAGCCATTTTTATTTCACTTTGATTTTTGTTTACAACTTGCTAATTTCCTAAGGAAATATATGAAAGAGTAGAAGATATTTACATGTACATAAGAGGGTTATTTATACATGCATAAAACCCTAATTCCATTTTTAGGGAGCTTCCCCAAATACCCTTTAGGAAGTGTGGCCACCAAGTAACCATTAGCCACTAATTAATCCATCATTTGATGTGCATGAAGCTTTAACCTCCACTTAGTTGTCCATTAGCTCCTAATTGTACATTTAGGTAAGTGGGTGGGGTCCTCCATGATCTTGAACTTTAATTATTTCCTCTTCATTCCTTTGTATTTCCTTGTGCATGCATATATCATCATGAATCCCACTTCCATATGCATCAAAATATCCTATAAAAATCATAAAAATTGTCCAAGTAAAAATTCTTAAATTGACACATGCACAAAAATGACTGTTTTGCCCCTGAATGAAGATGAAAATATGATGGTTTGAAAATAATTGAATTTTGGTTTTAACATGCAAAAAATGCCCAAAAAATGCCCAAATATGATGTTTATTTAAATAAAAAGAGATAAAATATGGATAAATATAAGCACATTTACGTGCACATCATTCTCCGAATTGAATGACGCTTGCTTTAAAAATTGCTTCACACTCCCAAGAATCGACCAGCTAGTAGATGAAACCGAATGGCACGAACTTCTATCATTTATGGATGCGTACTCTAGGTATAATCAGGTTGATATGTATGTTCGGGATCAGGAACACACTAGCTTTATTACCGACTTAGGAATCTATTGTTACAAGGTCATTCCATTTGGACTCAAGAATGCAGGGGCGACATATAAACGTTTAGTAAACAAGATGATTGCTGGTCAGCTTGGAAAACTATGGTGGTATACATTGATGACCTGCTAGTGAAGTCGAAAAAGGCTATAGCTCACATTTCATACCTAGATGAGATGTTTCAAATCCTATGAGAATTTGGGATGAAACTGAACCCGCTGAAGTTTTTTTTCTTCTAGAAGGTTCTTTGGGTTTTTCATACATGCTTGGGGAAGCCAACTCAGAATTAATCTAAGTATTTGAAAGATATCAAGATCCCCGAAACCAGAAAGGAGATGCAAAGGTTGAATGATAAGGCGACATCATTGAGAAGGTTCATATCTAAAGCTACTAATAAGCGTGTTCCATTCTTTGAAGTGCTCAAGAAGGAGAAAGGTAATTTTACTTGGATGGACGACTGCTTGGCTGCATTCCTTAACTTATTGGAGCACTTACAGTAGCCTCCGGTTCTTTCTATACCAGTTGTCGGAGAAGACTTATATCTATACTTAGCAGTATCATCCTACGCCCTAACTGCAACATTGGTTTGAGAAGAAGATCGAGTGCAACATCCAATATATTATGTGAATAAGCGGTTCATCGACCATAATCTAGATACCTAAATTGGAGAAGTTGGCGTACTACCTAATAATTGCATCCCGGAAGTTGTGGCATTGTTTCTAGTCACATCCTATCTAGGTGCTGATAGACCAGCCCCTTGAGGTAGGTCATACATCGGCCTAATACCTTAGGAAGACTTATGTAACTACCAGCCTCGAAACGGGCCTAATTTTCGACCTTGAAAAGGCCCATAGAATCTTAGGCTCATTCTAAAGCTGGCTTTTGATTGGTAAAAATCATTTTAAAGAACAATACACATTGCTATATATCTATTCATTCAGGCTCACAGCGGAAGGATAAAATATAATATCAATCCAATACCCATTCATTATAAATTCAATGTCAACAACAACATAATCTCACATAACAACGCCAAATATTTATGGTACAATATCTTAAAATACATCATGTTTCAATGGGTTCGTCAGAAATAGAAAAATAACATAGATAGCTAAATAACTGCCACAAGTCTGCGTCTCCACCACCATCTCTGAAAATCTACATTACCATTACTAACGTGTGTTGTAATGAGGAGGGATTCAGAACAATAATGTCCGGTGGATAAAATCTCGAGCCTTTCTATGATAGTACTTGGGCAGTATAGTTTTAATAAGAATATGTCTTATGTATCTTAACCATGTTATAAGTCTTTCGACAACTAGCCCTAAGGCTTTCCAGTCCAATTCCATAACCATTATGCTTTCAACCTAATGATCTGTATCTATCATTAGTAATGTTCAAACAATGTAAAAGATAGCACCCAAGTCACTTAATACCCTTTTAATGGGAACTATGCAAACTCTCACCAAATAATACCTCATCTTAGGTAGGTCCTCATCATTTACTACCTATCCCAAGGCGGAACCTCTTTGATACTATTTCACTAACACTCATAGAATCTCTTCAGGCCACTTAATACTTCATACCTGAAGTAGACCCTTCCTGAGCTATCCTCTACCGTGCCTAACCGCTAACCCCAACCATTTAATACTTTATATGGAATAGCCATGCCCTCAATCAGCCACTTCATACCTTCAACCCCGAAGCAGGTCCTTCGTGTTATGACCCATAACCCAAAGTATAACGTCTCACATTGGTCCGACTATTTATAGGTACTGGTAGCCATATTAGTTGGGCAGGTTTACCCCATATAATTTGGGACTAACCTCGTGTCCTCCATGAGTACTTGTTATAGACGATGTCTCACATCAGCCCCAAAGCCGCATTACTGATAGCCAGATTAGCTGGATAGACTTCTATGTGCTTTTAGCTGACCTCACATCCCTATAACTTAGTCGTAATCTATAACACTCTATTAACATATTATCACACATCTCACAGTCCTTATCAAGGCCTTATTAGAAAACTCTTATATTGCCTTTACAATTTAACTTCTTTCCTAAGGGGGTTTAATGATAAACTATGTAATTAATATGTTATAATCATACGTTATTTACACTGACACACACACATGCTTAAAACATTTTTAAGCGTGCAAAGATTGCACCTTAAACTAAAGTTTGAATGTCAAAACTTCAAATTTATACAAGTCAAATTCCATATCAACAAATTACCATATATCCAATATCCATAATTCAATCACCAGACTTGTATAAAATAGAATCCATACCTAATTTATTTTATACTAGGATAGCGGAATCAATCATTAATAGAAACTTGTAATTCAAATACTTTTATGCTCCGTTTAACTACTTTTTGCATGAAATTAGATAAAGGGATTTTTAATTTTAATTGTGGAAATATGCAGTACAAACTACGAATAAAAAAATTCGTACCGTACACACCATTTTCTAATCTATTCTTTTCAAAACCCTTAATCAGATCCAATGAAAAAGATAAGAAGTGGAATAGAATGTAAAACAATAAAATTGCAACATCTGCACAAATTCAAATATAACATAAAATATTTGAGATTATAACATGAGAATTGAAATTTCACTTTGGGGGAATTTTGGAGGTTTTAATGAGATGTTTTGTCAAACCAAAATTCCCCAAGGCATATATCAAATTCAAATTATACAATACAACTAATAAAATAAGCAAGACTAAGATTTCCACTCACAACAGGTTCTTAACTCTTCCTCCTTTTGGATTTGTCATGCCTTCTATAATCTTATTCAAATCTCCCCTTTTAGAAATATACAACAAGGGATTTGTATATGGATTAGATTCAGAAATTTAAGGGTTGGAGGAGTATAGAATTAGAAATTAAATAATAAACACCTAAAGTTTCTTACCTGAAACCCTAGGGAATTTTTCTAAATCTTTGAGGAGAGAGACAGACAGAGCTTCGCTTAGTTTTCAAAATAATTTGTAAATAAAAGTGAGGAGATGGACTCTTATTTATAGTGGTTTTAAAGCACCAGAACCTTCGGATTTAAGTCAGTTAAATATAATAAAATCATAGCCATTCAAATGCTTAAAATCGTAGCCGCCATCAACAAGGACAGGTCGATCGCTCCTACCACACCGATCAACCGCTAGTGGTCGACCGGCCCAAGTTAGGCGATCGACTGGTAGTATTATTTTGGAAATGTTTTTATGTACCGTTGATTGATTGATTTAATACCTTAATTAATTTTAACGTTATCATTTAATGTTTACCTAACTCCTAAGTCTAATTGATGCTACCTTTTGAATTTCAAATTTAAGAATTAATTATTTATTTGAATTTGAATTCAATTTAAACTATTTTGAATCAGAAACTTCAAAGGTCCACAACTTTTCGTTTGAGCTCCGTTGTCAAAACATTATATATGGAAATTGATCACAAAATCACCACAATGCAATGACATAACTTCCATAGTCAAATTTTGACTTTTACAATATTTCTATATTTAGCCTTATTATCAATTTATTAATTAATTCTTTTCTTGTTAGTTAATTTTTTATTAACTTTTACTGGGTATTACATTCTCCCCCTTAAAGGGATTTTGTCGCCGAAATCATAAGGGACAGATAACGTAACATGCACTAAGCATCAATGTTATACAACCAAGTTACGTACACAACCATCCACTCAACCAAAACGTGCAATGTGATTATAAATGCAGACATACTATTGGTATACTCAATCATAGCATGAATGCAAGTGCCGTGACATATAGGCATGTATGCAAACATCCTAAACATTCAAAAGTGTTCTATATGAGTGCGAAAGTGATAGTAAAAGTGTAGCAACATATCCTACCATCCAACCTAGCGACCACAATACAACCAAAACCTAATTTTGGAGAGAAATTTATCGGTGAAAAGCTTAGGATGAGAAGTCCTCATGCTTTCCGTTGGATTTTCCCTCCATTATACTCGAAGCGGCATAATTTCTTTTTTGTTAAGCTTCCTAGTTCCATGCTCCACACTACATGCGGTGGCAAGTGATGCTGTTGGCTCCGTCTCAATGTCCCCCAATTGATTAGGCTCTACAAAAGTGGTTGTGCTATGAAGGCATTTCCTCAAGTGCGAAACATGAAAAACATCATGGACTCCTGCAAACTTTTCCAATAGCTCCTCGCGATTAGCAAGTCTTCTTATTCTTTCTAAAATTGGGAAAGACCAACTAATCTTGGTACTAACTTTCCTGACTTTCCAAATCTCAAGACCTCCATAAGCAGGGAAACTTTAACAAACACCATGCCCTTTAGTTCAAACTCTAACTCTTTTCTTCGCTCATCTGCGTAGGATTTCTATCGATCTTGTGCTGCCTTCATTCGCTGCTTCATCAATTCTAACTTTTTTGAAGTCTTGCGAATTAAATTTGTTTCGAGTAGGATTTTATCGGTGGTTCCTTACCAACCATTTGGCGATTTGCATAGCCACTCATAAAGCACTTCATATGGTGCCATTCCAATCACCGCTTGGTGACTATTATTATACATGAATTAGACTAAAGGTAAGTGCTACTCCCAATATAACCTCCAAAGTTCAAGATGTAAGCTCATAGCAAGTCCTCCAAAATTCTATCCACTCATCCATTCCAACCGTTGGTCTATGAGTGGTAAGTAGTGCTAAGGTTCAATGAAGTTCATAAAGATGTCTGCAACTCCCTTAAAATTCACTAGCAATTAAGGGGTCCCTATCACTAACAATGCAAACCGAAATTCCATGAAGTTGAACCACCTCCTTGATATAAATCTGTGCTAACGATGCTGTGGTCTTATTGCTCCTATTGAAAATAAAATGGGCGCTTTTAGTGAGTCTATCCATTATGACCCAAATTTCTTCACTGCCTCTTTGGCTCTTAGGCAACCCACTTATAAAGTCCATCGATGTATGTTCTCATTTCCAAGTTAGAATCTCCAATGGTAATAACAATCCTTCAGGCTTTCCCTTATTCTACCCTTATCTTTTGGTACATCAAACACTTAGAAATAAATTCAACAATCCTCTTCTTGATCTCTGGCTAATAGAAAATTATCTTATATCCCTATACATCTTATCTCCCATGGAGTGAATGTTCAGCTTTGAATGGTGTCATTTTGTAAGTAAAAATTTATTTTTCCCAAAATTTTAAATATTTTAGGATTAAACCATTATTTATTCCAAGTTACTAACCTAATTTCCTAATTAAGTTATAGTCTTACCCATAGTTTATCACTAGTTAGTGCCCTTATAAAATTTCCTTATTTATGTTGTTCCTCAATATTTATATATTTATCCTGTGGTCTAATCTCATCTATAAAATCAACCCAATGATAAAACATGAATGTATCTCATATTATTTTCCAATAACCTAAAGGAGACAACCAGCGATTACAACACAAAAACTCTAAAAGAAAATTTTGCTGGAAGCTGTCATTCATCATCCACTGGTGTTAAATATGTTGTGGTCCTAACACTCCTTACTAAATTAAGATGAACATTCATAGTATGTCATTCCACCATCACCCACCTTCCTTAATTCTCCTTCTTGGTTTCTAATAAATGTCTATCACCCGTAATAATTGGTCATTAATATCAAAATTGGACAATCCCTAATCAGTCCTCATTTAACCCCTTTAACCAGTTTCAAAATCCACCTATTTGGTCTATTTATTCCTCCATACATACCATATTAAATTCCTTTTAATTCTCTACTAACTACAAATTTATTACTTATTAAATCTGTAATTAGTGTCCATAACTCCTAGTTTTATAATTACTAACTAATACGAATATTGTCATAGATTATGCTATTTATATATTTTTCTTTTTATACATTAAGTACGGTTATATATATATGTGTGTGTGTGTGTGTCTTATTTCTAATTACTAATTTCTAAACCAGAACATTCCTTTTCACATTTTAGTTTATCAGAGTTGTCCTTCCAAAAAGGGTTAGCGTTATAATTTTCCATGAATTAAACAAAGTGAGATCTTTGCTTCTTTTGAAATTACAAGGAATTATTTCTTTTATTTATTGAAATAGACAGTGTAAATTATGGAAAAGAATACCCATGTTTTACACATCTCTTTCCCTTTTTGGTATATCCCTTGTTAATTCAAACCACACATTTTCATACATATTTTGGAATTGGATAATATATGGAAATTACAGGAACACGCTCCAATAAATCAAAACATAGAAATTCACATTCCAAGTCAACTAGGGCAACCTAATTTACAATCAATATAGATCTTAAATATCTTTACTGAAAGTTCTACGGGGTGGATCGTGTAGTGTATATGCAAGTATATGTGACAAAATATATGATGCAACTAAAATAATATTAATCTAAGTAAATATAGAATAAGCACACCTGGATTTTATACTAGTTCGGACCTCCCATCCTACGTCCAGTCCCGAAGCTCCTCTTCGGAATTTCCTTTCACCAAATAACCCTCACTTCACCCGGAGGAACAAGTTTACAATAGTAGAGTTTCTTTGTAAACTGTGTGTTCTTTATTACACGGATTTTGACTATATAGTACAAATGCTTCCAATATATATCTAGGGAGTATTGTCTATGAGGAACTGTATATTTGGAAGAGTAGAATACAAGTATAGATTGCTAGAGATCAAGAGTATATGATAGAGTGTATAATCAGAGAGCATAAGTAAGGTTAATGTTCTCTTTGATTCTTGATGATATATATAGTTGTAGAGAGATTCCTTGAGTAGTTGCATCCATCAACAAGTGCTCTACAGTTGCTTCTGATGATGATGAAGAGTTGCAGCGAAGAGAAGCAAAGATGTCTTTTCAAATGCGGTATTTGTAATTTGAATTTTAAATTCTGAGTTCAGCATCAAACGTCTGGTATTTGTTTCAGACGTCTGGCTATATATATTTTTTGTATACAGTAGCCTTTCAGACGTCTGAGTGCAACAACCAGACGTCTGATCCTGTCTGTTTTTTATTCCAAAGGATTTCTTCAGACGTTTGGCTAGTGCACCCAGACGTCTGAAAACTGGGCATGTTTACTCTGTGCATCTATCTTGTTGCTCCATTGATCCTATTGACTTGTAGTCTCTTGTAATGTTCTTTGAGCCTCGTTCTTGTCTTTCTAGTGATGTTGTTCTAGCAAGTTCCTGTATATATACATATATATGTACATTTGATTTTCATTGTATAGTTGTTGTCATTAAAACCATGGATTTGATTTCCTAACAATCTCCCCCTTTTTGATGATGACAACTATACAATGTACTTATATATAATTTTTATAAATCTCCCCCTGAATATGTTCTTTCCATTATCTCTCCCCCTTTGTCATTATCAAAAAGAATGAGGGAATCATATTTGCAAATTCCAAAATCTTTCCTTTTGTTTCTCCGAGTACTTGGAATAAATAAAAAATCATTTTTGGTACCCACTTACTATGTTAGGGTCCGGGGGGTTAGATCTTTGGAAACCGTACCTATTTGGGTGTGGTTGAACCTTTATAAATATAATTTTCATTATTAACTACCGTATCAAAGTAATCATCAATGTATTTTTCTCTATTTTTCCAATTAACAGGAACCCAAATACTTAGATAATTTTTATTCATATTTCCGTTCAATGATTTTGTACTTCTAGAGAAATTATAAACATTATTGGCCATAGCAGTATTTGAATTTCTATAAGATTTTGATCTAGACCTTACTCGAGATTTAGTACTAGCACTAACATTTTTTCTATATATGAAAGTGTATCTAGTGCTATTTCTACAATCAGTTTTATTATATCCTAAACCACTTTTGTCATGTAATGGTCCAGAACTAGATAAAATCATGTGTTTCCTGGAGATTTGACCAGGCAACTTAGTACTCGGCATCTCTGTCGTTCAGCTCAACTGGTTCGGTCGGCATCTCGCTACGGCCGGCATCCAAGAAGCGCTCGGCATCCAGATGGCGTTCGGCGTCATGATACACTCGGCATCCCGGAAGCACTCTGCATTCGGAAGCGCTCGACATCAAGGAACGTTCGGCATCGAGAGACGTTCGGCATGGTATAACGTTCGGCATGTACGAACGTTCGGCATGGCAGAATTTTCCATCATAAAATATCATTCGGCCTAACTATTGTTCGGCCTAAATGTCGTTCGGCCAAGACATGGTTCAGCCTTGATAGCGTTCGGCCAAAGTATCGTCCGGCCTAAGTTCTGCTCGGCATTCAGTCGTTCAGCACAAATACACTGGATCAGCCTCCAGTATCGATCGGCACAAATACTTCCCACGGAATTCAGGGTGTTTGGCCTCACTTCTGTTCGGCATGAGAAGATCATTCGGCATTCATGCCTAGTTCAGCATTCAGTGTTCGGCATCTATGGATCGGCATATGGAGACCACTCCATTTGGGCCGAGGTATTCAGCTACTAGGCCCACCAGGGAAGTCCAACCATCTTTGTCTATAAATTGATAGGCAGGGGCACAGTGAAATGGACCTTTTTTCGAGAACACTGTTGAGAATCTGCCGCTTTCAAGACTCATCCTCTTTACTTAGCAATTGTATTCAAGTAGTTGGCAAACGGATTGTACCTGTAATCAATTATCTAGTAAAGCAATAAAGATTAACCTCGAAGTGGACGTAGGCAGTTACGCCGAACCACTATAAATCTGGTGTTCTCGTCTTTGCATTCAATTTAGCATATTGTTCCTTGTTTAAATTTACTTTCATTATTTATCTCTCTACACAATCTTTCTCAACGAGGATAGTGATCAATTTTGGTGCTAACACTTTGGTGCTTTCACTGAGAACTGAATTCTAAGACCTCAAGGATCTGCTTTGAAGCTACTGGATTGAATAAATCCCCCAAAGAAGATCTGATTCATTCGTAGGACGTCCGTTGATTCTTCTCAGAGTTCATACCAATAGCTCTACAATGGCAAGACCATGTAGCAGATCAACCTCTCATAATGCGGACGCCCACGAGACTACTAGCGTACAACAAGCAGGGCCTAGAAATCAGCAAGCAATGCTAGGTGCAGGGACTACCGCCCAAGACCAAATGCTGGTTGTCACCAGAATAGAGTTCAACGACTTGATGAGAGAACTCAGGGAAAGCAGGAGACAACTCGGAGAGCAGATGCAAGCCAACGCCAACCTCATGGCACAACTCACTCAACAACAGCATCAGAATGCTGGGG
Organism: Allium fistulosum; assembly: GCA_030737815.1. Taxonomy (NCBI): domain Eukaryota; kingdom Viridiplantae; phylum Streptophyta; class Magnoliopsida; order Asparagales; family Amaryllidaceae; genus Allium; species Allium fistulosum. The sequence goes on along the minus strand of CM060904.1, from coordinate 1,189,417,585 downwards.
GAAATCCCGCTCCTTATTCTTCATCCGACAGCTCGACTTCGTCCGATGAACCTCCCAGGCATAGACGTCGTAAGACTGAAACTACGCAGGCAGGTGCTGCTGTCCGAACAACTGGAGACCGTGACCAAGCAAGAGCTGGAAACTTAGGAGCTGGAGTGCAGGTGGAGGCCGGAGGCCCGGATCATCAAGATGCCAATGATGTCGAACCTCAAGATACACATTTGGCAGATCGCCAGCAGAGGAGGCATCAGCTTGATCAATCACGAAGGACAGACTCCAACCTTCCACCTTCCATACAGACCCCAGACCTGACGGCCATGATCAGACAATTGATGAAAGAGAATCAAGGCTTATCAAACGATGATTGGGGGGTGTCCAGAAGCCATACTCCATTCACAGACACTGTTCTGCAGGAAGCGTACCTCAAGAAGTTTAGTATGCCAACTATCCCGGCATATGAAGGAAAGACTGATCCCAGATAGCATGTCAAGAGATACGAATGGATGATGGATTCAGCTAGAGCAAATGATGCAACCAAGTGTAGATGCTTTCCAATAACTCTATCTGGGATCGCTACCATGTGGTTCACTCGACTTCCTCCACGGTCCGTATCCAGTTTCGAGGAGTTGGAGAAGAAATTTATAGAATAGTTCAGGATACATACTACTCGTCCAAAGGACGTGATGTCTCTATCAAGTGTAATCCAGGCTCCTGGGGAATCATTGAAGGAGTATTTGCAAAGATTCCATGTTGCGGCAACTGAAGTCAGCAATCCCAATGATCATGCAATTCTTATGGTTATGATGCGAGGCGTGGATCCAGATTCAGAGTTTGGAGACTGGCTGGCAGGAAAACCTCCGACTACGCTAGAGCGTTTTTACTCAAAGGCACATCAGTTCATAAGAAGAGAGGAAGCCAGGTGGGTAAGGCGAGATAAGGCACCGGGGCCTGTCCAGGAGTCCATGAAAAGCAACATTGCTATGAAGCAGTCCGGAGACAACTCGGGAAAAGTTCAAGTCAATGTCCAGAACAAGCCCAGGCAACCTAAGGAATCCGGAGAAAGAAATCAAGGGAAGAAGAGAGAAGCGGGGAAGTGGAAGCCGAGAATTCCAACCTACAACGAGTATACCCCGCTGAATGCGTCTCTTGATAACATTTACCTATCAACCTGCAATACCTTTCAGTACAGAAAGCCACGTCCAAAGGAGTCAACCGAAGAACAAAAGCGGACTGGGAAATACTGCCTCTTCCATGAGACTTATGGGCACAGTACGGAAGAGTGCAGACACCTACACGACGCTATAGAGAAGTTGATCAGGCAGAAAAAGTTACAGGAGTTTGTGAAGAATCCATAGGAAGGAGGACAGGGAACATCCAACCCAGGTTGTGCACTAGCTCCGCGTCATCCCGAGGAGCCTGCCCGGACTGTGGGCAGACTAGTCATAAACACGATCATCGGCGGGCCTTACCCTGTGGATAAGAACTGGCAAGAGATGGAGCGGTATGCTAGTTCCCTGAAGCACGCAGATTTCTAGTGTTGTTCCAACGTAGAGGATGGGACCCCTACTAAACAACTGCGCGTGATGACAGACGATATAGTATTCAGGAGCAGAGATGCTGACCAAGTAGAGGCTCCTACCATCGACCCGATGGTCATATCAGCGACAATCGGGCCGGCTTATGTGAAGAGAATTTTGATTGATTGTGGAGTTCTGTCAGTATCATCTTCAAGAAGGCATATGACCAGATGAAGATGGAGACGAAGGATTTGAAACCGTCTAAAGCTCGTATACATGGCTTTAATGGCGCAGCGACCGGTGCAGTGGGGTATGTTGAGTTACCAGTTGAACTGGGACAAGGCAAGCGTAGGAGGGTGCGAATCCTACCCTTCGTAGTTTTGGATGTGGATTCTCCGTACATTGTGTTCTTGGGTCGAACGGCCCTGGCTGAGTTTAGGGCAGCATTAGCCCCGTGGTGCTTGACTTTGAAGTTTCCGACTGACAAAGGAGTAGGTGTTGTTCATGGCAACCAGGCGACTGGTCGTGCCTGTTATGTGGCTGAGCTCCGAGAGGCCCATCGGAGGGAGAAAGGAAAGGTTGCGGACAATCTCGTCCGCTTCCATAATATTGACAATTGACAAGTAATGCCCGAGCCCTGGCTCGGGCATAATTCTCCGATCTTTAGAGACATAGATCCGAGAGACGACGATGAGAAACCCAGGGAAGAAAAGGCAGCGCCGGCTGAATTGACAATTGACATTTCAGTCAGCCGAGACGATCCACCGCGAGTACTGAAGATCAGATCACAACTCAGCTTCGTAATGACTGAAGACCTTAGTGATTTCCTCCGAGCGAATTTTGATGTTTTCGCCTGGACACATTCTGATATGTGTGGGATTTCTCCCGCTATTACGAGTCATATGTTGAACATAGACCCGAAGTACGTCCCGGTTAAACAAAAGAGAAGAGGAATGGACCCGGAGAGGTCCGCTGCTCTCAGAGAGGAGGTGGACAAACTCAAAGCCAATAGGTTCGTCCGCGACGCCCTCTACCCTGAATGGGTATCAAACCCCGTGCTGGTGAAAAAGGCGAACGGGAAATGGAAAACTTGCGTAGACTATTCCGATTTGAACAAAGCATGCCCCAATGACAGTTTCCCATTGCTTAGGATTGATCAGTTGGTCGACTCCACTGCAGGACACGAGTTGTTATCATTCATGGATGCATACTCGGGATACAATCAAATCCCGATGCATATTCCGGACCAAGAACACACCAGTTTTGTCACAGACGTTGGGCTATATTGCTATGTAGTAATGCCTTTCGGATTGAAAAACGCGGGAGCGACCTATCAGCATTTGGTGAACCGAATGTTCAAAGACCAGATTGGTAGGACGATGGAAGTCTATGTGGATGACATGCTCGTGAAGTCACGACAGTCAAACGACCACATTCGAGACTTAGCAAAGATGTTCGATATACTCAGATATTATGGGATGAAGATCAACCCTTTGAAGTGTTCCTTCGGCGTTGCGTCGGGAAAGTTTTTGGGATTCATTGTTAATGCTAGGGGAATTTAAGCTAACCCGGAAAAGATTCAAGCTATTCGAGATGTGCAAGCGCCCAGAACTATAAAACAGGTGCAAAGCTTGAATGGAAAGGTGGCTGCGCTGAGCCGATTTATATCCAGAGCCACGGACAAGTGCATTCCCTTCTTCGATATAATAAAGAAAGGGAGGAGGAATTTCGAATGGACATCCAACTGTGAGAAAACATTCTGAGATCTAGTGAGTCATTTGGAGAGTCCTCTAGTGCTGTCAAAACCAGTAGACCACGAGATGTTGTACGTATACTTGGCCGTTTCCCCATATGCTATAAGTGCGGCTTTGGTCCGTGAGGAGGACCGAGTCCAAAAGCTGGTGTATTACGTTAGTAAACGTTTAACGGGGGCAGAAAGAAATTACCCTAAAATTGAGAAATTGGCCCATTTCTTGGTGATTGCATCACGTAAGCTACGTCCATACTTTCAAGTACACTCGATCAGTATCTATACTGATCAGCCCTTACGGCAGGTACTCCAACGACCAAAAACTTCTAGAAGGATGTTAAAATGGAATATCGAGTTGAGTCAGTTCGATATTACTTACCTGCCAAGAAGAGCCATACAAGGACAAGCACTAGCAGATTTCATCGCTGAGTTTACTGTATTTGACGAACCAGATAATCATAGTGTCATTCCCTCCATTCGATGGAAATTGTACACCGATGGGGCATCAAACGACCGTTGCTCCGGAGCTGGTGTAGTTCTCGTAACTCCAGAAAATCGATCGATTTGTTACGCTTTGAAGCTCAGTTTCCCGGCTACGAATAATGAAGCAGAATATGAAGCACTGATTGCTGGCTTAAAACTCGTTGGAGAACTCGGGGTTAAATCAGTTGAAATCTTTTGTGACTCGCAGCTGGTGGTGTACCAAGTGCGAGGAGACTACCAAGCAAGGGGACAAAAGCTCGCTCCATACCTTGCTCTGGTTCGGTAACTATTGGCGAACTTCGAACATTACGACATTTCTCATGTCCCGCGTGAACAAAACAAGGAAGCCGACTCGTTGGCCAAATTTGCAAGCACTGGCGATGCACAACAAATGGGATTAGTTCCCGTCAAATCCTTACACACTACAAGCATAGATGTGATGGAAGTCGATTTTGCGTTGGAAACGGAAATTGAGGAGTCATGGATGACCCCGTTCAAACGATACCTGCTAAACGGGACTTTGCCCGAAAGAAGAAGTGAAAGGCGGCAGGTCATTCGCAAAGCCGCTCGATATGTAATGCAGGTAGGAGTAATGTATTGGAGAGGGTTCTCGGTCCCTTTACTATGGTGCATTGCCCGTGATGAGACAAAGCGGGTCTTGGAGGAGGTTCACGAAGGAGAATATGGCGACCATACTGGGGGGCAGACATTAGCAAAAAAGATCCTCCGCTATGGATACTATTGGCCAACTGTAAATCGAGACGCTGCAGACTACGCAAGAAAATGTGACAAGTGTCAAAGATATGCGAAAATCCCGAGAGCTCCACCAACAGAATTCACACAAATGGTTAGTCCCTGGCCATTTGCAATCTGGGGAATCGACATAATCGGCTCTTTGCCTATATCCAAAGGTGGTGCAAAATACGCGATAGTTCCAGTCGACTATTTCACAAAATGGGCCGAGGCAGAACCTTTAGCCACAATCACCTCTAAGAAGGTCATTAATTTCATTGTACGAAACATTATATGCCACTTTGGTCTCCCTCGAACCATCATTACGGACAACGGAACGCAGTTTGAAAGTAGAGAGTTCAAAGATTTCTGTTTAAAGTACAGCGTTGAGAAGAAGTTCGCCGCCGTTGCGCATCCGAAAGCTAACGGACAAGTCGAGGTCGTAAACAAAATAATCAAGTCCATACTGAAGAAGCGTTTGGAAAAAGCCGAAGGCAAGTGGGTAGATGAACCCCCAACAGCATTATGGGCTTATAGAACTACCCACAAGTCCGCGAATGGCCACACTCCATTCGCATTGGCATACGACTCGGAAGCCGTTATACCCGTGGAGCTTGAAGTTCCATCGCATCGAGTGACATACTATGATCCTAGGACGAATCAGGATCTCTTGTTGGAATCACTGGACTGCATCGACGAAAAACATGAAGAGGCTGAACTAAGGGCGGCAGCACATAGGCACCGAGTCAAGCGATATTACGACGACAAAGTCCGCCCAAGGATCTTTAATGTAGGTGATCTCGTTTTGAAACGAGTTTTCCCGGTACCATCACGTATGAATCCCAACTGGGAAGGTCCATATGTCGTTGAACGGAAGCTTGGAGAGGGAACTTTCAAGCTAGCGACCGTTGATGGCGTGACACTCCCCCGAGCGTGGAACAGTGAACATTTGCGACGTTATTACATTTAGCATGTTTCTTTCCTGTTTTAGGTACAATTGTTTGTTGTATGTTTTTATTCCGCTGATTCTTAGCTTCGTTTTTAGTGTGTAATTGGACAATTTAGTTTGTTTCATTAATAAATGCTTGAAGCCGTCTGTTTCACGAATTATTAATGTTTATGTACCTTATAATCTGGTGATGAACCGCTGGAGTTACATTATTCCGTATGATGTATGAAATCGCATAAACGAATTGAATCTCCGAGTCCCCTGAGCGCGTATCGGAGTACTCTAAGTCCCCGGAGCGCGGACTAGAGTATAAACGACTTGAATCTCTGAGACCCCTAAGTGCGGACCGGAGTGCTCAAAATCCCCGGAGCGCGGACTAGAGTATAAACGGCTTGAATCTCCGAGTCCCCTGAGCGTGGACCAGAGTACTCTAAGTCCCCGGAGCGCGGACTAGAGTATAAACGACTTGAATCTACGAGTCCCCTGAGCGCGGACCGGAGTACTCTAAGTCCCCGGAGCGCGGACTAGAGTATAAAAGACTTGAATCTCCGAGACCCCTGAGTGCGGACCGGAGTACTCTAAGTCCCCGGAGCACGGAATAGAGTATAAACGACTCCAATCTTCGAGTCCCCTGAGCGCGGACCAGAGTACTCTAAGTCCCCGGAGTGCGGACTAGAGTATAGACGATTCGAATCTCCAAGTCCCCTAAATGCGGACCGAATTACTCTAAATCCCCGGAGCGCGGATTAGAAAAAATTCTAAGTACCCAAAAATGTGAAATGAGAAATATGCCACTCCAAAGAATGTTCGAAAAATGTAAGAATGGATTGGGAAATTACGCAACTCATAAGAACTTGAGTTTCGACCACAGTTATACAGAAAGCTAAAAAAGCAAAAGAATTGTTCAAGTGACAAAGAAACTAAACTTTATTCAATAATCCAAAATAGGGTTATACAACTACTCCTCCAAAAATTGGTGTCAAAAATCTATCTACACAAACTACGGAAACGAAAAAGTAAAAGTAGTTACAAGACCTAAGCAAAATCTCGTTGAACGAGTATAGTGGCTATTTCTTCGGCTTCTTCTTCTTGTCTTCCTTTGTTTTCTCAGATGACTCCTCTCCCTCACGCTTCCTCTTGGACTTTTTGCTTGCTAAAAAAGCGGAGTCAGGAGTGGGAGAAGGAACATCCAGAGGTTTGGATTTGCCGGGAAGAATGACTTTCAGAGGCCTATTCAGCGGGTCGGTAAGTTCCAGTATTTGAGGCTCGACCTTGATCTCGACCTTCTTTGTCTTCTCTTCTGCGAGTCGCTCCTTCATGCTCATCTTCAAAGTATGTTCTGAGGCGTCAGTGATCTCGATTTCATCACTCCCTTCAACGAGAGATGAAGTGTCAAACTTATCATCATCTAGCGCCCCGATCAGTTGAGCGTCAGGGCCGGGAGTTACTCCCGCATGAGCGACATCGCTTGTTTTCCCTGCCTCCTCCTTGGCGTCGTCGCTCCTCAGAGTTGGTTCAGGTCCAGAGCGGCCTGCATAAAAACATAAAGAACGAACATTAGGACCTATAACCGCTAACAGAAAGCGATAGATCTTTGAACTTCTAGAAGAAGAGTTTTATACCGGTTTCTGGCTGGATATCAGCTGCGCGCGGAGTTTCACCCTCTAGAATAGGGGATAGCACATGAACGCCGAGACCGAGATCTTCCGGATCGTAGCCGGCATGCTGCTCAAATGGGTCAAGTGCTGGCCGTCGGGCCGGTTGAGTGGAAGGAGGAGCTGCAGCCTCAGCTCCGTCGTCTTTCTCTTTTGATAGGGAGAGCCTTTACCATAGAGAGCCATAGCTGCAGACAAGTCTGATGGCTCGTTCCCCCTGAGAAATTATTTCACTAGAGCCTCCTCATCGACTTCCTCAGTGCCCGACTCGATCTTTTTGATCTTTATTAATGTCTCCTAGGCCTCAGCTAGAGATTCAAGATAGCCCCCGCCCAAGAAAGTCAAGTCCTGGTGCATGAGGACGCGGGCGATGTATTCGGCGATCAATGGGTCGAACATACACTGGACCTCTTCTCTTCTGGCCTCTGCAGCTGCTTCAAGGCGGGAGTCGATCTCCTTAGAAGCTTTTCTCTTGCCCTCCTCACGAGCTTCGTCTTTCATTATCTCAACCTTAGCAAGCTCATCATCGAGCTTTGCTTTTAAGAGTCGTGTAGCAACAATTTCGTTGCAATATCATTGGGACTCTTCTTGAGCGGCTATTTTCTCTTCTTTCTCCTTAGAGAATAGCTCTTTCAACTCTCTGACTTGTAGGGTGAGCGCGTCCCTTTCTTTTTGGATAGAATCTTTTTCTAAGGCAAGGGCCCCGCTGCGTTGGACTGCTTCATCCAGTTCCTTTTTATGGGTTGCCTCTAGACGAGACGGCCTCGGCAGTGTCTTTTGCACTTTGTTCTGCAGCCTCGAGCTTGGACTTATATGAAGCGAGCTCTTCATCTGATTCTTGATGATGTCCTTGTCGAAGATAGCTTCGAGCTTCAAGCGGTCGATTTCTTGCTGACGCTCAACGGATACTTCAGAGACCTTTTCGACTAGATGAACGAATGCGTCATGTTGAACATAGAGGTCGTTGTTGCAGGAAATGGCACACTGCTTGACGTGCCCTGGAATGTGGTGAATAGCTGGGAGGAACTTCAGGCCGTCAAAGCAGATCTTGGGAAATTTAGCTTTAAGATCGACCATCTTCTCTGCTATCGTTGGGTCAGCCGCAGGAATAAGGGGAGGAGGCTTTGAAAGTTCTGTTCTCTTCCGATGTTCCCGAGATTACCGTGTGCTCGATGAACCGAAATGTTGACCTCGGGAGACATCGGGTTGAGACCCCTTCTGCGAAAGTTTTTCTCTATCTGGCTCAGTTTAAGGAGGGGGATCGCGAGAGTATGAAGACTGGGAATATGTTTTCTTTCGATAAGACGACTCACGGGGACGGTTGTCTCGATCTTCGTAATCGTCTCTGTCTCTGCGTCTACCGAAGCCTGAATCCCGTCCAAAATGGTGAAATATAGAAGAGCCGTGGAGGCAATCGAATCCGTGGGAGCGCCCCATGTCACCTGCATAGAGTAAAAATAACAGCGAGTTAGGAAAAATCGGGGTAATGGCAAAGATTGAAGTGTATGGTGAAGTGCATAGGTGCGTGTGTGTCCCAGTGTTCCCCCCGACGGACCAGTTCCTTTATCTTTACTGATTGGAGTGTTATCTCCCTGGACTGGGGCTTGAACTCCCATGTCGCCTCTAGCGGGAGAATGAAACTTAAGGGCTTCTGGATCGTCGAAACCGTAATTGAGTAGATCGTCGGGAATGGTAAGGTTCGACAGACCCTTTAAAAACTTTCCATGTACTGTGAAGAAGCCTCTTTCTCTGGTGGGATGAGCGTAACTTTGGAAGTTCCGCCAACCTTCACCTTCCGTATCTTATACGTCGATTTCTTTTTCCCCTTCGAAGGGGAAGATGACGTTTCAATATCATGCACTTTGACCAGCGGATCCTGAGTAGGACCCACATTCTCGCCTTGTATTTCAGGAGTTTCACCCTCTTTGTTTTTCCCCCCTTCCTGTACATCAGGGGAATGGCATGATGACGATTCAGCTAGTTTTTTCCCTTTACCGGATGCGGGCTTAGGAATGGAGACGCCCTCAGGAAGGCTAATCCGGCGACCTCCTGCTAACAGTCCGAACCTCGATAATGACTCATTTGAAATTAGGGTTCGAATGTCCCGTTCCTCGGCAGGAAGAGCTCTAATTGCTTCGACGGTCTCAGAATATCCTCGGCCCTCAGGACGTGGGTTGATACCTGAAAAGATGAAACAAGAAGTTAGAAAAAGCATAGCTCCGATTGAGCGTGAATGTCGACTCAGGGAAAAGACTTATTGCCTTCAACCTATCTCCTCGCGAAACCAGGAGGGCAACGCACATAGAACCATTCCTGTTTATACAGAGCAAATTTGCTACATGCTCCGGACAAGATTTGGCATTGGTGGTGCGGCTCGAGGAACACGAAGGAGGGGCTATCTCTTCGCTTCTTAATCATGTAAATATATCTGATGTCGCCAGGAGTTGGAGGCCTAGAAAAGACGGTCATGAAGAGGAGGTAGTCGCCATAAATGAACGCATGACCGTTTGGGTGCAGCTGTGACGGGGCGATGTCTATGTATTGCAACACGTCCTGTAGAAATAGATTGAATGGAGGCACGCTACCCATCCAGCACATAAACTTATTACAGGCATTATATCCGACTGGGGGCAGATGAGGACGATCATGCCTCGAAGGAACTAACACGTCGGCGAAAGGGATTCCGTGGATGGAGCATATTCGCCGAAGCACGACTTTGTTAAACTTCGAAGCCTGTGAATCGATCGGATTGTCCAAGAGAATCGATGCCTCTAGGGCATCAGGAGCTAAATTATGAGCGGGGAAAGTCGACGGATTTGAAGTGTTCGCGACTTCCTGCTTTGAAGACGGCCCGGGCCTATTTGAGACAATGGCAGAGCTAAATTTTTTAGACATCTCCAATAAATAGTGAATCTGGCAAAACACCTGTGAGAACTATACTTGAAAAATGTTCAACATTAGAATTAACAACATAAATTTTCCCCCCAGTGCGGTGTGTGAACTAGTGCAATCATTCAAACATAAATGCTGAGAAATTATGGATCATAGAGTCGATGGTATAAGTTGAACTTTGAACTGTCGTCTTCAAAGACCGTCATCGCTGACCGTCTCCAAAAACCAGCCTTGCAATGTTTTCAATTTGGAACTAGGAAGTTTCCAGTCTAGAATAATTTGGTATGTCAGTTTGATAGTTATCAGTCAAGATTAGTTTAATATGCCAGTTTGATTAGGTCCATGTCTTTGTTTTTGTCTTGTGTTCAGGCAAAAATTAAAATGTTGTTGTTCGGCCTTAGTATCGACCGGCCAAACTATCGACCGGCCAAACTATCGACCGGCCAAACTATCGACCAGCCTATCTATCGTTCGGCCTAGATCTTGGTCGGCTAAATTATCGTTCGGCCTAATTATTGTTCGGCCTGGGTATCGTTCGTTCAAAGCGCTGTTCGGTCTAAGTTCTGTTCGGCCGAAGTATCGTTCGACATCCTATCTAGTTCATACTTCCTCCCTATCCTTCCATTCCACTGCTCGGCATATGGTGAATCGCGCTGAACCAAAGTTACGTCGAGCCCCAACGCTAGGCACTCCTTCCTTAAACAATGCTTTCATTTTTCTTTTCTTCCTCCATCCACACCGAACAACGAGGACGTATCGTTCGGCGAGTCATACCGGACCATGCTGTTCGGCATTCTAGCCAATTCCTGCTCCTCCTCCATTCTTTCCCTCCAATCTCGGTCGGCATGAGAAAACCATGCCGGACCATGATACATCTCCCAACTACTCCCTCGTATGCTCATCATTAGTCACTCCTACTTTCCTCCACATCATCTGGCCCTAAAAGAACATCCTAATCGCAGTTCGATTCTCTCATCCACGCAACACCTATCGGCTACAATTCTGATTTACGAACTTGAGCCTCTTATTAAAACTTTTAGTCAGGGGAAGGATTTAAATAAGGGGATCAATACCTAATTAGTAGATCGAGACTTGGGAGAATTCTAAAGTTGAGGGCGCGGTTTTAATTAATGCCGAGTGGATGGGGAAGGATTGTAAAGTCTTTGGAGGATGTTAACAGGCGAGTTTTTCAAGTATAAGATAGAAGAAGTGAGTGTAAAAAAGAGAAGAAGATGGAGTAGGCTGGCCTTTATATGGAAGAAGAAGAAGTCGAAGAGACGATGACCGTTAGAACCGGTCAAAACGAAGTCGTTCGGCATACGAGGAGCGTTCGGCTTCAGCTGTTCTGTTCGGCACTCACATATCGTTCGACACACACCACCTCACCTGGTAATCACAAGAAGACATCTCCGAAAGGAATAAGCTAAGGATCAAAGTGAAGCACGGAGTATAAATAATTCAAAGCGTATCACGTTCGGTCATGTGATACACTTTGGGGGGCAAGTGTTTCCTGGAGATTTGACCAGGCAACTTAGTACTCGGCATCACTGTCGTTCGGCTCAACTGGTTCGGTTGGCGTCTCGCTACGGCCGGCATCCAAGAAGCGCTCGGCATCCAAATGGCGTTCGGCGTCATGATATGCTCGGCATCCCGGAAGTGCTCGGCATTCGAAAGCGCTCGGCATCAGGGAACGTTCAGCATCGAGAGATGTTCGGCATGGTATAACGTTCGGCATGTACGAACGTTCGACATGGCAGAATTATCCGTCATAAAATATCGTTCAGCCTAACTATTGTTCGGCCTAAATGTCGTTTGGCCAAGACATGGTTCGGCCTTGACAGCGTTTGACCCGAGTATCGTCCGGCCTAAGTTCTGCTCGGCATTCAGTCGTTCAGCACAAATACACTGGATCGGCCTCTAGTATCGGTCGGCACAAATACTTCCCACGGCATACAGGGTGTTCGGCCTCACTTTTGTTCGGCATGAGAAGATCGTTCGGCATTCATGCCTTATTCGGCATTCAGCGTTCGGCATTTATGGATCGGCATATGGAGACCATTCCATTTGGGCCGAGGTATTCAGCTACCAGGCCCACCAGGGAAGTCCAACCCATCTTTGTCTATAGGCAGGGGCACAGTGAAATGGACCTTTTTTCGAGAACACTGGGGAGACTCTACCGCTTTCAAGACTCATCCTCTTTACTTTGCAATTGTATTCAAGTAGTTGGCAAACGGATTGTATCTGTAATCAATTATCTAGTAAAGCAATAAAGATTAACCTCAAAGTGGACGTAGGCAGTTACGCCGAACCACTATAAATCTGGTGTTCTCGTCTTTGCATTCAATTTAGCATATTGTTCCTTGTTTAAATTTACTTTCATCATTTATCTCTCTACACAATCTTTCTCAACGAAGTTAGTGACCAATTTTGGTGCTAACATCATGTTTAAATCGTTTTTACCTTTTTGAAATTTTGTGACTTCGGTGTTAAGTTTATCAAATTTAGCTTTGAAGTAAAAATTATTATTTTCAGAAGAAATATTACTGCTTTTCAAAATATCAAATTGCTTGTTTAATTCAGAATTTTCCCTTTTTATCGTACAGTTCTCATTTTCGAGAAGAAAAATTCGAGATTCTGAATTATCTAAAGATGATTGTAATAAATCATTTTGTCTTTTCAAATCCGTAATTTCTTTAAAAAAATTTCCTTTTCTTTATCAAAAATAGTATTTTTATTTTGCAAAACATTGATTTCCTCTAAAAGATCATTGTTTTTATCTTCTAACTGCTCATTTTCTTTTTGTAGGAAATCTTTTTGTGAAACAAGTTCTTCTACGGTATTTTCAAAACATTTAGTTTGTTTTATCAAAAATTTATTTTCCTCTTTTAAACTGGAAATTTCTTGCTCACAATCGTTTAACTTTTCTAAAGAAATTCTATTAACTTTATTCAAGGTTTTACAATCTTTTAATAATTCATCATGTGCTAACAGAAGATCTTTATATAAAGAATCTAAGCATACCAATTGTGATATGAGTTTAGCCATGAAGCATTTGTTTGGTTTCTCCTTTAATTCTTCTTTATTGCTCTTCCTCTTCCTATTGCCTTGGCTAGATCTCTTTATAGCCATTTATTCTAGGATGTTGTTACGATCTCTAGAATCCCAGGCTCTGATACCAATTGAAAGTTCTACGGGGTGGATCGTGTAGTGTATATGCAAGTATATGTGACAAAATATATGATGCAACTAAAATAATATTAATCTAAGTAAATATAGAATAAGCACACCAGGATTTTATACTGGTTCGGACCTCCCGTCCTACGTCCAGTCCCAAAGCTCCTTTTCGGAATTTCCTTTCACCAAATATTCCTCACTTCACCCGGAGGAACAGATTTACAATAACAGATATTCTTTGACAACTGTGTGTTCTTTATTAAACGGATTTTGACTATATAGTACAAATGCTTCCAATATATATCTAGAGAGTATTGTCTATGAGGAACTGTATATTTGGAAGAGTAGAATACAAGTATAGATTGCTAGAGATCAAGAGTATATGATAGAGTGTATAATCAGAGAGCATAAGTAAGTAAGGTTAATGTTCTCTTTGATACTTGATGATATATATAGTTGTAGAGAGATTCCTTGAGTAGTTGCATCCATTAACAAGTGCTCTACAGTTGCTTCTGATGATGATGAAGAGTTGCAGCGAAGAGAAGCGAAGATGTCTTTTCAAATGCGGTAGTTGTAATTTGAATTTTAAATTTCGAGTTCAGCATCAGACGTCTGGTATTTGTTTCAAACGTCTGGCTATATATATTTTTTGTATACAGTAGCCTTTCAGACGTCTGAGTTCAACAACCAGACGTCTGGTCCTATCTTTTTTGTATTCCAGAGGATTTCTTCAGACGTCTGGCTAGTGCACCCAGATGTTTGAAAACTGTGCATGTTTACTCTGTGCATCTATCTTGTTGCTCCATCGATCCTATTGACTTGTAGTCTCTTGTAATGTTCTTTGTGCCTCGTTCTTGTCTTTCTAGTGATGTTGTTCTAGCAAGTTCCTGTATATATACATATATATGTACATTTGATTTTCATTGTATAGTTGTTATCATTAAAACCATGGATTTTATTTCCTAATATTTACAACTTTACCAACGTTCCATAAATAAGTATTTGGGACTGATTTCAAAATTTCCAGATCAGGTTGTACATGCTATTCTTATTTTATTTATATCACCAAACCTTTATCCTGTCTTACTTAGGTAGTGATCCATATCTACTCCATATATAAATATAAAATAGTTAGTCCTCACCGTTATTAAAACTAAAATTTCATAATCATGAAGTACCAAATCTGAAACCTTTATCTTTGAAAATATAAACTTAGAAACCCCCATCATGCTATTATGTTGCATTTGAAATTCAGAAATTTGCTCATTTCAAAAGAGAACTTTTAAACAAATTTTCCAAAAGAAATTCCAACTTGCAAAATAGTTTGAAGAATCGAATTCCCTTAAGCATTCAAACGCCATATTTTATTTTATTCTATATATCTATTACATTTTTATAAAGCACTTGAGCAAAATCTTCTAAAAACATTTGAACCCAACTTCTTAAAAGCAATCGAGCACAACTTTCAAAACATTTGCTGCATTATTCTTGAACCCAAACTCAAAATTCAAAAATTCCTTACCAAAATAATTTCTTTTCTCAAAGAGTTTTACCACAAAGACTTTCTTCCTTAAAAGTAGGATTTTTAACCCAAAACATTCAAAAACTCAATTATTACAACAACTACTATTAAATCGAAAAAATTCAAAAAGATTGCTTGATTCCAATAAGGAGCAAAATAATTTCCCTCTTTCAAAAACGTTCTACTTCAAAGATGTATTCCTTTCAAAGTTTATCTTTTAATTAAAAAACATTCAAAAACATTTTCTATAACTTTAAGCAATGAAAAGTGGAGCAGACAAGGTAAACTTCTATCCTCTCATTTTTCTACCCTATTCTAATCCCTTCTCTCCTATGTTTTCTCCAACTAGATTACTAGTCCTGTTTTATATACATTTCTAATGCTATTACTATTTAAATCTCATAACATTGCCTCTATATATATTTCTTCTACCTGAATGGCTTCTGCTTCAGCTATTATTCTCCATATCTTAATTTAATCAAGTTCCATTTCTATTTATGAAATAGTAAAAATCAACAAGTCCAACCTACGCTCTATTGTACATTATTTTAAAAACGAAGAATCCCTTTATCTAAATATCAAAAACTTTTTAACTCAACCAATTTTTTAAACTAGAATTTCAAAAAAATGAAAATCCCTTTTTACTAAAAACCTTTTGATTAGAAACCTCTGACTCAAAAAAATTGAAATTATGAATTTTCAAATTTTCTTACATTTTCAAAACAACAACTTCCCAATAAATCCTGTCAAAGACCCACTCAAAACATTTCAAGGAATTTTCAAAAATCTTTTATCAACTTCTTCATACAGGGTTGGATTTAGAAATTAACTTTAATTGTCTTTTCTGTTGAACTATCCTTCCCTACTAAATCTTCATAAAAATATGATTATCTCCATGTAAAGATTAATGTACACCTTCTTATGGAAACTTTCTCCACTTTTTCTTCATATCTTGCTATACTCCTATCAATCCTTACTTTCGGATGCTTACAACATAAAGGTTCTTATCTCCCATCTATCAGGATGAAACGTTGTCTTTAATCGGCAATCTATCGAAGTCCAAAATCATAAGGCATTCTAGGCCCAACAAAGAAGTCAAGTACATCTCGGGTTCTGTGGTGCTTCTGTATGTCGCGGTCATGCTCCTCTTGGTCCACTCCTAACGATACGACCTCCGCCCCAGGGGGTAATCGGGGTAGGAATATAAATTTTGCACTATTTTATTTTATTTTTCCAACCCATAATTGCCTCTCCAATCTCTTCAGAATATGGTCTCAACCGCTTCTATAGTTGAAATATATAGAGTTAAGCATATGTTTAAAATAAGAATATACATATACATACATATATATAAGGTTTTTGAAAAATACTTTCAAAAATAACAAGTATGCCACTCATCATATACCTATTTCCGTTGATTGGGTAACCTAAGCTCTGATACCAAATGTAACAACCAACCTTGAAACTGGCCTAATTTTTGACCCAAAAAAGCCTATCGAACCTTAGGTCCATTCTGAAGCTAGCTGTTGGTCGGTAAAATTTATTTAAATAACAATATGCAAAGCTATCTATCTGCACATTCAGAATCTCACAGTGAAAGGATAACATATAATTTTAAAATAGTACACATTCATTAAAAATTCAAATGTCAACAACAACATAATCCCACATAACAACACCAAATATTCATGGTACAATATCTTAAAATACATCATGTTTCAATGGGTACATTAGAGATAGAAAAATAACATAGATAGCTAAATAACTGCTACAAGTCTATGTCTCCACCACCATCTCCAAAAATCTGCATCATCATCTCTAACCTGTGTTTTAATTAGGAAGGATTTAGAAAAAAAATGTTTGGTAAATAAAATCTCGAGCCTTTCTATAATACTTCTTAGGCCGTATAATTTAAATAAGAATTTGTCTTACATAACTTAACCATATTATAAGTCTTCCGACAATAAGCCCTAAGGCTTCTACTCTAATTCTGTAACCATTATTCTTTCAACCCAATAACCCATATTTATCATTAATAATGTCTTAATAATGTAAGAGATAGCACCCAAGCCACTTAGTACCTTTTTAATGGGAACCAGGCAGACTGTGGCTATTTAAAACCTCATCTTAGTCAGGTCCCCATCATTTACTAACCATCCGAAGGCAGACTCCTCTCTGGTACTATCTAGCTAACACTACATGGAATATCTTCAGGCCACTTAATACTTCAAACCTGAAGCAAACCTTCTTAAGATATCCTCTACCATGCTTAACTACTAACCCCGACCATTTAATACATTATACACAGGGAAAGGCGAGCCCTCAATTAGCCACTTAACACCTTCAACCCTGGAGTAGGTCCTTTATATTATGGCCCGTAATCCATAATGTGAGGTCTCACATTAGTTCGACTATTCATAGGTACTAGTAGCCAAATTAGCTGGGCAAGTTTGCCCTAAATAATTTGGGACTAACCTCGCATCCTCCATGGATACTTATTATAGGTGATGTCTCACATCGGCCCCAAAATCACATTGCTAGTAGCCAGATTAGCTGGGCAGAGTTCTATGTGCTTTTGACTGACCTTGCATCCCTATACTTAGTCATATTCTATAACACTCTCTTAACATATTATCACACTTCTCACTGCATTCCATATTATGGCCTTATAAGAGAATTTTTATTTTGTCTTTACAATTTAACTTCTTTAAGGGAGATTTAATGATAATTAATAACCTATTAACTATGTAATAAATATGTTATTTATACTAATATATATATAATATATTACAGACGTATAAATACGTGCCTAAAATATTTCCAAGTGTGTGAAGATTGTGCCCTAAATAGACCTTTAAATGTCAAAACTTCCAATATCCATAATTCAATCAACAGATCTGTGTAAAATAGAATCCATACCCAATTTATTTTATACTAAAATAGCAGAATCAATTAATAATAGAAACTTGCAATTCAAATACTTTTATGCTCTACTCCACTTCTTTTTGCATGAAATTAGAAAATGAGAATTTCTATTTAAATTGCGGAAATAGGAAGTACAAACTACGAATAAAGAACTTGTACCTTACGATCCATTTCCTAATCTATTTTTTCAAAACCCTTAATCAGATCCAAAGATAAGAAGTGGAATAGAATGTAAAATATTAAAACTGTCACATCTACCAAAATTCCATTATTTTAATATAAAATATTTGAGATTCGACCATAAGAATTGACATTTTTCTTTGGGGGAATTCTGAGGGTTTTAATGTGATGTTTCTGTAAACCAAAATTCCCCAAGGCAAATATCAAATCCAAATTATACTATATAATTAATAAAATAAGAAAGATTAAGATTTTCACTCACAACATGTTCTTAGCTCTTCCTATTTTTGGATTGGTCACGCCTTCTATATCTCATTCAGATCTCCCCTTTTAGAAATATATGGATTAGATTCAGAAATTTTGGGGTTGGAGTAGAATTGAATAAGAAATTAAATAATAAACACCTAAAATTTATTACCTAAAACCCTAGGGAATTTTTTGGAATATTTGAGGAGAGAGACTGACAGAGCTTCGCTTGGTTTCCAAAATAATTTGTAAATAAAAGTGAGTGGGCTAGTCTCTTATTTATAGTGGTTAGAAAGCACTTGAACCGTCAGATTTAAGTCAATTGAAAATAATAAAATCCAAGCCATTTAAATGTTGAAAACCCTAGCCGCCATAAACAGGGATCGATCGACCGCTACCACCCCAACAGTCGGCCGCTAGAGGTCAACCGACCCAAAATAGGTGGTCGACCGGTAGTACTATTTTGGGAAGGTTTTTATGTGCCATTGATTGATTTAATACCTTAATTAATTTTAACATTTACCTAAACTCCAAGTCTAATTGTTGTTAATTTTTGAATTTCAAATTTCAAATTTAAAAATTATTTATTTATTTGAATTTGAATTCTATTTAAATTAGTTTGAATCTGAAAAATTAAACGTCCATAACTTTTTCGTTTAAGCTCCATTTTCAAAACATTATGTATGGAAATTGATCATAAAATCGCTTTGACCGCAATGACATAACTTTCATGGTCAAATTCTAAATTTTACAAAATTTCCATATTTAGCTTTATCCTTAATTTTTTAATTAATTCTTTTCTTATTAATTTTTACGGGGTGCTACAACTTACCAAGTGCATTATTGAGTCGAGCCAGTATGAAATTACCTCTCATCCTTGGACGACGATCAAAGGACAAGCCTTGACAGATATTATTATCGAATTTACTATTAGGGATTATGAGGTGAAATCCCAAGTGGAAGAAGCTCTTAAATGGCAGATGTATGTGGATGGAGATTCGAAAGAGCACGACTCTGGTGTAGTATTACTATTAATGCCTGGAGGATGGAAGTTGAGTTATGCGGTATAGCTGGGGTTAAAGGCAATGAACAATGAGGGTAATTATAAGGCGTTAATAGCAGGACTAGAGATAGCAAGAGAATTAGGAATCATATCGTTGTGCCTTCACAGTGACTCGTAGTTAGTCGTAAATCAAGTACTTGGTGAATTACAGGCTAAGGGAAAATGCTTGGTATCGTATTTGAGGAAGGTAAAGGTTTTACGTAATGAAATGGAGCACTACATTATAAATCACATTCTATAGAAGGAGAACCATGATGCAGATGAGCTGGCAAAGTTGGTATGATCAAGAGATGGGCTTTTGCTGGGATCAGTACTTGTTATGACCCTACTTAGCCCCAGATTCGAGGTGGTGGATGTGATTGCAATCATCAATGAAGAGGATACCCAAATGATGTCAATTATAAGATACTTGAGTGAGAGGGTATTACTAGGCAACAAGAATGAAGCCAAGGTCTTGTAGAAGGCACATTGTTTTATCATTTAGGTTGGTGTGCTATATCAATGGGGATTTTCTAACCCACTGCTGAGATGCGTAGCTAGGATAGAAGGTGAGAAGGTGCTGGAAAACACGCATTAAGGGAGCTATAGAGATCATACTTTTGCAAAATATAGCAAAGAAGGTGTTGCGGTATGGGTATTTCTAGCCAACATTAGAGCATGATGCAATGGAGTACATGAAAAGGTGTGACAAATGCCAACGATTTGGGAAGATCCCAAGATTTCCCCCCAAATGAACTAACTCACATGGTTAGCCCTCCGTAGTTTGGTGAATAGACCTTATCGGTGAGATTCCTATGTTTAGGGGTGGATCTAATTGTGCTATAGTGGCAGTTGACTACTTTACTAAGTGGTTCGAAGCCAAATCACTTACTAAGGTGCCATCAGCCAAGTAAGGTTATAAACTTTTTGGTCAGGAATGTGATATGCAGGTATGGAGCCCCCCTTCGAATCAGTTTGGTTTAAGTATAAATTTTTGGGATAAAAGTGTAAGTAAGAAGTGTTATTTTTGGATTGGTATGGGGAACAAGTCTTGATTGTTTTATGATGATCAGAATAATCTTCTAAGTAACGATCAGATGTTTGCCTAGGCGAACTTTGTAGTGCACTTAGTAAATTATATTGTTTTTGAACGGGAATTGTTTTGCCATTTAATATGGAATTTTAAGGAAATGGAATTTCCAAAATGCTTAGTAAATACTTGTATTGTTTTTTTTTCAAGTAAAAAGGAATGTAAGAGGTTTGGAAATAGGGTTTGAAAAGATCTTTTGATCAGGTTTTATAAAGTGATTTTATTAATTAAAGTTTAATTAATAAAGGCTTAGAGGATCCTATATGGAAATTAAACCATGATTGGATGTTTGTTTATTTGATGGTTAAATAACCGGCTATCAAGTTTGATCCAATATGACTTAGGAAGTATGAATGTAAATTCGAGTTCCTCGATAAGGTCTTGAATACTTACTTCCGAAAGAACCGGGAATGAGTCAACCGGAAATTATCGGTTGTTGATACGGAGAGACCGAGATTGAATCTATATTCGAAAACCACTCCGAATCAACATGTATGTTCGAGTGGAAGACTCTTGATAATGATTGAAGATGGTGCTCTTTGAAGTGCAAGGGCTACTGCTACTAATCCTGAGGGTGATTCCAAAATGGATGTAGTACAGTTAGTGCCTTCGGTTTCGTTTAGACCCAGAACGAACTTGTATGGATAAATGCTGGCATTGCATTGATGCCTGGAGGGCAATGTTAGCATTTCAAGATGGATTGCTATTAAGAAAGGTAAAACGTAGCCTCAAGCCTCACAACTGGGAGGAATGGTAAAAACAGAGCATGCAGCAGAGCTACGTGGTTAGTTACCATTAGGAGCGGTCACCTCATTCTAGATGTCCCTTTCAGAGTTGGTTTGTGCGCAAACACCATGGTAGTATAAGGCCTCTGTGTCAAGGGGGTGAGGTAATCTGATCTGTCATGTTAAAAGGGCAGACGGCTCTGTGTTAGCATCAGTGCATTTTCTAGAGGTGTATCATCGAAAGGTAGTCCCTTACCTTGCCATTGTTGGGATCTAATCTCCAATACGTGCTTTACGTTTTCGATTGCAGAGCCTAGTATGTTGGAATATGAGATGCAAGCATTTAAGCTATTTTATCTATTTACTTTAAACCTAGACACTATGATAATATCATTGGATTTTGATATAATTTTTTTTAGTTATCGTAAGGTAAAAACCCATCTTTTTTTATGTGCGGCGTGGTCTTACGAGATACCCTTTTTTTGAAAGGTTTTCTAATGTAGAAATCGGTTTGGTTGTTACTTATTATCGAGTTCTACTCACAATGGTTTACCATACTGACCCAGGCGTTATTCCATGTAATGCTTGGGTCAGACTGAGCATATTTTCCCAAGTTTAGCTGGATATTATGGAGTTGGAGAGGAGCTGGATGGTCAAGACGTATTTACGTATATTTTTCTTCCGCTGTATTATAGAGTTTGTATGTTTGTCAATGTAAGGACAGATTTCTATAATTGTCGAAATTTAGGATAAGTCTAGTGTACTCTGATGTTGTATATATGAATAAAGATGTTTCCATTTTGTAAAGATCATTGTTGTATTATATATTATTCGCTGCGTTGTGAGATTCTGGGTTGTTTAGTTTCTTCTATCTTCTACCTTCTTCTTTCACCCTAACAAATCGGTATTTCCGGCACTTGAATGTTCGGCATGTGATAAAGTGGACGTATTAGTGTCGATTTTTTAGGGTCGAAAATCCGGTTCGTTATAGTAGTTGGGGTTATCTTTAGGAAGGCTACAATGCCCTAAATATACATTGCAATTTTACTTAATTTATGCTATTTTTCTAATTGTATTGCAATAATTTTATTGAAAAACTTCTAAAATAAATATTAATAAAATGTGATTTCCTTGATATTTTGTTGTGACAGATAACGAGTATAAAGTAAACAACCTAAGCATGTCAAATTAACATTGGTAATAAGGAAGCAGCATATAAGCCCAATCAGTTGAAATCTCAACTCTAGGGTAAATGACATCTTTACGATAAAGAACTTATCCCCTTAAACCTTTGGCCGACAATGGTGGACCAGAGTGACCCTGACCGGGTGTCGACCATTAATGATTGGCCCTAAAACTTTGGCCGACAATGGCAGACCAGAGCAACCCTAACTGGATGTCCATCATTGATGATCAACCCAAACCTTTGACCGTAGTGGCGGACCAGAGTAATCCTAACCTAGCGTCCACCATTGATGATCGGCCCTAAACCTTTGGCCGGCAATAACGGACCTGTGTAACCCTAACCAGGTGTCCAACCTTGGCGATCAGCCCCGAATCTTTTACCAGCAATGGTTAACCAGAGTAACCCTAATCGAGTGTTCACCATTGATGATCGGTTCCAAACTTATGGCTGGCCATGGAGAACCCAACTTATGGGTAGTCAGGACATGACAACTGCCTAGTTGGTTCACCCTCGACAATCAGCCCTAGATCTCTGTCAATAGATAATACCTAAGCTTGCCCATAGTAAAATGCTACTATCAGTTGGGGTAGTTCGGCATAAGCCGTTAATAACAGAATTGCAGATGAGGACTACCAACAGACTGACACTAGGACAAACGTGTTTAAAGTATGCATGGAATATGTATGTGATAAAATAAAAATTTGAATGATGAAAGTGTAATAAGAAAAACAAGTCACGCAAGAATAAAAAAATATCCAAATCATGTCGTCATACATCCAAACATTTACTGTACAAACCCACAAGTGTTAGAAAATAATGCTTCCTCACCAAAATATCAAAATTGGACAAGCATAAATAAAAATGTTTATTACAAGCAAAAGGTATAGAGTAGACTGTTCCAAACATAGGAAAAAGGTATACAACTGCAGCCGTCACTTGGATTTGGAGATGCAGCTCTTACCATAAGGCTTGGGCTTCCCTTGCACTTCTTTCTTTTTCTCTTCCTTTGATTTGGCGTCATCAGCCTCATCAAACTTTGCTTGTATTTTCTTCATCAACTTCAACTCCTCCATCGCTTCAAGCTTGACTCTGGCGACCCCTCCATGAAAGGTGGCCATACGTTCTGTCTAAGGATTTCCTCCCTATCGAAATCAATCCCACAATCTCGACATCAACATCGTCTTGGAAAGCCTCAATCAATTCATCATGACTCCCCTTAGTTACCAGATCTGAAGGGCTTGGGGGCATAGTTCCTAGTATTAGGGCTATCGAAGAGACTACAACTCTGAATGGATCCATCACAAGTGTTTCATCTACATGGAAATTTGGAGGGCCATCAAGTACGATCTTGCCCAAACGGGCTCGAATATACTAAGCAATGGCCTACGGACAATAAAGAAGAATCCTACCTCCTTTAGGAGAAGCAAGAGCATCACCATGTGGTTGAGCATCGTCTGGAGGTGGGGGCATGTACTGAGGC
This sequence comes from Allium fistulosum, assembly GCA_030737815.1. NCBI lineage: Eukaryota > Viridiplantae > Streptophyta > Magnoliopsida > Asparagales > Amaryllidaceae > Allium > Allium fistulosum. The sequence continues at coordinate 1,189,394,037 of CM060904.1, read as the reverse complement.
CAGCCCTAAAGTGACACATCTAAAGAAACATGGAAAATGGTTAGAGGGACATCATGCAGGGGGCATACGTGACTATTTTTAAGTTTAACCTTATGTTATCATCCTTAAAGTCTAACTGCCATTCTTCTTTCTGTCCTCTTCATTTTGGGCCTTCTCAACCTCAGCCAGTATAATATAGCCTAGGTGAACATCCCCCCTCACCTCTATCGTAAAGAGAGCATCAATAGCCTTAAGACTAAAATACAACCTTCACTGTTCATTGGCAGCCTTGGCTTCTTTTGTTGGCTGTTTGTGGATGGAGAGCATGTCCTCTTGATAACCATCCATCTATAACATGCTCTTTTCAAAAAACATCCTGAAATAAATTTCGTCTAAAAGCTCTTCCACTTAATTAATCTTGGTGTTCACCTCGTCGCATTCTACTTGTAGCTTCTCGGCTTTACTGGTGCAGCAGCCTTCTCGGTAGTGTCATCATGCTTATCCTGAAGAGAAACCCTTTCAGCTTTCCAATAGACCATCTTCTTCTTTAAATCAGCAAGGCCAGGCTCCATTCCCACAGCTACTGCTTGGATCTCATACAATCTTTTTTGTAAATTTAGCTTTAACATTCATATAATCTTCAAAAAATTGCCCAACCCTGGCATTGTAATCCTTCTTGGCAGCTATGATATTTGGGAGTGCTCCTTCTTTCGTTTCTCCAACTCTTCAACATAAGCAACCTTTGGCTTGTTTATCTCTTCGGCCCAAGACCTCTCTAATGCATCCAACACCACCTTATGGTCTTTGTCCTTCTAATGCATTTGCTTCCTTAACTCAAAAATCTTTAAATTATGTTCAACATTCTTCCCGCTGATTTCCTTGCCAGTTTTGTCCACTTTGGAATGAAAATCCGATAAAGCTTCACGTCGCTTAGCCCATCCCCGAGGAGATCTATCACTCCAGGAAAAGAAAGAACGTAGGCATCAGCTAGTAAACGGATGATGTGGTATCTTAGCCAGTAGGGCTATTGGAATTCATCATAATTTAGGTCAGTAGGATCAGTGATGGTGACCATTCCTTCTTTATCCTTTCCCTTATCCTTGCTCTTGGAGACATGTATCACTCCTCCTTTATCCATCCTCTTCTGTTGTTTGGAAGTTTCTGTAGACAACCCATCCTTTGTAATACCTTGAATTAACGTTGAATAACAATGTCTAACTCTTGAATACCACAAAAGACAGTCCATTTGGATAAAATCTAATACTAAACATCATACCAAGGTACATCGATGCAATCTCAAAATGGAAGATAACATATAATATATTGAACATAACCTGATAAATAATATAATAGAGGCCGCACTAGCGAAAGAAAGTGATAAATAAATATTAATATAGAAAGTCAGAATATAATATCTGATATCATAAGTCTCATATACAAAATAACCTATTGCCATGTGCTACATGAACAATAAGTACACATATCTCGTACGATGATTTCAAGCCTTTAGAATGTTCCTTCCATCTTGCAAGCCTGTCCTCAAAGAACCAGACTTCCAAACTACTCAATCGAGTACCCAAGAGTTCATGACTTAAACATACAAAGCCAAAATGTGGGTTAGACGTAAAGCCTGGTGTAAGGGGAACTATTTCAAAATACTGTATATCATAACTATTGTTTGCACCAGAAATTTGCACAAGAACCCAATAGAGATTTTGTAGAGGAATAAATAAAGAATAATAAATATAAATAGAGGGAGATATCAAATAAACAATAAGAATATAGCAGATAATAGAGACACAGCAATTTATAGTGGTTCGGCGTTGTTTGCCTATGTCCACTTTGAAGAATTAGCTTTATTAATCACTTTGTAAACTGAGTACAATAGGGCTTGGATGAAAATCCTTAGTTACAATAAAGTACAAGCCAACAAGTAGCGTAAAGACCTGGAAAATAAACAATCAAGTCTGTATTTATAAGGGAAGACGGCGAAATGTCTCCCCGAAAATTCGGTATAAGGATCTCGAAAACCATATGGGACCACAGGAGTGATCGCATGGCACAAATCCTAAGAAATATCGATCGAAGTTGATCCCTATTTTGGAGGAATGGGAGTTCGATCCCTATGGGAGCTTCTCCAGGTTATAGTATGCATAAACTCCAAGTTTCATGCCAACTGGATTAGTGGAACTTGAGTTATTGATCAATCTTTATTGCAACATGTTGTGTAGCCTAATTCTGGCCGATCCCTCTAGAGGGAAAAAGGTTGATCCCTCTTGCTTGCTCCTTTTTGGGTGCAATCCCTAGGATGGACTCCCTAGGGTCCCTGTAGCTTTTACCCAAAGTTTCATATGCATTGGACTTCTAAATCTCGACATATCGATTGTTTTCTATCGAGTTGCACTTGCTTGGCAGAAGTAGACCGATCCCTATGATTGAGAGGGTTTATAGCCAATCCCTTTACTAAATTAAACTATATTCCATACTTTGAACATTTTGTATTGCATATCTATCAATTTTGTTCAATCAAGTCTTTATATCGTCATCTGTACTTGATGTTTGGACCTTACAATTATCGCTCTGGGCTTACTAACCTTGATGGCAATCGAGTCTAACTTATCCAATTAGTTCGGATATAGCCGGGTCAAAACGTCGGATAACACTTGCCCCCAAAGTACGTCTTGTGTTGAACATGACATGCTTTAAATTGAAGCAAGTTAGAGTTGCCGGAAAGAAATCCATCCAGTTTTCTAAATAGTTGTTATCCTTCCATCAAATTATTTTCCCAAAGTGTCGCATCTCTCTTTGATCGTCATAACGCTTGGTCGTAATAGTATAAACAGTATTATATTCCATCAACTACTACCTATGTTCGGTTCTATGGGGCAATTAAGATTTGGCTATCTGATTCTGTCTCGACCTTGAAAATTCAAGTTTGAATTCAATTTCTATCGATGTCAAAATTTGAATTTTTAGAATATACAAGTGCATGTTTAGGTACACGTTCTTGTCATTGGCTCCCGAATGTGTTTGTATGCTCACGGATCGTCACAAATTTTTGTCGAATTAAATGCAATTTCATTGCATTTTATATTTATTTACTTTATATATTTTTTATGTACATGTTTGCATGCACATATGGATCATACCCGATTCCTTTGCTTTCTCTTCTTTTCTTTTCTTTAATGTTTATAGAATTTAAGATTCCTCTAGCCGATCCCTTTCTTTCTCGTCTTCTCTCTCCTTTTTTTTCTTATAAGAGGGATTGGAATTCTCCTTTTTTCGCTTAGGGATCGCACCTGATCCCCTTCCCCCATTTTTTTCTACATAGGGATCAGATTGGATCCCCAAGTCGAGGGATCGTACCCTATCCCTTCACATATTTGGGACTTAACGTTTTCAGCTTCGTGGAGAAGCTTAAGCGAGTCGATCCTTCTAACCTCGTATATAAACTAACATTTCCCTCTCCATTATTTACTTTGCTTCATTTCTTACTTCCCCTTTGCTTCCTTCAAGCTCACCTCCGAACCTTCCCCTTCTAATTTTCCTTCGATCCCTCTCCTTGAATCAACCACCGCTTCCATCTTTTGATCCACCATCCTCTCTTTCTTTGGACCACCACTCCAACTTCGATTTGAATTGAAATCCAACATCTTCCTTCAACTAACTTGTATTCTATATACTTTGGTAGGTTTTCTTGCATTTAATCTTTAATTTGGGACGAGATGATGGGTTCGGTTGAACTTCTTGTTTCTAGCATGGGTTGAATTGAATTAAGTGAAGAGAATGAGATTAGTAGCGATGTTAGGTTTGGTGAGGTGGTAGGAGAGGAGAAGGTAAAGAGTGAGGAGATTCATGGAAATGAGGCATGGAAGTTTGTTAAGTTGAGGTATCGTTATTACTCGAGTCGAGAGGGATTGGTCGTGGTTGGGTGTGGAGAGGGATCGGTTACTCACATAAATGAGATGGAGGTCTGAGGAGAAGTTTGAAAATGGCTAATTAAAGGGATCAACTATTGAAGTTTGAGGAGGAAGGAGGGATCATTATGAATATGAGAAAGAAGGGGTCGGTTGCATTGGTGGATGAAGGATCGGTTGTTTGTGGACCATGAAGAGTCGGTGTTGGTGTGCTTGGCTAAGGGATTGGTTATATTGGTTTTGGCATAGGGATTGGCTATAAATAGGGATCAGTTATTTGCTTCATAAGAGGGATTGATTGCATTGGGATTAAGGGATTGGCTATAGGGACTTAGCCAACTCTAAACCTTTGAATTGAACTTGAACACTTGAGCAAACCAGTCCATATTCACTTGCATGAACAATCAGAACCAATCCCGTATTAACGGACTTGAACGTAATACTATAACGGACAACAGGGCTTGCATATCCAATATCGAACTCTAAACTGAACGACCAAACTGCTGGGACATTGATATGGACTGCAACTTAGCATAAGTACTTTAATAATGAACTTTATACTTCAACAAGTCGATAGTCAATCCCAAAGCTTACACAACCAATCAATGTAAATGCCAGTTGAGACAGTCAGCGATGACGGTCACTCCGATCGGAATCCAAATTCTCGTTATTTACTTCTGCTTTTAATTTTGAACTTCTTATCTCTGCACTGCTCCACACTAGCTTACACCTAGCATGGGGGATAGGTCAATTTTTCTAATCTTAATTATCTACCGAGTTTAGTTTATATGGGCTCCAGACGTTCAATGCGTTTAGCCGCAATGCCTTCTGGACAACCTTCTTAGCATAGCAATCCGGTGCCAAGTCGATTTCTGCAACTGTATCCGGTAGACTTTCCTCCGAACATCAAAATGAACAAGCGGTGATTTCCGGTCCGTTGGTTGACTTTTTCTATGATATTTCCATCCTTCCGGTGGAAGAGATAAATCCTGCCCCTGACACTATAGAGGGTGCTATATTTCTGGATAACCCAATGGATTCCAAGGCCTACAGAATCGAAGAGGCCGCTCTTCGTAGGCTATGTCTAAACATGGGATCCCATTTGGAGACGTTCTAGTCCCTTCAGTAAATGATATGGCTCATTTCCCCCCGGAGGGGTATACGACATGTAATAAATTCATATCCTGGGCCGGCTATATGCCCCCTTTTAATTTTTTTATCCGAGAGATGTTAAATTACCTAGGAATAGCTACCGCTCAGTTACATCCAAAAAACTATGCTTTTCTTCATGGCACTTTCTTGTTATTTGTGGATGTTCTATCCCACCCACTATCTACTGAAGACATCAGGTTTACCTACAATTTCAAACGATGGATAGGAAGCCTTTCCTATACTTTCCTTGAGACTTCGCTTAACTGTCAAATTTTGACTAGTTTTTGGAACATGCTCAGTTCCTTTAACACGAATGGTTCTATGTTTGTTGTCCGCCTGACTTCGCGAGGCGATGGTTGGAATGACGTAAGTGTTGCCAACACTTTATTCTCAAAATTTTTAGCCCGAGCCATATCCTAAACTAACAAATACTTTGAAAATTATAGGTGTCCATCCATAACCTAAAGGTGATAATTATTCAAGGGCGGTTTCTACAATCCGCGCTACCCCAGTTGAGGACGGGGACATCGGATCCCTTGTAACCGATGGGTGGTTATCTCTTTTTGGGCTGTTAGAAGAAGGTCGCAACATCGGGCTACTGGGAAGCGTTGCATTGTAAAGAAACATTATGGAACAAGAAGGCGACACTAATAGCCCGGTCATCCCTCCAGTCAAGGAGGCTCAGGACAATGCCGAAGAAGGTGAAATTAAAGGTGAGGAGGCCAACAAACCTGACGATGTGATGTAGGTCCGGGTAATGCGCCTGTAGTTGAATCATCATAAGGCACGAAATCTCATGTGCCAACGAGAAAAGGAAAAAAGCTAACTTACAAATTCCATAGGAGAAAAACTGCTAGAAAGCCCGAGTTCATCATCAACTCTGTTGAAGAAGAGTCTTCCTCTTAGCCTTTAAAAAGCTCGATGGAAGGATTCTTGAGCCTCTCGATCCCTGACGATATCACAACCTTGGACTTTCTGAACGTTAGTGTTGGGGAACTTAATTCTCTCACCAGGACTGGTGACGACATTCCTCACCCTAGCAAAGGGCAAAATACTCTTATGAGGTAGGCTACAAAAACTGGTCCATTAGAGAGACATTATGACACTCACTATCACGCGCACTGCACTGCACGATTTTTGTCTATCTTTTATTCGATGGTTACTTATACGCTATTGTTTGGTTTGCAGGTGCTATGTCTCATTCCAAGTGTTTGTACTAAAATTGGGCACAACACTCTTCGGATGTGTTTGAAGAGATAAAATGAAGAAAATAAATGTAAAATGAACCAGATCTAACAAACACACCAATAAACAGATAAGAAAATGCACATAAACACATGGATTTAGAGTGGTTCGGCGAATTGCCTACGTCCACTATGAAATGACTGATGTTTATTGAACTTTACTCGCTGGTTACAAAAGATTACAGCAGTACAACAGAAGTTTAATGGCGATTCCGGCAGAGTATCAACATAGAGAAGCCAAAAGTCCAATTTCTATAGGTTTAGGGTCACTATTTATAAGCGTAGGCAACAAATATCTCGCCCAGATCTCGGTAGACTTCTTCCCTCACATGGGTGGGCCCACGGGATCGAGTTCAGGTGATTTCGACTCGATATGGGAGAGAGACAAATTGAGTTCGTATCGATCCATAATTGGTCCTTTTGGGCTAAAATTGATCGGGTACATTCTTGAAGTTGTAGACAAGATCCTGTGAAAATTTGGTGGCATTTGGACTTGTAGATTTTGAGTTATGATCAATGCAAGTTTGATTTTGTTGAAGGCTGTCGAGTTTGTCTCGATACTTGTTCGTATCGCTCTGTCCGTATCCCGGTTTGCACGTTCTGACCAAATGACGTGGCACTATATCTTAGGATCGATCCACTTTTCATGCGGAGTGATCGAGTCATCCATCTTTACGTGTTTCCTTTGTATCGCTCTCATTCGAGTGCTTCGTACCCATGTCGTTAGTGTCCATTGATATGGCTTCGTTCGTATCCATCAATTGCTACATTGTTCGTATCGATATATGAGATCATTTCGTATCGATAGCCTCTACCCCAATTCATATAGATATAGACATCGACTTCGTATGGATACCTTTTAGGTGTTGCCTCGTATTGATTGTGGGTGGTGATCGATAAGAGCCGTGCATTAGTGGAAGCGATACGAAATGCCACTAAGTGAGGGATACGAATCGGAGCAGATGTGATGGATACGATGTGGTGCCTCTTCCATGGATATGAACTAGTGCTTTCTTGATGGGTATGAACCAGATGTGTTTCACTTGAGACTTTATGAACATGAATTTGCATGGATACAAACGAGGTTTCCTGGATGTCGAATGGAATCGATACGAAGGAGGTGGTCTAATGGATACGAATGAGAGCTTTGCTTGATTTATATCGATCATATCTTGAGCATACGAACTCTGATTGATTTGAAATTTGAAACGCTGGCTTTCATAGCTTTGCTTGTCGTATCATATAGATTGTAGCTTGATCCAGACTAGGAAATTTTTTTACCGGTATCCATAGTGAACCTGCGTATAACTGATCTTCAGAACGGATTGTCCTTGGTTTCCAGTCAAGTCCTTGGTGTCACGGCCTTGCCAAAAGGCGGGATAACATTTGCCCCTTAAAGTATGTCTTGTGTGGACATGACGTGCTTTGAAAAGCTGCAATCTTCAGTCTGAAAAGTTCTGTCCGATTCGTTGAATAGTCGTTGTCTTTTTGTCAAAAGATGTAACCTTTGATTGACTCCCGATAGTATAAATACTGAAATGTTGACTATCAATGATTGCACAGTGCATTGTTGTAACTGATACTGAGTGTTGGAAATTCGTTGTTCGTTGTATGTGTGTTAACCTGACTCCCGTTAACGTTCACGCGTTCACGAGTCGTTGTCAAGTTTTCTTGCATCGAATTCCGTATCGATCCTCTCCTGAATCGATGTGAAATTCGATGTTGTAAGAACGCTTGATGATTGTTTTATAGTGTCTCTTCGTATCGATCCTCTCTTGAATCGATGTGAAGAGTCGAAAAAATCGTATTCGTATCAATGACAATCGATACGAATTGGTTGGTTTTTCAAAACATTTTTTATTGCTCGATATGGGTCTCCATGGGCTTTATGCTGATGGATAAGAATAGAGCAGTTCGTATCGATGCATTCTTATAGGTTTCAGACAGTTCTAATAGGCTCTGGCTTTGTGCTTCGTGTCGATTGCTTGGTGGATACGAATGGAAGCCACTTTAGCTAGATGAAGCATGGACACGAACAACGGCTACTTCATGATGTCGCAGAATGGATACGAAGGTGTGCCTACTCGTATTGATTAGAGAAACCGATGCCAACTGGTCAAAGCTACTGGGAGACGAATCATCCTTTTTCTTTGCTTTCGTACCCATATAAATAGAATGTTGTACTTAGATTTTTTTTACTTGCTCTCATTTTTATAGACTGCGTTCGTATCGATCGAAAGATTGAGGAAAAGAAACTCCTCTCCGCCATCAAACCAAACAAGCCTTTAATCCTTCAAATCGATTGCTTAAATTAGGTAATTAACTGAAATAATCCACTCTAGAATGATGAGACTCGAGATTCAACGCCATTCCATTCGTATTCACGGCCGAGTTTGGCTAAGTGGAGACCGGAGATGGTCAGAGTAAGGTCAAGGAAGGAGGAGATGGTTTCTGTATTGCCTGAGTTGATCGGAGAAGAAGAAGTGTAGATGAGTACAAAAGATGCATTCGTATCAAGGATGGATGATAGACGAGTTCATATCGATCTAGATAGAGAGGGAGTTCGTATCGATTCGAGCCATGAAGCTTCGTACCGATGGAGTAGGAAGCTTCGTATCGATCTATGGTGGGAGTTCGTATCGATTCAAAGCGATCAATACGAAGGCTTGGATCTTGGGATCGATATGAAGTCGCTGTATGCGATTGATACGAAGTCGTAGGTTTTTTAATCGATACGAATTGACCTTTCGGCGATCAATACAAAATGTTGACATCTCTGATCGACACGAACGCTACTTCTAGTGATTGATTCGAACCTACACTTTGATGGATACGAAATTTCTACACACTCGAACTTTTGACTCCGACGAGCTTCTGCCCTGCATAACTGGACTTAGCTGTTTTACCGCATATTTGACTGCCTTTCGAAGCTCGTTGATGGAACTGTAACTTAACAAAATCCGACGAACTTTAACTAGGATCGATCTCCGAAGTCTGAATGGCATGGTTGTGACGGTCAGCGATGACGGTCACTCCGGTTGGATATTGAAGTCTTGTCGTGTGAACACTTTGTTAATCTCTGTAGAATCTTCTTAAGTAACTCACAGCACTGCACTTCACAACACATTCACGCACTTCACACTGGGGGAAACACGGGTTTATTGTTGTTTAATGATGGCTTTTGATGAGTTGACTAGTTATGGGACCCGGGAGTTCACAGCAACAGAAGGCTCAAAGTCCACCTCCTTTGGTAATAGAGATGTCGGCCATCGCGGCCGAAATCATAAGTCCAGCTCTGAACGAGTTACCAGGAGCAACCTTCATCGGGAACCCACAAGATTCTGTTCAATCCAATGTCACCGAAGATATATTGGGGAGAATTTGCTTGTGGCACGGGCTATCGTTGAATGATGTTCGGTTACCAGGGCCGAACGACAGGCCACATGCTCCCCTGGAAGGGTACACTACTTTTAATCGATTTTCCTGCATAGCCAGGATGCTCCCACCATTCAATCAGTATATCCGAGAGGTGTTATCTTATTTAGAGAACCTTTTCTGACCCCCGACTCCAGAGGAAGTCAGATTCTTGTTCAATGTAAAGAGTCGGGGAGATAATCCGTCTTTCACATTATTAAAGGGAGCGAGAAACTGTCAAATCATGATTGGAACTTGGGCCAAACTTAGGAACTTCAAAACCGAGTGGTTCTATGTTCGTTGCCCGCCAGGATTTGCTAGACGATGGCTAGTAAGATGTAAGTGTCGCACTTTCTATGGCGACTAATGTGATAGTTGCAATCGATGTTGAGCCTAACATTTTCTTTCTGTTACAGCTCCAATTCCACGACCTGAAGGCGCTCACTTTAAGGAAATAGTATGGATTCTTCAAGAGGTGCCGGTCCAGATTAGAGAGATCGACTCGGTACTTACGGATGAAAATTTGAGGGTCGTTGGGCTGATTGATAGAGACCAAAGCATAAGGCCTGAAGGATCTCTTAGGGCAGCTCCGACAAGATGGGCTAGGCGTAAGTCACCGGGGATTGTAATTGCTGAGTAGTGTTGCGAAGAGGATACACCCACCGAAGACGAACCCGTAGCCGGGCCCACGGATAGTCCTCGACATTCAGAGGGAAAGAGAAAAGGCAAGGTGATTGCTCATAAGCTTCACAAGTCTTCAAGATGGAAATCTGTGGTCATGTCTCTGCCAGCCACCGGTGCTATAATGTCGGAGGCTCCTCCACCATATGTGGAGAATCCTTTCGAAGGACTTGCAGACGTTCCAATTTCGGACTATGTGTGGCTCCAACAAGATACCAGGTTGGAAGGGCTTTAGAGCGCCTTAGATCTAGGCGAGTTGATTCCTTCAAGTATGGCTGACATATCCGGTTGGTCGGGGGGTTTGCACATCCATACACACACTTCACGACACTGCATAATTTCTATTCACAAGCAATTCATTTCTGGGAAATACCAACTCTATTTTCCTTTCCATTTTATAGGTACGATGTCAAAGCGAGGATCTATGCTTGGCAGCCACCGTTCTGCATGCCATTCTCCTAGTTCATATTATGAGTCTCGCAGACGTGAGGCCAATAGAGACCCCAATCGCGGCTACTCTAGCCAAGAGAAGGAGCGCTATGAGAGGGGGAAACAGTGTAGGCACCGTTTTCGGTCACACTCTCCACCACCTTGAGTGCCCACACAGCCTTCTAGCTCTGGCAAGCAAACCTTTGAATCTTCACTTCAAATACCACCTTCCCAAGCACCAGGGCCTAACATACAGCGTCGGAGGACCGAAACCCCCGTCGTTACTGAACAAACTATCACAGAGCCCACTGGGGAAGGAGCAATTAGAATCGCTAAGCTAAAAAAAGATTTTCCAAATATTTGTTTTGACGGCTTCGTCTTTCCCCCGCACTTAAAGTGAATTCCTGTCGAGGCAGAACAAATAATGCATGACTACATTCATGATGTTTATGGCCAATACCCGGAATGGATGAAGACCGCGGATAAAGTATTAGCGGTGGACTTTGAGTGGGCTAAGACAATCAAGAAATTAGGAACTGATCTCGCTCAGAAGGACCGCATAATTCAAGTGCTTAATGATGAAAATAAGTCCATGAGAAATTCAAAGATAGAAGCCAATAAAAGAGCTTATGAGGCAACTCAAAGGATGAAAAAAATGAGGCGAACACACTTAGCCCTGGTTGAGGAGATGGGACATCAGACCACCATAGTTATGGACGAATGAGACGGGGCGCTTAAAGAGCTTGAAGAGCTTAAAGCCAAATTTGCTGAAATCGTCAAAGAGAAAGACGATGCAAACAAAGCCGCCCAGGAAGCATGTGAACAGGCTGTGGTGCTTAGGGATGAAAGGGATGCGACAATGCTCAAAGTTCAGGAAGCTAAAGCCAGGGTTGAGAATGAGGTGAAAGCGGCAGAGGCCAGGTTGGAGGGTGACATCGAAATTCTTCTTATTACATACAACGCCAATGTGCTGAAGCATCGAAATCTAACTTGGCTCGAAAATTATCCATCACACCTATACAACGCTTGGTGCCGCTTGGTTGAAGATGAAAAAGCGGAGCACCACGCTGAATCTATCGATGAATTTGAATTGGAGAATTGGGTGCTGAATGAGGACGAAAGAAGAGTTCTCCATGACATCACTAATACATTCAAAAAGGAGAAGCTCAGTACTTAGCACCTAGATGTCGGAGAGGGCTCTGGCATTGAGCATCACGATGTGGGTTCCGAGATTCCTATGCCAACCCAGCCCGAATCTACTCTTGTGGTTGATCCTTTATCTATTCCAGCATACAATCCTGATCAACTGCTGTTATCTCCAACTCGTGAGCAGGTCACTGAAGCTGTTCCGGCTCCACCCGCAAGCCATTCTGAGGAAGGTATTCTGAACATTTCTCGCACCTACTCAAAGTAAGGAACTTTGTTCAAAGCAGTTATTAACATCTTTTCTCTTATCTTTATCCAGCGATAGGAGCCGTACCGGTCGTGCCCCCTGTAACTCAAGAGTCGCATCATAAGCACGAGGCCCATATAACAGAAGCGACCACAACAACGGCCGCTGCACCAACCGATGGAGCGCAGGGGAGCACTTTTACTTTTGATGAGAAAATGATGGAGGAACTTCTTGGCCATCAAAGCGACCCTTTTTCCCACCTGCCATTTGTCATGGGCGGAAGTGCACCTGTGGTTAGCTCCTCGGGCCCAACCGGCGACATCCCCGTGGATGCCCAAACAATTCATAAAGAAGAGATCATAGCAGAGATCAACGCTTAGATGGAGGCGGTCGCGCATGCCAGCGGTATTGGAGGTGGCATGGCGGGCCCTGGTCCATCCCCTTTGAGAATGTTTTCTCTAGGAGGCACGGTCGTTGACCTCAGTTGTGCCTCACCCGCCTTCCAACGTCGATCCTATCCCTCCGACTCCGCCTTCAGAAAGTATTTCAATTCATGTGAGTTCGGAGGAAGAGGTTGCCATAATTCCCCCGGCTGGAGACCAACCATCAAAAGGCAAAGGCTCGAAGAGGCATCCAAGTGGTAGCTCCAATGGGTCAACGCCGGGGAGGAAGAAGAAGAAACTGTAGGAATAGACGTATCTTCTCGCTCCCCTTTCTAGTAGATAGATAGGAATTCCTTTTTGTTACTTGTAGGCCGTGTATAGATGCGGGTTCGGCCCCTGCTAGTAGGAATTTTTAGAAAGATTTTTGTACTTATTATTCTTTTTCGAAGAATAGATTAGAATAAAATTCCATTTTTTTCCAGCATAACTTTGTGTTTATTTGCTTAAGTATTTCAGCGCTCAAACTTCCATTCAATGTACTTGTGAATTTTAAGTCTTTGAATCAGACCTGAGTTTATTTGTTAAGTTCCGAAGTTACGGCTTCGAGTTGTAATCGAACGTTAAGTCGAGTTCCAATACCACACCGTCTCGATCAGTAGCCGGTACTTAAGTTCTGCCCCCAGAACCGGGGATAAATTGAAAAGATCAGTCGGTAGTCGCTTTTTGCCTTTAATACATCGAGCTTAACTTTGCTGAAACCAGGCTGAAACAAGACGAGTTTGGATGGTTGAATCACACTCGCTCACCTATTGATGATTGCATCCACACTTTAGGAATTGTGCTTCTGTGTCGACGGTTGGTCTTGCCCGCTTAAGGTTTAGAGATATGTCCGCGCTACGGGGACTTAAGTTATTTTACGAGTGGCCAGTCACATAAATTTAATATTTAGAATTTCGTCTGCACTCCAGGGACATAAGTTGTTTTACGGGTGGTCAATTACACCCGTTTAATATTTAGACTTTCGTCCGCACTCTGGGGACTCAAGTTGTTTTACGGGCGGTCAATCATACCCGTTTAATATTTAGACTTTCATCCGAACTCTGGGACTCAGATTAATTCGTGGGTGGCCAGTCATACCCAATTTGTGTTCATACTCCGGTCCGCACTTTGGGGACTCGGAGTTGTTTCACGGGTGGTCGTTTCACACCTGGTTTGTGTTTATACCCCAATTCACACTCTGGGAATTTGGAGTTAGTCGGTGGGTGGTGGGTTACACCTATTTTGATGTTTATACTCCATTTCGCACTCCAGGAATCTGGAGTCTGTTAACAGACGGTCGATTACATCTGTTATGATTTTTAGGACTTCGTTCGCACTCCGGGAACGAGAGAAGTATCGAGATCGTAGATGGTCGGATCACATCCACCCTGAGTTAACAAGTGAGGTCGTTAGATGGACAGATCTATCCTCCTTGGACTTGGTTTAATTACGGGCGAAGTCGTTAGGTGGACAGGTCCACCCTCTTCGAGCCCGCATTTATGAGTTTATACTCCAGCTCGCACTCTGGGAGCTGGAGTTAGTTAGAGGATTGTCGTGTATCAATCCATTTTTTTGGCTTCAGTGTGATGGTTTGCCCCCGAGCTCGGGTTTCACTTAGTGAGTGACCGGTCGTATCACAATCACTCCCTATTTTAATAAGTCCCACCGTAGGATGGAACTTAGCTCTCCGTGCATTTTGATGGTCGCATGACACATTTCAAAAATCACTGCTCTGGCTCGAAGAGATTGCATTTTATTGCTGAAATAAGAAAGTATGGCACAGTCAGTTGCCTTATTACAAATTGAAATTTCGAAATGCATAAACAAATTGCAAATGAAAAGCAGACTGGATGAATAAATAAAGCATGTTATGTGTAGTAGCGACGAAGACTCTCGTTGTTCCAGGCTCTCGGCAAAGTGAGACCATCAACGGTCGATAATTTGAATGTGCCATCTCCGAGCCTTCGTTCAATAACATACTGCCCTTCCCACGTTGGTTTCATATGTGAAGGAATCGGGTAAGTTCTCTTAAGGATAAGATCGCCGAGTTAAAAGGTTCGGGGTCAGACCTTGGCATTGTACAATCGGGAGACTCGACTTCGGTACGCGGCTGCCCTCAAATCAGCCTCTTCTCGCTTCTTATCCAATAAATCCAGAGATTCGGCCAGTAATATAGCATTTGTCTTCGGATCATAATATGTCATACGATAAAAAGGTACTTCCAACTCGACTGGAATAACTGCTTCTGAACCGTAAGAAAGTGAAAATGGAGTGTGGCCGGTCGCGGACTTATGGGTTGTTCGATGAGCCCATAGGGCCATGGGAAGTTCATCGACCCATTTTCCCCCGGCCTTTTTGATGTGCACGTAAATGTGCATATTTTTACCACCATATTTAATCTATTTAAATTAAATAAATGATCATATCGGGTATTTTAACTTGTTTAAACCAAAATTCAAATTATTTCAAATTGTCACATATTCATCTTCATCCAAGGGAAAAATGGTCATTTTTATGCATTTATTAAATTGTGAAAATTTACTTGGAATTTTCTATGTTGTTTTGTAGGAAATTTGGGGAATTTTACAAGTGGTTACATGATGATATATGCATGCATAAGAGTGAAGAGAACAAATGAAGATGGAAATAATTCAAAGTGAAGATAATGGAGGACCCCACCTACCCACCCACCTTAATGTACAAATTAGAGGCTAATGCACATGCTTATGGAATTAATGGCTTCATGTACACTAAAATGAGGATTATTTGAAGCTAATGATTACTTGGCCTCCACACTTCCTAAGAGGGTATTTTGGGCATTCCCCAAAAATATGAATTAGGGTTTAACACACGTATAAAATCCCCTTATGTTTCATGTAACTCTATCCTCTCCCTTAGTCTCTCTTTAGATTAGTTTAGGCTCAAAATAAAAGAAAGCTTCTCTTTTCATTTCATGGCTACTTAGCCATTTCTTCTTTCATGTAATTTCATTTTATGCAACTTTAAATACATGCTCTTTTCTTCTTTTCTTGTTTATTTCCTTTCATGTTGTAGTGTAGATTTCTTTTATTTTTCATGCAAGTAGAATAGTAGTTCTCTTTTCCATTAGCTTTCATTTTTCGTTTCTTTTGCTTTCATGTTGCTAGCTACATTTGTTGTTTTGATAAAAAATATGAGAGGCTAATCCCTTCAATTTAGGGGTAATGAAGCCTCTAATCATGTAGCTTCAACATTTTGATAATTATAGCTCTCTTTTTGTGCTTAATGACAATGCTTGAAGTGGTTTAATTTGTTGTTTTTGTTTTGAATTTGATAGCCTATATTGTTGACACCAAATAGGCTATGCTTAAACAATCACTAACACAAATGCCTCTTCATCAAAATATGATTATGGCATAAGAAAGTGATTTGAAATTAAAATTTGATGGTCTATATTTCTAATCAATAGTTAATAGGACATACTTAAAATAGATTTCATTTTCATTGTCAAGTTTCATGAAAGTTAGTAAGTGATTTAAGGGGTGTGTCAAAGTTTGATGGCTTATGTTGGCTAACTAATAGCACAAATATGCCATATTTATGATAGGTGTTATGTTATCTTTGGCCAAACCATCCTACAACCGAATCAACGCATCTCCGAGCGATGCCGAACCAAAAACTTCACCGAGCCACTGCCGGATCAGGGGCCTACCGAACCATCTAGAACTCCACTGCCGAACCATCCCCTATCACCGAGTCACCGGACCATGCTCCTACCGGACCATGCTCCTACCAGACCAACAACAATACCGGACCAACTCACTTCCACCATGCTCCTACCGGACCATGCTCCTACCAGACCAACAGCAATACCGGACCAACTCACTTCCACCATGCTCCTACCGAACCATGCTCCTACCGGACCAACTCACTTCCACCATGCTCCTACCGAACCATGCTCCTACCGGACCAACTCACTTCCACCATGCTCCTACCGGACCATGCTCCTACCGGACCAGCCCAACTCCATCCTACCGAACCAGCTGCCACCGGACCGAGACGTTCCGAACCATGCTCCTCCCGGACCAACAATACCAGGCCAGGTCGCGTCAGCCCAGGCCCACCAGCTGTTATATACATCCATGACCCATACCCCCAGCCTCGCTCTATAAATAGAGGGGCAGGGGTACAACAATGGGGGACAAGTTTTGAGAGCTCAAGCACGGAGAGAACTTTCAAACAACTTTCTTTTACTTGTATCAAAGCTTTGTACTTGTAATCAAAATAAGAGAAGAGAAATAACATATAAAGTGGACGTAGGCACATTCTGGCTGAACCACTATAAATCTGCGTGTCTTTTTTACAGTTTAGCCCCTGTTTTTCATATATTTGCATAAATCACCCAAATCACTAAGAACAACACAAGATCTACTAAATCATACAACTTTGAGGTGTTTGTCCATTTTTTGTGCAAACATTTTTGGTGCTTTCACTGAGAACTAGAAGCTCGAAGCTTCAGCTTCATCCACTTAACAAGTTTTCCTAACAGCATCGTCCGCCACTTGGAAAACATGCCTCCCAAACAGAGAAAAGATGTTAACAAAGGAAAAAACATCGCATCCAGCAGTCTCCCAGATCCAGCTGTCATGAATCAAGTAAATCATCCTCCTCCAGCAACAGTAACAAATGAAGGACAGGCTAACCCAACCACTCCTGCCACAGAACAGCCTGCAGCAATTAGTAGGGCAGATTTAGACAGAGTTGTGATTGAAGTAACTAACCGCTTCACGTCCCAGCAGGAAGCCTTGGTGGACCATCTCATGTCACGCTTAAGGGATGCTGAAGAATCCAACCGCAACACTGAAACATGGGGCGAGTCCCAGTCTAGAGAATCTCAGAGAAAACAAAGATCTTCCTTCTTCGAAGGAGCTAACGGCAGAAGTAGCCATGATAGGAGCCGAGACCGAGCACAGCCCGAAGTTAGGCTTGAGGAAGCGTTTGGTACCGAACCCAACAGGGGAGGTACCGGACGGAGGTCAACTGTAGCTGAGCCTGTCATACTGCCTAACCACGGAAACACCGGTGAACGGGGCCGAGCTAGAGTCCAGCCCGAAGTTGGACCCGAGGAAGTGCTTAGATCAGAACCCAGCAGGGGGAGATCAAGGCAAGGGCCAACTGTAGCCGACCCTAGCATGCTCCCAGAAGATCAAAGGCAGCCGCTGGAGAATATGAGGAACGATAGACGATACCATCCCTACAAGTCATCTGGACGGAATCAATCCCATAGAACAGAACCAAACTCGTTTCTGTCTGCTCCAAATTCTGATGAAAGGATGGCGCGCTTATTCAGAGAGTGCGTCCAACGGGAGCAAAGAGATCGAGGGATAGGCGCTAGGGTGACCAGCCCTTTCGCCCGCAACATTGAAATTGCTATCACCCCCCGAGAATGGAAGATGCCGACAATGGAACCTTACAAAGGAACCTCCGACCCCGTTGTACACTTACAGAGGTATACGCAACATATGCTCATGAGTGGAGCAACAGAGGGAGTACTATGCAAATGCTTTCCGCTCTTCTTAGCAGATCTCGCTACCTCCTGGTTCTGTCATCTACCCCAGGGATCCATCGGCTCGTGGGAAATGTTGAAAGAAAAGTTTATCAGTCAGTTCCGCATCCATGTGGAACAACCTAAGGACGCTTATTCCTTATCTAGCGTCAAACAGAAACCTGGAGAAAAACTGCAGCAATACCTAACTCGATTCAATGCCGCAGCAGTCGTAGTCCAAGATGCCGACGAGAAGCTTATCTTAATGGCCCTCTATAGTGGTGTGCATCCGGACACTAAATTCGCTAGATGGTTGACAAAAGAAAAACCAGCTACTTTACCCAATTTCTTCCATGAAGCCGGGAAATATATAAGGCTCGAGGATGCTGCCGTTGAGGGGCAGTCAGGACAGCAAAATAAGGCAACTCACAGCAACGCCCCTGCCGTGGCAAGGGACGTTCGAAGAAATGATTCCAGAGACAATGTTGGGGGAAAGAAGGGAGAAAAGCGCCTATATCGGCCAGGACCGAGATTCGACACTTACACTCCTTTGAACGAGACCGTCGAAAATATCTTCCTTGCCACCCAAGACGAAGTTGAATACAAACGCCCCCCGCACAAGAAGGAATCAGATAACGCAATTAAGTCTGGAAAACTCTGCCGTTTCCACGAATCCCATGGGCATGATACCAATGAATGCCATCATCTCCGGGACTTGATTGAAGAACACGTCAGAAGAAGGAGACTGGAACGCTATGTAAATGGTGCATTGAACTAAGTCAATATGATATTACCTACCACCCTTGCACCGCCATCAAGGGGCAGGACATGGCCGATTTCATCGCCGAATTCACTACCAACAACTGAGATTACTCAAATGACCAGCCCGTGGCCCTTTGCTGTATGGGGAATTGACTTAATCGGCGAACTACCAATGGGTCGAGTCGGGGCCAAATATGCTATAGTGGCAGTCGACTATTTCACCAAATGGGTACGGAGTCCCATTCAAAATCATATCAGACAATGGACTCCAGTTTGACAGCGAGGAATTCACCAACTAGTGCCGAGAGCACGGAATTCACAAAAGCTTCTCATCCGTAGCGTATCCCCAGGCAAACGGACAAGTCGAAGCCGTCAAAAAAATTCTGAAAACTCTAATAAAAAAGAAGCTCGAAAAGTCAAAGGGCGCTTGGGTGGATGAACTTCCTACGGCACTATGGGCCTATCGCACATCTTTCAGAACATCAACGGGGCACACTCCTTTCTCTTTGGCATACGGATCGGAGGCTATGCTCCCAGTTCAAACCATTGTGCCTTCCCACCGTAAGATCCACTATAACCCAGAAGAGAACGAAGAACTCCTTCACATGTCTTTGGATCTAGTTGAGGAGAGAAGAAATGATGCAATCCTTAAAGCAGCAGCCCACAAACAAAAAGTGGCGGCACAATACAACTCCAAAGTCAAGCATCGTACCTTACAAGAAGGGGATCTTGTCCTCAAGCGAATCTTCCCTCGCCCCGGAGCGCTAGACCCAATCTGGGATGGACCATATGTAATTCATAAAGATCTCCACAACGGAGCTTATATTTTGTCAACAGTGGACGGAGAGGTGTTCCAGAGGGCATGGAACATCCAACACCTTCGTCGATACTTTTCTTAACTTGTATTGCCCATATGAAGTGAATTAACAAAGAGAATCAGTGGACGTATGCATTTTCGTGCCGAACCACTTTAAAAAAACCTTGTCTCTTTTTTAACTTGTTCCTTTATATCTTGGCTGCTTGTTAACTTTTTCCTTTTCTGTTGGACAAAATCCTGTGCATACAGCATTTCAATTCGAGGCACTCCACAGCACAACTTCATCTGGACAAGACCTAACAGGTACTATGCGAGTCTATGCCCTCTCCAATGAGACACTTTCACTCCAGCATCCCTCTGCTGCGGGTTAACTCATTGCTCGCGACGGCCGTTAAAGCCAACTGTAATGAGCCGATTATAAGCCACCGAGAAGGCCGATTATAGCCGAGGCAGCTAATTACGGCGTTCGGCTCGCCGGCAACTGTGAACCGACTATAAGCCCCAACATAAGGTGTGGCCAGCCAGGGGCAGTTCACGGTTGACGATCGGCACCCACGCTAGCCGGCCACAGTAAATCGAATAATACCCACGAATACGGGCTATAATGGCCCGGGTAGTTACTGTGCGCGATCTCGGCTCCGATGTGTCTTAAGTGCGGTTGTGGTAAAAAAGAATTAACTCCCCGCGGAGGCGTAAGATGGGTGACAAATGTCTCCAAGATCCACAGCTAGGGAAAGTGACTACAAAGCCCGTTTGCCACGAACTTAAGCACATCGAAGGCCTTCCGTGATTGGAAGTTTTACTATTTCACATATTTCAATTTTCCTTAAGGAACTTTTCTCCCATCCTCTGTAACAATCCCTGAAGTGCAGGACACAAAACAGGAGACACTCACTAATAGAAGCGGATACTCACAGCAAGATACTGGACCGCATCCCTTACTCGGTCACACAGGATATTCAAAGCTGCCGTCTACAAGCAAAATATAAAGGGCGGTATTTCCTTCTTTCATATATGCCTATAATTTGTTCACACCTCACGCTAACACTGCAAGTCATGAAATTATGTTTTAAACAAGAACCTAACATCAAACACGATTTAATTACAAGAATATGCATAGCTATATTTCTTATGCAACATGTCAAAATAGCAAAAACATTTAGAAGACGACAAAATCAGCTTAAGTTAAAGAATTACACATCAAAAATAGAGCTATTTATTACAAGTAGCAAAATATTACAACCTAAAAGTTACTTTACTATTTTAAGACTAACATATACAACCCTGTCAAATCCACAAAAAGAGTTTTTCCAGGTATAATCAAGGGGCCGGCTGCATTGGAGTTTTATCCTTGTCCTGTTGCCCACCTGTCCAGACAGAGAAAGGATTCATTAGTGAGAAGCAACCAAGTTAATGGGGAAACTAAAAAAGGAAGACTTACCAGCACTTGCTTCTTGGCCATCCTGGTCGTCATCCTCTACTTGCACACCTGCCTCCTCAGCAGCAAGCAACCGCATACCCTCCTTCACCGCCATCTTCTCCTCCTTGGTAAACTGGGCAGTGACCACATCCATGCTAAAGGCCACGCCACCCTCTTTATCCGCATCCGCTTTAGCCTCCTCCAGAGCCCGAAGATAAACCTTAGCCATGACCCTAGGATAATCATCCATCCAGGATAGGTTGCCCTGCTTCCAAGTTCGGAAGTACATGTCCTGAAGCATTTCATCCATCATCCCATCATTCTCCTCAAACTCCCTCATCCGGGCCTCGGAAGCCGACAACCTTTCAACGGCAGCATCTCTCTCCGATCGGTATCTCGAGCAGTCAACCAGAAGGGATTCCCGCATTGCCTCCATCTCCTCCCTCAACTTGGCTTGAGCAAGCTCTGCAGCCTCAAGTTTCCCGGACAACTCCTCTACCTGCTCAAGATCCGCTTTCCGAACCTCGTCCACCGTGGCAATAGCCATGTCGATCCGTTCTTTGCAAGTTGCTTCCATTTTCCGCAGTTCGGCCCGACTGGCCTCTTCCATGGTTTTCTTTAGTCGTCCAGAAGCAGCCTCATGCTGAGAAATCTGAATGGCCTGATCAGCGAGCTGTTTGGCCTGATCCGAAACCACCAATCATAGTCGGATGTTGGCACTCCCAATCTCCTCTCCAGCCTTAACCAGCCGGGCATGATGCCCCATCAGCTTCCTAGTCTCCTCCGCCACCCGATAAAAATTAGCCTTCGCCTCGTCTCCCATGGTAATTATCCGAGTAGTAAGTAAATCGAGATCTAAGGACTTAGCCTCGTCAAGCACCCGTACCTTGGGATTGCGGGGAAGAAGGTGCTCACCGGTAACCTCGTCAAAAGTAATATCATGGGAACTTGGATCCAGGTCAGGATGACCCGCAAAGGGATTCCGAACCAAGTCAGGACGATCAATCCGAGCGACGGTAGGATTTTCAGACAGGTGCGGAGAGAGTGCGAACTCAGTATCCTCCTCTGTGATATCATGAAGGGGCTGAATTTGGGGCTGGGGACCGAGTGAAGGTTCGGATAAGGGATGACTCCTCTTTCTCTTCTGAATACCCTCTTCAATAACCCCGAGAAGAGGACGGTAGTCGACTACATCCCCGGAACGGTGGGTCGGAGTCTTTGGCTTGGCGGAAGCTTTGGAGAGCTTGTATTGTTCAAGCCTGTGCCGAAGGTCTGAGGCCTTGGCCGTTTTACCTGCTCCTGATATAAAGAACAAGTGTCACAAGCCAACATTGATCCATAATTCAAGAAACGCGGTAAATTAAAAGTTAAAAGAAGAAAGGAAACACATCTGTTATACAAACCCTGGGGAGGAGTAGGATAGTGCAATGAGTCCTGGATTTCATTCCAGGACGGGAGCGGATCATAAAATATTCCTAAGTCCCTATCATAAATGGAGCCTGCAGGAGTGAAAAGTTCACCTTGAGTCATCGGAGCCACCTTGGCTGGAGTAGTCAGAGAAGATTTGCTTGCACCGGTCCCGGCCTTGTCAACTTTCCCGGATTTCTCTACCAAAACCGTTTCTCCGTCCAGCCCCTCAAAAGCCTGACGGAATGCATCATCCGTCCACTCCTGAATCTCACCTGCCTGCCCAGGGAGCAAGGCCCCGATGCCATCGCTACCATCATCACCTTCCCGACCATCTCCACCCTCACCTCTTTCCTCCTCTACGTCTTCCTCCCCCTGGGTAAGTGGACAATTGCTGGGGGAAGGACCATCCGACTTCTTAAGTTTCTTACCTCCGACGGTTGGAGGTTTTGTGAAAGGTTTTCTCTTGCCACTCTCTATCGTGACACCTCCTTTAGCCTGAGCAGCCGCCCTCTCCTCCGCCGTTTCCCTCAGCTTGACTACTGACTGCTGTGGAAGGATCAAGTTACACTCCAGAAGGGTCGCGTTTCTGATCAGGTAGGTAGCTGATCTATCTCTCCCAGGGATAGCTTCTATCTCAGCCGCTGTCTGAACCAGGTGATCAGTCTCCACAACTGCAAAGCCACCTGTCGCTAGCAAAAATGAAAATGTATGAGAAGAAGCATCGCAACCAGAATGGAAATTATAAATAAAGCATCGACTTACATCCATAAGTAAAACGCCGAATAGAAACAGAGTCGTCCCTGACGAAGAACCACTCCTTCTTGAACATGCTGAATTTGGAATACAGATCCAAGACCGGCTTGAAGGTCACATCTGACTCCAAGCTGATGTATGGGGACCCCTTCTTATAGCCCTTCAGATTATACAAGTACCGGATCTCCCAGTTGGAAGGAGCACGACCATACTTCCTCTGGAAGATGACGAAGAGGCTCACCAGTATAGCATAGGAGTTGGGTTGAAGCTGGAATGGGGCCACCTTTAGATATGTAAGGAAGCTGGCTACCCAAGCATTAAGAGGCGGAATGGCACCACACATGCAGTGGTATCTGCTGTAGGAAAAGTACCCTTCGGGAGGGTCATATGGCATAACTTCTCTCCCTGGCAACAGCATGCGCGCTCTATCGATTCCAAAAGAACGGGAGATGACATCAAGCTACTCTTCCTTAAGGGAGCTGGGAAAGCAATCGGGCGGGGAGTTCAGAAGCTCCTGAGGGCCGTACCCGTCCACTAGTGATCTCGGGGTAGATCCGTGACGTTCCGGTCCTGGCTGAGCAGGGGGCACTGCGGAAGATTCTCCTTCGCCTTGGGACTTCTTTTTATCCGAGCGAGTTTCTGCTTTTCGAGACATTTATCTGCAACATAAAAAGCGTACTGTTAGAACGGAGGATGTAAACAAGTGGATGCAAAAGTTCATTCGGTATTATAGTATAGAAGTCCATTCGGTAGTGCAATATGAAAGTTCATTCGGTATTATAGTATAGAAGTTCATTCGGTATTATAGTATAGAAGTCCATTCGGTAGTACAGTATGAAGGTTCATTCGGTATTATAATATAAAAGTTCATCTAGCAGTAAAAAAGTCACACCTGGTTCGGCTAACACAACTGATTCGGCAAAGGGTAGGAATTTTGATTCGGCAATCAGTCGGTTCGGCTATCTCAGACAGTAAGGAAACAACGGTGGCATAGCTCCCATATTTATAGGCAAAGGAGAGGCCACCGAACCAATCCATTCGGCACGCAGGACCGAACAAGGACGACCAGGCTTAAACAAAGCATGCCCTGTGCATACACACGCCCTACTTTGGGGGGCAAGTGTTATGTGATCTTTGGCCAAACCATCCTACAACCGAATCAACGCATCTCCGAGCGATGCCGAACCAAAAACTTCACCGAGCCACTGCCGGATCAGGGGCCTACCGAACCATCTAGAACTCCACTGCCGAACCATCCCCTATCACCGAGTCACCGGACCATGCTCCTACCGGACCATGCTGCTACCGGACCAACAGCAATACCGGACCAACTCACTTCCACCATGCTCCTACCGGACCATGCTCCTACCGGACCAACAGCAATACCGGACCAACTCACTTCCACCATGCTCCTACCGAACCATGCTCCTACCGGACCAACTCACTTCCACCATGCTCACTTCCACCATGCTCCTACCGGACCAGCCCAACTCCATCCTACCGAACCAGCTGCCACCGGACCGAGACGTTACGAACCATGCTCCTCCCGGACCAACAATACCAGGCCAGGTCGCGTCAGCCCAGGCCCACCAACTGTTATATACATCCATGACCCCTACCCCCAGCCTCACTCTATAAATAGAGGGGCAGGGGTACAACAATGGGGGACAAGTTTTGAGAGCTCAAGCACGGAGAGAACTTTCAAACAACTTTATTTTACTTGTATCAAAGCTTTGTACTTGTAATCAAAATAAGAGAAGAGAAATAACATATAAAGTGGACGTAGGCACATTCTGGCTGAACCACTATAAATCCGCGTGTCTTTTTTACAGTTTAGCCCCTGTTTTTCATATATTTGCATAAATCACCCAAATCACTAAGAACAACACAAGATCTACTAAATCATACAACTTTGAGGTGTTTGTCCATTTTTTGTGCAAACAATAGGCACATCAATTAAAGCACTAATGACCATAAAAGAGAGATTATGATTTCATATGTGTTGAACTACATGATCTAGAGAGTGGATTTATTCTCTAAATTGTCACTTAACTCTTATATTTGCTTCTCTTTTCTTTTAGTTAGTTAGTTAATTCTCTAATTCTCTAGCTTAACTTTCACTCGACTTTGGTTTAATTTGATTGAATAGATTTTTAAAATCATCAATTCCCTGAGGATCGACCCGTACTCGCCACGTACTTCAATAGTACGTTGTGCGCTTGCGGTTATTTTATATCCTTTACTTTAAATCAACCACTTTTTAAAACAAAGATATTCAATTAGGACTTATTTCATAATTAACACGTATGAATCTTCCTATGTACTAGTTAAACCATTATTATTTGTAATCAAACTTCATTTTTATTTTTGTTAAGACGAATAAATTTTCAAAAATTTCAATTTAATAAACCAAAACCATATATTTGTTCTATAGCGTTTCTTTAAAAATAAATCAAAATGGTTTAAAAAAATTCTTTTTTTTTGTTTTTTTTAGATTTTTTTTATTTTGGAAAGAAAAATTGAAAAATGATGATGAGTCTCCCCCCACACTTGATTTTGACTGTGTCCCCACAGTCAACCTAAGTGGAAGGAGAAAAAATAAAAACAAAAACATGACCTTTATTTAAATGAAAATTAACGGTATTTACACGAGATCAGAAAGTATATCATCAAAAAGTAAATGAAACGGTCTTCCAAAGACCGATTCATTTGTCTCGTCAAGTATACGAGACACAGCTTAAGCTCGGAAAACCAAATCGTAAATGTGCATATTTTTACCACCATATTTATTCTAATTAATTTAAATAAATGATCATATTGGGTATTTTAACTTGTTTTAACCAAAATCCATATTAATTCCAAATTGTCACATATTCATCTTCATCCAAGGGCAAAATAGTCATTTTTGTGCATAAATTAACTTGAGAAAATTTAATTGGAAATTTCTATATTATTTTGTAGGAATTTAAATTCAATTACAAGTGGTTTCATGAAGGAATATGCATGCACAAAGAAGATATAAAAGAATGAAGATGGAAATAATTCAAAGTAAAGAACATGGAGGACCCCACCTACCCACCTACCTTAATGTACACATTAGAGGCTAATGCACATGCTTATGGAATTAATGGCTTCATGTACACTTAAATGATGATTAATGGATGCTAATGGTTACTTGGCCACCACACTTCCTAAGGGGTAGTTTGGGCATTCCCCAAATTATGGATTAGGGTTCCATGCTTGTATAAATAACCCATTATGTTCATGTAACCTCTCCTCTCTTTTAGTCTCTCTTAGTTAGTTTAGCCTCAAAATAAAAAGACAAGCTCTCTTTCTCTTTTCATGGCTACTTAGCCATTTTTATTCTCATGTAATTTCTTTTTTATGCAACTTCAATACATGTTCTTTTCCTTTTCATGCTTATTTCCTTTCATGTTGTAGTGTAGATTTGTTTATTTATGCAAGTAGTGTAGATCTCTCTTATTTCATGCAAGTAGATTAGTTTTACCTTTCTTTTTTTCTCTCTTTTTCCTCTTGTTTGTTTAATGTTGCTTTCTACATTTGTTGATTTGATAACTAAAATGAGAGGCTAATCCCTTCAATTTAGGGGTGATGAAGCTCTCTTGAATCATGTAGATGCAACATAATTTCTTTTATGTCTCTTTTGTGCTTAATGGAAAGTAGATGTTTGTGTGGTTTTGTGTTTAATATTGAGTTTGATAGCTTATATTGTTCAAAACAAATAGGCTATGCTTAGTCAAATGAATCATTAATTACCTCTTCATCTACATATGATCATGGTAATGGAAGTGGATTTAGAATCAAAATTTGATGGTTTATGTTTCTAATTCAATAGTTAATAAACCATGCTTAAAATAGATTCTACTTTTAATTTCATATCATTTTCATTGAAGTTAGTAAGTGGGTTAGAGGGTGCATTAAAGTTTGATGGTTTAAGTGTGTTAATTAATAACATAATTAGGCCATGCTTATGATAAATGCATCAACTAATGTCACAAATGACCAAAAAGAGATCATAATTTAATTATGTTGATTTATGTGATCATTAGAATGGATTTGCCTCTAAATTTCTCTTTAATCTCAGCTTTTTATTCTCCTTGGTTTTAGTTTGTTTTTAGTTTCTTTTAGTTAGTTAACAATCACTCGACTTTGGTTTAATTTGATTGAATAGAATTTTAAAATCATCAATTCCCTGCGGATCGACCCGTATTCGCCACGTGCTACATTCGTACACCGTGCGTTTGCGGTTATTTTATTTCTAAATTCGTTCGATGGTTTTCTAAACCGATAGAATTTCCATCGACGAACAAGTTTTTGGCGCCGTTGTCGGGGAATTGCTTTGATTTTATTTTCTATACTTCGGATTATTTTGATTTTCATTGTGTGTTTGTTGTGTGTTAATTTGTAGTTAAAAAATATATATTACTTTTGGTTGTGTGTTTGTTTTGTGATTTTTGTGTTAATTGTGTTGTGTGTTTGTTTTCTAGTCTATTTGCATTTTTCTTCTTACAAAAAAAAAACAAAAACCAAAATACAAAAAAAACATACACAAATTCATTAAAAAAAATCTTTTATTTCATTCTTTTTTTTACATTTTTCCTTTTTTTTATTTACATTGCTTTTTCTGTTCACAGTTTTTCTTCTCTCCCTTAGTTTCTCTTTAGATTAGTTTAGGCTCAAAATAAAAGAAAGCTTCTCTTTTCATTTCATGGCTACTTAGCCATTTCTTCTTTCATGTAATTTCATTTTATGCAACTTTAAATACATGCTCTTTTCTTCTTTTCTTGTTTATTTCCTTTCATGTTGTAGTGTAGATTTCTTTTATTTTTCATGCAAGTAGAATAGTAGTTCTCTTTTCCATTAGCTTTCATTTTTATTTTCTTTTGCTTTCATGTTGCTAGCTACATTTGTTGTTTTGATAACAAATATGAGAGGCTAATCCCTTCAATTTAGGGGTAATGAAGCCTCTAATCATGTAGCTTCAACATTTTGATAATTATAGCTCTCTTTTTGTGCTTAATGACAATGCTTGAAGTGGTTTAATTTGTTGTTTTTGTTTTGAATTTGATAGCCTATATTGTTGACACCAAATAGGCTATGCTTAAACAATCACTAACACAAATGCCTCTTCATCAAAATATGATTATGGCATAAGAAAGTGATTTGAAATTAAAATTTGATGGTCTATATTTCTAATCAATAGTTAATAGGACATACTTAAAATAGATTTCATTTTCATTTTCATTGTCAAGTTTTATGAAAGTTAGTAAGTGATTTAAGGGGTGTGTCAAAGTTTGATGGCTTATGTTGGCTAACTAATAGCACAAATATGCCATACTTATGATAGGCACATCAATTAAAGCACTAATGACCATAAAAGAGAGATTATGATTTCATATGTGTTGAACTACATGATCTAGAGAGTGGATTTATTCTCTAAATTGTCACTTAACTCTTATATTTGCTTCTCTTTTCTTTTAGTTAGTTAGTTAATTCTCTAATTCTCTAGCTTAACTTTCACTCGACTTTTGTTTAATTTGATTGAATAGATTTTTAAAATCATCAATTCCCTGCGGATCGACCCGTACTCGCCACGTACTTCAATAGTATGTCGTGCGCTTGCGGTTATTTTATTTCTAAATTCGTTCGACGGTTTTCTAAACCGGTAGAATTTTCATCGACGAACACTTTTCCAGTCGTTTCTTTAGAATGGACTTTATAACTTTATTAATAGCTTTGACCTGTCCATTCGCTTGAGGGTGTGCAACTGCAGAGAACTTCTTCTGGATGTGGAATCGTTGATAGAAATTCTTAAATTCAACACTGTTGAATTGGGCTCCATTGTCAGTGATGATGGTATGTGGGAGACCAAATCGATAGATAATGTTGTGTACCATAAAGTTGATCACTTTCTTCATTGTGATAGCAGCAAGGGGCTCAACTTTCGCCCATTTGTTAAAGTAATCAACTACAACGATTGCGTACTTTGCACCACCTTTAGCCAGAGGTAGAGAACCAATAATGTCGATGCCCCATACAACGAATGACCAAAGACTGACCATATGAGTAATTTCGGTAGGCGGGGACCTTGGGATCCGAGCATGTTTCTGACATCTGTAACATTTTATGGCATAATCTGATGTGTCGCGATTTATAGTCGGCCAATAATAACCATATCAGAGCACTTTCTTAGCAAGAGCTTGCTCCCCGGTGTGATCGCCACATTCTCCTTCGTGTACATCGTGCAATACTCGATGGATTTCATCGTGGGCGATACAACGGAGTAAAGGAACAGAGTACCCTCTTCTATACATGACTCCATTTTGAATAGTGAACTACGAAGCCTTTCGAAGGACTTGTCTTTTTACACTCCTACGCTCCGGCAGGATTCCATGCTCGAGATAGTTTCTGAACGGAGTCATCCATGACTCCTTATCGGGAATGACTTCAAACACCCAGTCCGCCTCAATCTGATCAATGCTTGGGAAAGATAATGTCTCTACGGGAACGAGTCCCATTTGTTGTGCCTCACCAGTACTGGCTAACTTTGCCAAGGAATAGGCTTTCGGATTGCATTCTTGGGGTATGCAGTAGATGGCATAATAATCGAACTGATTCAATATTTCCTGAACCCGAGCAAGATAAGCAGCCAGCCTTCGGTCTTTGGCCTGGTACTCCCCCCGAACTTGGCACACGACCAATTGTGAATCGCAGTAAATCTCCACAGCAACAACTCTTAAATCTCTGGCAAGCCTTAATCCGGCGAGCAGGGCTTCGTATTCGGCCTCGTTGTTAGTCGCACGAAAATCGAACTTTAAAGCATAGCATATTGATCGACCTTCGGGAGTTTCAAGTACAACCCTGATGCCTGAACAACGGTCATTTGATGCACCATAAGTATGTAGCTTCCAGACATATTTAGGAGATTCACTAGTTTCGGGCAAGTCCTCCGGGATAGTGAATTCAGCGATGAAGTTGGCTAGGACCTGTCCTTGAATGGCTCGCCTTGGTGTGTAGGTGATGTCGAACTAACTCAACTCGATATTCCACTTGAGTAACCTACTAGACGTCTCAGGCCGCGTAAGGACCTGTCGTAACGGCTGGTCGGTGTATATAGTGATAGCATGAGCCTGGAAATACGGACGGAGCTTCCTCGAGGCAATGATAAGACAATAAGCCAACCTTTCCAACTTCGGATAATTTCTCTCTGCTCTAGTCAGACGTTTGCTAATGTAATATACCGGCCGTTGTATCCGGTCCTCCTCCCAAATTTAAGCGGCACTGATTGCATTTTCTGACACCGCCAAGTAGATGTACAATCTCTTGTGATCAATAGGCTTTGACAGAATGGGTGGTGTGGAGAGGTGTTGAACCAGTTCCCGAAATGCGCCTTCACATTCCATAGTCCATTCAAAATTCCGTTTTCCTTTTCCGATCAGATCGAAGAAGGGAATGCATTTTTCGATGGATTTTGAAATGAACCTGCTCAGTGCTGCTACTTTCCCGTTGTGGATCTGGACTTGCTTTATAGTTCTTGGAGTCTCAAGATTTCTGATTTCCTAAATCTTCTCGGGATTTGCTTCGATTCCTCGAGCATTGATGATGAATCCAAGGAATTTTCCAAACGCGACCCCAAAGTGACATTTCATCGGGTTGAGTTTCATTCTGTGCTCTCGGAGGATGTTGAACATCGTTTCCAGGTCTTTGATATGATGGGTGGAGAATCGTGACTTCACTATCATGTCTTCCACATATACCTCCATGGTTTTTCTCATCTAGTTAGCGAACATTCGGTTAACTAGCCGTTGGTAGGTTGCTCCGGCATTCTTGAGTCCAAATGGCATGACTTTGTAGCAGTAAAGTCCCAGATTGGTAAAGAAGCTAGTATGCTCCCGATCGGGCAAGTGCATGGGTATCTGGTTGTAGCCAGAATAAGCATCCATGAAGAATAAGAGTTCATGTCCAGCCGTTGAGTCTACGAGCTGATCGATTCGGGGAAGTGGAAAACTGTCTTTAGGGCAAGCTTTATTAAAGTCTGAGTAGTCAACACATGTTCTCCATATCCGTTAGGTTTCCTGACGAGTACAGGATTGGGCACCCATTCTGGATATAACACATCTCGAATAAACCCGTTCGACCTGAGTTTATCCACCTCTTCCTTAAGGGCGGCAGATCCCTTTGGATCCATACCGCGTCATTTTGGTTTGATCGGGACATGCCGCCGGTCAATATTCAATGTGTGGCTTGCGATGTCTGAGGAGATCCCACACATGTCTGAATGCGTCCAGGCAAACATTTCGAGGTTTGCTCGGATAAATTCAACCAATTCCTCCTTCATCTGTTGGCTTAGCTGAGATCCGATCTTTATCATTTTAGAATCGTCATTATCATCGATTGTCAGTTCTGCTGAGGAAGCTTGACTGTCTTTGACTTCATCCTCACTTTCGGTATCTCTTGGGTCAAGATCCCTTGGGAATTGGTTGGAGTGCCCGGGCCTTGTCCCAGGTGCTAACTGTCAATTTTCCGCAAAGCAGACATAGAGAGAATCCTCCACGCCCTTTCCCTTTTCTTTTTGCTGCGCCTACCGCAGCTCAGCAACATAACAGGCTCGTCCAGCGGCTTGGTCTTCCTGAACGAATATAATTCCATTGTCGGTAGGGAATTTCAAAGTTAGACACCAAGGGGCGATAGCAGCCCTGAACTCAGCCAGGGCCAGTCGGCTCAAGAAAGCATTGTATGGCGAATTAGTATCCAATACAATAAATTGCAATTTCCGGACTCTACGGCGCTCTCCGACTCCCAACTCCATTGGTAGCTCCACCATCCTAGTGGGTATAGTCGCACTTCCATTGAAGCCATGAACACGGGACTGACAAGGCTTCAAATCTTTCGCTCCCATTTTCATTTGATCATAAGCCCGCTTAAAGAGTATGTTCACTGAACTTCCACTGTCCACTAAGATCCTCTTCATCCAAGCAGGACCTATCTGAGCTGATATGACCAGTGGATCAATGGTTGGGGCTTCGACTCTATCTGCATCCCTATCTCGAAATACGATGTCGTCTGTCATTGTCTTCCGTTGTTTGGTCGGAGCCCCATCTTTTAAATTACTACAACATTCGAAGATCGCATGCCTAATAGAGCTGGCATACAACTCCATTTCTCTCTAGCTCTGATCTTCTGGATGAGGACCACCACTAACAGTTTTAATCACCAACCTCCAGCCCGTACGAACGGGTTCCTCCGATCTAACCTGATTTGGTATCTGGTTTTGATTTGATGGGCCTGCACCTCCAGACTGTGGTGCCCGAACAAACTGCTCCAACTTTCTTTCTCAGATTAACTTCTTGATAATATCTTGTAAATGATGACACCCATTCGTGTTGTGGCCATAACTATCATGAAATCTACAATCTTTCTCATTTGAATTTGTTTTTATGGCGATTGCTTCGGAGTAGGTTTCTTATATTGGATAGTATTGCAGGTCTGCAAGTACACATTTTCCAGAGACGTATTTAAAGGAGTATAAGTGTCAAACATGGGAGCCCTACATCGCAGTCCGTGATTCTGATCCCATTTCCTGCCTTGATTTCCATCGCCTTTCTGTTGGTTCTGTTCATTCTGTATGTTTAACTGGACTTTTCTGGAACTCTCGCTGGTTTGTTTTACAGCAACATTGCTTTGGATTCCTTCCACACTGGGCCCTGCGTCATCCTTTTTCCTAGACTGTTTCGCATCCTCCCTTCTCAAGAACTGAGCTGCCTTAGAATAGAAACGGTCCAATGACGCAGGGGGTTTTCCGGCCAACCAGTTGCCAAATTCAGAATCGGGATCGATTCCCTTAGTTAGTGCCATCAGAATTGAGTTGTCGTTAGGATTACTAATCTCAGCGCATGCAGCATGAAACCTCTCTAGGTAACATCTGAGTGTCTCTCCGGGAGCTTGAGTGAAACCGGACAAGCTATTAACATCTTTGGGCCTAGTGACATGCATGCGAAACTGTTCAACAAACTTTGTTGCCAATTAGTCAAAACATGAGATAGATCGAGGTGGTAAGCGAGTAAACCACATAGTTGCGATCCCCCTAGGGAAATTAGGAAACTTCTGCATTTGACCGCATCATCAGCACGCGTGGCATTCATTAACCAATCATACTTTAAAATGTGTTGGTTAGGGTCAGAGTTCCCTTCATAAACAGGTAGAGTTGGCATTCTGAAGCGCCGTGGTGGTTTAGCGTAGAGGATATCATCGGTGAAAAGGGTATGACTCCGGGAGATTCCCCGGTCATCATTGGTGAGGCCCTGACTTTCACGGATCATCTGATGGATCATTGTCGAGATGTCTGGCAACTGGACATTTTGGGCATGCTGGGCCAAGGTGTGGTCGGGTTCCACAATGCGAGGATGGACCGGGTGCGGTCGACGGTCCATACCTCGCCTCCTTGGCTCTAGGTCTTTGGGAACATAAGGTTCAGGAGTATAATCACATTGAAGAAGGTTCGGATCTGTTTGGTTCCGAGCGTCGGCTCCCAACTCGGTAGTAGTTGCAGCAGCACGGTTGTCAGTAGTGTGATAGGGAACCGTCCCTCCTCGGGAAGTGGGGCCGATCTGGTGGCTGGTTGACAGGCCATCTCTCGGTTGTCCAATAGTCAAAGTGTGCTGATGTCTGGTAACCTGCGTATAGCTTCCATCCAGCCGTGGGCGGGTGGATCTGCGATTGTAATAAGAAGAAGTCGAACTTTCAGTGGAGGAATAGGAGGCTTGATCCCTTCTGGATCTCCTTCGTCTTTCATGGTTCAGTCGATTGGTCAACTCCGCATTGGCATGTAGCTGCTGAGTAAGCTACTGGAGGCTTTGAGTCAGCTCTTGCATTAGCAGTTAGAACTCTTCCCTGGTGACCGGGCCATGCGGATCTGAAGGTTTTGCAGCATTCTGGTAGGTGGGAGGAAGTTGCGCGTGGTTCTATCTATCCCGTCCTTTTGGATCTGCAGCTGTTGAAGTAGTCCTAGTGTTGACCATGGTGGATAGCGAAGCTCTCTCCTAGACTTGATACAAATCTGAATAGGATGGAAGAACTTCTAGGCTTGAAATCTAGATCTTCTCCTTAGATTCTCGCAATCCAATATCGGCAGTAGATCCAATGAGCAGGAGAAAAGATGGGTTCTCTCAGTGAAAGCACCAAAGTGTTTGTACTAAAATTGGGCATAACACTCTTCGGATGTGTTGGAAGGGACAAAATGAAGAAAATAAATGTAAAATGAAGCAGATCTAACAAACACACCAATAAACATATACGAAAATGCACAGCAACACACGGATTTAGAGTGGTTCGACGAATTGCCTACATCCACTATGAAATGACTGATGTTTATTGAACTTTACTCGCTGGTTACAAAATATTACAGCAGTACAACAGAAGTTTAATGGTGATTCTGGCAGAGTATCAACATAGAGAAGCCAAAAGTCCATTTTCTATAGGTCTAAGGTCACTATTTATAGGCGTAGGCAGCAAATATCTCACCCAGATCTTGGAAGACTTCTTCCCTCACGTGGGTGGGCCCATGGGATCGAGTTTAGGTGATTTCGACTCGATATGGGAGCGATACGAATTGAGTTTGTATCGATCCATAATTGGTCCTTCTGGGTTGAAATTGATCAGGTACATTCTTGAAGTTGTAGACAAGCTCCTGTGAAAATTTGGTGGCATTTGGACTTGTAGATTTTGAGTTATGATCGATGCAAGTTTGAGTTTGTTGAAGGCCGTCGAGTTCGTCTGGATACTTGTTTGTATCGCTCTGTTCGTATCCCTACTTGCACGTGCTGACCAGATGACGTGGCACTATATCTTATGTTTGATCCACTTTTCATGCCAAGTGACCGAGTCATCCATCTTTACGTGTCTCCTTCGTATCGCTCTCATTTAGGTGCTTCGTACCCATGCCGTTCGTGTCCATTGATATGGCTTCGTTCGTATCCATCAATTGTTACGTTGTTCGTATCGATATATGAGATCATTTCGTATCGATAGCCTCTACCCTAATTTGTATAGATATAGACATCGACTTCGTATCGATACTATTTAGGTGTTGCCTCGTATCACTTGTGGGTGGTGATCGATACGAGCCATGCATTAGTGGAAGTGATACGAAATGCCACTAAGTGAGGGATACGAACTGGAGTAGATGTGATGGATACGAAGTGGTGCCTCTTCCATGGATACGAACTAGTGCTTTCTTGATGGATACAAACCAGATGTGTTTCACTTGAGACTTTATGGACATGAATTTGCATGGGTACAAATGAGGTTTCCTGGATGTCGAATGGAATCGATACGAAGGAGGTGGTCTGATGGATACGAATGAGAGCCTTGCTTGATTTGCATCGATCATATCTTGAGCATATGAACTCCGATTGATTTGAAATTTGAAACGTTGGCTTTCATAGCTTTGCTTGTCGTATCATATCGATTATAGCTTGATTCGGACTAGGATAAAAATTTACCAGTATCCATAGTGAACCTGCGTATAATCGATCTTCGGGACGGGTTGTCCTTGGTCGCCAGTCAAGTCCTTGGTGTCACGGCCTTGCCAAAAGGCGGGATAACACCCATGCCTTTGATCCCTTGAGGGGCTCCTCAATACAGTATGGAGACAGTCATGGTTCAGACTCGGGAAGGCATCAAGAAAGGGATGACATCCGGGAAAGAAGCCATCGTTTAAGGGAGTCTTCACCCTTTAAACACAAGTCCAAATCTCAATCATCTCATTAGGAAGTTCAGCCCAATCTTCATGTATATAGCGATGATCAAACCTCTTCTCATGTTCTCCAAACCGCTATGCCGCCTGAGCATTATTTAGGTTCATCTGATTCTTGACAGCCTTGCGATCGTTGGTCGAGCAAACACCCAATTGTTACTTTTGATCCAGCTTTGACTACCATAGCTCCTAAGGCATCTACGGTGGAAAGATTGGCCGAACGTAAGGTTAATTTTCCAAAAATCTTCCTTTATAGGCTCAAATTTTTTCCTTCCACCCATACAATTCTAGGTAGTGCTAAAATGAGTTCACTTGCATGTTTCAGTGATATTTTTATGCAGCATGAAACATTCTAGCATTTAACCAAGAAAATCTCTGAGGTGTCTACTGAGGGCCAACATGAAATCAATCACCTTAAGTTGGAGGCGATCCATGATAGAGACATAATCAAGCACCAAGATGATGAGATCACGAAGTTGATAAAGAAGCTAGCCACAGCAGAGAAGATGCTAAAGAAACATCTGAAGTGGCTAGTCATTTGGAAATGGCTCGCAAAAAGGAGTTGGACGCTGCCCTTAACCGCAGCGCTGTGCTTCTCTTGGGAAGGACACATTGCAAAAAGAGAAGACGCTCTAGCCCACCGCATTGAGGAACTTGAAGAACTTTTTAATAAAGTGAAAGAAGAAAAACTCGAGGCTTAGGAAGAGTCTCAAAGGTATTGTGAAGAGGCCGTCGAAGCATGGGAGTTGAAAATTAAACTTAACGAGCAACTCGCTCAAATTGAAGTCCTTAAGGAAGATCAAGGGATGCTGGGTAATGAAGTTAGAAAGCAAATTGAGGCCCAGTTGGAGGATGCTAAAGAGGCTGGCCAGAATCAGATTAAGGACATGTTCGATCCTTTGATTGTTGAATATAATGCTAAGGTCCTAATCCATCGTGACTTGAGTTTTCTTGGAGAGGGCTACCTTGAATCGCTTGCAGAGGCTTCGGAATATATTTTTGAAATGAGGAAGAAAGACCTTAGTGAAGCTGATTTGGATGAGGAGAAATTGGTATGGGACATCCTCCGTAGGAATGAACCTTTAGATCTTTCCACCAGAAGGCTCCGATACTTTGATATTTTAGCACCATCCAGCAAAGGGAAAAGCATTGTTGAAGCTTTAGAGTCTGATCCCAAAGGTCCCCCTTCACTTCAAATAGCCGGAGCATCAGTTTCACTTGGTCCAGGACAAGATCTAAGCTATGATCCAGATAGAACCGGTTATCAATCAAAGGTGTTGAATCCTATTCAAGAAGGGAGTACTCCGATGACAATTGAAAGTCAGTCGAACATAGGTATCCCGCGCTACTCTCTATTATTCAAGATGTTTCGTTCCTCATGCCCAATAGCTATGGGCTTATTTTCTTGTTCCCGCAAATTTGCAGGTCTTCGGGCTCCCAATCAAACTCCAGAAAGCGGTGCCGCTGTGGGGCAACATCTGACGTTTACTAAAATTCCAGCGGTTGCCGACATTCTAGGGCCCAATGTTCAAGCTATTGGAGCATTTTATGACAAAAAGCCTGACGATCAGCCACTGCCAGATGACTCTGATGTTTTTGTGATCATGGGTGCCTCCAAAGACACTGATGAGCTCAGCATAAAGTAGCTCATTGAGAGAGAGCAGTTATTAAAGAAAAATGCTAAAGCCGAACCCATTGATGGGGACTAGACGATCCAAATCTCATCCCACTACAAGCCATTCCACCCGGCTGGTCGGTTCTTGGAGAAGTCCCTCCAACCTCTAAAAGCTCTCCTACCAAGGGTGGTAAAGGATCGAAGGGAGGGTCAGGCGGAGTCTCGAGTGGATCCACTCCTAAGAAATCCAAATAGAGAAGAGGAAAAAGAAGTAGCCGTCACTTCGGCTTAGTTTGTATATAGCTTGTATAGCTGTTTTTCTTTTTTGTTGGTCGTGATTGTGCGGGTAGGACCCCAACTTTTGGATAAACTTAAACTACGATTTTCAAGTTTAATGTGCAAATAAAAGTTCTTTGTTTTCTGTTAAACTCTTATGTGAATTTCATTTTGAGTAGTCGAGCTATTACTTTTCCACTCAATGTAATTGTAATTCGTTGCTCATTGATTTAGATAATCATCCGTTAATTTTTACTCAAGGCCTCCATGTGGTTATGGCCTCAAGTTGTACCAAACATTGGGCTCAAGCCCTAGTGTTACGCTGTCGGATTCAGTGGTTTGAGTGATTATATTCCTGCTCCCAGTCTCGGGTAGCAAAGTTAGATAATGGATGGTCGAACAACATCCTTAGTGAGTTTATACTCCTCTTGTCGGTTTCAGGTTGGAGTTTACCGAATTATGAGTGATTGAACCGCACTTATCTATTTATTTATACTCATATCTGTACTCTAGGGATAAGATTTAGTTGGCGGGTGATCGAATCGCACCTAATTCGTGTTAATACTCCAGTCCACACTCTGGGGCTTAGAGTTATCTCGGAAAATAGTCGGACCGTACTTTCCTTATTTGATTGATTTGTCCTTAAATCTGGGGTTTAACTTAGCGAGCGATCGGTCGTATCATAATCGATTTTTATTCATGTTTTCCCATCACCCGGTGGAACTAATTTAGTTATTGGATGGTCAAGTCACAACATTTCTCATTAGGTACTCTGTCTATCGAGTTATGAGTGATAACCATCAAATGAACGGTCGGACCACACTCATTTTGTTTAGTTCAATCGTGAACTTATGTAATCATCTAGCTCCAAACTATGGGAACATGATCAGACATGTCAATATTAGTTAGTCGGGTGTTGTAACTAATATGTAATGCTCTAGCAATCACAAATATGAAGGAAATTTCAAACTTTATTGCCAAATGGAAGGAAATGACATAATTTGTCTTATTACATATCTAGAAAATAAAATGCTAAAGCAAATTCAGAAATTAAATACAACTGCAATGAAAAAGAATAAACTAAGTGAAATAGCGTCATAAATGCTCGCTATTCCATGCCCTTAGAAGTGTGACGACATCAACAGTTGCTAGCTTAAAAGTTCCCTCTCTAAGCCTCTGTTCAATGACATACGGTCCTTCCCAAGTAGGATTCATGTGTGACGGGATAGGAAAAACCCATCTCAAGGTGAGATTGTCGATTTCAAAGGTTTTAGGTCAGACTTTAGTGTTGTAGTATAGGGCGACTCGGTGTCAATATGCAACTGCCCTCAAACCAGCTTCTTTGCGCTTCTCATCTATAAAGTCTAGAGATTCTAAGAGGAAATCTCTATTCGTTTTTGGGTCGTAGTAGGCCACTTGATAAGAAGGAACTTTAAGTTCAATTGGAATGACGACTTCAGTGCCGTAAGCAAGGGCGAATGGAGTATGGCCAGTCGCAGACTTGGGGTGGTTCAATAAGCCCATAATGCTGTTGGGAGTTCATCCACCCACCTGCCTTTAGCCTTTGCCAAATGTTTCTTTAGAATGGACTATGATTTTGTTCACAGCTTCAACTTGTCCATTTGCTTGAGGGTGATCAACTACCGCAAATCTTTTTTCAATATGATGCCGAAGGCGGAAGTCTTTGAATTCAGCGTTGTCATATTGAGTTTCATTATCAATTATAATGGTTCATGGAAGGCCAAAACGATAGATGATGTTTCGGACTATAAGTTGATTACTTTATTGTAATCGTGTTTAAAGGTTCTGCTTCGGCCCATTTGGCGAAGTAATCAACTACTACGATGGCATACTTCGCACCACCTTTTGAGATCGTTACGGAACTAATAATATCTATGCCCTATGTGGCAAATGGCCATGGAATGACCATTTATGTAATTTCCGCTGGTGGAGCTCTTGAAACTGTTGCATATATATGACACTTGTCACATCGCTTAGCATAATCAGTAGCATCTCGGTTGACGGCTGGCCAGGAATACCCATAACGGAGTATTTTTCCTCCAGTGTAATCACCACATTCCCCTTCATGAACTTCCTTTAGGACTCACTTTATTTCATTACGAGCGATACACTGGACCAGCGGAACGAAAAAATCCTTCTATACATGACTCTTTCTTGAATGATATATCACGAAGCTTTAGGAGGATTTGCCATCTTTCATGTATCCATTCAGGAAGGACTCCCTGTAGCAAATAATCTTTAATCGGAGTCATCCACGACTCCTTCTCAGGCTCTATCTCTTGTACCCATTCGATTTCCATCTGGTCTATGCTCGGAGCATCTAGTACTTCGACTGGAACTAAGTCCATTTGTTGTGCATTCCCGATGCTAGAAAATGTTTCCAATGAGTCGACCTCTTTGTTTAGATCCTGAGGAATGTGCATGATGTCATAATACTCAAAGTCAGTCAATAGCTCTTGAAATTGAATAAGGTATGGAGCGGGTCATTGTTCTTTAGCCTGGTAATCTCCCCTGACTTGGTACACAACCAACTGGGAATCGCAAGAGATTTCAAGAGATTTCATCCCAGTTCTCTGGCAAGTTTGAGTTTAGCAATCAGAGCTTCATACTCAGCTTCGTTGTTCATTGCAGGGAAGTCAAGCTTCAAAGCATAGCAAATTAATCGATCTTCTCGAGTAACTAGCACGATTCCAGTTCCAAAACAACGATCATTAGATGCTCCATCCGTATACATTTTCCACTGAATGGAAGGGGCTCTACCACTCTCTAGGAGATCATCCTATGTAGTGAATTCAGCTATAAAGTCTGCCATTGCATGTCCCTGGATGGCTCTCTGAGGGAGATAGGTAATGTCAAATTGGCTCAGCTCGATTTTCCACTTGAGTAACCTTCCAGACGTCTTAGGTCGTTGTAGGATCTATCGTAACAGCTGATGGGTGTAAACGTTGATAGGATGAGCCTAAAAATAAGGATGGAGTTTTCATAAAGCAATCAACAAGCAATACGCCAATTTCTCTATCTTCAAATAGTTTCTTTCAGATCCTGTTAGTTGATTTCTAACATAGTAGACTGGTCTCTGGACTCGATTTCCTCACGAAGCAGTGCTGCACTTATATTGTGTACCGACACGGCCAAGTAGATATACAGGTCTTTGTGATCCACCGGTTTTGACAAGATGGGAGGCCTCTTTAAGTGGTTCACCAAAACTTTAAATGCGTCTTCACAATCTACCCACTCAAATTTCACTTTCCCTTATCTAATCAGGTCGAAGAAAGGAATACATTTATCGGTAGCTCTAGAAATAAACCGACTCAGGGTAGAAACCTTCCTATTTAGGCTTTGTACTGATGGTTTTTGGTGCTTGGATGTTGCGAATTGCTTGAATCTTTTCGGGATTAGCTACGATACTGCGAACATTGACGATGAAACCCAAGAACTTTCTCGATGCAATGCCAAAAGAACATTTTGGAGGATTGATCTTCATTTTGTAATATCAGAGGATGTCAAACATTTCTACTAAGTCTCTAATGTGGTTGCTTGATTGTCGTGACTTCACGAGCATATCATCCACGTATACCTCCATTGTCTTTCTAATCTGATCTTTAAACATTCGGTTAACTAGGCGCTGATAAGTTGCTCCAGCATTCTTCAATCCAAATGGCATTACCATATAGCAATACAATCCAACGTCGGCAATAAAGCTGGTGTGCTCCTAATTGGGAATGTACATCGAGATTTGATTATATCCAGAGTAGGCATCCATGAAAGAAAGTAGCTCGTATCCTGCATTAGAGTCCACCGGCTAGTCAATTCTCAAAAGGGAAAAACTGTCTTTTGGGCATGCTTTGTTTTAATGCGAGTAGTCAACATATGATGGCCATTTTCCATTCTCCTTTCTCATAAGTACATGATTGTATACCCATTTAGGGTAGAGGGTGTCATGAATAAACCCATTGCATTTGAGCTTTTCCACCTCCTCTTTAAGTGTGGCAGATCTCTCCGGATCTATGCCACGCCTTTTCTGTTTCACCGGGATATGCCTCAGGTCGATATTTAATGCATGGCTCACAATGGCAGGTGAGATTCTACACATGTCATAATGAGTCCAAGCGAACATATCGAGATTTGTTTGGAAACAACCAGCAAGTTCTTTCATCATCGGGAGGCTGAGCTATGATTCGATCTTTAGGATCCGTGACGGATCGTCGTGGTTGACCGTGATGTCAATCGTCAGCTTAGCCGGTTCAGCCTTGGTCGTTTTGGGCTCCTCCTCGTCATCCCTCTGTTCTATGTCTTTATAGAACCGACTATGGAGCCCGAGCCAAGGCCCAGGCGCTGGTTGTCAATCTTCGGTGGCTTGCATGCGGAGAGACTTATCCACACCCTTACCTTTCCCCTCCGTTGAGCATCCCTCAATTCAGCAACATATCAGGCACGTCCGGTCACCTGATCACCATGCACAACTTCAATACCATTATCAGTTGAGAACTTCAAAGTCAAACACCATGGGGCAAGTGCTACTCGGAATTCAGCTAGGGTTGGTCGGCCTAGAAAAGCATTGTATGGAGAGTCAACGTGCAGGACAACAAATAGCAACACCACACTCTACTGGACACCTTCTCCTATCTCCACGTGCAATTCGACATAAACCGACAGCTTTGGTTGCAGTACCATTAAAGCCATGAGTGCGGGCTTTAGATGGTTTCAAGTCCTTGGCTTCCATCCTCATCTGATTGTAAGCCTTTTTGAAAATTATATTCATGGAACTACCATAATCAATCAAGATCCTTCTTACTGAGGCCGGGCCAATCATGGCTGAAATGACCATTGGGTCGATCATCGGTGCTTCCACCTTATTTACATCCTTGTTTATGCATATAATGTCGTCTGCCATTATACGCTGTTGTTTTGCTGGAGCCCCATCTTTTGTGCTTGAACAACACTCAAAACTCATATGCTTGATTGTGCTAGCATAGTGCTCCATCTACTGCTAGCTCTTATCAGCTGGATGCGATCCTCCAAATATTTTATTGATACTAATCTTCCACCAGTTCATGTAGGCTCCTCGGCCCTGTGGGGTGCTTGTCCTCGGTTGGGGTTGGATGTCCCCTGCCCCCATCCTGCAGGGCTTTAACAAACTGCTGCAGTTTTCTTTCTCGAATTAGTTTCTCGATAACATCCTGGAGATGCCAACACTAGTTCATGCTATGACCATAACATTCATTGAACTGGCAATATTTTCTAGTTTGGTTCTGCTTCTCCGTCGATTCTTTTGGAGTTGGCTTCCTGTACTGCGCGGTATTGCATGTAGACAAATAGACGTTCTCTAGAGATGTATCAAGTGTTGTGTAGGTATCATACATTGAAATCCTTGACTTTCCTATTACATAATCCCTCTTTCGCTCACGGTTCCGGTCATCGCCTTTCTTTTGCTGATTCGGTCGATTCTGGACATTTACTTGAACATTTTTGGAACTCTCCCCAGACTGTTTCACTGCAATGTTACTCTGCACTCCCTCTTCGCTCGGTTCCACAACATTCTTCTTCCTAAGCATTTAGCTTCTTCTTTCCTTTATTATTGAGCTGCTTTTGCATAGAAACGCTCCAACGTCGAGGTCGGTTTGCCAGCTAACCAATCGCCAAAGTTAGATTCTAGGTCAATCCCTCTTGTTACCGCCATCAATATTGAATGGTCACTCGGATTACTGACTTCTGTGATGGCTGTATGAAATCTCTCTAAATAGTCTTTCAGCGGTTCTCCTAGAGCCTAGATCATGCTTGATAGGGATATTACATCTTTGGGGAGAGTAGCATGCATATGAAACTGCTCCATAAATTTTATTGCCAAATCGTCAAATCTAGAGATTGACTGTAGGGGTAATCTCGTAAACCACATCGTTGCTATGCCAGAAAGAGTAATAGGAAAACATCTGCATTTTGTGGAATCATCAGCTCGTGCAAAATCCATCAACCATTCATATCTCATGATGTGCTGTCTTGAGTCGGT
Organism: Allium fistulosum; assembly: GCA_030737815.1. Classification (NCBI taxonomy): domain Eukaryota; kingdom Viridiplantae; phylum Streptophyta; class Magnoliopsida; order Asparagales; family Amaryllidaceae; genus Allium; species Allium fistulosum. Next base: position 1,189,350,026 of record CM060904.1, on the reverse strand, counting down.
TTTTCCCTCATAGGCAAGCATCGATGGCATGCTGAACCTCATTGGATACTCCGCATGTAGGATATTGTTGGTAAATGGGGTATGGCTTTTCGAGATCCCCGCAATCATCATTGGTCAAGCCTTGGCTCTCCCTTACTAGATGTCTAACCATAGCTGACAAGTCCGACTTTTGGATAGTTGGAGCCAAGCAGTAGTCGTGCTCCAACTCACATGAATGGTCAGGTCGATGTCTATGGGCAATTCCCTGCCTTCTAGGCTCAACATCCTCTTAATGCATATCACATGCGTTCACTTCATCGTCATTCTAGGAAGGTAACTGGTCTGCATCCACCTATACTCCAGCATATGAATCAATCGTAGCAGCTCCAGTTTGTGCTCCAAATGGATAGGCAAACTTCCTCCTTTGGGGGAGGAATCAGCCCCGATCCCTCTAGAGGGATCGAGCTCGATCGGTCCTAGCAACCCAGGTAGGGTTGTTTATTGATGTCCAGAAGCTCCTGCATGATATCCATCAGTTCTACGACTTTTGCATCTTTGATAGTCATCTGATGAAGTAGAGCTCTCCGATGCAAAATAAGAGGTTGGCTCTCTCCTAGTTTTCCTGCGCCGTTTCTCTCTGAGTTAATTCATTAAATTGATATTGGCTTGAATCGGCTAGTTCAACTATCGATGACTATCTATGATCTCTCTCATCAGATTCTGGAAATCGGTTCTTGTGTTGGAATCAGCTGGATTCTGGACATCAACTGGATTGGTAGCATTAACGTCTACTAGTAGATTGATCTGGCCTCCTTGTTAGATGCTAGCGTTCTTGTTTCCTTCTGCATTTTGAGTGGTAGATCTGGTGATTCTAACCATTGTTGATAGTTTCCCTTAGACTTTTGGAAATCTAAATAAATGGATAAACTACTTGAAGATAATTTTGGATCTCTTCATAGGATTTATGCAATCCAGTAGCAACAATGGGATCCGAATAGAGTTGGCAATCTCCCTCCCAATGAAAGCACAAAAATGTTTGCACCAGAAATTGACAAAAGCACCTAATAGAGATTTTGTAGAGGAATAAATGAAGAATAACAAATATAAACAGAGGGAAGATAGCAAATAAATAGTAAGAATTAAGCTAATAACAAAGACACAACAATTTATAGTGGTTCAAAGCGTTGTTTGCCTACGTCCACTTTGAAGAGATAGCTTTATTAATCACTTTGTAAACTGAGTACAATAGGGATCAGATGAAAATCCTTAGTTACAATAGAGTACAAAGCAACAAGCAGCGTAAAGATCCTAAAAATGAACTATCAAGTCTGTATTTATAGAGAAAGATGGTGAAATATCTCCTTGAAAATTCGGTAGAAGGATCTCCAAAATCATATAGGCCCATAGGAGGGATCGCATGGCCCGAATCCTAAGAAATAAGGATTAGGGCCGATCCCTATTTTGGAGGAATTTGGGGTGCGATCCCTATGGGTGCTTCTCCACATTGTATTATGCTTAGACTCCAAGTTTCATGCCAATTGGATTAGTAGAACTTGAGTTATTAATCAATCTTTGTTGCAACATTTTTGTGTAGCCTGATTTTGTCCGATCCCACTTCCTTGCTCCTATTGGGGTGCGATCCCTAGGTTAGACTCCCTAGGGTCCCCACATCTTGTTCCTAAAGTTTCATATGCATTGGACTTCTAGATCTTGACATATCGATTATTTTCCATTGAGTTGCACTTGCCTGGCTGAAGTAGACCGATCCCTATGATTGAGAGGGTTTATAGCCGATCCTTTTCCTAGATTAAACTATAATCCATACTTTGAACATTCTGCATTGCATATCTCTCAATTTCATTCGATCATGACTTTATATCATCATCTGTATTTGATTTTCGGACCCCACAATCATCGCTCTGGGCTTACTGGCCTTGATGGAAGTCGAGTCTAACTTATCCAATTAGTTCGGATATAGCTGGGTCAAAACGTTGGATACCAACTGTATACAAAGAAATGGCAAACTACTAGGGCACAACCGATCCTCTCTATGAACGTGGCATTGCGGTAACCGGATTGTCCATAGCCAAGTAAAATAAACCCGTCCAAAAGATAGAAAATCATACCATGACCCGCTCTTCTCCTGTCATAACGAGTTAGCACAACTAATATAATGTGACCGCCACATAACAATGTACTATGGTACTTGTAACCCAATATACTAGTGAGTGAGTAATAAAGTATCACAATATAATTCTAGCACATAATATGCAATAATAATAACTGACTAACTAACTACTAACACACACAATCCTAACAATAAATAGAAAATAGAGAAAATAGATTGATGCCCATCATTGCTGAAAGGTGGAGTCCACTAGGAATATCTAACATGGTCCAACCCCATCCAGGGTCCAAAATAAACAAAGTCGGTATCTAATCATACCATAGACCACGAGCTGAATCCAATGTGATCAAACTCATGTAGATCTCACCGTGTCCTATACCACAGTATGAATATCTATAATCGATACCCATATCGAATTACCATTCGCTATCAAAGAGACCTATCGAGAGCGATAACTATATTATGGACTCCTTTGAAAACCAAAACCACAAAAGAAGTTGGCTTGTAGGTCCTGTCATTACACCCAAGAGTACTACTGAATAATATATGACCTACTCTGGACACCCGTTCCAATCTCTCTTAGCCTCTATTCCAGGACCACGTCTTTAGGTCCTAAGCCTCGATGGTAAAATGGATTCCTTTTACAAAACTGATATCATCTGAATCCTAAGCTTTGCTTTGCATCCCACACCTATTGTAACACTCCACAGTTTTTACGACAATTAATTTAAAAAAAATTAATTAATAAATAGTAACACTGAAAAATAGAATTTTTACATATGTTTGAATTTTGCTATGAAACTTGCACTAGTGGGTTCATGTAATGACCCGAATTCTACGTATTAGAGGATCATAGAATATTTATGTTATTTCATATAAGGTCGTATGATTCTAAAATTTTGAGAACCAACTCTTAAGGACATTTCACATATCTATGATTTTCATTGGATTTTTATGTGACCATTTTGACCCTAGAAATCTTGTATGGCTTATAACTTTGGATAGGAGCCGAAATGAAGTCTGAAACTACTTCCATTAGATCAAGTTGATGGTTTCCCTTTCCATAAAGTGGTCATAATAAGAAAAAGGACTTATGGTTAGGGAGATATTGTTGTTTAAAGTTCAACTCGATTTTAGATAGCTTAATAGGTAATTAGTAAGTCAATGGGTAGGCCTAAAGCCCATGTCGGGATTAGCATGGGGTTTGGGCTAATGGGACACATTCCTCTCATTGCACTCTTTCCAAAAATAGAGAGAATCTCCCATTAACAATCTTCTTAGCCTAAAAGTTACCCAAACCCTTACTTTAATTAACCTAAACAAGTAAGTAAAAGGAAATTAGCATTGCATTGAAGATTTTCCATTGAAGACCACTTTCGAGCTGTTATTCATCCTTAAGTTTCATGCCATTTTGAGTTGCTTTAGATAGCTTATGATTTAGGTGAGTGGTTTTAAGCCTTTACACAATAATCTACCCCTATTAGACATTTAATCATGTTTACAGATGATTTTCAAACTCTAAAACATGTTTTAAACAGCATATATGAATTTCAAGTATTTGGATAAGTTTTGAAAATTCATGTTTTTAGAGATACTATGTGTTTTTATGGATACTACCTTTAGATTTAGCACTCATATTTATGTGTTTGCTTATATGCTTGTTAGTATAGATTATTTGTGATGGTTGCTTGATTTTTGTGATGCTTGAGTGGTTGAAAACGCCGAACAAAGGGCGATTTAGTTTTAGGAACAACTCAGGGATCGACATTAGGGATCGATACTGATCCATGAGTTGTCCCCCAAACTTGATGCGATCGGTATGGGATGACAAAGAAGGCCCTATGATGTTATATTCTAAGTTTCAAGCCTTTTGGAGTTCGCTTGCTCGAGATGTAGTAGTTTGAAGCAGGCACCGATGGTGATTTTGAAGCTTATGGATCGATGGACGTTTTCCTTGGTTTGTGAATGATAAGGATGGTTCGTGAATGAAAGGGGAGGGATTGCTTGAGTGTGTGTATGGATCACATGCATGGATCATGTGAAGAAATGGAGGAAATTCTAAGACAGTGATCGGTGAAAGCATTGCCTTAGGTTGTAGCATGGGATCGGGATGCGAACCATAGCTTGGAGCAAGAGAAGTGGGGTAAACGAGATGGAGCCAAAATTCTACAATTTTTTCTATGGGATTGCTCCTCATATATCGTTACCGATCCATGGATATTGACCCACACGACTTGCGATCCCCAAAGGACGGCCTATGGGTGCAAAGCAACCTATGAGTGAAGTGTGGGATCGGGGTGAGCATGGATCGATGGTGACTTGGATAGAGTAATTGGATGTTGAGTCTTCAAGTGTTTGCTTTGGGGTTCCATACATATACTTCTTGATGTGGTGGGTTTGACTTGAGTTTGGGCATGAAATTGCTTAAACTCAAGACAAAACAAGTACTTGACCAAATATAGCTAAGTACAGGGATTAGTACCGAACCCTAGGTTCGATGGTGATTCCCATGATGACGATGTGTGGTTCGATGATGATGGTCGCATGATGAGAAGTGATGGCTTCAATGAAGGATAGTTGTACTTCGAGATGCAGAGTAGTACATTGTGACTCATATTGAGGGGACTGTTGAAGGAAGGTTACAGGACATATGATGAGATTCTATAACTAATGATGGTTGTCTAGAGTAGTTCTTAACCACAGTGACTTCATGACCGGAGTCGTAGGAACAGTCCAGGATGAACATCTGCTATTAATGACATATGCAAAAGGATCGATGATATTAGAAGGTTCAGAGAGTACTTGTAAAGTAAGGGTATATATGGTACCTATTTGAGCCATGACGAGCTTCGATCTCCATGACAGGTGATCTAATTTTCCTGGCCTACTGAGTAGCATGGATTCGAATACCGAGGAACCGGGACATTGAGTAGTCCTTGATGGGTCATTTAAGTTATCACGTGTCCAACGCACTGAGTGAGTGTGTGAGAATGGATGATGGATGGTATGTTCATTCAACTGTTTATCACCTTAGGGATGTCATCTGATGTTGATATTATTGACGTTGATTATGTAACAACCCTGGTTTTGGTGATTACCTATAAATATTAAATTATAACGGTGTTTATAATTTTGAAATATTAAATATTAAATATTAAAAATAAATTAGAGATTTAAATTGTTTATTTGAAATAAACAAAGGATTTTGAAAATAAAATGTGAAAATAAAGTTTTGGAAACTTTATTTTGTTTATTTGTGAGAATATGAGTGAAATATGATTTTTATTTAGTGATAATGCAATAATTCTTGTAATTTTTGCCAAATGCTACTTTAATAATTTTTAAAGGAAGTGCTGATTTTTAAATGTGTTCATTTTAAATAAAAGGAATAAATTTGGTTTAAAAATAAGTTTTGGCCAAAAAACATGATGGAAAATGGTTTATTATATTTTATTACATATCTAGACACCCCTTAGTACTTTTGATGCATAGTACACCCATGATGACTATGATGTAGAGTAGCGTATATTTTATATAAGTGCTAACTCTATGGATCCGAGAATAGGTCAGGTATGTTCTTCATACCATTTGTTCTATTATAGTTGCATATTAGTATTTAGAGATTTATTACCGCTCACCCAAGACTGTTGTCTGACCCAGGGTTCTTTGTTTACTTCCTATTACCCTAAGTATTCTTAAATCAGTTGATTAAGGATATCAAGTCTAGTGAGCATGTGGAGCTGGACAGATGGCGAGCAAGAGGCTATTCTCTTATATTATTATATTCACTCATTTGCTATTCCGTTGTACATCACTATGGAGCTTGCTAGTTCCTTTATTATTTCGAGAAAGTTATTTACAACTTATTATTTGATGTATAATTCTATTTCTAATGCTACATACTGTATGAGTCTAGTACTCTGATTTTGTAATTTATTCAGTTATTTACTATCTCTCCTATTTTATATCTAAGATGTTTATCATTATATTTTATTCGATGCGCTGTGAGATATACGACAGGTTCTATGTTTTTTTATTTAATTTACAACCCTTGACGATCGTCCTACATCGGCCGAACACCTCCACAGTGCACTATACATGTATATTGGGTGTTGGTGGTGTAGGGTGCTCGTCATAGTTCATGGTCATTTTCTGATCAATTTTCATACATGAAGCTTTCCGATCAGAGTTCAAATGAAAAAGTATTGACGTTTGAGGATTTTGAATTGGAAATAAGTTTATACGTAATTGAGAATAAAAATAATTAACTAATGTTAATTACTGTCAGTTAGAGTTAACCGATAGTCAACGTTACTTAAACGTTAAGTGAGTTAACAGTGGTAAGAAATGGTATCGATTGGTTTAATAAAGAATAAAACAAAAATTAATTAAATGTTGCTAACTAGTTACCAAATCGGTCGACCCCTAACTGGGGCCGGTCGACCAGTATGGGGCGGCATTTGACCGATTAGGATGTTAATTGTGAATTTTGACGTGGCCGAACGACCTGATTTAAGATAAAAAATATACCATCTAGTATTGATTAGAACCCCTATAAATATGGATCCAACCCCTCACTTTTCTTCTCATATTTTCTGAGCGATGTCAGAGCTCTGCCATTTTTTCTTCTCTTCTCTACATAATTCTTAATTCTTAAAAGAAGTTATAGTTTATATGTATATTCATGTGGAGAATAGTAGGGGTGATTAAGAAGATGAATAGGGTCAAATCAAATCGTTAAAGGCAAGGTAAATTATAAATCCGGATGGAGAATTAAAATTAAATACAAATCTCTCTTTTGCTATAAATTTCTGATAGGCATATGTATTTTTGTTGTGTATGTATTCAAATATGGAGAAAAGGGAGTAAATTGAATAATAGGGATTAGATCTGGAGATTTGGAAAGCTAAAAAGGTGAGTGTAAAATTATATATGTTTTTATAATATTGGATTTATATTATTGTAAATCTACTTGTATATGCCTAAAAATGTAAATTTAAGTTGTAGGCTAAAATTGTATACGAGTAATGAATTTATAAACTCTGCCCGCATATTCTGTAATTGATAACTTAAATTATATATAGCATGCATGTGAATCTAGAAAATATTGGGTAGTTGCCCTTGAATTTAGTATTGAACATCAGTAGTCCCTGAAACTTATAAAATTACGTGATGGTTCCAGATCTGTAGAACGAAATGACTTTTGCAAGCGAAAATGTTAGTTAATTTATCAAAATAAATTGTAGGGATTTAAGCAATATTTTAATTCATTGGAATATAGGGTATTGAAATGTGAATTCCTATAGATTATCAAGTTCAGATTTATAAATAAAAGTGTATCGTTTGAGATAACAAAGAATACACCAAAAAGAAAGAGATGTAAAATATAGATATTTACCATATTTTGTACTGTTTATTTCAATAACTATGAAAAATAAAATTCATTGTACTTTCAAATGTAACACAAATTCTCCTTTTAGATAAGATATAGAAATTTACTCCATTAATCTTTCCTTTCGGAGAGATGTAATTCCAATGCAGAAATCCCTAAGAATTAAATAAAAGATTGTAAATGTGATAATAATAATGGTATAAGAAAGAAATCAAGATATATGTAATATAAGCAAGACATAAATTAGGTAATAACGACGAAAAGGTAGGCAAGTAATAAATTAAATTAAAAGGGTATAGAAAGTCCACTAAACAATGGAAGGAAATAAAAGTTAAAAAGAGAATAGAGGTAAAAATTTAGTAGTTAGAAAAAGAGAAAGTAAATTGGAAAAGAAATTTAGATCTTTTAAAAGGAAGCGGCAAATGACCTTTAATTAAATAAGAAGTAAACGCATGAAGAAGTATAGAAATGTTATTAATAGCGAACATTGGAGGCGTAATAATTAAATAAGTATGAATACATATATAAATACATACATACATACATAAATATATCTACACGCATATACGTAGGCTTAAGTATGCGTTTATTACGGATGTGAATTATTAAAGTTAGTAGATAACTTAGATAGATAAGAATGACATAGTCATTAGAATGGGTTGGAATGCGAGGTCAGTTGTGTTACGCAGCAGAAGTATGCCTACCGTATGGGGCCCGCAGTTATGTATACATTATGCTGATATAGGACATATTCAACTGTAGGACCCGTGAAATTATATACGCTTGCTTATAGGTGAAGGAATACCCAAGTAGGGTATGCTTTAATCTTTTAGGAAGGGTATTCCCTTGATTTCATTAGGCAATCTAAATGGGACAGTGAGTGAGGATCGGGGCTAGCTCAGTGTGTGTTGGACGAAGTCCCACCGGACCATTACGACCGAATCAATCTCAACTCCACTCCACTCTCATCCCCAGCCAGCTACCTCATCCACCACCGAACCAGGGAGCCAGGACAACCACCACCGAACCAACCTACGCACCCATGCCGGACCAAAATACGTGACCCCACCGGTCCACCTTCCTCCAAGTCGCTGCCGAACCAGGAGCCTGCCGGACCAAGATGACGAACCAATCCCCACCGGATCAACCTGCGACCAGACCAACTTCCACCGAACCAGCCTATGCCGAACCAACTCCCCACCGGTCCAAACCTCTCCACCGAATGAAGTCTCCACCGAACGAAGCAACACATCTCACCACCGGACCACTCATCTCACCACCAAACCAAAGGAAACCGGACCAGATCCACCAGGCCAGATTACGTCAGCCCAGGCCCGCCAGCTGCTATATACCTCCAAGACCCCTAACCCCAGCCTCACTCTATAAATAGAGGGGCAGGGGTACAACAATAGGGGACAAGTTGGAGAGCTCAAGCACGGATAGGACTTTCAAACGACTTTCTTTTACTTGTATCAAAGCTTTGTACTTGTAATCAAAACAAGAGAAGAGAAATAACATATAAAGTGGACGTAGGCACATTCTGGCTGAACCACTATAAATCTGCATGTCTTTTTACAGTTTAGCCCCTGCTTTTCATATATTTGCATCAATCTCCAAAATCACTAAGAACAACATAAGATCTACTAAATCATACAACTTTGAGGTGTTTGTCCATTTTTTGTGCAAACATTTTTGGTGCTTTCACTGAGAACTAGAAGCTCGAAGCTTCAGCTTCATCCACTTAACAGTTTTCCTAACAGCATCGTTCGCCACTTGGAAAACATGCCTCCCAAACAGAGAAAAGATGTTAACAAAGGAAAAAACATCGCATCCAGTAGTCTTCCAGATCCAGCTGTCACGAATCAAGTAAATCGTCCTCCTCCAGCAGCAGTAACAAATGAAGGACAGGCTAACCCAACCACTCCTGCCACAGAACATCCTGAAGCAATTACTAGGGCAGATTTGGACAGGGTTGTGGTTGAAGTAACTAACCGCTTCACGTCCCAGCAGGAAGCCTTGGTGGACCATCTCATGTCACGCTTAAGGGATGCTGAAGAATCCAACCGCAACACTGAATCATGGGGCGAGTCCCAGTCTGGAGGATTTCAGAGACAACAAAGATCTTCCTTCTTCGAAGGAGCTAACGGCAGAAGTAGCCATGGTAGGAGCCGAGACCGAGCACAGCCCGAAGTTAGGCCTGAGGAAACGTTTGGTACCGAACCCAACGGGGGAGGTACCGGACGAATGTCAACTGTAGCTGAGCCTGTCATACTGCCTAACCACGGAAATGCCGGTGAACGGGGCCGAGCTAGAGTCCAGCCCGAAGTTGGACCCGAGGAAGTGCTTAGATCAGAACCCAGCAGGGGAAGATCAAGGCAAGGGCCAACTGTAGCTGACCCTAGCATGCTCCCAGAAGATCAAAGGCAGCCGCTGGAAAATATGAGGAATGATAGACGATACCATCCCTACAGGTCATCTGGACGGAATCAATCCCACAGAAAAGAACCAAATTCCTTGCTATCTGCTCCAAATTCTGATGAAAGGATGGCACGCTTATTCAGAGAGTGCATCCAACGGGAGCAAAGAGATCGAGGGATAGGCACTAGGGTAACCAGCCCTTTTGCCCACAATATCGAAATTGCTATCACCCCCCGAGAATGGAAGATGCCAACAATGGAACCTTACAAGGGAACCTCCAACCCCATCGTACACTTACAAAGATACACACAGCATATGCTCATGAGTGGAGCAACAGAGGGAGTACTGTGCAAATGCTTTCCACTATTCTTAGCAGATCTCGCTACCTCCTGGTTCTGTCATTTAACCCAGGGATCCATCAGCTCGTGGGAAATGTTGAAAGAAAAGTTTATCAGTCAGTTCCGCATTCATGTGGAACAACCTAAGGACGCTTATTCCTTATCCAGCATCAAACAGAAACCCGGAGAAAAACTGCAACAATACCTAACCCGATTCAATGCCGCAGCGGCCGCAGTCCAAGATGCCGACGAGAAGCTTATCCTAATGGCCCTCTGTAGTGGTGTGCATCCGGACACTAAATTCGCTAGACGGTTGACAAAGGAAAAACCAGCTACTTTACCCGACTTCTTCCATGAAGCCGGGAAATATATGAGGCTCGAGGATGCTGCCGTTGAGGGGCAGTCAGGACAGAAAAATAAGGCAACTCACAGCAACGCCCCTGCTGTGGCAAGGGACATTCGAAGAAATGATTCCAGAGACAATGCTGGGGGCAAGAAGGGAGAAAAGCGCCTATATCGGCCTGGGCCGAGATTCGACACTTACACTCCTTTGAACGAGACCGTCGAAAATATCTTCCTTGCCACCCAAGGCGAAGTTAGATACAAACGCCCACAATACAAGAAGGAATCAGATAACGCGCAGAAGTCTGGAAAGTTCTATCGCTTCCACGAATCGCACGAGCATGATACCAATGAATGCCATCATCTCCGAGATTTGATTGAGGAACACATCAGAAGGAAGAAACTGGAACGCTATGTAAAAGGTCAGGACAGGACCCCAGCTCCTGCCAATGAAAACCCAAGGCTACCCTCACCGGGGGCCGACAGAGGAAACCGCAACGCTAGCAGCTCTAGTCAAGAGAAGATAGTGGTCCATACCATCTCAGGAGGACCGCACATCGCAGGCAGAAGCTGGAAAGAGATGGAAAGATATGGAAAGTCGCTTAGAGACAATAAAGACTGTGTCAATTCAGTTATAGAAGAGCGCCACCCAAAGCGGAAAGAAAGTAATGACATCACATTCGGTAAGCGTGACCTAGAAGGAAGGCAGTACCCTCACATGGATCCCATGGTTATCTCTGCCCGACTCGGTCCCGCCGAAGTTTACCGAATCCTGGTAGACACTGGAAGCTCAGTAAACATCCTGTTCAAACACGCATTCGATAAAATGAAGCTATCAATAAAGGATGTATCTCCCTACGATAAACCACTACATGGTTTCACTGGAGATGAAAAGATGCCCCTAGGGCAACTTGACCTCTTTGTTGAGATTGGAAGCCATCCCCGCTCCATTGTACGGAAGCAGACGTTCGTGCTAATAGAAAACAATTCGGCCTACAACGCCTTCTTAGGAAGACCAGCCTTGTCTGACTTCCAAATTGTCCTAGCCCCATGGTGCCTAAAGATGAAGTTTCCAACGGACATTGGAATAGGGGAAGTAGAAGGAGACCAGGACGTTGCTCGAGACTGCTATGTGACTGAACTCCGCAACAACCACAGGAAGGATAAAGGGAAGGGTGTAGAGATTGCCCTCTGCACGAAAAGTTTAGAAGCATAGCAACTAAAGAAAGCTCCTCCTCTTCGATATACCAGCGACCCTTTCAATGAATTAGACCCTAGGGACAAAGAGGAGGAGGCCACCGCTGAGCCTGCAGAGGCTATGGAGTTTATATCTGTAGACAAGCACGACTCAAGTAGACTATTGAAAATTGGGTCCCAACTAAAAGCCGAATTGAAGGAACAACTCATCGATTTTCTCCGCCACAACTTGGATGTATTCGCATGGTCACACGCTGACATGACCGGAATCTCCCCCGACATAGCGTGCCACGTATTAAACATTGATCCTACCAAGGCGCCCGTAAAACAAAGAAAGAGAAGTATGGGGGCAGAACGATCAGCAGCCCTCGATGAAGAAGTAAAGAATCTACTCGCCAATGACTTCATACGAGAAGCTATCTACCCGGAATGGATCGCCAACCCGGTGCTAGTAAAGAAGGCTAATGGGAAGTGGCGAACTTGCATTGACTTTTCCAACCTAAACGACGCCTGCCCAAAGGATTGCTTCCCACTTCCCCGAATCGACTAACTTGTAGACAGCACAGCCAGGCACGAGCTTCTATCTTTTATGGATGCATACTCAGGATATAACCAAATTCCTATGCATGCTCCCGACCAAGACCACACTAGTTTCATCACCGACCAGGGTTTATACTGCTATAAGGTAATGCCTTTCGGACTTAAAAATGCAGGAGCCACCTACTAGCACCTCGTCAACAAGATGTTTGCAGGGCTAATAGGACAAACTATGGAAGTATATATGGATGACATGCTGGTAAAGTCAAGGAAAGCCAAAGATCACGTAAGCCACCTAGGCGAGATGTCCCAGGTACTTCGACAGTATGGAATGAAGTTGAATCCACTAAAGTGCTCCTTCGGAGTGACATCAGGAAAGTTCTTAGGATTCATCGTCCATGCCAGAGGGATTGAAGCAAACCCTGAACAAGTCCGAGCGCTAAGGGATATCAAGATACCTTCCACTCGGAAGGAAATGCAAAGTTTGAATGGAAAAGTGGCCGCCCTAAGCCGATTCATCTCCAAGGCAACGGACAAGTGCGTTCCCTTCTTCGAAGCTCTAAAGAAAGACAAAGGAAAGTTCGAATGGACTGACGAATGCTTAACCGCTTTCCTTAACTTAATCGAACACCTCCAGAAACCACCGGTACTCTCGACTCCAAGCGAAGGCGAAGAATTATACATATACCTTGCTGTGTCATCTCACGCCCTAAGCGCTGCCTTGGTAAGGGAAGACAACCGCACACAGCGGCCAGTTTACTTCGTCAGCAAGAGGTTTACTGGGGCAGAAGTCAGATATCCTAAACTTGAGAAGCTAGCATACTGTTTACTAATCACATCATGGAAACCGCGTCACTACTTCCAGTCCCATTCCATCAAAGTTCTGACCGATCAACCACTGAGGCAGGTACTCCATCTTCCCGACACTTCTGGGCGACTACTTAAATGGTGCATTGAATTAAGTCAGTATGATATCACCTATCACCCTCGCACCGCCATCAAGGGACAAGCCATGGCTGATTTCATTGCAGAATTCACTACCAACGAAGATAAGGAGCAATTGGAAATAGCAAAAGACATCAAGTGGAATCTCTTTGTGGATGGCGCATCGAACGAACAAGGCTCGGGGGCAAGTGTGGTAATAATCACTCCCAGGGGAAATAAGCTCCACTATGCTATAAGGTTGGAGTTCGCTGCCACCAACAACGATGCAGAATATGAAGCAGTGATAGCTGGATTAGAACTTGCCATAGAAATCGGAGCCCATTCTTTGTGTCTTCATAGCGATTCTCAACTTATTGTTAACCAAATACTAGGAGAATTCCAAGCTCGAGAAAAACGACTCATAGCATATTTAAAGAAGACCAAGTTACTTCTTAGCCAATTGGACCACTACTTAGTCAAACACATCCCTCGGGAAGATAACAAGGAGGCCGACGAATTAGCAAAACAAGCAAGTGTGAGAGACATCGCCATCTTCGGGGCAGTAACCATCTCGAAGCAACTAGCCCTAAGTTTTGAGCAAGTGAATCTGATAGCTGCAACCGAAGAAGCAACTTGGATGACTCCCATCCGAGACTACCTACAAAGCGGCACGCTACCCAACTGGCGTAACGAAATCAAGAAAATCTTGAGGAAAGCATCCCGCTACACGATACAAGAAGACATCCTCTATCGGCGCGGATTCTCTAACCCGTTATTAAGGTGTGTCGCTGGGAGGGAAGCCAAGGAAATCTTATCTAACATCCATCAGGGAAGCTGCGGAGATCACACCGGATGGCAAACTTTAGCAAAGAAGATACTCCGATATGGATATTTCTGGCCTACCTTAAGCAAGGATGCCTTAGATTTCGTCAAAAAGTGTGACAGATGCCAGAAGTTTGCTAAGATTCCGCGGCTACCAACAACTGAGATTACTCAAATGACCAGCCCTTGGCCCTTCGCAATATGGGGAATCGACTTAATCGGCGAACTGCCAATGGGCCGAGGCGGGGCCAAATATGCTATAGTGGCAGTCGACTATTTCACCAAATGGGTGGAAGCGGAACCTCTGAATAAAGTATCTTCAGCAAAAGTTATTAACTTCTTGATCAAAAATGTTCTGTGCAGGTACGGAGTCCCACTCAAAATCATATCAGACAATGGACTTCAATTTGACAGCGAGGAATTCGCCAACTGGTGCCAAGAACACGGAATTCACAAAAGCTTCTCATCCGTAGCGTATCCCCAGGCAAACGGACAAGTAAAAGCCGTCAACAAAATTCTGAAAACTCTGATCAAAAAGAAGCTCGAAAAGTCAAAAGGCGCTTGGGTGGATGAACTTCCTACGGCACTATGGGCCTATCGCACATCTTTCAGAACATCAACAGGGCACACTCCTTTCTCTTTGGCATACGGATCGGAGGCTATGCTCCCAGTTGAAACCATTGTGCCTTCCCACCGTAGGATCCACTATAACCCAGAAGAGAACGAAGAACTCCTTCACATGTCTTTGGATCTAGTTGAGGAGAGGAGAAATGATGCAGTCCTCAAAGCAGCAGCCCACAAACAAAAAGTGGCGGCACAATACGACTCCAAAGTCAAGCATCGTACCTTACAGGAAGGGGATCTTGTCCTCAAGCGAATCTTCCCTCGCCCTGGAGCGCTAGGCCCAATCTGGGATGGACCATATGTAATTCATAAAGATCTCCACAATGGAGCTTATATTTTGTCAACAGTGGACGGAGAGGTGTTCCAGAGGGCATGGAACATCCAACACCTCCGTCGATACTTTTCTTAACTTGTACTGCCCATATGAAGTGAATTAACAAAGAGAATCAGTGGACGTAGGCCTTTTCGTGCCGAACCACTTTAAAAAACCTTGTCTCTTTTTTAACTTGTTCCTTTATATCTTGGCTGCTTGTTAACATTATCCTTTTCTATTGAACGAAATCCTATGCACGTAGCATTTCCACTCAATGCACTCCACAGCGCAACTTCACCTGGACAAGACCTAACAGGTACTACGCGAATCTATGCCCTCGCCAATGAGACACTTTTGCTCCGGCATCCCTTTGCTGCGGGTTAACTCATTGCTCGCGACGGCCCTTAAAGCCAACTGTAATGAGCCAATTATAAGCCACCGAGAAGGCCGACTATAGCCGAGGCAGCTCATTACGGCGTTCGGCTCGCCGGCAACTGTGAACCGACTATAAGCCCCAACATAAGGTGTGGCCAGCCAGGGGCAGTTCACAGTTGACGATCGGCACCCACGCTAGTCGGCCACAGTAAATCGAATAATACCCACGATTACGGGCCATAATGGCCCGGGTAGTTACTGTGTGCGATCTCGGCTCCGATGTGTCTTAAGTGAGGCTATGGTAAAAAAGAATTAACTCCCCGCGGAGGCGTAAGATGGGTGACAAATGTCTCCAAGACCCACAGCTAGGGAAAGTGACTACAAAGCCCATTTGCCACGAACTTAAGCACATCGAAGGCCTTCCGTGATTGGAAGTTTTACTTTTTCACATATTTCAATTTTACTTAAGAAACTTTTCTCCTATCCTCTGTAACAATTCCTGAAGTACAGGACACAAAACAGGAGACACTCACTAATAGAAGCGGATACTCACAGCAAGATAATGGACCGCATCCCTTACCCGTTCACGCAGGATATTCAAAGCTGCCATCCACAAGCAAAATATAAAGGGCGGTACTTCCTTCTTTCATATGTAAACACATGACTACAATTTATTCGCGCCTCACGCAAACATTGCAAGACATAAAATTATGTTTTTAACAAGAACCTGACATCAAACACAATTTGATTACAAGAATATGCATAGCTATATTTCTCATACAACATGTCAAAATAGCAACAAACATTCAGAAGACGACAAAATTAGCTAAAGTTAAAGAATTACACATCAAGAATAGAGCTATTTATTACAAGTAGCAAAATATTACAACCTAAGAGTTACTTTACTGTTTAAAGACTAACATATACAACCCTGTCAAGTCCACAAAAAGAGTTTTTCCAGGTCTAATCAAGGGCCGGCTGCATTGGAGTTTTATCCTTATCCTGTTGCCCACCTGTCCAGTCAGAGAAAGGATTCATTAATGATAAGCAACCAAGTTAATGGAGAGACTAAAAAGGAAGACTTACCAGCACCTGCTTCTTGACCATCCTGGTCGTCATCCTCTACTTGCACACCTGCCTCCTCAGCAGCAAGCAACCGCATACCCTCCTCCACATCTTCCTTCCCCGAAGTAAGTGGACAAGTGCTGGGGGAAGGACCATCCGACTTCTTAAGCTTCTTACCTCCGACCGCTGGAGATTTTGAGAAAGGTTTCCTCTTGCCACTCTCTACTGTGATACCTCCCTTAGCTTGAGCAGCCGCCCTCTCCTCCGCCGTTTCCCTCTGCTTGACTACTGACTACTGTGGAAGGATCAAATTATACTCCAGAAGGGTCGCATTTCTGATCAGGTAAGCAACCGATCTATCTCTCCCGGGGATAGCTTCTATCTCGGCCGCCGTCTGAACCAGGCGGTCATTCTCCACAACCGCAAAACCACCTGTCGCTAGCAAGAAATAAAAGCACGTAAGATAAAGCATTGCAGATGTAACGGAAATTATAAATAAGGCTTCACACTTACAGCTAGAGGTGAAGCGACGAATGGAAATAGAGTCACTCCTGATGAAGAACCATTCTTTCTTGAACATACTGAACTTCGAGTATAAGTCCAGGACGTGCTTAAAGGATACGGCAGATTCCAAGCTGATATAGGGAGACCCCTTCTTATAGCCTCTCAAGTTGTACAAATACCGGATCTCCCGGTTGGAAGGAGGACGCCCATATCTCCTCTGGAAGATGACGAAGAGACTCACCAGAATGGCGTAAGAGTTGGGTTGAAGCTGGAATGGGGCCACCTTTAGATATGTAAGAAAGCTGACGACCCAAGCATTAAGAGGCGGGATGGCACCACACATACAGTGGTATCTGCTGTAGGCAAAGTCCCTTTGGGAGGGTCGTATGGCATAACTTCTCTCCCTGGCAACAGCATGCGCGCCCTATCAATTCCGAAAGAACGGGAGATGACATCAAGCTGCTCTTCCTTAAGGGAGCTGGGAAAGCAATCGGGCGGGGAGTTCAGAAGTTCCTGAGGGCCGTACCCGTCCACCAGTGATCTCGGGGCAGTTCCGTGACGTTCCGGTCCTGGCTGAGCAGGGGGCAATGTGGAAGATTCTCCTTCGCCCTGGGACTTCTTTTTATCTGATCGAGTTTCAACTCTGTGAGACATTATCTGCAACACGAAAAAGTACGCCGTTAAAACAAAGGATGTAGAAATATAAGCAGGCAAGTGTGTACAATCCAGGATTTCATTTTTAATTCGAAACATAGAAGGTTCGAAGTTCATTCGGCACTCAGGATTCACATGATCATTCGGAAATCAATGTCCCCAAGCCCGTTCGGCAAAAGTTCATTCGGCACTCAGGATTCACATGATCATTCGGTAATCCGTGTTCCCAAGTCCGTTCGGCAATAGCTCGTTCGGCAGAAGATAACACACCTGATTCGGCACTAGGTGATTCAGCGCTTTGATTGATTCGGCACTTAGGGATTTTCGGCTATCTCAAACGATGGAGGGTAAACGAAGGTTCGAAGCCCATACTTATAAGCGAACGTGGGCGACCGAACCAACCGGATCAGCAGTTGAAACCGAACGGACTGAAACAAAGTGAGACGCATGCTGGCATGTGCCCCACTTTGGGGGGCAAATGTTGGACGAAGTCCCACCGGACCATTACGACCGAATCAATCTCAACTCCACTCCACTCTCATCCCCAGCCAGCTACCTCATCCACCACCGAACCAGGGAGCCAGGACAACCACCACCGAACCATCCTACGCACCCATGCCGGACCAAAATACGTGAGCCCCACCGGTCCACCTTCCTCCAAGTCGCTGCCGAACCAGGAGCCTGCCGGACCAAGATGACGAACCAATCCCCACCGGATCAACCTGCGACCAGACCAACTTCCACCGAACCAGCCTATGCCGAACCAACTCCCCACCGGTCCAAACCTCTCCACCGAATGAAGTCTCCACCGAACGAAGCAACACATCTCACCACCGGACCACTCTTCTCACCACCAAACCAAAGGAAACCGGACCAGATCCACCAGGCCAGATTACGTCAGCCCAGGCCCGCCAGCTGCTATATACCTCCAAGACCCCTACCCCCAGCCTCACTCTATAAATAGAGGGGTAGGGGTACAACAATAGGGGACAAGTTGGAGAGCTCAAGCACGGATAGGACTTTCAAACGACTTTCTTTTACTTGTATCAAAGCTTTGTACTTGTAATCAAAACAAGAGAAGAGAAATAACATATAAAGTGGACGTAGGCACATTCTGGCTGAACCACTATAAATCTGCGTGTCTTTTTACAATTTAGCCCCTGCTTTTCATATATTTGCATCAATCTCCAAAATCACTAAGAACAACATAAGATCTACTAAATCATACAACTTTGAGGTGTTTGTCCATTTTTTGTGCAAACAGTGTGTTGGTACAATATTAGGGAGTATGAGCCGTACATACTCCAAGAATGTTATCGATCCTGAGTAGTCAGCGGAAAGTTGAGGGTTACACCTAAATGGACTACACCTCCTACTAGCATGCACCATCATAGTTGTTTGCTAGTTTTTTCTTATGAGGCAAGGCTAGATAACCCTTAAGAGAGGTCTTTAAACGATTGGGGTAGTCCGAAGAGCCGAGACCTCAATAATCCATGGAGTTGAGTCCATAATAGTCCATGGAGCTGATCCATAATAGTCCATGGAGTTGAGTCCACAATAGGAAGCAGATAAATAGTAAATCCCTAAGGCGAGATAGAATATGGCTAAACTATTATGAGGCCATTATTAGGCACCATGGGAGTTCCTTGGTGTGCATGACGATGAAGATGTGATACAGTATTGATGATGGATCTTGACGAGGTGTTGGGTTGGTATACTAGCGAGGATAGTATCATGGTCCAAAGAGGGACTATGATACCTATATATACACACACACACACATATTCATATGTAGCTAGCTATGGTCTACTTCGCGTGGATGGGGCATATCGTATGCGTACATAGGGTCGAGATGACTAAGAAAAATAAAATGACATATCATGTGATGGAAGGCAATTAGCATAAACTAGTGTTATGTATAAAATGTATAATTTACCAATCACCTGAAGGTGGTTCTGACCTCCTCCTTATTAAAACCCACATGATAGCTTTAGAGGGATAAGTACTGGTGCAATGCAGGAACGGTGGAAGGACGGGTTTCCTTATGAATGCTCGATACAGACAAGGACGCTAGACATTAGAAGTGTCAATCTTGGTCAGTAACTAGATGGTTTACTATATTTTACTATTCCGCTATGAGTTATATCAATAATGCTCTAATATGCATTTATTTAGTTATTTATAGGATAAAAATCAACAATTCATACTTTGGTGGACTTGGGTTTTCGGTTTGGCAAAATTTTTGACCCATTGGGGTGCGGGTTGTCACATTTTGTATTAGAGCTTAGGTTAGTCGATCTTAAAGATTAGGAAACGTTGAGTGAGAATATTTGTATTTTTACCTATAATTATAAATGTATTATATGCCAAGTCCCATAATTACGACTATAGATTATGAGTTAGAGCAATGAATGAAGTTGAAAATATGCACCTATCCCGATTACTCCATGGGAAATAGGTTGTATGGAAAGATGTTGACTTAAGAAGAGCATATGTTATTCTGTTGAGAGTCGAATTCAAGGAGCTTTATGATATTTGTAATTTCAAAAATGCATTAATTTCTGAGCTCTTTAGGATGGATAAGTTTTTCCATAGAACTTTAGCTTTAATCATGCCCTTGAAGGTAGTACCTTGGCTCTACTTGTAACACATTGTACTAAGCTTGAGTTATATAACCTAGGTGATGAGAGCGATACTAAAAGTCGGTGTTGGAAAAATAACAAAATGGACTCGTCAACCTCAGTTTACAAATTGCTAAATTTCTTTGAACCTAAGAAAAAGACATTCAAACTAATTTGGAAAGCTAATGCTTTACCTAAAGAAAAATTACATATGTGGCTAATTCTACACAAATAACTGTAACATATGGATGGTCCCAGAAGTTGGATAGTACCCGACTCCCTATTTGGGGCTCCGATAGCCCAATGGTCATAGATCCCCGTAGGATTGCCAAATGATGATGTATAATAGATCCAAATAAAAGAGAAAGTAAGAGTCTATATGTTGTTGATATCGAAAGTAAGAATTAAATAATTTCTCAAAGGAAGGTGTGTAGAAATCACTCCAAGATGATAGTCGGACTTCTAATATATATTCTAAGGGAAGATATGTCAGTAAGTAAGAAGAAGAGAAGAATAGTTCAAAAGAAGGGACAAATAAAAATCAACTTTGAGTCCGACCTCATATGAAAGAATTTAGTTTAAAAGTTGAAATAATTTTAATATAAAATTTTGAGAAAGTAAGTAAATAATATATTTGAAACGATTTTTAGAGGAATTAATTGAAGATAGAAAAAACCCTATTTTTGAATAGTAGGTAAATATTAGATTCATGTAGGAAATTAAAATATTTATATCTTATTTAAATAAAAAGTTTTAGTAGAAATTAAAATTAATTAAATTGGAAATTTCAGTAAATGGGTTTTAATAGAAGTTATTTCATTTGAAAAAAATGTATAGAGCGTATGTAAAGCTCGTTGGTTTTTCTGAGATGAAAGAAAATTTTGAGTTGTAAATTTTTTTAGGTGGACAATAGTAAGTGGTATAAATTTAATATGGGGTAAATATAGCAGGAAAGAAGATTAGAACCTGAAAATAAAGCAATAAGTGAATGCATTGTAATGATTCAATAAAGGGATAGTAAATTGAGAGGAAAGCTATATAAATAGAAGCAATTTAAATAGGAGCAGTTTAGGTAGAAGAAAGTTAATAATAGTAATATTATTAAAAATTTATGTAAAATAATGTTAAATAACATTAGGAGATCATATAAAAGTAATGCAAGTTATCTAATTAGAAGCAACGTAGAAAATTAAAGGCAAAACATAGAAAAATGAACATTTTCCTTAGTGATGCACATTGATTGCACGCATCTCTTAAAAATTCTCTCTTACATGATATTAGAAACACCGCCAAGGAATGGAAGTGGGGATAGAATGAGTAATTTGAAAATAATATGATGGAAGTGTCCTTGCCTACTCCAGCTTTTATTGTATAAAATTGTAAAGGATGATTTGGAAACATTGTAAAGAGTATTTTTTTAAAAATGGTTTGGTGTGAGAATAAGTTTTTAAAAGAGAAACTTAATAAATAGTTTGAGTTAAAAATCCTAGTTTTAAGATGTGAAATTTTTTTGTTATTGAAAAAGGGCTTTAAAAAGAAAAAGGTTGATTTGAAGAAAAGGAAATTAACTTTAAAATAATGTGTAGTTTTAAAAGTTAAGACACAAATTTAATTTTGAATTTATTAAAAAAATTCTTTTAAAGATTAAAGTATTGTGATTAAGTGCTTCAAAATTTTGAAGTTTTAACTTTTGAAAAAAAAAGTGCGAAAACCGAACCAAAAATTTTATGTGGAGTAGAAAGGGATGATTGCCTAGGTAAGAATCGGTAAAAGTTAAGGCTATGAAGAAAATATCGAAGATTGATCATAGAGTAGCAATAAGGAATCCCCGTAGAGTGTAAGGAATATTGGTGAGAACCTAAGAATGTTTTATTAGACATGTGTGTAAGGCATAAGAAGAACCCACAAAGGAAGGATAAATGGTATCAAAGTATACTTCTGTGAGTTCTAGAAACAAGCTCGCAAGAAAGGTCAAGGATAAAGAAAATACCAAAAAAATTGAGAATACCATCAGGAGATTTGGATTAAGAGAATATAGTAACAGAGGGTAATAAGATGGAAAACACACATAGAGGACGTTGGTAGACTCAAGTTTAAGGAAAGCAAGATAGATAGTGGAAAAGTTATTCCGCCAAGTCAATTTGCTAATGAGTTATTCTACATGCGCATAATTTATATTTCTTAACCACTACAATGTAGGGATCCACAGTTGTAACGACCCGTATTTTTCGAAAAAGAAGAAAATTCAAATTTTAGAATTTAATACGGTAAGAAATTAAAATTTATGATTTTAAATAAAATTTACTTTGAATTATAACATCTGATTTTGATTTAATAAAGTGACAACTATTTTATGTGATTTCAAACGTATGGTTTAATAAAAGTTTAATTGGATAGCTTTAATATTGTGTAAAGCATGAAGTAAATTTATGATTAACTGTAATTGGTGTAACAATGGGTTGAAATGATACAAACCCGAATTATCCACTATTTTAAATTTAGAATATACAAAACTATTCTAAAAGTATTATGTTTATCACATTGCAAGTTCCCTGTAGGATAGAATCACTATGGGTTGAAATGATACATACCCGAACGGACTTTAGAATAGGGAAAAATCATTATGGGCTGAAATGATAGGCTCGAGTGATTTTTATTTATTTTTATTAACTTGGGATTGCGGGTTTGAAATGATAGAACCCGGATTTTTCTTTGTAAATTACAGATTGAAATGATATATTATCTGTATCACTTGACAGGTTAGAAAATAGTATATAGACCCGTGGTTATTTTATATATTTCTCTGAATATTTTTAAGTATTTTAAAAATGTAAATCATGACATTTTGATTTAATTGGAATTTAAAATGATTTATTAAAATGTTATTGATTTTCTATGAATATAAAATGTTAAACAAATGAATGCTTAAAATGGTAATTTGAATTTAACTTGACTTGGAATTTGTGAGATTTGGTTTTAAAAATGGAAGTTTAAGTAAAGGAAAATAAAAATGGAAATTTAGTTTTATTTGTGAAATGATAAATTAAATTAAAGTGTTAATTGAATGCAAAGAATAGGAAAATTGTACACTTGAATTTAATAAGTGAAGTAATGAAAATTTGATATTTATTTGTGATATTTACTTTATAAAAATCATAAGTTAAAGGGTATTTAAATGACCATTTTAAAGTGGAAAAATATGATTTTTATACAATTAAAATGGTTTGAATTGAAGTTTAATTGTTTTTGAAATTTTAGTGTAAGTCTGGAAATTTAATTAGTAGCACTTTAGAAATGCTATCGTTTCTGAATAATAACTAAAATCTGAACTAAATAGAATCTGCAGCACTTCGTAAGTCTAGTAGTTGCAGAAGTGAACTAAAAGGCTAAAATCTAACTAAGGGCTATCACAGCATTTTGCAAGTGCTGTCTTTGCTGAATTGAACTAAAATCTTTAAATTGAACTCTGAACTATTATAGCAGTTTTGTAAATGCTGTCTTTTCTGAATTGAACTATTTTTCAACTAAAACTGAACTATTACAGCAGTTTTTAAATGTTGTCTTTTCTGAAATGAATTGTTTTCAAATATAACTTACCGCAGCACTTTCTAAATGTTGTGAAAGCTGGAATTTTAATGTTTTAATGTATTTAAGTGAATAAATGAACTCAAAAAAGGCTAAATTCTTGGGAAATTGAATATTTGATTTAAAGGTAATGACTTTAATTTTGAATGGTTTAAATGAAGTATTTTAATTCGGAATTATAAACCATTTTGAAATGTTAACCACGGGTACACTTATCTGTATGCTATTTTATTTCCTTGTGATTTATTTGGATGCACACCTTAAATTTGAGAGTGTGGCTAGAGGTGAGCGATTACTACAGCTCTGCGCTACCCTAGTCACATTAACACCATTGTTTGCATTGTTTACTTTATAATGGATATTTCTATGATAGTGTTTAATACTACTTAATTGATGGTTTGACTGATCCTTAAAGGATGGGCGATCCCAAGCATCCTTTAAGTTATTGTGCATTGCTATTACAGTTCACTTGAGTTGGTTTAAATTGTATAAGTATGTATGTCCTGACTCGAGTGTTTGTGTTTTACTTTACGCTCGGATCAGCCTGAGAATCACAACTTTGGATTCACCTTCTGGAGCTAGAGATTTGTTGGAGCTTATTTGTCTATCGGTTCATCGATTTCTATTCTAGTTATTTCCTATTCAGTATTGTCTCTGTATTATTGACTTATGTATCCTAACTTCTATTGTATCTGTTTGACTATGAGATTTTGTATATGTTTTGAGAGTATGTATATTGTAGCTTCATGAACTACTATGGTATTTTATTTCCGCTGCGAGCTATTCTGATATTCTGTGTCCGTGATTCAGTGTTTGATTTTATTTGCTCCAAATTTTCTTGATAATCCACTATTTTGAAGTATTCAAGTCCGACATGTGTGGATTTATTGTCGATTTGAATTGGTCCAAAATAGTGGGATGTTACAATTTGGTTTTAATTGTAAATTAACTTCTAATCTATTTGTAAAGAATAAAGGTATAATTATGTATTCAAACTTATTTAAATTTAAGTCTTGGTTTTTGTTCATCTTACATATCAACCTATTGAAATTAATTTGTTAATAAAATTTAGTATAATTGGATTTTACATAAAAGGAAAGAAATATAAATTTTAATTTAGTAAGACTTAGTTAGTTGAATGATTCAGAAATTGAGAAAATTGAGAATTTAATACTGCATTAGTTAATATTAGCATTTTAATTAAGGAACTAGAATTATAAACCAATGAATATCCAATTATATTAATTTGAAATATAGTTTATTTTGAAATTAAATAAAGGTGAATTTTATTGAATGTAATAAAGTGAAATCTACCATTTAAAACAAACAATAGAATTTTATGACGGAAATTTGATATTTGATATGCGTCCATCTAGACATAGCAAATGGAAAATTTTCGTAGAATAATTTAGATGTTCTATCAGTCGCTAGAAATTCAGTTTAAATCAGTTAATAACAATTGAATTTAGAAGTGTTCCGAAACCTAAATATGTTAACATGAGAAATTTTATTTAGAACACTCTGAATAAGACTACGTAATCCGTTTCGTGAAATTCGGACGTTTCTAGCTCCGTTTGGATTTTTCCATACGGAATAGCAACGTATATCAGTTTCAGTGTCACAGCCCGGAAATTTTATAGTTTTATAACGTAATTGAATGAAAATTTGATATTTGAAATATGTCCATTTTAATATAGCAAATGGTAAATTTTCATCAAATAATATGAAAGTTTATTTTATTGTATAATTCTATTTTCAAATCAGTTAAATTTGATGATAATAAAATGTTTTCCAACTTGAATATTTTTATATAGAAAATCTGTAAATCATCTTTTGAGTGAGACGTCATCTTCTATTTCGTCAAATTTGGACTTCTCTAACCACGTTTATCTTATTTTCTGCAAATTTGCAACATTTCGATACCGATATCAATTTTTGATAGGATGGTCGTACCACTGATATCTATATACCGTTTTGATCGTCTCGTCGTGCTGATCTCTATGGTATATTTATTACTGTATTTTAAAGTCCAGTACACGGTGGAATCCGCGAAACCGGTAGCCGTATAGGTACCGGATCCGTGACCTTTTGTTTTCTTTTGAATTTCAAACTTTAAACGTGACTGCCAAGCAACAAATAAATTGCTCTAATTATTTTTCTAGATCAACGTATAGCCGTTGCTTTTATATTTTCCGGAATTTAAGGGTGACCATTCCTATTCCCAACGTTTAAATTTCATTTCTCTATTGCTTGTATGGTTCATTTCTTCTCTGCCTATTTGCATTCTGCTATTTGCTGTGAAGTTTTATATATCAATATGTACGCTTTTCTTTTTATTTCCCTGTAGCTCATTTTTCTCCCCTCTCCTATTTTCTTCCTCCTTTTGCTTTAGCCTGCTGCCTCCATTTTTAACCCGCACAGCCTCACTTCCTCCCCCTGCCGACCTTCCCACTGCTCTTTTCCCATGCGCACCTCACGTGTTGTCGAGCCTACCCACCGGATCTGCCAATTCACCACACACCCTCAAACCCGCCCGCTCCGAGCCGCCTATCCTTCACCATGCAACTTGGCCAAGCCATCACTGATCCCCTTCCTTATTTAATGGTAGGATTCTTATTTTGGTTAGTAATATAAGTATTTGTATAATATGTTAATATATATATATATATATATATTGTATAAAGTTTAGTATAAAAGGTTGTTTATATATATTAGTCGTGCTTTTGGTTGTAGCCGTGAGCAGCTGCCCTATTTTTCCTAATGCATATATATATTATCTTTGTTACTGATTATATGAATATGTATAGTATAATATTGTTTTTGCTTCATGTTATCTGTAACATATATATATTTCCAAGGCATGTTTCAGTTTAAATGTAGTATATATCGAGTTTGCACAAAATTAGTTTTAAGCCTTGTTTGTATAAGAAGAATGGTTAAGTTGTATATATATAGTTTATATAAACTGTGTTACAGTATGTTTGTTATATTGATAATATAGTAATATATATAAAAGTGTAGCTGATAAGTTATACAAGTATTATTTCCTGTAGGAGTTTATATGAGTTATATAAGTTTATATATATATATATGGTCTGATTTATATTGAGTTAGTTGGTTATATGTGTATTGTATTCTTATCAGTAATTGTTTCGATATATATAAGTATATATGTTTTATACAAAACGTGTGGTCTATATGTATATATGTTTTAAGTATGTTGATTTTAAATAAGTATATGTATATGTAGTTTATATAAGGTCTGTTATGTAAGTTGTCATATGAGTGCGGAGAAGATATATAACTATAGGATAGTTGTCTACGAGTGTATATATTTGTAGTTATTTTAATATATGTCAGTTTATACATTTTGTTATTTAAAATATTGTTTAAGTGTTGTATATTCTAGTTAAAATATTTAATAGATTTTTGTAATAATAATATGTATGTTTATTGTATATGTACTATTTTATGTTTACAGTATGAAGGTTTTATCTATAAGGTTTGTCTATAAATTTATTTTGTCTGTTTGCATACCTTATTTTAGTGTCTGCATTTATATATGATCTGTTTTGGGGTTTTATGCATTATTATATAAGTTTTGATTTTTAAGTTTATGTAAAGGTTTTATTTTATTTTATAGATGGTTTGTTAATATAGTTATATATAAATAAGTTCACTTGTACCAATTTTTCTTCATCGATCCAGCCTAATTGATTTCGTTTATTCCTATTTATCAGCTTTGTTTGTCAAATCGTGTCCATCTAGCATTGCTTTGAAATTCGTAACTCATTCCATCGTCAAATCTCTCTAGCCTCGAAAGGTGAGCAATCACTCATGATTAACGTTCTTATATTTATTAAATTTGATTTCAATTGAAAACAAAAATTAAAATATACTGCTACATTGAACTGTTAATTATTTAAATTGTTACCCATGATATGCATTTATATGTAATTGTTCACCTATGGGATATGACACCATATCCTGTTGTTTATATTTTATTGTTATAAATATTATATGCCTATTGATGATATATTAAATTATTATCATATCTGTTCTCACTCTACAAGTTCCCTGTTAGTATAGAATTCACTATGGGTTGAAATGGTACATACCCGAACAATCTGTAGAATAGGAGAAAATCGTTATGTGTTGAAATGATAAACCCAAGCGATTTTCATTGAATTGAATTTGGGATTGCGGGTTGGAATGATATATACCTGTATATATTTAAATTACGGATTAAAATGATAAATATCTGCATCACTTGACCATAGGAAAAAATTTATATACAGGCACCGTTGGTCTATATATATATATATATTTTGAAAAATGATTTCCAAGGTTTTGAAAAGAAATATATGTGGTTTTAATAAATATTGATTTTAAGATATTATATCTTTAATATAGATTTGATGATAATTTTTAAACAAATTGAGTTGGACAGAGAAATGGAAATTTATTTGAAATTTATTTGTATTTTTCTTAAATAAAAGCCGATTTGAACTTATTAAATTTGGGTTTTAAGATATGATTTTATAACTTGATTTTGATTTAAAGTGATAAAATGGATATTTCAAGTTTAAATAAATCGAAGGAAATATTTAGTTTAATGTAATTTAAGGTTATTTAAATGATAATGGATTTATTAAGTGAATATTTCAAACTAAATAATAATGAGGTTTAAATAAGATATATGAAATTATCAATTTAGTTTTGAAAGTTCTATAATTTGGAAATATATATATTTGGAATGGAAATGATGTTTTGGTTTTGAAGTATAAATTATTTCGAAATGACCACGGTCTTATAATGACGTTTGGTTGTTAATAGCGTATATTTCTGCATAATAGATAGTTCCACGAATCCTTAGAGGATGGGTATCCCAAACATCCTCTAAGTTAATTGTATTTCCGTTGATATTTCACTTGAGTTGAATTTATTGATATAAGAATGTTGACTCGAGTGTTTTGTGTTTTGCTTTACGCTCGGGTCAGACTGAGTGATACAACATTTGAGACTCACCATTGAAGTTTGGAGCTTCGCTTGGAGATCCAACTATCGATTCAGCTTTCAGCTTTTCTAGTTGATTTGTTCAGAGATGT
The DNA here is from genome assembly GCA_030737815.1 of Allium fistulosum. Classification (NCBI taxonomy): domain Eukaryota; kingdom Viridiplantae; phylum Streptophyta; class Magnoliopsida; order Asparagales; family Amaryllidaceae; genus Allium; species Allium fistulosum. The sequence continues at coordinate 1,189,321,100 of CM060904.1, read as the reverse complement.
CATCAGTCTGTATTTGAGATATTCTGTTGTATTTTATTTCAAACTCTGTTGTTTATATAGTAGCTTCATAAACTACTATTTATTAATCTATTCCGCTGCATTCTGTTATGATACTCTGTGTCTGTGATTCTGTGATTATTTTACTTACTGTATATGCTGAGTTTTGCCAAATTTAAATTAACAATCTGATATTTTGAGCAATTCAAGTCCGACATGTGCAGATGCGAATGGTTGAAAATATCGGGTCGTTATAACAGTTTATCCCATAGTTGGCTGTGATGATGGAAGTAACAGATGAACCTTAATTATTAGAAGCTAAAAAGAAGTTAAAATACGTGGGTTATGAAAAGGAGTGTGGATTAAGGATCTTAAGGCTAATTTAACACTAGAGGGGGGTGAATAGTGTTTAATGGATTCTAAGACTTATATGGACTAATTTAAAAATTATGATATAAACAAATGCAGAACTTAATCACGGAACAATCACAGAATCAAACACAGATGTAGAAAGTAAATAAACAACAGTAAAAGGAAAGAACACACCGGAATTTATATTGGTTCGGAGTTACTCTACGTCCAGTCCTGCACCAAGGCAAGCACCTCATACAGATTTTTATTATACCAATGTCGAGATTACAATCTTCAATTTCTAAAGGCCTTGAGGTACCCTCCTGTCTTCGAGTCTGGGGCAAACTCTCTTAATTTACAGGACACAAGATCACCCAATTGATTTCCAGGCACAACCACACCTTATAGAGAGACTCGATAAACTTTTGATTACAAATTGATCCTATAACTCTGAATAGCACTTTGATCTTCGAGAGAGGGTAGAGAATCAAACAAGAATGAGATTCTAATTTGATTCACTTGAGAATTCAGCAGAATTTCGGCACGATCTTAAAAATATGAAAATTTTAGAATATGGTTTTGTGGAGAAGAAGGAGTGAAGAAAATAAGAAAACAGTTAGTTAAAAAATTCGTTTGTGAAGGCTATTTATAGACCAGTAACGGTCATAACCATTTGTGAAGAGATTTAAACGAATGGACACTTCTTTTGAAAATTGAAACTTTTGAATTTAACGGCCACCATGTCAACATGGGGTATCCCATGATGTCGACATCCCTTAGTTAAAAACAATGTAAAATTTGTTTTGAAAATGGTATTGAAAGAAAACAAGATGAAATGATTCTGGAGTTAAAAAAATAATTTTCCTATGTTTTAAAATAAAGAAGAGTAGAAAAATATATTTTTAGAACGTATATATAAATTTGATTTTAAATCTCAAGTATATATATATATATTATAAAAGAATATTTAAAAATCAGAAGATAGTTTTAAAAACAAACGAAGTTTAAAACAAGAGTTTATTTAAAAACAAAAACAAAGAATATTTTAAGGCTAAAACAACTTTTTGAAAATCATTTGAAAAAATAATTTTTAAGGCTAAAACATTTTGAAAAGCAGTTTTGAAAATCATTTTGAAAACCCATTTTGAAGTAGTTTTGCAAGCTTCTTCCTGCAGAATTCTCATCACATCAGGACTCGAGAACTTGTACAAAACCAGGATGTTCGTGGGTTTGTAAGCCACTTGTTGTAGGTTTGTAAGCTACTTGTCGTGGGTTTGTAAGCCACTAAGAAGGTAGAAATGGGTTCCATCCCAAATGAAATTTGGAATGAAGATTTTCATGCTATTATGAAGTTTTAACAAAACTAGACACTTATCTTGAAATCTTGATCTTGATACTCATGAGTCTTCAAACTTGATTTCTTCATTCTTGATCTTTATACTGTAAAGTCTTCAATAATCAGTACCTGCCTTATATATATCCTGCATAATAACATTCATATATCTAGACAATAGTGTTAGTATATAAGTTATAATAAAATAAGTTACAAAGGTTGTTGTCATCAAAACCACTATCTCCAGTTCCTAACAATCTCCCCCTTTTTCATGATGACAACCTTATAAAACATACTTACCACTTCGATCATACCATAACTCCCCCTTACACCAACAACTCCCCCTTACTCCAAGCCTACTATTTTATATAACTTCTCCCCCTTTGCCATCAACAGAAAAAAGACCTATAAACCTTGAACTTAATAGAAAATGAGATAAACAAACATATGACAAAAGGATAATAACTATGTATAAGTGATATAAAATATAGCATCCTAAATTAAATGGAATTCAAGATTTTATACACCAAAGATTGTTTTTAGAAGAACATTAATTAAGATAACACTTATATACAAATTAACAAACCAATATACAATCAAGAAAGAGAAAAACGAAAAACGCTTAACAAGGACCCTTAACTATTGGTGATTTATGGACCGAACAATTTGGATAGTGGAGACAAAAGTTTCCACGTTGTTCGACCAAGTTCCCATTAGCGTCAAAAAGGACCTCTCCAATGCAAATCACGCCATCGTCTTCATCCATATGAACATTCGGATTCGGCAGAGAATGTTCTTCTTCTTGATCCTCTTGTGGTTCTTCTAGAGGCTCTTCTTCTTCAGAATCCATGGCTTGTTATGATGCTTCAATGACAATGGGATTGGCATGGTTATCCATAAGAAATTTTTGTAAATTCCTAAGGATTTTGCCTTGCCTATCTTGTTCTCTAGCCATTCGCAGTTGACTCACTTGAATTTCCATCATCATTTGAAGCAAATCTTTCAACTTCTCTTGTAATTTGATGACTCGTACATGTGTGGAATGTTGAAAATGACCAGAATGAGGAGAAGTGGGTGAAGAAGGTTCATTATTAGAAGAGAAAGCCATTAATTTACTGTTTTAGAAGTTTATTATAGAGAATAGAACAGAGAAAAGGAGTAAAAGTCGAAATATATAAATATATAACTTAATAACTAATTTTAGAGGGAAATTTAAATTTGAAAATCTCGGCATGTATGTCGACAGAGGGGGATGGGTCATGTCGACATGCCCAGTTCAATTTTTGAGAAATTTTTATTTATATTAATTATTAACTATACTTGTATTATTTATAATTTATATTTCAGTTAATGAACATATACCTAATTCTCTTCTAAATTTAGTAAAGTTTTGTTCATTTAATGGTTTGGTTAATATATCAGCAATTTGTTTTTCAGTATTAATATACTCAAGAGTTATGACTTCTTTACTTATATTATCTCTAAGAAAATGATGTCTAATATCAATATGTTTTGTTCTAGCATGATGAGTTGGATTTTTAGATAGGTTTATTGCACTAGTATTATCACGATAAATTGGTGATTTAGTTATAGTTAATCCAAAATCTTTTAAAGTTTGTTGCATATATATAACTTGAGAACAAGCCAAAGCAGCAAATATATATTCTGCTTCAGTTGTTGACAAGGATACAGTGTTTTGCTTCTTACTAAACCAGGAAACCAGAGAATGTCCTAGAAAGTGACAAGTTCCACTTGTACTTTTTCGGTCTGATTTACAACCAGCGTAATCAGCATCACAATATGAAATTAAATCAAATACATCATTTTTAGGGTAAAATAAACCATAATCTAAAGTATGTTTTACATATCTTAAAGTTCTTTTAACAGCTTTTAAGTGAGTTTCTTTAGGTTGAGATTGGTATCTTGTACAGAGACAGACACTATGCATGATGCCACGATGACTTGCTGTTATATAAAGCAGCGAACCAATCATTCCCCTATATAATTTTTGATCAACATCTTTTGATTTATCTTCCTTACTTAAAGCTACATTAGTTGTCATTGGAGTTGGTTTCCCACTAGAAGTGGTCAGTCCAAATTTATTAATTAAATCCTTAGCATATTTTTCTTGACTAATGAAAATTCCTTTATCTAATTATTTGATTTGAAGTCCTAAGAAGAAACTTAGTTATCCCATATGACTCATTTCAAATTCTTTAGTCATTATATATGACAATTCTTTATTCATTATGTTATTAGTTGCCCCAAATATTATATCATCTACATAAATTTGTACTAATTGAATATCATTTTTGTTTCTTTTAATAAAAAGAGTTGTATCTATTTTACCAATTTCAAAACCAGATTGTAGTAAATAAGATCTTAGTCTTTCATACCAGGCTCTAGGAGCTTGCTTCAGACCATATAAAGCTTTCTTTAATTATATACATGATTTGGAAATTTATTATCTTCAAAAAGTGGAGGTTGTTCAACATAAACATCTTCTTTTACAAAACCATTTATAAAAGCACTTTTAACATCCATTTGATATAACTTGAAATTATTGTAGTTTGCGAAAGCAAGTAGAATCCTGATAACTTCTAGTCTTGCTAAGGGTGCAAAGGTTTCATCATAATCAATTCCTTCTTCTTGAAAATAAACTTGCGCGACTAAACGAGCTTTATTTCTCATGACCTCACCAAATTCATTCATTTTATTTTTTTAAACCCATTTTTTCCAATTATACTTTTATCCTCAGGTCTAGGAACAAGTTCCCAAACATCATTTCTGGTGAACTGATTCAATTCTTCTTGCATAGCAAGAATCCATGAATCATCAGATGATGCTTCCTTTGGATTTTTAGCTTCAATAGTTGATATAAAAGCTACATTACTCATACTATTTAGTTGATTTCTTGTTTTAACTATTGTCTGTAGCAAAATTGGGCACAACACTCTTTGGAAGTCTTTGAAGAGATAAAGTGAAGAAGTTAAATGGAAAAAGAGGAATTATCTAACAAAAACTCCAAATTTCAGAAATGAGAATAATTTAAGTGCAAGGAGACATAAGAATTTAGAGTGGTTCGGCGTATAGCCTACGTCCACTATGAAATAGTTTGCTTTATTGATCTTTCTTTTGTGTTTACAAGTGAATTCAATGATTTACACCAGGCAATTATGATTTGCAGCAGTGAATTTGGTTGGTAGCAGCAGCAATTGAGTTCAGATCTGGATCTGGCGGAGTCCGGGCGTTGGAGATCTCCAAGAGGAAGAAGAACCCCTTTTTTGTTGGCTTTGGGGGTCTATTTATAGCTGTAGGAGGCGGATATTTCGCTTAGATCTCGGGAGACCCTCTTTGGCACGTGACCAGGCCCGCACGCCCAAGCCGTGAAGTTTCGGTCCGATCCTTGATCGACACGAGCAGATTTCGACTCGATCAAGATTTCATCCAATGGAGTCGAAATTTGGCGTGGACATTCTTTAGCATGCACGTAGTATTCTGTGAAAATTTCATAGCATTTGGACTTGTAGATTAGGAGATATGATCGATACAAAATGAGGTTTTTGGTAGGCTGTTTCCTTCGACTCGCTTCCGTTTCGACTCGCTTCCATTCGACTCGCTTCCATTCGACTCGATGACGTGGCACTTGATTCTTATTCTGCCCTGGATGTTGTTTCGAGCGAGTCGAAATGTTCACTGATTGAGCGAGTCGAAGTGTGCCCAGATCGAGCGAGTCGAAGTATGCATTGGTCGAGTGAGTCAAAATGGAGCGTCCGGAGAGGTTTGAACAGTGGTTCGGATGGAGTGAGTCAAAAAAGGCATCTGAGCGAAGTGAGTTGAAGTTGTCACTCCTAGGCATTGCGAAGCGAGTCGAAGTTGGCTTCTGCTAGTTGCTAACGGAGCGAGTTGAAGAGGGCAGTTCTGAGGGATGCGAAGCGAGTCGAACCTGGACGACTCGAAGTTGGCCTCTGAGCGAAGCGAGTCGAAGTTTTCACTTCTGAGTGATGTGGAGCGAGTCGAAGAGAGCGAGTCGAATGGAGCGAGTCGAAGGGAGCGAGTCGACCGGTGATTGATTTTCGTCCAATTTTGTATCTTTCGTAACTTGAGCATACAAACTCGGATTGACTTGAGATTTGGAACATTGGCTCTCATGGCTTAGCTTGTCATGTCCTACCAATTTTGGCTCGATCTGGACTCGGACAAAATTCGTCGGTATCCATAGTGAGCTTGTGTATAACTGATTTCTAGGAAGGGTCGTCATTGGTTACTAGTCCATTCCTTGGTGTCATGGCCTTGCCAAAAAGCGGGATATCATTTGCCCCCCAAAGTACGTCTTGTGGAAACATGATGTGCTTTGAAATACTGCCATCTTTACTCTGAATAGTTATTGTCTTTTCGATGAAAGCTGTAACCTTTGACCGTTCTTCTTGATAATGTAAACTGTTGACTATCGACTGCTGTACCATGTATTGTTGCAACTAATTGCTGTATGTTAGTGGTTACCCGTTTGCTGTTGTAATCGTTAATGGATGAGTTTCTGATTCCTGAAAATCCAGAATATTGAATACTAGTTCGACATTCATGCATATATGTTAACCTGACTCTCGTTGACGTTTGTACGTCCACGAGTCGTTGTCAGGTTATTTTACTTTTTAATTACGTATCGATCCTCTCCTGAACCAATGTGAAATTCGTTGCAACAATGCTCGATGGTTGCTTTTGCATGCTCCTTCGTAACGATCCTCTCCTGAATCGATGTGAAGGGTTGAAACATCGAAGATGACTTTTATCGGATTTATGGATGCGAAGTAAGTATGTCGAGTTGACGGAGTTGGCCTCTGGAAGCCATGATTTGATGGATTCGAACTGACTATCCGTATCAATGCTCTAGTGAAGGAGTTGGAAACTATGGACACGAACAGGAATTTTGCATCGATAGACGTAGGGTTCAGTGGATACGAAGTGCTTGTTCGACTCGATGATGGACACGAACTGAACGAGTTGAAGTAAACTTCCCTGATGGCTGTGAACTGAGCGAGTTGAAAGGAAGCGAGTTGAAATAAACTTCCCTGATGGATTCGAATTGTTCGTTTGACTGCACTGGAGACGGAGTCGAAGTCAAGTGATACGAAGGGGAGCTTCGCATCGATGTACTGAAAACGGAGTCGAAACGTGGGCTCGAATCCACTGGGATACGAAACGTTTCTTCCTTTTGCTTTTGAGTCCATATAAATACTTGGTACTTAGCCATTTTTTCACTTTTTACTTTTCGTTTTCCTGCTTCTCCTTCGTATCGCTCTGAGACTTAGAGAAAGCAAAGAAGAAAAACACTCTCGCCTTCGAACTGATTTACATCTTCAATTACTCGAACCAATTAACAAATTTAGGTAATCCAATAAGAGAATCTGCACGTAAACGAGGAGACTCGATTCTTAACACCAAATCCATCAATGTCGCGATCGATCGAAAAGTCCTTGGCCTCAGCTTCGTGTCGATCTGGAGCAGGGGTTTTGAGATGATGAGGCGGAGGCCTTCGTATCGATCGATGGTGGAGCTTCGCATTGAGTCGAACGCTTGGCATCTGTGGATCGATACGAAGGGGCTGTGTCTGATGGACTCAAAACAATGGCCCTGGATCGAGTCGAAAAGTACGTCTTTTGGTCGAGTCAAAATAGTGGCCTTGGAACGGTTCGAAGTGGAGTGCCTTGGGATCGAGTCGAACTGCGTAGTTTTCTATCGAGTCGAAATAGGGGTTTTGGATCGAGTCGAAGTAGAGGCTTCGAAGCGAGTCGAAGCGCGTGGCATTGGACTGAGTCGAAGTAGAGGCTTCGAAGCGAGTCGAAATGCGGGGCTTTGAACCGAGTCGAACTACGCACCGTGAATAATCGATTCAAACTTGAGCCTTAGTGAATGTTTCGAACTTGAACCGGAGCGATTGTCTTGAACTTGAACTTTTGATGACTGACCACTGATTTAATTTCGACGATATCGAAAATTCTAGTGCCTTTGACCACTTAACTCCGACGAGCTTCGGATTTGCTTAAATGGACTTAATTGTTTCACCGCACACCTGATTGCCTATTGAAGTTCATCGATTGAACTGGAACTTACTAAAATAATAACACATTTTAACTTGGACTGATAGCTGATAACGAGATGGCACGGTTGTGATGGTCAGCGATGACGGTCCTTCCGACTGAATCTCGAAGTCTCGTCGTTTACATGTTTTCCTTAATCCGGTCGATCTTCTCAAATAATATACAGTACTGCACTGCACAACACACTCACACACTTTACACTGGGGGATGCACGAGTGTTATTTGTCAGTTTAACAATGATTCTTTATAAGCTAGCTAGTCATGGACCCTTCAAGTTCTCAGCAGCCGGAACTCCCAAGTTCTATTCTTCCAACCATAGAGATACCGGTTATCGAAGCCGAAGTCATAGTGCCAGCTCCGGACGAGCGTCCGGGTGCTCGGTTTATTCTCAATCCAATAGATTCTGTGCCATCGAGTATCTCCGAAGACATGCTAGGATGGATTTTCTTAAGGCATGGTTTGTCGCTCAATGACGTGCTACTTCCTGGGCCAACTGACAGGCCACACACTCCCCCGGACGGGTTTACTGCTTTCAACCGTCACGCTTGCATAGCGGGGACACTTCCTCCCTTCAATGAATATATAAGGGAGATGTTATCATTTCTCGGCATAGCTCCATCTTAGCTACATCCCAACGGGTATGCCTTGTTGAACAACACCTTTGTCCTATTTATGGAGATCCTTTTTCGACCGCCGAAGCCGATCGAAATCAGATATTTATTCAACGTCAAAAGCCATGGAGACATCCCTTCTTTTACCTTCCTGGAGGCAGTCAGAAGCTGCCACATTGTACTGGGCTCTTGGGGAAGGCTAAGTTATTATAAAACTGAATGGTTCTACGTTCGGTGCCCCCCAGGATTTGCTGCTCGGTGGTTGGATAGACGTAAGTGTTGCCATTTCTCTCTTGAATTTGGGAGATACTAGTATCTGACTTCAAAACTGACATATTTTTCCTTTCTTGTAGCCGCAATCTCTCGTCCCGATAGCGCGTACTTCAGAGAGGTTGTCCGGATTCTTCAAGTGTTTTCGGGCGAAGAGAGGCACATAGACTTAGTCCTGACCGACAGGAATTTAAGGACTGTCGGACTGATAGAACGAAGACAAAGCATACATCTGGAAGTGATACATAGAGTGGCCCCGAAGAAGCGCATGAAGCGCAAAGCGCCCGCAGTCGCGGTCACCGAAGAAGTTGATCCAGAAAGAACACCCACCGATACCGAGCTCCCAACTGGGCCTTCTGCCGATGTCCTGGACTCGGGTGGAAGAAGAAAAGGCAAGGCTGCTGCTCACAAACGCCCTAAATCTAAGAGATTTAAATCTGTGGTCGTGTCTTTACCTTTCCAGGGGATCAGAATTTCGGAGGCTCCTCCTCCGCAAGTGGAGAGTCCTTTTGCAGGGCTTGTTGATATTCCGATACCGGATTTTGTGTCGTCTCCACATGACGTCGGGACGGAGGGGCTTGATAGTGCTTTTGAACTGAGCGGGTCGCTTGCCACGAGTGCGGCCGAAATTTCCGGTTGGTCGGGGGATTGCACATGCATACACTTCACTACACTACATGATTCACAACTGTACTTCGTCCAACTTAGGAAGTTACTAACTCTTTCTTCGTTTATCATTTTCAAGTACAATGTCTGGAAGGGGATCGATGCTTGGGAATCTCCGTTCAGTCTGAAAAGCTTCTGGTTACTATGATTCCCGCAGGAGGGATTCAGATAGAGATCACGATCGCGAATACTATAACCAGGATAGGTACGGGCGTGACAGGGAGTATAGACACCGATCCAGATCACACTCTCCTCCTCCTAGACTTCCATCTCCTCCCCCCGTTCAAACTTCAAATCCACCAGAGCCTCCTCGTCACAGGCCGTCTTCTCACGCTTCTAGGTCCGAAACTCATCTTCAGAGAGTCGAGACCACGACCTCTATGATTATTGAGCAGGTCCCTACTGAACCCACAGGGGAAGGAGCTCTTAAGTTGGCTCAGATGAGGAAGGACTTTCCGAACATCTGTTTCGACGGTTATGTCTTCCCACCACACTTAAAGAGAATCCCATTAGGGGTGGAAAACACGGTGCACAACTTCGTTCACGACATATACACCCAGTACCGGGAGTGGGCAAAGGCTACCGAGAAAGCTTCCAAAGTGGCCTTTGAGCGGGCCAAAGCGCTCGAGAAGATGGAGACCGAGCTCGCAAAAAGGGATCGGATTATTCACGTACTCTCCGCTTAGTCCGAGTCTTCTCGGAAATCTGAGATGGAGGTCGTCAAAAGGGCTGATGAGGCGAAGGCGGAGATGGAGAGGTTGGGGCAGACACATGTTGCCTTAGTGGAGGAGATGGGCCACCAGAACACTAAAGTCATTGTTGAGCGGGACGCGGCAGTCAAGGAGCTTAATGAACTCAAGGCCAAATTTGCTGATATGGCCAAGGAGAAAGACGACGCGAACAACGCAGCCCAGGATGCGTGCGAACAAGCTGTTCTGCTCAGGGATGAATGGGATGCGGCGGAGGCTAATGTCCAGAAGGTGGAGACTGAGGTCGAGGAGAGGGTGAAGCTGGCCGAGTCCAGGCTAGAGGCCAACATCGAAGACCTCCTTGTTGTCTATAACACTAATGTGCTGAGGCACAGGGAACTAGCCTGGCTCCATGACTTTTCGACGCATCTCCACTATGCTTGGAGCCGACTGGTTGAGGAAGAGAAAGAGGTGCATCAAGGCGAGTCCGTAGATGAATTCGAACTCGAGAGTCTCATTCTGACTGATAATGAAAAGAAGATTCTCCACGAGTCGATGATTCTGCGTGAGAAGGAAAAACTTGGCGCCCAACACTTTGAAGTGGGAGAGGGTTCTGGAGTTGACCATCACGAAGCAAGTCTCGAAGTTCTTGTGTCAACCCAGCCCGAATCCTCGTCTGCGGCCGATCCCCAGGCTGTTCCTGCTTATAATCCGGATCAGCCGCAGATGTCTCCGGCTGTTGCGCAAGTTACTGATGCCGCCCTGCCGCCTACAAGTCAAATTGAGGAAGGTATTCTGAACATTCCACTTTTCTTTCTTAAGCCGAAGCCTTCGTTCGAGTTAAGTTCTAACAGTTCCTTTATTCTTTGTCCAGTGATTGATGCTGCACCGGCTGTGCCTTCTGCTACTCAAGAATCATATCAAGCGCAGGAGGCTATCGTGACCGAAGCAATCACCGTGAGCACAGCTGCCCCACTCGATGACATGTAGGGGAGTACGATCGCGTTCGACGAGCAGCTGATGGATGAACTCTTTCGCCGCCACGGCGATCCTCGCGTTGACTTGTCATCTGTCATGAGTGGAACCGATCCTCCTACAAGCTTTTCAATGTCGACTGCTGATGCCCTCAGCGGGGCTCGAGCAGTAACCGAAGAGGAGATGTTTGCTCAGATTGACGCTGAACTGGCAGCAGCGGCTTATGGCGGCAGCTTTGGAGGTGGGATGGCAGCATCAGGACCTGCCCCGCTCGGAATGATGTCTCCTGGTGGTACTGTTTTTCTCACCAGCCTGCCCATTCCACCTTCTGTAATTGATCCCGTTCCTCCGACTCCACCCGCAAGGAGCATTCTTATTCACACGAGTTCGGAGGAGGACGTCGACATAATGCCCTCACCTGAAGACCAACCGCCGAAAAGTAAAGGCTCAAAGAGGAGGATTGGCGATGGCTCCAATGGGCCCACACCGAGGAGGAAACTAAGGAAAAAGAAAGATTAGGCATGCTCTACCGGTGTATTTTGATTTGCATTTTGTTAGCCGTGTATAGATGCAGGTTCGGTCCCTACTAGTAGGAATTTTTTGGAAACTTGTACACGAACCTCTTCATTATTCAATAGAAATGAAACTTTTCTTTTTTGACTTCTTTTTTGTCATTGCGTATCTGTCTAAGTGTTTCAGTGTCTAAAATGTACTTGTGAAGTTTCAGTTTTCGAACGAAGTTTGTTTCTGCTTGCTAAGTTCGGGTACTGTGGTCAAGGTTTGCGACCGGGAAACGAGTCGAATCCCGACGTCGCATTGCTTCAATTGATGGTTGATGCTTAGGTCTTGCCCCCCAGTCTTGGTGGTATGTTGTAAAACATCAGTCAGCGATTGCCCTTTTCTTATAGTATGCCGAGTCTAGTGCCGCTGGATGGGCGTTTGAGACAAACGGGGATTGAGTGGTTTATTCATGCTTGTCAGATCGTCGATGATCATATCCGCACTCCGGGGATCCTCATTTGTTTATTGGCGGTTGGTCATGCTAGCTTGAGTTTCAATCATATATCTGCTACCTGGGGACTTGGAATTGGCATTTGTACTCCGACTCGCGCTTCGAGAACTTGGAGTTGATACTTATACTTCGATCCATGCTTCGGGAACTTGAAGTTGATGTTTGCACTTCGCTTCGCAGTCTGGGAATACGGATTTGATGTTTATACTCCGGTTCGCACTTTGGGAACTCGAAGTTGGATGTTTATACTCCACTTCGCACTCTGGGAATACGGAGTTGATGTTTATACTCCGGTTCGCGCTCTGGGAACTCGGAGTTGGATGTTTATACTCCGCTTCGCACTCTGGGAATACGGAGTTGATGTTTATACTCCGGTTCGCGCTCTGGGAACTCGAAGTTGGATGTTTATACTCCGCTTCGCACTCTGGGAATACGGAGTTGGATGTTTATACTCTGGTTCGTGCTTTGGGAACTCGAAGTTGATGTTTATACTCTGGTTCGCGCTGAGTTGAATGTTTATACTCCGCTTCGCACTCTGGGAATACGGAGTTGATATTTATACTCCGGTTCGCGCTCTGGGAACTCGGAGTTGGATGTTTATAGTCCGCTTCGCACTTTGGGAATACGAAGTTGATGTTTATACTTCGGTTCGCGCTCAACTCGGAGTTGGATGTTTATACTCCGCTTCGCACTTTGGGAATACGGAGTTGGATGTTTATACTCCGGTTCGCACTCTGGGAACTCGGAGTTGGATGTTTATACTCCCTTCGCACTCTGGGAAAACGGAGTTGGATGTTTATACTCCGGTTCGTGCTCTGGGAACTCGGAGTTGATGTTTATACTCTGGTTCGCGCTCTGGGAATACGGAGTTGAATGTTTGTACTCCGCTTCGCACTCTGGGAATACGGAGTTGATGTTTATACTCCAGTTAGCGCTCTGGGAACTCGGAGTTGGATGTTTATACTCCGCTTCGCACTTTGGGAATACGGAGTTGATGTTTATACTCTGGTCTGCGCTCTGGGAACTCGGAGTTGGATGTTTATACTCCGCTTTGCACTCTGGGAATACGGAGTTGGATGTTTATACTCCGGTTCACGCTCTAGGAACTCGGAGTTGGATGTTTAGCTTTGCACTCTGGGAATACGGAATTGATGTTTACACTCCGATTCGCGCTCTGGGAACTCGGAGTTGATGTTTATACTCCGGTTCGTGCTCTGGGAACTCGGAGTTGATGTTTATACTCTGGTTCGCGCTCTGGGAATACGGAGTTGAATGTTTATACTCCGCTTCGCACTGTGGGAATACAGCGTTGATGAAGGATTGTCGTGAATCAATCCTTTTTCGACTTTGGTGTGATGGCTTGCCCCCGAGCTCGGGTTTCACTTAGTGAGTGATTGGTTACACCGCAGTCACTCTCTATTTGAATAAATCCCACCGTATGATGAGATTTAGCTCTCTGTGCATAGTGATGGTCATATGAAGTATTTCAAGTAAATCACAGCTCTGGCTCGAAGAGGTTGCATTTTATTGCTGAAATAAGAATGTATGGCAAATTCAGTTGCCTTATTACAAGTTCTAATTTCGAAATGCATAAACAAATTCCAGAAAAGGAAAGTAAACTAAATGGATAAAGATAGCCTGTCAAGTGTAATAGCGGCGAAGGCTCTCGCTATTCCAAGCTCTTGGCTGGGTAAGACCGTCGACGATCGATAACTTGAATGTGCCATCTCCGAGCCTTCGTTCAATAACATACGGTCCTTCCCATTTCGGCTTCATATGCGAAGGAACATGATAGAATCTTTTTAAGACGAGATCGCCTAGCTCGAAGGTTCGCGGACGGACCTTGGCGTTGTACAATCGGGCGACTCGACTTCGATGCGCAGCTGCCCTCAGATCGGCCTCTTCACGCTTCTCCTCTAGTAGATCGAGAGATTCAGCGAGTAATATAGCATTTGTCTTTGGATCATAGTATGTCACACGATGAGAAGGTACTTCTAGCTCGACTGGAATAACGGCCTCTGAACCGTAAGAAAGAGAGAATGGAGTGTGGCCGGTCGCGGTCTTATGGGTTGTTCGGTAAGCCCATAGAGCCATAGGAAGTTCATCGACCCACTTGCACCCGACCTTTTCCAATCATTTCTTCAGGATGGACTTTATAACTTTATTAACTGCTTCGACCTGTCTGTTTGCTTAAGGGTGTGCAACTGCGGAGAATTTCTTTTGGATGTGAAATCGTTTGCAGAAATCTTTGAATTCAGCACTGTCAAATGGGTTCCGTTGTCCGTAATAATGGTGTGTGGGAGACCGAATCGACAGATGATGTTACGAACCACAAAGTTGATTACTTTCTTCGTTGTAATGGTAGCGAGAGCTTCGGCTTCAGCCCACTTTGTAAAGTAATCAATTGCGACGATGGCGTACTTCACACCACCTTTTGCCAGAGGTAGAGCACCGATGATGTCGATGCCCCACATTGCGAATGGCCATGGGCTGACCACTTGCGTTATCTCAGTAGGAGGAGCTATAGGGATTCAGGCATATTTCTGGCACCTATCACATTTCTTTGCATAGTCCAACACATCGCGATTCACGGTAGGCCAGTAATATCCATAACGAAGTATTTTCTTGGCAAGTGCTTGCCCCAAGGTGTGATCACCACATTCTCCCTCATGCACATCGCGCAACACTTGTTTAATCTCATCGTGAGCGATACATCGGAGTAGGGGAACTGAGTATCCCCTCCTGTACATGAGTCCATTCTGGATGGTAAATCTTGAGGCCTTTCGAAAGACTTGTCTCTTCTCACTCCTGCGTTCCAGCAGGGTTCCATGCTCAATGTAATTTTTGAGTGGGGTTATCCATGAATCCTTTTCGGGAACGATTTCGCATACCAGGTTTATTTCTGTCCGGTCGATACTTGGGGAAGATAGCGTTTTTACGGGAACGAGTCCCATTTGTTGAGCTTCACCTGTGCTGGCTAACTTTGCCAATGAATCGGCCTTTTGGTTGCGCTCCCGAGGTATACAATAAATGGCGTAGTAATCGAACTGATTCAGTACTTCCTGAACTCGAGCTAAGTAAGCAGCCAACCTTCGATCTCTTGCCTGATACTCTTCCCGTACTTGACACACAACCAATTGTGAATCACAATAAACTTCCACAGCGATGATTTTCAGATCTCTGGCGAGTTTCAAGCCAGCTAAGTGGGCTTCATATTCGGCTTCATTATTGGTTGCATGAAAGTCAAACTTCAAAGCGTAGCATATAGATCGAACTTCGGGGGTTTTGAGTACGACGCTAGCGCCCGAACACCGGTCATTTGATGCACCATCGGTATACAGCTTCCAGACATGTTCGGGGGATTTACTGGTTTCGGGCAAGACCTCTAAAATGATGAATTCAGCTATGAAATCAGCGAGGACTTGTCCTTGGATTGCTCGTCTTAGAGTGTAAGTAATATCAAACTGGCTCAGCTCGATGTTCCAATTGAGTAACCTACCAGACCTCTCAGACCGCGAAAGGACCTGTCGTAACGGCTGGTCGGTGTAAACAACAATGGGATGTGCTTGGAAATACGGTCGGAGTTTTCTTGATGCGATTACAAGGCAATAAGCCAACTTTTCTAGCTTTGGATAGTTCCTTTCAGCCCTAGTCAATCGTTTGTTGACGTAGTATACTGGCTTCTGTATCCCGTCTTCTTCTCGAACCAAGGCAGCGCTGATAGCGTTTTCTGATATCACCAATTATGCATACAACTTCCCATGATCAATAGGCTTTGACAGTATTAGTGGTGTGGATAGATGTTGAACTAGTGCTTGGAAAGCGCCTTCGCACTCCGTGGTCCATTCAAAGTTTCGTTTCCCTTTTCGGATCAGATCGAAGAAGGGAATGCATTTGTCAGTGGACTTTGAAATGAACCTACTCAATGCCGCTACCTTTCCATTGAGACTCTGGACTTGCTTTATAGTTTTGGGAGTTTCGAGATTTCTGATTGCCCAAATCTTTTCGAGATTGGCTTCGATTCCCCAGGCGTTAACGATGAACCCAAGGAACTTTCCAGATGCATATTCAAAGTGACATTTCAGTGGGTTGAGCTTCATCTTGTATTCCCGAAGTATGTTGAACATAGTTTCCAGGTCTTTTACATGGTCGATGGAGAGTCATGACTTCACAAGCATGTCGTTGACATATACTTCCATTGTTTTCCCGATTTGATCGGCAAACATCCGATTGACCAATCGTTGATAAGTAGCTCCGGCGTTCTTGAGTCCGAATGGCATAACCTTGTAGCAGTAAAGTCCCAGGTTGGTCACGAAGCTGGTATGTTCTTGATTGGGAAAATGCATCGGTATCTGATTGTAACCAGAGTACGCGTCCATGAAGGTTAAGAGTTCATGCCCAGCTGTCGAATCTACTAGCTGTTCAATTCTGGGAAGTGGGAAACTGTCTTTGGGACATGCTTTATTCAGATCGGAATAATCGACACACGTTCTCCACTTTCCATTCGGCTTTCGGACGAGCACGGGATTCGACACCCATTCAAGATATAGTGCATCTCGAATGAATCCGTTCGCTTTAAGCTTTTCTACTTCTTCTTTAAGGGCGGCAGATCTCTCTGGATCCTTACCGCGCCTTTTTTGTTTGACCGGGACATGTCGTAGGTCAATGTTCAGAGTGTGGCTTGCGATGTCCGGCGAGATCCCACACATATCAGAATGTGTCCAGGCAAATACGTCAAGGTTTGCCCGCAGAAATTCAACCAATTCCTCCTGAGCTTGCTAGCTTAGCTGAGATCCAATCTTTATCATTTTTGAATCATCATCACTGTCAATCGGGACATCGATCGTCAGTTCGGCCGGTGATGCTTGATTTTCTTTAGATTCTCCTTCGTCTTCAGTCTCTCTTGGATCAAGGTCCTTGAGGAATTGGCTGGTGTGCCCGGGCCCGGGCCCGGGTGTTAATTGTCAATTATCGGCAAAACAGACGTAGAGAGATTCTTCTACGCCCTTTCCCTTCTCCTTTCGCTACGCCTCCCGTAGCTCAGCAACGTAACAGGCTCTGGCAGTCGCCTAATCCCCTTGAACTATTCCTATTCCATGATCAGTGGGAAATTTTAAGGTCAAACTCCATGGGGCAATGGCTACCCTGAATTCAGTGAGGGCCGGTCGGCCCAAGAAAGCATTGTAAGGGTAGTCTATGTCCAAAACAATGAACTGCAACATCCATACTCTCCGACGTTCGCCAACTCCCAACTCTACTAGCAGTTCCACCAATCCAGTGGGTATTGTGGCACTTCCGTTGAAACCATGGACTCGAGATTGACAAGGCTTCAAGTCTGCGGCTTCCATCTTCATCTGATCATAAGCTCGCTTGAACAAAATATTCATAGAGCTTCCACTGTCAACTAAGATCCTTTTCATCCAAGCGGGACCTATTTGTGCTGAGATGACTAGTGGATCGATAGTGGGAGCTTCGATTTTATCTGCATCTCTGCTCCTGAACATGATGTCATCCGTCATCGTTTTCTGTTGCTTGGTCGGAGCCCCCTCATCAAAAATACTGCAACACTCGAAGTCTGCATGCCTGATAGAACTGGCATACGACTCCATTTCCTTCCAGCTTCGATCTGTTGGGTGAGGACCACCACTTATTGTATTGATGACCAACCTCCCGTCTGCACGAGCGGGTTCCTCCTGTCTTTCCTGATTCAGTGCACGGTTCTGATTTGATGGGCCCGCACCACCGGGTTGCGGCGCCCGTACATACTGATCCAACTTCCGCTCACGTATCAGTTTTTCAATGAGGTCTTGTAAGTGACGACACTCATTGGTGTTGTGGCCATAACTTTCATGGAATCTACAGAACTTTACCGTTTGGATTTGTCTTTCAGTTGGTGGTTTCGGGGCAGGTTTCTTATACTGCACGGTATTGCAGGTCTGAAAATACACATTTTCCAACGACGTGCTCAATAGAGTGTAATTATCGTACATGGAAGCTCTACGCCGTGGTCCACGATCCTGATCGTGTTTTTTGTTTTGATTTCTATTGTCCCTCTGCTGATTCTGTTTATTTTGGACGTTCAACTGAATTTTTCCAGAACTATCTCTGGACTGTTTAACAGCGATGTTAC
This sequence comes from Allium fistulosum, assembly GCA_030737815.1. NCBI lineage: Eukaryota > Viridiplantae > Streptophyta > Magnoliopsida > Asparagales > Amaryllidaceae > Allium > Allium fistulosum. Next base: position 1,189,302,968 of record CM060904.1, on the reverse strand, counting down.
TTTGGACACCTTCGATGTTGGGCCCTACGTCATCCTGCTTCCTAGACTGTTTCGCATCCTCCCTTCTCAGGAATTGGGCTGCCTTGGAATAGAAACGGTCTAATGACCCAGGTGGTTTCCCAGCTAACCAATTTCCGAACTCGGAATCAGCATCAATCCCCTTAGTCAGTTCCATCAGGATAGAGTTATCATTGGGATTGCTTATTTCCACACACGCAGCATGGAATCACTCCAAATAACGTCTAAGCGTTTCTCCGGGAGCTTACGTAACACTAGACAGAGTGTTAACGTCCTTAGGCCTCGCCACGTGCACATGGAATTGTAAGACAAACTTGGTGGCCATCTGGTCAAAGTTAGAGATGGATCATGGTGGAAAGCGAGTGAACCACATGGTAGCGATGCCCCTTAGGGAAATGGGGAAACTACGGCACTTTACCGCGTCATCAGCTCTAGCAGCATTCGTTAGCCATTCGTTTTTCAGGACGTGTTGATTGGGATCAGAACTTCCTTCATAAACTGACAAAGCTGGCATCCTGAAGTGCTGAGGTGGTTTAGCATATAACACGTCATCGGTGAAAGGGGTATGACTCCGGGAGATTCCCCAGTCGTCATTACTGAGACCTTGACTTTCACGGATCATTTGACGGATCATCGTTGGTATATTCGGCACTCGGATACTTGCAGCATGTTTTGCCAAGGTGTTGTCGGGTTCCATAGTGCGAGTCTGGACCGGACACGGTCGACGGTCCATGCCTCGCCTCCTTGGTTCAACATCCTCAGGGACATAAGGCTCAGGAGTCTGCTCTCGTTGGCTACGTTGAGGATCAGCTTAGTTTCCAGCGTCACCTCCTCGTCCGACAGTGGTGGTGGTAGCAATGTTGCCGGTAACATGATAAGGAGCAGCACCTCCTCGAGTTGAAGGTTCTGTGCGGAGACTAGCGGATGGTCCAGCTCTAGGTTGCCCAAGGTTCGAAGCAAGTTGGTGTCCCGTGGCTTGGGTGTAGCTTACACCTAGCCGTGGACGTGTGGATCTGGTTTGGCCATCGGAGGAGGCTGAACTTTCTGTGGAAGAGTGAGAACCTTGGTCTCTCCTAGATCTTCTTCGCCTTTGGCAATTTAGCTGGTTAGTCAACTCCGTGTTGGCGCGTAGTTGTTCAGTTAGCTGCTGTCGACTTTCGGTCAACTCTTGAAGCAATGTCTGGAATTCTTGTCTAGTGATTGGACCTGATTGCAAATCTGAATAGAATGGAAGGGCTTCAAAGTTCTAGATCTGGATCTTCTTCTTAGATTTATACAATCCAATATAGATAGGAGATCCAAAGAGCAGGAGAAAAATTGGTTTTTTCTCAGTAAAAGCACCAAAGTGTTTGTACCAAAATTGGGCACAACACTCTTCGGAAGTCTTTGAAGAGATAAAGTGAAGAAATTAAATGGAAAATGAGGAATTATCTAACAAAAACTCCAAATTTTAGAAATGAGAATAATTTAAGTGCAAGGAGACACAAGAATTTAGAGTGGTTCGGCGTATAGCCTACGTCCACTATGAAATAGTTTGCTTTATTGGTCTTTCTTTTGTGTTTACAAGTGAATTCAATGATTTATAGCAGGCAATTATGATTTGCAGCAGTGAATTTGGTTGGTAGCAGCAGCAATTGAGTTCAGATCTGGATTTGGCGGAGTCTGGGCGTTGGAGATCTCAAAGAGGAAGAAGAACCCCTTTTATGTTGACTTTGGGGGTCTATTTATAGGTGTAGGAGGCTGATATTTCGCTCAGATCTCGGGAGACCCTCTCTGGTTTGTGACCAGGCCCGTACGCCCAAGCCCGCGAAGTTTCGGTTCGATCCGTGATCGACACGAACAGATTTCGACTCGATCCAGATTTCATCCAATGGAGTCGAAATTTGGCGTGGACATTCTTTAGCATGCACGTAGTCTTCTGTGAAAATTTCATAGCATTTGGACTTGTAGATTAGGAGATATAATCGATACGAAATGAGGTTTTCGGTAGGCTATTTCCTTCAACTCGCTTCCGTTTCGACTCGCTTCCATTCGACTCGATGACGTGGCGCTTGATTCTCATTCTGCCCTGGATGTTGTTTCGAGCGAGTCGAAATGTTCACTGATTGAGCGAGTCAAAGTGTGCCCAGATCGAGCGAGTCGAAGTATGCACTGGTCGAGCGAGTCGAAATGGAGCGTTCGGAGAGGTTTAAGCAGTGGTTCGAATGGAGCGAGTCGAAAAAGGCATCTAAGCGAAGCGATTCGAAGTTGGCTTCTACTGGTTGTTAACGGAGCGAGTTGAAGAGGGCAGTTCTGAGTGATGCGAAGCGAGTCGAACCTGGACGACTCAAAGTTGGCCTTTGAGCGAAGCGAGTCGAAGTTGTCACTTCTGAGTGATGTGGAGCGAGTCGAAGGGAGCGAGTCGAATGGAGCGAGTCGAAGGGAGCGAGTCGACCAGTGATTGATTTTCGTCCAATTTTATATCGTTCGTAACTTGAGCGTACGAACTCGGATTGACTTGAGATTTAGAACGTTGGCTCTCATGGCTTAGGTTGTCATGTCCTACCAATTTTGGCTCGATCCGGACTCGGACAAAATTCATCGATATCCATAGTGAGCTTGTGTATAACTGATTTCTAGGAAGGGCCGTCATTGGTTACTAGTCAATTCCTTGGTGTCACGGCCTTGCCAAAAGGCGGAATAAAAACTATAGATTCAATATTTCCTAGTATATTTTCTACAGGATGATCTTTTAATAGCCTAATTCTTTTATTAGGTTGAATGATTTCACAATTAGTTTCATTAGGTTCATTATTTAAAGTTACAAAATCTTCTTCATCTTCTATTTGTACAGTATCTTTAAAATTTTCATCGAAAGATACATGCATTGTTTCTTCAATAGTGTTAGTTCTTAAATTATAAACTCTAAATGCTTTACTTCTATTAGAATATCTGATAAAGATACCTTTATCGGATTTAGGTTCAAATTTATCTAAATTATCTTTTGTATTAAGAATAAAACACTTACTACCAAAGACTTTAAAATAAGCTACTATGAGTTTCTTATTGTAAAGTAATTCATATGGTGTTGTATTAGTTAATGGTCTAATTAAAATCCAATTTAATATATAACAAGCTGTAGCGACTGCTTCAGCCCAAAAGTTTTTAGGTAAGTTACTATCAAAAAGCATTGTTCTGGCACACTATTGAATTGTTCTATTCTTATATTCTACCACTCCGTTTTGTTATGGAGTTCTTGGAAAAGAGAAATTATGAGTAATTCCTTTTTGATTACAGAAATTCTCAAAATTTTCATTTTCAAATTCTCCACCGTGATCACTACGAATAGTTTTTATTTTTAAAGAAAGTTGATTTTGAATTCTTTTAGCAAAATTCTTAAATAATTCAAAAGCATCACTTTTAAGTTTAAGAAAATTGTCCAATTATATCTAGAATGATCATCTACAATTACAAAAACATATTTATTGTGATTAATTGATTGAACTTGAGATGGACCAAATAAATCTAAATAAAGTAATTCTAGAGGTTTAGAAGTAGAAATCATATCTTTTAATTTAAATGAACTTTTCTTAAGTTTTCCTAATTGGCAAGCATCACATATACTATCTACTTTAAAGTTTAACTTGGGAAGACCTCTAACTAAGTCAAGTTTTGATAACCTAGACAACAGTTTGAAATTTAAACAACCAAATCTTTTATGCCAAATCCAAGGGTCACTTGTATTAGCCAAAAGACATAAGTTATCATTTGAAACTTTCATACTAAGGATGTAAATGTTTTTCTTCCTAATTCCTTCAAAGATAATATTTGATTTATTATCTTTGATGTGACACTTATCTTTGCCAAATTTAATTTTAAATCCTTTATCACATAGTTGAGTTATACTAAGCAAATTATGTATTAAATTCCTAACTAGCAAAACATCATAAATAAGAGGGGTTTTAGAATTACCGACATTGCCGATGCCAATCGCATATCCTTTTGAGTTGTCTCCAAAGTTGACCAATCCACCATCTTGATATATAATTTCATTGAGTATCTCTAGATTTCAAGTCATATGCCTTGAACAGCCACTATCAAGTATCCTTTTATCTTTCTCAATTTGCACAGTTTTTCCATTGGGTGTTGATTCTTCAAAAGCCATGTAACATGTCCGTTCCTACATAACACACCAATTCGGTAGATAACTTGATTTTTCATAAAAACTATATGCAGACTTATGATACTTTGATGAAATGCATAAATTCAAACTAGTATTAACAAAATTTCCTAAAAATGCCATTTTTAACTCTTCAAGTTTCAGATTATGAAAACTATGAAAACCTATGCTCTGATACCAATTGAAAGGGGGTGCGGATTAAGGATCTTAAGGCTAATTTAACACTAGAGGGGGGGTGAATAGTGTTTAATGGATTCTAAGACTTATATGGACTAATTTAAAAATTATGATATAAACAAATGCAGAACTTAATCACAGAACAATCCCAAAATCAAACACAGATGCAGAAAGTAAATCAACAGCAGTAAAAGGAAAGAACACACCGGATTTTATACTGGTTCGGAGTTACCGTACGTCTAGTCCTGTACCAAGGTAAACACCTCGTTCAGATTTTTATTATACCAATGTCGGGATTACAATCCTTAATTTCTAAAGGCCTTGAGGTACCATCCTGTCTTCGAGTCCGGGGCTAACTTTCTTGATTTATGGGACACAAGATCACCCAATTGATTTCCAAGCGCAACCACACCTTATAGAGAGACTCGATAAACTTTTGATTACAAATTGATCCTATAACTCTAAATAGCACTTTGATCTTCGAGAGAGGGCAGAAAATCAAACAAGAATGAGATTCTAATTTGATTCACTTGAGAATTCTGCATACTTTCGGCACGATCTTAAAAATATGAAAATTTTAGAATATGGTATTGTGGAGAAGAAGGAGCGAAGAAAATAAGAAAATAGTTAGTTAAAAATTTCGTTTATGAATGCTATTTATAGACCAGTAACGGTCATAACCATCCGTGAAGAGATTTAAACGAATAGACACTTCTTTTGAAAATTAAAACTTTTGAATTTAACGGCCACCATGTCGACATAGGGTATCCCATGATGTCGACATCCCTTAGTTAAAAACAATGTAAAATTTGTTTTGAAAATGGTATTGAAAGGAAAACAAGATGAAATGATTCTAGAGTAAAATAAACTAATTTTCCTATGTTTTAAAATAAAGAAGAGTAGAAAAATATATTATTAGAATGTATATATATTATAAAAGAATATTTAAAAATCAGAAGATAGTTTTAAAAACAAACGAAATTTAAAACAAGAGTTTATTTAAAAACAAAAACAAAGAATATTTTAAGGCTAAAACATCTTTTTGAAAATCATTTGAAAAGATAATTTTTAAGGCTAAAACATTTTGAAAAGCTGTTTGGAAAATCATTTTGAAAAACCATTTTCATGTTGTTTTGCAAGCTTCTTCCTGTAGAATATCTCATCACATCAGGACTCGAGAACTTGTACAAAACCAGGATGTTCGCAGGTTTGTAAGCCACTTGTCGTAGGTTTGTAAGCTACTTGTCGTGGGTTTGTAAGCCACTAAGAAGGTAGAAATGGGTTCCATCCCAAATGAAATTTCGAATGAAGATTTCCATGCTATTATGAAGTTTTAACAAAACTAGACACTTACCTTGAAATCTTGATCTTGTACTTATGAGTCTTCAAACTTGATTTCTTCATTCTTGATCTTTATACTATACAGTCTTCAATAATCAGTACCTGCCTTATATATATCCTGCATAATGACATTCATATATATCTGGACAATAGTGTTAGTATATAAGTTATAATAAAATAAGTTACAAAGGTTGTTGTCATCAAAACCACTATCTCCAGTTCCTAACAATCTCCCCCTTTTTGATGATGACAACCTTATAAAACATACTTACCACTTCGATCATACCATAACTCCCCCTTACACCAACAACTCCCCCTTACTCCAAGCCTACTATTTTATATAACTTCTCCCCCTTTGTCATCAACAGAATAAAGACCTATAAACCTTGAACTTAATAGAAAATGAGATAGACAAACATATGACAAAAGGATAATAACTATGTATAAGTGATATAAAATATAGCATCCTAAATTAAATGGAATTCAAGATTTTATACACCAAAGATTGTTTTTAGAAGAACATTAATTAAGATAGCACTTATATACAAATTAACAAACTAATATACAATCAAGAAAGAGAAAAACGAAAAAGCTTAACGAGGACCCTTAACTATTGGTGATTTATGGACCGAACAATTTGGATAGTGGAGACAAAAGTTTCCACGTTATTCGACCAAGTTCCCATTAGCATCAAAAAGGACCTCTCCAACGCAAATCACGCCATCGTCTTCGTCCATACGAACATCCGGATTCGGCAGAGGATGTTCTTCTTCTTGATCCTCTTATGGTTCTTCTAGAGGCTCTTCTTCTTCAGAATCCATGGCTTGTTATGATTCTTCAATGACAGTGGGATTGGCATGGTTATCCATAAGGAATATTTGTAAATTCCTAAGGATTTTGCCTTGCCTATCTTATTCTCTAACCATTCACAGTTGACTCACTTTAATTTCCATCATCATTTGAAGGAAATCTTTCATCTTCTCTTGTAATTTGATTGTACGTGTGTGGAATGTTGAAAATGACCAGAATGAGGAGAAGTGGGTGAAGAAGGTTCATTATTAGAAGAGAAAGCCATTAATTTACTGTTTTAGAAGTTTATTATAGAGAATAGAAAGAGAAAAGGAGTAAAAGTCGAAATATATAAATATATAACTTAATAACTAATTTTAGAGGGAAATTTAAATTTGAAAATCTCGGCATGTATGTCGACATAGGGGGATGGGTCATGTCGACATGCCCAGTTCAGTTTTTGAGAAATTTTTATTTATATTAATTGTTAACTATACTTGTATTAGTTATAATTTATATTTCAGTTAATGAACATATACCTAATTCTCTTCTAAATTTAGTAAAGTTTTGTTCATTTAATGGTTTGGTTAATATATCAGCAATTTGTTTTTCAGTATTAATATATTCAAGAGTTATGACTTCTTTACTTATATTATCTCTAAGAAAATGATGTCTAATATCAATATGTTTTGTTCTAGCATGATGAGTTGGATTTTTAGACAGGTTTATTGCACTAGTATTACCACGATAAATTGGTGATTTAGTTATAGTTAATCCAAAAAGTTATTGACGTTTGAAGTTTTGAATCAGAAATAATTATATATGTAATTAAGAAAATTAAAATAATTAACTAAAGTTAATTACCGCCAGTTAGAGTTAACCGATAGTTAACATTACTTAAACGTTAAGTAAGTTTATAGGGGCAAGAAATTGTATCGATTGGTTTAATAAGGAATAAAACAAAACGAATTAAATGTCATTAATTAATTACCGAAATTACATATGACCGATCGACCCCTAACTTGGGCTTGTCGACTGCTAGCGATCGACCGATAAGGTGCAGCGGTTGACCAGTTGGGACGTCTATTAAATTTCGATGTGGCCAAACAGCCCAGATTTAAATAAAAGAATTTAACGACTGGTATTGATTCGAACCTCTATAAATACGGACCTAACTCCTCACTTTTCTTCTCATATTTCCTATGTGACGTCAGATCTCTGGCATTTTCTCTTTTCTACACTATTCTTAATTTTTAAAAATAGTTATAGTTTATACGTATATTCAAAGGGAGAATAGTAGAGGATGATTGAGAAGAAGAATAGGGTCGAATCAAATTGTTAAAACCAAGGTAAATTTTAAATCCATATCTATAATTTAAATTAATCCAAATCTCTCCTTTGACCTGTATTTCTGATAGATATATGATGCTTGTTGTGTCTGTATTCAAATAAAAAGAAATGGGAGTCAAATTGAATAACATGGATTAGATCTAGGGATTTGAAAAGCTAAAAAGGTGAGTGAGAAATCATATATTTTTATATAATATTAGATTTATATCATTGTAAATCTATTATTATATGCCTGAAAATGTAAATTTGAGTTGTAGGCTAAAATTGTATATGAGTAATGAATTTATAAACCTTGCCTACATATTATGTAATTGATAACCTGAATTATATATTGCATGCATGTGAATCTAGAAAATGTTGGGTTGTAGTCCCTGAATTTATTTTTGGATATTAGTAGTCCTTGTAACTTATAATATTATATGATAGTTCCAGATCTATAGACTTTTGCAAGTGAAAATGTTGGTTAAGTTATTAAAATAAATTGTGGGGATTTAAGTAGTATTTTATTCATTGAAATATAGGGTATTGCAAAGTGAATTTCTATAGATTATCAAGTTCAGATTTATGAATAAAAGTGTATCGTTTGAAATAACAAGGTATACACCAAAAAGGAAGAGATGTGCAAAATAGGGATATTTACCATATTTTGTACTGTCTATTTCAATAATTAAGAAAAAGATGATTCCTTGTAATTCCAAACGTAACACAAATTCTTCTTTAGGATAAGAGGTAAAAATTTGTGCTGTTAACCTTTCCATTGGGAGAGATGTAATTCCAATGCATTAAAATACATAAATCCCTAAGGATTAAATAAAAGATTGTAAATGCGACAATGATAACGGTTTCATGAAGGATTAGATAATAACAATGAAAATGTAGCAAGTAATGATTTAAATTAAAAGGATATGGAAAGTCCACTAAACAAGGGAGGGAAATAAAAGTTAAAAAGGGAATAGAGGTAAAAATTAAGTTGAGAGAAAAAGGGGAGTAAATGGGAAAAGATATTTAGATCTTTTAAAAGGAAGCGGTAAATAATCTTAAATTGAATAAGAAGTAAATGCATGAAGAAGTTAAGAAATGTTATTAACCGTGAACATTGGAGGTGTAATAATTAAACAAGTATGAATACATGTATATAATTACACACACACACACACGTAGCCTCAAGTATGCGTTTATGATGAGTGTGGATTATTAAAGTTAGTAGACAATTTAGATGGAGTAGAATGACATTGTCATTAGAATGGGTTGGAATGCGAGGTCAGTAGTGTAACACAACAGAAGTCTGCCCACTACAAGGGGATATTAGCAGTTGTATATATATTATATTGATGTGGGACATATCCAACTGCAAAACTCGTGGAATTATATATGCTTGCGTATAGAAAGAAAACCCTAATAGGGTCTGCTTCAATCTTTTAGGATGGTTATTGCCTTGATTGCATTAGGCAATTTGAATGGGACGGTGAGCAAGGATCAACGCTATGTGAGTGTACTGGTACCATATTTGGGAGTAGGAGTTGTACATAGGTCAAGAACGTTATCGATCCTGAGTGATCACCGGAAAGACGAGGAATACACCTATACGTGCTACACTTCCTACTAGTGCAGGTCACGTTTAGGTCATGCACTGCCACAGTTGTTTGCTAGTTTGTTTGTTAGAAGGCAAGACTAGATGACCCTTAAGAGAGGTCTTTCAAACAATTGGGGTAATCCGAGGAGCCGAGACCTCAATAGTCTATGGTGCTGAGTGCATAATAGATCGTGGAGCTGAGTCCATAATAGTCCATGGAGTTGAGTTGTAACGACCCGCCAATTTATCATTTTGATAAATTGTATTTATTTTTAAATAAAAGGTTGATAATACAAATAATATTGTTTTGACTGATAATAAGTAGTAGTAATCTTATTTTGAATAGATATTCACAAAAATATTTTCCTCGAAATCTAAATCGATAAAATGGCTGAAAACTATTTTATCAATAACCAGCTCTATAATCGTAAAACGTCGCGCACCGAGCTGGATACATACACTTATTTTTATAATTAAACAAGAATATGAAATAAAATTAATTGAGTTATTTTTGAGAATTAAATGTTTTTTTGACATTGTTGGTAATGTCATTAAATATGATAATTGATTTATTTAATTTAATTGAGATTTAATAATTAAATAATTATTTTAATTACCCAAATAATTATTTTAAACGATAATAATTCATTTTAAATTATTATAAAGTGATAATAAATAGTTTATAATAGATTTATCAAGATATATAATCAGTTTGAAATATAAGGAAAAATCGATATCGCTTTATTAGTATAATAGCAATTATTGTAAATAATTATTAATATGAACTTCTATGGTTTTATCATTCAAATATGATCATTTTAATTAATCTAGAATGATAAGAAAATGTTTTTCAATTTTTGTTTACAAATATATGTGTTAGCACAAGAATTGGTCACTAACACCCTAGAGTAGATTTGTGTAGAGAGATAAATTAAGATAATAAATGAAAAAAGAGGAATAACACAATGTAATGCAAAAAAATAACAGTAAAATAAGAACATCATAATTATAGTGGTTCAGCGTAACTGCCTACGTCCACTTTGAATGTGATCCTTATTGCTCTTTCAACTGTTTGATTACAAATAAAATCCACAAAGAACAACTTGAATTTAGTTTAGAATGAAAAGGAAGTGAATATAAAAAATGGAAGAGTCTCTCTTTAGTTTTCGAAAAAGATCCCCTACACTGGAACCCTACCCCTCTATTTATAGACGGAGATGGCCTGGCTTCTCTGAGGTTGCATCTCTTTTCAGTTCTCCAGGCCCACAACCAAGTGAGTTCGGCCCACAATTGACAAGTCAGGAAGATCGACTCGAATATGTCGAACCCTCTTAGCCGACCTGGGATCCTTTGGATGTTGACTCGAAGCAACCTTCACTCTGGCTCGAAGTAAGCTGGACTGCGACTCGAAGCAACTCATGCTTCATCCACTGCCGACCTGAGGGAGATATACTGTCGACCTGGTAAGCTATCGAGCCCTCTGGAATGCACCGACCCTAGACGATCGACCCCATATAGCCGAACGCACATGACCAACCCATGCCTTGCCGATCCGGAGTGGAAAAAGCAACTACCCGAAGCATGCCGACCCGAGGTGTACCGATCCTCTAAAGACTTGCCGAGCTCAAGTTACTGATTCCTAACTCTCATGATCGAACGAAAATAACCGATCCCAATACTCTATACCGACCTAGGATAGCCGATCCCAAAATAGTCTTCCACCACCGACCCCTTTTTCACACCGACCTCCTACAAACATGCCGACCCACATCGGACGATCCCTAGCATTAAGCAACGCCGACCCATACATTTGCCGACCCACAATTAGGTGATCCACGCTGACCTGAAGTTGATAATGAGATGACCCGAAGTACATGCCCTTGTGACTCGAAGTAAACTCCTCCATGACCCGATGTGGATTAATTCTTGACTTGTGCCCCATCAACGTTCAACCGTAGCCTCTACAACTATCGCCTTGTAGCCGGGCCAAGGTTCCAGGTAACATTTGCCCCCTAAAGCGTGTCTTGTGAACAACATGACGTGCCTGTTTCTAGAGGCTAGCTCGTTCAGATGGATAACTGATTATCACTTTTTCCTTATCCTTCGATCAAGCTTTGCGTCGTCTTGAACGCATTAGTTTTGTCTCAAAGAAATTCCTAGAATCCTGTTGTAACTTTTCAAAAGTTGACTGTATACAACCTTTCGATGGCTGAATCATAGTGTATTTTTCAAACTCATGTCTCTCCACCTATCAGGCAAAACCCATCTTTTTCATTGCATTATCACCTTCATTTATCATTATATATTATTATTATTATTATTACTATTTATTTATTTATTTAAAAAAGGAGGGGATCGGCACATAAATCTCGATCCCTGAATTTTCGTACGTGGGCTTGGGTCGGTATGTTGATACGCCGACCCCTTGGGATACGACTGGTTCTCCAGGAGGAGACCGGTTCGTATTCCACACCACATATATATACTCGGCTCCACATTATCTCCCCTTCACTTCTATCTTCTCAAGTTTGCCTCACCACCGAACTTCCTTATCTAACCTCCTCAATACCTCAAACACTCTCACCTTCCTCGAATCCAACTTGCTTCATTCGATTTTCAATCAACCATGAATCCAGATTGCCCCGAACTCGAATTTTATTGCCATCTCCAACCCTAGATTAACAGCATAGGTATGAATTCGCATCCCATTGCAACTGCTAAACCATGCCTTGACTTGATTTTGTGCGCGTGTTTGCAAATTCCACATCGTTAGGAAGAAGAGTGAACAAGGGAAATAGAGGATAAGGCAGGGATGGAAGGAGGGGTGATGGTGTGGGTTAGAGTTTTCGTGAGTGTGTTCAACATAGGAGTATTAGAAGTGGGCTCGGTATAAGGTTAGGGAGAGAGATAGGTATGTAGGATCCAGGGAAGTGTTCGACACTTCGAACTAAGGAAGATAAAACTTCTGTGCTTGGGTTTTAAAGTTGGGGTCGGGAGTTCATAGAAGCACGGTCGATATATTCTTTTTAATGGTAAACAGGTCGGTGATTTTTTCAAACAGAACGCCGATTGGTGTGTTTAGTATAGGGAACGTTCGGGTCGGTGATGTTTTGAGAGGTCGGGTCAGTGTGCTTAGTGTAGTGGAGAGTTCGGTAATCTGGTCAAGGCATAGGGGATCGGTGTTGAGAGGCTGGGTCGGCTTTGGCAACTAAAAAACTCCAATTTGATTAATAAGAATACGATGACTACACATCTCTACGCCCAAGCATGAACTGATGAACAATGACATAGACTCTAACGTATAAGCCTAAGGACTTAACTCGGACTAACGAATCCACAGCTTAAGCAACTCTAAATGTGAATCTAGCCCAACAAATGCAAGTAACAGCCTTCATAATCTATAATGCCAATGCTCGATTCCAAGGCTTTCATTACCGACCATCTGCTACGCTGCCGGAGATCAGCGATGATGGTCTCCAGGACGACAACTCAAAACTTCATTGTATTATACTCGTCTTTTAAATCTTATGCTCTTTGCGCTTATGTTAGAATTGCCGCACTAGTTCACACACAACACGGGGGAATATATTATTATTACTTCTAATATCGATTATCTTTGGAATATAGCTTAAACAGGCATTTATCCACATCAAGTTCCTTCCCGCAATGTCTTCCAAATTAAATAGGAAACCAAGTTCCGCCACTTTATCCGACAAACCTAGGCCAAGTTAATAGCAGGAGGTTGTAGAAACATCGAGGCAGCGATTAGATCTCTTTTCTGACATCCCAACCCTTCCTGCCGAGGTTATAGATCTGGCTCCAGATGCCGTACACGATGCCACAATTTTGGATAACCCGATCGACTCATAAGGCTCAAAGATCGGTGAAACGACCCTTCGCCGATTGTGCTCCATTTATGGGATTCCTTTCGAGGATGTTTTAGTCCCGTCGAGGCAATATCGACCCCACCTTCCCCCAGTCGGGTACACCGCATGTAGAAAATTAATGTGTTGGGCCAGATGCGTGCCACCCTTCAACTCTTTCATATGCGAGGTGCTAAAGTACATGGGGATTGCACCTACATAGCTGTATCCTGATAGCTACGCGTTCATTCACGGCACCTTCCTACTCTTCATGAGCGTCCTGTTCAGACCTCTAACTCCCGAGGACATTCGTTACATTTACCACTTCAAGAAACGTGCTGATAACCCTTCTTACATATTCCTCGAGCCGTTCCTCAAATGCCAAGTTCTAATGGGTGCATGGAACAAGCTCTCTCAATTCAAGCAAGAGTGGTTCTACGTGCGCTGTCCTCCTGGCTTTGCGAGAAGATGGTTGGAAGGATGTAAGTTTCATTCCCACTTCGTCCCTCATATCAGGACTTAAATCGCCTTTTTCTAAAAGTTAGAACTTTTTATACCCTTCTAGGTGTTTGCCCGAGGCCCGAAGGTACCAGGTACTCTAGAGCAGTCGAGGCTATTCATGCTACTCCGGTGGAAGATTGGGACATCAAACTGTTAGTTTCCGACGAACTTCTCTTGTTATTCGGATTACTAGCGGATGGTCGCAGGATTGGCCTTCTAAGAAGCACAATGACTTCAAGGGTAACTTCCGAGAGGAGGAGAGAACAAGTTGGTCCCTCGGTGCCCCCTGTTGAAGGAGCTCATGATACCACCTAGGAAGGAGAGATTAGGGAAACGGAGATCCCAACGCCAATAAATGAGAACATAAATTCTGAATAGGTGCCAGCAGCCGACGCTTCCTGCACTAACAAGCCTCAGCCTTCCCTAAAATAGAAAAAGAGTTTGGCATACAGAATTAAAAAGAAAGAAGCTGGGGCGACTCTGTAATACGTGATAACTCCCATTGAGAAGGGATCATCTTCCCAGAAAATTGAAAGTTCGCTAAAGGGGCTCTCTGACTTGTCCATTCCAGATGACTTGTTGAATTACGACTTCGCTAATCTTCGTGCCGAGGGGCTCATCTCGCCCGCGAGAAGCTGTGAAGGCATACAATTCCATAACCAGGGAGAAGAAACTCCCATGAGTAAAGCAAAAACTACTAGTCTGTTGTAGGGATGCACTAGGACACACACAAGCACTTACACGTCATCACCAACTTGCATTCAATTTTCCATGTGGCTTCCACTAATTTGTTCTCGCTTAATCTTATGTACATGTGCAATGACTCGCACTCATGGCTTCGACCGCATTCGTGGTTCTTCTATCTTTCATCTCTCAGGCTGAGACTCGGAATCTGGAAAATGGAGGGATAGAGACGAAAGCGGAGATAGAGATTACTACTCTAGAGAATCATCTTCATCCTCAAGAAGGAGAACCTATGTGCACACTTCATAGCCAAGCGAACCCGCAAATCCTTCGGCGTGGGGTGAAGACAAGTCTACCTACTGAGGCTCACAGTCAGACGCTCCCCGTGATTAACATTCTGGCTCTTCGAGTACTAGGCAGTCTTGTGAGCATCACAAGAAATCGTTGACTCTAACAACACCAACTCCTCCAGCTCTCGCTCATGACCCAACCACGGTGGAGAAATTATCCGAGCTGAAGGCTATGTTCCCAAAGATCTGCTTCAACGGGCTGAAATTCCTTCCCTCTATACATCCTATCCCCAGGAATGTCAAAGGAGATGCTCTTGCATGCACATACGATGTATATGTTCAACACGATGCGTTTGTGCACCTGGTCGAAAAAGTTTCAGAGGTCTCTACCGAGCATCAATATGAAATTGACCGCCTCAAGCTAGAAGCCATTCATGACAAAGACATTATAAAGAGCTTGGATGATGAACTGCTCTCATAAAAAACCCATCTAGAGATCACAAAAAAGAATGCCAAGGAAACAGCTGAGGCAGTTAGTCGCTTAGAGACCAGTCACAAAAAGGAATTAAACGAAGTGTGTCAATGCAGCCGCGCCTTGGCGCTGAAAAAAAATTCTCTGCAAAGAGAGAAAGATGTTCTAGCTCGCCGAGTGGAAAAGTTGGAGAGACTGTTATCCAAAGAGAAAGCGGAGAAGATCGCAGCGCAGGAGGAATCACAGAAATATTGTGATGAAATCGTCGAGACAAGGAACTTGAAAACAAAGCTAGACGAGGAACTATCCCAAATTGAAGTGCTGAAGGATGCAACTCGTGAAGAAGGCAAAAAAGCAGCACTTAAAGAGGCCGACTCCCGAATTGAGACAGCGACCGAGTCCGGCAGGGAGGAGATTAAATGCTTATTCGACCCACTCATCGTTGAATATAATGCGAGGGTCCTTATGCACCATGACTTTTCCTTCTTAGGCGATGGTTACCTCGAATCGCTTGCTGAAGCGTGGGACACTCTTTTCAAAATCAAGAAAGTAGAGTCGGGCGTTGAAGAGATCGATAAGGAGGCAATCACGAAGGAAGTGCTCCAAGGAAATAAGCCCTTCGACTCAGCCGTAGCAAGACTTCTTTTCTACGGTGCTTCCCCAACGTCGAAGGAGAAAGAAGATATCGCCGTTCCATCTGGCTCTGAGTCTCAAGTCCTCCCTTCCGTCTAACCGGCCAAGGTTTCATCTTTTGAACCTCTCGACCAGCATATTGGTTATGGTCTGGAGAAGCCCGGACTAGGCATTCATACATTATCTCCAATCACCGAGGGGGATACTCTGATGACCACCGAGAGCCAATTGGATGCTAGTACTCAATTTCACCTTTTATAGTTCAAGAAGTTGCCGTTCTCGGTGAATAACGGATGTACTCTAATATTTGTTTCTCATGAAACCATGTAGGTCATTCTGGTCCTAAACCGACTCCAAGGAGCGATGTCGCCACAGAGCTGGAAGGAAAAGAGACCGAGGCACCAACTGTCGGAGATGCTCCGGGCCCGGATGCTCAAGTAATCGGAGCATTAGATGAAGATAAGCCCGAGGATCCGCCACTTACCGAAGAATTTGATGATGTTATAATCACGGGCGCCTCAGAGCACACCGCCAAGCTCAATATGAAGGAGCAAATCGAAGAGGTGGAAAAGGAGAAACTCAAAGTTAAGAGTGAGCCCCAAGTGATGAAGATCGACGATCCTCTTAATAGGCCAATGAAATTCATTCCTCCTTGCGGGACTACACCCATGGATGTTCCTCTTCCTTCCTCGGTTACCTCCTCACAGTGAGCAAAGGGTCTAGAAAGAAGCACTTGGCTGAGGAGACTTCAAAAAAACCAAAGAAGGAGAAAAAAGCGAAGAAATAGTTGTTGTTTTGTAACGTTTTGCTTAGCTTGAATAAATTAGAGTCGTGTGGTCGTTTTTCTTTTCTCTTTTCCTTCTTTTGTCAGCAGTCAATGTATATAGACTTTGCCTTCGAACTTTCGGAGGAGTTGTAAGGAAGTTTTTTGAAAACTAAATAAAATTTTGTTCCTTTGCATTTATAGATTTTCCTTTTATCACTTATAATTTAACCCGCAATTGGGATTCGTAGAGCTCGCGAGTCATTTATATTTTAGTCCGTATTCGAAGGACTTAGAAACTTTTGTCCACATTCTAGGATTTAGGAACTTTTTAAATTGTTTATACTCTAGCCCTTGCTCTGCGGATTCAGAGTACTCTAATCCACACTCTGGGGACTTAGAGATTTTTTGAAATCGTTTATGCTCTAGTCCACACTCAGGGGACTTAGAATACTCTAATCCACACTTTGGGGACTTAGAGATTTTTTTGAAACCATCTATACTCTAGTCCGTGCTTAGGGGACTTAGAATACTCTAATCTGCACTCTGGGGATTTAGGGATTTTTTGAAATCGTTTATACTCTAGTCCACGCTCTGGGGACTCATAGTACTCTAATCCACACTCTAGGGACTTAGAGATTTTTTGAAATCATTTATACTCTAGTCCGCGCTCATGGGACTCAGAGTACTCTAATCCGCACTCTAGGGATTTAGAGATTTTTTTGAAATCGTTTATACTCTAGTCCGTGCTCAGGGGACTCAGAGTACTCTTATCCGCACTCTAGGGATTTAGAGATTTTTTTGAAATCGTTTATACTCTAGTTCGCGCTCAAGGGACTCAGAGTAGTCTAATCCGCACTCTAGGGATTTAGATATTTTTTGAAACCGTTTATACTCTAGTCCACGCTCAGGGGACTCACAGTACTCTAATCCGCACTCTGGGGATTTAGAGATTTTTTGAAATCGTTTATACTCTAGTCCGCGCTCAGGGGACTAAGAGTACTCTAACCCGCACTTTGGGAATTTAGAGATTTTTTGAAATCGTTTATACTCTAGTCCTCGCTCAGGGGACTCAGAGTACTCTAACCCGCACTTTGGGGATTTAGAGATTTTTTGAAATCGTTTATACTCTAGTCCGCGCTCAGGGGACTCAGAGTACTCTAACCCACACTCTAGGGATTTTGAGATTTTTTGTACATGACCCGTCAATTTTTAGTTTCACGTGTGCATTCATACGTCACGTGTGTCACTGCTAACGAACCTTGACATGTAGTTATATCACATGAAATATCAATAGTCAGGAAAAAAGAATAGCTTCAAGCTTTTATTGATTGTAGAAAATGGGGACAGACTGAATTGCCTTATTACATATCGAAAATAGAGAACAACAAAGAAAGCAAATACTGTAAACAACTAGGACTGGAATTCAAATGAAACAAACCAAGTAAAATAGCGGTACAAATGCTCGCTATTCCATTCTCTGGGGAGTGTTACACCATCAACAGTCGTTAGCTTGAAAGTTCCTTCTCCAAGCCTTCGTTCGATGACGTAAGGACCTTCCCATGTGGGATTCATGTGCGATGGGACTGGAAAAACTCTCTTCAAAACAAGGTTTCCCACATCGAAAGATCTCGGCCGGACTTTTACATTATAATATCGGGCGGCTCGGTGCCGATGTGCGGCTACCCTTAAATCAGCTTCTTCACGCTTTTCATCAATAAAGTCCAATGATTCCAGTAAAAGATCTCGGTTTGTTCTGGGATTGTAATAAGTTACCCGGTGGGAAGGGACTTCGAGCTCCACGGCTATAATTGCTTCGGCCCCATATGCCAAGGCAAATGGAGTATGGCCAATCACTGACTTCTAAGTGGTTTTGTATGCCCAAAGTGCCGTCGGAAGTTCGTCCACCCACTTGCCTCTAGCCTTTTCCAAACGCTTTTTTATGATGGATTCGATTATCTTATTTACGGCTTTAACTTGCCCATTCGTCTTAGGGTGAGCGACTGCTGCAAATCTTTTCTCAATATGATATTTTTGACAAAACTCTTTGAACTCAGCAATGTCAAATTGAGTTCTACTGTCAGTAATGATAGTCCGTGGGAGACCAAAGTGGCATATAATGTTCCGCATGACAAAGTTAATGATCTTTTTGGTGGTGATCGTTTCTAATGGTTCTACTTCTACCCATTTGGCGAAGTAATCGACCGCGACGATTGTATATTTTGCACCACCTTTGGAAATTGGCAACGAGCTGATAATGTCGATTCCCTATATCGCAAACGGCCGTGGACTAACCATTTATGTGATTTCCATCGGCGGCGCTCTTGGGATTTTTGCGTATTTCTGGCATTTGTCACATCTCCTCACGTGGTCTGCGGCATCTCGATTAACGGTCAGCCAATAGTATCCATAACGGAGTATCTTTTTGGCTAACATCTGCCCCCAATATGGTCACTACATTCTCCTTCATGGACTTCTTTTAAAACTCGTTTTATCTCATCGTGGGTGATGCACCTGAGCAAGGGAATAGAGAATCCCTTTCGATACATAATCCCATCTCGCATAACATACTGTGAGGTCTTACGTAGGACATGTCGTCTTTCGTTTCTTCTCTCAGACAAGGTCTCGCGCAACAAGTACTCTTTGAATTGGGACATCCACGACTTCCTTTTGGTTTCCAATTCTGGCATAAGGTCAACATCCATCGCATTTATACTCAAGGCATGTAGAGTTTCAGCGGGAACCAATCCCATCTGCTGTGCATTACCAGTGCTTGCGAATTTTGCCAACAAATAGGCTTTTCCGTTTTGCTCACGTGGGATGTGTGAAATGTCATAGTATTCGTGATCCGCTAATAATTTCTAGACCCGAATAGATACAGAGCAAGCCTCTGTCCCTTCGCTTGGTAGTCTCCTCTGACTTGGTATACCACCAGCTGCGAGTCACAAAATATTTCGATCGATTTCACTACGAGTTCTTTAGCAAGCTTCAGTCCAGCGATCAATGCTTCATACTCGGCTTCGTTGTTCATAGCGGGGAAGTCAAGTTTCAAAGCATAACAAATCGACCGATTCTCGGGAGTTACAAGAACAACACTAGCCCCAGAACAATGGTCGTTGGATGCTCCATCGGTATACAGTTTCCATCGTACTATAGGCACTACATCACTTCCATTTGGTTCATCCTACACAGTGAACTCTGCAATAAAATCCACCAAAGCTTGTCCCTGGATAGCTCTTCTAGGCAGTTAGGTGATGTCGAACTGACTGAGCTCTATATTCCTTTTAAGTAACCTTCCAGAAGTTTTCGGTCGTTGGAGCACCTGCCGTAAAGGTTGGTCGGTTTAGATACTGATCGGATGTGCCTGGAAATACGGGCGGAGTTTGCGCGACGCGATCACCAATCAGTAAGTCAGCTTTTCTACCTTGGGATAATTTCTCTCTGCCCCCATTAAACATTTACTAACACAGTACCCCGGCTTTTGGATTCGATCCTTCACATGAATCAAAGTTGCACTGATGGCATGCTGGGATACGGCTAAGTAAATATACAACTCCTCATGGTCTACGGGCTTCGACAAAATTAGGGGCCTCTCCAGGTGACTCACCAAAGCTCGGAACGCGTCTTCATAATCCGGCGTCCATTCAAAATTCCTTTTCCCTCTCCTTATGAAATCAAAGAAAGGGATACATTTGTCGGTTGCCCTAGATATAAAGCGACTAAATGCAGCGACCTTCCCTTTCAGGCTTTGCACTTGTTTTATAGTTCTGGGTGCCCGTATATTCCGAATAGCTTGAATCTTTTCCAGGTTCACTTCAATTTCTTGTGCATTGACAATGAAACCCAGAAACTTTCCAGATGCAACACCGAAGGAGCACTTCAACGGATTGATTTTCATGTCGTTGAACCTCAGTATATCAAACATCTCTGCAAAGTCTCGAATGTGGTCGTTTGACTGCCGTGACTTCACGAGCATATCATCTACATAAACTTCCATCGTTCTGCTAATCTGATCCTTAAACATTCGATTCACCAGACGTTGATAAGTTGCTCCTACACTCTTCAACTCGAATGGCATTACCACATGACAGTACAATCCAACATATGTGACAAAACTAGTGTGCTCCTGATCCGGGATGTGCATCGGAATTTGATTGTATCCCGAATACGCATCCATAAACGACAACAACTCATGTCATGCTGTTGAGTCAAACAGTTGATCAATTTTGGGCAAGGAAAAGCTGTCCTTTGGGCACGCTTTGTTCAGGTTTGAATAATCAACACATGTCCTCCATTTCCCATTCGCCTTCCTTACCAGTACAGGGTTAGATATCCATTCGGGATAGAGAGATTCGCAAATAAACCCATTAGCTTTAAGTTTATCCACCTCCTCCTTGAGAGCAACGGACCTCTTCGGGTCCATGCCTCGTCTCTTCTGTTTTACTGAGACATGCTTTGGATTAATATTCAACATATGGCTCGTGATGGTGGGTGAAATCCCACGCATATCAGAATGGGTCCCAGCGAAAACATCATGATTCGCTAGGAGAAAATCAGTAAGACCCCTCATCATCGAGGGGCTGAGCTGTGATCCTATTTTTAATACCCGTGACGGGTCATCGTGGTGGACTACGATGTCAATCGTCAGTTCAGGCGGTGCTTCCTTGGCCTCCTTGGGTTCTTCATCGTCATCTCTCGGATCTTTGTCTCTATGGATCCGACTGTGTTGCCCAAGCTAAGGCTCAGGCACTACTTGTCAATTTTCAGCAACATGGATGCGAACGGACTTGTCCACACCCTTTCCCTTCTCTCTTTACTGAGCCTCTCTTAGCTTAGCCACATAACAGGCACGACCAGTTGCTTAATCGCCATGCACTACACCAACTCCATTGTCTGTCGGGAAATTTCAAAGTTAAGCACCATGAGGCCAAAGCTTCCCTAAACTCTGCCAGGGCCGGTAGGCCCAGAAAAACATTATACGGGGAATCAACGTCCAAAACAGTGAATGGTAGGATCTGCACTCTCCTATGTTCACCTTCACCTAACTCGACTGGCAACTTAACAAAGCTTACCGCATCAGTAGCCGCACCATTAAAGCCATGGATATGGGCCTTAGATGGTTTCAGGTCCTTAGCCTCCATCTTCATTTGATCATAAGCCTTCTTAAAGGTAATATTAACAAAACTCCCACAATCGATCAATACTCTCCTCACAAGCGCCGGTCTGATCGTAGCTAAGATAACCATCAGATCAATAGTAGGTGCCTCCAGCTGATCGGCATCCCTACTCCTGAACACTATATCATATGTCATCATTCACTGCTGTTTTGCTGGAGTCCCATCCTCCGTGTTCGAGCAACACTCAAAACTCGCATGTCTCAAAGAACTAGCATAACGCTCCATTTCCTGCCAACTCTTATCTGCAGGATGAGGCCCACCAACTATAGTGTTTATCACCAATCTTCCACCAGTTTGAGCGGGCTCCTCAGGTCGACCATGATCTTGTCCTCGGCTGGGATCGGACGTCCCCTATCCACCTTCCTGCGGATTCTTAACAAACTATTGCAACTTCTTCCGATGAATCAACTTTCTATAGCGTCGTGGAGGTCCCTACACTCATCGGTCTTGTGCCCATAGGTCTCGTGAAACCGGCAGTACTTTCCGATTTTCCTTTGTTCTTCGGTCAATTCTTTTGGGTGCGGCTTTTGGTACTGAAAAGTATTATAGGTGGACAGATAAATGTTTTCCAAAGATGTGTTCAGGGGTGTACATTCATTATAAGTCGAGATCCTCGGCTTCCACTTTCCTACTTCCCTTTTGCGTCCGGGATTCCCTCCTCCGGGTCCTTTAGGTAGCTTCGGTTTGTTTTGAACGTTAACTTGGACCTTTCCAGAGCTCTCACCAAATTGCTTCACTGCAATATTGCTTTGCATCGCTTCCCTGCTGGATCCTGCAGCACTGCCCCTTCTCGACAACCTGGTCTCCTCCTTTCCCATGAACTGATTTGCCTTTGAATAAAAACGTTCCGGGGTGATTGGTGGTTTTCCTGCTAGCCAGTCGCCAAACTCAGATTCCGAATCAACACCTCGCATCATGGCCATACGAATGGCATGGTCATTCAGATTACTAACTTCGGTAGCAGCAATGTTGAATCTCTGCAAATAGTCCTTCAACGACTCACCCAGAGCCTGAATCACACTGGATAATGACATCACATCTTTCGGGTGAGTAGCATGGATCCTGAACTGCTCCACAAATTTCAGACAGAGTTATTGGGAAGCACCTGCACTTGGTTGCATCATTTGCCCTAGCCGAGTCCATCATCCACTCGTATCTCATTATGTGCTGTTGAGGGTCGGTCTTCTCTTCATAAGCGGGCATTGTATGCATGCTAAATCTATGAGATATTCAGCTTGTAAGATGTTATCAGTAAATGGTGTATGACTCCTCGATACTCCCCAATCATCATTGGTCAAGCCCTAATTCTCCCTCATCAGCTGCTTGACCATAGCAGACAAATCTGGAGTCTGAATGGGAGGTGTTAGGTCGGTATCCGTCCTGCATGATTGCTCTAGTTGGCGCCTTCTCGACCGGTGATCATCTAAGTGTGCACCCCGAGGACCTACTTCAATATCACCCTGGTGAGGCAATTGACCAGCTTTTATGCATGCTCCAGAGCCTAAGTTTCTCATTTCAGGTTGAGCGTGACTTCCCAGGTGTAGTTGTGGAGCCACTATTCTAGTCAAGGGCTCTGGATCCGCTCTGTTGGATTGTCCATGGCGGCTTGTGACAAATTGCTCCGTTGCTCCGGTTTGCGCTATTTCAATCTTGCGGCGTCTACGCCTATGGTGTTCATCTGACGAAGTTGAGCTGTAGGATGGTGAGTAGGAAACGGGGCTTCCACTAGCATTCTGACGTTGATGCTGAGCAATCTGGTTCATCAAGTTGGCATTTGCTTGGATCTACTCATTAAGCTGTCTCCTGCTTTCCATGAGCTCCCTCATCAGATCATTGAACTTGGCCCGGGTGACGGCTTCGGCATGGCTCTAGACGGCGACGGGTTCCACACCTGCATTAGCTGGTTATTTGCTTGGTCCTACTTGCTGGACACTAGCAGTTTCATTAGCATCAGCATCGTAGGAGGCAAATCTGGTGCATGGCCTTGCCATCTTAGAATTATCTGTGGAAACTCTGAATAGAATCTGTAACTCTTAAGAACAAACTTGGATCTCCTTCGGGGGATTTCTTCAACCTAGTAGCAACAAAGTCGATCCAAACAGCCTGAGAATGAATCCTTCTAAGTGAAAGCACCAAAATGTAGCACCAGAATTGGTCACTAACACCCTAGAGTAGATTTGTGTAGAGAGACAAATGAAGATAATAAATGAAAACAGAGGAATAACACAATGTAATGCAAAAAGTAACAGTAAAGATAAGAACACCATAATTATAGTGGTTCAGCGTAACTGCCTACGTCCACTTTGAATGTGATCGTTATTGCTCTTTCAACTGTTTGATTGCAGATTCAATCAACAAAGAACAACTTGAATTTAGTTTAGAATGAAAAGGAAGTGAATATAAAAAATGGCAGAGTCTCTCCTTAGTTTCCGAAAAAGATCCTCTAAACTGGAACCCTACCACTCTATTTATAAATGGAAATGGCCTGGCTTCTTTGAGCTTGCATCTCTTTTCAGTCCTCTAGGCTAACAACTAAGAGATTTCGACCAACAATTGACAAGTTAGGAAGACCGAGCTGAATATGCCGAACCCTCTTAGCCGACCCGGGGTCCTCTGGATATCGATTCAAAGCAACCTTCACTCTAGCTCGAAGTAAGCTGGACTGCGACTCGAAGCAACTCATGCTTCATCCACTACCGACCTGAGGGGAT
Organism: Allium fistulosum; assembly: GCA_030737815.1. Taxonomy (NCBI): domain Eukaryota; kingdom Viridiplantae; phylum Streptophyta; class Magnoliopsida; order Asparagales; family Amaryllidaceae; genus Allium; species Allium fistulosum. The sequence continues at coordinate 1,189,278,467 of CM060904.1, read as the reverse complement.
ATACTGCCGACTTAGTAAGCAACCGAGCCCTCTAGAATGCACCGACCACAAACGACCGACCCCATATGACCGAACGCACATTACCGACCCATGCCTTGCCAATCCGAAGTGGAAAAAGCAACTACCTAGAGCATGCCGACCCGAGGTGTACTGATCCACTAAATTCTTGCTGAGCCCAAGTTACCGATCCCTAACTCTCATGACCGAACGAAAATAACCGATCCCAATACTCTATACCGACCCAGGATAGCCGATCCCAAGATAGTCTTCCACTACTGACCCCTTTTTCACACCAACCTCATACATACATGCTGACCCACAGTTGGACGATCCCTAGGCATTGAGCAATGCCGACCAATACATTTGCCGACCCATAATTAGGTGATCCACGCTGACCCGAAGTTGATAATTAGACAACCCAGAGTACATGCCCTTATGACTCGAAGTAAACTCCTCCCTGACCCGAAGTGGATTAATTCTTGACTAGTGCCCCATCAATGTTCAAAGGTAGCCTCTACAACTATCATCTTGTAGCCGGGCCAAGGTGTCAAGTAACAATATGTACGTTAAAGTATAAGTGAAAATGTGACCGGGAATCGGTTCTCCGATTGGCAACGGTTTATTGAACGAAAGTTGTTTGAAATCAATACAATGTTGTTTATATGTCATGTACACATATATAACACATAAATGCACACCCTAACATACACATAAACATATACATGTATACATTTACACTTAAACATATATATATATATAAGATATTTTAAGTAAATCTTCCTCCTAAGCTTAAACAAGTCAACATATGCATACATGAGTGGATGGAAGTGATGTGCACATGGGAGAGGGGCTATGGCCGTGTATTTTAAAGGGGTAGTGTGTTGGAGAAGCTTGGAAAAAGTGGTGTATGCATATCTTCCTTTATACTCCTCTTTTTTCCTATAAATACCCTACTCACTTCTCTTCTTTTTAATTCTTCTTCCTCCTTCTTCTTAAGCTTCCTAAGAGCTTCTTTAATGGCTTCCATGCCTTAGGAAAATATTAGCAAACTTATGGAAAAATATTAGTAAATTGTATACACATATATGTATATAATATCGATCCACTTCACAAACAAGTCAAAACACCTCCCTATCTTCTATAAACCTCACGCCACCACCTATCCCCTATTTGGCCGAGAACATTCACCTCCAAGAAGCTAGGCCAAGCCTTATAAGAAGAAGGAAGGAGATCAAGAAGCTCCGAAGCAAGGAAAAGAGGAGGAAATGCTGTCGGAGTGTTGTTGGTATCGATTCGAGAAGCTACGGAAAAGATTGGTGGAGTGGAGCCATAAGTGAATACTCATTGTTTATTTAATAATAATAATATCTATAACTATTTTTAAGCATAATAATATGACCATTTAATCTCTTAATGATTTGTATGAAAGGTTGATAACTTGAATGGTTATATGGATGTTGATATGGTTGATAACTTGGTTGTGATAAATTATGAGAAATAATAATAAAAATGGTTAAGAAATTAACCATGAATAACTAATGAAAAATAAATCCATATGGATGTGTATATGGAGTTTATTTAGCCTCTTAATGGTTTTGAAAATATGAAAAGGTTAAAAATGAATATTATAATAATATAATATTATGAAATTATTTGAAAATGAAAAGGAGATTTAATATGGAAAAATATTGGTTCTTTATAAATGATTTATAAACATATGAAAGTGTTTTGGTGAAGTTTGAAAGGTAAATGAAAATTTGGTCAAAAATAAGCGCTTCGCGTAACGGCAGTTCGCGAATTTGCGCCATAAAAATTAAACGAGTGTAAAAGTTGGAATATAGCTCAGAATTCTTCGAGATAAGAATTTTTCGAACTATTATATCCATAGTTTTCCAACGAAGAAAGAAAGTCAAGATTTCGATAAATAGATTTTGAAATATGAGTAAAACAAGTTTTGGAAAAATCTTGATTTTGCAGTTCGGAATCCAAGACTGGATTTCATTGAAAATAATGTTTTAAAATGTATAAAAATATGGAATAAATCTTATAAATCTTTTAAAATGTTTTAAAAGTAATTTGAATAGTAAAAATAGATTTCCAAATGATAAAAAGTTGTTTTGATCAATGTAGCTAAAAAGGCACTTTCCGCGGCAGTTTTTCGCAGCACTTTTCTATAACGTATATAGTTTTAAACTTAACAATTCTTTACCAACTATATTATAAATGTTTTCAAATGATTACTAAAGTGTTTTAAGTTAATTTGAAGGGTTTATGGAATGGTTAAATAAATGAATAAGTGTTTTAAGTACTGATTTGGAAGTTTTATAAATCATTTCTAAAAATGAAAGGAGTATGTGGAAACGACTACTACATTTGTCCCGCCTGTGAGATCTAAATGGTAAAACAAGGTATGTAACTAAGGTTAGGAATGGAGCAACCAGTGCCCTGAACTTACCTGGCCTTTGTTTTCTCTTTTAGACGAGGGGTGGAACAGATCGAAAGGAAAGCCCGGATGCTCTAAAAATAATGTTATTCCAATATGAGATTTAAATAAACGATTTGGTATTATTTTAATTCCTACGCTTGAAATTAATTTTTTTGGGTTTGCAGTAAACTATGTCTTAAATAACATCATTTTGACCATTTAAAAGTTATGTTTGGAAATAAGAAATCTTTGGTTAAGATTTAATAAATGATTTGGAAATGTTTTCCTAAGAAAAAGGGTGAAATGATTTAGTGTTATTCCAAGATTCAAAAGGGTTTAATTAACCAAATGATTTGATAAAAGAGGCTTAATGATTCCATATACTGTTAAGAAGATAAAGGAATAATTCAATAAATATATCTCTAAGAGATATATATGAATGAATAAAAGATGAATTAAATTGATTGACGATTGATAATCATATATGAACTTAACATCATTTTATCGATGATTGGTTCGGAGGAACCGGGGTGGGTAACTCCTATCTGAAAACCACTTCGAACCAATGTATACATTTGGAAGTGAAGACCTGATAATGATGATGATGATGATTTTTGAAGACGAGGATCTTCATGATGGAGGGATGCTTGCCACTAGTCCCTCGAGGTTAAATTTACCATATCATATATTTATGGTGGCAGTTGTGCTCTGTTATGAAAATCTTCAAGGACTAATTGCTACTAATCCTAGGTATAATTCCTTACAGGATGTGGTAGGAGGAGTGCCTTTGGTTTCGTTTAGTCCCATAACGAACTTGTATGGACGAATGTCTGACATTGCATTTCTAAGATCACAACGTTGACTTGTATGAACGTATATCTGTTTGGTGGTGGAGAAGGCAACTTCTCTTAGCTTAACACCCTTCTTTGAGACGTATGAGCTCAGAGTTTGTATGTTCGTGAAAGTCTATAGTTTTTTCAAAGGAATGGCAATGTGGCATTCAAAGTGGAAGCTGTGATGACCAAAGCGTGACTTTGCGAAAAGCAAAGTGTGGCTTTGTGGAGCGTAGCCTCACGAGCCTCACACCCCAGGAATGGTATGGGATACTATGTTGTCTAAAGGACATATTTCGGGCTATTAGTTATAAAGAATGAAAGGCATTTGTTGCCTTAACATGATGATATGGAAAGGTATGGAGGCTGACGGAGATCGTGTAAAGCCACCGAGTAATACACTGTTCCATGGTAGTGTAGCAGCATAGTTCGTAGGCTGACGGAGATCGTGTAAAGCCACTGGATTGAACTAGGGCTGTTATACATGGATTTTTCGGGTCTGAATGGTCACTAGTTCCCTATCAAGTTGGAAATCCAATTCCAATATGTTGCCTTTACAGTTTTGATTGTAGAACCTACTTTTTAAAAGTATCTAGTAAACCGTCAAATTTAATCAATGTAACAATTTCGGCTATTTTCATATTTTATTTGAAAAGTGTTTTCTAAGGAATGTCATGAGAAATTATATAAAAAAAATTTGGTATAAAAGTGATTTGGTTATCATAAGGTAAAAACCCATCCGTTTTTATGTGTGGGCGTGGTCGTATTAGATACCCTTCTTTTCAAAGGTTTTAAACTGGCATCAATTTACAAATCGAGTATCTCATGCTGTTTTATCAAGCCTGATCATGGTATTTTAATACTCGGGTCAGATCCGAGTAGTTTCAGGTTTAGTTGAAGACGCTTGGAGTTTCTAGAGGAGAGCTAGAGATCTTCATCTACGTATGGACGTATTCTATTGTCCATTGCATATATATTGCATTTTTTGTTTGGTTATCAGCATTTGTAAGGACATTGGTTTATAATTGTTCAGGCTGAATTCAGACTATGATATTGTATTTAAAATTTTCCGCTGTAAAGTTTATATATTGAAATAATATATGTTATTCCATTCGTGTGAGTTTCTGTTCTATCTTTATTTTCTTTTTCCCCTAACAATCGAGCTTTCTGGGACTTGGATTTGTGGCACGTGAATACCAAGGATGTATTAGTTTCGATTTTCGAGGGTCGAAAGCCCAGTCATCACATTTGGTATCAAAGCTTAGGTTGAGCGAACACCTAGGCTTTGTTGGGGTAAAAACTCATTATAGACAGGGTTAGTAATACCATGGAATGAGTGACTCATTAGAGATAGGGTTAGTAACACCCTAGAATGAGTTTTGAGAGTATTATATATATGAAAACATATTTGTTATTTAATATAAAAATGTTTTGTGTTGATTTATCTGTTGAGTGGTTTATAAATTCTGGTCGATGCGCCTGATCACGGTTATCGACATGGATATCTAAACACTTAACAAGGCAAATCGACAAACCGTTTTAAAAGAAGTGTATTTTATATATACAAAAGTATAAGTTGAAATTTATAAAATGTTATCCATTTGGAAAGTTCCAAGAATAAGGTCTTAATCTGTTTAGTGATGGTGGGAATAATCTTCTAAGTATCGATTATATGTTGGCTTGGGCGAACAATATCGAACACTTGGCACATTATTCTCCTTATCATTATATGATCAAGGCAAGTTCAAAATCCAAACAAGTTGAATTAAGTTATTTGGACAAAAGGTTTTAGGTGAATAAATAAATGGTATAAACCTTCTAATGACATCTTGGTATATCACTTAGGTCAGGATGTCATATTTTTCGGGGGAAGATTTTTGGATGACTCCAAAGCAGGCACAAAGAGCATGTGTAGCAAAAGAAGCAGAAGAGAAATTAAAACTAGGATCTTATGCTGGCATCTTCTGTTACAGATGTGGTAAAGAAGGACATTATGCAGTTCTATGTAAGATTAAGAAAGAAATGGAAAGGGATAAAAGGAGAGCAGAGAAAAAGAAGAAAGAAAAATCTTTTAGGGTTGATATATTCTGTTACAAATGTAAAAGGCAAGGACATTTTCTACATTGGTGCCCTAAAACAAAGAAGAAACCCAGAATTCGGTCAGGAAAGGTAAAGGGTTGCTACCGTTGCAAAAGACTAGCACATATGGCTAAAGAATGTCCTCGGATATGCATTTGGTGCTACCAGGGTAAACGCTTAATGACAGACTGTCCAAAGATGAAGGTGGCTGACCTAGGGCCTTAGAGATAAAGTATCGTCTACCTCAAAAGGAATCCAAGAATAGTATATATAGAAGTTCAAGTATCTATATATAAGATGGTGATGGATGATAAGTTGTATTCCCTAGGGAGTTATTCCTAAAAGTTTGTAATACAACTAGGAATGGATGTATAAATATGATGTTAATTAATTAAACTTCTCTTTGGATTATCCTCTCAAAGCACTTCTTCTATCTTATATCCGATCAAATTTAATAAGATATTTTGAAATAAAATGATTATATAATATTAATAAGTGTCTTTATAAAAGTGTTTATTAAGAAATTATTTAAGAATATATTTTATAAAAGTATATTTTGTAAAAATAAAGTGTAATTAGCAAAAAAATGATATTTGAGAAAGATGGATTTCAGAATTCATATCCTAATGTTCTGAAAAAGTATAAAGGGAAAGTTTCATAATATAAAATAAGTTTGGAATTAAATTCATAAGGAGATTTATTAACAAAGAAATTTCAAAGGAATTTTGAAATAAGAATTATAATGGTATTATTCCAAATAAAGGATAATCGATTTCTTTTGGAAAAAAAATAATAATAGTATTATTTCTAAAAAGAGATTTTGAAAACGAAAAACAATCTTATGGTTAATCGATCCGAGTGGCTCGAAAGTAATTAAAAATGGGCATGAGATGTGTTCGGATGGTAAACGCTTCTCTTAAGTATTCCTCTTCTCGTTAAGAAAATATGCGATACTATTGGTAGTATCCAGTTCCTTGGTATCATTTATGAGTTACTCGATCAATATAATCTTCTAAAGTTAAAAAGCATAATGTGAATCACTCATTTGACAAATTTATGGCTGTCAATTTTTATCAAAGTGTATTATCTTAATTGATAAGCATGGGTATGCTTTGATCTTTAAAGTAAATATTTAAAGTTAATAATGAATGGTTTTGGGTTTGTTAGTAAATGATGTTTTAGCAACATTTGTTTTTAAACCCTTGAACGACGACACATTGGAAGAAATCTTATGGGTATATTTAGATCTTTAATAGTGGGATTTTAAAAATAATAACAAGTATTGGAGTCTTTTATAAATAGATGGAAAATATTATAATTATCATGTTATAAAAAGAGAAGTTCATTTTAATAATGTTCCGGTGGTAGTTGTTTTAATCTCTTTGATTATATTTTAAAGTAAATAAAACTGGTTAAGTAAATTATGAACATACTTAAAACATTTGAATAAGTTTATAAATACTATTAAAAATGGTAAGTAAAGAGAATATATATGTATAAAGGAAATTTAACTGATAAAGGAGTGTTAATTGATAAAGAAAGTTTGAACTAAATAAAGAAAGTTTTCGCATTTGATAATAGTTAAAGGAAGTTTATGGTGATTTATTAATTTAATGAATTATTTTGAAAATAATTTTTCAGAAACCATTAAGAAATATTTGGAAATAAAAACGTAAAATGGCTATCTTTATAAAAGTTTGAATAAAAGATGAAAGTTTTATGAAATGTTTTCATATAATTTTTTTGAAAGATTAATAAATACATACGAAGTATATGGATTATTTCGTCGCACGATTTAATCTAAGATTCGAGTACAAAACTTTGACGTGTTTGACACTTATCCGAAAAAGAATTTATCACTCGATTCTTGACGACGAACAATGATGAGGGTTTATGGTTAGATGCTTGAGTTCTCAATCATAGTTGAGAGCTATGCAAGGAGAACTAAAGTTCTGATCCGAAAGCCTGGTCAGAGTCCGCACTAAAGGATTGGGGGATCAATACTAGTTCGAAAGTAATTTGTGGATTCGAATAGTAGATGGATATTGTGTACGGATGATCTGTGTACATCATATGCATGTAAGTTTAAAAATAAATATATTTTGGGCAAATAATTTTGGGTTTTTGTTTGGGTAATTTCGGGGACGAAATTATTTTAAGGGGGAAAGTCTGTAACGACCCGCCAATTTATCACTTTGATAAGTTGTATTTATTTTTAAATAAAAGGTTGATAATACAAATAATATTGTATTGACCGATAATAAGTAATAGTAATCTTATTTTGAACAGAATTTTACAAAAATATTTTCCTTGAAATCTAAATCGATAAAATGGCTGAAAACTATTTTGTCAAAAACCAGCTCTATAATCGTAAAACGTGGCGCACCGAGCTGGATACATACACTTATTTTTATAATTAAACAAGAATTTGAAATAAAATTAATCGAGTTATTTTTGATAATTAAATGTGTTTTTGACATTGTTAGTAATCCCCTTAAATATGATAATTGATTTATTTAATTTAAATTGAGATTTACTGATTAAATAATTATTTTAATTACCCAAATAATTATTTTAAACGATAATAGTTCATTTTAAATTTTTATAAAGTGATAATAAATAATTTATAATAGATTTATTAAGATATATAATCGGTTTGAAAATATAAGGAAAAATCGATATCGCTTTATCGGTATAATAACGATTATTGTAAATAATTGTTAATATGAATTTCTATGGTTTTATATTTCAAATATGATCATTTTAATTAATCTAAAATGACAAGAAAATGTTTTTCAAATTTTTTTTTAAAAATATATGTACGTTAAAGTATAAGTGAAAATGTGACTGGGAATTGGTTCTCCGATTGGCAACGGTTTATCGAACGAAAGTTATTCGGAATCAATGCAACGTTGTTTATATGTCATGTACACATATATAACACATAAATGCACACCCTAACATACACATAAACATATACATGTATACATTTACACTTAAACAAATATATATTATAAAGTATATAAGATATTTTAAGTAAAGCTTCCTCCTTAAGCTTAAACAAGTCAACATATGCATACATAAGTGGATGGAAGTGATGTGCACATGGGAGAGGGGCTATAGCCGTTTATTTTAAAGGGGTAGTGTGTTGGAGAAGCTTGGAAAAAGTGGCGTATGCAAATCTTCCTTTATACTCCTCGTTTTTCCTATAAATACCCTACTCTCTTCTCTTCTTTTTCATTCTTCTTCCTCCTTCTTCTTAAGCTTCCTAAGAGCTTCTTTAATTGCATCCATGCCTTAGGAAAATATTAGAAAAGTTATAGAAAAATATTAGTAAATTATATACACATATGTATATAATATTGGTCCACTTCAAAAACAAATCAAAACACCTTCCTATCTTCTCTAAACCTCACGCCACCACCTATTCCTCATTCGGCCAAGCACATCCACCTCCAAGAAGTTAAGCCGAGCCCTACAAGAAGAAGGAAGAAGATCATGAAGCTTCGGAGCAAGGAAAAGAGGAGGAAGTGCTGCCGGAGTGCTGCTTGTATCGATTCGAGAAGCTACAGAAAAGATTGGTAAAGTGGAGCCATAGGTGCGTACTCATTGTTTATTTAATAGTAATAATATCTATAACTATTTTTAAGTATGATAACATGACCATTTAATCTCTTAATCATTTGTATGAATGGTTGATAACTTAAATGATTATATGATTGATTATATGGATGTTGATATGGTTGATAACTTGGTTGTGATAAATTAAGAGAAATCATAATAAAAATAGTTAAGAAATTAACCATGAATAATTAATGAAAAATAAATCCATATGGATGTGTATATGGAGTTTATTTAGCCTCTTAATTGTTTTGAAAATATGAAAAGGTTAAAAATGAATATTATAATAATATAATATTATGAAATGATTTGAAAGTGAAAAGGAGATTTAATATGGAAAAATATTGGTTTAAATGTTTGAAAATGATTTATAAATGTTTTATAAACATATGAAAGTGTTTTGGTGAAGTGTGAAAGGTAAATGAAAATTTGGTCAAAAATAAGCGCGTCGTGTAACGGCAATTCGCGAATTCGCGCCACAAAAACGAGTGTAAAAGTTGGAATATAGATCGGAATTCTTAGAGATAAGAATTTTCCAAACTATTATATCCATAGCTTTCTAACAAAGAAAGAAAATCGAGATTTCGATAAGTAGATCTGAAATATGAGTAAAACAAGTTTTGGAAAAATCCAGATTTTGAAGTTCGGAATCCAAAATTGGATTTCTTTGAAAATGGTGTTTTAAAATGTTTCAAAACGTGGAATAAATCTTATAAAACTTTTAAATTGTTTTAAAAGTGATTTGAGTAATAAAAATGGATTTCCAAATGATAAAAAGTTGTTTTGACCAATATAGCTTAAAAGTCACTTTCCGTAGCACTTTTTCGCAGCACTTTTCTATAACTTATATAGTTTTAAACTTAACAAGTATTTTCCAATTATTTTATAAATGTTTTTAAATGATTACTAAAGTGTTTTAAAGTTAATTTGAAGCGTTTATGGAATGGTTAAATAAATGAATAAGTGTTTTAAATAGTAATTTGGAAGTTTTATAAATCATTTCTAAAACGAAAGGAGTATGCAGAAACAACTAGTACATTTTGTCCCACCTATGTGATATAAATGGTAAAACAAGGTGTGTAACTAAGGTTAGGAATGGAGCAACCAGTGCCCTAAACCTACCTAGCCTCTGTTTTCTCTTTTAGACGAGGGGTGGAACGGATCGAAGGAAAAGCCCGGATGCCCTAAAAATAATGTTATTCCAATATGAGATTTAAATAAACAATTTGGAATTATTTTAGTTCCTATATTTGAAATTAATTGTTTTGGGTTTGTAGTAAACTATGTCTTAAATAACATCGTTTTGACCCATTTAAAAGTTATGTTTTGGAAATAAGAAATCTTTGATTAAGATTTAATAAATGATTTGGAAATGTTTTCCTAAGAAAAAGGGTGAAATGATTTAGAATTATTCCAAGATTCAAAAGAGTTTAATTAACCAAATGATTTGATAAAAGAGACTTAATGATTCCATATACTATTAAGAAGATAAAGGAATAATTCGATGAATATATCTCTAAGAGATATTTATGAATGAATAAAAAGATGAATTAAATTGATAGATGATTGATAATCACATGTGAACTTTACATCTTTTCATCGATGATTGGTTCGGAGGAACCGGGGTCGGATTTGGATAACTCCTATCCGAAAACCACTTTGAGCCAATGTATACGTTTGAAAGTGAAGACCTGATAATGATGATGATGATTTTTGAAGACGAGGATCTTCATGATGGAGGGCTGCTTGCCACTAGTCCCTCGAGGTTAAATTTACCATATCATATATTTATGGTGGCAGTAGTCCTCTGTTCTGAAAATCTTCGATTGCAAGGAATAATCGCTACTAATCCTAGGGATAATCCACGACAGGATGTGGTAGGAGGAGTGCCTTCGGTTTCATTCAGTCCCAGAACGAACTTGTATGGATGAATGTCTGACATTGCATTTCTAAGATCGCAACGTTGACTTTTATGAATGTACATCTATTTGGTGGCGGAGAAGGCAACTTCTCTTAGCTTAAAACCCTTCTCTGAGACGTACGAGCTCAGAGGTTGTATGTTCGTGAAATTCAATAGTGTTTTCAAAGGAATGGCAATGTAGCATTCGAAGTGGAAACTATGATGATCAAAGCGTGAATTTGCAAAAAGCAAAGTGTGGTTTTGTGGAGCGTAGCCTCACGTGCCTCACACCCCAGGAATGATATGGCATACTGTGTGTCTAAAGGACATATTTCAGGCTATTAGTTATGAGGAATGAAAGGCATCTGTTGCCTTAAGATGGTGAAATGGAAAGGTATGGAGGCTGACGGAGATCGTGTAAAGCCACCGAGTAATACGCTGTTCCGTGGTAGTGTAGAAGTATAGTTTGGAGGCTGACGGAGATCGTGTAAAGCCACTGGAGTGAACTAGGACTGTTATACGTAGATTTTTTGGGTCTGAATGTTCACTAGTTCCCAATCATGTTGGAAATCCAATTCCAATACATTGCCTTTACGGTTTTGATTGTAGAACCTATATTATCCCGCCTTTTGGCAAGGCCGTGACACCAAGGAATTGACTAGTAACCAATGACGGCCCGTCCTAGATATCAATTATACACAGGCTCACTATGGATATCGACGAATTTTGTCCGAGTCTGAATCGAGCTAAAATTGATATGACATGACAACCTAAGCTATGAGAGTCAACGTTCCAAATCTCAAGTCAATCCGAGTTTGTATGCTCAAATTGTGAACGATACAAATTTGGTTAAGAACAGCCTTCTTCGACTCGCTCCAGTTCGAATCCATTGGAAGTGCACACTTCGACTCGCTTCGCTTCGAGCCATACTTCGACTCGATCCGTTCGCAACCATCAGAAGCCAACTTCGAATCGCTCAGATTCGACTCGCTTCACAACCATCAGAAGTGACTATTTCGACTCGCTCCACTTCACCTCCATCAGATGCCTTCTTCGACTCGCTCCGCTCGAACCACTGTTCGACTCCATCGAGTTCGACTCCATTGGCAAAGCCACTGTTCGAATCCCTCGGGACGCTCCACTTTGACTCGCTCAATCAATACCCACTTCGACTTGCTCAAAACAGCATCAAAGGCAGAGTGACCCAAAGACTCAAAGCGCCACATCACCGAGTCGAACGTAAGCGAGTCGAACAGAGCTAGTCGAACGAAATAGCCAACCGAGAATCTCATTTCGTATTGATCATATCTCCTGATACAAGTCCAAATGCTATGAAATTTTCATAGAAGGCTACGTGCATGCTAAAGAATGTCCACGCCAAATTTCGACTCCATTGGACGAAATCTTGATCGATACGAAATATGTTCGTATCGATCACGGATCTGACCGAAACTTCGCAGGCTTGGGCGCGCGGGCCTGGTCACGTGCCAAATAGGGTCTCCCGAGATCTGAGCGAAATACCTGCCTCCTACACCTATAAATAGACCCCCAAAGCCAACAGAAAAGGGGTTCTTCTTCCTCTTTGAGATCTCCAACGCCCAGACTCCGCCGGATCCAGATCTGAACTCCATTGCTGCTGCTACCAACGAATTTCACTGCTGCAAATCATTGTTATTTGCTGTAATTTGCTGAAATCAATTGTAAACATCAAAGAAAGATCAATGAAGCAAACTACTTCATAGTGGACGTAGGAAATACGCCGAACCACTCTAAATTCTTATGTCTCCTTGCATTTTTCTTAGTTTCATATCTGAGATTTGGAGTTTTTGTTAGATAAATCCTCTTTTTACATTTATTTTCTTCACTTTATCTCTTCAAAGACTTCCAAAGAGTGTTGTGCCCAATTTTGGTACAAACACTTTGGTGCTTTCATTGAGAGAAATCCAATTTTTCTCCTGCTCTTTGGATCTCCTATCTATATTGGATTGCATAAATCTAAGAAGAAGATCCAGATCTAGAACTTTGAAGCCCTTCCATTCTATTCAAATTTGCAATCAGATCTAGGAAAGGACTTCATTAATTCATTATGGTGAGCACACGTACCACTTCTATAGCTGCTGATCAAGGAGCACGGGACCAACAAAATCCCATGCAATCACCTCCATCCAACCAAAATGCTGCAGGACCTTCAGATCCAACAGGTCCGGTTACCAGACAAGAGTTCCAGGCACTGTTCCAAGAATTGACCCAGAGTCGACAACAGCTAACTGAACAACTGCGCGCCAACGCGGAGTTGAGCAACCAACTAAATCGCCAGAGGCAAAGAAGATCCAGAAGAGACCAAGATTCCTATTCTTCCACAGAGAGTTCAGCCTCATCTGATGGCTAAACCAGATCCACACACCCACGGCTATGTGTAAGCTACACCCAAGCCACGGGACACCAACCCGCTTCGAATCTTGGGCAACCTAGAGCTGGACCATCCGCTAGCCTCCGTACAGAACCTTCAACTCGAGGAGGTGCTGCTCCTTACCATGTCACCAACAACATTGCTATTACCACCACTACTGGACGGGGAGGTGATGCTAGGAACCAAGCTGATCCTCAACGTAACTAACGAGAGCAGACTCCTGAGCCTTATGTCCCTGAGGATGTTGAACCAAGGAGGCGAGGCATGGACCGTCGACCGCGTCCGGTCCCGTCTCGCGCTGTGGAACCCGACCACACCTTGGCACAACATGCTGCAAGTATTCGAGTGCCGGATATACCAACGATGATCCGTGAAAGTCAGGGTCTCAGTAATGACGATTGGGGAATCTCCCGGAGTCATACCCCTTTCACCGATGACGTGTTATATGCTGAACCACCTCGGCACTTCAGGATGCCAGCTTTGCCAGTTTATGAAGGAAGTTCTGATCCCAATCAACACGTCCTGAAATACGAATGGCTGATGAATGCTACGAGAGCTGATGACGCAGTAAAGTGCCGTAGTTTCCCCATTTCCCTAGGGGGCATCGCAACCATGTGGTTTACTCGTTTGCCACCACGATCCATTTCTAACTTTGACCAGATGGCCACAAAGTTTGTCGAACAATTCTGTATGCACGTAGCGAGGCCTAAAGATGTCAACACTCTATCTAGTGTTACAAAAGCTCCCGGAGAAACACTTAGACATTACTTGGAGCGATTCCACGCTGCGTGTGCAGAAATAAGCAATCCCAATGATAACTCTATCCTGATGGCATTGACTAAGGGGATTGATGCTGATTCCGAGTTTGGAAATTGGTTAGCTGGAAAACCACCCGCATCATTGGACCGTTTCTATTCTAAAGCGGCCCAATTCTTGAGAAGGGAGGATGCGAAACAGTCTAGGAAGCAGGATGACGTAGGGCCCAACATCGAAGGGATCTAAAGCAACATCGCTGTTAAACAGTCTGGAGAGACTTCAGGAAAAGTTCAGTTGAACGTACAACATAAACAAAATCAACAAAGGGACAATGGGAATCAAAACAAGAAACGCGATCAGAATCATGGTCCACGGCATAGAGCTTCCATGTATGATAATTACACTCCATTAAACACGTCGTTGGAAAATGTGTATCTGCAAACCTGCAATACCATGCAATACAAGAAACCTGCCCCAAAACCACCAACTGAGAGACAAATCCAAACAGCGAAATTTTGTCGATTCCATGAGAGTTATGGCCACAACACCAATGAGTGTCATCACTTACAAGACCTCATTAAAAAACTGATACGTGAACGGAAGTTGGATCAGTATGTGCAGGCGCCGTAATCTGGTGGTGCGGGCCCATCAAATCAGAATCGTGCGCCAAATTAGGAAGGACAGAAGGAACCCGCTCGTACAGGCGGAAGGTTAGTTATCAATACGATAAGTGGTGGTCCTCACCCAGCAGATCAAAGATGGAAGGAAATGGAGTCGTATGCCAGTTCTATCAGGCATGCGGACTTCGAGTGTTGTAGCAGTTTTGATGAAGGGGCTCCGGCCAAGCAACAGAAAACGATGACGGATGACATCGTGTTCAGGAACAAAGATGCTGATAAAGTCGAAGCCCCCACTATCGATCCACTGGTCATCTCAGCACAAGTAGGTCCCGCTTGGATGAAGAGGATCTTAGTTGACAGTGGAAGCTCTGTGAATATTTTGTTCAAGCGAGCTTATGATCAAATGAAAATGGAAGCCACAGACTTGAAGCCTTGTCAATCCCGAGTCCATGGTATCAACGGAAGTGCTACTATACCCACTGGAATGGTGGAACTGCCAGTAGAGTTGGGAGTTGGATAACGACGGAGAGTACGAATGCTACAGTTCATTGTTTTGGACATAGACTCCCCTTACAATGCTTTCTTGGGCCGATCGGCCCTCGCTGAATTCAGGGCAGCCATCGCCCCGTGGTGCTTGACTTTAAAGTTTCCCACCGATCACGGAATAGGAATCATTCAGGGAGATCAGGCTGCTGCCAGAGCCTGTTATGTTGTTGAGCTGCGGGAGGCGCAGCGAAAGGAGAAAGGAAAGGGCGTAGAGGAATCTCTCTTCGTCTGTTTTGCCGATAATTGACAATTAACGCCTGGGGCCCAGGACCGGGCACCCCAGCCAATTCCTCAAGGATCTTGACCTGAGAGAAACTGAAGACGAAGGAGAATCTAAAGAAAGTCAAGCATCCACGGCCGAACTGACGATTGATGTCCCAGTTGACAGTAACGATGATTCGAAAATGATAAAGATGGGATCTCAGCTAGGCCAGCAATCTCAAGAGGAATTGGTTGAATTTCTACGGGCAAATCTTGACGTGTTTTCCAGGACACATTCCGATATGTGTAGGATCTCGCCGGACATCGCGAGCCACACCCTGAACATTGATCCGTGGCATGTCCCGGTCAAACAGAAAAGGCGCGGTATGGATCCAGAGAGATCTGTCGCCCTTAAAGAAGAAGTGGAAAAGCTTAAAGCGAACAGGTTCATTCGGGATGCCCTATATCTTGAATGGGTGTCGAATCCCGTGCTCATCCGAAAGCCGAACGGAAAGTGGAGAACGTGTGTCGATTATTCCGATCTAAATAAAGCATGTCCCAAAGATAGCTTCCTGCTTCCCAGAATTGATCAGCTCATAGATTCGATAGCTGGGCATGAACTCTTATCCTTCATGGATGCGTATTCTGACTACAATCAGATACCAATGCATTTACCCGATCAAGAACATACCAGCTTCGCAACCAATCTGTGACTTTACTGTTACAAGGTTATGCCATTCGGACTCAAGAACGCCAGGGCTACTTATCAACGATTGGTCAATCGGATGTTTGCCAATCAAATCGGGAAAACAATGGAAGTATATGTAGACGACATGCTTGTGAAGTCACGACTCTCCACCGACCATGTAAAAGACCTGGAAACTATGTTCAACATACTTCGAGAATACAAAATGAAGCTCAACCCACTGAAATGTCACTTTGGAGTTGCATCCGGAAAGTTCCTTGGGTTCATCGTTAACGCTCGAGGAATCGAAGCTAATCCTGAAAAGATTTAGGCAATCAGAAATCTTGAAACTCCAAGGACTATAAAGCAAGTCCAGAGTCTCAATGGGAAGGTAGCAGCATTGAGCAGGTTCATTTCAAAGTCCACTGACAAATGCATTCCCTTCTTCGATCTGATCCGAAAAGGGAAACGAAACTTTGAATGGACCACGGAGTGCGAGGGCGATTTCCAAGCACTAGTTCAACATCTATCCACACCACCGATCCTATCAAAGACTATTGATCATGAGAAGTTATATACATACTTGGCGATATTAGAAAACGCAATCAGCGCTGCCTTGGTTCGAGAAGAGGACGGGACACAGAAGCCAGTATACTACGTCAGCAAACGATTGACTGGGGCTGAAAAGAACTATCCAAAGCTAGAAAAGTTGGCCTACTGCCTTGTAATTGCATCAAGAAAACTCCGACCATATTTCCAGGCACATCCCATTGTTGTTTACACCGACCAGCCGTTACGACAGGTCCTTTCACGGCCTGAGACGTCTAGTAGGTTACTCAAGTGGAACATCGAACTGAGTCAGTTTGATATTACTTGCACTCCAAGACGAGCAATCCAAGGACAAGTCCTAGCTGATTTCATAGTTGAATTTACCATTCCAGAGGATTTTTCTGAAAACAGTAAATCCCCCGAATACGTCTGGAAGCTGTATACTGATGGTGCATCAAACGACCGGTGTTCGGGAGCTGGTGTTGTACTCGAAACCCCCGAAGGCCGATCTATATGCTACGCTTTGAAGTTCGACTTTCATGCAACCAATAATGAAGCTGAATATGAAGCCCTCTTAGCTGGCTTAAAACTTTCTAGAGATTTGAGAATTATCGCAGTGGAAATTTATTGTGACTCACAATTGGTTGTGTGTCAAGTACGGGGAGAGTATCAGGCAAGAGATCGAAGGTTGGCTACTTACTTAGCTCAAGTTCAGGAAGTACTGAATCAATTCGATTACTACGCCATCTATTGTATACCTCGGGAGCGCAACCAAAAGGCCGATTCATTGGCAAAGCTAGCCAGCACAGGTGAAGCTCAGCAAATGGGACTCGTTCCCGTAGAAACGCTATCTTCCCCAAGTATCGACCGGACAGAAATAAACTGGGTATGCGAAACGGTTCCCGAAAAGGATTCATGGATGACCCCACTCAGAAATTACATTGAGCACGGAACCCTGCCGGAGCGCAGGAGTGAAAAGAGACAAGTCCTTCGGAAGGCCTCGCGATTTACCATCCAGAATGGACTCATGTACAAAAGGGGGTACTCAGTCCCCCTACTCCGGTGTATCGCTCACGATGAAATTAAACAAGTATTGCGCGATGTGCACGAGGGAGAATGTGGCGATCACACCGGGGGGCAAGCACTTGCCAAGAAAATACTTCGCTATGGATATTACTGGCCTACCATGAATCGTGATGCGTTGGACTATGCAAAGAAATGTGATAGGTGCCAGAAATAAGCCCGAATTCCTAGAGCTCCTCCTACCGAGATAAAGCAAATGGTCAGCCTATGGCCGTTCGCAATGTGGGGCATTGACATCATCGGCGCTCTACCTCTGACAAAAGGTGGTGCGAAGTACGCCATCATCGCAGTTGATTACTTTACAAAGTGGGCTGAAGCCGAAGCTCTCGCTACCATTACAACGAAGATAGTAATCAACTTTGTGGTTCGTAACATCATCTGTCGATTCGGTCTCCCACACACCATTATTACTGACAACGGAACCCAATTCGATAGTGCTGAATTCAAAGATTTCTGCAAACGATTCCATATCCAAAAGAAATTCTCTGCAGTTGCACACCCTCAGGCAAATGGACAGGTCGAAGTTGTTAATAAAGTTATAAAATCCATTCTGAAAAAAACGACTGGAAAAGGTCGGTGGGAAGTGGGTTGATGAACTTCCTATGGCTTTATGGGCTTACCAACAACCCACAAGACTGCGACCGGTCACACTCCATTCTCTCTTTCTTACGGTTCAGAAGCCGTTGTTCCAGTCGAGCTAGAAGTACCTTCTCATCGTGTGACATACTATGATCCGAAGAAAAATGCTATATTACTTGCCGAATATCTCGATCTACTAGATGAGAAGTGTGAAGAAGCTGATTTGAAGGCAGCTACGCATCGAAGTCGAGTCGCCCGATTGTACAACGCCAAGGTCCGTCCGTGAACCTTCGAACTAGGCGATCTCGTCTTAAAAAGAATCTATCCGATTCCTTCGCATATGAAGCCGACATGGGAAGGACCGTATGTTATTGAATAAAGACTCGGAGATGGCACATTCAAGTTATCGACCGTCGCCGGTCTTACTCTGCCAAGAGCTTGGAATAGCGAGAGCCTTCACCGTTATTACAGATGACAGGCTATCTTTATCCATTTAGTTTACTTTCCTTTTTTTGCGATTTGTTTCTGAATTTCGAAATTAGAACTTGTAATAAGGCAACTGACTTTGCCATACTTTCTTATTTTAACAATAAAATGCAATCTCTTCGAGCCAGAGCTGTGATTTACTTCAAATGCTTCATATGACCATCACTATGCACGGAGAGCTAAGTTTCACCATACGGTGGAATTTATTCAAATAGAGAGTGACTGCGATGCAACCAATCACTCGCTAAGTGAAACCCGAGCTCGGAGGCAAGCCATCACATCAAAGTCAAAAAAGGATTGATACACGACAATCCTTCATTAACTCCGTATTCCCAGAGTGCGAAGTGGAGTATAAACATCAACTCCGAACTCCCAGAGCGCGAGTCGGAGTATGAACATCAAGTCCGTATTCCCAGAGTGCGAAGCGAAGTATAAACATCAACTTTGAGTTCCCAAAGCGCGAACCGGAGTATAAACATCAACTCCGAGTTCCCAGAGTGTGAACCGGAGTATAAACATCAACTCCGTATTCCCAGAGTGCAAAGAGGAGTATAAACATCAACTCCGAACTCCCAGAGCACGAGTCGGAGTATAAACATCAACTTCGAGTTCCCAGAGCGCGAAACGGAGTATAAACATCAACTCCGAGTTCCAAGAGCGCGAACTGGAGTATAAACATCAACTCCGTATTCCAAGAGTGCGAAGCGGAGTATAAACATCAACTCCGAACTCCCAGAGCGCGAGTCGGAGTATAAACATCAACTCCGTATTCCCAAAGTGCGAAGTGGAGTATAAACATCAACTTCGAGTTCCCAGAGCGTGAACCGGAGTATAAACATCAACTCCGTATTCCCAGAGTGCAAGCAGAGTATAAACATCAACTCCGAACTCCCAGAGCGCGTGTCGGAGTATAAACATCAACTCTGAATTCCCAGAGTGCGAACCGGAGTGTAAGCATCGACTCCAAATTCCCATAGTGCGAATTGGAGTATAAACGACAACTTCGAACTCCCAGAGTGCAAGCCGAAGCATAGACATCGACTTTTGGTTCCCAGAGCGTGAGGCGGAGCGTAGACACCAACTTCAGTTCCCGAAGCATGAATCGAAGTATAGATATCAACTCCAAACTCCCAGAGCGCGAGTCAGAGTATTAACATCAAATCCAAGTCCCCAGATCACGGGCATATGGTTGATACTTAAGACGGCGTGACCAACCGCCGATAAACAAATAAGAATCCCCGGAGTGCGGATATGATCGTCGACGATCGGACAAGCGTGAATAAACCACTCAATCTCTGTTTGTCTCAAACACCCATTCAGTGGCACTAGACTCGACATGCTATAAGAAAAGGGCGATCGCTGACAGATGTTTTACAACACACCACCAAGACTGGGGGGCAAGACTTAAGCGTCAACCATCGAATGAAGCAATCCGACGTCAAAATTCAACTCGTTTCCCGGTCACAAACCATGTCCACAGTTTCCGAACTTGGCGAACAAAAACAAACTTGATTCAAAAGCTAAAACTTCACAAGTACACTTCAGATATTGAAACACTTGGACAAATACACAATGACAGAAAAGAAGCCAAAAAAAGAGAAGTTTCTTTTCTATTGTTTATAAAAGAAGTTCGTGTACAAGTTTCTAAAAATCCCTACTAGCAGGGGCCGAACCCGCATCTATACACGGCTAACAAAATGCAAGTCAAAATAAACCGGGGAAGCATATTTAATCTTTCTTCTTCCTTGGCTTCCTTCTCGGTGTAGACCCGCTGGAGCCACCGCTAATCTTCCTCTTCGAGCTTTTTCTTTTCGGCGGTGGGTCTTCAGACGAGGGCATTATATCAACATCCTCCTCCGAACTTGAGTGGATAGGAATGATCTCTGCGGGCGGAGTCGGAGGAACAAGATCAAGAACAGAAGGTGGAATGGGCACGCTGGTAATGAAAACAGTACCACTGGGAGATAACATGCTAAGCGGAGCAGGTCCCGGTGCTGCCATCCCACCTCCAAAACTGCCACCATGAGTCGCTGCTGCCATTTCAACGTCGATTTGAGCAAACATCTCCTCTTCAGTTACTGCTCGAGCCCTGCTAAGGGCATCAGCAGTCGGTATTGAAGAACTTGCAGCAGGATCAGTTCCACTCATGACAGATGACAAGTCTGCAAGAGGATCGCCGTGACGACGAAAGAGTTCATCCATCAGTTGCTCATCAAACATAATCATACTCCCCTGCATATCGTTAAGCGGGGCAGCTGTACTCACGGTGATTGCTTCGGTCACTATAGCCTCCTGCGTTTGATATGGTTTTTGAGTAGCAGGAGGCATGGTCGGTGCAGCATCGATCACTGGACAAAGAATAAGAGAACTGTTAGAACTTAACTCAATCGAAGATTTCGACTTAAGAAATATATGTGGAATGTTCAGAATACCATCCTCAGTTTGACTCGTAGGCGGCAGAGCGACATCAATGACTTGCGTTGCAGTCGAAGACATCTGCGGCTGATCTGGATTATAAGCAGGAACGGCCTGGGGATCGACCGTAGACGCGGATTCGGGCTGGGTTGACATTGGAACTTCAAGACTTGCTTCATGGTGGTCAACTCCAGAACCCTCTCCCACTTCAAAGTGATGGGCGCCAAGTCTTTCCTTCTCATGCAGAATCATTGACTCGTGGAGAATCTTCTTTTCATCTTCAGTCAGAATGCGATTATCGAGTTCAAACTCATCCACAGACTCGCCCTGATGCGCTTCCTTCTCTTCCTCAACCAGTCGACTCCAAACTTTGTAGAGATGCGTCAAAAAATCATCGAGCCAGGCTAGACCCCTGTACCTCAGCACGTTAGCGTTGTAAACAACGAGAAGGTCTTCGATGTCAGCCTCTAGCCTGGACTCGACCAACTTCACTTTTTCCTCCACTTCAGCCTCCACCTTGTGGACTTTAGCCACGGCCGCATCCCGTTCGTCCCTGAGCAGGACAGCTTGTTCGCACGCCTCCTGGGCTGCATTGTTCGCGTCATCTTTTTCCTTGGCCATATCAGCAAATTTGGCCTTGAGTTCATTAAGCTCCTTGGCCGCTGCATCCCGCTCGGCGGTGACTTTAGTGTTCCGGTGGCCCATCTCCTCCACTAGGGCAACATGTGTCTGCCCCAACCTCTCCATTGCCGCCTTCGCTTCATCAGCTTTTTTGGTGGCCTCAATCTCCGATTTTCGGGAAGACTCGGCCTCAGTAGTCAGCACTTGAATGATCCGATCCCTTTGAGCGAGTTCGGTCTCCATTTTCTCAAGCGCTTTTGCTCGCTCAAAGGCCACCTTAGAAGCTTTCTCCGCGGCCTTTACCCACTCTCTGTACTGGGTGTAGATGTCATGAACGTACTCATGCATCGTGTTCTCCACTCCAGACGGAATTCTTTTTAAGTGTGTCGGGAATACATAGACATCGAAGCAAATGTTCAGAAAGTTTTTCCTCATCTAAGCCAGCTTAATGGCCCCTTCACCGGTGGGTTCAGTTGGGACCTGTTCTGTAATCATGGAGGCCATGGTCTCAACTCTCTGAATATGAGTCTCAGATCTAGAAGTATGAGAAGATGGCCTGTGATGAGGAGGCTCCGGTGGGTGTGGAACAAAGGTAGGGGGTGGAGACGGAAGTCTAGGAGGAGGAGAGCGTGATCTAGACCGATGTCTGTATTCCCTATCCCTATCACGCCCGTACCTATCTTGGTTAGAGTACTCGCGATCGTGATCTCTATCCGAGTCTCTCCTACGGGACTCATAATAAGAAGAAGCCTTTCGAGCCGAGCGGAAATTCCCAAGCATCGATCCTCTTTCGGACATAGTACTTGAAAATGAAAAACGAAGGAAGAGCTAGTAATTTCCTAAATTGGACGATGTACAGTTGTGAATCATGTAGTGTAGTGAAGTGTATGCATGTGCAACCCCCCGACCAACCGGAAATGTCGGCCGCACTCATAGCAAGCGACCCGCTCAGTTCAAGAGCACTATCAAGCTCCTCCATCCCGGCATCGTGTGGATACGACACAAAATCCGGAATCGGGATATCGGCAAGCCCTGCAAAGGGATTCTCTACTTGCGGGGAAGGAGCCTCTAAAATTCTAATCCCCGGAATGGGAAAGGACACAACCATGGATTTAAATCTCTCAGATTTAGAGCGTTTGTGAGTAGCAGCCTTGCCTTTTCTTCTTCCTCCCGAATCCTGGACATCGACAGAAGGCCCAGCCGGGAGCTCAGTATCGGTAGGCGTTCTTTCTAGATCAACTTCTTCGGCTATCAGGACTGCGGGCGCTTTGCGCTTCACCCGTTTCTTCGGGACCACTCTATGTATCCCTTCCAGCTGTATACTCTGCCTCCGTTCTATCAGCCCGACAGTCCTCAAATTTCTGTCAGACAGAACCAAGTCGATATGCCTCTCTTTGCCCGAAAACGCTTGGAGGATCCGAACTAGCTCTCTGAAGTATGCACCGTCAGGTCGAGAGATCATGGCTGTAAAAGAAGAGAAGTGTATCAGTTTTGAAATTGGTTTGTAATACCCCAAAATTTTGTGAAAAATCATTTTTGAAAAATGATTTAATTTTTGAAATATTTAGATTTAAATATGGTGAAGTCTCTGGAATAAATAGTGTGCAAGTATATGTGTGCACGTGCACACTGAAATGGCACAAGGAAGAACTCCAGATTTCTTGGATTTAAAACAAGAATTAAAGAGCAATACAAACATGATTTTGCAACATGGTTATTTGATTTCTGAAATTATATGGATCATCTTAGAAAATAAGAAAATTAAGCTTTACTTTAAATCAGTAAGCAGATTTTAATTAAAACCCAGAAAAGAAAATTATACATAAGTATATGTTATAAGAATTTGTAAAACCTGTATACATATAGGTGCATATGCTTCTGAAATTAAAGAGAAATTAAATAAGCCTAGATAAGATATGTGTACAAATATATATATATTTTTAAGTACTGAAAAGTATATATATATATAAGCAGGTAAAATTATAACATTAAAATGACATGAAATGTGATACAAGTTAATAAGCTTGTATAGGCAAAAATAGTAAAGGAGAATTCTCAGGGATAATTGAAAAATAAAATAAAATAGTCACACTTTTAACATGACTAGGTGAGTGGCCATTTTCTGTAAAGTAAAAGAAAGAAAATGCAGCCTTTAAATTGGTTAATATGGCCGGGGTATTATGAATGCAAAATGCATGATGCTAGCCAGGACAAAAATGGAATTCTGTTTCAACCAAACCCTAGAGGAAAAATGCATATAAATAAGCAGTAGAATTGTCTTTACCCCGGGCTGCACAAAAACTAAGAAAAGAAGGAAAAAAAATATTGGAAGGAAGGAGAAAACACTCAAACAAGAATTTTCTGGATTAATAAGAAGAAACATTTAGGTGAGTAATCTCACTGAGTTCATGGCATTAAGACCTGAGTTGAGGCAGCCACTTTCTATTGCCATTTATATATATATTCTGATTTTGATGTATATGATTTCATCAATGCTTTTTGGATGTCTTATTTTAAATCTGATATGATTTAATATGGATGATTTTGATGATCTTTGATTGGTTGAGACATTTGTCTTTGGATGTGTATCATACTGTTTTATTTATACTCATAAAGATTGAAGTCTAGGATCTTAAAATTATATAGAGAATACTCTCAACTGTTATAGATCTATGGCATGGAAACTTTACAAAAAAAAATGTTAGGAGCTGCATTATACTTGGTATAAGTGTTGAGGCTTGAAAAGAAAAATGTTAAGGGTGCAATAGAAATTTTCTAAGTGCTGAGCCCTTAATTAAATTAAAAAAAAAAAAAGAAACCCACAAGCTAAAATTATGATTGAACCAGATCTTGAATCTGAATCAATTATAAAGGCTTGCAGATCAATATAACATGCCATGTCTCTTTTACAGTTGAAAATGTTCTTATATTTACAAGATCAAGACATATTGACCCCATTCAGGAGATAACTATCTGCTTATTTCTGAAGAGAATTATGCTAGGAAAGATTATGGATGTTTCCATGTTTGCAGTGACATGTTCACTTAGCATATTTGATGTTAGGATATAAGACAATACACTAGTAAATAAACTAGGGAAGGGAAGGCCAAGAAGACTGCTGGAATGCTTGTCATATTTGAAGTATGCAAGTTGGCACATGGTTTGTTTAAGCCCTGAGATCTTTGTGCAATGATGTGAATTAGTTCATTGCAATGTGTCCCAGTGATTCCTTAGTAGCAGATGAGGCAGGGATTTAAATTGAATAATACAACCTGTATATGAAGAAATAGGAGTATGGATATTTCTTAGGTTGAATGGTATGGAACCAAGATGGTTCCAGTGAATGCAATTGTTGCAAATAGATAATTATGTTTGTATGATTAGGTATGCAAGTGAGAGAATGATAAATGAATATATCATACCTGAATCAACTTAATTATACTATGATAAAGTAATTGATTGCAGAAATTTGCTTAAATAACAAGTTAGTACCCATATATTCTCTATTGCTTAATATCATGAATGAATTGATGTTACTCATACCAGATCATAGATCTGACCCTTGTTTGCTCATGGCATCTGGGGTGTCTCATTTTAAAATGAGGCAGCCACTTATGCTCTTTCAGGTAACCCAGGCACTAAGTAAAAAATGAAGTTATGGCTGTTATGGAGGAGTGAATGAACATGCTAGCTAGTTTCAATAAGAGCTTAAATTGATTATATATGCATGTATTCAGAAAAAAAAATATTATGTTTCTAAGATTTCCAGTCATGTATTGAATATTTTATGGTTAGATGAACTAGTTGTATCATGTTAAATATATTGTTATGCATTAAGGTTTAAAATCTCAAAGGAAAAAGAATCTGAGTGGGAAACAAGAAAATGACTTTAATTATTGATATGGATGTTTGGAAGAGAAATATGCATATGTAGTTGAGCTACTGCTTTGTATAATTTATATATATGTATTAGCTAATCTTGAGATATAGCAGAGCACTGAGTTTTAGAACAAAATCTGGATTTAGCAAGAAGTAAACTTAAAAGGATTTTATCTTCTTTTTACTGAAATGCTTTGTAAATAAGTTTGAATTCATTTCTGAATTGTATTGAGGAAAGTAAATTGTTTTTTTTTCTAAAAGCTTCAGACAGAATGCAATGAGAGGTATCTCCATTGCTTTGAACTAGTGTGGCAGATACAGGATTCAGGAGTTAACCAGCTTCAAATAAATGAAGTATTGGTTGATCATGATAGATTGTATTTTGAAAATAAAAATGCATTTCAAAGCTTAGTACATTTAGCAATTGTTTCACCCAGTTTTCTGGAAAATGAGCAGAGATATTGACATGTACATGTATATCTGTGTACATGTTGATATTTGAGCAAAAATATGATTAAATTCCTAGATCAGTTGTAGGAATGGGTTTTTAAAATAGTTATGTAAGAAGAATTGTTTTATATGTTAGGTTATAGGCAAAAATTAAATATATATGTACAATTATAGGTAGGTATCAGATTTCTAAACCATATAGGAGAAAAATAAAAAAAAAAGAAAAACCAAAAATTGTGTTTGAACCGACCAGCATAGCACTCGAACTCGTGACCTTTCATGTATAAGTTAGGCGCGTTTCCATTACGCCTAGATGTTGCTTGTGTTCACTTAGGATCCACTTTCTTTTATACTGAATTTGATATTATCCAGACTTTAACACAGTCATCTATATTAAAAGCTTGTTTACCACTTATTATTACTTGATCATTGCTTAATTCTAATGACAGACTAAAGTACATGTTTCTAGTGGATTTTATGGCCAAAAATCAGAATACAATAATTAATCTGAATTGTTAAAAATCTAAATCAAACAGAATGTTCTTGTACAAAAAAATAAAGTATATACTCTGAATTTAAACAAGAAGAACACATACATCTTCATATGTATGTGTATGTTATTAGATATACACTGATATATTTATATTGGTAAGTTATTTTGATCCTGGATATATTTTGTTTATTGGAAAAAGAAAATGACCTTGGAAAATATATTTGTAATAAATGATATATCTCTTGGAAAATATATTTGTAATGAATGATATATCTATATATCATCTCTTAGCAAAAAAAAAAAATCCTTATGAAATTAGGGTGGAAATGGGAGGGTCATTTCAGTTTGGTATCAGAGCACTTGGTTGCATTGATTGTTAAGCATTATAGAAATGTATTATGTCTGTTTGTTTTGGATGAAATAATTTAGATAAGAAAATAGAAATTATAAAAGTACTCATAATATACTAATACCATTTACCCAGAATTTAGTTAGCAGACCATGGTAGGAAGAGGATCTCATCACAATGCAGGACCCAGTGCACCTCAAATGCTTGATATGCAAGAATTTGTGAGGGTTTTAAGAGATGGAATTGGGCATAGGCCTGAGAACCCACATGAAGAGCTTTCAAAACTACTGAAGACTTATTCCAATTTGGGAGGCAAGAGTTTTGAAGGAACTGAGAGTGTGATGGAAATTCAAGCATGGTTGAGAACACTTGATAGGATTTTCAATGACATGCAGTTGGATGACCAAAGGAAGAGGCAAGTAGCTTCTAGACAACTGAAAGGGGTAGCTTTAAGCTGGTGGGAGGTGATCATAGCTGGAAGAAATGAAAATGAAATCACTTGGAATCAGTTCAAGGAGATGTTGGAGGCAAGATTTGTACCAGCATCAGCCAAGACCATTTTGCTTGAAGAATTTATCAAACTTAGGCAGGGAACTTTGAATGTCACTGAATACACTCAAAAGTTTGAGGGGCTATCCAACTATGGAGCAATGCTAGTGGCAGATGAAGCATCCAAAAATGATAGGTATATAAAAGGACTGAACCCAGGACTTAGCAGAGCTATGCTACCATATGCAGATAGAACATTTGATCAAGTAATTGATCTGGCTTTGAAACTGGAACAACATGACAAAGAAAGAGAGAAATATAGGAATTTTAAGAGCAACAACAAGAAGGATAAGGGAAGATATCACCCTTATGATAAAAAGAAGGAGGAGGCAGACAACAGGAAGAGTAAAGACACAAAAGCCAATGATACTAAGAAGAAATTGGTTTGCCATCATTGTGGAAAAGAAGGACACATCAAACCAAGGTGCCCAGAGTTAAAAGGAGGAGCCTTCAAATGCTACCTATGTGGGAAAGAGGGGCATATGAAGAGGAACTGTCCTGAGAATAAACAGCAAGGGAAATTGGCAACTTTGGAAGGAAAAGGCAAATCTGCAGTGAAAATTGATGCTGAAAATCATGGCCAAGTGGAAGGTACATTACTCATTTGTGCCATACCCATACCAGTAGTATATGATACTGAAGCAACACACTCTTTGATTTCCTATGAATTAGTTAAAGTGTTAAAATTAAACTGCATATTGGTTGAGACCCCATTGCTTGTACAAAGTCCCCTAGGGAGTTCTAGTGTTTTGAACATGAATTGTGTGGATGTGGAGTTAAACATAGGAGGAAATATTTTTATTTCCAATTTATATATTTTAAATTACCCAAATATAGGAGTTATATTGGGGGTAGATTGGTTAAGGCAATTTAAAGCCATAATTAATTTAGACTCATCCACCATATCATTGCAAAATTCTAGAGGCCAGAGAATCACAGTTCTATGTGAAATAGCTAAGGAAGGGAAATTGTATCATCTAGTTGACTTAGAAAAAGATCTGAGTGAACTAACCATTGAAGAAATTCCCATAGTTAATGAATACTTGGATGTGTTTGGGGAAGTTAAGGGTGTTCCACACCACAGACCAGTTGAGTTCCAAATTAATCTCATTCCAGGAGCAAGTCCAATAATCAAGAAACCTTATAGAATGGGGCCAAGTGAACTGAAAGAATTGAAAAATCAGTTGGAAGAATTAGAAGGCAAGGGATTTATAAGGCCAAGCAATTCCTGCTGGGGTTCTCCAGTAGTGTTTGTAAGAAAACATGATGGTACCTTGAGAATGTGCATAGATTACAGGGAACTAAATAAAGTAACCATCAAGAATAAATACCCATTGCCTAGAATAGATGATCTCTTTGACCAACTCAGTGAAGCTAAAATATTTTCTAGGCTAGACTTAGCATCAGGATTCCATCAAATGAAGGTTGAAGACTCAAGTGTTAAGTATACTGCATTTAACACAAGATATGGCTTATATGAATTTTTGGTTATGCCATTTGGTTTGACAAATGCTCCTTCATATTTTGTTGATTTGATGAATAGAATATTTAGAGATTATTTAGACAAGTTTGTACTGATTTTTATTGATGACATTTTGATTTATTCCAAGACAGTGGAAGAGCATAAAAATCATTTGCATTTAGTTTTGTCAAGGCTAAGGGAAAATGATTTAAAGGCAAAATTTTCAAAATGTGCATTTTGGAAAGAAGAAGTGCATTTCCTTGGGCATGTTATCTCTGCCAAAGGAATATCAGTAAACCCTAACAAGGTAGTGGCAATCCAAGCATGGAAAAGGCCTAGCACCATCAGTGAGATTAGATCATTTATGGGGATGGCAGGATATTATAGGAGATTCATAAAAGATTTCTCAAAAATATCATCACCACTTACCAATTTAACTAGAAAGAACCAAGCCTTTGTATGGACAGAAAAATGTGAGCAAGCTTTTATCAAAATAAAGGAAGCTCTGATTAATGCACCAGTATTGAGAGTGCCAGAAGGAAATGAAAATTTGGTTGTGTACACTGATGCAAGTGGCTCTGGGTTAGGGGCTGTGTTGATGCAGCAAGACCAGGTGGTAGCCTATGCATCTAGGCAATTAAAGCCACATGAAACCAGGTATGCAACCCATGATCTTGAACTAGCAGCAGTTGTGTATGCTTTGAAACTTTGGAGACATTATTTGTTAGGTGCCAAATTCATTTTGTACACTGATCATAAGGCACTGAAATATTTATTCTCACAAAAAGATTTGAACATGAGGCAACATAGATGGGTAGAGTTCCTAGCTGCCTATGATCTAGATATACTGTATACACCAGGCAAGGCAAATAAAGTTGCAGATGCCTTGAGTAGACAACATGCCAAAGTAGCCATGTTGATGATGGAAGAGTTTAGGGATTTGTCTATACTTACTGATTTGGAAATTGAGGAAAACAGTGAGGAACAAATGATGCCCATTGAAGAAGGTGAAGGTAAAGGGAAATTAAGTATGATATCTCTGCAATCAGATTTACTTCTTAAGATTGGGCAAATGCAGGAACAAGACCTAAACATGGTGGAAAAGAAAATGCTCATATCAAAAGGGGAGGAAGTAATAAATTATCAAGTTGATAAAAATGGATATTTGAGGAATAAAAATAGGATATGTGTTCCAGAAAATATAGAATTGAAAGAGGAAATATTAAATGAGTACCATAGGAGTAAGTACTCCATACACCCAGGTAGCACCAAGATGTATCAAAATTTGAAAAGAAATCTTTGGTGGAAGGGGATGAAGTCAGATGTGGCCAGATATGTTGCAAGGTGCATGACTTGCCAACAAGTCAAGGCAGAGACACAAAGGCCATCAGGACTATTGCAACCCCTTAGTATACCACAGTGGAAGTGGGAGGACATATCTATGGATTTCATAGATGGTCTGCCTAGATCTAAAAAGGGAAACACAAGTATATGGGTAATAGTGGATAGGCTAACTAAGGTAGCACATTTTATCCCAGTTAAAACAGAAAGAAATGCTCCAAAATTGGCTCAAATATTCATGAAAGAGGTAGTAAGGTTGCATGGCATACCCAAAACCATTGTGAGTGATAGGGATACCATCTTCACCTCAAGGTTTTGGAAAAGTTTTCAAGAGGCTATGGGGAGTGAATTGTGCTTAAGCACTGCCTACCATCCACAATCAGATGGTCAAACTGAGGTGGTGAACAAAGTCTTAGAGGATTTGTTGAGAGCATGTACACTGGACTTTGGAGGCAACTGGGAAGACCACCTCCATCTAGCTGAATTCACATACAATAACAGTTACCAAAGCACCATAGGGATGGCACCATTTGAAGCCTTATATGGCAAGCCATGTTTATCACCTATATGCTGGGTAGAGGCTGGAGAAAGGGCTATTCTTGGACCTGAATATGTTAAAGAAACTACAGAGAAAATTGGGTTAATAAGAAAAAGAATAGCAGCAGCTCAAGATAGGCAAAAGAAATTTGCAGATAGGAAGAGAAAGCAAGTGGAATATGAAGTGGGAGACTTTGTTTTCATCAAGATTTCACCTATGAAGAAAGTCATGAGATTTGGCAAGCAAGGTAAGCTTACACCAAGGTATGTTGGACCCTATAAAATTCTGGAAAGAATTGGTTCATTGGCTTACAAATTAGAACTACCAGAGGAAATGAAAGCAATGCATAATGTTTTTCATGTGTCCCAACTTAGAAGATGGGTACATGATAAAGAAGACATTTTGGAAGAGCCTACCAAAATTCAAATAAACCCTGACTTGGTTTATGAAAAAGAACCAGTGGGGATTGTAGCCAAGGAAGAAAAGAAATTAAGGAGCAAAACCTTGAAACTAGTTAAGATCCAGTGGAGTAGTGATCCTAATGACTGCACATGGGAGTTAGAGGATAAAATTAGAATGGATTATCCTAAGCTTTTTGCAAATTAAAAGGTAATTTTTTTTTTCTGGAAAAATTATTTGTTATGCATGGTTGATATGGTTGAATTTGTTTGCTTATGCATATGTTTGATAAGTTTTCAGAAAAGAAAAAGATGCTCACTATAAATGTTAGACAAATTGTGAGGACACAATTCCTAAAAGGAGGGGTGAATGTAATACCCCAAAATTTTGTGAAAAATCATTTTTGAAAAATGATTTAATTTTTGAAATATTTAGATTTAAATATGGTGAAGTCTCTGGAATAAATAGTGTGCAAGTATATGTGTGCACGTGCACACTGAAATGGCACAAGGAAGAACTCCAGATTTCTTGGATTTAAAACAAGAATTAAAGAGCAATACAAACATGATTTTGCAACATGGTTATTTGATTTCTGAAATTATATGGATCATCTTAGAAAATAAGAAAATTAAGCTTTACTTTAAATCAGTAAGCAGATTTTAATTAAAACCCAGAAAAGAAAATTATACATAAGTATATGTTATAAGAATTTGTAAAACCTGTATACATATAGGTGCATATGCTTCTGAAATTAAAGAGAAATTAAATAAGCCTAGATAAGATATGTGTACAAATATATATATATATATTTTTAAGTACTGCAAAGTATATATATATATATAAGCAGGTAAAACTATAACATTAAAATGACATGAAATGTGATACAAGTTAATAAGCTTGTATAGGCAAAAATAGTAAAGGAGAATTCTCAGGGATAATTGAAAAATAAAATAAAATAGTCACACTTTTAACATGACTAGGTGAGTGGCCATTTTCTGTAAAGTAAAAGAAAGAAAATGCAGCCTTTAAATTGGTTAATATGGCCGGGGTATTATGAATGCAAAATGCATGATGCTAGCCAGGACAAAAATGGAATTCTGTTTCAACCAAACCCTAGAGGAAAAATGCATATAAATAAGCAGTAGAATTGTCTTTACCCCGGGCTGCACAAAAACTAAGAAAAGAAGAAAAAAAAATATTGGAAGGAAGGAGAAAACACTCAAACAAGAATTTTCTGGATTAATAAGAAGAAACATTTAGGTGAGTAATCTCACTGAGTTCATGGCATTAAGACCTGAGTTGAGGCAGCCACTTTCTATTGCCATTTATATATATATTCTGATTTTGATGTATATGATTTCATCAATGCTTTTTGGATGTCTTATTTTAAATCTGATATGATTTAATATGGATGATTTTGATGATCTTTGATTGGTTGAGACATTTGTCTTTGGATGTGTATCATACTGTTTTATTTATACTCATAAAGATTGAAGTCTAGGATCTTAAAATTATATAGAGAATACTCTCAACTGTTATAGATCTATGGCATGGAAACTT
Organism: Allium fistulosum; assembly: GCA_030737815.1. Taxonomy (NCBI): domain Eukaryota; kingdom Viridiplantae; phylum Streptophyta; class Magnoliopsida; order Asparagales; family Amaryllidaceae; genus Allium; species Allium fistulosum. The sequence goes on along the minus strand of CM060904.1, from coordinate 1,189,245,638 downwards.
TACAAAAAAAAATGTTAGGAGCTGCATTATACTTGGTATAAGTGCTGAGGCTTGAAAAGAAAAATGTTAAGGGTGCAATAGAAATTTTCTAAGTGCTGAGCCCTTAATTAAATTTAAAAAAAAAAAGAAACCCACAAGCTAAAATTATGATTGAACCAGATCTTGAATCTGAATCAATTATAAAGGCTTGCAGATCAATATAACATGCCATGTCTCTTTTACAGTTGAAAATGTTCTTATATTTACAAGATCAAGACATATTGACCCCATTCAGGAGATAACTATCTGCTTATTTCTGAAGAGAATTATGCTAGGAAAGATTATGGATGTTTCCATGTTTGCAGTGACATGTTCACTTAGCATATTTGATGTTAGGATATAAGACAATACACTAGTAAATAAACTAGGGAAGGGAAGGCCAAGAAGACTGCTGGAATGCTTGTCATATTTGAAGTATGCAAGTTGGCACATGGTTTGTTTAAGCCCTGAGATCTTTGTGCAATGATGTGAATTAGTTCATTGCAATGTGTCCCAGTGATTCCTTAGTAGCAGATGAGGCAGGGATTTAAATTGAATAATACAACCTGTATATGAAGAAATAGGAGTATGGATATTTCTTAGGTTGAATGGTATGGAACCAAGATGGTTCCAGTGAATGCAATTGTTGCAAATAGATAATTATGTTTGTATGATTAGGTATGCAAGTGAGAGAATGATAAATGAATATATCATACCTGAATCAACTTAATTATACTATGATAAAGTAATTGATTGCAGAAATTTGCTTAAATAACAAGTTAGTACCCATATATTCTCTATTGCTTAATATCATGAATGAATTGATGTTACTCATACCAGATCATAGATCTGACCCTTGTTTGCTCATGGCATCTGGGGTGTCTCATTTTAAAATGAGGCAGCCACTTATGCTCTTTCAGGTAACCCAGGCACTAAGTAAAAAATGAAGTTATGGCTGTTATGGAGGAGTGAATGAACATGCTAGCTAGTTTCAATAAGAGCTTAAATTGATTATATATGCATGTATTCAGAAAAAAATATATTATGTTTCTAAGATTTCCAGTCATGTATTGAATATTTTATGGTTAGATGAACTAGTTGTATCATGTTAAATATATTGTTATGCATTAAGGTTTAAAATCTCAAAGGAAAAAGAATCTGAGTGGGAAACAAGAAAATGACTTTAATTATTGATATGGATGTTTGGAAGAGAAATATGCATATGTAGTTGAGCTACTGCTTTGTATAATTTATATATATGTATTAGCTAATCTTGAGATATAGCAGAGCACTGAGTTTTAGAACAAAATCTGGATTTAGCAAGAAGTAAACTTAAAAGGATTTTATCTTCTTTTTACTGAAATGCTTTGTAAATAAGTTTGAATTCATTTCTGAATTGTATTGAGGAAAGTAAATTGTTTTTTTTCTAAAAGCTTCAGACAGAATGCAATGAGAGGTATCTCCATTGCTTTGAACTAGTGTGGCAGATACAGGATTCAGGAGTTAACCAGCTTCAAATAAATGAAGTATTGGTTGATCATGATAGATTGTATTTTGAAAATAAAAATGCATTTCAAAGCTTAGTACATTTAGCAATTGTTTCACCCAGTTTTCTGGAAAATGAGCAGAGATATTGACATGTACATGTATATCTGTGTACATGTTGATATTTGAGCAAAAATATGATTAAATTCCTAGATCAGTTGTAGGAATGGGTTTTTAAAATAGTTATGTAAGAAGAATTGTTTTATATGTTAGGTTATAGGCAAAAATTAAATATATATGTACAATTATAGGTAGGTATCAGATTTCTAAACCATACAGGAGAAAAATAAAAATAAAAAGAAAAACCAAAAATTGTGTTTGAACCGACCAGCATAGCACTCGAACTCGTGACCTTTCATGTATAAGTTAGGCGCGTTTCCATTACGCCTAGATGTTGCTTGTGTTCACTTAGGATCCACTTTCTTTTATACTGAATTTGATATTATCCAGACTTTAACACAGTCATCTATATTAAAAGCTTGTTTACCACTGATTATTACTTGATCATTGCTTAATTCTAGTGACAGACTAAAGTACATGTTTCTAGTGGATTTTATGGCCAAAAATCAGAATACAATAATTAATCTGAATTGTTAAAAATCTAAATCAAACAGAATGTTCTTGTACAAAAAAATAAAGTATATACTCTGAATTTAAACAAGAAGAACACATACATCTTCATATGTATGTGTATGTTAATAGATATACACTGATATATTTATATTGGTAAGTTATTTTGATCCTGGATATATTTTGTTTATTGGAAAAAGAAAATGACCTTGGAAAATATATTTGTAATAAATGATATATCTCTTGGAAAATATATTTGTAATGAATGATATATCTATATATCATCTCTTAACAAAAAAAAAATCCTTATGAAATTAGGGTGGAAATGGGAGGGTCATTTCATGGTTATTATTATCTCAATAACTCAAGAGAAAGATTGAAGCACTTGCGTCTATCCAACCATCGCCTAGCAAACCCAGGGGGGCACCAAACGTAGAACCATTCAGTTTTACAATAACTAAGTCTTCCCCAGGAGCCCAGTACAATGTGACAGTTTCTGACCGCTTCCAAGAAAGTAAAAGAAGGGCTGTCTCCACGGCTCTTGATGTTAAATAAATATCTGATTTCGATCGGCTTCGGCGGTCGAATGAGGATCTCCATAAATAGAATAAAGGTGATGTTCAACAAAGCATACCTGTTGGGATGTAGCTGGGATGGAGCTATTCCAAGGAATGATAACATCTCCCTTATATATTGATTGAAGGGAGGAAGTGTCCCCGCTGTGCAAGCGTGACGGTTGAAAGCAGTAAACCCCTCCGGGGGATTATGTTGCCTGTCATTTGGCCCAGGCAGTAACATGTCGTCAAGCGACTGATTGTACCTCAAACAAATCCGTCCTAGCATATCTTCGGAGATACTTGATGGCACATAATCTTGTGGATTACAAATAAACCGAGCCCCTAGACTATCGTATGGAGCTAGTTCTATAACTTCGGCTTCAATAACCGGTATCTCGATGGATGGACGAATAGAGCTTGGGAGTTCTTGCTGCTGTGAACTTGAGGGTTCCATGAATAGCTAGCTCATGAAATATCATTGTTAAACAGGCGATAACGCTCGTGCATCCCCCAGTGTAAAGTGTGTGAGTGTGTGTTGTGCAGTGCATTACTGTATATCATTTGAGAAGATCTACAGGATTAAAGAAAGCATGTAAACGACGAGACTTCGAAATTCAGTCGAAAGGACCGTCATCGCTGACCGTCACAACCGTGCCGTCCAGCGATTAACTATCATTCCAAGTTAAAAAATTTGGTATCATTTTGATAAGTTCTAGTTTCATCGACGAGCTTCGATAGGCAATCGGATATGCGGTGAAACGATTAAGTCCAGTTATGCAAGTTTGAAGCTCGTCGGAGTCAATTGTTCAAATCTGCAAGAAGTTTCAGATTATTTAATGTTCAATTTGTATCGCTCGTAAGGGCCGTATTTGCATCGATAGATCATGGTCATTTGCATACGAGTTAGACTCGGTAAGAAGATTGGCATGCAAGTTCGACTCGATCAAGGGGCTAAGGATTTCGAATCGATCGGAGCGCAACACTTCGACTCGATTAAAACCTCCAGTTCGAATCGATCCGAGAGGGCTGCGCATTTCGACTCGTTCCAGGGCACTCCATTTCGACTCGTTCCAAGGCACTCCACTTCGACTCAATCCAAGGCCATCACTTTGAGTCGATTAGACACAACCCCTTCGTATCGATCCACATATTCAAAGCATTCGATTCGATGCGAAGCTCCACCATCAATCGATACGAAGGCCTCCTCCTCATTATCTCGAAACCCCTACTCCAGATCGATGCGAAGCTGAGGCCAAGGAATTTTCGATCGATCACAACTCTAATTGATTTGGTGTTAAAAACCCGAGTCTCATCCTTTACGCGTGGATTCGCTTATTGGATTACCTAGATCTGTCAGTTAGTTCAAATGATTGAAGGTATGAATTAGTTCGAAGGCAAGAATGTTTCTTCTTTCTTCTCGAGCTTCTAAGCGATACGAAGGCAAGGAAGGAAAGCGAAAGGTAAAAAGTGGAAAAACGGCTAAGTACAAAGTATTTATATGGACTCGAAAGCAAAGGGAATAAACGATTCATATCCCGGTGGATTCGAACACGTGTTTCGACTCCCTCTCCGGTGCGTCGATGCGAAGCTCCCCCTTCGTATCGCTTGTCTTCAACTCCGTCTCCGGTGTAGCAAAACAAGCAATCATTTCGACTCCATCTCTCCTTCGACTCCATCTCCCCTTCGACTCCGTCCCCTGTCCAGTTCGACTCCATCGATACGAGACCACACTTCGTATCGATCACCTTCGACTCCGTCTCGTGTGCAGATCAACTCCATCAAATCACTTCTTCCAGAGGCCAACTCCATCGATACGAATTGCCTGTTCGTATCTAGTGACTCCATCTATATCGATTCAAAATACTTACTCCGTATCCATAAATTCAATAAAAATCGTCTTCAATGTTTCAACCCTCCACATCGATTCAGGAGAGGATCGTTATGAAGGAACATTCAAAATCAACCATCGAGCGTTGTTACCGCGAATTTCACGTTGGTTCAGGAGAGGATCGATACGAAATTCAATATAAAATAAACTGACAACAACTAGTGAACGTACGAACGTCAACGAGAGTCAGGTTAACATATATGCATGTATGTCGGACCAATATTCAATGTTCCAGATTTACAGGAATCAAAAGCTCATCTAATAACGATTACAACAACAAACAGCTAATCGCTAGCATACAGCAATCGGTTGCAACAATACAGGGTACAGCAGTTGACAGTCAACAGTTTACATTATCGAGAAAAACAGTGGAAGATTACAGCTTTCATCAAAAAGACGATAAGTATTCAGAATGAAGATTGCAGCACTTCAAAGCACATCATGTTTTCACAAGACGTACTTTGGGGGGCAAATGTTATCCCGCCTTTTGGCAAGGCCGTGACACCAAGGAATTGACTAGTAACCAATGACGGCCCATCCTAGAGATCAGTTATACACAGGCTCACTATGGATATCGACGAATTTTGTCCTAGTTTGGATCGAGCTAAAATTGATATGACATGACTACCTAAGCTATGAGAGTCAATGTTCCAAATCTCAAGTCAATCCAAGTTCGTATGCTCAAATTATGAACGATGCAAAATTGGTTAAGAACAGCCTTCTTCAACTCGCTCTAGTTTGAATCCACTGGAAGTGCACACTCGACTCGCTTCGCTTCGAGCCATACTTCGACTCGCTCCGTTCACAACCATCGGAAGCCAACTTCGAATCGCTCAGATTCGACTCGCTTCGCAACCATCGGAAGCCAACTTCGAATCGATCAGATTCGACTCGCTTCATAACCATCAGAAGTGACTATTTCGACTCGCTCCGCTTCACCTCCATCAGATGCCTTCTTCGACTTACTCCGCTCGAACCATTGTTCGACTCCATCGAGTTCGATTCCATTGGCAAAGCCACTATTCGAATCCCTCAGGACGATCCACTTTGACTCGCTCAATCAATACCCACTTCGACTCGCTCAAAACAGCATCAAAGGCAGAGTGACCCAAAGACTCAAAGCGCCACGTCACCGAGTCGAACGGAAGCGAGTCGAATAGAGCGAGTCGAACGAAATAGCCAACCGAGAATCTCATTTCGTATCGATCATATCTCCTGATCTACAAGTCCAAATGCTATGAAACTTTCACAGAAGGCTACGTGCATGCTAAAGAATGTCCACGCCAAATTTCGACTCCATTGGACGAAATCTTGATCGATACGAAATATGTTCGTATCGATCACGGATCGGACCGAAACTTCGCGGGCTTGGGCGCGCGGGCCTGGTCACGTGCCAGAGAGGGTCTCCTGAGATCTGAGCAAAATACCAGCCTCCTACACCTATAAATATACCCCCAATGCCGACAGAAAAGGGGTTCTTCTTCCTCTTTGAGATCTCCAATGCCCAGACTCCGCCAGATCTAGATCTGAACTCCATTGTTGCTGCTACCAATGAATTTCACTGCTGCAAATCATTGTTATTCGCTATAATTTCCTGAAATCAATTGTAAACATCAAAGAAAGATCAATAAAGAAAACTACTTTATAGTGGACGTAGGAAATACGCCGAACAACTCTAAATTCTTGTGTCTCCTTTGTTGAGTCACATAGTCCATGAAGTTTTGATTTCTGACAAAGAAATAAAGGCGATCGACAAAAAGAAGACATCTTGGCTATAAAGAGACACAAAAGAGCTACATATGGTACTCTAGATTATAGGTTGATTATTTGATGTTGTAATAGTGTTAAACTTGTTAAAATCTATCCTCAAATAATCATGCACCTCAATATAATCAATATATATACGTTTGAATGGCATTGCACATTCATTGTGCAATTTGACAAGGACCGGTCGACCGGTAGGTTTTTGGGCGGTCGACCGTTTCTGTGTAAATTGCACAAAGAACGTGCACACATGCACATAACGTCTATATATTTGAAATCCTGTCTACCGGCCATTTTTGACCTATCGACCGTTTTCAAACAGAGAGCAACCTTTCGTATAGACACTTCCTTTTCTTCAACGGTTGTTTCTCTTTCTCTTCACCAATGATCATGACCTTTGTTTGTATCTTTTCACAAAGGGTTACAACTGTTTATTTCTTATATAAACATCATGAAATCATTATTCCAAATAACCAATTCTATTATTCTAATCTCTATTCTATTGATCTCTGTCTTGAGCTCTAAAACATTTCAATTGCTTATTGAATCATTGAAATCATTTCATATCTTTTGATTCAAAAAGTAATATTCTTCCTTCAATCTTCACAAACATCATTCACATATTTTGAGGATAAGATTATAGGAAGGGTGTACTACAAGTGACAAATCCGTGTTATCAAGAGCACAAGTTGTCAACGACAATTGTATTTGTTTTTGTTGAAGTCCTCGGTGTTGTAAGAGGCACAAAATCCCGTTCGGCTGTTCGGGTGTTGTAAACCTGTTCCTCCGGGTGAAGCGAGGTAGTTGGTTGTGAATATCCAGATAGAAGTCTGGGACTGGACGTAGGACGGGAGGTCCGAACCAGTATAAAAATCCTTGGTGTGATTTTTATAGTTTACTGCATTTACTTTTCTATATCTGTGAATTGCTATAGTTAGTTTATTGAATATTTATTTGTATAGAAATTGTAAATAACATTCCGCATATATTGTTAGTCCATATTACACGATCCATAATTAGTGTGCACAAGCATACACACTTTCATTTAAAGAGCTAACAATTATTTGCAGGAATATATATATATATAAAGAATACAGACAAAATCTCAGGGAGATCACATATTCAGGGGGAGATTCAGAACTTCAGATATATGTTGTCATCAATCAAAAAGGGGGAGAATGTTGAGTCACATAGTCCATGAAGTTTTGATTTCTGACAAAGAAATAAAGGCGATCGACAAAAAGAAGACATCTTGGCTATAAAGAGACACAAAAGAGCTACATATGGTACTCTAGATTATAGGTTGATTATTTGATGTTGTAATAGTGTTAAACTTGTTAAAATCTATCCTCAAATAATCATGCACCTCAATATAATCAATATATATACGTTTGAATGGCATTGCACATTCATTGTGCAATTTGACAGGGACCAGTCGACCGGTAGGTTTTTGGGCGGTCGACCGTTTCTGTGTAAATTGCACAAAGAACGTGCACACATGCACATAACGTCTATATATTTGAAATCCTGTCTACCGGCCATTTTTGACCTGTCGACCGTTTTCAAACAGAGAGCAACCTTTCGTATAGACACTTCCTTTTCTTCAACGGTTGCTTCTCTTTCTCTTCACCAATGATCATGACCTTTGTTTGTATCTTTTCACAAAGGGTTACAACTGTTTATTTCTTATATAAACATCATGAAATCATTATTCCAAATAATGAATTCTATTATTCTAATCTCTATTCTATTGATCTCTGTCTTGAATTCTCAAACATTTCAATTGCTTATTGAATCATTGAAATTATTTCATATCTTTTGATTCAATAAGTAATATACTTCCTTCAATCTTCAAAAACATCATTCACATACTTTGAGGATAATATTATAGGAAGGGTGTACTACAAGTGACAAATCAGTGTTATCAAGAGCACAAGTTGTCAACGACAATTGTATTTGTTTCTGTTGAAGTCCTCGGTGTTGTAAGAGGCATGAAATCCCGTTCGGCTGTTCGGGTGTTGTAAACCTGTTCCTCCGGGTGAAGCGAGGTAGTTGGTTGTGAAAATCCAGATAGAAGTCTGGGACTGGACGTAGGACGGGAGGTCCGAACCAGTATAAAAATCCCTAGTGTGATTTTTATAGTTTACTGCATTTACTATTCTATATTTGTGAATTGCTTTATAGTTGGTTTATTAAATATTTACTTGTATATAACATTCCGCATATATTGTTAGTCCATATTACACGATCCACAATTAGTGTGCACAAGAGTACACACGCTTTCATCCTTGCATTTTTCTTAGTTTCATATCTGAGATTTGGAGTTTTTGTTAGATAAATCCTATTTTTACATTTATTTTCTTCACTTTATCTCTTCAAAGGCTTCCGAAGAGTGTTGTGCCCAATTTTGGTACAAACAACCTACTTTTTAAAAGTAGCTAGTAAGCCGTCAAATTTAATCAATGTAACAATTTTGGCTATTTACATATATTATTTGAAAAGTGTTTTCAAAGGAATATCATTAGAAATAATATCAAATTATTTTGGTATAAAAATGATTTGGTTATCATAAGGTAAAAACCATCCGTTTTTGTGTGTGAGCGTAGTCTTATGAGATACCCTTCTTTTCAAAGGTTTTAAACTGTCATCAATTTATAAATCGAGTATCTCATAATGGTTTATCAAGCCTGATCCGGGTATTTTAATTCTCGGGTCAGATCCGAGTAGTTTCAGGTTTAGTTGAAGATGCTTGGAGTTTCCATAGGAGGGCTGGAGATCTTCATCTACGTATGGACGTATTCTATTATCGGCTGCATATATATTGCATTTGTTTTGTTTGGTTGTTAGCATTTGTAAGGATAGGGGTTTATAACTGTCCAGGCTGAATTCAGGTTAGACTATGATATTGTAATCAAAATTTTCCACTGTAAAGTTTATATATTGAAATAATATATGTCATTCCATTCGTGTAAGATTCTGTTCTATCTCTATTTTATTTTTCCCTAACAATCGAGCTTTTTGACACTTGGATTTGCGACACATGAATACCAAGGATGTATTAGTGTCGATTTTTGAGGGTCGAAAGCCCGATCGTTACATGAGTCCACAATAGGATGTAGACAAGTAGTAAATCTCCAAGGCAAGATAAAATACGACTGAACTATTATGACGCCGTTATTAGGCACTATGGGAGTTCCTTGTTATGCATGACGATGAGGACATGATACTGCATTGATGATGGATCATGATGAGTTGCTGGGTTAGGGATACAAGTGGGGATGATATCTTGATCCAAAGGGGATTGTTGTACCTATATATTTATACATATTTAGTTATAGTCTACTTCAGATAGCTAAGGTGTTTACATGTACATGGAGTCGAGATGACTAAGTAAAATTAAAAGACATAACATGTGATGGAAGACAATCAATATAAATTAGTGTTATGTGTAAAATGTATAATTTACCAATCACTAGAATGTTGTTCTAACCCTCTCCTCATTGCAACCCACATGATAGCGTTAGAGGGATAGGTACTAGTGCAAACCGGGAATAGTGGAAAGACGGGTTCCCTTATTTATACTCGATACTGGCAAGGACACTAGATATTGGAAGTGTCAATCTTGGTCAGTAACTATATGATTTAATATATTTTACTGTTCCACTGTGAGTTATATCGATAGTGCTATGATATTTATTTATTTATTTATTTGTAGGATACCATACTAACGATCCATACTTTGGTAGACTTGGGTTTTCAATTTAGCAAAATTCAGGCCCATTGGGATGCGGGTTGTCACACCTATGTGGATCTTCCCATATTCCATACCGAAATACGATTATCTATAACAGATACCCATGCTGAATTGCCATTAGCTACCAAAAAGACTTATCGAGAGCCACGTCTATATTGTGGACTCCCCTGAAAACAAACACCTTAAAGGAATTTGGCCTATAGGTCCTGTTGCAGCACCCAAGAGTAATACAAAATAGTATATGATCTACTCTAGACTGGCATTCTAGCCTCTCTCTGCCCATACTCTGGAACCATGTTTGCAAGTCTGCGCCTCAATGGCATAATGGATTCCTTTTATAAAACTGATATGACAACCGCCCTACACCATCGATACCCATATCGGTATGATGCGCTGTGGAGATACCCGTGCGATACAGGATGGTAGCCAAGAGTGAAAAGTAGAGAAAATCCAAACACAGAACCTGTAGAACATCTCACAACACACAAATAAAATATAATATAATGAAATAGATGTAAAACAGGTGAGGCAGTAATATAATCAAATGAACCATACATAAGACCATCGAAGTGCATACGATTCACAGACTACACAAAAAACTAAAATAAAGAGTTTATACATCCCAAGTCTCCATAATAAACTCTATAATTGTCTCTAATAATACAAGTGCCGACGTAGCTCCACAATACTGCACAGCAGAATATAAGCGATAGTAAGCTTTAAGCATAGGTATATGAAAGTGTCGAAACTCGTACAGCTCCATCCGCTCTGCGGACCTGTTATCCCTAATCTACTCATTTAAGAGTACCCAAGGTAATAAGAAGCATAAAACCTCGAGTCAGGAAATAGTCTGGTATGAGTGACACATCATCTCAAAAATACTATAAAAATCGTATATAGTAAATATGGGCATAGGGTATGTAGAGTCATACCTGACCTGTCCATCACCCAAAGAGTTAGCACATAACAGTCGATATATGCTAATCTGCCATCAAATTTAAATAAGTTTACTACAATTGAAGTACAATGTTCAGTGTCTAGTTATACAGTTGAAATACCTACATCGTGTGACACCCTAGAGTGATAAACAACCACAACAAAGATTGCATCCATCAAAGAATCCTCACCATCACTCATGTGCAATGGATATATGATAACTCGTATGACACAATCACAAACTAGGGACCCAATCGTAATCTCGGCTGCATTGGTGCTCGAATCCATGCCACTCTGAAAGGCTAGGAACCGGGCTCATAATCATAAAAGCCCAAGGTAACCTACCATCGCAAGATCTAGATATACTCGCAAATCCAGGTGGGTGTCCCCACATAACCCTTCTATACGAGCACACTAGAAGCCTTTGAGTTATCAATGATCCCTTTGCATGCATCTCCGGAATGGAACCTAATCTTTATTCCATCATGGCTATCTCCATAATAGGACACCATCGCAAATCCCACCCGCAATCCCCCTTCGTTAAACATGCCCTTATGGATCACCGCCACGACTCCCATCGTTAAGTCATCATCTTCAAAACGCCTCTAGACCCCTTCGTAAGTCGTAGAGCCATCGTACCAAGGTTCCAAAGTCATCATCATCCTCGATGTCAAAGCACCACGCAACTGCTTCACTAGTCGATGTACGAAGTCCAAGGTCATTCTATGTTGTCCCGAAACCATCTATCCCTGCTCCACATCAACTCATCTAAGACCACCGTACTTCACTTATGTTTGGTCCAATTCCTGTTTGGCCTACCACTATGTAACCCCAAGTACCCTTCCTTGTTCGGTACTTGGTTGTAGCTCCACCGGATAGAAAAGTCTATAAGGTCACCTATTGCATCGCCAAACATCAATTACTGTTCAGTCCTTCATCCTACTACCGGACATCAAATGTTGTCCGGTCCCTACAGTGCCGAACCAAGGCATCACCGGACAGGAAATCCTGTATGCCCCTTCCTTCTACCAAACCAAATGCCCACCGGACAGGAATTTCTGTTCGGTCTTCCACCATTGCTGAACCGCAGGACCCGAGCCAATCTCCTCCCAAGCCCAAAGTTCAAGCCGAACCACCCAATCACCGAGCAAATCTACCACTGAACCAAACTCCTGTAGTGACTTAAACTTCCATTTTCATGTCGATTTCACCATTACGCTCCGTTCTTCGATTCTTGTGCATTCCATATGCAACGATACGACTCCCAACAATTCTGAGTCAATCAGTCGAATCCTAATTTCACGGTTCCTAACTCTAAATCGATCTGATGAGCGTTTCAGCCATACAAGCATTTACACAAACACCATACATGCACCAAACAATATTCAATCACTCAAGCATGCAATCATACAACAATTGATTGCAAATCATCCTATCATGTGTGTTAGCACCAAAATTGGTCACTAACCTCGTTGAGAAAGATTGTGTAGAGAGATAAATGATGAAAGTAAATTTAAACAAAGAGCAATATGCTAATTTGAATGCAAAGACGAGAACACCAGATTTATAGTGGTTCGGCGTAATGGCCTACGTCCACTTTGGGGTTAATCTTTTATTGCTTTACTTAACAACTGATTACAGATACAATCCGTTCACCAACTATTCGAATAAAATTGCTAAGTAAAAAGATCGAGTCTTGAAAGCGGCAGAGTCTCCCCAGTGTTCTCCAAAAAAGGTCCTTGTTCACTGTGCCCCTGCCTCTCTATTTATAGACAAAGTTGGGTTGGACTTCCCTGGTGGGCCTGGTAGCTGAATACCTCAGCCCAGAAAGAGTGAGTTCTACGTGCCGAACCATAGATGCCGAACAGAGTGATGCCGAACAGAGTGATGCCGATCAGACTAATGCCGAATAGACTGATGTCGAACAGACTGATGCCGATCAGACTGATGCCGAACAGACTGATGCCGAACAGACTGATGCCGAACAGACTGATGTCGAACAGACTAATGAGCTGAGTGGACTGATGCCGAACAGACTGATGCCGATTAGACTGATGCCGAACAAAATGATGCCGAACAGACTGATGTGCTGAACGAACTAATGCCGAACAGAATAATGCCGAATAGACTGATGCTGAACAGACTGATGTGCTGAATGGACTGATGCCGAACAGAATAATGTTGAACCATTGACGCCGAGCAGACTGATGCCGAACCATCGATGACGATCAGATTGATCCCGAACCATCGATGTCGAACAGACTGATGTCAAACATCTCTAGACGCCGAACAACACTGTATGTCGAATGTTCTGCCATGCCAAACGATCCAAGTACGTCGAACGCTCCTGCCATGCCGAACGATGTGTGGATGCCAAGTAGTGTGGAATGCCGAACGCTTTGTGTATGCCGATCACTCTGGAATGCCGATCAATGTAAAATATTGAACGACTCTCCATGCCGAACGATATGCAAGTGCCGAGTGCTTAGTTGCCTGGTCAAACCTTCAGGTAACACTTGCCCCCCAAAGTACATCATGTGGTTAAACGTGGTGTGCTTTGAATCATCCTGGATGTCGAATGATATGCCCATACCGAACGACACAGCCGAAGCCGAGCACCCTGGATGCCGAACGACCTAGCCGATGCCGAGCACCCTGGATGCCGAACAATGTCGATTTGACCGGTTCTACCAGTTATAGTCTCTTCGACTTCCCTTCTCTCTATATAAGTCGATGCTCCTTCTCCCCTTTACTTCTACCTCCGTTTTCAATATTTATGAACTTTGCCTCTCAACAAACTTTAGAGAATTATCTACTTTTCCCTTCCCTTCTCCAACATCATTTGTTGCCTCACTTCCCTCCCTAACCAACTGAATCCAATTAGAACCACGATCCCTACTCTAGAATCCCCCCAAGCTTCGACTCATTTCTTAGGTAAAAAACTTTTCCTTAAGTACTTCACTTCGATTAGGAAACCTAGCATGAGATTCGAACTCGCGAATCTCTGCAAAATCAAAGTCAGAAATAATTGCGTGGAGCAGGAGGAATTAAGGGTGAAGTGTGGGTGTTTTAAAGGAGTTTAAGGTTAGACGAACTGTAGAAGAGAAGAGGATGGCAGAGGTGTTTGAAGGAGGGAGTTGGTGGAAGACGTATTGATGTGGCTCGGCATGACTTCCTTATGCCGAGCGATGGAGGAAAAGAAGAGAAATGATGTTAAGGGCAGAATGCCAAGTGAATCAGCTTGGCACGACCTGTTGCGTGCACTCGTCTTCAGGCCGAACAAAAGAGAGGTCGAACAAAATTCTGGCCGGATAGAATTTGTGGCCAAGAAGAATTTTTGGCCGAACAGAACGAAGGCCGAACGAAAGTCAAGCCGAACAGAACCTAAACCGAACAGAACTCAAGCCGAACAAAACTTAATCCGAACAGAATCTAAACCAAACAGAACTTAAGCCGAACAGAATCTAAACTGAACAGAACCTAAGCCGAACAGAACTTAAGCCGATCAGGACTCTAAGCCGAACATAATTCTAAGCCGAAAAGAACTTGAGCCGATCAGAACTCTATTCATCTTGCCTAATCAAACATCAAACACAAGGACACGGACTCAAGCATAATAGCATATCGAACTAATCTGGATTGATAACTTCTTAATTTCAATAATCACAAGCCTGAACTTAAACCAATAATAATGGATTAAATCTTTTAACACGCAGTGCCAATGTCCGAGTTCAAGATTGAAAATATTGCAATGCTGCTTTCGGAGACGGTCAGCGATGACGGTCTTCGAAGACGACAGTTCAACGCTCAACTTCACACCATCGATTCTGTGACTTATAATTTCTCAGTGTTTACACCCGAATGATTCCACTAGTTCACACACTACACGGGGGGAATAATCGTATTGTTAAGTCTAACGTCGATTATTTTTTAAGTATAGTTCGAACAGGTACTTTTCTAGATTCATTCCTTATCAGTGATGTCTAGAAAATCTAGCTCCGCCACTATTTCAGACAGGCCTGGGCCGTCCTCCCAATGAGAAGTCGCAGATACTTCAAATCCATCAACTTCCCCTGCACATGACTTAGCTCCCGATGCGCTGGAGGCAGCAATTTTCTTGGACAACCCTGTCGATTCACTTGCTTCAAAGATTAACGAAAGTACACTCCGCTGGATATGCTCTGTCCACGGAATCCCTTTTGAGGATGTGCTAGTCCCATCGGGGCATGACCGTCCGCACTTGCCCCCAGTCCGATACACAGCTTGTAACAAATTCATGTGTTGGGTTGGCAGCGTGCCACCATTCAACTCGTTCCTTCGGGATGTGCTGCAGTACATCGCTCCATCGCAACTGCACCCGAACGGCCATGCATTCCTCTACGGCACGTGCATCCTCTTTATGAATGTCTTCTCTAGGCTTCCAACTCCGCGCGATATCCGATACATATATTGCATCAAGAAGCGGAAGGATAGCCCATTATTCGTGTTTCTCGAGCCGCACAACAAATGTCAAATCTTAACTGGAGCGTGGACCAAGTTTGCAAGGAGATGGGTTGAAGCAAGTAAGCCTTTTTCTTGAACCGTTACTCGTGTTTAGCAGTAGCCGTACCTCTTCTAACTTTTACCCATCTTTTCAGGTATCACTTCACGTCCTGACGGCCGCGGACACTCTGATACCGTCGAAGCTATTCGAGCCCTTCCTGCCAGAGAACGGGACATTAGAACTCTCATTTCGAATGAGTCTCTTACAAGGCTTGGACTGTTGGCAGTAGGCCGTCGGATAAGCCTTCCTCAGGGCGTCACCATTTCACGGCCTGCCTCTGGAAAAGGGAAAAAACAGGCGGGGTCTTCAGCACGCAACGCTCCTAATACACCAGAAGAGGGGGAAATTAAGGAGACTGAGACAACCGAAGCACAAGATGAGAATGTCGGTCACATTCAAGACCCAATGGTCGAAGTTCACGACATCGAAACGTCATCTTCCCCTTCTAAGGGGAAAAAGAAACCGACATACAAGATGAGGAAGGAAAAAGTTGGTGGAACTTCTAAAATTACCCTGTTCCAGTGGAGAAAGAAGCTTCCTCATCACATTTAGAAAGTTCTTTGAAGGGCTATCGAACCTTACCATTCCTGACAATCTACTCAACTACGGTTTCGACGATCCAGAGGCCCTCAAGTTTCATTCTCCCGCTAAAGGCGACACGGGAGTTCAATCCCCAGTCCAGGGAGATAATACTCCAATTAGTAAAGAAAAAGGAACTGGTCCGTCGGGGGGAACACTAGGACACACACGCACCCATGCACTTCACCATACACTTCACCATACACTTCAATATTTTTCCATTACCCCGATTCTTCCTAACTCGCTGTTATTTTTATTCTATGCAGGTGACATGGGGCGCTCCCACGAATTCGATCGCCTCCACGGCTCTCCTATATTTCACCATTCTGGACGGGATTCAGGCTCCGGTAGACGCAGGGACAAGGACGATTACGAAGATCGAGACAACCGTCCCCGTGAGTCGTCTTATCGAAAGAAATCATATTCCCAGTCTTCATACTCTCACGATCTCCCTTCTCAAACTGAGCCGGACAGAGAAAAACTTTCGCAAAAGGGGTCTCAACCCGATGTTTCTCGAGATCAACATTCCGGTTCCTCAAGCACATGGCAATCTCGGGAACATCGGAAGAGAACAGAACTTTCAAAGCCTCCTCCCCCTGTCTGCGGCTGACCCAAAGATAGCAGAGAAGATGGTCGATCTTAAAGCTAAATTTCCCAAAATCTGCTTTGACGGTCTGAAGTTCCTCCCAGCTATTATTCACATTCCAGGGCATGTCAAGCAGAGTGCCATCGCTTGCAACAACGACGTCTATGTTCAACATGACGCGTTTGTTCATTTGGTCGAAAAAGTCTGGGAAGTATCCATTGAGCGTCAACAAGAAATCGACCGCTTGAAGCTCGAAGCTATCTTTGATAAAGACATCATCAAGAACCAGGACGAAGAGCTTGCTTCGTACAGGTCCAAACTTGAAGCCGCAGAACAGAGTGCTAAGGAGACTGCGGAGGCCATCGCTCGTCTAGAGACGACCCACAAGAAAGAACTTGACATCGCAGTCTAACTCAGTGGCGCCCTAGCTCTAGAAAAAGATTCTATTCAAAAATAAAGGGGTACACTCGCCCTGGCGGTCAAAGAGCTGAAGGAGCTACTCTCTAAGGAGTGGGAAGAGAAGATAGCGGCTCAAGAAGAGTCTCAACGGTACTGTAACGAGATCGTCGATACACGTCTCTTAAAAGCAAAGCTCGACGATGAGCTTTCTAAGGTTGAGACGATGAAGGACGAAGCCTGTGAGGAGGGCAAGAGACTAGCTTCCGAGGAGATCGACTCCCGTCTTGAAGCAGCTGCAGAGGCTGGCAGAGAAGAGGTCAAGTGTATGTTTGACCTGCTGATTGCCGAATACAGCGCCCGCGTCCTCATGCACCGGGATTTGACTTTCTTAGGCGAGGGCTATCTTGAGTCTCTAGCTGAGGCCTAGGAGACTTTAATAATGATCGGGAAGGTTGAGTCGGGCATTGAGGAGGTCGATGAGGAGGCTTTAGTGAAGGAGTTTCTCAGGGGGACCGAGCCATCGGACTTATCTGCAGCTATGGCTCTCTTTGGTAAAGGCTCTCCCCTATCAAAAGAGAAAGACGAAAAAGCTGGTCCATCTGGAACTGAGGCTGCAGCCCCTACTTCTACTCGATCAGCCGGTCGGCCAGCACTTGACCCATTCGAGCAGCATGCCGGCTATGATTCGGAAGATCCCGGTCTCGGCATTCATGTGCTATCCCCATTCTAGAGGGTGAAACTCCGCGCATAGCTGAAAGCCAGCAAGAAACTGGTATAAAACTCTTCTTCTAGAAGTTCAAAGACCTGTCGCTTTCTGTGAGCGGTTATTGGTCCTAATGTTCGTTCTTTATGTTTTTTATGCAGGCCGCTCTGATCCTGAACCGACTCCGAGGAGCGATGACGCCAAGGAGGAGGCGGGGAAAACAAGCGATGTTGCTCACGCGGGAGTAACTCCTGGTCCTGATGCTCAAGTGATCGGGGCGCTAGATGATGATAAGTCTGACACTTCATCTCCCGTTGAAGGGAGTTATGAAGTCGAAATCACGGGCGCCTCAGAACACACTTCGAAGGTGAGTATGAAGGAGCGACTCGTGGAAGAGAAGAAAAAGAAGGTCTAGATCAAGGTCGAGCCTCAAATACTAGAACTTACTCACCCGCTGAATAGGCCTCTGAAAGTCATTCTTCCCGGCAAATCCAAACCACTGGATGTTCCTCCCCCCACTCCTGACTCCGCTTCCTTGGCGAGCAAGAAGTCCAAGAGGAAACGTGAGGGAGAGGAGTCATCTGAGAAGACAAAGGAAGACAAGAAAAAGAAGCCGAAGAAATAGCCACTATACTCGTTCAACGAGATTTTTCTTAGGTCATGTAACTACTTCTACTTTCTTGTTTTCGTAGTTTATGTAGATAGATTTTTGACTCCAAGTTTTGGAGGAGTGGTTGTACAACCCCATTTTGGATAATTGAATAAAAAAAATTCTTTGTTATTTGAACGATTGCTTGCTTTTTAACTTTCTGTATAACTGTGGTCGAAACTCGAGTTCTTATGAGTTGCATAAATTCCCAACCATTCTTACATTGTTCGGGCATTCTTTGGAATGGTACATTTCTCGTTTCACATTTTTGGTACTTAGAATATTTTCTACTCCGTGCTCCAGGGATTCAGAGTAATTCGGTCCGCATTCAGGGGACTCGAAGATTCGAATCGTCTATACTCTAGTCTGCACTCTGAGGACTTAGAGTACTCCGATCCGCACTCAGTGGACTCGGAGATTCAATTCGTTTATACTCTAGTCCGTGCTCAGGAGACTTAGAGTACTCCGGTCCGCACTCAGGGGACTCGGAGATTGAATTCGTTTATACTCTAGTCCGCATTTTGTGGACTTAGAGTACTTCGGTCCACACTCAGGGGACTCGGAGATTGAAGTCGTTTATACTCTAGTCCGTGCTCTGGGGATTTAGAGTACTCCGGTGCGCACTCAGGGGACTCATAAATTCAAGTCGTTTATACTCTAGTCCGCGCTCTGGGGACTTAGAGTACTCCGGTCCGCACTCAGGGGACTAGGAGATTCAAGTCGTTTATACTCTAGTCCGCGCTCTGGGGACTTAGAGTACTCCGGTCCGCACTCAGGGGACTCGGAGATTCAACTCGTTTATACTCTAGTCCGCGCTCTGGGGACTTAGAGTACCCCGGTCCGCACTTAGGGGACTAGGAGATTCAAGTCGTTTATACTCTAGTCCGCGCTCTGCGGACTTAGAGTACTCTGGTCTGCACTCAGGGGACTCGGAGATTCAAGTCGTCTATACTCTAGTCCGCGCTCTGGGGAGTTAGAGTACTCCGGTCCGCATTCAGGGGACTCGGAGGTTCAAGTCGTTTATACTCTAGTCTGCGCTCTGGGGACTTAGAGTACTCCGGTCCGCACTTAGGGGACTTGGAGATTCAAGTCATTTATACGAGTTCGTACATCATATGGAATGATGTAACTCCAGCAGTTCATCACCAGATTATAAGGTACATAAACATCAATAATTCATGGAAAAGACGGCTTCAAGCCTTTATTAATGAAACAAACTGAATTGTCCGATTACATGCTAAAAAGGAAACTAAGAATCAATGGAATAAAAACATACAGCAGACAATAGTACCTAAAACAGGAAAGAAACAGGCTAAATGTAATAACGTCGCAAATGTTCACTGTTCCACGCTCGGGGGAGTGTCACGCTATCAACGGTCGCTAGCTTGAAAGTTCCCTCTCCAAGCTTCCGTTCAGCGACATATGGACCTTCCCAGTTGGGATTCATACGTGATGGTACCGGGAAAACTCGTTTCAAAATGAGATCACCCACATTAAAGATCCTTGGGCGGACTTTGTCGTCGTAATATCGCTTGACTCGGTGCCTATATGCTGCCGCCCTTAATTCAGCCTCTTTGCGTTTTTCATCGATGCAGTCCAGTGATTCCAACAAGAGATCCTGATTTGTCTTAGGATCATAATACATCACTCGATGCGATGGAACTTCAAGCTCCACGGGTATAACAGCTTCCGAGCCGTATGCCAATGCGAATGGAGTGTGGCCAATCGCGGACTTTTGGGTAGTTCTATAAGCCCATAATGCTGTTGGGAGTCCATCTACCCACTTGCCTCCGGCTTTTTCCAAACGCTTCTTCAATATGGACTTGATTACTTTGTTCACGGCCTCGACTTGTCCGTTAGCTTTCGGATGTGCAACGGCGGCGAACTTTTTCTCGACACCGTACTTTAAACAGAAATCTTTGAATTCTCTGCTTTCAAACTGCATTCCGTTGTCCGTAATGATGGTTTGAGGGAGGCCAAAGCGGCATATAATGTTTCGTACAATTAAATTAGTGACCTTCTTGGAGGTGATTGTGGCTAAAGGCTCTGCCTCAGCCCATTTTGTGAAATAGTCGACTGCAACTATCGCGTATCTTGCACCACCTTTGGATATAGGAAAAGAACCGATTATGTCGATTCCCCAGATTGCAAACGGCTAGGGACTAACCATTTGTGTGAGTTCTATTGGTGGAGCTCTTGGGATTTTCGCATATCTTTGACACTTGTCACATTTTCTTGCGTAATCTATAGCATCCCGATTCACAGTTGGCCAATAGTATCCGTAGAGAAGGATCTTTTTTGCTAGTGTCTGCCCTCCAGTATGGTCGCCACATTCTCCTTCGTGAACCTCCTCCAAGACCCGCTTTGCCTCATCACGGGCAATGCACCGTAGTAGAGGGACCGAGAACCCTCTTCGATACATTACTCCTCCCTGCATCATATATCGCGCGGCTTTGCGAATGACCTACCGTCTTTCGCTTCTTCTTTCGGGCAAAGTCCCGTTTAGCAGGTATTGTTTGAATGGGGTCATCCACGACTCCTCCTCGATTTCCGTTTCCAACACAAAATCGACTTCCATCTCATATATGCTTGGAGCGTGTAAGGTTTCGATGGGAACAAATCCCATTTGCTGCGCGTCGCCAGTGCTTGCGAATTTGGCCAACGAGTCGGCTTCCTTGTTCTGTTCACGCGGGACATGCAAAATGTCATAATATTCGAAGTTTGCCAATAGTTCCTGAACCAGAGCAAGGTATGGAGCAAGCTTTTGTCCCCTTGCTTGGTAATCTCCTCGCACTTGGTACACCACCAGCTGCGAGTCACAAAAGATTTCAACTGATTTAACCCCGAGTTCTCCAACGAGCTTTAAGCCAGCAATCAGTGCTTCATATTCTGCTTCATTATTCGTAGCCGGGAAATTGAGCTTCAAAGCGTAACAAATCGATCGATTTTCTGGGGTTATAAGAACTACACCAGCTCCGAAGCAACGGTCGTTTAATGCCCCATCGGTGTACAATTTCCATCGAATGGGGGGGATTACACTGTGATTATCTGGTTCGTCAGATACAATAAACTCAGCAATGAAATCCGCTAATGCTTTCCCTTGTATGGCTCTTCGTGGCAGGTAGGTAATATCGAACTGACTCAACTCGATATTCCATTTTAACATCCTTCCAGAAGTTTCTGGTCGTTGGAGTACCTGCCGTAAGGGCTGATCGGTATAGACACTGACCGTGTGTGCTTGAAAGTATGAACGCAGCTTACGTGATGCAATCACCAAGCAATAGGCCAATTTCTCAATTTTAGGGTAATTTCTTTCTACCCCTGTTAAACGTTTTCTAACGTAATATACCGGCTTTTGGACTCGGCCCTCCTCGCGGACCAAAGCCGCACTTATAGCATGCGGGGATACGGCCAAGTATACATACAGCTTCTCGTGATCTACTGGTTTCGATAGTACTAGAGGACTCTCCAAATGCCTCACCAGATCTTGGAACACTTCCTCACAGTTGGATGTCCATTCGAAATTCCTCTTCCCTTTCTTTATTATATCGAAGAAAGGAATGCACTTGTTCGTGGCTCTGGATATAAATCGACTCAGCGCAGCCACCTTTCTATTCAAGCTCTACACTTGTTTTATAGTTCTGGTCACTCGCACATCTCGAATAGCTTGAATCTTTTCCGGGTTAGCTTCAATTCCCCTGGCATTAACAATGAATCCCAAAAACTCCACCGATGCAACACCGAAGGAACACTTCAGAGGGTTGATCTTCATCCCATAATATCTGAGTATATCGAACATCTCTGCTAAGTCTCGAATGTGGTAGTTTGACTGTCGTGACTTCACGAGCATGTCATCCACATAGACTTCCATCGTTCTACCAATCTGGTCTTTGAACATTCGATTCACCAAACGCTGATAAGTCGCTCCCGCTTTTTTTAATCCAAAAGGCATTACTACATAACAATATAGCCCAACGTCTGTGACGAAACGGGTGTGTTCCTGGTCCGGAATATGCATCGGGATCTGATTGTATCCCGAGTACGCATCCATGAATGACAACAGCTCGTGTCCTGCAGTGGAGTCGACCAACTGATCAATCCTAGTCAATGGGAAACTGTCCTTGGGGCATGCTTTGTTCAAATCGGAATAATCTACGCATGTTCTCCATTTCCCGTTTTCCTTTTTTACCAGCACCGGGTTTGATACCCATTCAGGGTAGAGGGCGTCGCGGACGAACCCATTGGCTTTGAGTTTGTCCACCTCCTCTCTAAGAGTAGCGGACCTCTTCGGGTCCATCCCTCTCCTCTGTAGGATCTAGATTAACCCTAGAGGGGGGTGAATAGGGTTAAAGCAAAATTTCTCGAATTAAACACAAACTGCAGATAAGTAAATATGCTGAAAAGTAAATCACACACAAAATTTACCCAGCTACGGCAACCCTTGCCTACTGCTGCATTCCCAGATTTCTATTAGGATTAAATAGTCTCCCGCTTACAAACACTCTAACAGACTCGCACACCCTGCTACCGCCTATAGAGTTTTGCAAACTCGCAAACCCTGCTCACTGAACTAATCCTAACTAGACAATCTGACACAGCCTAAAACCTAGGTGGTGATTTACCGTGATTTGATTTGAAAAGTACAGAAAATAAAAACAAATTAAAAACAACTAAACCCCCTAATTTAAAAATATACCAAAGCCTTAATAACACAATAAATAAACTAGGCCCAAACTATTATCACTCAAGAAAAAAGAAAACGCGGCCCTATTTTTCTTTTATCAAAGTCGGCCCGTTCCTTTGTGAAAAATGGTGGCTTCATTCTTCTGTGAGAAATTAGGGCTTTGGCTCTCGTTCGTTTCCTCTTTGAATAGAATTAGGGTTTGTGAGATTGAGGCTGCCGACTCTATATTCTCGATCGAATGACGATTCGATGTTCGTTGCTTTTGTCGATCGATTGTTTCTTCGTCTTGCACATGGCTGCTCCTCGAGTTCGTCTACGATACCGGTATGTGATTTATGTCTTTTTTCTCTGGATTGAATGCTTGAACTCGATGCTTTTTATTTACCGATGATGATTGGTATTTATAGGGATTTCGAAACCCTAATATCTCGTCTGATTTGATTTACGTGACCTTCAAGTTATTGAAACTTTCCTTTATTTTGCTGTGATATTTTTGGTATTTGTTTCATACACACGGCTTTGATTTTGTGACGTCCGATCTTTCTTTGATTGACATCCCAAAAACTTTCCTAAATTATTTGGTTTTGATTTTTGACTTTTTCACACTTGATTTCGAGAATATTTTCTTCGACTTTCTGGCCCTGTGTACTTCGTCTCTGACCATCTCCTCTGGTCGGTTTAACCTGAACTTCTCATTGCATTTGAACAATCTAGAGTTCATCCCTGTCTTCTGCTTTGACCATTTCTTATGATGTTGATTTCAATGTGACCTTATGTACTTCAACTCTGGCCATTTTTATGTTCCTTCCTGAGCACTTT
Source organism: Allium fistulosum (assembly GCA_030737815.1). NCBI lineage: Eukaryota > Viridiplantae > Streptophyta > Magnoliopsida > Asparagales > Amaryllidaceae > Allium > Allium fistulosum. The sequence continues at coordinate 1,189,221,644 of CM060904.1, read as the reverse complement.
TCGACCTTCTGTTTGACACTACTTCCACTGTTTCTCGTTCATCCCTACGGCATTGATTTTCGTATGGATGATTGAGATGATTACTGACTTGTTCTACATGTAGCTTGTTGTACTTCATTCCTCACTTCTGTACTGTCTTCTCTGTTGCATTCATGTGTTCATCTTGCTGTTCACTAGTTCGTTCCATTTGATATGAGCATTTCGACTTGTATTCATTTGTTTACATGCTGTTGGTCTAGTGGTGCACTTTGCTTGTCTGCAGTGTTGTTTCTTCATAAGACCACTGTCCATTTTTGCCTTTTGACTTTATGTGTAAAAAATGTTGCTAGTTGTCCTGTATCTGGTCATGTACATTTGGGTTATGCATTGCTTCATCATGTCACTTTGATCTGTTTCTTTTGAGTTGTAGCTTGATAATCATATCTGCATTCTTGCTTTCATGCCTCTGAGTTGTTCTGACCTGATCCATTGAAGTGCATTGGATATTGAACTGTTTCATGCCTCACTGTAACCTTCAAGTATTTTGTTGACTTGTTCGTTTGTCTAGTGGCATTTGATTTTGCACTACTTTTACTGCTCTACCCACTGTAGTTTCATCATCTCTGTGGTATTGCTTGATTCTTTGAGTTGCTTGTAGTTGTGTACTCATCATTGTGTAGCTTCTGGCTTGTATTCAGTTACATTTCAGTTGCTTGTATATATGTATGCACTTGTTGTATTACTTATTTTGAAGGTTGCTGATTTGCTTTTATGGTCTGCATCTTTCATATTTGAGTTGTTGCATTTAGTAGTTGGTACTTCCAGTCAAGTTGTATGTGTGCAGTTTCACTGGTGCATCCCTTGACTTGTTGACATGTGCATGTCATTTGTGTCTTTAAGCCTTTGTAATCAGTTTTGTTCTTGTTGTCTTTGTACCATGCTTGTTGTGAGGTTGAAGTTGAAGTAGTCATGTGTACTTTCTGCTCTTGTTGAGACTGGTCATTCATTTTACTGTTGTCTTCATTGTTGTATTGAGTTGAGTCATGATAGCAGTGACTTGACCTCTATTGCCCTGTGTTGAATCCAGCTTAAACGCTCGGGTTTGACCTTGTGCACGTGTTGTGACTCTATTTTTGTTGCACTTGAGTTGAACCCGGCTTTTCTTTTGGGTTTGACCTGTGCTCACCTGTCCTTGTAACATTATCAAGTGTACATTTTGGTGTGCACGGCCTTGTGGCATGTACAGTGATACACTGTGCATGTCACAAGCTATTCGTGTATGATGAATTAAAATATGATGACGAACAACCCAAATAACTGAGGCAAATATTATTTTCAAAATCCATATTTTGTTTTATACTGCAAAAACATTTTATTTTCAATTTTATTGCGTCAATGTATATTTCTACAGATTGCTCAGATGCTGGATTCACATTGGAATGAAGTTGAAGATAAATACGAGTGTGAGTGATATGTAGTGAGGAGCTGATGTAACTATGAAATTGTGATGTAATTGTATTGTGACTGAAATTGTATAGTTATAGTGAGAGCTTGAAATTGTACTATCAAAATTGTAATAAATATTTGTTTGAATAAAATATTCGTTTGAATTCTAATTCTGTGTTATTTATTTTATTCAGCAAATATTTATTTTATCTGTGAAAAATAAATAGTACAATATCAAATTCATTTAAATGAATGAATATATGTTTATTATCATCAAACAAAAATCATATAGATGCATATTTAACAATTTCCCCCTTTTGATGATAACAAACATATATTTTAAGATTTTGAATATATTAAATGTATTTGATCATTCAATTTGCTCCCCCTATTTGAATGCTCCGTTTCTACACAATACTCCCCCTACATATATGCATGAGAATAAAAATATTCAAATGATCTTTGATACAATTAGAAAATCTTTGACCTTTATTCTCAAAATCTTAACTTTTCTCTCCCCCTTTTGTTATCAGCAAAAGAATAATAGTAATAGAAAATTAGAGATATAGTGATAGACATTAATACAATATTAAAGCTCAATCGAATGTAATTATTAATTTCAATAAGAAAATCAAACAAAAAATCATAAATACTTTAATTGACGCATATTCCACTTTAGAATGATAGGATGATATCATCAAATAAAACCATATAGTTGTGTCTATTTGTGGTATATTTATTTTAGGAAATTTGAATATCTACTAACCATGCATAACCGTTATGACTTTTAAATAAGATTAGTAGTATTTTTTTTTATTTTAAAAATGAATTCAAGTATCTTCTAACCACGCATAACCGTGAGGACTTTTAAATGGGATTAGAATCAACTTGTCTATTTAATCAATTAATTTTGATATGCGTTCCATACATGCATAACCGTGAGGACTTTTAAATGAGCATGGAAGCACATAATCAAAAATCCAAGTAATTCACCCATGCATAACCGTGAGGACTTTTAAATGAGAGTGAATATTTTGGATATTATTATTTATTGTTAGAAATATAATAAAATTGAAGCACAAATGATTTCTCGTTTAAATTACCACATATTGACATACTATATTGATTTTTGATGAGTGATGGTCGATAGAAAAATGATAGAAATAGAAATGATCATGGAATATTTATCAACAAAAAGTTTTTATAACTCTTGTTTAAATTTCTAAAGAAATTTTCTAATTATACTTTCTCAAATCATAATATATGATTAATATCAACACTCATCTTATTTTCAATCACTATCTATCTTTTTAGATAATTATTAGGGTGTCAGATCAGTTAACATAGTTATTTAAAATCAATTTCAAAAATAGTTATAAAATCAAATTTTCTTAAATAACTAATCTGATACAAGGTCAACAGAAATTATTTTCTAGAAGGGATTTTTAAAAAAAATTTCTGCTAAAATAGAAATTATTTCAAGTGAAAATTATGCAGATATTTTCTTTGAAAAATGATGCAGCAAATGAATGTCTCGAAATATAATCACGTTCCACTAGTAATTTTTCTATCAACTACATTACCAGTGATCTGCATCTGACTTTAAATTTCACTCAATATTCACTCGTTGGATGTCATAGACCAGATTGTAAAATTTCAACAAACTATCTCAGAATTATTTTCTACAATTTTTAAACGAAATTTTCTTGACTTTTAACCATCAAACAAATATCATAGTGTCAGATTTAGAAACCGTAGGATCAACAGTCATTAAACCATCATCATTATTTCAAAGCAATTTCTTGACGTTTCACCAATAAAGTTTCAACAGTTTCAACAATTTCTAAAAATCCTTTTTATAGCATAAGTAATCAGTAATCAATCAACATCATAATTTGACCAAACAGATTAAGTTCAATAAAAAAATGGTTGGTCAACTTTTAAGCATAAATCAAAGTCATAGATAAGAACAAGTCATGTAAGATCATATCAAGTAAATTAGAATCTGTCAACCATCATAATTACTTCAAGTAATTCTATTTAAAGATGATTGGTTAAAAAAAATCAGAATTAACATCATCAATCATTTCACATAACTGGCTGATTTAATTTAGACTATGGTGCAGATTTTCACATTTTATCTATCGTTTGAAAATAAATACAATTACCTGTTTTACCTGTACGATAATCTTTCGTTGTTTGCCCATTGTGAATCTGTCACTTTTATACTAGGCTAAGGAACGTTGATTTGTCGCCCGTTGTGTGTCTGGAACAGCCAGAATCCAGATAACACTAATGTTGTTCCTTAGCCTGCCACCACACCTACACGGTAAAAGATTTTTATGACCTATTTGTTTTTATAGGTCCATGGTTGTTAGTGGCAGAATAATTTGATGAATATGTTTGAGTAGACCCAAAACTATTTATATATGTTCCTTTTGGCACCCAAACTTGTTTTGTCCTTTCATTTTTGTTCCAATAGACATGAAATTTGTTTGTAGAATTCTTAGGAACCCAAACTTGTATAAATTTTGTGTTCTTGTTCCTATGACTATAATTTTCAGCACGATGTCCAATTATTTCATATTTAGCAAAGACACTCTTACCTTTTGCATTATCATCAACTTGTGTTTTCCCAAAACCTAGTCCTTTTCTGTTGTTAGCAAAAAGTTGATTTCCCAATAACATGTTGAATGATTTTTCTCCTCTTGAAAAGTTATTTAGTGATTTCTCAAGATTTTGGACTTTGGTTTTTAGTGTTGTGTTTTCAGTCACAAGTGAGGTGCATCTATTTATGAAATCCTTTTTCCTAGTGTCAATTGTTTCCCTAAGATTCAAGTTTTCTTTTTCAAGATTCTCAAATCTATTCTTCAGTTTTGATAATTCTGAATCTAAAATTTTACATTTTTTACAGTCTAGGTTTTGAATATTTTCAAGTTCAGTTTCTAACCTAAAATTTTCATGGGCAAGTACTCTTCTATCAGATTTTAGTTTTTCAATTTTAGATTCAAGAGCATCAACTGTTTTAGTAAGATCAAGGCACATTAAAACAAGATCTTTATAAGAATAGTCACCTACCTCACTAGATTTTGCTGAGCTTGCTTCTGAATCTGATTTTTCCATAAGACCCAAGTTAGCCTCCTCTGAGCTATCATTCGAAACTTCCTCTCCTTCTTCATCATCCCAAGTTGCTGCAAAGGCCTTCTTCTTCTTTTTCTTTCCTTTGTTGTTTTTGAGAAGTGGACAATTTTGTTAGAAGTGGCCAGGCTTCTTGCAGTTAAAGCAGGTCAATTCATTATTGGAATTGTCAGAATCTTTTGAGCTATTACCACTCGTTTTCTTCTTGAGTGGCCTGAATCTCGACAATTTTCTAAGATTATTGACAGCCATTGCAAGTTCTTCAATTGGATCTTCTTCTTCTTCATCGCTCTCTTCTTTTCTCTTTAAGGCAATCGTCTTCTTCTTTGATTTGGAGTTGTTACGTTCCTCCTTTGCTTTTAGCTCAAGCTCATATGTCATCAAGTTGCCGATCAAATCCTCCATGCTTAGTTTACTCAGATCTTTAGATTCTTGTATTGCCGTGACTTTTGCCTCAAAGTTCATCGGTAAGACTCGTAGTATCTTCCTCACTAGTTCAACCTCAGTGATTACCTTCCCAAGCGCTCTAGCATTGTACACCAAGGTTGAGAAGCGTCCAAACATGTCCTTTATGCTCTCGCCTTTGTCCATCACAAAGTTCTCATATTCATTGCTGAACAGGGCTAGACGAGACTCCTTGACTTGAGAGGTTCCTTCATGTGTCACCTCCAAGGTATGCCAAATTTCTTGCGCAGTTTTACAATGAGAAATTCTATTAAATTCAGTCTTGTCAAAAGCACAGATCAAAGCATTCATGGCTTTAGCATTTGTAGTTTTTAATTTCTTATCGTTAGCATCCCACCTCTCCTTAGGTTTAGGAATCTTAGTATCACCAACAGTTATAGTGGGAGATGTATAGCCAGTTTCAATAATGTCCCAAACATCATAATCAACAGAACTAAGATAAATACCCATCCTAACTTTCCAGTAAGTAATCATTCCCATTAAACATGGGTGGCCTAGCAATAGATTGCCCCTCAGAAAAAGCATTATTTGGTGGATTCATGACTCTAGATTTAAAGAAAAATACCGGGCTCTGATACCACTTGTAGGATCTAGATTAACCCTAGAGGGAGGGGGGTGAATAGGGTTAAAGAAAAATTTCTCAAATTAAACACAAACTGCAGATAAGTAAATATGCTGAAAAGTAAATCACACACAAAATTTTCCCAGCTTCGGCAACCCCTGCCTACTACTGCATTCCCAGATTTCTATTAGGATTAAACAGTCTCCCGCTTACAAACACTCTAACAGACTCGCACACCCTGCTACCGCCTATAGAGTTTTGCAAACTCGCAAACCCTACTCACTGAACTAATCCTAACTAGACAATCTGACACAACCTAAAACCTAGGTGGTGATTTACCCTGATTTGATTTGAAAAGTACAGAAAATAAAAACAAATTAAAAATAACTAAACCCCCTAATTTAAAAATATACCAAAGCCTTAATAACACAATAAATAAACTAGGCCCAAACAATTATCACTCAAGAAAAAAGAAAATGCGGCCCTGTTTTTCTTTTATCAAAGTTGGCCCGTTCCTTTGTGAAAAATGGTGGCTTCGTTCTTCTTTGAGAAATTAGGGCTTCGGCTCTCGTTCGTTTCCTCTTTGAACAGAATTAGGGTTTGTGAGATTGAGGCTTCCGACTCTATATTCTCGATCGAATGACGATTCGATGTTTGTTGCTTTAGTCGATCGATTGTTTCTTCGTCTTGCACACGGCTGCTCCTCGAGTTCGTCTACGATACTGGTATGTGATTTATGTCTTTTTTCTCTAGATTGAATGCTTGAACTCGATGCTTTTTATTTTCTGATGATGATTGGTATTTATAGGGATTTCGAAACCCTAATATCTCGTCTGATTTGATTTACGTGACCTTCAAGTTATTGAAACTTTCCTTTATTTTGCTGTGATATTTTTGGTATTTGTTTCGTACACACGGCTTTGATTTTGTGACGTCCGATCTTTCTTTGATTGACATCCCAGAAACTTTCCTAAATTATTTGGATTTGATTTTTGACTTTTTCACACTTGATTTCGAGAATATTTTCTTCGACTTTCTGGCCCTGTGTACTTCGTCTCGGACCATCTCCTCTGGTCGGTTTAACCTGAACTTCTCATTGCATTTGAACAATCTAGAGTTCATCCCTGTCTTCTGCTTTGACCATTTCTTATGATGTTGATTTCACTGTGACCTTGTGTACTTCAACTCTAGCCATTTTTGTGTTTCTTCCTGAGCACTTTTCGACCTTCTGTTTGACACTACTTCCACTGTTTCTCGTTCATCCCTACGGCATTGATTTTCGTATGGATGATTGAGATGATTACTAACTTGTTCTACATGTAGCTTGTTGTACTTCATTCCTCACTTGTGTACTGTCTTCTCTGTTGCATTCATGTGTTCATCTTGCTATTCACTAGTTCGTTCCATTTGATATGAGCATTTCGACTTGTATTCATTTGTTTACATGCTGTTGGTCTAGTTGTGCACTTTGCTTGTCTGCAGTGTTGTTTCTTCATAAGACCACTGTCCATTTTTGCCTTTTGACTTTATGTGTAAAAAAATGTTGCTAGTTGTCCTGTATCTGGTCATGTACATTTGGGTTATGCATTGCTTCATTATGTCACTTTGATATGTTTCATTTGAGTTGTAGCTTGATAATCATATCTGCATTCTTGCTTTCATGCCTCTGAGTTTTTCTGACCTGATTCATTGAAGTGCATTGGATATTGAACTGTTTCATGCCTCACTGTAACCTTCATGTATTTTGTTGAATTGTTCGTTTGTCTAGTGGCATTTGATTTTGCACTACTTTTACTGCTCTGACTACTGTAGTTTCATCATCTCTGTGGTACTGCTTGATTCTTTGAGTTGCTTGTAGTTGTGTCTCAGATGGTTCATCATTGTGTAGCTTCTGGCTTGTATTCAGTTACATTTCAGTTGCTTGTATATATGTATGCACTTGTTGTATTACTTATTTTGAAGGTTGCTGATTTGCTTTTGTGGTCTGCATCTTTCATATTTGAGTTGTTGCATTTAGTAGTTGGTACTTCCAGTCAAGTTGTATGTGTGCAGTTTCACTGGTGCATCCCTTGACTTGTTGACATGTGCATGTCATTTGTGTCTTTAAGCCTTTGTAATCAGTTTTGTTCTTGTTGTCTTTGTACCATGGTTGTTGTGAGTTTGAAGTTGAAGTAGTCATGTGTACTTTCTGGTCTTGTTTAGACTGGTCATTCATTTTACTGTTGTCTTCGTTGTTGTATTGAGTTGAGTCATGATAGTAGTGACTTGACCTCTATTGCCCTGTGTTGAATCCAGCTTAAACGCTCGGGTTTGACCTTGTGCACGTGTTGTGACTCTATTTGTGTTGCACTTGAGTTGAACCCGGCTTTTCTTTTGGGTTTGACCTGTGCTCACCTGTCCTTGTAACATTATCAAGTGTACATTTCGATGTGCACGGCCTTGTGGCATGTACAGTGATACACTGTGCATGTCACAAGCTATTCGTGTATGATGAATTCAAATATGATGACGAACAACCCAAATAACTGAGGCAAATATTATTTTCAAAATCCATATTTTGTTTTATACTGCAAAAACATTTTATTTTCAATTTTACTGCGTCAATGTATATTTCTGCAGATTGCTCAGATGCTGGATTAACATTGGAATGAAGTTGAAGATAAATACGAGTGTGAGTGATATGTAGTGAGGAACTGATGTAACTATGAAATTGTGATGTAATTGTATAGTTATAGTGAGAGCTTGAAATTGTACTATCAAAATTGTAATAAATATTTGTTTGAATAAAATATTCGTTTGAATTGTAATTCTGTGTTATTTATTTTATTCAGCAAATATTTATTTTATCTGTGAAAAATAAATAGTACAATATCAAATACATTTAAATGAATGTATATATGTTTATTATCATCAAACAAAAATCATATAGACGCATATTTAACATCCTCTTTTGTTTAACCGGGACGTACTTCAGGTCTATGTTCAACATATGACTCGTAATAGCGGGAGAAATCCCACACATGTCAGAATGTGTCCAAGCGAAAACATCAAGATTCGCTCGGAGGAAATCACTAAGGTCTTCAGTCATTGCGGGGCTGAGTTGTGATCCGATCTTCAGTACTCGCGATGGATCGTCTCGGCTGACTGAAATGTCAATTGTCAATTCAGCCGGTGTTGCTTTCTCCTCCTTGGGTTTCTCTTCGTTTTCTCTCGGATCTATGTCTCTGAAGATCCGAGAATCATGCCCGAGCCAGGGCTCGGGCATTACTTGTCAATTGTCGGTATTATGGATGCGGACGGGATTGTCCGCAATCTTTCCTTTCTCCCTCCGATGGGCCTCTCGGAGCTCAGCCACATAACATGCACGACCAGTCGCCTGGTCGCCATGAACAACACCTACTCCTTTGTCAGTTGGAAACTTCAAAGTCAAGCTCCATGGGGCTAATGCTGCTCTAAACTTAGCCAGGGCCGGTCGACCCAAGAACACATTGTACGGAGAATCCACATCCAAAACTACGAAAGGTGGGATTCGCACCCTCCTACGCTCACCATGTCCCAGTTCAAATGGTAACTCAACATACCCCACTGCATTGGTCGTTGCGCCATTAAAGCCATGTATACGAGCTTTAGACGGTTTCAAATCCTTCGTCTCCATCTTCATCTGGTCATAAGCCTTCTTGAAGATGATATTGACATAACTTCCACAATCAATCAAAATTCTCTTCACATATGCCGGCCCGATTGTCGCAGATATGACCATCCGGTCGATGGTAGGAGCCTCTACTTGGTCAGCATCTCTGCTCCTGAATACTATATCGTCTGTCGTCACGCGCAGCTGTTTAGCAGGGGTCCCATCCTCTACGTTAGAACAACACTCGAAGTCTGCGTGCTTCAGGGAACTAGCATACCGTTCCATTTCTTGCCAGTTTTTATCCGTAGGGTGAGGTCCGCCGATGATCGTGTTTATGACTAGTCTGCCCATGGTCCGGGCAGGCTACTCGGGATGACGCGGAGCTGGTGCACGACCTGGATTGGATGTTCCCTATCCACCTTCCTGCGGATTCTTCACAAACTCCTGTAACTTTTTCTGTCTAATCAACTTTTCTATAGCATCATGTAGGTGTCTGCACTCTTCAGTATTGTGCCCATAAGTCTCATGGAAGCGGCAGTATTTCCCAGTCCGCTTTTTTTCTTCGGTTGACTCCTTTGGGCGTGGCTTTCTGTACTGAAAGGTATTGCAGGTTGATAGGTAAATGTTCTCAAGAGATGCATTCAGCGGGGTGTACTCATTGTAGGTTGGAATCCTCGGCTTCCATTTCCCCACTTCTCTCTTCTTCACTTGATTTCTTCCTCCGGATTCCTTAGATTGTCCGTGCTTGTTCTGGACATTGACTTGAACTTTCCCCGAGTTATCCCCGGACTACTTCACAACAATGTTTCTTTTTAAGGACTCCTGAACAGTCCCCAGTGCCTTATCTCGCCTTATCCACCTGGCTTCCTCTCTTCTTATGAATTGATGTGCCTTCGAGTAAAAACGTTCTAGTGTAGTTGGAGGTTTCCCTGCCAGCCAATCTCCAAACTCTGAATCCGGATCCACACCTCGCATCACAGCCATAAGAATTGCATGATCATTGGGATTACTGACTTCAGTCACCGCAACATGGAATCTCTGTAAATACTCCTTCAACGATTCCCCAGGAGCCTGGATTACACTTGATAATGACATCACGTCCTTGGGACGAGTAGTGTGTATTCTGAATTGTTCTATAAATTTCTTTGCCAACTCCTCGAAACTAGATACGGACCGCAGAGGAAGTCGGGTGAACCACATGGTAGCGATCCCAGATAGAGTTATTGGAAAGCACCTACACTTGGTTGCATCATTTGCTCTAGCTGAATCCATCATCCATTCATACCTCATGACATGCTGTCTGGGATCAGTCTTTCCTTCATAAGCCGGGATAGTTGGCATACTAAACTTCCTGGGGTACGCTGCCTGTAGAACAATGTCTGTGAACGGAGTATGACTTATGGACACTCCCCAATCGTCGTTTGATAAGCCTTGATTCTCTTTCATCAATTGTCTGATCATGGCTGTCAGGTCTGGGGTTTGAATGGAAGGTGGAAGGTTGGAGTCTGTCCTACGTGATTGATCAGGCTGATGCCTCCTCTGCTGGTGATCTACCAAATGTGCATCTTGAGGTTCGACATCATCGGCATCTTGATGAGTCGGGCCTCCAGCCTCCACTTGCAATCCAGCTCCTAAGTTTCCAGTTCCTGCTTGGTCACGATCCCCAGCTGTTCGGACAGCAGCACCTGCCTGCGTAGTTTCAGTCTTACGGCGTCTACGCCTGGGAGGTTCATTGGACGAAGTCGAGCTGTCGGATAAAGAATAATGAGCGGGATTGCCCCCAGCATTCTGATGCTGTTGTTGAGTGAGTTGTGCCATGAGGTTGGTGTTGGCTTGCATCTGCTCTCCGAGTTGTCTCCTGCTTTCCCTAAGTTCTCTCATCAAGTCGTTGAACTCTATTCTGGTGACAACCGGCATTTGGTCTTGAGCGATAGTCCCTGCACCTAGAATTGCTTGTTGATTGCTAGGCCCTGCTTGTTGTACGCTAGCAGTCTCATGGGCGTCCGCATTATGAGAGGCTGATCTGGTACGTGGTCTTGCCATTATAGAGTTATTGGTATGAACTTTGAGTAGAATCAACGGACGTCCTACGAATGAATCGGATCTTCTTTGGAGGATTTATTCAATCCAGTAGCTTCAAAGCAGATCCTTGAGGTCTGAGAATTCGATTCTCAGTGAAAGCACCAAAGTGTTAGCACCAAAATTGGTCACTAACCTCGTTGAGAAAGATTGTGTAGAGAGATAAATGATGAAAGTAAATTTAAACAAAGAGCAATATGCTAATTTGAATGCAAAGACGAGAACACCAGATTTATAGTGATTCGGCGTAATAGCCTACGTCCACTTTGGGGTTACTCTTTTATTGCTTTACTTAACAACTGATTACAGATACAATCCGTTCACCAACTATTCGAATACAATTGCTAAGTAAAAAGAGCGAGTCTTGAAAGCGGCAGAGTCTCCCCAGTGTTCTCCAAAAAAGGTCCTTGTTCACTGTGCCCCTGCCTCTCTATTTATAGACAAAGTTGGGTTGGACTTCCCTGGTGGGCCTGGTAGTTGAATACCTCGGTCCAGAAAGAGTGAGTTCTACGTGCCGAACCATATATGCCGAATAGACTGATGTCGAACAGACTGATGCCGATCAGACTGATGCCGAACAAACTGATGAGCTGAGTGGACTGATGCCGAACAGACTGATGCCGATTAGACTGATGCCGAACAGAATGATGCCGAACAGACTGATGTGCTGAACGGACTGATGCCGAATAGAATAATGCCAAACAACTGATGTCAAACAGACTGATGTGCTGAATGGAATGATGCCGAACAGAATAATGATGAACCATTGACGCCGACCAGACTGATGTCGAACCATCGATGCCGATCAGATTGATCCCAAACCATCGATGTCGAACAGACAGATGTCAAACATCTCTAGACGCCGAACAACACCGTATGTCGAATGTTCTGCCATGCCGAACGATCCAAGTACGCCGAACGCTCCTGCCATGCCGAACGATGTGTGGATGCCGAGCAGTGTGGAATGCCGTATGCTTTGTGTATGCCGATCACTCTGGAATGTCGATCCATGTACAATACTGAACGACTCTCCATGCCGAACGATATGCAAGTGCCGAGTGCTTAGTTGCCTGGTCAAACCTTCAGATAACAATGTGTATCTAATATAGCCTAACACACATCAAGGCAGCCACACATCAAATCAACATGATTAAAACACTTACAAACATTATAAATTCGTTATACTTCAGTTTTTACTTTAAAAACAGTATCAAAACATGATTTTGACTTTAAAATGAGTTTAAAACATGCAAAAACCTATATATGTATATATATATATATATATAATAAGGTGACAAATGATAAATCACTCACCAAAACCTCATAAAGTGGAGATTTGCATGCAAATCGAGGCAAATCCGAGAATCTACAGCAAAAACCAGATTTTCCCTCCCCAAAAATGTAATTTTGAAGATCTCTAATGAATTCTCTTATTAATCTAACCCTAGTATATGATTTAGACTTGATTTGGAGGAGAAAAAAGAAAGTTTTATGCAAAGGATGAGTTAATGGAAGCTTAGATCTGTGGGAGAAGGTGTAAAAGTGATTTGAGGATGATGGTTTAGTCACATAAGGTCTCCAATCCTGAAATGGGTTAGTGAGCTTGGCCTCAAATTCACTAATTACCCACTATGCTGCTTTAAAAATTTCCAATTTTAAAATAGCAATATTTCTTAGCCAAAAATTCCAAATCGCTATTATGACCACTCTACGGAAAGAGAAATCATCATATCTTTCCAATGGAAGTGGTCTCGAATGTTATTTCGGCTTCTATCAAAAGTTATGAATGATAGAAATTTTCAAGGGTAAAATTGTTCGAAAAAATTCGAAATATAGAAAATGTCTCTAAGTATCTCCTAAAGTTACAGAGTCATATGTCCTCATATGAATTTAAAAATAATAGTTTACGATCCTCCGATACGTAAAATACAAGTCGTTACACTCTCCGTCCTTTAGAAATTTCGCCGTCGAAATCTCCAATACTACCATGGTAAATCAAACATAGTTACCCCTACATGCCTATCATCCATGAGCAAACATGTCAAACATCAAACATGTACATAGAGCAATTAATGGTATTTATGCCTATCTTATCATGTAGGATACTAAAATACCTTATATGGTACCGAAATTGAAAGTAAAGGCGATAAACAGAAGTCTTATCAAATAAAGAGCTCTTGATAAGCGGTCCTCATGCTCTCCTTGATCTCCAAAGTACAATCGCCTTCGCTCTCACTCCATTGAACCTTCGCCAGCTCTACCGTCTTCCTCCTAAGTCGCTTCGTATCACGTCCGACGATACGAATCGGCCTAAGAGGTCTTGATGCTTCTGGTTCAATCTCGATATCATCAAGCTGATTCCGTTTGACTATCACGCCTAAGCCGTGCACAAATTTCCGCAAGTGAGATACATGAAGCACATCGTGCACGCCCGCCATCTTTTAAGGCAAGTCGATTGTATATGCTAGATTCCCGATCCTCTCAAGTATCAAAAAGGACAATGAATCTCGATGCCAACTTCCCCTTAGTACCAAATCAAACAACATTCTTTAGCGGAGAGATCTTGATAAACACCCAATCACCGAAGGAGAACTCAAAATCACGTCTTCTCCTATCAGCGTATATCTTCTGTCTGTCTTGGGTAGCTGTCATTCGTTGTCGAATAATCTCGATCTTCTCCGAAGTCTCTCTAATCATCTCTAGCCCGAATATCGGCTTCTCGTCCTCTTCCCATGAACATGAAGGAGCATTGCATGGTCGACCATCAAACACCTCAAATGGTGCCATACCGATGCTGGACTGATAACTGTTGTTGTATGTGAACTCTACTAAATGTAGATGATCATCCCACGAGCCAGTAAAATCAAGAATGCAAGCCCATAAGAGATCCTCCAGAATACGATTCACTCTTTTGGTCTGTCCATCAGTTTGCGGATGATATCTATACTAAGATGCAGCTACATCCCCAACGCCTCCTACAAGCTCTTCCAAAACATGCTAGTGAAAAAAGGGTCTTGGTCGCTCACAACGATCTTCGGCACACCATAGAATCGCACAACCTACTTCACATACAACTTGGCCAATTTTGATGTCGTTTTACTTGACTTGACGGGTATGAATAGGCTTACCAGATATTATCGTACCCTCCTTTGATCCTCGACAATCCATCGATGAAGTCCATCGAAACTTGTTCCTATTTCCACTTTGGAATCTCGAGCAGTTGCAGCAAGCCACTAGGCTTCTACTGCTCTGCCTTTACCAACTAACAGTTCATGCACTTCTTGATGAATGTCCCAATATCCTTCTTCATCCCTTCCCAATAAAATGCCTGACTCATATCATGGTACATTTTACTTCCACCGAGATGTATAGTCAATCTCGAATGATGGCACTCGCGAAGCACCTCATCCCTCAACCCATCGACATCAAGAACAAAGAATCTCCCATCCTGATGTGCACGTAAATGTGCATATATTTACATCCATATTTTATCTCTTTTTATTTAAATAAACATCATATTTGGGCATTTTAACATGTTTAAAACCAAAATTCAATTAATTTCAAATCATCATATATTCATCTTTATTCAGGGGTAAAATGGTAATTTTTGTGCATGTATCAATTTGAGAATTTTTACTTGGAAATTTTTATGATTTTTATAGGAAATTTTGATGCATATGGAAGAGGGCTTCATGAATATATATGCATGCACAAGGGAATACAAAGGAATGAAGAGGAAATAATTCAAGTTCAAGATCATGGAGGACCCCACCCACTTACCTAAATGTACAATTAGGAGCTAATGGACAACTAAGTGGAGGTTAAAGCTTCATGCACATCAAATGTGGTTTAATTAGTGGCTAATAGTTACTTGGTGGCCACACTTCCTAAAGGGTATTTTGGGAAGTTCCCTAAAAATGAAATTGGGGTTTTATGCATGTATAAATAACCCTCTTATGTACATGAACATATCTTCTACTATTTCATATACTTCCTTAGGAAATTAGCAAGTTGTAAACAAAAATCAAAGTGAAATAAAAATGGCTTCCAAGCCTCTTTCTCCTTTCTTTTCTACATGCTTTTCTTTGCTTCATTATTAATGTTTATTTCTATGCTCTCTTTCTTTTATTGTTCATAGCTTAGATTTACATTTATGCACTAGTCTAATTAATTTTCTTATAATAGTCAATCTTCTTTGTAACGACCCAATTTTTTGACTTCTAAAAGTCGACATCAATACGCCCACTGTATCAAATGCCAAACCATCGAATGCTGGAAAACTGAATCATTAGGGTTAAAGAAGAAAGAGGTAGAAGAAGAAAGAAGAAGAAACATAAAAAATATCAAAATCTCACAATCGCAGCGGAACAATATATAATAGATAAATGAATAATCTTTAAAGCAAAGAACTATATCTGTTTATACATTACATCAACAGAGTATTACAACAACAAGATACAACATTGGGAGTTATAATAACCTGCCCATATGATTGAATACACAGCGGAATGATAATAGTATACGGAAGTACATCCCGCCATCCAGCTCGCCTCCTGATCTCCACAGCATACTTTTCTGACTTTGCTCCAGAACAACTGATAACCTGACTCTAGGCTGCCCGTGTGGAAAATTATGGGCACCCAGAGTTTAGAAAGGGAACAATAAACTCCAGGTCAGTCATGGGACTGGTGTGAGATGTTAAAACAGTTATTTGTATAAAGGAAATAAAAAGAAATCCGCTATGCTTTTGGAAAATTAAACTACCATAAGGCCTCCCGCCACACACACAATGCAAACGTAGAATTGGAGGAGATTTCTCCTTATGATAGTCAAACATGCTTGATACGCAAAATCTTTTTAATATTTTCATTAATGCATAGTGTGGAAAACATTTCGAAAGTATAATATTAATCTTGGCCAGCATACACATTTCGTAGTATGCCTACTATAGCTACCATGTTCAATAGCAGGTTACCACCACATTCCATGGCAGGTTATACAACTAAAACCGTACATGACGCATATTGTTTCTTTGGATTTCCAACAAATGGTCAGGCTAAGGAACTTCCTATGTCACATGGGTACGCCTCTGGAGGGATGCCCCGAGAACCTAACCGGATCTCTACCAACGCAAGGCTGGGTTACCTCACGCTGTAATACAGCTGTAACTAGATAACCCTACGAGCTATGCCATTCCCGGTCGTTACCGTCCTTTATCCGAGGATCATCAACACCAACAACCACAAAGTAATAAATTTGCAGCAACCACATAGGTTAAATATCTGGGCTCCATACCATGATACCACCTTTTTCCAGAAGGAAATGGACATACCCTGAGGGCGCTAACCCCAAACAACCTTGCCGCATCCTTCCTTTTTCGACCATTTCGGGTTGTGAGGTCCGACGAGGTCTCGTCCACAAAGCTACGCTTTTCAGAAAAGCCATGCTTCAATCAACAAATGATCAGCAACACTTAGCATGCCACATTACCAAATTAGGAATGTATCACTAGTAACCATCAACTACATAACCTATGAGCTCATACGTCTCAGAGAAGGGTGTTAAGCTAAGAGAATAAATTCTCCACCACCAACAGAAGTGTATTTGATAGAAACCAGCTTTACATCTCAAAGTGTAACGTCAGATATACATCCACACAAGTCCATCCCGGGTCTGAATGGAAACAAAGGCACTTCGAAAGAAGTCCTTGCAAATTCGGATATCCATAATCCCGACCGGACTCCCCATCACATATGGACATCTCTATACCGGAGCACCTCAGTGCAGAGACAATCGACAGGTAATCCTTTCATTTTCGAAAATACACGGTCTTCAACACCATCTTCAAATGCAATCCCATTTTGTCGTATCATTATTCGGAATGGGTTTTATGACATAAAGTCCTCTCCCGGCTTAACCAAATAATGAGCGCTTGTTTTGAAAATAAATTCAAATGTTGTTTCAAAGGCCAATATTGATAGTCGGTTATTTAACTATCAAACAACATTCACAACAATCACCAAGCCTCAATAATTTCCCAAATTGTTTATACTGATAGTTGGTTATTTAACTATCAAATTTTTTTTAAAAACCAATTCTAGAACTTTTAATTTATATTTTAAAAGCTACTTTGAACCATACTCGGCTTTCCATGGAAAATATTCTTTCCATTTCAAAATGGTCCATTTAAATCAATTACTAAATCCTTCTGGATTTATTTTAAATTTACATTCCAAATTCATAAACTTTCTTTCCACACTTTTAAAAATAAACCAATATTTATTTTTAAAACAAATCTCCCTTTTCTTTATAAATTCCCATTGTGAATTTAAATTTCCAAATATTCACTGATATACGATTTTCAAATCGATTTCCAAATATTCACTTTCAAACACCAAATCAAATTCAAAATTGATTTCCAAATTTATTTCAAACGCTAAATCAAATTTCAAATTGATTTCTAAATTTATTATCTTTTAAAACCAATTCCTTTATTTCTTCACAACTATTTAAAATCTGAATTTTAAATAAATTCTCCAACTTTTAGATAATATCATTCGAAATCCATTTATTAAAATCTTTTTCCCATATTTTGGAATTGATTTGATAAGATTACAAAATTCAACTTTTATACTTTTAAATTCCTTCCTTTAAATTTATCCAATTTTCTAAAATTAATTTTACTCCAAATTTTCTACTTTAATTTCCAAAAATCCAATTTTATTTATTTCTGGTATCCTACGATACCAAAAATATATTCGGCTAAACTATAGCCTTCAAATAAATTCCATTTATCAATATAATCATTCACACCAATATAATCATTCACAGATTATCACATCACAACATATACAAATAAATTCAACAATGTGAGGAATCCAGTTGGATCCCTCCAAACCATTTCCCGGCATCCACAGATGTTAGCACAACAATTTAATACCAATTCCACTTCGAGGTGGAATATCGTGGTATATAGGTTTGTATAATATCATCCGCTATTATGCGGCGCATAGGGTCTCATCCGCTATATAATGCGGGAAATCAATCACTCCAAATATATATATACTATCATATATACTATCACAACCAAACAATCAATCAATAATTTAATTTCTATCAATTTAAATTGAGTGAGACGATCTCACCTTTAACTATGCATGCAACCCATTTTCATTCCAGCTTGTTTTCTTCACAGTTTTAGACCTGAAGACGAACAGGAAAACGAACAATAAGCCTCTACTCGAATCAAAGCCCTAGCCACAATTTCCTTGCATCACCAGAACTCGAGCACGATCCATCGCGCAAACCCAGACCGACGCCATTGCTCGAAATCGAAACTACTCCATTAACCTCTGCCATGAACATGAACCCTAGCTGTTCGCCGTAAATCGATCGCCCTTCGACTCCGCCACTCCACGAATCACCAACGCACTATCATCCATCAAGGCATGGAAACCACCTCGAACGCCAGCAACTTTGAATCATGAACCTAGCCTCGTTGAAAACCCTTTGATGCCGCAAAGTAACCATGCTCTTCCCATCCTTCACGAGGTCGCGATATCAAATCGCGACTTGTCAATTTCACTATGAAAGAACGAATTCGATTCGTTCTGCAACTACTGCTGATCGAAATTTGAGGAGGACGAGAAATCTCGAGATTCTAAATTGTAGATGAATGCGCTATTTTATTTCGCTCGCCATTTTTGATTTTCCCTTTGAACGAGAATGTTTTTGAAGAGAAAGAAGTCTCGTTTCTTTTATTATTTACTATATTGCATTATTTTATTTTTAGGAGAACACCCGTGTAAAATTTCACAGAATAAAACGAACACGTGTAATAAATTCCTCAATGTGTCAACTTGCCCATATATATGAATATATATACTTTAATTTAAATTTAAATTCAAATCGCTTCGATAAACGCAACTCAAAATTTCGATCTCCAATCAAGGCGTGCCGCTAGGCGATCATAAGGTTATACCCCTATTTCGAACACAATGGAAAAAGTTTCAAGTCTAAATTCGATCGTATGGAGAAGATAGCTTTTTCGAACCAGTTATTATATTAAATTTTCGATATAAATTTTCAGCACGTTTACCTATCGTACGATCACACGACAACTCCAAACACTACGAAAATTGAAATCCGATAATAAAACATTATTTCGGATCCAATGGAACTGGTTTCATCGAATTTCGAGACAGTGCCTCCGAAGGCTATTTTTAAATATCGATTTAAACAATATAAATTCAAAACTGAAAAAATCAGTTTCAAATTCAATTCTGAAGCTTTTATTATCTTCAGTATTATCAATATAGATTTTACAAGACTTCAAATTATTTTTAACAAGCTCAAAACTGAAGATCAAATATTTTTCCCAGTTCAATAATTAAATTTAATAATTTAATTGCCAAATAAATCCTAATATTTGAAATTCAAGTTAATCTATCTTTCAAATATTTAAAATCAATTAAATATTTCTATTTCAAATGTCCAAAATTCTGGGTCATCACATTCCATGGAAGGTTATACAACAAAAAACGTACAGGATGCGTATTGTTTCTTTGGATTTGCAACAAATGGTCAAGCTAAGGAACTTCCTATGTCATATGGGTACGCCTCTAGAGGGATGCCCCGAGAACCTAACCGGATCTCTACCAACACAAGGTCGGGTTACCTCACGCTGTAATATAGTTGTAACTAGATAACCCTACGAGCTATGCCATCCCCGGTCGTTACCGTCCTTTATCCGAGGATCCTCAACACCAACGACCACAAAGTAATAAATTTACAGCAACCACATAGGTAAATATCTGGGCTCCATACCATGATACCACCTTTTTCTAGAAGGGAATGGACATACCCTGAGGGCGCTACCCCCAAACAACCTTGCCGCATCCTTCCTTTTTCGACCATTTCTGGTTTTGAGGTCCGACGAGGTCTCGTCCACAAAGCTACGCTTTTCACAAAAGCCATGCTTCGATCAACAAATGATCAGCAACACTTAGCATGCCACATTACCAAATTGGGAATGTATCACTAGTAACCATGAACTACATAACCTCTGAGCTCATACGTCTCAGAGAAGGGTGTTAAGCTAAGAGAATAAATTCTCCGCCACCAACAGAAATGTATTTTATAGAAACCAGCTTTACATCTCAAAGTGTAACGTCAGACATACATCCATACAAGTCCATCCTGGGTCTGAATGGAGACACTTCGAAAGAAGTCCTTGCAAATTCGGATATCCACAATCCTGACCGGACTCCCCATCACATATGGACATCTCTATACCGGAGCAACTCAGTGCAGAGACAACCGACAGCCGACAGGTAATCCTTTCATTTTCGAAAATACCCGGTCTTCAACACCATCTTCAAATGCAATCCCATTTCATTGTATCATTATTCGGAATGGGTTTTATGACATAAAGTCCTCTCCCGGCTTAACCGAATAATGAGCGCTTGTTTTGAAAATAAATTCAAATGTCGTTTCAAAGGCCAATATTGATAGTCGGTTATTTAACTATCAAACAACATTCACAACAATCACCAAGCCTCAATAATTTCCCAAATTGTTTATACTGATAGTTGGTTATTTAACTATAAAACATTATTCTTTTTAAAACCAATTCTAGAACTTTTAATTTATATTTTAAAAGCTACTTTGAAACCATACTCGGCTTTCCAGGTAAAATATTCTTTCCATTTCAAAATGGTTCATTTCAATCAATTACTAAATCCTTCTCGATTTATTTTAAATTTACGTTCCAAATTCGTAAACTTTCTTTCCACACTTTTAAAAATAAACCAATATTTATTTTTAAAACAAATCTCCCTTTTCTTTATAAATTCCCATTGTGAATTTAAATTTCCAAATATTCACTGATATACTATTTTCAAATCGATTTCCAAATATTCACTTTCAAACACCAAATCAAATTCAAAATTGATTTCCAAATTTATTTCAAACACCAAATCAAATTTCAAATATATTTCTAAATTTATTATCTTTTAAAACCAATTCCTTTATTTCTTCCAAACTATTTAAAATCTGAATTTTAAATAAATTCTCCAACTTTTGGACAATATCATTCGAAATCCATTTATTAAACACTTTTTCCCATATTTTGGAATTGATTTAATAAGATTACAAAAATCAAATTTTATACTTTTAAATTCCTTTCTTTAAATTTATCCAATTTTCTAAAATTAATTTTACTCCAAATTTTCTACTTTAATTTCCAAAAATCCAATTTTATTTATTTTTGGTATCCTACAATACCAAAAATATATTCGACTAATGTATAGTCTTTAAATAAATTCCATTTATCAATATAATCATTCACACTAATATAATCATTCACAGATTATCACATCACAACATATACAAATAAATTCAACAATGTGAGGAATCCAGTTGGATCCCTCCAACCTGTTTCCCTGCATCCACAGATGTTAGCACAACAATTTAATACCAATTCCACTTCGAGGTGGAATATAACGGTATATGGGATTATATAATATCATCCGCTATTATGCGGCGCATATGGTCTCATCCGCTATATAATGCGGGAAATCAATCACTCCAAATATATATATATATATATATATTATCATATATACTATCACAACCAAACAATCAATCAATAATTTAATTTCTATCAATTTCAATTGAGTGAGAAGATCTCACCTTTAACTATGCATGCAACCCATTTTCATTCCAGCTTGTTTTCTTCATAGTTTTAGACCTGAAGACGAACAGGAAAATGAACGATAAGCCTCTGCTCGAATTGAAGCCCTAACCACAATTTCCTTGCATCATCAGAACTCGAGCACGAGCCATCATGCAAACCTAGAATGACGCCGTTGCTCGAAATCGAAACTACTCCATTGCCCTCTGCCATGAACGCGAACCCTAGTTGTTCGCCGTACATCGATCGCCCTTCGACTCCGCCACTCCATGAATCGCCGACGCACTATCATCCATCGAGGCATGGCAACCACCTCGAACGCCAGCAACTTTGAATCGCGAACCTAGCCTCGTTGAAACCCCTTTTATGCCGCAAAGTAACCATGCTCTTCCCATCCTTCACGAGGTCGCGATATCAAATCGCGACTTGTCAATTTCACTATGAAAGAACGAATTCGATTCGTTCTGCATTTACTGCTGATCGAAATTTGAGGGGGATGAGAAATCTCAAGATTCTAAATTGTAGATGAATGCGCTATTTTATTTCGCTCGCCATTTTTGATTTTCCCTTTGAACGAGATTGTTTTTGAAGAGAAAGGAGTCTCGTTTCTTTTATTATTTACTGTATTGCATTATTTTATTTTTAGGAGAACACGCGTGTAAAATTTCACAGAATAAAATGAACATGTGTAATAAATTCCTCAACGTGTCAACTTGCCCATATATATGAATATATATACTTTAATTTAAATTTAAATTCAAATCGCTTCGATAAACGCAACTCAAAATTTCGATCTCCAATCAAGGCGTGTCGCCAGGCGATCATAAGGTTATACCCCTATTCCGAACACAATTGAAAAAGTTTCGAGTCCAAATTCAATCGTATGGAGAAGATAGCTTTTTCGAACCAGTTATTATATTAAATTTTGGATATAAATTTTCAGCGCGTTTACCTATCGTACGATCACACGACAACTCCAAACACTATGAAAATTGAAATACGATAAAAAAACATTATTACAGATCCAATGGAACTGGTTTCGTCGAATTCCGAGACCGTGCCTCGGAAGGTTATTTTTAAATATCGATTTAAACGATATAAATTCAAAACTGAACAAATCAGTTTCAAATTCAATTCTGAAGCTTTTATTATCTTCAGTATTATCAATGTAGATTTTACAAGACTTTAAATTATTTTTAACAAGCCCAAAATTGAAGATCCAATATTTTTCCTAGTTTCAATAATTAAATTTAATAATTTAATTGCCAAATAAATCCTAATATTTGAAATTCAAGTTAATCTATCTTCCAAATATTTAAAATCAATTAAATATTTATATTTCAAATGTCCACAATTATAGGTCGTCACATTCTTTTTCTATGTGTATTCTCTACTTTCTTTCATTTTCAATGTTGAAATTTACATGTGTTGATTTGATAACACAAATGAGTAGCTAAACCCCTTCAATTTAGGGGTAATGAAGCTCTCAAATATTATGTAATTTCAACATTTTTATTATTTATGATCTCTTTAGCTTGTGCTTCATGAAAGTGAATTTTGATGTAAGTTTATACAAGTGGGTTTGATAGCTTATATTGCTTATGAAAATGAGCTATTCTTATTCAACATAAACACAATTTACATCATCATTTGCTAATTAATTTTTGATTTTGAAATGAAAGTAAAAATGAAATTTGATGATCTATATTACTAGTTATAGTAGTAAATAGATCATACTTAAAATAGCTTTTGCTTTGGCTTCATTTTCATGAGAATTGATAAGTAGTTTATTTGTTGTATTATAGATTGATGGTTTGAGTTATGTTAATTAATAATATAAACAAACCATACTTATGATAAATGCAACAATATTTCACTTAATATCAAAGCTAGAGATCACAAATTATTTGTTTATTGATTTACAAAAATATGAGAGTGGACTTGCCTCTAAATTGTTCTCTAGTTTAATAGTTTTAAATCACATTTTAATTCTAGCTTTAGCTTCTTTTTTGTAGTTAACAATTTCATTTCACTTTGGTCTAATTTGATTGAATTGAAAATTTTAAAATCTTAATAATTCCCTGCGGATCGACCCTTACTCGCCACGTACTAACTTTTGTACTCCGTGTGCTTGCGGTTATTTTATTTCGAAATTTATCGTTATTTTTCTAATCGATAGAACATTTGCCGATAATCACAACCTTACAGAGACAACCATTATGGTCGAGCATGTACTGCTTCATCTCCTCAGACCTAGCCCAATTTGTATCTTTGGCATAATCCCCATTAGTCTAGCATCTCATCTTGCACAACCACTGATCCGCTCAATCAAGGTAGGTCCTGCCATCAAGCTAGCCAACACTTCTAGCTCTTGGCCACATCAGGTCTAAAGTCATAGCCAACAATGAACTCCAACTGCTTCCACTCTAGGAACATCGCTCCCAAGCTAGCATGTCTTCTACTCAATGCATCAGCGACCGCATTTCCCTTACCAGGTGTATAGGAAATGTCGAAGTCATAGGAGGCTAAGAACTCTAACCATTGCTGCTGACGAAGGTTGAGATCCTTCTGAAAGAATGGATACTTCAATGGTTTGTGGTCCCTATATAACTCGAACCTCTCTCCAAACAAATAATGCTTTCATATCTTTAAAGCGAATACTATTGCCGTGAGCTCCAAATCGTGAGTCGGATACTTCCTCTCATGCAGTTTCAGTTGTCGACTAGCGTAGGCGATAACATTTTCCCTCTGCATCAACACCACACTCAGTCCAATACCACAGGCGTTTGTGTATACTGTCAGCTCCTCATTCCCGCTTGGAATGACCAACACCGTTGCACTCGTCAACCTCTCCTTTAGACTTACGATGTGTGTTCGCACCTTACATCCCAGATAAATGTATGATTCTTCTTTGTCAGTTGATTAACGGTGCAGCTACTTTGGAGAAGTACTGGATAAAACATCTATAATATCCTACCATGCCAAGGAAACTTCTCATGTCTGTAGCGGTCTTGGGTCGATCCCAGTCCTGCACTGTTGCCACCTTTGCCGGATCTACAGTGATGCCCTACTTAGAGACATGCGACCTAGAAATCACACTTCCCTCCTCCAAAAGTGACTCTTGGAAATTATTTCGTTCAATCGGTGCTTTCTCAACACCTTGAGCACAATCCTTAAAAGCTCCTTATGTTCTTCCTCCATCCTCGAATAAACAAGGATATCATCCATGAACAGAAGTACAAAATTATTAGGTGATCCCTAAAAATACGGTCCATAAGTTCAACAAAGTATGCCGATGCGTTGGTTAGCCTTAATGGCATAACCAACCACTCAAAGAATATATATGGCATACAAAATGTTGTAATCGACACACTCTCCTTCGCCACTATGGGTTGATAAAATCCCATCGCAAGGTCCAACTAAGAGAGCACCCTAGTACCATGGAGCTGATCGAACAAGTCATCAATACGTGGGAGTGGATACTGTTCTTCTTCATCACCTTATTCAACTCATGGAAATCTAGACACAACCTCAGAGAGCTATCCTCCTTAGTGGCGAATACTACAGGTGCGCCCCACTATGATATGCTCCTATGAACGAACCCTTACCTCAACAGGTCATTCACTTGCACCTCTAGCTCCTTCTGCTCTCTGCGTGTCATACACCATAAAAGACATAACTATCGGTCTGGCATCCTTCATCAAATCTGTATGGAACTCTATCTCCCTGTGTGGTGGTAATCCAGTCAACTCTTCGAATATGTTCGGATACTCCCTCACTATAGGAACAAATGATAACTCATCGTACGGGATCTCAAGCGAGTATAGAAAGCTAACCATCCCTCATCGTTAGGCAGGTAGCCTATCTCCAACCTATGTCTATAATCCATCCCTATCGTCACCAATGGCCTCTCACAATCCACCACTACTCCATACACCTGCTGCCGGTCCATCCCTACTATAATACCAAATCCCACAAAACCCAAAACAAAGCAATCACAAGCAAATAAACATCTATGACTCGATAAGGATAGGTCTCGACAAACCATGCAAAGGCTAGTGTAGCCTCAAACTGGGTTTTTTCACAATCAAGGGTTGGTCAACAGTTTCGGGTTTCAATCCTAATCTATCTACCAAATCACTATATATGAAGGAATATGAAGCCTCGATATCAATTAAAACACGTATAAGTATATCTGAAATAGGAATCATACTTTGTATAATGACACTCTTCCCCTTCTCCTTCACCGACAGAGCACTCAACGAAGCTGGAATGGCATTCAAAGCGTAAGCAGATAGAACTTGCTTATTCCTGGAGGTTCTGGACATTCCTACTTTATATACCATGGCTTGTTGCAGTTGTAGCACTTCTTGCCCTCTGCCTTACAGTCTCTGACAAGACGGCCCTTCTCCCCATTATTATAGAAAGTAGGCTCCTACTTGCCCTTCTTTTGACCACCCTTTTGAAACTGCTTCTTCTTGTTGTTGTTGTTATCCTACTTCCTTTTGTCTCCCTCACTAGCTTGCGGCTTTGGCTCATCCTTAGGAGCAATAGCTAACTTAGGCTTAGGATACATACTCTCATGTCGAAGAGCCTTCTCCACCAGCCTCTTGAAGGTCTCATCAATATGGCTCACAAGCTTTTCTCTAAGATGATCATCCAAGCCCATGATGAACTTCTCATTCTTCTTAAGTGGAGTGTCAATAAAAGAGAGACCGTACTTCGACAATGTGTCGAACTCGGCCACATAATCCTACACAAACATATCTCATTGCTTCAAGTCAGCAAACTTTTAGAAGAGCACCGACTTCTGAGCGGCTAGTATATACTTATCTTCAAACCTCGCCTTGAAATACTCCTAAGTAATCTGGTCCTCGAGAGTAGTAATCTTGATGGTGTTCCATCACCCCATAGCCCTTCCTTGAAGTTGTCTCGAGCCAACTTCCTCTTCATCGCATCTTCTAACTCCATACCCTAAAAGATGCGTTCCTAGGTGTCCAACCAATCCTATACTTCAACGACTGATTCCGTTCCAAGAAACGGTTAGCCATTCAGAGTAGAGAAATCCTTGCTTAATTTGACGAAGTCAGCCCTCGGCGCTTGCACTGGAGCACCACCACCAACTACTGTGGCAGGAGCAACTTGGGCATTCTGGACCATGTTCCGCACCATCTCAGCTAACATGTTCTGCAAGTCAGAGTTAGCAGCCCCTGATCATGCCCCCTCCTCAACTCTAGAGATAGAATTCCTAGTAACGCTTCTTGTTCGCTGGATAATTCTTATAAGCTGTAATAAGAATGATTAGTCTCTCTAAAAAGAATGAGTAATGTTCATGAATGCAATGCGACTTATACACTACATATGTACTACTATATGGTTTTGAAAACCAAAATATAACCCTAGACCCAATATAAGGCGATAGCTCCTTCCTTAGCTCTAATAGATCTAAGTACCAACTTAGGTCGTCTATGCAACCTAAGCTCTGATACCAAATGTTACAACCGCCCTACACCTCCGATACCCAGTATATCTGTATGATGCATTGTGAGGTACCCATCCGATGCAGGATGATAGCCAAGGGTGAAAAGTAGAGAAAATCCAAACACACAACCTATAGAACATCTCATAGCATACAATGGAATATAATATAACAATATAGATGTAAAACAGACGAGACAGTGATATAATCAAATGAACTATAAATAAGAACATAAGAGTTGATTAGGTTCACAGACTATACAAAAAACTGAAATAAAGAGTTTATACATCCCAAGTACCCATAATAAACTCTATAACTATCTCTAATAATACAAGTATTGTATAGCTCCACAATACTGCACAACAGAATATAAGCGATGGTAAGCTCCAAGTATAGATATATGAAAGCATAGCCTCCTACTCGTACTCCGTATAGCTCCATGCGCTACGCAGACCTGTTATCCCTAATCTACTCATTTAAGAGTGCCTAAGGTAATAAGAAACAAAGCATAAACCTTGAGTCAAATAACAGCTGGTATGAGCGATACATCTTTCCAAAATACTATAAAAATCGTATATAGTAAATATATGGACATAGGTGTTGAGCAATACTTAACATGTCCCTGCACCCAAAGAGTTAGCACATAATAGTCAATATATACTAACCTACCATCAAAACCATATAAGTGTACTACAATCGAAGTACAATGTCCAGCGTCTAAGTATACAATCAAAATACCTACACCGTGTGACACCCTAAAGTGATAAACAACTATGGAAAACATGGCATCCATCAAACAATCCTTACCGTCACTTATGTGCATTGAATATATGCTAACACGTATGGCACAATTTAAAATTAGCGACTCAACCGTAATCAACCATAATCCCGGCTTCATTGGTGCTCGAATCTGTGCCACTCTGAAAGGCTAGGAACCAGGCCCGCAATCGCAAAAGCCCAGGGTAATCTACCATCGCAAGATCTGGACACAATCGCAATCCAAATGGGCGTCCACATATACCCCTTCTTTATGAGCACAATAGAAGCCCCCGAGTTATCAATGATCCCTTTGCACGCATCACCAGAATAGAACTCAGTCGTTATTCTATCACAGCTATCTCCACAATAGGACACCATCGCAAATCCCACTATAAGCCCCTATCGTTGAATTTGCCTTTTTGGATTATTGCCATGACTCCCACCGTTAAGTCATCATCTTCGGAACACCTCTATACCCCATCGTAAGTCATAGAGCCATCGTACCAAGGTTCCAAAGTCATCATCATCATCGACACCGAAGCACCACATCATTGCTTCACTAGTCGTTGCACGAAGTCCAAGGTCATCCTAAGTTGTCCCGGAGCCATCCATCCTTGCTTCCCATCAACTCATCAAATACCCCCATACTTCACTTATATTCGGTCCAAGTCTTGTCCGGTCTACCACTATGCAATCCAAAGTACCCTTGTTCGGTACTTGGCTGTAGCTCCACCAGCTACAGAAGTCTGTCTGGTCTCCTATTGCATCGCCTAACATCAATTGTTGTTCGTTACTTCATCCTACTACCAGATAGAAAATGCTATCTAGTCCCTTCAGTTTCGAACCAAGGCATCAATGGATAGGAAATCTTGTCCAACCCTTTTCTTCTACCGAACCAAATGCCCATCGGATAGGAAATCCTATCTGGTCTTCCACCACTGTCGAATCGCGGCACCCAAGCTAATCTCCTCCTAAGCCCAATGTTCAAGCAGAACCACCCAGTCACAGAGCAAACCTGCCACCAAACCAAACTCGGTAATGACTTCAATTTCCATTTTCACATCGATTTTACCGTTACGCTCCATTCTTCGACCCTTGTGCATTCCATATGCAACGATACGATTCCCAAAAATCCTGAATCAATCTATTGAAGCCTAGTTTCATGGTTCTTAACTCTAAGTCGCTCCGATGAGCGTTTCAACCATTAGAGCATTTACACAAACACCATACATGCACCAAACAACTTTCAATCATTCAAGGATGTAATCATACAATAATTCATCAAAAACATAATATGATCTGTTTCTAATATAGCCTAACACACATCAAGGCTACCACACGTCAAATCAACATGATTAAAACACTTAGAAGCATTTCAAATTCGTTTTACTTCAGGTTTGACTTTAAAAACAATTCCAAAACATGATTTTGACTTTAAAAATGAGTTTAAACATGCAAAACCTATAGATACATATATAATAAGGTGAGAGATAATAAATCAGTCACCAAAACCTTAAAAAGTGGAGATTTGCACGCAAATTCGAGAACCGACATCAAAGATTAGATTTTCCCTGCCCAAAATGTAGATTTGAAGATTGCTATGAATCTGCTTGTTAATCAAACCCTAATCTATGATTTAGACTTGATTTGGAGGAGAAAAGAGAATGTTTTAGGTAGAGGATGGACTAATGGAGGCTTAGATCTATGAAAGAAGGTGTAAAAGTGATTTGAGGATGATGGTTCAGCCATATAAGGTTTCCTAATCCAAAATGGATTTGTGGGCTTGCCTCCAAATTCATTATTACCCACTAAGCTGCTCCAAACCTGTCATTCTTTAAACAGTCATATTTCCTAGTCAGAAAGTCCAAATTGTTACTTTGACTCTCTACGAAAAGGGAAACCATCATATCTTTCCAATGGA
Organism: Allium fistulosum; assembly: GCA_030737815.1. Taxonomy (NCBI): domain Eukaryota; kingdom Viridiplantae; phylum Streptophyta; class Magnoliopsida; order Asparagales; family Amaryllidaceae; genus Allium; species Allium fistulosum. Next base: position 1,189,191,492 of record CM060904.1, on the reverse strand, counting down.
AGTAGTCTCGAATGCTAATTTAGTTTGTATTAAAATTTATGGACGACACAAGTTTTCATGGGTAAAATCGTCCGAAAAAATTATAAATATAGAAAGTGTCTTCAGTATTCATTTTCCAAAGTTATAGAGTCATACGACATATGGAATTAGTAATAATATTTTGCGATCCTTCGATACATAAAATATGGGTCGTAACAACTGATATCATCTAATTATCTATGGTAGACAATTCAGATTCAAGCTATATCATGCTATTGGACTTCATTAGGTCTCCAAAGCCCCATCAAGATAGAACATTTCCAAAGCATTGCTCAAATGTAACCGAAAGCACATTAAGCCCAAACAACTTCTTCAATGCCCGAACCCCAAAACCCGAATCCGAACCCCAAAACCCGGATCCGAACCTCAAATCAACTCCTTTTACCAAAGCTCTATCAACACATACAATTACTAATATAAGACCAATAATATTCATTAAAACATAAGTATCCCTATATCAAAGCCAAGAGACATGGACTAACTCCGCTTAATCGTACACGCTCACCAGATGTGATCATGCAACCAACCATTGCACCAATCCCATATTCGAGCGTTATTGATCGCAAATATCACATTTCATTGCATCACCTTTTCTGAGTAGCCCGAAGTCTTACTAAAGTCAAGACAAGCATCGCGCCAACCCATGCCTAGAATCAAGGAAGAAACCATCGTCAACTTGCCTATTAATTATATAATATAGCTCAATATCACTTAGTTCCTCTATTCCAATTAAGTTTAGCTATCAATAGGGCCTCAAAATATTATATAGCTTATCTATACTATATTATTATTAGCGAGTTAAATTTCAAGCTCACACAAGCCCCCTTGAAATTTGGCAACTGAACCGTCTCCCTATTTGTCTTTCTCTACGATGTCCGTATTTTTATCTTTCCCCTTTTCCTCCACCTAAACCTTCCGTTCTCTCTAGCCATGTTCTCCTCCTCCTAATTTCCTCCCCCGAAATCGATCGATTCCCCTTCCTCTTCTCTCCTCTTCCACTTTTCCTTCGATGGGAATCGATAAATTCCCTTCGATTTCTAACTCAGCCGTTCCTTTACCCCCTCTTTCTGCCCCACATCGTCCAGTATTGTACAAACCCTACCTTGCTTTTACCTTCTTTTCGATTCATGTTTATCATCAACGTTGGCTACAGAATACACGATAGACAGTTATCGACTTCGTACAATCGATTCGCTATCCCTATTTGAGGTTATTCCTTCGATTTTGTTTAAATATTTTTTTGATCATTTTGTATCGTTGACTGTTTTGTTTTTAGAAACAAAACAAGAATCTAAGGAAGCAAAAAGATTTGCGCTTTAGGTCACAAAATTTGGGTATGTTTTCGCATGATTTTTTTCTTATTTCATTTCCAATTTGAATACTCAGCTGCCTTAAGGGAGGTAATCTATTCACCTTGTAATCTCTTTTATATTCTTTTGCTAAACAAATTATATACTAATAATCTCCAAATTGCATGACTCATATATCAAATGATTTACGTCGATGGATTATATTGCCTACACGGTATGTTTTATCTTTGCTTGCCTTATTAATTACGTAACGATTTTTGTCTCATTTTGAATTTTGAACTGTATATTTATTTATAAATTGCATGCCTTTGATTTCTAAGTATATATTCATGTTTTGTATATATATATATATGCAAATTAGCAAATGAATATTTAGTAAATATTCATGTAGCTAGAAATCAGTGGTTATTCCGATGTATTCACTGTTGTACAATGACCAAAAAACTGGCTTATGTAAAAGGATGATAGTTTTCACACTCACTTTTCTGGTTTATAGAACTTTGAAGAAATTGAAAGATGGTATATATATATATTATTTTTATTTGTTCTTTACATGACTGATTTTTTTCTCCTTAGCATGCCTCAGACATTTGGGCCACTGTTGTTTATCCACTCTTAACATCCTTAAGATACCCATGAGAATGATTGTTGATTCTTCATTAGTTTTTTGATTAGCTTCAACTATATCTTCTAGTTCCACTTTACTACGTACCCTTTATATTTATATTGTCATTGTTAATAAATATTTTATAAGTTTCAAAATTTTTAACATAAGATTTGACTTGCAACACCTATTTGCTATATTTATGTCTTTACAGCTGTTGTTTTTTTTATGAAAATGGCAACCAATATCATGCTCAATCTCCCCTATCTGCTTTTTTTTAAAAAAAGTTCATCACTCGGGGTTTTATATTATCTATTAAAAATTCATAACGCTGTCTGTTCATATTTTATATTTTCATTTTTTATCTCTTGGATGATATAATTACTTACTACTGGTGAAATTATTTACCTATTCCTATTTTGAACATTTATAGCAATGGTGATCGAATACAGCAACAACATGATATAAAAGTTGTATGTAATAGGGATGGAAATGCAGATAATTCCAATGTTGTTGAATCAGTGGTATGGTTCTTTTGATTATGGGCATGGTTGGGTCACTGCTCTCGCATGTTGCATAATAGTATGTTAACAGTGACATTGTCATGTTATAAAACTATCTTTTATGTGCTTGCTCTCAAGGCACTTCGTCTTTTTACTATAAATAAAATTAGTTTTTTTGTACTGCATTTCTAAACAAAATTAGTTTTCTTTAAATTTTGAAATTTGCGATAGTTTTACGTAGTAGATTACATTCAGTTGTATTTTTAACTAAAGGTACTACAATTTTATTTGGTGGTTAATCACTCTTTTTGGTTATTTTGTTTAGCTTAACTGCTTTGAAAGTTATTTAATGGATATATAGGGATTTTTTGACAAGAAAGGTACATAATCCGTGTTACTTTAACAAAATGCATTGATAACTGTTGTTGTATATTCTGAAATATAATGAAATGGGACAACTTATCGCATTTTTATACAAGAGTGACATTATGGATTGATAAGATACACATGCACCCACTTATAATTGATTCATGATGTTTGTATCTTGTAGGTGCACAATTACTACATGAGGTTGTCTTTTATTATTGTGGAGAACATTTGTATTATGACACTTCATTTTATTTCATATATCAAAGGTTAGTCCTTAATAAAGAAGATATTTATATGTTATTACAATTATAATATTTTGACTTTCGCTATCAATTACGTATACATTGTAGATTTATTGAGTTACTTCTTAATAGGAAAATCATATACCATTTTAGATACCATTCTTTGTCAAAATAATAAGTAGTTTGATGGTATGTGTAATTTTCCAGTGTTTGCATACTTGCCACTTATTTTTTATACATCCAAATCTATTCAGGTGTATTCTTAAATTGGCAGTATTTACATCGATCCTATTTTAGTCAGATCCCATTGAGATAACGAGTATTGAAGTTAAAAAACAATTGATTTACCGGCCAAGTGATGTAGAGATAGTAGTATGGCACTACCTATTCAAATAGTTATAGACTTAAAGAGTGAGCAATGGTATCATCTGAAATGTTATCTTAGCAATATTTATGTCATTGGATCCGAATAGTATTTTTTGGGTTTTAAATATGTATATAAAAAAATGACATAAGAGAAAGAGAGAGGAGAAGTAATCAATAGCTATTACAATGAATGAGAAAAAAAAGTGAGAAGTTCCTTTAATATGTAACAAAAAAAATTAAATCATTTTTTAAACCGTTCATTTTTCAAAGTTTTTGTAAATACCTAACAGATACGTTTTGGTTAAAATAAAAAATTCTCTACAATCTTAATATCTAAAGTTCTAATGTATCACATATGTTAAGTGGAATCTTAGATACATTGCTTTAACTTCTACAACCATAGTTGGTTTCTGAAATAAAATATGTGCTTAAGTTTTCAAGGAAAAGAATAATCATATTGAGGGGTATGTTAGGAAAGTAAAGGTCCGTGTTAAGTGGTTAAGTTTGAATATGCCGTTACTAAGGAGTTGGATAAAATGCATAATGTAGATCTGGATAAGATGGATAGTCAATCTAAATCAGAAGGGAGAGGCTTGATGCACACGATTCACGTCGTTGTGAAGTGTCCATATTTATTGTTCTAAAATAAAATGTAGATAAGATGAGTTCTCTTTTAGACTGTAATTGTGTCAGATCATATTATATTAGGATGAAATTGATGAAGCTACTGGATAATCAAGACGTCATAACCCTTTAGTAAACAAAAGCGTTATTGCTTTTTCAGATTTCTGAAGTCCTTTTATTTTTTAAAAATTTAAACAACAAAAGTTCAATTGACAAACTTATGTTATAAAAGTCAAAAAAGGAAAATATCAGATAGGAATTTGAAAATTCAAATACGAACAATTTAATTTCTCTTAAAATTTGAAAAATTAAAAGCTCAAATTTTGGACATCTGAAGATTCACTAATTTGAAATTTAGAGATTTGAAAAATCCAAACTAAGAAATTTTGAATATCGAAAATTTGAAATTTTAAACATTTAAATTTGAGTTTTGAAAGGTTGATAGTTTAATTTTAAAATGTCAAATTCTAGAAAATTAAGTTTTGAGTTTGTTGACTTTTATGTTTCAAATTTTGAATTCTGAGTTTCAAAAATTGAAATTTCGATTCAAATATTTGAGTTTTTAATTTGAAATTTCTATATTTTTTTAGGTTTGGAATTTTAGATTTTGAAATTTTGCATCTTCTAATATTTTGTTATGTTAAATTTATTTATATGTCCAATTTACTTTTGTAGGTCAAAAAGAAAAAAATTAATATGTTACTTCCATATTAGGTTAAATGCTGACTTTAAAATTCACCAAGTTTTGTCCATATATCTAAACTTTTCGACCTTTTATTTTACAGGTAAAAAAGCAACTTAGTTTAAACCATCCATTGCATGGAATCTATTTTGGAAGAAATGGATGGTGGTACATGCAAAAAATTAGAGCAATTTGATGTTTGCATTCTTGGCTATAACTAATGTTAAACTATATCTATATTTCACCTTATAACATGTGGGTTATGCTATTTATTTATCACTATAAGAAGATGCTTCTTAGTTCAGTCTGAAATATGAAAGTGAGTATCAGTAGATTTGAACTCTAACGATGAGTTTGTTCAATGAAGTCTTAGATAGTTTCACTTCTAGATTAACCGGCATGATGAAGCTATAAGTATCCATCAAAATGAAGAAAATTCTGCCGATAAGGATAATATGCAAAAACTAATTCTTATGATAAGAAAAAAATAACCACATTACATTTAAATTTGTCGTTAATCGTCATAGTACCCACCTCCATGCAATTTTTACTACAAGCAAGTAAAGATAGAAAGAAATGATGCACACCAATAAATTGGGCCACATTTTAAGGAATTTTTTTTAACAAATCAATCCCATGCTTCACAATCAAAGAGAGACCATTTCTATTCTTAGATCAACGGTGATAATGCTATTTTTAATGTTATTGTTGCATCAAATTCTTATGTATTCAGCCATGGTGTACAAGTATTATAACATGTGTAGGTAGGGGATATAAATCGATATGGTCATCCACCATGGAAGTCTGTTGATCTCTTCCACTAATATATAGATGGCATTCATCATTCTGGTTGCTGAAGTAAACATGGGAGGATCTCAGGTTTGCTTATATTATATTCATATCATGGAATAATATATTTTTTAAATTATGCACATGATTTTCATACGCCTATTCGCCTACCTTGATTAATCCTTATATAATAACTATTAGGATATGATTAAGGAATTTATGTGCTTAAATCAAGTTTATAAAGTTTAATTTTGTAATTATTATTCAACCTCATTGACATATTTCAAGTATATATTCAAGCATGTCATGGAAAACTATGATACTTACTTGCAAGAGCTTTACAACCATTTTGTTGACTAAGGGACAATTGTTTTTTTTTCAAAATTTATTATCATTGTTATAATTTTTTGTTAGCTTAGTTCTAGCTAAGTTAAGCTATATAGTCATAGTTTTCAGTTATTTGATATTCATCTTGAATCAACATTTTCCATATGTGTTTTGAATAATCACTTTCTTCTCAATTGTTTTTTCATTTTTCAAGTAATTTCTTCCTTGATATGAAAAACATACATGTACAAAAAAAACAATATGATGCTGCTTGCCAACCTTGGAAAGGGAAAAATAAACTGGAGAACACAATGCCACATTTATCCACCAAAAGGACAATGTTATAGAGGACAAATGACTGTGATACATCTACACTCTTTAACAAGTAACATTTTGAATATACTTTTAATTTTAGTAAATGAAATGCCTCAGTAATAGTTATGTTTATCACGATTAAGTCTTTGTTGTGACCCATTTACCATTTAGAATATAAATATGTAAGAATTTGGGTGATAAAAATTGTTTTTGTAGATATATAATATTTTAAATTGTGGACATTATCATGTCATTTCTACTTCAACCTATGGCAATACATAGATAATCATTGTAATAAGATCTGTTACCTAATCATATGATCTGTTACCTAATCATATGATGATTACTCTAGCTGTTTGATGCAGTAGCGGATAACAAAAATGGATATATCGGTGAAAGTAGCGATCGGGGAATTGAAGATACCAAATGGCCCAAATCCGTTGATCCAAAGATAACGGATTATAGCTACCTCAAACACGTTGATCGCGCACGATACCGTGTTTAGAGATCTACGATTCTTCGTACGTTGATCTAGCGCACTAGATTCCGTGAATCGGCTTCAGCGATCGTTGATTCGAGCGCACTCGAATGCCGAAGGTGGAGATAGGAGATCACACTCAACTACCGATTTAAGAAGTGGCACAAAGCACACAAACAAGTTTTTATTCAAAATCAACTAAACTCTTACAAATGACACCACCCGCCTATTTATAGGCTTACAACCCAACATTACTCAATTCTGGACAACACTTAGGTCGTGGACGACCTATTAGAGGTAAACGACCTACGACCTATATACAAGCGACATAAGGAAAACACATTACAACATATTACAGCACAACACATAGATCGGCCCCGACCTTAAATACAACTCACGCGACTTAACTTTCAACACAGCTCATTACTCGCGACCTAGTACATAACGACCTAAAAACAATGCGACTTAAGAGGCAGCGACTCAAGAAATCCAGGTGGCATAAGCTTCAGTGACTTATAGCAATCAGCGACTTAAGCTTTGTACGCGACCTAATGCTTCGCGACCTAAGGTCTTACGACCTAAGAACAGAGCTTCATGACAATCTTCCTGCGACCTATCACTTGAGCGACCTAAGGGCACGGCACGTGAGTTAGGTCGTTCGCGACCTAAAGGAGCGGCATGTGAGTTAGGTCATTCGCGCCCTTCTTCAGCGACCTTGGACTTAGGTCGTACACAACCTATGTTTTCTTCATTTTTCACTGCATGGTTAGGTCGCTCGCGACCTAGGACTTTGTTAGCTCGCATTGCATCTTCGAAGTTAGGTCGCAACTCCTTATCTCGCGATCCGGTAGGTCGTTTTTGACTCAGTAGCTCGTTAGGTCGTTTGCGAGCTTCACTAAGTTGCTTGAGCGACTTAAAGGAATCGTTAGGTCGCTCGCGACCTAACACTTCATCAATCTGGGCTGCATCATCCTCCCCCGGTTGAAAGGAATTCGTCCTCGAATTTGCACCTTCCTCTTCCACAACACACTCATTCCCATGGTATGGAATTAAGTATTTGACGTTGAAAACATCAGAAGTATGAACACTATCTGGTAGTTGCAATTGATATGCATTCTCATTGATTTTCTTCAAAATTTCTATTGGACCAATCTTTCGTGCCTTCAATTTATTGTACGTTCCCACTGGAAAACGATCTTTTGTCAACACGGCGTAAACCAAATCACCTTCTCTGAAGTTCACACTCCTTCGCTTCTTATCCGCCAGTTGTTTATACTTCTCATTCGATGCAAGTAATCGTTCATGAACAGTTCTGTGGCACTCCTGCAACTCAGTCACAAGATCACCAGCTCGCTTAACAACTCCCTTCTGATATGGTATTGTCGTCAAATCCAACAGTCCCTTTGGCAAGCTTGAATATACAACCTGAAAAGGACTGAATCCAGTACTTCGATTAACTGCATGATTATGTGCAAACTCGGCCTGACATAACTTCATATCCCAGCTCTTCAAGTTATCCTGCACAAGACATCGCAACAAATTTCCCAATTATCTGTTCACCACTTCCATTTGCCCATCTGTCTGCGGATGATAGGCGCTACTAAAATTCAGCTTTGTTCCAACCATCTTCCACAAACTTAACCAAAAATGGCTTAGAAATCTAGTATCCCGATCAGAAACAATAGATTCTGGTAGTCCATGTAATCGATACACCTCTTTAAAGAATAACTGAGCGATACGGACGACATCTGCTGTCTTCTTACATGCTATGAAATGTGCCATTTTCGAAAACCTATCCACTACAACATATATCGAATCATTCCCCCTCTGAGTTCTAGGTAGCCCCAAAACAAAATCCATACTGAGATCAACCCATGGTCTAGTCGGCACGGGTAAGGGCATATACAATCCCGCATTCGTTGCTGTCCCTTTAGAAACTTGACAAATATGACATCTCTCCACAAATCTTTCAACTTCTCTTTTCAACGAAGGCCAATAATAAGATTGAGAAATCAATCGCAAAGTACGATCTCTACCCACATGACCTTCCTCATGCAACTCCTTCACAATCTTCATTCGTAAGCTGCACTCCGGTATACATAATCGATTTCCCTTAAAAAGAAAACCATCCACCATTACAAACTCATTCGTCTTCCCCTCCTTGACTTTATCTACATACTTCGCAAAGTAAGGATCGTCAACAAATAATTCTGGCAATACATCAAAACCCGTCACTTCAACCTTCATTGTAGTCAACAAATGATTCCTTCGACTCAATGCATCTGCCACTCTATTCGTAATTCCTGATTTATGCTTCACCACAAAGGTAAATTGTTGTAAGTATGCAATCCACGAAGCATGTCTGGCTGCAATCTTGTCCTGTCCTTGCATATGCTTCAATGCTTCATGATCAGTATATAAAACAAATTCTTTATGAAACAAATAATGTCTCTAATGTTTCACAGCTTGCACAATAGCATAAAATTCCATATCATAAGTATTAAATCTCATCTTTGCTCCCGATAACTTTTCACTGAAATATGCAATAGGACGTCCTTTCTGACTCAACACCCCTCCGATCCCGACTTTAGATGCATCAGTATGTAACTCAAACAACAACTGAAAATCTGGTAATACTAGAATTGGTGCTGTCGTCAAAAGTTCTTTGATCCGCTCAAAAGCAACTCCTGCTTCCTCCGACCATGAAAATTGCTTCCCCTTCATACAATCAGTAACTGGTGCCATCACGCTACTGAAGTGTGGAATAAATCTTCGGTAGAATGATGCTAAACCATGAAAGCTTCTAACTTCTGTTATCGTCCTGGGTTGTGGCCAATTTTTGATTGCTTCAAATTTATTCTGATCCACCTACATACCTCCTTCGGAAATAACATATCCCAAAAATAAAACACTATGCGTCATGAACACGCATTTCTTCGTTGCAACATAAAATTGTTCTTGTCGCAGTATCATTAACACTTCTTTCAGATGTTGCAAGTGTTCCTCTGCGCTTCCACTGTATATCAGTATATCATCAAAATACACCACCACAAACTTCCCAATGAATGGTCTAAAGATCTGATTCATCACCCGCATGAATGTACTCGGTGCATTCGAAAGACCAAACGGCATAATCAGCCATTCATACAACCCTTCTCTCGTCTTGAATGCTGTTTTCCATTAGTCCCCAGGTCTAATTCGAATTTGATGATAACCACTCTTCAAATCGATCTTCGAAAAGATAGTAGCCCCACTAAGTTGATCCAACAAGTCATCCAGTCTAGGCATAGGAAATCTATATCTCACTGTAATCTTGTTCAGTGCTCTACTATCTGTGCACATTCTCCACGTTCCATCCTTCTTCGGAACTAACAAAGCTGGCACCGCACAAGGACTTAAACTTTCCTGTACACGCCTCTGTTCAAGCAACTCTTCCACTTGCCTTCTCAACTCCTCATGTTCCCTTGGACTCATTCTGTAATGTGGTCTATGAGGTAACACAGCTCCTGGAACAAGATCAATTTGGTGTTGTATGTCCCTCAATGGTGGTAACTCCGTTGGTAGCTCCTCAGGAAATACATCGTCAAATTCTTCCAGCACTGGTTTCACTTCTTCAGGAATTTTAACCACTTCATTACTCTCACGTCCAATCAACAAGAATACTTCAGGCTCCTCTTCTACTTCCTTAACAAACTCCTTCAAAGATAGCAAAGTTTTAAGTTCTTCAATCTCCTCCAACTTGCTTTCTTCTTGTTGTCGCTTCTTAGGAATTAAAGTGATTTTAGTACCTTCAAACATGAAACTATAACTGTTAGTACGTCCATCATGTTGCACCGCCCTATCATACTGCCACGGTCTTCCCAGCAACAGATGACATACGTCCATGTCCACAACATCACACCAAATTTCATCTTTGTATTTCTTCCCAATTGAAAAATTAACACAAGCCCTTCGTCCAACCTTTACATCCCCACCTTTCCTCAACCAAGCTAACTTGTAAGGTTTCAGATGCTTCTCTGTTTTCAATGCTAATTTCTTCATAGCCTCTGTAGAGATAATATTGTCACAACTTCCTGCATCAATAACAAACTTGCAAACCCTTCCCAAGATAGTGCACGTTGACTAAAAGATGTTACTCCTCAACCAGCTAGTTTCCTCCTCCTGTTTTGGTGTCAAACAAGATCTCTTCATCATTAATGAATACCCTTCATCTCCCGACACATTTTCTTCCTCCTCGTCATGTGGTGAATTAGAACATTCAGCTTCTTCTTCATCTTCCTCTACCTCAGCAATCATCGCTCGCTTCTTTGGCTTTGTAAATTCATTGCTCTTGTGACCAAACTCCTGACAATTGAAACATTTGATACCACTATTGATCCTGGTCTTAGCAACTTCATTAACAACCGGTTTTACAACAGCCTTCGAAACATTCGCATTGCCACTAGCCCCTTTCATTGGATTGTTGGAATTTGTAAACACACCACCACCTCTCCTACCTTGCTTCTCCCAAGCTAGAGCCTTTTGATGTGCTTCAGCCACAGATCTGGGATCAAACATATTCACCATATCTTGTATCTGCATTATCAACCCTCCAACAAATCTAGCTGTCAACTGCTCCTCCGTCTCCATGATATCATTCCTCGCGATTAATTGATAAAATTCATCCGCATAATCATTCACAGATTTCGTTCCCTGTCTCAGATTCTGCAATCGTTGATACATAAGAGACTGATAGTTATACGGTAAGAATGTAGCTTTCATCAACTTCTTCATCTTATTCCATGATTCAATCTTTGACTTCCCCATTCTTTCCCGTGTAAGTTTAGTTTGCTGCCACCATGCCATAGCTCTCCCTTTCAAACGAGTAGCAACCAACTTCACTCTTCGATGCTCAGGAACTTCCTTAAAGTCAAAAATCTCCTCAACATTAGACAACCAATCCAAAAATTCCTCAGCCACCATTCCAACCTTGAATTCTGGAATTTTAGTTTTCATCCCCGACTCCCATCGTCGATCTTCCTCAACATCCCGATATGCATTTCGTGCTAGGTCTCGATCTCGAGAATGAACACTACCTCTACCACCATCTTCATCAAAAACAGATGTACTTCGATAACGATCTCGACCACCCTCATTTCTATGATCTCGCATATCTCTTCCACTTTGTCTGTCATCATCACGGTATGGTTCATGTTCAAACTCACGTGGAGTTCTTCTCTCTTCATCTCTATACTCGTGATGTTCTCTTCTCAATGAAACTGAGGATTCTCTTCTTCCTCGATAAGCTTGTGGCGACACCCTCCTCGCTTCGGTAACCGATGGCGAAACTCTGTTTCCTCCATGGTTCGAGATTGGCGACCTTCTTCTTTGACCTTGGTTCATGTCCATCATCAATTTCTCTAACCTCCCAGTACCTTCATCTAACTTCTCATTGGATTTGTTACTAATGCGTTGTTCCATTTGTTCGACATCTTCTCTTTTGTACAAATATTCAACATTTTGATGACGATTAGCTCTTCTCAGCGGCATTGTCAAATGAAACAATCTTCAACTCTCGGCTTGTTCTACAACTATGATGCACGGCTTTCAACGAGCCCTAACTCCCCTTAGTTCGGCTTTGCTTGATGTAGCTCGGCTTCACTAACTCCTCAAACTCTTCAATAAGAATTGGCTCCAAGACTCGGCTTAGCTATGATTGGCTAAGTCTAGCTCTGATACCAAATGATGCAGCAGCGGATAACAAAAATGGATATATCGGTGAAAGTAGCGATCGGGGAATTGAAGATACCAAATGGCCCAAATCCGTTGATCCAAAGATACCGGATTCTAGCTACCTCAAACACGTTGATCGCACACGATACCGTGTTTAGAGATCGACGATTCTTCGTACGTTGATCTAGCACACTAGATTCCGTGAATCGGCTTCAACGATCGTTGATTCGAGCGCACTCGAATGCCGAAGGTGGAGATAGGAGATCACACTCAACTACAGATTTAAGAAGTGGCACAAAACACAAACAAGTTTTTTTTCAAAATCAACTAAACTCTTACAAATGACACCACCCGCCTATTTATAGGCTTACAACCCAACATTACTCAATTTTGGACAACACTTAGGTCATGGACGACCTATCACAGGTAAACGACCTACGACCTATATACAAGCGACATAAGGAAAACACATTAAAACATATTATAGCACAACACATAGATCGGCCCCGACCTAAAATACAACTCACGCGACTTAACTTTCAACACAGCTCATTGATCGCGACCTAGTACATAACGACCTAAAAACAATGCGACTTAAGAGACAGCGACTCAAGAAATCTAGGCGGCATAAGCTTCAGCGACTTATAGCAATCAGCGACTTAAGCTTTGTACGCGACCTAAAGCTTCGCGACCTAAGGTCTTACGACCTAAGAATAGAGCTTCATGACATCTTCCTGCGACCTATCACTTGAACGACCTAAGGGCACGGCACGCGAGTTAGGTCATTCGCGACCTAAAGGAGCGGCATGTGAGTTAGGTTGTTCGCGCCCTTCTTCAGCGACCTTGGACTTAGGTCGTACACAACCTAAGTTTTCTTTATTTTGCACTGCATGGTTAGGTCGCTCGCGACCTAGGACTTTGTTAGCTCGCGTTGCATCTTCGAAGTTAGGTCGCAACTCCTTATCTCATGATCCGCTAGGTCGTTTTTGACTCAGTAGCTCGTTAGGTCGTTTGCGAGCTTCACTAAGTTGCTGGAGCGACTTAAAGGAATCGTTAGGTCGCTCGCGACCTAACACTTCATCAATCTGGGCTGCATCACTGTTGATACTATATGGTGCGATACAATAGAAATTATGGTTTAAACTTACAGTTCTGAATACCAAATAAACTAAGTGATCATATAGGGATTTAAATATTCTAAAATTAATTGGTATTTTAAAGCATAATTGAAGTGGCATTGAATGTTTCATTATACAAGTTTTGCAGCCAACTTACAGTCCTACATTCAACCTCCACAATATTATATATAAGCATTTATGATAGATCAATATACTTTAAATGGTATTTAATTCACAGTTGTTTACTAGATATATTGGAACCATTTATTCATTCTGATCCCTTAATCTCCTTCCATTCAAAGCTTGATATATGCACCTTGATTTCAGTTCCCTGATTGTTCAAGCATGATTCTTTTATTATTCAAATAATGAAACAATATGGTACACTACGAAAGAAACAAGCAACCATAAAATAACCGTGCAATAACATCATTAAACATGTATATTTAACCAATTTACTTTTTCATTTACATTTTATGCAGAATCACTGGCAATGAACTTTCACGATGGTTTAACTAGAGAGCTTTTATATATTCCTCTTTTGAATCATCAAGTAATTTGTATGTTTAGCTTTGTTAATGATTATGCACTGTGTAATACTTTGTATTGTTTCTTATAGAGAATCATTGGCATGGATGGTTAATAAGAGAAGTTTGCTCATGGCGCTGGATGTATTTACACTAATCTGGTTGATCTAGCTAATTGAAAGATAATTATAGTGGAAAGTGTACAATCAAGATACAACTTTAATGTACAAAATCTAATCCATCAAGTATATGTTTCATGCAAGTAGTGACTACAGGGTACTTCTTGGGGCAACCCTGTTTTCATTACATGGATTTGGCAGTGCAATACTCAATGGATTCCTGTAAGTTACCATAACATGGTTAAATCTCTGCTTAAGCTACAGAAGAAAGTGTAGTTCAAGTTCATTTTAATACACATTATAGTTGGTAGTGTTTTGTAAATATAAATGTTAGTTGCCTAAATTGTCCAGTTTGAAAATGTTATCTTTGCTACCTACAGAATAACCTTTCTTGATTTACGTAATGTACAACTATAATGATTTATGGTATTATCTTCATAAACATAATAATTTTACATTAACTTGAAATTTTTAAAATTTTTTTTAGAATTAAATTTAGAAACTTCCTTGATCTTTTCTAATATATAACATTCTTAGTTTCAATTATACCAATTTTTGTATTCCTTTTCTAATAGATAGTTCTTTTTCAAAAAAAAAATTTGTTTAATATTAATACTTTTACCATCCTCCTATGAATATCTTTTAGCTCCCAAAAAATGAACTATGCATTGAACTCCATGTTATCTTTGAAAAGATAAACAATTTCCATTAAACTTTTTATGGAGAAATCTGTATGAGAAGCACGGGTTCGCACTAGTGTATATAATTCCTATATATGTGTACGCATATATCTCTAACCATTTCTTATGGGGCCATGTTAATAAATCACGCATCTGCTTGAGTTTGGAATTGACTCCTATATATGTGTATGCATATTTCAACCCCATCTAACTCTATTCAATACGAATAGAACACAATAATTACATATATGGGATCTTAAGAAATTATCCTGAATACGTGTGATAAAATATATAATAAAATTTCTAACATTAATATAACTACAATATTAAGAGTTTAATTAATTTATAACCATGCTATATATTGGTATCAAATCCATTTAACTTTATTCGATACGAATAGAACACAATATTTATATATACAGGATCTTTATCAATTATCCCGAATATCTATTCAATCCAATCCAATCAAATAGCAGAATAATTACCTATATATATATTATGACGTCTCTTCTAGGTAATATTTTTCAATATACATAATTACAGGGATTTATATTGAAATATAAATTCAGAGTTATAATTCTGCTTACCTAACCTGTAATTTCTCAAGTACCCGAATCCAGTCCGAACCTCTGCCATGATGTAGATAATCTTTCTACAAGTGCAATAGCAAAGACCACATCTCGATTGGGCCTCATATGCAAGAGATATGAATTTAATAAGAATTTGAGTTATGAACTTAATTAACATAATAAATTAATTTATATCTTAATCCCTTCTCTAATCCTTCTTTCCAAAGTTCCTGTGAGCAAGTTATGCATGTTTACAACCCATAACCGCCTCCTTCTGTCCTCGATATATCACACAATGCTCCATGATTTGACGACGGCAGTTGCAACATGCTCCTCTTCATGAGCTCTTCGCGATGCATCTCATAATGAGATGTCCGTCTCCCTCCAATATTGTGACCTGGTGGCTCAATTACGGCCAGCACAATGTTTCATTTCACTTAAGTAGGCTAGAGTCCCCGTTGTCGATGCTATTAGTGCCTATCGTCTAGAGGAACCAATGACGCTCTTCACTTCACCTAACTCTCCTTCTATCATTGCCTATGGTGAACCCTAGCCGACAACTAAGGAAGTCGACCACAACCAATTCATGCCTCTCCCACCAAATCCCATATAGATTTGAAGCCATCCTTACCACAATCTCAATGGATTTGGTCTCATCTATTTTCGGGGACCAAAGCACTCGATTTAATCATGGAAGATATAGGTTGTGGTAGGGTAAGAAGCATGAGATAGAAAGTAAGGAAAAAGAATATCTGGTTTAGGGGATGGGGTGTGTGTGTATATATTATTAGATTTCTCAAATAATTCGCCACACGGTTCAAGCTCGTACGATTGCATAGCTCATCGGATAGCTATGCAACTGATGTATGCAGACGACTTGCTTGTTTTTTCGAAAGCTAATGAGAAAAGCGTTCTCGGCAAATTAAATGCAAATGCTGGACTGAACATTATTGAACAAAAATCCAAATTATTTTTTAGTAAAAGTGTCAGGGGTAAACAGCAGATTACTTCAATTTTGAACATCGAATCTGCTCAACTTCCAGTCATTTATCTGGGTCTTCCTC
Organism: Allium fistulosum; assembly: GCA_030737815.1. Lineage (NCBI taxonomy): Eukaryota > Viridiplantae > Streptophyta > Magnoliopsida > Asparagales > Amaryllidaceae > Allium > Allium fistulosum. Next base: position 1,189,175,055 of record CM060904.1, on the reverse strand, counting down.
TCAGATGTACTAGTCTCAAGACAGCTAATTTTAACAAAATTATAGATAAAATTAAGAAAAGGCTGTCTACCTGGAATAATATGTTATTAACTTTCTCGGCTAGGTTGGAACACATTAAGACTGTCATATACCCTATGATCTCCTTTTGGCTTCAAATTTGTCAAATGCCGATATGCGTCAGTAAGAAAATTGATTCCATTTATGCCAATTTCCTATGGGGCAGCAAACAACACAAAATTATTTGGAATCAAGTATGTATGCCTAAGGCAGAGGGTGGGCTGGGCTTAAGAAATATTCAGGATATGCAAATAGCTAATTCCATTAAATTATTGTGGAAATTGCTGGAGAATAAAAGCTTATGGGCGAAATGGATGACAAATCGATATTGTAAAGATAAGCAATTTTGGAATATTATGGATGATCCCACTGCCTCTGCTACATGGAAATCCATTCTCAAAGCAAGGGATAGTAGCAAAGGACTGATTGGTAAGTGTATTGCTAATGGACGAACCACTAGTCTTTGGTTCGAACCGTGGATACATGGGGAGTCATTGGTGCACAAACTGGGGTGGCAAAGGATGGCCTACGTTGGTAATAGCAAACACCTAGTGTCTACTATGATCAGAGACCATGATTGGCATTTTGGAACTGTTGAATTACCAAACGACATATGCAACATGGTGAAAAATATCAATATTGATAGACATAGTGAAGAGGATTATTGGTGGTGGCTACCATCAAATAGTGGTGAAATCTCTTTTAAATCAGCCTGGGATAACATTCGAACGAAATCAAGTTTTGTAGATTGGCATCATCATATATGGAATAGCATTTGTTCTCCTAAAATGTCCGCATGTACATATTTTGCTGTTCTCAACAAACTGAATATGTTGGATAGAATTCATACTTGGAATAATTCTATCGTAACTACTACTTGTGCTCTTTGTAACAGTATGGAGGAAAGTCATAACCATCTATTTTTTGAATGCGCTTACTCAAAAAATACTTGGAATGAGGTTTGTCAACATGTGCATATTAACTTACAACACCATTCTAATTTGCAAGGCATTTTAGCAAGTATTTCTCATAATCAGAATAGTAGCAAACAACATATGCAGAAAATTGATGCATGTATTGTGGCTACTGTGTGGCATCTATGGTGTGAAAGAAGTAATCTATTATATAATAAACAAACTCTTCCCTTCAAGGTCAGATCTGAACTTATAGCTACTGATGTTAAAATTATGATCTACAAGTCGAGTAATAAGTAAAGAGAGTACCGCCTTTGTCACTGCCTCCGTCTTCACTCGGTTGTTCTGGGTTTTTCATCTCGAAGCTGCCGTTCGACTGCCATGGATTTTCAGACGCTGCCATTATTTTTTCTTCAGCCGTGGTTAATTTGGGAGTTAATGAACTGCTGTTTAGTTATGATGTGGTGGGTGAGATTGATAAGTGGGATGTGAAGCTGCTGTTCCCGGTTCGGGCTTCCCTTCAGTTGAGTTTCTTGCGTGTCTTTTGGTAATGTGTGTCCGTGTTTTCGTGGTTTTTTTTGTTTTGTCGTCAGTTTAGTTTCTTATTTAGTCCGTTGTTTGCGTCGTCTCAGGTTATGATATTGTAGAGTGGTCAGTACGAGTGATTTGTAAGCTGTTTTTTTCCACTTGTTTGACGTTGTTTCTAACTGTTTTGTAACCTGTTGTTTCTAATAAAAGTACCCATTTGCTTCGAATTTTTTTTTTTGCTATCCGAGACAGGGTTATGGGATGATAATTTCATGCATTTCGGTAGTTTTGGCTATCAGATCGCCCGATTCCAAAAATTCTTCAACTGTACGTCTCGTAATGAAGCCTTCATCTCAAAATCACAAGCCATAAATCAAGATCCCACTGGATCCGACTATGCATGTATTCTATTAAAATACATATAATAATATGTATATTGTGAAAATATCATGAATTCGAATATAGCGATATTTATACTCATTTCAATTTGCAACGTCTATCCTAACTCAATGGAAGTGATCTTGAGTCCTAACTTGACCGTATACAAAATTCAGATTTTTTGACCTTACGTTAATTAACAATTCCATATTTAAGTTAATCCTTTAAATATACTGTCGTTACAAATGTGGGTTGTTACATTCACCCGTCCTTAAAAGAATTTCGTCTTCGAAATTCCTATGAGTATGATAATGCAACTCGACTTACCCAAAATTTCCAAGCATCTGCTTCGAAAAATCTCAGTAATTCTTCCCTTACGTGGTTAGCATTACAGGAACTTCCAAAGCACATAATCTATCTTCAAACCCTTAGGATCTCAAAAGCCCTCTTGTTCTGGAAAAATTCGGTAGCACTTCCTTTTCGTAGCTAGGTTTGAAAAATCCAAAATCTACATACTCACACATCTCATATCTAAGGCATCCCATATCCGAGGCATCTTATTTCCAAGGACATACAACCATATATATCCATACTATCTACGCTATTGATCTTACGTACCTCTTTTACATTAGAGCATCAATATAGATGCGAATATAAGTGAAAAGGCATCCCAATAATGAGTAACTCCTGCTATGTACCTAAACATGTACTCAACAAAGAGGGTTAAACACAGTTATAACTTCAAACCATCGATTTAAGCATGCTAAATCATATATATCAATCATTTCAAATAAATTTACTATATCAAACCATGCAATAGGAATTTCTAAAGAAATAACACAAAATTAGAATATGTATAATTAGGTGTATTAACCGATACTACTACAGCCATACATGACTATCCATTGGACAGTAAACCAAAACGAGTCAGTATTTAAATATAACATCGACTCAGAATCACATCAAAGTGCAATAGCCTGATATAGATCCCACCTCAACCCCAAAGTGGGCATTGATGATATGTGATCTATTTTAGATAGTTATCACTATACCTCTTCGAACATACTTCAATAGGAAATTAGAATTACCATACAAGCAACCATCAAACTATAGCAAGCAACAAAAAACAACAGGCAACCAACAAGTAACAATAAGAAACAAGCAACGATCACACGATAGCAAGCAACAATAACTAACATACAAGCTATCAAACATACAATGCAAGACACAAAGTTAACAATAATAAAAAATCAGTCAACAAAAAACAACAGAAAACGATACATGCATGGGGATAGTAAACTCCAATGATTTTGTTTGACATTCAAGATGGACAAAATGATTAAGTGGTGTAACTGCTTTCATGAATACAATACATGAAAGAATATTACACTTCCCGCTACGAAAAGTAAAACTCATACGATTTGTTAGATTATCGAGTCTTAAAACTATCAAATAAATCAAGTGAACTAAACCTTAATTTTTCTTACCCTTCCAAACAGAACTCATTCTCCAAAGGAGAAAATTCTATTAATTAAATCAGTATTAAATGACGATCTACAAATGCTTGGGTTCATTCGGGTTCAAACTCACCTCAACCATATAATGTTAATAAGGATAATATACTAAGTATACTGCGATACTCGCCTAAGCAAGTATCTCTCCACTTAGAAGATTATCTGAATTGCCACAAAAATAATCTAGAAGTCCTTCTTTGAACTACCCAAGCGATCCTACCAATACCATACTCTATTTCTACAAGGACTAAAGATCATCCAAAATGACACGATGCCTGATCCAATCCTTCGTTTGCTCATAAGATTTCTTTGTTAAATTAGGGTCGACCATCTGACTCTTCTCATGCGAACTCTGATCTGGTTCCTTGATCCAACTACTGAAATATCCTTGCACGATTTAGGTCATGCTTAGGAAATCTCCCAGTCACCTCAAGAATCCAACTCAAGTGCTCACCTTTAAGAATCAATCAAGAAACCCTTTCCTAACTGGTGCAAATCATCTAGAAACTCTACACTCAAAGTAGGAATTAAGAACTAGTATGTGAATGGATTTATCCTTAGGAAATAGCTTTACAGCACATGAGATTACTCCCATAGCCTAAGGTTTACTAACACAAGAGGGAAAACACTTCTAACATGAACGACTCCACGCACAATGCATAAGTCATCCTCTCGGTCTTTGCTACTTATTATGCATTCATAAATCCTACTAGGATTCAAGTCCAAGTCACACTTCATCGACCAACCCCACTCAACTTGAATGCTCATGCATCAAGTTCAAATGGCAGTACTCTTGACCGCTATACGTTAGCTTAATATCCAAGGTTACCACATAAGATTTATCATTACAAAGGAATTTAGTTATGCTACGGGGTTCAAGTTTTAGCACAACCATCAAGTCACTAACAACAGAAGAATATATAGCTTCAGTGTCGGAAAGAAATCAAGCAAGTATCTTAAATTGAAGCATACCTTGCTACTAGAACACGTTTCCTTTTCTCTAAGTAGTAAGCCTGCTAGGACCCAGGAATGCCTACTCGCCTATCTCTTCTACTACCATGCCCTAAGGGCTACACCACTTCCAACACCTACGCAACTACTAGAATGTTTGCAAACGGTGAAATATCCCTTGCGATATTCCAATAGTCTCTGAACCAATCATACATCTCAAACTGCCTATCTTCAATCGCTCATGCACACTGTCAACTTATACAAATAGCCTTAAATGAAGATACCTTACCCACTAGGTTACCTAACTCAATCTGCTGTACTTGGTTCTGAGTGTTGAACTTAAGCTCTGATACCAACTGTGATGACCTGCCCTTCGTAATACACTAAATCAATGTTGAATGACAATGTCTGATCTTGAATACCACAAAAGGCAGTCCATCGGGTATAATTTAAAACTAAAAATCATACCATGATACATCAATGCAATCTCACAATGGAAGATAACATATAACATACTAAATATACATGAACAGAACATGATAAAAAATATATTGCACTAGTAGAAGCAACTGATAAATAAATATCAATACAGAAAGTCGAAATACAATATCTGATATCATAAGTCCCATATACAAAATAGACCGTCTTCCATGTACTACATTAATAATAAGTATACGTATCCCATACAACGACTTCACACTGCCAAAATGTTCCTACTGTCCTGCAATCCTATCCCCAAAGCACTTGACTCCCCAACTACTCAATCGAATACATGACAGTTGTCATGACATAAATAGAAAAAAGACAAAATGCGGGTCAGACATAAATCCAGGTTTGAGGGGATTTATCTAAGAATACTATACATCAAAACTATATACAAAGAAATAGGAAAATACTAAGGCACAACCCATCCTCTCCATGAATATGGTTCAAGGGTAATCCGGATGTCCATGGACGAGTAAAGTAAACTCATCCAAAGTATAGGAAATCATTCCATAACATTCTCTTCTCCTGTCATTAAAGAGTTAGCACAACTAATATAATCTGACCGCCACATAACAATATACTATGATATAGGTAACCCCATATACCAGTGAAAGAGTAATAAAGATAACACAACATAGGTCTAGCATACAATATGCAATAATAATAACTAACTAACTACTAACACGCAAATCCTAATAATAAACAACAAACAAAGAATACAGATTTACACCCATCATTGCTGATGGGGAAGTCCACTAAGAATATCTAACATGGTCTAGTGATCCCTATTTATGGTTCGAAATAAGCAGAGTTGGTACCTGATCATACGATAGACCCCGTGCTGCATCCAGTGTAATCGAACTCATGTAGATCTCACCATATCCTATACCAAAATATGAATATCTATAACCGATTCCCTTGCTGAATGATCATTTGCTACTAAAGAGACCTAACGAGAGTCATAATTATATTATGGAATCCCTTGGAAACCAACGGTTCAAAGGAAGTTGGCCTGTAGGTCCTGTTGCAGCACGCAAGAGTACTGCGGAACAATATACGACCTACTCTAGATGTTATTCTAATCTCTCTCCGCCCCTTCTCTGGGGCCATGTTTGCAGGTCATATGTCTCAATGGTACAATGGATTACTTTTACAAAATTGATATCATATGAATCCCAAGCTTCGCCTTGAATCCCACACCTATGTGGATCCTCCTGTACCCCGTACAAAAATACGAATATTTATAATCGATACTCATGCCGAATTGCCATTAGCCACCAAAGAGGACTATCGTGAGCCATAACAATATTATGAATTCCCCTAAAAACCAACCTTATAAGAAGTTGGCTTATAGGTCCTATCGTAGCACCTAAGAGTATTACAAAACAATGTATGACCTACTCTAGACCGACATCCTAGTCTCTCTCCGCCCTTGCTCTAGACCCATGTCTGCGGGTCTTGTGCCTTAATAGTACAATGGATTCCTTTTTCAAAACTGATATCATTCGATTATCTGTGGATAGGCAATCCGGATTCAACCTATATCATGCTATTAAACTTCATTAGAACTCTTATGCCCCATCAAAATAGAACATTTCCGTATCTTCACCTGAACAAAACCGAAAGCTCATCGAGCCTAAACAATTTCTTCAAAACCCGAAGCCCAAAACCCTGATCCGAGCCTCTAAACAATTCCTTTTACCAAAGCCTTATCAATACATACGATCACTAATACAAGACCAATACTATTCATCAAAACATAATTATCCCAAGGTCAAAGCCAAGAGACACGGACTCACTCCGCTCAATTGTACACGCTCACCGGATGTGACTGTGCTACCAACCACTACACCTAATATCGTATCTGAGCATTATTGATCGCATACAATCACTTTTCACTGCATCCTTTCCCATGCAGCCAAAGTCTTCCCAAAGACAATCCAAGCATCACACGAACCCGTGCTTGGAATCGAGGAAGAAACCCACATCAACTTTTCTATCAACTATATTATAGCTCAATACCACTTAATTCCTCTATTTAAATTAAGTTTAGCTATCAATAATGCCTCATAATGTTATATAGCTTACGTATATAATTCGTATATATGTACACACATATATCTCTAACTGTTTCTTATGGTCCAAAATTAATAAATTACGCATCTACCTGAGTCTGCAGTCGACTCCTTGCCTTCGTGTGTTCCTTATAATTATACATGCTCATTATACGTGACCGTGAAACTGATCGCCGTCCCGATCTCATATTCGATTGGCTCTTGAATGCCATCTCGATATCCTATTATTCCCGTCTAGGAACATTCTGTGCCCATCGTTCCTTGTCTCAATCACATCCTTGATTACTTGCTCGAACACATTATTGATCGTTACCATTTACTTCAGCATCGCTTTGCTTTCACATCTGATTAGTAATAAGATATATAATAATATCTCTATCTTTATATAACAGCAAATTAGAGATATAATTTATAACTACGTTATAAATTAATATCAACTCCATCTAACTCTATTCAATACGAATAGAACATAATACTTATATATGGGATCTTAAGCAATTGTCCAGATTATCTATGACGAAATATATAATAATATTTCAATCACTAATGCAACTATAATTTTAGAGTTTAATTAATTTTTAACTAAGTTATAAATTAATATCAGCTCTATCTAACTTTATTCAATATGAATAGAACACCTTATTTATATATACGGGATTTTAATCAATTATCCCAAATACCTATTCAAACGCAATCCAATCAAATAAAGAAATAACTACCTATATATATTATTCTTCCTCTTCTAGGTAATATTTTTACATATATATAATTTATCAAGTGTCCAGATCTTGTCTAAACCACTACCATGACGTAGATAATCTTCCTACGAGTGCGATGATGAAGAACGTCTTTTGATTAGGCCCCGTATGTAAGAGATGTGAATTTTATAAGAATTTGAGTCATAAACTTTAATCAATTAACTGAACTAATTAATTAATACCTTAATCCCCTTCTCTAATCCCTTTTCCCAAGGTTCCCTATGCACAAGCCATGCATATTTACAACCCATAGCCGCCTACCTCTCCTCGATATCTCACACAACACTCCACGATTTGATACACATGCAGTTGCAACACGCTCCTCTTCATGAGCTCGTCGCGACACACCCCATCATGAGATGTCCAACCCCCCACAATAATCATGACCTGGTGCCCCAATTACGGCCAATGCAATATCCTATTTCACTTAAGTGCGCTGGAGTTCCCATCATCGATGCTAAAAGGTGCGTGTCGTCTAGAGGAATCCAACGGTGCCCTTTGCTTCATCTATCTTTATCTCTATCATCACCTATGGCGAACCCTAGCCGACAGCGAAGGAAGTCGGCCACGGCCAAGTCGTGCCACACCTTCCAAATCCCATATAAATTTGAAGCTCTCCTTACCACGATCTCACTGGATCTGATCTCATCGATTTTCATAGACCAGAGCACTTGATTTAATTCATGGAAGATGGCAGCTATGGTTGGGTATATATATCTATTTTATTGCTCAATAAATCGCCATACTTTTCAACCTCGTACGTTCGCATAGCTCATCTGATCGCCACGAAACTCATTTGCGCACATCACCTTATTTTTTTGGTCCCGATATTATAAATTTCATCATTATCTGAGATAGTGCTCCATGATGATAATTTCATGCATTTCAAGGTCGTTTTGGCCATCCAATCGCTCGATTACAAAAATTATTCAACCATACGTCCATAATGAAGTCTTCATCCCAGAATCACATGTTGCCAGTTGAGATCCCACTGGACCCTACTACACTTGTATTTTTATAATATATGTATAACAATAAATCATAAAAACACCATGACTTCAAATATAACAAAATTTATGCTCATTTCAATTCTCTACTTCGATCCTGACTCAATAGAAGTGGTCTCGAGTCCAACTCAACCATATATGAAAAATCAGATTTTTGGACCTTACATTATTTGACAATTCCATGTCGTCTCCAAAATTCCTATGAGTATGACAATGCAACTCGATTGGCCTAAAATTTCCAAGCATCTACTTCGGACAATCTCAGCAGTTCTTCCCTTACATAGTTAGCATTACAGGAACTTCCAAAGCACATAATCTATTTTCAAACCCTTAGGATCTTAAAATCCCCCTTGTTTTAGAAAATTCAGTAGCACCTCCTTTGGATAGCTAGCTATGAAAAAAAATCCCAAAATAGCATATATGTACAACCCATATCTGAGTAATCTCATTTATGAAGAAATACAAGCATATATATCCATACTATTTACACTACAAATCCTACGTAGTTCTTTTACAACAAAAGCATGCTTTATAGATGTGAATACAAGCGAATAATGATACCAATAGTGAATAACTACTTTTATATACCTAATAATGTATTCAATAAAGAGGATTAAACACAGTTGCAACTTCAAACCATGGATTTGAACATGGGAAATCATATATAGCAATCTTCTAAAATAAATATATTGTATCAAACCATGCAACGGGCATTTCTAATGCAACAACACAAAATTAGAACATGTATAATTAAGTGTAGCAACCGACGCTACCACAACCATACATGACTATCTATTGGAGAGTAAATAAAAATAAGTATCTAAATATACCATCGAATACGAGTCACATCAAAATACAATAGACTCGTATAGATCCCATCTCAACCCCATAATGGGCATGGATGGTATGTGATATATATTGGATAGCTATCACCATCCCTTTCCGAACATACTTCAATAGAAAATTAGAATTAGCATACAAGCAACCATCAAACTATAGCAAGCCACAACAAAAGCAATCATTAAGTAATAATAAGCAACAAGCAACGATCACACGACAGCAAGCAATAATAATTAACATACAAACTATCAAGTATATACTACATGGGATAAAGATAACAATAATCAAAATCAGTCAACAACAAATAATAGCATGCATAACAAAATTAATGGAAAATTCAAAAAAAAGGTTATACCAACATGCACATTAACCTACAATAGTCAAAACATGTATGGCAACTATAAACCCCAATGAGTCTATTCGACATTCATGGTAGACAAAATGCTTAAGTGGCATAACTCCTTTCATGATACAATAAACGAAAGACTATTACAGCTCCCGCTACGAAAAGGAAAACTCATACGATAAGCTAGATCATTGAGTATCAAACTCTTGAATAAATGAAGCAATGTAAGCCTCAATCTTTCCTTCCGTTTCGAATAGAACTCATTCTCCAAAGGAGAAAACTCTATTAATTAAATATTCATTAAATGACGATCTAAAAATGCTTGTGTTTGTTCAAGTTCAAACTTAACTCTGTCGTACAATGTTAATAAAAATAATATACTAAGTATATCGTGATGCTTGCCTAAGCAAGTATCCCTCCACTTAGAAGATTATCTAAATCTCCACAAAACTAGTCAAGAAGTCCTTCTCCAAACTATCCCAAGCAATCCTAACTACACTATACTCAATTTTACAAGGACTGATGATCATTCAAATGACATGATGCCATATCCAATCTTCGTTTGGGAGCAATATTTCTTTGTTAAATTAGGGTTGGCCAACGACTCTTCTCATGTGAACTATAATCTGCTTCCTTGATCTAATTACTGAAATCTCCTCGCTTGACTTGAGTCGCAATTAGGAAATATCGTAGTCACCTCAGGAATCTGACTAAAGTGCTCATCTTTAAGAATCAAGCAAAAAACTCTTTCCTAACTGATGCAAATCACCCACAAACTCTACACTCGAACTAGGAATTAAGAACTTGTACGTGAATGGACTGATCCTCAGGAAATAGCTTTACAGCTTATGGGATTACTCCCATCACCTAAGGTTTACTAACACAATAGGGAAAACACTTCTAACACGAATGACTCCACGCACAATGCATAAGTAATCATCTCGGTCTTTGCTCATTACTGGGCATCCATTAATCCTGCTAAAATGCAAGTCTAAGTCATACTTTGTCGACCAACCCCACTCAACTTGAAAGCTGATGCATCCAGTTCGAATGGCAATACTCTCAACCACTACACATTAGCTTAACAACCAAGGTTACCACATAAGATTTATCATTACAAAAGAATTTATTTACACTATGAGGGGTCGAGTTTCAGCACAAGCACAATGTCAGTAGCAACGGATGGATATACAGCTCCAATATCGGTAAGAAAACAAGCAAGTATCTTACAATCGAAGCATACCTTTTTACTAGAACTCCTTTCCTTTTCTCTGAGCAATAAGCCTGCTAGGACCGGGAATGCTTGCTCGTCAATCTCTTCTACTACCATGCCGTAAGGGATACACCACTTTCAACATCTGTCATAGTTGTTGGAATGTTCACGGATGGTGAAACATCCTTTGCGGTATTCCAATATTTTTTGAACCAATCAAGCATCTCAAACTGCCTATCTCCATTTGCTCGTGCACCCCGTCAACTTATACAGATAGCCTTCAATGAAGATACCTTAGCCACTGGCGACTGAATAAATCGAAGATTATAAGATAAGTGGTGTATGCATTATTATATTGTAGAAAAATACAAGTATGCTTTCTCAACGTATCTCCATCTACCAGGTTTCCTAATTCAAACTAGTTTTGTAACACCCCTTCAAAATGGGAATAATGGTCTCACATCGCGGAAAAATACTCTGAAGTGGGTGCTTATATACCAAAGCCTTTACCTCATAACAACGTCGAGGCCTTTTGAGGAACAAAACCCCACACCTTGGCTTGGCCTATGAGGCGGAGGTGACTAAGTTGGGGACAATATCTTCGTTAAGTGAGGTGTGGGCTATTACAAGTTTACTTGGCCTTAAGTGTTGAGCCTAAGCTCTAATACTAACTATGATGACTCGCCTTTTGTAATACCCTGAATCAACGTCAAATGACAACGTCTGACTCCTGAATACCATAAAAGATAGTCCATCATGGTAAAATTCAAAACTAAACATCATACCAAGGTACATTGATGCAATCTCACACAGACCGAATATAGATGAATAGAACATGATAAATAATATATAAGAGAACGCACTTGTATAAGCAACTAATAAATAAATATCAATATAGAAAGTCAGAATATAATATCTAATATCACAAGTCTCATACACGAATAGCTTGTTTGCTAAGTACTACATCAATAATAAGTACACATATCCCATGTGATGACTTTATGCCTCCAGAATGTTCCTTCTATCCTAAAAGCCTATCCCCAAAGCACCTGACTTCCAAACTACTTAGTTGAGTACTCGAGGGTTATCATGACATAAACAGACAAAGATAAAGTGCAGGTCAGACATAAATCCTGGTGTGAGGGGAACTATCTCAAAATACTATACGTTAAAACTATATACAAAGAAACAGGAAACTACTAAGGCATAGTCGGTCCTCTCCACGAACGTGGCTCAAGGGTAATCTGGACTATCCATAGACAAGTAAAGTAAACTCATCCAAAAGATAGGAAATCATACCATAACCTTCTCTTCTCCTGTCATTAACGAGTCAGAACAACTAATATAATACGACTACCACATAAAAATATACTATGATACATGTAGTCTAATATACTAGTAAAAAATGATAAAGAAATCATAATATAAGTCTAGCACACAATATGTAATAGTAATAACAGACTAATGCTAATACACACAATCCTAACAATAAACAGCAAACATAGATTACAGATTGACACCCATTATTCCTGAGGGTAGAGTCCACTAAGTATATCTAACATGGTATAATGATCCCCATCCATGGTCTGAAATAAATAAAGTCGGTACTTAATCGTACCATCGATCCCGAGCCACATCTAGTGTGATTGAACTCATGTAGATCTCAATGTGTCCCATATAGAAATATGAATATCTATAACTAATACCCATGCTGAATTTCCATTCACTATCAAAGAGACCTACTCTAGACTGACGTTTCAATCTCTCTCCACCCCTACTCCGGGACCACGTCTGTAGGTCATGTGCCTTAATGGCCAAATGGATTCCTTTTACAAAACTGATATTATTTGAATCCTGACCTTCACCTTGCATCCACACCTATATGGATCTTCCTATACGCAATACCAATGAATATCTATAACTGATACCCATACCGAATTGCCATTAGCTACAAAAGAGACCTACCGAGAGCCACAATAATATTGTGAACTTCCTTGTAAACTGACACCGCAAAAGAAGTTCGCCTGTAGGTCTTATCACAACACGTAAGAGTACTGTGGAGCAGTATATGACCTACTCAAGATTGGCGTCCCAGTCTATCTCCACCCATGCTTCAGAACAATGTCTGCAGGTCGTGCACCTCAATGGTACAATGGATTCCTTTTACAAAACCAATATCATCCGATTATCAATGGATAGACAATCCAGATTCAAGCTATATCATGCTATTGAACTACATTAGAACTACGAAGCCCCATCAAGGTATAAAATTTCCACAGCATTGCCTGAATGAAACCGGAAGCTCATCAGGCCCAATAAATTTCTTTAAAACCTGAACCCGAAACCTATATCCAGACCACAAAACAATTCTTTTTTATCAAACCTCTATCAACACATACGGTCACTAACATAAGACCAATGCCATTCATCAAAACATAGGTATCCTAAGGTCAAAGCCAAGAGACATGCACTAACTCTGCTTAGTTGTACATGCTCACTAAATATGACCACGCAACAATATCATATCCGAGCATTATTGATCCATGCGTATCACTTTTCATTGCATCTACTTTCCTGAGTAGCCCAAAGTCTTCCCAAAGTCAAGCCAAGCATCATGCCAACCCACATAGGGATCGAGGAAGAAACCCTAGTCAACTTGCCTGTCAATTATATTATAGCTCAATATCACTTAATTCCTTTGTTTAAATTAAGTTTAGTAAATAAGGCCTTAAAATATTATATAGATCATGTACATAATTCCTATATATGCATACATACACACACACACACACACACACACATATATATATATATATATATATATCTAATCATTTATTATGGTCCAAAGTTAATAAATCACGCATATGCCTGTGTCTGGAACCAACTCCTTGCCTTCGAGTGATTCTCACATTCGTACATGCTTACTATACATAACTATGAAACTGATAACCATCTGGATCTCATATTCGATTTTCTCTTGCGCTCTACCTTGATCTCCTATTATTCTCATTTAGGTATATTATGTGCCCTGCATTCCTTATCTCAATCGCTTCCTCGATTGCTTGCTTGAATGCCTTATTGATCGTTACCGTTCACTTAAGCACACTTTGCTTTCACATCCGATTAGTAATAAGATATATAATAGTATCACTATCACTAATATAACAACAAATTAGAGTTTAATTAATTTATAACTATGCTATAAATTAATATCAACTCCATCTAACTACATTTAATATGAATAGAACACGATACAATATCCATACAGGATCTTAAGCGATTATCCTAGATATCTATGATAAAATATATAATAATATTTCTATCACTAATGCAACTACAATATCAGAATTTATTAATTTAGAACTATGTTATAAACTAATATAAACTCCATCTAATTTTATTTAATATGAATAGAAAAAATATGTATATATACAGGAACTTGATCAATTATCCCAAATATCTATTCAAACCAATCCAATCAAACAAAGAAATAATTACATACATATATTATTCTACCTCTTCTATGTAATATTCTTCAATATATATAATTATGGGTATTTATATTGAAATATAAATTCAAGGTTATAATTCTGCTCATCTAAGTTGTAATTTCTCAATTGTACGAATCTAGTCCAAACCTCTATCATTATATAGATAACCTTCCTACGAGTGCAATGGCAAAAACCGCATCTCAATTGGGCCTCCAATTAAAGTGATACGAATTTTATAAGAATTTGAGTTATAAACTTAATTATTTAACTTAATAAACTAATTAATACCTTAATCCCCTTCTCTAATCCTTCTTCTCAAAGTTCCCTATGCACAAGTCATAAACGTTTACAACCCCTATCCGACTCCATCTCTCCTCGATATCTTACACAACACTCCAAGATTCGCCGCACCAGCAATTGCAACATGCTCCATTTTATAAGCTCTTTGCGCCACACCCTTCCATGAGACATCTGACCCCTTCCAAGATTGCAACATGGCACCTCAATAATGGCTAGTGCAATGTCTTGTCACACTTAAGTGGGCCGAGGTTCCCATCGTTGGTGCTAAAAGGTGCATGTCATCTTGTGAAATCCAATGGTGCCCTTTGCTTCACCTATCTCTCCCACTATCATCGTCTATGGCGAACCCTAGCCAACTGCTAAGGAAGTTGACCATGACTAAGTCATGCCACACCTACTAAATCCCATATAGATTTAAAGATCTCCTTACCACGATCTCAACAGAACTAATCTTGTCGATTTTCGTGGAATAGAGTGCTCGATTTAATTCATGGAAGATAGAGGATGTGGTGGGGTAAGAAGCAGTAGGTAGAAAGTAAGGAAAAAGAATATCTAGTTTAGAGGAGGTGTATATAACACATATGTATGTATGTATGTATGTATGTACGTATATTTTATTTGATTTCTCAAATAAATCGCCACATGTTTCGAGCTCGTACGATCGTAGAGCTTATCAGATCGCCATGAAACTCGTCTACACACATCACCTCAGTTTTCTAGTCCTAATGGTATAAATTTTGTCATTATCCAAGACAGTGCTCTGGGATGATAATTTCATGCATTTCGAGGTCGTTTTGGCTATCGGATCGTCCGATTTTGAAAATTCTTCAACCATACGTCCCGTAGTGAAGTCTTTATCCTAGAATCACAAGCCATCAGATGAGATCCTACTGGACCGATTATGCATGTATTATTTAAAATATATATAACAATACATAAATTGTAAAAATACCATGACTTCAAATATAGCAATATTTATTCTCAATTCAATTCGCAACGTTGATCCTAATTCAACAAAGTGGTCTCGAGTCCTAACTTGACCGTATATGAAAAATTAGATTTTTGGACCTTACATCAATTAACAGTTCCATATTTAAATCAAATTTAAATATCCTATCGTTAAAAATGCAGGTTTTTGCAGTTTTCAAATCCAGAAAGAAGGAAAGGTGAGGCCCGAGGAGATTTGAAAACATGAACGAGAGTCCAAGGTTGTGACTTGCTACTAGAAGAGTGGGACCTCATTCAAAAGCCTTCTTAGGGATCTTGGCCACCTGTTTCTCCAATGGGGTGATAGGCCCCATCTTAAGCTTTGTACTCGATTTCCCAACATTCTGACTTAGGCCAAACGATAGTACAGCCTTCTTAACATCCTTAGCGTATGCATCCGACTTCAACTGGTTCATTTTGGATATCAACTTTACCCTCTTCGAAATGATGCTTCCTGTAGTATTATCGTAAGAAATGAAAGATTAGAACCAAGTTAGCAATAAGAAATAGGCTAAGAAGTATGTCACTAAAGCATAGTAAAGAAATGTATGCGTGTATCCAAACAGTGCGTGTTATCCAAATGAACCCTTAGGGTCCTCATGAATTTCTAGTTGTCATTGGATTTCCGCCACCAAGGCAGAGTCCCCATATGCAATCCCAAGCTAAGGATTTGGTAGATAGTTAGAAGCTTTGATATCCCTAGGAATGAACTCTTTTTGCTCCTTGACCCATAAATTACGATGTAGGGCCTACTCAACATCCAAGTTGGGCAATGTCTCAAGGTCAATATGCCAAGAACGGTGAGCCACACTATGATCTGAGGCAGTGGCATCTCTATCATGGGAATGTGTTCTTGTCCCCTCTACCATCCTAGTTCGGGTGCTGTCATCATCTCACTCCTTTATGACTACAAGTTAACCACCCTCATGGGGCTTAATCCTGAACGAATCTTGCCTTAACCCTATTATGTCTGCATGAACTGTTGAATCGGCTCCAGAAAAATGTGAAGCCAAGTCTGCATCAAAGATGGAGGGCTAAGAAGATGGTGCTTCACTTGTCTCGCTAGTTGTTTAGGCTTTTCCTTTCCTTTTCTTTACAAGCTTATGTATAGAAGGAGCCCTTCCTTTCCTGATTGAACGCATGGTACCCAACAGCCCAAGCTGTCTCAAATTATCATATGCCACAAGATGGGGAACCTCCCTTAATTCCATGGGAGCTTTTTGTTGTTTTCTCAGCATGCCCCCAAGTCATCCCCTGAAGCGGCTTCCACCACACCTGAACAAGAAGCCATAGAATAAAGTAATTAGTGATTTACTAAAGTTACTTTGAAAAAAGAATGGAGGGATAAAGGATAAGCAAGAAAATTCATATCCCAAGTGCCATTGGTGAAAGCACAGAGAGTCGTTCTGGATGAAAACATACTCTTGAACATGTTGTACTTTGAGTACAAGTCTTCCATGGGTTTAAATCTACTCCTTGCTTCAAGATAAATGAAAGGAGAGACTTTTTCCTTGTTTTGATTGATTACAAGAAACAAATATACTGATGGATAGGAGAAGCTTGAAACTCCCTCATGATAATAGCATAAAGGCTACTCAGGATGGCTTAACCATTAGGGTGCAATTAGAAAGGAGAGATTTTATGTACATACAGAAACTAGTGAACCATTGAGAAAGAGGAGGCGGTGCCCCAACTATACAATGATACCTTGAATTGGCTATATATCCTTCCAGTGGAGCGTGAGCCCTTTATTTGAAAGTGGGAAACAACATATCATCCCTGGGAAGGCCATGAGTAGCCGCGATAATATCTAGCTGCCTAGCAGTTAGAGTAAAAGCTATGAACTCAATACAACCAACCAGCAGCTATAATGGTCTATATCCATAAACTGGAGAGCGAGCAAAACCAAGCTGACACCCCGATGGCATAAGGTCCGGAGGAGCAGAAGAAGAGGGAGTCTAGTGTCCAAAGCACTCGATGAGCAAGTCTTGCAATGGGTAGACCTACCTGTCTAATACAACATCCTAACTCATACACCATCGAAGAGTCTGCGCGCTTCTGAACATGTGCATGAGCATATGTGCAACGGGAATACAGTAAACTATAAGACATCGACGGCATAAAACACCCACCAAAAGTAAATCGATGGCTAAATAGTATGGCAGAATCCACCACCTTGTTACATAAAATTTTGGCTCAACGATTGGACACCCATCTAACAAGTTCCCTCATGCTCGATAATGCAAAGTGAAATGTCAGAGGAGATTTCATGTACACGACACAAATATACATCACATCCTATGGATATATACCCTTGTTCGGCCACTGACCCTTATTCGGTTACTGAGAAAATAGCCCAACCAATCCTTAATTAAAAGCCCAACTTCTCTTTGACTCGAAGACCTTGTTAAGTTATAACTTATAACTTAAGCTCATTATCTATCACAACGCCTAGAATTTGGCAAAGAACCGAACAACCAGAAACCGTAGCCCCTTGAAACTCTACCAAACCAATGTGAATCATGGCAAGCAAGTCAAAGGAATTCTAAAAATGATTAAATTGCTGATAGAAGACTTACTAAAGTGGAGTGTGAGTAGGAATGATGTTTGCAGTAACCTAGAAGTACTTGAAAGAGAATCAGCATAGAAAAGGCTCCAAGAGACGAACATGCACTAAAAATGAGAAGGGTTGAAAATGAATAGGAATGTTCGGTTGGAAGAAGGCATGACCATTATATAGGTAGGCTAATCTGTTCGTTACTAGAAAAGTAAGACCGGATAGGAAATGTTGTTCGACAAACCCCTAAGAAAACCTAATAAAGAGGATCGAGTCTACTGCTAGCACTGAACCAAGTTTGCCATGCCAGAGCGAATGTAAGACTAAATTCATGTAATTGCTAGTGGGTCACAAAGTTGGGCTAGGCACATAGAATAAGGCACCAAAAAAAGCTCTCTCCATGGTCTACAAACCAAGCTTTTGGGAGTGCAAGTGTAATGGGAATTTGCACCCCCAAGAGGTTTATTCACGATGAGATGGGCTAGCACGAAGGCAAGGGAAGTCAGAGAGCCATTGAAGAAGAAAAGTGAGACTAAGTTGATGGAGTGGATAGGAAGAATGAAATATATGCCTTATGCCTACACTCTTTCCAATGGTCCTTTGACTTACTTTTCCTAGTGGATGCACATGCATATGCTCGGTCCGGTCATATTTTAATTGTTCTGTCCGGTAATAGGAGTATACTAGACAGGAATTCATGTCCGATAGTCCCACCACCAAACA
This sequence comes from Allium fistulosum, assembly GCA_030737815.1. Classification (NCBI taxonomy): domain Eukaryota; kingdom Viridiplantae; phylum Streptophyta; class Magnoliopsida; order Asparagales; family Amaryllidaceae; genus Allium; species Allium fistulosum. Next base: position 1,189,155,930 of record CM060904.1, on the reverse strand, counting down.
TGAATTCCTGTTTGGTAGGTTGTACACAAGATAAGAATTCTTGTTTGGTGCAAGGTGTTACCAGACAAGATAATTTATCTAGTGAGCGTATACACTAACATAATATCTTGCCTGGTGTAATATGAAGACCACGCAAGGAAGGGGGTTTACCGGACTAAGGAGAGATAAGAAGGAATATGGCCAGGAGAACATCTACATCCACTTGTGGAACGAACTCCACCAAACAGAGTTTGATTAGCCAAACCAAACTGTGACAACCGACATTTCCCGACACATTGATCAAAGGCCTAGGGTGACTATCTTACTCACGCCATGCTGAGAAATACGAGCTATCAGGTTTTATGAAATTACAGAGGCTAAAATAACAGATATAATCTAAGATATATTATACTTTCAGAACTTACGTTGAAACGAACAAAACATATACTACTGAAAAATATCCATCTCAGAAAAATCCCAAAACATAGTCTTAGAAAATCAGTACATAGTCAAATACATAGTATGAAGTTGAGAAATATGAGCTATCGGGAAATTACAGAGACTAAAATGACAGATATAATCTAAAATATACTACACTTTCAGATCTCACAGTAGAAGGAACAAAACATATAATACTGAAAAATATCCATCTTAGAAAACATCCCAAAACATGGTCTTAGAAAATTAGTACGTAGTTAAATACAGAGTACACAGAAAATGTCACTCTAAGCCTGATAAAAGAAATACAAAGTGCTGATAAGAAGATAAATGGATACATGGAGAGTAAATATGGTAACATGCAAGTCCTGTGATAGGCACATCTCTCCAAGTACCAAGAATGTGCTAATCACCTGCTACCCTATCCACCCGTGGTGGGGAAAAGAAAGGAAAAGGGGTGCGTCAGACAAAACCCTGGTGAATGAGTACAAGTTTAATATATGGTGATCATGTACAGTTAACTTAACTCTACTCTAAGTGACATTGGGTGTACTACAAGTGTCTGTTTATTCTTAGTGTCCATTATTTAAGGGTTTTTGTCCAACACACACCTACACTATGACTTGTGCAGGCTACTACAAGGATCGAACAGTGGATCGAACCTCAGTGATAGCGATTGGCCACTGCTTCTAGAGCTACTCATCATGTAAACACTGCTACTAGGATACTATGGAAATACATTTCCACTACTGTCACCGCTACTAGGCTACTATGGAAATAGATTTCCACTACTGTCACTGACACTAGGCTATTGGAGAACGGATCTTCCCTATCTACGACTACCCGTAACCTAACTATGCATCGAGAAGGAAAAACATGCAATGCCGACTCACCAAAGTGTCTCATAGTCTGCACCCGTGCCTGCCTCTCGACCGTAGTATACGCCTCTTATTGCATGCGTAGGGATCCACTATCCGAACTTTACCATATTGCGTCATTATCTATGCGTACCAGAACTCCCGTTGTGCCAGGCCCACACACTCTCTCAGGCATCAGTCAGTGCTACACGTCCATCGTAGAACTTCCCTTGAGTGTCATTTGCGATAAAAATCGCCCTCAGTCAAATAATCGAACCCCATTGTGTAAAGAAAAGAGTATTTACCCAACACCGCAACGTCCTAACGTCATCTCATAAGGAACAAGCTTCCCGACTGCTTATAGGATACATACATATAGCACTAAATTGGCTTACATGACAATTAATATTTATATTAATTTTATTATTAGCATGGTCCTAAAGCTAGGGTTCAAATTTTGTGTTTCAGACCATATCCAGTCGACCGCTACACCCTATCGGTCGATTGCTTGCACTCGACCACTTAGAGTGAGTGGTCGACCGATCGCATATAAAAATTACGGTTCGATTGTTTTTTGATTCGATTTTTAGTTAATGTTAATTATTTTAATTACGACATGTACAGTAAACCCTAAGCAACTACAGTGACTAGTCTATATTCCCAATTTCATAGATTTACACAATTTAACTATAGTTGTTTAATCTATGGTTAACAGGTTCTAGGGTTTTAATTTTAATAACAAGGGATTTACATGTTTATCAGTTTACAACAATTTCAGTTTCTAATCCAGACTCCAGGTTTAATAGTTACAGTTTAATTTACATTTTAAATTGTTAATAACCTAAATTAAGTAGAATAGGTTAAATTTAACTGTAGTAATCAACTTATCAAACCTATTCTCACTCACCTTAGATCCAAACTCTACCAACACCATCCATCTGATAATCATCCTCCATAAGCTTGCTCCTTCTAGATCCAATTTTCTATTGTCCTTTCGCTTTGATTTTATTTTAATTTCTAAAGAAATTTTAGAAGTGGAAAGGAAGAATTTCGATAGAGTTTCGGTAGTCTAAATGTTTTTTTGGTGAATTTATGGTTAGCTTAGATGTTAATTTATAGAGGTTAGGAACTAATTTGGAGCAATAATTTGGCCTGGAGAATATTTCTATGCCATCATGTACGCACATCAAACATGGCCTTGAAGTAAATGATCTCAATCGTTCAAATGAGCTCCAGACTCTCAAATTTCCAACCTGAACGATCGACCACCATTGCCCTGGGTCGACCACTACCGATTGACCATCGACACACTAGGGTCGACCGGCCGTGGTTTTAATTTTGGGTGATTTCATTTTAAGCTTATTCTATTTTAAATTTTCAAAAACACACATAACTTGTCCATACCAGCTCTGATTTCGAAGTGTTATATATGAAAATTATCTAGAAAATCGCTATAAATGTAACGATGCAAGTTTCATAGCCAAATTCAAAAGTTCGTGAAAATTTCATTTTAGTCCTTGTTTTATTAAAATTTAGTATTGTTTTTGTTAAATTTTCGAGGCATTACATTCTCTCCCGTTAAAAGAATTTCGTCCTAAATCTCAAAGGGTGGAAAAAATGCAACTTATACACATAAAAACGTATTGCTATAACTATCCACTCATTCATCATCCATGAGCAGTATTTTTCTTACAAATTTTCTAATGCAATATGTGTGTGTGTATGCAATATGAAATGCATGTGAATTTATACCGATGCAAAGAGTAGGTGATCTCCTAATCTAGTCGACCTCCTGTCATGCAAATGCTCATTCCATGCATCCAAAATGTATACAACGTCCTAAGTAAATAAACTTGCAATTCCATAACTATGTGCAACCATTCCACCTATATGCAACATCCATATGCATAATGCTCAATACGATAAACAACAATCAAGCATCCATATGTATCATATCTAACATGCTAGATAATAAATAAGCGATAATGTGAATGTGTGTGTATAACCTAGAGGATATAATGTCCTAAATGTGTTAAAGAAACAATCCAAGCATACATCCACTAGCATCCATCATCCATAATAAGTCCTATCGACATGTCTACAACCATTCCTACTATCCAAGGGTCTTCACCTAATAGGGTATACCAAGCTAAGTATTACACGTAAGTAGTCTATATTTATTAAACTTAAATAGGAAACATACCAAAAAAGATTTGTTGGTAGGTAGTGCGGTTCTTCTCCACAGGCTCTCATGTACTCTCTATTGGATTGTCTCCTCATTGGACCTTAATAAGTCTAATCTCCTTGTTGTGGAGTTGCATTGTACCTTGCTCGATAATACGAGTGGGTGCTTGATGAACAAGTGACTCCCTCTCACCTTCACCTCCTCTAGCTAGCTTGGCTCGACCATGATAGTTGTATCCTGTAGGCACTTCCCCATGCGTGACACATGGAAAATATCATACACCCCCGCCAACTTCTCATGAAACTCTACCCTATACGCCAACTTCCCTACCTTAGCAACTATCGGAAAGGCCCTAAAACCTCGGTGCTAGCTTCCCCGATCTACCAAATCTCATAACATGTCTAAGGGGTGAAACCTTCACAAACACCATGGCGTCCACTGCGAATTCTAACTCCCATGCCTCCTGTTAGCATAAGATTTAGGCCTATGCTAAGCTTTCTCCTATGGATCAAGACCACTTTCTTTGACATCTCCCTCACCATGTTCGGTCTAAAAATATTCCTAATAGTGTCCCACCAACACGATAGTGATCTACAGGGTCTATCATATAATGCCTTGAATGGTGCCGTTCCAATGCTAGCTTAATAACTATTCTTGTAGGTAAACTCCATCAATGGCGAGTGATCCTTCCAAGAACCTCCAAAGTCCAAAATGCACATCCATAGTACTCCTCCAATACCTGATTTACTCTCTCCGTCCGTCTGTCCATCTGCGGATGATACGCAATGCTGAAGCTAAATTCAGTCCCCAAAGCCTCTTGTAGACTCCTCCAGAACTCTCTAGTGAAAAGCGGATCTAGGTCACTAACTATGCTAGTAGGAACTCCATGTAACCTAACAGCCTCTCTCGTGTATAAAGCTGCCAACAGTGTCGTCGTCCTCGTATTCCTTACTAGTATGAAATGAGTGCATTTGGTCAACCGATCGACTATGACCAAATGCTCTTGTTCCCTCTCCTACTCCTCGGGAAACCATCCACGAAGTCTATATAAATACTCTTCCACTTCCACTGAGGAATATCCAATGGCTGCAATAATCCTCCCGCTTCTTCTGCTTCGCCTTTACCCTTTGGCAAGTCATACATTTAGCTACATACTCTGTAACATGCTTCTTTATACCATGCCAATAGAAGACTCTCTTCATGTCGCCATAGATCTTGCCACCATCAGGATGAATAGTCATCCTAGAACGGTGAGACTTAGCTAGTACCACATCTATCAAAACTATACTAAGAGGAACACGAAGCTTATCATCTCTCCGTAACCATCTTTTCAAGTCAATTGCATAACGCCTCAAATGACTCAACTGCTCTCCTTTATGAAGCCTCTCAAAGATATCTACTAGCTCCTTATCCTCCCTCTTCCTAGACCCAATACGCTCCGTCAATGTAGGCTACACATCTAATGCTGCTAGTAATCCCGGGGTAATATCCGATGATCATCGGAAGTCGAATGCAGAGATGAACTCCAAATACTTCCATTCCAAGAACAAAGGACTCAATACTACATGTTGTCTGCTCAAAGCGTCGGCCACTACATTACATTACCCGAGGTATACGAGGTATCGAAGTCACATGATGCCAAAAACATTATACACCTTTACTGCCTCAGATTCAAGTCCTCTTGGGAGAACAAATACTTCAAGGACTTATGATCCGCATATAACTCAAACTGCTCCTCTAAAAGGTAATGCCTCCATGACTTGAGTGTAAAGACAATAGCCACCAACTCAAGATCATGGGTAGGGAAGTTTCTCTTGTGGGTCTTCAAAGTCAATTTGCATAGCTTACAACCATTCCTTCTTGCATCAAGACCGCACCTAACCCCGTACAACAAGCATCAGTATAAAATATAAATGGTTTTGTTCCATTAGGTAATGTAACATCCCCTATCTTGAGACCCTAAGCTAAGTGCTACAGATGTTGCAGACATCCACAGTATTAACTTCCGATGATAAAATACGGTAATGTTAATGGTATCCATAATATCAGAAGCACTTGAATATGAAATAAAATCAACATAGATTTAAAATAACTTTTCTGATTACATTTCAAATCAATATTCATATTCAGATACATACACTCAAAACAATTCCCAGGTTTTGATCAAATATAATTATTACAAAATATGCCAAGAGCGACACATGAAGATGCCCCATTGGATGATCAGAGTGCTAAATAGACAAATAAGTCTTAATACATCACAGCGGAAATAAAACTAAATAACAACACCTAAATAGCTATCTTTGCCTCCTGCACGTCTTCGGAAGCTTTATTCGTCCACCCACTAAACCTATAAAACCTTAACTCTCAAGCTACTCAAATTAATTTTGAGCACCCGAGAGTTTTAGTGAAAAACATAAACTTCGAGTCAGGCCTAAAGCCAGGTGTGAATAATACTATTACATCTCGGTTTACTGATATTAAGTGTGTTTGTACCCGAATTGGGCACAACACTCTTCGGAAGTCTTTGAAGAGATAAAGTGAAGAAATTAAATGGAAAAAGAGGAATTATCTAACAAAAACTCCAAATTTCAGAAATGAGAATAATTAAAATGCAAGGAGACACAAGAATTTAGAGTGGTTCGGCGTATCGCCTGCATCCACTATGAAGTAGTTTGCTTTATTGATCTTTCTTTGATGTTTACAAGTGAATTCAATGATTTACAGCAGGCAATTATGATTTGCAGCAGTGAAATTCGTTGGTAGCAGCAGTAATTGAGTTCAGATCTGGATCTGGCGGAGTCTGGGCGTTGGTGATCTCAAAGAGGAAGAAGAACCCCTTTTCTGTTGGCTTTGGGGGTCTATTTATAGGTGTTGTATGCTGGTATTTCACTCAAATCTCGGGAGACCCTCTCTGGCACGTGACCAGGCCCGCACGCCCAAGCCCGTGAAGTTTCGGTCCAATCCATGATCGATACGAACAGATTTCGTATTGATCAAAATTTCATCCAATGGAGTCGAAATTTGGCGTGGACATTCCTTAGCATGCACGTAGTCTTCTGTGAAAATTTCATAACATTTGGACTTGTAGATTAGGATATATGATCGATACGAAATGAGATTCTCTGTTGCTGTTTGGTTCGACTCGCTCTCGTTTCGACTCGCTTCCATTCGACTCGATGACGTGGCGCTTGAGTCTTTGGATCACTCTGCCTTTGATGCTGTCTCAAGCAAGTCAAAATGTACATCGATTGAGCGAGTCGATGTGTGCCCAGGTTGAGCGAGTCGAAGCGTGCGCTGGTCGAGCGAGTCGAAGTGGAGCGTCCTGAGGGATTCGAACAAAGGTTCTGTGATGGACACGAAGTGGAGCGAGTCGATGGAGTCATTTCTGGTGGTTGCAAAGCGAGTCGAAGGAGTCACTTCTGAGGGATGTGAAGCAAGTCGAAGGGAGTGAGTCGAAGGGAGCGAGTCGAAGGGAGCGATGGGAGCGAGTCGACCGGTGATTGGTTTTCATCCAATTTTGTATCGTTCATAACTTGAGCATACGAACTCGGATTGACTTGAGATTTGGAACGTTGACTCTCATGGCTTAGCTTGTCATGTCCTACCAATTTTGGCTCGATCCGAACTCGGACAAAATTCGTCGATATCCATAGTGAGCATGTGTACAACTGATCTCTAGGACGGGCCGTCATTGGCTACTAGTCAATTCCTTGGTGTCACGGCCTTGCCAAAAGGCGGGATAACATTTGCCCCCCAAAGTACGTCTTGTGAAAACATGATGTGCTTTGAAGTGTTGCAATCTTCATTCTGAATAGTCATCGTCTTTTCGATGAAAGCTGTAATCTTCGACTATTTTTTCTTGAAAATGTAAGTTGCTGATGGTCAACTGTTGTACCCTGTATTGTTGCGACCGATTGCTGTATGCTAGTGGTTACCCGTTTGTTGTTGTAATCATTATTAGATGAGTTTCTGATTCCTGTAAATCTGGAATATTGAATATTAGTCCAACATTCATGCATATATGTTAACCTGACTCTCGTTGACGTTTGTACGTTCACGAGTCGTTGTCAGTTTATTTTATTTTTGAATTCCGTATCGATCCTCTCCTGAACCGATGTGAAATTCGCTGCAACAACGCTCGATGGTTGCTTTTGAATGTTCCTTCGTAACGATCCTCTCCTGAATCGATGTGAAGGGTTGAAACATCGAAGAATATTTTTGTTGGATTTATGGATGCGAAGTAAGTATTTCGAGTTGATGGGGTTGGCCTCTGGAAGCCATGATTTGATGGATTCAAACTGCTTGTTCGACTCGGTCTAGGATTCGAACTGCATAGGAGTCGGAGCCGAAACGCACAAGGAACAGAGGAGCGAGTCGAAATGCACAGGAGACGGAGGAGCGAGTCGAAATGCACAGGAGCCGGAGGAGCGATTCGAAATGATGGCTTGTATTGCTGCATCGGAGACGGAGTCGAAGACAAGCGATACGAAGGGGAGCTTCGCATCGACGCACTGGGGAGGGAGTCAAAACGCGTGTTCGAATCCACCGGGATACGAAGCGTTTATTCCCTTTGCTTTCGAGTCCATATAAATACTTTGTACTTAGCCGTTTTTTCACTTTTTACTTTTCGCTTTCCCGCCTTGCCTTCGTATCGCTCAGAAACTCGAGAAGAAAAGAAGAAACATTCTTGCCTTCGAACCGATTCATACTTTCAATCACTTGAACTAACTGACAGATCTAGGTAACCCAATAATCGAATCCACACGTTAACGATGAGACTCGGGTTTTTTAACACCAAATCAATCAAAGTCGTGATCGATCAAAAGTTCCTTGGCCTCAGCTTCACGTCAATCTAGAGTGAGGGTTTCGAGATGATGAGGCGGAAGCCTTCGTATCGATCGATGGTGGAGCTTCGCATCGAGTCAAATGCTTTGAATACGTGGATCGATACGAAGGGGTTGTGTCTGATGGACTCGAAACGATGGCCTTGGATCGAGTCGAAAAGTATATCTTTTGATCGAGTCGAAATAGTGGCCTTGGAATGATTCGAAGTGGAGTGCCTTGGGATCGAGTCGAAATGGAGGTTTGGGACCGATTCGAACTGTGTAGTTTTTGATTGAGTCGAAGCAGAGGCTTTGGATCGAGTCGAAGTGCATGGCTTTGGATCGAGTCGAAGTAGAGGCTTCCAAGCGAGTCGAAGCGCGTGGCTTCGGATCGAGTTGAAGCACGTGGTCCTGGATCAAGTCAAACTGCACAACCCAGAACGATCGATTCAAACTCGAGCCCTAGCGAGCGGTTCGAACTTGAACCTGAGTGATTGACTTGAACTTGAACTTTTGATGATTGGCCATTGATTTAATTTCGACGATACCGAAAATTCTAGTGCCTTTGACCACTTAACTCCGACGAGCTTCAGAGTTGCATAACTGGACTCAATTGTTTCACCGCATATCTGATTGCCTATTGAAGTTCGTCGATGAAACTAGAACTTACTAAAATGATAACACACTTTAACTCGGACTGATAGCTAATAACTGGATGGCACGATTGTGACGGTCAGCGATGACTGTCCTTCTGACCGAATTCTGAAGTCTCGTCGTTTACATGCTTCCTTTAATCCTGTTGATCTTCTCAAATGATATACAGTACTGCACTGCACAACACACTCACACACTTTACACTGGGGGATGCACGAGCGTTATTGTCAGTTTAACAATGACTTTTTATAAGCTAGCTAGTCATAGAACCCTCAAGTTCACAGCAGCAGGAACTCCCGAGTTCTATTCCTCCAATCATAGAGATTCCGGTTATTGAAGCCGAAGTTATAGAGCCAGCTCCAGACGATCGTCCGGGTGCCCGGTTCATTTGTAATCCGCAAGATTCGGTGCCGTCGGGTATCTCCGAAGATATGCTAGGACGGATTTTCTTAAGGCACGGTTTGTTGCTCGACGACGTGCTACTTCCTGGGCCAAACGACAGGCCGCACGATCCCCCGTAGGGGTTTACTGCTTTCAACCGTCATGCCTGTACGGCGGGCACGCTTCCTCCCTTCAACCAATATATAAGGGAGATGTTATCATTTCTTGGCATAGCTCCATCTCAGCTACATCCCAATGGGTATGCCTTGTTGAACAACACCTTTGTCTTGTTTATGGAGATCCTCTTTCGACCGCCGAAGCCGATCGAAATCAGATATTTATTCAACGTCAAGAGCTATGGAGATAGCCCTTCTTTCACCTTCCTGGAAGCGGTCGAAAACTACCACATTGTACTGGGCTCCTGGGGAAGGCTAAGCTACTATAAAACCGAATGGTTCTACGTTCGGTGGCCCCTGGATTTGCTAGGCGGTGGTTGGATAGACGTAAGCGTTGCCATTTCTCTCTTGAATCATTGAGATATTAGTAACTGACTTCAAAACTGACATACTTCCCCACTTTTTATAGCCGCAATATCTCGACCTGATGGTGCATACTTCCGGGAGCTTGTTCGGATCCTTCAAGCGTTTCCGGACGAAGAGAGGCATATTGATTTGGTTCTGTCTGACAGAAATTTGAGGACCATCGGGCTGATAGAACAGAGGCAGAGTATACGGCTGGAAGGGACACTCAGAGTGGTTCTGAAGTAACGGGTGAAGCGCAAAGCGCCCGCAGTCGTGATAACCGAGGAAGTTGATCCGGAGAGAAAGCCTACCGATACCGAGCCCCCAGTCGGGCCTTCTTCCGATGTTTAAGATTCCGGAGGAAAGAGAAAAGGCAAGGTTGTTTCTCACAAACGCTCTAAATCTGAGAGATTTAAATCCGTGGTCGTGTCTTTGCCCGTCCCGGGGATTAGAATTTTAGAGGCTTCTCCCCAGCCGGTAGAGAATCTTTTTGAAGGGATGCCGATGTTCTGATTCCGGATTTTGCGTCGTCTCAACATGACGCCGGGATGGAGGAGCTTGATAGCGCTCTTAAACTGAGCGGGTCACTTGCTACGAGTGCGGCCGACATTTCCGGTTGGTCGGGGGGTTGCACATGCATACACCTCACTACACTGCATGATTCACGACTGTAAATCGACTAACTTAAGAAGTCGCTAACTCTTTCTTCGTTTCTCATTCTCAAGTACTATGTCCGTAAGAGGATCAATGCTCGGGAATATTCGCTCAGCCCGAAAAGCTTCTGGTTACTATGATTCCCGCAGGAGGGATTCAGATAGAGATCGCGATCGCGAATACTCTAACGAGGATGGGTATGGGCGTGACAGAGAGCATAGACATCGATCTAGATCACGCTCTCCTCCTCCTAGACTTCCGTCTCCTCCTCCTGTTCAAACTTCAAACCCACCAGAGCCTCCTCGTCATAGGCCGTCTTCTCATGCTTCTAGGTCCGAAACTCATCTTCAGAGAATTGAGACTACGGCCTCCATGATTACAGAGCAGGTCCCCGCTGAGACCACAGGAGAAGGGGCCCTTAAATTAGCTCAGATGAGGAAGGATTTTCCGAATATCTGCTTCGACGGCTATGTCTTCCCTCCTCACTTAAAGAGAATTCCATTAGGGGTAGAAGGCACGATGCATGATTATGTCCACGACATCTACACCCAATACCGAGAGTGGGTTAAGGCTGCAGAGAAGGCTTCTAAGGTGGCCTTTGAGCGAGCCAAAGTGCTTGAGAAGATGGAGACCGAGCTCGCTCAGAGGGATCGGATTATTCAAGTGCTTACTGCTGAGGATGAGTCTTCTCGGAAATCGGAGATTGAGGCCACCAAGAAGGCTGATGAAGCGAAGGCGCAATGGAGAGGATGGGGCAGACTCATGTTGCTCTGGTGGAGGAGATGAGCCACCGGAACACTAAAGTCACCGCCGAGCGGGATGCGGCGGTCAGGGAGCTAAATGAACTCAAGGCCAAATTCGCCGACATGGCCAAGGAGAAAGATGACGCGAACAATGAAGCCCAGGAGGCGTGCGAACAAACTATTCTGCTCAAGGGCGAACGGGATGCGGCTATGGCTAAAGTCCGCACGGTGGAGGCTGAGGTTGAAGAGAAGGTGAAGTCGGCCGAGTCCAGGCTAGAGGCTGACATCGAAGACCTCCTCGTTGTTTACAACGCTAATGTGCTGAGGCACAGGGGTCTAGCCTGGCTCAACGATTATCCAACGCACCTTTATTATGCTTGGGGCCGACTGGTTGAGGAAGAGAAGGAGGCACATCAGGGCGAGTCCGTGGATGAATTTGATCTCGAGAATCGCATTTTGAATGAAGATGAAAAGAAGATTCTGCACGAGTCAATGATTCTGCGTGAGAAGGAAAGACTTGGCACCCAACACTTTGAAGTTGGAGAGGGTTTGGGGGTTGACCACCATGAAGCAAGTCTCGAAGTTCCCATGTCAACCCAGCCCGAATCCTCGTCTGCGGTCGATCCCCAGGCTGTTCCTGCTTATAATCCGGATCAGCCGCAGATGTCTCCGGCTGCTGCGCAAGTCACTGATGCCGCCCTACTGCCTACGAGTCAAACTGAGGAAGGTATTCTGGACATTCCACATATCTCTCTTAAGTCGAAATCTTTGATTGAGTTAAGTTCTAACAGTTCTCTTATTCTTTGTCTAGTGATCGATGTTGCCCATGTCGAGCCTCCTGTTACTCAAGAATCACATCAGACACAGGAGGCCGTCGTTACCGAAGCGATCACCGTGACTACAACTGCTAAGTCTCTAGATGATATACAGGGGAGTACGCTTGTGTTTGATGAGCAGTTGATAGACGAACTCTTTCACCGTCATGGCGACCCTTTAGCTGATTTATCATTCATCATGGGTGGAGGCGTTCCTGCCACAAGCCTTTCGATGCCGACTACTAATGCTCCCGGCGAGGCTCGGTCGGCTGCTGAAGAGGAGATCTTGGCACAAATCGCTGCTGAAATTGATGCCGCAACACATGGTGGCAGTTTTGGAGGTGGGACGGCGGCACTTGGTCCAGCTCCGCTCAGAATGGTATCGCCCGGCGGTACATTCTCCGATACTAGTGCGGCTATTCCATCTTCCACGTTTGATCGTATCCCTCCGACTCCGCCCGAGGGGAGCATTCTTATTCACTCTAGTTCGGAGGAGGATGTTGACATAGTACCCTCGCCTGTAGACCAACCGCCGAAAAGCAAAGGCTCGAAGAGGAAGATCAGCGGTGGCTCTAGTGGGTCTACACCGAGGAGGAAGCCAAGGAAGAAGAAAGATTAAGCATGCTTCCCCGGTTTATTTTGACTTGCATTTTGTTGGCCGTGTATAGATGCGGGTTCGGCCCCTGCTAGTAGGAATTCTTGGAACAAACTTGTACACGAACTTCTTTTATAAACAATAGAAATGAAACTTCTCTTTTTTGTCATTGTGTATTTGCCTAAGTGTTTTAATATTTGAAATGAACTTGTGAAGTTACGGCTTCCGAATGAAATTTGTTTTTGTTTGCCAAGTTCGGAAACTGCGGTCATGGCTTGCGACCAGGAAGCGAGTTGAATTCTGACGTCACATCGCTTCAATCAACGGTTGATGCTTAAGTCCTGCCCCCTAGTCTTGGGGTTGAGTTGTAGACCATCAGTCGACGATCGCTTCTTACTTATAACATGTTGAATCCAGTGCCACCGAACGGATGTCTAAGGCAAGCAGAGATTGAGTAATGCATCCATGCATGTTTGATCGTCGATGATCATATCCGCACTCCGGAGAGTCCCATTGGTTTGTCGGCGATTGGCCACGCCGGCTTAAGTTTTAATCATATGTCCGCGATCTTTGGACTTGGAATTGACATTTGTATTCTGACTCGCGCTCTGGGAGTTCAGAGTTGTTATTTATACTCTAATTCGCGCTCTGGGAATTTGGAGTTGATGTTTATACTCCGGTTCGCACTCTGGGAACTCGGAGTTCATGTTTATACTCCGCTTCGCACTCTGGGAATACGGAGTTGATGTTTATAATCTGACTCGCGCTCTGGGAGTTCGGAGTTGGATGTTTATACTCCGCTTCGCACTCTGGGAATATGGAGTTGATGTTTATACTTCGACTCGCGCTCTAGGAGTTCGGAGTTGATGTTTATACTCCGGTTCGCGCTCTGGGAACTCGGAGTTGATGTTTATACACCGCTTCGCACTCTGGGAATATAGAATTTATGTTTATACTCCGCTTCGCACTTTGGGAATACGGAGTTGGATGTTTATACTCCACTTTGCACTCTGGGAATACAGAGTTAATGTTTATACTCCGACTCGCGCTCTGGGAGTACGGAGTTGGATGTTTATACTCCGCTACACACTCTGGGAATATGGAGTTGATGTTTATACTCCGACTCGCGCTCTGGGAGTTCGTAGTTGATGTTTATACTCCGGCTCGCGCTCTGGGAACTCGGAGTTGATGTTTATACTCCGCTTCGCACTCTGGGAATACGGAGTTGATGTTTATACTCCGCTTCGCACTCTGGGAATACGGAGTTGGATGTTTATACTCCGCTTCGCACTCTGGAAATACGGAGTTGGATGTTTATACTCCGCTTTGCACTCTGGGAATACGGAGTTGGATGTTTATACTCCGCTTCGCACTCTGGAAATACGGAGTTGGATGTTTATACTCTGCTTCGCACTCTGGGAATACAGAGTTGATGTTTATACTCCGCTTCGCACTCTGGGAATACGGAGTTGGATGTTTATACTCTGCTTCGCACTTTGGGAATACGAAGTTGATGTTTATACTCCGACTCGCACTCTGGGAGTTCGGAGTTGATGTTTATACTCCGCTTCGCACTCTGGGAATACAGAGTTGGTGAAGGATTGTCGTGTATCAATCCTTTTTTGACTTTGATGTGATGGCTTGCCCCCGAGCTTGGGTTTCACTTAGCGAGTGATTGGTTGCATCGCAGTCACTCTCTATTTGTATAAATCCCACCATACGGTGAAACTTAGCTCTCCGTGCATAGTGATGGTCATATGAAGTATCTCAAGTAAATCACAGCTCTGGCTCGAAGAGGTTGCATTTTATTGTTGAAATAAGAAAGTATGGCAAAGTCAGTTGCCTTATTACAAGTTCTAATTTCGAAATGCATAAACAAATTGCAGAAAAGGAAAGTAAACTAAATGGATAAAGATAGCCTGTCAGGTGTAATAGCGGCGAAGGCTCTCGCTATTCCAAGCTCTTGGCAGGGTAAGACCGTCGACGGTCGATAACTTGAATGTGCCATCTCCGAGCTTTCGTTCAATAACATACGGTCCTTCCCATGTCGGCTTCATATGTGAAGGAACCGGATAGATTCTTTTTAAGACGAGATCGCCTAGTTCGAAGGTTCGCGGACGAACCTTGGCATTGTACAATCGAGCGACTCGACTTCGATGCACAGCTACCCTCAAATCAGCTTCTTCACGCTTCTCATCTAGTAGATCGAGAGATTCAGCAAGTAATATAGCATTTGTCTTTGGATCATAGTATGTCACACGATGAGAAGGTACTTCTAGCTCGACTGGAATAACGGCCTTTGAACCGTAAGAAAGAGAGAATGGAGTGTGGTCGGTCGCGTTCTTGTGGGTTATTCGGTAAGCCCATAGAGCCATAGGAAGTTCATCGACCCACTTGCCCCCGACCTTTTCCAGTCGTTATTTCAGGATGGATTTTATAACTTTATTAACTGCTTCGACCTGTCCGTTTGCCTGAGGGTGTGCAACTGTGGAGAATTTCTTTTGGATGTGAAATCGTTTGCAGAAATCTTTAAATTCTACACTGTCGAATTGGGTTCTGTTGTCCGTAATAATGGTGTGCGGGAGACCGAATCAACAGATGATATTACGAACCACAAAGTTGATCACTTTCTTTGTTGTAATGGTAGCGAGAGCTTCGGCTTCAGCCCACTTTGTAAAGTAATCAACTACGACGATGGCGTACTTCCCACCACCTTTTACCAGAGGTAGAGCACCGATGATGTCAATGCCCCACATTGCGAACGGCCATGGGCTGACCATTTGCGTTATCTCGGTAGGAGGAACTCTAGGAATTCGGGCATATTTCTGGCACCTATCACACTTCTTTGCATAGTCCAACGCATCAGGATTCACGGTAGGCCAGTAATACCCATAGCGAAGTATTTTCTTGGCAAGGGCTTGCCCCCCGGTGTGATCGCCACATTCTCCCTCGTGCACATCACGCAATACTTGTTTAATTTCATCGTGAGCGATACACCGGAGTAGGGGAACTAAGTACCCCCTTCTGTATGTGAGTCCATTCTGGATGGTAAATCTTGAGGCCTTCCCAAGGACTTGTCTCTTTTCACTCCTACGCTCCGGTAGGGTTCCGTGCTCAATGTAATTTCTGAGTGGGGTCATCCATGAATCCTTTTCGAGAACGGTTTCGCATACCCGGTTTATTTCTGTCCGGTCGATACTTAGGGAAGATAGCATTTCTACGGGAACGAGTCCCATTTGCCGAGAATCACCTGTGCTGGCTAGCTTTGCCAATGAATCGGCCTTTTGGTTGCGCTCCCGAGGTATACAATAGATGGCGTAGTAATCGAACTGATTCAGTACTTCCTGAACTCGAGCTAAGTAAGCAGCTAACCTTCAATCTCTTGCCTGATACTCTCCCCGTACTTGGCACACAACCAATTGTCAGTTACAATAAATTTCCACTGCGATAATTCCCAAATCTCTAGCAAGTTTTAAGCCAGCTAAGAGGGCTTTGTATTCAACTTCATTATTAGTCGCATGAAAATTGAACTTCACAGCATAGCATATGGATCGACCTTCGGGGGTTTCGAGTACCATGCCAGCGCCCGAACACCGGTCGTTTGATGCACCATAAGTATACAGCTTCCAGACATATTCGGGGGATTTACTGGTTTCGGGCAAGTCCCTTGGAATGGTAAATTCGACTATGAAATCAGCAAGGACTTGTCCTTGGATTGCTCTTCTTGGAGTGTAAGTAATATCAAACTGACTCAGTTCGATGTTCCACTTGAGTAACCTACCAGACGTTTCAAGCCGCGAAAGGACTTGTCGTAACAGCTGGTCGGTGTAAACAACAATGGGATGTGCCTAAAAATACGGACGGAGTTTTCTTGATGCAATTACAAGGCAGTAGGCCAACTTTTCTAGCTTTGGATAGTTCCTCTCAGCCCTAGTCAATCGTTTGCTGACGTAGTACATTGGCTTCTGTATCCCGTCTTCTTCTCGAACCAAGGCAGTGCTGATAGCGTTTTCTGATATCGCCAAGTATGCATACAACTTCTCATGATCAATAGGCTTTGACAGTATTGGCGGTGTGGATAGATGTTGAACTAGTGCTTGGAAAGCGCCCTCGCACTCTGTGGTCCACTCAAAGTTTTGTTTCCCTTTTCGAATCAGATCGAAGAAGGGAATGCATTTGTCAGTGGACTTTGAAATGAACCTGCTCAATGCTACTACCTTTCCATTAAGACTCTGGACTTGCTTTATAGTCTTGGGGGTTTCAAGATTTCTGATTGCCCAAATCTTTTCAGGATTGGCTTCGATTCCCCGGGTGTTAACGATGAACCCAAGGAACTTTCCGGATGCAACTCCAAAGTGACATTTCAGTGGGTTGAGCTTCATCTTGTATTCCCGAAGTATGTTGAACATAGTTTCCAGGTCTTTAACATGGTTGGTGGAGAGTCGCGACTTCACAAGCATGTCGTCTACATATACTTCCATGGTTTTCCCAATTTTATTGGCAAACATCCGATTGACCAATCGTTCATAAGTAACCCCGGCATTCTTGAGTCCAAACGACATAACTTTGTAGCAATAAAGTCCCAGATTGGTTACGAAGCTGGTATGTTCTTGATCGGGTAAATGCATCGGTATCTGATTGTAGCCAGAGTACGCATCCATGAAGGATAAGAGTTCATGCCCAACTATCGAATCTACTAGCTGATCAATTCTGGGAAGCGGGAAGCTATCTTTGGGACACACTTTATTCAGATCGGAATAATCGACACATGTTCTCCACTTTCCATTTGGCTTTCGGACGAGCACAGGATTCGACACCCATCCAGGATATAGCGCGTCTCGAATGAATCCGTTCGCTTCAAGCTTTTCTACTTCTTCTTTAAGGGCGGCAGATCTCTCTGGATCCATACCGCGCCTTTTTTGTTTGACCAGGACATGCCACGTGTCAATGTTCAGAGTGTGGCTCGCGATGTCTGGCGAGATCCCACACATATCAGAATGTGTCCAGGCAAATACGTCAAGGTTTGCCCGCAGAAATTCAACCAATTCCTCCTGAGCTTGCTGGCTTAGCTGAGATCCAATCTTTATCATTTTCGAATCATCGTCACTGTCAACCGGGACATTAATCGTCAGTTCGGCCGGTGATGTTTGATTTTCTTTAGATTCTCCTTTGTCCTCAGTTTCTCTTGGATCAAGGTCCTTGAGGAATTGGCTGGGGTGCCCGGGCCTGGGCCCGGGCGTTAATTGTCAATTATCGGTGAAACGGACGCAGAGAGATTCCTCTACGCCCTTTCCTTTCTCCTTTCGCTGCGCCTCCCGCAGCTCAGCAACATAACAGGCTCTGGCAGTAGCCTGATCTCCCTGAACGATTCCTATTCAATGATCAGTGGGAAAGTTTAAAGTCAAACACCATGGGGCAATGGCTACCCTAAATTAAGCAAGGGCCGGTCGGCCCAAGAAAGCATTGTAAGGGGAGTCTATGTCCAAAACAATGAACTGCAACATCCGTATTCTCCGACGTTCTCCAACTCCCACCTCTACTGGCAGTTCCACCATTCCAGTGGGTATAGTGGCACTTCCGTTGAAACCATGGACTCGAGATTGAAAAGGCTTCAAGTCCGCGGCTTCCATCTTCATTTGATCATAAGCTCGCTTGAACAAAATGTTCACAGAGCTTCCACTGTCAACTAAGATCCTTTTCATCCAAGCGGGACCTACTTGTGTTGAGATGACCAGTGGATCGATAGTGGGAGCTTCGACTTTATCAGCGTCTCTATTCCTGAATACGATGTCATCCGTCATCGTTTTCTGTTGCTTGGCCGGAGCCCCTTCATCAAAACTACTACAACACTCGAAGTATGCATGCCTGATAGAACTGGCATACGACTCCATTTCCTTCCAGCTTCGATCTGTTGGGTGAGGACCACCACTTATTGTATTGATAACCAACCTCCTGTCTGTACGAGCAGGTTCCTTCTGTCTTTCCTGATTTGGCGCACGATTCTGATTTGATGGGCCCGTACCACCGGATTGCGGCGCCCGCACATACTGATCCAAATTCCGCTCATGTATCAGTTTTTCAATGAGGTCTTGTAAGTGACGACACTCATTGGTGTTGTGGCCATAACTCTCATGGAATCTACAGAATTTTCCTGTTTGGATTTTCCTCTCAGTTGGCCGTTTTGGGGCAGGCTTCTTGTATTTCATGGTATTGCAGGTCTGCAAATACACATTTTCCAATGACGTGTTCAACGGAGTATAATTATCGTACATGGAAGCTCTACGCCGTGGTCCACGATCCTGATCGCGTTTTTTGTTTTGATTTCTATTGTCCCTCTGCTGATTCTGTTTATTTTGGACGTTTAACTGAATTTTTCCAGAACTATCTCCGGACTGTTTAACAGCGACGTTACTTTGGATACCTTCGATGTTGGGTCTGCGTCATCCTGCTTCCTAGACTATTTCGCATCCTCCCTTCTCAGGAATTGGGCTGCCTTGGAATAGAAACGGTCCAATGACGCAGATGGTTTCCCAACTAACCAATTTCCGAACTCGGAATCAGCATCAATCCCCTTAGTCAGTGCCATCAGGATAGAGTTATCATTAGGATTGCTTATTTCCGCACACGCAGCATGGAATCGCTCCAAATAACATCTAAGCGTTTCTCCGGGAGCTTGCGTAACACTAGACAGAGTGTTAACGTCCTTAAGCCTCGCCACGTGCATACGGAATTGTTCGACAAACTTGGTGGCCATCTGGTCAAAGTTAGAGATGGATCGTGGTGGAAAGCGAGTGAACCACATGGTAGTGATGCCCCCTAAGGAAATGGGGAAACTACGGCACTTTACTGCATCATCAGCTCTAGCAGCATTCATCAGCCATTCGTATTTCAAGACGTGTTGATTGGGATCATAAATTCCTTCATAAACTGGCAAAGCTGGCATCCTGAAGTGCCGAGGTGGTTCAGCATATAACACGTCATCGGTGAAAGGGGTATGACTCCAGGAGATTCCCCAGTCATCATTACTGAGACCCTGACTTTCACGGATCATTTGACGGATCATCGTTGGTATATCCGGCACTCGGATACTTGCAGCATGTTGTGCCAAGGTGTGGTCGGGTTCCACAGCGCGAGTCTGGACCGGACGCGGTCGACGGTCCGTGCCTTGCCTCCTTGGTTCAACATCCTCAGGGACATAAGGCTCAGGAGTCTGCTCTCGTTGGCTACGTTGAGGATCAGCTTGGTTTCCAGCGTCACCTCCTCGTCCGGCAGTGGTGGTGGTAGCAATGTTGCCGATAACATGATAAGGAGCAGCTCCTCCTCGAGTTGAAGGTTCTGTGTGGAGAATAGCGAATGGTCCAGCTCTAGGTTGCCCAAGGTTCGAAGCAGGTTGGTGTCCCGTGGCTTGGGTGTAGCTTACACCTAGCCATGGACGTGTGGATCTGGTTTGGCCATCGGAGGAGGCTGAACTTTCTGTGGAAGAGTGAGAACCTTGGTCTCTCCAGGATCTTCTTTGCCTTTGGCGATTTAGTTGGTTAGTCAACTCTGTGTTGGCGCGTAGCTGTTCAGTTAGCTGCTGTCGACTTTGGGTCAACTCTTGAAGCAATATCTGTAATTCTTGTCTAGTGAATGGACCTGATGGATCTGAAGGTCCTGTAGTATTTTGGTTGGAGGAAGGTGATTGCACGGGATTTTGTCGGTCCCGTGCTCCTTGATCAGCAGCTGTAGAAGTGGTACGTGTGCTCACCATAATGAATCGATGAAGTCCTTTCCTAGATCTGATTGCAAATCTGAATAGAATGGAAGGGATTCGAAGTTCTAGATCTGGATCTTCTTCTTAGATTTATGCAATCCAATATAGATAGGAGATCCAAGGAGAAGGAGAAAAATTGGGTTTTTCTCAGTGAAAGCAAAGTGAGACCATGCCACTTAGTGGAACGGGTTTCCCCTCACTAATATCCCTTTAAAACATATCATTTTGCAAATTAGAATCCTACAATCAAACTGATTAGAACAATAAAAGCAATATCATATATGCTCATAAATCATGTAATAAATTGACTATATGTCCGAACAATATAGTTTTGTTTGGCTAACTACTAACCATTGGCTGACTCGGGTCTACCAGATAAAATAAATAATCTAACATCTGTTAGACACACTTCTAGATGGTCTGTCCTTAACTTACTTCTCCCAGCGTCACCTGATCCTAATGGTTTTGCGGGCTCACCAATAACCTATCCTACTTCTTTGTATATATTCCTTTCTGCATGTTACCATGATTTAAGTCTTAACTGTGACTAAGCCCTACACACTAGAATTTTGGACTAAATTAGCTAGGGGCTATAGCTAATGTATAGGACATGACCTTATACCAGTCTCATTTGGTATTCAAATATCCAAGTCATTTACTTAGGGTTAACTACCCACCAAAAGTTTCCTTGAAAACCTTTTCAAATTGATTTAACCCTTTAAATCAACTTAAACAAGGAAAACATAATATTTTCTTTAGTCAAATCTCTTTGCCATGATATATGCTTTACACAAAACATTGTTGATGAAAACATTCGAAACCTTTGTTTAAAAGCTTTAAACAATCTCTTTCGAAACCTTTGAAAGTACCCCTTTCGAAACTATTGAAAGTACCCCTTTCGAAACAAGTTAAATACTTTACTTTATAATAATAGGCCGAAAGGCCAAAACATACATTTCGAAACCATTTACATTAGATCATTCGAAAACATTGAAAGAGTCCCTTTCGAGAGCTTTATAAAACCTTAGACATCCTCTTTTAAAACACTTCAAACTTGCCTTTCGAAATCATTGGAAACCTTCCATCCATTTAATAAAGGTAAACCTTTCGAAAACATTGGGGAATCACCCCTTCAAAACCTATCAAATACCTTTAAAAAACACTGGGGAACATCCCCTTCGAAACCTTCATTAGATATCTTTCGAAAGTATTAAAGTCCTTTACTTAAAACAAACCTTTCGAAAGCATTGGGTTCAAGTAAAAGCTTGTGGAACATAGTTTCGAAACCTTTAAAACCATTCCTTTCGAAACCTTTTGGTTTTATAAACATAAAAAGGGTCTTAAAAGAACTAGGTCGAAAGCTACTCTTTCGAAAGCAGTTTCCCAAGTAAAAGAAGTGGATGGTGTCGAAACCAACCCTTTCGATAGCATTGGAGAAGCGGCTCAGGGTTTAAAGCGAAAGAACCCTTTCAAGGCATTGCTTTGAAAGGTAGCATCCGGCAGCAGGGTTTCGACCTCTTCGAAAGCATATTCTTAAAACAAAGGCGGCAACCTTATTCGAAAGCTCTTTTCTTTATAAAAAATTGACCAAGTCGAAAGCCATCTCATTCAAAAGCCATCTTTTCAGAAGGAAAGCAAGCGACATTTCCTTTTAAAAGCAAAACAAGGTCTCGACCCCTTCGAAGGCATGTTTTGACTCTATACCTTTCGCCTATCTCCAGTCCACTACATACCAAGTCTTTGATACCATATGTATTGGTTTCGACTAGGATGGAGGCGGAAGTATAAAGTCGAAAGGTAGCTGCCGAAAATGGCGAAAGATTAAAACCTTGAAAAACTGATTTTTAACTTTATAAATTAATTTCTTTCTAACTAACTTGCTTTGTTTGTCAACACATGATTGGTTGACAATGCTTTTCCAAAATCTTTTCTGAAAATGCTACCGAATTTCAGAGATTAACAATGTAAAACAATTACAAATTGCCCCTTCTCCTTTTATAAACATATATAAAACATTTAAGTCCCATACCTTAAATAATTTTATATACTTATTAAAACACTTATGATAATTCTCAAAAAATTCGCATAAACCACTTTTTATATGTTTTCTAACATATATAAATTTCTCACCCAAAGCTAACATATAATAGCCATAATTAATTTTAAACCCAATTTAACCATTTTCTTCACTAGAAAATTCATAATTAATCCACATTAATTCATAAAATTATGAAACTTGAAACCCATCTCAAAAATATTATTTCTGACCATATATCAAAATCGCAAGGTGATTGGATGTAATTTGATAGGTTATTCAAATCAAATCTTATCATAAAATTTATATGAACAAGCAAAATTCATCAACAATCATATAGATCTATTTAACATTCGAAACACGGCATAATACTTTGCAAAATAGGTTCGGATCTGATCTAGAAACCGAAATCATCAAAAATGAGATGTTATATATTATTCACCTTAGCTTGTGATTTAGGATTTTGAGATTTGCTTCTTGAATGAATTTGATTAAGCTTCCTTCTCTTGATTCTTGCTTATCTTCCTCTTACTTCTTCTAATAATGGCCGACCAAGGTTGTATTTAGTTTAACTTATGAACGTTTATAAAACGACAGTGGCATTAAGGGTTCAAGGGATAAGAATATAACCTTTTTCCTATTTTTCCCTTGTCTATTATACTTACTTATTTCATTTTAATTCCCCTTTTGTTCATTAGTTTATTAGGCACGGCTACCCTCTATTATTCAAATCTTAATCCCTTAACCATTTACATTATTTCATTTAATTTACCTAATTAAATGTCCTAAATAATGTTAATCAAAATTAGAGTCATTACAGACTCCCCTAAAAGAATTTAGTCCTCGAAATTACGATAAGGTACTCATCAAAATCAATCGTAAAGGTAAAACATACCATGAAACAAGTCAGAATAAGTATCTCTAATCCTACTCTCAGTTCCCCAAGTACAGTCTCTCTCATTGTTACTCCACTGGACTTTGACTAATCTGACTGTCTTGTTCCTTAGCCTCTTCTCATCTCTCGTGATTATACGAACCAGTTTTCTAACTACAGTCAAATTCAGTTCCATTACTAAGTCATCTAACACAGTCGGTGCTATAGTAGTCTCTGGATCTCGAATATACTTCCTTCGATGAGATACATGAAAAACATCATGGACACCTGCCCAACTATTCGGTAACTCTACTCTATATGCGAGTTTCCTGATCCTCTCTATAATAGGAAATGTCCAACGAATCGTGGTGCCAATTTCCCTGATTTTCCAAATCGAATTACACCTTTCATCGGTGATACCTTGATGAAAACATGATCTCCAACTGAGAAATCTAAGTCTTTTCGTCTCTTATCAGCATAACTCTTCTACCTAGACTGAGCTTCCTTCATTCTAGATCGAATTAACTCAATTTTTTCTGCAACCTCCCTAACCAAATCTGGACCAAGAACTATCTTATCCCCGGTCTCTAACCAGCAAACTGGAGATTTGCATGGCCTTCCATACAAAGCTTCAAGCGGTGCCATCCCTACACTAGTCTGATAATTGTTGTTATACGAAACTCGACTAAGTGTAGATGGTCTTCCCATGATAGCACACAAGCTCGTAACAAATCTTCTAAGACTTTGGTAACTCTTTCCGTTTGCCTATCTGTTTGTGGATGGTAAGCGGTACTGATCTTGAGCTTGTTACTCGAAGTCTCCTGTTGACTCTTCCAGAACTCGCTAGTGAATAAGGAATCTCTATCACTTATTATACTACTAGGAATTCCATGCAGTCTAACTACATTCTTCATAAACAACTTAGCTAAAACAGGTGTCATTCTGGTTGACTTAACTGGAATGAAATGGACACTCTTGGTTAACCTGTCCACCATAACCCATATACTTTCATTTCCTCTATTTTACCTTGGTAACCCGTCTATAAAATCCATTGAGATAGAATCCCATTTCCATACTGGAACATCTAAAGGCTGAAGTAACCCACTTGGTTTCCGATGTTCGGCTTTTAGCTGTTGACAGTTCAAACACTATTTCACCCATAAGCCTACATTTCTCTTCATACCTTCCTAGAAGAAACTTCTTTTCATATCCTGATACATCTTAATTCCCCCCGGATGAATAGTGAACTTCGAACGATGGCATTCTTCTAGCACTTCCTTCCTAATGTTTCCCATATTTGGAACACATGGTCTCCTTTTCTTTCTTAACAACCCTTTCTGATAAAGACTAAAATCTTTCAAGTCATCGCTCTCTGTTCCATCCCTTAACTTTCTGATCTGTTCAACCAATATTGGATCCTCCTTCTGCTTAAAAGAAATCTTTTTGATCATCACATGTCAAACTTCTAAACATGACAACATAGCAGTTTCCTTACTATACCTAGCCTTAGATCTCCACTGTATCCTGCATGTAGTCAATGCTTCTAAATCTTTCCACTCAGCTACCATTTCCAACACTACATTCTGATTTTTTCTGCTAAGTGAATCTGCAACCTTGTTACCTTTTCCTGATGTGTACTGAATACCAAAGTCATAAGCGGCTAAAAACTCTAACCACCTCTACTGTCTCATATTCAACTCCTTCTGAGGGAATAAATACCTTGGAGACTTATGATCCATATACAACTCAAATCTCTCACCTAAGAGGTAATGTCTTGACACCTTCAATGCAAAAATTACCGCAGCTAATTCCAAATCATGCGTTGGATATCTAACCTCATGCGGTCTAAGCTATCGAGAAGCATAGGCAATCACTTTACCTCTTTGCATCAACACATCTCCTAATCTTGTTCCACATGCATCCATGTATACTACTAAGTCCTGATTCCCCTCCAGAACAACTAATATAGGTGCATTCATCAATAGTGTTTCAGCTTTTGAAATGTTTCCTCACACCTATAAGTCCAGACGAACTTTACATCTTTTCGAGTTAGCTTGGTCATTGGTGCCGCTATCCGCGAAAAATCTTTAATGAATCTCCGATAATATCCAACTAATCCAAGAAAACTTTTTACCTCAGTCACTATCTCGGGATTTCTTCTAATTATTCACCGCCTCGATCTTAGCCGGATCTACAGATAACCCTTTTTCTGAGACTACATAACCAAGAAACTTCACTTCTCTCTTCCAGAAATGACACTTCGAAATTTTCGCCTTTAGTTGATGCTGTCTCGGCGTCTAAAGCACTACTCTAAGATGAACTTCAAGCTCTCTTTCTTCTTTAGAGTATATCAAAATATCATCTATGAAAACCAACACGAACCTATCCAAGTGCTCTCATAAAACTTGGTTCATCAAATCTACAAAGAACGCTAGCGCATTAGTTAGTCTGAACGGCATTACTAACTATTCGTATGATCCATATCTGGTTCTAAACGCCATCAAAGGAATACTATTCTCTGCCACCTTAAGCTGATGGAATCCTATTGCTAAATCCAACTGGAAAAATACATTGGCTCCACTCAATTGGTCGAACAAATCATCAATTCTAGGTAACGGATATCGATTCTTTATCATGTTATCATTCAACTTACGATAATCGATACATAACCTTAATGATCCGTCCGTGTAACGACCCGGTTTTTCAATCATCTGAATTTAGAATATTTAATTGAATTTAAATATTGAAAAGTAAGTTTTACAAGTTAAATAACTTATATTTCGAATATAGTGATTTATTTGGATAATTAAATTGTTAATTCAATATTCGAAATTGCAGAATAATTGAAATTTGAATTTAATGTGAATGAAAATGATTTATAAAGTTGAATTAAATTCTATTTGAGTTATAATATGATTAGTGAACTTTTAAAATTGAATTAAAAGTTAATTTATAGAAATTGGATATTTTAATATTAAATTGACGCGTAAAAATAGTCATTTTTCATACTATCTCGGATTTCGATGAAACTAGTTTCATTGGATCCGTAATAGTGAGTTATTATAGGATTTCAAATTTCGTGTCAATCGGACTTACGGTTTGTTCGTGCGAACCTGAAACGCGTAGAAATTTATTTAAGTGAAATTTAATTTAAATAATTCGATTCAAAAACCTATCTTCCAAATACGATGGAATTGGATTTCGATATATATTCTATTGTGTTTGAAATAGGGGTAAAATATTATAAACGCCAGGCGGCATGCTTCGATTGGAGTTCAAAAAAAATTTCAGGTGAATAGTGTTTTGAAATTTTCTATAAAAGGACCTCAACATTTTCTTTTTTCACTCAAACCCTAATATTTCCTGCCCTAGTCGCCATTTAGAAACCTAAGAGCCGAAATCATTCGATTCTTTCCCCCTCCTCTCGATTCATCAAACGATTCAAGAAACCTTCAACTACAAAAATGTGAGCACAGCGACATCTATCTTTTCAACGGTCAAGATTGGAAATGGCGATGTAGATCAACGACAATTCTTGTTCAAAGGTCGGTCATTCACGCATCATTTTGGAGGTGGATGGAGGGCCGAGTTGGTCGTGGCTTCGACCAAGGGGGCGTTGAGGGTAGGCGCATGGAGCGGTGGTCCCTGATCGGCGAATAGGCAAGCGTGGTGGTCGTGATAATTTGATGACAAACGGCGGCGATGGGTTCTCGGTTGCGTTTCGAAACGATGGGAAGAAGAAGGATTTGCACAGCCCTGATTTGTGGAAGCAGATCTAACGGCCATGATTAAAAGAAGGTTTAAAATAAAAAAAAAGAAATTGTAAATTATATTATATATAATACGTGTGATGTTTAAAATTGTGTAACTTCTTCATACGAGGTCGAAATTGGACAAAAAAAATTGCGTTGGGTTCGTTTTGATGAACACTACGCGATAGAGCTGGATTGGAGTTGATTGGAGATAGTGAAAATTTTGGGTAAAATTATACGTTCGTTTAATTTTATTCGAAATAAAACGCTGCAACGACGACTACAACCAAAGTGAGTACAACTCACTCTCTCTGTCTCGCTTATATTTTATATAAGTGAGAATAAATTTTATTTATGATGATTGGTGATTGTTTGGATGAGATATGATATTATATATATATATATATATATATATTGGTTTGGATATATTCCCGCATATTTTAGCGGATGAAACCCTAATAGTTCCGTGTATGAGCGGATGACCCTTTGTACGCGCGTCTGCCTCGAAGCGGACATTGTACATATTTTCTAATATGTATATTTATTGCAGGTGACAAGTTGGAGGGATCCAACTAGATTCCTCATAAGTATTGATTTTATTTACAAATATTGTTATATATGTTGTTATCATGTGATATATGATGGTTGGATGTCATGATTGATATGATTGATGTGAATCACCTTATTTAGTGCCGTTTTAGCATTGGGCCATATTTTGGAATGTTAAAAATATTAAAGTGATGATTTCAAATTAAAAAAGGAATTCAAAGTGATTTTGAAAATAGATGTTTTATTAATTTTTGAATTGTTAAGGAATGGATTTATTTTAAATAAATAAGAAGTTATAATTTTTATGTTATAAAAATTATGGCTTTGTCAACTAAGATTATTGAACAAATCAAAAATGGGGACCATTCCCCCTTCTTTTTACTTTCCCGCTGACCCATCTTGTCCTTCTTCCTCTAATCAGCCCTGTCCTTCTTCCCTACCCCTAGTACCTCCTTCTATTGTTCCAGCTGTGTCAACCATACTTCCTCCTGTCCTTTCTTCTTCCTCTCTTCCCATTGTCTCATCCGTTTCTACCTTGTCTCCTCCTCTGCCTCTTTCGCCCTGTCCACCTACTTCTTGGACCTCATTGTTTAGATCCAAACCAACCAATGCAGGCAAGTATGTCCCTCGTGAAATTCAGTTAGAGTTTACTGGTGATGCTATGGTGCCTCCTTCTGAAGTTGTTCAGGTTGGTAACGTGATGTGGAAGGAGTATTTAGTTGGGTTCTTCCTTGATAATCCACTTCCTTACTCCTCTGTTTTATATTTTCTCAAGCGAGCATGGAAACTTCAGGGATCCATTTCTGTAAAATCTGATGGTTTCCTCTTTTTATTCAAGTTTTCTAATGAGGATGATAAGAAAAGAATAGCTGAATTTGATCCTGTAGTCATGAAGAATAAATTATTTATAGTCAAACCATGGGATGAAAATATTGGAAATAGTTGTGGTAGCATTAAAGCAGTCCCTGTGTGGATTAAACTCTCAAATATACCCTTGTATGCTTGGTCACCCTTGGGTATTAATTGGCTAGCTACCAGGGTTGGAAAACTCCTATGTATGGATACCTCCACTGAAAAATTTGAAAGGATCTCATTTGCAAAATGCATGGTAGAAGTTACCCCTCATAATGAACTCCCTGATAACTTTGCAGTTAAGCTACTTGATGGTACTGAACAAATTGTGAAAGTGGAGTATTTATGGAGACCTGAAATTTGTAGCTTATGTAAGGAGTTTGGGCACATGGTATCTAGTTGTAAAAAATGTGATAAAACTAATGTTAGTATCAACAATAATGGAGGCAGAGATGAAAACCAAAATCAGAGTGAAGTAATTCAAAACAAGGTAACATCAGTCAAAAGTCTAGAAAAAGAAGGTAAAGTGAAGCAGATTTGGCAAAAAGTTAACAAAAACAAAGGAAAAACAAGGAATGTAAGTGGTCAAGTAAAAACTGCAGCTACGAATGTGTCTAGTGGTGGAGGTACCCCTATATCAAATGTGGATAAAGAAGTAAACATTATTACTTTAGTTGGAGAAAGACCCCATAGTGATTGTTCTGTCAATTTAAAACAAGTTGTAAGCAAAAATATGTTTAGTCTGCTTTAGGATAATGATAAGGAACAAGGAAACTCAGATCAGTTGGAGGTAGAGGAAGGTGAGGTGTTACCTGTTGGCACCTGTAATGGTTCTGCTGAAGCATTGGCTTTGTGTGTTGGAATAACTACTGAAGTAAATACAATTGAAAGCAAAGACTCAAGTCAAATACCGATAGGGATGGAGCAGCAAAAACCACTTAGTGCAAATTCACCATCCACTGACCAATTGGTACACACTGTGTCCTCTTTTAACAATGTGCACGTGCACACTCCAGAAACTGACCTTGATGCTAAATGGTGTCAGTCTTTTGAGCAACAAATTAAACAATTCATATCCAGAATGCATAAACTTGGTGGTAATATTAGCTCTGTTGACCCTCCATCATATAATTTTGACATTGATCTTCCTGGTTGGCCAGCCAACTTACCCAATAATGTTCCTCCCTCTGTCACACCTCCTAACCCTCCTTCCTCTAATCCAAACTCCTCTGAACCTTCATCCCCCTCTTCTCTTCTTCCTGCTCGTATTGAAACTAGAGCTCTTTCAGCAAAGAGAGGCAAAAAAATTCATCTATCCCTCTAATTTTTCCATGAATAAAAAAGTTGCTTCCTGGAATATTAGGGGTGCTCATTCCAACCTAAAACTAGATCAAGTTAAAAGCCTTATTGCAGAGTATGACTTATGTCTTTTTGGCATTCTCGAAACAAAGCTCAATCTTCCACTTTCTATTAAAGCTGCTTCATATATCAATCCTCTCTGGGCCTATCACCACAATCTTGACACTGCATCGTATGGTAGAATTCTTGTAGTATATGACCCTGCTGTTTTGTCCTTAACCTCTATCCTTTCTTCAAGACAATATATTCACTTTCATGTCCATCTCACTCAATCTCAATTTTCTTTTTATATTACCTCTGTCTATGCTGACAATTCATCCCTCTCAAGAAATTCACTTTTTAATTCTCTCCCTCCTTTTCGGCAGAGCTCTCATGCTTGGATTGTTCTTGGTGACTTTAATTCTTGCTACAATCTTGATGACAAAATGGGTGGTTCTCCACTTCTTCCTTGTGACATTGCTCCAATCAATCTTGCAATTTCAGACTCTGAGCTTATTTTGGTTAACAAGTCTGGTGCAAAATACTCTTGGAATAATCGTAGCCGTAGTGGTGTTCGTACTTTCACAACTATTGATCATGCTTTTTGTAACGTCTCTACCCTCTATTTTTGGCCTTCTCTGTCTGTCTTCCTTCCTCTTCCGGTTCTTTCTGACCATTCTCCTTTAATTCTCTCCCTTGATCCCCATTTTAGAAGAGAAAAAAGAAGTTTCAAATTTTTTAACGCTTGGGCTAAACATGTTGATTTCCTTGATTTAGTTTCTCGAGTTCACTCTACTTATAACTGTTTTGGTAACCCTATGTATAGGTTTTGCAGGAAGCTAAAAGGTATAAAGCAATCTCTTAAGTTTTGGGCATCCTCCACTTTTGGGAAAGGCAGTTTGCTATCTACTTCCCTGATTGTCCAGCTCAGAGCTAAACAGGAATACATAATGGATAATCCAGATGACGAGGAAGCTGCTAATGAAGAAAATCGTCTTAACCGTGAAGTTAACAATGCTCTTCAAATGGAAGCAAGTATGAAAAGGCAGCTGCTAAACAACAAATGGTTTGAAGAAGGGGATAAGAATACCAAGTTTTTCCATGACACCATAAAAGTTAAGCATGCGAGGGAAAACATATTCTACATTATGGATGATCATGGTAATTCTTTCACTACTCCGGACATAGTGGACAAAGCTTTTGTTGATTATGTCTCTTCTATTCTAGGCAACTCTACTGGATTCTCTCCTGATCTCGACCTAATCTCTTCCCTTTCACTGCCTTGCCTTTCCCACTATGAATCTGATGCCTTACTTAAACCAGTTACTGATGAAGAAATTAAGTCTGCCCTTTTCTCTATGAACCAAAGCTCCTCTGGTGGCCCTGATGGTCTTAATGTAACCTTTTATATTGCTACGTGGACTGTACTTGGGCATGATTTCTGTCAAGCCATCCATAATTTCTTTAACAAGTGTAAACTTCTTAAAGAAGTCAACTCTACAAACATTGCATTAATTCCTAAGGTTTCTCCTCCTACTAAAGTTTCTTCCTTCAGGCCTATTTCGTGTTGTAATGTCTTATACAAATGCATCTCTAAAATACTGGCAGCTCGTATTGTTTGTGTTCTGCCTTCAGTTGTGTCTCACAACCAAGAAGCCTTCATCCCAACTAGGAATATTCTGGACAATGTTCTTCTAGCCCATGAGCTGCTGAAAGGGTATGGCAAAGGAAATGTCTCTCCAGCAGCTGCTATCAAAATTGATATTTCCAGGGCATATGACTCAATTCACTGGCAGTCTATTGTTAGGATAATGGCTTTGATGGGATTCCCTAAAAATTTTGTTTCTTGGGTCTATACTTGTATCTCCACCCCAACTTTCTCTGTTCTTGTTAATGGTAGGCCTGCTGGCTACTTTGGAAGTAAAAAAGGTATAAGGCAAGGGGATCCTATCTCCTCTTGTATTTTTTTATTGGTTATGGAAGTCTTTAATGTAATTCTCAAGAAACAATTCTCTCTTAAGCATATTAAGTACCATCCCAACTGTTCTCACCATCAGATTTCTTCCATAATGTTTGCGGATGATGTGTTGATTTTCACTAAACCTGAAGCTTCCTCCTTATCTGCAATTTTGGATGCCTTGTAATCTTTTTTCCTGATGACTGGCCTCTTCATTAACCACTCTAAATCTTCCTTGCTAGTTGCTGGGGTTTCTGATGTTCATGCTTCAAGTTTGTACCGCTTGAGTGGGTTCTCTTGTATGCTCAACGATATGAAGTATCTCGGTCTTCCCTTAATCACCAAAAGAATATCCATTGCTGATTGTCTCCCCCTATACAATAAGATTACTAGTGTTATGAATGCTTGGGAGAGCAGGAATATGTCTCAAAGTGGAAGGCTTGTTCTCATAAAAGCTGTTGTTTTCCCTTCCTTGGTCTACTGGGCTCGCTCTGTTATTCTTCCTACTAGGCTTCTGCACCTGATTAGGTCTGCCATGTTAAGATTCTTCTGGACTGGTAGTCTGCACAATAAGAAACTAATGCCGTGTTCCTTTGCAAAGCTTGAGACGTCATTAAAGTTGGGAGGTCTAGGAGTTATTAATGCTAAAAACTGGAACATCGCTGCTTTCAGTAAACATTTTGATGATGTGCTACTTAAAAAAGACACTCTCTGGGTCAACTGGATTTGGACACATAACATTAAGCATGGTAAGTTTTGGAAGTTGGACTTGGAGAAATATTCTGAAGCTCAGGGATACTTTTCTTCCTATGATTCAGTATCACGTCCACTCTAGTACTGCTGTCAGTTTTTGGGATGAACCTTGGGTGAGTAAGGGCTTGATTCTTTCTAGAATTTTTGATCATGCATTGATTGTGCAATCTGCTGTAAACAGTGAGGCTAAAGTTAGTGATTATTATACTGATGGAAGAATTCTTCTTCCCTACAATAGTAGTCAAGTGGTTAGGCAATTATGGAGTTCTATACAGAGTTTTAGTTTCAGCAATGACCACAATACTACTGTGTCATGGAACAACAAATCACATAGTGTTAAACTGGTTTATAACCACCTTCACCTTAACACTGACTTGCCAGCTGCAAAGTGGTATACTATTTTATGGACTCCTGACTCTGCTCCGAGAGAAAACCTCATGTTGTGGAAGGTAGTTAACTGTGCTCTCCTGACTAGAGGTGTTTTAAACAATTATGGGATGAGTTGTTGCCCCGAGTGTGTTTTCTGTGATCAACATGTTGAAACTGCTGAGCATCTCTTCTTTGAATGCCCTGCACTTAAAGATCTGGTTGAAAGAATTAGAAGCAAGATTCATTGCTCTGTTGTATCTCCAAATTCTAGTATAAACTGGAATATTATATATAAGGCAACTCGGTGGAAGACCAACAACTCTCGAGAATTGGTCATATGCATTAAAATTTACTTGGATGTGATATGGAATGAAAGGAACACTATTGTGTTTGACAATATCAAAAAATGTAATACTGCTCTTTGGTCTGAAGTTAGGGCTAGGACTCACATGCAAATGAAAAGGTCTGCTTGCCATTTCCCAGCCTACATGATATCTAAGTGGGCACATTGAGTTGTTGTCTCCTTTTTCCAATTTTATTTGTTTTCTTTTCTTCCTTGTTCTCCCTGTTTCTCTTGATTCAAAGTTTGTTTTGAATCTTTTTATTGTGTAGCAATAAAACTGGTAGGGGGCCAGTCAACCCCGCTGGCTTTGCCAAAAAAAAAATTATGGCTTTGTGAAATATACTTAAATATGATTTTTGTGGAGTTATATAAATTTTAATAATGCTTTGTAAATTATTAAAAGAAGAATTTTATTTAAATGGAATCGAAATATGATTTTTGAAATATGGAGATAAATATATTGTGAAATAGGTTAAATTAAGAATTTTGGATTTATGATAAATGGTTTATGTATTAGATTTATAAAATTGATATAAATAAAAAGTGATGGAATTATAAACGGTGTTTTATAAATATTAGAAATGGGATAGTAATCAAATTTATATATGGATCTGAAATTGAAATTTAGAAATGAATTTATAATGGATTTTATAATAATAAGATTTGAAAGGAATGAATTTGTAAATGAGAGATTTATAAGTAAATTAACTTATGATTGGATTTTGACTTATAAATGAGATATAAATGGAATTTGTTAGTAAAGGAATTTTGTATATGGAAGATTATAAAATATAAATGTGAACTATAAACATTGTTTTATAAATGTGAAATCGATTTAATTTGATAAGTTAAATATGAAAGTTTATTAAAGGAATTATATTCACGATTTTGGACAGTGAATAATCCTTTAAATAAAATGAAGAGTGAATTTGGTAGGAGTTGTATTCACGATTTTGGACAGTGAATAATCCTTTAAATAAAACGGATGTTTTGGAATGTGATATTATCAAAATGGAATTTAAATGGTTTGAAAATAAAATAAGTTGTGAATTTACTTATTATTAAAATAAGTATACAGAAATGTTTTCCAAATATCCCATAAGTGAAATGGTTTTGAATATTATCTTTCTAAAGATATTTTGAACTGAATAATTGGGAAGTGTTTTGACTTATAAACAATTAATGAAATCAGGCCCAGTGATTACTTATGTGCTAGATTTTGTTTGTTGCTTTGATAGTTAAATAACCGACTATCAAATTTGGCCATTTTAGTTCCTCAACGTGATGGGGAAATTAATTAGTCGTACACTTAATACGTTACTGACTATGTAGGCTTGATTATCATTTGTGTTGAGAATGTTGATTCATATAGTGCAGAGTGATTACTCCAACCTATCGTGCTTCCTTCTTGGCCGAAGGATAGCAAGCTGAAAGTTGGAGACGTGATAAGTCTATGAGACTTAGTTTCTGTGTGATGTTGAGAAACGCTTTTGCATTGTTGGTGCAAAGAGACCGGGATCAGATTTATATGAAAACCACTTCGGACCAACATTTATACGACGATTGTGCAGGTTGGTCGATGATATTGATATTTAGGATTTTCATAGTGAAGGACCGCTTGTTGGTCATTTGGGGTTAAAATCCCAATATACATATAGTAGCAGTAGTCTCTTCGTTATGACATATCCAATGCAAGGACTATTCGCTACTAATCCTAGGGATTTCCCAACAGGATGTGGTAGGAAAGTACCTTCGGTTTGTCCTGTTCCTGGACAACTTGTATAGACGAGTGTCTGACATTGCATTTCTAATGATTACGTACATTGGTTTTTACAAACGTACATCTGTTTAGTGGCGGAGAAGGCAACTTCTCTTAGCTTAACACCCTTCCTTGAGACGTACGAGTTCAAGGGTTATTTTTGTGAAAGGTAATTAGTAGTCAACGAAAATGGCAAATGTGACATTCAAAGATGATGTGATGTGATGTGATATGTGATATGTGAAAGGTAATCGATACCTTTTTTGCCTCACTCCCAGGAAAATGACTGAAACAGGGATAGAAGTAGCAAGGCTAAAATGGGTCGCTCCCCTTAGGAGATGTCATTACTCTTCTAGATATATCTTTACATGCTATGACGTCGTGTATCTGATTATCATTGTGTATGCTTGTGGCCATGGATAAAGGTCGGTAACGACCGGAGTGATGACATATTTGGTACTATTTAGGTAAGGGTAGGCCGGTCTTATGTTGGCTTAGGCGCCTAGTATCAGGACCCTAGGTACATCCCTCCAGAGGTGTGCCGAGTTTTCAGAAAGATAGTCCCTTTACCTAGTCATTTGTATGGAAATCCAAAATCCAATACGTGCCTGCCATTTTCTATTGTAGAAAGCCTTGTATTACAAGGTTTATGCTTGAATTTAATAATGTAACAATTTCAGCTATTTTAATATTATTTATGTGCAATAGACACTATTATAATATAACGAGAATTTGATATGAGATTTTTGGTTACCGTAAGGTAAAAACCTGGTCGGTATTTATTTGCGACTCGGTCTTATGGGATACCTTTTGTTTTGATAAAGGAAAGTTTTGATGATTTTATAAATTCAGTTGAGGTGTGTTTTCTCACGCCGGTTTACCAGACTGATCCCAGCGTTCTTCCCTTTCAATGCTCAGGTCAAACCGAGTATATTTACAGGATCAGATTTGGTGCTTTTGGAGCATCAGCAGGCGAGCTGGAGATCTTCATGTCGTATACACGTATTTGTTTATTATTTCGTTGCATTGCTTTGCATTGATTGTTGTTGTTGTTGTTGTCAATTATCAGCATTGTGAGGACATGTTATTATAACTGTCCAAGCTGATGATTATTTATTGTGTACTCTGATATTGATTTATGTATATTACAGTTTCTCTTTGAAGAGATTATTGATCTATATTATATGTTATTCCGCTGCGATGTTAGATTCTATATGGTTTTGGTTCTGCTTCTCTCTTTTTCTTCTCTTCTCTACTTCTTTCTTCTCTCTTTCTTCTCACCCTCTCCTTTCTTTCTCATGATTATCTACAATCGATGCACTCTGGTTTGGACATGTGTGGTTTATTGTCGGATTCAGAGGGTGTCGATTTAGATCGTCACAGTCCGGCTTCTTGGCAAACAATGTGGCTGCTCCCTAAGGCGAACTGCTTGGTCTAGTAAAATTCTTGCCTTCCAAATCCACCAACTTCACCTTTAGCTCCCTCATCTCGGTAGGTGTCATTTTGCTTGGCGGTCTACTCACTGGTTCTGCCCTTGGTACTAAATCTATCTAAAACTCAATAGCTCGTTTCGGTGGCAATCCTACAACAAGTTCAAAGACATCTGCGAATTCTCTAACAATGAAAACTCGATTCAACTTGTCTTCTACCTCCACAACACCCAACAAAGCATTAACCTCAAAATTATGGTTTTCTATGGAATACAATTTGATCACTACAGTCAGGATGTCTAAGCTATATTTTCCTATCATGGCAAAATATCCTAGCATCGTATTTACTTAACCAATCTATACCAAAATAATTATGAACCCTACGAATCAAACACATGGAAACCGCAAACAAAGGTATGACCTAACAATTCAAACTCTAGGTGGTCACATCTCATCCCAAGAGTCGCATAACCTCCTATCGAATTTGCAACCCTTAAGGAAGTAACTAGGTATGAGGGTTCTAGGTTAAGCTTATCTACCAAACAATGAGATATAAAAGAATGCGATGCACCAGTATCAAATAGAACTCTAACTGATACACCATGAATCAAAAGAGTACCTCCCAACACAGCTTTTGCCCTCTCCTCTACTGTTGGTCTCGAGGTAGCTGGTTCCAATGCAAACATCTTGCCTTTTCCATCCTTCGCTAGCTCCTTGCACTGATTCTTATAGTGTCCAATCTGATCACAGTTGAAACAACTTTCTCCTTTCTTCTCAGCGGCTTTCTTTCCTTTGCATGTCCAGCATTCATGAGCATAGTGCCCTTTCTTATCACACTGATAACAAACAACCTCTGCCTTTCCTTTCTTAGCAGCTCCACCCCTCTAAGCTCCTTTCTTATGGAAAAACTTCCTCTTCTGACTCTGGCCTCCTTGAG
The DNA here is from genome assembly GCA_030737815.1 of Allium fistulosum. Classification (NCBI taxonomy): domain Eukaryota; kingdom Viridiplantae; phylum Streptophyta; class Magnoliopsida; order Asparagales; family Amaryllidaceae; genus Allium; species Allium fistulosum. The sequence goes on along the minus strand of CM060904.1, from coordinate 1,189,118,581 downwards.
TTTCCTTAGCCATGTTTCCTTCGAGAATATCAAACATCTCTTCCTACCTCAAAGCCATCTCAACAAACAACATCGCAGGGGTCTCTAATATGCGATAATGTGGCCTTTCCAAGCTCAGGCTTCAACCCACGAATGAACTTCTCATTCCACTTAATAATAGTATCAACTGTAGCGTATCCATATCTTTCTAGCTCCTCAAATCTGATTGCATACTCAAGTACCGTCATATCTCCCTACTCTAACTCAGCAAACTTCCTGAGCAGAGTAGACTTAGCAATCTCCGACATAAATCTTTCTTCAAATCTCCTCCTAAACTCAGCCCAAGTCATAGTCTCCTCATTGACTCCAACAGTAACGTTGTTCCACCAATACAGTGCTGCCCCTTATAGTTGTCTAAAAGTGAGTCGCCTTTTCAGCTCATCGTTGAGCCCCAAATCAGCAAAAATCCTCTTGCAATGAAGTAACAATTCTCCACTTCGATTGCGTCTTCAGTACCAATAAATGGCTTTCCTCCCAGCCTGCCATAATCTCTACTCAAAATAGCATAGTTATTGACCAATGGAGCTTCCTGATTCCCTCCTTCAGCATTTCCTCTAGCCAACCCCGCAGCAACTCCTGCTTGCATCATGTTAACAAAAAACTGATACATTGCTCCTATATAGACTTGCGGGAATCCAGCACCCACATTAGCAGCTTGTGTCTAACCTTGATTCCTCCTGGTATTCGGTCTGGAATTTCCATTAGTTGTGGTGCTTTCCCCACCAATGATAACCCTTCCACTTCTAGCATCCATATCTGCATTTGAGTCTTCATAAGATACAGAAGAATAACCTAAGAGAGATGGGAGAATAGATATAAAGCGTATATTTATATATAGCAAATACAAGTACGTTACTATAGCGTTACCCCATACCCCGATCTTTTCTCTAATTTCTTAGGATTATGTTTTCAAATCATTTTAAGTTTGAAATTTCTTTTAAGTTTTTCATAAACCTATGCTCTAATACCAAGTTGTAACATCCCTTATCTTGTGGCCCGAAGATAAGCGCTATAGATGCTGCAGTCATCCATAGTATTAACTTCCGGTGGTAAAATACGGTAATGTTAATGGTATTCATAATACCAGAAGCACTTGAATGTGAAATAAAATCAACACGGATTTAAAAAACTTTTTTGATTACATTTCAAATCAATATTTCATATTCAGATACATAATCCTAAAACGATTCCCAGGTTTTGATCAAATATAACTATTACAAAATACGCCAAGAGAGACATATGAAGATGCCCCCTTGGATAATCAAAGTGCTAAATAGACATATAAGTCTTAATACATCATAGTCAAAATAAAACTAAATAACAACTCCTAAATAGCTATCTTTGCCTTCGGTACGTCTTCGAAAGTTTTATTCGTCCACCTACTAAACCTAAAACCTTAACTCTCAATCTACTCAAATTAATTTTGAGCACCCGAGAGTTTAAGGGGAAAACATAAACTTCGAGTCAGACATAAAGCCTGGTGTGAATAAGACTATTAAATCTTGGTTTACCTATATTAAGTGAGACCATGTCACTTAGTGGAACGGGTTTTCCCTCACTAATATCCTTTTTAAAACATATCTTTTTGCAAATCATAATCATGCAATCAAAATGATTAAAACAATAATAGCAATATAATATATGCTCATAAATCAGGAAATAAATGGGCTATCTGTCCGAACAATATAGTTTTGTTTGGCTAACTATTAACCATTGGCTGACTCGGGGCCTACCAAACAAAATAAATAATCAAACATCCGTTAGACACACTCTGGAAGTGTTTGCGCCAAAAATGGTCACAAACACCAAATATCGTGAAAGCACCAAGTTATGAATGTAGATCAGCAATATTCCAAACACAAATCACAGATCTAAGCAAGCAACAAACAACAATCCAGAAATAACGAACAGTGACACACAATTTATAGTGGTTCGGCTATCTCCGGCCTACGTCCACTTCAAGGTTTTTATCTTTTATTGATTATCCTTGCTGGTTACAGATGATTACAGCAGTTATAACGAAGGATTTCGAGTATAACAACAATGGAAAGAAGTAGGATTGAATCCGGCAGAGTCTGGACGTTGAATAGCCAAAAAAGATCCTTTCTCTGTAGGCTTCAGGGGGCTATTTATAGGCGTAGGAGGCTGAGATCGCGCTCAAACTTCGGGAGACTTCTTCTGGCACATGAGGGGGCCCACGCGAGCGACCCCACCAAGTTTTGACTTGATCTGTGATCGATACGAAGCAATTTCGTATCCATCAAGAAATGATCCAATCGAGCCGAAACTTGGCAGGATTGTCCTTTACCTTGCATGCAAGCTATTGTGAAAATTTCATGGTATTTGGATATATGGTTTAGGAGATATGATCGATTCAATCTCATGTTTTCCGTAGCCTGCTGCCTTTGAATCCATTGGTTCGAATCCGTCCCCCCAGACTCAACAGAGGCACATGAGCATGTGATGACGTGGCGCGAGCTTCCTGGAGCAATCCATCTTGTGCGCCGAGTTGAATGCTTCTTCCTTGGATTAGTGGATATTCTTCGTTCGTATCCGCATTTCATGCCTATTCGTATTCATAACATGGTACGCTTGCACCCATCGATTCGTGTCCTTCTTCGTGTTGATCCCAGAAGTAAATTTCCTACTTATTCCATATGTGTTGATCGATACGAAGTGAGCAGGGGAGGGTATCGATATGAAGTGGTTGTGAAGAGAGAATGGACACGAACCTTACCCTTGGGATGGATACGAACGAGACCATACCCGATCGATATGAAAAAGGCTTTGCCTTGTGGATACGAACAAAGCTTTACCTGTCTACTTACCTGATCGATGCGAAATTACTGAGTCAAGCCCATGCCGATCGATACGAATGACATCGATACGAACCTGAACCAACTGATATGAACAAGACGCTGCTCCATGGATACGAACAGCCGAGCACGCATGAACTGCTGATCGAGACGAACCTGATGGAGTCGAACCGCGCCACACTTGATGGATGCAAACATACTGGGGGGAAGCCATTCCGATGGGTATGAACCTGATGGATTCGAAATGGACATCACCTCAACTTTTTGATGGATTCGAACAGTGTATTCTTCTTACCTTGTATCGATTGTATCTCGTTCATACGAACTCCGATTAACCTGAGATTTGAAACATAGCCTTTTCTAGTCCTCACCATCGTCTCCAATCGATTTCGCTCTGATCGGAGCCCGGTCAAATTTTGACGTCATCCATTGCAGCCTTGTTTCCAATTGAACTCCAATCCTGATATCCATCATTCCTTGCCAATTTGTTGATATTCCAGCCTTGACCAAAAGGTGGGATAACATTTGCCCCCCAAAATATGCCTTATGATAATAAGGCGTGTTTTGAATAGCTCAGTATCCGATATCCAAAGTCCATAGCCAATTCAGTGTCCATCCGAACTCGATAACTGAGCTTTTAGTCCATCCTTATCCAACAACCGAATTCAGGACCTTTCCGGGTCGATATCTGAATCCATAACCTCTCCGGGTTCTTGCCAAGCGCGATCCATACCTGACGACCGTGGTCCAGTGTCCCTGGACGTTGAGGTAACCTTTCCGGGTTCCTGCCAAGCGCAATCCACACTTGACGACCTTGGTCCAGTGTCCCTGGGCGATGAGCTAACCTCTCCGGGTCCTTGCCAAGCGCAATCCACACTTGACGACCTTGGTCCAGTGTCCCTGGACGTAAGTAGTGCCGTGGCTTAAGTCCTAAGCCGAATCCTGGTCGCTTCGGACCCTTGTTGAGCATAGTCCATACTCAACAACCTGAAATGATAACCAATAATATAGGGCCTAAATCCTAGGTCGAATCCTGGTCTCTCCGGACCCTTGCCGAGCATAGTCCATACTCGACGACCATTTATCAAAAACCAAAAAGAATCCAATCAAAATCCAATCCAAAATCCAAATAAAATCCGAAAATCAGAAATCCAAACCAACATCCAAAACAGAAAATCCAAACTAGAAAGCAAACAAAACCAGGAGTTCAAACCAAACTCCAAAACCAAACCAGAAAAACGAGTGTCCAATCCAAAAACAAAAGACAGATTTCGCAAACCATGGCTTCGCGGTTTATCATCATTCAGAGCATGCCTAGGGGCTATCTCCGTCCCCATACATGTGTAAATGACTTAGTTTCTCACTAATGGTTTGTTACTTATTTCATATTACCCCGGTCAATTGATGACCAATCGACCATCATTCCTGTACCTCACATCCTCATGGCTTGAGGTAGGCGGTGGTTGCTCCTGCTCCACCGCTGCATTCCGAGTCCCAACATACTGCCTCAATTGTCCATTCCTCACATGCTCCTCAACTATATCCTTTAAGTGCCTACAGCTATTGGTATCATGTCCGTCCAAATCGTGGAAGAGACAATGCTTTCCTGATGCCCTCTCCCGCTCGGATGGTTCTCTCCTAGCCGGCCTCCGGTAAGGAAGGCGATTCCGGGTTTCCATGTATATCTGCTCCAGCGTCTCGTTTAATCCTGTGTATGTGGAAAACTTTGGATCCTTCCATCGCTTCCTGGCTTTTCCTGAATCGTCATCCAGCTTCCTCTTTCCTTTGTCTTTATCCGGGTTTCCGTTGGATGGTCCTCCACCCTCAGTCGCATTCACCTCCTTCAACTTTAAATCCATACATGCATCTTCTTGCCGAAGGAACCTTTCAGCTTCATGGAAGAATTCCCCGAGATCCAGTGGTGGGTCTCGTACTAAAGATACCTTAAAATCCGAATCCTCTCTGACTCCCGACACCACCGCCATCAAAACCATCGATGGATCCGGCCGATCCACCGAAGCAACCGCCGCATTAAATCGAGTTAAAAATGCTCTAAGCGATTCATCTGTCCTTTGCTTTACCGATGTTAACGTCATCACGTTCTTAGGTCTTTTGATATGAACCCGAAACTGTCCCAAAAACCTATCCATCAACTCCCTCCAAGTCTTGATAGACCCTTCTCCCAGCTGCCTAAACCACATTGCAGCTAGATCTGTCAAATACAACGGGAAACATCTGGCCATCACTTCCTCCGATGCCCCCAGTACTTCCATGTGTCTAGTGTATCTCATCAAGTGATCAGTCGGGTCAGCCTTGCCATTATATACTTCCACACTAGGTAGCTTGAACTTAGGTGGATTCTGAGCTATCCTGATTTCCCGAGTGAACGGACTCTTGTTCACTCCTTCCAAATCTCTATTGGTCAAGCCTCCACGCATAGTCTTCTTAATGATTTCCACTAATCCAGCCTTGTCTGTCGGGGGTTGCCCCCCATGCTCTTAAGGGAACTCCGGCACGTACTCTTCATGCAGCTCATTAGCAGCAACGTTGGCCCTAGCTTGTTGAACTCCTTCCAAAGGTCCTCTTGTGTTGGATCCCATGGGCCTGCCCCCAAGCCCATGTTGATTGCCTTCCGGTTCTGTATTCTGTCCTCCGTTGGGTTCTGCAACTCTTGCTCCTTGTTCCACATTAACAGCCGCTGTGGCTGGTCCTAAGTTTTGCATTCCCGTAGCTCTCATCTGCTCAAAGAAATTCTGCAGCATCTCCTGTTGGCTCTTCATTATTCTTTCGTGCATCAGATTGGTCATGGTCTCCATTTCTTCTCAAGTGATGTAGATTGAAGCTGGTTCTTCTCCAGCACCAGAGGATGCCTCTTGACTTCCTCCTTGATGGCTTCTCTCAGCTCTTTGTCTCGTTTGTCGAGTCATTGTCTCCCAAATCTAATACCTTCAAGCTTTTAAATATGAACTCTGAATCTGATGTAGCGGGTGCTAGTTCTTCTCAGTGAAAGAACCAAAGTGTTTGCGCCAAAAATGGTCACAAACCCCAAATATCGTGAAAGCACCAAGTTATGAATGTAGATCAGCAATATTCCAAACACAAATCACAGATCTAAGCAAGCAACAAACAACAATCCAGAAATAACGAACAGTGGCACACAATTTATAGTGGTTCGGCTATCTCCGGCCTACGTCCACTTCAAGGTTTTTATCTTTTATTGATTATCCTTGCTGGTTACAGATGATTACAGCAGTTACAATGAAGGATTTCGAGTATAACAACAATGGAAAGAAGTAGGATTGAATCCGGCAGAGTCTGGACGTTGAATAGCCAAAAAAGATCCTTTCTCTATAGGCTTCAGGGGGCTATTTATAGGCGTAGGAGGCTGAGATCGCGCTCAAACTTCGGGAGACTTCTTCTGGCACGTGAGGGGGCCCACGCGACCGACCCCACCAAGTTTCGACTTGATCTGTGATCGATACAAAGCAATTTCGTATCCATCAAGAAATGATCTAATCGAGCCGAAACTTGGCAGGATTGTTCTTTACCTTGCATGCAAGCTATTGTGAAAATTTCATGGTATTTGGATATATGGTTTAGGAGATATGATCGATTCAATCTCATGTTTTCCGTAGCCTGTTGCCTTCGAATCCATTGGTTCGAATCCGTCCCCCCAGACTCAACAAAGGCACGTGAGCATGTGATGACATGGCGCGAGCTTCCTGGAGCGATCCATCTTGTGCGCCGAGTTGAATGCTTCTTCCCTGGATTCATGGATATTCTTCGTTCATATCCGCATTTTATGCCTATTCGTATTCATAACATGGTACACTTGCACCCATCGATTCGTGTCCTTCTTCGTGTTGATCCCAGAAGTACATTTCCTACTTATTCCATATGTGTTGATTGATACGAAGTGAGCAGGGGAGGGTATCGATACGAAGTGGTTGTGAAGAGAGAATGGACACGAACCTTACCCTTGGGATGGATACGAACGAGACCTTACCCGATCGATACGAAAAAGGCTTTGCCTTGTGGATACGAACAAAGCTTTACCTGTCTACTTACCTGATCGATGCAAAATTACTGAGTCAAGCCCATGCCGATCGATATGAATGACATCGATACGAACCTGAACCAACCGATACGAACAAGACGCTGCTCCATGGATACGAACAGCCGAGCACGCGTGAGCTGCTGATCGAGACGAACCTGATGGAGTCGAACCGCGCCACACTCGATGGATGCAAACATACTGGGGGGATGCCATTCCGATGGGTACGAACCTGATGGATTCGAAATGGACATCACCTCAACTTTTAGATGGATTCGAACAGTGTATTCTTCTTATCTTGTATCGATTATATCTCGTTCATACGAACTCCGATTAACCTGAAGTTTGAAACATAGCCTTTTCTAGTCCTCACCATCGTCTCCAATCAATTTCGCTTTGATCGAAGCCCGGTCAAATTTTGACGTCATCCATTGCAGCCTTGTTTCCAATTGAACTCCAAACCTGATATCCATCATTCCTTGCCAATTTGTTGATATTCCAGCCTTGACCAAAAGGTGGGATAACAGGACGGTCTATCCTTAACTTACTTCTCCCAGGTTCAGCTGATCCTAATGGTTTTGCGGGCTCACCAATAACCTATCCTCCTTCTCTGTATATATTCCTTTCTGTGTGTAACCATCATTTAAGTCTTACCTGTGACTAAGCCCTACACACTGGAATTTTGGACTAAATTAGCTAGGGGCTATAGATAATGTATAGGGCGCAACCCTATACCAGTCCCATCTGGTATTCAAATTTCTGAGTCATTTACTTTGGGTTAACTACCCATCAAAATTTTCCTTGAAAACATTTTCAAATTGATTTAACCCTTTAAATCATACTTAAAAAAGGAAAGCATACTATTTGCTTTACACAAATCTCTTTTCCATGATATATGCTTTACACAAAACATTGTTGATGAAAACATTCGATACCTTTAAAAGTGCCACATTCGAAACTATTGAAAGTACCCCGTTTGAAACAAGTTAACTACTTTACTTTTTAACAGTAGTCCAAAAGGCCAAAACATACCTTTCGAAACCATTTACAATAGACCTTTCAAAAACATTGAAAGATTCCTTTTCGAGAGCTTTATAAAACCTTAGACATCCTCTTTTAAAACACTTCAAACTTGCCTTTCGAAATCATTGGAAACCTTCCATTCATTTACTAAAGGTAAACCTTTCGAAAACATTGGGGAATCACCCCTTCGAAACCTTTATCATATACCTTTCGAAAACACTGGGGAACATCCCCTTCGAAACCTTCATTACATACTTTCGAAAGTATTAAAGTCCTTTGCTTGAAAAAACCTTTCGAAAGCATTGGGTTTAAGTAAAAGCTTGTGGAACATAGTTTCAAAACCTTTAGAACCATTCCTTTCGAAACCTTTGGGTTTAGCTTTCAAAACATAAAAAGGGTCTTAAAAGAACTAGGTCGAAAGCAACTCTTTCGAAAGCAGTTTCCTAAGTAAAAGAAGTGGATGGTGTCGAAACCAACCCTTTCGAAAGCATTGGTGAAGCGGCTCAGGGTTTAAAGCGAAGGAACCCTTTCGAAGGCATTGCTTCGAAAGGTAACATGCGGCAGTAGGGTTTTGACCCCTTCGAAAGCATATTCTTAAAAAAGGCGGCAACCTCATTCGAAAGCTCTTTCCTTTAAAACAATCGACCAAGTCGAAATCCATCTCATTTGAAATCCATCTTTTCGAAAGCAAAGCAAGCGACATTTCCTTTTAAAAGCAAAACAAGGTCTTGACCCCTTCGAAGGCACGTTTCGAATCTATAACTTTCGCCTATCTCCAATCCACTACATACCAAGTCTTTAATACCGTGTTTATTGGTTTCGACTAGGATGGAGGTGGAAGTATGAAGTCGAAAGGTAGCCACCGAAAGTGGCGATGTAATGACCTGTATTTTTCAATAATTAAAAATATTAAATTAAATAAGATTTTGGTATTTAATATTGTATGAAATTTAGATTTACGATTTATTAATGGGAAAATAGTTAAAATATGATTTAATAATGTTGTTTGAATATTATTGACAACTATTTTAATATAATTTCAAGTAATTGAAATAATTGTAAAGTTAAATTGGTTAGAAATTGTAAATAAGGAAATAAATTCAATGTTGTACTAATTGGTGAGATTGTATGTAATAATTGGAATTGAATATGAAACCAGTGATGTGTAAGTTGTTATAACATTTGTTGTAAACTTATGTTAGTTATATTCATAAAGTAATAATTGATTGAATAATAAGATGTAAATCAGGAAAAATGAATTTATTCGAATTTAAATTATAATTAATGAATTTACTGCAACTGAAATTGAATGTTGTATTTAGTGCAATATCTGGATATTGAATTGGACATGGAAATTTGTTTTAAAAGGTTATAAATGTCTAGATAATCAAGAATGATGTAAATTGTTAACTATTAAATTTAAAATTTTAAAGGGTGATTAAGTAATTTAATAATAATATATTTAATTAACGTGAAATTAGCCATTTTGGCCACTGTCTTGGATTTCGACGAAACTAGTTTCATCGTATCAGTAATAGTGAATTATTATAGGATTTCATGTTTTGTAGCGATCGGACTTGTCGTTTGATCGTGCGGGCTCGAAACGCGTAGAAATTAATTTAATGAATTCAATTAAAATAAGTTGATTTAAAAAGCTAACTTCTGTATACAATGGAATTTGGGTTTGAAACCTGTTTCATTGAGTTTAAAAATATCGAAAACATCTATTTTGATATATGGGATGACCTACTTTCATTTCGGAAGCGGAATGGGCTTTCGGGTTCGCGTAATCGTTTCGACCAATATAATCCGTCCATTCATTTCTTATCTATCTTCGTCCATATAAATAGATTTTGTTTCTCTAATCCTAGCAGCCTTTCAGTTTATTCTGTATGTACATTCTCATCTGTTCCTTTCTTCCAATGGTAGGAACTAAATTCCAATTACAAACCCTAATTTCAAAATCAAAATCAATTTCAACCTCTCCAAACTATATCGAATTATATATCGTTGGAAAGCTCTCGACGAGCGCAATCTACTGCAGCAATTCATTTTTCAATTGGGTGCACCATTTGACCAGAAACTAACGAAGAACCTTGGCCTTCCATTTCTAGGGTTTACGATCCAACGGTGGATCGTCGACAGTTTGACAATCGGGAGGCGGCGTTAGGAAGAGGACGTCGAGCAGCATGCATCCATATGGTTAGAGTGTTGAGATGGTCGTCGAGTTCGCCTGAAATTGGCCTGGAAAATCATCGGCGGTGGAACAATTATGGACGACTGGAGGTGATCGTTTTCTAGTTGTAGGTGCGGCCTGATGCGAGGAAGGTGGTGGCGTTCCTTGATCGAGTCGACATTGATCGATGGAGGCGCGATAATTAGTTGAAGCTGGTAGCTAGTTAACGTGATCGAGGGCGAGCGAACGATAGGGTTTCACTGTAGATTGCTGAGGTAAGTGACATGTATTATTTTGTTTTATTTATTTTAATTTAATTTTAAAATTTCAATGCTCTAATGTTAATATCTTTTGCATACAAGCTTGGATTCATGTGCGGTTTTCTTTGCTGCGATCGTATCGAAATTTCGGACGAAATGGAACTAGTTTGGATGAATTCTAAGACTATTGAAATTCGGGCCTTCGTTTGGATTTTAAATCGATTTGAAATCAAAAGTTAGTGTTTTAACCCACTCACAACTACTAAACTATCTTATGTTAGTTAAATTAAATTTACGATGTGATTAAAAACTGATTGATTGTCGTTTGGTATATTTAAATTGCCATTCCAGTTAAACCTGACTTTTGTTGAATTTAATCACCATTTAATTTAATATTGAATTTTAAACTGTCGTTTAAATATCTGTTAATGATAAGTTAATCATTGTTATTTAATGGTTGATTTAAATGATGATTGTGATGGATGTTTAATTGTTGATATTGGATGACTGGATGTTATACTTATATATTGTTATCACATTCCAAGTTCCCTTAGTTATTGTTAGGAAATTCAATATGTGTTGAAATAATACATACCCAAACGATCTTATAGATTAGGGAAAAATCGTTATAGGTTGAAATGATAGACTCGAGTGATTTTATGGATTTTGAATTTTAACTCGGGATTGCCGGTTGAAATGATATATACCCGTAAATTTAAATTATTGTGGGTTGAAATGATATATACCCATATCACTTGACCATAGGGTAGAAAATTATATGCTGACAGCGGATTGGTTAAATTAAATGATTTAAATCCTTAATTTTTGAATCCAGTTAAATGATATTTTGAAATAAAATTTAATTTATATAAAGTGAATTATTTTCAAAATCCAAGCTTTTAAAATGTTGAAATTGAAATTTGTTTAAATGAATTGTTTAAAGATTTTAAGTTGAATTTTGAAATATAAATGAAATTTATCGAAATTGAGATTATTGTGAAAGTTTGAATATTTAAACTTTGAAACCTATTGAATTGAAGTGGTTTAAATTTATAGTTCAAACATGGATTTGAAATCGATATAGATTTAAATGGTTTTATTGAGAATCTGAATTGAAAGATTAAAATTGAGTTTTGTTGATTTGAAAGCTGGATATGATCCAGATTTGTTAAAATGGAAAAAAAAATTTAATTTGATATTAATCTCAAATTAATTATTTTAATATAAACTGTTTAAAGATATATTATTTTAAATTCAATTTATTTAGATTTTCAAACCATTTACTATATAAATCATTTCAATAATTAAACCATTTAAACTATTTTAAAGTATTTTAAACTATTTTAAAGTATTTTAAAGTATTTTTAAAGTATTTTAAACTATTTTTAAAGTATTTTAAACTATTTTTAAAGTATTTTAAAATATTTATAACTATTTTAAACCATTTAATCTATTTTAAACTATTTTAATCTATCATAAAAAGCAGAAAGCCCCGGTTGTATGTAAACCTCCCTTATTAGTTGTCTCCTGTTCTCTTCGTTTTCAACAATCAAGTACCTTGAAAGAAACTTTTAATATATTTTAAACCATTTAAACTATTTTAATCTATTTTAATCTATTTTAATCTAATTTAAACAATTTTAACTATTTTAAAGTATTTTTAACTATTTTAAACCATTTATAACCATCTAAACTATTTTTAAAAAATTCAAATCGGTGCAGGTTGAATTGGTTAGATTTAAATCCTTGATTTAAAAGTGAGTATGGTTAAATGATGTTATAACTTACGCTGGAATTTTAAATGATATTTTCTAGTGAAATGACATATATTAAGTAAATATGATGATTTTTGAATTAAGGGTTTAACCTATTTTGTGAATCTGGTTTCGAAAGTGATAATGATTTCGAAAGTGAATATAATTTCGAAAGTAATATGATTTTAAGTGGATATGATATTTTGATATCAATTATGAATTGATTTTGGAAATGTAAAAGAACCATCCGGTGTGGAATAAGCGTTTGGTTGTTAAAGAGACCGGGATCGGATATTGTCATACTCTCTGCCAATACCGAAAACCACTTTAACAACTGTGTACGTGGTGGAGAATCCAGAATGAAGTAGGATGGTTTGGCGAATGATTCTGTATGAGGTATTAACGTAGCCCTGACCCTCGTGGGTTAGCTTGATGTGACTAAAACAGTAGCCATGCCGGGCCAAGTGGGGTCGCACCCCTATCGGGCACATTTCTTAGATACCATATTATTACTTTGTGATTGATTTGGTGGCCACCCTTTAATTTGATTTTGGGAGTGTGTTCCGAGGTGGGCGGTATTAGCTGCTATGTGCTACCACTAGTCTGGATCCGCAAAACGGTAGTATCCTACCCTGGGCATTGCCTCGTGTGCCTTGTCACATGCCTTATCGCGCCCATTACGAGTTTGGTTTGTACCGTACCTATGGAGTGCCCTCTGATAGCCCTCCAGTTTACGGAAGAATTACGGTACTGTATAGACTATGGGAATATATAAAAATTTGTTAAGGGGGATATGGGTAATGCCTTAATGCTATTTTAATACTTTAATTTACTGTAGACATATTATAATAGCGTATTGTACTATGTATGTAGATAGTTAACGGATCCTTAGGAGATGGAATCCCGAACACCTCTTAAGTTTTGCACGCACGTTAGACACTGGATAAGAGATGTAAAATCCAGTAAACATCTTTGACGCCGTTACACTCATATTTATTTACTGTTGATTTAACTTACATAAAATCTTTTAGTTCTGACTCTAGTGTTTTGTCTTTTCATCTCGGGTCAGCCTGAGCTTTTTCAGTGTTGAAGACTCTATGTTTGGAGGAAGAAGACGGAGGTATTGTTATTATTTCTTATATTTATCTCACTACATCATGTTGTTCCACTGAATTATTTATTTATTTTTTGCTATATGTATAACTCAAATCTGAATTGTAAAAGTGTAATCAAACGTTATTTGTAAAACAGCTTCATGAATTGTTTATTTGATTATTATATTTTGTCATTCCGCGGTGAGATTTTGTGTTTTGTTTTTCTTTCCTTTCTCTTCTTTTTCTTATTTGCCCCATAACAATCCTCCCTTTTGAATGGTTTGAGTTGACATGCGTGGTTTATTGTCAATTTAAACTATCCAAAAAGGCGGGTCGTTACAGGCGAAATAGCAAAACCTTGAAAAACTGATTTTTAACTTTATAAAGTAATTTCTTTCTAACTAACTTGCTTTGTTTGTCAACACATAATTAGTTGCCAATTCTTTTCCAAATCTTTTCTAAAAATGCTGCCGAGTTTCAAAGATTAACAATTTAAAACATTTACAAATTGCCCCTTCTCCTTTTATAAACATATAAAACCTTTAAGTCCCATGTCTTAAATAATTTTATATACTTATTAAAACACTTAGGAAAATTCCCCGAAAATTCCCATAAATCACTTTTTATATGTTTCCTAACATATATAAATTTCTGACCCAAAGCTAACATATGATAACCATAATTAATTTTAAACCAAATTTAACCATTTTCTTCACTAGAAAATTCAAAATAAATCCACATTAATTTAGAAAATTATGAAACTTGAAACCCATCTCTAAATTATTATTTCTAACCATATTTCAATATTGCAAGACATTTGGATGTCATTTGATAGGCTTTTCAAATCAAATCTTATCATAAAATCTATATGAACACGCAAACTTCGTCAACAAGCATATATATCTTTTTAACATTCAAAATATGGCATAATACTTTGCAAAATAGGTTCGGATCTGATCTAGAAACTGAAATCATCAAAAATGAGATGTAATCTATTATTCACCTTAGCTTGTGATTAAGGAGTTAGAGATTTTCTTCTTGAATGAATTTGATTAATCTTCCTTCTCTTGATTCTTGCTTATCTTCCTCTTACTTCTTTAATGGTGGCCAGCCAAGGTTATATTTAGTTTAGTTTATGAACATTTATTAAATGAAAGTGGCATTAAGGGTTTAGGGGATAAGAATATATCCTTTTCCCTATTTTTCCCTTGTCTGTTACTCTTACTTATTTCATTTTAATTCCCCTTTTGTTCATTAGTTTATTAGGCACGGCTACCCTCTATTATTCAAATCTCCATCCCTTAACCATTTACATTATTTAATTTAGTTTACCTAATTTAATTTCCTAAATAATGTTAATCAAAATTAGAGTCGTTACAGGTAATACCAAAAATTTTGCACTAGTTAACGCTTCTTCCAACTTGATAAAAGCATCTTTGCATTTTGCATCCCACGATAAAACTAGATTCTTCTTTGCAAGACGAGTCAAACGGGCAGAAATCTTCACGAAGTCCTTAATGAACTTCCGATAGTACGTCGCCAAATCAAGGAAACTCCTCACCACCATGGCATTCTTCGACATATGCTAATCCTGAACTGCTGCCACCTTACTGGGATCAACTGCCAATACACATTTTGAGACAATGTGCCCCAAAAAGCGTACTTCCTCTCTTCAAATATGGCTCTTCAAAAACTTTGCCTTTAGCTTATGCGCATGGAGTGTATTGAGCGCTTCTCCTAAATGTAACGCATGCTCCTCCTCACTCCTCGAATAGACTAAGATATCATCCACGAATACCATGAAGACTTATTAAGCAATCCTCTAAATAAATGACTTATCAAATCAACAAAGTAGATGAGTGCATTGATTAGTCCGACGGGCATGACTAACTACCTATAAAGTCTGTCGGGTATATGAAAGGCTATCTTCTAGATATCGTCCTCGGCTACACGCATATGGTGGAATCTGGTAGCCAAGTCAAGTTGTGAGAAAACCTTAGCTCAAACTAACCAATCAAAGAGATCGTCAATATAGGGCAGTGGATACAGATTCTTCTTTGTCGGTTTATTCAGCTCACTATAATCGATGTAGAGTCTCACAAAACCATCCGCCTTGGTGGCAAAGACTACTGGTGCTTCCTACTTTGAAATCCTCCTTCGAATGAAGCCCTTCTTCAACAACTCATTTACTTGCTTATTTAATTCGCATCTCTCCTTTGAGCCATATGCCTCAAACTCCACAAAATAAATTCAAAACTCGACCTCACTTGAGGGTAGGAGACCGGGAATCTAGGAAAAAACATTTGGGTAATCTCTAACTACTAGCACTATATCTAGCTCATCATGTGATACGTCTAAAGAATATAAGTAGCTCAATGTAACTGATCCTTAGGGCCACAATAAACCTCCAAGTTACGTCCATGACACATACTTAATCTAACAACCTTCTTATCATGATCTAATATAGCCTCACACATCGTTATCCAATTCATGCCCAATATCAACCCAAACCTAGAAAATCCTAAATGAAAGCATCGCAATCGAACTCGACCCCTAAAATGAACAACTTCAAACCACTACATAACATAGATATATAGGAAAATCCTCCTATAGGGTTTGACACAACTACAGGGCCCGTAATTCTGCTAGTGTCTTAGTGTATCTCATCCACAAGTCTACTAGAAATGAAAGAATAGGAAGCCCCAATATCAAATAATGTGCGAATAGATAAACCAGATAGAGTCAACGCACCTTCGATCGCCACTTTCTTTTCCTTGTCCACTACTGGTTGCACACTCGAGCTAGGGACTACCTCCAGTGCATAAGCCGAAACCACCCGAGTTGAGGCCTGATTAGAAGCCATCTGAGGTATTGGACACTCTGACTTCATATACCCAAACTGATTGCAGTTATAGCACTTGACCTATGAACCCTTTGATCTGCACTCCTTGGCAAAACACCCTTCCTGCCACACTTCCTATACTGTGTATCTTGCTTCCTTATTTTCTCTTTGGGTCTACCTCCCTCATTACGTTGATCCTGCTATGCTTTCCCTCTAGCTTTCTTGGGTTCTTCTTCCTTAGCTTCTTCCCTAGAGACGTTATCCATCAGACCCATATATGTAGCATCCATAGGATTATGATTTGGAGCTAAACCTTGAAGAGGTTGCTTCATCCTCTTAGCAAACTTCAAAGCCTTCTTATGCAGAGTATCTATCAGTCCCCACATATGGCTTTCCTACAAGATGAGAAAATTCCTTGCGTAGCTTAGCAAAATCTACGATGGTGGGTGGGTGTTTGGGCAAGAACTGCACTTGTCGCCTTCTCCACGGGCCCTCTACTTGTCCCCTTGCCTGAAGATACTGGAGGAACCAAATCAGAATGCTCACGCCCAAAATCGCGGCTGCATCACCTGAGCTTGAACCTATGGAATCGCTCATGTTCTATATGTGAATTTCTAGAATTCTATTAGCAACTTTTCACATATAGTATAGGCACGAATAAGACAGATTACATAGGCACAAACTAAAAATAGCATAGGCACAGATAAGAGAGATTGCGATATGTATAAATCTTTGAAAAGCTTTTTGAAAACCGTTATCTATATACATATATACTTTCAAAACCCATTTTTGAAAATCTTTTGGAAAACATTTTGAAAAAAACCTGTTTGAAAACCATTTTTTTCAAAAACTTTTCAAGTACGTTCTCTCAATACGATCCTAATCCCTAAGGAATCCTAAACCTCGCTCTGATACCAGATGTGACAACCCACACTTCCCGCCGGTGTGACTTTCAGACTTGCATCATGTCGAGAAATATGAGCTATCAGGTTTTATGACATTATAGAGACTAAAATAACAAATATAATCTAAAATATACTACACTTTCAGAACTCACAGCGAATGGAACAAAACATATAATACTAAAAAATATCCATCTTAGAAAATATCCCAAAATAGTCTCAGAAAATCAGTACGTAGATAAATACAAAGTACATAGAAAATGTTACTCCAAGTCTTATAAAGGAAATACAAAGTGCTGATAAGATAGATAAATGTATACATAAAGAGTAAATATGGTAACAAGCAACTTCTATTATGGGCTCGTCTCTTCAAGTATCAAGAATGGGCCAATCACCTGCTGCCTTGTGCACCTGTAGTGGAAAAAAAGAAAAGAAAAAGGGGTGGGCCAGATAAAAGACTATTGAGTACAAGTTTAATATATGGTGATCATGTACAGTTAACTTTAACTCTACTCTAAGTGACATAGGGTGTACTACAAGTGTCCGTGTATTCCTAGTATCCATTATTTAAAGGATTTTGTCCAAAACACAACTACACTATTACTTGTGTAGGCTACTACAAGGATCAAACTGCGGATCGAAATTCAATAACTAACGATCGGCCGCTGCTACTAAAGCTACTCGTCATGTAAACAATGCCACTAGGACAATATGGAAATAAATTCCACTACTGTCACCGCCACTAGGCTACTATGGAAATAAATTTCCACCACTGTCACCGTAGCTAGACAACTAGGGAACGGATCTCCCATATCTGCAACTACACATAACCCGACTACACATTGAAAAGGAAAACCAGCAATGCCGACTCGCCAATGTGTCTCATCATCTACACCTATGTCCACCTCTCAGCCGAAGTATACACCTCTTACTACACGCACCTAGATCCACCATTCGAACTGTACCATGTCGCGTTAGTATACGTGCATACCAGGACTCCCATTGTGCCGGTTGGACCTACACACTCCATCAGACATCAATCAGTGCTGCACATCCACCGTAGAACCTCCTTTGGGTGCCATTTGTGATAAAAATCACCCCTAATTGTTGAATAATCGACCACCATTAGGTAAAGGTAGTTACCCAATACCACAACGTCCTAGCACCATCTCACAGGGAACTAGCTTCCCTAATGCTACACCCTAAATAGGCTTACAAGATAATTAATATTTATATTAATTTTATTCATAACCTAGGCCTTAGGCCAAGATTCAAATACTATGTTTCAAGCCATAATCGGTCGACCGCTCTGGGTGAGTGGTCGACCGCTCATAGTATAAAAATTAGGTTTCATTCAATTTCTCATTCGATGTTTAATTAATGTTAATTATTTTAATTACAGTGTTTACATTGAACCCTACGCAACTACAGTGATCAGTCTATATTCTCTATTTCATAGATTTCCATAATTTAATTATAGTTGTTTAATCTATGGTTAATAGGTTCTAGATTTTTAAATTTAATAACAAGGGGTTTACACGTTTATCAATTTACACCGATTTCATTTTCTAATCTAGATTCCAGGTTTAATAGTTAGGGTTTACAATTTACATTTTAAATTACTAACAACCTAAATTAAGTTGAATAGGTTAAATTCACCTGTACTATCAACTTATTAAACCTATTCCCACTCACCTTAGATCCAAGCTCTACCAACACGCTCTGTTAGAGATCGCCCTCCATAAGCTTGCTCCTTTTAGATCCAATTTGCTATTGTCCTTTTGCTTTGATTTTATTTTAAAGAAATTTTAGAAGTTGAAAGGAAGAATTTCAGTAGAGTTTCAGTAGTCTGAATGTTTTCTAGTGAATTTAGGGTTAGCCTATTAGTTTATAGAGGTTTGGAACTAATTTAGAGCATTGATTTGGTCTAGAGAATAATTTATTGCCATCACATCAACACATAGTCATGAAATAAACGATCTTAGTGATTCAAATGAGCTCCAAAACTCTTGAATTTCTAACGTGAACCGTTGACCATCATTGCCCCTAGGTTGACCGTTATTAGTCGACCATCAACACCTTAGGGTCGACCGGTCGTAGTTTTAATTTTGGGTGATTTTCATTTTAAACTTATTCTATTTTTAAATTTTCATAAACTTCTCCGTACCAACTTCGATTTCGATGTGTTTTATATAAAAATTGTCTAGAAAATCGTTACGAACACAATGGTGTAAGTTTCGTAGCCAAATCCGAATGTTTGTGAAAATTTCATTTTAGCCCTTGTTTTATTAAAATTTAATTTTCTCATTAAATTTTTTTGTTAAATTTTTAGGGAGTTACACGAACAAGGTATTTAAGGAATGAAATCTATATATATAACAAAATTCTGGATTGTATTTGCTACAGAAGGAAATAGCTGAACCGAACGAGTTATATAAGGAAACTACGTGATTTGTCGGGATGACCCTATACCTATCCAAGCTTCTAGCAGCCATGGGGACAACTTTTTGGAAGCAACAAGACCCTGCCAAATAGAGCCTGATAAATCCAATATTTGATAATAAATTATTGTATTTTACATTCAAATACTTGTAAAAGCTGAAATGAAAGGAAATAAAAGTGAACAGTGGATATAGGCCCGTCTCGGCTGAACTACCATAAATCTATGCGTACTTTACCTTTTCAGCATTTTCTTTCTATTTTTGATATTGTTATAGGTTTGATAAGAGGTATTTGTCCACTTTTCGTGCAAACAACATACATATTCATAACATAAAGATGTATAGGCGTATGTATATTACACGCATGCACAAACACACACACACACACACACACACACATATATATATATATATATATATATATCTGTGTGCGCACGTGCATGTATGGATATTGGGATTTATGTTCATTGTATATACATGTATATTATACTTACATATGCATGTGACAGATTCTCATGCATATCACGAATATAAATGCCTAAGTATATACATATGTTAAATTATACTATAATATATGTATGTGGTTTGTGTACACATATCAATAGTCTCGTTTGTGTGTGTGTGTGTGTATAGTATATACATATACGTACACACACACAGATATATTATATATATATATATATATTACTACTTATGTATTTATATATCTGTATGTGTTTGGAACCAATCTATAAAGTGAAAAGAAGATATATACAGACATAGATGGGAGCTTGGTGTTAAAGAGAAAAAGGAAATAAGTAACTGTTAGATCTACATCTAATCAAATGAATATCTAAAATAAAGAGGAGATGTTAATATATTTGAATGATTCCACCTTTCTCTTTTACAATTTTCCAATTAAATTAAGATCTAGTCCCTAAAGAAAAGATAACTACAGAGCTTTCCATAATCAAATTTTAATATTAAAATTTGAAATTTACATAACACATAAATACATATAAATAAAATCACCTTTAAAATAGTGTCATAATTAAGATTTCAATAAAAATTGATTAAACAAAATGTTTTATATGTATGTATGTGTGTGTGTCTATATCTGTTTGTGTACATGTATATATATTATAATTCAAAATTAGAACAATGAAAATATAAAATTATTTTGTTTGAAATCAGAATTGACTTAACCAAATGATATAATTTAAGATGTTTCACTGTTTCAGCAACACAGAGATGCTTATGTAAAATTCAAATATTTGAATATAAAATTTATTACTTTAAATAAATCAAATAATGGAATATACATACATACATGCATACATACATACATACATACATACATATATATGCATATTTGTTGTAACCAAAATAAACATACATCAACAACTTATTTCTCTCAAATATGTATAAAGAATTGGTTTCATGTTTTATAAATAACAATAGATAAACAATTATTAATCAAATTTAATAAGTGGAAATAGAATATTTAAATATACATGAATCTTGGTAAAGGACAAACATCATGAATGAATAATATAAAATAGAATTTGAACTTGAAATGATTTTTCCCTTTTGTAACACTTTGATTTGCTAATCATCTCATGGAATGCATAATTCACTACCTAATCTTGCTAGAATCGAATGCACCATCTTGTTTAATTTTATTTGATTTAATTTTGGGTGCAAATGAAAAAAAAAATCGACCATGGCGAAGAGAAGGGGGCGGCTATGGATGGGCGAAAGAAGAAAAGAAAATCATTAGAAGAAAATTAATGAGAGGGTTTATTTTAATTAGAGAATAAAAACATTTCCTATTCTCTCTTTAAAACTTCTTCCTTTAATTCTCAATTAACTCTCGATCTAATATTTATACGATTCCCCTTCCCATTTGGTCAGCCACGCTGGTCCATTTATGGGTTAAAAAAATGACAAAGTCCATTAAATAATTATTGACCTTCAAAGCCCATTTAAATGTATAAAGATATCATATGTTGATATGTGTTTATATAACTTTTATATATACATCCAAATAACTATTTACAACATCGACAACATTAGATAGAATTAATATTTAATATTTCTTAAATATCAGTAAATTTATATTTAACAACCCACATTTTTACATGTAGTCGGACCGTAAAAGTATTATTTAAAAAAATTTGAGTCCAAATTTAATATAACTTTGGAAAATATTAACTAGTGATATTTTCCACATGTAGAATTTTTATTGAATGGCTTCCTAATTTTTTATCAGGCCTATAAATTTTAATAGAGTTGAATTAGGGTCTTAAACCACTTCCACATGAAAGATGTGATAGTTTCTCATTTCATAGAGTGGTCATAATAGATTTTTGGACTTACAGTTTAGGAAATACGACTGTTTGAAGTTTTGGAAGCAATTAGGAATATTGGTGGGTAATTAACCCGACCCATAATTAGGCCCGCTAATTAGTTTCAGGATTAGGATTAGTACATCCCCATAGCAGCCCCTAATCACTATAAATATATCTCTAAACCATCCCTAACCATTTTAAGCCTTAATTTACAATCTTCTACCTAAATTTCATTATTCTTTCACTAAAATTAACCTAAATCAATTTATAAAAAGGGATTAAGCAAGAGATTTGCAAGAGACCTTTTGAATATCAAAATATGTGCATAAAAAGCATGTAGATGCTGCCTGAATTCGGATCTACCCTTGTTTTTGTGAACCTACGCTTAATTGCTGATTTTTGTCGATTTCTACGCCCTAGGTCAGTGATTCTATTCTCTCACTTTATTATAAATATTGATATATGATTTTAACTTATTTTAAAAAAGTCTTTAAGCTGAAAAATATGATTTTTTTTTTAAAATTGGGTATTTTCCATCCGTTTTGAGTGTGTCTCGATTTGCGTGTGTTTCGCTGATTTTTGGGTGGTTAGTGATTGATTTATCAACGATGGGCACGCTATATATGTATCAATAGGTTTTAACATGTATTAAATCCATTTTTAAAGTTAAAATACATTTTTTCGTAGTTTTGAAATTAAATCTGAAACAAAAATGAATTTAAATTGATTTAATACGATTTAAACACGTTGTTTCGATGTACAATTATTTATATGAATGTTAGGTTAGACTAGCAACATGTTTTGGGATAAATTGCTATGATTTGATGCCTATTTACATGTTTGAATGATGATTGAATGTTGTGTTGTATGTTTATATGTTGTGTTTGTATATTGGAACATTACTTGTATGTTTGAATGCTTGAAAATGCTCATCAGAGCTAATTGGGATTGGTAATCGATTATATGGTCGAGGATCTTCATGTAAAAGGAGTAGCGATGTGTTCTCTGATGCAATACACAAAGGATGGGAGATCCGTAAATGTAGAATTAGACATTTGCGAATCGACTTTATAATATTCGGGGTTTGGTTTTCGGCTTAAGCATGTTCGGCTACAATTCAGGCAAGGAAGGCAAAGACATGGGAAATGTTTAGGCCTAGTGAAAGGTTGGCATGATGCATGGTTGGTTCGGTGGTTGAAGAACTAGGCAAGAATTTTAGTTCAGGAGTTGGCTTTGGTCCAGTCTTGGAGTTGTGCGGTAGGTGCTTCGATCCGAGCATGGAACTATTCAGGTGTTGGCTTTGGTTTGGGATAGGAATTGGTTCGGTGGTAAACAACGGACAAGAAATGCTACACAGGGGTCGTGCTTCGATCTGGTGGTGGAACAATGTACTCTGATTTGTCTTGGTTCATTTTGTTATACTGTCGTCTCACCTGTTTTATATCTATGTTGATTATTATATTTTGTCATACGCATCGTGAGATATACGGAAGAATTGTTTTTAGAAATTAGTTATTTTATCCTTTTTAGCACCCTACATTGGATGGATATTGGATATCAGAGATGTAAGGCGGTCGTCACACTTGGTATTAGAGCTTAGGTTGAACGGTCGACCTAAGGTTTAATCTCCCTGAGCAATCCATTAGAGATAAGGTAAGTGGAACACCATAAATTGATCGAGTGACATATGAGAGAGCGTACTTGTTATATATGGTTTTCAAAACAATATGGTGTCATATATATATATATTTGTAAGTCACATTGCACATGAGTACCAATCATTGTTGTTGCTGCTTTTAAAGAATGGATTGACAAACAAGGAATGCTGATAGGAACTCTTTTTTAGGGGTTGGGATTAGAGAAGGTAACGGGGCATACATGAACCCTGATATGTAGACAATATTCAATACGTTGATAATGAGCATGATGTAGAACGTCCAAGCAGGCACTCCAGCTGTAGTTAGTGATTGTGCTCCAATGCAAGCACTAAAAGTTGATCATTCTGGTTACTGCTTTTAAAGAATGGCTTGACAAACAAGGAATGCTGATAAGAACCCTTCTTTAGGAGTTGGAATTGGAGAAGGTAACGGGGCATACATGAACCCTCGATATGTAGACGGTATTCAATACGTTGATAATGAGCATGATGTAGAACTTCTAAGCAGGCACTCCAGCTATAGTTGGTGGTTGTGCTCCAATGCAAGCACTAAGAGCTGATTTTTCCATGTTGAATAATGAATTTGCTAGTCTTAGGGGAAAACTATTCCTTGGAATAGAATCAACTATTGAAGTGCAGGATTGGTTGTTTACCCACGGGTGCATCTTTGCGGACTTGGAGTTAGAGCATGCCATGAAGAGGATGTTGGCCTCTAGGCAACTTCAAGGAAGAGCAATAAATTGGTGGAATGTCCTTAGAGCTGCTACTTTCGAGGACCATTTTACTTCGGAATAGTTTAGGAAAGATTTGATGAGAAGTTTATATCAGCAGCCATAATTCGATGCTATTTAGAAAATTTGCTGATTTGAAACGGGTTGACTTATCCATTTTAGAATATGTTACTAATTTGACATGTTATCGAAATATGGATCTCCTTCATTGACACACCATTAAAGAAGAATGAGAAGTTTATAATTGGATTGAATGACTATTTAGGATAAAGAATGATATGTCACATTGATCAAACCTTTGAGACGGTAGTCGAGAAAGCTTTGGGACAAGAAAGTCTAGACCCAAAGCCAAAAGTTGCCATCGTTCTAAAGGAGGATCTAAGCTGTAAGCTGGTAGAGGTGGAAAAGGAAAATATGATAATAAGGAGATAAGAAGCAGGCTAAGAACAAAGATAGTCAGAAGAAAGGAAAATTCGACCCTACTTCCTTTAACTGTGGGATGAAAGGTCATCTGAGCAAGAACTACAAGAGTGCAGAGAAGATGTGTTACAGCTGTGACACTTGGACATATTAAGAAGGATTATCCAGAGCCACTAAAAGAGAAGCAATTTGTGAAGGCGTATGCTTTGAATGTTATTCTGACTTTGTCGAGTGATCCATCAGCGAAGAAGAAGGGTAAGGGCATTGTTATCCAAGGTATGCTTTCTATTTATGATGTGCATGTTCACGTTTTATTTTGTTATTGGGTTACGCAACCTTCGTATTAAGGACCTGGTGGATGGATTAAAACTAAAACCTGACTTAAAAGATAGACATTCGATGTGTCAAACCCAGTAGGAGGTTTGACTAGTATATCTATGTTTCTTTCAGGACGTAGTCTTATCGTGTTATGGATGCAGGTTTGTTTGTGATTGTTTTGCAGTGGAATTATATTGGGATCAACTGACTGAAGGGCAACAGAGTCATGGTGGATGGTGAGAGGTTGTTGGGGACTATTAGCACATATGGTAGGCATGGATTGTAGTTAGGCAACCTTCCAAACGTTGAGCTGATGGTTAGTTTCTATATTTGCATGAAATCTCGCACGATGAGTCATCGTCAGTACCTATAGCTAAAGAGTGTCCGAACATATTCGATAAGGTATGATTGGATTGCCACCACATAGGGATGTAGAATTCCGTATTGATATAGTGAAGGTTGCTATGCCAGTAGCTATGACATTGGGTGTATGGTTCCAAAGGAGCAAACGTGACGCAGCGGATTATACAAAAACAATGTAGTTCGATGAATGTAGTAGTCGATGGATTGAAAGATACTGAAATGCCCAAATTCGTTGATCCGAAGATACCGAATTCTAGCTATCCCGAACTCGTTGATCGCGCACGATACCGGGTTCAAAGATCTTCAATTCTTCAAGCGTTGATCAAGCGCACTTGATTCCGTGAATCGGCTTCTACAATCGTTGAATCGAGCGCACTCGATTATCCGAAAGAGGAGATAGGAAATTACACTCAACTACCAATTTGGAGAAAGCACAAAGCTAACAAAACAAGAGTTTTATTTCAAATCAACTAAACTATTACAAATGTGACACTCGGCCTATTTATAGACGTTCGACTTTACAACAGAAATTTCACAAGTCTTAAGTCGGTGACGACTTATCCCCTACGACCTACGACTCATCATAAGTCGTTCACGACTTATCAGATTACAACACAACATCACGACTCACGACTTAACAAGATGTACAAAATAACAACTACAACAAACAACACTCGACTCAACTTAAGTCGGTAACGACTTAGACACATTACAACAGCATCTTCACGCGGCTTAAGCTTGGACGACTTATGAGATAAAGCTTCAACGACTTAAAGAATCAACGGCTCAGATTAAAGCGGCTTAGAAATCCATGCTTCAGTTCTTCAGCGACTTAACTAAGGTCGGTAACGACCTAAAAATACGTAGCGACTTAAGAGACACTTCTGCACCATTTCTTGCGACTTAAATCATGGACGACTTAAGACTCCAACGACTTAACATGAGTCGTAACTCGTGGCATCTTCCCACGATTCAATTAGGTCGCCATCCTCTTCCGACTTAAAGCCTTCAACCGCTGGAACTTCTTTCTGCTTTTTGATAAGTGTGGACGACTTACAGCCGTGTTGTTAGATTGTATACGACTCATCAAACCCGAACGACTTAAGCTGCCATTAAGTCGTAACTCTTTTCCATCTGATTTTTTAGATCGTAGACGACTCAATACCGCTTTATTAACTCGCCGCTTCCCCTCACATGCCTCCTTAGGTCGTGGACGACCTATATCTTCTGTCTTAAGTCGTATGCGACTTAAATCCTTAAGTCGTGTGCGACTTAGGCCTTCACTTCTGTCCTGAGCTGCACCATCCTCCCCAGGTTGAGAAAAATTCGACCTCGAATTTGCACTTTCCTCCCCCGCAATACGCTCATCCCCGTGATAAGGTACGAGATGCTTAACATTGAATACGTCTGACGTGTACACATCGTCTGGCAGCTTCAATTTATAAGCATTTTCATTGATTCTCTTTAAAATTTCCACTGGACCAATCTTTCGTGCTTTCAATTTATTGTACGTTCCCACCGGAAAACGATCTTTTGTTAACACTGCATAAACCAAATCACCTTCATGTAATTCAGCACTCCTTCGTTTCAAATTTGCAGATCGTTTATACTTCTCATTTGCTTTCTCCAATCGTTCCTGAACGATTTTCTGACATTCCGTCAACCCCTCAACAAAATCAGCAGCTTTCTTAATTGTCCCCTTCGAGTGTGGTATTACCGTTAAATCCAACGGTCCTTTTGGCATACTAGAATATACAATCTGGAATGGACTGAACCCAGTACTTCGATTTACAGCATGATTATGGGCAAACTTTGCCTGGCATAACTTCACATCCCAACTCTTCAGATTGTCTTGCACAAGACATCTCAACAAATTTCCCAATGATCTGTTAACAACCTCGGTCTGTCCATCCGTCTGCGGGTGATAAGCACTACTAAATTTCAATTTCATTCCCACCATCTTCCACAAACTTAGCCAAAATGACTTAGAAAACGAGTATCCCTATCCGACACAATCGATTCTGGCAATCCGTGAAGTCGATATATCTCTTTGAAAAACAACTGAGCAACATGAACAGCATCCGACGTCTTCTTACAAGCAATAAAATGTGCCATTTTCGAAAATCGGTCAACCACCACATAAATGGAATCATTACCACGCTGCGTTCTTGGCAACCCCAACACAAAGTCCATACTCACATCAACCCATGGTTTAGTTGGTACAGGTAACGGCATATATAATCCAGCATTAGTCGCAGTTCCTTTCGAAACCTGACAAATATGACATCGTTCCACAAACCTCTCCACTTCTTTCCTCATCGATGGCCAAAAGTAAGACTGTGAAATCAACTGTAATGTACGGTCTCTCCCAACATGTCCTTCTTCAGTAGCTCTTTTACAATCTTCATTCTCAAACTACAATCAGGTATGCACAATCGATTTCCTTTGAACAGAAAACCATCCACCATCACGAACTCATCCGTCTCCCCATTCTTGACTTTATCGACAAACTTCATAAAGTAAGGATCTTCGTCAAATAATTCTTGTAACACATCGAATCCTGTTACTTCAATCTTCATTGTTGTTAACAAATGATTCCTTCTGCTCAAAGCATCCGCAACACGATTCGTCACTCCCGATTTGTGTTTCACAACAAATGTAAACTGTTGCAGATATGCAATCCATGATTCATGTCTCGTTGAAATCTTGTCTTGCCCTTGTAAATGCTTTAATGCCTCATGATCAGTGTATAGAACAAACTCTTTCTGAAATAGATAGTGTCTCCAGTGTTTAATAGATTGCACAACAGCATAAAATTCCACATCATATGTATTATATCTCATCTTTGCTCCTGATAACTTCTCGCTAAAGTTTGGAATCGGACGTCCCCTCTGACTCAACACTCCTCCAATCCCAACCTTGGATGCATCAGTATGTAGTTCAAACACTAGCTGAAAATCTGGTAATATTAGAATTGGTGCAGACGTTAAGAGTCCTTTGATTCGATCAAAAGCAACCCCGGCTTCCTCCGTCCATGCAAACTGTTTACCCTTCATACAATCAGTCACAGGCGCCATCACACTACTAAAGTGTGGAATAAACCTTCGATAAAATGAAGCCAACCTGTGAAAACTACGAACTTCCGTTATCGTCTTGGGCTGCGACCAATCTCTGATAGCTTCAACTTTACTTTGGTCAACCTGTATTCCTTCTTCCGATACAATATACCCCAGAAATAAAATACTATGCGTCATGAACACGCATTTCTTCATTGCAGCATAAAATTTTTCTTGTCGCAGTACCATCAACACTTCTCTCAGATGATTCAAATGTTCCTCTGGACTCCCACTGTAAATCAGAATATCATCGAAATACACCACCACAAACTTCCCAATGAATGGTCTAAAAATCCAATTCATCACCCTCATGAAAGTACTTGGTGCATTTGATAAGCCAAATGGCATAACCAACCATTCGTATAGACCCTCCTTGGTTTTAAAAGCAGTCTTCCACTCATCTCCTGGTTTGATACGAATTTGATGATATCCGCTCTTCAAATCAATCTTCGAAAAGATAGTAGCTCCGCTTATTTGATCTAACAAGTCATCCAACCTCGGCATTGGAAATCTATATCTCACAGTAATCTTATTCAATGCTCGAATGTCAGTGCACATCCTCCACGTTCCATCCTTTTTGGGTACCAATAAAGCTGGTACAGCACAAGGACTTAAACTCTCCTACACACGCCCCTGTTCAAGCAATTCTTCCACTTGCCTCCTCAATTCTTCATGTTCCTTTGGACTCATTCGATAATGTGGTCTGTGTGGCAACACAGCACCTGGAACAAGATCTATCTGATGTTGTATATCCCTTAATGGTGGCAACTCCGTTGGTAACTCCTCTGGAAATACATCGTCAAACTCTTTCAATACCGATTTTACTTCTTCTGCGATTTCAATCTCTTCACTGCTCTCACGCCCAATTAACAAGAATACTTCCGGCTCCTCTTCGACTTCTTTAACAAACTCCTTCAAGGTTAATAAAGTTTTCAGCTCTTCAATCTCCTCCAGTTTGTTTTCTTCTTGTTGACACTTCTTGGGAACGAGAGTAATCTTCGTGCCTTCAAACATGAAACTGTAACTGTTGGTACGCCCATCATGTTGCACCGCCCTATCATATTGCCACGGTCTCCCCAGCAACAAATGATAGACATCCATATCTACCACATCGCACCAGATTTCATCCTTGTATTTTTTTCCAATTGAAAACTTCACACAAGCCCTTCGTCCAACCTTCACTTCCCCGCCTTTCCTCAACCAAGCTAGCTTGTACGGTTTCGGATGTTTCTCAGTCTTCAATGCCAACTTCCTCACAGCTTCTGAAGAAATTATATTATCACAGCTTCCAGCATCAATAACAAATTTGCAAACTTTCCCCAGAATGGTACATGTTGACTGAAAAATATTGCTCCTTAACCAACTACAATCCTCCTCTTGCTTTGGTGTTAAACAGGACCTCTTCATCATTAGATTGTAACCTTCGTCTCCCGACACTTCTTCTTCCTCCTCATCAGGTGGTGAATTGGAACATTCAGCTTCTTCATCCTCATCCTCGACTTCCGCTATCATAGCTCTCTTCTTCGGCTTTGGACATTCGCTACTTTTGTGGCCCATTTCTTGGCAATTATAACACTTGAAACCATTACTAGCTTTCGTCTTCCCAACCTCATTCACAACTGGTTTTGCAACAACTTTTGAAACATTAGAACTTCCACTAACACCCTTCACTTGATTATTAGAATTGGTAAACATACCACCTCCTCGTCTTCCCTGTTTCTCCCAAGCCAACGCTTTCTGATGTGCTTCCGCTACAGATCTGGGATCAAACATGTTAACCATATCCTGAATCTGCATTCGCAATCCCCCAATGAATCTAGATGTCAACTGCTCTTCTGTTTCCATAATATCATTCCTCGCAATAAGCTGATAGAATTCATCCGCGTAATCATTAACATTCTTTGTGCCCTGCCTCAAATTCTGTAAACGTTGATACATCAAAGATTGATAATTGTAAGGTAAGAACGTTGCTTTCATCAATTTCTTCATCTTCTCCCAAGATTCAACTTTTGACTTTCCCATCCGTTCACGTGTAAGTTTGGTTTGCTGCCACCATGCCAAAGCTCTACCCCTCAACCTCGTAGCAACCAACTTCACTCTACGATGTTCCGGAACTTCCTTGAAGTCAAAAATCTCTTCAACATTAGCCACCCAATCTAGAAACTCCTCCACTTGCATACCACCTTTGAATTCAGGAATTTCAGTCTTCATCCCCGACTCCCACTTATGATCATACTCAGAGTGATTTCTTCCTTGTCCTCGTCCTTGTCCTCGAACACTACCACCATCATACTCCTCTTCAAAATCAGATGTATATCGTTGTCTATCTCGTCCACCCACATCTCTACTACCATCACGTCTACCACCATCATCCCTTCTATCTACATTCCTCCGTTCACGATCATTCACATTCTTCCCACGCCTTTGATCATTGTCAACACTTCTTTCTCGATTGGATTGTGGTGAGACTCTACTCCCCCCATGGTTAGATTCAGGTGAAACCCTTCTCCGATTTTGATTCATTTCTAACATCATCTTCTCTAACCGACCAATTCCTTCGTTAAGCTTTTCACTAAAATTTTCATTGATTCTTTGCTCCATCTCATCAGCTTCTTCTCTTCGATACAAAGCTTCCACGTTTTGGTGACGAATAGCTCTTCTTGGCGGCATGATTTGAAAACGTCACAAATCTCTTCAACACTTCAAAATACAAACACCTTTCGGACTTTGATCCAAAATGAAATGGATCAAAAACTCCCACTTTGTTGCTACTTCGCGATGAACACGATGAACACAACTTCTCCAAATGATGCAAATTTGATCTCCCACTCTTCTACTTAGCTCGGCTTCTCACTTCAATCTCGGCTATCACTTGATCTCTTAAAAACTCCAAAATGATTAGGCTCCAAGTCTCGATCTAGCTATGATTGGCTAGAACAAGCTCCGATACCAAAACTGACGCAGCGGATTATACAAAAACAATGTAGTTCGATGAATGTAGTAGTCGATGGATTGAAAGATACTGAAATGCCCAAATTCGTTGATCCGAAGATACCGAATTCTAGCTATCCCGAACTCGTTGATCGCGCATGATACCGGGTTCAAAGATCTTCAATTCTTCAAGCGTTGATCAAGCGCACTTGATTCCGCGAATCGGCTTCTACAATCGTTGAATCGAGCGCACTCGATTATCCGAAAGAGGAGATAGAAGATTACACTCAACTACCAATTTGGCGAAAGCACAAAGCTAACAAAACAAGAGTTTTATTTCAAATCAACAAACTATTACAAATGTGACACTCGGCCTATTTATAGACGTTCGACTTTACAACAGAAATTTCACAAGTCTTAAGTCGGTGACGACTTATCCCCTACGACCTACGACTCATCATAAGTCGTTCATGACTTATCAGATTACAACACAACATCACGACTCACGACTTAACAAGATGTACAAAATAACAACTACAACAAAAACACTCGAGTCAACTTAAGTCGGTAACGACTTAGACACATTACAGCAGCATCTTCACGCGGCTTAAGCTTGGACGACTTATGAGATAAAGCTTCAACGACTTAAAGAATCAACGGCTCAGATTAAAGCGGCTTAGAAATCCATGCTTCAGTTCTTCAGCGACTTAACTTAGGTCGGTAACGACCTAAAAATATGTAGCGACTTAAGAGACACTTCTGCACCATTTCTTGCGACTTAAATCATGGACGACTTAAGACTCCAACGACTTAACATGAGTCGTAACTCGTGGCATCTTCCCACGATTCAATTAGGTCGCCATCCTCTTCCGACTTAAAGCCTTCAACCGCTGGAACTTCTTTCTGCTTTTTGATAAGTCGTGGACGACTTACAGCCGTGTCGTTAGATTGTATACAACTCATCAAACCCGAACGACTTAAGCTCCCATTAAGTCGTAACTCTTTTCCATCTGATTTGTTAGGTCGTAGACGACTCAATACCGCTTTATTAACTCACCGCTTCCCCTCACATGCCTCCTTAGGTCGTGGACGACCTATATCTTCTGTCTTAAGTCGTATGCGACTTAAATCCTTGAGTCGTGTGCGACTTAGGCCTTCACTTCTGTCCTGAGCTGCATCAAAACGGAACTAAAGGTATAAGTGAATGACCAATTATGGCAAGGGTTCGTTCAAAGGAGTATGTTTAAGTGGGGATCACCTGTAGTATTCGCCGCTAGGGTAGATGGCCCTTTGAGATCTTGTATAGATTATCGTAGCAGAATAAGGTGATGGGGAAGAACAAGTATCCACTCCCGCATATTGATGACTTGTTCGATTAGCTTCACGATGGGAAGATGTTTTATCAGTTGGATTTAGCGATGAGGTTTTGCCAACTGAGAGTAGAGGAGATGAAGCAGTACAGCCTCAATTGAGATGGTTAGCTTTGTTAGGATGGTAGATTGTTTGTACCAATATTGATGGATTAGGGAATAAAGGGAACATCGGGACATTTGTTTTGTAACATATGGATTATCAATTAGTGAAGGCTGATCAGAAGAAGCTAAGTGATTTGCTACAACCATTTGAAGTTTTCAGTGGAAGTGGGAACAGATACTGATGGATTTCATCGATGGACACCAAGGACTAGAGGTGGGTATAGTAGCATTTGGGTCATAATTGATAGAATGACAAGGAGTGCTCGATTCATCCTCATAAAATCCAATAGAATGACATCGAAGTTAGTTAACTGTATGTAAAATGGATGGTACGATTCCACGGTGTGCAGAAGAGTATTGTAAGTGATTGAGACCCATTATACAAGTGGTATTGGGGATGGAGTTGCATTTAAGTACAGCTTATCACCCATAAATTGATAATCAAACAGAGAGAGTGAATCGTATATTGAAAAATGAATTTTGGTTTAGTAATAAAGGAGATGTTGGTACCAAGATTTGTAAGTCCTTTTCCGATATTGAAGAGGATAAGGAACCTAGCATATATTGTCGACTTTCTTAAAAGATTTAGGTGTGCACAACTTACTCCATGGGAATTTTGTGCATGACTCAAGCATGATTATGACACCGAACCAACTAGATAATGTTGTAGCTAAACCTGAATTATCAATGCCTTGGAAACCGATTCATATAGTGTAACATCCCCCACTCGGAGGCCCAAAACTAATGGCTATGGATGCTGCAGTCATCCGTAGTTATTAATCCTTGGCGACCAAATACGGTAATGTTAGATAAATTAATTACCAGAAACACATGGATATGGAAAAAGTTTAAAATTTCAAAACAACTTTCACATTCCATTCCAAACTCATTTCAACATTCTTTATATAATCCCACAATGTTAACCACGTTCAGAAAAATATAATTATTACAATATACTCCAAGAGCGACATATGAAGATGCCCCATTGGTGATCAGAGTGTATAATAGGCAATAAACAACTTTGCCTTAATAAAACAACACAGCGGAATCATATGAGAAAGAACTTAAATAACTACATGCCTTATGCACGACTCCGACAGCTTTTTCGTCTTAAGAGGTAGCTGAAAACCTCAAATCTCAAACTACTCAAAATCAATTGAGTACCCAAGAGTTTAAGGGGAAAACATAAACTTTGAGTCAGACATAAAGCCTGGTATGAATAATAATATACCATCTCAAATCATTCTATCTAGTGAGACCACGCCGTGTAGCGGAATGGGTTTCCCCTCACTAGTATCTTAAAACTTTTATAAACCATTTTCTTTTCCCCCTGCATTCACAATGGTTAATTCAATTCAAAACATTATGATGTGATGATATGCAAAACAATTGAATCAATTCTGGATTACCCATCCCCAATTCATTTTGACTATCTGTCATACTTATAGTTTCTAGGATTACTATTAACCTAATAGTTTGCATGGCCTAACTAATAACCGGTTAAACTTTTAAAGACTCCGTGTCCAATTATATAGTTTTCATGGGATTACTTTGAACCTATTGGTAACTCCAATATCATTTCGTTTATTCTAGTTTTCATGGGCTGACTAGGAACATATTGACTAACAGTCAATATCTTTATTTTACCCTAGTTTTCATGGGCTAACTAGGAACCTATTGACTATCTATCAATATTTCATTTTCTTATCCGGATATGGTTTTCATGGCTTACTATAAACCTATCTAACTGACATCTTTAATTATACATAGTTTTCATGGGCTAACTATGAACCTATTGGCCCCTGCCAATATCTTTACAGTTTTCATGGGCTTACTGTTAACCTATTGGCCCCTGCCAATATCTTCTATTTATTCACTACTAGGTCAACCCAACAGGTTATTCTACCTTTTCCAAAGTGCAGTTTTTGGATTCATTATAAAGTGAATATATACTTGTATGAAGAAGTAAACAATATAACTTGGTTAATTCCTTTAACCCATTTAAACTTTTTCATATGTTCCATTTCAAAATACTTTGTTTATTAATATGCCATGGTTTTGCTTTTTAAATAAGATTGGGTTATTTGTTTTGAAAACTATATTTTCGAAACCTTCGAAACCTTTCTAATATAATAAAGTGTTACTTATTAATTATTAGAAGCATAGCTTCGAAACCATTGGAAGTATCTCTTCCTAAAGCATTAAAAGTCCCCCTTTCGACATCATTGGGTTTATCTTTTAAAATATCATTTGGGTCTAATTAATTATAAACAAAAGTATCTCTTTCGAAACCATTCTTTACTATATAAAAATACTGGGGAATTTATGACAGAGTCGATACCATCTCTTTCGATAGAGTCAACAGCCTACATTTAAAATATTGAAGGATGGCTTCGAAACCCATAACCCTTTCGAAATCATTTAGAAAGTGGCTTAATATAGCTTAAAAAAACAATACCTTTCGACAGTATTGATGACTTTAATACACTCGAAAGGCACAAGAATCGGCGGTAGGGCTTCGACTAGGTCAGAACCCCTTCTTTAGAAAACATTGTTTTATAATTAAAGGAACTCCTTCGAAATCCATTTTTCTTTTAAAACAAACATTCCAACCCCTTCGAAAGCCATTATAAACTTCTTTCAAAAACATATGTCTACTAAGTTGAAAGTTTAGTAAAACAAAGGCAGGAGCTTATCTTTTCAAAACAAACTGAGGTAATGACCCCATCGGAATCTATGCTTTCGACACCATACCTTTCACCTTTCTCCAATCCACTATGCATCACCTAGATGATACCCTGTGTATTGAATTTAGCGTAATAGGGTTTCGACATCGAATGTGAAAGGTAAGGGGCGAAAGGTACTCTGAATAGAATCGAAACCTATTTTTTGGGTTAAATACTAAATTAAGTAACTTATATAAACTAACCTACCCACATGTAAATTTCTTATTTGTTGCCTTTAATTTTCCCATGTTTTTCAAAAGTAACCGCCTTTTTATTTTGGATAAGTATCAAACTTAAACTTTTGCAAAAAAAACCTTCCTCTTTATTTATACATAATCATTTTGATCCTCTTCTCAAAATAATTTATTTTGTATAACAAATCACTTAAGAAAAATCCCCAAAAATCATAGAAATTTACTTTGACATGTTATCTAACATATTAAAATTTCAAATCCAAATTCTCAAGAAATAAATTATAAAATCCAACGTGCTATATTTTTATTCAAAAATTCATAATAATCTTTCCAAAGCTTGGAAAATTAACAAACTTAAAATCCAACTCTAAAATCATGTTTTGCATTACATATAATTTTTCCATGGCATTTAAACATCAATATCACACGGTTTTGATCTAAAACCATATGAACCATTATTTAAACAATTTTGTTTAAATTTAAATAAACATAACTCAAGCATATCATCATCAAACATCATATATACAAATTTAAACTTAAATCTGAAACATATATTTTACAAATAGAGATGGAAATTATTATTCACCTTAATCTTTGATAAGGAAAATGGATTTAGATGAGTTTGATTTCCCCTTTCTACTTTCTCTTCTTTTTCTTTGAATTTTCTCTTCTTCTTTTCTTTTTAATGGTCGGCCTGATCTTCTTTCCTTACGTTTTTATTTTTGTAAGAAAATGAATATGAGTGTGAATGGCTTAAGGGTAAACACATATATATAAAAAGGTAAGATTAGGTGTAGTTAAATCCCATTATACCCTTACATAATTTAATTAGTCTATAAACCAATCTTTAGCCCGATTAAATTAATAAGCATGGCCACTTAAATTTTATTCAAATCTCAATCTCATTATCACTTAACATTTCATTATTCTATTTAATTTATCTAATTAAATATCCTAAATAATGTTATTTAAAGTTAGGGGTGTTACATCTAGTCCAGTAGAATAAAAAGTAGCTTAGGAGGAAGACGGTGAAGTTGGTGAAGGTTTAGTAGGGTGGAAGCGAGATGATAATGCTTGAAAGATTGAGGAGAGCATGAGAATAACTTATCTGGAGCTATTTACTTGGTCAGATTCCATTTTTATTATTAGCTTTCACATTTGGTAGTTTATTTTGTTTAGGTTGGTGCCTTGCTTGCAAGGGTTTACATAGGATTTATTGTCTTCTATGTGTGCGTGTTTGATGATTATTATCCTTGTTCGATTATTAGGCATGTTTGGTATATATATTGATTAATCATGTTTGATTGGTTGGAATTTCGAGGGTGAAATTCCTAAAGGGGAGAATGTAACGACCCATATTTTTATGTATCGTCGGATCATAAAAATAGTATGTTTAATTCAAATTGGGTCCAAATTTAATATAACTCTGGAAAGTATAAATAGTGATATATTCCACTTGCATAATTTTTAATGCAAAGTTTCGACCCTAAAAAATTCGTAAGGGTCCCAAACCACTTTCAAATGAAAGATATGATGGTTTCCCATTTTGTAGGTGGTCATAGTAGATTTTTGGACTAACAATTTAGGAGATATGGGTGTATGATGTTTTGGCATCTTTTAGATAGATTTGTTGGTAATTAACCCGACCCGTAATTAAGCCTGCTAATTTATTTTTGGATTAGAGTTAGTGCGGCCCTCATAGAAGGCCCTAATCACTATAGATACATCTCTAAACCTTCCTTTACCCTTCTTAGCCTCCATTGACTATCTTCTACCTAAATTCCATCATTTTTCCACTACAAATTAATCTAAATCAATTTATAAAAAGGGATTAAGCAAGTGATTTGTAAGATACTTTTTGGATATCAAAATTTTTATGTAGAAAATGTGTAGCTGCTGCCCAAATCTGGATCTACCATTGTTTTTGTGAATCTGTGCATAATTTGTGATATTTGTCGATTCCTACGCCTTAGGTGAGTGACTCTACTTTATTATAAATGTTGATAAATGTTTTCAAATTGTTTTAAAAATCTTTTTAAACTAAAAATATTGATTTTTAACTTGGGCATTTGCAGTACATTTCAGATGTACCTGGATTTGCGTATCTTTAACTGATTTTTGGGTGATTAGTGATTGATTTATCACCACTAGGCATGCCATGTATGTATCTATAGGTTTTGATGTGTTTTTAATCCATTTTTAAAGTTAAAAATATGTTTTCCGCTGTTTTGAAATTAAATGTGAAATAAAAATGAATTTAAAATGATTTAAACATGTTATTTTAATGTATAATTATTCATATGAATTTTAGGTTAGACTATGAACATGTTTTGGGATAAATTGTTATTATTTGATGCCTATTTACATGTTTGAATGATGATTGTATATTGTGTTGTAGGTTTATATGTTATGTTTGGATGTTGGAATGTTTCTTGTATGTTTGAGTGCTCGAAAACTATTGTCGAAACAAATCGGTGTTGGTAATCGATTCTATGGTTAAAGGTCTCCATGTAGAAGGAGCAGCGATATGACACCCACCTCTATACTCACGCTAGCTAAGGACACTACGGGGTAATGCCGTCGACTAGCATGAAGAATAAGGCTGTTGAGGAGCGACCATCTGTGTAATTGCTTTGTGCGAGTATCGATATGTCAGAAAATATAACTTACACTTCATTTCAAGAGGAAACCCGACATATCAAATACAAACCCAAAGCTACCACACAGTGGCTAAGTGGACCTCGGAAACAAATATAGAAATAAACATAAAACAAATCACTCACAGACATTCATATCACAAAGGCGGAAACAGATATGAATATAACACAAAGAAGTGTACATCAAAGTAGTGGTCAAACAAGATCCACTACATCACAAATGAATAGATACAAGTGCTAGGAAAAAGAATAATTATACACCAAGGAATCTCAATCTCGAATGTATAATAACAAAAACTACTAAGCTAAAGTAGTTAGTCAAAAGTCAGGTGAAGGACCCTGATAAGAAGTCAAGCAGGAGCACCTGTAACATCTCGGTCTGACCCGAGTATTATTTAAGAAGAAAATAATAAACGGATCAGTCTAGCTATAAATATCAGATAAAATGAGATAGGATAAGAGATATGACCAAAAACATATGATAACAAGGAAATGTCATATTGTGTCAAGTATACATCAAATAACAACAAAAATCATACAATATCTCAAATCATCTCAAAGCACCAAAAAGAATCACATTCTTTAAATAATTCACCAAAACACAAATATTGACAAAACATATCAATGACAATCCACGAAAATAGGTGAAACACAAATTCTAGAAATCACAACGAGAAATCCAGAAATCACAAAAGGGGGAAGGCCTATCACAAACGGGAGCATGAAAACTCACCAACACGTGTATCACAAAAGGGTCGCTAACCCATGGTCGCTAACCATAAAATGAACATCGACGCACCTAGAAAGATACGCCACATGCACAGTCGATCATCGACGCACCTAAAAAGATACGCCCCATGTATAAACTAACATCGATGCACCTAAAAAGATACACCCCATGCCTAGTCGAACATCGATGCACCTAAAAAGATACACCCCATGCACCGACTTAATGGGCCGATTGCTCCACGAACGGTCCAAAGACCATGGGTCGCTAGCCCATAAAAATGAGACGAAGCTCAATAGAACGGGGTATAGTCCCCCACGTGGAAAAAGAGATATCGCACATTGCTAGTCTAAACAATAAAATGATCATCATCGATCATCAAGAAGCATCGATTACACTAAGCTAGTAAATATAAGAGTTTAGCTTCATGTCCCATAACCACTTGCTTAACTCAAATATTTACGAACAAATTGTAGATTTCCACTCGAAAATTGTCACAAGAGTTTCAATCGAACAAGTCAAAGAATTAACCGACGAAGTAAACGCAAGCGTTTCATACCACTTGTTTTACGAAGCCGTTTAATTAGATTTTCTCGTACGAATGAGGTAAAGGTTTGTATATACTAATAGATTAGAAAACGGTTTTGTAAACGAGCTTTGTATTAAATATAGAGTTGAAATCATCTTTGTAAAAGAGTTTGAATATTTACTACTAGTATAGAAACCTTTGTATTTTAAAGTGAC
Source organism: Allium fistulosum (assembly GCA_030737815.1). NCBI lineage: Eukaryota > Viridiplantae > Streptophyta > Magnoliopsida > Asparagales > Amaryllidaceae > Allium > Allium fistulosum. Next base: position 1,189,078,791 of record CM060904.1, on the reverse strand, counting down.
AAATCACAGAAATGATTGTAGAAACAATCAATCATCAAAAATTCACTTACGAAGAAGTGAATCAAATCCAAAGAAATCGATACCGAATCCATCAAAATGGATGTTCTCAAAAATCCCGAAAAGAAGTCATCAAAGTTGATAATAAATGATAATGACAAATCAGATCAACTCGAATCGATCAAAATTGGAAATCCAAGTAAAATAAACAAATAGACTGAAACAAGCAGGTCAGTCGACTGAACTAGTTGGTCAGTCGACTGACACAGGGATACGAATTTTGTATCCCCAGGGTCAGTCGACCGACCCAGATGGTTAGTCGACTGATACAGACCCAGTCAAATTCCTGGGTCCTAGTTCAGTCGACTGACACACTGGTTCAGTCGACTGAACCTGCTTCTAAGGCATTCTCTGCCTTCTGGTTCAGTCGACTGAACCTGCTTATGAAGCACATTCAGCCTAGCCCCCTTGTGGGGCAAAAGTTCTACAAATCGCGATCGAACGAGCAACGGGCGCTAGGGGTTTACGCCAATCGGCAACCCAGCCCTATAGGCTCTTCGATACGCCACCAAAAGCATGATCAAACATCAAAGCTATGATTTTTTTAAAGATTTAACTTCAAAACACTAAAAATTGGAATCTTCATAAAACCAATTTAATACAAAAGCAAATAGACAAGGAATAGATGTTAGGAATTCATACCTAACAACAAAGATAGATATAGACTTAGATGTGAGATAAAAATCTCATCTTTAAACCCAAAAACAATGAATGAGAAGCTTAATCACAAAGGAAAGATCAACCACTCTTCACTTCAACCCAAGAAGCTTGAATCTAAGCTCAAAAGAAGAACATTTCCTAAGTTAGGTTTAGGAAATTTCTGAAATTGAAGAGAGAATGAGTTGGAGAAGATGAAGAGGATTCTTACCTAAGCTTCTCCTTGATTTCTAGCTTGAAGTTGATAATTCCTAAGAGAATTAGGGCTTAGGATTTCTAATTCTTTTTCTCTTCCCCCATTTTTATCTAAAACTTAAAGGTATTAGGAAATGAAAGTGAATGAAGAGAAGAGGGGGTGGAGCTAGGGTCTTATGTTAGGTTATTGGGCTGAAACCCAAACCCAAAGCCCTAAGTGAAAAATAGCAAAATTCACTCAACTCCAAACATATCGATGTTTATACTCAATAAGGTTGCAAATGCCATTTTGAACTCAATGGAAGTGGTCTCGAGTCCTAATTCGACTGTTTGTAGAAAGTAGCTTTTCGGACTATAATCCGACTAACGATGCTATATTTAAATAAAATATTTAAATATACAATCGTAAAATATGTGGGTTGTTATAGACTCCCCTCCTTAAAGAAATTGCGTCCTCGCAATACTTAAGAAGAAAATAAGGAGTAACAACCATAAAAGCATATCAACACAAAAGAAAATTTGAAATAAGAAGCTACCATAAAGAGCACGAAAGAGTAAGTCCGAATGTGTTTGCTCAATGAATTCTCAAGATTCCCAAGAGCAATCCTTAGGATTTGAGGACCATTGAACTTTCACAAGAAGAACATCTTTATTTCGAAGGCGTTTAACCTCCGAAGTAATGATATGAATAGAATGTTGCTCATAAGTCAAATTTGGTGAAACTTCAATTTCTATAATTACACCGGACTCAAGAATAAAAATCGGAATCCCTAGGTATTTCCGTAGTAAAGAGACGTGGAAAATGTCATAAATAGCAAAAGATTGAGCCGGTAAAAAAGGCGATAAGCCACGGAACAAATATGTTCGGTGATGGGAAAGGGACCAACATATCGAGGTGCTAATTTTTCCGATCAACTGAAACGCACAACACCCTTCATAGGTGAAACACTAATGAACACCAATAAAATCTGGACCTAAAACCAGCTTCTCACCGGCTTCAAGCCAACAAGAAGAAGATCGGCACGACCTTCCGTAGAGTACCTCGAAAGGTGCCATACCAATACAAGATTGGAAGCTATTATAGGAAGAAAACTCAACAAGAGAAATATGATTTTCCCAACTTCCACCAAAATCAAGAACACATGCACGAAAGAGATCTTCAAGAGTTTGATTCACACGTTCGGTTTGTCCATCGGACAAAGGATGATAAGCGGTGCTAAAAATTAAGCTTTGTTCCCAAATCTTTTGAATACCTTACCAAAATCCACTAGTAAAATAATGGATCACGATTGCTAACAATAGAAATAAGAACTCCATGCAATTTAATTTTACATAGAGTTTAGCCAAAAGAGTTATAGTCCAAAAGAGAAGGACGAGCCTCAAGGCTACACAAAACAAGAGATGAACATAAATTGGATTCACGATCTCGAATCTCACAAGTGGATAAAGTCTCGAGATCATTCCATTTAGATATCATCCTTGAAACAACTGCTTGTTGCTTTCTGCTAAGGGCATCGGCAACACGATTACCCTTTTTCGGAGTACAAAGAATAACAAGATCATAAGATGCAAGGAACTCGATCCAACGTTGTTGACACAAATTAAGTTCCTTTTGAGAAAATAAATATTTCAAAGACTTATGATCGGAGTAGAGAACAAATTTCTCTCCCAAAAGATAATGAGCCAAATTCTAAGAGCGAAAACAATAGTCGTGAGCTCTAGATCATGAGTGGCGTATCTAGTCTCGACAAGCTTTAATTGTCAAGAAGCATATGTGATAACACATTCCCTTTTCCAAGAGAACGACACCAAAACCAATACGACTAGTATCGGTATAAACATTAAAGTCTTGATTCCCTTCGGGAATTGCAAGAATAAAAACATCGGAAAATAGTTCTTTTAAATGATCCTCTTTCCCGAAAAGCTAAGACTTTTAAAATTATAATTAACTTTATGTAATCATCTTTTTAGAAAAATTTACTTATTACAAGTCAATTTATTGTGTTTGACTGTCTCATCATAGCGTTTAGGAGATTCCTATCGATAACGTTGATCAAGCGCACCGACCAAAATTCTTAAAGCACTCAATGGGCAAAATAACACAAAATCATCTTCTGTATGATAAACATGCCTCTTAAAAAATTTACAAATATTCTTTGCTCGTTTAAAAAACAAAATCCAATCATACTTATAAATATGTTATAAAAAAGATTTGCAAATTTTAAATTTTTGTTTTCATCCATAATCAATAAATACAAGGATAAACTCATCGAGATATTCGTAGAATACTCGATTCGTAAGATGGATGAAATAAGGTAGAAGGTTCGTCAAACCGAATGACATAACGAACCACACATAAGAATCATAACGAGTGCGGAATGCGGTAAGTGGAATGCTATCCTCCGTAACTCGTAGCTGATGAAAACCGGTGGCAAGGTCGAGGTGAAAAGACCTTAGCAGAACACATTAGATTGCTAAGGTGGTAATCCTAAGACAAGCTCAAACGTACCGAAAAATTCACAAACTATTTAAAATGAGAGAAATAACACTTTCCTCATCATGTGGGCTTAAAGAAAAAAATGATGCCACAAATTGGAATCGAAATCACAAAGAAAAATAGAAATTTGTTGAATAGATTGAAAATGTCGAAGATGAATAGTCCACTCGGGACACGGGATATGGGTTTCATAAAGATTAAGCTAATCCTTTCACAAAAATCAATTCTGAAGCCTAAGTAACGCATAATATGCAAATCAGCTCGGAAAGAAAATCGCATAAAATAATCTCGACATCTTTAAAAGAAACAAACTAAGTGTTGCGGATCCACCAACCAGATTCACAATTCTCAAAGAAGTCATTAAGCCCAAAAATGTTTAAAGAAAAAGAATCAACAAGTTCTTTTGATATAAAATAATAAGATGAACCCAAATCAAAAGGAACTCGAATAAGATAATCACAAAACAAATATCGTCAAGGATAGAATGAGAAATACCTTGACCAAGAGAAGTGCTAGTAGAGGCTTGCACAACATTTAGCTTTCCTTCCTTCTTGCTTGAAGTATGGGACACGTAGATATATGATGACTCAAACTTTTGCAATAGCGACAATAAAGGGGTTTCGGACACTCATTTGCATAGTGGTCCATAGAATCACAATTGTAGCATCGTCCATGACTAGTGGTAGGAGTCTTTGCTACAAAAGTTTGTTGCTTCCCTTTCTTGTTGGGGTTGGGGCCTTTGAACTTAATAGGCCTCTTCATGTTATTGTTGAAGTTCTGTTTGGTACGCACAACTTCAACATCACTTTCTCTATCGGACTCTTCAAGCCGAAGAGCGATATCAACAAGCTGATCGAAAGAAACTTCCAGTTTTAGAAGTAAAGGCTTCTTAAGGTTCTTATTCAAACCATAGACAAATCTCTGATTTTTCTTCAATAGGGTATTAATATATTCGACCCCATATTTGGATAGAGATTCAAAAGATGCGACGTAATCCGTCACAAAAGATTCACCTTGAACAAGGTCAATAAAGCGTCGGGCTAAAGTTACTTTTTCAGCCTCCGACACAAACTTCAATTCGAACATTTCCCAGAATTGCTCCCAAGTAAGATCCGCTTCGATAATTTCAGAAATCAAAAGCTCATACCAATCTAATGCTCTTTCCTGGAGCATGCTATAAGCCACTTGGACTCGAAGTGAATCAATAAGATTTATATGCAGGAAAAGATGTGATCGCATGATCTAAGCCAAGCTTTGATTTCTATAACGGTTTCGGATCCATTGAATGGCCTTCCACCCAAAGCGGTATAGTCTCTGCACAATCGTGCAAACCCAGATTTACGGTGAGTAGGCGCTGGAGCTGGTCCGGCAGCTTGGGCATTGTTCACAAGATCTAAAAGTTATTGAGCAGACATAAATACTCCATCCTGAGGAGTAGCACTTGATTGACCGGCGCTGGGACGGCCTGGTCTAACCATTTTCTCTTCTTTAAGAAAGAAAGAAAGAAGAGGAAAAAGGTTATTCTCAAAAATGAAAATCAAACAAACTTGATTGATAAAACAAGGCATCACAAAAGAAAATAGGATAGAACGGTACAAAGACTCGAATCAAATCCTATGGCACGATTCATAAGAAAGACTTAGGACAATGATCCTTGCTAGATTATTCAACATTGTTCCGAAGTTTGCCTCTGATACCATGCTATGACGCCCCACCTCTATACTCACGCTAGCTAAGGACACTACGGGGTAATGCCGTCGACTAGCATGAAGAATAAGGCTGTTGAGGAGCGACCATCTGTGTAATTGCTTTGTGCGAGTACCGATATGTCAGAAAATATAACTTACACTTCATTTCAAGAGGAAACCCGACATATCAAATACAAACCCAAAGCTACCACACAGTGGCTAAGTGGACCTCGGAAACAAATATAGAAATAAACATAAAACAAATCACTCACAGACATTCATATCACAAAGGCGGAAACAGATATGAATATAACACAAAGAAGTGTACATCAAAGTAGTGGTCAAACAAGATCCACTACATCACAAATGAATAGATACAAGTGCTAGGAAAAAGAATAATTATACACCAAGGAGTCTCAATCTCGAATGTATAATAACAAAAACTACTAAGCTAAAGTAGTTAGTCAAAAGTCAGGTGAAGGACCCTGATAAGAAGTCAAGCAGGAGCACCTATAACATCTCAGTCTAACCCGAGTATTATTTAAGAAGAAAATAATAAACGGATCAGTCTAGCTATAAATATCAGATAAAATGAGATACGATAAGAGATATGACTAAAAACGTATGATAACAAGGAAATGTCATACTGTGTCAAGTATACATCAAATAACAACAAAAATCATACAATATCTCAAATCATCTCAAAGCACCAAAAAGAATCACATTCTTTAAATAATTCACCAAAACACAAATATTGACAAAACATATCAATGCCAATCCACGAAAATAGGTGAAACACAAATTCTAGAAATCACAACGAGAAATCCAAAAATCACAAAAGGGGGAAGGCCTATCACTAACGGGAGCATGAAAACTCACCAACACATGTATCACAAACGGGTCGCTAACCCATGGTCGCTAACCGTAAACTGAACATCGACGCACCTAGAAAGATACGCCCATGCACAGTCGAACATCGACACACCTAAAAAGATACGCCCCATGTATAAACTAACATCGATGCACCTAAAAAGATACACCCCATGCCTAGTCGAACATCGATGCACCTAAAAAGATACACCCCATGCACTGACTTAATGAGCCGATTTCTCCATGAACGGTCCAAAGACCATGGGTCGCTAGCCCATAAAAATGAGACGAAGCTCAACAGAACAGGGTATAGTCCCTCACGTGGACAAAGAGACATCGCACATTGCTAGTCTAAACCATAAAATGATCATCATCGATCATCAAGAAGTGTCGATTACACTAAGCTAGTAAATATAAGGGTTTAGCTTCATGTCCCATAACCACTTGCTTAACTCAAATATTTACGAACAAATTGTAGATTTCCACTCGAAAATTGTCACAAGAGTTTCAATCGAACAAGTCAAAGAATTAACCGACGAAGAAAAGCAAGTGTTTCATACCACTTGTTATGCCAAGCCATTTAATTAGATTTTCTCGTACGAATGAGATAAAGGTTTGTATATACTAATAGATTAGAAAACGGTTTTGTAAACGAGCTTTGTATTAAAAATAGAGTTGAAATCATCTTTGTAAAAGAGTTTGAATATTTACTACTAGTATAGAAACCTTTGTATTTTAAAGTGACAAATCACAGAAATGATTGTAGAAACAATCAATCATCAAAAATTCACATACGAAGACGTGAACCAAATCCAAAGAAATCGATACCGAATCCATCAAAATGGATGTTCTCAAAAATCCCGAAAAGAAGTCATCAAAGTCGATAATAAATGATAACGACAAATCGGATCAACTCGAATCGATCAAAATTGGAAAGCCAAGTAAAATAAACTAATAGACTGAAACAAGCAGGTCATCGACTGAACCAGTTGGTCAGTCGACTGACACAGGGATACGAATTTTGTATCCCCAGGGTCAGTCGACTGACCCAGATGGTCAGTCGACTGATACAGACCCAGGTGAATTCTTGGGTCCTGGTTCAGTCGACTGAACCTGCTTCTGAAGCACATTCAGCCTAGCCCCCTTGTGGGGCAAAAGTTCTACAAATCGCGATCGGACGAGCAACGGGCGCTAGGGGTTTACGCCAATCGGCAGCCCAGCCCTATAGGCTCTTCGATATGCCACCAAAAGCATGATCAAACATCAAAGCTATGATTTTTTTAAAGATTTAACTTCAAAACACTAAAAATTGGAATCTTCATAAAACCAATTCAATCCAAAAGCAAATGGACAAGGAATAGATGTTAGAAATTCATACCTAACAACAAAGATAGATATAGACTTAGATGTGAGATAAAAATCTCACCTTTAAACCCAAAAACAATGAATGAGAAGCTTAATCACAAAGGTAAGATCAACCACTCTTCACTTCAACCTAAGAAGCTTGAATCTAAGCTCAAAAGAAGAACATTTCCTAAGTTAGGTTTAGGAAATTTCTGAAATTGAAGAGAGAATGAGTTGGAGAAGATGAAGAGGATGCTTACGTAAGCTTCTCCTTGATTTCTAGCTTGAAGTTGATAATTCCTAAGAGAATTAGGGCTTAGGATTTCTAATTCTTTTTCTCTTTCCCCGTTTTTATCTAAAGCTTGAAGGTATTAGGAAATGAAAGTGAATGAAGAGAAGAGGGGGTGGAGCTAGGGTCTTATGTTAGGTTATTGGGTTGAAACCCAAACTCAAAGCCCTAAGTGAAAAATAGCAAAATTCACTCAACTCCAAACATATCGATGTTTATACCCAAAAAGGACGCAAACGCCATTTTGAACTCAATGGAAGTGGTCTCGAGTCCTAATTCGACTGTTTGCAAAAAGTAGCTTTTCGGACTATAATCCGACTAACGATGCTATATTTAAATAAAATATTTAAATATACAATCGTAAAATATGTGGGTTATTACATGTTCGGTAAATGTAGAGTTAGACTTCGACGAATTGACTCTAGAATATTCTGGCCTTAGTGTTCGGCATAAGCATGTTCGGCTATACATCGAGCATGGAAGGAGAAGACATGGGGAACCTTAGGTCTAGTGAGAGGTTGACTTAGTGCATGGTTGATTCAATAGTTAAAGGGCTGGGCAGGTATTTTGGTTTAGGAGTTAGCTTCGGTCCAATCTTGGCGCTATGTAATAGGTGCTTCGGTCCAGGGATGGAATTGTTTGGGTGTTGGCTTCGGTTCGAGGTTGGAGTTGGTTCGGTGGTAAACACTGGACAAGAAATGTTGTCCTGGGGTTTTGCTTTGGTCCGGTGGTCGCGTTGTTTTGGTACAGTCACAAGCTAAACCGGGTAAAGCATGAGGACGAAGTATTGGATACTGGCTTCAAGCTTGGCATGGATGTGCTTTAAGGTGGAGTTAGGGTTGTTTTGGGATTTTCTGGGGTTGGCTTAGAGCAAGAGTATACACTACAAGAAAATATACATTTGGTTGCACTTATTAGTAGCGTTTGAAAGCTAAGTGCAACTATTAATGTACAAGACAGTACCAAAATTTACCGCTCTCGCTCCAAATTTCTCCCTCCAGTTAAAATACTTTTACCTTTCTAACTTTTCACGTTCCCCCCAATTTCATTTTCCTACTCGCTTTAGAAAAATTTCATAAGTCCTAAATTATCATCGTCTTCATCGTCGCTTTTCCTCCATCATCATCATCGTCCTACTCCTCTCCTCTCCACGTTGTCCATCAACTCCTCCTTCTATCTACTGCTATTTGATTAGATTCTACACAAACCTTATACCGGTATGGATTTTATACTTTATTTTGTCATTAAACATTCATTTTATAAATCGAATAGCAAAAACCCTAACTTGCTAATTCTTCTGGACCAATCTACACAAACCTAATTTGCTAATCCATACGATTATAAATTAATGTACATATTTTCAACCTATTTCCTTATTATACCCCTTCTATCTGTTGTTTAATTTTAATTTTTATGCCAAATTCATACTCGGTTGTTATTTCTTCCCTAATTTGAAAACTAATATCGACTTTTATATAGCAACCTGTTTGTATGGGTTCTATATTGCCATTTATAATTCCATTATCCATGTTTATTCTACAATTAAAATCGAGTGAAAATTCTTGATGCTATAGTTCAGTCTTTATAGGTTCTAGCAAACAGACCTGATATTATCAGAGAAGATTACATGAATGAGCTCTGTTTTCTGCAAGATGATGTTCCCCCCTTTTCTAATAAGGTATATTGGTTATCAATAATTGCAACTACAAAATCTGTACTAGTACATTGAGTGAATAAACTTTGTTCTTGCATGTGTAGGTAGCATTTGCTATTATGGAAGAAGAACTCGGACAGCCACTTGAAACTGTTTTTAGTAAAATTTCATCGCAGACAGTTGCAGCAGCGAGTTTGGGCCAAGTTTATCGTGCTACTCTGAGGGATACAGCAGAAGATGTTGCTATCGAGGTTAGTACATGTCATTCGTGTGTGTAGCCTGCCTTGTTGCTGCCACTGGTGGCCTCATACTTGGCTATGATATTGGAATTTCAGGTTTCATAATTTTGACCATTGGTTGTGTTATTAATTCTATAAACAGCATGAAGATTTTAGTTTTCTTCCTATCTCATTCTAACCAGCATTCAACTAATAATTACGTAAAGTCAACACCCTTAGAGTAGTATTTAACCTGACTTTCTCTTCAATATTGCCAATAACTAATAAGCTTCTCAGTTGGTTTAGCGAAATAATTTGATGTGTGTAATGTCTGTTAGGTGGAGTAGCACCTAGGGATGCTTTTCTAAAAGAATTCTTTCCTTCTGTGTACAAGCAAGGAAGGAAAGAAACAGTAGGAAGAAACCAGTATTGCAAATTTGATAGTCAAGTACTGACTTTATTCACATCATCACTGTATCTCGTGGCATCTATTGCATCAGTTTTTGCTTCTGATCTCACAAAGAGTTTAGGCAGAAAATGGACCATGTTTGGAGGTGGTATCACATTTCTCATTGGTTCTGCTTTCAGTGCATCTGCACATAATCTTCTCCTGCTTATTTTTGGGCGCATCTTTCTTGGTATTGGCGTTGGTTTCACTAATCAGGTAAATAAGTATCTATTAATGAATAATTTGTTGCATTTTCATTTTGGAATATTTTTGCTTAAATGTTACAAACTATATTTGTGTGAAGGTAGGTAGTTACCAATTAACCCCAAGTGTGCTCACTGAGATACACTGTGTCTGTATATTCTTTTTTCTTTAATTGAATGAATTACTAAACATCATTATATCCTGTTGAGCAGGGCCGGTTTAGTTTATTTTGGACCAATTGCTGTATGAAATGCAGGTAGTGTTATAAATTTGGAGAAGTCTTACGACCTGTACTTCAGAATCAATTAAGTCTATACAGAATTTTTTAACTTTATATTTCTACACACACACACACATTCATATATATTTATATATATGTATGTATGTGTGTCTGTATATTCATTTGTTACTAAGTCTTATGACTTGTGCTATAAATTGTTATTAAGTTTTACCTATGAACAAAAAGTGGAACTTCTACTACTAACGTACCCAAACTGTTACCTCATCACTTGAAGTATTTTTAGATCAGTCAACTAATCTCATAACATACTTGTTATATTGATCTATTCTCTGCAATTCCGGTGATAGCTCATATGTGGTACCTTATATTGATTTCAACAAATCTATGTACTCTCATATTGAATTAGTTTATATCGCTTCTAGTGAATGAGATGCTTCAAACATTTAACTGAACATAGCCCATCTTCCACAACGTGGAACCAAACATTGTATTGAGTTAATGAGAGTTTTAAAATAGGACCCCTAATGCGCTTTACAAGGATGATTGAGAACTGTCTTTCATGATAAGCTTCATATTGAAGAGGTATGTGGCATTAACTGAAGATACTTATCATGAAAGAATACATTTTTCTCCAGTAAAATCTTATTGAGCTTTGAAGAACTTGCTGTCTATATGTATGTTTTTTATACATAACCGCCTTTCTAATATGATTTTTTGAGAATGAACTTGCTATTATCATTGAGGTTCTTTTGGTAGTATTGATACCTGCAAAACGCTTTAAAATGCTCTTGGTTCTTTGATAAGATTAAAAATAATATCAGAACTATGTCACTTATGCCATCCTATCATTTTGAGATTCACTTGGAATATGTGTTGAGAATTAACTGCATATTTTTTCGGAATTTACAAGGGGCTTGGCTGTTTGAGTTATTTATTATTATTATTAGTTTTGAAAATAGATTTATTATTTGTTATAAACATTTTCTTTAATATTACACGGAAAGGGATATTTACAATGATGGTAAAAAGAGTGTGTATCATTTGTCAACTTCAGTGAAGACATACAGAATAAGAAGTAAGACGTGGACATGAGGATGGCCATGTTGTTATTGGTTTATTACTTGTAAAACTGAAATGAGCATGTTCCCCATGACTCTGTTGGGTGGTGAGGGGTCCCCTTGTTATATAATAGGGAAGATACATGCAGAGCTCGGTCTAGGTACATTTTCTTATCTATGCCTCAAACATGTATTTCATAAATTATGATTTTAAATATAAAACCTGATTTTGCTCATATCAGCTAAAGCCTAAGCCGATGAAAAATGGTGACAGTGAATATATATTTTTCTTAGAATTTTGAAGAAATAACTGGTAGATTAATATGAGAGTGATTATGATATTGGGAGGTAGAAGACAGAGTCACGGATGGCTAAAATAGTCGTGCCATCTGTTTCGGTGGATCGTCTACTGATTTCAATCTCAAAAACAAGCGATGAGATCTAATGGGTAAAAGATATTATGTTAATTATTTTCCTTCGTATAGTCACTCTCTCATATGTTTACTTCATGTGTTAAATTTTGATTAGTTGTATCCAAAACATAAGATAGGCTACAGTAACAAAGTTACTTGCTTGTTCATTTAGCTTGCTTGTTACAAGTTATCTCTGTTCTATCTGTTAGCTTTCTATTCCATCTGTTAGTTCTTTAGTTTAATTTGGTATTAATTCTTCCATCCCAAATTATGATATTTGATGGGTATTAAATTTTGCTGCTTTGTCAGAAATTGAGTGTAATGAATACAGGCGCAGTCAACGGAGTAAGTAAACAAAGAACAGGGATGAGGCATCTACAGCACCACCATAAGCAAGATTTCCAGCAAATGATCATTTCCAATAGCCAGCCTTATCTTTGTTGAAGTTAAAGAGCTCGTTGAAGTAGTCCTTGAATGAAAATTTCAAGGCATGAAGATGGGGAAAGTTGAGGTAAACTGTAATGGGGATGTTAACAAAGAAAACATAGAGAATAGTCTTACTAGTATAAAGGATAATAATATAGTGAACCCTACGGTTCTGAATGTTTAATAATGCTTTAGAGAATTTTAACAGGGAAGATAATAGTGTATTTATTGAGAACAGTAATGTAGTGAATACTGATAACACTCTTGAACAACGTATCACTTCACATACAAATGACCCCGAAGTTGAATCATTTACGAATGGTACTAATGCTTGTTCTTCATATGATATTCTATATTTGAAGTCTAGCGATTTTGTTAGTCCTATTGTTTAAATGATGGGATAGATATAATTTATGTTTATGAATATAATAATATGTTATATGTTCTACATATGTCATGGTTTGTTTTGGATATGTAAGTTTTTATGGAGTAATTTTACGGCTGGAATGAAAATAATTTATTGTTAATTCATATTCTACCGTGAATACATGTAAAATTTAGTGTAAACACACGATAGAAATTTGATCTTCATTTGCAAATAATTCATAGTGAAACCAATATAACAAACTTATAAGAAATTTACCTGCAGATATCTTAATTCCAAACTAAGTGTGTGAATATGTAAGATACATTCTTCAATTTGGTTTCCATGCACATACCTAGTATATATAATGTATGTATTTATGTGAATGGGCCATGATTTTCATTGTTCATATTTTTGGTTGACATAAGTTATATTCAAAATATGTCATTGATAGCTTGACAACTTGTATAGGTTGAAACACCAGACATGTATTGAGTGAGAAAACCTGCTCTGTTTTCACTTGTTTATTTTACTGATTTATTTGTACAGTGTCAATTGGATCAACAACAAGACCAGGTGGTGTACCTGATTGGGTAGACGAGTGCTATCAAAAGGTTGGTGTTTTCTTTCAGAATGCTCTCCTTAAAATTTTGAATTCAGTTAATTGCATGAACTAGTTTATAAACAAATACATGTTTTTAAACCCGAGGCAAGCTTAATGTGAAGATGCATATAATTTTAAACTTGAAAAATGAAGTACTATTGTTTAGAAATGATAAACATCTTTCAAGTTTTGCAGTGTGACTTTATGTTGCATAGAAAGTGATTTAGGGCCTGCATATGGATCTCACACATGTACCCTACACCCGTTTCTAGCGGGCAAAGTGGGTTAAGTTTTACCTCAGTTTGGAAGTTTTATAGCATTGCTCGATGTTGTTTGTTAATCACTGCTAATTTAAGGATAAAAAAGAAAATCCGCTATCTTTCCTTTGTACCTATGACACAAACTTGAAGTATTAGTTATCTTTTCTTCAGAGATAATTTATTTTGTTAGGATATTAAAATGTTGATCTTTTTTAAGTGAGTTATAAAAGGCATGCCATGATGCATACAATGGCGCATGACACAATGTGACGATTGCATCATTTACATGCATGGATGTAAATGGTGCGGTGCACACATATATGTATTATACTAATAATAATAATAATAATCATAAACTATATGAATGTATTTTGTAGGTTTTGTGGCTATAAAGTTAAAGCAGTTGCCAGGACTAAGAACCCTTATGGATTAGCACCTAGAATGATGTAATTTTTATCAGGATTTAGATTAGAACTAAGCATGTGTGGTACTATAACACTTTAAACCATATCTCTGGCTATGAAGAATTTTGTTATAGTAAAACATCATTTAATGTGATAACAAAACTAGAGCATACTTCCTCTTTAGCTTACAGACAATGTCAGATTTGCTTGAGTGTTATAAAATTTTGAATAGTCAATATTATACATTTTGTGATCATAGTTTGATCAAAATTTAATCTAAATCAAATGTGTATGTGAAAAACAGTGCAAAAAATTAAACCTAAATATTTATATCCCAATTGCTATTTTTTTTACCGAAGGTGTTACCGAATCTATTATCCCACTATCATATAAATAGTTATTTATGTCGAAACTGAAGTTTAGTCAGACATAATACTTCACGTTGTATTTCACGGTGTATCTTAAAACAAGAAGTTCAATTAGCATTAGAGAAATAATGGTTGAAGGTGCTCTAACATTAAACTTTCGAATTTATGTTATACAAAATTGGTACAGCACTGGAGCCAAAATTTAGGCATTAAGGCTAAAATTAGGGTTAGGAATGGGAGCCCCAGGCTCAAAGATCGGCGAGTAATTCCCCGAAGGCGAGAGATATTTTGGCCTCGAGAATTTTGGAAACACTTGTTTTGCTAATAGCGTTCTCCAGGTTAGATTATTTTGGCTTTGAGTTGAAATATTGTATTTTGTTGCCTAAACCAGAGTTTGATGAACGATATCGTTCTGGATTATGTTAATTTCGTTCGAGCAAGATGATTATGTATTATAGAGTGTGTTATAATAAGCAGAAACTATTTGTAAAATTACTATGTCATGCTACAATGTACTACTTACTTTATTAGTGCTGTCTGTGATTTCACTTAGTAGACATTGAATTATATTATTTTGTAGCTTAACTTTTGTTGGTATTTGTAAATATCAAGTTTGAAATTTTGTTAATTTGCATAACTCTTGCAGGCTTGCAGGCTTTCTATTAAAATTTTGTTAATGTATTGAACATAACTCTTTTCTTTTTTGTAGGCACTTTACTTTCTTGTACCTTTCTGGAAAAAGCTATTAGAGTACCATGTAAATAATAAAAATGTGGGTGTGAGAGATACTGAAGAAAACATCTTAACATGCTTGGCTGATTTATTCACCCAGGTATGCAATATAATACTGAGCGTTCCAATTTGTATTCTACAGTTGCCCATAGCAGATCATGTGATGTATTGCTTTTCAGTACAATTATAGAACTTGAGCTTGTTGCACTCATAATTTTCTATTAATAATCAACACAGGAATTATATATTTATCCCACTATCACATAAATAGTTATTTATGTTGAAATTGAAGTTTGAAGGGATAAGAGATGGATCTGGACATATAATGAAGATAGACAACATAATCTGGACAGGGATAAGCAAATGCATGGCGGTAGTAGCATGTGATGATGCATGGGAGTAGCATGTGAAGATCCATGGGCCAAGCTGAGATTTTTGGTATGTTGCCTTCTTGTCAGTTTGGGAAGTTTGATATAAATAAATATTTGAATATAGTGCATCCGAAAAGGGAGGAATCCTTGTTTGGTTCTTTGGAGCAAAGAAGATAGGTATTATCAAACTTATTATTTTTTGGCCTCGGTGAATCTAAGTTGTTTCACATCATCTATATTGTTGATATGAGTTGCAGAAATCTCAATGTTTATAGCACATGAATCCTTGTGAATGCGATATTCTTGTGTGCACGGATGAGGCTAGTAGAAGTCCTGACAATTTTTGTTAATATGTGTTAATATAGAATATCGAGTTATAGATTACATGATTTTCATATATACATATATATATACATACATATTTATTTATATATATATACACACACATATATATATATTGTTGATTGTTAAACTCGTTTGCAGGTAATTAGCTATTTCGAAGCGAAGACTGTCGACAACAAAGAACTATTGGTAATCAAGCAACGAACATGAATTTAATTGTTATATATGTTGTCGTATTTTGTTAGTACCATTTGTGGAAACTTGTCTGTGAATGCTTGTAGTATGTGACTTATTTTGTTGAAAAACTACTATTGAATTGATTATGGATATTATATTTGATTGTGAGATTAGCATGTTTTTGTAATTATTTGAATATGATGATCATATGATTGATTGTTTGTATATGCTACAGTTTCATTTTAAAAACGCTACTGAAAATCAAAAAAGCATATAAACAAAAAATGCAACCAAAAAATGAAGACTTATGGTAGCGTTTTTTTAACCCTACAGAAAAAACCTATAGCTGCATTTAAAAGTGACTTTTGGTAGCGTTTTTTAAATCCTACAGAAAATATCTATAGTTGCATTTAAAAGTGACTTTTGGTAGCGTTTACTACAACGCAACAAAAAGTTTTAGACTTTTAGTTGCATGTCGTATAACAGCGTTCTCTAAAACGCTACCATAAGTTATGGTAGCGTTTTTTCAACGCTACCAAAAGTCTTTTCTGGTGTAGTGATATGACTTTGAGACATTTCGAGGTGAACTAGAGGATTAAGTAGCAACCAAGGAAGTGATGTGGTTTCATAGACTCGACGATGTAAGCGTAATAGATTGAACGCTTCAAGTAGAAAGTGTTCGTAGAATTTGTAATCTCCAAAGAGACAAGTTCGATATAGAGTGAACTTTTAGATTAGAACATATAGGGGTTTCTACTAGGATCGTCTAAGGAGACAAGTTTGATATGGAGTGAACATGTAAAGTTGAACATACAGAGGTTTCTACTAGAATCGTCTAAAGGGACAAGTTCAATACGAAGTGGACTTATAGAGTTGAACATATATGGGGTTCTACTATTGGGACATATGTCGAAGAGATTGTAGATAACTCAAAGGTCTTGAGTATGCTCAAGAAGAAGGGGACGGTGGGGATGCTTACTACAGATCAACACTGGTTGATTTTTTATCCCCAAACCTATATGACATGGTTAGTTTCCTGACCTTACAGAGTGGAATGGGTTCAATCATCAATGGGACCGCAATGATATGTATTCATTGATCAATACAAGGGAATATATGAGTCATCTTATATCCAAATGCATTGAATTAAGAGATGCGAGATTATTTGATGGTTGCTATGATCGTTACGCTTCCTATGTTTGATATGGATGCCACACGATGCAGGTATTATTACATGGTATACCTAGGCACTGCACAGTGTACTTTATGTAGTAATACATATATATAATAGCAGATTAGCATGTATTAATGTTCTATGCTAACTTGTTGAATGTAGGGATATGTCAGGTATGATTCTCCATACCTCATGTTCCAATTTATTATATCGATTTTTATAGTATTTTTAGATTATAGATCGCTCATGCTAGACTTTTTTTCTGACTGGAGGTTTTATGTCTTACTTATTATTATCTTAGGTACTCTTAAATGAGTAGATTAGATATAGTAGGTCTGAGATAGCGCATGGAGTTGTATGTAGGACGAGCAGGTGGTTAGCGCTTTCATATACTATATTTTGGAGCTATTATTGTTCTTCTATTGTGTAGTACTACGGAGCTATTACCAGTACTTACTTATTAGAGACAGCTTTCCATTTATTGTTTATTTAACTTGACGTATAAACTCCTTTTCCACTTTGTTTTGTATGACTATGATAGACCGATGTACCCCAATTTACCATGGTTCAAATAATGTTGCGTCGCCTATTTTATATCTATGTTGATTATTATATTTTATCATATGCACTGTGAGATATATGATTGTTCTGTTTTAGAAATTAGTTATTTTACCGTTGATTACTGCATTACATCGGCCAGATACCGTTGCAGCGCACTATTTCTGGTATTGGGGTATCAAAGGTGTAGGGTGGTCGTCACATTATAACATTTTATAAAATAATTAATTCGTGTGAATTTTCTAAGAATTCGCAAATGTGGTTGTGCGACTTAGAGGTGGAATTCAGTCAGCAATTAATATTGAATAATTCAAATATTAATATTCATATGTCACTTTAGCCAGTATTGTGATAGTTTGGGCGAATTCATCGCTAATAGACCTTTTAAGTAAAATCATATTTTATATTATCCTAAGCGGTACCAATGGCGACAATAATCTACAAACGTTATCTTCATCAATACTATATGACATCCTAAGATGTACGGAGTCAAGTGCTAGTCAAAACTCTAACATTATCCACATTCAACTTGATCAGTCCATAATCAAAGTCTTTGGTTCGATAATAACATTTATTTTTAATCGTACTACTCTATCAGATATTTTGTCTTTAAGTTGACTATAGTTGACTATGATACTAACCTCATACAACTAAGGAGATGACTTCTATATTGAATAGTCTTTCACCCTTAATGCTTCAACTCAGACCTAACTATAGGCGCTCGATGGATCTCTATATCATTATTTAACTACAATCAAAGTGGAGTATTCACATTAAAGCTCCACAATATTCTCAAGTGGAGGGAACTTTGTAACATTGTCACCTTGAGATTTCTTGTTTGATGTAGTTGTTATTAACTAACAAGAAACTCTCAGACGAGTCATTTCATAGTTAACCAATAACTACAAGTATGTAACCCCTTGGTGCCCCTAACAGCCGTGAGTAATACAATATCCAACATTTTGTGAGCGTTACACACTCCGGTCTCAACGGATGTGTCGATATTCTTTCTCAAAACATATTGACCAGGAATATATAAAACAAAATGTTACTTTATTTTGTAATTAGTTACTCTTGATTGCAACTATTTACTACTACAGTCACATAGCATTTTATTTAGGATTTTCTTATCAATGCACTTTAAATTTATTACTTAACTAATTATATCACAATCTAACAATGTATATAGAAGAAAAACAAGCACCTTTATTATGCACAAGATAGACTATAGAGTTGGATATATGTAACAAATTACATAATTGCCATTAGGGCATACTAGTAAATATTTCAATCTCTCACTTACACTTGGGGTCAATTATGGAATCATAACCCCACTCCTTTAATCAGTCAGAACTTATCAATCAACCATTTGGCGAACTGATCTACTATATACTTTGACAGCCAACATCTTTTCATTGTTGATAAATTGCCTTTATCATATGGAACTTTCAGAGTATGTGTCTGGACATCTTGTTAGCCCTAGGTTATTTCACTGTTTTTATCGTGGTATTGTTTTCATAATAAAGTCATTGAATTCTCAACATTTGTAATCACCCTTAGCTTGGTTATAAAATTTGAGCAGTTATATTTGTACTTCTTTCCTTATGGCACTATCTAAGGTGATATACTTAGCCTTTCGGTTGAATCAACCTCCTCTACTCATTTGGAACTTTCCAACTCAAATCTCCTTAATTAAGATTGAATGTGAATTTAGAATTGACACACTATATTCGATATCACTTATGAAGTTTGAGTCAGAACACTCCTTCGTAAGGAGTTCGTTGTTTCCATAAATAATTCTCTAGTATTTCATAAATACCCGAGATTACTCTTAACTACTATTTAGCAATTTTAATTAAGATTTGATACCGTCTTAATGTACTAATTACATAAGCAAGCTGTGATATAATAGACAACATAGCATATATGATAATTCTATTATCAACACATATATAAGGAATCTATCTCATATGTTTTATATTAAAGTTTTTAATATGATGTCAGTTTATATCATTTGGGACAATCCCAACATCCTTACTTATAGTTTTAGAAATGTTTTAGTGCATTTTAATATTCTTCCTTAAAGGCGCATATTCCTTAGCATTTTGACTGATAATTAAACTATTTGATTTCTCTATCAAAATACCTGCTCAATTCAGATGCTCGTCGAATAATTCTATCGATCTAACACTTACAAACTTAGTTATCGCTCTCACTAATGTTATGACATTTTGGTTATCATATGCAGTCATTATTAAGAGTTTTTGTTCTCGCCAAGATGTACCAAAATTTAAAGTCGTATTAGTTAATAATTTTGTGCGTAAAATCTGAATTAACTTAAGTATGTTGACTAACGAATCTGTTATGCTTATTTCAATAGCTGAAATTTACAACAATATTCTTATCAATGTTGTTGACTATATTCCAATTGCATTGGAATTCCTTTCAAAGACATATCCATGGCTGGTGGATCATATTCCTTTGGGTACAACTATCAAAATCCTATTTTGATAATGTACTTGGAACATATTCTGGATTTAAGCATAATACCATATGGTGGATTCGACACCCTTTACAACTTATTGGCAACTAAGGAAATTGTTACTACTTCTCGATATTGATATGAAACTCATAGTTACTGTTAAATGTGCAGAAATTCATATTAGACTTTATAATGAGTTTTGATTTTTTTTAGAATTGGTTATTTCCTTTCATCTTATATAATTAATTTCTATGTTAGAATATTTAGATCATATCTAATACTTACATAAAACCGATTCAATTTTGAGTTTACAAAACGTATGACAATAAAATAAATTAGTCAACCATTGTTGGTTGGTCCCAAACTCCTTTGTGGGGCTTCACAAATGATCCCTCACGATTGAATTTTACGTGAAACTTCTCGACTCAAACAACCTGTCCATTTTTTGACATAAGACACATAAAGGTTTAATGTTAATTCTTATCTTCTATGATTACATAAACAGTGCTTTGGATGAAATTAAATTTAAGATATGTACTTACTCTTAAGTACATATCATTATAGGAAGAAGTTTATTCAACATCATTCATCATCAATCAGACTTTGTCTAATAAAGTCTGATTACCCCTTATCAATACATCGATATGTATCACAAGGAGGAGTAACTTTAAGATTGAATTTTATTTGTTTCAAGGTACTTTTGGAACTCTTTCCAATATACTCACCTATTCAATCAAATCGAGTTGTTTTATTTTCTTTACATGTTATATTTTCTAATTCTTTTTTAAATTTTATGAACATATCGAAGATATACAACTTATGTATCAAATAACCATGTTCAAGCCCATTATAATTCTGTAACGACCCGTAAATTTCAGTGGTCTTATTTATTTAATTAATTGAATATTTGTGAAATTTTAAACAATAAAATTTTGAAATTTAAATTTGATATTTGAAATGCATCTGTTTAAACATAGCAACTGGTAAATTTTCATCAGATAATTTGAAAGTTTATTTTCTAGTGTAATTTTATTCCAATTTATATCAGTTAAAAATTGATGGTAATAAAATGTTTGTCAAACCTAAATATTTTTACATATAAAATTTGTAAATCATCTTCTGAGTGAGACGTCATCTTTCGTTTCGTCAAATTTGGACATCTATTGCTCCGTTTATCTTATTTTCGACGGATTTGCAGCATTTTCGGTACCGATTATCGACTTTTGATTCAATGATCGTACCACTAATATCTGTATACCGTTCTGTCTGTCTTGTCGTGCTGATCCCTGCAATATATTTATTTCTGTGCTTCGAACTCTGGTATGCAACGGTAAGATTGAAACAGTTCACCGTAACGGTACCGAATTTTGACTTTACATTTTCCCTTAGACTTCAAATCTATAACGTGCAGCCCAACAACAATTAATTGGTTTAATAATTTTCCAAAAATCAAGGGGTGACCAATTCTACTCCTACTGTTCAGTATTTGTGGACCTGTTCTTTCGTTGTCTATTCCCATTTCAATTTATATCCTCTGGATTGTTTCGTATCCGGTTTTGATTGAAAGGAGTATAATAAAATAATATAATCATAAGATTATACGAAAGCCTGTTCATCATCCCTTTCATTTTTCTGAAGCCTACTCATATTCATTTTTCCACTGCCTGGATCTCACGTCGCCACAACAATCTTCCTCCCTATCACCGAATCCTCCCTCCCCTAGCATGTTTCCCTTCCTTCCTCCGCTGATTTTCCCTTATCCACGTCAGCCATGCCTTCCACCAAGCTGTTGCCGAGCTTCGGCCTCCACCCTGCACACAAGCACCAGCACGTGCATCTCGATCTCCCTCCCTTTATCTACTGTAATGGCTCGTGCTTCTCTGGTGATGCTATAAGGTAGTATATATATATAAGTTGTAGATGTGTGTTGTTTTGAAATATATATATATCATGATTTTTTTTATTTTCAACATGGGTTTGCTGTGAAACTTTATATTATACAGTTTATATATGTTTTGGTTTGTATAAATATTTAGTACTTTGAGATATGTATATGAGGTCTGTTATATGAAAAGTATATAAATTTATATATATATCTAATACGAAATTTTACACTTTTGATTCCAAAGCATGTATAACAGTTTGTTAGTGTATATACTTTGTAAGAGTGTTATATATATTGAAGTATAAGAACATATGCTGCTTTGTATATAATGTTTGCGTAGGCTAGTTTATACCTATTTGTATTATATGGCATATATATAAGGTTTAAAAATATATATTTGCAGTGCATATGTTTAACTCGGTATAGATATACATATGTTAGTTAGGGGAAGATATATTTTATAAAAAGTTTGTACAAGTCTAATAGCTATATATGTTTTATATATTATTAATATGTATTATAAGCTTTCGTGTAATTACGTTTTGCATATGAGTTGGATGTCTGCATGGGTTAGTTTATATATATATAAAAATTTAATAAACATTTGCAAGTTATATGTATGATATCTTGTATATAAAGTTACACTATATATATAGGAGTATATAAGTTTATATTAGTACTACAGAGCATGTCG
Organism: Allium fistulosum; assembly: GCA_030737815.1. Lineage (NCBI taxonomy): Eukaryota > Viridiplantae > Streptophyta > Magnoliopsida > Asparagales > Amaryllidaceae > Allium > Allium fistulosum. Next base: position 1,189,056,117 of record CM060904.1, on the reverse strand, counting down.
TGGTATATAAAAGTTTATATATGTGTTTTTGGATTATATAAGATATTTCTAATACATATTATATTTTGATAGTATTTTTCAGTGCATGCATTTGAAAGGAAAGAAAGGCATGTAAATGTTCTGTTCTATATGATAGTATATAAGTAGTTTACACGCTCTGTTATTATTGAAGTGTCTGTTATCATACATAGTTCGTATCTTATATATTGTTATAGTATATATATTATAGATGGTAAAAATATGTTCTGCATTATATGTATCTAAAATGGTATATATATTTATCTACAGAGTGGTATATATATGTCCTCAGTTTCATAGTTGTATATTAGTTAAGAATATATATAGGTGAGTTCGGTTATGTCTGAAGGTATATATAAGTATAATTTGTCTTAAGATTTTTACAGTATATATTTTTATTTATAAAACAGAGCAGGCCTATTTTGTACTATATATTATTTGGTTATATAAGTTGTATAACTCTTGTGAGTGTGCAATATATATATTCACCATATATTAGTATTATATTTGGGTTTTACAAAGTGATAAATACAACTGTCTGTTTACTTGTCTGTTTATATAAGTATATTAGTCTTATTTGTATTATTTTATCAATATAAATTTGTAAACAGTAATATAGTGGTAGGTGTTGTGTTTGTATAAGAGTTTGCATATGTGAGATATGAGAATCTAACTATTTACAATATATATAAATATATATATATATATATATATTTAAATATCGGTTTTAGAATAAACATGGATCTTAAAGTATAATGTGTTAGTTTATATAAGTTTAAAATGTTGATTTCGGGAATGATAATAATAACAGCTTATATATATTTTCCACTTTATATTAAAACTGATTCTGATTAGTCTCCTCGTTTTCCCAATTGTCAGCTTTGTCCGTCGTGCCTGTTTGCTTCATTCAAATCGTATCCAACTAGCGTTGCTTTGGAATTCGTAGCTTATTTCCTTATCAAATCCGTCTAGCCTCGAAAGGTGAGCAATCACTCTGATTAACGTTCTTGTATTTCTTAAATTTGATTTCAATTGAAATGTCAATTGAAATATGCTGATGTTAGTTATTTACATTGTTATATATGTCATTATCTGTATCTGTTCACCTGTGACATCTGACACCATTATCTGTTATTTATATTGATGATATATTGCTTGTTACTACTGTTATTTCATTATCATATCTGTTATCACTCTGCAAGTTCCCTGTTAGTATGGAACCACTATGGGTTGAAATGGTACATACCCGAACGATTTGTAGAATAGGAGAAAATCGTTATGGGTTGAAATGATAAACCCAAGCGATTTTTATTGAATTGAATTTGGGATTGCGGGTTGAAAAGATATATACCCGTATATATAATTTAAATTGCGAATTGAAATGATAAATATCCGTATCACTTGACCATAGGATAGAAAATTATATACAGGCACCGTTGGTCTATATATAAATGTTTTGAAAATGATTTCTTTGATTTTGAAAAGAAATATATGGTTTTGATAAATATTGATTTTTAAAGATTCATTAAAGTTGATTTAATAAAGTTGATAAATAATATGTTTAAGTATTTATTTAATATCTATATTTTCAAATATAGAATTTTTAATGATTTGAAATTGATTGAAATTATATTTATTTAAGAATTAAACTTAAATAAGTTGATTTGAAATGTATTGAATTTGTAATTTAAAGAAGTATTTTACAACTTGAAATTTGAAAAGGTGACTTAAATGGATATTTCAAACTTATATATATTTAAATGGGATATTTTGTTTATTTAAATTTGTAAATTGAAATTGCATTTAAATGTTATGGAAATGATTAAGTTAATATTTCAAAACTAAATAATTGTAAAGTGAATCTGATATGTATATAAATTTATCGAATTTAGTTTTGAAATGTTGAATATTTAAAGCTTTGAAATATATTAAAATTGAAATGGCTTATTTTATGGTACAGATATGTATTTGAAATCGATAATTTGAAATGGTTTATTTAGAAGCTGAATCAAGTTGAAACTGATGATTTGAGATTTGATTTAATTAAATCTTTGGAATTCGAGTTAATCTGAATCGATTTGTGAAATTTGAGGAAACTATTTTATTTTATAAAGAAATTTTAATATCGAAACTGTTTAAAAGGAAAGTGTTATGATTTCCAAAATACTATGATTTCAAAGCTGTGATTTTCCAATGTGTTTTGATTTTTTAAAAAAAGACTATGATTTCGAAAGCGTTGTAACTTTGGAAAGTGATATGATTTTGAAAATGGATATATTTGAAGTAAAAATGATATCGTATTAAATTGGGTTTTGAAATGATAATGATATTTTAGTTTTGAGGTATAATTTATTTTGAAATGACCACGGTGTTATAATAACGATTGGTTGTTAAAGAGACCGGGATCGGATATGGACATACTCTCTGTCGATACCGAAAACCACTTTGACAATTGTGTATGCGGTGGAGTTTCCAGAATGAAGTAGGATGGTGGCGACGATCCTAAGGTATATACGTGGACCCAACTCCCGTGAGTTGGCATAAGGTGGCTAAAACAGGAGCGATCTCGGACCAGTGAGGTAGCACCTCGTATCGGACACACTTCTTCGATTTCATTCTATTACTTGTTGATTTTGGTGGCTACCCTTCGATTTGGGAGTGTTGTTCGAGGTGGAACGGTAGTGGCTGCTATGCGTATCCATCAGTCCGTGTGCGTAATTGGTATATCTACCCTGGCATTGCCTAGTTGTGCCGTGTCACCTACCATATCGAGCTTTACTACGATTATGATTTTAAGATCCGACCGCGTTAAGGTTCTCCATCCCCTTAACGCTATTTTCTATATGATTATACTTTACTAATTAGACACTACTGTATATAGCGTATATTACTACATAGTAAATAGTTTAACGGACCCTTAGAGGATGGTTATCCCAAACATCCTTTAAGTTACTTGTATTTCAGTGATATTTCATTTGAGTTGGATTTATTGAATATAAGAATGTTAATCCTGACTCGAGTGTTTTGTGTTTTGCTTTACGCTCGGGTCAGACTGAGTGATACAGCATTTGAGACTCACCTCTGGAGTTGAAGCTTCGCTTGGAGATCCAGCTATCTATCGATCCTACTTTCAGTTATTCAGTTGATTCCAGTGATGTATTCAGATCTTGTATTTGATTATTGTATTGAGACATCTATTGTATTCGAGACTTCTGTTGTATCTTATTTAACTCTGTTATATATATATAGTAGCTTCATGAACTACTATCCTTTTGTTTCCGCTGCATTATTGTTATATTACTCTGTGTCTGTGATCTGTAATTATTTTATTTACTGTATATGCTGAGTTTTGCCAAATTTTATTTACAATCCATTGTTTTGAATTATTCAAGTCCGCATGTGTGGATTTATTATTGATTTGAATGGTCCAAAATACTGGGTCGTTACATGTGGTATCAGAGCTCTGGTTTTAGGCAAAACGCAGCATATAGAGTAAAATTCACTTACAGAATCACTTTCGTTCGGGCTTGAATTCCTTCTTCTTTGACTTGGTTTCTTTGAATCCTGGAACGTTCCCTTCGGTTCCAAAGTTCATTCTTGTCTCCCCTATTCGTGTCTTCTTAATTCTGGAGTATCCCATAACTCCACTTCGAAGGATCTTTATAATAAATCGAGGGTCTCGCCAATCTTTGAATAATTTGTACAGGGGTGAAACTCCTTTACAATCGGTATTGATTTACTGGAGATTTCTGTATCCTCGGTTTACGATGCTGCTATCTTATGCTATACCCGAATTCTACCTTTGGTAATCGAATGTCGATTTACTTCAGAATTCTACATCGATCTTATCTACACGGTTGACCCGGTTAAGGTTGCCCGCGATTTATACAACTTTATCCACCTTCCTGTTTGAAATGCAATCATCTAACCTTCGTTTCGAGCCTATCTATTTTAGATTAGAATTCTCTTTGATTAGAGTCCCTCTATATTTGGATCTCTATCCTTGTGTTGGAATCCAATTCTGGAATCATCATGTGAGGGAGTGTATTTGTAATTAATATAAAATAGTTTATGTTTATAATGTGTTGTTTGAGTTGTTGATGTTGGTTTGGATTTTCGATCGATTCGTCTGATCAACGCTATCGATAGGATTTCCAAAACACTTGAACATAGCAAACTGACACAATATAATTTTCAAATTTGATAAATGAAATAAATTTGTATGATTATATTATAAATATATAAGAAAAATTTTCTGGAATTAAAAGTTAAATGATTTGGTTGTTGAAAATGATAATATTTGATTTTCATTTTATTGTTTTGCAAGTCATTGACTATTGCAAAATGACTATTGTTTATAAATTTATTTGGAATTGAAATGAATTTAAATTGAGAAATTAAGAATTAAATTTCTGGTGATTTCAAACTTTGTTTTAAAGTCTTAAAATGTATATTATTTAAAGTATTTTCGAATAAAATGGTTTTCGAAGAATTTTAAATGTTTAAATCAGTGCTCTTCTCTTTGTCGCTGGAAAATAATTTCGGTGATGACGGCCGCATCATCGACATTCATTTTCGAGTTTCGAAATGGAGAGACCATTCTGTAGCTTTGCTACATTTTTGTTTTGGAAAATTAGTTTGATTTGAATTTCCGAAGTATGACTTGATTTATAATATATATATATATATATATATTGGTATATGATCATGGATTTAATTTGATATATATAGTATATATACTTATATCTAAATGGTTTAAATTGAAATCGGAAATTTAAATCTTAAATTCTTGAATAAATATTTAAATTGGAATAGTTAAATTGGAAAATTTTATTTGTATAATACTCAATTACATCTCAACATAACTTACCTAAAATTTTCAGAAGTTAAAAATGTAATTGGATAATATACAATATAAAATGACTTTATAAGGAAAGATTTGAGTGTTATAATAAATGTTATACACTTAAATTTTATTATAAAGATGTTAATAGAGATAAGCAGAATAATAAGTTAATTAAATAATAGATGAGCCAAATAAATTGTTTTGAAGGAATTAATAAATTGAATTTTGATTAACTTATGGAAATACCTTGAATTTAAAAGCAATTATTGAACATAAATTAATTTAAATCAAAATTTGTAAGGTTTAAAGTAATTTATATGGTTTAAATATATGTGATAAGATATATTAAGTGGAATAAACCTAATAATAATTTGGAATAGAAAAGAATTAAATTTGTTGAATAAAATATAATTATAACAAATGACTATTCAAATTTATGATTTTAGAAATTGTTTATTTAAGATAATTGGATAATAAGTTGATCAATTTAGATATAGTTAAGACTGATTTAACTTAAGTGAAATCAAATGGATTGAAATCAATTATTGGGTATTAATTAATTTAAATTGAAATTTATATGGTTTTAAATTAACTGTTTATTTTGTATTTCAAATCTATTTTTCTTTCTGGTTGTTTCCATTCTCCTACTTCCTTCCTTTTCGGGGACGAAAAGTTTTCAGTGGGGGAGAGTGTAACGACCCGTAAATTTCAGTGGTCTTATTTATTTAATTAATTGAATTTTTGTGAAATTTTAAACAATAAAATTTTGAAATTTAAATTTGATATTTGAAATGCATCTGTTTAAACATAGCAACTAGTAAATTTTCATCAGATAATTTGAAAGTTTATTTTCTAGTGTAATTTTATTCCAATTTATATCAGTTAAAAATTGATGGCAATAAAATGTTTGTCAAACCTAAATATTTTTACATATAAAATTTGTAAATCATCTTCTGAGTGAGACGTCATCTTTCGTTTCGTCAAATTTGGACATCTATTGCTCCGTTTATCTTATTTTCGATGGATTTGCAGCATTTTCGGTACCGATTATCGACTTTTGATTCAATGATCGTACCACTAATATCTGTATACCGTTCTGTCTGTCTCGTCGTGCTGATCCCTGCAATATATTTATTTCTGTGCTTCGAACTCTGGTATGCAATGGTAAGAATGAAACAGTTCACCGTAACGGTACCGAATTTTGACTTTACATTTTCCCTTAGACTTCAAATCTATACGTGTAGCCCAACAACAATTAATTGGTTTAATAATTTTCCAGAAATCAAGGGGTGACCAATTCTATTCCTACTGTTCAGTATTTGTGGACCTGTTCTTTCGTTGTCTATTCCCATTTCAATTTATATCCTCTGGATTGTTTCGTATCCGGTTTCGACTGAAAGGAGTATAATAAAATAATATAATCATAAGATTATACGAAAGCCTGTTCATCATCCCTTTCATTTTTCTGAAGCCTACTCATATTCATTTTTCCACTGCCTGGATCTCACGTCGCCACAACAATCTTCCTCCCTATCACCGAATCCTCCCTCCCCTAGCATGTTTCCCTTCCTTCCTCCGCTGATTTTCCCTTATCCACGTCAGCCTTGCCTTCCACCAAGCTGTTGCCGAGCTTCGGCCTCCACCCTGCACACAAGCACCAGCACGTGCATCTCGATCTCCCTCCCTTTGCCTACTGTAATGGATCGTGCTTCTCTGGTGATGCTATAAGGTATTATATATATATATAAGTTGTAGATGTGTGTTGTTTTGAAATAAATATATATCATGATTTTTTTTATTTTCAACATGGGTTTGCTGTGAAACTTTATATTATACAGTTTATATATGTTTTGGTTTGTATAAATATTTAGTACTTTGAGATATGTATATGAGGTCTGTTATATGAAAAGTATATAAATTTATATATATATCTAATACGAAATTTTACACTTTTGATTCCAAAGCATGTATAACAGTTTGTTAGTGTATATACTGTGTAAGAGTGTTATATATATTGAAGTATAAGAACATATGCTACTTTGTATATAATGTTTGCGTAGGCTAGTTTATACCTATTTGTATTATATGGCATATATATAAGGTTTAAAAATATATATTTGCAGTGCATATGTTTAACTCGGTATAGATATACATATGTTAGTTAGGGGAAGATATATTTTATAAAAAGTTTGTACAAGTCTAATAGCTATATATGTTTTATATATTATTAATATGTATTATAAGCTTTCGTGTAATTACGTTTTGCATATGAGTTGGATGACTGCATGGGTTAGTTTATATATATATAAAAATTTAATAAACATTTGCAAGTTATATGTATGATATCTTGTATATAAAGTTACACTATATATATAGGAGTATATAAGTTTATATTAGTACTACAGAGCATGTCGTGGTATATAAAGGTTTATATATGTGTTTTTAGATTATATAAGATATTTCTAATACATATTATATTTTGATAGTATTTTTCAGTGCATGCATTTGAAAGGAAAGAAAGGCATGTAAATGTTCTGTTCTATATGATAGTATATAAGTAGTTTACACGCTCTGTTATTATTGAAGTGTCTGTTATCATACATAGTTCGTATCTTATATATTGTTATAGTATATATATTATAGATGGTAAAAATATGTTCTGCATTATATGTATCTAAAATGGTATATATATTTATCTACAGAGTGGTATATATATGTCCTCAGTTTCATAGTTGTATATTAGTTAAGAATATATATAGGTGAGTTCGGTTATGTCTGAAGGTATATATAAGTATAATTTGTCTTAAGATTTTTACAGTATATATTGTTATTTATAAAACAGAGCAGGCCTATTTTGTACTATATATTATTTGGTTATATAAGTTGTATAACTCTTGTGAGTGTGCAATATATGTATTCACCATATATTAGTATTATATTTGGGTTTTACAAAGTGATAAATACAACTGTCTGTTTACTTGTCTGTTTATATAAGTATATTAGTCTTATTTGTATTATTTTATCAATATAAATTTGTAAACAGTAATATAGTGGTAGGTGTTGTGTTTGTATAAGAGTTTGCATATGTGAGATATGAGAATCTGACTATTTACAATATATATAAATATATATATATATATATTTAAATATCGGTTTTAGAATAAACATGGATCTTAAAGTATAATGTGTTAGTTTATATAAGTTTAAAATGTTGATTTCGGGAATGATAATAATAACAGCTTATATATATTTTCCACTTTATATTAAAACTGATTCTGATTAGTCTCCTCGTTTTCCCAATTGTCAGCTTTGTCCGTCGTGCCTGTTTGCTTCATTCAAATCGTATCCAACTAGCGTTGCTTTGGAATTCGTAGCTTATTTCCTTGTCAAATCCGTCTAGCCTCAAAAGGTGAGCAATCACTCTGATTAACGTTCTTGTATTTCTTAAATTTGATTTCAATTGAAATGTCAATTGAAATATGCTGATGTTAGTTATTTACATTGTTATATATGTCATTATCTGTATCTGTTCACCTGTGACATCTGACACCATTATCTGTTATTTATATTGATGATATATTGCCTGTTACTACTGTTATTTTATTATCATATCTGTTATCACTCTGCAAGTTCCCTGTTAGTATGGAATCACTATGGTTTGAAATGGTACATACCCGAACGATCTGTAGAATAGGAGAAAATCGTTATGGGTTGAAATGATAAACCCAAGCGATTTTCATTGAATTGAATTTGGGATTGCGGGTTGAAAAGATATATACCCGTATATATAATTTAAATTGCGGATTGAAATGATAAATATCCGTATCACTTGACCATAGGATAGAAAATTATATACAGGCACCGTTGGTCTATATATAAATGTTTTGAAAATGATTTCTTTGATTTTGAAAAGAAATATATGGTTTTGATAAATATTGATTTTTAAAGATTCATTAAAGTTGATTTAATAAAGTTGATAAATAATATGTTTAAGTATTTATTTAATATCTATATTTTCAAATATAGAATTTTTAATGATTTGAAATTGATTGAAATTATATTTATTTAAGAATTAAACTTAAATAAGTTGATTTGAAATGTATTGAATTTGTAATTTAAAGAAGTATTTTACAACTTGAAATTTGAAAAGGTGACTTAAATGGATATTTCAAACTTATATATATTTAAATGGGATATTTTGTTTATTTAAATTTGTAAATTGAAATTGCATTTAAATGTTATGGAAATGATTAAGTTAATATTTCAAAACTAAATAATTGTAAAGTGAATCTGATATGTATATAAATTTATCGAATTTAGTTTTGAAATGTTGAATATTTAAAGCTTTGAAATATATTAAAATTGAAATGGCTTATTTTATGGTACATATATGTATTTGAAATCGATAATTTGAAATGGTTTATTTAGAAGCTGAATCAAGTTGAAACTGATGATTTGAGATTTGATTTAATTAAATCTTTGGAATTCGAGTTAATTTGAATCGATTTGTGAAATTTGAGGAAACTAGTTTATTTTATAAAGAAATTTTAATATCGAAACTGTTTAAAAGGAAAGTGTTATGATTTCCAAAATACTATGATTTCAAAGCTGTGATTTTCCAATGTGTTTTGATTTTTAAAAAAAGACTATGATTTTGAAAGCGTTGTAACTTTGGAAAGTGATATGATTTTGAAAATGGATATATTTGAAGTAAAAATGATATCGTATTAAATTGGGTTTTGAAATGATAATGATATTTTTGTTTTGAGGTATAAACTATTTTGAAATGACCACGGTGTTATAATAACGATTGGTTGTTAAAGAGACCGGGATCGGATATGGACATACTCTCTGTCGATACCGAAAACCACTTTGACAACTGTGTACGCGGTGGAGTTTCCAGAATGAAGTAGGATGGTGGCGACGATCCTAAGGTATATACGTGGACCCAACTCCCGTGAGTTGGCATAAGGTGGCTAAAACAGGAGCGATCTCGGACCAGTGAGGTAGCACCTCGTATCGGACACACTTCTTCGATTTCATTCTATTACTTGTTGATTTTGGTGGCCACCCTTCGATTTGGGAGTGTTGTTCGAGGTGGAACGGTAGTGGCTGCTATGCGTATCCATCAGTCCGTGTGCGTAATTGGTATATCTACCCTGGCATTGCCTAGTTGTGCCGTGTCACCTACCATATCGAGCTTTACTACGATTATGATTTTAAGATCCGACTGCGTTAAGGTTCTCCATCCCCTTAACTCTATTTTCTATATGATTATACTTTACTAATTAGACACTACTGTATATAGCATATATTACTACATAGTAAATAGTTTAACGGACCCTTAGAGGATGGTTATCCCAAACATCCTTTAAGTTACTTGTATTTCAGTTGATATTTCATTTGAGTTGGATTTATTGAATATAAGAATGTTAATCCTGACTCGAGTGTTTTGTGTTTTGCTTTACGCTCGGGTCAGACTGAGTGATACAACATTTGAGACTCACCTCTGGAGTTGGAGCTTCGTTTGGAGATCCAGCTATCTATCGATTTGCTTTCAGTTATTCAGTTGATTCCAGTGATGTATTCAGATCTTGTATTTGATTATTGTATTGAGACATCTATTGTATTTGAGACTTCTGTTGTATCTTGTTTAACTCTGTTATATATATATAGTAGCTTCATGAACTACTATCCTTTTGTTTCCGCTGCATTATTGTTATATTACTCTGTGTCTGTGATCTGTAATTATTTTATTTACTGTATATGCTGACTTTTGCCAAATTTTATTTACAATCCATTGTTTTGAATTATTCAAGTCCGGCATGTGTGGATTTATTGTCGATTTGAATGGTCCAAAATACTGGGTCGTTACAAATTCATCATTGAATTTAACTAAGTAAGTAGATCCATTTTGTATTATTGGACCTTCGATTTTGTTCATCTATATGTATTAATCTGATGAGTTCATTAATTCTCTTATCACCCCACTGAATGGGTGCTTAACACTTAAACCTTGATGTATAATTCATCAGTATCATGCGATTCATAACATATGATTTAAAGAATTATTCCTTTAAGATATGGCTTAATCTATAATCCCCAAAACTAATTGTTAAAAAAATTAGATAATTTCTGTATTATGTAGCTAATGCGACAAATATCATTAGTTTAGATTTATTTTACAATGAACACTCATAGTGCTCATAACAAAATAAAACTATGCGTATATTTTCAGCCAATACTGATAACATTTATTATTTCGTAAACAATATTTGGTATATGTACGAAAAAATCTATTGTATCTTGATGCATCCATTTATAAGTGTTAAATGGTATGTTTCCACTGTTTCTACATTACTATAACAGTGCATGAAATACAAAACTCCACTCAACTACTTACTATGGGCTCTCTATTTCATTTACTCTAACCAGTTTACACTTGAGAGTTATCGATCAAAAATATTAAACTCATATAAATAAATTTTATTAAAAAAAATTCAATAATATAATACATATGGAATAGAAATCATATTTTTCATTGAATATTAAGTATATTACTAAATTTTGTACAATTCACATTCATATTCTGATATCCTTTATAAAGGAGAAGTTACCATTCAATCTATTCATCCTAACTGTACTAATTTGACATCCACTCTCCAATATTCACTTTCTTTGCAAATGGTCGAACCATTCATAAGGTAACTGTACTACAAAACTATACCAAATTATTTACAGAAGTGCATTTATATATTCTTAACAACTTAAAAATATCAAAGAGGTTGCACTTAAGTAAATTAATTGAAACTGGCATTTCAGTCATTAAATTCGTAGCTCGGTCTTTAGTCCTTAGTGATTTATTGTTTTCTATGCAAAATAATTATCATCATATCCAATCATGTTGAACGCATGATTTTGCACTATTATTTACTTGCTCATCTCGACTGAACCATTTTCATCGAGATTTTGTATATTATGAACATGACCATTCACCATAAAACTTTTGAATGTGATCTAATATGGATCAAATATCCATATCCTTGTATTACTTTAGAGTTCAAAAATCATAGAAGACAATACACAGTTTTGGACAAATCAATAGTTGATTGACCAAGTTACGGATGCATTAAGTAGTTGTATAATTTGTGGTACTTGCATGGGCCTTAAAACGAAAACATGCCAAATAATTTTGTAACATCCCCTATTTGGAGGCCCGAAGCTAAGCGCTACAGATGCTGCAGTCATCTGTAGTACTAACTTCTGGTGACCAAATACGGTAATGCAAATGGTATCCATAATATCAGAAGCACTTGAATATGAAATAAAAATCATCACAGATTAAAACACTTTTCCGATTACATTTCATAAAACATGTTTCATATCCAAGTTACATAATCCCAAACATTTCCCAGGTTCAAATCAAATATAATTATTACAAAATACGCCAAGAGCGAAATATGAAGATGCCCCTTGGTAGCCAAGTACTAAACAGTCATAACAGACTTAATACAACACGGCATAAATAAAAACATAACAAATCCTACATAGCTAACTTTAGCATCCTGCTCATTTTCGGAAGCTTTATTCATCCACCTACTAAAACTTGAAAATCCTAAACCCTCACCTACTCAAATCAATTTTGAGCACCCGAGAGTTTAAGGGGAATAACATAAACTTCGAGTCAGACATAAAGCCTGATGTGAATAATACTATACATCTCGGTTATTTGATATTAAGTGAGACCATGCCGCATAGCAGAATGGGTTTCCCCTCACTAATATCCTTTTAAAACATATCTTTTGCAAATCATAATCATGTAACCAAATTGGTTAAAACTGTAAAGCATTATCATGTAAACATACATATCAGGTAACAAATGGACTATCTGTCTGAACACTATAGTTTTGTTTGGCTAACTACTAACCTTTGGCTGACTCGGGCCTACCAAACAATATAAACAAATAATCTAACATCTGTTAGGTACTCCTCTTCTGGACAGTCTGTCCCTAACTTACTTTCTCCAGGTCAACTGATCCTAATGGTTTTGCGGGCTCACCAATAATCTACCTCTGTACAAATATATTCCATTCTGTGTGTAACATCATTTTAGTCTTACGTGTGACAAAGCCCTACACACTGGAATTTTAAACTAAATTAGCTAGGGGTTAATAGCTAATGTATAGGGCACGACCCTATACCAGCCCCATCTGGTATACAAATATCTGAGTCATTTTACTTAGGGTAATCTTCCCTTAAATTTTCTTTGAAAACCTTTTCTTCCAAAATTGATTTAAATCTTTAAATCATAAATTAAACAAGGAAAATAAATTCTATGCTTTACTCAAATCACCTTGCCATGTTACATATACCTTACACAAATCTTTGTTGATGAAAGCATTTAAACCTTTGAAAGTATCCCTTTCGAATTCATTGAAAGTACCACTTTCGAAACCATTGAAAGTACCACTTTTGAAGCCAAGTAAACCCTTATTATGACTTAGGCCGAAAGGCCAAAACATTCCTTTCTAAACCATTCATATAAACCTTTTCGAAAACATTGAAAAACCTTCCCTTCGAAAGCTTTAAAACCTTAGACATCCTATCTTTAAAACACTTAAACATTGCCTTTTGAAAACATTGGAAAACCTTTCCTCTCAAACCTTTCGAAACCATTAGGGAACCACCCCTTCGAAACCTTCATTAAAACCTTTTGAAAGCATTAAAACATCAAACCTTTCGAAACCATTTGGTTTCAAGTAAACATGTGGAACAACCTTTCGAAACCATTTAAAACTATCTCCTTCGAAACCTTTGGGTTCTAACTTCAACAGCGAAAAAGGATCATAAAGCATTTAAGTTGAAAGCACTCTTTCGAAAGCATTTCCTAAGTAAAGAAGTGATGGTGTCGAAACCAACCCTTCGAAAGCATTTGAGAAGTGTCTTGGATTTTAAAACAAAGAATACCTTTCGAAACTATTTGCTTCAAAAGGTAGAAATGCGGCAGCTAGGGGTTTCGATCCCTTTGAAAGCATTTACTTATAACAAAACCGCAACCCATTTCAAAACCTTTCCTTTAAAACATTTGATTCGGTCGAAAGCCAACCAAGTCAAAAGCGTACCCTTTGAAAGCAAAGCAGATGCATTTACATTTGAAAGCAAAATAGCGCTTCGCCCCCGTCAGAACCCTTTGTTTCGACCCAATACCTTCCACCTATATCTGATTCGATGCACACCAAGTCTTTGATGCTTAATACAACACAACGGAAATAAAAACATAATAACTCGTATATAGCTAACTTCAGCCTCCTGCTTGTCTTCAAAAGCTTTATTCATCCACCTACTAAAACCTGAAAATGCTCAACCCTCGGCCTACTCAAATCAATTTTGAGCACCTGAGAGTTTAAGGGGAAAACATAAACTTCGAGTCAAACATAAAGCCTGGTGTGGATAATACTATACATCTCTGTTATTTGATATTAAATGAGACCATACTGCTTAGCGGAACGAGTTTCCCCTTACTAATATCATTTTAAAACATATCTTTTGCAAATCTTAATCCTGCAACCAAAACTGGTTAAATCAATAATATCAGCATCATGAAAGCATATAAATCAGGTAACAAATGGACTATATGTCCGAACAGTATAGTTTTGTTTGGCTAACTACTAACATTTGGCTGACTCGGGCCTACCAAACAAAATAAACAAATAATCTAACTTTTGTTAGATACTCCTCTTTTGGACGGTCTATCACTAACTTAATTCTCCCATGGTCAACTGATCCTAATGGTTTTGCGAGCACACCAATAACCTATCCTCACTCTGTATATTCCTTTCTGTGTGTAACGTCATTTTATTCTTACCTGTGACAAAGCCCTACACACTGGAATTTTGGACTAAATTAGCTAGGGGCTAATAACTAATGTATAGGGCGCGACCCTATACCAGTCCCATATGGTATTCTAATATCTAAGTCATTTTACTTAGGGTCATAAATTTTCCTTGAAAACATTTTCTTTCAAAATGATTTAATCCTTTAAATCATACTTTAAACAAGAAAAATTCACTCTATGCTTTACTCAAATCACCTTGCCATGTTATATATATACTTTACATAAAACATTATGGATGAAAACATGTAACCTTTGAAAGTACCCCTTTCGAGTCCATTGAAAGTATCCCTTTCGAAACCAAATAAACCACTCTGATTTATAACCTTAGGCCGAAGGCCAAATCATACCCTTCGGAACCGCCCATAATAAACCTTTTGAAACCATTGAAAAACATCACCTTCGAAAGCTTTAAAACCTTAGACATCCTATCTTTAAAACACTTAACATTGCCTTTGGAAAACATTAGAAACCTTCCTTTTAAACATTTCGGAACCATTTAGAACCACCCCTTTGAAACCTTCATTTAGACCTTTTGAAAGCATTAAACTCCTTTGTAAACATCAAACCTTTCGAAAGCATTTGGGTTCAAATAAAACATATGGAAACTTTTCGAAACCATTTAAAATCCTTTCCTTTCGAAACCTTTGGGTTCTACCTTCAACGGAACAAAAGGGTCATAAAACAACAAAGTCGAAAGCACTCTTTCAAAAGCAATTCCTAAGTAAAGAAGTGATGGTGTCGAAACCAACCCTTCAAAAGAATTGGAGAAGTGGTTAGGTTTTAAAAACAAAGTATCCTTTCGAAACCATTTGCTTTGAAAGGTAGAAAGCGGCAGCAAGGGGTTTCGTCCCCTCCGAAAGCATTTACTTAAAACAAAAGATGCAACCTCATTCGAAACCATTCCTTAAATCAATTTGACCCTGTCAAAAGCCAACCAAGTTGAAAACATTCTTTTCGAAAGCAAAGCAGGCTCATTTCCATTTGAAAGCAAAATAGCGCTTTGACCCCACCGGAACCCCGTGTTTCGACTCAATACCGTCCGCCTGTATCCAATTCACTACGTACCAAATCATTGATACTATGTGCATTGGTTTCAATCGTAATGGAGGCCGAAGTACTCAATCGAAACCTAGGTGCCAAAAGTAGCGAAACATGTAAAAAGCATGTAAAATCTGATTTTTAGCATTTTAAAGTATTCTTTTCAATTAACCTGCCTTGTTTGTCAAAGTATTATTGGTTGCTAATTTTCTTTTCTAAAAGTTCTGCCAAAATTTCAGAAATAATCAATTTAATTTATTTACAAAATACCCCTTCTCCTTTTATAAATATATAAAACATTTAAGTCCCATAACTTAAATAATTTTATATATTTTAGGGCATTTCACTAGAAGGACAAACTTTGCAGTCCAATTAGTTTCTAGGACACACATCCACAGAAATTAATTTCAAGGCCAAAGTCAGCAGAATAATTACTTTTAAGGATAAAGTCAGCAGTCCAATTACTTTTAAAGACATAATTTCATAGGTTTTTAGGCCTTATAAACTAATTATTTTGCATTTTGTCCTTAAAAGTAATTATTTCAGTTGTGTGTCCTAGAAACTAATTGCATTTGCTAAAGAGGCCCTTGTGGCTAATTTCCACTTTATTAAAACACTTAGGAAAAATCTATACAAATTTCAATAAATATTTTTTAATATGTTTTCAAACATATATAAATTCAGATCCAAAACATATATAATTTAGCAGTAAATTATTTTAAATCCAAATATCCATTTTCCTCACTAGAAAATTAATACAAAATCCACATTAATTCAGAATTTTATGAAATTGAAACCCATCTTTAAAATATCATTTCTAATCTAAATCTAAAGTCGCAAGGCATTTGGAAGTCATTTAATTGGGTTTTCACATTAAAACATATCATAAAATCCATATGAAATATCATAAATCATCAATAAGCATATTTATATATATATTTCTAGCAATAAAAACATGGCAAAATCTTTCAAAATGATGCAGATTTAACCTAAAACCGGAAACAATTAGAAAACATGAGATGTGGTCATTATTCACCTTAGCTTTGTGATTAAGGAGTTTGAGATTTGAGAATGGATTAAGTTGATTTAGCTTGTCCCTTTTGTTTATCTTCCTTTTTTTCTTGCTTAATGGTGGTCGACCTCTTAGTTTTTAATTTTTGCAAATGAACGCATCAAATGAACGAGTGTAAGGGTTTAGGGTTTAAGGTTCTACTAATTCCTATTTTGCCCCTTATCTAACTTCCTTAAATTATTTTATTTTAACTCATGTTAGTTCATTTGTTAACATATCATGGCTAACCTTACTAATCACAAATCTCAATCCCCTAATCATTACATTCTTTTACTTAATTTAACCAATTAAATATCCTAAATAATGTTACTAAAAATTAGAGTCGTTACGAACTCCCCTCCTTAAAGAATTTCGTCCTCGAAATTATGATAAGGTACAAAACAAAACAATCAAAAGGTACAACATACCATCAAAAAAATCAGGATAAGCTTCTCTAATCCTGCTCTCAGTCTCCCAAGTACAGTCTCTCTCATCGTCGCTCCACTGGACTTTAACTAATCTTACTGTCTTGTTCCTTAGCCTCTTCTCATTTCTCATGACTATAAGAACTGGCTTTCTAACTATAGTCAGGTTCGGCTCTACTACTAAGTCCACAAACATAGTCGTTGCTATAGTAGTCTCTGGGTCTCTAGTACACTTCCTTAGATGAGAAATATGAAAAACATCATGGAGTCCTACTAAAATGTTCGGTAACTCTACTCTATATGCGAGTTTCCCGATCCTCTCTACAATAGGAAATGATCCTACAAATCTCGGTGCCAATTTCTCTGATTTTCCAAATCGAATTACACCCTTCATTGGTGACACATTAATGAAAACATGATCTCCAACAGAGAACTCTAAGTCTTTCCATCTTCTATCAGCATAAGTCTTCTGCCTAGACTAAGCTTCCTTCATCCTAGCCCGAATCAACTCAATATTCTCTACAGGTTCTCTAACTAAATCCGGACCAAGAACCAACCTATCCCCGGTCTCTAACCAACAAACTAGAGATTTACATGGCCTTCCATACAAAGCTTAAAACGGTGTCATCCTTATACTAGCCTGATAACTGTTGTTATATGAAAACTCGACTAAGTATAGAAGGTCTTCCCATGATCCTCTAAAATCTAACACACAAGCTCGTAACAAATCTTCTAAGACTTTGTTAACTCTTTCCGTTTACCTATCAGTCTGTAGATGGTAAGTGGTACTAATCTTGAGCTTTGTTCCTAAAATTTCTTATAGACTTTTCCAGAACTCGCTAGTGAACAAGGAATCTCTATCACTTACTATGCTACTAGGAATTCCATGTAGTCTAACCACATTCCTCGTAAATAACTTCACCAAAACAGGTGCTGTCCTAGTTGACTTAACTGGAATGAAATGGGCACTCTTAGTTAACCCCGGATGAATAGTGAACTTCGAATAATGGCCTGATACCCTTCCTAGAATAAACTTCTCTTCATGTCCTGATACATCTTAGTTCCTCCCGGATGAATAGTGAACTTCAAATAATGGCATTCCTCAAGAACCTCCTTTCTTATATCTCTTACCTTTGGAACACATAACCTCCCTTTCTTCCTTAACCACCCATTCTGGTCAAGATAAAATCCTTTAGGCCATCGTTCTTGGTTCCATCCATTAACTTCCTGATCCGTTCAACTATTACTGGATCCTCCATCTGTTTAGATGCAACCTTTCTGATCATCGTCGGTCGAACTTCTAAACATGACAACGTAGCAGTCTCCTTACTAGATCTATCTTTAGATCTCCACCGTACTCTACATGTCATCAACGCTTCCAAATCTTTCCACTCAGCTATCACTGCCAACACTACATTCTGATGTCTTCTGCTAAGTGCATCCTTATTGCCTTTCCCTGGTGTGTATTCAATTCTAAAGTCATAAGCAGTAATAAACTCTAACCATCTTTGCTGTCTCATATTTAGCTCCTTTTGAGAGAACAAATACTTCAACGGCTTATGATCTGTATATAACTCAAATCTTTCTCCTAAAAGGTAATGTCTCCACACCTTCAACACAAAAATCACCGCAGCTAATTCCAAATCATGTGTTGGATATCAAACCTCATGCGGTCTAAGCTGTCGAGAAGCATAGGCAATCACTTTACCTCTTTGCATTAACACGGCTCCTAACCTAGTTCCACGCGCATTTGTATATACTACCAAATCCTGATTCCCTTCTGGAACAACTAGTACAGGTGCATGAGTCAATAAGTGTTTCAAGCTATGGAACGCTTCCTCACACTTAACGGTCCATATAAACTTCACATCTTTTCGTGTTAGCTTGGTCATCTGTGCTTCTACCCGCGAAAAATCCTTTATGAATTTCCGATAATACCCAGCTAATCCAAGAAAACTATTTATCTCAGTCGCTGTCACGGGTCTCTTCCAATTATTCACCGCTTTAATCTTAGTCGTATCTACAAACAATCCTTTCTCTGAGACTACATGACCAAGAAACTTCACTTCCTTCTTCCAGAAATGACACTTCGAAAACTTCACCTTCAGCTGATTCTTCCTTAGTGTCTCAAGCACCACTCTAAGATGAACTTCATGCTCCCTTTCATCTCTAGAGTATATCAAAATATCATCTATGACAACCAACACAAACTTATCCAAGTGCTCTTGGAAAATTCGGTTCATCAAATCCACAAAGAATGCTGGCACATTAGTCAGTTCGAACGGCATCACTAACCATTTGTACGATCCATATCTAGTTCTAAACGCCGTCAAAGGAATACTATCCTCTGCTACTCTAAGCTGATGGAAACCTTTCGCCAAATACAATTGGTAAAATACCTTGGCTCCACTCAACTGATCGAACAAATCGTCAATTCTAGGCAACAGATATCGATTCTTTATCGTCTTCTCATTCAACTTACGATAATCGATACATAACCTTAACGATTCGTCCAGCTTCTTAGCAAATAGTGCGGTTTCTCCCCCAAGGCGAAGTACTAGGCCTAATAAAATTCTTGCCTTCCAGATCTACTAACTGCACCTTTAGCTCCCTCATCTCAGTAGGTGTCATCCTACTTGGCGGTCTACTCACTGGTTCTGCTCCAGGCACCAAATCTATCTGAAACTCAATGGCTCATTTCGATGGCAATCCTACTACATGTTCAAAAACATCCACGAATTCTCTAACCACGAAAACTAGATTTAACTCATCTTCTACCTCCACAACACCCAACAAAGCATTCACCTCACAACTAGGGTTTTCTATGGTATATACAATCTGATCCCTACAATCAGGGTGTCTAAGTGATATTTTTCTATCATGGCAAAATATCCTAGCATCGTACTTACTTAACCAATCCATACCCAAAATAATTCTGAATGCTACGAAATCAAACAGATGCAAACTGCAAACTGCAAACAAAGGTATGACCTAACAAATCAAACTCTAGGTGGTCACACTTTATCCCAAGTGTCGCATACCCTCTTATCGGATTTGCAACCCTTAAGAAAGTAACTAAATATAAGGGTTCTAGGTTAAGCTTATCAACCAAACAACGAGATACAAAAGAATGTGATGCACCAGTATCAAATAGAACGCTAACTGACATACCATGAATCTGAAGCGTACCTCCCAACATAGCTTTTCCTTTTTCCTCTGTTGTTGGCCTCGAGGTTGCTAGCTCCAATGCATACACCTTGCCCTTCCCATCCGTAGTAGGCTCCTTGCATTGGTTCTTGTAATGTCCAATTTGATCGCAGTTGAAACACCTCCTTCTTCTCCGCAGCTTTCTTTCCTTTGCATGTCCGACACTCATGGACATAGTGTCCCTTCTTGTCACACTTAAAGCAGACAACCTCCAACTTTCCTTTCTTGGCAACTCCGCCCTTTTAAGTTCCTTTCTTATGGAAGAACTTTCTTTTCTGACTTTTCCCCACCTGGACTTCCTTTGCCTTATTTCTCTCCAAAAAAGCAAGCATCTCTTCCTTCCTCAAAGCCATCTCAACTACAATATCATAATGGTCTCTGATATGCGGTAATGTAGCCTTTGCCAACTCAGGCTTCAACTCCTTAAGGAACTTCTCATTCCTCTTAATCACAGTGTCCACCGTCGCATAACCATACCTTGCCAACTCCTTAAACCTTGTAGCATACTCCAACACAGTCATCTTCCCCTGCTCCAACTCAACAAACTTCCCGAGCAAGGTAGACTTCACCATCACAGACATGAACCTCTCCTCAAACCTCCTCTTAAACTCAGCCCATGTCATCATCTCTTCATTCACTCCAACCGTCACGCTATTCCACCAATATAAAGCTACTCCTTAAAGCTGTCTAGAAGCAAGCCTTCTCTTATGCTCATTATTGAGCCCCAAGTCAACGAAAATCCTCTCGCAATGAAGTAACCAGTTCTCTACTTCGATTGCATCCTCAATACCAATAAATGGCTTTCCTCCCAACTAAGTGTTATCTCTACTCAGAATAGCATAGTTATTGACCATCGGAGCTTCTTGATTTCTTCCTCCAGCATTTCCTCCAACCACTCCAGCAGCAACACCCGCCTGCATATTGTTGACAAAGAACTGATACATTGCTCCCATGTCAACCTACAGGACTCCGGCCCCCACATTTCCAACTTGTGCCTGACCTGGGTTTCTCCTGGTATTTGGTCTGGCATTTCCATTTGTTGTGGTGCTTCCCCCTCTAAGGTTAACTCTTCTACCTCTAGCGTCCATATTTGTATTCAAGCCTTGTAAGACACAGAAGAATAGCCTAAGAGAGATAGGAGAATAGAGATACAACATATACTTATATATAGCAAATATAAGTATGTTACTATAGCGTTATCTCATACCCCGATCTTACTCTAATTCCTTAGGATTATGTTTTCAAAAATCATTTTAGTTTAAAGTTTTCATAAACCTAAGCTTTGATACCAAGTTGTAACATCACCTATCTGGAGGCTCGAAGCTAAGCACTACAGATGCTGCAGTCATCTATAGTATTAACTTCTGGTGACCAAATACGGTAATGTTAATGGTATCCTTAATATTAGAAGCACTTGAATATGAAATAAAAATCATCACAGATTAAAACACTTTTCCAATTACATTTCATAAAACATGTTTCATATCCAAGTTACATAATCCCAAACATTTCCCAGGTTCAGATCAAATATAATTATTACAAAATACGCCAAGAGCGACATATGAAGATGCCCCTTGGTTGACCAAGTACTAAATAGTCATAACAGACTTAATACAACATGGAAGAAATAAAAACATAACAACTCCTACATAGCTAACTTCAGCCTCCTACACGTCTTCGGAAGCTTTATTCATCCACCTACTAAAACTTGAAAATCCTCAACCCTCAGCCTACTCAAATCAATTTTGAGCACCTGAGAGTTTAAGGGGAAAACAATAAACTTCGAGTCAGACATAAAGCTTGATGTGAATATACTATACATCTCAGTTATTTGATATTAAGTGAGACCATGCCGCATAGCAGAACGGGTTTCCCCTCACTAATATCCTTTTAAAACATATCTTTTGCAAATCTTAATCCTGCAACCAACACTGGTTAAACAATAATATCAGTATCATGAAAGCATATAAATCAGGTAACAAATGGACTCTCTTCCCAGACAATATATTTCTGTTTAGCTAACCACTAACCTTTGGCTGACTCGGGCCTACCAGACAAAATAAACAAATAATCTAACTTTTGTTAGATACTCCTCTTTTGGACGATCTGTCCCTAACTTAATTCTCCCAGGGTCAACTGATCCTAATGGTTTTGCAAGCTCACCAATAACCTATCCTCACTCTGTATATTTCTTTATGTGTGTAACATCATTTTAGTCTTACCTGTGACAAAGCCCTACACATTGGAATTTTGGACTTAATTAGCTAGGGGCTAATAGCTAATGTATAGGGCGCGACCCTTTACCAGTCTCATCTGTTATTCTAATATCTGAGTCATTTTACTTAGGGTTAACTACCTATAAATTTTCCTTCAAAACCTTTTCTTTCAAAATGATTTAATCCTTTAAATCATAGTTTAAACAAGGAAAATTTACTCTATGCTTTACTCAAATAACCTTGCCATGTTATATATAATTTACACAAAACTTTGTTGATGAAAACATTTAACCTTTGAAAGTACCCCTTTCAAATCCATTGAAAGTATCCCTTTTGGAACCGAATAAACCGCTTTGATTTATAACCATAAGCCGAAGGCCAAATCATACCCTTACGAAACTGTTCATAATAAACCTTTCGAAACCATTGAAAGACATCACCTTGAAAGCTTTAAAACCGTAGACATCCTATCTTTAATACACTTAACATTGCCTTTCGAAAACATTAGAAGCCTTCCTTTTAAACTTTTCGAAACCATTGGGGAACCACCCCTTCGAAACCTTCATTTAGACCTTTCGAAAGCATTAAACTCCTTTGTAAACATCAATCCTTTCGAAAGCATTTGGGTCATATGGAAACCTTTCGAAACCATTTAAAATTGTTCCTTTCAAAACCTTTGGGTTCTACCTTCAATAGAACAAAAGGGTCATAAAACTACTAAGTTGAAAGCACTCTTTCGAAAGCAATTCATAAGTAAAGAAGTGATGGAGTCGAAACCAACCCTTCCAAAGCATTAGAGAAGTGGCTAGGTTTCAAAAACAAAGTATCCTTTCGAAACCATTTGCTTCGAAAGGTAGAAAGCGACAGCAAGAGGTTTTGACCCCTCAGAAAGCATTTACTTAAAACAAAAGGCGCAACCTCATTCGAAACCATTCCTTAAATCAATTTGACTCAGTCAAAAGCCAACCAAGTCAAAAGCATTCTTTTCGAGAGCAAAGCCAACACATTTCCATTTGAAAGCAAAATAGTGCATTGATCCCATCGGAACCCCTTGTTTTGACCCAATACCTTCCGCCTATATCCAGTTCACTATGTACCAAATCATTGATACTATGTGCATTTGTTTCAATGGTGATGGAGGCGGAAGTACCCAATCGAAACCTAGGTGCCGAAAGTGGAAAAACATGTAAAAAGCATGTAAAATCTGATTTTTAGCTTTTTAAATAATCTTTTCAACTAACCTGCCTTGTCTATCAAAGTATTATTGGTTGCTCATTTACTTTTTTAAAATTTCTGCCGAAATTTCAGAAATAAGCAATTTAATTTATTTACAAAATACCCCTTCTCCTTTTATAAATATATAAAACATTTAAGTCCCATACCTTAAATAATTTTATATATTCATTAAAACACTTAGGAAAAATCTATAAAAATGTCCATAAATCTTGTTTAATATGTTTTCTAACATTTATAAATTTCTGACCTAAAACAATATAATTTAGCCGTAAATTATTTTAAACCCAAATATCGATTTTCCTCACTAGAATATTAATACAAAATCCACATTAATTCACAAAATTATGAAAATTGAAACTCATCTCAAAAATATCATTTCTGATCTAAATCTAAAGTGGCAAGGCATTTGTATGTCATTTAATTGGGTGTCACATTAAAACATATCATAAAATCCATATGAGATATCATAATCATCAACAAGCATATATATTTCTAACAATCAAAACATGGAAAAACCTTGTAGAATTGTTCGGATTTAACCTAAAACCAGAAACAATTAGAAAACATGAGATGTAGGCGTTATTCACCTTAGCTTTGTGATTAAGGAGTTTGAGATTTAAGAATGGATTAAGTTAATTTAGCTTCTTCTTTTTGCTTATCTTCCTCTTATTCTTGCTTAATGGTGGCCATCCTCTTATTTTTTAATTTTTGCACATGAACGTATTAAATGACTGAGTGTAAGGGTTTAGGGTTTAAGGATCTACTTATTCCTATTCTGCCCCTCATCTAACTTCCCTAACTTATTTTATTTTAACTCGTGTTAGTTCATTTGTTAACATGGAACGACTACCCTAACTAATCACAAATCTCAATCCCCTAATCTTTACATTATTTTATTTAATTTAACCAATTAAATATCCCAAACAATGTTACTAAAAATTAGGGTCGTTTAAAAATTTATTGGTAACTATATCTTATATTTCTTTATCAATTTTAATTCAATTCATTAGTATATTTCAGTTGATAAACAATATTGTCAATTAATAGTTATAAAAAGTTATTGAAGTCGATAATTTTAATTTTGTAAACATATATTCTTACAATATTAGAAAGGCTAAATGTAATCGTTTCAATATTCTAATAAGGCTCCCGGTAAATTTTTATATTCCTCAAAACGCTAAGAGAAATATAGATATCTTTTCATTCCTCTATTGATTGTTAGGACTCGCTTGCCTTGGGATTATTACCTTAAGTTTGCTCGACTAACATAGGTTCGCAAGCGATGGATGACTCTTTATGGGTGTACCATGTAAAACTCCTAACCGTGGTCTTTGCATTAATATCGACCTCGACCATGAGTTTTCTTAATAATCCGGGAGAAATTATTCACTCTTACCTATTATCTCACGATGGCCTAAGTATAATGCATGTATCGACCCCTCATTTTGACCCCCAAATGTCGACAGTAATGCATCTATCATATTCACGTGCTGAGCACCAGAAAGACGGATTATTAGGGTAAATAAAAAGAAAAGGCAAAATGAATAAGGAAGAAAGAACACAACATCAGAATCTCACAGGGGAACGATAACATAAAATATCAAAAGACAATACAAACTATCACTCTAACATATACAACATTTCATAGTTACAACCCTAAGTATTATTATCAGACTGGACAGTTATAATAGTCTGTCCTCACAAATCCTGATATATACAAAATAGTAGTATAGAAAAAATAAAATATTATGGTAGATGAATGGAAGCATCCTATGACGACCCGGAATTTTTGTATATTTGAAATTGGAATATTTAATTAATTTTAAATATTCAAAGATTAATTATCAACTTAAATTTCAAATATCGTTGTTTATTGGGTGATTTAATTATTAAATTAAATTATTTGAAGTTGGATAAAATAGTAAATCCGGTATTCTAAGCTAATTAAAAATATTTTGAAAGCTCGTAAAATTCGTATAAGTAATATTGACGATAATAGAACTTTTAAAATGGAATTTCAAAGGGTCTTGCTCAGTTTAAAAATATATTGTTTAAATTGAATTTAAAAATAGCCTTCCGAGGCACAGTCTTGGAGTTCGACGAAACCAATTCCATTGGATCCTTAATAGTGTTTTATTATTGGATTTCAATTTTCGTAGTGTTTGGAGTTGTTGTGTGAACGTACGATATATAAACGCGCTTATCTTATCGAAAATTTAATATAATAACTGGGTCCAAAATGCTATCTTCTCCATACGATCGAATTGGGACTCGAAACCTTTTCCATTTTGTTTGAAATAGGGGTATAACTTTATGAACGCCTAGTGGCATGCCTCGATAGGAAGTCAAATTTTTAAGTGGTGATTTCGAGACGATTTGAATTTTAAAATATAATATCTGTATATATTGACTAGTCAAGCGGTATTTTTGGTCACATCAGAACTTTTTCGTTCTTTCCAAAATCACTATATCTTAGATTCCTCAACACGCGACTCTCTTATGTTATATTACAATCGAGCAAAATCTATTATTCTTCGTTCTCCTCAATTTTTTTTAGTTCACTGCTTCATCTCAGTTTGAAGCGAAAATGGAATCGATTTCTTAGTTCGAACGAATCCCTCATTTCAAAAAAATATAGTAGCCGCGATTTAAAAAAAAATTAAAAAAAAGAAGAATCCGAAGAGGGAAAAAAATGGTGGACGAGCTGAATTCGTGAGCGCGAAATCGAACGGAGTTCGTTCGAACGTATCGCAAGTCTTCTCCTTCCTTTCGCCTTCCAGTTTGAAGTCGATGTTCTCTTCCTCTTCAATTCAAAACGCGACTTCACCTACTCGATCGACATGCGATCGAGGTAGCGCCAGGTGGAGGCGCGACTGCACACGAGGGAGGAGCGAAGACTCGACTGTGGCGATGGGTTCTGGTTCGTTCAGGCGAGATCGATGCCGAGAGTCGAGTTTGTAAGGTAACATTTCTTATTTTGTTTTAATATAAATTGAATGAATAAACAAATGGTAGTTAATTGTTTGATTAATTCGAATATTAATTAGCGGTATAATGTTTATAAGGTCAAAAATCGAGAAGAAAGCAACCTGGATTGGAAATGGGATGCTAATAAAATTAAAAGTGAGTTAATCTCACTCATCTGGTTTTAATTTAAATTTAAATAGTTAAATTTAAATATTTGGTGAATGATTGGATTGATTTGATATGATAGTATATATAGTAGTATATATCAATATATATTGGAATATGTATATATTGGAGTTGATATTCCCGCATTATATAGCGGATGAGACCCTACGCGCTGCATAATAGCGGATGATAATATTTGAACCCATATACCACGATATTCCACCTCGAAGTGGAATTGGTATTGTGCTAACATCTGTGGATGCAGGGAAACAGGTTGGAGGGATCCAACTGGATTCCTCAAAATTATTTAGATTATTTAATATTATGTGTTATGAATATTGATATCCTGTGATGATTTTATTGGTAATTGAAATATTGGATGATATGGTTGGATTGAATATTTCAGTAAAAGGAGTTATCAAAATGTATTGAATTGGATTTTTGGAAAGAAATAAAAGAGTAAAATTTAAGTAAAATAATTCTGGTGAATTTGAATAAATTAAATAATGAATTGTAAAAGGAATAAAAGCGATTTCAAAGTTTTAACAAATATGGGAAAAGGGGATTTGAATTAACAGGGGAATAATAAGTTTTAAACCAAAGTGATATTATTTTAAGGAATAAAAGAATTTATTTTTTTGAATTTAAGGATTAAATTTAATTAAAGGATAAATAAGGAGTTTTGGAAATTTGAAATTGGTATTTTCAATTAAAAGGGGTTTTAACTCATAATAAAGAAATAAATCTAAAAATTAATATATTTGAAATAAATGAAGTAAGTAAAGAAATTTTTTTCAAGTGAAGTGAGTTGGAAATCAATTGTAAATTGATTTAAGTATTTGGAATTGAAATTTTAAAGAGAAGTGAGATTTTGGAATTTATAAACTGGGTTTATAAAGTGAAGTAAAATATCAGTGGATATTTGAAAATAAATTCAAGGTGGGAATTTATAAAGGGATATGAATTGGGTTAAAAATAAATGTTGATTTATTTTTAAAGGATGTGAAGAGAAGTGTATTTCCTTGGATAGCCAAGTACGTTTTTCAAAACAATTTTAAATATAAGTTAAAAGTTCTAATTGTGTTTTAAAAAGCATGTTTTAGAAAATTGATTATTTCTAAATGTTAATTTCCAAAGCAAGTATTTTCAAAAATCTATTATTGTAGTAATTATATAAAAGTGATTTGGTATTATGTTTTAAAGAGAAATTTAGTTTATATTTATAAAGGGATTTTATTTTAAATATTCTTAAAGTATAAATTTTTGAATAAAGTATTAAAGTAGTTTTAAATTTCAATGTTATAAAGTATATTTAAAATAAAGTGTTTTTAAATTATTTTAAAATCTAAAAGTATTTTGTACTTGGTGTTTCAGTGGAAATAAATATTTTGGGAAATGCATTCCGTGAGAGGAAACTGTTTTGGAATCATTTTCAAAGGGGTTTGAAATAGAAATACTTGCGAAGATATTTTGAGATAAATAAATAATTTGGAAAATTATTTATTGTTTGATGGATGATTTTGAATGATAATTGATAGTTAAAGAACCGACTATCAATATTGGCCAATGCGCTGATCGTTTCGAAGAGACCGGGATCGGGATTAATTTCCCGAAAACCACTTCGATCCGGTTTGTACGTTTCGTGGAAACAATTTCGGAATCGAAGATGGAGCAGTGAAGTGCAAGGGCTAGTCGCTACTAATCCTGAGGATATTTCCAAAATGGATGTAGTAGGAGTAGTGCCTTCGGTTCCGTTCGGACCCGGGACGGACTTGTATGGATGAATGCTTTCGAAAACATCGTCAGCGGACGATGGGCATTCTAAGGGATATGTGCTAAAAGGTAACGCTTAGCCTCAAGCCTCATCAACCGGGAATGACTGAAAATCAGGGGTTATGCAGCAAGGCTTCGTGGGTAGCTCCCACTGGACGGTAAGGTCATCCCTGTCTAGATGTCCCTTTTTATTTCGGCTTAGTAGTGCGGTTGCAGATCACAACCGTTGGGTGATTTTATTCGGAATCATCCAGTAAGGGATGATTCCAGCCTTGGGTTGCAGGGGAGTGGGCGTACTCCTCGGTACTGTGATCTAGACCAGGTACTGTGACAGGTGGTACCCCAGTGCCTAGTCATTGATGGAAATCCATTCTCCCTACGTGCCTTGTACGGTATTTGTTTGTATTACCCACTTTGTGGCTAGTATGCTGGAATTTAATGAATGTAACAATTTCGGCTATTTTAATAAGTATTTGTATATAGACACTATTATAATATCAGAGGACTTTGATAAAAAGTGTTTTGGCTATCGTAAGGTAAAAACCCGACAGGTTTATTTGTGGCGTGGCCTTACGAGATGCTTTTGATTTCAAAGGATTTTGAAACTTTAATAATTAATTTGAGTGTGATTTTCTCACGCTGGTTTTCCAGACTGACTCGGGTGTTATTTTATTATAATGCTCGGGTCAGACCGAGTATTATAGATTACAGGAGGATGCTGTAGAGCTTAGGAGACGAGCTGGATGGAGATACGTATTTTCGTACTTGTGTATGTATATTCCGCTGTGTTGTTTAGCTGTGTACTCTATTGTATTGAGGACATGACATGATTATTGTCCAGTTGTATGTTATGTGTTCTCTGATGTATACTCTGATGATATATTGTATAAAACAGATATAGTTTTGATTTGTGTAAAGATCTGTTAATATATATTATATTTTATTCCGCTGCGATGGTTAGATTCTGCTGTTGTTTCCTCTTTTCTTCTTCTACCTTTTCTTCTTTAAACCCGAATGGTTCGATTTTTCGTGTATGAAAAATAGGGTCGTTGCATTTGGTATCAGAGCGAAGGCTGGCGATAACCTTGGCTCTGGTGGGATTTCTCATTGAAATAGAGTCCATAGTACTCTAGAATGAGTTTGATTGTATTAATAGATATGAGCGCGTATTTGTTAGTGAATATAAAATGGTTTTATATTGTGTTGGTTGGTTTATTGAGTGGTTTATGGATTCTGGTCAATACGAATAATTAACGTTATTGATAGGGATCTCTAAACACTTAAATAGAACAATTCGACATAGTACTGTTTTAAAGGGGTAAATGAAATAATTTTGCCTAAATTATTTTTGTATATAAAGGAAATAGTTTTTGTAATTTATTATAGTATTTGGTTGTTTGGTTGTTAGGAAATGATAATATTAAATTATTATCATTTTTGTGTAGAAATTGAATAAGAAATTGAAAACTTATAACCAAAGTTAAGGAAATAAATTCATATAACCGAATGGAATTTGTAATGTGAATTATAAGTGTGATATATAATTGAATGTGGAAAATTTCCAGAGTAACATTTGAATATAAACTGAAAGGATTTGGAATTTGAAATTTTGATAAAATTTAATTCCTTTGAGTTTGAAAATGGTTTTCAAAAGGTTTTGAAGAAAAAAATAGTGATATTATTTTAGAAATATTTTGAATTGGATTGGAAATCTGGTGAGGTTTGGGATTTAAAAATATTTGAAATGCTTTTGATTGGGATAAAAGCACTAAACTCTCTTCGGTCGCTGGAAAATAATTCCGATGATGATCGCGACATCATCGGTGTTCATTTTCGAGTTTCCAAGAGAGGAATTGCTACCTGGATGTTTTGGGTTGATGTTTGTTTGCAAAATTGGGTTTTTGTTTTGAAATTCAAAGAAATAGTTGGTTATACCAAAGGATTTTGGATAATTGATTTCAAGGTGAATTTGAAATTTTGGGAAATTACTTCAACTCTGGAGGTTAATTAAAAATGTTTATGGAATAATAAAAATATATATTTGACTAAATAAAGTGTATAATCTTGAGTTAAAAAGTAAAATGTGAATGGGCTTGATTTTAAATAGATGAAAGTAAGGATATAAACAAATTTGTGACTTATAAAATTTAGAAGTGGAATAAATAAGCCAAAATAAAAGTTGTTTTGTATTGTGAGAAATGGATATAAATCCAAAACTTGAATTATAAAATAGATTGAACTCAAGTAAAATAGTTAAAGTGAGTGATGAAATAAAATCAAATATTGAATAATAATTGGAAATAACTAATTTGGAATAAATTAGTAAGTTGAAATTGGTTGATGAGATTTAAAGTGATTAAGTTAAAGGTTGAGTTGTGAGTTATTAATGGAATATGGAAATGGAACTCGAATTGGTCGATTAAAATTTGAAAGTGAGGCTTGAGTTATTGATAGTAATTCAACTTGAAATTGTAAGTGAATTAAATATGAATTGCAGTTGAATGGAATTGAATTAAAATAAGAATGATTTGTATTGCAAATAAAATTCAAGTGAGAAGAAATAAAATTAAAGTGGCTTTATTATTGAAATAATAAGTTCGGAAGTGAATAGAAATGTGAAATAAGTTTAAATGGATTGAATGAGTACTAACTGAATTAAATTAGTAACATAAAATGGAATTGATTGATAAAAGTGAAATAAAATTGATTTTGATATAAATGAATATGAATATGAGTTTGTTTGGACTTAAAAATGAATTGGATGAAGGGAAGTGAATTGTAAACCCTTAAATTGAATGAAATGGCATATGTATTGATTGGAAACATTTAAAATAAGTGTCGAAACATTTCATATGTGTTTATGGAAGTATATAACATGCATTGTTACAGAATCCATGTTTTAGCTATTTAAATATAAGTGAAATGCTATAAACTTCCTATATTCATCACTTACGCTTTTAAATTGAGTTAGTACAGGTTTTTGGAAATTGTTTGGCTGGATTTGGGCACGCTAAATGATAAAATAAATAGCCACTTTGCTTAAAAATGCTAAATAAGGTACGCCTACGCAATTAAACTAGGAAATATGAACTGTTTTTGTTTTTTCGACCGTGTGGGTCGATGTATATATATTTATCTCTTTTGTCAAATTGCAAAAGCTCCTCCGTGCAAAGGAGACTGCCAAAATTTTCCGAAAATTTTGGGAGTTAGAAAATTTTTGGAAATTTTCACTACCGACAAATGATTTAAAATTGTGTGTGTAAAGTAAAGTGGATTTTATTCAATATTCAAAGTTTGAAGACAAATTGAATTTCTGAAAGAAAATTTAGAAATAAAGGTATTGAGATTTGAAATGAATTAGTAAATTGAAGCAAATTGAAATTCATATGGAATTGGAGTTCGATTTGAATGTAAACTTCAGTAGTGAAGTAGTGAAAATAAATATAAGAAATATTTATATCGGACTTAAGAAATGAATGATGAAGTTCTTAAGTAAATTGGTATTTGGAATATACTAAGTGAATAATTGAATGAAGATTAAAACTGAAAGTTGTGAAATGGGATAATGGTGGAAAAGTGAATAGAAATCTAATGAATGTGAATAAAAGAGAATTGATATAGCTGATAATCAATTGGAATTAATACGTAGGATGTACGTATATTATTTTATTCGCATAGTGATTTGATCCGGATTCGAGCACAGAATTTCGAGGTAATTATACTGATCTGAGATAGGATTTTTCACTCGATTTTCGACGGCGAACCTGGATATGGAATGTTGATTGGTTCTGGAAATTCTCTATCATAGTTGGTGGCTATGCAAGGAGAATGACGGTTTCTGATCAAGAAACCAAATTTGAGTCCGCACTAGGAAGTCGGGTGGACGATACTAGTCGGAAGTGAAATTGTGTGATCGAGTGAGCGATCGAATTTGGAATTGCGTACGGATGATATATATACATCGTACGGGCTTAAGTAAAGCAAATATTGAAACTTGTAAAAGAATGCAAAACGACTTTGAATGTTGTAATTGGACGTTCTTGCTAAACAGGATATACGGGTATGTTAAGACAAAAGATAAATGGATGTTTTTGATTTTAGAAGATAAATTGAATTGCTCGACTAAATAGGTATGTATTTAATTTCTGTATGAAATTTGATTGGGTTTTGATCTAGCCACTTGGCTTTGTTTCCTTTTTGGATTTGGAAGGCCGTAGAGCCATTTTGTAGTTGTACCGAGCTAGCCGCGCAAAGGAGACGCTGGCAAAAAATTTCGGAAATTTAGAGAGTTAGAAAATTTTTGAGAAATTTTGATAACTTAAAATTTGAATTCAAGTTTAAATTTGAATTGTTAAGTAATGTTGTGTGGAACTAATGGATAAGTTTGGGAGGTTAGAAGAGGGTTAGTGTATTTTCAATAAAAAGATTTGTTTGGAAAGTTGTTAAAAGCTATTTGGATTGAAGAAATAGTTAATGGGTTATGGATCATTCTTCCTGACAAGTAATTTCGGGGACGAAATTCTTTTAAGGGGGGAGGAATGTGACGACCCGAAATTTTTGTATATTTGAAATTGGAATATTTAATTAATTTTAAATATTCAGAGATTAATTATAAACTTAAATTTCAAATATCGCTGTTTATTGGGTGATTTAATTATTAAATTAAATTATTTGAAGTTGGATAAAATAGTAAATCCGGTATTCTAAGCTAATTAAAGATATTTTGAAAGCTCGTAAAATTCGTATAAGTAATATTGAAGATAATAGAACTTTTAAAATGGAATTTCAAAGGGTCTTGCTCAGTTTAAAAATATATTGTTTAAATTGAGTTTAAAAATAGCCTTCCGAGGCATAGCCTTGGAGTTCGACGAAACCAGTTCCATTGGATCCGTAATAGTGTTTTATTATTCGATTTCAATTTTCGTAGTGTTTGGAGTTGTTGTGTGAACGTACGATATATAAACGCGCTTATCTTGTAACGTATCGGGTTTTGCCCGCTCGAAAATCAACATCCGTACTTCACATTGTACTAGAATGCCGCAGATTCGACCGTTCAAATCCGATTCGCCAGAGCTATAACACAATTAAGTAAATAACACAGCGGAAGAAAAGAATAATACATTGATATACAATATCTGATACAACAGAGTGATACAATGAATATCAATATACATCAGAGATATGATACAAGAAATAGCAGCGGAAAAGAAAAGATAACATCAGCAGCGAAACAATATCAATAGAAGTGATAACTCCAAAATGATCTTCAGACAAGAATGAATCCACAACTCCAAGATAAGCAACTCCGATGAATGAACTAGCTCTAGATAATCTACTAAACCTGAATATCTAAAAAGAAACTCAACTCTAGACTGCTCGTGTGGAAAATTATGAGCACCCAGAGTTTAGGAAAGGAACAATAAACTCCGGATCAGTCATGGGACTAGTGTGAGCAACAAAAACAGTTTATCTTTAAACAAACACAAAAGGTTTTAAACATTGAAATCCGCAATGCTTTTGGAAAATGAAACTACCATAAGGCCTCCCGCACACACACACAATGCAAACGCAGAATCGGAGGAGATTTCTCCTTATGATAGTCAAAGATGCTTACTACGCAAATCATTGAATTATTATTATTAGTGCATAGTGCAGAAAACATTTTCGAAAGTATAATATTAATCTTAGCCAACATACGACCAGTATCGTATGCCTACTATAGCTACCATCTAAACAGTGGTGACCACCGTACGTAAATGGCAGGTTCTACAACTAATACTGTACAAGTTCGTATTTGGAAGATGGATTTCCAACAAATGGTCAGGCTAAGGAACTTCCTTTCCTCCTACCGAATGGGATCGCCTCTGGCTGGACGTCCCGAGAGACAAACTGCTCTCTGCCAAACAAGGCCGGGTTACCCCTGTAACAGGTAACTCACGAATATGTCATCACCCGGTCCTTTGGGACCTTTATCCGAGCGCTCGATAACCAACATCACACATCATAAAGAAAGTGTATCCACATGAGTAAGTATCTGGGCTCCATACCATGATACCACCCCTTTCCAGAAGGAAATGACATACCCTAAAGGGCGCGACCCTCATAACCTTGCCGCAACATTCCTGTTTCGACCATTTCCGGGTAGTGAGGTCCTGACGAAGTCTCGTCCACAAAGCTACGCTTTGTCACAAAGCCATGCTTTGGGTCAACAGATGATCAACCTATGATCACAAAGATAAATGATCAAACAAATGATCATATCACAAATGATCAAACACTGATCATCACACAGCAACACTCAGCATGCCACATTACCAAATTGGGAATATATCGCTGATAAAGTTCAACTACATAACCTCTGAGCTCATACGTCTCAAAGAAGTGTGTTAAGCTAAGAGAATAAATTCTCCGCCACCAACAGAAATGTATTTGAAAGAAATCGGCTTTATATCTCAATTTTTAATGTCAGACATACAATCCATACAAGTCTGTTCCGGGATCGAACAGAACCGAAGGCACTTCTCACGAAGCCCTTGCAAATCCGGATAATTTCCAATCACGTCCGGACTTCCCGTCACTAAGGATGATAAAACCTCTATATCGGGGATCAGCCGATGTAGAGTAACTCGACGGTAATCCTTCCGTTTTCAAAAATATCCGGTCTTCAACACCGGTCATCAAATGCCATCCATAACGACGTATCACCTATTCGGAATGGGTTATACGACCCAAAGGTCCTCTCCCGGCTAAACCGAATAGTGAGCGTAATATTTAAAAACATATGGATATGAGATTTCAATTAAGTCACAACTTAAACCCAAAACTTTCTTTTCAACTGATTTAACAAATTACCATTTTTAAATCTTTAAACAAGAAGATTCATTTTAACAACCTTAAATGGTTTAAAAAATTTCCACACTTTAATCTTTTAAACAAAAGATTCATTCATAGATTTTCCAAATCAATTTCCATTTCAATTTAACCCGTTAAATCTTTAAATCAAAGATTTAACTTATAGCTTTCAAAACAATTCCATTTCAAATGATTTAAACAAATCATTATTCTAAATCTGTTAAAAATAAACAGATTCAATTCATAGCTTTCAAAAAGAATTCATTCATAACTTGGAAAACCACTTTTCAATTCAATCTTGAAATTCCTTTAATTAAACTGGAATTTCATTTCTTATCTATATGAAAGCTTTTATCTTTTGAAAACAAATAGTTTCATTTCAGAAAATTTGATTTATTCATACGAGTTAAAGTTTTTTTGGGTTAAATCCAAATTCTCAAAATTTTTACTTTTAAATGGTTTAAATTCAGATAAACACATTTATAACATTTTTAATCCCTAGTTTCAAATTTTAGGATTCAATTTTAAACTTGAATTCAAATTTAAATCAAATTATTTAAATTTTCAAAACTCGATTAAGTTACTCAAAATAGCTTTTATCTTTGAAATTCTATTTCAAAAGTTTTTCACTTTAAACCCGAATTTCCAATTTCAAAATCAATTGAAATTAAAATTTCAATTTTAAAAATATCAAATTTAAATTATATGTGACTTAACCGATTTCCACGTGAAACCCATATTTGTGTGTGTAAAAGTGTAGTCCAGGGGTTTCACACACAATAGTGCACAACATCAATCATCACAGATCAGAATACAGAATATAGTTGATAAGCGATATAAACTATAACGCCTATCATATAGATCACAGATATATATCACAGATAATTAAATTACAGATCACAACATAAATCAGGATGTATCACAAAGCATCACAATCAGAGATATCAAACAATTCACATTCAATAGAATCCAAATATCCATAAGTAAGGTCAAGTATTCAATAGTCATTTATAAGTAGGATTAATTAATTGTTTAATCCTAATTTATTCAATTTATTTCCAATTAAATTAATTACTTATGAATTTATTATCCAATCCTGATTAATTAATTACAAATCACTTGATATAATTTAATTAATCAATTACCTTAATAAATTTAATTATTCTTAATTAATTTTCCTTGTTTACTTTCAATGAGAAATAAATTTCCTAATTCCTTCCATAAAGTAATTACACTTACAAAATTTTATAAATGATTGTCATTAAGTAATAAATCGAATTTAAAATTAATCACATTAATTTCTTATTTGAAACATCTTAGTTAATGACCTTTCCTTGTCTATATTCATTAACCAATACCTTAATTACCTCTTTAAGTAATTAACTTTAAATTAATCATTTATAATTATAAATTAATCAATTCTTAACTACGAATTAATTTAACCTAAATTTATTAATTAAACCTCTAATAATTTAATTAATTCAAATCACAAACTAATTTACTTATAAATTTAACCATTTTATCACCTTAAAGATTTGAATGAATTACAAACCATTGATTAACTTTAAGATAAAAACATCATTTTCATTAATGATTTAATTATCATTTTCAATCATATTTTGGAAAGCATTTCAACTTCCAAATTCTATTTCAAAATAAAGATTTGAAGTAACTACTACGGTAACCTTTGCCAAATTAAACCCAGTTTAAAGTTTTAAAAGAACTTACAGGTTTAAAACCTGTCTCTCACTTACCCGAGTCATCTTACCAAATTCCCGAGCCCTGCTTCGAGTCTCTTCTTTTCCCCGATACATTACTCGAATTACTTCGAGTCGTTCATTTGTTTTCCCGAGTCGAAACTCGAGCTTCCTTCCTCTTCTCTGTCTTCCCCAATTCCTTCTCAAACCCAGATGCACGAATTTCACGCGTGCACGTGCACAGATGAACGCCGCCGCTCTGGCGAACTTCACCACCACCAGTAAGTCGCCATCGTCACCCCCGTTCGACTCGACCATCCAGATGCTCCGAACGACCTCCAAATAGAATTCGAGCATCTCGAACCAAAACCTGGAACCAAAAACTTCTAACACCCCAAACCTGGAAAGCAAGTCGCCTACCCAACCTCGACCATCATGTCGACTGCGACTGCGGCCCTGAACTCGACATTGTCCAGCCTACCACCACCCGAGACCCCACGGCACTCGATCGACCCTCCGCGTCGAACGAAACGAAAACTCCAGCACCTCTAAAACTAGGTTTTAAAATTTTAAACCATAACCGCCGCTTCCATGGTCATTGGTTGACCATCGCAACATTTTTCCCTTGACCACCGATCACCCCCGCACCTCCAGACCACGTCTCGTCTTCCCCGATCAACCCGATCGCCCACGGTGACTAAAAATGCCCAAAACAGTCGAACACGAACTGCACCTCACTCCCTCTACTAAAAATTGCGATTCTTATTTTAAAAATCAAGTTTTAGCATATAGATTCCATTCGTATATCTGAACTTAAAAATGAAGAGATTCGAAAATTTGCTCATCTTAAGTTTATTTTGATAATTTGGGTTTCTAGAGACAATTTAAAGTTGTTTTAACTTGAATGAAATTTTAAAACTTATTTTATAATGATACAAACAACTTTTGTTTGAATCTTACGTTCAACCAATAATTAGAAAGAGAGTAAGTGATTTTTTTCTTCTTCTTTTTTTCAGTGAGGTTTGAATCTGTAAATTAAAAACAGAGAGAAACATACACAGAGCCATTTGCTCAGATACACACATACATACATTTATTCATACATGCAAACAACATTCACCATTTAACTTCAAAGATCGATCTCAACATCAAGACATAAGAATATAAATTCAGGTCAAGTTTGCTCACCTTGAAAATGGCAGAGAAGAACAGAGCTTTTTTTTTTTTTGAACAGGTTGTAAAAATTTGCAAACTGAAGCTTTTCCAGGCTGAAGACATTGCCTTGTTTTGATGTTTGTTTTGAGATGTTTGTTTTGTTTAAAGATGACATCATTTCAGATTTATTTTCTTAGCTTATGGACGAATTGGAATGAAGTTGGTTCATATGTATAAAAGGAAGTTTACAGGCTATGATATGGTTTTATTTTGTACAGTATGTTAAAATATTGTTTGTACAATATGTTATAATGTTGTTTGTACTAAGGCATGGCTGAAATGATCTTGCATTAAATGCTTTGTCTTGCATTTCGGCTGAGATGTATTATATTGTTTTGTACAATATCAAAGATATTTTCTTGGCATAAGGAGGCTTGCATTTGTTGTTTGCTGGTTTCACATTTGGGCATATTTATATTTTATTTGTTTGTACATAATTATTTTGTACATTGCTTAATTACTTAGGGATATATACTTTGTTTCTTGCTTTCATATATACACACTTTGGTTTTGTTTCATAACTAAACTTCAGATACATATTTTATTTTCTATTCTTGCCTTTCTAAACTTTTTACAGGCTACATACTTATCATTGTCTTCTTTTTGCAAGTGTATATATATATACTTGCTGCCTTATGCTTTGTAATAGAAATGACATCTTATGCTGGTTGAATTTTTTTTAAGGTATTACTCTCTATCTGACAAAACTATATAATTTATTTTATATATTTTTATTTCTATTTTTAACTTCTATATTTATTTCTCATTAATTTGCAATATAGATAAATTTCTAGATTTAATTTGTTATTGGATTTTATCCAATGTATTTACTTTATCTATCTATCTTATATATCTTCATTAACTAAACCATTTATATAAAGATTTAAATTCAACTCAAATATACATATATATTCACATATATACAATATTTTAAATTTAAATGATTTATACAAAATTTATTTGGATTTGGGGAAACTCACATCACTCCATCGATTTATTTCACAAACTTTATTCAAAAATACAATTAATTATTAATTTAAATATATAGAAAATTTGGGGTCGTTACATATCTTCTCCATATGATCGAATTGGGACTTGAAACCTTTTCCATTGTGTTTGAAATAGGGGTATAACTTTATGAACGCCTAGCGGCACGCCTCGATAGGAAGTCAAATTTTTAAGTGGTGATTTCGAGACGATTTGAATTTTAAAATATAATATCTGTATATA
Source organism: Allium fistulosum (assembly GCA_030737815.1). NCBI lineage: Eukaryota > Viridiplantae > Streptophyta > Magnoliopsida > Asparagales > Amaryllidaceae > Allium > Allium fistulosum. Next base: position 1,189,016,286 of record CM060904.1, on the reverse strand, counting down.
TTGACTAGTCAAGCGGTATTTTTGGTCACATCAGAACTTTTTCGTTCTTTCCAAAATCACTATATCTTAGCTTCCTCAACACGCGACTCTCTTCTGTTATATTACAACCGAGCAAAATCTATTATTCTTCGTTCTCCTCAATTTTTTTTAGTTCACTGCTTCATCTCAGTTTGAAGCGATAATGGAATCGATTTCTTAGTTCGAACGAATCCCTCATTTCAAAAAAATATAGTAGCTGCGATTTAAAAATAAAAAAAAAGAAGAATCAGAAGAGGGAAAAAAATGGTGGACGAGCTGAATTCGTGAGCGCGAAATCGAACGGAGTTCGTTCGAATGTATCGCAAGTCTTCTCCTTCCTTTCGCCTTCCAGTTTGAAGCCGATGTTCTCTTCCTCTTCAATTCAAAACGTGACTTCACCTACTCGATCGACATGCGATCGAGGTAGCGCCAGGTGGAGGCATGACTGCACACGAGGGAGGAGCGAAGACTCGACTGTGGCGATGGGTTCTAGTTCGTTTAGGCGAGATCGATGCCGAGAGTCAAGTTTGTAAGGTAACGTTTCTTATTTTGTTTTAATATAAATTGAATGAATAAATAAATGGTAGTTAATTGTTTAATTAATTCGAATATTAATTAGCGGTATAATGTTTATAAGGTCAAAAATCAAGAAGAAAGCAACCTGGATTGGAAATGGGATACTAATAAAATTAAAAGTGAGTTAATCTCACTCATCTGGTTTTAATTTAAATTTAAATAGTTAAATTTAAATATTTGGTGAATGATTGGATTGATTTGATATGATAGTATATATAGTAGTATATATCAATATATATATATTGGAATATGTATATATTGGAGTTGATATTCCCGCATTATATAGCGGATGAGACCCTACACGCTGCATAATAGCGGATGATAATATTTGAACCCATATACCGCGATATTCCACCTCGAAGTGGAATTGGTATTGTGCTAACATCTGTGGATGCAGGGAAACAGGTTGGAGGGATCCAACTGGATTCCTCAAAATTATTTAGATTATTTAATATTATGTGTTATGAATATTGATATCCTGTGATGATTTTATTGGTAATTGAAATATTGGATGATATGGTTGGATTGAATATTTCAGTAAAAGGAGTTATCAAAATGTATTGAATTGGATTTTTGGAAAGAAATAAAAGAGTAAAATTTAAGTAAAATAATTCTGGTGAATTTGAATAAATTAAATAATGAAGTGTAAAAGGAATAAAAGCGATTTCAAAGTTTTAACAAATATGGGAAAAGGGGATTTGAATTAATAGGGGAATAATAAGTTTTAAACTAAAGTGATATTATTTTAAGGAATAAAAGAATTTATTTTTTTGAATTTAAGGATTAAATTTAATTAAAGGATAAATAAGGAGTTTTGGAAATTTGAAATTGGTATTTTCAGTTAAAAGGGGTTTTAACTCATAATAAAGAAATAAATCTAAAAATTAATATATTTTGAAATAAATGAAGTAAGTAAAGAAAAAAATTTCAAGTGAAGTGAGTTGGAAATCAATTGTAAATTGATTTAAGTATTTGGAATTGAAATTTTAAAGAGAAGTGAGATTTTGGAATTTATAAACTGGGTTTATAAAGTGAAGTATAATATCAGTGGATATTTGAAAATAAATTCAAGGTTGGAATTTATAAAGGGATATGAATTGGGTTAAAAATAAATGTTGATTTATTTTTAAAGGATGTGAAGAGAAGTGTATTTCCTTGGATAGCCAAGTACGTTTTTCAAAATAATTTTAAATATAAGTTAAAATTTCTAATTGTGTTTTAAAAAGCATGTTTTAGAAAATTGATTATTTCTAAATGTTAATTTCCAAAGTAAGTATTTTCAAAAATCTATTATTGTAGTAATTATATAAAAGTGATTTGGTATTATGTTTTAAAGAGAAATTTAGTTTATATTTATAAAGGGATTTTATTTTAAATATTCTTAAAGTATAAATTTTTGAATAAAGTATTAAAGTAGTTTTAAATTTCAATGTTATAAAGTATATTTAAAATAAAGTGTTTTTAAATTATTTTAAAATCTAAAAGTATTTTGTACTTGGTGTTTCAATGGAAATAAATATTTTGGGAAATGCATTCCGTGAGAGGAAACTGTTTTGGAATCATTTTCAAAGGGGTTTGAAATAGAAATATATCTTGCGAAGATATTTTGAGATAAATAAATAATTTGGAAAATTATTTATTGTTTGATGGATGATTTTGAATGATAATTGATAGTTAAAGAACCGACTATCAATATTGGCCAATGCACTGATCGTTTCGAAGAGACCAGGATCGGGATTAATTTCCCGAAAACCACTTCGATCCGGTTTGTACGTTTCGTGGAAACGATTTCGGAATCAAAGATGGAGCAGTGAAGTGCAAGGGCTAGTCGCTACTAATCCTGAGGATATTTCCAAAATGGATGTAGTAGGAGTAGTGACTTCGGTTCCGTTCGGACCCGGGACAGACTTGTATGGATGAATGCTTTCGAAAACATCGTCAGCGGACGATGGGCATTCTAAGGGATATGTGCTAAAAGGTAACGCTTAGCCTCAAGCCTCATCAACTGGGAATGACTGAAAATCAGGGGTTATGCAGCAAGGCTTCGTGGGTAGCTCCCACTGGAGGGTAAGGTCATCCCTGTCTAGATGTCCCTTTTTATTTCGGCTTAGTGGTGCGGTTGCTGATCACAACAGTGGGGTGATTTTATTCCGAATCATCCAGTAAGGGATGATTACGGCCTTGTGTTGCAGGGGAGTGGGCGTACTCCTCGGTACTGTGATCTAGACCAGGTACTGTGATAGGTGGTACCCCAGTGCCTAGTCATTGATGGAAATCCATTCTCCCTACGTGCCTTGTATGGTATTTGTTTGTATTACCCACTTTGTGGCTAGTATGCTGGAATTTAATGAATGTAACAATTTCGGCTATTTTAATAAGTATTTGTATATAGACACTTTATAATATCAGAGGACTTTGATAAAAAGTGTTTTGGCTATCGTAAGGTAAAAACCTGACAGGTTTATTTGTGGCGTGGTCTTACGAGATTCTTTTGATTTCAAAGGAGTTTGAAACTTTAATAATTAATTTGAGTTTGATTTTCTCATGCTGGTTTTCCAGACTGACTCGGGTGTTATTTTATTATAATGCTCGGGTCAAACCGAGTATTATAGATTACAAGATAGGATGCTGTAGAGCTCAGGAGACGAGCTGGATGGAGATACGTATTTTCGTACTTGTGTATGTATATTCTGCTGTGTTGTTTAGCTGTGTACTCTGTTGTATTGAGGACATGACATGATTATTGTCCAGTTGTATGTTATGTGTTCTCTGATGTATACTCTGATGATATATTGTATAAAACAGATATAGTTTTGATTTGTGTAAAGATCTGTTAATATATATTATATTTTATTCCGCTGCGATGGTTAGATTCTGCTGTTGTTTTCTCTTTTCTTCTTCTACCTTCTCTTCTTTAAACCCGAATGGTTCGATTTTTCGTGTATGAAAAATCGGGTCGTTACACATCCATCTCGTATCTAGAAGCTGCAAATAATATCAACAAATACCTACTTTTCTCAGACTACTCGAAAGAGCACCAGTGGAATTAAGAAAAAGATTAAAACCATGAGTTAGACATAAATCTGATATGAGAAATTCAAGAGATATGTGATCAGTATATTACAGTACTTTCAAGACCACTCGAATCATTGGAATGGTTATCCCCTTAGAAGAACCAAACCCATCTAATAAGTACATATGGCAATATAATAGATAGTGTCTAAGGTATAAAATATAAATCATAAAATAGCTGTGCTGCTTGCATTTCACAACACAACAATATCAGAAGTACAAATAAAACCACAAAGGTACGTCCACATATGGATTTCCGTTAGAGGTGCCCTCAGTACATCGAGGATGGGCCTTCGAACAAGTGTTGTAATCTACCTTCCAAAACCATGTATATCCCTAGATAAAATATGTCATAAAGGTAAACATAGCTAGTCCATGCCTGAACATGTCATAAACGTAGAACTCATATATCAGTTTTGAAGTGGTTTTCCATAAGTAATACACCTATTCAATCTTGGACTCTTCAAAACTAAATCTTTGAATTTTCAATTAACTCAATTTCGATTCTCTTATAAGTAAGCGAACGATATAAAGGAGTCTTCCCTAGAGGATCTCATATATATACGTTCTTAAAGAAAGAGATGATTCATATGAATGAGTCCTCTTCAGAGGATCTCAAACTGTACCAATACGTGATGCTCGCATATATTTTCTAAGTTAATTTGGTCAAGTTCAATAGTTGACTAATCGACTATCAAGTACAAAATGAAAACGATTACATATGGAATCCAAGTCTCGTATATTAATCATGTTTTCGACTTTCTTAACTTGTACTATCCCTTGGTCATGAGTGAAGCCGATAGGTTAGAGCGCTGTTTGCTTCTAAACCCTACTCCTACATCATTCTTAACTCTCATAGACAGAACAAGTCTGTTTTGTCGGCTTTTAGTGCTAAGTATAGGATTAAATACTTTCCATAAACAAGTAAACACACAAAGCACGACTAAATCGCATAAGCGACTTCTAATCCCTTTTTTATTTAATTTATTCTTTAATTAATTAAAACTCCTTTGTAAATACTTGTATATATATTTAAAATACATTTACAAAAGATATATGCATGTATACTACTATTTCACTATTCATTTCTACTCTTTTCAATACTTAGAAATGCATTCATATTCTTATCCTAAATGGTATAAGAATATTCATAAATCTCTTAACAAGGTTTTATCAAAGTATATTCAAATGGGTTAAAAAAATGTAATTTAAACATCTCCTACTATAAACCCAAAACCATTTTATACTAAACACTATCTTTAAATTACTCTTTTTAAAGAACAAGTATATTTAAAGGTTAAAAACAAATCTTACCAAGACATTGTTTACTATAAACCCAAAACATTTCACACTTAACATTATCTTTTAAAGATTTTGTGAAAGATCTAATTACATCTACACTTATTTAACAATGTAATGTACTTTTAATTAAAGTTCTTAAAACCATTCATTATAAATTAAGGTTATAACAAAACCACTTTTACCCTTTCATAAATTCACTTAACTTAATTTTCCAAACTTATATATATAAATACTTTAAAAATAATTGTAAATAGGCTTTAAATATCTATAAAAAATATTACTTAAAAATAACTAATTTCAAATTTAACAAAAATCAATAAAAAGCATGTTTTACATTAAAAAACCCTTTACTTTAAAAATTCATAAATAATTATTAAAAATATATTTAAACTTAAAACCACTTATAAATACTCTAATTGATGTTATTAAACACTCCTTAAAAGAATGTAGAATCTTTATTTAAATATCATGTTTAACCATTTTAAAGTCTTAACAATACATTACAACATTTACAAAGTATTGTCTAAAGTTTAGAAACACCCAGAAAGTGTTTCAGTTTAAAAGTCATTTTTGTTAAAACCACTATTCTATGGTTTCGATGACAATAACTATACAATCATACATATACAATATATTCCATCTATTTGCAGGTAAATGCTTCGAGAATTCACAATATCATGACTTGAAGACGAACAGTTGAAGAAAAGAATCATTGATATTAGAGAAGTTATTATAGTATGTTATAGTCATAGATAGATGGTTTATAAAATCTCCTTTAGTAGTTTTTACACAAAACTGCACATTAAAGTTTTTACAAGGTTTTCATTATTTCAAAAAAATTAATTTTAGAAGTACACAGGTATCAGACGTCTGTCCATATAAGTCAGACGTCTAACTGAGCTCTCTGGTTAAAAAAAATATAATCAGACAGACGTCTGAATTTTATCCCAGACGTCTGAACTAGGTAACGGGCTAAAACTATGAATAGATACTTACTTCATTCTAATGGTTGAATTCATATCTTTTCAATGCATCTCTTCTTCCTTAAAGATTGCAACCCTTAGACTGATGTAGAACATACTAAAGGTTGTTACTTCTCAAGAAAACCCTTTAACACCTATAAATATGTAAAGATTTTGAGAAACAACTTATTGAATTTTATGAATTTTTTCTATTTGCTCTTTTCATACTTTGATTTCTAAAAGCGATCATTATATCATTATTATTTCTACCTAAAAACAAAGCCTCACATACACATACTACTCAAAGGAGATTATAGGAAGATCTGTACCGTGTAGTCAAAATCAGTGTTACTAAGAACACATACTCGTCAAGAAAAGACTTTTGTATTAATCCTATTCTGCCAGGCAAAGTGAAGGTTGTTTGCTAGTTTAAGGCCGAAGGGGAGCTTCGATGTGGACGTAGGACGGGAGGTCTGAACCGGTATAAAAACTCTGGTGTGACTGTTTCTTTACTTTTATTTACTTTACTATGGTAGTTATAAGTTAGTTTTTATTACAATTGCATATTGGATATATATACACGATCCATACACACTTTCATTTGGTATCAGAGCAAGGTTATTTCAAGCTACAGTAACACGTAATTGAAACATATTAGATATTCAATATGGCAAGTACATTTCAAGAAGGTCAATCCATTGCACATCCTCCACTATTCATTGGGTCTAATTATGCTTACTAGTCTACACGTATGTGTATTTTTATGGAAGCTAATGGTCTAGAAATTTGGCAAGCAACACAAGTTAGATATGAAGCACCAGACATAGACATAAGTACTTGGACAGATTCTCAAAAGAACACAGCAACAAACAATGCTAAAGCCATGAATGTTTTATTCTGTTCACTTGACAAAAATGAATTTTCACGTGTCATGTTGTGCACTACTACATATGATATATGGTGTATACTACAAATCACTCATGAAGGCACACACAAAGTTGAACAAGCAAAGATTTCCATTTTACAAAATCAATTTTCTTCATTTAAAATGAAAGCAAGTGAATCTATTGGTGATATGTATGCTGGATTTCAAATTATTCAACACGATCTCATGGCACTTGGAGTCAAATTCACAGATTTTGATTTAGTTACACATATTTTAAATTCCTTAACTAATGAATGGGGACGAAAAGCATTGGCCATCAAAGAGGCTAATGACCTATCTCAACTAAAAGTTGAAGTATTAATAGGAAATTTGATGTCGTACGAAGCAATTTGCAGGCAAGAAAAGAACAAAATCATGAAAAGAAAAATATAGCTTTTCAAGCCAACGATAATGATTCAGACTTAGATTAAGATGAGATCATATTTATTGCTAAAAACTACAACAAGTTTAAGAAATTCAAGAAGATGACGAAATCCCAAAACGAAGGAAATTCAAATTCATCCAGCCAAACTTCAAACAAATGCTTTGGATGTGACAAGTTCGAATACATGAAGAAACAATGCCCAGAACTCAATAATGACAAAAAGAAAAGCAAGTTCGAGAAATTCAACAAAAGAAAAACGGGCTCTTCAAGTGAATTGGGATGACTCAGATTCATCTTCCTCATCAGAAAGTGACAGTGATTCAGAGCCAGCCAACATATTCTTCATGGAAAACACCGAGGAGGTATGTCCTAATCTTACTTATAATGAAATTTTAGAACTTAGCATGGAACTAGATGACAAATATAGAAAAACTAAAAAGTTAAGTAAAGAATATGTTGCTACATTTAATTGAATTGAACTTTAAATAGGATTATTAAAAGATGAGAAAGCCATTCTAGAAGAAGAATTAGAAACTACACAAGAAAAATGTAAGAATCTATCTAGTCAAAATGATTCTTTATTATGTGAAATAGGAAAAGTTAAACTAGAAAATGATGATATTAGAAAAGAAAACATTGTATTAAAGGATAATCTAGAAGCATCAAAATTCGAAATTTCTTATCTTAAAAGTGAGTTAGATACGATTACAAACGATGTTTCAAAATTCAATAACGGAAAGCAGAATTTGGACAATTTGATCATAAGTTCTAAACCATCTAGAAATCAAAATGGATTAGGATTCAAGAAAACTTCAAAACATAGAAACTATAGCTCATTATATAAAAGGTTCAAGAAGCCACATACTAGAGAAAAGGCCTCTAACTCTAAAATAATAAAAATATGGATTCCAAAATCTGGTAATAAATTAATTAGACAAAAACACATAGATAACTATTTGAAAAGTGTTTTTCATAATAAAAATTACTCTTTTAAAGGTCCCAAACCCTCCTGTGCATGGCTACCTTCACTCTCTAACACTTAGGAGCCTAACAAAGGAAGTGAGTACCAATTAAATTGTTTTTATCTTGCAGGTACCTAAAAGAAAATCTAATAACAAGGAGAAATGGATACTTGATAGCGGATGCTCCAAACATATGACGCACAAATGTTATCGAATATAACATACAGAGATGGTGGAACTGTAACTTTCAGAGATAATTCAAAAGGATTTGTCATTGGAATTGGAGATGTCATCAATGTTGGTATGTCCACTTCATCTATTATTACAAATGTTCTTTTAGTTGAAAATCTAAAACATAACCTATTAAGCATCGGTCAACTTTGTGACAAAGGATTCGAAATTGATTTTGAAAAGAATAAATGCAACATATTTGATCAAAATAAAAATATAATCTTTAAAGGTTTAAGAAAAAGAAACATCTATGACTTAAATATGAAGTTTAATAACTCCAGCGATTTATGCATATCTGCAGATTTTAATGATCCATGGATATAGCACAAATGGTTGTGTCACATAAACTTTAGGTTTATAAACAAATTGGCTAAACACGATTTGGTTAGAGGTCTTTCTAAAATAAACTATAAAGTTAAAAATTTATGTGATGCATGTCAATATGGAAAATTAAAAAATAGTTCTATCAAATCTAAAAAAGAAATTTCTACCAAACAACCTTTAGAATTATTACATCTTGATTTATTTGGACCTAATCAAGTACGTTCAATAAATCATAACAAGTATGTATTTTTTTTTGTAGATGATTTTTCAAGGTATACATGGACACTGTTTTTAAAACATAAGAGTGATACGTTTGAGATGTTTAAATTTTTTGCCAAAAGAATTAAAAACTTAATGAATCTTAAAATAAAAAGTATAAGAAGTGATCATGGAGGTGAATTCAAAAATGAGATTTTTGAAAAATTTTGTAACAAAAAGAGAATTACACATAAATTTTCATTTCCTTGAACACCGCGACAAAATGGTGTTGTAGAAAGAAAAAATCATACACTCCAAGAATATGCACGAACTATGTTTAACAGTAGTAATCCACCAAAGAATTTTTGGGCAGAAGCTGTAGCTACTGCTTGTTATGTGTTGAACCATGTCACATTACGTCCTTTAACCAAAATTACCTGTTATGAAATGGTTTTTGGTAAAAAGACCAAAGTATCAAACTTTTGAATAGCTGGTTCAAAATGTTTTATGCTAAACACTAAAGATAATCTTGGAAAATTTGATTCAAAAGCCGACGAAGAAATCTTTGTTGGATACTCAGATCGTAGCAAAGGTTATAGAGTATTTAATAAACGTACCAGTACTATAGAAGAAAGTCTACATGTTTCATTCGACGAAAAGTTTTCCAATAAAAAAAATAGTAATGATGATGAAATGTTAACAAAATCATTTGAAAATAACACTGTTTCAAATAACCATAATGAGAATATAGTTGAAAACGAGAATACGTTAAGATCACCACCTCGTATTTTGAAAGACCATCCAATTAACAATATAATTGGGGATTTGAATAAAAAAGTTTCTACTAGATATCAATTAAATCAAATGAGTCACGTTGCATTCATTTCAAATTTTGAGCCAAAGAATTATAAAGAAGCATCGAATGACGAGTCATGGATTATGGCAATGCAAGAAGAACTCAATCAATTCGAATGAAATGGAGTATAGGAACTTATACCGAGACCTACATCAATCTGTAATCGAGAAAAAATGGGTTTATAAGAATAAAACAGATTAAAATGGAAATATTGTTCGGAACAAAGCAAGGTTAGTAGCACAAGGATATAATCAAGAGGAAGGCATTGACTATGAAGAAACGCTTGCTCTAGTCACACGTCCATAAGCCATCCGAACATTACCTGCTTTTCCATATCATCGTAACTTTAAACTTTTTCAAATGGACATAAAAAGTGCCTTTTTAAACGGTTTTATAAAAGAGAAGGTTTATGTCGAGCAGCCTCCGTTGTTCATACATGAAAATTTTCTTGAACATGTCTATAAACTAAAGAAAGATTTATATGGTTAAAAAAAACCTCGTGCTTGGTATGATAGATTAAAAACTCATTTAATAACCTCTGGATTTCAAATTGGAAAAACAGATACAACTTTGTTTATAAAAAGAGATCATAATGATATTCTGGTTGTTCAAATATATGTGGATGACATAATATTTGGATCAACAAATGAAAAGTTATGTAATAATTTTGTAGATATCATGAAAAATGAATTTAAAATGTCCCATATGGGAGAATTAAACTTTTTCTTAGGATTACAGGTTAAACAGTTAGAAAAGGGTATTTTTATAAATCAAGAAAAATATTTTCACGATTTGTTAAAATGCTTTGGAATGGAAAAAACATCTAATAAGCCAACACCTATGAGCACCAGTAGCCATTTAGATAACAATGAAAACGGAAAGCATTTTGATCAAAAATTATATCGAGTATAATTGGATCACTATTATACTTAACGGCTAGTAGACTCGATATCATGATGAGTGTGTGTTTATGTGAAAGATTACAAGCACAACCAAAAGAGTCACACTATCGAGCAGTTAAACATATTTTGCACTACTTAACCAACACTAAGGATTACAGTCTTTTCTATCCTAAAGGAAGCTCTTTCGAACTCGTATCATATAGTGATGCAGATTTCGGTGGTTGCAAAACCGATATGGCTGCTCAAACACCGTATCGCACGGGGTATTCACCTCTTGGCAAAAAGGCTAAGAAGAATATCAACTTAGAATCACCATCCGTGTATAATAAACTAGATGAGATATGTCACTATCAAAAAGAAATGATCGAAGTACAAAGGGAAATGTACTACAAGCAAGAAGGACAAAACATGCATCTACGTTTTCTGGAAAAATGTCTCTTTATAATATGCGGACACTCTCCAACAAAAAACTGTCTTTATAAAAAGTCACCCTGCTTCATTGAAAAACCGAGAAAAGATGGTAATGTTACCCCACGGAACCTATGGGAAGAAAGGACATCAAACACCAAACATAGTCATGTTCGTCCATACTGGTCTCCTCTTAAGCCATCTTTCGAGCAAACTAAGATTGACCCAAATTCGTAGGAAAACCAAAACTACCGTTCTTCTAACTCGCTGATGAAAACTAAAGAAGTCTTTCGTAAAGGAGAGGCGTTTAATATTATACAAAATAAGCATGTATATTCATGCATGAATAATCGTTTATGATTTTCATCATATTTAAGATTAAATTTTGTTTACATATAATAGAAAAAGGAAGAAAAAGAATACCAATAAAAACCAGACGTCTGAATATATAAGCAGACGTCTATCTAAAGTCATTGAATTTTTTTTCGTTTCGGCTCAGACGTCTGAATTTAAAAACAGACGTCTGAATGAGGGCTTTGGAAAAATTCGTTCTTTGGCATAGACGTGTTAAAAAGAAACCAGACGTCTATTTGAGCTCTCTGGAATCTTACTTGCTTCAGTACAGACATCTGAATAAGAACCCAGACGTCTTTTTGCACTTTCTATTTTAAATTTTAGCCCTGGTTAGACGTTTGACCTACAATTTCAGACGTTTGTCATTCGCCTGAGCCCATAACTTTTCACCAACCTATATATTATCTTTTCCCCTTCTCCCAATTTTCACCATTTCCCATTTTCAAAACCCTAAATCCCCAAATCAATTTCCTTAGTCCAATTCTCAAATCAATGGCTCCAAAACCCAAAAATCATGTTGCTAAACGAAAGAAGGCTACTCCAGGACAAAGCTCTCAACCTTCTACTCAAGGATTCATCAATGACCGTCATGTGGATGACTGGATTGTTGAGAAGGAGCATGGAAAGCAAAAATTGCAAGATTTGGAGAAAAAGCCTATGCATTCTGGTCCGTTTTATCCAATTCGTCGATTTATTCATTATGATATTTTCGATTTGACTTAACACTACGCCATAAATGACCTTCTGCAACATTTTTGCAAGGTGTTGCCAGCTAAAATGTTGCGATAGCTATAGAATTTTGGTCCTACTGCAACGTTGTATTTTTGGTGTTACCTTAGCCATAGAAATGTGTTGCTCTAGCTAAACAAGTGTAACACGATGCAACATTTTTATATAGTGTTGCCATAGATGTTATCAGATTAAAAAATTAAAAAAAAATTACACCTCAGCGATCCACACCACCATTTAAAACAAAATCTCAACCGTCGATTCACACCATCGATCCACACCTTACCAATTTCCATTTCCCGCTTTACTTTTCACTCATCCGCTTTCGTTTCTCACCCCCAATTTTCCAATCCCTAATTTTTATTCCTCCAACTTTAAAAAAAATGACGCCGCTCCTCCTTGTTTCTTCGATCTGGAGAATAACTGGCTTTGATTTTATCCCTTGTCGGCCATATCAATTTCCGTTATTTTCTTTCGCCTCGCGTCAGTTTTCCACACTACTTCCGGATTTGCGATTTTGTTCAGGTTTTTGGCGATTCTGGTGATTCGAGGTAAGGCTGTGGGATTGCGATGGTTCAAGGAGTTGCTGATTTGGTCGCAATTTCGTGGTTGGGGCCTGATGTCAGAGTGGCAGGGGGTAGTCGAATTGGTTTCGGTGAAAACTAGGGCACGCGATTCCAGTTTCTTTGATGCTCTGATTGATCGAATCTAGTGTGAGAAACGTTCCTGGTAGCTTGCTCCTTCGTTCTCCTTGATTGATTGCTCGAATTGCTTTGACTTCGTCGTCGAGTGCGATGTGATATTATTTGGTATGTTTTCTGCCTTCTGGTTTACTTGAATATTCTTGATTTTGGTTACACTCGCACGCTTTTGCCGATGATGAATTGGGATTTATTTATAGGCTTTATTTCCTATAATCTCGTGTTTAATCTTTCTGTTGGACTTTGAGAAATCTGGTATGTTGGATTGCAATGATGAATACAAACATATGTGTGTTGAGCTTTGTTGGTTTTGCTTGGTCTGGACTGAACTGGTACCATGCTAACCTTGTTCTTTAACATGAACTGATGCTCCAAGTCCTCTGTATATCATGTTACTGCCTAGGTTTCTCTTGTACATGCCTGATGCATTCACTGTTTTTGCTTGATGGGCTGCCTATGTGTACTGCTGTGTTTCTTGCACTGGCTTGTCTATATTTTGCTGAACCTGGTTCTTGTTTGTTTTGTTGGTTGCTTGGCCCTGAGTTGAATCCAGTCGATGACTCGGGTTTGACCTTGTGCCGTGTCCGTTTTTTTGGCTTGTCTACATATCTGGCTGCACTTGAGTATGAACTTGCACTTGAGTAGTTGCACTTGAGTAGTTTCTTGTACCAAGCCTTATGATGCATGTATGTTCATCCATGTACATGCATTTCTTGGTCATGTTATGTTGCTTGCTGTGTTGAGTACTACTTTGTGCACTTGGCTTCTCCTTTGTGCATTTTTGCTTGAACTGTTGCTTGCTGTCTTCCATACTGCCTTGTATCCATGTGTTGCATTCATGTTTGGCTTATGCACTTATGAAAAGAAACAACCCAAATATCTGAGGCAAATAATATAACAAAAATATTTTCATTTTCTGTTCGAGTTAAATATTATTTTCCAGATTACTGCTTTTGAATTATATGTGACAGGTATTAAAGACTGGACAGCTGGATATAAGCTTGAAGACAGAGTCAAATCAAATGTGCATGAGCTTGAAGACAGGTTTCAAAGAAGGCTCGATCTTTCGAAATCGGATGAATCGGGCGGTGCCCACTTGTTCGATCCCCGCCGGCGCTGCGGTGCCCTGGACCCCCGCCGGCGCTGCGCCCGGACCCGCTTCTCGGCTCGCCTTCGGCTCGGCACTCGGCTCGCCTTCGGCTCGGCATATATTTGTCAGTGTCGGTGTTTGTATAAATTGAAACTGCACATGTAATGAGTGAACTGATTGATGTAGTGAGGAATATCTGTATATGTGAATATCAGTGTTATATATCATTGAATTGTAAAATAGTGGAGTCAGGAATTTGTACTATTTCAAATGTTGAAATAAAATATTTATTTAAATAAATTACTGTTTAAATATCAAATTCTGTGCAATAGCATTTTATTAAATAAATATTTATTTTTATTAAAAAATCAAATATGCTCTATATTGTGGGCCCCACAAATTCAAAAAGTTCATATCTATAGCAACATTTTGGAATGTTGCTACAGATACCTATGGGTGTTGCCATAGACCCAAATAGGGTTCTATTGCAACAATATTACTTATGTTGCCTTAGATAGTCAAAATGTTGCCTTTGAGGTCTAAGGCAACGGCAAAAATTGCATCACCCTAAAAGTGTTGCCATAGACCTATGGCAACATTTTTTGGGCCTGAGCCAACATTTTTTTTGTGTTGCAGTAGGCCATTTATGGCGTAGTGTAAGATGGTAATATTTATCATTTAATCAATTATGATGATAATGCTGGAAAAATAGATCAATTAGCGTTATTTTCTTTTTTTATCAATTTATGTTCTTTGAAAATTTGGAATCCTTCGGACGATGAAAATTGGACTTGGACAAGTGTTTATGGAACAGTAATAAAATTTAATATTGAAATTCTTGGACAAATTCTTTGTTGTTCTTACATGGGAATTAGATTACAAGATGTTCCCGATACAAGACATGCACCATGAGATGATGTTACTCATCTTATTTGGGAAGATGATATGCGCAACTTAAAAACATCAAGTTTTCGTCCTAAAGCTCGACTACTTAATTGTATGCTTATCAACACAGTTGTCCCTAGATTAGGTAGTCATGAACAAGTATATAAAGATGATCATAAAGATTTGTATGCTATGTTTGGTCATATTGAAGTAAACTGGGCACAATACATTTTTTAATAAATTAAAAGCTTTTGGATGCCTCAACGTTGAAGCATCATTTATGCTCCATATATCATGAGAATTCTACGATCATTTGGCATCCCTTCATATCTTTCCCAATATAAAGAAATTGGCATTAAAGATAGTGGAATTCGATTTCTATCTTTGATGCATTTTCCTGAAACTTCGGCAAGAATAGCACCTTTCTCACAGTATCAACAACCACAACAACAACATATTCCAACTCGAACTTCCCAATCTACAAGACCTTCAGAACCTATAGAGTATTACACTGATTCAGAAATTCAAGAAGCCAGAATTGCAGCTGGGCCAGGGGAGAACTATCGAGATGTTGCACTTCAAAATCAATGTCTCCTATCCTTGAACGAAAAGGCATTAGATAAAAATATCTTTCACCTAGAACGATCTTTTTCTACTAGAATGACCAAAGTCGAAAAAACATTAGAAAAGGTTGTTTCCACTTTAGGGAAAGTAATGAGAAAGGTAAGGGGTCGTTCCTCTTCGTGATCTTCATCTTCTCCATCCCCGACACCACCACCAGCAGCACAGTTGTTTCAGCCGGGATCTTCTTCAGGCGTAGGGCCTTCAAGTGAACCAGCACCACAATCTTGTCCCGGTAAAACTCCAATAACCGTTGATACTGAGGAAAGCAAAGATATATCCTGGCCTCCACAAGACCCTCCGCACTATAGTTAGTAAACATCATTTCAGGGTCTATCTCTTTGAGAAGATGAGGAATACCATGATCAGTAACACTTGTAAAGCAGCGAATATAATGAAGATTCCTCTAATCTCTGGGGATACGTCTACTACCAGTAAGTTATCTTCTCTTTTCATAAAAGTGTATGTCTTATGTATCTCTGTATGACTTCTTGAGAACAATTTTTTGTATGACTATGTCTAATATTGTCTGTGACTCTGTGCAACCTTGTATTCTTTATGTTTCTTGCAAAATTTTGTGTCTTATGCATCTCTTTTTGATAATGCCAAAGGGGAGAGATATCATATTACATGTATATAGGAGGAGGAATCACATTCAGAGGGAGTTATATGCTTATTTGATAAGTGATTGTATAGTTCTCATCATCAAAAAGGGGGAGAATATTAGAACCTCTATTCTATGGTTTCGATGACAACAACTATACAATCATACATATATAATATATTCCATCTATTTGCAGGTAAATGCTTCGAGAATTCATAGTATCATGACTTGAAGATGAATAATAGAAGAAAAGAATCATTGGTATTAGAAATGCTATTATAGTATGTTATAGTCATAGATAAATGGTTTGTAAAATCTCCTTTATTAGTTTTTACACAAAATTGCACATAATAGTTTTTACAAGGTTTTCATTATTTCAAACAAATTAATTTTAGAAGTACACAGGCATGAGATGTCTGTCCATATAAGTCGGACTTCTGACTGAGTTCTCTGGTTCAAAAATATATAATCAAACAGACATCTGAATTTTATCCCAGACATTTGAACTGGATAACGGGATAAAACTATGAATAGACACTTGCTTCATTCTAATGGTTACATCCATATCTTTTCAATTCATCTCTTCTTCCGCAAAGATTGCAACCCTTAGACTGAAGTAGAACATACTAAAGGTTGTTACTTCTCAAGAAAACCCTTTAACACCTATAAATATGTAAAGATTTTGAGAAACAACTTACTTGAATTTTCTGAATCTTTTCTCTTTACTCTTTGCATACTTTGATTTCTAAAAGCAATCAATACATCATTCTTATTTCTTCCTAAAAACAAAACTTCACATACATATACTGCTCAAAGGAGATTATAGGAAGATTTGTACTGTGCAGTCAACATCATTGTTACTAAGAACACATACTTGTCAAGAAAAAACTTTTTGTATCAAGCCTATTCCTCCGGGCAAAGCGATGGTTGTTTGCTAGTTTTAGACCGAAGGGGAGCTTCGGGACTGGACGTAGGACGGGAGGTCTGAACCAGTATTGAAACTCCGGTGTGACTGTTTCTTTACTTTTATTTACTTTACTCTGGTAGTTATAAGTTAGTTTATATTACAATTGCAAATTAGATATATATATACACACACACACGATCCATACACACTTTCAATTTTAAACCATTTAAAGTTTCAAACAGCAAACAACAGCATTCACAGAACTGCTATTAAAAATTCTAAAACACCCTGAAAGTATTTCAGATTCAAAGTGTTGCAGTTTCCTGTTGACTTCACAAAACCTATTTTAAACTCTTTAATTTTCAATACGTATTCAACATGCGAACAAGTGATTTAAGATCCAATTTTTTACTGTAAGTACTTTACTTATATTACTTAGTAGCAATGCAAAAAACCCCTAAGGATAATTTTCAAAATAATATTAAAAACCACCTAACATAAGGCTTTTACAAAGTGCATCCATAGTGTTACCCCGCCTTTTGGTCAAGGCCGGGATATCAACAAATTGGCTAAAAAGGATGGATATCAGGATTGGAGATCGATTGGAAACATGGCTATGATCGATACCGTCTAAATTTGACCAAGCTCCAATTAAGGTGGGATCGATTGGGAATGATGAACAAGGCTAGGAAAGGCTACGTTTCAAATTTCAGGTCAATCTGAGTTCGTATGCTCAAGTTATGGATGGATCAAGGTTCATGGGAATTGGTTCGTATTGATCCATTTATATCGATCAAGGTGGATGGTGTCCGTATCCATTGGGATCGATACGAAGAAAGGGAATTTGGATCGATACAAGGAGCAAATGGTTACAGGGAGAAGCATTTCGTATCGATCAATAAGTGATCGATACGAAGGAACGAGGCTCGGATCAATATGAGGAGTATGGATACGAAGGCATGGATACGAAGTAGGGAATGGATCGATGGATACAAATGGCATGGGTATGAAGTGCATAGCTAAGTATCGATACGAGTAGAAGGTTTTGGAATCGATATAGAGCTAGGCGGGGATCGATACGAAAGGCTTCGCAACCGACGGATACGAAGAAGGTCAAGTCAAACAAAGCGGTCAGTAAGCATGAAAGATGGATCTACACACGATTATCGCTCCACGTCATCGATCCAGGAACGATCGATAGGAAGAGGATCGATGTAAAGCGATCGATACGAAGATGACAGCCGACACTGGAAAATGCAAACTTGGATTGATCATAACTCTCATTCTACAAGTCCAAATGCTATGAAATTTTCACATGAGCTTTCTTGTTCACTCGGGGACGTATATGATCGATCCAGGCTTGTTTGGACCATTTTTGGATCGATGCGAATTGTACTTGGATCGATCCAAAATCAATCTGAATTGATCTAGCGGGCCCACTTGTGCAAGAGAAAAGGTATTCCTGGTTTTGAGGCAGATATTTTCATATCTACACCTATAAATAGTAGTCCAATAGCAACTAAAAAGAGGATCTTCTTTTGCTCTTTACGCCGAAGCTCTGCCATTTTTGTTGATTGATGTTCAAAGGCTTGTAATTGTAACCTCAATACAAAAGGAATAAAAGGATTGATTCAAAGTGGATGTAGGCCGGAGATAGCTGAACCACTATAAATCTTGTGTTCTCTCTTGCTTTCTTACATTTTAATTTTGCTATTTCTTCATTTTTATTCTCTACTTTATCTGGATCTAAGATCTGTGTTTAGATATTGTGGATCTGTGTGTAAACAATGGTGCTTTCACTAC
This sequence comes from Allium fistulosum, assembly GCA_030737815.1. Classification (NCBI taxonomy): domain Eukaryota; kingdom Viridiplantae; phylum Streptophyta; class Magnoliopsida; order Asparagales; family Amaryllidaceae; genus Allium; species Allium fistulosum. Next base: position 1,188,997,471 of record CM060904.1, on the reverse strand, counting down.
TTCTAGGGTTTATGACCTATTTTGGTACAAACACTTTGGTGCTTTCACTGAGAAGAATAGCACCCGCTACATCGGATTTGGAGTTCATATTTGGAAAGCTAAAGGATTGGACCTGAAGCTATGGTTAGGCAATCGACTAGAAGGATATTACCAGAAAGGAGCCATCATGAAGGGAGTCAAGAGGCTTCCTCAGGAGCGAATCAGGCCTCAGTTTTCATCACCGGAGATGAAATGGAGATGATGATAGGAGCTATGTAGGAATAATTGTTGAAAAGGCAGAAGGAAATGATGCAGAACCTTCTCAGACGGTTTGGACAGGCAGGAACAGCTGGAGCTGCTGGAGTTTAGATTCACAAAGCTGGAACAGAAGGACTCAACAGGCAAGCGAATGGAGCAGCTCAATGGGGCGTAGCCCCCAATCAGCCCACAGTTACCAATTTGGATGGATCCAGACTCGGGGGCACACCACCATGCAATGATAAACCAATTCATGGAGGGATTCTTGGTGACACCACACAACAGGATGCCAGTAGGAGCACAAGAATACGTGATGAAGAGTATGTACCAGAATTCCCTCGAGGACTCGGGGGGCAACCCTTAGTGGACAACACTGGATTAGCTGAGATTATCTGGCAAACTATGCGTGGAGGTTTAGCAAACAGAACTCTGGAAGGAGTAAATAGGAGTTCGTTTACCCGTGAAATCGGTATGGCTTGGAATCCACCAGAGTTTAAGCTACCTACTCTCGAGGTATACAATGGTAGGGATGATCCTACCGATCATTTGATGAGGTACACAAGACACATGGAAGTGCTGGGGGCATCGGAGGAAGTTATGGCCTGGTGCTACCCTCTGTACTTAACAGATATAGCTGCTACGTGGTTCAAGTAGTTGGAAGATGGATCTATTAGGACATGGATAGAATTGGTGGACATGTTTTTGAAGCAGTTTCGGGTTCATATCAAGAGGCCGAAAAATGTGATGACACTGACATCGGTGAAGCTGAGGATAGGGGAATCGCTCAGGATATTCTTAACTCGGTTCAATTCAGCGGTTGCTTTGTTGGATCGGCCGGACCCATCGATGGTTTTAATGGCGGCCGTATCAGGAGTCGGAGATAGTTTTGATTTCAAGGTATCATTGATATGGGATCCACCAATGGATCTCGGTGAATTCTTTCACGAGGCCGAGAGATTCCTTCGGCAGAAGGATGCAAGTTCGGATATGAAATCAAAGGAAGTAAACGTGGTAAAGGATGGAGGACCATCCGGTGAGAGCTCGGATAAAGATAAGGATAAAGGGAAAAGGAAGTTGGATAACGATTCTGGCAGGGCAAGGAAACGCTGGGGAGAACCAAAATTCTCCACTGACACAGGATTGAACGAAACGTTGGAGCGAATATACATGGAAACCCAGGATCACCTTCCCTATCGAAGGCCGGCAAGGAGAGAACCCTCAGAATGTGAGAGGGCATCAGGAAGGCACTATCTCTTTCATGACCTGGATGGGCATGATACCAACAGTTGTAGGCATCTAAAGGATATAATCAAGGAGCATGTAAGGAGTGGTCAGTTGCGGCAATATGTCATGGCTCGGAATGCGGCGGTAGAACAAGAGCAGCCACCCTCTACCTCGAATGACGATGGCGCAAGGCCCATGATTGATGGTCGATTGGTTATCGACTGACAGGGATGATATGGAATAGGTAGCAAACTCTGGGCAAACGGTCAAGTCACTTACTCATGTACGGGGATAGAGATAGCCCCTAGACATGCTCTGAGATGATGATAAACCGCGATGCTCTAGTTTGTGAAATCTGCTTTTTATTTTTTTGGTTTAGACATTTGCTTTTTCTGGTTTGGTTTCGGGGTTTGGTTTGAACTCCTGATTTTGTTTGTTTTTTGGTTTGGACTTTGGTTTGGATGCTTGTTTTCCTGTTTGGATATTGGTTTGGATTTCTGATATGGATTTTTGGTTTTCTGATTTAACCAAGATTTCGGATTGGATTTTGATTAGATTTTTATCTGGTTTTTAGTATACGGTCACTGAGTATGGATTATGCCCGACAAGGGGTAAGTTGCTTCGTCTGAACGTGGCGAATCGGTTTATTCAGGTCATCGAGTATGGACTATACTCGACAAGGGTCCGGAGAGACCAAGGTTCGGCCTAGGACTTAGGCCCCATGTTATCTATCATATGTTAATACAGGTCGTCGAGTATAAACTATGCTCGGCAAGGGTCCGGAGCGACCAGGATTCGGCTTAGGACTTAAGCCACAACACTACATAGCGTTCAAGGACACTGAACTAGGATCACCGTTAAGCAAGGCATTACTTGACACAGGTCATCGAGTGTGGATTGCGCATGGCAAGAACCCAAAGAGGTTATGGATTCAGATATTGGTTGTGAACGGCTAAGGATTTGGACAAGGGCCCAGAGTGGTCCTGGATTCGGATGTCGACCCGGAGAGGTCATGGATTTAATTATCAGTTATTGGATATGGATGGATTAAAGCTCGGTTGACGGGCTCGGATGGCTATAGGATTGGCTAAGGATTTGATTACTGGATTTGGAATCGGACATCGACTCGGAGCAGTCGCGGATTTGGATAAGGATATGGCTACGATCTTGGATAGGATAACTGGGTAATGGATTGAACTATGGATTAGATGATGTGGCTATGGATGTAATATGGACTTTGGATGTCGAATTTAAAAGCTATTCAAAACACATCTTCATACCACAAGGCATGTTTTGGGGGGCAAATGTTATCCCGCCTTTTGGTCAAGGTCGGGATATCAACAAATTGGCTAAAAAGGATGGATATCAGGATTGGAGATTGTTCGGAAACATGGCTATGATCGATACCGTCAAAATTTTACCAAGCTCCAATTAAGGTGGGATCGATTGGGAATGATGAACAACGCTAGGAAAGGCTACGTTTGAAATTTCAGGTCAATCGGAGTTCGTATGCTCAAGTTATAGATGGATCAAGGTTCATGGGAACTGGTTCGTATTGATCCATTCGTATCGATCAAGGTGGATGGTGTTCGTATCCATTGGGATCGATACAAAGAAAGGGAATTTGGATTGATATGAGGAGTAAATGGTTACAGGGAGAAGTGTTTCATATCGATCAATAAGTGATCGATACGAAGGAACGAGGCTCGGATCGATATGAGGAGTATGGATACGAAGGCATGGATACGAAGCAGGGAATGGATCGATGGATACGAACGGCATGGGTACGAAGCGCATAGCTAAGTATCGATACGAGTAGAAGGTTTTGGCATCGATACAGAGCAAGGCGGGGATCGATACAAAAGGCTTAGCAACCGATGGATATGAAGAAGGTCAAGTCAAACGCAGCGGTCAGCGAGCATGAAAGATGGATCTACACGCGATTATCGCTCCACATCATCGATCCAGGAACGATCGATACGAAGAGGATCGATGTAAAGCGATCGATACGAAGATGACAGCCGACACTGGAAAATGCAAACTTGGATCGATCATAACTCTCATTCTACAAGTCCAAATGCTATGAAATTTTCACAGGAGCTTTCTTGTTCACTCGGGGACGTATATGATCGATCCAGGCTTGTTTTGACCATTTTTGGATCGATACAAATTGTACTTGGATTGAACTCTGGATCGATCTGGCGGGCCCACCTACGCAGGAGAAAAGGTATTCTTGGTTTTGAGGCGGATATTTTTAGATCTGCACCTATAAATAGCAGTCCTATGGCAACTAAAAAGAGGACCTTCTTCTGCTCTTTACCCCAAAGCTCTACCATTTTTGTTGATTGATGTTCAAAGGCTTGTAATTGTAACCTCAATACAAAAGGAATAAAAGGATTGATTCAAAGTGGACGTAGGCCGGAGATAGCCGAACCACTATAAATCTTGTGCTCTCTCTTGCTTTCTTACATTTTAATTTTGCTATTTCTTCATTTTTATTCTCTACTTTATCTAGATCTGAGATCTGTGTTTGGATATTGTGGATCTATGTGTAAACACAGGTGCTTTCACTACTTCTGTGGTTTGTGACCAATTTTGGCACAAACACATAGCAACTAATTCGCTTCTAACTTTTACAACTTTGTTTCACAAGTTCAACAACTTTCCAATCCAGTTCGTTGCTATCACATATGCGTAGAGCACAATCAAAATATATTATATCACAATATATTAACATACAAAAAATTTGAACAAGTTTAAACATAAAGGGATTTAAAGTGATTTCATAGCGACTATCGCTATATGGGCCATTCCATATCCATTCCAATTCAACACAATCCAAAAAACCATATGTACACAATGTTAAGATCATGCCACATGTTAAAGAAGGTCATAGAATTAATGACATTCATACTAGGGTTGTAATTTGCTTTCAGAAGAAAGTAAGTTCCAAAGTTATAACATTATTAGTTCACTTTAACCTTGTATTAAGCACAACAAATATATCATAACATATACAATCAAATGGTGAGTAAACTCACCCCAAAACCAAGCTAACATAAGCACAAGCCTCCACAACCACAAGAACCCTTCCCATCATTACCCACTAACCAAAGCTCCTACCTTTTGCACCAAAATAGCTCGAAAATGCTTCCACCTTGCCTAGATTGCTCATAGCCTAAACAAAATACACTGTTTTTTCCATCTTCTTCCATCTTTGACTTGATATTATTTATTGCTATGATGTTTTAGGAACTTTGCCAAAGTTTGGACTTCATTTGTTTTGACTTGATAAAGTTAAAAAGAAGAGAGAAGGAGATTAAGACATTAGCTTTCTATGTAAATTAGCAACCCAACTTGGCGAACCAATGAAGGGCTTAAATAGGCTTTAAAAAGAGGTCATAACCACATGCTAAAATTTCTTGGCAGCAAAGAGCCATCCCCCCTTCTATGTGATCACCTTTACACATTATTACTTCACCCTTAAGGCTTCCCAAAATACCCATCCTCTAAAATATCTTATTATGACATCATTGCTTACATCACCATATGCCTACTAATTACCATTAATGCAAACTAATTTTAGTTCCTGATTAATTACGCATTAATATATTAGGAAAGCACAACAAGTTTTAACAACTTTTACTGAGTAAAAGCTATTTGTCGATAAAATAATTTTCCATCACATTATCGATATTTCTTCGAACTATTTGTTTGTGTAAACATTTTTCAAAAACAATTTTACCATCATTAGTTATTAATTAAAAGAGGGTTAACAAGGTTATAAAATCAATTTAATCGCATTTAATTTAAGATTCAAATATTTAAATAATTCATATATTTAAATACGAAGTGTTCGAAATTCTGAGTCGATACAATGCACATACCTTGAGTATTCTCAACAAATACATGCATGTATCTTACCCCGTAAAGGAAATATATTAATAGTACTACACACAACAGCTCTAGCTTGAGTTTGCTCAAGGACTAGTGTGTATGCAAGTAATCTATCAATATATAAATGATAATTGGCAACTTATATTAAAGACCCGTAATCTTTTAATTTATTTCAAATTATAATGATTTATAAAATAATGTACTTCTTATGAAATACTCTCTTGATTCAAGTGTTTGACATCTGATTATGTATACGTACCATACGTATGTATTTATTCCAAAGATCTATTTTTTGGTTTATTTCAGTTCCATTTATATTTATTTTTATACATATAAAATTATATAAGTTTGTTTTATTTATAACCATTTATAATTTAATTAACTTATGCAATATTTATATTTATATTATTTGATTAAATATTAACTTTAACCTCATTAATTAAATCATATTTAATAAATTAATTTTTGTTCTTTAATCAATTTAACTAATTTAATTTACCATTTTAGAAATTTAGTTTTATTCATCTTAAACTATTTAAGAAGAATATTCAACTATACCATTACAGTTTATATATATCAAATGTGTGTGTATGTATGTATATATATGTACACAAAATCCTAAATTTAAGAGTCACTGTTCTACCTTGTTCTACAAGTGATCATTGTCCTCTCTTGATTCAATTCAATGTTGATGATGATTTGCATAAAGGAAAACCTTTCCGATATGCAAATCATTGGCCTCTGATTGAAGGATTCGATGAAGCGGTGAACTTTAATAAAGTGAGAATTCCTCTAGGCAATCACATGTACCGACTTGTTATGCTCATCAAAATCATGAAAAACGGACTCAAAGACTGCAACAAGTGCAGACGAAAGACCACTGACACCATCACAGCTATTCAACAATAGTTAGAAAACATTCAAAATCAACTGGATAATGATCCCCTCCATAAGGGCCTAAATGCCGACTTCTATGCACTTCAAAAACAACTCAAAATGGAGCTAAAAAAACAAGCTATGGAGCTGAAGTAGAAAGCTAAAGAGAAGTGGCTACAATAGGGAGATGAATGCAATAAATTTTTGTATACTAAAATGTCACAAAGACAACATTACAATAATCTCACTAACTATTTAAATGAACAGAGCAATGCCTCTAAACATATTAAAGACATTGAAGACCAAGCAATTGCCTACTTCACCAACTTGTACAATGGGGACAATTTCAATCACTTACCACACATCAACTGTAGGAAAAGGATCTCCCCAACTGGTGCTGATATGTTGACAACTCGGATTTTGGAAGGGGAATTGAAGAGAGCTATCTGCTCGATTCACTATGATTCCTCCCCCGATCCCGATGGAATGGGGGCATCCTTCTTCAAAGTGAACTGGGTACACTTGAAAGATTACATGCTAAAGGCTTATAATGAAGCTTTGGAGACTGCAGAATTTATTCAAAAAATCAATCACACTTTCATATCCCCCATTCTAAAAAATAAGAAACTAGAGAGAATTGAAGACTACAGGCCTATTGCATGCTGCAATGTCACTTATAAAATCCTAAGCAAAATTATATGCATGAGGCTGAATAAAGTTCTTCCTGATCTAATTTCACAATGTCAGAGTGCATTTATAAAGGGTAGACTTATATCTGAAAACTCCCTAATGGCGCTTGAGCTAATTAGAGACTTTAACAAACAAGGTGCTGATAAAATATGTACTAAAGTTTACTTACAAAAAGCATATGGTAAGGTTAACAGAGGCTTCATCATTCACATGCTTGATTCTATGGGGGTTCTGATGAAGTTACTTAATTTGATCAAGCACTGCCTAGACACACCTACCTTCTCTATCATGATAAATGGTGTACCTAAAAGGTATATCCAGAGCAATTATGGGATTAGACAAGGTGACTCTCTCTCCCCATACTTATTATTTGTTGCTATGGAATGGTTCACTTTACAGATGGAGTTGGCGTGCTTTCACAAGTTCATTCAACCTATATACAATATTTATCCCAATGTAACCCATTTAATATATGCCGATGACTTATTAGTGGTGATTAATGGCAATTCAAAGGCCATTGATAAGGTCAAGTCCATTTTCACTGACCTGGATCTGCTGGCTGGGCTTAAATTGAATGAACTAAAAACCAAATGTTACTTTAATAAATTCGGCTCTCATAAGCAGGCTCTACTAGAGAGATTGGGTGTCTCAGAGGGTCATCTTCCAGTCAAATATTTGGGGGTGCCGCTTTCTAATAACACAATCACTGGTTCAGAATGTGGTAGGATTTATGATGATATTAGAGACAAATTACTAGGGTGGAGATCCAAACTGTTGTCTTTTGCGGGAAGAGTTGAACTTGTTCATACTATTATCACATCCAAAGTCAGGTTTTGGCTGCAATCCTTTCAAATCCCTAATTGCTCTATTGCCAAAATAAATTTTGTATGTGCGTACTTTATTTGGGATGGGGGAATGCACAAAGTTAGTTACCTGGATCTTTGTAAATAGAAAGAGGAAGGAGGAGTTGGGTTGAAAAACTTATATGAGTTAAAGAAAGTCTATGGACTGAAGCTAGCATGGAATGTTTCGACATCTAAAAACCTATGGGCTAGTTGGATGAGATCGAGGTACCTTAGAGATAAATTTTGGACCTTAAAAATTGATAATAATGCCTCTGTTACCTGGAACAAGAATGAACTGCAAACTGATATAGACAGAGACATTGCCAATGGGAATAACACTGATTTGTGGAAAGACCCTTGGTTGCAATCATAAAGCTTTATTGATAGACTAGGCTGGGACTCCTTTTCAGCCTATAGAACCCCTACCTGTTAAGTTGCTGAAATTGTGGAGAATGGTGAATGGCATTGTGATAGAAATCTACTTAGCACAAATTACAAAGAGGAAATTCAGTGCAAGAACATCAAAGTCGATAGAATGGAGGATTTTTGGATATGGAAAAGCATTTCAAATTCAGAGACGTGTGGGAGGACTCGAGAGTCAAATTTCCTTCGGCTAATTGGACTAAGGTGGTGTGGAGCAGATCTAATAATCCAAAAATGGCACACACTTTATACAAGGCCCTACTTAATTGACTGCGAACTAAGGACAAACTGCACAAATGGGGCATCTTGGATGATACAATATGTAATCTTTGCAACTCTGCTGAGGAAACACATGATCATTTGTTCTTTGAATGTTCTTATAGAAAACGTGTGTGGTGCATACAAAAACTTGGATGTTTACAAACTAACCATGATCAGAATCTCAAAGATGAAGTGGCTTACCTAAATTGTGGGAGCAACCTCACGAAGCTAATGCAGGAGACGGGCAAAATTGGTCTCATAACCACCTTGTTGCACCTCTGGAGAGAGCGAAGCAACTGGGCTTTCAACAACAAACACCAAGACGTATTATTCTCACGAGACAGATTAATCAGGACATTAGCTTGCTAATTGGAAGGATAGCGAAGAAGAAGCTTACCAATTTAACGGCACAAGAAGGACGACTACTGGCGATGTTGAAGTTGACGGAATTGAACGAACTAGCTCAATCAACGATTTGTGAGCCGCCATGACTTATCCCTAAAGCAGAGGAATATTTTAGGAATATTGCAGTGTAAAGTGGCCGAATATGCTGTTGTATTAAAAGTTGTTTTTTGTACTCAGTTAGGGATACGAACAGTTTTGTTCTGCTTTGAGCCGCATAGCCCAGTTTTGCAATAATATTAACCCAATTTCAAATATATATATATATATATATGTATGTATGTATGTATGTTTGTATGTATATATGTGTGGGTTAATTACTTAAATATTTAATTGATTATTTATTTAATTATAAAATTTATTTAAAAATCTAATAAATTTAGGAAATTTATTTACTTTAATTTTTCAAAATAATTTTGAGAAAATAAAAACATTTAAATTATTGAGCTATAACCGTTATAGTTTTATTTACATATATCAACATATACAATTTAATTAATTATTTATCAAATAAATCGTTTATTTAATTAAACATTTTAGTTAAATAATAAAATAAATTTTGAAAATTTTATTTCAATTTACCTTAAAAAATTTAATATATATTTTCAAATTTAGCCTTTATAATTACATACATGTATCAGTATATATATAAATATCTTAATTAGTTAGCTTTTAACTAATTACTTATTTAATTAACCAAATTAATTAAAATTCAAAAAATATTAAATTAACTTCTCAAAACAATTTCGAGAAATCGTAAATTTATTTTATAACATTTATAAAATTTTCTTTTATATTTTATACTTAACATTTAAAATCAAAATTTTAAATTTAAAAATAGTAATTCAAAAATTAACCGAAGGCCCAAAATCAATTTGGGCCTTACATTTGGGTTAATCATTTACTTACTCCACCCCTGGCTATACTAGTAACCAGGGACGGGAGGATACTTGATTATCTAATGCTAAGCCTACACATTACTATTCTAGACACCCATCAGATAAAAACATTTATTAGTTGACCCTTAGTGCAGGCTAATTAGAGTGCATAGACCATTTGGACAATGATACCATTAAAGGAACCCAGTCCGTTGCGCAGTGGGTGAACTGGTAAATTTAAAAAGTTTCCTATTTGGATCATAATGGGCCAATGAAGTTTATTAATTAGCATTAGATTCAATCTAATTGTAAAATAAAATCATATTTTATTTAAAAAAAAATATATATTTTTTAGTTAATCATATTAATTAATTTGATTGAATGGTTATTTGAATATGTTGTATACATTTTCGTAACATCACATTATAATATTAAAATGCATAAGCATGTGTATAATTATATATACATACACACACATATGGATATTGGCATTTATATCCATTGTGTGTATGTGTGTATTATACTTATGCATGTGACAAATTCTCATGCATATCGGGAATATAAATGCCTAAGTATATACATATGTTTAATTATACTATTATATATATATTGATATATTATGACGACCCGGAATTTCGAATACTTTGTATTTAAATATCAGAATTATTTAAATATTTGAATCTTGGATTTAATGTTAATAAATGTGATTTTATAACCTTGTTAACCCCTTTTAATTAATAACTAATGATGGTAAACTTTTTTTTGAATAATGTTTACAAAAATAAATACTTCGAAGAAATATCGATAACTTGATCGAAAATCGTTTTATCGACAAATGATTTTTATTCGATATAAGTTGTTCAAACTCTTTAGCACTTATCTAATTAACATATAAAGACATTAATAACTAAGGAATACACTTCGCTTCATAAAGAAATTAAGTAGTTCAAGAAGCTTTTAGAAGGGGACAAGGTGGAGTGATTTGTGGAGTGATTTAAGGAGGGATTATAGAAGGAATCAAGGAGGACATTCTCAAAGGCATGGTGAAAAGTCAATCACATGCGGTGGGGGTGAGGAAGGCTTTGGCCAAAAATAGGAGGCGGTGGGAAGGGTAAGCTCACTTAAATGCCTATATAAGAGACCCTTTAGTTCATAGAAACACTTTCAAAATTTTGGTTCAAAAATACTAGTTCTTCATTCTATTCTTTTCATAAATTCCTAAGCTCTAGACAATTCAAAAACACCAAATCAACCCAAACTCAAGTATAAGCCTTAGAACAACATTACAACACCTTGTAAAAACATGAAGCTAGAAGATTTGGAGCACAACCCCTTGAACGAATATGAGCCGTGAGCATTGGGGAGGCATTTTAGTTAGGCCGTGGGCTAAGGGGATGGTAGGAAGCGCTTTGATGTCACAAGTTTGTGGTGGGAAATTAGAGCTTGTGGTTGGTTGTTAACATGTTGATGGGTGAGTAAATTCACCATTTAAAAAGTATATAAAGTATATATATGCTTGTGTTTGTTATAGTATATGATTGACTATATATTATTACTTTGTTTTTGGTGATTCATGCTTTGGAAAGCAAATGGCATGTGTAGCTGATGAATTTGGACATTTATGACTTTCTATGACTTGTTGCATAGCCTTGTCATGAAGCATATAGGGTTAGGTTGGACTTGGATATAAATCGGACTTGGTTTGAAATCGTTTTATATCGACTAATCACTATAGAAGCACTTAGAAATTGCTTTATGTTCGACAATTTCTACAGAAATTTGTAGAGAGGTCCTTAGGGGTTCCTTGCCATGGTATGTGTATAAGTGTTACTGCAAAACGATTGGTGATAAAAAGATTGTTTACATATCGAAAATCTATTAATCTTTTAACTATTTAAAAATGCCCAGGTCATTGCCATTGACAACAGAAATCCACAGCATGTTTTAAATGTTGTCTTTACCTCTATACCGCTTTTTACAGCATTCTAGAATGTTGTCTATTCTATTTGAGAGTTTAAATTGCTTTGAAATGACTCAATTTTTTTAGTATTCTTTTCAAACATATATTAGAGTATTTTAAAAGTGTTTTGGAATTTTTATATATTTTATTATGGATTATTAAAGTAAGAGATTTATTTTTATATAAAGAAAAACATGTTGTTTTCAAGTTTTGAATAAATTATAAAATAAGTAATTTTAAGTAATATTTAAATAAATGTTTTAAACCATACTATAATTATTATTAATTATATTTAAGGAATATATAATTTTTAGAAAATATTTAATTATTTTATTATTATTAAAAGCTTGTATTATATATTATATTTTTAAATTGTTTTTATTGTTAAATGTTTTATCTTATAGATAAATTTGTACACACATATATCATTCTTAAAAGGTTTCTAAACTATAAAAATATGTTTTACAAAGTGTTTTAGAGTGCTTAGTGGCTTAAGCATGTTTGTTTGTTTAAATTATTTATGGAAAGTCATTAATACTACTTAGAACTAAAAGCCGATGAAGTAGACTTGATTATATCTGTGAGAGTTAAGAATGATGATTTGAGTAAGATGTAAAAGTAATAGTACTCTAACCTACCAGGCTTCACTCTTGAATGAGGGATAGCAGAAGTTGAGAAGGTCGGAAACATGTTAAGTATATGAAACTTAATTTCCATAAGCGATCGTTTTTAGAACCGGATAGTCGATTAGTCGATTATCGAACTTGACCGAATAATATATGTATCATTTTTAAAGATTTTAGTAAATATATAAGTTTGGAAAAGTAAGTTGAGTATTTTATATAAGTAGTAAAAGAAGTTTTGGATTTTAACTCCTAGGTTAAAATAAATGGTTTTGAAAAGTTAAATAAAAGTGTATCAACTTAATTAATAAGTATGGATATGCTTAGACCTTTAAAATGAATGTTTTAAGGATAATGAAAAGTATAAAATGGTTTTGGGTTATAGTAAATAATGTTTAAGTAACATTTATTTTTAACCCTTATTAATTATATTTAGGATTATAACTAGATCTTTTAAGAGCGTGATTTAAAGATAATAACAAGTATGGAAACTTTTGTAAAAAGACAGAAAAAAGTTTAACGTATAAAAGAGAAGGGTTTATAGTAAACAATGTTTAGGTAAAAAAATTTTTAACCTCTTTGATATATTTTAAAGTAAGTAAATCTTGTTAATGATTTGTGAATATACTTATACCATTCGAGATAAGTATATGAATACTTTGGAAGTATTGAAAAGAGTACAAATGAATAGTGAAATAGTAGAATTTTAGTATATATCTTTTTTTTAAAGGAAATTAATAATATATACAAGTATAAATAAGAAGTTTAATTAATAATTAAGTTTTAATTAAAAAGGAAGTTTAACTAATCAGGAGTTAACTTAATAAACGAGTTTAATTAAATAAGGAAGTTTTAATTAATGAAAGAAGTTTTACTAGATAAAAGAAGTTTTACTATAAAGAGGTTTTAACTAACAAAAAGGGTTAATTAAATAAAAAAGGAATTAAAAGTCTTTTATGTGACTGAATCTTACTTTGTATGAGTTAATCGTGCTTTATGTGTTACTTTTCTATGGAAAGTATTTAGTCGTGTGCATAGTACTAAAAGCAGACAAAGTAGACTTGATTCTATCTGGTTAAGAATGATGAATTGAGTAGGGTATAGAAGCAATAGTTCTCTAACCTACCGGGCTTCACTCTTGACCTAGGGATAGTGGGAGTTGAGAAAGTTGGAAACGTGATAAGTAAACAATACTTGGTTTCCATATGCGATCGTTCTCATTATTGTTGAATTAGACCAAATTAACATTGGAATATCTTGAAGAAACACAAGAATTATACAGTATGGTTATTCACTTGGTGATTATATAACCTACGTAGAAACTCGTCTTGCTCTTATAGGACAAGAGATTAGAAAATCCATTCGGATAGGAGATGATCTCTACCCTTATCGTTGTTTGTTTATTTCTTAAAGAACCGGAGTTAAGTTAATCGAAAATTTGTTGATTTAGTCTTGAAGGGACTAGGATCAGATAAGTATACTTAGGTAATACTAATCAAAAACCACTTCAAGACTGAAATACATGTTCTACCTCTTATAAGTGTATCTATTTGAGATGTTGGAAACTATGTGGAGATTCGAGATCTATTCAAGATGCTCAATCCCATGTAGAGGTTCGGGATCTGTTTGAGATGTTGGAATCTATGTGGAGATTCAAGATGCTTGAACCTATGTAGAGGTTCGTGATCTATTCGAGATGCTGGAATCAATTTTGGGATTCATGATCTGTTCGAGATATGGTTCGTGTGTTGGGATGGTCAACGTGAGTTCACTATTGGGAAATGACTAAAGACAGAATAGGATATACAATCACGGGTTTAGCTAACCCATGAAGGTATATCTACTATGTTATCTAGAGATGCTTATAGATGTTCGCCGGTGGGAGTTGATGATACTTGGTTTATGTGTTCGGGCATGGACCAGTTGTGTTTACCTTATGGTATATTTTATATAGAGATATACAACGCTTAAAAGGTAGTTTTTGACCCTTGTCATGGAGATTGGTCTCAATTTACCGAGAGATCTCCGCAAAAAATCCATATGCGAACATAACTTAGTGGTTTTGATTGTACTACAATGTTGTTGTGTCATGAGATGCAAGCGGCATAGCTATTTTATGATTTATATTCTTTGACCTAGATATTATCTATTATATCACCTTATGTACTTATTAGATAGGTGGTTCTTTTGAGGGGATAATTGTTACGGCATCTTGTGCGGTCTCAAAAGTACTATTATATGCTAGCTACATGTCTCTTGAGTTTTTCATACCAAATTTATGTCTAACTCGTGGTTTTATATTTCCCTTATTTCCATGGGTGCTCTTTCAAGCAGTCTAAGAACGGCATTTCATTGATGTTCATTAGGCTCTTAGAGGGGAGCTGGATGTTTTACCCACCGTAGTATTTGTTTTCGTTGCATTACTTTATGTGTATATATCAGCAATTATAAGGACATGTCGTTATAACTATCAGGCTAATGATAGTACTTTAGTTAATAACTTTGTAATGCAATGTATATTAGAGTAACTCTGTGTACTATCTTTGATATTATGTGTTATCATTCCACGTATGAGAATCTGATATTTTTGGTCTCCTCTTTATTATTCCTTTTCTTCTTTTTCTTTACCCTAACATTATGTCTTTTCGGCACTTGGGTGTTCGACATGTGAATACCGTGGATGTATTAGTGTCGACATCCGCGGGTCGAAAAAAGCAGTCATTAGTGCGGTATCAGAGCTGAAGGTTAAGCGAGAACCTTGGCTTTGGTTAAGTATGTAGGATCGATTTCACCCTAGGGGGGTGAATAGGGTGATACTATTAAGTATAAAAATTTAATGCGGAAATATATAAAATAATTGCAGCACTGATAATAGCAGAATAATAGCAGCATAGATAATAGCAGAATATTAAAAGCAAAAATACAACAGCACAGATTTACCCAGCTTCGGCAAAACCCTGCCTACGTGCTGCCCCCAAGGTTTCTACTAGAAGTTAAGTAGTCGGACGCTTACACACGTAAACTCGCGACACCCGCTATCGACTAACCTAACTCTACGCTCAAAACCCTGCCACAACTCAGCCACTGAGTTGCGAATCTCAAACTACACCACCGTAGTTCGTCCCTTAGTCACACGACAAGAATTTACAAAAGTTTAAAAGAGAAATACAAAATAAAAGAAATTTTAAAATACAAAGCCCTAATTTATATTTTAGCCCAAGTTTATACTAAAGGAAATCGGCCCAATAACTAAAGTGACAAAAAATATGTTCTCCCTTTTCTCTTTTATTTCTTCGGCCCGATTCCTTGTACTTCGTTGCTTTGGAAATGGCTGCTTCGTTTGTTCGTTCCTCTTTGTTCAAAATTTAGGATTCTGAAAAAAATTGAGCACGCCGAATTCGTTGATCAATCGAATAGATGTTTTCACGTTCCTTGCTTTGTCAATCGATCGTCTCTCTGATTTGCACATGGATGCTTCAATTCGTCGAGTTCGATATGAATTGGTATGTAATTTTCTATGATACTCTTGTTGATATGATTTGAACTCGATTCGATTCGAGTTATTGATTTAAACTTTTTCCGTGATATTGTTTGAAATCGAATGATTCTTAATGCCGATGATGTTCAAGGTATTTATAGGGTTTCATTCCCTTTATTTTCGTTCGAGTATATTATTTGAATTCATCTGATAATTTTAGTTTAGCCGTTCGATTTTGCTTGATTTTTGGTGATGATCCTGACCAGTTCAATTTCGTATATTTGCTGTTATGGTTGGTTGGTCACCACGGCTTTGATTTTGACTTGTTCGATTTTTTTCTTGGTCATCACGACTTTGATTTTGGCTTGACATTGACTTTGTTTGAAGCACGGCTACCCTGATTTTTATAACTACAAATTGACTTCAGCCACTTTGAATTTGTGATAATATTTTGAGCTTCGACTTGTTCAATTTTGTGTCACCTGTTAGTTACCTTCTGACAGCATTCGAATTTGTTTCACTTGAGTCTCCATGCGCCTGCTATGTCCTTGTTGCATTGCGTTCATATTTGTGTGACATTGGTCTACGTTGCATTTAGCTCTGTCCACTGTTCTACATGTTTTTATGATCTGGTTGCACTTGCTGTTGGTCTTCATATTGATGTCACCTCTGTAGCATTGACTTGTTCATCTATGTTACTCTCTGATCAATTCATTGTTGTGGTCATTTTTCCAGTCATTGAAACTTATACTTGTGATTACTGGTTTCATGTGCAGTTTGTATATTTCTTTGAGTCTGAATATAGTTCATTTAAACTTGTGCTCGACCATTTGTATCTGGTTCCATATCTGACCATGCTTCATTGTTTTCTTTGACCATCATATATACTTTTTTTTATCTTTATTCACTGAATGGTGATTCATGTGTGCTTGTCATTTTTCAACCTGCTGTGTTGATGTTCATCTCCACTTGTATACATATATACATAAATGTATGTATATATGTGTGTGTGTTCACCTCAATTGCAGTCCATTGTTTTCATGCTTGATTGCTTTTGTGTGCCTGCACATGTGTACTCGAGTCTATCCTTGTTGTACTGATATGGTGAGCTGGTCCTGTTGTAACTGGACTTGCCTTTGGGCTATGCTACTGAACTTTGTTTTCATGTTGCATATGTTTTGAACCAGTGCAAATGAACTTGTATACAGTAGAACTGTTTGGTGAGGTTGAGTATTTTTCAAGTGTACACATTGAATTTTTGGTCGAGGCTTGTTTTATGTTGGTTTTTGGATTCTTTGACCATCATATATATTTTCATGTGGCATGTACAGTGATACTCTGTGCATGTCACAAGCTGTTCGTGTAAGATGAATTCAAAATTAAATGATGACGGACAACCCAAATAACTGAGGAAAATAATATTTTCAAAATGCACATTTTATTTTACACTGTACAAATATTTCCTTTCCAATTTTACTGCGTCAATGTTATTTTGCAGATAACTCAGATGCGGGATACAAATGGGAATACAGCTGTAGAACAAATATGAGTGAACGAGTGATATGTAGTGAGGTGCAAATGTATGTATAGTGAAAATTGTGATGTAATTGAAATTGTAATGTAATTGAAAAATGTGTATATATAGTGAGAGCTCAAATTTGTACTATTCAAAATTTAATAAAATATTTGTTGGAATAAAATATCTGTTTGAATTTAAATTCTGTGTTATTTATTTTATTCAGCAAATATTTATTTAATTATGTGAAAAATAAAATAGTACAAACAAATACATTTAAATGAATATATATATATATATATATATGTTTATTATTATCAAACAAAAATCATATACTTGCATATTCAACAAGGTAAAACTCATTAAAGGATAGGGTATGGAATGCCTTATTATGAGTTGAGAGTATTATATATATGAGAGCATATATGTATCTGTTATATATTAGTAATATATAACTATAGGTTGATAGTGTAGTTGACTAATGTAGGGATTAATGATGTCCATTTATCCCTAATTTATTAGCTTAATCATGCTCGGCCAGTTTATAAGCATTGATTATTGTTTGTTGATTATTATTTTGTGTTTAACCAATTTTATATTTAATTTACCATTTACTACATGGGTTGGGTAGATGATAATTTTGGGAATATTTGAAATGAACACCTTGTGAATTAACTATCACAGTTTGACTATATGGCATTCGGTGATAATGTTGGATTAAAAGTTAAATTTAATGAAAGTTCTGTATTATAATCTAAAAGAAAGATAAGATATTCTGAGAATAAATATTTGTGAAAAGATTTTATACAAGAAGGTGAATTTATATAAATATGGTTTATAAAAAGGATTTAAATTGAGAATTTGAGAACTTAAATTCTGATGATTTTGAAAATGGTTTTCAAGGTGTTGGAGCAAATAATAATAGTATTATTTAAAAAAATTAAAAGAATAATGTTTTTAAAAGGATTTTCAAAATTTGTTCGAGTTTGAGGTTGCTCTCAGAATAGACGAGTTGATTGGGGAATAAAGTACTTTCATGTAAGCTAGCTCGAGTGGCTTGAAAGTGACTAAAAATGGGCAAAAGAAAGATGTGTCGGATAGTAAGCACTTCCCATGAGCATTACCCTTCTTGGCAAATAGATATATGGTACTATGTGTGGTAGGACCCAGTTCCTTGTATCATTTTGGTGTTACTCAATCTATATGTATATTTTCTACGGATTTTAAAGAAAATATTTGGGAAATTGGCCTGTGAAATTGGGATCACGATACTTAGTAATATTTATGAAGTACTTGAAACAATTTTGAAAATGGTTTTTAGTTTAATCCCGAAAGTATGATCCTAACAACCTGCACTTTCTGACACACTGATCCAATTTCAGACTCGAGTTATGCTGAGAAATACGAGTTGTTGGGATTTTAAAACATTACGGAGCATAATTATAAGAGTAAACTATAAGACATTCTATGCTTTCAGATCTCACTGCGGAGGGAATTAAAATATAAATACTAGAAAATAGACATATATAAAAAACAGTCTCCAAAATACATAATTTCCATATACATTGTTTCGAAACAACGTACGTTTTACAGACTTTTAATATAATAGGTGACTACATGATGAAAAATAAAGAATATGATAAATCTAACGTAAAGCTCTTTTCTCTAAGTATTGTGCCCAATCATTTTCTAACCTATCATCCCGTGGAGGTGGAAAATGAAAAGAAGGGGGTGGTTTAGATAGAAGTCTGGTGAATGAGTACAAGTTTAATATGTGATGATCATGTGCAGTTAACTATAATACTACTCTAGATGACATAGGTTGTGCTACAGGTGTCCATGAATTCTGAGGTCCATTACCTAAGGTTTCTTTTTGCAATACGTACCTACACTACAACTTGTACAGGCTACTACAATGATCGAACTATGTTTCAAACCCTCACAACTAACAATCGGCCATTGCTCTTAGAGCTACACAACGAGAAAACACCGCCATAGGCTACTGTAGGAACTGCTCTCCTAGTAATACCCGTAACTCATAACTATGCCGGGAGAGGGAGAACCCAAGATATCGACTCATCGGTGTGCTCATCATCTGCACCTGTGTTCATCTCTTGATCATAGTGTAATGCCTCTTATCATACTGCGTCGGTGTCCACTTGTATCATGTCACGTTAGAACCGTGCATAAAAGAAATCTTGTTAGTACTGGGCCACTTCATTATCGTTCTGAGGTGGGCCTAACAATCCATATAAAATTCCCCATTAGCATCGGGCTCACCACTAGCATCCGTCATTGCGTTGTATCCACTCAGAACCTCCTCGTGAGTGCCTATATTATGAAAATACATCACCCCCAGTCGATAAATCAACTCTCAACTCGGTAAGCAACATTTTACCTAACACCGAAATGACATAGCATCCTCTGCTAGGGAACTAGTTTCCCTACTATCTCTAGCATAAACACTAGCCCCAAAATAGGCTCAAACAAACAATTAACATTCGTATAATTTTTATCTTAAATTATATAATTTTTATTTCTAACCCGGGTCTTAGGCTGAGGTTTAGATTTTGCATTTTTGTGCCGACTGTTAACCCTAACCGGTCGACCGCTATCAGTCGACCATTGGGATCAGGGGTCCACCGATCGTATGCTAAATTTAGAGTTCTTCCACTTTTAAGTGACAATTCTAATTTTTTGTTTCATGCGTGGCATTAACTGTTTATAGTGAACCCTGATTACTAAGTTGACCAATTCATGTTTTCAATTTCTATAGCAATTTGTTAAACCTAGTGTTTAAAGATTTAGGGGTTACTGATTTTAGGGTTTTATAGGTTGTTAACAAAATATGTGTGATAATAGCCATGTTAGATTCATCACATTACTGTAATTCTAATTTCTACTCTAAATTTACAGGTTCCACATTCAGGTTTTACAATTTCAATTATAATTTATTAACATCCTAAATCAGTTAGAATAGTTTAAAACTAACTGTAATAACCATCTAATCAAAATTGTTCTTACTTACCTCAAGCCTAAGCTCTTCCTATTTGCTTTCCTTGAGAATTACCCATTCGTACGCTAGCTCCTTCTAGATCTAATTTGTGTTCTTCTAAGCTGATTTCATTTTGATTCTTGAAAAAAATTAGGTTAGGGGAAAGGTTTCAATTGGACAGAGTTTCATTATATTGAACTATTACGTGGACTTTAGGGTTAGGTTAGGCTTGCATTTATAAGGATTAGCAATTCGTTTAGGACGTTGGATTTAGCCTAGAGAATCTTTAGAGTCATCATGCAAGTACATCTTAGCTTGGCCATGAAGAACTAATCACTGTCATTTGAACACGTCACGAAGTAGCTAATCACCCTCGACTTTTCATTGCCAACGGTCGAACGCTTTCTTCCCTTGTTCGACCGCTATCGGTTGACCATCACAAATCTTGGATCTACCTATCACCATGTTAAATTGTGAATTTTTATTTTTAAAATGTTTATTCTACTTTCAATTCTTCCAACATCAGTAACTCCTCCGTACTAACTCCAATTTCGAAGTATTATATATGAAAATTGTCCAGAAAATCACTACAAATGCAATGGTGCTAGTTTGGTAGCCAGATTCGGACGTTTATGAAAATTTTCTTTTTTAGTCCTTGTCTTATTTAATTTAATTTTATTATCAAAATTACCATTAAATTTTTGAGGTGTTACATTCTCCCCCCTTAAAAGGATTTCATCTCTGAAATCTCAAAGGATGGAAAAATGTAACTTATATGGGACAAAAACCAATAGCCACAACCATCTACTCATCAATCATCCATTGGCAAATCATGGTCCTTAGAAATTTTTCTAATGTAATATATGTACATGTGTGCAACATGAAATGCATGTGAACCTATACTAATGCAAAAGGTAGATGGTTTCCTGATCCAGTGGACCTCCTATTATGCGAATGCTTATGCCATGCATCTAAAATGTATGCAACATCCTATGTAAATTAACTTGCAATTCTACATGTATGTGCAACCATTCCATCCATATGCTTAATACTCCATAACATAAACGACAATCAAGCATCCATATGTATCATACCTAACAAATTAAACAATAAATAAGAGATAATACGAATGTGTGTATACTACCAAGTGGATATACTATCCTAAACGTGCAAAAGAAAACAATCCAAACAATACATCCACTAGCATCCATCATGCATAACACGTCCTAATGACATGTTTATAACCATTCCTACCATCCAATGGTCTCTATCTAAGCTAAAACCTAAATATAGAAGTATTCTATACTTTCTTAACTAAAATGGAAATGTACCAAAAAAGAGTTTTGGATAAGCAGCTTGATCTTCTTTTTAGGCTCCCATGTACTCTCAACTAGATCGTCTCTCTACTGGATCCTAACTAGTTTAATTATTTCATCATGGAGTCAATTTTTCTCGTGCCCAAAAATACGAGTAGGTACATGGTGAAAAAGGGACTCGCTTATCCTTTATAACTTCCCTAATTGACACATCTTGACCACGGTAACTGCATCATATAGATACTTCCGCAAATACCTAATGATGGCTTCATAATAATTTAGGTATATTTTATCTTGCCTTGGTAATTTTCTACTTGTCCGCTTCCTAATTGTGGACTAGCTTCACAGACTGTATATATGTATATGGACTCAGCTCCACGAACTATAGAGGACTCAGTTACCCAAACTACCCTATGTCTCCTGTTATTACTTGCTTTTCCGCATATCTTGTGCAATCCTTGTCTTCCTATGAATCGAATTCATCCATTTCTCACAACTGCACTTCTCATCCTTTAACACTGGCATAAACCTTTAGGTAATTCTTGTTAGTTTCTGAGATGATGGTTTTGATGACAACAACCTTAGGACTTGTTATAAAATATAAATACTAATATTCTTGTCTAGATATATATACATATATGCGGGATATATATGCAGGTGCAGAAGAATGAAGACTGTACGGTATAGAGATTCAAGACTGATGATTTCAAGATTGAAGAAATTAAGACTGAAGACTCATGAGTATCAAGAGTTCAAGATTTCAAGAGTTCAAGATATCAAGATAGTAATAGTGTCTAGATTTATGTTAAAACTTCATAACAGCACTAAAATCTTTATTCGAATTTTAATTGTGGAATGGAATCCACCTTCTCGCTTTAATAGTGGGTGGAACCCATGACCTCTTTAGTTGGATGGAACCCAGGGCCTTCTCTAGTGGAATGGAATCCATGAAATTTTCAAAATGATTTATTTTAAATATTTTTCCAAAAACTTTTTAAAAGTCATCTCTCACAGTTTAAATATTTTATCCTTAAACTATTTTTATTATCTTTTATATTTTGATTTCAAAATCATCTCTTGTTTTTAAACTATCTCCAGGTTTTAATATTATAAGCTTTAAATCTCAAAATTATATTCTATACATAGTTTTTAATATTACTTTTATATTATAGATTATATATTTTTAAGATTACTTTTTAAATCTCTTTTATAAGTTTAAACTATATTCAAAATGGTTTATAAACTTCTGAAATTGTTTTGACAAGTTTTAGAAAGAAAACCTCTTTTAAAAACAAAAATCAAATTTCAAAATTTACTAGGGCATGTCGACATACCCCATCCCCCCATGTCGACATGGTAGCCGTAGAATTTAAAATTCAAATTTTCAAATGAAGTGTCTATTCATCATAACCTTTCACGAATGGACATGACTGTTGTTCTTCTATAAATACTAGTTGTTTTCAATGAATTTTAAGTTGGTTTTTCTTCATTTCTTCACTCCTTCTTCTCCACTAAAATATTCTCTTATATTTTAACAAAACTTTGCCGAAATCCTAAGTGAATCAAACTCGATCATCTCTTGTTTGATTCTCTGCCACTCTCTCTCAAATATCTCTTTGTTATTCAGAGTTATAGGATCATTTGTAATCAAAGAAGTGTATCGAGTCTCTCTCTATCAGAGTGTGATTGGAAACGGTGTGATTGTGGCCTATAAATCAATTGGGTGTGATTGTAGCCCATAAATCAATCAGGTGATCTTGTAGCCTGGTTAAATCAAGAGAGTTTGCTCTGGACTAGAAGACAGGAGGGTGTATCTCGTGGCCTTGAAATCGAGGTTGTATCGACATTATATTTGAAAAGAAATCTACATAAGAAATTGTGCGAGACTAGATGTAGGGTAACTCCGAACCAGTATAAAATTCTGGTGTGTTCTTTCCTTTACTGCTTTTTATTTACTATTTGCATCTGTGTCTGATTGTGTGATTGTCACTGTGTTTGTGAATTGCATCTGTTTATGTTTAATTTCAAAAGATTTCACAAATTCCATAAAATCCATTAAACACTATTCACCTCCCCTCCTCTAGTGTTAAACCAGCCTTAAGATCTGTAATCCGCATTTCCATCATTTGGTATCGTAGTATTGGTTTTCAAAGTTATCATAATCTGAATTTTGAAAAAGTTTAAAATGGTAATCTTTGGAGATTCTGTTAACACTAGTTCAAAACTATCCAAATCATCATTATCTCATAAGTCTGCATATTTTTATTATAGAAAATCAAGTTATCTACCGAATTGGTGTGTTCTACAGGAACAGATGTGTTATATGGCTTTTGGAGAATCAACACTCAATGGACAAATGGTGCAAATCAAGAAAAACAAATGGATACTTGATAGTGGATGTTCGAGACACATGACTAGCAATCCGGAGATACTGAATGACATAATTTATGAAGATGGAGGATTGGTCAACTTTGGAGACAACTCAAAAGGATATGTGATTGGCATTGGCAATGTCGGTAACTCTAAAACTCCTACTATTTCTGATATTTTATTAGTTAGGAATCTAAAACACAATTTACTTAGCATAAGACAACTTTGTGATAAGGGCTATAAAATTAAATTTGAAAAAGATAAGTGTCACATCGAAGATAATAAATCAAATATTATCTTTGAAGGAATTAGGAAGTAAAATATTTATATCCTCAGTATGAAAATCTCAAATGATAACCTGTGTCTTTTGGCTAATACAAGTGACCCTTGGATTTGGCATAAAGATTTGGGCATTTGAACTTCAAACTCCTATCTAGACTTTCAAAACTTGATCTAGTAAGAGGTCTCCCTAAAATGGATTTTAAAGAAGATAGTATATGTGATGCTTGTCAATTAGGAAAACTTAGAAAGAGTTCATTTAAATTGAAAGATATGATTTCAACTTCAAAACCTCTTGAGTTACTTCATTTAGATCTATTTGGTCCATCTCAAATTCAATCAATAAATCATAGTAAATATGTTTTTGTAATTGTAGATGATTATTCTAGATTTAAATGGACAATTTTTCTAAAACATAAAAGTGATGCTTTTGATTTATTTAAAACTTTTGCGTAAAGAATTCAAAATCAACTTTCTTTAAAAATCAAAACTATTCGTAGTGATCACGGTGGAGAATTTGAAAATGAAAATTTTGGGAATTTCTGTAATCAAAAAGGAATAACTCATAATTTTTCTTTTCCTAGAACTCCACAATAAAACGGAGTGGTAGAGCGTAAAAATAGGGCGATTCTAGAGTGTGCAAGAACTATGCTTTCAGATAGTAAATTACCAAGAAATTTTTAGGCTGAAGCAGTCGCTACAGCTTGTTACATTTTGAATAGGATTTTAATTAGGCCTTTAACCAATAAAACACCATATGAACTTCTTTTCAATAAGAAACAAAAGGTATCTTATTTTAAAAAATTTGGAAGTAAATGTTTCATTTTAAATACAAAGGACAATTTGGATAGATTTGATCCTAAATCCGGCAAAGGAATCTTTATCGGATATTCTAATAGAAGTAAAGCATACAGAGTTTTCAATTTAAAAACCAACACCATTGAAGAAACAATGCATGTATCTTTTGATGAAAATTTCAAAGATTTTGTTTAAATAAATGATGAAGATGATTATGTTACTCTAAATAATGAATCAAATGAAATAAATTGTGAAACTATTCATCCTAATAAAAGGATAAGGCTTTTAAAAGATAGTCCTGTAGAAAATATACAAGGAAATATTGAATCTATTGTTAGAACTAGAAATCAATTAAACAAGATGAGTAATGTAGCTTTTATATCAACTATTGAACCCAAAAAACCAAAGGAAGCATCATCTGATGATTCATGGATTCTTGCTATGCAAGAAGAACTGAATCAATTCACTAGAAATGATGTATGGGAACTTGTTCCTAGACCCGAGGACAAAACTATAATAGGAACTAAATGGGTTTATAAAAATAAAATGAATGAACAAGGTGAGGTCGTTAGAAATAAAGCTTGGTTAGTCGTGCAAGGTTATTGTCAAGAAGAAGGAATAGACTATGATAAAACCTTTGCACCCATGGCAAGATTAGAAGCCAATAGAATTCTACTTGCTTTCGCAAACTACAACAATTTCAAATTATTTCAATTGGATGTCAAAAGTGCATTTTTAAGTGGTTTTGTTAAAGAAGATGTTTATGTTTAACAGCCCCACTTTTTGAAGATGAAAAGTTTCCAAATCATGTTTACAAATTAAAGAAAGCTTTATATGGTCTGAAACAAGCTCCTAGAGCCTAGTATGACAGACTAAGATCTTACTTATTACAATCAAAATTTTAAATTGGTTAAGTAGATAATACTCTTTTTATTAAAAGAAACAAAAATGATATTCAATTAGTACAGATATTTGTAGATGATTAATTTTTGGATCGACAAACAATGAAATGAACAAAGAGTTTTTTGAAATAATGACAAAATAGTTTGAGATGAGTCATATAGGTGAACTTACTTTCTTTTTAGGATTGCAAATAAAACAATTAGATAGAGGTATTTTCATTAGTCAAGAAAAGTATGCTAGGGATCTAATTAATAAGTTTGGTATGACCACTGCGAGTGGAAAACCCACTCCTATGGCAACCAATGAAGCCTTGAATAAAGAAGACATGTCAAAAGATGTTGATCAAAAACTATACAAGGGAATGATTGGATCGCTACTCCATATAAATGCGAATAGGCCTGATATCATGCATAGTGTCTGTCTCTGTGCAAGATACCAATCTCAACCCAAAGAGACCCATTTAAAAGCTGTTAAACGTATCCTAAGATATGTTAAACACACTTTAGAATATGGCCTATTTTACCCTAAAAATGATTCATTTGATTTAATCTCATATTGTGATGCTGACTATGCTGGTTGTAAATCAGACCGAAAAAGTACAAGTGGAACTTGTCACTTTTTAGGACATTGTAATGACCCTGAACTCGCCCTTCGAAAATCGGCACCCGTACTTCACTTGTACTCGAAATGCCGCAGATTCAAACGCCGAATCTGGCTCACTGGAGCTTATAACACCATTAAGTATAACAACACAGCGGAAGAAATAAAACAATGATATCATATACAACTCCAATGAATACAATATCCAGAATGATATACAACAATGATATCTGTATGATACAACAATATCAGAGATAAATAATGATACAGCGGAAAACAGAAGTGATAACTCCAAATGATCCTCAAAAGAAAATGAATCCAACAACTCCAATATCAAGCTCGAACCACCATCACATCTCACTAAGATAAGCAAGTGCAGTCGCAAGTGAACTCCAAACACTGAACTAGCTCCAGATACTCTAATGAACCTGACTATCTGAAAAACCGAACTCTAGACTGCCCGTGTGGAAAATTGTGGGCACCCAGAGTTTAGGAAGGGAACAATAAACTCCGAGTCAGTCATGGGACTAGTGTGAGTAACAAAAATAGTTTATCTTTAAAACAACAACAAAAGAATTTTTTAAACATTGAAATCCGCAATGCTTTTGGAAAATGAAACTACCATAAGACCTTCCACCACACACACAATGCAATCGCAGACTTGGAGGAGATTTCTTCCTATGATAGTCAAATATGCTTAATACGAGAAAACTTTTTTGATATTATTACTAGTGCATAGTGTAGGAAACATTTCGAAGTTACAATATTAATCTTAGCCAGCATAGGTACCATTATATTATGCCTGCTATAGCTGCTGTTTGAGGAGACAGGTTATACAAATTGCAATCGTAAAGGGCTCGTACTGTTTCTTTGGATTTTCCAACAAATGGTCAGGCTAAGGAACTTCCTACTGCCACATGGAAACGCCTCTGGAGGAACGTCCCAAGAACCTACCCGGATCTCTGCAAACACAAGGCCGGGTTACCTCTGTAACTAGGTAACTACTACTCGAGTATGCCACCCCCCGGTCCTTTGGGACCTTTATCCGAGGTACCTCGATCACAAAGCAACAACCACATAGTAAATGAGATTGGAGCAACCACACAGGTAAATATCTGGGCTCCATACCATAATATCACCTTTTTCCAGAAGGAAATGACATACCCTAAAGGGAGCGGCCCTCATAACCTTGCCGCATCTTTCCTATTTCGACCATTTCCGGTTTGTGAGGTCCGATGAGGTATCGTCCACAAAGCCATGCTTTGATCAACAAATGATCAGCAACACACAGCAACACTCAGCATGCCACACTACCAAATTGGGAGTATATCACTGATAACCTTCAACTACATAACCTCTGAGCTCGTACGTCTCAGAGAAGGGTGTTAAGCTAAGAGAATAAATCTCCGCCACCAAACAGAAATGTATTTGAAAGAAATCAGCTTTATATCTCAAAGTGTAATGTCAGACATACAACCATACAAGTCTGTTCCGGGTTCGAACAGAACCGAAGGCACTTCTGAAGAAGCCCTTGCAAATCCGGATAATTTCTAATCACATCCGGACTTCCCATCACAAAGGGTGCTAAAATCTCTATACCGGGGATCAGCCGATGCTGAGACAATCAATGGTAATCCTTTCGTTTTCGAAAGTATCTGGTCTTCAAATGCTATCCATATACGTCGTATCATTATTCGGAATGGGTTATATGACACAAAGTCCTCTCCCGGCTAAACTGAATAGTGAACGCAATATTTAAAAACATATGGATATTGGGATTTCAGTTAAGTCACAACTTATTACCCAAAACTTTTCTTCAAATGGTTTAAACACATTACCATTTTAATCTTTTACAAAAATATTTAACTCACAAAGTTCACCCAGTTTCACAAAGATCTATTCATAGATTTTCAAATCGATTCTCATTTCAATTGGACTAACTCATTAAATCTTTAAATCAAATATTTAATTGATAGCTTTCAAAACAATTCCATTTCGACCTTTTATACAAAAGGTACACCTTTCCAATTTCAAAACAAAGTTCAACAACCTTTCACAAAGATTCATTCATAATTCAGAAAACCATTTCCCTCACTTGAAATTCTTTTGATACAAATTGGAAATTCATTCCTTATATGAAAGCTTCTATTATTTGAAAACAAATAGTTTTCATTTCGAAAAATCTGATCTCATTTATACGATTTAAAGTCTTTGGGTTAAATTCAACTCAAAACCATACTAAAAAAATAGTTTAAACTCATATAAACACGTTTATAACAACTTACCCATAATTTCCAAACATGGAATTCAATTCCAAATGATTTAAATTTGAAACTTTACCAAGTTATTCAAAATAACTTTTATCTTAAAAACTCCTTTTCAAAAGCTTTAACATTTAACCCAAATCCATTTCCAAAATCAATTGAAATTAAAATTTCAATTTTCAAAAAATATTAAATTTAAATCATCTGTGACTTAACCGATTTCCTCGTGAAATCCATATTGGTGTGTGTAAAAGTGTGGTCTAGGGGTTTTAACACAATAGTGCAACATCACAAATCATCACATCATCACAGATTTAAGCATATCAATATCGATAAGCGGTATATTCCTATAACGCTTATCTTCCATTTACCAATTCACAGATAAATAATATACATTCATCACAGATAAAATAAATTACATTCATCACAGCTTGAATTAAAACAAATTTACATCACAAAGCATCACACAACAGAGAATATCAAACAATTCACAGCATTCAATAGAATACAGTCATCCATAAGTGAACCCAATTAAGATATCTGATTAATCTAAACCTGATCATTTGCCTATGGATAATTTCTAGTCAGGGTTAATTAATAATCAATTAATTACAAACATTTAATTAATTATTCTTTAATTAATCATTAATTACCCTTGATTAATTATACTCTAATTACATTAAGTAATTATCCTTAATTAATTACACAAATTAATTATTCTTAACCAATTACAGTAATTAACCTTTAATTACTTCATTAATTAATTAACTAAAATTAATTACATTGAACCTTAATCAATTACATTAATTAATTAAACTTTTAATTAATCACTTCCATTAATCAACTTTAACCATAAACAGTAATTACCATCCTGTAATTACTTACCTTAATTAATTAACTTCTTAATTAATTATATAAATCCTTTGATTAATTACACTAAGTAATAAATCTTTAATTACTTCTACTAAGTAATTATACTTTAATTACTTCTCATTAAGTAATTTCCTTTAATTAATTACATCCTGTAATTATACATTAATTACTTCACTAAGTAATTACACTATTCAATTTCATCTAAGTATTTATACTTAATCAACCATCAAATGATTATCTTTAATTAATTAACAAATTAATTAACTTAAATTTATCACATTCACTTCCTTGATTACAATTGGTAATTTATCCCTTTAAAACAAATTAATTAATCTTTAATTATAGATTAATTATCCTTTAATTATTAATTAATAAATCTTAATTATCAATTAATAAAACTTAATAACAAATTAATTAATCCTTAATTAACCTCCATTTGATTAATTATCCTTAATTAATCATAATAAGATATCTCAAATTAATTACCTTAATTAACTTATCACATTATCCTTGAACTTATTATTGCTTAATCACTTGATTAATTAATTTTAATCATTAATTAATATTTAATTAATAATCCTTAATCACCAATTAATTAATCTTTAAACCTTCATTAATTACTTTAACCTTTTAATGACTTATTTAATTAATCCAAATCATTACTTAATTAAATAAATAAATTATCCATTTTTTTAATTAACTTATGAATTAAAAATCAACATCGTATCTTCATTAACTTAAAACAAATATCATTCTCATCAATGATTTTGTTATCACTTATAAATACGTTGAGACATTTATATTCAATCCACTTTTAAATTCATTTTAAATTTCAAGATTTAAAATGAATACCAATTGATTTTTTTTTAATAAAGTTTAAAACAAATTCTTTCTTTACTGACTTGAAGTTATATTTAAACTCTGATTTTAACTCAGTTTAAAACTTTGTTTTATACTTTAATTTTAAAACTTCAGAAACAGAACAGGTTTTTGTTTTTTTTTAAATTTGGGCAAACTTCTACCCGAGCCAAATTCTAAGTTACACGAGCCCTACATCGAGTTAAACATCACCAACTCGAAAACGAACAAAACCCAACTTCCCCAGAATTTCAGTGCACCGTGCACATGTACGGCGACGCTGGTCGTTCCTGGCCACCGCCGATAAACTTCCCACGTCGGCAACTACTCCAGCAGCACTCCACGATTATCAGTTCGTGCTTCGATCCTCGAATTAGAGTGCGAGAACTTAAAACCCATACCTGGACCATCAAGGCCTACCACAACCAAACCTATCAACACCTTGTTCCCCGCTCTCTGACCACCGGAGGTGCTCCAACTCCGGCTATGAACTCGTCTATGACCCAGCTCCCCTCACCCAGAAACTCGCTGCACTCGATCACCTATACTAGCCATGGCGATCGATTAATCAAACCCAGTAAAAACTAGGGTTCCAGAAGGAAACCCACTGCCGCAACTTCCTTGGTGAGTTTCATCACCACCATCTATTTTTCCTAGCATCTCTGATCACTCCTCCACCCACAGGAAGAACCCTAACCTCCCCAGCTACCGAGATCATCAGAATTCGACCAAAAATCAAATTCCAGGCAACCCAAAAATTTCCCCTTCAATACTCCACTTTAAATCGTGATTTTGATTTTAAAAATCATAACTTCCTAGACCAAATCAAGTTATGAATTTGAATCAGAGAATTGTATCAATTGATTTTAACATATTTATAAATTTTACTGTAAATCTGGATTTTCCAGGCACTATATAAATATATACATGTTTAAACTATTTTTAGATCCTAGTTCATGTTTTAAACAAACTGAATTTGCTTGAAAACTAAGGCCTACCAGAGATCAAAGGTGAAGAAAGTGAAGTTTGAATTTAATTTAAACTCTGTAATATAAAGTAGAGAAGAACATCATACATAATCATCCAGACATCCATACGTATACACATGAAAGGTATGTATATATATAAAGCATACCCATTCTAGATTTTTATCATGTAACCAATTTTATATACTTTAAGTTTTTAAATTGAGGTTACACACTGTGGTTTTGAAAAGATGAACAGAGTTGAAACAGAGTTCTGGAAATGCAAGCTAAACTTCTTTCTTCCTTGATTCTCTGGCTTGATTTGCTATTGCTATTTTAATTGAGTTGTTGTTTAAGTTGAATGAGATTACTTCAGATGCTACTCAGTTTTTGAAAGAACGAAACTGAGATGGAGAGTGATATGTAGAAAATGAGATTACGGGGATAACATTTTGTACAACAGGTTAATTAATGTTTTGTACAACAAAACGAGATATTTCTTATTGCTTGGTGGCTGATGAGATTTTGTGGTGTACTAGAGATAATGGCATTAATTGTTTTGTACAAAATATATATTTATTTTTTCCTTCTCTTGCAAGCTTCATTCATATGTATATTATTTTTGTTGCCTTTGGTTCATACATATACTTCATTTTTAAGTGTATTTCATTTTCTTCTTATACTTATTATTTTGTAATATAAATGAGCTTCTATTTTATTTTAATTTTCTTTTATTATTTTTGTTTGTTTCATTCTATTTTTATTATTTTGTATTATGATATTAAGATTTATATATATTTTTATTTTATATTATATAAAACTATATATATTTTATTTGGTAATATAGATGAATTTCCATATTTTAATTTGTTGTTAAATTTTTTAGCAAATGTTCTACTTTCAATTTTTATTATAATTTATCTTATATTTATTTCTATTTCTAGTTTAAATATTTATTATTATTATTTTACTCTAATATTTATTGTCTTATATTTATTTTATTTATTTCTACCCCATTTATTTAAGATTTAAATTCAAATTCAATGTATATATATATTCAAATTTACTCATATATGCCCATATACATATATATTCACATATATACATATGTATACAATATTTAAATTTTTAGATGATTTAACATAGAATTTAATTGAACCCAGGGAAACTCGCATCAATTTACAAATTAATTTTACAATTTTAATTCAAAAATTAAATTAATTATCAATTTAAACTTCGTTAAAATTCGGGATCGTTACAGACATTCTCTGGTTTCCTGGTTTAGTAAAAAGCAAAATACTATCTCACTAACAACAACTGAAGCAGAATACATCTTTGCTGCTTTGGCTTGTTCTCAAGTTATCTATATGCAATAGACCCTAAAGGATTTTGGATTAAATATTTCAAAATCATCAATTTATTATGACAATACAAGTGTAATAAATTTATCCAAAAATCCTACTCATCATGACAGAACTAAACATATTGATATCAAACATCATTTTCTCAGAGATAATATAAGTAAAGAGATTATTTCTCTTGAATTTATCAACACTGAGAATCAAATAGCTGGTATTCTGACCAAACCCTTGAATCAATCAACCTTTACTAAATTTAGAAGATAACTAGGTATTTGCTCTATAACTGAGATATAGAATATAGATATAGTAACATATATATTTAAATAAATAAAGAAAAATAAAATTGTCAAAATTTCGATAAGTATGTCGGCATACCCCTACCCCACATGTTGACATACAACGGTGAAATTTGAAATTTTGATTTTCCCTCTAAAACCAGTTTGGTGGTTATATAATCACAACATTTTGAATTTTTCTATCTTCTTACTTCATTTTCTCTGTAATAAACTTCTGAAAATATAAATAATGGCCTCCTCTTCTAAATCAAACCAAAATGCAACCTTTTCTTTCCCGTCTCCTAATGCTAGTCCATTTCAACAAACTACACTGGCCCGAGTCATGAAGATAGAGGAAACTTTGAAGGGCTCTCTGCAAATGATGACTAAGTTGCAAGTCATACAGATTGTTCGATTCACAAGTCACCAATTATCAAAGACTATCATTAGATTGTTTTTATGTTAATGTTTTTATATCATGTGAATTTGTATATATTTGTGTTTATATTTGTAATATAACAACATATATATATAATACAATTATATTTATGTTTCGCTTAATTATACTTTGTTATTAGTATTTAGTACCATAGTATTAGTTTAAGGGGGAGTTATGTAGTTTAGGATTGGTTTTTGTTGATGACAAAGGGGGAGAATTATAAAATAGGTTAGATAGGCTTAGATTAAAGGGGAGTTAGTAGATTAAGGGGGAGTTGTTGGAATAAGGGGGAGTCAGTGTAGAATTAGAGTTTGGTGGAGTATATTTTATAAACAAAGGTTGTCATCATCAAAAAGGGGGAGATTGTTAGTTCCTGAGATGATGATTTTGATGACAACAACCTTAGGACTTGTTATAAAATATAAATACTAATATTCTTATATATATATATATATGTATATGTAGGATATATATGCAGGTACTGAAGAATGAAGACTGTACAGTATAGAGATTCAAGTCTGATGAATTCAAGATTGAAGAAATCAAGACTGAAGACTCATGAGTATCAAGAGTTCAAGATTTCAAGAGTTCAAGAGTTAAAGAAATCAAGATAAGTAATAGTGTCTAGATTTATGTTTAAACTTCATAATAGCACTAAAATCTTTATTCGAATTTTAGTTTTGGAATGGAATCCACCTTCTCGCTTTAATAGTGGGATGGAACCCACAACCTCTTTAGTGGGATGGAACCCACAACCTTCTCTAGTGGAATGGAATCCACGAAATTTTCAAAATGATTTATTTTAAATATTTTTCCAAAAACTTTTTAAAAGTCATCTCTCTCAGTTTAAATAGTTTAGCCGTAAACTATTTTTATTATCTTTTATATTTTGATTTCAAAGTCATCTCTTGTTTCTAAACTATCTCCTAGTTTTAATATTATAAGCTTTAAATCTCAAATATATATTCTATACTTAGTTTTTAATATTACTTTTATATTATAGATTATATATTTTTAAGATTACTTTTTAAATCTCTTTTATAAGCTTAAACTATATACAAAATGGTTTATAAACTCCAGAAATTGTTTTGACAAGTTTTAGAAAGAAAATCTCTTTTAAAAACAAAAATCAATTTTCAAAATTTACTAAGGCATGTCGACATACCCCATCCCCTCATGTCGACATGGTAGCCGTAGAATTTAAAATTCAAATTTTCAAATGAAGTGTCTATTTGTCATAACCTTTCACGAATGGACATGACTGTTGTTCTTCTATAAATACCAGTTGTTTTCAACGAATTTTAAGTTAGTTTTTCTTTATTTCTTCACTCCTTCTTCTCCACTCAAATATTCTCTTATATTTTAACAAAACTCTGCCGAAATCCTAAGTGAATCAAACTCGATCATCTCTAGTTTGATTCTCTGCCACACTCTCTCAAAGATCTCAGTGCTATTCAGAGTTATAGGATAATTTGTAATCAAAGAAGTGTATCGAGTCTCTCTATCAAAGTGTGATTGGAAACGATGTGATTGTGGCCCGTAAATCAATTGGGTGTGATTGTAGCCTGTAAATCAATCAGGTGATCTTGTAGCCTAGTTAAATCAAGAGAGTTTGCCCTGGACTCGAAGACAGGAGTGTGTATCTCATGGCCGTGAAATCGAGGTTGTAATATCGATGTTATATTTGAAAAGAAATCTGCACAAGAAATTGTGTGGACTGGATGTAGGATAACTCCGAACTAGTATAAAATTCCGGTATGTTCTTTCCTTTACTGCTTTATATTTACTATTTGCATCTGTGTCTGATTCTGTGATTGTTTCTGTGTTTGTGAATTACATCTATCTGTGTTTAATTTCAAAAGATTTCAAAATTTTCATAAAGTTCATTAACCACTATTCACCCTCTTCCTTTAGTGTTAAACCAGCCTTAAGATCCGTAATCCGCGTTTTCAACAATTCTCTACAATCATTGCTACTAACTCAAATGGCATCGTCCTACACCACACTAAAACTTGAGCATAGGTATGCTCCCACCAATTGTAGCTCCATGAAATCCTCACTGCACAACATACTTTCTGACTTAATTCAAGGATTTAGGTCTCCATCAAGAAAAAGATATTGTTAATTGTACCATTGAGAATGTGAAGGTGATTTTCAGAGAAAATAAGATCATGAAATTTTGATAAGATTTGGAGGAAGGGATAAAAAGGATTCTTTTTTTATTATCCATCGGATGGGAAGAATACTATTTACTTAAGAAAATTCATAGAAGACTAACTTAGGATACATAGTTCTGTGCATAGCAATTGCACACGAACAAAGTATCACTTAAGTGCTTAGCGCCAATGCTAGAGTGATTCTAAGTTATGACTTCAATTAATTTTTGAACTTTTATTGGTAAGTTTGAATGGGAAGATAGACCAAACTTTCACTTGTAGAACTTAGGATGGACTCCTATAGACTCTAAACATGATACCTAGGTACCATGTTATTTGAAGGACTGGAGAATCCATTTGGAAGTAAAATGAGATGATTTAACTTGAATAGAATTGGAAAAGAAGTTTTGCTATTTTCAACAATTTAAGAAGTCATTGAGTTTGGATACCCTTGGAAAATTCACCAAATATTCTCATTAAGTCAGAAAATTATGAAATTAAAAACCCACTTCCAAAATAATGGTTTTAACATCATAACAAATCTCAAGTCGTTTGGGTGTCATATGATAGGTTTTCTAACTCGAACATATCACTTAATTTCATAACCATAAATTCACTAATAAGCATATAATCATTCAAATTATCATAGCATGGTATAATATAAGCAAAAGAAACATATTTATGCTTAAAACTGAAAATAATTCTTAAAACATAAGATGCACAACTATTATTCACCTTAAATGGTTTAAGAAGGTTGAGATTTATTTTTGATTTGATTTCCCTAAGATTTGCTCTTGTTTTCCCTACATTGCTTCCCATGAAACCCTTGTTAATAGCCGGCCTTAACTCTTTGATTTCGTTTATATTAAATGACATGAAGGAAGAAATGAGAATGAGTATATTTGTTAAGGAAACATGCTCCATTCCCATTTTTCTCTCCTCATATAACCTTCTTCTTATTAATGTTCTAATTAATTTCATTAGTTCATTAATTAAGGCTCGACCCATTCTACTTACCAAATCCCAATCTTATTATCCATTTACATTATTTTATTTTATTTATCCGGTTAAGTATCCTAAATAATGTTAATTAAAATTAGGGTTCTTACAGACTCCTCTCCTTAACGAATTTCGTGCTCAAAATTACGATAAGGTACATACATCAAACATTAAAGCATAAATGTAAAACATACCATAAAACAAGTCAGGAAAGTGTTCCTAATCCTCCTCTCTGTTTCCCAAGTACAATCTCTCTCATCGTCACTCCAATGAAATTTTACTAATCTGTCTTGTTCTTTAGCATTTTCTCATCCTTAGCCACTATACGAACTGGATGTCTAACTATAATCATGCCAGCCTCCACAACTAAATCTTCCAATGCAGTCGGAGTTATAGTAGTCTCTGGATCTCGAACACACTTCCTTAGATGAGAAATGTGGAAAACATTATGTACTCCTACCAAACTGCTCGATAACTCTATCCAGTAAGCGAGTTTCCTGATACTTTCTATGATAGGATATAGACCTACATATCTCGGGGCCAATTTTCTCGTCTTTCCAAACCTTACTGCATCCTTCATTTGTGATATTTTTACGAAACATGATCTCCTATTGAGAATTCTAAGTCTTTCCATCTCTTATATGCATAACTTTTCTACATAGATTGAGCTTCCTTCATTCTAGATCGTATCAACTCAATCTTTTTTGTATCTTCTCTTACCATATCCGGACCAAGAACTAATCTATCTCCAGTCTCTAACCAACATACGGGTGATTTACACGGCCTTCCATACAAAGCTTCGAAAGGCGCCATTCCTATGCTAGTCTGATAACTATTATCATAGAAAAATTTCAACCAAGTTCAAATGGTCTTCACATGACGTGCCAAAATCTAGTACGCAAGACTTCAATAAATCTTCAAGTACCTTATTGACTCTCTTTGTCTACCCATCTGTCTGTGGGTGATAAACGGTACTCAACTTAAGCTTAGTACCTAATATCTCTTATAGACTCTTCCAAAATTCACTAGTGAACAAAGCATCTCTGTCACTAACTATATTATTGGGAATCCCATGCAGTTTAACAATTTCCTTCATAAACAATTTGGATAATACAGGTGTCGTCCTAGTCGACTTAACGGGAATGAATTGTGCACTCTTGGTCAGTCTATCCACTATGACCCATATACTTTCATTTCCCCTGTTTGACCTTGGCAACCCGTCAATAAAATGCATGGTTATTCAATCCTATTTTCAAACTGGTATATCCAAAGGCTGAAGCAATCCACTCGGCTTCTGATGTTCGGTTTTCACTTGTTGATAGTTCAAGCACTACTTTACTCACAAGCCTACATCCCTTTTCATACCTTCCCAGAAGAAACTTCTCATCATATCCTCATACACCTTAGTTCTTTTAGGATGAATAGTAAACTTCGATTGATGACACTCCCTAAGTACTTCTTTCCTTAGGCCGCCCACATCTGTAACACATAATCGTCCTTTCTTTCTCAACCATCTATTTTGATCAAGGTAAAATTCATTCAAATCATCAATCTCAGTTCCACCTTCCAATCTTCTAATTCTTTCAGCTAGCAATGGATCATATCTATGCTTAGAAGCAATTTTGTCAATCAACACTGGTCGAACTTCCATACAAGATAACATTACAGAACTCTGACTAGAACTGGCATTTGATCTTAACTTCATACTACAAGTAGTCAATGCTTCCAAGTCTATCCATTCAGATAACATAGCTAACACAGCTAACACCATATTCTAATGTTTCTTACTAAGTGCATCTACAACTTTGTTTTCTTTCCCTTGTATGTACTCAATTCCAAAACATAAGCAGCTAAAAACTCCAACTATCTCTGTTGTCACATATTCAACTCCTTCTGAGAGAATAAGTACTTTAAAGACTTGTGATCTGTATACAACTTGAATCGTTCTCCCAAAAGGTAATGTCTCCATGCCTTCAGAGAAAATATTACGGCAGCTAACTCTAAGTCATGAGTAGGATATTTGACTTCATGCGGTCTGAGCTATCGAGAAGCATAGGCAATCACTTTACCCCTTTATATTAACACAGCTCCTAGTCTAGTTCCACATACATCAATATACACCACCAAATCTTAATTCCCATCTGGAACAACTAACACGGACACGTTGGTCAGTAAATGTTTTAACTTTTGGAAAGCCTTCTCACATTTATCGTCCAGACATACTTCACGTCTTTCCTCATTAGTTTAGTCATCGATGCTGCTATACGAGAGTAATCCTTGATGAATCTCCGGTAGTAGCCAGCTAGACAAAGAAACCTCTTTATCTCAGTGACCACCTCAGATCTCTTCCAGTTATTAACTGCTTTTATCTTAGCTGAATCCACTGAAAACCCTTTTTCTGAGACTACATGATGAAGAAACTTCACCTCCTTCTTTCACAAATGACATTTCAAAAACTTCGCTTTTAGCTGATGTTCTCAAGCACTATTCTAAGATTAATCACATGATTTCTTTCATCCTTAGAATATATCAAAACATTGTCTATGAATACCAACACAAACCTATCCAAGTGCTCTTGGAAAATCCAGTTCATAAAGCTATGAAGAAAGCAGGTGCATTAGTCAATCTGAATGGCATTACTAACCACTCGTAGGAACCGTATCTTGCTCTAAACGCCGTCAGCGGAATATTGTCTTCTACCACCTTTAGTTGATGGAACCATGTCACTAAATCCAACTAGAAAAATACTTTGGCTCTACTCAACTGATGAAATAAATCATCAATTATCGGCAGGGGATTTCGGTTCTTTATCATCTTTTCATTCAACTTACGATAATCCATAAATAATCTTAACGACCCATCTGGTTTCTTCACAAACACCGCAACCGCTCCCCAAGGCGAACTGCTTGGTCTAATAAAACTTTTCCCTTCTAATTCCACTAGTTGCACCTTTAACTCATTCATCTCGGTAGGTGTCATTCTGCTAGGCGGTCTACTTACAGGTCAGCTCCAGGTACAAGATCTATTTGAAACTCAATAGCTCATTTTGACCGTAGTCTTGTAACAGGCCCAAAGATATCTACAAATTCTCTAACAATGAAAACCTTATTCAACTCATCTTCCTCCTCTATTACACTCAATAAAGCACAAACATCAAAACTTGGATTCTCTACAGAGTATATAATTCGATCGCTGCTATTGAGGTGTCTTAGTGATATTTTCCCATCATGGCAAAATATCCTAGTATCATATTTACTTAACCAGTCCATACCCAAAATAATCCCAAAGCCAATGAAATCAAATATATGAAAACTGCAAGCAAATACATGACCTAATAATGCAAACTCTAAATGGTCTCATCTCATCCCTGGAGTTGCATACCCTCATATCGGATTTGCAACCCTTAAGGAAGTAATTAGATATGAGGGTTCTAGGTTAAGTTTATCTACCAAACAACGAGATATAAAAGAATGTGATGCACTGATATCAAATAATACTCTAACGGGTACATAATGAATCAAAAGCATACCTCCCATCATAGCTTTCATTTTCTCCTTGGCTGTTGGTCGTCTCCGTAGCAGGTTCCAGAGCAAATACTTTTCCATTTTTTGCCTTGGCCACTTTCAGACATTTGTTCTTGTAATGTCCTACCTGGTCACAATTAAAGCACTTAATGTTCTTCTTTCCTATGACTTCCTTTCCCTTGCCAGTATGGCACTTATGAGCATAATGTTTCTTCTTCTCACACTTGTAACACACAACCTCAGACTTCCCTTTCTTAGCAGCTCCACCCTTCTAAGCTCTCTTCTTCTGGTAAAACTTTCTCTTCTGATTCTATCCACCCTGACTCTCTACTAGCTTGTTATTACTGAACAAAGCAAGCATCTATTCATTTCTCAAAGCCATCTCTATTACTACCTCACATGGATCCCTGAAATGTAGTAAAGTTTCCCTAGCAAGCTCAACTCTCAGTCCACGAATGAACTTCTCATCCTTTTGATAACTGTGTCAACAGTAGATACTCATATCTTGATAACTCCTTAAATTTGGTTGCGTACTCAAGCACTTCCATATCACCTTGCACCAACTCAGTGAACTTCCTTAACATAGTTGACTTAGCGATCTCAGACATAAA
Organism: Allium fistulosum; assembly: GCA_030737815.1. NCBI lineage: Eukaryota > Viridiplantae > Streptophyta > Magnoliopsida > Asparagales > Amaryllidaceae > Allium > Allium fistulosum. The sequence goes on along the minus strand of CM060904.1, from coordinate 1,188,956,575 downwards.
TCTTTCTTTAAACCTCCTTTCGAATTCAGCCTAAGTCAAATTTTCCTTTGCTACCCCGATAGTCATAATATTCCACCAGTACAACGCAGCTCCTTGCAATTGCCTAGACGCCAATCTCCTCTTCTGTTCATCATTTAAACCAAGATCAGCAAAAATCCTTTCATAATGTAGCAACCAATTCTCCACATCAGTTGCATCCTATATTCTAATAAATGGTTTCCCTCCAAGTCTATCATAGTCTCTACTCAACATAGCATAATTGTTGACAGCTGGAACTTCCTGATTGGCTCTTCCAGCGTTTCCACCAACTAACCCAGCAGCAGCTCCTGCTTGCATTATATTAACAAAAAACTAATACATTACTCCCATATCAATCGGTGGTGTTCCTGCACCTAAGCTAGCAGTTGTTTGTTGACCCGGATTCCTTTTAGTATCGGACCTGACATTTCCATTGGTAGTAATGCGTCCTCCATCGAGATTCACTCTTATGTTTCTTGCCTCCATATCTTGCTTCCTTAAATCTACATTCGAACCTCAGTAAGATACGAAAGAATGATTTAAAAGAAAGAGGGATAGAGATAAAGCATATACTTATATATAGTAAATACAAGTACGTTACTATAGCGTTGTACCATACCCTAATCTTATTCTCTGATTCATTTGGATTATGTTTCAAATCTCTTTTAAAGTTCAAAATTATTTAATTTTACATAAACATGTGCTTTGATACCAAGTTGTAACATACTCCATTTTGAGACACGAAACTAATCGTTCAAATGCTGCAGTCATCTATATATTAATTTCTAATGACAAAATACGGTTATGTTAATGACATCCATAATATTAGAAGCACAAGAGTATGAAATAATTTTAAATACAATTTCAAAGCAAACTTCTACATTTCATTTCAATGTCATGATTTCATATTCAGTACATAATCTCAAACGTTGCCCAGGATTAGATAAAATATAATTATTAAAAAATACTCCAAGAGCAACATATGAAGATGCCTCTTTGGTTGATTAGAGTTACTAAATAGACAGACATATTTGCTATCAATATGTTCATACAACAACTAACATAACACAGTGGATAATAGTAATAGATAAACTCCTATATAGCTAGCTTTGCCTCCTACACGTCTCTTAAAGTTTTATTCACCAAAACCTACTTAACCTATAAAGCCTTACTCCTGACCTACTCAAATCAAATTTTGAACATCTGAGAGGTTAAGGGAAAAACATAAACTTCGAGTCAGACAAAAATCCTGGTGTAAATAATAATATATCATCTCGATTTATAGATATTAAGTGAGACCACGCCGTTGAGAGGAATGGGTATTCCCCTTACTAATATCCCTATTTAAAATATATCTTTTGCAAATCAATTCCTGCAACCAAATTGGTTAAAATAAACAATATAAAAAATAATGTGCATGCATGCTACATAGGCAATCATGATTATCCATCAAATCAACGGACTATCCGTCCCAATGTTGAGTTTTCACACGGTAACTACCAACCTACATGGCTGACTTGGGTTTACCAAATATACCAAAATTTCTAACTGGCTATTAGAAGAAAACTAGATGGTCTGTTCAAATACACTTATCCTGTTATTTACCTGACTATTTGTCAATCTCATAGTTTTGCTAGGCTTACTATGAACCTAAAGGTTTTGCAAGCCAACCTATAACATGTCTTATCTTTATGTATTACTTTCTATACGTAAACCTACCTTTTGTCTTACTCTTGACAAAGTCCTACACACTAGAATTTTGGACTTATATCTACTAGGGACTAACAGCTGAAGTATAGGGTGCTACCCTACTTCAGCCCCATCTGGTTTTCTAATCTTTAAGTTAATTCATCCTGTCATAATCTATCCAAAAGCGGTAAGAACAATAATTTTTTTAGAAAAATTATGGGCTACATACCCCTTTCTATTTCCTTAAAAAGACTTTCTTTATAAATGATTTAACCCTTGAAATCATACTTTTAAAACAAAAAAATTATAGTCATTTACTATATCCAAAATAATTATGCCATGATATATGCTTTTATAAAGTAATATTGATGAAATTCGAAGTCATTTAAGGTCATCGCCTTACAAAACCATAGGTTATAGAACCAAAACAATATAAATTCTTTATATTGATAAAAACACGGCAACAACATAGTCAACAAGGGTCTTCGCCCCTTAAAACATAAGCTATAAGGCCAAAGTTAATAAAACCATTTAATTTATAACATCGACAACCTTACCACCACTAAGGGTCTTTATACCTCTAAATATGTTAAATCCTTAAACTTTTAAAACATAAGGTCATGAGGCCGATAATATGGACGTCGCACTTCATAAAACATCGACGTCCTAGGGTATAAAACTTGGTTTGCATAAACCTTAAAAGAATAGAGTCGACATAGTTGAATATCGGCGTCATTGCCTTAAGAAAAATTAGCAGCTTCATTAGAACCGAAGTCATTAGGAGCGGCATAGTTGCCTATATTGTCGAAGTCAATAGGTATAAAACATGCGGCATCATTATTGCCACTACAAGTCACTTCGAAACCAATGAAGTCGGTGTCCTTAATAAAATAAGCAGTATTGCTTTCTCGACATCGACAAGGATAAAAGCGGCACTATTAAAGTGTTTGAAGGAAACAAGTGACGTCGTTCTCTTCGAAGCTTTTGATATCGATGGTATCCATGCAGACGTCGACTCAAACTTTCCTGAATTCATTCCATATCATCTAGGATGATACCATGTGCATTCACTAAGGTCGGCAACGTATAACAGCGACATCATGGACTTTGTTGACCATGACTTTGGAGTAGCAATGTCATAATTAACTTAAAAACTGCAATTTTACTACTCAATGTAATTTCTTTCCACCAACTCCTTGTATTTGTCAAAACACTATTGGGTAACAAAATCCTTTATCAAAATCTTTTCCAGAAAACTGTAATAGGGCATATTTATCATTCCAAACATATTTGTAAACCATTAACTTATATTAACATTTTAATATAAATATTAAGCTTTTCTAGCTCAATAAATTTTTATAAGAACATAGACTCATGGGAAAAAACCCCAAAAATCATAATAAATCCAATTTACTATATCCTTTAACATATAAAAATTTCATGACCAAAAACATAATTTAATTATTTTTGATACTTAAAACCCAAAATAAACCATTTTCCAACCTTAGAAAATTCACCAAATATTCTCATTAAGTCAGGAAATTATGAAATTAAAAACCCATTTCCAAAATAATATTTCTAACATCATATCAAAATCTCAAGTCATTTAGGTGTTATATGATAGGTTTTCTAACTCAAACATATCGGTTAATTTCATAAATAAATTCCACAAATTCACAAATAAGCATATAATCATTCAATCTATCCTAACATGGCATAATATAAGCAAAAGAAATGGATTTATGCTTAAAACCAAAAATAATTCTTAAAACATGAGATGCATAACTATTATTCACCTTAAATGGTTTAAGAAGGTTGAGATTTTTTTTGATTTGATTCCCCTAAGCTTTGCTCTCGTTTTCCATAGCTTTACTTTCCTTGAAACCCTTGTTAATGGCCGAGCTTGACTCCTTGATTTCGTTTGTATAAAATGAAATGAAGGAGGACATGAGAATGAGTATATTTGTTAAGGAAACATGTTTCTTTCCCATTTTTCCCTCCTCATATAACTTTCTTCTTATTAATGTTCTAACTACTTCCATTAGTTCATTAATTAGTCCCGACCCATTCTAATTACCAAATCCAAATCTCCTTATCCATTTACATTATTTTAATTTATTTATCCAATTAAATATCCCAAATAATGTTAATTAAAATTAGGGTTGGTACATACCCATAACCCATAACTATGCCTAGAGAGGCAGATCCTGAGATATCGAATCGCCGATGTGTCTCATCATCTGCACCCTTATTCATCTCTCGATCGTAGTGTAATGCCTCTTATCGTACTATGCCGATGTCCACCTGTATCATGTCGTGTCAGAACCGTGCATACAAGAACTCCCGTTAGCACCGGACCACTTCTTTACCTATATTTCCATGTATTGTGTTGCGCCAAGCTTGAATGTCCATATAGAATCCCCCGATAGCACCGGGCTCACCCACTAGCATCCGTCAGTGCTACGCATCCACTGTAGAACCTCCCCATGAATGCCTATATTGTGAAAATACATCGTCCCCGGTCGATAACTGACTCTCAGTTGGGTAAGCAACATTTTACCTAACACTAAAATGACCTAGCATCCTCTGATAGGGAACTAGCTTCCCTACTATCTGTAGCATAAACACTTAGCCCCAAAATATGCTCAAACAAACAATTACATTTATATAATTTTTATCTTAAATTATATAGTTTTTATTACTAACCTGGGCCTTAGGCCAATGTTCGGATTCTGCATTTTTCATGTCGACGATCGACTGTTATCCCTAACAGGTTGACCGTCGGGAGTCAGGGGTCGACGGTCGTAAGCTAAATTTTAGGGTTCTTCCGCTTTTAAGTGTCGGTTGTTATTTTTGTTTCATGCATGTCGTTAACTATTTACAAAGAACTCTGATTTCTAAGTTAACCAGTCCATGTTTTCAATTTCTATAGCAATTTGTTAAATTTATGGTTTAAAGATTTAGGGTTTACTGATTTTAAGGTTTACCGATTTTAGGGTTTTACAGGTTGATAACAAAAGAGGTGTGCTAATATTAATGTTAGGTTCAACAAATTACTATAATTCCAATTTCTACTCTAAATTTATAGATTCTACATTAGGGTTTTACAATTTCATTTATAATTTATTAACATCCTAAATCAGTTTGAATAGTTTAAACCTAACTATAATAATCATCTAATCAAAATAGTTCCCATTCACCTCAAGCCTAAGCTCTTTCTATTTGCTTTCTTTGAGATTGCCCCTCTGTATGTTGGCTCCGCTTGCTCCATTTAGATCCAGTTACTTGTGTTCTTCTAAGTTGATTTTATTTTGATTTTTGAAGAAATTTAGGGTAGGGAGAGGTTAGAATTAGGCAGAGTTTCGTTACAGTGAACTATTGTGTGGATTATAGGATTGGGTTAGCCTTGCATTTATAGGGGTTAGCAATAAGTTTAGGACATTGGATTTAGCATAGAGAATGTTTAGAGTCATCATGCACGCACTTCTCAGTTTAGCCACGAAGTCGTTCGAACACGTTGTGAAGCAGCTAATCACCCTCGATTTTTCGCCACCAACGATCGATCTCTTTCTTCCCTGGGTCGATCGCTACCAGTCAACCATCGCCCATCTTGGGCCGACCAGTCACCGTGTTAAATTGTGAATTTTTATTTTTAAATTGTTTATTCTATTTTCAATTCTTCTAATGCCCATAACTCCTCCGTACTAACTCCGATTTTGAGCTATTATATATGAAAAATGTCCAGAAAACTGCTAGGAACGCAATGGTGCAAGTTTCGTAGCCAAATTCGAACATTTGTGAAAATTTTATATTTTAGTCCTTGTCTTATTTAATTTAATTTTCTTATTAAATTTCCATAAAATTTTCAGGGTGTTACAATGATACAAAAGGTTTTATGTATATTTTATTATTTCAAATAATTTAGAATAAAATCCCCTATTTAGTTCTACTGTTTTCTTTAAAGATATTTGATATTGAAATAAAAGTTGAATTTTTATAACTCTTAATTTGGAAAAGGTAGTAAAAGTATAAACAAGATTTAAATTTGTTAAACATCTTTGTTAAAATAGAACATTCGATGTTATTGGACCAACTAATACACGTCTTTACCATAGGGTTGTCTAAGGAAAGCAGGTTGTCTAAGGAAAGCAGATTCTAGTCTTGGGTTTGGATACTAGAGTCTGACTCTAACTAGCTACTTGCCTACCTAATAGATAAAGAAGTCTAGAAGTTGACTCGATTATAAGATCCAAAATTATGTTGGGTCTTCGTCAGAATTTTAGCAAGTAAATAAATATGGATGTTTTGTATATACTCTTAGGATGTAGTAGAGTATTATACGAGTAATGAAATTTAGTCCTATAATGTTTGAAGATGAAATTATGTTTTAATGAAATGTTTATAAACTTAAGTAATATTTTATGAAATGCTTTATAAACGATTTTCATATTAAATAAGAAATGCCATATAAGAAAATAAATGTGATTTAAAATGTAAAGTACTTAGCGTAGTTCAGAAACCAATTGAAAGAACTATGTAAGTAATACATATATCGTTTCATTCGCATAACAGTTCTTGATCTAGGATTCAAGTACATGTTTTCTGGGTGGTTTACACCGGTATAAACAAGGATTTTTCACTACATTCTTGATTGTGAACACTTGATATAGATTCTTGATATGATCCTAAAGTTTTCTATCATAGTATATCGCTATGTAAGGAAAGCGGAGTCTCTAATCAAGAAACCTGATCGCAGTCCACACTAAAGAGATTGGTGATCTATATTAGTTGGGAAGTGAAGTTTATATAATCGAGCGAATGATCAAATTTGATATTGTGTACGGATGGTCCATGTGCATCATACGAGCTTTAGTATATTTGTATGCTGTGTTTGTTGGCTTGTGAAGAGTTTAGGGAATGAATCTTTGATTTGTTCTAAGGTAGCATGAATAATTGACTAAGTAATAACCTAAGACTGTTGAGCATAAGGTACGCTTAGTATGTTATTTATCATCCTTATGTGATGAGAAGGTTTCTGAATCTGGGCAAACCATGAGCTTTGCAATTGAATTTGAATGTTGTTAAATATTTATTGTGATTGTTTCTTTTTGTTGCTCGTGTTGGAATTTCAAGGATGAAATATTCTAAGTGGGGGGGAGAATGTAACAATCCGGAATTTTGAACACTTCGTAGTTAAATATCTGAATATTTAAATATTTGAATATTAGATTTACTGTGAATAAACATGATTTTATAACCTTGTTAACTCCTTTTAATTAACAACTAATGATGGTAAACTTGTTTTTGAAAAATGTTTAGAAAAATAAATACTTCGAAGAAATATCGATAATGTGACCGAAAATTGTTTTACCAACAAATAGGAGGACTTTCTCAAAGGCAAGGTGAAAAGTTGGTCACATGTGGTTGGGGGTGTGGATGGCTTTGGCCATAGATAGGAGGTAGTGGGAAGGATAAGCTAACCACTTAAATGCCTAAATAAGTGACCCCTTAGTTCATAAAATCACTTTCACAATTTTAGTGCAAAACTACTAGTTCTTCATTCCATTCTCTTTATAAATTCCTAAGCTCTAAACAACTCAAAACAGCTCCAAATCAACCCAGTATAAGCCTTAGAACAACATTACAACACTATGTAACAACATAAGGCTAGAATATTTGGAACACAACCCATTGAACAAACATGGGCTGTGAGCATTGGGGAGGCTTTTGAACCTAGGTCGTGAGCTAAGGGGATGGTAGGAAGTGTTTTGATGTTTGCAAGGTTGTGGTAGGAAGTTAGAGCTTGTGCTTGGTCATTAACATGTTGTGGGTAAGTAAACTCACCATTTAAAAAGTATATGAAGTGTATGTATGCTTTTGTTTATTATAGTATATGTTTGACTATATATTATTGCTTTGTTTATTGTGATTCTTGCTTCGGAAAGAAAATGACATATGTAATTAGTGTATTTGGACTTGTATGACTTATTGCATAGCCTTATCATGAAGCATATAGAGTTTGGTTGGAATTTGATTTGAATCAGACTTGGTTTGAAATGGTTTTATAGCGACTAATCGCTATCGAAGTACTTAGAAATTGCTTTGTGTTCAACAATTTCTATGGAAATTTGTAGAAAGATCCTTAAGGGTTTCTCACCATGGTTGTTATGCATTATGTGTATACATGTTACTGCAAAAAGATTGGATAATAAAAAGATTGTTTGCTTATCGAAAATCCATCAAACTTTTAACTATATAAAACTGCCTAGGTCACTGTCATAGAGAACAGAACTTCGTAGCACTTTGTCTTTGCCTTTGTACCACTTTTCACGACATTCTGAAAATGCAATCTTTTCTGTTTGAGAGTCTAAATTGCTTTGAAATGACTTTAAACTTAAGTATTTCTCTTTACTCACTTTATTAGTCTTTTCCAACATATATTAGAGTATTTTAAAAGTGGTTTGTAATTTTTATATATTTTAATAATTTATTATGAATTATTAAAGTAAGAGGTTTATTTTTATATAAAGGAAAAATGTTGTTTTCAAGTTTTGAATAAATTATAAAATAAGTACTTTTAAGTAATATTTTAAATAAATGATTTCGAACATATTATAAGTATTTTAAAGTATATTTAAGGTATATATAGTTTCTAGAAAATTAGTTACTTATTTTATTAGTATTAAAAGCTTATGTTATAATTATATTTTTAAATTGTTATTATTATTAAATATTTTACCTTATAAATAAATTAGTATATACATACATACATATGTGTATATATATCAGACTTAAAATATTTTTAAACTATAAACAAATGTTTTACAAAGTCGTTTAAGAGTACGTAGTGGCTTAAGCATGTTTGTTTAACTTGTTTGTGGAAAGTCATTAGTACTATACTTAACACTAAAAGCCGAGAAGTAGACTTGATTCTATCTGTAAGAGTTTAGAATTATGATTCAAGTAGGGTGTAGAAGAAATATTGATTTAACCTACCAGGCTTCACTCTTGACCGAGGGATAGCGGAAGTTGAAAATGTTGGAAACGTGTTAAGTATATAAAACTTGCTTTCCATAAGTGGTTGATTTTAGAATTAGATAGTCGACTATCGAACTTGACCTGATAATATATGTATCATTTTTAAAGATTTTAGTAAATATATAAGTTCGGAAAAGTAAGTTAAGTACTTTATATAAGTAGTAAAAGAATTTTTGGATTTTAACTCTTAAGTTAAAATAAATTGTGACGACCGCCCATGACCCCTGCACCGAATCTAGGGATAGTACGCTGTAAAGTGTGCCAGGCGACCATGGACGATTGTCAAGGTAAGATTAAAACAACAGGATCTATCGTATTACTCACAGCGCATGGACAAAATACAATAGAACATAAGTATAGTGAAGCTTTACAGAACAAAATGTCATCTTATAAAACTCCATAATAGTTGAATACAAGCATTCATATAGTCAATACATCCAGCCTCACTACATATCTCTCAGAGAAAACAAAACAGCGGAATATCCAGTACATATAAGAAGATAATATGCAACCCTCTAGCTCGTCTTCGATATCAGCATCGTGAAAAGAGAACAGCACCTGTCACCTGCTACCTAGTCTGCCCGTCCCAAAATGGACGAACAGCCCAAGGCAATAAGAATTAAAACATAAAGCCTTGAGTCAGACAACAGTCTTAGTGAGCAGTAAATTAACTAACAACATACCAAAAGAGCATAAAGGAAAAGGAATAGGAATACAACCCTCCCACTCCAACCTCATTCTACAGTGATAGCCCCCAGACACACACTAAGCAGAAGCAAACATAGCAGAGCATACAATTTAAAGTAAAGCTACTATCACTCGAGTCAAGGGCGATGTTTTCCAAGTACCAAGGCCTAAATCAGATAAGCACCCAGAAAATACCGCTCTTGAGTCCGAATGACGATACAACCAAACATCCATGACTCTGGCTATCACTGTTATCATTGCTTCGATATCACCGTTAATTGAATGACCGGCACATTCTTTCAGCCGTCCGTCAAGGGCTAATGGAAACCCCGGTTCTAGACATAACTCCCGCACGTCGTCGCAGCCCGTGCCTAGGACTATCGAATCTGCCCAGAGTACTCGACCATCAACAGTTGGCCGTTGGGACTATCGAATCTGCCCAAACGTACTCTTGCTTAGAGCATGCTAGAACCTTCAACAACGATGCTATCCAAGCCTCCTAGTCATCCTCCTCGACGACTATTCTCATATCCATTCATTATCCTCAACTCGAATCATATCACCGAGTTATCAACATGCTTGGAATGATCCCGTCTGGATTAGACCAAGTCTTCATCATATGATTGCCTCGCTTCATTACATCCTCGCAAAGCCTCATCTCATCATCACATCATCGAATCTATGCATAAGAGCTTCATCATCCCGCTACATATGCCACGAGCAGCTTTTCCAATTCAAGAGCCTTTTCCTTAGCTTTTGAATCACCTTCGATCTAAATCTAATCATCAATCATCTAGTTCATAACAATCAATCAAATCAAACATCAATCCAAGCAATCAAGCATTCAAATATGATCTAGGTAGACAATTATAACAATAATGGCATTTTCGTAATTAAAGAGTTGAAAGTCCAATAAGCATGAAAACATGGATTATATCTCTATAAACTTGATGAATGAACTTGCATAGGTTAACATATGATAAAATGGATGTAACATCATCATGAACAATGGATCTATATGGATCTACACATAGGATGAAGAAAATGCATGGAAATCACTATTTTAACACCAAATCGAGCCAACAATCCGATATACTCCTTTGGATCCGTGTGAGAGATAATCACCACTCACCAAATCACCTAAACAACCTCAAATCAACACACTTCAGATCTGGACAGCGAAGGATGAAGCTAGATCTATCACAAATCCGCTTCAAATGAAGAAATCTCCCTTGAAAAGATGAAGATCTTCAATCTAAGCTCTTGAATCTTCAATCTTGATCTTCGATTTGGATGGATGGAAGCACTAGATTAGAGTGGAGAAAAGAAGTGAAGAAGTGTAGAAGTCGAGCTCTCAAAATGGCAGCACTTCGTCGCTTCAAAATCCGGATCCCAAAAAGTGAGAACAACCCCTCCTATTTATAGCTGAAAACTGCCCTTAAGTCGTAACTCGGCTATCTCCTTAAGTTGGTGCCGACTTAACACCATGCCGACCTAGTGCCTTGCCGACCTAGTGCCTTGCCGACCTAAAAACTCATCTGCCTATGACTCGCAACAAAACAGCTGTCTCCTAAGTCGGTTACGACTTATGGCATGCGCCTACGACTTAACGACTTAACTGCCTCGCCGACCTACGACTTAACAATATGACCGACCCAACGAAGCAGACTCATCATACTGCCGCAAAACCCAAGTCCTAAGTCGGTTGACGACTCAACAACAAAGCGCAACTGCGACTTAACACATAGGCACGACTTAACTTAGGTCGTTGCCGACTTAAGTGCCTTGCCGACTTAAGACATACGAAGGAATACAACTACGACTTAACTCGTAACTGGGTTACGACTTAACACAAGAGACGTCCTGCCGACTCACAACTCAACACACGTTGCCGACTCAACTACCTACCGACTCAATTACCCTGCCGACCTAACACTTAACACCCAAACACTTAGGTCGCTCACAACATGTCCTTAGGTCGTTGCCGACCCAACTCTACTCCAGAATACTTAGGCTGCCTACTATTCTTCCTTAGGTCGCCCTAACCTCTTAAGTCGGTCAACCCCTACTTCCTTAACTCGGCAACGACTCAACAAATAATTTGTCAGATATGCTAACTACTAAGTCGTCCAGGTCTTAAGTCGACCACTATCTTAACTCGTCAGCCGACTTAACACTTAACTCACCACTATCCTTAAGTCGGTTAATACTATAAGTCGGTCAACTTCTTAGATAGGCTACTCCCTTAAGTCGGTCACTCGACCTAAGCCACCCTATCTTCCTTAGGTCGTCGCCGACCTACCACTTAGTCATTAACCCGTCCAGACCTATTTCTTAACTCGTCCAAACTTCCTAAGTCGGCTACGACTTAAGACTTAAGAAAAATTCTGCTAAAACCTGAAATGACCTAACAACAATACAATCAAAGGTCAATCATTTTAGAATGTTTTGATCCGTAAAAATACGGGTCGTTACATTCTCTCCCCCTTAGGAATTTCGCCCCCGAAATTCCAAACAAACAAGGCAATCATAGCTATTATGTACGCCTATCATCCATAACAATCAATAGACCATGCATCCAATTCTAGCTTAGCGTACAGAATTCTAAGACTTAGAACAAGTTACAATTTCGTTAGATGACACGACACCTTAGGGCCATACCTTGAAGAGTTCAGGATGAGCTGCCTTCATCCTCTCTTCCACCTCCCACGTACAGTCGTTATCATTGTCACTCCATTGTATCTTGAGCAACTTAACTATCTTCCTCCTAAGCTGTTTCGTGTCGGTTTCAACAACACGAAGCGGCTTACGAGGTCTTCTATCGACTGGATCAACTTCTAAGTCTTCACAGCTATCAGCAGAAACCACCGTACTCGATTCGTGCACATACTTCCGTAGATATGATACATGAAAAACATTGTGCACACCCGACATTTTCTCCGGTAACTCCAATCTGTAGGCGAGCTTTCCAATTCGCTCGATGATCGGGAATGGTCCAACAAATCTCGGAGTCAATTTTCCTTTCTTCCCGAATCGGATAACATTCTTCAGTGGAGAAATCTTCACAAAAACCATCTCACCTACGTCGAACTCCAAATCCTTACGACGTTTATCAGCATAACTCTTCTGACGATCTTGGGCTGCCTTCATTCGTTGCCGAATGATCTCTATACAATCTGAAGTCTGACGAATCATCTCTGGCCCAAGCATCAACTTTTCCCCAGTTTCCAACCAACATGTCGGAGAGTTACACGGTCTTCCATACAATGCCTCATATGGTGCCATACCAATACTTGACTGGTAACTGTTGTTGTAGGCAAACTCCACCAAATGAAGGTGATCTTCCCATGATCCTCCGAAATCCAAAACACAAGCTCTGAGGAGATCTTCCAAAACTCGGTTGACTCTCTCAGTCTGACCATCTGTTTGGGGATGATAAGCTGTACTCAAACACAACTCGGTTCCCAAGACTTCCTGGAAGCTCTTCCAAAATCCACTAGTGAACAATGGATCTCGATCGCTCACTATACTCTTCGGAATACCATGGAATCGAACTATCCACTTAACATACAACTCAGCCAACTTTGATACAGTCCTAGTCAATCGAACTGGAATGAATCTTGCACTCTTGGTCAAACGATCCACAATGACCCAAATCCCTTCATTTCCCGTTCTGGTTCTAGGCAATCCATCGATAAAATCCATCGACACTTGTTCCCACTTCCATGTAGGAACTTCTAATGGCTGAAGCAATCCACTTGGCTTTTTCTGTTCGGCTTTTACCAACTGGCAATTCATACATTTGGAAATAAAATTTCCAACATCCTTCTTCATGCCTTCCCAGTAGTAGGTTCTCTTCATATCCCGATACATCTTGTTTCCACCTGGATGAATTGTCAACTTCGAGTGATGACTTTCCTTCAGAACTTCACTCCTCAATTCATCTATATCGGGAACAACTAGTCGTCCTTGCTTCCGAAGCCAACCCTCTCGATCGACCTCGAATCCTTTATCCTTTTCTGGATCCAACCCAGATTCCAATTCACGGATAATCTTGACAAGCTTACCATCTCGCTTTTGGCTCTCACCAATCCTTTCCACAAGAGTGGGTCTTATTGATAAGTTTGCCAACATCTCAGGTTCCAATTCGCATCTAGGCCTGAAGTCAAACTCAGCTAAATACTCGAGACTCTTCCATTCTGAAAACATGGCTCCCAATCCTGCATGTCTTCGACTTAACGCATCTGCCACTGCGTTACCTTTTCCCGGAGTATAAGCTATACCAAAATCATATGATGCCAAAAACTCTAGCCAACGTTGCTGCCGAAGATTCAAATCCTTTTGGGAGAAAAGATACTTCAACGACTTATGATCCGTAAACAACTCGAATCAAACTCCCAACAGATAATGCCTCCACATCTTCAGAGCAAATACAATCGCCGCTAATTCCAAATCATGAGTTGGGTAATTCCTTTCATGCGGCTTCAGTTGTCGACTGGCATACGCAACAACTTTATTCTCCTGCATCAGCACTGCTCCAAGTCCAGTACCACATGCGTCTGTATAAACCACCATCTCATCATTCCCACTAGGAATAGTCAAAACAGGAGCACTCGTCAATCTCTCTTTCAGGATTCCGAAAGCTTGCTCACACTTAGCATCCCAACTGAACACTTGGCTCTTCTTCGTCAATCCTGTTAACGGTGCAGCTATCTTGGAGAAGTCTTTGATAAACCGTCGATAATATCCTGCTAAACCAAGAAAACTTCTCACATCGGATGCATTCTTAGGTCTAACCCAATCCTGGACTGCTGCCACCTTAGCGGGATCAACCGCTATTCCATTTCCAGAGATCACATGGCCTAAGAACCTCACTTCACTCTTCCAGAAGTGACACTTCGAAAACTTAGCCTTCAGCCGATGTTTTCGTAAGATCTCCAAAACAATACGCAAGTGCGTCTTGTGCTCTTCTTCCGTTCTGGAATAAATCAGAATATCATCCACGAACACAAGTACGAACTTGTTCAACTGATCTCTGAACACTCTATTCATAAGATCCACAAAATATGCTGGCGCGTTAGTCAATCCAAACGGCATTACCATCCACTCAAAGAAACCGGATGGTGTTCGAAAAGCAGTCTTCGGCACACTATCCTTAGCCACTCTCAACTGGTGAAATCCCGTTGCCAAATCCATCTGAGAAAACACCTTAGCTTCGTGAAGCTGATCAAACAAGTCATCTATTCTCGGCAATGGATACTTGTTCTTCTTAGTCACCTTATTCAGCTCACGATAATCCACACACAATCTCAACGACCCATCTGCCTTGGTTGCAAACACAACTGGTGCACCCCACTCGGACACACTACGCCGAATGAATCCTTTCTGCAAAAGATCATCAACTTGCACCCTCAACTCCTGCTGTTCCCTAGGCGCCATCCGCCTAAGAGGCATCACAACAGGTCTGGCTCCTTCAACTAGATCTATACGAAACTCGATCTCTCTATGCGGCGGCAACCCTTTGACTTCGTCAAAGACATCCTCGAATCCATTAGCGATCGGCACTGATGACAGTCCATCCCGTGGAACAACTAGCGAATACATGAAGCTTATGAAGACGCCTTCTTCATGCTTACATCGTATCACAATCTTTCGCCCCTCCACATTCTCGACTGTCACTTCCAACCTTTCGCAATCAACCTTAGCCGCATACTTCCTAAGCCAGTCCATACCCAAAATAATTCCGAACCCCGCAAAGTTCAGAACAAAGCAATCACAAACAAAAGAGCAACCATGACTCGACACAACTAGACCACGGCATAACATACACAAACAAGACGAACCCCCAACTGGATTAGTCACAACCAATGGCCTATCAACAATATCCGGTGCCAAACCTAACCGGCCTACGAGTTCATTACAAACAAACGAATGCGACGCTCCAGTATCAAACAAAACTCTAACCGGAACACCACATAGGAAAAGAGTACCTTGAACAACCACACTCTTTCCCTTCTCTTCAGCAGTAGGAGCTTTTGAAGACGACGGAACAGCTCCTAAAGCATAGGCTTGCACAATCTGCCTGTCCTTCCTTGGTTCTGGACAATTTTTCCTGAAATGCCCCGGCTTGTCACAGTTGTGACACTTCATCGGTGCCTTCGGATTCTTACAATCCTTAGAGAAATGGCCCTTCTGCTGACAATTGTAGCAAGTCACCTCGCCTTTCGGCTTCTTCTGGCCATCCTTACCCTTCTGTTGTTGCTGCTTCCTCTTCTGGTTTCCACCCTGCTGTGGTTTAGATTCCCCCTTGGTCACAGCAACAACAGATCCTTCCTTAGGAAACAGACTCTCATGCCTAAGAGCTTTCTCCACAAGCTTCTCAAATGAATCGTCCAAATGATCCACCAACTGTCTCCCAAGATAACTATCCAAGCCGGTCACAAACTTCTCATTCTTCTGATAAGCAGATTCAATATACGACCGGGCATACTTGGACAAAGCTTCGAACTCAGAAACATACTCAAGAACTGATCTTCCACCTTGCTTGAGCTCCACAAACCTCTTGAACAGAACAGACTTCTGGGCTGTAGAAATGAACTTAGCTTCAAATCTGACTTGGAATTGCTCCCAAGTAATCTCTTCATCCGGAGTAGTGATGGTAATAGAGTTCCACCAATCAGAGGCTCTCCCTTGAAGCTGCCTCGATGCCAACTTCCTCTTAGTTGCATCATCAATTCCCAAATCGCCAAAGATCCTTCTACAAGCATCTATCCACCTCTGGACCTCAATGGTAGATTCTGTTCCCAAGAAAACCTTCCCTCCAAGAGCAGTATAATCCTTGCACAACTTAGCAAAATCCACTGGTTTCGGAGCTTGGACTTGAACTCCAACATCAACTGCTGCCCCCGGAACTGGTATCCTTCTCATGATCGAAGTCATCATAGCTTCGAACATGGCTGCATAATCAGCAGTCTCTTCAGTAGCACGGCCTTCCCTAGCAGCTGGTCTCCCTCTTCGACTCATTCTCAATATCTATAAAAAGGAATGATTAGAACATCTAGAGAAACAACTGCATAAAGGACTCAAACCCTACTAAGCTACTATATTATATATAGTAATCATCCATCAAAATACAATTACGTCTCTCATACGTAGTTACTTCAGCGAGCGTTGGGTAAAATCGATTAACCAATGCTCTGATACCAAATGTGACGACCGCCCATGACCCCTGCACCGAATCTAGGGATAGTACGCTGTAAAGTGTGCCAGGCGACCATGGACGATTGTCAAGGTAAGATTAAAACAACAGGATCTATCGTATTACTCACAGCGCATGGACAAAATACAATAGAACATAAGTATAGTGAAGCTTTACAGAACAAAATGTCATCTTATAAAACTCC
Organism: Allium fistulosum; assembly: GCA_030737815.1. NCBI lineage: Eukaryota > Viridiplantae > Streptophyta > Magnoliopsida > Asparagales > Amaryllidaceae > Allium > Allium fistulosum. The sequence continues at coordinate 1,188,939,740 of CM060904.1, read as the reverse complement.
ATAATAGTTGAATACAAGCATTCATATAGTCAATACATCCAGCCTCACTACATATCTCTCAGAGAAAACAAAACAGCGGAATATCCAGTACATATAAGAAGATAATATGCAACCCTCTAGCTCGTCTTCGATATCAGCATCGTGAAAAGAGAATAGCACCTGTCACCTGCTACCTAGTCTGCCCGTCCCAAAATGGACGAACAGCCCAAGGCAATAAGAATTAAAACATAAAGCCTTGAGTCAGACAACAGTCTTAGTGAGCAGTAAATTAACTAACAACATACCAAAAGAGCATAAAGGAAAAGGAATAGGAATACAACCCTCCCACTCCAACCTCATTCTACAGTGATAGCCCCCAGACACACACTAAGCAGAAGCAAACATAGCAGAGCATACAATTTAAAGTAAAGCTACTATCACTCGAGTCAAGGGCGATGTTTTCCAAGTACCAAGGCCTAAATCAGATAAGCACCCAGAAAATACCGCTCTTGAGTCCGAATGACGATACAACCAAACATCCATGACTCTGGCTATCACTGTTATCATTGCTTCGATATCACCGTTAATTGAATGACCGGCACATTCTTTCAGCCGTCCGTCAAGGGCTAATGGAAACCCCGGTTCTAGACATAACTCCCGCACGTCGTCGCAGCCCGTGCCTAGGACTATCGAATCTGCCCAGAGTACTCGACCATCAACAGTTGGCCGTTGGGACTATCGAATCTGCCCAAACGTACTCTTGCTTAGAGCATGCTAGAACCTTCAACAACGATGCTATCCAAGCCTCCTAGTCATCCTCCTCGACGACTATTCTCATATCCATTCATTATCCTCAACTCGAATCATATCACCGAGTTATCAACATGCTTGGAATGATCCCGTCTGGATTAGACCAAGTCTTCATCATATGATTGCCTCGCTTCATTACATCCTCGCAAAGCCTCATCTCATCATCACATCATCGAATCTATGCATAAGAGCTTCATCATCCCGCTACATATGCCACGAGCAGCTTTTCCAATTCAAGAGCCTTTTCCTTAGCTTTTGAATCACCTTCGATCTAAATCTAATCATCAATCATCTAGTTCATAACAATCAATCAAATCAAACATCAATCCAAGCAATCAAGCATTCAAATATGATCTAGGTAGACAATTATAACAATAATGGCATTTTCGTAATTAAAGAGTTGAAAGTCCAATAAGCATGAAAACATGGATTATATCTCTATAAACTTGATGAATGAACTTGCATAGGTTAACATATGATAAAATGGATGTAACATCATCATGAACAATGGATCTATATGGATCTACACATAGGATGAAGAAAATGCATGGAAATCACTATTTTAACACCAAATCGAGCCAACAATCCGATATACTCCTTTGGATCCGTGTGAGAGATAATCACCACTCACCAAATCACCTAAACAACCTCAAATCAACACACTTCAGATCTGGACAGCGAAGGATGAAGCTAGATCTATCACAAATCCGCTTCAAATGAAGAAATCTCCCTTGAAAAGATGAAGATCTTCAATCTAAGCTCTTGAATCTTCAATCTTGATCTTCGATTTGGATGGATGGAAGCACTAGATTAGAGTGGAGAAAAGAAGTGAAGAAGTGTAGAAGTCGAGCTCTCAAAATGGCAGCACTTCGTCGCTTCAAAATCCGGATCCCAAAAAGTGAGAACAACCCCTCCTATTTATAGCTGAAAACTGCCCTTAAGTCGTAACTCGGCTATCTCCTTAAGTCGGTGCCGACTTAACACCATGCCGACCTAGTGCCTTGCCGACCTAGTGCCTTGCCGACCTAAAAACTCATCTGCCTATGACTCGCAACAAAACAGCTGTCTCCTAAGTCGGTTACGACTTATGGCATGCGCCTACGACTTAACGACTTAACTGCCTCGCCGACCTACGACTTAACAATATGACCGACCCAACGAAGCAGACTCATCATACTGCCGCAAAACCCAAGTCCTAAGTCGGTTGACGACTCAACAACAAAGCGCAACTGCGACTTAACACATAGGCACGACTTAACTTAGGTCGTTGCCGACTTAAGTGCCTTGCCGACTTAAGACATACGAAGGAATACAACTACGACTTAACTCGTAACTGGGTTACGACTTAACACAAGAGACGTCCTGCCGACTCACAACTCAACACACGTTGCCGACTCAACTACCTACCGACTCAATTACCCTGCCGACCTAACACTTAACACCCAAACACTTAGGTCGCTCACAACATGTCCTTAGGTCGTTGCCGACCCAACTCTACTCCAGAATACTTAGGCTGCCTACTATTCTTCCTTAGGTCGCCCTAACCTCTTAAGTCGGTCAACCCCTACTTCCTTAACTCGGCAACGACTCAACAAATAATTTGTCAGATATGCTAACTACTAAGTCGTCCAGGTCTTAAGTCGACCACTATCTTAACTCGTCAGCCGACTTAACACTTAACTCACCACTATCCTTAAGTCGGTTAATACTATAAGTCGGTCAACTTCTTAGATAGGCTACTCCCTTAAGTCGGTCACTCGACCTAAGCCACCCTATCTTCCTTAGGTCGTCGCCGACCTACCACTTAGTCATTAACCCGTCCAGACCTATTTCTTAACTCGTCCAAACTTCCTAAGTCGGCTACGACTTAAGACTTAAGAAAAATTCTGCTAAAACCTGAAATGACCTAACAACAATACAATCAAAGGTCAATCATTTTAGAATGTTTTGATCCGTAAAAATACGGGTCGTTACATAAATGGTTTTGAAAAGTTAAGTAAAAGTGTATTACCTAAATTAATAAGTATGGATATAATAAGTATGGATATGCTTAGATCTTTAAAATGAATTTTTTAAAGATAATGAAAGTATAAATGGTTTTAGGCTGTAGTAAATAGTATTTAAGTAACAATTGTTTATAACCCTTATTAATTATACCTAGGATTATAACTAGATCATTTAAGAGAATGGTTTAAAAATAATAACAAGTGTGGAATCTTTTATATAAAGATAGAAAAAGCAAAAGTTTAACTTATAAAAGAGAAGGGGTTTATAGTAAACATAGTTTAAGTAACATTTGTTTTTAACCTCTTTGATTATATTTTAAAGTAAGTAAATCTAGTTAATGATCTGTGAATACACTTATACCATTTGAGACAAGTATATGAACAATTTTGAAGTATTGAAAAGAGTATAATGAACAGTGAAATGGTAGAATTCAAGTATATATATCTTTTATAAAAGAGAAATTAATAGTATATACAAGTATAAATAAATAAATTTAATTAATAACAAAGTCTTAATTAAAAACGAAGTTTAATTAATAAGGAGTTCAATTAACAAAGGAGTTTGATCAAATAAGGAAGTTTTAATTAATGAAAGAATTTCTATTAGATAAAATGATTTTTACTACTAAAATAGGTTTTAATTAACAAAATGGATTAATTAAATAAAAAGGGGAATTAAAATTCATTTATGTGAGTTAATCGTGCATTGTGTGAGTTAAATGTGCCTTGTGTGTTTCTTGTCTATGGAAAGTAATCCATCGTTTGCTTAGTACTAAGAGCCAGTAAAGTAGACTTGATTCTATTTGTAAGAGTTAAGAATGATGATTCAAGTAGGATGTAGAAGCAATAATGCTCTAACCTACCAGACTCCACTCGTGACCGAGGAATAGTGGGAGTTGAGAAGTCGGAAACGGGACAAGTATACGAGGCCTAGTTTCCATATGTGATCGTTCTTACTGCTATTGAATTGGACCAAATTAACTTAGGAAATATCTAGAAGAAACACGGGAATTATGCGGTATGGTTATTTACTCGGGTATGATATAACCTACGTAGAAACTTATCTTGCTCTTCAAGGACAAGAGATAAAGAAATCCATCCAGATAGGAGATGATCTCCACCCTTATCGTTGTCTGTTTAATTCTAAAAGAACCGGAGTTAAGTTAACCAGTAATTCATTGATTTAGTCTTGAAGAAACCAAGATTGGATAAGTATATTAGGTAATACTTACCGAAAACCACTTCAAGACTGAGATACATTCACTATCTCTTGGAAGTGGATCTATTCAAGCTGCTAGAATCTATATGGAGATTCAAGATCTTTTCGAGCTGCTAGAATCTATATGGAGGTTCAAGATCTATTCGAGATGCTCGAACCCATGTAGAGGTTCATGATTTGTTCGAGATGTTGGAATCTATGTGGAGATTCTAGATCTATTCGAGATGCTCAAACCTATGTAAAGGTTCGATATCTATTTGAGATGTTGGAATCCATTTGGGGATCCATGATCTGTTCGAGTAATGGCTCATGTGTTGAGATGTTAAATGTGACTTCACCATCGGGAAATCACTAAAGATAGAGTAAAATGAACAATCTCGGGTTTAGCTAACCCATGAGGGTATTTTAACTTCATTATCTAGAGAAACTTATAGATGTTGGATGAGAGGAGTTGATAATACTTGGTTTACGTGTTTGGGCATGGGCCAGTTGTGTTTGCCTTATGGTATATTTTATCTAGTGATATACGATGCTCGAAAGGTAATTTCTGATCCTTATCATGAAGATTTGTATCATTTTACTAAGGAGGTCTCCATGAAAAATCCATATGCGAATGTACCTTAGCGGTTTTGATTGTACTTCAATACTGTTGTGTCGTGAGATGCAAGCGGTACAATTATTTTTTGATTTATATTCTTCACCCTAGACATTATCTATTATATCACCTTATGTACTTATTAGATGGGTGGTTCTTTTGAGGGGATAACCTTTATGGAATTCCATGCGGTCTCAAAAGTACTACTATATGCTAGCGACATGTTTCATGAGTTTCTCACACCTGACTTATGTCTGACTCGTGGTTTTATATCTTCTTTATTTCCATAGGTGCTCTTTCGAGCAGTTTAAGAAAGTCAAGTTATTGTTGACGTTCATTAGGCTCTTGGAGGGGAGCTGGATGATTTACCAACCATAGTATTTATTTCCACTGCATTACTTTATGTATATATTAGCACTTGTAAGGAATGTATTATAACTCTCCAGGCTAATGATAGTACTTTAGTTAGTAACTTTGAAATGCTATGCATATTAGAGTAGCTCTATGTACTATCTTTTGATATTATATGTTATCATTCTGCACTTGAGATTCTAATGTTTTTGTCCTTGTCTTACTTATTCTTTTTATTTTCCCTAACATTCTGTTATCCCAACTTTGGGCAAAGCCGAGATACCCAAAGATTAACTGAAAATCAATGATTATTAGCTATGAACATCGATTGTGCATCGCAGGTTCACCGTGGATATCGCTGAATTTTGTCCGAGTCCGGATCGGGCTGCAATTAATGAGACATGTCAAGCAAGGCCAGATGAAACAACGTTCCAAGTTTCGAGTCAATCCGAGTTCGTATGCTCAAGATATCGCCAAAAGGAGATGGATGATATAGCATAGGTTCGAATCCATCCACGAGGACACAGTTCGAATCCATCAAGGTACTCTTGCCTTCGAATCCATCAAAGGAGAGATCCTCCGAATCCATGAAAAGTACTATAGCTTCGACTCCATCGAGCCAGCCTCTGCCTCGAATCGATCACGACAGGCCCTGCTTCGAACCCATCAGAATATGCTTTGCTTTGATTCCATCAAGCGAGGCCTAGTTCGAATCCATTAGGCCATCCCTTCCTTCGAATCCACAAAGCTGCAGATACTTCGAATCCACACTGTTTGAGGCAACTTCGAATCGATCAACTTTAACGCACCTAGATCGATTCGAACAGACCTTCGTTCATTCGATTCGAAGAGGGATGTCTTCGAATCTACTATCACGAATCCACCCAGTTAGAGCGGCGAAGAATATGTAGTCGACCCAGTCAATCCGGAGTGGAAAGCGGATCGATACGAAGCATACGCACCACGTCACCATCTTCACGTGCAGGAGGATCGATTCGAACGAATCGATTCGAGCATATCGATTCGAATGACTCCAGAGTTCGAAAAACACCAACTTGAATCGATCATAACTCGAGTTCTACAAGTCCAAATGCCATGAAATTTTCACAGAAGCTTAAGCACATGATGAAGAATGTTCACACCAAATTTCAGCTCGATTGGATGATTTCTTGATCGATTCGAACCAAGGGTCGAATCGATCCCAAAGTGGGCCCGAATCTCCAGATTTCGGCCATATGGGCCCCATCACGTGCCAGAACTGGTCTCCCCTCAATTTAGGCAAAATATCAGCCTCCTACACCTATAAATAGAGCCCCTGGTCATTCGGAAAAGAGGTCGGATAATTTTGAGAGCTAAAGAGCGCCCAGACTCTGCCAGATTTACTCCAGATCACCACTGCTGCCTTAGATCCAGACTTAGCTCATAAAATCAGTTGTAATACAACACACGAAATTGTAATCTTCAAGCATCGAGCAATAAAATCATTAAAACCTTGAAGTGGACGTAGGCCGGAGATAGCCGAACCACTATAAATCTTGTGTCACTGTTCATTATTTCTGGATTGCTATTTGTTATTTGCTTAGATCTGTGAATTGTGTGTGAATATTGTTGATTTATATTCATACACTGGTGCTTTCACAACACTTGGGGTTTGTGACCATTTTTGGCGCAAACACTTTGGTGCTTTCACTGAGAAGAACTAGCACCCGCTACACCAGATTCAAAGTTTAGATTTGGAATTTTAAGGATTCAGATCTGACTCTACAATGACTCGACAAACTAGACAAAGAACTGAGAGGAGCCAACAGGCAGGAAGTCAAGAGGCATCCTCTGGCGCTGGGGAAGGACAAGCTTCGATCTACATTACTAGAGATGAGATGGAGGCTATGAATAACCTAATGCAGGAAAGAATGATGAAAAGCCAGCAAGAGATGCTGCAGAATTTCTTCGAGCAGATGAGAGCTGCAGGGACACAGAACCTTGGACCGGCTACAGCGGCTGTGAATGTGGAACAAGGAGCTAGGGCTATGGAACCCAACGGAGGACAGAATACAGAACCAGAAGGCAATCAACAAGTGCTTGGGGGCAGGCCCGCAAGATCCGACGCAGAAGGACCTTTGGAAGGAGCTCAACCGGCTAGGGCCAACACAAATGCTAACGAGCCACCCGAAGAGTACGTGCCAGAATTCCCTACAAGACTCGGAGGGCAAGACAGAGACATGACAAGGGGGCAACCCCTAGATGGAGATGAAAGAATGATTGGCCTAGTGAGACGACTCATGAGAGGGGGATTGTCAGGCGGAGGATTGGAAGAGGTTAGTCGAAGCCCATTCGCTCCAAATATCCGAAATGCAAGGAACCCTCCAAAGTTCAAAATACCGATGCTGGATCCTTATGATGGAAAGTCAGACCCGACCATGCATATCACCAGATATATCAGACACATGGAAGTGCTGGAAGCATCCGAGGAAGTAATGGCACGATGTTTCCCCTTATTCTTATCAGATTTGGCTGCGCTTTGGTTTAGACAGCTAGAGACAGGATCAATCAGGACATGGGGCGAGCTTGTGGATTGTTTCATGAAGCAGTTTAGGGTTCACATAACGCGACCCAAGAGCGTGATGACTTTGGCATCAATAAAGCAAAGGACCGGAGAGTCCATAAAAGATTTTCTGTTACGATTTAATGCAACGGTGGCTTCTGTAGATCGCCCGGACCCATCGATGATTTTGATGGTGGCAGTGGCAGGAGTTGGAGAAGGCACCGAATTCAAAGACTCTTTGACTAAAGATCCACCGCAAGATCTTGGAGAGTTTTTCCATGAAGCTGAAAAATTCATTCGATTAGAGGAATCACGAGCCGAGAGGCAGGAAATAAATGTTGCACAAGGCGAAGGAGACGCCAGGGAACAGTCCAGGGCGGACAAAGGAAAGAGAAAGCAGGATGACGCACGTGATGGTCCTGATAAACGGAAGAAATTCCGAGAGCCCAGATTCAGGCAATACACAGACTTGGTGGCAGGACTGGAACGAATTTACACCGAAACTCGGGGGCAACTCCCCTATCGAAAACCACCCAGGAGAGATCCCACGGAGCGGGAACGCAGAACTGGAAAATACTGCCTATTCCATGAGCTGGATGGGCACACTACCGATGAATGCCGCCACCTAAAGGATGAGGTGGAAGAACATGCCAGGAGTGGTAGATTGCCGCAGTATGTCAGAGAACGCACAACGGCGGTTAGACCCGAACAACTACCGCCTCAACCTAACAGGAATGATCCTGGATCGGGATCACGACTCGTCATCAACTGATTGTGATGGCAAGGGCCAAGTTCAAGATTTGGACTCTGGTCGATTAGTTTTCTTAGATTTGATTTCCAAAATAAAACGGCTATCCCACTTACTCATGTACGGGAACCAGAGAGATCCCTAGGCATGATCTAAGATGGAAATAGACCGCTCCGCCCGGAGAGGCATTGTCTTGTTTTTCCTGGTGTTTGAGATTGAACATCTAGGATTTGTATTTAATAAAGAAACACTTATTAAAATAAACCTTTTAACCGGAGAGTTAAAGGATGAACATTAAATATCAATATAAACATGATCGCTTTATGACCTTACCCGGAGAGGCGGGGTCCGGAGTGCAAGAAGTGAGTTGCTTCGCTGGAGATCGACAGGATCGACTCACTTAAGCATCGTTTCCCATTCACCGGAGAGTGATTGGATCGGGATTCGATTAGAGCCCGGAGAGGCTATGATCGGCCCACGATTTGGGCCATGACATCGCTTAATGTTCAGATACACTGAACCGGAGTGCAAGAAGTGAGTCGCTTCGCCAGAGAGCGACAGAATTGACTCACTTAACGCTGTTTCCTCTTCACCGAAGAGTGACAGGATGGGATCCAGCAAGAGCCCGGAGAGGCCATGATCGGCCTAAAGATTTAGGTCATGACATCGCTTAATGTTCAGAAACGCTGAACCGGAGTGCGGGGGTGTAGCCGCTTCGCCGGAGAGCGACAGGATCGGCTCACTCATCGTTGTTTCCCCTTCACCGGAGAGTGACAGGATGGGATCCAGTAAGAGCCCAGAGAGGCTACGATCGGTCCAGAATGACCAAGACATCGCTATGCGCCCTACCTGGGGCCAGAGTGCAAGGGATAGAAAGCAACGCCGGAGTGCAATAGGATCTTTCTATTCAATCGCTAAATCTAGAATGGGTTTGACAAAGATATGGAGTGACCATCAATAGTACGGAGAGACCGTAGAATTTCATTCTTAACTTCCACTGGAAAAAATTGATAACAATTCGGCTTCGAACAGCCATGGACTTGATTGAAAATGCTATAAGCTATGAGTAAAACATGAACTCACTGCATTCAATTTGAGACTAATCAAAACACACCTTTTACCAAAAGGAGTGTTTTGGGGGGCAAAATGTTATCCCAACTTTTGGCAAAGCCGAGATACCCAAAGATTAATTGAAAATCAATGATTATTAGCCATGAACATCGATTGTGCATCGCAGGTTCACCGTGGATATCGCTGAATTTTTTCCGAGTCCAGATCGGGCTACAATTGATGAGACATGTCAAGCAAGGCCAGATGAAACAACGTTCCAAGTTTCGAGTCAATCCGAGTTCGTATGCTCAAGATATCGCCAAAAGGAGATGGATGATATAACATAGGTTCGAATCCATCCACGAGGACACAGTTCGAATCCATCAAGGTACTCTTGCCTTCGAATCCATCAAGGAGAGATCCTCCGAATCCATGAAAAGGACTATAGCTTCGACTCCATCGAGCCAGCCTCTGCCTCGAATCGATCACGACAGGCCCTGCTTCGAACCCATTAGAATATGCTTTGCTTCGATTCCATCAAGCGAGGCCTAGTTCGAATCCATTAGGCCATCCCTTCCTTCGAATCCACAGAGCTGCAGATACTTCGAATCCACATTGTTTGAGGCAACTTCGAATCGATCAACTTTAACGCACCTAGATCGATTCGAACAGACCTTCGTTCATTCGATTCGAAGAGGGATGTCTTCAAATCTACTATCACGAATCCACCCAGTCAGAGCGGCGAAGAATATGGAGTCGACCCAGTCAATCTGGAGTGGAAAGCGGATCGATACGAAGCATACGCACCACGTCACCATCTTCACGTGCAGGAGGATCGATTCGAACGAATCGATTCGAGCATATCGATTCGAATGACTCCAGAGTTCGAAAAACACCAACTTGAATCGATCATAACTCGAGTTCTACAAGTCCAAATGCCATGAAATTTTCACAGAAGCTTAAGCACATGATGAAGAATGTTCACACCAAATTTCAGCTCGATTGGATGATTTCTTGATCGATTCGAACCAAGGGTCGAATCGATCCCAAAGTGGGCCCGGATCTCCAGATTTTGGCCATATGGGCCCCATCACGTGCCAGAACTGGTCTCCCCTCAATTTAGGCGAAATATCAGCCTCCTACACCTATAAATAGAGCCCCTGGTCATTCGTTAAAGAGGTCGGACAATTTTGAGAGCTAAAGAGCGCCCAGACTCTGCCAGATTTACTCCAGATCACCACTGCTGCCTTAGATCCAGACTTAGCTCAGAAAATCAGTTGTAATACAACACACGAAATTGTAATCTGCAAGCATCGAGCAATAAAATCATAAAAACCTTGAAGTGGACGTAGGCCAGAGATAGCCGAACCACTATAAATCTTGTGTCACTGTTCATTATTTCTGGATTGCTATTTGTTATTTGCTTAGATCTGTGAATTGTGTGTGAATATTGTTGATTTATATTCATACACTGGTGCTTTCACAACACTTGGGGTTTGTGACCATTTTTGGCGCAAACACATTCTGTCTTTCTAGCTCTTGGGTGTTCGACACATAAATACCTGGATGTATTAGTGTCGACATTACGGAATCGAAAAAGGTAATCGCTTATGTGGTTTGTATACACATAATAATAGAACTACACACACACGTGTGTGTGTGTGTTTGAAACAAATCTGTATAGTTAAAAGAAGATATCTACAAACACGGATGAGGGCTTTGTGTTAAAGAGAAAAAGAAATAAGTAAATACTAGATCTAGATCTAGTCAGTTGAATGTCCAAATGGAATGAGGAGATGGTAATATATTTGAATAATTCCACCTTTCTCTTTTACAAATTTTCAACTAATTCTTTGTCCAATCTCTAAAGGAAGGGTAACTACATGGCTGTCTAAAATCAAATTCTATCATAAAAATATGAAATCTGAAGTAACATGCAAATACATATAAATAAAACCACCTTTAAAGCATTGTCATAATTAAGATTGCAATAAGAATTGATTAATCAAAACACTCCATATGTATGTGTGTATTATAGTTCAAAATTAATTGGAATTTAAAATATATTTGATTTAATGATGAAAACATAAAAATATTTTGTTTGAAATGAGAAACCAAATGATTTATTTCAAGATGTTTCACTATTTCAACAACATAAAGATGCTTATGTAAAATAAAATACATGAATATAAAATTCATTATTTTAAATAAATCAAATATATGGAATATATATATGTAATTTGCATCTAAAATCAATTATAAACGATGTCAAAATACACTTACAACTAATTTCAGATTTTAAAAGTAGTGGACTGTGGGTAGATGAAAAATTAAAAATTCTGACATAAGAAGAGAAACCTCATAGCGGAATATAAACATCAACTTATATATACAATCTCATATCGATAATAAAAAATTACACAAATCCAGTACATCAGACATTATACATTTTCAATACATCAGCTGTAACAACCCTAGATTTTTGCATATATTTTTAAATTTGACTTTATTTTATTTTGAAACTATTTTAAACTTGTTTGATTTCAAACATTTCATTTTTAAAAATAAATGTTGATTATTATGTGAACTATAATTTCAAACTAGTATAAATTGGTTATTTTACTGAAAAGTGAATTTCTGTTCAAACTGTTCAATCGTTGGCTTCTAAACTTAAAATTTTAAATATTCAAATTCTTAAATTTTATCTTTTATTATGAAAATAGATTTAATAACTTGAATATTGCTTTTCGTTTCATTGGAAACGGAGTTAAATTGTGAAAGTTATGTATATTTCAATATTGTGTGAAAACTGATGTATTTAGCAATATTGTCTATTTTAAATTATATTTTATTTGTCATATTTGTTCTAATATGTTTTAATATTTTTTTTATGTATAATTTTGTCTTTTAAATAATTTAAGGTGATTATATAATTTTTCCAAAGCGTATTGAATTTATTTTCTATTTTTAAAGGCTAGTTCTATTTTTTTCTGCTATTTTCTTCAATTAAATTATATTTAATTAAAATTTATTTATTTATTTTGTGAATGCATTTTTATTTTATGTTATTATCTTTGTTTATAAATGTTTTACAAGTCCATATGAATTTTCCAAAATTTATTCTGTTTATTTTCAAATTTTCTAGACTAGTTTTCATTTTGTGCTGATTTCTTATTTTATCATATATTATTAATATTTATTTATTAATATTTTATATTTTTGTTACATTTTCGAATTGAAACTGAATTTTTAATTATTTTCAGTTATTTAAACTTATTAAAAGGAAATAAAAGTGATTTGAAAGGTTTGTGGCTTTTTATTTCCTAAAGCCTTTTGAATTCCCACCTTTTCACATTTCAACATTACTTTTCATTCAATTGGCCTTAACTCCTCATTCTTTCAGCTTCATATCTCATTTTTCATTCACGTATCATTTCTAAAAGAAAAAAATACGGCTATCATCTTTCTCCTTTGATCAAAGTTTGGTAAATGTTTTCTTCTTTAGCTTGTTTTACATTGTTTTTCCTATTGATTTTGCCATTGCTTTCAACTAGATGTTACCGGCCCCACCTCCTCCAGCTACTAGGCCAACCCCACCACCACCACAACCAGCCACCACCAAATCCAGATCACCATCCCATCAGTCCGACCATCCCTAGGTAAGAGATCCACCCTCTACTTTCACAAACCATCACTATATGTTCAAGCCTAGCCTTCCCTTCCTCTATCACCACTTCCACCTCCTTTGCCGCCACTTCCACCACCACCCCTTGCTCTGACCTGACCACCACTCACTGCCACACCACCCATCACCACCTGAGCACCAGGCCGAACTCATAGGACCCCTTGGCCGAACCCATATTGTGACTTGAATTGATGCTAGTGCCTTGTAGTTGTAGATCCATGCACCCACTTTTACACCACCTTTTAAACTATGTTAGGCCGACCATATAGACCCAAGACTAGATCAAAATTCAACCCTTACCAGTACATTTCAGACCAGTAACTGAAGTATAGGAAGTTGAAAGCAAGTGCAATGATTTTGGACTTGTTTTATACAATCGTTTCTAGCTTTGTTTATTGAATTTTGGTTGAAATCTTAGGTATATATGTATTGTTTTATGTAAAAGAATTCAAGGTATATAGCTTTGGCTCTCCACTCTCGAATCGTAGTAGTGTTGTCGTGCTTTTGTTGTGTCCGTTTTGTGTGCTTTGGTGTCAATCTCCAGCTTCGAGCAAGTGAGTAAATCTCACCAGACTAATATGTACTTATATAGTGATAAACTGACATCACTTGAATCTGTAAATGCATATCATCCTGTTATAACTGCTATATTATAATTATATGATGTTCATCCCTGTTTATACATATGTTATATCATCTGTTACTGTTATATATTGTATACTGTTCATTTTTATCAGTTTATCACACTGCAAGTTCCCTGTAGATTAGAAATCACTATGGGTTGAAATGATACATACCCGAACGGACTTTAGAATAAAGGGAAAAAAATCGTTATGGGCTGAAATGATAAGCCTGAATGATTTTTATTTATTTTATTTAACTTGGGATTGCGGGTTTGAAATGATAAAACCCGGTTTTTCTTTGTAAACTGCGGATTGAAATGATAGACATCTGTATCACTTGACCTAGGCTAGAAAATTTTATACAGACCCGTGGTTTATATATTTTTTCTAAAATTTATAAAATATTTTAAAAATATAAATATTATGATATTTTGATTTAAATTTAAGTAAAAATTATTTTATAGAAATATTAGTGATTTTCTATAAATTAAATAATGAATTAAGTAAATGGTAAAGTAGAATTTGAACTATAAGTAAATTTTGGAATTTATGTTTTGTTTTAAAAAGGAAATTTTATGAAGTAAGAAAAATATAATATTTTGATTTAAAACTGTAATTTAAATGATTTTATAAAATTAATGATTTTTGAATAAGTTAAAATGTTAAATAAAATGAATGTTTAAGTAAATTTTGAAATATAGCTTAAAATTGGAAATTTTGAATCTTTGTTAAAAGTGAAGTTTTATTTAAGTAAAATAAAAGGGAAATAAGCTATATTTTGGGAATTTAAACTTATTGGTTAAGTTAAGAATTTAATTAAAGAAATGGAAATTTAATAATTGAATTTAAATAAGTAAATTGTTATTTAATTTGATTTTGTATGGAAATTTGACTTTATAAAATCATAAGAATAAATGGTATTTAAATGATTGTTTTTAAGTGTGAAATTATATGATTTTATAAGTTAAAAATGATTTATATTAAAAGTTAATTGTTTGTGAAATTGTAATTTAACTTTGAATTTGATTTGACTGCATTTTTGAAATGTAATTGTTTAAATGAACTAAAGGGGTTAATTTAAACTAAAAGCTATTATAGTACTTTGTAAGTGCTATAGTTGATAAAGATAACTAAAGTTTTGTCGAAAATAAAAGAAATCTATTACAGCACTTAAGCGCTGTCTTTTGTTAAATAACTGTTTTAAACTATAACTTTACGTAGCATTTTATAAGTGCTACGGAAACTATATTTTTGTTGTTTTAATATATTTTAATGAAAATTAATCTTTGGAAAATGATATAACTTTGGAAATTAAATGTTAAATTTCTAAAGATAATGAAGAGACATTTAAATGGTTTTAAATGGAAGAATTTGATTTTTAATGTGAGTTTAAAATGGTATTTAAATTTAATAAAATGAATGTATTAAATGGTATTTTAAATGAATTAAAATGAATGATGTTTTGAATAATATTTTGATACTTTGAAATGGATTTGAAATGATATTTGATTTCTGATTTATCTAATTTATTTGATAAATGAAAATTTGAAGTATATATTATTTGAGTTTATTTAAATGATATTGGATTTATGAACTGTGGGATATTTAAGCTTTGAAATTTTCTAAAGATTGAATATTGTATTTTATGGATTAAATCTATATTTGAAATTGATAAGATTTGAAATGGTTGATGATAAACTGAAATTAAATTGAAACTTTGGAAATTGAATACTTGTTTTAAAATATAATAATTACACTTTAAAATGAATTTAAATGAATTAATTTGTGGGAATATAAATTATTTAAAGGTGATTTAAAATAATAATAATATGAATGATATCTTTGAATATAAAGGTATTTAAAGTTGAATATTTGGATTTGAACTCAAATGATATTTTGATATTAAAATGATTTGAAAATGAAGTTTTGAAAGATATGATATTTTGATATTAAAATGATTTGTAATAAAGTTTTGAATGATATGATATTTTGATATTAAAATGATTTGTAATGAAGTTTTGAAGGATATGGTATTTTGATATATTAAAATGATTTGAAAGGGAGTTTTGGAAAGGTATTATACCTTAATATATTGAAATGATTTAGAAATGATTTAATTTTCATTTTGATAAAGATTGGATTTGAAATGATATTCTATTTTGAAGTATAAAATATTATTTTAAAAAAATTATAACCACGGGTTATAATAACGATTGGTTGTTAAAGAGACCGGGATCGGATATGGACATACTCTCTGTCGATACCGAAAACCACTTTGACAACTGTGTACGCGGTGGAGTTTCCAGAATGAAGTAGGATGGTGGCGACGATCCTAAGGTATAAACGTGGACCCAACTCCCGTGAGTTGGCATAAGGTGGCAAAAACAGGAGCGATTGACGGACCAGTGAGGTAGCACCTCTGATCGGACACACTTCTTCGATACCATTCTATTACTTGTGATTGATTTTGTAACAGCCCAAAATTTTTAACAAATTTTTTATTTAAAAAAAACGTCCTGTAATGTTGATTTGAATTAAAAGAGTAACTTTAATAGAAATTTTAAATTTTAAAATTATAAATGCCAAATTTTCATCTTGAACTGTATACAATTGTGTAACATTTGTTTCACTTTTGTTTTGGTCATATTTTTTGTATACTTTTAAAAGTTGTAATAATTAGTGTGAAACGGGAAATTAAACTTTACATTTCTTTTACGTATATTTACATCCGTCCTTAACTTTATATTAGACAATCAAATTTTATTAATTATGGTATAATAGCTATTTAATTTTTGGTTTAAAATGATACGTTATTTTATTGAAAGAAAACGTTAGCATGTTAATTTACTAATTAAAAGAAACAAATAAAGTTGTACGTTACTTTGGGCATTTCGTTTATAATTGCTCTTTCCTTTCATTGTCTATTTGATTTCTTGCATTATCAATGCAAACTTCAGCCGCATATATTCTATTTTGAGAAATTCAAATCTTGCCCAAAAATCTTGCCTAAATCTTTGTCACGTGAAAGATTATTTCTTTCCCTTTGCCTTCCGTTCGTTTCCTCCACTTTAATAAAAATTAAATGCCTTTGATTCCTCTACCGTTCACAAATTTCCTCTCTACATAAATTAGTGAGCATCTGTTAATATTTTATTCCACGTTCAAAAGTTTTCCAGACCACAAAATTTCCTTCAGCTTCCATTTGTATTTGCGTGACCTTCTCCTTTAGGTATGGCAGCATGCCTTCTTTTTATTTTGTTTCGTTTGTTCTCCTTCCCTGTTTCCTTTGTTCCATGTTGTCCCCTGGTTGTTTGCTGTACCATGTTTTGCCTGCCACATGCTCGGCCAGACCACCCACGTCACCCCTACTCCATGCTAGAACTCCTCCAACCCCATGCCGAACCCACGCCACCACCGAGACCAGTCACAGCCCCTACCCCATGCCAGACCGAGACCCCACCACCTCTAACCCCATGCCAGACCCACGAACCCAGGCAGACCAGCCACGCCTCCAACCCCATGCCAACCACCACGTCACGCCTGACCGAGCCTTGTTTGAAACAAAAGAGAAATGAACAACGTATTTTTTTTATTTTGAAGTTGTATTGCCTCTGGCCTTGTTTTGAAAAAAAAAGGAAATGAGAAAAAGTTGCTTTTGTCACCGTGTTTTTGGTATCCTAGTCTATATTTCCACTGACCTTTGTTTTGAAAAAAGAATGAACAAACAACTGTTTTTTTTGTCACTTTGTATTGTTGAAGTTATAGTCTATTTTTGAAAGTTATAGTCTACTTTAAAAGTGGTCGAGCCTTTGTATTGTGAAGTTTTAGTTTATATTCTTCCGAGCCTTTTAAAATCTTGAATATGGTGGAGTGGTCGAGTAAATTCTTTCGATTTCTCAACTTGTTTTTTTTCTCGTTTTGCTTCATTTGAAAAATAGTTATTCGTTTGCATTCTTAGATTTGTTTATTTATTTTGCTTTAGATTTGAATCTAGTTGGCGCATCCGCTAACAACTGATCGTGCTTTCCGTGTGCTTTTCGATTGATAGCGTATTCTCTTTTTGAATCGAATCTCCAACTCCGTAGAGGTGAGTAAATCTCACACGAATATTCATACTTATATGATTGTGAAACGACCGCAACTGAATGTGTAGAAAATAAATAAATAAATAAATAAATAGAAATTGATGTTATAATTACCTGTGATTATTTATATATGATGTTAAACTTGTTAAAATTGCATAACATATCATCTGTTATATTTTATTTTATTTTACTGTTATTCTATTCTGTTAAAATCACACTGCAAGTTCCCTGTAGAATAGAATCACTATGGGTTGAAATGATACATACCCGAACGGACTTTAGAATAAGGAAGATCGTTATGGGCTGAAATGATAAGCCTGAACGATTTTCAATTAAATTTTATTTACTTGGGATTGCGGGTTTGAAATGATAAAACCCAGATTTTTCTTTGTAAACTACGGATTAAAATGATATATTATCCGTATCACTTGACTTAGGCTAGAAAAATATTATACAGACCCGTGGTTATTTTTCTGTATTTTTCTGGATACTTTTAAATATTTGTAATAATATTAAATTGGTTTAAATTGAGTTTTTAAAATGATTTATTTAAAGTAGAAATGATTTTTCGATGTGATAAATGTTAATAAATGGAAAAATATTGACTTTAAATTGTAACTTAAATTTGAAAATTTGACTAAAAAGAAAAGATGGAAACTTAAGATTTATTAAATTAAAATGGAAATTAAGTTTTATATGGTGGGAAAATGGAGAATTAAATTTAAGTGTTGTAATAAATTGTTTAAAGGAAAAATGGGAATTGACACACTTGAGATTTAATAAGTGAACTTTGTAAATTTTTGATTTTTTTAGTAAAACTTCTCTTTAGAAATCATAAGTTAAGGGTTTTAAATGAACATTTTAATGTAAAAATATGATTTTTATAAGTTTAAATGATTTAAATGGAAGTTTATTTATGGCTGGAATTGCACTTAAAACCTGGAAATTTAATTCATAACACTTCAGAAATGCTACCATCTCTGAAATTAAACAATTCTGAACTAAGTGGAATCTGCAGCACTTGTTAAGTGCTGTGGTTATATAAATAAACCAAAAGACTAAAATGAACTAAGGCTATGATAGCACTCGGTAAGTGCTGTTGTAGCAGGAACTAAAATTGAACCTGAAACTAATAAAGGGGCTACTGTAGCACTTGTTAAGAGCTGCAGTAGGCTGAAATATGATTTTGTTTAAAACTGAACTGTTACAGCAGTTTATAAATGCTGTCTTTGCTGAATTAAATTGTTTTCAAATATAACTTACCGCAGCACTTTTTAAATGCTGTGAAAGCTGAAATTTTAAAGTTTTATTGTTTTTAAGTGAATAAATGAACTCAGAAAAGGCTAAATTTTTGGGAATTTAATATTTGATTTATAAGAGTAATGACTTTGTTTTTAAATGGTTTAATTTGGAGTATTTTGAAATAAATTGTTTTAAATTTATAACCACGGGTTATAATAACGTTTGGTTGTTAAAGAGACCGGGATCGGATATGGACATACTCTCTGTCGATACTGAAAACCACTTTGACAACTTTGTACGCGGTGGAGTTTCCAGAATGAAGTAGGATGGTGGCAACGATCCTAAGGTATATACGTGGACCCAACT
Source organism: Allium fistulosum (assembly GCA_030737815.1). Lineage (NCBI taxonomy): Eukaryota > Viridiplantae > Streptophyta > Magnoliopsida > Asparagales > Amaryllidaceae > Allium > Allium fistulosum. Next base: position 1,188,920,439 of record CM060904.1, on the reverse strand, counting down.
CCCGTGAGTTGGCATAAGGTGGCTAAAACAGGAGCGATTGACGGAACAAGGAGGTAGCACCTCTGATCGGACACACTTCTTCGATACCATTCTATTACTTGTGATTGATTTGGTGGCCACCCTTGATTGGGAGTGTTGTTCGAGGTGGGCGGTAGTGGCTGCTATGCGTCACCACTAGTCCGGATGCGTAATTGGTATATCTACCCTGGCATTGCCTAGTTGTGCCGTGTCACCTACCATATCGAGCTTTACTACGATTATGATTTTAAGATCCGACTGCGTTAAGGTTCTCCATCCCCTTAACGCTATTTCTATATGATTATACTTTACTTATTAGACATTATTATAATAGCGAATATTACTACATAGTAGATATTTTAACGGATCCTTAGAGGATGGGCGGTCCCAAGCATCTTCTAAGTTACTTGTACCTTTACTACAGTTCACTTGAGTTGGTTTACATTGTATAAGTATGTATGTCCTGACTCGAGTGTTTATGTTTTTTTTATGCTCGGGTCAGCCTGAGTATCAGTTGGACTTCATCTTCTTGGAGCTAGGACTACTGGAGATCATCTTTATCAAGCTGCTGTCTGTTTTGCTATTCAGTCTTTTATTTTATGTAATTGAGACAAATGAATTTGGGATTTTCTGTGGTTGTTCAAACTGTATTAGTTTTAAACTATGTAATTTGTACTTGTTTTGAGACTATGTATTTTAGTGGCTTCATGAACCACTATGGTTATTTTTAAATTCCGCTGCGAGTTATTCTGATATTTCTGTGTCTGTGATTCTGTGAATGATTTTATTTGCTCCAAATTTTATTACAATCTGTTATTTTGCATTATTCAAGTTTGACATGTGTGGATTATTGTCGATTTGAATAGTCCAAAATACCGAGCCATTACATTTGGTATCAGAGCTTTGGTTTTAGGCAAACCTTAGCCTATGGAGCAAAAACTCATTAGAGATAGCGTAGAAATACCCTAGAATGAGTTAAATCAAACTCAGAATCATTTCTTTGTGAGTGAACGTATTTTCAAAGTATAAAAATGATTTTTAAAATGATTTTAAATGATTTCTCAAATGACTTTCAAAGACTATTTTGATATAAAGTTTTCTTGTTTTAAGAAGAAAATTTTTCTAAACTTCCTTCTTTCCGTATATACCTTGTTAGAAATTTTGTTATTAGGATATTCATCCAAGTAATCTTATCGTGTCTTATCTTAGCTTGTCTTTGTCTTCTCTGTACCTTTATCCTAAAATTCATTCTTGATATTTCCAGGATGAATCGTGGAAATGCTAGAGGTAGGGGTCGTGGTACTGCCCCAGCTCCTCCACCTGTTGCACATGTTAGGTTTACTGTTCTTTGCAAGGAATTCTCTCAGCTCGGTGGTACTAAGTTCACCGGTTCAGAGAGTATTATCGAAGCCCAGCAATGGTTATGGAGTTTGGAGAGAATTTTTACTGGTCTTGAGATCATTGATGCCCAGAAGCGTCAGTTAGCAGCATGGCAGCTGCAAGAGTCAGCCTTAGATTGGTGGGAGTCTGTTACGGCTCAAACTAACGAAGGTGATCTTTCGTGGGAGCAGTTCAGGTATCCTTTGTGTTATCTTGAATTTTTCCCATTTCCTTTTTCTTTTGAATCTATCTTAAGTTCGGTTTCTGTATCTTCTTTCCAGGGAGGCTTTTGTGGCAAAATGGATGCCCGAAGCCGGGAATTCTCAGCTTTATCGTGAATTCATGGATCTTAAGCAGGGTACCATGTCTTTTTCAGAGTATGAGCGGAAGTTCAATGAACTTTCCAAATTTGGTCCTGGTCTTATCGACACTCAGCTAAAGAATAATGAGAAGTTCATTGCTGGAGCTCGCCCAGAGTTCTACGACCGTCTTATTTCACATGTTCATGGCACTTTTACTGAGCTCATGGATATGGCTATTCGCTATGAGAACCCTACTTCCAAGGGTCCTGCTGCTTCTGGTGCTCATGTCTCACAGTCTTCCTCTGCAAATTCCAAGAAGAGAAAGCCCAACTTCCACCAGCAGAAGAAAAATTGGCTCAAGAATCCGGGCTTGGGATCTTCATCATCTTCTCCTTCCCAGAGACACCCTATTGATCTATCCACCATTACCTGCTTCAAATGTGACCAGAAGGGACACTATGCTAATTGTTGCCCTACCTCGGTTAGTGTTGTTGTTCCTCCACCTCAGGTAAGCAGGAACAATCTTTGTCATGTTTGTCTTCAGCCAGGTCATTTTAGGAATGACTATCCTTTATATCAGAAGGGAAAGCCATCTGGTGTATTTGTTGTCACATCTTCTTCTTCACCTGCTACACCTACTCCTGCTCCTAGCGATGATCAAGGTACTCTTCAGGGCACCTTTACTTTATTTCAGCATCCTGTTCGTATTTTATTTGATACTGGAGCTTCGCATAGTTTTATTTCTGATGATTTGTGTAATAAGTTTGAACATCTCCTTTCTCCTGAGTATGCTTCTGTTCCTCTATGTGTTTCAAATCTTATTGGTGGTCCTGCAAATCTTGATAAGATTTGTAAGCAAGTAAGACTCTTCTATTCTAGTCATAAATTTTCTGGAGATTTCTATGTTCTTAATTTCGATGCTTTTGACTTGTTGCTTGGAAGTGATTGGCTTGACGGGCATGATGCACGTATCTCTTGTAAATCCCGAATTGTTTCTCTTAAGGATGATCGGGGTAATTCTTTGGTTATTCCGGGTCGTATGCCTCATGATTATGCTGGAAGCTTTATCTTTTCTCTAGATGCTTCTACTGATGATCTTTAGTCGACTCGTGCAGTCAATCTCTATCCCGATGTATTTGGTGAAGTTACTGCTTTACCTCCCAAGCGGGAAATTGATTTCCGCATTGATCTTATTCCTGGAGCTCGACCTGTAGTTCTTCCTCCTAGAAGAATGGCACCCCGCGAGAAGGTTGAGTTAGGAAAGCAAATTGAGGACCTGTCTTCCAAGGGTCTGATCAGACCTAGCTATTCTGAATGGGGAGCTGCGGTGGTTTTCGTCACCAAGTCCGATGGTTTTCTCCGGATGTGTGTTGATTATAGGGAGTTGAACAAGATCACTATGAAAAATAGATATCCAATGCCTCGCATCAATGATATGTTTGATCAGCTTTATGGTGCTACTGTTTTCTCTCAGCTTGATCTTGCCACAGGTTTTCACCAACTCAGAGTTACCGAGGAAAGTATTCCCAAGACTGCTTTCCGTACTGAGAATGGATTCTTTGAATGGCTAGTCATGCCTTTTGGTTTGACTAATGCTCCTTCTTTCTTTGTTGACTTGATGAATCGTGTTTTCCGTGATGTGCTTAATAAATTTGTTCTAGTCTTTGTGGATGATATTCTCATTTTCTCTAAGTCTGAAGAAGAACATGAGTCACATTTGAAATCTGTTCTTGAGACTCTTTGAAATCATCAGTTAAAGGCTAAATTTTCCAAATGTCATTTCTGGAAAGATGAAGTCCGATTCCTCGGGCATATTGTTTCTGGTAATGGAGTTTCTGTTGATCCAGTCAAGATCGCTGCGATCAATGTTGTAACAACCCTAGACTTTGCATATATTTTAATTTTGACTTTATTTTTATTTTTAAATTATTTTAAACTTTTTATATTTCAAACATTTCATTTTAAAAATATAAATGTTGATTATTAAGTGAATTTTTGTTTCAAACTAGTATAAATTGGATATTTCACTGAAAAGTGAATTTCTGTTCAAACTGGTCAAACTTTGACTTTTGAACTTTAAATTTAAATATTTCAAATTCTTAAATTTTATCTTTTATTATGAAAATAGATTTAATTCCATGAATACTGCTTTTCGTTTCGTTGAAAATGGACTTATATTGTAGAAGTTATGTAATTTTCAATTTTGTGTATAAACTGTTTATTTTGCAATATTATTTATTTTAAATCATATAAATTATATAAATAATATTTTATTTGGTCATGTAATGTTATAAGTTATATTTATATAGGTAAAATAACATGTTATGAACATATTTTGGTGTTAAAACATTTTAAAGTGTAATTGACATTTTCCAGTATCAGTTGTATATTTGTTTACAATTTATAATTTCCAGTTTCAATTAACTAAAGTAATTCTTTATTTATCTTTATATTTTTCTTAAGAACTTATTTATTCTCTTCCCACTTTATTTTGTTTCTCATTTTATTTTATTTATTGGACTTTTATTTGTTTTAAAGTGAAATAAAAATTTTGTAAAACTAGTGATGTTTATTTGTAATTTTCATGTCCTATTTCCAATTTTTAAACATTTTCTTTATTCTTTTTCTATTTTATCTAAATTTAATTATTTATTTCACTTTAGAAATGATAAATGAATTATTTTATTTCAAAATTTTGCTTTAGAATATTTTTAAAATGAAGTAGATAATTTTCCAAAGACAATGGTGATTTATTTGAAATTTCTGGACCCTATTTTCAATTTTTAAGCAATTTCTTATATTCTTTTCCATTTTCTTTAAATTTTATTATTTATTTTTATTCTATTTTTACTTTGTTTCAGTTTTTAAATTCATTTACTGAAATTTTATTTTGTTTTATTTGAATTAAAGAAAAGGAAATTTGAAGAGACTTAAGCCTTAAAAAAACTTGACTTTTCACTTTCTAGACTTTTCATTTCTTTAGCCGTTCATTACTTTATTGTTGGCCATGAGTTTTTATTTCTTTTTCACGTGAAAACATCTTGCTTCATCACAAATTTTCGGCCATTTTAGATCTGAAAAGAATTGAGAAAAAAATTGCAAGTTAATGTCTTCTTCTTTCTACTTTTCCCTCTTATTTTTCATTGTTTTCCTAGATCTCTCTTCAACTTTGCTTGGCCACAACCACCACCATCTTCTCCCGCAACCACCATCATCTCCTCCTCTTCATCATCCCCTGCCAAACACCTACCCTTCAGACAAGATCTGGCCTTGACCATTAGATGAAGCCACCACCTCAAATTTGCACAAGAACTCCACAAAACAATGCATAGCCTACCAAAACTCCACCGCCACCTTCATAGTTGACTTCGGCCACCCCTATAGCCTCCACCACCAGTGTCACGTACCGAAATTTTCGACTTTCGAAAATTCGACATCGATACTCACTTTATCGACTGCCGAGCAATCGAGCGCCGGAAACTCCAATAGTGAGGGTTTTAAATAGAAGAAAAAGGTAGAAGAAGAAGAAAAGAGAAGAAGAAGGAAGAAGAACAACAGAACACACAGAACAGAAACAGAACAATATCAGAATCTCACATATCGCAGCGGAACAATATATAATAGATAATTGAATAATCTTTAAAACAAAGAACTATATCATTTTATACATACATCAATCATCAGAGTCAATATACAACAATGGACAGTTATATAAACTTGTCCTCATACAGAATACACAGCGGAATAAATACTATTAGATACAAATACTACGTCTCGTCATCCAGCTTATCTCCAAGCTCCAGAATATCCAGAATATCCTGATAACCTAACTCTAGACTGCCCGTGTGGAAATTGGTGGGCACCCAGAGTTTAGAAGGGAAACAATAAACTCCGAGTCAGTCATGGTGATTGGTGTGAGATCGTAAAACAGTTATTCTTTATAACGACAAAATAATTTTTTTAAAGTCAATTCGAAATGCTTTTGGAAAATGAAACTACCATAAGACCTCCCGCCACACACACAATGCAAATGCAGACTTGGAGGAGATTTCTTCTTATGATAGTCAAAGATGCTTACTACGCAAAAATCAAATTCTTTTTTATATTATTATTAGTGCATAGTGTAGAAAACATTTCGAAAGTATAATATTAATCTTAGCCAGCATAGGCATTCCGCACTTATGCCTACTATAGCTACTATGTTCAATAGCAGGTTACCGCCACATTCCATAGCAGGTAATACAACTAAAACCGTACAAGTCGCGTATTGTTTCTTTGGATTTCCAACAAATGGTCAGGCTAAGGAACTTCCTATCCACGATGGGTACGTCCCTGGAATAGACGACCCGAGAACCTAACCGGATCTCTGCCAACACAAGGCCGGGTTACCTCTGCAAAAATAGGTAACTACTGACACACGTATGCCATCCCCCGATCGTAACCGATCTTCCCGAGGATCCCCGATTTCCAACAAACCACATAGATAATAATGCAGCAACCACATAGGTTAAGTATCTGGGCTCCATACCATGATACCACCTCTATCCAGAAGGAATGACATACACTAAGGGGAGCTACTCCCTAGAACCTTGCCGCATCCTTCCTGTTTCGACCATTTCCGGGGTGTGAGGCTCGATGAAGTCTCGTCCACAAAGCTACGCTTTCTACAAAGCCCTGCTTCGGGTCAAACAAAAATGATCAACCTATGATCACAAAGATATAAGATCAAACAAATGATCATATCGCAAATGATCAAACACTGATCATTTCACAGCAACACTCAGTATGCCACGTTACCAAATTGGGAGTATATCGCTGATAAATTTCAACTACATAACCTCTGAGCTCGTACGTCTCAGAGAAGGGTGTTAAGCTAAGAGAATAAATTCTCCGCCACCAACAGAAATGTATTTGAAAGAAATCAGCTCTATATCTCAAATTGTAACGTCAGACACACAATCCATACAAGTCTGTTCCGGGATCGAACAGAACCGAAGGCACTTCTCACGAAGCCCTTGCATTTCCGGATAAATTTCTAATCACGTCCGGACTTCCCGTCACTAAGGGTGATAAAACCTCTAAATCGGAGATCAGCCGATGTAGAGTAACTCGACGGTAATCCTTCCGTTTTCAAAAATATCCGGTCTTCAACACCGGTCTTCGAATGCAATTCATAACGACGTATCACATATTCGGAATGGGTTATACGACCCCATGGTCCTTTCCCGGCTAACCCGAATAGTGAGCGATTATTCAAAATAAGTGTGGCATTCAAATTCATCCAATTCACAACAAATACCTATCTAAAGGTAATTATTGATAGTCGGTTATTTAACTATCAATAAAGATGCGCAACATCACCAGATTCCAAATAATTTTCCAAATTATTTCATCTGCAAAAATATCTTTTACTAGATATAAAATTTCCACATTCCAAAAATAAATCGATATTTATTTTTAAACCACTTCCCTTTCTTTTATAAATTCCATAGTGAATTTATATTTCAAAAATATCTACTGATATACGATTTTCAAATCGATTCCAATATTCATTTTCAATTTATCTTTAAGAAGATAAAATCTCAAAACAGTTCATTTCATATTGGAAAAGTATTTCCATACTTATTTAATAAGTAATTCACAAATCTATTTATTTTCAACATTTGAAAATATTCAATATACTTAAATCAATATTAAGTATATATTTCGTTCTTTAAGGAAATCATAAATTTTAACATCTATTTGAGTCAAAACGAATGTTGCGTAAAACATCGTTACGACGACTCGAAATCAATAGTATAGGGATTCGGAATTAAGATAGATATATAAATCCCAATACTACATAAAAACATTTCCTTTCGGGAATCATTTACTATAACAACAGTGTGTTATAGTCCGCCATTTCCTTATTTTTCGAAAACGTCTATTTCAACAATAAAAATGTTGAAATCCATGTTTTCGATTCATAATACATTTAAAAACATCTTTAAAATGTTTAACTTCATTTTAAATATCACTTTTTCAAAAATGAATCCATTTTATTCAATAATACATTCACTGTCCAAAATCGTGAATATTTTTTTTTTTAATCTTCTATATTCAATTTATCAAATTCAATTGATTTTGAATTTATAAAACAACGTTTATAAATTCTATTTCTGTTTAATAACAACTTCAACTTATAAATCTTCTTTTTATTAACTTCTATATTTTACTTATCAAAATAAGTGATTTCGGATTTTTAAACAACTTTTATAAATTTCAATTCTATTTATAAAAACTTCAATATCAATTCAATTTCAATATTGATTTCTGAATTTATTTTCAACTTTAAATAAAAGATTCCATACTGATTTCTCAAAAGTTCTTTTCCAAATATTAAATCAATTACAGATTGATTTCTAATTTTATTTATCACTACTAAATAAATTCCTTATTTTTCTCAAATTATTCAATATGCTGTTTTTAAATGGATTCTTCAAGTTGAAATCATTTTACATTGATTTCCCAAATTATTTCAATTTACCAATTGAATTCCTAAAGGGATTTCCAACTTATCTCCTTTTAAATAAATTCCTCTTTAAGAAAATAAATTCCTTTATCTTTTTCAAACTATTTAGAAATCCAAATTTTAATTAAATTCTTCAATTTGAAATCACTATTATACGAAATTCATTTATTTAACATTTTCACTTGGTTCTGGAATTAATTCAATAAGATTTCAAAAATCAGCCTTTATTCTTTTAAATTCTTTTCTTCAAATTTATTAAATTTCTAAAATTAAATTTACTTAAAAATTTCTACTTGAATTACAAAAATTCAATTTCATTTAGTTTTGGAATCCAATGATATCAAACATCCATTCAGCTAAATTTTAGCTTTCAACCAATTTCCAGGCATCAATATGATCAATATAATCATTCACAGATTCATATCACAGTATAAATAAATTCAATCAATGTGAGGGGTCCAGTTGGATCCCTCCAACCTGTTTCCCTGCATCCAAAGATGTTAGCACAATACCAATTCCGCTCCAGTATGGAATTATCGCGGTATATGGGTTTTATAAAAATCCGCTTACTAACGGCGCAATAGGGTCTCATCCGCTATACGAGGCGGGAAAATCATCAATCCAATATATACATATGCCAATATGTATATATTGCTATATATAGATATATATCCTACTATATCTAATATCACATCCAATAGCAATCAAATCAATAACTGAAAATTCCACTTTTCAATTTTTGAGTGAGAAGATCTCACCGTGATTTCAATTCCGATTTCAGCATTTATTTCGAATAAAATTAAACGGACGTTTAATTTTACCCGAAATTCAAACTAGCTCCAAATGGCTCCAATTCAGTTCCATAGCGAAGAGCTCGACAAAACGAAGACAACGCAACTGGTTTTGTAATTTTCTGATAATGTATGACAAAGTTACGGCATTTAGAAGTTTACACGAATTAAAAGATAATTAATTTACACTTTTATTTTAAATTTTAAACCTAATCAAATCTGGCCGTTCGTTCTCTTGCCCTAGAATCTGGGCCGCAACTTTCCACTACCCTTCTTCCAGTATCACGTTCGAACGTGATAACCCATTGCCGCCCTCTACATTTGAATTTATGCGACCAATCTCTTCACCTTGGCGACGATCAGCGACTTCCACTTTGTAGCCCAACTCGAGAGCTACCCACGGCCCCAAAGGAATGGAGCTCGGCCTCCCCTATGTCGTGATTTGCGTGCTCGAACGGTAGGAGGACGTGGCCTCTAGCTTCGTCTACGGTCGACGATACCCCAACTCCACCGTATGGATCTATCGAGCTCGAGACGCTCTACAATGATGTAGTTAACAACTTTTCGTAAAAACGTGTGGATTTTGAAATATTAGAGGAGAAACGAAAAGAATTTTTGGCCTTAGAAATTGAAGATGGCGGCTGGCTCTTGAACCCTAGGGTTTGTTCTTCTTGTTTGCAAATGAGAGAATAGAGGTGCTTTTATAGAAAATTGCCAAATTTACTATTCATCGAAATTTTCCGAACTCCGAATCGAACGTGCCGGCTGACGTTTCTAAGGTTTACCCCGCGTTCCGAACGCAATGGAACATGTTTCGGAAGCTAATTCGATCGTCTGTGCAAGATATGGAATTAAACGATCAATTTAAATTAAACCGATTTAAATCGATTTCGAGGCGTTTTGATTCGTACCGGACAAACGGTACATCCAAAAATTATGAAATTTGAAACCATGCAATAATTTCACATTACGGATCCGATGAAACTGGTTTCGTCGAAATCCGACACTGTTTGAAAAATGACTATTTTAACTCGTCGAATAAAAATTAAAATAATTTCAATGCGTTTCGATCTGCCACGGTCAAACGACAACTCCGTTTGCTACAAAAATTGAAATCCGATAATAACTAACTATTACGGATCCAATGGAACTGGTCTCGTTCAATTCTGAGACTGTTCGAAAATTGGCTATTTTTCAGTCGATAATTAAATATTAAAATATTCAATTTTCACAGATTAACTCCAAATTCAATTTTAAAAGTTCTAGAACCTTTCTATAACTCCAGTATGATTAAATAAAATTTTACAAATCATTTTCAATCACTTTAAACTCGATTTTCAATTATCTCTGGAATTTCACTATTTAATTTATCGATTAAATTATCAAATTAAATCCAATATTCGAAAAATAAATCATTCGACTTCTAAATTCCATTTATTAATATTTAAAATTAATTAAATATTCGAATTTTAATTATCAAAAATTCTGGGTCGTTACAGACTTCCCCCCTTAAAAGAATTTCGTCCTCGAAATTACAAGTTAGGAAAAATAGTCCTTAACTCGTCTACTCTTTTTCCAACATCTAATAGTTTTATCAAATTTTCAAAACAAATCTCTCTACTAGAGATTCGTTATTAATTCAACTAAATTTCCAACTTCAATCATAAGTTTCAACAGCATCGTTTTACTTCAAAATTCAAATTTAAACTTAAATTCAAATTTTAACTTTCAAAAATTTATCAAAATTTTTCTAACACTCTAAATTTTTGAAAAATTTCGCCAGCGTCTCCTTTGCGCGGCTAATACGGTACGACTACAAAACGTCCCTACGGACTCTCAGATTTCAAAAAGAAAAGAAAAAGCCAAGCGGCTAGAGAAATAAGTCATCAAATCTCATATTCAAATTTAAATACATACCTTTTTCGAGCAATTCAAATTATCTTCGAAATCAAAATTCCAATTCCTTTTATAACACCTGTATGTCCTACTAGCCATAATATCTAGTTACACATTCAAATCATTTTGCAAATTCCATTACAAATTTTTTTTCAATATATATTTCTTATACATTTACTATTGAAGTTACACATATTCATTCTCATTCCATTTTACATTTCACATTCATTTGTATTTAGTTTACCATTTCAACTAAATTTGGATTCAATTTTACTTTCAATTCTGAAATATTGAATTTTATCAATTATCTGTCATTTACAACTGCACTATCTTAAATTAGTTCCAATTACTAATTCAAATTGATATCAATTCAATTTATTTTAATTCTACTTCGATTAAATCTACTTACATTTAAACTGGATTTCCAGAGTCTTTTCAACATTTCAAATTTATCTTTTGAATTTCAAAAACCAAACCCAAATTTTTCAAACAACTTCCATTTAAAACAATTTGGCAGCAATTCCTCTTTTGGAAACCCGAAAATGAACATCAATGATGCCGCGGTCATCATCGAAGTTATTTTCCAGCGACCGAAAAGAGTTTAGAGCTCTCATCTCTTCCAAAATACTTTTCAAATCCTTTGAAATCCATTTTCAAATCAAAAAGATTTAAACTTTCCAAATCTCCAAAATTTTCAAATTCTTTTCAAAACATTTCCAAATATTCTCTGGAATTCCGTTTAAATTACAATTCACATTTACAATTTACATTCTCAAATTTCATTTGCATGTGAATTTATTTCTTAATTTTGGAGTTACGATTTCAATTTCTTATTCAATTTCAATGATAATAATTTACTATTATTACTTCCTAACATCCATGCAACCATATACTATAGTACTTTATAGAAAAACATTTATTTTCTATACAAAAATAGTTTTGGGCAAAATTATCTCATTTACCCTATTTAAAACAATATTGTGCCGAATTGTTCTATACAAGTGTTTAGAGATCCCTATCGATAGAGTTGTACGGACAATACCGACCAGAATCCATATACCACTCAACAAACCAATCATCACAATATAAAACAATTTTATATTCACTAACAAATACGCACTTGTATCTATTATTACACTCAACTCATTCTAGAGTACTACTGACTCTATCTCTAATGAGTAACACCCAACAGAGCAGGGTTGTCACTTAACCATATGCTCTGATACCACGCTGTCACGTACCGAAATTTTCGACTTTCGAAAATTCGACATCGATACTCACTTTATCGACTGCCGAGCAATCGAGCGCCGGAAACTCCAATAGTGAGGGTTTTAAATAGAAGAAAAAGGTAGAAGAAGAAGAAAAGAGAAGAAGAAGGAAGAAGAACAACAGAACACACAGAACAGAAACAGAACAATATCAGAATCTCACATATCGCAGCGGAACAATATATAATAGATAATTGAATAATCTTTAAAACAAAGAACTATATCATTTTATACATACATCAATCATCAGAGTCAATATACAACAATGGACAGTTATATAAACTTGTCCTCATACAGAATACACAGCGGAATAAATACTATCAGATACAAATACTACGTCTCGTCATCCAGCTTATCTCCAAGCTCCAGAATATCCAGAATATCCTGATAACCTAACTCTAGACTGCCCGTGTGGAAATTGGTGGGCACCCAGAGTTTAGAAGGGAAACAATAAACTCCGAGTCAGTCATGGTGACTGGTGTGAGATCGTAAAACAGTTATTCTTTATAACGACAAAATAATTTTTTTAAAGTCAATTCGAAATGCTTTTGGAAAATGAAACTACCATAAGACCTCCCGCCACACACACAATGCAAACGCAGACTTGGAGGAGATTTCTTCTTATGATAGTCAAAGATGCTTACTACGCAAAAATCAAATTCTTTTTTATATTATTATTAGTGCATAGTGTAGAAAACATTTCGAAAGTATAATATTAATCTTAGCCAGCATAGGCATTCCGCACTTATGCCTACTATAGCTACTATGTTCAATAGCAGGTTACCGCCACATTCCATAGCAGGTAATACAACTAAAACCGTACAAGTCGCGTATTGTTTCTTTGGATTTCCAACAAATGGTCAGGCTAAGGAACTTCCTATCCACGATGGGTACGTCCCTGGAATAGACGACCCGAGAACCTAACCGGATCTCTGCCAACACAAGGCCGAGTTACCTCTGCAAAAATAGGTAACTACTGACACGCGTATGCCATCCCCCAATCGTAACCGATCTTCCCGAGGATCCCCGATTTCCAACAAACCACATAGATAATAATGCAGCAACCACATAGGTTAAGTATCTGGGCTCCATACCATTGTACCACCTCTATCCAGAAGGAATGACATACACTAAGGGGCGCTACTCCCTAGAACCTTGCCGCATCCTTCCTGTTTCGACCATTTCCGGGGTGTGAGGCTCGATGAAGTCTCGTCCACAAAGCTACGCTTTCTACAAAGCCCTGCTTCGGGTCAAACAAAAATGATCAACCTATGATCACAAAGATATAAGATCAAACAAATGATCATATCGCAAATGATCAAACACTGATCATTTCACAGCAACACTCAGTATGCCACGTTACCAAATTGGGAGTATATCGCTGATAAATTTCAACTACATAACCTCTGAGCTCGTACGTCTCAGAGAAGGGTGTTAAGCTAAGAGAATAAATTCTCCGCCACCAACAGAAATGTATTTGAAAGAAATCAGCTCTATATCTCAAATTGTAACGTCAGACACACAATCCATACAAGTCTGTTCCGGGATCGAACAGAACCGAAGGCACTTCTCATGAAGCCCTTGCATTTCCGGATAAATTTCTAATCATGTCCGGACTTCCCGTCACTAAGGGTGATAAAACCTCTAAATCGGAGATCAGCCGATGTAGAGTAACTCGACGGTAATCCTTCCATTTTCAAAAATATCCGGTCTTCAACACCGGTCTTCGAATGCAATTCATAACGACGTATCACATATTCGGAATGGGTTATATGACCCCATGGTCCTTTCCCGGCTAACCCGAATAGTGAGCGATTATTCAAAATAAGTGTGGCATTCAAATTCATCCAATTCACAACAAATACCTATCTAAAGGTAATTATTGATAGTCGGTTATTTAACTATCAATAAAGATGCGCAACATCACCAGATTCCAAATAATTTTCCAAATTATTTCATCTGCAAAAATATCTTTTACTAGATATAAAATTTCCATATTCCAAAAATAAATCGATATTTATTTTTAAACCACTTCCCTTTCTTTTATAAATTCCATAGTGAATTTATATTTCAAAAATATCTACTGATATACGATTTTCAAATCGATTCCAATATTCATTTTCAATTTATCTTTAAGAAGATAAAATCTCAAAACAGTTCATTTCATATTGGAAAAGTATTTCCATACTTATTTAATAAGTAATTCACAAATCTATTTATTTTCAACATTTGAAAATATTCAATATACTTAAATCAATATTAAGTATATATTTCGTTCTTTAAGGAAATCATAAATTTTAACATCTATTTGAGTCAAAACGAATGTTGCGTAAAACATCGTTACGACGACTCGAAATCAATAGTATAGGGATTCGGAATTAAGATAGATATATAAATCCCAATACTACATAAAAACATTTCCTTTCGGGAATCATTTACTATAACAACAGTGTGTTATAGTCCGCCATTTCCTTATTTTTCGAAAACGTCTATTTCAACAATAAAACTGTTGAAATCCATGTTTTCGATTCATAATACATTTTAAAACATCTTTAAAATGTTTAACTTCATTTTTAATATCACTTTTTCAAAAATGAATCCATTTTATTCAATAATACATTCACTGTCCAAAATCGTGAATATTTTTTTTTTTTATAATCTTCTATATTCAATTTATCAAATTCAATTGATTTTGAATTTATAAAACAACGTTTATAAATTCTATTTCTGTTTAATAACAACTTCAACTTATAAATCTTCTTTTTATTAACTTCTATATTTTACTTATCAAAATAAGTGATTTTGGATTTTTAAACAACTTTTATAAATTTCAATTCTATTTATAAAAACTTCAATATCAATTCAATTTCAATATTGATTTCTGAATTTATTTTCAACTTTAAATAAAAGATTCCATACTGATTTCTCAAAAGTTCTTTTCCAAATATTAAATCAATTACAGATTGATTTCTAATTTTATTTATCACTACTAAATAAATTCCTTATTTTTCTCAAATTATTCAATATGCTGTTTTTAAATGGATTCTTCAAGTTGAAATCATTTTACATTGATTTCCCAAATTATTTCAATTTACCAATTGAATTCCTAAAGGGATTTCCAACTTATCTCCTTTTAAATAAATTCCTCTTTAAGAAAATAAATTCCTTTATCTTTTTCAAACTATTTAGAAATCCAAATTTTAATTAAATTCTTCAATTTGAAATCACTATTATACGAAATTCATTTATTTAACATTTTCACTTGGTTCTGGAATTAATTCAATAAAATTTCAAAAATCAGCCTTTATTCTTTTAAATTCTTTTCTTCAAATTTATTAAATTTCTAAAATTAAATTTACTTAAAAATTTCTACTTGAATTACAAAAATTCAATTTCATTTAGTTTTGGAATCCAATGATATCAAACATCCATTCAGCTAAATTTTAGCTTTCAACCAATTTCCAGGCATCAATATGATCAATATAATCATTCACAGATTCATATCACAGTATAAATAAATTCAATCAATGTGAGGTGTCCAGTTGGATCCCTCCAACCTGTTTCCCTGCATCCAAAGATGTTAGCACAATACCAATTCCGCTCCAGTATGGAATTATCGCGGTATATGGGTTTTATAAAAATCCGCTTACTAACGGCGCAATAGGGTCTCATCCGCTATACGAGGCGGGAAAATCATCAATCCAATATATACATATGCCAATATGTATATATTGCTATATATAGATATATATCCTACTATATCTAATATCACATCCAATAGCAATCAAATCAATAACTGAAAATTCCACTTTTCAATTTTTGAGTGAGAAGATCTCACCGTGATTTCAATTCCGATTTCAGCATTTATTTCGAATAAAATTAAACGGACGTTTAATTTTACCCGAAATTCAAACTAGCTCCAAATGGCTCCAATTCAGTTCCATAGCGAAGAGCTCGACAAAACGAAGACAACGCAACTGGTTTCGTAATTTTCTGATAATGTATGACAAAGTTACGGCATTTAGAAGTTTACACGAATTAAAAGATAATTAATTTACACTTTTATTTTAAATTTTAAACCTAATCAAATCTAGCCGTTCGTTCTCTTGCCCTAGAATCTGGTCCGCAACTTTCCACTACCCTTCTTCCAGTATCACGTTCGAACGTGATAACCCATTTCCGCCCTCTACATTTGAATTTATGCGACCAATCTCTTCACCTTGGCGACGATCAGCGACTTCCACTTTGTAGCCCAACTCGAGAGCTACCCACGGCCCCGAAGGAATGGAGCTCGGCCTCCCCTATGTCGTGATTTGCATGCTCGAACGGTAGGAGGACGTGGCCTCTAGCTTCGTCTACGGTCGACGATACCCCAACTCCACCGTATGGATCTATCGAGCTCGAGACGCTCTACAATGCTGTAGTTAACAACTTTTCGTAAAAACGTGTGGATTTTGAAATATTAGAGGAGAAACGAAATGAATTTCTGGCCTTAGAAATTGAAGATGGCGGCTGGCTCTTGAACCCTAGGGTTTGTTCTTCTTGTTTGCAAATGAGAGAATAGAGGTGCTTTTATAGAAAATTGCCCAATTTACTATTCATCGAAATTTTCCGAACTCCGAATCGAACGTGCCGACTGACGTTTCTAAGGTTTACCCCGCGTTCCGAACGCAATGGAACAGGTTTCGGAAGCTAATTCGATCGTCTGTGCAAGATATGGAATTAAACGATCAATTTAAATTAAACCGATTTAAATCGATTTCGAGGCGTTTTGATTCGTACCGGACAAACGGTACATCCAAAAATTATGAAATTTGAAACCATGAAATAATTTCACATTACGGATCCGATGAAACTGGTTTCGTCGAAATCCGACACTGTTTGAAAAATGACTATTTTAACTCGTCGAATAAAAATTAAAATAATTTCAATGCGTTTCGATCTGCCACGGTCAAACGACAACTCCGTTTGCTACAAAAATTGAAATCCGATAATAACTAACTATTACGGATCCAATGGAACTGGTCTCGTTCAATTCTGAGACTGTTCGAAAATTGCTATTTTTCAGTCGATAATTAAATATTAAAATATTCAATTTTCACAGATTAACTCCAAATTCAATTTTAAAAGTTCTAGAACCTTTCTATAACTCCAGTATGATTAAATAAAATTTTACAAATCATTTTCAATCACTTTAAACTTGATTTTCAATTATCTCTGGAATTTCACTATTTAATTTATCGATTAAATTATCAAATTAAATCCAATATTCGAAAAATAAATCATTCGACTTCTAAATTCCATTTATTAATATTTAAAATTAATTAAATATTCGAATTTTAATTATCAAAAATTCTGGGTCGTTACAACCAGCAAGTGCCATCACCAATAGCCTTGTTTCAGATCTAACCTGACCTGTAGTGAGCCATAGACGAGCCCATAGACCCCTTTGGTCGAGCCTAGATGCATCCAAACTCCATTGTTAGCCTTGCCTTTTAACCTCCTTCCAATTGTAACTCCAAGACCCTTCCTCTTCTCAAGCCTAACCATATATTTCAGTCCAAACCTGATCTATTTCCACATGAAAACATCATGGCCTAACCATAAGCATGTATGGTTGAGCACAAGTTGAGGCAAGATCAAGCAAACATTGATTTAAAGCTAGGTGATGTTATTTGTCTAGCCTAGTTTCCATTTGTTTCAATTTTATCTTTGGTATTGCAAATATATTTATAATGTACTTTGCTTTATTTTTGTATACAAGGTTTATATCTTGGATCTCTCCACTCAAATCAAATCGTGCTATTGTGCTTTCTGGAATTTATCTGTGTATTTTGTTTTGCAAACTCCAGCGTAAAAAGGTGAGTTATTCTCACCAGACAATATGTACCTATATAACTGATAAACCGACACCATTTGAATCTGTAATGTATATCATCATGTTATATATGTTTATATTATTATCATATGATGTTCACACCTTTTATTACACTTATTATATCATATGTTACTATTATTTAATGTTATTCTGTTATTTATATCTGTTATCACCATTGCAAGTTCCCTGTAGATTAGAATCACTATGGGTTGAAATGATACATACCCGAACAGACATTAGAATAGGGAAAAATCATTATGGGCTGAAATGATAGGCCTGAATGATTTTTATTTAAATTATTTTAACTTGGGATTGCGGGTTTGAAATGATAGAACCCGGATTTTTCTTTTTTAACTGCGGATTGAAATGATACATATCCGTATCACTTGACCTAGGTTAGAAAATTATATACAGGCCCGTGGTTATTTTATAAAGTGTTTTGAATATTTTTAAGTATTTTAAAAATATAAATTTATGAAATTTGATTTAAACAGATTTTGAAATATTTTGAATTAAAGAAATTATGATTTTTCTATGTGTTAAAAATGTAATTAATGAATGGTTTAACTGGATTTTTGAAATATAACTTAAGTTGGAAATTTGGAATTTTGGTTAAAAATGATATTTAAGTTATATAAATAAAATGGATATTAAATTTTATTTGGAAATGGTAAATATGATAATTTGATTAAATTTGAATTTAAGTGATTATTAAGTATTATTGATTTTTCTATGAATTTAAGTGGTTAAATAAATGAATGTTTAAAAGTGATCTTTTAAAATATAACTTGACTAGGAAATGTGAAATTTGGTTTTAATTAAAGGTTTAAGTTAATTAAATAAAATTGGAAATTTTGTTAAATTGTGAAATGGTAATTTAAATTTGAAGTGTTAAGTCTATTTGTTGAAATGTGAAGAATTGGAACTTTTACACTTAAACTTATTAAGTAAATTGTTGAAAATTGGATTTAATTATAAGAAATTTATTGTGAAAGAAACGTGTAAAGTTCTAATTAATGAAAGAAATATGTAAAGTTTAATTTATGAAAGAAACATGTAAAGTTCTAATTAATGAAAGAAATATGTAAAGTTTTACCTACTGAAAGAAACATGTAAAGTCTTAATTAATGAAAGAAACATGTAAGTCTTAATTTGTGTAATATTGATTTAAAATAATAAATGCCCCTTTTGTAATAAAACTTAAATTAAAACGTACATTCGATAATGTAAGTTTAATTAGTGTAATATTGATTAAATGATAAATGCTCTTTACTGTAATAGGAATGTAAGTTAAAAAGTACATTTAATATGTAAGTTTTAATTAATGTAAATGACATATTTTAATGACTAAAATAATAAAGTTTCTTTATTGTAATGATAATGTAAGTTAATAAGGTACTCTTAACTTAACATAAGAATTTTAGCATTAAATTGGATATTACAGTAACAAAGTTTATTTCACTATAAGGTTATGATAAAATGACCATGTTAAAAATTTGTAAGTATATAAATACTTTGATTATATAAAATGTTAAATTGGGAAGTATTACATTCCAAAAATGCTATGATTCCTTAAGGTTACATTACCAAAATGCTATGATAATTTAAAGGAAGATTTCAAGTTTAATAAATTAAAGGAAATATTCAGTGATTTTGAAATTTGGGTTTTATTGAAATGATATATTATTGAATTGGTTTTGAAATGGAAATGATATATTTTTGAATTGGTTTTGAATAGATATGTTTTAGGTTTGAAAGTATGTATTAGTTTGAAATAAATGATATGATTTTGAAATGGTTTAAAGGATGTATTTTGATTTGAAACATAAACTATTTTTAAAAGTTATAACCACGGGTTATAATAACGATTGGTTGGCAAAGAGACCGGGATCAGATATGGACATACTCTCTGTCGATACCGAAACCCACTTTGACAACCATGTACGCGGTGGAGATTCCAGAATGAAGTAGGATGGTGGCGACGTTCTTAAGGTATGTTACGTGGACCCAACTCCCGTGAGTTGGCATAAGGTGGCTAAAACAGGAGCGATCTCGGACCAGTGAGGTAGCACCTCTTCTCGGACACATTTCTTCGATATTATACTCTTACTTGTGATTGATTAGATGGCCATCCTCCGATTTGGGAGTGTTGTTCGAGGTGGAATGGTAGTGGCTGCTATGCGTATCCATCAGTCCGTGTGCGTAATTGGTATATCTACCCTGGCATTGCCTAGTTGTGCCGTGTCACCTACCATATCGAGCTTTACTACGATTATGATTTTAAGATCCGACCGCGTTAAGGTTCTCCATCCCCTTAATGCTATTTTCTATATGATTATACTTTACTTATTAGACATTATTATAATAGCGAATATTACTACATAGTAGATATTTTAACGGATCCTTAGAGGATGGGCGGTCCCAAGCATCTTCTAAGTTACTTGTACCTTTATTACAGTTCACTTGAGTTGGTTTACATTATATAAGTATATATTGACCTGACTCGAGTGTTTTGTGTTTTGCTTTACGCTCGGGTCAGCCTGAGTATTCACAGATTTGGATTTCCACCTTCTGGAGATTTGAATCGCTGGAGATTATTTGCTAGTCTTGTTCTATCAACTTCGGTTCCGTTGTTCTATTCAGCCTGTACTTGGTTATTGTATTGAGACTTCTGCTGTACTTTATTTCTTATGTTGTATCTTATGTAACTCTGATATATTTTCATAGTAGCTTCATGAACTACTATTTCTTTTACTTCCGCTGCATTATTTTACTCTGTGTTTGTGATCTGTGATTATATTTATTTACTGTATACTCTGAGATTTGCCAAATTTTATTTACAACGCGGTATTTTGAGTAATTCAACTCCGGCATGAGTGTCTACCTATACACTTATAATGGATGCGAATGGTTGAAAATATCGGGTCGTTACAAATGTAAGTCTTTCTTTCCTTCTCTTTCCTTGTTTCATTCAATTTACTCTATCTTTCCTATTATCCTTCTTTTTCCCTATTCTGTGCAGGATTGGGAAACTCCTAAGACTCCTACTGATATCCGTAGTTTTCTGGGCCTTGCCGGTTATTACCGGAGATTCATTGAGAATTTCGCTCGGATTGATGCACCTCTCACTGCTTTAACTCGAAAGAATGCTAAGTTTATTTGGAGTAATGAGTGTAAGGCCGCATTCAATGAGTTAAAAGACGAGCTTACTTCCGCACCTGTTCTTACCGTTCCAAATGGAAATGAGGGATTAATGGTATACACTGATGCTTGTCGAGAAGGTTTGGGAGCTGTTCTGATGCAGGATGGTAGAGTGATTGCTTATGCTAGTCGACAGTTGAAGACCCATGAAGTAAATTATGCTGCTCATGATCTAGAGTTGCTTGCTGTTGTTTTTGCTTTGAAGCTTTGGAGACATCATCTTTTGGGTACTAAGTTCGAGCTTTTCACAGATCATCAGTCTTTGAGGTATATTTTCTCTCAAAAGGATTTGAATCAGAGACAAGTTAGGTGGTTAGAGTTTCTTGCTTCTTATGACCTCGATATCAACTATACACCGGGAAAAGCTAATGTTGTGGCGGATGCTTTGAGTAGGAAGAAAGCTTTGTTGTGTCAGCTTGTTGTTTCTTCACCTCTTGTGGATCGTATTATGGCTAGGCAGGATGAGGATCAGATGCTTAGATTGATTAAGGAGAATGTTCGAAGTAGAGTTGGAGGTAGTAGTCTTGATGGCAGTGGTGCTCAGATTGACGATAAAGGTGTGTTGAGGATTAATAATAGGATTTGTGTCCCGAATGTTGATGGATTGAGACGGGAGTTACTTCGGGAGAATCATCAGTCCAGACTTTCTATTCATCCAGGCGTGACCAAGATGTATTAGGACATGAAGAAGTTATATTGGTGGAAAGGTATGAAGTGAGATATTTCCATTTTTGTTAATAGATGTGCGACTTGTCAGCAAGTCAAGGAAGATCATCAGAAGACTTCTGGTTTATTGCAGCCTCTTGAGATTCCCAATTGGAAGTGGGAACAAGTTTCTATGGATTTCATTGATGGTTTACCGAGGACTAGGAAGGGTAACGAGAGTATCTGGGTTATTGTGGACAGATTGACCAAATCATCTCATTTCATTCCGGTCAAGTCTACCCGTTCTGCTTCTGGTTTGTCTGAGATTTACATGAGAGAGATTGTTCGTCTCCATGGTGTTCCTCTTAGTATCGTTTGTGATCGTGATCCTATCTTTACTAGTAGGTTTTGGAAAGCCTTTCAGGATTCTTTGGGTACTCGTCTGAATCTGAGCACTGCTTACCATCCACAAACCGACGGTCAAACAGAAAGGGTGAATCAGATTCTAGAAGATCTTCTTCGTGCTTGTGTGCTTGATTATGGAGGATCTTGGGAAGATCATCTCCATCTTGTCAAATTCACATATAACAATAGTTATCAGGCCAGTATTGAGACATCTCCATTTTCTGCTCTTTACGGACGACCTTGTAGATCTCCTTCTTGCTGGATTGAATCCGGTAATCGTTTGGTTCTTGGTCCTGAGATGGTTTTAGAAGCTTCTGAGAGAGTTGAAGAGATTAAGAGGAAGATGAGGATTGCTCAAGATAGGCAGAAGAAGTACGTTGATCGTCGAAGGCGGAGTTTAGAGTTTGTTGTTGGTGATTTGGTTTTCCTTAAGGTTTCTCCCTTAAGGAATGTTATTCGTTTTGGTCGTAGAGGAAAGCTTTCTCCTAGATTTGTAGGTCCTTTCCGCATTATGGAAAGAATTGGTTCTCTTGCTTATCGTCTGGATTTGCTCGAGAAATTTTATGGAGTACACAATGTATTTCATGTATCTCATCTTCGTCGCTATCTGCATGATCCATCTCTTATTATCCAGCCTTCTGCTCTTGATAGTTTGGATATTGAGCCAAATCTGACTGTTGAGAGGAAGCCACTTCGTATCGTCGATCGAGGTACGAAGCAGCTAAGAAGGAAATCTATCAACCTGGTCAAAGTGCAGTGGAGCACTGATGAACGGGATTGCACCTGGGAGACGGAGGAGAGCATTCGTGCTTCGAATCCGGAATTGTTTATTTCAGGTACTTTTTTTCTACTGTCTTATCTTTCTTTGTTTTACTTTTTCGTTCCTTTTCGAGGATGAAAAGTTTTGAGTGGGGGAGAGTGTAACAGCCCAAAAATTTTAACAAATTTTTTATTTAAAAAAATGTTCTGTAATGTTGATTTGAATTAAAAGTGTAACTTTAATAGAAATTAGAAATTTTAAATTTTAAAATTATAAATGCCAAATTTTCATCTTGAACTGTATACAATTGTGTAACATTTGTTTCACTTTTGTTTTGGTCAGATTTGTTGTATACTTTTAAAAGTTGTAATAATTAGTGTGAAACGGGAAATTAAACTTTACATTTCTTTTACGTATATTTACATCCGTCCTTAACTTTATATTAGACAATCAAATTTTATTAATTATGGTATAATAGCTATTTAATTTTTGGTTTAAAATGATACGTTATTTTATTGAAAGAAAACGTTGGCATGTTAATTTACTAATTAAAAGAAACAAATAAAGTTGTACGTTACTTTGGGCATTTCGTTTATAATTGCTCTTGCCTTTCATTGTCTATTTGATTTCTTGCGTTATCAATGCAAACTTCAGCCGCATATATTCTATTTTGAGAAATTCAAATCTTGCCCAAAAATCTTGCCTAAATCTTTGTCACGTGAAAGATTATATCTTTCCCTTTGCCTTCCGTTCGTTTCCTCCACTTTAATAAAAATTAAATGCCTTTGATTCCTCTACCGTTCACAAATTTCCTCTCTACATAAATTAGTGAGCATCTGTTAATATTTTATTCCACGTTCTAAAGTTTTCCAGGCCACAAAATTTCCTTCAGCTTCCATTTGTATTTGCGTGACCTTCTCCTTCAGGTATGGCAGCATGCCTTCTTTTTATTTTGTTTCGTTTGTTCTCCTTCCCTGTTCCCTTTGTTCCATGTTGTCCCCTGGTTGTTTGATGTACCATGTTTTGCCTGCCACATGCTCGGCCAGACCACCCACGTCACCCCTACTCCATGCTAGAACTCCTCCAACCCCATGCCGAACCCACGCCACCACCGAGACCAGTCACAGCCCCTACCCCATGCCAGACCGAGACCCCACCACCTCTAACCCCATGCCAGACCCACGAACCCAGGCAGACCAGCCACGCCTCCAACCCCATGCCAACCACCACGTCACGCCTGACCGAGCCTTGTTTGAAACAAAAGAGAAATGAACAACGTATTTTTTTTATTTTGAAGTTGTATTGCCTTTGGCCTTGTTTTGAAAAAAAATGGAAATGAGAAAAAGTTGCTTTTGTCACCGTGTTTTTGGTATCCTAGTCTATATTTCCACTGACCTTTGTTTTGAAAAAAGAATGAACAAACAACTGTTTTTTTTGTCACTTTGTATTGTTGAAGTTATAGTCTATTTTTGAAAGTTATAGTCTACTTTAAAAGTGGTCGAGCCTTTGTATTGTGAAGTTTTAGTTTATATTCTTCCGAGCCATTTAAAATCTTGAATATGGTGGAGTGGTCGAGTAATTTCTTTCGATTTCTCAACTTGTTTTTTTTTCTCGTTTTGCTTCATTTGAAAAATAGTTATTCGTTTGCATTCTTAGATTTGTTTATTTATTTTGCTTTAGATTTGAATCTAGTTGGCGCATCCGCTAACAACTGATCGTGCTTTCCATGTGCTTTTCGATTGATAGCGTATTCTCTTTTTGAATCGAATCTCCAGCTCCGTAGAGGTGAATAAATCTCACACGAATATTCATACTTATATGATTGTGAAACGACCGCAACTGAATGTGTAGAAAATAAATAAATAAATAAATAAATAGAAATTGATGTTATAATTACCTGTGATTATTTATATATGATGTTAAACTTGTTAAAATTGCATAACATATCATCTGTTATATTTTGTTTTATTTTACTGTTATTCTATTCTGTTAAAATCACACTGCAAGTTCCCTGTAGAATAGAATCACTATGGGTTGAAATGATACATACCCGAACGGACTTTAGAATAAGGAAGATCGTTATGGGCTGAAATGATAAGCCTGAACGATTTTCAATTAAATTTTATTTACTTGGGATTGCGGGTTTGAAATGATAAAACCCAGATTTTTCTTTGTAAACTACGGATTGAAATGATATATTATCCGTATCACTTGACTTAGGCTAGAAAAATATTATACAGACCCGTGGTTATTTTTCTGTATTTTTCTGGATACTTTTAAATATTTGTAATAATATTAAATTGGTTTAAATTGAGTTTTTAAAATGATTTATTTAAAGTAGAAATGATTTTTCGATGTGATAAATGTTAATAAATGGAAAAATATTGACTTTAAATTGTAACTTAAATTTGAAAATTTGACTAAAAAGAAAAGATGGAAACTTAAGATTTATTAAATTAAAATGGAAATTAAGTTTTATATGGTGGGAAATGGAGAATTAAATTTAAGTGTTGTAATAAATTGTTTAAAGGAAAAATGGGAATTGACACACTTGAGATTTAATAAGTGAACTTTGTAAATTTTTGATTTTTTTAGTAAAACTTCTCTTTAGAAATCATAAGTTAAGGGTTTTAAATGAACATTTTAATGTAAAAATATGATTTTTATAAGTTTAAATGATTTAAATGGAAGTTTATTTATGGCTGGAATTGCACTTAAAACCTGGAAATTTAATTCATAACACTTCAGAAATGCTACCATCTCTGAAATTAACCAATTCTGAACTAAGTGGAATCTGCAGCACTTGTTAAGTGCTGTGGTTATATAAATAAACCAAAAGACTAAAATGAACTAAGGCTATGATAGCACTCGGTAAGTGCTGTTGTAGCAGGAACTAAAATTGAACCTGAAACTAATAAAGGGGCTACTGTAGCACTTGTTAAGAGCTGCAGTAGGTTGAAATATGATTTTGTTTAAAACTGAACTGTTACAGCAGTTTATAAATGCTGTCTTTGCTGAATTAAATTGTTTTCAAATATAACTTACCGCAGCACTTTTTAAATGCTGTGAAAGCTGAAATTTTAAAGTTTTATTGTTTTTAAGTGAATAAATGAACTCAGAAAAGGCAAAATTTTTGGGAATTTAATATTTGATTTATAAGAGTAATGACTTTGTTTTTAAATGGTTTAATTTGGAGTATTTTGATATAAATTGTTTTAAATTTATAACCACGGGTTATAATAACGTTTGGTTGTTAAAGAGACCGGGATCGGATATGGACATACTCTCTGTCGATACCAAAAACCACTTTGACAACTGTGTACGTGGTGGAGTTTCCAGAATGAAGTAGGATGGTGGCAACGATCCTAAGGTATATACGTGGACCCAACTCCCGTGAGTTGGCATAAGGTGGCTAAAACAGGAGCGATTGACGGACCAAGGAGGTAGCACCTCTGATCGGACACACTTCTTCGATACCATTCTATTACTTGTGATTGATTTGGTGGCCACCCTTGATTGGGAGTGTTATTCTAGGTGGGCGGTAGTGGCTGCTATGCGTCACCACTAGTCCGGATGCGTAATTGGTATATCTACCCTGGCATTGCCTAGTTATGCCGTGTCACCTACCATATCGAGCTTTACTACGATATTGATTTTAAGATCTGACCGCGTTAAGGTTCTCCATCCCCTTAACGCTATTTTCTATATGATTATACTTTACTTATTAGACATTATTATAATAGCGAATATTACTACATAGTAGATATTTTAACGGATCCTTAGAGGATGGACGGTCCCAAGCATCTTCTAAGTTACTTGTACCTTTACTACAGTTCACTTGAGTTGGTTTACATTGTATAAGTATGTATGTCCTGACTCGAGTGTTTATGTTTTTATTTTTACGCTCGGGTCAGCCTGAGTATTAGTTGGACTTCATCTTCTTGGAGCTAGGACTACTGGAGATCATCTTTATCAAGCTGCTATCTGTTTTGCTATTCAGTCTTTTATTTTATGTAATTGAGACAAATGAATTTGGGATTTTCTGTGGTTGTTCAAACTGTATTGGTTTTAAACTATGTAATTTGTACTTGTTTTGAGACTATGTATTTTAGTGGCTTCATGAACCACTATGGTTATTTTTAAATTCCGTTGCGAGTTATTCTGATATTTCTGTGTCTGTGATTCTGTGAATGATTTTATTTGCTCCAAATTTTATTACAATCTGTTATTTTGCATTATTCAAGTCTGACATGTGTGGATTATTGTCGATTTGAATAGTCCAAAATACCGGGTCGTTACAGATTTGGTGCGCACCTTGATTGGGAGTGTTGTTCGAGGTGGGCGGTAGTGGCTACTATGCGTCACCACCAGTCCGGATGCGTAATTGGTATATCTACCCTGGCATTGCCTTGTGTGCCGTGTCACCTACCATATCGAGCCCACTACGATTTTGGTTCAAAGATCCGACCGCGTTAAGGTTCACCATACCCTTAACGCTATTTTCTATATGATTATACTTTACTAATTAGACACTACTGTATATGCGTATATTACTACATAGTGGATAGTTTAACGGATCCTTAAAGAATGGCGATCCCAAGCATTCTTTAAGTTACTTATACCTTTATTACAATTCATTTGAGTTGGTTTACATTATATAAGTATATATTGTCCTGAATCGAGTGTTTTGTGTTTTGCTTTACGCTCGGGTCAGCCTGAGTTATTCACAGATTTGGATTTCCGCTCTCTTGGAGATTTGAATCGCTGGAGATTATCTGCTTGTCTTGACCTATCTATTTCAGTTCCATTGTTCTACTCAGCTTGTACTTGGTTATTTTATTGAGACTTCTGTTGTACTCTATTTCTTC
Organism: Allium fistulosum; assembly: GCA_030737815.1. Taxonomy (NCBI): domain Eukaryota; kingdom Viridiplantae; phylum Streptophyta; class Magnoliopsida; order Asparagales; family Amaryllidaceae; genus Allium; species Allium fistulosum. The sequence continues at coordinate 1,188,892,516 of CM060904.1, read as the reverse complement.
TGTTATATCTTATGTAACTCTGATATATTTATATAGTAGCTTCATGACCTACTATTTCTTTTACTTCCGCTGCATTATTTTACTCTGTGTCTGTGATCTGTGTTTATATTTATTTACTGTATATTCTGAGATTTGCCAAATTTTATTTACAACGCTGTATTTTGAGCAATTCAAGTCCAACATGTGTGGATGCGAATGGTTGAAAATATCGGGTCGTTACAGTTGGTATCAGAGCTTTGGCTTTGAGGCAAAACTTAGAATGTATGGTAAATTTAGTTACAGAATCACTTTCATTCGAGCTTGAATCTCTTCATTTTTATTTGATTTCCTTTGAATTTTTGGAACATTCCCTGCGGTTCCAAAATCCATTCGTGTCCCTCACTATTCATCTTCTTTTGATTTTGGAGTATCCCATAACTCCACTTCGATTTAGCTTTATAGTGAATTAGCGATCCAGCCAATACTCTAATGACTTGTAAAGGGGGAAACTTCCTTACAAATTAGCATCGATTCACCAGAGATTTATATTTATCCTTGGTTTAGATGCTAATATCTCTTATTATTCCAAACTCTATCTCTTGAGATCGAATGTAGATTTACTCCAGAAAATCCACATCGATCCTATTCTTTAAGTCACGGTTGACCCGGTTAAGGTTGCCCGCAATTTATCTAAGCTTATCCATCTTCATATTTTGTAAATTAATCATCTTGTCTTTGTTTCCAAACTATCTCTAAACATTTTAAATTGTACTTGTAAATCTATGTTTCTTTTATATATTGTGTTGTTTGAGTTGTTGATGTTGATTTGGGTTTCTGATCGATTCGTCTGATCAACGCTATCGATAGGATTTCTAAAACACTTTGACAGAACAAACTGACATAATATTATTTTAAAATTTGGTTAATGAAATAAATTTTGATATAAGTAAATATTATGGAACTTAATAAATTGATTTAAATTGATTATTTGAAATGATAATACTTGATTTATCATTCTATAAATGAATTTATAAATAGTTGTTTATAAATTTGATTTGGGAACTGAAATGAATTTAAATCAAGAATTTGAGAATTTAATTTCTGATGGTTTCGAACTTTGTGTTTAAAGCTTTAAAAGGATATATTATTTAAAGTATTTTTGAATAGAAATTTGTTTCCAAAGAATTTTAAAGTTTAAAAATCAGTGCTCTTCTCTTTGTTGCTGGAAAATAATTTCGGTGATGACTGCAGCATCATTGACGTTCATTTTCGAGTTTCGAAGCGAAGAAACCATTCTGTAGTTTTGCTATAGCTTTGTTTTGGGAAATTTGATTGATTTGAATTTCTAAGAGATGATTTGATTTATTATATATATAGATATTGATTTAAATTTGATTTGACAAATTATGTACATACATTTATTTATCTCTAAATGTTTGAAAGGAACCGGAAATTTTATTCTTAAATTCTATCTTAAATAATAACTTCAAGTATAAAAAGAAAATCAAAATTTTGATTAAACATTCAAGCTTGAAATGATTGAATTAGAATGGTTATATTGTATATTAATTTTAGAAAGTTTTATTTGTATAATTCTCAACTGCATTCCAATATAACTTACCTTAATTTTTGAAGTTAACAATGTAATTGGTTAATATACAATATAAAAAGATTTTTATAACTAAAATTTGAGTGGTTATAATAAATATTATACACTTAAATTTTAGTTATAAAAAGATTAACAAAGGTAAATAGAATAAAAGGTTAATTGAATAATCTACAATATAAATGATGTTAAAGGAACAAAAAATAAATTAAAACAGTTATAATAAGTGTAAGTATATTTAACATAGGTGATAAAATATATTGAGAGGAATAAATTTAATTTTAATTAGGAATAAAGAAGAATTAAATTTATTGAATGTTATACACTTAATTTTAATCAAATCCATGATTTTTAAAATTATTAGTTTAAGAAAATTGGATGATAAGATAATGAAATTAGAGATAGTAAAATTTATTTAACTTGTGTAAAATTAATTATCAATTTAAGCTGAAACCATGGAAATTTCAAACCTATGATCTTACTTTGTTTTCCAAACTTATTATCTTATATTGTTTTCGAACTGTCTTTTAGTTGTCCTTATTATCCTTATCTTGATACAGACTGGTATAGGCATCTTTGTATAATCTTTCTGTTTAGAAATCTTTCTATAATCTTTAATAATCTTTGGTACTTATTTTAATCTGAGCATTGCTTGCCATCCACTTTGTTAAACATACCTATAACAATAGTTGTCAGGTATAATCTCAATCTCCTTGTCATCCTGTCTTAATCTTATTTCACTCTATTTTTCTGTTCTTTCCCGTACTTCATTCCTTTTCGGGGATGAAAAGTTTTGAGTGGGGGAGAGTGTAACAACCCTAGATTTTTGCATATATTTTTAAATTTGACTTTATTTTATTTTGAAACTATTTTAAACTTGTTTGATTTCAAACATTTCATTTTTAAAAATAAATGTTAATTATTATGTGAACTATAATTTCAAACTAGTATAAATTGGTTATTTTACTGAAAACTGAATTTCTGTTCAAACTGTTCAATCTTCGGCTTCTAAACTTAAAATTTTAAATATTCAAATTCTTAAATTTTATCTTTTATTATGAAAATAGATTTAATAACCTGAATATTGTTTTTCGTTTCATTGGAAACGGAGTTAAATTGTGAAAGTTATGTATATTTCAATATTGTGTGAAAACTGATGTATTTAGCAATATTGTCTATTTTAAATTATATTTTATTTTTCATATTTGTTCTAATATGTGTTAATATTTTTTTATGTATAATTTTTTCTTTTAAATAATTTAAGGTGATTATATAATTTTTCCAAAGCGTATTGAATTTATTTTCTATTTTTAAAGGCTAGTTCTATTTTTTCTGCTATTTTCTTCAATTAAATTATATTTAATTAAAATTTATTTATTTATTTTGTGAATGTAATTTTATTTTATGTTATTATCTTTGTTTATAAATGTTTTACAAGTCCATATGAATTTTCCAAAATTTATTCTGTTTATTTTCAAATTTTCTAGACTAGTTTTCATTTTGTGCTAATTTCTTATTTTATCATATATTATTAATATTTATTTATTTATATTTTATATTTTTGTTACATTTTCGAATTGAAACTGAATTTTTAATTATTTTCAGTTATTTAAACTTATTAAAAGGAAATAAAAGTGATTTGAAAGGTTTGTGGCTTTTTATTTCCTAAAGCCTTTTGAATTCCCACCTTTTCACATTTCAACATTACTTTTCATTCAATTGGCCTTAACTCCTCATTCTTTCAGCTGCATATCTCATTTTTCATTCACATAAACTTTTCTCATCTCATTTCTGAAAGAAAAAAATATGGCTATCATCTTTCTCCTTTGATCAAAGTTTGGTAAATGTTTTCTTCTTTAGCTTGTTTTACATTGTTTTTCCTATTGATTTTGCCATTGCTTTCAACTAGAGGTGACCGGCTCCACCTCCTCCAGCTGCTAGGCCGACCCCACCACCACCACAACTAGCCACCCCCAACTCCAGATCACCATCCCATCAGGCCGACCATCCCTAGGCAAGAGATCCACCCTCTACTTTCACAAACCATCACTATATGTTCAAGCCTAGCCTTCCCTTCCTCTATCACCACTTCCACCTCCTTTGCCGCCACTTCCACCTCCTTTGCCGCCACTTCCACCACTACCCCTTGCTCTGACCTGACCACCACTCACTGCCACACCACCCATCACCACTTGAGCACCAGGCCGAACTCAGAGGACCCCTTGGCTGAACCCATATTGTGACTAGAATTGATGCTAGTGCCTTGTAGTTGTAGATCCATGCACCCACTTTTACACCACCTTTTAAACTATGTTAGGCCGACCATATAGACCCAAGACCAGATCAAAATTCAACCCTTACCAGTACATTTCAGACCAGTAACTGAAGTATAGGAAGTTGAAAGCAAGTGCAATGATTTTGGACTTGTTTTATACAATCGTTTCTAGCTTTGTTTATTGAATTTTGGTTGAAATCTTAGGTATATATGTATTGTTTTATGTAAATGAATTCAAGGTATATAGCTTTGGCTCTCCACTCTCGAATCGTAGTAGTGTTGTCGTGCTTTCGTTGTGTCCGTTTTGTGTGCTTTGGTGTCAATCTCCAGCTTCGAGCAAGTGAGTAAATCTCACCAGACTAATATGTACTTATATAGTGATAAACTGACATCACTTGAATCTGTAAATGCATATCATCCTGTTATAACTGCTATATTATAATTATATGATGTTCATCCCTGTTTATACATATTTTATATCATCTGTTACTGTTATATATTGTATACTGTTCATTTTTATCAGTTTATCACACTGCAAGTTCCCTGTAGATTAGAAATCACTATGGGTTGAAATGATACATACCCGAACGGACTTTAGAATAAAGGGAAAAAAATCGTTATGGGCTGAAATGATAAGTCTGAATGATTTTTATTTATTTTATTTAACTTGGGATTGCGGGTTTGAAATGATAAAACCCGGTTTTTCTTTGTAAACTGCAGATTGAAATAATAGACATCTGTATCACTTGACCTAGGCTAGAAAATTTTATACAGACCCGTGGTTTATATATTTTTTCTAAAATTTATAAAATATTTTAAAAATATAAATATTATGATATTTTGATTTAAATTTAAGTAAAAATGATTTTATAGAAATATTAGTGATTTTCTATAAATTAAATAATGAATTAAGTAAATGGTAAAGTAGAATTTGAACTATAAGTAAATTTTGGAATTTATGTTTTGTTTTAAAAAGGAAATTTTATGAAGTAAGAAAAATATAATATTTTGATTTAAAAATGTAATTTAAATGATTTTATAAAATTATAATGATTTTTGAATAAGTTAAAATGTTAAATAAAATGAATGTTTAAGTAAATTTTGAAATATAGCTTAAAATTGGAAATTTTGAGTCTTTGTTAAAAGTGAAGTTTTATTTAAGTAAAATAAAAGGGAAATAAGCTATATTTTGGGAATTTAAACTTATTGGTTAAGTTAAGAATTTAATTAAAGAAATGGAAATTTAATAATTGAATTTAAATAAGTAAATTGTTATTTAATTTGATTTTGTATGGAAATTTGACTTTATAAAATCATAAGAATAAATGGTATTTAAATGATTGTTTTTAAGTGTGAAATTATATGATTTTATAAGTTAAAAATGATTTATATTAAAAGTTAATTGTTTGTGAAATTGTAATTTAACTCTGAATTTGATTTGACTGCATTTTTGAAATGTAATTGTTTAAATGAACTAAAGGGGTTAATTTAAACTAAAAGCTATTATAGTACTTTGTAAGTGCTATAGTTGATAAAGATAACTAAAGTTTTGTCGAAATAAAAGAAATCTATTACAGCACTTAAGCGTTGTCTTTTGTTAAATAACTATTTTAAACTATAACTTTACGTAGCATTTTATAAGTGCTACGGAAACTATATTTTTGTTGTTTTAATATATTTTAATGAAAATTAATCTTTGGAAAATGATATAACTTTGGAAATTAAATGTTAAATTTCTAAAGATAATGAAGAGACATTTAAATGGTTTTAAATGGAAGAATTTGATTTTTAATGTGAGTTTAAAATGGTATTTAAATTTAATAAAATGAATGTATTAAATGGTATTTTAAATGAATTAAAATGAATGATGTTTTGAATAATATTTTGATACTTTGAAATGGATTTGAAATGATATTTGATTTCTGATTTATCTAATTTATTTGATAAATGAAAATTTGAAGTATATATATTATTTGAGTTTATTTAAATGATATTGGATTTATGAAATGTGGGATATTTAAGCTTTGAAATTTTCTAAAGATTGAATATTGTATTTTATGGATTAAATCTATATTTGAAATTGATAAGATTTGAAATGGTTGATGATAAACTGAAATTAAATTTAAACTTTGGAAATTGAATACTTGATTTGAAAATATAATAATTACACTTTTAAATGAATTTAAATGAATTAATTTGTGGGAATATAAATTATTTAAAGGTGATTTGAAATAATAATAATATGAATGATATCTTTGAATATAAAGGTATTTAAAGTTGAATATTTGGATTTGAACTCAAATGATATTTTGATATTAAAATGATTTGAAAATGAAGTTTTGAAAGATATGATATTTTGATATTAAAATGATTTGTAATAAAGTTTTGAATGATATGATATTTTGATATTAAAATGATTTGTAATGAAGTTTTGAAGGATATGGTATTTTGATATATTAAAATGATTTGAAAGGGAGTTTTGGAAAGGTATTATACCTTAATATATTGAAATGATTTAGAAATGATTTAATCTTCATTTTGATAATGATTGGATTTGAAATGATATTCTATTTTAAAGTATAAAATATTATTTTTTAAAAATTATAACCATGGGTTATAATAACGATTGGTTGTTAAAGAGACCGGGATCGGATATGGACATACTCTTTGTCGATACCGAAAACCACTTTGACAACTGTATACGCGGTGGAGTTTCCAGAATGAAGTAAGATGGTGGCGACGATCCTAAGGTATATACGTGGACCCAACTCCCATGAGTTGGCATAAGGTGGCTAAAACAGGAGCGATTGGTGGACCAGTGAGGTAGCACCTCTGATCGGACACACTTCTTCGATACCATTCTATTACTTGTGATTGATTTGGTGCGCACCCTTGATTGGGAGTGTTGTTCGAGGTGGGCGGTAGTGGCTGCTATGCGTCACCACCAGTCCGGATGCGTAATTGGTATATCTACCCTGGCATTGCCTTGTGTGCCGTGTCACCTACCATATCGAGCCCACTACGATTTTGGTTTAAAGATCCGACCGCGTTAAGGTTCACCATCCCCTTAACGCTATTTTCTATATGATTATACTTTACTAATTATACACTACTGTATATAGCGTATATTACTACATAGTAGATAGTTTAACGGATCCTTAAAGAATGGCGATCCCAAGCATTCTTTAAGTTACTAGTACTTTTATTATAGTTCACTTGAGTTGGTTTACATTATATAAGTATATATTGTCCTGACTCGAGTGTTTTGTGTTTTGCTTTACGCTCGGGTCAGCCTGAGTTATTCACAGATTTGGATTTCCGTTCTCTTGGAGATTTGAATCGCTGGAGATTATCTGCTTGTCTTGTCCTATCTATTTCAGCTCCATTGTTCTACTCAGCTTGTACTTGGTTATTTTATTGAGATTTCTGTTGTACTCTAATTCTTCTGTTATATCTTATGTAACTCTGATATATTTATATAGTAGCTTCATGAACTACTATTTCTTTTACTTCAGCTGCATTATTTTACTCTGTGTTTGTGATCTGTGTTTATTTTTATTTACTGTATATTCTAAGATTTGCCAAATTTTATTTACAACACGGTATCTTGAGCAATTCAAGTCCGACATGTGCGGATGCGAATGGTTGAAAATATCGGGTCGTTACATCAGCTATTAAAAACAAAAAATGTAAAACTTTGATGCAAGAGATATACCGATTTATCCTGTGGATATGATCCATTACAGACCATTTTGCTCCCTTCTTTGTCTTTACCTGAAACTCACAAATACACTATATACATGTAATATACGGGTAAAAAGGTTTCAACTATGTTTGGACTACGCCTAACCTTATACACTACAGCCATAAGCTCGATTGCTATTGCATAGGAAAAGACTGCCTACGTATCCCTTTTGGGGGATCAACCCACGAAGTTCTGTTTCCTGCTCTTCCCCTGCATCCAAATACGTTTTAGTGCATAACAACCATAACATCCATGCAATCATTGCAAACAATGCAACCATTACAACCATTACAAGCTGAAAATAATATCCATACTCATCCATTACCATAAATCATCTATGGGGTAACAACAATAATAGTACATAGCCATCAAACATCAACAATATTTAATGATAACTCAAATCATCAAATAAGGAAATGTCAACATAAATATACCTATATGCATTATCAACTATAACAACACATCATCAACGTAAGTATGAATCATCCATTGTATACCAATCATTCCACAATAGTAACACAACACCAATATCATCAAATGTGTGCTAATACAATTAATATTAGTAACACAACACCCATCATCAAATAACCCTAATTAACTACACGTCATTAATTAGAAATAATGGTAAAATATTGCACATCCATCAAAATGCGATACCATTATCAAACATCAATTATATGTGATAATTACAATCAACCATTAATCACATATTCAAAAATCATCCAAATAATATATTTGCATCCATTATGCTCTCAAGTATAAATCATTTTATTATTGTTTATTTTAAAGCTTCATTTGTTTATTGCATCTTAAACAATAATTCTTCTTTAAAAATGATAATATACTCATGAAATCCTTTATTGTACACCATTTCTCCAAATACCTCAAAACACTGTATTTGAAATCAAAATAGTAATCTTCATTAAATCGCCTTTTAAAATGATATTATTATTTTACATAAAAATATTAATATACATTAAAACCTTTTTAATGCTTTTCGAAACCAATTTTGTAACAACCCTGTATTTTTCAAATATTTTTAAATTGATTTTTCCAGATTCAAAAGCTTTATTTATGAAAAAGAATAAATTTTGTTATTTTAAATATAAACTTTGACTTTGATGTGGATTAGAATTCCAAATATGACTAAATTTAATATTTCCTGAAAATGTGAATTTTGGTCAATAGTCAAACATTGACTTTTAAGTTTAATTTTAAATAGTTTGAAATTATAAATTTTATCTTTTATTATGAAAATAGATTTAATAACTTGAACACTACTTTTCGTTTCGTTGAAAACGGAGTTAAAATGTAAAAGTTATGTACATTTCAATTTTTAGTATAATTTGTTTTATTGTGCATTTTTGCCTATTTTAAATTTTATAAATTTTATTTTCTTTGCCATATTTTATTTTAATATGTGTTAATATGTTATTTTATGTATATTTTTGTCTTTTATTATTTTTAAAGTGAAGTAGACATTTTTCTAGAGTCAATGGTAATTTATGTGAAATTTTCATGTCCTGTCTGCTATTTTTAAACAATTTCTTCAATTCTTTTGCTATTTTCTCTGAATTTAATTATTCATTTCACTTTGAAAATGTTTTAAAAGTCATTTTTATTTCAAATTTTGTTTTAGAATATTTTTAAATTAAAGTTAATAATTTTCCAAAGTCAATGGTGATTTATTTGTAATTTCTGGACACTGTTTTGTATTTTAAGCAATTTCTTTTATTATTTTTTCTAATTTCTTTAAATTTTATTATTTATTTTCTTATATCTTTTCTTAGTTTCGGTTTGTATAGTATTTTTCTGAAATATTTTGTTTATATAAAGATTTATAAGGAAAGAAATGTGAAGGGTTGTGTAACGCTTTGAAACGGAAGCCCTTTTATTTACCAAATCCTTTAATTCCTTTAACTCCTCAAAATTAATTGCCTAGCCATGTAAAACCCTAGTGTAGCCGTCATCTCATTTGGCATTCACGTGAAAAAATATCCCATCTTCAATTGTTTCTCACGGCTAGAGAAAATTAGGTAATGGCCTCCATCTCTTTCTTCCTACTTTTCTTCTTTTTCTATGCTATTTTGCTTGCCTTCTTCCCTGATTGAGATCGGCCTCTACCCCTATTCCTCTGCCACCACCTCCTTCCATCTCAACCCGACCACCGCGAGCCCCCACTCCACCAGATCTGACCATAGCCGAACCATTTTGATGGTAAAACCCCCCAAATTTCAACCTAGATGCCTAAAAACCATGTTTATTGACCTCTACATGCTCACCCACCTCAACCACCACCATAGCCACCACCACCTCCCTGACCTGACCACAACACACCCCTCCCCACCTCTGTCCAGATCTGAACTTGAATGGCCAAGCCCAAACCCCTATGGCCGAGCCCTTTTGTTGACCAAAAACCATGCTAGTGTGCCTAAAACTCTTCACATACCTATGTTATAACTTCCCCATCATCTCTAGCTTGTAGCCGTGTATCCCTTGGTCCAAACCAGACCCAAAACCATTGCCTTAGACCTGTAGTTTCCCTCATGGCTGAGCCTAGTAAAGGTTGAAAGCAAGTGCAAGCATTTCTATTTGATTCCGTGCAGTCATTTCTAACATTGTTCTATTAAAATTTGGGTTGAAAACTTATATTGTTTGGATTGTTTTGTCTTATGTATTCCGAGGAGTTAACCTTGTCTCTCTCACACTCATCATCATCATGGCTGAGAAATGAACCCCTTGTTCGAGCTTTTGAATGGTTAAAGCATGGTCAAGTAATCTATTCCGTTGTTGCTTCTTATCTGCATTGTTTCAACATTGTTTTGCGTTGAATATTTATGTGTATATTGTCTTGTTTTGTTTGAATGTTTTCAAGGAGATTTATCTTTGGCTCTCTCAATATCCAATCTTATTCGTGCTTTCGTGCCTTCGAAGATCTCAGTTTGTGCATTTGATAGCAATCTCCAGCACAAAGAGGTGAGTTATTCTCACCAGACAATATGTACATATATAACAAGTAAATTGACACCCTGCGAATCTGTAGAAATATATTATCATGTTATATATGCTTATATTATTATCATATGATGTTCACACCTGTTATTACACCTGTTATATCATATGTTACTGTTATTTAATGTTATTCTGTTATTTATATCTGTTATCACCATTGCAAGTTCCCTGTAGACTTGAATCACTATGGGTTGAAATGATACATACCCGAACGGACTTTAGAATAGGGAAAAATCGTTATAGGCTGAAATGATAGACCTGAACGATTTTTATTTAATTTATTTTAACTTGGGATTGCGGGTTTGAAATGATAGAACCCGGATTTTTCTTTTTTTAACTGCGGATTGAAATGATACATATCCGTATCACTTGACCTAGGTTAGAAAATTATATACAGGCCCGTGGTTATTTTATAAAGTGCTTTGGATATTTTTAAGTAATTTAAAAATTATAAATTTATGAAATTTGATTTAGATAGATTTTGAAATGTTTTAAAATAAAGAAATTATGATTTTTCTATATGTTAAAAATGTAATTAATGAAGGTTTAACTGGATTTTTGAAATATAACTTAAGTTGGAAATTTGGAATTTTGGTTAAAAATGATATTTAAGTTATATAAATAAAATGGATATTAAATTTTATTTGGAAATGGTAAATATGATAATTTGATTAAATTTGAATTTAAGTGATTTATTAAAGTATTATTGATTTTTCTATGAATTTAAGTGGTTAAATAAATGAATGTTTAAAAGTGATCTTTTAAAATATAACTTGACTAGGAAATGTAAAATTTGGTTTTAATTAAAGGTTTAAGTTAATTAAATAAAATTGGAAATTTAGTTAAATTGTGAAATGGTAATTTAAATTTGAAGTGTTAAGTTATTTGTTGAAATGTGAAGAATTGGAAACTTTTACACTTAAATTTATTAAGTAAATTGTTGAAAATTGGATTTAATTATAAGAAATTTATTGTGAAAAAGATACATGTTAAATGATATGTAAATGAATATTTTAAATGTTAAAATATGATTTTTAAAATGTTTATGTGTTTTAAATTGAAGTTATTTAATTGCTGAAAATACACTAACACCTGAAATCTACTTTTAATAGCATTCAGAAATGCTATAGATTCTGTTTTGACCTAAAATTGTGTAAAAAGAGCTATTACAGCATTTCTGAAATGCTGTAGTTGCTGTAATTGAACTTATAGGCTAATATTGAACTCAGGCCTATTATAGCATTCTTTGGAAATGCTATAATGGTCTGTAGTCTATGTTGAAATCAAATTTAACCCTTGTTTTGAAATCTGAACTACCGCAGCACTTCTGAAATGCTGTCTTTTCTGTTTTGAACTATAATTCAACTAAAACTGAGTTTTAACAGCAGTTTTAAGTGCTGTCTTTGCTGAATTAAAAATGTTTTCAAATATAACTTATAGCAGTTGTTTTTAAATGCTGTGAAATGCTGAAATTTTAATAATTAGGGTTTTTGACTTAGTAAACGAACTCAGAATGGTTTGAAACTTTGGAAATTGAATACTTGATTTGAAAATATAATAATTACACTTTTACAAGGTTTAAATGAATTATTTTGATTGGAATATAAACTATTTAAAGGTGATTTGAAATGATAGTAAATGAATGATATCTTTGAATTTAAAAGGTATTTAAAGTTGAATATTTGGATTTGAACTGATAGGATATTTTATTTTATTAAAATGATTTGAAATGAAGTTTTGTAAGGATATGATATTTTATTATATTAAAATGATTTGAAATGAAGTTTTGTAAGGATATGATATTTTATTATATTAAAATGATTTGAAATGAAGTTTTGTAAGGATATGATATTTTATTATATTAAAATGATTTGAAATGAAGTTTTGTAAGGATATGATATTTTATTATATTAAAATGATTTGAAATGAAGTTTTGTAAGGATATGATATTTTATTATATTAAAATGATTTGAAATGAAATTTTGTAAGGATATGAAAATTTAAAAATATGGAAATGGTTTGGAATTGATTTAATCTTTATTTTGATAAAGATATGGTTTGAAATGATATTTTATTTTGAAGTAAAGTATTGTTTTTAAAAGTTATAACCACGGGTTATAATAACGATTGGTTGGCAAAGAGACCGGGATCGGATATGGACATACTCTCTGTCGATACCGAAAACCACTTTGACAACCGTGTACGCGGTGGAGATTCCAGAATGAAGTAGGATGGTGGCGACGTTCTTAAGGTATGTTACGTGGACCCAACTCCCGTGAGTTGGCATAAGGTGGCTAAAACAGGAGCGATCTCGGACCAGTGAGGTAGCACCTCTTCTCGGACACATTTCTTCGATATTATACTCTTACTTGTGATTGATTAGATGGCCATCCTCCGATTTGGGAGTGTTGTTCGAGGTGGAACGGTAGTGGCTGCTATGCGTATCCATCAGTCCGTGTGCGTAATTGGTATATCTACCCTGGCATTGCCTAGTTGTGCCGTGTCACCTACCATATCGAGCTTTACTACGATTATGATTTTAAGATCCGACCGCGTTAAGGTTCTCCATCCCCTTAACGCTATTTTCTATATGATTATACTTTACTTATTTAGACACTATTATAATAGCGAATATTACTACATAGTAGATATTTTAACGGATCCTTAGAGGATGGGCGGTCCCAAGCATCTTCTAAGTTACTTGTACCTTTATTACAGTTCACTTGAGTTGGTTTACATTATATAAGTATATATTGTCCTGACTCGAGTGTTTTGTGTTTTGCTTTACGCTCGGGTCAGCCTGAGTTATTCACAGATTTGGATTTCCACTCTCTTGGAGATTTGAATCGCTGGAGATTATCTGCTTGTCATGTCCTATCTATTTCAATTCCGTTGTTCTACTCAGCTTGTACTTGGTTATTTTATTGAGACTTTTGTTGTACTCTATTTCTTCTGTTGTATCTTATGTAACTCTGACATATTTAGATAGTAGCTTCATGAACTACTATTTCTTTTACTTCCGCTGCATTATTTTACTCTGTGTCTGTGATTATATTTATTTACTGTATATACTGAGATTTGCAAAAAAATTAATTACAACGCGGTATTTTGAGCAATTCAACTCCGGCATGAGTGTCTACCTATACACTTATAATGGATGCGAATGGTTGAAAATATCGGGTCGTTACAAATTTATTGTTATTTATTCCTAAAAATACAACTGTTTACTTTAAATCGCCAAAACTCCTTTTTATTTTTGTTTACCACAAAACAGTAATGATTTAACCCAAAACATTCTTTTGGAAACATTTATTTACTATTATTGTTATTGTAACAACCCGCATATTTTACAATTTTATATTTAAATATTTTACTTAAATATAGAATTGTTAATCGGATTAAAGTCCGAAAAGCTACTTATTGCAAACAGTCAAATTGGGACTCGAGACCACTTCCATTGAGTCCAAAATGGCGTTTGCGACTCTTTCAAGTATAAACATCGATATATTTGGAGTAAGTCGAATTTTGCTATTTGCTATTAGGCTTTGGGTTTGGGTTTCACCCCAACTCTCTCTATACCCTAGTTCAGTCCACCTCTCCTCTTCACTACATTTCTATTTTCTTAAACACTCAAGCAAAACTGAAATTGGGGAGAGGAATGGGAAATTAGAAATCCAAAACCCTAGTTTCCTTAGCAAATACAAGTTCTTGCTCCAAATTCAAAGAGAAGCTAAGGTAAGCATCTCCATCTTCTTCTCCAACTCATTCTCTCTTTAATTTCAGAAATTTCCTAAACCTAACTTAGGAAATGTTCTTCTTTTGAGCTTAGATTCAAGCTTCTTGAGTTGAGATTGAAGAGTGGTTGATCCTCCTTTGTTTCCAAGCTTCTCCTTCCTTGTTTTTGTGTAAAAGGTGAGTTTTTGAACTCACATCTATTTCTATAGATATCGTTGTTGTTGGATATGAATTCCCAACACTTATTCATGTACATTTGCTTTCGATTTGGATCGAATTGGTGAATTGTTCAATTTTTGGTTTTTGGAATCCAATTTTTGTAAAAATCCAATCTTTGATGTTTGAAAACGTTAGTGGAGTGTTTCGGAGGGCCATACAAGGCTGGGTTGTCGTTTGGCGTAAATCCTCAGTCGATGTTGCTCGTTCGTTCATTCCATCTGCGTTATCGAATTTTCCCCAAAGGGGCTAGACTGAATTGTGCTTCTAGAGCAGGTTCAGTCAACTGAACCAGGAGTTCAGTCGACTGAACCAGAATATTGAAATTTCTCAGAAGCAGTTTCAGTCGACTGAACCAGACCCAAGAAATTGCCTGGGTCTGTATCAGTCGACTGACCATCTGGGTCAGTCGACTTACTCTGGGGATACGAAATATGTATCCCTGTGTCAGTCGACTAACCACCTGGTCCAGTCGATTGACCTGATCATCTCAACCTACCTAATTATTTTGTTTTGATTTCCAGCCTTTATTGATTCAAGGTTATCCGATTTGTTGTTATCATTTATTATCTGTTTTGATGACTTCTATTTCGGGATTTTTTGGGAATGTCCATTTTGATGGATTTGCCATCGATTTCGATGGATTTGATTCACGTCTTTGAACGAGAATTTTTGATAGTTGATTGTTTCTATAATCATTTCTGTGATTTGTCACTTTAAATTACAAAGGTTTTTATACTAGTAGTAAATATTCAAACTCTTTTACTAAAATGATTTCAACTCTATTTTTAATACAAAGCTCGTTTATAAAACCGTTTTCTAATCTATTAGTATATACAAACCTTTACCTCATTCGTATGAGAAAATCTAATTAAATGGCTTAGCAAAATAAGTGGTATGAAACGCTTGCGTTTACTTCGTCGGTTAATTTATGGACTTGTTCGATTGAAAATCTTGTGACAATTTTCGAGTGGAAATCTACAATTGGTTCGTAAATATTTAAGTTAAGCTAGTGGTTATGGGACATGAAGCTAAACTCTTATATTTACTGGCTTAGTGTAATTCACACTTTTTATTGATCGATGAAGATCATTTTGTGATTTAGACTAGCGATGTGCGATGTCTATTTGTCTGCGAGGGAGACTAAACCCCATTTTGTGGAACTTCGGTTCAATTTGGCGGGGTAGCGACCCGTAGTCTTCGGACCGTTTGTGGAGCTTCGGCTCAAAATTTATGGTTAGCGACCATGGAATAGCGTTCCATTTGTGATACACGTGTTGGTGAGTTTTCATGCTCCCGTTTGTGATAGGCCTCCCCCCTTTGTGATTTCTGGATTTCTATTTGATGATTTCTAGAATTTGTGTTTCACCAACTTTTGCGATTGGCATTAATATGTTTGTCAATATTTGTAGTTTGGTGAATAAAATAAAGAATATGATATTCTTTTTGGTGCTTTGAGATCTTTGAGATATTGTATGATTTTGTTGTTGTTTAAATCATATTTGTTCTAGTATGACATTATTGTTATCATACGTTCTTATTATATCTCTGCTTTTATCTCATTCCTTTATCTGATATTTATAGCTAGACTGATCTGTTTATTATTTTCTTATTAAATAATACTCGGGTCAGACCGAGATGTTACAGGTGCTTCTGCTTGACTCCTTATATGGGATCACCCTCTGACTTTTGTCTAACTACATTACATTTGTAGTTTTTGTTGTTATACATTCGAGATATAGACTCCATGATGTATACTTATTCTTTTGTCTAGCACTTGTATCTATTCTTTTGTGATATTGTGGATCTTATGTGACCACTACTCTGATGAACACCTTTTTGGTGTTATATATTCATGTATGTTTCCGCCTTTGTGATATGAATGCCTGTGACTGATTTATGTTACGTTTATTTCTATATTTGTTTCTGAAGGCCTCATAGCCACTGTGTGGTAGCTTTGAGTTTGTATTAAATATGTCGGATTTCCTCTTGAGATGAAATGAATGTTACACTATCTGACATATCGGTACTCGCCCAAAGCAATTACACAGATGGTCGCTCCTCAACAGCCTTATTCTTCGCGCTAGTCGACAGCATTACCCAGTGGTGTTCTTGGCTAGCGTGAGCATAGAGGTGGGGCGTCACAGTTATCATTTATAAAATTCCTTCTATTTTGTTACTTGAATAATAATAATAATATCTCATACTACAAATACCGTAGAATCAACTTTTTTGTCATTTACTCAAAACATCGTAATTTTTCCAAAAACTATACTATTATTTATAATTTCCAATTTATTAAATAATAATAATAATAAACATTCAAATTTAGTTTGAAATGTATATTTTTCCATTATTATATATGATTTTCCCTAGAAATTCATAAATAATAATCTTATTAAATTTCTTTCATTAATTTCACTTTATTTCATTCAACCAATGTAATTCACAAACATTACAAAAAATAGTAAACAATCACATTTATAATTTATATATTTAAAATTTCTCATCATTATCCATTTATTTCAATTATTTATTTCACAATTCAATTTAAATATTGATTTTAATTAGACACCTAAAACCAACAATCAAAGATAATTACACAACAAAGGCATTATACATACAAAATTTCACTACTAACAAACAATCGCCCATGGAACACAATATATATCAATAATTATGATTTTTCATTAATATATATTTATTTTATAATTTAAAATTCAATTAATCTAATTACAATTTCATACCATGTGCTTTTTCTAATATCCTCTAATCTTAGCAAACCCAATGCCTAATTATCTGAAATTCTGCCATGAGTCCAACGAATGAAACCCTGCACAAATTAGAGCTCACAAGATATTGAGGTTAGAAGTTTTATTGACTAATGTGTAAATACAGAAATTATAGGGGCTAAATAATAAAATACTCTTATTATAAATCACGACCGTGCACCCACAATCGAAAAGTTTAACCATCGAATACTCCTCCCCAGTCCAGCCTAGCACTACTACAAGCCACCATACGAAACCTCAGTGCCTCTGCTACTTGAATGGCCTCCCACAGCCTCCTAATTCGGGTGCTTCCATCACCACACAATTAGGGTTTTCGAACCCTAATTGGCTAAATCCAACTGCCATCGACATCAATTAGCCATGCCGCCGCCACCATCGTGCTCCAGTCCTCTTTCTCTATAGGTCCATTACATCAATTGCATCGATTAATGCCGAGACTGAAAATCCCTTAATTGATCATCATGAGTTCTTCATATTTGCCTTAACCTTCAGGTTGGCTTGAGCACTTCTATGACAAATGAATGCTTGTCTCATCTTCTACTTGTTAAGATCTTCGAAACGATGTATTATTAGATGCGGTTTGGTTATTTCAAATTTTTAGTCACTTTTTAATTAATTTGTTAATCGCTATTAGCAAATAATTTGTAACGACCCAGAATTTTCGACCCCGAAAATTCCAGATAGTTAGGAAAAGAAGAAAAGAGGTAGAAGAAGAAGCAAAAACAAATCTCAAATTTATAAAGAATCGAAGTGGTTTCGGGTATTTACTGATACCCGACCCCGGTCTCTTCGAATTCAATGTCATCTCTAATCCAAGTTGTTAAGTTTTAAACAATACAATTCATATCTAGGATATCATACAACAATTCAACTCAGATAGGTGACCTACATTATCACAGTTTAACCCATTCATATCACAGCACATCTCAATCGCCCATCAGAGATAAAATCAATCCAAGTCATCCAATATCATTCAACCATCCATAACAAGATTTATTAGATATATAATTCCTAATTATTTAATTGATTTAAACTAGAATCTGTTGATATATTTGGATGTTGTGATTAATACTTGAAGTATAATGGTATAAGTGCTTGCATGAATGTAAATATTATTGTATGTATATATGAGAGCGTACTTGTTATTTTTTTTATATAAAGGTTTAAAAATGGTTTTAAAATGAATGGGTTAAACTGTGATAATGTAGGTTACCTATCTGAGTTGAATTGTTGTATGATATCCTAGATATGAATTGTATTGTTTAAAACTTAACAACTTGGATTAGAGATGACATTGAATTCGAAGAGACCAGGATCGGATATCAGCGATATCCGGAACCACTTCGATTAGTAATCTATAATTCTTTATATATTTGATTTGTAAATCAAATAGGCTGGAATGGAATAAATTAAGTAAACTAGACGTTTGAAACTAAGTAACGGTACTTAGATATTATTTTGTGAAATAATTATTGACTATAATAAGATAAGAACTCGTAGTGATGAACGAGTTACCCTAGGTTTCAAAGAAGTTTTACAACCTTAGTATTTCAATTTCTAATCTATTAATTAACTTAAAACTGCTACGTTAAAACTAGTTCCTAAGAATTATTTGTAGTGGGTAGCGAAAGTCGAGGGCGCTGGTGCCTATAGAGACATTGGATTATGCTGTGACGACAGTGTAGTTCGATGTCACTGCGATCTACTACGGACCATAGCGGAAGTCGTGTGTGCTGCTGAGAGCCAACGGTCTACGTTTGATTTTGTCGGGATGGCAACATAACATCGGTAGACTACGATCTATGAAGACATAGCGAAAGTTGAGAGGCCGTGAGAGCCTAAGGCTACATTGGGACTTGACTGATGTAGTCTGCGACCTATGTGGGAGTGGAGAAGTTTCATTCTTTTGGCAGCGAAATTCAAGGGCGCTGATGCCTACAGTTACATGGACTTTTGTTGTGATGGCAACGTAACCCAAGATGTAATTGCGATCTGTAGCGGGTTCCATGGTGTAATCGAGGGGCGCGGAGTGCCTATAGTTATCTATGGATTTTGCCGGGATGGCAACGTAACCATCGGGTTAACTGCGACCATGGATGGGGGTGATGATTTCCAGAGCATTCTCACAAAAGGATGTTTCCTCTATTTCAAAAATGTTTTCTATATTTTCAATAAATATTTTCCAAGTATTTTCACTCGATGTTGAAAAACGGGTTTACCAAGTACTTATAGTTTTCAGTCCTACGCCTGATCAACGTATGACCGAATTTCTGTGAGAACAAGGATGGACTGGTTGAGACATCGAGTTATAAAAAGTATTTTTATAAAACTATTTTTGTAATACTATGTAGATTTTAAAAGTGTTTTAAAAAAATTCTTAATAAAAAAAGAGTTTATAGTTTAAAAATGTTCAAAGAGTAATTTATCCGATATAAGTATTTTAATAAATTCTGGCTTCGTTCCTTTTCGAGGACGAAAAGATTCTAAGGGAGGAGGAATGTGATAACCCGGATTTTTGGACATCTATTAATTGAAATATTAGTTGGATTAAATTAGTAGAAATACTAATTTATAAGTTAAATAAATAATTCTGACAATAAAAATATATATCTGGATAAATATTGGTTTGATAATCTTCCTAATATAATTATCAAAATTTGGCAAATTATCCTTTTAAAAAAACAAATTGAATTTGTGTTAGTTTATATATATATATATATATATATATATATATTTGAGTTGAATTTAAATTGAATTTGAATTTGGATTAGAATATTGAAATTTGAAAGATAGATATATATCTTAAATATATTTTGGATTTGAAATTATATTATATATGATTTTATTTAAAATATAATTGGTTTTATATTATTTTCTTTAAAAGTTTTTATTTATATAAATTAAGAAAAGTATTTATTAATTAATAAATTAAATACAAAAGTTTTATAAAAACATTTTAAAATAAATAAAGTCATGCATAATTACACATGTTAGTTAAATGTGTGTAGTTTGACAAATGGAAGAAAAATTAACACATATTAAAGACAAGTGTCATTTATCATTTTCTTTATTTTTAAATATAAATAAGATAGAGACAAATTATATATACCTATCTCTACTCCTATCTTTCATTTTGACTCATTTTAAAAAAAAATATTCAAAATCCAACACCTGAGAAACTACAAACAAAATATATACAAAGTGAATTCTTTCAATCCAAAAATCTGAAGCAAGCAAAAACAAAATCAAAACATTTAAACCTGGAAAAAAATTAAACCTGAAGCAGCATAGCAAGCAGGTCATCTCAAATATCAGGATCCAGTCCAAATTCTTTTCAAAGCAAATTAGATTCAACTCAACAATTAACAGAAATCAATCTCCAGTTTTCAAAACAAAAGATCAACTAGTTTCCAGTTTTATAAAAAAAATTAGGCTTCCCTGTTCAAACACGGGGGGTGAGTAAACAAATTCTTAATAAAGCCTAAGATTTGTCTGATGATCTGATGCCTGAAATATATCTTTGGAAATTGTTTTGCATGTTTGTTTAATATGACTGCATGTATATATGTATACTGATACTTGTGTGCATGTCAGTGTTTCAACACTTTTGCTCTGTTCTTCATTTACAGACTTCAAATAAGATCAAAATTTAATTCCTTTCCACCTAATCATCTATAAGTCATGATGTATGAACAAAGTATGTTTGAAATAACAAGATTTTTGATTTAACAATAGTTCCAAGAAAGATTTGTAGGTAGTTTTCCTTTGGAAGGTAAATTACAGTAAAAACTAAATTATACCAAAAATTCGATTTCAATAATTAAAGGATTCATGAATATAATCTGATTTTCTTACAAAAACTATGATTTTTAAAATTGAAATCATGATTTTTAAGGGTGTAAATCGAGAGGAATAATGAGTTGAATGCGATTTGGGTTTCGGTCATTTTATGATGAACGGAGAGGTTAGGGTGGTAGGGATCATTGCTGAAGCAAGCTTGGGAAACGGTGGTCTTGGCAAAATGCTCGGAGCAATTCTCGAGCGACGTGGTGGCCGGACGGCGATGGAGTAGGGTTTCCGATTCATTTTGAGTCGTGATGGATTACCGATCATTTGTGGCGATGCAGTAACGACTGGGAAGTGCGGTGTAGGGGGATTAGCTTAAGGGAGAGAAGACGAAGCTTTGGTCGGAGTTTCGTGATCACCGGTGGTTTGTGGTGGAGATGTGGGTGGCTTTTGGGTGGTCAACTTTGTCCCTGGGTATTTTCGAATTGCTCGATTTCGTTTTACTGAACGATTGGTTATGCTGGGTGGACTGGACGCTTGGGTAGATGGTCGGCGACCAGTTGGTGACGGCAAGGTTGGTCTGAACGTCGGCGATCGCTCGTACACGTGCACGCGTGTACACTTGTATCCAGTTTGGGTTTTGTTAGGTTGGGGAAGAAGGTTGGCTCGGGTTATTCTCAAAATTTTCTCGTGATCGTCTCAAAGAAGGGTTGTACGCGAGTGAATCGGGGCGGGGCTCGTGAGTTTTTGCTTTGGGCTCGGGTGAGAATCGGGTTGGAGCCGAAGTAAATTTAGCAGTTTTAAAATTTAAATTGAATCTAGTTTAAACTATTTCTTAAATCTAATTCTTTATATAATTGATGTTTTTAATAATTGATTTAAGAAGTTGTATGATTTATTTAACTTAAATTTATTAAGTTAATTCTTAAGTTTATTTTAAAAACTTAATTTAGTGTGTAATTAAGAAATTAATAAAGATAAATGGTTTATCTTGAAGTTAATTAAGGTCTTGGATAATTAATGATTAATTAAACTAATGAAGTAATTAAAGAGAAATTAATTAATTAATAATTTAAGGATTAATTAATTAATAATTAAGGGTTATAAATTAATTAGAAAATAATTACTTAATGGAAGTAATTAAGGATTAATTACTCGGTGTAATAAATTAAAGAGTAAATTAATAAATGTAAGTAATTAAAGGATAGTTAATTACTGAATGCGATAATTAAGGTTGATTTATGAATGTGATTAATTAAAGATTAATTATTGAATGTGATTAATTAAAAGATTAATTAATTATTGAAAGTAATTAGAGGATAATTAATTAATGAGAATAATTAAAGGTTGATTAATGATAATGGTTAAAGGATAATTAATTTACTTAATTAATTAAAGGCTAATTACTTAATGTAATTGAAGGATAATTAATCAAGGATGATTAATTAAGATGGGTAATTAAAGGATGATTAATTAATTGGTTTGTAATTAATTAATGTTAAGTAAGCATGATTTAAAAGTGATTGAAGTAATTAAGTTTTTTTTTAGAAAAATGTGTGATCCTCTGTAAGTAGAGGAGAGCACACATGTAAATATATGTATATCAAATAGTAAGGTGCTGCCAACATGCTTGGCTAGTAACAAAACTAATTACAAGAATCAAAGAAACTCGGGTACCCCTAAGATGAGTTTCGGCAAGGCCACCACCCATCTCACCCCAATATCGAGTTCCGGCATGGCCACCACCCGATACTGAGGTGATTGAAGTACCTAAAAACAAAAGAAAAATGAAGCTCCAAACATCTGGATCGGAAGCTCCATGTATCACCAACTAAGAAAGAAACTCCATGCATCTGGATCGGAAGGAAAGGATCTACTCTGAAGTGGAACTGGATATGATGCTGAAAGGAAAACTGCTCTAGAGACTCTGTACAGAGGAAAAAGTGCCAAGCAGAAGAATGGATCCTCTCTGATGGCCTCTCTACAGTCCGAGAACCTGCAATCTAAAGACACAAGAACCTGCAAAATGTGCCATACAACCTATCTCCCATACCTATGTCTGAAGGATGACTAAGGAAAAGTTAGAATGATACATATATATGTATATTTATATAATTAATATACATATATTTGTATAGATGAGATAGAAAATAAAACCTAAATAAGACTAAACTGGACAAAATTAATATAATTAAAGGGCTAAAAACTAATAACAACGAAGACAAGAATAAAAAATGAACAAAACTTAAAATATTCTTATGAATCTTGATTGAAGTAATTAATTTAATTTATTTAAATTAATTAGAAATGGTGTGACTGATTAATCTTGCTTATGAATGATTGAACGATATTGTATGCCTTAGATTAGTTGATATCTCTGATATGTGACTTGTGATGCTGTGTGATATGATATGTTTGGTTTAAACTGTGATAATGTGGGTATCTATCGATGATGAATTACTGTGAAAAGGTGACACCCTGTATTTAAAGTTTGAATTGTATTTCACTTGAATAACTTGGGTTAAGATGACTTGGGATTCAAAGAGACCGGGGTCGGGTATCAGTAATACCCGAAACCACTTCGATAAGTAAACTAAATTCTTTATAAATTGGATATGTGAAATTATACAGGCTGTAATGGAATGAATTGAGTAACATGGACATTAACCTGAAAACTGTTGTGTGTGATAAATGTTTGACTATAAGAACTCATAAAGGGTATGAGTTACCCTGATATTCACATATGTTATAGCTTGGTATTTCATATTATATGGGTTTACTCACGCTGGTTTCGAGCCTGACCCGGGTGTTACTTTGATGTAATGCTCGGGTCAGACCGAGTATTACAGATTTCCAGGTTAGGACGTTCTGGAGCTCAGGAGGCGAGCTAGATGGCAGGAATGTATGGAGTTTTCCGCTGTGTATATTATTGTTGTTTATCTGGGCAAGTTGTTATATTGTCCAGTTTGTCTGTGATTGGTTGTAACTCTGATGTATTGATGTAATTTGACAAGTACAGCTTTCCTTTGTATAAATGTTATTATATTTTGATCCGCTGCGAATGTGAGATTCTGTGATTGTTTCATGTTTCTTCTTCTATCTCTTTTCTTCTTTTCCTAACTATCGGGAATTTTCAAAATCGAAAATTTCGGGTCGTTACATAATTAAGCAATTTCGATATTAGAGAAGAAAACTGAAGATAGAGATGACGGCTATGGTTTCGTGGTATTATTTATATAGTCATTAAGCTGGATTATGGGTTGTATATCCAATTTGGTTCGAAACAATTACACACGCTATTTAAATGCTATATCGTTTCTATTTCACAAACCGTAGCTCCAAACCCTTCGAAATTAGGTACCTAACTGATCAGCTTGGAAAAACCTTTGCAATAATTACAAACATGATACCCAATTCATCTTTTAATTAAAAATCCATTTTTAATTAGTATTATATATACGGCGTCGAATTTTTGGATCGTTACAACCTTACCCCCTTAAAAGAATTGCACCCTCACATGCCCAAATATAAAATTCAACCGAATTAATAAAGTCTCAATGGACTTAATTACAAAATGTTGGAAAACAAACCGATCACAAATTAACTGTGCATATAACGACCTTATAACACCATGAATCATGACACAATACAATTTATTCACACAATGAATTCAATTTTCTACATACTATAATAACATGTTAACTTTCTTAATCGTACAATCCAATTACAATATGTAAAAATGACACTCCATCAACAAAAGGTGAAACAATCTAAATCATAGATTAACCAATATTATGCATCTTCATAATTCAACCATAAAAAATGTCCATAATAGAACATAGGCCCATCAAAACATGCATGTACAAATAATTGTATACATATAAATCAATAACCAGCATGGCCCATCAAAATAAACACACATAATCAAATAATACAGTATCATCACCATACTAACATATAAACCAATAAAACGTGTGTGTTAATTCCAATGCTAACTACACATCCATCATAATATGTGTATCCTCAAAACTATCGATGAACTTCCTCATAGTCTCATCTTCATAATCGGTGTACCATTCCATTTTCACACCATCGAGAATATCTTGTGCCCCCACTTATGGTCACATCCTCAAAATAACATATTCTTAGTTATGGTTATATCCTCAAAATAATATGTGTGTAGTCATGGCTGCATCCTTCAAAATAATATGTGTCTAATCATGACTGAATCCTCAAAATAATATGGCTATCTTACTCATACTACAGTTGCATCAATCCTCGATCCTCAAACCCACATCATAAGGTCTCTTCGAAATAACCACCGTCATAAGGTGAATGAATACTTACTATCATTAGAGTGCTGTACTTTGGGATATATGAGTACTCATCATTCGTTTCCTTGCATGCATCAATGCCACTTAGAGTGCCAGGAACTAAACTAGACTTCCAAGCAGTCCAGGATAAGATATATCTTCCACCAGAATATCTTCTTATACCCTTGCTTTATGAGCACATAGCGAAACCTTCGAGTATCAATGATCCCTAAGCATACTTCATATACATAGTAGAGTGTGTCCTAGCTCCACTTCGCAAGTTCATAACTTAGAACTTGAAATGACCCTCCTATTTACTCACTAATTTTATTGGTGATTTTATTTTTTTTTGCAATAGAGATGATATATAGATATATCATTTATTACAAATATATTTCCCAGGGTCATTTTTCTTTCTCTAATAAACAAAAACATATCCAGGATCTTTCACAATATAGAAATATTGTTTTAATTCTAAATCATTTTTAACATACATATATGAAGATATCTATGTTATATTCTACTTGAATCAGAGCATGATAATAAGTAGAAATCCTTTTTAAATTTGCAAAAATGTGATAAATTCCCTTTTTAAATTAAAACTTATTGTATCCAGATTTTTGACTATAGTGTCCCCTGGAAATATGTACCTTAGACTGTTATTATAATTAAGAAATAACCAAGCAATGATCAGTGGAAAGCAGGCTTATAATATGGATGATTATCTTAAAGTCTGAATATTATCAAACTCAGGTTAAAAGAAAGTGGATCCTAAGTGAACACAAGCAACATCTAGGCGTAATGGAAACGCGCCTAACTTATTCATACAAGGTCACTGGTTCGAGTACTATGCTGGTCGGTTCAAACACAATTTTTGTTTTTCTTTTTTTTTTTTCCTGTATGGCTGAAATCTGATACCTACCTATAATTGTACGTATATATATTTAATTTTTGCCTATAACCTAACATACAAAACAATTCTTCTTGCATAACTATTTTTAAACCCATTCTTACAACTGTTTTAAGAATTTCCATTTATATTTTTGCCCAATATCAACATGTACACAGATATACATGTACATGTCAGTGTTTTTGTTCTTTTTCCAGAAAACTGAGCTCAAATGTTCCCTTGCTTCATTGATCTGAAGTGGGGCATTTGGCCTGACCTATGGCCTAACCATGTGGTTACCCTGGCCATGCTTTTGCTTGCATTATTACAACCCAGATTATACACAAAACATTGTTACCTTCTCTTTCCAAAAGCATGTATATATATTTGTATGAATCAGACATTTTGTGATCAGATATATATCATTCTTCCTAATCATACTTCTCTTTTTAAAAATACATCTTCAAGGTATAAACACTTTTTCTTGCATCTGGACTTATGTCAATATCATAAATTGAAGATATAGCAGTTTAATTCTTTTCTGGGTTTTCCCAATATTATTTTCTGTATATCTATATTCTTTTTGAAAGAACTCAGGATTTACTGAAATCATCATAAAATGATTATGCTTATAAAATCCAGGTTTTACCTCTAAATCAAAACAACTTTAGCAAATAGGTTTTCAAATCAGTTCACAACAATATCCTTAGTACATACCAAATCAGAAATAACCAGAAACAACATAGCACATGTCTCTTACAAATTCTGCCTACTTAATACATTTAGATAGCCATATTAATCAGGGAATACATGCATGAATTAACACGTTTTAGCTTTTATTTCTAATTATCTTAGCATCCTCTATTCCATATCTTTTTAATCTTGCTTACTTAGCTCCATCATAACCTGCAAAAGCATTAGTGGCTGCCTCATTATAAATGAGACACCCCCATGTGCCATGAGCAATAAGGGTCAGATCTATGATCTGGTGTGAGCATTTCTAACATATCCATGATATTAAGCTAAGGATACAGCATAAATATACTTTGCATACTTGACAGGTATTATCATGTACAATACATCAGAGCAAACATATGCAATAAAACAACTTTTATCTGGAACTACTAGGTTGCCTTTTCTTTTTTTTTTCTTATAAATTCCTGGCCTCATCTGCTATAAGGAATCAAAGGGACACATTGCCATGAACTAATTAACATTATGGCACAAAGATCTCAGGACTTAAACAAGCCATGTGCCAACTTGTCTACTTCAAATAGGACAAGCATTCCAGCAGCCTTCTTGGCACAAAATCCTTAGTTATATCACTAAGTGTATTTATGTTCATTCTATCAATGATAGCTAGGTGTACATACCACCTGTACTCATGAAACATACTAGTTACCTTGCAGCCATGATATTGCAAGCAAGTTAAAGGTTACTTTCTAGAGATATAACACCCCAGTCATTCCATCTCACATTATTTATCATAGAAACGCCCTATTCAAGCATATACCAGAATGTTTGCAACTGAGAATAAATACATGGCTCTATTGAGTTTATTTTGATTTTTCAAGCAACTATATTTAGCCAGATTTTCAATCTTTTTTAAACATAGTTTTTAGGCTTGTAAGTTTCTGTTTAGTTTAGGGCTCAGCACTTATAGAGAAAAACTCCATTGCACCCTTAACCAATTATTTCAAGCCTCAGCACCATACCAATGTATATGCAGCTCATAGTTTTATCTTTTCATTCTTTGTCTTAAGCCATTATTCAAACTAGTTACAAATACTCTGATATATGTTCCTTAAGGTTTTGGTATAATATACAGAGATGAAAATAGAACAACAAAGTTAAACATCCAGCATAGCAGATCATATCTCATCAAACATTCATGAAACCATCAGCAGCCAACATAGTTTGTCAATCAAAACATGCAAAATATAACATATAAAAGCTTGGCTGCCTAATCCCAGGTCTTAATGCCATGTATATGAGTGAGGATACTCACCTAAATGCTTACACAAACTCAAACCAGAAAACCCTTCAAATCTTTAGCCTTATCTTCCTCTTCTTCCTTAGGTTAATTAATTAGTGAGAGAGCAGTTTTCTGATTGGGCTCTTGGTATAAATAAGGGTTCTGTCTAGGGTTTTGAGTGATGCAAAATCCCTATTTTAGCCCAGATCAGAATCATGCATTTGGCATTGCATATTCCCTCCTTCCTAATCCCTTAATATCCCGACCAATATTTTAAAACAAGACTAAATTGTGCCTATTTTCCTTTCTTTTCAGAAAGTGATAACTTTAAGTATTTTTATTATATTTACTTCAAACATGATAATGGTGTGACTTTCTATTTTCTGCCTATGTACATTTTCTTTCTTGCACTTTGGTTCTTACTGTTTTAGTGCTTCCTTTATTTATTTTCTGCTCAAATAATATCTGGATATAAATATACATTTATACAACTATGGGTGTTAATTTAATTTTAACCATTTATTTGCAGAAAACATGTGCATACTTATGTGCATTTCTACACCTATTTAAAATTTCACTTATTCATTATAAATCAATGTTTTCTTCTGCCTTAATTTTCAGACAAGTCTTACATAGGCATATATATAGATATATATATATATACACACACATCCTCAGGAATTTTTAATACTCATGTCTAGGTCTATATTTTCTTTATTTAAAACATTTTATCTAAATGTTTTCCTTCCTTGTTTTATTATTCAGGAATTCTGGATTTTCTCTTAGTGCCATAACTAGTGTGCACGTGCACACATGCACACAACCTTGCACCACTGAAAATCCCACCTATATAATAATTCTGATTTTCCCCCAGAATTTTAATCATTTATTAAAAGAATTTTCCTCAAAATCTTGGGGTATTACAATCACCCCTCCTTTTAGGAATTGTGCCCTCACAATTTACAACATATTCTTTGAGTACTCCTACTTTCTTAGGAAAATTATTCAAATATGCATGAGCAATTTAAATAGTCACTGTCTATCATACATATCAAATTTTCTTAGTAATCTAAGAATTTACCTTTTAAATTTGCAAAGAGCCTAGGGTAATCCATCCTGATTTTATCCTCTAGCTCCCAAGTACAATCACTAGGATCTATACTCCATTGAATCTTTACAAGCTTCAATGTCTTGTTTCTTAATTTCTTTTCTTCCCTTGCCACAATTCCCACTGGCTCTTTCTCATAGATTAGATCTGGATTTATCTGAACTTCAGTAGGCTTTTCTAAGATTTCCTCCTTGTCATGTACCCATCTCCTTAGTTGTGACACATGAAACACATTGTGCATTGCACTCATCTTCTCTGGAAGCTCCAGCTTGTAGGCTAGTGAGCCTATCCTCTCCAAAATCTTGTATGGTCCAACATATCTGGGTCTGAGTTTCCCCTGCTTGCCAAATCTCAAGACTTTCTTCATTGGTGAAACCTTAATGAAGACATAATCACCTACTTTGAATTCCACTGACTTCCTCTTTGCATCAGCATACTTCTTTTGCCTATCTTGAGCTACTGCCATCCTCTTTCTCACCAGTCCTATTTTCTCTATGATGTCTTTGACATATTCTGGCCCTAGGATAGCTTTCTCTCCTGCCTCAGCCCAACACATAGGTGATAGACATGGCTTTCCATATAGGGCTTCAAAGGGTGCCATTCCAATTGTGCTTTGGTGGCTATTATTGTATGTGAACTCAGCCAAATGGAGGTGGTCCTCCCAATTTCCTCCAAAATCTAACACACATGCCCTAAGCAAATCCTCTAAAATCTTGTTTACCACTTCTGTTTGCCCATCTGATTGGGGGTGATAAGCAGTGCTTAGGCACAATTCACTCCCCATAGCTTCTTGGAAGCTCCTCCAGAAGCTTGAAGTGAAGATTGTATCCCTATCACTCACTATAGTTTTAGGAACACCATGCAGTTTTACCACTTCTCTCATAAAAGTTTGGGCTAACCTAGGTGCATTTCTGTCTGCTTTCACTGGTATGAAGTGGGCTACTTTAGTCAGCCTATCTACAATCACCCAAATACTTGTATTTCCCTTCTTGGATCTAGGAAGGCCATCTATGAAATCCATAGATATGTCTTCCCACTTCCACTGTGGTATGCTAAGTGGCTGCAACAACCCTGAAGGTCTTTGGGTCTCAGCTTTTATTTGTTGACAAACCATGCACTTAGCAACATATCTGGCTACATCAGACTTCATTCCCTTCCACCAATAGTCCCTTTTTAAGTTTTGGTACATTTTGGTGCTGCCTGGATGTATTGAATATTTGCTCCTATGGTACTCATTAAGGATTTCTTCTTTCAATTCTATGATGTTTGGGACACATATCCTTCCCTTGTACCTTAAGTATCCTTTTACATCCATGTGATAATCCTTCACTTCCTCCTTCTTTAATAGGAGAGACCTCTTTTCTGCTAAGTCTTGATCTTCTTCTTGCATTTTTGCCACCTTCAAGGCCAAGTTTGATTGTAAAGTAATTAAACTTAACCTTCCTTTACTCCTTTCTTCCTCAATTATTTCCATACTCATCCCACTGCTCTCATCTATTTCCAAATCAGTGAGCATGGTCAAATCTCTAAACTCCTCCATCATCAACATGGCCACTTTTGCATGCTGCCTACTCAATGCATCTGCCACTTTATTAGCCTTGCCTGGTGTATAAAGTATATCTAAGTCATAAGCAGCAAGAAATTCAACCCATCTGTGTTGTCTCATATTTAAATCTTTTTGTGAAAAGAGATATTTTAAGGTCTTGTGATCAGTGTATAAAATGAACTTTGCACCTAATAAGTAATGCCTCCAAAGCTTCAAGGCATAAACTACTGCTGCCAACTCAAGATCATGAGTTGCATATCTAGTTTCATGGGGTTTTAGTTGTCTAGATGCATAGGCTATGACCTGATCTTGCTGCATCAACACAGCCCCTAGCCCTGACCCACATGCATCTGTATATACAACCAATCCCTCATTGCCTTCTGGTACTCTCAACACTGGTGATTTTACCAAAGCCTCCTTGATCTGGGTGAAAGCTTGTTCACACTTATCAGTCCATATAAACTTTTGGTTCTTCCTAGTCAGGTTAGTGAGTGGCATTGCTATTTTAGAAAATCCTTGTATGAACCTCCTATAGTATCCTGCCATCCCCATGAATGACCTTACTTCACTAACATTGTTAGGCTTCTTCCATGCTTGGATTGCTACTATCTTATTGGGGTTTACAGAAATTCCTCTAGCAGAGACAACATGTCCAAGAAAGTGTACTTCCTCTTGCCAGAACACACACTTAGAGAACTTTGCTTTCAAATCTTTTTCTCTTAATCTAGATAAGACCAAATGTAAGTGGTTCTCATGTTCCTCTATTGTTCTAGAGTAGATTAGAATATCATCTATAAAAATCAGAACAAACTTGTCTAAGTAATCTCTGAATATCCTATTCATTAGGTCTACAAAGTAAGAAGGGGCATTTGTTAGCCCAAATGGCATAACCAGAAACTCATACAAACCATATCTTGTGTTGAATGCTGTATATTTAACACTTGATTCCTCAACCTTCATCTGATGAAACCCAGATGCCAAGTCTAGCCTAGAAAACACTTTAGCTCCACTGAGTTGATCAAAGAGATCATCTATCCTGGGTAATGGGTATTTGTTTTTGATGGTTACTTTGTTTAATTCTCTGTAATCTATACACATTCTTAAAGTACCATCATGCTTTTTAACAAATACTACAGGAGCACCCCAGCATGAATTACTTGGCCTTATAAACCCCTTGGCTTCTAATTCTTCCAGCTGGTTCTTTAGCTCCTTTAATTCACTTGGCCCCATCCTTGTAGGCTTTTTGATAACTGGGCTAGCCCCAGGCATAAGGTTAATCTGGAATTCAACAGGTCTATGGTGTGAGACACCTTTTACTTCCCCAAATACATCCAAGTATTCTTTAACTATGGGGATTTCATTAATAGCTATTTCCTTGGGATTATTTTCTAATTCAATTAAATGATTTAGACTGTTTTCTTTGATAGGTTCACATAGAATTGTAACCCTTTGGCCTTTAGAATTTTGTAGTGAAATGGTGGATGCATCTAGGTCAATTATGGCTTTGAATTGTCTTAGCCAATCTGCCCCTAATATAACTCCTATATTTGGGAAGTTTAGAACATATAAATTGGAAACAAATGTGTTTCCTCCTATGTTCAAATTCACATCCACACAGATCATATCTAATACACTAGAACTTCCTAAAGGGCTTTGTATTAACAGAGGTACTTCAGCCAAATTGCAGTTCATTTTCAACCTTTTAACTATTTCATGGGAAATGAGTGAGTGGGTTGCCCCGGTATCATATATTACAGCTAAAGGTATGGTACAAATAAATAGTGTACCTTCCACTTGACCATGGTTTTCAGCATTAGCCTCAATTATGGCCTTGCCCCTACCTTCCAGGTTTGCCACTTTCCCTTGTTGCTTGTTTTCTGGGCAATTTCTTTTCATATGCCCTTCCTTCCCACATAGATAGCATTTGAAAGCTCCCCCTTTAAGCTCTGGGCATCTTGGCTTAATATGGCCTTCTTTCCCACAATGGTTGCAAACTATTTTTCTTTTGGCTTCATTGGGCTTTGCATCCACTGCCTTCTTACCATCTGCCTCTCCTTTCTTCTTATCATAAGGGTGGTACTTTCCTTTGTTCTTCTTGTTACTATTGTTTTTGAAATTCCTGAACTTATCTCTTTCCTTGTCATGCTGCTTAATCTTCAGAGCCAAATCTATCACTTGATCAAAAGTTCTGTCAGCATAAGGTAGTATAGCCCTGCTAAGTCCTGGGTTCAATCCCTTGATGTATCTATCATTTTTGGATGCTTCATCAGCCACTAACATTGCCCCATAGGTTGACAATCCCTCAAACTTCTGGGTGTATTCTGTGACATTCATAGTCCCCTGTCTAAGTTTAATGAACTCCTCAAGTAAAGTGGTTTTTGCTGAGGCTGGAACAAACCTTGCCTCTAACATCTCCTTAAATTGATTCCAATTAATATCATTTTCATTCCTGCCAGCTATGATCACCTCCCACCAACTCAAAGCCGCACCTTTCAATTGCCTTGAGGCCACTTGCCTCTTCCTTTGGTCATCTAGTTGCATATCAGTGAAGATCCTCTCTAATGTCCTCAGCCATGCTTGAATCTCCATTACACTTTCAGTTCCTTCAAAGCTCTTGCCTCCCAAGTTGGTATAAGTCTTCACTAACTTGGAGAGCGCCTCATGTGGGTTCTCAGGTCTGTGCCCAATTCCATCTCTCAAAACTCTCACAAATTCCTGCATGTCAAGCATTTGTGGTGTGCTAGATCCTCCTTGATGATGAGACCCTCTTCCTACCATATTTCTAAAAGTATATGTATTTCATCTTATTAGTTTATAACACTAGCTTTTATTTTACATTGATTGTATCTTTTCCTATTTAATCATTGTGTATGTCACATGCACACACATACATACATTCAGGGAATACTTATAAACAGTCAAATATACAAACAATCCTAGTATAAACATAAGCATACAAACATTTTGCTATGTTAATTAAAACATAGCTCTGATACCAAATGAAATGACCCTCCTATTTACTCACTAATTTTATTGGTGATTTTTTTTTTTTTGCAATAGAGATGATATATAGATATATCATTTATTACAAATATATTTCCCAGGGTCATTTTTCTTTCTCTAATAAACAAAAACATATCCAGGATCTTTCACAATATAGAAATATTGTTTTAATTCTAAATCATTTTTAACATACATATATGAAGATATCTATGTTATATTCTACTTGAATCAGAGCATGATAATAAGTAGAAATCCTTTTTAAATTTGCAAAAATGTGATAAATTCCCTTTTTAAATTAAAACTTATTGTATCCAGATTTTTGACTATAGTGTCCCCTGGAAATATGTACCTTAGACTGTTATTATAATTAAGAAATAACCAAGCAATGATCAGTGGAAAGCAGGCTTATAATATGGATGATTATCTTAAAGTCTGAATATTATCAAACTCAGGTTAAAAGAAAGTGGATCCTAAGTGAACACAAGCAACATCTAGGCGTAATGGAAACGCGCCTAACTTATTCATACAAGGTCACTGGTTCGAGTACTATGCTGGTCGGTTCAAACACAATTTTTGTTTTTCTTTTTTTTTTTTCCTGTATGGCTGAAATCTGATACCTACCTATAATTGTACGTATATATATTTAATTTTTGCCTATAACCTAACATACAAAACAATTCTTCTTGCATAACTATTTTTAAACCCATTCTTACAACTGTTTTAAGAATTTCCATTTATATTTTTGCCCAATATCAACATGTACACAGATATACATGTACATGTTAGTGTTTTTGTTCTTTTTCCAGAAAACTGAGCTCAAATGTTCCCTTGCTTCATTGATCTGAAGTGGGGCATTTGGCCTGACCTATGGCCTAACCATGTGGTTACCCTGGCCATGCTTTTGCTTGCATTATTACAACCCAGATTATACACAAAACATTGTTACCTTCTCTTTCCAAAAGCATGTATATATATTTGTATGAATCAGACATTTTGTGATCAGATATATATCATTCTTCCTAATCATACTTCTCTTTTTAAAAATACATCTTCAAGGTATAAACACTTTTTCTTGCATCTGGACTTATGTCAATATCATAAATTGAAGATATAGCAGTTTAATTCTTTTCTGGGTTTTCCCAATATTATTTTCTGTATATCTATATTCTTTTTGAAAGAACTCAGGATTTACTGAAATCATCATAAAATGATTATGCTTATAAAATCCAGGTTTTACCTCTAAATCAAAACAACTTTAGCAAATAGGTTTTCAAATCAGTTCACAACAATATCCTTAGTACATACCAAATCAGAAATAACCAGAAACAACATAGCACATGTCTCTTACAAATTCTGCCTACTTAATACATTTAGATAGCCATATTAATCAGGGAATACATGCATGAATTAACACGTTTTAGCTTTTATTTCTAATTATCTTAGCATCCTCTATTCCATATCTTTTTAATCTTGCTTACTTAGCTCCATCATAACCTGCAAAAGCATTAGTGGCTGCCTCATTATAAATGAGACACCCCCATGTGCCATGAGCAATAAGGGTCAGATCTATGATCTGGTGTGAGCATTTCTAACATATCCATGATATTAAGCTAAGGATACAGCATAAATATACTTTGCATACTTGACAGGTATTATCATGTACAATACATCAGAGCAAACATATGCAATAAAACAACTTTTATCTGGAACTACTAGGTTGCCTTTTCTTTTTTTTTTTTCTTATAAATTCCTGGCCTCATCTG
The DNA here is from genome assembly GCA_030737815.1 of Allium fistulosum. Lineage (NCBI taxonomy): Eukaryota > Viridiplantae > Streptophyta > Magnoliopsida > Asparagales > Amaryllidaceae > Allium > Allium fistulosum. Next base: position 1,188,856,773 of record CM060904.1, on the reverse strand, counting down.
CTATAAGGAATCAAAGGGACACATTGCCATGAACTAATTAACATTATGGCACAAAGATCTCAGGACTTAAACAAGCCATGTGCCAACTTGTCTACTTCAAATAGGACAAGCATTCCAGCAGCCTTCTTGGCACAAAATCCTTAGTTATATCACTAAGTGTATTTATGTTCATTCTATCAATGATAGCTAGGTGTACATACCACCTGTACTCATGAAACATACTAGTTACCTTGCAGCCATGATATTGCAAGCAAGTTAAAGGTTACTTTCTAGAGATATAACACCCCAGTCATTCCATCTCACATTATTTATCATAGAAACGCCCTATTCAAGCATATACCTGAAACACAACTCCTAAGGTGGACTTAGGACGATGATCCTTGTTAAGTTATTCTACGTTGTTCCGAAGTTTGGCTCTGATACCAAGCTGTGACGCCCCACCTCTATACCCACGCTAACCAAGAACACTACGATGTAGTGCTGTCAATTAGCGCGGAGAATAAGGCTGTGGAGGAGCGACCATCCATGTAACTTCTTTGTGCGAGCATCGATACGTCAGATAGAATAGAATGCATATCTTTTAAGGAGGAAATCCGACATACCGATACAAACACAAAGCTATCACACGGTGGCTATATATAATCTTCGGAAACAAACATAGAAATAATCATAACGACAATCAGTCACAGACATCCATATCACAAAGGCGGAAGAAGATATGAATAAATATATAACACATGAAAGTGTACATCAGAGTAGTGGTCAGAAAGATCCACGATAATACAAAAGAATAGCATCACGTGCTATACAAAAGAATAAGTACACAACATAGAGTCTATATCTCAAAGGTGTACATCCAAAAACTACTAATCTAAGTAGTTAGCCAAAAGTCAGAATAATCCTGAAGAGAAGTCAAGCAGAAGCACCTGTAACATCTCGGTCTGACCCGAGTATTATTTATAAGAAAATAATAAACGGATCAGTCTAACTATAAATATCAGATGATATGGTATACAGTAAAAGGCATGACATGAACATGTAATAACCATAGCGACATACTACTATAAGTATGTAAATGATAATCAACAAAAGATTAATCAATATCACAAGAATCTTCTCAAAGATCCAAACACATAAAAAGGTAATGACACACGAATTCACCAATACACAAAAACCTGATATCATATCAGTGAAAATCACAAAAGTTGGTGAAGCACTAAATCCAGAAATCAACACACGAAATCCAGAACAAATCCCAGAAATCAACACACGAAATCCAGAAAACACATAAAGGGGGGAGGCCTAACACATGAATGGGAGCATTAAAACTCACCTACGCGTAAACACATGACGAGATAATATCTCATGGAAGCTATCCATTAAATTTTTACACATGAATGGCCCGAAGACCATAGGAAATGTGATGGCGAAACATCACATGATCGGGGTATAGTCTCCCACGTAGACAAAGAGACATCGCTCAATCGCTAGTCTAAATCACAAAAATGATCGTCATGATCATAAGGAAGTGTCAATCACACCAAGCTAGTAAATATATGAGTTTAGCTTCATGTCCCATAACCACTTGCTTAACTTAAATATTTACGAACAAGCTGTAAATCTTCACTAGGAAATTGTCACAAAAAGGGTTCAATCGAACAAGTCCAAGAGCTAACCGACGAAGTGAACGCAAGCGTTTCATACCACTCGTTTTACTAAGTCGTTTAAGTCGATTTCTCATTCGAGTGAAGTAAAGGCTTGTATATACTAGTAGATTGAAAATCGGTTTGAGAAAACGAACTTTTGATACTTAAAATAGTGTTGAAATCGCTTTGATGAAAGAGTTTTGATATTTACTATTAGTATTGAAACCTTCATATATCTTTAAAGTGACAAGTCATAAAACGATGGTAGAACAAATCAATTCACGTTCGAAGACGTGAGTAAAGTGCAAAGAAGTCAATCCCAAACCATCAAAGTAGAAATTCTGATAAACGGTACGACTTAGTGAAGGCAAGCTGGTCCAACGACCTAAGGAGAAGTAGGTCATACGACCTAAGGGAAGACTGCCGTGCAACCTAGCTGAAGAACAGGTAAAATGACTAAGTACTAACTCGCGAACGACTTACGACTTAAGGGAGGCAAGCGACTTACGACTTAAGGGATAAGGTCATACGACCTAAGTGGAGAATGCCACGCGACTTAGCTGAAGAACAGGTCGAACGACCTAAGGGAAAAACAGGTCAAACGACCAAGTACTAACTCGCGAACGACCTAGCGAAGGCAGAAACGACCTACGACTTAAGGTCATACGACTTAACTGGGCATGCGACCTAACGAGTTAGCAAGGCACGCGACCTAAAGACTTAAGCTTTGAATACGAGCTACGAGTTAGCAAACGAATGTCTTAACGACCTAAGCCTTGAACGACTTAGTGGAACGAACGACTTACGACTTAAGCTCCAATTCGAGCTACGGGCTAAGGGTGGAACGACCTAGTGGAGTTAGGTCGAGGACGACCTACGACTTAAGGCCAGGGCGAGCGAGCTAACTGCAAAACGACCTACGACTTAAGGCCTTTAACTCCTGAACGACTTATACCTTTAGCCCCTGAACGACTTAACACTTTAACTCGTGAACGACTCGAGGAGTTAACTCGCAAACGACTTATGCCTTTAACTCGTGAACGACTCGAGCCAGGCGAACAGAAACACACGCGCGCGACTTAAACCCTTAACTCGTGAACGACTCACGACTTAGGCTTAACTCGTGGACGACTCAGCGAAGGCCAGAAACGACTTAAGGCCAGAAAAATCACCAAAACGCTGAAAATTGCAGTTTTTCGCCAATCCAATCCAAACCAAAGGCAAATGTTGATGCAAATGCAATAGGGGATCATTCCCAACAGTCCAAGATAGATATAGGCAAGATGTGAGATCAAAAATCTCACCTTTTCCACGAAATTGATGAAGATGAAGATTGAAAGCAAGGGGAAGCAATCCAAAGCTTGAATCCACAATCTTCTACTTGAATTTGATGTTGAATCTCGGATTTGCAATAGAATTTGAGTTGGGAGTTTTAATTTCTCTTTCCCTCCACCATTTTTGAAGAAGCTTGAAGTATTTGATGAAGTGATGAAGAGAAGAGGGGGTTGGGCTGAGTTAATGCAGTCCAAACCAAAGTCTCAAGCGGGAAAAGTGACGAAAATTTCACTATCTCCAAACATATCGAAGTTTACACTCAAAAAGATCGCAAACGTCATTTTGAACTCAATGGGGGTGGTCTCGAGTCCTAATTTGACCGTATGCAAAAAGTAGCTTTTCGGACTAACATCCGACTAACGATAAAATATTTAAATAAAATATTTAAATATAGAATCGATAGATATGCGGGTTGTTACAAGGCGGACCCTATAATAGCCACTTAATACCTCAAACCCAAAGCGGACCATTCCCGAGATATCCTCTATCGTGCCTAACCACTAACCTTGACCATTTAATACTTCTTAAATAGGGAGGAGGTTAGCCCTCAATCAGTCACTTACCACCTTCAACGCCAAAGTTGGTCCTACATATTATGACCCGTGACCCAATTGTGACATCTCATATTAGTCCGACTATTCCTAGAAACTGTTAGCCAGATTAACTGGGCAGTTTACCCTATAAAATTTAGGACTAACCTTACGTCCTCTATGGGTACTTATTATAGGTAATGTCTCACATCAGTCCCAAAGTCACACTGCTACTAGCTAGATTAGCTGGACAAACTTCTGTGTGCTTTCGACTGACCTTGCATCCCTAAAGCTTAGTCATAATCTACTCTTACTTAACATATTATCATACATCTTACCGCATTCCTTATTAAGGCCTTATAAGAAAAAACCCTTATTTCACCTTAACTATCAATTCCTTGCCTTAGAGGGATTTAATACTAATTAATAACCTATTTACTACGCTATTAATTTTACGTTATTTATACACTAATTCCTAAGTTATTTCCTTACACATCATTTTCTAAGTTATTTCCTTTCAAAAACCCTTAATCAGATCCAAAGAAAAAGACGAGATGTGGAATAAAATGTAAAAAAAAATTAAAATTGCAATAACTATACAATTCCACTATTTCAATATAGAATAATTGAGATCCTAACATAAGAATTAACATTTTGCTTAAGGGAATTTTAAGGTTTTAGTTTGATGTTTTTGTAATAAAATGCAAATTATACTACACAATTACTGGAATAAGAAAAACGAAGGTTTCCACTTACAAAATGTCTTTAGCTCTTCCTCTTGGATTTGTATACACTCGCTTTAAATCTCTTTCAGATCTCTTCTTTTAGAAATATATAACAAAGGAATTGTATATGAATTAGATTTAGAAATTTAGGGATTCGAGGAGAATAATTAGAAATTAAATAATAAACACCTAAAATTTCTTATCTTAAACCATAGATAATTTTCTAAATCTTTGAAGAAAGTGACCAATAGAGCCTAAGGGACTAAGATCTTAATTATAATGGTTAGAAAGCACCAAATCCATCGAACTTGAGTCATTTTAAAATAATAAAATCAGACTTATTCGCCGTGTAAAAGACCCTAGCTGCCACTAGTTCTTCGGTCAACCGCTTCTACCTATGCGGTCAACCGCTAGCGGTCGACCGGTCCTAGGTAGCGGTCGATTGGCAACCGTATTTTGGAAAGAATATTAATTGCCATTGATTTATTATTTAATTCCTTTATTAATATTTAACGTTTACTTAACCTCCAAGTCTAATTACCATTAATTTTAAAATTTCAAATTTTGACATTAATTATTTATTTAAATTTGAATTCGATTTAAATTAATTTGAATCCGAAAATTTCAAACGTTAATAACTTTTCGTTTAAGCTCCATTTTCAAATCTTTATTTATGAAAATTGGTTGGAAAATCATCACGAACGCAGCGACACTACTTTCGTGGCCAAATTCCGACATTTACAGAAATTTAATTTTTAGCTTTATTATTACTTTATTACTTAATTATTATTTTATTAGTTAATTTCTTATTAATTTACAGAGTGTTACATTCACCCACCGTAAAAAGGTTTTCATCTTTGAAATCCCTAAGGGATGGACAGCGTAACACGCACTAAGCGTCCATATTATATAACCAAGTTGGCTACATAACCATCAACTCAACCAAAAGTGCAATGTGATTATATATGTAGACATACTATAGATAAGCTCAATCCTAGCATGTAAGCAAGTGTCTGACACATAGGCATGTATGTAAACATCCTAGATATGCAATAAGTTTTCTATATCAGTGCAAAAGTGACAGTGAAAAGTGTGGCAACCATATCCTACCATCCAATCTAGCAATCATGATGCAACCAAAACATAATTTTGGAGAGAGAAAGTTTAACAATGAAAAGCTCGGGATGGGAAGTTCTTATCTTCTCTTCAATTTCCCATGTGTTTTCCACCAGGTTATCTTTCTATTGTACTCGAACTAACCTAATTTCTTTGTTGCAGAACTTCCTAGTTCTGTACTTCACAATGCAAGCGGTGGAACGAAATGCTATCGGCTCTATCTCAATGTCTCCCAATTGATTAGGCTCTACCATGGTGGATGTGCTATGAAGGCATATCCTTAAGTGTGAAATTGAAAAATGTCACGGACTCCTGCTAATTTACCCGGTAGCTCCACACGAAGTATTCCAATTCTTTCCAAAAATGTGAAAGGCCCAACAAATCTTGGTGCTAACTTTCCCGACTTCCCAAATCTCACGACCCTCTTAAGAGGGAAAACTTTAACAAACACCATGTCCCCTACCTCGAACTCCAACTCCTTTCTTCACTTATCCACATATGTTTCTAGAGACCTTGTGCGTCCTTCATTCGCCACCTAATCAATTCTACCTTCTTCGAAGTCTCGCAAATTAAATCTGGTATGAATAAAATTTTGTCGGTTGTTTCCCAATTGGGTGATTTTCATGGCCTCCCAAAAAGTGCTTCAAAGGGTGCTATGCCAATCGTCGCTCGGTGACTATTATTGTATGTGAATTCGACCAAAGGTAAGTGTCAGTCCCATTGTTCTCCAAAGTCCATGATGCAAGCTCTCAACAAATCTTCCAAGATTCTATTCACTCTTTCAGTTCGACTATCGGTCTGTGGCTGGTAAGCAGTGCTAAGATTCAACGAGGTTCCTAAAGCTGTCTGCAAACTCCTTCAAAATTCTCTAGTAAATAAGGGGTCCCTATCACTGACAATGCTAATAGAAATTCCATGAAGTCGACCACCTCCTTGATATAAATTCGTGCTAAAGACGTTGCAGTCCTATTACTTATAACGAGAGTAAAATGGGTGCTTTTAGTGAGCCTCTCCACTATGATCCATATTGCTTCATTGCCTCTGTTGCTCCTAGGCAACCCATCTATGAAGTCCATTTTTGTTAATTGGTGGATTGGGATAATTTCATAGTAGATGTTCCTGTAATATTACGATTAAATTTTATGTTTCATTTTACTAATAAGCTCCCACCAGTCTTTTATGTTTCACCAAACCCTAAGTGAAACATAGAAATCTTTCAATTTTATTGCTAGATATTTAGACTCGAATGTCTTGGGATTCCAACCTTGGGAAAAGCTCAAAAAATCATACACCCACATACGATGGATAAACCCTTATCAGTTGTGTCATATACAACTCCTAACTTGTGGTTCCATGTCCTAATTGCTTCTTTACCTTTAGGAAAGCTAAACAAATAAAGAGAGATTATGCACTCGTACCTACCATTTCACGACGGCCTAAGTATACCATACATACCTTGAGGAAAGCTCGATAAATATGTACAATTATCTTACCCCATCTAGTCTATATATTAATTATACTACACATAACATCTCTAGCTTCAAGAAAGATCAACAACTAAAGAGTATGGAAGTAATTTATTGATATATAAATGGAGGAGGAAACTTTATACCAAAGGTTCAAAATCTTCAATATACTTACTTAGAGTGATATCGGCTTATGGAATAATGTATTTCTTATGAAATACCATCACTATTCAGATATCAGATACATCAAAAATCACGGTATACGTACAATACATATTTATTTATCCCTTAGGTCTATTTATGGTTTCTTAATGTTCCACCTTTAATTTACACATTCATATTATATAACTTTTATAATTTAGTTTACTTATATAATATTCTTATGTATGATATTATATTAACTGAATCTTGTTTGATTAATTAAATTAATTAACATTTTAATTAATTTTATATTATTCAATCATAACATTTCATATTGAAATGTACTGTAACACTTATAGTTATACACATTTACCTTTATACATACACACACACACACACACACATATATATATATATATATATTATTTATTAATTAACTTTTAATTAATTTATTTGATCAAACTATTTCAATTAAATGTTATCAATTTTGAAAATTCTTTTATATACATATATACTTATATCGTCTTAAACATTTCAAGACAATATAACATATATACATATGTGTGTATATATTCTACATGTGTATATATTTTTATTTAATTAACCTTTCAATTAATTTATACATTTTATTAATCTTATTATATTTATAATTTTCAAAATTTTATTCATTTTGTTTTCAAAACATTTTTGAAAAATTATATTATAACATTTATAACATATTTCTTATTTTAACTTTAACTTTTAATTTTAATATTTTATTTTAATTTCAAAACAATTTGGAAAATTAGCCAAAAGCCCAATTCAAATTGGTCTTCTCTATTAGGGGAAACCTTTGGTTCACATCATTTTTTAGGCCAGGCTGGTAGTAAGGTAGGGTAAAGTCCTCGATTATCCAAACCCAATCCTTTGACACTACCTTTTTAGGCCCCCTACTAACTGGGTTGTAAGCTTAATCCATTAAACCTAACATGACTAATTTAGATTGCATAGGTTATTGGGCTCCAATACCATTCTTGGATTTGAGCCAGCATGCAGTGGGATATGGGTAAATTTTAAAAAAAATTATTCCATTTGTATTTTACCGGGCCTATGAAGTTTAAATTTATCTAGTTCTTATCTAAATTTGTTTTAAATAAAATCAATATATTAATCAATTTATAAATAAATTTTATTTATTTTAAATTTATATGATATAATATAATATGTGTATCATATACACATCGGTGCGTACGTGCACATGCAACATGAATGGTGTATGTAATGACCTGGATTTTGAGCATTTTATATTTAAATATCAGAATTGTATAAATATTTAAATCATTGATTTAATGTGAATAAAAAATGATTTTGAAAGCTTGTTTAAATTCTTTTTAAGTAATAAATGATGATGGTAAACTTTTAACTTATAATTAAAAGTGATTAATCTTATGTTAATAATACTTCTTTCGAACTAACATGTGAAATTATCATTCTAGAGCACTGTCTTATAATTTGATGAAACTAGTGTCATTGAATCCGAAATATTGAGTCGTTGTGCGTCGATAGGTTTTGTGGTGATCGGGTGTCCTACGTGATCATGCGAGCTCGAAACGTTCAACAATTTAATAAGAGAATTAAAGTATATTATTTATTTTCCTATAAATAACCATCACTTAACCAATATTATCAACTCTCCTCCTTCTTCCTTTTTATTTCATGTTACCAAATAAAGCCGCCTCTCATTTTGAATTGTTCTTGGAGCTTCACTCAACGGAATTCGACAATTCCGGATCTGTTGGCTTTGTAGAGGTAAGGGCTTCATAGTGGTGTGTGTTGATTTGGGTGTGAATGAATTTGGGGTTGCTCGAGTTTCAACGGTCGAGCTAGGGTTGAAGATAGCCAGAGATTGGAGCATCGATTGGGAAATCGAAGGATGGCGTTGGGTTGCTCGAGCAAGGGTGATCTTGTGGTAATGTTTGGAGGAGGCGCGGCATAGAGTGGTATGCGCAACATTTTGTTTGTCGTATGTGGTGGAGGAAGTCGTAATTTACTAGGTTGCTGGAGGTTGTTTCGAAGTTCCGGTTGAGTTATGGAGGCGAGGGAAGTTGAATGGCAGTGGTCATCGGCGTTCTGGTGGTCGGAGTCAAATCAGGACCTGGGATATCGATTAGGGCACGAGCGATAGGAATTTGATCAGGGACGTCGAGTGTGCTGGATCGAATAATGAAGTAAGTAAAACTTGCTACTAGTTTCTGAATATACTTATACCTTTGAGAAAAGTATATGCATACTTTTGAGAGCATTGAAATGTGTAGAAATCGATGGTGAAGTTTTATTTAAATAATGAAGTTAAATTAATAAGTGAAGTTTCATTTATAAAGAATTTTATTAAGTATATAAGAGTTTGACTAATAAAAGAGGTTTTTAATTAATAAAGGAAGATTAATTAAAAAAGGGACTTGAAGTCGTTTACATGACTTGATCATGCTTGTGTGTGTTGATCATGTTTTATGTATACTTGCTTATAGATAGTATACGGGACTTAGTTTCCCTAATATGATCATTCTCACTTTTGTTGAAATTGACCAACATATAGCACTAGAAATATCTAGAAGAAACATGGGAATTATATGATACAATTATCTTTAGTGATGCTATATTATATGTATAAACTCGTTTTGCTACTCTAGGACAAATGATAAGGAAATCCATCCACTTAAATGGTTAGTAGGTGATCTCCACTCTTATGTATTGTCTTTTTATTTTCTATAAAATTGGAGTTGAGCTTACCAGAAATCGAACGATTGGTTTTGGAGTACCCAGTAAGCGGGGGAGTGTACTTGTAACTACCCGAAAATTTTAATGATTTTAAATAATGTAATTAACTAAACTTTTTATGAAAATAAACAATAAAATTTGACAATGAAAATTTGATATTCGGTATGCATCTATTTAAGCATAGCAAGTGGCAGATTTTCATCCGAAAATATATAAGTTTGTTCAGTTGTGAAATTTCAATTTAAATTTTAAAATCAGTTAAATTTGATGGAAATTAAATATTTTTGAAATCAAAATATTTTTATAATAAAATTGTAAATCATTTTCTGAGTGAGACGTCATAATTCGTTTCGCTAAAATTGAACTGCTCTAGCCCCGTTTATCTTTTCGGCGTTTTAGCAGCAGTTTTGGCAGCGAAAATCGAGTTTTGATAAATAGGTTCTGTCTCTGATATTTGTGTACCATCTTGTTAGTCTCATCGTGCTGATCTCCATAGTATATTCATTTGTGTATTTTGACGTCCGTTGCATGGCAAAATCTGCAAAAATGTTAGCCGTATCGGTTCCGCATTTGAGCCTTTTGGTTTTCTTGTGTCCTTTCATTTGTCTATCGGTGAAAATAAATGGTCGCTAGCTATTATAATTTCTAAAATTCAACTATTGACTTTCACTATTCCCCATTGCAATATATTACTTTAGTTCATCCTTTCAAGCTCCACTTTCTTTCTCTCCGCTTTCTCTTATTTCTGATTCTTGCTTTTCAAAGGAAAAAAATAATTATATAAAATTATATATTTGTTTTACCTTAAGCATTGCTCGTCCCTTCTCCATCACATCTCGACCTATCTCCGGCCTCCACTTCCGAACATCATCCACCAAACCCAATAATCTGCACCACTCCACCCCAACGTCCTCCCACTGCCTTGCTCTGGCCTCTCCTCATCAGACCCGCCATGTCTTCCTGCCGCCAGCACAAACACCCACAGCCGCTCATCCTAACCTTTCTGCCCCACCATCAGCCAACCCGAGCACCAGCCCATCGCTCAGCCACAACAATACCCCCCTGACAACCCCACAACGCCGAACCCACTCCACAAATCCAGACTTCCACCTCACTGCTGAACTTTCCCATCTTCCCACCACAGTGCCGCATCGTTCCTTCTCCATAACCAACTGCTCCGCATAACACTAACCACCCTCCAATAGCTGAACAACACCCAAACCCCAAGCATACTGTGCCCTCCACCACAAACGCACATCTCCACTGTCCGCAATGGCCGCATCCTCCCCTTGCTCCGAACCTACAGCCTATCTCCTCATCCTTGCCCTCCTCGCATCAGTGGCAGAGCCTCTCCCCTGACCAAGCCCGCCACAAGCAGCCATTTCAACGACACATCCCTCCGCCATCTTCCCTCCCTTGCCACATAGCCAGCCCTTTCCATGCGTCGTCTCCCTCTGGCCTTCATCTGACCACCCACCCGAACGCCGCCTTCCTCCCCTGACCCTCTGGCCCACCTTCTGATCGCTGAGCTTGCACTTATAGCTGCAGCAACCCCCGGCAGCCGCTCCGACCATCACCCAGTTACCTTTTCCCCACCCGAACTCGATCTACCACCTTGAACCGAGCGCAGCCACTAGCGGACCAAGCTCCAACCCCTAGCCTTCCTTCTCTATAAAAAGAAGAGGGGAAGAGAGATATATATATATATATTGTTTTGATTCATTGAATTCGAGTTATTACGCTTTACCTTGTGTGCTCGCTGTCCGGAAATTTACAGTAGTTGTTTGCTTTGCTTTGCTGCTATCTGGATCTGTATCGCAGTAGTTCGTCTTGTCGTTGTCCCACTTGCTTATCCGTGTGCTTATCCGTGTCCATTTACATCTTATTCTCGTTGTTCTCAAGCCTCGAAAGGTGAGCGATCACTCACAATTAACATTCTTATATTTAGTAAATTTAATTCACATGAAATGACGATTGAAATATGTTGTTAAATTTTGAATTGGTTAGAAATTTAATTGTTAAGTATGATATGTTACTATATGCATTTGTTGTAACGACCCGGATTTTTCAATGATTAATTTTGAATATTTAAATGGTTTAAATAATGGATTTGGAATTATAGTTTAGTTCATAAGTAATTAAAACTGAAAATTCGAGCGAATTCGTAAATTTTAGAAATCGTTGATTTAATCGACGCGTTAAAATAGCGTTTCGGGGCACAGTCTTGGAATTCGACGAAACCCATTCCATTGGATCCGTAATAGTGTATTATTATCGGATTTCAAATTTTCATAGCATTGGGGGTTATCATTTGGTAGTACGGGATATAAATGCGTTGGAATTAATATCGAAAATTCAATATAATAATTTGGGTTCAAAAATCTATCTTCTCCATACGATCGAATTTGGACTCGAAACCTTTTCCATTGCGTTCGGAATAGGGGTATAACATTATAAACGCCTAGCGGCATGCCTCGATAGGAGTTCAAAATTTTGAGTTGCATAATCGAGATGTTTTGAAATTTTATTAAACAAAATGGTCTAGCCAAATATTCCCATTGGTTTTTATTTTCACCTTTTCAAATCACTGTACCCTTGTCTATCCATACACGCAACCTTTGTCCCCTTCAGTTCTTTTAAATCATGACTTTCCCTCTTTCAAATCACCTTTCCTTAGGTATTAAATCTCGTCCCCCCTCATCTATTTCAAAAGAAATCGAAACTGCTTCTCTTCCTGTATCGTTTGAAATAAAATAAAACAGGGGGGAAATGAAATAAAATTGTAAATCGCATGTCCATGTTCTCAGTTCAAATTCACGAAATCAGTTCGAACAATGAAAATTGAAATCGCGCGTATTCCCCTCTTTTTATACTTCCAGTTCGAATCGAACGAAATCAATTCGTTTAAAAAAAATCGTGCTGCTCTCTCGTGCGATAGAAGATGATGGCGATGTTCAGGGAGATGGCGAGCGTGAGAGTTTTGGTTCGCAGTCGCGTGAAGTGTCGAGCACGATTTTGAGTGGATGGATGCGCGTGAGGTAGATGGGAGGGTTTTGTAGTCGGGAAGGTAATTTAATTTGTAGACAAATTTAAACTTTTTGTTAATCTTACCTTAATTAATTTAATCATCTTGATATTAATAAAATTCGTCGATTGATTGTACGAGGTTTAAAATTCGCAGTCAGGAACGTAATATCACGTACTCGGATGTTATTTTATTATAATGCTCGGGTCAGACCGAGTATTACAGATTCAGGTTAAATGCTGTGGAGCTCAGGAGACGAGCTGGAAGAGTTCAGACGTATATCACGTACTTGGTTATTTCCGCTGTGTGAGGACAAGTTATTACAATTGTCCATTTGATGTATTGAATTGTTGTACTCAGATAGTGGTCTGTATATTAACAGTACAGTTCTTGTATTTAAAATCTGTTATTATATATATTATATTTTGTTCCGCTGCGATTGTGAGATTCTGTGTTGTGTTCTATTTTTTTTATTCTACCTTTTTCTTTTTCACCCCTGATGAACTGGTGTTTCTAGCACTCGATTGTTCGGCATTCTTTACAGTGAACGTATTGATGTCGATTTTCGAGGGTCGAAAATCCCCGTTCGTTATAGTTGGTATCAAGGTTAAGCGAGAACCTTGGCTCTAGTGGGGATTACTCATTAGAGATAGAGTCAGTAATACTCTAGAATGAGTTTGAGTGTATTAATAGATATGAGGGCGTATTTGTTAGTGAATATAAAATGTTTTATATTGTGTTGGTTGATTTATTGAGTGGCTTATGAACTTTGGTCGGCACAGTCCGTACAACTGAATCGATAAGGGTTTCTAAACACTTAAATAGAGTAATTCGACACGGTATTGTTTTGAAATGGGGTAAATGAAATAATTTTACCCAAATTATGTTTTGATATAAAAGAAATAATTTTCTGAAATTATTATATATAGTTGGAGTGTTTGGATGATAACATTATAATCAAAAAATTACAAAATTGGAAATGGTTTATATAACCTAAAGAAAATTTGTACAAGTGTAATTATACAACTGGATTATAATTAAAATTGGATTCAAACCAGAATCTGGAAATTTAAAATTCCGGGAAGTTTGAAAAAAATATCTTTCAAAGTGGTGTGGAAAATAAAAATTAGAGTATTATTTTTGGGAATATTTTTGAAAGAAAATTGTTTTAAAATGAATTTTGGAAGAGATGTAGCACTAAACTCACTTCAGTCGCTGGAAAATAATTCGGGTGATGACTGCAGCATCACCAGTATTCATTTTCGAGTTTTTAGGTGATGGATTGCTACCGTAGTAATTTGATATAAAGATTTTTTATGAAAAAACAAATAATGTTTTAGAAATTTTGAGGAAATTGTTTGGATAGAAATCAGGTTGATTTGAAATGGTTTTTCAAACCAGAAAGGGTGTGTGTGTGTGTGTGTATATATATTTGATTTCAAGGTGATTTAAAATAAATACCGGGTGTTTAAAAATTCTGAAATCCTGTAGAAGATGATATTTATAAGGAGGGAAGTGTGAAAAATTGAAGTTGGAATAAAATTTAAAGTGAGAAAGTTGAAATGGGATTCAACTTAAGTTAAGTTGGATAAATTAAATTTTAGAAATTTAATTGATTGGAATTGAATTGAATTGAATTAGTATGGTGTATTAATGAAATGGAAGTTAACTTAAGCGAAGTAATTGAAATGTATAATGAAATTGAATGAATTAAAAATAAAATTGGTTGGAGTAAAATTTAACTTAAGTATGAATAACTCGAATTTGGTTTTGAAATGTTGGTTAAATGGAATTGAATTAAATATGAAAATGTGATTTATAAAGTGGCTATATAACTATAAGTTAAAAAATTTGAATTGGATTAGAAGTAATGCTAAATTGAATATAAATTTTGAATTGGGAAGTATTATAAAACCATATGGCATAAATCTTGAATGAGATAAAATTTAAGTGAAAATCTGGAATTGTGAATAAATAAATTGGGATAGCTTATAAAAATTGAAATTAATTGAATAAAAATGCACTGAGGCTATAAATAAATGTATGATCTCGAGTAAAAATAAAATGTGAATATACTCGAGTATAAAATTGATAGAAATGTGAAAAATAAGTTGTGTGACTTATAAAATTGTAAAGTGAAATAGAAAGCTAAAATAAAAATAGTTTGATATTTCGGTAAAGAAATAAAAAACCAACTTGAATTATAAGAGGAGTTTGAGCTCTAGTAAGAATTAAATGAAGTCATGTTTGGAGTAAAAATCAGACATTGAATTGTAAATGAAAGTGAGCTAATTAACTAAATAAATTTGTTAATTGAATATAGAAATGGATGTTGACTTGGTTAAATAAAATTGGATGGTGGATCAAAAGTAGATATTGGAGTGGAACTTGAGTTATAAATAAATTTCGACTTAAATTGTAAGTGAATTAAATATAATTGGAAAAAGTGTTGAATGAAAATGGAAATGGTTTGAAATAGTGAAGATTTAAGTTATAAATAAATTCAATTTAAGTGTAAATAAATTGAATATGGCCTTGGATATTGTTTAAAATGAATTGAAGCTTGAAGTTAAGTTTGAAGTGGTTTGGGTGGGTGAACTAATTAAATTAATTGGTAAATAGAATGGAATTTGATTGAATAAAAACCAAATAAAAAATTGAATTGAAATTTGATGGCAAGGGAAACAAACTTAAGTTATATAGTTGAAATAATTTAAAACTAAATGGATTAACTTAAGTAATAGTTTGAATGAAAGCTTGGTTCAAATAAATTTGTGAAATGGTTATTAATGAAGTAGCATAGAATGATTCCGAGCTAAATAAAATAGATTTGAATATAATATGGATATGAATGGAATGTATAACGTGGATTTGAATGGAATGCAAATGAATGGATTGAGTTTGAAATGGAAGAAAATTAAATATAAATTGATTCGTAATCAATTTAAAATAACTATAAACTGAAATGGTTATTTTATTAAATGAATATCGTCGAATTTTCATAGAAAAAAAATTATCGTTGACTTAATTGGAAGTAAATAAAATTCTGCGAATAAATGGAAAGTGGATAAAATTCCTCTTCAACAACAACTCAAGAAGCTTCAATCTAAGCTCATCAGAAAAATATTTCCTAAGTTAGGGTTTAGGAATTTTCGGAAATTTGAAGAGCGATTGAGATGGAGAAGATGAAGAGGATGCTTACCAAAGCTTCTCCTTGATTTCTAGCTTGAAGTTTATCCTTCCTAAGAGAATTAGGGCTTAGGAATTTCTAATTTCCCATTCCTTTCCCCATTTTTACTTTAAGCTTGAGTGTTAGGAAATAGAATGAGTGAATGGATGAATAGGAGTGGAGTTGGGTTATTTGTTAGGTTGGTGGGCTGAAACCCAAACCCAAAGCCCTAAATGAAAATATCAAAATTTTACTCAACTCCAAACATATCGATGTTTATACTCAAAAAGGTCGCAAACGCAATTTTGGACTCAATGGAAGTGGTCTCGAGTCCTAATTCGACTATTTACAAAAGGTGGCATTTTGGACTTAAATCCGACTAACGATGCTATATTTAAATAAAACATTTAAATATACAATTGTAAAATATGCGGGTTGTTACAGACTCCCCTCCTTAAAGAAATTACGTCCTCGCAATACTTAAGAAGAAGAAATAAAAAGTAACAACCATACAAAGGCATAACAACACAAAAAGAAGAAATTTTGAAATGAGAAGTTCACCTTAAGGAGCACGAGAGAGTAAGTCCGAATGTGTTCGCTCGATGAATTCTCTGGATTCCCAAGAGCAATCCTTAGGATTTGTGGACCATTGAACTTTCATAAGAGGAACATCTTTATTTCGAAGGCGTTTAACCTCCGAAGCAATGATACGAATAGAATGTTGCTCATAAGTCAAATTTGGTGAAACTTCAATTTCTTCAATCACACCGGGCTCAATAATAGAATCGGAATCTTGAAGGCATTTCCGTAATTGAGAGACGTGGAATACGTCATGAGTAGCCGAAAATTGAGCCGGTAATAAAAGGCGATAAGCCACGGAACCAATGCGTTCGGTGATGGGAAATGGGCCAATATTAATTTTTCCGATCAACTGAAATGCACAACACCCATCATAGGTGAAACACGAATAAAATTTGAACCTAAAACCAGCTTCTCACCGGCTTCAAGCCAACACGAAGGGAATCGGCACGGCCTTCCGTAGAGTGCCTCAAAAGGTGCCATACCAATACTAAATTGGAAGCTATTATTGGAAGAAAACTCAACAAGAGAAATATGATCTTCCCAACTTCCACCAAAATCAAAAACACATGCATGAAAGAGATTTTCAAGAGTTTGATTCACACACTCGGTTTGTCTATCGGACTGAGGATGATAAGCGGTTCTAAAATTAAGCTTTGTTCCCAAAGCTTTTTGAAGACCTTTCCAAAATCCACTAGTAAATAATGGATCACGATCGCTAACAATAGAAGTAGGAACTCCATGCAATTTAACAATTTCTTTGACATAGAGTTTATCCAAAAGAGGTACGGTCCACAAAAGAAGGATGAGCATCAAGGCTACACAAAACAAGAGATGAACATAAATTGGATTCACGATCTCGAATCTCACAAGTGAATAAAGTCTCGAGATCATTCCATTCGGATATCATCATGAAAAAAACCGCTTGTTGCTTACGACTAAGGGCATCGGCAACACGATTTCCCTTTCCAGGAGTATAAAGAATATCAAGATCATAAGATGCAAGGAACTCGAGCCAACGTTGTTGACGCAAATTAAGTTCCTTTTGAGAAAATAATTATTTCAAAGATTTATGATCGGTGTAGAGAACAAATTTCTCTCCCAAAAGATAATGACGCCAAATTCTAAGAGCGAAAACAATAGCCGCGAGCTCTAGATCATGAGTGGCATATCTAGTCTCGGCAAGCTTTAATTGTCACGAAGCATATGTGATAACACGTTCTCTTTTGCAAGAGAATGGCACCCAAACCAATACGACTAGCATCGGTACAAATAGTGAAGTCTTGGTTCCCTTCGGGAATCACAAGAATAGAAGTATCGGAAAGGAGTTCTTTTAAATGATCCTCTTTCCCGAAAAGCTAAGACATTCAAAATTATAATGAACTTTATGTAATCATCTTTTTAGAAAAATTTACTTATTACAAGTCAATTTACTATGTCTGACTATCTCATCATAGCGTTTAGGAGATTCCTATTGATAACGTTGATCAAGCGCATCGACCAGAATTCTTAAAGCACTCAATGGGAAAAACAACACAAAATCATCTTTTATATGATAAACATGCCTCTTATAAAATTTACAAATATTATTTGCTCGTTTTAAGAACAAAATCCAATCATACTTATAAATATCTTATTAAAAAGATTTGCAAATTTTAAATTGTTGTTTTCATCCATAATCAATAAATACAAGGATGGTCTCATCGAGATATTCGCAGAATACTCGATTCATAAGATGGTTAAAAAAGCTGAACAAACTGAATGACATCACGAGTCACTCATAAAAATCATAACGAGTGTGGAATGCGGTAAGTGGAATGCTACCCTCCGCAACTCATAGCTGTTGAAAACCGGTGGCAAGGTCGAGCTGAAAAGACCTTAGCACCATACAATAGATTGCTTAGGTGATAATCCTAAGACAAGCTCAAATATACCAGAAACTTCACAAACTACTTGAATGAGAGAAATAACACTTTCCTCATCAAGTGGGTTTAAAGAATAAAATGATGCCACCGAATTTGAAAATCAAAATCATTAAGAACAATAAAAATCTACTTAACAGATTGAGAATGTCAAAGATGGATAGTCCTCTCAGGACATAGGATATGGGCTTCATAATGATTAAGCCAATCCTTTCCCAAAAATCAATTTCGAAGCCTAAGTAACGGATAACATGCAAATCTGCTCGAAAAGAATAACCACATAAAATAATCTCGACATCTCCACAAAGTAAACTGAGTGTTGCGGATTCACTAATCGGATTCGCAATTCTCAATGAAGTCATCAAACCCATAATATTAAGGGGCATTTCACCAGAAGGACAAACTTTGCAGTCCAATTAGTTTCTAAGACACACATCCACAAAAATTAATTTCAAGGCCAAAGTCTGCAGAATAATTACTTTTAAGGACAAAGTCAGCAGTCCAATTACTTTCAAAGACATAATTTCATAGGTTTTTTGGCCTTAGAAACTAATTATTTTGCATTTTGTCCTTAAAAGTAATTATTTCAGCTGTGTGTCCTAGAAACTAATTGCACTTGCTAGGGAGGCCCTTGTGGCTAATTTCCACTAATATTAAAGAATAAGTATCAACAAGTTCTTTTGACATAAAAGAATGAGATGCACCCGTATCAAAAGAATTCGAATAGGAAAATCACGAAACAAATTAATGCTATCATGGATAGAATGAGAAATACCTTGACTAAGAGAAGAGTCACTAGGGGCTTGCACAACATTCAGTTTTCCCTCTCTCCTACATTGAAGTTTGGGACATGAAGATAAAATATGACCCAAACCTTTGCAATAGCGACAAGAAAAGGGTTTCGGGCACTCATTCGCATAGTGGTCCATAGAACCACAATTGTAGCATTGTCCACGACTAGAGGTAGGAGATTTTGCTACTGAAGTTGCCTGCTTCCCTTTCTTGTTGGGATTAGGGCTTTTGAACTTAATATGCCTCTTCTTGTTGATGTTGAAGTTTTGTTTGGTATCCACAACTTCAACATCACTTTCTTTATCGGCATCTTCAAGTCGAAGAGTGATATCTACAAACTGGTCGAAAGGCACTTCTAATTTCAGAGGTAAAACCTTTTTGGGGTTCTTACTCAAAGCACAGATAAACCTTTGATTCTTTACAAGATCCAAAATTTGTTGGAAAGACATGAATACGCCATCCAGAGAAGGACTACTGGATTGACCAGCGCTAGGACTGCCAGATCTAAACATTTCTCTTCTTTAAGAAAGAAAGAAAGAAGAGGAAAAAGGTTATTCATAGAATGAATATCAAACAAACTTGCTTGATAAAACAAGGCATCATAAAAAGAAATAGGATAGAATAGTACGAAGACTCGAATTAAATCCTATGGCACGATTCCTAAGAAAGACTTAGGACAATGATCCTTGCTAGATTATTCTACATTGTTCTGAAGTTTGGCTCTGATACCAAGCTGTGATGCCCTACCTCTATGCTCACGCTAGCCAAGGACACTACGGGGTAATGCCGTCAACTAGCATGAAGAATAAGGCTGTTGAGGAGCGACCATCTGTGTAATTGCTTTGTGCGAGTATCGATATGTCAGATAATATAACTTACATTTCATTTCAAGAGGAAATCCGACATATCAAATACAAACTCAAAGCTACCACACAGTGGCTATATGGACCTCGGAAACAAATATAGAAATAAGCATAACACAAACTCACAGATATTCATATCACTAAGGCGAAAACAGATATGAATATATCACATAAAAGTGTACATCAAAATAGTGGTCAAACTAGATCCACTACATCACAAAAGAATAGATACAAGTGCTAGACAAAAGAATAAGTGTACAACAAAGAATCTCTATCCCAAATGTATACTAACAAAAACTACTATGCTAAAGTAGTTAGCCAAAAGTCAGGTGAAGGACCCTGATAAGAAGTCAAGCAGGAGCACCTGAAATACCTCAGTCTGACCCGAGTATTATTTAAGAAGAAAATAATAAACGAATCAGTCTACCTATAAATATCATATAAAATGAGATAGGATAAGGGATATGACAAAAACGTATGATAACAAAAATACCATACTGTAACAAGTATACATAAAGTAACAACGAAAATCATGCAATATCTCAAATATTCTCAAACATCCAAAAAGAATCACATTCTTTAAATTATTCACCAAAACACAAATATTGACAAAACATATCAATGCCAATCGCAAAAATCGGTGAAACACAAATTCTAGAAATCATCAACTAGAAATCCAGAAATCACAAAAAAAGGGGAAGGTCTATCACAAACGGGAGCATGAAAACTCACCAACACGTGCATCACAAACGGGTCGCTAACCCATGGTCGCTAACCATAGAGCCGTGCCACGACGTAGTACAGCGAACGCCCGAGGAACCAGAAACTCAAATAATCCAGAACATCGATGTAGTACAGCGTTACGCCCGATGAACCAAACTCCAATAAGCCGGAACAACGACGTAGTACAGCGTTACGCACGATGAACCGAACTCCAATAAACCAGAACAACGACGTAGTACAGCGTTACGCCCGATGAACCAAACTCAAATAATCCGGAACAACGACGTAGTATAGCGAACGCCTGATGAACCAAACTCAAATAATCTGGAACAACGACGTAGTACAGTGAACGCCCGATGAACCAAACTCAAATAATCCGAAACAACGACGTAGTACTGCAAACGCCCGATGAACCAAACTCAAATAATCCGGAACAACGACGTAGTACAGCGAACGCCCGATGAACCAAACTCAAATAATCCGAAACAACGACGTAGTACGGCGAACGCCCGATGAACCAGACTCCATAAAAACCATAGGTCGCTACCCTATGAAAAATGAGACGAAGCTCAACAGAACGGGGTACAGTCCCCCACGCGGACAACAAGACATCGCAGATCGCTAGTCTAAACCACAAAATGATCATCATCGATCATCAAGAAGTGTCGATTACACTAAGCTAGTAAATAAATGAGTTTAGCTTCATGTCCCATAACCACTGGCTTAACTTAAATATTTACGAACAAATTGTAGATTTCCACTCGAAAATTGTCAAAAGATTTCAATCGAACAAGTCTAAGAATTAACCGACAAAGTAAATGCAAGCGTTTCATACCACTTGTTTTGCTAAGCCGTTTAATTAGATTTCTCATACGAATGAGGTAAAGGTTTTTAAATACTAATAGGTTGGAAAACGGTTTTATAAACGAACTTTGTATTTAAAAGTAGTGTTGAAATCGTTTTTGTGAAAGAGTTTGAGTATTTACTACTAGTATAGAAACCTTTGTATTTTAAAGTGACAAACCACAAAAATGATTGTAAAAACAATCAATCACCAAAGATTCACATTCGAAGATTTGAATCAAAACCATAGAAATCGATATCAAATCCATCAAATGGATATTCCCAAAAATTCAAGAAAGAAGTCATCAAAGTTGATAAATGATAACAACAAATCGGATCATCAAGAATCGATTAAAAATTGGAAATCCACACAAAACTACCTAAAATAGGCAAAAAGCACATCTCCTAGATTCAGTCGACTGAACTAGAAGGTCAGCCGACTAATACAAGGCCAGAAACTCACGGGTTCCTGGTTCAGTCGACTGAACTATATGGTCAGTCGACTGACACAGGGACATGAAGTTTTCTGCTCCCAGGTTCAGTCGACTGCCGGTCGACTGGTAGATGAACAGAAACTTTCTGCCCCTAGATTCAGTCGACTGACATAGGGACAGGAAGTTTTCTGCCCCCAGATTCAGTCGACTGACCTTACCGTTCAGTCAACTGAACTACCATTTGCAGTATTCTCAACCTAGCCCAAGAAGGGGTAAAAATCCAAACGGAAGTGATCGGACGAGCAACGGAGACTAGGGATTTATGCCAAGCGACAACCCAGCCTTATAGGCTCTTCGATACACTCCAACACCGTGTTCAAACATCAAAGATAGGATTTTTAAAGATTTGACTTCAAAACACCAAAACTTGGAAAATTCATCAAACCAATTTAATTCAAAGGCAAATGGACAAGGAATAGATGTTAGGAATTACTACCTAACAACTATCAAAGATATAGACATAGATGTAAGTTCAAAAACTCACCTTTAAACCCAAAACAACAAATGAGAAGCTCTAGAACAAGCTAAGATCAATTCCTCTTCAACAACAACTCAAGAAGCTTCTATCTAAGCTCATAAGAAAAATATTTCCTAAGTTAGGGTTTAGGAATTTTCGGAAATTTGAAGAGGGATTGAGATGGAGAAGATGAAGAGGATGCTTACCAAAGCTTCTCCTTGATTTCTAGCTTGAAGTTGATTCTTCCTAAGAGAATTAGGGCTTAGGAAATTCTAATTTCCCATTGCTTTCCCCATTTTTACTTTGAGCTTGAGTGTTAGGAAATAGAATGAGTGAATGGATGAAGAGGAGTGGAGTTGGGTTATTTGTTAGGTCGGTGGCCTGAAACCCAAAGCCCTAAATGAAAATATCAAAATTTTACTCAACTCCAAACATATCGATGTTTATACTCAAAAAGGTCGCAAACGCCATTTTGGACTCAATGGAAGTGGTCTCGAGTCCTAATTCGACTGTTTGCAAAAAGTGACATTTCGGACTTAAATCCGACTAACGATGCTATATTTAAATAAAACATTTAAATATAC
This sequence comes from Allium fistulosum, assembly GCA_030737815.1. Lineage (NCBI taxonomy): Eukaryota > Viridiplantae > Streptophyta > Magnoliopsida > Asparagales > Amaryllidaceae > Allium > Allium fistulosum. The sequence continues at coordinate 1,188,833,606 of CM060904.1, read as the reverse complement.
AATCGTAAAATATGCGGGTTGTTACACATTAGTACTATACTTAACACTAAAAGCCGAGAAGTAGACTAGATTCTATTTGTAAGAGTTAAGAATTATGATTCAAGTAGGGTGTAGAAGAAATAATGCTTTAACCTACCGGGCTTCGCTCTTGACCGAGGGATAGTGGAAGTTGAAAATGTTGGAAACGTGTTAAGTATATAAAACTTGATTTCCATAAGTGGTCGTTTTTAGAATTAGATAGTCGACTATCAAACTTGACCTAATAATATATGTATCATTTTTAAAGATTTTAGTAAATATATAAGTTTGGAAAAGTAAGTTAAGTACTTTATATAAGTAGTAAAAGAAGTTTTGGATTCTAACTCTTAAGTTAAAATAAATGGTTTTGAAATGTTAAATAAAAGCGTATTACCTTAATTAATAAGTATGGATATAATAAGTATGGATATGCTTAGACCTTTAAAATGAATGTTTTAAAGATAATGAAAAGTATAAAATGGTTTTAGGCGGTAGTAAGCAATATTTAAGTGACATTTGTTTTTAACCCTTATTAATTATACTTAGGATTATAACTAGATCTTTTAAGAGAATGGTTTAAAAATAATAACAAGTATGGAATCTTTTATATAAAGATAGAAAAAGCAAAAGTTTAACTTATAAAAGAGAAGGGGTTTATAGTAAAGATAGTTTAAGTAACATTTTTTTATAACCTCTTTGATTATATTTTAAAGTAAGTAAATCTAGTTAATGATCTGTGAATACACTTATACCATTTGAGATAAGTATATGAACAATTTTGAAGTATTGAAAAGAGTATAATGAATAGTGAAATGGTAGAATTCAAGTATATATATCTTTTATAAAGAGAAATTAATAGTATATACAAGTATAAATAAAGAAATTTAATTAATATCAAAGTTTTAATTAAAAACGAAGTTTAATTAATAAGGAGTTCAATTAATAAAGGAGTTTAATCAAATAAGGAAGTTTTAATTAATGAAAGAATTTCTATTAGATAAAATCAGTTTTACTACTAACATAGGTTTTAATTAACAAAATGGATTAATTAAATAAAAAGGGGAATTAAAATTCATTATGTGAGTTAATCGTGTATTATGTGAATTAAGCATGCTTTGTGTGTTACTTGTCTATGGAAAGTAATCCATCGTTTGCTTAGTACTAAAAGACAATAAAGTAGACTTGATTCTATTTGTAAGAGTTAAGAATGATGATTCGAGTAGGGTGTAGAAGCAATAGTGCTCTAACCTACCAGACTCCACTCTTGACCGAGGAATAGTGGGAGTTGAGAAGGTCGGAAACGAGACAAGTATACGAGGCCTAGTTTCCATATGTGATCGGTCTTACTGTTGTTGAATTGGACCAAATTAACTTAGGAAATATCTAAAAGAATCACGAGAATTATGCGGTATGGTTATTCACTCGGTTATGATATAACTAACGTAGAAACTTATCTTGCTCTTCTAGGACAAGAGATAAAGAAATCCATCCAGATAGGAGATGGTCTCCACCCTTATCGTTGTCTGTTTATTTCTGAAAGAACCGGAGTAAAGTTAACTGCTAATTCGTTGATTTAGTCTTGAAGAGACCGGGATTGGATAAGTATATTAGGTAATACTTACCGAAAACCACTTCAAGACTGATACATGCACTATCTCTTGGAAGTTGATCCATTTGAGCTACTAGAATCTACATGGAGATTCAAGATCTGTTCGAGCTGCTAGAATCTATATGGAGATTCAAGATCTATTCGAGATGCTCGAACCCATGTAGAGGTTTATGATCTTTTCAAGATGCTGGAATCTATATGGAGATTCTAGATCTATTCGAGATGCTCGAACCTATATAGAGGTTCGATATCTATTCGAGATGTTTGAATCCATTTGGGGATTCATGATCTGTTCGAGTAATGGCTCTTGTGTTGAGATGTTGAACGTGACTTCACCATCGGGAAATCACTAAAGATAGAGTAAAATGAACAATCTCGGGTTTAGCTAACCCATGAGGATATTTTAACTTCATTATATAGAGATACTTATAGATGTTGGCCGAGGGGAGTTGAAAATACTAGGTTTACGTGTTTGGGCGTAGGCTAGTTATGTTGGCCTTATGGTATATTTTCTCTAGTGATATACGATGCTCAAAAGGTAATTTCTGATCCTTGTCATGGAGATTAGTCTCATTTTACAAAGGAGGTCTCCATGAAAAATCCATACACGAACGTACCTTAGTGGTTTTGATTGTACTTCTATACTGTTGTGTCGTGAGATGCAAGTGGCACAATTATTTTCCGATTTATATTCTTCACCCTAGACATTATCTATTATACCACCTTATGTACTTATAAGATTGGTGGTTCTTTTTAGGGGATAACCGTTATGGAATTCCATGCGGTCTCAAAAGTACTGCTATGCTAGCGACATGTTTCATGAGTTTCTTACACTAGGCTTATGTCTGACTCGTGGTTTTATATCTTCCTTATTTCCATGGATGCTCTTTCGAGCAATTTGAGAAATTCAGGTTTTCGTTGACGTTCATTGGGCTCTTGGAGGGGAGCTGGATGATTTACCAACTGTAGTATTTATTTTCGCTGCATTACTTTGTGTATATATTATCAATTGTAAGGACATGTATTATAACTGTCCAGGTGATGATAGTACTTTAGTTAGTAACTTTGAAATGCTATCTATATTAGAGTAGCTCTATATACTATCTTTTGATATTATATGTTATCATTTCGCATGTGAGATTCTAATGTTTTTGTTCTTGTCTTTCTTATTCTTTTTTTTCCCTAACATTCTGTCTTTCCAGCTCTTGGGTGTTCGACACATCAATACTGTGGATGTATTAGTGTCGAAATTTCGGAGTCGAAAGAGGCAGTCGTTACATATGTGGTTTGTATACACATAATAATAGAACTACACACACATATATGTGTGTGTGTGTGTTTGAAACAAATCTATATAGTTAAAAGAAAATATCGACAAAAACAGATGAGGGCTTTGTTGTGATGCCCCACCTCAATACTCACACTAGCCAAGGACACTACGGAGTAATGCCGTCGACTAGCACGAAGAATAAGGCTGTTGAGGAGCGATCATCTGTGTAATTACTTTGTGCGAGTACCGATATGTCAGATAATATGACTTGCATTTTATTTCAAGAGGAAATCCGACATATCAAATACAAACTCAAAGCTACCACACAGTGGCTATGTGGCCTTCGGAAAAAAATATAGAAATAAGCATAACACAAATCAATCATAGATATTCATATCACAAAGGAGGAAACAGATATGAATATATCACATAGAAGTGTACATCAAAGTAGGGTCATACAAGATCCACTACATCACAAAGAATAGGTACAAGAGCTAGACAAAAGAATATGTATACATCAAGGAGTCTCTAACTCAAATGTATAATAACGAAAACTACTAAGCTAAAGTAGTTAGCCAAAAGTCAGGTGATGGACCCTGATAAGAAGTCAAGCAGAAGCACCTAAAATACCTCGGTCTGACCCGAGTATTATTTAAGAAGAAAATAATAAACGGATCAGTCTAGCTATAAATATCAGATAAAATGAGATAGGATAAGAGATATCATAAAAACGTATGACAACAATAATGCCATACTGTGACAAGTATACATCAGGTAACAACAAAAATCATACAATATCTCAAATATTCTCAAACACTAAAAAGAATGTCATATTCTTTAAATGATTCACCAAAACACAAATATTGATAGAGCTTATCAATGCATATCATCAAAATTGGTGAAAACAAAAATTCTAGAAATCAACCACCAGAAATCCAGAAAACACAAAGGGGGAGGCCTATCACAAACGGGAGCATGAAAACTCACCAACACGTGTGTCACAAACGGAACGCTATTCCATGGTCGCTAACCATCAAGTTTGAGCCGAAGCTCCACAAACGGCCCGAAGACCATGGGTCGCTACCCCACCAATTTGAACCGAAGCTCCACAAACGGGGTTTTTAGTCCCCACACAAACAAAGAGACATCGCACATCGCTAGTCTAAATCACAAAATGATCACCATTGATCAATAAGAAGTGTGCATCACACTAAGCTAGTAAATATAAGAGTTTAGCTTCATGTCCCATAACCACTAGCTTAACCTAAATATTTACGAACAAATTGTAGATTTCCACTCGAGAATTGTCACAAGAGTTCAATCGAACAAGTCCAAGAATTAACCGACAAAGTAAACGCAAGCGTTTCATACCACTTGTTTTGCTAAGCCGTTTAATTAGATTTCTCATACGAATGAGGTAAAGGTTTGTATATACTAATAGATTGGAAAACTATTTTAAAAACGAGCTTTATATTTAAAATAGTGTCGAAATCATTTTAATGAAGGGGTTTTAGTATTTACTCCTAGTATCGAAACCTTTGTATTTTAAAGTGACAAATCACAAAATAATTGTAGAAACAATCAATCACCAAAAATTCACATACGAGAGTGTGAATTAAATCCATAAATCGATATCAAATCCATCAAATGAATATTCCCAAAAATCCAAAGAAAGAAGTCATCAAAGTCGATAATAAGCGATAACAACTAACCGGATCAACAAAAATCGATTAAAATTGGAAGTTCACTCAAAAAAATAGGCAAATAGGCAAAACTGAACAGTTCTAGACGTCTGGTTTAGAATCCAGACGTCTGGATTTGTTTTCTTGAAAATTTCAGAGAACCTCCCAGATGTCTGAAATTTCGAAGTAGACGTCTGAGCCCTAATCAGACGTCTGAACCTATATTTCAAACGTCTGGAATTAGTCTATGCCATTTTTATTTTTTCTGCCGTGTATATATTTTCCTCCAGGTCTACAACCAGACGTCTGGACTTGATAACCGGACGTCTGGTCACCTGGTCTGGGCAACAATTTACCTAGGCCAAGATGGCCAAAACATTTCGGAAGTGATCGGACGAGCAACGACGACTAGGGATTTATGCCAAGCGACAACCCAGTCTTATAGGCTCTTGGATACACCCTAAATATCATGTCTAAACATCCATAACAAGATTTTCATAAAATTGGACCGAAACACCAAAATTTGGAAAATTCACCAAATCAATTCAAATCAAAAGCCAATGAACATGCACAAATGTTAGGAATTAATACCTAACAATAATGAAAGTTATAGACGTAGATGTGAGTTTAAAAACTCACCTTTAAAACTCAAAGACACAAATGAGAAGTTTTAAAACAAGGCAAGACCAATTCATCTTCAATACACCTCTAGAATCTTCAATCTATTATCAAAGGTGAAGTTTTTCCTAAGTTAGGTTATAGGAATTTCTGTAAATTGAAGAGAGATAGAGATGGAGAAGATGAAGAGGATGCTTACCTAAGCTTCTCCTTGATTTTGGACTTGAATTTCCTAAACAAACTAGAGTTTAGGAATTTCTATTTCCCATTCTTTCCCCCATTTTTCTCTTGAGCTTGAGTGTTAGGAAATGAGGAATGAAATGAATGAAGAGTAGAGGAGTTAGGGTATTAAGTTGGGTTAGTGGGCTGAAACCCAAAGCCCAAAAATAGAAAATATCAAAATTCTGCTCAACTCCAAACATATCGATGTTTATACTTAAAAAATTTGTAAACACCATTTTGGACTCAATGGAAGTGGTATCGAGTCCCAATTCGACTATTTACAAAAAGTAACATTTCAGACTTTAATCCGATTAACGATGCTATATTTAAATATACAATCGTAAAATATGCAGGTTGTTACAAACTCCCCTCCTTAAAGAAATTGCATCCTCGCAATACTTAAGAAGAAAATGAAAAGTAACAACCATACTAAGGCATAACAACACAAAAGAAGAAATTTTGAAATGAGAAGTTCACCTTAAGGAGCACGAGAGAGTAAGTCCGGATGTGTTCGCTCGATGAATTCTCTGGATTCCCAAGAGCAATCCCTAGGATTTGAGGACCATTGTACTTTCACAAGCAGAACATCTTTATTTCGAAGGCGTTTAACCTCCGTAGCAATGATATGAATTGGATGTTGCTCATAAGTCAAATTTGGTGAAACTTCAATTTCTTCAATTACACCGAGCTCAAGAATAGAATCGGAATCCCTAAGGCATTTCCGTAGTTGAGAAATGTGGAATATGTCATGAATAGCAGAAAACTGAGCTGGTAATAAAAGGCGATAAGCCACGAAACCAATACGTTCGGTGGTGGGAAATGGACCAATATATCGAGGTGCTAATTTTCCCGATCGATTGAAACGCACAACACCCTTCATCGGTGAAACACGAATGAACACCAAATCTCCCACAGAAAATTCTAGTTTCCTTCTTCGGTTATCGGCATAGGATTTTTGTCTACTTTGAGCTTCTTTCATCCTATGACGAATAAGGTCAACCTTTTCTGTGGCATCACGAATAAAATCTGGACCTAAAACCAGCTTCTCACCGGCTTCAAGCCAACATGAAGGAGATCGGCATGGCCTTCCGTAGAGCGCCTTGAAAGGTGCCATACCAATACTAGATTGGAAGCTACTATTATAGGAAAACTCAACAAGAGAAATATGATCTTCCCAACTTTCTCCAAAATCAAGAACACATGCACGAAGAAGGTCTTCAAGAGTTTGATTCACACGCTCGGTTTGTCCAATCGGACTGAGGATGATAAGCGGTGCTAAAATTAAGCTTTGTTCCCAAAGCTTTTTGAAGACCCTCCCAAAATCCACTAGTAAACAATGGATCACGATCGCTAACAATAGAAGTAGGGACTCCATGCAATCTAATGATTTCTTTAACATAGAGTTTTGCCAAAAGAGGTACGGTCCGATTGGACCGAACGGGAATAAAATGGTTTGATTTTGTAAGTCTATCTACGATCACCCATAAACTATCATGACCCGAATGAGAACGGGGAAGACCATCAATAAAGTCCATGGAAATTTGATCCCACTTCCAAACTGGAATGTCCAAAGGTTGCAATAACCCACCGGGCCTTTGATGTTAGGCCTTTATGAGTTGGCAAGTCCTGCAACGCTTAATAAAGTTAGCAATATCGGATTTCATTCCATCCCAATAATAAAGTCGCTTCATGTCCGCGTACATTTTACTATTACTGGGATGAATGGTAAATTTAGAACGATGAGAATCTTCTAAAATGTCTTTTCGAAGATCACTAATATTTGGCATGATAAGTCTACCAAATTTTCGAATACCGCCACGAGCATCAATATCGAAGTGTTTCAAACTTTCAATATCAATTTTAAACCTACAACTTTGGCTAAGAACAGCCAATTCATGATCATGCCATTGAGATTCAAGAATGCGGTCTAAAAGAGAAGGATGAGCCTCAAGGCTACACAAAACAAGAGATGAACATGAATTGGATTCACGATCTCGAATCTCATAAGTAGACAAAGTCTCGAGATCATTCCATTCGGATATCATCATTGAAACAACCGCTTGTTTCTTACGACTAAGGGCATTGGCAACTCGATTACCATTTCCGAGAGTATAGAGAATATCAAGATCATAAGATGCAAGGAACTCGAGCCAACGTTGTTGACGCAAATTAAGTTCCTTTTGAGAAAATAAATACTTCAAAGATTTATGATCGGTGTAGAGAACAAATTTCTCTCCCAAAAGATAATGACGCCAAATTCTAAGGGCGAAAACAATAGCTGCAAGCTCTAAATCATGAGTGGCATATCTAGTCTCGGCAGGCTTTAATTGCCTAAAAGCATAAGCGATAACACGTTCCCTTTGCATGAGAACGACTCCCAAACCAACACGACTAGCATCGGTATAAACAATAAAGTCTTGGTTCCCTTCGGGAATCTCAAGAATAGGAGCATCGGAAAGGAGTTCTTTTAATTTTTGAAAAGCAGCTTCACATTTGTCTGACCAAATGTATTTAACTCCCTTCTTTGTCAAACAAGTAAGAGGTACGGAAATTTTAGAAAAGTCTTTTATGAATCGACGATAATAGCCCACCAATCCAAGAAAGCTATGAATTTCCGTCACACTCTCCGGTCTCTTCCAATTTTGAATCACTTCAATCTTTGAAGGATCAACGGAAATTCCGGATTCAGAAATAATATGCCCCAAGAATTTCATACGAGATTGCCAAAAGTGGCATTTAGAAAATTTTGCTTTCAATTGGTTGCTCCTAAGAGTTTCCAACACAATCCGAAGGTATTTTTCATGTTCTTCCTCGGTTTTAGAATAAATAAGAATATCATCGATAAAGATGAGAACAAATCGATCGAGGAAGTCTTTGAAAACTCGATTCATAAGGTCAACGAAATAAGCTAGAGCATTCGTCAAACCAAATGGCATAACAAGCCATTCATAGGATCCATAACGAGTATGGAACGATGTCAAAGGAATGTTATCCTCTGCAATACGGAGCTGATGAAAACCGGTTGCTAAGTCTAACTGTGAAAAGACTCTAGCACCACTAAGTTGATCGAATAGATCATCAATCCGAGGCAAGGGATATTTATTCTTGATGGTGAGATCGTTAAGCTTGCGGTAGTCAACGCAAAGCCTAAGTGTACCATCAGATTTCTTCACAAAAATAGCCGAAGCTCCCCATGGAGAGGAACTAGAACGAATAAACTGTTTTCCTTCCAATTCGGATAATTGTTTACGCATCTCCTCATTTTCCTTATTGGACATACGATAAGGAGGACGAGTAATAGGTAGAGCTCCAAGGATTAGATTAATTCTGAACTCAATTGCTCGCTTAGGTGGTAATCCTAAAACAGGCTCAAATATGTCAGGAAATTCACGAACAATGTGAATGAGGGAAATGACATCTTCCTCATCATCATTATCGTTATCATGAGGATTTAGAGAATACAAGGATGCTCCCGAATTGGAATCTGAATCTTTAAGAACAAGAGAAATCTTTTTAACAGATTGAGGATGTTGAAGATATATAGTCCGCTCAGGACATAGGATATGGGCTTCATATCTGTTAAGCAAATCCATCCCCAAAATCATTCCGAAACCTAGGTAACGCATAACATGCAAATCGACTCGGAAGGCATAATCACATAAAATAATTTCGACATCTTTACACAGTAAACTGAGTGTTGCGGATCCACCAACCGGATTTGCAATTATCAATGAAGTCATCAAGCCAATAACATTCAAAGACAAAGCATCAACAAGTTCTTTTGATATAAAAGAGTGAGATGCACCCGTATCAAAAAGAAATCGAATAGGGAGATCACGAAATATAATAATTCCATCAAGGATAGAATGAGAAATACCTTGACTAAGAGAAGTGTTACTAGGGGCTTGCACCACATTTAGCTTCCCTTCCTTCTTGCTTTGAAGTTTGGGACATGAAGATACAGTATCACCCGAACTTTTGCAATAGCAGCAAGTAAGGGGATTCGGACACTTGTTTGCATAATGGTCCTTAGAACCACAATTGTAACATTCTCCATGACTAGAGGTAGGAGTCTTTGCTACCGAAGGTGCTTGCTTCCCTTTCTTATTGGGATTAGGCTTGAACTTAAAAGGCCTCTTCTTATTGATGTTTTGTTTGACTTCAACATCACTTTCTTTATCGGCCTCTTCGAGTCGAAGAGCGGTATCAACAAGCTGATCGAAAGAAACTTCTAGTTTCAGAAGTAATGGCTTTTTGAGGTTCTTATTCAACCCATAGACAAACCTCTGATTTTTCTTCAATGGGGTATTAATATATTCGACCCCATATTTAGAGAGAGATTCAAAAGATGTGACATAGTCTGTCATAGAAGATTCACCTTGAACAAGGTCGATAAAGCGTCGAGCTAAAGATACTTTTTCAGCTTCCGGCACAAACTTCATCTCGAACCTTTCTCGAAATTTCTCCCAAGTAAGATCCGCTTCAATAACTTCAGAGATCAGAAGCTCATACCAATCTAATGCTCTCTCCTGGAGCATGCTAGAAGCCACTTGGACTCGATGTAGATCAATAAGATTTATGCGGGAAAAGATGCGATCGCAAGTTCTAAGCCAAGCTTGGACTTCTATAACGCTTTCGGAACCCTTGAAAGGCCTTCCACCCAAGTTGATGTAATCACTGCACAAGCGTGCAAACCCAGATTTAGGATGAGTAGGCTCTGGAATGGGTCTGATAGCTTGAGCATTCTTCACAAGATCTAAAAGCTGCTGGGCAAACATAAATACTCCATCCTGAGGAGTAGCACTAGATTGTCCGACGCTGGGTCGGCCTAGTCTAACCATTTCTCTTCTTTAAGAAAGAAAGAAAGAAGAGGAAAAAGGTTATTCACAGAATGAATATCAAACAAACTTGATTGATAAAACAAGGCATCATAAAAAAGAAATATGATAGAACGGTACGAAGACTCGAATTAAATCCTATGGCACGATTCCTAAGAAAGACTTAGGACAATGATCCTTGCTAGATTATTCTACATTGTTTCGAAGTTTGGCTCTGATACCAAGCTGTGATGCCCCACCTCAATACTCACACTAACCATGGACACTACAGAGTAATGTCGTCGACTAGCACGAAGAATAAGGCTGTTGAGGAGCGACCATCTGTGTAATTACTTTGTGCGAGTACCGATATGTCAGATAATATGACTTGCATTTTATTTCAAGAGGAAATTCGACATATCAAATACAAACTCAAAGCTACCACACAGTGGCTATGTGGCCTTCGGAAATAAATATAGAAATAAGCATAACACAAATCGGTCACAGATATTCATATCACAAAGGCGGAAACAGCTATGAATATATCACATAGAAGTGTACATCAAAGTAGGGTCATATAAGATCCACTACATCACAAAAGAATAGGTACAAGTGCTAGACAAAAGAATATGTATACATCAAGGAGTTTCTAACTCAAATGTATAATAAAAAAACTACTAAGCTAAAGTAGTTAGCCAAAAGTCGGGTGACGGACCCTGATAAAAATTCAAGCAGAAGCACCTGAAATACCTTGGTCTGACCCGAGTATTATTTAAGAAGAAAATAATAAACAGATCAGTCTAGCTATAAATATCAGATAAAATGAGATAGGATAAGAGATATCACAAAAAAGTATGATAACAATAATGCCATACTGTGACAAGTATACATCAGGTAACAACAAAAATCATACAATATCTCAAATATTCTCAAACACTAAAAAGAATGTCATATTCTTTAAATTATTCACCAAAACACAAATATTGATAGAGCTTATCAATGCATATCATCAAAATTAATGAAATAACAAATTCTAGAAATCAACCACCAAAAATCCAGAAAACACAAAGAGGGAGGCCTATCACAAATGGGAGCATGAAAACTCACCAACACGTGTGTCACAAACGGAACGCTATTCCATGGTCGCTTACCATCAAGTTTGAGCCGAAGCTCCACAAACGGCACGAATACCATGGGTCGCTACCCCACTAATTTGAACCGAAGCTCCACAAACGGGGTTTTTAGTTCCCACACAAACAAAGAGACATCGCACATCGCTAGTCTAAATCACAAAATGATCACCATTGATCAATAAGAAGTGTGAATCACATTAAGCTAGTAAATATAAGAGTTTAGCTTCATGTCCCATAACCACTAGCTTAACTTAAATATTTACGAATAAATTGTAGATTTCCACTCGAGAATTGTCACAAGAGTTCAATCGAACAAGTCCAAGAATTAACCGACGAAGTAAACTCAAGCATTTCATACCACTTGTTTTGCTAAGCCGTTTAATTAGATTTCTCATACGAATGAGGTAAAGGTTTGTATATACTAATAGATTGGAAAACGGTTTTAAAAGCGAGCTTTATATTTAAAATAGTGTCGAAATCATTTTAATGAAGGAGTTTTAGTATTTACTGCTAGTATCGAAACCTTTGTATTTTAAAGTGACAAATCACAAAATGATTGTAGAAACAATCAATCACCAAAAATTCACATACGAGAGTGTGAATTAAATCCATAAAAATCGATATCAAATCCATCAAATGGATATTCCCAAAAATCCAAAGAAAGATGTCATCAATGTCAATAATAAGCGATAACAACTAACCGGATCAACAAAAATCGATTAAAACAGGAAGTTCACTCAAAAAAAATAGGCAAATAGGCAAAACTGAACAGTTCCAGACGTTTGGTTTAGAGACGTCTGGATTTGTTTTCTTGAAATTTTCAGAAAACCTCCCAGACGTCTGAAATTTCGAAGCAGACGTCTGAGCCCTAATCAAACGTCTGAACCTATATTTCAGACGTCTGGAATTAGAATTAGTCTCTGCCATTTTTATTTTTTTCTGCCGTGTATATTTTTTCCTCCAAGTCTATAACCAGACGTTTGGACTTGATAACCAGACGTCTGGTCACCTGGTCTGGGCAGCAATTTGCCTAGGCCGAGATGGCCAAAATGTTTCGGAAGTGATCGGACGAGCAACGACAACTAGGGATTTATGCCAAGCGACAACCCAGCTTTATAGGCTCTTGGATACACCCCAAATATCACGTCCAAACATCCATAACAAGATTTTCATAAAATTGGACCAAAACACCAAAATTTGGAAAATTCACCAAATCAATTCAAATCAAAAGCCAATGAACATGCACAAATATTAGGAATTCATACCTAACAACAATGAAAGTTATAGACGTAGGTGTGAGTTCAAAAACTCACCTTTAAAACTCAAAGACACGAATGAGGAGTTTTAAAACAAGGCAAGACCAATTCCTCTTCAATACACCTCTAGAATCTTCAATCTATTATCAAGGGTGAAGTTTTTCCTAAGTTAGGTTATAGGAATTTCTGTAAATTGAAGAGAGATAGAGATGGAGAAGATGAAGAGGATGCTTACCTAAGCTTCTCCTTGATTTTGGACTTGAATTTGAATTTCCTAAACAAACTAGGGTTTAGGAATTTCTATTTCCCATTCTTTCCCCCATTTTTCTCTTGATCTTGAGTGTTAGGAAATGAGGAATGAAATGAATGAAGAGTAGAGGAGTTAGGGTATTAAGTTGGGTTAGCGGGCTGAAACCCAAAGCCCAAAAATAGAAATTATCAAAATTCTACTCAACTCCAAACATATCGATGTTTATACTTAAAAAAGTTGTAAATGTCATTTTGGACACAATGGAAGTGGTCTCGAGTCCTAATTCAACTGTTTACAAAAAGTAACATTTCGGACTTTAATCCGATTAACGATGCTATATTTAAATAAAACATTTAAATATACAATCGTAAAATATGCGGGTTGTTACATTTGTGTTAAAGAGAAAAGGAAATAAGTAAATACTAGATCTAGATCTAGTCAAATGAATGTCCAAATGGAATGAGGAGATGATAATATATTTGAATAATTCCACCTTTCTCTTTAACTAGTTGTCAATTAAATCTTTGTCCAATCTCTGAAGGAAGGGTAATTACATGGTTATTTATAATCAAATTCTATCATTAAAATATGAAATCTGAAGTAACATATAAATACATATAAACAAAACCACCTGATTGCAATAAGAATTGATTAATCAAAACACTCCATATGTATGTGTGTATTATAGTTCAAAATTAATTGAAATTTAAAATATATTTGATTTAATGATGAAAACATAAAATTATTTTGTTTGAAATGAGAATTAACTTAACCAAATGATTTATTTCAAGATGTTTCACTATTTCAACAACATAAAGATGCTTATGTAAAATCAAAATATATGAAAATAAAATTAATTATTTTAAATAAATCAAATATACAGAATATACATATGTAATTAGCATCTAAAATCAATTATAAACGATGTCAAAATGCACTTACAACTAATTTCAGATATTAAAAGTTGTGGACTGTGGGTGGATAATAAATTAAAAAGTCTGACATAAGAAGAGAAACCTCGTAGTGGAATATAAACATCAACTTATATATACAATCTCATATCAATAATTAAAAATTACAAAAATCCAGTACATCAGACATTATACATTTTCAATGCATCAATTATTAAAAACAACAAATGTAAAACTTTGATGCAAGAGATATACCGATCTATCTTGTGGATATGATCCATTACATATCATTTTGCTCCCTTATTTGTGTCTACCTGCAAACTTACAAATACACTATATACATGTAATATATGGGTAAAAAAGGTTTCAACTATGTTTGAACTATGCCTAACCCTATACACTACAGCCATAGGCTCGATTGTTATTGCATAGGAAAAGACTGCCTATGTAGTACGTACCCCTTTTGGGGGATCAACCCACGAAGTTCTATTTCTTGCTCTTCTCCTACATCCAAATACTTTTTAGTACATAACAACCATAGAATTCATGCAATCATTGCAAACAATGCAACCAATGCAACCATTACAAGCAGAAAACAATATTCATACTCATCCATTACCATAAATCATCTATGGGGTAACAACAATAAAAGTACACAGCCATCAAACATCAATAATATTTAATGACAACTCCAATCATCAAATAAGGAAATGTCAACATAAATATACTTATATGCATTATCAATTATCAACTATAACAATACATCATCAACGTAAGTATGAATCATCCAGTGTATACCAATTATTCCATAATAGTAACACAATAGTATCATCAAATGTGTACTAATCCAATTAATATTAGTAACACAACACCCATTATCAAATAACCCTAATTAACTACACGTCATTTATTATAAATAATGGTAAAATATTGCACACCCATCAAAATGCGATACCATTATCAAACATCAATTATATGTGATTATTACAATCAACCATTAACCACATATTCAACAATCATCCAAATAATATATTTGCATCCATTATGCTCTCAAGTATAAAATCATTTTATTATTGTTTATTTTAAAAGCTTCATTTGTTTATTGCATCTTAAAACAATAATTCTTCTTTAAAAATGATAATATACTCATGAAATCCTTTATTGTACTCCACTTCTCCAAATACCTCAAAACACTATATTTGAAAACAAAATAGTAATCTTCATTAAATCGCTTTTTAAAATGATATTATTATTTTACATCAAAATAATAATATACATTAAGACCTTTGTAATACTTTTCAAAACCAATTTATTGTTATTTATTCCTAAAAGTACAACTGTTTACTTTAAATCACCAAAACTCCTTTTTATTCTGTTTACCCCAAAACATTCTTTTGGAAACATTTATTTACTATTATTGTTATCATTTATAAAATTCCTACTATTTTGTTAGTCGAATAATAATAATAATATCTCATACTAAATACCATAGAATCAAATTTTTTGTCATTTACTCAAAACATCGTAATTTTTCCAAAAACTATATTATTATTTATAAATTTCAATTTATTAAATAATAATAATAAACATTTCAAATTTAGTTTGAAATATATATTTTTCCATTATTATATATGATTTTCCCTATAAATTCATAAATAATAATCTTATTAAATCTCTTTCATTAATTTCATTTTATTTCATTCAACCAATGTTATTCACAAACATCACACAAAATAGTAAAAAGTCAAATTTATATTTATATATTTAAATTTCCCATCATTATCCATTTTATTTCAATTATTTATTTCATAATTCAATTTACATATTCATTTTAATTAAACACCTAAAACCAACAATCAAAGATAATTACTCAACAAAGGCACAATACATATAAAATTTCACTACTAACAAACAGTTGCCCACGGAACACAATATATATATCAATAATTATGATTTTTCATTAATAGATATTTATTTTATAATTTAAAATTCAATTAACTTAATTAAATAGTTCATACCAACGTGCTTTTGCTAATAGCCTCTAATCTTAGCAAACCCAATGCCTAACTATCTGAAATTTTGCCATGAGTCCAACGAATGAAACCGTGCATGAATTAGAGCTTGTATGCACAAGATATTGAGATTAGAAGTTTCAATGACTAATTTGTAAATACATAAATTATAGGGGCTAAATAATAAAATACTCTTATTATAAATCACGTCTGTGCACCCACAACCGAAAAGTTTAACCATCGAATACTCCTCCCCAGTCCAACCTAGCCCTGCCGCAAGTCACCATTCGAAACCCCAATGCCTCTGCTGCTTGAACGGCCACCCACGGCCTCCTAATTTGGGTGCTGCCATCACAACACGATTAAGGTTTTCGAACCCTAATCGGCTAAATCCAACTGCCATCGACATCAATTAGCCATGTCGCCACCACCATCGTGCTCCATTCCTCTTTCTCTATAGGTCCATTACCTCAATTGCATCGATTAATGTCGAGACTGAAAATCCCTAAATTGATCATCATGAGTTCTTCAGATTCGCCTTAACCACAATTTCAGGTTGGCTCGAGCACTTATATGACAAATGGATGCTTGTCGCATCTTTTACTTGTTAAGATCTTTGAAACGATATATTATTAGATGTGTTTTGGGTATTCCAAATTTTTAATCAATTTTTAATTAATTTGTTAATCGCTATAATCAACTGGCACACATATAAATGTCCAAATCCATAATTAACAATCAACAGCTAACGTATCTTTTGCCCAACATAAATCAACTGGCATACATATAAATGTCCAAATTAATATAATAGCAGCACGTGAATTTATTCTACTAATTACATATCCCAAAATAGTTTATTAAATTTATTATAGCAGAATGGAATGTCGGTACTGAAATATAATTATTTAACTATGTAATTGTAATTAAATTCAACACCAATATTTTATCAATATTTTACACTTCAATATTTTTACCCACAATCAATACCATTTCATTCTATTCATTCATATAAACCTAATGTAAAAATCCATGGATTAAACGGACTTACAATGAGTGAGTTGCCTCTATTTAAAGTTAACACATTTAAATTAAATAATTTAATTAACTAAATTATTAATAAACTATATCCACATTCTAAAGTGCAAACCCGACCTAACTCCCCATTCTTCCTTCCTCCTAAACCCCCAAAATCAACTGACCCAAACCATCTTCTATTCACGAAACGTGAAAATGCACATCACTAACACGCCGCCTCCGACCATCGATCGCCGAACCAACCCTACCTACAAATTACGCTGGTCATACTTGACTCAACCACAACCTTGCCATCAACTCAGGTGGCCCCAATCAAAATTCGATCACTCGTCCTCAAATCTGAAACACGTCCAGCCACGTTCATCCACCAATCACCACTACTCCATCCACTTCCAACGTCTATAGCCACCGCTATTGGAACGCCGCTTCCATGTTTCACCTCCAAGCCCTATAACGTCGAACTCGATGCCTCCCTGAGCCGCCGCCTTCTCCATTTCTGAACCCAAAATTCGATGGCCACTAAACCCTAAACTTAGCTCGCCTCGCCACTACAGTGAACCGGAGGTTTTGCGACCACTACCCACAGCTTCGCATCACCCACTTCTAGGATGTTAATTAGTAAAAGGATTGGAGTTGCTTGAATGTATTTTCCAAAATAAGCCAATCCTTTTTTGGTAAGACCCGCATAAAAATATGTCACGGACGTGAGTAAAGCTAAAGCAATAGTAGTATTTATATCATTCGTGGGGGCAGCCAACTCTCCATGAGGTAAGGCTGCTTCCAACACCACCGCTCCACCTCTAAACCCTTAGGTCGTCATAATTTCCTAAATTATCGGAAACCGACCATCTAACCACCACGACATATCCACAACCCCTTAAAATCATACGACTAGCTTCAAAAATCATGAATTGCAGAGACGAACACGACTGTGCACCCCGTTTATCAATTCTTGCTTGTCGAAAAACTGTCATCATTCGACCATTCACTGTAATCGAAAAATTTCTGCCACCCTGCTCGACGAAATGACACACAACTATTTTTTAAAAAAAACTAGAAACTAAGATGAACAACTTTACAGTTGGTCACATTGACTAATTTCAAACGGGGTAAGAGATGTTGATTTTTGAATGTGAGATGGAGGATGTTTTTGTTTCCAGAGAACAAAAAATGGAAAAAAGAAGAAATGTCAGTGTCTGTGTTCATATATCTCTGTGTATGTTTCATTTACAACAAGCATAACATTCATTTTCAAAGCAAATATCAACATAATATGATTTAAAACAATTACATACAACATGACATATCAAAGTCAAACTACTAACAAAATACACAACATTCATTATTCTTAAAAACATATAACAAAGTTTAGAGTTCTCATCTTCCACACGGTTGAAATGCAAATCCAAGGTTTAAATTTTAATCTTTTTTAGTAGAGTGATGATGATCAAAGTTGTGTGGGTTTATACTTAAACTTTTAAGCTTAAGAAATGTGATTTTTCACAAATTATGAAAGGTAGAGTAGGTGGAAAAATAAAGTTGAGACGTATGAAGATGAAGATGAAATATAAAATGAGATGTGTGATAAGTGGTTTACATTCTATAAATGCATGAAAAAGACTAAAGACCATAATCTCCTTAATCCATTTTTCCTTCTTTCCATCTTTTCCGAAGCCACCCAAATGGTCATTTTGAAATGCCCATGCACTTTTGTTAAATTCTACATTTAAGGAATCTTAAAATTTAATTTCGAACTTCACATCCATCATTTCAAATTTTATTTAAACATATTATATATGTGTGTGTGTTTTTTCTTAGCTTATCATATGTATTTAAATGTTGTTTAAAAAGTGTATACAAATGTATAACAATTTTCTACAACTTGTCGTTCGATAAAAAGGCAAAAATCAGAAAAACAGATTTCAGTCATATTTTAAGTTTTCCATCGAACTACCTATTTATGTAAACAAAATTAAAAAATGAATTTTCTACCATTAGTTATAAATTAAAAGAGAATTATTTAATTTACTAAGAACCATTAATTGAATATTTAAAATTAATTAAATATTCACAAATCAAAACAATAAAATTCCGGTTCGTTACACCATGCATAGTAATGTAATGTTTGCTAAGTTAAAAATAATAGATAGTGATGTTAACAATTGTTGTATAAAATTATTGTAGCCCCAAAATATTAATTATACTTTTTATATTTCAGTAGATTTATCAACGGCAGTTTGTTAGTAGTGTCTGAGAAAAAACTAAACTGAAATTACAATTCATAAGTATATGTTTTCATCTTCTTATAACAACAAACCAAAATATACACCATTAAATAAATTATGTGGCAAATTCTTCGCACTATTTTTATGTGTTTAACATATTTCCTTAACGATTTTTGAAATACATTTACCATTACATTTCTAAAATTCTCAAAATTTACATCAATACTTCACTTGTGCGTTCACCCGCCAAATATAAATAAATAAATAAACGGTTTCACAGAAATGATTCTTAGACAGAAATGCTAAAGCAGAAGCTCCTGAAAATCAAAATCTCTCAAACAAATGAAACTCAAACCCAAATTCTTATTTTATTAAAACAATGTAAATCAATCTCTTCTCTCAAACAAATCCACACTCAGCTACTCACAAACTCCCTTTCTCATCCCAATCATTTCCTTTCTAAAATCATCGAACTTCAAGATTTTTCTTACTGCACCCTGTTCTTCACCCAAATCCCGCACCCAAATGACTTCTCATACAACATCATGATCAGAGCATTAACTTCCTGGGAAAGATTCCATCTTGCTCTAGAATTTTATCACAACATGCTCGGGTTTAACATAATACCAAATAAATATACATACCCATTCGTGCTCAAAGCAACTGGTAGTCTTGGTTCGTTAAGTCACGGTCGAATGATTCATGGCTCTGCATTTAAGTTGAGTGTGGATATGGACATGCATACTAGTCATTCTTTAATAACAATGTACTTGAAGTGCAAAGATTTGAGTAGTGCAAGTAAAGTGTTCGATGAAATTCAGAAGAAGGATTCGGTGTCTTGGAATTCTATGATATCGGGCTGTTCGTTAATAGGGTTTGCAAAAGAAAGTGTGGAGTTTTTTAAGAAGATGAAGGAGGAGGGTTTTGAGTTTTGTGAGAGGACTATTGCGAGTGTTTTGAAAGCATGTGGCGACGTAGGATATAAAGAGTTAGGGAAGGAGTTGGAGAAACTGATAAAAGAAAGAGGGATTGAAGTTGAATCCTTTGTTGGATCAGCATTAGTAAATATGTATGGAAAGTGTGGGGATTTGGTTGAGGCAAAAAGGGTTTTTGATGGGATGAAAGAGAAGGAATTGGCGGTTTGGAATTCAATGATTGCAGGGCAAGTATTAACTTTGCAGCCTCACCTATTATGTTTATCAAATCAGGCTACATTTTGCTTTAGCATATGCATGATCCCAAGTGTTGTCAGTTATAGATGTCCTAGAAAGTTTCTGGCAGTTTTGAAGGTGCAAGGTTTAATAACAAAATCCAGGATGCTGACCATTATTTGCACCCAAATTCACATTAGCATACACGTGAAGTATAAATAAACAAATAATAATGGAGTGTCTATTGTGAGTTTGGCGCATACTTCTTGAAAGTATATAAAAAAGGGGTATTAAACAAAAAATAAAATAAATAAAATAAAATAATAAAGCAACCATGATAGTGCTATGGAGCTAACACTAAAACTAGAAGAAATAGAGGAAAGAGGATGGAACAGTGAACATTTTCAAGAGAACACGGAATTGATTGTACAAACTTCTCACATTTTTCCTTTCACCACTAGCCTTATATGAATGGCTATTGCATTAGTTTGTTACACTTTAGCCAGCTAGCATTGAATTCAGTAGAAAGTGTTAAAGTAATTTGTAAAGCAACATTTTTATACATAGAAATAGCAGAAACTTTGTTAGCTAGTGTCACTCATTTCGACTGCCTAGTCCAAGTAACTAGTTGGTGCTTTGGTAAAAGGTTTTGACCTTATATCACTGTGTGTATGTCAGCAGGTTTGGGTGCACATTTGTGCATATCAGCGGGTGGTGTATATCTGGGCATATCAAATAACCACTTTAATTATTATCATTCTTTAATTATAGAGAAAATTCTTGTAAACTGATTTATGTACTATTGCTCATTAGCATTGACGTTGGCTCTAGGCAGATTTGTCTACTCTTGTGATTATTTGCATTTTGCAAAGAGTTACAAACATCTTTCTTTTCATTTCTGAACATCTGAATTTGCTTTTTGCTTGTTAATCCATGAATGTTTCGAAGTTGAAATATGTGTGCTTATTTATTGGAATATGCTAATGTCATGGTAATTCATGTTTATGTTTCTTTCTAAACAACAATAAAGCTTCTAAACATATCTATACACACACATTTAATTCTTGAGTAAAATTAGATCCAGTACGTCTTTAATTTTGACTCATCATTTGATTTTCAAAATTGAACAGGTATGCACAGAATGGCCAACCCGAAGAAGCGATCAAGCTGTTCAAGAACATGAGAGAATCAACAACCCAGCCAGACAAGTACACATTAGCTACTGTACTTTCAGCTTGTGCATCAGTTGGAGCTCTAGATTTAGGATCATGGATAGACAATTTTATCTCAGGACAAGGCATTCACAGAAACGTTCACATTAACACAGCTCTAATCGATATGTATGCAAAATGTGGCAACATCGATCGTGCAATTCAGATATTTCAATCCATGCCCAAGAAAAACATCATATCATGGAACACTTTGATAACTGGCATGGCATCACATGGGCACGGCCTACAGGCAATTAAGTTATTTCAGCAGATGTTGGATGAAAAAGAAGTGTATCCTGATGACATCACATTCGTTGGTCTTTTATCTGCATGTGTGCATGCAAAACTCATGGATGAAGGCAAACAGTGGTTCAGTTTAATGGAGACTAAATTCCAAATAGTCCCACAGATTGAGCACTATTCTTGCATAGTAGACCTTTTAGCACGAGCGGGTCATGTAGAAGAAGCATGGGAGTTTGTAATGAGAATGAAAGAGAAGCCTGATGCGGTCATGTTGGGCGCACTGTTAAATGCTTGTCGAAATTTTAAAAATGTGGAAATCGGAGAGAAGGTTATGAATAAGATTATTAATTTGGAGCCTTATAATTCAGGGAATTATGTGATGGGTGCAAAGATATATGAATGTAATAACAGATTGGAGGAGTCGGCAAAAATGAGAGGATTGATGAGAGAAAGAGGTGTGAGAAAGACTCCAGGTTGTAGCTGGATTGAGATTGATGGGCAAGCTTATGATTTTCATGCTGGTCATGAGAGGCATCCAGAAACTTCTGGGCTTGACTGGTTGGTTGATGTTTTAGCTGTGGAGATGAAGATTGAAGGATACAGACCAAACGTTCATCTGTTGTGAGTCTTGTGACGCTATACTAAGATAATTTAAATAATGTTTTCCTAGATATCAAATATTGAACTAATCTATCTATCAATTACTTAAACAATCCACCTCTTGCTAACGTGGCAACACTATTTTTTCATATTTCAAAATAACACACTCTAGTTCCCTCATCTCTCTGTTTTATTAACAATACAATATTACTTCCCTCCTACTATACTCTCATTAATCGCTTTCCCTAAATGTTGTTGTTCTCTCTTTTCCTCACTCTTTACAACCTTTCACTTCCCAACCTCAAATTGTATACATGCTCTTTCAAATCCTCTTTTCATGGCTCCAAACTTTTCGGCGGAAGAATTAAATAAATTGTTTTCAAGCATCCAAAGCATCATATTGCTAGACCTGACTCTTTTGCACTAACTGTCGCAGATGGTAGTCATAAAATCAAGGTTTAATTTTTCATTTTGTTTTTGTATTTTTCAATGTTTATTTGGGTTGGAGTATTCATCAACTTGCTTAGGCCAATTCTTTTTCAGGATTTCAGTTGGATTTGGGAATTAAGATTCCATAGGAAGAAAATGTTGTGCTTTTATGACTATAATTAATTTCTAAATCATGTTTACAGGATGCATTCGTCACATTATGAATAGCAATTTGTTTAATTTTATTAGGTAAAGTTCAATTTTCATCTCCTTCTTTAATATATCAATTTCTGCTTCCCTTTTCAACACTTAGGTCTAATACTATTTATGTGTCGTATACATGGCATACTGTTTCTGTAGTTGAGTAGTTAATGATTTGTTGTTTATTGCTCTATTGACAGTTCCACAGTTTTATTCGCTAATATCAGTTTCTGGCTCAAATTGTCAAAATGCTGATTGAATGCTTTAACAGGCAAATGCATGACTTATAACTGGTAGTTGTTCTTTAGAAAAAATAAAAGGTCAAAGTGAATGTTTGTATTGATCTCCTTGCATTGCCAGGGGCCCAGGAGTTGAATTAAAACCATATTTTGTTGTATTTTTGGTTTTACCTTCATGGTAGCTATACAATTTCAAGAGTAATTTAAGAGTCTTAAGAGGGACATTCATCCGGGTTCTTTCAGTGGGTTAGTACCTAACTCCTCAATTGATCAATTTGCTAATTAAAAATTTGCAATGTCCCTATCCATTATTTCTTGGGACATTTGTTGGTTCAATGTCCACAACTTTTATCTCTTCCTTTTATCTCTTCATATTAACTTTTTATTTAAAATTACTTTTGTTGTAAATAACCAATATTGACATGTATAATATACTTTTCTTCAAGTTTACAAACTTTTCCTAACCAAATATGATTTTTATCTCCCCATATATGTGCTTTTCCGCTATTAATCCATCATGCCCTATTTGAAATAACTCATACATGCATGTATTATGTAGTTTTGGAAGCAAACAAGCTTCTCTTTTTGTTTACAATATCAATTATTTTCACTTCTATACTGGAATTGTTTTTAGATATTATGTTCTAGACTCCATATCTTTGCTTCTTCTTTTTTTAGGCATGTACAGTCGAATGAAAGTGCTAAACTCTTTTGTCATGGATAATTAAGATTATCTGTGGACTAAACAATGGTAGATATAACCACAGGTTTTCAGTGCAATAATATCATGGTGAATTTATCTTTATTTTACTCGAATGAAAGTTGTATAAGGACCTTATGTGTATATATAATTAGTAATTAATTTATCACGTATTTTGTTTTATCTTTTATTTTATGTGAAATTCTTTTTGTTTCACTTCTCTTACTTTTTAATATATTACACGCTATCTTTGTACCATCACTCACTTTATCTTGAACGTTGTTAGATTCAGGGTTAATTAAAGTTTGACAATTTGCGAGTTTAAATACAAAACTTCAAGATGCGCAATATGGATGAACACACACACATTGCATCTCATTTGTTTACCAGCAAGTGGTTATGGATCAGGGTGAGTGTAGATTTTAATGATATCTATAGACATATTTTTCTCATTCATTCTTCCTAATTGATTCTTGCTTCCCCTGTATCTTATTACCGTAGCACTCAGTTTAGGAAGATAAAGCATATCATTAACACATAAGCAAAGGCATTTTAAAACTATTCAAATGAAAATGGAAGTAAATTATGTTTATTTGGCAAATGATGTATTGCAAAGCACCTGTAGTCAAGGAAGTGAGGTGTCAGTGTGTTGTGCAAATTTCTTACTGCAGCCTTGAAAATTCTATAGGTGGATGATCAACAAATGCCACAGGCCCACAATAATGGTAAGCAAAATGGTAAGTTCCTCGTAATGTTGCAATTATAGAACTTTCCATTTTATGTATGTTCTTTACAACCGACTCTGCTATTATCTATATTTTTAACTATGGCAATTATCCCTAATATTTTGTAGGAATAAGTTGATTATAAAAGCAACCATTTATATGTCTCATCCTTTATTTCAATCTTTATGTAATATTAAATTTCCTAAGACAAGATGAGTTATCAGTGAATGTTTGCAAATAATTTATTTATTTAGGATGATTCAATATTTGAATACTTTAATCTGTGTGTCAAGGTTAAAAAGAACAAGCAAAAACGCCTTTTAAAATTAGTACCAAAATTAGAAGCTAAAATTCGTATACTCATTATAAATTTCCAAATCAGTTTGACCGTATATTTTTTGTGTGATGCTAAGGGCACATCGTTTTTCTCTTTCCAATATCATTGCTAAAAATTACCATAAAATTTTATACTGTACTCTTTCTAATACCAGACATTTTAAGGGACTATCGAAAAAATCATTTTTCACACTTTTTACGCGGCGAACAAGCACCGACCAACACTATTTTCCATGGCGATCAACCACCAAATAACAGTAGTTTGGTGGTTGATGGTCGTGGAAAACAATGTTGGTCGGCAGTTGGTATCAGAAAGCACATAAATTTTATTGTATTTATTATTATTTTTTCTGCGGTATTAGGAAGAGGGAAACTGGATGTTCTTAGCAATACATTATTTGTTTAATGCAACCTCAAAAAACCATTGGCAAGCAAATAATAAGACAATATGGCACTATGATTTTGATGTACAATTTTGTCAAGAAATTTGGCAAAGTCTGAATCAATTTTTAGCTTATTATGCAATGCTTCATGTCTCAAATGGGTTTTCTCTCTTATAAGAGGATAAAAATTTTCATATTTTGGTTGTTGTGACTAGGGGTGTTACGGTTGCGGTAACCATCGTTATTACTATCAACCGTAACCGTGGTGGACGGTTATAAATTCTTATAACCGTTACCGCAACCGTCTATGATGGTTAACCGTCGTATTTTCAATTTTGAAGCATGTCGTACATGTATTTTCAATTATATGCATTATTGATGATAAATTGATATAGCTCTAACTGTTTTTTGCAAATTTATTTATGACCAATATGCATGCATATGTTATTAGTTCATTAAGACATATATTATTAACGTACAAGCTATTCCTTCAACTTAAATTACTAATTTTTATACTTTAATGTTAATTATTATACAAACTAATCATGTACGGTTGGTATGGTTAACCGTAGTTTTCAAATTCTTCAACCGTTACCATTATAGATGGTAACCGCATGAATGGTTGGTGCGGTTGAGCGGTTGAGCGATTCAACCGTAACCGCCCTAGTTGTGACCAACATATTGGTGCATGCAGTGGGTTTTTGACCTATATTGATTAGATACGGCTTAATAGGAAAAACTGAAACTTACTTTCTCAAGAAAATTTCCTTTCTCACAAGGTTTTGTGCAATTTTTATGTGGAGTTTACTCAACTATTGCTATGGTTTGTTCACCGAGAATGCAACCTTAGCAAACAAGAAAGCAGTAGATGCACACCCAATTCGTGTCATGAAATTCCTTATGTATCCTGTTGTCCGCGTTGCTGTTCAGTGCAAAGTTGCTTCTTACTTGCCTTAATTTGTTGAAGGTCCAAATTTGGGATATGTTGGCAGCCGACCATATGGAAGTTGGCTCCCAAGCTGCCAAATTTGTTGCTGATATTAGGAAAATGGAAGGGCCTCAAGGAACAGATGGCTCCTCTATTCGAGTATGAAAATAAGCTTTAAACAAGGGTGCAGGATTAGAAGTAATGTGGATCAGACTGATTCAAGATAGGAAATCTGAGGTTGAAGGTGAGGAGTCTATTTATAGTTGAGAAATTATTTGTGTTCTTTGAACCATTTTATGTTTAATGTTTGAGAGAACTTGAAACTTTTTTTTTTCCTTGAACTTCTATGTTAGTCTTAGTTACAGCCGCATGGTTAAAAAATTTTGTAAACAACCAGAATAATGATGCTTTTCATATAAATATACAGTTAATGAATGAAGAGCCTTACTACTATAGTCATATCATTACGTATAAAACACTTTAATCGTTTTAAAAAAATTAACTCATCAAAGTAGATCTCCTTTTCATTTGTTGGTTTCTTTTCGAATTTATGTAATAGATTTCAGTTTCGTGAAACGTAACTTGGATCTGTTGGTGTATTATTTGTTTTACTTCACGATTCAAGTGTTTTTTAATAATGTTGATGGAAATGGTTGGTTATGCTTGTATAGTAATTTTGTTTGGATTTGAATACTGAAACAGGTGGTTGTTGATTAGTTTGAAAGAAATTGATCGATGCATATCTAGATGAACAAATTTATAAGAAGAAAAACAAGGAATATTGGGTTGAGATGGGATGATCTTTTTCCTACTCTTATGTTTTAATACTGTTCTCGGTCTCATTTCAATTAATGCTTTCTTTGCTAGTTGGTATATATTTCTATAAATCTGAGTAATTAGTTGTAGAAAACGGAAGATGATGATATGTTATAGTATACATTATATTTAAAGATGGAGCGAGTGATTTTCGAAGACATAAGCGGATAGTTTATTCGGAATATCATGTAAAATGCTGCAGTGCTAAATATCATGTAAAAAAATTTCTCCTCTGCTGATTACACTCATTTTTCACTTATGAAATAACTAATGCCAGGAAGAAAAGGCAAAGGTGAGTCATAAGCTGCACCACATGGCTAGTGCAGATTGTAGCCTTGTAGGTATACCGAATCTTCAGCATAAGGATCAGCAAAGTACAAAATGAACTGGACTTTAAGCTACATCAAACAGTAACTGCATACGTTCCATATAAAGCACCGTTAACTCAGTACCATATTATCACAGGTCTGAAGACTACAACTTACTATCCATCGCAATACCTATTTGAGTTGCGCAGCCTCAACACCCCAAGTAGCAAAAGAACCACCCTATCAGTACAGCACAGTACAGTGCTATATCATCACCTACCAAGGTTCAAGGATAACCAGAGTACTTCAACGAATAGCATAAACAACAAATAGGTGGCAAGCATCGAACGTGATCATTTCAACATTTCAAAGTCAAATTACCCCGCGTAACCAATTTATCCCACCAAAGCTATTCCCCCAAAATCAAGCTATACAACCTAAATCTATCTCATCAATCCACAATCATAGCCACACGAATGAAGAACACGTGGTAGATTCCAATGACGACAATCAAACAAAAAAAAAATAGCATTACCAATCCATATGAAGTCATTTCATCTATAATAGAAGAAAGAGATATATGCGCATTAAACAAGAATATAACATCTACATCAAAAGGAAGTATTAAGAGCTTGTAAAACAAGCGTCTAAGTGTAGGCAATTGTTTAACAAGTGCTTAAATGGAAAAACTTCCACAGTTGGATGCATATTAATCAAGAATATAGCACCTACATGGCTACAGTACTCAAACCGTTTAGCTGAGCTGATCTTTTTTTTACCCCTATTTATGTTTCGTAATCCACTACTGGAAATGCATTTTGACTGGAAATTTAAAATTTTGCACAAGTAACCCCACTTTTGAAGATGCTCTAAGGACATTGCTCTAGTGATCACATAATTATGCCAAGTGCAGGATTAGTAGAATGTTTCTGTCGCAAACAAAAGCTCAACTAAGTCCTGCATGAACCTGACTTGTTTACACAAGCGCCAACACTAGCTCTTCTTCATATAAGCTGATTAAATTTCTCAACACAACAACCTCGTGGTTAATGACCATAATTAAATTTTCCAAAAGCTAAAACTAACATGTTGTACACCAAAAAAAGAAAAAACCCAAGCTGAATAGTAGAATTCCAACATTTTTAGCATTTTAGATAACAAACAAGAGACGGTTTTCCCTGTAAGAACAAGACACAGAAGGTCAAATTAAAACAAACCAAAAGCTTTGCACGCACTCAGAAAAACTCAAATTTTCAAATACAAACTCATCGACTTAAATCTCTACCAAAATAGAGCAATGACATCAGATTAAATGACGGAACCAGCTACATTGTGCATAAAGCATACAATCAAATCTGGTTGCACCCTTACAAGCATATAGATTATTCAAAATTAATGGATAAAAATTCAACTCTGGAAAATAAATAATAATCATTAACAAACCGGGTCAATACTGTTACAGAGCACATAAATACTGTAATTAGGGCAGCAACACAAAACAACTAAAACCGCTTAATAAACACCACAAAATAGGTTCAATAATACTTAAGCACAAAAATAATCATAGAGGAAAAAAATATCTAATAAACGCTTAAATAAGTATCAAAATTACTTCCTCTTTAGGTAAAAAAGGTAACCTAGAGGAGATCCGCAACATTGGAGGGAAGCTCCTCAATCTGGACATTATAAAACCTCTGAATGTCATACAACATCCTCTCATCATCCTTGGTAACAAAATTAATGGCGACACCCTTCCTCCCAAACCGACCACTACGTCCAATACGATGAAGGTAGTTCTCAGGCTGAGTGGGCAAGTCGTAATTGATAACAAGGGACACCTGCTGCACATCAATACCTCTGGCAAGAAGATCGGTGGTGATCAGAACGCGGGAAGAGCCGGACCTGAACTCCCGCATGATGATGTCCCTGGTGTTCTGGTCCATGTCACCGTGGGTGGCTGAGACAGTGTGGTCACTGGCCCTCATCTTGTCCGTGAGCCAGTCGACCTTGCGACGTGTGTTGACAAAGATGACACTCTGCGTGATGGCTAGGGTTTCGTACAGGTCGCACAGGGTTTCCAGCTTCCATTCCTCTTTGTCCACGTTTACGTAGAACTGCTTGATACCTTCGAGGGTGAGTTCGTCACGCTTTACAAGGATACGCACTGGTTTGTTCATGAACTTTCTGGTTATTTCTAGAGCTTCTGGTGGCATTGTGGCGGAGAAGACGCCAACTTGAACTTTTGCTGGTAGCAGCTGGAAGATGTCATAGATCTACAGGGAACATGAAGTGGTTAAGTTTTGAAGCATTGATCACTATAATGGAGTCCAGCATGTTATAGTATGGCATCGTTGGGAAAATGAAATAAAAATGTGTCTTGCCATCAGTTTCACTTAACACTGGAAGTAATGAACTACGATGGGGGTACAGATATGCAATATCAAGCTATCCAATTGCCAATGATAGCATTGACCAAGATGCTGTACAGGTGTGTGTGTATCGATGCAGCAACGGATTAAACATACTTGGGTACAGTTGCGGGGTAACAATATCCAGTAGAATATGACAATGTTATATTAATTAGTTGGACAAGTCACTTTTATGGGCATATGTGCTAGTTTGCTTTAACTATGTCAGCCTATTGCGAACTTAACTCGGGTATCATTGGATTTGGTTTTTGTGAGCTAAACAATATTTCCAGTAATGGAGGAAAGACCACATACAACTTGCCCATCCTAAACTTGTTCAAGCATAAACTTATGCATTGGGCAGATAATGACAATGCATATTCCCTTAAATTGCAATATACAGTTGCAAAGTAGAGTAAACGTATAAAAGGTAAAACAGTCAAGTACAAGCAGCTAACCATGGTTCAAGATTCCAGCCGGCATGCTGGAATTCCGGCCACTCCAGCCCGGTTCCAGCGGGCCGCAATTTGTGAACTTTGGTTCCGGGTAATACAACAGAAAAAAGAGAGAAAAAAACATACTTGTGAGAGGAGAAAGCAAGAGAATGAAGGCGACATCATTTAGGAAGGAAAGAAGGCAGCATCGAGAAGCAAGAAAGAGAGATGCGGCAAGTAGAGGGAGGTAGGCGGAAAATTCATTTAGGGTTTCTTTGTTTTACGAGGCAGCAAGCAACAAAAAGTTGGATTTGTATATTTTTACTTGAACTGGGCTGGGCTTGAGTAATTATTAAGCTGATAAAAAACTTTGGGCTGAAATTATAAGTCCAGTATATGTTATAACAAACTAAACTATATTATGTAGCGGTGAATATATCATAAAATAATTTTTGTAAAATTTATATCAAACTTTTCTTGTATATAGTTCAATCTACTTATATATATGAATAAGTTGTATTGATTTACATATTTACAAAAAAGAAAAATACCAGAATTCACAAAACGGAACTAAAATAGAATTTCCAAAATTTCCAAAACGGAACCAAAATTTTAAATTGTCTCGATGTCCGGAACGGAAACAAAATACGGAATTTCAAACCTTGCAACTAACATAAAATTCAGGAAAGTAAGGAGGTGCAAGTATAGAGCTGAATTGCAGGTAGTGGTTGGACAGTAAGCATTAATAGTATTATTTTGTTTTGTAATACAGTTTAGTTACTAAACTATAAAGTGTAGTTACTAAACTATGTACGACAAAAGAAAAGAATAAAAAAAAATTGTTACCAACAAATTGAAGATACCTGATCCTTAAATCCACGAGAAAGCATTTCATCAGCCTCATCCAATACAAACATCTTGATGTAGTCAGGGCGAAGTGATTGCCTTTTTAACATATCAAAGACACGACCAGGTGTCCCAACGACAACATGAACACCGCTTGAAAGAATTCTCTGATCCTCACGCACAATTGTTCCCCCAACACAAGCATGAACTTTCACACCCAAATAGTCACCCAAAGCTCTCATGACCTTCTCAATTTGTTGAGCCAGTTCTCTAGTTGGTGCAAAAACCAAAGCTTGACACTCAACCAAACCATAATCAAGTTGTTGAAGAATCCCAGAGCAAAAGGTTGCAGTTTTTCCTGTTCCAGATTGAGCTTGTTGAATTACATCAAGACCCTTGCAGAAGGGAACAATTCCTCTTTGCTGGATAGCAGAAGGTTTCTCAAAACCTTTAAAAGATGATCAACATTTCAACAAGCAATTTGATAAATTCTACTGAATAAATATTATCAAAAAATAGAAAACGAAGAAATGTAGCACATTACCATAAGCATAAATTCCTCTAAGAAGGTTTTCTTGAAGACCCATATCATCAAAACTTTCATACACCTCATCATATGAAGTAAAGAAATCTTGTGCCTCGCCTGTGGTACTTCAGTCATACAAAACAAAGGAAACAATATATATTATTATAATTGACTTGGTCTGTCAAGGACCTCTGACTCAAGTGCTTAGAGGTAGACCGCTTTAGACTGAGGTTCTAAACGTTATGAGTTGAACTCCCGAGACATCAAGTGAAAAAAAAAAGACAAGGTCTGACTCATGCAAAAAAAGGAAAAAAAAATCAGTGCAAGTAACTAGAAACTAACAAGTTCTTACAGTTCATCAATTTTGCTATCAAAATTTTTAGTATCAAACACGTTGCCTTCTGCTGCTGCCATGACTGCAAGCAAATAAGAAATGATGAATATAAATGCCTAAACACATCAGAATAAAAATAGGCCTTATTTCAGAATAGTAATAAACAACAGTCACGCATGTGCAGGAAGA
This sequence comes from Allium fistulosum, assembly GCA_030737815.1. Taxonomy (NCBI): domain Eukaryota; kingdom Viridiplantae; phylum Streptophyta; class Magnoliopsida; order Asparagales; family Amaryllidaceae; genus Allium; species Allium fistulosum. The sequence goes on along the minus strand of CM060904.1, from coordinate 1,188,801,541 downwards.
CAAAAAGAACCTTCTAGATTATAATTTAAACACTACTGCTGTAAATGACACATAAACATGGACCAAGCCATGCTTAGTTGCAACTAGCAAGGCAGACATCTAGTGCCTTGCCTTACCAAAGATGAGGCATATTTTCAAAGGTGTACATTCCAAGTGTTTGAGAAAGGGAAAGCGCAGAAAAGGTAAACTATCTGAATAGATTGTTCGTTATATAAATATCTTTGTATATCATCGCCCACGATCTTAAGCCCACGATAACTTATAGTCATTACTTAGGTCATATGATGTGTTCATGTTATTAATCTTCAAAAACAAGTGCAAATGAAAATTCATTTAATATATTTCCTTAATAGAGAATGAATAAATAACAATAACAACACATATAAACATGATAAGATAATTTCAGTGTTGTTATATGGACAATCCATTTATTCATAATCATACTAACAGGTTGTGATATATTGACACAAACTTCCAACTAACAGCAAATACCAAACACCATGAATACTTGTTAGTAAAAAAAAAATCAGCGGACATGAAGAGTAAAATAATTATACTGTTAAAAGTATGATTATAAAACTAAATTGAAAAAGAACGATTATTTCCTTATTTCTTTTGAAAAAAGTATAATTATGCACACATATATTTAGATTAAAAAACATAAGATTGTATCAAAAAAGTAAATTGTCAAAATAATAATAAGTACTAAAATTTGTCATGACGGGAATTTTGACTCTTGTGATTTTATTTGACAAAGGTATTTAAGTCATGCATTAAAAACATAAGGGTAAATTGAGAAAATTGAAATCTTATTTCTTACCAAAATGTTCAAGCAAAAGATATTAAAGATCTAGTGTGACATAGGAAACCCATCAAGCAAACGTCTAATATAAAAGTTCAAATAAGGGCAATGTGCTTTTGCCAAGTAGAATTTATATTAAAAATCTATAACAAGCAAACATCTAATGTGAAATAGAAAATCCATCTACACCAATATTCCTACAATTAGTAGCAAAGAACTAAGGAGCTATTGATGTACATAGACGAGTGCCTATGCAGTATAGAACTGAGTTTCGTATTAAAAAGGTACATATATTTTTGTTGCATTTTTATTTACTTAAAAACGAACTAAAATAAATTTTGAACATGTGCATGACAATGTAAGAATACAAGCGAAATATTGTAAAAGTTATTGGTGGCTATGTAATATAGAACTTAGTTTTGTACTAACAAAGGTAAATATATTTATTGCTTTTTTATTTACTTAAAGATGAACTTTACTAAATTTTAAATGTGTGAATAACAATGTTAGAAGCTAGATATTGTAAAAGACAATTGGCTAGGTAAAATATACAGGAATAATATCCTATATGCATCTAAAAATGAATACAGGGAGAGGTGGTGAACACGGAAAAATTATAATAATGCTAAGAGAAAGTGGCAAATCAAGGTGGCAACTTTTCAGTAGAATCCTATAATCAGCAATCAATAAGCAGTAATTGGATAAAGACTCCACAAAAGTACTTGAAAAAAGGTTTCAAGACTGTTACCCTATAAAAAACAATTAAGGAAATAGATGTTCACATTAAAGATACACGCTACAAAAAATGTGCATCTGTTTCTTCTTTTTCCTTGAATAAAAAAGCCATAATATATGGAAATTACAGTAGAACAGAAAAGAGTATTTTTTTTAAATATGTTCATTTCCGTTGCTTATTATAATAGCATTAGGAAATGTCCATTCAATGTAACTTATGTTCTTTATTACTCCATGATTCAAATTTCTACTGAAAATGAATTAAAGACACAATCATCCTATATACATATATATTACAAAAAGTTGGACGGGATGGTATTAAACTTTTGGTGAGGAAGGTTCATCGCTATTTTAGCACATCAAGTATATATAACTATATATAAATACATCATATTTTACCTTCCTATGGACTACCTTCCCATGGACGTTTGAATTGAAATATTTAAGGAAAGGAAATTTGATACGGCCATTTGAGCAATTATAAATATAATGCAGTTAAGACTATTTCTTCTATATCATCATCCTCATTTTTTTTTTCAAATGATTGAGATTGGCCAAATGAATTCTCAATTTTCACAACTTTTACCTAGACTCATTCAAGTTTTTAAGCCATTTTTAGCATTTTCTTTCCGTATTAAACTAGAATCTCCTTTTTTTTTGGCTTTTCCATTCAATGTAAATACTGTCTCCTCTTTGTACCGCCGCATTCCTTAATATTCTTTCTATGTGTTCATAATTTTTTCAGACGATTGAGATCCGCCAAATGAATTCTTGATTTTCATGATTTTTTATCTTGAGCAATATACCTAGTTTCATTAGAAAATTAAGCCATTTTTAGTACTTTCTTTCCATATTAAGTTGAATATCCTTTTGTGTCGTTTATTTCAATGTAAACACTATCTACTCTTTATACCACCACATCCCTTGATATTCTTTATATGTGTTCATGCCACTTTGGTTTGCTCTTTCTAGTTTTCGAACTTTTATTTTTATCATTGTTTTGAATGCTCATTACATTATAATACACTCAATAACTACCAGTTTTTGTTTGTAAACAAACTTAAAACTAATTAGCATTTAGCCATCAAACTTCTAATTTTTTTTTAAAAAAATTAATTAATGTTTTAAGAAATGAATGATCCTAGACAATCAGCATTAAAATATCAATTGCACGAACACAAGGTAGAAGAAAAATATTTGTGAATAACGTAATATGCATGCTTTTGAAATAAATGAAGACATGCTTTCTGGTAGTATTTAAACATACAAGTCGCTAAGTCATATAATAACGTAATATGCATGCTTCTGAAATAAATGAAGACATGCTTTCTGGTAGAATTTAAAGTTTAAACATATAAGCCACTGAGCCATAGAATTTGCTTATTTCTTAACTGGAATTTACCATCTACCAAATAAACATCCTAGTTGCATGTTTCTATTCCTAACCAAAAGCATTGATCGTTACGAGAAAACCAACACCCTTGACTCTAAAAGTAGTAAATTTATCAAGCCAACTGATACGAAGGTTTGCCTTACCATAGAGATAACAGATTTCTCTGAAGCCAAAATAAACTAGGAACAATATAAATTTGATCTTTAACATGTCTACTTTAACCTCTCCAAATTATCTACTTGCTCCAATAATATCTCAATCATCGGATATTCAAAAATCATAAAATAAAATATATTAATACTTGAACATTTTTCTTTTTCTTTTTCTTGGGAATTCAAATACTTTTTTGAAAATTCAAATGGTTTTTAATCCATGTGTTTTGAAATAGAAAATAATTTATTTCATAAAAGTCCGATTTTTTAGGTAAAGCTCAAACTTTTTTTTAAAAAACCAAATAATTTAAATTTTGCGAAAAATAATCTTTTTAAAATCAAATCAAAATTGTTCAAAAATATCTTTTTCCACAAAAAAAAAATTGAAAAGATATCGAGGAAGGTTTGAAATACTTAGATAAAATATAAGTTTGTTAACTAAATCCAAAAATATTCAAGAAAGTGTGATAAATAAATTTTTCTATTACTTTTTATGGATAGAACTAACAATTATCAAAATCTAACTCAAAATAAAATCAATCGCTATGAATCTTTGAAAATTATATACTTTGCGTGTTTACTGCAATAATCACATAGTAACTATATGTATATAATATATATATGTATATATATGTATGTGTATGTATATATATGTATATATATGTGTGTGTATGTATGTGTACATATATGTATATATATATTTGTATATATGTGTGTGTATGTATATATATGTGTGTGTGTGTATGTATGTGTATACATATATATTTGTATATGTGTGTGTGTATGTATATATATATGTGTGTGTGTATATGTATGTGTATATGTATGTATGTATATGTATGTGTATATGTATGTATGTGTATATATATATATTTGTATATATATGTGTGTGTATGTATGTGTATAAATATGTATATATATATTTGTATATATATGTGTGTGTGTATGTGTATATATATGTATATATATATTTGTATATATATATGTGTGTGTGTGTGTATGTGTGTGTGTATGTGTGTGTGTGTGTATGTATATGTATGTGTATATGTATGTATGTATGTATAAATATGTGTATATATATATATATTTGTATATATATGTGTGTGTATGTGTATAAATATGTGTATATATATATATATATGTATATATATGTGTGTATGTATGTGTATAAATATGTGTATATATATATATATATATTTGTATGTATATGTGTGTGTATGTGTGTGTGTATGTGTGTGTGTATATGTATGTATATATATGTATGTGTATACATGTATGTGTGTATATATGTATGTGTTTGTATGTGTGTATATATATTGGTCAGTTCCCAAGGTGCGGTAGCAGTAGTTTAATTAATACAACTACGCACAGTTACAGGCAACCATATTAGCACGTTTTAAGACTATTCCCACGAACAGACACTAGGTTATATATTTTCGGTACTATTCAACCAAAATAATTAACTTGCCTACTAACAAAAAAATTGATTAATATTAGAAACTCCACAATTTCAAAATATCCAATTAAGGGTTACGGTAATAATCACCAAATCGGATTCTTTTTCAGAACTGCGGAACAGAAAAACCAATACAAGTTTAGATTCATCCAAAGAGTATTAAAAACAACTGTAGATCTGCGATATATAAAACTCACTTGGAAACTTTGAGATTGAAGATGTAAAAGCTATAGTCTTTGTCGCCGAAATCGAGAGTTCTCTTGTTGAATAGAACCCTCGTTAGATGCCAATTTTCAATTCGTAAGAGATAAATATGGATTAGAAATCTAGGGCAAATTATTAATGGGCCGGATACAGACTTCCTCCATGGTAAATATAGCCTAAAGAAGTATGAAATCAATTTTGAAGCTCATGTCCTTTTTGGTTTTTAATTTATTTAACTTAAATGGTTTTTTTTTGGAGCAAGACGGTTGTGTAGCGTGGCACTACACAGCTGGTTATATAGCATAATAATATGTAAATAATACGATCAACAAGCCTGATCGCTGGCCAAAATGGGAGAAGACTGCACAACACTCACACAGACAGTCAACTACATAGCAGAGTCATAGATACATAACAGCTTAATACATATATCAGTATATAAAGTAGATAAGTACTGCAGAAACCTTAAAAGGTTTAAAAATACAAAGAATGAGGAGATATTTCATTCATGTGTAAACAGATAACATAATGGAATTCTATTTATTGGCGGACAAATTTTCGAAGTTGGCTAATTTTTGAAATATTTTGCGGTCAAAGCCCATTTGCAAACTTATTGCTAAACAAGACCGGTTTGCGCCCAATCAGCAGCCATGTCATTTTTTTTATAACTACCTTCGTATAAATGCAACTATGAGTTGTGCCTATATTAAATAAAACGCAACTCATAGTTACACCTGCTATGTTATTTGAAAAAACAACAGATCGTAAGTTCCTTTTTTTTTAATAAAATATAATAGGTGCAACTATGAGTTGCGTCTTTTATTTTTAATATAGGCGCAACTCATAGTTGATTTGTGCCTATACGAAGACAGTTATAAAAAATAATGTGGCCGCTGACTGGACTGAAACCAGCGTTGTTTGATTATATGTTTGCAAATGAGCTTTGAACGCGAAATAGTTTTGAAAATTAACCCACTTTGAAAATTTGTCCTTTGTAGGTTTGTAATGCTCATGTAACGTTTAATATATTCACCGATTTATTGTATGTATATACCTGTGCAGTTAAAGCGCTCGGCAGATTCAAAGCGGTGGAGGTGCAAAAAGTCATAGCGGGGATATAGCGAGAATATAGCGGGATATAGCGGATGGCTCTAAAATAGCATATAAAACTCGTACATAATGTTTTTACAAATATATAAATGGTAATTAAATGAAAAATTATCATTCAATTGAATTATAATTAATATATAAATAATTTTAAATAAAAACATGTGCGAATATACTTTAAATAAACGTAAAACTATTATATAACATAATTGAATTTAGTAGAATATTAGAGTATTTTCATTTCTGAAAATATATTAAAAATTAAATCAAATAAATTAGTTTCATAATTTTTATAATGTATAAATGCAATTTTTTAATTCATTTTATTAAAAAAGATATAGCGGAAATAGCGGAATATAGCGGGAATAACGGGATATATCGAAAATAGCGGGGCTTAAAGCGGAAAGGCTATATTTTGGGGCTATATGGAAATATCATAGCGGTAGAAATCCGTTATGAGATATAGCGGGGTTATAGCGGGGTAATAGCGGGGCATTAACTACACAGGTATATACTACCACATACCCTTGAATATGCATATAAAGATGATATAAATAATTGTCTTGAAAGGCCTAGTAGGAAAAAATCATAAACAAGAAAAAGAGTGCAATTTCATTCATCTTAGTTAACATTTTTCATAATGTTATTATGAAAGTTGACACTTATACATCAAGTTAATGCATCATTAAAACATTACTAACAAAAACCCAGTGGGAAAAATACCGATGAAGAGAAAAATATATTATTGCATACTTCTGTATGCTCTATCTGATTTATGACATTTTATTCAATTAGTCCGTTGATGCAGCTGAAGAATACTAATTTTATACACCATCTTCTGAATGTTAATTTAGGAAATGCTTTTGTGAAGAAATTTGCCATATTTTGTTGGGGGGATGTGTTTCACCTATCTTATTATCCTTTTATATTTCATGTGTGAAGAAAAAATCGGTGAAGCATGCTTAGTCCTACCGCCCTTGATGTAACTTGAATTTGAGCTATGCAAGTTGCATTGTCATCAAGACAAATAGTTGATCCTTATGCAAATTATATATTTTACCACACTCCCCTTGATATTCGTCTTTGAAAGTCTTACATGCTTCCATGGTGACTTGTAGCTGCTTCTTTTATAAATACATATATGTTTGCACTATTGGAGTTGATGGATAAGAACAATGAAAAAAGAAAGTGATAAGAGTTGTGTCGTGGATGAGGCCACTGCCATGAAAGCGAAATTCAGCACGACTATGGTGCAATCAATAATCGTCGTTCGCTTTCCAAGATTAACACAACGATCCTCCAAACTTGTGCATCAAGATTGAAGGATATGAAGATTTTTAGTAGTCACTATCTAGGAGTTTTGAATATGTTTGGAAAACTAATTTTATTTCAAAGAAATTTGCAAAGAAAAAGAGATGAAGAATATGACTTTTGTTCTTTGTAATTTTTTGTATTCTTTTTCAAAGAAGAGATAAGAAGAGAGAATTCAAATAAACGTACTATTATATGCCTCTCATTGAAGCTTTTCAATCATAATAAATAAGCATCCCATTAATAAAAATGTTTTTCGTTTAATAAAGAATGCAAAAGGCTAGACAGTGAAAAGACTTTGATTTTTGTTGTAGTTATCCCACAATCCACCGTTGACAAAAATCAAAGAAGATGAGTGAAAATAACCTGGACAAGAAGAAAGTTTCTTACGTAAGTATCAACGTCTTTCGGTTGAATTGATACATAAAAAAGCGAGTTTGCAATTTAATCTAAGTAGTGAATTTCTTCTTAAACTACAAAGATTTGGGTTGATTAAGTTAGTCTAAGTAGTGAATTTCTCTTAAACTACAAAGATTTTGGTTGAGATCTCATGATACGTATTACACTTTTAATTTCTACAAACTCCCTGATATATATGCACTTTTAATGGCTATGCACCTACCTTGGGAACTCATGAGTGCTCTAAAGAGCTTAAATCTCTCATAAAAGACGATCCACTTTCACATCTAAAGTGGTGAGTCCATCAAGCGCTCTACTCTAGCACCATCACTTATGGCTATGGACTCATTAAAAGTAAAATGCTCGACCTAACAAATAAATAAAAATAATTTATCAAGTGCGTCTCAAAAGCACCACCAATACTGGTTATGAATTATATATGAGTAATAAGGCATAGTCTTAAATAAATCATTTGAAATTGATCAAGTGCGTCTTAAAAGCACCACCAATGCTGGTTATAGATTTGAAAAGACCAAATAGACTCAAACTAGGATAAATTAAACATTCATCAAGTGCATCTTAAAAGCACCACCGATGCTGGTTATGGATTTGAAGAGAGGAATAGGCTCAAACTAAGATAAATCAGACTTCCATCAAGTGTGTCTCAAAAGCACCATCAAAAAACTGGTTATGGAATATGCAAAAGCAAAGACGCTCAAACTCGTATCAAATGGTAAAATCCATCAAGTGCATTTCAAGAGCACTACCAAAAACTGGTTATGGATTACATAAAAACAAAGTAGCTAAAACTCATATCAAATAGAATAATCCATAAAGTGCATCCCAAAAACACCACCAAAATTGATTATGGATTATATAAAAACAAAAAAGCTCAAACTCATATCAAACAGAAGAATCCATCAAGTACGTCTCAAAAGCATAAGCAGATACTGGTTATGGATTATATAGAGGTAAAAACTCAAAATTGTATCAAATAGCAAAATCCATCAAGTATGTCTCAAAAACACCGCTAAGAATTGGTTATGCATTATATCAAAGCAAAGAAGCTTTAAATCATACCAAATAGCAAAATCAATCAAGTACGTTTCAAAAGCACCATAAAAAATGGTCATGAATTATACAAAAGCAAAAAATCTTAAAATCATATCACATAAAAGAATCTTAAAATCATATTAAACTGTAGAATCCATCGAGCATGTCTCAAAAGCACTGCCTAAAAATGGTTATGGAATATATAAAAATAAAGAAGCTTAAAATCATATCAAATAACAAAATCTATTAAGTGCGTTTGAAGAAGCACCACGAAAAAAGATTATGTATTATATAAAAGCAATCAAATGTATATACACAGAATAAAAAGGGAAAGAGTAATCATATTGCGTTGTTTTGCCACTAATAAGTATTCATCACATTATTCTCTACTCTAGGCCCGAGGCTCATTCCTTTTGAAAATTCAATAATTAATTCCCTTTGATGATAATTTTAAAAAGAGACCCGTCAAGTTCTCTTTGATCTTATTCATTCCGATGAGATCAGTTCTTTCGCCAATTTATAAATTGCTTTAGATTTGAAAGAAATGTGTCTTCTCTTTCCATTATACACTCTTATATAATTCCAATATCTATTACTTTGGTTATGACTGTACCTACTCACATCATGAATAATGATATTTTTAATAATTTAAGAGAAACATAACGCTTCCTTCAATTTTAACATATTAACTAGGTCCCTTATTCCTTCCAAGGCACATACTAGGATTATGGAGAGATAGCACTTGTGTCATATCAAAATAATCAAGTTATTTTAAGTTTTTGTTTTCCGATGTAGTCAAAATGATTTATGGGAAAATCATTTTCAATTTTTTCTTATTTTGTGGCTTGTATCGCATCTTTCTCTCCCAAGTCATTTATCTTAATTTGAATTTTGAACTCTTTCGCCACATTCAAGTTTGTACCAAAAATTAGCATGTATTCAATATAAAGACATGAATCTCTATGGAACACTCTTAAAATCATAATGAAAGAATATACATTCAGAGCTCTTAGGTAAAAACTTACATTAGTACTTCTTCTTTCCTTTTTTAAAGAAAAATGCCAAAGAGACAATTTTACCTAACACCCCCACATTTTTAGAAATTTCAATCTCGGGAAGAAACTCTTCCATAATTCATAAGAAGTCTTATCTAGCCTTTTATGAGGAACTAAGCTCATTATTTAAGAACCAAACAAAATAGCTTCCCCAACATAGAACCGAACATACTAAGATAACTATACTTAGCTCCATACGATCAATTACATTCACATAACTTCGATAAATTTTATTATTCATGTATACAATATGTATGATTATAAAAACAAATATATCCTCTCAATATATATGTAAAAACAATTAGCATACATCAATATAATACTCAATTCATTTTCCTATCATGAATATATACTTCTTGTCATGCATACAAAGCGTCTGAACTATGCAGTTATATAATGTGATATACGCCAAACATAAGATCTTATAATCAATGTACACACATAAAAAAAGTGGAAATTAGCCACAAGGGCCTCTTTAGCAAGTGGAATTAGTTTCTAGGACACACAACTGAAATAATTACTTTCAAGAACAAAACGTAAAATAATTAGTTTCTAGGGCTTAAAAACCTATGAAATTATGTCCTTGAAAGTAATTGGACTGCTAACTTTGTCCTTGAAAGTAATTATTCTGTTGACTTTGGCCTTGAAAGTAATATCATTGAATGTGTGTAACGACCCGTAAATTTCAGTGGTTTATTTATTTAATTAATTGAATTTGTGTGAAATTTTAAACAATAAAATTTTGAAATAAAAATTTATTATTTGGAATACGTTAAATTAAACATAGCAACTGGTAAATTTTCATCGGATAATATGGAAGTTTATTTTCTAGTGTAATTTTATTCCAATTTAGATCAGTTAAAAATTGATGAATTTAAAAGTGTTCCGAAACCTAAATATGTCAACATGAGAAAATTTATTTAGAACACTCTGAATCATACTGCAAAATTCGTTTTGCGAAATTTGGACGTTTCTAGCTCCGTTTGGATTTTTCCGTACGGAATAGCAACGTATTATCGGTGTCCGTATCGACTTTTGTTCGGATAATCGTATCACTGATATTTGTATACCGTTTTGATCGTCTCGTCATGCTGATCTCCGTAGTATATTCAATTATGTGTTTGAGATTTCCGTTACCCGACGATATCCGTGAAACGGATAACTGTATCGGTACGTTTCTAAAGTCTTTTGGTTTCCGGTGCCTTTTTTAATTTTCCATCGTGTAAATCAAACTTTTAAAATTCCCAGAACTTGATTATTGAAGTTTGGTCATCTTAATATTTCATTTATTATGCATTGGTTCACGTATTATCTGGTCTCTTCAAATTTATTTGCTTGTTTCTTCTCTCTGTGAATACAAAGGCCACTTCCCTGTAGCTTGCTGTAAATATGCTCCTCCACTCTTTCTCTTCCCTGACCATTCCCTGTTCATTTTTTTGTTTGTTGTTGCAAACCAAACTCACCCTACTCAATCATCACCTTCTCCACCCACTAGACCGGAACCGCCACGTCAACCGCCACAACAGCTACCACACCGAACACCAAACAACCACCAACAGCCCACACGAGCGAGCCCGCCCTGTCGCCTCATCCAGCAGCACCCTCACCCCTCGGCCTTCGGCCTCAACCTGCCGCAACCACCACCCGTACCACCGGATCTAGACAGCCATCCGCTTCCACCAAGTGTCGACCGCCTTCGCGCTTTCCCCGTGCAAACCTGAGCCTCGCTTTCACCACCAACTTTGCAGCCTTTACCGAGCTCTTCATCTGTCCTTCTTTCCTAAATAGGTAATATACATATATCACTATATAGGCTGGTTTGTGTGTGTATATATATATATATTGCCGATTAGTTGTATATATCGAGGTATGTAGTGTTCGATGTTTAAATTATATATATAAAATCCTTGTTTTAAACTATTGTTTCATACTGTTTATTTTACATATACTTAAGTATTGTTATGTTTTGATTTTGTTAGTATAAATTATACAAGTTGTTGTTTTATTCATATACCACAGTACAGTATATAAAAGCTTATACATGCCAGTCAACTTGTTTTTTTTATATACTAGGATAAAGTTTTAAAACTATAATATGTATAGACTTTTGTTTTAATCTGGGAACAAGTTTTGAGATATATATGATAATTTAAAAAGTCTTTTATCCTGTTAGTTTGTGATACATCGGACATATGAAGTTTGTATGAATTTATATGGGTTAGCTTATACAAATCTGTTATATGAAAAGCTTTCTAAGTTTATAAAGTTATATTGATTTTATAATGTATACGTAAGTATATATAGTTGTTTGTTTATATATGCATAGTTGCTAAATAATATGTATATAGTTCTGGTGTGCACTTTGCTTGCGCTCTTCGGTTTTATATATATACACGTATATGTATGGGCTATAAAAATTTGTACGTTAGTTTATATATATTATAACCGATGTTTAATTTTAAGTGTATATATGTGTTCTGTATTTTGCATATATATCGCGGCTGATGTGTATATACATCATGTGTATATGTGTAGATATTACACTGTGGGTTTGTATAATATATATTTGTTTATAAAAATGTTTTTGCATACATTTGCAGTTTCGGCTGATAGCATAGTCATATACATTTATATAATACTCATATTTGTTGTAATAGTCTTACAACATATTTTATTTTAAAGTTTATATATATAAGTGTCACGTGTGTTGAATGCATGTATATTTATTTGAAACTTCCATATATGTTTAAATTGATTTTGAAGAAAAAATATATATATATTTTCCAATTGAACATTCATAAGATATGTAAGTAAGTTGCATTTTGATAAGTACATATGGATTTATTTCAAAATATACCTTATAGATATGTTTATTTTGTTTTAATTTAAACAATGATTTTGAAAAAAATATATACACAGATAATTTAATTTAATATGTGTTTAAATTTAGAATATGATTGGTTATATATAGTTGTATATGTAAGTTCACATGTATCAATTATCTGCATCGATCCAGTTCTGATTTGATTTCGCCTATTTCTATTTGTTAGCTTTGTTCTGTCGTGCCTGTTTTCTTCATCGGATCGTGTCCATCTAGCGTTGCTTTGGAATTCGTAGCTTATTTCTTTGTCAAATCTATCTAGCATCGGAAGGTGAGCAATCACTCACGATTAACGTTCTTATATTTATTAAATTTGATTTCAATTGAAACGACAATTGAAATATGCTGCTGTTAGTTATTTACATTGTTATATATATGCCATTATACGTATCTGATCACCTGTGACATTTGACACCATTATCTGTTATTTATCACTGATGATATATGCCTGTTACTGTTGTTATATTATTATCATATCTGTTATCACTCTGCAAGTTCCCTGTTAATATAGAATTCATAATGGGTTGAATTGATACATACCCGAACGATCTGTAGAATAGGAGAAAATCGTTATGGGTTGAAATGATAAACCCAAGTGATTTTCATTGAATTGAATTTGGGATTGCTGGTTGAAAAGATATATACCCGTATATATTTAATTTGCGGATTGAAATGATAAATATCTGTATCACTTGACCATATGGTAGAAAATTATATACAGACACCGTTGGTCTATATATAAATATTTTGAAAATGGTTTCTATGGTTTTGGAAAGAAATATGTGGGTTTTGATAAATATTGATTCTAAATATTTATTAAAGTTGATTTAATAAAGTTGAGATATAATATGTTTAAGTATTTATTTAAATTTATATTTTCAAATATAGAGTTCGAAATTATTCGGGTTGAAAAGATAATTTGAAATTGATTTGAAAATCTATATTTATTTAAGAATCATACTTAAATAAGTTTAGGTTGAAATTTATTAAATTTGAAATTGTAAAGATATGTTTATAACTTGAATTTGATTAAAAGTGACTTAAGGGAATATTTCAAATTTATATAAATTTAAATGGGATATTCTGTTTACTTAAATTTGTAAATTGAAGTTGTATTTAGATGTTACTGAAATAATTAAGTAAATATTTCAAAACTAAATAATAGCAAAGTGAATTTGATATATAGATAATTATCGAATTTAGTTTTGGAAATGTGGAATATTTAAGCTTTGGAATATATCGAAATTTAAATGGTTTATTTGTGGTTTAAATCTGTATTTGAAATCGATATAATAATTTATTGAGAACTGAATTGAATTGGAATTGATGATTTGAGATTTGACTAAATTTGAAATTTTGGGATTGGTGTTGATCTGGAATTGATTTGTGAAATTTGAGGAAGCTATTTTATTATATAAAGTATTTTTAAATTATATTTAAAACTATTTATATATGTTACTTTATAAATTTATTTCATATAAACTATTTTAATATAAATTATTTTTAATATAAACTATTTTAAATTATAACTATTTTTATATAAACTATTTTAAATTATAAAATATTTTATTATATATACTATTATTTATATTTAAACGGTTAAGTGGGCAGTGTTATGATTCCAAAGCATCATGATTTCTAAATTTTGATTTCCAAAGAATTATGGTTTCCAAAGTGTTTGATTTAGAAAGTGTTATAATTTTGAAGTACTAAGATTTTGTAAATGGATATATTTGAGATGAATATATTTGAAATGGAAATGATATCATATTTGGTTTTGAAATGGAAGTGATATCGTATTGATATGGTTTTGAAATGGCAATGATATTTTGGTTTTGAAATATAAACTATTTTGAAAGTTTATTAAATGGCCAATCGGTGTAATAATTACGTAGTTATTGAAGAGTCCGGGATCGATTAGGGACATACTCTTTGTCTAAACCGAAAACAACTTTAATAACTATTATACGCGGAGTGTGATCCAGAATGAAGTGGTTGGAATGATGACGTTGCTGTATTTGAAGAAAGAGAACGATAATGGATGACCTTGACACTTATGTCAAATTGGAAATGACTTAAACAGGAGCCATACCGGGCCAGTGAGGTTAGCTACCTCTAGCGGACACACTTCTTCGTAAACTACTCATTACTTGTTTTTGATTGGTGCGCACCCTTGAATTGGGAGTGTTGTTTCGCGGTGATGCGATCGTTGCGGCGATGCATTCTCACCAGTCCGGATCAAGCAAACGGTAGTTTCACTACCTTGGGTATTGCCTCATGTGCCTTGTCATACTTGTATCCCTATACACGACCACTACGATTTGTTTTGTGTTATACCTATGGAGTACTCCCTGATAGCCCACTAGTTTACGGTGGAGTTTACAATGCTGTATAGACTATGACGCTTATATAAAATATGTTAAGGGGGATAATGGTAACGCCTTAATGCTATTTTGATACTTTATATTACTGATAGGCATTATCTACTTAGCGTACACTACTATATATAAATAGTTTAACGGGTCCTTAGAGGTGTGACGCCCCACCTCTATACTCATAATAACAAAGAGTATTAAAAGAAATATTGTCTGTTATCACGAAGAATAAGGCTGGATAGGAGCGGCCATCCGTAGTTGGGCCTTACACTAGTATTGATTACCTCGATAGGAGTGGTATATATTTTTATTTTTCATCACTTATTTATTTACTCCCATCGACATACCCAATTCCATTATAAAACGAACTACGATGGTTCATGATAGTTTAGGACAATATATATAATAATAACACAGATATAAAAGATGCGAAACACAGATAACAAAAGTCTTATATATATATATATAATTGATGTCAGTTACAATACATTTGACACGATACATATGATACAACTACGACTGTCGACTCTGGAAGTTATATATACAAGTACATTATCAACTAATATACATGAATACATATCAACCTATACTATGACACGACTACTCCAAAAGATATGAAAAGTCTTCATAGCTCAAACAGCAACCCAAAGCAAGATATCTACAACCTGAAATAACTCGGGTCTGACCCGAGTATTAAATTCAAAAGAAAATAATACACGGGTCAGTCAAATTCAAACTCAGTTATAATGAACAGAAGCGATAATAATCAAATATCAAATAGATGACAGTCACAAAAATCTCGTATATCCAACTCCTCGATAAAAGAATCGGATAACGGCAGATATAACACTAAACAGTGTTAAACAACAAATCAGCAAATCCAAATCATCAACAAGGATAAATAAAAAGATTATCAATGAAGATAATATGAAAGCCACATAATTGCCTAAACAGCAATTAACAACAAAATCTAATTATTAAATAAATAATTAGAAACTCATAATCTAATTTCCAAAAGATAATTAGATATCAATAGAATCATCAAATTAAACCAAATCAAAATACAATTCAAAATATATTGAATTGAATCAACGACAAACTTCAAGTAATTGAAATATCAATTAAAACGTCAACACTGGGTGGCTGCAGTACACGCACGCGTGTACTACCTCGCCACTACAGTTATGAAATGTGCAAAATTCACAATCAAACACAAGGTCAAACCCAAATACCGGATTCAACTCAAGTGTAATTAATCAAGTGGTCAAGACAGCAACAAGTCGAAATTTAACCCATGAACAAGACTCAAATGTACAACCTCCAGTATATATGCAATAAAATGGCTGCAACACAATCAGAATAGTAAAGAAAGAATGCCACGACTCCAGAGAGCATGTGCAAGTGACTCGAAGCAGTGAGTCAAGTACAAGTTAAAGAGGCAGTAGTGAAGCTGCAAATACCAAGGATATGGCACACAATACCAAAGTACAAAGACTCGAGCAACCAAGTGCACAAAGGCAGTGGTACAAACTACATGAAAAGACCAGAATGAAGGTGAGAGCACCAAAAATATGGCACCTCAACACACAACATTCAAGGACACAGAGCATCAGTACCCAACAGAGGCAACTGGCAACAACATGTATACATATACATGCTATCAGCAATTAAAAATGCAAAGGTCAAGTCACAACTATCATGACTCAATCACAATGGCAAAGCAACTCAATGAAGTATGGTAAAGTGCACAAAGGAAGTGGTATCACAACCAGGCAATGAAACTCAAAACAGCAAGGACTAGACAGTCCATACATGTCAACTGGCAGCATGCAAAGTCGACGGGTATTTCATGTACGAATGCACATCTGGATGCATGAATAACGCTCAGTGGCAAAATATACGAAGTCAACATGTATGCAACAGTGAATTGAATTGGACAATACAACTCAATCTCAACAATGCAATGGCCATAGCCAATTCGACACAGATGCAAACTACAACAACCAAAATTGTTGCAACATGATGCAATGCAATGAATGCAACAATTTTTAAATGAAGATGGTGTAATCAAGATAACATGAAGTGATACTAGACCACAAAATCAAGCAATGCAAAATGCATATAGTCATGCAATACAAAACAATGCAGACTATATTAAGTCTAGTCGTGACCAGAATGCCATCACGACTTCAAGTTAGAAGCAACAGAGAATTCAAAGAAACGGTAATGAACAAGCACAGAGGCTCGCATGACCCTGTACGACTGTAAAACTGGGCAATACAAGTATCGCTATCAAGAACAAGGCACTGTGCAAAAAAAACAAAGGCCAGCAACATTGAAATGGATCGAGCAAGTGTAACCATTAAAATGTACTGTTTTCAGATAATATCATCTCATAAATAAAGTCATGGCCGATTCAAAGGCAAAGAATCGAACAAGTCCAGTTATATTAACTTGAACAACAATGTCAAAATCAAAACATCAACTCGTTTTACAACCAACGAAAGAGGAGCCAAAGTCACAACACAAAATCGATTTCAAGCTTAGATAGGTAGTTCGAACAAAGCCACCAAGACAGTGTCGAACCACCGACTCCAGTAAACGACAAGCCAAATAAAATCGAACAAAACCACTACTTGTTCTTTCCATTTAAAATATCTAGTCGAAGTCGAAGACAACGAAAACAAACTCGACGCCTTGGCAACCGAATTAAAATGCCAGAGAAATTAAATAACCAAGGTACAAGTTTTAACAAAGTCAAGTATGCTACAGCAATAATTTCAATCAAAATCGAAATCACATCGAACCAAGTCAAGGCCGTGATCAAAGAATGAGATGAACAGGCCAGGGACGAGGTTATCCAAAATCAAACTGATCAAAACCGCGTGTTTCAGGCTAAAAACAGCAAAGCAAATCAAAACCATGTTAACCAAGTAACACGAAAAGAGCGAATTGACTCAGTCAGTGAAATCATCAATCCTCACAACCAAAATTATAAATCAATCAAGCGTTCAAACTCGAGTGAATTAAAACCATCAAAATCATCGACATCCAAACAAAAAAATTAAACTGTCAAAGCACGCATGGAATTAGATGTGAGTGAAAAAGTTCACTCACCTTAGATTTGAAGAGCCCGACCCAAATCGAAGCCGAAGGCATCTCCTCTTGCTCGCCTCTGCACGGTGTCCAAAACGAAGCAAAGACAAACTCGAATCAGGTGGAGGCGCTCAATGATTTGAAGCGATCGAGAGATCAACCGAGGAAAGTCACGAGTATTTGAAGTCGCCATTTTTTTCCCTCGTATGCTTTTTGTTTGCGATGCGAAAATAAATGGAGGAGGAACGAACGAAATCGAGAGTAGCCATTTTCTTTCGTTTGTTTTAGGTTTAGGGTTTCCAAGTGATTGAAATAGAGAGGGGGATCGGGTATTAACTCGAAATAATTCGGCACCAAGAATAAATGGGCTGAGATTCAAATTTGCAAAGCTCACACAACACTCAACGAATTTCAACCGATTAAAAACTCCAAATATCAATTAACAACCCGATTTAATCGTCTACCACTATAATCAATCGATACGAAACCCCGGGTTGTTACAGATTCCCCTCCTTATAAAAATTGCATCCCCGCAATTTTCATAATTAAGGTCGTCACTAACAATTATTTTTTCTAACATAAACCGGTTAAGCTAGAAAAATAAAAATCGGAAATACGAACGGCAAAGAAATCTTTTAATTTCATAGAAGAAATTCACAAATTCTCAACAAAATCTAACTATCAAATAGATAATCAGAAAACAACAAAACTTAATAAATGCAATCATCAGCAATATTCAATTATCAATTAGATAATTAGAATACAGAAATTTCAAAACAGCAATATCTAATTATCGATACGATAATTAGAAAACGACAAAATCTAATTATCAACAAAGATAATTAGAAAACACAAATCACAAATCGCAAAACCCCAAATATCTGGTTACCCAATAAATAACTAGAAAACACAAACTCCATAATCAACGAACTCTAACTATCAACAGAGATAGATAGAAAACAGCAATTCAATAAAATCAGCGTACTCTAGAATTCATTTAGAGACTAAAAAACCTCATAATCAGCAAAACTAGCAAATATCCGATTATCAAAACGATAATCGGAAAACATCAAATAATCAGAAATCTCAAATCAACAAATATCTAATTATCAAAACGATAATCAGAAATCTCAAATATCTAATTATCAAAAACGATAATCAGAAATCATATCAACAAATATCTAATTATCAAAAACGATAATCAGAAACCTCAAATCAACAAATATTTAATTATCACAAACAATAATCAAATCTCAAATCAACAAATATTTAATTATCACAACGATAATCAAATCTCAAATCAACAAATATCTAATTATCAAAAACGATAATCAGAAACAACAAATATCCAATTATCAAAAACGATAATCAGAAACATCAAATATCCGATTATCAAAAACGATAATCAGAAACAACAAATATCCGATTATCAAAAACGATAATCAGAAACAACAAATATCTGATTATCAAAAACGATAATCAGAAACAACAAATATCCGATTATCAAAAACGATAATCAGAAACATCAAATATCCGATTATCCAAAAACGATAATCAGAAACATCAAATATCCGATTATCAAAAACGATAATCAGAAACATCAAATATCCGATTATCAAAAACGATAATCAGAAACATCAAATATCCGATTATCAAAAACGATAATCAGAAACAACAAATATCCGATTATCAAAAACGATAATCAGAAACATCAAATATCCGATTATCAAAACGATAATCAGAAACATCAAATATCCGATTATTAAAAACGATAATCAGAAACAACAAATATCCGATTATCAAAAACGATAATCAGAAACAACAAATATCCGATTATCAAAAACGATAATAAAAAACAACAAATATCCGATTATCAAAAATGATAATCAGAAACACCAAATATCCGATCGATTATCAAAAACGATAATCAGAAACAACAAATATCTGATTATCAAAAACGATAATAAAAAACAACAAATATCCAATTACCTGTAGATAATTGGAAACAACAAAATCTAGAAATCAATTAAGATACTCTAGAAAATCAACATAAAAGGTTGGATCGATCCCATCAGATGGCGAGTTTTTAGTTCGCCGCACGTGCATCTCATATGGCCGAACCCTACCGAGTACTATAAATTTTGGCGCCCATCAGATGACCCGAAGGTCCGCAGAGTGACCCGAAGGTCTAGTACTGGTATTTGACCGAAGGTCCGCAGAGTGACCCGAAGGTCTAGTACTGGTATTTGACCCGAAGGTCCTCATATGACCCGAAGGTCCAACATATGACCCGAAGGTCCTCATATGACCCGAAGGTCCTCATAGTGGCTCGAAAGCACACAAAATCATCAAATCCTCAAACAGCAGATGTTTCAATTAACGAGTTCGGAATTAACCGAAATAGGAAACGCACATGTCCCATACCATGTGTTTTACTAAATCGTTTGATTCTCTTCACACTACAAGAAAAATGGTCTTTTGCAGCGTTTTAAAAACGCTGTGAAATCCTTTCGCAGCGTTATGAAGAACGCTCTCTAACGACAAGCTGTAATAGAGTCAAGACATATAACAACGTTTTTCAAAGGCTGCAAAATCAGCAACATATTGCAGCGTTTTCGTTATTACAGCGTTTTTAAAAGGCTGCAAAATCAGCAACATATTGCAGCGTTTTTCAAAGGCTGCAAAATCAGCAACATATTGTAGCGTTTTCGTTATTACAGCGTTTTTAAAAGGCTGCAAAATCAGCAACATATTGCAGCGTTTTTGTTATTACAACGTTTCTTAAAGGCTGCAAAATCAGCAACATATTGCAGCGTTTTTTTTATTACAGCGTTTCAATATTGGCTGTAATATGTCCTTACCCATTGCTTCTTCTTTCGTTAGACAACATTTTCAAAAACGCTGTTACAGTTTTCCACAGCGTTTATAAAAGCTTGTAAATAAACATTTAACAGCTCTAAAAAACGCTGCATATGGATTTACATTTCACAGCGTTTTCCTTTTGCCTGAGATACTGCAGCGTTTTTTCGATTCCGCAGGGTTTTTAAAACGCTGTTAAATATGAAAATTACCATGCACAAACTTTTACATTTACAAACATCCCACCAGCTATAAAATTTTATATCAAGAGATATATATAATCTTTGTATGTTATATTAAACATAATTAAAGTTGCACTAACTCCATACTCAAAATAAACAATAATCGTATACAACATTTAATACATAATGTTTGTAAGCAAATATGATAGTAACATTGTTTTACATAAATAGCATATTAAATTAAGAAAAATATGAGTTGTGAGAGTCCAAGCTAGTCCTCTTCAACAATTCACCCTCCACTAGCTAAGTCAGCCAAATTACATAAGCATGCTCACTTTGGAACTGCGAAGATGTAAGAAAAAACATGTTAATAGGTCATTCTTGCAAGAAAAAACAAAAATGCATATGGTCATTTTTTGATTTTAGATGCATGATAACTACCTTTACGTCCTCTCAGTTGTGGTCAATCTTTGATGGTTATGGGATGTAAACAAACAGTTGTGGTCAGATCTTATGAAGTTGGAGCTGATAAAACTTCAACATTGGAAACTATGCTCAATCTTTTACATGCAATCTGCATTGTAAAAGACAATGTATTTGGATAACTATCATATAATACCAATGTATTGATAATTAATATATATTACTACAGGAAACTGCACTGAATCGTGTATGGCAGTCTGGATTGCTTGGTTATGGATTTGGTGCCAGATGGAATGACAAAGAATGATCTTATTTGGACGTGCAAGTTGACCGGTATCGTGTATGGTGAGTTCTTATTTCCCTTTTCCACATAAAAAATAACCGAAGACAAAAAGAATTCTGTTGATGCTTTCATTTATGATATGTGTTATGTTTATGATATGCTTAACAAGGTACATTAACATAAAAAGGTTGAATAATTTACCCATTGGAGCTTGCTTTTCAAACACATGATTTCTTCATTATCATTTATAAATACGTAGTTTAAAGACAAGTATTCAGAATTTGTTACACCTGTAGAATGGGACCAGTTGATAGCAACTTTGCAAACAGTTGAGGATTGGCTCTTTGTGGAAGGCGAGGATGAAACAAAAGGTGTTTAGTTGCAAAGCTGGAGGAGCTCAAAATGGTACTATTTAAATGATATTTTAGCCTATATCTTGTGTAAATAAATGTATTAAGTGCCATTGAAGCATTAACTAAAAATAAAAATTATCATATCAAGGGGACCCTTTTGAAGTGCGCTATAAGGAACGAGAGGAATGGGCGGAGAGGGCGGTGAGACGGCCGGCTTGTGACCAACTTATTTGCTGTATCAATAATTACAAAGAGGCTGCTTTGTCCAAAGACCCAAAATTCTCATTTTGGCATTGCAGAAAAGCAGAGGGTATTAACTCAATTTTTAAAATCATGTTCTGATCTTATTTATAGTTTGTTGTTGGGTGTTTTAGGGCAATTTAGATCAGTGCAATTAACCTGAATTCTTTTAATGATGCTGTGACATGGAAGCGCAAATTACGCTAATTATCCTTTATATATATACATACATACACATATACATTTATATATATAATAATAAATGGCTTAAATACTTCAATCAGTGCACTCATGTTTCTCTATTGCGTTGAAAATGCATGGAATTATTATAGGTTGGATTTATTTGAAAATTAAAATTATTAATCAATTCCTTAATGACCTGACTAAGAAAAGACATTTTATCGAATTTATAAATAAACATGATAGCGTTAAGTGTGTGAAACAAATGTTATTTTTCTAAGGTTTTAAGATCAAGATATCTATTTAGAAAATGTTATCATGTTTAATGAATCCTAAATCAGTAAGACTACTTTTTAAAACATATATCTCGGTTCAATTCCAAATATTTTTGGTATGGGTATGCTATATTTATATCAGTTAGTTTTTCCCTCAAAAATTTATGTAAAATAACTGTATTACTATTTTCAAAGTATGGCAAACCAATATCCAAAATCATCCATGAAACAAAATAAGTTGTTTGATTCCTCAACATGGTCATATATTATGACTATTGGTTATTTAGGCTCAACGGATTCATTTTAGCCAACTGCGTCGTTCGACAGTATACTGCTTGCACAGGAACAGTCACACCCATTTTGCACTTCACTAACAGAAGAACTGAAGCATTCAACTAAGTTCCATTATTTGCAGAAGAAACATGATTCTCAGAGTCCACAGCATGCACAGCGTGCATATATCATCATGTGTACTTCGAATACACTCAACAATAATCTCTTCATTTGCAGAAAAAACCTCACCACCAACTTCATCTATTTGCACAGCATAAACAACATTATTAGCACTGGCCTCATCACCAAATAGTGCAACATTACCAAACATCCCATCTACAAAATCTGGCAAACTCCTCATATTCATATAATCATCCAACCTTAAACTACCAACAGCAATACCCCTACACTTCTACAATTTCACCACCAGCCTGTCATATCACCAGCAACCCAGCCCAACAACTAGACCACCTACATCAACTTCAAGTTAAAGAGATAGTGACTACATCAAGTTCAACACCCGAACAATCAACTCCCCATTCACAACCACAGTTCACTGCAACTACAACCAAACCCCTTTCTCCAATCAGCAAACACTTGAACGACGCAGTGGTATTTGATCTATTTGATGGTTACTCAAATATCGACTGTGGGGTTTTTTCTCTAACATAAGTTTTTTGTGATTATATTTGTATTCATCATCTTATTTGTTTATTTAATAATTCTTACATCGATCTACTGAAAATAACAAAATAAGCATATTATTCTTTGATATTGCGCATTACTAACGGAATCTGCAAAGTAAAATCATGTAGCCATCAATATATTGTACTTCGAAGCACTTTTTATATTTCAAAGTTTAACTCGGCATCTATGCTAGTCATGTAAAATGTAATTCCAAAGTCAATGAAGCCACATATTAGCTCCATAACAGTCAACCGAGCCTACCACCACTCAATTTTTTGTTAAATACTATTATCATTTTTTTAAACTATATTTTACTTAGTTCATTATACGTAGGATGTGATAAGCATAATAAATTATATCACAAGAAAAAAAAGATAATTCATACTTACTTGAAGTTGATTCGGTTATAATATTCGTGGAAGGCCAAGCTATCGTCGAACCAAGTGCATCTTCAATAAACTCAAAATAAGAAGTAGGTCTCCACAAAGGCGCATTTGGAACTTTTATAACATCAACCCAAACTTTGACTGCGTTTTCCCCTAGTGGAACAAAATGGACCAATGCTTTAGGGTCGGTTGAAGCCACACGCCCTTCAGCAATTACTTCTTTGGCTCCTTGAACGCTGATCAGCTTGCATTTCATATCTGTCTTGGAGTTTGCGCTCTGTCATGCAACAAATGAAACCGTTTAAATAAGTTTTGAAAATAAAAGTGATCCTAAAAATAAAAGCTTGTCAATGCATATGTTTTGATAAATCAATATGTAAAGTATACACATTACCGTTGAAGATAATACAACATTAGCCGTATGAGCAGACGTTGTAGCATTAACATTCTCAACAACTACATTTGTTTCTGGCCAAGCTATTTTGATGCCAATAGCTTCTCCAACATATGTCATACCAGCTGGAGGTCTCCACAAGAATGCATCTGGTTTTTTGGCCTCATCGATCAAAACAAGCACGGCGGATGGTCCTAGAGGAATATTATTCACACAGCCAAATGTGCAATCTGTTTCTCATTGGCGGACAATGTAATTGTTTTACAAGCTGAAATTGGTCGTCCTTCGAGTATGGAATCATCTTCATAATCTTCATTTCGGACTTCCTTCTCCTCTATTTGTATTGATTTCTTTAAAAATTCACTAAAAAATCTCATGCACTCTTCTGCAAGATAGGATTCTGCAATACAACCCTCGGGACGTGCATGATTTCTTACATAATGTTTTAAGTGTCTTCATATATCGTTCAAAAGGGTACATCCAACGGAAATGAACTGGTCCACACAATCGGGCTTCCCTTTCAAGATGAACGGTCAAGTGTATCATTATATCAAAGAAAGAAGGTGGAAAATATCGTTCAATTTCACACAAAATTATAATAATTTCATCATCAAGTTGTTGCAATTTTTCTTTATCAAGAACACGCTGGCATAATTTATTGAAAAACGAACATAAACGAATTATTGTCCTCCTTGGCTTTTTCGGCAACAATCCTCTTATTGCAACTGGTAATAACTGTTGCATTAGAACATGGTAGTCATGTGACTTCATGTCGATAATTTTACAATCCTCTAATGACAGAGAACTTCTAAAATTTGAGCAATAGCCATCAGGTCCCTTGAAATCATATAACCTTTGGCAAAATATTTTTTTCTCCAAATTGGACAATGTATACGGAGCTGGTGGAAGATATGTTTTTTTCCCACGAGCTTGTGCAAAAAGGCCATGCCTGATTCTCCAATCTTCCAAATCTTTTCTAGAATTAATTCCGTCTTTTGATTTGCTATCATGCAACATCGTCGCTATTATGCTTTCACCAACATTTTTTTCTACATGCATTACGTCTAAATTATGACGCAAGGGAAGTTCCTACAAAAATAATATTGTTATACTTCATTAATATATATATATATAATTCATTCATTAAAAAATAATAGCACTAACCTCCCAATATGGTAAATCAAATAATATTGATCGTTTTTTCCATCTTGATAGTTCTATTTTTGCAGGATCATCATCTTGTTTGAAAGTAGAATTTTTTCTTTTCTTACTATATTGCTTCTTAGTTGGCTTCTTTTTACCCTTCCCTTTCTTCCTGTTATTATCTCCATTTTTTATTTTTTTTCCAAAATTATTTGGAAAGTTTTTCAAAATGATAGAGATGTTTCTTCCGGTTAAAATTCTAGGTCTACGACCATTTTCTATAGTGTTATCAAACCAGGATTTTTGTTTTCTCAACGAATCCGATGGTGGTAAGAATCTCCTATGACCCATGTAGACATTTTTCCGACTATACTTCAACCATCGATGATGAGTGTTGACACCGCATAATGGACAACCTTTTTTACCCTTCACACAACATCCAGCCAGATTACCATATGCAGGAAAGTCATTAATCGTCCATAGTAAAATTGCTCTCATAGTAAAAAGCGATCTACTAAATGCATCATAAGTTTGAACTCCATTAATCCATAAGTGTTGCAGATCTTCTACCAATGGTGCCAAATATATATCTATATCATTTCCTGGTTGCTTTGGACCAGGAATCAACAATGTTAATATGATATTTTCTTTTTTCATGCATAACAGTGGCGAGAGATTGTATGTCACTAGCATCACGGGCCAACAACTATATTTGGAACTCAATGTCAAAAATGGATTAAAACCATCAGTAGCAAGGCCAAGCCTTAGGTTGCGTGGATCTACTGCAAACGATTCCCATTTCTCATCTACCACATTCCATGTTATAGAATCAACAGGATGACGCATTTTTCCATCATTACTTTTATTGTTAAAATGCCATCTTAAATCTTCTGCTATTTTTTGAGATCTAAACATTCTTCTGAATCTTGGAATGATTGGAAAATACCTCAAAACTTTAACCGGAATACCATGCATAATTTCATTTGTACGTTCGTTCCTCTTCCATCTCGAAAACCCACATTTTGGACAACTATCCAAATCTTTGTACTCTCTTCTAAAGAGACAACAATCATTCTGACAAGCATGAATTTTCTCAAAACCCATATCGAATACTTTAAGAAATTTTTTCACCTCATAAATATTCCTAGGAAGTACGTTATCCTTTGGCAACAATAGTTGTTGCACATTTAGAAGTTTATCGAATCCATTATCGGACAACCCAGTCTCACATTTTACATTATATAAGGCAATAATGGAAGATAATTTTGTTTGATCGGTACAACCAGGGTACAACGGGGTTTCGGCATCCTCCAAGTTTTTTAATAAATCATCCTCTCGTTTTTGTGCGCTATCTTCATCTTTATCATCATCGGAATATGTATGATTGATGAAATCTTCATCTTCATAATGAATGGATTTGAGTAAATCATAAGTGTCATTAGACTCGATATCTTTGCTTATAGTTATTTGTTCGCCATGATTGTACCACCTACCATCCATGTATAGCGGATCCATTCCTCTTATAATCAAATGCTCAACAACAATCTTCCCATACTGATGACTAAGATTTCGACAATCTAAGCAAGGACATAAAATCTTTTCTGGATTTCTTGAAATTCTCAATGCAGCATGCACAAACTTCCAAGCTCCTTGCTCATACTCAGTACTAGTTCTATTAATAAAATGGAATAACTATTAATTTTGACGTTAAAATATAAGATTTGACTCTCAAAATATATTTAGTATAATATAGTTACCTGTGTAGATGTACCCAATTTTTATCCATCATCAACCAATATGTGAGGAAGTAAATTTCTAAAATTTAAAGTAATAATCAGTTATTGAATGCAAGCAAAATAACATAATCGTAATTGAATGCAAACAAAATGAAAAACAACAAGGAAGACAAAGAATGTCAAACAACAAATCAATAAGTCAAGTTCAAAGCCTTGTTTCATGCAAAAAAAATTAAAACAACAAGAATGAAAACGAAAGAGTCGTGTAACCCATTTTTTAACAAGAATGCATTACCCCTCTCCTGATACTTAGCTTGCGCTATTAACAACAATTTTATCCGCTTATACAACAATATCAGAACCATATACAACATTAGCACCAAACTGTTTTCAAAAAATTTACCATTACAACGACGTCATTTTGTAGCACCGGAGTAATGTCTATGCATTACCCCTCTCCTGATACTTGGCTTGCGCCATTAACAACAATTTTATCCACTTATACAACAATGTCAAAATCATATACAACATTAATACATTAGCACCAAACTATTTCTGAAGCATGCACCTATGAAAAGAGTCTCGAAAAAGAAACTAAAAAGGTAGACAATAACTCAATGCTCCAAATAACAAAACATAATCCAATATGATACTTTACGTGAATACTAGTTTAGCATCAATCACTCATAATCATTTAGATTGTAAGTGTTAATTGTTGGAAATCTTGTGAGAATATTTCATTAAGATTGCAAGTGTCAATTTGTTGGGAATCTTGTGAGAATATTTACAAACAATTTTGCCTGGTGGATTCAATAATGAGTTTGACCTATATAATCACACGACTAATTTATGATTCTCATAGTCATTACCCACTAAATATAAACAATAGAATCAAATCATCAACTTTTACAGCCACATCAAACCCACCAACAAAATAATACAATCATTTATAAGAAAAGAAAAGAGACTGGTCTTGGAAAACAAAATTATACAAGTAGATGGTGGTGCCAAACGCATTTTAAAAGTTTTTTTCCTTTGCCTTTTATATAGCAGACTTATCTGCCGAATGAAAAGGTTAATTTACTAGCAAGCATAGTGAAAAATAAATAAATGGTAAATGGTAAATTGTTACTAACATATGAGCCTATCTAATTATTGTCATTTGTTACACAAATTTTAATATTCTACATAATAAGTAGGTTATGGGCATACACTATGAGCCATCAATCGCTTTAATTAGATGGAAACCAACTTTCAGAAATTCTTATCATTTGAACTTTTAATTACTGGTACTCTGCATTAATGGAATTGATTTGTTGATATCAACACATGGTTGTTGCCACAACCATATCGAAGACCTAACAGGAGAATGACACATACACATATATAATAAAAAAGGGTATGCACCAAGCCTGCATATATAATCTTACCGAGGTGTATATCGCTGTTCAAGAAATAGTTTAATGAGAAAAGAAATAAAAACCAGTTTCATTGATTCAATACGGGTGGCAGTAAAATGGACAGATATATAAGCATTTAATTATATTGAATGAGGGAGCCCAAATGAGGATAAACCTTTTATTTATTTGTTAATTTGTTAATACTATATTTATAACTAAATTTATAAACTTAATATGGGATATAGGCACTTTTGTTTGGCTCTGTATTTTGTGAATGCAATTTAGGCCTCACAGATGAACACTGTGACCTATTTCACAACAAAATAAGTTTGTTTCCAGTTACATAAAGTAGTAGTATTGCATACCAATTTTTATGGAATAACAAAAATAGAATTCAAGAGAAATTTCTTTTGCTCTGGACTATACAGGCAGTTTATGTAAGAAGGGGAGTGCATGAGATAATTTTAAACCTAAAAACAACCACAGGTTCTTCAAAATGAAATTCAAGAGAAACATGACATATTATTAACAGTAATTTTGCTTTATCTGAAATAGACATTCTTTTCATATTATTCATAGTGCTTGCTTGAATTTTTTTTCCAAAATTATTATCGTCCGAAAATTTCTTTTGTAATTTAGAAGGCAACTTATATTGTTTTCCTAAATTCTTTATTTGTTGTGGAGTATTTCGTCATTATTCCCTTCTTATCCAACCTCTCTTCTATTCATTTAAAATTGGTACATACTCAAAATTTATGTGTGATACAGCATTCATTGGAAAACCTTAAACATATAAAAGAACAGGATATATTCAAATACTGATATCCATAAATGAAATTAAATATACACCTGAAAACAATTGATATAGACGTTAAAGATATAATGTATGTTTGAGGATTTGTGTATGCTTAGAAATGGATAATCTTTAAAATGGTACGTGTATCTAAAATCTTGTCCTCAATTTTCAGAACTCACTGCTTATGCTCAGCACACATGTATATCTAAAATGAAACCTGGAAGTATATGAAATGCATATATGTAAAACATACTTTGCAAATATATATAAACTGAAATACTTGTATTCATAAATCTTATTATATCTTCCAAAGTTTGTTAACTTTAAAGCCACACAGATTATTTATATTCAAAGTTTGATGTAAGAATACTTACAAAATTATATGTGAAACTGTGTCTCAAAACCATGTATATACATCTAAAATCAATATATAACCAAGGTCAAATGATATGTTGATTTAATGCCAAATAGACTTCATATCCCAAATTTAGAAAGTTGAAACTTTTACGTGTTTAAGAACTGCATATGTTCAATTGATACATATGGAAATCCACTCATACACAGAATTGCATTCTTTTGAAAACTTAATTACATGACAATTTCAAAATTCGAATGAAACATATACATGGTTTTAGATTTGACAGGGATAGTGAATGCATACATATAATTTGAGTAAAAAATGCATAAATAAACAACAATGTCAGATTAAGGTGTGAACAGATGTGTGAGTGCATCTAGCCAAATGCACATACTTCACCAAGACCATAGTTCCAGCACACTAACCACCACATCAACCAGCTTCTGATCAACTACTCATCGCCAAACACCTAGTCCTACCCCTTACGAAGGCAGTCCAGTAATCAAAAAACCAAACTCCATTAACAAAAAAATCACTACATCAACAATTCATTTGAAGCGTACATCGCATTTATTTCAATTCATTTGAAGCGTACATCCATATCCACGTTAATACGAGGACCAAAGTTGAGTATTCGAATTAAGTGAATTACCTTATCGACGCCAACGACTCGAGCGATGAACTGAAGACGTGAATGATGATGAAAGGGGACGGCGCCAACGACTCGAGCGACGTACTTGCAGAGCGATGGATTTGAGATTTGCGGGATTTGCAGAGCGATGTAACGACTCGAGCGATGGATTTTCGGAGCGATGGATTTGCGGAGCGATTGATTTGTCAATTTGAGATGAAGGGTTATTTGGTGGGAAGGGAAAAGAATAAAAACGTGGCCGCGAAAACACTCAATCTCCCCGCCAAAAGAAATGTGATTAGGCAGCGTTTTCTTTTTTATATTTAATTATAAATGAAACTAAATTTGAACAATTACAGCTTTTTGAATCAAAGGCTGTTACATGGAGCTGCAAAAAACCATTTTTCTTGTAGTGTCATCATTTCCTTGAAAGTGCAAAATTTTGTATTTTGTAAAAATACATTTTACATTCTCAAACGGATAAGTTCGGAATTAAGCGAATCAGTAAAAGAAAGGGGTCATAGTCCTCGATTTTGCTGAATCGTTTAAATCGCTTCCTCATTCTTTTGAAAGCGCAAACTGTAAAATTCCTGACAACAATTTTATTTATTTTATAAAAAAACAATTCACATTCTCAAATGGACAAGTCCAGAGTTAAGCGAATCAGTAAAAGAAAGGGGTCATAGTCCTTGGTTTTGCTGAATCGTTTAAATAGCTTCCTCATTCTTTTGAAAGCGTAAACTGTAAAAATTATAAAACAATTTTTAATTTAAAACGATTTTCCAATTACGTGATTAAAACAGCAACATCAGTAGCAATTTCGAAAAGGAAATTTTACTTCCCAAAACATCGTAAAACGAATCTCAAAATCAGCATTGCGGAATTACCGCTTGAAAATCCACTTTAAAAGTTGACGGTTACTGAAGTCAAAGCAACAGTAATTTTTTAAACGTCAAAATCTCATCAAAATAATTCACATCAAAATGTAATACCAGTGAATTTTCATTCATTAAAATGTCAACAAAACACCGTGCTTCAAAATTTAACAACGGTGTAAAAATCCCGTTATAAAGATAACGGCAACAAAACACATTTAAACCAAACACCGGTTCAACGTAAAATTAATGCAGTAACGTGCAACTCAAATTTACACGTATACTACAAACTGAACAAAGAAATCATTCGAATGTATCTTCATTGAAGATAATTCAAAACAGCAAAATCTAATCAGTAAATGATTAGCATAACAGAAACCAGCAAAATCTCAACAAAAATCACATAACTGCAATCGCTTCGAATCCTCAAATCGGATTCGAAATTTTCAAAGAAACAAATAAACACAGCTATGTAAATAACAAATGAAATTTATTTCAATTTCACATTTTGATTTTTAAATCAAAAAGATTATCAGCTGTATTCAGCGAAGACAGTGTCACTGCTTCCGCTGCGCACTCTAATAAACAAAACACAAATCGATCAAATCATCAGAACACAATTTCACTTTTATTCTTTAAATAAAGATATTTAAAAAATTTCATCAAAATTTCAAAACTTTAGTTTTGACTCAAAGCACAAATAAAACATCGACAAATAGTTGTAACACATATTCCATTTAAGTTATGTTTTATATTATGTCCATAAACCCCAAGCTCTGATACCAACTGTGACGCCCCACCTCTATACTCACAATAACAAAGAGTATTAAAAGAAATACTGTCTGTTATCACGAAGAATAAGGCTGGATAGGAGCGGCCATCCGTAGTTGGGCCTTACACTAGTATTGATTACCTCGATAGGAGTGGTATATATTTTTATTTTTCATCACTTATTTATTTACTCCCATCGACATACCCAATTCCAGTATAAAACGAACTACGATGGTTCATGATAGTTTAGGACAATATATATAATAATAACACAGATATAAAAGATGCGGAACACAGATAACAAAAGTCTCATATATATATATATATATAAAACTGATGTCAGTTACAATACATTTGACACGATACATATGATACAACTACGACTGTCGACTCTGGAAGTTATATATACAAGTACATTATGAACTAATATACATGAATACATATCAACCTATACTATGACACGACTACTCCAAAAGATATGAAAAGTCTTCATAGCTCAAACAGCAACCCAAAGCAAGATATCTACAACCTGAAATAACTCGGGTCTGACCCGAGTATTAAATTCAAAAGAAAATAATACACGGGTCAGCCTAATTCAAACTCAGTTATAATGAACAGAAGCGATAATAATCAAATATCAAATAGATGACAGTCACAGAAATCTCGTATATCCAACTCCTCGATAAAAGAATCGGATAACGGCATATATAACACTAAACAGTGTTAAACAACAAATCAGCAAATCCAAATCATCAACAAGGATAAATAAAATGATTATCAATGAAGATAATATGAAAACCCCAGAATTGCCTAAACAGCAATTAACAACAAAATCTAATTATTAAATAAATAATTAGAAACTCATAATCTAATTTCCAAAAGATAATTAGATATCAACAGAATCATCAAATTAAACCAAATCAAAATACAATTCAAAATATATTGAATTGAATCAACGAAAAACTTCAAGTAATTGAAATATCAATTAAAACGTCAACACTGGGTGGCTGCAGTACACGCACGCGTGTACTGCCTCGCCACTACAGTGATGAAATGTGCAAAATTCACAATCAAACACAAGGTCAAACCCAAATACCGGATTCAACTCAAGTGTAATTAGAAAAACAAATCCAATTGCAATCAAGTGGTCAAGACAGCAACAAGTCGGAATTTAACCCATGAACAAGACTCAAATGTACAACCTCCAGTATATATGCAATAAAATGGCTGCAACACAATCAGAATAGTAAAGAAAGAATGCCACGACTCCAGAGAGCATGTGCAAGTGACTCGAAGCAGTGAGTCAAGTACAAGTTAAAGAGGCAGTAGTGAAGCTGCAAATACCAAGGATATGGCACACAATACCAAAGTACAAAGACTTGAGCAACCAAGTGCACGAAGGCAGTGGTACAAACTACATGAAAAGACCAGAATAAAGGTGAGAGCACCAAAAATATGGCACCTCAACACACAACATTCAAGGACACAGAGCATCAGTACCCAACAGAGGCAACTGGCAACAACATGTATACATATACATGCTATCAGCAATTAAAAATGCAAAGGTCAAGTCACAACTATCATGACTCAATCACAACGGCAAAGCAACTCAATGAAGTATGGTAACGTGCACAAAGGAAGTGGTATCACAACCAGGCAGTGAAACTCAAAACAGCAAGGACTAGACAGTCCATACATGTCAACTGGCAGCATGCAAAGTCGACAGGTATTTCATGTACGAATGCACATCTGGATGCATGAATAACGCTCAGTGGCAAAATATACGAAGTCAACATGTATGCAACAGTGAATTGAATTGGACAATACAACTCAATCTCAACTATGCAATGGCTATAGCCAATTCGACACAGATGCAAACTACAACAACCAAAATTGTTGCAACATGATGCAATGCAATGAATGCAACAGTTTTTAAATGAAGATGGTGTAATCAAGATAACATGAAGTGATACTAGACCACAAAATCAAGCAATGAAAAATGCATATAGTCATGCAATACAAAACAATGCAGACAATATTAAGTCTAGCCGTGACCAGAATGCTATCACGACTTCAAGTCAGAAGCAACAGAGAATTCAAAGAAACGGTAATGAGCAAGCACAGAGGCTCGCATGACCCTGTACAACTGTAAAACTGGGCAATACAAGTATCGCTATCAAGAACAAGGCACTGTGCAAAAAAAACAAAGGCCATCAACATTGAAATGGATCTATAACAATTAAATTGTACTGTTTTCAGATAATATCATCTCATAAATAAAGTCATGGCCGATTCAAAGGCAAAGAATCGAACAAGTCCAGTTATATTAACTTGAACAACAATGTCAAAACCAAAACATCAACTCGTTTTACAACCAACGATAGAGGAGCCAAAGTCACAACACAAAATCGATTTCAAGCTTAGATAGGTAGTTCGAACAAAGCCACCAAGACAGTGTCGAACCACTGACTCCAGTAAACGACAAGCCAAATAAAATCGAACAAAACCACTACTTGTTCTTTCCATTTAAAAAATCTAGTCGAAGTCGAAGACAACGAAAACAAACTCGACGCCTTGGCAACCGAATTAAAATGCCAGAGAAATTAAATAACCAAGGTACAAGTTTTAACAAAGTCAAGTATGCTACAGCAATAATTTCAATCAAAATCGAAATCACATCGAACCAAGTCAAGGCCGTGATCAAAGAATGAGATGAACAGGCCAGGGACGAGGTTATCAAAAATCGAACTGTTCAAAACTGCGTGTTTTAGGCTAAAAACAGCAAAGCAAATCAAAACCATGTTAACCAAGTAACACGAAAAGAACGAATTGACTCAGTTAGTGAAATCATCAATCCTCACAACCAAATTTATAAATCACTCAAGCGTTCAAACCCGAGTGAATTAAAACCATCAAAATCATCGACATCCAAACCAAAAATTTAAACTGTCGAAGCACGCGTGGAATTAGATGTGAGTGAAAAAGTTCACTCACCTTAGATTTGAAGAGACCGACCCAAATCGAAGCCGAAGGCATCTCCTCTTGCTCGCCTCTGCACGGTGTCCAAAACGAAGCAAAGACGAACTCGAATCAGGTGGAGGCGCTCAACGATTTGAAGCGATCGAGAGATCAACCGAGGAAAGTCACGAGTATTTGAAGTCGCCATTTTTTTTCCCTCGTATGCTTTTTTGTTTGCGATGCGAAAATAAATGGAGGAGGAACGAACGAAATCGAGAGTAGCCATTTTCTTTCGTTTGTTTTAGGTTTAGGCTTTCCAAGTGATTGAAATAGAGAGGGGGATCGGGTATTAAATTCGGCACCAAGAATAAATGGGCCAAGATTCAAATTTGCAAAGCTCACACAACACTCAACGAATTTCAACCGATTAAAAACTCCAAATATCAATTAACAACCCGATTTAATCGTCTACCACGATAATCAATCGATACGAAACCCCGGGTTGTTACAAGAGGATGGTTATCCCAAACATCCTTTGAGTTACTTGTATTTCAGTTGATATTTCACTTGAGTTGGATTTATTGATATAAGAATGTTAATCCTGACTCGAGTGTTTGTGTTTTGCTTTACGCTCGGGTCAGACTGAGTGTACCAGTATTCGAGACTCACCTTTGGAGTTGGAGCTTCGCTTGGAGATCCAGCTATCTATCCAGCTTTCAGATCTTCAGTTGATTCCAGTGATGTATTCTGATCTTGTATTACTATTGTATTCGAGACTTTTGTTGTATCTTGTTTAACTCTGTTATATATATATAGTAGCTTCATGAACTACTATTCTTTTGTTTCTACTGCACTATTGTTATATTACTCTGTGTCTGTGATTATGTGATTATTTATTTACTGTATATGCTGAGTTTTGCCAATTTTATTTACAATCCATTGTTTTGAATTATTCAAGTCCGGCATGTGTGGATTTATTGTCGATTTGAATGGTCCAAAATACTGGGTCGTTATAGTTGGTATCAGAGCTTTGGCTCTAGGCAAAACTTAGCATATATAGTAAATTTAGTTATGGAATCACTTTCGTTCAAGCTTGAATTTCTTCTTTTGACTCGGTCTCCTTTGAATTTTGGAACGTTCCCCTCGGTTCCAAAATCCATAAATCCGTTCTTGTCTCTTCCAATTCGTATTCTTTTGACTCTGGAGTATCCCATAACTCCACTTCGAATGATCTTTATAATGAACCGGCGGTCTCGCCAATCTCCAAATGATTTGTAAAGGATGAAACTCCTTTACAATTGGCATCGATTCACCGGAGATTTCTATGTCCTCGGTTTAGATGCTAATATCTTTGGTTATACCGAATTCTATCTCTTGAGATCGAATATGGATTTGCCCCAGAATTCCACATCGATCTAATTCTTGAAGTCACGGTCGACCCTATTAAGGTTGCTCGAGATTTGTATAAGTCTATCCTCCTTTCTCTTTTGACATTTAATCATCTTATCTCCTGTTTCGAACTTATCTTCGAATCAGTATTCTCCTTGGTTTGAGTCCATCAAATTTGAATCTCTATATTCTTTCTTTGAAATCCATGCTTGTATCGTCGAACGAGGAAGTGTATTTGTAAATTAATATTAAGTTGTTTTATATATTGTGTTGTTTGAGTTGTTGATGTTGATTTGGGTTTTCGATCGATTCGTCTGATCAACGCTATCGATGGGATTTCCAAAACACTTGAACATAGCAAACTGACATAATATTATTTTAAATTTGGTAAATTAAGTAAATTTATATGATTATATTATATACAAGTATAATTTTCTGGAATTTAATAGTTAGTTAAATTGGTTGTTTGAATGATAATATTTGATTATCATTTACTGTTCTAAATGAATTTATAAACATGGTTTATAAATTGATTTAGAATTGAAATAAATTTTAAAAATCAAGAATTTGAGAATTTAATTTCCAGTGATTTCAAGCTTTGGTTTTTAAATTTTTAAAATGTATATTATTGAAGGTATTTTCAAATAGAAACTGTTTTCAAAGAATTTTAAAATGTTGAAATCAGTGCTCTTCTCTTTGTCGCTGGAAAATGATTTCGGTGATGGCGGCCGCATCATCGACATTCATTTTCGATTTTCGAAGTGGAGAGACCATTCTGTAGCTTTGCTACGGTTTTGTTTTGGAAAAAATTTTGATTTGAATTTCTTATGTATGACTTGATTTATATATATATTTGGGTATATTATTTTAAATTTAATTTGATTTAATATATATAGTATCTACATCTCTAAAGGGTTTGAAATTAAACGGAAATTTAATTCTTAAAATTATGTTAAAGGATGTTTTCAATTATAAATAAAGCTAAATTTTGAATAAGTATTTAAACTGGAAATAATTGAATTGGAAATTTTTATTTATATAATATTAAATTGCATTTCAGTATAACTTGCCTAAATTATTCAGAAGTAAAAAAAATTGTAATTGGATAATATACAATATAAGATGATTTTATAAAAAAAAAATTGAGTGTTTATGATAAATGTTATACACTTGATTTTTTATTATAAAAATGTTAATTGAGATGAATAGAATAATAAGTTAATTG
This sequence comes from Allium fistulosum, assembly GCA_030737815.1. Taxonomy (NCBI): domain Eukaryota; kingdom Viridiplantae; phylum Streptophyta; class Magnoliopsida; order Asparagales; family Amaryllidaceae; genus Allium; species Allium fistulosum. The sequence continues at coordinate 1,188,763,705 of CM060904.1, read as the reverse complement.
AATAATAGATGAGACAAATAAATTTGTTTTGAAGGAATTAATAAATTGAAATTAGAACAACTAATGGAAATACCTTGAATTTAAAATCAATTATTGAATATAAATTAATTTAAATTAAATTTATATGGTTCAAATTAATTTATATGGTTTAAATATATGTGATAAGATATATTAAGTGGAATAAAGTTAATAATAATTTGGAATAAAAAAATTAAATTTGTTGAATAAAATATGAGTATGATAAATGATTATACAAATTGATGATTTAGAAATTGTTGATTTAGGATAATTAGATAAAAAGATAATGAATTTAGAAATAGTTGAGTTTGATTTAACTTAAGTGAAATCAAATGGTTTAAATCAATTTGTGAATATCAATTAATATAAATTGAAATTTATATGGTTAGAACTAAGTGTTTTATTTTGTTTTCAATCTATTTCCTTCTGTTTATTTTATTCTCCTACCTTCTTCCTTTTCAAGGACGAAAAGTTTTGAGTGGGGGAGAATGTAACGACCCGTAAATTTCAGTGGCTTATTTATTTAATTAATTGAATTTGTGTGAAATTTTAAATAATAAAATTTTGGAATAAAAATTTATTATTTGGAATACGTCAAATTAAACATAGCAACTGGTAAATTTTCATCGGATAATATGGAAGTTTATTTTCTAGTGTAATTTTATTCCAATTTAGATCAGTTAAAAATTGATGAATTTAAAAGTGTTCCGAAACCTAAATATGTCAACATGAGAAAATTTATTTAGAACACTCTGAATCAGACTGCGAAATTTGTTTTGCAAAATTTGGATATTTCTAGCTCTGTTTGGATTTTTCCGTACGGAATAGCAACGTATTATCGGTGTCCATATCGACTTTTGTTCGGATAATCGTATCACTGATATTTGTATACCGTTTTGATCGTCTCGTCATGCTGATCTCCGTAGTATATTCAATTATGTGTTTCGGATTTCCGTTACCCGACAATATCCGTGAAACAGATAACCGTATCGGTACGTTTCTAAAGTCTTTTGGTTTATGGTGCCTTTTTTTATTTTTCCATCGTGTAAATCAACCTTTTAAAATTCCCAGAACTTGATTATTGAAGTTTGGTCATCTTAATATTTCATTTATTATGCATTGGTTCACGTATTATCTGGTCTCTTCAAATTTATTTCCTTGTTTCTTCTCTCTATAAATACAAAGGCCGCTTCCTTGTAGCTTGCTGTAAATATCCTCCTCCACTCTTTCTCTTCCCTGACCATTCACTGTTCATTTTTTGTTGTTGTTGCAAACAAAACTCACCCTACCCAATCATCACCTTCTCCACCCACCAGACCGGAACCGCCACGTCAACCGCCACAACAGCCACCACACCGAACACCAAACAACCACCAACAGCCCACACGAGCGAGCCCGCCCTGTCGCCTCATCCAAGAGCACCCTCACCCCTCGGCCTTCGGCCTTAACCTGCCGCAACCGCCACCCATGCCACCGGATCTAGACAGCCATCCGCTTCCACCAAGTGTCGACCGCCTTCACGCTTTCCCTATGCAAACCCGAGCCTCGCTTTCACCACCAACTTTGCAGCCTTTGCCGAGCTCTTCATCTCTCCTTCCTTCCTAAATAGGTAATATACATATATCACTATATATGCTGGTTTGTGTATATATATATATATTGCCGATTAGTTGTATATATCGAGGTCTGTAGTGTTTGATGTTTAAATTATATATATAAAAACCTTGTTTTAAACTGTTGTTTCATACTGTTTATTTTACATATACTTAAGTACTGTTATGTTTTGATTTTATTAGTATAAATTATACAAGTTGTTGTTTTATTCATATACCACAGTACAGTATATAAAATCTTATACATGCCAGTCAACTTGTTTTTTTATATACTAGGATAAAGTTTTAAAACTATAATATGTATAGACTTTTGTTTTAATCTGGGAACAAGTTTTGAGATATATATGATAGTTTAAAAAGTCTTTTATCCTGTTAGTTTGTGATACATCGGACATATGAAGTTTGTATGAATTTATATGGGTTAGCTTATACAAATCTGTTATATGAAAAGCTTTCTAAGTTTATAAAGTTATATTGATTTTATAATGTATACGTAAGTATATATAGTTGTTTGTTTATATATGCATAGTTGCTAAATAATATGTATATAGTTCTGGTGTGCACTTTGCTTGCGCTCTTCGGTTTTATATATATACACGTATATGTATGGGCTATAAAAATTTATGTACGTTAGTTTATATATATTATAACCGATGTTTAATTTTAAGTGTATATATGTGTTCTGTATTCTGCATATATATCGCGGCTGATGTGTATATACATCATGTGTATATGTGTAGATATTACACTGTGGGTTTGTATAATATATATTTGTTTATAAAAATGTTTTTGCATACATTTGCAGTTTCGGCTGATAGCATAGTCATATACATTTATATAATACCCATGTTTGTTGTAATAGTCTTACAACATATTTTATTTTAAAGTTTATATATATAAGTGTCACGTGTGTTGAATGCATGTATATTTATTTGAAACTTCCATATATGTTTAAATTGATTTTGAAGAAAATATATATATATATTTTTTCCAATTGAACATTCATAAGATATGTAAGTAAGTTGCATTTTGATAAGTACATATGGATTTATTTCAAAATATACCTTATAGATATGTTTATTTTGTTTTAATTTAAACAATGATTTTGAAAAAAAAATATACACAGATAATTTAATTTAATATGTGTTTAAATTTAGAATATGATTGGTTATATATAGTTGTATATGTAAGTTCACATGTATCAATTATCTGCATCGATCCAGTTCTGATTTGATTTCGCCTATTTCTATTTGTTAGCTTTGTTCTGTCGTGCCTGTTTTCTTCATCGGATCGTGTCCATCTAGCGTTGCTTTGGAATTCGTAGCTTATTTCTTTGTCAAATCTATCTAGCCTCGGAAGGTGAGCAATCACTCACGATTAACGTTCTTATATTTATTAAATTTGATTTCAATTGAAACGACAATTGAAATATGCTGTTGTTAGTTATTTACATTGTTATATATATGCCATTATCTGTATCTGATCACCTATGACATCTGACACCATTATCTGTTATTTATCTGTAACGACCCAGAATTTTTGATAATTAAAATTCGAATATTTAATTGATTTTAAATATTAATAAATGGAATTTAGAAGTCGAATAATTTATTAAAGGATATTGGATTTAATTTGATAATTAAATCGATAAATTAAATAGTGAAATCCCAGAGATAATTGAAAATCGAGTTTAAAATGATTGAAAATGATTTGTAAAATTTTATTTAATCATACTGGAGTTATAGAAAGGTTATAGAACTTTTAAAAATTGAATTTGGAGTTAATCTATGAAAATTGAATATTTTAATATTTAATTATCGACTGTAAAAATAGTCAATTTTCGAACAGTCTCAGAATTGAACGAAACCAGTTCCATTGGATCCGTAATAGTTAGTTATTATCGGATTTCAATTTTCGTAGCAATCGAAGTTATCGTTTGACCGTGGCAACTCGAAACGCATCGATATCGTTTTAATTTTAAATCGTCGAGTTAAAATAGTCAATTTCCAAAAAGTCTCGGATTTCGACGAAACCAATTTCATCGGATCCGTAATGTGATATTATTGTAAGATTTCAAATTTCATAATTTTTGGATGTACCGTTTGTCCGGTACAAATTAAAACGCCTCGAAATCGATTTAAATCGGTTTAATTTAAATTGATCGTTTAATTCCATATCTTGCACAGACGATCGAATTAGCTTCCGAAACCTGTTCCATTGTGTCCGGAACGCGGGAAAAACCCCAGAAACGCCAGTCACCGCGCGTAAATCGAAGTTCGAAAATTTCAGAATGAATAGTGTTTGTCGGTTCTCTATAAAAGGACCCCTATCTTCACAAAATTATCAAACCCTAGTTTCTAATAGCCAGCCGCCACTATAATTCGAACGGCTGAAATCTTCCAACTTTCTTCCTCAAATTTCTTCTAATCCAAGCATCGATACAGGAAGTTATCAACTAGGAAATTGTAGAGCTACGTGAGCTCTACATTCTCAACGGTCAAGATCGTTTAATTCGTAACGGATTGACGGCAAAATGAAGAGGAAGGCCGTGACTTTGTTCATGTTTTTCGAAGGCAAGACACAACCGAGCTTCATGGCGTTGGAGCCGGTGGTAGCTAGGGGCGAGGCGCACGCAACGGTGGGGGTTTGATGGGGTTTCGTCGATCAGAGGTGGTCGCGATTTTCATTTGTCGACGTGCAGACATGGGTTTTTGTTCGCGTGTTCAAACTGGAAGGAGGAAGATGCACGTGCGCGCGTGACCTGGGAAGAAGATGGAGGCAAAAACATGCGGCCTTGATTTCTTGACCTGGAATGAATGGTGATGATGGATTTAGGTTATAAATTTAAAATAAAATTAAAAAGAAAATTGTATATTAAATCATGAGATATTAAAAATGTTGTAACTTTTTGCTACGAGGTCGGAAAATTACGAAACAAGCGGCGTTGGCTTCGTTTTGTTGAGCTCTTCGCTATGCAACTGATTTGGAGTCGTTTGGAGCTAGTTTGAATTTCGGGTAAAATTAAACGCCGTTTAATTTTATTCGAAATAAACGCTGAAATCAGAATTAAAATCAAGGTGAGATCTTCTCACTCAAATGAAAGTGGATTTTCTTTTACAGTTATTGATTGATGATTGACTGTTTGGATTTGTGATATTAGATATTTTAGGATATATCTATATATAGCAATATATACATATTGGCATATTAATATATTTGATTGATTAATTTCCCGCCTCGTATAGCGGATGAGACCCTATTGCGCCGTTAGTAAGCGGATATTTTTATAAAACCCATATACCGCGATAATTCCGTACTGGAGCGGAATTGGTATTGTGCTAACATCTTTGGATGCAGGGAAACAGGTTGGAGGGATCCAACTGGATTCCTCAACTGTATTTACTTATTTACAGATATTGATGTATATTCTGTTATCATATGATGATATATGATATTTGACTGTTGTGATGGACTGATTGGTGTTGTTGCATCATCGGATTCAGTTTTGAAATGTAAAAATAACGACTTTTACTTTAAAAGGGTTTTTAAAGTGATTTTTGAAAATATACGTTTTATGGAATTTTTGAATCGATTTATAAACGTAAAATTGTGAAGTTATAAAAGTTAAGATTTTTGTGAATTATGACCGTAAGGTGATTTTTGAAATAAATAATTTAAGCAATTTATAAAATGGTTTGAACTGAGATTTTCGGATTTTTGTGAACAGTTTATTTAAAAGATTTAAAAAGTTGATATTTATAAATTTAAAATATTGGAATTTTAAAACGAGATGATAAGTGTTAAAGATGAAATTTATAGAATTATAAATCGTGAGGATATGGAATTTATAGATTCATAAATTGTGAAGTTATAAAATGGATGAAACGGTAGAATAAAAGATTTATAAGAGATTAACTTATAAATTGGATTTTTGCCTTTAAATGGAATATTGATCGAGTTATTAATAAAGAAGATTTATTAAATTGAAGTCGTTAGAAAATAGAAATAGAATTTATAAACGTTGTTTTATAAATTCGAAATCAATTGGATTTGATAAATTAAAATGTTAAAGAAGATATATTCGCGATTTTGGATAGCGAATTTTTATTGAAATAAAAATGTGTAGAAAAGATTGAGATTGGGTTAAGTGAATTATATTCACGATTTTGGACAGTGAATATAATTTTAAGTAAAATGGATATGTTTTGGGAAAGCGATATTATAAAATGAAGTAATTGTTTTTTTAAAGATGTTTTAAAACGTGTGAATTATCGAAATCATAGATTTCAACATTTATTGTTGAAATAGACGTTTTCGAAGAATAAGGAAATGATGGACTATAACACTGTTGTTATAGTAAATGATTTCCGAAAGGAAATGTTTTGATGTAGTATTGGGATTTATATATCTATTAAAATCCGAATCCCTATACTAGTGATTTTGAGTCGTCGTAACGATGTTTTACGTAACATTCGTTTTGACTCAAATAAATGTGTTTTAAAGAGAATGATTTTCTTAAAGAATGAATATATACTTAATATTGATTTAAGTATATCGAATATTTTCAAGTGTTGAAAATAAATGATTTGTGAAATACTTATTATTAAATAAGTATGGAATTGCTTTTCCAATATGAAATGAACTGTTTTTGAGATTTTATCTTCAAAGATAAAATGAAATGTGGAAATTGAATATTTGAAATTTGTTTTCAAACGGTTAAGTGTGGAAATTTTATATCTAGTAAAGATATTTTTGAAGATAAATAATTTGGAAAATTATTTGGAATCTGATGATGTTGCGCATTTTTATTGATAGTTAAATAACCGACTATCAATAATTACCTTTAGATAGGTATTTGTTGTGAATTGGATGAATTTGAATGCCACACTTATTTTTGAATAAACGCTCACTATTCGGGTTAGCCGGGAAAGGACCATGGGGTCGTATAACCCATTCCGAATATGTGATACGTCGTTATGAATTGCATTTGAAGACCGGTGTTGAAGACCGGATATTTTTGAAAACGGAAGGATTACCGTCGAGTTACTCTACATCGGCTGATCTCCGATTTAGAGGTTTTATCACCCTTAGTGACGGGAGGTCCGGACGTGATTAGAAATTTATCCGGATGTGCAAGGGCTTCGTGAGAAGTGCCTTCGGTTCTGTTCGATCCCGGAACAGACTTGTATGGATTGTGTGTCTGACGTTACAATTTGAGATATAAAGCTGATTTCTTTCAAATACATTTCTGTTGGTGGCGGAGAATTTATTCTCTTAGCTTAACACCCTTCTCTGAGACGTACGAGCTCAGAGGTTATGTAGTTGAAATTTATCAGCGATATATCCCAATTTGGTAACGTGGCATACTGAGTGTTGCTGTGAAATGATCAGTGTTTGATCATTTGCGATATGATCATTTGTTTGATCTTATATCTTTGTGATCATAGGTTGATCATTTTGTTTGACCCGAAGCAGGGCTTTTTGTAGAAAGCGTAGCTTTGTGGACGAGACTTCGTCGAGCCTCACACCCCGGAAATGGTCGAAACAGGAAGGATGCAGCAAGGTTCTAGGGAGTAGCGCCCCTTAGTGTATGTCATTCCTTCTGGATAAAGGTGGTATCATGGTATGGAGCCCAGATACTTAACCTCTGTGGTTACTGCATTATTTTTCTATGTGGTTTGTTGGAATCGGGGATCCCCGGGAAGATCGGTGACGATCGGGGGATGACATACGCGTGTCAGTAGTTACCTATTTTTGCAGAGGTAACCCGGCCTTGTGTTGGCAGAGATCCGGTTAGGTTCTCGGGTCGTCTATTCCAGGGACGTACCCATCGTGGGAAAGGAAGTTCCTTAGCCTGACCATTTGTTGGAAATCCAAAGAAATAATACGAGCCTTTACGATTTCAATTGTATAACCTGTCTCCTCAGGAGGCAGCTATAGCAGGCATAATATAATGGTACCTATGATGGCTAAGATTTATATTATACTTTCGAAATGTTTTCCACTATGCACTAGTAATAATATCAAAAATGATTTGATTTTGCGTAGTAAGCATCTTTGACTATCATAAGAAGAAATCTCCTCCAAGTCTGCGTTTGCATTGTGTGTGTGGTGGGAGGTCTTATGGTAGTTTCATTTTCCAAAAGCATTGCGAATTGACATTAAAGTTTTCCTGTTGTTTATTTTAAAGAATAACTGTTTTACGATCTCACACCAGTCACCATGACTGACTCGGAGTTTATTGTTCCCTTCTAAACTCTGGGTGCCCACCAATTTCCACACGGGCAGCCTAGAGTTATATTATCAGGATATTCTGGATATTCTGGAGCTTTGGAAGCAAGATGCATGACGAGACGTAGTATTTGTATCTGATAGTATTTATTCCGCTGTGTATTCTGTATGAGGACAAGTTTATGTAACTGTCCATTGTTGTTTATTGACTCTGATGATATGATGTGATGTAATGAAATAACAGATATAATTCTTTTGTTTTTAAATGATATTCATTTATCTATTATATGTTGTTCCGCTGCGATATGTGAGATTCTGATATTGTTTTCTGTTTCTGCTCTTGTTCTGTTGTTGTTCTTCTTTCTTTTTCTTCTATCTTCTTCTTCTACTTTTTTTCTTTTTTTCTTAAAACCATAACTTTTCGGGTTTCCGGCATTCGATGGCTCAGCAGTCGATAAAGTGAGTATCGATGTTGAATTTTCGAAAGTCAAAAATTTTCGGGATGTTACATTTGGTATCAGAGCATATGGTTAAGCGACAACCCTGCTCTGTTGGGTGTTACTCATTAGAGATAGAGTCAGTAGTACTCTAGAATGAGTTGAGTGTAATAATAGATACGAGTGCGTATTTGTTAGTGAATATAAAATTGTTTTATATTGTGATGATTGGTTTGTTGAGTGGTATATGGATTCTGGTCGGTATTGTACGTACAACTCTATCGATAGGGATCTCTAAACACTTATATAGAACAATTCGACACAATATTGTTTTAAATAGGGTAAATGAAATAATTTTACCCAAAACTATTTTTTTATATATAAGAAATGATTTTCTGTAAATTACTATAGTATATGGTTGCATGGATGTTAGGAAGTAATAATGGTAAATTATTATCATTGAAATTGAATAAGAAATTCAAATCGTAACTCCAAAGTTAAGAAATAAAATTCACATACAAATGAAATTTAAAGAATGTAAATTATAAATGTGATTTGTAATTTAAAACGGAATTCCAGAAAAGTATTTGGAAATGTTTTTGAAATGTTTTTGAAAATTTTGGAGATTTGGAAAGTTTAAATCATTTTTGATTTGAAAATGGATTTCAAGGGTTTTGAAAAATGTTTTGAAGAGATGAAAAGCTCTAAACTCTTTTAGGTCGCTGGAAAATAATTCCGATGATGATCGCGACATCACCGGTGTTCATTTTCGAGTTTCCAAAAGAGGAATTGCTGCCAAATCGTTTTAAATGGAAGTTGTTTTGGAAATTTGGATTTTGTTTTAGAAAATTCAAAGGATAATTTGAACTGTTTTCAAAAATGGCTTTGAAATGTTGGTAAACTCTGGAATGCTATATAAAGATATTTATGAAATATTACTAAGTTGATAACTTATACCAATTGAATTTTGGTAGAATAAATTTAACTTAAAAGAATGAAGTTAAATCAAAGCAAGTATAAGTGAATCAATTAAATGAAAATGAAATTGAAAGTTGAAATTCATTTCGAATTCGTAAGCCAATGAATTGAATTGAATAATTGTAAATGAAAGATGAATTAAAATTCGTATGGAATTTGAAATCCAGTTTAAATGTAAGTAGATTTAATCGAGGTAGAATTAAAATAAATTGAATTGATATCAATTTGAATTAGTAATTGGAACTAATTTAAGATAGTGCAGTTGTAAATGACAGATAATTGATAAAATTCAATATTTCAGAATTGAAAGTAAATTGAATCCAAATTTAGTTGAAATGGTAAACTAAATACAAATGAATGGGAAATGTAAAAAATTGAATGAGAATAGATATATAACTTCAACAGTGAAGTAAAAATGTATAAGCAGTTTATACTAGAAATTTTGTAATCAAATTTGCAAAATGTTTGAATGCTGTAACTAGATATTATGGCTAGTAAGATACATGTGTTATTAAGTAATGGGATTTGATTTTCGAAGATAAATTTGAATTGCTCGACATAAAGGTAAGTATTTCAATTTCAATATGAGATTTGATGACTTATTTCTCTAGCCGCTTGGCTTTTTCTTTTTCTTTTTTTGAAATCTGAGAGTCCGTAGGGACGTTTTGTAGTCGTACCGTATTAGCTGCGCAAAGGAGACGCTGGCGAAATTTTTCGAAAATTTAGGGCGTTAGAAAATTTTTGAGAAAATTTTGAGAGTTTAAAATTTGAATTTAAACTCGAATTTGAATTTTGAAGTAAACAATGTTGTTTAAAACTCAAAATTGAAGTTAGAAAGTTAGTTGAAGTAATAACGAATCTTTAGTAGAACGATTTGTTTTGATAAATTGATAAAACTTTTGAATTGTGAAAAATAGTAGATGAGTTAAGGACATTTTTTCCTAACTTGTAATTTCGAGGACGAAATTCTTTTAAGGGGGGAAGTTTGTAACGATCCAGAATTTTTGATAATTAAAATTCGAATATTTAATTGATTTTAAATATTAATAAATGGAATTTAGAAGTCGAATAATTTATTAAAGGATATTGGATTTAATTTGATAATTAAATCGATAAATTAAATAGTGAAATCCCAGAGATAATTGAAAATCGAGTTTAAAATGATTGAAAATGATTTGTAAATTTTATTTAATCATACTGGAGTTATAGAAAGGTTATAGAACTTTTAAAAATTGAATTTGGAGTTAATCTATGAAAATTGAATATTTTAATATTTAATTATCGACTGTAAAAATAGTCAATTTTCGAACAGTCTCAGAATTGAACGAAACCAGTTCCATTGGATCCGTAATAGTTAGTTATTATCGGATTTCAATTTTCGTAGCAATCGAAGTTATCGTTTGACCGTGGCAACTCGAAACGCATCGATATCGTTTTAATTTTAAATCGTCGAGTTAAAATAGTCATTTTCCAAAAAGTCTCGGATTTCGACGAAACCAATTTCATCGGATCCGTAATGTGATATTATTGTAAGATTTCAAATTTCATAATTTTTGGATGTACCGTTTGTCCGGTACAAATTAAAACGCCTCGAAATCGATTTAAATCGGTTTAATTTAAATTGATCGTTTAATTCCATATCTTGCACAGACGATCGAATTAGCTTCCGAAACCTGTTCCATTGTGTCCGGAACGCGGGAAAAACCCCAGAAACGCCAGTCACCGCGCGTAAATCGGAGTTCGAAAATTTCAGAATGAATAGTGTTTGTCGGTTCTCTATAAAAGGACCCCTATCTTCACAAAATTATCAAACCCTAGTTTCTAATAGCCAGCCGCCACTATAATTCGAACGGCTGAAATCTTCCAACTTTCTTCCTCAAATTTCTTCTAATCCAAGCATCGATACAGGAAGTTATCAACTAGGAAATTGTAGAGCTACGTGAGCTCTACATTCTCAACGGTCAAGATCGTTTAATTCGTAACGGATTGACGGCAAAATGAAGAGGAAGGCCGTGACTTTGTTCACGTTTTTCGAAGGCAAGACACAACCGAGCTTCATGGCGTTGGAGCCGGTGGTAGCTAGGGGCGAGGCGCACGCAACGGTGGGGGTTTGATGGGGTTTCGTCGATCAGAGGTGGTCGCGATTTTCATTTGTCGACGTGCAGACATGGGTTTTTGTTCGCGTGTTCAAACTGGAAGGAGGAAGATGCGCGTGCGCGCGTGACCTGGGAAGAAGATGGAGGCAAAAACATGCGGCCTTGATTTCTTGACCTGGAATGAACGGTGATGATGGATTTAGGTTATAAATTTAAAATAAAATTAAAAAGAAAATTGTATATTAAATCATGAGATATTAAAAATGTTGTAACTTTTTGCTACGAGGTCGGAAAATTACGAAACAAGCGGCGTTGGCTTCGTTTTGTCGAGCTCTTCGCTATGCAACTGATTTGGAGTCGTTTGGAGCTAGTTTGAATTTCGGGTAAAATTAAACGCCGTTTAATTTTATTCGAAATAAACGCTGAAATCAGAATTAAAATCAAGGTGAGATCTTCTCACTCAAATGAAAGTGGATTTTCTTTTACAGTTATTGATTGATGATTGACTGTTTGGATTTGTGATATTAGATATTTTAGGATATATCTATATATAGCAATATATACATATTGGCATATGTATATATTGGATTGATTGATTTCCCGCCTCGTATAGCGGATGAGACCCTATTGCGCCGTTAGTAAGCGGATATTTTTATAAAACCCATATACCGTGATAATTCCGTACTGGAGCGGAATTGGTATTGTGCTAACATCTTTGGATGCAGGGAAACAGGTTGGAGGGATCCAACTGGATTCCTCAACTGTATTTACTTATTTACAGATATTGATGTATATTCTGTTATCATATGATGATATATGATATTTGACTGTTGTGATGGACTGATTGGTGTTGTTGCATCATCGGATTCAGTTTTGAAATGTAAAAATAACGACTTTTACTTTAAAAGGGTTTTTAAAGTGATTTTTGAAAATATACGTTTTATGGAATTTTTGAATCGATTTATAAACGTAAAATTGTGAAGTTATAAAAGTTAAGATTTTTGTGAATTATGACCGTAAGGTGATTTTTGAAATAAATAGTTTAAGCAATTTATAAAATGGTTTGAACTGAGATTTTCGGATTTTTGTGAACAGTTTATTTAAAAGATTTAAAAAGTTGATATTTATAAATTTAAAATATTGGAATTTTAAAACGAGATGATAAGTGTTAAAGATGAAATTTATAGAATTATAAATCGTGAGGATATGGAATTTATAGATTCATAAATTGTGAAGTTATAAAATGGATGAAACGGTAGAATAAAAGATTTATAAGAGATTAACTTATAAATTGGATTTTTGCCTTTAAATGGAATATTGATCGAGTTATTAATAAAGAAGATTTATTAAATTGAAGTCGTTAGAAAATAGAAATAGAATTTATAAACGTTGTTTTATAAATTCGAAATCAATTGGATTTGATAAATTAAAATGTTAAAGAAGATATATTCGCGATTTTGGATAGCGAATTTTTATTGAAATAAAAATGTGTAGAAAAGATTGAGATTGGGTTAAGTGAATTATATTCACGATTTTGGACAGTGAATATAATTTTAAGTAAAATGGATATGTTTTGGGAAAGCGATATTATAAAATGAAGTAATTGTTTTTTTAAAGATGTTTTAAAACGTGTGAATTATCGAAATCATAGATTTCAACATTTATTGTTGAAATAGACGTTTTCGAAGAATAAGGAAATGATGGACTATAACACTGTTGTTATAGTAAATGATTTCCGAAAGGAAATGTTTTGATGTAGTATTGGGATTTATATATCTATTAAAATCCGAATCCCTATACTAGTGATTTTGAGTCGTCGTAACGATGTTTTACGTAACATTCGTTTTGACTCAAATAAATGTGTTTTAAAGAGAATGATTTTCTTAAAGAATGAATATATACTTAATATTGATTTAAGTATATCGAATATTTTCAAGTGTTGAAAATAAATGATTTGTGAAATACTTATTATTAAATAAGTATGGAATTGCTTTTCCAATATGAAATGAACTGTTTTTGAGATTTTATCTTCAAAGATAAAATGAAATGTGGAAATTGAATATTTGAAATTTGTTTTCAAACGGTTAAGTGTGGAAATTTTATATCTAGTAAAGATATTTTTGAAGATAAATAATTTGGAAAATTATTTGGAATCTGATGATGTTGCGCATTTTTATTGATAGTTAAATAACCGACTATCAATAATTACCTTTAGATAGGTATTTGTTGTGAATTGGATGAATTTGAATGCCACACTTATTTTTGAATAAACGCTCACTATTCGGGTTAGCCGGGAAAGGACCATGGGGTCGTATAACCCATTCCGAATATGTGATACGTCGTTATGAATTGCATTTGAAGACCGGTGTTGAAGACCGGATATTTTTGAAAACGGAAGGATTACCGTCGAGTTACTCTACATCGGCTGATCTCCGATTTAGAGGTTTTATCACCCTTAGTGACGGGAGGTCCGGACGTGATTAGAAATTTATCTGGATGTGCAAGGGCTTCGTGAGAAGTGCCTTCGGTTCTGTTCGATCCCGGAACAGACTTGTATGGATTGTGTGTCTGACGTTACAATTTGAGATATAAAGCTGATTTCTTTCAAATACATTTCTGTTGGTGGCGGAGAATTTATTCTCTTAGCTTAACACCCTTCTCTGAGACGTACGAGCTCAGAGGTTATGTAGTTGAAATTTATCAGCGATATATCCCAATTTGGTAACGTGGCATACTGAGTGTTGCTGTGAAATGATCAGTGTTTGATCATTTGCGATATGATCATTTGTTTGATCTTATATCTTTGTGATCATAGGTTGATCATTTTGTTTGACCCGAAGCAGGGCTTTTTGTAGAAAGCGTAGCTTTGTGGACGAGACTTCGTCGAGCCTCACACCCCGGAAATGGTCGAAACAGGAAGGATGCAGCAAGGTTCTAGGGAGTAGCGCCCCTTAGTGTATGTCATTCCTTCTGGATAAAGGTGGTATCATGGTATGGAGCCCAGATACTTAACCTCTGTGGTTACTGCATTATTTTTCTATGTGGTTTGTTGGAATCGGGGATCCCCGGGAAGATCGGTGACGATCGGGGGATGACATACGCGTGTCAGTAGTTACCTATTTTTGCAGAGGTAACCCGGCCTTGTGTTGGCAGAGATCCGGTTAGGTTCTCGGGTCGTCTATTCCAGGGACGTACCCATCGTGGGAAAGGAAGTTCCTTAGCCTGACCATTTGTTGGAAATCCAAAGAAACAATACGAGCCTTTACGATTTCAATTGTATAACCTGTCTCCTCAGGAGGCAGCTATAGCAGGCATAATATAATGGTACCTATGCTGGCTAAGATTTATATTATACTTTCGAAATGTTTTCCACTATGCACTAGTAATAATATCAAAAATGATTTGATTTTGCGTAGTAAGCATCTTTGACTATCATAAGAAGAAATCTCCTCCAAGTCTGCGTTTGCATTGTGTGTGTGGTGGGAGGTCTTATGGTAGTTTCATTTTCCAAAAGCATTGCGAATTGACATTAAAGTTTTCCTGTTGTTTATTTTAAAGAATAACTGTTTTACGATCTCACACCAGTCACCATGACTGACTCGGAGTTTATTGTTCCCTTCTAAACTCTGGGTGCCCACCAATTTCCACACGGGCAACCTAGAGTTATATTATCAGGATATTCTGGATATTCTGGAGCTTTGGAAGCAAGATGGATGACGAGACGTAGTATTTGTATCTGATAGTATTTATTCCGCTGTGTATTCTGTATGAGGACAAGTTTATGTAACTGTCCATTGTTGTTTATTGACTCTGATGATATGATGTGATGTAATGAAATAACAGATATAATTCTTTTGTTTTTAAATGATATTCATTTATCTATTATATGTTGTTCCGCTGCGATATGTGAGATTCTGATATTGTTTTTTGTTTCTGCTCTTGTTCTGTTGTTGTTCTTCTTTCTTTTTCTTCTATCTTCTTCTTCTACTTTTTTTCTTTTTTTCTTAAAACCATAACTTTTCGGGTTTCCGGCATTCGATGGCTCAGCAGTCGATAAAGTGAGTATCGATGTTGAATTTTCGAAAGTCAAAAATTTTCGGGATGTTACATTATCACTGATGATATATGTGTGGCGCCCCACCTCTATGCTCACGCTAGCCAAGGACACCACTTGGTAATGTCGTCGACTAGCGTGAAGAATAAGGCTGTTGAGGAGCGACCATCCGTGTAATTGCCTTGTGCGAGCACCAATATGTCAAATAGTATAACATGCATTTCATTTCAAGAGGAAATCCGACATACCGATACAAACTCAAAGCGACTACACAGTGGCTAAGTGGACCTCAGAAACAATTATAGAAATAAACATAACATAAATCAGTCACAGATGTTCATATCTCAAAGGCGGAAACAGATATGAATATAACACATAAAAGTGTACATCAGAGTAGTGGTCAAACAAGATCCACAATATCACAAAAGAATAGATACAAGTGCTAGACAAAAGAATATGTATACATCAAGGAGTCTCTTTCTCAAATGTATAACAACAAAAACTACAAATGTAATGTAGTTAGACAAAAGTCAGAAGGTGATCCCAGATAAGGAGTCAAGCAGAAGCACCTGTAACATCTCGGTCTGACCTGAGTATTATTTAATAAGAAAATAATAAACGGATCAGTCAAGCTATGGTTATCATTAAAGAAATGAGATATAAGCAGAGATATAATAAGAACGTATGATAACGATAATGTCATACCAGGACAAGTGTGATTAAAACAACAAAAAAATCATACAATATCTCAAGAATCTCAAAGCACCAAAACGAATATCATATTATTTATTTTATTCACCGAACTACAAATATTGACAAACATATTAATGCCAATCGCAAAGGTTGGTGAAACACAAATTCTAGAAATCATCAATTAGAAATCCAGAAATCACAAAAGGGGGGAGGCCTATCACAAACGGGAGCATGAAAACTCACCAACACGTGTATCACAAATGGAACGCTATTCCATGGTCTCTAACCATAAATTTTGAGCCGAAGCTCCACAAACGGCCCGAAGACCACGAGTCGCTACCCCGCCAAATTGAACCGAAGTTCCACAAAATGGGGTTTAGTCTCCCTCGCAGACTGTAATGCCCTAGAAATTCATGGAATCTTATTTTGGTTGGATTTTGAAATATATGAATTTATTTGTATAGGAATATGTGGAATTAATTGTGTGCAAGTGTGTGTGCATGTGTGCACGTGCACACTGATATGGCACAAGGAAGAACTCCAGATTTCTTGAATTTAAAACAAGAATTAAAAAGCATTACAAACATGATTTTGTGATATGGATATTTGATTTCTAGAATTATATGAATCATCCTAGAAAATAAGAAAAATAGGTTTTGTTTTGAATTCAGTAAACATATTTTATTTAAAACCCAGAAAAATTAAAAATATGTTATAAGGATTTGAAAACCGGTATACATATATAGGTGTATATGTTTCTGAAATTAAGGAGGAATTAAATAAGCCTAGATAAGATATGTATACAAATATACATTTCTGTAAGTACTGAAAATATAAAAAAAAAGAAATAAGCAAGGGAAAGTGTAACACTAAAATAGCAAAAGGTAAATTACAAGCAAAACAATTGCTTTTGGCAGAAAATAGAAAGGAGGATTTTTAGAAAATAAACAAGTGACAATGTCACACAATTATCATGACCTAAGAAGAATATAATAATATTCTGGAAAAGAAAAAGGGGAGTAAGTATCACATATGGCCGGGGTATTAAGGGAGAAAAATAAACAAATCTGAAATGCAAAATGCATGAGTCTTGGCCAGGGTAGGAATGGGATTTTACAATGATAAAACCCTAGAAAACCTCTCTTATAAATCCAAGTATAAACTAGAAAAATCATTTGCTACCCAAGACATTTTAAGAAAACAAAGAAGTAAAATATTTGCAAGCAGAAAAGCAAGTTTTAAAAGGTTTCTTTTCTGGATTAAGCAAGAGAAGCATTTTTTTCTGTGAGTAATCTCACTAAACCCATGGCATTAAGTCTTGTTATGAGGCAGCCAAGCTTATGTTATTTTTTCCACATATTTTTGATTTCATTACTATGGTTTTAATGGATGTTTTAATGGGTGTTTCTGAATGTTTTGATTGCTTTGATGTTTGAGTATTTTGCTCTGTTTGGTTGCACCAGAAATGTAAAAGTATGAAATCATGAAAGTAAATAGAGGATACTTGTAACTGGTCTAGATATGGCATGGAAAATATAGGAATCAAAATATATATGAGTTGCATTACACTTGTGTAAGTGCTGAGGCTCAAATGAAAGATTCAAGGTTGCAATGGAAATATCCAAAAGTGCTGAACCCTTGATCAAATAGAAAACCCATGAGCCAGAAATCTTGTTTAAGCTAGATCTTGAATTTAGTTCAAACATGGTTGCTTATGAAACAATAATAACCCACATGCCTAGTCTTATTTCCCAGTTGTAAATATTCTTGCATTTTCTTTAATCCAAAATATTTGAAAATATGATTTTCCCTGGACATGAATGTTAGCTTGTTCTTGAGTTATGCTTGTAAACTCTATGTAATGTTTCATGTATACTAGGATTTAGTCACCTAGCTATCTCATGATAGGATTAAACATGAACAATTAGTAAATAAACTAAGGATTGTGAGCCAAGAAGACTGCTGGAATGCTTGTCATATTTGAAGTATGCAAGTTGGCACATGGTTTGTTTAAGCCCTGAGATCTTTGTGCAATATTGTGAATTATTTTATTGCAATGTGTCCCCGTGATTCCTTTATGGCAGATGAGGCTAGGAATTAATTTGGTAAATGCAACCTTAAATTGATGAAGTAGGAACTTGAGTTATTCCTAAGATGGTTGGTCTGGAGCTATGATAGTTCCTGAGTATTTCTATTTGAAATGTATGTTTGCATGATTGAATGCGCGTACATAATTAGTCTTAAATACTGATCATATATGCACAATATATCATAAACAAGTCAGGAAAATTGATCAAAGAAGCTATGCCCACTTATACAAAATGTTTATGTCTCACTCATTTACTTAATATCATGGAATTTTTGATATTGCTCATACCAGATCTTGTATCTGACCCTTGTTTGCTTATGGCATCTGGGGTGTCTCATTTAAAATGGGGCAGCCTCTAATGCTCTTTCAGGGAATGCTGGTTCTCAATAGGAAGCTGCTATGGCTAATGAGAATGATTGGATAAGCATGCTAAATTAGAATTAAATAAGAACTTAGAAGGAATTATTTGCATGTAACCTGAGAAGTTTTTATAGTTATGCTTTGGTTGTTATGTAATGATCTTGAATGCTTGAATTTATTTAGTTGTTTTAACTAAATCTAGTAATGTATTAAGTTTGGGATTAACCAAAGACTTAGTTGAATCCATGCAAGAAAATATATATTTGAGTATTATGGTGAAAATCTGTAAATGATATATGCCTGTATTTGAGAAATGGATATGTATATATACATATATTGTATTAGTTAATTTCAAGTTACTTAAAACTTTAAGTTTGAAGGTTAAAAAATCTGAGTTTAGCTATGAAAACCTAGAATTATTCTTGTGAATATTTTTAAGTTCAAATTCTTGACATAGCAAATCTTATGCAAATACACAACTCACTACGTGTCATGTGGGCTAAGATTAAGGCAAACGAGTCACATAGATTGAATCTTAAACAAGAAAGTTTTTATAAAATACCTAGGTGGAAAATGATAAGTGAATATATCATTTCTGGCCTTAGCCAAATATCAATATCTTTGATCCATGATCTGAAATAAAAACCTCAAGAATCTTGAGATTTAACTGTCATGGTAAATTGATATTAAAACCTATCAATTAGAATGAGCAAGTTCATATAAATTAAATATGCATAGGATTTACTAACTTGTTACAAATATTCAAAAGTATATAGTAATTAACTTTAGTCAGAATTGCTAGAATCCAAACCAAACAGAATACTCTTGTTTAACAAAAAAAATATATACTCTGAATTTAAACAAGAGAAACACGTACATCTTCATATGTATGTGTATATTACTAGGGATACACTGATATATTTATATTGGTAATAAGTTTTGAATCCTGGTTGAATTGTTTGAAAGAAAAATGACTCTGATAATTCAAAGGAAGTTTAAATCAAACTTAAAAGTGCAAATGAATGTAGGTGGACATCCAGACACACATAAATTAAATGTGCATATGCATGTACATAGAGATCAAATTTAGACGTCAGTCATAATAATTTAGACGTTTGAGATTAAATTTAGACGTCAGTCGTAATAATTTAGACGTCTGAGGTTAAATGTAGACGTCTGTCACAAAAATTTAGATGACTGAATTTAGTTCAAAATGTCTTTTTCTCTCTGTTTCAATTTTAGATCTCTGAGCCGTCTGTCATAATAATTTAGACGTCATAGATTAAGTTTAGACGTCTGTCATAAAAATTTAGACATCTGAACTGCCGATTTTACCTAATTTGCCTACTTAGAAAAGAAATAAGTGGCTATGTTAATAGCTTGTATGTTATTTTGATTTCTATTTGATTTAAATTCCCTCTGATGAAAAAAAAATCCTTATGAAATTAAGGTAGAAATAGGAGGGTCATTTCAGTTGGTATCAGAGCTCTTGGTTGCATTGGTTGCTAAGTATTATAGAAATGTATTATGTCTGTTTGTTTTGGATGAAATAATTTAGATAAGAAAATAGTAATTATAGAAGTACTCATAATATACTAATACCATTTGCCCAGAACTTAGTTAGCAGACCATGGTGGAAAAGAAAATGCTCATATCAAAAGGGGAGGAAGTAATAAATTATCAAGTTGATAAAAATGGTTATTTAAGGAATAAAAATAGGATATGTGTTCCAGAAAATATAGAATTGAAGGAGGAAATATTAAATGAGTATCATAGGAGTAAGTACTCCATACACCTAGGTAGCACCAAGATGTATCAAAATTTGAAAAGAAATCTTTGGTGGAAGGGGATGAAGTCAGATGTGGCCAGACATGTTGCAAGGTGCATGACTTGCCAACAAGTCAAGGCAGAGACACAAAGGCCATCAGGACTATTGCAACCCCTTAGTATACCACAGTGGAAGTGGGAGGATATATCTATGGATTTCATAGATGGTCTGCCTAGATCTAAGAGGGGAAACACAAGTATATGGGTAATAGTGGATAGGCTAACTAAGGTAGCACATTTTATTCCAGTTAAAACAGAAAGAAATGCTCCAAAATTGGCTCAAATATTCATGAAAGAGGTAGTAAGGTTGCATGGCATACCCAAAACCATTGTGAGTGATAGGGATACCATCTTCACCTCAAGGTTTTGGAAAAGTTTTCAAGAGGCCATGGGAAGTGAATTGTGCTTAAGCACTGCCTACCATCCACAATCAGATGGTCAAACTGAGGTGGTGAACAAAGTCTTAGAGGATTTGTTGAGAGCATGTACCCTGGACTTTGGAGGCAACTGGGAAGACCACCTCCATTTAGCTGAATTCACCTACAATAACAGTTACCAAAGCACCATAGGGATGGCACCATTTGAAGCCTTATATGGCAAGCCATGTTTATCACCTATATGCTGGGTAGAGATTGGAGAAAGGGCTATTCTAGGACCTGAATATGTTAAAGAAACTACAGAGAAAATTGGGTTAATAAGAAAAAGAATAGCAGCAGCTCAAGATAGGCAAAAGAGATTTGCAGACAGGAAGAGAAAACAGGTGGAATATGAAGTGGGAGACTTTGTTTTTATCAAAGTTTCACCTATGAAAAAGGTTTTGAGATTTGGCAAGCAAGGTAAGCTCACACCAAGATATGTTGGACCTTACAAGATTTTGGAAAGAATAGGTTCATTAGCATATAAGTTGGAGCTACCAGAAGAGATGAGTGCAATGCACAATGTATTTCATGTATCACAACTTAGGAGATGGGTGCATGATAGAGAGGAAATTCTAGAGAAACCAACTCAAGTCCAAATAAATCCAAATTTGGTCTATGAGAAAGAACCAGTGGGGATTTTAGCTAAAGAGGAAAAGAAGTTGAGGAGCAAAACTCTGAAATTGGTAAAGGTTCAATGGAGCCTAGACCCTAATGATTGTACATGGGAGTTAGAGGATAAGATAAAGATGGATTACCCTAAGCTTTTTGCAGTGGAAGGTAAAAATCTAAATCCCTAAAAAGTTTAATATGTATGGTAGTTTTGACTGAATTGTTTGCTTATGCAATGTTTGATAGATTTTATAAAAATCTGGAAATGTTTAAAGTCAAAATGAGAAAATTGTGAGGACACAATTCCTAAAAGGTGGGGTGATTGTAATGCCCTAGAAATTCATGGAATCTTATTTTGGTTGGATTTTGAAATATATGAATTTATTTGTATAGGAATATGTGGAATTAATTGTGTGCAAGTGTGTGTGCATGTGTGCACGTGCACACTGATATGGCAGAAGGAAGAACTCCAGATTTCTTGAATTTAAAACAAGAATTAAAAAGCATTACAAACATGATTTTGTGATATGGATATTTGATTTCTAGAATTATATGAATCATCCTAGAAAATAAGAAAAATAGGTTTTGTTTTGAATTCAGTAAACATATTTTATTTAAAATCCAGAAAAATAAAAAATATGTTATAAGGATTTGAAAACCGGTATACATATATAGGTGTATATGTTTCTGAAATTAAGGAGGAATTAAATAAGCCTAGATAAGATATGTATACAAATATACATTTCTGTAAGTACTGTAAATATAAAAAAAAAGAAATAAGCAAGGGAAAGTGTAACACTAAAATAGCAAAAGGTAAATTACAAGCAAAACAATTGCTTTAGGCAGAAAATAGAAAGGAGGATTTTTAGAAAATAAACAAGTGACAATGTCACACAATTATCATGACCTAAGAAGAATATAATAATATTCTGGAAAAGAAAAAGGGGAGTAAGTATCACATATGGCCGGGGTATTAAGGGAGAAAAATAAACAAATCTGAAATGCAAAATGCATGAGTCTTGGCCAGGGTAGGAATGGGATTTTACAATGATAAAACCCTAGAAAACCTCTCTTATAAATCCAAGTATAAACCAGAAAAATCATTTGCTACCCAAGACATTTTAAGAAAACAAAGAAGTAAAATATTTGCAAGCAGAAAAGCAAGTTTTAAAAGGTTTCTTTTCTGGATTAAGCAAGAGAAGCATTTTTTTCTGTGAGTAATCTCACTAAACCCATGGCATTAAGTCCTGTTATGAGGCAGCCAAGCTTATGTTATTTTTTCCACATATTTTTGATTTCATTACTATGGTTTTAATGGATGTTTTAATGGGTGTTTCTGAATGTTTTGATTGCTTTGATGTTTGAGTATTTTGCTCTGTTTGGTTGCACCAGAAATGTAAAAGTATGAAATCATGAAAGTAAATAGAGGATACCTGTAACTGGTCTAGATATGGCATGGAAAATATAGGAATCAAAATGTATATGAGTTGCATTACACTTGTGTAAGTGCTGAGGCTCAAATGAAAGATTCAAGGTTGCAATGGAAATATCCAAAAGTGCTGAACCCTTGATCAAATAGAAAACCCATGAGCCAGAAATCTTGTTTAAGCTAGATCTTGAATTTATTTCAAACATGGTTGCTTATGAAACAATAATAACCCACATGCCTAGTCTTATTTCCCAGTTGTAAATATTCTTGCATTTTCTTTAAGCCAAAATATTTGAAAATATGATTTTCCCTGGACATGAA
Organism: Allium fistulosum; assembly: GCA_030737815.1. NCBI lineage: Eukaryota > Viridiplantae > Streptophyta > Magnoliopsida > Asparagales > Amaryllidaceae > Allium > Allium fistulosum. The sequence goes on along the minus strand of CM060904.1, from coordinate 1,188,740,531 downwards.
TGTTAGCTTGTTCTTGAGTTATGCTTGTAAACTCTATGTAATGTTTCATGTATACTGGGATTTAGTCACCTAGCTATCTCATGATAGGATTAAACATGAACACTTAGTAAATAAACTAAGGATTGTGAGCCAAGAAGACTGCTGGAATGCTTGTCATATTTGAAGTATGCAAGTTGGCACATGGTTTGTTTAAGCCCTGAGATCTTTGTGCAATATTGTGAATTATTTTATTGCAATGTGTCCCCGTGATTCCTTTATGGCAGATGAGGCTAGGAATTAATTTGGTAAATGCAACCTTAAATTGATGAAGTAGGAACTTGAGTTATTCCTAAGATGGTTGGTCTGGAGCTATGATAGTTCCTGAGTATTTCTATTTGAAATGTATGTTTGCATGATTGAATGCGTGTACATAATTAGTCTTAAATACTGATCATATATGCACAATATATCATAAACAAGTCAGGCAAATTGATCAAAGAAGCTATGCCCACTTATACAAAATGTTTATGTCTCACTCATTTACTTAATATCATGGAATTTTTGATATTGCTCATACCAGATCTTGTATCTGACCCTTGTTTGCTTATGGCATCTGGGGTGTCTCATTTAAAATGGGGCAGCCTCTAATGCTCTTTCAGGGAATGCTGGTTCTCAATAGGAAGCTGCTATGGCTAATGAGAATGATTGGATAAGCATGCTAAATTAGAATTAAATAAGAACTTAGAAGGAATTATTTGCATGTAACCTGAGAAGTTTTTATAGTTATGCTTTGGTTGTTATGTAATGATCTTGAATGCTTGAATTTATTTAGTTGTTTTAACTGAATCTAGTAATGTATTAAGTTTGGGATTAACCAAAGACTTAGTTGAATCCATGCAAGAAAATATATATTTGAGTATTATGGTGAAAATCTGTAAATGATATATGCCTGTATTTGAGAAATGGATATGTATATTTACATATATTGTATTAGTTAATTTCAAGTTACTTAAAACTTTAAGTTTGAAGGTTAAAAAATCTGAGTTTAGCTATGAAAACCTGGAATTATTCTTGTGAATATTTTTAAGTTCAAATTCTTGACATAGCAAATCTTATGCAAATACACAACTCACTACGTGTCATGTGGGCTAAGATTAAGGCAAACGAGTCACATAGATTGAATCTTAAACAAGAAAGTTTTTATAAAATACCTAGGTGGAAAATGATAAGTGAATATATCATTTCTGGCCTTAGCCAAATATCAATATCTTTGATCCATGATCTGAAATAAAAACCTCAAGAATCTTGAGATTTAACTGTCATGGTAAATTGATATTAAAACCTATCAATTAGAATGAGCAAGTTCATATAAATTAAATATGCATAGGATTTACTAACTTGTTACAAATATTCAAAAGTATATAGTAATTAACTTTAGTCAGAATTGCTAGAATCCAAACCAAACAGAATACTCTTGTTTAACAAAAAAATATATACTCTGAATTTAAACAAGAGAAACACGTACATCTTCATATGTATGTGTATATTACTAGGGATACACTGATATATTTATATTGGTAATAAGTTTTAAATCCTGGTTGAATTGTTTGAAAGAAAAATGACTCTGATAATTCAAAGGAAGTTTAAATCAAACTTAAAAGTGCAAATGAATGTAGGTGGACATCCAGACACACATAAATTAAATGTGCATATGCATGTACATAGAGATCAAATTTAGACGTCAGTCATAATAATTTAGACGTCTGAGATTAAATTTAGACGTCAGTCGTAATAATTTAGACGTCTGAGGTTAAATGTAGACGTCTGTCACAAAAATTTAGATGACTGAATTTAGTTCAAAATGTCTTTTTCTCTCTGTTTCAATTTTAGATCTCTGAGCCGTCTGTCATAATAATTTAGACGTCTGAGATTAAGTTTAGACGTCTGTCATAAAAATTTAGACATCTGAACTGCCGATTTTGCCTAATTTGCCTACTTAGAAAAGAAATAAGTGGCTATGTCAATAGCTTGTATGTTATTTTGATTTCTATTTGATTTAAATTCCCTCTGATGAAAAAAAAATCCTTATGAAATTAAGGTAGAAATAGGAGGGTCATTTCACAGACAAATAGACATCGCACATCGCTAGTCTAAATCACAAAATGATCATCATCGATCAATAAAAAGTCTCGATTACACTAAGCTAGTAAATATATGAGTTTAGCTTCATGTCCCATAACCACTAGCTTAACTTAAATATTTACGAACAAATTGTAGATTCCCACTCGAAAATTTTCACAAGAGTTCAATCGAACAAGTCCAAGAATTAACCGACGAAGTAAACGCAAGCGTTTCATACCACTTGTTTTGCTAAGCCGTTTAATTAGATTTTCTCATACGAGTGAGGTAAAGGTTTGTATATACTAATAGATTAGAAAACGGTTTTATAAAAGAGCTTTGTATTAAAAATCTTTGTAAAAGAGTTTTAATATTTACTACTAGTATAGAAACCTTTATATTTAGAAGTGACAAATCACAAAATGATTGTAGAAACAATCTATCACAAGAATTCACATTTCGATAACGTGAATCAAGCCATGGAAATCGATATCAAATCGATCAAATAGAAACACCAAAAATCCAGAAAAGAAATCATCAAAGTTGATATTAATTGACAATAACTATATGGATAATCAAAAATCGATAAATTTGGAAATTCACATAAAAATAGGTTAATTTCCAGAAATCAACAACCACAGACGTCTGTCACCTGTTTCGGGAAATATTTTTCCTGAAGCCATAGACGTCTGTGGATAATCCACAGACGTCTGTCGCCTGTAGCGGGACAGAATTTGCAAAGCCCAAAAAGGGGCAAACCTACACAACTTCTTAGATTCGGAGCGATTGAATGAGCAACAACGACAAAGGATTTTTGCCTAGCGACAACCCAGCCCTAAAGCTCTCCGAAACACCACCAAAAGCACGTTCATAAATCAAAGCTAGGATTTTCAAAGTTTTAACTTCAAACACCAAAAATTGAAATGTTCACCAAATCAATCCAAACCAAAATCAAATGAACATGAAATGGTGTTAGGAATTCATACCAAGAAATCAAGGATAGTTATAGACGTAGACGTGAGATAAAAATCTCACCTTTAAACCCAAAAACAAGGAAGAAGAAGCTTGGAAACAAAGGAGGATCAACCACTCTTCAAACTCAACTCTAGAAGCTTGAATCTAAGCTCAAAAGAAGAACATTTCCAAAGTTAGGTTTAGGAAATTTCTGAATTTAAAGAGAGATTGAGTTGGAGAAGAAGATGGAGATACCTACCAATAGTTTCTATTTGAATTTGGAGCTAAAACTTGGATTTGCTAAAGAAACTAGGGTTTAGGATTTTAATTTCCCATCTCCACCACCATTTTTGCTAAAGCTTAAGTTGTAGGAAATATTATGAAGTAAGGAAGAGGAGTGGAGTGGAGTTGGGTTGATATGTTAAGTTAATGGGCAGAAACCCAACCCAAAGCCCTAAGTGAAAAGGTCGAAATTTTAGCTACCTCCAAACATATCAATGTTTATACTCAAAAGAGTCGCAAACGCCATTTTGGACTCAATAGAAGTGGTCTCGAGTCTCAATTCGACCATTTACAAAAAGTAGCTTTTCGGACTTTAATCCGAATAACAATTATATTTAAATAAAATATTTAAATATTCAAAACTTTAAAATATGCGGGTTGTTACAATATGTCTGTTACTGTTGTTATATTATTATCATATCTGTTATCACTCTGCAAGTTCCCTGTAAATATAGAATTCACTATGGGTTGAAATGATACATACCCGAACGATCTGTAGAATAGGAGAAAATCGTTATGGGTTGAAATGATAAACCCAAGCGATTTTCATTGAATTGAATTTAGGATTGCGGGTTGAAAAGATATATACCCGTATATATTTAATTTGCGGATTGAAATGATAAATATCCGTATCACTTGACCATAGGGTAGAAAATTAAATACAGACACCGTTGGTCTATATATAAATATTTTGAAAATGATTTCTATGGTTTTGGAAAGAAATATATGGGTTTTGATAAATATTGATTCTAAAGATTTATTAAAGTTGATTTAATAAAGTTGAGATATAATATGTTTAAGTATTTATTTAAATTTATATTTTCAAATATAGAGTTCGAAATGATTCGGGTTGAAAAGATAATTTGAAATTGATTTGAATATCTATATTTATTTAAGAATCATACTTAAATAAGTTTGGGGTTGAAAGTTATTAAATTTGAAATTGTAAAGATATGTTTATAACTTGAATTTGATTAAAAGTGACTTAAGGGAATATTTCAAATTTATATAAATTTAAATAGGATATTCTGTTTACTTAAATTTGTAAATTGAAGTTGTATTTAGATGTTATTGAAATGATTAAGTAAATATTTCAAAACTAAATAATAGTAAAGTGAATTTGATATATAGATAATTATCGAATTTAGTTTTGGAAATGTGGAATATTTAAGCTTTGGAATATATCGAAATTTAAATGGTTTATTTGTGGTTCAAATCTGTATTTGAAATCGATATAATAATTTATTGAGAACTGAATTGAATTGAAATTGATGATTTGAGATTTGACTAAATTTGAAATTTTGGGATTGGTGTTGATCTGGAATTGATTTGTGAAATTTGAGGAAGCTATTTTATTATATAAAGTATTTTTAAATTATATTTAAAACTATTTATATATGTTACTTTATAAATTTATTTCATATAAACTATTTTAATATAAATTATTTTTAATATAAACTATTTTAAATTATAACTATTTTTATATAAACTATTTTAAATTATAAAATATTTTATTATATATACTATTATTTATATTTAAACGGTTAAGTGGGCAGTGTTATGATTCCAAAGCATCATGATTTCTAAATTTTGATTTCCAAAGAATTATGGTTTCCAAAGTGTTTGATTTAGAAAGTGTTATAACTTTGAAGTACTAAGATTTTGTAAATGGATATATTTGAGATGGATATATTTGAAATGGAAATGATATCGTATTTGGTTTTGAAATGGAAGTGATATCGTATTGATAAGGTTTTGAAATGGCAATGATATTTTGGTTTTGAAATATAAACTATTTTGAAAGTTTATTAAATGACCAATCGGTGTAATAATTACGTAGTTATTGAACAGTCTGGGATCGGTTAGGGACATACTCTTTGTCTAAACCGAAAACCACTTTAATAACTAGTATACGCGGAGTGTGATCCAAAATGAAGTGGTTGGAATGATGACGTTGCTGGATTTGAAGAAAGAGAACGATAATGGATGACCTTGACACTTATGTCAAATTGGAAATGACTTAAACAGGAGCCGTGCCGGGCCAGTGAGGTTAGCTACCTCTAGTGGACACACTTCTTCGTAAACTACTCATTACTTGTTTTTGATTGGTGCGCACCCTTGAATTGGGAGTGTTGTTTCGCGGTGTTGCGATCATTGCGGCCATGCGTTCTCACCAGTCCGGATCAGGCAAACGGTAGTTTCACTACCTTGGGTATTGCCTCATGTGCCTTGTCATACTTGTATCTCTATACGCAACCACTACGATTTGTTTTGTGTTATACCTATGGAGTACTCCCTGATAGCCCACTAATTTACGGTGGAGTTTACAGTGCTGTATAGACTATGACGCTTATATAAAATGTGTTAAGGGGGATAATGGTAACGCCTTAACGCTATTTTGATACTTTATATTACTGATAGGCATTATCTACTTAGCGTACAATACTATATATAAATAGTTTAACGGGTCCTTAGAGGATGGTTATCCCAAACATCCTTTGAGTTACTTGTATTTCAGTTGATATTTCACTTGAGTTGGATTTATTGATATAAGAATGTTAATCCTGACTCAAGTGTTTGTGTTTTGCTTTACGCTCGGGTCAGACTGAGTGTACCAGTATTCGAGACTCACCTTTGGAGTTTGAGCTTCGCTTGGAGATCCAACTATCTATCCAGCTTTCAGATCTTCAGTTGATTCCAGTGATGTATTCTGATCTTGTATTTGACTATTGTATTCGAGACTTCTGTTGTATCTTGTTTAACTCTGTTATATATATATAGTAGCTTCATGAACTAATATTATTTTGTTTCCGCTGCACTATTGTTATATTACTCTGTGTCTGTGATTATGTGATTATTTATTTATTGTATATGCTGAGTTTTGCCAATTTTATTTACAATCCATTGTTTTGAATTATTCAAGTCCGGCATGTGTGGATTTATTGTCGATTTGAATGGTCCAAAATACTGGGTCGTTACAATGTGTGTCCTAGAAACTAATTGGACTGCAAAGTTTGTCCTTCTGGTGAAATGCCCCTATAAACTTATTACTTCCATACATTGAAATATTCAAATATCCATATCACACAAATTAATCTATAAAAAAAATTATATACATGAATTCAAAACCATTTCTTTTAATATAACTAAATAATGTAAACTTCACTTTCGCTCATGTATTTTAGATAAAATATTTCTTCATATCTATAAGTCTTATATTCACCAAACTATATTGGTAAACCGGATAAATATTTTTCGAATAAGTGTTTTTCTTTTTTTATGCTCACACAAGGACTGAAATAGTTGTTTACTCTTATTCAAAGATCACACACATGTAAACTCATAAGTATTGATATCACATTTTGATCCGCTTTATGGACTACTTAAATTATTTATTATTCATCAGGATTCAAAAATATCCATTTTATATTAATATAGGTCATATCAATGCAAGTAATTTTTTTAAATCCAATGCATACAACATCACGTAAACAATTCAACATGCTTTAGATAAATATTTTCTATATTTATTTATCAAAGTATCCAATTCATATAAATACTTCTTTGATTATTTATAAGACAATCATTTTTCAAGTTTTGAAATTATTTATCTAACAAATACATTCTCATTTTCATATATGTGTCCGAAAATAAAACGATTTCTTATATTCACTTAAAATACATAAAATTTTCTTGAATATGTATATGCTTTAATATAAATTTATTCAATAACTATAAAATACATAATTCCTTCAAAATACATGCATTTTAAATATTCTTTATGAACTAGTTATTTATAAGCTCATTAACACACTAGCTATAATCATATCTTACATGCATGTATACTTTCAACGATCTATCACATGAATATCCATTAAGTGCCTATCATAACATTAATAAATTCAAAGGTTTTCATACAAACATATCAATATACTACCATTTGAACCTTTTAAACATTTGGACAAAAGCATTATACTCTTAATAAAAATTTCATAGTTATGATGAAGAATCTAACTCCATAAGTCAATAAATATAAAGTCTCATTATTCAATTCCAAAGTTGATTTATTATTACTTACTCTTCAAATTGCTTGCCTTTTCAAAGATTAATCATAACATTAAATGCCATAAAGTTACAAACATAAATAAATCACAAAATTATGTAAAATTCAAATATCATACCATTTATTCTCATAATAGTTCATACTAAAAATACATAAAGAATAATCAAATTTTCCATCATATAAGTTTTCTGTAAATAATTATACACATGTAAATATGATAGATTAATATATGATTCTATTTCTAAGTAATACCATCATATACTTGTATATATTAACGTAAGAAATTCATTACCATATGTACTTAAATATTCAATTTTATTAATAAGTAATATATACATATACATACATACATATACATACATACCGTAACGACCTGGAATTTTATTACTTTGATTTGCGAATATTGAATTAATTTTAATATTCAAATAATTGATTTTATAATGGAAATAAAACCCTTTTAAATAATGAATAATAATGGTAAAATAGTTTTTCAAATTTTTTAACAAAAATATTTAGTTCGAAGGAATATAAAATATGTGATCGGAATTCGTTTTTCGAATTTTCGACTTTTCGTCGACTAAAAGTTATCGGAAACATTGTGAACACTTTAGAATAAGTATACACATTTGTAAATAAGTTAGTATATGTATATATGCATGTATCAGTGTATATATATATGTATTCATACCTAATTATATAAATTTCAAAATAAAAATGTAAATGTCACATCATTAGAAACATTAAGCACAAAGAGTACTTAAACATGTTTAAACATGTTTGCATGGAAATGAGAAGAGAGGACAAGAGTTTGGGCATGAGTACATGAGGTGGTGGAGGCTAGGTGAGGTGGAAAGAAGGTAGTGGAGGGTAAAAGACAAGGTGAAATGACCCTCTCTTTTATACCTTAATTTGTAAGGATTTTCTTTTTGCATATATATATATATATATTTATGAAGCCTAGAGTCATTTTTTTTCTTTTTATCTAAACAACTTATCTAGGATCAAAATCTTTACCAATATATATATATATATATCAGTGTATTCACAAAGCCCTGCACATACATGTGAAGATGTATATGCCTCTCTTGTTTGAATCAGAGTTCTAGAAACAAGAGGATAATTGGATTGATTAAGCTTTATCAATCCACACATAGTTCAGTTCAATTTATACAACAAAATTTCATCTATAAATATATATAAGTAACAACATGATTTTTAACCTTTGAATGCTTGCTGAATTCTCTATGGAGCATGATTCCTAGAAATCAGATAATGGTGTTATGATTATCTATAAATTAATGGTGTAGTGTTTGTGCTCTGAAAAATGATATAAGTTTCTATCATTATCTATGTTTAATTTTTCTTATAAAATCTGCCTAGGGTACAATCTCTTTTCTGGAATATTTTAAAGTGAGTTACCATATTCCAAAAGCTTGATTCTTTGATGCCAGTGTGCTTAAACTAAATGAAATACAAACTTGAGTGGGTTTCTTGTAACCATGGGTATCCCAAAACATGGTTCAACCAGTCTCTTTGTTCTGGTATGACCCATATGGTCTAAAAAATGCATTTTGATCAAAGTCTTAATAAAGAGAAATTCAGCCCATGTTAAAATACAAGAATAACTGGTATGCTAAACTCTGAACCAAACATATTTAACTGTGCATACCTATATACATATGCAACTGTTTTGGTCATAGCTTCAACTCCTATACTGCAGATTTTTCCTTTATTCCAAAAATAAGGTATAAAACATTTGCGTAGGATAAATTAAATTATGAAAACATTACAGACACATAAATACATTTTCCCTTTGCTTATCATCTCTTGTATACAAATGTCATGGTAGAAAAATAAAACCATTTAATTTTCTGAGATTCAACTATCCCAATTTCCCAAAACTTATCCCTTTTCAAAGACTCAAGATTGACTAATACATTTATAAAATGTAACCACCCTATTTATCATAGTATTCTTACTCAATTCACTTACAAGATTCAGATTAACTTCTTCAACATATCAGATAATATATAGATTTATAAATTCCAGATACAAGTCAATTTCTTAGCAAAATACTTAGCAAAATATCCATCCAATATTCAACAATACAAGTAGCAATTTAAATTATCAATACATGCAGATTTCATCATTTAGGCTCTTATCTAACTAAGTTTAGCATGCTATAATCTTCTTCTCAAAGCCTTGCTCCTACTCCTACTTAGTTGCTGCAGACCCTGAAAATGCATTTGAAGCTGCCCCATATTAAATGAGACACCCCATATGCCATTAGAACACTAGGATCAGACACATGTCTGGTATGAGAAAATCCACTAAAACAATTTGTAAATCAAGTTAAAGTTAAAACAGGGATATATGTATATAACTCTGCCTTTAGAAAACAAGTAATTCATGTGTGCATGTTCTGTGTCAGTGTGCAGGTGCACACTTAAGTCTGCCTTTCCAGAATCCTCAAGAAGATATGGTACATTCATACATTCATATAATTCAATCATGAATCAAATAAACATCCATACAAAACAAGGAAATCACCCAAAATGAATTAAATCATTTATTCACTATTCAGATTTCATTCCAGGAAAACTCTAGTTCCTCTTTATATCAAATTCTCTTACATTGATATATTTATCTATCTTGGTCTCATCTGCAATTAAATTGAATCAATGGCCACATTGTAATGGACTAATTCACTCCATTACACAAAGATCTCAGGACTTAAACAAGCCATGTGTCAACTTGTATTACTCAAGAAAACAAGTCATTCCTGCAGTGTTCTTGACCCCCTTTCCTATCAGTTTTAAATTAATAATAATTTTTCTGATTTTTCATGACTAAACTATTCAGTGAATTATTTCACTAAAACAATCATTCATGTCATGGCATACCACATAATTCATAATCAAACAGAGGCAAACAGTCAATTAAATGAAATGTGTTTATTAATTAGATTCTGCACATATATATATTTGCAATTTTAAAAAGGGGTATAGACAACTAACATTGGCTTATGGCTTTTGAAAGAGAGTTTTTCTTTTGCAAACATCTGTGCTTAAGTTAAACTTAGAATGACCAAGTTTCACTGAATCACAAGATTTATTTGCTATGTGTATGAATATTTATATATTTTCATTGAATCAGGAGCATCAACACATAGGCAACCCCATTGCACCCCTAATTCCTTTTTAAATCAAGCCTCAGCACTTATACATAAGTATATTGCAGCTCAATCATGTTTATATTTTCTGGGTTGAGCCAAAACCAACACTACTTGCCTATATTCAACGTTTTATTCTCTGGGTATTTACTTATGTTTCTAAACATTAACATATCAGAGAAATCTGAGTTTATAAAACATATATATATATATATATATATACTAATAATACTTGAAACTTTCATATAAATAAACAAGCAGAACAACCAATTAAGAAACAAACCATTTTCATCTCTGACATCACAGGTAGATAAACACATATGGAAATACATTTTTAAGAAAAATTAACTTATAAACTGGCTGGCTACATTAGGACTTAGTGCCTTAGAATTTTATGAGTGAGTTTTCTCACCTAGCTCTCTTCCACTTCCCAGTTGATTGGTAAGCTTCTACCTTCAACCCTTTTCTTCACTTGTATTATATTTATATAATATCTATATATTTTTCTCAAGAGCTATCCGGGAAGAAGAAGGTTTCTCATCTCACTGCCTATTTATGCAGTGTTTTTCTTAGGGTTTAAGATGTTGGCTAAAGTCATTTTTGCCCATCAGAAATCATGCCATTTGCATTTAGTTTTTAAACCCAAAATTTCACCCTCCCCGGCTTGAGTTTGTGGAAAGAAAAGTGGTTATATTCTTTTGGTTATTTTCAGATATTTTTTTTTCTAGAAATTACTTTTCCTTTTGTCTACTATCATGCTAAAAGTGTGACTTGATTTTATCATTTGTCAAATTTTCTTCCTAATTCTGCCTATACAAAACATTTCTCTGTTTTATCTTATTTTTCTATTTTTAGCTTTCATTTAAATATTATGTACTTCCTTTATTTATTTATAAGAGGATTTCTTCTTTTTCTATCTTCATTCTTTTTCTTTCTACCTATAATTTAAAATATGTTTGTATATTTTATTTTGCTGATTTGAACTCTAGTATTTTATTAACATATCTATATATATATATATATGTATGTATATAAGTCTTACTGAATTAATTAGTACACCTATATATATATTTATACATTATTTTGTACTGACACACATGCACATGCACACTCAAAAATACTCAGTAGCATCCACACACACACACACACACACATATATATATATGCATATGGCTTTTAAGGATTTAATCTATCTATATATATATAATATTTCCATACACATCAATCATGTATTCATTCTTAGCATTCATGAATTAAGCTTTAGTTCATGTGTATTTCCTATGCACATATGTAGACACATACAGATACACCATATCAAGTTATATCAATTCCCCTTTAAATTGGTTTAAAAATTATTTTAAACTTATTTATATTTTTCAAAATAAATTCCTAAAATCTTGGGTCATTACATACACCCCACCTTTTTAGAAATTGTGTCCCACAATTTTCCTAAGCTTAAATAAATTTTAAACTTAATTCAGAGAACAAGTACATTCTCAACCAAATAGATTTTTAGTTCTATCAAAATAACTAAAAATATATGCACCTAAAAAGGAAAACAAATTAAAAATCAGAATTACCTTTAATCTGAAAATAGCTTAGGATAATTCATCCTAACTTTGTCTTCTAATTCCCATGTGCAATCACTAGGATCAAGACTCCACTGTACCTTCACAAGTTTTAGAGATTTATTCCTCAACTTCTTCACATCTTTTGCCAAAATTCCCACTGGATCCTTTTCATAAATCAAATTAGGATTTATTTGCACTTGGGTTGGGGTCTCAAGAATTTCTGCCTTATCATGGACCCATCTTCTCAATTGTGATACATGAAAAACATCATGCATCCCTTGCATGTTTTCTGGTAATTCCAGCTTATATGCCAAGGAACCAATTCTTTCTAGAATTTTGTATGGCCCAATATATCTTGGGGTTAACTTGCCTTGTTTCCCAAACCTCAGTACATTTTTCATAGGTGATATTTTGATGAAAACAAAATTTCCTACTTCATATTCCACATGCTTCCTTTTCATGTCTGCAAATTTCTTTTGGCTATCTTGAGCTGCTGCCATTCTTCTCCTTACCAACTCAATTTTCTCTTTAGTTTCTTGTATGTACTCAGGCCCTAAAATAGCTCTTTCCCCTGCTTCTACCCAACATGCAGGTGACAAGCATGGTTTGCCATATAAGGCTTCAAATGGAGCCATTCCTATGGTGCTTTGATAACTATTATTGTATGTAAATTCAGCTAAATGGAGGTAGCCTTCCCAGTTACCTCCAAAATCCAGTGTACATGCCCTTAACAAGTCCTCTAAAACCTTGTTCACCACCTCAGTCTGTCCATCTGATTGTGGATGGTAGGCAGTGCTTAAGCACAATTCACTTCCCATGGCTTCTTGAAAACTTCTCCAGAATCTTGAGGTGAAGATGGTATCCCTATCACTCACAATAGTTTTAGGAATGCCATGCAATCTTACCACTTCTTTCACAAATACTTGTGCTAACTTTGGTGCATTCCTTTCTGATTTGACTAGGATGAAATGTGCCACTTTAGTTAGCCTATCAACTATCACCCATATGCTTGTGTTTCCTCTTTTAGATCTAGGCAGTCCATCTATGAAATCCATAGATATATCTTCCCATTTCCACTGTGGTATGGTAAGAGGTTGCAACAACCCTGATGGCTTCTGTGTTTCTGCCTTGACTTGTTGGCAAGTCATACACTTTGCAACATGTTTGGCTACATCTGATTTCATTCCCTTCCACCAAAAGTCTCTTTTCAAATTTTGATACATCTTTGTGCTGCCTGGGTGTATGGAGTATTTACTTCTATGATATTCATTCAATATTTCCTCCTTCAACTCCATGTTTTCTGGCACACATATTCTATTCTGGTTTCTTAAATAACCATTTTTGTAAATATGGTAATTTGTCACCTCTTCCCCTTTTGATATGAGAATTTTCTTATCCAATAAGTTTGTGTCTTGTTCTTGCATTTTTACTCACCTTCAAAGTTAGTTCAGGTTGAAGTGTCATCAAACTCAACTTCCCTCTATTTTCCTGTGCACCATGCACATGTACATCCATGTGCACACAGTCATTCTCCCCAATTTCTAACTCAGCAAGCAAGGACAAGTTCTTAAATTCTTCTATCATCATCATAGCTAATTTATCATGTTGTCTACTTAGAGCATCTACAAATTTGTTTACTTTACATGGTGTATAGAGTATGTCCAAGTCATAAGCAGCTAAGAACTCCACCCATCCATGTTGCCTCATGTTTAAATCTTTTTGTGAAAATAAATACTTTAAAGACTTGTGGTCAGTGTAAAGTTCAAACTTAGTTCCTAACAAATAATGTCTCCAAAGCTTCAAAGCATAGATCACAGTTGCTAATTCAAGATCATGTGTGGCATACCTTACTTCATGAGGTTTAAGTTGTCTGGATGCATATGCAATGACTTGGCCTTGTTGCATCAACACTGCACCCAAGCCAAACCCACTAGCATCAGTATATACCACTAATTCTTCATTTCCCTGGGGTACTTTCAAGATTGGAGCATTCACCAAAGCCTCTTTCAACTGTTCAAAAGACTTCTCACACTTCTTTGACCAAACAAAAGCTTGGTTCTTCCTGGTTAAGTTAGTAAGCGGTGTAGAAATTTTTGAAAAATCTTTTATAAATCTCCTATAATACCCTGCCATCACCATAAATGATCTCACTTCACTCACTGTGCTAGGCCTCTTCCACGCTTGAATAGCCACTACTTTATTGGGGTTCACAGAAATTCCTTTGGCAGAAATGACATGGCCAAGGAAATGTACTTCCTCTTTCCAAAATACACATTTTGAAAATTTTGCCTTTAAATCTTTTTCCCTTAATCTAGACAAAACCAGGTGCAAATGATTTTTATGTTCTTCCACTGTTTTGGAATAAATTAAAATGTCATCTATAAAAATAAGCACAAATTTGTCTAAATAATCTCTAAAGGTTCTGTTCATTAAATCCACAAAGTATGATGGTGCATTAGTCAAGCCAAATGGCATAACTAAAAATTTATACAACCCATACCTAGTGTTAAAGGCAGTGTACTTAACACTTGACTCCTCCACCTTCATTTGATGAAAACCAGATGCTAAATCTAGTCTAGAAAATACTCTTTCCCCAGCTAATTGATCAAAAAGATCATCTATCCTTGGCAATGGATATTTATTTTTAATAGTTACTTTGTTCAATTCTCTATAATCTATACAGAGTCTTAAGGAACCATCTTGTTTCTTAACAAACACCATTGGTGCTCCCAAGCAAGAATTACTTGGTCTAATAAAACCCTTTTCTTCCAATTCCTCTAACTGTTTCTTTAATTCTTTTAGTTCATTTGGCCCCATTCTAGTTGGCTTTTTAATCACTGGGCTTGCTCCTGGAACTAGATTGATTTGAAACTCTATTGGTCTATGGTGTGGAACACCCTTAACCTCCCCAAACACATCCAAGTATTTATTGACTATGGGAATTTCTTCAATAGTAAGTTCATTGGAATCTTTTTCCAAGTCAAATAAATGATATAATTTCCTTTCTTTAGCCACTTCACATAAAATTATGATTCTCTGGCCCCTAAGATTTTGCAATGATATGGTGGATGATTCTAAGTTAATTATGACTTTAAATTGCCTTAGCCAGTCTACCCCCAATATTACACCTATATTTGGGTAGTTTAAAACATATAAATTGGAAATGAAATTGTTTCCACCTATGTTTAATTCCACATCCATACAAATCATATTTAAAACACTAGAATTCCCCAGTGGACTTTGTATATTCAGTGGAGTTTCAGCCAATATGCAACTTAATTTTAGCATTTTAACTAATTCATAAGAAATCAAAGAGTGAGTTGCCCCAGTATCATATACTACTGCTATGGGTATGGTACAAATAAGTAATGTACCTTCCACTTGGCTATGGTTTTCAGCATTACTCCCCACTGTGGATTTGCCTTTGCCTTCCAAATTAGCCAATTTTCCTTGCTGTTTATACTCAGGACAATTTCTCTTCATATGCCCCTCTTTCCCACATAGATAGCACTTGAAAGCTCCTCCTTTCAATTCTGGGCACCTTGGCTTGATATGTCCTTCCTTTCCACATTGATGACACACAATTTTCTTCTTTGTTTCCTTAGCTTTGACATCTCCAGTGCCTTTGTTACTGACCTCTTCTTTCTTCTTATCATAAGGGTGATATCTCCCCTTACCCTTCTTAGTGTTATTATTTTTAAAATTTCTGAACTTCTCCCTCTCCTTGTCATGCTGCTCTAACCTCAAAGCCAAGTCTATTACTTGATCAAATGTTCTGTCAGCATAAGGTAACATGGCTCTGCTAAGTCCTGGGTTCAAACCTTTAATGTATCTATCATTCTTGGATGCTTCATCTGCCACAAGCATTGATCCATATGTGGAAAGCCCCTCAAACTTTTGAGTGTATTCAGTGACACTCAAAGTTCCTTGCCTGAGTCTAATAAATTCTTCTAATAAAGTGGCCTTAGCTGATGCTGGTACAAATCTTGCCTCCAACATCTCCTTGAATTGATTCCAAGTGATTTCATTCTCATTTCTTCCTGTAATGATTACATCCCACCAGCTTAAAGCTGCTCCTTTCAGCTGTCTTGAAGCCACTTGCCTTATCCTTTGATCATCAAGCTGCATGCCATTGAAAATCCTATCCAATGTTCTCAACCATGCTTGAATTTCCATAATACTTTCTGTCCCTTCAAAGCTTTTGCCTCCTAAATGAGTATAAGTCTTGAGTAATTTGGAGAGCTCTTCATGGGGATTTTCTTGCCTTTGTCCTGCCCCATCCCTAAATGCTCTCACCAAATCTTGTAGATTGACCATTGGTGGTGCATTGGAGGATCCGGCTCCCTGATTTGGTGGTCTTCCTACCATAGTTTGCTAATAATAATTTACATAGCTGGTTAGTTTTTTTTTAACTCAAACTTGATCATCCAGTGATCAATCCCTACAAAATATTTTGCTTATACTTGTTTCTTAAGTTTTTAATTTCATAGAAGGATTTTGATTTTAATTTTTAACTATGTTTTAGTAACATAGCTCTGATACAAATGAAATGACCCTCTCTTTTATACCTTAATTTGTAAGGATTTTTTTTGCATATATATATATATTTCTGAAGCCTAGAGTAATTTTTTTTCTTTTTATCTAAACAACTTATCCAGGATCAAAATCTTTACCAATATATATATATATCAGTGCATTCACAAAGCCCTGCACATACATGTGAAGATGTATATGCCTCTCTTGTTTGAATCAGAGTTCTAGAAACAAGAGGATAATTGGATTGATTAAGCTTTATCAATCCACACATAGTTCAGTTCAATTTATACAACAAAATTTCATCTATAAATATATATAAGTAACAACATGATTTTTAACCTTTGAATGCTTGCTGAATTCTCTATGGAGCATGATTCCTAGAAATCAGATAATGGTGTTATGATTATCTATAAATTAATGGTGTAGTGTTTGTGCTCTGAAAAATGATATAAGTTTCTATCATTATCTATGTTTAATTTTTCTTATAAAATCTGCCTAGGGTACAATCTCTTTTCAGGAATATTTTAAAGTGAGTTACCATATTCCAAAAGCTTGATTCTTTGATGCCAGTGTGCTTAAACTAAATGAAATGCAAACTTGAGTGGGTTTCTTGTAACCATGGGTATCCCAAAACATGGTTCAACCAGTCTCTTTGTTCTGGTATGACCCATATGGTCTAAAAAATGCATTTTGATCAAAGTCTTAATAAAGAGAAATTCAGCCCATGTTAAAATACAAGAATAACTGGTATGCTAAACTCTAAACCAAACATATTTAACTGTGCATACCTATATACATATGCAACTGTTTTGGTCATAGCTTCAACTCTTATACTACAGATTTTTCCTTTATTCCCAAAATAAGGTATAAAACATTTGCGTAGGATAAATTAAATTATGAAAACATTATAGACACATAAATACATTTTCCCTATGCTTATCATCTCTTGTATACAAATGTCATGGTAGAAAAATAAAACCATTTAATTTTCTGAGATTCAACTATCCAGATTTCCCAAAACTTATCCCTTTTCAAAGACTCAAGATTGACTAATACATTTATAAAATGTAACCACCCTATTTATCATAGTATTCTTACTCAATTCACTTACAAGATTCAGATTAACTTCTTCAACATATCAGATAATATCTAGATTTATAGATTCCAGATACAAGTCAATTTCTTAGCAAAATACTTAGCAAAATATCCATCCAATATTCAACAATACAAGTAGCAATTTAAATTATCAATACATGCAGATTTCATCATTTAGGCTCTTATCTAACTAAGTTTAGCATGCTATAATCTTCTTCTCAAAGCCTTGCTCCTACTCCTACTTAGTTGCTGCAGACCCTGAAAATGCATTTGAAGCTGCCCCATATTAAATGAGACACCCCATATGCCATTAGCACACTAGGGTCAGACACATGTCTGGTATGAGAAAATCAACTAAAACAATTTGTAAATCAAGTTAAAGTTAAAATAGGGATATATGTATATAACTTTGCCTTTAGAAAATAAGTAATTCATGTGTGCATGTTCTGTGTCAGTGTGCAGGTGCACACTTAAGTCTGCCTTTCCAGAAACTTCAAGAAGATATGGTACATTCATACATTCATATAATTCAATCATGAATCAAATAAACATCCATACAAAACAAGGAAATCACCCAAAATGAATTAAATCATTTATTCACTATTCAGATTTCATTCCAGGAAAACTCTAGTTCCTCTTTATATCAAATTCTCTTACATTGATATATTTATCTATCTTGGTCTCATCTGCAATTAAATTGAATCAATGGACACACTGTAATGGACTAATTCACTCCATTACACAAAGATCTCAGGACTTAAACAAGTCATGTGTCAACTTGTATTACTCAAGAAAACAAGTCATTCCTGCAGTGTTCTTGACCCCCCTTTCCTATCAGTTTTAAATTAATAATAATTTTTCTGATTTTTCATGAGTAAACCATTCAGTGAATTATTTCACTAAAACAATCATTCATGTCATGGCATACCACATCATTCATAATCAAACAGAGGCAAACAGTCAATTAAATGAAATGTGTCTATTAATTAGATTCTGCACATATATATATTTGCAATTTTAAAAAGGGGTATAGACAACTAACATTGGCTTATGGCTTTTGAAAGAGAGTTTTTCTTTTGCAAACATCTGTGCTTAAGTTAAACTTAGAATGACCAAGTTTCACTGAATCACAAGATTTATTTGCTATGTGTATGAATATTTATATATTTTCATTGAATCAGGAGCATCAGCACATAGGCAACCCCATTGCACCCCTAATTCCTTTTTAAATCAAGCCTCAGCACTTATACATAAGTATATTGCAGCTCAATCATGTTTATATTTTCTGGGTTGAGCCAAAACCAACACTACTTGCCTATATTCAATGTTTTATTCTCTGGGTATTTACTTATGTTTCTAAACATTAACATATCAGAGAAATCTGAGTTTATAAAACATATATATACTAATAATACTTAAAACTTTCATATAAATAAACAAGCAGAACAACCAATTTAGAAACAAACCATTTTCATCTCTGACATCACAGGTAGATAAACACATGTGGAAATACATTTTTAAGAAAAATTAACTTATAAACTGGCTGCCTACATTAGGACTTAGTGCCTTAGAATTTTATGAGTGAGTTTTCTCACCTAGCTCTCTTCCACTTCCCAGTTGATTGGTAAGCTTCTGCCTTCAACCCTTTTCTTCACTTGTATTATATTTATATAATATCTATATATTTTTCTCAAGAGCTATCCAGGAAGAAGAAGGTTTCTCATCTCACTGCCTATTTATGCAGGGTTTTTCTTAGGGTTTAAGATGTTGGCTAAAGTCATTTTTGCCCATCAGAAATCATGCCATTTGCATTTAGTTTTTAAACCCAAAATCTCACCCTCCCCGACTTGAGTTTGTGGAAAGAAAAGTGGTTATATTCTTTTGGTTATTTTCAGAGATTTTCTTTTCCAGAAATTACTTTTCCTTTTGTCTACTATCATGCTAAAAGTGTGACTTGATTTTATCATTTGTCAAATTTTCTTCCTAATTCTGCCTATACAAAACATTTCTCTGTTTTATCTTATTTTTCTATTTTTAGCTTTCATTTAAATAGTATGTACTTCCTTTATTTATTTATAAGAGGATTTCTTCTTTTTTTATCTTCATTCATTTTCTTTCTACCTATAATTTAAAATATGTTTGTATATTTTATTTTGCTGATTTGAACTCTAGTATTTATTAACATATCTATATATATGTATGTATATAAGTCTTACTGAATTAATTAGTACACCCATATATATATTTATACATTATTTTGTACTGACACACATGCACATGCACACTCAAAAATACTCAGTAGCATCCATATATATATATATATATATATTTATGCATATGGCTTTTAAGGATTTAATCTATATATATATAATATTTCCATACACATCAATCATGTATTCATTCTTAGCATTCATGAATTAAGCTTTAGTTCATGTGTATTTCCTATGCACATATGTATACACATACAGATACACCATATCAAGCTATATCAATTCCCCTTTAAATTGGTTTAAAAATTATTTTAAAATTATTTATATTTTTCAAAATAAATTCCTAAAATCTTGGGTCATTACACAAGGGCATTTAGGTAATTTACCTTTTGTCTTGCATATAAATAGCCCTTCACTTCTTCAAATTTTTCCTCTTCTTTATCTTATCATATCTTCCTCATATCTTATCCTAATGGAGAATTATTTTTTGAAACCATAGAAGATTCTAGTGGCTACAACTTTTACTGGTACCACTTCTTCAAATTTTGAGCTTAGCCATGTCAAAATATCTTTTCTTTGCAGAGTGTTTTCGGATCCATATTTTCAAGTCCAAAAATACTTCTTCTTTTAACCATATCTCCCTTAAAATAATTCCAAATTGAGTAATTTTTTTTAAATGATATAGAAGAGAATTTACAAGAACTTTGTCTTTGACAACTTCTCCAAATTCCGAGAGTAACATTGCCAAAAATCCAAGAGAAGATGACTTAATTTTGGGTCCAGTTTTGTGAATTCAACATTATCCGAAGTCCATCCACCTCTCTAAAACAAGTCCTCGCCTCACCTATACATGTCATGACTATGCCATACTTTACCATGGCTAAGCCTATTTCCAAGTTTTAAGTCCAAAGATCAAGTTTTGCATAGTTCTAAAATAATTTCAACTTTTCAGAAGGGCTTTGCAAATTTTCGGTGAGTAAACTTCTAACTTTTGGAAAGATGTTGCCTTTGCATATATGATGGTTATGTGTTATTTATACATGATGTTAATGTGTGGATTATGATATGGTTTGGATGTATATATATGTGGTAGCTTGTGTTTTAGCATTTGACTTGAATTGAAGATTAAAGTGATGTGTTTGGATTTGAAGTTGTGATCTTTATGATGCATGGTAATGGTATGATTTAGTATTCAAAATCTTAGATATATGATTAAATGGTTTGGATGTTGAAACTTGAGATGTTGAAAAGGACTTGAGATCCATTTTATATAAGATATAGAAAGTATAAAATAAATACATTGGATAAAATCTAATAACAAACTAGAATCTAGAGATTCACTTATATTACCAAATGAATATAAAAATAATTAGTATTAAATTTATAAATAATTGAGATACAAAATAAATATAAAAATACATAAGTATGAATTAAGTTGCAACACAGGACAAAAGTAATTAATGCAATATCTTTAACATACAAATACCTATTTTCTGTAAATTCATTTATATATCAACTTTATCTCAATTTCGTTCATTTTTGACTAAGGAGAACTGAAGTAACAACATCTCAAAGACTTTAACAGACTCATCAACCTGGAAACAAGAAAAATATATATGAATAAAACTTGCAAAGGAAGCCACCAAACATACATTGTACAAATGAAAAAAATTATATGGTACAGCCGAAACTAAAAAAAAGTACTATCTATGTACAATCAAATAAAATAACTATTTGTACAAAGCCTAATTAATGCTTGGCCACCAAATCAACATATCAGCCTCCAAGCAAAGGAATATCTCTGATCCTATTGTACAAACAAAACATTATCATTTGTACAAAAGCAAATACTATCACCCTGTACATCTCATTTTCTATATACATTAACAATCTTTCTCATCTCAGCCTTCTCACTTTATTTTTCGTCCACCAGAGACTAAGAAATCTGAAGCAAGTATTTTTTTCCAAAACTCAAACAAAACTACAATATAAATCAATACAAACAAGAAGATTTAAACTGGAAGTTCAAAGCTTGGTTCAAAAGAAAAGCAACTCTGTTTTCTTTCTTCTGGAAACAACACTGTGAGTAACATCACTTTAGAAAAAATTAAAGTATAAATCTGTTGCAAGTTACATCTGTGATAAGTATGGTCAAATACATATATGAACGCTCTGTGTATATTTGGATGAATGGATGATGGTGTGTAGGCTGTGTCTTCATATGCCTCTGTCTTAGATTTTTAAACCCAGATTTTTGAGTCAAAAATCATTTCCTTCCGATCTATTTGATGTTTGGACTTAGTGTTAAAACAAAAGTTGTTTGGTTGATCATGAACTAAGTTTTAACAATTCATCCAAGTCAAAACAACTTAGAACTGTCCTCTGGAAAACCAAAATAACTGAGCAAACTTAAGATAAGTCTAAATTTAAACTTTTTAATTTAGGAATTCAAGTATATAATCTGAATTCTTATACCTTAACATGATTTTTAAAGTAAGAATCTTAATTTTTAGATTGAGGTTTGAGGAGCAATTTAGGATTATCGAAATTTCATAGTTTCATTGATTTCTGGTGATCCTCTGGTTCGTGGTGGTCGAGGTCTGTTCTGGTGATGGAGGGACAAACGGTGGGTCGGGGAAAAATACTGTGGTGGTGAGTAATCGAACGTGGTGGCGGCGGCGAACGTTTGTAATTTTTAAACCTAGTTTTGTCGTGGTTTTGTATTTGCCCTCGTTCATCATTTGGAGATGATCGAGTGTGGCATGGTTTTGGGAAATGGCAGAGGGGATGTTGACGAAGGAGTGGTTGGAGTTGCATGAGTTCTCGTGGTCGGAGTCGTGAGTACGTGGTGTTGACAGGGATGGGGTCGTATGGGTTCGAGTGTTCCCGATTTCGAGTTTCAACTCGAATTCCGATCTCGAGGTGGTGATGTGGTTCTGATGGTTGGAGTTGGATCTGGGAAGAAGTGTCGACGTGCTCGACAAAGTGGCGGTGTCGGAAGATCGCCAGAGGCGATGTGCACGTGCACGAGGTTGAGAGTGTCAGCCTGGGTTGTTGTATGGGAAGAAAGCGATTTTTCTCGCGTGTGACTCGAGAAATTCGAGTCAATTACTCGAAGCATGGACAGGAAAGCCTCGGGTCGAATTCCTGTTCTAGTTTTCAACCTGGAACTTGTTTCTCCGTTTTAAAAATTTTAAAACCCAATTTAAATTTTAAACCAAAGTTTAAAAATTGAGTTTAAAGTAGAATGTAAATAAAGATTCAAGTTTGAATTGAAATGTAGTTTGTAAATAAATAAGTTTTAAAAATCAAAATTGTTTTAATAACTTAAAAGCAATTAAATATGTTAAAGAGATTTGAGTTTGAAATAGATTTGGGATTTAAAATGAAAAATTTAAGCAAGTTGAAACTAAAAGTTTAAATCTGGAATTAACTCTAAATCTGATTTCAAGGTTTTGAAATTAAATTAAGCTTTATAACTTAAGTGTTGAAAATAAGTTTAAAAATGGAATTTGAAAAGAAACTTTGAAACAATGTTTCAAACATATTGTGAATGATAATTAAATTATAAATATGAATGAACTTTACTTTAAGTAATGAAATTTAATGATTTCTATTTCATTAACGAATGAATCGATTTATAATTAAAATGATTAAAATAAGAATTTTCTTTAAAAAGATAATTAAAGAAATTTAATAGTTAATAAAAACATTAACTAAGATTATTTGAATAATTAATTAATGTGATAAATTTTAACAATAAATTTAGATTGATTAAATTAATAATAATCAATTGTGGAACTATTAAGTATAATTACTTAATGACAATAATGGTGAAATTATATATTCGATGTAATTTATTGAGTTAATCGAATCTGTTCAAATTAAATTTCTTAAGTTAATAAATTACTGAATGTAATTAATTAAATGATGATTTGAAATTTGAGTTAATTATTTGTTAATGAATTAAAGGATTAACTAATAATGGCAATTAATTAAGATTAATTTAATAATTAAAAATAAATTGGTTCATTAATTAAGAATGATTAGTTAATAATTTAGGGTTAACTAATTTTTTTTTTGAAGAAGATTTATTTCAAATAATTTATAACTTAATCATGATAATTAACCCGGATTAATAATTGATACATCTGATTTAAAATAATCAGTTGATTAATAAATTCATTTGTGAATATTTGGATTTGACTAAATGATTGAATCGTTTGATATTCTGATATGTAATGCTTTGTGATATATTCTGATTTTTGTGTGATCTGTACTGTAGTTATTTATCTGGGATGAATGTAAATTATTATTTGTGATTTATATATCTGTGATCTGTAAATGAACGATAAGCGTTATGATATACCGCTTATCAACTATATTTCTGTATTTTGATCTGTGATGATTGAATGATGTTGCACTACTGTGTAAAACCCCTGGACTACACCATACACACACAAATATGGATTTCACGTGGAAATCAGTTAAGTCGCAGATTTTTGACAATTTTAAAGATTGAATTCTTGAATCCACATAGTTTTGGAAATTGGAATTTGAGAGCTTTGCAAATGAGTTTCAAATGTTAAGTTATTTTAAATAACTTAATAAAACTTGATATTTAAATAATTTGATCTAAATTTGAATTCAATATTTAGAATTGAATTCAATGATTTGGAAAACTAATTGTTTTCAATTGATAAAAGCTCTTATATAAGAAATGGATTTCCAATTTGAATTAAAGGAATTTCAAATTTGAATTGAAGATGGTTTTCCAAATTACGAATAAATCTTTGGTAATGATTTTGAAAGCTATAAGTTAAATCTTTGTTTTAAAGATTTAATGAGTTAATCCAATTGAAATGGAAATTAATTTGGAAAATCTGTGAATGAATCTTTTGTTTAAAAGATTAAAGTGTGGAAATTGTTTAAACCGTGGAAGGTTGTTAAAATGAATCTTTTTATTTTAAAAGATTGTAAATGGTAATTTGTTTAAACCATTTGAAAGCAAAGTTTTGGGTAATAAGTTGTGACTTAATTGAAATCCCAATATCCACATGTTTTTAATATCGCGCTCATTATTCGGTTTAGCCGGGAGAGGACCTTTCTGTCACATAACCCATTTCGAATAATGATACGTCGTATATGGATGGCATTTGAAGACCGGTGGTAAAGACAAGGTACTTGCGAGAACGATAGGATGACCTATCGATTGTCCTTGCACTAAGTCGCGCCGGTATAGAGATTTCCAAAGTGATGGGAAATCCGATCGGGATTATGAATACCTTGATTGCAAGGGTTTCTTCGGAAGTGCCGTCGGTTCTGTTCGAACCCGGAACAGACTTGTATGGTTACATGTCTGACATTACATTTTGAGATATAAAGCAGATTTCTTTCAAATACATTTCTGTTGGTGGCGGAGAATTTATTCTCTTAGCTTAACACCTTTCTTTGAGACATACGAGCTCAGAGGTTATGTAGTTGAAGGTTATCAGCGATGTACTCCCAATTTGGTAATGTGGCATGCTGAGTGTTGTTGTGTGTTGATCATTTATTAATCATTTGTGATCAAAGCAGGGCTTTGTGAAAAAACGTAGCTTTGAGGAAGATACCTCATCGAACCTCACAGACCGGAAATGGTCGAAACAGGAATGATGCGGCAAGATTATGAGGGTCGCGCCCTTTAGGGTATGCCATTTCTTCTGGAAAAGGGTGGTATCATGGAATGGAGCCCAGATACTTACTCATGTGGACACACTTTATTTATTATGTGTGATGTTGGTTACCGAGGCCTCGGATAAAGGTCCCAAAGGACCGGGGAATGGCATATTCGTGAGTTACCTAGTTACAGAGGTAACCTGGCCTTGTGTTGGCAGAGAGCACGTTGTCTCTCGGAGCGTCCCGCCAGAGGCGTTCCTACATGGCATAGGAAGTTCCTTAGCCTGACCATTTGTTGGCAATCCAATTGTAACGACCCAGAATTTTGAACAAATTAAATTGGAAATATTTAATTAATTTTAATTTATTTGAACGATATTTTAATTTGAATCCCGATGTAAATTTGAATTTGGCGATTAAATTATATAATTTAATCTATTGATAGTCGAATAAAAATTTGATATCTTCAATTTTAAAGTTGAAGAAAAATATTTCGAAAGCTTTCAAAATTTATATTGATGATACTGAAGGTAATAGAACCTTCAGAATTTTATTTCAAACTGTTTTGTTCAGTTTTGAAAATCATATCGTTTGAATCAACATTTAAAAATAGCCGTCCGAGGCACAGTCTCGGAATTCAATGAAACCAATTCCATTGGGTCCATAATATTGTATTATTACCGGATTTTCAATTTCGTATTTTTCAGAGTCGTTATGTGTGCACACGATAGATAAACGCATTGAAGTTTTAAAACGAATTCGATTTAAATTTGAATTTGTATTTGGTCAACATCAGCACTTTTGGCCTTAACTCAAAACACTGTAGCCTGTTAACTTCAGCACGCAAATGTCTCCTCTCGTACAAAACACCATCATCTCGTTCCCTGGAATCACGTCTTCTTCTGTTTCGATTCAGAGAAAAATTTCAAACAAAATATCTTCGTTCGTTCGTTCGAAAATTAAAAATGGCGAACGAATAACCCACTGCAATCCAACATTCTCCGTTCCTCTTTCCTTTTCTAGTCTGAACGAGAAAAATTCAAATCGAGCAGTTCAAAAACAAATCGTCCCTCCTCTCTCTAATTACTCTCCCATACCACGACGAGATAAAAATTTGGACGAACGAAAACAGGGGCTGCGAGTAGTTCGAAGGCGACACCACGATTGGGTCGCGATTCAGAGGGCGCGCGCGAGGCACGGCGGCGAGATCGATCGCGATGTTGAGCCCGAAGCAAGGAGGTGTGTACGAGCTTTGACTGGAGGCAGTGGGGTTTTCGAGCTTTGCGATGGTCGTGAGGAAGTCCGAATGGGGGAGATGAGTTGTTGACAGTCGCGATGGCGATCTCGAGTTCATGGTGGAGTAGCGACGTGGTCGCGGCAATGTTCTGGGAGGCGACGCTGTTGCTTTGTTCAGTGAGGTGGTTCCTGTAGCGATGGGTCGAAGGCGTCCTTGTGAGCGAAGGCGGGAGTCGATCTGACTTAGGAAGATGGTCGCGATGGCGAACTCTGACAGTGGGGTTCCTCTCGTGATGATGGGCAAAGTCGTGGTTTCAATTCGAGTAAGTGGAGGTATAAATTTATTTAAATTTATAAAAGTTGGATTTATACAGTTTCTGGTATATGTAGTTTTAAAAAAAAATTTACATATGTTGCAGTAAGGTTTCAAAAACGAAATCTGTTTTAAGAATTTAATAGTTAAATTTATTATTGTTTATTTTTATAGTAAAAAGAAAAAATAGAAATTATTTTATCTTTGGAAGATATAAGGATTTAAGTTAAATATAAATCTATATCTAGCCTACTGTTCTTTTAGAAGAAAGTATATTCAGGAAATGAATTTGTTGACATCAAATTTTTAGTTAATTAAATTAACTAGATAATATAGAAATTTATTAGATGGAAAATTGGTTTAAATAGAACTATCAGTTAATTTAACTATTAAAATGAAATCATCGATGAATCAAAATTATCAAATGAAAATTTATTATTCGATCTGTTCGAATATTAATAAATCGTATAAATGTTTATACAGTTTGAAATCGTAAAGGGAACAAGACGAAATGGAAATGGATTGTGAATAAAAGCTAAGGTGAGATTTTTCTCACTCAAATTGAATGTGGAATTTTTGCAGTTATTATTGATTTGATTGATTGCTATTGGACATGATATTAGATATAGTAGGATATATCTATATATATGTAGCAATATATACATATTGGCATATGTATATATTGGATTGATGATTTCCCGCCTCGTATAGCGGATGAGACCCTATTGCGCCGTTAGTAAGCAGATATTTTTATAAAACCCATATACCGCGATATTCCACCTCGAAGTGGAATTGGTATTGTGCTAACATCTGTGGATGCAGGGAAACAGGTTGGAGGGATCCAACTGGATTCCTCACCAATATTTATTTATTTACAAATATTGATGTATATTCTGTTATCATATGTTGATATATGATGTTTGATGTTGTGATTGACTAATTGGTGCTGTTGCATCATCGGATCCATTTTTGAAGTTTAAAAATAACGATATTATTTTTAAAAGGATTTCAAAGTGAATTTTTGAAAGTATACGTTTTATTAAATTTTGGAATTGATTCATTTTAAATAAATAAGTGTTATAATTTTTATGTTATAAAAAAAAATTAAGAATTTTGTGATATAAAACCAAAATTTGATGTTTGGGAATATGAAATGAACTATGTTAAAGAATAGTATGAATGAAGATTTTTGAATTTATTTATAAATGGTTTATAGATAAGATTTATAAAGAATTGAATTTTTATAAATCGAAAAAATGGAATTATTAAAGGAGTTTTTGTTAATGTTGAAAAAGGGTTTATAAATGGAATTTTTCAAGAAGTAGGATTTATAAATTTTGTAAAGTTAATAAAGGAATGACTTAAGTATAAAAATTGGGTTATAGATTGTTTCGGTTAATAAAATTGATTTGTAAGTTGAAGTTGTTATAAATTATAAATGGAATTTATAAACGTTGTTTATAAATCCGAAATCACTTATTTTGATAAGTGAATTGTAGAAGTTAATTAAAGGAATTATATTCATGATTTTGGACAGTGGATAAGCCTTTAAATAAAACGTGTAGGAATGTTGAATTTGGATAACGAAGTATATTCACGATTTTGGACAGTGAATATATTATTAAATAAAATGGATATGTTTTGGAAAAGTGATATTACGAAATGAAGTAATTGTTTTAAAAGATGTTTTAAAACGTGATAAGTATCGAATACATAGATTTCAACATTCATTGTTGAAATAGACGTTTTCGAGAAATATAAGGAAATGGTGGACTATAACACTGTTGTTATAGTAAATGATTTCCAAAAGGAAATGTTTTATATAGTATTGGGATTTATATATCTATCTTAATTCCGAATCCCTATACTAGTGATTTCAAGTCGTCGTAATGATGTTTTACGCAACATTCGTTTGGACTCAAATAGATGTTAAAATTAATGATTTCCTTAAAAGAATGAATATATACTTAATATTGATTTAAGTATATCGAATATTTTCAAATGTTGAAAATAAATAGATTTGTGAAATACTTAATTTTAAATAAGTATGGAAATGCTTTTCCAATATGAAATGAACTGTTTTGAGATTTTATCTTCAAAGATAAAATGAAATGTGGAAATTGATTTGAAATTGTTTTCAAATGATTAAGTGTGGAAATTTTATATCCAGTAAAAGATATTTTGGAAGATAAAATAATTTGGGAAAATTATTTGGAATCTGATGATGTTGCGCATCTTTATTGATAGTTAAATAACCGACTATCAATAATTACCTTGAATATGGTATTTGTTGTGAATTGGATGAATTTGAATGCCACACTTATTTTTGAATAAACGCTCACTATTCGGGTTAGCCGGGAAAGGACCATGGGGTCGTATAACCCATTCCGAATATGTGATACGTCGTTATGAATTGCATTCGAAGACCGGTGTTGAAGACCGGATATTTTTGAAAACGGAAGGATTACCGTCGAGTTACTCTACATCGGCTGATCTCCGATTTTGAGGTTTTATCACCCTTAGTGACGGGAAGTCCGGACGTGATTAGAAAATTATCCGGATGTGCAAGGGCTTCGTGAGAAGTGCCTTCGGTTCTGTTCGATCCCGGAACAGACTTGTATGGATGGTATGTCTGACGTTACAATTTGAGATATAAAGCTGATTTCTTTCAAATACATATCTGTTGGTGGCGGAGAATTTATTCTCTTAGCTTAACACCCTTCTCTGAGACGTACGAGCTCAGAGGTTATGTAGTTGAAATTTATCAGCGATATACTCCCAATTTGGTAACGTGGCATACTGAGTGTTGCTGTGAAATGATCAGTGTTTGATCATTTGCGATATGATCATTTGTTTGATCTTATATCTTTGTGATCATAGGTTGATCATTTTTGTTTGACCCGAAGCAGGGCTTTGTAGAAAGCGTAGCTTTGTGGACGAGACTTCGTCGAGCCTCACACCCCGGAAATGGTCAAAACAGGAAGGATGCAGCAAGGTTCTAGGGAGTAGCGCCCCTTAGTGTATGTCATTCCTTCTGGATAGAGGTGGTATCATGGTATGGAGCCCAGATACTTAACCTATGTGGTTGCTGCATTTTTACTATGTGGTTTGTTGGAAATCGGGGATCCTCGGGAAGATCGGTTACGATCGGGGGATGGCATACGCGTGTCAGTAGTTACCTATTTTTGCAGAGGTAACCCGGCCTTGTGTTGGCAGAGATCCGGTTAGGTTCTCGGGTCGTCTATTCCAGGGACGTACCCATCGTGGATAGGAAGTTTCTTAGCCTGACCATTTGTTGGAAATCCAAAGAAACAATACGAGCCTTGTACGGATTTAGTTGTAGAACCTATCATTCACTTATGGTGGCGCCCCACTGTTTGGATGGTAGCTATAGTAGGCATAGTTCGAAATGTCTATGCTGTCTAAGATTAATATTATACTTTCGAACTATTTTCTACACTATGCACTAATAATAATATCAAAAATGATTTGATTTTGCGTAGTAAGCATCTTTGACTATCATAAGAAGAAATCTCCTCCAATTCTGCGTTTGCATTGTGTGTGTGGTGGGAGGTCTTATGGTAGTTTCATTTTCCAAAAGCATTGCGAATTTGTTTTATTTTCTTTGTGAAAAAAATAATAATAACTGTTTTACGATCTCACACCAGTCACCATGACTGACTCGGAGTTTATTGTTCCCTTCTAAACTCTGGGTGCCCACCAATTTCCACACGGGCAGCCTAGAGTTATGTTATCAGGATATTCTGGAAATTCTGGAGCTTTGGAGATAAGCTGGATGACGAGACGTAGTATTTGTATCTGATATTATTTATTCCGCTGTGTATTCTGTATGAGGACAAGTTTATATAACTGTCCATTGTTGTTTATTGACTCTGATTGATGTATGTATAAAACGATATAGTTCTTTGTTTAAAGATTATTCATTTACCTATTGTATATTGTTCCGCTGCGATGTGTAAGATTCTGATATTGTTTTCTGTTTCTATTGTTGTTCTGTTCTTTCTTCTCTTCTTTTTCTTCTATCTTTTCTTCTTCTGCCTTTTTCTTCTTTCTTAAACCATCACTATTGGAGTTTCCGGCACTCGATTTCTCGACAGTCGATAAAGTGAGTATCGATGTCGAATTTTCGAAAGTCAAAAATTTCGGTATGTGACAGCGTGGTATCAGAGCATATGGTTAAGCGACAACCCTGCTCTGTTGGGTGTTACCCATTAGAGATAGAGTCAGTAGTACTCTAGAATGAGTTGAGTGTAATAATAGATACGAGTGCGTATATGTTAGTGAATATAAAATTGTTTTGTATTGTGTTGACTTATCGGTTGATTGTTTATGGATTCTGGTCGGTGCAGTCTAGCTAACTGTGTTGATAGGAGTTTCTAAACTCTAAACAAGATAAACCGACACAGTATTGTTTTAAATAGGGTAAATGAGATAATTTTACCCAAAACTATTTTTGTATAGAAAAGAAATGATTTTCTATGAATTATCATAGTATATGGATGCTTGTTTGTTAGGAAAGTGATAATATTGAAATGTTATCATTATTATATGAAATTGAATAAGAAATTGAAATCGTAACTCCAAAGTTAAGAAATAAATCCATATACAAGTAAAATTTAAGAATGTAAATTATAAATGTGATTTGTAATTTGAAACGGAATTCCAGAGAAGTTTTTGGAAATGTTTTGAAAAGAATTTGAAAATTTTGGAGATTTGGAAATTTAAATTTCTTTTTGATTTGAAAATGAATTTCAAAGTTTTGAAAAGTATTTTGGAGAGTTGAAAGCTCTAAACTCTTTTCGGTCGCTGGAAAATAACTTCGGTAATGACTGCAGCATCATCGATGTTCATTTTCGGGTTTCCAAAAGAGGTATTGCTGCCAAATTGTTTTAAATGGAAGTTGTTTGAAAATTTGGGTTTGGTTTTTGAAATTCAAAAGATAAATTTGAATTGTTTTCAAAAATGATTTTGAAAAGGTTGAAAAGACTCTGGAATTGAGTATTGAATTATGAAAATAAAATTGTGAATGAATCAATTTGCAATTGCAAGTACATGAATGTAAATTGAATTCGAATTGAAATCCAGTTTAATATGAGTGGTTATAAACCAAAATGGCAAATTGAAAATAAATTTTGGGAATGAACGAAAGAATAAAACTGGAATTGAAACTGAATGTTGAAAACAAATTTGAATAAGTGAATTGGAATTTGAAATAAATTAGTAATTGGAACTAATTTAAAATAGTGCAGTTATGAATGAAAGATAATTGGTAAATTCAATATTCAGAAGATGAATAGAATCCAAATTGAATTGAATGATGAATTTAACTCAGATAGGAAATTGAAATGTGAAATTGAATTCAAATAGATTTGAAATGTAAGATTGAACGAAATTGAATGCTGTAACTAGATATAATGGCTAGTAGGATATACATGTGTATGAAAGGGATTGGGATTTTGATTTCAAAGAAAATTTGAATTTCCAATACGAACCTTGTACGGTTTTAGTTGTAGAACCTGCCATTTACTTATGGTGGCGCCCCACTGTTTAGATGGTAGCTATAGTAGGCATACGATACTGGTAGTATGTTGGCTAAGATTGATATTATACTTTCGAAATGTTTTCCACACTATGCACTATTAATAATATCAAAAGAGTTTTCTTTGCGTAGTAAGCATGTTTGACTATCATAAGAAGAAATCTCCTCCAATTCCGCATCTGCATTGTGTGTGTGGCGGGAGGTCTTATGGTAGTTTCATTTTCCAAAAGCATTGCGGATTTGAATGTTTAAAATCCTTTTTGTGTTTGTTTAAAGATAAACTGTTTTTGTTACTCACACCAGTCCCACGACTGGCTCGGAGTTTATTGTTCCTTTCCTAAACTCTGGGTGCTCACAATTTTCTACACGAGCAGTCTAGAGTTGGGTTTCTTTTCAGATAGTCAGGTTCAGTTGTCATTGGAGCTAGTTTAGTTTTGGAGATCATGACTGACATTTTGGTTCGAGTTGTTATTGGAGTGGTTGAACTCAGCCTCTCTGACTGATCATTTGGAGTTATCACTTCTGTTATTTCCGCTGTATCATTATTTATCTCTGATATTGTTGTATCATATTGATATCATTGTTGTATATCATACTGGATATTGTATTCATTGGAATTGTATATGATATCATCGATTTCTTTATTCTGCTGTGTTGTTATACTTAATGGTGTTATAAGCTCCGGTGAGCCAGATTCGGCGTTTGAATCTGCGGCATTTTGAGTACAAGTGAAGTACGGGTGCCGATTTTCGAAGGCTGAATTTTGGATCGCTACAACGTGGTATCAGAATTTAGGGTAAAACTTTAGCTCAGGAGTATAACACATTAAGTAGCTCATTAGAGATAGGGTGAAGTATACCCTAGAATGAGTATCCTTAAGATATATGTCCGTATGCCTCAGTATATTCTCTTGCTATCCACTGATAGTAAGTATAAGTGCAAGAAGAGGATGAGATAGGGGACAGGGGAATACGACTATAAATGGTCAATACTCTGTAACAATAAGGAAACAAATTTTCTCTATCAGTCTCTTTTGTTTGTCATCTTTCCTTAATTCATCGATGATTTCTGGTAGATCCAGGAAGAGATTCGATATATTAATATGGGACATAAACTCCGGAATAAGCCAAAATTGTTTGTTTGAATGAATTGGTTGTTTTGTTTGTTATGGTTGATAGGTATACTTTAGTTTTAAACTAAAAGTTTTGAAATTTTATATCCGTCTATTTTTGGGTCCGGATATATTCTACGAATGGTTGGTTATCCCTTCGAACTAACCGATGCCACTATATACTTCGTAGATCTGGATAACCCGAGTATTTTGTGAAGTGTTAAACAAATTCATTCTTATATCTATAATTGATATTCTGATTTGGTAAACCAAATGCATAATAGATTTTCATTTGATTTGATGAAACATTTCTTCATCTATCTTTGTGTCTCCCTGGCAATTTCGAGGACGAAATTCTTTTAAGGGGGGAAGTCTGTAACGATCCCGAATTTTATATAAATTTAAAATGATAATTAATTAATTTTTAAATAAAAATTTGTGAAATAAATGGATAAATGGATGCGAGTTTCCCCGAACTCAAAATAAATTTGGTATAAATCATTTAAATTTAAATTATTGTATATATATGTATATATGTGAATGTATATATATTTGGGTATATATGAGTCAATTTGAAATTATAAAATATTGTATATATATATATTTGATTTGAATTTAAATTGTAAGTAAATGGTTTAAAACAAAGAGAAAATATATAAGATATAGAAAGTATAAAATAAATACATTGGATAAAATCTAATAACAAATTAGAATCTAGAGATTCACTTATATTACCAAATGAATATAAAAATAATTAGTATTAAATTTAGAAATAATTGAGATACAAAATAAATATAAAAATACATAAGTATGAATTAAGTTGCAACACAAGTCAAAAGTTATTAATGCAATATCTTTAGCATACAAATACCTATTTTCTGTAAATTCATTTATATATCAACTTTATCTTAATTTTGTTCATTTTTTTACTAAGGAGAACTGAAGTAACAACATCTCAAAGACATAAACAAACTCATCAACCTGGAAACAAGAAAAATATATGTGAATAAAACTTGCAAAGGAAGCCACCAAACATACATTGTACAAATGAAAAAAATTATATGGTACAACCGAAACTAAAAAAAATAAATATCTATGTACAATCAAATAAAATAACTATTTGGACAGAGCCTAATTAATGCTTGGCCACCAAATCAACATATCAGCCTCCAAGCAAAGGAATATCTTTGATCCAATTGTACAAACAAAACATTATCATTTGTACAAAAGCAAATATTATCACCATGTACATCTCATTTTCTATATACATTAACAATCTTTCTCATCTCAGCTTTCTCATTTTATTTTTCGTCCACCAGAGACTAAGAAATCTGAAGCAAGTATTTTTTTCTCAAAACTCAAACAAAACTACAATATAAATCAACACAAACAAGAAGATTTCAACTGGATGTTCAAAGCTTGGTTCAAAAGAAAAGCAACTCTTTTTTCTTTCTTCTGGAAACAACACTGTGAGTAACATCACTTTAAAAAAATTTAAAGTATAAATCTGTTGCAAGTTACATCTGTGATAAGTATGGTCATATACATATATGAACTCTCTGTGTATATTTGGATGAATGGATGATGGTGTGCAGGCTGTGTCTTCATATGCCTCTGTCTTAGATTTTTAAACCCAGATTTTCGAGTCAAAAATCATTTCCTTCCGATCTATTTGATGTTTGGACTTAGTGTTAAAACAAAAGTTATTTGGTTGATCATGAACTAAGTTTTAACAATTCATCCAAGTCAAAACAACTTAGCAATGTCCCCTGGAAACCCAAAATAACTGAGCAAACTTAAGATAAGTCTAAATTTAAACTTTTTAATTCAGGAATTCAAGTATATAATCTGAAATCTTATACCTTAACATGATTTTTAAAGTAAGAATCTAAATTTTTAGACAGAGGTTTGAGGAGCAGTTTAGGATTGTCGAGATTTCATAGTTTCGTCGATTTCTGGTGATCCTCTGGTTCATGGTGGTCGAGGTCTGTTCTGGTGATGGAGGGACGAACGGTGGGTCGGGGAAAAATACTGTGGTGGTGAGCAATCGAACGTGGTGGCGGCGGCGAACGTTTGTAGTTTTTAAACTTAGTTTTGTCGTGGTTTTGTATTTGGCCTCGTTCGTCGTCTGGAGATGATCGAGTGTGGCGTGGTTTCGAGAAATGGCAGAGGGGATGTTGATGAAGGAGTGGTTGGAGTCGCATGAGTTCTCGTGGTCGGAGTCGTGAGTACGTGGAATTGACAGGAATGGGGTCATATGGGTTCGAGTGTTCCAGATTTCGAGTTTCAACTCGAATTCTGATCTCGAGGTGGTGATGTGGTTCTGATGGTTGGAGTTGGATCTGGGAAGAAGTGTCGACGTGCTCGACGAAGTGGCGGCGCCGGAAGATCGCCAGAGGCGATGTGCACGTGCATGAGGTTAGAGTTTTAGCCTGGGTTGTTGTCTGGGAAGAACGCGATTTTTCTTGCGTGTGACTCGAGAAATTCGAGTCAATTACTCGAAGCATGGACAGGAAAGCCTCTGGTCGAATTCCTGTTCTAGTTTTCAACCTGGAACCTGTTTCTCTATTTTTAAAATTTTAAAACCCAATTTAAATTTCAAACCAAAGTTTAAAAATTGAGTTTAAAGTAGAATGTAAATAAAGATTCAAGTTTGAATTGACATGTTGTTTGTAAATAAATAAGTTTTAAAAATCAAAATTGTTTTAATAACTTAAAAGCAATTAAATATGTTAAAGAGATTTGAGTTTGAAATAGATTTTGGATTTAAAATGAAAAATTTAAGCAAGTTGAGACTAAAAGTTTAAATCTGGAATTAACTCTAAATCTGATTTCAAGGTTTTGGAATTAAATTAAGCTTTATAACTTAAGTGTTGAAAATAAGTTTAAAAAATGGAATTTGAAAAGAAACTTTGAAATAATGTTTCAAACATATTGTGAATAATAATTAAATTATAAATATGAATGAACTTTACTTTAAGTAATGAAATTTAATGATTTCTATTTCATTAACGAATGAATCGATTTATAATTAAAATGATTAAAATAAGAATTTTCTTTAAAAAGATAATTAAGGAAATTTAATAGTTAATAAAAACATTAACTAAGATTATTTGAACAATTAATTAATGTGATAAATTTTAACAATAAATTTAGATCGATTAAATTAATAATAATCAATTGTGGAACTATTAAGTATAATTACTTAATGACAATAATGGTGAAATTAAATATTCGATGTAATTTATTGAGTTAATCGAATCTGTTCAAATTAAATTTCTTAAGTTAATAAATTACTGAATGTAATTAATTAAATGATGATTTGAAATTTGAGTTAATTATTTGTTAATGAATTAAAGGATTAACTAATAATGGCAATTAATTAAGATTAATTTAAGAATTAAAAATAAATTGGTTCATTAATTAAGAATGATTAGTTAATAATTTAGGGTTAACTAAAAATAAATTTTTTTGAAGAAGATTTATTTCAAATAATTTATAACTTAATCATGATAATTAACCCGGATTAATAATTGATACATCTGATTTAAAATAATCAGTTGATTAATAAATTCATTTGTGAATATTTGGATTTGACTAAATGATTGAATTGTTTGATATTCTGATCTGTAATGCTTTGTGATATATTCTGATTTGTGTGTGATCTGTACTGTAGTTATTTATCTGGGATGAATGTAAATTATTATCTGTGATTTATATATCTGTGATCTGTAAATGAACGATAAGCGTTATGATATACCGCTTATCAACTATATTTATGTATTCTGATCTGTGATGATTGAATGATGTTGCACTACTGTGTAAAACCCCTGGACTACACCATACACACACAAATATGGATTTCACGTGGAATTCAGTTAAGTCGCAGATTTTTGACAATTTTAAAGATTGAATTCTTGAATCTACATAGTTTTGGAAATTGGAATTTAAGAGCTTTGCAAATGAGTTTCAAATGTTAAGTTATTTTAAATAACTTAATAAAACTTGATATTTAAATAATTTGATTTAAATTTGAATTCAATATTTAGAATTGAATTCAATGATTTGGAAAACTAATTGTTTTCAATTGATAAAAGCTCTTATATAAGAAATGGATTTCCAATTTGAATTAAAGGAATTTCAAATTTGAATTGAAGATGGTTTTCCAAATTACGAATAAATCTTTGGTAATGATTTTGAAAGCTATAAGTTAAATCTTTGTTTTAAAGATTTAATGAGTTAATCCAATTGAAATGAAAAATAATTTGGAAAATCTGTGAATGAATCTTTTAAAAGATTAAAGTGTGGAAATTGTTTAAACCGTTGAAGGTTGTTAAAATGAATCTTTTTGTTTTAAAAGATTGTAAATGGTAATTTGTTTAAACCATTTGAAAGCAAAGTTTTGGGTAATAAGTTGTGACTTAATTGAAATCCTAATATCCATATGTTTTTAATTCGCGCTCATTATTCGGTTTAGCCGGGAGAGGACCTTTGTGTCACATAACCCATTTTGAATAATGATACGTCGTATATGGATGGCATTTGAAGACCGGTGGTAAAGACTAGGTATTTGCGAGAACGATAGGATGACCTATCGATTTTCTCTGCACCGAGTCGCGCCGGTATAGAGATTTCCTAGGTGATGGGAAATCCGATCGGGATTGTGAATACCCAGATAGCAAGGGCTTCTTCGAAAGTGCCTTCGGTTCTGTTCGAACCCGGAACAGACTTGTATGGTTACATGTCTGACATTACATTTTGAGATATAAAGCAGATTTATTTCAAATACATTCTTGTTGATGGTGGAGAATTTATTCTCTTAGCTTAACACCCTTCTCTGAGACATACGAGCTCAGAGGTTATGTAGTTGAAGGTTATCAGCGATATACTCCCAATTTGGTAATGTGGCATGCTGAGTGTTGCTGTGTGTTGATCATTTATTGATCATTTGTGAACAAAGCAGGGCTTTGTGAAAAAGCGTAGCTTTGAGGACGATACCTCATCGAACCTCACAGACCAGAAATGGTCGAAACAGGAATGATGCGGCAAGGTTATGAGGGTCGCACCCTTTAAGGTATGTCATTTCCTTCTGGAAAAGGGTGGTATCATGGAATGGAGCCCAGATACTTACTCATGTGGACACACTTTATTTATTATGTGTGATGTTGGTTACCGAGGCCTCGGATAAAGGTCCCAAAGGACCGAGGAATGGCATATTCGTGAGTTACCTAGTTACAGAGGTAACCCGGCCTTGTGTTGGCAGAGAGCACGTTGTCTCTCGGAGCGTCCCACCAGAGGCGTTCCTACATGGCATAGGAAGTTCCTTAGCCTGACCATTTGTTGGAAATCCAATTTCCAATACGAACCTTGTACGGTTTTAGTTGTAGAACCTGCCATTTACTTATGGTGGCGCCCCACTGTTTAAATGGTAGCTATAGTAGGCATACGATACTAGTCGTATGTTGGCTAAGATTGATATTATACTTTCGAAATGTTTTCCACACTATGCACTATTAATAATATCAAAAGAGTTTTCTTTGCGTAATAAGCTTGTTTGACTATCATAAGAAGAAATCTCATCCAATTCTGTGTTTGCATTGTGTGTGTGGCGGGAGGTCTTATGGTAGTTTCATTTTCCAAAAGCATTGCGGATTTCAATGTTTCAAATCCTTTTTGTGTTTGTTTAAAGATAAACTGTTTTTGTTACTCACACCAGTCCCACGACTGACTCGGAGTTTATTGTTCCTTTCCTAAACTCTGGGTGCTCACAATTTTCTACACGAGCAGTCTAGAGTTGGGTTTCTTTTCAGATAGTCAGGTTCAGTTATCATTGGAGCTAGTTTAGTTTTGGAGATCATGACTGACATTTTGGTTCGAGTTGATATTGGAGTGGTTGGACTCAGCCTCTCTGACTGATCATTTGGAGTTATCACTTCTGTTATTTCCGCTGTATCATTATTTATCTCTGATATTGTTGTATCATATTGATATCATTGTTGTATATCATATTGGATATTGTATTCATTGGAATTGTATATGATATCATCTATTTCTTTATTCCGTTGTGTTGTTATACTTAATGGTGTTATAAGCTCCGGTGAGCCAGATTCGGCGTTTGAATCTGCGGCATTTTGAGTACAAGTGAAGTACGGGTGCCGATTTTCGAAGGCTGAATTTTGGATCACTACACTTTCAGAATGGAGCAGTTGCTATATGACAAACGTCTGTGGAAAAACCTTCGACGTCTGTGGCTTCAGGAATTAAATTCCTGAAAATATTAACAGACGTCTGTGGCTTTCCTACATACGTCTATGGATGGCCTAATTTGAATATCCCAGTTTTTATATGCCAATGTTGAATTATGAATTTGTATATGCATATAAATACTCAAAGAGACCATACAATGTTTTTCTAAGACTCTTAATACAGTATTATAACTGTACTAATCATAGCATGGTCCATAAGTCTTTGTTCGTCTTTGAGTCTTGATATCTCTGAGCATGACAATCTCTAGTAATATATTCCTGTAATCTTGATAAGATATAATATATGTGATTGTATAGTTGTTGTTATTGAAACCTAGGAATGAAGTTCTAACATTTTCCCCCTTTTTGATGATGACAACTATACAATAGTTAGTTATAATAATAACTTGTGCTTAATTTTATCTCCCCCTATGTATATGCATATATTTCTCCCCCATTGTCATTGTTAAAATAAAAAGCAAATAATGAAGACATAAAATAGAGGTATAATCATAGATGTCAACAGAAAAATTAGACCATAAAGTAAAGTTATATCAAGTGACATACAAAATGAAAATAGAAGTTTAAATAACATAGGTCATAAATAAAATATAAATGATTAAATAAACGAAGTCGGTTATACTGGTTAGAAGAATAGGAATATCCACCATAATTTTTGTAATACTCCTAGTATGCTGAAGGATCCTGCTCGTATGCTGCTGACCAATTAGTTTGATCGTTATACTCTTCATTTTCTTGAATGGAAAGTACTAGGAAAGTTATGTAAGGTTGATGTTGAAATTGGTGAGGGTCGGATAAGGACATATCATCACTATCTTCTTCCTCCTCTTCAGTTTGTTCTTGCTCAACAGTTTTCCCTTTATCTTGAGAGGTTCCTTCATGAGAAGTATGAGCATGGTAAATTGTGGTGTTTGAGTTCGAGGAGGTGGTGTAGGTGACAGAGAAGATGATGATTGAGAGGACAATCTGCCACGTACCTTTCTCGGTACTTTTCCTAAGGTGGAGACAACTTTTTCCAAAGTTTTTTCCATCTTAGTCATTCATATTGAAAAAGATCGTTCCAAGCTAGTCATTTTACTATTCAAAGCCCACTAATTTATCGTGACTAGCTTTTGACTTTTAAGTGTTAAATCATGGATTGATTCGTTTTGCATTAGTTCAATACGAGCTTCTTGAATCTCCGAATCAGAATAATATTCGGTAGTATGACTAGAGGGGGTGGTTGCTGTGAATGACGAGGTGAGTGGGTTTGTTATTAAGGAGTAGGAGGTTGTTGATGACCCGGATACATTTGCTATTGTTGTTGCAAGGTCCGTTGGGCCAGCGAGATGATTGGAGGTGGTCGTTGGGGAAGGTGCATTAAAGATAAAAATCTTATACCGCTCTCCTTGACAGGAATTTCTTCAAAATGAAAGATATAAGAAGGTACCCCAAGGCCATTCAAAAGACGCATAATATACGGTGCATATATAATTACGCGTCGATGATGAGGCCAAAAGCTTTTTATTTCATCATGAATAAACTTAGCCTAATTATGACTAATTCCCTTTTTGTTATTAAAATTGGTAAATAATTCATTTTCAAATTAACCTCCATGATCGCTTCATATTTTTTTAATTTTTAAATTCATCAAATTTTTAACCCGTTTAGCAAAAAATTTGAACATTTCAAAAGTGTCACTTTTATGTTTTAAGAATATTATCCAAGTATATCTTGAAAAATCATCAATAATTACAAAAACATATTTGTTATGATTTGTTGAACGTACTTGAGTTGGTCCGAATAAATTTAGATGGAGTAGTTCGAGAGGTTGCTTTGTGGAAGTTTCCTTTTTAGATTTAAAAGAACTTTTCTTTAACTTTCCAAATTGACAAGCATCACACGGGTTTTTAACCTTGTAGTTAATTTTTGATAATCTTCCAACTAATTCATTATTATCTAATTCGTTAATACTCTTAAAATTTATATGACAAAAACGTTTATGCCATAGCCATGGATCATCATGATTTGCTGCTAAGCATAAATTTGTATTAATTTTGACATTCATGTTTAAAACATATATGTTTCGATTTCAAAATCCATTGAAAATTAGATTTTCATTTTGGTCAAAGATATTGCATTTATTTTTCTCGAAATCAATTTTAAATCCTTTATCACATAATTGACTTATACTTAATAAGTTATGTTTCAAATTTTCTACCAATGAAACATTAGAGAAGAATTAGAAATACCGATATTGATGACTTCTCCAATGCCGATGACAAATCCTTTTGAGTTATCTCCGAATGTTACAGTGCCACCATCGATATATGTTATATTTGATACATATGAGCATTTCCAGTCATGTGCTTAGTGCAACCACTATCGAGTATCTGTTTCTCTTTATTTTTAATTTTAGTTTTGGGTATCTGCAAAATAATAAAAAATTATTTGTACCCACATTCTTTGTTTATGGTCCTACGTGTTAGTGGAAGAAGGTAACCATATCCACGAGGATTTGGTTCCTTTAGAAATGTAATTATTATTATATACAACTTTCTTTAAATATTCATCAATATATTTTTGTCTAATAAGTTTATTATTTGTTTTAGGAATCCATATTTTGAC
This sequence comes from Allium fistulosum, assembly GCA_030737815.1. Lineage (NCBI taxonomy): Eukaryota > Viridiplantae > Streptophyta > Magnoliopsida > Asparagales > Amaryllidaceae > Allium > Allium fistulosum. Next base: position 1,188,697,800 of record CM060904.1, on the reverse strand, counting down.
CATATTTGTATATGAATTCTTAACCTTAGTTCCTAACTTTGGCTTTTTGAATTTGGTGTATAATTGCTATATTTCTTTGACTTTTGTTTGCTTTTAAAACCAAATCCATTTCGACTTCCAGATGGTTTTGATATTTTAATCAAATCGTCTAAATTTTTTTCCTTTGTTGAATTTTGTCACACTGTTTGTTATTTTATCTAACTTACTTTTAAGGTCACAAATTTCAATATTTATAGAATCTAAACTTGCTTGTTATTCTAGCTTTTCTTTTTCGAAATTACCTTTCTCTAACTTATAATTTTCTAAATCATTTAATAAATTTTCATTTTTAGATAGCAACGTTGCACATTTTTTGAGTAATTTCTAATTCTTCTTCTAAGATTGTTTTTTCATCTTTTAATAATCAAAATTCTAATTTTGCTCTAGTTAACTTTCCTATATATTCTTTATTTAATTTTTTGTTTCTCTATATTTATCATCTAGTTCAATGCTAATTTCCATTATTTCATCATAAGTAAGTTCGGGATATACCTTATCGGTGTTAGCCATAAAACACATATTTGCTTGTTCCTAGTCGCTTTCGCTATCACTGTCAAATGAAGAGGATGAATCTGAATCGTCCCATTTACTTGAAAAGCTCTTTTCTTTTTCTTTAATTTCTCAAACTTGCTTTTCTTTTTATCATTATTGAGAAGTGAACAATCCTTCTTCATGTGGCCAAAATTTTCACACTCATAGCATTTAATCGATGTTTGATTTAAGGAGTTTGGTTTTCCACTATTTTGAAATCTGGTCATCTTCTTGGACTTCTTGAATTTGTCGTAGTTATTAGCAAAAAAACAATCTCATCTTTGTCCAAGTCTGAATCTTTGTTACTTGCTTGGAATGCTATGTTTTTCTTTTCATGATTTTGGTCCTTTCTAACCAACAAGTAAGCTTCATACAACAACAGATTTCCTATCAACTCTTCGACTTTGAGTTCAAAAGATCATTATCTTCTTCATGGCTAAAACTTTTCTTTCCCATTCATTTGTCAAAGAGTTTAAAATTCATGCTACTAAATCAAAATCTGTGAACTTGACTCCAAATGCTGTGAGATCGTGTTGAATGGTTTGAAATCTACCATGCATGTCAATAATTGATTCATTTGCTTTCATTTTGAAAGATCAAAATTGGTTTTGAAAAATTAAGATTTTAGTTTGCTTGACTTTAGTTGTTCCTTCATGTGTGACTTGTAAAGTGTGCCATATATCATATGTAGTTGTGCAAAGCATGACATGTGAAAACTCATTTTTGCCAAGTGAGCAAAATAGTGCATTCATGGCTTTTGCATTGTTAGATGTCGCAGCTTTTTATGCATCAATCCAAGTGCTAATGTCGGTATTAGGTGCTTCATATTTGTTTGGAGTTGCTAGCCATATTTTTGACCCATTTGTTTCTATAAAATTTCTCATACAAGTTGACCAGTAAGCATAGTTAGAACCAATAAATAGTGGAGGTCATGCAGTTGATTGACCTTCTTGAAAAGTACTTGCCATATTAATGATTTTTCAATTACGTGTTACTGTAGATTGAAATGACCGTGCTCTGATACCAAATGTAAGTCGCTATAGAATCTTTATATAATGCAACTTATATATGTAAATGTGAGAGTGTATGTTACAAATTGTACTAAGTAGAGAATAATAACCGAATATAAATAAGGTAAATAATAAAAATGATCACACCGGATATTTTATACTGGTTCAGACCTCCCATCCTACGTCCATTTCCGAAGCTCCCCTTCAGTATTTCCTTTGACCAAATAACCCTTGATTTGCCGGAGGAATAGGCTAATACAAAAGGTATTTCTCTAACAACCTTATGTTCCAAATAACACAAATTTTGACTAATAGTACAATTCTTCCTATGATCTTCTGTGAGTATGTGAATGTGAGTACTTTGAGTTATAAGAAGTGGTTTAACCAAAATTCTATTTTGGTTATGATAGATTGAGAATATGTAAACAATGTCTACGCAAATATGTAAATAGAGAGTAATAAGAAATTGTAAGAATAGATTAGAATGGTTAATCCAATTCTCAATCTTTGTAGTATATATAAGTTTGAGTAGATGCATATGAGGAGTTTTTACTGTTTAAAATAAAATCTATTTGTTTTAATGGCTGCAACCGATGAAGAAGGGATGCTATTATTTAATAAGAAATAAAGCATCCTTTTAGAATGGAGCAGTTGCTATATGGTAGACGACTGTGGGAAAATCTCAGACATTTATAGCTTTAGGAATTAAATTCCTGAAAATACTCATAGACCTCTATAGGAAAGCCACAGACATATGTGGATGGCCAAATTTGAATACCCCAGTTTTTATATGCCAATGTTGAATTATGAATTTGTGTGTGCATAGATATACTCAAGGAGACCTTACAATGTTTTTCTAAGACTCTTAATACAGTATTATAACCTTACTAATCATAGCATGGTCTATAAGTCTTTGTTCGTCTTTGAGTCTTGATATCTTCGAGCATGACGATCTCTTGTAATATATACCTGTAATCTTGATAAGATATAATATATGTGATTGTATATTTGTTGTCATTGAAACAAGGAATGGAGGTTCTAACATATATGTTACATATATTCACATGTAGATCTACATTTTATCATGAGGAAAAACAATATTTAATGTTCTACCTGTTGGTATCTTTGGCTAGAGATGGTATTGTTAAGAAAATTAAAGTAATTAACATATTATAAATACAACATTTATGTGCGTTTACGTTGATATAACCCCTGCTTGAATTGGAAGGATGAAATTGAAAATATGTAATTATTACGGTCACAAAACTAGTTTTAAACTTTTTAGTTCCTTCCTTATTTGCACATTATACAATTTAATCATATAACTCCCATAGTTTGATAATTCAATAAATTTCACAATTCAAACGATAACCCTATTTTTTATGTAATCAAAGTATCATTTTTTGTCCCAATTTATTTACTACAGCAACTATATAAAGATATATCCATGCAACTAATAAAAAATTATTTTTTGAATTTATGAGCACAATGCATGCAAGGAAAACAACATTGGTAAACTTAAATTGAAGTACTTACATATTTTTTCGAACTCCTAATTTTCCTTTTTTAAATTCTTTAACCATCGTAGCAACACCTTGAAAGTTAAAAGTATGCTCTAAACCCATGTATCCAAACCACATAAGGAAAAGATAAATTTTCAAATTGTTGGAGTTGATGGATAGGAATAATGGAAATGAAAATGATAAGGGGTGTGTCGTGGATGAGGCCACTTCCTTGAAAGCAAAATTCAACACAACTATGGTGCAATCGATAATTGTCGTCCACTTCCAAGGTTAACGCAATGACCTTTTGTGATGACCCGGGATTTTGGGCAATATCAATTTAATAATCAGTATTAATAATTAAATTGATTTGGTAATTTTCCCTTATAATTTTAATTTAAATTGGTAATTTAATCTTTTAAAGGCTAATAAATATTTAATTTGGCAATATCTATTTATTTATTTTTAAATTTAATATTGATAAGATTTGTCTTTCAAAGCTAATAAAAATAGATTCTATTTATAATGTATATATTGATATATATATTGTGAATAGAGAATCTTTTGTTTAAATAAAAGATTGTATTTTCAAATTGTAATATATATATGTATATGTTATGATTTGAAGTTGTATTGAAATTTAATATAATAATTCTCAATTAATGTTAAAAATATTTTCTATTTAAAATGTATATGTATATTTGTATATATTGAAGTTTTGATTTGAATTTAATATAATACCTTTCAAAAGCTATTTAAAAGCTAATCATATATTTTCAAAACTCTTAAGGTAAATATTTACTTTATTAAAAGTATTTTAGCTCTAGTTTAAATAAGATTTAATGAAAGCTTTATATTTACATTTAAATTAAATAAAAATTTATTTAAAGTATTTAAGGACATGTGTAAGATCATTACAACTTATATTTACATTTGTAATTCATAGAAACATGTATTAACATTTGTATATGCATGCAAGTTAACAAGTGGCATTTTTCTTTTTCTTTTATTTTTAATAAAATTATGTAACCAAAAAGGATGGAGAAACCTGTATTCATTTCTCAGTTCAAAATATTTTCTATCCTAAACTCTTTCTCCTCTTTTCTAAAACTAAAAACCTGAAATCAAATTTAAAAGAAAATCAAACAACTGTTTCAAAGATCAACCTGAGGAGAAACTAATATCAAACAACTTCATCAGTTTTTCAAAACTTCAGCAATGCAAGGATTTAACTCTAGATCAAGCAAAATCAATTTCAGTTCAACTCAAAATTCAAACTGCAGTTCATAAATGAAGTGCCTCTGTCCTCTGTTTAATTCCTGGTGAGTAAACATAAATTTTAAAAACAGTTTTTACATCTTGATTTCACTTTAATATATGAATATAAATCATGGTTGCTAGCCTGAAATGCTTGGATTTAAATAAATGCATGTATGTGTTTAAGTGATGAATGCCTGTGAAGATATGACAAACTCTATGTTCTCTGCTTATAAAATAGTGAGTAAACCTGTTTGCTTTTAAAAACAGTTTAAGGTTTGAGATGGAACTTAAAAATATGTGAAATGTGTGTGATAATAATGGATTGCCTGGATGTTTTAGCATGAATATGACTTGAATTGATATTTAAAGTATGCCTGTACAAATGTTTGTATTTTGAGTCTCTGTTGTTTACAGTTCTTGAATTTCTTGTTAAAAATCCATATCTCCAAATACAAGAAATTTTAAGCCTGGATCTCTGAATAAAAGTTGAAGTTAACAACATGATTGAAATTCTAAAAATGTTTCCAAGGTTTTAAATTCAATAATTATCTCTGAAATAAAGAAATACTGTGATAAACAGATATTGGTCAAAATTTTATGAAAACAATTTCATAATTTGATTACATGAGTGGATTCAGGGTAGGAAATCATGAATTTAGATAGTAAAAACATGATTTTTAGTATAGTATTCATCGAGATATATGGTGATGTTCTGTTTCGACATTTTCGTCGATTTGAGTGGATTGACGACGAGGATGGCAGCGAGGTTCGGACTGAAGGTGGCCAGTGGAGTAAGGATCTCAGGAAAAATGGGTAGGAAATTTTCTGTTGATCGAGGCGGCAAGTCGAAGGTAGTTTAGGGTTTAGTGATGGGTTTGGTTCGTCTGTGTTGTCGACGCGAATGAGGCGATGGTGGCGCATCGTAGTCAATCGCGATAGGGGGAATCAGTGCTGGAGATCGAAGCGATTCAATGTGAGGTCGGCGGGATTTATCAGCGACGAGTTCGTCGGCAATTGGAGGATTTCCGATGGTTGGTGGTTTAGGGGCTTTTTGAGTCATGGGGTCGATTTTCGTTTCGTTGGTGGATGTGGTGACCTGGGTTCACGTGAGAGACGGCGAGGCCAACGTTGACTGGTAGATGATCAGAGTAGAGGTCGGAGGCATTCAGATTGAGTGTGCACGTGCACGTGTGCACGTTTGGGTGTACTGGAGTTCGAGGTTTGGGGAAGAAGCTCTTTGATCGGGTTAGGCTCGGGATTGTCGCGTGTGTAACTCGAAGCAGGTGAGTTCGTGTGAGTTGCTCGCGAATGACTCGGGGATTTAGTGATTTTTGCTCGGGTTGTTCTGGGTTTTAAAACTGGAAGCTTAATTTTAATTGTTTTCGAGTTCAAAGCAAAGTAAACAAGTTTAAGTTATGAAAATAATCTTGTTTTCAAAGATAAATGTTTAACAAGTTTTAAAATATAATTAAGTAAATAAGTTTTAAAGAATTTGATAATCAAGTTTCAAAGATGAATATTTGGTTAATTTAATTAAACATGTTTGTTTAAATGTATATAAAATTATGGGTTTAAATTGTTTTGTTTAAAGGTAAAATTTTATTCAAATATAAAATTATTTCTAAATGTTTAAATGGAGTTTAATGATAGAAATTAATATGTAATTTAAATGAAAAGTTTATCTTTAAAGAGTGAATTTTGTTAAGGATAATTAATAAATAAATTGAATTAAAGCTTAATTACTATTTGTAATTAAGAATAATTACTTAATGAAGTAATTAGTGAAAATGAATGTAATTAAGAAATAAATTAATTTAAGATTAAGTGATGATTAATTAAGTAATTAATTAATGTAATTAATTTTAGGTTAATTAATTAGTCTAATTAATTAAAGATAATCACTTGTGATTAATTTAGTATAATTACTTAGTAAAGTAATAAATGGGTAGTTACTGAATGTAATTAAATTAAGAAGAATTACTTATGGAAGTAATTAAATGTAATTGATTAAGGTAAATCACTTGATGTTATTAATTAAAAGATTAATTAATATAATTGATTTGAAGTTAATTAATTAAAGAGTAATTAATTAATTAAAGGATTAAGGTTAATTAATAATGTGATTAATTACTAGTTAAGGTAATTAATTAAAAGAGAGTAATTAATTAAGGATCATTAATTAAATAAATGATGTAATTAAGGGTTGATTAATTAAGATTAATTAATCAATAATAAGTGATTAAAGAATAATTAATTAAGAAGTTAATTAATTTAGATAAGTAATTACAAATTGTTAATTACTATTTATGATTAATGAGATAATTAATTACAAGTTAATTATTTAATCTAATTAAAAGGTTAATAAATTAATAAGGATTATTTAATTAATGAATTAATCAAGTTTGATTAATAAAAGTAATTAATTTAAGTATGATTAATTAATTGTAATTAATTGAAGATTAATATAATTAATTATAGTTAATTAATTAATAAAGGATCATTAATTATTGTAATTAAATGATAGTAATTAAAGGTTAATTACTGTATATGGTTAAGGATAATTACTTGAATGAAATTAAAGTATAATTAATCGAAGGAGATTAATTAAGGAAGATCATTTAGATGTTTAATTAATTAATTTGTAATTAATTAATGATAATAAGCAGGATTAAGATAATCCAAGTAATTAAAGGATAGTAATTAATTTAATTAAAGGTTAATTAAATTGATTAGAGTTAATCAATTCTGTTTAGATAATTGATTAATACTGGATGTTTGATATTGGGTGATTGGTTGATATTGGATGATTTGAATATCTCTGATATATATATGATATATGCTGCTTTGTGAGATGAATGTTGATATAAATTATCAATTGTGATAATATGATTTATCTATCTGTTTATATCATCCTGATTAAGTTTAAATGTTTAAACCTTTAAACAACTTGGCCTTAAAAGATACGTTTTGGATTTCGATGAGACCGGGATCGGGTTTCCGTATACCGGAATTCCAGGTCTGGAGACCCGAATACCACATCGATCCAAATTTACGATAGGTCATGAATCTCAAGTGAAGATGAAGATTCAGAGTGCAAGGGTTATTGTCGTTAACTCTGAGGGTGATTCCAAAACGAGTGTAACGAGATAATGCCTTCGGTTTCGTTCGAACCCGGAACGAACTTGTATGGATTGAATGCTTTCAGCACATCGTCAGGCGGACGATGAGCATTCTAAGTGATATGTTCTGATTAAAGGTAATCGTAACCTCAAGCCTCATCAACCGGGAATGGCTAAAACAGGGGAGGTGCAACAAGGCTTCGTGGGTAGCACCCACTGAGAGCAAGATAGATCCCTGTCTAGAGGTCCCTTTTCTTTTTATTCGGCTTAGTGTGTGGTTGGTCGCGCCAACTATGGGGTTATCTTGTTCGGAATTATCCAGTAAGGGATGGTTCCGGCTTTGTGTTGCAGGGGAGCGGGCGTACTCCTCGGTACGGTGATCTAGGCCACGTACTGTGACGGGCGGTACCCCAGTAGCCCTGCCATTGTATGGAATCCAAACTCCAATAAGTGCCGTACGTATTAGTTGTGCCCAACTATGTTGGAATGTGAGATGTAAGCATTTCAGCTATTTCTGTATTTTACTTGAAAACCCTAGACCCTATTATAATACAATCAGATTTCCTATCAAACGTTTTAGTTAGCGTAAGGTAAAAACTTACCCATGTTTATTTGTGGGGAGTCTTACGTGATACTTTTGTTTTCAAAAGTTTTCAAAGTTAAGCAATCTAACCGTTTACTCACACCAGACCCATGTCTGACCCAAGTGTTTATTTTCTGTTTTATTAAACTCTTGGGTACTCAATATTGTATTGAGTAGTCGAGGGATTCAGGTTAGCTTTGACGAATTCTGGAGGAGATTTGGAGCAGGAGGCTTCACCGTGTAGATATATGATGATTCCGCTGTGTATATGTTGTGTCTGTATCTGTGATACTTGAGTTGTATGAATTAGACAGATGTTTATAACTGTCTAATATGTGTTGTATAAGTTGTGTAACTCTGATGTATATGATACTATGTAATATTTTATATGATATATTATATTTCATTCGTTCCGCTGTGAGTTTCTGATGTTGTTGTTCTTTCTTCTTTTCTTTCTTTTCTTCTTCTATCCCTTTCTTTCTTAATTCACGATACGTCTTTCTGGGCATAGAAAGTCGGGTCGTGACAGTTGGTATCAGAGCAGTAGGTTGAGTGAATACCTAGGCTCCGAAGTGGTGTCTATCTTGAGAGCGCGTAATTGTTAGTTATATACAAATGGTTTTATATTGTGTTAATTGATCGGTTGAGTGGTATATGGATTCTGGTCAATACGAGTAGCTAACGTTATTGATAGGGATCTCTAAACACTTGAACCAGGCCAACGGACACAATATTGTTTTAAAGAGGTAGATGAAATAATTTTACCCAGAAATAATTTCTATATAAAAAAAAATATCATTTTAAATATATATATTTATGTATTTCTACCTATTTATTGGGTTACCTGTTCGGGTTTTCCAATATAAGTTATAAAGGTAGATAAGGTGGTAGTGTGTGTAACACAATTTCCAATAGTTGGAGTTTGAATGTTTGAGGTTGGAAGTATATATCGAGACTGTAAACCCAATATCGTCTCGAGTAAGTTGGCAGTATGGAGTAAGGATGTCTCGGATCTCTGAAGAAAATCCTTTTCAAGATTCGGAGTCCATTATTGGAATGTAAGATTGGTTGAGCTCGGGTGAGCAGATTTTCTAGAGTTGAATCTATCAGTTGTACAGAAGTAAGTGATGGTAGCTTGGCGACTTCAGGAAGGAGCAGTTGTGTGATAAGACGCAGTATCTATGGATGTTCCCGAAGGAGATTTTCTTTTGGAACAAGATTAAGAAGGTATTGGAGGAACAGTTGATGTCTACCGCAGGAAAGACTCGACTGTATAGGAATTCTCTGATATCAAGTAAGAGAGTTTTGTCTATTTTGAAGTATGGGACTAAGGTCGATTAGTTGTTCTTCGGACATGGTCTCATTGTTCCCTTAAGAAGAGTAAGTTATTGGCGATTGGTTTGGAGCCCGAGTTTCTTTTGGATGTCTGCCATCTCGGAGATTCGTTGAGAGGTTTGTTGATGGTTTTAGTTTTGAGAAGCCTTTGAATTAGAAGTTCTTGGTTAGCTGTGATAGCAGTGCAGCTCGGAGTGTTCGGTGTGCTGTCGAGATAGAGTTTGGAAGCAGTAGTGTGGTTCGTTTCTTCGATGGTACCGGAATCTTTGTGATTCTTCTATCAGCAGTCCGGGAAGATGGTGAATGTTTTCTTGAAGGGTTAACCTTGTTTGGAAAAGTTTAAGGCTGTTTTAATTAGTAAAGAGAGAACAGTTTCTTTGGAATCCGAACTAGGTAGGATCGCAAAAGTGAATTGCGATTATTTTGAGAGTTCACCTTGAGTAATCTTTTGTATGAAATTGAGACATCTCAAGAGGAAGTAAAAGTTATCGAAGAGGTCAAAGATTTAGTTTATATCGATTTGGTTCCTAGAGAAGGATTTGGTGAAGTATCTTAGAATTTTATGGAGTATCTGTGTTTTCTCTTCTGCTTCTAGTTTCGAGTTTCCTCTAGCCAAGGATAGCTGAAGACAGTACCCTTGACCGAGGACTCGTCTATTCTTTGAGAAGTTGGTTATGTCTTTAAGATAACCAATGTTTCTGCTTGTTTGTGGATCTAGTTTGTGCTCGAGTTCATCGACATTCTCAGCTATTTCAAATCAGAGTTGTGCAGCGAAAGCAAAGGTAGTAGCTGTGCAAGAAAGGAAGTAACCTCAGATTTCTACAAGAAGTTTATGTGAATTTCTAAGTGTGTATAGAATTTTTCTGGAATCTGGGAGAAGGAAGTTCAGTCTTCTATTTCTTGTGGAGTAGAGTTTGTGGATTTCAGCAGATTTGAAGATCATTTTGTGCTTGGTTCATATTTGTTTCAAGAAGCATCAGCGAAGGTTGAGCTGATCGGGAAGAGATGAGGTAGCTCGGGATCGTCTGATGAGTTAGGCAGATATAAGATGGAGTTTGGAATTCGGAGTTGGAAATTGGAAGTTGTTTAAGTTTTCTCCGATTAAAGAGCTATAAGATTTGGTAATTTTGGAAAGCAAACTCTGAAGTATTTTGGGTTTTCTAGTGAACTTGTGAGGATTAGTTCTTTGATCTACAGGATCGAATGGCCAATTTGGATATATGGAATTCATTATATTTCACGTATCTCTGAGGGAGTACGTGTATGATTCATCGCTGGTTGTGGAATCTGCAGTTCAGATGGATTTGAAAGTTTGAGCTGGATTTGGGTGTGATCTGATATTTTGTTCAGATTAGTGGATCTAGAGAAGAGAGGAGCTCTGGATCATAGTGGTATTGTTAGATTCTGTAAGAGCGAGTACCCCGGTGTTATACCTGGGAAACTCTAGATAGTGTTAGTGAAGATCTATCCTGATTTGTATCAGAATAGTTAGTTAGGTTTGATTGTTTGATTGGTTGCTTTGGTTGTTAGTAACTGGATGATAGGTATGTTTGTTCTTTGGAAATTAAAATCTTTGCTGGATTATTAAATTATCTTTGCTTTTAATTTCGGGGACGAAATTCTTTTAAGGGGGGAGGAATGTGATGACCCGGGATTTTGGGCAATATCAATTTAATAATCAGTATTAATAATTAAATTGATTTGGTAATTTTCCCTTATAATTTTAATTTAAATTGGTAATTTAATCTTTTAAAGGCTAATAAATATTTAATTTGGCAATATCTATTTATTTATTTTTAAATTTAATATTGATAAGATTTGTCTTTCAAAGCTAATAAAAATAGATTCTATTTATAATGTATATATTGATATATATATTGTGAATAGAGAATCTTTTGTTTAAATAAAAGATTGTATTTTCAAATTGTAATATATATATGTATATGTTATGATTTGAAGTTGTATTGAAATTTAATATAATAATTCTCAATTAATGTTAAAAATATTTTCTATTTAAAATGTATATGTATATTTGTATATATTGAAGTTTTGATTTGAATTTAATATAATACCTTTCAAAAGCTATTTAAAAGCTAATCATATATTTTCAAAACTCTTAAGGTAAATATTTACTTTATTAAAAGTATTTTAGCTCTAGTTTAAATAAGATTTAATGAAAGCTTTATATTTACATTTAAATTAAATAAAAATTTATTTAAAGTATTTAAGGACATGTGTAAGATCATTACAACTTATATTTACATTTGTAATTCATAGAAACATGTATTAACATTTGTATATGCATGCAAGTTAACAAGTGGCATTTTTCTTTTTCTTTTATTTTTAATAAAATTATGTAACCAAAAAGGATGGAGAAACCTGTATTCATTTCTCAGTTCAAAATATTTTCTATCCTAAACTCTTTCTCCTCTTTTCTAAAACTAAAAACCTGAAATCAAATTTAAAAGAAAATCAAACAACTGTTTCAAAGATCAACCTGAGGAGAAACTAATATCAAACAACTTCATCAGTTTTTCAAAACTTCAGCAATGCAAGGATTTAACTCTAGATCAAGCAAAATCAATTTCAGTTCAACTCAAAATTCAAACTGCAGTTCATAAATGAAGTGCCTCTGTCCTCTGTTTAATTCCTGGTGAGTAAACATAAATTTTAAAAACAGTTTTTACATCTTGATTTCACTTTAATATATGAATATAAATCATGGTTGCTAGCCTGAAATGCTTGGATTTAAATAAATGCATGTATGTGTTTAAGTGATGAATGCCTGTGAAGATATGACAAACTCTATGTTCTCTGCTTATAAAATAGTGAGTAAACCTGTTTGCTTTTAAAAACAGTTTAAGGTTTGAGATGGAACTTAAAAATATGTGAAATGTGTGTGATAATAATGGATTGCCTGGATGTTTTAGCATGAATATGACTTGAATTGATATTTAAAGTATGCCTGTACAAATGTTTGTATTTTGAGTCTCTGTTGTTTACAGTTCTTGAATTTCTTGTTAAAAATCCATATCTCCAAATACAAGAAATTTTAAGCCTGGATCTCTGAATAAAAGTTGAAGTTAACAACATGATTGAAATTCTAAAAATGTTTCCAAGGTTTTAAATTCAATAATTATCTCTGAAATAAAGAAATACTGTGATAAACAGATATTGGTCAAAATTTTATGAAAACAATTTCATAATTTGATTACATGAGTGGATTCAGGGTAGGAAATCATGAATTTAGATAGTAAAAACATGATTTTTAGTATAGTATTCATCGAGATATATGGTGATGTTCTGTTTCGACATTTTCGTCGATTTGAGTGGATTGACGATGAGGATGGCAGCGAGGTTCGGACTGAAGGTGGCCAGTGGAGTAAGGATCTCAGGAAAAATGGGTAGGAAATTTTCTGTTGATCGAGGCGGCAAGTCGAAGGTAGTTTAGGGTTTAGTGATGGGTTTGGTTCGTCTGTGTTGTCGACGCGAATGAGGCGACGGTGGCGCATCGTAGTCGATCGCGATAGGGGGAATCAGTGCTGGAGATCGAAGCGATTCGATGGTGAGGTCGGCGGGATTTATCAGCGACGAGTTCGTCGGCGATTAGAGGATTTCCGATGGTTGGTGGTTTAGGGGCTTTTTGAGTCATGGGGTCGATTTTCGTTTCGTTGGTGGATGTGGTGACCTGGGTTCACGTGAGAGACGGCGAGGCCAACGTTGACTGGTAGATGATCAGAGTAGAGGTCGGAGGCATTTAGATTGAGTGTGCACGTGCACGTGTGCACGTTTGGGTGTACTGGAGTTCGAGGTTTGGGGAAGAAGCTCTTTGATCGGGTTAGGCTCGGGATTGTCGCGTGTGTAACTCGAAGCAGGTGAGTTCGTGTGAGTTGCTCGCGAATGACTCGGGGATTTAGTGATTTTTGCTCGGGTTGTTCTGGGTTTTAAAACTGGAAGCTTAATTTTAATTGTTTTCGACATAAGATCCTGAAACTATTTTTAAAATCTTCATTATACATCAACACACAAATCTTATTTATATAACAAAGTCTAATATTGGTTTGATTGGGAGATTTGGATTTTTGAAACAAAAAGGTCACAGACAGGACAACAGAGAACCAGATATTAACATATACAAACATACTCACTTCAATTCCAGATAAATTCGAGTTAAAGGATTCAATGCAAATCAATACCATCACATGCATTTTAGTTTAATCCATATTAAAAATTTTGCTCACATGATAAAAAAAACAGAGTAATAAAGTAGAATTTGGTTTTTTTTTTCCAGAGGATAGATTTACTCACAGTTTATAAACAGAGAACAGGCAATTCATATACATATATCTATATACATGCACTTACACATATAAACACATGCAATCATATTTTATAAAGATTCATCACAGTCATTAAGGCCAAGTCACAGATTCAAAAAAAAATGGTGGAAGTAATTAATTCAATGTATTTAAATTAATCAGAATGGTATGGCTAATCAACCTTGTGTATGGATGATAAAATGATATTGGGAATCTTGGATTAATCGTTATCCCTGATATGTAATTTGTGGTGCTACATGATATGATATGTTTGATTTTAACTGTGATGATGTGGTTATCTATTGATGATGAATTACTGTGACACCCTGTATTTAATGTTGAATTATAATTCATTTGAATAATTTGAATAAGGTAACATTGGATTCGAAGAGACCGGGGTCGGGTAATTGGTAGATACCCGAAACCACTTCGATTAGTAATCAAATTCCTTATAAATTTGATATGTAAAATTTAACAGGCTGGAATGGGATAAAGTAACATGGAAATTTAACCTAAGAACTGATGTGTGTAATAAATGAATGACTATAATAAAGTAGAACTCGTAAAAGGTACGAGTTACCCTGGTATTCACACATGTTATAGCTTGGTATTTAAAATTATATGGGTTTACTCACGCTGGTTTCCAGCCTGACCCGGGTGTTACTTTGATGTAATGCTCGGGTCAGACCGAGTATTACAGATTTCCAGGTAAGGACGTTCTGGAGCTCAGGAGGCGAACTGGATGGCAGGAACGTATGGAGTGTATTCCACTGTGATATATAATAGTTGTCCGAGACATGTTAATTCTATCTGTCTAGTATATTTGTGAATGTTGTAACTCTGATGTATAAAAATGTAATTAACAAATACAGGTTTTCTTTGTATAAATGCTATTATTTGTTATTATATTTAATCCACTGCGAATGTGAGATGTTGTGTTTTCTGTTCTTCTTTCTTCTTTCTGTTTCTTTCTTCTATCTCTTTTCTTTTTCTCCTAACTATCTGGAATTTTCGGGTTCGAAAACTCCGGGTCGTTACAGTTTTCGAGTTCAAAGCAAAGTAAACAAGTTTAAGTTATGAAAATAATCTTGTTTTCAAAGATAAATGTTTAACAAGTTTTAAAATATAATTAAGTAAATAAGTTTTAAAGAATTTGATAATCAAGTTTCAAAGATGAATATTTGGTTAATTTAATTAAACATGTTTGTTTAAATGTATATAAAATTATGGGTTTAAATTGTTTTGTTTAAAGGTAAAATTTTATTCAAATATAAAATTATTTCTAAATGTTTAAATGGAGTTTAATGATAGAAATTAATATGTAATTTAAATGAAAAGTTTATCTTTAAAGAGTGAATTTTGTTAAGGATAATTAATAAATAAATTGAATTAAAGCTTAATTACTATTTGTAATTAAGAATAATTACTTAATGAAGTAATTAGTGAAAATGAATGTAATTAAGAAATAAATTAATTTAAGATTAAGTGATGATTAATTAAGTAATTAATTAATGTAATTAATTTTAGGTTAATTAATTAGTCTAATTAATTAAAGATAATCACTTGTGATTAATTTAGTATAATTACTTAGTAAAGTAATAAATGGGTAGTTACTGAATGTAATTAAATTAAGAAGAATTACTTATGGAAGTAATTAAATGTAATTGATTAAGGTAAATCACTTGATGTTATTAATTAAAAGATTAATTAATATAATTGATTTGAAGTTAATTAATTAAAGAGTAATTAATTAATTAAAGGATTAAGGTTAATTAATAATGTGATTAATTACTAGTTAAGGTAATTAATTAAAAGAGAGTAATTAATTAAGGATCATTAATTAAATAAATGATGTAATTAAGGGTTGATTAATTAAGATTAATTAATCAATAATAAGTGATTAAAGAATAATTAATTAAGAAGTTAATTAATTTAGATAAGTAATTACAAATTGTTAATTACTATTTATGATTAATGAGATAATTAATTACAAGTTAATTATTTAATCTAATTAAAAGGTTAATAAATTAATAAGGATTATTTAATTAATGAATTAATCAAGTTTGATTAATAAAAGTAATTAATTTAAGTATGATTAATTAATTGTAATTAATTGAAGATTAATATAATTAATTATAGTTAATTAATTAATAAAGGATCATTAATTATTGTAATTAAATGATAGTAATTAAAGGTTAATTACTGTACATGGTTAAGGATAATTACTTGAATGAAATTAAAGTATAATTAATCAAAGGAGATTAATTAAGGAAGATCATTTAGATGTTTAATTAATTAATTTGTAATTAATTAATGATAATAAGCAGGATTAAGATAATCCAAGTAATTAAAGGATAGTAATTAATTTAATTAAAGGTTAATTAAATTGATTAGAGTTAATCAATTCTGTTTAGATAATTGATTAATACTGGATGTTTGATATTGGGTGATTGGTTGATATTGGATGATTTGAATATCTCTGATATATATATGATATATGCTGCTTTGTGAGATGAATGTTGATATAAATTATCAATTGTGATAATATGATTTATCTATCTGTTTATATCATCCTGATTAAGTTTAAATGTTTAAACCTTTAAACAACTTGGCCTTAAAAGATACGTTTTGGATTTCGATGAGACCGGGATCGGGTTTCCGTATACCGGAATTCCAGGTCTGGAGACCCGAATACCACATCGATCCAAATTTACGATAGGTCGTGAATCTCAAGTGAAGATGAAGATTCAGAGTGCAAGGGTTATTGTCGTTAACTCTGAGGGTGATTCCAAAACGAGTGTAACGAGATAATGCCTTCGGTTTCGTTCGAACCCGGAACGAACTTGTATGGATTGAATGCTTTCAGCACATCGTCAGGCGGACGATGAGCATTCTAAGTGATATGTTCTGATTAAAGGTAATCGTAACCTCAAGCCTCATCAACCGGGAATGGCTAAAACAGGGGAGGTGCAGCAAGGCTTCGTGGGTAGCACCCACTGAGAGCAAGATAGATCCCTGTCTAGAGGTCCCTTTTCTTTTTATTCGGCTTAGTGTGTGGTTGGTCGCGCCAACTACGGGGTTATCTTGTTCGGAATTATCCAGTAAGGGATGGTTCCGGCTTTGTGTTGCAGGGGAGCGGGCGTACTCCTCGGTACGGTGATCTAGGCTACGTACTGTGACGGGCGGTACCCCAGTAGCCCTGCCATTGTATGGAATCCAAACTCCAATAAGTGCCGTACGTATTAGTTGTGCCCAACTATGTTGGAATGTGAGATGTAAGCATTTTAGCTATTTCTGTATTTTACTTGAAAACCCTAGACCCTATTATAATACAATCAGATTTCCTATCAAACGTTTTAGTTAGCGTAAGGTAAAAACTTACCCATGTTTATTTGTGGGGAGTCTTACGTGATACTTTTGTTTTCAAAAGTTTTCAAAGTTAAGCAATCTAACCGTTTACTCACACCAGACCCATGTCTGACCCAAGTGTTTATTTTCTGTTTTATTAAACTCTTGGGTACTCAATATTGTATTGAGTAGTCGAGGGATTCAGGTTAGCTTTGACGAATTCTGGAGGAGATTTGGAGCAGGAGGCTTCACCGTGTAGATATATGATGATTCCGCTGTGTATATGTTGTGTCTGTATCTGTGATACTTGAGTTGTATGAATTAGACAGATGTTTATAACTGTCTAATATGTGTTGTATAAGTTGTGTAACTCTGATGTATATGATACTATGTAATATTTTATATGATATATTATATTTCATTCGTTCCGCTGTGAGTTTCTGATGTTGTTGTTCTTTCTTCTTTTCTTTCTTTTCTTCTTCTATCCCTTTCTTTCTTAATTCACGATACGTCTTTCTGGGCATAGAAAGTCGGGTCGTGACACCTTTCAAACTTGTGCACTTAAGGTTGAAGGATTTAGAGATTTATAAATATCACTGTCCACGAGTTTTGACTATATTTAAAAAATTGATTTTATTTCAAAAGAAATTATGAAGAGAAAGAGACGAAGAACATGGCTTTGTTCTTTATAATTTTTTGTATTCTTTTTCAAAGAAGAGAGAAAGCAGAGAGAACTCAAATAAACTTACAATTCTTTACCTCTTATTTAAGCCCATCGGTCACAATAAATAAGCAACCTATAAATAAAAATATTTTGCATTTAATAAAGAATGCGAAAGGCTAGACAATGAAAAGACTTTGATTTTTGTTGTAGTTATCTAACATGCTCCCCTCAATTTTATCTTGCTTATATGTCACTCTCTCTGTGTGTGTATCTACTGAGTTGTCGATATTATTTGTTTCACTAAAAACCCACATTAGGTAAACCCAGTGGGAAAAAACTTTAACATGAAAAAAAAACACCATTAATAACATATTTTGATATATTATTTCACATCAGGAATTTTAGTACTTCTAGATCTCGATAATGCCTCACTAAAATCCTCGATAAGAAAAACTAGTGGATAAAAACTTAAGTAAGGAAAAAAGAGTACATTACAATATACTTCATATGTATGTTCCTGCTTCAAGCATATTTTTATGTTATACTTAAGACATATTTCATTCCTTTGTTGAATCGTTTGTAATTATCTTATACACACATATACCTATATGTGTGTCTTCGATATGATCAATTTTCTAATATTGTTTCTTTTAAAATGATTCACATTTTATGCAATTCATATGCTTCTTTTAGGAAAACACTTTGTATGCTTTCATTTGGCGTTTTAAACCAATGTTGTGTATTGCAACTACCTCTTCGATGGATATCAAGATTTTCATTACAATAATACTTAAAAGAAGAAAGTAATCTACTTAATTGGAAGAATATCAAAAAATTTAGTACAACAATACTTAAAAGAAGATTGTAATCTATGCTTTTTGTGCTTTGCATCCTTTAAAATCAACAAAGTTATGTATATTCAATTGTTTATATTTTTAGTTTTTTAAATGTTTTAAACATTTTGACGATACCACATCGAGTGTTTCTAAAACTATTGTGCTTTTGGTACTCATTATACTCCTACCACTATTATGCTTTGATGATTTGAGTGTGCTTCCGACACTTTGTATACATTTTATTCATATTTCATAAACAGCTGGTCCATATTTATTTTGCTAAAAGAAATCATGATGGCTAGTCATGTTTTTCTTTTGTGCTCAAGATCATCATTTTTATACATAATATTAAGCGCTATGTCATTTGTAATTTGTCATTAATAATTATTTCGTTAGTTCTAGACATAATATATCGATCTCTTTTTTATCATGTTTTAGATACATAACCACTTTTTGGGTTACTTGATAATTATATCATAGGTCTCTACCAAAGCATCTTTCAATGTTTCTTGAATAACGCACACCTCATTTATTTGGAGTCTTTATTTCTTACTTCAAAAATATGTCGCGGTGACTTCTCTACCACACTAGATGTCTTGTATATCCTTTTGATACTTTAGGGATTTCAACATGTATTAGAGCAATTTATTGGGGATATTAAGTTGTTCAAGTTACTTAATATTCTACATTATTATGTGCGTTAATAAATATTTAATCTTGATGCTCAAAATGAACTTGTATCTCTTTTATCCTCCCTCTCAATGTTGACGAACATTGCCACATTAAATAATAACCTTCTTTGGATACTCATTTTGATCCATTATAATATTGTTGCTAGAAAATATATCATATATATATATATCAATTACAAGAGGATATTTCTTTGATTAGTTGATAAGATGCATTCAAGTAACATCGCTTAATTTTAGAGTTTGTTGCATTCATTAATCTAGCCAATTAGAGGAATTTAATTATTATATAGATTATTTTAATATGAACATGGCTTTAGGTCATTCAACATTTATGTTGATTGATTTTCAAACTAAATGATATATTTGCATAATCTATAAGACGAGCTCATATCTTTTTGGTCAAACAATCTTTAGGTCGTTAGTTAAATATCTGCATATATGGATATAAACATGCATCCATGTATTATATATAATATTTGCATATTCTTTCTCGTTAGAGTTAGTTTAAGAACAAACTATTATAAGGATCCAATATGGTAATTTTTGTTTATCAAACGATGTCCATGTACATCCTTGAATATGACATGATAATGTTTAAAACAACGGGTTTGAAAATACATATGCATCATGTTTGACTTATCAATTATAACTTTAAGTCATTGGATATATTATAACTTCTGATTTTTGAATATAGTGTAACTTTTAGTTACCTTTTACTTAAAACAAGAACTTCAAGATTTGAATTATATTTTGTTAGAACTTCATAGTTTAATATTGAAGTCAAACTTTTCTTGGTAATAATTATCGAAGCTTATAGTTTGAGATTCATAAAACTTGCAATATTTAATATAACTTCAAAATCCATGTTTTAGTTAATCAAAATCGATGTTTGCAAATTTTAGGAACTTTAAACAATATTTTTGTTTTTGTTTATTTATAGTATCAAACATGAGTATGATTTATGATATTTTAAGCTTTATCTTCGATTTGTCATCTTAAATATATGAGTTTACGTGGATATGTTATATAATTAGAATTTTCTGCACTTTTTGTTCAAATATGCTTAAGAAAAATGTTCTTCAAACTACTGTTTCAAATATAAAGGTTTTTAATCTAAACTATTTTGAACTTCTAGTTCAAATAAATTTTATACACATCTTCAGGTTGTTAAGTTATATTTTGAATATCTGTTTTGAATATTATTTATTTACTCAGAGAATAATACATATATTAATTAAATATAGGCATCTCTTATGGAGAATTCAATGAAAAAGATATCTTTACACAAAAATAAAGAATATATTTCAGATACTTCAGATGCTATAGAAATAAGCAATTATATTACCTAATTATATAGGTGACTTCAAGACCATATTTATATCTGTATTGAAAGTGTAGTATGCCATTAGGTGGTTCTTTAGGAGAATATCTAGAGCTCTTTAAGAAATAGTTATGCATATAATATTACTTAAGAAATAATTAAATACATGATCTTTAGGATATAATTAGACGTATGAAAATAGAATAATGTGTTCTGGAAATATTTTGATTTCTTTTCTATTCATGAGGTCCAATATAATTATAAATGTAACATATAGTGCTCATTACACAATACTTAAACCTCAAAGTTGAACTTAAATATGAAATACACCGGATTTCATCATAATCAAATTTCTATACGTTTATTTGGTTTTGTAACATTACCAAATATATAAACAAGTCCCTTCTAGAGATATTTTATTATAACCCCTTCTGGAGTGTCACATATCTCTTCTAGAGATATATATGCACTAATTTTGGAATGTCATATCAATACACAATATCATTTTCAACATATATTTTGTAGTCACTACTTTTAGAATAGCATAAAATATCTCTATTGGATATTTTTGTTGTAACTACTTCTAAAATGTCATATCAAATTTTAAGTATAGTAACAAAGTTAAATGCACTAAATACAAGTTAGATGTGAGAGATAAAACCACTACTTTTGCAATGTGGTATTGCTACATAATATCTCTTTTAGAGACAAATTATTATTACCGCTTCTGGAGTTTTGCATGATGTCCCTATAAGGGATACAATGTTACTTTAAAAAGGAAGTGCAATTTAACAAAAATAAAACTTTAAAGCATCTCTTCAAGAGATTAATACACACACATTCATAAACATAGATAGTATGTCATATAATTTATCTCTTTCGGAGAATATTATAAAGTATGTCTTCAATAAAATAGCTAGGCATATGTACCCAAAAATAATTTATCAAAACTTTAGGTTTTACAACACAACATGGTTAGTAAAAAATTAGATCTACCAACTTTTTATTGCACCCATTCAAACTTCAAGTTTGAGTTATATTAGATATCCGTATATCTAAAAATACAAAATTTCATAGTTCTATTCAATATATTATTTATGATTCAAATTAAAACAATGCATAACCAACTAATTAACCTCGCACGTAAAATATAATGCAACATTATACGACATATCATTTGATCTCAACAGATATAGAGGTAAATCTCAATATAACACTCAAATTCATCATAAAATCCAGAATAAGCTTTACTAAAAGGGTATATTATACGTTGACCTTTTCATATAGGCCCAAATAATCCCAAAAATCAATTTTGATTTTGAAATGGAATGTAAACAACAAAATCTAAATTCGTACTTAATAAAATCATAACTTGCCTTATGGAATGAATCAAAAAATACATAGATCGCTATATTTAACGAAAAAACATAATTAGAAATCTTTGTATTAAGTCAAATGTAACAACCGGCCTTTTCAGCCTTCGCATGTTGACACTAATACATCCACAATATTCTTGTGTTGAGCATCCAAATGCTGGAAAGACAGATTGTTAGGGTAAAATAAAAAGAAAAAGAAAACAGAACAAGAAAGAAGAGAACATAATATCAGAATCTCTCAGCGGAACAATAGCATATAATATCAAAAGATAGTACAAAACTATTACTCTAAGAGCATTTCAGAGCTACATTCTAAATACTATCATCAGCCTAGACAGTTATGGCAGTCGGTCCTCACGAATGCTGATAATTACATAATAGTAATAAAGTGGAAATAAGAATACCACGGTAGGTGAAACATCCAGCTTGTCTCATTGAGCTCCAATGAACATCCAACTAAAGCCTGCCTACCCAAACTATTCCAAAGAGCATACGAAGAATTTAGGAAAAACAAAAACCACGTGTCAGATATAAGTCTGGTATGAAAAAATCAAGAAATATGCAATCAACATCTAACAGTACTTTCGAGACCACAAAGAATGCTGTATTGTTGTCCCTTAAAAGAATCGCTCATCTAATAAGTAGATAATGTGATAAAATAAATAATGTCGAGAGTGAATAATATAAATAAGAAAATAGTTGCATCGCTTGCATCTCATGACACAATAATATTAGAAGTACACTAAAACTGTAAAGGTACGTTCACATAATGGATTTTCTATAGAGATCTCTCTGACCAAGCCAGATCCAAACTCTATGCACAAGGATCAGAAACTATCTTTCGAGCATCGTATATGTCTAGAAAAATATACGATAAGGTAAAAGCAACTAGCCCATGCACAAACATTAGTATGAACCACATGGAACTAAGTATCATTAATTCTCGCATGCAACATCGATAAGCATACTCTAGATTTGAAATTTACACACCCCGTCGTGGGTTAGCAAAACCCCAAGTTCTGCATCCTACCATGTCTTTAGCCATTTTCAATGTCGAGGTCATATTCAGTATCTTTCACATGGGTCTTCATCACTCGAACAGAACACGATCCCTAAATGGATCCTAGCACCTCGAATAGATCACGAATCCTTACATGGATTTGAGCATCTCGAACAGATCTCGAATCACCACATAGATTCTAGCATAACTCCTCCAATAGATGCTAACACTGAACTTTCCCTTAGATTTAACCTCAGAATCGAAAGTTCAACTCTATAGCATTCCATTTTAGAACCTCTTCCAAAACATAGAACCCATATATCAGTTTTGAAGTGGTATTCGATAAGTAAAATACTTACTGATCCCGGTTTCTTCAAAACCAATCCATGAATTTAGTTAATTTCAACAACAATGAAAACGATTGCCTACGGAAACTAAGTCCCGCATACTTATCATGTATCTGAACTTTTCAACTTACACTATCCCCTAATCAAGTGTGAAGCAGGTAAACAAGAGCACTAGTTGCATCAAAGCCTTTCCTAGACACTTCATTCTTAACTCTCACAAATATAAAAGCCTACTTAGTCGGTTTTTAGTGCTAAGTACATGACTAAATATCCATAAATGAGTAAACACACAAAACACGATCAAATTACACAAAGCACGATTCATATAAGTGACTTCTAGTCCCCTTTTTATTTAATAAATACTTTTATTAATTAAAACCCTTTTTACTAGTAAAACTTCATTTTTCAATCACTACCATTCATTTGTACTCTTTCAATACTTTAAAAAGTATTCGTATACTTATCTTAAATGGTATAAGTATATTCATAAATCATTAATAAGATTTCTTATTTTAAACCTTTACTTTTTCTATCTTTCCCCAAAAGATTCCATACTTATTATTACCTCTGAAATATCCATTTAAAATGTCTAATTACATTAACATATCTAATTCAAAAGGTTCAAGACAAATGTTACTTAAACATTTTTAGTTCAAACCCAAACCCATTACACTTATGCTTATCTTTAAAAAAATTCTTTTCAAAGATCTATTTATATTCATAAGTATAATAAAAAAGGGTTAAAGATGAATGTTGTTAACACATTGTCACAACAAAAACAAAACCATTTCATACTTGCCATTTTCTTTAAAACATTCTATTTAAAGATCTAAGTATACTTATTTAATAATATACTTTTACATAACTTAAAAAAAATTATTACAATATGAGTGTTATAATTCAAAACTTTCTTTATTTCTTTATAAAATACTTAACTTGCTTATACCAAACCTGCACACACACACATACACATGCATATAAAAATAATTTAAAATGCTGCAAAATATGTTAGAAAACATCCCTAAAAAGATTATAGGAAAATACCAAATTTAAATATCGTTTTTAAACACTTAAAACCTCAAATCTACTATAACATTTATAAATGTTGTTAAAAGTCTTGTACAAAGAACAACATAGAAAAGCACAATCTTTGCAATCAGTTTTAACCACTTAAACAAATGAATTAAGATTTGAAATTTTTACAGTAAGTACTACCCTTAGGGTACTTAAAAACCATGGAAATAAGCCCCTAAGATTATCTTTCAATTTTTATGAAAATTCCTAAAAACAAGGTATATTTCAAAATGTATTTGTAACCACCTTTTTGTTTTAACTTTAGCCACTTTCTTTGACCAGTTCTAAAATATTTTAAAACCTAATTCTTTTAGTAACAAGTACATCTATAATACTTATTAAAAATGCAAAGAAAACCCTTAAAGATATCTTCCAAATTAATTACAAAAATTCTCAAAAATAGGACATTTTAAAGTTCTCATATAACGACCTTCTTCTCGCTATAATATTTTGCAACTTTGTTTCACAAGTTAACGAATGATTTAAAATTCCATATTTTCTAGTAATAAGTACATCTATATTACTTATCAAAAAATGCAAACAAGCCCCTAGGATGTCTTTCAAAGTTGACATCGAAAATCGCCGAACATAAGGCATTTTCAAAGTGCATCCATAACGACCTTTTCGCTTCTAACTTTCACAATTGGTTTCATGATATCTATAACTCTACAAACCATTTCCTTGCTATTCCATACACAAAAATATGTGTAGAGAGCAACCAAATCAAATTATCCCAAGTTAAGTTCATAAATCTTCCATTTACATAAGTTAAAGTTAGGGATATTGAAGTGCACTTATAGCGACTATTCTCGCTTCAAATACTTTCAAACATACTTCAATTCAACACACATTCCAAACAATGATTTAAACATCAAGTCAAGGCCACGCTACATTTTATTGAAGGTAATAGGAGTGATGTTATACAATATAAAGTAACTTTAATTAGTTAATGTCACTTTAACTTTATATTTGCACACACATACACACACACATAATATACATACATACAAGACAGTGAGATAACTCACCCAAATCCAAGCCAAACACATGCTTAATCACACCCAAACTCAAGAACCACTTCCTACTATCTCCAAAACCATAAATATCCAACCTTTAACATATCCAAGCCAAGTCAAGCCTCCCCTTCTTCCTCATGCTCATGACCCAAGATGGAACCTCATCTCCTCTTTGCTTCTTTAACTTTTGACTTTAGATCCATGCTTCCTAAGATGTTCTAAGGTGTTAGTGAAAGTTTAGTGAAAATTTGAAGAGATTTAAACTATTCAGAGAAAGAAGAACAAAGTGGATTAGTGCTAAACCATTTCCACTATTTTTATTCTTTTACTCTTTTTCAAGATTTAGGAGATAAGAATGAACACTCATGCCTAAGCACCCCCTTTTATATGACCAAGACCCCCTATGGCCTTGCATGATTATTTTACTTTATACCATTACATCTTTTACTTAAAACTTAAGACTTTCCTTAAAAGCTCATTTTCCAAAATATCTTCCTATGACATCACCCATGAAATCATCAAATATTTTATTTCTAGGAATGAAAAAAAAAATTATTTTATATTAATGATTTTATAAGAAAATAGGTGTATGTAAAAATGTTTAAAAAACTTTTGATGACTGAAAGCTGTTTATCGATAAAATGATTTTCGATCACATTATCGACATTTCTTCAAAATAACTATTTTGCAAACAATTTTACCATCATTATTTATTACTTAAAAATAGGATAAATATATTATTAGATCAATTTAATCACATTTAATCCAAGATCGAAATATTTAAATAATTCTGATATTTAAATATGAAGTGTCCTAAATTCTGGATTGTTACATTCTCCCTCAATTGAATATTTCGTCCTCGAAATTCCAACACAAGCAACAAAAGGAAACAATCACATAGCAATACTTAACAGTATTCAAAATTGCTAGCAAATAAAGCCCTAAGCTTGCTCATGTTCAAAAATCCTTCCATCGCACAAGGACGATAAACAGTCTTCTAAGTGTACCATATGCTTAATAGCCTCAGGTCATTACTTAGTCGATCATTCATACCACCTCATAACAAATTGAAGAGTCATCACCTAAACTCTCCATAAGCCAAAAAAATATAATATGCATATACTAAAGCTTGTATGATGTGTATGGATCATCCATTCACAATATCATATCAGATCATTTGTTCAATCACATAATTTCACTTCCAAACTATCATATATCATTTGACCTCTCAAGTGCGAACTTCGATCAGGTTTCTTGATTAGAAACCTCCATCCTTCTTACATAGCCATATACTATGATAGAAAACATCGAGATCATATCAAGAATTTGTATCAAGTGTTCATCTTGAAGAATCAAGTGAGAAATCCTTATTCGGACCGGTGTAAATAACCTCGAAACCATGTACTCAAATACTGGATCAAGAACAGTCATGCGAATAAAGCGATCTACGTATAACTTACGTATTTTATCCTATTGGTTTCTTAACTACACCAATTTCTTTTTTATCCCCTACTTTTACACAAATAGTATATCCCATTTAATACTATAACCATTTATGAACTACTTCATAAAAACATAACTTCAAGTTTATTAACATTTTATAACCTAAGTTCATACTCGTATAATATTTTACTACATTCTAGGAGTATATATTAAACATCAAATTTATTTCACTTAACTAGGATGTTAAAGAAATTCAAAACTTGTTTTAACTTACTACCTTCTTAATTTAAGAGTTACAAAAACTCAACTTTTATATTTCAAAAAAACACTTAGTTTCAAGTTCTATAATGATTCAAAAGTTTTAGAGTGTTCAAAATCGCTGAAATTTCATTTCATTTCAATAATGAAAACTACCAAACAACTACACAAAACATGATGAACATACCATATAGTCCTAATGCACAAGATATATGTGTGCATAAAATAACCTAATAAAGTTCTAATTATTTAATAAGCACAATTTGCCCAAAAATGAAAAACATGAAAAGTTCCAAAATTAATTATGGGCATGCCACTACCACTCGGGCACCCTACATGGCATACATATAAATATTTTTCAGATAGAAATTTTATTTCAAAACCATTATTAAACTACTCTATATTTTATATCAAATCTCTATAAAGAAAACTTTAGAATTAAACTATAGGTTTTATTTCAAATCATTTGAAATAAATATATATACATATATCTTTGGTATATCAAATCATACTTTCGGAATTAACTCAAAATCTATTTTACTAAAACAACTCTATTGCAATTGTAGCATCCCTCACTTTGAAACCTAAAAATTAACGCGATGATGCCGTAGTAATCATCGGAATTATTTTCAAGCAATAGAAGTGAGTTCAGTACATTCAAATCATGCCTTTCGGAATTAAACAAAATTAGTTTCAAAACGGTATCAAATACTTCATAAATATTACTAAGTATCATGATCTCAATCTCATAAACGAATTTTCCAATATTTACTTTCAAATAATACTATCATTATTTTCTCCAAAATCTTGAAAAACGTTTTCAAAGACACCGGTATTTAAATTTTCAAAATACTGGTTTAAATCCTTTTCATTTACAAACCATATTTTACAAACCATAATTGTATAATATTACTTTATTATATAAAATACTTTCATAAATATTGATTTCCAAAATACCTTATCTTTCCTTTAGATTATAATAAACATCTTTTACTAAATTCAACTCCTAACGAACCTTATCACCGAACGCCTTATAGTCAAACTGTGAAATTAAATTCACAAGGTGTTCATTCCAATGCATCTGCAAATACTATCTACCCAACCCACACAGAAGAAGGTAAAACTGCTCATAAACTGGTCGAGCACAAATCAAAAATCAACAAACAATAGTCAATGCTCACAAACTGGACAAACATAACAAATTAATCAACAAATGATAACAATGCTTATAAATTGGCAAAGCAATATTGTAACAACTCTGGTTTTGGTAATTACCTGTTATATTAAATTACAACGGTGATTATAATTTAATATTGTAAAATAAAATAAATTGGAGATTTTAAATTGTTTATTTTGAATAAACAATGGATTTTAAATATAAAATGTGAAAATAAAGTTTTAGAAACTTTATTTTTGGTTGTTTGTAATAAAAATGAGTGAAATATGGTTTTAATTTAGAGAAATGCAATAATTTTAGTAATTATTGCTAAATGTGACTTTTATTGATTTTTAAATGGAGTATTTGATTTAATATGTGTATATTATAAATAAAAAGATGGAATTTTGTTTTAAAATAAGTTTTGGATATAAAAATGATGTTAAAATGGTTTGTTGTATTTAATTATACAAGAAAATAGTTTGTATAATTTTTGGTGTTAAAAATAGTATTTTATGTAAGTTATTGTGTAAATTGTGTATTTATTTGAAAATAAGAGTTTTCAATAATGAAAAATATTTTTATAACTAAGTTATCTTTTTATTAATTGTAATTTTTTTTGTTAAACATGAAAATATGTTTGTATAATTTTATTGTGTTGAAATCTTGTTAATATATGTTGTTTTGATTTGTTAATATAAGTGTATTTGTGTAATTGGGTGTTAATTAGATTTTTATTTGGCTAAGTATTGGGTCTAAGCCCATTTTCATTCTAACCAGAATAAGAAAAGAGAAGTTTCTTCTCCTCAAACTTATTTTTGTACGTACTGTAAAACTACAACCAAAAAAAATTAAGAGAAAGCTTCCTCTTTCAAAACCTAGGCTCCAAATCTCCAAATCTCTTCAATCTTTTGTTGTTTCTAATCAAATTAAAGCTATTATTCACATGTAATCACTACATAAACCAATTCTACTCCATCAATTTCAGATTTTGAGAAAGTTGATTGTGTGTAATTTGTATTTTTGGTTTGCATGTCCTTGTACTACTGTTTTACAGGTTGTTGAAGCTCCCTCTAGCCAAAAGCCTTCTACTTTCTCCAAGTTTGCACAAATTTAATCTTCATTTTGCTCAGGTGAGTTGCTTACTCACGAATTCTAGCTGAAAACATGTTCTGCTAGCCAAAAACTGTGCAAAAGTAGCTTCTGTAAAGAATTTCCTGTGGCTGTAGTTGATTATTTTCTGTGAAATATGTTCTTGGTTGTTCCTTTGCATGCCCATATCTGTCCTCAAAGTTGCAAGCGAAGCATGTTTTGCTCCAGATTTTTACAGTGAAATCATTGTCAGGGTTCAACTTTGAGACATCATAGCTTTCTCATACCTTATCTAAATTGCTTGATTCTTTTTCCAGTTTAAAGTATAGTTGTTGAACTTTATGCACGCCAAATTTCAAGTCATTCCGATCTCTGTAGCTTATAGAAATATACTACCGAACTTTGATTCGGAGCATGTTTTGCTTCAGATTTTCACACTGAAATCATTGCCTGGGTACCACTTTGAGATATCATAATTTTCTCATACCTTGTCCAAATTATGTGATTCTTTTTCTAGTTTAAATATATTTATTGAACTTTATGCATGTCAAATTTCTGGTCATTCCGACCTTTGTAGGATATAGAAACGTGCGGTCAAACTTTGAATCGGAGCATGTTTTGCTCCAGCTGTTGATAGTGAAATATGGCTATGAGTCCAACTTTGAGAGCTTATATCTCTATTATTTCTTGTCGGTTTGTGTCCATTCTTTCTTTATTTGATAGTATTGTTGTTGAACTCTATGCATATCAAATTTCAGGTCATTCCGACCTCTGTAGCTTATAGAAACTTGCTGTCAAACTTTTAATCGGAGCATGTTTTGCTTCAGCTGAAAATTTGAGTTGATTCTACATAGGTTTCTGGAAAAAAAAATTGATGTTGATTTCTAAAGGATTTGATCCTATATGGACAAGCCAATATTATACTAAATCCATACATTGGATTAGTAAGGTTATGTGTGTATTTTGAATGTTGATTTAATGAAGAATTTTATGCATTTGATGACACCGTGCACATTTTATAAAATAATTTCTATAAGAGACTTATATATATATAAATTTCTATCGCATTGGGACAAATGATCTTTCTGGATTTGTTTTAAAAATGAAATCGCCTCAAAGCTATATAATATTCAATATTTTCAATATATAGAGTTTTTCGAAGAAAATATTCAAAGGATTTCAATTTTTTTATAAACACGTTTTCTCAAACAAATTATTTTCTATATAAAATACATGTTTTTGCACTCTTCAAGTGTATGAGAAAGAGAATTAAATGATTTAGTAAAACACGTGGTATGGGACACGTGCGTTTACTTTTCGGTTAATTCCGAACTTGTTCGTTCGAAGCTATTTATTTATTGACCTTCGGGTTGTATTTCCTAATGAGATAAGGCAATTATTATGATTTGAATGATTTGTTTTCTAGTGTGGTATTGACTAGCAGTTAGTAAACCGTTAAGTGAGAACGTGTGGTATGGGACTGTGATATCCCGGAAATTTTGAACAATATCAATTTAATAATCTATATTAAATATTAAATTGATATGACAATAATTGTTAATTGATATGAATTGACTTGATAATTTTCTTTTAAATAAATATTTAACTGATAAATTTATCTTTTGAAAGCTAATAAACTGTTTTCTATTTATTTATATTTATATATATATGTATATATTGTAAATAATTAAGATTTGTTTTAAATTTTAATAAATAAGGAGATGTTTTTAATTTTCTATCTTTTTGGGGTAATTTGGAAATTTGACTGAATTCAATATTAAATAAATACCTGTTTAGCTTTAAAATATACTTAAGATAAAAGTTAAATTGTTTAAATGGTTTTAATTCAGATTTGAAATAAACAAAGAAGTGTTTTGTTTTATAGCTTAATAAAAATAAATAATGAAGTAATAATTTCTTTTATAAATTTTGTTTTAATGTAATAATGAGTTTTATCTATAATATGATGTCTGTACGAGTAGATTATTTTTATAAATAAAATTTGTTATACATATTATAAAAGGAATTTGGGTTTTGAATTTTATAAATCTCTAGAATGATGTTTATAGTAAAATAATATATTGATGATTAAATATATCTTATAATAGTTAAAGTAATTTTTAAAAAAATCAAGTATTTAATAATATAAGTTTTAAAATAAAGTAAAGGCAAGATTTTAAATTGTATTTAAGTATAAAATTTTAGAAATAAATAGCACTATTGTTAGAGATAGCAATAATTATACAACATAACATAACTATATTAATTTTAATACAAAAATATAAGTTAAATTTTATATACACCATAAATATTTCAAGTGAGTATGAAATAAGGTGATAATAGGTCATTATATTGTTAGTCTATGTTTTAAAATAAAAATATAAAAGGGCACTTATGTTAGAGATAGAAACAAATATGCATGCTAACATAATACAATAACCATCACAAACCTATAAACTAAAACTTAAGTAAAATACATGTGCAGACTTGAAATCACACTAGTACTAAGATAAGGCAAGTAAAAATTCATTTCCAATGCATACCAAATGGGAAGTATGCTTAGCATCTAATTCAAACAAAATATACTCAAATAGAAGCATGAAAAAAAAATATATAGTTATAACTTGGGAAGATATATATGCAGGCAAGTAAGAATCCACTTCAATATATACGAATGAAATGGATAAGTATGCTAAGTCTTAGATAAACAAAAGTAAACATATGAAAGATTTTTTTACACATGAGACTTGGATTGTAAGAGAAGCCTGGAAACAAAAGTACAATGGCATTTAATGCTTTTTTCCCACCTTAGCAAACAAAGCTGTTCACAAATACTTTCAGCCACCAAAATGAACAAATATCACTGAGACTTTGTACTTAAAACAATAAACAATATTGTATACTTGTTATGGTTCAACCTACTTCATTTTTATTTCGTATACCAAAAGCTTGGCAATTTCAGTTTTTAAAGGCTTAAACAAATATAACCTGACACCTGAAATCAAATGGAAGCCAAAGCCCTTCAGTTTCGAATTAAAAATGTAAGCATCTCAACCACCACAAGCAAGATTGCCAGACAATGATGTTTAAGTTCCAGCCATTCAAACTTTCTGGAATCAACAACAAAGATGAATGCCAGTTTTCAAGTTTCCTGTCTTCGAAATAAAAGAACAAGCTCTGTTTAAATAATCAAGTGAGTAGACTTTTTAAACTAACTTAAATAATCTGGTAGTCTCTATGATAATGTTTGTTATATGTATGTATGTGCAATGCTTGTGAATTTATATAAGGGTGCATATTTGTGGTTTTAAACATCTCATATCCTAGTTTCAAGTCTCTGTTTTAAACTGCAAACATAAGATATCTTTAGCTTGATGGATATGGCGTATGTCTTAAGTGGACTTGTGATGTATGTATGGGAATATGCTTGTATGATTGTTTAAGACTTTGGAAACAAGGGTGTATGTTTTAATAAACTTCTGTGATGATCTCTGTTTAAAAGTTCCAGAGAATAAAACTTAGTTTTCAAACCTCAAAGACTTCTTTTTCCAATCTTCTTTAGGGTTAAGTTGTTAAAACAAAGTTAGTTGTTTTACTCTAAACTAAGCTTTAAAAATAATTGTAATAATTATAAGCAGAAACATTCTCTGGAAACATGAAACACAGTTAAAACTTGTAATATGTTAAAAATCAAATCTTGGAATATGTTAATATAATTACATATCTGAAAATATATCTAAAAGATAGGATTTTTAGATTCAAGTTTACAATTTTTAGTGTAGTATTGGATGTGTTCTGGGGTGGTGTCTGTATTTCGAGTTATTGGGTTTCTTTGGTGATATAGATGATCTGGGAAGTGGTGGTTCTTTCTGGAGGTGGAGGGGTCATAGGGGACTTCGACAAAATTTTCAGGTGATGGCACTGGTTAGTGGGAAGGTGGAGATTGTCATCAGAAGTCTAGAACCCTAGTTTTGCTGAGTCAAGCAAGGGTGATAACTTCAACTCGTATAGTTGATCGAGTTCAACCAGAATCTGGGTATGAGTAGTAGGCGTGTAGAGGAAGCCAGCGCCGGAGTTTCAGTACCCACGGTGGTCGAAGTTGGGAGGACGAGGTGATTTCAGTTGCGATGGTGGTGTCTAGTTAGTTCCCAGGCTTTGGGTAAGGTGCTCGATTTCGATACTGGGCGTTAGTAATGATCAGGGTGGTCGAGATGGTCGGTGGGGTTAGGGGCAACTTGTGAGGCGTCGAGGTGGTGGTCGCCGTTGATCAGTTCCAGCGTGCATGTGCACGGTGATAGTCTGGGTAGCTAGGAATGGTACTCGAGTTTTACGAGTAAATGGAAGAAGGGCCCGAGTTTGTACGTGAATTTCTCGAAGCAAAGCCTGTGTAGTCTCGGGTCATAAGTGTGATACCAGTTTTTCAAGCCTGACAAAGTTTTAAAGTTTTAAATTTAAAGACTCGGGGGTTTTGTGGAATTTCTCGAAGCAAAGGGCCAGATTTTCGGAGTAAGTCTTGGGTAGCTCAGGTCATGGAGATGTTGACAGTTTTTTTGGAAACTGTCTGGCCTAAGTCTAAATTTTAAAAGGCATGATTTTAAATGGAGCTAAAACAAAAATTGAAATGTGAATTCAAATTAAATTTTGTTCCATAGTTTTAAAACAAATATAAGTTTATAAAATAAATGTTTTAATAACTTTAGAAATGTTAAAGTATATTTTTAAGTGTGTTCAAATTGAAACTTATATTTATTTGAATCTAGTGTTTGAAACGAGAATTTGTTTATAAATAAGAAATTTTTTATTCTTAAATAAAGGTAATATTAAGGATTTGAAATTTCTAGGTTAGTTAAAAATAAATAATTGACTAATTTAGTTAATAAATGGTTGAATTAATTAATCTTGTAATTATTAAGATTAAATTAGTTAATTAAGGTAAGATAATTTATTTAAGGTTTAAAGAGGAATAATTAGAATTAATTAAATGAGATTCAAATTTTAATTAATTAATGAGTTATTAAAGATGAAACTTATTTGTAATTAAAAGTAAATCTTAATAAATTACTTTGGGAAAAGTAATTAAGGAAGTGTTAATAATTTATGAGATTTCTAATTTGTATTATAAAAATGATGGACTAACTTGATCAATTTGATAATGAATTAGATTTATTAATCTAAGATAATCAATCGTGAAATTATTTAAGTATAATTACTTATAAAGTAATTAAGAAATTTATCTCTCATTTTAAATAAATTAAGTTTAAAATGAATTGTTAAAATTAATTAATTTAATTTAATTAATTTAAATAACCATTTGATGATGTGATGAGTATAATTACCTAAGGAAGTAATTAATTGTGGATGATTTAAAATAATATAAAAGTAATTTGGTATAATTATTTTATATAATTAATCAAGGGATTAATTAGAAAATAATTAATTAGGGAGTAATTAAATTATTTATTGAAGTAATTAAGGTAATTAATTACTGAATGGAGTTGATCTGTAATTCAAATGGATTTATTTTGAAATAATTAATAAAGGAAGGAATTCATTATATTAATAAAGAAGTAACGTAATAAATTTTAAAGGTTATTTCTTATATTTGGTATAAGATAATCAATTTGTAAAATGATTAAAAACAATTACTTAAATGTAATTAAAAGGATAATTAATCAAGAACGATTAATTAAGATGGGAAGTAAAGAATGATTAATAAATTGACTTGTAATTAATCAATGGTTATAAGAGCAGGGTTAATATTGATGAAGTAATTAATTTACTTAACCCTAAATTAATTGGCGATTTGTAATTAATTTAATTCATTTTAAATTAATTATAAATGATGGGATTATTAATCCTTGTTTATATATGATGGATGATTACATTGATTGATTGTGATCTCAGATATGAGATGAGTGATATCTATTGTTATATGGATGTTTGTTTTAAAGTGTGATGATATTGATTATCTGTTTGAGATGATGATATGGATTTTCTGTTTATGATGATGATGTGATTATCCATTGTTATATTGTGATTTATCTATCTGTGGTATATAGATGATTGAATTGAACTATTTTAACTTTATAACAACTTGGCCTTAAAAGACACGGTTTGGATTTCGATGAGACCGGGATCGGGTTTCCGTATACCGGGATTCCAGGTCTGGAGACCCGAATACCACATCGATCCAAAATAACGTTAGGTCGTGAAATTCAAATGGAGCAAGTGAAGACTCGAGGTATAAGAACTATACGTCAGTATAACTCTGTGGGTGATTCCGTAATGAGTTTGACGAAGATAGTACTTATAGATTCGAGATGGTGATTCAGAATGCAAGGGTTATTGTCGTTAAATCTGAGGGTGATTCCAATACGAGTGTAACGAGGTAATGCCTTCGGTTTCGTTCGAACCCGGAACGAACTTGTATGGATTGAATGCTTTCAGCACATCGTCAGGTGGACGATGAGCATTCTAAGTGATGAGTTCTATTCAGGTAATCGTGACCTCAAGCCTCATCAACCGGGAATGGCTAAAACAGGGGAGGTGCAGCAAGGCTCCGTGGGTAGCTCCCACTGGGGAGTAAAGTCATCCCTGTCTAGATGTCCCTTTTTATTTCGGCTTAGTGGTGCGGTTGATGTACACAACCGTGGGGTGATTTTTACTTGGAACTATCCAGTAAGGGGTGGGTCCGGCCTTGTGTTGCAGGGGAGCGAGCGTACTCCTCGGTACGGTGATCTAGGCCACGTACTGTGATGGGCGGTACCCCAGTAGCCCTGCCATTGATGGAAACCCATTTTCCCTACGTGACCTTACGGTTTTGATTGTATTACCCACTTTGTGGCTAGTATGCTGGAATTTAATAGATGTAACAATTTCAGCTATTTTCTATTTACTTGAAAACCCTAGACACTATTATAATATCACTGGATTTCCTATCAAATGTTTTGGTTAGCGTAAGGTAAAAACTTTTCCATGTTTATGTATGGGAAGTCTTACGTGATACCTTTTGTTTTAAATGATTTTTAAAGTTAAGCAACTTAAACCGTTTACTCATACCAGACCCATGTCTGACCCGAAGTTTATTTCTGTTTTTCATAAACTCTCGGGTACCCAAATTTTTACGGGTAGCCAAGGGATTCAGGTTAGCTTTGACGAATTCTGGAGGAGCAATGGAGCAGGAGGCTTCGACGTATAGATATATATATATATATATAGGAGTTTCCGCTGTGTCAGTGTTTATTCTGTATTTCCGCTGTGTTGTATCTCTATGATGTGTGAGTTGTATTAACTAGACAGGTGTCTATAACTGTCTAGTATGTGTTGTAGTATCTGTGTGACTCTGATATATATAATACTATATATTGTTTTATGTGATATATTATATTTTATTCGTTCCGCTGTTGAGACTCTGTTTTTGTTTCTTCTTCTTTCTATCTTTTCTACTTTATCACCTCTTTCTTTTCTTAAAAACGATACCTCTTCCTGGGCATAGGAAGTCGGGTCGTGACAGTTGGTATCAGAGCATTAGGTTGAGTGAATACCTAGGCTCTGGTGTGGCGTCCATCCTGAGAGAGCGTACTTGTAATTTTATCTATATATATATTTATCTATTTCTACCTATCTGTTGGATTACCTGTTCGGGTTTTCCAATTAGTTATAAGAGTAGATAGGGTAGTGGTGTATGTAACACGACTACAAATGGTTGGAGTTTGTGAGATTGGAGGTGTATCTTCCGAGATGGTATTGGGTCTGCAGTCTGACTCGAGTGAATTTTTGGTTATGGTGGAAAGGATTTCATCTATCTCTAAAGGAAACCTGTAAAGGTTCGGAGTCCATCCTTGAGTAGAGTTTGGATCTGTCGGTTGGGCAGAAGTAAGTGATGTTATCTTTATATCTCAGGAATTAGTAACTGTGTGATGAGACACAGTGACTATGGATGTTTCCGAAGATATTTCTTTGGGACAAGTTAAAGAAGTGTATCTGCTTTGGTTATGTGGCTGAGTGCAGCAGAGTGTTTCTGTTGGGTTTGTGGTTCGAATTTCTCGAGGAGCTTCAGGATTTATAATCTTTGGACCTTGGTGTTAGCAGCGTAGCTCGAAGTGTTCTGTATGTTGACGAGGAAGCTTTCTAGCCTAGCAGTGGAGTTCAGGAGCAGCAGAGTGGTTCTGTTTCTTCGATGATTGGCTAGATAAGTATAAGCTGTTCTGATTGGTAAAGATGGAGCAGTTTTCTTTGGAATTAGGTTAAGTTGATCGCAAAAGTGACTTGCGATGGATTGAGTATTCTCTTGGGTTGTCAGTGATTTTTTCTGGATTTCTTCAGGTAGTCAGAGTTTTGTTAACATCTGGAGTTTGAGTTTGGTATCGACTGGATTCCAGAAGTGATACCGATGGCTCGGTTGTGTAGTAGGATGGTTTTGGAGGAACTTCTGAGTTTTCTCTTTATGGATCTATTGAACCATATTTTCGGAATGGTTGAGAAGCTTACCAGTTGTGGCTACTGACCGACGGTTGCAAAGCCTAGGTCCGTCACAGTTGGTATCAGTGGAAGTTTGTGCTTGTGTGCATCATCTATTTTCATCTACTTCATATCAGAGTTGTGCAGCAGAAGCAGTTGGGAGAGCATCTGTTTTATCTCTTTCGAATAAGGATAGTGAGATCTGTCTATGATTTTGGAGTAGAGTTTGAGTTCTGGGTTTTGGTTGATCTTGGAAAGATCATTTTGTTGAACTGTTTTGGTTCAGTATTGTTTTAGGGGTATCAGCGAAGGATAAGATGATCAGTATGGATGTAGGCGGCCCAGGATCGTCCGAAGAATTTTGTGGATAAGAATCGGAGATTTGATTTTGGATAAATTTTCTCTGATCAAAGGAGCTATATAGATTGGAAAGATTGGGAGATCAGCTCCGAGGTGTTCTGGATTTTCTCTATGTTTGGGAGAAGTTAGTATTTGTTCTTCTGGAGTGAATTGCCAGTTGGATAACTGGGATTCGATGTGTTTCGCGTATCTTTGAGGGAGTACGTGTATGAGTTATCTTTGGAGGTAGAGCCAGCAATTCAGGGAGTTGGATGTTGAGTCAGACTTATCTGTAGTCTGATATCTGGTCTTGTTTTGTAGATCTAAATATGTGTAGTTTAGTAGCATTGATTGTTTGGGTTCTATAGAGCGAGTAACCCAGTATTTATACTAGGGGAAACTCGGGGGAATTATACCCAGTATTTTGACTAGATAGTTAGATTTGATTGTTTAGATGTTTGATTGCTATGGCTGTTAGTATATATTGACGATATATGTTTGTGTTTTTAAGATTAATCATTAATGAGATTATTAAATTACCTTAGTTTTAAATTTCGGGGACGAAATTTTTTTAAGGGGGGAGGAATGTGATATCCCGGAAATTTTGAACAATATCAATTTAATAATCTATATTAAATATTAAATTGATATGACAATAATTGTTAATTGATATGAATTGACTTGATAATTTTCTTTTAAATAAATATTTAACTGATAAATTTATCTTTTGAAAGCTAATAAACTGTTTTCTATTTATTTATATTTATATATATATGTATATATTGTAAATAATTAAGATTTGTTTTAAATTTTAATAAATAAGGAGATGTTTTTAATTTTCTATCTTTTTGGGGTAATTTGGAAATTTGACTGAATTCAATATTAAATAAATACCTGTTTAGCTTTAAAATATACTTAAGATAAAAGTTAAATTGTTTAAATGGTTTTAATTCAGATTTGAAATAAACAAAGAAGTGTTTTGTTTTATAGCTTAATAAAAATAAATAATGAAGTAATAATTTCTTTTATAAATTTTGTTTTAATGTAATAATGAGTTTTATCTATAATATGATGTCTGTACGAGTAGATTATTTTTATAAATAAAATTTGTTATACATATTATAAAAGGAATTTGGGTTTTGAATTTTATAAATCTCTAGAATGATGTTTATAGTAAAATAATATATTGATGATTAAATATATCTTATAATAGTTAAAGTAATTTTTAAAAAAATCAAGTATTTAATAATATAAGTTTTAAAATAAAGTAAAGGCAAGATTTTAAATTGTATTTAAGTATAAAATTTTAGAAATAAATAGCACTATTGTTAGAGATAGCAATAATTATACAACATAACATAACTATATTAATTTTAATACAAAAATATAAGTTAAATTTTATATACACCATAAATATTTCAAGTGAGTATGAAATAAGGTGATAATAGGTCATTATATTGTTAGTCTATGTTTTAAAATAAAAATATAAAAGGGCACTTATGTTAGAGATAGAAACAAATATGCATGCTAACATAATACAATAACCATCACAAACCTATAAACTAAAACTTAAGTAAAATACATGTGCAGACTTGAAATCACACTAGTACTAAGATAAGGCAAGTAAAAATTCATTTCCAATGCATACCAAATGGGAAGTATGCTTAGCATCTAATTCAAACAAAATATACTCAAATAGAAGCATGAAAAAAAAATATATAGTTATAACTTGGGAAGATATATATGCAGGCAAGTAAGAATCCACTTCAATATATACGAATGAAATGGATAAGTATGCTAAGTCTTAGATAAACAAAAGTAAACATATGAAAGATTTTTTTACACATGAGACTTGGATTGTAAGAGAAGCCTGGAAACAAAAGTACAATGGCATTTAATGCTTTTTTCCCACCTTAGCAAACAAAGCTGTTCACAAATACTTTCAGCCACCAAAATGAACAAATATCACTGAGACTTTGTACTTAAAACAATAAACAATATTGTATACTTGTTATGGTTCAACCTACTTCATTTTTATTTCGTATACCAAAAGCTTGGCAATTTCAGTTTTTAAAGGCTTAAACAAATATAACCTGACACCTGAAATCAAATGGAAGCCAAAGCCCTTCAGTTTCGAATTAAAAATGTAAGCATCTCAACCACCA
The DNA here is from genome assembly GCA_030737815.1 of Allium fistulosum. NCBI lineage: Eukaryota > Viridiplantae > Streptophyta > Magnoliopsida > Asparagales > Amaryllidaceae > Allium > Allium fistulosum. The sequence goes on along the minus strand of CM060904.1, from coordinate 1,188,657,515 downwards.
CAAGCAAGATTGCCAGACAATGATGTTTAAGTTCCAGCCATTCAAACTTTCTGGAATCAACAACAAAGATGAATGCCAGTTTTCAAGTTTCCTGTCTTCGAAATAAAAGAACAAGCTCTGTTTAAATAATCAAGTGAGTAGACTTTTTAAACTAACTTAAATAATCTGGTAGTCTCTATGATAATGTTTGTTATATGTATGTATGTGCAATGCTTGTGAATTTATATAAGGGTGCATATTTGTGGTTTTAAACATCTCATATCCTAGTTTCAAGTCTCTGTTTTAAACTGCAAACATAAGATATCTTTAGCTTGATGGATATGGCGTATGTCTTAAGTGGACTTGTGATGTATGTATGGGAATATGCTTGTATGATTGTTTAAGACTTTGGAAACAAGGGTGTATGTTTTAATAAACTTCTGTGATGATCTCTGTTTAAAAGTTCCAGAGAATAAAACTTAGTTTTCAAACCTCAAAGACTTCTTTTTCCAATCTTCTTTAGGGTTAAGTTGTTAAAACAAAGTTAGTTGTTTTACTCTAAACTAAGCTTTAAAAATAATTGTAATAATTATAAGCAGAAACATTCTCTGGAAACATGAAACACAGTTAAAACTTGTAATATGTTAAAAATCAAATCTTGGAATATGTTAATATAATTACATATCTGAAAATATATCTAAAAGATAGGATTTTTAGATTCAAGTTTACAATTTTTAGTGTAGTATTGGATGTGTTCTGGGGTGGTGTCTGTATTTCGAGTTATTGGGTTTCTTTGGTGATATAGATGATCTGGGAAGTGGTGGTTCTTTCTGGAGGTGGAGGGGTCATAGGGGACTTCGACAAAATTTTCAGGTGATGGCACTGGTTAGTGGGAAGGTGGAGATTGTCATCAGAAGTCTAGAACCCTAGTTTTGCTGAGTCAAGCAAGGGTGATAACTTCAACTCGTATAGTTGATCGAGTTCAACCAGAATCTGGGTATGAGTAGTAGGCGTGTAGAGGAAGCCAGCGCCGGAGTTTCAGTACCCACGGTGGTCGAAGTTGGGAGGACGAGGTGATTTCAGTTGCGATGGTGGTGTCTAGTTAGTTCCCAGGCTTTGGGTAAGGTGCTCGATTTCGATACTGGGCGTTAGTAATGATCAGGGTGGTCGAGATGGTCGGTGGGGTTAGGGGCAACTTGTGAGGCGTCGAGGTGGTGGTCGCCGTTGATCAGTTCCAGCGTGCATGTGCACGGTGATAGTCTGGGTAGCTAGGAATGGTACTCGAGTTTTACGAGTAAATGGAAGAAGGGCCCGAGTTTGTACGTGAATTTCTCGAAGCAAAGCCTGTGTAGTCTCGGGTCATAAGTGTGATACCAGTTTTTCAAGCCTGACAAAGTTTTGAAGTTTTAAATTTAAAGACTCGGGGGTTTTGTGGAATTTCTCGAAGCAAAGGGCCAGATTTTCGGAGTAAGTCTTGGGTAGCTCAGGTCATGGAGATGTTGACAGTTTTTTTGGAAACTGTCTGGCCTAAGTCTAAATTTTAAAAGGCATGATTTTAAATGGAGCTAAAACAAAAATTGAAATGTGAATTCAAATTAAATTTTGTTCCATAGTTTTAAAACAAATATAAGTTTATAAAATAAATGTTTTAATAACTTTAGAAATGTTAAAGTATATTTTTAAGTGTGTTCAAATTGAAACTTATATTTATTTGAATCTAGTGTTTGAAACGAGAATTTGTTTATAAATAAGAAATTTTTTATTCTTAAATAAAGGTAATATTAAGGATTTGAAATTTCTAGGTTAGTTAAAAATAAATAATTGACTAATTTAGTTAATAAATGGTTGAATTAATTAATCTTGTAATTATTAAGATTAAATTAGTTAATTAAGGTAAGATAATTTATTTAAGGTTTAAAGAGGAATAATTAGAATTAATTAAATGAGATTCAAATTTTAATTAATTAATGAGTTATTAAAGATGAAACTTATTTGTAATTAAAAGTAAATCTTAATAAATTACTTTGGGAAAAGTAATTAAGGAAGTGTTAATAATTTATGAGATTTCTAATTTGTATTATAAAAATGATGGACTAACTTGATCAATTTGATAATGAATTAGATTTATTAATCTAAGATAATCAATCGTGAAATTATTTAAGTATAATTACTTATAAAGTAATTAAGAAATTTATCTCTCATTTTAAATAAATTAAGTTTAAAATGAATTGTTAAAATTAATTAATTTAATTTAATTAATTTAAATAACCATTTGATGATGTGATGAGTATAATTACCTAAGGAAGTAATTAATTGTGGATGATTTAAAATAATATAAAAGTAATTTGGTATAATTATTTTATATAATTAATCAAGGGATTAATTAGAAAATAATTAATTAGGGAGTAATTAAATTATTTATTGAAGTAATTAAGGTAATTAATTACTGAATGGAGTTGATATGTAATTCAAATGGATTTATTTTGAAATAATTAATAAAGGAAGGAATTCATTATATTAATAAAGAAGTAACGTAATAAATTTTAAAGGTTATTTCTTATATTTGGTATAAGATAATCAATTTGTAAAATGATTAAAAACAATTACTTAAATGTAATTAAAAGGATAATTAATCAAGAACGATTAATTAAGATGGGAAGTAAAGAATGATTAATAAATTGACTTGTAATTAATCAATGGTTATAAGAGCAGGGTTAATATTGATGAAGTAATTAATTTACTTAACCCTAAATTAATTGGCGATTTGTAATTAATTTAATTCATTTTAAATTAATTATAAATGATGGGATTATTAATCCTTGTTTATATATGATGGATGATTACATTGATTGATTGTGATCTCAGATATGAGATGAGTGATATCTATTGTTATATGGATGTTTGTTTTAAAGTGTGATGATATTGATTATCTGTTTGAGATGATGATATGGATTTTCTGTTTATGATGATGATGTGATTATCCATTGTTATATTGTGATTTATCTATCTGTGGTATATAGATGATTGAATTGAACTATTTTAACTTTATAACAACTTGGCCTTAAAAGACACGGTTTGGATTTCGATGAGACCGGGATCGGGTTTCCGTATACCGGGATTCCAGGTCTGGAGACCCGAATACCACATCGATCCAAAATAACGTTAGGTCGTGAAATTCAAATGGAGCAAGTGAAGACTCGAGGTATAAGAACTATACGTCAGTATAACTCTGTGGGTGATTCCGTAATGAGTTTGACGAAGATAGTACTTATAGATTCGAGATGGTGATTCAGAATGCAAGGGTTATTGTCGTTAACTCTGAGGGTGATTCCAATACGAGTGTAACGAGGTAATGCCTTCGGTTTCGTTCGAACCCGGAACGAACTTGTATGGATTGAATGCTTTCAGCACATCGTCAGGTGGACGATGAGCATTCTAAGTGATGAGTTCTATTCAGGTAATCGTGACCTCAAGCCTCATCAACCGGGAATGGCTAAAACAGGGGAGGTGCAGCAAGGCTCCGTGGGTAGCTCCCACTGGGGAGTAAAGTCATCCCTGTCTAGATGTCCCTTTTTATTTCGGCTTAGTGGTGTGGTTGATGTACACAACCGTGGGGTGATTTTTACTTGGAACTATCCAGTAAGGGGTGGGTCCGGCCTTGTGTTGCAGGGGAGCGAGCGTACTCCTCGGTACGGTGATCTAGGCCACGTACTGTGATGGGCGGTACCCCAGTAGCCCTGCCATTGATGGAAACCCATTTTCCCTACGTGACCTTACGGTTTTGATTGTATTACCCACTTTGTGGCTAGTATGCTGGAATTTAATAGATGTAACAATTTCAGCTATTTTCTATTTACTTGAAAACCCTAGACACTATTATAATATCACTGGATTTCCTATCAAATGTTTTGGTTAGCGTAAGGTAAAAACGTTTCCATGTTTATGTATGGGAAGTCTTACGTGATACCTTTTGTTTTAAATGATTTTTAAAGTTAAGCAACTTAAACCGTTTACTCATACCAGACCCATGTCTGACCCGAAGTTTATTTCTGTTTTTCATAAACTCTCGGGTACCCAAATTTTTACGGGTAGCCAAGGGATTCAGGTTAGCTTTGACGAATTCTGGAGGAGCAATGGAGCAGGAGGCTTCGACGTATAGATATATATATATATATAGGAGTTTCCGCTGTGTCAGTGTTTATTCTGTATTTCCGCCGTGTTGTATCTCTATGATGTGTGAGTTGTATTAACTAGACAGGTGTCTATAACTGTCTAGTATGTGTTGTAGTATCTGTGTGACTCTGATATATATAATACTATATATTGTTTTATGTGATATATTATATTTTATTCGTTCCGCTGTTGAGACTCTGTTTTTGTTTCTTCTTCTTTCTATCTTTTCTACTTTCTCACCTCTTTCTTTTCTTAAAAACGATACCTCTTCCTGGGCATAGGAAGTCGGGTCGTGACAGGGACGCACTGTTAACACTTTTCGGGTTCCTATCTGAGAGCTTGTGACACATTCACGAGGTAATGCAAGTACTTGGGCTGTTGGGTCCTACATGTACATATATAGCTATTGGGCTGATCATGGGCTATTGGGTCCTAAAAGAGGCTGGTGAGCCTCTTATACACTGTACTTGGCAGGCTGTTGGTCCATAGATTGGGTTGTTGGGTCCTTTCTACATTTATAGCTGTTGGGCTATTATTGGGTTGTTGGATCCTATTTCTTATATTGATGTTTTTCTAGATTTCTCCATGTTGATTTCTAGAATTTTGATGAATTATACATGTTTTCACCATAGTTGCCTTTATTGGATTATTTTTATAGCTTGAGTGTTATCACGTTGATTATATAGTGATTACATTTGGAGTTTTGAACTCTTAGTCGAGTTCTATATGTTGTGATTCATAGTTGTCATTCTTTGGCTTTTTTGAGATTTGTAATCTCCTATTTAGGATTTATAGTTGATGAAAGCCATTATATTGGCTATTGCTATGCCGATGAGATGAGGCGTATATTTGTGGATAATTAATGTTGTTGTTGTTTAACTTAGCTATTATATTGGCCATTGGATTAGGCCGATGAGATGAGGCATATTCGTGGATATTTGATATTGTGTTGAACTTATCTCTGCCTAGAAACCCTAATGACTTAGACTTAGTGCTGCTTCTTCTCTTTCGAGAAGAATTGTTATCTTTTATCCATATACTTTACTCCTATCATTTACTAATCAGTTGTTTAAGCTAGACTGACCCGTGTATTTTTATATACTCGGGTCAGACCGAGTTGTTTCAGGTTAGTTACCTGCCTTAGGACTATGCTATGCTGCTTCCACCTTGGATATCTGCTTATCACTTTTTGTAGTTTTGTTGTAGTTTGTGACTCTGATATGTATCTATTATTTTGACTCGATGTATATAGTGTGGTCCTAGTACCACATCTGATGTATCATTTTGTATTGTACTGGGATGTATCAGTGTATATGTATATATATATATATATGTTTGACTGCTGTTCTGTGATGTGTTATACATATTGTTGTTATATTTTGTTCTGATAGATTCGTTAGCCACTGTAGTGTTGTATTAACCATTTATTGAATATGTCGATCCACTTGAGGTGGAAAAAATAATTAGAGCACTAAATCGACGTATTTAACAAATGTTTAAGACAAAGCTATAGATGGTCGCTCCTAACAAGCCCTATTCTCTGCATTAGCAGATAGTACTACCCAGTAATACTCTTTGTTAATGTGGGTCTCGGGGTAGGGCGCCACAAATTGGTATTAGAGCCAGGTTCAGAACAAAATATGATAAACACAGAACATAACATATATTTCGGTACGTCAAAGTACAGTATAAGTGTTACATATTCCTTAATCATCGTGTCTTTATCCTTTTCGAATCTTTTGGGGTAGATACAAGTTGAGAATACGTCTAGGAATGTATTTTAATTCCGTAGTATTCCATAATTGAATTAATGATATCTACCCTGTGAATAATATTTATCTTATCTTAACTTTCAGCTTATGGTTGGAAGAGGCAGAGGTCGTCGCTCGGAAGCTAGGCAATCCAATGACTCACATCCCGACGGCGTATATATGTCTGCCGATCATGGAATTATTTAGGAGCACCCAGCCTCCAGATCCTACACCTCCTTCTCCTCCGCGCAAGTCTGCTTTTGCGCGTATGTGTAGTGACTTCTCTCACCTTGGAGGCAAGCCTTTCAAAGGCTCCGAGACTGTTCTTGAAGTCCAGGCTTGGCTTCGAACATGCGAGCGCATCTTTTCTTGCATGGAATTATCTGATCATCACCGCGTTCTTGTAGCATCAAGTATGATGCCAGAGTGTGCTCTCGATTGGTATGAGCTCCTTATTGCCGAGATAGACGAGTTTTCTCTTACTTGGCAACAGTTCAGAGAGCGGTTTGAGCTCAAGTTTGTGCCTGAGTCTGAAAAGGCATTTCTAGCCCGTCGCTTCAAGTTGAAGCAAGGGAAATCATTAGTTTCAGAATATGTTTCTTCTTTCAAGTTCTTATCTAAATACGGGCTTGAGTTTATCAACACTCCTTATAAGAAGAATCTTAAGTTCATTTCTGGCCTGAAGAAGTATTTAAAGAAGTCACTTATGCTTTAACTTAAGCTATCATTTAAGGAGCTTATTGACTCGGCGCTTCACCTTGAAGCCATCGAGAAGGAAAGGGATAGTAGGGATAAGGCTGAGGTTCGAAAGAACCCAAAAAAAGAAGTTTCCTTTCTAGAGATCCGAGTCATTTCCCCAAAATTAGAAGAAGAAGCCACTTGTCTCCAACTCACATTTTGGTGCAACCCCTCATACTCATAAATCATGCTTCAACTATGGTTCTCATGATCATTTTATTCAAGAGTGTCCTAAGCCTATTGTTTACCGCAATTGCAAACAAGAGGGACACTGGTCATCCAAGTGCCCTAATTCATCTAAGGGTCATCGTTCGGGAAAGCTTAATGTAGTGGATGCTTCAGGTGGTTCTTCTCAACCCAAAGGTACTTCTCCTTCTTTTTCGAGAGTTCTTTATTATTTCATGACCATTCTATTCGAGTTCTCTTCGATACGGGTGCTTCACATTCATTCGTATTAAGAAGCTTGTTAATGCTATACCTTTGAATGTTTCTTGCCTTGTCACTTCTTTGAGGATTGTGAATCCTATCAAGGGATCCGCAGCCCTTAGCATGTTGAATGAGAATGTTGAGATTATTCTTTGTAGTTTTTCTTTTCGTGCGAATCTGTTTATTACTCACCATTTTGGGTTTAGTATGATTTTGGGGATGAATTGACTTGCTTGTTATCAAGCCCAATCTTATGTTTTGAAAGGATCCTATAGTTTGGGTATCCTAAATCGGTTGATCAGTTGTCTCTTGTTCTTCAGAATGAGGATGATGATTCCGAAGCATCTTTATTTGCTTTTGAGTTTCGAGATGATGATGATGTATCTCGAATTCCAATCGTTTGTGATTTTGTTGATGTATGTGAGTCCGCTTTGGGGTTTTCACCCAACCGGGCGATTGAGTTTTGTATTGACCTCATTCTTGGTTCTCAGCCTATGAGTCATCCTCCCACGAGGATGCCCACTAAAGAAAATGAGAAACTCAAAGAAATTGCTGGGGCTTGAAGCCAAGCAATTCATTCAGTCTAGTTCTTTACCGTGGGGTGCCACAATCATCTTTGTTAAGAAATCAGATGGTACTCTTAGGCTTTGCATCGATTACCGCAAGCCTAATGAGTTAAACATCAAGAACGAGTATCTGTTGCCTAGGATCGATGACATGTTCGATCAGTTGAGTGGTGCTAGGGTCTTTTCTCATCTTAACCATGCACCGATTTTCATTAACTACGAGTTGCGGAGGATAGCGTTCCTCTTACAGCATTCCGCACTTGTTATGAATTTTATGAGTGGCTCGTTATACCATTCGGTTTGATGAACGCTCTAGTTTATTTCGTCAATCTTGTGAATCGAGTATTCTGGGAATATATCGATGAGTTCTCCTTGTGTTCATTGATGATGAGTGTAAGCAACAATTTGAAATTACAGGTCTTTCAAATAGAAGATATGTTTCTAAGTATAATTGGATTTTTGCTTATTGAGACAAGAAAATAATATTTTGTAAAATTATATAAGAGGAATTTTTTTAGAAAATGATTTTGTGTTGGATTGTCCATCGAGTGCTTTAAGAATTTTGGTCGATGCGCCTGATCAACGTTATCGATATGAATTTCCTAAACGCTATGATGGGACGGTAAGACACAGTAAATTGAGTTGTTATAAGTAAAGTTTGGAAATTAATTAATATGGGATTGAAAATTAAATTTTTATTTTGAATGACATGTGCAGCCTGAATCATAGTGATTATTGGATGAGTGGCGAGGCAGTTTTGATCATTTGGTCAACTCTACAGCCAATCGATGGGATCATTCACTATAGATCAATGGCGAGGCAATGCCCTTATATTATTTGAAATTTATGAATTTGAATATAGTTATGTTCTAATTGGTAAAATGATGTATTTTATATAAGATTATGCTTTGGTTAGAAAATTAAAGTGTCAATTGGATATTTTAGTACAAAGTTATGCATGATGAATATACAATCTGTTCCTTGTGTTTATCTTGCCTTAGTGCAATTATCTAGCGACTTGCATTTATGCGGTCATTTGGGTTTGATGGTATTTGAAGAAACCACTTACCTCTTGTTAAATTTTCTTACCTCAATTGTTGTCAATCTAATATCGGTGTGGTTCCTTTCGTAGTGTCAAACGGAAGGTCATGTCAATAATTATCTTATTGGTTGGAGTCCAGGATAATGTTGTGCTAAGTCCCGATTCTATTCATGGAGCTTTGAAGAATCGATTTCACCTGATTTGTCTATTGTATAACATTCTATTCGTGTTTTGCTTCGAAGGAGAAACACCTTCAAAATAGGGATGTATTACTCGTAAAAATCCAATGGTCCGCTAATCCTAGTAACTATGCTTGGAAAACCATAGAATTTATCGAGAAATCTTATCTTGATTTTCTATCATCTTGTGTTGAGAGTGAGAAATTTTAAACTCGAGCTTATCTATTTCTTTTGCTTGAAGAAATAATTCATGTTGAATACAACTCTTCTCTAGAAATTACGAGGACGCAATTTTTATAAGGGAGGAGTCTGTAACAACCCTGGTTTTGGTGATTACCTGTTATATTAAATTATAACGGTGGTTATAACTTAATATTGTTAAATAAAATAAATTGGAAATTTTAAATTGTTTATTTTGAATAAACAATGGATTTTAAATATAAAATGTGAAAATAAAGTTTTAGAAACTTTATTTTTGGTTGTTTGTGATAAAAATGAGTGAAATATTGTTTGTTGTATTTAATTATACAAGAAAATAATTTATGTAATTTTTGGTGTTAAAAATAGCATTTTATGTAAGTTATTGTGTAAATTGTGTATTTATTTAGAAATAAGAGTTTTTAATAGTGAAAAATATTTTTATAACTAAGCTATCTTTTTATTAGTTGTCAAATGTTTTGTTAAACATGAAAATATGTTTGTATAATTTTATTGTGTTGAAATCCTGTTAATATATGTTGTTTTGATTTGTTAATATGTGTATTTGTGTAATTGGGTGTTAATTAGATTTTTATTTGGCTAAGTATTGGGTCTAAGCCCATTTTCATTCTAACCAAAATAAGAAAACAGAAGTTTCTTCTCCTCAAACTTATTTTTATACGTACTGTAAAACTTACAACCAGAAGAAAATTAAGAGAAAGCTTCCTCGTTCAAAACCTATGCTCCAAATCTCCAAATCTTTTCAATCTTTTGTTGTTTCTAATCAAATTAAAGCTATTTTTCACAAGTAATCACTACATAAACCAATTCTATTCCATCAATTTTAGATTTTGAGAAAGTTGATTATGTGTAATTTGTATTTTTGATTTGCATGTCCTTGTACTGCTGTTTTACAGGTTGTTGAAGCTCCCTCTAGCCAAAAGACTTCAACTTTCTCCAAGTTTGCACAAATTTAATCTTCATTTTGCTCAAGTGAGTTGCTTACTCATGAATTCTAGCTGAAAATATGCTCTGCTAGCCAAAAAATGTGCAAAAGTAGCTTCTGTAAACAATTTCCTGTGGCTGGTTATTTTCTATGAAATCTGTTCTTGGTTGTTCCTTTGCATGTCAATATCTTTCAACTCTGGTGACAAAATGCCACCGGAAATTTTTCAGATTGTAGCATGTATGTTGTAGTTTATGCATATAAATTTTCATGCTCAAACTTGTCCAGGAACTGATAGAAATTTGTGCTCAAAGTTGCAAGCGGAGCATGTTTTGCTTCGGATTTTTACAGTGAAATCATTGCCTGGATTCAACTTTGAGACATCATAACTTTCTCATACCTTACCCAAATTGCGTGATTCGTTTTCCAGTTTAAAGTATAGTTGTTGAACTTTAAGCACGTCAAATTTCAGGTCATTCTGACCTATGTAGCTTATAGAAATATGTTGTCGAACATTGATTCAGAGCATGTTTTGCTCCAGATTTTCACAGTGAAATCATTGCCTGGGTAAAAATTTGAGACATCATAACTTTCTCATACCTTATCCAAATTGTATGATCCTTTTCTAGTTTAAAGTATAGTTGTTGAACTTTATGCATGTCAAATTTTAGGTCATTCCGACCTTTATAGCATATAGAAACGTGCTGTCAAACTTTGAATCGGAGCATGTTTTGCTCCAGCTGTTGACAGTGAAATCTGGCTGTGAGTCCAACTTTGAGAGCTTATATCTCTCTTGTTTCTTATCATTTTGTGTCCATTCTTTCTTTGTTTGATAGTATTTTTGTTGAACTCTGTGCATATCAAATTTCAGGTCATTCCGACCTTTGTAGCTTATAGAAACTTGCTGTCAAACTTGACCTCTGTAGCTTATAGAAACTTGCTGTCAAACTTTGAATCGGAGCATGTTTTGCTTCAGCTGAAAATTTGAGTTGTTTTTACATAGGTTTCTGAAACAAATTTTGATGTTTATTCTAAAGGCTTTGATCCTATATGGATAAGCCAATATTATACTAAATCCATACATTGGATTAGTAAGGTTATGTGTGTATTTTGAATGTTGATTTCATGAAGAATTTTATGCATTTGCTGACACCGTGCACAATAAAATAATTTCTATAAGAGACTTTTATATATATAAATTTCTATCGCTTTGGGACAAACGTTTTTTCTGGATTTGTTTTAAAAATGAAATCACCTCAAATCTATATAATATACAATATTTTCAATACATAGAGTTTTTCGAAGAAAATATTCAAAGGATTTCATTTTTTTTATAAACACGTTTTCTCAAACAAATTATTTTCTATATAAAATACACGTTTTTGCACTTTTCGAGCGTATGAAAAAGAGAATTAAATGATTTAGTAAAACACATGGTATGGGACACATACGTTTACTTTTTCGGTTAATTCCGTACTTGTTCGTTCGAAGCTACTTGTTTATTGACATTTGGGTTGTATTTGCCGATGAGATGGGGCAATTATCGTGATTTGAATGATTTGTTTTCTAGCGTGGCATTGACTAGCAGTTAGTAAACCGTTAAGTGAGAACGTGTGGTATGGGACGCACTGTTAACACTTTTCGAGTTCCTATCTGAGAGCTTGTGACACATTCACGAGGTAATGCAAGTACTTGGGCTGTTGGGTCCTACGTGTACATATATAGCTGTTGGGCTAATCATGGGCTATTGGGTCCTAAAAGAGGCTGGTGAGCCTCTTATACACTGTACTTGGCAGGCTGCTGGTCCATAGATTGGGTTGTTGGGTCCTTTCTACATTTATAGCTGTTGGGCTATTATTGGGCTGTTGAGTCCTATTTCTTATATTGATGTTTTTCTAGATTTCTCCATGTTGATTTCTAGAATTTTGATGAATTATACATGTTTTCACAATAGTTGCCTTTGTTGGATTATTTTTACAGCCTGAGTGTTATCGCGTTGATTATATGGTGATTGCATTTGGAGTTTCGATCTCTTAGTCGAGTTCTATATGTTGTGATTCATAGTTGACGTTCTTTGGCTTTTTTGAGATTTGTAATCTCCTATTTAGGAGTTATAGTTGATGAAAGCCATTATATTGGCTATTTCTATGCCGATGAGATAAGGCGTATATTTTTGGATAATTGATGTTATTGTTGTTGTTGTTGTTGTTTAACTTAGCTATTATATTGGCCGTTGGATTATGCCGATGAGATGAGGCACACTCGTGGATATTTGATATTGTGTTGAACTTATCTCTACCTAGAAACCCTAATGACTTAGACTTAGTGTTGCTTCTTCTCTTTCGAGAAGAACCGTTATCTTTTATCTATATACTTTACTCCTATCATTTACTAATCAGTTGTTTAAGCTAGACTGACCTATGTATTTTTATATACTCAGGTCAGACCGAGTTGTTTCAGGTTAGTTACCTGCCTTAGGACTATGCTATGCTACTTCCGCCTTAGATATCTGCTTATCACTTTTTGTAGTTTTGTTGTAGTTTGTGACTCTGATATGTATCTATTGTTTTGACTCGATGTATATAGTCTTCTGATGTATCATTTTGTGTTGTACTGGGATGTATCAATGTATATGTATATATATATATATATGTTTTACCGCTGTTCTGTGATGTGTTGTACATATTGTTGTTATATTTTGTTCTGGTAGATCAGTTAGCCAGTGTAGTGTTGTATTAAGCATTTATTGAATATGTTGATCCACTTGAGAAGGAAAAATATTAGAGCATTAAATTGACGTATTTAACAGATGTTTAAGACAAAGCTATAGATGGTCACTCCTAACCAGCCATATTCTCTGCATTAGCAGACAGTACTACCCAGTAATACTCTTTGTTAATGTGAGTCTCGGGGTAGGGCATCACAAATATTATGCTAAAAATTCTACAAATGATAATAATGCTCATAAACTGGTCGACCATGTCAAATCGTTCTAAAGAATAACAATGCTCATAAACTGGCAGAGAATGGCTAAACAAATTAATTAAAGTAACGAGTGAACATCATTAATCCCTATATTAATTGAACTACACTTTAATAATTCATACTTGTATAAGTTACCTTATACAAGATCATTAATTTCCGTCGTTGGAATTACCTTCAAGGCACACGTTAATAACAAATACAAATATGTTCTCATATGTATAATACACTCAACTCATGCTAGGGAATCCATTACTCTATCTCTTAATAAGTCATACCCAACTAAGGCCAAAGTTCTCGCTTAACCTTTAGCTTTGATACCAAATAGAACAACCGGCATTTTTGATCCTCGAATATCGACCCTATGGTATTCTTGTGTCGAGCGTCCAAGTGTTGAAAAGATAGATTGTTAAGGTAAATATAAAGAAAAAGAAAATAGAACAAGAAAGAAGAGTACACAATATCAGGATCTCACAACAGAATGATAACATTTAATATCAAAAGACAATACAAAACTGTTACTCTAAGATACACAACATTTTAGAGTTACAATTCTAAATACTATCATCAGCCTGGATAGTTATAACAGCTTGTCCTCACAAAGCTGATATTTACAGAATAGTAATGCAGCGGAAATAAAAATACCACGATAGGTGAAACATCCGGCTCATCTCCTCGTGCTCCAATGAACTTCCAACTAAAACCCGCCTTTCTCAGACTACTCGAAAGAGCACATAAGGAATTTATGGAAAACAAAAACCATGTGTCAGACATAAGTCTGGTATGAGAAACTAAAGAAATATGTGATCAACATATAATAGTACTTTTGAGACTGCATGAAATTCCATAATAACGGTTATCCCCTCAAAAGAACCACTCATTTAATAAGTACATTAGGTGATATAATAGATAATGTATAGGGTGAAGAATGTAAATCAGAAAATAGTAGCGCCGCTTGCATCTTACGACACAACAATATTAGAAGTACATCTAAAACCATTAAGGTACGTTCGCATAATGGATTTTATGGAGATCTCTCCGGTCAAGCCGGATTAGAACTCCATGTACAGGGATCAAAAACTACCTTTTGAGCGTCATATATTTCTAGAAAAATATACCATAAGTTGCACAACTAGCACACGTACGAACATTGGTTGAACCACATGAAACCAAGTATCACCAACTCCCTTGCGGAACATCGATAAGCATAATCAAGATTTAGAGTTGACATACCATGTTGTGGGTTAGCAAAACCCTAGGTTATGCATCTTACTCTATCTTTAAACATTTTTGATGTCGAGGTCACATTCGGCATCTTCCACATGAATCTTTATCACTCGAACAGAACCCGAATCCCCAACTGGATTCCAGCACCTTGAACAGATCATAAGTCCCTATACGGATTTGAGCATCTCAAACAAATCTCGAATCTCCACATAGATTCTAACATAATTCCTTTAACGAATGTTATGTCCTCTTCCTTGGACTTAACCTTATAATAGAATGTTCAAATCTTTAACATTCCACTTCATAACTGCTTCCAAAATATATAACACATATATCAGTTTTAAAGTGACATTCGACAAGTAAAACACTTACCGATCCTGGTTTCTTCAAAACCAATAGATGAATTTGGTTAATTTCAACAACAATAAAAATGAACGCTTATGGAAATTAAATCTCGTATAGTTATCACATTTTCGAACTTTTCAAGTTACACTATCCCTCGGCCAAGACTGAAGCCATGTAAGTTAGAGCACTGGTTGCATCAATGCCTTGCCTAGACACTTCATTCTTAACTCTCACAGATATACAAGTTTACTTACTCGGCTTTTAGTGCTAAGTACACGACTAAATACTTTTGTCACGACCCGTATTTTTCGGAAATTAAAATATTAAATTTAATAAGATTTTGAATTATTAATATTGTAGGAAATTAAAATTTATGATTTGTAATGATAAAACAATTAGAATGTAATATTGTAATATTGATTTAATGTAATTGATAACCATTTTAATCCAATTTAAATCAATGGATATAATTGTAAAGTTATTTGGTTATAATTGTAAATACTGAAATAAATTAAATGATGTATTTAATGATGAGATTGTACGTAATTGATTGGAATAGGTTAATATAGAATATAAAATCATTTTGTTATAACCCTTGGTTGTAAATGATAAGATAATGGATATGAACTATTATTATAAACGATGGTTGTAATTATCTTCTCATTAATTTGTCCGTTTGAATATTAAATGGGTAATTAATGGAATTAAGGCAATTGAATATTGGAATTATATGCTGTTAATTGAAATTGAATATAATCAGTGATGTGTAAGTAGTCATAACATTTGTTGTAGATAATAAACTTATAAGTATAATTAAATTACTTAAAGGTAACAATTGTTCATTTATCAACTCATTATTTAATATGTTTGGAATTAATTTGGAAATTAATGAAAATTTATGTAATTAATTATTGCAGTTAATATGGTAAAAGATGTTAACGGTAAAATAATGAATGTAATAAAATGTAAACTTATGTTAATATAATTCATAAGGTAGTGTTGATTGAATAATAACGATGATAACATAGGTTTGAATGTAATTGGATGAGAATTGGATGCGTAGTTAATGGCATTTAACCCTTTTAATATGATAAGGGGAAACAAATTAATATTGCGTTAATTGATATTACATCTTTTATTTAAGATAAAGTGTAACGATCCGTAACTTTTAACAACTTTAAAATGATAGTATTTTGAATTTAAACAAAAATTAAATATTTTTTTTTTGAATTTGTGATGTTGAGTGTTTTATTTGACCAAATTTAATAGAATAAAATTTTTGTGAAATTTCAAATTTTAGTCAAACTTAGTCAAAGTTTGACTTTTGGTTGAAAATTTAAAATTTTAATCTTTATATATGATACTAGATCGAATTCTGATCTTCCATCCACTTATCGTTTCGTTAAAATCAAATTCCTATTGCTCTAAAAAATTGAATTACTGTGTAAAATTAACATGAATTGGTAATGTTTAATTGTGTTTTATTTGGCTAAGGCATATTGGGTTTGTTGGTTTAATGGGCCTTGGTTAACCAAGAGACTCTAGTCAATCATGTGATCATACCTTTACCTACGACCTTATGTTTCTTATCTGATAACATCTACGTACATAATTTTTCTCCTGAGAAACTCTCTCTTCACACTTCTTCTTCCTCCTCAAAATCCATAGAGAAATCTAGATCTAAAACTCCAAAAACCACACAAATCAAAACTCCTTTCCTCCTCTCCTTTAAACCTTCCTTCCTCCCCTATAGCTGCCGCGCTCTCCACCATCTCCAAGGCCATCTCCTTCCACCTTCCCTCTCCTCTTCTTTCTCCTTTTTCCCTTCTTTTCCCCTTCATATTTTCCCTCTTTCTTTCCCTTATTTTCATGGCTTCTATATTCCACTAAACTACTCCAAATAAAATAAATTATTTTTGAAACCAGGTATAATTTCAATGGCAACAAATTTGTTGTTGAACCCTTCTTCCATTCTGAATATTTCTATATCAAAAAATACCATTTTCATGTCCTTTCTCGGGTCCAGTTTTGGCCGAAAATACCCCATATTGTATCAATCATATCTCCTTCAGGAATGAACCAAATTATATGGTTGTTTTTTCAAACCATTTATTTTTCCAGTGGCTTCAATTTTCTTTTAGATCAGCTCTTCAAATTCCTTAATTTGCTATGCCAAAAACTCAAATCCTTTTGAAGTATTTTTGAACTCAGATTTTCAACTAAGAAAACACCTCTGTTTGTTTTGAACATAACTTCCTCAAGAAAAAGCTTTTTGAGTGATTCTTTTTTTGAAAGTGGAGAGAAAAGAATTTTCAACAACTTTTTAGTTAGTCACTTTTATAGATTCAGTTTTATTCTGGTCCGAATATTTTCTTAAAAATGACCTAGTTTCAGGTCTGTCCGTAGTTTGAATCTTGGGTTGTTTGGAAGTTGGAAGTAGCTGAAACTTTTTTATTGATTTGTGTTCGTGTCTAAGCTTTGTTGGATTTGCTTTTCAATTGGATCTTTGCTAGGAATGTCCATATTGCTCCATTTTATCATCAACTTCGTAGCCACAAAAGGTGAGCAAACACTCACAACTACTAGATTTTCTTATGTTAGTTAATTTGAATTTATGATGTGATTAGAAATTGATTTGTTGCTGTTTAGTATATTTAAAATTGTCATTCCAGTTAAATCTGAATTTTATTGAATTTAATTGCCATTTAATTCAATATTTAAATTTAAATTTCCAGTCAAATACCTGTTAATGATAACCAGTAAATTGTTGATAGTTATTGGTTGATTTCAATGATGATTGTGTTGTACGTTCAATAGTTGATGTTTGGGATATTGGATGGATGTTATTGGTTGGCATTTTGGATGATTGGATGTTATTTATGTCTATATCTCTATTATCCCTATGGGTTGAAGTGATACATGCTCGAACGGTCTTATAGATTAGGGGAAAACCGTTATGTGTTGAAATGATAAACCCGAGTGGTTTTCATTGATTTGGAAATTTTGATTTTTGGTACAGACTAAAATGATATGTCCATATTATCTCTCGAAATTGGATTATCTATTAGAATTGAATTATTTGAAAGGTATAAGTTAATTTAAACCCCAGATTTATTTTAATTAAAATGATTAAGATTGGTATTTCGAATCATTTGAAATCTTTAAATGATTATATCCATGTTGTACACTTGATAGGAGATGGAAATCCCGTAACATCTCTGAAACCATTGCACTAACATTTCTATTTTATTTATATTGATTTAACATACTGTAACAACCCTGTATTTTTAAATTATTTTTAAATTGATATTTCCAGATTTAAAAGCTTTATTTATGAAAAAGAATAAATTTTGTTATTTTAAGTATAAACTTTGATTTTGATGTGGATTAGAATTCCAAATATGACTAAATTTAATATTTCCAGAAAATGTGAATTTTGGTTAAAATAGTCAAACTTTGACTTTTAAACTTAAAAATTTAAAAGTTTGAAATTATAAATTTTATCTTTTATTATAAAAATAGATGTAATAACTTGAACACTACTTTTCGTTTCGTTGAGAACGGAGTTAAAATGTAAAAGTTATGTACATTTCAATTTTTAGTATAATTTGTTTTATTATGCAATTTTGCCTAGTTTAAATTTTATAAATCATATTTTCTTTCTTATATTTTTTTGTGTATATTTTTATCTTTTTATATTTTAAAATGATAATAGAATTTTTCCAAAATTTACTGTATTTATTTTCCATTTTTAAAGGCTGTTTTCCTATTTTCTGCTATTTTCTTCATTAAAAATTATATGTAAATTAAATTTTAAACATTTATTTTGTGAATATATTTTTATTTTATGTTATTATTTATGTTTAAAAATATATTTCAATCTCATATGAATTTTCTAAAAATTTATTCTATTCAATTCCAAATTTTCTAGACTAGTTTACTATTTTAGCTATTTTCTTAATTTAACTTTATATAATTGATAAATATTTATATAAATTATTATATTTTGATAAAATTTCGAAATTTTATCTGGGATTATTATTTTTTCCAGAAATATAAAGTTATAAAAAAGGAATTAAAGATATATGAAGAGTTTGATACCTTTTGTGTGCTTAGCCCTTTTGAATTCTACCGTTTCTTTTTCAATCAATACATCTTTTATTTTATTTTTTGCCGTTCTTTTCCTCATTCATTTTCAGCCGACTCCCTCATCTTATTCACGAATTTTCAAAGCTCCAAAACCCTAAAAAAAAATCATGGCCTCCATCTAGCAAAAAAATTTGGTAATCTTCCTCTTTTCTTTCTACTTTTTCTTACTTTTCTATGCAATTTTGCCTTGATCTCTTCACATGTTTACTTGGCCTAGCCTCTACCACCTTCATCCCCATCATCACCTCCTCCATCTACTACAGCAAACACTCCCTTCCCTCTGACCAAGACAGGCCATGACCTTCCACTTGAAGCCATCACCACAAAACTCCACAAAACATTGCCTAGACCACACATATCATCACCTACCCTCCATATCTTGCTTTGGCCACCCCTTAGCCACCACCACCACTTGCTACATGACCTTTGGCTGCTGCTACTCATCACCCAAACCTCTGTCCAGACCTGTACCAAATGATGGCCGAGCCATTTGACCCATAGACCGAGCCAAAAGTTGAACCAAACTCCACTATGTTGCCTAGTCTCTTGATATTCTTGTGTTGTAACTTCCTCCACATGTTCTAGCCTTTATGCCATGCATTCCTATGATCAAACCTGAGCCAAAGTCATGTCAAACCTGACCTAAATAAACCCCTAGGCCATGAAAATAATTGTAGAAAACAAGGCAAAATATTTGACATTCAAATCTCTTTTCGTTTTAAAGTTATTCCATTTCAAGTGCGTTGAAATTGTGTTTGTTTTGATGTATGTTTTGGGTTGTAATACAAGAGTTGTAGCTTGGGATCTTGCTCTCCACTCAAGTCCGTAGTCTTGTCATCGTGCTTTTGTTTCCATTGTGTCATTGGTTTTGGTCGTAATCTCCAGCTTTGAACAGGTGAGTTATTCTCACCAGACAATATGTACCTGTATAACTAGTAAATTGACACCCTGCGAATCTGTAAAAATATATTATCATGTTATATATGCTTATATTATTATCATATGATATTCACACCTGTTTATACACCTGTTATATCATATGTTACTGTTATTTAATGTTATTCTGTTATTTATATCAGTTATCACCATTGCAAGTTCCCTGTAGACTAGAATCACTATGGGTTGAAATGATACATACCCGAACGGACTTTAGAATAGGGAAAAATTGTTATGGGCTGAAATGATAGGCCTGAACGATTTTTATTTAATTTATTTTAACTTGGGATTGCGGGTTTGAAATGATAGAACCCGGATTTTTCTTTTTTTAACCGCGGATTGAAATGATACATATCCGTATCACTTGACCTAGGTTAGAACATTATATACAGGCACGTGGTTATTTTATAAAGTGTTTCGGATATTTTTAAGTATTTTTAAAAATATAAATTTATGAAATTTGATTTAAATAGATTTTTGAAATGTTTTAAAATAAAGAAATTAGGATTTTTCTATGAGTTAAAAATATAATTAATGAATGGTTAAATTGGATTATTGAAATATAACTTAAGTTTGGAATTTGGAATTTTGGTTATAAATGATATTTAAGTTATATAAATAAAAATGAAAATTTAAGTATATTTGGAAAATGGTAAAATATGATAATTTGATTAAATTTGAATTTAAGTGATTTATTAAAGTATTATTG
Organism: Allium fistulosum; assembly: GCA_030737815.1. Taxonomy (NCBI): domain Eukaryota; kingdom Viridiplantae; phylum Streptophyta; class Magnoliopsida; order Asparagales; family Amaryllidaceae; genus Allium; species Allium fistulosum. Next base: position 1,188,637,169 of record CM060904.1, on the reverse strand, counting down.
ATTTTTCTATGAATTTAAGTGGTTAAATAAATGAATGTTTAAAAGTGATCTTTTAAAATATAACTTGACTAGGAAATGTGAAATTTGGTTTTAATTAAAGGTTTAAGTTAATTAAATAAAATTGGAAATTTTGTTAAATTGTGAAATGGTAATTTAAATTTGAAGTGTTAAGTCTATCTGTTGAAATGTGAAGAATTGGAACTTTTACACTTAAACTTATTAAGTAAATTGTTGAAAATTGGATTTAATTATAAGAAATTTATTGTGAAAAAAGATATATGTTAAATGATATGTAAATGAACATTTTAAATGTTAAAATATGATTTTTAAAATGTTTATGTGTTTTAAATTAAAGTTATTTAATTGCTGGAAATACACTAATACCTGAAATTAACTTTTAATAGCATTCAGAAATGTTATAGATTCTGTTTTGAACTAAAATTGTGTAAAAAGAGCTATTACAGCATTTCTGAAATGCTGTAGTTGCTGTAGTTGAACTTATAGGCTAATATTGAACTCAGGCCTATTATAGCATTCTCTGGAAATGCTATAATGATCTGCAGTCTATGTTGAAATCAAATTTAACCCTTGTTTTGAAATCTGAACTACCGCAGCACTTCTGAAATGCTGTCTTTTCTATTTTGAACTATAATTCAACTAAAACTGAGTTTTAACAGCATTTTTAAGTGCTGTCTTTGCTGAATTAAAAATATTTTCAAATATAACTTATAGCAGTTGTTTTTAAATGCTGTGAAATGTTGAAATTTTAATAATTAGGGTTTTTGACTTAGTAAATGAACTCAGAATGGTTTGAAACTTTGGAAATTGAATACTTAATTTGAAAATATAATAATTACACTTTTAAAAGGTTTAAATGAATTATTTTGATTGGAATATAAACTATTTAAAGGTGATTTGAAATGATAGTAAATGAACGATATCTTTGAATTTAAATGGTATTTAAAGTTGAATATTTGGATTTGAACTGATAGGATATTTTATTATATTAAAATGATTTGAAATGAAGTTTTGTAAGGATATGATATTTTATTATATTAAAATGATTTGAAATGAAGTTTTGAAATGATATGAAAATTTAAATATATGGAAATGGTTTGGAATTGATTTAATCTTTATTTTGATAAAGATATGGTTTGAAATGATATTTTATTTTAAAGTAAAGTATTGTTTTTAAAAGTTATAACCACGGGTTATAATAATGATTGGTTGGCAAAGAGACCGGGATCAGATATGGACATACTCTCTGTCGATACCGAAAACCACTTTGACAACCGTGTACGCGGTGGAGATTCCAGAATGAAGTAGGATGGTGGCGACGTTCTTAAGGTATGTTACGTGGACCCAACTCCCGTGAGTTGGCATAAGGTGGCTAAAACAGGAGCGATCTCGGACCAGTGAGGTAGCACCTCTTCTCGGACACATTTCTTCGATATTATACTCTTACTTGTGATTGATTAGATGGCCATCCTCCGATTTGGGAGTGTTGTTCGAGGTGGAACGGTAGTGGCTGCTATGCGTATCCATCAGTCCGTGTGCGTAATTGGTATATCTACCCTGGCATTGCCTTGTGTGCCGTGTCACCTACCATATCGAGCTTTACTACGATTATGATTTTAAGATCCGACCGCGTTAAGGTTCTCCATCCCCTTAACGCTATTTTCTATATGATTATACTTTACTTATTTAGACACTATTATAATAGCAAATATTACTACATAGTAGATATTTTAACGGATCCTTAGAGGATGGGCGGTCCCAAGCATCTTCTAAGTTACTTGTACCCTTATTACAGTTCGCTTGAGTTGGTTTACATTATATAAGTATATATTGTCCTAACTCGAGTGTTTTGTGTTTTGCTTTACGCTCGGGTCAGCCTGAGTTATTCACAGATTTGGATTTCCACTCTCTTGGAGATTTGAATTGCTGGAGATTATCTGCTTGTCATGTCCTATCTATTTCAATTCTGTTGTTCTACTCAGCTTGTACTTGGTTATTATATTGAGACTTTTGTTGTATTCTATTTCTTCTGTTATATCTCATGTAACTCTGATATATTTATATAGTAGCTTCATGAACTACTATTTCTTGTACTTCCGCTGCATTATTTTACTCTGTGTCTGTGATCTGTGATTATATTTATTTACTGTATATTCTGAGATTTGCCAAATTTTATTTACAACGTGGTATTTTGAGCAATTCAACTCCGGCATGAGTGTCTACCTATACACTTATAATGGATGCGAATGGTTGAAAATATCGGGTCGTTACACATACATAAGATCTTTTAGTTTTGATTTGAGTGTTTTGTCTTTTCATTATGCTCGGGTCAGTCTGAGCTTTTCAGTGTATTGAAGATTATTTATTGGAGGATAAAGACGAAGATTCGGTATATTATTGCTATTTATTATTCCACTGCATTCTATGTTCCACTGCATTATTTGTTTATTTATGATGTATGTATAACTTTGATTTGAATTGTAAAGTGTAATCAAATGTTATTTTATAAAACAGCTTCATGAACTGTTTATTTGATTATTATATTTTGTCACTCCATTGCGAGGTTTTGTGTTTTGTTTTTCTTTCTTTTATTTTCTTATTTACACCATTAACAATCCTCCCTTTTGAATGGTTTGAATTAGATATGTGTGGTTTATTGTCGATTTAAACCGTCCAAAAAGGTGGGTTGTTACAGTTGGTATCAGAAAAATCGTTTATTTAATATATATGCGGATTACGGATCTTAAGGCAGAATTAACACTAGAAGGAGGGTGAATAGTGTTTAATTAATTTTATGAATCTTTTCGAAATCTTTTCAAATTAAACCCAAACTGATGCAATTCACAAACATAGAAACAATCACGGAATCATACACAGATGCAAATAGTAAATAAAAGCAGTAAAGGAAAGAAAATACCTGAATTTTATATTGGTTCGGAGTTACCCTACATCCAATCCCACACAATTTCTTGTGCAGAATTCTTTTCAAATATAATGTCGACATTACAAACTCGATTTCAAGGCCACGAGATACACCCTCCTATCTCCGAGTCCAGGGCAAACTCTCTTTATTTAACCAGACTACAAGATCACCTAATTAGTTCACGGGCTACAATCACACCCAATTGATTTATGGGCCATAATCACACCGTTTCCAATATCACTTTGATAAATAAAGAGACTCAATACACTTCTTTGATTACAAATGATCCTATAACTCTGAATAGCACTGAAATGAGAGAGAGAGTGGCAGAGAATCAAACTAGAGATGATCAAGTTTGATTCACTTAGGATTTCGGTAGAGTTTTGTTAAAATATAAGAGAATACTTGAGTGGAGAAGAAGGAGTGAAGGAATGAAGAAAAAATAACTAAAAATTCATTGAAAACAATCGGTATTTATAGAAGAACAATAGTCATGTCCATTCGTGAAAGGTTATGACAAATAGACACTTCATTTGAAAATTTGAAATTTGAATTCTACGACTACCATGTCGACATGGTGGGATGGGGTATGTCTACATGCCCTAGTAAATTTTGAAAATTTATTTTTGTTTTTAAAAGAGATTTTCTTTTTAAAACTTGTCAAAATAATTTCTGAAGTTTATAAACCATTTTGAATATAGTTTAAACTTATAAAAGAGATTTAATAAGTAAATTTTAAAATATATAATCTATAATATAAAAGTAATATTAAAAACTAAATATAGAATATATTTTTGATATTTAAAGCTTATAATATTAAAACCAGGAGATAGTTTAAAAACAAGAGATGATTTTGAAATCAAAATATAAAAGATAATGAAAATAGTTTAAGGCTAAAATATTTAAACTGAGTGAGATGACTTCTAAAAAGTTTTTGAAAAAATATTTAAAATAAATCATTTTGAAAATTTCATGGATTCCATTCCACTAAAGAAGATCGTGGGTTCCATCCCACTAAAGAGGTCGTGGGTTCCATCCCACTATTAAAGCGAGAAGGTGGATTCCATTCCACAATTAAAATCCGAATAAAGATTTTAATGCTATTTTGAAGTTTTAACATAAATCTAGACACTATTACTTATCTTGATATCTTGAACTCTTGAAATCGTGAACTCTTGATACTCATGAGTCTTCAGTCTTGAATCTCTATACTGTACAGTCTTCATTCTCAGTACCTGCATATACATATATGTCTAGAAAAGAATATTAGTATTTATATTTTATAACAAGTCCTAAGGTTGTTGTCATCAAAACCATCATCTCAGGAACTAACAATCTCCCTCTTTTTGATGATGATGACTGTAACGACCCTGGATTTTAATTAAATTTAAATTGATAATTAATTGAATTTTTGAATTTAATTTTAATTAAATTGTTTAAAGATAAATTATAATGATAAAATTTGGGATTGATGGTCTATATTAGAAATAGAAATAAAAATTAAACAATAAGTATTACAGTAAAATTTATAATAAATAAAATAGAAATGGAAGTAATAATAATAATAATTTAAGCCAAAAATAGAAATCAATAAGTTATAAAAATATAAAGAAAAGCATTAGCTAAAATTTTAACAACAAAATAAAATATAGAAATTCATGTATATTTCAAAATAAATTATATAGTTTTATACAATATAAAGTAAATATATATATTTTAATCTTATAAATCCATACAAAATAATGTAATACAAATAGACTACCAAAAATAAAAAAGAAAAATAAAACAAAGTTAGAAGCTCACTTATATCACTAAGTAATGAAGCAAATAAAAAAATAAAAAATAAAAAAAAGAAAAGAAACAAAACCAAATATATACTTGAATTTGAAACAAGGGAACAAAAAGAAGATAAGTATGAACAAAAGAAAAAGAAAAATAAAAATATCTTTAGCTTGCAAAAATAAGTACATGGCAATTAAAACAAGCCACCATAAAATCACGTCAGCCACCAAACAAAGAAAAAATCTCTGATGGGTTGTACTAGAGAGAAAAATATATCATCCTATATTGTACAAAAACCTATTATATCCTGTAAACTTCTTTTATATGTATCAATCTATTCATTAGTTCGTTCATCCATTTAAACTGAGTAAAAGAAAACTGAAGTGAATATCATCTTACACTCAAACCAAATATCAACTTAAAGCTTCAGATTTAAAACATCAAGCAATCAAAGAAATCTGAGATCAAGAAGAAGACTTCCAGTAACAAACTCAAACCAGGTTTTCAACTTTTTTAAATTCAAAAAGGATTTCAACTTTCAAACTGGAAAACTTCTGGAATCAGAATGTTTAAGGTGAGTAACAACTAATGATTTCAAACTTGAGTATATATCTTGCAAATGCTCTGTGTATATGCATCAGTGATTGCTTTTCTTCTTCTCTGTTTAGTTCCAGAGTATCAAACCACAAATAAAATTCCATTTCTTCCTTTCTAATCAATATCAGGCCATAGTTTCAAAACAATATAGTTGTATTTAAGTATGAGCTACAATCTAAAAATAGTTTCATGAAATAAAAATGCATATATAATGAAAAATCAAGTTTTTACAGTAAAAACTTTAATTTCTGGAAATTTCAAGTTTCACGAATTATTGATTCAAGTACATGACTTGAATCCTTATTGGAAGTTACGATTTTTAAGATGTGTTTGATGATTTTTAGTTGCATGGTTTAGGAGCAGTTCAATGATGATCAAAATTGGTATTGTGACCAATTTCCGGTGACACGTGGAACTGGGGGTGTCGGGGTTGTTCGTGGAGATGGAGGAGCCTACCGGGGTGCCTGGAAAAATGGTCGTAGATGATCTCGATCATCGAGATGACAACGGCGAACATTTTAAATTTCTAAACCTAGTTTTTACTATGCTTAGTGTATCGATCACCGCGGCCAGTATAGGTGATCGAGTGCAGTGAGTTTTTGGGTGGTGGTAGATTGGCCGTAGTTGAAGTCATAGCCGAAGTCGTAGACCTTCAGGTGGTCGGAGCTTCAAGCACTAGGCGATGATAGGTTTTGGGAATTGTGGTGCCATTGATTTCCAGGTTTCGATTTATTACCTCGATTTTGTTTTCGAGGTGATAGTGTAGTTCAGATAATAGGGAGATGGCCTGGAGGTGATCGTCGAGTTGCTCGACGTTGCGGCATTGGCTGGAGTTGATCGTTGGCGAAGTGCACGTGCACCGTGCACTAATTCTCGATGATCTGGAGGTGCACTAATTCGAGGCGATAGTGTAGTTCAGATAATAGGGAGATGGCGTGGAGGTGATCGTCGAGTTGCTCGACGTTGCGGCATTGGCTGGAGTTGATCGTTGGTGAAGTGCACGTGCACCGTGCACTAATTCTCGATGATCTGGAAGTTTTGTTAAGTGTTGGGTGGAGCAGGGTTTTCGTGAGTGTCTCGAGTATTTACTCAAGGGAACATAGTTTTGACTTGAAGCTAGATTAGTAGGGGCTCGGAAAAATGGTTGTACAGGTTCAAAGCCTGTTCTGTTTTTTTTAGAATTTAAAGTTTAGTTTTAAATTTTAAAATAAAGTTTTAAACTGAGTTTAAAAGTCAAGTTTTAAATATAACTTTAAGTCAGTTTGGAACTTAGTTTTGGAATAAACAGGTTTTGAATTTAAATTGTTTTATAACTTAAAGAGTGCTTAAGCATTTAAGTGTTTTTTTAAAAGAGATTTAAATTTTAAAATGGAATTTGAAATTTGTAAAGGAAGGATTTAAACAAAGATCAAAATCTTAAACCTGGACTGAAAGTTGAAGTTGAATTCCAGATTTTTAAATGAAATCAAGTTTATAACTTGAAATGTTAAAATAAGTTTAAATGTTAAAAGTATAATTTTAAAAATGTGAATTTAAAGAGAAATTTTATCTAACTCTTTTAAATCTCTTTATAACAAAAGCAATACCTTAACACGTAAATTTAAAAGCAAGTTGAAAATCAATGCTCTAAATATATTTGTGAGTGTTACTTAAATCATTAATAAATATGAGTTTTACTTTTAAGTAAACAAAGATTGAATGATTTGTAATTCATTAACTATTAAGTTAAGTAGAATGGATAATTAATATTTTGTATTACTTAACTTAGCAATTACAAGTTTAAGTTTATGGAGTGAAGTTAGGTTAATTTAATTAAGGAACAATTAAATGGTGATTAAGAACTAATTAAGTTACAATTAACAGAAAAAAATTAATTAAATAATATGGATTAATAAATGGATTATTGATGGTTAATCAAATTTATAATGATTAATGTAAGTAATTTCTTTAGGAAAGTAATTAAAGAAATTTAAATAGTTAATAAAGGTCATTAATTAAGATTATATAAATAATTAATTAATGTGATTAATTTCTAACAATTAATTTAGATTAATTAATTTAATAATAATCATTTTTGAAGTGTAATTGCTTTATGGAAGTAATTAAGAAATTAATTACTCATTGTAATTAATTGATTATTAATTTACCATAACTAGCAAATTTATTCATAGAAGTTAATCTGATTTAAATTAATCAGATAATCAAATTAATCCTATTTATGGATGTTTGAATTGTATTGAATGTTGAATTGTTTGATATCCCTGATATGTGATGCTTTGTGATACATCCTGATTTGTGTAGTGATCTATAATTTACTTATCTGTAATATATATATATATATATCTGTGATCTATGAATGAATGATAAGCGTTATAGTTTATACCGCTTATCAAATATATTATCATATTTGAATCTGTGATGGTTGAATGTTGTTGCATTATTGTGTTGAACCCCTGGACCACACCATACACACACAAATATGGATTGCACGAGGAAATCGATTAAGTCACAGATTTTTTTAACAGTTTTAGAAATTGGATTTTTGAATCCTAAATAGTTTTTGGAATTTGAATTGAGAACTTTTGAAATGAGTTTCCAAAATAAAAGTTATTTTAAATAACTTAATAAAACTTGAAATTTAAGTAATTTGATTTAAATTTGAATTCAATATTTGAAATTGAATTCAATGATTTGGAAATTATGGTCTAAAAGGAACATACAAGTTATAAAGGTGTTTATTTGGGTTTTTAACCATATAAAAGTATGGTTTTGGAAATCTAAATCTAAATCCAAGTTTTATACCTGAATGGGTTTATCTTATGTAAATTGAAATCAGTGTTTTCCATAAAGAGAACTATGTGTTTCAAATAATAGCTTTCATAAAAAGAAAGGATTTCCAATTTGTATCGAAACATTTCAAGTTTGAAATGAAATTGTAGATAGTTTGAGAAAACTATGAATTAACCTTTGCGAAAGATGGTTGAACCTTGTCTTGAAATCAAAGAGGATTTCAAATGGTGTATCTTTTATACTATAAAAGATTTGAATTGTGAATTGTTTTGAAAGTTATCAATTAAATCTTTGATTTACAGATTGAATGGGTTAATTCAATTTGAAAATTGAATTGTTTTAAAAAGCTATAATTGAATCTTTGTGGAAGATCATTAAACTTTGTGTTTGAAATTCGAAAAGTATATCTTTTGTATAAAAGATTTGAAATGGAAATCGATTTGAAAATCCATGAATAGATCTTTGTAACAAACTGGGTGAACTTTGTGAAATAAATCTTTTTATTTAAAAAAGATTTGAAATGGTAATTTGTTTAAACCATTTGAAAGAAAAATTCTGGATCATAAGTTGTGACTTAATTGAAATTCCATTATCCATATGTTTTTAAATATTGCGCTCATTATTCGGTTTAGCCGGGAGAGGACCTTTGCGTCATATAACCCATTCTGAATAAGTGATACGTCGTATATGGATAGCAATTGAAGACCGGTGGTGAAGACCGGGTATTTGTGAAAACGATAGGATAACCTATCGATTGTCTCTGCACCGAGTAGCGCCCGGTATAGAGATTCCCTAAGTGATGGGAAGTTCGATCGGGATTGTGAATACCCAGATTGCAAGGGCTTCTTCAGAAGTGCCTTCGGTTCTGTTCGAACCTGGAACAGACTTGTATGGCTGTATGTCTGACATTACACTTTGAGATATAAAGCTGATTTCTTTCAAATACATTTATGTTTGGTGGCGGAGAATTTATTCTCTTAGCTTAACACCCTTCTCTGAGACGTACGAGCTTAGAGGTTATGTAGTTGAAGGTTATCAGTAATATACTCCCAATTTGGTAGTGTGGCATGCTAAGTGTTGTTGTGTGTTGCTGATCATTTGTTGATCAAAACATGGCTTTCGTGTAAAGCGTAGCCTTGTGGACGAGACCTCATGAGCCTCACAAACCGAAAATGGTCGAAAGAGGAAAGATGCGGCAAGGTTATGAGGGTCGCTCCCTTTAGGGTATGTAACGACCCTAGATTTTAATTTAATTTAAATTGATAATTAAATAAATTTTTGAATAAAAATTGTAAAATTAATTATAAATGGAAGCAAGTTCCCCCAAATACAAATAAATTTTGTATAAACCATTTAAATTTAAAAATATTATAAATATTGTGTATATATGAGAATATATATATGTATATAGATATATATGAGTAAATTGGAATTTATATATATATATATGTATATGTTGGATTTGAAATATAATCTTAAATAAATAGTTTTAAAAATAAATAAAACAAACAAAAATAATAAAAGAAAAATAAAGTAAATACATTGGATAAAATTTTAACAACACAATTAAAATAGAAATCTATTTATATTATTAAGCCATAAGAAAAGAAACAACACTTAAATACAAAACAAAGTAAGCTTTGTCAAAGATAAAGTAGAACAAACAAGAAAAAAAATGAAACCAAAACAAATATCTCCATGCTTTGTACAGCTGAAATGGAGTATAGGAAAGAAAATATAGTATAGTACTAAGCAATCCATGCCATTATCTTGGTACACAATAAAATATCATCTCAGCCGAAAGCAAAGAAGACATAAGGTACATATGCATTTAATGTTTGCATCTCTAGCATAGCAAAGCAAGATTTCAGCCGGCCAAATAAAGGAAAGATCACTGCCTATTGTACTAAAGAGAAAAATATATCATCTCATGTTGTACAAAATATTATACCCAGTAAACATCATTTCTTTATATCTCCTCTTCATTTCATTTTCGTTCATCACAACTGAGGAAATATAAAGTAAGCATCACTTTAAACTTAAAACCAAACTCAAAAATTTCTTTCAAACTAAAATCCCTAAAACAAAAAATATGAAAGCCAGAGAAAAAAAAAGCCTGTGAGCAAATCTGAAGTGATGATCATTTCAAAACTTAAACAAACAACAATCCAATTAAAGCAAACAAGAAGATCCAGGAAGATCAAAGATTCCACCTTTTCAACTCAAAAGTTGTTCTCTGTTTGAATTTTATTTCCAGGTGAGCAAACCTTCTTTGTTTCCTTTACCTGTGAGTAACACCTACTTTTAAAATTTTGAAAGTATGAATATGTGCAAGCTATATTTGTGAATGAGTATGCTCTATATATATATATATATATATATATGGATTCTCTGATATATTTGGAAGATGAATATACTTGTGCAGGCTGATATTTAAATACCTCTCTGTTTTAAGTTCATGAACAAAACATCTTTGATTCAAAATTCTTTTTCTCTCAATCTACTTATAGAGTGGACTTAGAATCAAAATGGAAATTGGTTGTTATGGTATAAACTTGAGATTAAAAACTTATATAAGTTAAAACCAAGTTTAACTTTCTCTGGAAAGCAAGATAACCCAGCTAACTTCAAAAAGAGCAAGAATTCGAACTTTGTAATTTATGAATTCAGATGTATAAATGGGATTGTTTTACTTTAATATGATTTTTAAAGCTAGAATCAAAATTCTTAGAGCTAGGATTAAGCTGCAGTTCCGGGATGAACGAAAATTGGTTATGGTCGATTTTTGGGTGATCGAGTGGACCGGAATGCTCGGCGTTTCGTGTGGGGGTGAAGGAGCCTCCGGAGGAGTTGGGAAAAATATCTGGAGTTGCTCCAGTTCGACGTGGAAGCGGTGGTGGGTTTTTGAATATTTTTAACCTAATTTTGGTGAGGCCGTTTTGTTCGATTCGTTCCACGCCTGGAATCGATCGAGTGTCGCGTGCTCTTGGGGGTTGGAAGTGGGGGAGATGATGAGGCCATGACCGGAATTTCAGCACCTCCGGTGGTCGAGGCGGCGAGAGCAAGCCGTTTTCCAGGTTTTGGTTGGGTAGTCTAGCTTGTTTCCAGGTTTGGGGTTATATCCTCGATTTTGATTCGCGTGGTGGTTGTGTGATCTGAGAGTTCGAGGAGGCTCGCGTGCGTTCGTGTGGTCGTTGACGATGTTCGCGATGGCCTACGGTGGCTGGAGTCGATGGGGTAGGTGCACGCGTGTACGTTTGTGCACCTAGAAGGTGTGTGCTTTGGGAAGAAGAACGAGTCTCGAAGTCAAGCACGTGCACGTTGATTTTCTGGTTCACGTTGTTAGTGAGGTTGGAGAAGAGAGAAGGGACGCGGGGAAAAGTAGGGAAGAACTCGAGTTTTTCTCGAGTAAAGTTGTTTTGGGACTCGAAGCAAATTGCTTCTGGCTCGGGTCGAAAACTGGGACAGGTTTAAACCTGTTTTCTGTTTTAAACTTTAAAATCTAATCTCAAATTATAAACAAAGTTTAAGATTTAAATCAAAGTTTAAATAATAAATTCAAGTTTGTCTGAAAACTTAGTTTGTGAATAAATCAAGTTTTAGAAGGTTTAAATTGAAGGTTTTGAAATAAATGATCTTTAAACCAATCAAGTTTTAAGAATGTTGTAAACTTATATTCTTAGCAGGTTATTTTAAATAAAACTTGATAAAGTGTTTAGGAATAAATTAAATGTTTTAAAATGTTAATTAACATTGAAGTTTTTAAGGTTGGTAATAATTTGATTCCAAAGTTATTAAAGAAGATTTTAAAATGTTAATTAAGATGAATTATTATTAATTAATTGTTTTAAAAAGGTAATTAATTAATTAAAGGTTAATTTATTAATTGAAGATAATTAATTAAATAGTGAATTAAATAATTAAAGACTAATTCTTTAAATAATTAAAGGTTGATGAATTATAATTAAAGGTTAACTAATTATTGATGGTTAATTAATAAATGATTAAAGAATAATTAATCAAAATGATCTGTAATTTATTAATGTTAATTAACCAGGATTAGTAATTTTCGTAAGTAATTAAAACTGATTTGGATTACTCAAACAATTAACTGATCTTACTTATAGATGTTTGATATTTTATTACATGCTATGTGATGGATTGATATATTAGTTATGTGATGCGATGCTATGTTATGTTTTGTGCTAAGCTGTTATATCTGTGATGTATATATTGTTATATGAATATGCAACCCCTTGACCCGTAAAACGGCACTTGAATTTCGATGCGATAGGGAGTCGGATTCCAGTTGGTTATCCGAAACCCGCATCGAATTGTAATAGTGAATCTTTGTGACCGATAAATTTATTTTATCTATGAACCTGTGAATGAAGATAAGCGTTATCGATTATACCGCTTATCGATATATCTGTGATGATTGATGTTATGCACTATTGTGTGAAATCCCTGGACTACACTATACACACACAAATATGGATTTCACGTGGAAATTGGTTAAGTCACAGATGATTTAAAATTTATGTTTTGAAATTGAAATTTTAATTTCAATTGATTTTGGAAATAAATTTGGGTTTAAAGTGAAAAGCTTTTGAAATGGAATTTCAAAGATAAAACTTATTTTCGAATAACTTAATTAAGTTTTAAAGATATTTTGGAAGTTTTGAAGTTTAAATAATTTGATTTAAACTTAAATTCAAGATTTGAAATTGAATTCTATGATTTGAAACTAGGGATTAAAGATGTTATACCCATTATATAAGGGTTAAATTATTTTAAAAGGTATTGATTTTGGAATGTGAATATAATTCAAGGGCTTTAACTCGTGCAAATAAAATTGGATTTTCTTAAACGAAAACTATTTGTTTTCAAATAATAACAGCTTTCATATAAGAAGTGAACTTCCAATTTGTGTTGAAAGGTTTCAAATTTAAAATGAAATTGAGATGTTTTGAAAGGCTATGAGTGAATTCTTTTTGAAAGCTATGAATTGAATCTGTTTATTTTTAACAGATTTGAAAATGGTAATTTGTTTAAACCATTCGAAATGAAATTGTTTTGAAAGCTATAAGTTGAATCTTTGTTTTAAAGATTTAACGAGTTAATCCAACTGAAACGGAAATTGTTTTGAAATCTGTGAATGGATTTTTGTTGAAACTGGGTGAACTTTGTGAAATAAATCTTTTTGTTTAAAGATTTGAAAATGGTAATTTGTTTTAACCATTCGAATGAAAAGTTTTGCTGTGATTTAACTGAGACCCCAATATCCATATGATTTCTAATAATTGCGCTCGTTATTCGGGTTAGCTGGGAAAAGACATTTGTGTCATATAACCCATTTCGAATAGTGATACGACGTAAATGGATAACATTTGAAGACCGGTGGTGAAGACTGGATATTTTCGAAAACGAAAGGACAACTCGTCGAATGTCTCTGCATCGACTGGCCCCGATATAGAGATTTTATCACCCTTTGTGATGGGAAGTCCGGACGGGATTGTGAATACCCGGAATTGCAAGGGCTTCGTAAGAAGTGCCTTCGGTTCTGTTCGATCCCGGAACAGACTTGTATGGTTACATGTCTGACATTACATTTTGAGATATAAAGCATATTTCTTTCAAATACATTTCTGTTTGGTGGCGGAGAATTTATTCTCTTAGCTTAACACCCTTCTCTAAGAAGTACGAGCTCAGAGGTTATGTAGTTGAAGGTTATCAACGATATACTCCCAATTTGGTAATGTGACATGCTGAGTGTTGCTGTGTGATGATCATTATTTGATCATTGTGATATGATCATTTGTTTGATCATTTATCTTTGTGATCATTACTTTGATCATCTGTTGACCCGAAACATGGCTTTGTATAAAGCGTAGCTTTGTGGACAAGACTTCGTCGAACCTCACACCCCGGAATGGTCAAAACAGGAAGGATGCAGCAAGGTTATTAGGGGGTAGCGCCCCTTTAGTGTATGTCATTCCTTCTGGATAGAGGTGGTATCATGGTATGGAGCCCAGATATTTAACCTATGTTGTTGCTGCAAATTTATTACTTTGTGGTTGTTGGAATCGAGGATCCTCGGGAAGATCGGTTACGATCGAGGGATGACATATTCGTGTCAGTAGTTACCCAGTTAGGGGTAACCCGGCCTTGTGTTGGCAGAGATCTAACCGTAATGTTAGATTATTTCTCGGGTCGTCTTTCCAGAGGCGTACCTATGTGGCAATGGGAAGTTCCTTGGCCTGACCATTTGTTGGAAATCCATCTTCCAATACGAACTGTGTACGGTATTAGTTGTAGAACCTGCCATTTACTTATGGTGGTCACCACTGTTTAGATGGTAGCTATAGTAGGCATAGTTCGGAATGCCTATGCTGGCTAAGATTTATATTATACTTTTGAAAAGGTTTCTGCACTATGCACTAGTAATAATATCCAATGATTTGTTTTGTGTAGTAAGCATCTTTGACTATCATAAGAAGAAATCTCCTCCAATTCTGCGTTTGCATTGTGTGTGTTGCAGGAGGTATTATGGTAGTTTCATTTTCCAAAAGCATTGCGAATTGACCTTAAAATTCTCTACTATTTGTTTTAAAGATAAATTGTTTTTGTTGCTCACACCAGTCCCATGACTGATCCGGAGTTTATTGTTTCTTTCCTAAACTCTAAATGCTCAAAATTTTTTCTACACGGGCAATCTAGAGTTGGGTTTTTCAGATAGTCGGAATTAGTAGATTTTCTGGAGCTAGTTCAGTCTTTTGATATGGATTGCACTTGCTTATCTTTGTGCATCGTTATTGGGAGTTCAATCTATTTCTAGATTAGCGTTTTGAAGATGGAGATTATTCGCTGCTGGTGTTATCATTTTCTTTTCCGCTGCTATTTCTTGTATCATATCTCTGATGTATATTGATATTCATTGTATCACTCTGTTGTATGAGATATTGTATATCAATGTATTATTCTTTTTCTTCCGCTGTGTTATTTACTTAATTGTGTTATAAGCTCCGGTGACTCGGATTTGAACGGTCGAATCTATGGCATTCGAGTACGATGTAAAGTATGGATGTCGATTTTCGAACGCGAAAATCCGTATCGTTACAGGGTATGTCATTTCCTTCTGGAAAAAGGTGATATTATGGTATGGAGCACAGATATTTACCTGTGTGGTTGCCCCAATCTCATTTACTGTGTGATTGTTGCTTTGTGATCGAGGGCCCTCGGATAAAGGTTGTAAAGACCCAAAAACTCGGCCTTTGAAAATCGGCACCCGTACTTCACTTGTACTCTAAATGCCGTAGATTCAAACACCGAATCTGGTTCTCCGAAGCTTATAACACCATTAAGTACAACAACACAGTGGAAGAAAAAGAATATATCAATATATATAACATTGATACAATGACAGATACAAAATCTAATACAATATGATACAACGGAATGATACAACAGATATCAATATACATCAGAGATATGATACAAGAAATAGCAGCGGAAAGAAAATAGATAACACCAGCAGTGGATAGAATATCTCCAATAGAATGCTCCAAGATAAGCAACGTCAGTCCATGAAATCCAAGAGCTGAACTAGCTCCAGATAATCTACTAAACCTGAATATCTAAAAACCCCAACTCTAGACTGCTCGTGTAGAAAATTATGAGCACCCAGAGTTTAGGAAAGGAACAATAAACGCCGAGTCAGTCGTGGGACTGGTGTGAGCAAAAAAAACACAGTTTATCTTTAAAACAAAGTAAGATTGAATTTCGCAATGCTTTTGGAAAATGAAACTACCATAAGGCCTCTCGTACACACACACACAATGCAAACGCAGAATCGGAGGAGATTTCTCCTTATGATAGTCAAACATGCTTACTACGTAAACAAATCATTGAATATTATTACTAGTGCATAGTGAAGAAAACATTTCGAAAGTATAATATTAATCTTAGCCAACATACGACCAATATCGTATGCCTACTATAGCTACCATCTAAACAGTGGTGACCACCATAAGTAAATGGCAGGTTCTACAACTAAAACCGTACAAGTTTCGTATTGGAAAATGGAGTTCCAACAAATGGTCAGGCTAAGGAACTTCCTTTCCTACTGCCGAATGGGATCGCCTCTGGCTGGACGTCCCGAGAGACAAACTGCTCTCTGCCAACACAAGGCCGGGTTACCCCTATAACAGGTAACTCATGAATATGCCACCTCCCGGTCCTTTGGGACCTTTATCCGAGGCCTCGGTAACCAACATCACACATAATAAATAAAGTGTGTCCACATGAGTAAGTATCTGGGCTCCATACCATGATACCACCCTTTTCTAGAAGGAAATGACATACCCTAAAGGGCGCGACCCTCATAACCTTGCCGCATATTCCTGTTTCGACCATTTCCGGGTTGTGAGGTATGACGAAGTCTCGTCCACAAAGCTACGCTTTGTCACAAAGCTACGCTTTGTCACAAAGCCATGCTTTGGGTCAACAGATGATCAAAGTAATGATCACAAAGATAAATGATCAAACAAATGATCATATCACAAATGATCAAATAATGATCATCACACAGCAACACTCAGCATGTCACATTACCAAATTGGGAGTATATCGCCGATAACCTTCAACTACAAAACCTCTGAGCTCGTACGTCTCAGAGAAGGATGTTAAGCTAAGAGAATAAATTCTCCGCCACCAACAGAAATGTATTTGAAAGAAATCTTCTTTATATCTCAAAGTGTAATGTCAGACATGTAACCATACAAGTCTGTTCCGGGTTCGAACAGAACCGAAGGCACTTCCGAAGAAACCCTTGCAAATCCGGATAATTTTCTAATCAAGTCCGGACTTCCCATCACAAAGGGTGCTAAAATCTCTATATCGGGGACCAGTCGATGCAGAGACATTCGACGAGTTGTCCTTTCGTTTTCGAAAATATCCGGTCTTCACCACCGGTCTTCAAATGTTATCCATATACGACGTATCAGTATTCGGAACGGGTTATATGACACAAAGGTCCTCTCCCGGCTAAACCGAATAATGAGCGCAATATTTTAAAAACATATGGATATTGGGATTTCAATTAAGTCACAACTTATTACCCAAAACTTTTCTTTAAATGGTTTAACAGATTACCATTTTCAAATCTTTAAACAAAAAGATTCATTTTAACAACCTTCAACGGTTTAACAATTTTCCACACTTTAATCTTTTAAACAAAAGATTCATTCACAGATTTTCCAAATTAATTTCCATTTCAATTTGATTAACTCGTTAAATCTTTAAATCAAAGATTTAACTCATAGTTTTCAAAACAATTCCATTTCAAATGGTTTACACAAATCATCATTTTAAATCTACTAAAAATAAGCAGATTTAATTCATAGCTTTCAAAAAGAATTTCATTCATAACTTGGAAAACCATTTTTTCAATTCAAACTTGAAATTCCTTTAATTAAACTGGAATTTCTTTTCTTATTTGAAAGCTTTTATCATTTGAAAACAAACAGTTTTCATTTTGGAAATCTGATTCATTTATACGAGTTAAGGTCTTTGGATTAAATCCAAATTCTCAAAATTATGCTTTTAAAACACATTTATATCATCTTTAATCCCTAGTTTCAAATCATAGGATTCAATTTCAAACTTGAATTCAAATTTAAATCAAATTATTTAAATTTTCAAAACTTGATTAAGTTATTCAAAATAACTTCTATCTTTGAAATTCCATTTCAAAAGCTTTTCACTTTAAACCCAAATTTCCAATTTCAAAATCAATTGAAATTAAATTTTCAATTTCGAAAACATCAAATTTAAATTATCTGTGACTTAACCGATTTCCACGTGAAATCCATATTTGTGTGTGTAAAAGTATAGTCCAGGGGTTTAACACAATAGTGCAACATCATTCAATCATCACAGATCAGAATATAGAAATATAGCTGATAAGCGATATAAACTATAATGCTTATCGTTCATTCATAGATCACATATATATATCACAGATAATAAATTATATCACAGATAATTAACTACATTACAGATTACACACAAATCGTAATATGTCACAAAACATCACAATTCAGAGATATCAAACAATTCAATTATTCAGTCAAGTCCAAACATTCACAAGTAGGATCAATTAATATCTGATCATAATTAATTTATACCAGATTAATTATTTATGAATAACTACCAATCTTGGTTAATTAATCATTAATTAATGATAAACCATTTTAATTAATTGACCTTTAATCATTTATTAATTAACCTTTAATTAATTAATTATCCTCAATTTAATTACCTTAATTAATAAATCATATTAATTAATTAACCTTTAAACCAATTACATAATTAATTAATCCCTTAATTGCTTTCATTAAGTAATTAGCAACTTACAATTGATTATCTTAATTAATTAATCTAATTAATTATCAAAATTAATCACATTAATTTGATTACTTAATAATTTCTAGTTAATTATCTTCATTAACTAATAACATTTCTTTAATTGCTTTCTTGAGAAATTATCTTAGATTAATTCATTATTAATCATTTCTAATTATAAATTAATCTAAATTATTTATTTATAAATTAAATAAATCATTCTTTAATTACCTTATTAATTCAAATCATTTTATTACCTTAGTTATTTCTAAGATAATTAATTTCTTTATTAATGATTGCATTTACATTTAAGTGTATTTTAAACATTACACTTTAAATTTAAACTCAAATTCTATTTTAAATTCAAATTCTCCATACCCTTAATTTCTTTTTATTTTAAATAAACAAATTGAATTTAAAACTTTATTTATCTTCAAAACTGAATTCTATTTCAAACTGGAACCCTTATTTTTAGTTTTGGTTCAAACTCAGTTTTAAAAACCTTGTTTTCAAATTTAAATTTAGTTTCAAGTTTCAAAGCAGAGAACAGTTTTAAAATCTGAAGAAAATTCTACCCGAGCCACGCGAGAACCTACTTCGAGTCGAACAAGGAAAATCTTCGAGTAAATCACACAACATTCTCGAGATCAACCCGAGACAACAGCTCCTTCCCCAAATTCACATCATTCCTAAATGCACGAACTTCACGCGTGCACGTGCACGAGAGCTCTGGCGAACTCCAGTCGTCGCCGAGACCAGGTACACATCGACGATGACCTTGCCGACCAACCTGACCACCCTGAAGCGTGAACCCACGTCGCATCCGAGATCGAGCTATATGACCCAGACTTCATCAAAACAACCACCAGAAAACTGTCTCGTCCTCTAACCTCTGGCCATCAGAGGCCACCAAAATTCGACCGAAGCTTCGCCAACCATTCCTACTTCGATTCCCCAAGGTATTGTTCAACTCGACACTATAGAGACGACGCGGTTCCTCTTCAAACCCATACAAGTAAAATAGCTTTAAAACCCTACATCATCATCCTCAAAACACCACGATGATCAGAAAAATATAACTCCATTTTTCCACCAATCTTCGACACCCCGGTTACCTTCATCATGATCTCGACGCCTATAAACTTGCCGTTCGACGGATTTTGGCAAAACTATAGTTTCCGTTCAACCTAGGATTTCTCGTTAATTTCATGTTTAAAATTCTTGAAACAATTACTAAAAATCATGTATTTGCAATACAAATCTAGTTGTGTAGTCAGAATTTGAAGTTAATAAAATTTATTTTCTGCATATGTAGATCTTTACTGTAATACCCAAATTTATAAATATTCTTGAATAATTTCTACTGGGAATTATTTTTAAAAATGAATTAAAAATGTTTCTAACAATTTCCTTTTAGAGATCAAAGCTTAATTTTGTTTAAAAAGGAAGATATTTTTTTTTTTTCCAATCTGTTGTTCTTAATCCTGTGAAGATACCAGATGCACAGATATATATATATATATATATATATATAAACATGCAGACAAATATACACATCATTCAAACACCTTTCGTATCCTAATTCACAAATCATTTAGATATATATCAGGTTGAGTTTGCTCACCTGGAACAGTTTGAAAACAGAGAAGCAGATTTACTTTGGAAAACTGGAAGTTGTCTGGATGTTGAACTTTGATTTGTTTTTGTTTGAGATGATCTGATACTTGATTTTGCAGTTTGAATTTTGTTTTTAGTTTTGCATGATATTCTTTTCTCAGTTAAAATGGTGGACGAAATCGAAATGAGGATTGATATAGAGGAGAATATATTTGTACAGGTGATAATATTTTGTACAAACTGATATGAAATTTGTACAATAGAAACCAGCGATATTTTTCTTTTTATTGTTTGACTATGTAAGGGTTTGGTGGTTGATATGATAAAACTTGTGCGTGCATTAATTAGTTTGTACCATATCTCATTTATAAAATCTTCGGTTGAGATGATATATTGTGCTATCATTAATTGCTTTGTACATTATACTTATTCTTTGTACAAATATATATCGGCTGTACACATATGAAGATAAATTTGAGTGTCCTCTGACCTCTCTTGTTTGAATACTTAAACATATTTGTCCTTTTAATTTGTTTGTTCAACTCAAATACATCATGTTGTCTTCTCATACAGGCTTTCCTATATGTATGTTACTTGTTTATATTTTTATCCTTTGTATTTGACTGGCTTCTTTTATTATTTTTGTTTGTTTTATTACTTGGTATTATTTTGTATTGACTTATAAATATCAAGATTTACTCTATATTGTATGAACTATGTATATATATATATTTATCATATATATTTGTATTATTTGTTTCATTTTCGTCTACATTTATTCATATTTAAATGTATTTTATTTTCTTTAAATCCTATTGTTTTGTAATATAAATAAATTCCTATTTTAAATTCGATGTTAGGATTTATTCTAATATTTATTATTATCATTTATTATTAAACCATTTATTTCTAATCCATTTATATTGAGATTTAAATCCAATTATCAATATATATCTTTTCAAATCTATTCATATAGGCACAACTATATAAATTCACATATATCTACAATTTCTAAATTTTAAAATGATTTAATATATTTTTATTTGGATTCGGGGAAACTCGCATCACTTTGATCGATAAATTTTACAATTTTTATTCAAACATCAATTTAATTATCAATTTAAATATATAAAAATTTGAGGTCGTTACAGACTTCCCCCCTTAAAAGAATTTCATCCTCGAAATTGCTAAGGAGACACGAAGATAGATGAAGAATGTTTCATCAAATCAAACTGAACATCTATTCTGCATTTGGCTTACCAAATCAGAATATCAATAATAGATACAAGAACGAATCTGTTGAATTCCTTCACACGATACTCGGGTTATCTAGATCTACGAAATATACAATGGCATCGGTTAGTTCGAAAGGATAACTAACCATTCGTAGAACATATCGGGACCCAAAGAATAGATATATGTATGGATACAATTTCAAAACTTTTAGTTTAAAAAACCAAAATGTACCTATCAACTATAGCAATCAAAGCAACCAAGGCAACCAATACATCCAAACAAACAAGTCTGGCCTATCTGGAGTTTATGTCCCATATTTATATATTGAATTTCTTCCTGGATCCACCAGAAATTATCGAAGAATTGAGAAAAGAGATGTTGAACAAAAGAGATTGATAGAGAAAAGATTTCTTCCTTGTTGTTACAGAGTATTGACCATTTCATAGTGGTATCCACCTGTCCCCTATCTCATCCTCTTCTTGCACTCACACTCACTATCAGTGGATAGTAAGAGAATTTACTGAGGCGTACAGACATATACCTTAGAGATTACTCATTCTAGGGTATACTTCACCCTATCTCTAATGAGCTACTTAATGTGTTATACTCCTGAGCTAAAGTTTAACCCTCAGCTCTGATACCACGTTGTAAAGACCCAAAAACTCGGCCTTCGAAAATCGGCACTCGTACTTCACTTGTACTCTAAATGCCGTAGATTCAAACACTGAATCTGGTTCTCCGAAGCTTATAACACCATTAAGTACAACAACACAGCGGAAGAAAAAGAATATATCAATATATATAACATTGATACAATGACAGATACAAAATCTGATACAATATGATACAACGGAATGATACAACAGATATCAATATACATCAGAGATATGATACAAGAAATAGCAGTGGAAAGAAAATAGATAACACCAGCAGTGGATAGAATATCTCCAATAGAATGCTCCAAGATAATCAACGTCAGTCCATGAACTCCAAGAGCTGAACTAGCTCCAGATAATCTACTAAACCTGAATATCTAAAAACCCCAACTCTAGACTGCTCGTGTAGAAAATTATGAGCACCCAGAGTTTAGGAAATGAAAAATAAACTCCGAGTCAGTCGTGGGATTGGTGTGAGCAAAAAAAACACAGTTTATCTTTAAAACAAAGTAAGATTGAATTTCGCAATGCTTTTGGAAAATGAAACTACCATAAGGCCTCCCGCACACACACAATGCAAACGCAGAATCGGAGGAGATTTCTCCTTATGATAGTCAAACATGCTTACTACGCAAACAAATCATTGAATATTATTACTAGTGCATAGTGGAGAAAACATTTCGAAAGTATAATATTAATCTTAGCCAACATACGACCAGTATCGTATGCCTACTATAGCTACCATCTAAACAGTGGTGACCACCATAAGTAAATGGCAGGTTCTACAACTAAAACCGTACAAGTTCCGTATTGGGAAATGGATTTCCAACAAATGGTCAGGCTAAGGAACTTCCTTTCCTACTGCCGAATGGGATCGCCTCTGGCTGGATGTCCCGAGAGACAAACTTCTCTCTACCAACACAAGGCCGGGTTACCCCTATAACAGGTAACTCATGAATATGCCACCTCCCGGTCCTTTGGGACCTTTATCCGAGGCCTCGGTAACCAACATCACACATAATAAATAAAGTGTGTCCACATGAGTAAGTATCTGGGCTCCATACCATGATACCACCCTTTTTTAGAAGGAAATGACATACCCTAAAGGGCGCGACCCTCATAACCTTGCCGCATATTCCTGTTTCGACCATTTCCGGGTTGTGAGGTATGACGAAGTCTCGTCCACAAAGCTACGCTTTGTCACAAAGCCATGCTTTGGGTCAACAGATGATCAAAGTAATGATCACAAAGATAAATGATCAAACAAATGATCATATCACAAATGATGATCATCACACAACAACACTCAGCATGTCACATTACCAAATTGGGAGTATATCGCTGATAACCTTCAACTACAAAACCTCTGAGCTCGTACGTCTCAGAGAAGGGTGTTAAGCTAAGAGAATAAATTCTCCGCCACCAACAGAAATGTATTTGAAAGAAATCTGCTTTATATCTCAAAGTGTAATGTCAGACATGTAACCATACAAGTCTGTTCCGGGTTCGAACAGAACCGAAGGCACTTCCGAAGAAGCCCTTGCAAATCCGGATAATTTTCTAATCACGTCCGGACTTCCCATCACAAAGGGTGCTAAAATCTCTATATCGGGGACCAGTCGATGCAGAGACATTCGACGAGTTGTCCTTTCATTTTCGAAAATATCCGGTCTTCACCACCGGTCTTCAAATGCTATTCATAGACGACGTATTAGTATTCGGAACGGGTTATATGACACAAAGGTCCTCTCCCAGCTAAATCGAATAATGAGCGCAATATTTTAAAAACATATGGATATTGGGATTTCAATTAAGTCACAACTTATTACCCAAAACTTTTCTTTAAATGGTTTAACAGATTACCATTTTCAAATCTTTAAACAAAAAGATTCATTTTAACAACCTTCAACGGTTTAACAATTTTCCACACTTTAATCTTTTAAACAAAAGATTCATTCACAGATTTTCCAAATTAATTTCCATTTCAATTTGATTAACTCGTTAAATCTTTAAATCAAAGATTTAACTCATAGTTTTCAAAACAATTCCATTTCAAATGGTTTACACAAATCATCATTTTAAATCTGTTAAAAACAAGCAGATTTAATTCATAGCTTTCAAAAAGAATTTCATTCATAACTTGGAAAACCATTTTTTCAATTCAAACTTGAAATCCCTTTAATTAAACTGGAATTTCTTTTCTTATTTGAAAGCTTTTATCATTTGAAAACAAACAGTTTTCATTTTGGAAATCTGATTCATTTATACGAGTTAAGGTCTTTGGGTTAAATCCAAATTCTCAAAATTATGCTTTTAAATGGTTTAGATTCATACAAACACATTTATATCATCTTTAATCCCTAGTTTCAAATCATAGGATTCAATTTCAAACTTGAATTCAAATCTAAATCAAATTATTTAAATTTTCAAAACTTGATTAAGTTATTCAAAATAACTTCTATCTTTGAAATTCCATTTCAAAAGCTTTTCACTTTAAACCCAAATTTCCAATTTCAAAATCAATTGAAATTAAATTTCCAATTTCGAAAACATCAAATTTAAATTATCTGTGACTTAACCGATTTCCACGTGAAATCCATATTTGTGTGTGTAAAAGTATAGTCCAGGGGTTTAACACAATAGTGCAACATCATTCAATCATCACAGATCAGAATACAGAAATATAGCTGATAAGCGATATAAACTATAATGCTTCTCGTTCATTCATAGATCACATATATATATCACAGATAATAAATTATATCACAGATAATTAACTACATTACAGATTACACACAAATCGTAATATGTCACAAAGCATCACAATTCAGAGATATCAAACAATTCAATTATTCAGTCAAGTCCAAACATTCACAAGTAGGATCAATTAATATCTGATCATAATTAATTTATACCAGATTAATTATTTATGAATAACTACCAATCTTGGTTAATTAATCATTAATTAATGATAAACCATTTTAATTAATTGACCTTTAATCATTTATTAATTAACCTTTAATTAATTAATTATCCTCAATTTAATTACCTTAATTAATAAATCATATTAATTAATTAACCTTTAAACCAATTACATAATTAATTAATCCCTTAATTGCTTTCATTATGTAATTAACAACTTACAATTGATTATCTTAATTAATTAATCTAATTAATTATCAAAATTAATCACATTAATTTGATTACTTAATAATTTCTAGTTAATTATCTTCATTAACTAATAACATTTCTTTAATTGCTTTCTTGAGAAATTATCTTAGATTAATTCATTATTAATCATTTCTAATTATAAATTAATCTAAATTATTTATTTATAAATTAAATAAATCATTCTTTAATTACCTTATTAATTCAAATCATTTTATTACCTTAGTTATTTCTAAGATAATTAATTTCTTTATTAATGATTTCATTTACATTTAAGTGTATTTTAAACATTACACTTTAAATTTAAACTCAAATTCTATTTTAAATTCAAATTCTCCATACCCTTAATTTCTTTTTATTTTAAATAAACAAATTGAATTTAAAACTTTATTTATCTTCAAAACTGAATTCTATTTCAAACTGGAACCCTTATTTACAGTTTTGGTTCAAACTCATTTTAAAAACCTTGTTTTCAAATTTAAATTTAGTTTCAAGTTTCAAAGCAGAGAACGGTTTTAAAATCTGAAGAAAATTCTACCCGAGCCACGCGAGAATCTACTTCGAGTCGAACATGGAAAATCTTCGAGTAAATCACGCAACATTCTCGAGATCAACCCGAGACAACAGCTCCTTCCCCAAATTCACATCATTCCTTAATGCACGAACTTCACGCGTGCACGTGCACGAGAGCTCTGGCGAACTCCAGTCGTCGCCGAGACCAGGTACACATCGACGATGACCTCGCCGACCAACCTGACCACCCTGAAGCATGAACCCACGTCGCATCTGAGATCGAGCTATACGACCCAGACTTCATCAAAACAACCACCAGAAAACTGTCTCGTCCTCCAACCTCTGGCCATCAGAGGCCACCAAAATTCGACCGAAGCTTCGCCAACCATTCCTACTTCGATTCCCCAAGGTATCGTTCAACTCGACACTACAGAGACGACATGGTTCCTCTTCAAACCCATACAAGTAAAATAGCTTTAAAACCCTACATCATCATCGTCAAAACACCATGATGATCAGAAAAATATAACTCCATTTTTCCACCAATCTTCGACACCCCGGCTACCTTCCATCATGATCTCGACGCCTATAAACTTGTCGTTCGATGGATTTTGGCAAAACTACAGTTTCCGTTCAACCTAGGATTTCTCGTTAATTTCATGCTTAAAATTCTTGAAACAATTACTAAAAATCATGTATTTGCAATACAAATCTAGTTGTGTAGTCAGAATTTGAAGTAAATAAAATTTATTTTTGGCATATGTAGATCTTTACTGTAATACCCAAATTTATAAATATTCTTGAATAATTTCTACTGGGAATTATTTTTAAAAATGAATTAAAAATGTTTCTAACAATTTCCTTTTAGAGATCAAAGCTTAATTTTGTTTAAAAAGGAAGATATACATTTTTTTTCCAATCTGTTGTTCTTAATCCTGTGAAGATACCAGATGCACAGATATATATATATATATATAAATATGCAGACAAATATACACATCATTCAAACACCTTTCATATCCTAATTCACAAATCATTTAGATATATATCAGGTTGAGTTTGCTCACCTGGAACAGTTTGAAAACAGAGAAGCATATTTACTTTGGAAAACTGGAAGTTGTCTGGATTTTGAACTTTGATTTGTTTTTGTTTGAGATGATCTGATACTTGATTTTGCAGTTTGAATTTTGTTTTTAGTTTTGCATGATATTCTTTTCTCAGTTAAAATGGTGGACGAAATCGAAATGAGGATTGATATAGAGGAGAATATATTTGTACAGGTGATAATATTTTGTACAAACTGATATGAAATTTGTACAATAGAAACCAGAGATATTTTTCTTTTTATTGTTTGACTCTGCAAGGGTTTGGTGGCTGATATGATAATACTTGTGCGTGCATTAATTAGTTTGTACCATATCTCATTTATAAAATCTTCGGCTGAGATGATATATTGTGCTATCATTAATTGCTTTGTACATTATACTTATTCTTTGTACAAATATATATCGGCTGTACACATATGAAGATAAATTTGAGTGTCCTCTGACCTCTCTTGTTTGAATACTTAAACATATTTGTCCTTTTAATTTGTTTGTTCAACTCAAATACATCATGTTGTCTTCTCATACAGGCTTTCCTATATGTATGTTACTTGTTTATATTTTTATCCTTTGTATTTGACTGGCTTCTTTTATTATTTTTGTTTGTTTTATTACTTGGTATTATTTTGTATTGACTTATAAATATCAAGATTTACTCTATATTGTATGAACTATGTATAAATATATTTATCATATATATTTGTATTATTTGTTTCATTTTCGTTTACATTTATTCATATTTAAATGTATTCTATTTTCTTTAAATCTTATTGTTTTGTAATATAAATAAATTCCTATTTTAAATTCGATGTTAGGATTTATTCTAATATTTATTATTATCATTTATTATTAAACCATTTATTTCTAATCCATTTATATTGAGATTTAAATCCAATTATCAATATATATCTTTTCAAATCTATTCATATAGGCACAACTGTATAAATTCACATATATCTACAATTTCTAAATTTTAAAATGATTTAATATATTTTTATTTGGATTCGAGGAAACTCGCATCACTTTGATCGATAAATTTTACAATTTTTATTCAAAAATCAATTTAATTATCAATTTAAATATATAAAAATTCGGGGTTGTTACAAAGGTCCCAAAGGACCGGGGGGTGGCATATTCGTGTAGTAGTTACCTAGTAAGAGGTAACCCGGCCTTTTGTTGGCAGCGAGCAGTTGTCTCTCGGGACGTCCCTCCAGAGGCGTTTCCATGTGGTAGTAGGAAGTTCCTTAGCCTGACCATTTGTTGGAAATCCATAGAAACAATACGAGCCCTTTACGATTGCAATTTGTATAACCTGTCTCCTCAGGCGGCAGCTATAGCAAGCATAATATAATGGTACCTATGCTGGCTAAGATTAATATTGTATTTTTGAAATGATTTTTCACTATGCACTAATAATAATATCAAAAGAGTTTTCTCGTATTAAGCATATTTGACTATCATAAGAAGAAATCTCCTCCAAGTCTGCGATTGCATTGTGTGTGTGGTGGGAGGTCTTATGTTAGTTTCATTTTTCAAAAGCATTGCGGATTTCAATGTTTAAAATTCTTTTGTTGTTTGTTTTAAAGATAAAGTGTTTTTGTTACTCATACCAGTCCCATGACTGACCTGGAGTTTATTGTTCCCTTCCTATACTCTGGGTGCCCATAATTTTCCATACGGGCAGTCTAGAGTTGGGTTTTTCAGATAGTCAAGTTTAGTAGATTATCGGGAGCTAGTTCAGTTTTTGGAGTTCTGCACTGACCTTGCTTATCTTGGTGCAACGTGATTGTGGTTCGAGCTTGATGTTGGAGTTATTGGTCTCATTCTCTTTGTCGGATCACTTGGAGTATCACTTCTGTTTTCCGCTGTAGCATCTTTATTTATCTCTGATATTCTTATATCATATTGATATCATTGTTGTATATCATTCTGGATATTGTATTCATTGGAGTTGTATATGATATTATCCATTTCTTTATTCCGCTGTGTTGTTATACTTACTGTGTTATAAGCTCCGATGAGCCAGATTCAGCGTTTGAATCTGCGGCATTTTGAGTACAAGTGAAGTACGGGTGCCGATTTTCGAAGGCCGAGTTCAGGATCATTATAGTTGGTATCAGAGCTAAGGTTAAACTTTAGCTCAGGAGTATAACACATTAAGTAGCTCATTAGAGATAGGGTGAAGTATACCCTAGAATGAGTAATCCCTAAGATATCTGTCCGTTTACTATCCACTGATAGTAAGTATGAGTGCAAGAAGAGGATGAGATAAGGGATAGGGGAATACGACTATAAATGGTCAATACCATGTAACCACAAGGAAACAATCTTTTCTCTATCAATCTCTTTTGTTCAGCATCTCTTTTCAATTCTTCGATGGTTCCTGGTAGATCCAGGAAGAAGATTTGATATATTTGCATGGGACATAACCTCCAAATCGGTCGGAATTGTTTGTTTAGATGAATTGTTTGCTCTGGTTGCTATGATTGATGAATATACTTTGTTTTTAAACTGAAAATTTTGAAATCTAGGATAATAGAAATTTAAAAAGAATAGAATAAATTATGAAATATAAAATTTTGATTTATTTCTTGGCCTATAAAATTCTAAAACCTTAGGATCTTATTTTTGGATTTTGGTTTTGATTGTAGAGAACCCGTAGTATCAATAGGGGTGGAACACTTTCCAAAGCCAGAAGAGTCGGTAATTATGGTTCATCTAGTAGGGTTCGGGATGATTTGGGTGAACCATCAGTACATGAGGAGGTGCTAGAGGAGCCTGTGGTGTAGCCGCAACCTCAGGTAGAGGAACCCAAAGAAGAAGTGGTTGAAAAGCCCTGGGAGGAGTCTGAAGAGGAACCTGAAGAAGAGTTTGAGGATGAAGAAGATTTTGAAAATGAAGAAGAGGTGGAGTCGGAAAATGATGATGCAGTCATTTGGGATTTGGATAATGCAGTGGAGGAACCAAATGGTATAGGGTATATTTCGGTAGAATCTGATCCAGAGGATGTTTCTGAGACAAATAATGAGGCAGAAGTTAGGGAACTGTCAGGGCCTGAGAGAGGGAGCTCTGACAGTGAGGATCTGTAGTTGGTTGGGTTGACTTCTATTGGATAGGGTGTGTTTATGTATGTGTTTTGGACTTAGAACCGTAATGAATGTTGGATGTTAATAGGGTAATGTATGTATAGGCATGGTTGAACATATGATTATGACATATGTATGAATATCATGTAAGATATATTATGAATTACCCGTAAGAATCCATGTGTTTACTGGTATAGTTTGAGTTGTCATTGGTCTATTCTATGTGTGTGGATAATTCATAAAACGGGCCGTGCAATTTCGGGGATGAAATTCTTTTAAGGGGGAAGACTGTAACGACCCCGGATTTTAATTAAATTTAAACTGATAATTAATTGAATTTTTGAATTTAATTTTAATTAAATGGTTTAAAGATAAATTATAATGATAAAATTTGGGATTGATGGTCTATATTAGAAATAGAAATAAAAATTAAACAATAAGTATTACAGTAAAATTTATAATAAATAAAATAGAAATGGAAGTAATAATAATAATAATTTAAGCTAAAAATAGAAATCAATAAGTTATAAAATTATAAAGAAAAGCATTAGCTAAAATTTTAACAACAAAATAAAATATAGAAATTCATGTATATTTCAAAATAAATTATATAGTTTTATACAATATAAAGTAAAAATATATATTTTAATCTTATAAATCCATACAAAATAATGTAATACAAATAGACTACCAAAAATAAAAGATAAAAATAAAACAAAGTTAGAAGCTCACTTATATCACTAAGTAATGAAGCAAATAAAAAAAATAAAAGAAACAAAACCAAATATATACTTGAATTTGAAACAAGGGAACAAAATGAAGATAAGTATGAACAAAAGAAAAAGAAAAATAAAAATATCTTTAGCTTGCAAAAATAAGTACATGGCAATTAAAACAAGCCACCATAAAATCACGTCAGCCACCAAACAAAGAAAAAATCTCTGATGGGTTGTACTTGAGAGAAAAATATATCATCATATATTGTACAAAAACCTATTATATCCTGTAAACTTCTTTTATATGTATCAATCTATTCATCAGTTCGTTCATCCATTTAAACTGAGTAAAAGAAAACTGACGTGAATATCATCTTACACTCAAACCAAATATCAACTTAAAGCTTCAGATTTAAAACATCAAGCAATCAAATAAATCTGAGATCAAGAAGAAGACTTCCAGTAACAAACTCAAACCAGGTTTTCAACTTTTCAAATTCAAAAAGGATTTCAACTTTCAAACTGGAAAACTTCTGGAATCAGAATTTTTAAGGTGAGTAACAACTAATGATTTCAAACTTGAGTATATATCTTGCAAATGCTCTGTGTATATGCATCAGTGATTGCTTTTCTTCTTCTCTGTTTAGTTCCAGAGTATCAAACCACAAAGAAAATTCCATTTCTTCCTTTCTAATCAATATCAGGTCATAGTTTCAAAACAAGATAGTTGTATTTAAGTATGAGCTACAATCTAAAAATTGTTTCATGAAATAAAAATGCATATATAATGAAAAATCAAGTTTTTACAGTAAAAACTTTAATTTCTGGAAATTTCAAGTATCACGAATTATTGATTCAAGTACATGACTCGAATCCTTATTGGAAGTTACGATTTTTAAGATGTGTTTGATGATTTTTAGTTGCGTGGTTTAGGAGCAGTTCAATGATGATCGAAATTGGTAGTGTGACCAATTTCCAGCGACACGTGGAACTGGGGGTGTCGGGGTTGTTCGTGGAGATGGAGGAGCCTACGGGGGTGCCTGGAAAAATGGTCAGAGATGATCTCGATCATCGAGACGACAGCGGCGAACATTTTAAATTTCTAAACCTAGTTTTTACTGTGCTTAGTGTATCGATCACCGCGGCCAGTATAGGTGATCGAGTGCAGTGAGTTTTTGGGTGGTGGTAGTTTGGCCGTAGTTGAAGTCATAGCCGGAGTTGTAGACCTTCAGGTGGTCGGAGCTTCAAGCACGAGGCGATGAAAGGTTTTGGGATTGGTGGTGCCATTGATTTCCAGGTTTCGATTTATTACCTCGATTTTGTTTTCGAGGTGATAGTGTAGTTCAAATAATAGGGAGATGGCCTGGAGGTGATCGTCGAGTTGCTCGACGTTGCGGCGTTGGCTGGAGTTGATCGTTGGCGAAGTGCACGTGCACCGTGCACTAATTCTCGATGATCTGGAAGTTTTGTTACGTGTTGGGTGGAGCAGGGTTTTCGCGAGTGTCTCGAGTATTTACTCAAGGGAACATAGTTTTGACTCGAAGCTAGATTAGCAGGGGCTCGCGAAAATGGTTGTACAGGTTCAAAGCCTGTTCTGTTTTTTTAGACTTTAAAGTTTAGTTTTAAATTTTAAAACAAAGTTTTAAACTGAGTTTAAAAGTCAAGTTTTAAATATAACTTTAAGTCAGTTTGGAACTTAGTTTTGGAATAAACAGGTTTTGAATTTAAATTGTTTTATAACTTAAAGAGTGCTTAAGCATTTAAGTGTTTTTTTTAAAAGAGATTTAAATTTTAAAATGAAATTTGAAATTTGTAAAGGAAGGATTTAAACAAAGATCAAAATCTTAAACCTGGACTGAAAGTTGAAGTTGAATTCCAGATTTTGAAATGAAATCAGGTTTATAACTTGAAATGTTAAAATAAGTTCAAATGTTAAAGTATAATTTTAAAAATGTGAATTTAAAGAGAAATTTGATCTAACTCTTTTAAATCTCTTTATAACAAAAGCAATAACTTAACACGTAAATTTAAAAGCAAGTTGAAAATCAATGCTCTAAATATATTTTTGAGTGTTACTTAAATCATTAATAAATATGAGTTTTACTTTTAAGTAAACAAAGATTGAATGATTTGTAATTCATTAACTATTAAGTTAAGTAGAATGGATAATTAATATTTTGTATTACTTAACTTAGCAATTACAAATATAAGTTTATGGAGTGAAGTTAGGTTAATTTAATTAAGGAACAATTAAATGGTAATTAAGAATTAATTAAGTTACAATTAACAGAAAAAAAATTAATTAAATAATGTGGATTAATAAATGGATTATTGATGGTTAATCAAATTTATAATGATTAATGTAAGTAATTTCTTTAGGAAAGTAATTAAAGAAATTTAAATAGTTAATAAAGGTCATTAATTAAGTTATATAAATAATTAATTAATGTGATTAATTTCTAACAATTAATTTAGATTAATTAATTTAATAATAATCATTTGTGAAGTGTAATTGCTTTATGGAAGTAATTAAGAAATTAATTACTCATTGTAATTAATTGATTATTAATTTACCATAACTAGCAAATTTATTCATAGAAGTTAATCTGATTTAAATTAATCAGATAATCAAATTAATCCTATTTATGGATGTTTGAATTGTATTGAATGCTGAATTGTTTGATATCCCTGATATGTGATGTTTTGTGATACATCCTGATTTGTGTAGTGATCTGTAATTTACTTATCTGTGATATATATTTCTGTGATCTGTGAATGAATGATAAGCGTTATAGTTTATACCGCTTATCAAATATATTGCCATATTTGAATCTGTGATGGTTGAATGTTGTTGCATTATTGTGTTGAACCCCTGGACTACACCATACACACACAAATATGGATTGCACGAGGAAATCGATTAAGTCATAGATTTTTTAATAATTTTAGAAATTGGATTTTTGAATCCTAAATAGTTTTTGGAATTTGAATTGAGAACTTTTGAAATGAGTTTCCAAACTAAAAGTTATTTTAAATAACTTAATAAAACTTGAAATTTAAGTAATTTGATTTAAATTTGAATTCAATATTTGAAATTGAATTCAATGGTTTGGAAATTATGGTCTAAATGGAACATACAAGTTATAAAGGTGTTTATTTGGGTTTTTAACCATCTAAAAGTATGGTTTTGGAAATCTAAATCTAAATCCAAGTTTTATACCTGAATGGCTTTATCTTATGTAAATTGAAATCAGTGTTTTCCATAAAGAGAACTATGTGTTTCAAATAATAGCTTTCATAAAAAGAAAGGATTTCCAATTTGTATCGAAACATTTCAAGTTCGAAATGAAATTGTAGATAGTTTGAGAAAACTATGAATTAACCTTTGTGAAAGATGGTTGAACCTTGTCTTGAAATCGAAGAGGATTTCAAATGGTGTATCTTTTATATTATAAAAGATTTGAATTGTGAATTGTTTTGAAAGTTATCAATTAAAACTTTGATTTACAGATTGAATGGGTTAATTCAATTTGAAAATTGAATTGTTTTAAAAAGCTATAATTGAATCTTTGTGGAAGATCATTAAAATTTGTGTTTGAAATTCGAAAAGTATATCTTTTGTATAAAAGATTTGAAATGGAAATCGATTTGAAAATCCATGAATAGATCTTTGTGACAAAACTGGGTGAACTTTGTGAAATAAATCTTTTTATTTAAAAAAGATTTGAAATGGTAATTTGTTTAAACCATTTGAAAGAAAAATTCTAGATCATAAGTTGTGACTTAATTGAAATTCTATTATCCATATGTTTTTAAATATTGCGCTCATTATTCGGTTTAGCCGGGAGAGGACCTTTGCGTCATATAACCCATTCCGAATAAGTGATATGTCGTATATCGATAGCAATTGAAGACCGATGGTGAAGACCGGGTATTTGTGAAAACGATAGGATAACCTATCGATTGTCTCTGCACCGAGTAGCGCCCGGTATAGAGATTCCCTAAGTGATGGGAAGTTCGATCGGGATTGTGAATACCCGGATTGCAAGGGCTTCTTCGGAAGTGCCTTCGGTTATGTTCGAACCTAGAACAGACTTGTATGGTTGTATGTCTGACATTACACTTTGAGATATAAAGCTGATTTCTTTCAAATACATTTCTGTTTGGTGGCGGAGAATTTATTCTCTTAGCTTAACACCCTTCTATGAGACGTACGAGCTCAGAGGTTATGTAGTTGAAGGTTATCAGTAATATACTCCCAATTTGGTAGTGTGGCATGCTAAGTGTTGCTGATCATTTATTGATCATTTGTTGATTAAATCATGGCTTTCGTGTAAAGCGTAGCTTTGTGGACGAGACCTCATCGAGCCTCATAAACCGGAAATGGTCGAAACAGGAAAGATGCGGTAAGGTTATGAGGGTCGCTCCCTTTAGGGTATGTCATTTCCTTCTGGAAAAAGGTGATATTATGGTATGGAGCCCAGATATTTACCTGTGTGGTTGCTCCAATCTCATTTACTGTGTGATTGTTGCTTTGTGATCGAGGGTCGTTGGATAAAGGTCCCAAAGGACCGGGGAGTGGCATATTCGTGTAGTAGTTACCTAGTAAGAGGTAACCCGGCCTTGTGTTGGCAGAGAGCAGTTGTCTCTCGGGATGTCCCTCAAGAGGCGTTTCCATGTGGCAGTAGGAAGATCCTTAGCCTAACCATTTGTTGGAAATCCAAAGAAACAATACGAGCCCTTAACGATTGCAATTTGTATAACCTGTCTCCCCAGGCAGCTGCTATAGCAGGCATAATATAATGGTACCTATGCTGGCTAAGATTAATATTGTATTTTCAAAATGATTTTTCACTATGCACTAATAATAATATCAAAAGAGTTTTCTCGTATTAAGCATATTTGACTATCATAAGAAGAAATCTCCTCCAAGTCTGCGATTGCATTGTGTGTGTGGTGGGAGGCCTTATGGTAGTTTCATTTTTCAAAAGTATTGCGGATTTCAATGTTTAAAATTCTTTTGTTGTCTGTTTTAAAGGTAAACTATTTTTGTTACTCATACCAGTCCCATGACTGACCTGGAGTTTATTTTTCCCTTCCTAAACTCTGGGTGCCCATAATTTTCCACACGGGTAGTCTAGAGTTGGGTTTTTCAGATAGTCAAGTTTATTAGATTATCGGGAGCTAGTTCAGTTTTTGGAGTTCATGCACTGACCTTGCTTATCTTGGTGCAAAGTGATGGTGGTTCGAGCTTGATGTTGGAGTTATTGGTCTCATTCCCTTTGTCGGATCACTTGGAGTATCACTTCTGTTTTCCACTGTAGTATCTTTATCTCTGATATTCTTGTATCATATTGATATCATTGTTATATATCATTCTGGATATTGTATTCATTGGAGTTGTATATGATATTATCCATTTCTTTATTCCGCTGTGTTGTTATACTTACTGTGTTATAAGCTCCGGTGAGCCAGATTCGGCGTTTGAATCTGCGGCATTTTGAGTACAAGTGAAGTACGAGTGCCGATTTTCGAAGGCCGAGTTCAGGATCATTATAGACGACCTTTGTTTATAAAATCTACTCTATAAAACTTTGATTCTACTCTAACTCCCCCTTAATCTACTAACTCCCCCTTAATCTAAGCCGATCTAACCTATTTTATAATTCTCACCCTTTTTCATCAACAAAAACTAATCCTAAACTACATAACTCCCCCTAAATCTTATATTATAGCCCTGTATAGGATAGTAATACAGTAGTAGAATATAAATGAGATAGATAGTAATTAAAGTAAATGTGAGAGATATAAAAATTTCAAACATCATCAATCAATATATACATTATAGTTCTTATTACACAACACCACGTTCAATTACACACCGTATTAAAATCAATCTTGTTAAAATTGTTTATATACATTAGCTTTAATATATCTCTGGAATGCTTGCTTTTATATTATATAAGTTTATATATATAGATTTGTACATAATATAAATAAATAAAGCATATTGCCAAAATCAACAGGGGCATGTCGACACCCCCTACCCCGCATGTCGACATGTAACGGCCAGAAAGTAATTTTTGTTTTGAATTTGAAATTGACATAACTACCTTGGTGTATTTTCATTTCAAATGATTTTCTATCTATTTAAATACCTGTTTCTTCTAGAAAAATGTACATTTTCAATTCTCCTTATTTTCTATTGAATTTCTTCATATGTTATCACAAATGGCCTCTCCTATTCATAATCTAAGTGAGAATCTTGAAGAAACTCTCAAATCTTTCAAGAACATACTTACTTCTATCCTTCACAATCAACGACACTTAGAATTAAGCCAAATGCAGATGATAAAGGAACAAGAAAGGCACTTCGATGCCATTCGATGGATGATTTCAGCCATCAACAAAGAAGAACTCGAAGCGAATCCAGAAGAAACTCTGAACAAGGATAATGAAGAATGGGATGCTATAAAGGCATATCCTATCTTCGGTGAAGAAGGATGGGTTGAAGTTCCAAGAAATGTTTGATTTGACCTGTATGGTTTGATTTACTTTGATTTGATTTGAATTGTTTGATTTGGTTTGAATTGTTTATTTTTGTTTGATTTGATTTGAACTGTTTGGATTGATTTTAATATGGTGTGTAATTGAACATGGTGTGGTGTAATAAGAACTATAATGTATATATTGATTGATGATGTTTGAAATTTTTATATCTCTCACATTTACTTTAATTACTATCTGTCTCATTTATATTATACTACTGTATTACTATCCTATACAATGCTATAGTATAAGATTTAGGGGGAGTTATGTAGTTTAGGATTAGTTTTAGTTGATGACAAAGGGCGAGAATTATAAAATAGGTTAGATCGGCATAGATTAAGGGGAGTTAGTAGATTAAGGGGGAGTTGTTGGAATAAGGGGAAGTCAGAGTAGAATCAAAGTTAGGTGGAGTATATTTTATAAACATAGGTTCTCATCATCAAAAAGGGGGAGATTGTTAGTTCTTGAGATGATGGTTTTGATGACAACAACCTTAGGACTTGTTATGAAATATAAATACTAATATTCTTGTCTAGATATATATGTATATGCAGGATATATATGCAGGTACTGAAGGATGAAGACTGCATAGTACAGAGATTCAAGACTGACGAATTCAAGATTGAAGAAATCAAGACTGAAGACTCATGAGTATCAAGAGTTCAAGATTTCAAGAGTTCAAGAGTTAAAGATATCAAGATAAGTAATAGTGTCTAGATTTATGTTAAAACTTCATAATAGCACTAAAATCTTTATTCGGATTTTAATTGTGGAATGGAATCCACCTTCTCGCTTTAATAGTGGGATGGAACCCACGACCTCTTTAGTGGGATGGAACCCATGATCTTCTCTAGTGGAATGGATTCCGCGAAATTTTCAAAATAATTTAATTTTAAATATTTTCCAAAATCTTTTTAGAAGTCATCTCACTCAGTTTAAATATTTTAGCCTTAAACTATTTTTATTATCTTTTATATTTTGATTTCAAAATCATCTCTTGTTTTTAAACTATCTCCTGGTTAATTTATAAGCTTTAAATCTCAAAATATATTCTATACTTAGTTTTTAATATTACTTTAATATTATAGATTATATATTTTTAAGATTACCTTTTACATCTCTTTTATAAGTTTAAACTATATTCAAAATGGTTTATAAACTTCAGAAATTGTTTTGACAAGTTCTAAAAAGAAAATCTCTTTTAAAAAAAATCAATTTTCAAAATTTAATAGGGCATGTCGACATACCCCATCCCTCCATGTCGACATGGTAGCCGTAGAATTCAAATTTTAAATTTTCAAATGATGTGTCTATTCGTCATAACCTTTCACGAATGGACATGGTTGTTGTTCTTCTATAAATACCAGTTGTTTTCAATGAATTTTAAGTTAGTTTTTCTTCATTTCTTCACTCCTTTTCCACTCAAATATTCTCTTATATTTCAAACGTTTTAACAAAACTCTACCAGAATCCTAAGTGAATCAAACTTGATCATCTTCAATTTAATTCTCTACCACTCTCTCTCAAAGATCTCAGTGCTATTCAGAGTTATATGATCAATTGTAATCAAAGAAGTATATCGAGTCTCTCTATATATCAAAATGATATTGGAAATGGTGTGATTATAGCCTGTAAATCAATTGGGTGTGATTGTAGCCCGTAAATCAATTAGGTGATCTTGTAGTGTGGTTAAATCAAGAGAGTTTGCCCTGGACTCGAAGACAGGAGGGTGTATCTCGTGGCCTTGAAATCGAGGTTGTAATATCAACATTATATTTAAAAAGAAATCCGCACAAGAAATTGTATGGGACTAGATGCAGGGTAATGGGTTCTTTTGGAGAATGAGTTATGTTCGAAAGGGAAGGAAATATTATGACTTCATCCGTTGGATTTATTCGAGAGTTTTTAGATACGATGATCCTATATATCATGTTAGTTTTGCTTCTTATAGTGGCAGGTGTAGTGGTCTTTTGTGTATTGTATTCATGAAAGGAGTTACACCACTCAAGCATTTTGTCCATCTTGGATAACGAGCAGACTCATTAGAGTTTATGCCATGCATGTTTCGACTATTGTTGGTCACTGTGCGTGTCAATATAGACTCGATAGTTTATTTCATTACTTTGCATGCTTATTATTGTTCATTGTTGCTTTGCTATTGTTTGTCATTGTTTGTTGTTATTTGATTGCTATTTGTTATTATGTGCTATTTATTGTTGCTTATTTATTTTTGCTCATTGTTGATTTTCTTGGTTGTTGTGTATCATTGCTTATTGTTCCTTGCTGTTGTTGATTTTTGTTTGTTATTAATTTGTGTTACTAGTTGTTGCATGCTTTATATGTTTGGTAGTATGCTTGTAAATTGTTGTTGTCTATTACTACTTGTTGTGTATTTGGTTGTTTGTATCTTAATTTAAATTTCCTATTAGAGTATTTCGAAGAGAGAGATAGCGATATCTATCTAAAATAGATCGTGTCATCCATGGCCGTTGTAGGAGTCGAGATGGGATCTATACGAGTCTATTTCTTTTCTGATGTGACTCAGAGTCAATGGTATATTTAGGTCGACTTATTTGAGCTTACTCTTTAATTAATAGCATATATGGTTGGGACAATATCAGTTACTACACTGGAACTATACAGGTTTAAATTTTGTGCAAGTTACATGGTTTGATATAGCATATTCACTTGAGATGATTGTTATATATGATTTAGCATGCTTAAATTCATGGTTAATATTGCAATGTTATTTAATCCTCTTTATTGAGTGCATGTTTAGGTATATGGAAGTAGTTATTGGCTATTTGGATTCTTGCTCGCTTTTGTTCGCATATAAATAGTATGATCTTTCTATGAAAGAGGTACGTAAGATCTGTAGTATAGACTTGGGATATATGATTGTATGTCCTCAGAAATGAGATGCCTCAGATATGAGATGTATATATATCTTTGTTATTTTAGGATTTTTCACGAGTTAGCCGTGTAAAGGAAGTGCTGTCGAATTTTTTCGAAACAAGAGGGGCATTGAAAACCTAAGGGTTGGAAGACATTTTCTTACTTTGGGAATTTTAAGGATAAAATCCTTTTCAGGAGGGGAGAATGTAACAACCCACATTTTTAACAATAGGATATTTAAATATTAAATCATTATTGGATCAAAGGTCCAAAATATGACATTTCGCATATAGTTGAATTAGGACTCAAGACCATTTCTATTGAGTCCGAATCAACGTTGCGAAATAAAATGTGTATGAATATCGCTATATTGGAAATCGAATGATCTGATGGTCAAAATGCCTCGAGATGCATGAAATAATAATCTCAGAGTGCTTCTCGAATAGCGATGAAATTTATACCATTGGGACCAGAAAAATGAGATGATGTGCACTGACGAATTTCGCTGCGATTCGATGTGTTGTGCGATCGTACGAGCTCAAAACAGGTGGAGATTTATTTGAGAAATCAAATGATATATATATATATATATATATATATATTCCCCATGTAAAAACTATTCTCCTCGCTTATTCCTTTTCTTCTTTTCATTTTCTTTCCTCCTTTTTTTAACTCAAGAACGAAAATGGCCACCCCTTCATAAAATTAAATAGAGAGCTCCATTCCATGAAAATTAACGATGTTGGATCCGTTGAGATTATGGTGGAGAGAGCTTCAAATCTATATAGGATTAGGGGGTTACAGCAATGCTTGGTTGAGTGCCATTTTCTTTATGTTGAGCTAGGGTTCGACCATGATGGAGCTAGGTGGTGAGTCAGGAAAAAGCAAGACTGACATTATTCTTCCCTTCGCAACACTCACCTTTCTTCCCGAACCCTTCACTGGAGCTCCGGCCATCCTAGGCGAGTCATGATATTGTATAGTAATGGGGGAGGCGACAAGTCGTGAAATGGGGAAGTGGTTTGGACGTGTCATGCTTGGTACCATCGCGAAGATATCACATAGTGAGCGAGATGGAGTGGTCGTTCGTCGATTAATTGAGTATGGAGTAAGAAATAGAAGAGCGAAGGAGGGGAAGGTCGGGTTATATGCACGTTTTCTATGCAGCATGAACGGTAGAGAGGATTTGAAAATTGGGGGAGATAGATTAAGGTAATTAGTGATTTAATTATAATTAATTAACTATCAATAATCATGTTCCATGTTTAATTCATATCTCTTGCATACAAGATCCAATCGAGACATGGTTTTCACCATTGCACTTGTAGTGAGATTATCTACGACATGGTATGGGCTTGGACTGGATTCGAACACTTGAGAATTTATTATTTAGGTGAGTGGAATTATGACTCTGAATTTGTATTTTAGTATAAATCCCTGTAATTTTATATATTTAAAAATATTACCTGGTAGAGGTAGAAAATAAATATATATAAAATTATTTCCCCATTTTTTGGATTTTTTTGAATAGATATTCGGGATAGTTGATTAAAATACGTATATTTATATTGTGTTATATTCATATTGAATAGAGCTAAATAGTGATGCAACTAATTTATAACATGATTTTGGATTAATTAAACTCTAATTTTTCATTATATTAGTGATAGAAATATTATTAAATATTTTATTACTAATTGAACATCAGGGTATGACTTTTAAAATGGTTTAAAGGGCATAAAAATGATTTATAAGCTAGTTTTATATTTTTATAAAATAATGAAATGATTTTATAAAATAATACAAGATTGGACTTTTATTTAAGACTTTAATAAATAAAAGCAAGACTCGATTTAAGTAATAATTTAATTACTTACTTGAATATACGTGTACGTATATGTGCACAAGCAGGTGTGTGTATGTGTATTTGAGGTTGTAAAACAATTAATACGATTCTTGTACTATAATTAGAACTATTGATAATGTTTGTTTAATTGTGTATATAACTGTATATGTGTATGGAAATATCCATAGGTGTATATATCAAGTTGCGAGCAATCTTATGCAGCCATAGTGACCACCGAATGCGCTAAGTTACATAAAAGAATATCGGATCCAATAATTGTTTCGTTGAAGCTCGAAACATGATTTGTGTAGAAATGTGTGTTTGCATGTATGTGTGTGCATAAGCATACAAGATTGAGTGTATCAATATATTTATGAGCAACGTACAAGGCAAGAAGTCTAGTTGGTTTGTTTTGGCATATTAGAGGAAGCCTGCTCCCTAAAATCATCCATTGAACTCTGTACATGCAAAGAGTGGATAATGTTTGAAATCGGTTTTCGAACACATAAGGAACCACTCCCAAAATATTAACCAATGAACTTTGGAGGAGGTTCGATGCGACGAAGGTGGGCTATAGGAGCTAGGCGACTCAACAGGCGAAGTAACATAAAAGATGGACTCGAATCGGTAACTCAAAGGCTACTTGTCTAGGAAAAAGTAGCCACTGGTCGACCAGTGGTAAACCATGGTCAACCCGTGGTGTACTTGCTTGGTAGTAAAACCCAGGCAAGGTGCAAGTTTCTCCCCAGATCCGGATGTAAAGCAATGTAAGGCTTCAACATGACTTTTGGAAGGCTTCAAGCTACTTGGGAAAGTGGAATGCCAGGTGAAGCTCATGATTCAAATGCAATGTACAGTGATATCGATGCAGTGATTCGATCGCATGGTCACATTTGGTGAGTGTGTACAGTTAAGCAAAGTTAGTCCTTGCTCCTTAGCTTTGACCTTAGGATAGACGTATTTGATTAGGAAATGTTGTATTTGATGTGTGCATGTATTTATATAGTGTCGGTGTTCCATTGTTACCCGGATAGCATATTACAAGGGACAAAACGAGCATTCTCTTTTCGATAAGAGGCATACACAGTTTATTCGAGAAACCCTTGATATCCTAGAGAGGAATGATGACAATCTTCTAGTACAAGATCAAATATCACCAAAGCTCATTATAGGGGTACGGTATGATCTGCAAATGTCCCAAGTATTTAGAGTAGATCATATATCACCAAAGCTCATTATAGGGTTACAATGAGATCTACACGAGACCCATCACTCAGGATATGGATTAGGGTCTATAGTATATTTGGGTGCTGACTCTATCTATTATAGGAATAGGTTTTAAGTATTTAG
Organism: Allium fistulosum; assembly: GCA_030737815.1. Classification (NCBI taxonomy): domain Eukaryota; kingdom Viridiplantae; phylum Streptophyta; class Magnoliopsida; order Asparagales; family Amaryllidaceae; genus Allium; species Allium fistulosum. The sequence goes on along the minus strand of CM060904.1, from coordinate 1,188,593,920 downwards.
AGTAAATCATATATCACCAAAGCTCATTATAGGCGTCAGTGAGATCTACACGAGATCCATCATTCAAGATGTGGCTCGGGGTCTATGGAACGATCAGGTACTGACTCTATTTGTCTTGAACTCTTGAAGGGAATCATTGGATCGCAATGAATGTGTGTAATTGACTCCATCCCTCGGTAATGATGGGTTGATATATATTTCTTAATTGTCTTTCATTATTATGTTATGCGTGTTATTAGTTGGCTGGTGTTGTTGCTGTCGCAATTATTATCATTTTGTACTTTGTGATCGACTTATATTATGATCACCCTACTTTTGGATGTTGGGTTACCTTTATCATAGTATGATTGGTACATTTCAGACACATTATATGGTTATGTTGACTCGTTGATTATAGGAGAAGAGCAGGTTATGATATGATTTCCTATCTTTTGGATAGGTTTACTTTACTTATTTATGGATATTTCGGATTAACCTTAAGCCACGATTGTGGAGACGGTCGGTTGTGCCTTAGTAGTTCCCGTTTATTTGTATATAGTTTTAATATATAGTATTTTGAGATAGCTCCCTCATACCAGGCTTTACATTTAACCCACATTTTTTCTTTGTCTACTCATGTTATAACAATTCTCAGGTACTCAATTGAGTAGTTTGAGAGTCAGGTGCTTAAGGGATACGTGTTCAGTATAGCTGGAGCATTATGTGGAGACGAGGTCGATACTTCGTGTATATACTTGATATTATAGTAGTATATGATATATGTTATTTATATATAAGACTTATTATATCAGATATTCTGTTTTGACAGTCTGTACTGATATTTTCTTATCAGTTACTTCCATGCAGTCTTCTATATATATTGTAATTCTGTTATGTTCATGTAAATTTAGTATGTTATATATTATCATTCCGCCATAAGATTCTATTTATATGCTTTACTATAATGTTCTCTTTAAATTTTCTTTCCCAACAATCTGTCTTTTCTGGTACTCGAAAGTCAGACATTCTCATTCGGTGCTAATTTCAAGATATTACAAAAGACAGGTTGTAACACCCTGTGTGAGAGATTAACTCATAACAGAGATGCTGATCGGTCGATGTTGAGAAGTTGACATTGGCCGATTACGGTTGGGCTATTTCGACCACTTGCAAATGTAAAAATGCACAAGTCATTAAATTATCAAACTCCTTAATTTCTTAGGAATGAGATGCCTAGGTAAGTATGGGCCATGACCTATGGTGTTTGTACCAAAATTGGGCACAACACTCTTCAGAAGTCTTTGAAGAGATAAAGTGAAGAAATTAAATGGAAAAAGAGGTATTATCTAACAAAAACTCCAAATTTCAGAAATGAGAATAATTAAAGTGCAAGGAGACATAAGAATTTAGAGTGGTTCGGCGTATCGCCTACGTCCACTATGAAGTAGTTTGCTTTATTGATCTTTCTTTTGTGTTTACAAGTGAATTCAATGATTTACAGCAGGCAATTATGATTTGCAGCAATGAATTTCGTTGGTAGCAGCAGCAATTGAGTTCAGATCTGGATCTGGCGGAGTCCGGGCGTTGGAGATCTCAAAGAGGAAGAAGAACCCCTTTTCTGTTGGCTTTGGGGGTCTATTTATAGGTGTAGGAGGCTGATATTTCGCTCAGATCTTGGGAGACCCTCTCTGGCACGTGACCAGGCCCGCACGCCCAAGCCCGTGAAGTTTTGGTCCGATCCGTGATCGATACTAACAGATTTCGTATCGATCAAGATTTCATCCGATGGAGTCGAAATTTGGCTTGGACATCTTTAGCATGCACATAGTCTTCTGTGAAAATTTCATAGCATTTGGACTTGTAGATTAGGAGATATGATCGATACGAAATGAGGTTTTCGGTAGGCTGTTTCCTTCGACTCGCTTCTGTTTCGACTCGCTTCCATTCGACTCGGTGACGTGGCGCTTGAATCTCACTCTGCCCTTGATGTTGTTTCGAGCGAGTCGAAATGTTCACCGATTGAGCGAGTCAAAGTGTGCCCAGATCGAGCGAGTCGAAGTATGCACTAGTCCAGCGAGTCGAAATTGAGCGTCCTGAGAGGTTTGAACAGTGGCTTCGCCAATGGAGTCGAAGTTGATGGAGTCGATCAGTGGTTCGAATGGAGCGAGTCGAAGAAGGCATCTGAGCGAAGCGAGTCGAAGTAGGTACTTCTGATGGCTGTGAAGCGAGTCGAACCTGAACAACTCGAAGTTGGTCTCTGAGCGAAGCGAGTCGAAGTTGTCACTTCTGAGTGTTGCGAAGCGAGTCGAAGTTGGTATCTGAGGGATGTGGAGCGAGTCGAAGGGAGCGAGTCGACTAGTGATTGGTCTTCATCCAATTTTGTATCGTTCATAACTTGAGCATACGAACTCGGATTGACTTGAGATTTGGAACGTTGACTCTCATGGCTTAGCTTGTCATGTCTTACCAATTTTGGCTCGATCCGGACTCGGACAAAATTCGTTGATATCCATAGTGAGCCTGTGTATAACTGATCTCTAGGACGGGCCGTCGTCGGTTACTAGTCAATTCCTTGGTGTCACGGCCTTGCCCAAAGGCGGGATAACATTTGCCCCCCAAAGTACGTCTTATGAAAACATGATGTGCTTTGAAGTGCTGCAATCTTTATTCTGAATAGTCATCGTCTTTTCGATGAAAGCTGTAATCTTCGACTATTTTTTCTCGATAATGTAAACTATTGACCGTCAACTGGTGTACCCTATATAGCTGCGACTGATTGTTGTATGCCAGTGGTTACCCGTTTGTTGTTGTAATCATTATGGGATGAGTTTCTGATTTCTGAAAATCTGGAATATTGAATATTAGTCCGACATTCATGCATATATGTTAACCTGACTCTCATTGACGTTTGTATGCCCACGAGTCGTTGTCAGTTTATTTTACTTTTGAATTACGTATTGATCCTCTCCTGAACCGATGTGAAATTCGCTGCAACAACGCTCGATGGTTGCTTTCGAATGTTCCATCGTAACGATCCTCTCCTAAATCAATGTGAAGGGTTGAAACAACGAAGATGGTTTTCATTGGATTTATGGATGCGAAGTAAGTATGTCGAGTTGATGGAGTTGGCCTCTGGAAGCCATGACTTGACGGATTCGAACTGCCTGTTCGTATCGATGCACTAGGGAAGGAGTTGGAAACTATGGACACAAATAGGAATTTTGCATCGATAGACGCAGGGTCCGATGGATACGAAGTGCTTGTTCGACTCGATGATGGACGCTAACTGAACGAGTCGAAGTGGAACGAGTCGAAGTAAATTTCCCTGATGGTTGTGAACTGAGCGAGTCGAACTGGAGCGAGTCTAAGTAAATCCCCCCGATGGCTGTGAATTGTGCGAGTCGAAATGGAGCGCGTCGAAGTGCGCTTCCCTGATGGATTCGAACTGCTTGTTTTACCGGAGACGGAGTCTAAGTCAAGCGATACGAAGGGGAGCTTCGCATCGATGTACTGGAAACAGAGTCGTAACGTGTGTTCGAATCCACCGGGATACGAAACGTTTATTCCCTTTGCTTTCGAGTCCATATAAATACCTCGTACTTAGCCGTTTTTTCACTTTTTACTTTTCGTTTTCCTGCCTTGCCTTCGTATCACTCTGAGACTCGACAAAACAAAGAAGAAAAACACTCTTGCCTTCGAACTGCTTCATACCTTCGATTATTTGAACCAATTGACAAATTTTAGGTAATCCATTGAACGAAACCGTCACGTAAACAAGGAGACTCGATTCTTAACACCAAATCGATCAGAGTCGTGATCGATCGAAAAGTCCTTGGCCTTAGCTTCGTGTCGATCTGGAGTAGGGGTTTCGAGATGATGAGGCGGAGGCCTTCGTATTGATCGATGGTGAAGCTTCGCATCGAGTCGAATGCTTTGAATCTATGGATTGATACGAAGGGGCTCTGTCTAATGGACTCAAAACAATGGCCCTGGATTGAGTCGAAAAGTATGTCTTTTGATCGAGTCCAAATAGTGGCCTTGGAACGGTTCGAAGTGGAGTGCCTTGGGATCGAGTCAAACTGCGTAGTTTTTTATCGAGTCGAAGCAGAGGCTTTGGATCGAGTCGAAGCGCGTGGTTTGGGATCGAGTCGAAGTAGAGGCTTCGAAGCGAGTCGAAGCGTGTGGCTTTGGACCGAGTCGAAGCAGAGGCTTCGAAGCGAGTTGAAGCACGTGGCTTTGGACCGAGTCGAAGCACGTGGTCTTGGATCGAATCGAACTGCACAACCCCGAACAATCGATTCGAACTCGAGCCTTAGCGAACGATTCGAACTTGAACCGGAGTGATTGTCTTGAACTTGAACTTGAACTTTTGATGATTGACCATTGATTTAATTTTGACGATACCAAAAATTCTAGTGCCTTTGACCATTTAACTCCGACGAGCTTCAGATTTGCTTAACTGGACTTAATTGTTTCACCGTACACCTGATTGCCTATTGAAGTTGTCGATGAAACTGGAACTTACTAAAATAATAACATATTTTAACTCGGACTGATAGCTAATAACTGGATGGCACGGTTGTGACGGTCAGCGATGACGGTCCTTCCGATTGAATTCCGAAGTCTCGTCGTTTACATGCTTTCCTTAATCCGGTTGATCTTCTCAAATAATATACAGTACTGCACAACACACTCACATTTACACTGGGGGATGCACGAGTGTTATTTGTCGGTTTAACAATGATTTTTTATAAGCTAGCTAGTCATGGACCCTTCAAGTTCTCAGCAGCCGAAACTCCCAAGTTCTATTCCTCCAACCATAGAGATACCAGTTATTGAAGCCGAAGTTATAGAGCCAGCTCCGGACGAGCGTCCGGGTACTCGGTTTATTCTCAATCCAAAAGATTCCATGCCGTCGGGTATCTCTGAAGATATGCTAGGATGGATTTGCTTAAGGCATGGTTTGTCGCTTCACGACGTGCTACTTCCTAGGCCAACTGACAGGCCACACAATCCCCCGGAGGGGTTTACTACTTTCAACCGTCACGCTTGCACAGTGGGGACACTTCCTCCCTTCAATGAATATATAAGGGAGATGTTATCGTTTCTTGGCATAGCTCCATCTCAGCTACATCCCAACGGGTATGCCTTGTCGAATAGCACCTTTGTCCTGTTTATGGAGATCCTCTTTCGACCGCCGAAGCCGATCGAAATCAGATATTTATTCAACATCAAGAGCCGTGGAGACAGCCCTTCTTTCACCTTCCTGGAGGCGGTCAGAAGCTGCCACATTGTACTGGGCTCCTGGGGAAGGTTAAGCTACTATAAAAATGAATGGTTCTACGTTCGGTGCCCCCATGGATTTGCTGGGTGGTGGTTGGATAGACGTAAGTGTTGCCATTTCTCTCTCGAATCATTGAGATACTAGTAACTGACTTCAAAACTGACATACTTTTCCCTTCTTATAGTCGCAATCTCTCGTCCCGATGGCGCATACTTCAGAGAGCTTGTTCGGATTCTTCAAGCGTTTTCGGGCGAAGAGAGGCACATAGACTTAGTCCTGACCGACAGGAATTTGAGGACTGTTGGGCTGATAGAACGGAGATAGAGCATACATCTGGAAGGGATACATAGAGTGGTCCCGAAGAAACGGGTGAAGCGCAAAGCGCCCGCATTCGTGATCGCCGAAGAAGTTGATCCAGAAAGAACGCCTACCGATACCGAGCTTCCAGCTGGGCCTTCTGTCGACGCCCAGGATTCGAGAGGAAGAAGAAAAGGCTAAGCTGCTGCTCACAAACGCCCTAAATCTGAGAGATTTAAATCCGTGGTCGTGTCTTTACCTTTCCAAGGGATTAGAATTTCGGAGGCTCCTCCCCGTAAGTAGAGAGTCCTTTTTGTAGGGCTCGCTGATATTCCGATCCCGGATTTTGTGTCGTCTCCACACGATGCCGGGATGGAGGAGCTTGATAGTGCTTTTGAACTGAGCGGGTCGCTTGCTATGAGTGCGGCCGACATTTCCAGTTGGTCGGGGGGTTGCACATGCATACACTTCACTACACTACATGATTCACAACTGTACTTCATCCAACTTAGGAAGTTACTAACTCTTTCCTCGTTTCTCATTTTCAGGTACTATGTCTGGAAGAGGATCTATGCTCGGGAATCTTTGCTCAGCCCGAAAAACTTCTAGTTACTATGATTCCCGCAGGAGGGATTCAGATAGAGATCGCGATCGCGAATACTCTAACCAGGATAGGTACGGGAGTGACAGAGAGTATAGACATCGGTCCAGATCATGCTCTCCTCCTCCCAGACTTCCGTCTCCACCCCCTGTTTCTGTCTCACATCCGCCTGAACCTCCCCGTCATAGGCCGTCTTCTCATTCTTCTAGACCCGAGACTCACCTTCAAAGAATCAAGACTACAGCCACTATGATTACTGAGCAGGTCCCTGTTGAACCCACGGGAGAAGGAGCTCTTAAGTTGGCTCAGATGAGGAAGGATTATCCAAATATCTGCTTTGACGGTTATGTCTTCCCACCACACTTAAAGAGAATTCCATCAGGGGTGGAAAACACGGTGCATGATTATGTTCACGACATATACACCCAGTATTGAGAGTGGGCAAAGGCTGCCAAAATTGCTTCCAAAGTGGCCTTTGAGCGAGCCAAAGCGCTCGAGAAGATGGAGACCGAGCTCGCAAAAAGGGATCGGATTATTCAGGTACTCTCCGCTGAGTCCGAGTCTTCTCGGAAATCTGAGATTGAGGCCATTAAAAGGGCTGACGAAGCGAAGGCGGAAATGGAGAGGTTGGGACAGACTCACGTTGCCATGGTGGAGGAGATGGGCCACCGGAACACCAAAGTCATTGCCGAGCGGGACGCGGCGGTCAAGGAGCTTAATGAACTCAAGTCCAAATTTGCTGATATGGCCAAGGAGAAAGATGACGCGAACAATGCAGCCCAGGAGGCGTGCGAACAAGCTGTTCTGCTCAGGGGTGAACGGGATGCGGCTGTGGCTAAGGTCCAGAAGGCGGAGTCTGAGGTCGAGGAGAGGGGGAAGTTGGCCGAGTCCAGGCTAGAGGCTGACATTGAAGACCTTCTCGTTATTTACAATGCTAATGTGCTGAGGCACAGGGGTCTAGCCTGGCTCGATGATTTTTCGACGCATCTCTACAATGCTTGGAGCCGACTGGTTGAGGAAGAGAAAGAGGCGCATTAGGGCGAGTCCGTAGATGAATTCGAACTCGAGAATCACATTCTGACTACTAATGAAAAGAGGATTCTCCACGAGTCGATGATTCTGCGTGAGAAGGAAAAACTTGGCGCCCAGCACTTCGAAGTGGGAGAGGATTCTGGAGTTGACCATCATGAAGCAAGTCTTGAAGTTCCAACGTCAACCCAGCCCGAACCCCCATATGCGGTTGATCCCTAGGCTGTTCCTGCTTATAATCCAGATCAGCCGCAGATGTCACCGGTTGCAACGCAAGTTACCGACGCCGCTCTGCCGCCTACGAGCCAAATTGAGGAAGGTATTCTGAACATTCTTCATATCTTTCTTAAGTCGAAATCTTTGATTGAGCTAAGTTCTAACAGTTCTCTTATTCTTTGTCCAGTGATCGATGCTGCACCAGCCGTGCCTCCTACTACTCAAGAACCATATCAAATGCAGGAGGCTATTATGACCGAAGCAATCACCATGAGTACAGCTGCCCCGCTTGACGATCTGCAGGGAGGTACGATTATGTTTGACGAGAAGTTGATGGATGAACTCTTTCGTCGTCATGGCTATCCTCTTGCTGACTTGTCATATGTCATGAGTGGAACTGATCCTGCTGCAAGTTCTTCTATGCCGACTGCTGATGCTTCCAACGGGGCTCGAGTAGTAACTGAAGAGGAGATGTTTGCTCAAATTGACGTGAAATGGCAACAGCGACTCATGGTGGCAGTTTTGGAGGTGGGATGGCTGCACCAGGACCTGCTCCGCTTAGCATGAGATCTCCTAGTGGCACTGTTTTTATTACCAGCGTGCCCATTCCGCCTCCTGTGCTCGATCCTGTTCCTCCGACTCTGCCCGCAGAGAGCATTCCTATCCACTCGAGTTTGGAGGAGGATGTTGATATAATGCCCTCGCCTGAAGACCAACCGCCGAAAAGCAGAGGCTCGAAGAAGAAGATTAGCGGTGGCTCCAGCGGGTCTACACCGAGAAGGAAGCCAAGGAAGAAGAAAGATTAAGTATGTTTTCCCGGTTTGATTTTGACTTGCATTTTGTTAGCCGTGCATAGATGCGGGTTCGGCCCCTGCTAGTAGGAATTTTTGGAAACTTGTACACGAACTTATTTTATAATCAATAGAAATGAAACTTTTCTTTTTTGACTTCTTTTTTGTCATTGTGTATTTGTCTAAGTGTTTCAGTGTCTGAAATGCACTTGTGAAGTTTCAGTTTCCGAATAAAGTTTGTTTCTGTTCGCCAAGTTTGGGTACCGTGGACATGGTTTGTGACCGAGAAGCGAGTCAAATCTTGACGTCGCATTGCTTCAGCCGATGGTTGACGCTTAAGTCTTGCCCCCCAGTCTTGGTGGTGTGTTGTAAAACATCAGTCAGCGATCGCCCTTTTCTTATAGTATACCAAGTCTAGTGCCGCTGAATGGGTGTTTGAGACAAATGGGGATTGAGCGGTTTATTCATGCTTGTCCGATTGTCGATGATCATATCCGCGCTCCGGGGATCCTCATTCGTTTACTGGCGGTTGGTCATGCCGGCTTGAGTTTCAATCATATGTCCGCTATCTGGGGACTTGGAATTGGAATTTGTACTCCGACTCGCACTCCGGAAGTTTGGAGTTGATAATTATACTTCGATCCATGCTTCGGGAACTTGAAGTTGGTGTTTACGCTCCGTTTCGCATTTTGGGAATCCGGAGTCGATGTCTATGCTCCACTTCGCACTCTGGAAGTTCGGAGTTGTCGTTTATACTCCAATTAGCGCTCTGAGAATTTGGAGTCGATGCTTATACTCCGCTTCGCATTCTGGGATACGGAGTTGATGTTTATATTCCCACTCGCGCTCTGGGAGTTCGGAGTTGATGTTTATACTTCGGTTCGCACTCTGGGAACTTGGAGTTGATATTTATACTCCGACTCGCGCTCTAGGAGTTCGGAGTTGATGTTTATACTCCACTTCGCACTCTGGGAATACGGAGTTGATGTTTATACTCCGACCCGCGCTCTGGGAGTTCGGAGTTGATGTTTATACTCCACTTCGCACTCTGGGAATACAGAGTTGATGTTTATACTCTGACTCGCGCTCTGGGAGTACGGAGTTGATGTTTATACTCCGGTTCGCACTCTGGGAACTTGGAGTTGATGTTTATACTCCAACTCGCGCTCTGGGAGTTCGGAGTTGATGTTTATACTCCACTTTGCACTCTGGGAATACGGATTTGATGTTTATACTCCGACCCGCGTTTTGGGAGTTCGGAGTTGATGTTTATAGTCCGCTTTGCACTCTGGGAATACGGAGTTGATGTTTATACTCCGACCCACGCTCTGGGAGTTCGGAGTTGATGTTTATACTCCGACCCGCGCTCTGGGAGTTTGGAGTTGATGTTTATACTCCGCTTCGCACTCTGGGAATACGGAGTTGATGTTTATACTCCGACTCGCGCTCTAGGAGTTCGGAGTTGATTTTTATACTCCGCTTCACACTCTGGGAATACGGAGTTGATGTTTATACTCCGACTCGCGTTCTGGGAGTTCGAAGTTAATGTTTATACTCCGCTTCGCACTCTGGGAATACGGAGTTGATGTTTATACTCCAACCCACGCTCTGGGAGTTCGGAGTTGATGTTTATACTCCGCTTCACACTCTGGGAATACGGAGTTGATGTTAATACTCCGACCCGCGCTCTAGGAGTACGGAGTTGATGTTTATACACACAAATCGTAATATGTCACAAAGCATCACAATTCAGAGATATCAAACAATTCAATTATTCAGTCAAGTCCAAACATTCACAAGTAGGATCAATTAATATCTGATCATAATTAATTTATACCAGATTAATTATTTATGAATAACTACCAATCTTGGTTAATTAATCATTAATTAATGATAAACCATTTTAATTAATTGACCTTTAATCATTTATTAATTAACCTTTAATTAATTAATTATCCTCAATTTAATTACCTTAATTAATAAATCATATTAATTAATTAACCTTTAAACCAATTACATAATTAATTAATCCCTTAATTGCTTTCATTATGTAATTAACAACTTACAATTGATTATCTTAATTAATTAATCTAATTAATTATCAAAATTAATCACATTAATTTGATTACTTAATAATTTCTAGTTAATTATCTTCATTAACTAATAACATTTCTTTAATTGCTTTCTTGAGAAATTATCTTAGATTAATTCATTATTAATCATTTCTAATTATAAATTAATCTAAATTATTTATTTATAAATTAAATAAATCATTCTTTAATTACCTTATTAATTCAAATCATTTTATTACCTTAGTTATTTCTAAGATAATTAATTTCTTTATTAATGATTTCATTTACATTTAAGTGTATTTTAAACATTACACTTTAAATTTAAACTCAAATTCTATTTTAAATTCAAATTCTCCATACCCTTAATTTCTTTTTATTTTAAATAAACAAATTGAATTTAAAACTTTATTTATCTTCAAAACTGAATTCTATTTCAAACTGGAACCCTTATTTACAGTTTTGGTTCAAACTCATTTTAAAAACCTTGTTTTCAAATTTAAATTTAGTTTCAAGTTTCAAAGCAGAGAACAGTTTTAAAATCTGAAGAAAATTCTACCCGAGCCACGCGAGAATCTACTTTGAGTCGAACATATAAAATCTTCGAGTAAATCACGCAACATTCTCGAGATCAACCCGAGACAACAGCTCCTTCCCCAAATTCACATCATTCCTAAATGCACGAACTTCACGCGTGCACGTGCACGAGAGCTCTGGCGAACTCCAGTCGTCGCCGAGACCAGGTACACATCGACGATGACCTCGCCGACCAACCTGACCACCCTGAAGCATGAACCCACGTCGCATCTGAGATCGAGCTATACGACCCAGACTTCATCAAAACAACCACCAGAAAACTGTCTCGTCCTCCAACCTCTGGCCATCAGAGGCCACCAAAATTCGACCGAAGCTTCGCCAACCATTCCTACTTCGATTCCCCAAGGTATCGTTCAACTCGACACTACAGAGACGACATGGTTCCTCTTCAAACCCATACAAGTAAAATAGCTTTAAAACCCTACATCATCATCGTCAAAACACCATGATGATCAGAAAAATATAACTCCATTTTTCCACCAATCTTCGACACCCCGGCTACCTTCCATCATGATCTCGACGCCTATAAACTTGTCGTTCGATGGATTTAGGCAAAACTACAGTTTCCGTTCAACCTAGGATTTCTCATTAATTTCATGCTTAAAATTCTTGAAACAATTACTAAAAATCATGTATTTGCAATACAAATCTAGTTGTGTAGTCAGAATTTGAAGTAAATAAAATTTATTTTTGGCATATGTAGATCTTTACTGTAATACCCAAATTTATAAATATTCTTGAATAATTTCTACTGGGAATTATTTTTAAAAATGAATTAAAAATGTTTCTAACAATTTCCTTTTAGAGATCAAAGCTTAATTTTGTTTAAAAAGGAAGATATACATTTTTTTTCCAATCTGTTTTTCTTAATCCTGTGAAGATACCAGATGCACAGATATATATATATATATATATAAATATGCAGACAAATATACACATCATTCAAACACCTTTCATATCCTAATTCACAAATCATTTAGATATATATCAGGTTGAGTTTGCTCACCTGGAACAGTTTGAAAACAGAGAAGCAGATTTACTTTGGAAAACTGGAAGTTGTCTGGATTTTGAACTTTGATTTGTTTTTGTTTGAGATGATCTGATACTTGATTTTGCAGTTTGAATTTTGTTTTTAGTTTTGCATGATATTCTTTTCTCAGTTAAAATGGTGGACGAAATCGAAATGAGGATTGATATAGAGGAGAATATATTTGTACAGGTGATAATATTTTGTACAAACTGATATGAAATTTGTACAATAGAAACCAGAGATATTTTTCTTTTTATTGTTTGACTCTGCAAGGGTTTGGTGGCTGATATGATAATACTTGTGCGTGCATTAATTAGTTTGTACCATATCTCATTTATAAAATCTTCGGCTGAGATGATATATTGTGCTATCATTAATTGCTTTGTACATTATACTTATTCTTTGTACAAATATATATCGGCTGTACACATATGAAGATAAATTTGAGTGTCCTCTGACCTCTCTTGTTTGAATACTTAAACATATTTGTCCTTTTAATTTGTTTGTTCAACTCAAATACATCATGTTGTCTTCTCATACAGGCTTTCCTATATGTATGTTACTTGTTTATATTTTTATCCTTTGTATTTGACTGGCTTCTTTTATTATTTTTGTTTGTTTTATTACTTGGTATTATTTTGTATTGACTTATAAATATCAAGATTTACTCTATATTGTATGAACTATGTATAAATATATTTATCATATATATTTGTATTATTTGTTTCATTTTCGTTTACATTTATTCATATTTAAATGTATTCTATTTTCTTTAAATCTTATTGTTTTGTAATATAAATAAATTCCTATTTTAAATTCGATGTTAGGATTTATTCTAATATTTATTATTATCATTTATTATTAAACCATTTATTTCTAATCCATTTATATTGAGATTTAAATCCAATTATCAATATATATCTTTTCAAATCTATTCATATAGGCACAACTGTATAAATTCACATATATCTACAATTTCTAAATTTTAAAATGATTTAATATATTTTTATTTGGATTCGAGGAAACTCGCATCACTTTGATCGATAAATTTTACAATTTTTATTCAAAAATCAATTTAATTATCAATTTAAATATATAAAAATTCGGGGTTGTTACAAAGGTCCCAAAGGACCGGGGGGTGGCATATTCGTGTAGTAGTTACCTAGTAAGAGGTAACCCGGCCTTTTGTTTGGCAGAGAGCAGTTGTCTCTCGGGACGTCCCTACAGAGGCGTTTCCATGTGGTAGTAGGAAGTTCCTTAGCCTGACCATTTGTTGGAAATCCATAGAAACAATACGAGCCCTTTACGATTGCAATTTGTATAACCTGTCTCCTCAGGCGGCAGCTATAGCAAGCATAATATAATGGTACCTATGCTGGCTAAGATTAATATTGTATTTTCGAAATGATTTTTCACTATGCACTAATAATAATATCAAAAGAGTTTTCTCGTATTAAGCATATTTGACTATCATAAGAAGAAATCTCCTCCAAGTCTGCGATTGCATTGTGTGTGTGGTGGGAGGTCTTATGGTAGTTTCATTTTTCAAAAGCATTGCGGATTTCAATGTTTAAAATTCTTTTGTTGTTTGTTTTAAAGATAAACTGTTTTTGTTACTCATACCAGTCCCATGACTGACCTGGAGTTTATTGTTCCCTTCCTATACTCTGGGTGCCCATAATTTTCCATACGGGCAGTCTAGAGTTGGGTTTTTCAGATAGTCAAGTTTAGTAGATTATCGGGAGCTAGTTCAGTTTTTGGAGTTCTGCACTGACCTTACTTATCTTGGTGCAACGTGATTGTGGTTCGAGCTTGATGTTGGAGTTATTGGTCTCATTCTCTTTGTCGGATCACTTGGAGTATCACTTCTGTTTTCCGCTGTAGCATCTTTATTTATCTCTGATATTCTTATATCATATTGATATCATTGTTGTATATCATTCTGGATATTGTATTCATTGGAGTTGTATATGATATTATCAATTTCTTTATTCCGCTGTGTTGTTATACTTACTGTGTTATAAGCTCCGGTGAGCCAGATTCAGCGTTTGAATCTGCGGCATTTTGAGTACAAGTGAAGTACGGGTGCCGATTTTTGAAGGCCGAGTTCAGGATCATTATAGTTGGTATCAGAGCTAAGGTTAAACTTTAGCTCAGGAGTATAACACATTAAGTAGCTCATTAGAGATAGGGTGAAGTATACCCTAGAATGAGTAATCCCTAAGATATTTGTCCGTTTACTATCCACTGATAGTAAGTATGAGTGCAAGAAGAGGATGAGATAAGGGACAGGGCAATACGACTATAAATGGTCAATACCATGTAACCACAAGGAAACAATCTTTTCTCTATCAATCTCTTTTGTTCAGCATCTCTTTTCAATTCTTCGATGGTTCCTGGTAGATCCAGGAAGAAGATTTGATATATTTGCATGGGACATAAACTCCAAATCGGTCGGAATTGTTTGTTTAGATGAATTGTTTGCTCTGGTTGCTATGATTGATGAATATACTTTGTTTTTAAACTGAAAATTTTGAAATCTAGGATAATAGAAATTTAAAAAGAATAGAATAAATTATGAAATATAAAATTTTGATTTATTTCTTGGCCTATAAAATTCTAAAACCTTAGGATCTTATTTTTGGATTTTGGTTTTGATTGTAGAGAACCCGTAGTATCAATACGGGTGGAACACTTTCCAAAGCCAGAAGAGTCGGTAATTATGGTTCATCTAGTAGGGTTCGGGATGATTTGGGTGAACCATCAGTACATGAGGAGGTGCTAGAGGAGCCTGTGGTGTAGCCGCAACCTCAGGTAGAGGAACCCAAAGAAGAAGTGGTTGAAAAGCCCAGGGAGGAGTCTGAAGAGGAACCTGAAGAAGAGTTTGAGGATGAAGAAGATTTTGAAAATGAAGAAGAGGTGGAGTCGGAAAATGATGATGCAGTCATTTGGGATTTGGATAATGCAGTGGAGGAACCAAATGGTATATGGTATATTTCGGTAGAATCTGATCCAGAGGATGTTTCTGAGACAAATAATGAGGCAGAAGTTAGGGAACTGTCAGGGCCTGAGAGAGGGAGCTCTGACAGTGAGGATCTGTAGTTGGTTGGGTTGACTTCTATTGGATAGGGTGTGTTTATGTATGTGTTTTGGACTTAGAACCGTAATGAATGTTGGATGTTAATAGGGTAATGTATGTATAGGCATGGTTGAACATATGATTATGACATATGTATGAATATCATGTAAGATATATTATGAATTACCCGTAAGAATCCATGTGTTTACTGGTATAGTTTGAGTTGTCATTGGTCTATTCTATGTGTGTGGATAATCTATAAAACGAGCCGTGCAATTTCGGGGATGAAATTCTTTTAAGGGGGAAGACTGTAACGACCCCGGATTTTAATTAAATTTAAACTGATAATTAATTGAATTTTTGAATTTAATTTTAATTAAATGGTTTAAAGATAAATTATAATGATAAAATTTGGGATTGATGGTCTATATTAGAAATAGAAATAAAAATTAAACAATAAGTATTACAGTAAAATTTATAATAAATAAAATAGAAATGGAAGTAATAATAATAATAATTTAAGCTAAAAATAGAAATCAATAAGTTATAAAATTATAAAGAAAAGCATTAGCTAAAATTTTAACAACAAAATAAAATATAGAAATTCATGTATATTTCAAAATAAATTATATAGTTTTATACAATATAAAGTAAATATATATATTTTAATCTTATAAATCCATACAAAATAATGTAATACAAATAGACTACCAAAAATAAAAGATAAAAATAAAACAAAGTTAGAAGCTCACTTATATCACTAAGTAATGAAGCAAATAAAAAAAATAAAAGAAACAAAACCAAATATATACTTGAATTTGAAACAAGGGAACAAAATGAAGATAAGTATGAACAAAAGAAAAATAAAAATAAAAATATCTTTAGCTTGCAAAAATAAGTACATGGCAATTAAAACAAGCCACCATAAAATCACGTCAGCCACCAAACAAAGAAAAAATCTCTGATGGGTTGTACTTGAGAGAAAAATATATCATCATATATTGTACAAAAACCTATTATATCCTGTAAACTTCTTTTATATGTATCAATCTATTCATCAGTTCGTTCATCCATTTAAACTGAGTAAAAGAAAACTAAAGTGAATATCATCTTACACTCAAACCAAATATCAACTTAAAGCTTCAGATTTAAAACATCAAGCAATCAAATAAATCTGAGATCAAGAAGAAGACTTCCAGTAACAAACTCAAACCAGGTTTTCAACTTTTCAAATTCAAAAAGGATTTCAACTTTCAAACTGGAAAACTTCTGGAATCAGAATTTTTAAGGTGAGTAACAACTAATGATTTCAAACTTGAGTATATATCTTGCAAATGCTCTGTGTATATGCATCAGTGATTGCTTTTCTTCTTCTCTGTTTAGTTCCAGAGTATCAAACCACAAAGAAAATTCCATTTCTTCCTTTCTAATCAATATCAGGTCATAGTTTCAAAACAAGATAGTTGTATTTAAGTATGAGCTACAATCTAAAAATTGTTTCATGAAATAAAAATGCATATATAATGAAAAATCAAGTTTTTACAGTAAAAACTTTAATTTCTGGAAATTTCAAGTATCACGAATTATTGATTCAAGTACATGACTCGAATCCTTATTGGAAGTTACGATTTTTAAGATGTGTTTGATGATTTTTAGTTGCGTGGTTTAGGAGCAGTTCAATGATGATCGAAATTGGTAGTGTGACCAATTTCCAGCGACACGTGGAACTGGGGGTGTCGGGGTTGTTCGTGGAGATGGAGGTGCCTACGGGGGTGCCTGGAAAAATGGTCAGAGATGATCTCGATCATCGAGACGACAGCGACGAACATTTTAAATTTCTAAACCTAGTTTTTACTGTGCTTAGTGTATCGATCACCGCGGCCAGTATAGGTGATCGAGTGCAGTGAGTTTTTGGGTGGTGGTAGTTTGGCCGTAGTTGAAGTCATAGCCGGAGTTGTAGACCTTCAGGTGGTCGGAGCTTCAAGCACGAGGCGATGAAAGGTTTTGGGATTGGTGGTGCCATTGATTTCCAGGTTTCGATTTATTACCTCGATTTTTTTTCGAGGTGATAGTGTAGTTCAGATAATAGGGAGATGGCCTGGAGGTGATCGTCGAGTTGCTCGACGTTGCGGCGTTGGCTGGAGTTGATCGTTGGCGAAGTGCACGTGCACCGTGCACTAATTCTCGATGATCTGGAAGTTTTGTTACGTGTTGGGTGGAGCAGGGTTTTCGCGAGTGTCTCGAGTATTTACTCAAGGGAACATAGTTTTGACTCGAAGCTAGATTAGCAGGGGCTCGCGAAAATGGTTGTACAGGTTCAAAGCCTGTTCTGTTTTTTTAGACTTTAAAGTTTAGTTTTAAATTTTAAAACAAAGTTTTAAACTGAGTTTAAAAGTCAAGTTTTAAATATAACTTTAAGTCAGTTTGGAACTTAGTTTTGGAATAAACAGGTTTTGAATTTAAATTGTTTTATAACTTAAAGAGTGCTTAAGCATTTAAGTGTTTTTTTTAAAAGAGATTTAAATTTTAAAATGGAATTTGAAATTTGTAAAGGAAGGATTTAAACAAAGATCAAAATCTTAAACCTGGACTGAAAGTTGAAGTTCAATTCCAGATTTTGAAATGAAATCAAGTTTATAACTTGAAATGTTAAAATAAGTTTAAATGTTAAAGTATAATTTTAAAAATGTGAATTTAAAGAGAAATTTGATCTAACTCTTTTAAATCTCTTTATAACAAAAGCAATAACTTAACACGTAAATTTAAAAGCAAGTTGAAAATCAATGCTCTAAATATATTTTTGAGTGTTACTTAAATCATTAATAAATATGAGTTTTACTTTTAAGTAAACAAAGATTGAATGATTTGTAATTCATTAACTATTAAGTTAAGTAGAATGGATAATTAATATTTTGTATTACTTAACTTAGCAATTACAAATATAAGTTTATGGAGTGAAGTTAGGTTAATTTAATTAAGGAACAATTAAATGGTAATTAAGAATTAATTAAGTTACAATTAACAGAAAAAAAAATTAATTAAATAATGTGGATTAATAAATGGATTATTGATGGTTAATCAAATTTATAATGATTAATGTAAGTAATTTCTTTAGGAAAGTAATTAAAGAAATTTAAATAGTTAATAAAGGTCATTAATTAAGATTATATAAATAATTAATTAATGTGATTAATTTCTAACAATTAATTTAGATTAATTAATTTAATAATAATCATTTGTGAAGTGTAATTGCTTTATGGAAGTAATTAAGAAATTAATTACTCATTGTAATTATTTGATTATTAATTTACCATAACTAGCAAATTTATTCATAGAAGTTAATCTGATTTAAATTAATCAGATAATCAAATTAATCCTATTTATGGATGTTTGAATTGTATTGAATGCTAAATTGTTTGATATCCCTGATATGTGATGCTTTGTGATACATCCTGATTTGTGTAGTGATCTGTAATTTACTTATCTGTGATATATATATCTGTGATCTGTGAATGAATGATAAGCGTTATAGTTTATACCGCTTATCAAATATATTGCCATATTTGAATCTGTGATGGTTGAATGTTGTTGCATTATTGTGTTGAACCCCTGGACTACACCATACACACACAAATATGGATAGCACGAGGAAATCGATTTAGTCACAGATTTTTTAACAATTTTAGAAATTGGATTTTTGAATCCTAAATAGTTTTTGGAATTTGAATTGAGAACTTTTGAAATGAGTTTCCAAAATAAAAGTTATTTTAAATAACTTAATAAAACTTGAAATTTAAGTAATTTGATTTAAATTTGAATTCAATATTTGAAATTGAATTCAATGGTTTGGAAATTATGGTCTAAATGGAACATACAAGTTATAAAGGTGTTTATTTGGGTTTTTAACCATCTAAAAGTATGGTTTTGGAAATCTAAATCTAAATCCAAGTTTTATACCTGAATGGCTTTATCTTATGTAAATTGAAATCAGTGTTTTCCATAAAGAGAACTATGTGTTTCAAATAATAGCTTTCATAAAAAGAAAGGATTTCCAATTTGTATCGAAACATTTCAAGTTCGAAATGAAATTGTAGATAGTTTGAGAAAACTATGAATTAACCTTTGTGAAAGATGGTTGAACCTTGTCTTGAAATCGAAGAGGATTTCAAATGGTGTATCTTTTATATTATAAAAGATTTGAATTGTGAATTGTTTTGAAAGTTATCAATTAAAACTTTGATTTACAGATTGAATGGGTTAATTCAATTTGAAAATTGAATTGTTTTAAAAAGCTATAATTGAATCTTTGTGGAAGATCATTAAAATTTGTGTTTGAAATTCGAAAAGTATATCTTTTGTATAAAAGATTTGAAATGGAAATCGATTTGAAAATCCATGAATAGATCTTTGTGACAAACTGGGTGAACTTTGTGAAATAAATCTTTTTATTTAAAAAAGATTTGAAATGGTAATTTGTTTAAACCATTTGAAAGAAAAATTCTAGATCATAAGTTGTGAATTAATTGAAATTCTATTATCCATATGTTTTTAAATATTGCGCTCATTATTCGGTTTAGCCGGGAGAGGACCTTTGCGTCATATAACCCATTCCGAATAAGTGATATGTCGTATATCGATAGCAATTGAAGACCGGTGGTGAAGACCGGGTATTTGTGAAAACGATAGGATAACCTATCGATTGTCTCTGCACCGAGTAGCGCCCGGTATAGAGATTCCCTAAGTGATGGGAAGTTCGATCGGGATTGTGAATACCCGGATTGCAAGGGCTTCTTCGGAAGTGCCTTCGGTTATGTTCGAACCTAGAACAGACTTGTATGGTTGTATGTCTGACATTACACTTTGAGATATAAAGCTGATTTCTTTCAAATACATTTCTGTTTGGTGGCGGAGAATTTATTCTCTTAGCTTAACACCCTTCTCTGAGACGTACGAGCTCAGAGTTATGTAGTTGAAGGTTATCAGTAATATACTCCCAATTTGGTAGTGTGGCATGCTAAGTGTTGTTGTGTGTTGTTGATCATTTATTGATCATTTGTTGATTAAATCATGGCTTTCGTGTAAAGCGTAGCTTTGTGGACGAGACCTCATCGAGCCTCATAAACCGGAAATGGTCGAAACAGGAAAGATGCGGTAAGGTTATGAGGGTCGCTCCCTTTAGGGTATGTCATTTCCTTCTGGAAAAAGGTGATATTATGGTATGGAGCCCAGATATTTACCTGTGTGGTTGCTCCAATCTCATTTACTGTGTGATTGTTGCTTTGTGATCGAGGGTCGTTGGATAAAGGTCCCAAAGGACCGGGGAGTGGCATATTCGTGTAGTAGTTACCTAGTAAGAGGTAACCCGGCCTTGTGTTGGCAGAGAGCAGTTGTCTCTCGGGATGTCCCTCAAGAGGCGTTTCCATGTGGTAGTAGGAAGATCCTTAGCCTAACCATTTGTTGGAAATCCAAAGAAACAATACGAGCCCTTAACGATTGCAATTTGTATAACCTGTCTCCCCAGGCAGCTGCTATAGCAGGCATAATATAATGGTACCTATGCTGGCTAAGATTAATATTGTATTTTCAAAATGATTTTTCACTATGCACTAATAATAATATCAAAAGAGTTTTCTCGTATTAAGCATATTTGACTATCATAAGAAGAAATCTCCTCCAAGTCTGCGATTGCATTGTGTGTGTGGTGGTAGGCCTTATGGTAGTTTCATTTTTCAAAAGTATTGCAGATTTCAATGTTTAAAATTCTTTTGTTGTCTGTTTTAAAGGTAAACTATTTTTGTTACTCATACCAGTCCCATGACTGACCTGGAGTTTATTGTTCCCTTCCTAAACTCTGGGTGCCCATAATTTTCCACACGGGTAGTCTAGAGTTGGGTTTTTCAGATAGTCAAGTTTATTAGATTATCGGGAGCTAGTTCAGTTTTTGGAGTTCATGCACTGACCTTGCTTATCTTGGTGCAAAGTGATGGTGGTTCGAGCTTGATGTTGGAGTTATTGGTCTCTTTCCCTTTGTCGGATCACTTGGAGTATCACTTCTGTTTTCCACTGTAGTATCTTTATCTCTGATATTCTTGTATCATATTGATATCATTGTTATATATCATTCTGGATATTGTATTCATTGGAGTTGTATATGATATTATCCATTTCTTTATTCCGCTGTGTTGTTATACTTACTGTGTTATAAGCTCCGGTGAGCCAGATTCGGCGTTTGAATCTACGGCATTTTGAGTACAAGTGAAGTACGAGTGCCGATTTTCGAAGGCCGAGTTCAGGATCATTATAGACGACCTTTGTTTATAAAATCTACTCTATAAAACTTTGATTCTACTCTAACTCCCCCTTAATCTACTAACTCCCCCTTAATCTAAGCCGATCTAACCTATTTTATAATTCTCACCCTTTTTCATCAACAAAAACTAATCCTAAACTACATAACTCCCCCTAAATCTTATATTATAGCCCTGTATAGGATAGTAATACAGTAGTAGAATATAAATGAGATAGATAGTAATTAAAGTAAATGTGAAAGATATAAAAATTTCAAACATCATCAATCAATATATACATTATAGTTCTTATTACACAACACCACGTTCAATTACACACCGTATTAAAATCAATCTTGTTAAAATTGTTTATATACATTAGCTTTAATATATCTCTGGAATGCTTGCTTTTATATTATATAAGTTTATATATATAGATTTGTACATAATATAAATAAATAAAGCATATTGCCAAAATCAACAGGGGCATGTCGACACCCCCTACCCCGCATGTCGACATGTAACGGCCAGAAAGTAATTTTTGTTTTGAATTTGAAATTGACATAACTACCTTGGTGTATTTTCATTTCAAATGATTTTCTATCTATTTAAATACCTGTTTCTTCTAGAAAAATGTACATTTTCAATTCTCCTTATTTTCTATTGAATTTCTTCATATGTTATCACAAATGGCCTCTCCTATTCATAATCTAAGTGAGAATCTTGAAGAAACTCTCAAATCTTTCAAGAACATACTTACTTCTATCCTTCACAATCAACGACACTTAGAATTAAGCCAAATGCAGATGATAAAGGAACAAGAAAGGCACTTCGATGCCATTCGATGGATGATTTCAGCCATCAACAAAGAAGAACTCGAAGCGAATCCAGAAGAAACTCTGAACAAGGATAATGAAGAATGGGATGCTATAAAGGCATATCCTATCTTCGGTGAAGAAGGATGGGTTGAAGTTCCAAGAAATGTTTGATTTGACCTGTATGGTTTGATTTACTTTGATTTGATTTGAATTGTTTGATTTGGTTTGAATTGTTTATTTTTGTTTGATTTGATTTGAACTGTTTGGATTGATTTTAATATGGTGTGTAATTGAACATGGTGTGGTGTAATAAGAACTATAATGTATATATTGATTGATGATGTTTGAAATTTTTATATCTCTCACATTTACTTTAATTACTATCTGTCTCATTTATATTATACTACTGTATTACTATCCTATACAATGCTATAGTATAAGATTTAGGGGGAGTTATGTAGTTTAGGATTAGTTTTAGTTGATGACAAAGGGCGAGAATTATAAAATAGGTTAGATCGGCATAGATTAAGGGGAGTTAGTAGATTAAGGGGGAGTTGTTGGAATAAGGGGAAGTCAGAGTAGAATCAAAGTTAGGTGGAGTATATTTTATAAACATAGGTTCTCATCATCAAAAAGGGGGAGATTGTTAGTTCTTGAGATGATGGTTTTGATGACAACAACCTTAGGACTTGTTATGAAATATAAATACTAATATTCTTGTCTAGATATATATGTATATGCAGGATATATATGCAGGTACTGAAGGATGAAGACTGCATAGTACAGAGATTCAAGACTGACGAATTCAAGATTGAAGAAATCAAGACTGAAGACTCATGAGTATCAAGAGTTCAAGATTTCAAGAGTTCAAGAGTTAAAGATATCAAGATAAGTAATAGTGTCTAGATTTATGTTAAAACTTCATAATAGCACTAAAATCTTTATTCGGATTTTAATTGTGGAATGGAATCCACCTTCTCGCTTTAATAGTGGGATGGAACCCACGACCTCTTTAGTGGGATGGAACCCATGATCTTCTCTAGTGGAATGGATTCCGCGAAATTTTCAAAATAATTTAATTTTAAATATTTTCCAAAATCTTTTTAGAAGTCATCTCACTCAGTTTAAATATTTTAGCCTTAAACTATTTTTATTATCTTTTATATTTTGATTTCAAAATCATCTCTTGTTTTTAAACTATCTCCTGGTTAATTTATAAGCTTTAAATCTCAAAATATATTCTATACTTAGTTTTTAATATTACTTTAATATTATAGATTATATATTTTTAAGATTACCTTTTACATCTCTTTTATAAGTTTAAACTATATTCAAAATGGTTTATAAACTTCAGAAATTGTTTTGACAAGTTCTAAAAAGAAAATCTCTTTTAAAAAAAATCAATTTTCAAAATTTAATAGGGCATGTCGACATACCCCATCCCTCCATGTCGACATGGTAGCCGTAGAATTCAAATTTTAAATTTTCAAATGATGTGTCTATTCGTCATAACCTTTCACGAATGGACATGGTTGTTGTTCTTCTATAAATACCAGTTGTTTTCAATGAATTTTAAGTTAGTTTTTCTTCATTTCTTCACTCCTTTTCCACTCAAATATTCTCTTATATTTCAAACGTTTTAACAAAACTCTACCAGAATCCTAAGTGAATCAAACTTGATCATCTTCAATTTAATTCTCTACCACTCTCTCTCAAAGATCTCAGTGCTATTCAGAGTTATATGATCAATTGTAATCAAAGAAGTATATCGAGTCTCTCTATATATCAAAATGATATTGGAAATGGTGTGATTATAGCCTGTAAATCAATTGGGTGTGATTGTAGCCCGTAAATCAATTAGGTGATCTTGTAGTGTGGTTAAATCAAGAGAGTTTGCCCTGGACTCGAAGACAGGAGGGTGTATCTCGTGGCCTTGAAATCAAGGTTGTAATATCAACATTATATTTAAAAAGAAATCCGCACAAGAAATTGTATGGGACTAGATGCAGGGTAATGGGTTCTTTTGGAGAATGAGTTATGTTCGAAAGGGAAGGAAATATTATGACTTCATCCGTTGGATTTATTCGAGAGTTTTTAGATACGATGATCCTATATATCATGTTAGTTTTGCTTCTTATAGTGGCAGGTGTAGTGGTCTTTTGCGTATTGTATTCATGAAAGGAGTTACACCACTCAAGCATTTTGTCCATCTTGGATAACGAGCAGACTCATTAGAGTTTATGCCATGCATGTTTCGACTATTGTTGGTCACTGTGCGTGTCAATATAGACTCGATAGTTTATTTCATTACTTTGCATGCTTATTATTGTTCATTGTTGCTTTGCTATTGTTTGTCATTGTTTGTTGTTATTTGATTGCTATTTGTTATTATGTGATATTTATTGTTGCTTATTTATTTTTGCTCATTGTTGATTTTCTTGGTTGTTGTGTATCATTGCTTATTGTTCCTTGCTGTTGTTGATTTTTGTTTGTTATTAATTTGTGTTACTAGTTGTTGCATGCTTTATATGTTTGGTAGTATGCTTGTAAATTGTTGTTGTCTATTACTACTTGTTGTGTATTTGGTTGTTTGTATCTTAATTTAAATTTCCTATTAGAGTATTTCAAAGAGAGAGATGGCGATATCTATCTAAAATAGATCGTGTCATCCATGGCCGTTGTAGGAGTCGAGATGGGATCTATATGAGTCTATTTCTTTTCTGATGTGACTCAGAGTCAATGGTATATTTAGGTCGACTTATTTGAGCTTACTCTTTAATTAATAGCATATATGGTTGGGACAATATCAGTTACTACACTGGAACTATACAGGTTTAAATTTTGTGCAAGTTACATGGTTTGATATAGCATATTCACTTGAGATGATTGTTATATATGATTTAGCATGCTTAAATTCATGGTTAATATTGCAATGTTATTTAATCCTCTTTATTGAGTGCATGTTTAGGTATATGGAAGTAGTTATTGGCTATTTGGATTCTTGCTCGCTTTTGTTCGCATATAAATAGTATGATCTTTCTATGAAAGAGGTACGTAAGATCTGTAGTATAGACTTGGGATATATGATTGTATGTCCTCAGAAATGAGATGCCTCAGATATGAGATGTATATATATCTTTGTTATTTTAGGATTTTTCACGAGTTAGCCGTGTAAAGGAAGTGCTGTCGAATTTTTTCGAAACAAGAGGGGCATTGAAAACCTAAGGGTTGGAAGACATTTTCTTACTTTGGGAATTTTAAGGATAAAATCCTTTTCAGGAGGGGAGAATGTAACAACCCACATTTTTAACAATAGGATATTTAAATATTAAATCATTATTGGATCAAAGGTCCAAAATATGACATTTCGCATATAGTCGAATTAGGACTCAAGACCATTTCTATTGAGTCCGAATCAACGTTGCGAAATAAAATGTGTATGAATATCGCTATATTGGAAATCGAATGATCTGATGGTCAAAACGCCTCGAGATGCATGAAATAATAATCTCAGAGTGCTTCTCGAATAGCGATGAAATTTATACCATTGGGACCAGAAAAATGAGATGATGTGCACTGACGAATTTCGCTGCGATTCGATGTGTTGTGCGATCGTACGAGCTCAAAACAGGTGGAGATTTATTTGAGAAATCAAATGATATATATATATATATATTCCCCATGTAAAAACTATTCTCCTCGCTTATTCCTTTTCTTCTTTTCATTTTCTTTCCTCCTTTTTTTAACTCAAGAACGAAAATGGCCACCCCTTCATAAAATTAAATAGAGAGCTCCATTCCATGAAAATTAACGATGTTGGATCCGTTGAGATTATGGTGGAGAGAGCTTCAAATCTATATAGGATTAGGGGGTTACAGCAATGCTTGGTTGAGTGCCATTTTCTTTATGTTGAGCTAGGGTTCGACCATGATGGAGCTAGGTGGTGAGTCAGGAAAAAGCAAGACTGACATTATTCTTCCCTTCGCAACACTCACCTTTCTTCCCGAACCCTTCACTGGAGCTCCGGCCATCCTAGGCGAGTCATGATATTGTATAGTAATGGGGGAGGCGACAAGTCGTGAAATGGGGAAGTGGTTTGGACGTGTCATGCTTGGTACCATCGCGAAGATATCACATAGTGAGCGAGATGGAGTGGTCGTTCGTCGATTAATTGAGTATGGAGTAAGAAATAGAAGAGCGAAGGAGGGGAAGGTCGGGTTATATGCACGTTTTCTATGCAGCATGAACGGTAGAGAGGATTTGAAAATTGGGGGAGATAGATTAAGGTAATTAGTGATTTAATTATAATTAATTAACTATCAACAATCATGTTCCATGTTTAATTCATATCTCTTGCATACAAGATCCAATCGAGACATGGTTTTCACCATTGCACTTGTAGTGAGATTATCTACGACATGGTATGGGCTTGGACTGGATTCGAACACTTGAGAATTTATTATTTAGGTGAGTGGAATTATGACTCTGAATTTGTATTTTAGTATAAATCCCTGTAATTTTATATATTTAAAAATATTACCTGGTAGAGGTAGAAAATAAATATATATAAAATTATTTCCCCATTTTTTGGATTTTTTTGAATAGATATTCGGGATAGTTGATTAAAATACGTATATTTATATTGTGTTATATTCATATTGAATAGAGCTAAATAGTGATGCAACTAATTTATAACATGATTTTGGATTAATTAAACTCTAATTTTTCATTATATTAGTGATAGAAATATTATTAAATATTTTATTACTAATTGAACATCAGGGTATGACTTTTAAAATGGTTTAAAGGGCATAAAAATGATTTATAAGCTAGTTTTATATTTTTATAAAATAATGAAATGATTTTATAAAATAATACAAGATTGGACTTTTATTTAAGACTTTAATAAATAAAAGCAAGACTCGATTTAAGTAATAATTTAATTACTTACTTGAATATACGTGTACGTATATGTGCACAAGCAGGTGTGTGTATGTGTATTTGAGGTTGTAAAACAATTAATACGATTCTTGTACTATAATTAGAACTATTGATAATGTTTGTTTAATTGTGTATATAACTGTATATGTGTATGGAAATATCCATAGGTGTATATATCAAGTTGCGAGCAATCTTATGCAGCCATAGTGACCACCGAATGCGCTAAGTTGCATAAAAGAATATCGGATCCAATAATTGTTTCGTTGAAGCTCGAAACATGATTTGTGTAGAAATGTGTGTTTGCATGTATGTGTGTGCATAAGCATACAAGATTGAGTGTATCAATATATTTATGAGCAACGTACAAGGCAAGAAGTCTAGTTGGTTTGTTTTGGCATATTAGAGGAAGCCTGCTCCCTAAAATCATCCATTGAACTCTGTACATGCAAAGAGTGGATAATGTTTGAAATCGGTTTTCGAACACATAAGGAACCACTCCCAAAATATTAACCAATGAACTTTGGAGGAGGTTCGATGCGACGAAGGTGGGCTATAGGAGCTAGGCGACTCAACAGGCGAAGTAACATAAAAGATGGACTCGAATCGGTAACTCAAAGGCTACTTGTCTAGGAAAAAGTAGCCACTGGTCGACCAGTGGTAAACCATGGTCAACCCGTGGTGTACTTGCTTGGTAGTAAAACCCAGGCAAGGTGCAAGTTTCTCCCCAGATCTGGATGTAAAGCAATGTAAGGCTTCAACATGACTTTTGGAAGGCTTCAAGCTACTCGGGAAAGTGGAATGCCAGGTGAAGCTCATGATTCAAATGCAATGTACAGTGATATCGATGCAGTGATTCGATCGCATGGTCACATTTGGTGAGTGTGTACAGTTAAGCAAAGTTAGTCCTTGCTCCTTAGCTTTGACCTTAGGATAGACGTATTTGATTAGGAAATGTTGTATTTGATGTGTGCACGTATTTATATAGTGTCGGTGTTCCATTGTTACCCGGATAGCATATTACAAGGGACAAAACGAGCATTCTCTTTTCGATAAGAGGCATACACAGTTTATTCGAGAAACCCTTGATATCCTAGAGAGGAATGATGAAAATCTTCTAGTACAGGATCAAATATCACCAAAGCTCATTATAGGGGTACGGTATGATCTGCAAATGTCCCAAGTATTTAGAGTAGATCATATATCACCAAAGCTCATTATAGGGTTACAATGAGATCTACACGAGACCCATCACTCAGGATATGGCTTAGGGTCTATAGTATATTTGGGTGCTGACTCTATCTATTATAGGAATAGGTTTTAAGTATTTAGAGTAAATCATATATCACCAAAGCTCATTATAAGCGTCAGTGAGATCTACACGAGATCCATCATTCAAGATGTGGCTCGGGGTCTATGGAACGATCAGGTACTGACTCTATTTGTCTTGAACTCTTGAAGGGAATCATTGGATCGCAATGAATGTGTGTAATTGACTCCATCCCTCGGTAATGATGGGTTGATATATATTTCTTAATTGTCTTTCATTATTATGTTATGCGTGTTATTAGTTGGCTGGTGTTGTTGCTGTCGCATTTATTATCATTTTGTACTTTATGATCGACTTATATTATGATCACCCTACTTTTGGATGTTGGGTTACCTTTATCATAGTATGATTGGTACATTTCAGACACATTATATGGTTATGTTGACTCGTTGATTATAGGAGAAGAGCAGGTTATGATATGATTTCCTATCTTTTGGATAAGTTTACTTTACTTATTTATGGATATTTCGGATTAACCTTAAGCCACGATTGTGGAGAGGGTCGGTTGTGCCTTAATAGTTCCCGTTTATTTGTATATAGTTTTAATATATAGTATTTTGAGATAGCTCCCTCATACCAGGCTTTACATTTAACCCACATTTTTTCTTTGTCTACTCATGTTATAACAATTCTCAGGTACTCAATTGAGTAGTTTGAGAGTCAGGTGCTTAAGGGATACGTGTTCAGTATAGCTGGAGCATTATGTGGAGACGAGGTCGATACTTCGTGTATATACTTGATATTATAGTAGTATATGATATATGTTATTTATATATAAGACTTATTATATCAGATATTCTGTTTTGACAGTCTGTACTGATATTTTCTTATCAGTTACTTCCATGCAGTCTTCTATATATATTGTAATTCTGTTATGTTCATTTAAATTTAGTATGTTATATATTATCATTCCGCCATAAGATTCTATTTATATGCTTTACTATAATGTTCTCTTTAAATTTTCTTTCCCAACAATCTGTCTTTTCTGGTACTCGAAAGTCAGACATTCTCATTCGGTGCTAATTTCAAGATATTACAAAAGACAGGTTGTAACACCCTGTGTGAGAGATTAACTCATAACAGAGATGCTGATCGGTCGATGTTGAGAAGTTGACATTGGCCGATTAGGGTTGGGCTATTTCGACCACTTGCAAATGTAAAAATGCACAAGTCATTAAATTATCAAACTCCTTAATTTCTTAGGAATGAGATGCCTAAGTAAGTATGGGCCATGACCTATGGTGTTTGTACCAAAATTGGGCACAACACTCTTCAGAAGTCTTTGAAGAGATAAAGTGAAGAAATTAAATGGAAAAAGAGGTATTATCTAACAAAAACTCCAAATTTCAGAAATGAGAATAATTAAAGTGCAAGGAGACATAAGAATTTAGAGTGGTTCGGCGTATCGCCTACGTCCACTATGAAGTAGTTTGCTTTATTGATCTTTCTTTTGTGTTTACAAGTGAATTCAATGATTTACAGCAGGCAATTATGATTTGCAGCAATGAATTTCGTTGGTAGCAGCAGCAATTGAGTTCAGATCTGGATCTGGCGGAGTCCGGGCGTTGGAGATCTCAAAGAGGAAGAAGAACCCCTTTTCTGTTGGCTTTGGGGGTCTATTTATAGGTGTAGGAGGCTGATATTTCGCTCAGATCTTGGGAGACCCTCTCTGGCACGTGACCAGGCCCGCACGCCCAAGCCCGTGAAGTTTTGGTCCGATCCGTGATCGATACTAACAGATTTCGTATCGATCAAGATTTCATCCGATGGAGTCGAAATTTGGCTTGGACATCTTTAGCATGCACATAGTCTTCTGTGAAAATTTCATAGCATTTGGACTTGTAGATTAGGAGATATGATCGATACGAAATGAGGTTTTCGGTAGGCTGTTTCCTTCGACTCGCTTCTGTTTCGACTCGCTTCCATTCGACTCGGTGACGTGGCGCTTGAATCTCACTCTGCCCTTGATGTTGTTTCGAGCGAGTCGAAATGTTCACCGATTGAGCGAGTCAAAGTGTGCCCAGATCGAGCGAGTCGAAGTATGCACTAGTCCAGCGATTCGAAATTGAGCGTCCTGAGAGGTTTGAACAGTGGCTTCGCCAATGGAGTCGAAGTTGATGGAGTCGATCAGTGGTTCGAATGGAGCGAGTCGAAGAAGGCATCTGAGCGAAGCGAGTCGAAGTAGGTACTTCTGATGGCTGTGAAGCGAGTCGAACCTGAACAACTCGAAGTTGGTCTCTGAGCGAAGCGAGTCGAAGTTGTCACTTCTGAGTGTTGCGAAGCGAGTCGAAGTTGGTATCTGAGGGATGTGGAGCGAGTCGAAGGGAGCGAGTCGACTAGTGATTGGTCTTCATCCAATTTTGTATCGTTCATAACTTGAGCATACGAACTCGGATTGACTTGAGATTTGGAACGTTGACTCTCATGGCTTAGCTTGTCATGTCTTACCAATTTTGGCTCGATCCGGACTCGGACAAAATTCGTTGATATCCAAAGTGAGCCTGTGTATAACTGGTCTCTAGGACGGGCCGTCGTCGGTTACTAGTCAATTCCTTGGTGTCACGGCCTTGCCCAAAGGCGGGATAACATTTGCCCCCCAAAGTACGTCTTATGAAAACATGATGTGCTTTGAAGTGCTGCAATCTTTATTCTGAATAGTCATCGTCTTTTCGATGAAAGCTGTAATCTTCGACTATTTTTTCTCGATAATGTAAACTGTTGACCGTCAACTGGTGTACCCTATATAGCTGCGACTGATTGTTGTATGCCAGTGGTTACCCGTTTGTTGTTGTAATCATTATGGGATGAGTTTCTGATTTCTGAAAATCTGGAATATTGAATATTAGTCCGACATTCATGCATATATGTTAACCTGACTCTCGTTGACGTTTGTATGCCCACGAGTCGTTGTCAGTTTATTTTACTTTTGAATTACGTATTGATCCTCTCCTGAACCGATGTGAAATTCGCTGCAACAACGCTCGATGGGTTGCTTTCGAATGTTCCATCGTAACGATCCTCTCCTAAATCAATGTGAAGGGTTGAAACAACGAAGATGGTTTTCATTGGATTTATGGATGCGAAGTAAGTATGTCGAGTTGATGGAGTTGGCCTCTGGAAGCCATGACTTGACGGATTCGAACTGCCTGTTCGTATCGATGCACTAGGGAAGGAGTTGGAAACTATGGACACAAATAGGAATTTTGCATCGATAGACGTAGGGTCCGATGGATACGAAGTGCTTGTTCGACTCGATGATGGACGCTAACTGAACGAGTCGAAGTGGAACGAGTCGAAGTAAATTTCCCTGATGGTTGTGAACTGAGCGAGTCGAACTGGAGCGAGTCGAAGTAAATCCCCCCGATGGCTGTGAATTGTGCGAGTCGAAATGGAGCGAGTCGAAGTGCGCTTCCCTGATGGATTCGAACTGCTTGTTTTACCGGAGACGGAGTCGAAGTCAAGCGATACGAAGGGGAGCTTCGCATCGATGTACTGGAAACAGAGTCGAAACGTGTGTTCGAATCCACCGGGATACGAAACGTTTATTCCCTTTGCTTTCGAGTCCATATAAATACCTCGTACTTAGCCGTTTTTCACTTTTTACTTTTCGTTTTCCTGCCTTGCCTTCGTATCACTCTGAGACTCGACAAAACAAAGAAGAAAAACACTCTTGCCTTCGAACTGCTTCATACCTTCGATTATTTGAACCAATTGACAAATTTTAGGTAATCCATTGAACGAAACCGTCACGTAAACAAGGAGACTCGATTCTTAACACCAAATCGATTAGAGTCGTGATCGATCGAAAAGTCCTTGGCCTTAGCTTCGTGTCGATCTGGAGTAGGGGTTTCGAGATGATGAGGCGGAGGCCTTCGTATTGATCGATGGTGAAGCTTCGCATCGAGTCGAATGCTTTGAATCTATGGATCGATACGAAGGGGCTCTGTCTAATGGACTCAAAACAATGGCCCTGGATTGAGTCGAAAAGTATGTCTTTTGATCGAGTCCAAATAGTGGCCTTGGAACGGTTCGAAGTGGAGTGCCTTGGGATCGAGTCAAACTGCGTAGTTTTTTATCGAGTCGAAGCAGAGGCTTTGGATCGAGTCGAAGCGCGTAGTTTGGGATCGAGTCGAAGTAGAGGCTTCGAAGCGAGTCGAAGCGTGTGGCTTTGGACCGAGTCGAAGCAGAGGCTTCGAAGCGAGTTGAAGCACGTGGCTTTGGACCGAGTCGAAGCACGTGGTCTTGGATCGAATCGAACTGCACAACCCCGAACAATCGATTCGAACTCGAGCCTTAGCGAACGATTCGAACTTGAACCGGAGTGATTGTCTTGAACTTGAACTTGAACTTTTGATGATTGACCATTGATTTAATTTTGACGATACCAAAAATTCTAGTGCCTTTGACCATTTAACTCCGACGAGCTTCAGATTTGCTTAACTGGACTTAATTGTTTCACCGTACACCTGATTGCCTATTGAAGTTCGTCGATGAAACTGGAACTTACTAAAATAATAACATATTTTAACTCGGACTAATAGCTAATAACTGGATGGCACGGTTGTGACGGTCAGCGATGACGGTCCTTCCGATTGAATTCCGAAGTCTCGTCGTTTACATGCTTTCCTTAATCCGGTTGATCTTCTCAAATAATATACAGTACTGCACAACACACTCACACTTACACTGGGGGATGCACGAGTGTTATTTGTCAGTTTAACAATGATTTTTTATAAGCTAGCTAGTCATGGACCCTTCAAGTTCTCAGCAGCCGAAACTCCCAAGTTATATTCCTCCAACCATAGAGATACCAGTTATTGAAGCCGAAGTTATAGAGCCAGCTCCAGACGAGCGTCCGGGTACTCGGTTTATTCTCAATCCAAAAGATTCCATGCCGTCGTGTATCTCTGAAGATATGCTAGGATGGATTTGCTTAAGGCATGGTTTGTCGCTTCACGACGTGCTACTTCCTGGGCCAACTGACAGGCCACACAATCCCCCGGAGGGGTTTACTGCTTTCAACCGTCACGCTTGCACAGCGGGGACACTTCCTCCCTTCAATGAATATATAAGGGAGATGTTATCGTTTCTTGGCATAGCTCCATCTCAGCTACATCCCAACGGGTATGCCTTGTCGAATAGCACCTTTGTCCTGTTTATGGAGATCCTCTTTCGACCGCCGAAGCCGATCGAAATCAGATATTTATTCAACATCAAGAGCCGTGGAGACAGCCCTTCTTTCACCTTCCTGGAGGCGGTCAGAAGCTGCCACATTGTACTGAGCTCCTGGGGAAGGTTAAGCTACTATAAAAATGAATGGTTCTACGTTCGGTGCCCCCATGGATTTGCTGGGTGGTGGTTGGATAGACGTAAGTGTTGCCATTTCTCTCTCGAATCATTGAGATACTAGTAACTGACTTCAAAACTGACATACTTTTCCCTTCTTATAGTCGCAATCTCTCGTCCCGATGGCGCATACTTCAGAGAGCTTGTTCGGATTCTTCAAGCGTTTCCGGGCGAAGAGAGGCACATAGACTTAGTCCTGACCGACAGGAATTTGAGGACTGTTGGGCTGATAGA
Source organism: Allium fistulosum (assembly GCA_030737815.1). Taxonomy (NCBI): domain Eukaryota; kingdom Viridiplantae; phylum Streptophyta; class Magnoliopsida; order Asparagales; family Amaryllidaceae; genus Allium; species Allium fistulosum. The sequence goes on along the minus strand of CM060904.1, from coordinate 1,188,559,995 downwards.
ACGGAGATAGAGCATACATCTGGAAGGGATACATAGAGTGGTCCCGAAGAAACGGGTGAAGCGCAAAGCGCCCGCATTCGTGATCGCCGAAGAAGTTGATCCAGAAAGAACGCCTACCGATACCGAGCTTCCAGCTGGGCCTTCTGCCGACGCCTAGGATTCGAGAGGAAGAAGAAAAGGCTAAGCTGCTGCTCACAAACGCCCTAAATCTGAGAGATTTAAATCCGTGGTCGTGTCTTTACCTTTCCAGGGGATTAGAATTTCGGAGGCTCCTCCCCCGTAAGTAGAGAGTCCTTTTGCAGGGCTCGCTGATATTCCGATCCCGGATTTTGTGTCGTCTCCACACGACGCCGGGATGGAGGAGCTTGATAGTGCTTTTGAACTGAGCGGGTCGCTTGCTACGAGTGCGGCCGACATTTCCAGTTGGTCGGGGGGTTGCACATGCATACACTTCACTACACTACATGATTCACAACTGTACTTCATCCAACTTAGGAAGTTACTAACTCTTTCCTCGTTTCTCATTTTCAGGTACTATGTCTGGAAGAGGATCTATGCTCGGGAATCTTCGCTCAGCCCGAAAAACTTCTGGTTACTATGATTCCCGCAGGAGGGATTCAGATAGAGATCGCGATCGCGAATACTCTAACCAGGATAGGTACGGGAGTGACAGAGAGTATAGACATCGGTCCAGATCATGCTCTCCTCCTCCCAGACTTCCGTCTCCACCCCCTGTTTCTGTCTCACATCCGCCTGAACCTCCCCGTCATAGGCCGTCTTCTCATTCTTCTAGACCCGAGACTCACCTTCAGAGAATCAAGACTACAGCCACTATGATTACTGAGCAGGTCCCTGTTGAACCCACGAGAGAAGGAGCTCTTAAGTTGGCTCAGATGAGGAAGGATTTTCCAAATATCTGCTTTGACGGTTATGTCTTCCCACCACACTTAAAGAGAATTCCATCAGGGGTGGAAAACACGGTGCATGATTATGTTCACGACATATACACCCAGTATCGAGAGTGGGCAAAGGCTGCCAAAATAGCTTCCAAAGTGGCCTTTGAGCGAGCCAAAGCGCTCGAGAAGATGGAGACCGAGCTCGCAAAAAGGGATCGGATTATTCAGGTACTCTCTGCTGAGTCCGAGTCTTCTCGGAAATCTGAGATTGAGGCCATTAAAAGGGCTGACGAAGCGAAGGCGGAAATGGAGAGGTTGGGACAGACTCACGTTGCCATGGTGGAGGAGATGGGCCACCGGAACACCAAAGTCATTGCTGAGCGGGACGCGGCGGTCAAGGAGCTTAATGAACTCAAGTCCAAATTTGCTGATATGGCCAAGGAGAAAGATGACGCGAACAATGCAGCCCAGGAGGCGTGCGAACAAGCTGTTCTGCTCAGGGGTGAACGGGATGCGGCTGTGGCTAAGGTCCAGAAGGCGGAGTCTGAGGTCGAGGAAAGGGGGAAGTTGGCCGAGTCCAGGCTAGAGGCTGACATCGAAGACCTTCTCGTTATTTACAATGCTAATGTGCTGAGGCATAGGGGTCTAGCCTGGCTCGATGATTTTTCGACGCATCTCTACAATGCTTGGAGCCGACTGGTTGAGGAAGAGAAAGAGGCGCATTAGGGCGAGTCCGTAGATGAATTCGAACTCGAGAATCACATTCTGACTACTAATGAAAAGAGGATTCTCCACGAGTCGATGATTCTGCGTGAGAAGGAAAAACTTGGCGCCCAGCACTTCGAAGTGGGAGAGGATTCTGGAGTTGACCATCATGAAGCAAGTCTTGAAGTTCCAACGTCAACCCAGCCCGAACCCCCATATGCGGTTGATCCCTAGGCTGTTCCTGCTTATAATCCAGATCAGCCGCAGATGTCACCGGTTGCAACGCAAGTTACCGACGCCGCTCTACCGCCTACGAGCCAAATTGAGGAAGGTATTCTGAACATTCTTCATATCTTTCTTAAGTCGAAATCTTTGATTGAGCTAAGTTCTAACAGTTCTCTTATTCTTTGTCCAGTGATCAATGCTGCACCAGCCGTGCCTCCTACTACTCAAGAACCATATCAAATGCAAGAGGCTATTAAGACCGAAGCAATCACCATGAGTACAGCTGCCCCGCTTGACGATCTACAGGGAGGTACGATTATGTTTGACGAGAAGTTGATGGATGAACTCTTTCGTCGTCATGGCTATCCTCTTGCTGACTTGTCATCTGTCATGAGTGGAACTGATCCTGCTGCAAGTTCTTCTATGCCGACTGCTGATGCTTCCAACGGGGCTCGAGCAGTAACTGAAGAGGAGATGTTTGCTCAAATTGACGTGAAATGGCAACAGCGACTCATGGTGGCAGTTTTGGAGGTGGGATGGCTGCACCAGGACCTGCTCCGCTTAGCATGATATCTCCTAGTGGCACTGTTTTTATTACCAGCGTGCCCATTCCGCCTCCTATGCTCGATCCTGTTCCTCCGACTCTGCCCGCAGAGAGCATTCCTATCCACTCGAGTTTGGAGGAGGATGTTGATATAATGCCCTCGCCTGAAGACCAACCGCCGAAAAGCAGAGGCTCGAAGAAGAAGATTAGCGGTGGCTCCAGCGGGTCTACACCGAGAAGGAAGCCAAGGAAGAAGAAAGATTAAGTATGTTTTCCCGGTTTGATTTTGACTTGCATTTTGTTAGCCGTGCATAGATGCGGGTTCGGCCCCTGCTAGTAGGAATTTTTGGAAACTTGTACACGAACTTATTTTATAATCAATAGAAATGAAACTTTTCGTTTTTGACTTCTTTTTTGTCATTGTGTATTTGTCTAAGTGTTTCAGTGTCTGAAATGCACTTGTGAAGTTTCAGTTTCCGAATAAAGTTTGTTTCTGTTCGCCAAGTTTGGGTACCGTGGACATGGTTTGTGACCGAGAAGCGAGTCAAATCTTGACGTCGCATTGCTTCAGCCGATGGTTGACGCTTAAGTCTTGCCCCCCAGTCTTGGTGGTGTGTTGTAAAACATCAGTCAGCGATCGCCCTTTTCTTATAGTATACCGAGTCTAGTGCCGCTGAATGGGTGTTTGAGACAAATGGGGATTGAGCAGTTTATTCACGCTTGTCCGATCGTCGATGATCATATCCGCGCTCCGGGGATCCTCATTCGTTTACTGGCGGTTGGTCATGCCGGCTTGAGTTTCAATCATATGTCCGCTATCTGGGGACTTGGAATTGGAATTTGTACTCCGACTCGCGCTCCGGAAGTTTGGAGTTGATAATTATACTTCGATCCATGCTTCGGGAACTTGAAGTTGGTGTTTACGCTCCGTTTCGCATTCTGGGAATCCGGAGTCGATGTCTATGCTCCACTTCGCACTCTGGAAGTTCGGAGTTGTCGTTTATACTCCAATTCGCGCTCTGAGAATTTGGAGTCGATGCTTATACTCCGCTTCGCATTCTGGGATACGGAGTTGATGTTTATATTCCAACTCGCGCTCTGGGAGTTCGGAGTTGATGTTTATACTCCGGTTCGCACTCTGGGAACTTGGAGTTGATGTTTATACTCCGACTCGCGCTCTAGGAGTTCGGAGTTGATGTTTATACTCCGCTTCGCACTCTGGGAATACGGAGTTGATGTTTATACTCCGACCCGCGCTCTGGGAGTTCGGAGTTGATGTTTATACTCCACTTCGCACTCTGGGAATACAGAGTTGATGTTTATACTCTGATTCGCGCTCTGGGAGTACGGAGTTGATGTTTATACTCCGGTTCGCACTCTGGGAACTTGGAGTTGATGTTTATACTCCAACTCGCGCTCTGGGAGTTCGGAGTTGATGTTTATACTCCACTTTGCACTCTGGGAATACGGATTTGATGTTTATACTCCGACCCGCGTTTTGGGAGTTCGGAGTTGATGTTTATAGTCCGCTTTGCACTCTGGGAATACGGAGTTGATGTTTATACTCCGACCCACGCTCTGGGAGTTCGGAGTTGATGTTTATACTCCGACCCGCGCTTTGGGAGTTTGGAGTTGATGTTTATACTCCGCTTCGCACTCTGGGAATACGGAGTTGATGTTTATACTCCGACTCGCGCTCTAGGAGTTCGGAGTTGATTTTTATACTCCGCTTCACACTCTGGGAATACAGAGTTGATGTTTATACTCCGACTCGCGTTCTGGGAGTTCGAAGTTAATGTTTATACTCCGCTTCGCACTCTGGGAATACGGAGTTGATGTTTATACTCCAACCCACGCTCTGGGAGTTCGGAGTTGATGTTTATACTCCGCTTCACACTTTGGGAATACGGAGTTGATGTTTATACTCCGACCCGCGCTCTAGGAGTTCGGAGTTGATGTTTATACTCCGCTTCGCACTCTGGGAATACGGAGTTGATGTTTATACTCCGACCCGCGCTCTGGGAGTTCGGAGTTGATGTTTATACTCCGCTTCGCACTCTGGGAATACGGAGTTGATGAAGGATTGTCGTGTATCAATCCTTTTTTGACTTTGATGTGATGACTTGCCCCGAGCTCGGGTTTCACTTAGCGAGTGATTAGTTGCATCACAGTCACTCTCTATTCGAATAAATCCCACCGTATGATGAGACTTAGCTCTCTGTGCATAGTGATGGTCATATGAAATATTTCAAGTAAATCACAGCTCTGGCTCGAAGAGGTTGCATTTTATTGCTGAAATAAGAAAGTATGGCAAAGTCAGTTGCTTTATTACAAGTTCTAATTTCGAAATGCATAAACAAATTGCAGAAATAGAAAGTAAACTAAATGGATAAAAATAGCATGTCAGGTGTAATAGCGGCGAAGGCTCTCGCTATTCCAAGATCTTGGCAGGGTAAGACCGTCGACGGTCGATAACTTGAATGTGCCATCTCCGAGCCTTCGTTCAATAACATACGGTCCTTTCCATGTTGGCTTCATATGCGAAGGAACCGGACAGATTCTTTTTAAGACGAGATCGCCTAATTTGAAGGTTCGCGGACGGACCTTGGCGTTATACAATTGGGCGACTTGACTTCGGTGCGCAGCTGCCCTCAAATCAGCCTCTTCACGCTTCTCATCCAGTAGATCGAGAGATTCAGCAAGTAATATAGCATTTGTCTTTGGATCATAGTACGTCACACGATGAGAAGGAACTTCTAGCTCGACTGGAATAACGACCTCTAAACCGTAGGAAAGAGAGAACGGAGTGTGGCCGGTCGCGGTCTTGTGGGTTGTTCGGTAAGCCCATAGAGCCATAGGAAGTTCATCGACCCACTTGCCCCCGACCTTTTCTAGTCGTTTTTTCAGGATGGATTTTATAACTTTATTAACTGCTTCGACCTGTCCGTTTTCCTTAGGGTGTGCAACTGCGGAGAATTTCTTTTGGATGTGAAATCGTTTGCAGAAATCTTTGAATTCAGCACTGTCGAATTGGGTTCCGTTGTCCGTAATAATGGTGTGTGGGAGACCGAATCGACAGATGATGTTACGAACCACAAAGTTGATTACTTTCGTCGTTGTAATGGTAGCGAGAGCTTCGGCTTCAGCCCACTTTGTAAAGTAATCAACTGCGACGATGACGTACTTCGCACCACCTTTTGCCAGAGGTAGAGCACCGATGATGTCGATGCCCCACATTGCGAACGGCCATGGGCTGACCATTTGTGTTATCTCAGTAGGAGGAGCTCTAGGAAGTCGGGCATATTTCTGGCACCTATCACATTTCTTCTCATAGTCCAACGCAACACGATTCACGGTAGGCCAGTAATATCCGTAACGAAGTATTTTCTTGACAAGTGCTTGCCCCTCGGTGTGATCGCCACATTCTCCCTCATGCACATCGCGCAACACTTGTTTAATTTCATCGTGAGCGATACACCGGAGTAGGGGAACTGAGTACCCCCTTCTGTACATGAGTCCATTCTGGATGGTAAATCTTGAGGCCTTTTGAAGGACTTGTCTCTTTTCACTCCTGCGTTCCGGCAGGGTTCCGTGCTCAATGTAATTTCTGAGTGGGGTCATCCATGAATCCTTTTCGGGAACGATTTCACATACTCGGTTTATTTCTGTCTGGTCGATACTTGGGGAAGATAGCGTTTCTACGGGAATGAGTCCCATTTGTTGAGCTTCACCTGTGCTGGCTAGCTTTGCCAATAATCGGCCTTTTGGTTGCGCTCCCGAGGTATACAATAAATGGCGTAGTAATCGAACTGATTCAGTACTTCCTGAACTCGAGCTAAGTAAGCAGCCAACCTTCGATCTCTTGCCTGATACTCTCCCCGCACTTGACACACAACCAATTGTGAATCACAATAAATTTCCACAGCGATGATTTTCAGATCTCTGATGAGTTTTAAGCCAGCTAAAAGGGCTTCATATTCAGCTTCATTATTGGTTGCACGAAAGTCAAACTTCAAAGCGTAGCATATAGATCGACCTTCGAGGGTTTCGAGCACAACACCAGCGTCCGAACACCGGTCGTTCGATGCACCATCGGTATACAGCTTCCAAACATATTCGGGGGATTTACTGGTTTCGGGCAAGTCCTTTGGAATGGTGAATTCAGCTATGAAATCAGCGAGGACCTGTCCTTGGATTGCTCGTCTTGGATTGTAAGTAATATCAAACTGACTCAGCTCGATGTTTCACTTGAGTAGCCTACCAGACGTCTTAGGCCGTGAAAGGACCTGTCGTAATTGTTGGTCGGTGTAAACAACTATGGGATGTGCCTGGAAATACGGTCGGAGTTTTCTTGATGCGACCACAAGGCAATAAGCCAACTTTTCTAGCTTTGGATAGTTCCTTTCAGCCCCAGTCAATTGTTTGCTGACATAGTACACTGGCTTCTGTATCCCCCCTTCTTCTCGAACCAAGGCAGTGCTGATAACATTTTCTGATATCGCCAGAAAGGCGTACAACTTCTCATGATCAATAGGCTTTGACAGTATCGGAGGTGTGGACAGATGTTGAACTAGTGCTTGGAAAGCACCCTCGCACTCTGTGCTCCTTTCAAAGTTTCGTTTCCCTTTTCGGATCAGATCGAAGAAGGGAATGCATTTGTTAGTGGACTTTGAAATGAATCCGCTCAATGCTGCTACCTTTCCATTGAGACTCTGGACTTGCTTTATAGTCTTGGGAGTTTCAAGAATTCTGATTGCCCAAATCTTTTCAGGATTAGCTTCGATTCCCCGGGCGTTAACGATGAACCCAAGGAACTTTCCGGATGCAACTCCAAAGTGACATTTTAGTGGGTTGAGCTTCATTCTGTATTCTCGAAGTATGTTGAACATAGTTTCCAGGTCTTTAACATGGTCAGTGGAGAGTCGTGACTTCACAAGCATGTCATCTACATACACTTCCATGGTTTTCCCGATTTGATTGGCAAACATCCGATTGACCAATCGTTGATAAGTAGCCCCGACATTCTTGAGTTCGAATGGCATAGCTTTATAGCAATAAAGTCCCAGATTGGTTACGAAGCTGGTATGTTCTTGATCGGGTAAATGCATCGGTATCTGATTATAGCCAGAGTACGCATCCATGAAGGATAAGAGTTCATGCCCAGCTGTCGAATCTACTAGCTGATCAATTCTGGGAAGCGGGAAGCTGTCTTTGGGACACGCTTTATTCAGATCGGAATAATCGACACATGTTCTCCACTTTCCATTCGGCTTTCGGATGAGCACGGGATTCGACACCCATTCGGGATATAGCGCGTCTCGAATAAATCCGTTTGCTTCCAGCTTTTCTACTTCTTCTTTAAGGGCGGCAGATCTCTCTGGATCCATACCGCACCTTTTTTGTTTGACCGGGACATGCCGCGGGTCAATGTTTAGAGTGTGGCTCGCGATGTCCGGCGAGATCCCACACATATCAAAATGTGTCCAGGAAAATATGTCAAGGTTTTCCCACAGAAATTCAACCAATTCCTCCTAAGCTTGCTGGCTTAGCTGAGATCCAATCTTTATCATTCTCGAATCATCGTCACTGTCAACCGGGACATCAATCGTCGGTTCGGCCGGTGATGCTTGATTTTCTTTAGATTCTCCTTCGTCTTCAGTTTCTCTTGGATCAAGGTCCTTGAGGAATTGGCTGGGGTGCCCGGGCCTGGGCCCGGGCGTTAATTGTCAATTATCGGCAAAACGGACGCAGAGAGATTCCTCTACGCCCTTTCCTTTCTCCTTTCGCCGCGCCTCCCTCAGCTCAGCAACATAACAGGCTCTAGCAGTAGCCTGATCTCCCTGAACGATTCTTATTCCATGATCAGTGGGGAACTTTAAGGTCAAACACCATGGGGTAATGGCTATCCTGAATTCAGCGAGGGCCGGTCGGCCCAAGAAATCTTTATAAGGGGAGTCTATGTCCAAAACAATGAACTATAACATCCGTACTCTCTGACGTTCTCCAACTCCCAACTCTACTGGCAGTCCCACCATTCCAGTGGGTATTGTGGCACTTCCGTTGAAACCATGGACTCGAGATTGACAAGGCTTCAAGTCTGCGGCTTCCATCTTCATTTAATCATAAGCTCGCTTGAACAAAATATTCACAAAGCTTCCATTGTCAACTAAGATCCTTTTCATCCAAGCGGGACCTACTTGTGCTGAGATGACCAATGGATTGATAGTGGGAGCTTCGACTTTATCAGCGTCTCTGTTCCTGAACACGATGTCATCCGTCATCGTTTTCTGTTGCTTGGCCGGAGCCCCCTCATTAAAACTACTGCAACACTCGAAGTCCGCATGCCTGATAGAACTGGCATACGACTCCATTTCCTTCCAGCTTCGATCTGCTGGGTGAGGACCACCACTTATTGTATTGATGACCAACCTCCCGTCTGCATGAGCGGGTTCCTCTTGTCTTTCCTGATTCGGCGCACGATTCTGATTTGATGGGCCCGCACCACCGGATTGCGGCGCCCGCACATACTGATCCAACTTTCGCTCATGTATCAGTTTTTCAATGAGGTCTTATAAGTGACGACACTCATTGGTGTTGTGGCCATAACTCTCATGGAATCTACAGAACTTTCCTGTTTGGATTTGTCTTTCAGTTGGTGGTTTCGGGGCAAGTTTCTTATACTGCATGGTATTGTAGGTCTGCAAATACACATTTTCCAACAACGCGTTCAATGGAGTGTAATTATCGTACATGGAAGCTCTACGCCGTGGTCCATGATCCTGATCGCGTTTTTTGTTCTGATTTCTATTGTCCCTCTGCTGATTCTGTTTATTTTGGACGTTCAACTGAATTTTTCCAGAACTATCTCCGGACTGTTTAACAGCGACGTTACTTTGGATACCTTCGATGTTGGGCCCTGCGTCATCCTGCTTCCTAGACTGTTTCGCATCCTCCCTTCTCAGGAATTGGGCTGCCTTGGAATAGAAACGGTCCAATGACGCAGGTGGTTTCCCAGCTAACCAATTTCCGAACTCAGAATCGGCATCAATCCCCTTACTCAGAATCGGCATCAATCCCCTTAGTCAGTGCCATCAGGATAGAGTTATCGTTGGGATTGCTTATTTCTGCACACGCAGCATGGAATCGCTCCAAGTAACGTCTAAGTGTTTCTCTGGGAGCTTGCGTAACACTAGACAGAGTGTTAACGTCCTTAGGCCTCGCCACGTGCATACGGAATTGTTTGACAAACTTGGTGGCCATCTGGTCAAAGTTAGAGATGGATCGCGGTGGCAAACGAGTGAACCACATGGTAGCGATGCCCCTAGGGAAATGGGGAAAATACGACATTTTACTACGTCATCAGCTCTAGCAGCATTCATTAGCCATTCGTATTTCAGGACGTGTTGATTGGGATCATAACTTCCTTCATAAACTGGCAAAGCTAGCATCCTGAAGTGCCGCGGTGGTTCAGCATATAAAACGTCATCGGTGAAAGGAGTATGACTTCGGGAGATTCCCCAGTCGTCATTAGAGAGACCCTGACTTTCACGGATCATTTGGCGGATCATCGCTGGTATATCCGGTGTTCGGATACTTGGAGCATGTTGTGCCAAGGTATGGTCGGGTTCCACAGCGCGAGTCTGGACCGGACGTGGTCGACGGTCCGTGCCTCGCCTCCTTGGTTCAACATCCTTAGGGACATAAGGCTCAGGAGTCTGCTCTCGTTGGCTACGTTGAGGATCAGCTTGGTTTCTAGCATCACCTCCCCGTCCGGCAGTGGTGGTAGTAGCAATGTTGCCGGTAACATGACAAGGAGCAGCTCCTCCTCGAGTTGAAGGTTCTGTGCGGAGGCTAGCGGATGGTCCAGCTCTAGGTTGCCCAAGGTTCGAAGCAGGTTGGTGTCCCATGGCTTGGGTGTAGCTTACACCTAGCCGTGGACGTGTGGATCTGGTTTGGCCATCGGAGGAGGCTGAACTTTCTATGGAAGAGTCAGAACCTTGGTCTCTTCTGGATCTTCTTCGCCTTTGGCGATTTAGCTGGTTAGTCAACTCCATGTTGGTGCGTAGTTGTTCAATTAGCTGCTGTCACTACTACAAAACAGGCCATTTGCATCGGTTGTTTACCCCCCTTTTGCATCAGTTCAACAACCGATGCATATGCAACCGATGCAACAGGCTTAACACTTTTGCATCAGTTCTGAAACCGATGCAAAAAGGTCCTTTTTGCATCGGTTGTTTACCCCCTTTTTGCATCAGTTCAACAACCGATGCATATGCAACCGATGCAACAGGCTTAACACTTTTGCATCAGTTCTGAAACCGATGCAAAAGGATCCTTTTTGCATCGGATGTTACTAACAACTGATGCAAAATATCATTATTACAGTACTCAAATAGACTATATATATATATATATATTGATTATAACAAACAATTATTGCATGCAATATTACAATCATTCAAAATTAAATTTGATGGCAAATACAAACTGAATAACATAATACCAAAATAAGCATATATCAATTACAGTGTTAATAATCTATACAAAATAAGTGTGGATACATCAAACTGTGCAACCATCTAGTTACATCAAATAACCTGCTAGTTACCTCAAACATACTTCTGTGCAAAAAAAAAACTATTGCATACATACATAACTTGCACATCACCAAACCTCTCACTGCCTTGTTTCATCACCAAACCTCTGATCATCCTTCTTCATCACCAAAACTGCTGTGTCCATCCCTTCTTTATCACTGTCAATACCCTCAAACAAACATATAACCTCCACCACTACTCACTTTCCATCAACAGTGCCTTGCCTCCCCTTCTTCCCATGATCACAACATTCACTACATCATATAACCCACTTTCTCAGCTTCGACAACCTCACAACCTTGGTTCAAGCATCTCAACCCCCTCCATCAACTTACTGTCAACTGCATATAATAACCTCTCCTACATCTCCTACCAACATCATTACACCAACATCATCACACCACACCAACATCTCTGCAACAATACATCTCCACACCAACATCATCACAAACTTCTCCTATCATTTCATCCACCCTCTGTCCTTCACAGCTCACCACCCAGCAGCAAATCGCTGCCCTTCTGCCTTCTACCTTCTACCATCATCAACTTACAACTCCAAACTGCAATACATCTATCAATACTCAAAACTTCAGCCACAAAAACTACCGCACATTTGAACACAAAGCGACAATTCATAATAAATAAATAAAACTCAAAGGATCTTCAGTCAAAATTACACAAGAAAAATAAATAAAACTCAAAGGATCTTCAGTCAATTCTTGATGAGTAGGAATTAAACATACTACAGAAACTAATATGTAATAAAAGTAAGTTCTGAACATACTGTACAAGTGAGAAGCAAGATTTCCATTAGTCATGTAAACATATATAAGCATATGCTTTCCCTTTTCTATGCAATAGCCTGCTAAATTTACAAGATATCTATGATGCAATCTTCCTAGAAGTATGACCTGCAATTAAACATAAGCATATTAGAAGCAATTTTATATTCTGGCAATTCAACCAGGCCAATTTGTTGAAAAAGACCCTTTATAAAAGTCTATAAAAAAGTTTTGTAAGCATGTCCTACGAACTAGAATATTTCTCCCCACTTTCAACTATCATTTAAAATTTCAACTGTCCATGAATTACAAAATTACCAGTCTACTAGTCGACAAACTCCTCGTTTCCAACTATCAAAATCTACAACTTTTTATTTTTTGTCTGATCTTATATTGAGGTAGAAATTTGTTTCGTACTTCTTGCTTAGTGCATTAGATGGTCAATGAAGATGTAGGAAGATACTCATTTATCCCCTATTGGATAACAAAAGGTAGCATAATTTTTTATTTCATATTTTTACGTGCAATTATTCAGCAAACATCATTAACTTCACATCAATACATTAGAGAGCAAGCATGGGTTGTATATGTATCTTCATGAAAACAGCACAGATGGATTGCACATCAAGTTTTTTGTAAGAATATCATCCCAGAGATTGTAAACTAAGTTTACTAAGTCAAGCATTTCTCCAAGTAGCCTTTTGCTTTCTATATAAGATGTCATATGTGCTTCAAAAAGACTTATTGACAAACTATTATACCATTGTGTACAAGAATATCATCCCAGAGATTGTACCTCCGATTGAAACTCTTTCTCGCCCTATTTAGAGTTAGAAGCAAGCACTTTGACAGCTAATGTTTCACCAGTCGCCATTTGAGCTTTATAAACCGTACCAAATGCACCATGACCGATTACCGTTGTAAAATTATGAGTAGCTCTTTGTAAATCCCTGTAAATTAAGTAGAATAAAATCCATGAAGATGTTATACTGTAAATTATTGTAAGGCTAAAAAGGTTAAAAATCTAAAAGAGCAATACCAATTTAGGGTGCAGAAATAATTGCACCCATAGAACCGACATACATCATTTTGGCTACCATGTACGGCCATATTACATGCATATCCATAAAATATAAAGGTTTTTAAGCAAATAGCAATTATAGAAAACAATGAAACCTAGGTAAGCTATTTAAATCAAAATGAAGTTCAGTAATAAACTGATACATATGAAATTCATGGTAATTTAGTACAATATTATTAACTACATTCTACACAATTTACGAAGGTATTTTAGTACATTTAATGTATTTTATTAAACATGCTTAATGTATTTCAGTGGAAGTATTTCACCACATGTTAGCTTAATGACACTTTATAAACTAATGAAGAATGCTATTACTTTATTCTAGGAGAGTCTTGAGTACTATTTTATTCTTTGAAGGAAAAGATTGTAGCTTTATAATTATTAACCAAATGCCTTAAAAGGTTTTTACTATTTAAAGTAATTGGAATCAATTTGACAACCTCAACGAGAATTTTACAAACCAATACCTATGGATGGATAAAGCATAAAATATTAATCTACTACCAACAAAATAAGTTCATCAAGAAGTGCAAGTATTAATTACGTAAAAATATATACACTGCAGTGCAAGATGAATTTCCTAACATTAACTGTAAAAATAAAATGAAAAATAATAATGAAATGTCTATATTCAACTACAAACCAGAGCACTTTACAGGCATCTTCCTTTTGTTTTCAATTGCTACACATTCTTTTAGTCTATTTTGGTATTTGCATGCAAGGAGAAGTTGAGCAAAGAAGGCGGCATTCAGTAGTAATGGAAGCAAGATGGTAATTAAATGAAGTTTGAAAATGATTCAAAAGGTGTTTACTAGTATAAATATCTAGGGATACCAGAGAAGGTAAGGGTATTCTTTCTCTTATGCATCTCGAACGGCAGTGATGATTCTAGATCAGTTGCCGAATCTGATATATCGGTATCAGCCATAGCTCTTCGTAATGAAATTTGAGAACTCCTGGAACAAATTCCAATTCGAGTGCTCTTTTTTTGGTATCTAATACAGAGAAATGTGGATGTCGCTGCAAGAACTCCAATGACAATCCCAATCAATATCCCTATTATCAGCGACCAGGTAGTTTCGTGCATATTTAAACAAAACTCTTGCTGATTTAGAACTAAGATGCCCTCTACACTACATTCAAACCTGCAAGGAAATTTTTCAAACCAAACATTATTAGTTCAAAATTCAAACGCTTTAGTTGTCCTTTCAAATGAATTTTTTTCTTCATAGATTGTTTTCTACAATAGCTTAGTATCAAGACAAGTACTCGTTTATTGGTTAAAAATTGAAGGTGGTAGGGTCACTATGCCCAAAAAGAGATGTATTGTAGAAGGTTCCACAAGAACTTTAAATCACCAAAACAACAACCAAAAATAACTATAGAAGCTGCTATGCAAAAGAACCCAACAAGAGTGATAATCAATTTAAGCAATCAATAAGCTAACACATACATGATATTCTTTGTGTGGGCGTGCGCGCGTGTAGACACACACACACTTGAAAATAAAAGTAAACCGCAATGAGATAATAACTTTAATTGTTATGGCCATGAATTCCTAAGTTTACAGTATAAAGTAAAGACTTATTTATGACATGATGAACCTGTAATGGTTAGAAGTAGCTCCAGCAGTACTTTTAACATCCAGTTTTCAAATTCTAACTGCAACTCCTGATTATTTTTTTCCCTGAACTCAAGAATTTTCTAGAAAAATCTCCCAGTTTAATAGAAAGAACCTGGTACTATCATGTTTGAGACTGTTTCCTTACAGCACTTCTCTTCTATTCTACTTTTCAAGGATAACATCAAAACATAAAGCTAGGAGACGGTGTAACTGTGTATAAAAGAATTAGTTTATTCAGTTGACATTAATGCAAAACAAGTATTTCCATGATTGGCTAATCAATTACTATAGCACCACTCAATTCACATAGGACAAAGTCTACAACGGAAGATTTTTGTTTTTATTTTTTAAGGGAAAAAAAAGAACTGAACTTCTTAGAAAATCACACAAAATTATAGTGTCAGCCAATCGAAATATGGTATCCAAGGCTGTGACAACGTAATATTTAGTCATCTATTGAACAGCTGGATTTTGTAAACCTCAAAGGTAACCAAATCAATTTCAGTTGGGATTTGGAAGTCCATAACTAACTCATTTTTCATAGATATTGACAGTAATAATCTAAATACTTCCAAAATAACTTTTCATTGCAGATATTCAAATTTTGACTTCTATTAAAATCCTATATCAAATTATTTGTTCATTGTAGCTTCCATAAATATGTTTATGTAGTTTCGTAATAAAATATATAAGATCGACTACTTTTACACCCAGTTGCAGTTTTAAATGTCAGCAAGCCTATAACTTTGACTTGTCCAGTCACAATTTTGATATACCAAAATGTAAAAACTTGTTTATAATTCGTAGATTGTTTCAAAGGGAGTTTTCAAATGGTAACAAGTTAAGACAAAATTTAATAAAAAAACTAAGAAGCAATCAACAACACTGAAAGCTTACCTCAGCTCTAGAGCCAACCCCACCATCCAAAATTCCGATTTTACCCCTACCACACCCAAAGTTCTTCTCACACTTCTTGATCTCTTCAAACTCCCTTGAATCCAAAGTCTCGGACAAAATTCCAACCTCAAAATCAATTTCTCCCTTATCAAGCCTAGCCTCTATTCCAGTAACCGACACCCAAACGAAGAATTTTTTCGCTTCAATTCCAGTTAGGTCCTTGATTTTTCCGTAAGAGACTTTTCCAGTGATTTTCTTATCATAGTAAACCAATCTGGAAAAGTGGACGTAGCAAGTGGAGGTCAGCTCGACGGCGAAATCTCCGTTGGATGAGAGCGAGTAGGATTTGACGGCTTCAGGGAGGAGGCCACGTGGAAGACCTAGCTTCGGGAGGAGCTCGTAGATCGATTCGGATTGGGCAGTGGCTAGGGTGATAGTGGAACAGAGGAATATTAGGGTTAGGATTTGAACTGGGATCGCCATTAGTAAGTTTGGTGAGGTTTTGAGAATGTTGATTAGTTTTTTATAAGGAGAAAAGAGAATATTTTTAAAATAACTTTTCATTGCAGATATTCCCGAACATCACCGAACCACGCTCCTCCAACTCCTAAATCCTCAAATCGAACGCAATTTCACTTCAATTTTCGATAGCGACAACCATACCCTCAACAACGAACAACCCAAGCACCCACAGTAATCACCCAATTCGCGACAACCAACGACCACCTTTGCATCTCAATGTCACCCGAATCCAAAACGCGAACCACCTCGCCCACCTCAACAATCCCCAATTCGACCTGAATCCGCCTCCATCACCTAAATCGAATCAAGAAAATTGGCTGAATTGTGAAAGTTTGATTGAATTGTGAAATTGGGGCTAATCGTGAAAGTTGGATTTCGATTTTTTTTATAAGCTTTCTGATTATATAAACAAGTACGCGTGTAGTTGTTTTTTAGGAGGAGAATTTTTTTCCTGGGAGTGGGTTATTGAGGAGAAAGGAGTACATTTGTTCAAAATAATTACTTTGGAGCCAATTTTTATTATTTCCCTCCTAAATTTCATATTGCCATCAACATGTAGTTGCATCGGTTGACTTTAAAACCGATGCGACTAAAACTATTTGCATCGGTTGTTGGTGAGAACTGATGCAAATTTGATTTTTTTACTACCTATTGCTTTTCACGTATCAATTGCATCGGTTATTAAGATAGAACTGATGCAAATAGTTCTATTTGCATCAGTTTTTACTTCAGCCGATGCAAATGAGGCGAAGCAATATGCACTTTTTGTACTAGTGTGTCGACTTTGGGTCAACTCTTGAAGCAATATCTGGAATTCTTGTCTAGTGATTGGATCTGATAGATCTGAAGGTCCTACAGCATTTTGGTTGGATGGAGGTGATTGTACGGGATTTTGTCGGTCCCGTGCTCCTTGTTCAGCAGCTGCAGAAGTGGTACGTGTGCTCACCATAATAAATTAATGAAGTCCTTTCCTAGACC
The DNA here is from genome assembly GCA_030737815.1 of Allium fistulosum. Classification (NCBI taxonomy): domain Eukaryota; kingdom Viridiplantae; phylum Streptophyta; class Magnoliopsida; order Asparagales; family Amaryllidaceae; genus Allium; species Allium fistulosum. The sequence goes on along the minus strand of CM060904.1, from coordinate 1,188,543,141 downwards.
TGATTGCAAATCTGAATAGAATGGAAGGGCTTCAAAGTTCTAGATTTGGATCTTCTTCTTAGATTTATGCAATCCAATATAGATAGGAGATCCCAAGAGCAGGAGAAAAATTGGTTTTCTCAGTGAAAGCACCAAAGTGTTTGTACCAAAATTGGGCACAACACTCTTCGGAAGTCTTTGAAGAGATAAAGTGAAGAAATTAATTGGAAAAAGAGGGATTATCTAACAAAAACTCCAAATTTCAGAAATGAGAATAATTAAAGTGTAAGGAGACACAAGAATTTAGAGTGGTTCGGTGTATCACCTACGTCCACTATGAAGTAGTTTGCTTTATTGATCCTTCTTTTGTGTTTACAAGTGAATTCAATGATTTACAGTAGGCAATTATGATTTGTAGCAATGAATTTTGTTGGTAGCAGCAGCAATTGAGTTCAGATCTGGATCTGGCGGAGTCCGGGCGTTGGAGATCTCAAAAAGGAAGAAGAACCTCTTTTCTGTTGGCTTTGGGGGTCTATTTATAGGTGTAGGAGGCTGATATTTCGCTCAGATCTCGGGAGACCCTCTCTGGCACGTGACCAGGCCCGCACGCCCAAGCCCGTGAAGTTTTGGTCCGATCCGTGATCAATACGAACAGATTTCGTATCGATCAAGATTTCATCCAATGGAGTCGAAATTTGGCGTGGACATTCTTTAGCATGAACGTAGTCTTTTGTGAAAATTTCATAGCATTTGGACTTGTAGATTAGGAGATATGATCGATACAAAATGAGGTTTCGGTAGGCTGTTTCCTTCGACTCGCTTCTGTTTCGACTCTCTTCCATTCGACTCGGTGATGTGGCGCTTGAATCTCACTCTGCCCTTAATGTTGTTTCGAGCGAGTCAAAATGTTCACCGATTGAGCGAGTCGAAGTGTGCCTAGATCGAGCAAGTCGAAGTATGCACTGGTCGAGCGAGTCGAAATTGAGCGTCCTGAGAGGTTTGAGCAGTGGCTTCGCCAATGGAGTCGAAGTTGATGGAGCCGATCAGTGGTTCGAATGGAGCGAGTCAAAGAAGGCATCTGAGCAAAGCGAGTCAAAGTAGGTACTTCTGATGGCTGTGAAGCGAGTCGAACCTGAACGACTCGAAGTTGGTCTCTGAGCGAAGCGAGTCGAAGTTGTCACTTCTGGGTGTTGCGAAGCGAGTCGAAGTTGGCATCTGAGGGATGTGGAGCGAGTCGAAGGGAGCGAGTCGACTGGTGATTGGTTTTCATCCAATTTTGTATCGTTCATAACTTGAGCATACGAACTCGGATTGACTTGAGATTTGGAACGTTGACTCTCATGGCTTGGCTTGTCATGTCCTACCAATTTTGGCTCAATCCGGACTCGGACAAAATTTGTTGATATCCATAGTGAGCCTGTGTATAACTGATCTCTAGGACGGGCCGTCGTCGGTTACTAGTCAATTCCTTGGTGTCGCGGCCTTGCCAAAAGGTGGGATAACATACGGACATTGTTAAATATGAAAAGCCTGATTTGAGTTCGATAGACCACATGACCCTACTAGGGAGGTTGGTCACACAAGTAAGTGGTTAATGTGGTAGCCAACCATGTGCTTATGGGGGTGGTTCTTTGGGGCATGCCAGAATTTGGGTTGACCGAGTATTCATGGGGGAAGGTTGCCCCGAGTCAGGAATACCCCTTAGCATTAGCCGATGTGGTTCAATAACTATATTGTTCTTACTATCACAAATAGCCAAGGGAAAGAAGGATGCCGATGGTGCATCCAGAAGTGGCCTCTAATTTGAGAGTGGCCCATCCAAAGTTAGGGAAGATAGGGATAGGCTCTCTTAGGCACTCGCCTGACATGGAGTGCTAGGAGTGGAGCTACTATACCCTCTTGTCAAAGAAAGGCCGAACTGGCTTCTCGTTGGTTACTTCACTTAGTCGATGCCATGCAGGAAGTGCTGGCTAATCCTATATCTCCATCGCTATTTCATTTGCTTCTCGAATGAGCACCGAACGATGCCTACCTAATTTGCTCCTAATGGTTATAGTCTTTTGGTAGAGCATCACATCGTTTATCATGACTTGGGCCTCCTAGAGCCCACATTACTCTTCATCCACTTTATGTTCTAGTCATCGAGGCAGGCCAATGCCCCAATAGGCTAGTATTATTATCTCCAGAGCCACTCCGTCCTGGGTCCCTTCTTTGGCCGTTCAAGCAAGGTTTCCAAGTTCTAAGACATGTACTTCTTTGTACTAGAAACTGTCAATCCTACCTTCAAAGGGCAGAGATTTAGAGTTCTAGGTACTATGTTTATTATTTATTGTTTTGGGTATCACCAACTGCTTTTACAAAACTGCTCTACTTTCCCTTTTCTAATGTAGTGTTCTAGCTGAAACCAGGGAGGGTTCCCTTTATCGACTGATTGGAGCAGATATGCAAGACCACAGCGAACCAAAGTAAGCTAGCCATGTTTCTCACAAATGATATCATGAGCTGGATTGGGTTGCTAGGTCCGAACTAAACAATGCTGAAGGAGGGTTAGGAGGCCCTAGACCTAGAAGTAGCATAGTGGCAGCAGCGATAGTCAGAGTGGTGATTGAGAGTAACCCCTACCTTATAAGGAAGGAGGCCGAGACTATAGAGACCGACTAAGAGCTGGAGGTAAGGCATAGTCGGCAAGTTGATGAGGGTGAGTGGCAGGCATATGACCCATGCCTATTTGAGTATACAAAAAGGGAATGGCAGGGACCACCACTAGTCATAAGGATCTATGGACAAGAGTCATGGTCGTCGAACATAATTCCTCCTGGTCCTCTTATTATATGAGCATTCCAGAGATACTAGAGGTATAAAGGACAGATAAGTGGGCATGAGCCTTAGAACCACTTGGGAGCACGGGCTCCTCTATCGAAGTCCCTCCGCGTCGAGTCTTCCTCCCAAAACAAACCACATATGGTTATAAAGAGGCGATAAGTCCAATCTAATAGTATATCCATTAGTAACCTTTTTTATAGTAAGAGCATTGCTTTATTTAATCAGAGCACTCATTTTGATGTCTCAAAACCTATGACCTCTAGAACCTATGTTTAAAGCGCCATAGTACTAACCAGTTAACCTAATGATCCTTGACGATCCATTAGTAGTCTTGCGGTCGCATTAACTTAATAATGTATTTACTCTATATTCTCTTGACTAACTCTTTTCTTTGTCTTTTATATTATGGTGGTCCAACCTAAATTTTCTACTTTGGATACTCCCACCCAAGCCGAGACCATATCGACCCAGAGTCCACCCTACAGGCCTTCATAAACATCCCACAACAGAAACCACGCCCCTGGTTCCTTAGTGGTGGAGAGAACTATCATCGTCCCTGGCCCTAAACTCCCATTGCAAGATAGGGTGGGAATATGCTCTTTGTTCCTTCCTAGAGCCACTATCGGGACATATTCTATTCACTTCAAGCGGGCATGTATTCAAGAGGACCATAGGGCTCAAGTGGGGATCCGTTCGACTTTTCTTTTAATCTAAGGAGGCGAAGCAGGTCGGCAGCCATTAAGAGGTGGCTGGGATGACTAGCCTTACAGTGGCTTGCGAGATGAACAAGGTCGGGCTAAATGTACTGCTCTAGACTTTAGTAAGGAATGATTTTGAGTCCTTAAGCAATCACATATGCCCAAGTCTAGGTGGTTCGAGCATGATCTAGAGGCAGTCCTGAATGCGGATGTCCAAGAGGCTTTCATGGTAAGATATATTTACAGAGATCTATTTTTTCTCTCTGTTGGTTGACTATGGTCCTTTTATAGTCTGGGTTCTGTACCCTCAGGATCTAATAAGAGATGGTGGCACTGAAGAAGCACGTCATGGGCGAGGCTAAGGCGAGGTTGCAGGAGGTAAAAAACGGGAGGAGGTAGAGGGAAAGGTAGCAAGGGTGGAGAAAAGGGCATTGGACGTAGAGGCGGTGAGAGACACTGCAATAATGGCTAAGATGGAGGCAGAGAGCGTGATCGACGAGTAGGTGACCAGAGAGGGATGTAGACCTGCTAAGAGCCAGCTGGGGGTGAGGGCAAAGGAGGTTGATGACCTATAGGGGTCACTTCTCCTGAATCAATGTTTCATCACCATTGAGACCATAAGGCGGAGGTGACCAAACAAAGTCGGTTGACGAGGATGCCAAAGAGGATATTCTTTGCAAAGTAACATCTACCCTTGGTCATCAACATAGTTTATTATATATGTTTGAAATCTCTTTAACCTCTTATCTGGAATATAAGATTACACATAAATACACACATGTAAATAGTTTCTACACCAAACTATTAAATTAGTTTCTGATTTAATATTGAAAAGAGGAAGTTTTTTCCTATTTTCTCTTGAATGTATTTTTATTTTTTAATTATTTTTGGACTTCAATAATTAAAGCAAAAAATTTATTTGAATCGATTATATATATATATATATATATATTTATGTGTGTGTTTTATGATTCATTGATTTAGCTAAAGAAAAAGTTACACACATACTAATATTCATTCACACCGTGTGTAAATAAAAAAACTTATATACACACACATATACTAACATTTCATTTGGAGTGTTCTGCCACTTTTAGGGTCAATAATATATATATATAGTTAAGCCAAAAGTGGAAGAATACCCCCAAAGAGAAATAAAATAGAGAGATATAGTAAAATAAAGTAAGAAACATAGAGAATTTTTTATAATAGTTCGACAAATCGAAGGCTTACGTTCACTTTAATCTTATTACTTGGAGACTTTGGTCACAAGTACAAGGATTTTACCGATCTAAGAGCTTAGGACAGCAAAATAGTAACTTCCTTTATGACAAGATTGTGTAGCGAAAGAGAGTGAAGAAGATGAAATGCCTAAAGGTCCTTTTTGAGTTGCCATATGCTTGCTATTTATAGAGAAATCATCCAACAATATACCCATATCTCAAAATACCAAGTCTAACTTCAGATTCGAGAATGTAGGAGGGGAGACAAGATCCCTTGCCTAATAAAATCATCTTAGTCTTCTATCTTCGGTCCCTTTACTTCCAAGCACTTTTGCCTTAGAATTTAAGTTATTGCCCATAGGTTCTGACATCCTCAATACTTGTCCTTTTCTTCAGAGCTTTCCTAAAATCATTCACCTCTTCCTTTAGAAAGGTGCCCTAGGGTGATCACTCTAACCAACAATCCATAGCCTAAAGCCATAGAGTCTCATAAGGTGCATAAAAAGTGATCGGTACCGACCAAAAAAGAGGTCGGTACTGAGCCGTTTCCTTAGCTCCTATTGTACTCTCAACTCTTAAAGTCCATTCCATTGTTCTTCTAAGCATACCACCAGGTCCTTGAACCATTCCATCTTTATCCCGATGCCCATATTTGTTTGAAAGCCGCTCGGTCTGAAAACGGATAACACTTGCCCTCCGAAGTATGTTTCTATCGAAAATAAAGCATGCTCTAGAACAACACAAGCATATACCATTTTCCATACAAGTCGGTTGGTTATCCAAGAGTTGCTTCAAAGCATTGTCCCTATCCTATAGGAATCCACTCGATTGTTTTAAACAGTAGTAGTTCCATTCTCTGTTCCAAGGACAAGATATACATTCTAAAGATCATCACATGCCTTAGCCAGGTACGAGTTTCCATTCCCCTTCCTCTCCTTTTCCTTTGGTTTGGAGTTGAAATTTCATATGGATACCAACCTGTTTATATTATCACCGACATGAATCTTCAGTCATCTCGGTATTATAAATAGTTCGTGGACTTAGAGAAATTCATCTATTTTCACTTTCTCATCCTTCATCCTTTCGGTGCCAAAAACTTTCCTAAGCAACTTCGAGCCTTCAAATACAAACTGCCTCCATCGATTCCAAGCTCAGGTCATCACCGTCTTCTTGCCGCCACCAGATCTCTTCTTCGATCACTACTGCCTCCTCTAAGGTATTCGACCCCGAACTCACCCCAAGTTCATATCTAGATCCACAAGCTCCTAGGTGGGTAGTCGGATTCAAATCTCAGGGTAGTGATCGTAGAGTCATCAATGATCAACTAACCGCTGGTGGATGGTTAGAAATATCAATTGTGATCGGACCATGCCCTTGCCTGGCCATTGCAAATAGGAAAATCCTCCTAGGGTGACCCTAGGTTCAACCTAAAGCTAACATTGCATTTCCTTAGGTCATGTTGATCCTTAGCACCCCTGGCGTTAACTACGAGTCTTCCTTGACCTTGCTTCAGGCCACCTTCCACAATGCCTATGGTCCTCCCTTTTGCAATGGTTTCAAGCACCAATCTAATTAAGATGTATAAATAAACCTCATCAAGGCTTGGTTGACTGCAAGTCGCTTCTTTAAAGTCTGATGTGATGGTTCTTCTCTAAAGAGCAATCACATTGAATGTACGTTGTTGTCCTAACAATTCCAATGCATAACATTTCTAATTACTGCACTTCTTGTGTTCCAACAAAGAAATGCTTCGTGTCACTCCATACAGCGGTTCCGCTGGCGATTATTCGACGATCATGGGTAAGATCTGACGCACAATTCCATTGTGCAATGTGACTCATTTTCCAACATGAGGGGGCTATCTATATACATTAATCGTGGCATATGAGGCATATGACTCATATTGCATAGATTGTCACTTTTAATTTCCCCGATTGATGTTCAGAATCTGATTGGTCAACACACGTTGACATTCGTAGGATTCTGAACGCTGGTCACTCAGGTTCACATTTCAAATTGAATTCAAAATAAAACATACCAGACAGTATCCAACATCGAGTTTTCCTATCTAAAATGAGATGCCATTCTCCTCGATTCAACGTTGGTCTTAGGTCGTCAACTATTCCTAAAGCTAGGTCTACCACAACTTAGGCCTCGACTTCTACACCTACCTAACCTAAGTGCTCCATCACTGTTGGGTTATAGAGGATGATCATTCTAGTGGAACCAATCTAAGACCAACCTCCTCCTGTTAATGTCCAAGTGGGTTTAAGAGTTATGGATATCCTCCTGAACAAACGCCAATGGTTCTAACTGCTAAGTCTCTTCGGACCATATGCCGATATCATGGAATTCCCAAAGGTGACATCCTGCTCTCGACATAGAACTAACGAGTGCATAATCATCTAACGGGCTATATGGCTTGCAACAAGTACATGTGATTAGTCAGTGTTATACTGCCTTTCAAACCATTACTCTAAACATTTCTTCAAGAGCTTGGGCTCGCTTCTACTCAAATCCACCCCAATAGTTACACCTTGCTGAGCTCCTTGTATGTCCTATTCATGAACCAATTTCAGCGACCACTAACCTTTTGGGAACTCGCACATGTCCAAAGCTTCAAATAATGGAGCGCGCTTTCATACATGATTATCAAAGCTTAGCACCATTGTAAGGTCATCGAAGCACTCCATAACAAATGTTCATATTTCAAGAACAAATAATTCTTTTTTATGTCCATATGGCTTCAATAGGCTTTGGCTTCCTGGAAGTAAGACTTCTTCCTATACTTGGACGTTCACCGTGTAAGTGTTTAACTGGTTATCCACTTTCTTCATAGATATTCCTGCTTAAGACATGAGTGAAGAGCATTCTACGACTCTGACAATCCCTAAGAGAATCAACATTCGATATCACTATACCACCTATCTCCTGATGAATGAAAATCTTCATCGATGCAACCTTCTACATCCTAAAAGCTTCGTCATTCCTATCAAAGTTCCACCAAGTTGCTCCAGGATGCCAATAAGGTCCTCTGTCCCCATTTACAGCTCTAACGAAGATATCTAAAGGGTGTTGGAGGCCCATCTGGCATGGCCAACATCAGTGAATCCTGTGATAAAGCAATTGTAACAACCCGTGATTGCGGTTACCAAATAATAAATTAAAGTTGGGATTTTAATTTAATTGGAGCTATTAATGAATTTTTAATGTGGCTAATTTGTTCAAAATTTAGTCATTTTGAATAAATTAATATTTTTGGGCTTAAGTGTAAAATGGAGCATTTCAAGGAAATTAATTAGGGAAATTTGTAATTTATATTATTGAAAAATTTTATATGTGTAAAATAGTGCAATATTTGATTTTGGAAATTAATTTGCAATTTATTTGCAAAATGGTGATTTTGGCTAATATTAACTATAAACGGTGTTTTGAAAAATTAGGGGTTAAAATGTAAAATATTGTTGATATAGGATTTTATGAAATGGCTAAAAGTAATTGTTAACATATTTTCATAATTTTCTATGGTTTGAAATTTATTTAGTAATTTGTATGTAGAGTGTACTTAGAGAAAATTGCCTATATATGTATGCACATGAATAATACAAAGTCCTAATGGGTATTAGATCCAATAACCCTAATCATTAGCCTATAAAGTATCTTTTTACTCTCCCATTTCAGCCAACACTTCATTTCATAACCACTAAAACCTAATTAGAAAGCTCCAAAACCTAGTCATGGCCTCCTAAGCAAGACTCCAATCTACACCAAATCAAAGAGAGTTAATCCAAACTACTAAAAGAGGTAATAGCAATCACAAAACCCACCTCTAATTCATTATTTAATTTCTGAAATTATTTTGTAATCCTCTTTTTATGTGCATTTAGATTGTGAAACTCTTTGATCTTCTTTTCATTGCTTGGAAAGAGGTAATATATGCTAGCTGAAATTATAATTAGTTTATTGCTGTTAGTAAATTAGGCATATCTCATTCATCTTAAATCGGAATTAAGATTTTCTTGAAGTTCTGGAAAGCTTATTCTGTAGCCTATAACTTTCATGTTTTGAGCTTTGCATAATTTTGTGGTTTGAATGGTCGAAATTACGTTTATTTGTCGCTGACCTGACAACAAACTACAGGGTTGATAAAATAAAACCCTAAAATTGATTTGGCCATAAGTTACTCGTTTTTTATCCGAATTAGATAATTTTGGATGTTCTGGAAAGCTTAAAACATATGCTACAATTTTTATTCAGTGAGTTTTCTGTAATATTGCCATTTAGATGATCTGAAATGCGTTCAAAGACGGAAGACCAATTCTGTCTTTAACAAGTTATCTTGAGTTTCAATCTGATATTGTTTTGCATGTATCTCTCTCGTTTCTTATCCAAATCTAATAATTTTAGATGTTCTGGAAAGATTAGATTTAGTGCTAAAACTTTCATGTTTTGAGTTTCATGAAATTTCAAAGTTAATTTGGTCAAAATTGTGCATTCTTACCACTGTCCCGAGAGCACAACGACAGTGATATAAAATTTAGATCTGAGAATTGTTTTAGTCATAGAATTTTCATCTCTGGTCGGAATTTGACGATCTTGGTCATTCCGGAAAGCTTAGAAACTAAGCTACAACTTTCATTTTATTCATTTTGCCAAAATTTGAAGTTTACTATGCCAAAATTATGGTTTTTCATCTCTGGCCAGTTAGTGCATAGCTATAGGCCTTAGTCTCTTTTCTCCCGTTGTTTTCAGCGTCGAACCCCGACTTTGCGACGCCATTCCGGGCTCGTCCTTTGTCGGATTTCGACGTTTTTGGTCTCGTTGGAAAGGTGGAGTTTCGAACTCCATCTCTGTAAAATTTAGGCATCATCGGCATTCTTTTGGTACTTCGAATTTCATGTCGAAGTTGAACTCTTGTCGCTGTTTGTAAACAGTGTGAATCTTGTTCTGGGTCCAACTTTAAGACGTCGCCGCTACTTTGTCTCAACTCGGATTCCAGAAATTCTTTTTGCATCTTATAGTAGGGATGTTGGACTATATGCCTACCAGTTTTCATGTCATTTGGATTCAGTTTGCTGGTCCAAATAAATTGCCGAACTTGGGTTCGTAGCAGTTTTTGAATGGTCAAACACTTAGCATGAAAATCAAATATCCCTTCTGTTTCCAGCTTTTGAGCGCCACTCCGCGATGCCGCCACGTTCGCATCGAAAGACGAAATTCGACGTTTTTGGTCTCGTTAGAAAGGTGGAGTTCCGAACTCCATCTCAGGAAAATTTGGACAACATTGGAGTTCGTTTGTTACTTCGAATTTCGTGTCGAAGTTGAACTCTAGTCGCTGTTTGTAAACAGTGTAAATCTTGTTCTGGATCCAACTTTGAGACGTCGCTGCCACTTCGTCTCAACTCGGAATCCAGAAATTCTTTTTGCATATTAAAGTAGGGATGTTGGACTACATGCCTGCAAATTTTCATGACATTTGGACACAGTTTGCTGGTCCAAATAAATTATCGAACTTGAGTTCACAGCTGTTTTTGAATGTTTACAAACACTTAGAATATTTTTAGTGATTTTCTGGTTTTCATTGATTTCTTTGAGATTTGTCTCTAGATTTCGTACACGGGTTTTATGAATCATTTTCAAAAGATTTTTCACTCCTAAATGGCTTTTGAAAATTATTATATAATATTATTTTAATTATTAAATTAATTACTCCATAATAGGAGACCTTTCAAAAGACCGTTTTAAAAGTGATTTCGAAAATCAATTATAAATCCGTTTTACACCATTATTTTCTATAATAAAAATCTCACACTCACTTTTAGCACGTCGAGCGAAGTGGAAAGGTGCTTAAACGGTTAGGAAATCTCCGGCCTATGGAAACCGTGTGTATTTTCTTTCCGGTTAATCCCCGACCTATTCGATTGATCGTTTTGACCTTTGGGTCTAGTTTACCGATGATATGAGGTAGACTTTTTATTGTTTGGAGTATGAGCTTGCTATTGGTTAGGAAACCGTTTAGTGCGAACGTGGGGTATGGGACTCATTGTTAACACTTTGCGGGTTCCTCTCCAAGAAGTTAGTGACACATTAGCCTCTGGGCGGCCAGTACTGGACCTCTGGGTCACCACGCCTCTGGGCAACCGTCTCTGGACACCTGCTCTATGGAGCAGTTTATTTTTCGGCGTGTGCCTCTGGGCCTTTATCCTTCTGGGAAGGATCTCGCCGTCTCGCGCGTTTCGCATCGGTGCGAGTGATCGATCACAACTCTACAGTACTTGGCAACAACGACTCTGGTCGGTGCACGTGCAATACTTGTATTATCTGATGATTTTTATATCCATTCGAGTACCGCCATTCGGCGTTGGTTCTATGGAACCATACGATGTAAGTGCGATTACCTTGTGGATTCACAGTGTCTCTGGACACTGCTTTTCAGTGTTTGATTTCATTGATTTTTCAGTATATCCCCATTGCTCTTTGGAGCATCGATCTTTGCTTGGGCATTGATTACGGACTCTGGTCACTCTTGGGATTATTGCCTATGGGCATCTTTTTATAGCTTTGGCTACGCCGATGATATGAGGCGATTTTATTTATTCTACACTTTGGTGTTGATTTCTCTTTGGAGATTTTTATCGTTTATTGATGATTAGGGATCATCATTTTATTCATGTGGTTCATAATATACTTCTCTTTGGATAAGTACTGTTTTATTTATGTACCGCATTATTATATATCTCAGTTATTACTGATTGTTTAGCTAGCCTGACCCGAGTGTTTTCGCTCGGGTCAGACCGAGTTGTTTCAGGTTAGGTCTCTGGACTTAGCTTCTGTGCTTCCGCTTGGACATTATCTGTTATGCTGATAGATAGCGCTTTTATTTGTCCACTATTCCGCTACTCTGTTATTATTCAGACTTTGATATGTACATATTTTTAACCCACATGTGTGGGCAGTGGCTTTGTACCCACTTATTGTATTTGGATCTGTATTGACGATGTATTGTTCTGGGATTTTATATCTGTTATGTGATTCTGTTCTGTGATGTTTTATCATTTATTATTATGCTTTGTCCTGATAGATCTTTAGCCATTTGTAATTTCGTTATAAGTATTTACCGAATATGTCGAACCACTTGAAAAAAAAATATAGATACCATCCTTTTGACGTATTCAGTAGATAGTTATAGCTTGATTACAAATGGTCGCTTCCACTATACTCTATTCTCCGCTTTAACAGACAGTATTACTCCCGTAATACTCTTTGTTACAGTGGGTCTCAGAGTGGGGCGTTACAGCTTGGTATCAGAGCCTGGTTTCAGGAATAAGCATAATAAACACAGAACAGTAACACTTAGTACAATACATCCTAGTATGATTCGAATATTACAAAGCCCTTTCCTCATGACATTGGATAGATAAGTTAGGAATATGTTTAGGAATACATTTATATTCCGTAGTATTCCATTTGAATTATCTATCTTTGAATCGTGCTTAACTTGCATCTTCATCTCAGCCTCGAGGTACGCATCCTTCCGTTCTCGAAGGTTCTATTTTATTTCACGATCAATCTTTTAGAGTTCTTTTGATACGGGTGTCTCTCACTCATTCGTATCAAAGGAACTAGTTGATACTTTATCTTTGGATGTTACTTGTATGGTTTCTTCACTAAGGATTGTGAATCACATTGGTGGATCCACGACCCTTAGCTTGCTCTGTGAGAATATAAATATTGATCTTTGTGGATTTTCTTTCCGTGCGAATCTGCACGTTGTGGATTAGATGTTATAGACGACTTCTATATTTAAGGAATTGCGGGGACGCAATTTTCTTAAGGGGGGGAGTCTGTAACAACCCGTGATTGCGGTTACCAAATAATAAATTAAAGTTGGGATTTTAATTTAATTGGAGCTATTAATGAATTTTTAATGTGGCTAATTTGTTCAAAATTTAGTCATTTTGAATAAATTAATATTTTTGGGCTTAAGTGTAAAATGGAGCATTTCAAGGAAATTAATTAGGGAAATTTGTAATTTATATTATTGAAAAATTTTATATGTGTAAAATAGTGCAATATTTGATTTCGGAAATTAATTTGCAATTTATTTGCAAAATGGTGATTTTGGCTAATATTAACTATAAACGGTGTTTTGGAAAAATTAGGGGTTAAAATGTAAAATATTGTTGATATAGGATTTTATGAAATAGCTAAAAGTAATTGTTAACATATTTTCATAATTTTCTATGGTTTGAAATTTATTTAGTAATTTGTATGTAGAGTGTACTTAGAGAAAATTGCCTATATATGTATGCACATGAATAATACAAAGTCCTAATGGGTATTAGATCCAATAACCATAATCATTAGCCTATAAAGTATCTTTTTACTCTCCCATTTCAGCCAACACTTCATTTCATAACCACTAAAACCTAATTAGAAAGCTCCAAAACCTAGTCATGGCCTCCTAAGCAAAACTCCAATCTACACCAAATCAAAGAGAGTTAATCCAAACTACTAAAAGAGGTAATAGCAATCACAAAACCCACCTCTAATTCATTATTTAATTTCTGAAATTATTTTGTAATCCTCTTTTTATGTGCATTTAGATTGTGAAACTCTTTGATCTTCTTTTCATTGCTTGGAAAGAGGTAATATATGCTAGCTGAAATTATAATTAGTTTATTGCTGTTAGTAAATTAGGCATATCTCATTCATCTTAAATCGGAATTAAGATTTTCTTGAAGTTCTGGAAAGCTTATTCTGTAGCCTATAACTTTCATGTTTTGAGCTTTGCATAATTTTGTGGTTTGAATGGTCGAAATCACGTTTATTTGTCGCTGACCTGACAACAAACTACAGGGTTGATAAAATAAAACCCTAAAATTGATTTGGCCATAAGTTACTCGTTTTTGATCCGAATTAGATAATTTTGGATGTTCCGGAAAGCTTAAAACATATGCTACAATTTTTGTTCAGTGAGTTTTCTGTAATATTGCCATTTAGATGATCTGAAATGCGTTCAAAGACGGAAGACCAATTCTGTCTTTAACAAGTTATCTTGAGTTTCAATCTGATATTGTTTTGCATGTATCTCTCTCGTTTCTTATCCAAATCTAATAATTTTAGATGTTCTGGAAAGATTAGATTTAGTGCTAAAACTTTCATGTTTTGAGTTTCATGAAATTTCAAAGTTAATTTGGTCAAAATTGTGCATTCTTACCACTGTCCCGAGAGCACAACGACAGTGATATAAAATTTAGATCTGAGAATTGTTTTAGTCATAGAATTTTCATCTCTGGTCGGAATTTGACGATCTTGGTCATTCCGGAAAGCTTAGAAACTAAGCTACAACTTTCATTTTATTCATTTTGCCAAAATTTGAAGTTTACTATGCCAAAATTATGGTTTTTCATCTCTGGCCAGTTAGTGCATAGCTATAGGCCTTAGTCTCTTTTCTCCCGTTGTTTTCAGCGTCGAACCCCGACTTTGCGACGCCATTCCGGGCTCGTCCTTTGTCGGATTTCGACGTTTTTGGTCTCGTTGGAAAGGTGGAGTTTCGAACTCCATCTCTATAAAAGTTAGGCATCATCGGCATTCTTTTGTTACTTCGAATTTCGTGTCGAAGTTGAACTCTTGTCGCTGTTTGTAAACAGTGTGAATCTTGTTCTGGGTCCAACTTTGAGACGTCGCCGCTACTTTGTCTCAACTCGGATTCCAGAAATTCTTTTTGCATCTTATAGTAGGGATGTTGGACTATATGCCTACCAGTTTTCATGTCATTTAAATTCAGTTTGCTGGTCCAAATAAATTGCCGAACTTGGGTTCGTAGCAGTTTTTGAATGGTCAAACACTTAGCATGAAAATCAAATATCCCTTCTGTTTCCAGCTTTTGAGCGCCACTCCGCGATGCCGCCACGTTCGCATCGGAAGACAGAATTCGACGTTTTTGGTCTCGTTAGAAAGGTGGAGTTCCGAACTCCATCTCAGGAAAATTTGGACAACATTGGAGTTCGTTTGGTACTTCGAATTTCGTGTCGAAGTTGAACTCTAGTCGCTGTTTGTAAACAGTGTAAATCTTGTTCTGGGTCCAACTTTGAGACGTCGCTGCCACTTCGTCTCAACTCGGAATCCAGAAATTATTTTTGCATATTAAAGTAGGGATGTTGGACTACATGCCTGCAAATTTTCATGACATTTGGACACAGTTTGCTGGTCCAAATAAATTATCGAACTTGAGTTCACAGCTGTTTTTGAATGTTTACAAACACTTAGAATATTTTTAGTGATTTTCTGGTTTTCATTGATTTCTTTGAGATTTGTCTCTAGATTTCGTACACGGGTTTTATGAATCATTTTCAAAAGATTTTTCACTCCTAAATGGCTTTTGAAAATTATTATATAATATTATTTTAATTATTAAATTAATTACTCCATAATATGAGACCTTTCAAAAGACCGTTTTAAAAGTGATTTCGAAAATCAATTATAAATCCGTTTTACACCATTATTTTCTATAATAAAAATCTCACACTCACTTTTAGCACGTCGAGCGAAGTGGAAAGGTGCTTAAACGGTTAGGAAATCTCCGGCCTATGGAAACCGTGTGTATTTTCTTTCCGGTTAATCCCCGACCTATTCGATTGATCGTTTTGACCTTTGGGTCTAGTTTACCGATGATATGAGGTAGACTTTTTATTGTTTGGAGTGTGAGCTTGCTATTGGTTAGGAAACCGTTTAGTGCGAACGTGGGGTATGGGACTCATTGTTAACACTTTGCGGGTTCCTCTCCAAGAAGTTAGTGACACATTAGCCTCTGGGCGGCCAGTACTGGACCTCTGGGTCACCACGCCTCTTGGAAACCGTCTCTGGACACCTGCTCTATGGAGCAGTTTATTTTTCGGCGTGTGCCTCTGGGCCTTTATCCTTCTGGGAAGGATCTCGCCGTCTCGCGCGTTTCGCATCGGTGCGAGTGATCGATCACAACTCTACAGTACTTGGCAACAACGACTCTGGTCGGTGCACGTGCAATACTTGTATTATCTGATGATTTTTATATCCATTCGAGTACCGCCATTCGGCGTTGGTTCTATGGAACCATATGATGTAAGTGCGATTACCTTGTGGATTCACAGTGTCTCTGGACACTGCTTTTCAGTGTTTGATTTCATTGATTTTTCAGTATATCCCCATTGCTCTTTGGAGCATCGATCTTTGCTTGGGCATTGATTACGGACTCTGGTCACTCTTGGGATTATTGCCTATGGGCATCTTTTTATAGCTTTGGCTACGCCGATGATATGAGGCGATTTTATTTATTCTACACTTTGGTGTTGATTTCTCTTTGGAGATTTTTATCGTTTATTGATGATTAGGGATCATCATTTTATTCATGTGGTTCATAATATACTTCTCTTTGGATAAGTACTGTTTTATTTATGTACCGCATTATTATATATCTCAGTTATTACTGATTGTTTAGCTAGCCTGACCCGAGTGTTTTCGCTCGGGTCAGACCGAGTTGTTTCAGGTTAGGTCTCTGGACTTAGCTTCTGTGCTTCCGCTTGGACATTATCTGTTATGCTGATAGATAGCGCTTTTATTTGTCCACTATTCCGCTACTCTGTTATTATTCAGACTTTGATATGTACATATTTTTAACCCACATGTGTGGGCAGTGGCTTTGTACCCACTTATTGTATTTGGATCTGTATTGACGATGTATTGTTCTGGGATTTTATATCTGTTATGTGATTCTGTTCTGTGATGTTTTATCATTTATTATTATGCTTTGTCCTGATAGATCTTTAGCCATTTGTAATTTCGTTATAAGTATTTACCGAATATGTCGAACCACTTGAAAAAAAAAATATAGATACCATCCTTTTGACGTATTCAGTAGATAGTTATAGCTTGATTACAAATGGTCGCTTCCACTATACTCTATTCTCCGCTTTAACAGACAGTATTACTCCCGTAATACTCTTTGTTACAGTGGGTCTCAGAGTGGGGCGTTACAGCAATCGAGGTGCATGTTGCCGGTGAAGTACAAATGGATAGAGAAGAAAGAGTTGAGATGTAAACCATTCATAAAAGAAGAAAGGGAAGAGAGGAAGAAAGAGATGAAAAAAGAGGAGATAAAGAGGGCGATGATGACTTTGATCAAAAGGGAGACAAGTCATATGGAGAATCGTCTTTAGAGGACAATGAAAATACCTCCATGCCATAGCTGAGATGAATTGTTGTCAGGACCTCTCGAAAGTCCGCGGGACCGAGCACAACATTAATAGTCGAGCAACTCCTCCTATCGGTCACTCGGAAAACATCTTCGATTCACCGAGTGATCTTGATATCCTTATCGATGATATTCTTAACGAATACCCTTTGGGTTTTAGCTTTCCACCAGAGGGTATCTTAGCTAAAGGAGGTGAGACTCTATCTCTATTACCTTTCGAACACTGTCTGTAGAGTACTCAGGGTAGCATGAGCACTCCACTCACTTCTAGGATCACGAACACACATTCATTGCATTCGCTCACATCCCAATGTTCCAAAACCGATACAATCCTTCATTTCACTTTATGTATAATGGACAGAGACCGATTCAATTATCTTCACCATAGGGTTTTTGAGCAGAGCAAGCTAACTCCTAAGCTGTATCTTCCTCGCTCTAGCTCTTACAGGGAATAAGTAATAGATGAAGAAAGAGCCTAAAGAAAAGAAAGATAATGCAAGGCAGAAAGAGACAACGAAGCGGAAAGGGATAGGAAGAAGAGACAACCAGAAGGGAGAGAATCTTCTGACCATGGAAAAAGGCATAGTGATTCGAACGGCCGCCATGGTTCTTCATCTGGCCTTCCCCCACCTCAATCTCAACCACAACTCCTTCCATAACAGTAAACTTCATCATCACTCTCCCTAACTCAAGCATTCGTCCAGCTCCTTCTTCGCACCTTCGAGTAGAATGCAAGATGTCTTTCCAAATCCTTACTTAACCAGGGTTAAATTCAACAGGGACCTCACAGACAATCCTACGGAAGAAGCTGATAGCAGGTTTGGAGTCATTAAGGAGCCGATAGACCGGGGGTATAAATGGAAGAAACTTTGCTTCACCCTCTCCAACGTCAATTGAATTCATCAAACTGATATCCAATCATTTGAGTTAGAGAAGAGGAGTTATGAAAGAATTATTGTAGAGTATAAGAAACATCTGGCCAAGGTTACTAAAGAAAGAGATGCGGCTCAGCTTAGGCATCGGAGATGAAGGTCAAAGATTGATCACAGAGATGACAAAAGCTTACAATCAGGCCGAGATTGTGATGAAAAGCCTTATAAAACTGCTCATAAAGATAATGCTACTTTCAAAATGCAACTCGTAAACAAGGAAAAGATCCTCTTAGAGAAAGATAAAGCTCTTAAGAACAAAGAAGCCAAGATCTCGGAGCTTCATATTGCAAAGGAGAAGCTTTAATCCACCTTGCTCTTAGTGGAAATAGAGAACTAGAGGCTCAGGTTGACCGCGTTGCAGCTATAAATGACCTAATCGAGCTAAAGGAGCACAGGCCAAAGAAAAAGAAGAACCGAACTCAATTCTTCAACAGTTCTTTGCCAATGTTATACAATATAAGAACTTAAAGTGACTTGGAAGTACATATGTCATCGGTCTTGTCGATGACTGGGAAAACGTTCTATGATGTGCAAAAGTGTTCAGTGAAGGCCTCTCCGAAGTTGAATTAAAAGTCAAATATCTCAATGTCGATGACATCCTGAAACTAGAGGAAGGAAAGACAATCATGGCTGCGGAAGACGCTGCTGCTGCTGAAGCTGCCATTGAAGCTCCGACTGGTCCAAGTGCATCGAGCTACGTAGAATCTTCATCTCCTTAAATCTAAGAGCTTGTAGTGAAGATTCCATTATCTGAGGGGCCTAACTTCTAGGCTACCCAATTATTCCAACTTCTGCAATAGTTACCTTGGTTGAACCTTACATTCCTGTTTCCATTCCTTAGCCCATCCTGTTAGCCCCAAAAGAGGGTGAGATTAGTGTATCTCGTGGCAAGGCGACTCCAACCAGCGAAAGTATATCCCTCGTCTCACAATGTTTGAGATCCTTTGGTCCTCGCTTGAGACTATTACCACAAATTCATGGTCATTTGTCGCTTCCTCCTTCTTCGCTGCCAATCATACAACGCACGGACCTCGCTGCAATAACTACCGAGCCTACTTTTATAACTATAGGATTGATCATTCCAAGCCTTCCCTCCACCTCCATTCCCAGTCCTTATTCGAAATTTTTTGCAACTATGAATGAATTGGATGACACTTCCCAGTCCCGAGGGGAAGATATTACCGTTACGAGCGCCTTGGGACTGATTGGTTCCATTTCTATAGCGGAGAGGCTAAAGATTGATATTTCCAAACTCAAAATCAAGCCCGAGCTTGGACTTGAAAAATCTACCTGTACTAAGGAGCCAAAGCCTTCTATAAGAATACTTCCTATTACCATCAAGCCTCTGATTAGCAGTAGTACTGATGTCAATACAAAGACATCTAAGCCCCTTGTTGACCGTCTCGAAGATCCTGCCATCAGTATTACTGAAGGAGACACCACTCCATCTAAAGGCAGCACATCCAAGGGTGAGAAGAGCCTGAAGAGACCTCATGATGGCTTGAGCAGTCAGGGTGGCAAAGGCGAGAAGAAAAAGAAGAAGGCACATAAGCAGTAGGCTCTCCAGCTAGCCTTTAGTGATGACGAGACAATTTCCTTTTGTCTCTTTTTTGGTTGTACTTTTCTGTTTTCCTTTTGTACATAAGCCGTGCTTGTGCAGGACCGGCCCCCGCAACCATTGTATATAAAGGTTGAATGTAACTAAAGATTGTTTTTCTATTTCAATCTCTGTTCCATTTACATTTTGACATGTCATATTTTATTCCTGCCTATATAAATTTTCCTATATATATATATATAACATAACTACTTGTATTGCAATTTATCTGTATTGTACTTGCTTGTATTTGAGCAATGCTTTTACTTACTACAACTCCGTACATATAAATAAAACTCTTGCAACTTCTTTAACTAGATTCCATTGTTTAGTTCTATTCTATCATTTCCAAAAGCGTTTTTGTTTGATCGAACATAACTAATATTTAACCAACTTTATGGTTATTCCTGTTTATTCCGGGTTGAGTTTTCCTCAACCATTAACAAGTTATAAATAAACCAGGTTCCGTGTTTTTCCTTTCTTCGAGAAACAACAGTTTGGACGTTCACATCAACGTCATTGATCTTGCCAATAACCGGGCATGATCGATATAATCCATAGAATTCCACCACTCAACTTCGGCCAAGCATGTCTCGCTAGGCCATGAGTAAGATTATATCTTTTATAACTCTACCACATTTCTTGTAACGACTTGCCTTTTCGACACTCAAAAGTCAATACTAATACATCCATAGTATTCATGTGCTATGCATTCAAGTGCCGGAAAGACAGATTGTTAGGAAAAAAGGAAAGAAAAGACAAAAAAGAATCTCATATCATGACGAGTAACATATAGTATACAATAGATCTTTACAAAAGAAAAAATGTAACATACATACATCAATCAGAGCTAACCAACTAATTATCAACTTGGATAGTTATAACAACCTATCTTTATAATTGTTGATAAATACAAACAATAAATGCAGTAGAAATAAAATATACATGAATACGTCTTGGAGACATCCTCGTCTCTTGAAGCTCCAAGCATCCATAATTGAATCTGAAAATATGCTCGGTCTGACCTGACACTACAAGAAAAACAGTCTTTTATAGCGGCATATAGCCGCTATTAATCACAACCATAGCGGTTTGATAAGCGCTGTATATCGACATGTTATAAAAAACTGTTGAATATTTATAACACAAAATATGCCGCTATGGTTGAGCTTAGTTTTATAACGCAAATTCGCCGCTATGGTACGTTAATTCAATAGCTCATTATAGCCGCTATAATACAACTAAATCTCAACGGAACTGGAAATCTTTATAACACCATTTTGCCGCTATAAAATATTTATTCAATAGCTCATTATAGCCGCTATAATACAGCTGAATCTCAACGGAATTGGAAATCTTTATTGAAAAATCTTACATCTGCTTACATTTTCAGAGGAAACATCAATTCAGATAAATGTTGCTCAAAATCACAATCTCAAATATGATGAACATGACAATACATTATCCAAAAAATTCATTAACAAGGTTATAAAAGGTTGTCACAAATGTCCAACCATTAAAAGAATAAGGTCAAGAATAAACCATCTTTTTAATATTTTACAAGAGCTTATGTAACCCCCTGCAAACAAGGAATAGTGAGCATCTGCAAAATTTTATTGCTTTCATCTGAAGTACCATCTCTGAGTTGCTGAAGTAGCAGAATTCAAGAAAAGGGCATATTCGACCTATCTTGTTCCACACGCTCTGATGATAACCGGCAGTTGGTGGTACATGGTACATAAGCTTCAACAACTGAATAACATTTACATGAAAGATGAATATCTATGAATTTATGAGTTCTGGAGCACGATAATATCTTGAGCAAATATAAGAGATGTTTGGCTCTCCTTTCACCTGAACAATGTAACAAATATCATAGCAATTCATACTTAGTTCAATGGTTTTATACATATGCTTAAGGCCGATGAAGACTTACCAGAACTTTTGCACTACCAAAATCACACAATTTAAGCTGATGAGTATGTGGATTTACCTGAAACAGGTAAAGCATATTACAAACCAACAAGAGAAATAATTCACACCAAGAAATTATTATGATTATTTCTGATGGATTCTAAATTTTTATTGCTAGCTAATCAATCATAAAATTCTAATAATGCCATGGATATTTTAGAAATAGCATCTGAAAAAAAATTCTTTTGTGGAGAACTTGGCTACATAAGTGCCAAAGCACTGAATTTATGATTTATGACCTTATGGGGCGATAATTAAGTTTAGAATCTTACATTGTCATCCTCCAGGTCCCTTCTTTTGTCTTTTATTCTTAACTCTAGCATCTCCCTTCCAAGCTTTTCAACTGAACTAGACGATCCTTTAACACCAGCAGACCTTCTTGAACCGCCTACAACACTTTGCCTTGTGATAGAAGATGCCATCTGCATTATATTATTTCCTCTTTAATCTTCGGTCATGAGCACCATATCACTGATTGCAAAAAGTTGAACTGGAATAAGTAACGGCCATACCTTATAACTGAATCTATTCAACTTAACCTCTAAAAATGATTATCTAAAATCAAATTCTTAACAAAACTACAGATATGCATTACTGCTTGCATAAATCAATATCTGAACACAGCATGTAAATCATTGGTTCATTGCTCTTTCATTAAGGTATTGTTTTCTGATACAAGGAGAATTACTATGACTGAATCATTTGTAAATCAATTGGACATCGAAAACATACATATCAACCCTATATATAACCAAATGAATTTTGATTTGAAAGTTGCCTTGTGTTTATCCTTCTCTGTAAGAGCACTTATTCGTTTTACTGAGTTTAATGAATTCTGAATATATTATGCACGATTCTTTTAGATCATGCAATTAAACATTCAAAATTTAGTAAAGTGCGTAAAATGTTTAGAGTGGAAATCAATTATCAATATCAGGAGAAAAACAAAAAAAAGAAGTGATGATGTTACAAGCTACAGAAAGAAACAGTACTTCATACAAAATCAAAACTTTGCTAGATAAATTTCATACATAAAAGCAAACTGCAAACATCAAACTACTTCTGAAGTAGATGATTGAATAATTGTACTAAAACATTCCAAATTTCCAAACAAGCAGCAGAATTTCAAGTTTACGACGACTGAATTATTACAAATATTCCTCCTCCATAAAATTTATAAACTTTTCTGCTATTGCAAGCAAAAAATATCTACGAATAATAAAAACCTTAATATGGGCCAATAACAATATTATTGCCTACAATTTTCTCAAAATAAAACTGAATGCAAGTAAGCAGTCTGAATTATTACAAACCTATGTACATCTCTAGTTCAACCTCGTGTAGTCTTTACCAGCTTTGCGGTAATAAATAACAGAGTTACTCTGTAACATCTGTTTTGTAAGGTTAACAATTGTTTCTTTCTTATAATTACCGATCTTTATGTGCATCTTCTTCTCAGTGCATATTTCAATACTATTTGAATTTCGGCATGTATTAAATTTCTAATCCGCAAAAGGAGCACTTATCTATTTTTGCCTTTTTTTTTATTTCAGTAGTGAGGGATTTTGTATATTAACTTGTAGTGCTTGGGGAACTTGTATATTAACTTGTAGGATGCAAGAAAGTTAACTATGTAGAGGAAAGTGATTTACCTCTTTAGTTGGAATTTCAACTGTGTGCTTGCTTGTAGGCTTAATAGTGACCTCAGTAACAGGATCAGCAACGGTGAAATCAGGATCGTTATCTTTACTAAGGCCTCCATATTGAACAGGAACTTGATCTGGTGCTATGTATCTGATCGAGCATACAACATAATTTTAGTAAAGTTTGGAATACACTAAAAGAGATGTATTGTTTGATTTTCTTTTTACTAACTTGAAAAGAGTTTCGGTGGATTTGGAAGGACCGACATTATTATCTACGATTAATATAGTGGAACAATGCAGTAGTAGTGGTATGTTCCATCCAGTTACAGAGCCGGAGAGCCCGCTCGGGAACAAGGAAAGTTGAGGCCAATCAGATAGAAGTGAATGAATCGTAGGGGACTGTGACTGTTTGGTTGATTTTAGACAGAGTACCCTACAAGGTTGTGTTTTTGTTCGGTGGACCTAACAGGTGGTAGAAGAATAAGTTCTATTCGTAGTATTTCAAGCTCAAAATCAACATTAACCTGAATATATAATAGTAAATTACATGAAACTTGTACTTACATTTATGCAGAAACTAAGGATGGTTACCTCATTATTTGATATTATCGAGCTTTTTGTGATGCCTGATCCTGATACTTTATCAGAATTCCAAGAAATGGTATCAGTTTGAGAACTCTGATAAATAGGCTCACTTCGCATATTCGATAAATTAGAGGTGGAACTTGTAAAGTATTCCTGTGAAGAAAAGGATTGACTTCCAGTTTCAGACTTCTCCCTGCCACACTGACTCGGAACTGAAAGGAAACAAAGGTCCGAAGTCATACGATACATGATTGTATTATAATTTACTTTAAAAAACAATAATTTTATTTACCAGAGTGTTCCCTTGAAGACTGACTGAAACTGCTGCTGCATGAAGTAATACTCGAAGCTGCTCCATGCAATCTGCAGCTATCAATCTTTAATGTTGAAGCATGTATTGACTTTAACTTTCCTTTTGAAATTACATACATTGTACAGAATCTGGGAATGCATTCTGAGAGTCTAGATGAAACTTTGGTGCCTTTGAATTGGCTATAAAGTATAAACATAACCTGGTCAAGACCACAATCATGAACAATGCTTTACAACTAAGGGCCCAGTTCATTAAAATACACACTAGAAGAATATATGAAATAACAAAATAAAGACACACTGAACACCCTTACAAACGCAAGTGTGTATACATATATGCAAATGCACATGCAAGCTCTAAAAACACAGAAATCATTCGCAAACACACAACCAAGAACACACGGATATAATTAAACAACACATCCATACTTTTAATACACACAGCAACACACACACACACAAACATAAATGCATACACACTACACTACTGCTCACGCAACTATCCCTATACAAACAAAAGCACACCTGAACTGAAATAAATACACACTACAATATACACACGCACACAGTAGGAAGTAAAGCGTGCACACACTCTCAGCTAAATTAACTCATGCAAAAACTTCGCACATTCACTCAGGCAAC
This sequence comes from Allium fistulosum, assembly GCA_030737815.1. NCBI lineage: Eukaryota > Viridiplantae > Streptophyta > Magnoliopsida > Asparagales > Amaryllidaceae > Allium > Allium fistulosum. The sequence continues at coordinate 1,188,518,498 of CM060904.1, read as the reverse complement.
ATTCACGCACTCACCTCTCACACATGGCCACTCGAATTCCAAAACATAACATGGCGTGTAAAAATATATATGTACAACACCTACATATATAACAACAACACACTTTCACCTATCTACAAATGCTCACACACACACCATACCTATACATAATTAAACCGATGCATCTAGACCCAAAAACTAACGCATCTAAATTCACACATACACATATATACATACACACACACAACACACTAACAAACATGCTCCACATCACTCATCCACATACATGCACCCCATATACCCAAACAAAACCACTCACAAATAATTATACATGTTACAGTTAATAAATTTATCATAGCTGCGTAAGTAACATGGTGGAAATTATGATATATACAATTTAGTCAAAACTATAAAGTGATATATTATTAATAGTAAAATAGTGGAAAGTGTGTGAGTCCCCAGTATTGATTATGATAATAAATGTGACCTGGGCTAATATGGGACAAGATGTATTCACTCATATTATCTTATGTTCACTCACACTAAGAAGCACAACGCCCACCCAAGGAAAAACTCTCATGCATTCATCAAATCCCATAATAATACACATGTGCCACATATAAACAAAAAAAAACACATCGCACACCTATAACCAATTTGCTTATCCTTTCTAGAAGATTTCTCCTTTAAAGTAAAAGAATACATTAGTGTGATTATCCAAACTGAAAATAAAGATCTTCTACATGGTAATTGCCTATTTTTGCCTGATCAGTAGAGTGTTGGCCATTAAAATAAAAACAATGCTTTAAATAATCGTGGAAGGGATAAAAATGTTAAGAGAGTCGACTAGAATATTGTTAACCTTTGAAATTAGAATAAGCCAAAATTAAATGGTATAGAAACATATAATAGAGATTAAGGGATGCATTTGTGATGAGAGAACATAATATGCAAACTGATATGCCATGTATTGTAATCTGGATATAAGAATAAAGGGCACTAAAACATATTCAACTATTTTAATTTTAAATTCATTCATGTAATCAAAGCAAACTATATGGAAAAACTTATTCCAAAAAATTCAGTTACAAACAGCTGGTTACAAAAATAAGCATCATCAGTGAACTAATAACAGTAGAAGCATACCACCAGCCTTCATGCCAATCAATACATCCTTCAATCCCTAAATGATCTGCAGTAACAAAACGCATAGTCCAAGCTCATATAATCCAAAAACATACAAAAGAAAATTAATTAAATTTGTAATATACAACAACAAATTACCTCTGTTCCATTCAAACAAATTCTCCAATGCTTATCACCTGAAGGCTTATCATGTCCTATACTGTGTTTCTTATTGATTGTATACCAGCCCATAATCGTGTAGTAATGCTAGGCTAGCACCAAACATTAATTCAAGGATTAATTGAAAACAACTAAACTAATAATTATGTAGCAACTCATCTGAATTGGATGACAATTTCAGAGTTGTTTTTTTGCAACTTTTATATATTTTTATTTGAAAAAAAATGAAGGATCAATAGAGATGTGGGGTACTGATCCCCGTTGCTCGATAAAACGCTAACATGAAGAGGTATTAACATTAGGTGTAAAGATGCATTTGAAAAATATCAGGGCTCTCAACCGAAGGCCTATCGAGTCTTATAACATGTTCCTTAACGATCATATACTGGCCCATGTTAGTATCGTCTAGTATTACTAGTCTAGCACTAGCTGCCAGAGGGAAGCATTGAAGGAAGCAGTCCAAGACACATTAAATGCAAGGAAGGGTCAGATTGAAGAAACATGGTGGAAACTATAAACAGGCGGTATACATGAGAACAAAAAGAAGCAATACGAAATTAATAAACATGGATATAATAAAATCCGTACCTGGTATGAAGGTCAAGTTGAAGCAAAAGCCAGCGGTATGTTAAAATCTTTGGGTCACAAAATAGCATGTCATCACAAATTAGGTCAAATAAGCAAAACCTTAAAGATTTAGGGGAAATTTCAGCGAATGTAAAAGGGGGAAGTTCAATGGTAGAAAATTACCTCTAACGAAAATGAAACTCTGGATAATAGATGGGAGAGGTTGATGAAGACAGAGCGCTGCATTATTGGTGTTTTCAAATCGGCTAAACAAAGAGAGCATTGGAAGAAAATGAGCAGTCGGAATGATGGAGAGGAAAAAATGGAACGAAATGAAAGTGGAAAGATGGAGAGGGAAATAATTGAGAAACCCGCGGCCACGAAATAATTAGGAGATTTCGCGCTTTGTGAAGCGTTACATGTGAAATTGAGTAAAAAACAAATAATTAAAGGCAAACAATAACGCTTTAGAATAATGCGTTATTAAATGACGTTATTAATAATATATTTTCTTGTAGTGTGAGCATTATAATAAAATAACATCCGGATCAGTTTGGTAAACCAACATGAGAAACACACATCATATGGATTTTTAATGTCGTAAACCTTTCAAAATAAAGGTATCTCGTAAGACCACGCCGCACATAAAAACATATGAGTTTTTACCTTATATAACAAGAACATTTTATAAAAAATCCAATGATATTATAATAATGTCTAGGGTTTAAATAAATCATGAATATAGCTGGAATGCTTACATCTAACGTTCCATCAATGACAAGGCTACTAGGGTACTACCTATCATAGTGCACCTCCAGATAAAATGTACCGAGGGCCTCGCATGGACTCCCGACATGGAAAGACCGGCCTACCCATTACTGGATAGTACCAAATATTTCATCACCCCAGTTGCTTTGCAACCTTTTCTCGCGAGCTCTCATGCACAACCAAATCCATAAATAATAAACTATAAGGGTGATGACAATACCCTAATGGGTGCGACTCATATAGCCTTGCGGCATATCCCCTGTTTTAGTCATCTCGGTTAATGAGGCTAGAGGCTGCGTTTTACTTTTCTAGCAAATCTCACTTGGAATGCTAACACTGCCCTCCAAGCAACAATGCAATGTCAGCATTCATCCATACCAATTGTTCAAAATACGAACAAACCGAAGACACTACTTCTACTACATTCATTTTGGAATCACTCTCAGGATTAGCAGCAAAGTAGCCATTGCACTTCAAAGAACTCCGTCTATAATTCCCTCATCTTTAAGATGTCTTCAATTCGAACGCTTATGCCAGTTTAAAGTAGTTTTCGGATAATATATCTGATCTAAGTCTCTCTGAACCAATAACCATAGCTTGCCAACATTTGATAGTTGGTTATTTAACTACCAAATAAACAAACAATTTAACCAAAGATTTAACCAATCATGGTTAAGCATATAAGCCACTACTATGCCTCTTTAATTAAATCATTTTGTTAATTAAAACCACTTTGTAAATACTTGTATCAAAATACTTTTACAAAGATACATCCACAAACCCCCTCAACTCCTTTCAATACTTGAAAAATATTGATATACTTATCTCAACCGTATAAGTATACTCACACAACATTTCACTTTCAAAACATAGAAAAACTATCCCCGATACTTATTTTAGTAGTATAAGTATATTCACAAAACAGTACATTTCAATACTTAGAAAATGTACTTATATACTTATCTCAACAGTATAAGTATATTCACAAATCTTAAGAAAGATTTCATTTCCAAAACAATACTCGTTTGGGTTTAAAGCAAATGTCATATAAACATTGGTAATAAAATAAACCCAAAACACTTCTCTTTTGGTGAAAATAAATAGATCGTATAGAAATTGGACCAAATATACTTACCACCACTTCCCAATTTCATACAGTTTATCCCTCGATTAACAATAAAATCAGACATGTTAGAAAAACTATCCTTGCCTCAATACACATTCTTAATTCTCAAGATAGAGACGAATTTCCACACCTCATGTAACGACCCGTATTTTCACGGATCGAAAAGTTCGTCAAATCTGGAGTTTTAGCGTTTTGGGCCATTTCAGATTTTAGGCAAATTTTACCCAAGTCCTAAGTCGTTCACGACTTAGCATGAGTCGTGAGTCGTATACGACTTAGGAGATAGGAGTTCTGGGCGAGTTAAGGACTCAAGGGGTGAGTCGGCGACGACCTAAGGAGATAAGTCGTAGTTGGGCTAGGTTAGTAGGTTGAAGTTTACTCGGCAAGTGTTAAGTCGTAGGTTGTAAGTCGTTGCCGAGTTAAGGGATAACAACCTAAGGAAGTGACCAACTTATGTTATTGTAGACGACTTAAGGTTTTGAGTTAAGTGTTAAGTCGGCTGACGAGTTAAGGTATTGGTCGACTTAAAACTTGGACGAATTAGGTGATGAGTCGTACCCTGATGAGTCGTACCCTGATGAGTCGTACCCTGATGAGTCGTACCCTGATGAGTCGTACCCTGATGAGTCGTACCCTGATGAGTCGTACCCTGATGAGTCGTACCCTGATGAGTCGTACCCTGATGAGTCGTACCATGATGAGTCGTACCCTGATGAGTCGTACCCTGATGAGTCGTACCCTGATGAGTCGTACCCTGATGAGTCGTAGTCTTTGTGTTGAGTTGGAAGATGCTATAAGTCGTAGACAGATGAAGGTTAAGTCGTAGGAGCGTGTGTTGACTCGTAGCTTGGTTAAGTCGTAGGGGGTTGCTGAGTCGTAGGGGCTTAAGTCGTAAGTCGGAAACGACTTAGGAGATAGACTAGTCACGACTTAAGGGCAGTTTTCAGCTATAAATAGGAGGGGTTGTTCTCACTTTTTGGGATCCGGATTTTGAAGCGACGAAGTGCTGCCATTTTGAGAGCTCGACTTCTACACTTCTTCACTTCTTTTCTCCACTCTAATCTAGTGCTTCCATCCGTCCAAATCGAAGATCAAGATTGAAGATTCAAGAGCTTAGATTGAAGATCTTCATCTTTTCAAGAGAGATTTCTTCATTTGAAGCGGATTTGTGGTAGATCTAGCTTCATCCTTCGCTGTCCAGATCTGAAGTGTGTTGATTTGAGGTTGTTTAGGTGATTTGGTGAGTGGTGATTATCTCTCACACGGATCCAAAGGAGTATATCGGATTGTTGGCTCGATTTGGTGTTAAAATAGAGATTTCCATGCATTTTCTTCATCCAAAGTGTAGATCCATATAGATCCATTGTTCATGATGATGTTACATCCATTTTATCATATGTTAACCTATGCAAGTTCATTCATCAAGTTTGTAGAGATATAATCCATGTTTTCATGCTTATTGGACTTTCAACTCTTTAATTACGAAAATGCCATTATTGTTATAATTGTCTACTTAGATCATATTTGAATGCTTGATTGTTTGGATTGATGTTTGATTTGATTGATTGTTATGAACTAGATGATTGATGATTAGATTTAGACCGAAGACGATTCAAAAGCTAAGGGAAAGGCTCTTGAATTGGAAAAGCTGCTCGTGGCATATGTAGCGGAATGATGAAGCTCTTATGCATAGATTCGATGATGTGATGTTGAGATGAGGCTTTGCAAGGATGTAATGAAGCGAGGCAATCATATGATGAAGACTTGGTCTAATCCAGACGGGATCATCCCAAGCATGTTGATAACTCGGTGATATGATTCGAGTTGAGGATAATGAATGGATATGAGAATAGTTGTCGAGGAGGATGACTAGGAGGCTTGGATAGCATCGTTGTTGAAGGTTCTAGCATGCTCTAAGCAAGAGTACGTTTGGGCAGATTCGATAGTCCCAACGGCCAACTGTTGATGGTCGAGTACTCTGGGCAGATTCGATAGTCCTAGGCACGGGCTGCGACGACGTGCGGGAGTTATGTCTAGAACCGGGGTTTCCATTAGCCCTTGACGGACGGCTGAAAGAATGTGCCGGTCATTCAATTAACGGTGATATCGAAGCAATGATAACAGTGATAGCCAGAGTCATGGATGTTTGGTTGTATCGTCATTCGGACTCAAGAGCGGTATTTTCTGGGTGCTTATCTGATTTAGGCCTTGGTACTTGGAAAACATCGCCCTTGACTCGAGTGATATTAGCTTTACTTTAAATTGTATGCTCTGCTATGTTTGCTTCTGCTTAGTGTGTGTCTGGGGGCTATCACTGTAGAATGAGGTTGGAGTGGGAGGGTTGTATTCCTATTCCTTTTCCTTTATGCTCTTTTGGTATGTTATTAGTTAATTTACTGCTCACTAAGACTGTTGTCTGACTCAAGGCTTTATGTTTTAATTCTTATTGCCTTGGGCTGTTCGTCCATTTTGGGACGGGCAGAATAGGTAGCAGGTGACAGGTGCTGTTCTCTTCTCACGATGCTGATATCGAAGACGAGCTGGAGGGTTGCATATTATCTTCTTATTATATGTACTGGATATTCCGCTGTTTTGTATTCTCTGAGAGATATGTAGTGAGGCTGGATGTATTGACTATGTGGATGCTTGTATTCAACTATTATGGAGTTTTATATGATGTCATTTTGTTCTGTAAAGCTTCACTATACATATGTTCTATTGTATTTTGTCCATACGCTGTGAGTAATACGATAGATTCTTTCATTTTAAATCTTACCTTGACAATCGTCCATGGTCGCCTGGCACACTTTACAGCGCACTTTCTCTAGATTCGGTACAGGGGTCATGGGCGGTCGTCACATTTGGTATCAGAGCATTGGTTAATCGATTTTACCCAACGCTCGCTGAAGTAACTACGTATGAGAGACGTAATTGTATTTTGATGGATGATTACTATATATAATATAGTAGCTTGGTAGAGTTTGAGTCCTTTATGCAGTTGTTTCTCTAGATGTTCTAATCATTCCTTTTTATAGATATTGAGAATGAGTCGAAGAGGGAGACCAGCTGCTAGGGAAGGCCGTGCTACTGAAGAGACTGCTGATTATGCAGCCATGTTCGAAGCTATGATGACTTCGATCATGAGAAGGATACCAGTTCCGGGGGCAGCAGTTGATGTTGGAGTTCAAGTCCAAACTCCGAAACCAGTGGATTTTGCTAAGTTGTGCAAGGATTATACTGCTCTTGGAGGGAAGGTTTTCTTGGGAACAGAATCAACTATTGAGGTCCAGAGGTGGATAGATGCTTGTAGAAGGATCTTTGGTGATTTGGGAATTGATGATGCAACTAAGAGGAAGTTGGCATCAAGGCAGCTTCAAGGGAGAGCTTCTGATTGGTGGAACTCTATTACCATCACTACTCCGGAAGAAGAGATTACTTGGGAGCAATTCCAAGTCAGATTTGAAGCTAAGTTCATTTCTACAGCCCAGAAGTCTGTTCTGTTCAAGAGGTTTGTGGAGCTCAAGCAAGGTGGAAGATCAGTTCTTGAGTATGTTTCTGAGTTCGAAGCTTTGTCCAAGTATGCCCGGTCGTATATTGAATCTGCTTATCAGAAGAATGAGAAGTTTGTGACCGGCTTGGATAGTTATCTTGGGAGACAGTTGGTGGATCATTTGGACGATTCATTTGAGAAGCTGGTGGAGAAAGCTCTTAGGCATGAGAGTCTGTTTCCTAAGGAAGGACCTGTTGTTGCTGTTACCAAGGGAGAGTCTAAACCACAGCAGGGTGGAAACCAGAAGAGGAAGCAGCAGCAGCAGAAGGGTAAGGATGGCCAGAAGAAGCCGAAAGGCGAGGTGACTTGCTACAATTGTCAGTAGAAGGGCCATTTCTCTAAGGATTGTAAGAATCCGAAGGCACCGATGAAGTGTCACAACTGTGACAAGCCGGGGCATTTCAGGAAGAATTGTCCAGAACCAAGGAAGGACAGGCAGATTGTGCAAGCCTATGCTTTAGGAGCTGTTCCGTCGTCTTCAAAAGCTCCTACTGCTGAAGAGAAGGGAAAGAGTGTGGTTGTTCAAGGTACTCTTTTCCTATGTGGTGTTCCGGTTAGAGTTTTGTTTGATACTGGAGCGTCGCATTCGTTTGTTTGTAATGAACTCGTAGGCCGGTTAGGTTTGGCACCGGATATTGTTGATAGGCCACTGGTTGTGACTAATCCAGTTGGGGGTTCGTCTTGTTTGTGTATGTTATGCCGTGGTCTAATTGTGTCGAGTCATGGTTGCTCTTTTGTTTGTGATTGCTTTGTTCTGAACTTTGCGGGGTTCGGAATTATTTTGGGTATGGACTGGCTTAGGAAGTATGCGGCTAAGGTTGATTGTGAGAGGCTGGAGGTGACAGTCGAGAATGTGGAGGGGCGAAAGGTTGTGATACGATGTAAGCATGAGGAAGGCGTCTTCATGAGCTTCATGTATTCGCTAGTTGTTCCACGGGATGGACTGTCATCAGTGCCGATCGCTAATGGATTCGAGGATGTCTTTGACGAAGTCAAAGGGTTGCCGCCGCATAGAGAGATCGAGTTTCGTATAGATCTAGTTGAAGGAGCCAGACCTGTTGTGATGCCTCTTAGGCGGATGGCGCCTAGGGAACAGCAGGAGTTGAGGGTGCAAGTTGATGATCTTTTACAAAAAAGATTCATTCGGCGTAGTGTGTCCGAGTGGGGTGCACCAGTTGTGTTTGCAACCAAGGCAGATGGGTCGTTGAGATTGTGTGTGGATTATCGTGAGCTGAATAAGGTGACTAAGAAGAACAAGTATCCATTGCCGAGAATAGATGACTTGTTTGATCAGCTTCACGAAGCAAAGGTGTTTTCTCAGATGGATTTGGCAACGGGATTTCACCAGTTGAGAGTAGCTAAGGATAGTGTGCCAAAGACTGCTTTTAGGACACCATCCGGTTTCTTTGAGTGGCTGGTAATGCCGTTTGGATTGACTAACGCGCCAGCATATTTTGTGGATCTTATGAATAGAGTGTTCAGAGATCAGTTGAACAAGTTCGTACTTGTGTTCGTGGATGATATTCTGATTTATTCCAGAACGGAAGAAGAACACAAGATGCACTTGCGTATTGTTTTAGAGATCTTACGGAAACATCAGCTGAAGGCTAAGTTTTCGAAGTGTCACTTCTGGAAGAATGAAGTGAGGTTCTTAGGCCATGTGATTTCTGGAAATGGAATAGCGGTTGATCCCGCTAAGGTGGCAGCAATCCAGGATTGGGTTAGACCTAAGAATGCATCAGATGTGAGAAGTTTTCTTGGATTAGCAGGATATTATCGACGGTTTATCAAAGACTTCTCCAAGGTAGCTGCACCGTTAACAGGATTGACGAAGAAGAACCAAGTGTTCAGTGGGAATGCTAAGTGTGAGCAAGCCTTCGGAATCCTGAAAGAGAGATTGACGAGTGCTCCTGTTTTGACTATTCCAAGTGGAAATGATGAGATGGTGGTTTACACCGACGCATGTGGTACGGGACTTGGAGCAGTTCTGATGCAGAAGGATAAAGTTGTTGCGTATGCCAGTCGACAACTGAAGCCGCATGAAAGGAATTACCCAACTCATGATTTGGAGTTAGCGGCGATTGTATTTGCTCTGAAGATGTGGAGACATTATCTGTTGGGAGTTCGATTCGAGTTGTTTACGGATCACAAGTCGTTGAAGTACCTTTTCTCCCAAAAGGATTTGAATCTTCGGCAGCAACGTTGGCTAGAGTTTTTGGCATCATATGATTTTGGTATAGCTTATACTCCGGGAAAAGGTAACGCAGTGGCAGATGCGTTAAGTCGAAGACATGCAGGATTGGGAGCCATGTTTTCAGAATGGAAGAGTCTCGAGTATTTAGCTGGATTTGACTTCAGGCCCAGATGTGAATTGGAACCTGAGATGTTGGCAAACTTATCGATAAGACCTACTCTTGTGGGAAGGATTGGCGAGAGCCAAAAGCGAGATGATAAGCTCGTCAAGATTATCCGTGATTTGGAATCTGGATTGGATCCAGAAAAGGATAAAGGATTCGAGGTCGATCGAGAGGGTTGGCTTCGGAAGCAAGGACGACTAGTTGTTCCCGATATAGATGAATTGAGGAGTGAAGTTCTGAAGGAAAGTCATCACTCAAAGTTGACAATTCATCCAGGAGGAAATAAGATGTATCGGGATATGAAGAGAACCTACTACTGGGAAGGTATGAAGAAAGATGTTGGAGATTTCATTTCCAAGTGTATGAATTGCCAGTTGGTAAAAGCCGAACAGAAGAAGCCAAGCGGATTGCTTCAGCCATTAGAAGTTCCTACATGGAAGTGGGAACAAGTGTCGATGGATTTTATCGATGGATTGCCTAGAACCAGAACGGGAAATGAAGGGATTTGGGTCATTGTGGATCGTCTGACTAAGAGTGCTAGATTCATTCCTGTTCGATCGACTAGGACTGCATCAAAGCTGGCTGAGTTGTATGTTAAGTGGATAGTTCGTTTCCATGGTATTCCGAAGAGTATAGTGAGCGATCGAGATCCATTGTTCACTAGTGGATTTTGGAAGAGCTTCCAGGAAGTGTTGGGAACCGAGTTGTGTTTGAGTACAGCTTATCACCCTCAGACAGATGGTCAGACTGAGAGAGTCAACCGAGTTTTGGAAGATCTCCTCAGAGCTTGTGTTTTGGATTTCGGAGGATCATGGGAAGATCACCTTCATTTGGTGGAGTTTGCGTACAACAATAGTTACCAGTCAAGCATTGGTATGGCACCGTATGAGGCATTGTATGGAAGACCGTGTAACTCTCCAACATGTTGGTTGGAAACTGGAGAAAAGCTGATGCTTGGGCCAGAGATGATTCGTCAGACTTCAGATTGCATAGAAATCATTCGGCAACGAATGAAAGCAGCCCAAGATCGTCAGAAGAGTTATGCCGATAAGCGTCGAAAGGATTTGGAATTCGATGTAGGAGATATGGTTTTTGTGAAGATTTCTCCACTGAAGAATGTTATTCGATTCGGGAAGAAAGGAAAATTGACTCCAAGATTTGTTGGACCATTCCCGATCATCGAGCGAATTGGAAAGCTCGCTTACAGATTGGAGTTACCAGAGAAGATGTCGAGTGTGCACAATGTTTTTCATGTATCATATCTACGGAAGTATGTGCACGACTCGAATACCGTGGTTTCTGCTGATAGCTGTGAAGATTTCGAAGTTGATCCAGTTGATAGAAGACCTCGTAAGCCGCTTCGTGTTGTTGAAACCGACACGAAACAACTTAGGAGGAAGGTAGTTAAGTTACTCAAGATACAATGGAGTGATGATGATAACGACTGTACGTGGGAAGTGGAAGAGAGGATGAAAGCAGCTCATCCTGAACTCTTCGAGGTATGACCCTAAGGTGTCGTGTCATCTAACGAAATTGTAACTTGTTCTAGTTTTAGAATTCTGCATGCTAAGCTAGAATTGGATGTATGGTTTGTTGATTGCTATGGATGGTAGGCGTGCAGAATAGTTTATGATTGCTTTGTTTGTTTGGAATTTCGGGGGCGAAATTCCTAAGGGGGAGAGAATGTAACGACCCGTATTTTCACGGATCGAAAAGTTCGTCAAATCTGGAGTTTTAGCGTTTTGGGCCATTTCAGATTTTAGGCAAATTTTACCCAAGTCCTAAGTCGTTCACGACTTAGCATGAGTCGTGAGTCGTATACGATTTAGGAGATAGGAGTTCTGGGCGAGTTAAGGACTCAAGGGGTGAGTCGGCGACGACCTAAGGAGATAAGTCGTAGTTGGGCTAGGTTAGTAGGTTGAAGTTTACTCGGCAAGTGTTAAGTCGTAGGTTGTAAGTCGTTGCCGAGTTAAGGGATAACAACCTAAGGAAGTGACCAACTTATGTTATTGTAGACGACTTAAGGTTTTGAGTTAAGTGTTAAGTCGGCTGACGAGTTAAGGTATTGGTCGACTTAAAACTTGGACGAATTAGGTGATGAGTCGTACCCTGATGAGTCGTACCCTGATGAGTCGTACCCTGATGAGTCGTACCCTGATGAGTCGTACCCTGATGAGTCGTACCCTGATGAGTCGTACCCTGATGAGTCGTACCCTGATGAGTCGTACCCTGATGAGTCGTACCCTGATGAGTCGTACCCTGATGAGTCGTAGTCTTTATGTTGAGTTGGAAGATGCTATAAGTCGTAGACAGATGAAGGTTAAGTCGTAGGAGCGTGTGTTGACTCGTAGCTTGGTTAAGTCGTAGGGGGTTGCTGAGTCGTAGGGGCTTAAGTCGTAAGTCGGAAACGACTTAGGAGATAGACTAGTCACGACTTAAGGGCAGTTTTCAGCTATAAATAGGAGGGGTTGTTCTCACTTTTTGGGATCCGGATTTTGAAGCGACGAAGTGCTGCCATTTTGAGAGCTCGACTTCTACACTTCTTCACTTCTTTTCTCCACTCTAATCTAGTGCTTCCATCCGTCCAAATCGAAGATCAAGATTGAAGATTCAAGAGCTTAGATTGAAGATCTTCATCTTTTCAAGAGAGATTTCTTCATTTGAAGCGGATTTGTGGTAGATCTAGCTTCATCCTTCGCTGTCCAGATCTGAAGTGTGTTGATTTGAGGTTGTTTAGGTGATTTGGTGAGTGGTGATTATCTCTCACACGGATCCAAAGGAGTATATCGGATTGTTGGCTCGATTTGGTGTTAAAATAGAGATTTCCATGCATTTTCTTCATCCAAAGTGTAGATCCATATAGATCCATTGTTCATGATGATGTTACATCCATTTTATCATATGTTAACCTATGCAAGTTCATTCATCAAGTTTGTAGAGATATAATCCATGTTTTCATGCTTATTGGACTTTCAACTCTTTAATTACGAAAATGCCATTATTGTTATAATTGTCTACTTAGATCATATTTGAATGCTTGATTGTTTGGATTGATGTTTGATTTGATTGATTGTTATGAACTAGATGATTGATGATTAGATTTAGACCGAAGACGATTCAAAAGCTAAGGGAAAGGCTCTTGAATTGGAAAAGCTGCTCGTGGCATATGTAGCGGAATGATGAAGCTCTTATGCATAGATTCGATGATGTGATGTTGAGATGAGGCTTTGCAAGGATGTAATGAAGCGAGGCAATCATATGATGAAGACTTGGTCTAATCCAGACGGGATCATCCCAAGCATGTTGATAACTCGGTGATATGATTCGAGTTGAGGATAATGAATGGATATGAGAATAGTCGTCGAGGAGGATGACTAGGAGGCTTGGATAGCATCGTTGTTGAAGGTTCTAGCATGCTCTAAGCAAGAGTACGTTTGGGCAGATTCGATAGTCCCAACGGCCAACTGTTGATGGTCGAGTACTCTGGGCAGATTCGATAGTCCTAGGCACGGGCTGCGACGACGTGCGGGAGTTATGTCTAGAACCGGGGTTTCCATTAGCCCTTGACGGACGGCTGAAAGAATGTGCCGGTCATTCAATTAACGGTGATATCGAAGCAATGATAACAGTGATAGCCAGAGTCATGGATGTTTGGTTGTATCGTCATTCGGACTCAAGAGCGGTATTTTCTGGGTGCTTATCTGATTTAGGCCTTGGTACTTGGAAAACATCGCCCTTGACTCGAGTGATATTAGCTTTACTTTAAATTGTATGCTCTGCTATGTTTGCTTCTGCTTAGTGTGTGTCTGGGGGCTATCACTGTAGAATGAGGTTGGAGTGGGAGGGTTGTATTCCTATTCCTTTTCCTTTATGCTCTTTTGGTATGTTATTAGTTAATTTACTGCTCACTAAGACTGTTGTCTGACTCAAGGATTTATGTTTTAATTCTTATTGCCTTGGGCTGTTCGTCCATTTTGGGACGGGCAGAATAGGTAGCAGGTGACAGGTGCTGTTCTCTTCTCACGATGCTGATATCGAAGACGAGCTGGAGGGTTGCATATTATCTTCTTATTATATGTACTGGATATTCCGCTGTTTTGTATTCTCTGAGAGATATGTAGTGAGGCTGGATGTATTGACTATGTGGATGCTTGTATTCAACTATTATGGAGTTTTATATGATGTCATTTTGTTCTGTAAAGCTTCACTATACATATGTTCTATTGTATTTTGTCTATGCGCTGTGAGTAATACGATAGATTCTTTCATTTTAAATCTTACCTTGACAATCGTCCATGGTCGCCTGGCACACTTTACAGCGCACTTTCTCTAGATTCGGTACAGGGGTCATGGGCGGTCGTCACACCTCAGAATTTGGTGTTAAGTATGAAAGGACATTTTCCATACCACCGTAATTTAAAATGGTCATTTATGGAAATTGGTTCTCAGTCTTTTTATTATTTCCTTTTTATAAAATTCCTTTACAAATATCTAAAACATAATTATCACTTTCTTTTATAAATCTCTAAATTTATTTAATAACTCATTTATAAATATCCTTTATATTATTTATTAAACTCTTTTATAAAACCTCTTTTTATAAAATATCATTTATACAACTCATTTTATAAATTCCCAAATTTATTTGCAATTTATTTTATAAAACTCCTTATTCATTTATTAAAACTCCTTTTTATGAATTTCCAAATATATTTACAAAATTCCTTTTATAAACCAACTCTAATTATAAAACAAAACTTCAAATATAATTATAAATCTCATATAATTCCCATAACACGATCGTTATATATATTACAATAAATTCATAGCTGTGATTTATTTCTTTAATTTATCAAATGAAAATATTTTCCTTTTATACGATACCATTTATAATCCATCCTTTTATTTATAAAATACCGCTTAAAATCTCTCTTTAATTTATAAACACCATTTATAAGTCTGTTCTTTTATTACAACATTTTTATATAAAATGTTTCCCACGTATTTATTCCAAAAATATTTCTATCTCTTTTAAAATAAAATCACTTTAAAATAAAAGATAAATCCCTTTAATTTTCTTTTTAAAATAAACACTCATTATTATAATAGCTTTTTCTATAAAAACAAATATCACCAAATAATTTTTAAAATATTTCCATATACTTACAAAAGACAAATAAAAAGGTTGAAGTGAAGTAGAGAGATTCAAAAACAACTTTAAATAAAATATTATGGTATCAAATGTTGTATTTAAAATCGTTCCCCGAATTTAAAACCATTTTCAAGCCAAAATAACAATTTAATAGTATTTAAGAACACTATAACGAGACCAATAGCTACTATAGCACTTAATCAGTGCCATTACTACCTTTATCGTTGAAAAGGTTCAACTTTTAACATATGTCAGTATCACATCCTAATATGACCAAACTATCAAATTTCAGCATTTAACAATCTATATAACATGTATATAACTGAAATTAAAAATCAAAACGATGACAAATTCAGATTTCTCACAAAATTCCTAAAATATCCTGTAATTCAATTTAAATGTTATTTTCTTTTCAAAATGAATATTAAACCATACTAACCAATAATTCATCCAAAACGCAGGCTACAAGAAAAGTTTTTATAAGCTCAAAAGGGAACTCTTTCATTCATGTCGAGCCGCCTCCTCTTCCAGTTATTTTCATGAGACTTACAAAAGTTGGGTTCTAAAAGATGCTTTCAAAAGTTTTTTAGGGATTCACTTCACAATGCTTTTAAAGGGCGGGGTCGTTTTCTAGCCGCCTCTTCTTCCCGTTATTTTCGTTCTCCCTCTTCTTGTATTATTTCCTCTTTCCCATTTCTCAAATTTTTTCCCCAAATCCAAACACATAATCTCCTTCATTATCAACACCGCCCCTGCCCATAATTCCCCATATCCAGGGCGGATTATTGGGCAAGGCCAATGGGCCACCGAATTGAGTAACCCTGCCTCGTTTCCATTCAAATCATGACGAAAAAAACCCTAAATGCTAAACAAAAATTGGAACGTTCTCTTCACTCAAATTGTGTGGCGCCCCCCACCTAATAATTCATCACCACTTTAAAAATTATCATCGCCACTTGGTGTTTCATTGTGCCCGAGAAATAGCGCTACTTTAGGATTTGAAATGCCGTGAAGATTTAAGGTTTGCAGCCGTCAACAATTACTGAAGAAAGCACTGCTTTGAATTTTACTGGTTCACAAATGACTGCTTAGATCTGGAGTCGAACTGAGATCTAATGATGCGAGCTCGTCTAGGTAAGTCGAGATACACGAAGCTTGGCATTGCCCTATCAAAGTTAGCCTAGAAGTTGCAAGCGCTGCTGTTGCTGGTTGATTCATCACCATTGGATCCGAGTTGCATGCACATTTAAGATTGATGAATATTTTTTTGCCTAGCCTTAATCTTAACCCTCTACCGCCTTGCTTCTAAGTATGTTTAGAAATTGATGTACATTGATGCTCTAATTTTACCGTAGTTGATTTTTTCTCTGGTTGTAGATTGTAAATATGATGAAGTATTGAATAAAATCTCTAAATTGGGTTTATGTCCGAGGTTGTTGAAAGTGTTGTAGAGATGGTGGTTGGATATGTCTTCATGTACACGTGAATGATATAGAGATGATAGCATCTTGAACCAAATTTTTTTTTTTTATTATTGATTGTCGTTGGTCGAGATGCTTGATGAAATTGCCTGAGATGACCAATGGTGATGGGTTGTGTGCTAACACATTTGACTTGAGGATGATTAGAAATTAAAAGTTTGAATAATTCAGAGTCTTTGAGTTTGAACACTTACTAAACATGTTACGATGGTGTCAGTACTACAAAAATAGGCAGACTATTCAGTAGATGAATACAATTGCACATCCTCACCAAACTGTGTAGGAGATTATTTCTTTCAAGGACAATGTATTGTGTCACAACTCACAATAGGATATGGCACATTACATTTTCCTCACTTAACATAACAAAAGTGTATAAATCAATAAAAAACTTAGCAAGAACAAAAAAATAGAAAAAAGAAGGGAGCATTGAATTTTTTTGATCCTTCAATACTCATTTCTCAGGTTTAACATGTATTTTTGTCAACAGGGATGTTAAACCAAAGGCTTTTCAGGCCAATGATCAATTTTTCCTTATAGCGAAGCAGCATCATGAAAAGGTATGCTTCTTTCCTTCGTATGTTTGTATCCATGTAATTTTACTTGATAAAATTGTCTAGTATCCAATATTATTCTAATAATCTATCTTGAAAATAATATAGTCAAAAATAGCAAAAATAGGACAACTGAATGTTTGTGGTTACCTATGTACATACGTTTTGTGCTTGTGAATTTAAGCTATGCCGCTTCTTGCATAAATGCTGTCATGTTAATTTGTACTGCATGCAGGATTTGTTAATTTTCCTTGTTTGGGTTCCTCTTCTTTGTTCTTTTTTGTAGCTAAGTTCCGGAGATGTTGATAATGTGAATGGTGGTGCACAGTCAAGGTCGGTTCTAGGAGTTTTAGTACCTAAAGCCAATTGCAAAACCAAGGCCCTTATACAAAAACTAATTGTATTATCATTAATTAAATCACAAAATAATTTACATTGTTTACAAATAGCGAGAAGTGGAAAAATAAATAACTTTATTCGTTAACTAACCATTAAAAAATAACGAAAACATAGTTATTTATCGATAAATTGTATGTTAACTAATCATTACAAATCCATTAACTATTACTAAATAAATCACTGTTATACAATTATCAATTATGTCAAATAAAAATTTGAATATACCAATTTTGATTTAATCCGTATTAATTATTATACAAATGTAACAAATTAATCCTTAAAATATCATACAACTAACTAACCTAAAATTAGAACATAGGATCAAATTCAAAATTGAATTGGTACTATAGAACATAGATGTACAATACAATAACTATAACGAACTCAAAAATTAAAAGTTTAACACATGCAAAATTTCATATTAAGTAGCACCTTAAAGCATGGTTTAAGGTACGGCCGGTACCTCGAAATTTCGGGGGTACTGTACCGGTTTCGATCCTAAGTGAGCCGAAATTAGGTTCAAAATCGGTTTTGGCAATTTTCTTTTAAAAAAAATAGTATAATCAAACCCTAAATTAAATCGATGTAAGGAAAAAAAAAATACAGCAGTAGCTCGAATTTCTCAACAGCAGCAGGGAGTTTTTCGATAGCAGAGACGGCGAATGTTGTGCGGTGGCAATCATCGAACTACAACAGCACAACAGCGTAGGCAAAGTCGTCGAACTACACAGTGAAGTTTTTTTATTTAAAACGTACGTGTTTTTTTTTTGAATTGCCCTATTTTGTTTTTGTGGGCAGTGAATGGATAGTTAACTAGTCAATTGGTTTGCTTGCATGGGTAGTGAATTGCCCTAGTTAAAAAAACTAGAAGCTTCTGATTTGGGCTGCCTTTTTTGGGCTTTGAGAATGTAATAGGAATGGTCAGTGAATTAGTGTAAGTATGTGGCTTTTATTTTGGGTTTTAACTTGTGTTCAACATAGCAGTGAATGGCAGTGAATTAGTATAATGTATATTAGTGTAAGTAAATTAGTGTAGGTTCAATGGGCAGTGAATTAGTGAATGGCAGTGAATTAGTATAAGTATATTAACAAACTACTGAAAACCGAAATCTGGACCGAAACCGAAACAAAACCGAAACTTCCGAAATTTACGAAATCATTCGAAACTAACAAAATTTCAAATGACCGAAACTGAGTTCTCAAACCATGCCTTCAAGTTTCAACAACTGAATTTGTGCATTGTGCCCTAGCTCTAAGCTATTGCTGAGATTGTCTTTGGAATTGAAGGAGATGGGTCGCTACTTTACTTGCCGTCGATTGATTTGGAGGAGATGCCAAGATGGAGTCTTCGCTGGTCATGGTCGCCGTCGTCGATTGCCACTTGCGGTCGTCATTGTGTGATGTGCCCTAGCTGTTCATGAATCGCGATTTACTTATTTTTCTTGCTGTCGCATTTGTTGAATTTGTGTCTTAATTTTTTTAGGCCTTAAGCGGAGGCTTTTCCCACTTTGGGGAAGGGCTGCGCCTATGCACAGTTAATCCTAGGAAATGCTGGCTTTCTGGGATGAGTTTACACATTTTGTCCAATAATCTATAGAATACACTAGTTATTTGTTTATTTTAAGTATGCTTTAAAATTGAAATCATCACTGAACACATAATGAGCAATACTTACTTCCAGTCCTTCTTACTTTTTCCTGATTTCGCATTTTTTCTGAAAACCTGATAACTACATAAATGGGCGATGAGTTCTCTGACACTGAAGGGGAAACCATTTGATCATGCTCTGATTGCTTCTGCAAGTGCCGGCACATCACTGCTTGCAGCAAACTCAAATACTAGTTCTGGTATAAAAACAATCATAATCTATCAAGTTATATTTAAGCAATTGCATTTCTTGTACCTATTTACCATTTACAGCTACTGGTTCTTGCTGTCGTTCAATCGAACTATTTATTGTATCGGTGTAGCATATACTGTTAGTTTTCACAAATAAGTCAAGCTTCTTTCTTATGAAAATGATTGAACAGAAGCTCTAGTTTAATAGTTACTATTTACTAAGATGACTCTTATATGAAACGGCTCTTAACTATCAATAAAAACAACTTATGTATGTTGATATAGATGAGATTTAGAGCTAAATGGATAAAGAGTGGGTGTTCAAAATAGTAGATATTCATATATCTATCAGTTAAAGATGTAGGAATGTTGTTTTAGAGTGAGACCAGTCCTCTATGGTGTCGTGTACATTTTCTTCAGGCTTTTTAAATTTTGGTTTACATTATCACGAAGGCTCTCAAAACTTCTTCATTAGGTGTTTTTTAAAGTAGCATCAGTGTTGCTCCAAATACTGCCAAGGTAATGTAGGATAAAATACAAGTATGATAAGTGCAAAAAGAAACATGGAATCTGATAATATGACAAGGCAGCGGAAAGTAGGCATTGTTACCCATACATAGCCATTTAAAGCTAAATGGACTATCTTGTATTTATAAAAGTTTTATCCCCTATGTTTAACTTTGAGCACATATAAATTCTTGGATTATCCATGCAGCGATGACAAATACTGCAGATGTTGTAAACGTACATGTAAATCCAAAGCATAAACGCCCCTGGTCATCCACAACCTTAATCTCCGACATCAATTGATGGTTGGCGTGAACTTGAAAATGGCAACATTCATGAAGGTAGCGATAAAGAAGGATGGGATGACCTTGATCCAATTGAGGAACAGAAACCAATTCCACTTTCAAGTATCCAAGCTGCACAAAAAAGACCTATGGTACAATCGCATACTCTAGGTCCTATTTTCTAGTACTTTGTGTTGTCATATATATATTCAACTCACCTTAATGTAAGAAGCACGTGGATGCAAGTAGCTAGACGTTGAAACATTCCTATAAACATACATTTGTCGATAAAAGCAAGTGCGTGCACAAACATACATCTTTATAATATCTTCAATGCGATGTTCTTAGCTAACACATAGACATGCATTATCCATGCATATTTGTTATTGTAGATAATAAATGTACACACATATGCAACTGTATGGATAGATTATGAGACTACTATCATATAAAATATTAACTAAGTTAACTACCTTTTATAAAAAATAACTAAGCTTAGGTATAATAATGATAAATTAACTTATAGTTTATAGTAATAATACGAACAACAACAATAAGTTTCATAAAAATTAACTAAGTTTCATAACACCAAGCGGAGGATAAATATGTTGTGCATGTCTTTTGTATATGAAAGTAGTTTCACTCTCATGCATCATGATTGGATAATAGGAATTTCATAGATATTATTAACCAATAATAAATAAAAAGAATATATATTTTATTGTTTAATAGAAGTAAATTTATAAGGATTGTGGTTCAGTTATGTATATGTTTATTTCAACATGATTAAAAAAATGTTATACTTGTTACTATTATCATATTTCTTAAAAAACGCCGACACTTGTTAATATCTATTGTTGGATAGCCAGAGCATCATAACATATACTACTCGAAGAGAAACTGAAAAAAAGGTATAAACTTCATTTTCTTTTGAAATTTTATTTTGTAGCGTTTCAAAATAAAACTGTATTCATGGTGATGCTCTTGGAGTTGGTATGTTATTGACACATCCTACTTGAATATTCATTTGACCTACCGCAGTTGCTAAAATACAAGTACAGGCTATTTATTTTATTCTTTATTCTTTGTCCTGTATGATACCATTGTTACATAGACAAGCGTTTTGAAATACTATTGTTAGAGAAATGATACCATTAGAGGAATGATGATAGGTTACATAGACATAACTTCGTCAATTATGTTTTGTAAAAATTAAATACGTTTATAATAATTAACTAAGTTTTTAATAATAATAATAATTTAACTAATGTTTATGATAAATCACTAAGTTGGTAATAATAATAATTTAACTAATTTTTATGAAAATTAACTAATTTTATAATAATAATACTACTAAGAATGACAACAACAAAAATCATAATAGCAATATTAACAACTAACAAACTAAGTTTTTAAAAATTAACTAAGTTTCATAACAATAATCAACTAAGTTAACAATAATAGCAACAACAATAAAAATAATAGTGCCAATACTAATAAATTATAAAATTAACTAAGATTCATAAAAAATAACTAAGTTTAGAACAACAACAACAATAATTGTAAACGGTAAGTATTAACCAATTTATAAAATTTAACTAAATTCATATAATAATAATAATAATAAATATAATAATAATAATAAATTAACTAAGTTTATAAAAATTAACTTCATTGATTAAGTTTAATAAGAAATAAAAAAATTTATAATAATAATAAATTAACTATATTTAAGAAAATTAACCAAGTTTATAATGATAACAACAACAACAATAAGTATAAAGTATTCAATATCTTTACATCCAATTCATTTTTATAAATTTCTAAATTTTATAGAAAATAACTAAGTTTACAGACGGAGATCAGCGAATTTTATAAAAATAACTAAGTTTTATAAAAAAATAACTAAGTTTATACAACAACAACAACAACCGACTTAATAATAACAACAATAATAGAAATAATAATAATAACAACAATAACTAAGGCTTGACCTGGCCGATGATAACACAGGCGACCATTTTAATTTATTGCTTTTATTAGCAAAGTATTTCTTGTTTAAAATTTTTGTTCTTTACCTACAAAATCAAGTTAGTTAAAAAGTCATAGTCTTAATTCTACGGATTTAGTTGTATAAATTTATAAATTTACTCATATGCTTGTTTGAGTTAAGTATCGGTATATAACGCATGCACGATATATCATTTCTACTACGTAAAAAAAAGATAGTATCAAGTTGTTTTTTTTGGACAACATGAACTGCTCTGTAAAAAAATGATAGTTACAAGCTGGAAGTACTAATTTTTTCCTATGTTTGTTTCCGTGACACATAAACAGACCCTTATGTACATTTGGAGACTAATATGCTTGGAATAAAGTAATACTAACAATGGTTTTCATTCTAAAATATGTAGATGAACACTATAGCCAAGGCCAGCTTGAAAGGAAATGAAATATTACCGAGCATCCACTATTTTTTGGTGTTACCTTGGGTCTGCTGGCTGAAATAATAAATTCTAGGTATAGAAAATTTACCATATATGTGTGTGCGCGCGCGCGCTCGCTCGCGGTTGTGTATGCTTGAAATATTTACGGATATATTCAAGTGTAATTTTTTCATCTTTTCTCGTCCTGTGAATTTTGATACCTTTTTTGCAATTGAGTGGAGCAAAAGTTGAACGGCCAACCAAAATTATTTATTCAACTTTTACATGTCCGTACTCGAAATTTTATTTTCTCTTAGGAATCTCGTCTGAAGAGCCAAGGAGTATTGTGGTGGTATGCTTTTTTTTTCAAATTAAAATAACAATAACATAACAAGACATTATAAAATTCTTACCGTACATATATTCACAGTGGACACACATCAAAATGGTGTTGATGCACATAAGAATCAAAATGAAGGGCCAACCCATCTTCCTCATAAGGATTGTTAAGTCATCCTATGCCAATTATGCCTATGCCAGCTACTGGTATTGCTACTGGAGTAGCAAGTCCAACCACAAGCCTAAACATTGGAATGGAATATTGAGGTGCTCTAAATTCAACAGTTGCTTCTGTTTATGGAAAGGTGCCTGCTAATTTTGTAGCTGTAACTCGTGAGAATGCTCCATCCGAGCTTTAGCCACAAGTAAAACTTTATTTGAATTGATATTCATCTGTCAATGATATGATGGCAACATGCATCCTTGATTCACATAACATGCATCCTTGATTCACATAACATGCATATGCTCTGTAATATGTTCCTTTTAATCTCCTAATTATCAAATCAATTTACAAGTTTTTCGAGATAAATAGAAATATCTTGTATTTGTTGAAAAACTGAAAAGGTGATATTTGTTTTGAAATTAGGATGAAAGGGAACTGGAAAGGCAAAGTCGGAAGCAATCTAATAGAAAATCTGCACGTAGATCGAGATTGTGGAAGCAGGAAACATATCGTTGTAGATTCGTGAAATATTTGTTTCAGTAAAATTGAAACATGGCATTATTGTGTTCTTTTCAGCTGAGTGTGGAGCTAGCTCAGTGTGTTCAGGTGTCTAATAAAGATAGGTCTGCACGTCCTTGAATTTTTGTTTATTAACTTATTTGCTTGTTTGAAATTGTTAACCCGCTTTTTAGCAAAGCAGATTTCGACTGGACTCAGAAGATTCAAACGAAGACCAAACGACTTAAAAACTTGGAGGCACACATAAAAGGATTAGAGAATCGAGCTTAGAAAATTCGGTTGAAAAATTGGCTTAATCCTTAATTCACCCTCGAATTAAGGCCTTAGATCAACCACGAATTAAGGTTTTAGGTCGAAATGACTTGAACTTGACATGTAGACTAAGAGAAACACAAGGAAGGACTTATAAAGGGTTTGGAGTGGTTTGGCATTGAATTAAGGACCTTAATTCATCACGAATTAAGGAGAACATCGAGACGGAATTAGAATGACATAAAATTTGTCAAGAGCACTT
Organism: Allium fistulosum; assembly: GCA_030737815.1. Taxonomy (NCBI): domain Eukaryota; kingdom Viridiplantae; phylum Streptophyta; class Magnoliopsida; order Asparagales; family Amaryllidaceae; genus Allium; species Allium fistulosum. The sequence continues at coordinate 1,188,494,666 of CM060904.1, read as the reverse complement.
AGAAAAGGCAAATGATGGACTTGGAAATGGTGAAGAAAAGTTTCACCATGATTGAGCTAAGCACTTAAATTCATCCTCGAATTAAGAACCTTAATTTGGTACCAAATATAGGTGCTAAGCCCTGGCACATTCACACTTGGCACAAGTGATCCCCTACTCTTCTATGCATGTTTGTGAAGTTTTGTAGATTTTCAGAGATACTATCATTAAGAATGAAGATGTGATGGTCCAAACGGTAAGATAATCTAAGTCATGTAAGAACGATGATCAAAACTCATCAACAATCTACCAAATTACATGGAGGACATTTAGCTAAAGCAAGGAACTTGACCCAAAAGGACTTGGCCATTACGTGGCTAAGGATCAGATTCGACATCGAATTAAGGACCTTAATTCAGTACCGAATTTATCTTTTAACTCAAGGAGTCATGATATTTCTTGTGTTGTCTTGGATTGGTTTCTGAACTTCTCTGTAGCCGGCTTCTGATCCAATATGACTGCTACCACTATAAATACAAACCAAAGAGAAACTAAGAGAGGATTTGGTTTTTGTCATTATTACATGGAAGCCCTATCATTACTTCAACTCTTTCTCTACTTCATAGTCACCAAGGCAGTTCCTTTAGGCAGTTCTAAGACTTAGAATCTGTCTAACACTTGTACTTGTGACTACTTCTTCAATCACTTTGTAATCATATTCTATCAAGATCAAACTAATAAGAAAAGTTATAAAATGGACGTAGACTTCGTTAACAGTCGAACCACTATAAAAATACATGCCTCTCATTTATTTTTCTTTGATTTTATATTATATTTGCTCTGTTCTAACAGGGCTAGTGCTTTCATATCACACTCTAGGGTGTTGATTCATTTTTAGGGTTAATATTTTGATGCTTTCATTGAGAAAAAAACTAGATGTGAAAACTTGAAGTTTTAATTTGAGATTTGGAGAAGATGAAGATGTGAATAGGAATCCATTTACCACTAATATCTGGAATGCGAGAAATCCTCCCGATTTCATGCTTCTGACGTTGGAGATGTACGAAGGGAAGACTGTTCCAACGATTCATCTGACGAGATACATCCGATATATGGAGGTGTTGGGTGTTTCTAAGGAGGTAATAGGGAGGAGCTTCATATTATACTTAACGGATTTGGCGGTGATATGGTTCAGACAGCTGGAGAATGAGTCCATTAGCATGTGGACCGAGCAGGTGAGCAAATTCTTAAGACAATTCAGAGTTCACGTCTCGCCATCGAAGAATGTGATGACATTCTCTAGTGAAACAAAGGCTTGAAGAGACCTTGAAAAGTTATTTGACAAGGTTCAATGCAGCAGTAGCTGCGGTCGACATGCCGGATCCATCAGTAATTTTGATGGCAGCGGTATCTGGAGTCGTGAGTAAGACTGACTTCAAAGCTGCACTGAAAAGGGATCCATCGATGGATCTTATGGAATTTTACTATAAAGCTAAGAGATATTTGCATCAGGACGATACTGAAGCCGAGGATGAGGCTGAGGATACTGAAATTAATGATGTGGATGACAGGGGACTGTCCGGAGCAAGGATTGGAAAAGACAAAGTAAAAAGGGAAACCGATGACAACTGTAGAGAGCCAAAACGACAAAAGAGGGAGTCAAAATTCTCTTCCTACACTGATCCGACTGAGATGTTGGAAATGGTATACTTAGACACTAGGGGGTAAATTCCCTATCGGAAGCCTCCAAGAAGTGAACCCATTGATTAAGAGAAAAGATCTGCAAAGTTTTGCATCTTCCATGAGATGGATGGACATGAAACAAATGAGTGCCGATACCTTCATGAATTAATAGAAGAACTGGTTCAGAACAACTAGTTGCCATAATACGTGAGAAACAGAACTGCGATGGGTACAACCGAAACAGCCACCATCCACGGCAAATGCATCAAGGAACCACCAAGGATCTGGGCCAAGACAGATAATCCCATGATCAGGATGGATGAGAGTCAGATCCAGCTCATATGCTCTGTTTTTCATTTCTTTTTTCGCACTTTTCTTTTCGTATTTAGCAATAAGACAATAGTAACCCCAGACCACTTAGACGTGCACAAAACCTAGATTGGTCCCTAGTCACGCTTTTAAGTCGGATATCTTGGTTGACTGTTGGATAATAATAAACTCGGACCGCTTACACATGTACGAGACCTAGATTGGTCTCTAAGTACGCTCTGAGTCGGATGTTTGGGCTGAATATTTAGGATTTCTTATTGTTTGCTTTGATTTGAATATTTAAATTTTGAAAAATCCACATTGATGAGATGAATGATATCGATAGCTTTATGTCCTGTCCCAAGAGACGGGACTGGAGTGCAAGGTGCAAGTCCCCTTGTCGAAGAGCGAACGGATGACTTGTATGATATTGACTGCCTTAAATTGCCGATTGGAGAGACGAGACCAGAGTGCAAGAAGTAAGTCCCCTTATCGGAGAGTGAGTGGATGGGTTTACCTAGTCATTGAGTCCCTTTGCCGAAGAGCGGACGAACTCAACAAGGATCCAGAGAGATCGAAACCTTAACTTAAACAATAAAAGATAAGGAGAGATCATCCCCTTAACTTAAACATTAAGCGGTCCAAATAGATCGCACATTAAACTGAATATAAGACGGTTTGGAAAGATCGAACCTAAGGATGAAAATAGATTTGATTTTGCTAAAAGGATTTGAACGTCTTGTAATTAGAATAAAACAGTTAAATCTCGGACGAACATAGGACGATTTTGGATATGTGATGTAATAGCTTCCAATGAAGTCAGATTTGAAATGTAATATAAGATATGTGATGTAATAACTCTGAGTGAAATTGAAATTATTGTGATGTACAAATTACACTTAAGCAAAGTCTTGAGTCTTAAGTTGTAACATGTTTGGAACGTTCTTTGATTTATAAGAGAATCTGAAGGAATTGGACGATTCACCAAGACTGAAGCAGCTGGAAAGGCCAACTTTCGAAGACTAGTGGCAGAAACTTGTTCTTGAGTAAAACGCACCTTACATTTGAAAGGCGTACTTTGGGAGGCAAGAGTTAACCCGCTTTTTAGCAAAACAGATTTCAACTGGACTTAGAAAATTCAAAGAAGGACCAAACAACTTAAAATCTTGGAGGTGCATTTGAAAGGACTAAAGAATTGACTTAGGAAATTTGGTTGAAAAATTGGCTTAGTCCTTAATTCACCTCCAAATCAAGGCTTAGATCAACCACCCAAATTAACGCCTTAGATCGACCCCGAATTAAGATCGTAGGTCAAAATGACTTGAAACTTGACATGTACACTTAGAAAAACACAAGAAAGCACTTAAAAAAAGGTTTGGAGTGGTTTGGCCCTACCAATTAAATTCATCACTGAATTAAGGACCTTAATTCATCCCGAATTAAGGAGAACATTGGGACGGAATCAGAATGACTTGAAATTTGGCAAGAGCAATTAGAAAGGGAAAAGAAGGACTTAGGAAAGTTTCACCATGATTGGGCCAAGTACCTAAATACATCCCCGAATTAAGGACCTTGGTTCGGTACCGAATATAAGTTCTAAGCCCTGGTACATTCACACTTGGCACAAGTGATCCCATAGTTCTCCTATGCATATTCGTGAAGTTTCATAGATTTCCAGAGAGACTATCATCAAGAATGAAGACGTGGCGGTCCAAACTGCAGGATAATCTAAGTCATGGAAGAACGATGATCAAAACCCATCAACAATCTACCAAATTACATGAAGAACATCTAGATGAAGCAAAGAACTCGACCCAAAAGGACTTGGCCATAAGATGGCTAAGGATTAGATTCGGTACCGAATTAAGGACAATTCAATACCGAATATAGGTGCTAAGCTCTAGCACATTCACACTTGGCACAAGTGATCCCCCAGTCCTCCTATGCATATTCATGAAGTTTTGTAGATTTCTAGAGAGCCTATCATCAAGAATGAAGATGTAACGTTTCAAACGGTAGGATAATCGAAGTCATGGAAGGACGATGATCTAAACTCATCAACAATCTATCAAATTACATGGAGGACATGTAGATGAAGCAAGGAACTCGACCCAAAAGGACTTGGCCATCAGATGGCTAAGGATTAGATTCGACACTGAATTAAGGACCTTAATTCAGCGTCGAATCAGCCCTTAACTCGGGGAGTCACGATATTTCTTGTGTTGTCTTGGACTGGTTTCTGGACTTCTCTGTTAGCGGGCTTCTGATCCAATATGGTTACTACCACTATAAATACAAACCAAAGAGCAACTAAGAGAGGATCCGGGAAGCCTTATCATTTCTTCAACTCTTTCTCTACTTCATAGTCACCAGGGTAGTTCCTTTAGGCAATTCTAGGACTTAGAATTTGCCTAACACTTGTACTTGTGACTACTTCTTCTTCAACCATTTTGTAATCATATTCTCTCAAGATCAACTAATAAGCAAAGTTATAAAGTGGATGTAGGCTTAGTTAACAGCCGAAACACTATGAAATTCTCTGTCTCTCATTTACTTTTCTTCGATTTTCTATTATATTTGCTATGTTCTAACAGGGCTGGTGCATTCGCATCACACTCTAGGATATTGATCCATTTTTTGGGTTAACAGAAGTAAAAAAAATGATATTATAGTCATATCAAGTATTAAAGGTATGCTTGTTTTATCATGCATTTATTATCAATATATGTACATTACTAGTTCTTCCATTGTACCAATTAATGTTTAGATTATGGGATTGCTTCGTTTTTCATTTGGTAAGAAAATTATTATTCAATTCATTACCTGCATCTATATTCTTCTTTTGTTCATTCCTGATGCGCAAAGCCCATTTGAACGGTATTTAAGAATATATAGTTGTTTTCTAAACTACCAATAAACACTGATGAATGCTCTCTGTTAAAATTTCTACCAACTATCTTATTTTAACCTAACAAGTCCAGGGCTTGTGCTGCTGATTTTTCTACTGATGTTGCTCTTCTTACGTTTACTATAGACTTCTAGTGAGCGGTTTTCATAAGTTTTCCTATGTTCAACCACCAAAATTGAGATTGTGGTAGTTAATAATTGCATGGATGCAAAGTTCATAATTACATGATATGCAGATGAACAATCTAGCTAAGGTATGCAAAGCATGCTTGGAATATGTACATGATATGCAGATGAACAATCTAGCTAAGGTATGCAAAGTATGCTTGGAATACATACATGATATGCAAAGTATGCTTGGAATAAAGTAATACTAACAATGGTTTTCATTCTAGAATATGCAGATGAACAACCTAGCCAAGGCCTGCTTGAAATGAAACGAAATATTAGGCAGAGTCCACTAATTTTTTAGTGTTACCTTGGGTCTGCTGGTTGAAATATTAAATCTAGGTACATAAAATTTACTATAGATATGTGTGTGAACGAGCGTGATTTCAACCTAAGCATTTACTTAAAAAATATATTTTAAATTTTGTTTAGAGAAATTGTGCAAACCAATTAACAGGTGTGGAGATTTTTATTTGTTTGTTGTGTGTCTACATCCACACTTGACTCATGTATTTCATTGATTTTTGCTAACCATTAATATGTGACATATTGAGCACAATTTCTTATGTATATTACCAACTCACTTCATTGTTAGCTACGTCTGTCAACCAATTACTGACCACCAACTAGTGCATTATTCAATTAGTCATCCTAACTATTATCATATACACTGTCTTAAGTTCTCATATATATTGGTGCAGGTGCAAAAGAAGAAGGATTTGAATATTGACTACCTTTTGGGATACAGATGGCCTGCATTTTGGCGTGTGATATGTACTATACTCAGCTAAACATAGACAAATTTTTGGGGTATACTTTAAACATTTGGTGCTACATTTTTGGTATGTGCTAAAAACCATATGTAATGAATATTATGTGTATGTTTGATCATGTTTAGTATGATGTCTATGGATATTTGTTATGTTTGATAAAATGCGTTACATTTTCTGATTATTACATTCTTCAACTCTTACATTGTTAATATTGTTTTGTGTTTAAAGAAGATTCGTTTTGATATACTATTACTAAACTGTAATATATAGCATGATGCATCAAACACGGAAAAATAAACCATAACACTTAAAAAGCATTATAGTTATATAATACTAGTATAAATCACACACACGTGCATCTAATAGCTTTGGTGGTCACAATATACTTCAAAATGTTTTGTTGGTGATGTCCGCTATAAATTTATAGTGAAATTCCGTCAATGGATGATCGGAAAGGGATAGTGGTTGAGATTGCAAACCGACGGTAAAATTCCGTTGGTGGGTGTAGGGTATTTTTGGAATTTCAGAAAGACATGATTGAAATCTTATTCATCGAATTCTCATTATTAATAGTAGAGATAAGGGCTAAAAACACCATCGAAAGATAACAACTTAAAATAAGATTATAGAATAAGAATATTATAGCTGCAATATGTTGCTATAAAGATTCTGCTCTTTCTTATAACAGGTTGATACAGAGATGTTTTATAGCAGTAGTAGTGAGCTATTCTCTGTAAATACCATAGCGGTTTATACGTGCTATAAAAGCTTACTATTTTATAGCAACACATATTGTGTTATAAATATGCCTTTGTTTTTTATAACATGTTGATATACAACGTTTATCGAACCGCTATAGTTTTGTTTAATTACGGGCTAGTGCCGCTGTAAAAGAATCTTTTGTTGTAGTGGCGCAAACAGTAAATTTTATCTACTATATCATACTGATTATCCAAAAAAAAGTGAGTTTGACTCACCGAAATTCCAACGGACGCTTAGGTGTTCCAGTTTGAACTAAAATCGAACGACGTTTGATTTTAGCTCAATATTTCACTTGCTCCAAAGTTGATGAAACCAATTCCATCGCATAATTATCGCTATTATGAACGTAATGGAAAAGATCGCGTCTCGATTGGACCTCGTATGTGAGAGATATACATTTTATAAGTTTTTGATTAAATTAAATATAATTTATTACTTAATAAATATTTTTTAAATTAATTACCCTCTTTAAACACTAATCCTCCTTTTCTAAACAACATCCCGCCTAAACCAGAGACCTGCACCACCATGTCGTGACTATCCTTCCTCTTTCTCTCTCTCTCCCCCCTCATCTCTCCATGAATCCACAAACCGACTTCGCCGTCGACTCCCCCTTCACGCTCTCTCTTTGGCCATCACCTCAAAGAGAAACTCGGCCCACTATCCCAAGACGTGACCTGACAACCTTGCATGCAGATCTTCAACGGTCGCAACCTCCATCTCCATACCGCTCCACCCCAAACTCGGCCCCTAAGTGCTATACGCCATACCGAACCCAAATCCAACTTCCATTTTGAAAATCGATGACTACAACTTACAGCAACCCAAACTCTAGCTTGATTTCGCTTATGACCAAACTACCGAACAACCCACAACATCACCGAACACTTAAAAATTGGTATAGACGTGTAGATCGAGGCAACCTGAGTCTAAGATCTAAGTTTTACATTTTTTTATGAGTGAAACTTTTTATTTTTGAATTTTTCAGGTAGTGGAATTTCTCATTTTTGGGTTTCAGGAAATATACAATGGACCAGTAATGAGGAAGAGAGAAGTGGTATTGATTTTTCCTTGATGCTGAATTAGTTATATTTTTAGTTTCCAGCACCTAGCTACATATAATTCCATTAGCGAATGAACTACGAACGACAAAACAAAAATATGATCGTGCACAAATATGTGATACGATCTCAAAATAATAATAATATACACTGGTTATCTTATTCTGTAAAATTACAAAAATACCGTCATTTGCCGAAAAATCACCAAACAATAATTTAAATAATTTCCAAATTAAAAATTATGGAAAAATCAGATAAATTAAATTAAAAATACATCAATAAAAATCGAGTCGTTATATTAATAATTGCTTTTCTTATTATTTATTAAATTTGAATCAAATTTGAATATTCAAATAAATTAAATATTCCCATTCGAAATGTTAAATTTTTTGGGTCATTGCATTTCGAGTCTTGTCCTTAGGACTTATCATTCCAGATGCTAGGATCCGAGCATCATTCCTTGACCTTTTCGAAAATCGGTCGAAGGTTAATAATGTGGGCAGATTACCTTAATGCCCTTAGTCTAATTATACTCTCCTAATCCTGATCCTAGACTGGAGCAGTCTAATGGTACCATTTTTGGGTTTTGGCTTTCGACCTCACCTATTTTCGTGCGTTGATTGAAAGTATTCACCGACCATCCTCGCTCATCCACGGCTGAGCGTACCTTACTGGCCCGAAAGCGCAGTTGTGAAAATCCTGGCCATGCACCAGTTCTTATATGCGAGAACTGGTGCTTTGAACGCTAATCTTTAGGCATCCTCTCTCAGTCCCACCTATCCTCGATTGTCGACTGAGAGTGTTCGTTGACCGTCCTTGCTTATCCTCGGCCTAGCATGTTATGATAGGCTACAAGCATGGTCATTAAAACTTCAATCGTGCACCAGTTTTTATTTCTAGAAACTGGCTTCTTAGCTACTTGACCTTGGATATTCCTTACTAACCTTGCCTATTTCTAGGCAATAGTCAACACTGGAGAGATAGGGTTGAATTATCCGATCGACCCTTATAATTGTAATACTTTGTCCTAATCCTAGACAAGGAGTCCGTACCTATCCCCGAGTACTTGATTGCACTGCTAATCTTGCAACACAGGGGTTTGCTTACAAGAACATGGTTCTATTAGTTCAAGAAGATAATTTTATTTATAAACAAAAAATGTGCAAGTCCTGCCTTATTACATTACTCCAAAATCCTAGATGGCTTATTTGCATAAAATAAACTAAATAAACTAAATAAAACTAAGAAAAATAGCATCGCAAGAAGTCGTTATTCCATGCCCGTGGAATCGGGATTCCGTCAACTGTGGATAGCATCAAAGTTCGATCTCCAAGCTTCTATTCGATCACATAAGGACCTTCCTAATTCGAAACAAGTGCCCCTCCCCCCGTGTCTAGGATAACACATTTGAAAACGAGATCCCCTACCTGGAAGGTAAGGATCTGGACCTTGGTGTTGAAATGTCATGCTACTCTTTTCTAGTGGGCAGCTACTCTTAATTCAGCCTCTTTCCATTGTTCATCAATTAAATTGAGGTATTCAAGAAAGTGTTCCTTGTTAACCTTAGGGTTGTACTGCCTATTTTGATGAGAAAGAACTTTCAGTTCAATCAGAATCATGGCCTCCAATCCGTAGGCCAAAGAAAATGATGTATGTCCAGTCACAGACTTGTGGATCGTCCTATAAGCCCACAACGCCAGTGGAAATTCATCAACCTAACTGTCCTTGGCTTTAGGTAACTATTTCTTCAAGATGGACTTAATGATTTTATTCATCGCCTCTACCCATCCATTCGCTTGTGGGTGTGCTAATGCCGAAAAGCTTTTATCGATCTTGTACCGGTTGTAGAAATCCTTGAACTTAGTACTTTCAAACAGAATTCCATTATCCGTTATAATTTTTTAAGGTACTCCAAATCTACATATAATATTCTTCATCACAAAGTTGATCACTTTCTTCGTTGTGATCATCGCAAGCGGTTTCTCCTCGATTCACTTTCTAAAGTAATCCATCGCAACAATAGTGTATTTAGATCCTCCTTTCGACATCGATAACACACCAATTATATCAATTCCCCAAACCGAAAATGGCCATAGGCTGACCGTTTTCATAAGCTCTGTAGATGGGGCTCTTGGAATTTTCAAAAACCTTTGGCATCGGTCACACTATTTAGTGTATTTAGGAACACCATGGTTTACCGTCGGCTTGAAGTATCCGTAGTGAAGTATCTTCTTTGATAATGTTTTCCCTTCGGTGTTATCGCCATAGCTACCCTCATGGACATCCATGAGGATTTCCCTAGCCTCATTCTTGGTTACACGCCGAAGCAGGAGGGTTGAAAAACCTATCCTATAAAGCATTTCTCCTTGCATTATGAACCACAGTACTTTACGAAGCAGTTTCTATCGTTCTTTATTTCCACCTGGGAGAGTTCCCTTAAGCAAATAGTCCTTGGTTAGAGTCATTCACCATTCCTTGTCCTTTTCAGCTTCCCAAATCCAGTCGATATTTGGAGCCAATAAACCTCCACTAGAACCAGTCTCAATAATTGCACATCTTCAGAACTAGCTAATTTGATCACTGAATCGGCCTTCGCATTCTCCTCTCCAGGGATGTTTGTAATTATGTAATGCTCTATATCGTTCAACAATTCTAATGTTTTTGTCAAGTAAAGGGAAACTCTCGCACCATTAGCCTATAATTCGTTCTTCACCTAGCAAACCACCAACTGGGAATCACTAAATATACGCAGCGTCCTTACCTCAGTTCCTTTGTTATCCCGAGTTCTGCTATCAACGCTTCGTACTCAGCCTCGTTGTTCGTCGTAGGGAACTCCAACTTCAGTGCATAGAAAATTGATCGTCTTTCTGGAGTCATAAGTAACACTCCTACCCTAGAACTATGTTCATTGGAAGCTCCATCCATGAACAATTTCCATTTATAAAGTGTGAGCATATCATCTTCCTCTTCACCATCTCGTGTAGTAAATTCAACGATGAAATCCTTCAATGCCTGTCCATTTATCGCCAATTTGAATGGTAAGTGATGTCATACTAGCTCAGTTCAATATTCCACTTTAGTGACCTTCCTGAAGTCTTGTGTTGGTATAGTACCCACTTTAAAGGTTGATTCTTAAGCACCTTAATCAAATGAGCCTAAAAATATGGTCACAGTTCCTCGATGTAATTAGCAAGCAATAAGTGAGTTTCTCCAACTTCGAATAGTTCTATTTGGCTTCGATAAACCACTTGTTGATATAGTAACTAGCCTTTAAATCCTTACCTCCGCACGTACTAATGCTGCACTTAGAGCATGAGCAGACAATGCCAGATAGATGAATAAATCTTCTCCATTCAATGGTTTAAATAGAACCGAAGGTGTATCCATATGCCTCAGTAATTCCTCAAAGGCATCCTGACATTCCTTCATCCACTCAAAATTCTTCTTTCCCATTTTGAGGGCATTAAAGAATGGTACACATTTATTCGTTTCCTTTGAGATAAACTAACTCAATGCAGCAACCTTCCTATTCAAGCTTTGTAACTCCTTCTTTGTAGTTGCGGTAGTTACGTTCCTCAAGGCGTTAATCTACTTCGGTTTAGCCTGAATGCTCTTTGAATTCATGATAAATCCTAGAAACTTCCCCGATGCAACTCCAAAAAAACATTTCATGGATTTAACTTTATTCCGTAATTATGCAACACTTCGAACATTTTTGAAAGGTCATACATGCGGTTCCCCGACAACCATGATTTCATGAGCATGTCATCGATATACACTTCCATTGTCCGTCCGATCTGATTCCTGAACATGGAATTTTTCAATCTTTAATAAGTAGCTCTTGCGTTCTTCAGACTGAACGACATCATTTAGTAACAATATAATCCCAAATCCATTATAAAGCTTGTGTGCTCTTCATCTGGAACATGCATCGGTATTTAATTTTAGCCAAACAAGCATTCATAAGAGATAGAGTAGCTCATGTCCAGCTGTCCCGTTTACCAGCTGGTCAATCCAAGGTAAAGGGAAGCTATCCTTTGGGTATACTTTATTTAACTTCGCATAATCAATACACGTCTGACACTTTCATTTTCTTTCTCGACCAATGTGGGGATTAATACCCATTCAGGGTACAAACCATCATAGATGAAGCCATTTGCCTTCAGCTTATCCACTTCTTTCTTCAACGTAGCGGATCGCTCCAGACCTAGACCGCGTCTCTTCTGCTTTATTGGTGGATATTTCAGGTCCACATTCAGTACATGGCATGCTATCTTTAGAGATATCCCGCACATATTCAAATTTCTCCTAGCAAACACATCCAAGTTTGCTCGAAGAAAACTAACCAATTCCTTCCTCAATCCCGCACTGAGTTGAGATCCAATTTTATGAACTTGAGTAGGGTCGTCCATATCGGCATGCCCACACCTCCTCTGACTTTTTCTTGAGATCTATAGGTTATAGAACCTGCTATGGTTCCCAAGCCACGGCTTGGGCTTTAATTGCTATGCATCCATGTTTTTAATGCAGAAAGCTTCTCTACATTTGTTTCCTTTTTCCCGTTTCTTTGCCTCTTTAAGCTCGATGACATAACATTTTCAAAAAATGCTTTGGTCTCCTCGTATCGATCTAACCCCATTATCCATGAGGAGCTTAATCATCAAGCACCAAGGAGCTAGTGCTATTTTGAAATCAGCACGGGTCGGTCAGCCTAAAAGGGCATTGTACGTCGAGCACTCATCCATAATTACAAATTTTGAAACCCACATAATCTTGCGGTCTCCATCTCCTAATTCCACAGACAAATCAATTGTCCCAACAAGTTGCTTTGCCTCATTGGAAAATTCTTGAATCCTGGATTTACAAGGATTAACATCCGTCATACTTATCATCATCTGCTCAATTGTCATCTAAACAAAATATTCACCGAGCTTCCACTATCCACCAAGACTCAATGCACCGTACTAGGGCCTAAAACAGCTATAATCACCGTGGGATCAAAGGTTGGCATTTCAACCCCTTCCGAATCCTTATTCCAAAACATGATATTGTTAGTCATCAATGTTTGCTACTTAGCCGAAGCTCCATCCTCAATGGCGAAGAAGCTCTCCTACAGTACATACCTCCGCAAACTAGCTTACCATTCCATCTCATTCTAGCTTTTCTCTACTGGAAGTTGTCCTCCAATCATGATGTTTATAACTATCTTTCCTTCTGACCGCCTGGGCCCCTCTTCCCTAAGTTCAGGTTGGTTCCCTTGAGCATTTGGCCCTTGGGGTCTAACATTTAGTCTACCATCTTGTGGCTTTCTTACATACTACTGAAATTTCTTCTTTCTTATCAATTCTTTTGTAAAATTCATGAGATGTATGCACTTATTCATTTTATGCCCATGAGTTTCATGGAACCGATAGTACTTGCTAGAGCGCCTTTCTTCCTCAGTCGTCTCCCTCCTAAACGGCTTTTTATACCTTTCTATACCTTATATGGCTAGGTATATGTTTTCAGGTATATCGTTCAGAGGCGTATATTCATCCAGCCTCATATTCTTTTGGAACTTTTTGTTATCATTCCCCTTGTCTCCAGTGTCCTATTTTCTCTTCCTTTGATTATCAGAATTACCATCATTCACAGCCACGTTGCCAGAGCTCTTGCCGGTTTGTTTAACCGCCACATTACTTCGAATCACTTTCTTCAACTCCCACCATGAACCTTCCCAACAACATGACTCATTTCTTCCAGATGCAAGAATTTGTTATTTTTTGGTGGAACTCCTTCATAATTGTCGAGTGCTTCATCCTTGGGCATTTTCCAAAGTCTGTTTTCGGATGTATGCCCCAAACTAATGCCATCAATACCGTGCTTTCATTCGGATTATTAACTTCAGTAACTTCAATATTAAACCTATTCAAGAACCCCTTTAATGACCCTGAGGTCCCCGAGAAAGGCTCGATAAGGACATCACATCCTTAGGTCAAGTGGTGTGGAGCCAGAACTGATCCAGAAACTTCTTTGTTGACTCATCAAAAGTCAAAATGGATTACGATATGAGCCAAGTAAACCACATCGACGCAACCCCATTCAAAAAGATAAGGAAACACCTGCATCTAACTACATTCGTTTCTCCAGTACCATCCATGTGGCACTCGTACTTAAACAAATGTTGCTTAGGGTCGATAGTCCTGTTATATGATGGTATGGTTGTCATCGTAGACTTTCTAGGATACTCTTCCCTCAAGATATTCTCTATGAATAGAGCTCTACTAGGTACAGAACCCCGGTCTTCATTCTTTCTCCACTTATGTCTGCTATATGCTCCTCACTAGCTTAGTACTACGAAGGATGACTATCAAGAGCTGCATTGAGTGTTTGACTTCACAAACAATCTTGGTTTTCTCGTTGGTGTCTTGGTTCTCCTATCTTTAGGAGAACCCCTCCTTTAGTTCTTATTTGACATCTAGTTAACTCCATAGAGGCTGTTTGAGCCGTGACATCTTGAGCTTCAACATCCAGTCCATCATCATCACCAACATGCTGCAAATCGTTCTCGAAATCAGATAAGTTTATAGCCTCAGCTCCTTGCCCCTCTAAGGGCCTTAAATTCAGGTCGGTATCGACCTGATTCTGGTTGTTACCGATCTGAATTCCCTTAACAGGGGTTCCACTTTTCCCTACCACTCTAATAACCAGTTCCTTCTGCTTTTTTTTACCATCCCTTTTGTTCTGACTAGAAGTAGATGAGTTCTCCTCTTCAGATCCAACAAGTGATGCCTCCCTCCTAATCCTTCTGATCCTCTATGACCACTGGGTCAGTAAGGCTACGCTAGCATCCGTTTTTTCTAGTAGAGCCTTCTGACTATCTGTCATCTCCTGATTTAGCTCTGCCATTTTCTTATCGAACTTCACTCTTATGACCATCTCCTAAGGGGCAAATGGTCCTGATAACATAGCTTTTGGTTGGTTAATAACTTCAGTATAGTGGGAAGCTTCTTCTTACGCACTAACCACTACTCTAGATCTACCAGACTTCCTTGATGGTGCTAATTGATTTCAATATCAAATTCCTTTAAATCATTTGATGAAAACCTTCTAGATCTAACCTCTTAATACTCTAATCCATAATTCATAGCTAGATTTACGCCCATGGACTAAGATTTGATGATTTGAAACCTGAATTTAAGAAGATGACGAGAATATCAACCGAGGGAACCGCTGTTGGAGAAAGCCAACAAAGACATGGCACCATCCAATAAGAGTCCTTAGGATCTAACCTTCCATCCATCTATATAACCAGAGATGAGATGGAAATGATGATGATAGAAATATACGAGAGAAGGATAGCCTACCGGGAAGAGATGATGGAGGGATTCTTTAAAAGGTTGGGACAACTGAGAACATTCGAAGTTGCTGTAGACCAAAACCAAAGGCCAGAAGGCAGAACAAACGCACTTGAAAACATAGTAGGAAGAAGTGGAGCAACCCCCGAAGTAGTGCCTCGACTTGGTATCGATCCCTAAGCACAAGTCAGTACTCATCTAGGAGGACTTAGGGACATGCTGGACTTGGAATCTAGGCGAGATGAAGCCTGTCCGAGGAATTATGTTAAGCCACGGAGTGGAGATTAGAGTGCAAAAGCGTAATAACAGGAATTAGAGTTGGAAAGCCTCGAGGGAATGAGGGCATAATGGAGAACTAAATCGAAGAACAGGTTCATAGTAACCACTCACAATGATATGCTAGACACCAAATTATTATAGCACAAACTACAATGGTTCCATAGGAGCGACCACTATCTATGATGAAAATATCTGGATGCAAATAGAGATTTCGGCTAAGAATGATCATCCCATGATCGGGATTGCTAGGAGACGCCACCTACGGAGATTGTTTGTTGGTTAATATTGATTAAGAAATTAATTGAACATGGTTCTCCCGATTGAAAAGAGGGGGTGATGAACCGTAATGTGCAAGTCCCCTTACCGGAGAGCAAGTGGATTGGACTTGTATAGGATAGTGAGTCCCCTCACCAGAGAGTGAGCAGCTAGACTTACTCATTCATTCTGTCCCCTTACCGGAGAGCGAGTGGATTAGACTCAATATGAACTAACGATCCAGGGAGATCGAGGATTGAACTAATGATTTTGAGAGATCGATGATTGATTCAGAGAGATCGAGGAGTGCATTAACAATCGAGAGAGATCGGGTATTGAACTAACGATCCGGAGGGATAGAGGACTGAACTAACAATCCAAAGAGATCAGAGATTGAATTAATTATCCGGAGAGATTGAATATTAAACTAACTATACGAAGATATCAGGAATTGGATTGGTCATTTATTACACAATTCAGAGAGATTAGAAGTTAACCAGGATATCGATAATGCAATTCGAAAAGATAAAATACTAGACTTTGGATTTGAATGCCACTTGACTTTGAAACGATTTGATAGCGATTATCAGATTACATCATTGCCTCAATTCGGTCAGACTCATTTATGATAGGACGCCGAGAAATTTCGAACGATTTATAGATGATGCTCCGATCTATGGAAATGCGCTACCTGATTGATGATTTATGATAAACAAATGATCGTTGAAACTCATTACTTCGATTCGATTGAACATTTTTATAATAGGATAATATGTGATACAGGATGATTTATAAGCAATGCTCTAATTGGTGGCAATGAGCTTCCATGATTATTGACCTTTGATTACCTAATCCTGATATTGATTTATAATATGATAACTTAACCCCGAGCGAACACAGGACGATATTGATTTTGATATATGACATTTAACTTCTGGATGAAGACGTGATGATTTCGATTGCAATAGACAATATATGATATGATAGTTCCAAGAGAACATAGAATGATGATGATTTGTGGTTAACACTCAAGCAAGGACTCAAGTCCTTAGCTTTGGCAGTCTAGAACAACCTTTGATTTATAGATGAATCTGAAGGAACCGAACGATTCGCTATGATTCGATCAGTTAATAGCTGAAGAGCTCAACTGCCAGTGATTTTTCAACATTGATATTTTCTCTTGAGCAAAGCACATCTTCCATTCACAAGGTGTGCTTTGTAGGCAAATGTTATGGTCGAAGTTCCACAGTCTTCGATCTGACTTAAACAATCGAACTGTACGAAAAACGATGAAGTAATGACCCAAGAACTTGGAAAACATCATAAAATTGCAACATAAAGGAAATATCAAAAAATGATCGAAAAAATCGACTTGAGTTTATCAACTCGCCCCCCATGGATTGGCACCAAGTTGACTTGGGTCGGACACACAAAAACCTCGGGTTATACTCCAAGCGAGTAAAGGAAAACTCGAGCACAACAACCTTATGAAATCTTACGGTCAAGCCTGAAGCAATAATCCAAATTTCTAAGGCCGGACTCAAGGTAGTTCAGTACCGATCCAAGAGCCATTGATCGACACCAATCCGTAAAGTCATGGGTCAGGTTGACACCGAAAGTTTTTGCCAAATGACGTGTGAACGTGGGGAATGTGATAACCCGGATTTTGAACAGCTGTTAATTGGATAATTAACTGATTTTTAACTATTGAGATACTAATTTTATTTGGTTGGACAAATAAAACTTTGATAATTAGAATATATATGGATATGTATATAGATGAATTTGAATTATAATAAATGCTGAATTATAAATATGTGAATAAATATCTATTTGATAGTCTCCTAATATAATTATTCAATTGGCAAGATTATTATTTTCAAGGTTTATTTAAAGATTTTAGACACTAAAATAATAACTATGCATTTAAAAAAGTATTCTAGTTTAAAGTAAAATTTGGTAAAGGTATATGTATTTCTTTAAAAGGTTATACTTGAAATAAATGTAGTTTGTAAATATATAAAGATTGAAAAAACACATGTAAATGTATTACATTGATTTAAGTAATAAATAAATACATAAGACATTAAAAATAAAATAAAATATATATTGAAATTAATTTATATATATATATATAAACATTTTCTCATGAAAATGTACAAATGTAAGCTAAAGACATAATATAAGAACATGTGTAAGTTGATAAATATTTGCAAATGACAAATGTTAGGGATTGAACAAGTGTCACCATTTTTATTTTTATTTTCTTTATTTGAAATAAATCCCAAATTAAATCTATATACACATCTCTCCCTATATCTCATTTTTCTTTTGATCAGTAACTAAGGTAAAATATCTTTAGTCAAAACAAAAGGAGTGAATCTAGTTGTAATCTTCCCAGTAAATAATGGCAGACCAAAACATGAAATCAAATGTGCAAGGCCTATAAACACTTCCTCTTCAATCGAAAATTGTAATCTTCTCAAACCAATCATAACAAGATCAAAACACTCCTCAAGAACATCCTTTAAAACTGCGTGCCTGCAGTATGTTTTCAAATGCATGCAAGTACTCCAGTTTTTAAATCACGGCCATTTCAAAAATTTCAAGCATTTCTGTTTAAAGCAAATCATGTATTCAGTTTTCTGGAATCAATATACAAATGCATGCAGATTTCAATCCAGTTCTTTTTCAAAGCTCTACATCTCTAACAGGTGAGTAAACCACTTAATTTTGATTTCATAAGATGGAAAAGTTATGAAAAGTATTTGTCTCAATGTTTTTATGCCTGCATGTATATTTATATACAAGTGTAGATCTGTATGTTGTTTGCATTTGGATTTTTCATTTCTGTGATTCTCTGTTTTCAAGTTACAGAGTGTAAATTACATCAAAAATTCAAAACCTCTTCATCTATCCTTTATTAAGTTTTTGTTTTCAAACAAGATAGGATTGTTTAACTATAATTTAGGTTTTAAAAATATGGTTAAGTATTTTAGGCTTGAAATCTGCTGGAATTAAGAAATATACAGTGTAAATTTTTATAACATGTTAAATTCAAGAATTGAAATTCGATGTTTCAATTATATAATTTGAATAGACTAAGAAAATATGATTTTTGAAAAGGAAATCCTGATTTTAATGTTATATCAAGAGAGTAATCCTAAGTTAACTAGAAGGGGGTTTTTGAGAGTTTTCTGGCGATTGGTGGTCTCGAGATGGACGGTAACTTCGCTGGAGGAAGTAGGAAGTCTGGGGGTCTCGGCAAAAATGTCAAATGAATTTATCATCCACCATGGCGTTGGAAGTCAGACGAACTAGGGTTTAAACACTTTGTTTGGTCGTGGTTGGAAACGTGATGACGGGGTCATCTATGGTGGATCGAGTGGCACCGGAGCAATGGGGATAGTTGCGTGGATGGCTTGCGGTGATGTGACAGGAGTTTCAGGTGCTACGGTGGTCAGCGACGTGGGTTCGATGAAATTTCAGGCGAGGCTGTTGTTACTGGTGTTGCACGATATTCCTCGTTTTCGATTTTTGGTTGGTGATCAGAAATGGAGGATCGTAACGTGGTCGTGGGATGAACGTGGATGGAGTCGGAGTGTCATCGGTGAGCGACGTCGTCACGATCGCCTGTGCACGTGCACGACGATGTAACTATGTCTGGTGTTTTGGTTTCGTGTGTTGACTAGGGGTGTTCTCGTGCGTGAAGACGAATAGATCGGGTAGGAATCGAGTTCGTGAGTAGTGCAGTTGTTTTGCTTACCATTGCTAAGTTTAAATTTTTAGTAGAAGAAGGAGATGGAGGGAACTCGAGACCATCTCGAGTAAATAACGGGATTAACTCGAAGCAGTGAGCAGGAGAGTTTTTAAACATGTTTTTAAAAGATTTTTATAAAGTAAAACTTTAAAATTTAAAAATGGTTTTGTTTTAAAACCTTTCAGAAATAATCTCTTTTCCATTTTAAATATTCTTAGAACTTTAATTAAGAAATTGTAGGTTTATTAACTTAAGTTTGTTAAGTAAAAGCTTTAAGATATTTTAAATTTTATTTTTATAAATAAAAATTAAAATGTTAATTAAAGGTTAATGTTTTTAGGAAATTAATAAAGATGATGGTTTATCCTAAAAAGTAATTAAGATTTTGAAGGTAATTAAATGGAAGTGATTAAGGATTAATTACTTAAGTGTAATTTATTTAAGGGTGGATTAATTGAGGTAATTGATTAAAGAATAATTAATTAATGGAATTAATTAGAGGATCATTTGTTTATTAATTAATTAATGAAATTTATTTAAAGGATAATTATTGTAAATGATTTAGGTTAATTCATTTATATAATTAATTAAAGGCTAATTACTTAATGTAATTAAAAAGTAATTAATCAAGAATGAGTATTAAAAAGAATAATTACTTATTGAAATTAAGGGATAATTAATCGAGGAAGATTAATTAAGATAAATAATTAAGAAATG
The DNA here is from genome assembly GCA_030737815.1 of Allium fistulosum. Taxonomy (NCBI): domain Eukaryota; kingdom Viridiplantae; phylum Streptophyta; class Magnoliopsida; order Asparagales; family Amaryllidaceae; genus Allium; species Allium fistulosum. Next base: position 1,188,474,676 of record CM060904.1, on the reverse strand, counting down.
ATTAATTAATTTGTAATTAATTAATGTTAAATAAGATGGATTAAGATAATCCAAGTGATTAAAGGTTAGTAATTAATTTAATTAGAGATTAATTAAATTAATTAAGAATGAATCAACTTGTTATAAATTGGTTGAATGATATCAGATGACCTGGATTTTATCTCTGATGCGCGATTGAGATGTGCTGTGATACAAATGGGTTAAATTGTGATAATGTAGGTTACCTATCTGAGTTGAATTGTTGTATGGTATCCTGAATATGAATTGTATTGTTTAAAACTTAACAACTTGGATTTAAGATGACATTGGTTTCGAAGAGATCGGGGTCGGGTATTAGTAAATATCCGAAACCACTTCGATTTGAAATCATCTAAAATACTTTATAGATTGATATGTGAAACCAATAGGCTGGTTGGGATAAAATGGACCATTTAAACTAAGTTGGATACTTAGATATTGTTTTGTGAAAATAAGTGTTGACTATATAAGTTGTTTACTTGTAATAATGTACGAGTTACCCCGGGTTTTAAATAAGTTCTATGAATTGAAATTTCATGTTAGATGAGTTTACTCACGCTGGTTTCCAGCCTGACCCGGGTGTTACTTTGATGTAATGCTCGAGTCAGACCGAGTATTACAGATTTCCAGGTAAGGACGTTCTGAAGCTCAGGAGGCGAGCTGGATGGCAGGAACGTATGGAGTTTACCGCTGTGTATTTGAGAGCTTATTGATAGTAGTCTGGGACAGGTTGATAACTGTCTAGTCTATTTGTGTATATGTTGTAACTCTGATGTATTGAGTGTAAAGTAACAATTACAGCTTTTCTTTGTATAAATGCTATTATTTGTTATTATATTTAATCCGCTGCGAATGTGAGATGTTGTGTTTTCTTTCTTCTTTCTATTCTTCTTCTATCTCTTTCTTCTTTTCCTTAACAATTCGGAATTTTCGGAGTCGAAAATTCCGGGTTGTTACAGGGAACATGCTGGAGCATGTTTTAGAGATAATTTAGAGATTTTCATCTATAAATAGGAGGGTAGATGCATTTGGAAATGGATTTTTTTCTTTTCTAAACCTATTTACTTTGCTACAAAACTCTATTGGATCTCCACAGATCCTATAAAACCCCGTAAAACAAAAGGAAATTAATTAAAGAATATAAATAAATAATTATTAAAGGTCGAAAATGAAATTTTTAGAAACATTGGAATTTGGCTACGAAACTTGGAACGTTGTGTTCGTTGCAATTTTCTGATCAATATGAGAAGTTTTACGATCGGAGTTCAAAACGAAAAAGTTATTAACGTTTGAAATTTTTGGATTGAAAATAATTCAGAACCAACTAAGGAAGTAAATGTTAATAAATTAACATTAAAATGGGCATTAAGTATAATAACGTTAAATATAAATGTTAATTAAGGATGCTCAATCAAATCAAATCTAATTAAGAAAGCATGTAAATAATAAATAGGGCTCATAAGTAAATAGGTATTAATAACTTACATTAATATAAACATTATATGTACATCTTATCTTTAAGTAATTGGTTATGTTAAATCTAATCAAATCAGAGATTAGAAGGAAGTAATCAAAGGAGATCATCGTTAAATCAATTTAAATCAGCGCTGAAAAAGAAATAAACAATGAGAATTAATTAACGTTAAAACATAACTTTAATAAATAAAAGCATTAATGTTAAAGGAAAGAATATAAGGAAAAAATGGTAATAAATTAACGTAGCGGTCACCTAACATAAAAGCAAGATTAACGTTAATAAGATTAGAACAAAAATGGTATGAAATAAACAAAAAAGGAATTAAAGAAAAGAACGTACATTAATTAACGTAAATGCTATGACCGATCGACACCCTAGGCTCAACCAGTCTACCTCAAGCCATCGACTGGTGGTAGGCGGCAGTTGTAGATTAAACCTAGGCCAAACGACCTATATTTAATAAGTTAAAATCTAATGGATGGAATTGGTTCGTCCACCAATAAATACAGGCCTAACCCCTCAATTTTCTTCTCATATTTTATGAATCAAAGAGCGAAGCTCTGCCATTTTCTTTTCTCCAAAAAATCTAGAAAATATAGTTATTATAACTTAGTGTGTGTGTATATCTGTGTGTATGTGGAGAATAGCGGAAAATGAAAGGGAAGAAGAATAAGGGGTGAATAGATTCTGCGAAAAAGAGGTAAATCTAAATCCAAATCTAAATTAAATTAAAAAATCTGCTCGGATCAAAATTTTAAGTAAATATGATATGCTTGTGGTACATATTTCGATAGGAAGGAAATGGAGTCAAACAGGAATAAAAGGGTTTAGATCTGGAGATTTGGAAGCTTAAAGGTGAGTAAGAAATTATATATTTTTATATAATATTGGATTTATATTGTTGTAAATTCGTTCCAGTATGCCTAGACATAATTTTAGAGTTGTAGGCTTAAATATATATGTAATGAATCGATAAATCATGCCTACATATTCTATGAAAGATTAACTTTGATTTGATTTTCCATATATTTGAATCTGGAAAATAAAGTTAAAAGTAGTCCCTAAATTAATAAGATTGTGCAGTATCCCTAAACTAATAAGATTGTGTAGTAATTCTAGGTTTGTTGGTTAAACAATATATGTGAGAAATGTGAATTGGAAGTTATTATAAATTGGGTTGGGATATAAATTGTATTTTAATTCATTGCAATGAACTATGCTGCAATGTAAATTTGTATAAATCATCTAGTTATGTAAATAAACAAATGTGTAACGTTTGAAATAACCAAGCATATGCCTAAAAAAAGGAGATGTACAAAATAGGGGTATTTACCATATTTTATACTGTCTATTTCAATAAGAACAAAAAGGATAATTCTTTGTAATTTCAAACACAACACAAGTCCTCTTTAAAAAAATTTATGAAAAATTACAATGTTAACATATCCTTTTGGAAAAGATGTAATTCCTGTAACGACTTGGATTTTCCATCATTTGATTTTGAATATTTAAATGGTTTTAAATATTGGATTTAGAATATTAATTGATTTTTGAACATGAAGATTTTTGGTTGAATTTATAGAATGAATTTAAATTTCAAATATAGCGATTTATCGTATTACGGAAATGGCGGATAATTGAAAATTTAGTTGAATATGAATCAAAATGATTTCTAATATTGATATAAATTCTATTAGAATTCGAATTGAGTTAGTAAGTTTTTAAAATTGGAATTTCAAGTGATTTTGCCAATTTTTGAAATCGTCGATTTAATCGTCGCTTAAAATAGCAATCCGAAGCACAGTCTCGGAATTTGACGAAACCAGTTCCATTGGATCCGTAATAGTGTATTATTCGGATTTCAAATTTCGTAGCATTTGGAGTACACGTTTGATCGTACGAGATAGAACGCATTGAAATTAATATCGGAAATTTAATATTATAATTGTCTTCAAAAAGCTATCTTCTCCATACGATCGAATTAGGTTCCGAAACTTGTTCCATTTCATTCGGGATAGGGGTATAACATTAGGAACGCTAGGCGATATGCCTCAATAAGGGTTCGGAATTTCGAGTTATGCAAAACGAGATATTTGAATATATATATATATATAAATATATATATATATATAAATATATATAAGATCAATCAAAGGTCAAACCCAGCCATCCTAACTTGTACATCAGCCACTCTATCGCTTGCATAGCCGCCTTCTCATCCTTTTAAATCGCGTATCTCTTCCAGGAACGAAAACAAAGAAAGGAAAAAATCGAAATCAAAACAAAAGAAAAAAAATTCGCGAAAAAGATCGCGAGTGGCAGAGGCACTCAGGCGGAGAGCGCGAGCGAACTGGGAGGAGCGCGAGGGCGATGCTCATGCGGCAGCTAGGGTTTGGCAATCTTGAATCGCTTGCGCGTGTGAACCTTCGAAGTCACGCTTGGTCTCCGATGAAGTGGCATGAAGGCCGGCAGGGTGGCGCACGACAAGGGGACAGTTGTCTCCGATGAAGCAAAGGGGAACCGCGATCGAGGAGGAGGCGATGTGGGGGTTCGAAGTCGTGCCTGAAAGTCTTGTCGCGACTGAGTAGTGATTGGGCTTCGTTAATCTGGTAATTAATTGTAATTAGAGAAAATGAATTGTATTATTATTACTATTATTTCAATTGTTTATAAATGTATAACATGTTCACGCGAGGTCAATTTTTTTTGAAATAGGTGGCGTTGGATTCGTAATGACGTAAGCTACGAAATAAAATTGGTTTGGAGATTTTTGGAGTCAGTTGGAATTTTAAATTAGATTGAACGCCTGTTCAATTTAATTTAGAACTGGAACGGGTTGCAAATTAAAATAGGGTGAGTAAATCTCACTCATTTGGATTGCTGGTTTTAATTAAAAAATTATTTATTGATTGATTGGATGAATGGATAAATTATTATTGGTTGGATTGCATATTATATTATATATAGTAGTGTGTGTGTGTGTATTAGTAGTTGGTTATATTGCCCGCCGATTGGAGCGAATGACCCTATATTACTGCGATATCCTGCCTCAAAGCGGGATTGGTATTTTATGATATATAATAATTGTGAATGCAGAGAAATAGGTTGGAGGGATCCAATGGATTCCTCAAAATGTTGATTTTAATTTCATATATAGTGATATATGATGTGTTTGGATAATCTGTGACAGATTATGATATGATTTGATTCATTGGATGCTATAGTAGCACTGACCTTAATTTTATTATTTTAAATACCATACATATTATTTTTGAATTTGAAGGAATTAAAAGGAGATTTTGGATACAATAATATTTATATCAAAATTTGGGTTATTTTAAAAGAAATTGATTTGGATAAAACAATAATTTGATTTCGGGTTGGTACTTAACTATTCGTAAAATATTTTAAATAGAGGTTTTAAAATAATTTATAAGGGATTTTTAACCATGGATTTTTAAATGATATTTTTGAAAATATGGACAAGAAGTTTAAATCAATATTTAAAATAGATTTTAAAAATAAATGAGATTTATAAAGTCATAGATTTAAAATGAAGTTTATAAATGAGAATGTTTTATAAACAAGTGAAATCCGAATGAGTTTTTCAATTTATAAACGATGTTATAAATGAAGTGAAATGATTATCATTTGATAAAATTGGAAATATAAATTCACAAGGGTGAATTTATAAGAGAAGTGAAAATCGGTTTTTGAAAGAAATAGTGGATGTTATTTTCGAAATGTGAGAATGGTTATGAAATTGAAACGTAGTCGATGTGATATGAATCGAGGAGGGTTCATAATTTGGAATTGGTAATATTGGATTTAAAAAAAAAATAGATTTTTGTCGAGAATTGAAGTTTGTTTTAAAAATGGGATTTTTATTTATAAAACTATATAGTTAAAGCCGGTTTAGTATTGAAATATTTCAGGAAGTGGATTATTCAAATATTTAATATTTATTGAAATGAATTCACATTTTTATAATAAGCTTTGTAAAATGATTAGTTTTATTTAAAAATGAATTGGAAATGGGTTATCGATGTTTATTTAAAGTATTTTAATATTTTAAATAATTACTTTAATATGTTTTAAAAATATATTTTTTAAATACCTGTTATATATATAGAGTTTTGAAATGATTGAAATTTATTTATAAATACTCTCGAGATCTGTAAACCGAGTTTTATTTAACAGATGAGATTTTATAAGAAAAATCTTATAGTGGAATTCAGGAAACTTAAGGAAATTTCTGAATTGTTGAAATAAGAGAACTTCGAAAAATGAATTAGAATTCATAAACAGAAGTTAGAAATGGGTAGTTGGAATTATAGACAAGTGTAATCGATTTTGGAAATTTTGAAGGAAATTAGTTAATGAATTTCGAAAACTTATAGAATGCGTTATAAATGAGTTAGGGAAATTACAAGTAGATTGTAAGGATTTTGAGAAGTATGAAATAAATGGGATATTTCCTAAGTATTGGAAATAAAAAGATTTTGGGAAATATACTTATAAATATTTCCTAAGCATTGAACTAGGAGGATTTGAAATTTTTTAACTACGAGTTTATTATTATAGAAATATTTTCAAGGTGTTGAATTATAAATGGAATTGGAAAGAAATATTTCTAAGTATTGATATGATTCGAAAATTCCTATTATGGATATAAGTATTTGAATTTGTTTTCGAATATTGAAATAGTGGAAGAGATTTGGATATATCTTTGTAAAGACATTTTGAAATAAATATTTTGGAAAAATTGTAATTGGGCCTAGTGATTGTTTATGTGTGTTATTTGATAGTCAAATAACCGACTATCAAATTTGACCAAATTCTTTGATGTTTCGAAGAGACCGGAATCAGATTTAATTATCCGAAAACCACATCGATCCAATTTGTGCGTTATGAATTATGATATCGTGAAGCTAATGAAGACGGTGATTTTGGGGATCCGGTTTTTTTAGACCTAGAATAACTTGTATGGATGCTATCATTTGCATCGTGGTCTGGAAGGCAGTGTTAGCATTCCAAGTATGAATGCTATTCTAAAGGTAAAAACGTAGCCTCAAGCCTCATCAACCGGGAATGACTAAAACATGGAAGATGTAGTAGGGCTAAGTAGGTCACACCCAAGTAGGGTATTTTATCACTTTTCTAGATACCCACGGATATATTATAATTATGGATATAGTTGTGCATGAAAAAGAGAGCACTCGATAGGGTGGGAACACCCGGGATGATAACATTTTCGGTACTATCCAGCAAGGGGTAGGATGGTCCTGTGTTGGTAGGGATCTTTAGGTACAATCTCGGTACATTTTTCTAGAGGTGTACTGTGGCGAGCGATACCCCAGTAGCCCTGTCATTGTGTGGAATCCAATATCCACTACGAGCCTGTATGGTTTTGATTGTGCCCAACTATGCTGAAACGTGAGATGCAAGCATTTCAGCTATTTTATAGTTTATTTTCTATAGACACTATTATAATATCAGATGATTTTGATATAAAATGTTTGGTTATCGTAAGGTAAAAACCCATCGTATTTATTGTGACATGGTCTTACGAGATACCTTTGTTTTTAAAGGATTTTGATAACAGTAGTAATTCAAATTGAGTGTGTTTTTCTCATGCTGGTTTTTCAGACTGACTCGGGTGTTATTTTGTTATAATGCTCAGGTCAACCGAGTATTACAGATTTAGGTTAGGATGCTATGGAGCTTAGAAGACGAGCTGGAGGATTCTCAGGCGTATTCCACGTACTTGATTATATTCCGCTGTGTGTGTATGCTATATATTCAGCACTTGTGAGGACAAGTTATTATAACTGTCCAGATTGATTTGTTGACACTTATACTCTGATGATTGTATGTATATTAACAGTTACAGTTTCTTTTGTATAAAGATCTGTATTTATCTATTATATATTGTTTCGCTACGATTGTGAGAATATGTATTGTTGTTTCTATTTCTTCTTCTTTCTTCCTTCTCACCCTCTCTCTTCTTTTCCATGACCTTTCGTCATTCTATACATTTTGGATCGGACATGTGTGGATTATTATCGATTCAAAGGGTACTGATTTGCAAGTCGTCACAATTCCAATGCATTAAAATACAAAAATCCCTAAGTATAAACCAAAGTATTATTATGTGGAGATCATAATAATAATTCAATTATAAATCTTGCATAGCGATAAGTTAGAAAGTAAACAATAAGTGAAGAAGTATATGTAAAGCAACGAAATGAGTAAGTAGGAAAATTAAAAATAGTAATAGTTGAAAAGGAATAGTAGAATACACTTAATATTATCAAGTAGAAGTTAAGCAGTAAAAGATAATTAATCTATTAAATTAAAAGTAGGTGGTAAATGACATTAAAATTGAAATAACGAAACAAAAAGTAAGTTGTGTAAAGGTAATCGAACACAATTGTTGAACATAATAGGCGCAGTAATTAAATAAATTTATATAGCCTCAAATATGCATTATGATAAATGTGAATTATTGGATCTAGCCAATAACTTAGAATAGATAAAATGACAACTCATTCGTGTGTTTGGAATGCTGGATCAGTAGTGTTACGTAACAGAAGTCTGCCCATCACAAGGGGCTACTAACAGTTGTTTATACATTATACTGATGTCGGATATATCCAACTTAGGACCGGTGGAATCATACATTCGCGTATAGGTAAAGAGAATATAACAAAGTAGGAGGGTTTGCCACGGTCGAAGTGTCAAAGAACAAGTAAAGTCCACTTTTTAGGGGGTACGTTTTAAGTAACCAAATGGGCATTTCCTTGATTGCATTAGGAAATCTAAATGGGATGGTGAGCTAGGCCCGATGCTATGACTGTGAGATTGGTACCATACATACAAGGAGTAGGAGCTGCTTACATAGGTCGAGATCGTCATCGGTTTTAAGCGGTCAGCGGAAAGATATGGGTTATACCTAAACGGACCATACCTCTTACTAGTGTAGATCACGTTTAGGACATGCACCATCTCACAGTTGTTTGTTATTTAGGAGGCAAGGCTAGATTACCTTTTAAATGAAGGTCTTTCAAGAATGACATAGAATACAACTAAATAGTTGTAAAGCCGTTATTAGGCACTGTGGGAGTTTCTTGGTATGCACGGTGGCGATGACATGATACCGCGTTGGCGATGGATCCTGATGAGGTGCTTGAGTACATATACTAAAGAGAAAAGTATCTTAGTCTAAAGAGGGACCGTGGTACTTATAGACATACATATGTATGTAGTAATTGTATATCTCGAGTAGACGGGGCGTATCATACGCATATGTGAAGTCAAGACGACTAAGTAAAACAACAGCCATAACATGTAATAGAGGGCAATCGACATAAACTAGTATTATGTATAAAGTGTATAATTTACCAGCCACTAGAACGTTATTTTAACCCCCTCCTCATTACAAATCCTATGATAGCCTTAGAGGAACATGTACTGGTACAAGGCGGGAACAGTGGAAAAAAAGATTTCCTTATGTATGCTCAACACTGACATGGGCTTTAACGATCAAAGGTGTAAACCTTGGTCAGTAATCATATATTATATTTTACTTTACTATTCCACTGTGAGTTTATATCGATAGTACTATGATATACTTTTGTTATTTGCAAGATACCAAACACCAATGGTCTGTACTTCGGTTGTAACAACCTGCCTTTTCGACCATCGAAAGTCGGCACCAAATACATCCACGGTACTCCAATGCTGAACATCCAATCATCGGAAACGAAGATTATTAGGGTAAAAAGAAAAAGAACAGGAGATAAAGAATCTCACAATGGAACGATAACATATAATATAACAAAGACAATAAAAACTATCACTCTAAAATACAAGGTATATTAGAGTTAAAAACAAATCTCATCATCCTGGACAGTTAATAACTTCCTGACCTTACAATTACTGATGGGTATACATAATAATATAGCAGAAAATAAAATACTACGAAAGGTGAACATCCAGCTCCACTCCATGAGCTCCATGTCCCACCAAGCACAACCTGGAAAAGTACTCGGTCTGACCCGAGCATTACAATAAAATAACACCTGGATCAGTATGGAAAACCAGCATGAGAAAACTCAAGTTATAAGATGAACATAATATATTTCTATGAGACCACGTCGCTAATCACGGAGCAGGTTTTTCCTCACAAGTACAACTTCCACACATGAATGAATGTAAGCAAATTAAAACAAACCCCAAACTTGAAAGGATGGGTATAAAAAAGGTCAAAATCCAAATTTAAAGAATAGACATAAATAATTAAATATCGAGAAAAACCCTGATCACTTTTGATACAATTAAGAAAACAAATTCAAAGGTTCGAATCAAAGGCAAGGAAAGGGAAACTTTCCAACAATGGCTAGGAGGGTGCGCCCCCTTACTGAAAGTATACCTCTAGACAGTATACTTGAAAGGGTTATATACTCTATGATTCTTATCGGGAACTCCAAGCCAGACCCCGCCAAACTTACTGAGTATTCGAGTATTTCCCATCTTCATGCCCATACCAACGAAACCAAATATAGAATAGATGTGAAAATACACTAGTGGGAGCAACCCAACATAGCACGGCCCTACTCGCTCTTTTGTTTTAGTCATTTCCGACAAGGGATATCAATGATCAAATCAACAATAAATCATCTTAAATTAACATACACAATGAAGAAAGCTGAATCGATAGTCAATAAATCAACTATCGGGAATATTTAAAATGATTGTATATGGAAATTAAATCTCATACTCTTACCACTAGTCGTCGATTTTAAACTTATACTATCCCTCGGTTGAAAAGGAAGTCGGGCAAGTTAGGGTAGAGTTACCTCTGGGCATTGCCTTGACGACATTTTTAACCTTCGAGATAGTAATGAGTTTCCATACCTCAATGTTTAGTGCTACAAGTGTGACTAAATCCTTTCCATATAAGCGATATTGTCTACGGAAATTAAATTTCTTATCCTTTTCGTAACTAAACCAAAATTTGAACTTTTTAAAATTGAACTTGTGCTTGGTTTTCACATCATAAATATTTGTAAAATGCTTTAAAGGTACTATTGAAAATATTCTTTTTAAAGGGCAAGTTATATTTCTATGTGTACTTAAAGGAAGGGTCAAAAACAAATGTCGTTAAAGAATTGTTTATTATAAACCCAAAACCATTTACACTTAGCTTTATTTTTGAAAACAGTTCCTTTTAGAAGATTTTTCTCATTATAAACTATCATTTATAAATTTCAAACAACATTTATTATCCCAGAAGATAATAAATCAATTAAAATGCTTTTAAAAAATTTAAACAATTTTAATCATCCTAAAAGATGATTAATATAATTCTTTTATATATTTAAAACATATAAATTATCCCAAGTGACAATTAATCAACTTATAACTCCTTTAGTAAATCCATTAATTAACTTTAAACACCTTTATTAAATCTGTTAATTAACTTTAATCACTTTTATTAAACAAGTAACTAATTTTAAATAGCTTTATTAACTCGGTTAATTAACTTTAAACATCATTTATTAAAATGATTGATTAATCTTAAACATCATTATTAAAAATGATTAACTAATTTTAAACATCATTATTTAAAATGATTAATTAATTTTAAACACCATTATTAAAATGATTAATTAAGTTAATAATCTATTTTTTTAATTTAAAACAACATTAATTATCCCAAAACATAATTAATCCAATTTATGAATTTAAAACAACATTAATTATTTAGAAGATAATTAATCAAATTTATAATCTTTTTATAAATTTAAAGCATCATTACTCATCCCAAAAGACAATTAATCAAATTTGTTACTTCTTTTATTAATTTTAATCAATACTTATCCTTTATTTTCACAATTCCCAATTTTTTTGGAAATATAATTTAAACAAATTTCAAAGTGCAAAAACACGTTCAAACATTTATTTTTTAAAATCACAAGCTCAAGTTCAACACATAACAAGGGTTTAAGGAGATGATATTTCATAAATAATAGTACAACGATAATCGCTGTAACGACACTTATACAATCAAAAAGTATATCATAAATATTTTCAACCAAACAATAATATAAATGACATAGAAATATAAGTAGATTAATATTGGCGAGAAACCGCTTAGGATCTTTCTATATAAGTCCCCTGTAAATCACACATATGTATGTGTATTTCAAAGTGTTCCGTAGCGACCTATTCGCTACACACACTTCGATTTTCCTTTTGTTTTTGTTCCTTGCAACACAATGGTTATTTATGCCATCCGCTTTCCAAGCGGTAACTAAATCCAAACAAATAAACAACAATATAAACTATCATTCAAGCCTTTAACACTAATCTATAGCAACACATATATCATATAATTTATTTTAAAGGGAGTAAACTCACCAAAATTATAGTTCATGCTTTTGCGTTTCGGTTCGGTCTAAAATCGAGCTCGAAATTTCACTAGCATCAAATTCAACGAATCCAACTCCAATGCGTATCTAATGTCCCTAAGAGTCCAATGCAACCATTGTGTCCAAATCCGACCTCGTATGAGCAAGACATAAAATTTATAAGCTATCAAGATTAAAATCGTCATTAATTATTTAATTAACAACTAATTACCCCTAAATTATCCAAATCCTTTCTTCCCCAGTCTATCTTCCCACCTGTACACGATATTACACCCCAATGCATGCACGTTTTGCCTACGATACGGAGCATCCCTTGATTATTCAATGAATGGATTTCACCGTTGATCATCTCCAATTGAACTCGATGTGACCGTACCAAAATCGAAAACCTCGATCGCCTCATCAGGGTCATGACCTAGAGCAATCAACTACAACCCATCTGATGTCGCATCACCCAATGTGCGATTGGACTTCACCAAATTATGGTTGTGGGTGCTACTCGCCAAGAAAAGCTCATCTCCACCCAACCCATTGCCTAACTCGTCCCAGATCAACTCGAAAACCAAACCCTAATATGCCTAAAACCACGACCAAAACTGTCGCTCTCTTCAAATCAATATCGCACCCAATGAAACGTATATAGATGCGAAGATCTACTCAGAACGAGTTCAAAGATATTTGTTTGGAATTTTTCGTTGAGTATATTACCAATTTAATTTTTGAAGGATGAGATCTATTTTGTTTATGAGAAGAAGGTGAACGAACTAAGAAATGAAGATAAGTGAAGTTTCATTTTATTGTTAAGTGTTGTATATATTTTTTTTATATAAAACCCCATTTTCTTTACTTAAACTACAAGCTAACTGATATCTCTAAGCAAATTTTTTTTCCAAACCACATATCACTTCACCATCATGTCATTTTGAAAATTAAATTTTGATTTTGATTTAAAAAGGTTTTGAAAAGGAATATTTGCAGTACTCCACTATACAACATTCCATACGCATATGACCACGAACGACATAAATAAAAATACGATCGTGAACTAAAAAGCGACACGATCTCAAAACAACAATAAAATACAAAGAATATTTTATTCTTTGAAATTTCAAAAAGATACCATCATTTTCCGTAAAATACGTCAGATGACAATTTAAATATTTTCCAAATTAAAAATTATTGGAAAAATCCTATATATTCAATTAAAAATACTGCAATAAAAATCAAGTCATTTTAATAACAATTGGTTTTCTTATTATTTATTCGAACCATTTATTATTGTAAATAAATTTACTAAATAATTTCACAACTATTATTGATTAATTAAAAGGAGTTAAATAAGGTTATTAAATCCATTTAATTAATATTTAATTCATAATTCAAATATTTTAATAATCCCTATATTTGAATTTAAGTTATTGAACTTTAAAACCCAATTATTTAAATATATAAAATTAATTAAATATTTAAAATCATAAGGGTAAATTCTAGGATTTTACATTCGCCCCTCTTAAATGAATTTCGTCCCCGAAATTCCCAAAGGAAGAAAATGTCTCCAAACCCTTAAGTTTAAAAACTATTAATTAAAATAAGTTATTAAACTTTTGTAGTCCATTATTTTTGAAAAATTTCGACATCATTTCCTTTGCGCGGCTAGATCCGAAAAACTACAACCCGCTATAATTAGTCCCAATTAATCAAAAGAAAAACAAAAACCAAGTGGCCTCCTATATTCGGGGCATAAAATCATCAATCAACATCAAAATACCAATTTCTAAATCTACTACGTACCTCTTTTGCGTTTGATTTTTATTTTTTACAAGCAACTTATTTTCTCTTTGCGAATGCAGGAGAAATCAAATAGTAATCTCTTACATCCCTGTACCTATCTCGTATTTATAATCCAAAAGAGAACTATGCTGACAAAAAACAATACCCAAGCTAATTCTATTATAAGTAATATCTACATAAACAATATAACAACCATATGCAACCAAAATACAGTGAATATTCTGTAATAAAATTCTAAGTAACCACTCTTTTTCAAAAGATAAATTTGGAACTAAATGCTTGGTATTTTATATTTAAAATATATTTTAAAATTCCTCCAAAGAGAAATAAATCAAAACCAAAATCAATTATGATAAGGAGGGGGCTCCTCCTACTGAAGCATGGTATAACTCTGGAATTAAAAAAACACAGAGCATCCAGTGGTACTTCGGTTCCTCGAAAAACAACAACTAGAGTAAACAAATATACCTGACAAGTCTTCCAATCGAAAAACTCCCAATCACCCAACTTTAGTCATAACAAAATATTTGAAAAACCATTTCACAAAAATTCCTTTCAAATATTCTGAAATAATAAATTTTCACCAAAATTTTCAAATTAATTATATTATTATTTGTAACGACCCGGAATTTTGACCAAATTAAATTGAGGATATTTGATTAATTTTAAATATTTGAACGATGATTTAATTTGAATCCCCGATATAATTTTGAAATTTGCGATTAAATTATAAAATTTAATCTGTTGAAAGTTGAATTTAATTTGAATCTTCAATTTTAAGCTGAAGGAAAATATTTCGAAAGCTTTTAAAATTCGTATTGATAACACTGAAGATAATAGAAGCTTCAGAATTGAAGTTTACAGTTATTTGTTCAGTTTAGAAAATTATATCGTTCAGCCGATATTCAAAAATAGCGTTCCGGGGCGCAGTCTCGAAATTCGACGAAACCAGTTCCATTGGGTCCGTAATATTGAATTATTATCGGATTTCAAATTTCGTGGCATTTGGAGTTGTTATGTGCGAATACGACACGTAAACGCGTTGAAAATGGTATCGAAACAAATTGAGTTAAAAATTTAAATTTAAATTTAAAATTAAAAACAAACGACAGCGTTCCTAACTTCATGCCTAAATTCACGCCAAATATCACGAAAGAAATTGTGATAACCATGCCTCTGTACCTTCGTTACTTCTCTTCAGAAAACAAAGAAAATCTCGTTCAAATTTATGGCCGTAGCTTCAAAACGAAAGGAAATAAAATTTCCCCCTTTCTCAGTTCAAATCGAAATACATGGCCAAGCTCCACATTTTCCAATTCCTCGTTCAATTAAAAGAAAAAAAAGAGAGCGTACGAGTTCGATTCGACTCAAGGGTGCTTCCCCACTCGCGTTCGACGACTACATCGAACGTAGGCGATGGCAAGGGGGCTTCGCGGTGGCTCGCATTGACTCGAGTGGAGCTCGGCAGTGATGGTGGCGAACGATGAAGTAGTGCTCGCGATTGTGTGGGTTTAGGGCTTCAATTCGATGGCGAGGAGGGATTGAAGAAATGGTGGTGGTTCGCGAGTTCGCGACTGGGCGTGCGCGCGTGGAGGGCTCGACGTGGCGATTCAAGAGCAAGGTGAAGAGCAGTTGTGAAATGGGTAGGGCGAAGCCTGGTTTTTGAAGGTAGGAGGCATCGCGAGCAGTTCGTCGATGGAGGCAAAATCGATGGCATCTTCGAGTTCGACTGGAGGCGGTCGGTTTTTGATCGCGACGGCAGCAAGGGCGTGGTGAAGGAGGGATTGTTCGTGCTCGACGTGGGCAGTTCGCTGGCGATTAGGGGAGCAATAAGGTATATTTTTATTTTGTTTTTCTTTTTCGATTTATTTTCGTAGATAATACATTAGTATACGTATAGATATTTACAGAGAAAATATACATATGTATATATTTCAACTACATATGGTTTAGGAGGTTTTACAGTAAAGTTTGTAAAAAATTAAATTTTTGTTTAAAACCAAATGTACGAGTTTAAATAAAATAAATAAGTAGAAATTAATTATTCGATTTTATATAAGTATAGATAGGCAAATAAAAGGAAATATATTTAGTTTAAGAGAAAAGTATATTCATGAAATTTATTTTGTGTTGAAACATAACAGTAAATTTTAAATGTGTTTAAATTGTAACATGTGATATATATAGATAACTATTCAAAAGAAAGAAATTTATTTTGAAAAGGGGAATTTATTAGAAACAAATCATTAGTTAGTTAAACTATCAAATACAAATAATTTTAGAAATTTAAAATTGTTTAAATTAAATTTTAGTTAAATAAATTTATAAAAGGGAAATGGGTTTAAAGAAATTTAAATGGTGGTTAAATGAAATTTATTAATTTAGGAATTGGTTTAGAACGAACTATCAAAATTTAACAATTAAAAACGGAAATTGGTTATTTAATTGGCTCGAATATTAATAAATTTGTATAATTATTTATACAAGGTATAAATCAAGAAATTGGGTCGAGATTGGATTGGATTGCAAATTAAAAGCGAAGGTGAGATTATTTTCTCACTCAAATATATTTTGTATGACAGTTATTGATTTAACTGATGTTTATATTGGATGTGATATTAGATATAGTAGGATATATCTATATATATAGCAATATATACATATTGGCATATGTATATATTGGATTGATGATTTCCCGCCTCGTATAGCGGATGAGACCCTATTGCGCCGTTAGTAAGCGGATTTATAAAAACCCATATACCGCGATAATTCCGTACTGGAGCGGAATTGGTATTGTGCTAACGTCTTTGGATGCAGGAAAACAGGTTGGAGGGATCCAACTGGATTCCTCACCAGTAGTTATTTATTTACAGGATTGATGTATATTCTGTTATCATATGTTGATATATGATGTTGATGTTGTGATTGACTAATTGATGCGTTGCATCATTGGATTCAATTTTTGAAGTTTTAAAATAACGATTTTTAACTTTAAAAGAGATTTTTAAAGTGATTATTTGTAAATATACGTTATTGAATTTTTGAATTAATTTACAAACGTTAAAATTATTAAAGTTATAAAGGTTAAGATTTTGGTGAAATATAACCGAGAGGTGATTTTTGAAATAAACAGTTATGTAATTTATAAAATAGTTTAAAATTTGAATTATTAAAAACGAGGTATATAAAGGATGTATAAAATTGATATTTATCAATTAAAATTATTGGAATTTTAAAACGAGTTTTTTTTATAAGTGTTAAATTGTAAAGATATGAAACTTATAGAATTATAACTTGGGAAGATAGAAAATTTATAGGATTATAAATTGTGAAGTTTGAAGTTTATAGATTTATAAAGTATGAAGTTATAAAATGAATGAAATTGTAGAATAAAGGCTGATAAGAAATTTACTTGTAAATTGGATTTTTGCCTTTAAGTGGAATATTTATCGAAATTGTTAATAAAGAAGATTTATAAACCGAAGTTGTTATAAAACAGAAATGGAATTTATAAGCGTTGTTTTATAAATTCAAAATTAATTGAATTTGATGAATTAAATACTGAAATGTGATAAGTGAATTATATTCACGATTTTGGACAGTGAATATATTGTTAAGAAAAATGGATTTATTTTTGAAGAAGTGACATTGAAAATGAAGTTAAACATTTAAAAGATGTTTTAAAATATATTGACTATCGAAAGCATAGATTTCAACACTTGTTGTTGAAATAGACGTTTTCGAGAAATTTAAGGAAATGGTGGACTATAACACTGTTGTTATAGTAAATGATTTTCGAAAGAAAATGTTTTATGTAGTATTGGGATTTATATATCTATCTAAATCCGAATCCCTATACTAGTGATTTTGAGTCGTCGTAACGATGTTTTACGCAACATTCGTTTTGACTCAAATAGATGTTAAAATTTATGATTTCCTTAAAGAATGAATATATACTTAATTTGATTTAAGTATATCGAATATTTTCAAATGTTGAAAATAAATAGATTTGTGAAATACTTATTATTAAATAAGTATGGAAATGTTTTTCCAATATGAAATGAACTGTTTTGAGATTTTATCTTCTTAAAGATAAATCGAAATGAATATTGAAATCGATTTGAAAATCGAATATCAGTAGATATTCGAAAATATAAATTCACTATGGAATTTATAAAGGAAAGGGAAACTGTTTAGAAAAATAAACGTTGATTTATTTTTGAAGTGTGGAAAAGTTTTTATATCTAGTAAAGATATTTTTGAAGATAAAATAATTTGGAAAATAATTTGGAATCTGATGATGTTGCGCATCTTTATTGATAGTTAAATAACCGACTATCAATAATTACCTTTAGATAGGTATTTGTTGTGATTGGATGAATTTGAATGCCACACTTATTTTTGAATAATCGCTCACTATTCGGGTTAGCCGGGAAAGGACCATGGGGTCGTATAACCCATTCCGAATATGTGATACGTCGTTATGAATTGCATTCGAAGACCGGTGTTGAAGACCGGATATTTTTGAAAACGGAAGGATTACCGTCGAGTTACTCTACATCGGCTGATCTCCGATTTAGAGGTTTTATCACCCTTAGTGACGGGAAGTCCTGACGTGATTGAAAATTATCCGGATATGCAAGGGCTTCGTGAGAAGTGCCTTCGGTTCTGTTCGATCCCGGAACAGACTTGTATGGATTGTGTGTCTGACGTTACAATTTGAGATATAAAGCTGATTTCTTTCAAATACATTTCTGTTGGTGGCGGAGAATTTATTCTCTT
Source organism: Allium fistulosum (assembly GCA_030737815.1). NCBI lineage: Eukaryota > Viridiplantae > Streptophyta > Magnoliopsida > Asparagales > Amaryllidaceae > Allium > Allium fistulosum. Next base: position 1,188,456,172 of record CM060904.1, on the reverse strand, counting down.
AGCTTAACACCCTTCTCTGAGACGTACGAGCTCAGAGGTTATGTAGTTGAAATTTATCAGCGATATATCCCAATTTGGTAACGTGGCATACTGAGTGTTGCTGTGAAATGATCAGTGTTTGATCATTTGTGATATGATCATTTGTTTGATCTTATATCTTTGTGATCATAGGTTGATCATTTTGTTTGACCCGAAGCAGGGCTTTTTGAGAAAGCGTAGCTTTGTGGACGAGACTTCGTCGAGCCTCACACCCCGGAAATGGTCGAAACAGGAAGGATGCGGCAAGGTTCTAGGGAGTAGCGCCCCTTAGTGTATGTCATTCCTTCTGGATAAAGGTGGTATCATGGTATGGAGCCCAGATACTTAACCTCTGTGGTTACTGCATTATTATTATCTATGTGGTTTGTTGCGAATCGGGGATCCTCGGGAAGATCGGTGACGATCGGGGGATGGCATACGCGTGTCAGTAGTTACCTATTTTTGCAGAGGTAACCCGGCCTTGTGTTGGCAGAGATCCGGTTAGGTTCTCGGGTCGTCTATTCCAGGGACGTACCCATCGTGGATAGGAAGTTCCTTAGCCTGGCCATTTGTTGGAAATCCAAAGAAACAATACGATCTTGTACGGTTTTAGTTGTAGAACCTATCATTCACTTATGGTGGTCACCACTGTTTGGATGGTAGCTATAGTAGGCATAAGTGCGGAATGCCTATGCTGGCTAAGATTAATATTATACTTTCGAAATGTTTTCTACACTATGCACTAATAATAATATCAAAAATGATTTGATTTTGCGTATCAAGCATCTTTGACTATCATAAGAAGAAATCTCCTCCAAGTCTGCGTTTGCATTGTGTGTGTGGTGGGAGGTCTTATGGTAGTCTCATTTTCCGAAAAGCATTGCGAATTTTCTTTAAAATTTTTCTGTTGATTATTTTAAAGAATAACTGTTTTACGATCTCACACCAGTCACCATGACTGACTCGGAGTTTATTGTTCCCTTCTAAACTCTGGGTGCCCACAAATTTTCCACACGGGCAGCCTAGAGTTAGATTATCAGGATATTCTGGATATTCTGGAGCTTGGAGATAAGCTGGATGACGAGGCGTAGTATTTGTATCTGATAGTATTTATTCCGCTGTGTATTCTGTATGAGGACAAGTTATATAACTGTCCATTGTTGTATATTGACTCTGATGATTGATGTATGTATAAAATGATATAGTCCTTTGTTTTAAAGATTATTCATTTACCTATTATATATTGTTCCGCTGCGATATGTGAGATTATGATATTGTTCGATTTCTGTTCTGTGTTCTTCTTCTTCTTTCTTTCTTCTCTTTTTCTTCTATCTTCTTCTTCTTCTACTTTTTCTTTTTCTTAAAACCCTCACTATTGGAGTTTCCGGCACTCGATTGTTCGGCAGTCGATAAAGTGAGTATCGATGTCGAATTTTCGAAAGTCGAAAATTTCGGTATGTGACAAAGTGGTATCAGAGCATATGGTTAAGCGACAACCCTGCTCTGTTGGGTGTTACTCATTAGAGATAGAGTCAGCAGTACTCTAGAATGAGTTGAGTGTAATAATAGATACGAGTGCGTATTTGTTAGTGAATATAAAAATTGTTTTATATTGTGATGATTGATTTATTGAGTGGTATATGGATTCTGGTCAATACGAGTAATTAACGATCATTGATAGGGATCTCTAAACACTTGAATAGAACAATTCGGCACAGTATTGTTTTAAATAGGGTAAATGAAATAATTTTACCCAAAATTATTTTTGTATAGAAAAGAAATCATTTTCTATGAATTATTATAGTATATGGTTGCATGGATGTTAGAAGTGATAATATTAATCTATTATCATTGAAATTGAATAAGAAATTCAAATCGTAACTCCAAAGTTAAGAAATAAATTCACATATAAATGAAATTTGAGAATATAAATTATAAATGTGAATTATAATTTAAAACGGAATTCCAGAGAAGTTTTTGGAAATATTTTGAAAAGAATTTGAAAATTTTGGAGATTTGGAAAGTTTAAAAATCTTTTTGGTTTGAAAGTGATTTTCAAAGGTTTTGAAAAATATTTTGGAGAGATGAAAGCTCTAAACTCTTTTCGGTCGCTGGAAAATAACTTCGGTAATGACTGCAGCATCATCGATGTTTATTTTCGGGTTTCCAAAAGAGGAAATTGCTGCCAAATTGTTTTAAATGGAAGTTGTTTGGAAAATTGGATTTTGTTTTGGAAATTCAAAAGATAATTTGAATTGTTTTCAAAAAAATGATTTTTGAAATGTTGCTAAGACTCTGGAATACTATAGAATAATAAATGAATTGATAACTTATACAAGTTGAGTTTTGATAGAATAAATTTAACTTAAAAGACGGAGTTAAATTAAAGTAAAGTACTAAAATAAAATTAGTGAGCAAAACTAATTAAAATGAATTGAATTGTTATAAATGAAAGGTGAATTAAAATCTATATCGAATTGGAAATCCAGTTAAATGTAATGTGTACATGGAATATTTATATTGAACCTAAGAAATGAAGAGTGAAATTCTTAAGTAAAATTTGATATTGAAATTATTCTAAGTTGATGATTGAATGAAGATAAAATTGGAATTGAAACTGAATGTTGAAAACAAATGTGAATAAATGAATTAGAATTGAAATGAATTAGTAATTGGAACTAATTTAAAATAATCAATTATGAATAAAAGATAATTGATAAAATTCAATATTCAGAAGTTAAACTGAACCCAAAGTAGATGGGAATTGTGAATTGAATTCGAATGAGAAATTGAAATGTGAAATGTAATTCAAATGAAATTTGAAATGAAAAAATTGAAAGGATGTAACTTCAATAGTAAGCTAAAAAGGGTATAAACAGTTTATATTGAAAATTTTGTAATCGAATTTGCAAAATAGTTTGAATGCTGTAACTAGATATAATGGCTCGTAGGATATACAGGTGTATAAAGGGATTGGAAAATTTATTTCACAGATAATTCGAATTGCTCGAAAAAGGTAAGTATTTGAATTATAATATGAGTTTTTGATGATTTCTTGTCTAGCCGCTTGGCTTTTTCTTTTTCTTTTTGAAATCTGAGAGTCCATAGGGACGTTTTGTAGTCGTACCGTATTAGCCACGCAAAGGAGACGCTGGCGAAATTTTTCGAAAATTTCGAGTGTTAGAAAATGTTTGTGAAAATTTTGGAAGTTTGAGTTTAAATTTGAATTTAAATTTGAATTTTGAAGTAAACGATGTTGTTTGAAAATTATGAAAATGTTTGGAAAGTTAGTTGAATGATAACAAATCTTAGTAGAAAGATTTGTTTTGAAAAATTGATAAAATTATTGGATTGTGAAAAAACAGTAGACGAGTTAAGGACCTTTTTTCCTAACTTGTAATTTCGAGGACGAAATTCTTTTAAGGAGGGAAGTTTGTAACGACCTGGAATTTTGACCAAATTAAATTGAGGATATTTGATTAATTTTAAATATTTGAACGATGATTTAATTTGAATCCCCGATATAATTTTGAAATTTGCGATTAAATTATAAAATTTAATCTGTTGAAAGTTGAATTTAATTTGAATCTTCAATTTTAAGCTGAAGGAAAATATTTCGAAAGCTTTTAAAATTCGTATTGATAACACTGAAGATAATAGAAGCTTCAGAATTGAAGTTTACAGTTATTTGTTCAGTTTAGAAAATTATATCGTTCAGCCGATATTCAAAAATAGCGTTCCGGGGCGCAGTCTCGAAATTCGACGAAACCAGTTCCATTGGGTCCGTAATATTGAATTATTGTCGGATTTCAAATTTCGTGGCATTTGGAGTTGTTATGTGCGAATACGACACGTAAACGCGTTGAAAATGGTATCGAAACAAATTGAGTTAAAAATTTAAATTTAAATTTAAAATTAAAAACAAACGACAGCGTTCCTAACTTCATGCCTAAATTCACGCCAAATATCACGAAAGAAATCGTGATAACCATGCCTCTGTACCTTCGTTACTTCTCTTCAGAAAACAAAGAAAATCTCGTTCAAATTTATGGCCGTAGCTTCAAAACGAAAGGAAATAAAATTTCCCCCTTTCTCAGTTCAAATCGAAATACATGGCCAAGCTCCACATTTTCCAATTCCTCGTTCAATTGAAAGAAAAAAAAAGAGAGCGTACGAGTTCGATTCGACTCAAGGGTGCTTCCCCACTCGCGTTCGACGACTGCATCGAACGTAGGCGATGGCAAGGGGGCTTCGCGGTGGCTCGCATTGACTCGAGTGGAGCTCGGCAGTGATGGTGGCAAACGATGAAGTAGTGCTCGCGATTGTGTGGGTTTAGGGCTTCGATTCGATGGCGAGGAGGGATTGAAGAAATGGTGGTGGTTCGCGAGTTCGCGACTGGGCGTGCGCGCGTGGAGGGCTCGACGTGGCGATTCAAGAGCAAGGTGAAGAGCAGTTGTGAAATGGGTAGGGCGAAGCCTGGTTTTTGAAGGTAGGAGGCATCGCGAGCAGTTCGTCGATGGAGGCAAAATCGATGGCATCTTCGAGTTCGACTGGAGGTGGTCGGTTTTTGATCGCGACGGCAGCAAGGGCGTGGTGAAGGAGGGATTGTTCGTGCTCGACGTGGGCAGTTCGCTGGCGATTAGGGGAGCAATAAGGTATATTTTTATTTTGTTTTTCTTTTTCGATTTATTTTCGTAGATAATACATTAGTATACGTATAGATATTTACAGAGAAAATATACATATGTATATATTTCAACTACATATGGTTTAGGAGGTTTTACAGTAAAGTTTGTAAAAAATTAAATTTTTGTTTAAAACCAAATGTACGAGTTTAAATAAAATAAATAAGTAGAAATTAATTATTCGATTTTATATAAGTATAGATAGGCAAATAAAAGGAAATATATTTAGTTTAAGAGAAAAGTATATTCATGAAATTTATTTTGTGTTGAAACATAACAGTAAATTTTAAATGTGTTTAAATTGTAACATGTGATATATATAGATAACTATTCAAAAGAAAGAAATTTATTTTGAAAAGGGGAATTTATTAGAAACAAATCATTAGTTAGTTAAACTATCAAATACAAATAATTTTAGAAATTTAAAATTGTTTAAATTAAATTTTAGTTAAATAAATTTATAAAAGGGAAATGGGTTTAAAGAAATTTAAATGGTGGTTAAATGAAATTTATTAATTTAGGAATTGGTTTAGAACGAACTATCAAAATTTAACAATTAAAAACGGAAATTGGTTATTTAATTGGCTCGAATATTAATAAATTTGTATAATTATTTATACAAGGTATAAATCAAGAAATTGGGTCGAGATTGGATTGGATTGCAAATTAAAAGCGAAGGTGAGATTATTTTCTCACTCAAATATATTTTGTATGACAGTTATTGATTTAACTGATGTTTATATTGGATGTGATATTAGATATAGTAGGATATATCTATATATATAGCAATATATACATATTGGCATATGTATATATTGGATTGATGATTTCCCGCCTCGTATAGCGGATGAGACCCTATTGCGCCGTTAGTAAGCGGATTTATAAAAACCCATATACCGCGATAATTCCGTACTGGAGCGGAATTGGTATTGTGCTAACGTCTTTGGATGCAGGAAAACAGGTTGGAGGGATCCAACTGGATTCCTCACCAGTAGTTATTTATTTACAGGATTGATGTATATTCTGTTATCATATGTTGATATATGATGTTGATGTTGTGATTGACTAATTGATGCGTTGCATCATTGGATTCAATTTTTGAAGTTTTAAAATAACGATTTTTAACTTTAAAAGAGATTTTTAAAGTGATTATTTGTAAATATACGTTATTGAATTTTTGAATTAATTTACAAACGTTAAAATTATTAAAGTTATAAAGGTTAAGATTTTGGTGAAATATAACCGAGAGGTGATTTTTGAAATAAACAGTTATGTAATTTATAAAATAGTTTAAAATTTGAATTATTAAAAACGAGGTATATAAAGGATGTATAAAATTGATATTTATCAATTAAAATTATTGGAATTTTAAAACGAGTTTTTTTTATAAGTGTTAAATTGTAAAGATATGAAACTTATAGAATTATAACTTGGGAAGATAGAAAATTTATAGGATTATAAATTGTGAAGTTTGAAGTTTATAGATTTATAAAGTATGAAGTTATAAAATGAATGAAATTGTAGAATAAAGGCTGATAAGAAATTTACTTGTAAATTGGATTTTTGCCTTTAAGTGGAATATTTATCGAAATTGTTAATAAAGAAGATTTATAAACCGAAGTTGTTATAAAACAGAAATGGAATTTATAAGCGTTGTTTTATAAATTCAAAATTAATTGAATTTGATGAATTAAATACTGAAATGTGATAAGTGAATTATATTCACGATTTTGGACAGTGAATATATTGTTAAGAAAAATGGATTTATTTTTGAAGAAGTGACATTGAAAATGAAGTTAAACATTTAAAAGATGTTTTAAAATATATTGACTATCGAAAGCATAGATTTCAACACTTGTTGTTGAAATAGACGTTTTCGAGAAATTTAAGGAAATGGTGGACTATAACACTGTTGTTATAGTAAATGATTTTCGAAAGAAAATGTTTTATGTAGTATTGGGATTTATATATCTATCTAAATCCGAATCCCTATACTAGTGATTTTGAGTCGTCGTAACGATGTTTTACGCAACATTCGTTTTGACTCAAATAGATGTTAAAATTTATGATTTCCTTAAAGAATGAATATATACTTAATTTGATTTAAGTATATCGAATATTTTCAAATGTTGAAAATAAATAGATTTGTGAAATACTTATTATTAAATAAGTATGGAAATGTTTTTCCAATATGAAATGAACTGTTTTGAGATTTTATCTTCTTAAAGATAAATCGAAATGAATATTGAAATCGATTTGAAAATCGAATATCAGTAGATATTCGAAAATATAAATTCACTATGGAATTTATAAAGGAAAGGGAAACTGTTTAGAAAAATAAACGTTGATTTATTTTTGAAGTGTGGAAAAGTTTTTATATCTAGTAAAGATATTTTTGAAGATAAAATAATTTGGAAAATAATTTGGAATCTGATGATGTTGCGCATCTTTATTGATAGTTAAATAACCGACTATCAATAATTACCTTTAGATAGGTATTTGTTGTGATTGGATGAATTTGAATGCCACACTTATTTTTGAATAATCGCTCACTATTCGGGTTAGCCGGGAAAGGACCATGGGGTCGTATAACCCATTCCGAATATGTGATACGTCGTTATGAATTGCATTCGAAGACCGGTGTTGAAGACCGGATATTTTTGAAAACGGAAGGATTACCGTCGAGTTACTCTACATCGGCTGATCTCCGATTTAGAGGTTTTATCACCCTTAGTGACGGGAAGTCCTGACGTGATTGAAAATTATCCGGATATGCAAGGGCTTCGTGAGAAGTGCCTTCGGTTCTGTTCGATCCCGGAACAGACTTGTATGGATTGTGTGTCTGACGTTACAATTTGAGATATAAAGCTGATTTCTTTCAAATACATTTCTGTTGGTGGCGGAGAATTTATTCTCTTAGCTTAACACCCTTCTCTGAGACGTACGAGCTCAGAGGTTATGTAGTTGAAATTTATCAGCGATATATCCCAATTTGGTAACGTGGCATACTGAGTGTTGCTGTGAAATGATCAGTGTTTGATCATTTGTGATATGATCATTTGTTTGATCTTATATCTTTGTGATCATAGGTTGATCATTTTGTTTGACCCGAAGCAGGGCTTTTTGAGAAAGCGTAGCTTTGTGGACGAGACTTCGTCGAGCCTCACACCCCGGAAATGGTCGAAACAGGAAGGATGCGGCAAGGTTCTAGGGAGTAGCGCCCCTTAGTGTATGTCATTCCTTCTGGATAAAGGTGGTATCATGGTATGGAGCCCAGATACTTAACCTCTGTGGTTACTGCATTATTATTATCTATGTGGTTTGTTGCGAATCGGGGATCCTCGGGAAGATCGGTGACGATCGGGGGATGGCATACGCGTGTCAGTAGTTACCTATTTTTGCAGAGGTAACCCGGCCTTGTGTTGGCAGAGATCCGGTTAGGTTCTCGGGTCGTCTATTCCAGGGACGTACCCATCGTGGATAGGAAGTTCCTTAGCCTGGCCATTTGTTGGAAATCCAAAGAAACAATACGATCTTGTACGGTTTTAGTTGTAGAACCTATCATTCACTTATGGTGGTCACCACTGTTTGGATGGTAGCTATAGTAGGCATAAGTGCGGAATGCCTATGCTGGCTAAGATTAATATTATACTTTCGAAATGTTTTCTACACTATGCACTAATAATAATATCAAAAATGATTTGATTTTGCGTATCAAGCATCTTTGACTATCATAAGAAGAAATCTCCTCCAAGTCTGCGTTTGCATTGTGTGTGTGGTGGGAGGTCTTATGGTAGTCTCATTTTCCGAAAAGCATTGCGAATTTTCTTTAAAATTTTTCTGTTGATTATTTTAAAGAATAACTGTTTTACGATCTCACACCAGTCACCATGACTGACTCGGAGTTTATTGTTCCCTTCTAAACTCTGGGTGCCCACAAATTTTCCACACGGGCAGCCTAGAGTTAGATTATCAGGATATTCTGGATATTCTGGAGCTTGGAGATAAGCTGGATGACGAGGCGTAGTATTTGTATCTGATAGTATTTATTCCGCTGTGTATTCTGTATGAGGACAAGTTATATAACTGTCCATTGTTGTATATTGACTCTGATGATTGATGTATGTATAAAATGATATAGTCCTTTGTTTTAAAGATTATTCATTTACCTATTATATATTGTTCCGCTGCGATATGTGAGATTCTGATATTGTTCGATTTCTGTTCTGTGTTGTTCTTCTTCTTTCTTTCTTCTCTTTTTCTTCTATCTTCTTCTTCTTCTACTTTTTCTTTTTCTTAAAACCCTCACTATTGGAGTTTCCGGCACTCGATTGTTCGGCAGTCGATAAAGTGAGTATCGATGTCGAATTTTCGAAAGTCGAAAATTTCGGTATGTGACATTATTTCTTTCACAAATTCTTTCAAAAACAAATTTTCAAAAGCACCGGGATTTTAGTCCTAATAAACAATGACTTCATAAATTGTAGTCTATAAAACCACAGTATCAATCAAATAAAATTCCATAGAGGAATAGATTAAAATTAACACTTTCTAAAACGTTAAATGACTTAACAAACAAGATTTAGAAATTTTGCTTAGGTCATAACTTTCTCGATTGCCCAAGAATTTAGATAATTTCCTAAACCACATAATAATTTATACAAATACACTTAAGCCCGTATGATGTACATAAATCATCCGTAGTAATATCTGATCTGGTCACTCGCTTGGATACGTAAGATTCACTCCCAAACTAGTATCGATCGCTCGACCTTCCTATCGCGGACTCTGATTAAGTTTCTCGATTAGAAACCTCTGTTCTCCTTACATAGCCATATATTATAATAGAAAACCTCAGTATCATATCGAGAATTAGAATCAAGCGTTCATTGACAAGAATCAAGTGAGAAATCCATTTTAAGCGTGGTGTGATCACTCTAAAGTTATGCATTCGAATTCTAGATCAAGAACTGTGCAAATAAAATGATTCGCGTATAACTTACATACTTAATCTGATTGGTTTCTTAACTATACCAATCTTTCTAAATCCCTTTCATTTTCACTTCTAGTATTTCATTCGCTACTATAATTATTTATGAATTATTCCATAAATTTTCACTTAAATTTATAAACATTTTATAAAGTCACATCTTTATAAAAATTAAATTAAAAATTTATTGCACTTTCCTTTACTTGTATAATACTCTTATATGTCCTAGGAGTATATACAAAACGTCAATTTTATTTTATTTATATTTATATTTTCAAAATTCAAACTTCAAATGGAGGTCCAAACAAAATATGAGTCTTAATACCGAGTCGACTATTCCAACCTTTTTACCTTAGAGTGTTCTATGAAAGGATGTTTACTAGTCGGCTCTATAACATCAAATAGTTTAATGACTTAGAAGTTCAAACCAAAAACTACGGTTTTAAATAAACAAATGCTTATTAAAACCTTCCTATCAAATTTAACCCATTTAAAACTTAAGATAAATTATTCCTTTTCTATTCAAGAGTTAATAATTTTTCATTTATCAAATTATTTATCATAATACCATTGTATTTTAAATCGATTTCCTTTAAGGAAACTTAAGAACTAAATACCGAGTTTTTATTTCAAATCATTTTTGAAATAATAATAATATACATATCTCCCTTTTGTATTTTAAATCATACTTTCAGAATTTAAAACAAAATTTTATTTTACCAAAACAACCCTGTAGCATGTTACTATGGTAGCATTCTCCCACTTAGAAACACGAAAATGAACGCCGATGAAGCTGTAGTCATCACTTGAATTATTTTTTAGCGATAGAAGTGAGTTTAGTGCTTTTTTTATCCCTTTTAAATCTTTTTAAAAATATTTCTGTACAAAAATACTTTTAAATAATACTATTATTACTTCCTCCAAAACCTTTTAAACAACTTTTCAAAAACATTAGGATTTAAGTTCTCAAATTCTCTGCTTAAATCTCTTTCATTTATAAACTCTATTTATAAATTATACTTATGTAACTTCACTTTGAAATATTTATTCCCATAATACTTCTGAGTAATATTCCACTACTTACTCAAATCCATTTGAAATTATTTTAAATAATACCTGGATTTAAATTCTCAACAACTCTTTTTTTACTTATAAAACTCCACATATACCATATAAATCATTTTATATATACAATACTCATATAAAATGTACCTTTTAATTTTTTTGTATTATAATAACTTTTCTTTATTATAACAATTTTTTTTCAAATATTTATCCTCTAAATGTCTTATGTTACTATTTAGATTATATTAAACAACTTTTATTAAAAGATGACTTTTAACTTAACATTTTCTCGGAACACCTTATAGTCAAACTGTGAAACTTAATTCAGAAGGGGTTCATTTTTAATACACTTATAATTATCAAAACAATAAATGCTCATAAATAAGCTGATCACAAATGCTTAATAATCAATAAACAAAATTCAATGCTTCTAAACTATCTGAGCTTGACAAATCAAACACTAATGATAATAAATAAACATTATCATTACCAAACAAACACGATAAATAATTATATAAATTTGAAAATTATTCCTTTATATATATAAAATATATAATCCTAGGTAAAATATTTCATTTATCATATTTTTCAAATGAAATCAATATCATGTCTGTTTGCATTGTTCAAGTGTTTAGAAATCCCTATCGAGACCATGGCGACTCACGTCTCGACCAAAATTCATAAACAACTCAATAGGCCAATTAACACAATATGTTTTTATAGCAATAACAAATACGCTCTTATATATAATACTCTCAACTCATTCTAGGGTGTTACTACCCTATCTCTAATGAGTTTACCCCCACTAAAGCCAAGGTTCTCGCTTAACCTTCAGCTCTGATACCAGCTGTAATGACCCGTCTTTTCGACCATCGAAAATCAACACTAAATACATCCACGGTTATAATTTCGGGTAAAAAGAAAAAGAAAAGGAAAAAGAACAGAAGAACAAAATCTTATGGTGGAACAACAACATATAATATAACAAAGACAATAAAAACTATCACTCTAAAATGCAAGGTATATTAGAGTTAAAAACAAATCTCATCAGCCTAGACAGTTATATCTTCCTGACCTTATAATTTTAATGGGTATACATAATAATACAATGAAAAATAAAATACTACGGCAGTTGAATATCTAGCTCCACTCCATGAGCTCTATGTCCCACCAACGATGACCTGGAAAAGTATTCGGTCATACCCGAGCATTATAATAAAATAACACCCGGATCAGTCTGGAAAACCAGAGTGAGAAAACTCAAGTAATAAGATGAACACAATATAATTCGGTGAGACCACGCCGCCAATCACGGAACGGTTTTTTCCTCACAAGAATAACTTCCACACATAAATGAATGGAAGAAAATTAAAACAAAACCCAAACTTGAAAGGATGCGTATAAACAAGGTTAAATCTAAACTTAAAGAATGGATACAAATAACTAAAAATTGAGAAGAGCCCTAGTCACTTCTTGATGCAATTAAGAAAAATTATTCAAAGGTTTGAATCAAAGGCAAGGAAAGGGAAATTTTTCAATAATGACTAGAAAGGTGCGCCCTTCTTATCAAAAGTATACCTCTAGATAATATCCTTGAGAGGGTCATATATTTTGTGACTCCTCTCGTGAACTCCAAGCTGGACCCACCAACCTTACCAAGTATTCGAGTATTTCACATCTCCGCGAACATACCACCGAAATCAAATCTAAAGTAGACATAAAAATACACTAATGGGAATAATCCCACATAGCTTGGCCCCCACTCGCTCTTTTGTTTTATTCATTTCCGATAAAGATATCAATGCTCAAATGAGCAACACATCGTCTTAAATCGATGATACATAAAGAAGAAAGATGAATCGATAGTCAATAAATCAACTATCGGGAATATTTAAAATGATCATATGTGGAAATTAAATCTCATACTCTTACCACTACTCGTTGATTTCAAACTTGTAATTCCCTAGGTTGAAAAGGAAGTCGGGCGGATTAAGGTAATGTTATCTCTAGGCATTGCCTTGACGACATATTTAACCTTCAAGGTAGAAACGAGTTGCCATATCTCGACATTTAGTGCTACGAATATGACTAAATCTTTTCCATATAAGCGATCTCGTTTACAGAAATTAAATTTCTTATCCTTTCCATAACCGAATCAAACTTTTAAACTTTTAAAATCGAACTTGTGTTTGGTTTTCATATCATAAATATTTGTAAAACACTTTAGAAATACTCTTGAAAATATTCTGTTTAAAGAGCAAGTTATATGTTTATGTGTGTGTTTAAAGGAAGGGTCAAAAACAAATGTCATTAAAACATTGTTTATTATAAACCAAAACCATTTACTCTTAGCTTTATTTTTGAAAACAATTCCTTTCAAAAGATTTTTCTCATTTATAAACTATCCTTTATAAATTTCAAACAACATTTATTATCTCGGAAGATAATAAATCAATTAAAATGCTTTTCAAAAGTTAAAACAATGTTAATCATCCTGAATGATGATTGATAAAATTATTCCGTAAATTTAAAACCATATTAATTATCCCAAGAGACAATTTGAACTTATAACTCCTTTATTAAATCTATTAATAAACATTAAACATCTTTATTAAATCAGTTAATTAACTTTAATCAGATTTATTATACCAGTAAATTAATTTTAAACAACTTATTAAATCAGTTAATTAACGTTAAACATCATTTATTAAAGGGGCATTTCACCAGAAGGACAACTTTGCAGTCCAATTAGTTTCTAGGACACACATTCAAAGAAATTACTTTCAAGGCCAAAGTCAGTAGAATAATTACTTTCAAGGACAAAGTCAGCAGTCCACTTACTTTCAAGGACATAATTTCATAAGTAATTATTTTACGTTTTGTCCTTGAAAGTAATTATTTCAGTTGTGTGTCCTAGAAACTAATTCTACTTGCTAAAGAGGCCCTTGTGGCTAATTTCCACTTTATTAAAATGATTGATTAATCTTAAAAATCATTATTAAAATGATTAATTAAATTAATAATCTATTTTATTAATTTAAAACAACATTAATTATCCCGAAAGATAATTAATCCAATTTATAACCTTTTTATAAATTTAAACCAAACTTAATTATCCTAAAGATAGTTAATCAAATTTATAATCTTTTTATAAATTTAAAACAACATTAATTATCCCAAAAGGTAATTAATCAAATTTATAACTTCTTTTATAAATTCTAACCAATACATATCCTTTATTTTCACAATTCCTAATTTTTTTGAAAATATAGTTTAAACAAATTTTAAAGTGCAAAATCACGTCCAAACATTTATTTTGTAAAATCACAAGCTCAAGTTCAACACACAACAAGGGTTTAAGGAGATGATTCATAAGTGACGATATAGTGATAATTACTATAATGTCACTTATACAATCAAACAGTATGTCATAGATATTTTCAGCCAAACAACAATATAAACGACATAAAAGTATAAGTAGATTAATATTAGCAAGAAACCCCTTAGCTTCTCTCTACAAAAGTCCCTTGTAAATCACACACACATATATGTGTGTATTTCGAAGTGTTCCGTAGCGACCTATTCGCTGCGTACACTCTGATTTTCCTTTTTTTGTCCCCTGCAACACCGTGGTTATTTATGCCATTCGGTTTTCAAGCAGGAAGTTAAATCTATACAAACAACCAAACAATAATATAAACTATCATTCAAGCATTAATAAAAATCTATGACAACACAGATATCATATAATTTATTTTAAGGTGAGTAAACTCATCAAAATTCCAGTTGATGCTTTCACATTCCGGTATGGTCTAAAATCGAACGAGCCCGAAATTTCACTAGCATCCCGAAATTTCACTAGCATCAAATTCAACAAATCCAACTCTAATGCGTAGCTAATGTCCCTACGAGTCTAAAGCAACTAACCATACCAAAATTCGACCTCGTATGAGCAAAATATGAATTTTATAAGTTATCGAGATTAAAATAGTCATTAATTATTTATTTAACAACTAATTACCCCTAATGTTATCCATATCCTTTCTTCCCTAGTCTTTCTTCCACCTGTACATGATATCACACCCCAATGTGTGCACCTTTTGCCTATGATACACAGCATCCCTCGATTGTTCGATGAACGGATTTTACCATTGTTCGTCTCATCTCAAACCCGACATGACCATATCAAAATCGCAACTCTCGACCGCCTCATCACTATTGCAACCTAGAGCAATCATGTAACGACCCGCTATTTTGGACCATTCAAATCGATAATAAATCCACACATGTCTGACTTGAATAATTCAAAATACCGAATTGTAAATAAAATACAACAGAATATCTCAAATACAGTGAAGTCTCCAATCCAAACAGATGACTTCTGTGAACGAATCAACTGGAAAGCTGGAAGCTGAATCAAAAGTTGGATCTCCAAACGAAGCTCCAAACTCCAAGGGTGAGTCTCGAATGCTGTATCACTCAGTCTGACCCGAGCGTAAAGCAAAACACAAAACACTCGAGTCAGGATTAACATTCTTATATAAATAAATCCAACTCAAGTGAAACATAAATTGAAATACAAGTAACTTAAAGGATGTTTGGGATAACCATCCTCTAAGGATCTTCAGAACTATCTACAAGGTGGAAATATAAACTGTAACACCGTGGTCATTTCAATTTAATTTATACTTCATAACCCAAATATCATTTCATTTCAAATATATCTATTTTCCAAACAGTATATATAGGTTAAATAATTTATAAAGTAAAATATTTATAATTTCCTCAAGTTTCACAAATCGGTTCAAATCAACTCAATTTCCAAATTTCAATTTCAATAAGTTTTAAATTCAGTTTAATTAAATAAAATTCTTTACTAAATTCAAATTATCTTCCCAACCTTAACTTATTCAAATTATTACCGAAATCTATTTTGAAACATAAATTTAAATACTCAACCATATTATATGTATTTAATCAATCATTCCCATTTATATATAAAAATTTAAGGCTCAACATTTTAAAACCATATATTTCTTTCCAAAACCATAGAATTCATTTTCAAAATATTTATATATATGGACCAACGGTGTCTGTATATATATTTATCATATGGTTAAGTGATACGGATATTTATCATTTCAATCCGAAATTTAAATATATACGGGTAGATATCATTTCGACCCGTAATCCCAATTTCAATTCAAATGAAAATCGCTTGGGTTTATCATTTCAACCCATAACGATTTTCTCCTATTCTAAAGTCCGTTCGGGTATGTATCATTTCAACCCATAGTGAATTCTATACTAACAGGGAACTTGCAGAGTGATAACATATACTAAAATATAACAACAGGCATATATCATCAGTATAAATAACAGATACGGGTGTCAGAATGTCACAGGTGAACAGATACAAATAATAGTAATACAGGCATATAATACTAGATAATGGTGTCAGATGTCACAGGTGAACAGATACAAATAATAGTAATACAGGCATCTAATACTAGATAATGGTGTCAGATGTCACAGGTGAACAGATACAAATAATAGTAATAACAGGCATATAATACTAGATACTGGTGTCAGATGTCACAGGTGAACAGTTATAGATGATAGCATATATAACAATGTAAATAACTACAGCAGCATATTTCAATTGCTATTTCAATTGAAATCAAATTTAAATAATAAAAGAACGTTAATCGTGAGTGATTGCTCACCTTTCGAGGCTAGAGGTGAACGAAACTGAGATAGGTTACGAAATCCAGGCACGAAATCTCAAACAAGGCAAGATTGAACTCGAATCGACGAACGAAGCTGATAAATAGAAGTTGACGAAATCAAGTCAAAACAGGATCGATGAAGACAATTTGTACGAGTGACTCATATATAACTATATACTATATATAAATCAAGTCATATTCTAAATCCAGACATATTAAAATAAGATGAATATATTACACTTATTTACAAATAAATTTAAACACGTATTAACTGAATATATATATTTCGAATCATTGTTTTAACCAAAACACCAACAACATAAAAATAATATATATGTATACATTATTTTTTTTTTCAAAATCTATTCCAACGTTATTCTTATAACCACACAATTCTAACAAGCTAGCACTCCTATAAAAATTGAAAGACTCGCGTACACTATTTAATGTCAATATTAATATAAAAGCAAGACAGTAAGCAACCTTTCAACATACATATAGAAGACACACTATATAAATCTACTAGACCTATACGTACGCACATATGCAGACCCTTTAAACATATAATAAATGTATACTTTCATAGACTTATATGACTCATCATATTTTAAAATAATATATACCTATACATTTAATAAAACCCCAGACCAAAGTATACCCATATACACTAATATATATATAGGCTAATATAAACTGATGCACATGTTATAATTTTAAACAATAAATCTTATAAAAGTTAATTTATTACACTATATATACATATAAAGAACCTGTCAACCGAACAACCATAATAATACCGTACTAAAATAAAGTCTTGTTGTACGACACTGATAATACCCCTAATATATAGGACAGATACAAACCATTATTACACACAACATATCATATTTCCTGTATATATTATAACTACATGTTTACATAGACTAAGATATATATAAAACTGTTCAATCAAGATACCATGCTGTAATCACTGTTAATGTAAACATATAAACTGGTATAACTTTTTGTGACTTAATAATTTTATACTTATTCATATATATCAATGCAGACCGAAAACAACAAAAATATGTAAACAACATGTTATATCTGTGACTATACAAATATATATATACAACTCCCAAGAGACAAACGTATATATCTAAATAATAAGTAACCTTTATAACTTTTTGTAACTTTATAACTATTACCACTTACTGTATATAGATAATATATAAACCAAACAAATAACTTAATATATATACATACTACCTAGGTAAGATATTAGATACGAAATTATATTCAAGCCATAACATAAGTTACGTATATAATTTTATATATATTTAAACAAAATTTCACATACCGTCAGGAAGAGATGGACCGAGAGCAAATACGTGGGCCAGAGGAAGGGGCGAAGGCTCGGCAGTTGTAGGGTGGCACGAGGTGGTGACTGAACTAGGCGAGAGGCGGAGGGATCTCGGCGGCTGGAGGAAGGAGGAGGAGCGGATCTGGGTAGGCTGCCGAACGTGGAGCTTCATGTGAGAGTGGGTTCATGGCTACTGGTGGATCGGCTGAGTGGTTGGAGGCAGGGGAAGGCACTGTGGATGAGCAGTTCGAAGGTGGGAGAGCTGGCCTTGATGACGGAGGAGGGAAGACTTGGAGGGGGAGGCTCGGCGGCCAAGGGGAAATGGTCTTTGGCGGAGAGAGGAGGTGATGCTAAGATTTGGAAGTGGGAAAACGTCAGGGCAGTGGTTTCATTTCAAGTGGATCCGAGATATTTGTGATGAGGATGAAGAAGAAAAATGTGAATCTGGAGAAGCAAAATAAAAGGAGGAGGAAGAAAATATCAACAGGCAAAAATGAAACGTGGCCATCACTTGTATTATATAAAGAACAACCAGAAAAATTGATGAAACGTTGGAATAGAAAAGGTCAAGGCTGAATAATAATAGTTGATGACCGTTTGAGTTCACGTGGATAACCGGAAAGGCAAAATAAACCAAAAGTTTCGAATGTGGAACCGGTACGACTGATCGGTTCACCGATTCCATCGTGTTCCGAACTCCGAAACTCATGAATGAATATATCATAGAGATCAGCACGACGAGACGATCAGAACGGTATACAGATATTAGTGGCACGATCATCCGACCAAAAGTCGATAATCGGTACCGAAAAATGCTGCTATTTCGTCAGAATTAAGATAAACGGAGCAGTAGAAGTCCAAATTTGGAAAAACGAATTTCGCAGTCTGATTCAGGATGATCTGAATAAATTTTCTCCTGTTGACATATTTTGGTTTCGGAAAACTTTTAAATTCACTGTTATTAACCGGTTTAAATTGAAATAAAATTTCACAGGAAAATAAACTTCAATATTATGAGATGAAAATTTACCAGTTGCTATATTAAAATAGACGTATTCCAAATAATAAATTTTTTTTTATTTTCAAATTTTATTGTTTAAAATTTCACAAATTTCCAGTTAAATATACTTTTAAAACCATTAAATTTTTGCGGGTCGTTACACTCTCCCCCACTCAAAACTTTTCGTCCCCGAAAAGGAAGGTGGTAGGAGAATAGAACAACCAGAAATAAAAGCAGATTGAAAGTCAAGATTAAACAATTAATTTGAACTATATAAATTTTACTTAAAATCTGAAAACTTCCTTTGCAATTCAATTATCTTTAATACTTTAAGACCTTTCAAAAAAAATCCATTTGTAAAATTTCTTGCTTCCCTTTATAAATACTATTTATATGTTTAAATGACACCCTTATAAATATATGAAAACCATTTGAAAACAATTATTTACATTATTGCTTATATTTACAAAGAAGTTATTTGAAAACATTAAATCCATAATTCATAAATTTATTAATTCTATCTAAAAATACTTTTCAAATATCATTAATAAATCAATAATCATTTACTTTAAATATGTATTATTAAATTCATAACTTCTAAAATATTTATAACACTACTTTTTTTTAAACCATGTAGTATATAAATAACAATATTTTAAAAGAATATAGTCAACAAGGACAAGAAGGAGGATTTGGGAACAGAAAATAGGTGGATAAATAAAGCTGAGCAGATAAGGCAGATTCAAAAGAATAGAATCGGGCATGAATAATTAATTCAAACCATTAGAATTTCAAATATAAATATAGAATTTCTTTGTTAGAAATACTTTTATAATAAAATATTTTTTATAACGAAACAAATTTCATTTCGAAGATACTTTTATAACTCGATGTTTCGACAAGTTTATCCTTGTTCCTGTAGACTTTGGTAGTGCGTTGATCAGGCGCAAAACTAGAATTCTCCAAGTACTTAGTAGACCTGTTTTAACACCCAGTGAAAATACTGGAAAAACTTTTAAAAACAGATATGGAAAGTACAATCCAATCAAAAACACAAACAAAACCTTTGTCTAACCATGGTTCGCAGATACACAATGGTTACGCCTGGGTCCCCCAGGAAACAATCCATATCCGTAAGCTTTCTCAGCCCTGCGAGTTACGCCATGATGACTAGTAGAATGCAGGATACACAATGGTTACGCCTGGATCCCCTAGGAAACAATCCGTACCCCCAGGCAAGACTCAGCCAAGCATTTGAGCTACTATTCGCGACCTACACAGATTGCAGGATACACAATGGTTACGCCTGGATCCCCCAGGAAACAATCCGTACCCCTAGGCAAGACTCAGCCAGGCAGTTGCGCTATGCAGTCACGAGAGAACAATAAGACCATGGGTAACGCCATGGAATTCGAAGGACACTCGAGTATCATATCCGGAAAACCAAAATCAAAGAGAATAATATCGATAGAATGAATCCAAGATGTGGCCACAAATCGGATATCAAGCAGAAGGCACTTTCCATATCTTTACTTCGAAAATATGTATCATATAGTACCTTTTCAAATCACTTTCAAATATCGTACTTATATAAAATCCATTATATATAAGATTTAATTTTCAAATCAAATACTTTCCAAAATCAATAGTATATCAAATCATACTTATATAGACTTCAATTATATAAGATTTCACTTTCAAATTGAGTACCTTTCAAATCTATAGGTTTCGAATCAATTTCATACTCATACAAATAAATTTTATATAAGTTCGACAACTCCCAAATCAAGTGTTTAGTAACATAAGGTTCTCAAATTTCAATTTGGTTAAATATCAGTTCAATTTCAAAATCATATACAATTTCACCAAATTATTTCTTATCAAATTAATTATCTTTAGTTTCAAAGTTTCCAAAGTTATAGATTTAGAAAATAAATCCAAATTTCCAAATCAATATAATTTAAGTCAACCAATTCATTTCCAAATCAAATGTTTTCAAAATCATCTTATACTTTCGTAAGGTCTATCTTATATAAGGATCAAATTTTTCAAAATAAATTTCGCTGTATGAAGAGCCATATGGGATTGAATATCTTTGCCTTTATGGGTTATATATCTTTGTAATTTAAAATTGGAAATTTTCTTTTAGTAAGCAAAGATATTCTAACCCGACAGCTTCCAATTTCAGCGTCAAAATATATCAATGATATTAGAATATAAGATGTACATACGTCATCATTTCGCAAAATCACATTTGATCGCTCGCTCGATCACACAAGTTCGCTTTCGAACTAGTATTGTCCATTCGACCTCCCTAATGCGGATTTCGATATGGTTTCTCGACTAGAAGCCATCAGTCTCCTTGCATAGCCATATACTATGATAGAGAATTCTAGAATCAAGCCCAAAATCCATATCAAATATTCGCCATCAAGAATCAAATGAAAAATCCTAACACGAAATGGTGTAATCCACCTCGAACTCGTGTACTCAAACTTGGATCAAATTAATTATGCGAATAAAACAGCATACGTACAACTTATATATTTATTCCAACTTGTTAAATATATAGTTTCATAAAGATGTTACTAAGTTAAAACATTTAAACTAAATTTTATTCAAAATATTTTGAAGACCAAATTCTTCTCAAGACATTTCAAATCTAAATTTCATATTAGAAAATTTAAAATTTCCTTATTCATTTACTTAACCAAACAGTTTCAACTTATTTAAATCATATTACTTCATACTTAAACATTCAAAACAAACTTATATACTTTATCAAAATACTTTTCAAAATTTCTTAGCTTTGAAGAGTTAACCTTGATTTGGAAGTGCTCGAACCTTTAAAATAGTCGAAGAAATCATTTAAAATTCGAGAGTTGGAAATGAACAACAAATCAGTAAATCAGTTTTTATAGATAGGGTTAGATCAAATCCAAAACTCGAGGACTGAACACCGACTTACTTCAAATCATTTCAAATATATATATATATATATATATACATTTATCTTTCGAATATCAAATCTTACTTCAGAATTTGAAATCACAATGGTTTCACAAAATTACTCGCATAGCAAAGCTACTGAAGTGGCCTATCCCCCACTCCGAAACTCGAAAATCAATGTCGATGATGCGTGCACTCATCACTGAAATTATTTTCCAGCGACATAGGTGAGTTCTGGACTTTTATTTTCTCAAACTTCTTTTGAAATTTCTTTGAAATCATTCGAAACTCATTAAAATCATTTGAAACATTTCTTATTCGGAAAATACTTTTAAATCATATTATTATTATATATTTCAAAATCTTAAAACCAATTCCAAAATACCGGAGTTCAATTCTCGAATTTCAAATTTAAAATCCTTCAGTTATAAATCAAATTTCTTATATAGTTTTTTTTTTCAAAATTACAAATCCTTTCGAAACCTCAAATTCTCATTTTTTTTAAAAGGGTATATAATCTTTATCGAAAACATTTCACTTTTATATATAGAATATAATCATACTTATAAAAATAATAATTTCGATTTAGAAAACAATTTCTTAAAATACAAACAAACCCGATTTCAAAGGATGATTTAAGAATGGATTTCAAACAAAGATAGAGATTCAAATTAGAGGGACTCTAATCGATTAGGATTTCTGATTCGAAGATAAGTTCGAATGAAAATGAGATAATTAATTACAAAACAGTAGATGGATACACTTATATAAATTGCGGGTGACCTTAATCGGGTCAACCGTGACTTCAAGAATATAATCGATGCGGAAATCTAAGGTAAATCGACATTCCAAACCGAGTGATATATAAATCTTCGGTGAATCAATGCCAATTGTAAAGGAGTTTCACCCCTTTACAAAACATTCAAAGATCGGCGGGATCGCCTATTCTTATAGAGATCATTCGAAGTGGAGTTATGGGATACTCCAGAATCAAAAGAATACCAATAGAGAGAGACAAGAATGAATTTTGGAACCGTAGGGAACGTTCCAAAGTTCAAAGGAAATCGAGTCAAAAGGAAGAGGTTAAACTCAAACGTAAGTGATTCTGTAAATAAATTTACAATATATGCTAAGTTTCGCCTAGAACCTGGCTCTGATACCAACTGTAACGACCCGCTATTTTGGACCATTCAAATCGACAATAAATCCACACATGTCTGACTTGAATAATTCAAAATACCGAATTGTTAATTTAAATTTGGCAAAACTCAGCATATGCAGTAAATAAATCAATCACAGAATCACAGAAACAGAGTAATACAATAATACGCAGCGGAATAGATAAAATAGTAGTTCATGAAGCTACTATATAAACATCAGAGTTAGAAATAAAATACAATAGAATATCTCAAATACAGTGAAGTCTCCAATCCAAACAGATGACTTCTGTGAACGAATCAACTGGAAAGCTGGAAGCTGAATCAAAAGTTGGATCTCCAAACGAAGCTCCAAACTCCAAGGGTGAGTCTCGAATGCTGTATCACCCAGTCTGACCCGAGCGTAAAGCAAAACACAAAACACTCGAGTCAGGATTAACATTCTTATATAAATAAATCCAACTCAAGTGAAACATAAATTGAAATACAAGTAACTTAAAGGATGTTTGGGATAACCATCCTCTAAGGATCTTCAGAACTATCTACAAGGTGGAAATATACACTGTAACACCGTGGTCATTTCAATTTAATTTATACTTCAAAATCCAAATATCATTTCATTTCAAATATATCTATTTTCCAAACAGTATATATAGGTTAAATAATTTATAAAGTAAAGTATTTATAATTTCCTCAAGTTTCACAAATCGGTTCAAATCAACTCAATTTCCAAATTTCAATTTCAATAAGTTTTAAATTCAGTTTAATTAAATAAAATTCTTTACTAAATTCAAATTATCTTCCCAACCTTAACTTATTCAAATTATTACCGAAATCTATTTTGAAACATAAATTTAAATACTCAACCATATTATATGTATTTAATCAATCATTCCCATTTATATATAAAAATTTAAGGCTCAACATTTTAAAACCATATATTTCTTTCCAAAACCATAGAATTCATTTTCAAAATATTTATATATATGGACCAACGGTGTCTGTATATATATTTATCATATGGTTAAGTGATACGGATATTTATCATTTCAATCCGAAATTTAAATATATACGGATAGATATCATTTCGACCCGTAATCCCAATTTCAATTCAAATGAAAATCGCTTGGGTTTATCATTTCAACCCATAACGATTTTCTCCTATTCTAAAGTCCGTTCGGGTATGTATCATTTCAACCCATAGTGAATTCTATACTAACAGGGAACTTGCAGAGTGATAACATATACTAAAATATAACAACAGGCATATATCATCAGTATAAATAACAGATACGGGTGTCAGAATGTCATAGGTGAACAGATACAAATAATAGTAATACAGGCATATAATACTAGATAATGGTGTCAGATGTCACAGGTGAACAGATACAAATAATAGTAATACAGGCATCTAATACTAGATAATGGTGTCAGATGTCACAGGTGAACAGATACAAATAATAGTAATAACAGGCATATAATACTAGATACTGGTGTCAGATGTCACAGGTGAACAGTTATAGATGATAGCATATATAACAATGTAAATAACTACAGCAGCATATTTCAATTGCTATTTCAATTGAAATCAAATTTAAATAATAAAAGAACGTTAATCGTGAGTGATTGCTCACCTTTCGAGGCTAGAGGTGAACGAAACTGAGATAGGTTACGAAATCCAGGCACGAAATCTCAAACAAGGCAAGATTGAACTCAAATCGACGAACGAAGCTGATAAATAGAAGTTGACGAAATCAAGTCAAAACAGGATCGATGAAGACAATTTGTACGAGTGACTCATATATAACTATATACTATATATAAATCAAGTCATATTCTAAATCCAGACATATTAAAATAAGATGAATATATTACACTTATTTACAAATAAATTTAAACACGTATTAACTGAATATATATATTTCGAATCATTGTTTTAACCAAAACACCAACAACATAAAAATAATATATACGTATACATTTTTTTTTTCAAAATCTATTCCAACTTTATTCTTATAACCACACAATTCTAACAAGCTAGCCACTCCTATAAAAATTGAAAGACTCGCGTACACTATTTAATGTCAATATTAATATAAAAGCAAGACAGTAAGCAACCTTTCAACATACATATAGAAGACACACTATATAAATCTACTAGACCTATACGTACGCACATATGCAGACCCTTTAAACATATAATAAATGTATACTTTCATAGACTTATATGACTCATCATATTTTAAAATAATATATACCTATACATTTAATAAAACCCCAGACCAAAGTATACCCATATACACTAATATATATATAGGCTAATATAAACTGATGCACATGTTATAATTTTAAACAATAAATCTTATAAAAGTTAATTTATTACACTATATATACATATAAAGAACCTGTCAACCGAACAACCATAATAATACCGTACTAAAATAAAGTCTTGTTGTACGACACTGATAATACCCCTAATATATAGGACAGATACAAACCATTATTACACACAACATATCATATTTCCTGTATATATTATAACTACATGTTTACATAGACTAAGATATATATAAAACTGTTCAATCAAGATACCATGCTGTAATCACTGTTAATGTAAACATATAAACTGGTATAACTTTTTGTGACTTAATAATTTTATACTTATTCATATATATCAATGCAGACCGAAAACAACAAAAATATGTAAACAACATGTTATATCTGTGACTATACAAATATATATATATATACAACTCCCAAGAGACAAACGTATATATCTAAATAATAAGTAACCTTTATAACTTTTTGTAACTTTATAACTATTACCACTTACTGTATATAGATAATATATAAACCAAACAAATAACTTAATATATATACATACTACCTAGGTAAGATATTAGATACGAAATTATATTCAAGCCATAACATAAGTTACGTATATAATTTTATATATATTTAAACAAAATTTCACATACCGTCAGGAAGAGATGGACCGAGAGCAAATACGTGGGCCAGAGGAAGGGGCGAAGGCTCGGCAGTTGTAGGGTGGCACGAGGTGGTGACTGAACTAGGCGAGAGGCGGAGGGATCTCGGCGGCTGGAGGAAGGAGGAGGAACGGATCTGGGTAGGCTGCCGAACGTGGAGCTTCATGTGAGAGTGGGTTCATGGCTACTGGTGGATCGGCTGAGTGGTTGGAGGCAGGGGAAGGCACTGTGGATGAGCAGTTCGAAGGTGGGAGAGCTGGCCTTGATGACGGAGGAGGGAAGACTTGGAGGGGGAGGCTCGGCGGCCAAGGGGAAATGGTCTTTGGCGGAGAGAGTAGGTGATGCTAAGATTTGGAAGTGGGAAAACGTCAGGGCAGTGGTTTCATTTCAAGTGGATCCGAGATATTTGTGATGAGGATGAAGAAGAAAAATGTGAATCTGGAGAAGCAAAATAAAAGGAGGAGGAAGAAAATATCAACAGGCAAAAATGAAACGTGGCCATCACTTGTATTATATAAAGAACAACCAGAAAAATTGATGAAACGTTGGAATAGAAAAGGTCAAGGCTGAATAATAATAGTTGATGACCGTTTGAGTTCACGTGGATAACCGGAAAGGCAAAATAAACCAAAAGTTTCGAATGTGGAACCGGTACGACTGATCGGTTCACCGATTCCGTCGTGTTCCGAACTCCGAAACTCATGAATGAATATATCATAGAGATCAGCACGACGAGACGATCAGAACGGTATACAAATATTAGTGGCACGATCATCCGACCAAAAGTCGATAATCGGTACTGAAAAATGCTGCTATTTCGTCAGAATTAAGATAAACGGAGCAGTAGAAGTCCAAATTTGGAAAAACGAATTTCGCAGTCTGATTCAGGATGATCTGAATAAATTTTCTCCTGTTGACATATTTTGGTTTCAGAAAACTTTTAAATTCACTGTTATTAACCGGTTTAAATTGAAATAAAATTTCACAGGAAAATAAACTTCAATATTATGAGATGAAAATTTACCAGTTGCTATATTAAAATAGACGTATTCCAAATAATAAATTTTTTTTATTTTCAAATTTTATTGTTTAAAATTTCACAAATTTCCAGTTAAATATACTTTTAAAACCATTAAATTTTTGCGGGTCGTTACAAATCAACTACGACTCATCAGATGTCACATCACCCGACGTGCAATTGAACTTCCGCAAATTATGGCTGCAGGTGCAACTCGCCAGGAGAGCTCATCTCCACCCATCTCGTCGCCTAACTCGCCCTACATTAGCTCGAAAACCAAACCCAAGTATGCCTAAAACCACGACCAAAATTGTCACTCTCTTAGAATCAATGTTTCACCTAAAGAAATGTATATAGATGCGCAGATCTACTCATAACGAGTTCAAAGATATTTGTTTTAGAATTTTTCATTGAGTATATTACTAGGTTTTAATTTTTGAAGGATGGGATCAGTTTTTGTTTACTGAAAGAAGGTGAACGAACCAAGAAATGAAGATAAGTGAATATTCTTTTTATTATTAAGTGTTGTGTATGTTTATTTTTATATAAAAACCCCATTTTCTTTACTTAAACTACAAGCTTGCAAATATCTCCAAGCAAAACAAAATTTCCAAGCCACATATCACTTCACCGTCAAGTCATTTTGAAAATTCAAATTTTGATCATTATTTAAAAAGATTTTGAAAAGTAATATTTATGGTACTCCGCTACACAACATTCCATTTGCGTATGGACTGCGAACGACATAAATAAAAATATGATCGTGAACCAAAAAGCGACACGATCCCAAAACAACAATAAAATACATAGAATATTTTATTCTATGAAATTTCAAAAAGATACCAGCGTTTACCATAAAATATGTCAAACGACAATTTAAATATTTTCCAAATTAAAAATTATGGAAAAATCCTATAAATTTAATTAAAAATACTACAATAAAAATCAAGTTGTTTTAATAATAATGGATTTTCTTATTATTTATTCAAACCATTTGTTGTTGTAAATAAATTTACAAAATGATTTCACAACTATTATTTATTAATTAAAAGGAGTTAAATAAAGTTATTAAATCCATTTAATTAAAATTTAATTCACAATTCAAATATTTAAATAATCCTTATATTTGAATTCAAGTTATTAAACTCTAAAATCAAATTATTTAAATATTTAAAATTAGTTAAATATTAAAAACATAACGATAAAATTCTGGGATGTTACATTAGTGGACTTGGGTTTTCAATTTAGCGAAATTCAAATCCATTAAGGTGCAAGCTGTTACATTTGATATCAAAGCTTAGGTTAATCGGTCATAGGGATTATGATAGGTTGAGTGAACGTATTTGTATTTTTACATATAATTATATATATTATGCACCAAGCTCTACAAATTCTAACTATAGAAGCAGTTGCAACCATATTCTTAAAAGATGGATAATGCGACTATTAGTTGGAACAATAAATGAAGTTGAAGATATACACCTATCCCGATCACCCCACGGGAAGTAGGTCATACTGGAGGGCGTTGACTTAAGAAAAACATGAATGCATCATATAGAAGGGTCCCTAAAGCTGGATGGTACTTGATCCCTTGTTGGGCCTGGATTGCCCAATGGTTGTAGATCTCCATAGGATTTCCAATTGATAATGTATATTTGATCCAGTTAAGGAGAAAGTAAAAGCTATATGTTGTAGATATCCAAAAGCAAAAATTGAGCTAGTTCCCAAAGGAAGGTGTGCAGTAATCACTCCAAGGTCATAGCCAGATTTTTAATATATTATGAAGGAAGATAAGTCAGAAAGTAAGTGAAAAAGAGGAGAAGTCCAAAAGAAGGGACAAATAAAACCTACTTTGAGTCCGACCCTATACGAAAGAATTTAATAAAAGGTTTGAAAAAAAACATTGATAATGATTTTTAAATGATTTATTTAAAAGTAGAAAACTATATTTTTAAAATAAGTAAATATTAAAAGTTATTTAGAAAATTTATAAAAATGGGTTTTAATAAAGATATTTCCTTTGAAATAAATAGAAAATAGAGCATACATGTAGCTTAGTGATTTTTATGATTTTGTAAATTCGATGTTTTAAAATTCTTTTAAAGGGGTGGGCAATAGAAAGTGGTACTGGTTTTAAATGGGGTAAAGAAAATGGAAGGGTAAGAATACCTGATAATGAAGATAATAAAAATATTCCCGTATAAAGAAGATACCAAAAAAACATCTGAAATAGGTTTACATATTGTTAATTGGTAAGGTATTGAATATAATTCATGAGAACAAACATAGAAGAGAAAGCAAAAGCAACTTATTTGATTGATTCAAATTCAATTGATTTACAAGGAGAGGTGTTTATATATACACACCAAATAGTTAAAACATGAAAGTTTATAATAGGAAAGGTAATCAACGGAAATAAGTAAATAAGGAAAGGTAAGGGAAAATGGTAAATATAGAGTAAATCACCCTATATTTAACACTCCCCCTCAAGTTGGAGCATAGATGTTAATCATGCCCAACTTGTTACACAAGTAATCAATTCTAACTCCATTCAAAGCTTTGGTGAAGATATCTGCAACCTGCTCTTCAGTCTCCATATACTCTGTAGATATTAGGCCATCTTGTATTTTATCCCGAAAAAAATGACAGTCGACCTCTATGTGCTTGGTTCGTTCATGGAACACATGATTAGATGCAATATAAATAGCAGCTTTGTTATCACACCATAATTTAGCTGGAATAATAGTTTTCAGTCCTACTTCATTCAAAAGTTGATATATCCAAACTATCTCACATATAGATTTTGCCATAGCTCGATACTCTGATTCTGCACTTGAACGTGAGACAACATTTTGCTTCTTACTTTTCCATGAAATAAAGTTTCCTCCAACAAAAATACAAAACCCTGTTGTAGATCTTCTATCTATCTTAGAACCTGCCCAATCAGCATCTGAAAAGCATTCAACCTGGTTATTCCCATGATTTGTATATACAATACCAAGCCCAGCTGTTCCTTTTAAGTAGCATAAAATCTGTTTTAAAGCAGTCCAATGGTGAACTGTTGGAGATGGCATGAATTGACTTACAACACTAACAGAATATGCAATGTCTGGACGAGTAACAGTAAGATAATTCAATTTTCCTACCAATCTTTTATACATTCTGGATTTTCAAATAATTTTCCTTCTTTTGTTAGTTGCATATTTGGAATCATTAGAGTACTATATGGTTTTGATCCTAGCTTTCCTGTTTCCTTTATTAAGTCAAGCACATACTTTCTTTGAGATAAGAGAATACCTTTGTTACTCCTTATAACCTCAACACCTAAAAAATATTTTAGTTCTCCCAAATCTGTTGTGAGAAACTGAGTATGAATAAATTGTTTAAGAGACTCAATCCCTATTTTGTTGCTTCCTGTAATAACAATATCATCCACATAAACAACTAGCAAAATAATTCCATTCTCTGAATTTTTATAGAACACTGAGTGATCTGCTTTGCTTTTCTTCAAACCAAAATTCTCAATAGCTTGACTAAATTTTCCAAACCAAGCACGAGGACTTTGTTTTAGTCCATATAAAGTTTGTTTAAGACGACATACTAAACCATTCTCCCCCTGAGCAACAAAGCCAGGTGGTTGCTCCATATATACTTCCTCTTTAAGGTCGCCATAAAGAAAAGCATTTTTAATATCAAGTTGATATAAAGACCAGTCATATGTAGCAGCAAGAGAAATAAATAATCGTATCGACGTTAGTCTTGCAATAGGAGAAAATGTTTCAGAATAATCTACTCCATAAGTTTGAGCAAATCCTTTCGCAACTAATCGAGCTTTTAAACGAGCAACTGATCCATTTGGATTAACTTGCACAGAGAATACCCATTTGCATCCAATAGCTTTCTTACCAATAGGTAATTTTACTAAATCCCATGTATTATTAAACTCCAAAGCATTCATTTCATCAATCATTGCTTTTCGCCAACCAGGAATAGATAGGGCTTTAGTAATAGATTTAGGAATCGAAATTGAGTCAAGAGAAGTAATGAACAAATATAAAGAAGTGGATAAGTTATTATATGAGACAAACGATGAGATAGGGAAAGTACATTTGCGTGTTCCTTTTATTAAAGAAATTGAGAGATCTAAATCAGAGGAAGTGATTATGTTTTGTTTAGTAATGGGATCAACTAGAGGAGATATATTAGAGATATCGGTATTTTGGTCAGAAGATGTTTCAAAGTTTTGGGTGGATGAGTCAATAGAAACAGTTTGAGTAAGATATATACGAAAATCATCACTGTCTTAAATAGGAAAAGTAGTGGTAGAATCAGATTTTGAAAAGAAAGGTGTATTTTCGAAAAAATTGACATCAATGGAGACTATATACTTATTAAGACTAGGACAAAAACAACGATATCCTTTTTGAAGTCGTGAATAGCCAACAAAAATACATTTCAAAGATTTTGGATCAAGTTTAGTTATTTGTGGCCTTACATCTCTAATAAAGCAAGTACTACCAAAATTTTTAGGACTAACAGAGAATAAAGGTTTGTTGGGGAACAAAACTTTATATGGAATTTCCCAATTAAGTATGGAAGATGGCATACGATTTATGAGAAAGCAGGCTGTAGAAACTACATCGGCCCAGAAATATTTAGGAACATTCACTAAAAATAAAAGAGCACGTGCAGTTTCAAGAAGATGTCTATTTTTTCTTTCTGCGACACCATTTTGTGATGGAGTGTCAACACACGATGTTTCATGAAGTATTCCATGCTGAGTCATATAAGAGTGAAATATAGCAGATGTATATTCTTTAGCATTATCACTTCGTAATGTACGAATGCAAGTATTAAATTGATTTTTGATTTCAGCACAGAAGCCAGAGAATATAGAAAATAATTCAAATCAATTTTTCATAAGATAAAGCCAAGTTGTACGAGAATAATCATCTACAAATGTAATAAAATATCTGAATCCAGATTTAGACAAAATTGAGCAAGGGCCCCAAATATCAGAATGTACAAGTTCAAAAGGAGCACTAGCACGTTTATTAATTCTAAGACTTGTACCATGACGATGATGTTTAGCAAACTGACATGCTTCACAATCTAGTGTAGACAAAGAACTGTATTGAGGACAAAGCTTCTTGAGAAGAGAAAGAGATGGGTGGCCTAACTGATAATGAGTCTTGAGGGCGAAGGTGATACTTGAACAAGTTATGGAAGGTGACGAATCAAGAATATACATCCCTCCAGACTCATGCCCCTTACCAATAATCTGCTTCGTTGTTAGATCCTGAAAAACACAATGATTTGGAAAAAAAGATACGGAACAATTTAGATTACGAGTGATCTGACTAACGGAAAGTAAATTGAAAGATAATGATGGCAAATGTAAGACAGAGGGTAAAGAGAGAGTAGGAGTAGGATTAACAACCCCGGTCCCTTGGACATAAGAAAGAGATCCATCGGCTAAAATAACTGAATGATTGGAAGTGTTTGAATGATAGTTCAAAAAGAGTGAGGAATTACCTGTCATATGATCAGTAGCACCTGAATCAATGACCCATCTATTTCATGAATTAGATAGAGCTGTTACTGATGAGGAGTCCTTTTAAGTTTCTTGATGTTTTAGGAATTTAGCAAACTCATCGATATAATCATGCATTGTCTTATTACCAGAGGTTCCAGGGATATGATCATTGAAATCATTAGTTCCCAAAGTTTGACTAGCCCCAATATTTGTTTGTCCAGCATTAAACTGACCCAAGTTATTACCACCAATGCCTGCAAAATTTGAATTTGCAATTTGCCTACTGCCTCCAAACTGCCCTGTTCCAAACTAAATAGAACCAAACTGACCAGTGCCACTTCCATTATGAATACCAGATTGCCTCTGCATATTTTTATACTGAAGTTTTCTGCATTCCAATTTAGTATGCCCAGTTTTTTTACAGTAGTTACATACAACATTTCGAGAATCAGTTTTGCTCAAGTTCTGATTTTTCCAATTCATATTCCTAGAGACAAGAGCATTATTGTGAACAGAGTTATTACCTGAAGAAGCCAAGTTCTCTGCTCGAAGAAGTCGACTAAACACATCCTGTAATGAAGACATATCAGTTCCAAACAGGATTTGAGCTTTAGCAGAATCAAATTCAGAAGGCAATCCACCAAGGAAACTCATGATCGCCATTTGCTCGCTGCTTTTGTTGGATCTTTACGTCTGAACTTAAGGGCAAAAGCAAGTTAAACTCTTCATAGGTCTTCTTGAATTCATGAAGTATGTCATCAATGATTGTTCATTCTTTTAAACACGGTTGAAAGATTTGCAGACCTCGTACATTCGAGACAGATTTCCTTTCCCAGAGTATAAAAATTCCAGATAATCTAATAACTCTTTAACGAATTCGCAGTGGTTAACTAAGCCAATTACCTCATTATCAATCGAATTTCGAATTTGAAGGAAGAGGCGAGCATCGTCACGAAGCCAATTCAGATGAACTTTCTCAGTTAAATCTGGTCGCGGTGGGTCGTCACTCAGATGATTATCTTTCTCAATGCTTCTGAGATAAATGCGCACAGTTTTGCTCCAGTCTAGGTAGTTGGCTCCGTTTAACTTATGGTCAGTAATTTTTGATAATATCGGCACGACGTCCATCACCGTCGATACTTTTTCTTCACCCATTTAAGCCGAGAAGAAAATCAAAAACTTGATAAGAAATCCCCAAAATTGACGCAAAGAAGAAGACCAAGGTTTCGGAAACAAAGATCGAATTTTCTGAGAGGAAACTTCGGATAATTTTGAAGCAAATTGAATACGAGATTTAAAGAAAGGAAGGAAAACCTTGGTTTGATTAATTTTCTAATTTGAGATACGAGATTGAATACGATATTCAATTCCTAACTTTGAATTGATTTGAGATAATTTTCTGAGACTTGCTCTGATACCATGTTAATTGGTAAGGTATTGAATATAATTCATGAGAACAAACATAGAAGAGAAAGCAAAAGCAACTTATTTGATTGATTCAAATTCAATTGATTTACAAGGAGAGGTGTTTATATATACACACCAAATAGTTAAAACATGAAAGTTTTTAAT
Organism: Allium fistulosum; assembly: GCA_030737815.1. Lineage (NCBI taxonomy): Eukaryota > Viridiplantae > Streptophyta > Magnoliopsida > Asparagales > Amaryllidaceae > Allium > Allium fistulosum. Next base: position 1,188,422,124 of record CM060904.1, on the reverse strand, counting down.
AGGAAAGGTAATCAACGAAAATAAGTAAATAAGGAAAGGTAAGGGAAAATGGTAAATATAGAGTAAATCACCCTATATTTAACACATATGAAAAGAGTTATTTAAGGAGAAGTTATTTAAATAAAAACAATTTAGGTGAGAGAAATTTAAATTGTAGCAATATTAGGAAATTTAAATAGAAGTAACGTTTAGAGTTTATATTGTAAAATAATGCTAGTAATCTAATTAGAAGCAACGTAGGAAATTAAAGGCAAACTAAAGAAAAATCGACATTTTCCATGATTGTGTGAATTGATTGCATGTATCTTCAAAAAGTATATGCTATTAGAATCGCCGCTAAGGTTGAAAGATAAAGTAGCATGAGTGTTAGGAAAATATTAGGGTGGAAGTGTCCTTATCTAGTCCAATTTTAAAAAGTTATAAAAGATATTTTAGAAACACTGTAAAGTACAGTTTGAAAAAATGGTTTGGTATAATAATTGGGGTTTTAAAGACAAAACTTAATAAATGGTTTAAATTAAAAGTCCTATTTTTTAAGAAGTAAATGTTGTGGATTGAAGGAAAAGTTGATTTGAAGGAAAAGGAAAGTAACTTTTTGAATTAAATTGCTAATACTTTCTTTTGGACTTGATGAATAAGCTTAATTTAAAAATTCTAAATTATAGTTTAAAAAGTTAAAACACTAATTTATTTTTGAATTTAATAAAAGTTTTTAAGTTTGTACTTTTAAAGCTAAAATTTTTGGGATTAAGTACTTCATAATTGTGAAGTTTTAATTCAGAAAAAGTGGCGAATATCAAACCAAAATTTTGATATGGAGTAGATAGCAATGAGTGCCTAGGTAAGACGAGATAAAAGTTAAGGCTATGAGTAAAATAGTGATGAATGCTCGTAGAGTAGCAATAGTGACCCCTGTTGAAAATAAGGAATATTAGTTGAGTCCAGGAATGTTTCATTAAACGTGTGTGAAGACCATAAAGAAGGACCCATAAGAAAATAGGAAATGATGTCAGTACATTCCTGCGAGTTCTAGAGTATACACGTATGAAAGATACAAAAATAAAAATAAATAAAGTATATACCAAGATTAGAGAAAACTATCAAGGGATTTGGATTAAAAGAAGATATTAATATAATTGGTTATGATAATGGAAGTAATGAAGGGACCTTATTTATTAAAACCCAAAATGGAAAGATAAGATATGTGGGTTACAGTAGAATGACGTGTTAGAAAGGTCCATTTAATTTAAGTAAGGAGTGATAGAGCTACAACATCATTAATGTCAGTTGATGTTGAAGGCAGCTTCCAACTATTTCTTTTAGGTTTGGGTTGTAAGCATTTGTTGTTTCCGTTGTATAAAACGCGTATGACATTATGAGAAAAGTCCTTTTAAATTGGTTTTCTGGATCGACCGCTATATTTATTGAAAAACTATATAAGAAAAGAAATCTCACATAAACACTTAACTAATGCAAAGTAAGACTGGAAGTTTATAAAAAAAATTGAAAATTTATTAGCTACTAAAAACAAAGTAATGATAAGTCCCAAAATCTTAGAATTTTGGGAATATAAATTTTAGCTTGCACAGGACGAAGAGAGGTTGTTGCGAAACCACGGGTCACTATCTCTATGCCTTAAAAACTAAAATTACAAATGAACCTATGTTCTGATTGTTGTCCTAAAATAAAAGAAAAGCTTTGGAAATTTAACGTGCAGTAGAAAAGAGTCAATCATAGACATTAACCCCTTTGACTAAATCCCGACTGCTTATGATATATGTAAATTGGGTTTTGAATAGTAAAAAAAGATATTTATATAATTTTGTTCAAAAATCTTGATTTTAAAAATAAAATACTTTTGTGAAAAGTTCATAAAAAATGAAGCTTTTAAAAAAAATTCCTACCATTCGTAAAATTAAATCGAAAATGATTTTCAACAAAAAAGGGGGTGATTTTTGATTTTTGAAATGCCACATGCTTAGCATATAGAAAAAGTAGATGGGTTAGCAAGTTTGAATTTTACTATGCGACAGAAGTGACAATAAAATAAAAGGTAGTTAGCGATGAGAGAAAAGCTACTTTAACTTTGGGATTTCTTCTTCCCTACCATGTGGATAGGTGAACAAAACTTGTTTTTAAAATAACCCTGTTTTAAATTTTTAAAAGTAAATTTACTTATGTGGACTGTACTTGGAAAATTTGGAATGAATTGGGGGTAAAAGAGAAGTTTCCAACGTATAATGGAAAGGGTACACAAGAGTAGGATGGAAATATGGAATTTTCCATCTAAAATCTTTTCCAACATAAGAATATAGTTTAGGAAACTGGATTTTTCTAACTTTTAGATGTTAGAAACGGTATGTTAGGTATTGAATGGTAGGGATTGGATGCAAAACTAGTTGAACTATACTTCTATTCATAGAAGTGTGGGAAAATTTGTGTGCAAAAACAAAGATTTTAATTTTCAAAACTTGCACACATATAGAACTGCTAGTGTATATAGGTTGTTTGCACCATATTTTTGAAATTGTTTTAAAAGAATGCATTCATATAGGAGGTGCCAATTTATTATTATTCAACATACATTTCATACGTATTGTGAGACACTATGCACTTGTACACGATTTGCTGCAAAATTAGTTGTATGATAATTGGATGATATCTTAAAATGATTGCGTGATATGTTACATGATTTCGTCCTTAAGAAATTTCAGGGATGAAATTCTTTTAGGGGGAGAATGTAACACTCCGTAAAATAAAAGAAAATTAATTAAAGAAGATAAATAGATAATTACTAAAGCCCAAAATAGTTTTTTTAGAAACATCACAACTTTGTTACAAAACTTGCACCATTGTGTTCTTGACGATCTTCTAATATATTTTCATATTTAAAATTTTACGATCGTAGTTTAAACGAAAAAGTTATTAACGTTTGAAATTTTAGAATTGAAATAATTCAAAACCAATTAAGGAAGTAAATGTTAATAACTTAATATTAAATGGGCACTAAGTATAAATGTTAACATTAAATACAAATGTTAATTAATGGCACTCTATCAAATTAAATCTAACTAAGAAAGCATGTAAGTAAATAAATTGGGCATAGAAGTAAATAAGTATTAATAACTTGCATTAATGTAAACATTAGATGTAAATCTTATCATTTAAGTAATTGACTATGTTAAATCTAATCAAATCAAAGATTAGAAGAAATTAATCAAAGGAGACCAGTGTTAAATCAAATTAAATATGCACTGAAAAGAAAATAAATAAATGAGAATTAATTAACGTAAAATAAACGTTAATAAATAAGAACGTTAACGTTGAAGGAAAGAAAATCAAAAAATAAATGGTAGTAAATAAATGTTAATTAGTGTTAGCAGATACTTAATGTGTAAGCAAGATTAACGTTAATCTGATTAGAACATAAACGGTATGAAATAAACTAAAAAGGAATTAAAGAAAAGAACGTACATTAACTAAACGATTTGATCGATCGACACCCCAGGCTCAAGCGGTCGATCGGTGAAAGCCAAGAAGTTGACCGGTGGTAGGTGGAGGCTGCAGATTAAACCTAAGCCAAATGGCCTAGATTTAATAAATTAAAATCTAATGGATGGAATTTATTCCCATGCCTATAAATACAGGCATGACCCCTCACTTTTCTTCTCATATTTTCTGTATCAAAGAGCGAAGCTCTGCCATTTTCATTTTTCTTTACAAATTCTAGGAAATATATAATTATAAATTAGTATATTATATATATATATATGTTTGTGTGTGTGTGTGGGGGGGGGGGGGGTGGGAATAACGGAAAATAAGGGGTGAATCAAGAGGTAAATCTAAATCCAAATATAAATTAAATTCAAATCGCTTCTCATATCTAAATTTCTAATAAATATGTATATGCTTGTGGTACATATTTTGGTAGGAAGGAAATGGAGTCAAACAGGAATAAAAGGGTTTAGACCTAGAGATTTGGAAGCTTAAAGATGAGTGGGTAATTATATATTTTTATATAATATTGGATTTATATAGATGTAAATCTATTCCTATATGCTTAAATGTAATTTTAGAGTTGTAGGCTTAACTATATACATGTAATGAATTGATAATCATACCCACATATTCTGTGGAAGATTAATTTTGATTTAATATTTCATATATTGAATCTGGAAATACGGGTAAAAGTTCCCAAAATTAATAAGATTGTGTAGTATCCCTAGATTAATAAGATTGTGCAGTAATTCTAGGTTTGTTGTTTAAACGATATACATAAGAAAACATGAATGGGAGTTATTATAAATTGGGTTGGGATTTAAAGTTGTTTTTTAATTCATTGAAGTGAAGTGTGTTGCAATGTAGATTTCTATAAATTATCCAGCTTTGTAAATAAACAAATCTGTAACGTTTAAAATAACAAGGAATATGCCTAAATGAAAGAGATGTACATAATAATGATGTTTACCATATTATGTACCGTCTATTTCAATAAGAACAGAAGGGATAAATCTTTGTAATTTCAAACATAACATAAGTCCTCTTTTAAAAAATTTATGGAAAAATTACAGTGTTAACGTTTTCTGTTTGGAAGATGTAATTCCAGTGAATTAAAATACAAAAATCCCCAAGTATAAAGCAAAGTATTATAAGTGAAGATAATAAAAATAATTCAATTATAAATCTAGCATATGCAATAGGTTAGAAAATAAATAAAAAGCAAAGAAGTATATGTAAAGCAAAAAAATGAGTAAGTAAGAAGAATATAATAATCAAAGGAAAATAGTAATAGTTGAAAAGGAATAGTAGAATACACTTAATAGTATCATGTAGAAGTTAAGCAGTAAATTATAATTAATCTATTAAATTAAAAGTAAATGGTAAATGACATTAATGAAAGAAAAAGTAAGTTGTGTAAAGATAACTGAATGCAATAGTTGAACATAAGGGGCATAGTAATTAAATAAATTTATATAGCTGTAACATCCTCTATCTTGAGGCCCGAAGCTAAGCGTTACAGATGTTGCAGTCATCCATAATATTAACTTCAAGTGACAAAATACGGTAATGTTAATGGTATCCATAATATCAAAAGCACAAAAATATGAAATAAAATCATAGATTTCAAAAACAACATTTCTAATTATTTGCAAAGCAATATTTCATATTCAATTACATAATCCCAAAACAATTCCCAGGTTTTGATCAAGTATAATTATTACAAATTACGCCAAAAGCGACATATGATGATGCCCCCTTGAATGATCAGAGTTCTAGATAGACATATTAATCATAAAAACATCACAGGGGAAATAATACTAAATAGCTCCTACATAGCTAACTTTGCCTCCTGCACGTCTTTGGAAACTTATTCGTCCAACCTACTAAACCTGAAAAATTCCTAACTCTCAATCTACTCAAATTAAATTTTGAGCACCCGAGAGTTTAAGGGGAAAGCATAAAATTTGAGTCAGACATAAAGCCTAGTGTGAATAATATTATTACATCTCGATTTACTAATATTAAGTGAGACCACGCCGCATAGCGGAACGGGTTTGCCCTCACTAATATCCTTTTAAAAGCATATCTTTTGCAAATCAAAATCCTGCAATCAAACTGATTATAATAGCAAGAGTAATAACATATATGCATATAAATCAAGCAATCAATGGACCACCTATCCAATATTATAGTTTTATCTGGCTAACTATTAACCATTGGCTGACTCGGGCCTACTAGACATAATAAATAATCTAACTTCTGTTAGACACAACACTGGACGGTCTGTCCTTAACTTACTTCTCTTAGGGTCAACTGATCCTAATGGTTTCGCAGGCTCACCAATAACCTATCTTTTCTCTATATATTCCTTTCTTTGTGTAATATCATATTAGTCTTACCTGTGACAAAGTCCTACACACTGGAATTTTAGACTAATTTTAGCTAGAAGCTAATAGCTAAAGTATAGGACGTGACCCTACATTAATCCCATCTAGTCTTCTAATATCTAAATCATAAACTTAGGGTTGACTACCCCATCCACTTTTCCTTAAAAACATTTCTTTCAAATTGATTTAACCCTTTTAAATCATACATAAACAAGGAAAATATGCCCTTTGCTTTACTCAAAATACCTTTGCCAAGATATATGCTTTACACAAAACAATGTTGATGAAAACCTAAATTGATTGGGTTATCTATCCCTTTAAAACAAGTCAAAGCCCTTTTTAACTTAGAGATCATTAGGTTTTAAAGCCAAGACATCAGTTTCGAAACCCTTGTTTAAAACCTTAAACAATACCTTTTGAAGTTATTGAAAACAACCCTTTCGAAAGCATAACTTAAAACCTTAGACATCCTTTTTTTTCTAAACCATTTAAACTAATCTTTCGAAAGCATAAGAACTTCCTTTCGAAACACTTAGAACATATCTTTCGAAACACTTTAAATATACCTTTCGAAAGCATTGGGTTCAAGTAAAGGTTTGTGGAAATGTTGTTTCGAAACCATTTAAAGTTATCCCTTTCGAAACCATTGGGCTTAATATCTAATATAACTAAGGTCATAAATGAACAGAGGCGAAAGCATTGCTTTCAAAAGCATTAATTCCGAGTAAAAGAAAGAGGATAGTTTTGAAACCCCCTTTCGAAACCATTGCCTCCAAAACAATTTTGAAAACAGCTACAGGACCCTTTTGAAAGCATTGAGGAGGCGGCTTCAAAGTACAAAGGTGAAAGCACCCTTTCGAATACATTGTTTAAAGGCTATAAAGAAAAGCGGCCTAAACTAGTTCGAAAGGTATGAATGCGGTAGCATGGGTTTCGAATAGGTTCAAAGCGACTATCCTTTCGAAAGCCTCTTTTAAAACAGAAAGGCGACAACTCTTTCGAAAGCTCTTTTCTAAAAAAAGGCAAACTGATTGATTCGAAAGCTAATACAACCCCTTCGAAAGCATCCTTTATAAACAGAAGTAATTCAAAGTTATTAAGAGTAGCTTCTACCCCTTCGAATGCAAGGTTTCGACACTGTCGCTTCCACCTTTCTCTAATGCACTACTTATCAATTACTTGATACCATTTGCAATGGTTTCGGATGGATTCTTTGGTGGAGGTATGGTGTCGAAAGCTAATAGATGGAAGTGGTGAAGTAGTCAATCCAAGGAAAACTGATTTTTAGCCTTTAAAAGAAACTTCTTTTCACCTAACTTGCCTTATTTGTCAAAATGTAATTGGTTGCCATTTCTAAAAATGCTGCAGAATTCACAATTTTTGAAACATTTTAACAAATAAGCCACTCCTTGATAAAACACATAAAACATTTAAGTCCCTTAACTTAAATAATTTTATAACTATAATAAAATACTTAGGAAAATTCCCCAAAAATCATCATAATTCACTTTCAATATGTTTTCTAACATATATAAATTTCTGACCCAAAATCGTTACATAATCGCTTTAAATAATTTAAACCCAATATTAAATATTTTGTTTCATAGAAAATTCATAATAAATCCACAACAACTTAGAAAATTATGAAACTTGAAGCCCACTTCTAAAATAATGTTTTTGACCATATCTCAAAAACGCAAGTCATTTGGATGTCATTTAATTGTTTTTTTTGAATCTAAACTTATCATAAAATCTATTGAAATAATATAAATCATCAACAAGCTTATATATCTATTTAAACAAATATAACATGACATATTATTTGCAAAATAATTCGGCCATAATCATAAAATCAAAATCATAGTCAAAATGAGATGTAAATCCATTATTCACCTTGGCTTTATGTTAAGAAGGTTGAGATTTGCTCTTTGATTAACTTCTTCAAGCTTCCTACTTGATTCCTAGCTTATCTTTTTTTGATTCTTCTTAATGATGGCCGGCCGAGCTCTTTATGAGTTTTAGTTTTGTTTGTAATTGTTGAAATGAATAAGAAATGAAGGTAAGAAGAGTTTAGGGTATAAGTATAAGGACTATTCCTATTTTGCCCTTATCATATTTGTTTGCACAAAAAATGGACAAACACCTCAAAGTTGTATGATTTAGTAGATCTTATGTTGTTCTTAGCGATTTGAGTGATTTATGCAAATATATGAAAAGCAGGGGCTAAACTGTAAAAAGACACGCAAATTTATAGTGGTTCAGCCAGAATGTGCCTACGTCCACTTTATATGTTATTTCTCTTCTCTTGTTTTGATTACAAGTACAAAGCTTTGATACAAGTAAAAGAAAGTTGTTTGAAAGTTCCTTCCGTGCTTGAGCTCTCAAACTTGTCCCCATTGTTGTACCCCTGCCCCTCTATTTATAGAGTGAGGCTGGGGGTAGGGGTCATGGATGTATATAACAGCTGGTGGGCCTGGGCTGACGCGACCTGGCCTGGTATTATTGGCCCGGAAGGAGTTGGTCTCCGGTAGGAGCATGGTCCAGTAGGTTGGTTCGGAATGTCTTGGTCCGGTAGATGGTTGGTCCGGTAGATAGTGGGAGGAGCTTGGTCTAGTAGATGCTTGGTCCGGTAGATGGTGGGAGGAGCTTGGTCCGGTAGATGCTTGGTCCGGTAGATGGTGGGAGGAGCTTGGTCCGGTAGATGCTTGGTCCGGTAGATGGTTGGTCCGGTAGATGGTGGGAGGAGCTTGGTCCAGTAGATGCTTGGAGATGGAGTTGGTTCGGCATTGCTTGGGGAGGGAGTTGGTTCGGCATTGCTTGGAGATGGAGTTGGTTCGGTGATCGTGGGATGGAGCTTGGTTCGGTGGCTAGGTCGAAATACACCCAACACTTGCCCCCCAAAGCAGGTTATGTGCCAGCACATGGCGTGCTTTGTTTCTCCTTTGAATAGTCACATCCGGTTCCAGACGCCGAATCGGTTGGTTCGGTTGTCCCGGTATGTCTATAAATATGGGCTTCGTGTTACTGCTTACCCTTCACCGTTTGAAGAGCCGAACCAGTAGAGTACCGAATCAACTAGGGTGCCAAATCTCGTTAGTGCCGAACTTTGTTAGTGCCGAACTTCGCTAGTGCCGAATCAACACAGGTGCCGAATCAGGTAAGATCTTATCTGCCGAATGATTTCATAAGTTTTGAACTACCGGATGAACTTGAAGTTTTTGTATTACCGAATGACCTCATATCCTGGGCTACCGAATGAAATCGGGTGTCGTGATTGCCGAACGAGTTTTAGGTGCCAGATGAGTCTTTGTATTTGGAATGTAGAATGAACCTTGAGACTCTGAATACCGAATGAATTTTAACCTTTACCTTATCGGATGACAATAGGAATTTGGGCATTTTGACTTTATGAGTGAAATTTCATATTACACACATACTTGTTTACATCCTCTGTTCTAACAATGTGTTTTTCCAGTGTTGCAGATAATGTCTCGTAAAGCGGAAACTCGATCAGACGAAAAGAAATCCGAGGGCGAAGGAGGTTCCTCTGCCATGCCCCCAGCTCAGCCGAATCCAGAACATCACGGATCTGCCCCGAGATCACTAGTGGACGGGTACGGCCCACAGGAGCTCCTGAACTCCCCGCCCGATTGCTTTCCTAGCTCCCTCAAGGAGGAGCAGCTTGATGTCATCTCCCGTTCTTTTGGAATTGATAGGGCGCACTTGCTATTGCCAGGGAGAGAAGTTATGCCATACGACCCTCCTGAAGGGTACTTTGCCTACAGCAGATACCACTGTATGTGTGGTGCCATTCCTCCTCTTAACGCTTGGGTAGCCAGCTTCCTCACATATCTAAAGGTGGCCCCATTCCAGCTTCAACCCAACTCCTATGCTATACTGGTGAGCCTCTTCGTCATTTTCCAGAGGAAGTATGGTCGTACTCCTTCCAACCGGGAGATCCGGTACTTATATAACCTGAGGGGCTATAAGAAGGGGTCCCCATACATCAGCTTGGAGTCAGCTGTAACCTTCAAGCCGGTCTTGGATCTGTATTCCAAATTCAGTATGTTCAAGAAGGAGTGGTTCTTCGTCAGAGACGACTCTGTTTCTATTCGGCGTTTTACTTCTGGATGTAAGTTGATGCTTTATTTATAATTTTCATTCTGGCTGCGATGCTTCTCCTCATACATTTTCATTTTTCGCTAGCGACAGGTGGCTTTGCAGTTGTGGAGACTGATCGCCTGGTTCAGATGGCGGCTGAGATAGAAGCTATTCTCGGGAGATATAGGTCATCTGCCTACCTGATCGGAAACACGACCCTTCTGGAGTATAACTTAATTCTTCCACAGCAGTCAGTAGTCAAGCTGAGGGAAACGGCGGAGGAGAGGGCGGCTGCTCAGGCTAAGGGAAGTGTCACGGTAGAGAGTAGCAAGAGGAAACCTTTCACAAAACCTCCATCCATCGGAGGTAAGAAACTTAAGAAGTCGGACGGTCCCTCCCCTAGCAATTGTCCACTTACTCAGGAGGAGGAAGACGTAGAGGAGGTAAGAGGTGAGGGTGGAGGTGACCGGGAAGGCGGCGATGGTGGTGATGGCATCGGGGCCCTGCTTCCTGGGCAAGCAGGCGAGATTCAGGAGTGGACGGATGATGTATTCCACCAAGCTTTTGAGGGGCTGGACGGGGAACCGGCTTTGATAGAGAAAACTGGGAAAGCTGACAAGGCTGGGACTGGTGCAAGCGAGCCTCCTCAGACTATTCCAGCCAAGGTGGCTCCGACGACTCAAGGTGAACTTTTGACTCCTGCGGGCTCCATTTATGATAGGGACTTAGGAATATTTTATGACCCGCTCCCGTCCTGGAATGAAATCCAGGACTTATTGCAGTATCCTACTCCTCCCCAGGGTTTGTACAACCTCATATGTGTTTCCTTTCTTTTTACCTTTTAATTTCCCATGTTTTCTCGAATTATAGATCAATGCATGCTTGTGATACTTTTTCTTCATATCAGGAGTAGGCAAAACGGCCAAGGCCTCAGATCTTCGGCACAGGCTTGAACAGTACAAGCTCTCCAAAGCTTCCGCCAAGCCGAAGCCTTCGGCCCACCGTTCCGGGGATGTAGTCGGCTACCGTCCTCTTCTCGGGATTATTGACGAGGGCATTAAAAAGAGAAAGAGGAGCCATCCCTTATCTGAATCTTCACTTGGTCTTCAGCCTCCAGTTCAGCCTCTTTATGATATCACGGAGGAGGATACTGAGTTCGTACTTTCTCCGCACCCGTCTGAAAATCCTACCGTCACTCAGATTGATCGTCCTGACTTGGCTCGAAATCCATTTGCGGGTCATCCTGACCTGGGTCCAAGTTCCCATGATATTATCTTTGACGAAGTTACTGGTGAGCACCTTCTTCCCCGCAATCCCATGGTACGGGTGCTTGATGAGGCTAAGTCCTTAGATCTCGATCTACTTACTACTCGGGTAGTCACCATGGGAGACGAGGCCAAGGCTAATATTGATCGGGTGGCGGAGGAGACTAGGAAGCTGATGGGGCATCATGCCCGGCTGGTTAAGGCTGGAGAGGAGATTGGGAGTGCCAACATCCGACTAAGATTGATGGTTTCGGACCAGGCCAAACAGCTCGCTGATCAGGCCATTCAGATTTCTCAGCATGAGGCTGCCTCCGGGCGGTTGAGGAAGGCTATGGAGGAGGCTAGTAAGGCGAAACTGCGGAAGATGGAGGCTGCCTGCAAGGAGCAGATAAATATGGCCATCTCGACAGTGGATGAGGTTTGGAGGGCGGATCTTGAGCGGGTAGAGGAGCTGTCGGGGAAGCTTGAAGCCGCAGAGCTTGCTCAGGTTAGGCTGAAGGAGGAGATGGAGGCGATGCGGAAATCCCTTCAGGCTGACTGCTCGAGATACCGTTTGGAGAGAGAAGCTGCTGTTGGAAGGTTGTCGGCTTCCAAGGCCCGGATGAGGGAGTTTGAGGAGAATGAGGGGATGATGGATGAAATGCTTCAGGACATGTACTTCCGAACTTGGAAGCAGGGCAACCTATCGTGGATGGATGATTATCCTAGGGTCATGGCTAAGATTTATCTTCGGGCTCTGGAGGAAGCTAAGGCGGATGCGGATAAAGAGGGTGGTATGGTCTTCAGCATGGATGTGGTCACTGCCCAGTTTACCAAGGAGGAGAAGGTGGCGGTGAAGGAGGGTATGCGGTTGCTTGCTGCTGAGGAGGCAGGTGTGCAAGTAGAGGATGACGACCAGGATAGTTAAGAAGCAGGTGCTGGTAAGTCTTCCTTTTTAGTCTCTCCATTAACTTTGGTTGCTTATCACTAATGAATCCTTTCTCCGACTGGACAGGTAGTCAACAGGACAAGGATAAAACTCCAATGCAGCCGGCCCCTTGATCAGACCTGGAAAATTCTTTTTGTAGACTTGACATGGCTGTATACGTTAGCCTTAAAACAGTAGAGTAACTTTTAAGTTGTAATTCTTTTGCTACTTGTAATAAATAGCTCTATTCTTGATGTGTAATTCTTTAACTTAAGCTGATTTTGTCGTCTTCTGAATGTTTGTTGCTATTTTGACATGTCGTATATAGCTATGCATATTTTTGTAATTGAATTGTGTTTGATGTCAGGTTCTGGTTTTAAAACATAATTTCATGACTTGTAATATTAGCGTGTGGTGAGAACAAATTATAGTCATGTATTTGTACACAAAAGAAGAAAATACCGCCTTTCATGTTTTAATCGTAGATGGCAGTTTTGAATATCTTGTATGACCGAGCATGGAATGCAGTCGAGTGCCTTACCATCCAATCGTGAGTCCCTACACCCATTGGCTAGTATCTCCTACTCTGCATCCTGTACTTTAGGGACCGTTATAGAGGATAGGAGAAAAGCTTTTTAAGTAAAATTGAAATATGTGAAAAAGTAAAACTTCCAATCACGGAAGGCCTTCGATGTGCTTAAGTTCGTGGCAAACGGGTTTTGTAGTCACTTTCCCTAGTTGTGGGTCTTGGAGACATTTGTCACCCATCTTACGCCTCCGCGGGGAGTTAATTCTTTTTTACCACAGCCGCACTTAAGACACATCGGAGCCGAGATCGCGCACAGTAACTACCTGGGCCATTATGGCTCGTAATCGTGGGTATTATTCGATTTACTGTGGCCGGCTAGCGTGGGTGCCGATCGTCAACTGTGAACTGCCCCTGGCTGGCCACACCTTATGTTGGGGCTTATAGTCGGTTCATAGTTGCCGGTGAGCCTAACGCCGTAATGAGCTGCCTCGGCTATAGTCGGCCTTCTCGGTGGCTTATAATCGGCTCATTACAGTTGGCTTTAAGGGCCGTCGCGAGCAATGAGTTAACCCGCAGCAGAGGGATGCTGGAGCAAATGTATCTCATTGGCGAGGGCATAGATTTGCATAGTACCTATTAGGTTTTGCCCAGGTGAAGTTGCACCGTGGAGTGCTTTGAGTGGAAATGCTATACGCATAGGATTTTGTTCAACAGAAAAGGATAAAGTTAACAAGTAGCCAAGATATAAAGGAACAAGTTAAAAAAAAAAGAGACAAAGTTTTTTAAAGTGGTTCGGCATGAAAAGGCCTACGTCCACTGATTCTCTTTGTTAATTCACTTCATATGGGCAGTACAAGTTAAGAAAAGTATCGACGGAGGTGCTGGATGTTCCATGCCCTCTGGAACACCTCTCCGTCCACTGTTGACAAAATATAAGCTCCATTGTGGAGATCTTTATGAATTACATATGGTCCATCCCAGATGGGGTCTAGTGCTCCGGGGCGAGGGAAGATTCGCTTGAGGACAAGATCCCCTTCTTGTAAGGTACGATGCTTGACTTTGGAGTTGTATTGCGCTGCCACTTTCTGCTTGTGGGCTGCTGTTTTAAGGACTGCATCATTTCTTCTCTCCTCGACTAGATCCAAAGACATGTGGAGGAGCTCTTCATTCTCTTCCGGGTTATAGTGGATCCTACGGTGGGAAGGCACAATGGTTTCAACTGGGAGCATAGCCTCCGATCTGTATGCCAAAGAGAAAGGAGTGTGCCCCGTCGATGTTCTGAAAGATGTGCGGTAGGCCCACAGTGCCGTAGGGAGTTCATCCACCCAAGCGCCCTTTGACTTTTCGAGCTTCTTTTTGATCAGAGTTTTCAGAATTTTGTTGACTGCTTCGACTTGTCCGTTTGCCTGGGGATATGCTACGGATGAGAAGCTTTTATGAATTCCGTGCTTTCGGCACCAGTTGGCGAATTCCTCGCTGTCAAACTGAAGTCCATTGTTTGATATGATTTTGAGTGGGACTCCGTACCTTAATAACGGGTTAGAGAATCCGCGCCGATAGAGGATGTCTTCTTGTATTGTGTAGCGGGATGCTTTCCTCAAGATTTTCTTGACTTCATTACGCCCGTTGGGTAGAGTGCCACTTTGTAGGTAGTCTCGGATGGGAGTCATCCAAGTTGCTTCTTCGATTGTAGCTATCAGATTCACTTGCTCAAAACTTGGGGCCAGTTGCTTTGAGATGGTTACTTCCCCGAAGATGGTGATGTCTCTCACACTTGCTTGCTTTGCCAATTCGTCGGCCTCTCGGTTCTCCTCCCGAGGGATGTGTTTGACTAAGTAGTGGTCCAATCGGCTGAGAAGTAACTTGGTCTTCTTTAGATATGCTATGAGTCATTCTTCTCGAGCTTGGAATTCTCCTAGTATTTGATTAACAATAAGTTGAGAATCGCTGTGAAGGCACAAAGAATTGGCTCCGATTTCTATGGCAATTTCTAGTCCAGCTATCACTGCTTCATATTCTGCATCGTTGTTGGTGGCAGTGAACTCCAACCTTATAGCGTAGTGCAGTTTGTTTCCCCTGGGAGTGATTATTACCACACCTGCCCCCGAGCCTTGTTCGTTTGATGCACCATCCACAAAGAGATTCCACTTGATATCTTCTGCTATTTCCAATTTCTCCTTATCTTTGTTGGTAGTGAATTCTGCAATGAAATCAGCCATGGCTTGTCCCTTGATGGGGGTGCGAGGGTGATAGGTGATATCATACTGACTTAGTTCAATGCACCATTTAAGTAGTCGCCCAGAAGTGTCGGGACGATGGAGTACCTGCCTCAGTGGTTGATCAGTCAGAACTTTGATGGAATGGGACTGGAAGTAGTGACGCAGCTTTCGTGATGTGATTAGTAAACAGTATGCTAGCTTCTCAAGTTTAGGATATCTGACTTCTTCCCCAGTAAACCTTTTGCTGACGAAGTAAACTGGCCGCTGCGTGCGGTTGTCTTCCCTTACCAAGGCAGCGCTTAGGGCGTGAGATGACACAGCAAGGTATATGTATAACTCTTCGCCTTCGCTTGGAGTCGAGAGTACCGGTGGTTTCTGGAGGTGTTCGATTAGGTTAAGGAAAGCGGTTAAGCATTCGTCAGTCCATTCGAACTTTCCTTTGTCTTTCTTTAGAGCTTCGAAAAAGGGGACGCACTTGTCCGTTGCCTTGGAGATGAATCGGCTTAGGGCAGCCACTTTTCCATTTAGGCTTTGCATTTCCTTTCGGGTGGAAGGTATCTTGATATCCCTTAGCGCTCGGACTTGTTCAGGGTTTGCTTCTATCCCTCTGGCATGAACGATGAATCCTAAGAACTTTCCTGATGACACTCCGAAGGAGCATTTTAGTGGATTCAACTTCATTCCATATTGTCGAAGTACTTGAAACATCTTGCCTAGGTGGCTTACGTGATCTTTGGCTTTCCTTGACTTTACCAGCATGTCATCCACATATACTTCCATAGTTTGTCCTATTAGCCCTGCAAACATCTTGTTGACGAGGCGCTGGTAGGTGGCTCCTGCATTTTTAAGTCCGAAAGGCATTACCTTATAGCAGTATAAACCTCGGTCGGTGATGAAACTAGTGTGGTCTTGGTCGGGAGCATGCATAGGAATTTGGTTATATCCTGAGTATGCATCCATAAAAGATAGGAGTTCGTGTCTGTAACGACCCAGAATTTTGAACGAATTAAATTGAGAATATTTAATTTATTTTAAATATTTGAACGATGATTTAATTTGAATCCCCGATTCAACTCTGAATTTTGCGATTTAACTTTAAAAATTTAATCTATTGAATGCTGAATAAAAATTTAAATCTTCAATTTGAAGCTAAAGAAAAATATTTCGAAAACTTGAAAAATTCGTATTGATAATACTGAAGGTAATTGAAGTTTCAGAATCGAATTTGAAAGTGTTTGTTCAGTTTTGAAATTATATTGTTCGAATCGATATTTAAAAATAGCCGTCCGAGGCGCAGTCTCGGAATTCGACGAAACTAGTTCCATTGGATCCGTAATATTGAATTATTACCGGATTTCAAATTTCGTAATTTTCAGAGCTATTGTGTGATCGTACGAGATAAAACGTCTGCACAGTAATTAATCGATTTAATTTAAATATAACTTTATACACTCAAATCAACAGACCCCCCTATTATCTGATTTGCGTCGACCTATTCCCTGAAACATCGCGTACTCTTGTCTCCTCGTTTCTTTTTAAAATCCCACGCAACTTCATTCCAAAGCAAAGAAAAATTTAATGGCCGAACAAAATTTTCTTCCTTCTCAAGAATCCAACTGTTCTCGTTCAAAATCAAGTCTCGCGATGCAGGCGATTCAAACTCGATGGGAGGTTTGCGAACGCGAGTTCGATTAGGGATCGACACTTCAAATTAAAACAAACTCGTTCAAAGGAAATAAAAATAAAATGGCAGAGCGTTTTCTTCCGTCTCTTCCAAATCGAGAGCGAGGCAACGCGTGGCCTGGAGTGCTCGCGCATGTGTGAATTCAAGAGGGATGGTTGCGACGTCGACTTCGAAGCTGTGGCGTCGCGTGCTCGAACAGGACAACGACAAATCGTAGTTAGGGCGCGCGCGAGGCTGGGGATTTGGCGACGAGGCTGATGGTGGATTCGGGGTCGTGAGCAGGCGGGTGGCTTCGCGATGGAAGGGGAGGCGCTCGCATACATGAAGACTGGCTCGAGTGGGGAGGCGCGGCAGAAGTGCTAGGGTTTCGTGAACGAGCAGGTTGGGTTTGCAATGTCGAGCAGTGAATAGTCGCGATGTTCGAGTTTGGTGATTTCACAGTAAGGTAATTTCAGTTTCACTTAATTGGATTTATGAATAAATATACAGATTTGAAAGAAAAAAATGATGAATGAAATTGATAGTAACAGTAAAATGAATTTCTGTTTTGTATTTACAATAGGAAAATATATATATGTCAAAAGTTGTTTACAGTAAAAGAAAAAATTATATACATAAAGTTTTAAATTTATAAAACAAAGGAAAGTTTTGATTTTGAAACAGTAAGGATAATTAAATTGTTGATAAGTGATTAAGTTTAAAGTAGGAAATTTAGTTTTAGAGTAAATTTTTAGTTTAACAAATTTTATTAAAAGAAATTGATTTAAAGATATTAATTTAAAGTAAAATTATTAGTTAGAATTTAAACCTATTAAATGGAAATTAATTGTTAAATTAGTTCAAATTAAAATTGTTAAACAATTTAATCCATTGAAAAGAAATTGTTGTTCGATTTATTCGAATATTGATAAATTGTATAAATTGTTTATACAAGGTATAAATCGAGAAAACAAGTCTGGGATGGAAATGGATGGCAAATTAAAAGCTAAGGTGAGATTTTTCTCACTCAAAAATGAATTGCAGTTTTTTTGACTGATATGATTGCTATTTGGATGTGATATTAGATATAGTAGGATATCTATATATATATATAGCAATATATACATATTGGCATATATATATATATTGGATTGATTGATTTCCCGCCTCGTATAGCGGATGAGACCCTATTGCGCCGTTAGTAAGCTGATATATTATAAAAACCCATATACCGCGATATTCCACCTTGAAGTGGAATTGGTATTGTGCTAACGTCTTTGGATGCAGGGAAACAGGTTGGAGGGATCCAACTGGACCCCTCACATTGATTGAATTTATTTCTACTGTGATGTGATAATCTGTGAATGATTATTGATGTTATTGAATTGATGTCTGGAAATTGTTTGAAAGCTAAAATTTAGCTGAATGGATGTTTGATATCATTGGATTCCAAAATAAACGAAATTGAATTTTTGAAATCAAAATAGAAATTTCTAAGTGAATTAATTTTAGAAATTGAATAAATTTTGAAGAAAGGAATTTCTAAAGTATAAAAAGTTAGTTCTTATAATCTTATCGAATTAATTCCAGAATCAAGTGAAAATGTTAAATAAATGGATTCGTAAAATAGTGATTATAATTTGAAGAATTTAATTTAAGAATTTGGATTTTTAAATAGATTGAAAGAAACGATTGAAATTTATTTCCTTAAAAAGGAATTTATTAAAAGAAGATAAGTTGGAAATCCAACTAGAAATTTAAATTGGTAAATTGAAATAAATTGGGAAATCAATGTAAAATGATTTCAATTTGAAGAATCCATTTTAAAACAGAATATTGAATAATTTGAGAAAAAAATGAGGAATTTACTTAGTAGTGATAAATAAATTTTTAAATCAATATCGAAATTGATTTGGGATTGAAGTTTTTATAAATAGAATTGGAATTTATAAAAGTTGTTTATAAATCCGAAATCACTTATTTTGATAAGTAAAAAAATATAGAAGTTGATAAAAAGAAGATTTATAAGTCGAGGTTGTTATTAAAATAGAAATAGAATTTATAACCGTGTTTATAAATTCGAAATCGATTGAATTTGATAAATTAAATATAGAAGATTACTAAAGAAGATATATTCACGATTTTGGATAGCGAATTTTTATTGAAATAAAAATGTGTAGAAAAGATTGAAATTGGGTTAAGTGAATTATATTCACGATTTTGGACAGTAAAGATATTTTTAAGTAAAATGGATACGTTTTTGAAGAAGTGATATTAAAAATGAAGTTAAACATTTTAAAGATGTTTTAAAATGTATTATGAATCGAAAGCATAGATTTCAACATTCATTGTTGAAATAGGCGTTTTCGAGAAATAAGGAAATGATGGACTATAACACTGTTGTTATAGTAAATGATTTTCGAAAGAAAATGTTTTTTTTGTCTAGTATTGGGATTTATATATCTATCTTAATTTCGAATCCCTATACTAGTGATTTTGAGTCGTCGTAACGATGTTTTACGTAACATTCGTTTTGACTCAAATAAATGTGCTTAAGAGAATGATTTCCTTAAAGAATGAAATATATACTTAATATTGATCTAAGTATATCGAATATTTTCAAATGTTGAAAATAAATTGATTTGTGAATTACTTATTTTAAATAAGTATGGAATTGCTTTTCCAATATGAAACGAAGGGTTTGAAACTTTATCTTTTAAAGATAAATTGAAAAGTGAATATTTGAAATTTGTTTTCAAACGGTTGAGTGTGGAAATTTTATATCTAGTAAAGATATTTTTGAAAGATAAATAATTGGGAAAATTATTTGGAATCTGATGATGTTGCGCATCTTTATTGATAGTTAAATAACCGACTATCAATAATTACCTTGAATAGATATTTGTTGTGAATTGGATGAATTTGAATGCCACACTTATTTTTAAATAAACGCTCACTATTCGGGTTAGCCGGGAAAGGACCATGGGGTCGTATAACCCATTCCGAATATGTGATACGTCGTTATGAATTGCATTTGAAGACCGGTGTTGAAGACCGGATATTTTTGAAAATGGAAGGATTACCGTCGAGTTACTCTACATCGGCTGATCTCCGATTTAGAGGTTTTATCGCCCTTAGTGGCGGGAAGTCCGGACGTGATTAGAAATTTATCCGGATGTGCAAGGGCTTCGTGAGAAGTGCCTTCGGTTCTGTTCGATCCCGGAACAGACTTGTATGGATTGTGTGTCTGACGTTACAATTTGAGATATAAAGCTGATTTCTTTCAAATACATTTTTGTTGGTGGCGGAGAATTTATTCTCTTAGCTTAACACCCTTCTCTGAGACGTACGAGCTCAGAGGTTATGTAGTTGAAATTTATCAGCGATATACTCCCAATTTGGTAACGTGGCATACTGAGTGTTGCTGTGAAATGATCAGTGTTTGATCATTTGCGATATGATCATTTGTTTGATCTTATATCTTTGTGATCATAGGTTGATCATTTTTGTTTGACCCGAAGCAGGGCTTTGTAGAAAGCGTAGCTTTGTGGACGAGACTTCATCGAGCCTCACACCCCGGAAATGGTCGAAACAGGAAGGATGCAGCAAGGTTCTAGGGAGCAGCGCCCCTTAGTGTATGTCATTCCTTCTGGATAGAGGTGGTATCATGGTATGGAGCCCAGATACTTAACCTATGTGGTTGCTGCATTTTTACTATGTGGTTTGTTGGAAATCGGGGATCCTCGGGAAGATCGGTGACGATCGGGGGATGGCATACGCGTGTCAGTAGTTACCTATTTTTGCAGAGGTAACCCGGCCTTGTGTTGGCAGAGATCCGGTTAGGTTCTCGGGTCGTCTATTCCAGGGACGTACCCATCGTGGCATAGGAAGTTCCTTGGCCTGACCATTTGTTGGAAATCCAAAGAAACAATACGTGACGTGTACGGTTTTAGTTGTAGTACCTGCTATGGAATGTGGCGGTAACCTACTATTGAACATAGTAGCTATAGTAGGCATACGATACTGGTCGTATGTTGGCTAAGATTAATATTATACTTTCGAAATGTTTTCTACACTATGCACTAATAATAATATTAAAAATGATTTGATTTTGCGTAGTAAGCATCTTTGACTATCATAAGAAGAAATCTCCTCCAATTCTGCGTTTGCATTGTGTGTGTGGTGGGAGGTCTTATGGTAGTTTCATTTTCCAAAAGCATTGCGAATTGACATTAAAGTTTTCCTGTTGTTTATTTTAAAGATAAACTGTTTTACGATCTCACACCAGTCACCATGATTGACTCGGAGTTTATTGTTTCCCTTCTAAACTCTGGGTGCCCACCAATTTCCACACGGGCAGCCTAGAGTTATGTTATCAGGATATTCTGGAGCTTTGGAAGCAAGATGGATGACAAGACATAGTATTTGTATCTGATATTATTTATTCCGCTGTGTATTCTGTATGAGGACAAGTTTACATAACTGTCCATTGTTGTATTGAGTTGTATATTGACTCTGATTGATGTATGTATAAACTGATATAGTTCTTTGTTTTAAAAGACTAGTAATTATCTAATATATATTGTTCCGCTGCGATGTGTAAGATTCTGATATTGTTTTCTGTTCTGATGTGTTATCTGTTGTTTCTTCTTCCTCTTTTCTTCTTTCTCTTCTTTTCTTTTCCTTCTATTTTCTTCTTCTTCTACCTTTTCTTTTTCTTAAACCCTCAGGGTTCGTATTTCCATGCCTCTTGAGTTAATCAATGGAGATTAGTGTTTAATCAAGGGTACGGATTTGCGGGTCTTGACAGCTGGTATCAGAGCATATGGTTAAGCGACAACCCTGCTCTGTTGGGTGTTACTCATTAGAGATAGAGTCAGTAGTACTCTAGAATGAGTTGAGTGTAATAATAGATACGAGCGCGTATTTGTTAGTGATATAAAAATGTTTTATATTGTGTTTGCTTATCCGTTGAGATGTTTGTGAATTTTGGTCGGTATGTGGGACGCCATATTATCGATAGGGATTTCTAAACACTTAAACGAGGCAAGACGACATAGTATTGTTTTAAAATAGGGTGAATGAAATAATTTTGCCCAAAACTATTTTTGTATAGAAAAGAAATGATTTTCTATGAATTATCATAATATATGGATGTTTGGTTGTTAGGAAAGTGATGATATTGAAATGTTATCATTACTATTGAAACTGAATAAGAAACTGAAATCGTAACTCCAAAGTTAAGAAATTAATTCACATACAAATGAAATTTAAGAATGTAAACTATAAATGTGATTTGTAATTTAAAACGGAATTCCAGAGAAGTTTTTGGAAATGTTTTGAAAAGAATTTGAAAATTTTGGAGATTTGGAAAGTTAAATCATTTTTGATTTGAAAATGAAATCATTTTTGATTTGAAAATGAATTTCAAAGGTTTTGAAAAATGTTTTGAAGAAATGTAAAGCTCTAAACTCTTTTAGGTCGCTGGAAAATAATTCCGATGATGATCGCGACATCACCGGTGTTCATTTTCGGGTTTCCAAAAGAGAAATTGCTGCCAAATTGTTTTTAAATGAAAGTTGTTTGGAAAATTGGGTTTGGTTTTTGAAATTCAAAGAATGATTTGAATTGTTTTCAAAAATGGCTTTGAAATGAGGGTAAGACTCTGGAATACTATATAAAAATATTTATGAAATATTACGAAGTTGATAACTTGTAAAGTTTAAAGTTTAAATAAAAAAATTCATTTAACGAATGAAATTTTAAATATGAATTGGAAGCATAAGGAAATGTATTCATATATGAATAAAATGGTGAATATAAATTGTAAATGAATTTATAAATGAAAATAGAATTCAAAGAAGATAATTGAAAATAAAATTCATAATGGAATTAGTAATGTGAATGGATAAATGATTTTATAAATCAAAATGTAAGTAAGTCAAAGACTTATAAAAATATTTGAAATTTGATAGAAATGAGATTCAAATTGTAAATGAATGAATTTGTGAATAAATTTGCAATTGCAAGTGCAAGAAAATAAAATTCAATATTCAGAAGTTGAATTGGATCCAAATTAGAATTGAAATTGTGAATTAAAAATTCAAATGAATGTGAAATGTAAAATGGAATGAAAATGAATATGTATAACTTCAATAGTGAAGTAAAAATATATAAGAAGTATATATTGAAAAATTTGTAATAGAATTTGCAAAATGGTTTGAAAGTTGTAACTAGATATTATGGCTAGTAGGATATACAGGTGTTATAAAAGGAATTGGATTTGATTTCAAAGATAAGATTTGAATTGCTCGACAAAAGGTAAGTATTTGAATTTCAATATGAGTTTTTGCTGATTTCTTCTCTAGCCGCTTGGCCTTTTCTTTTTCTTTTTGAAATCTGAGAGTCCGTAGGGACGTTTTGTAGTCGTGCCGTGTTAGCCGCGCAAAGGAGACGCTGGCGAAATTTTTCGAAAATTTCGAGTGTTAGAAAATTTTGAGAAAATTTTGAAGTTTAAATTTGAATTTGAAATTTAAATTGAATTGAGAAGTAAAACAATGTTGTTTGAAATCGGTAATTGAAGTTGAAAATTTAGTTGAATGGATAACGAATCTTTAGTAGAAAGATTTGTTTTGATAAATTGATAAAACTATTGAATGTTGAAAAATAGTAGACGAGTTAAGGACACCATTCTTCCTAACTTGTAATTTCGAGGACGAAATTATTTTAAGGGGGGAAGTCTGTAACGACCCAGAATTTTGAACGAATTAAATTGAGAATATTTAATTTATTTTAAATATTTGAACGATGATTTAATTTGAATCCCCGATTCAACTCTGAATTTTGCGATTTAACTTTAAAAATTTAATCTATTGAATGCTGAATAAAAATTTAAATCTTCAATTTGAAGCTAAAGAAAAATATTTCGAAAGCTTGAAAAATTCGTATTGATAATACTGAAGGTAATTGAAGTTTCAGAATCGAATTTGAAAGTGTTTGTTCAGTTTTGAAATTATATTGTTCGAATCGATATTTAAAAATAGCCGTCCGAGGCGCAGTCTCGGAATTCGACGAAACTAGTTCCATTGGATCCGTAATATTGAATTATTACCGGATTTCAAATTTCGTAATTTTCAGAGCTATTGTGTGATCGTACGAGATAAAACGTCTGCACAGTAATTAATCGATTTAATTTAAATATAACTTTATAACTCAAATCAACAGACCCCCCTATTATCTGATTTGCGTCGACCTATTCCCTGAAACATCGCGTACTCTTGTCTCCTCGTTTCTTTTTAAAATCCCACGCAACTTCATTCCAAAGCAAAGAAAAATTTAATGGCCGAACAAAATTTTCTTCCTTCTCAAGAATCCAACTGTTCTCGTTCAAAATCAAGTCTCGCGATGCAGGCGATTCAAACTCGATGGGAGGTTTGCGAACGCGAGTTCGATTAGGGATCGACAATTCAAATTAAAACAAACTCGTTCAAAGGAAAAAAAAAATGGCAGAGCGTTTTCTTCCGTCTCTTCCAAATCGAGAGCGAGGCAACGCGTGGCCTGGAGTGCTCGCGCATGTGTGAATTCAAGAGGGATGGTTGCGACGTCGACTTCGAAGCTGTGGCGTCGCGTGCTCGAACAGGACAACGACAAATCGTAGTTAGGGCGCGCGCGAGGCTGGGGATTTGGCGACGAGGCTGATGGTGGATTCGGGGTCATGAGCAGGCGGGTGGCTTTGCGATGGAAGGGGAGGCGCTCGCATACGTGAAGACTGGCTCGAGTGGGGAGGCACGGCAGATGTGCTAGGGTTTCGTGAACGAGCAGGTTGGGTTTGCAATGTCGAGCAGTGAATAGTCGCGATGTTCGAGTTTGGTGATTTCACAGTAAGGTAATTCCAGTTTCACTTAATTTGATTTATGAATAAATATATAGATTTGAAAGAAAAAAATGATGAATGAAATTGATAATAACAGTAAAAGGAATTTCTGTTTTGTATTTACAATAGGAAAATATATATATGTCAAAAGTTGTTTACAGTAAAAGAAAAAATTATATACATAAAGTTTTAAGTTTATAAAACAGAGGAAAGTTTTGATTTTGAAACAGTAAGGATAATTAAATTGTTGATAAGTGATTAAGTTTAAAGTAGGAAATTTAGTTTTAGAGTAAATTTTTAGTTTAACAAATTTTATTAAAAGAAATTGATTTAAAGATATTAATTTAAAGTAAAATTATTAGTTAGAATTTAAACCTATTAAATGGAAATTAATTGTTAAATTAGTTCAAATTAAAATTGTTAAACAATTTAATCCATTGAAAAGAAATTGTTGTTCGATTTATTCGAATATTGATAAATTGTATAAATTGTTTATACAAGGTATAAATCGAGAAAACAAGTCTGGGATGGAAATGGATGGCAAATTAAAAGCTAAGGTGAGATTTTTCTCACTCAAAAATGAATTGCAGTTTTTTTTGACTGATATGATTGCTATTTGGATGTGATATTAGATATAGTAGGATATCTATATATATATATAGCAATATATACATATTGGCATATGTATATATTGGATTGATTGATTTCCCGCCTCGTATAGCGGATGAGACCCTATTGCGCCGTTAGTAAGCGGATATATTATAAAAACCCATATACCGCGATATTCCACCTTGAAGTGGAATTGGTATTGTGCTAACGTCTTTGGATGCAGGGAAACAGGTTGGAGGGATCCAACTGGACCCTTCACATTGATTGAATTTATTTCTACTGTGATGTGATAATCTGTGAATGATTATTGATGTTATTGAATTGATGTCTGGAAATTGTTTGAAAGCTAAAATTTAGCTGAATGGATGTTTGATATCATTGGATTCCAAAATAAACGAAATTGAATTTTTGAAATCAAAATAGAAATTTCTAAGTGAATTAATTTTAGAAATTGAATAAATTTTGAAGAAAGGAATTTCTAAAGTATAAAAAGTTAGTTCTTATAATCTTATCGAATTAATTCCAGAATCAAGTGAAAATGTTAAATAAATGGATTTCGTAAAATAGTGATTATAATTTGAAGAATTTAATTTAAGAATTTGGATTTTTAAATAGATTGAAAGAAACGATTGAAATTTATTTCCTTAAAAAGGAATTTATAAGAAGAAGATAAGTTGGAAATCCAACTAGAAATTTAAATTGGTAAATTGAAATAAATTGGGAAATCAATGTAAAATGATTTCAATTTGAAGAATCCATTTTAAAACAGAATATTGAATAATTTGAGAAAAAAATGAGGAATTTACTTAGTAGTGATAAATAAATTTTTAAATCAATATCGAAATTGTTTTGGGATTGAAGTTTTTATAAATAGAATTGGAATTTATAAAAGTTGTTTATAAATCCGAAATCACTTATTTTGATAAGTAAAAAAATATAGAAGTTGATAAAAAGAAGATTTATAAGTCGAGGTTGTTATTAAAATAGAAATAGAATTTATAACCGTGTTTATAAATTCGAAATCGATTGAATTTGATAAATTAAATATAGAAGATTACTAAAGAAGATATATTCACGATTTTGGATAGCGAATTTTTATTGAAATAAAAATGTGTAGAAAAGATTGAAATTGGGTTAAGTGAATTATATTCACGATTTTGGACAGTGAAGATATTTTTAAGTAAAATGGATACGTTTTTGAAGAAGTGATATTAAAAATGAAGTTAAACATTTTAAAGATGTTTTAAAATGTATTATGAATCGAAAGCATAGATTTCAACATTCATTGTTGAAATAGGCGTTTTCGAGAAATAAGGAAATGATGGACTATAACACTGTTGTTATAGTAAATGATTTTCGAAAGAAAATGTTTTTTTTGTCTAGTATTGGGATTTATATATCTATCTTAATTTCGAATCCCTATACTAGTGATTTTGAGTCGTCGTAACGATGTTTTACGTAACATTCGTTTTGACTCAAATAAATGTGCTTAAGAGAATGATTTCCTTAAAGAATGAAATATATACTTAATATTGATCTAAGTATATCGAATATTTTCAAATGTTGAAAATAAATTGATTTGTGAATTACTTATTTTAAATAAGTATGGAATTGCTTTTCCAATATGAAACGAAGGGTTTGAAACTTTATCTTTTAAAGATAAATTGAAAAGTGAATATTTGAAATTTGTTTTCAAACGGTTGAGTGTGGAAATTTTATATCTAGTAAAGATATTTTTGAAAGATAAATAATTGGGAAAATTATTTGGAATCTGATGATGTTGCGCATCTTTATTGATAGTTAAATAACCGACTATCAATAATTACCTTGAATAGATATTTGTTGTGAATTGGATGAATTTGAATGCCACACTTATTTTTAAATAAACGCTCACTATTCGGGTTAGCCGGGAAAGGACCATGGGGTCGTATAATCCATTCCGAATATGTGATACGTCGTTATGAATTGCATTTGAAGACCGGTGTTGAAGACCGGATATTTTTGAAAACGGAAGGATTACCGTCGAGTTACTCTACATCGGCTGATCTTCGATTTAGAGGTTTTATCACCCTTAGTGACGGGAAGTCCGGACGTGATTAGAAATTTATCCAGATGTGCAAGGGCTTCGTGAGAAGTGCCTTCGGTTCTGTTCGATCCCGGAACAGACTTGTATGGATTGTGTGTTTGACGTTACAATTTGAGATATAAAGCTGATTTCTTTCAAATACATTTCTGTTGGTGGCGGAGAATTTATTCTCTTAGCTTAACACCCTTCTCTGAGACGTACGAGCTCAGAGGTTATGTAGTTGAAATTTATCAGCGATATACTCCCAATTTGGTAACGTGGCATACTGAGTGTTGCTGTGAAATGATCAGTGTTTGATCATTTGCGATATGATCATTTGTTTGATCTTATATCTTTGTGATCATAGGTTGATCATTTTTGTTTGACCCGAAGCAGGGCTTTGTAGAAAGCGTAGCTTTGTGGACGAGACTTCATCGAGCCTCACACCCCGGAATTGGTCGAAACAGGAAGGATGCAGCAAGGTTTTTAGGGAGCAGCGCCCCTTAGTGTATGTCATTCCTTCTGGATAGAGGTGGTATCATGGTATGGAGCCCAGATACTTAACCTATGTGGTTGCTGCATTTTTACTATGTGGTTTGTTGGAAATCGGGGATCCTCGGGAAGATCGGTGACGATCGGGGGATGGCATACGCGTGTCAGTAGTTACCTATTTTTGCAGAGGTAACCCGGCCTTGTGTTGGCAGAGATCCGGTTAGGTTCTCGGGTCGTCTATTCCAGGGACGTATCCATCGTGGCATAGGAAGTTCCTTGGCCTGACCATTTGTTGGAAATCCAAAGAAACAATACGTGACGTGTACGGTTTTAGTTGTAGTACCTGCTATGGAATGTGGCGGTAACCTGCTATTGAACATAGTAGCTATAGTAGGCATACGATACTGGTCGTATGTTGGCTAAGATTAATATTATACTTTCGAAATGTTTTCTACACTATGCACTAATAATAATATTAAAAATGATTTGATTTTGCGTAGTAAGCATCTTTGACTATCATAAGAAGAAATCTCCTCCAATTCTGCGTTTGCATTGTGTGTGTGGTGGGAGGTCTTATGGTAGTTTCATTTTCCAAAAGCATTGCGAATTGACATTAAAGTTTTCCTGTTGTTTATTTTAAAGATAAACTGTTTTACGATCTCACACCAGTCACCATGACTGACTCGGAGTTTATTGTTTCCCTTCTAAACTCTGGGTGCCCACCAATTTCCACACGGGCAGCCTAGAGTTATGTTATCAGGATATTCTAGATATTCTGGAGCTTTGGAAGCAAGATGGATGACGAGACGTAGTATTTGTATCTGATATTATTTATTCCGCTGTGTATTCTATATGAGGACAAGTTTACATAACTGTCCATTGTTGTATTGAGTTGTATATTGACTCTGATTGATGTATGTATAAACTGATATAGTTCTTTGTTTTAAAAGACTAGTAATTATCTAATATATATTGTTCCGCTGCGATGTGTAAGATTCTGATATTGTTTTCTGTTCTGATGTGTTATCTGTTGTTTCTTCTTCCTCTTTTCTTCTTTCTCTTCTTTTCTTTTCCTTCTATTTTCTTCTTCTTCTACTTTTTCTTTTTCTTAAACCCTCAGGGTTCGTATTTCCATGCCTCTTGAGTTAATCAATGGAGATTAGTGTTTAATCAAGGGTACGGATTTGCGGGTCTTGACAGTGCCCGGCTGTGCTGTCTACAAGTTGGTCGATTCTGGGAAGTGGGAAGCAATCCTTTAGGCTACTTACCGTCGAGTTACTCTACATCGACTGATCTTCGATTTAGAGGTTTTATCACCCTTAGTGACGGGAAGTCCGGACGTGATTAGAAAATTATCCGGAAATGCAAGGGCTTCGTGAGAAGTGCCTTCGGTTCTGTTCGATCCCGGAACAGACTTGTATGGATTGTATGTCTGACGTTACAATTTGAAATATAAAGCTGATTTCTTTCAAATACATTTCTGTTGGTGGCGGAGAATTTATTCTCTTAGCTTAACACCCTTCTCTGAGACGTACGAGTTCAGAGGTTATGTAGTTGAAATTTATCAGCGATATATCCCAATTTGGTAACGTGGCATACTGAGTGTTGCTGTGAAATGATCAGTGTTTGATCATTTGTGATATGATCATTTGTTTGATCTTATATCTTTGTGATCATAGGTTGATTATTTTGTTTGACCCGAAGCAGGGCTTTTTTGAGAAAGCGTAGCTTTGTGGACGAGACTTCGTCGAGCCTCACACCCCGGAAATGGTCGAAACAGGACGAATGCAGCAAGGTTCTAGGGAGTAGCGCCCCTTAGTGTATGTCATTCCTTCTGGATAAAGGTGGTATCATGGTATGGAGCCCAGATACTTAACCTCTGTGGTTACTGCATTATTATTATCTATGTGGTTTGTTGCGAATCGGGGATCCTCGGGAAGATCGGTGACGATCGGGGGATGGCATACGCGTGTCAGTAGTTACCTATTTTTGCAGAGGTAACCCGGCCTTGTGTTGGCAGAGATCC
Source organism: Allium fistulosum (assembly GCA_030737815.1). Taxonomy (NCBI): domain Eukaryota; kingdom Viridiplantae; phylum Streptophyta; class Magnoliopsida; order Asparagales; family Amaryllidaceae; genus Allium; species Allium fistulosum. The sequence continues at coordinate 1,188,392,487 of CM060904.1, read as the reverse complement.
GGTTAGGTTCTCGGGTCGTCTATTCCAGGGACGTACCCATCGTGGAAAGGAAGTTCCTTAGCCTGACCATTTGTTGGAAATCCAAAGAAACAATACGAGCCTTTACGATTTCAATTGTATAACCTGTCTCCTCAGGAGGCAGCTATAGCGGGCATAATATAATGGTACCTATGCTGGCTAAGATTTATATTATACTTTCGAAATGTTTTCCACTATGCACTAATAATAATATCAAAAACGATTTGATTTTGCGTAGTAAGCATCTTTGACTATCATAAGAAGAAATCTCCTCCAAGTCTGCGTTTGCATTGTGTGTGTGGTGGGAGGTCTTATGGTAGTTTCATTTTCCAAAAGCATTGCGAATTGACTTTAAAAATATTTCTGTTGTTTAATTTAAAGATAAACTGTTTTACGATCTCACACCAGTCACCATGACTGACTCGGAGTTTATTGTTCCCTTCTAAACTCTGGGTGCCCACCAATTTCCACACGGGCAGCCTAGAGTTATATTATCAGGATATTCTGGATATTCTGGAGCTTTGGAGATAAGCTGGATGACGAGACGTAGTATTTGTATCTAATAGTATTTATTCCGCTGTGTATTCTGTATGAGGACAAGTTATATAACTGTCCATTGTTGTACTGAGTTGTATATTGACTCTGATGATTGATGTATGTATAAACTGATATAGTTCTTTGTTTTAAAAGACTAGTGATTATCTATTATATATTGTTCCGCTGCGATGTGTAAGATTCTGATATTGTTTTCTGTTCTGATGTGTTGTTCTCTTCTTTCTTCTTCTTCCCCTTTTCTTCTATCTTTTCTTCTATCTCTTCTTTTAAACATTAAAGTTCGCGTTTCCACCACCCGATCGTTCGACAGTTGCTACAGTGGACGTAGCAGTGTCGGGTTTTCGGAAGACGGATTTGCGGGTCTTTACAAGTGGTATCAGAGCATATGGTTAAGCGACAACCCTGCTCTGTTGGGTGTTACTCATTAGAGATAGAGTCAGCAGTACTCTAGAATGAGTTGAGTGTAATAATAGATATGAGCGCGTATTTGTTATTTGAATATGAAATTGTTTTGTATTGTGTTGACTTATCGGTTGATTGTTTATGGATTCTGGTCGGTGCAGTCTAGCTAACTGTAATCGATAGGGGTTTCTAAACTCTTAAACAAGGTAAACTGACACGGTATTGTTTTGAAATAGGGTAAATGAAATAATTTTACCCAAAACTATTTTTGTATAGAAAAGAAATGGTCTTCTATGAATTATCATAGTATATGGATGCATGGTTGTTAGGAAGTAATAATATTGAAATGTTATCATTATTATATGAAATTGAATAAGAAATTGAAATCATAACTCCAAAGATTTAAGAAATAAATTCACATACGAATGAAATTTAAGAATATAAATTATAAACGTAACTTATAATTTGAAACGGAATTCCAGAGAAGTTTTTGGAAATGTTTTGAAAAGAATTTGAAAATTTTGGAGATTTGGAAAGTTTAATTTCTTTTTGATTTGGAAATGAATTTCAAAGGTTTTGAAAAGTATTTTGGAGAAATGAAAGCTCTAAACTCTTTTCGGTCGCTGGAAAATAATTCCGATGATGACCGCGGCATCATTGGTGTTCATTTTCGGGTTTCCAAAAGAGGAATTGCTGCCAAATTATTTTAAATAAAAGTTGTTTGGAAAATTGAGTTTTGTTTTGAAAATTCAAAAGATAAATTTGAATTGTTTTCAAAATGGTTTTGAAAGGTTGAAAAGACTCTGGAATACCATATGAAAATATCTATGAATATTATGAAGTTGAATTAGATAAATTGAGACTTGAATTGTGAACTAAATAAAAGAATGGTTCGGAATTGCAAATAAATTCAAGTAAGAAGAAATAAATTCAAATGAATGTGAAATGTGAAATTGAATGATAATGGATATAACTTCAATAGTAAACTAGAAATGGTATAAGAAGTTGATATTAGAAGTTTGTAATAAAATTTGCAAAATAGTTGGATGTTATAACTAGATATTATGGCTAGTAGATATACAGGTATAAAGGAAATTGAAATTGATTTCGAAGATAATTTGAATTGCTCGACAAATGGTAAGTATTTAAATTTGAATATGAGATTTGATGATTTCTTGTCTAGCCGCTTGGCTTTTTCTTTTTCTTTTTGAAATCTGAGAGTCCGTAGGGACGTTTTGTAGTCGTACCGTATTAGCCGCGCAAAGGAGACGCTGGCGAAATTTTTTGGAAATTTAGGGCGTTAGAAAATTTTTGAGAAATTTTGAAAGTTTAAAATTTGAATTTAAACTCGAATTTGAATTTAGAAGTAAAACAATGCTGTTGAAACTTATAATTGAAGTTGAAAGATAGTTGGAATGATAACGAATCTTTAGTAGAAAGATTTGTTCTGAAAATTTGATAAAACTGTTGGATTGTGAAAAATGATAGACGAGTTAAGGACCATTTTTCCTAACTTGTAATTTCGAGGACGAAATTCTTTTAAGGAGGGAAGTCTGTAACGACCCAGAATTTTGAATGAATTAAATTGAAAATATTTAATTAATTCTAAATATTTGAACGATGATTTAATTTGAATCCCCGATTTAAATTTGAATTTGGCGATTAAATTATATAATTTAATCTATTGAACTGGATAAAAATTTGAATCTTCAAATTTAGACCGATTAAAAATATTTCAAAAGTTTGTAAAATTCATATAGATGATACTGAAGATAATAGAATCTTCAGAAACGAATTTGGAAGTGAATTGTTCAGTTTGAAAAATTATCGTTCGTATCGATATTCAAAAATAGCGTTCCGGGGCACAGTCTCGGAATTCGACGAAACCAGTTCCATTGGGTCCGGAATATTGTATTATTACTGGGTTTCAAATTTCGTATTGATCAGAGTTGTTATATGAGCGTGCGACATATAAACGCATTGAAATTAAATTAAAATCAATTTAAATTTTTAAATTTAAATTATTGGTCAAAGACAACACACTTTTCTTCCTTTAAACACGCCTAGATTTACGCCGAGAGTCACGAAGGAATCAGGCAAGCACAACATTTTTCTCTGCATAACCACGTCGTCTTCATTTTATAATGGCCAATACTCTGTTTAAATTAATAATGGCCGCCCCTTTCAGTTTAGAAACCACGAATTCGTTCTAAAAAGAAAAATGGTAGAGCGAGAATCGAACTCATCCTCCTCCTACGCGATACTTTCTACTACTGATTTGAAGAACGGCTACTGTCTCTCTTTACTTCCACTGCTAATTTGATGGAGACGAGGGCTCGATTCGCATGAAGCAGGGTTGCGGCGGCAATGGCGACTTTGGGCGCTGGGATTCGCGAGGGCCGAGGCGAGGTACGGTTGGCAACCGCGAACGTGGGCGGCGTGTCGTGATGTCGCGATGGTCGCGTGACTCGCGTGGCAACTGGCGGAGGCAGCAGATGCGAGGTGGCGCAGTGGAAGCGTGAGGCGAGAGCGATTGGGTTTCGTTGGCGTGGAGCCGGAGTTAGGGCATCTCGTTCTGGGTTGCTCGATTTGGAGGGGAGGCGTTCGTATGTCAATCGCGATGTTCGAATTCGAGAACAGTGAGGTAGTTTTCTTCTTTTTATTTAAATTTGATAGAAATTTTTTTTATAAATTCACAGTATATAAATTTACAGTAAGGTTTAAGATAAAATTTCTGTTTTATCTATATGTATATGTAGGTTCAAAAAGGAAGAAAATAATTTTTTACAGATAAAGGAAATTTTCTTTTTTTCTTATTTTATTTTAACAGTAAGACAACATTTTGCTATTTTCTAATTTTAAAGATGAATAAGTATTTGTCTATACAGTAAACCAGAGAAAAGAAAAAAATAAATAGATGAATATAGACAGAGGGTATTTTACAGTGCTGTTTAAATTAATTTAAATAAATAATAATATATTTGGATTTTGAGGTTATATATATATATGCAGTTTTCAATTTTAATAAGCGTGCAGAAGAAAAATCTAGATAGATAAGGTTTTAAATTGTAACAATAAAGAAAATACAGTTTTCCAAATTTATAAGTAGTTCCAGAAGAAAAATGCATATTTTTAATTTGCTAAGTTTATTTTTAATAATAGATTTGGTGATAAATTTATTCAGTTTACCCATTTAATCATTTTTAGATACTAAAAGTACTAATTTAAGTTAAGGAAAATCTGTCTTAATTTAAAAGTAATAAATAAGTTTACTGTATATCAGTAAATGATTTCAAAAAGGAAAGTAAATACATATATTTTCACTTAACCAGTTATTTTAAATAATGTATTAAAGGGAAATTTAGTTTTAAATTTGCTTGTTAGTAAAATTAATAGGATTAAAAAGAAAAAGTTGTTAAAATCAACTTTATCAGTAAAACTAAATTATTAGTTAATTTAATTAAGGAAATGGAAAATTTATTTGATGGATTAGTCTAAATATTAATAAATGGTATAATTGTTTATACAAGGTCGAATACAACGAAGAAAAATAAATCTGGATTTGGAATGGATTGCAAAATAAAAGCGAAGGTGAGATCTTCTCACTCAGATTTAAAAATTGATTGCAGTTATTGATTGATGATTTGATTGCTATTGGATGTGGTATTAGATATAGTAGGATATATATCTATATATAGCAATATATACATATTGGCATATGTATATATTGGATTGATGATTTCCCGCCTCGTATAGCGGATGAGACCCTATTGCGCCGTTAGTAAGCGGATTTATAAAAAACTATATACCGTGATAATTCCGTACTGGAGCGGGATTGGTATTGTGCTAACATCTTTGGATGCAGGGAAACAGGTTGGAGGGATCCAACTGGACCCCTCACATTGATTGAATTTATTTCTACTGTGATGTGATGATCTATGAATGATTATTGATGTTATTGAATTGATGTCTGGAAATTGTTTTGAAAGCTAAAATTTAGCTGAATGGATGATTGATATCATTGGATTCCAAAAATAAACGAAATTGAATTTTTGAAATTCAAGTAGAAAATTTCTAAGTGAATCAATTTTTGAAATTTAAGAAATTTTGAAGAAAGGAATTTTTAAAGTATAAAAAGTAAATTTTTATAATCGTATTGAATAAATTCCAGAATAAAGTGAAAAATGTTAAATAAATGGATTGTGTAAAATAGTGATTATAAATTGAAGAATTTAATTTAAATTTGGATTTTAAATAGATTGAAAGAAACAATTGAAATTTATTTCCTTTAAAAGGAATTTATCTAAAAGGAGATAAGTTGGAAATCAAATTAGAAATTTAATCGGTAAATTGAAATAATTTGGAAAATCAATGTAAAATGATTTAAATTTGAAGAATCTATTTAGAAACAGGATATTGAAGAATTTGAAAAGAATAAGGAATTTATTTTAGTAGTGAAAATCAATTTAGAAATCAATTTGTAATTGATTGGAATTGAAGTAGAATTAGAAATTTATTTGAAATCCGATTTTTGATTTAAAGGTGAATATTTGGAAAATGAATCCAATTGGAAATAAGGGAATGTGAATTTAAAATGGAAATGATGTTGGAATGATTTATAAAGATATAAACTTTACATTTCGTAAAGTTTAAAAGAACGATTTCTTTGAAATAAATGAATGAAAAGTTAGTAACTTAAAATATGGACTTGTGATAGTTATATCGAGTATAAATTGTATTGTTAATAAAGGAGGTTTATTAAATCGAAGTTGTTAGAAAACACAGAATTGAAATTTATAAAAGTTGTTTATAAACCCGAAATCACTTATTTTGATAAGTAAAATGTAGAAGTTAATTAAAAGAAGATTTATAATCGAGGTTGTTATTAAAACAGAAATAGAATTTATAAACGTGTCTATAAATTCGAAATAGATTGAATTTGAGAAATTAAATATAGAAGATTTTTAAAGGAGATATATTCACGATTTTGGGCAGTGAATATATTGTTAAGAAAAATGGATTTATTTTTGAAGAAGTGATATTCAAAATGAAGTTAAACATTTTAAAGATGTTTTAAAATGTATTAAGAATTGAAAGCATAGATTTCAACAGTTCTTGTTGAAATAGACGTTCTCGAGAAATTTAAGGAAATGGTGGACTATAACACTGTTGTTATGGTAAATGGTTTCCGAAAGGAAATGTTTTATATAGTATTGGGATTTACCTATCTATCTAAATTTTTGAATCCCTATACTAGCGATTTTGGGTCGTCGTAACGATATTTTACGTAACATTCGTTTTGACCCAAATAAATGTGTTAAAAGAATATTTTCCTTAAAGAACGAAATATATACTTAATTTGATTTAAGTATATCAAATATTTTCCAAGTGTTGAAAATAAATAGATTTGTGAAATACTTATTATTAAATAAGTATGGAATTGCTTTTCCAAAAATGAAATGAAATGTTTTGAGAATTTATCCTTGAAAAGATAAATTGAAGTTGAATATTGAAATCGATTTGAAAATCGTATATCAGTAGATTATTTTGAAATATAAATTCACTATGGAATTTATAAAAGAAATGGAAATCCGTTTTAAAGAAAATAAACGTTGATTTATTTTTGAAGTGTGGAAAATTTTATATCTAGTAAAAGATATTTTGGAAGATAAAATAAATTTGGAAAATTATTTGGAATCTGATGATGTTGCGCATCTTTATTGATAGTTAAATAACCGACTATCAATAATTACCTTTAGATAGGTATTTGTTGTGAATTGGATGAATTTGAATGCCACACTTATTTTTAAATAAGCGCTCACTATTCGGGTTAGCCGGGAAAGGACCATGGGGTCGTATAACCCATTCCGAATATGTGATACGTCGTTATGAATTGCATTTGAAGACCGGTGTTGAAGACCGGATATTTTTGAAAACGGAAGGATTACCGTCGAGTTACTCTACATCGACTGATCTTCGATTTAGAGGTTTTATCACCCTTAGTGACGGGAAGTCCGGACGTGATTAGAAAATTATCCGGAAATGCAAGGGCTTCGTGAGAAGTGCCTTCGGTTCTGTTCGATCCCGGAACAGACTTGTATGGATTGTATGTCTGACGTTACAATTTGAAATATAAAGCTGATTTCTTTCAAATACATTTCTGTTGGTGGCGGAGAATTTATTCTCTTAGCTTAACACCCTTCTCTGAGACGTACGAGTTCAGAGGTTATGTAGTTGAAATTTATCAGCGATATATCCCAATTTGGTAACGTGGCATACTGAGTGTTGCTGTGAAATGATCAGTGTTTGATCATTTGTGATATGATCATTTGTTTGATCTTATATCTTTGTGATCATAGGTTTATTATTTTGTTTGACCCAAAGTAGGGCTTTTTTGAGAAAGCGTAGCTTTGTGGACGAGACTTCGTCGAGCCTCACACCCCGGAAATGGTCGAAACAGGACGAATGCAGCAAGGTTCTAGGGAGTAGCGCCCCTTAGTGTATGTCATTCCTTCTGGATAAAGGTGGTATCATGGTATGGAGCCCAGATACTTAACCTCTGTGGTTACTGCATTATTATTATCTATGTGGTTTGTTGCGAATCGGGGATCCTCGGGAAGATCGGTGACGATCGGGGGATGGCATACGCGTGTCAGTAGTTACCTATTTTTGCAGAGGTAACCCGGCCTTGTGTTGGCAGAGATCCGGTTAGGTTCTCGGGTCGTCTATTCCAGGGACGTACCCATCGTGGAAAGGAAGTTCCTTAGCCTGACCATTTGTTGGAAATCCAAAGAAACAATACGAGCCTTTACGATTTCAATTGTATAACCTGTCTCCTCAGGAGGCAGCTATAGCGGGCATAATATAATGGTACCTATGCTGGCTAAGATTTATATTATACTTTCGAAATGTTTTCCACTATGCACTAATAATAATATCAAAAACGATTTGATTTTGCGTAGTAAGCATCTTTGACTATCATAAGAAGAAATCTCCTCCAAGTCTGCGTTTGCATTGTGTGTGTGGTGGGAGGTCTTATGGTAGTTTCATTTTCCAAAAGCATTGCGAATTGACTTTAAAAATATTTCTGTTGTTTAATTTAAAGATAAACTGTTTTACGATCTCACACCAGTCACCATGACTGACTCGGAGTTTATTGTTCCCTTCTAAACTCTGGGTGCCCACCAATTTCCACACGGGCAGCCTAGAGTTATATTATCAGGATATTCTGGATATTCTGGAGCTTTGGAGATAAGCTGGATGACGAGACGTAGTATTTGTATCTAATAGTATTTATTCCGCTGTGTATTCTGTATGAGGACAAGTTATATAACTGTCCATTGTTGTACTGAGTTGTATATTGACTCTGATGATTGATGTATGTATAAACTGATATAGTTCTTTGTTTTAAAAGACTAGTGATTATCTATTATATATTGTTCCGCTGCGATGTGTAAGATTCTGATATTGTTTTCTGTTCTGATGTGTTGTTCTCTTCTTTCTTCTTCTTCCCCTTTTCTTCTATCTTTCCTTCTATCTCTTCTTTTAAACATTAAAGTTCGCGTTTCCACCACCCGATCGTTCGACAGTTGCTACAGTGGACGTAGCAGTGTCGGGTTTTCGGAAGACGGATTTGCGGGTCTTTACATTCATTTTGTCGAATGCGTGTTTGAACAGGATGTTTACTGAGCTTCCAGTGTCTACCAGGATTCGGTAAACTTCGGCGGGACCAAGTCGGGTAGAGATGACCATGGGATCCATGTGAGGGTACTGCCTTCCTTCTAGGTCACGCTTACCGAATGTGATGTCATCACTTTTTTTCCGCTTCGGGTGGCGTTCTTCTATAACCGAATTGACATAGTCTTTATTGTCTCTAAGCGACTTTCCGTACCTTTCCATCTCTTTCCAGCTTCTGTCTGCGATGTGTGGCCCTCCTGAGATGGTATGGACCACTATCTTTTCTTGACTAGAGCTGCTAGCGTTGCGGTTTCCTCTGTCGGCCCCTGGTGAGGGTAGCCTTGGGTTTTCATTGGCAGGAGCTGGGGTCCTGTCCTGACCTTTTACATAACGTTCCAGTTTCTTTCTTCTGATGTGTTCCTCAATCAGATCTCGGAGATGATGGCATTCGTTGGTATCATGCCCGTGAGATTCGTGGAAGCGGCAGAACTTTCCAGACTTCTGTGCGTTATCTGATTCCTTCTTGTATGGTGGGCGTTTGTATCTAACTTCGCCTTGGGTGGTAAGGAAGATATTTTCGACGGTCTCGTTCAAAGGAGTGTAAGTGTCGAATCTTGGTCCTGGCCGATATAGGCGCTTTTCTCCCTTCTTGCCCCCAGCATTGTCTCTGGAATCATTTCTTCGAACGTCCCTTGCCACAACAGGGGCGTTGCCATGGGTTGTCTTATTTTGCTGTCCTGACTGCCCCTCAACGGCAGCATCCTCAAGCCTCATGTATTTCCCGACTTCATGGAAGAAATTGGGTAAAGTAGCTGGTTTTTCTTTTGTCAACCTTCTAGCAAATTTAGTGTCCGGATGCACACCACTGCAGAGGGCCATTAGGATAAGCTTCTCATCGGCATCTTGGACTGCGGCTGCTGCGGCGTTGAATCTGGTTAGGTATTGCTGCAGCTTCTCTCCAGGTTTCTGTTTGACGCTGGATAAGGAATAAGCGTCCTTAGGTTGCTCCACATGAATGCGGAACTGACTGATAAATTTTTCTTTCAACATCTCCCACGAGCTGATGGATCCCTGGGGTAGATGACAGAACCAGGAGGTAGCAAGATCTGCTAAGAAGAGCGGAAAGCATTTGCACAGTACTCCCTCTGTCTCCCCACTCATGAGCATATGTTGCGTGTACCTCTGTAAGTGTACAACGGGATCGGAGGTTCCTTTGTAGGGTTCCATTGTTGGCATCTTCCATTCTCGGGGGGTGATAGCAATTTCGATATTGCGGGCGAAAGGGCTGGTTACCCTAGCACCTATCCCTCGATCTCTTTGCTCCCATTGGACACACTCTCTGAATAAGTGTGCCATCCTTTCATCAGAACTTGGAGCAGATAGAAATGAGTTTGGTTCTGTTCTGTGGGATTGATTCCGTCCAGATGACCTGTAGGGATGGTATCGTCTATCATTCCTCATATTTTCCAATGGCTGCCTTTGATCTTCTGGGAGCATGCTCGGGTCAGCTACAGTTGGCCCTTGCCTTGATCTCCCCCTGCTGGGTTCTGATCTAAGCACTTCCTCGGGTCCAACTTCGGGCTGGACTCTAGCTCGGCCCCGTTCACTGGCGTTTCTGTGGTTAGGCAGCATGACAGGCTCAGCTACAGTTGACCTTTGCCCGGTACCTCCCCCATTGGGTTCGGTACCAAACGTTTCCTCAGGCCTAACTTCGGGCTGTGCTCGGTCTCGGCTCCTACCATGGCTACTTCTGCCGTTAGCTCCTTCGAAGAAGGAAGATCTTTGTTGTCTCTGAGATCCTCCAGACTGGGACTTGCCCCATGATTCAGTGTTGCGGTTGGATTCTTCAGCGTCCCTTAAGCGTGACATGAGATGGTCCACCAAGGCTTCCTGCTGGGACGTGAAGCGGTTAGTTACTTCAACCACAACTCTGTCCAGATCTGCCCTAGTAATTGCTGTAGGCTGTTCTGTGGCAGGAGTGGTTGGGTTAGCCTGTTCTTCATTTGTTACTGTTGCTGGAGGAGGACGATTTACTTGATTCGTGACAGCTGGATCTGGAAGACTGCTGGATGCGATGTTTTTTCCTTTGTTAACATCTTTTCTCTGTTTGGGAGGCATGTTTTCCAAGTAGCGAACGATGCTGTTAGGAAAGCTGTTAAGTGGATGAAGCTGAAGCTTCGAGCTTCTCCGTTCTCAGTGAAAACACCAAAAATGTTTGCACAAAAAATGGACAAACACCTCAAAGTTGTATGATTTAGTAGATCTTATGTTGTTCTTAGCGATTTGAGTGATTTATGCAAATATATGAAAAGCAGGGGCTAAACTGTAAAAAGACACGCAAATTTATAATGGTTCAGCCAGAATGTGCCTACGTCCACTTTATATGTTATTTCTCTTCTCTTGTTTTGATTACAAGTACAAAGCTTTGATACAAGTAAAAGAAAGTTGTTTGAAAGTTCCTTCCGTGCTTGAGCTCTCAAACTTGTCCCCATTGTTGTACCCCTGCCCCTCTATTTATAGAGTGAGGCTGGGGGTAGGGGTCATGGATGTATATAACAACTGGTGGGCCTGGGCTGACGCGACCTGGCCCTGTATTATTGGCCCGGAAGGAGTTGGTCTCCGGTAGGAGCATGGTCCGGTAGGTTGGTTTGGAATGTCTTGGTCCGGTAGATGGTTGGTCCGGTAGATGGTGGGAGGAGCTTGGTCCAGTAGATGCTTGGTCCGGTAGATGGTGGGAGGAGCTTGGTCCGGTAGATGCTTGGTCCGGTAGATGGTGGGAGGAGCTTGGTCCGGTAGATGGTTGGTCCGGTAGATGGTTGGTCCGGTAGATGGTGGGAGGAGCTTGGTCCAGTAGATGCTTGGAGATGGAGTTGGTTCGGCATTGGTTGGGGAGGGAGTTGGTTCGGCATTGCTTGGAGATGGAGTTGGTTCGGTGATCGTGGGATGGAGCTTGGTTCGGTGGCATGGTCGAAATACACCCAACAATATTCCTCTTACTTACTTATTTTCTATTTCCTTTTGTTTATACATTCATTAAGGCATGGTCCCTTTTTAATTAACAAATCTCAATCCCTTAACTATCTACATTATCATATTTAATTTACCGAACTAGATATTTTAAATAATGTTAGTCAAAATTAGGATCATTACAGACTTCTCTCCTTAAAGAATTTCGCCCTCGAAATTATGATAAGGTACTCATAACAATCAAACATAAAGCTAAAACATACCATCAAGCAAGTATGGACAAGTATCTTTAATCATGCTCTTAGTTTCCCAAGTACAGTCTCTCTCGTCGTTACTCCACTGGACTTTGACTAATACTAGGAACTTCCTTCCTAATGTTTCCCACATTTGGAACACATAGTTGTCCTTTCTTCCTCAACCATCCATTTTGGTCAAGACTGAAATCTTTCAAGTCTTCACTCACCTTTCCATTCCTTAACTTTCTGATCCGTTCAGCTAATAATGGATCCTCTCCTTGCTTAGAAGCAATCCTTTCGATCGTCACCAGTCGAACTTCTAAACATGACAACATAGCAGTTTCTTTGCTAGAACTAGCTTCAAATCTCCACTGTATTCTACACGTAGTCAATGCTTCTAGATCTTTCCACTCATCTATCATTGCTAATATTGCATTCTAATGTTTCCTGCTAAGTGCATCTGCAACCTTATTGCCTTTTCCCGGTGTGTACTCAATTCCAAAGTTACAAGCGGCGAAAAACTCTAACCACCTCTGCTGTCTCATATATAACTCCTCCTGAGAGAACTAACTCGAATTTTTCTCCCAAAAGGTAATGTTTCTACACCTTCAATGCGAAAATTACTGCAGCTAATTCCAATCATTGGTTGGATATCTAACTTCATGCGGGCTGAGCTGTCGAGAAGCATAGACAATCACTTTACCTCTATGCATTAACACAACTCCTAACCCTGTTTCACATGCATCTGTATATACCACTAAGTCCTGATTCCCTTCTGGAACAACTAACACAGGTGCATTAATCAATAAGTGTTTCAATTTCTGTAATGCCTCCCCATATTAATTAGTCCAGACAAACTTCACATCTTTCCAAGTTAGCTTAGTCATCGGTGCTGCTATCCATAAAAAATACTTAATGAACCTCCGACAATAACCAACTAATCCAAGAAAAATCTTTACCTCAGTCATGATCTCAGGTCTCTTCCAACTATTCAGTGCCTTGATTTTAGCTGGATCTACTGACAACCCTTTCTCCGAGACTACATGACCAAGAAACTTCACTTCTTTCTTCTAGAAATGACACTTTGAAAATTTTGCCTTCAGTTGATGCTTCCTCGACGTCTCAAGCACCACTCTAAGATGAACTTCATGCTCTCTTTCATCTTTAAAGTATATCAAAATGTCGTCTATGAACACTAACACGAATCTGTCCAGATGCTTCCGGAAAATTCTGTTCATCAAGTCCACGAAAAATGTTGGCACATTAGCTAGTCCGAATGGCATCACTAACCATTCATACGATCCATACCTGGTCCTAAACACCGTCAAAGTAATACTATCCTATGCTGCTCTAAGCTGATGGAACCTTGTTGCCAAATCCAACTAAGAAAATACTTTGGCTCCACTCAACTGGTCGAACAAATCGTTAATTCTAGGTAACAGATATCGATTCTTTATCGTCTTCTCATTCAACTTACGATATTTGATACATAGCCTTAATGATCCGTCCGGTTTCTTTGCAAACACTGCAGCTGCTCCCCAAGGCGAACTGCTTGGTCTGATAAAGTTCTTACTTTCCAAATCCATCAACTGCACCTTTAGCTCCTTCATCTCGGTAGGTGTCATTCTACTTGGCGGTCTACTCATAGATTTAGTTCCTAGTATTAATCTATTCAAAACTCAATAGATCGTTTTGGTGGCAGTCCTGCTACGGGCTCAAAGACATCAACGAATTCTCTAACAATGAAGACTCGATTTAACTGTCTTCTTCCTCTATAACACCCAATAAAGCATTTACCTCAAAACTAGGATTTTCTACGGAGAATATAATCCAATCATTACAACTAGGGTGTCTAAGTGATATTTTTCTATCATGGCAAAATATCCTAGCATCATACTCACTCAACCAATCCATACCCAAATAATTCCGAACCCTACGAAATCAAATACATGCAAACTGCAAGAAAATATATGACCCAACAATTCAAACCCTATGTGGTCATATCTCATTCCAAGAGTCGCATACCCTCCTATCGGATTCGAAACCGTTAAGGAAGTAACTAGGTATGAGGGTTCAAGGTTAAGCTTATCTACCAAACAATGAGATAGAAAAGAATGCGATGCACCAGTATCAAATAGAACTTTAACTAATACACTATGAATCAAAAGCGTACCTCCCAACACAGCTTTTCATTTCTCCTTAGCTGTTGGTCTTGAGGTAGCTGGTTCCAATGCAAACATCTTGCCTTTTCCATCCTTGGTGGTTCCTTGCACTGGTTCTTATAATGTCCAATCTGATCATAGTTGAAGCATCTAATATTCTTCTTCCCAATCACCTTCTTTCCATCTCTCGAGTGGCATTCATTTGCAAAATGCCCATTCTTGTCACACATATAACAGATAACTTCCGCCTTTCCCTTCTTGGTAGCCCCACTCTTCTAAGCTCCCTTCTTATTGAAAAACTTCCTCTTCTTGTTTTGCCCACCTTGAGTTTCTCGTGATTTGTTATTATTTACGAAAGCGAGCATCTCCTCATGTCTCATAGCCATCTCAACAACTACATCACATGGATCCTTAATATGTGTTAGAGTGGCTCTAGCAAGATCGGGTTTCAATTCACGGATGAACTTCTCATTTCTTTTGATAACCGTATCAACCGTAGCATACTCATATCTCGATAACTCCTCAAATCTAGTAGCATACTCAAGCACTGTCATGTCTCCCTGCTCCAACTCAGCGAACTTCCCGAGCAGAGTTGACTTAGCAATCTCCGACGTGAATCTTTCCTCAAACCTCCTTTTGAATTCCGCCCATGTCATGGTCTCTTCATTATCTCCCACCGTAACACTGTTCCACCAGTACAGTGCTGCTCCTTGCAACTGTTTAGAAGCAAGTCTCCTTTTCTGCTCATCGTTAAGCCCTAAATCCGTAAAAAATATTCGTAATGAAGCAACTAATTCTCCACTTCAATTGCGTCCTCAGTCCCGATAAACAGTTTACCTCCAAGACTGGCATAATCTCTGCTTAGTACTGCATAGTTATTGACCACCGGAGCTCCTTGAAGTCCTCCTTCAACATTTCCTCCAACTAAACCCGCAACAACCCCAGCCTGCATCATGTTAATGAAGAACTGATGCATAGCTCCCATATCAGCCTGTGGTGCTCCAACACCCACATTAGTAGCTTGTGCCCGACCTGGATTCCTCTAGTGTTTGGCTTGGCATTCCATTGGTTGTGGTGTTTCCTCCACCAATGTAACTCTTCCACTCCTAGCATCCATACCTTACATTCTTAAAATCTGCATTCAACCTTTGTAAGATACAAAAGAATAGCCTAAGAAAGATGGAGAATAGAGATAAAGCATATACTTATATATATATATATATATAGCAAATACAAGTACATTACTATAGCGTTATCCCATACCCCAGTCTTTCCTCTAATTCCCTAGGATTATGTTATCAAAATCATTTTAAGTTTAAATTTTCTTTTAAGCTTTCATATACCTATGCTCTGATACCAAGTTGTAACATCCCCTATCTTGAGGCCCGAAGCTAAGCGCTACAGATGCTGCAGTCGTCCATAGTGTTAACTTCCGGTGATAAATTATGGTAATGTTAATGGTATCCATAATATCAGAAGCACACGAATATGAAATAAAATCAAAGATTTCAAAAACAACATTTCTGATTACATTGCAAAACATTATTTCATATTCAATTACATAGTCCCAAAATGATTCCCAGGCTTTGATCAAATATAATTATTACAAATTACGCCAAGAGCGACATATGAAGATGCCCCCTTAGATGATCAGAGTTATAGATAGACATATTAGTTATAAATACATCACAGCGGAAATAATACTAAATAGCTCATATATAGCTAACTTTGCCTCCTGCATATCTTCGGAAGCTTATTCGTCCAACATACTAAACCTAAAAAGTTCCTAACTCTCAATCTACTCAAATTAAATTTTGAGCACCCGAGAGTTTAGGGGAAAAACATAAACTTCGAGTCAGACATAAAGCCTGGTGTGAATAATACTATCACATCTCGATTTACTGATATTAAGTGAGACCACACCGCTTAGCGGAATGGGTTTCCCCTCATTAATATTCTTTTAAAAGAATATCTTTTGCAAATCAAAATCCTACAATCAAACTAATTATAATAGCAAGAGTAATAACATATATGCATCTAAATCAGGTAATCAATGGACTATCTATCCAACATTATAGTTTTATCTATTAACCATCGGCTGACTCGAGCATAAAAGACATAATAAATAATCTAACTTATGTTAGACACAATACCGAATGGTCTATCCTTAACTTACTTCTCCTAGGGTCAACTGATTCTAATGGTTTTGCGGGCTCACCAATAACCTATCTTTTCTCTGTATATTCCTTTCTGTGTGTAACATCGTTTTAGTCTTACCTATAACAAAGCCATACACACTGGAATTTTGGACTAATTTTAGCTAGGGGCTAATAGCTAAAGTATAGGGCGCGACCCTACACCAGTCCCATCTGGTCTTCTAATATCTGAGTCATAAACTCAGGGTTGACTACCTTATCCACTTTTCCTTGAAAACATTTCTTTCAAATTGATTCTACCCTTTTAAATCATACTTAAACAAGGAAAATATGCCTTTTTCTTTACTCAAAATACCTTTGCCGTGCTATATGCTTTACACAAAGCAATGTTGATGAAAACCTAATCAATAGGGTTATCTATCCCTTTAAAACAAGTTAAAGCCCTTTTTAACTTAGAAAACATTAAATTTTAAAGTCAAGACATCACCTTCGAAAACCTTGTTTAAAACCTTAAACAATACCTTTCGAAGTTATTGAAAACAACCCTTTCGAAAGCATAACTTAAAAACTTAGACATCCTTTTTTTTCTAAACCATTTAAACTAATCTTTCAAAACCATAAGAACTTCCCTTTCGAAACACTTAAAACATATCTTTCGAAACACTTTTAATATACATTTCGAAAGCATTGGGTTCAAGTACAGTTTTGTGGAAATGTTGCTTCAAAACCATTTAAAATTACCCCTTTCGAAACCGTTGGGCTTAATATCTAATATAACTAAGGGTCATAAAAGAACAGAGGCGAAAGCATTACTTTCAAAATCATTAATCCCAAGTAAAATAAAGGGGATAGTTTTGAAACCCCCTTTCAAAACCATTACCTCCG
Organism: Allium fistulosum; assembly: GCA_030737815.1. Taxonomy (NCBI): domain Eukaryota; kingdom Viridiplantae; phylum Streptophyta; class Magnoliopsida; order Asparagales; family Amaryllidaceae; genus Allium; species Allium fistulosum. Next base: position 1,188,375,429 of record CM060904.1, on the reverse strand, counting down.
AAACCATTTTAAAAACAGCTACAAGACCCTTTCGAAAGCATTGAGGAGGCGACTTCAAAGTACAAAGGCGAAAGCACCCTTTCGAAAACATTATTGAAAGGCTATAAAGAAAACAGCCTTAACTAGTTCGAATGATATGAATACGGCAGCATGGGTTTCAAATAGGTTCAAAGTGGTTATCCTTTTGAAAGCCTCTTTTAAAACAAAAAGGTGGTAACTCTTTCGAGAGCTCTTTTCTAAAACAAAGGCAAGCTGATTGATTCGAAAGCTAATACAACCCCTTCGAAAGCATCCTTTATAAACAGAAGTAATTCAAAGTTAGTAAGAGTAGTTTCTACCCCTTCGAAAGCAAGGTTTCGACAATGTCCCCTCTGCCTTTCTCCAATGCACTACGTATAAATTGCTTGATACCATGTGCATTGGTTTCGAATGGGTTCTTTTATGGAGGTATTGTGTCAAAAGCTAATAGAAGGAAGTGGCGAAGTAGTAAATCCAAGGAAAACTAATTTTTAGCCTTTAAAAGAAATTTTTTTTAACCTAACTTGGCTTATTTGTCAAAATTAATTGGTTGCCATTTCTTTATCAAAATCCTTTTCTAAAAGTGCTGCCGAATTTAGAAATTTTAAAACATTTTAACAAATAAGCTCTTCTCCTTGATAAACATATAAAACATTTAAGTCCCTTAACTTAAAATAATTTTATAGCTATAATAAAATACTTAGGAAAATTTCTCGAAAATCATCATAATTCACTTTCAAAATGTTTTCTAATATATATAAATTTCTGACATAAAATTGTTACATAATTGCTTTAAATAATTGAAACCTAATATTAAATATTTTCTTTTATAGAAAATTCATAATAAATCCACAACAACATAGAAAATTATGAAACTTGAAGCCCACTTCTAAAATAATGTTTTTGACCATATCTCAAAAATGCAAGTCGTTTGGATGTCATTTAATTGGTTTTTTTCCAATCTAAACTTATCATAAAATCTATACGAAACAGTATAAATCGTCAACAAGTATATATATATATATATATCTATTTAAATAAATATAATATGGCATATTATTTGCAAAATAATTCGACCATAATCATAAAACCGAAATCATAGTCAAAATGAGATGTAAATCCATTATTCACCTTAGCTTGGTGTTAAGAAGGTTGAGATTTTCTCTTTGATTAACTTCTTCAAGCTTCCTACTTCATTCCTAACTTATCTTCTTTTGATTCTTCTTCATGGTGGCCGTCCGAGCTCTTTGGGGGTTTTAGTTTTGTTTGTAAGTGTTGAAATGAATAAGAAATGAAGGTAAGAAGGGTTTAGGGTATAAGAATAAAGACTATTCCTATTTTTCTCTTATCATATTCCTCTTACTTACTTATTTTCTATTTCCTTTTGTTTATACATTCATTAAGGCACGAACCCTTTTTAATTAACAAATCTCAATCCCTTAACTATCTACATTATTATATTTAATTTACCCAACTAAATATTTTAAATAATGTTAGTCAAAATTAGGGTCATTACAATAGCCTTAAAAATGCATTATGATGTGTGTGAATTATTGGATCTAGCCAATAACTTAGAATAGATAAAATGACAAACTCATTAGTGTGGTTGGAATGCTAAGTTGGTAGCGTTACATAACAGAAGTCTTCCCACCATAAGAGGCTACCAGTAGTTGTGTATACATTATAGTGATGTGGGACATATCCAACTGTCGGGTCCATGCGTTCGCGTATAGGTGAAGGGAATATACCAAAGTAGGAGGGTTCACCGCAATCAAAGTGTCAAAGGGTAAGTAGAGTCCGCTTTGACCTTTTAGGGGGTACTTCTAAGTAAACAAATGGGAATTTCCTTGATTGCGTTCGACAATCTAAATTGGATGGTAAGCTAGCTTCGATGCTATGACATTGAGATTGGTACCATACATACAAGGAGTAAGAGCTGTTTACATAGGTCAAGATCATCTTCGATGCCGAGCGATCAACGGAAGGATATGGGTTACGCCTAAACAGGCAACACCTCCTACTATTGTAGATCATGTTTAGAATATGTACTACCTCACAGTTGTTATTAGTTTGTTTGTTATTTAGGAGGCATGGCTATATAACCTTTTAAATGGAGATCTTTCAAAAACGAGATAGAATACGGTCAAATAGTTGTAATGCCACCATTAGGCACTAGGGATTTCCTTGGTGTGCACGGTGAAGAGGACATGATGCTGTGTTGGCGATGGATCCTGACTAGGTGTCGGAGTACGAATACTAGTGGGAAAAATATCTTGGTCTATAGGGGGTAGGCCATATCGTACACATATGTGAAGTCGAGACGACTAAGTAAAACAATAGACATAACATGTAATGGAAGCCAATTGACATAAACTAGTGGCATGTATGAAGTGTGTAATTTACCAGTCATTGAAATGTTGTTCTAACCCACCCTCATTGCAACCCACATGACAGCTTTAGAGGAACATATACTAGTACAAGGCGGGAACGACGTAAGGACATATTTTCTTATGCATGCTCAACACTGATACGGGCACTAAGGATCAAAGGTGAAAGTAATCATATGCTTTATTATACTTTAGTATTCCGCTGTGAGTTTATATTGATAGTGCTTTGATATACATTTGTTATTTGCAAGATACTAAACACCAATGATCTATACTTTGGTGGACTTAGGCTTTCGATTTAGTGAATGTTTGGGCCCAATAAAGTGCGGGTTGTTACAGATCCAATAATACTGATCCATAAAATCATAGTTTGTAAAAGTCACAGTAATCAAATAATAAAGTTTAAGTGGACATTGGCCATAGAATTCGCCGAACCAATTTAAAAATTGCGTGTTCTTCCTTGCTATTTCTTGCTTTTTTGTGATAATTTTCATATTTATTACTTAACTGGGTGTTTATGCCATTTTTGGTGCAAACATATACATACATATATATATATTAATTGAATAAATCAAAATCAAACAAGTTGAATATGTGTTCAAAGTACAAGCTAGAAAACGAAACGTTTACTATGTTTGTGTGTGTATGTATGTATATACACATACACACACATACACACACACACTCTCAACTTATTAAAAGGAACGGTTTTATTTTATGATCTAATTTATTTATGTTTATATATATATATATCTTTGAATGTGTGTATGTGTATATATACAGACCTATAATATACAGTATTCTATGGAAAAAATTATGTTCAATTAATTAACGGTAGAAATATCCCAACACATGTATGTTTTTCATTAATCACTTGTGCAATCTACTCCAAGGATAAATTGACATCATATCACCATTTACCGGAAAGTAACAAAAATAAATCCCAATGATTATTTATTAAGATATGATGTTTCTTTAATTATGTACACCCTTATTACATGCCACATTTATAATGATTGTCATGTTTGCTTTATAAATGCAAACATCATAGTATAAATAAAAAAATTAGAAAAGGAAAAATAAAACAACGTTGAATTTAAAACTTAATAAATAGAAATCTTTTTTATTGGAAATTAAGCCGGCTTTTATAGAGGACCCTTTCCTCTTTTATTAAGAATAGAGATTTGAAAGTTACTAGTCGGATAAAAATGAGAAAGGGAACAAGAAAAAATATGATATAAAGTTCAAAAATAAAATAAGTGAAATAGGAGTGACGAGAGGGAATGCTAGCTATCATATGACCCACTTTCTTTTATAGTTCTCCTCCTCAACTGAAAGCTCCTTTCCTCTGCTCTAGGAGTTAATTTTCCAGCTAATTTTCCTTTTGCAATCATCAAACATTGCTCATGCTATTCTCTTTCCATTTTTGAAAGCTTTGAAATTTTTTTCCTTAGATTTCTACGACCAAAATTTTGAGACAACAAAGAAGGTTGTTGGACTTGAGCGTTTTCCATCTTGTTCCCTTAAAAATGTTAAACCACTCAATGGAGCTATGTTCACTTAGAGTATGATACTCTCATAGAGACAGAAACTTCTTCCAAATGTAAAAGAAAAATGACATTCCAGAAACAAGTGAGTGTTAGATTCTTCTTTACTATAACACAGTGGGCATAGGGACAATTCCATATAACATAATTTCACGTCAGTTAATTGTGCATTCTAAAGGATTCTCTATAACAGAAGATTATCTTTATGTGTGTTCATAGTATCCCATATTCTCAAATTCCATGGGTCCTTTTCCAAGCCAGAACTAGTAAGTAAGTTTTATACATAATTGACAGAATGTTCTTCACTTTTAGGTCACCAAACGGATCCCCAGTGTCATCTAATAGGAGTTTACCATTTTGAACCTTACACAAAAGGTTTCTAACTACGAGATTGCTGTTGTAAGGGAGGGAGATGGAGTTTTGGTTAGGAAGTAGGAGGCTATGGTAGCATCTAGTATTATCGTTTGAATCTTATGATTATCGGACAATTTTAGTGATAAAATTAATCCTTTGGTAGCCCATAGATCATGCTAGAAGCTTGTTTCAAAGGTAGATCATATTAGGTATTAGATGTGTTGTTGAAATTGGGGGCTAGAATTAAGAAGACTTATCTGATTCTACACCCAGTTGTTATTCTATTTGGGTTCCAAAGACCAAATTTTTTGTTTCCAACTTTGTATTTCAGAATCCGTTGTTTCCAATGGTTGGAAGAGCTACCTATTATACGGGCCAAGTGAGTAGAGAAGGCTGCCTTATTCCATAGGCAAAAATCATGATTTCTAATCCTCCAAATTCCATCAGTTGTTGGATTTTTGAGAATTTAAATGGAGTTGGCTTTCTAGAGAAGGGGTTTCCTAACCATAGAAAATCGTTTGCAAGCTTGCTCTATTATGTCTAAGAGAGTCTTGGGATGTATGAATATGCGGGGGTAATAGACTTTCATTGAAAAGGCAATTGATTTAATTATTAGCCTACCAGTGTGGGTCAAGTATTGATTATGGCATGAAGACGATCTTTCAGTGATTCTTTCAAAAAGAGGCAAGCAATGTTGTTTTCTAATTCTCGATTTGGTGAGAGGGATGACACGATGACAATAGCTATTGTGTAAGGGAGATATGAAGAGAGTCTACTAGTCTAATGTTACTTTCATGATTGGAACCAACAATGCAGATGGTTAATTTAGATGGATTCATTTGTAAGCCTGAAACTTGTTAAAATTCGCCGAGGGTTTTTAGCAAGGCTGTTAGAGATGCTATAATGGGTTTGTAAAGATCAAAAGATTGTCATTAAAGCAAAGGTTTATGATGATAGGGTTAGAAAATTATAGGTGGCAATCAATAAGCTTTGCCTTGAAACTCTCCCTTAGCTGAATTGGCAAGACTTCCATTATTACAAGAAAGAGATAGGAGCTAATACAGTCACCTTGCCTTAGCCCTTGAGTGTCTTTGAAGTATTTGGATGATGTGCCATTCACAATAATAGAATAATATGGAGTTGTGATACATATTTTGATCCATTTATTAAATTTTTGTGGCAAGTTCATTCTTCCAAGATTGTAAAATATGCTTGCCTATTTATTGGCATTAGAGGCTTTCATGATATTAATTTAGAAAGCATCTAGGTAAGATTTCCTTCTTGTCATACCTTAATATAAGTTCATGTGCTAGGATGATATTGTCAACTATATTCCTACCTCCTAAAAAGCACTTTCGTTGTGGGATATTATGTGTGGCAGAACCTTCTTCATTATAGAAGCTAATATTCTGGAGGTGAACTTGTAAATTGTATTGCAACCACTTATAGGTCTGAATTGGTTTCCCTAGTGGCGGGTTTTTCACTTCGGGAATAAGATGATATTGGTAGAATTGATCCCTTTAAGCATTCTATTTGATCTGAAGAAGCTTTGAGTAGCTTTGGTGAAATCTATATGTATAATAGGACATTCTATTATGAAACATTCTGAGTTGAACCCATTAGGCCCCAATGTACTATTTTTATTGATAGAGTGAACAATTTGAGCTATCTATTCATCAATTATTAGAGACTGCTAGAATTTGAATTACTCATTTGAGATAGATGGGAAATAAAGTGCATTAACATAGGTCGTGTTAATTGGAGTTACATTTTGATTTCCTAATGTATTCTGAAAGAAGTAGACAAAGGCTTGGTTAATGGCTTTAGTAGATTTGTATGAGATACCATTCATGTCTTGAATGTTGTGAATCTTTGCATTGGCTGCTCTTGACCTAAGAGTATAAGATGAAAGATGTATTTTCATCACTGTCGGATTCCCATTTTAATCTATGTTTTTGCTTAACCGTTAAGGATTCCAAGTGAATGGCTATAGAGAGCTCACCGGATAGAGAATGTTCTTGCATAGTTAGAGAACAGTTAGTTGGATAAGACTGAAGTGATATTTGTTTTAGTTCTGACTGTTGTTTGAAATTATAGGAGTGCTTGCTTCCTTGAACAAAAATCTCCTAACTCTAGATTTTAAGGATGGGTTTGGTATGCTTCAAATTTTGTTGTAGAATGTGCATTAGTTGCCATGGAATTGGTGCTGCCAAAGCTGGTTAAACAGTGGAGAGGAATGATGAGTGTAAGGTCTAGGAATTGAAGAATTTGAAAGTTGTTGGCAATTTATTATTAGGGTGGCCAAATTTTAAGACAAGAGGGGAGTGATCAAAGAGACTAAGGGGAGGGTTTAATAAGGGAGGTTTGGCCAATGAGTTAATGATTTAGAGTTATTTCTATATTTAACATTCTATGTGGAAAAAAGTCTAAATGTTAGGCATTCAATTAAGCAAGATTGGAAGATAGCCTACTCGAGGGTAAGAATATCATTTGTGGTTAGAGCCACCAAACCTATCTTGAGAACTAAGCGTACAATTCCAGTCATCTAAAAGGATCCTTGGCATTAACTGTAGTTGAAAAGAGGGTAAGGAGTTGAGGAATTAGAGCCCTCTATTTAGTTTGTTTCTAGCATATCCTATGGTAACATGAAAGAGGTGGATGTTTCGGAATGGATGATATTATAGTGGCAGTGTTGTTTATGGGAAATGAGAGGGGTAATAGCAAAGCTATTGGGATTCCAAATTTTGTTATTCTTCCCAAGGATGCTTGCTCTAAATTATCATGGTGGTGCCACCCGGGTTGACTGGTCACGTAATCTTAACCATATTATTAGGTTGAGTTTATTCTCTAAAATAGCTAAAAGGCTAGTTTTCTGGTTTTTGAGTAATTCCTTTATAACATGATGCTTGCTTATGTCATTGGCACCTCTTATATTCCAACTTGCAATGTTTTCAATCGTCATTGGCTAAGGGGTATTAGAGGATGGTCTTGATCTGGCATGGTAGAGGAGCTGTTTTGACTCTTATTATGGAGGAGAAGGGAGGTTTTGTAGAGGGGGCAATCATGTTTTGAGAATAGTTTTTACCCTTGTCCCTGTCTTGCTTATCTGCTCTGGAATCGCTTCTGATTTGAGAAGGTTAGGAAATATTTGGAATGTGTTTTACTTTTGCTGCTTTGAGGGATTTGATAGGAGCCTCATTTGAGATGAGGGTGTCTGTTTGTTTGCCCTACTGGGAAGATATTTCAAAAATGAGGAGATGGTCAGTTGTTAGCTTATTTCTCTCATGCTTATATAAAGTTCCTCTGAAGAGGAGGAGAGGTTGATAATTGAAGTGCTTGTAGGGGAGGCTTGTTTGTCCTTATGCACTATGCATGCTTCTTCAAATTGAGGAGAAACTAGTAGATTGTTATGGGATTGAGTAGGGGATATGATTGTTATAGATTGTCGAATAGAGGATGTTTGATTTAAATTATGATGGGAGTTGAGGGAATTGGGATTAAAGAGTCGATGGCATTGGGACTGGGAAGTGATTGCATGTGTGATGCTATTTATATTCAAAGTAAACATGCATGAGTTTTTAGCATTGATGTTTAATATGGAGGCGCATTTGAATTCATTGGGATTTAATGTAGAGTTAGCAATTTCAGGTGCATGTGGATTATATAATAAGGTGAAGGGGTTAAATTTTTTGCATGGGGAAGGTTTTATTAAGTTAATGTAGGTATTTGAATGGTGAGAGGTAGTTGAGGTGTTAGGTTGGCATTGGATAGGGGTGGGGACATGTGTCATTGGAGAGGGGTGGGGACATGTGTCTTGTTCTATTGAGGTAATGATGATGGTGGGATGATGGAGTTATTACTGCGCATGGGATTTTTTTGCAATGATGGAGCTATTTTCAGATTGATGCATCATATTGCCATGTGTCAGGGAGATATTCTGTATAGGGACAGTAGCATATGTGTGCCTGGTGATGTGGAGATTCCTTTTACTTTTTGGTTGAAAGAATTCCTGCTTCCAATTGGGTGGCTCATTATTTGTAAGCTGCAGTAGAATTGCGGTTGGTGAACTAAATTTGAGGAGTTTTTATAAGTCTTTTAGGTGTATTTTGTGATGAAGCAGCATTTTGAATGCATTTTTCCTAAGAATGTCCAAAGTAGCAACAATAAATGCAAATATTGGGGACCCAAGTGTACTTTACTTGAACATTAAATATCTTTTCTTTAGTTAGTTGGATATGGATTTGTTTTAGAGGAATTTGTTGGGGTTATATAACCCATTACCTTCGCACTCAAAGCGCTGAAGCTTTTCTATAGATTCATCAGAACATATTACATTCCCTAAATGTCTTGCAAGCTAATTAATTTCAATCAATGACTATAAGGCAGAAGGAACTTTAGTTAAATGAACCAAAATGGGGACTGATTTAACCTATTCCTTAATGCAGTCAATAGAAGGATCCCATTTCGTAAAGATGAAGATTTTTCCATGCATAAAAATAGGGCCAACTTCAAGGAGTCTGTTTCTTTTTGTTTCATCTTCAATTTAAAAAAAGAAAAGTGACTCATTTGATTAACCTTAATGCTTTCAACGTTCCGCCATATTGTTTTAAGATGATTCAACACTAATGTGTAAGAAAGTTTCTTATCTAGGACATATCCTATAAGGTGTTCACCTAGTATATTTTTCTTTAATCATTTCACTTGGGGTAATGAGGAAATTATTAGAGGAGTATTTAATATTTATTTTTCTAGGTTTAAACTGGAAAACATTCCTAGGTAGAGATTTAAAAAGAGTTGATCAGCGAGACGATGGCTTGTGAAATTAGGGTTAGGATTTGCAAAAGCTGTTCGCAAGTGTGGTGCCTGGAAAGTTGATTTATGCAGGGAAGGAAGAGAAGGGAAATATATCTGATAAGTGCCAGTAGAAGATTTTAGGAGAGGAAGAAGAGGAGGGAGAACAGTATCGCTTGGCATACCATTAGATGATAAAAAGCTCGATACCATCGATGACAGCTTGGTAGATTCACATATCATGGGCTTTGCCTTGGGTTATTGAGGGCTTGGAGGGGTTGCAGTTATTGGACGTGGCAAGAGGACAGGTACGTCAGAGGGAGGTAGATTTTTTGGTTTGTGGGGTAGGTTGGTAGGCTGAGAAGAGGGAATTTGTGGAGAAGCGATTATGGGAGGATCAGTAGAATGAGTAGTTGGATGAGGAGGAGGTAGGTTGGTAGGATAAGGATTTGGAGGAGGGAGAGAGGAGCACATGGCCAAGGAAAGCATGCTCTTTTTTATAGTTATTTATATATTCATTTATGAATAAATAACACAAATATAAATGTCTTAATCAATGTAAAATTAAGACATAAATGTTTTTATTAATAAAATTTAAATTAAAACACAAATCCCTATTTAATTTACTAGATATGGTTTAGTGTAAAAGTAAATTGTTCATACAAACACAAAAATGATCTTGTTCAAACTAATAAAAGGAAGTTTTTGAAATTCACCCTTTTCACGCCGTTGTCGATGCACCAAATCCAACAATGGTATTGAAGCTAGCATTATATTTATGTGAATAATTCACCAACACATAGAGCAAAACTTTGTAAAATTCAACGTATATGTGTGACTAGAAAATGTGCTTAAACTAAGGAGAATATTACTCTAATTAAGAACCCATGTGCAAACCCCCCGTTCTCCTATCCTTATCTAGAAAATACTCTATTTCTAGGGTATGCCTATTGTGGAAGACTCAAAAGTGTTTTGAGTCTTAGGTTAATTCAAATAAACATATTGGCGTTATAAATTAGTTAAAACTGTTTTAAATTTAATAAATAATTACATAATTTATAAAAGGTTACGAAATGTAAATTTATAATTGTTTTAAATTATAAAAATAGATACAAGTGTTATATTTATAAATTAATTAAAAATTTAATTAATAAATTGAAATACATATGAATATATATCACTACATAAATTATAAACGTTATAATTAAATGTGTGTGTGTACGTGTTATATGTATGAAGAAAATGAGAGGTCAAAATAAATAAAACCCATAAGACTTAAGAGAGTATACATTGGATGTATATATATCTAATATCATGAGTTATAATTGTTATACTTATCTCCCTTAAATGGTCAAGAATACTCTACAAATTTATATATAAATTATGAATTTAAAATAATAATGCTCTCCATCACTTGTGAAATAAATAGAGTACCTTACATACCTATGGTTGTTGAATGTCGTTAAGTTAAAGAATATCTAAGGTTATTTTTACATTACCCCTAAATAAATAGAGTTGTGTAACTTTGTTGAGCACTCTTAAGGGTTACAATAACTCCTCTTAGGATATTGCATAATGATGGGTTAGAGTGTCTAATGAGCTTTATGATTTGTTAAGCACCGTCAAGGCCATGAAGATGATTAAGAGCATAGTAAAATGTACGTTAGGAGTTATATACAAAGTATAATTGGTAAACTGTTACTTACCTTTTATAGGTACTACAATTTGTTGAGCACTCTCAAAGTCATGTTAAAATGGTAAAAAGATCCAATACTCATTAAAGGAATTTATGAAATTCTTGTATCTCTTTTAGGGTTTTAGAGAGATGCAAAATTCAAGGTGGACGTTACCAGACAAATATAACAAACGAATCTAATAGGTATAAGAACATACATAACATTATAATATCCACTAAACCAAATTTGCATAGTTAATATAATTTAACAAAATTATTTATCAGTCAAATATATTAAGTGAAATTAATTAAAGATCGACAAAGAAATGTGAAATATAATCAATAAACCTTTTGGCATGTTGTCACTTTAAGACCTATGCAAGAGTCAATATTATATAACCATTAAAAATATTCGTGCCATGGTCGCTCAAGTGTTAATTTTCCAAAGAATATATTGTCTTCTATGAGTTTTGAACTCTAAAGCAATGTAAGAGTATGGATGTTTGATCCATATTTAATTACATATAAAAGTTGTATGGTAAAATGGGGCTTTCGTGTTATATGAAAACTCAATGAAAACGTTTTACACGAATTGAGCGTGAAAACCATAATGTAGGATCACGTGTTCAATATGATTGAATACAATATGGATCCTTTTGTATTGGAAGCAATACAAGATAAGGACCGCAAGATAGACTTAGGAACTCAATCATTGAAATGTCAGTTTGACCGGTTTATAAAAGTGCAACCTTTTCGATATCCTTAAATGTTAAGGATGACCCAATGCATTTTGGTAATGAACTCAGTGTAGTCTTGATGTAAAGGGTTTCTCCAATGAATGGTTCGACCTTTTAAAAGAAAAAGTGAAAATTTGAGAACTGTAATAATATTTGCACATTTAGGATAATGAGAGTGAATGGTCACTTCTGCTTCATGAAGAAACATCAGAAACACCAGAAGTTAAAATATTTTTAAACATTTAATATAGAACAAGAAATATGATTTCTATTTTAAATGTATATTCTTATCAAAAATTTAGTCTCTATAAGATGCATTTCTCTAATTTAAGATATTTAATATAATAGCTCTCAATTGTAAATTAGTTACAATAAAAGAAATGAATTGCTCATAGTGAGTGGTTGAATGGAATTTCATACGTTTTTATTGTAACTACAGGAATTGTGTGAGCATACCATTCTAGAGGTGCATATAACCCATACTCGATCCGCCCAATCCACATAAACTTGATCCAACCCAACCTAGTTCAAGTCGGATATTGTTACAATTTGTTACCCATACTATATACGGGTCATATATGATATTTTATTCAACCCAACACTATTTTAACCCAACCTAACCCTATATAAAAAACTCATTCAATATCAAGCCATGTAAAATTGGATCAATCGACATCTAGAATAAAGTGTATGTATTCTAGAATAAATATACTTAAAAATCATATTTAATGCTAGTCCAAGTAAAATTAGAGCGATCAAAACACATAGGATTAACTAAAAGATTTTGAGAAGCATTAATGGAATGAAAATCTTACTCTAATATGTAGTGAATCAATTCTACGTGGTATATTTTATAATGGAATTCTAAGTAGTGAATCAGTTATATTTAATGGATTATGCTAGCTAAAATCCGCTATTTTGAGTTGAACATTTTGATATTTTATTTTGATTTTTCCCTTCAAATTCTCATTTTTGTATTTGGCTTATGTAACCCATCCCAACCCTACTAAACTCGACCCAACCCATACTTCAAACCAACCCATATCCAACCTCATATGGGGTCGAGTATGGGTTGAACTATCTTTAACCCATACCTATCGGGTTGGGTGAAGTATTTGGTCCAAATCGACCCAACCCATACTTTGTGCAAGCCTATACCATTCAACATTTACTAGTGGACATCATTTTTTGAAAATTTACTATCATGCATGTCAAGTATTATTTATGAAATAATAACTATAATTCGGTTATGATTGAATGTACATATGGTTTTATTTCAATATTAATATTGTGAATATTCATTATAAAATAAATATATTTTTTGGAATTTTGACGATGGTATATATTTTCGTAACATTTGTGACGTGTTAGCTATAGAAAATGCGACGTTTAAAAAATTATTTCAAAATTGTAGAATGTTTATGCTAAGAATTGGCACAGACACCAAAAGATTAATGATAGAGAATAAAATGAAGAAAATAACTTGAAAACAAGGAAAACAACAACACATAACAATTATGTGGTTCGACTAATCAAAGGTCTATGTCGACTTAAACTTTATTGAAGTCTTTGATGAGTTTTCACATAACTGTTCTTAGGGATCGGTGATGATTCGTGGAATTGCAAGAAAAATACAATAACTTGTTAACAGCTAACTAATATCTCCCAAACTATGCCTATATCCCTTTATTTACAGTTGTAGGTCATCGGAAAGCTCTCACTCATGTTCTAACCCATGTTTCCCACATCCAAGAGAAGCTAACTTAAGAGATCGCGGCCACATCATCAATTGTCAGGGATCAATATCGATCCACGTTCAGGGATTGATATCGATTCATGACTTTCGCTTTATGGATCATGATCATCTACTCCCGATTGCTTGGTTGACTCATATCTTTGCCTTTGTAGCTTTGTTTGCATTGTATGGGCTTGGATTTGGTTGAATCCCCTGGTTTAAAGGTTGAGCATGATTGACTGAGCTGTCCATTATCTATATATGGTGGTTGATTCAGAGTTACGATCCATCCTAAAAGCACGAGCTAGTTCGCAACTACGCCTAACTTGACATGGCATGAGGTGTATGCCATTTTGGGAGAGTTCTTAGGAATCGGTTCTGTTCAGGGTTCGGTACTAATCCAACACTTCTCTTGCATGGTGGATTTTTGAGCTTGGTATTCTTTCGACAATTGAGCTTGGTCGTTGTCGGTATGGATTCCTACTGGATAACTTCTCCATTTGACCGACCTGATGTACTCAGATATGGCCTGATTACAAGGTTAGGTAACATTTATCCCCAAAGTATATCTTGTTTTAATAAGATGTACTATGGAACGAGACATGTTGAAGGTTCTGCATTGTAGGTTTCGTTCCTTGTTTCGAAAAGGTATCATCTTTCCTTCTGAACCTTTACCTTTTTAATTAAGTGTAGCATCTTTCATCAATCGTTTTAATTATTTGTATGGGTTAGGCCTATAAGTTCCATATAGTATAAAAGGTGAAGTGTGCTCTCCAAGTTTGATGTTCTAAATTCAGAAAGCTTTTAATGACTTTTATTCCTAGATTATGCAGGTTTGAGTCTATTCTCTTGGAACTTCAATAGTCTAATGCCATGTATATACATGCACACACATGCAAGCCTTTCATTCCATTACTCATCATCATCATCATCATCATTTATTATATATTCTTTATTTTTTTATTTTTATTTAAAAAAATTAGGTTTGGTACTGATCCCTGATCAAGGATCGGTATCGATCCCTGCCTTTGAAAATTTAGGCAACATTTTTGCCTAAATTCTTGGATCAGGAAATATTTAGGTACCGAGCCCACATTTCATTTGTCACTTTATTCTACTTACTGCTTTCGAGATTTTATACTTCAAGCTCCAAGTCTGCCATTGCTAACCTTTACGTTGACGAACCCATGCCCCACGCCATTGAGCATCGAACTTCCTGAACGACTTGAAACTCAGATTCAAGCACATACCCAAACCTAAGAAAATCAAATCACCTTTAGGTGGGTAGCGCGAATCGAGGGTGATCGTCATTATCCTGAGCTTCGACCAAGCTTGCAAAATGGTGAAAATCCATCAACGACCTTTCAGGGATCATACCCGAACCAAGAATTGGAAGTTTTGCACTATAAAGTTTGGTTATTCAAGTATTTAGGAAAATTAGGTAACTTGCATTGACCAAATTGTAAAGCTCATAAGTGTGACTTGGGTCCATCTCCTATAGATTTTGATTCGAGTTTGCTTCGAGTCATATTCATGATAATCCAGTGATTCAAAAGGTTACTTTCAACTTGAAGTGTGAATTAAATCCAATATTCTTAGATGTTCATGTGGGGTTCCATAGCAAGGTTGATTGAACTATGGTTGATGATTTGTTATATACTGAGTCTGTCTTTGATGACGGTCCCTTTGGATGCTAATAGATGCATACATGAGACAATTTTAGATACATGCACTATACACCTTAACTGCACTGTATTACCACTCGTTGATGCACGGAACTCGGTCGATTAACACATATCGATATCCGTCGGGTTTGGTACATTGACTTCATATGGACTTTTTCCATCATGAAGATTATACCCTTTAATGTGTCTGATATGGCGGCAGGTCCGTCATCATCAAAATACGTGGAATCTGAGACATAATCCAGTTCTACTACAGTTCTAGCAGCGAAATATACTCCTCAATCGACCGATCGTCAAGCAGTACAACCTTTAGAAATGACTACTTTTGTGCCAATCAACGAGCTTATGGTTGGAGTTTCCTTCGATGTAGATGTAACATCCTCCATTTTGAGGCCCGAAACCATGCTCTATGAATGCTGCAGTCATCCATAGTATTAATTCCTAGTGACAAAATCAGATTAGTTAATTGTGTCTATAACAACAAGAGCACATGAATATGAAAATTTTCGAAACACATTTCATTAATAACTTTAGTATTCATTACATGCTATTACATAACCCCATTGATTCCATGTTTAGAGAAAATATAATAATAATTACAATTATATTCCAAGAGTGACATATGAAGATGCCCCCCTTGGGTGATCAGAGTCCAACTATTTGACAGTTATAAATTCTGTCATTACATCCTTTCAATCATAGCACTATCTAATAACAACACAGCGAAATAAACTCCTAATATTAGCTAGCTTGCCTCCTGCATATCTCTAGAATCTTATTCATCTAACATGAAAATCCCTACTCCCGACCTACTCAAATGAGTACCCGAGAGTTTAGGGTGAAGAACAAAAACTTCGGGTTAGACAAAAAGTCTGGTGTGAATAATAATGTATCATCTCGAACCAAAAATAGATGTCGAGTGAGACCACGCCGCTGAGTGGAACGGGTTTTCCCCTCACAAGTATTTCATCAAAATATGTCACTCATAAATCATGCACCTACAGCCATAATGGTTAGAACAAAACATAACATATTCATATGCTTGCATGCAACATGAGTAAATCTGACTAGTCAGTCATCCTAGGGATATGCATACCCAAGATTTACCCTTCCCAATAAACTGTCTATCTCAAATCATAGTTTTCCAAAGGTCGCTATGAACTAATGGTTTTGCAGGCCAACCAATAACCTATCGAGCTGACTTAGTCTAAATTTTTTAACCAGGTACTCCAAAATCTCCAAATACGGTTAGGAGTAAAACTAGACCGTCTGTCTGTAGAGGACTATTTGTCCCTGTATCATAGTTTTCCTAGGGTTACTATGAACCTACTAGTTTTCACAGGTAACTAATCAACCTTATCTGGAACCATATAGACTATCTGTCTCATATGTCATAGTTTTCCTTGGGTTGCTATGAACCTACTAATTTTCACAAGTAACTAATCAACCTTATCTAGAATCATATGGACTAGTTGTCTCATATGTCATAATTTTCCTAGGGTTACTATAAACCTACTAGCTTTCACAGGTAACTAATTAACCTAACTGGCTGTTAAGTCCATGAGTCATGTTTTTTGATCAGTTCAAGGCATCCTAACACGATTGATCTATCTGATCTCCTGGATGCAATTCTACTCACTTAGGAGTTTAGTCTAATCATACTCACTACTGGGACAACCTAACTGGTAATTTTACCCCTAATCCCAAGTTGCAATATTGGGTTATAATGATGTTAGTATGACAATGATAAATAAGTAAATTTAGATGATCAAATGATAACAAGAACGTATAACATCATTCATCAACATATGTTCAATCAATAGTCATTAGCATCACAAGATTGCTTAATCTTAAGTAATAATTTCCTTTGCAAATTCATATAAAACTTTGGCTAAAACACCATATTATTTCCTTAAAAACGTTTATCTTTATAAATGATTAACCATTTAAAATCATTCTTTAAAACAAGGAAAACATAACACAATACTTAGTCGAAAACATGTGCCAAAATACTATAACCATCTTTTAATAGCTTTTTAATATTTAAATATAAAAAACGAGGCTTTTGAGCCTCTAAAACACAAGGCTATCATGCCACTAAACAGAGCTTTCTGGTTTGCGAAAATAAGGCTGTCACACCTATAAAACGTAGGTGTCAAGTTTGTAAATATACGACAGCTATGCCATAAAACATAGGTACCAAATACATAATTAGACAAGACATCTCCAGCATCGAAAGTTGACGAGACATCTCTTCATATAATATGTGAAAGAAATGACATCCCATAGGAGGATGTGTTAGTTCCATCATGCCATCAACGGGCGCATCTCCCACCAGTAGGATACACGGCTTGTAACCGGAATATGTGTCTGGCCAGTTGTGTTCCGCCATTCAGCAACTTCATCCGCACAATTTTGCAGTTCATAAAATTAGCTCCAGCCCAACAACACTCCAATAGTTATGCTTTTCTGAACAATATTTACACCATTTTCACCCGCCATATGAATTGCAAGCGCAACACTCGGGAACGATCTCATTCACTTACACATCTAGAATCCTCTGTAGGTTTTTGATTTGTAATGGGTCTTTGGAACAAACTGAACTATTGTAAAGATAAATTCTTTTCTATGTGCTTCCCGCCTGGTTTTGCACATAAGTGGTTGTCCGAACGTAAGTCTTACTTTCATCCTTTTTTATAAGGATAATATAACTTCAGTTACTCTTACAATTATTCCTTGTTCTTGTAGATATCTCGAGAAGGACTAGTGACGCAGCTTTGGTGAGCACTCTTGCATCCCTCCATCAAGTCCCACTAGAGGAAAGGGATACAAGAGCACTTCTAACTAATGAGAATCTGAGAGCTATAATCTCTTGGAAGGGGATCATAGAATTTGCCACGTTCTTGAAGTTGGCGATGAAGATGGTGACGGTTCTTTGTCAAAGGATGGCGGCGATAACCAAGAAGTGCCCTCAGTCCTGATCCTGTTGTGGAGATGGGAGAGGTTCACGAGCACATTGAGGGAGGAAGAAGTGGCAAAGGAGATAATGATGATGTTGATATGGGTTGTGAGACCTCCAGTGATGAAGATAATAATAACCAAGCTTTCCTTCTAAAGTGGCGACCCAAGTAAAGATTGCTATGCGGACTCCGACACAACCTCCACCAGCCACTATAACAAAGGAAACTCCTATCCTGCCTTCTAAAACATTTATCGGAACCTTGATCCGATTCCTTATGATTTTGGTTCTAATGGCCCGGATAACATATAGCTTCAAACATCGAAAACGATCTCATTCACTTACACATCTAGAATCCTCTGTAGGTTGTTGATTTGTAATGGGTCTTTGGAACAAACTGAGCTATTGTAAAGATAAATTCTTTTCTATGTGCTTCCCGCCTGGTTTTGCACATAAGTGGTTGTCCGAACGTAAGTCTTACTTTCATCCTTTTTTATAAGGATAATATAACTTCAGTTACTCTTACAATTATTCCTTGTTCTTGTAGATATCTCGAGAAGGACTAGTGACGCAGCTTTGGTGAGCACTCTTGCATCCCTCCATCAAGTCCCACTAGAGGAAAGGGATACAAGAGCACTTCTAACTAATGAGAATCTGAGAGCTATAATCTCTTGGAAGGGGATCATAGAATTTGCCAAGTTCTCGAAGTTGGCGATGAAGATGATGACGGTTCTTTGTCAAAGGATGGCGGCGATAACCAAGAAGTGCCCACAGTCCCGATCCTGTTGTGGAGATGGGAGAGGTTCACGAGCACATTGAGGGAGGAAGAAGTGGCAAAGGAGATAATGATGATGTTGATATGGGTTGTGAGACCTCCAGTGATGAAGATAATAATAACCAAGCTTTCCTTCTAAAGTGGCGACCCAAGTAAAGATTGCTATGCGGACTCCGACACAACCTCCACCAGCCACTATAACAAAGGAAACTCCTATCCTGCCTTTTAAAACATTTATCGGAACCTTGATCCGATTCCTTATGATTTTGGTTCTAATGGCCCGGATAACATCAATATGGGATCCCTATCCGTCAACCAGATGAAGTGCCTGCCACTCGAGTAGGGGAGATCACCCATGTTTGCAAACTTCAAGTCCATAGTTCGTGGAGGGACACTAGGAAACAATACACACCTATACAACACCATACTCTATTTAGCTCAGGCCATGTTCTTATTCTGTTTGAGCTAACTCGCCCGTGTTTCACTTGCAGACTCAATGGAGCACAAAGGCATGTATTATACCATTAAAAGCCAAAGGAGCAAGCAAAGGAAGCACGTGTCATCTAATCGTCCTCATGGATCTTCTTATGATTCTAACCCCGAGAAGCACTCCAGTCGAGAACGCAAAAGCTAGGAAAGAGGATACACTTCTCGTGAGTCGTCTTCACGACACATGGATCATCACCCTTGCTTCGTAGTATGGATCCGTACTTGACAAAATCTTATTACGTTCTATCTATAAACATACCAAATGTTCCTGCTTCGATGCAACCGACAATATCCTCTCATGTGCCGCGTCATTCTGAGCAACTCTTAGGTCCGACCACTTTTGATATTCTCCATTCAAGGCCCGACAAGAGATCAGTTCAAGCAGAGGAAGAAATTGTTTCTAATCCTTATATAGATGCCTTGAAGCGCACTTTTTCGAAGAGTGTTCATCCCTGAATTGAAGGATATTCCCCTGCACATCAGAACTAACACTATGGCCTATATCGATGATGTGAGCCAAGGTTATCTTCAAGGGTTCTTACAAAAGAAAGGTTGAACTCGATAGAGTGAAGCTAGAAAAAGAGAAGGATAAGCATATACTCTACCCTCGACTAGGAGGTTGCAAAGCTTAACACATCATTGACCAAGGCTAAGAAACATGTGAAGAATCTGACCAAGTCATTCGAGGAAGAGCGGAAAAATCACCAGAAACAAATTGATGCTGCTCATCACAAGAGTTATAATTTGTCGCTAGAAAATAAGCAGCTTAGAGTGAGTAGAAAGAGAAGAACAATGCTCTCATCCTAGCTCAAGGCTACTGCGAGGAGCTGTTGGATGCCCGCAAGGCAAGTGATGATGTAGAGGCCTGGGAAAAAACATCGAGAAGCAGGTCGAAGCTATGGAGAAATGGGTTAAGGACGAGCTTGGGCTTATGCTTATCTGTTATAATGCCAAACGTCATTAAGTTTGGGAACCTGAAATGGCTTGATGAAGGGTATCTCGAGGCTCTGGCCCTGGCATGGAAGGATATTGTAAATTAAGAACGAGAGTTCTCCGGTGGAGCTGAGGTCGATGGGAACAACTGAAACTCAACTTTCTGAATGCAAAAGTCATAGAGGCGCTTAAGAATGGTGAACATATCTTACACCCGGAATTAGCTATCGAGGCCCAAAAAGATCAGGGTGAGCTGTCTTCTTTTCGTGACTCTGCAATGAACATTGCTGCTCCTCCGACCTCCGAGCCGCTAACTATAGAGAATATCACTTCTCTTCTTGGTGCAACTATTGTTCTGCCACCGAGATGGTTTCTGAAACCGCAACGATTTCACCATCTTCGTTGGAGGGTCAATGCAATCCTGATGAACACTCGCTTTCGAAATCATTCATTTTATCTCCATTCAAGAGGGAGGTTCTGGTGAGACTCCAGCTCATAGCGAATCCGTATCTCCTAGAGGTATATCATTAACCTCACCCGTGTTTAAGATGACCCATATGACATCGGTCGATGCCACTAACCTCTAATTTTATGTTTCCCAAGTTTCATGTCAGTCTCCTATTGTTCCCATGGTTAAAAAGGGCTTGCCAGAGGGGATATAAGCTGTACTTACAAATCAGTCATGGTGTCTATCTCCCAAACGCTCTTAGATATTTTGGTCGGCAAGCTTTCAGGCCCTGGGGATGAAATGATTCATGCATTGGAAGAGGAGGTGACAGGAGATTTTCATGGGGCACAGGAGGAAGAGGATGTCGTTGTAACTGGAGCTTCTAATCCTTCTTTGGGGCATATCATGAAGAAGATGCTTCGAACTCAAGTCCTGCAGGCTAGGGAGATCAAGAAGGAGAAAGTTGTCGATATACCTCCTCCCCTGTCCATCTCATTGCCCGATCAGCCTATCTTTCTGCCATTGAGACTTCGGCAAGCGATCTTCCGAAGGGTCATAAAAGAAAGGACAGGAGCCGGAGGAAGCCTGGTGAGTCCGAAACGCTCTCTTCCGAGGAGAAGGAGTCGAAGAGGAGGAAGAAGATATAACCACATCCTTCCTTGTTTTTGTCATCCTTTTGTTTTGATTCGAATAATCATGTAAATAGGCTGAAGTTGTGTGAGCGTAGCCCTTGCCTTTTGTTTTAAACAATATGTTAGTAAGATTAGACTTGTTTTTTGTTCAAGCCTTATGTCAATATGTTTATTATTTTCGCTCTGATGCGTGTGAATCATCTCTCTATCCTCAATTAACTAACTCAATAGATTACTTTGCTGTCTTTTAGTCGAGTTCTGTCCGACTAGTAATAATTTTTGAAATTACGTTATTTCCATTCTCGAAGAATAATGGCATGGATGCCTGTCTTCGAGCTTCCTTGTTAGGCCAAGGCTAACCATGGGTCTTGAACGAAATTTCCTGTTTAGAGTGGCAGTTCCAACGTTCATTTCATGGATGCTTTCCTTTGATCTTGCCTAACTCTGGGTATTGATTGGAGTTTATCACCTGAAACGGTGGTTATAGTGTTCATCCTTGGGTACTTAGGGAAGATCCCCCAACTTCGGCATAGATATTTGACCTCACCATACTCTTGGTAGGGAGTTTGAGCTTCGCCAAACTCCGGCCAAAGCTTTATCATAGTGTAAATCATTTGGTTTGCCAACTTAGGGCTATAATTCTTGGGTTGAACTATCTCCCTCGACTCCCAATTTGATTCATACTCCAATGTCCAAGTCATGGGTTAGAGAAGTTATTAGGTATCTACTCCGGATGCCCGAACAATTAGGTTCCTTAGGTCCAACCATGGACCGTAAAGTTTGATTGGCACCTATCTCCGGACACCTACAATTATGTATTATATAAGCATGTATCATTCAATCATGTTATTGTTTACAACACAGAAATTAGCTAATGAGAATGTAAATGTATTGATCCCCAAAGTCAATTTATTTCATATTCACAAGGACGGCCTATCATGCCTCTTTACATTGAGATTAACAAAATATGTACAAGGGTAGTTCTATGTGAAATAGCATCGTAAATGTTTGCTATTCCACATCCTTAAGAGTGAAATTCAATCTCTAGTCTCTAGCTTGAATGTTCAACCTCTAAGCTTTTGTTTGATAGCATATAGACCTTCCTAAGTCGGGCACATGTTCACCGGACAAGGGAAGATTCATTTGAGAGCGAGATCGTCGATCTCGAAGGTCCAATTTTTGACCTTTGTGTTCTAATGCCGAGCCACTCGCTTTTGATGAGAAGTGGCTCTCAAATCTGCTTCATCACGCTTCTTATCAATCATACCGAGGGACCCGAGTAGGTGTTCTTCATTCTTTTTGGGATCATAGTACATCTTCTGATGAGACCGCACTTCCAATTCAATTGGAATCATGGCCTTTGACCCCGTAGGCCAAAGCGAATGGAGTATGACAAGTCGTGGATTTGTGAGTCATTAGATAGGCCCAAAGTGCAAGTGGAAATTCACCGATCTATTTGCCTTTGGCCTTTATCAACCGTCTTTTTAGAATGGACCTAATGATTTTGTTAACTACTTCCACCAGTCCATTCACCAGTGCATGCGCAACTGCAGAGAATCATTTCTCAATCCGATACTTGCTGTAGAAGTTCTTGAATTCCACACTATTAAATAGGTCCCGTTGTCAGAAACGATCATTTATGGGATCCCAAAATGATAGATAATATTCTTAACAACGAAGTTGATCACCTTCTTCGTGGTGATCGTAGCAAGCGGTTCTGCCTCGATCCACTTCGTAAAATAATCAACCATGATAATAGCATACTTCGCCCCATCTTTCGACATCAGCAACACATCGATAATATCGATTCCCCATACCACAAACGACCATGGGCTGACCATTTGCATAATCTCCATAGGTGGGGCTGTAGGAATATTGGTGAATCTCTGGCACCGATCTCACTTGGTGGAATTGGCTGAATCTTTGTTGACGGTCAGCAAAAGTATCCGTAGCGAAGAGCCTTCTTCGTTAACATTTTCCCCTAGTGTGGTCAACATTGGCTCCTCCGTGAACATTCGCAAGGACCTTTTTGGCATCTTCGTGGGCGACACACTACAGTATTGGTATAGAGAAGCCTCTTCTATATAATAGCCCATCCCAGACAACAAATAGTGGAGCCTAGCAAAGTAATTCCCTTTGTTCGCTCCTCCCATCCGCAAGGGTTGCCTTCAGTAGGTACTCCTTAATCGGATTCGTCCACAATTCTTTTTCAGGTTCAGCCTCCAGGACCTAATTAACATCCATCTGGTTGATGCTCAGAGCCGATAATACTTCTACTGGAACTAAACCCATGAGTTGTTCATCCGCAGAGCTAACCTACTTGGTTAGAGAATCGGCTTTTGTGTTTTCCTCCCTGCGAATGTGCATTATCATGGAATACTCAAAATCGTCGAGCAATTCCAAAACCTTCATCAAATAAAGGGCCAGCCTAGCACCCTCTACCTGGAATTCCTTCCTTACCTAGCATACCACCAACTGAGAGTCATTGTATATGTGCAAGGTCTTGACTCCCAATTCCTTTGCGACCTTAGTCCCGTAATTATCACTTCATACTCGGCCTATTGTTCGTTGCGAGGAACTCAAGTTTCAAGGCATAGCAAACCAATCGTTCCTTAGAGGTTACCAAAAATACTTCTACTCCTGAGCAACGTTTGTTGGATGCTCCGTCCGTATACAGCTTCCCTTGAGAACTCCACTCTGCAACATCTTCCATTTCATCATCTCGAGTAGTGAACTCAATGATGAAATTAGCCAACTCTTGGCCCTGGATCGTGTTCCCAGAATAATATGATATATCATACTGATTCAGTTTGACATTATACTTTAACAATCTTCCAAAGGGCTCAGGTCATTATAGGACTTGTCTAAGGGCTGATTAGTCAATAGATTGATAAGGTGAGATTGGAAGTACAGACGGAGCTTCCTTGGTGCAACCAACAAGCAATATGCCAGCTTTTCCAATTTTGGGTAGTTTCTTTCGGCTCCAGCTAATCATTTGCTAACGTAATATACCATCCTTTGGATTCTAGTTTCTTCTTGTATGAGGGAAGCACTCAAAGAATGAACAGATACTACTAGGTAAATGAATAAATCTTCTCCTTCCAAAGGCTTTGACACGATTTGCGGCCTTTCCAGGTGATCGACCAATGCTTGTAAGGCATCCTTGCATTCCTGTGTCCAAGCAAAGTTTCTCTTTCCCTACTTTGAGGACATCGAATAACTGTATGCATTTATCTGTAGCCCTTGAGATGAATCGGCTTAGCGCAGCTAGTTTCCCATTCAGACTCTAGAACTCCTTAATTGTCTTTGGGCCTCCACATTCCTCAAGGCTTCAATATTCCCTGGATTAGCCTCGTTTCCTCTCTACTTTACAATAAAACCTAAGAACTTCCCTAACGCCACTCTGAATGAGCATTTCAGCAGGTTGAGATTCATTCTATATTTTTAGAGCACACAAAACATTTCTGACAAGTCTCCCAAATGATTCATCGATTGCCATGACTTCATCGGCATATTGTCTACGTAGACTTCCATTGATCATCCAATCTAATCTCTGAACATTGAATTCACTATCCCTAGTAGGTGGCTCCAGCATTCTACAGACCAAGCGGCATGACAAAGTAGCAATACAACCCCAAATCGGTTATGAAACCGGTATGTTCCCGATCTGAAATGTGCATTGGAACTTGATTGTAACAAGAGTAGGCGTCTATAAATGACAGCAATTCATGGCCAGCGGTTGAATCTACTAGTTGATCGACTTTTGGTAGTGGGAAACTGTCCTTAAGGCATGCTTTATTCAGGTCCGAATAATTGATGCATGTCATCCATTTCCCATTTGACTTCTTGACTAGGATCGGATTGAATACCCACTATGGGTATAGAGCATCGCATATGAACCCGTTGTCTTTTAGCTTATCCACCTCTTCTTTTAGCGCTACGGATCGCTCCGAACCCAAACTACCATGCTTCTGTTTCACTGGGAGACACTTGGGGTTCACATTCAATGCATGGCATGCTATCTCTGACGATATACCACACATGTCAAAATGTGTCCAAGCAAACACATCTAGATTTACTCGGAGAAACCCATCAATTCTTTCCTCATCCTTATGCCAAGCTGAGAGCCAATTTTCAGAACCTGGGTAGGAACATCCTAACTGACTGGGATGCAGATCGTCAGCATGACAGAGGCCGCCCTTGCATCCTTTCCCTTTTTCCTTGGATCATAGCTTTGTGAAACCTGCTATGCCAACAGAGCCAGGGCTTAGGTGGTGGTTGCTACGCATCCATCGACTTGATGCAGAGAGTCTTCTCTATATCCTTTCCCTTTTCGCGCCCTTTGTTTCATTAGCTCGGCGACGTCTCATTCACGTCCGACACTTTGGTCTCCTTGAATGTCTCCTACCTTGTTCTCCGTAGGAAATTTCATTGTTAAGCACCATAGGGAAAAGGCCACCTGAAAGCTAGCTAGTGCTAGTCGGCCCAATAAAGATTTATAAGCAAAAAAATGTCCATCACCACGAAGGTCACAACTCACACTCTCTTACGGTCATCTTCACCCAGAACCACTGGTAAATCTATACAACCCACAATATCTGTCGCCACTCTGTCAAACCCTTAAATGTGGAAATTACATGGCTTCAGATCTTAGTCATCCATTTGCATCTGGTCGTAAGCTTTTTTGAACAAAATGTTGACTGAACTACCACTGTCAACCAACACCTTTCTCATAGTTGTCGGTCCAATCATGGCCGTTATCACCAAGGGATCATGTGTGGGTGCTTCAATCCCATTGGCATCCCTGTTTCTAAATACAATATCATCAGTCATTGTCTTGAGCTGCTCTGTCGGAGCTCCGTCTTTGATGGCGAAGCAACTTTCCTACACAACAAACTTCAGAGAACTTTCATACCTCTCTATCTCATTCCAGCTCTTCACAGCCGGATGAGGTCCACCAGGGATAGTGTTAATAACCAATATTTTCGCAAGCTCCTTAGGCTCATCATCACTCGGCCCAGCCTAACCTCTTTGGAGCAGCACCCCATGGGGTTGAGCATTCTCAAGCCTGCCATCCTATGGGGCATTCACATACTATCGAAGCTTCTTTTTTGAATCAGGTCCTCAAACACGTCCTGCAGGTGTCTACATTCATTCATATTATGACCATGGGTCTCGTGGAAGCGGCATAACTTCCTAGACCTCTTCTCTCTCTCAGTCGACTCCTTGGGAGCCAGCTTCTTATACTAGTCAGTACCCCATGTCGCAAGGTATATGTTCTCAATCGAATTGTTTAGAGGTGTATAATTTTCGTATTCTGGACGCATCTTGAAATTAGGTTTCTATCTCCATCGCTTTGATTGTTTTTCTTCTGGTTATTTCCTTTATTTCCCACCTTCATAACTACATTTTCCAAACATTCACCAGATTGCTTGACAGCCACATTGCTTTGAATTACTTCAGCCAATCAGTCACCATCAGCCTTCCCAACAGTCATACTTTCCTCTTCCAAGCGCAAGAACTGAGTTGCCTTAATATAGAAAACATCCATCGTCGGTAGGGATTTCATCTCTAATCACCTCCCAAAGTCTATATCGGGATATTGTAACGACCCAGAATTTCAATGATTTGAATTTGAAATATTTAATTGATTTTAAATATTGAGAAGTTAATTTTATAAGTTAAATAACTTGAATTTCAAATATAATGGTTATTTGAATATTTGGAAGTGTTTAAATAATTAGATCTTGAATTTAATTAATAAAAATGGTTTCGAAAGTTGATTTAAATTCTATTTGAATAAGAATGAAGATAGTAAACTTTCGAATTAAAAGTGAATAAACTGATTTAATAATAATTTGTTTTAATTAACGTGTGAAAATAACCTTCCGGGGCACTGTCTTGGATTTTGATGAAACCAATGCTATTGGATCCGTAATAATGAATTATTATATGCCATCGACAATCGGATATATCGTTCGGTCGTATGAGCTTGAAATGCATAGAAATTAATTAAAGGAATTTAAATTAATATAATTTGATTTTGAAAAGTTAACTTCTGTATATGATGGAATTGGATCTCGATACTAGTTCCATTGTGTTCGGAATAGGGATATTACCTAGCAGACCACCAACTGAGAGTCATTGTATATGCGCAAGGTCTTGACTCCCAATTCCTTTGCGATCTTAAGTCCTGTAATTAGCGCTTCATACTCAGCATATTGTTCATTACGAGGAACTCAAGTTTCAAGGCATAGCAAACCAATCGTTCCTTAGGGGTTACCAAAAATACTTCTACCCTTGAGCAACGTTTGTTGGATGCTCCGTCCGTATACAGCTTCCATTGAGAACTCCACTCTGCAACATCTTCCATTTCGTCATCTCGAGTAGTGAACTTGGTGATGAAATTGGCCAACTCATGGCCTTGGATCATGTTCCCAGGATGATATGATATATCATATTGACTTAGTTTGACATTATACTTTAACAAATTCCCAAAGGGCTCAGGTCGTTGTAGGGCTTTTCTAGAGGCTGATCTGCCAACACTTTGATAAGCTGAGCTTGGAAGTACAGATGGAGCATCCTTGGTGCAACCAACAAGCAATATGCCAGCTTTTTCAGTTTTGGGTAGTTTCTTTCGACTCCAGCTAATCACTTTCTGATGCAATATACCATCCTTTGGATTCTAATTTCTTCTCGTACGAGGGAAGCACTCAAAGCATGAACAGATACTACTAGATAAATTAATAAATCTTCTCTTTCCAAAGGCTTTGACACGATATGCGGCCTTTCTAGGTGATCGACCAATGCTTGGAAGGCTTCCTTGCATTCCTGCGTCCAAGCAAAGTTTCTCTTTCCCCACTTTGAGGACATTGAAGGACTGTATGCATTTATCAATAGCCTTTGAGATGAATCGGCTCAGCGCAACTACTTTTCCATTCAGGCTCTAGACCTCCTTAATTGTCATCGGGGCCTCCACATTCAAGGCTTCAATATTCTCCAAATTAGCCTCATTTCCTCTCTAGTTTACAATAAACCGAAGAACTTTCCTGACGCAACTGTGATTGAGCATTTCAGTGGGTTGAGCTTCATTCCATATTTTCGAAGCATGCCAAACAATTCTGACAATCTTTCAAATGATTCATCGTTCGCCGTGACTTTACCAGCATATTGTCGACGTAGACTTCCATTGACCATCCAATCCGATCTCTAAACATTGAATTCAACGGTCTCTGGTAGGTGGCTCCGACGTTCTTCAGACCAAATGGCATGGCAAAGTAGCAGTACATCCCTAAATCGGTTATGAAACTGGTATGTTCCCGATCCGAAATGTGCATTGGAATTTGATTGTAACCAGAGTAGGCGTCTATGAATGACAGTAATTCATGGCTAGTGGTTGAATCTACCAGTTGATCGATTTTAGGTAGTGGGAAACTGTCCTTAGGGCATGCTTTATTCATGTCCGAATAATTGATGCATGTCCTCCATTTCCCATTCTACTTCTTGACTAGGACCAGATTGGACACCCACTTGGGTATAGAGCATTGCAGATGAGGCCATTGTCTTTTAGCTTATCCACCTCTTCTTTTAGCGCTACGGATCGCCCCGGACCCAAACTACCCAGCTTCTGTTTCATTAGAAGACACTTGGGGTTCACATTCAATGCATGGCACACTATTCTGATGACATTCCACACATGTCAAAATGTGTCCAGGCAAACACATCTAGATTTACTTGGAGAAAACCCATCAATTCTTTCCTCATCCTTATGCCAAGCTAAGATCCAATTTTTAGTACCTGTGTAGGAACATCCTAACTGACTGTGATGCAGATCGTCAGTTTGACAAGGGCCGCCCTCGCATCCTTTCCCTCTTTCCTTGGATCCATAGCTTTGTGAAACATGCTATGCCAACTGAGCCAGGGCTTAGGCAGTGGTTGCTATACATCCATCATCTTGATGCAGAGAGTCTTCTCCATATCCATTCCCTTTTCATGCCACTTTGCTTCATTAGCTCTGCGACGTAGCATTCACGTTCGACACTTTGGTCTCCTTGAATGTCTCCTACCCTGTTCTCCGTAGGAAATTTCATTGTTAAGCACCATAGGGCAAGGGCCACCTGAAAGCTAGCTAGGGCCGGTCGGCCCAAGAGAGCTTTACAAGCAGAAAAAATGTCCACCACCACGAAGGTCACAACTCGCACTCTCTTACGGTCACCTTCACCCGGAACCACCGGTAAATCTATACAACCCACCGATTCTGTCGCCACTCTGTCAAAACCTTAACTGCGGGAATTACATGGCTTCAGATCCTGGTCATCCATTAGCATCTGGTCGTAAGCTTTTTTGAACAAAATGTTGACTGAACTACCATTGTCAACCAACACCTTTCTCATAGTTGTCAATCCAATCATGGCCGTTATCACCAAAGGATCCTGTGTGGGTGCTTCAATCCTATTGGCATCCCTGTTTCTAAATACAATATCATTAGTCATTGTCTCGAGTTGCTCTATCGAAGCTCCGTCTTCCACAGCGAAGCAACTTTCCTGCACAACGAACTTCAGAGAACTTTCATACATCTCTATCTCATTCCCGCTCTTCGCAGCCGGATGAGGTCCACCAGGGATAGTGTTAATAACCAATCTTTTCCGAAGAAACTTAGACTCATCATCACTAGGCCCAACCTAACCTTTTTGGAGCAGCTCCCCATGGGGTTGAGCATTCTCATGCCCACCATCTTATGGGGCTTTCACATACTATTGAAGTTTCTTTTTTGAATCAGGTCCTCAATCACGTCTTGTAGGTGTCTACATACATTCATATTATAACCGTGGGTCTCGCGGAAGCGGCAAAACTTCCTAGACCTCTTCTCCCTCTCAGTCGACTCTTTGGGAGCCAGCTTCTTATACCGTTCAGTACCCCGTGTCGCAAGGTATATGTTCTCAACCGAATTGTTCAAAGTTGTATAATTTTCGTATTTCGAATGCATCTTGAAATCAGATTTCTACCTCCATCGCCTTGATTGTTTTTCTTCTGGTTATTTCCTTTATTTCCCACCTTCACAACTACATTTTCTAAACTTTCACCACATTGCTTCATAGCCACATTGATTTGAATTACTTCAGCCGATCGGCCACCATCAGCCTTCCCAGCGGTCGTACTTGCCTCTTCCAAGCGCAAGAATTGAGTCGCCTTAATATAGAAAACATCCATCGTCGGTAGGGGTTTCTTCTTTAACGACCTTCCAAAGTCTGTATCGGGATGTTGAAATGACCCAAAATTTTAGTCATTTGAATTTGAAATATTTAATTGATTTTAAATATTGAGAAGTTAATTTAAAATGTTAAATAACTTGAATTTCAAATATAATGGTTATTTGAATATTTGGAAGTGTTTAAATAATTAGATCTTGAATTTAATATAAATAAAAATGATTCAAAAGTTGATTTAAATTCCATTGAATAAGAATGAGGATAGTAAACTTTTGAAATAAAGGTGAATAAACTAATTTAATAACAATTAGTTTTAATTAATGTGTGAAAATAGCCTTCCAGGGCACTATCTTGGATTTTGATGAAACCAATGCTATTGGATCCGTAATAGTGAACTATTATATGCCATCGAATTTCGTGGCGATCAGATGTATCATTTGGCTGTGCAAGCTCGAAACGCATAGAACTTAATTAAAGAAATTTAAATTAATATAATTTGATTTTGAAAAGTTAACTTTTGTATATGACGGAATTGGATCCCGCTACTAGTTCCATTTTGTTCGGAATAGGGGTATGACATATAGAACGCCAAGCGGTATGCCTTGATTGGAGTTAGAAAATTTAACGTGTGAATAGTGCTTTGAAATTTTCCATAAAAAGGACCTCAGCTATCTCCATTTGCTCAAACCCTAGGGACAAAAGTTTCAGCCGCCTCTAAATTTTTAATGGTCGAAATCATTCCTTCTTCCTCCCTCAATTCCTCATCAACCACTCAATGCAACGTCAAGGGTGTGAAGGAAAGTTGTAGAGCTCGACAAGATGAAGGTAATCATCGGTCATGATCGTTGATGGTGGAGCTTGGAGGTCGGATTTTGGCCGCATCTAGTGGCAGTTTGGGTATGTTTTCATGGCGATCAAGGGTGAATTGAAGGCCGATGCAGCTAGCTGGAGGCTCGTCAAAGGCGGGGCGGTGCACGGTGAAGGTGCGGCGGTGTGATGGTGGCCAGAAGAACGACGACATGATGAAGGCGTGGTTGTGTTTTATTTTCCTAGGAATGAACGAGCGTGAGATGGAGGGAAGTGTAATTAAAGTTTAAATTTAATTGATTTTAAACTTAATTATAATTGAAATAATCTTAACGTTCATTTATTCATATCTAATTCATACGAGGTCCAAATTGAACGCGACAAGTTGCATTGCGATCTTTACAGTGAATACTATGTTATAGAGTATGATTAGGTGGATTTGGAGCTCATAGGAATTTGGGTTAAAATCGAATGCCTGTTCAATTTTAATTCAAATCAGAATGCTTTGGCGCAAACTGGAATTTTGGTGAGTTAAACTCACCTTTTTGGTTAACCGGTATCTTATATAGTTGAAAAAAATTGTAAATTGGATGTTTGAATGATTTACTGTTTTTATTAGTTGGTTTGGATTTATTCCCGGCCTTGGAGCTGATGACCTTTTATATATACCCTCCTAGTAGCAAATGAACCATATTATATAATTATATATTGTTTGTGATGCAGGAGAACAGGTTGGAGGAATCCAACAGGATTCCTCACCACTGTTGATTTTATCTGCATGTATATGTTCTGATATATATAAGCTGTGATGTAGGGGGACAGGTTTGAGGGATCCAATGGGATTCCTCGCTATTGTTGAATTATTTCCAATAAGGGTGTAAATCGATCGGACCGGACCAGACGATGGTGTATTCAGTTTCTGTCCTAAATAAAATCGGACCGGATACGGACCGGACACGGACCGGACGGTGGTGTATTCAGTTTCTGTCCTAAATAAAATCGGACCAGACACGGACCGGACGTGATTTATATTCGTACAATTTTTGTTGTCCTAGCTCGTGTCCTAAATGAAATCGGACGGACACGTACATACATTTTTCGGACACAGATTCGAACGAACACGGACGGACATTGCTATTTACATCAAATTTTATGCTGTTTAACAGAATTTCCATCAGCTATATTATTTTTATCAATGTGCAT
The DNA here is from genome assembly GCA_030737815.1 of Allium fistulosum. Lineage (NCBI taxonomy): Eukaryota > Viridiplantae > Streptophyta > Magnoliopsida > Asparagales > Amaryllidaceae > Allium > Allium fistulosum. The sequence continues at coordinate 1,188,343,045 of CM060904.1, read as the reverse complement.
TGAAGTATAAGCATTTTATGAATCCTTACTCAATTAACCGACCAAATAGTTGTCATATATGTTTGGATAAACATAAAGGATATACTGAATTATAAGAAATTCGGACGAATTCGAACGAACACGGACCGAACGAGATTTTTGCTCGTACAAATTTTGTTGTCCTAGCTCATGTCCTAATTGAAAATCGAACAAACTCGAATGGACGTATTTCGGCCACGGACATGAACGGACATCGGACACTTGTAAAAATTAACCGCCCTAATTTCCAATAGTATTCATGTTATACGAATCATTGGATATCAAACCTGATGGTTTGACATTATTGGTTATGACATTGTTATATGTTCAAAATTTAAGCCCTATAGTGATAGAAAATCAATATCGATATTGGTTAAACGTTGGGTAGCTATTAGCCTTAAATTAGTATTTTAAAAATACTATAAATTGCCATTTGAATTGGAGTTGGTGTTTGAGATAGGAAGTGAAGTTTATTTATTTATATTCAGTATAGTTTTAAAGAATATTTATTTATATTTAATATTGTTCAAAAGATTATTTCTTTATATATTTTTTAAAGTTATTTATCAATATTTTAATATTTTGAAAAGGTAGCTATTAAAATAAATTAATATGGCTTGAAATTAATAATAAGGATTTATTAATAATGTTTTGGAAATAAATTATTACTAATAATAATGGTAAAGATTAATTATTATTGTATATTTAATAATGTTTTGAAATTATTAATTATTATTATTTTTAAGATGTTTTGAAGTTAATAATTATTATTTATAGCATTTATTGTTAATAATTATTATTATAAATAGTGTTTTGAAGTAATTGATTTTTGTTTATTTATAAATGTTTTGGAGACTTCTAAATAGAGTTCTATAAACAGACTTGGGTTTTATAAGGGGAGTTTTATAAAATGGTTTGAAGGCTTAAAGGAAGATTATTAACAAGGTAGGAGTTTTATAAATGGTTAGATATTTATAAACGAATTTTAGAAATAGGTTTATAGATTTATAAGAAGAGTTTTATAATTAGTTTTATGGATTTATAAAGAGTTTATAAATGATTTAGAGACATGTATAAATGGTTTTTGGAGATTTATAAAATAGTTTATAAATGGGTTTTTAGAAATTTATAAAGGAGTTTATAAATGGTTTTAGAATTGTGTAAAAAGGAAATCTTCCTCCGTTCTGTGAATATACTTACACCATTGAGATAAGTATATGGATATTTTTTTTCAGGTATTGAAAATACAGGGATTTATGAATATGTCTTTGTAAAAGTATTTTGATATAAGTATTTACAAGGTGAATTTAATTGATGAAAAGATTAATCAAAGAAGCTAATGGTTGATTACATGCTTAACCAATGTTGGTTATCCCTATGGAATTAAATCCCTGATTTGTTTGTTGTTTGTTGATAGTTAAATAACCGACTATCAAATATGGACAAAAACATAACTTTGGAAATATCTAGGAGAAACACGTGAGTTATATGGCATAGTCGTCTTCGATGATGCTGTACTGTGCGTATAAATATCATTTCGTTCTCCTAGGACAAATGATAAGGAAATCCGTCCACCAGCGGTTAAGAGATGACCTCCGCTCTTATCTTTGACCGTTTATTTTCTGAAGAACCGGGGTTGAGTTTATCGAAAACCATTGAATGTTGTTTTGAAGATACCGGGATCAGATATGTTATCCGAAAACCACTTTGGTCCAACTCAAGTGTTTCAAAGTGAAGACATCTTGAAGATGATGGAATTGAAGACGAAGCTCTTTGAAGTGCAAGGGCTGCTTGCTGCTAATCTTGATGGTGATTCAAAAATGGAGGTAATAGAAATAGTGCCTTCATTTTGTCCATCTCCTGGACAACTTGTATCGATGAATGCTGGCATTCCATTGTTGTCTGGAGGGCAGTGTTTGCATTCCAAGTGGGAAGTGGTATATAGAGGGTAAAACGTAGCCTTAATCCTCATCAACCAGAAATGACTCAAACAAGGGAGAAACAGCAAGGCTGGTGGGTCGCTTCTATTATGGTATGACCATCCCTATCTAGAGTCGATATTATCTCTCATTTGTATGCTTTGGGCCCATTAACAAAAAGGGTGATCATATTCGGTACTATCCAGTAAGGGGTAGGCCAGTTCTATGTTGGCTTGGGTCGATAGGTTCGACCTCGGTGTTATTTTATCTAAAGATGCACCATGATGGGTGGTAACCTAGTAGCCCAGTCATTGTATGAAATCCATTCTCCAATAAGCGCCGTACAGAGTTAGTTATGCCCAACTATGTTGAAATGTGAGATGCAAGCATTTCAGCTATATTCATATTTTACTTTAATCGCTGGACACTATTATAATATCAATGGATTTTCTATAGAAAATGTTTTGGTTATCGGAAGGTAAAAAATCCATCCGTGTTTATGTGCGGCTTGGTCTAACGAGATACCTTTATTTGAAAGGTTTTTATATCTTTATAAGTTTCAATTGGTTGTGTTTTCTCATATTGGTTTACCAGACTGACTTGGGTGTTATTTTATTATAATGCTCAGTTCAGATCGAGCATATATACAGATTGCTTTGGATGCATTAGAGCTTAAGAGATGAGCTGGAGGTCCAAGACGTATCTACGTATTTCTTTTTGTTCTACTATGTTATCTATTGGTTGTATTTATCAGCAAATTGTAAGGACAGGTTGCCAAAACTGTCCAGGCTGATGATTTATTATTCGTGTGCTCTGATTTGATGTATGTATATTATAGTTTCTCTTTTATAAATATCATTGGTTTATATTATATGTTGTTCCGCTGCGATTGTAAGATTATGTGTTGTTTAGTTTTCTTTTTCTCTTCTTCTTCTCTTCTCTTCTTCTTTCTTCTTTCTTTCCCATAACTATCCATCTTTCCATTCAATTTGGGTTGGACATATGTGTTTTATTGTCAGTTGGAATTGTGCGGATTTGCAGGTTGTTACAGCTAGTATCAAAGCGCGAGGTTAAGCGAGAACCTTGGCTTTGGTGGGGCAACTCATTACGAGATAAGGTAATGGAATACCTTATTATGTGTTTGAGTGTGTATATATATATGAGCTCGTATTTGTTAGTGATTATAAAAATGTTTTATATTGTGTTAATTTATCTGTTGAGTGGCTTATGAATTCCGATCAGTACGCGGGACGCCACGATATCGATAGGGGTTTCTAAACACTTCAACAAGGCAACTGACATAGTATTGTTTTGAGAATTGGTAAATGAAATAATTTTACCTTGATTATATTTATATATAAAGGAATAATTTTTTAGAAATTATTGTAGTATATATGGTGTGTTTGGTTGTTAGCGAATGATAATATTTGATTATTATCATTTGTTGTTTGTTGTTTTTGTTCTAATAAAAGTTGTTATTATTATAATGTAAACAAAGACAAACAATTAAGAAATGGTTTAATATAACCAAAGCGGAATTATATATATGGGAAATTTATAAATATGATTTGTAAATACAAAGGGATTTAAAATGAAGAATTTGAGAATTTAAATCCCATTGATTTTGAAAATTGTTTTCAAAGTTTTGGAAAATAATAATAACATTACTTGGAAAATATTTTGGATGGAAATATTTTAAAATGTAATTTAAAAGTATTAAGAAAGCACTGAACTCACTTCGGTCACTGGAAAATAATTTCGATGATGATTGCAGCATCATCAACATTCATTTTCGGGTTTCCAAGAGGGGAATTGCTACCATAGGAGATTTATTTTGGTAAAAGAAGTTTTGATTTAAATCCCAAATATGATTTGTTATACAAAAAGATATATATGTCATATTATGTATTATTTCAAATTAGAGTTGAAATATAATAGAGTGGTTAAATTCTAAAAAAATTTATTTAAGTATTTTGTTGAAAATATAAGAAATCAGTTTTTGCAACTTATAAATTGAGGAATAATAAGTTAAAACAAAATTTTAAATTGTTGAATATGAATGTTAAGAAAAATTAAAAATTAAAAATTGAAATTGAGTGAAATTGAATTTAACTTAAACTAAGTTAAATGAAATGATTTTTGAAATGAAATTGATTGTGATTTGAATGAATTAACGAAATAAACTAATTAAATAAATTAGTGAATTGAATATGGTTTATAATGTTGTTTGATAGAATTGAATATTGAAATTGAACAATGAAATGGGTTAAATGAAATTGAATTTGACTTTGAAATAGATATGAACTTAAGTTGTAAAGTGAAATAAACATGAGAAGTGATGTATAAAATGTTTATAATAAACTTAAGTAAAATTTGATGGAATGGTTCTTAAGTGATATTAGTATTGAAAGAAATATACCTAGTAATAAATGAATGTAAATGAAAGTGAATATGAAGAAAAGTAAATGAAATGAATGTAAATAAAATAATCTGAAAAGAAAAAAAGGGATATAATAAGAAACCAATTGAAATAAATACGTAAGTTGTACGTATATTAATTTATTCGCATAACTGTTTAGTCCAGATTCGAGTGCATGAATTCAAGGTGATTACACTAGTCCAAACAAGGATTTTCCACTCGATTCTTGACGGCGAACAATTGATATGGATTTTTGATTGATTCTAGAGTTCTCTATCATAGTATATGGCTATGCAAGAAGAACGGCGGTTTCAAATCAAGGAACCGGATCTGAGTCCGCACTAGAGTGGTCGTGTGAATGATACTAGTTAGGAACTTGAAATTGTGTGCTCGAGCGAGCGATCAGGATTGATTCTGCGTATGGATGGCATATGTACATCGTATGGGCTTAATAAATTAAATGCTGACGTTGGAAAATACAAATTGATATGGTTATGAATTAGTTGGATGGATATTATTTGTTGGATGGTTTTTCTTGTTACATTTACATATAATTATTGTACTAGTACATGTTATATACTGATATTACTTTCCCTATACTTGTTCTTATTGGTTGTTGAGTGATTGGTAGGTGCAGATGGTGTATGCTTCGCATTTAGAGCTCGCTTTCGCATTATATTGATTGTATATGCTTGCTAATATCAATAAAATGTACACATCTCAGATTACATATCATATTCTTATATTTTTTCCTACGAGATGCCTCATCCTGGAAGATGAGATGTATATTTGTGATTATCTATGTATTATAAAATTTTCCAATCGAACTGCGCAAAGGAACGCTGACGAAATTTTCCATAAATTAAAGAGTTAGAATTTTTTTGAGAATTATGGAAAAATTTTGATAACTAAAATTTGATTTTTATGTTATAACTTGGAATGGTATTAGTTGGTAGCTATGAATGAATTTAAAGACTTAGAAAATGTGATAACGAAGTTTCAGCTAACTGATTTCGAAAAGTTAAAGGCTTAAAAGAATTTGGTAATCCATTTCAACTAATTAGTTTTGACAAGTTAATGGGTTTGGGCATTTTTCTTACTTGCTAATTTCGAGGATGAAATTCTTTTAAGGGAGGAAGTATGCAACGACCCAAAATTTCAATCATTTGAATTTGAAATATTTAGTTGATTTTAAATATTGAGAAGTTAATTTTATAAGTTAAATAACTTGAATTTCAAATATAATGGTTATTTGAATATTTGGATGTGTTTAAATAATTAGATCTTGAATTTAATATGAATAAAAATAATTTTGAAAGTTGATTTAAATTCTATTTGAATAAGAATGAAGATAGTAAACTTTTGAATTAAAAATGAATAAACTAATTTAATAATAATTAGTTTCAACTAACGTGTGAAAATAGCCTTCCGGGGCATTATCTTGGATTTTGACAAAACCAGTGTCATTGGATATGTAATAATGAATTATTATATGTCATCAAATTTCGTAGCGATCAGACATATCGTTTAGTCATGCGAGCTCGAAAACCGTAGAAATTAATTAAAGGAATTTAAATTAATATAATTTGATTTTGAAAAGTTAACTTCTGTATATGATGGAATTGGATCCTGATACTAGTTCCATTGTGTTCACAACTGGGGTATTACTTATAGAACGCTGGACGGAACGCCTGGATTGGAGTTCAAAAATTTAATGTGTGAATAGTACTTTGAAATTTTCTATAAAAGAACCTCAAATATCTCCATTTGCTCAAACCCTAGGAACAAAAGTTTTAGCCGCCACTAAATTTTTAATGGCCAAAATCATTCCTTCTTCCTCCCTTAATTCCTCATCAACCGCTCAACAAAACGTCACGGCGCGTGAAGGAAAGTTGTAGAGCTTGACAAGATGAAGGCAATCAACGGTTGTGATCGTCGATGGTGGAGCGTGGTGGTCGGAATTTTTCCCTGTCCGGTGGTAGTTTGGGTGCGTTTTCACAGTGATTGAGAGTGAATTAGAGGACAACGCTACCAGCTAGAAGCTCGTCGGAGGTGGGGCGATGCACGGTGAAGGTGCGGCGACATGATGGTGGATAGAATAGCTGTGGCACGATGAAGCCGCGGTCGCGTTTTATTTCCCTGGGAACGAATGAGCGTGAGATGGAGGGAAGGGTAATTAAAGTTTAAATTTAATTGATTTTAAAGTTAATTATAATTTAAATAATCTTAACGTTCATATATTCATATCTAATTCATACGAGGTCCAAATTGAACGCGACAAGTTGCAGTGCGATCGTTACAGCGAATACTACGTTATAGAGTTAGATTGGGTGGATTTAGAGCTCATAGGAATCTCGGTTAAAATTAAACGTTTATTGAATTATAATTCAAACCGGAATGCTTCGGTGCAAACAGGAATTTTGGTGAGTTAAACTCACCTTTTTAGCTAACCAGTATGTTATATAGCTGAAAAATATATTTAATTAGATGTTTGAATTACTATTTTTATCAATTGCTTTGGATTTATTTCTGCCTTTGGAGCGGACGACCTTTTATATATACCCGCCTAGTAGCGGATGACCCATATTATATGATTATATACTATTTGTGATGCAGAGGAACAGGTTGGAGGGATCTAACAAGATAATTCACCACATTTGATTTTATTGCACATATATATATATATATATATGTATATATGTATTGATATATATGAGCTGTGATGCAGGGGGACTGGTTGGAGGGATCCAACGGGATTCCTCACCATTATTGAATTGCTTTCAATAATATTCCTGTTATATGAATATTGGATATCAAACCTGATTGTTTGACACTATTGGTTATGACATTGTTGTATGTTCAAAACTTTAGCCCTATGGTGATAGAAAATCAATATCGATATTAGTTAAACGTTGGGTACCTATTGGCCTCAAATTAGTATTTTTAAAATAGTATAAATTACCATTTGAATTGAAGTTGGTTTTTGAGGCAGGAAATGATTTTAAATCTAAAATTGGGTTTCGAAAATATTTTATTTAAAGGATTTAATTACTATTTTACTCCAACCATATTATCCGACTTTTTTAAATCATTTAGAATTGGTTTAAAAAGATTATTTATTTATATTTAATATTGTTTTAAAGATTATTTATTTATATTTTAATATTTTGAAATGCTAATTATTTAAATAAATTAATATGTCTTGAAATTAATTATAAGGATTTATTAATAATGTTTTGAAAATAAATTATTACTATTTATAATTATGGTAAATATTAATTATCGTTGTTATTTAAAAATATTTTGAAATTATTAATTATTATTATTTTTAAGATGTTTTGAATTTAATAATAATTAATTATTTATAATGTTTATTGTTAATAATTATTATTATATAATAGTGTTTTGAAGTAAATGATTTATGTTTATTTATAAATGTTTTGGAGACTTATAAACAGGGTTTTATAAACCGACTTCGGTTTTATAAGGGGAGTTTTATAAAATGGTTTGAAGACTTAAAGAAAGATTATTGACAAGACAAAGGAGTTTTATATGCAGTTAGATATTTATAAACGAATTTTAGAAATGGATTTATAGATTTATAAGAGGAGTTTTATAATTAGTTTTATGGATTTATAAAGAGTTTATAAATGATTTGAGAACTGATTTAGAGACATGTATAAATGGTTTTTAGAGATTTATAAAATAGTTTATAAATGGGTTCTTATAAATTTATAAAGGAGTTTATAAATGGTTTTAGAATTGTGTAAAAAGGAAATCTTCCTCCATTCTATGAATATACTTACACCATTGAGATAAGTATATGGATATTTTTTTTCAAGTATTGAAAATATAGGGATTTGTGAATATATCTTTGTAAACGTATTATGATACAAGTATTTACAAGGTGAATTTAATTGATGAAAAGATTAATCAAAGAGGCTAGTGGTTGATTATGTGCTTAACCAATGTTGGTTCTCCCTATGGAATTAAATCCCTGATTTGAATGTTGTTTGTTGATAGTTAAATAACCGACTATCAAGTATGCAAAAAATTGTAACTCTGGAAATATCTAGGATAAACACGTGAGTTATATGGCGTAGTCATATCCGATGATGTTGTACTATGCGTATAAATCTCGTTTCGTTCTCCTAGGACAAATGATAAGGAAATCTGTCCACCCATGGTTTGGAGGTGATGTCCGCTCTTATCTTTGACTATTTATTTCCTAAAGAACTGGGGTTGAGTATACTGAAAACTATCAAATGTTGTTTCGAAGAGACCGGGATCTAATATGTTATCCAAAATCCACTTCGATCCAACTCAAGCGTTTCGAAGTGAAGACATCTTGAAGATGATGGACTTGAAGACTATGCTCTTTGAAGTGCAAGGGCTGCTAGCTACTAATCCTGAGGGTGATTCCAAAATGGATGTAATAGAAGTAGTGCCTTCGGTTTGTCCATCTCCTGGACAACTTGTATGGATGAATGCTGACATTGCATTGTTGCTTGGAGGGTAGTGTTTGCATTCCAAGTGAAAAGTGGTATATAGAGGGTAAAACGTAGCCTTAAGCCTCATCAACTAGGAATGACTAAAACATGGGAGATGCAGTAGGGCTAGGTGGGTCTCTCCTATTAGGGTATGATCATTCTTATCTTGAGTCGATATTATATCTCATTTGTATGCTTCCGGCCTATTAAAAAAAGTGGTGATCATATTCGGTAATATCTAGTAAGGGGTAGGCCAATTCTATGTTGGGGGGGGGTCAATAGGTTCAACCTTGGTGTTATTTTATCTAGATATGCACCGTGACGGGCGAAACCCCAGCAGCTTGATTATTGTATGAAATCCATTCTCCAATAAGCGCTGTACGGAGTTAGTTGTGCCCAACTATGTTGGAATGTGAGATGCAAGCATTTCAACTATATTCATATTTTACTTTGACTCCTAGACACTATTATAATATCAGTGGATTTTCTATACAAAATATTTTGGTTGTCGTAAGGTAAAAATTCGTCCATGTTTATATGTGGCATGGAATTACGAGATACCTTTATTTGAAAAGTTTTTATATCTTTAAAAAAATTCCAATTGGGTGTGTTTTCTCACGCTGGTTTACCAAACTGTCTTCGGTGTTATTTTATTATAATGCTCAGGTCAGACCGAGCATATTTACAGATTGCTTTGGATGCATTAGAGCTCAGGAGATGAGCTGGAGGTCAAAGACGTATCTACATATTTTTTTTGTGTTCCACTGTGTTATCTGTTGGTTTTATTTACCAGCAAATTGTAAGGACATGCTGTCATAACTGTCCAGGTTGATGATTTGTTATTCGTGTACTCTGGTTTGATGTATGTACATTATAGTTTCTCTTTTGTAAAGATTATTGGTTTATATTATATGTTGTTCCACTGTGATTGTGAGATTCTGTGTTGTTTAGTTTTCTTTTTCCCTTCCTCTTCTCTTTTCTTCTTTCTTTCCCATAACTATCCATCTTTCCGGTCAATTTAGGTTGGACATGTGTGCTTTATTGTCAGTTGGAATTATGTGGATTTGGAGGTCGTTATAGATGTATCCCCCTGATCAAAGCCATTAACACAATGTCTTCCTGCGCATTGCTCACTTCCATTACCACCATATTAAACCTGCTTAAAAATCCTTTAACGATTCACCCGCTCCTTTGAAGAGGTTTAACAATGACATTATATCTTTGGGATGTGTTATGTGCATACATAATTTCTCAACGTAGTATCTCTTCGGTGAATGGGTTCCTACTAGCGGAAGAGCTCCATTCATCCTTACTTCTATGCTGACGCTCACTCACTAGTTTCTTTACCATATCCGATAGTGATTCTGTCACTTGCTCTACTAGATGGTGATAATCATAACTTGACCCGAGTGTTTGGCACCACAAATGGTCTTGATTAGTCACATGATACCTAGGAACTCCTGTCTTCAGGAGAACCGTCCGTCCAGTTGATGCATCCTTATATCAAAAACCTTCCCTTTCATTCTCAAATGAGAATACAAGGAATTTTAGTTTCATACAATATATGGGTTTCTATGAGGTGGATCAGCAGTAGCCGCCTGAACTCCAACATTCTAGCCGTCGGCAACATGGCCAACATTATCTCAAACATTACCATCCAAATCAACAATATCTCCATCCCCCAAGTCGACAACTTGGGGTTCGGTACCGATCCCTAGGTTCAGTTCAGTACCGATCCATAGTCGCTTGCTGTGAGCTATACCCAGTCAATCCTTCGAAACACCTGTTTCCTTTTGCTTCATTTTCTATTTTCCATCTCGTTGTTTCTCAGAATATGAAGAAGAACTGGCCATTGAGTTAGAAGGTGATAAATCTCTCCTACCCTTTCTACAACTACGGTTTAACTGATTTAGCAAATCGAGAATTTCCTTCATTTGCCTCCTCAATTCATCCTGACTCGCTTGCACCTTGTCATTCATCTGCTCCATCATATGGTCCATCATAACCCATTTTATCATATCCATGGGATTTTGAATTTCAGAAATTATGGACCGAGCAACTTCTTCAACGTGTTGAGAACTGGCATTCTAAACATCGGCAGTAGGTCTGGAGGCAGTAGACTTCTCCTCTTATGGGGCCATAACTTCATATGATCCTATGATAGATTTTGCTAAAATCTGAGTAGTCATGGATTATAGTAACAAAGCAGACAGATCTACCCTGTGGATTTGAACAACCCAAAAGTAGAAAATATATCCCAATAGCCTGAGATCGATATGCTCTCGGTGAAAGCACCAAAATGTTTATGCCAAGAATTGGTACAAACACCTAGAAATCAATAATAGAGAATAAAATGAAGAAAATAACTTGAAAATGAGGAAAACAGTAGCGCACAACAAGTATAGTAGTTCAGCTAATCAAAAGTCTACTTCTACTTAAACTTTGTTGAAGTCTTCGATGAGTTTTTATAGAACTGTTCTTAAGGATCAGTGATGATCCGTGGAATTGCAAGGAAAATACAATAACTTATTAACAACTAACAAAGATCCCTCAATCTATGCCTCTACCCCTCTATTTATAGCCGCAGGTCGCCGGAAAGCTCTTACCCACGTTCGAACCCACATCTCTCATATCCAAGAGAAGCCAACTGAAGAGATCGTGGCAACATCCAGGGATTGGTACCGATCCACATTGAGGGATCGGTACCGATCCATGACTTTTACTTTATGGATCAAGACCTTCTACTCCTGATTGCTTGTTGATTCGTATCTTCATCTTCGTAGCTTCATTTGCATTGCTATGAGCTTGGATTTAGTTGATTCCCCAGGTTCGGAGGTTGAGCATGAGTGGTTGAGTTTCCCATTATCCATGGTGGTTGATTCAGACAATGCGATCCATCCTACAAAGCACAAGCTAGTTCGCAAACACCCCAACTTGACATGGCATGACGTGTACGCCATTTTGGGAGAGTTCTTAGGGATCTGTACCGATCCCTGTTTAGGATAAGGTACCAATCCAACACTTCTCTTGCATGGTGTAGTTTTGAGCTTGGTATTCTTTTGACACTTGAGCTTGGCCGTTGTCGGTGTGGATTCTTGATGGATAACTTCTCAGTTCGAACGACCTGATGTACTTGAATATGTCCTGATCACAAGGCTGGATAATATAGACTAAGCCATGTATTTGAGAAATAATTTTTAATCATATAATTATGTATCGTACATGTTTGTGAATTGTATCTCAAATAATTAAGGCAAAGCACCTATTTGAACGAAGCAACAATAGAGTTGACAAACTCTTTTGGACCAATGCATATAGATGTATACATTCCAAAGTCGAAGATACCAAAAGTGGATCAACTTACTTCATTAAATTTAACAATGATTATCTAAGATATGAACATGTGTATTTTATACACAAATTCAATATCTACGATAATTTAATAAAATATGGCACAAAAGTAGATAACATAAAATTCAAAGGGAATAAAATCTTGATTTGATTGAATAAGCAAGTATATTGAATAAGAATTTCAATAGTACCTGAAAAGCGAATAAGATTCCTTAATGTCACTCCACCCTACGCAACATAGCGATGCACCGATAAAGAGTAATGGGACTTTGTTGAACGAAGTACGATTGATAATGATTATGTTTAATGACTTCTTTGTATAAAGATATGTAGTTAAGGTAAGTACAGACGTTAAATATAATTTCATCTAAAAGTTTATTTTGTAATTTCATGTAAGATATGAACTAGGAAATTACCCATATCTTAAATAGTTTAAGAAATGAGGTTATCCAATTTATGTTATGGATGAAATATTCATAAATTCGTAACTAGATCTGTTTTATGTAACATTATAGGTAATTTCTATATGTTTTGAGTGCTTAATCCATCACAATAAGAAATAAATTTTTATTTTAAGCATACCACCTTCTTGTTAAAGAAACCTTTTTCTCGAGAAATTAATGGTATTGTGATGGACTTAGATATGATCCAAGATTATAGCATAGCAACAAATCACATAGATGAAATAAATTTAACCAAGCCTAAAATAGATGTAATTACATTAGAATGTCTAATAAGATTTCTCATGCATTGATGAGAAACTATGGGTTTCTTATCAATGTTATGGAAACAAAATGTTCCAGTAACAATCACTTTTGTTCCCGACAAGGTATGAAGGGAATAGACTTTACCACATAGCACAGTTCTTTAAATATGAAATGGATTCTAAGTACATTTACAAAATATGATTTAGGTAGTAGTACCCGAAAGGATACTATCCATCGACTGCAATTAAGTTTCGAGAAGAAGATTAATATAGTTGGTATTGTATAAAGGAATGTTGAAAAGAAATAACTTCATTAGTTTCAAATGTTGAAATTACTAACGTAATTTCGATAATCAACATGTATAAGTCCATTTCTACACGCAATTCTCACTTAATTTAACTTTGATTTTAAGCACATCATTGTTGAAATAAAATTTCTAGATAATGATTTAGAAGAGATTATTTTCACATAACAATTAAAATTTCTCAAAGTCAATGGAAGTGGTAACATAGTTTGTATGTTTTTGGAACTAAGAGATGATAAAATGATTGCATCTAACACGCATCAGAATTGAGCAAGTATTTTGGCAAAGATATCAAATAGTTTGATTTTCAGTTGAAATGCAAAGGAAGCATGTGTTCATAATAAAATAATAAAAGGTACTGAAAAATTTCTAATACTAATAAGTAAATATCATTTTAAAAATTATTAACAATGCACTCATGTTAAAATCAGTTTAGTATGGTTGTTCAATTCTTGATGAAGGATTTGATAGACGCATATTTTATAGTTAGTATAAGAGAGTTCTGGGATTATCCCAATCTATATATACAAATAATATATTAAACTGTTTAATATGGAATATATGATATAGATCCTCCACGCATCGGTAATAGGGGTTATCATGAATGTTATGTAGTATGGTATATCATATTTTTGCTTATACACTAAGTGTACTAAGGGGAATCAAATCTGAAGTAAATTCACTAGAGGTAGTCAAGACTGTTCTCGAGTATTTACACGATGCTAGAGAATTATTTATGGAAATAACGAACTCCTTATGAATGAGTGTATAGACTCGAACTTCATAAGTAGTATCGAATATAGTAAGTCAATCTTATATTCATGTTTAACCTTAATTAAGGAGCTTTATGCTAGAAATATTCTAAATAATATGTTGTGGTAAATTCAATCATAAAGGCTAAGTACATCACCTTGAATACTACCGTAATGAAAGTAGTGTGTATACGATAACAAATTATACGAGAGCTGGGACTGGTTTTCACTATTCAAAATCCAATAATGTATTGTGATTTCAATAATGCAATAGTAGACTGCAATAAGAACCAACAATTTGATACAAAATCAAAAAATGTTATCTGTAATGAATATGTGATAAAAGAGTTGGTCAGTAATGGGCAAGCATGATCAAAAGGTTGATACAAAATAATGATATAACAAAACCATTCACTACATCCCCTTCTTAGTCTAATTAGGTAGACTAATTGAAGGTATGGGCATGATGCACCATAATTGGCCCCAAGTAAAGTGGGAGACTGATAGAGTTAAGAGTGTGTCCCAAGGAAATTGTGTAATTTATTATGTAACTTAACTCTTATAATAGAATCTTACTCGAAATGATGTATGCATCTAATTTATTTTTCTTTTATACTATAGAGATATAAATAATGAGTCAAATAGATTAATATATATAAATAAAAAATACCTAGGAGAAGTATTTTATTGATTGCAGTTATGAATGTGTTCGTAACTATGAGTGTTGAATGCGTACGCGCGCACACACACTTACTTCTTAAATATTCCTAGTCGAGATGTATCGTGAAATGGATGTTGATATTTCTGTTGAGACTAGTGTACGTAATGCCCTCCACACGATGGACAGCGATTTATGATCGTTGGAGGCCCCAAGGGGTTATGTACTTGTGGTTGTTTGGAATAATAACGACTCGATGAGAGTCTTCTATAGGTCAATATAACCAAGTCAAAATAGGAGACGTACGGTAGTCTTCTGACTTGAGAGTGCTATCGAACTTAAGTATGTAGACTATACTTTGATTATGGTTAACCACATGACATGGCAACCATGTTACGGCTGCAGTTGGGTACATGCTAAAACACTTGAAGTGAAACACTACTTAAAAGAGGTTTCGTTTCCTTCATTATTGAAGGTCAGAATCATTATAATTGCTACTTAAAGTCGGAACCTTTGTCAAGAGTAAATCAGTTAAGCGATAAATGTTATTGAAGTGTACCAAGGATTTTAAAAGTGACATATGCAATTACTTTGACTTATATCAAACTCTAGATATCTAAGTGATATAATTACGACGAAAAGAATACACGTACAAATTGTTATTACCAAGTGAGCTTATTTTAAGAATAGAAATACAATTTCTTCTAAATGGTCTATAAGCGATAAAGTTAACCTTATATTATGATTCAACAAAGTCCATACAAGCTTTAGTATTTATATTATTTAAATATCGACTGTGGATTAATTTCACACTAAAGAGTCAAAACTAATGCGTTGTTAATTATTTCCAAATCCAACCAATAATAAAATCAAACATTATAAATTAGTAATAAAATTAAATAGAAACGTTGTATTAAATATTAATATCGATTTATTATTTATTTAAAGGATGAAAAATTATTTAAAACTACGTCTATACGTTGTACGTTGATTTTATTAATATACAGCTTTGGATAAGTAGATTAAATGTATGATTTATATGTTAAAAATCATTTATTGGCACAAAATATTAGGCCGAGTGAGGATAAAAATTTGATTGATTTGAGAATGAATCAAATATTGGAGAGAACGAGTATAAAGGAAAATGATCTTCTATTGATTTCCCGTAGTGCCTATAAAAGAATCTCTTTCTCTCCATCGGCCATCAACCATACAACTTTTTTGGTGATCTCCCTCTACCCGAGCAGCCATTATCCCCCATTAGTGAAGCAAACTTTCCAACTTTGTAAATTGGAGAGAATGAGATCGTGTTGCTCTAAGAGGAATTAATCAACAAACAACGTGCTATACTCATGGTAGATTTTTCGGCGAAAAGTATAAATTTTGATTTTCCTACATCTGCATATCTATTGTGTATGTTTAAAACGTCTTTTGATTTTTTTATAAAAGCAACCTCTTATTTCAAATCTAATGTTTTATACACACACATAAAAGTTTACATCAAACTAAGTTTTTGATTTAATATTTAGAAGAAGTTTTTTCCTTTTGTTTCTCTTGTATATTTTTCAATTTTTTTTAAATTATTTTCGACCTACAATAATAAAAGAAACAAATTTATTCAAATTAAATAAATAAATATATATATTTCCACGTGTGTGTGTGTTTTTTCTGATTCACTAATTTAGCTAAAGAAAAAGTTATACCAGTATTTATTTATACTATGGTTTAATAAGAAAATTATATATATGTATGTATGTATGTATGTATGTATGTATGTATATTTAATTTATATATGAAAATTTATAAATAAAAAATTAAATAAATCAAGTCAAACAAGTTGAATATGTGTTCCAAGTATAAACTATATATATATCTATATATGTATGTATGTATACATACGTATATTTATATACTTAACGACTTAGTAAAAGGAATAGTATTATTTTATGACTTGACTTATTTATGTGTGTTGTATATATATATGAATGTTTATATACATATATACATACATAAATACATACATACATACATATATAGTATTCTATGAATAAAATTATGGTCAATTAACTAATGGTAGAAATAGAAATTAACAAATGTATATTTGTCATTATTCCCTTGTGTAATCTACTCCAAGATTAAATTGACATCTTATCACCATTACACACACACACACGGAGATATGTATATCATAAATGTAATAGCCTATAATAATCATAAATCCTAATAGTTATTTATTTACATATGATGTTTGTCTAATTATGTACACCCTAGTTACATGCCACTTTGTTAACGATTGCCTTGTTTGTGTTATGAACACAAAAATAGTATAAATTAAAATAATAAATTAAAACAAGGTAAAATAAAACAATGTTGATTTTAAAACTAAATAAACACAAATCGTATAACATAAATATAAATTTCTTAATCAAAGTAAATTTAAGACATAAATATTTTAAATATAAGTTACTAAAATTTAAACTAAAACACAAAACCTTT
Source organism: Allium fistulosum (assembly GCA_030737815.1). NCBI lineage: Eukaryota > Viridiplantae > Streptophyta > Magnoliopsida > Asparagales > Amaryllidaceae > Allium > Allium fistulosum. The sequence continues at coordinate 1,188,325,931 of CM060904.1, read as the reverse complement.
TATTTAATTCTCTAAATATGATTTAGTGTAAAAGTAAATTGTTCATATTAACAAAAAATACGACCTTGTGCAAATTAATAAAAGGAATTTTCTTTTTTGGAATTCACCCTTGTTACCTTGCTGTCGTTGCACCTGATGCAACAAATACAATCACAGACTTAAACCTCATTAACTCCAACCCTTTTTTTTTTACAAATTTCCATTAATTCAAAATTTGATTTAGAAATTATAGTTAATTTGATAATTTTTTAGCCTAGGATGTTAAACAATTTCATTTGAAATCTCTTTCCAATTGATAAAATTGAAGATTCGGCTAGGATGACTTGTAAAGAAGTAATTGCTTAAGTTGACAAATAAATTCAAAGTGAGATTCTCTATAAAATTTGTAGAAATTTAAATCTTTGGCATTAACAGCAATGGTGGGTGTTTGAAGTAGTTTTTTAATTCTTTTGATATCTCTTTAGGTGACACTAAGGAGTGTATTAACGGTTGTATATAGTAGCACCCCTAATACATTATCTCTCTCTTATTTCATGTTTAATTTCTAAACCATCTATCTTATGTAACAAAACTTATGTAATGGTCATTTTAATTTCTGAACCAAAACATCCAAGATTGTTTTGTTTTTAGTTTTTGTATGCATTTATTTATGCTAACTAGAAATAAATAGAAGTTAATGCACCTTTTTCTTTGGACACCTCCCATAGACATGTATTTATTACTGGTCTATATATAATAGGAAACAATAAATGAAAATTTTAAAATTACTAAAATATCGTTAATTTAATTACTGAAAATCAAAATAATTATACTAGTAGTTTTTTTATTGCTTTATCCTACGTCAATTCCTATACATCATCTTAAAAACTTCCCACATATTTAACTTTCTCCCATTCCTTTGTAAATAAAATAAGGTACCAATGCATTTAACAAAAATACATCTCTCAATATGTTAAACTATGTTTTTAGTTTCTAACCTTTCCATTTCGCTACTTGCACCTTAATAAATCTCTCCTTTTTTATCCTAAAAAATGGTTGGATATTAATGGTTTTTTTTCAACTTCTAATTTTGGCTTACTAGGTGTTGTAGATTGCAGCAAATATGTAGCAGTAATTGACAAGGGTCATATTGTATGACATTCTCTATCATCTGAGGTTGCTTCAAAAAAATTTCATTATTTCTCTTGCATTAAAGTTGCTACTTTTGTTCTTTTTTATTGATTTTGATTTTTGTTTACTTACTATGAATTTTGATTTTTAGCTTTATAATCGGGATCAGATTTTCTATAATTAATGAAATGTTATAAATATTCTCTTGAAATTATATATCATAGTTCTGGAAAGATTTTATCCCCTTTTGATAAATTCAAAAAATATAAAATAACAACTATAACTTAGGATTAGAATCATAAATTATTCATGATTCTAATCAAATATGCTTGATTTCTTTATACATGTCAATTTGGAATGCATGATGCGTAAGTTTTGGAGCAAGGAGTTTCTTTTTTCGAGTTAAAATTGTGTAGTTTACGAAAGAGGGGTTTTGTTTCATGTACTTCTTTCATTGAACTCTTTGGTTAGTTTCATATTTATTGATTTGTTTATCTCCTTCACTAGAAGTGGAAGATAATATGATTATTAAGATGCCCTTTCATATGTCAGTGCAATTCAAGGTATAAATATGGAAATACTGCATGATTTATCCAATTAACCTTCAATAAAAATGGAAAATGGTAGTTTAAACATATGAGTTGTAACGACCCGTAAATTTCAACTGTTTTAATAACGTAATTAGTTAAAATTTTGTGATATTGTAAACGATAAAATTTTGAAATATAAATTTGATATTTGGAATGCGTCTAGTTAAACATAGCAACTGGTAAATTTTCGTCCGAAAATATGAGAGTTTCTTTCGCGCGTAAATTCACTTCAATTTAATCAGTTAAAAAGCGTTGAAAATAAAATGTTTTCAAAACCAAAATATTTTTACATAGAAAAATTCTAAACCATTTTCTGAGCAAGATGTCTGTTTGTCGTTTTTCAAAATTCGGACATCTTTGGCTCCGTCGATCTTATTTTTCAACGTTTTCCTTGCATTTTCCGCTATTAGAAAATTCGAATTTTATAATTCAATCGAACCACTGATATCCATATACCGTTATGATCGTCTCGTCGTGCTGATCTCTACGGTATATTCGATTATCAAATTTCGAAGTCCGGTGTACGTTGCACTTTGCGAAACGCCTTTCGTATCGGTTCCGTATTCGGGATTTTGGGTTTCATGTCTTTTCATAACCCTCTATGTGAGCCAACGGTCATCTGTCATTAATACGTCTTGAATTTGCGTGTGACTCTCGGTATCCTACGGTTCATTTATTTTACTTTATTTTCCTTCCCCTCTCTTTCACTCTGCTTTTGCTTTGAAGAGAAAAATAAAAATTATTATTTATATCTGTTGTTATATTTTGAAAAGCCTGTTCGTGTTTCAACTTGAAGCTAACATCATCTCTTCAATACCCTTTAGCCTTTCACCGCGTAAGCAACCCTCCCACGCGTGAAACCACCACCTCCGCATGTCCCCTCTATCTCTCCGTCCTTTGCTCATCAGCCCTACGCGTGCCAAGCCGTACGTCTTCCACAACATCACAACATAGTCGCATCTCCTCCCTTGCTCGCATCGGAGCTCTCCGCACAAACCGCCTTGATTAGCCCGCTCTACTGCCACGACACCTAACACGACCACCCAGGCACCGATCGACTTCCCCACAGCCGTGACAAGAACTCCGACCACCGACCGCTCCATTCCACTTCACCCGTATGCCCTCTCCGCCCTCCCTATTCCTCGATCTCCTCCATGACTAGTGACCCGCCATCGAACCCACGTGCAACAGGCAGGCCTCTTCCGTCCATCACCTCCGAGTTTCCTGTAACCTCCCACTTCCCACCGCCCGCCGTTATCCGTCCAACCTTCACCTCCGCCGAGCATCCTTCCTCCCCACGAACGCAAGTCATGACAACCCGGAACCTTGCAGCTACCCATCTTCTCCGCGAACAACCGAACTCCACGCCATCACGTCCTCCAACCAACGCACCTCTGCCTCTTCACGTTTCCCACTAGCCTCTGCCACCTTGCCTACCTCCATGTGTGCATGCAACCACCCGCTGACCTCCGCCTTCACCTTCTCGGCCACCACACCTAGGCCAGCTGACCCGCTTGCTTCCACCAAACTCAGCCTACAACCTTCCATCGCCCTTCACATCCACGCCTTGCACCACAGCTCGAAACACCAAGGCCGAAGCTCACCCAAGACAAACGCCATCAACACCCGACTCACCCAAGTAGTCGCATGGCCACCTCTTATTTGCTGCCAGTCTTCCCTCAAATCCTTGTGTACGTCATGTATATAGGTTCGTACACTACAAGTTTGTATATTCTGGGTTGAGATTTAAACTTCATATGTCTTAGCTTATATTTACATTCTACCTACTTTTATATAGGTTACGTAAGTTTATATATAGTAGCTGGGTAGATTTATTTAGTATAAATTTTTGTCAACTTAGTATATATTTTACCTGCTATCGAAAACTTTTACAAGTGTGCAGTATAGATCTATATATGTTATGATGATAATAATATTTTAAGTTGTTTATATATTGGTTTTTCTGTATACAGCAGTTTAGCTTCAAGTTATATATATAGAAGTGCCAGCTATATTGTTATGGAAGTGTTAATCGTATATTATATGGGTTTATAAACTTTTGGATTCGCTGGTTTTACTTTATAAGTATGTTTATAGATTAAGATTTTGTTTACTGTTAGTGTATATACATATAATATATATATTACTTTATAATATGTTTACGATATATATACAATACAAAAGAAGTTGCATTCGTATGTCAGTTTATATAGTGTGTTGTAAAGTATGTTACTAATATATATGTTTTACTATTTACATATATTAATAATAATATATAAATTTACAATAGTATATATATAGCTTTGTAATCGAATATATTCCAACCCGAAAGCTGCTTGTCCTATGTTGGTTGTAGTATACTTGAACTTTGAAGAAGGAGTATTTTGTTTACATATATTTTATTTTAAAAAGTTCTGGTCTGTTATGCTCATATATATTTGTTATTATATATTTGTAAGTTCTGTAAACAAATATGTTTTGCCTGGTTAACTTGCTTTTTAAAAGATGATCCAAGTGACTGTTTATATATAATGTAAGTATATAAATATGATCTGCCCATTTTCTGCATAAGGCTACATACATACTGCACGTGTAAATTTTGATTCGTATATGTATATATATTTTACTTTGCTGGCTTCTTCATGATGTATGTGCAAGATATATGTGGTATGATATATAACTTATATATTAGTGATATATATTTTGTCGATTTCGAAGTATACATATATAAGTAGTCATTCTAGAATATATGATTTTTTAAATTATATATACATATTATTTTAATATTTGATTAAATTTAAATATTGATTTCATAAGATAATAGTAATAATAATAATATATTTAGATAATTTTTGTCTCTATCGGGCGGATTCTAATTATTTTATCGATCCTTGTTATCAGCTATTTTCGTCAAAAATCATGCCAATCTAGCTTCGTTTTGGAGTTCGTGCCTGGATCCGTAACTCAAATTTCAGAGTCCGCGTCAGTGTGCGTATCCGTGTCATCTACGGTTCTCTCTAGCCTCGAAAGGTGAGCACTCACTCACGATTAACGTTCTTTTATTTATTAAATTTGATTTCAATTGAAACGACAATTGAAATATGCTGCTGTTAGTTGATTACACTGTTATATATGCTATTACCTGTATCAGTTCACCTGTGACATCTGACACCTTTATCTGTTAATTATTTATGAAATGATAATACAGTTTGGCTGATAATTGATTGATTGTTGATGTTTATATTGGACGTTAAATTGTTAATGTTAAATTGATAACTAGTATGCAATTGAACTTGATATAGGATAATTAAATGTTAAATTTGATTAACTGGCATTTGTATAATATGACCCCTTTAACTGTTGAATTTATTGACACGTAGGATTTGTTTAATTACATATTGAACCACTGAATGGATGTTGTTAAATGGATGATGTATGAAATTGTAAATTGAATGACAAGTGAGAACCGTAATGTAATAATCTTTAATCTGCATGAAATGATAGTGTAGATTCTAGAAATGATTATATTGATTCGTACAAATAACAATGCGAATTAATACGGTTATTTCGGGATTATTTGAATTGATTATTGGATTGTTATTGTTTGTTGTTATTGCTTGTTTATTTACTTTGACACCACCCCAGTTATCACACTGCAAGTTCCCTTTGTATACTTTGATTTTGAATTGAATTGGAATCGGGTTGAAATGATAAATACCCAAATTAAACCTTGACTTAGGATAGAAAATTAAATAAAACCCGATTGGTCAATAAATTTGATTTAAAATAAAACGAAGATTTTATTTGAATAAATAATATGGTTTTGAAATGAAGTTGAAATTTGAATTTTGATAAAAGGAAAATGTTAATATTTAATAATCTGAAACAAAATATTAACAATGTAATTGATGAAAGAATGTTGTTTAATTTGAGAAATGATTTAATAATTAAGTTTGAATTATAATTAAGTTTGAAATTATTAAACTTTGAAATTATTGAATAATTAAGTTTTGAATTATTTAATACTTAAATAAGATTAAATTATTTAATGATTAAAGTGAATTGAAATTCTTTAATAAGAAAATTGAACTTTTGAATAAGTGAATTTATTTTCGTAAATAATTGAAATTGAGTTTTCTTTATTAAGTAAGTTTTGGAAAATTATTTAAGTAAGTAAATAAGTGAAATCGAATTTCTTTAACAAGAGATGAAAATGTGATATTTTGGAATTAATGTAAGACTTGTAATTGAAAGAATTGATTTGACGAATTTGATTAAATTCAAAATTGTAAGTTTTGATTTAACGAAGTTGAACTTAAGAAATTGATTTAATGAATTGGAAATTTAATAGAAATTGTTTTAAATAGAAATTGAAATTGAATTATAAGATTTTGAAATGATAATTTGGAAGTTTTTGAAACGTAAATTTTGGAAATTGATTTCGAAAGACAAATGAAATGTTGGTTTACGAGTTGAAATTGAAATTGAAATTTATTTGGTTTTTGAAATATATGAACGACTAATCGGTGAAATAATTACGGAAGTTATTAAAGAGACCGGAATTCGGTTATGGATATACTCTCTATCTAAACCAAAAACCACTTTAATAACTATACGCGGAGTGATGATCCAGAATGAAGTGGTTGGAATGATGTACGTGATGACTGAAGAAAGAGAACGATAATGGATAGCCTTGACACTTGTGTCAAATTGGAAATGACTAAAACAGGAGCTGTGCCGGGCCAATGGAGGATTGATACCTCAAGTGGACACACTTCTTCGAACTACTTATACTTGTTGTCGACCCTTGATTTTGGGAGTGTTGTTTCACGGTGTTGCGGGCGCTGCGGCGTTGCGTTCTCACCAGTCCGGATCAGGCGAACGGTAGTATCACTACCTTGGGTATAGCCTCATGTGCCTTGTCATACTTGTATTCCATTTATGCGCGACCACTACGATTTTGATTTGTACCTTGAGTATATGGATTGCCCTCTGGTGACTTCCGGTTTTGGGGAAACTACGGTCTTGTATATGCTTGTGGGAATAAAAATGTGTTAAGGGTGGAATGGGCCATGACTTAACGCTATTTTGATATCTTTATATTACTGATAGACATTATCTTCTTATCGTACACTACTACATAGTAGATAGTTTGACGGATCCTTAAAGGATGGTTATTCCAAACATCCTTTGAGTTACTTGTATTTCAATTGCTATTTCACTTGAGTTGGATTTATTAATATAAGAATGTTAATCCTGACTCGAGTGTCTTGTGTTTTGCTTTACGCTCGGGTCAGACTGAGTGGTTTAGCTTTCGAGACTCACCTTTGGAGTTGGAGCTTCGCTTGGAGATCCAGCTATCTATCCGGTTTTCAGTATTCGATGATTCCAGTGAGGCATTCTGATTTGTATCTGATGTATCGTGTAACTCTTCCGTTGTATCTGGTTTAACTCTGATGTATTGTATTATTCTTCTGTTGTAAACTCTGATGTATTTTATATATTCATATAGTAGCTTCATGAACTACTATCTCTTTTAATTCCGCTGCATTTATTTCTCTGTGTCTGTGATCTGTGATTATTTATTTACTGTATATGTTCAGTTTTGCCAATTTAAATTAACAACGCGGTATTTTGAGCAATTCAACTCCGGCATGAGTGTCTACCTATACACTTATAATGGATGCGAATGGTCCAAAATGGCGGGTCGTTACAGTTGGTATCAGAGCTTTGGTAGCTCTAGGCAAAACTCAACATATAGGGTAAATGTATTTACAGAATCACTCTCATTCGAGTTTCAATCTCTTCCTTTTGACTCGATTCCTTTGAATTTGGAACGTTCCCTCGGTTTCGAAATTCATTCGTGCTCCCCACTATTCGTATTCTTCTGAATTCTGGAGTATCACATAACTCCACTTCGAATGATCTTTATAATGAGTTGGCGGTCCCGCCAATCTCAAATTGATTTGTAAAGGAGTGAAAACTCCTTCACAATAGCATCGATTTACCGGAGATTTCTATATCCTCGGTTTACGATGAAATCTATGTCCTGCTATACCTGAATTTTATTTCATGAGATCGAATGTAGATTTGCCTTGGAATTCAGCATCGATCTTATTCTTGAAGTTACGAACGACCCGGTTAAGGTTGCCCGTGAATTAAATAAGTTGTCCAGCTCCCGATTCTGTTAATTGAATTGTCTTATTTTCTGTTTCAAACTTATCTTCGAATCGAAATTCTCTTTGATTTGAGTTTATCAAAAATTTGAATCTCTATCCACGCTTGAAATCCATTTTGTATCGTCAAGCGAGGAAGTGTATTTGAAAATTTATATTAAAAATGTTTTATATATTGTGTTGTTTGAGTTGTTGATGTGATTTGGGTTTTCGATCGATTCGTTTGATCAACGCTATCGATAGGATTTCCAAAACACTTGAGCAGAGCAAACTGACACAATATTGTTTTCAAATTTGGTAGATAAAATAAAAGTTTGTATGATTATATTATATATAAATATAAGTTTTCTGAAATTAAATTATTAATGAATTTGTTGTCTGAAATAATAACATTGATTTTCATTTATTGTTTTGTAAACCATTGACTATTGCCTAATATAAATAAATGAATTTATAAACTTGGTTATAAATTGATTGGAATTTGAAATGAATTTAATTCAGAAATTTAAGAATTTATTAGTTTCCGGTGATTTCGAACTTTGGTTTTTAAATTTTAAAGTATATATTATTGAAAGTATTTTCGAATAGAAATTGTTTCAAAGAATTTTTAAAATGTTGAAATCAGTGCTCTTCTCTTTGTCGCTGGAAAATAATTTCGGTGATGGCGGCCGCATCATCGACGTTCATTTTCGAGTTTCGAAGTGGAGATACTATTCTGTAGCTTTGCTACGGTTTGTTTTGAAAAATATTTTGATTTGAATTTCTTCAGTATAATTTGATTTATATATATAAGTATCTTATTTTAAAATTTAATTTGATTGATATAAATATATGATATATAATTCTAAATTGTTTAAAGTTAATCGGAAATCTAATTCTTAAATGTTGTTAAAGGATGATTTTAATTATAAATAAAACAAAATTTGGAATAAATATTTAAACTTGAATAATTGAATTTGGAAAATTTTATTTGTATATTGTTCAACTGCATTCTAATACAACTTACCTAAATCATTCAGAAGTTGAATATGTAATTGGATAATATATAATATAAACTGAATTTATAAATAAGATTTGAGTGGTTATAATAAATGTTATACACTTAAATTTTAATTATAAAATGTTAATAGAGATAAATAGAATAATGAGATAATTGAAAAAATAAATTTTGTTTTGAAGGTAAATAAATAAATTGAAATAAGATCAACTTATGGAAATACCTTAAATTTAAACCAATTATTGAATATAAATTAATTTAAATTGAAATTTATATGGTTTAAATAAATTTATATGGTTAAATATATGTGAGTAGATATATTAAGTAGAATAGATTTAACAGTAATTTGGAGTAAATAAGAATTTAAAATTGTTGAAGAAAATATGATTATAATAAAAGACTTTTCAAATTTATGGTTTTAAAAAAAAAATTGTAAATTGAAGAAATGGGATAATAAGATAATGAATTTAGGAATAGTTGAGATTGATTTTAGTGAAACCAAATGGATTAAATCAATTATTGAATATCAATTAATTTAAATTTGAATTTATATGGTTTAAATTAATTGTTATTTTGTATTTCAAATCTGTTTTTCTTTTTGGTTGTTTCTATTCTCCTACCTCGTTCCTTTTCGGGGACGAAAAGTTTTGAGTGGGGGAGAGTGTAACGACCCGTAAATTTCAACTGTTTTAATAACGTAATTAGTTAAAATTTTGTGATATTGTAAACGATAAAATTTTGAAATATAAATTTGATATTTGGAATGCGTCTAGTTAAACATAGCAACTGGTAAATTTTCGTCCGAAAATATGAGAGTTTCTTTCGCGCGTAAATTCACTTCAATTTAATCAGTTAAAAAGCGTTGAAAATAAAATGTTTTCAAAACCAAAATATTTTTACATAGAAAAATTCTAAACCATTTTCTGAGCAAGATGTCTGTTTGTTGTTTTTCAAAATTCGGACATCTTTGGCTCCGTCGATCTTATTTTTCAGCGTTTTCCTTGCATTTTCCGCTATTAGAAAATTCGAATTTTATAATTCAATCGAACCACTGATATCCATATACCGTTATGATCGTCTCGTCGTGCTGATCTCTACGGTATATTCGATTATCAAATTTCGAAGTCCGGTGTACGTTGCACTTTGCGAAACGCCTTTCGTATCGGTTCCGTATTCGGGCTTTTGGGTTTCATGTCTTTTCATAACCCTCTATGTGAGCCAACGGTCATCTGTCATTAATACATCTTGAATTTGCGTGTGACTCTCGGTATCCTACGGTTCATTTATTTTACTTTATTTTCCTTCCCCTCTCTTTCACTCTGCTTTTGCTTTGAAGAGAAAAATAAAAATTATTATTTATATCTGTTGTTATATTTTGAAAAGCCTGTTCGTGTTTCAACTTGAAGCTAACATCATCTCTTCAATACCCTTTAGCCTTTCACCGCGCAAGCAACCCTCCCACGCGTGAAACCACCACCTCCGCATGTCCCCTCTATCTCTCCGTCCTCTGCTCATCAGCCCTACGCGTGCCAAGCCGTACGTCTTCCACAACATCACAACATAGTCGCATCTCCTCCCTTGCTCGCATCGGAGCTCTCCGCACAAACCGCCTTGATTAGCCCGCTCTACTGCCACGACACCTAACACGACCACCCAGGCACCGATCGACTTCCCCACAGCCGTGACAAGAACTCCGACCACCGACCGCTCCATTCCACTTCACCCGTATGCCCTCTCCGCCCTCCCTATTCCTCGATCTCCTCCATGACCAGTGACCCGCCATCAAACCCACGTGCAACAGGCAGGCCTCTTCCGTCCATCACCTCCGAGTTTCCTGTAACCTCCCACTTCCCACCGCCCGCCGTTATCCGTCCAACCTTCACCTCCGCCGAGCATCCTTCCTCCCCACGAACGCAAGTCATGACAACCCGGAACCTTGCAGCTACCCATCTTCTCCGCGAGCAACCGAACTCCACGCCATCACGTCCTCCAACCAACGCACCTCTGCCTCTTCACGTTTCCCACTAGCCTCTGCCACCTTGCCTACCTCCATGTGTGCATGCAACCACCCGCTGATCTCCGCCTTCACCTTCTCGGCAACCACACCCATGCCAGCTGACCCGCTTGCTTCCACCAAACTCAGCCTACAACCTTCCATCGCCCTTCACATCCACGCCTTGCACCACAGCTCGCAACACCAAGGCCGAAGCTCACCCAAGACAAACGCCATCAACACCCGACTCACCCAAGTAGTCGCATGGCCACCTCTTATTTGCTGCCAGTCTTCCCTCAAATCCTTGTGTACGTCATGTATATAGGTTCGTACACTACAAGTTTGTATATTCCGGGTTGAGATTTAAACTTCATATGTCTTAGCTTATATTTACATTCTACCTACTTTTATATAGGTTACGTCAGTTTATATATAGTAGCTGGGTAGATTTATTTAGTATAAATTTTTGTCAACTTAGTATATATTTTACCTGCTATCGAAAACTTTTACAAGTGTGCAGTATAGATCTATATATGTTATGATGATAATAATATTTTAAGTTGTTTATATATTGGTTTTTCTGTATACAGCAGTTTAGCTTCAAGTTATATATATAGAAGTGCCAGCTATATTGTTATGGAAGTGTTAATCGTATATTATATGGGTTTATAAACTTTTGGATTCGCTGGTTTTACTTTATAAGTATGTTTATAGATTAAGATTTTGTTTACTGTTAGTGTATATACATATAATATATATATTACTTTATAATATGTTTACGATATATATACAATACAAAAGAAGTTGCATTCGTATGTCAGTTTATATAGTGTGTTGTAAAGTATGTTACTAATATATATGTTTTACTATTTACATATATTAATAATAATATATAAATTTACAGTAGTATATATATAGCTTTGTAATCGAATATATTCCAACCCGAAAGCTGCTTGTCCTATGTTGGTTGTAGTATACTTGAACTTTGAAGAAGGAGTATTTTGTTTACATATATTTTATTTTAAAAAGTTCTGGTCTGTTATGCTCATATATATTTGTTATTATATATTTGTAAGTTCTGTAAACAAATATGTTTTGCCTGGTTAACTTGCTTTTAAAAAGATGATCCAAGTGACTGTTTATATATAATGTAAGTATATAAATATGATCTGCCCATTTTCTGCATAAGGCTACATACATACTGCACGTGTAAATTTTGATTCGTATATGTATATATATTTTACTTTGCTGGCTTCTTCATGATGTATGTGCAAGATATATGTGGTATGATATATAACTTATATATTAGTGATATATATTTTGTCGATTTCGAAGTATACATATATAAGTAGTCATTCTAGAATATATGATTTTTTAAATTATATATACATATTATTTTAATATTTGATTAAATTTAAATATTGATTTCATAAGATAATAGTAATAATAATAATATATTTAGACAATTTTTGTCTCTATCGGGCGGATTCTAATTATTTTATCGATCCTTGTTATCAGCTATTTTCGTCAAAAATCGTGCCAATCTAGCTTCGTTTTGGAGTTCGTGCCTGGATCCGTAACTCAAATTTCAGAGTCCGCGTCAGTGTGCGTATCCGTGTCATCTACGGTTCTCTCTAGCCTCGAAAGGTGAGCACTCACTCACGATTAACGTTCTTTTATTTATTAAATTTGATTTCAATTGAAACGACAATTGAAATATGCTGCTGTTAGTTGATTACACTGTTATATATGCTATTACCTGTATCAGTTCACCTGTGACATCTGACACCTTTATCTGTTAATTATTTATGAAATGATAATACAGTTTGGCTGATAATTGATTATTGATGTTTATATTGGACGTTAAATTGTTAATGTTAAATTGATAACTAGTATGCAATTGAACTTGATATAGGATAATTAAATGTTAAATTTGATTAACTGGCATTTGTATAATATGACCCCTTTAACTGTTGAATTTATTAACACGTAGGATTTGTTTAATTACATATTGAACCACTGAATGGATGTTGTTAAATGGATGATGTATGAAATTGTAAATTGAATGACAAGTGAGAACCGTAATGTAATAATCTTTAATCTGCATGAAATGATAGTGTAGATTCTAGAAATGATTATATTGATTCGTACAAATAACAATGCGAATTAGTACGGTTATTTCGGGATTATTTGAATTGATTATTGGATTGTTATTGTTTGTTGTTATTGCTTGTTTATTTACTTTGACACCACCCCAGTTATCACACTGCAAGTTCCCTTTGTATACTTTGATTTTGAATTGAATTGGAATCGGGTTGAAATGATAAATACCCAAATTGAACCTTTACTTAGGATAGAAAATTAAATAAAACCCGATTGGTCAATAAATTTGATTTAAAATAAAACGAAGATTTTATTTGAATAAATAATATGGTTTTGAAATGAAGTTGAAATTTGAATTTTGATAAAAGGAAAATGTTAATATTTAATAATCTGAAACAAAATATTAACAATGTAATTGATGAAAGAATGTTGTTTAATTTGAGAAATGATTTAATAATTAAGTTTGAATTATAATTAAGTTTGAAATTATTAAACTTTGAAATTATTGAATAATTAAGTTTTGAATTATTTAATACTTAAATAAGATTAAATTATTTAATGATTAAAGTGAATTGAAATTCTTTAATAAGAAAATTGAACTTTTGAATAAGTGAATTTATTTTCGTAAATAATTGAAATTGAGTTTTCTTTATTAAGTAAGTTTTGGAAAATTATTTAAGTAAGTAAATAAGTGAAATCGAATTTCTTTAACAAGAGATGAAAATGTGATATTTTGGAATTAATGTAAGACTTGTAATTGAAAGAATTGATTTGACGAATTTGATTAAATTCAAAATTGTAAGTTTTGATTTAACGAAGTTGAACTTAAGAAATTGATTTAATGAATTGGAAATTTAATAGAAATTGTTTTAAATAGAAATTGAAATTGAATTATAAGATTTTGAAATGATAATTTGGAAGTTTTTGAAACGTAAATTTTGGAAATTGATTTCGAAAGACAAATGAAATGTTGGTTTACGAGTTGAAATTGAAATTTATTTGGTTTTTGAAATATATGAACGACCAATCGGTGAAATAATTACGGAAGTTATTAAAGAGACCGGAATTCGGTTATGGATATACTCTCTATCTAAACCGAAAACCACTTTAATAACTATACGCGGAGTGATGATCCAGAATGAAGTGGTTGGAATGATGTACGTGATGACTGAAGAAAGAGAACGATAATGGATAGCCTTGACACTTGTGTCAAATTGGAAATGACTAAAACAGGAGCTGTGCCGGGCCAATGGAGGATTGATACCTCAAGTGGACACACTTCTTCGAACTACTTATACTTGTTGTCGATTGGTGCACCCTTGATTTTGGGAGTGTTGTTTCACGGTGTTGCGGGCGCTGCGGCGTTGCGTTCTCACCAGTCCGGATCAGGCGAACGGTAGTATCACTACCTTGGGTATAGCCTCATGTGCCTTGTCATACTTGTATTCCATTTATGCGCGACCACTACGATTTTGATTTGTACCTTGAGTATATGGATTGCCCTCTGGTGACTTCCGGTTTTGGGGAAACTACGGTCTTGTATATGCTTGTGGGAATAAAAATGTGTTAAGGGTGGAATGGGCCATGACTTAACGCTATTTTGATATCTTTATATTACTGATAGACATTATCTACTTATCGTACACTACTACATAGTAGATAGTTTGACGGATCCTTAAAGGATGGTTATTCCAAACATCCTTTGAGTTACTTGTATTTCAATTGCTATTTCACTTGAGTTGGATTTATTAATATAAGAATGTTAATCCTGACTCGAGTGTCTTGTGTTTTGCTTTACGCTCGGGTCAGACTGAGTGGTTCAGCTTTCGAGACTCACCTTTGGAGTTGGAGCTTCGCTTGGAGATCCAGCTATCTATCCGGTTTTCAGTATTCGATGATTCCAGTGAGGCATTCTGATTTGTATCTGATGTATCGTGTAACTCTTCCGTTGTATCTGGTTTAACTCTGATGTATTGTATTATTCTTCTGTTGTAAACTCTGATGTATTTTATATATTCATATAGTAGCTTCATGAACTACTATCTCTTTTAATTCCGCTGCATTTATTTCTCTGTGTCTGTGATATGTGATTATTTATTTACTGTATATGTTCAGTTTTGCCAATTTAAATTAACAATGCGGTATTTTGAGCAATTCAACTCCGGCATGAGTGTCTACCTATACACTTATAATGGATGCGAATGGTCCAAAATGGCGGGTCGTTACATGAGTAACCAACTTTGTTATTTTCTTTGATAATTTAAAATGATATTGTAAAGCCTTATATATTTTAAAATTAAAAGGATTTATCCTTGAAAGCAATTCTTAAAAAGGAGCTTACATATCATCACAAATAATTAAATCTATCTCCAAACCAAAATAAACACCCAAAGTTAGTAGAAGCACCAAAAGAATTAGAAATAGTGACATGGGACAATCAATCTGAAAATTTCTTAGTCCAATGCAGTAAATAATCATAATAATAGAGAGAACAATTAGAAAGTAGCAATAAATAAATGACACCGTAAATTATGGTGGTTTCATTAATGTTGTACTAATGTACATACACTTTAAGGAGAGCATTATATATACCAAAGAGAGTGAGACTGATATACAAGAACTTTTTCTTAAGAATTGATTTTATGGGGATAAGAGTTGATGAAATAGTAATGGTGAAAACCTTAGAGCAATAGCACAAACCCTAGCCTCCAAGAGATTCCATAATTATGTTCTGAACTTCTCTTTTATAATACAACATAATTACACTTGAAAATAACAAAAAACCTTAGAAAAGTGCTTCAAATATGCCCTAAAAGTTTTCTATAGTAGCCAATCAATCGACTGACCTGGGTATTTAGTCGATTGATGTCTTCAAAGCCAAAGTTTCGTTAGAAATAGTCAGTTGACAGTTTATGGGCAAATAGTCAACCGACCCTTCAAACAATCGGTAGTTTTTCCCTTAGATGGTCGACTATGCCCTTACAAAAACTCTCGATTAATTTATAGAGTTTTTGTAGCCAAACAATCGACTTTTAAAAGCCAACCATCAACCGTTCTGTTATAGCAAAAACATCCAAGCTATTTTCAAGCTTTTTCCACCTTCAAATGAAGACAACTCTTCCATACCAGCTCCAAATCATGAATCATTCAAACTTCTGGAAAAATGAATCAGTCCTCTACATACACATATATAGTATCATCAAATTCAACGTTCAACCTTGATACTATATCTAATCTCTACCTCCATTAGATAAATCAAATGGCATCATGCCGTTATATAAATTTATTCCTACATTTAATAACCGTCCACTAAAAGACAATCATCATCTTAAATTTACTCTTCAACACATAAAGCTAATACTCCCCCAACCATGTCACCAAGTGACACATCGCACTTCATCAAGATAACTAAGTTCGAGCAATGCTCAAACTTTTCAATTGGCAATGCCATAGTCAATATACCCATCGCATATCTTTTATGTGCACTTTAAGGATATAAACAAGCTTATACTCATCCTAAGCTACTTGAAAATACTATCTCACCTTAATGCGCTTTGGTTCGAGAGCTAAACATCAAGTTTTCTTCTAAATGGATAGCACTTTGGCTATCACAATACACATCAACATTATCATGCAAAAATCCCTAGTAACACACATATTTCCATAAGTAAAGTGCCTCCAATGCCCCTTCAACCGCTGCAATCAACTCCGCCTCCGTTGTCGACAGAGCAACCATAGTTTTTAATAGATCTCCAACTGATGGCCCTGCCACTAAAAGTGAATACATACGAAAATTGGTTTTCTAGGATCTCTATCTTCGGCATAGTCTGAATCACAATAACCTACCAACTTGCAATCCATACTAACATTACCACCAAACATAAGACTGTTGCTAGACGTCCCCTTAAGATATCTCAAAATAACCTCTACAACTTCCCATTATGATTTATCCAAATTAACAATATAGTGACTACCTCTGTGGATTCCCAATGTAATGACGTTTGCAATATCGAGCCTTGTACACACTATTGCATATATCAAACTACCCACCGCACTTTCATATGGTGTCCTTAACCTGAAGGCCTTGTTGTGATATCCCGGGATTTCAAGGAATTTAAAATGTGATAATCTTGTAAATTAATTATTTAAAAACTGTAAAATTGTTATTTTCAAACAAATTAATAATGAGTTGTTTTTAAATATAGTTATGAGTAGATTCTTAAATGGAATAATTAGTTAAAATTTAAATTTGTGTTATTTAGAAATAGATTTTTAATTAGACATATTATTCCAAATTTAATAAGAGTTGTTTAAGTGTATATATATGTATTTAAATTGATTTTAGATAGAATAATTATTTAGTATTAATAATGTGCTTGTTAAAATTTAATATATATATATATTTATTTGAATTGAT
Organism: Allium fistulosum; assembly: GCA_030737815.1. NCBI lineage: Eukaryota > Viridiplantae > Streptophyta > Magnoliopsida > Asparagales > Amaryllidaceae > Allium > Allium fistulosum. The sequence continues at coordinate 1,188,308,545 of CM060904.1, read as the reverse complement.
TTTTAATTTGGATTTTTAAATTGACTTTGAATTTGGATTTAAGAATTGAATTTAAAGAAATATATATATCTTTAAATAAAAATAATAACATAGTTTGGATTTAAATATATAAATAAGTTTTTATTTAAAATAAGATTTGTCTTATATTATTTTCCTTAAAGAGTTTTATTTATATAAATTAAGATAGTGTTTATTAAATAGTAATAAATACAAAAGTTTTATATTATCATTTAAAAATGGACTAAATATACTATATATAATTTTATTTAAGATATGATTAGTTTTTATTTTATTTTCTTTTAAAGGTTTTATTTTTATAAATTGAGAAAAGCATTTTTAATAAGATATGTATTTATCTATTTAGAAAATGTAATTTAAAAGCTTTAAAAATCATTTAAAATTTATTTATGCATGAAAAATTACAAGTGTTAACATATTAAACCATCTAAGCATATGTGTTAAGTAATTAGACAAGGTAAGAGACAAGTGTCACATTTATATAATTTTGTTTTATTTTTAATAAAATCTAAATTTACTTATATAAACATATATCTTTCCCCTTCATTTTTTTTTCTCTATCTTCTCAATTCTAAACTCAAGAAACTCAACCTGTAAGCTACTTTTCTAAAACCAGAAAATGATCGAGAATCAAACCTGAAGCATTTCCAAACTCTAGTTCAAAACTAAACCTGTAATTCATTTTCAAACCAAGAATCAAAACACTGAAATCATTCCTCAAAACAAACTCTCAAACTCAAAGGCAAAAGCCTGTAGTCTAAAACCCTATAACCAAAGTGCAAATCAAAGCTGCAATGTTTATTTTCCTGTAACCTCTTTATACCCAAAACCATTCTGTTATCAAAAGCCCTGCTGCATTCTATTCAACTCTGGAAGCAATTCAAACTGTCTACATTCAATTTTCAACCACTGGTAGTTGCATGCATGTAGTTTAATCAATCTAAAGCTCCAACAACTCCAGTTATTAAATCAAGTGAGGCATTCCAGTTTTAAGCAAATCAGTTTTCAAAAGCAAAAGCTCTTCAGATTTGTAGCTCTGTTCTCTGCTTTTTAAAACTGGTGAGTAAACATTCTTTTAAAAACAGTTTTTAAAATCTGTGATTTGGCTAAAATATTGTGATGAATCTCTGTAGATATGGTTGCATGTGTTCATATGTGTAGATGCATATATTGCCTCTGTTCTCTGTTTTATAACCAGAGAGTAAACACCTTTCAAAAACTAAAATATGTGTTATTACTTTGATGTTTTTGCTAAATCTATGAAGTGATATTGTAAGTATGTTCTGCATGGATGTTTTTAAACTGGAATATAATTGAAAATACTCTGTATATTGTGTGCATGTCTCTGTATATATATACTGATCTCTGTTGAATCTCTCTGGCTCAAGAACAACTTTTAAAAATCCTTATCTTCTCAAAGAATCACTATTTGGTTATGATCATTAAAAAGAAAACAATTATAACAATGTAAATTCATTTTTAAAAATAGTTTAAGGTAGAACTATTTAGTTAATATTTCAAAAATAGGATTTTACAGTAAACATCAGTTATAGGTCGAAAATCAATATTCATAATTTTGTGGTTTGATTTCAGAAACCAGTTAGTAATAAGAAATGATGAATTTAGATATTAAAATCTGGATTTTTAAGTTTATATTCGTCAAGAGATTATGAGTTGATCGATTTTGGGTTTATCAGCAATTGCCAATGATCGTGGAAGATGTAAAGCTCAGGGTTGTTGTCGATGATGGCTTTAGGAATGATGATCACGGGAAAAATAATAGAGGGTTTTTCTGATGGTCGTGGTGACCAGAGATCGGTGAACTAGGGTTTTAACTCACGTTTATGATGGGTTGGAATTTGTATTGCTGTGTCGCGAATATGAAATCGAACTGCATCGGGTCAGGTGTAAATGAAGCATGGATCGTTGATGAAGGTCTAGACGTGGCGGCGTGGTTCCTCGTGGTCGTAGGCGGCGGCATGAGAGGGATTTGGTGATTGGGTTGTTTTCAGAGAAGTGCTCGAACATCTCGTTTTTGATTTCGAGCTTGAATGAAGGACTGGGTGATGGAAATTGGTAGAGGGGGTCAACGGTGATCTGTGAATGGCAGCAGTGATGATCGGAGGTCGATCAGTTGATCGTGCACGTGCACGCGTGCAAGTTGGTGTCTGGGTAGCTGTTTGTTTTGGGAAGAAGGAAGAGACTCGGGACGCTCTCGTGTTGATCGCGTGGAAGACTCAAAGCAGATGAGTACGGGGGGTGACTCGAAGACGACTCGGGCTTGTAAGGATATGACTCGGGGAAAGACTCGTGTTTTTAGTGGGTTTACTCGGGTTGTTTTAATTCCAGTAACCTGGGTTTGAGATTTTAAAAGAAAGTCATATTTGGGTTTTAAAATTTAAGGAATAAACAAGTTTTCAAGTATTTGGTAAATTTGGAAATAATTTATAAATGCTTCATCTCTAAGTAAGATTATTATTATGATTTGTAAATAATTTGTTTTGAATAATAAGATTTAAAATAATTCAAATAATTTATTTATAAGGATAATAAGGTTAAATTAGTATTAATATAAATTTAAGAATACTTAATTTAAATAGAATTTAAGTAAAGTTTAATTAAGAATAATGGTTTCATAATTAATTAAGGATTTTTAAATATAGAATGTTAATTAATTAATTGTTTAATTAATTTTAAATAATTAGTTAATTATTTATTTAATTTTAAATAATCACTTAATTATGGATTAATTAAGTGTAATTACTTAATAAAGTAATTAGTGGTTAATTATTGAATGAAATTACTTATGGAAGTAATTAATAGGAAAATTACTCATGGGGTAATTAGTTAAAGTGATAAAAGGGTAATCACTTGATGTTATTAATCTAAGGAATTAATTAATATAATTGTTGAGATTAATTAATTTTGGAGTAGTTAATTAATTAATGAATTAAGGATTATTTAGTAATGGAATTACTTATTTGTTAAATAATTAATTAAGAAAGTAATCAAGATTATTAATGGAAGTAATTAGAAGGTAATTACTTATGTAAGTAATTAAAAGTTAATTACTTAATTATTTTAGTTAAGTAATTAAAGTGATTAATTAATTAAGGAATGTGATTAATTTGAGGATAATTACTAAGGGTAATTAATTAAAATGGTAATTAATTAATAAAGTAATTAATTAAGGTTTATTTATTAATTAATTGATTTATAATCAAGTAGTTAAAGTAATTAGATTAATTAATCAAGGTTAATATAATTAATTAAGAAGTAATTAATTAAGATAAGTAATTACAAATTGTTAATTACTGTTTATGATTAATTAAGACTAATTAATGAAGTGGTTGATTAAAATTTGTTATTTATTTAATTAAAAATTAATTAGTAAGGATTATTTAATTAATGAATTAATCAAGGTTGATTAATAAAAGTAATTAATTTAAGTATGATTAATTAATTGTAGTTAATTGAGGATTAATATAATTAATTATAATTAATTGAGGATTAATGTAAATAAATAATTAATTAATTAATTTATGGATCATTAATTATTTAATGATAAGTAATTAAAGGTTAATTACTGTATATGGTTAAGAATAATTACTTGAATGTAATTAAAGTATAATTAATCAAGGAAGATTAATTAGGGAAGATCATTAAGAGATGATTAATTAATTAATTTATAATTAATTAATGCTAGTAAGCAGGATTAAGGTAATCCAAGTAATTAAAGGATAGTAATTAATTTAATTAAAGGTTAATTAAATTGATTTGGAATTAATCAATTCTGCTTTTGAATGATTGGTTAATATTGGATGATTGATATTGGTGATTAGTTGATATTGGATGATTTGGATATCTCTGATATATGTGATAGGCTGCTTTGTGAAATGAATGTTGATATGAATTATCTATTGTGATAATGTGATTTATCTATCTGTTTATATCATCCTGAATATAAGTTAAATGTTTTAACCTTTAAAACAACTTGGCCTTAAAAGATACGCTTTGGATTTCGATGAGACCGGGATCGGGTTTGCTACATTACAGCGTGATAGGGGGTTCTCGCTTCGCGGTTTGGTGGCGAACGGGAGACTCTTACCCCTACATGTCCCATTGAGGGGTTGGTTGCGAGTCGAGAGGCTGGCCGTAAAAGCAAATTCGAGGTATCACTGTTTGCCACGGTGGGTCTGGGATGGTTGCAAAGCCTACCAGTCGCCACTGGCTCGGCCCGTGACAGTTGGTATCAGAGCGATAGGTTGAGTGAATACCTAAGCTCTGGAGTGGTGTATATCGTGAGAGAGCGTATTTGTAATTTTTATATAACTATATATATATATATTCTACCTATTTGATTGGGTTACCCGTACAGGTTTTCCAATATAGGATATAAAGGTAGATAGGGTGGTGGTGTGTGAAACACGACTACCAATGGTTGGAGTTTGAGTATTGAGGTTGGAAGTGTATCTGTCGAGACTGTAGACCTAATACTGTCTCGAGTAAGCTTTGCTGTGGTGAAGGATTTCATCGATCTCCGAAGGAAACTGTAATGGTTCGGAGTTTATCTTTGAAGTGTGGATGAGTAGAGTTGGATCTGTTGATGAGGCAGAAGCGAGTGATGGTATCTTGATACCTCAGGTAATAGTAGCTGTATGATGAGATACAGTGACGATGGATGTTCCCGAAGATGTTTTCTTTGGAACAAGATTAAGGAAATGTGTATGCTTCGGTGTTGAGGCTGAGTTCAGCATGGTGTTTCTGTTTGGTTTGGAGTTCGAGTTTCTCGAAGAGCTTTGGATAAGAGCATCAGTGTCAGCAGTGCAGCTCAGAGTGTTCTGTGTGCCGGCGAGGAGATCTTTGGCTAAGCAGTATTCTGGTGGTGGAGTTCAGAAGCAACAGAGTGGATCCATTTCTTCGATGGATTGGATAGATAAGTGTGAGCTGTTCTAGAGTGGAAGCAATCGGAAGTTGCGGTATTTTGGGATTAGAGAATTTCTACAGGAAGTTCTTCTGGATCTGAAGGTCAGAGTGGTGAGTGCATCTGTATGTCTTTTCCGGATAGGAGAAGTAAGTTGTAATCTACTGATGCTGGTAGAGTAGCGTTGTATTTTGGATTTTGAGTAGATCTTGAGAAGATCCTTTTGTTGAGTTGTTTTTGGTCCAGTTGTTTCAAGAAGCATCAGCGAAGGTTGAGTTGATCGGTAAGGATGTAGGCAGCCAGGATCGTTAGAAGAGTTCTGAAGATTAGAGACGGAGGAATTTGGAATTCAAAGTTGGAGACTTCGTTGTTGTTGAAGTTTTCTCTGGTAAAAAGGAAGCTATAAGATTGGGTAAGTCTGGGAAGTCAGCTCCGAGTTGTTTTGGATCTCTTCTGTATTCTGATTTGGATAAGTGTTTGATCTATCTCTGGTTTTGGAACCAGTAGTTCGGGAAGTTGTGGTAGTTGAGCTGATCTCGTCTGTAGTCTGATATCCTGTTGAGTTTTGTAGATCTAGATGAATAGGAGTTTAGTAGCTTAGTAGTGTAGCTAGTTTGGATACAGTAAAGCGAGTATCCTGGTATTTGTATCTGGGGAACTCGGGGAAATTTTAGGAAGCTTATCTGGATCTGTGTCTGGATAGCTAGTTTTATTTGTTTGGATTTAATTGTTTGTTTGGATGAAATTGGTTGTCTGTTGGCTGATATGTATGCTAAAATTGTTTGAAAATTTTTGAAATAAAATAAAAACTTTGGATTATCTTTTGTTTTAAATTTCGAGGACGAAATTCTTTTAAGGGGGAAGGAATGTGATATCCCGGGATTTCAAGGAATTTAAAATGTGATAATCTTGTAAATTAATTATTTAAAAACTGTAAAATTGTTATTTTCAAACAAATTAATAATGAGTTGTTTTTAAATATAGTTATGAGTAGATTCTTAAATGGAATAATTAGTTAAAATTTAAATTTGTGTTATTTAGAAATAGATTTTTAATTAGACATATTATTCCAAATTTAATAAGAGTTGTTTAAGTGTATATATATGTATTTAAATTGATTTTAGATAGAATAATTATTTAGTATTAATAATGTGCTTGTTAAAATTTAATATATATATATATTTATTTGAATTGATTTTTAATTTGGATTTTTAAATTGACTTTGAATTTGGATTTAAGAATTGAATTTAAAGAAATATATATATCTTTAAATAAAAATAATAACATAGTTTGGATTTAAATATATAAATAAGTTTTTATTTAAAATAAGATTTGTCTTATATTATTTTCCTTAAAGAGTTTTATTTATATAAATTAAGATAGTGTTTATTAAATAGTAATAAATACAAAAGTTTTATATTATCATTTAAAAATGGACTAAATATACTATATATAATTTTATTTAAGATATGATTAGTTTTTATTTTATTTTCTTTTAAAGGTTTTATTTTTATAAATTAAGAAAAGCATTTTTAATAAGATATGTATTTATCTATTTAGAAAATGTAATTTAAAAGCTTTAAAAATCATTTAAAATTTATTTATGCATGAAAAATTACAAGTGTTAACATATTAAACCATCTAAGCATATGTGTTAAGTAATTAGACAAGGTAAGAGACAAGTGTCACATTTATATAATTTTGTTTTATTTTTAATAAAATCTAAATTTACTTATATAAACATATATCTTTCCCCTTCATTTTTTTTTCTCTATCTTCTCAATTCTAAACTCAAGAAACTCAACCTGTAAGCTACTTTTCTAAAACCAGAAAATGATCGAGAATCAAACCTGAAGCATTTCCAAACTCTAGTTCAAAACTAAACCTGTAATTCATTTTCAAACCAAGAATCAAAACACTGAAATCATTCCTCAAAACAAACTCTCAAACTCAAAGGCAAAAGCCTGTAGTCTAAAACCCTGTAACCAAAGTGCAAATCAAAGCTGCAATGTTTATTTTCATGTAACCTCTTTATACCCAAAACCATTCTGTTATCAAAAGCCCTGCTGCATTCTATTCAACTCTGGAAGCAATTCAAACTGTCTACATTCAATTTTCAACCACTGGTAGTTGCATGCATGTAGTTTAATCAATCTAAAGCTCCAACAACTCCAGTTATTAAATCAAGTGAGGCATTCCAGTTTTAAGCAAATCAGTTTTCAAAAGCAAAAGCTCTTCAGATTTGTAGCTCTGTTCTCTGCTTTTTAAAACTGGTGAGTAAACATTCTTTTAAAAACAGTTTTTAAAATCTGTGATTTGGCTAAAATATTGTGATGAATCTCTGTAGATATGGTTGCATGTGTTCATATGTGTAGATGCATATATTGCCTCTGTTCTCTGTTTTATAACCAGAGAGTAAACACCTTTCAAAAACTAAAATATGTGTTATTACTTTGATGTTTTTGCTAAATCTATGAAGTGATATTGTAAGTATGTTCTGCATGGATGTTTTTAAACTGGAATATAATTGAAAATACTCTGTATATTGTGTGCATGTCTCTGTATATATATACTGATCTCTGTTGAATCTCTCTGGCTCAAGAACAACTTTTAAAAATCCTTATCTTCTCAAAGAATCACTGTTTGGTTATGATCATTAAAATAAAACAATTATAACAATGTAAATTCATTTTTAAAAATAGTTTAAGGTAGAACTATTTAGTTAATATTTCAAAAATAGGATTTTACAGTAAACATCAGTTATAGGTCGAAAATCAATATTCATAATTTTGTGGTTTGATTTCAGAAACCAGTTAGTAATAAGAAATGATGAATTTAGATATTAAAATCTGGATTTTTAAGTTTATATTCGTCAAGAGATTATGAGTTGATCGATTTTGGGTTTATCAGCAATTGCCAATGATCGTGGAAGATGTAAAGCTCAGGGTTGTTGTCGATGATGGCTTTAGGAATGATGATCACGGGAAAAATAATAGAGGGTTTTTCTGATGGTCGTGGTGACCAGAGATCGGTGAACTAGGGTTTTAACTCACGTTTATGATGGGTTGGAATTTGTATTGCTGTGTCGCGAATATGAAATCGAACTGCATCGGGTCAGGTGTAAATGAAGCGTGGATCGTTGATGAAGGTCTAGACGTGGCGGCGTGGTTCCTCGTGGTCGTAGGCGGCGGCATGAGAGGGATTTGGTGATTGGGTTGTTTTCAGAGAAGTGCTCGAACATCTCGTTTTTGATTTCGAGCTTGAATGAAGGACTGGGTGATGGAAATTGGTAGAGGGGGTCAACGGTGATCTGTGAATGGCAGCAGTGATGATCGGAGGTCGATCAGTTGATCGTGCACGTGCACGCGTGCAAGTTGGTGTCTGGGTAGCTGTTTGTTTTGGGAAGAAGGAAGAGACTCGGGACGCTCTCGTGTTGATCGCGTGGAAGACTCAAAGCAGATGAGTACGGGGGGTGACTCGAAGACGACTCGGGCTTGTAAGGATATGACTCGGGGAAAGACTCGTGTTTTTAGTGGGTTTACTCGGGTTGTTTTAATTCCAGTAACCTGGGTTTGAGATTTTAAAAGAAAGTCATATTTGGGTTTTAAAATTTAAGGAATAAACAAGTTTTCAAGTATTTGGTAAATTTGGAAATAATTTATAAATGCTTTATCTCTAAGTAAGATTATTATTATGATTTGTAAATAATTTGTTTTGAATAATAAGATTTAAAATAATTCAAATAATTTATTTATAAGGATAATAAGGTTAAATTAGTATTAATATAAATTTAAGAATACTTAATTTAAATAGAATTTAAGTAAAGTTTAATTAAGAATAATGGTTTCATAATTAATTAAGGATTTTTAAATATAGAATGTTAATTAATTAATTGTTTAATTAATTTTAAATAATTAGTTAATTATTTATTTAATTTTAAATAATCACTTAATTATGGATTAATTAAGTGTAATTACTTAATAAAGTAATTAGTGGTTAATTATTGAATGAAATTACTTATGGAAGTAATTAATAGGAAAATTACTCATGGGGTAATTAGTTAAAGTGATAAAAGGGTAATCACTTGATGTTATTAATCTAAGGAATTAATTAATATAATTGTTGAGATTAATTAATTTTGGAGTAGTTAATTAATTAATGAATTAAGGATTATTTAGTAATGGAATTACTTATTTGTTAAATAATTAATTAAGAAAGTAATCAAGATTATTAATGGAAGTAATTAGAAGGTAATTACTTATGTAAGTAATTAAAAGTTAATTACTTAATTATTTTAGTTAAGTAATTAAAGTGATTAATTAATTAAGGAATGTGATTAATTTGAGGATAATTACTAAGGGTAATTAATTAAAATGGTAATTAATTAATAAAGTAATTAATTAAGGTTTATTTATTAATTAATTGATTTATAATCAAGTAGTTAAAGAATAATTAATTAGATTAATTAATCAAGGTTAATATAATTAATTAAGAAGTAATTAATTAAGATAAGTAATTACAAATTGTTAATTACTGTTTATGATTAATTAAGACTAATTAATGAAGTGGTTGATTAAAATTTGTTATTTATTTAATTAAAAATTAATTAGTAAGGATTATTTAATTAATGAATTAATCAAGGTTGATTAATAAAAGTAATTAATTTAAGTATGATTAATTAATTGTAGTTAATTGAGGATTAATATAATTAATTATAATTAATTGAGGATTAATGTAGGAAAAACACAAAAGAATTTTTACTGCGGTTTTGAAGAGCTTCGTTTATGCAGTTTGGAAAGAGCGTAATATTAGAATATTTGATGAAACCAATGCGAAGACTGATGCTTCTTTCAAACACTGGGCTATGCATGAAATTAAAAGCTCCCTTGATATTCTATTCACTTATGATCCAGGGATATGCATGCCTTTCCAGCTCCTGTAGATGTATAATGTTCTTTGTGTCTTTGTTTTTATTTTTTTATTCTCTGTGCTTCTTCTGTGTTTGTAGCACCTTGTTCCTCCGTATTCTGTGAGCTTGCTCATGTTGTTGTTTCTGTGTGTGCTCTTTGGTGTTGCAATAAATGGTCGGGGTCCATTCACCCCCGTCGGCCTTGCCAAAAAATTGAGGATTAATGTAAATAAATAAATAATTAATTAATTTATGGATCATTAATTATTTAATGATAAGTAATTAAAGGTTAATTACTGTATATGGTTAAGAATAATTACTTGAATGTAATTAAAGTATAATTAATCAAGGAAGATTAATTAGGGAAGATCATTAAGAGATGATTAATTAATTAATTTATAATTAATTAATGCTAGTAAGCAGGATTAAGGTAATCCAAGTAATTAAAGGATAGTAATTAATTTAATTAAAGGTTAATTAAATTGATTTGGAATTAATCAATTCTGCTTTTGAATGATTGGTTAATATTGGATGATTGATATTGGTGATTAGTTGATATTGGATGATTTGGATATCTCTGATATATGTGATAGGCTGCTTTGTGAAATGAATGTTGATATGAATTATCTATTGTGATAATGTGATTTATCTATCTGTTTGTATCATCCTGAATATAAGTTAAATGTTTTAACCTTTAAAACAACTTGGCCTTAAAAGATACGCTTTGGATTTCGATGAGACCGGGATCGGGTTTCCGTATACCGGATTTCCAGGTCTGGAGACCCGAATACCACATCGATCCAAATTAACGATAGGTCGTGAATCAAGTGAAGATGAAGATTCAGAGTGCAAGGGTTATTGTCGTTAACTCTGAGGGTGATTCCAAAACGAGTGTAACGAGATAATGCCTTCGGTTTCGTTCGAACCCGGAACGAACTTGTATGGATTGAATGCTTTCAGCACATCGTCAGGTGGACGATGAGCATTCTAAGTGATGTGTTCTGATTAAAGGTAATCGTGACCTCAAGCCTCATCAACCGGGAATGGATAAAACAGGGGAGGTGCAGCAAGGTTAGTGGGTAGCACCCAAGTAGTATAAGATTCCCCTGTCTAGAGGTCCCTTCCTTTTATTTCGGCTTTGTGGGCGGTTGCTAGCTACAACCGCGGGGTTTCTTATGCGGGAATTATCCAGTAAGGGATGTTCCGACCTTGTGTTGCAGGGGAGCGGGCGTACTCCTCGGTACGGTGATCTAGGCCACGTACTGTGACGGGCGGTACCCCAGTAGCCCTGCCATTGTATGGAATCCAAAATCCAATAAGTGTCGTACGATTTAGTTGTGCCCAACTATGTTGGAACGTGAGATGTAAGCATTCCAGCTATTTCTGTATTCTATTTGAAAACCCTAGACCCTATTATAATATAATCGGATTTCCTATCAAATGTTTTGGTTATCGTAAGGTAAAAACATTTCCGTGTTTATGTGCGGGAAGTCTTACGAGATACCTTTTCTTTCAAAGGTTTTTCAAAGTTAAACAAGTTTAAACCGTTTACTCACACCAGACCCATGTCTGACCCAAGTGTTTATTTTCTGTTTTATTAAACTCTTGGGTACTCAATATTGTATTGAGTAGTCGAGGGATTCAGGTTAGCTTTGACGAATGCTGAAGGAGATTTGGAGCAGGTGGCTTCAACGTGTAGATATTATGGTTTCCGCTGTGTTAGAGTTATGTCTGTATTGTATTGATATATAGAGATGTATGATAGACAGATGTTTATAACTGTCTAATATGAGATGTATAGTTGTGTAACTCTGTTGTATATGATACTATGTAATATTTTATATGATATATTATATTTCATTCGTTCCGCTGTGAGTATCTGATGTTGTTGTTCTTTCTTCTTTCTTTTCTTTTCTTCTTCTATCCCTTTCTTTCTTAATTCATGATACGTCTTTCTGTGGCTAGAAAGCCGGGACGTGACACTTGTACTCCTCCAAAATCGATGAATCCTTTGACAAAAGCTTAGTATGTAAATGTAATGGTGCACTAGCTACATTTGCCTTGTCCACGCTAAACCAAGAGACCTCTTTTTTAATATGTGAATTTTGAGTTAGTTTCAACTCACGTCGCTTGCGATCCCAAATAATTTCCATGCCCAATATATTTCTTGCTTCATCAAGAACCTTCATCTAAAATTCCAATTTTAAGCTAGATTCAATTTGCTGATTTCATCCTTGTCTTGTGATGTTATTCGCATATCATCCATATATAATAGTATGTACACCCAATAACCATTTGGACAACCCATGAAATAAACGCAAGCATCCTTAATGCTTTTATTAAAACCAATATCAAGCATAAAATGATAAAATCTCTTGCAACATTGCCTAGGCAACTACATCAAACCATACAGTGACTTCCTTAACTTGCACACCAAATTTGACTTCCCTTTTACAACAAACTCTTACGGTTGATCTATGTAGATGTCTTCATCCAAGTCTCTATGCAAGAAAGCGGTTTTCATATCTAGTTGCTCTAACTATAAGTCTTAAGTTGCAATTATAACCAATAAGATCCAAATTGAAGTATGATGTTCCACCAGCACAAAGATCTCATCATATTCATTTATCTTCCTTTGTGCAAACCCCTTAGCCATCAATCTAGCTTTGAATCTATCATCATCTTTCACTTTGTATTTACATTTGCACCGAATAGTACGAGTACCTTTAGGAAGTGGAACCAAATCCCAAGTCCCGACCTTATATAGAGATTTCATCTCTTCCTTCATGCCACAAATCCATTTCGAGTTGATTTCATAATATCATCAAGGTCCATTCACTCATCGGAATATATGAAGAGCATTATAAAAAAAATCATCAAAATCAAGATAATTCCAACTACCATACCTCATAAGAGGTCTTATTGTGCGAGGACACATGCATTTGTCTATTGCATTGCTTGAGGTTCTATTCGCTTCATCTTGAATCATTCCAACTTTGGCTCCACCTTGAACTAGATTCTCTCTAGTATCATGCATATCACAAACATCACTAGGAGAAACATATGAGCTACCATATGATGTAACATTAACCGTCTTTCCATCATCAGCATCTACTCCACTACTATTTCAAAAAGTGAGAATAATTTCCATCTCCTTTAATTTGTTGTAACAACTCGCATCTTAATGATTGGATATTTAAATAATTAATTCAAATTTGAATCGTTAATTAATTAAAGGTCCAAAATTTGACATTTCGCATACAGTCAAATTAGGACTTGAGACCACTTCTATATAGTTTGGATCGATGTTGCAAATCAAAATGAGTATAAATATCGCTATGTTTAGAGTTATGATATTTTTGCAATTTATATGTTGTTATACGTATTTTGCAAAAAGAAAACATGCATAGTTGGTCTAGTGGAATCTTGACTGACGGCTTATGTTTTTAATGGGGACTTTATTTTGAGGTTTACAGTTGAATTGTTTTTGGAGTTGGGCTATTTGATGGTCCAAAAGACCTCGAAATGTATGAAATTATCAACTTAGAAAGGTGTCTCGGATAGCAATGAAATTTTGTACCATCGGGACTGTAAAAATAAGACGATGTGCGTGGATGAGTTTCATGGCGATCCGGTATACTGTATGATCGTACGAACTCAAAACCGTAGCGATTTATTTAAGAAATTAAACAAACATATATACTATTATATACACACTCACACATGACTTTTTCCTCCTACACACTTCTCTCTCCCCTACTCAAAATATCTTAAACGGGTCCAAGAAGTGGGTATCGGGTTTGCCTCGATTGCGGGAGCCTTGGACCATGTTAGACGACAAGATCAAGTGTGTTAGACTCGTGGAGTGGAGAGCATCACTTCCATAGTGGTGTTTGTCAAGTTCAATGATGGTTGGGGATGTTCTTATTTTATAACTGTCAACTAGGGTTGAGGCTTTGCATCGATAGAGGAGGAGTTGAGAGAAATGGAGAGCAACGTTGTGTTTCTCTTGGCAGTGTGCATCTTTCCACATTAACAACTTGTGTCTCGATTACATAAAGAGAAATATGACAATTCATGGCAGTAGGAATGGGCTAATGACGGGTTTTGCAGAGGGTTTTAGACATTTTAAGTGGGTGCCCGTTTCGGATGGCACATGTAGTTGAGTGGATTGAAGCAGTTGGATCGTCGATTCGTAAAGTGTAGGGTGTGAATTTGAAGAAGGAAGAAGATGATAATGGGTTGTGCATGCACGACCTTATATAGAAAATGGATTAAGAGAAGATGAATTAAGGACAATAAGGTGATTATTTTATTAATTTAAATTTAATTAATAAATTGACTATTTGATTCGTATTTAATTCATATCTCATGCAAATGTAGTCCAATGGAGATGTGGTCTTCACTGCTGCATTCATGTTGAGATTATCTATGACATGATATAGGTTTAGAATAGATTTAGGTACTTAAGAAATTATAGCTCAAGTAAGAGGAACTAATACTCTGAATTTATATTGCAGTATAAATCCTTGTATTTATATATACCGAAAAATATTACCTAAATGAGGTAGAATAATATATATACGTAATCATTTCTTCATTTGGTTAGAGTGGTTTGAGTAGATATTTAAGATAGTTTTGTGTTCTATAAGTAATAGAAATATTATTATATATTTTATAACTAACCGAAAGTTAAGAGTACGATTTTTAAAAATAATTTGGAAGGCTGAGTCAATGGTTTTGACAAAGTAAAATTATTTTAAAATGGCTTTGAAATTTATTTAAGCCTTGATAATGGTTTATTATGGTGTAATTCAATAATTAACTAACTAGTGAATTTTTATTAAGGAGATACGAGAAGTTAGTAAATTACAAAAGAGGTATTTAATCAGGTTTGGTTAATGTTATAAAATCCCGAATACGTTATAATGTGATTTATTAACATTAGACCTACAAAATGATTTATGATATACATATACACACATATATATAAATTATATACATGAGCTATAATATTTTAAGGCCTGGTTAATAGCTAAACTTAATTTCAGTAAAAAAATTAAGTGATATCAAGCTTTAATATGATTGATAGGCAAGTACTTTATTTTACAAAATAATTTTGAGACATTATAAAATAATATGAAGAAATATGATTGGAACAAAAATAAATAATAAGGTTATTAATCAATTAAGTAAGATGCATTTTGTTGATTGGGTGTTAGGATTTATAGGAGTTGCTTAATGTGTGAGTTGGTTGATTTGTTGATATGGTTGTATGGGATTAGCTCCAGTTAGTGGTGGCTTCAGTAGGGAGGATTAAAGGGAGATTTTTCTCCCCTTTTCAGATGCGAGTTGGCGTGAGGCTTTAGCATGACTTTGGGACGACTTTGGACTACTCGGGAAAGTTGAATGCAAGGCGAAGCTCGGGATACTGATGCTATAGTGGTAATTATGCGATCAATAAGGATCAGACACGAGATCGGTATGATGATTGGTTGGATAATCACGTCCGACGAGCATATGCAATTAAGCAGAGTCAGTCCAGGCCTCTTGGTTTCAACCTTAGGGTAGATATGTTTTAATGAATGGTGTTGGTCTTATATTAGTGACTATACCCAGTATTGTTCTTATATTAGTGATTGTACATCGTATTGGCCTTATATTAGTGGCCCAACGTATTGTTTGTCTTATATTAGTGGTCATCCATGTAGATAAACGATGAAGATATATTGATCTTCGTTCATGATACACATATATGATTACGTGATGTTACATTTGAGATGTATATATATATCTATACGACATCGGTGTTGTAATGACCTGTATATTACGTATCAAAAGATCATAAATAATATTATTTAAATCCTACGAGGTTGTATAACTCTAAATTTTGGGAAATGACTCTTTGGGACATTCTCCACCTTAGAATTTTTATCAAATAGTTTGGTTCAAGAAATTCTTTTAAAGCCTATAACTTTTGATAAGGATTGGGTTTGAAACCATTTCTATCAGATCGAATGATGGTTTCTTTTTCCGTAGATGGGTCATAATAGGAAAACGGGTTACCATTTAGGAGATATGGCCATTATAAGTTAAAATTACTACTGGTCAGATTAGTGGGTAATTAGTTAAACTCAAAATTAAGCCCATTAAGTTATTTCAGGAATTGTGCCTAATTGGGACCGATGGGACGATCTATATCATTTCTCACTTCCTAAAAATAGTTCTAAACTTCCATTACTCAAAATCTCATGAAAATGCTACACGATTTTCCTAATAATCTTAGCTTAAACTGGCATCAAAAGGGTATCGGCAAAGGGATTGAAGATATATTATTTGGATTGCTTTGGATTCGGATTTCTTGCTGTTCGTTTCAGATATAGAGATTAGATTAGCAATTTGGATATTAGGTGAGTGATTTATGATCTCTCACTATAACATTCTAGAACTTTGATCGTTTTTTATTTTGAATATATAATTAATTTTAAATATTTAAATAATTGGTTTTTGGAGTTTAATAACTTGAATTCAAATATAATGATTATTTAGATATTTGGATTTGTGAATTAAATATTAGTTAAACAGATTTATTAACTTCATTTAACTCTTTTTAATTAATAAATAATAATGGAGAATTCATTTTGTAAATTTATTTACAACAATAAATAGTTTAAATAAATAATAAGAAAATCAATTGTTAATAAAATGACTTGCTTTTTATTGATGTATTTTTAAATGAATTAATTGGATTTTTCAATAATTTTTAATATGGAAAATATTTAAATTATCATTTGACGTATTTTTCGGGAAATGATGGTATTTTTAAAAATTCATAGAATACAATAATTTATGTATTTTATTGTTGAATTGTGATCGTGTCGCATTTTGGTGCATGATCGCATTTTTATTTCTATCGTTCGTGGTCCGGACGTGAACGAGGTATTGTGCAGCGGAGTACCGCAAATATTTCTTTTCAAAACTTTTTTATAAATCAAATCAAATTCAAATTTTTGAACTTGAATTAATAATGACTTGATTTTGATTTGAGATGTTGCTTGAGAAGTTTGGTTAACTTGAAAGTGAAGCAATGAGATTTGGTATTGTTTATAACTTAGGCAATTCTCATTTTCATCTTTTCCTCTCTATACATTCACATTTCCCTCTTCACATTTTTTCCCTCTCATGACCAATAAAAGCCAGTAATGGTTGAGCTTTTAAAAATCTAAGCCAAACAATATAATCAATTAAAAATCATGAAATAAAGTTCTTCGAGATTGTACGATCGAAGGTTTGGAATCCATGCCCGTTTGGTGGTGTTCGACATTGATTTGAGTTGCTTGATATTTTGGTCGGTGAGATAGGTGTTAACGCTAAAAAATAAACGCTAACACCCCGGTGTAAGTAGTAATAAAGTGAAAGCACCACCCGTTAGTATGGGAACTAAAACAAGCAGATACTTGCAGTAAAAGTAAAGAGACAACAATTTTTATAGTGGATCAGCTCAAAGTCAAGCCTACGTCCACTTTATCTTCTTTATCACAAGTTAGATTACAAGTTTTACAAGAATTCCTCCTATTGTTCAACAATCGATACAAGTAATTAGCACTACAATGCAAAAGAGATTCTGGAGTCCATCTTGAATGTAGCTGATCTTCTCTTTAGGTAGTTTGAAGTGTTTTTGGTAGTAGAGGTGTTGTAGAGGTCGTGAATGCAGCAGAGTTTTGGTGCTTCGAAGTCTGGAAAAAGTCCGGGAAAAAAAAGCCCCTTTTCAATGTGGAGTAGGTGGCTATTTATAGGGAAAATTTGGAGGTAAGTCGTAGGTCGTTAGGTCTTAGGTCGTTAGGTCGTTATGTCGTTAGGTCTTAGGTCTTAGGTCATTATGTCGTTAGTTCTTAGGTCGTTAGGTCTTAGGTCTTAGGTCTTAGGTCGTTAGGTCTTAGGTCATTAGGTCTTAGGTCGTTAGGTCGTTAGGTCTTAGGTCGTTAGGTTGTTAGGTCTTAGGTCGTTAGGAGCCTTGAACAGTTAAGTCGCTTGGAGTTTCAAGGCAATTAACTTGTTGTTTTGCTAACTTGCTAAGTCGTGGCTTCTTCTTTCAGCAGTTGAGTCGCTATTCACAAAAGGTGGGATAACACTTGCCCCTCAAAACATGCCTTGCGAGAGGAAGGTGTGTTTTGTAATGCTATAAGCCGGATGTTCATGTCATGTTGATGACCTGCAAAGAAAAATTGATAGTTTTATCTGACCACGAATGAGGACCGTTCGGGATCATATGTCATTCGAGGCAATCTGTGACCGTTCGCGGTCGGGTGCCATTCGCGGCGAATGGTGACCGTTCGCGGTCGGGTGCCGTTCGAGGCGAATTGTGACCGTTCGCGGTCGGGTGCCGTTCGAGGCGAATTATGACCGTTCGCGGCCGAGTGCCGTTCGAGGCGAGTTTATGTGTGCCTGGGGGGGGGGGACTTAGTATCATCAATACCAGGTTTCACGTTCGGGTGAATTCACGGATTGTTTGTTGCAACGGTTTATCGCCATCTCAGAGCATGCCTAGGGACCGTTCGCGATCCCGTACATGTGTAAGTGGCTTAGCCGTTATGAAATCACAAGTAGCATTTTTTCATTGAAAATAAGTCTTTAGTAGAAATGTCAGACAGAATCAAGTCAAAGCATAAGAAATGGAAAAAAAAAGCAAAACAGGGACGTCAAAGTGCAAACACCTACACTGATGCGATTAGTAGTCGTATCAGAGCATGCCTGAGGATCGTTCGCGGTCCTGTATATGTGTAAAAAGACTTAATCGCGTTGGTGTGGAGTTTGCTACTTATTCGTCATTACACCAATCAATTGATGACAAGTTGACGTCTCGATCCTGAGCCGTCCCCAACAGGTGCAGGTGGTGGCCGTTCCCATTCCACCGTCGTTGCTCCCCTTTTCACATATTGCGATAGCAGACCATTACGGATATGCCCTTCAACTTCATCCTTCAAGTGCCTGCAATCATTTGTGCTATGACCATTCAACTCGTGGAATAAGTAGTGTTTGTCAGACTTTCTTTCATTGCTGGTCAGATCTCTCCTTATTGGCTTGCGATAAGAAACTTGCTCTCTAGTATCTTGGTAAATTCGCTCCAAACTTTTGTTCAATTCCGAATAAGTGGTGAAACGCGGCTCCCTTCGCGCTCGCTTTGACCTATCATCATTATCTTCCGCTTTCCGCTTTCCTTTATCTTTGCCAAAATCCTTTTAAAGAGGTTTCCCGCCTTTAAGTGCATAAACTTCTATTCCTTCTCGTTCTTCTCTTTCAACATTTGCGTCTTCTAATCGTAAGAATCCTTCAGCTTCATGGTAAAAATCCCCTAGATCCATAGGGGGATCTCTTGTCAGTGAATTTTTGAACTCTGTGCCATCAGCTATGCCCGATACAGCTGCCATTAAAACCATGGATGGATCTGGTCGATCCACCGATGCTGCGGCTGCGTTAAACCGCGTCAAAAAGCTTCTCAAAGACTCTCCAGTTCTTTGCTTCAGTGCCGCTAAACTCACCACATTCTTGGGCCTCGAAATGTGGACCCTGAATTGTCTCATAAATCTTTTATTCAAGTCATTTCATGTTCCAATAGACTCACTCTCCAGTTGTCTAAACCATAATGCTGCAATATTTGCTAGGTATAATGGAAAGCACCGGGCCATGACCTCCTCTGATGCCCCCAACACTTCCATATGCCTCATATACTTTGTCAGATGAATCGTAGGGTCTGTCCTCCCATTATACATATCCAATGATGGTAACTTAAAATCCGGTGGGTTCCTAGCTCGCCTGATCGCTGTGGTAAATGGACTCCTATTCAAATCCTCCAAGTCTTTGTTTACCAATCCGCCTCTCATAGCCCGCCTGACTATCTCTGCTAACCTGTCATTATCTCTGAGCTGTAGTTCTCGTTCATTGCCTTCGACCCGCCCCCCGAGCTCACGAGGGAATTCCGGAATCTGTTCTTCTGGCTGGGCTTCCGTTCCTCTGTTAGCTCTCAGTGGCCTAGTGTCAGTTGGTGTCCTGCCTAAGGTTGGATCAACACACCCCTGGGGGATGCCACCTGGCTCAGGGGCTGCCTCTGATGGTTCCGCTCTATCTGGTTTATGATTTTGCGCTCCAAGTTGCCTGATCTGTTGAAACAAATTATGGATCATTTCTTCTTGTCTTCTCATCATTATCTCTATCTCATTCCTAGTGATGAAGACTGAGGTTTGGTTCGCTCCTGAGGAAGCCTCTTGACTCCCCTCATGTTGACTTCTTTCCTGTCTTTGTCGTCTATTTGATTGCCTTGTCATAGTTTTTCAGATCTAAACTCTTAAACCTTCAAACTCAACTTCCAAGCAGTAGAATCCCTGAGTTCAGCTCTCAATGAAAGCACCAAAAATGTTAACGCTCAAAAATGAACGCTAACACCTCGGTGTAAGTAGTAATAAAGTGAAAGCACCACCTGTTAGTACGGGAACTAAAAGAAGCAGATAATTGCAGTAAAAGTAAAGAGACATCAATTTTTATAGTGGTTCGGCTCAAAGTCAAGCCTACGTCCACTTTATCTTCTTTATCACAAGTTCGATTACAAGTTTTACAAGAATTCCTCCGATTGTTCAACAATCGATACAAGTAATTAGCACTACAATGCAAAAGAGATTCTGGAGTCCATCTTGAATGTAGCTGATCTTCTCTTTAGGTAGTTTGAAGTGTTTTTGGTAGTAGAGGTGTTGTAAAGGTCGTGAATGCAGCAGAGTTTCGGCGCTTCGAAGTCTGGAAAAAGTCCGGGAAAAAAAAGTCCCTTTTCAATGTGGAGCAGGTGGCTATTTATAGGGAAAATCTGGAGGTAAGTCGTAGGTCGTTAGGTCTTAGGTCATTAGGTCTTAGGTCTTAGGTCGTTAGGTCTTAGGTCTTAGGTCGTTAGGTCTTAGGTCGTTAGGTCGTTAGGTCTTAGGTCTTAGGTCGTTAGGTCGTTAGGAGCCTTGAACAGTTAAGTCGCTTGGAGTTTCAAGGCAATTAACTTGTTGTTTTGCTAACTTGCTAAGTTGTGGCTTCTTCTTTCAGCAGTTGAGTCACTATTCACAAAAGGTGGGATAACACTAGGGTTTGATTCATTTGGTGATTGGTAGAGAATTAGGCCATGGAATTGATAGATTCGAGTTTGTGGTGGCAAGATGGTCGATGTGTAGGATCTAGATTAACCCTAAAGGGGGGGTTGAATAGGGTTATAACAAATTTTCTTGAATTTAAACAAACTGCAGAAAAATAAATATGCTGTAAAGTAAATCACACACAAAATTTACCCAGCTTCGGCAAACCCTTGCCTACTGCTGCATTCCCAGATTACTATTAGAATTAAACAGTCTCCCGCTTACAAACACTCTAACAGACTCGCAAACCCTGCTACCGCCTATAGATTTTTGCAAACTCGCAAACCCTGCTCACTGAACTAATCCTAACCAGACAATCTGACACAACCTAAAACTCAAACCAAAACAAATTAAAACAACTCAACACCCTAATTTTAAAATATATCGAAGCCTTATTAAAACACGACCGGCCCACAAACTTCCCTTTTTATTTTCTTAACTATGTTGGTCTGTTCCTCTGTGAGATAATGGCGACTCCTTTTCTTTGCGCTCTGAAATTAGGGCTTGTAATTTCTGGTCTTTGACGATCGACCCTTCACCGTGGCTTCTATTTGCTCGATCGTTGCTTATGAAATTAGGGCTTGTGAATCGGTCGGATGCTTTGATCGAATTCGACTTATCTCTGGTATGTTCTTCGTCCCTTTTGCTTTCTCGATTGGTTTCTTGAATTCGATGATGTAAATGCCAGTGATGATTGGGTTTTTATAGGGTTCGATCCCCTGAGTTTTCGTTCGTTTATACGTGATTGAATTTGTCAATTTCTTTGATTGGCCGTTCGATTATTGTTGGATGTTGAGATGATTTTTGACTGCTTCAAATCCCGTATATTTTTGTTGCTAGATTCCCACGTCATTGAAATTTAACTCGCGATTTTTCTTTGACTTGTTCGTCTTTGTACGTGATTGCCACGACTTTGGTTTCGATCACTTGGTCATCACATTGTTGAAGTTTGACTTGTTCAATTTTCGGTTTTGCTGGCATTTTTGGTTCGAACTTGTTTGTGCGATGTTGTTTAACCCCCTTGTGTACTTCGACTCTGTCCATTTTCGTGTTCATCCCTGAGTACTTCTCGACCTGCTGTTTGCACACTGCTTCCACTGTTTCGACTTGAGTCTGCATTTGCATTTGGTACATCTTCGAGTTTGACTTGATTATAATTGATCCTTCTCGAGGCTGCTGTACTTGATTGCTTTGTTAGACACTGTTGCATTTGTTCATCTGGTTATTATTGAGTCAGATTCATCATGTATTATTTTGATATTGTTGTAGCTTGATGATCATGTCTGGTTTACTTGCTCGATGGTTCTATGCACTTGAATATGGTCTTCATGTATACTTGAGTGTTGCTTGGAGTCTTTACTAGTGCATGTTGTTTGGACTTGTTTACTTGATGATCTGGATCACTTATGTTGCTGGGTTAAGTTGTTCGATCACCTTTGTTAGTTTTGGTCGAGACTATTGGCACTGTCTTTTGTATATTGCAGTATCATGTTGTATTTGTATCAAGTCTGGTGCACCACTTTGTAGTTATGCATTTCTTCTGGCTTCACTGTGAACTTTGAGTAGTGTAGTTGGTTTATCATGCATGTTCACCGGTATCATTTGGTTTGTTGACTTGTGCATTTGAGTGTGTATTTGGTTCTGGTGCTCTTGGTCACTTGAGTCTTTGCACTATGGTGCTGCAGTTGAGTTGAGACTATAGCATTCATGTGTACATTACTTGTTTCACTGTTGGTGTTGATATTGTATGTTGAATCCAGCTTGTCTTTTGGCTCGACTGTGCACACGAGTTAGCGAGGCAGTGCACACGTGTATAAATTTACATGTGTGTATTGCAGCCACTCATAATTACCTGTCCCTGATAAGAATACTGATATGCACAGATATCACACAAACGAAAAATGATGACAATAACCCATATATCTGAGGCACCACTAAAAACAAATTTATATTTTTGCAAATTCAAATTTGTTTATTTTCAGATTACTGCTGTAGTTGCTGATTATACAGGTACACAAAAGACAGGACAAGAACTGGAGATGGACAATGCAGATAGATGCAGATGTGCAGACAGAGTAAAATAAGTGAGTGTTGAGTGTTGTAGTGAGAAAGAAATGTAAATGTGAAATGTATGAAACTGATGTATGTATATAGAGAGAGCTGAAAACTTTGTATTGTTTAAGTGTTGAAATAAAATATTATTTTGAATAAAAATACTGATTGAATTATATAAATTCTGTGCAATAGTATTATTATTCAATATGAATATTTATTCCTATATGTGTATAGTACAATCTGCAAACACATTGATATATTGATATATGTTTGTTATCATCAAACAAAAAATCACATCAAACAATCTCCCCCTTTTGATGATGACAAACATATATATTAAAGATTTTGAAATTCTGATAAATGTGTTTGAGCATGAAATATTTAGCTCCCCCTATATGAATGCTCCCCTTACAACTGAGACCACTCCCTATTCAGAAAATTTAGAAAATTACAAAAGAATAAAAGAACTAAAGAAAATTAACTAACAACATTTAACAAATATTTTTGAAGTATTCAAAAATATTTACTTTCTTATCAAAACCTTGTTCTTCTCCCCCTTTTGTTATCATCAAAAGACTGATAAAACTAATGAAACAGTAGTGAAAAAAAATGTTTTTTTAAACAAATGCAAAACAAATAAAAATCATAATAAATCATAACGAGATAACAATTTCCACATTGTAGAGAATGGATCGATGATTCGGTTTTTATATAATGAGAAGAGAGAAATTTTAAAAATAATTTGACATTTAAGCATAAAAATAAGCACTTACTAACCACGCATAACCATAAGGACTTTTAAATGGGATTAACAGTTACTTATTAGTCTAAGCATCCGGAAAATACTTAGCTATCATACTCCATCCATGCATAACCATAAGGACTTTTAAATGAGAATGGAATAATGATAAAATAATTCACTCACATGCTCCATCCATGCATAACCATAAGGACTTTTAAATGAGAATGGAGGCATGAGATATATATATATATATATATTTTAAATTTTTAAAAAAAAAATCACTCTTCTCATTTTTCAAAACCATTATGAATGATAGAAAGATGGTAGAAATAGAAATGATCGTGGAATAAGTTACCAAGTTAATTATATTATGAAATATATATATATATATATATATATATTTATATATATATATATATATTTTAATTTTGAAAAGAAATAAAACAAAACATATTTCCACTACTGAATACCATATTTGAATCAATCTTTGAATAATATCCAAAACTGGTTTGAATTCTAGAAATTGAAGTTGAAAATAAATATCCAAGATTATTTCAACCAAAAATGGAAAATGATTAGTCAATTTCTATAATCCCCAAATCCAAACGTAATCTGGAAAATATATCTTCGGGGAGGGGTTTTGTGAAAATATCAGCAAGTTGAATCTCAGTTGAAATATATTCAATGCAAATGTCTTCCTTAGCAATGTGATCTCTAAGAAAGTGGTGTCTCACATCAATGTGTTTTGTGCGTGAATGATGAACAGGATTATTTGACAAGTCTATTGCACTTTTACTATCACATTTTAATGGAACTTGTTTATAAACTAAGCCAAAATCAGAAAGAGTTTGCATCATCCATAAAATTTGAGCACAACAACTTCCTAAAGCAATATATTCTGCTTTAGTGGTGGATAATGCAACACAATTTTGTTTTCGACTAGACCATGAAACTAATGAATGTCCTAGCATGAAACATGTCCCACTAGTACTCTTCCTGTCAACTAATGAACCAGTATAATCAACATCAGAATAACCAACTAAATCAAAATTTTCACAAGAAGGGTACCATAGTCCAAATTTGTGTGTGTAAAAGATATCTCAAAATTCGTTTAGTGGCTTTTAAATGTGATTCTTTAGGATTAGATTGAAAACGTGCACACAAACACACAGAAAACATAATAGCAGGTCTAGAAGCAGTAAGATAGAGAAGTGAACCAATTATCCCTCGATATTTCTTCTGATCAACAGCAACTTCTTTCTCATCTTTGTCCAACTTTGTTGATGGGCTCATAGGAGTTCTCAATGGTTTGGAGTTCTCAACTCCAAATTTCTTCAACAGTTCCAACACGTACTTGGATTGTGAAATGAAAATACCATCACTGTTTAGCTTGATTTGAAATCCAAGGAAAAATTTCAATTCTCCAACCAAGCTCATCTCGAATTTAGCCTGCATGACTTGTTCGAATTTCTCGCACAAGAGTTCATTAGTAGCACCATAAATGATATCATCCACATAAATCTGAACAATCAAAAAATCACTTTCTTTATGTAATAGAAATAGTGTCGTGTCAGCACTCCCCTTTTTAAAACCATTTTCCAAAAGATATGTACAAAGGCGGCCATACCAAGCTCTAGGAGCTTGCTTAAGACCATATAATGCTTTTTCTAGTTTATACACATGATTTGGAAAATCATGATTTTCAAAACCGGGGGGTTGTTCAACAAAAACTTCTTCTTTCAAATCACCATTTAGAAAGGCACTTTTTACATCCATTTGTTTAAGTTTGAAACCCTTATAACATGCAAAACTTAGCAAAATCCTAATGGCTTCTAACCTAGCAACTAGAGCAAATGTTTCATCAAAATCTATGCCTTCTATTTAGTTATATCCTTTTGCGACCAACCTAGCTTTGTTTCTAATTACATTTCCGGATTCATCAAGTTTGTTTTTGAACACCCATTTAGTTCCAACAATTGGATAGTCATTAGGCCTAGGAACTAATTTCCAAACTTTATTTCTCTCAAATTGATTAAGTTCATCTTGCATTGCTAAAACCCAACTTTCATCATTAAGAGCCATTTCAACAGAATCAGGTTCAATCTCAGAAATAAAACCACTGTGACAACAAAACGCACACAAATTTTTATCAAATGAAGAGTGAGTTTGTATACCTTCCGTAGGATTACCTATAACCAATTCAGGAGGATGATTGGATTTGAACTTCAATTTATCAGCATCAACAGTCCTACTTTCAGCTTTCTCACTAGATGTCCCTTCTTCAATGCCTTTATGATCTACCCCATCGTCAGCCACCTTTTCAGTCGTCCTATCCAAGTCAGATTCATCGAATTTCACATTGATTGATTCAACAATTGTTTTTGTTTGTTTGTTGTATATCATGTAAGCCTTGCTCCTTGTTGAATAGCCCATGAAAATTCCCTCATCAGCCTTTGATTCGAATTTTCCAAGTTGATCACCTGTGTTAAGAATGAAACAAGGACATCCAAATACACGAAAATAAGAAATGTTAGGTTTCCTTTCATGCCACAATTCATAAAACATTTTGCCAAGTATTGGTCTAATCATTACTCTATTCATTACATAGCATGAAGTATTCACTGCCTCTGCCCAAAAGGTTAGAGGTAGTTTATACTCACTCAATATGGATCTAGCCAATTCTTGCAATGTATGATTTTTCCTTTCAACCACCCCATTTTGTTGAGGTGTTCGTGGAGCAGAAAATTCATGTTTTAAACCATTTTCTTCACAAAAGCTTTCAAAATCCAAATTTTCAAATTCGCCTCCATGATCACTTCTCAAAGTTTTAATTAAAACTCCTTTTTCATTTTGAACAAGTTTTGCAAATTTTGAAAAATAATCAAAAGATTCAGACTTTTTGGCTAAGAAATAAACCCATGTAAATCTAGAATAATCATCAACCAATACATAACAATAACGTTTTCCATTCAAGCTTGCAATTTCATTTGGTCCAAATAAGTCCATGTGAATTAATTCGAGGACCCTTGATGTGCTAACAATGTTTTTAGGGTGAAATGATGATCGACTAAGCTTGCCTAAGGAACATGCTTTACACACTTTATTATTTTTAAATTTCTGATGTGGTAACCCTCTGACTAATTCTTTCGTTTCATGTTTTTCCAAGAGGCCCATGCTAGCATGTCCAAGTTTCCTATGCCATAAGGATGCCTCTTCGTCAGTTGCTACCAAACATCTAGAAAGATTTAGATTATCAAAAGAAAGTGTGTAAACATTTCCTTTTCTTTTGCCCATAAAAACAATGTTATTAGAAGATTTATCAATGATTTTGCAAGTATCACTATCAAAAACCACATTCATACCTTTGTCACATAGTTGGCTAATAGAAATGAGATTGTGATGCAAATTATCGACGTATAAAACATTAGTTAAGGAAAAAGTACCGTTACCTACTTTACCTTTACCAATAATCTTACACTTGCTATTGTCACATTTCCACCTTTAAAATTCTCCAGGCTAAGGAACTTTGATTTGTCACCTGTCATATGTCTAGAACAACCTGAATCTAGATACCATTCTTTTTGCTCCTTAGCCCACCAACAAACCTCACTAGATTCCTCTGAGCTTGCTTCTGAATCTGATTTTGCCATAAGACACAAGTTAGCCTCCTCTGAGCTATTATTCGAAACTTCCTCTCCTTCTTCATCATCCCAAGTCGCTGCAAAGGCCTTTTTCTTCTTTTTCTTTCCTTTGTTGTTTTTGAGAAGTGGGCATTTTTGTTTGAAGTGGCCAGGCTTATTGCAGTTATAGCAAGTCAATTCATTATCGGAATTGTCAGAATCTTTTGACCTATTACCATTTGTTTTCTTCTTGCGTGGTCCGAATCTTGACCATTTTCTAAGATTATTGACAGCCATTGCAAGCTCTTCAATTGGATTTTCTTCTTCTTCATCGCTCTCTTCTTTGCTCTTTAAGGCAATCGTCTTTTTCTTTGATTCGGAGTTGTTGCGTTCCTCCTTTGTTTTTAGCTCAAGCTCATATGTCATCAAGTTGCAGATCAACTCCTCCATGCTTAGTTTACTCAGATCTTTCGATTCTTGTATTGCTGTGACTTTTGCCTCAAAGTTCATCGGTAAGACTCGTAGCACATTCCTCACAAGCTCTACCTCAGTGAATACCTTCCCAAGTGCTCTAGCATTGTACACCAAAGTTGAAAAGCGTCCAAACATGTCTTTTATGCTCTCACCTTTGTCCATCACAAAGTTCTCGTATTCATTGATGAATAGGGCTAGACGAGACTCCTTGACTTGAGAAGTTCCTTCATGTGTCACCTCCAAGGTATGCCAAATTTCCCGAGCAGTTTTACAATGAGAAATTCTATTAAATTCGTTCTTATCAAGAGCATAGATCAAAGCATTCATGGCTTTAGCATTTGTAGTTTTTAATTTCTTATCGTTAGCGTCCCACCTATCCTTAGGTTTAGGAATCTCAATATCACCAACAATTATAGTGGGAGATTTATAGCCAGTTTCAATAATGTCCCAAACATCATAATCAACAGAACTAAGAAAAATACCCATCCTAACTTTCCAATAAGCATAATCATTCCTATTAAACATGGGTGGCCTAGCAATAGATTGCCCCTCAGAAAAAGCATTATTTGGTGGATTCATGACTCTAGAGTTAAAAAAAATACCGGGCTCTGATACCACTTGTAGGATCTAGATTAACCCTAGAGGGGGGGGTGAATAGGGTTATAGCAAATTTTCATGAATTTAAACAAACTGCAGAAAAATAAATATGCTGTAAAGTAAATCACACACAAAATTTACCCAGCTTCGGCAAACCCTTGCCTACTGCTGCATTCCCAGATTACTATTAGAATTAAACAGTCTCCCGCTTACAAACACTCTAACAGACTCGCAAACCCTGCTACCGCCTATAGAGTTTTGCAAACTCGCAAACACTGCTCACTGAACTAATCCTAACTAGACAATTTGACACAACCTAAAACTCTAGGTGGTGATTTACCAAAGTTTAGACTTAAAAAACAAAAGCAGAAAATAAAAACCAAAACAAATTAAAACAACTCAACACCCTAATTTTAAAATATATCGAAGCCTTATTAAAACACGACCGGCCCACAAACTTCCCTTTTTATTTTCTTAACTATGTCGGTCTGTTCCTCTATGAGATAATGGCGACTCCGTTTCTTTGTGCTCTGAAATTAGGGCTTGTAATTTCTGGTCTTTGACGATCGACCCTTCACCGTGGCTTCTATTTGCTCGATCGTTGCTTATGAAATTAGGG
Source organism: Allium fistulosum (assembly GCA_030737815.1). NCBI lineage: Eukaryota > Viridiplantae > Streptophyta > Magnoliopsida > Asparagales > Amaryllidaceae > Allium > Allium fistulosum. The sequence continues at coordinate 1,188,279,425 of CM060904.1, read as the reverse complement.
CTTGTGAATCGGCTGGGTGCTTTGATCGAAATCGACTTATCTCTGGTATGTTCTTCGTCCCTTTTGCTTTCTTGATTGGTTGCTTGAATTCGATGATGTAAATTCCAGTGATGATTGGGTTTTTATAGGGTTCGATCCCCTGAGTTTTCGTTCGTTTATACGTGATTGAATTTGTCAATTTCTTTGATCGGCCGTTCGATTATTGTTGGATGTTGAGATGATTTTTGACTGCTTCAAATCCTGTATATTTTTGTTGCTAGATTCCCACGTCATTGAAATTTAACTCGCGATTTTTCTTTGACTTGTTCGTCTTTGTACGTGATTGCCACGGCTTTGGTTTCGATCACTTGGTCATCATGTTGTTGAAGTTGGACTTGTTCAATTTTCGGTTTTGCTGGCATTTTTGGTTCGAACTTGTTTGTGCGATGTTGTTTAACCCCCTTGTGTACTTCGACTCTGTCCATTTTCGTGTTCATCCCTGAGTACTTCTCGACCTGCTGTTTGCACACTGCTTCCACTGTTTCGACTTGAGTCTGCATTTGCATTTGGTTCATCTTCGAGTTTGACTTGATTATAATTGATCCTTCTCAAGGCTGTTGTACTTGATTGCTTTGTTAGACACTGTTGCATTTGTTCATCTGGTTATTATTGAGTCAGATTCATCATGTATTATTTTGATATTGTTGTAGCTTGATGATCATGTCTGGTTTACTTGCTCGATGGTTCTATGCACTTGAATATGGTCTTCATGTATACTTGAGTGTTGCTTGGAGTCTTTACTAGTGCATGTTGTTTGAACTTGTTTACTTGATGATCTGGATCACATATGTTGCTGGGTTAAGTTGTTCGATCACCTTTGTTAGTTTTGGTCGAGACTGTTGGCACTGTCTTTTGTATATTGCAGTATCATGTTGTATTTGTATCAAGTCTGGTGCACCACTTTGTAGTTTTGCATTTCTTCTGGCTTTACTGTGAACTTTGAGTAGTGTAGTAGGTTTATCATGCATGTTCACTGGTATCATTTGGTTTGTTGACTTGTGCATTTGAGTTTGTATTTGGTTCTGGTGCTCTTGGTCACTTGAGCCTTTGCACTTTGGTGCTGCAGTTGAGTTGAGACTATATCATTCATGTGTATATTACTTGTTTCACTGTTGGTGTTGATATTGCATGTTGAATCCAGCTTGTCTTTTGGCTCGACTGTGCACACGAGTTGGCGAGGCAGTGCACACGTGTATAAATGTACACGTGTGTATTGCAACCACTCATAATTACCTGTCCCTGATAAGAATACTGATATGCACAGATATTACACAAACGAAAAATGATGACAATTGTTAGGAAATTAATTCTATGGTTTCGATGATAACAACTATACAATGGAAATCGAATGTACATATATATCTATATTTACAGATAGTTGATAGAGTAACATCACCAAAGAGACTAAAACAACACTCAAGAGAAGGATCAAAAGACATCTAATCAGTAGAAGTTGAAAAGAAATGGGACATGAACAAGATAAAGCAACATGCACACTTTCAAACGTCTGAGTGCACTACCCAGACGTCTGAATGATTCCTCTGGATCACAATCTCAGAAGAAACCAGACGTCTGATCTAGAACTCCGACATCTGACATACATCCAGACATAAAACAGAAGTAAAGACCAGACGTCTGGATTGTGAACTCAGACGTCTGAAATGATACTCGACACAAAAAATATATGAAGGCCAGACGTCTGAGGCTACTTTCCAGACGTCTGAAAATGGGCTCGACTGTGTAAATTCAAACACCAACTGTTACATCCGAAGAGACACATCCGCTCCTCTTCACTGCAACTCTTCATCACCAAAAGGAGCAACTATACAACGATTGTTAATGAAGGCAACTATACATAGAGACTCTTCATCACTATAAATAAAATCAGGAATTCAAGAGAAGAAACCACCTACCTGACTTACTTGTGCTTTCTACTCTTATACTTTGATATAGTCTTGATCTCAAGCAAATCTATACTTGTATTCTACTCTTCCAAATATACAGTTCCTCATAGACAACACTCTCTAGATATATATTGGAAGCATTTGTACTCAATAGTCAACATCCGTGTTATAGAACACATTCTTGACAAAGAAACTCTGCTATTGTAAACCTGTTCCTCCGGGTCAAGTGAGGGTTAGTTGAAAGGAAATTCCGAAGAGGAGCTTCGGGACTGGACGTAGGACGGGAGGTCCGAACCAGTATAAAATACCGGTGTGATTAGTTTTATTTACTTTGTTACTATACTTTATAGTATTATATTATATAGCTAACTGTCTATACTTGCATATAATCTAGACGATCCACTCATATAGACTTTCAATTGGTATCAGAGCAAGGTTCGTTTAGAAAAACAGTAACACGTTTTTTAAATCATTATAACATGGCAAGTATTTTTCAAGAAAGACAATCCACAGCACGACCCCCATTTTTTAATGGATCTAATTATTCATATTGGTCTACACGTATGAGAATTTTTATGGAAGCTAATGGTTTAGAAATTTGGTCAGCCACTCAAGATAAATATGAAGCTCCAACTACTGCTATGAACACATGGACCGATGCACAAAAACCTTAGCATCAAATAATGCTAAAGCTATGAATGTCCTGTTTTGCTCACTTGACAAAAATGAATTTTCACGTGTCATGTTATGCACTACTGCATTTGATATTTGGCGTACCTTACAAAGCACACATGAAGGTACAACAAAGGTCAAACAAACTAAAATTTCAATTTTGCAAAATCAATTTTCATCATTTAAAATGATACAAAATGAAACTATAGTAGACATGTATTCAAGATTTCAAACTATTCAACATGATCTTATGGCATTAGGAGTTAAGTTTACTGATTTTGATTTAGTTTCTCGAATACTCAACTCTTTAACACCTGATTGGGAAAGAAAGGTATTAGCTATTGAAGAAGCTAATGATCTCTCTACTCTCAAAGTTGAAGAGTTGGTAGGAAATTTGATGTCCTATGAAGCTAATTTGCAGGCACGTAAAGAATTAAATTCGGAGACAAAGAACATAGCATTTCCATCAATAAAGAATGATGACTCAGATTTAGATGAAAATGAGATAGTATTCATTGCCAAAAACTACAATAGATTCAAGAAGTTTAGAAAGATGACCAAGTTTCAAAAAGAAGGTAAAACCAATTCAACAAATCTATCTCAAATCAAGTGCTATGAATGTGATCAATACAGACACATGAAGTAGGATTGCCCAAAACTTAACAATGATAAAAAGAAGAGCAAATTTGAAAAACTCAAAAAGAAGAAAGCTTTCAAGGTAACGTGGGATGACTCCGAGTCTTCATCTTCAGAAAGTGGTAGTGATAGCGATGGAGAACAAGCTAATGTGTGTTTTATGGCACAAAAAGATGAGGTACGTCCAGAACTTAAGTATGAAGAATTACTTGAACTTAGCATAGAATTAGATGATAAATTTAGACAAATAAAAAAATTAAACAAAGAATATATAGTAAAAGTAAATAGATTAGAACTTGAAGTAGGAATGTTGAAAGATGAAAAAACTATTTTAGAAGAAGAACTTGAAATATCTCAAGAAAAATTAAGAAATATTGTGATAGAAAGTGAGAACATTACTCTAGAAAAAGAGAATTTGATAAAAGAAAATATTGATTTTAAAGAGGATATTGAATTATTGACAACAGAAAATAGAGAGTTAAAAGAAAAATTAGATAAAATTACCAATAATGTGTCAAAATTTAACAAAGGGAAACAAGACTTGGAAAATCTTATCAAAACATCAAAACCATCAGGTAATAGAAATGGAATAGGATTTAAAAAAGGCTCTAAACAAAGAGAAAATAAGGCTAAAAATATTAGTTATATAAAAACTAGAAGTTTATCTAAACAAAAATTGAATACCAAAAATATGAAAATTTGGGTTCCGAAAACAAATAACAAATTGATTAGACAAAAGCATATCAATAATTACTTAGAAAATGTAGTTTATAATAAAAAATTATATTTATAAAGGTACCAAACCATCTTGGGTATGGCTACCTCTCTCTAACATTTAGGACCCTAATCAAATATGTGGGTACCAATTAAAATATTTTTTATCTTGCAGGTACCCAAAATTAAAAATAAGGAGAAATGGATACTAGATAGCGGATGCTCCAAACATATGAATGGAAATTCAAAAATGTTATCGAATATAACATACATCGATGGTGGAATGGTAACATTTGGGGACAATTCAAAGGGATTTGTCATAGGCATTGGAGAAGTCATCAACTCTGGTATATCTAACTCTCCTGTTATTACAAATGTTTTACTAGTAGAAAATTTAAAACACAACTTATTAAGCATTAGTCAATTATGTGATAAAGGTTTTCAAATAAATTTTGAAAAAGATAGATGTAACATTTTAGATAATAACAAACAACTCATTTTTGAAGGTTTTAGAAACAAAAATATTTATATATTAAACATGAATATTAATAAAGATTCAAGCTTATGCTTAACTGCCAAACATGATGATCCATGGTTATGGCATAAACAGTTTTGTCATATTAATTTTAAGAACATTAATAAGTTAGCTAAATACGAGTTAGTAAGAGGGTTACCTAAAATGAGTTACAAAGTAGAAAATTTATGCGATGATTGTCAAATTGGTAAACTAAAGAAAAGCTCTTTTAAATCTAAAAATAATATTTCTACAAAACAACCGTTAGAATTATTACATTTAGATTTATTTGGTCCAACACAAGTAAGATCTATTAATCATAACAAATATGTTTTTGTAATAGTCGATGATTTCTCAAGATATACATGGACTTTATTTCTAAAACATAAAAGCGATACTTTTGGTATGTTTAAAATATTTGCAAAACGGATTAAAACTCAAATGAATTTAAAAATTAAAAATATTAGAAGTGATCATGGAGGAGAATTCGAAAACGATCTTTTTTCAAATTTTTGCAATAAAAAGGGAATAACTCATAATTTTTCTTTTCCTCGTACACCCCAACAAAATGGTGTCGTAGAAAGAAAAAATCGTACATTACAAGAATGCGCACGAACATTATTAAATAGTAGCGGATTACCAAAACACTTTTGGGCCGAAGCTATTGCTACATCCTGTTATGTATTGAATCGAGTAACTATTCGCCCAATGACTAAACAAACTTGTTTTGAAATATTTTTTGGTAAAAAACCTAAAGTATCATACTTTAAAACGTTTGGATCAAAATGTTTTATATTAAATACAAAAGACAAATTAGGAAAATTTGATCCAAAAGCCGATGAAGGTATCTTTGTTGGATATTCAGATGGTAGCAAGGCATATAGAATCTTTAATAAAAAGAATAATACTATAGAAGAGAGTCTACATGTCTCGTTTGATGAAAATCCTTTCAAACAACAAACTAATGATGAAGAAGAAATTATTCTACCAACAAACTCAACAAATTCTAGTAATAATGAAGCCAATATACAAAATAACACTATTTTATCATCTCCTAGGATCCTTAAAGATCATCCAATAGATAATATTATTGGAGATCTAAATTCAAGAGTTACTAGAAATCAACTAAATCAAATAAGCCATATAGCGTTTGTATCAAACTTTGAACCAAAGAATTATAAAGAAGCCTCAAATGATAATTTTTGGATAATGGCTATGCAAGAGGAACTACATCAATTTGAACGTAATAATGTATGGGAATTAGTACCAAGACCTAAAGATCAATCAGTAATAGGAACAAAGTGGGTATTTAAAAACAAGGCGGACGAAAATGGAAATATTGTTAGAAATAAAGCACGACTAGTTGCTCAGGGTTACAATCAAGAAGAAGGCATAGACTATGATGAAACTTTTGCACCGGTTGCAAGATTAGAAGCCATTCGTACTTTACTCTCCTTTGCAACTCATAACAATTTTAAACTATTTCAAATGGATGTCAAGAGTGCCTTTTTGAATGGTTTTATCAAAGAAAATGTATATGTTGAACAACCACCGCTTTTTGTTCATGAGAATTATCCAGATCATGTTTTTAAATTACATGATGCACTATATGGATTAAAACAAGCACCTCGTGCATGGTACGAACGTCTTAAAAATCACCTAATAATATCTGATTTCCATATAGGAAAAATAGATACAACTTTATTTATAAAAAGAGAAGATGACGATATTTTAGTTGTACAAATTTATGTTGATGATATCATCTTTGGTTCGACCAACGAAAAACTATGTAATGATTTTTCAAATATTATGACAAATGAATTTGAAATGTCACACATGGGAGAATTAAATTTTTTCTTAGGATTACAAATAAAACAACTAGAAAATGGAATTTTTATTCATCAAGAAAAATATTGTAACGATTTATTACATCGATTTAAAATGGATAAAACTTCAAGCAAACCAACACCAATGAGTACCACTATTCACTTAGAAAAAGATGAAAATGGAAAAGATTTTGATGAAAGGTTATATCGAAGTATGATAGGTTCTTTACTATATTTAACGGCTAGTCGACCAGATATTATGATGAGTTTATGTCTTTGTGCCCGATTTCAAGCCAAACCAAAAGAATCTCATCTACGATCTGTTAAGCGCATTTTACGCTATTTATCTAGTACTAAAGATTATGGTTTGTTTTATCCTAAAGGATCACCTTTTGAACTTGTTTCATATAGCGATGCGGATTTTGGTGGTTGTAGAACAGACCGTAAGAGTACTAGTGGAACTTGTCATTTTATCGGACAATCGTTAGTTTCGTGGTTTAGTAAAAAGCAAAATTGTGTTTCTTTATCCACTTGTGAAGCTAAATACATCTCCGCAGCTCTAGCATGTGCGCAAGTAATATACATGCAACAAACACTAATGGATTTTGGTAAAATCATAAGAAATTCTCCAATATATTGTGACAACACAAGTGCTATAAATTTGTCAAAAAATCCTGTAAATCACTCACGCACAAAACATATAGATATTCGACATCATTTCTTACGAGACCATGTTGAAAAAGGAACTATATCTTTAGAATATGTAAGCACCGAAAATCAAGTAGCCGACATATTTACAAAACCATTGAACGAACAAACTTTCATAAAACTCAGACGAAGTTTAGGAATTTGTTCACTTTAAGATCTTGTCTAAGCTTTGATATCTCCCTCATATATCTCCAGCTTTAATGAAAATTTCTTTTTGACTTGATCGTTTACGTATTCTTTTTGATAATGTCAAAGGGGGAGAAATATATATATATATAATCTTATCAACAAAACTAAGCACATATTCAGGGGGAGATTTGAAATATATATATAAGTACATTGAATAGTTGTCATCATCAAAAAGGGGGAGATTGTTAGGAAATCAATTCTATGGTTTCGATGATAACAACTATACAATGGAAATCGAATGTACATATATATCTATATTTACATATAGTTGATAGAGTAACATCACCAAAGAGACTAAAACAACACTCAAGAGAAGGATCAAAAGACATCTAATCAGTAGAAGTTGAAAAGAAATGGGACATGAATAAGATAAAGCAACATGCACACTTTCAGACGTCTGAGTGCACTACCCAGACGTCTGAATGATTCCTCTGGATCACAATCTCAGAAGAAACCAGACGTCTGATCTAGAACTCAGACGTCTGACATACATCCAGACACAAAACAGAAGTAAAGACCAGATGTCTGGATTGTGAACTCAGACGTCTGAAATGATACTCGACACAAAAAATATATGAAGGCCAGACGTCTGAGGCTACTTTCTAGACGTCTGAAAATGGGCACGACTGTATAAATTCAAACACCAACTGTCACATCCGAAGAGACACATCCGCTCCTCTTCACTGCAACTCTTCATCACCAAAAGGAGCAACTATACAACGATTGTTAATGAAGGCAACTATACATAGAGACTCTTCATCACTATAAATAAAATCATGAATTCAAGAGAAGAAACCACCTACCTGACTTACTTGTGCTTTCTACTCTTATACTTTGATATAGTCTTGATCTCAAGCAAATCTATACTTGTATTCTACTCTTCCAAATATACAGTTCCTCATAGACAACACTCTCTAGATATATATTGGAAGCATTTGTACTCAATAGTCAACATCCGTGTTATAGAACACATTCTTGACAAAGAAACTCTGCTATTGTAAACCTGTTCCTCCGGGTCAAGTGAGGGTTAGTTGAAAGAAAATTCCGAAGAGGAGCTTCGGGACTGGACGTAGGACGGGAGGTCCAAACCAGTATAAAATACCGGTGTGATTAGTTTTATTTACTTTGTTACTATACTTTATAGTATTATATTATATAGCTAACTGTCTATACTTGCATATAATCTAGACGATCCACTCATATAGACTTTCAATGACAATAACCCATATATCTGAGGCACCACTAAAAACAAATTTATATTCTTGCAAATTCAAATTTGTTTATTTTCAGATTACTGCTGTAGTTGCTGATTATACAGGTACACAAAAGACAGGACAAGAACTAGAGATGGACAATGCAGATAGATGCAGATGTGCAGACAGAGTAAAATAAGTGAGTGTTGAGTGTTGTAGTGAGAAAGAAATGTAAATGTGAAATGTATGAAACCGATGTATGTATATAGAGAGAGCTGAAAACTTTGTATTGTTTAAGTGTTGAAATAAAATATTATTTTGAATAAAAATACTGATTGAATTATATAAATTCTGTGCAATAGTATTATTATTCAATATGAATATTTATTCCTATATGTGTATAGTACAATCTGCAAACACATTGATATATTGATATATGTTTGTTATCATCAAACAAAAAATCACATCAAACACGATGGTGTGATTTTGAGGTGTTCTGATCATCTTGAGAGGGTCGTTGCAGTTTGGGTTATTGAGCTCGACTTCCCAGGTCACGATGAGATTTCGAGGACTGAGCTTTAATTTAAAGGGGTGTTCACGGAGAGGAGGTGGAATGGAATACATTGGCGAAGTCGATGCGTCGAACGGAGGAGCGTAGCTCCGTGTCCTTAGGAAGTCATGCACGAAATTGGATAGGAAGGTTTAAATAAGTGTTGTTCTATTTAATCATGGCTATTGTTTAAACATCTAAGTTGTGGAATCTCTTTGGTGATACTGGGCCAACCCGTAAACATTTTTCCTTAGAACACTCTAAGGAAAAAGGTTGAAAGGTTGACTCAATTTTAAAGACCTATATTTTTCTCGGGCCTCCATCTAAAATTTGAAAAGTGAAACAAAATTGACATTTTTTATATACTCATAGGATGTAAAAGAGTACTATACAAGTAAATAAGAGGGGAGTAAGTTTTTGATTAAATGTTTGATAAAGATGAGTCTTTATAAACTATTTGCAAACTTAAGTTAAAATTATGGAGCAATTCATAAATAATTTTAGTATTGAATGAAATATTAGAAATAAAAATGAAAATGTTTAGAAAGAGATTGGTGTAATTAAGAAACCAATCGAATTAAGTACGCAAGTTATACTTAGATCATTTTATTCGCACGGTTTCTGATCTAGAGTTCGAATACATAACTTTGGGGTGATTCACACTAGTTCGAAAAAGGATTTCTCACTAGATTCTTATCAACGAACACTTGATTCGGATTCTTGATATGATAATACCGAGGTTTTCTATCATAGTATATGGCTATGTAAGGAGAATGGTGGTTACTAGTCAACGAACCTAATCAGAGTCTATGTTAGGGAGGTCGAGTGAACGAAACTAGTTCGGAAGTGAAGTTTATATATCCGAGCAAGTGGTCAGATCGGATATTGCATACAAATGATTTATGTACATCTTACGGACTTAAGTATATTAATATGTTGTGTGGCTTAGGAAAGTTTGGGGAATGACTTTTAATTGTGTTTAAGGGAGTTTAAATAATCTTCTAAGCAATAACCAAAGGGCTGATGAGCGTAATGGTATGCTTAGGAAATTTTCTATATCCTTGGACGATCGAGAAAATTGTGAACCTAAGCAAATTTTCTAAATCTTGTTTATTAAGTCACTTAACATTTTATATAATGTTAAGTGTTAGTTTATTCTTTTATGGAATTTGATTAATTGATAGTGTAATTTTATAGAGTACGGTTTATAAAGTTGTTGTTTTAAGGACTTAAATCCAGTGCTTATGGGTAAAAAAGTGACTTCGACAGAATTTAAGAAAGAAATAATAATATTATTATTTTGAAAATTTTGGTGACATATTATTATTTTTGAATATTTGAAAGGAGTTTTTGTGTAGTGAATTTTCAAATATTTTAGTTATGACTAAAGCTGGGCGATTGGGAGTTTTTCGATTTAGGAGACTCGCCAGGTATATTTGTTTTTACTTTAAATGTTGTTTTAGAAGGAACCAGAATACCACTGGATGCTCCGCTTTGTTTTGATTTTAGAGTTATACCATGCTTCGGTAGGAGAAGCCCCCTCCTTGTTATAATTGGTTTAGGTTTTAATTTATTTCTCTTTAGAGGGATTTAAAAATACATTTTGAATATAGGATCCTGGGAATTTAGTTCTAAATCTATCTTTTGAAAGGATTGAACGCTTGGTATTTTATTACAAAGCATTCTCTAAACTTTTATTGCATATGATTGTTATATTGTTTATTGTTGCTAGTGTATTTCTCTTTTGTCAATATGATTCACTTTCGAATCATGTAAGTATAGGGAAGTAAGAGATTGCTATTTGATTTATTGTGCACCTACATTCACATTGAAATAATAAGTTGCTTACAAAAATAAAAATCAAACGCAAAAGAGGTACATAGTAGATTTATAAATTGGTGATTTATTGATGATTTTATGCCCCAGATATGGGAGGCCACTTGCATTTTATTTTCTTTTGGTTGATTTGGCCTAGTTTTAGTTTTTTTGGATTAGCCGTGCAAAGGAGGTGTTGTTGAAATTTTCCATAATATAAAAAACTTTAGAAGTTTAATAACTCATTTAATTAAATAGTTTTTAAACTTAATGGATTGGAGATATTTTCCTCCTTGGAAATTTCGGGGAAGAAATTCTATTAAGGGGGGAGAATGTAACATCCCAGAAATTTGATCGTTTTGATTTTGAATATTTAATTAATTTTAAATATTTAAATAATTGATTTTTGGAATTTAATAACTTAAATTCAAATATAATGATTATCTAGATATTTGGATTTATGAATTAAATATTTATTAAATGGATTTTATAACTTCATTTAACTTCTTTTAATTAATAAATAATACTGGAGAATTCATTTTGTAAATTTATATACAATAAATAGTTCAAATAATATTGTAAATTCATTTTGTAAATTTATCCAACTCCATGTAATTTTTCTACCAAGTCAATTGTCCTTCTACCTCACCTTTATCTATGCTAACAATGTTGTTGCCTGAAGACAAAACCTTCTCAACATTCTTCCTTCCTTAAGATAGGATACTCACCCATGGCTGGTCCTTGGGGATTTCAATTTTTGTTTCTCCTTACAGCATAAGATTGGTGGCCTCCCTCTTATGCCTAGAGACATTGCCCCTTTTAACAATTCTATATATGACTCTTGTCTCCTTCCTATTGTTACATCTGGTGTTCCATTCTCTTGGAACAATAGAAGTCGAACTGGGATCAGAACCTTTACCAACATCAACCATTCTTTCTGCAACAATAAAGCTTTGTCCAGTTGACCCTCCATATCCTCTTTTCTGCCTCATCCCATCCTATCTGACCACTCCCCTTTAATCCTATCCCCTAGTCAGCAGTCTTGTAAAGGAACGAGAGCCTTCAAATTTTATAATGCCTGGGTCCTGGACCCTGATTATCATAATATAATAGTTTCTTTTTGGTCTACTAATTTTTTGGGAATCCTATGTATATATTGTGTAGGAAGATGAAGGCTACTAGAATTGCACTAAGGAAGTGGGCTTTGAACAAGTTTTATGATGGATCTCTCCCTTCTAAATCTCTTAAAGCTCAGTTGAAGTAGGCTCAGGAGCTCTTGATGACTAATCCTAACAACCCTGAAGTGGACCATAACGAATCAAATCTATTTAACCAACCTAATGTTGCCCTGGATAAGGAGGCAAGTATGAGAAGGCAACAATACCACCAGAAGTGGACTAATGAGGGAGACAAGAATACTGCTTTCTTTCATTCATCCATCAGGAACAAGCAAGCTAGGGAGCAGATCTCTTCCTTATGTGATGATGAGGGTGTCTTTCTTTCTAACCCTGAGGATATTGATCAATATTTGCTTGCTTACTTCTTTGATCACCTAGGTAACGCTTCTAATTTTAAGCCTGATCTTGATAGGCTTAACCAACTAAGCTTGCCATTTTTGCAACCTGCTTTGAGTTCCATGCTAGTTGGTAGAGTCAATGACGATGAAATTAAAAATGCTTTATTTCCCTTGAATTCAAAATCATGTGGAGGCCCGGATGGTTTTAATGCGGTGTTCTTCAAGAGTGGTTGGAATGTTGTTGGTGAGGTATTTACTGCTGCAATTCATAATTTTTTCAATAAATTTAAACTTTTGGGTGAGGTTAATGCAACAAACCTGGTCTTAATCCCTAAGGTCAGACCTCATATTAATTCTTCCTCATTTAGGCCAATATCTTGTTGTAATGTTGTTTATAAATGTATTTACAAAATTCTAGCAACCAGACTTGTGTTAGTTCTTCCTTCCATAATTTCCAAAAATCAGTCGACCTCTATTCCTAATAGGAATATTCTTGATAATGTTATGATGGCCCATGAGTTAATTAAAGGGTATGGAAGAAGTCAGGGTTCCCCTAGAACTATGTTGAAGCTTGATATTAGTAAGGCATATGATAACACCCAATGGACTTCAATAGTTAGAATCATGTCTTTGATGGGATTTCCCAAGATATTTATAGCCTGGTTATATACTTGCATATCAACTCCTTTATACTCTCTCAACTACAATGGTCAAACTAACGGGTATTTTAAGGGAAGGCAAGGTTTGCGTCAGGGAGATCCAATATCATCATATATTTTCATAATTGTCATGGAGGCTCTATCTAGTATGTTAACTTGTAAATTTGCTGAATCAAGGATCATATATCACCCTAAATGTAAAGATCTTCATATTTTTTCCCTATTCTTCGCGGATGATATTATGATATTCACAAAGTGTAGCGATCCTGACTTGGCCTTCGATCCTGGGACCTGTGGGTCATGGATTCAAATGTAGTTTGAATCTCAGTTTTGAAATAAAATAAAGTTTTTAAAATTTAAATTGTTTGAACAACTTTAAAAAGGTTTAAATAGTTTGAATTTAAAAGTAAAGCTTTAAATAAAAATAGAGGTTTAAACCTAAGTTTAAATCTGGATTCAAATCCAAATTTGAATCATAATTTTGAAATAAAGGAAGTTTTTTAAAATTTAAGTGTTTAAATAACTTTAAAGGTTTAAGTTGTATTTTAAATATGATTTGTATTTCAAAATGAATTTGGTTTTAAACTTCTTTTATAAAATAAGTAATTCTTTAGCATAAGGTTTAAAAGGTTTTTAAATGGTTTTAAACTTTGTTGAAGTTAAGTTGTCTTCGTCTTAAATCTTAAATTTAAAATGAGATTTGAAAAAAAAAAAATTAAAAGTAACTGTTTTAGATCGTTTTGTTAAAAATAATGTAATCATTAATAAGAAACGTTCTTATTTTAAAAGTTAATAAAGATTTAATGAATTGTGATTCATTAAATTAGTAAGGTAATTAAATGGATCATTAATTAATTTAATTAAGAAATTAAGGGTTTTAATTAATTAAATAAGGTTAAGGTAATTAAATTGAAATTAATAATGGTTAATTTGAGTTGATTACTTAAGAGAAGTAATTAATAAATTGTTAACGAAGATCATTAACTAAGATAAATCGATAATTAATAAATATGATTAATTTGTAATAATTAATTTGGATTTATTAATTTAATAATAATCATTGGTAAAGTGTAATTATTTAATGGAAATAATTAAGGAATTAATTATTCAGTATGATTGATTGGGTGTAATTAATTTATTATTAATTTGCCATAACCTGCAAGTTTATTTATAGAAATCAATCTGATTTAAAATAATCAGATAATTAAATTGATCCTACTTATGGATGTTTGAATTTTATTGGATGTTGAATTATTTGATATTCCCGATGTCTGATGCTTCGTGATATATCTTGATCTGTGTTGTGATCAGTAATTTATTTATCTGTGATATGTATATCTATGATCTGTGAATGAACGATAAGCGTTATAGTTTATATCGCTTATCAACTATATTTCTGTGTTTTGAATCTGTGATGATTGATGCTGTTGCACAATTGTGTTAAACCCCTGGACCACACTTTTACACACACAAATATGGATTTCACGTGGAAATCGGTTAAGTCACAGATGGTTTAAATTTAATGTTTTTGAAATTGAATTTTTAATTTCAATTGATTTTGGAAAAGAATTTGGGTTAAATGTTAAAGATTTTGAAAAGGAGTTTTTAAGATAAAAGTTATTTTTGAATAACTTGATTTAGTTCTGAAATTTAATTTAAATTTGAATTCAAAATTTGAAATTGAATTCTATGTTGAGAAATTATGATGTAAAAAGGGTATACAAGTTTATATGGGTTTTAAACCATTTTTTAAGTGTTGTTTTGTGTAACGACCCAGAATTTTGGACCATTCGCATCCATTATAAGTGTATAGGTAGACACTCATGCCGGGGTTGAATTGCTCAAAATACCGCGTTGTTAATTTAAATTGGCAAAACTGAACATATACAGTAAATAAAATAATCACAGATCACAGACACAGAGTAATAAGTGCAGCGGAAATAAAAGAGATAGTAGTTCATGAAGCTACTATATGAATATATAAGATACATCAGAGTTTACAACAGAAGAGTAATACGATACATCAGATACAAATCAGAATACATCACTGGAATCATCGAACACTGAAAGCAGAATAGATGGCTGAATCTTCAAGCAAAGCTCCAACTCCAAAGGTGAGTCTCGAAAGCTGAACCACTCAGTCTGACCCGAGCGTAAAGCAAAATACAAAACACTCGAGTCAGGATTAACATTCTTATATTAATAAATCCAACTCAAGTGAAATAGCAATTGAAATACAAGTAACTCAAAGGATGTTTGGAATAACCATCCTTTAAGGATCCGTTAAACTATCTACTAGGTAGTAATATACGCTAAGTAGATAATGTCTATCAGTAATAATAAGATATCAAAATAGCGTTAAGTCATGGCCCATTCTACCCTTAACACAATTTTATTCCCAAAAGCATATACAAGACCGTAGTTTCCCCAAAACCGGAAGTCACCAGAGGGCAATCCATATACTAAAGGTACAAATCAAAATCGTAGTGGTCGCGCATAAATGGAATATAAGTATGACAAGGCACATGAGGCAATACCCAAGGTAGTGATACTACCGTTCGCCTGATCCGGACTGGTGAGAACGCAACGCCGCAGCGCCCGCAACACCGTGAAACAACACTCCCAAAATCAAGGGTGCACCAATCGACAACAAGTATAAGTAGTTCGAAGAAGTGTGTCCACTTGAGGTAGCTAATCCTCCATTGGCCCGGCACAGCTCCTGTTTTAGTCATTTCCAATTTGACACAAGTGTCAAGGCTATCCATTATCGTTCTCTTTCTTCAGTCATCACGTACATCATTCCAACCACTTCATTCTGGATCATCACTCCGCGCATAGTTATTAAAGTGGTTTCGGTTCAGATAGAGAGTATATCCATTACCGAGCCCGGTCTCTTTAATAACTTTCGTAATTATTACACCGATTGGTCATTTAATATATTTCAAAACCAAATCAATTTCAATTCAATTAGAATTCGTAAATCAACATTTCATTTGTCTTTCGAAATCAATTTCCATACTTTACGTTTCAAAACTTCCAAATTACCATTTCAAAATCTTATAGTTCAATTTCAATCTTTATATTGAAAACAATTCAAATATCGATTCAACTTTGAATATAAGTTTCATTCCGAAATCTTTTAAATAATTTTAATCTTAACTTTCAAATCAATTTAAACTCATTTATCGATTTCATTCAATATTCGTTAAGTTACTTTATCATTCAAAACAATTTCAATTAAATTTTCAATTCATTAAATCAATTCTTAAGTTCAACTTCATTAAATCAAAACTTACAATTTTGAATTAAACTAAATTCGTCAAATC
Organism: Allium fistulosum; assembly: GCA_030737815.1. Lineage (NCBI taxonomy): Eukaryota > Viridiplantae > Streptophyta > Magnoliopsida > Asparagales > Amaryllidaceae > Allium > Allium fistulosum. The sequence continues at coordinate 1,188,263,164 of CM060904.1, read as the reverse complement.
AATTCTTTCAATTTCAGGTCTTACATTAATTCCAAAAATATCACATTTCATTTCTTGTTAAAGAAATCCAATTTCACTTATTTACTTTCTTAAATAATTTTCCAAAATTTACTTAATAAAGAAAACTCAATTTCAATTATTTGCGAAGTAAAATTCACCTATTCAAAAGTTCAATTTTCTTATTAAAGAATTTCAATTCAATTTAATCATTAAATAATTTAACCTTATTTAATTATTAAATAATTCAAAACTTAATTATTAAATAATTTCAAAGTTTAATAATTTCAAACTTAATTATAATTTCCAACTTAATTATTAAATCATTTCAAAGTTTAATAATTTCAAACTTAATTATAATTTCAAACTTAATTATATAATTTCTCAAATTAAACAACATTCTTTCATCAATTACATTGTTAATATTAAATATTAACATTTTCCTTTCATTAAAAATTCAAATTTCAACTTCATTTCAAAACCATATTATTTATTCAAATAAAATCTTCAATTTATTTTCAAATCAAATTATTGACCAATCGGGTTTTATTTAATTTCCTATCCTAGGTCAAAGTTCAATTTTGGGTATTTATCATTTCAACCCGATTCCAATTCAATTCAAAATCAAAGCATATCAAAGGGAACTTGCAGTGTGATAACTGGGATGGTGTCAAAGTAAATAAACAAGCAATAACAACAACAATAACAATCCAATAATCAATTCAAATAATCCCGAAATAACCGTATTAATTCGCATTGTTATTTGTACGAATTAATATAATTATTTCTAGAATCTACACTATCATTTCATGTAGATTAAAGATTATTACATTACGGTTTTCACTTGTCATTCAATTACAATTTCATACATCATCAATTTAACAACATACATTCAATGGTTCAAGATGTAATTAAACAAATCCTACGTGTCAATGAATTCAACAGTTAAAGGGGTCATATTATACAATGTCGGTTAATCAAATTTAACAATTTAATTATCCTATATCAAGTTCAATTTCATACTATTTATCATTTTAACATTAACAATTTAACGTCCAATATAAACATCAACAATCAATCAATTATCAGCCAAACTGTATTATCATCACATAAATAATTAACAGATAATAGTGTCAGATGTCACAGGTGAACTGATACAGGTAATAGCATATATAACAGTGTAATTAACTAACAGCAGCATATTTCAATTGTCATTTCAATTGAAATCAAATTTAATAAACAAAAGAACGTTAATCGTGAGTGATTGCTCACCTTTCGAGGATAGATGACGAACGAGAAGATGACACGGATACGCACACTGATACGGATACAGAATTTGAATTGCGAATCCAAGCAGAGCAAATCGGCACGAATTTGACGATCAAAGCTGATAAAGAGAAATCAATGAACCAAACCAACTCAGTTTGATATAGTAGAAAAAATGTATATTATATTATTATTAATAATTTATTAAGGTCAATATTTAATCTAAACCACTATTAATAAAATAAATACAAATATATAAATATTGTTTCAAATCTTTCCATTTTAAACACATTTTATATTTAAACCTTAATTTATCTATAAACACCAAACTCTTGTATTTTTATATATATTTATATTTGCAAATCTATGGACTAGCATATATACTTACATACGTACTATAAATAAAATCAAAATATTTACATATATGGACTCAAACAGACTATTATACATATACAACTGTATATAGACTTATATATATAAACAATGGGTTATACAACTTATAAAATATACACACAAACACACTGGTATAAAATTTACATAAACATACGTATAGTTTGACCGATCTAATAGCCTATATGTTGTCACACGTATACTATTCTTAAATATAATATTCCTTTAAAACTGCAACACATATATACTTTCCAATACATAATATAATACTTAAACAGTACTTGTAAAATTAAAATATATAATAACTGGTATATTTGAAACATGTTCCTTAAATCTAAATATACAAGCCTAAGCAAACTTTGATATATATATTATATATTGGACTCACACATATTTTGCAGACTATATATTATAACATTTATGTACTGTCATACGAATCAATGTTATGCCAATATCACATATACACTTCCCTGTATATAAAAAATATGACTAACTTAAGTATATATATATACTAATACACTAATATATATAACTCAGGTGCAATTTGTATTTTAAAATCAGTTTAACACGTATTTATGATAACTGACAACATATACATCTAAATGAAAATGTAAAGATAAGCATACCCATATATAAAACAGGATATGGAAACACACGTACAAGATTTAAAACAATTCATATAAACTAAGTTTAAGAAAGAAAGAAAAAAAAATAAGATACAAATATACCTTACATAACTTCATAGGCAAACGAATGAGGGAAAGATGAAGACCGAATGGATGGTGGGAGGAGAGAGGCCGAGAGAGGGAGGGGGTCAGGTGCTAGGGGATGGAAGGTGACTGGGAGGCACGGAGGCGGAAGTGGGGAAGGTTGGTCAGGGCGTGGACTGTGGTAGGTGGCGATGAGGTCAGCGAGGTGATCTGAGTAGGTTCGGTCAGAGGTTGCGTGGTGGGAGGAGAAGAGGCTGCTCGGGAAAGAAGGGCCGGAGAGAGGAATGGGTGGAGGATGGTTCATGGCGGAGCTGAGGGGCTGTTCACAGTGGGGAAGGTGGGGAAGCTGCGGCCATGGATGGTGGAAGGGAACGTTGGCGAAGGTGAGATGTGGAGGGGCGTTGGGCGTGACTCGCCGCTGGTGGCAGAGGGAACGTGGAGAATGGGCACGGTGGTCGAGGCCGTAGTTGGATCGGAGTAAGCAAGGGCGGATGGTCAGTGGTCTGTGGTTATTGGGTGGTGGCTCAAGGCGAGATGAGGGGAGGAGGATTCGGCACGGGCTTTGGTGATAGGTGAAACGGAAGGTTGGAGGGACAGTAGCCTTTGATATTGAGTTACATTGGAAAGAGGAGCTACCTGGCAAGAATAAGAAAGTAAGGGGAGGTCACAGCAAACAAAGAGGTTTCAGAAGCTAAACTAGCTTGTTTAAATATAATAATTTCTCAATGAACGAATATAATAAAAGAAGAGGAAAGAGGTGAGTGTGAACAGTCTCTGGAATAAGAAAAATGCAGCTGTAAATATTTTTGAACGGCAAAACCAATAAAGGTAGATAACCAACCATCACCTATATTTGTATCAATAGGAATAGTAATAGTTAAACACTTTGGGAATATAAAAAGGAAGTAAACATTGAATTGAATTACACGGCAAATACATAAATGAATAGTTGATGGGAAATCAATGGATGCATCAATCAAATGGTTAAAACGGACACTGATGCATTGGACCGTTACGCAGAGTGCAACGTACACCGGAACTCCGAATTTGACAATCGAATATACCATAGAGATCGGCACGACGAGACGATCAAAACGGTATATAGAAATCAGTGGTACGATCATCCGATAAAAATCGATATCGGTACCAGAATACTGCTACTTTGCAGAAAATAAGAACGACGGAGCCAAAGATATCCGAATTTGGAAAAACGACAAACTGAAATCTTGCTCAGAAGATGATTTAGAATTTTTCTATGTAAAAATATTTTGGTTTTGAAAACATTTTATTTTCATTACTTTTTAACTGATTGAATTGAAGTGAATTTACGCGCGAAATAAACTTTCATATTTTCGGACGAAAATTTACCAGTTGCTATGTTTAATTAGACGCATTCCAAATATCAAATTTATATTTCAAAATTTTATCGTTTAAAATTTTACAAAATTTCAACTAATTACGTTATTAAAACAGTTGAAATTTTACGGGTCGTTACATTTTGGGAATTTGAATTAACCCAAAGATTTTAACTTGTATAAATGAGATCGGATTTTTCCGAAAAGAAAACTGTTTGTTTTCAACTGATAAAAGCTCTCATATAAGAAATGGGTTTCCAATTTGAATTAAAGGAATTTCAACTTTGAATTGAAAAAGGGTTTTCCAAGTTATGAATGAATTCTTTTTTTGAAAGCTATGAATTAAATCTTGATTTAAAGATTTAATGAGTTAACCCAATTGAAATGGAAATTAATTTGAAAAATCTGTGAATAAATCTTTGTGAAACTAGGTGAACTTTGTGAATTGAATCTTTTTGTTTAAAAAGATTAAAATGGTAATTTGTTCCATTTGAAGAAAAGTTTGGGTAATAAGTTGTGACTTAACTGAAATCCCAATATCCATATATTTTAAATATTGCGCTCATTATTCGGTTTAGCCGGGAAGGACCTTTGTGTCATATAACCCATTCCGAATAATGATACAACGTATATGGATAGCATTTGAAGACCGGTGGTGAAGACCGGATATTTTCGAAAACGAAAGGACAACTCGTCGAATGTCTCTGCATCGGCTGATCTCCGATATAGAGATTTGATCACCCTTGGTGATGGGAAGTCCGGACATGATTAGAAATTATCCGGATTTGCAAGGGCTTCTTCGGAAGTGCCTTCGGTTCTGTTCGAACCCGGAACAGACTTGTATGGTTGTATGTCTGACACTACACTTTGAGATATAAAGCTGATTTCTTTCAAATACATTTCTGTTTTGTGGCGGAGAATTTATTCTCTTAGCTTAACACCCTTCTCTGAGACATACGAGCTCAAAGGTTATGTAGTTGAAGGTTATCAGCGATATACTCCCAATTTGGTAGTGTGGCATGCTGAGTGTTGCTGTGTGTTGATGATCATTCGTTGATCATTTGTTGATCAAAGCACGGCTTTGTGAAAAAGCGTAGCTTTGTGGACGAGACCTCATCGAGCCTCACAGACCGGAAATGGTCGAAACAGGAAAGATGCAGCAAGGTTTCAGGGGTAGCTCCCCTAGGGTATGTCCATTCCTTCTGGAAAAGGGTGGTATTATGGTATAGAGCCCTAATACTTACTCATGTTGGCACTATAGTATATTTACTACTGTGTGATGTTGGTGTAGAGGATCCTCGTATAAAGGTCCCAAAGGACCGGGGGTGGCATATCTCAGGTTTACTACACAGGAAGGGGGTAACCAGCCTTGTGTTGGCAAAGAGCAGGTTGTCTCTTGGGGCATCCCGCCAGAGGCGTTCCTACGTGGCATAGGAAGTTCCTTAGCCTGACCATTTGTTGGAAATCCAATTTCCAATACGAACCCTGTAAGGTTTTAGTTGTAGAACCTGCCATTTACTTATGGTGGCGCCCCACTGTTTAGATGGTAGCTATAGTATGCATAGTGTGAAATGCCTATGCTGGCTAAGATTAATATTATACTTTCGAAATGTTTTCTGCACTATGCACTAATAATAATAATATCGAATGATTTTGCGTAGTAAGCATGTTTGACTATCATAAGAAGAAATCTCCTCCAATTCTGCGTTTGCATTGTGTGTGTGGCGGGAAGTCTTATGGTAGTTTCATTTTCCAAAAGCATTGCGGGTCTCAATGTTTAAAATTCTTTTGTTGTTTGTTTTAAAGATAAACTGTTTTTGTTGCTCACACCAGTCCCACGACTGACCTGGAGTTTATTGTTCCCTTCCAAAACTCAGGGTGCCTATAATTTTCCACACGGGCAGTCTAGAGTTGGGTTTTTCAGATAGTCAGGTTCAGTAGATTATTGGGAGCCAGTTCAGTGTTGGAGTTCACTCACTAACTGACGTTGCTTACCTTTGTGGATGGTGATGGTGATTCGAGCTAGATGTTGGAGTTGTTGGAGTCATTCTCCTTTGTAGATCATTTGGAGTGATCTCTTCCATTGTTGTTATTTCTTCTGTAGCATTGTATCATATCTCTGATATTGCTGTTTATTATTGATATCATTGTTGTGTATCATTCTGGATATTGTATTTATTGGAGTTGTATATGATATCATCTATTTCTTTCTTCCACTGTGTTGTTACACTTAATGGTGTTATAAGCTCCGGCATGAGTCGAATTTCAACGATTGGATCTGCGGCACTCGAGTACAAGTGAAGTACGGGTGTCGATTTTCGAACGCTGAAATTTGGATCGTGACACAAAGCCTACTGTGCAGTCTATTACTTGTATTCTTGATCCCTTGCATGACTTTTATTTAGCTACTGGTCTCAAATTGAATTCCAACAAATCTCACATCCTCATCTCTGGTCTGTCTCCCCATGCAAGGTCTGCTATAGAAAACATGTCTGGCCTTCAACCTATGTCTGGTGATATGAAATATTTAGGTTTGCCTTTGTCCACAGCAAGGGTTACCAAGGCATATTGTCTACCTCTCTATGATAGGATAACTTGCATCATGACTTCTTGGCCCACCAGGATGCTTACTTAGGCTGGAAGACTTGTCGTTATCAAGTCAGTGTGCTCTTCTATGATTGTCTATTGGGCTAGGACTTTTATCCTTCCAACTAAGCTGTTGAGCATGATCAGGGGTGCTATGATAAGATTTTTCTGGTCTGGATCTATTCATACTAGGAAGGTGGTCCCTATATCTTTCTCTAAGTTGGAAAGGCCATAAATAAAGGTGGGCTTGGTATTATAAACATGCAAATATGGAATAGAGCTGCTGTGAGTACCTATGTTAATGCAATCCTGGCTAAGAAGGAAAGTCTATAGGTGGAGTGGACTTGGAGACATCATATAGGGTCTAAGGATTTCTGGTCTATGGATGTTCCATATGGTAGCAGTTGGATATGGAGAAAAATTCTTGGTCTAAGGAGGGAGTTGCTGCCTCACATCAAATACTCTCTGTCAACTAGTAGTGTTGTTAGCTTTTGGAGGGATCCTTGGGTAGATTATGATATTGTTCTGTCTGGTCATTTGTCTACCCAGGAAGTCCTTTAAACAATGATTGGTCACATTGCTAAGGCACTGGATTTCATTAATAATGGAAAGCTACATGTTCCCCTCTCCAGCAACCAGGTTGTCAATGCCTTTTGGAGCAGTTTAGCTCATCTATTTGTTCTTGTTCAGCAGCATGAATATATCAGACGGAAAGGAAAACCCCATAATATTGAAGTTTTATATAATCTCCTATCTGGGGTTGAGTCAATGCCAATATTTCAATGGTGTAAGGTTGTAACGTCCCAGATTTTCGCGTTCGAAAATAGACATCCATACTTTACATCGTACTCGAATGTCGTAGATTCGAGCGTTCAAATCCGAGTCGCCGGAGCTTATAACACAGTTAAGTAAATATCACAGCGGAATTAAAAGAATATAGATATACAACATCTGATACAATATCCAGGTACAATGATGATACAATGAATATCTATATACATCAGAGATATGATACAATAAATTGCAGCGGAAAGAAAAATAGATAACATCAGCAGCGGATAATCTTCATCTCCAAAGCACGATCCAGAAATAGCTCGAACTCCCAATAACGAGGCACAAAGATAAGCAAGTGCAGTCCGATCCAAAGACTGAACTAGCTCCAGATAATCTACTAAACCTGAATATTTGAAAACCCCAACTCTAGACTGCTCGTGTAGGAAATTATGAGCACCCAGAGTTTAGGAAAGGAACAATAAACTCCGGATCAGTCATGGGACTGGTGTGAGCAACAAAACAGTTTATCTTTAAAACAAATAGCAAGAGAATTTAAAGTCAATTCGATATGCTTTTTGGAAAATGAAACTACCATAAGACCTCCCACCACACACACAATGCAAACGCAGAATTGGAGGAGATTTCTTCTTATGATAGTCAAAGATGCTTACTACGCAAAATCAAATCATTTTTGATATTATTATTAGTGCATAGTGTAGAAAAAATTTCGAAAGTAGAATATAAATCTTAGCCAGCATAGACATTTCGCACTTATGCCTACTATAGCTACCATGTTCAATAGCAGGTTACCACCACATTCCATGGCAGGTAATACAACTAAAACTGTACAGGGCTCGTATTGTTTTGTTTGGATTTCCAACAAATGGTCAGGCTAAGGAACTTCCTATTCCACGAAAGAAACGCCTCTGGCGGGACGTTCCGAGAACCAACTGTTCTCTGCCAAACAAGGCCGGCAACCCCTTTTCCCAAGGGATAAAAGAAACCTCAGATATGCCACCCCCGGTCCTTTGGGACCTTTAACCGAGGTACCTCTAATCCAACATCACACGTCATAAATAAAGTGTGTCCACATGAGTAAGTATCTGGGCTCCATACCATGATGCTACCCTTTTCCAGAAGGAATGGTCATACCCTAGGGGAGCTACCCCTGAAAACCTTGCCGCACAATTCCTGTTTCGACCATTACCGGGTTGTGAGGCTCGACGAAGTCTCGTCCACAAAGCTACGCTTTTTCAAAAAGCCACGTTTTGGGTCAAAAGATGATCAACCTATGATCACAAAGATAAATGATCAAACAAATGATCATATCACAAATGATCAAACACTGATCATCACACAGCAACACTCAGCATGCCACATTACCAAATTGGGATATATCGCTGATAAATTTCAACTACATAACCTCTGAGCTCGTACGTCTCAGAGAAGGGTGTTAAGCTAAGAGAATAAATTCTCCGCCACCAACAGAAATGTATTTGAAAGAAATCGGCTTTATATCTCAAAGTGTAATGTCAGACATGTAACCATACAAGTCTGTTCCGGGATCGAACAGAACCGAAGGCACTTCTCACGAAGCCCTTGCAAATCCGGATAATTTTCAAATCACGTCCAGACTTCCCATCACAAAAAGAGTGATATAAATCTCTATACCGGGAGCTACCCAGTGCAGAGACATTCGACAGGTTGTCCTTTCATTTTCGAAAATATCCGGTCTTCAACACCGATCTTCAAATGCTATCCATATACGACGTATCACTATTCGGAATGGGTTATATGACACAGATGTCTTTTCCCGGCTAACCCGAATAGTGAGCGCAATATTCAAAAACAAATGGATAATGGGATTTCAATTAAGTCACAATTTAAACCCAAACTTTCTCTTTCAAATGGTTAAACAAATTTCCATTTTAATCTTTTTTAAACAAAAAGATTTAATTCACAAAGTTCACTTAATTTCACAAAGATTCATTCACAGATTTTCCAAATCGATTTCCATTTCAATTTAATTAATTCGTTGAATCTTTAAATCAAAGATTTAACAAATAGCTTTCAAAACAATTTCATTTCGAATGGTTTAACAAAACATCATTTTAAATCTGTTAAAAATAAACAGATTTAATTCATAGCTTTCGAAAAGAATTCATTCATAACTTGGAAAACCATTTTTCAATTAAATCTTGAAATTCCTTTACCTAAATTGGAATTTCTTTTCTTATCTAAAAGCTTTTATCATTTGAAAACAACAGTTTTCAATTTGGAAATCTGATTCATTCATACGAGTTAAAGTTCTTGGGTTAATTCAAATTCTTAAAATTTACTTTTAAATGGTTTAACTTCATATAAACACATTTATATCATCTTTTATCCCTAGTTTCAAAATCATAGATTTAATTTCAAACTTGAATTCAAATTTAAATCTAATTATTTAAATTTTCAAAACTCGATTAAGTTATTCAAAATAACTTTTATCTTTGAAATTCTATTTCAAAAGCTTTTCACTTTTTATTTTAACCCAAATTTCAAATTTCAAAATCAATTGAAATTAAAATTTCAATTTCAAAAACATCAAATTTAAATTATCTGTGACTTAACCGATTTCCACGTGAAATCCATATTTGTGTGTGTAACAGTGTGGTCTAGGGGTTTTACACACAATAGTGCAACATCAATCATCACATAACAAAATACAGGATATAGTTGATAAGCGATATAAACTATACGCTTATCGTTCATTCACAGATCACAAATATATATCACAGGTAAGTAAACTACAGATCACAACATAAATCAGGGTGTATCACAAAGCATCATATATCAGGGATATCAACAATCAAATCATCCAATAAAATCCAAACATCCATAAGTAAACTCAATAATTTATCTGATCATAATTAATTTATCAATTAATTATTTATTTCATTTCAAATTAGTTAATTAACAAATCAATTCTTAATCAATTATTAAGTCTTAATTACTTAATTATTTTATTTCACACTATTTAATTAATTACTTCTTGATCAAGTTAACTTAATTAACTATTCCTTAATCATTAATTAATAACCTTAATTATTCATGAAACTTAATTTCCCCTTTATTAACTGCTAATCACTTAATTTATCATTTATTAATTCTTAATTAAATTACTTAATTAAGTTTTATTTAAAATAAATCCTTTTCAAATATAAGTTAAAACATTTAGATTTCTATTCTTTTAACATGCAAAATTGTTAAAACTTTTGAACTTATGAACTTAAATTTATTACAAAACTAAGACTCAAATTTATATTTAAATCAGATTACCACTACGATTTAACTTAGTTTAAATTTTGTTAACACAAATTTAAAGTCAAGTTCAGGAAATTGAACAGGTCCTGGAACCTGTAGCTAAGCAATTTCCTCGAGCCTCCCCACATTTGCTTCGAGTCACGCCCGATCAAAATGCCACCCTACTTCGAGTTTCACCACAAATCAACCCGTGTGAGTATTTTCTTCCAAAATTTTGTTTAAGTCCTAAAACTAACCCGATATTATGCTCAAATAACTCGAACTCGTCTTCGAGTTTCTACCCCAAATCCCCGAGCAGTGCCCGAGTTGCCTGGCGTCTTCCCCAAATCCATCACAGCTGATACATTCGCCATCACGTGCACGTGTACACCGGCGGTGGTCGATTCCAGGCGATGCTACCTCGTCGAGCATGTCAACGATGACCCTAGCTTCTCCTCCCGATCGCTAGAACCACAATACCACCTCGAGATCGAAGATCGACCCAACATCCCAACCTGTGAAAAAGAACACCGGCTCTACCTCTAAACCTGTCAACGCCGCGCCTACTCATCCTCGACCTCCAGCGGCGATATAACTCCGTCCAGAACTCCGACTACCACCCTTCTACAAATTTCCAAAAGCACGTTGAACTCGATCGATTATGGATGATGAACGAACCCAAATACAAGCCCACGTCAAAACTAGGTTTACAAACCAAAAATGCTTGCTGTTGCTTCCACGTTCGACTGCTCCCCACCACAGTATTTTTCCCCGACCCACCGTTCGTCCCTCCATCACCAGGACAGACCTCGACCACCATGAACCAGAGGATCACCATGAATCGATGAAACTATGAAATTTCGACAATCCTAAACTGCTCCTCAACCCTCAGTCTAAAAATTAAGATTCTTACTCTAAAAATCATGTTAAGGTATAAGAATTCAGATTATATACTTGAATTCCTGAATTAAAAAGTTTAAATTTAGACTTGTCTTGGGTTTGCTCGGTTATTTTGGGTTTCCAGGGATAATTTTAAGTTGTTTTAATCTTAACTAAATTTTGAAGCTTAGTTTACAATGATATAAACATATTTTGTTTTAGTCTTAAGTTCAATCATCAATCAGAAGGAGAGTAAATGATTTTGAATCGAACAGTTGAATTTTATCTGAAAGCAGAGGCCAATTTTAAAACAACAGCCTGCATACCTATTTTCAATCTTCCCATATATACATATATACAGATAATTATATATGCACACACATACATTTCTCAGATACACTTGCATAGATTCAAACCCTTAAAAGGGTGGAATGTTACTCACCAGATATGGAAGGGAAGAACAGAGCATCATTTTGAAAACAAGCTTTGATACTTTAAAACTGGAAGGTGTTTGAAAGTTGCTACCCTGTTCTGATTTTCTTGAAAACTTTGCCTTGTCAAAACTGGAATGCTCAGTCTCTTTTGTAAACGAGATGTAAACGAAATGAAATGAAAAAGCTAAAGCAGGTTGATAAATAGATAGAAGGATGTTTCACAGGCATTGTTTCTTGTGAACGAAAATGAAATGAGGCAGATAGATATGTGTGAACAAATATACAGGTTATTCTTTCTTTTGGTACAAACAGGTTTCAGAGATTTTTATCTCTATGGTGGCTGAAGTGATCTATACAATGTACACTAGAGATATTAGCATTTAATGACAATGTCCTTTATGTCTACAAATTATCTTATACTTTACATTTCGTATGTACTTATGTTTCATGTTTATCTTTTGTTTTTCTTCCAGGTCTTATATGTAAATTTGTACATATATAAAGTTGTTTAAATTGAATCTTTGTTTTAAGTTTAAAAGATGATGCTTCAGTTTTGTAGCTGGACGAAATGATGAAGATGTATGATATATAGGAGAAAACAAATCTACAGGTTATTATATTGTTGTACAAAGTAATACTGTTTTTTTTTTCTTGTATATTGGCTGATGTATAGGAACGTGTACTTAGAGATGATGGCATTAAGGACTGATGTACTTTATGTCTCTATACTTGCCTTATTCTATTCTTTTGTTCATAGATTTACTTTTTTTTATTTTTTTTATTTGCCAGGTTCATTTTGGAGGCTGAAAATCTTATTTCAGTGGCTAAAGAGATATTGGTATTAATTGTTTTGTACCATACCCTATTCTATTTCCATTTCGGCTGTACAACATGTATTTTATTTTTTTCTTCATTTGTACAATGCATGAGTATGATAGTGGCTTCTTTTACAAGCTTTTCTCATGTATATGTTTTGTTTTCCCCTGTTTCATTCCATGTTGTATTGTTGTTTGCTGGTTTCACATTTGAGCATATTTATATTTTATTTGTTTGTACATAATTATTTTGTACATTGCTTAACTACTTAGGGATATATACTTTGTTTTCTTGCTTACATATTATTCTTTTATTCATAGATGTATATATGTCTTCATTTGTTTATCCTTGTTGACTTCGGCTGTAAAGGTTTTTGTATTTAAATGTTTTGTTTTATACTTCATGTATATAGATATAAAGCTATAAAAACTATTGTTATAAATTCTTAACTTATGTATTGTTTTATTTCTATGCTTTTGTTCTATTATTTTAAATAAGATTCTATAATTATTTTATTTCATATTTATTGTCTTATATTATTAGCTTAAGTATTTTTAATTACTTATATATTTATTATTTTCAAATTCACTCATATTTGAATCGGAGAAACTCGCTCCAATTTTCTAATTAAATTTACAAATTTTTATCCAAAAATTTATTTAATTACTCAATTAAATTCAAAAATTCAATAAATTATTAATTTAAATAAATTTAAATTTCGGGGTCGTTACAAACTTCCCCCCTTAAAAGAATTTCGTCCTCGAAATTCGCAGGCACGAAAACAACACAAAGATCGACAGATTCGATCTCCTATAATTCCTCAAACACAAAATATGGATTCCGAATTCAAGTCGGAATATCTCAGAATACATACCAATTTGTCCCTCTTCGGACTTTGGTATTCAAAAGAAATTAGAATAGAATTTCAAATTTAGCTCTGTATTCTATTAATCAATTTAACTCAATTCAAAATTTCCAATTTCAAATTCATTAAGGTTTAAAATCAAAAACTGATAAGAAACCGATGAAATATGAAGTAACGACTTTCTACAACTTCGTCTTGTAGCTGGTACGAAGCAGTCAAAAGAATCTGGAAAGACGAATCAAAGAAGATTGATAGGAAAGTTTGTTTCCACTGTTGCAGGGTATTGACCATTTATAGCCGTATTTCCCTGTCCCCTATCTCGTCCTCTTCTTGCACTCATACTTACTATCAGTGGATAGTAAGAGAATTTACTGAGACGTTCAGACGGATATCTGAGAATACTCATTCTAGAGTTTACTTCACTCTATCTCTAATGAGCTACTTAACGTGTTATACTCCTGAGCTAAAGTTCAACCTTAGCTCTGATACCAAATGTAACGTCCCAGATTTTCGCGTTCGAAAATCGACATCCATACTTTACATCGTACTCGAATGTCGTAGATTCGAGCGTTCAAATCCGAGTCGCCGGAGCTTATAACACAGTTAAGTAAATATCACAGCGGAATTAAAAGAATATAGATATACAACATCTGATACAATATCCAAGTACAATGATGATACAATGAATATCTATATACATCAGAGATATGATACAATAAATTGCAGCGGAAAGAAAAATAGATAACATCAGCAGCGGATAATCTTCATCTCCAAAGCACGATCCAGAAATAGCTCGAACTCCCAATAACGAGGCACAAAGATAAGCAAGTGCAGTCCGATCCAAAGACTGAACTAGCTCCAGATAATCTACTAAACCTGAATATCTGAAAACCCCAACTCTAGACTGCTCGTGTAGGAAATTATGAGCACCCAGAGTTTAGGAAAGGAACAATAAACTCCGGATCAGTCATGGGACTAGTGCGAGCAACAAAACAGTTTATCTTTAAAACAAATAGCAAGAGAATTTAAAGTCAATTCGAAATGCTTTTTGGAAAATGAAACTACCATAAGACCTCCCACCACACACACAATGCAAACGCAGAATTGGAGGAGATTTCTTCTTATGATAGTCAAAGATGCTTACTACGCAAAATCAAATCATTTTTGATATTATTATTAGTGCATAGTGTAGAAAAAATTTCGAAAGTAGAATATAAATCTTAGCCAGCATAGACATTTCGCACTTATGCCTACTATAGCTACCATGTTCAATAGCAGGTTACCACCACATTCCATGGCAGGTAATACAACTAAAACCGTACAGGGCTCGTATTGTTTTGTTTGGATTTCCAACAAATGGTCAGGCTAAGGAACTTCCTATTCCACGAAAGAAACGCCTCTGGCGGGACGTTCCGAGAACCAACTGTTCTCTGCCAAACAAGGCCGGCAACCCCTTTTCCCAAGGGATAAAAGAAACCTCAGATATGCCACCCCCGGTCCTTTGGGACCTTTAACCGAGGTACCTCTAATCCAACATCACACGTCATAAATAAAGTGTGTCCACATGAGTAAGTATCTGGGCTCCATACCATGATACTACCCTTTTCCAGAAGGAATGGTCATACCCTAGGGGAGCTACCCCTGAAAACCTTGCCGCACAATTCCTGTTTCGACCATTACCGGGTTGTGAGGCTCGACGAAGTCTCGTCCACAAAGCTACGCTTTTTCAAAAAGCCACGCTTTGGGTCAAAAGATGATCAACCTATGATCACAAAGATAAATGATCAAACAAATGATCATATCACAAATGATCAAACACTGATCATCACACAGCAACACTCAGCATGCCACATTACCAAATTGGGATATATCGCTGATAAATTTCAACTACATAACCTCTGAGCTCGTACGTCTCAGAGAAGGGTGTTAAGCTAAGAGAATAAATTCTCCGCCACCAACAGAAATGTATTTGAAAGAAATCGGCTTTATATCTCAAAGTGTAATGTCAGACATGTAACCATACAAGTCTGTTCCGGGATCGAACAGAACCGAAGGCACTTCTCACGAAGCCCTTGCAAATCCGGATAATTTTCAAATCACGTCCAGACTTCCCATCACAAAAAGAGTGATATAAATCTCTATACCGGGAGCTACCCAGTGCAGAGACATTCGATAGGTTGTCCTTTCATTTTCGAAAATATCCGGTCTTCAACACCGATCTTCAAATGCTATCCATATACGACATATCACTATCCGGAATGGGTTATATGACACAGATGTCTTTTCCCGGCTAACCCGAATAGTGAGCGCAATATTCAAAAACAAATGGATAATGGGATTTCAATTAAGTCACAATTTAAACCCAAACTTTCTCTTTCAAATGGTTAAACAAATTTCCATTTTAATCTTTTTTAAACAAAAAGATTTAATTCACAAAGTTCACTTAATTTCACAAAGATTCATTCACAGATTTTCCAAATCGATTTCCATTTCAATTTAATTAATTCGTTGAATCTTTAAATCAAAGATTTAACAAATAGCTTTCGAAACAATTTCATTTCGAATGGTTTAACAAAACATCTGTAACAACCCTACATTTTAGGCTTATTTTATTTTATATTTTATTTCTGTTAAATTGAATTTCCTGATTGAAAAACTTTATTTTAATTTGAAATTATTTTAAACTTGTTTTGTTTCAAAGATTTCATTTCTAAATATATATTTTGATTGTTATGTAAATTATAATTTCAAACTGGTAAAAATTGGATATTTTACTGTAAAGTGAATTTCTGTTCAAACTGGTCAAACTTTGACTTTTAAACTTTAAATTTAAATATTTAAAATTCTTAAATTTTATCTTTTATTATGAAAATAGATTTAATTCCATGAATACTGCTTTTCGTTTCGTTGAAAACGGACTTATATTGTAGAAGTTATGTAATTTTCAATTTTGTGTATAAACTGTTTATTTTGCAATATTATTTATTTTAAAACATATAAATTATATTTTATTTGTCATATTTTGTTCTAATATATGTTAATATTTTATTTTATGTATAATTTTGTCTTTTAATAATTTTAAAGTGATTATAAAAATTTTCCAAAGCTTGTTGAATTTATTTTGTAATTTTAAAGCCTAATTTCTATTTTCTTTGCTATTTTCTTAATTTAACTATATATAATTAAAATTTATTTATTTATTTTATACATTCACTTTATTTTCTTTGTTTTACTTTATTAATATTCACTTTACATGTATTTAGATTAGAATAGATTTTTCCAAAGATTATTTGAATTTGTTTCAGTTTATTTAACCTAGTTTGTATATAGTGTTATTTTTCTTCATTTAATTTAATTAATATAAAATTTATTTATTTATTTTTCTTATTTACTTTATTTCTGAGTTTTTTATCTTTAATTTCAGCTATTTTCATATTTATAAATATATATAAATATATAATGGAAATTTGAAAAGTTTATGTCTCTTTAGTTGCTTAAGGTCCTTTAATCTTCCGACCTTTCATTTTCTCAACCTCCACCTTAATGATTTTTTTTGCCGTGCTTTTCTTTTCTTTTCCAGCAACATCTTCCTCATTTTTCACGTGAATTCTCACCTCTAACTTGAAAAAAAAATGACGGCCTCTCCCTTGTTCAAAGATTTGGTAAAATTCCCTTTCTTTTCCATTGTTTTCTACTTGTTTTGTTGATTTTGCACTTGCTCTCTTCTCCTTTTAGGCTCGGCTCCTCTCAACTCCAGCACCTTGGCTTCCTCCACCACCACCTGAACCTATCACTACCTCCTCCAGCCCAACCCCAAGCCCAAGCCGTGGCCTCCCATGATGTTGATCCACACAAAAATGAGCAAACTTCACCTATATCTTCCTAGTCGAGCACCATACATCACCACCACCTCCAACTCCTCCTTGGCCGCCACCTACATCACCACCACCTGCCATAGTGGACCCTGACACCACTGCCACACCTGTACCTAACCCACTACAGACCTGACCATGACTTGTATTGCCTTAGCCGTGACCTTATGTGGCTTAGAAACCATGTAGTTTGCCTTTGTGTTGTAGTTCATGCTCACATATCTTTGCACCATCACTATACATGTTTGGCCAACCCTATGGAACCCAAAACCAGATCCAAACCCACCCCTTAGCCATGCATTTCAGATCTGGAGCTGAAGCATAGATGGTAGAAAGCATGTGCAATCACTTTGGCTTTGGTTCATGCATTCATTTCTAACATTGTTTTATTGAATTTTGAGTTAAAAACTCATGTTGTCTGTATTTGTTTTGTTTGAACGTGACAAGGGAATTTATCTTTGGCTCTCCCATATCAAATCATATTCGTGTTATCGTGCTTGTTTGGATCCCATTCGTGCAGTCGTCGTCGTTTCTCCAGCACAAAACGGTGAGTTATTCTCACCAGACAATATGTACCTATATAACTGATAAACCGACACCATTTGAATCTGTAATGTATATCATCATGTTATATATGTTTATATTATTATCATATGATGTTCACACCTGTTATTACACTTATTATATCATATGTTACTATTATTTAATGTTATTCTGTTATTTATATCTGTTATCACCATTGCAAGTTCCCTGTAGATTAGAATCACTATGGGTTGAAATGATACATACCCGAACGGACTTTAGAATAGGAAAAAATCGTTATGGGCTGAAATGATAGGCCTGAATGATTTTTATTTAAATTATTTTAACTTGGGATTGCGGGTTTGAAATGATAGAACCCGGATTTTTCTTTTTTAACTGTGGATTGAAATGATACATATCCGTATCACTTGACCTAGGTTAGAAAATTATATACAGGCCCGTGGTTATTTTATAAAGTGTTTTGAATATTTTTAAGTATTTTAAAAATATAAATTTATGAAATTTGATATAAATAGATTTTGAAATGTTTAAAATAAAGAAATTATGGTTTTTCTATGTGTTAAAAATGTAATTAATGAATGGTTTAACTGGATTTTTGAAATATAACTTAAGTTGGAAATTTGGAATTTGGTTAAAAATGATATTTAAGTTATATAAATAAAATGGATATTAAATTTTATTTGGAAATGGTAAATATGATAATTTGATTAAATGTGAATTTAAGTGATTTATTAAAGTATTATTGATTTTTCTATGAATTTAAGTGGTTAAATAAATGAATGTTTAAAAGTGATCTTTTAAAATATAACTTGACTTGGAAATGTGAAATTTGGTTTTAATTAAAGGTTTTAGTTAATTAAATAAAATTGGAAATTTAGTTAAATTTGTGAAATGGTAATTTAAATTTGAAGTGTTAAGTTATTTGTTGAAATGTGAAGAATTGGAAACTTTTACACTTAAATTTATTAAGTAAATTGTTGAAAATTGGATTTAATTATAAGAAATTTATTGTGAAAAAGATACATGTTAAATGATATGTAAATAAACATTTTAAATGTTAAATTATGATTTTTAAAATGTTTAAAGAGTTTAAAATGAAGTTATTTAATTGCTGGAAATACACAAAAAAGCTGGAAATCACTTTTAATAGCATTCAGAAATGCTATGGTTCTGAATTACACTAAAATTTGAATAAAAGGGCTACTACAGCATTTCTGAAATGCTGCAGTTGCTGCAGTTGAACTTATAGGCTAATATTGAACCCAGGTCTATTATAGCATTCTCTGGAAATGCTATAATGGTCTGCAGTCTTTGCTGAAACCAAATTTAACCCTTGTTTTGAAATCTGAACTACCGCAGCACTTCTGAATTGCTGTCTTTTCTGTTTTGAACTATAATTCAACTAAAACTGAGTTTTAACAGCAGTTTTAAGTGCTGTCTTTGCTGAATTAAAAATGTTTTCAAATATAACTTATAGCAGTTGTTTTTAAATGCTGTGAAATGCTGAAATTTTAATAATTAGGGTTTTTGACTTAGTAAACGAACTCAGAATGGTTTGAAACTTTGGAAATTGAATACTTGATTTGAAAATATAATAATTACACTTTTAAAAGGTTTAAATGAATTATTTTGATTGGAATATAAACTATTTAAAGGTGATTTGAAATGATAGTAAATGAACGATATCTTTGAATTTAAAAGGTATTTAAAGTTGAATATTGGATTTGAACTGATAGGATATTTTATTTTATTAAAATGATTTGAAATGAAGTTTTGTAAGGATATGATATTTTATTATATTAAAATGATTTGAAATGAAGTTTTGAAATTATATGAAAATTTAAATATATGGAAATGGTTTGGAATTGATTTAATCTTTATTTTGATAAAGATATGGTTTGAAATGATATTTTATTTTGAAGTAAAGTATTGTTTTTAAAAGTTATAACCACGGGTTATAATAACGTTGGGTTGTTAAAGAGACCGGGATCGGATATGGACATACTCTCTGTCTTACCGAAAATCACTTTGGCAACCGTGTACGCGGTGGAGATTCCAGAATGAAGTAGGATGGTGGCGACGATCCTAAGGTATATACGTGGACCCAACTCCCGTGAGTTGGCATAAGGTGGCTAAAACAGGAGCGATTGACGGACCAATGAGGTAGCACCTCTGATCGGACACACTTCTTCGATACCATTCTATTACTTGTGATTGATTTGGTGCGCACCCTTGATTTGGGAGTGTTGTTTGAGGTGGGCGGTAGTGGCTGCTATGCGTCACCACCAGTCCGGATGCGTAATTGGTATATCTACCCTGGCATTGCCTAGTTGTGCCGTGTCACCTACCATATCGAGCTTTACTACGATTATGATTTTAAGATCCGACCGCGTTAAGGTTCTCCATCCCC
Organism: Allium fistulosum; assembly: GCA_030737815.1. Classification (NCBI taxonomy): domain Eukaryota; kingdom Viridiplantae; phylum Streptophyta; class Magnoliopsida; order Asparagales; family Amaryllidaceae; genus Allium; species Allium fistulosum. The sequence goes on along the minus strand of CM060904.1, from coordinate 1,188,242,982 downwards.
TTAACGCTATTTTCTATATGATTATACTTTACTGATTAGACACTACTGTATATAGCGTATATTACTACATAGTAGATAGTTTAACGGATCCTTAGAGGATGGGCGGTCCCAAGCATCTTCTAAGTTACTTGTACCCTTATTACAGTTCGCTTGAGTTGGTTTACATTATATAAGTATATATTGTCCTGACTCGAGTGTTTTGTGTTTTGCTTTACGCTCGGGTCAGCCTGAGTTATTCACAGATTTGGATTTCCACTCTCTTGGAGATTTGAATCGCTGGAGATTATCTGCTTGTCATGTCCTATCTATTCCAGTTCCGTTGTTCTACTCAGCTTGTACTTGGTTATTTTATTGAGACTTTTGTTGTACTCTATTTCTTCTGTTGTATCTTATGTAACTCTGATATATTTATATAGTAGCTTCATGAACTACTATTTCTTTTACTTCCGCTGCATTATTTTACTCTGTGTCTGTGATCTGTGATTATATTTATTTACTGTATATTCTGAGATTTGCCAAATTTTATTTACAACGCGGTATTTTGAGCAATTCAACTCCGGCATGAGTGTCTACCTATACACTTATAATGGATGCGAATGGTTGAAAATATCGGGTCGTTACAGTTGGTATCAGAGCTTTGGCTTTGAGGCAAAACTTAGAATGTATGGTAAATTTATTTACAGAATCACTTTCGTTCGAGTTTGAATCTCTTCCTTTGATTCGTTTTCCTTTGAATTTTGGAACGTTCCCTACGGTTTCGAAATTCATTCGTGTCGCTCACAATTCATCATCTTTTGATTCTGGAGTATCCCATGACTCCACTTCCAATGATCTTTATAGTGAATTGGCGGTCTCGCCAATATTCTAATTTTCTTGTAAAAGGGTGAAAATTCTTTATAATCAGCATCGATTCACCAGAGATTTATATTTATCCTTGGTTTAGATGCTAATATCTTTTATTATTCCAAACTCTATCTCTTGAGAGTGAAGGTAGATTTACCCCAGAAAATCCACATTTGATCTTATCCATTGAGTCACGGTTGACCCGGTTAAGGTTGTCCGCGATTTATCTAAGCTTACCCATCTCTCTACTCTGTTTAATCATCTTGTCTTTTGTTCCAATCTATCTTCCAAACATTTTGAACTGTACTTGTAAATTAATGTTTTTTTTATATTGTGTTGTTGAGTTGTTAATGTTGATTTGGGTTTCCGATCGATTCGTCTGATCAACGCTATCGATAGGATTTCTAAAACACTTTGACAGAACAAACTGACACAATATTATTTTAAAATTTGGTTTATGAAACAAATTTGGATATATAATTTTATGGAACTTAATAAATTGATTTAAATTGATAAGTTGAAATGATAATACTTGATTTATCATTTATTGTTCTACAAATGAATTTATAAATAGTTGTTTATAAATTTATTTGGGAACTGAAATGAATTTAAAAACAAGAAATTTAAAGAATTTAATTTCCAATGGTTTCAAACCTTGTGTTTAAAGTTTTTAAAAGGATATTATTTAAAGTATTTTGAATAAAAATTTGTCTCTAAAGGATTTTTAAGTTTAAAAATTAAGTGCTCTTCTCTTTGTCGCTGGAAAATAATTTCGGTGATGACTGCAGCATCATCGACGTTCATTTTCGAGTTTCGAAGTGAAGAGACTGTTCTGTAGTCTTGCTACAGCTTTGTTTTGGAAAATCTGATTGATTTGATTTTCTAAAATATGACTGGATTATAATATATATAAAGATATATGATTTAAATTTGATTTAACATATTATGTATATATAATTACTTATCTCCAAATGGTTTGAAGATGTTCGAAGATTCAAATTCTTAAATTTTTTCTTAAAGAATAATTTCAATTATAAAAAGAAAAATCAAAATTTTGGATAAATGATTCAAACTTGAGATAATTGAATTGGATAGTTTTATTTGTATATTACAATTGCATTCAAATATAACTTACCTTAAATTTTTTTAGAAGTTAACAATGTAATTGGATAATATACAATATAATAAGGATTTTTATACACTTAAATATTAGTTATAAAAGATTAACAGAGGTAAATAGTGAAAAAGGAATTTAAAGAGATTTTATTTAAATAACTTAATAATCAAATTGATTTAATATGGAACCTTAAGTCTAACCTAGGAATTTTAATAAAGGTTATTTCCTGAAATGAATATGTTGTATAATAAATAATGTATCTTTGAATAGATAAAATAAAATACATTTGAATTGGACTTTTGGTAATAAAGTTTATTTAACTTGAATTCATAGTTTAATTGATGTCTAAATGAATAAATGTGTAAAGAAATTTGATTGTTATATTTGCTATATAAATGTTTATTTATGAAATAGATATGTCTTGGAAATTGAATAATTATGATTTAAATAGTTAAAATGTATTTTAACATCACTAAAATTTGATAATTGAAAATTTGGTTTTCAAATGGAATTTTAAGTGTAACTTATTAAAGGAATATCTATTTATGAAATGGGTATTTTAAATAAGTGTTAGGTTATGTGTTAAATTAAGAGCTAACTAAAATAGTGAGCTTTTGACTTAATAAATGAAGTATAGTTTATTTGGATATTTCATTCATAAAGGTTTGTTTTAATAAGCCATAAGTTAAATGATATCCAAATGAATATTTCTGAAATTAAACTGATTTGAAATATTAATATATCTACTGTAGCATTTTTATAAGTGCTGCTGTTTTGAAAATACAATGTTTTGGAAATTTTATAATTGAATGAACTTAGAAATGTTACAGCTTTGAAATGAATATTATTTGACATTGGATTTAAATGGTTTAAATGAAGATTATTTTTAAAAAGGTGTTATGATTTTCAAAGTATTATGTTTTTTTTTAAGAATAACATTTCCAAAGTGTTATGATTTTAAGTAGTACGATTTCTAAATGATATCTCTAAATTGTTATGATTTCAAAACATTATGGTTACAAATCTATTATCTTATTTTGTTTTTCAAACTACCTTTTGGTTGTCCTTATTTCTCTTATCTTGTTACAGAATGGGAAGGCTATTGCTTATACTAGTCTGTTTAGAAATCTTTCTGTAATCTTTGATAACCTTTGTTACTCATCTGGATCTGAACACTGTTTTTCCATTCATAGACCGTCAGTCAAGTGAAAAGGGAGATTCAGACTCTAGAGGATCTTTTTCGTGCTTATATACTTGATTTGATCACCTCCATCTTGTCAAACTTACCTATAACAATAGTTATCAGGTGTAATTCCAATCTTCTTATCATCTTGTCTTAATTCTATTTCATTTTTTTCTTTTTCTGTGCTTTCCTGTACCTCATTCCTTTTCGGGGACGAAAAGTTTTGAGTGGGGGAGAGTGTAACAACCCTACATTTTAGGCTTATTTTATTTTATATTTTATTTCTGTTAAATTGAATTTCCTGATTGAAAAACTTTATTTTAATTTGAAATTATTTTAAACTTGTTTTGTTTCAAAGATTTCATTTCTAAATATATATTTTGATTGTTATGTAAATTATAATTTCAAACTGGTAAAAATTGGATATTTTACTGTAAAGTGAATTTCTGTTCAAACTGGTCAAACTTTGACTTTTAAACTTTAAATTTAAATATTTAAAATTCTTAAATTTTATCTTTTATTATGAAAATAGATTTAATTCCATGAATACTGCTTTTCGTTTCGTTGAAAACGGACTTATATTGTAGAAGTTATGTAATTTTCAATTTTGTGTATAAACTGTTTATTTTGCAATATTATTTATTTTAAAACATATAAATTATATTTTATTTGTCATATTTTGTTCTAATATATGTTAATATTTTATTTTATGTATAATTTTGTCTTTTAATAATTTTAAAGTGATTATAAAAATTTTCCAAAGCTTGTTGAATTTATTTTGTAATTTTAAAGCCTAATTTCTATTTTCTTTGCTATTTTCTTAATTTAACTATATATAATTAAAATTTATTTATTTATTTTATACATTCACTTTATTTTCTTTGTTTTACTTTATTAATATTCACTTTACATGTATTTAGATTAGAATAGATTTTTCCAAAGATTATTTGAATTTGTTTCAGTTTATTTAACCTAGTTTGTATATAGTGTTATTTTTCTTCATTTAATTTAATTAATATAAAATTTATTTATTTATTTTTCTTATTTACTTTATTTCTGAGTTTTTTATCTTTAATTTCAGCTATTTTCATATTTATAAATATATATAAATATATAATGGAAATTTGAAAAGTTTATGTCTCTTTAGTTGCTTAAGGTCCTTTAATCTTCCGACCTTTCATTTTCTCAACCTCCACCTTAATGATTTTTTTTGCCGTGCTTTTCTTTTCTTTTCCAGCAACATCTTCCTCATTTTTCACGTGAATTCTCACCTCTAACTTGAAAAAAAAATGACGGCCTCTCCCTTGTTCAAAGATTTGGTAAAATTCCCTTTCTTTTCCATTGTTTTCTACTTGTTTTGTTGATTTTGCACTTGCTCTCTTCTCCTTTTAGGCTCGGCTCCTCTCAACTCCAGCACCTTGGCTTCCTCCACCACCACCTGAACCTATCACTACCTCCTCCAGCCCAACCCCAAGCCCAAGCCGTGGCCTCCCATGATGTTGATCCACACAAAAATGAGCAAACTTCACCTATATCTTCCTAGTCGAGCACCATACATCACCACCACCTCCAACTCCTCCTTGGCCGCCACCTACATCACCACCACCTGCCATAGTGGACCCTGACACCACTGCCACACCTGTACCTAACCCACTACAGACCTGACCATGACTTGTATTGCCTTAGCCGTGACCTTATGTGGCTTAGAAACCATGTAGTTTGCCTTTGTGTTGTAGTTCATGCTCACATATCTTTGCACCATCACTATACATGTTTGGCCAACCCTATGGAACCCAAAACCAGATCCAAACCCACCCCTTAGCCATGCATTTCAGATCTGGAGCTGAAGCATAGATGGTAGAAAGCATGTGCAATCACTTTGGCTTTGGTTCATGCATTCATTTCTAACATTGTTTTATTGAATTTTGAGTTAAAAACTCATGTTGTCTGTATTTGTTTTGTTTGAACGTGACAAGGGAATTTATCTTTGGCTCTCCCATATCAAATCATATTCGTGTTATCGTGCTTGTTTGGATCCCATTCGTGCAGTCGTCGTCGTTTCTCCAGCACAAAACGGTGAGTTATTCTCACCAGACAATATGTACCTATATAACTGATAAACCGACACCATTTGAATCTGTAATGTATATCATCATGTTATATATGTTTATATTATTATCATATGATGTTCACACCTGTTATTACACTTATTATATCATATGTTACTATTATTTAATGTTATTCTGTTATTTATATCTGTTATCACCATTGCAAGTTCCCTGTAGATTAGAATCACTATGGGTTGAAATGATACATACCCGAACGGACTTTAGAATAGGAAAAAATCGTTATGGGCTGAAATGATAGGCCTGAATGATTTTTATTTAAATTATTTTAACTTGGGATTGCGGGTTTGAAATGATAGAACCCGGATTTTTCTTTTTTAACTGTGGATTGAAATGATACATATCCGTATCACTTGACCTAGGTTAGAAAATTATATACAGGCCCGTGGTTATTTTATAAAGTGTTTTGAATATTTTTAAGTATTTTAAAAATATAAATTTATGAAATTTGATATAAATAGATTTTGAAATGTTTAAAATAAAGAAATTATGGTTTTTCTATGTGTTAAAAATGTAATTAATGAATGGTTTAACTGGATTTTTGAAATATAACTTAAGTTGGAAATTTGGAATTTGGTTAAAAATGATATTTAAGTTATATAAATAAAATGGATATTAAATTTTATTTGGAAATGGTAAATATGATAATTTGATTAAATGTGAATTTAAGTGATTTATTAAAGTATTATTGATTTTTCTATGAATTTAAGTGGTTAAATAAATGAATGTTTAAAAGTGATCTTTTAAAATATAACTTGACTTGGAAATGTGAAATTTGGTTTTAATTAAAGGTTTTAGTTAATTAAATAAAATTGGAAATTTAGTTAAATTTGTGAAATGGTAATTTAAATTTGAAGTGTTAAGTTATTTGTTGAAATGTGAAGAATTGGAAACTTTTACACTTAAATTTATTAAGTAAATTGTTGAAAATTGGATTTAATTATAAGAAATTTATTGTGAAAAAGATACATGTTAAATGATATGTAAATAAACATTTTAAATGTTAAATTATGATTTTTAAAATGTTTAAAGAGTTTAAAATGAAGTTATTTAATTGCTGGAAATACACAAAAAAGCTGGAAATCACTTTTAATAGCATTCAGAAATGCTATGGTTCTGAATTACACTAAAATTTGAATAAAAGGGCTACTACAGCATTTCTGAAATGCTGCAGTTGCTGCAGTTGAACTTATAGGCTAATATTGAACCCAGGTCTATTATAGCATTCTCTGGAAATGCTATAATGGTCTGCAGTCTTTGCTGAAACCAAATTTAACCCTTGTTTTGAAATCTGAACTACCGCAGCACTTCTGAATTGCTGTCTTTTCTGTTTTGAACTATAATTCAACTAAAACTGAGTTTTAACAGCAGTTTTAAGTGCTGTCTTTGCTGAATTAAAAATGTTTTCAAATATAACTTATAGCAGTTGTTTTTAAATGCTGTGAAATGCTGAAATTTTAATAATTAGGGTTTTTGACTTAGTAAACGAACTCAGAATGGTTTGAAACTTTGGAAATTGAATACTTGATTTGAAAATATAATAATTACACTTTTAAAAGGTTTAAATGAATTATTTTGATTGGAATATAAACTATTTAAAGGTGATTTGAAATGATAGTAAATGAACGATATCTTTGAATTTAAAAGGTATTTAAAGTTGAATATTGGATTTGAACTGATAGGATATTTTATTTTATTAAAATGATTTGAAATGAAGTTTTGTAAGGATATGATATTTTATTATATTAAAATGATTTGAAATGAAGTTTTGAAATTATATGAAAATTTAAATATATGGAAATGGTTTGGAATTGATTTAATCTTTATTTTGATAAAGATATGGTTTGAAATGATATTTTATTTTGAAGTAAAGTATTGTTTTTAAAAGTTATAACCACGGGTTATAATAACGTTGGGTTGTTAAAGAGACCGGGATCGGATATGGACATACTCTCTGTCTTACCGAAAATCACTTTGGCAACCGTGTACGCGGTGGAGATTCCAGAATGAAGTAGGATGGTGGCGACGATCCTAAGGTATATACGTGGACCCAACTCCCGTGAGTTGGCATAAGGTGGCTAAAACAGGAGCGATTGACGGACCAATGAGGTAGCACCTCTGATCGGACACACTTCTTCGATACCATTCTATTACTTGTGATTGATTTGGTGCGCACCCTTGATTTGGGAGTGTTGTTTGAGGTGGGCGGTAGTGGCTGCTATGCGTCACCACCAGTCCGGATGCGTAATTGGTATATCTACCCTGGCATTGCCTAGTTGTGCCGTGTCACCTACCATATCGAGCTTTACTACGATTATGATTTTAAGATCCGACCGCGTTAAGGTTCTCCATCCCCTTAACGCTATTTTCTATATGATTATACTTTACTGATTAGACACTACTGTATATAGCGTATATTACTACATAGTAGATAGTTTAACGGATCCTTAGAGGATGGGCGGTCCCAAGCATCTTCTAAGTTACTTGTACCCTTATTACAGTTCGCTTGAGTTGGTTTACATTATATAAGTATATATTGTCCTGACTCGAGTGTTTTGTGTTTTGCTTTACGCTCGGGTCAGCCTGAGTTATTCACAGATTTGGATTTCCACTCTCTTGGAGATTTGAATCGCTGGAGATTATCTGCTTGTCATGTCCTATCTATTCCAGTTCCGTTGTTCTACTCAGCTTGTACTTGGTTATTTTATTGAGACTTTTGTTGTACTCTATTTCTTCTGTTGTATCTTATGTAACTCTGATATATTTATATAGTAGCTTCATGAACTACTATTTCTTTTACTTCCGCTGCATTATTTTACTCTGTGTCTGTGATCTGTGATTATATTTATTTACTGTATATTCTGAGATTTGCCAAATTTTATTTACAACGCGGTATTTTGAGCAATTCAACTCCGGCATGAGTGTCTACCTATACACTTATAATGGATGCGAATGGTTGAAAATATCGGGTCGTTACAACATCATTTTAAATCTGTTAAAAATAAACAGATTTAATTCATAGCTTTCGAAAAGAATTCATTCATAACTTGGAAAACCATTTTTCAATTAAATCTTGAAATTCCTTTACCTAAATTGGAATTTCTTTTCTTATCTAAAAGCTTTTATCATTTGAAAACAACAGTTTTTAATTTGGAAATCTGATTCATTCATACGAGTTAAAGTTCTTGGGTTAATTCAAATTCTTAAAATTTACTTTTAAATGGTTTAACTTCATATAAACACATTTATATCATCCTTTATCCCTAGTTTCAAAATCATAGATTTAATTTCAAACTTGAATTCAAATTTAAATCTAATTATTTAAATTTTCAAAACTCGATTAAGTTATTCAAAATAACTTTTATCTTTGAAATTCTATTTCAAAAGCTTTTCACTTTTTATTTTAACCCAAATTTCAAATTTCAAAATCAATTGAAATTAAAATTTCAATTTCAAAAACATCAAATTTAAATTATCTGTGACTTAACCGATTTCCACGTGAAATCCATATTTGTGTGTGTAACAGTGTGGTCTAGGGGTTTTACACACAATAGTGCAACATCAATCATCACATAACAAAATACAGGATATAGTTGATAAGCGATATAAACTATACGCTTATCGTTCATTCACAGATCACAAATATATATCACAGGTAAGTAAACTACAGATCACAACATAAATCAGGGTGTATCACAAAGCATCATATATCAGGGATATCAACAATCAAATCATCCAATAAAATCCAAACATCCATAAGTAAACTCAATAATTTATCTGATCATAATTAATTTATCAATTAATTATTTATTTCATTTCAAATTAGTTAATTAACAAATCAATTCTTAATCAATTATTAAGTCTTAATTACTTAATTATTTTATTTCACACTATTTAATTAATTACTTCTTGATCAAGTTAACTTAATTAACTATTCCTTAATCATTAATTAATAACCTTAATTATTCATGAAACTTAATTTCCCCTTTATTAACTGCTAATCACTTAATTTATCATTTATTAATTCTTAATTAAATTACTTAATTAAGTTTTATTTAAAATAAATCCTTTTCAAATATAAGTTAAAACATTTAGATTTCTATTCTTTTAACATGCAAAATTGTTAAAACTTTTGAACTTATGAACTTAAATTTATTACAAAACTAAGACTCAAATTTATATTTAAATCAGATTACCACTACGATTTAACTTAGTTTAAATTTTGTTAACACAAATTTAAAGTCAAGTTCAGGAAATTGAACAGGTCCTGGAACCTGTAGCTAAGCAATTTCCTCGAGCCTCCCCACATTTGCTTCGAGTCACGCCCGATCAAAATGCCACCCTACTTCGAGTTTCACCACAAATCAACCCGTGTGAGTATTTTCTTCCAAAATTTTGTTTAAGTCCTAAAACTAACCCGATATTATGCTCAAATAACTCGAACTCGTCTTCGAGTTTCTACCCCAAATCCCCGAGCAGTGCCCGAGTTGCCTGGCGTCTTCCCCAAATCCATCACAGCTGATACATTCGCCATCACGTGCACGTGTACACCGGCGGTGGTCGATTCCAGGCGATGCTACCTCGTCGAGCATGTCAACGATGACCCTAGCTTCTCCTCCCGATCGCCAGAACCACAATACCACCTCGAGATCGAAGATCGACCCAACATCCCAACCTGTGAAAAAGAACACCGGCTCTACCTCTAAACCTGTCAACGCCGCGTCTCCTCGTCCCCGACCTCCAGCGGCGATATAACTCCGTCCATAACTCCGACTACCACCCTTCTACAAATTTCCAAAAGCACGTTGAACTCGATCGATTATGGATGATGAACGAACCCAAATACAAGCCCACGTCAAAACTAGGTTTACAAACCAAAAATGCTTGCTGCTGCTTCCACGTTCGACTGCTCCCCACCACTGTATTTTTCCCCGACCCACCGTTCGTCCCTCCATCACCAGGACAGACCTCGACCACCACGAACCAGAGGATCACCATGAATCGATGAAACTATGAAATTTCGACAATCCTAAACTGCTCCTCAACCCTCAGTCTAAAAATTAAGATTCTTACTCTAAAAATCATGTTAAGGTATAAGAATTCAGATTATATACTTGAATTCCTGAATTAAAATGTTTAAATTTTGACTTGTCTTAGGTTTGCTCGGTTATTTTGGGTTTCCAGGGATAATTTTAAGTTGTTTTAATCTCAACTAAATTTTGAAGCTTAGTTTACAATGATATAAACATATTTTGTTTTAGTCTTAAGTTCAATCATCAATCAGAAGGAGAGTAAATGATTTTGAATCGAACAGTTGAATTTTATCTGAAAGCAGAGGCCAATTTTAAAACAACAGCCTGCATACCTATTTTCAATCTTCCCATATATACATATATACAGATAATTATATATGCACACACATACATTTCTCAGATACACTTGCATAGATTCAAACCCTTAAAAGGGTGGAATGTTACTCACCAGATATGGAAGGGAAGAACAGAGCATCATTTTGAAAACAAGCTTTGATACTTTAAAACTGGAAGGTGTTTGAAAGTTGCTACCCTGTTCTGATTTTCTTGAAAACTTTGCCTTGTCAAAACTGGAATGCTCAGTCTCTTTTGTAAACGAGATGTAAACGAAATGAAATGAAAAAGCTAAAGCAGGTTGATAAATAGATAGAAGGATGTTTCACAGGCATTGTTTCTTGTGAACGAAAATGAAATGAGGCAGATAGATATGTGTGAACAAATATACAGGTTATTCTTTCTTTTGGTACAAACAGGTTTCAGAGATTTTTATCTCTATGGTGGCTGAAGTGATCTATACAATGTACACTAGAGATATTAGCATTTAATGACAATGTCCTTTTATGTCTACAAATTATCTTATACTTTACATTTCGTATGTACTTATGTTTCATGTTTATCTTTTGTTTTTCTTCCAGGTCTTATATGTAAATTTGTACATATATAAAGTTGTTTAAATTGAATCTTTGTTTTAAGTTTAAAAGATGATGCTTCAGTTTTGTAGCTGGACGAAATGATGAAGATGTTTGATATATAGGAGAAAACAAATCTACAGGTTATTATATTGTTGTACAAGGTAATACTGTTTTTTTTCCCTTGTATATTGGCTGATGTATAGGAATGTGTACTTAGAGATGATGGCATTAAGGGCTGATGTACTTTATGTCTCTATACTTGCCTTATTCTATTCTTTTGTTCATAGATTTACTTTTTTTTATTTTTTTTATTTGCCAGGTTCATTTTGGAGGCTGAAAATCTTATTTCAGTGGCTAAAGAGATATTGGTATTAATTGTTTTGTACCATACCCTATTCTATTTCCATTTCGGCTGTACAACATGTATTTTATTTTTTTCTTCATTTGTACAATGCATGAGTATGATAGTGGCTTCTTTTACAAGCTTTTCTCATGTATATGTTTTGTTTTCCCATGTTTCATTCCATGTTGTATTGTTGTTTGCTGGTTTCACATTTGAGCATATTTATATTTTATTTGTTTGTACATAATTATTTTGTACATTGCTTAACTACTTAGGGATATATACTTTGTTTTCTTGCTTACATATTATTCTTTTATTCATAGATGTATATATGTCTTCATTTGTTTATCCTTGTTGACTTCGGCTGTAAAGGTTTTTGTATTTAAATGTTTTGTTTTATACTTCATGTATATAGATATAAAGCTATAAAAACTATTGTTATAAATTCTTAACTTATGTATTGTTTTATTTCTATGCTTTTGTTCTATTATTTTAAATAAGATTCTATAATTATTTTACTTCATATTTATTGTCTTATATTATTAGCTTAAGTATTTTTAATTACTTATATATTTATTATTTTCAAATTCACTCATATTTGAATCGGAGAAACTCGCTCCAATTTTCTAATTAAATTTACAAATTTTTATCCAAAAATTTATTTAATTACTCAATTAAATTCAAAAATTCAATAAATTATTAATTTAAATAAATTTAAATTTCGGGGTCGTTACAAAGGTTGTTTGGACTTCTCATTCTCCCAGTAGAGATAACTTAATGTTATGGAAGGCAATAAACAATGCTCTCATGACCAAAGATAAGCTGGTGCATTATGGTATGAACATAGATCCTCTGTGTGTGTCTTGCAATGCTGTTCCTGAACATGTTGATCATTTTTTTATTGTGGTTATTTGAAGAACATGTGGTTCTCTTTAATGCATAAGATAGGTGTTGGTGGCTTCTCTGGTGTTAGTGTTGCTGACTAGCATGTTTTACGAAGGGCAACTAGGTGGAAGGTGAACCAATGAGACATTCTCTTTTTTGTACTCAAGAAATATATGAGGAGGGTGTGGGAGGAAAGAAATAATAGATGTTTTTAGGGTATCAACAATACTGCTGTGCAAATGTGGAATTGGCTGATGGGAGATATTGCTTCTGGGCTGGGAGAAAGCATTCATTGTTTCTCTAGTCACCAACATGATCTCTGAAGTTAGCTATGTTTTCTTTTATTGCATTTTTTCTGTCTTTGTTTTCTCTGTGTATGTTTGTTTTCTTTTCTTCTTCTATGTGGCATAAAGCATGTTTCATGTCTTTTTTATTATTCTTCACAATAAAATATGGTAGGGGATCAGTCAGCCTCGCTAGCTTTGCTAAAAATAAATAACAAGAAAATCAATTTTTAATAAAACGACTCGCTTTATATTGACGTAATTTTAAATAAATAAATTAGATTTTTCCATAATTTTTAATTTGAAATATTTAAATTATTGTTTGACGTATTTTTCGACAAAGGATGGTATTTTTGAAAATTCGCAGAATAAAATAATTTGTGTATTTTATTCTTGAATATTGATCGTGTCGCATTTTGGTGTATGATCATAGTTTTATTTCTATCTTTCACGGTCCGTACATGAACAAGGTATTGTGCAGCAGAGTATCGCAAATATTTCTTTTGAAATTATTTTTTAATAGATCAAGTCAAATTCAAAATTTTGAACTTGAATTAACGATGACTTGATTTTGATTTGAGATGTTGCTTGAGAAGTTTGGTTAACTTAAAAGAGAAGCAATGAGATTTGGTATTGTTTATAACTTAGGCAATTCTCATTTTGATCTCTTTACATTCACATTTCTCTCTTCACATTTTTTGCCTCTCATAACAAGTAAAAGCAAATAATGGCCCAGCTTTCAAAAATCTAAACCAAACATTATACTCAACTAAAAAAATCATGAAATAAAGTTCTTTGCGATTGTATGAATGAAGGCTTCGAATCCATGCCCATTTGGTAGCATTCGACAGTGACTTGAGTTGCTCTATATTTTGGTCAGTGAGCTAGGGTTTGTTTTTTTTGTGATTGGCAGCGAATTAGGCCATGGCATTGATAGATTTGAGTTTGTGGGGGCAAGATGTGTAGGTGGTGTGATTTTGAAGTGTTTCGAGCATCTTGAGAGGGTCATGGCAGTTTGGTTTGTCAAGCTCGACTTCCCAGGTCGCGATGAGGTTTCAAAGACCGAGCTTTGATTTAGGGGGTGGTCACGGAGAGGAGGCAGAGTGGAAGACATTGGCGAAGTCGATGATCGAATGGAGGAGCATAGCTCTGTATCATTAGGAAGTCGTGCACGAAATCGATGTGCACATGTACAGGTTGGAGGGCCAATTCTTTTTGAGGAAGAAGGATTATTTGTTAATTAAGGTGGTTAATATTAAATTGATTTATTAAATAACTTAATTAATCCAATAACTTTTTTTTTGATATCATGGGGAACCTTAAGATCATGGTATAACTTATAAAATTAGTATCTTGCTCGTACAAGGTAGGATTTGAACGCGGCCAGTTGCGTTGAACTCGTAGTGACATTAGCAACATGATGCAATTGTTTTGGTCGAGTTTGGAGCTAGTAGAATTTTGGGCTAAAATCGAATGTTGTTTGATTTTAGACCAAATTGGAACGTGAAAGCGTCCGTTGGAATTTCAGTGAGTTTACTAACTTTAAATAAAGTATATGATATCTGTGTTGCTATAAACTATTGTTGAATGTTTGGATGGTAGTTTATCTTGTTGTTTGATTATTTGTTTGTATTTAAAGTCCCTCTTAACAAGCGGATGGCATAAATACCATTGTGTTGCAGGAGACAAAAACAAAAGGAAAGTCGGGGTGTACGTAGTGAATAGGTCACTATCGAACACTTTGAAACACACATACATATGTGTGATTTACAAGGGACTTTTTGTAGAGACACCCTAAAGGGTTTCTCACCAATATTAATTTACTTATATTCTTATATCACTTATATTATTGTTTGGTTGAAATTATTTATGACGTGCTGTTTGATTGTGTAAGTGTCGTTACAACGATTATTGTTGTATCGTCACTTTTGAAATATCATCCCCTTGAACCCTTGTCGTGCGCTGAACTAAAGTTATATTTTTACAAAATAAATGTTTGGTTGTGTTTTCGGATTTTAAAAGTTGTTTAAACTATATTTCCAAATATTTTGGGAATTTTGAAAATAAAGGATAAGTATTGGTTAAAATTTATAAAAAGTTTATAAAATTGATTAATTATCTTTTGGATAATTAATGTTGTTTTAAATTTAGAAAAAGGTTATAAATTGGATTAATTATCTTTCGGGATAAATAATGTTGTTTTAAATTAATAAAATAGATTATTGATTTAATTAATCAGTTTAGTAATGATGTTTGAAGTTAATTAATCATTTTTAACAACAATGTTTAAGATTATTTCAATAAATGTGTTTAAAGTTAATTAACCGATTTATTAAAGGTGTTAAAAAATAATTAACTGATTTAATAAAAGTGATTAAAGTTAATTAACTAATTTAATAAAGGTGTTTAAAAACTAATTAACCGATTTAATCAAAGTTATTTATAATTAATTATCTGATTGAATAAAAGGTGTTTAAAAATAATTAATTGATTTAATAAAGGAGTTATAAGTTTGATTAGTTATCTCTTGGGATAATTAATGTGGTTTTTAAATTTACAAAAGAATTATAGCAATCATCTTCAGGATGATTAACATTGTTTCAAATTTATAAAAGCATTTTAATTGATTTATTTTCTTTCGGGATAATAAATGTTGTTTGAAATTTATGGGATAGTTATATACTTGAGAAAATCTTTTAAAAGGAATTTTTTTAAAATAAAGCTCAGTGTAAATTGTTTTGGATTTATAGTAAATAATATTTTAATGACATTTTTTTGACCCTTCTTTTTTATACACTTAGAATTATAATATGCTCTTTAAAAAGAATATATTTTAAAGAGTATTTTTAAGGTGATTTACAAATATTTGTGATGTGAAAACCAAGCACAAGTTCAGATTTTAAAAGCTTAAAAGTTTGATCCAGTTACGGAAAGGACAAGAAATTTAACTTTTGTAAATGGTATCGCTTATATGGAAAGGATTTAGTCATACACCTAGTACTAAACGTAGAGGTATGGAAACACATTTCTATCTCAAAAGTTAAAATTGTTGTCAAGGTGATGCCTAGAGGTAGCACTAGCTTACCTTGCCCGGCTACATTTTTAACCGAGGGATAGTACAAGTTTGAAATCGATGGGAATTGGTAAGGGTATAAGATTCAATTTCTGTATATGTCATTTTGAATATTCCTGATAGTTGATTTATTGACTATCGATTCAAATTTGCTCTTTGTGTGTCATCAATTTAAGATGATTCGTTGCTCATTTTAGCGTTGATATTTTTTGTTGGAAATGACTAATACCAAAGCGCGAGTGGGGCCAAGCTATGTGGGGTTGCTCCCATTAAGGTATTTTCACATCTACTCTAGATTTGTTTTGGTGGTATGCGCACGAAGATGTGAAATACTTGGATTCTCGGTAAGGTTGGCGGGGTTTGGCTTGGAGATTCCCGAGGGCCATCAGAGTTCTTAAGTATATTTCTAGAGGTATACTTTTGGTAAAGGGGAAGCACCCTCCTAGTCATTGTTGGAAAACTTCCTTTTCCTTGTTGTTGATTCAAATTTTGAAATGTTTTCTTAATTACATCGAGAAGTGACTGGAGTTCTTCTCAATGTTTAATTATTTGTGTCCATTCTTTAAGTTTAGATTTTGACCTTGTTTATACCCATTATTTCAAGTTTAGATTTTGTTTAATTGTGTTTCCATTCTATCATGCATGGATGTTATTCTTGTGAGGTGAAAACCCGTTTCGTGTTTAGCGGCATGGTCTCACAGAATTTTTTTATGTTCATCATATTTACTTGATTTTTCTCATGCTGGTAGTTCCAGACTGATCCGAGTGTTATTGTATCATAATGCTCTGGTTAGACTAAGTATTTTTCCAAGTTGTCTTTGGTGTGACATGGAGCTCCTAAAGTAGATCTGGTTGTTCACATACCGTAGTATTTTTATTTTCCGCTGTATCATTACGTATACCCATCAACAAATTGTAAGGACATGAAGTTATAACTGTCCAGGCCGATTAGGTTTGTTTTTAACTTTGATTTACCTTATATATTAGAATGCTTGTTTACTGTCTTTATCATATCATATATTGTTGTTCTGTTGTGAGATTATGTTTCCCCCTATTTGCTCCTTTTTTTTCTTTTTACTGCAACAATCTGCCTTTTCGGCACTTGGATGATTAACATTTGAACACCGTGGATGTATTGAGTGCCGACTTTCGAGAGTCAAAAAGACAGGTCATTACACTTAATATCCTATGCATGTCCATATAGTTAAAAGTGATGTTTTTACATGATTTCTATGTTAAAATATTTTTAAACTTTAACTAAACATTCATATATGCTTATGGTCGAACTTAAAATGATAGAAATGGATTTTAAATGGTTTTACACCTCTTTCGGACCACATTGTCATTTTTATATGAAACTAGATCTAGGCTTGATCTTGTAGGTTAACCATGTTTAGATGAGTTGTATGTGATGAATGATTACGAATGATGATTGTTATTTCATGTGTTCCTCTGGTATGTTTGTTAAGTGCTTTAAGATTAGTTAGGAAGTGGTCATCGATTTGGGCAAAAGGAGGTCAAAGGTCCTTGAAATCATTTACGACTAGAAGAGGGCTTCTAGAGGAGGAGCGAAACCCACACTTTAGGCTGCAAGATGTTTAGAGTTAATTTGAATGCTCAACCTCATGCCGGTGCCGAGTGAAAACCTTGTCGTGGGAGGTTGCAGTTTTGGTCGGTGGAGACTTGCTTCAGGAGTTAGGCTAAAGAAATTTAGGGCAAGCTTCGAGTCAAGGCATGTGGGTTTCAGGAGTTTAAGACTCCAAAAATTGGTGAAGTACACAACTCGGTACTGATCACTTTTGATCCACATTGATCACTGTTCTAGGTAAAAGAAAGGGGTGTAGGTACTTAGGAGGTTGAGGCATAAGGAAATGAAGCTTTAGGAAAGAAAAAGAAGGTGAGAAGTTGACATGAAGTTCTTAGAAAAAATTTGGCTAAGTAATTCATATCGGCACCTAGATGAAGCAATTCAACTTGGTACCGATATGAATTAGAGTGGCTGTACTTAGGAATAGGATCAGAATTTGCAAATGAGGAGTTCGGTGGCCGACCATGCTAGGCATGTATGGTATATGGTTTATTTAGATACCGACTTATTTTGGTTTACTCTCCAATATATAGTCATGTATGGTTATGGTAGTATCGTTTACTACACTTAATTATACATGTTTTAATTTTGTATCATTGCATAAGAGATGCTTGTTACGTTTGAGGTGCTTGTTGGATAGTGTTGTAACATGTTTATTCGAGACTCTTATGCATTAAAAGTGCTTGTTGCATTAAAGATGCTAGTTATATGGTTTATTATAGCATTTTTAGATGATTTCTATATATGATTTAGCATGGTTAAATTCACTATTTAATTTTGTAAATGTTGTATAATCCTCTTTATTGAGTACATATTAGGTACATGGAAGTAGTTGTGTACTATTGGATGTTTATTCACTTTTATTCGCATCCAAATGGTGTACTTTAGCTGAGAAATAATTATGAAAGATCTTTATTGTAAATAGAAATGATATATTTGTGTGTGTGTTTGCTTTTCCTCAGATATGAGATGTATATATATTGTTTTGGGTTATTTTGAAGCTAGCCACGCGAAGGAGGTGCTACTGAATTTTTTGCGAAACATGAGGAGCTTTCAAAGCCTAAGGGTTAGAAGACATTTTCCATACTTTAGGAATTTTGAAGACAAAATCCTTTTAAGGAGGGAGAATGTGACAACCCACATTTTAAGGACTGAATATTTAATGATTAATTTAAATATTGAATCATTAATTAATTAAAGGCCCAAAATTTAACTTTTTACATACTGTCAAATTAAGACTCGTGACCACTTCCATTGAGTCCGGATCTATGCTACAAATCAAAATGAGTATAAATATCACTATGTTTGGAATCACGACAATTATGCGATTTACGTGTTATTATATGTATTTTGCATAAAAATCATGCATAGTCGGGTCTAGTAGCATCTCGACTGGAAGCTTATGTTTCTAGGTTAGGGACTTTGCTATGAAGTGTGCAGTTGAAATTGTTTTGGAATCATGCTGTCCGATGGCCAAAACGACCTTGAAATGCATGAACTTATCATCTTGGAGCACCATCTCAAATGGTGACAAAATTTATACTATCATGACCTGAAAATTGAGGCGATATGAACCAACGAGTTTTGTGGTAGTCTAATGTACCATATCGTCATAGGAGCTCAAAACATGTGGTGATTTATTTAAGAAATTAAATAAAACATATATGCCTAGTTCTATTAACACCCTATTATTTTCTTTACATACCCCAGTAAAAATAGTAAAATTTTAGTTACAGTTATACCGCTCTATAAGATTAAGTACTTATCCTTTTTCATCTTTTTGTTTAAGACAAATAATAAGAATAATCAACACTCTTATTCTTAAGGCTACAAAAATGATGGTAACTTGATTGTTGTTTTACGATAAGCATATTTTACAATATCAAATAATAATAAAACTAAGTGAGCTACATAAATCTCTTGAAACTTAGTCTGTCATGCCTTAAGATTCAATCAAAACCAAGTGTATATCAAAACCTAGGGTGTTATACACTAGGATTTACTCAATACCTAGTGTGCCATGCACTGGGATTCAATTAATACCTAGTGCATCATGCACTAGGAATTTATTAAAATTGCAACTTACATTAAGAATTTATAAAATATACCATCGTGTTGATTGAAAGAGTAGCAGCACTTATATAGTATAATGAAAGTAAAAAAGAGGATAAAATAAATCTGGAATTGATGAAGGGGGAGGAAGAAGATAACATTGAAGATAAATGTTGAATTAGTTAACACTAAGAATGAATTAAATTTTATATAAGGGTAAGTATGGAATAAAGTGGGGTGGCAAAGGAAATAAATAGGGTGTTCATTTTTTTACAGCTAGTGGGGTGGGAAAAGAAATTGAAGGGGTGTTAATAGATTTTGCTAACATATATATTATTGATATACACTCACACAAATCTTCCTTCCTACTCATTTCTCTCTCTCCTACTCAAAATACCTTAAACGGGTTCAAGGAGAGGGCATCGGGTTTGCCCCAATTGCCGGAGCCTTGAACCATGTTAGAGGATGAGATTAAGTGCACTGGACTCATAGAGAGGAGTACATCATATCCACGGTGACGTTGTCGAGTCCGGTGATTTTGGGGAGGTCGTATTTTTGTAGCCGTCGACTAGGGTTGAGGCTTGGTATTGACGAAGGAGGAGTGGAGTACCATTGTGTTTCTCTCGATGACGCACATCTTCCCACATCAATCACCTGAGCTTAGGTTGCCTGAGGGAAAACACAATAATTCACAGTAGTAGGAGGGCCTTGTAAAAGAAATGGATTTGGGGAATATGGATTAAGGATAATAAGTTGATTGTTTTATTAATTTAAAGTTAATTAATAAATTGAATTTGATTTGTATTTAATTCATATCTATTCATACGAGGTTCATTCGAGATGGGTCTTCACCTTTCACTCGTGGTGAGATTATCTATGACATGATATAGGTTTGGGCTAGTTTCGAGCACTTGAGAACTTATAGCTCATGTGAGTAGACTAATACTTTGAATTTTATATTTCAGTATAAAACCCTATATTTATATATATTGCAAATTATTACCTAGAAGAGGTATAACAACATATAAGCATAATTATTCCTCATTTGATTGGACTACTTTGAGTGGATATTTGGAATAGTTAATTAAGATCCTGTATATATATTGTTTCTATTAGTATAGAATAGAGTTAGATAAAGTTGATATTAATTCATAACATAGTTCTAAATTAATTAAACTCTAATTTGTTGTTGTATTAGTGATAAAAATATTATTATATATTTTATTACTAATCGAAAGGTAAGAGTATTACTTTAAAAAATAAGCTGGAAGGCTAAATCAATGGTTTTGGCAAGTTAACTTATTTTAAAATGGATTTGAAGTTTATTTTGCCTTGATAATGGTTTATTATGGTGTAATTTAATAATTAACTAACTAATGAATTTTTATAAAGGAGATTTGAGAAGTCAATAAATTAGAAAAGAGGTATTGTGTTATTTAATAGGGTTTGGTTAATGTTATAAAACCCGATATTATTATAATGTGATTTATTAAATTTAGACCCTAAGAAATGGTTTGTCATACACACACACACATATTATACATGAGCTATATAATATTTAGGCCTTGTTGATAGCTAAACTTAATTTTAATAAAAAAGAGATAATAAGCAATAATATGATTGATAGGCATGTATATTATTTTATAAAATAAGTTTGAGATTTTACTAAATAATATGAAGAAATATGATTGGGATAAAAATAAATAATATGATTGTTAGATTAATCATTTAAGTAAGATGCATTTTTATTGAATTAGATGTTATGATTTTTAGGAGTTGCTTAACGGTGTGAACCGGTTGAATTTTTTATATGTTTGTATGGGACCTGGTCTAGGCAGTGGTGGCCTGGGTAGGGAGCATTAATGAGAGAATTTTCTCCCCATTTCGAGCGTGAGTTCGCGTGGAGCTTCAGCGTGACTTTGGAAGAGTTTGGTCTACTTGGAAAAGTGGAATGCAAGGCAAAGCTAGGGATCTGGATGCTAAAGTAAACTAGAACTTATGTGATCAATGATGATTAGACATGAGATTGGTATGTAGATTGGTTACATGGTCACGTCCGATGAGCATGTGTGATTGAGCAAAGTCAATTCATGACTCTTAATTTTGACCTTTGGGTTAGATATATTTTAATGAATGGTATTGGTCTTATATTAATGACCATACCTAGTACAAGTCTTATTGTTGGCATCAAAATTGGCCACCAACACCCAGTTATGTTAAAGCACCAATATCCAGTCACAGGTTCCAGATAGTATCTAATGTAGAGAATATAATATGAAGAACAATAAAATTAAAAATGAAAGCAAGTAAAAAGAGATAAGATTTATAATGGTTCGGCTAACTCTGGTCTACGTTCACTCCAGATTATCCTTTTTATCACACTGTAGTTTGTTTACAGTTAAAATTTGAAATCCAAGAATAAAATTGATAGAGTGCAGCCTAGGTTCAAGATAAAGTGAAGCAGAAAGAAGCCCTTTTTTGACACCATGCCTGCTGTATATATGGGAAGATGTGACAGATCGGGCTGAAATATCGACAGAAGAACCTCCAGGCCATGACAAGGCCACCCAAGAATTTTCAGGCCCATTGAGGCCCACAATAGGGATCAGTACCGATCCCTATTTTGGTGTCCAAATGGGATGCGATCCCTCTAGGGGTTCCCCATGATGTTAGCTACTTGCCCTCCAAATTTTGTGCCATTTCAACATACGATTTGTGAGATATTGCGTTTTCCATGAAGTGAAGTTGCATACATTCTAATTTCAACCGATCCCTTTGGAGGGATACGGGCCGATCTCTCCAAACTCCTCCAAATGACATGCGATCCCTAGGAGAGCTTCTTCATGTTATATTATGTATAGCCTCTAAGTTTCATCCAATTGGATTAGTAGAACATGAGTTATTGATCGATCTTTGTTGCAATATGGTGCGAAGGCTGATTATAGCTGATTCCTATAGAGGGATAGGGGCCGATCCCTCCATCTTGTTCCAAATGATGTGCGATTCTTATGGGTTGTTCCATATGTTTGTGCTCTAAGTTTCACGTCAATTGGATGTGTATATGTTGAGCTATGGATTGTTTTCTATTGAGTTGTACTTACTTATATAGCTGAAATATGCCAACCCCTTTTATACCGATCCCTTTTATACTGATCCCTTTTTGTATGATCCCTTTTATAGCGATCCCATTTTTAGGTGAAGTAATTTGCTCATAACTTGAACATACAAACTCCAAACAACTTGAAATTTGAAATGTAGCCTTGTGGGGCCTTCCTTGTCACTTTATACCGGTATCACCCAGTTTGGGACAACAATTGAGGACATGTACCGATCCCATAGGGGAAGGAATATGCACCGATCCTTTGCTTGGGGGAGGTACTAGTCCGTACTTAGAATATTCTAAAGAGTTTATCTCTTGGTCTTGATTGGTCGTTGCTTCATATCATTGCCTGCACTTGATTTCTGGACCTCACAATCATCGCTCTGGGCTATTAACCTTGATAATCGTGGAGCCTGTTGGGTTAAATCCGCTTTTCTACTGCCTTGGCAAAAGGTGGGTTAACACTTTGCCCCCTAAAACGTGCCTTGCGATAGGAAGGTGTGTTTTGAATTGCCATAAATCCAAAATCTGAAATCCATAATCCATTGATAGCCATATTTTCCAGTCTATAATTCAATCCAAATCCACGGTCTCTCCGGATCGTTCTATTCGAATCTGCAACCATCCAAAGCCAAATCCATTACTATTCAAAATCGATATCCAAATCCATGTCCTCTTCGGGTTGTTATCCTAATCCAAATCCTCGATCTCACTGGATTCTTGCTGAGCACAACCCATACTCGACGACCTGAGTAGGCCGATCCATCACGTTAGAGCGAAGCGACTTACCTCTTAACAGGAATAGTCCATACCTGGTGGCCTTGATCTCTTCAGATCCTTTCCAAACACAATCCATACTCGATGATCTGAGTAAGTCAATCCATCGCGCTCGAGCGAAGCGACCTACCCTATGCCAGACATAGTCCATACCTGACGACCTATTGGGTTTTAATTTTCGGCCTTGATACCCAGTTGAGGACTTAATCCATGATGCACGAGTCCATTTCGTCATGTTCACCTGACGAAAAGACCTGTACCTTGTGATTGTTATCCCGTCTCTCCGGATAAGACCACAACCGTGACCTGTGTTATCTATTACATCGATCCAAATTTAAGTATTCCTAAGTCCATTTTGCCAAAATAAAATAAGAGTTTGTACAACCAATAAACCAGAGTTCAAATAAAACTAGAAAAACAAGAGTTCGAAGCAAACAAGAAAAAAAAAATTTCACAAACCCGAGGACTACGGTTTATCATCATCTCAAAGCATGCCTAAGGATCGTCCTCGATCCCTTACATCTGTAAGTGACTTAGCCGTCCTACTGCGGAGTTTGTTACCTATTCCATGCCATCCCGATCAATTGATGACAAGTTGATGATGATGCCTTGATCCAGTGCCATTTTCATTCGAGGAGGACAGTGGCTGCTCATGTTCCACCACAGTTGCCCGAGTCCTTATGTATTGTTGTAAATAACCATTCCTCACGTGTTCCTCAATGATATCCTTCAAATGGCTGCAGTCATTTGTATTGTGGCCATCCAGCTTATGGAATAGGCAGCGCTTTCCTGATGTTTGTTCGCGTTCAGAGGGTTCCCTTCTTACCGGCCTTCAATACGGAAGGCGTCCTCGAGTATCTAGATATATCAATTCTAAGGTTTTATTCAATTTTGAGTACGAAGATAATTTAGGTTATCCCCTCTGCCGCTTCGATCCATTAAAGCTATTGTCCATGTTCTTCTTACCTTGTCCTTTCCTAAGCATTCATTGGGCGGTTCTCCATCCCATATCGTATTAACTTCCATTGCATCTCTATCAGCTTTCACATCTTCTTGTCGCAAAAACCTTTCTAGTTCATGGTAGAATTACCCAAGATCCATCGGTGGATTCCGTATCAGTGATATCTTAAAATCTAAATTATCTGCAACTCCTGACACTGGCGCCATCAAAACCATCGATGGATCTAGCCGATCCACCGAAACAACTACCGCATTGAACCTGGTTAAGAAATTCTTGAGTGATTCTCCTACCCACTAGTTTACTGATGTCAATGTCATCACATTCTTGGGCCTCGTAACGTGAACCCGAAACCGCTTCATAAATATTTTGACCAATTCCGTCCATGTTCTAATAGAAACGCTTTCCAACTGCCAGAACCATAGCCAAGCTACATCCGTTAAGTATAGGGGAAAGAATCATGCTAAGACTTCTTCCGATGACCCAGTACTTCCATATGCCATATATACCTCATCATATGCATAGTCGGATCCGACTTTCCGTCATAAACTTCCAGTGTTGGTAGTTTGAATTCTAGTGGATTCCTAGCATTCCTGATATTGGGGGCGAATGGACTTCTATTTATATCCTCCAGATCCATGTTCACCAATCCTCTATGCATTGCTCACCTAATCATCTCTGCAAAACTGTCATTGTCTTCCAGTGGGAGTGTAACGACCCACCTTTATGGACGGTTTAAATCGACAATAAACCACACATGTCAAACTCAAACCATTCAAAATGGAGGATTGTTATGGGGTGAATAGAAAAAAACAGAGAAAGAAAGAAACCAAAACACAAAATCTCACAGCGGAATGACAAATATAATAATCAAATAAACAGTTCATGAAGCTGTTTACAAATAACATTTGATTACCCTTTTACAATATAGAATCAGAGTACATACGGTAGGAATAAATAAATAATTCAGCGGAATAACATGATGTATTGGGATAAATATAATAAATAATATAATGTACAAATCTCCGTCTTTGTCCTCCAAAAAGCAGTCTTCGATACACTGAAAAGCTCAGATTGACCCGAATGAATTGAAAAGACAAAACACTCGAGTCAGATCTAAAAGACCTTATGTAAGTTAAATTAACGATAAATAAATATGAGTGTAACGGCGTCAGAGATGTTTACGGGGTTTAACATCTCCTATCCAGTTTCAAACGTGAGTGCAATAACTTAAGAGATGTTCAAGATTCCATCTCCTAAGGATTCGTTAAACTATCTACATACATAGTACAATACACTATTATAATAGTGTCTACAGTAAAGTAAAGTATTAAAATAGCATTAAGGCATTACCCATATCCCCCTTAACACATTTTTATATATTCTCGTAGTCTATACAGTACTGTAATTCCTTTGTAAACTAGAGGGCTATCAGAGGGCACTCCATAGGTATGGTACAAACCAAACTCGTAGAAGGCGCGATAAGGCATGTGACAAGGCACACGAGGCAATGCCAGGGTAGGATACCGTTTTTTGGATTCGGACTGGTGGTAACGCATAGCAGCAACTACCGCCCACCTTAGAACACACTCCCATAATCAAAATCGAGGGGTGGCCACCAAATAAATCACAGTCATAGTATGGTATTGAAGAAATGTACCTGATAGGAGGAGCGACCTCACTTGGCCCGGCATGGCTCCTGTTTTAGCCACATCAAGCTGACTCACGGGAGTCGGGGCTACATGAATACCTTATACAGAGTCATTCGCCAAACCATCCTACTTCATTCTGGAATCTCCACCATGTACATGTTGTTAAAGTCGTTTTCGGTATTGGTAGAGAGTATGACAATATCCGATTTCGGTCTCTTTAACAACCAAACGTTTATTTCACACCGGATGGTTCTTTTACATTTCCAAAACCGATTCATAATTTATATCAAAATATCATATTGCATTCAAACCATATCACTTTCGAATCATATTTACTTTCGAAATCATATCACATTTGAAATCATATCACTTTCGAAACCATATTCTCAAAATAGGTTAAACTCTCATTTCAATATCATCATATTTACTCAAATATGTCATTTCACTAGAAAATATCATTTCAAATTCCAACTTTAGGTCATAACAACATTTAACCATATTCTCTTTTAAATCAATGATTTAAATATAAACACTTCCACTTTACACAGTCTGAAATTTAGAAAATAGTTTAGATAGTTATAAATAGTTTAAATAGTTTAGCATAGTTTAAAATACATTAAAATAGTTTAAAAATGCATTAAAATAGTTTTGAATAGATTTAAGATAGTTTAAATAGATTTAAAATTGTTTAAATAGATTAAAATAGTTTAAATAGATTTAAAATAGTTTAAATAGATTTAAAATAGTTTAAAATAGATTTAAAATAAATTAAAATAGTTTAATTTGATTAAAATAGTTTAATTTGATTAAAATAGTTTAAAATAGATTAAAATAGTTTAAATGTTGAAAATCTTAATAATCAGGATTTTAAAATAATATATTTTTAAACAGTTTATATTAAAATAATAAATCTAACATTAATATCAAATTAAATTATTTCTTTCATTTCAACACATCTGGACCATGTCCAGCTTTCAAATCAACAAACTAAATTTTATCTTTCAATTCAGATTCTCATTTAAAAGAATTTAATTAATATCGATTTCAAATCCATGTTCGAACTATAAATTTAAACTATTTTAAATTTAGCAGACTTCGAAGTTTAAATATTCAAATATTTCAATAACTCAATTTCGATAAATTTCATTTATACTTTAAAATTTTAATGTAAACCAATTCCAATTTCAACTGTTAAAACTCGGATTTTCAAAATAATTCAGTTTATATAAATCAAATTTTCTTCAAAATATCATTTAACTAAATTCAAAATTTAAGGATTTAAAATCATTTAATTTAACCAATCCGGTGTCCGTATATAATTTTCTAACCTATGGTCAAATGACACAGATATTTATCATTTCAATCTGCAATATTTTATATTTACAGATATATATCATTTCAACCCTCAATCCCGAATTAACATTCAAAATCCATAAAATCGCTCGGGTTTATCATTTCAACCCATAACGATTTTCCCCTAATCTATAGATCGTTCGCGTATGTATCATTTCAACCCATAGTGATTTTCTAGCAATAACTAAGCGAACTTGCAGTGTTATAACAATATAAAAATATAACATCCAGTCATCCAACATCAACAATCAAACATCCATCACAATCACCATTCAAATTCACTAATAAATAACATCAATTAACTGATTATCATTCACGGGTATTTAATTGGCAATTACAATTCAATATTAAATTAAATGGCGGTTAATTTCAATAAAAGTCAGATTTAACTAAAATGACAATTTAAATATACCAAACATCAACCAATCAATTTCTAATCACATCATAAATTCAATTTAACTAACATAAGATAATCTAGTAGTTGTGAGTGGCTCAAAATACCCACCTTTGGTTTTAAATTGATTTAAAATCCAATCGAAGGCCCAAATCGAACAGTCTCAGAATTCATCCAAAATCCATAACGTCCGGAATTTCGATACGATCGTAGCGGAGAAAACCGTGCGTGAATCCGACCTCGTATGAACAAGATATGATAGTTAGAAGATTATAAACTTCAAATTTAAATAAAATAAAATTAAACGTTAACATGCCACGTCACCTACGTTTCACGCATGAAACCCAAGCTAACATCATCAGATCGCGGTCGATCACGTTGAAGCCACCACCCATGCTACCTTTGACCAATTTTCGGAGCCGCCATGACTATCGGACCCAAGATCCGAGGCCACCGTTGGCCTTGCCATAGCCAGGCGACCCTGCCATGACAACGATGCCCCCTCCGACCCACCAAAGATCACCACCACCATGTGCTAAACACGGACAACTATCCTCGATTTCTCATGATCTAGCAATCAATGAGACACATGAATCATGCCGATGCACCCTACTCGGCAGCCTCTACCAGCCCATGCTTACTGATCGCCACCAGAATGACGATCCACCGTCGAATCCAACAACCACATATGAATAGCCGTGGAAAAATGGCCAATTTCCGGTCAAACCATGATCCAAATCGAAAAATGAATCACTATAGTAGATTGCGCTCATCGAGAGCTTTCCAACGATATAAAATATGATAGGGTTTGAAGAATTTGAATTTTGAGATTGGTTTTGAAATTGGATTTAGGGTTTGAATTGGAATTGGTTTCTGCCATTAGAAGAAGGAGATAGGTAGATAGAATTGTACGTACAGAATAGACTGAAAGACTCCTAGGGTTTAGAAAAATCTATTTATATAAATAAGGCCCGATAAGAAAGAATGAACATATCGAATCGGTTCGAAACGACAATAACGACCCGAAAAGCCCCTTCCGTCTTCGAAACGACAGTAGGTCATCCCATATATCAAAATAGATGTCTTCGATATTTTTAAATTCAATGGCATAGGTTTCAACTCCTAATTCCATTGTATGAAGAAGTTGGCTTTTAAATCAGCTTATTTCAAATTGAATTCATTAAATTGATTTCTACGCGTTTCGAGCCCGCATGATCAAACAACAAGTCCGATCGCTACGAAACTTGAAATCCTATAATATTTCACTGTTACGGATCCGATGAAATAGGTTTCATCAAAATCCGAGACAGTGGCCAAAATGCCTATTTTCACATTGATTAAATAAATTATTATTATATTAATTTTTATCACGTTTCAAATTCAAATTTAATAACTAACAATTTTATCATTTTTGATTTCCTATAAACTCATAATATTTTAAACAAATTTTCCATGTCAAATCCAAAGTTAACTGTTGCACTAATTACGGTGTTCAATTTCAATTGCAGTAAATTCATTAATTATAATTTACATTCCAATAAATTCATTTATTTTTATTTTCATCTTATTATTTACTCAACTATCCTATTACGGATATAATTAACATTGGTTTATGTCTTATTACATTAATATTCTATAATTATCATCTTACTTCCTATTAACTACACTAATTGATTTACATTAAAATTTAATTGATTACCAAATTGTTTCCACATATAATAATGAGGTGATAAACATTGTTACTTTTAAGTATTCTAATCATAATTATAAATTTTTATTATTTACAAACAATTGTTATAACCACTCTCACATTACTGATTTTATATTCAATTTTAATTAATTACATATTGTCTCACCATTAAATATAACATTTAATTTATTTTCCTATTTACAATCTATACTCAATTATAACTTTACAATCATTTCAATTAATTGGAATTACATTAAAATAGTTAGCAATTACCTTAAATTAACATTATTACATTCATTCTAGTTATATTTTCTCATTAATAAACCATACATATTTAATTTCTTCCAATATTAAATACCAAAATCTTATTTAATCAATATTTTAATTATCGAAAATTACGGGTCGTTACACTCTTCCTCACTCAAAACTTTACGTCCTCGAAAAGGGAAAGAAGGAACTAGGAAACTAATATATTTGATTCAAAGTATTCAATTTATAAACAATTTATTTGCATAATTAAATAATTTAAATAAAATGTATCAATTTATAAATAATTAAATCCTTTCATATTCAAGTTCAATAAAAGTTTGAAATACATTTCCACTTTCATAAAATTTTCTAAGTCCAAAATTCACGGAAAATTTCGTTAGAGTCTCCTTTGTACGGAGAGGCCCGAGAGAAATAATAATATCAGTAATAATAATATATATCTCATATTTAAAATAATATATCCCAAACCACGAGAAAACAATATAATTTCGCTATAAAACTGTAATCCGAAAACGTACCTATTTGTCAGGTAAACAACACTTATTTATGAAACCAAAAGCGGTAGCTATTGCTTCCATAACCTGTATTTCACTTATATAATCCAAAAGGGTTAAAATTATGTAAAAGGGCAATTATTTAGTTGTTTCAATTAGTAAAAAAACAAATCAACACAATATAACAATAGTCACTTGTAGACAAACAGTACAACCATACAATCCTCACATGCAATCAAAGAAATCAACCATCCCTCCATAACAACCAAAACAAATGGTTTGTTCAGGTTCAGAAACTTTTAATTGTATAAAATGATAAATAACTACTAAGTATACCATACACTCAACAGTCTTATAAAACTTAATAGATTATTCATACATCTGTATACAGTTTTTAGTATCATTTTCCAACCATCCCATAAGCCAAACAACAAAGGATTTAACACATATTTTAAGTTTATTGTTATTAATTTCCATTCACATCATTTACTATTCATCCGTTTTCATTCATACAATGCTTATTTTCATTAATTTACATTCATTACTTACAAAAATTCATTTCTCGTTTATTCATACAATGCCATTTTCAATACTTTATATTCATTTGCTTACATATGTTATTTCCATTTAATTATTTAGATAATCCAGAATCAATTCTTAAAATATTATGTAAGTCTCTTTGCAAATTTAATTAACAATTATTATTTACTTTGATTTCCTTTTAACATCAATATTCATTTATGAATCAACTCATACTTATAATTTCAATTCATTTTCTTTTCTTTTTCTTTCATATTTATTTCCTTCTTATATAACATTACTGGATATTTAACCTATTTCTAAATTATTTCACATTTTCTGAAGTTATCATCAATAGCATTCACTTTTACTACTCATTTTAATTATAAATAACTTAAAACATTAACTTAAGTTTATACTCATTTACTTACAGTATTTCTGTTAAATTCAATTACTTAGCATTTCAAAATATTAATTTAAGTTTATAACATTCTTATACATCTTAATTCTTCATTTATAAACATAATTCCATTGAACACTTCCATTACTTAAGTTTTACTTATATAATATTCTATTACATACTTCTGTTAATATTTCAACTTTTTAAATATTTCTGGTAAGTTATATATATGTTTTATAGAATGGAATTGAATGTTACACAAGTTTATCTTATTTATTTTAGTTAACAAAATGTTCAATAATTACATCTTCTAAATTTACATGTTACAAATTTCTAATTTCTTGTATATTTCATTAACCATTTAGCATCTAATTTTTTATTTACATTTTAGAGGCTTCCAATTATTAAAATAGTTAAGATTTCATCATATTACAATAACTGAAAACTACTAATTATCGAAAGGTTTAAGAACTAAATCCCGGGTTTGTCTCAGTCATTTTGAAAATAATATATATATATATATATATATATATATATATATCCTTTATAGATCAAATCTTATTTAGGAATTCAAAATTAAGATTTGTTTATCAAAACAAATGTGTAGTAAAACTACCACAGCGGTCTTCCCACTTTGAAACTCGAAAATGAACATCGATGATGCATGCACTCATCACCGAAATTATTTTCCAACGACAGAGAGGGGAGTAAAGAACTATTTCCTTTTAAAACTTCCTTTAAAACATTTCTTTCAAATCACATTGAAAATATTTATATTCTAGACTACCTCTTAATAACACGAAGATTATATTCCAAAATATTTTGAAAACAAATTTCAAAACCCAAAAATTAAGTTCTCAAATTTCCTATTTATGCTTACTTTATCTGCAAATCCTATTATGCTACCAATATTCATAAAATTTTACTTCCTAACAAACAAACATATTACAAACAACAGTATTCATTTATAAAATTTTCTTTTATATACAAAATATAATACTAGGCAAAATTATTTCATTTACCTATATTTCAAAACAATATTGTGTCGATATGCCCTATTAAGTGTTTAGAAATCTCTATCAATGCCATAGCGTCCTATGTACCAACCGGAATTTATAAATACTAAACAAAGCAAATTAACACAATATAAAAACACTTTTATAACACTAACAAGTACGTTCTCTCATATATATACACTTAGACTCATTCTAAGGTATTACTACCCTATCTCTAATGAGTCAGTCCCCACAAAGCTAAGGTTATCGCTAAACCTGGTTCTGATACCAGATGTAAGGACCCACCTTTTTGGACGGTTTAAATCGACAATAAACCACACATGTCAAACTCAAACTATTCAAAAGGGAGGATAGTTATAGGATGAATAGAAAAAAACAGAGAAAGAAAGAAAATAAAACACAGAATCTCACAGCGAAACAACAAATATAATAATCAAATAAACAGTTCATGAAGCTGTTTACAAATAATATTTGATTACCCTTTTACAATACAGAAGCAGAATACATACAGCATGAATAAATAAATAATGCAGCGGAATAACATGATGCATTTGGATAAATATAATAAATGATATAGTGTAAAAATCTCCGTCTTTGTCCCCCCAGAAAGCAGTCTTCGATACACTAAAAAGCTCAG
The DNA here is from genome assembly GCA_030737815.1 of Allium fistulosum. Classification (NCBI taxonomy): domain Eukaryota; kingdom Viridiplantae; phylum Streptophyta; class Magnoliopsida; order Asparagales; family Amaryllidaceae; genus Allium; species Allium fistulosum. Next base: position 1,188,210,284 of record CM060904.1, on the reverse strand, counting down.
ACTGACTTGAGCGAATTGAAAAGACACAACACTCGAGCCAGAACTAAAAGATCTTATATAAGTTAAATTAACGATAAATAAATATGAGTGTAACGGCGTCAGAGATGTTTATGGGGTTTGACATGTCCTATTCAGTGTTAAACGTGAGTGCAAAAACTTAAGAGATGTTCGGGATTTCATCTCCTAAGGATCCATTAAACTATCTACATACATAGTACAATAGCTATTATAATAATGTGTATAGTAAAGTAAAGTATTAAAATAGCGTTAAGGCGTTACCATATCCCCCTTAACACATTTTTATATATTCCCGTAGTCTATACACTACCGTAATTCCTCCGTAAAATGGAGGGCTATCAGAGGGCACTCCGTAGGTACGGTACAAACCAAAATCGTAGAAGGCACGATAAGGCATGTGACAAGGCACACGAGGCAATGCCCAGGGTAGAATACTACCGTTTTACGGATCCAAACTGGTGGTAACGCATAGCAGCTACTACTTCCCACCTCGGAACACAATCGCATAATCAAAATCGAGGGGTGGCCACCAAATAAATCACAAAGTCATAATATGGTATCGAAAAAATGTGCCTGATAGGAGGAGCGACCTCACTTAGCCCAGCATGACTCTTGTTTTAGCCACATCAAAATGACTCACGGGAGTCCGGGCTACGTAAATACCTCATTCAAAATCGTTCGCCAAACCATCCTACTTCATTCTGGAATCTCCACCACGTACACGGTTATTAAAGTGGTTTTCGGTATTGGCAGAGAGTATGCCAATATCCGATCCCGGTCTCTTTAACAACCAAACGCTTATTTCACACTACATGGTTCTTTTACATTTCCAAAACCGATTCATAATTGATATTAAAATATCATATTCCATTCAAACCATATCACTTTCGAAATCATATTCACTTTCGAAATCATATCACATTTGAAATCATATCACTTTCGAAACCATATTCACAAAATAGGTTAAACTCTCATTTCAAAATCATCATATTTACTCAAATATGTCATTTCACTAGAAAATATCATTTCAAATTCCAACTTTAGGCCATAGCATCATTTAACCATATTCGCTTTTAAATCAAGGATTTAAATATAAACCCTTCCACTTTACACAGTCTGAAATTTCTAAAATAGTTTAGATAGTTATAAATAGTTTAAATGGTTTAAAATAGATTTTCAAATAGTTCAAAATACTTTAAAATAGTTTAAAAATGGATTAAAATAGTTTTAAATAGATTGAAGATAGTTTAAATAGATTTAAGATAGTTTAAATAGATTAAAATAGTTTAAATAGATTTAAAATAGATTTAAAATAAATAAAAATAGTTTAATTTGATTAAAATAGTTTAAAATAGATTAAAATAGTTTAAATGTTGAAAATGTTAATAATCGGGATTTTAAAATAATATATTTTTAAACAGTTTATATTAAAATAATAAATTTTAAATTAATATCAAATAAAACTATTTCTTTAATTTCAACACATCTGGACCATGTCCAGCTTTCAAATCAACAAACTAAATTTTGTCTTTAAATTCAGATTCTCATTTAAAACCATTTAATCAATATCGATTTCAAATCCGTGTTCGAACTATAAATTTAAACTATTTAAAATTTAGCAGACTTCGAAGTTTAAATATTCAAATATTTCAATAACTCAATTTCGATAAATTTCATTTATACTTCAAATCTAACTTTAAAATTTCAATTTAAACCAATTCCAACTTCAACAGTTAAAAACTCAGATTTTCAAAAATAATTCAGTTTATATAAATCAAATTTTCATCAAAATATCATTTAACTAAATTCAAAATTTAAGGATTTAAAATCATTTAATTTAACCAATCCGGTGTCCGTATATAATTTTCTAACCTATGGTCAAATGATATGGATATTTACCATTTCAATCCGTAATATTTTATATTTATGGATATATATCATTTCAACCCGCAATCCCGAATTAACATTCAAAATCCATAAAATCGCTCGGGTTTATCATTTCAACCCATAACGATTTTTCCCTAATCTATAGATCGTTCGGGTATGTATCATTTCGATCCATAGTGATTTTCTAGCAATAAATAAGGGAACTTGCAGTGTTATAACAATATTATAATATAACATCTAGTCATCCAATATCAACAATCAAACATCCATCACAATCACCATTCAAATCCACTAATAAATAACATCAATTAACTGATTATCATTCACAGGTATTTAATTGGCAATTACAATTTAATATTAAATTAAATGGCGGTTAGATTCAATAAAAGTCAGATTTAACTGAAATGACAATTTAAATATACCAAACATCAACAAATCAATTTCTAATCACATCATAAATTTAATTTAGCTAACGTAAGATAATCTAGTAGTCGTGAGTGGGTCAAAACACTCACGTTTGGTTTCAAATTGATTTAAAATCCAATAGAAGGCCCAAATTGAACAGTCTCGGAATTCATCCAAACTAGTTCCATAATGTCCGGAATTTCGATACGATCGTAGCAAAGAAAACCGCACGTTAATCAGACCTCGTATGAACAAGATATGATAGTTCGAAGTTTATAAACTTCAAATTTAAATAAAATAAAATAAAACGTTAACATGCCACGTCACTTACGTTTCACGTGTGAAACCCTAGCTAACACATCAGATCGCGATTGATCACGTTGAACCGCCACCCATGCTACCTTTAACCAATTTTCGCCGACGCCATGACTATCTGACCCAAGATCCGAGGCCAATGTTGGCCTTGCCATGGCACGGCGACCCTACCCTGACAACGACGCCCCCTCCGGTCCACCAAAGATCACTACCGTCGTGTGCCAAACACGGACAACTAGTCTCGATTTCTCACGATCCAACAATCGATGAGACACACGAATAATGCCGATGCACCTACTCAACAGCCTCTACGAGGCCATGCTTTCTGATCATCGCCAGAATGACGATCCACCGTCTAATCCAACAACCACATATGAACGACCTTGGATAAATGGCCAATTTTTGGTCAAACCATAATCCAAATCGAAAAACGAATCACTGTAGTAGATTGTGCTCGTTGTGACGCCCCACCTCAATACCCACGCTAGCCAAGGACACTACGATGTAGTGCTATCAACTAGCACGGAGAATAAGGCTGTTGAGGAGCGACCATCCATGTAATTGATTATCACATGGTGGCTATAAAATAATCTTCGGAAACAAACATAGAAATAAACATAACACAAAGCAGTCACAGACATCCATATCACAAAGGCGGAAGAAGATATGAATATATAACTAACACATGAAAGTGTACATCAGAGTAGTGGTCAAAAAGTTCCACAATAATACAAAAGAATAGCAACATGTGCTATACAAAAAGAATACAACTATGAGTCCATATCTCAAGTGTATACAACAAAAACTGCTAAACTAAATAGTCAGCCAAAAGTCAGAGTAGCAAATCCCGGAAGGAAGTCAAGCAGAAGCACCTGTAACATCTCGGTCTGACCCGAGTATTATTTAAGAAAATAATAAACGGATCAGTCTAACTATAAATATCAGATGACATGATACAGAATAAAAGATATGGCATAAACATAGAATATCCATACAGACATACTACTATAAGTATGAAAATGATGATCAACAGGAGATCAACCGATGAGAAATGATCAATATCACGAGAATCTTCTCAAAGATCCAAAGAGGGCATCATACCCTAAACTTGTACTCATAACAAGTCAATGACATAAAAATCCAGAAATCAAACAAGAAATCCAGAAATCATAAAAAGAGAAAGAGGCCTATCACATGATGGTCCGAAGACCATGGGGCGCTACCCCATATGTGTGAGTCGGAATCACACTGATTGAGGCCTAGGCTAACCAAAAAGCAAAAAGGTATGTGTGAATGGAATCACACAAGTGGTGTCTAGCCTAACCTCGCAAACAAAAAGATATGTGTGAGTCGGAATCACACTACTGCGGTCTAGACTAACCTTGCGGACAAAGAGATATGTGTGAGTCGGAATCACACTACTACGGTCTAGTCTAACCTTGCAAACAAAGAGACATCGCACAATTGCTAGTCTAAATCATAAAATGATCATCATGATCAGCGAGAAGTGTCAATCACACCAAGCTAGTAAATATATGAGTTTAGCTTCATGTCCCATAACCACTTGCTTAACTTAAATATTTACGAACAAGCTGTAAATCTTCACTAGGAAATTGTCACGAAAAGGGTTCAATCGAACAAGTCCAAGAGCTAACCGACGAAGTGAACGCAAGCGTTTCATACCACTCGTTTTACTAAGTCGTTTAAGTCGATTTCTCATTCGAGTGAAGTAAAGTCTTATATATATTAGTAGATTGAAAATCGGTTTGAGAAAACGAACTTTTGATATTAAAAATAGTATTGAAATCGATTTGATGAAAGAGTTTTGATATTTACTACTAGTATTAAAACCTTCATATCTTTAAAGTGACAAGTCATAAAATGATTGTTGGAACAATCTATCACAAAAATTCACATTCGGAGACGTGAATAAAATCCAAGGAAATCAGCTCAAAATGCATCAAAGTGGAAGTTCTGATGAATGCTTTTCAGATAAGATTGCCTACGCAGAGTAATACGGGGTTCGACCTAAGGAAAAATGGCCCAACGGCGGGGTGCGGGGCAGCGCCCCGTCACGGTACGACCTAGTGAAGGCAAGCGGTCCAGCGACCTAAGGAAAAATAGGTCATACGACCTAAGGAAATCGCGAACTAAAAAGACCAAGTGTAAGGTCGGCGACGACCTACGACTTACAAAGTCCTGCGACCTAAGTGGGATGCGACTTAGTGGGGCATAGGTCGGAGACGACCTACGACTTAAGGTCAAGCGACCTAAGGTAAATGGCCCAACGACCTAACTCGAACGACCTAGAGGGTCGAACGACTTAACTGGAGGATAAGTCGGAGACGACCTACGAGATATACTGGCCGACCTAACTCGAGCGACTTAAAGACTTAGCAGGGTCGAGCGACTTACGAGCTACGACCTAAGGTGACGAGGGGCGTTAGGTCGGAGACGACCTAACACTTGACTCGCGAACGACTTATGGAAAAGAAGCTTAGGTCGGAGACGACCTACGAGATAAGCCAGTGCGAGCGACCTAAAGTTTGCCTGGGGGATTATAGGTCGGCAACGACCTAAGACTTAAGGGCGAACGACCTATGACTTAAGAGCCATACGACCTATGACTTAAGAGCCATACGACCTATGACTTAAGAGCCATACGACCTAGGACTTAAGAGCAAATACGAGCTACGACTTAAGCTCAAATACGAGCTACGAGCTAAGGTCTATACGACCTAACGACTTATCCCAGTACGACCTAAGCCAGGACGAGGTAGCTGAAGGCAACGACCTAACTCTTAACTCGCGCACGACTTAGCACACCCAGAACGACTTAAGGCCTGGAACGACTTATGCTCCGTGTGACTTTTCAACACGAACGACCTACGACTTAGGCTTAACTCGCGAACGACCTAGCGAAGGCAGAACGACCTAAGTGCAGTTTTTTCACCAAAAACACTAAAATTTTGGGTTTTTCACCAATCCAATCCAAACCAAATGCAAATGCTGATGCTAAAACGATAGGGAACCATTCCCAACAGTCCAAGATAGATATAGGCAAGATGTGAGATCAAAGATCTCACCTTTTCCACGAAATTGATGTTGGAGAGCTTAAGAGCAAAGCAAGAATCAACCCCTAGCTTGAATCTATGTTCTTCACCTTGAATTCGGAGTTTGATGTTGAATTTACTAAAGATCTCGAGCTTGGAATTTTAATTTCTCTTTCCCCCCACCATTTTTGAAGAAGCTTGAAGTGTTTGATGAAGTGATGAAGAGAAGAGGGGGTTGGGCTGAGTTAAGAAGGTGCAGTCCCAACCAAAGTCACAAGTGGGAAAAGTGACGAAAATTTCACTATCTCCAAACATATCGAAGTTTACACTCAAAAAGATCGCAAACGTCATTTTGAACTCAATGGGGGTGGTCTCGAGTCCTAATTTGACCGTATGCAAAAAGTAGCTTTTCGGACTAACATCCGACTAACGATAAAATATTTAAATATAAAATCGATAGATATGCGGGTTGTTACAGATCGTCGAGAGCTTTCCAACGATATATAATATGATAGGGTTTGGAGAATTTGAATTTTGAAATTGGATTTAGGGTTTGAATTGGAATTGGTTTCTGCCATTAGAAGAAGATAGGCAGATAGAATTGTACGTACATAATAGACTGAAAGACTGCTAGGGTTTAGAAAAATCTATTTATATAGACAAGGCTCGATAAGAAAGAATGAACATATCGAATCAGTTCAAAACGAGAATAACGACCCGAAAGCCCGTTCCTTCTTCGAAACGAAAGTAGGTCATCCCATATATCAGAATAAATGTCTTTGATATTTTTTAATTCAATGGAGCAGATTTCAAGTCCTTATTCCATTGTATGAAGAAGTTGGCTTTTAAATAAACTTATTTCAAATTGAATTCATTAAATTGATTTCTACGCGTTTCGAGCCCGCACGATTAAATGACAAGTCCGATTGCTACGAAACTTGAAATCCTATAATAATTCACCGTTATGGATCCGATGAAACTGGTTTCGTCAAAATCCGAGACAGTGGCCAAAATGGCTATTTTCACGCTGAATAAATAAATTTTAATTATATTAATTTTTATCATGTTTCAAATTCAAATTTAATAACTAACAATTTTATCATTTTTGATTTCCTATAAACTCATAATCTTTTAAACAAATTTCCATGTCAAATCTAATGTTAACTGTTGCACTAATTACGGTGCTCAGTTTCAATTGCAGTAAATTCATTAATTATAATTTACATACCAATAAATTCATTTGTTTTGATTTTCATCTTATTATTTACTCAACTATCCTATATAATTAACATTGGTTTACATCTTATTACATTAATATTCTACAATTATCATCTTACTTCCTATTAACTACATAATTGATTTACATTAAAATTTAATTGATTACCAAATTATTTCCATATATAACAATGAGGTGATAAACATTGTTACTTTTAAGTATTCTAATCATAATTATAAATTTTTATTATTTACAAACAATTGTTATAACCACTCTCACATTACTGATTCTATATTCAATTTCAATTAATTACATATTATCTCACCATTAAATATAACATTTAATTTATTTTCTTATTTATAATCTATACCCAATTATAACTCTACAATCATGAATTACATTAAAATAGTTAGCAATTACCTTAAATTAACATTACTTCATTTCATTCTAGTTATATTTTCTCATTAATAATCCATACATATTTAATTTCTTCCAATATTAAATACCAAAATCTTATTTAATCAATATTTTAATTATCGAAAATTACGGGTCGTTACAGGTAGTCTCCTATCATTATGTCCAAGCTGCCCCCCGAGTCTATGAGGGAATTCTAGAACGTATTCCTCCGGACGAGCATCCAAATCCATGGGATTGACCGTAGGTCCTCCAGCATCGCGATCAACCAGACCCGAGGGCATGTAGATTGGTTGCATGATCATGTCCGACGAGTATGTGTGATTGAGCAAAGTCAATTCATGCCTCTTAGTTTTGACCTTGGGTTAGATATATTTTAATGGATGGTATTGGTCCTATATTAATGACCACACCTAGTACAAGTCTTATTGTTGAGGTCAAAATTGGCCACAAACACCCAGTTATGTGAAAGCACCAATATCCAGTCACAAATCTAAGATAGTATCTAATGTAGAGAATATGATATGAAGAAAAAATATATTAAAAATGAAAGCAAGTAAAAAAGAGACAAGATTTATAGTGGTTCAGCTAACTCCGGCCTGTATCCACTCCAGAATAATCCTTTTTATTATACTATAGTTTGTTTACAGTTACAATTTGAAATCCAAGAATAAAATTGATAGAGTGTAGCCTAGGTTCAAGACAAAGGGAAGCAAAAAGAAGCCCCTTTTTCTCACGTCATTCCTGCTATATTTATAGTGGAAGATGTGGACGGATCAGGCTGAAATTTCAACAGAAGAACCTCCAGGCCATGACGAGGCCACCCAAGAATTTTCAGGCCCATTGGGATCCACAATAGGGATCGGTACCGATCCTTATTTTGGTGTCCAAATGGGATGTGATCACACTAAAGGGTTCCCCATAATGTTAGCCACTTGCCCTCCAAATTTCGTGCTATTTCGCCTTATAGTTTGTGAGATATCGCGTTTTCCATGAAGTGAAGTTGCATACATTCTAATTTCAACCGATCCCTTTGGAGGGATAGGGGCCGATCCCTCCAAACTCCTCCAAATGACATGCGATCCTTAGGGTAGCTTCTCCATGTTATATTATGTATAGCCTCCAAGTTTCCTGCCAGTTGGATTAGTAGAACTCGAGTTATTGATCGATCTTGGTTGCAATATGGTGCGAAGACTGATTATAGCCGATCCCTATGGAGGGATAGGGGTCGATCCCTCCAACTTTCTCCAAATGATGTGCGATCCCTATGGGTTGTTCAACATGTTGTAGTTAGCTTGTGCTCCAAGTTTCATGTCAATTGGATGTGTAGATGTTGAGATGTTGATTGTTTTCCATTGAGTTGTACTTGCTTGGCTGAAATATGCCCACCCCTTTTATACTGATCCCTTCATATACGATCCATTTTATATAGATCCATTTTCTAGGTGAAGTAATTTGCCCATAACTTGAACATAAAAACTCCAAACGACTTAAATTTGAAATATAGCCTCGTGGGGTCTTCCTTGTCACTTTATATAGGTCTCTCCTAATTTGGGACAAAAATTGAGGACATGCACAGATCCCCTAGGGGATGGGATAGGCCCTGATCCTCTGCCTAGGGGAGGTACTAATCCGTACTTAGTTCTAAAGAGTTTATCTCTTGGTCTCGGTCGATCGCCGCTTCATATCATTGCCTACACTTGATTTTTGTACCTTACAATCATCGCTCTGGGTTACTGGCCTTGATAATGCTGGAGTCTGTTGGGTGAAATCCGTCTGTCTATTGCCTTGGAAAAAGGTGGGTTAACACTTATATTAGTGACCGTACATCGTATTAGTAGTATATTAGTGGCTGTACATATTATTGGTCTTACAGTAATGGTCATCCTTGTAGGTAGACGATGTCGAGGTATTGTTCTCCGTTCATGATAGGTGTATATGATTATGTGACATTACATTTGATGTGTGTGTGTGTGTGTATACACAACATTGATGCTCTTTTGTGGTCCTGATGGCATATTATACGGGACATGGCCATCATTCTCTTTTATAGAGGCGTTATCCGAATTTGTTAAGAAATGCATGATGACTAAGGGGGAGATGGTGACTATCATCTACGAGTAGGTCATTCATCACTTATGCTTAATATGGGATACAATGAGACCCACATAGATTTCAAATATCTAGAGTATGTCATTTATCACTTATGCTCAATATGGGGTATGATAAGATTTACAAGAGTTCGCTCACACTGAATGCGGCTCCGAGTCTGCGATACAATATGGTACCAAATCTATTTATTTTGGACCCTCGAAAGGAATTATTGGATCATGTTAATATGGGTATAGTGAGATCCAAATAGATTTCAAATATCTAGAGTAGGTCATTTATCACTTGTGCTCAATATGGGGTACGATGAGATCTACACGAGTATGATCACACTTAATGTGGCTGGAGGGTCTATTATACAATATGGTAATGGCTCAACTTATTTTAGGCCCTCCACGGAAATCATTTGTCTAACAAATCGCACCTTAATAGACTTGAATTTTTGCTAAATCGAAAACCTAAGTCCACTTGGGTACAAATCATTGGTTTTTGTATCCTATAATAAACAAAAGTATACCAGAGAGCTATTAGTAAGAACTCATAATGGAATAATAAAGTATAATAAAACATATAATTATCGGCCAAGGCGGATATCTCTGGTAACTAGTGCCCTTGGCATTACAGACATGGATAAGGAAATCTGTGCTTCTGCCGTTTCCGCCTAGAACCAGTACATGTACTTCTTAATCTATCCTATGGGTTGTAATGAGGAGGGGGGTTAGAATAACTTTCTTGTGATTGGTTAATTACATAATTTATCCATAACACTAGTTTATGCCGATTGTTTTCAATTACGTGTTATGTATATTATTTAAAGCTTAGTCATTTTGACTTTATGTACACATATGATACACTCAACCTACTCGAGGTATACAATAACTATATATATACCACAGTCCCCTATAGACCAAGATACATTCCCCACTAGTATCCGAAACTTACACCGATCCAGGTATCCACCATCCGTGTCTAGGCCGAATTGCCAACGTACAGCAAGGAACCACCCGTAAGTGTCTAATCAACTAATTAGCCGTATTCTACTTCGCCTCGAAGACTTCTCTAGCCACTTCATATCAAAGACTTCGCTCCTCGGACTATCATGAACTCAGCTCTCAGACCATTAAGGACTCAGTTCCTCGAACTATCGTATTCTAGTTCGTTTGAAAGAATTTAACTAAGGGTTATCTAGCCTTGCCTCCTAACAACAAAAAAACTAACAAACAACTTTGAGGTGGTGCATGTCCTATACGAAACCTACACTAGTAGGAGGTGTAGTCCGAATAGGGTTAAACCGAGTCTTTCTTATGACCGCTTCAAGACCAAGGACGCTCTCGACCTATGTGTACAACCTTACTCCTCACATATATGGTACCACCTTGCTGAAATAGCATCGAGCCTATGCTCACCACCCCATTTAGATTGCCTAATGCAATCAAGGAAATGTCCACTTGGTTACTTAATACCCCCTATAAGTATCAAAGTAGACCTTACTTGGCCATTTAAGATTTCAAACTGAGGCGAACTCCACTTTGGTATATCCCTCCACCTATACGAGAACGTATATTCTCACAGGTCCTACAGTTGTAAATGTCCCATATCAGTATAATATATACACAACTTCTGATAGCCCCTTGCCGAGGGCATATTTTTGTTATGTAACATTTCTGACCTCACATTCCAATTCATGCAATGACTATGTCATTTATAATTAATTCAAATATTAGCTAGATCTAATAATTCACATCCGTCGTAATCTTATTCTTGAGGCTGTATAATTTTTGGTTCTTATTATGGCTCCTAAGTTCAATTATTAATATTCCTTTACTTTACATGAATCTATTTCTTATTTCATTAATGTCAGTAGATGTCATTTAATGCTTCTTTCTAATTCAATAGATTAAATATCTATTACTATTCCATTTCTAATTATTACAATTAGATATAATTTACTACTTCTTTTCAATTTTTACAATTGAGTATATTTACTGCTTCTTTTCAACTCATGCCTATTTTAATGAAATTACTATAACTTCCCCAATTCTTTAGTTCATTGTATTATTAATGTTAGCGCTTAATTTTTATTTCTAGCACATTTTTAATGACAATGGATTATTATTAATTCTATTTATAATACTCTAATTTTCACGTTTAGGGATTTCTATATTTTAATGCATTAGAACTGCATCTTTTCAAAAGGAAATGTTAACACTGTAATTTCCTATAAATTATCGAAAAGAGGATTTGGTTTGTGTTTTAAATTACAAGGAATTATCTTTTCTGTTTTATTTGAAATAGAAAGTGTAAAATATGGTAAACATCCTTACTTTACACATCTCTTTCTTTTAGGTATATCCCTTGTGATTTCAAACAACACACATTTATGCATATAATTATAAAGTTGGATAGTTTACAAAAATTACATAGAAACATTCTTTATTCCAACAAATTAAAATATAAACTTAAAGCTCGATCAAATTAGAAATTACTTTTTAATTCAAGTTATACAACTTATAACATTCAACTAACAAAATTTGGAACTAACATACGATCTATTTAATGATTTATTTTCATAACTTTTAGGGACTACTTTCACCCATACATTCCAGCTTTATATATATATATATATATATATATTAAACTAAAGCTAACAATTCACAGAATATGTAGATAAGGGTCTTAGGTTATTGTGTATATATATATATACTTAAGACTACAATCCCAAAATTTACAATTAAACATTAAAGGAATAGATTTACAACGATATAAATCTAATATTATATAAAAATATATAATTTCTCACTCACCTCTTACCTTTAAATATCCAGTTCTAAATTCATTCATCTTATTTAACTCTCTTTCCTTTTACCAAAATATTTATTAAAGTGTATACATATTTATTAGATTTATAGATCTGAGAAGAGATTTGAATTAAACGTTGAGTAGATTTATAATTTACCTCTTCTTCGTAGAATCGATTCACCCCTTATTCTTTTTCTCTTCTATTTCCCACTATTCTCCACGCACACACCACGCACACATATACATACATACATACATACATACATACATATACGTACGTACGTACATACATACATACATATATATATACACCATTTTATAATTTCCATGTTTCCTAAAATTTATGGAGAAAAGAAAATGGTAAAGCTTCGTTCCTTGACTCAGAAAATATGAGAACAAAAGTGAGGGGCTAGGTCAGTATTTATACGTGCATGAATCAATTCTACCCATTAGATTTATTATATTAAATCCAGGTTGTTCGACCTAAGTTTATTATCAACCATCGCTACCATCGGTCGACCCCAGTAATATCACCGGTCGACCGCTAACGGTCGACCGGGCCTAATAAGGGTATTGAGCGGTTGTTGTTTATATGAATTGCTTAAATTATGCACTTTATTTCCTTGTGTGTTAGATTTAATTCAATTTAGTTCCATTTAACAATGACGTTACTTTAACGTTGATATCCATTTAATAATTACTTTAACATCAAGTTAATGCTATTTATTTCCTTCCACACTTTCTTAATTAGATTGAATTTGATTGGACTCTATTAATTAACATTTATATTTAATGATTGCTTAAGTGCTAAGCTGATAATATTTATTGCCTTTTTTATTTTTAAACATTAATATTCATTAACATCATCCACATAAATTCTTATTTATTTCCTTTTCAACGTTAATTTGATTAGATTTACCATAGCCATTCCTTTTAACGTTAACATTTCTATTCAATGTTTATTTTAATTTTAAATTGTCAACATTTACTTTCATAATTGGTTTGAACTATTTTCGATCTGAAAACTTAAAACGTTAGTAACTTTTTCCTTTAAACTCCGATCGTAAAATTTTATATACGACAATGATTAGAAAATCACCACTAACACAAAGGTACAAGTTTCATAGCCAAATTCTAGTGTTTACAAAAAATTCTATTTTTAGGCTTTAATAATTACTTATTAATTCTTTTTAATTAATTTCTTTTATTTTACAGGATGTTATATTCTTCCCCCTTAAAAGAATTTCATCCTCGAAATTCCTCAAGGACTGAATCATGAACATAAAGCGCAACCATTTCTAACTATCCAACAAATTAGTGTACCACCAATTTAACAGGCAATAGTGTATAGGTGCATGGAGTGTCACAACATATATGATATGTATGCAGAATAATACTAAATCGGCGTCTCATATATGAATGCATTATTAAAAACAATTTTGAAAATATGGTGCAAACAACCTATATACACTAGCAGTTCTGTATGTGTGCAAATTTTGAAAATCAAAAACTTTGTTATCACACACAAATTTGCCCACACTTCTACTAATAGAACTACAATTTAACCAAATTTACATCCAATCCCTACCATCCAATACCTAGCACACAATTTCTAACATCCAAAAATTTTGAAATTCCATTTTTTCTAAATCACTACTCTTATGCCCCCAATTCTTTTCCATGTATAGTCCGCATAAGGAAATTTATTTTTAAATTTTAAAGCAGAATTATTTCAAAATAAGTTTTGTTCCTCTATCAACAAGGTATGGAAAAAGAAATTCCAGAGCTAGAACAAATTTATCCCCTATCATTAACTATATTTTAGATACTCTCATTTTCCGAACTGTAAAATTTATATTTGCTAACTCATCAACTTTTCCTATGCTAAGCATGTGACATTTCAAAAATTAGAAATTTTCTCTTTTCCATTCAAAATCCTTTTCAATTAAAATTTTTAAATAGTTGGAATTTTTTTTTGAAATAAAAATTCATTTTTTAAAACTTTTACCAAATACTTAGTATTTTAAAAGTCAAAGATTTTTGAACAAAATTTTCAAAAATACTTAGTTTTTAATTTTCCAAAACAAATTAAGCCCATTCTACTCAATCGGGGTTTAGTCGATGGATTAACGCTTATGATTAATCCAAACTTATTATGCAATTAATATTAAATTTCAAAAAATCTTCCTTTTTATTTTAGCACAACCACAACATACAAGTGTATTTATAAATTTTAGCTTCTAAGGTATATGGGTAGTGACCCACGGTATCGCAATAACCTTATCCTTCACTAGCTAAAATTTATCTTCCTAAAATTTTAAGGATTTTGGGACTTAACATTATTTTACTTTTAGTAGCTAATAAATTTTCTAATTTATTTATAAACATCTAGTCTTATTTTACATTAGTTAAGTGTCTACATGAGATTTTCTTATTTATTCTACTTTCTAACATATAGTGGACAATCCAAAAAATCAGCAAAGAAATAAAATATAACTTTTCTCATAATATTATACACGTATAAATACTACAAAGACAACTAATGCTTACAACACAACAAACCTAACAGAAACAATTGCTAGAAGCTGGCCTTCAACGTCAACTGATAATATTATGGTCCTATCACTTCTTATTTGAAAAAAATGGACCTTTTTAGCATGTTATTCCACTATAATCTACATGTCTTAACTTACCTTTTTGCCTTCTAATAAATAAGGCACATCCATTATTTCAATTATCACAACCAATTGTATTACTATCTTCTTTTAATCCAAATCTTTTGATAGCATCCTCAAATCTCCATATATACTTTCTTTATTTGTAATCTTTCATGCGGGTATACTCTAGAACTCTCAAAAATATACTTTGATATCATTTCACATTCCTTTATGGGTTCTTCTTTATTGCTTTCACACATGTTTAATAAAACATTTCTAGGCTCATGCCAATATTCCTTACATTCAACGGGGATTCATTATTGCTATTCTATGAGCATTCATCGCTATTTTATTCATAGCCTTATCTTTTACCCCGTCTTACCTAGGCAATCATCCTTATCTACTACATATTAAAATTTTGGTTTGGTTTTTACTACTATTTATGAAACACCCCACACCCCTTAATATACCGAAAAGGATACATTAAAAGGCGTGGTGCATTGTAGGTATAAATAAAACTAACAGAGACTAAGCTTCACAAAACAAAAATAGGTAAAAATAGCGGAAACTAGAATAATAACTTATTTAAAACAAAACTTTCATAATTGCTTCATAAATAAGTCAAATACCAAATACAACATCCATATCTCAAAACGCATCATATCTTATGAAATAAAATTCATAGTCTCAAAATCAGAGTACATAATATCCCTCATAATAAGCTAGTACACAAAAAGAATTAAAGCTGAAATAAAAGAAATACATGATAGAGAACTCCTCCAAGAAAATCTCCAAGCAACCGCACGTCTATTGTCCTCTCCTTTGATTGCCTATGGGGGGGAAAAAAGGAAAAATAGGGGAGTGGGCCAGACTAAAAGTCTGGTGAATGATAGTAATTACTAGAGTCTTTAAGTAAGATAAAATAATAGACTATACAACAGTTCTAGCATAAATAAGGAAAACATAGGAAATAAGAAAGGGATAAACTGGAAATCAGTACGAGTAAATATCGCTCAATTTATAAGATATGTTAACTTTTATTGTTTGCACTTGTCCTTCATTGTTACTTTCATTAGGCTGAATCCCTAATTTTGTAATTAGGCTGTAACCCTAATTCTACCCTTTTGATCGGCCTGCTACTCTATAGTACCTCTCTGCGGACTAGATGCTATATAACTCCCTACACAGAATGCTAATAGTAACTACGAAAGATACACAGAGCACTCACTGTGGACTAGACGACATATATAGCTCCCTATGCAAAAGGCATTAATTTACTATGGACTAGATGTTATATAACTCCCTGCACAGAAGGTTACTGTGGACTAGACGACATATATAGCTCCCTACAAAGAAGGCATTAATTTACTGTGGACTAGATGCTATATAACTCCCTACACAGAAGGTTATTGTGGACTACTAGACGACATATATAGCTCCCTACATAGAAGGCATTAATTTACTATGGACTAGATGCTATATAACTCCCTACACAGAAGGTAACCGTGGACAAGATGACATATATAGCTCCCTACATAGTATTCTGCCATTCATCCAAACAATATTTAATAGCGCCCCTAATTCCCTATGATTTGAACATCTACTTATTGCCCAATTACTACCACTATTAGCATAAGTGTGCCCCTCGTCTCACTTTAGGGTTATGTGAAACACCGTGTCCATAGAAAATATAGGGAAATGCTATTTGGTACAGGTCCTACTTACGTTTTTGCTTATTAAATTAGATAAATTATATAAATAAGCTTTTATTATCATCTCTACTTTCTACACTTATTAATTTATCCTAAGTCTTAAAATAAGTCATATTTTATTCTTTTTCTTATTATAACCTACGTTATAACTTAACCCATGGTCTAAGTGTTAAATAAGTTTCTTTCATCTTTTACTCTTTTTAGTTATAACTCTAAGTTATAACTAAGCTAATTAATTAGTCCAATTCTAATCATAATTAGATATAATTTCAGTCCAGCTCCATTTATATTACAGTCCAATTCCACTATTTATTTCAGTCCAATTCCATTATTTATTACAGTCTTTATAATTTACATCTTATTTCCTTCATTCAATATTCTCACTTATATAATCCATATTCATGTTTAACTTATTTTAATCCATACGCGAAGAAAAGGAGGAAGAAGAGAATAGACGCTTGCATAAAATCCAAAACGTAGAAAAAGATGTAAATAAAGAAATAAATAACAGTAAACAAACTTAAATACTGTAAATAAACTGTAAATAAAAAAGCTATGCTTAACAGTAATAAACTATAATTAACTAAAAAATAGTAACTAAAAAGGAATAGACTGGAAAATAGATCTAAAACTGATAAAAAGGCTATTCCAAAAATCGTAGTAAAACTACAACTATTGGAAACCCTATTATTATAAATTACTTAAAGAAAACTTAAAATAATTACAATCACGCACCTTCGGTCCTAAGCACTTCCTTTGGTCTTCCCGGGTCCACTTGGAGTTGTAAAATAATTTAATTTATAATGATTTTCTCCTTGGAAAAATTATTCTGTTTAGGGTCCTTCATAGAAAGGTGAACCCAATTGGAGAAAACCTAGAATGAGAAAAAGTGTTAAGTCTAGGGGTCTATTTATAAGGGAAGAAGTGGATCTCGAACCGTTGGATTCGGGAATTGAATAGGATGCAACCACGTCAAAGGCCGAATATGAGCCATCGAATGCAAAAATAGATGGACCGGATTGGTCTGAAGAATGCAAAACATGTCATGGTCAGTTAAAAAAAATCATGCCATTATTCGAACAAACGAACAATTATTCGTTCGCCCCAAAACAGCAGGCAGGTCGACCGGGCGGTCGAATGGCCGGTCGACCTGCCATATATATATATATATATATATATCTTCTTCTTTTATTTCTGCTTATTTTATTTAATTCTTATCTTGTTCATGTTAGCTCGGTTTCTGACGTTCTATATATGAAAATTGACCGGAAATTACCACGGACACAATGGTGCAACTCTCATGGCTCAATTCTGATAATTTCACAAAGTTATTTTATTATTTAATTAATTAATGGATTACTTATTATGGGTTAAATTTCGGGTTGTTACTTCTCCCCTCCTTAAGGGATTTTGTCCCCGAAATCTCTAAGGATAAAAGAATGTACTAAATGTTTTCATCCAATTCTACAATCAACCATTCATCCATTGTCCTTAAGTTTTTCTAATGCAATTTATGATACTTATGCAGTTAGTGTAGTGTAAATGTTCCTAACTAATGCAAAAGATTAGGCGGTCCACTGATTCAGTTGACCTCCTTTTATGCAATCATGTCTGTGCCATGTATCCAAATGAATATAAAAATTTCCTAATGATAACTGATAATTCTATATGTGTGCTACAAACATCATCCAAATGCAACAATCATGTGATAAACATCCATTTATAGCAACCATGGAAATAAAATAAAAATGCGCACACATCCATATGCATATGCTCTAGTGTCCTAGTTAGGCCGATCGCTAAACAATAATAGTGCCTAGTGTACCTATATGCGTCCATTAGCATCCACTAGTAAACACTTGCAATACCTAGCATACATCATTTATAACATGTTCTATTAACATGTTTGCATCAAATCCTACCATCCATAGGTTAAATCCAAAGTTCTACCCTCCCAAAGGATAATAAAGGAAAGAACCTATTCAAAACTAAAGATGGAAAAAGGAAATTCTAAAACATATTATCAAAGAGACATGGATATGAGATACGAATTTTCTCCTAATCAAATTAGTCTTCTCCGAAATCTCTCAAACCATTTCAGAACCAAGAAGCAACCTTTCCGTAGACTCCAACCAACATGAAGACGTCTTACATGGCCTTCCAAAAAGAGCTTCAAAAGGTGTCATTCCAATGCTAGCTTGAAAACTACTACCACGTGAATTCTACTAAAGAAAGATGATTTTCCCAAGTTCTTTCAAAATCAAGAATACTCATTCCTAACCATGCTTGTCTTACTATCCTACTAATTTCATTTTACTGTTCTTCATGAATCAACATTCCTAGGTTTTTACTAGTGTCTCATACACTTTACGGAAACTTCCATTATTACTTCTAAAAGTAACTACTACTATCTCCTTACACCTTTTCCGTTACTCTTGGGAAATGATTCTTATCTACTCCACATTTAAGAGTTTGGTTTGGTATTTATCACCTTGTTTTAAAAACTAAGGTTTCTAAAAAATTTAAAACATCAAATCCCAAAATCTTTGTCTTTAAAAGTGTTATCTTTTCAGTTTCTGTTAATTTCAAAAATACTTGGTCACTTAATATTATTTTCCAAACCTAGAGGGAAAAACTTCCAAATTTTTAAGTCTAAAACTTATATCTCTCTTTCTTTTAAAGACTTTTACAGTTTTATATAAATATTTGAATTTTCAAATTTTACTTTTATTAAGTTTTTCATTTCAAAAACTTATTTACTTTTTCACCAAACCATTTTCTTTTAAAATATCCTTTATGTGTTTTCAAAATAGCTTCTTATTACATCTAACGGTCTCATATCTTAATGTATTGGAACTACTTTCTCTTATGAGAAGTTATTAACGCCAAAATCTTCTATGAACCTTTTAAAAGAGGACTTCATGTTTTTGTGAAGTTATAAGGAATTTATTCCATATTTTTGAAATAGGTTATACAAAATATGGTGCTTCCCATATCTTGTACATCTCTTTCATGTATTCCTTATGACTTACACAAAACATTTTTATTGGTTTCATAGAGAATTATACCGTTATTCTTTTCATTCCAATAGATTAAAGTATGTTTAATTTATATTCTTCCATGATAAATATTTTCTAATATCTAACTTACACATTTTCTTTTCAGAAAAACTCATCTTCAAAACTGTTTTAATGTATCCATAACCGGAAAACATTTTCTTACACTTATCTAAATAATAAGTATATTCATAAATCACTTTAATTTCTATTTGTAGAAATTATCTTTAAAAATACATTTTTATTTGGGTTTAAAACAGATGTTGCGTAAAACACCGTTACTACAACCCAAAGTACTAGTGTATGAATTTAATAAATACTAATAAATCTCGTATACTATATAAAAACATTTCTCCTAGGAGTTACTTACTATAACAATAGGGTTATAGTCTATGCTCTTTTATTTTTCACGAAAACATCTATTACAACAATAAATGTTGTAACATATGTTTTTTGATACTTAATAGAGTCTATGTTTTTATATTTAAGATCTTTGTTTACTTACAAAGAAACTAGTGAGTTATATATGCTCTATATATTTTTTTCAAAAAGAATTTCTTTTTAACAAAATTTTCATCATGTAAAAACAAATTTAAATTTCTTACCATATTTCCAAAAACCCAATATTTACTTTCAAAATATTGACAATTTTTTTTTAATTCTACTAATTTCATTTTATTGGGTTATGTATAAAGTTGATTTTCCTACTTACTATTCTCGAAATATTTCTTCTAAACTAAAGGCTTTTACTCTTATTCCTCTTGTATACTCATATTTATTTTAAGGCATTACCGTCAAATCCACTTGTCTGAGACAATTATAATTTCTGTAATTATCTACACATGGGCTTTCTTATCTACTGAATTTTATTGTACGTCTCTAACCTTAGCCTACCTTTCTTTGGATTTCCAAAATCGGAATCCTAAGAGTACAAAATCATTCCTACCATGTGTAGACCTTCTCTATGCCCCAAAAACACACTTCCTTATGCCTAAAGTGTCACTTCAAGAGTTCTATCTTCAACTATATGAAGAACCTCCTTAAGATGATAACATGCTCCTCCATACTTCTTGGAAAACACCAAAATGTTATCCAAGAATACCACCGCGAACTTACTTAAGAAATCTCTAAAAACATGGCTCATTAAATCTACAAAATAGGCTAGGGCATTGGTTAGTCCAAAAGGCATAACCAACCACTCAAAGAGTCCATCGGGTGTCCTAAATGTGGTCTTATTAATGCTGTCATCAGCGACCCTAAGCTGATGAAATCCAGTGGCTAAATCAAATTGGGAGAATATCGAAGAGCCAACTAACTCGTCAAAAAATCATCTATGCTAGGGAGTGGATATTGGTTCTTCTTGGTGAGCTTATTTAATTCTCTATATACCACGCAGAGTCGGAGAGAACCATCCGCCTTAGTGGCAAAGACGACTGGTGCTTCCCACTTCGATATGCTTCTTCTTATAAATCCCTTTTCCAAAAGCTCATGAATCTGCTTGCTCAATTCTTTCCTCTCCCTAGGTGCCATGTGCCTCATAGGTAACGCTACTGGCTTAGCATTCTTAGGGGGTAGTCCCCTAACCTCCTTAAAGACGTCTGTAAAATCTCTGATGATAGGAACCGAATGCAACTCTGATGAAGGTGAACCAAGGGAATAGAGAAAACTCAACATGACTGACCCTTGCAGGTAGCAAGATACCTCGAGAGTCCTACCACTATAAGTCTCTAATCTAACGACTCTCCTCTCGCAGTCTAATATAGCTCTGTATGTGGATAGCCAATCCATCCCTAAGATCATCCCATACCCCGAGAATCCCAAAACATAGGCGTCGCAGTCAAATTCTACACTTAGGATAAAGATTTTCAAACCCCTACAAACCATAGATAAGTGAACCGATCCTCCTATGGGGTTTGAAACAATAATGGGGTCTACTACTAATGATATGTCCAAGTGCAAACAATCTACTAGAGAGCTAGAGATAAAAGAGTGTGATGCTCCAGAATCGAATAAAGTCCGAATGGGAAAATCAGATGTAGAAATC
The DNA here is from genome assembly GCA_030737815.1 of Allium fistulosum. Taxonomy (NCBI): domain Eukaryota; kingdom Viridiplantae; phylum Streptophyta; class Magnoliopsida; order Asparagales; family Amaryllidaceae; genus Allium; species Allium fistulosum. The sequence goes on along the minus strand of CM060904.1, from coordinate 1,188,188,599 downwards.
AAACCTTCAACTGTGAGATTCCTACCTCTATCCGAAACACTGCCTGAAGGTGCTGCGTCTAACGCCTGAATCTGTGCAACTGGTGCACTCGCTCCCTGAACAGCACTCTGAGGACACTCCTACTCATATGACTGGGCTGCCCGCAAACATAGCACTTACCCTTCATCTTATCTCTCCTACAATCCTTGGCAAAATGTCCAACAATCCCACAGTTATTTCACCTCAGTCCTTCCTTCTTAATCTGCTTCAGAGGGCCATTACCTTTCTTCTTCTTCTTATCCCACCACTTCTTCTTTGAATCTTCTATCTTAACCACCTCTTTAGACCCTCCTTCCTTGACTGCATCCGACATAAGCGTCATCTCGATCAAAGACTCATAAGTAGCTCCCATCGGTACATGAGTCAGCAATAATCCTTGAAGGGGTTGATTCAATTCCTTCGCAAACTTCATAGCTTTCTTATGCGGCTTGTTCAATAAATCCATACCAAACCGCGACTACTCATTGAATTGATTGATGTTGTGACGACCCGGAATTTTGGATATTTGAAATGGGAATATTTAATTGATTTTAAATATTCAAAAGGGTAATTTTGACTTGAATTTTAAATATCACTATTTATTGGGTGATTTAATTATTGAATTTAAATAATTGGGAATTGAGAAAATTGTTGAATCTTGGGTTTTAAGTTTGCTAAAAATATTTTAAAGGCTTGTAAAATATATATTGATAGTACTGAAGATAGTAAAAGTGTTAAACTTGAATTTGGAAGTGTTTTGTTAAGTTTTAAAAATATATCGTTTAAATTGATATTTAAAAATAGCCTTCCGAGGTGCAGTCTCGGAATTTGACGAAACCAGTTTCATTGGATCCGTAATATGGTATTATTATCGGATTTCAATTTTCGTAGCGTTTGGAGTTATCTTGTGATCGTACGGTAAGTAAACGCGTTGAAATCTATATTGAAAATTCAATATAATAATTAGGTCAAAAAGCTATCTTCTTCATACGATCGAGTTAGGACTCGAAACCTTTTCCAGTGCGTTCAGAATAGGGGTATAATGTTATGAACGTCTAGCGGCATGCCTCGATAGGATGTCAAGTTTTTAAGCTATGAATTCAAAAGGATTTGAAATTTAAATTTAAATTAATATATATTTACTTTTGTTGGCCAGTCAAAACAATTTCACATCAAAACTTTTTTGCCTTCACCTCGTTGGCACCGTAGCGATTTGTCTCAGGCACGCAAACATCGAATCATGTCCCCCCTTCTCCTTTCTAAAACAGCAAGCTGATAAATAAAAAAAAAGATAACACAGATCGAAAGATAATGGCCGCAATCCTTCTCTACCTTCCTTTTAAAAGCACGGAAGTTTTCCCCTTCTCCTTCAGTTAAACGAAATCGAGTTCTTCCCTCTTTCTCTTCAAAAAATAATAATTAATGACCGAGCTCTTTAAAAAAAATTAATAAACGAACGAAAGTTCAAATCAGTTAAACATCGAAACCCTACTTCTCCTTCCACCTTCTTCATTCGATATTCGATCAAAATCGAATCAACAATTAAGAAGGGAACAAAGCTGGAGGCGTTCAAGGTGGAGCTGCGACAACGTGGAAGGAGGCGTTGGTGGGTTTCGCACGCAGGCGAATGGAGAGGTGGGTCGCGGTCTTCGATTTGGGGGGAGGGAAAGCAGTGACCTTGTTGGTCGTTCGCGATGGCGAGGCAATCACTTTTGCGCGCACGAAGATGGGGCGGCGCTTGGGGTGTTTGCGAGGCCGGTAGTGGTGGAATCCTTGAGGCGAAGTACGACACTGGTGGCCGGGGTGGCAGGAAGTGATGCGTCTCGAGCTTGATGCGGTGGACGTGGCCGAAGGTTGTTTGCTGTGAGGTATATCAGTTTTGGTTTTGAATTTAATTCAAAAATATATACATGCATAGATTAGAAAACAAATAACATATATACACATCTAGGTCAGTAAAGCAGAAAAAGGAAATTTACTTTTATTAACAGTAAGGTAACATTTTGTTTTGTTGTTTTTCAATTTAAAATTAATATATAAGTGTATATGCAAAAAAAATAATAGAATATATATATAACCCAGTAATTGATTTTTACAGTAAGGTTTACAAAACCATTTCTGTTTTAATATATATATATACATATATGTTAGAAAAAGATTTTATTTCATTGGAATTTAATAAATATATGTATATGCAGTAAAACAGGAAATATATATATACATAGGATTTTGGAATATAAGAGTTAATATAAAAAAATTAGATTTTTAAATCTATATAGATTTTTATAAGTATATATGTAGTTCAAAAAGGAAATTAAAGATACATATGTGTTTAAAGGAGAATTTGTTTAATTAAAATTATTAGTTCAAAATTAAATAAATAAATGGTAATTGATTGTCCGATTATTTCAAATATTAATAAACCGTATAATGTTGTTACAAGGTCCAAAATCGTAAGGAGACAAGCCGGTTTGGATCGGATTGCAAATTAAAAGCAAAGGTGAGTTAATCTCACTCATTTGGAATGCCTTTTAAATTTAAATAGTTAAAATTTAAATGATTGGTTGTTTGCTTGAATTAATTATCTGCTTGGAGAAGTTATTATATAGTAGTGTGTATATATATATTGGATTGATTGATTTCCCGCATTATATAGCGGATGAGACCCTATGCACCGCATAATAGCAGATGATATTATATAAACCCATATACCGCGATATTCCACCTCGAAGTGGAATTGGTATTTTATATTGTGCTAACATCTGTGGATGCAGGGAAACAGGTTGGAGGGATCCAACTGGATTCCTCAAAATTATTTAGATTGTTTAATATTCTGCGTTATGAATATTTGTTATTCTGTGATGAATTATATCAATACTTGGAGTATTGAATGCTATGGTTTGCTTGAATATTTCGGTACACTGAGTTACCAAAATATATAGAATTGGATTTTTGAAAGGAAAAAAAATAAAAAGTAAAATTTTAAGTAAAATAATTATGAGAATTTGAATAAATCAAAGAATGGATTGGAAAAGAATAAAAGTGATTTTAAACCTCTGATAAGTAAATTCCAAGTATGGGAAAGGGAATTTTAAATAAATAGAGAAATATTGAATTTTAAACTTAAGTGATATTATATCAAGGAATAAAGAATTTATTTTTAAATTCAAGGTTTGAATTTATTTAAAGGGATAAGGAAGGAATTTGGGAAATCTGAAATTGGTATTTTCAGTTAAAAAGATTTTAAATCATAATTAAGAAATAAAATCTGAAGTTAATGGGTTTTGAAATAAATTGAGTAAGTAAAGGAATTTATTTCAAAATGGAGTAATTTGGAAATCAATTTGAAAATTGATTTAAGTGTTTGAAATTGGAATTTTAAAGGAGGATGGGACTATGAAATTTATAAACTGGGTTTATAAAGTTAAATGGATATCAGTGGATATTTGGAAGTATAAATTTCACGGTGGGAATTTATAAAGGAATGGGAATTTGTTTTAAAAATAAATAGTGATTTATTTTTAAAGGTATGGAAATGGGAAGTGTATTTCCCTGGAAAGCCGAGTATATTTTAAAGGAGACTTTTTATGTATAAGTTAAAGGCTTTAAAAATTTGTTATAAAGAAATGTTTTAGAAAATTTATTATTTTTAAATGTTTAAAGTATATTATATAATAAAGTGTTTTTAAGTTATTTTTAAAATCTAAAGTACGTTTCAAAGCAAATTCTTAAGTATAAGTTAAAGTTCAAAGTATGTTTTGGAAAATTATTACTTTTAAATTGTTTAAATTTTAAAGTAAGTATTTTTCAAATTTATTTTTGTAGTAATTATTTAAAGGTTAAATGGGTATTATGTTTTAAAGATAAAGTTAGTTTTATATTTTATTAAGTAGCTTTATTTTAAATATTCTTAAAGTATATATCTTTGAATAAAGTATTAAAGTAGTTTTAATTTAAATGTTTTGTTTAAACTATATTTTATAATATAGTGTTTAAATTATTTTAAAAATCTAAAGTGCTTGTACTTGGCGATTTCAATGGAGATAGAAAATATTTGGGAAATTTACTCTGTGAGAGAAAGCTGGTTTTTGAAACCGTTTTCAAAAGGGTTGAAAATGGAAATATATCTTGCGAAGATATTGGTGAGGTAAATAAATAATTTGGAAAATTATTTATTGTTTGATGGATGTTTGTGAATGTTAATTGATAGTTAAATCACCGACTATCAATATTGGACAATACGCTGATCGTTTCGAAGAGACCGGGATCGGGATTTATTTCTCGAAAACCACTTCGATCCGGTTTATACGTTTTCGTGGGGAAACGAGTTTGAATCAAAGATGGTACAGTGAAGTGCAAGGGCTAGTCGCTACTAATCCTGAGGGTGATTTCAAAATGGATGTAGTAGGAGTAGTGCCTTCGGTTCCGTTCGAACCCGGGACAGACTTGTATGGATGAATGCTTTCGGAACATCGTCAGGTGGACGGTGGGCATTCTAAGTGAAATGTTCTAAAAAGGTAACGCTTAGCCTCGAGCCTCATCAACCAAGAATGACTGAAAATAAGGGGTTATGCAGCAAGGCTATGTGGGTCGCGCCCATTAGGGTGAGGTCATCCCTATCTAGATGTCCCTTTTTATATTCGGCTTAGTGGTACGGTTGCTGATCCCAACCATGGGGTGATCTTACTCAAAATTATCCAGTAAGGGGTAGTTCCGGTCTTGTGTTGCAGGGGATCGGGCGTGGTCCTCGGTACGCTGATCTAGACAAGGTACTGTGACAGGTGGTACCCCAGTGCCTAGTCATTAGTTGGAAATCCATTCTCCCTACATGCCTTTACGGTTTTGTTTGTATACCTATTAGCTGGAATTTAATAGATGTAACAATTTTGGCTATTTGAATAAGTATTTGTATATAGACACTATTATAATATCAGAGGATTTTGATAAAAAGTGTTTTGGCTATCGTAAGGTAAAAACCCGACATGTTTATTTGTGGCATGGTCTTACGAGATGCTTTTGATTTCAAAGGGTTTGGAAAACTTTAATAATCCAATTGAGTGTGTTTTCTCATGCTGGTTTTCCAGACTGACTCGAGTGTTATTTTATTATAATGCTCGGGTCAGGCCGAGTATTATAGATACATGATAGGATACTGTGGAGCTCAGGAGACGAGCTGGATGGCGAGGCATATCACTCGTGTATGATGTATATTCCGTTGTGTTGTGTATGTTGTGTATTCTGTATGTGAGACAAGTTATTATAATTGTCCTGAATCGTGATTTTGATTGTATTATACTCTGATTCTGTACTATGATGATGTAATGTATAAACAGATGTATTTTCTTTTGTGTAAAGATCATTTATTATCCATTATATTTTATTCCACTGCATTGGTAAAATTCTGATGTTGTTTCTATTTTCTTCTTCTACCTCTTTCTTCTTTAACCCTAATGGTTCGTATTTCCGTTCACTTTGAGTCGATATGTTGGAGAATAGTGTCGATTCAAGGGGTACGGGTTTGCGGGTCATTACAGTTGTATTCCTTAACAGCCAAACTCCCTTGCTTCAAATTGATAAACTTTTCCAACTGAACACTCTCTTCTGCCTAAGATAGAAACTTCCTATCAAATCGCTCCTGGAATCCATTCCAAGTAACATTTCTACCCTCCAGTTCGATCACCTCCCACCAATAGGATGCCTCCTCCTTTAGTTGCCAAGAGGCCAACTGAACCCTCTGCTGATCGTCTAATCCCAAAAGACCAAAAGTCCTATCTGTGTCCCTAAGCCAAGCTCTAGCCTCTACAAATGTAACAACCCGCATATTTATCGATTTTATATTTAAATATTTTATCGTTAATCGGATTTTGATCCGAAAAGCTACTTTTTGCTTACAGTCAAATTAGGACTCGAGACCGCTTCCATTAAGTTCAAAATGACGTTTGCGATCTTTTTGAGTGTAAACTTCGATATGTTTGGAGTTAGTGGAATTCTCGCTACTTTTTCCCGCTTGTGACTTTGGTTTGGACTGCACCTTCTTTAGCTCAGCCCAACTCTCTTCCCTTCATAACTTCACTCTTTGCCAAAACATCTAAGCTTCATAAAAATGGAGGAGGGAATGGGAAATTAAAACTCCAAACTCAAATTCAATTGCAAATTCAACATTCAACTCCAAATTCAAGTAGAAGATATTGGATTCGAGCTTTGGATTGCTTCTCCTTGCTTTCAAGCTTCATCTTCATCCATTTTAGTGAAAAGGTGAGATATGTATCTCACATCTTGCCTATAATTGTCATTGGACTGTTGGGAATGATTCCCCATCACTTTAGCATGTATGTTTGCATTGGATTTGGATTGAATGGGTGAAAATTTCAATTTTTGATGTTTTGAAGTCAAAACTTTGAAACTCCTTGTTTTGAATTGTGAACATGTTTTTGGTTGTGAATCGGAGAGCCTATAGGGCCGAATTATCGATTGACAAAAGCCCCGAATTCCATTGCTCGACCGGGTGAAAGGAGTGGGAGATTGCTCTCCCACTTGGCTAAAAAACAATTTCAGCTCGTCACTAGACGTCTGCAGGTAAGCTCAGACGTCTGGGGTCTGTTTTAGGAAGTTCCCAAAACTTCCTGCAGACGTCTGAGTATTTACCTCAGACGTCTGGGGTATGTGACCTGCTCTGTTTGACCTATTTCGCCCTTAGGTCGTTTGACCTATTTTGCCTTAGGTCGTAGGTCGCTCGGCTTGCTTATGTCATTAGGTCGCTCGGCCTTGTTAGAAACGATAAGTCGCTCGCCTTTTAACCTTAGGTCGCATGACCCCTTAGGTCGCTTGACCAACCTACAACCCTTACTTTCTTTAGGTCGCATGACCTTGTTTTCCTTAGGTCGTTGGACCTTACTTCCTTTAGGTCGCTCGACCTCTCCACCTTAGGTCGCACACCTAGAGGTCGCTAGCCTTGTTGCTTTGGTAAGTCGCTCGGCCACGTCAAAAGATAGGTCATGCCCGCTAGGTCGCTCGCCCGCCTTACCTTTAGGTTGTAGGCCGCTTGGCTTCACTAGGTCGCTTGGCTTCACTAGGTCGCTTGGCTTCACTAGGTCGCTTGTCTTCTCTAGGTCGCTTGGCTTCACTACGTCAAAAGATAGGTCGAACCCCGTAGCGGGGGCGTTGCCCCCGCACCCCCACCTTGGGGAGTTGCCACCCCCTGGACCCCCCCTCCGTAGGGGATCTTATCTGAATAACATTCAACAGAACTTCCACTTTGATGCATTTTGTGCTGATTTCCTTGGATTTTGTTCACGTCTTCGAATGTGAATTTTTGTGATAGATTGTTTCTACAATCGTTTTTGTGATTTGTCACTTTAAAAATATAAAGGTTTCAATACTAGTAGTAATATCAAAACACTTCCTTCCAAACGATTTCAACTCTATTTTACTACAAAGCTCTTTTTACTCAACCGTTTTCCAATCTATTAGTATATACAAGCCTTTACTTCACTCGGATGAGAAATCGAATTAAACGACTTAGTAAAATGAGTGGTATGAAATGCTCGCGTTCACTTCGTCGGTTGGCTCTTGGACTTGTTCGATTGAACCCTTTTTGTGACAACTTTCTAGTGAAGATTCACAGCTTGTTCGTAAATATTTAAGTTAAGCAAGTGGTTATGGGACATGAAGCTAAACTCATATATTTACTAGCTTGGTGTGATTGACACTTCTTTATGATCATGACGATCATTTTTGTGATTTAGACTAGCCATGTGCGATGTCTTTTGATTCGGTTCATCGGACGTTACGCTGTATGACGTCGTTGTTCCGTATTATCGTGATTTGGTCCTTCGGACGTTACGCTGTACGACGTCGTCGCTCCATTTCACTACGTGTTGGATCATCGGATGTCACGCTGTACGACATCGTTGTTCCTTTTTATTGTGTCTCTGGATCATCGGACGTTGCGCTGTACGACGTCGTTGTCCCATTTTCACTACGTGTTGGTTCATCGGATGTTACGCTGTACGACATCGTTGTTCCTTTTTATTATGCTTTGGTTCATCGGACGTTACGCTGTACGACGTCGTTGTTCCTATTAATTGTGCCTCTAGATCATCGGACGTCACGCTGTACGACGTCGTTGCTCCAAATTAAGTGATTTCTGGATTTCATGTGTTGATTTCTGGAATTTGTGCTTCACCAATTTTCATTGATATGATATCAATTTTTGTGCATTGGTGAATTCATGTGTTATTGACTTGTTATGAATACAAGTTTAGGGTATGATACCCTATTTTATCTTTGAGAAGATTCTTGTGATATTGATTAATCTCTTGTTGATTTTCAATTACATACTTATAGTAGAATGCCATTATGGTTATTACATGTTCATGCCATGTCTTTTACTTTATACCATATAATCTGATATTTATAGCTAGACTGATCTGTTTATTATTTTCTTATAAATAATACTCGGGTCAGACCGAGATGTTACAAGTGCTTCTGCTTGACTCCTCTTCCGGGATCTATTACTCCGACTTTTGGCTAACTACTTAGATTAGTAGTTTTTGTTGTACACATTTGAGATATTGACTCATTGATGTATTCTTTTGTATAGCACATGTTGCTATTCTTTTTGTATTATCGTGGATCTTTCTGACCACTACTCTGATGTACACTTTCATGTGTTATATATATATTCATATCTTCTTCCGCCTTTGTGATATGGATGTCTGTGACTGATTTATGTTATGATTATTTCTATGTTTGTTTCCGAAGATTATATATAGCCACTGTGTGATAGCTTTGAGTTTGTATCGGTATGTCGGATTTCCTCCTTAAATGATATGCATTCTATTCTATCTGACATATCGGTGCTCGCACAAAGAAGTTACATGGATGGCCGCTCCTCCACAGCCTTATTCTCCATGCTAATTGACAGCACTACATCGTAGTGTTCTTGGTTAGCGTGGGTATAGAGGTGGGGCGTCACAACAAAAGTCTCCTTGCTAGAAAAAGTCTTCACGCCCAAAATCGCAAAATCTTTACAAAGCTTAGAGAAATTGACGGCGCCAGGTGGGTTGATGGGATTCCCACCCGCTGGTGCAGGATTGGGCGCTAGCCCGTGCACCTCTTGAGTCATGCCTTGTAAGTACCTACGAAACCAGGCTGGAACTGGGATGCCCTCGGGAAGGTTCGGGGCATCAGCCATTCTACGAAAAGAAAATGATACTTTAGGAAAGAGTCGAAAGGAAACTAAACTGGACTTATGAGGGGATTTTTATAAAAATTCTTTTTATAAAACAAATATTTCTAGCATAATACACTTTACTTTTTAAAAATAAATTTTTAGGAATCCTGTAACCTTAGGCTCTGATAAAAAGTGAAACATCCCATACCCCTTAATATACCCAAAAGGACACATTAAAAGGCGTGGTGCGTTGTAGGTATAAATAAAACTAATAGAGACTAAGATTCACAAGACAAAAATAGGTAAAAACAGTGGAAACTAGAATAATAACTTATTTAAAATAAAACTTTTATAATTGCTTCATAAATAAGTCAAATACCAAATACAACATCCATATCTCAAAACCCATCATGTCTTATGAAATAAAAATTCATAGTCTCAAAATCAGAGTACATAATATCCCTCATAATAAGCCAGTACACAAAAAAACTAAAGTTGAAATAAAAGAAATACATGATAGAGAACGCCTCTAAAAAATCTCTAAGCAACCGCACGTCTACTGTCCTCTCCCTTGATTGCCTATGTGGGGGGGGGGGGAAGGAAATATAGAGGAGTGGGCCAGACTAAAAGTCTGGTGAATGATAGTAATTACTAGAGTCTTTAAGCAAGGTAAAATAATAGACTGTACAACAGTTCTAGCATAAATAAGGAAAACATAGGAAATAGGAAAGGGATAAACTGGAAATAAGTACGAGTAAATATCGCTCAATTTATAAGATAGGTTAACTTTTATTGTTTGCACTTGTCCTTGATTGCTACTTTGATTAGGCTGAATCCCTAATCTTGTAATTAGGCCGTAACCCTAATTCCACCCTTTTGATCGGCCTGCTACTCTATAGTGCCTTTTTGCGGACTAGATGTTATATAGCTCCCTACACAGAATGCTAATGGTAACTACGAAAGATACACAAAGCACTCACTGTGGACTAGACGCCATATATAGCTCCCTACACAAAAGGCATTAATTTACTATGGACTAGATGCTATATAACTCCCTACACAGAAGGTTACTGTGGACTAGACGGCATATATAGCTCCCTACAAAGAAGGCATTAATTTACTGTGGACTAGATGCTATATAACTCCCTGCATAGAAGGTTAATGTGGACTAGACGACATATATAGCTCCCTACAAAGAAGGCATTAATTTAATGTGGACTAGATGCTATATAACTCCCTACACAGAAGGTTATTGTGGACTAGACGACATATATAGCTCCCTACACAGAAGGCGTTAATTTACTATGGACTAGATGCTATATAAATCCCTACACAGAAGGTTACTATGGACTAGACGACAAATATAGCTACCTACACAGTATTCTGCCCTTCATCCAAACAATATTTAATAGCACCCCTCGTCCAAATTCCCCGTGATTTGAACATCTTCTTATTGACCAATTACTACCACTATTAGCATATAAGTGTGCCCCTCGTCTCACTTCCGGGTTATGTGAAATATCGTGTCCATAGAAAATATAGGGGACTGCTATTTGGTACAGGTGCTACTTAAATTTTTGCTTATTAACTTAGATAAATTATTTAAATAAGCTTTTATTATCATCTCTACTTTCTACACTTATTAATTTATTCTAAGTCTTAAAATAAGCCTCATTCTATTCTTTTTCTTATTACAACCTACGTTATAACTTAACCCAAGGTCTAAGTGTGAAATAAGTTTCTTTCATCTTTTACTCTTTTTAGTTATAATTCTAAGTTATAACTAAGCTAATTAATTAGTCCAATTCTAATCATAATTAGACATAATTTCAATCCAATTCCGTTTATATTACAGTCCAATTCCACTATTCAATTCAGTCCAATTCCATTATTTATTACAGTCTTTATAATTTACATCTTATTTCCTTCATTCAATATTCTCACTAATATAATCCATATTCGCGTTTAACTTATTCTAATTCATACGCGGAGAAAAGGAGGAAGAAGAGAATAGACGCTTGCATAAAATCCAAAACGTAGAAAAAGATGTAAATAAAGAAATAAATAACAGTAAATAAACTTAAATACTGTAAATAAACTGTAAATAAAAAGTTATGCTTTATAGTAATAAACTATAATTAATTGAAAAAGAATAACTAAAAAGGAATATACTGGAAAATAGATCTAAAACTGATTAAAAGGCTATTCCAAAAATCATAGTAAAACTACAACTATTGGAAACCCTATCATTTTAAATTACTAAAAGAAATCTTAAAATAATTACAATCACTCACCTTCGGTCCTAAGCTCTTCCTTTGGTCTTCCCGGATCCACTTGGAGTTGTAAAATAATTTAATTTATAATGATTTTCTCCTTGGAAAAATTATTCCATTTAGGGTCCTTCCTAGAAAGGTGAACCCAATTGGAGAAAACCTAGAATGAGAAAAAGTGTTAGGTCTAGGGGTCTATTTATAGGGGAAGAAGTGGATCTCGGATCGTTGGATTTGGGGATTGAATAGGATGCAACCACGTCATAGGCCGAATAGGAGCCATCGGATACAAAAATAGTTGGACCGGATTGGTCTGAAGAATGCAAAACACGTCATAGTCGGTTAAAAAAAATCGTGCCATCATTCGAACAAACGAACGATTGTTCGTTCACCCCCATAAAAGCAGGCGGGTCGACCGGGCGGTCGACCGCCGGTGCCCAGGTCGACCAGTCGGTCGACCTGCCATATATATATATATACATATATATATATATATATATATATATATATATCTTCTTCTTTTATTTCTGCTTATTTTGTTTAATTCCTATCTTGTTCATATTAGCCCGGTTTCTGACGTTCTATATATGGTAATTGACCAGAAAATTACCACGGACACAATGGTGCAACTCTCATGGCTCAATTCTGATAATTTCACAAAGTTATTTTATTATTTAATTAATTAACGGATTAATTATTATGGGTTAAATTTCAGGTTGTTATAGTTTATAAAATTAAAACTTCGCAATCATGAAGTACTTTTTTATCTTTAAAAATACAAACTTAGAAACATTTTATTAAGTTCAACAATTCCTTGGTTTTCAAAGGGGTTATGAAAATTTCTCATTTTAACCAACTTTACTTGTAGTTATCTTAACTTTTAAAACTATAATTTAGGATTTTTGAATCAAATTTATTTATTAAGTCCGAAAGGAAACGTTAGCAATTTATTTTGAAAAGATCATTTTATTCTTTTCAAATAGTGAGTCATGTTTTTATTACATGAAATCAACTTTTCCTTTAGAGCCTTTTCACAACAAAGACTTACTGCTTCAAAGGTGGCATTTTTAACTCAAACCATTTATTAACTTGATTATTATACCAAACCATTTTTTTTCTAAAATGCAATGTCAAAGGGTTTCTAAAACATCTTTTATATCTTTAAACAATAAAATCTAGAGTAGACAATGACAACTTTCACTCTATTAATTTTCTATTACTCATGCTATGTCCACTTTCAACCTTAGCGGAGGCTCTAATAGAATATGGAGGGGCTTTTAAAAGATATGTGCAATTGCTGCACATATTTATGGAACTCTTTACCCCATTTAAAAACCAGCACCACTTCCTATTGTCACCCCTTAATTTTTTTTTAAAACTTTGAATTTTCAAAATCTGAAAAATCACGGAGTTATACATATGTTATATTTTCTATTTATTTCAAAGGAAATGTTTCATTATTAAAACCTTTTTGACTAAAATTCTTGGACTAAACAGTTTTAATTTTTTTAAACTAGATATTCTATTTAAATAAAAGATATTTTATTTTACGGAAAATTTAATATTTACTAATCTTTCAAAAATAGGGTTTCTCTACTTTTAGATAAATTTCTTGAAAGTCATTTCAAATATATTTTTTCAAATTTATTATTAAATTCTTTCATTTGGGGTCGGACTTGAAGTGGGTTTTATTTGTTTTTTCTTTCGGAATTTTTTTCTTTTCCACTTACTTCCGACTTATTTTCTTTCAGAATATATTAAAATCCGACTATCATCTTGGGGTGATTTATACACACCTTCCTTTGGGAAATAATTTAATTCTTACTTTCGGATATCTGGAACACATAAATTATTTACTTCCCATTTATCTAGTTCTAACGTACATCATCAATCGACAATCCTGCGAGGATCTACAAACATAGGGCAATCTAGGCCCAACAAAGGATTCGAGTACTATCCAGCTTCAAGGACCCTTCTTTATGCAACATTCACACTCTTCTTAAGTTAACGCCTTTTATTACAACCTATCTCCCGTGGGGTGATCGGGATAGGCATATATTCCTAACTCATCTATTGTTCCAACTCATAGTCAACTTATCTATCTTTTAGAATAAGGTTGCAAGTACTTCTATAGTTGGAATTTGTAGAGTTTGGCATATAATATATATAGGTAAATATAAAAATATTCACTCAGCATATTTTAATTCCTATGATCAACTAATCTAGGCTCTGATACCAAATGTAACAACCCGGACCTTAATAGGTTTGAATTTTTGCTAAATCGAAAACCCAAGTCCACTAGAGTACGGATCGTTGGTGTTGGCATCCTATAATAAACAAAAACATATCAGAGAGCTATCGATAAAAACTTATAGAGGAATAATAAAGTATAATAAAATATATAATTACTGACTAAGCCTAAAATCTATAGTAACTAGTGCCCTTGTCAATACAAAGAATGCATAAGGAAATCTGTCCTTCCGCCATTCCCACCTTGAACTATACCTATCCTTCTAATTCTATCATGTGGGAGATGTAATGAGGAACATTCTGGTGACTGATAAATTACATATTTTATCTATAACAATGGTTTATGCCAATTGTTTTTCGTTACTTATTATGTTTATTATTTAAAGCTTAGTAATTTTTACTTTATGCACGCATATGATATGCCAACCTACTCAATGTATACAATAACTACATATATATGTGTGTGTATGTGTGTATACATATATATCACAGTCCCCCATAGACCATGATACATTCCACCCTAGTATTCGTAACTTTGCACCGCGCTAGGTATCCACCATCTGTGTCTAGGCCAAATTACCAGCGTACACCGATGAACCTCTTGCAGATGTCAAATAAAGGCATTACAACTTATTATCCATATTCTACTTCTTCTCGAAGACTTATCTAGCGCTTCATATAGAGGACTCCACTTCTCCGACTATCATGAACTCGGCTCCTCGGACTGTTGAGGACTCATCTCCTTGGACTATCATGATCTAATTCGTTTGCAAGACTTTAATTAAGGGTTATCTAGCCTTGCCTCTTAATGCAAACAAACTGACAAATAACTTTAAGGCGTTGCATGTCCCATACGGAACCTACATTGGTAGGAGATGTAGTCCGTTTAGGCATAGTCCAAGTCTTTCTTATGACCGATTCAGGACTGATGACACTCTCGACCTATGCATACAACCTACTCCTCACATATATGGTACCAACCTTGCTGACATAGAGTTGAGTCTACGATCACCGTTCCATTTAGATTGCCTATGCAATCAAGGAAATACCCACTTGGTTACTTAATACCCCTTATAAGGATTGAAGTGGACCATACTGGCCATTTAAGACTTCAAACCGAGGCGAACCCCACTTTGGTATATTCCCTTCACCTATATGCGAATATATATTCGCACAGGTATCCTATAGTTGGATATGCCCCACATCAGTACAATGTGTACACAACTACTAGTAGACCCCTACAGTGGGTAGACTATTATTGTGTAACATTACTAATCTCGCATTCCAACCCATACAAAAGACTATGTCATATATAATTGATCTAAATATTAGCTAGATCTAATAATTCGTACCCATCATAATCGTATTCTTGAGGCTATTTAAATTTGGCTGTTATCACACCTCCTAAGTTCAATTATTAATATTCCTTTACTTTTACATGAATCTATTTCTTATTTCATTAATGTCTGTAGATGTCATTTACTGCTACTTTCTAATTTAATAAATTAAATATCCGTTGTTATTCCCTTTCTAATTATTACAATTTGATATACTTTACTGTTTTTTTTCAGTTCATACAATTGAGTATATTTACTGCTTCTTTTCAATTTATGCCTAGTTTAATGAAATTACTATAACTTCCCCAATTCTTTAGTTCATCGTATTATTCATTTAGCACTTACTGTTTATTTTCTAGCATATTTTTTAATGACAATAGGATTATTGTTAGTTGTATTTATAACTCTCTAATTTTCATCTCTAGGGATTTCTACATTTCAATGCACTGGAACTACATCTTTTCGAAAGAAAATGTTAACACTAAAAGAGGACTTGGTTCTATTTGGAATTACAAGGAGTTATCTTTTCTGTATTATTTGTTATAGACACTGCGAAATACGGTAATTAACCTTACTTTGCACATCTCCTTCTTTAGGTATATCCCTTGTGATTTCAAACAACACACATTTATGCATACAATTATAAAGTTGGATAATTTACAGAAATCACATAGAACATTCTTCATTCCAACAAAATAAAATATAAACATAAACCCCAATCAAATTAGAAATTACTTTTTAATTCAAGTTATACAACTTGTAAAATTCAACTAACTAAATCTGGAATTGGCATGTAATTTTTTAATGACTTATTTTTATAACTTTTATGGACTACTTTCACCCTTACATTCTAGATTTACATATACAAGCACATTATATTAAAGTTAAAAATTCATAGAATATGTAGGCAAAGATCTCAGGATTTTGTGTGTGTTTAAGCCTACAATCCCAAAGTTTACAATTCGGTATAAGAAGAACAGATTCATGCTGATATAAATCTTATATTATATAAAAATATATAATTCTACTCACCCCTTGGCCTCCAAATCTCTAGATTTAAATCCATTCATCTTATTTGACTTCCTTTCCTTCTACCAAAATGTGTATTAAAGCATATACATATTTATTAGAGTTATAGATCTTGGAAGAGATTTCAATTAAACATTGATTTAGATTTATAATTTACCCCTTCTTCGTAGAATCGATTCACCCCTTATTCTTATTCTCTTTTATTTCCCGCTATTCTCCATATATATATATATAATATACTATTTTATAATTTCTCTATTTCCTATAATTTGCGGAGAAAAGAAAATGGTAGAGCTTTGCTTCTTGATTCGGAAAATTTGAGAAGACAAGCTATGGGCTAGGCTTGTATTTATAGGTGCACAAATCATTTCTACCCATTGGATTTATTATATTAAATCCGAGCCATTCGATCTAGGTTTATTATTAGCCACCGCATACCATCGGTCGATCGCTCTAATATCACTGATCGGCCGCTAGCAGTCGACTAGGCTTAGTAAGGGTGTCGACTGGTCGCTATTTATATTAGTTGCTAATATTGTGCGCTTTATTTCCTTCTGTGTTGGATTTATTTTAATTTTATTCCATTTAACAATAATGTTACTTTAACGTTAAGTATCCATTTAATAATTACTTTAACATCAAGTTAATGATATTTATTTCCTTCCATGCTTCCTTAATTAGATTTATTTAATTGAATGCTATTAATTAACAATTATATTTAACGGTTGTTTAAGCGTAAAGCTGATAATATTTATTGCCTTCTTTATTTTTAAACGTTAATATTTATTACCTTCACCCACATAAGATCTTATTTATTCCTTTCCATTGCTTATTTAATTAGATTTTCCACAACCATTTTCTTTAACGTTAACATTTGTATTCAATGTTTATTTAGATGTTGATTTATTAACATTATTTCCTTAACCAGTTCTGAATTATTTCTGATTCGAAAATTTCAAATGTTAATAACCTTTTCGCTTAAACTTTGATCATAAAACTTTATATTTGAAAATTGATCAAAAAATCGCCACGAACACAATGATGCAAGTATCATAGCCAAATTCTATATTTGAGCTTTACTAATTACTTATTAATTCTTTTTAATTAATTTCCTTTTATGTTATAGGGTGTTACAATTTGGACCAAGTTAGGCCTTCATTGCGAACTCCACTTGCCGCAATGATGAATATCATTTATACACCATTTGGCATATATCGTTGTGTTGTGTAGAGTATATTAGTTGGTTGATAATGTTACTTGGTATTCTTGGATAGGCTTATATTTTGATATTTATATTACATCTACATTCATATATTAAGTTACCCTTATCATAGTATATTATTATATATCGGTTACATTACATTAGTTATGCCGACTCGTTGATTACAAGAGAAGAGCAGGTTATGGTATGATTCTCTATCTTTGGGATGGGTTTACTTTACTTGTTCTTAGGTAGTCTAGATTATCTGTGAGCTAAGTTTGTGGAGAGGACCGACTGTGTTTTAGTAGTTTCCTATTTATTTGTATATAACAATATTTGAGATAGTTCCCCTCACACCAGGTTTTAAGTACAACCCGCGTTTTGTCTTTGTTTGTATATGTCATGATAATTATCGAGTACTCGATTGAGTAGATTGGGAGTCATGTGCTTTTAGGGATACGCTTTCAGGATAGCTGGAGCACTTTAGCGACGAATCTATATTTTGGATATGTATATTTGATATTGTAGTAGTACATGATAGATATGTTATTTATATATATGACTTGTTGTATCACATATTCCATGTAGGACTCTATTTATCTTTAAGGAGCTGATGTATTCTGACTTTCCATATTGATATTTATTTATCAGTTGCTTCCGCCAGTGCAATATCTTATATATATTGTTTATCATGTTATGTTCATATATATTCAACATATTATATGTTATCATTTCGTTGTGAGATTTTGTTGATATGCATTGGTTGGTGTTTTGTTTTAATCTTATCCAAAAAAACTATCTTTTGTGGTATTCAAAAGTCAGACATATCATTAGACGTTGATTCATGGTATTATGAGGGACGGGTCATCACATTTGTCATCAATCAAATTCAAAACATCTAATGAGCTCTCCTTCCTTTTAAACAAAGCTAACTCATAAAAAGTAACATGATGGGAATTAATCATTTCCTTTGCTTGATCGGGTTTTAAATAAAATATCCCTTCACACTGCCCATGTAATCTAGCATAACTATCTTGAAAGGACTTAGCTCAAACTTATCATTTCTTGAATCATTCAAATAAACCAACTACCAAATAAAAAAGATAACTCAAGTCATTCCACATTTCTTTTGAAATTTTAGCACGGAATTCGATTCAAAGCATGAACTATAGTTGATAAAGCTTTGGTCTAAAATCCTTTCGACAAACTCGATGTTAGTCTCAATCATCAAGCTTTCTGCAGTAGAGTTTGATACATTCTTTTGGCAACAACATTTGATCATGGATCACCCACTGTATTAAAATGCTTTTAAACTCCTTGTTGTTTGCAATAGTCTTAGAACTCTCCAAAAACATGCTTCCCGACATTGTCATATCTTAACACTTTCAAAGATTTCCCACTCTCATTTTCAATAAGAACTTTCCATACTACAAACTTCTCAAAAGCCTCTGACATGGCCTTTATTACATACAATCAAACTTTCCTAGAAAAACATCAATAAAAGATATATAATACATATCCCTACCCAAGAAGCTATTGATGTTGGTCCCCATTCATCCAGATGAACATACTCACGAACACTTCTATAATCATGCTTCTCTTCAGTGAATGTTAACTTCTATTACCCCCCATGATGCATTCATCATGAACCTCTGACCCGCTAAAGCTCTTTCCATCGATCATTTTTAGCTTCTAAAAAATATCTAAGTTTTTCTTTGAAATATGACCTAATCTCAAATGCCACACTTTATTTGCATTCGAATCCCGATAATTATTAATGCTGACATAAGTTTTAGCTTTAATGGTCACTACTTTAAGCAAATAAAAACTATGGACCTTCTCATCTTTCATTAACACAAGTGTTCCTTTAGAAATCCTCAAGTTATCCTTCTCTATAGTGATTTTGTAATTAGGAGAATCTAGTTATCCCAAAGAAACTTCAGAACTCTAACTACGTAGCACATATTAGAGTGTGTGAATTACACCATCATACATTTGAATCCGCATGAAGCCAACACCCATAGACTTTCAAGTAGCATGATTTCCCATAAAAACTGCATTTCCCTCCTTATCGACATAAGAGGAAAAACAACCCCTATAACACATCATATAATAAGACACCCTCGAATCGAGCACCAAATCATGCCCCTAAAGCTATGAAGTTATAATTGTCAATATTTATTCATCTACCACACTACCAGCACTCTCTTTGTAACAACCCTCTCCGAAGTGAGCCTAATTTTTGACCCAATAAAAGCCCATCGAAGCTTAGTTCCATTCCGGAGCTAGTTGTTGGTTGGTATAATTGATTTAATAAAATAATATGCAGAGCTATATATCTATACTTACAGATTCCGACAGCAGAAGGAATAAGATATAGTAATAAAATAAAGTACTCATCTCAAAAAATCAAATCATAGGAGTACAACGTCATAGCAGCACATAAAACATATCTAATACATAGTCTGGGTATATATTAACAACATAAATAGATAACTATAATAGATAAATTCCCACCAAGTCTCCACTATCTTCTCCACACTTATCACTGTACCTAACTTATATAGGTTGTAATAAGGAGGGAGTCATAACAACAATGTCTGATGAATGAAAGCCTCAAGTTTTACAATAACAGTATAAATTATTATTATGTCTTACATATTTATTATGCTTTCCTATATTTACCTCTAACTGTAGAATAATGGTCTTACAAGCCAACTTCATGACTATAAATGCTAAAGCAACGCAACTATGAAGTACATTGGGTTCAACAACTCATCTCCCATCTAATCATATCCTAATGATACAAGATAAAGTACCAATGCCACTTAAGAACTTTTAAATAAGTAATAGGCAGACCCTCCAGCTATTTAATACTTAAACCCAAGGCGAACCCCTCTTGATACTTCCTAGCTGATATCATAGGAAATCTCTTGTAGGCCACTTAATGCTTCTTAGAAAGGGAAGAGGCATATCCTCCAGCCATGTAATACCTCAACCCGAAGCAGACCTCACTTAAGAGATTTCATTAACGCACCCAAAAGATAATGTCGACCATTTAATACTTCTTAAATAGGGAAGAGGCAGATCTCAAAAGCCATTTAATACCTCAACCTCGAAGCTAACTCCTCTTGGAATTTTCCCGTCCTTATGGTCCGTAACTCAATTGTGACGTCCTACATTAGTCCGACGATTTGTGGGTGTTGGTAGGCAGATTAGTTGGGCAGACTTACTCTACAAAATTAGAACTAACCTCACGTCCACCGTGGGTATTTATTATAGGTGATGTCCTACATCAGTTACAAAAGTCACACTACTGGTAGCTAGATTAGTCGAGTAGAATTCTGTGTGCTTCTAATTGACCTCGCATCTCTATAACTTAGCCATATTCCCTCTTTCCCAATATTAAATGTTGAACTGTGCCAATATATATGTATGTATGTATGTATGTATGTAGGTACGTACGTATGTATGTAGGTACATATGTATGTACATATGTATGCGTGTATGTATATGTATATATATACACACACACCTCACCTGTATATACGCATTTAAAGGCCTTATAAGAGAAACTCCTTATTTCGCCCTTGTTTATGGATTAAATTCCTAGCTAACCTTAATTTCCTTTTATTAGGTTTACTGTTGATCTTTAGTTATCATTTATTTTTGAAGTTTCTATTTCAAATGGTTGTCTCTTTATTAATGCCTTATTTATTATGTATGTTACACGTTTATAATTTTGGTTGGTCAATTTCAAAATTTAAAAGAATATATTATTATTACATTTAGGCTAACATTAAATTATGGCTAATTTGTTTCAATATTTATTCAACTAATTTGACCGTTTTTTATTTGGTGTGGTATGTTATTTTAATGTGTTAATAACTGCAATTTCTATACAAGTCCCAATCTAATTCAGCAAATTACATAATAGCTAACACCATCAATAAATTAGCCACACTAAATAGACTTGTATATATTCAAATTGGAATCCAAAACATGCAATTCATTTTACTTTAATATATTAGAACCACAGCCTTTTTCCATAGAAGCAAATATACAATTCCAATGTTTTATATTTGATTCAACTTTTTAAGTTTATTTCATTGAAATGACAACGAAAGCTTATTTATTTTAATTACCAAGATAGGTGGTGCAAAATATGGATAAGAGGAAAAATCCTAATTTTCCCTACTTTACATAGTCATTTCTACTTTTCAAGTTTTGAATTCTTTATCATTACAATAGAAATTTGAGTGGTGGAATCAAATGGAATACAAAATACTCATATTGTAATAATAGCAAATCCAATTCCACTATATTAAAATAAAATAATTAGAATTCAAATAGATTTTGCAACTTACATTTTATGGGGAAATTTTAAAGTTTTAAATTGTTAATTTGTGTGTACAAAATTTCCCAAGGCAAGGTATAAATCCAAAAACAAACTACGTAAGATATTATTAAGAAAAATTTAAGATTTCCACTCATAGATAATCCTAACTGAAATCTCCTTGGATTTTCCTTCCGTGCTACTGCCTACCTCTTCCTCCGATTTATCTCCTTTTTTATTGTATGTTATATAACAACTAGATTTAGAGAATTGAGGATTATGGAGTTTTAGAATATACATTTATACAAAGACTGAGTACCTTTTCTCTTAGCATGTTTCTTTCTATTCTTTCCCTAATCTCTTGATGTATATATATTATTTTTGATTTTGAGTTTTAGAAATTTTTTGAAGGAACATAATTGGACAGAATCTCATTGCTAGGTTTAGATTTGTATGAAGAAAAATTAGAGGATTTGCCTCTTATTTATAGTTGCATGGATGCCCAGGATTGTTGGATTAATATTCTCAAATCCGGGTTGTTTAGGCCAAAGAAAGACCTAGCCGCGACACACCAACCAGTCGACCAACCAATAGAGGCGGTCGATTGGTGGGTCCTAGCCGCTTAGTTATTATTATTAATATTACTATTATATTAATTCGCTTTGAATTAATTTTGATCTAAAATCTTTAAACGATGATAACTTCTTCGTTTGAACTCTGATCGGGAATCCCTATATATGAAAGTTCCTCAGAAGGTCGCCACGAATGCAATGGTGCAAGTTTCGTGATCAAATTTTGATGTTTTCTCAATTTCTAATTTTAG
This sequence comes from Allium fistulosum, assembly GCA_030737815.1. NCBI lineage: Eukaryota > Viridiplantae > Streptophyta > Magnoliopsida > Asparagales > Amaryllidaceae > Allium > Allium fistulosum. The sequence continues at coordinate 1,188,166,160 of CM060904.1, read as the reverse complement.
CTTTATTATTAATTGATTGATTTTATTAATTAATTTATTGTAAATTCAATAAGGTGTTATATTCTTTCCTCCTTAAAAGAATTTCGATCCTGAAATTCCAAAGGGAAAGATAGCATAATGCGCACTCTACAATCATGTTGTACAATCATGTTGTACAACCAAGTTATCTACACAACCATTTATTCAACCAAAATTGTAATGTGATTATGCATGCAACATATCTATAGGTAAGCTTAACCCCAGCATGAATACAAGATCATGACATATAGGAATATGTGCAAACAACCTAAATATGCATGAAATTCTATATAAGTGCAAAAAAAACAGGAAAAGTGTGGTAATCATCCCCTATCATCCAATCTAGAAACCACGATGCAACCGAAACCTATACAATACTAAATCTAGAAATAATTTTCCAAAGAAGAGTGAAATAGGTAGCCCTCATCATTTCTTCCATTTCCTAGATGTTTTCAACTGGATTGTCTCTGCTTATATATCCCTAATCGATTAGGATTTATCTTAATGACTGTATCAGTTATTTCCATTGAGTGTGTTGTGAACTCTAGGTTTGTCCATTTTCCCAATGGTACGCGTTCTTTCATTTTGAATTTTTAATTCCATTTAAGTGGTGCTATGTCATTCGATGCCATTTCTTTCTCAAATTCAACAATAATGACTTAGAAGTACTGTTCTTGCAAATTTAGGAGAAGTTTTTTATATAAAAGAGTGGTCCTCGATGTGAAGAGTGCACTCATTATATTGCAGATAATAGATCAAGTAAAATATGAGCTAAAAGTTGTAATGGAAGCCGACTTTAGATCTACTGCATTGAATAAAAGAACCGTTGTCTGAATTAGAGTAATTAAAGAGTAGTGTAAGATGACCAAAGGCTACAGGCTATGATTGTATATGTGGCGGATGTGTGCATGGTTAGAGATTGTGTGGTAGTTGAATGAATGGTGAGTTATGTTATCCCGCCTTTTGGCAAGGCCGTGACACTAAGAAATCGACTGAAAACCAAAGACAGATCATCCCCGAAGATCGGTTACACACAGGTTGACTATGGATACTGGTGAATTTTGTCCGAGTCCAGATCAAGTTACAATCGATGTAATATGACTAGCAAAGCTATAAAAGTCAACGTTCCAAATTTTGAGTCAATCGGAGTTGGTATGCTCAAGATATTGATCGGTCAAGATGCATGAAGGAAGCCTCATTTCGTATCCACCATGATTCAACCTCCTTCGTATCCATCCAAACCAGCCTCATTCATAACCATTGGATTTTGTATCCATCCCTCAAGAAAGCATTGGTTCGTATCCATTAGCCACCATATCTCTTCATATCCATCAGTAGCCCGCATCGATCAGACTTCCATAATTTTAGCTTTAAAGCTATTCGTATCGATCATCTCATCCAGACAGTTTGTATCGATTGGCCGGTGATCGATATAAGCAAATTTCGATATGAAAGGAATGAGTATGTATCGATACAGACTGAAGTAAAAGCCATCGATACGAAATAGCAACACATCATCGATACAATGTAGAGCGTCGAACATCGATACGAGAAGAACGGCCCAGAATGATACGAATGGAATTGCATTGTATCGATACAAACAGAACATGTTCAAGTGGAAGATTCGATCAATCGGCATGGAAAGTGGATCGATCCAAGAACATAGCGCCACGTCACCCTGAACGACATGTACCAGCATCAATACGAAGCCATCGATACAAACTCGGCCGCCTTTTGCAAATCCAAACTTGGATCGATCATAACTCAAAATCTACAAGTCCAAATGCTACCAAATTTTCACAGGAGCTTGCGTACCACCTCAAGAATGTCCTTGATTGATCTCGGGCCAAATGGATGTGTTTTTGATCGATACGAAATGTACACATATCGATCAGGGATCGATCCCAATCAACCTCGGATCGATCATGTGGGCCCACCCACATGAGAGAAAGAGTCTTCCGAGATTTGAGCCAGATATTTGCAGCCTACGCCTATAAATAGCAACCCTGGACCTATAGAAAATGGACTTTGGCTTCTCTACACTGATACTCTACTGAAATCATTACTATACTTCAGTTATACTGTTGTAATCTCTTGTAACCAGCAAGTGAAATTCAATAAACGTCAATCATTTCATAGTGGACGTAGCCAATATGCTGAACCACTCTAAATTTGTGTGTTTCTGCATTTTTTCTTATCTGTTGATTGGTGTGTTTATTAGATCTGCCTCATTTTACATTTACTTTCTTCATTTTATCTCTTCAAACATATCCATAGAGTGTTGTGCCCAATTTTGGTACAAACACTTTGGTGCTTTCATCAAGAAAACACAGCTTTTCTCCTGCTCATTGGATCTACTACCGATATTGGATTGCGAGAATCTAAGGAGAAGATCCAGATCTCAAGCCTAGGAGTTCTTCCATCCTATTCAGATTTGCACCAAGTCTAGGAGAGAACTTCACTATTCACCATGGTCACCATCAGGACTACCTCAACCGCTTCAGGTCCAGAAGGACGGGATAGGCAGAACCCCGCACAACTTCCCTCTACAGACCAGAATGATGTCGGACCGTCGGATCCACAAGGCCCTATCACCAGGGAGGAGTTCCAACTACTGATGCAAGAGCTGACTCAAAGCCGCCAACAGCTTACCCAGCAGCTCCGTGCCAACGTGGAGTTAACCAAACGGCTGAACCATGAAAGACGAAGGAGATCCAGAAGGGATCAGGCTTCCTACTCACCACTGAAAGTTCAGCTTCTTTTGATTACAATCACAGATCCATGAGCCCATGGCTGGATGGAAGCTATACACAGGCTATTGGAAGTCCACGCACTTTGAATCTTGGGCAACCAAGAGCTGGTCCGTCAACCAGCTACCAGACCGGGCCTTCCTCCCGAGGAGGGACGGTTCCTTATCACACTACTAACAACCGTGCCGCTGTCATCGAGTTGGGAGCCGACACTCAAAACCGAATGGAACTGAACCATTACCAACATGATCATACTCTAACGCCTTATGTTCCTAAAGACCTAGAGCCAAGGAGGCAAGATATGGACCGTCGACCGCGCCCAGCCCATCCTCACATTGTGGAACCCGACCACACCTTGGATCAGCATGCCCAGAATGTCCAGATGCCAGACATCCCAACAATGATCCGTCAGATGATCCGTGAAAGCCAAGATCTCACCAACGTCGACTAGGGAATCTCCCGGAGCCATACCCCTTTCATCGATGACATCCTCTACGCTGAACTGCCTCGGCGATTTAGAATGCCAACTCTACCTGTTTATGAAGGGAGTTCTGACCCTAACTAGCAAATTTTAAAGTATGAATGGTTGATGAACGCCGCACGGGCTAATGATGCGGTCAAATGCTGAAGTTTCCCAATCTCCCTAAGGGGCATCACGACTATGGGGTTTACTCGCTTACCATGCTGATCTATTTCATGTTTTGACCAGTTGGCTGCGAAGTTTGTTGAACAGTTTCGCATGCATGTCACAAGGCCCAAAGATGTTAATACCTTGTCTAGTGTCACTCAATGTAACGACCCGTAAATTTCAACTGTTTTAATAACGTAATTAGTTGAAATTTTGTGAAATTTTAAACGATAAAATTTTGAAATATAAATTTAATATTTGGAATACGTCTAGTTAAACATAGCAACTGGTAAATTTTCGTACGAAAATATGGAAGTTTATTTCGCGCGTAAATTCACTTCAATTTAATCAGTTAAAAAGCGTTGAAAATAAAATGTTTCCGAAACTCAAATATTTTTACATAGAAAAATTCTAAACCATCTTCTGAGCAAGATGTCAGTTTGTCGTTTTTCAAAATTTGGACATCTATTGCTCCGTCGTTCTTATTTTCTGCAAAATAGCAGTATTCTGGTACCGATATCGATTTTTATCGGATGATCGTACCACTGATTTCTATATACCGTTTTGATCGTCTCGTCGTGCCGATCTCTATGGTATATTCAATTGTCAAATTCGGAGTTCCGTTGCACGTTGCACTTTGCGTAACGCCTTTCGTATCGGTACACGTTCGTGCCTTTTGAGTTCTTGTGCCTATTCAAATTTCCATGGTATATCATTCCAATAGTCATCAGTAATTATCATTTTCAGCTTTTAACCTTTCCAGTTCCCAATGTGCAATTTATAATTGCTATTCCTACTGGTTCCTATTCATCTTCTAGAATTCCCCTTACTATGTTCATTTTGATATATTAAATAAGTGAACACATAATTTCATTTCCTTTGCCTGTAACGTGTCTCCAATCTGAAGCCAAGCTTTTCACATCCCTTTTGTTTCTTATGGTTGCACGTCCCTCCACCACTTGCCACCTTGACACACTCTTGCTCGGCCGTTCATCACCGCACATAGTTCAACCTACTCCTCCATGTCAGCCTTCACCTCCATGGCCTCGCAGCGACCCGAGACCGCCTTCAGCCCCACCAAGCGCCTCCAACCACTGCTCCCGCCAACGCAGCAAACTGCAACAGCCACCTCGCCCATCCATCCCCTGCTAACCCACAAGACCCGCCCACATCCATTGCTGTACCTCACGACGCACCTACCACCTTCCCCATGATCGCACTGCTCCCATCTCCACTCCACCGAGTCACCGACTTCATCACAACCTGACATGTTTCGGCCAACCCATTCTCTCCATGCCTTGCAGCTACCCTACTCTCCTCTGTTCTGGCATCCCCATCTTTCTTCTTGCAATTCACTCGCAACCCATGTCTTCATTGCAATAAGGTATTATATCTATAATGTATATATAAAGTAAGATTGTATATAAAAAAAAATATGTTATAAATATAGTTTAAACTGTAAGTTTATATGCAATTATATATGATGTGGTGCAGTATATAATTCGATCTATTTACACGTATCAAGATACGTATGTTATATATATACTTTGAAAAGAATTATATGTTCAATATAAATGGTCTATTGTTATAAAGTTATGAAAGTGTGTTATAGGTTATCTATTTATATAAGTTGTAAGCTGTTATATGAGTTGCAGGTAGTATTTTATAAGTTTATATGAGTTGCAGGTAGTATATAAGTTATATAGGGAAATTGTATGTGCTGTAAATATATTATATGAAGGTTAGAGATTTGTCTATGTCGATTATATAAGAATGTAAAGAAGTATTTTATAAGTTGCAACATTTCATAAGTTTACATATATAAAAATTCTGTACAGGACAGTTAGGATGTTAATATACATATGTTAGTTTCTAGATATTTATATAAATACGTAAATATGTTAAATTGCATTTGAGATTTTAGTGGATATGTATAATCTACCTACATTTAGTTGCATGTAATTTTGTTCACCTGTACACATACTCCGTTTTGTTTCTGGTTGCATAGTTGTTAGTATATAACCGGTTCATTTATATTTTTAGTATATTATACGTAGGTTTATATATTGTTTTATAATATACAATTCTGTTCTTAAAATAAGGTCTGGGTTTTTAACTTTTATATATATATCGAAGGCTTATATCCCGTGTTTGTGTGATTGATAAAGAAATAGTATATATATTGGTTCTGAGCAATTGTATATAAAGTATGTTTCGTGTGTGCTGGGGTTTATAAAATATATATACTTTTGTAGCTTTTAAATATAAGTTTGCTAGTATTTTGATGAGCTTATAAAAGTATGATTTCGTGTGTTGCGTGTGCGGGGTAAAGCATTTATAAATATACATTATATTTCGAAGTTTGGCCCTACTAAAATATATTTGGTATATACAAGTAAAAAAAAAAAAAAGTTTTTTTTTCTTCTTCTTTGAAATTCATATATATATTAAAAATAATATGTGTTTAAATTAGCTTTGATTTGAGAATAATAATAATATAATGTACGTTTCATTTTTTTTGTATTATCATACTAATTTTGATTCTTAATTCCTAATTCATCAGTTTTATCTAGCGAACTCGTCTCCATCGTGCTTTGCTTCAAAATTCGTGCTCAGATTCATAACTCATCACCATCGTCAAACCCCTATAGCCTCGAAAGGTGAGCACTCACTCACGATTAACGTTCTTTTATTTATTAAATTTGATTTCAATTGAAACGACAATTGAAATATGCTGCTGTTTGATATTTACACTGTTATTACCTGTATCAGTTCACCTGTGACATCTGACACCATTATCTGTTAATTATTTATGCGATGATAATACAGTTTGGCTGATAATTGATTGATTGTTGATGTTTATATTGGACGTTAAATTGTTAATGTTAAAATGATAAACAGTATGAAATTGAATTTGATATAGGATAATTAAATGTTAAATTTGATTAACTGACATTTGTATAATATGACCCCTTTAACTGTTGAATTTATTGACACATAGGATTTGTTTAATTATACTTTGAACCACTGAATGTATGATGTTAAATTAAGGATGTATGAAATTGTAAATAGATGACAAGTGAAAACCGTAATGTAATAATCTTTAATCTACATGAAATGATAGTGTAGATTCTAGAAATAATTATATTAATTCGTACAAATAACAATGCGAATTAATACGGTTATTTCGGGATTATTTGAATTGATTATTGGATTGTTATTGGTTGTTGTTATTGCTTGTTTATTTACTTTGACACCATCCCAGTTATCACACTGCAAGTTCCCTTTGATATGTTTTGATTTTGAATTGAATTGGAATCGGGTTGAAATGATAAATACCCAAATTGAACTTTGACTTAGGATAGAAAATTAAATAAAACCCGATTGGTCAATAACTTGATTTAAAAATAAAACGAAGATTTTATTTGAATAAATAATATGGGTTTGAAATGAAATTGAAATCTAGATTTTAATGAAAGGAAATTTTAATATTTAATAATCTGAAACAAAATATTTACAATGTGATCGATGAAAGAATGTTGTTTAATTTGAGAAACGATTGAATTAAGTTTTAAATTATTAAACTTTGAAATGATTTAATAATTAAGTTTTGAAATTATAATTTAGTTTGAAATTATTAAACTTTGAAATTATTTAATAATTAAACTTTGAAATTATTAAATAATTATGTTTTGAATTATTTAATAATTAAATAAGATTGAATTTTTTTAATGATTAGATTGAATTGGATTTCTAATAAGAAAAATTGAACTTTTGAATAAGTGAATTTTGTTTCGTAAATAATTGAAATTGAGTTTCTTTATTAATTAAGTTTGGAAAATTATTTAAGAAAGTAAATAAGTGAAATTGAATTTCTTTAACAAGAAACGAAAATGTGATATTTTTGAAATTAATGTAAGACTTGAAAATTGAAAGGATTTGATTTGACGAATTTAGTTTAATTCAAAATTGTAAGTTTTGTTTTAATGAAGTTGAACTTAAGAATTGATTAAATGAATTGGAAATTTAATGGAAATTGGTTTTGAAAGACAAACGAAATGTTGATTTACGAATTCTAATTGAATTGAAATTGATTTGGTTTTGAAATATATTAAATGACCAATCGGTGTAATAATTACGAAAGTTATTAAAGAGACCGGGATCGGTAATGAATATACTCTCTATCTGAACCGAAACCACTTTAATAACTATACGCGGAGTGATGATCCAGAATGAAGTGGTTGGAATGATGTACGCGTTGACTGAAGAAAGAGAACGATTTTGGATGACCCTTGACATGACTAAAACAGGAGCCGCACCGGGCCATTGAGGTTCGCCACCTCTAGCGGACACACTTCTTCGTTACCATATCTATTACTTTTGTGATTCGATTTGGGTGCACCCCTCGATTATGGGAGTGTTGTTTCGCGGTGTTGGGGTAGTAGCTGCTATGCCCAACATCAGTCCGGATCACGCAACTACTAGTATCCTAGTTGGTATCGCCTCATGTACCTTGTCATACTGATTATCCTATTCGCGACCACTACGATTTTGATTTGTACCTTTAGTATATGGATTGCCCTCTGGTGACTTCCGGTTTTGGGGAAACTACGGTCTTGTATATGCTTTTGGGAATAAACAGGTTAAGAGGTGTATGGGCCCTGCTTAACCCTACTTTGATATCTTTATATTATTGATAGACATTATCTACTTAGCGTATATTACTACCTAGTAGATAGTTTAACGGATCCTTAAAGGATGGTTATTCCAAACATCCTTTGAGTTACTTGTATTTCAATTGCTATTTCACTTGAGTTGGATTTATTAATATAAGAATGTTAATCCTGACTCGAGTGTCTTGTGTTTTTGCTTTACGCTCGGGTCAGACTGAGTGTACCAGTATTCGAGACTCACCTTTGGAGTTGGAGCTTTGCTTGAAGATCCAGCCATCTATTCTGCTTTCAGTATTCGATGATTCCAGTGATGTATTCTGCTTTGTATCTGATGTATCATATTTCTCTTCCGTTGTATCTGGTTTAACTCTGATGTAACTTATATATTTATATAGTAGCTTCATGAACTACTATCTCTTTTATTTCCGCTGCACTTATTACTCTGTGTCTGTGATCTGTGATTATTTATTTACTGTATATGCTCAGTTTTGCCAATTTAAATTAACAACGCGGTATTTTGAGCAATTCAACTCCGGCATGAGTGTCTACCTATACACTTATAATGGATGCGAATGGTCCGAAATTCCGGGTCGTTACAGTTGGTATCAGAGCTTTGGTAGCTCTAGGCAAAACTCAACATATAGGGTAAATGTATCTACAGAATCACTCTCATTCGAGTTTCAATCTCTTCCTTTGACTCGATTCCTTCGAATTTTGGAACGTTCCCCTCGGTTCCGAAATTCATTCGTGTCCTTCACTATTCGTCTTCTTTCAATCATGGAGCACCCCATAACTCCATTCTGAATGTTATCTATAATAGATCGGCGGTCTCGCCAATATTCGAATGATTCGTAAAGGAGCAAAACTCCTTTATAATAGGCATCGTTTTACCGGAGATTTCAGTACCCTTGGTTTACGATGCTATCTATCCCCTACTATACCTGAATTCCATCTCTTGAGATCGAGTGTTGATTTACCTCGGAATTCAGCATCGATCTTATTCTTGAAGTTACGGACAACCCGGTTAAGGTTGCCCGTGAATTAAATAAGCTTGTCCATCTCCTGATTCTGTTAATTAAATCACCTTATCTTTTCTTTCGAATTTATTTTCGAAAAAATTCTCTTTGATTTGAGTCCATCAAATTCGAATCTCTATCTTTGCTTTGAAATCTATTCTTGTATAGTCGAGCGAGGAAGTGTATTTGTAAATTAATATTAAAATGTTTTATTATATTGTGTTGTTTGAGTTGTTGATGTTGATTTGGGTTTTCGATCGATTCGTCTGATCAACGCTATCGATAGGATTTCCAAAACACTTGAGCAGAGCAAACTGACACAATATTGTTTTCAAAATTTGTTTGATTATACATAAAAAAAAATAAGTAAATTTTTTTGAAATTTAATAGGTTAATTAAATTGTTTGTTTGAAATGATAATATTTTATTATCATTTATTGTTCTAAATGAATTTATAATTATGGTTTATAAATTGATTTGGAATTTGAAATGAATTAAATTCAAAAATTTGAGAATTTAGTTTCCGGTGATTTCGAACTTTGATTTTATAATTTTAAAGTATATATTATTGAAGTATTTTCGAATAGAAATCGTTTTCAAAGAATTTTTAAAATGTTGAAATCAGTGCTCTTCTCTTTGTCGCTGGAAAATAATTTCGGTGATGGCGGCCGCATCATCGACGTTCATTTTCGAGTTTCGAAGCGGAGATACTATTCTGTAGTTTTGCTACGGTTTTGTTTTGAAAAAAAATTAATTATTAATTATTTTGATTTGAATTTCTTCAGTATATTTTGATTTACATATATATAGGTATCTTATTTTAAAATTTTAATTTGATTGACATAAATATATTATATATAACTCTAAATTGTTTAAGTTAATCGGAAATCTAATTCTTAAATTTTGTTAAAGGATGATTTTAATTATAAACAAAACCAAAATTTGGAATAAATCTTTAAACTTGGATAATTGAATTGGGAAAATTTATTTGTATATTGTTCAACTGCATTCTAATACAACTTACCTAAATCATTCAGAAGTTGAATATGTAATTGGATAATATATATAGTAAATTGAATTTATAAATAAAATTTAAGTGTTTATAATAAATGTTATACACTAAATTTTGATTATAAAGATGTTAATAAAGTTAGATAGGATAATAAGTAAACTCAGTTAACAATGAAATAAATTTGTTTTGAAAGAATTAATAAATTGAAATTTGATCAACTTATGAAAATACCTTGAATTTGAAAACAATTAGTAAATATAAATTAATTAAAATCGAAACTTTTATGGTTTAAATTAATTTATATGGGTTAAATATATGTGATTAGATATATTAAGTAGAATAAATTTAACAATAATGTGGAATAAAGAAGAATTTAATCTGTTGAAGAAAATATGATTACAATAAAAGATTATTCAAATTTATGGTTTTAGAAATTGTAAATTTAAGATAATTGGATAATATGATAATAAATTTAAAAATAATTGAGATTGATTTAGTTAAATCAAATGGATTAAATCAATTATTGAATATAAATTAATTTAAATTTGAATTTATATGGCTTAAATTAATTGTAATTTTGTATTTCAAATCTATTTTCTTTCTGGTTGTTTCTATCCTCCTTCCTCGTTCCTTTTCGGGGACGAAAAGTTTTGAGTAGGGGAGAATGTAATGACCCGTAAATTTCAACTGTTTTAATAACGTAATTAGTTGAAATTTTGTGAAATTTTAAACGATAAAATTTTGAAATATAAATTTAATATTTGGAATACGTCTAGTTAAACATAGCAACTGGTAAATTTTCGTACGAAAATATGGAAGTTTATTTCGTGCGTAAATTCACTTCAATTTAATCAGTTAAAAAGCGTTGAAAATAAAATGTTTCCGAAACTCAAATATTTTTACATAGAAAAATTCTAAACCATCTTCTGAGCAAGATGTCAGTTTGTCGTTTTTCAAAATTTGGACATCTATTGCTCCGTCGTTCTTATTTTCTGCAAAATAGCAGTATTCTGGTACCGATATCGATTTTTATCGGATGATCGTACCACTGATTTCTATATACCGTTTTGATCGTCTCGTCATGCCGATCTCTACGGTATATTCGATTGTCAAATTCGGAGTTCCGTTGCACGTTGCACTTTGCGTAACGCCTTTCGTATCGGTACACGTTCGTGCCTTTTGAGTTCTTGTGCCTATTCAAATTTCCACGGTATATCATTCCAATAGTCATCAGTAATTATCATTTTCAGCTTTTAACCTTTCCAGTTCCCAATGTGCAATTTATAATTGCTATTCCTACTGGTTCCTATTCATCTTCTAGAATTCCCCTTACTATGTTCATTTTGATATATTAAATAAGTGAACACATAATTTCATTTCCTTTGCCTGTAACGTGTCTCCAATCTGAAGCCAAGCTTTTCACATCCCTTTTGTTTCTTATGGTTGCACGTCCCTCCACCACTTGCCACCTTGACACACTCTTGCTCGGCCGTTCATCACCGCACATAGTTCAACCTACTCCTCCATGTCAGCCTTCACCTCCATGGCCTCGCAGCGACCCGAGACCGCCTTCAGCCCCACCAAGCGCCTCCAACCACTGCTCCCGCCAACGCAGCAAACTGCAGCAGCCACCTCGCCCATCCATCCCCTGCTAACCCACAAGACCCGCCCACATCCATTGCTGTACCTCACGACGCACCTACCACCTTCCCCATGATCGCACTGCTCCCATCTCCACTCCACCGAGTCACCGACTTCATCACAACCTGACATGTTTCGGCCAACCCATTCTCTCCATGCCTTGCAGCTACCCTACTCTCCTCTGTTCTGGCATCCCCATCTTTCTTCTTGCAATTCACTCGCAACCCATGTCTTCATTGCAATAAGGTATTATATCTATAATGTATATATAAAGTAAGATTGTATATAAAAAAAAATATGTTATAAATATAGTTTAAACTGTAAGTTTATATGCAATTATATATGATGTGGTGCAGTATATAATTCGATCTATTTACACGTATCAAGATACGTATGTTATATATATACTTTGAAAAGAATTATATGTTCAATATAAATGGTCTATTGTTATAAAGTTATGAAAGTGTGTTATAGGTTATCTATTTATATAAGTTGTAAGCTGTTATATGAGTTGCAGGTAGTATTTTATAAGTTTATATGAGTTGCAGGTAGTATATAAGTTATATAGGGAAATTGTATGTGCTGTAAATATATTATATGAAGGTTAGAGATTTGTCTATGTCGATTATATAAGAATGTAAAGAAGTATTTTATAAGTTGCAACATTTCATAAGTTTACATATATAAAAATTCTGTACAGGACAGTTAGGATGTTAATATACATATGTTAGTTTCTAGATATTTATATAAATACGTAAATATGTTAAATTGCATTTGAGATTTTAGTGGATATGTATAATCTACCTACATTTAGTTGCATGTAATTTTGTTCACCTGTACACATACTCTGTTTTGTTTCGGGTTGCATAGTTGTTAGTATATAACCGGTTCATTTATATTTTTAGTATATTATACGTAGGTTTATATATTGTTTTATAATATACAATTCTGTTCTTAAAATAAGGTCTGGGTTTTTAACTTTTATATATATATATCGAAGGCTTATATCCCGTGTTTGTGTGGTTGATAAAGAAATAGTATATATATTGGTTCTGAGCAATTGTATATAAAGTATGTTTCGTGTGTGCTGGCGTTTATAAAATATATATACTTTTGTAGCTTTTAAATATAAGTTTGCTAATATTTTGATGAGCTTATAAAAGTATGATTTTGTGTGTTGCGTGTGCGGGGTAAAGCATTTATAAATATACATTATATTTCGAAGTTCGGCCCTACTAAAATATATTTGGTATATACAAGTAAAAAAAAAAAAGTTTTTTTTTCTTCTTCTTTGAAATGCATATATATATTAAAAATAATATGTGTTTAAATTAGCTTTGATTTGAGAATAATAATAATATAATGTACGTTTCATTTTTTTTGTATTATCATACTAATTTTGATTCTTAATTCCTAATTCATCAGTTTTATCTAGCGAACTCGTCTCCATCGTGCTTTGCTTCAAAATTCGTGCTCAGATTCATAACTCATCACCATCGTCAAACCCCTATAGCCTCGAAAGGTGAGCACTCACTCACGATTAACGTTCTTTTATTTATTAAATTTGATTTCAATTGAAACGACAATTGAAATATGCTGCTGTTTGATATTTACACTGTTATTACCTGTATCAGTTCACCTGTGACATCTGACACCATTATCTGTTAATTATTTATGCGATGATAATACAGTTTGGCTGATAATTGATTGATTGTTGATGTTTATATTGGACGTTAAATTGTTAATGTTAAAATGATAAACAGTATGAAATTGAATTTGATATAGGATAATTAAATGTTAAATTTGATTAACTGACATTTGTATAATATGACCCCTTTAACTGTTGAATTTATTGACACATAGGATTTGTTTAATTATACTTTGAACCACTGAATGTATGATGTTAAATTAAGGATGTATGAAATTGTAAATAGATGACAAGTGAAAACCGTAATGTAATAATCTTTAATCTACCTGAAATGATAGTGTAGATTCTAGAAATAATTATATTAATTCGTACAAATAACAATGCGAATTAATACGGTTATTTCGGGATTATTTGAATTGATTATTGGATTGTTATTGATTGTTGTTATTGCTTGTTTATTTACTTTGACACCATCCCAGTTATCACACTGCAAGTTCCCTTTGATATGTTTTGATTTTGAATTGAATTGGAATCGGGTTGAAATGATAAATACCCAAATTGAACTTTGACTTAGGATAGAAAATTAAATAAAACCCGATTGGTCAATAACTTGATTTAAAAATAAAACGAAGATTTTATTTGAATAAATAATATGGGTTTGAAATGAAATTGAAATCTAGATTTTAATGAAAGGAAATTTTAATATTTAATAATCTGAAACAAAATATTTACAATGTGATCGATGAAAGAATGTTGTTTAATTTGAGAAACGATTGAATTAAGTTTTAAATTATTAAACTTTGAAATGATTTAATAATTAAGTTTTGAAATTATAATTTAGTTTGAAATTATTAAACTTTGAAATTATTTAATAATTAAACTTTGAAATTATTTAATAATTATGTTTTGAATTATTTAATAATTAAATAAGATTGAATTTTTTTAATGATTAGATTGAATTGGATTTCTAATAAGAAAAATTGAACTTTTGAATAAGTGAATTTTGTTTCGTAAATAATTGAAATTGAGTTTCTTTATTAATTAAGTTTGGAAAATTATTTAAGAAAGTAAATAAGTGAAATTGAATTTCTTTAACAAGAAACGAAAATGTGATATTTTTGAAATTAATGTAAGACTTGAAAATTGAAAGGATTTGATTTGACGAATTTAGTTTAATTCAAAATTGTAAGTTTTGTTTTAATGAAGTTGAACTTAAGAATTGATTAAATGAATTGGAAATTTAATGGAAATTGGTTTTGAAAGACAAACGAAATGTTGATTTACGAATTCTAATTGAATTGAAATTGATTTGGTTTTGAAATATATTAAATGACCAATCGGTGTAATAATTACGAAAGTTATTAAAGAGACCGGGATCGGTAATGGATATACTCTCTATCTGAACCGAAACCACTTTAATAACTATACGCGGAGTGATGATCCAGAATGAAGTGGTTGGAATGATGTACGCGTTGACTGAAGAAAGAGAACGATTTTGGATGACCCTTGACATGACTAAAACAGGAGCCGCGCCGGGCCATTGAGGTTCGCCACCTCTAGCGGACACACTTCTTCGTTACCATATCTATTACTTTTGTGATTCGATTTGGGTGCACCCCTCGATTATGGGAGTGTTGTTTCGCGGTGTTGGGGTAGTAGCTGCTATGCCCAACATCAGTCCGGATCACGCAACTACTAGTATCCTAGTTGGTATCGCCTCATGTACCTTGTCATACTGATTATCCTATTCGCGACCACTACGATTTTGATTTGTACCTTTAGTATATGGATTGCCCTCTGGTGACTTCCGGTTTTGGGGAAACTACGGTCTTGTATATGCTTTTGGGAATAAACAGGTTAAGAGGTGTATGGGCCCTGCTTAACCCTACTTTGATATCTTTATATTATTGATAGACATTATCTACTTAGCGTATATTACTACCTAGTAGATAGTTTAACGGATCCTTAAAGGATGGTTATTCCAAACATCCTTTGAGTTACTTGTATTTCAATTGCTATTTCACTTGAGTTGGATTTATTAATATAAGAATGTTAATCCTGACTCGAGTGTCTTGTGTTTTTGCTTTACGCTCGGGTCAGACTGAGTGTACCAGTATTCGAGACTCACCTTTGGAGTTGGAGCTTTGCTTGAAGATCCAGCCATCTATTCTGCTTTCAGTATTCGATGATTCCAGTGATGTATTCTGCTTTGTATCTGATGTATCATATTTCTCTTCCGTTGTATCTGGTTTAACTCTGATGTAACTTATATATTTATATAGTAGCTTCATGAACTACTATCTCTTTTATTTCCGCTGCACTTATTACTCTGTGTCTGTGATCTATGATTATTTATTTACTGTATATGCTCAGTTTTGCCAATTTAAATTAACAACGCGGTATTTTGAGCAATTCAACTCCGGCATGAGTGTCTACCTATACACTTATAATGGATGCGAATGGTCCGAAATTCCGGGTCGTTACACTCAAGCTCCCAGAGAGACACTCAGACGTTACCTGGAAAGGTTCCACGCTGCATGCGCTGAGATTAGCAACCCTAATGACAATTCCATTCTGATGGCATTGACTAAGGGAATCGATCCTGATTCCGAATTTGGCAACTGGTTGGCCAGAAAACCCCCTGCGTCATTGGACCATTTCTATTCTAAGGCAGCACAGTTCTTGAGAAGGGAGGTTGCGAAACAGTCTAGGAAAAAGGATGATGCGGGGCCCAATGTGGAAGAAATCCAAAGCAATGTCGCTGTGAAACAAACCGGGCAGGGTTCCGGAAAGTTGCTGTTAAATATACTGAATAAACAGAATCGGCAGAAAGGTGATGGAAATCAGGGAAGGAAGCAGGATCAGAATCGCAGACCGCGACGTAGAGCTCCCATGTTTGACACTTATACTCCTTTAAATACATCTCTTGAAAATGTGTACTTGCAAACTTGTAATACTATCCAATATAAGAAACCTGCTCCGAAGCAATCGTCAGAGAAACATATTCAAACTAGGAAGTTTTGTAGATTTCATGATAGTTATGGCCACAATACGAACGAGTGTCGTCATCTACAGGATATTATCGAGAAGTTGATCTGAGAAAGAAAGTTAGAACAGTTCGTTTGGGTGCCGCAGGCTGGAGGTCCGAGTTCATCAAATCAAAATCAAATACCAAATCAGGTTAGACCGGAGGAACCCTCTCGTATCGGCGGGAGGTTAGTGATTAACATTTTTAGTGATGGTCCTCATCCAGCGGATCAGAGCTGGAGGGAAATGGAGTCGTATGCCAGCTCTATTAGGCATGCGAGCTTCGAATGTTGCAGTAATTTGGAAGATGGGGCTCCGGCAAAACAACAGAAAACGATGACAGACGACATCATATTTCTAGATAGGGATGTCGACAGAGTTGAAGCCCCAACCATCGATCCACTAGTCATTTCAGCTCAGATAGGTCCTGCTTGGATGAAGAGGATCTTAGTGGACAGTGGAAGTTCAGCGAACATACTCTTTAGGCGAGCCTACGATCAAATGAAGATGGAAGCGAAAGATATAAAGCCTTGTTAGTCTCGTATTCATGGCTTCAATGGAAGTGCGACTATACCCACTAGGATGGTGGAGCTACCGGTGGAGTTGGGAGTGGGAGAGCACCAGAGAGTTCAGATATTGCAGTTTATTGTACTGGATATTGACTCACCATACAACGCTTTCTTAGGCCGACTGGCCCTAGCTAAGTTCAGGGCCGCTATCGCTCCTTGGTGTCTAACTTTGAAATTCCCTACCGATAATGGAGTCGGAGTCGTTCAGGGTGACCAGGCTACTGGACGAGCCTGTTATGTTGCTGAGCTGTGGAGGCGTAGCGAAAAGAGAAGGGAAAGAGCATAGAGGAATCTCTCTGCGTCCGCTTTGTGGATAATTGACAGTTAATGCCTAGGCCAAGGCCCGGGCACCACAACCAATTCCTAAGAGATCTTGACCCGAGAGATACCGAAAGTGAAGATGAAGTCAAAGACAGTCAGGCTTCTCCGACAGAGCCAACGATTGATGTTTCGATCGATAATGATGACGATTCTAAAATGGTAAAGATTGGATCTCAGCTAAGCCAACAGATGAAAGAGGAATTGGTTGAATTTCTCTGGGCAAAGCTCGACGTGTTTGCCTAGACGCACTCTGACATGTGTGGGATCTCGTCGGACATCGCAAGCCACACATTGAATATTGACCCGAGGCATGTGTCGGTCAAGCAAAAAAGGCGTGGTATGGATCCAGAGAGATCTGCCACCCTTAAGGAAGAGGTGGATAAACTCAGGTCGAACGGGTTTTTCCGAGATGCATTATATCCAGAATGGGTGTCCAATCCTATACTTATCAGGAAACCTAACAGAAAATGGAGAACATGCGTTGACTACTCGGACTTGAATAAAGCTTGCCCTAAAGACAGTTTTCCACTTCCCCAGATTGATCAGTTCTTAGACTCAATGGCCGGACATGAACTTTTATCCTTCATGGACGTATATTCTGGTTACAATCAGATACCGTGGCACCTACCTGATCAGGAGCATACCCGCTTTGTCACCGATTTGGGACTCTATTGTTATAAAGTGACGCCATTCGGACTTAAGAATGCCGGGGCAACCTATCAGAGACTCATCGACCGAATGTTCGCTAATCATATCGGAGAGACCATGGAGGTATATGTGGATGACATGCTTGTGAAGTCACGATTCTCCACCAATCATATCAAAGACCTGGAAACGATGTTCAACATCCTCCAAGAGTACAGAATGAAACTCAACCCGTTGAAATGTCACTTTGGGGTCGCATTTGGAAAATTCCTTGGATTCATCATTAATACTCGGGGAATCGAAGCCAATCCTAAGAAAATCTGGGCATTTAGAAATCTTAAGACTCCAAGGACTATAAACCAAGTTCAGAGCTTCAATGGGAAGGTAGTAGCACCGAGCAGGTTCATTTCAAAATCCACCGACAAGTGCATTCCCTTCTTTGATCTAATCAGAAAAGGGAAACGGAACTTTGAATGGACTACATAGTGTGAGGGAGCATTCTGAGCACTGGTTCAACACCTATCCACACCACCCATTGTATCAAAACTTTTTGGTCACGAGAGACTGTACATTTACTTGGCGGTGTCAAAAAACGCAATCAGTGCTGCTTTAGTTCGGGAGGAGGACCGGATACAACGGCCAGTCTATTACATCAGCAAACGGCTGACTGGAGCAGAAAGAAATTATTCGAAATGGAGAAGTTAGCTTACTGTCTTGTCATTGCCTCGAGAAAGCTACGCCCATATTTTTAGGCTCATCCTATCACTATCTACACTGACCAGCCATTACGAAAGGTCCTTACGCGGCCTGAGACGTCTGGTAGGTTACTCAAGTGGAATATCGAGCGGAGTCAGTTCGACCTCACTTACACACCAAGACGAGCTATTTAAGGACAAGTCCTAGCAGAATTCATCGCTGAATTCACTATCCCATAGGACTTGCCCAAAACCAGCAAATCTCCCAAATATGTTTGGAAGTTACATACTGATGGTGCATCAAATGACCCCTGCTCAGGCGCTGGGGTTGTGCTTGAAACTCCTGAAGGCTGATCTATATGTTATGCTTTGAAGTTTAATTTCCGTGCCACCAACAACGAGGCTGAATACGAGGCCCTGCTCGCCGGACTAAGGCTTGCCAAAGATTTAAGAATCATTACTGTGGAGATTTACTGCGATTCACAATTGGTCGTGTGTCAAGTTCAGGGGGAATACCAGGCCAAAGACCGAAGACTGGCCGCCTATCTCACTCGGGTCCAGGAAATATTGAATCAGTTTGATTATTATGCCATCTATCGCATACCCCGAGAACACAATCAGAAGGCCGATTCCTTGGCAAAATTAGCCAGCACTGGTGAGGCACAGCAAATGGGACTCGTTCCTGTTGAGACACTATCTTCCTCAAGTATTGATCAAATGGAGACCAACTGGGTACTTGAAGTCATACCCGATAAGGAGTTATGGATGACTCCGTTCAGAAACTATCTCGAGCATGGGACCCTGCCAGAGCGCAGGTGCGAGAAAAGACAAGTTCTTCGAAAGGCTTCGCGGTTCACTATTCAGAATGGAGTCATGTATAGAAGAGGGTACTCTGTTCCTTTACTCCAGTGTATCGCCCACGATGAAATCAAACGAGTATTGCATGATGTACATGAAAGAGAATGAGGCGATCACACCGGGAGGCAAGCTCTTGCTAAGAAAGTGCTCTGATATGGTTATTATTGGCCGACTGTAAATCGTGACGCATTAGATTATGCCAGGAAATATGACAGATGTTAAAAACATGCTCGAATTCCAAGAGCTCTGCCTACCGAAATAACTTAGATGGTCAATCCATGGCCGTTCGCAATATGGGGCATCGACATTATTGGGTCTCTACCTCTAGCTAAAGGTGGCATGAAGTACGCCATCATTGCAGTTGATTACTTTACCAAATAGGTGGAAGCCGAGCCCCTTGCTACTACCACAGCGAAGAAAGTGATCAACTTTGTTGTACGCAACATTATTTGTCAATTTGGTCTCCCACATACCATCATCACTGACAACGGAGCCCAATTCGATAGTGTCGATTCCAAGAATTTCTATCAGAGATTACATATCTAGAAGAAGTTCTTAGCAGTTGCACACCCTCAAGCGAATGGACAGGTCGAAGCTGTTAATAAAATTATAAAGTCCATTCTGAAAAAACGAATGGAAAATGCCGAGGGAAAATGGGTCGATGAGCTTCCTATGGACCTATGAGCTTATCCAACAACCCACAAGTCCACGATCGGCCATACTCCATTCTCACTTTCATACGGTTCAGAAACCGTTATTCCAGTCGAGTTGGAAGTGCCTTCTCATCGTGTTACATATTATGACCCGAAGACAAATGATATATTACTTGCCGAGTCTTTGGACTTATTAGATGAGAAGCGAGAAGAGGCTGATTTGAGGGCAGTCGCGTACCGAAGTCGAGTCGCCCAACTGTACAATGCTAAGGTCCGACCTCGAACCTTTGAACTCGGCGATCTCATCCTTAAGAGAATTTACTCGGTCCCTTCGCATATGAAACCAACGTGGGAGGGACCGTATGTCATTGAACGAAGACTCGGAGATGGCACATTCAAATTATCGACCATTGATGGGCTCACTTTGCCAAGAGCCTGGAATAGCTAGAGCTTCGTCGCTACTACACATAACAGGCTTTATTTATTCATTCAGTCTGCTTTTCATTTGCAATTTTTGTATGCATTTCGAAATTTGAATTTGTAATAAGGCACCTGACTTTGCCATACTTTCTTATTTCAGCAATAAAATGCCATCTCTTCGAGCCAGAGCAGTGATTCTTAAAATACGTCCTACAACAATCACAATGCACGGAGAGCTATGTTCCATCCTACGGTGGGACTTATTCAAATAGGGAGTGACTGTGATACGACCGATCACTCGCTAAGTGAAACCCAAGCTCGGGGGCAAGCCATCACACTGAAGCCAAAAAAGGATTGATACACGACAATCCTCTAACTAACTTCGGCTCCCAGAGTGCGAGCTAGAGTATAAACTTACAAATGTGGGCTCGAAGAGGGTGGATCTGTCCACCTAACGACTTTGCCCATGTTTAATCCAAGTCTGAGGAGGATGGATCTGTCCGTCTAACGACCTCACTTGTTAACTCAGGGTGGATGTGACCCGACCGTCCATGATCTTGATAAATCTATCGTTCCCAGAGTGCGAACGAAATACTGAAACTCAAAACAGATGTGATCGATCGTCTGTTGACCAACTCCAAATTCCCAGAGTGTGAATTGGAGTATAAACATCAAAATGGGTGTGACTGACCATCCATCGACTAAATCTAAGATTCTAGAGCACGGGCTGAAATAAGCTCAAACCGGGTGTGAACCAACCGCACGTGAGACAACTCCGAGTCCCCAAAGTGCGGATCGGAGTATAAACACAAATTGGGTGTGATTAATCACCCATAAATCAATCTAAGTCCCCAGAGTGTGGAAAAAATTCTAGATATCAAACGGGTGTGACTGCATGCCCGTAAAATAACCTAAGTCCCCGAAGCATGGACATATCTTTAAACATTAGACGGGCGTGACCGACCGCCGACGTACAAGTGCAATCCTCGGAGTGTGGATGTGATTACCAATAGATGAACGAGTGTGATCCAATCACTCGATCCCATCTCTTTTCAACTTTGTTCCGACTAAGTGAAGCTCGATTTATCAAAGACGGAAAGCGACTGCCTAAAATTCAAGAACCAGCTACTGACCGAGACAGTACAATGTTGAGACTCGACTTAACGTTCGGTTATGACCTGAAGCCATAACTTTGGGGCTTAACAACTGAACTTAGGCCCGATTAAGAGATTAAGGCTTCACAAGTACATTGAATGGAGGTTCGAGCGTTAAAGCACTTAAGTAAATACACGAAACTATGCGGGAAATAAAATGGAATTTTATTTTAACTATTCTTTGAAAAAGAAGGATAAGTACAAAAATCGTTCCGAGAAATCCTACTAGCAGGGGCCGAACCCGCATCTATACACGGCCCACAGGAAACAAAAAAGAAATTCCTATCTATCTACCAAAAAAGGGAGCAAGAAGATACGTCTACTCCCTCGGTTTCTTCTTCTTCCTCCCCAGCGTCGACCCACTGGAGCTACCACTTGGATGCCTCTTCGAGCCTTTGCCTTTTGGTGGTTGATCTCCAGCTAGAGGAATTATGGTAATCTCTTCCTCCAAACTCATGGAAATTGGAACACTTTCTAAATGCGGAGTCGGAGGAATAGGAACACTCTCGACATTGGAAGACGAGGGAGGCATGCCGGTATCAACAATTATTCCACCGGGAGAAATCATTCGCAGAGGTGCTGGACCAGGACCAGCCATACCACCGCCGATACCACTGGCCTGTGCGGCTGCTTCCATCTCGGCATTAATCTCCGCTATTATCTCTTCTTCATGAATAGTTTGAGCGTCCATGGGGATGCTGCCAGTTGGGCCCGAAGAGCTGGCCATGAATGCGCCTACGCCCATGACGAATGGCAGGTCGGTAAGTGGGTCACTTTGATGACCAAGGAGTTCCTCCATCATCTGCTCTTCAAAAGTAAAAGCGCTCCCTTCTACTCCGTCAGTTGGCGCAGCAGCTGTTGTTGTGGTTGCCTCCGTTATAAGGGCCTCCTGCTCATGATGTGACTCTTGGGTTGCGGGGGCACGGCCAGTGCAGCTCCTATCGCTGAATAAAGATAAGAGAAAAGGTGTTAGTACTTTGAATAAAGCTCCTTACTTTGGATAAATGCGAGAAATGTTCAGAAGACCTTCCTCAGATTGGCTCATGGGTGGAGCCGGAGCGGCTTCAGAGGCATGCTCGCGAGCTGGAGACAATTGCGGTTGATCAGGATTGTAAGCAGGCACAGATAGAGGATCAACCATGGGAATATATTCGGGCTGGGTTGGCATAGGAATTTCAGAGCTCGTATCATGATGATCAACGCCAATACCCTCTCCATCCTCCAGATGCTGAGTGTCGAGTCTCTCTTTCTCGAATATAATAGTGGCATCATGGAGAACTCTTCTCTCATCCTCATTTAGCACCTGATTCTCTAATTCGAACTCATTGATGGATTTGGTATGGTGCTCTGCTTTTTCATCTTCAATCAAGCGGCACCAAGAATTACATAGATGCGATAGATAATCTTTAAGCCAGCTCAAATTTCAATGCTTCAGAACATTGGCATTATATGTAATGAGGAGATCTTCAATGTCACCCTCCAACCTGGCCTCTGCCGCTCTCACTTCACCCTTAACCCTGGCTTCGACTTCCTGAACCTTTAGCGTTGCAACATCCCTCTCATCCCTAAGTGCCATAGCCTGCTCGCATGCTTCCTGAGCGGCTTTATGTGCATCGTCTTTTTCTTTGACGACTTCAGCAAATTTGGCTTTAAGCTCCTCAAGCTCTTTTAGCGCCGCATCTCTTTCAGCCATGACGGTGGTGGTCCGGTGCCCCATTTCCTCAACCAGGGCTAGATGCGTTCGCCTCATCTCCTCCATCCTCTGGGTTGCCTCGTCGGCTCTTTTATTAGCCTCCGTTTTTGAATTTCTCGTAGACTCGTTTTCATCATTAAGCACCTGGATTATGCGGTCCTTTTGAGCGAGATCAGTTCCTAGTTTCTCGATTGTCTTCACCCGCTCAAAGGCCACCGTTGATATTTTGTCTACGGTCTTCATCCATTCCCGATATTGGCCATAAATATCGTATATGTAGTCATGCATCGTTTGTTCTACCTCATTGGGTATTCGCTTTAAGTGCGGGGGAAATATGAAGCCGTCAAAGCAGATATTCAAAAAATCCTTTTTCAACTTAGCGATTATAATCGCTCCTTCCCTAGTGGGTTCTGTTACGGCTTGTTCAGTGGCAACGGGAGCTTCGATTTCAGTCCTTCGACGTTGTTGGTCAGGCCTAGATGCTTGGGGAGGTGGTATTTGATGCAAAGATTCAATGGGTTGTTTACCAAAACCAGAGGGTTTTGTCGGACCTCTAGGTGGCGGAGAGCATGACTGGGAACAGCGCCTATACTCCCTCTCCCTCCCCCTATCCCTTTCCCTCTCGTAGCGCTCCCTCTCCTGACTAGAATAACCGCGATCGCGGTCTCTATCGGCCTCACGTTTGCGAGACTCAGAGTATGAGCTAGATAAACGGCGCGCAGAACGAAGGCTACCAAGCATAGATTCCCGCCTCGACATCGTATCTGTAAAATGAAGAGAGAAATAGAGTTGGTAATCTTCAGAGATGAATAACTTGTGATTGAAAATCGTGTGGCGCCGTGAAGTGTGTGTGTGCATGTGCAAACCCCCCAACCAACCGGTTGTAATGGCCGTACTCGGAGGAGTCGGCTCTTCTATGTCTAAAGCGCTTTGGAGCCCCTCTAATTGGGTATCTTAGTGCAAAGGCAAGTCATCCGGAATGGGTATGTCTGCCAGTCCTACAAAGGAGCTCTCCATCTACGAAGGAGGAATCTCTTGACTAATTGCAGGCAAAGAGGCTACGACTGTTTTGCACCTTACAGATTTTCGAGCAGTAGACTTGCCTCTTCTCTTCCGTTTTAAAGATTGAGAACTTTGCGAAGGCCCGACTGTGGGCTCGTCTCCAGCGGACATATTCCCATCACCGCCTTGCTCTGTAATTACTATCCCGGATGATCTCCTTCAAGCTTGCCTCACCGGGGCCGCCCTAAGAACTTCTACGAGTCCAATGCTTTGGTCTCTGTTAATTAGCCCGACGGCGACCAGATTCTCGTCCATAAGGACTTCGTCAATCTCTCTGCACTCAGCGGGCACCTGTTGGAGAACTCTTACTATCTCCTTGAACTGAGCACCTTTAGGTCGTGGAATTAAAGCTGTTAAAGAAAAGAAAATGTTAGACTCAACATCAACTACCATTACCCAGTTAGTCAACAAGGAGGCCAGGGCACTTACGTCTTGCTAACCACCGTCTGGCGAACCCCGGTGGACACCGAACGTAGAACCATTCGGTCTTAAATTAACTCAACTTGCTCCAAGCCCCAGTCACGACTTGGCAATTTCTAACTGCTTCTAGAAATGTAAAGGAAGGGTTGTCTCCATGACTCTTTATATTGAATAAGTATCTGATTACCTATACCATCGGAGGACGGAAGAGGTGCTCCATGAAGATGACAAACAAGCTATTGAGCAAGGCATACCCATTCGGGTGCAGCTGAGATGGAGCGATCCTCAAGAAAAATAGAACTTACCGGATGAATTGGTTGAAAGGAGTAAGTGTCCCGGCTGCACACATAAATCTGTTGCAGGCTGTATACCCTTTCGAGGGGTTGTGGGCTCTATCTTCTGATCCTGCAATAAGACATCGTCCAGCAACAACCCATGTCTTAAACAAATTCTGCCCAGCATATCTTTCAAAATATTTGAGCGGACAGAATCTTGTGGGTGTGCGATGAAGACTACTCCAGGTAGCTCATCCGGAGCAAGGATAATAACTTCAGCTGCAATAACCGGCATTTCGATTACGAGGAGAGGCAGACTCTGAACATCCTGTGACTGTGAACTTGCAGGTTCCATAGTTATGAACTCAGTAAAAATCATCATTAGACGACAATAAACCCATGTGTCCCCTAGTGTGAAGTGCGCGAATGTGTTGTACAGTGCAGTGCTACATGATATTTAAGAAATTCTATAGAATTTGAGAAATGTTCAAACGATAAGACTTCGAGATTCGATCGGAGTGACCATCACCGCTGACCATCACAACCGTGCCATTCAGACTTAGGAGATCGATCCAAGTTAAAGTTCGCCAAATTTGTCAAGTTATAGTTCCATCAACAAGCTTCGAAAGGCAGTCAAATATGCAGTAAAACAGTTAAGTCCAATTATGCAAGGTTGAAGCTCGTCGGAGTCGAATGTTCGATTATGCAAGATTTTTTATCCATCATGGGTTGTACTTGGACCGATCACCAGGGACATATTTGTATCGGTCATGGCAGATAGCAGTTCGTAACGATCATGGAACATCATTTCATATCGGTCACCCAAAGATCAATTCGTATCGATCGAAGTCCTCTGATTCGTATCGATCACCATGTCCAGGATTCATATCGATTACTGCGTATCGATACGAATGACCATCATTAGTTGATCGACACGAATACCCACTAACTATCGAAACGAAGCACTTCACTTATTCGATGTGCAGTTTCGTCATATCCAAATTGATACAAAATCGCCCATCATCCATCATCGATATAGGTCATTTCTTCGTATCCCTCCACACTTCTTCTTCTCCAAACATCACAAATGTCATTCCATCCTCCTTCAATCATGCTCCCATCTAACTCCGACCTCGTCATTACCAGAACTGGTCACGATCATGAATGGATTAGCAGTTAAACTCGAGTCTCATCGTTTTTAATGTGAAGTTATTAATTAATTACCTAATTTAAAGATTTGGGTCGAGCGATTAAAGAGTTATGTTGATTTGGAGGCGAGGACAATTCCTATTTCTCGGTTTTTTCAGTCGATACCAAAGCAAGTGAGAAATGAAGACAAGTAAAATTATTTCTAAGTCTAGAACCATATTTATATGGTTTGAACCCAGGCAGATGTCGATTCGTCTCCCAATTATATTGACCGGTAGATAGCATTCTCCTATGTCATCCATACGAAGGGTTGTTCGTATCCAACTACCCGCATCGGCCAAGAATGCAACTGTTCGTGACCATCAGCTCGAATCAATCTAGAGCATGGCCATTTGTATCCATCTCTTTGGAGACTAAAGGGATTCGTATCCATTGATACAAAGAAATTTCTAAGAACAAACTATTTCGTATCGATAGCCATTGACATGAAATGCCTATCCCAACTTCTCAAATCGATCCAGAAGAGGATCGATATGAAGGGATATTCTAATAATGACCATCAAGCGTCGTTACAACTCGAATTTCACAACGATCCAGGAGAAGATCGATACGAAACTCGATTCAAAAAAAAAACTTGACAATGACTCGTGAATGTGCAAACATTAACGAGAGTCGGGTTAACATACGTGCATGTATGACGGACTAACATTCAATTTTCAAAATTCATAGGAATTGAATGTTCACATGGTGACAATTACAACATTGGACAACAGATTGATAGCGCTCGACACTCAGTTACAACAATGCACTATACAATCTTTTGACAAAAAGACAACAACTATTCAGCGAATCAGATAGAACTTTTCAGAATGAGAATTGCAGCTTTTCAAAGCACATCATGTTCACACAAGACGCACTTTGGGGGGCAAATGTTATCCCGCCTTTTGGCAAGGCTGTGACACCAAGAAATCGACTGAAAACCAAAGACATATCGTCCCCGAAGATCGGTTACACACAGGTCGACTATGGATAATGGTGAATTTTGTCTGAGTCCAGATCAAGCTACAATCGATGTAATACGACTATAAAAGCAATAAAAGTCAACGTTTCAAATTTCCAGTCAATTGGAGTTGGTATGATCAAGATATTGATCGGTCAAGATGCACGAAGGAAGCCTCATTTCGTATCCACCATGATTCAACCTCCTTCGTATCCATCCAAACCAACCTCATTCGTAACCATTGGATTTCATATCCATCCCTCAAAAAAGCATTGGTTCGTATCCATCAGTAGCCCGCATTGATCAGACTTCCATAATTTTAGCTTTAAAGTTATTCGTATCGATCATCTCGTCCAGACAGTTTGTATCGATTGGCCGGTGATCAATACGAAACGTATAAGCAAATTTTGATATGAAAGGAATGAGTACATATCGATACAGACTGAAGTAAAAGCCATCGATACGAAATAGCAACACATCATCGATACAATGTAGAGCGCCGAACATCGATACGAGAAGAACGGCCCAGAATGATACGAATGGAATTGCATTGTATCGATACGAACAAAACATGTTCAAGTGGAAGATTCGGTCAATCGGCATGGAAAGTGGATCGATCCTAGAACATAGCGCCACATCACCCTGAACGACACGTGCCAGCATCGATACAAATTGTATCGATACGAACTCGGAAGCCTTTTGCAAATCCAAACTTGGATCGATCATAACACAAAATCTACAAGTCCAAATGCTACCAAATTTTCACAGGAGCTTGCGTACCACCTCAAGAATGTCCTTGATCGATCTCGGACCAAATGGAGGTGGTTTTGATCGATACAAAATGTACACGTATCGATCAGGGATCGATCCCAATCAACCTCGGATCGATCATGTGGGCCCACCCATGTGAGAGAAAGAGTCTTCCGAGATTTGAGCCAGATATTTGCAGCCTACACCTATAAATAGCGACCCTGGACCTACAGAAAATGCACTTTTGGCTTCTCTACACTGATACTCTGCCGAAATCATTACTATACTTCAGTTGTACTCTTGTAATCTCTTGTAATCAGCAAGTGAAATTCAATAAACGTCAATCATTTCATAGTGGACGTAGGCAATACGCCGAACCACTATAAATTTGTGTGTTTCTGCATTTTTTTTATATGTTGATTGGTGTGTTTGTTAGATCTGCCTCATTTTACATTTAATTTCTTCATTTTATCTCTTCAAACACATCCGAAGAGTGCTGTGCCCAATTTTGGTACAAACAAGTTACTGGTATACGACACTTGCATATGTAATTTATCCAGCACATGCACCGAGTGAAATTCAGGAGCTAAAAATGCTGAACTTGAGGCAAAGCAGAGGTGAGTCAACTCGAGGCAACAACAGCTTGAACTAACTTGTGGTGCAGTCAGACAAGCAATGAATTTAAAGCACCGAACACACCAACTCCTTAAAGTGAGATGTTGTTGTTGTTAAAGGGTGGAAGCCGGAAGGTTAATAGTTGGACAAGGACTAATTCCAAGGCAGTGTACCCTATGCTAGTTGCAGGCAGCAATGATGCATCTATGTAATCATATCACAATAATGAAGCTAAGTAGATTCTGGTCGGAGATTACCTGACAACAGAAAGTGATGTACGTGTCGTGTGCACTGTATAGAGAGACATACTGAACCAAGCGAGAAATTGCTGGTGTTGGTGGGATATGCCATGAGTTGAATTGGTGATTTGAAATGCCTGGCTACCTGAAAGCATGGTGAAATAAAGTACAAATGCAAAAATCTTATAAAATGTTTGAAGAAGTATGTACCATTTTCCAAAGGTACACATCATCTTACTTTCATCAAATTTAAATTTGTTTTTGATCTAAAATTTGATATTATTTGGGTATGTACAAAAATTAACTATATATTATTAGCTATTTTTAGCATAATGAACGTATTAATATATAATCATGCCAAGATAATATGTAGTATAGTAATGACCACGATATTCTCCCTAACTTTTCGTACATATGTATAGCAATAAATGCTCATAGAAGTGTATCTCAACTATAAAATAGATTCTCTCACTAATATATATACTTTCAAAATTTTGGTTTCTTTTCTTTTTCAAAACAATAAAATGTTATATATATAGCATAGAAGTGCATCCCTGATCAAAAATAGATTCTCTCACTAACATATATACTTGCAAAAATTTGGTTTCTTTTCTATTTCAAAATAATAAAATCTTATATATAAAGATATACATATGTATAATTACTAGTTAAAACGTTGTATAAAATAGTTAAGAAATTAATATATTTACACTAGAGCTATAGTAGATTTGGTAAAAGAAGTAATCGAAATTGCCTAATGTAGTTTACCTCAATAATTTATTTTTGCAACTAATATTAAATACATAATAGATATTTTAAAGGGGCATTTCACCAGAAGGACAAACTTTGCAGTCCAATTAGTTTCTAGGACACACATCCACAGAAATTAATTTCAAGGCCAAAGTCAGTAGAATAATTACTTTTAAGGACAAAGTCAGCAGTCCAATTACTTTCAATGACATATTTAATTAAATTATTTTGCATTTTGTCCTTAAAAGTAATTATTTCAGCCGTGTGTCCTATAAACTAATTGCACTTGCTAGAGAGGCCCTTGTTGCTAATTTCCACTATTTTAAATATATTTTTAAATGGTAAATAACCAATTAAAATAACTAAAAGTTAATTAAAATAACTAAAAAATTATATAATGGTTATGTTATAATATATATGGTCGAAAAAATAATTTCAGAAGCATAATATCAAACCAAAGAAAGGGTAATCGGAAGTTGTGGCCCACGGTTGTAGGGCTACCAAATCAACCAATCCTATCAAGGCGGGTTCGCAAGTTTGTCTGTCTTTGGTCTATGTCAATCCAAAGTGGAATATACCAAGCAATAGAATAAAGTATAGAAGTGAAGTTGCTATAAATATCGTTAAATAAGCGTTGTTACGTTCAGACCACAAGCTCCAATATGTGATTGAATAAATTAAGTCTAGAGTCTTCCTGGTCAGCTAAGTAAAGTTTAATCTAAAGTCAGTCAAGTAAACCTTACGAGGGGGTACTTAGGAAGTAGTATTTATATTAAAACCCTCTAAAATTTTATCGATAATGTATTGAGGGAAGTGAGTCAAAAAAGAAATGGGAAGTAGGATTAGGCATCAAATTACAAAGACAACATGGTGCAAATTATTATTGGTGGTGATTTTCGAGTTAAGCATAGTTATGGTGTTTAATTTATCGTGTAATACAATCCCCATGTAGAATCTAACTTTAGGAGGGGCACTGATTTTCCAGATGGGTTTGAAGTAATTAAAAACTCTTGTACCTTAGCACATCAGAAAATTATACATCGATTTGGAGGTATATCTTCCCATTTTATCCCAACACCAAAACAGGTGAGCAAGATAGTTCCTGATAGTTTTCAATCATATTAATTAATCTTGGTTATTAATTAAGTACATTCCTGATTAAATTTTGAATGAATGAACTGTCCCAGTTAAAGGAGGACTAAGGACGGAACACTGATTTGATGAGGTCATTTCTATTATTAGAGGCGAGAAAAAATTCTGGTAGTTCATGATTTGGTGCGATGGATGATATCCAAGGATCACTCTAGAAGGAGGTTTTGTCTCCAGTGTTAACATTGTATTTAATTCCTATTTTAAATATACGATACGGATTGGAAATAAATTTTTAAAAGAAGGAGAAATTTAGGTCATTATGTAAATTTAGATTTTTTTTGATCCATTGTAGTAGAAGTTACTAATAATTCCTTTCCAGTATAAGTTTCATCATCTAGAAATTTTCAAATTCATTTAAAAAGCAATGAGGTATTTAAACCTTTAAGTTAATGATACCTAAGCCCCCTTGGGTTTTAGGTTCACCGACAAGATTCCAGTTAATGAGATAACTAATATTGGAGCTATATGTTTCTCCTTTCCACAAGAAATATCTTCTAATGTTGTCTATTTTTTCAAATTACCACTTATGGAATTGATATTAAGATATCCGGTAAACTGGTATAGCAGACAATACCAAGTTCATCAAGACCACCCTGCCAACTTTGGACAGGCAATTACCTTTCCAAGAATGCAAATTATTGTTGATTTTATAAATGATGATGTTCCAATCCTCCTTTTCTGGTTTCATATATCTTACTATTATACCTAAGTAGTGTAAAGACCGGCTTTTTGATCCTCAGAATTGACACTAACACATCCACGGTATTCACGTACCGGACATTCAAGTGCTGGAAAGACCGATTGTTGGGGTGAAAGAAAGAAAAGATAGAAAAGAATCTCACAACATGATGAGTAATATATAATACAAAACAAGTCTTTATGAAAAGAAAAGTACTTTATTATACATACTGTTAATAAAGCAAAACTAACCTATCATCAGCCTGGACAGTTATACCAACCCATCCTTACAATGGTTGATAAATACAAAACAATATCAATGCAGTGGAAATAAAGAAATATGTGAATACGTTTTGGAAGCATCCAGATCATCTCTTGAAGCTCCAAAGTGTCCAACTAAATCTGAAATATATGCTCGGGCTGACCCTAGCATTATAAGAAAATAACGGCCCGATCAGTCTGTAAAACTAGCATGAGAAACACAATCATATGGATTGTTAATGTTATAAAAACCTTTCAGAAATAAAGGTATCTCATAAGACCATGCCACACATAAACACGGATGGGTTTTTACCTTATGATAACCAAATCATTTTTATTATCAAGTCCAGTGATATTATAATAATGTCTAAGGGTTAATACAAATGTATAAAATAGCTGAAATGCTTGTATCTCACATTTCAACAAAGCTGGGCATAACTAAGTCTGTATAGGCATGTATTGTAGATTGGATTTCCATCAATGACAAGGCTATTGGGGTACCTCCTACCATAGTACACCTCTAAAAAATGTACCGAGGGCCTCACACGGACCCCCTACAAATCAGAGTCGGCTTTCCCTTTAACATGCATATCGAATTACATCATTCTCTGAGTACCAAGGCTCAAAACAATGTGCACCAGCCCTGGTCTCACTTTTCCCATGCCCACGCATAACAAATCCATAAATATTGATTCTAGATTGAGGAACGACTGCTCCTAATGGTAGCGCAACATATTGCTCTGAAACATATTCCCTGTTTTAGTCATTACTGGGTTATGAGGCTTGCAAGGTCACGATTACTTTTTTCCTCTCTTAGCAAATCCCACTTGGAATGCGAACACTGCCCTCCAAGCAACAATGCAATGCTACCATACATCCATACAAGTTGTTCAGAATATGAACAAACCGAAGACACTACTTCTACTACTTCCATTTTGGAATCACCCTTAGGATTAGTAGCGGAGCCCTTGCACTTCAAATAAATTCATCTTCGATTCCATTATCCTGAACCAGTTTTGGATCTCTCCCAAAGCGTAGAACGTGCATATGGTTTTGGAGTGGTTATGGTTTCGAGTCATCTCATATAAGTACACTCCCCTGCTTATAGGTCGCTCCAAAATCAGATCGATATATCCAGTAAACTTAATTCCGGTTCTTTTGGAAATAATCAGACAATACATAAGAGTGGAGATCACCTCCTAACCGTTTAAGCGGACGAAATTCCTTAAAATTTATCCTAGGAGAATAAAAGGAGATTTATACGCATAGTACAACATTACCGAAGATGACCGTGCCATATTACTCTCATGTTTCTCCTAGATATTTCCAGAGTTATATTTTTGGCTAAGATTTGTAGCGGGTTATTTAACTATCAAATAACAAAACAATCAAACATAGAATTAATTTTATGTGGGATCCACTAAGCCTCTATTAATTAATCTTTCATTTATTAAATCATTTTTCAATTATTTGATTCAAATACCTTCACAGAGGTATACTCACAAACCCTTTATATTCCTTTCAATACTTTGAAAAATATTCATATATACTTATCTCACCTTATATGTATATTCACAAACCATTATACCATCAATACTTAGAAAATATATCCATATACTTATCTCAACGATTTAAGTATATTAACAAAAAATTAAGGAAGATTTCCACCTTTTCAAATTCATATTTAAATGGGCCAAAAAACAAATATCATTTAAACATTTACTTACTCTAATCCCAAACCACTTTTCCGTCGGTGTTAAGTATGGAAAGAATGCTTCTATACCACCATATTAAGAAAGATTATTTATCAAAATGAATCTTTTTCCTTTTATAAGATATCGTTTTATAAACCCATTCCATATTTACAAAGCCTTTTATAAATCTCTAAATAAATTTATAAAACTTCTTTATACTTCTCTAAAATTGTTTATAAAATTCCTTCTATTTATAAAACCCTTTTCTACTAATAAAACTCTTTTCTATTTATATGATTTTTTATTATATAAATCTTCCTTTATAAAAGCCTTTATAAAAATCTTTTATAAAATCTTTTATATAAATCCTTCGTGTAAATCCTTTTATAAATCCAAAATCCATCTTTATAAATCTTATACATATATTTCACATAAATTTTCGTTATTTTTAAATTATCACTTATAAATCCATTTTTTATTTATAATTTACCATTATAAATCTCTTTTACAAATGTCACTTATAAAACTCCTTTATAAAGTATCGGTAATAAACCCTCTTTACAAAATATCTTTTGTAAATCTCCATTTAAATAAAACTTTTTTATTAAACAATATTCCTTCTATAAAATAATTTCTTACTTATAGACACTGTTATTAAATTAATTAATTACCTTTAAACAACATAAATAAATTATTAATTACCTTTTAAAACATCATTAATAAACTAATTAATTAACTTTAGAACATCCTTAATAAAATAATTTACTAACTTAACCCATCATTAATAAATCAATTAATTAACTTAAACCATAATTAAATAAATTAATTAACTTAAACAACATTCTTATAACTAATAACTTTAAACATCTTTAATATAATAATTGATAACTTAAACATTTTTAATGAAATAAATATATATATTTAAAAAATATTAATGACATAATTAAATATCTTTGAACAACACAAATATTAAATCGAATATCTCAACATATCTTAACTTAATTATTATAAATCTCTATATTTTAAATCACTTATAACTATATAAACACTTAACCTCAAATTTGTTATAAAATGAAGTTAATTTAAATCCATAGTTTTCCAAATTCGACAAGAAGCTCAGTGATCACAATGGTACTTAAACAAGCTTCCATTCACCCTAATTTAACTTTCCAAGCCAACATTATGATTTACATAAGCAACATATATGTAAATCAAATCCACAAATAACAATCACAGGCTAATCCATCACTTGTCCAATATTAATTAATCCATATATTAATTAACTGGCATAGGAGTAAATGTCCAAATTAATATAGTAGCAAAACAGGGATTTATTCCACTACATAGATGTCCAAAATATTCTATTCTATTTACAATAGCAGATTGGTGTTTTATTTAGCCAAATAAATAACACCAATGAAGTATAATTAATTTAACCACGTTGTTATGTAAATCAATGTAATAATATATACCACTATTTATTTATCATTATTTTATACTTCATCAAAACTATCAATAATATATACCGTAATGTTGTACTTGTTAATATGAGTCTAACGCAAAAACACATAGGTAGATCAGATTTAAAACGAACAAGATATGCAATTTTCAAAGTTCAACATTGTGACGACCCTGAATTTTTGACATTGGAAATCAGAATACTTAATTGATTTTAAATATCTGGAAGTTAGTTTAATTTGAAATTCAAATATCAGAATGAATTTGACAATTTAATTATTGAATTTAATTTATTGCAGTTGGGTAAAAATATTGAATCTTCAATTTTTAAGCTGATTAAAGATATTTTCAAGGCTTAGGAAATTTATATTAATAATACGGAAGGTGATAGAAATTTTGAAATTGAATTTAACAGTGTTTTGTTCAATTTTGAAATTTTATCGTTTAAATCGATATTTAAAAATAGCCTTCCGAGGCACAGTCTCGGAATTCGACGAAACCAGTTCCATTGGATCCGTAGTAATGTATTATTATCGGATTTCAATTTTCGTAGTGTTTGGAGTTGTTGTGTGAGCGTATGATATATAAACGCGCTGAAATTTATATCAAAAATTTAATATAATAACTGAATCCAAAAAGCTATCTTCTCCATACGATCGAATTAGGACTCGGAACCTTTTCCATTGCGTTCGGAATAAGGGTATAACATTATAGACGCCTGGCGGCACGCCTTGACAGGAGGTCAAGATTTCAAGTTGCGTTTATCGAGACAATTTGAATTTAAATTAAATATATATGTATTTATATATTAGTCAACGTCGGTCGTATTTTTTTCTTCACATCAGCTTTTGCTTTTCAGAGTGCTGTAGCATTCTTCAGCACGCAAACGTCTCCTCTTGTCCCCCATTTCTTTTAACGCAAGCAACAAAAAGGAAAAGAACTAGATACCTTTATCTTTAAAAACAAATCAATCTCTGTAAATAAATTTAATGGCCGAAATCAATAGAGAAAAAAAATGCGACTGAAATCAATTAAAAAAAACAAATCAAGCCCGTTCAAATCGAATTCCATCGCGAGCTACTTCTTTCCATTTGAGTTAGGTCTGGTTTGAGGAATCTCGCGAGAATTAAATTCGCCAGATGCTCGCGAATTTGGTGAGTACGAGCTCGCCAAGGATGATGGGAATGGAGTGTAATCGCAAGGCGGTTTTGAGCGATGAGGGTCGCGAAGTTGGCAAGGCAAGGCTTGGGTGCTGGCAGCGTTGTAGTCGGTGGGGTTGGTCGCAAGGTCGTGCTCAACACGAGGAAGCTGTGGGATGTGCTAGGGCCGGCGATGGCAGATAAGGGTTTGGCACTTGACGACTTCGCATGTACCTTGGAGAACGTGCGACTGGGATGATGTGTTGTTCTGCCGTCGAAGGAGCTGTCGTGGTCTTGTGGTTTGGGGTAGTAAGGTATAACTTCTGCTTTTAATTTAGGTATAATAATATGTATATATGCAGAAAACAAACTTTAAATATATATATGAATACACTCATATTTTAATATTTTGGGTAAAACAGATAACATGTCTATATATAAGTTTTGGGAAATATAGAGTTTTAAAGGTTGGAGTATTTTTGTATATAGGTCAAATTGGTATAAGTAGTTCAAAGAAGAAAAATAAATGTATATAGATCCTCATGCATGTTCTCATTCTAAAAAAAGATTGGTTTAAAATTTGAATATTTGTTTAAAATAAATCATTCGATAAAATTAAATCATTAGTTTAAAATTAAAATTTTAGTTAAATAAATTTATTAAAAGAAATTGGTTTAAAACAAAATCATTGGATAATTAAAATTACCAAACGAAAATTGATTATTCGATTGTTTCGAATATTAATAAACCTTATATGTTTGTCACAAGGTTCAAAAATCGTGAAATCAAGCCGGAATGGAAAATGGATTACATGCATAATAAAAGGTGAGATCTTCTCACTCAAATTGAATAATTGAAAACCGCAGTAGTTGATTGATTGTTGAATTGTGATAGTTAGATTAAAATTGTTGATTTTGTGCTTGGATGATAAAATATTATCGATTGTATTGAAATAGACTCTATGCGCCGCATAATAGCGGATGATATTATATGTAAACCCATATACCACGATATTCCACCTCGAAGTGGAATTGGTATTATATATATATTTGGAGATTGATTTCCCGCATTATATAGCGGATGAGACCCTATGCGCCGCATAATAGCGGATGATATTTTATAAATCCCATATACCGCGATATTCCACCTCGAAGTGGAATGGGTATTTAATTGTTGTGCTAACATATGTGGATGCAAGGAAACAGGTTGGAGGGATCCAACTGGATTCCTCAAATTGTATGAATTTGTTTCATATGTTGTGTGATGATTTATTGATAATCTATGAATGATTATATCGACGATTGAATTTGTTGAAGGTTATAATTAAGCCGAATGTATTTTTGGTATCGTTGGATACCAGAAAAAAATAAAATTTGATTTTTGAAATTAAAGTAGGAAATTTTAAGTAAATCCCTTTTGAAAGAATTGGGTGAATTTAAAAGAAGGAATTAAAAGCATAAGGTTGAATTTTGAAATCTTATCGAATTATTTCCAAAATATGGGAAAAGATAGTAATAAATGGGTTTTGAATAATATTGTTTAAAAGTTGAAGAATTTATTGAAAATGGAATTTTAAATAATTTGGAAAGAATAAAAGGATTTATTTAAAAGGTGATAAATGGGTTTTGAAATACATTTGATAATTGATTTGGTATTGGAAAATAAATCTTTGGAAAATCAATATGAAAATTGATTTGGTGTTTGAATGAAAAATTGATTTTGTGTTGAAAATTAATTTGGAAATCGATTTGCAAATGTTTGTTATTTAGAAATATTTATACTCTATCTACTAATTTTATTAGTTTGGACTTGAAGTTTTATACGAGATATTAGTATAATATTTTCATAACTAATATTTAAGTAAGAGTTTAAAGACAGTTTTATTTTAAAATATTTCCAAGTATATTTTGGATAAGTGATTTAAATTACTTTAAAATATTCGGACTTGGCAGATTTCCAGTGGAAATAAATAATATCGGGAAGTTTATTCTACGAGTGAAAAGTGATTTGAAATGGGTTTTCAAAGTGATGAAGTGTGGAAAATATATATCTCGCAAAGATATTTTGAAATTTAATAATTTGGAAAAATTATTTAGATTGGATGATTATTGTGAATATTGTTTGATAGTAAAATATCCAATTATCAGTATAAACAATTTGGGGAAATTATTGAGGCTTGATTGTTGTGAATGTTGTTTGATAGTTAAATAACCGACTTTCAATATTTGCCTTTAAATGGCACTTGAATTTGTTTTTGAAACAAGCGCTCATTATTCGGTTTAGCCGGGAGAGGACCTTTGTGTTATATAACCCATTCCGAATAATGATACGACGTTCTGGATTGCAATTGAAGACCGGATTTGCAAGGGCTTCATCCTTATTTGGACAAAGTGCCTTCGATTCTGTTCGAACCCAGAACAAATTTGTATGGTCGTATGTCTAACATTACACTTTGAGATATAAAGCAGATTTCTTTCAAATACATTTCTGTTTGGTGGCGGAGAATTTATTCTCTTAGCTTAACACCCTTCTCTGAGATGTACGAGCTCAGAGGTTATGTAGTTGAAGGTTATCAGTGATATACTCCCAATTTGGTAATGTGGCATGCTGAGTGCTGCTGTG
Source organism: Allium fistulosum (assembly GCA_030737815.1). Classification (NCBI taxonomy): domain Eukaryota; kingdom Viridiplantae; phylum Streptophyta; class Magnoliopsida; order Asparagales; family Amaryllidaceae; genus Allium; species Allium fistulosum. The sequence goes on along the minus strand of CM060904.1, from coordinate 1,188,127,475 downwards.
TGTTGTTGATCATTTGTTGATCAAAGCATGGATTTCGTGTAAAGTGTAGCTTTGTGGACGAGACCTCATCGGACCTCACACCCTGGAAATGGTCGAAACAGGAAAGATGTGGCAAGGTTATGAGGGTTGCACCCTTTAGGGTATGTCATTTCCTTATGGAAAAAGGTGGTATCATGGTATGGAGCCCAGATACTTTACCTATGTGGTTGCTACAATCTCATTTACTATGTGGTTGTTGCTTTGTGATCGAGGGCCCTCGGATAAAGGTTGCAAACGACCGGGGGGTGGCATACTCGAGTAGTAGTTACCTAGTTACAGAGGTAACCCGGCTTTGTGTTGGCAGAGAGCTGGTTAAGTTCTCGCGGCATCCCCCCAGAGGCGTACCCATGTGGCATAGGAAGTTCCTTAGCCTGACCATTTGTTGGAAAATCCATAGAAACAATACGAACTTTGTACGGTTTTAGTTGTATAACCTGCCATGGAATGTGGTGGTAACCTGCTATTGAACATGGTAGCTATAGCAGGCATACAATAATGGTTGTATGCTGGCTAAGATTTATATTATACTTTCAAAATGTTTTCCACACTAGGCACTAATGATAATATTAAAAAAGATTTTGCGTATCAAGCATGTTTGACTATCATAAGGAGAAATCTCCTCCAATTCTGTGTTTGCATTGTGTGTGTGGCGGGAGGCCTTATGGTAGTATCATTTTCCAAAAGCATTGCTGATTTCTTTTTAATACCAATAACTGTTTTTAAGATCTCACACCAGTCCCATGACTGACCTGGAGTTTATTGTTCCCTTTCTAAACTCTGGGTGCCCATAATTCTCCACACGGGCAGCCTAGAATCAGGTTATCAATTGGATCTGGATGGATTGCTGTGGAGATATGGAGGCGGGATGGATGGCGAGACGTATCACTTATACTAGTATTATTCCGCTGTGTATTATGTTATGTGGACAAGTTTATATAACTGTCCAGTGATGTGTGTTGTTGTTGTAAACTCTGATGATGTATTGTATAAACTGATATAATTCTTTGTTATAAAGATTATTCATTCATCTATTATATATTGTTCCGCTGCGAATGTGAGATTCTGATATTGTTTCTGTTTCTATTTTCTTCTTCTACCTCCTTCTTCTTTAACCCTAACGGTTCGGTTTTCCAGCATTCGATGGGTGGGCATTTGATATAGTGGACGTATTGATGTCGACTTTCGGGCGTCGAAAAATTGGGTCGTTACAAACATACTTGGTCTAAAATTTTTAACAAAAAACTAAATAGATTCTCACCCAAAACCCTAATGCATAAAGCCTAACACATGCAAAGCAAAAACCGAGCCAACAAAACCCTTTCTCCTTTATTTTGCTACTTCCTGGAACCCATCACCACCATCTTCCTCCACCTCATTCTCTCGCCTCTGACAACGAAATATGTCGCCGTCTTCACCATTCGGTTCACCATTCCAAGACGCTTCAGCTCATACCACCCATGTCTGGTACGGTCACTCCTCATCAACCCTACCTATAGCCTCTGTCATCCACTTTAGAACACTACCGCTCCTTGCTCCAACCATCGGACCCCTTCAGATCATGGAAAAAGACTAGCCCATCATCGATGCACGCTTTGGTATACTCCGTTGCAACTCAAATGACACTTCATCAAACACTCATAATTAATCACCAATAGTTTTGGCTCCTTCACTGCTCATTCGTCGAAGTGTTTAGGAATCCCTATCAATAATGTTGATCAGGCGTATCGATCAGAATTCTTAACACACTCAACTGACAATTTAACACAAAGCTAATTTCTAAATATTTCTTTATCAATCTATATATATTCGTATAATTGAAAATCTATTAATATAAAATTAAAAACACATCCATTCATCCATGCATGCATAATGCAACCAAATATAAATAATTAATTAATTACGGTGCTTAGCGGAAACAATCTATCAGCCTCCGTTGTGCCACTCTGATCACTAACGGATCAGCACTCCACTACACAACACATAATTTTTAAAATCGTCTTATAAAAATAATTTATAAAGTAATTCAAAATTTTCACGAATACGTCCCAATGAATATTCCCAATAATGGTTTATATTTCTATTTTAAATAGGAATTAAATCCTAAACCCTACCCGATACACCTAAGAAAGAGGACTCTTAGTCAATCTGGGCCAAGATTCGTGTTTCATATATTCTATACTGTTCTGAACCTTTGCTCTGATACCAACTATAACACCCCATCTTTATACCCATATCACCAAAGAATATTACAAGTAATATTTTCAAATAATATAGAGAATAAGGCTGGTTAGGAGTGACCATCCATAATATTGCTTTGGGTGAGTATCAATACGTTGAATCATGTGACTGAAAATTTTCTTGTTTTCTTGCAAGGTAGTTCGACATATCCGATCTAGGCACAAAACAATAAAAAGAGGTTTAACATAATTCAGAACAATACATAACATAATTGCAATGCCGAATCAAACCTCGCAATAGAAATAATATACATCAATATCTTCTCAAAAGTATGAGTCTAGAAAAGAAAATACTAGACTCACATTTATATACATATACATATACATATACAAACACTCTAGTTGCACCCCAAACGAAAATTACCATAATGTAGCTGAAAATATTTTCTACAACTTTTGTGTTAGGTGCCAGGTCTAGTATTCAGTATGGGGAGAGCCAAAAATAGTTGAAGAGGATGAAGAATCGTTTCATGTTACAGCAAAAATGAAGAAGAAAATGTCGGCAAATAATTGTGTTGCGATGTTGTACTTCCCTGCGTGTTTTTAACTGTGCTTCATGTGCCTACTTCTTTGATAATAGGCTTGATGTGTTGTTTGAAAGTTGTTTCATTTTATAGAGGAGAAATCCAGAAGTATACAAAAAATGGTGGTTTGTTAAAGTATTTATTAGCTTATAGAGGTTTGTACATATATTACCGATGGAGAAATAATGAAAAGTGTGTAGAGAAAAGAAAGAATGAAGGAAAAGAAACGTGCTCCCTGTATCATGATTACGTGTGTATAAGTGCATTCTCTCGCTACTAGGTGAATGTGCACATATATAAAATCACAATTTACTTCATAGCTAAGTAATCTAAGGACTAACAATTAAATGCTAAGCAACCAATGTCCAAGTGAAAAGACAGAAAAGATATGTGCAAAGATTGTGTGTTTTAATTTAGTTTTTAAATTTTTTACGGTACCCCGCTATACAATATCACGTTCACGTACGAGCCACAAACGACATAAATAAAAATACGATCGTGTACAACAATGCGACACGATCGCGAAACAATACTAAAATACACTGGCTATCTTTTTTTGTAAAATCATAAAACTACTGTTGTTTATCAAAAAATCTTCAAACAATAAAATGAAATATTTCCCAAATTAAAAATTATGGAAAAATCAAATAAATTAAACTAAAAATACGTCATTAAACATCGAGTCATTTATATTATCATTTGATTTTTTTATGTTTCTTCAATTTTCAAACCAAATCTAAATATTTAGATAAATTAAATACTGTTATTCGAAATGTTAAAAATTTCAGGTCGTTGCATTCTCCCCCTTAAAAGAATTTCGTCCTCGAAATTTCATCACTATCAAACCAAGAAAGAAATAAGCCCACATAATTACTTAACATCCACCATAAGCCCGTAAGATGTGAATAGATCTTCCGAATGCAATTTCTAATTCAATCACTTACTCGAATTCATAAACTTCTCTTCCAAACTAGCTAAACCGATTTCCGTAGTGCGGACTTCTATCAGGCCCCTTTATTATGAACTTTCGTTTCCCTTATATAGCCATATACTATGATAGAAAACATTGGTTATGTACTAAGAACGTTCATCAAGTGTTCACCGTCAAAAGATCGAGTGATAAGTCCTTATTTGGACTGGTGTGAATCACCTCAAAGTCATGTACCCGAATCTTGGATCAAGAACCATGCGAAGAAATGATCTGCGTACAACTTATGTATTTATTCTTATTATTTCTTACTTATACCAATTCCTTTTTTCTTCCAAAATTATTTATGAAAATATTTCATAAAACTTAACTTAAGTTTAAAACTTGTATAATAGCCCACTATATCCTGAGAGTACATATACAAAATCAAATTTTGTTTTACTTAACCAGGATGCTCAAAAAATTTAAAACTTGTTTAAATTTTACTATCTCCTCAAATTTATAAGTCATTAAACTTATTTTATTATAATTTCAAAAAAAAACAATTAGCTTCAATTTCTATATTAACTTTGGAAGTTTTTCAACTATCTAAAATCGCCAAATATTTCATTTCATTTCAATAAATGAAAATTACCAAACACCATACCATAATGAGATGCCCAAACCAAACTAGCCAAATGAATATGATACATGAGTACGTAAAATAACCAAGTTGAGAACTTTAGAATTATACACTCGGGTTTTATTTCAAATCATTTTGAAATAAAATATAATATACATATCCTTTTTCTATGTCAAATTATACTTTTGAAATTTAAAACAAAATCTGGTTTTCCAAATAACCCTATAGCAAAGTACTATGGTAGCAATCCCTCATTTGGAAACTCGAAAATGAACGCCGATGTTGCTGCGGTCATCATCAGAATTATTTTCCAACAATAGAAGTGAGTTCGGTGCCTTCTTATCTCTTCTAAAATTCTTTTAGAAATATTCCTAGTCAAAAATACTTTCAAATAATACTATTATAATTTTTCTCCAAATACTTTAAAAAACAATTTTCAAAACACTAGAATTTAATTTCTCAAATCCTCGGTTTTAAATCCTTTTTATTTATAAACTCTATTTATAAACCATAGTTTTATAATTTCACTCCCTTATTTATACCTTGTTTATATTACAATAAACAACTTTATATTAAAGTTAAATGTGAACCTAACATCATCACCAAACGCCTTATAGCAACCGAGAAACTGAACTCATAAGGAATTCGTATTTAATTTAACCAGAACAATAAATGCGCATAAACTATCTGAGCATAAACAACTAATCAACAAATGATAATAACTCAATATTATCCCTTTCTAACAACAAACACGTCATAAATAACTACATTAATTTCTAAAAATTATTCTTTTATATATAAAATATAATTTAGGTAAAATTATTTCATTTATCCAATTTAAAACAATACTGTTTCATTTTGCCTTGTTCAAGTGTTTAGAAAAACTTATTGATACAGTTGTACCTTCTGTATCCACTAGAATCCATTAGCCATTCGACGGATAAATCAACATAATGTAAAACATTTTTATATCACTAACAAATACGCACTCATACACACACACACTCTCTCTCTCTCTCAAACTCATCCTAAGTTATTACTAACCCTATCCATAATGAGTCTACTCCACCGAAACCTAAGTGTTCGCTCAACCTAAGCTCTGATACCAACTGTAATGACCCGCCTTTTCGATCCTCAGAAGTCGACACCAATACATCTACGGTATTCAGATGCCGAACATCCATGTGCCGGAAAGGCCGATTTGTTGGGGGTGAAAGAAAGAAAAGACAGAATAGAATCTCACAGCGTGATGAGTAAAATATACTATACAACGGGTCTTTACAAAAAGAAAAGAACTTTATTATACATATTATCATCAGAGCAAAACTAACCTGTCATCAGCCTGGACAGTTATACTAACCTGTCGTTACAGTTGTTGATAAATACAGAACAACATTAATGCAACAGAAATAAAGAAATATGTGAATACGTCTTGGAAGCATCTAACTTATCTCTTGAAGTTTCGAAGTTTCTAGCTAAATCTGAAAAATATGCTCGAGCTGACCTGAGGATTATAAGAAAATAAGACCCGGATCAGTATGGTAAAACTAACATGAGAAACACAATCATATGGATTGTTTATGTTATAAAAACAATTCAGAAATAAAGATATCTCATAAGACCATGCCGCACATAAACGCGGATGGATTTTCACCTTATGATAACCAAATCATTTTTATTAGCGAATCCAGTGATATTATAATAATGTTAGGTGTTGGAAATAGATATATAAAATAGCTAAAATGCTTGCATCCCACGTTTCAACATAGTTAGGCACAACTAAGTCCATAAAGGCACGTATAGGAGATTGGATTTCCATCAATACAAGGCTACTGGGGTATCGCCAGCCATAATACACCTCTAGAAAAATGTACCGAGGGCCTCAAATGGACCCCTTGCTAATCAGAGCTAGCTGCCCCTTTAATATAACATACCGGATTACATCATTCCACAGGTACCAAGGCTCAGAACAAAGTGCACCAGCTGTGGCTCTACTTTTCCCATGCGTATGCATACCAAATCCATAAATATTGGTTCTAGATCAAGGAATGACTACTCCTAATGGTAGTGAACCTATAGCTCTGAAGCATATCCCTTATTTTAGTCATTACCAGGTTATGAGGCTTATGAGGTCATGATTACCTTTTTCCCCACTTAGAAAATCCCATTTGGAATGCTAACACTGCCCTCCAAGCAACAATGCAAGGCTAGCATTCATCCATACAAGTTGTTCAAGATATGAACAAACCTAAGGCACTACTTCTACTACATCCATTCTGGAAACACCCTCAGGATTAGTAGCAAGTAGCCCTTGCACTTCAAAGAACTCCATCTTCGATTGCATTATCTTGAACCGGTTTTGGGTCTCTCCTAAAGCGTAGAACACACATATGGGTTTGGAGTGGTTATGGTTTCGAGTCATCTCATATAAGTACACTCCCACATTTATCGGTCGCCACAAAATCAAGTCGATATTTCTGGTAAACTCAACTCTGGTTCTTTTGGAAATAATCAAACAATACATAAGAGCGGAGATCACCTCCCAACCGTTTAGGTGGATGGATTTCCTTATCATTTGTCCTAGGGAAACAAAATGAGATTTATATGCACAATACAACATCATCGAAGACGACTGTGCCATATAACTCCCATGTTTCTCCTAGATATTTCCAGAGTTATACTTTTAGTCAAGATTTGATAGTCGATTATTTAACTATCAAATAACAGAACAATCAAACATAGATTTAATTCCATAGGGATCCATTAAGCCTCTATTAATTAATCTATCATTAATTAAATCTCTTTTTCAATTATTTGATTCTAATTCTTTCACAAAAATATATTCACAAACCCTTTATATTCCTTTCAATACTTGGAAAAGCATTCATATACTTATCTCAACGTATAAATATATTCACAAACCATTATACTTCCAATAATTAGAAAATATATCCATATACTTATCTCAACGGTATAAATATATTAACAAAAACTTAAGAAAGATTCTCTTTTCCAAATTCATATTTAAATGGGCCAAAAAACAAATATCATTTAAACATTTACTTACTCTAAACCCAAATCTCATTTCCTTCGATGTTAAGTATGAAAAGAATGCTTCCATACCATTATAATTAAGAAGGATTATTTATCAAAAATGAATCTTATTCCTTTTATAATATTTCTGTTTTCAAACTCATTCCATATTTACAAAACCCTTTATAAATCTCCAATTAAATTTATAAAACTTTTTTATACATCCCTAAATTCACTACACCAAACATGCCATTTTGTAACACTTTTTTCATTTCACTTTGTAACGGTTATTACTGTTACAAATTTCTAACAGATATTTTTGTTGCAAATATTTACAACGGTTATTTCCGTGTTAGCGCCAAAATTGGTCACTAACCCCCAAATGCAAATGAAAGCACCAAATAACAATCACCGCTCACAGATAGAATGTATGTAGAGGATGTTAATATGAAGAATAACATAAATTAAAATGAAAGCAGTAAAGACAAAGAATTTATAGTAGTTCGGCTGACTCCGGCCTACGTCCACTCTAGAAATTTCCTTTTTATTGATGTTCGAATCAATTACAGTTACAAACTAGTAGGATAGCCTTAGCCTTAGGAAATAGAAAGTTAGAGAGTAGGAGAGAGGATCCCCTTTTACTGTGCCCCTGCCTCTCTATTTATAGACAAAGATGGGTTGGACTCCCCTGGTGGGCCTGGTAGCCTAGTACCTTAGCCCAAATGGAGTGGTCTCCATATGCCGAACCATGGATGCCAAACGCTGAATGCCGAACGTTGGGAGGTGCGAGGTACTGAGGTATGGAGGTGCGAGGTACTGAGGTATGGAGGTGCGAGGTACTGAGGTATGGAGGTGCGAGGTGCAATGCCGAGCGATCCTTAGTGCCGAACCTCCATCATGCCGAACGTCTCCAGATGCCGAACGATACTGGGGTGAGGTGTGCCGAACGGTCTTGGAGTGGAGGTATGCCGATCGACATTAGAGTGAGGTGTGCCGAACGGCATTGGAGTGGAGGTATGCCGAACGGTCTTGGAGTGGAGGTATGCCGAACGGTCTTGGAGTGGAGGTATGCCGAACGGTCTTGGAGTGGAGGTATGCCGAACGATACTGGGGTGAGGTATGCCGAACGGTCTTGGAGTGGAGGTATGCCGAACGACATTAGAGTGAGGTGTGCCGAACGATACTGGGGTGAGGTGTGCCGAACGGTCTTGGAGTGAGGCCGGACGCTCTGCATGCCGAACGACCTTAAATACCAGTTGACCCATTCGTGTCGAATCGTAGAATAGCCGAACGTTCATGGATGCCGAACGTTCCTTATATGCCGAACAAAGCAGTTGTGCCGAACGTCATTTGAGTGAGGTGTGTCAAGCGACACCCGGGTGAGGTGTGCTAAGCGACACCCGAGTGAGGTGTGCTAAGCGACACCCGAGTGAGGTGTGCTAAGCGACACCCGAGCGAGGTTGATTCCTGAAATTTGTATCGATCATAACTTGAGCATATGAAGTCCGATTGACTTGAAACTTGCAACTTTGGCTTCCTCCTCTTTGATCGTCGTGTCATATCAATTCTTACTTGATTTGGACTTGAACAAAATTCATCGATGTCCATAGTGAACCTGCGGTATACAACTGATATTCGGAACAAGTAATCATTGATTTTTTGCTAATTCCTTAATGTCTCGACATTGCCAAAAAGTGGGTTAACATTCCGTAAACCTGGTAATTTTGTAAATAGATAAAAGTAGTATGGACATTACTGTCATTTTAATTTTATTATTACTAACCACGTTTCTCACGCTTCTACCTATGATTATCATTATTTCCTTAATCAAAATTTCTCGTTCTAGGGTTACCGCCTCCATCACCTCTAGGTTATCAATCGCCACCTCTGCCTCTAGGTTATCACCCCATCCGCCTCATTACCGTTCTAGGGTTATCACCTCCTCCGCCTTGTTATTCGTCCTAGGGTAATCACCTCCAAGCGCCTCGTTCCAGCACCGCCTGTGCTAGGTATTTTTCATTTTTTAATCTCAAATTACTTTTGCGGCAAACTTTATTTACTATTTAAAGCCACAGTACATCGATTTCTTGAAACCCTTCCATTTGTTGTTGAGTATGTATTTGATATTTTTCGTTCTCATGGGGTAAGCGGAAAATTCCATAAGTTTGCAATCAACTCATTAATTTTGCATTTTTTTTGAAAAAATTTCTTGAATTCCTTAAGTCTGCAGTCAACTCATTAATTTTGTAGTATTTTGAACAAATTCTATTGAATTCCTTAAGTCTGCTAATGATAAATTTCTATTGAATTTGCAGTGTTTGTCTTTATTCAGTTGGGCAATCAAACTTTAAGTTAGTGTTAAATGTTTTGATACTGTATTGGTTGTCAATTAAGTTAGACATCTATATAGTAAATTGATATTTGAATTATCTTAGCATGTAAGTAGGACATATATATAGTAAAATAATAACTATGACATTAACAGAGGAATTGAGCTTGTTTGTACCGCTTTAAGTAATATATCAAGTATAGGACACATACACAATTTATTAAATAAATCAGAAAGTAGGTTAACAAACTAACTAGAATTAGCTTACAGCCAAAACAATAATGTTAATAGGAAATTTTATCGTACTGTCAATGAATTGAGTGAACCATAACAAACTATATAATATAAGTTGTAGCATATATATGTCTATTAATAGAGCTTTCTAATTTCTAGCAACATACATTAGTAGTTTTTTTCGTATCTTCACTCATGATAACTGGGCACCAAAAATTAGCTATGATAATCAATATATAAATTATAAGAAGTGCTTCACGCTGAAATAATCATTAAATGGACTAAGTTGTTACTTGATGCACTAATATGCTTTTGTCTAATATTTTTGTTATTTGTTTAGGGCGCTATGTTGTAATTTCTGGTTATGATGCAGATACCAAGGAGTTCGAAATAAGAGATCTTGCAAGTGATAGGTACCACGCTACTATCTAATATAGCTTTTAATCACTTGAAGATGGATTGTGCCATTAATCTGTTGAGTTCCATGTATTAGTTTCAACCTTTTATGTTTATGTCTATAACTGTAGGCAGGAATTCGATTTGGATGCTTTCCTTACCAATACATACAGCTTGACAAAATTTGATATGAAAACCCTGATCTCTAGGCTTCTCTCAAACTTTTAATGTGCATGCCTTCTACTTCCTGAACTTTGCAGGAAATATGAAAGAGTTTCTTTGGAGTGCTTAGACGAAGCTCGCAGGTCTTTTGGCACTGACGAGGACATTCTCCTGGTAATAAATACTTCTTTGGTTGTTTATGTTCTTTGTTCTAGTATTAGCTCATATAATTTCCTGCAATATGCTTCTTCGGTATAGTTTGTTTGCATTTGAGGTCGTTGCACTTTCTTTCTAATCCGGTGAGAGCGAAAATGCTCATAGCTGGCATAATGATTGGTAATAAATATAAGTTATTGGTTATGGGACTTCTGTAGCTTTGTATGAATAATTTTTATCAGGCTTATGAGGAAATCATGCTTATGAGATATGATTTAATTTTAACATTCTTCTTTAATTATTAACCATATATAGAAAATAGATGAAACATAAGTTTTCATGTATGGTGTAAATGAACTAAGATTTGGAAAACATCCAAACCACTGATTTAATGGATTCTAGTGCAAGCACATCCATCTGCATCAATCAACAGAAATATTACATGAATAAATGTTATATTATTAGCTGGAAATGAAATGTTTGTAGTGTAGCTTGTTATTTCAGTGTCAATTTTGTTAAGCAACTTAACTTATATGAGCCACTAACTATTAGCATATTTCAAAATACAATTACAATTTTCCGCAACCATCTAAAAGTAATTTTGACTTTTGAGTGCTTTTTTGGTAGTTTTAAATGAGTTAGCAAAGCACAAGTATTTTTGGTGTTGATGAACTTTAATTGTTGAATAAGAATCAATTCACAAGTTCTTTCTTATGGTTCACTTATTTACCACTATGTTGATGGTAGAAGGTGTCAGACACTTACTGAGAAACATGCTTATTATCAGTACTTCAACCATTACAATTACAATTCTTATTTCCTAATTTACCTATGCATAAATAGTCCAAGACACGAACTGTAGGGTTCAAGCCTTTATGGAAGTATCGTATTATTAAAAGGTTCATAAAAATAATTTCATGATACTTGAAATGAGTTAACAAAGCTGATAAAGTCATACTTTAAAGATGAAGTGATTTCCTACTAGGAATTCTACTTAATGCTTCTATAATCCGTACTTGAGTTTTATTGGGTTTTGAATTTGAAACTTCATCTAGGTTAAATGACTTGATTTGATCAGAGAAGAGTTTTGTATTACAAAACCATTGTCTCGTTGATCTGGAGAATCTATGAAATTTGGTAATTTTATTATAATGTAATGGTTGTTGAGATAGATTCACTCTTATTGATACCTTGTATCTCCTATAAATCATCTCCATTCATTCCAATTTATTGTCCTTAATTAATGTAGTTGATTTACTTATAATTTGTTTTATCTTGATATATGAAAGATCAGTGGTTGGGCTGAGTTTATAAATAGGATATACTTTTGTTAATTAGTTACAAAGTAAGCCAAAAAGATCTATACATAGATATCTTCATTTCGATATGTAAAGTTATACCTACTATCTTTGAACCAACAACTACAAATAAAATTGATAAAAATTGTATAAATGCCATACTATCTCTATGTATTTTTGGTTCACTTAAACAGCTAATGTTTTAATGGTTGTTTTCATTTCATTATCTTCATCAAAACAAGTAGAATAGAATAATTGATGGGATAATAGTCATCTCTATGTACACAAACTCACAAGTTGCTAAAGAAACGTCTTGTGTCTAAATCTCCGCATCAGATTTGTATTCTTCATATACCAGCAGCAGTGATATTTCTAGGATTGAATCCAAGTTCACATTTGCCCTGAAAGGAGAGGATGATATACATACAAAGAAGATAAATGCAAATGTGTTTATAATTATATCAAGAAATACAATAATCTGTGTAGAGGGAAAAGGAGATGGATTAATAGATCTCCTCTTTTGCTTTCCAAACTTTCTAGTTGGAGTTGTTGTTAAGTTTATAGGCAAGCGCTCTACCTTTGGCCGTGTACATAACTTATATGCAAGTGTATGTGAATTTGAGTACTAATGTTGGTTATACCAAGTCTGAAAGGTGCAAGTCTACATTATTAGATCCCAAACTTGAAAAATATTTTGGTTGTAATAGTCTTCCACTGTCCGTTGATGAGATATCATCTTTTGAAATCAATTTTTCTGGATGTGTATGCTGCAAACATGGACAGTGGGCTAGTACTGACTGTGAACATGGAATAATACATGCTTTATTATGTGTAATTAATCCTAAATTAGTATCACTGAGCACATATGTTAGAGGTGGATATGCAAAGAAAGAAATGAAGTCCATGATAACTGATGAATTGGAAGTAATTCCATTTTCTTCTTTTAGAAGTATTCAAACTGTTAAGAAATGCAAAATTGCCTTTAACTACTTGGAAGGGAAGGATATCGAAATTGTTTTATATGAGGTACATTTTAATTACTATCTACATTTAATCCTAAGAACTTGAATTGATTATAGAAATTCATGTGATATTAGATTAATGAGAATCCTCTTAATAATTTGTATTTTGTCCGTAGCAAACTTGGATTATTGTAAATCAATTAATAACCAATTGTATTAAATTTTGCAGAACCATGAAAGACCAAATTATCAGTGATAATTTCATCCCAGAGCTATTGGTTTATTTAGTAGGAACTCATGTTATCGGCTATACAACATCTTATAATATATGTTGTTATATTTGATTGATTTTTGATCGAGGACTACAGAATCACCATCCAATCATTCTATGCATGTTACTATTCTAATAATAATAATGAATTATTAATAATAATATAAAGATTTGAATTGACTAATTCTTTGGACTAAAAAAATTAATTATTATAAAGAATTAAGCGTTGGCTTGTGTAGCGCTGGAGTTTCATATTTCGTTAGTTTTATATGATATTACTTACTGTTAATTTTAATGTAGAGTTTGAATCTTTTAAAAATATGCCTGGCATCTCAGAGACCACTTAGTGATACATTTGGAGTATTGGATACATGACAAAAAATGTGACAAAATAATTATAAGTGTCAGAAGATATATCTTAGATTTGGGATGCATCTCCAATAGTTGTTAATAGACTGACTTCGTTTGCCTTAGATGTACTGAACGTGTTAATTGCCTAGTTTTATTTCTTATTTTTATTTTGTTATTATTATCATTATTATTGTTATTTCATTTTAAGAAAAATTATAGTTTTAAGCTTACTGTTCTTTATGGTTACATTGTAGCACATAATGAAATTGTTGTAAACGTTGCCCTGTCAAGTGTCAACATGAAAAACATTGGTTACAGTTTTGCATTTGATATTTTGATAGGCATAACTCATGTTGGGTTCTAGAAAACAATTCAATCAATATAAGTATACTTCGTGCACATCGTTTTAATCAACTTTATACAGTTTTATATCAAAATATTGAATTTGTTTGTGTATCCTATGATAATTTATACCATTTCAATTCTTATTTGAACTTTTACATTTTCACATGCATTTATATTTCATATGGTTACTTATATCCTTAGTCTTCTCACAATGTTAACTCAAAGTGTGCCCAGATAATTTTAACTTCGCTCATACAATCTCAAGTGATTTTAATCGTGGCAAATCCTCAACACAACCCAAGTAATTGTAACTTCGCTCATACAATCTCAATTACTCTACTATCTACCTTGCTCAATTTGGATGCTAACTAAGGTGATTGAAATAAATGCTTTAACTATCTGTTAATGATTGTCCAGTGGTACAAAATGTCTGCAACGTCCTCAGATTTTCGTGCTCGAAAATCGACATCCATACTTTACATCGTACTTGAATATATAGCATTGTCCTTATCTTATTTTCCTTTTACTTGTTCTTGCCTGGTAACTTTCTTCTTCTTTACTTTGACTATGTTCTTGCACTTGCCTGCATATTTCAACTTTTTGCTTTTCTTTAACTTGGCTGATAGATGTGGCATTAATTGCCCTGGGTACTTTATGTCCCCTTATGATATTTATATTTTCTTTTGTTTGTTTGAATACTTTAATAAAATTTGATGCCTTCTTTTCTTGTCTTTTATTTGTTTGTTTCATGTTGATAAGCTTACACTTATCCATTTGTTTTTATTTGTTTGAATTTCTTTTTGTTTTGTTGACTATGCATTTTATTTACTTTATTTACATACTTGAATTTGTATTTGTTTCTACATACTTATAGTTTTATTTATTTTGGCCTTGTTACTTTGAAACAAAAATGAATATCCATAATTAATATATTGTTAGAATTGTTGCCAATGTATTTACTTTATACTTCTTCTTTTGCCTTATGGCTTTGTAATATAAATAAGTTCCTATTTTAATATGTTGTTAAATTTTAACAATTTTATTTCTAGCTTAAATATTTATTTTATTTTGTTATTAGATTTTATTTAAGTGTTACTTTTATTTTTTATAGTTCATCTCTTATTTATTTATATCTATTTATAACTCAATTATTTATTGTCTTATGTTAAATTTATAAATTCAAATTATTATTAACCATCCATTCTAATATTTTAAATCTTTTATTTATCTGGTATCCAAAGTATATATATATCCCTATATATATATATATATTTTAAAACCATTTATTTTAAGATTTTATTTCAAATCCAATATATATACATATATATATATAATTAAATTCAAATTTATTCATATATATCCATATACATATATATATTCACATATATACAAATTTTTACAATATTTAATTTTTTTATGATTTATACAGAATTTATTCAAATTCGGGGAAACTCGCTTCCATTTATAATTAATTTTACAAATTTTTATTCAAAAATTCATTTAATTATCAATTTAAATTAAATTAAAATATAGGGTCGTTACAAACTTCCCTCTTAAAAGCATTTCGTCCTCGAAATTCGCAGGCATGAAAATAAAACAGATAGACAAATTCGATCTCCTATAATTCCTCAAACTTAAGATATGAATTCCAAACTCAAGTCGGAATATCTCAAAATATATATCAATTTGTCCCTCTTCGGACTTTGGTATTCAAAAGAAATTACAATAGAATTTCAAAATTTGGTTTCAAACGAAATCGTTTTATCGATTCAATTCAATTTTATCCTCATATTTTATTAATCAATTTACCTCAAATTAAAATTTCCAATTTCAAATTCATTAAGGTTTAAATCAGAAAGCTGATAAGAAACCGATGAAGATATGAAGTAAAAATTTACTACAACGATTCGTAGAGCCACCATCACACCGAAACTTCTTCTTGTAGCTGATACGAAGCAATCAAAAGAATTTGGAAACGAATCAAAGGAGATTAATAAGAAAGATTGTTTCCACTGTTGCGGGGTATTGACCATTTATAGTCGTATTCCCTTGTCCCCTATCTCATCTTCTTCTTGCACTCATACTCACTATCAGTGGATAGTAAGAGAATTTACTGAGACGTTCGAACAGATATCTTAGGGATATACTCATTCTAGGGATACTTCACCCTATCTCTAATGAGTTACTTAACGTGTTATACTCCTGCGCTAAAGTTCAACCTTAGCTCTGATACCAAATGTAACGTCCTCATATTTTCGAGCTCGAAAATCGACATCCATACTTTACATCGTACTTGAATATATAGCATTGTCCTTATCTTATTTTCCTTTTACTTGTTCTTGCCTGGTTACTTTCTTCTTCTTTACTTTGACTATGTTCTTGCACTTGCCTGCATATTTCATCTTTTTGCTTTTCTTTAACTCGGCTAATAGATGTGGCATTAATTGCCCTGGGTACTTTATGTCCCCTTATGATATTTATATTTTCTTTTGTTTGTTTGAATACTTTAATAAAATTTGATGCCTTCTTTTCTTGTCTTTTATTTGTTTGTTTCATGTTGATAAGCTTACACTTATCCATTTGTTTTTATTTGTTTGAATTTCTTTTTCTTTTTGTTTTGTTGACTATGCATTTTATTTACTTTATTTGCATACTTGTATTTGTATTTGTATTTGTTTCTACATACTTATAGTTTTATTTATTTTGGCCTTGTTACTTTGAAACAAAAATGAATATCCATAATTAATATATTGTTAGAATTGTTGCCAATGTATTTACTTTATACTTCTTCTTTTGCCTTATGGCTTTGTAATATGAATAAGTTCCTATTTTAATATGTTGTTAAATTTTAACAATCTTATTTCTAGCTTAAATATTTATTTTATTTTGTTATTAGATTTTATTTAAGTGTTACTTTTATTTTTTATAGTTCATCTCTTATTTATTTATATCTATTTATAACTCAATTATTTATTGTCTTATGTTAAATTTATAAATTCAAATTATTATTAACCATCCATTCTAATATTTTAAATCTTTTATTTATCTGGTATCCAAAGTATATATATATCCCTATATATATATATTAAAACCATTTATTTTAAGATTTTATTTCAAATCCAATATATATACATATATATATATATAATTAAATTCAAATTTATTCATATATATCCATATACATATATATATTCACATATATACAAATTTTTACAATATTTAATTTTTTTATGATTTATACAGAATTTATTCAAATTCGGGGAAACTCGCTTCCATTTATAATTAATTTTACAAATTTTTATTCAAAAATTCATTTAATTATCAATTTAAATTAAATTAAAATCTAGGGTCGTTACAATGTCTTTGTAAGTTTAACTGAATTTGTGCAGGTAATCTTTGTCAATTCAGGGAGTGTATAGGGCAGACGTGTCAAGACGATGGCTTTAATCGCTTCACCGGTAATTCCTTTTTACCAACAAGCATTTGCTGCGAATGTTATTCATTACTTTCTGTGTTTTGTTTGACATATTTATCATTTGTATGTTGTGTTGTGTCTGATATTAGTTGCATTTTTGTAAAACACGCTTTCTTCAGTCAACACTACCTTTTACAAGGTCACTTACATCAGAAATTGTATCTTTGTCTATTTTTGTATCACAAATCTGCTTAATGTCTGTTATGAGAGTTTACTTTGCTATCTTACTCGGTTTGTTACCATATGTCTATGAAATTTTGTGACAATGATCCGACTTCGTTGAAAATTACTTTTGAATGACGAATATGCATTATATGAGATGATATCAATTTTGTAGGTTTGAAGTACGAGCTTCGGGATGGATCCAGTTTACCAGAGAAGTCCTCAAGTCACATGAGGCACCATCAAAACAAAGCATGGCAAAATCATCTAAATCTAGACGCCCTCAACCTCTTATCAAACTCGTAATGAGAAGGTTTATATCCTTCTTTATAAAACCCGCAATGAGAAGGTTCATGCCCTTCAATATTTTTCATTAATTGATCCTTCATCAATTTAATGTTAGTTCTTCGATTATTTTATTAGTATATTATCAACTAGGAAAGAGACATTTCTAGGTGAATAGTATCTTAAGATTATTTTTGAAACACCTCTTATCTACTCAGTTACGTCAATTATTAACATATATACATCTCTGTGCGATCTTGCTCAACTAAACTACAACAGAACATATATTTTGTGCAATTAGCTCGAACCTTTGTAGGCTATACGCTAGGAGACAACTTGATGGGGTTAATGTTCACTGAGTCAACTGTAAGGTTAAAAATAAACTTCTAATTTTCTATCATTTTTTTCTTTTCATTTTAAATATTTTGTTGATCGTTTTTAGATTGGAGAGCTCTTTTCGTAACCCTTTTCGCCCTGTTCTTCATGCAGCTGCAAAAGTTGTTCAAGAAATGGGAAAAAGTAGAGCAGCAGCTTATGCACTAGGAGTTGATGACAATGACGAAGAATCTAAGATCAACACTTACCGTGATATTGATTTAGATACAGATGAGAACCCACTAGCTAAAGGTACATGTCAGCAAATATATGTGTTGTCGAATTCTTTATTAGACATGTCATGTTTTTGAATGTTTAGCATGGTTCTGTTTCTTTGGAGAAATTTGTAAGTATGAGATTATTGAACCATAAAGGTATATATCTATTTATCACATAAGGTTCTTTGTGATATAATGTAAGATATTATTTATCAGGTATACTACGATAGAAACATGCATAACAGTAATGCCAAATGTAAGAGATATAAGTCAAGTTGCAGGGTAAGAGTTGAGGAAACAACCTGAAAGATTGATTGCGGTGCCTCCAAGAATCAGTAGTGGGAGTGTAGATGGAGTGAATGGAGAAATGTTCATGCAGGATACAAAGCTTTGGAAGAAGAGAGTGAACACTACAAGAAGGTTGTTAGTAGCTTGGGCCAGAAGGGTAGGATACAGAGTTGGTTAATGGTGGTTTTGTAGTTTGGCCAGAGTGTCGCATTCGTTGTTTGTAAGCTTCAAAATATTTTATAGTAGTGAAATTTGAAGTTTTCACAATGAACTTTGTAGAATTTGATATGAACTACTTAGTATGTTTGATTTTCTTTACAATTTGATGATATATTAGTTTTGAAATTTAGTTTCATGTTTGTTATTGCTATAAATTTGAATTTGTATAGTTGAATGAAATAATATGTGATTATACTATACGATCCTGAATGGGATATGGTTGAATGAAATACTATTAGATGTTGAATAAGATATGGTTCTGCTATACCAAATTTGTAACACTTATAAGTGTTGGTAATTTTACTATTTACCTATGCAAGGAATTCCTAACGATTATAACCGTTGGAAATTAAAATATTCCCAATGGTTATAACCGTTGGGAATGTGAAGTAATTTCCAACGGTTATAACAGTTGGGAACTACTAAGATTCCCAATGGTTATAACCGTTAGGAATTATGTTAAAAAAATTATAACTTACCTGCTACCAACGGTTATAACCGTTGGGAATTTGATTACCACGGTTATAACCGTTACAAAATGACAGTTCTGGTGTTGTGATTGTTTATAAAATTCCTTCTATTTATAAAACACTTTGCTATTAATAAAACTCTTTTCTATTTATTAGACTCCTTTATAAAATATTTTATAAAATCCTTTATATAAATCCTTTATGTAAATCCTTTTATAAAAAAATCCAAAACTCAACTTTATGAACCTTATATATATTTAACATAAATCTTAATTATTTTTAAAACATCACATATAAATCCATTCTTTTATTTATAAATTACCATTATAAATCTCTTTTACAAATGCCATTTATAAAACTCCTTTATAAAATCTCATTTATAAACCCCCTTTACAAAATATCTTTAGTAAATCTCCTTATAATAAAACCCTTTTTATTAAGCAAAATTCCTTCTATAAAATAATTTACTACTTATAGACACCATTATTAAATTAATTAATTACCTTTAAACATCATAAATAAATAGTTACCTTTTTAAACATTATTAATAAACTAATTAATTAACTTTAGAACATCCTTAATAAAACAATTTATTAACTTAACCCATCATTAATTAAATCAATCAATTAATTAACTTAAACCATAATTAAATAAATTAATTAACATAAACTACATTAATATAATTAAATAACTGTAAACATCTTTAATACAATAATTAATAACTTAAGCATTTTAATGAAATAAATAAATATCTTTAAGCAATATTAATGATATAATTAAATATCTTTAAACAACACAAATAATAAAATTGAATATCTCAAAATATCATTAACTTAATTATCAAAATCTCTATATTTTAAATCACTTATAATTATATAAACGCTTAACCTCAAATTTGTTATAAAATGAATGTTAATTTAAATCCATTGTTTTCCAAATTCGGCAAGAGGCTTAATAACACAATAGTACTTAAACATGTTTCAATTTACCCAAATTTAATCTTCTAAGCCAATACTAGTATTTACATAAGCAACATATATGTAAATCAAATCCACAAATAACGATCACCGGCTAATCCATCACTTATCCAATATTTAGTAATCCATAGATTAATTAACTGGCATAGGAGTAAATGTCCAAATTAATATAATAGCAGAAAGGTGATTTATTCTACTAAATAGATGTCTAAAAGTTCTATTCCATTTATAGGCGCAAGACGATGTTTGATATGCTCAAATAGATAATACCAATGAAGTATAATTAATTTAACCGCATTATTATGTAAATCGACGTAATAATATCTACCACTATTTATTTATCATTATTTTATGCTTCATCAAAACATCAATAATTTATACTGTAATGTTGTACCCGTTAATACGAGTCTAATGCAAAGACCTACGGGTAGATCAGATTTAAAACGAACGAGATATGAAATTTCCAAAGATCAACGTACATAGTTTAAAATTTTAAACAAATAACCGAATATATTCTCACCCAAAACCCAACATGCACAAAGCCTAACACATAAAAAGCCCAACCCATGCCAACAGAACCCATCCTCCTTTATTTCGCTACTTCTTGGAACCCATAACCGCCTTCTTCCTCCACTACATTCTTTAGCTCATACCACCCATGTCAGGTCTAATCACTCCTCATCAACCCTACATGTAGCCTCTGTCATCCCCTTTAGAGCACCATCGCCCCTTGTTCCGAACACCATTCTTCTTTAGACAATGGCAAAGGACACACCCATCATCGATGCACACTCTAGTATCTCCGTTTCAACTCCAAGGACACTTCATCGAGCACTCATAATTAATCACTAATGGTTTTGGCTCCTCCACCGCTCATCCGCCTAGTCGCACCCCAAACGAAAATTACCATAATATAGCTGAGATTATTTTTTACAACTTTTGTGTTGGGTGCCAGGTTTAATATTGAGTGTGGGGAGAGAGAAAAATAGTTAAAGAGGATGGATTATTATTTCATGTTATAGCAAAAATAAAGAAGAAAATTCGGCAAAGAATTGTGTTATTGTACTGTACTTCCCTATGCGTTTTTGCATGTGCTTCCTTGCGTGCCTGCTTCTTTGATAATAGGCTTGATGTGTTGTTTGAAAGTTGTTTAATTTTGCAGAGGAGAAATCCAACAGTATACAAAACAATGGTGGTTTTTTGAAGTATTCATGAGTTCTAAGGTTTGTCCATATATTACCTATGGATAAATAATGAAAAGTACACAGAGGAAAGAAAGGACGAAGGAAAAGAAACATGCTCTCTGTATCATGATTTTGTGTGTATAAGTGTATTCTCTCCCTCCTAGGTGAATATGCACATATATAAAATCACAATTTACTTCATAGCTAAGTAATCTAAGGACAACACTTAAATGCTAAGCAATCAAAACCAAAGTCCAAGTGAAAAGGTAAAAAAAGATATGTGCAAAGATCGTGTGTTTAAATTTTGTTTTTAAAAATTTTGCGACACCCCGCTACGCAATATCACGTTCACGTACGAGCCATTAACGACAGAAATAAAAATATGATTGCATACAATAATGGGACATAATCACAAAACAGTAATAAAATACATTTTTTATCTTATTCTATCAAATCACAAAACTACTATCATTTGCTAAAAAATTGTCAAATGATAAAATAAAATATTTTTCAAATTAAAAATTATGAAAAAACCAAATAAACTAAACTAAAAATACGTCATTAAAAATCGAGTCGTTTATATTGTCATTTGATTTTCTTATTATTTGTTTAAAGTCGAATCAAATCTAAATATTTAAATAAATCAATAATTCATATTCCAAATGTTAAAAATTTCGGGCCGTTACAAGTTGTTAAATAGAAAGCTCATGGTTTTACAGCTTAGGGTATTTGCTACTTCAGTATTGATATTCGATATGTCACTAGGAACTAAAGCTGAACTTTTATAGAAGTTGATTTTAAGGCCCGGTAGAAGTTCAAAATTATATAAGATGAGTTTAAGTGAAGCAATATAATGAGAGAGGTGGAGCAGTATAATAGGGTGCCATTTGCATAGTGCACATTAGATACCTCTTCTAAAGTAATTCATTTCCAATACTAGATAGAATGTCATTTCTTATTGCAAGGGTGATAACTCTAGAAAAAACATCAACCGCAAGCTTGAACAGAAGGGGTGACAAAGGGTCACCCTGTTGAAGGCCTTGCTTCAACTAAATTTTGTTCTCCTTGATGCCATTCACTAGAATAGAGGATGAACTAGTCTTCAAGATGAGACTAATCCAGGAGATCCATTTATCTATGAATCCTTTAGCTTTAAGGGAATCAAACAAAAAATTTCAATCAATTAAATTAAAGACTTTAAATTTCAGAAGAGCGCATGGTATATTTTCTTTGTGGAAAAAGTTAATGAATTCTTGGGCCGTGGCGACACCATCTTAAACAACCTGCCCTTCGTAATACCCTGAAATCAGCACCGAATGACAATGTCTGACTTCCGAATACCACAAAAGACAGATTGTCGGGAAAGAAAATTAAAACAAGCATTATACTAAGGCATATCAACATAATCTCACTGTGAAATGATAACATATAATATACCGAATATACATGACTAAAACAGGATTACAATATATATATATATATATATATATATATATAATAGATCACACTAATGGAAATAAATGAAAAATGAATATCAATACTAAAAGTAAGAATACATCAAACTCCATACAGACGAGTTCTCAATTTAATATCTAATACATCAAGTCTCACATACAAATACATATCCATCATGTGCTACTACAAATCAACTATATATATACGTAGTATCGGCATCGCCTACATAGATGCTTTAGCTGTCTTGAAAGCGTACCCCATAAAGTACCTGATTCCCAAACTACTCGATCGAGTACCCGAGAGTTGTCATGACATAAACGGACAAAGACAAAATATGGGTTATACATAAAGCCTGGTGTGAGGAGAATTATCTAAAAATATTGTGTATTGGAACTATATACAAATAAATAGGAACTACCACGGCACAGCCGATTCTCTCCATAATCATGACATAGGGGTAATCCGGACTGTCCATAAATAAGTAAAGTAAACCAATCCAAAAGAAAGGAAATTATACCATAATCTGCTCTTTTGCTCTAATCAACGGATCAACACAACTAACATACTATGACTGAAATGTAATATTCATACTATGGTAAACGTAACCCAACATCCAAAAGTAAGATAATCATCATATAAGTCTATCACAAAGTACATAATGATAGGAAGTGCAGCAACAACAGCCAACTAAAACACATAACATTGCAATGAAAACAACTAAGAAATAAATATCAATGCCCGTCATTACTGGCTGGTGGAGTCAACAATGGACATCTATTGCGATCCAATAATTCCCTTCGAGAGTTCAAGATAAATAGAGTTAGTACCTAATCGTCCTATACGCCCCGAGCCACATCCTAAAAAAAAGAGCCCTGTGTAGGTCTCACCGTACCTCTATAATGAGCATAAGTTATGATCTACTCTATATACTTGAAACCTAGTCCCAATAGTAAATAGAATCATTGTACCCCTATAATGAGCATAAGGGTTATTCATTCTATTCTAAATACCAAGGACATTTGCGGATCATCACGTACCCCTATAACGATCATAAGTGTTCTATGATCCCATAGTAGATGATGACAATCATCCCCCTCTAGGACATTAAGGATTTCTCAAATAACTTATGTACGCCTCTTATCAAAAAGAGAACGACAGTAATGTCTCGTGTAATACGCTATCGGGACCACAAAGGAACACTGATGCCATATATATGCACACATAAAATATAACTTCGTGTAATCAAATACACCTATTATAAATGATGACTGATATCTCGTCATTGTCTATCTACATGGATAGCCTCCATTATAAGACTCGTAATCGGTACGTCCATAAATATAAGGCCAATACCATTCATCAAAAAATTCTACCCCAAAGTCAAAGCCAAGGAGCACAGACTAACTTCGCTCAATCGTACACACTCACCAAACGTTACCGTGTAACCAATCATTACATTGATATCGTACTCGATCATTATTGACCACACACATATCACAAAACATTGCATCTGAATCCTGAGCTTAGCCTTACATCTCACTTTCTTGAGTAGTCCGAAGCTTTCCCAAAGTCGTGCCGAAGCCTCGCGCCACACTACATCTGAAATATGGAGAATCCCCCATCGAATTACACTATGCCAGGGATTTACTACCCAGGCAAGTACACCAATGGTCGATCGGTGATTTTCAACCGATGGACCGGTGACTACCTTTTCCTGGGCAGTATAGCCTTGGTAGGTAGCTTCCGACTCATTAATTCGGGTCCCGTCTTCTCCATTGCTTCGCCTAATGAGTCGCCTAGCTCCCTAAGCATGCCTTCGCCGCATTGGACCTCTTTCGGAGTCCACTGGTTGATATTTTAAGAGAGGTTTCATAAGTATTTGAAAACCGATTTCGATACAAATCGAACTCTTTTTCGTATAGAGTATTCCTAGGACGATTCCGATAGCTCAGGCTCCTTTAATACACCCAAATGAACTCAACCAACATTCTCGCCTCAGTTGATGTTCATATGCGTGTCAATACACCTACTCGTGCATTCATATGCACATGTATTCACAAACACGTAAGACTTCAAAAATCATGTTTCGAGCTATGCCGGAAAGATTACTCTACCCGGTATTCTCTTACGCAACTTGGTGCATCCGGTGGTCGCTATGGCTACATAAGATTGTTTGCAACTTGATTATATACACGTATGGATATTTCTATACATATATACAACTAATCACATAAGTAAATGATCATTATGTACAATCCAAACTATTCAACAATTCTAATTATATTTTTTGAACTGTATTGCTTATTATATAATTTCAAATACACATATACGTATATTTATCCATATACATTTACCTACACATATATTTAAATAAGTATTTCAATTATTACTTAAATCAAAACTTACTTTTATTTAGTAAATCTTTCAGTAAAAGTAAAATATCATTTTATAAAATCTCATATCATTTTATAAAATAAAATACTAGATTAGAAATACATTTAAGCCTTTGGAATACTAAATCTCTTTATTTATAATTAAGTATTCCTTTCGTAAATATTTTATAAAACCTTTTAACCATCTTATAAAATATCTTCTTCATATTGATTTATAAAATATTATACTCCTTATAATATACCTCATTTATAGTATTTTATTAAATCCCTTATTTTATAAAATATCACTTTTATACTATTGAATAAAATACTTATTCTATAAAATATCACTTTTATACTGTTTTATAAAATATCTCATTCATACTATTTATAAAAGTCAATTAATTTATAAAATATCACTTTTATACTATTTTATAAAATCCTCATTCGTACTATTTTACACCTCATTTATTTTATAAAATATTAATTTTATTTATAAAACTATTCCTTTACAAAAATAATATTTATAAATAAACCATTCACTTATAAAAATCATTTCTTTACTTTAAATAGTATTTATAAGTACTAATTAAGCTTCTTTAATCATTTAATTAGCTTATTAACTTTTATAAAACTATTTAAATTAGTTTTATTATTACTGACTAATGACTTACACTTAATCATGTCATTTAATTAGTCTCTAATGCATTACAATATTACTTATAATTACTCAATCATCCCAAAATCCGTTTCTAAGCTTACTAACTATTTAAAAATATAGTAATTAAGAACTTAAACAAATAATGAGATGATATATACATGTTCATAACATGAATACAGGCATAATTCAATCCAAACAATCTCCAAATCACTTCATATAATCCCAAAGTCATCATTAAATGAAATAAAGTAGATTAACAAGTAAATATATATAAGGATTATCCCATTCACCTTGCTTTTCGTCAAAACAAATTCTAATCGCTAAAAACCCAAAATTTGCTCTCTTAAATTCATGGATGAAGATCCAAACATCGATTCAAGCTAATTCCTTCATGAGTTATGTGAGGAATTGGATAAGAGGAATTTTGGTGATTTTATCGGAATTTATTGGAATTTATTCGGGCTTGGATTAGTGGATTTAGGGTTTAGGCTTAAGGAGAGATTAAGAACGTAATTAGAGGAGATGGATAATGAAATATGAAATGAAAAGTGGAAGAGGTGTTAGTTTCATATAAGCTAAATTATGAGCAAGATAATGGGCTTAGCCCAAACCCAACTTTCATTTCTTTCTAGAAATCACTATTATTCTCCGAAGTCCATTGACTCTAAACATAGTCAAGTTTATACTCATTTACACGTGTCAAAAAGCAAACTTAGCTACAGGCGTTTTGAGTCCCAATTCGCTCGTATGTAAAAGTCGAGTAAAAGGGTTGTTCCTTTAATTAACGTCTTATTATTTAAATTAATTATTTGAATACCGAGTCGTTAAAATGCAGGTTGTTACACCATCCATAATATATCTGCCTTAGATGAAAGCTATTTGTGATTTGTCAATTAGGTTACCCATTTTACGCTTTAGTTTAGTAGCTAGAACTTTTTTTATAATTTTAACCGTACAATTATTAATTCCTTATCCTAAAGTGAAAAAACATTGCTTGTAATCTTAAATTTTTATACTACCTAATCCTAAAATTTGTGAGGTTGCTTAGGTGACTAAAAGAAAATTTTCTAACTATGTTTCATTGAATGTTTTGTCTCCTCTAGTCCAAGAGTTGACTAAAAGCACACTTCTGATCTTCTTAATTAACATACTTTTGAGTTCTAAATATTGTTTCTAATGGGAATCGCCTTCACATTTAAGCATGTAAGATCTCCATTTAATCACATAATATCCCATGCTTCAACATTGGTGACACTAGAAAGTGACATATGGTTTTCTCATCTTTTACCATTCAACTCTATTTAGAGTTATCATA
The DNA here is from genome assembly GCA_030737815.1 of Allium fistulosum. NCBI lineage: Eukaryota > Viridiplantae > Streptophyta > Magnoliopsida > Asparagales > Amaryllidaceae > Allium > Allium fistulosum. The sequence continues at coordinate 1,188,100,132 of CM060904.1, read as the reverse complement.
AATGGATGAGGTCTAACTTCCACTTGATCTGTTTTGATGACTTTGTGTAACTATCTTCCTTTCTTCACCCAAAGACGATACTTAATACATCCTCGGTATTCGTGCGCCAATCATTTAAGTTTCCGAAAGACAGGTCATTTGGGGTGAAGAAAGAAAAGATAGAATAGAATTTCACTATCGTGACGATATATATATATATATATATATATATATATGAACAAGTCTTTACAAAAAGAAATCATCTTTATTATACACAACACATAGTACACTAACCTATTATCACCTTGGACAGTTATAACAGCTTGTCCTTATAATTGCTGATAAATACAGACAGATAACAAAGCAACAAAACAGTGGAAGAATATAAGATACGTGAATACGTCTTGGAGAATCTAGCTCATCTCTTGAAAGCTCCAAACTGTCCAGCTAAATTTGAAAAATATGCTTGGGCTGACCCGAGCATTATAGGAAAACAATGCTCGGGTCAGTCTGGTAAAACCAGCGTGAGAAAAGCTCGAAACAAATCATATGGATTACTATATTTGGAAAACCTTCAAAATAAAAAGTATCTCGTAATACTACGCCGCATATAAACACGGACGGGCTTTTACCTTACGATAACTAAAACATATAAAATCCAATGATATTATAATAATTTCTAGGGTTAAAGTAAATATTGAATCATATCTGAAATTGTTACATTGATTAAATTCCAGCATACTAGGCTCTACAATCAAAATCGTAAAGGTATGTATTGGAGAATGGATTCCAACTATGACTAGGTAAGGGCCTACCTTTCAATGGTACACCTCCAAAAAATGTACTTGAGGGCTATAGACGCATCTGCCCCTCTGCTACACAGAACTGGCCTACCCCTTTAACATGACAAGTCGGATTACCTCACCCCTTTGACACTGAGGCTGCTTTACTTTTCCCCTCGATGCCTATGCAAAACAACTCTAAGAGACAGTCTAGAATGGGATGATGACTCTTAATGGTAGCTAACTACATGGCTCTACTACATACCCTGTTTTAGCCATTCTTCCGGGTTATAAGGCTTAAGGCTACACTTTTACCTTTTCTACTAACATACTATCTTGGAATGCTAACACTACTTTCCAAGCAAGATGCAATGCTAGCATTCATCCATACATGTTGTTCCGGGATCGGACAAGCATTCAAAATTTTACTATCTTCCATTTTGCAATCACCCTATGGATGAATAGCATATCTCCATATCATACTTCATCACGAACATTATTAGTTTGGAGTGGTTCGGATAAATCCGAAAACCAGTGTCTCCAAATTGAGCGATAATTTCTGGCTAACTGGATTTTAGTTCTTTGGAAGTATGAAATAAGTATTCGGGTCCTCACCGAGGAACTCCAATACACTACCATACTTCCTAAGTCAAAAGCAGGTCAAGATTTGATAGTCGGTTATTTAACTATCAAAAAATCAAACGAAAACAATTCTGGAATTTAAATACCCATAGAAACCACTAAACCTCAAAACAATTCTTTCATTTATTAAAATCTCTTTTCAAAAGTGTTTATCAGAAATATCCATATACATACTTTACTGACATAAGTATATTCACAAAACATTTGTGAAAGGTTTCTCATTTACAAATCAGATTAAGGGATCAAAACAAAATGTTATTTAAATTGGAGATAAAGATAACCTTAAACATTATTCCTTCGGTGTTAAGTGTGGAACCAATGTCCATACCACCAAAATTAAGAAGGTCGTTATAGGAAATCCCATCACAAATTCTTTTATAATTTCCTTCAATAAATCCTTTTAACTAATCTCTTTTGTATGCAATATTTCCTTTACCCAAAACTCCAAATCATTTTGTAGAACTTCTTTTATACATGTTCAAAACCATTTATAACACTCTTTATAAGTCTCCAAAATCATTTATAAAACTTCTTTATTTAAAACAAAACTCCTTTAATAAAAGTTAATCCATAAAATTCCCTGGATAAAATCAATTATTTAAAATACCTTTAAATAAAAAAGTGATTATTTAAAACATTCTTTATTTAGTTGTTTTTAAACCATATTAACAAAACACTGATTTTAAACAATCATTTAAAAAGATTAAATTAACTTCAAACATTTAATAAAATAATTGTTTAACTATCCTTTAAATATCATATTTAAAATAATAATAAACTTTAAACCATTTCAAAAATGATAAAATGAAATATCGGACTTTGTATAATCAGAAGGAGACTTAGTGACTACAATGGTCCATTTGATTGGGTTTAACTTATCCAAGTTATAACATGAGTATTACATAACAAGCAAATGTGTAAAGAGAGTCAGCCAATAACAATCAATCAACATATAGGTAAATGTCCAAGTTATTATAATCGTAGAATGATGTTTTGTTATACTAAAACAATGTCCTTGAGTTTCATACAATTGGGGTTACTTGAGGGTAATCGACAAGGAAATACCTTGGGAAAAAATATCCCTTTAAAAGAAAGTTACTTTAAAATAAAACCCATCTTCAGAAACCAAGTGGTTTAAAACTTTCAACTTAATTTTAATAATTAAATAACCTTTAAACCTTTATTTTATTAATAATTAACCCTTTAATTATTAATTAAACAATAATTAACTGTTACACAAATAATTAAATAATTATTATCCTTTAAATAGATAATTAAATAATAGCTAACCTTTAAATAAATAATTACACCATAATTAATCCATAATTATTTAATAATAATTTAAACTTTTAAATAATATTTAAATATTATTTAATCTAAACTAATTAATTAAATAATCCTTATTTAAAACTTAAATAGTAGATTCAACCTTTATTTAGAATAATTAAATCATAATTAAGTTTTAATTAATTCTTAACATGAATTTAACTTGATTGGTAATTATTAATAATTAAATCCTTTTTTAATTATAAAAATAATAATTAACCTTTAAAATAATGATTAATTAATAATTAATCCTTTTTAGAAATTATTTAATTAATAAATAAATCTTTAATTAACTAACTAATTATACTTAACTTACTTAATTTATAATTAGTACAAATTTCCTTTATTAACTAATGATTAAGTATTAATTACTCTACTTATTTAATAAAAAAATGATCATTAAATAAATAAATAATTAATTACTTAATATATGTTTTGGAAACACTTTTCAAAAAGATACTTAAGTTAGAACATTTCAAATTTTGAAAAGAGTTTGTTTCCGCGAAACCGCGTGTAGCGACTATTGCTATATGACCCGAAATTTTAAATCTTGTTTTATACTCAGAATAGCTTTCAAAACTCTATCTTTAAATTTTGAACTTAACTTAAATATAGAATAAAGTTTAGAAATAAAGGTAAGGTTTCTAAAACTTTTATAAAACATTTCCCTAAAATAAAGTTAGAAAACAGGCTTTTGAATAAAAGGATCTTGATGTCACAGCTAATAACTCAACATACTAACTTTTCATGTTACATAAACTATAAGGGCATGAACACAACACACACACACACACACACACAGACACACACACACACACACATATATATATATATATATGTATATATATATATGCCATCATAATGTAGAACAAAAAGATCCTAACTTTCAACCCTTACTAACCTTTTTAACTTTAATTTCTATTTCAAATCTAAATCACAACATACCTAAGCACATGTATATCGATACAAAACAATATCATATCAACCAATCAAGCAATGAATTTAAATCAAAGTATACATCATATTACACAAACAACAACATACTTTTCAATCAATTATGAGCAATAAATTTTCATAAATTTTAAAACTTTAAATTTAAGGAAAAAAAAATTTCTCACCAAAATTCGACTAAATCAAAGAAACTTCCTTTCAAACTTGAATATGACCTAGAAATATGCTTTGACTTTGGAAAAATGTGATTTTGGAGGCATTTAAGGCCTATGGTGGTTTGGCCTTGAGGGATTTATGGCTCGGCCTAGGCTTGACCAAGAGTGTGCGGTTTAGTTTATTTGGCCAAAGGAGTTAATGAAATGGAAGAGTGATGTTTTAAACAAAGTTTAGGAATTTAAAAGTGGAGAACTATGGATTTTTAACTTTAGAAAGTTATCATGGAAGCCATGAAAGTGGCTTGAAAAAGATGGAGGGAGGTTGAAATGGAAAACAAATGAAAAACGAGAAGGAGGAAAAATAGAAAAATTGGTTTTATATATAATGAGATATGTTAAATTACCTAACTGCCCCTTGTACTTTACCCTCCTCCTCCTTGCGCCACCTCACCATGCTTACCTCCACCCTTGTACCTCATGCCCCCCTTGTCCCCTTCTCTCTTTTCAAAGCTAACTATTAAAACCTCGATTCCATAGTTTTGATGACAAACAACTATACAATCACACACACACACACAGATATATATATATATATATATATATATATATATATATTTTCAGGTACATAAAGATATCACATGCAAGGAATCAAGATTTAAAGATCGACGTCTGTCATTGTGCTCGGGAAAACATTTTTCTGACAGCATAGACATTTGTGGATTTTAACAGACGTCTATGGCCTTGATGAACAATTTTTTCAATTCTAATTGTCATATTTTTGAAGAGATACTTCTTCTCAAAACAAACGAAAGCATCTTCTCTTACAAGTTGTAACTTTTCGGATCAAAGAACTTCTTCTAAATGGTCACTACTCTTTAAAACACAACTCTTTGCTCCTATATATACACTCTAGATTGAGAATAAAAGATTAACTTGATTATCAACTCTATACTCTATTCTATAATATTCTGTGTTTTCATATTGCTATCATATTCTCAATCAATCATAACCAAAATATCATTTTGGTTAGATCACTTCCTACTATTCAAAGCATACACTTCCACATGCACCCAAAGGAGATTATAGGAAGTCCTCTACGTCATTTGATAAGATCAGAGTTTCATAGAACTCAATATACAGAGATTTTTATCAAACAAAGTCAAAGTCCAGTTCGGGTGTTTTGGCAATTGTAAACCTGTTCCTCCAGGTATAAGTAAGGGAAATTAGTTAAAGGAAATTTCAGAGGGGAGCTCTAAGACTGGACGTAGGACGGGAAATCTGAACCAGTATAAAATCGACTGTGTGATCTACTTTACTATTTTCGTTGCATTTACATTATTTGTTACTATTGGCCATCATCGATCCTATGCATAGCGACTTTTATTTGGTATCAGAGTAAGATGTTCTATCGATTGTCACAACATCATAGAATAATGGCCATAAAGAGAAGATCCTGTCAGAGCTCAAAGATAGTCGAGCAAAATTAGATTTTGGGAAGCGAGCAACAATCTATAGAATCAAGGTACATGTGTTTTGTGGCTAATCTTAGATAAAAGTTGGTACGCTTAGATTATATATATAGTGATCTTTTACAAACACATGAGAAGTTATTAAAAAATTTTAAAACATCACAAAAAATCAATTCCATTGCTTTAGCTAAATTGAATAATTGTGAGTGTAAAATTAGTATTTTAATGGAAGAAAATAAGTTTTTAGTAAAACAAACTGATGTTTTTGAAAATACACATAAAGAATTTGTTTTATAAAAAGATTTTCTTTTAAAAGATAATGAGCGCGTAAAAGAGAAAAATACCGATCTTATAAAGGAAATCGAAGTTTTGCAAAATAAAAATATATTTTTGGAAAATTCTTTAAATGATTCTAATTCCAAACTTTTGTCTCTTGAAAATAGAATAGAGCTTTAAATGATAAGAATCTAGAATTAATTAACGAATGTGAATTTTTATAAGATAGTAATATTATTTTGCAAAATGAAATGTGTGATTCTAAAGCAAAATTTGAAAGATTATATGAAAAAATCACAAATTTTAATAAAGGAAAAGATGACTTATCTTCCTTGGTTACTAATTGTAAAGCTCATAATGGTAAAAGTGAATTTGGCTATACAGAAGTTAAAAGTAAAAGTAGTACTAGATATGCATTCATGTATACTAATTGTAGTGCTAGTAAACAAGATAGTCCTAAAACCACTTATAGCCATAATAGTACTTTGTTTAGAAATAATAGAAAATATTTTTCAAGTATAAGCTAGTGACTAATAATATTAGTATATGGGTTCCTACTAATACAAGTGATCATGATAAACAATTATACATTAGCAACTATTATGAGAATGTAATTAATAATGAAAATTATATTTATAAGGGATCAACCATTTCCACTTGGATATGGTTCCCTATGACGTGAATCATATATTTTTATTAATGAGTATCATTATGATTACACATGCTTAATATATTAGATACTCATAATCTATGTATTTAGCCAATACTGCACTTTAAATATTAATTATTTATTATTGACTAAACTGCTGAACTTTTTACCGAGCCATTATGTGAATCAACGTTTATAAAACTTAGACAAGATCTTAGAATATGCTCATTTAATGAATTGGTTTGAAATATACCCTAAACTATTTTTTGATAATGGCAAAGGGGGAGAAAATTCAAGATCATAGGGGTAGAACAAATTCAGGGGGAGATATAATTTTATATTCTTATCCATGATTGTATAGTTGTTATCATCAAAAAGGGGGAGAATGTTAGAACCTCGATTCCATAGTTTTGATGACAAACAACTATACAATCACACACACATATATATCATATCTATTTTCAAGTACATAAAGATATCACATGCAAGGAATCAAGATTTAAAGATCGAAGGACTTATAGCTCATGATTATGTTTGTAATGGTATAATAGTTTGATTAGAGTCATAGAAATATTATGTACGATCTCCTTGAGAAAGCGCGCACACACACAATAATTTATATTCAAAATATAAAAAAACAAAAAATCTAGAAAAATAGTGCACACAATTAACAGACGTCTGTAACAAATCCACAGACGTTTGTCATTGTGCTCGGGAAAACAATTTTCTGATGGCACAAATGTCTGTGGATTTTAACAAACGTCTATGACCCTGACGAACAGTTTCTTCAGTTCTAACTGTCATATTTTTGAAGAGATACTTCTTCTCAAAACAAACGAAAGCATCTTCTCTTACAAGTTGTAACATTTTGGATCAAAGAACTTCTTCTAAATGGTCACTACTCTTTAAAACACAACTCTTTGATCCTATACACACTCTAGATTCAGAATAAAAGATTAATATGATTATCAACTCTAAACTCTATTCTATAATATTCTGTGCATTCATATTGCTATCATATTCTCAATCGATCATAACCAAAATATCATTTTGGTTAGATCACTTCCTACTATTCAAAGCATACACTTCCACATGCACTCAAAGGAGATTATAGGAAGCCCTCTACGTCATTTGACAAGATCAGAGTTTCATAGAACTCAATATAGTCAGAGATTTTTATCAAACAAGGTCAAAGTCCAGTTCGGGTGTTCTGGCAATTGTAAACCTGTTCCTTCGGGTATAAGTGAGGGAAATTAGTTAAAGGAAATTTCAGAGAGGAGCTCTGAGACTGGACGTAGGACAAGAAGTCTGAACCAGTATAAAATCGGCTGTGTGATCCACTTTACTATTTCCACTGCATTTACATTATTGTTACTATTGGCCATCATCGATCCTGTGCATAGCGACTTTTACCAACATGATTTAAAACAAGGTGTACTTATGTTTCTTTAAGTATCTTTTGATGTTAAACATTTATTTAAATTTATTTTATTATTCACAAATGTCTCATTAATTTATATATATATATATAAGTATTTATATGTATATATATCAAACATATCCTATTTTTATTTATATCGGTGTGTATATAGATTTACACTAGAGTTCAAAACATTTTCAACAACTTTTAGTCGACGAAAAGTCAAAAATTTGAAAAACGAATTTCGGTGCATTTTTTATTTTTCTTTGAATTAAATATTGTTTTAAAAAAAATTAAAAACTATTTCATCATCATACTTTATTTCTTAAAAGATTTTTATTTCAATTATAAAAACCAATATTTGAATATTTAAAATTAATTAAATTTTCATAAATTAAAGTGGTGAAATTCCGGATCATTACACTTTAGATCGTTCTAATATGGTATTGCCTAAGATGATAACCATTGGAATCCAAGTGGTACGCTACCCTATGTTTAGGTCAACTCTATGTTAATCTGAACACAATCCAAACAACTTTCTTGAGGTGGTAGTGACAACCCAAGTACTACAATATGTATAGTCATAATCCTAAAGTACATATGGTGAGACGACATCCTACTGGCATGGTGAACAACAAATCCATAACCGAATAATTATATGTAGCCCCATAATGGTAAAATTGTCTGAATAATGACACATATGCCCAAACATCATGATCGACCACCTTCACTGGCTAAATATCGTAAGAACTTTCTTTAGTATAGTATATCCATTCTTTGCTAACAGTGTCATCATTTCTTCCATCGGTTTAACTTATCTAAGTGGTATCCTTACACATCATATTATTGTTTTAAGAGAATTATACATAATATTCTAAAAATATTTACTAGCATTCTCTTCTTCATATGATCTTTCCATAATCCTCTAACTATGAGCATTATGTTTAGCAACACTTCTAAACCGTCTAAACAGAAATTGATTATCTCTTTCCAAAAATTAAAAATTATCCAAAAGGAAAACCATTTTGTTTTTTACATAGTTTCCTTTCCAAAACAAGATGGTAAGTGTTTGTACCAAGTATTTTCTTACGTTTCTAAGTCAAATATTTTCCCCAACCAATGGGGTAACCAAATGGAATTAAAAGAAAAGGTCCAACACATTTAATTCTTTTATTTATTTTTTCATCATCATTATTTATTTATAAAAACTTTTTTTTGTATGAACTAAGACTTCATTAGAAACCAAAAATAGATAGTTCTAAAATTGGTCATTTAATCAAACCTTCTTGAAAAGAAAGATTCAAAAGTTTAGAAGAAGTTTCAATTAGGCTTAATTTATGAAAATCAAAGGTCAAACCTTAGTTATCCATCCATTTACTTTTTTTTCCTTACTCTGTTTTACTCAGAAAGTTCAAATGGTATAACCTACCCATAATTAATAGAAGTTTTACAAAAGTTTTTTACTTTTCTTTTTAATAAGGCAAATATTTCTAATTTCACCAATCGTTAGTTTTTAAAATCATCTTTTAGGCTCAAAAGTACAATTTCAAAACTCATGTCATGTAGCATCCCCTTTTCTTTTAATATGTTTATATAAAAAATTAATATCCAATTTTAGTGGTGGAAAGAGATATTCATGCGGTTTAAGCCTATCGTGTTGCCTACAAATAGAACTTTATTAATAATGGCTTATTTCTTTTAGCGTGTATTTGGTTCATAAAGTGAGATCAATGTCTCTTAACTTTTTTTTTTAGATCACTTTCCTTTAGTATTAACCTCATCAAACAAAACATTCTATTTCAAAACCTTCCTGAGGTTTCTACTTCCAATCACTGCTCATGGCTTTTAGCTTTTCTTTATTTTCCCTGCTAGTCATCCCTATCTACCCCATATCCCATTTGATTTGGCCTTCACTTTCTTTTATAAAATCATTAAATTTCATAGTCAACAAGTACTTAACCCAAATTTTATCTTTGAAAATATGAGCTTAGAAATTTTTTTTCGATTCAACAGTTGCTTGGTTTCTAAAAGGAGCCATGAAAAACTCCTTATTTTAACCAACTTTAACTGTAGGTGTCATAACTTTAAAAACTATAATTTAGTATTTATTACGTTCAGAAGTCAATGTTAGCAATTTAATTTAAAAAGGTCCTTTCCTTCAAACAACACATTATTTCCTACTTTTCAAATGGTAAGTGTCAAGTTTCTATTGCATGAATAGTCATCAAATCAATTCCCCTTTTAAAGCCTTTTTACAATAGAGATTTTCTTCTTAAAAGGTAAGATTTTTTTTAACTTAAACCATTTATTAAGTTTTTCAATCAAAAACTCAATTGTTATACTAAACCATTTTATAAAAATGCACTTTTACGGTGTTTCTACAATATCTTCTATAACTTTAAATAATAGAAACTAGAGTAGACAATGGCAACTTTCATATTATTATTTTAGTACTACTCATGTTGTGTAATGCCCCTGAATTTTAACTAACATTATTCGGGATATTTAATTGGATAAATTAAATAGAATAATATGAATAGTAGAGAGATGAGATTAATAAATCCAATGACCGTGTCTAAAAGAATGAACTAAAATAAAACGACTTAAATAAATTAAGAAGGAGGAATTTTTCCTAAGGGGTAAACTTGGAAATGGGGCTACATTTCTTAGTATATATCTCTTCCTCCACTTGAATAAATTTCCATTTCTCATTCTTAACTCCTCATCACTTCGGCCTGCCATTAAAAAGCTCCAAGAAGAGTTTAAATTGAAGAATATGCTAAGGAATTAAAGCTAGGAAATTTTCTCATTCTCCAATCAACTAATCAAGGTGAATAATCATGTTTATCATCTGTTTTTCTGTGTTTGGATCGGTTATGGGCTATACCTGATTCATGTTTGTGATATTGGTTAGGATATAACCATTTAAACCTTTGTTTGGATGAGACTTAGGTGTTTTAAAATGTTAATGGGCTAATTAACACGTTTTTATTCGGTTTTGGTTAAATTCCGAGTTGTTTTGATCTTCAAATGCTTTGAAATTTTAATATGTTGAAGTATATGATTTGTCAGATTTTTTGGAGGTTTTTGGGAATTTTTCCTTAATGATTTACTAAGGTAATTAAATTATTTAAGCCTAAGGGCTAACTGAAAAATGGCTTCCGTGTTTATTTAAAACCGGAGGGAAATTGGCTTTTGGAAATATTTGGGGAAGAAGTACAGTGTTTTAAGAAAAAGGTTGACTTTTGTATAATTTTCACTATTCGGAAGTACAGAAGAATGTTCCTCGGCTAATCAAATTTAGACAAACAAGATAAAAACATCACTTTAGTGGGTCGAGTTCTGCCTTCGACTCCAACAAGCCCGCTTTTACCCTTTCGATGAAGTCGAAAGGCACCTTTCGTCTAAAACGGAAGGTAAATAGTTACCTTCCGCCCAAAGTCGAAAGGTAGGCACGATGCCGAAGGGAAGAATAGGGCGAAGGGATGGGGGAGGCTGCTTATTTTGCTTTTGGATAGAAATAAAAATTGTTTTCGAATAAGTTGAAGGGGGATCCTTCGACTCTATCATTTTATAAAAAAACTGAAATTTTTATATATATTCAAGAAGGGTTTCGAAGGGGATCTTCGAATACTTAAACCTTCAAGAGTACCATTTTTAAAATGTTTTCTGAAAAGGTGTTTTCATACCTTTCGGCAAGCCGAAGGTTAAACCTTCTGATATAGTCGGAAGTATACTTTCGAAGGGTTGGTTCCAACACCAACACTTTATTGTTTTTGAATGGTTTTAAAAGGTTTATTTCGAAGGGTTTTGAAGGGGCTATCTTCAATAATTACGAAAGGTTTTAATTTCAAAAGGTTTTGATTTCAAAAGGTATTGATTTCGAAAGGTTTTAATTTCGAAAGGTTTTGATTTCGAAAGGTATTGATTTCGAAAGGTTTTAATTTCGAAAGGTTTTGAGTGCGAAAGGTTTGATTTCGAAAGGTTTTGATTTCAAAAGGTTTGATTTCGAAAGGTTTTGGAGAGGTTATCTTCAATGATTGATAAAGGTTTTGATTTCGAAAGGTTTTGACTTCGAAAGGTTTGATTTCGAAAGGTTTGATTTTCTAAGGTTTCCAAAGGGGATAACTTTGGATGTTTATTTGCTTTCGAATGGGACTTCATTCGAACGGTTTTAAAGGGCTGTTTTTAGATGTTTTTCTTAAGTAAAACTTTGATAAGACAAAGGGGTTACTTCAAAGGGTTATAGCATAAAATACTTATCTTTGTTTGAATATGTAAGGGGGATCCATATATAAAATGAATGTTATAAAACCTTGGGGACACTGGGGTGGGTTTAATGTTTTCGTTACATAATTTGAGGTTACAAACAGAAATATGCTTTCGAAAATATACATCGGGCCTATCAATGTGTTTTTATTTAATTTAACCTAATTAGGGCTACCAATGGGAATAGGTTAAACATGTGGTATACCTGGGGAATATAATTAATCATGGGGATCATGAAGTTTTTATAAATAATCATGGGGACCATGATATTTTTGGCCTAGTGATGGGTTCTTGGTTAACCTAGGAAAACCGTGGAATGTGCGGTGGATAGCCTACATCAAATTTCTAAAGTAAAGAATATTTTGCCAGAGGTGATTAGCCTCGGGATTTGGCACCCAAGGGTTCATAGTCATCCTCGGAAAACTATGGAGTGTGCGGTGGATAGCCCACACCATCTTTTATAAAACAATGTACGATGGATAATCTGCATTTATTTTGAATGGATTTGGGATGGATAGACCTACTAAAGTTTTGACGAATAGTCACTTTAAAAGATTTTAAAGGGGAACTCTAATAAACCAGTTTTAAAAGGAAAATCTAATAAATTGCAGTTAGGTGGGATACCTAAATAATGGGTGGATGGGATATCCAATATATATATGATTTATGGCTTTATTTCATATGATGTTAAGACTAATCATTTTGGGTGCAGGGGCATAGTTAATGATTTGCATGTTTTATTTTGGATACTAGTAAGGGAAAACCCGTTCCGCTAAGTGGCGTGGTCTTATTAGATATCTATTTATGATAAGAGATAATAGGGGATTATTCATACCAGACTTATTATCTGACTCGAAGTTTGTGTTTCTCCGCAAACTCGCGGGTACTCAAAATTAATTTGAGTATTCTAAGAGTGGGAGACTTTCAGGTTTTGGACAAATAAGCTTCTGGAGACATGCAAGAGGCAGTGTTAGCTATATAGGAGCTATTTTTTGTATTCCCCTATGATGTACTAAGAACTGTAAAGTTCATATTTATTAGTTCTCTGATCATCATAAGGAGACATCTTCATATGTCACTCTTATCGTATTTTGTACATGTATATGTGATCTGAACGTGGTTAACGTCTAGGATTATGTAATTAAATCTTAAACTGAATTTCATAAGAAATGAGAAATTCTGTTTTGTTGAAGTTTAAAAATTTTCATATTCTTGTGTTTCTGTGTTGCCGATAGTTTTAATATTTCGATTTCGGTCACTTAAAAATAACACCTATGGATGACTGCAGCATCCGTAGAAGTTAGTTTTGAGCCTCCGGAAGTGGGATGTTACAAGTTGGTATCAGAGCATGGTTTATGTACTTAAAAGGAATTTAAACCTTAAAATATTTTAAATCATAATCTAATGAATCTAAAATATGGTTGGGCTTGGGTAAGCATTATAGTAACGTATGTGTACTTTGCTTTAAATACCTAAGTATGTATTCCCCACTCTCTTAGACCGCTCTTCTGTATCTTACCAAGAATGGATTTCAGGTAGTATGGAAGTAAGATATGGGGGTAGGAAACGAAAGGGTGAATCAAGGTGGAAGACGCACTACAACACGTGGAAATGTTCAACCCAATACTAGGAGCAACCAGGGTCGACAGGAAAATTCAAACCCAGATGTAAATGCCAATGTTGGTGCTGAGATTCCGCCGGTTGATATAGGGATGATGTATCAGTTCTTCGAGAATGTGATGCAAGCTGGAGCTGCTGCGGCATGGCTGTAGGGAATGATGGAGGAGCTAACCGGTGGCCCTTGTTGGCAATAATTATGCCAAGCTGAGTAGGGATTACGCTAGTCTTGGAGAGAAGCCTTTTCTGGGAACCGAGGATGCAATAAGAGTGGAGAACTGCCTATTGCATTGTGAAAGGATATTTGCAGATCTTGGCTTGACCGATATGTAGAAGAGGAGACTTGCTTCAAGGAATTGCAGGGAGCAGCATTATTTTAGTAGAACGGAGTTACCGTAGGAGAGCCAGAGGAAGACCTGACTTGGGCTGAATTTCGAAGGAGGTTCGAAGAAAGATTTCTATCTGCGGTTGCCAAGTCAGCATTGTTAAGGAAATCTGCAGATTTAGTCCAGGGGGATAGATCGGTGATTGAGTATGCTACAAAGTTTGATGAGCTATCCCATTACGGATATGCTATTGTGGATACTGTCATTCGGAGGAATGATAAGTTTATCTGGGGGTTGAATCCTGAGATCGCCAGAGCAACCATGACAAACCTCCGGGATCCATGTCATATTGTTGTGGAGATGGCTATCCGGAATGAAGAGATGCTTTCTACTTTTGGAAAGGGTAAACTAACCGAGGTTCAAAATTTTCAAGGTAAGAAGTGGAAGTTCTTCAAGAAGAAAGGTGCCTAGTTTGGGTAGCAACTAAAATGAGCAAGACTAATATTATTTGTTACAAGTGTGACAAGAAGGGGCATTATGCTAATGAGTGTCGCTCTGGTGATGAAAGAGCAATTGCAGTTAGGCCGAATGTGAAGTGCTACAACTATGGCCAGATGGGGCATTACAAGGACAAGTGTCCCGAGGCTGCTAAAGCTAGAAAGGGAAAGGTCTTTGCATTGGAACCATCATCCTCTAGACCAATGGCTGGTGAGAAAGGAAAAGCTGTGATGGAAGGTACGCTTATGATTCATAGTACTCCAGTTAGGATACAATTTGATACCGGTGCATCGCACTCATTTATATCTTAGTATTTGGTAGATTGCTTATGTCTGGAACCTTTATACCTTATTACTCCTTTAAGGGTTGCGAATCCTATAGGAGGGTATGCAACTCTGGAAATGAGATATGACCAGTTAGAACTTGATTTGTTAGGTCATATGTTTGCATGCAGTTTATATGTTTTTAATTTCGTGGGTTTCGGGATCATATTGGGTATGGATTGGTTAGATAGATATGATGCTAGGATATTTTGCCAAGAGGAGGAAATATCATTGAGACACCCTAATAGTCATAACCGAGTCATTTACTCAGTAAGGAGTTCGAACGAAAAAGCTTATGCGTTATTGGGCGCTATGGAAACAGAAGTAGAGTTGAACCAGGTTTATGTAGCAAGAGAGTTTGCAGATGTGTTTGAACCAGTTTTGGGCTTGCCGCCGAAAAGAGCAATCGAGTTTCGGATAGATCTCATACCGGGAGCTGAACCCGTAAGTAGACCACCTAGCAGGATGTCACTAATCGAGATGAAGGAATTGAAGGTGCAGCTAGTGGAATTGGAAGGAAAAAATTTCATCCGGCCAAGTAGTTCACCTTGGTGAACAGCTGCAGTATTCGTGAAGAAGCCAGATGGGTCGTTAAGGATGTGTATCGACTATCATATGTTGAACCAGAGGACGATCAAGAATAGGTATCCTTTGCCGAGGATCGATGATTTATTTGATCACTTGAGTGGAGCCAGAGTGTTTTCCCAACTGGATTTTGCGACAGGTTTCCATCAGCTAAGGATGGCAGAGGACAGTATTCCTTTAGCGACATTTAGGACCAAATACGGGTCTTATGGATGGTTGGTTATGCAATTCGGGCTTACTAATGCGCTAGCTTTCTTTGTGGATTTGATGAACCGGGTTTTTCGAGAGCACTTGGATAGGTTCGTGTTGGTTTTTATTGATGAAATTTTGGTATATTCTAAGAATGAGAAGGATCTTGCGGATCATCTTAGAACAATGTTTTAGACGCTAAGGCAAAATCAGCTGAAGGCAAAGTTCTCCAAGTGTCATTTCTGGAAGAAGGAAGTGAAGTTCCTTGGTCATGTAGTTTTCAAGGAAGGGTTAGCAGTTGATCCGAATAAGATCGAAGCTGCTAACAATTGGAAGAGACCAGAGACGGTAAGTGAGATTAGAAGTTTTCTTGGTCTTGCGGGATACTACCGAAGGTTCATTAAGGATTTCTCATGGATAGCGGCTTCCTTGACTATGCTAACCAGGAAGGACGTGAAGTTGGTTTGGCATGACAAATGTGAGGAGGCATTCCTTAAGTTGAAACATTTGTTTACTAATGTGCCCGTGTTAGTAGTTCCAGATGGGAATCAGGGATTGGTAGTTTACACTGATGCATGTGGTACCGGGTTAGGTGTTGTGCTAATGCAGAATGGAAAGGTTATTGCCTATGCTTCTAGATAGCTTAGACTACATGAAATGAGATACCCTGCTCATGATTTAGAGTTGGCAGCGATAATCTTCGCATTGAAGGTGTGGAGACATTATCTTTTGGGAGAAAGGTTTGAGCTATTTACAAATCATAAGTCTCTATGATATTTATTCTCTCAGAAGGAACTGAACATGAGACAACAGAGATGGCTGGAGTTTGTTGCAGCTTATGATTTTAGCATTGAGTATACACCGGGAAAAGGAAATAAGGTGGCGGATGCGCTTAGCAGGAAACATCAGAATTTTGTGTTAGCTATGTTGGCGGAATGGAAAGATTTGGAAGCATTGGCTGTTCGTAGTGTGTAGTTGAGGTCGACTGCTGGATCTAGTCGGAATATCGACATGATGTCTTCTTTGGAAGTTTGACTAGTTTCGATCGAACGGATTGCTTCTAGGCAAAAAGAGGATCCAGTGTTAGTCGAGAGGATTAGAAGGTTAGAAGCTGAAACTGAGATTGATGATTTAAAGGATTTTATTCTTGCCCTCAGGGGTTGGTTGAGTAAGAAGGAACGGTTATGTGTTCCAGATGTTGGAAACCTTAGGAAGGAACTTCTTAGGGAATGTCATCGATCAAAGTTTACGATTCATCCTGGAGGAACCAAGATGTAGCAGGATATGAAGAGAAGTTTCTTTTGGGAAGGGATGAAGAGGGATGTTGGCTTATGGGTAAAACAGTGCTTGAACTATCAGCACGTAAAAGCCGAACATCAAAAGCCAAGTGGTTTGCTTCAGCCTTTGGATATTCCAGTTTGGAAGTGGGACTCGATATCCATCGATTTTATTGATGGGTTGCCAAGGTCAAACCGGGGTAATGAAAGTATATGGGTCATAGTGGACAGATTGACCAAAAGTGCCCATTTCATTCCGTTAAGGTCAACTAGGACGGCACATGTTTTGGCTAAGTTGTTCATGAAGAACATCGTTGGACTGCATGGAATTCCTAGTAGTATCGTCAACGATAGAGATGCTTTGTTTACTAGCGAGTTTTGGAAGAGCCTGCAGAGTGTGTTAGGCACTAAGCTCAAGATGAGTACTGCATATCATACTTAGACGGATGGGCAGACAGAGAGAGTCAACAAGGTACTGGAAGATCTGTTGAGGGCTTGTGTGCTGGATTTTAGTGGTTTTTGGGAAGATCACTTGCACTTAGTGGAGTTTTCCTATAATAATAGTTATCAGGACTACTATAGGAATGACGCCTTTTGTAGCTTTGTATGGAAGGCCATGCAAATCACCAGCATGTTGGTTAGATACTGGAGACAGGTTGGTCCTTGGTCCAGATTTGGTGAGAGAGACGACGGAAAAGATCGAATTGATATGGGAAAGAATGAAGGAAGCTCAATCTAGGCAGAAGAGTTACGCAGACAAAAGGCGTAAGGGCCTAGAGTTCCCAGTTGAAGATAGAGTTTTCATCAAGGTATCGCCGATGAAAGGTGTGGTTCGGGGAGACCGGGAGCTAGCACCGAGATATGTTGGACCATTTCCTATATCAGAGATGATTGGGATACTTGCATACCGAGTAGATTTACCGAGCAGTTTAGCCGGGTTCCATGATGTGTTTCATGTTTCTCATCTTAGGAAGTATGTTCATGATCCATAAACTACTATCGCTCTGACGGCACTGGAGGACTTAGTGGTGGAACCGGATATGACTTTTATGAGGCAACCAGTTCGTGTTGTGGCAAAAGATGAGAAGAGGCTAAGGAACAAGACAGTCAAGTTGGTGAAAGTTCAGTGGAGCGACAACGTGAAGGACTATACTTGGGAGACAGAAGACAAGATTGGGGCTACTTTTCCTGGGGCTGTTTTAGATGGTATGTTCTATATAGGGTTTATATATAATTTGGCTGGTAGGTTATACTAGCTTTGCTTGCATAGGCTATATGCTTGTTGTTTTGTCTTTACTGAATTTCGGGGACGAAATTCTTTAAGGGGGGAGTCTGTAATGCCCCTGAATTTTAACTAACATTATTCGGGATATTTAATTGGATAAATTAAATATAATAATGTGAACAGTAGGGAGATGAGATTAATTAAGAATGAGGAATTTTTCCTAAGGGTTAAATTTGGAAATGGGGCTACATTTCTTAGCATATATCTCTTCTTCCACTTGAATAAATTTCTATTTTCTCATTCTTAACACCTCATCACTTCGGCCGACCATTAAAAAGCTCTAGGAAGAGTTTAAATTGAAGAATAAGCTAAGGAATTAAAGCTAGGAAATTTTCTCATTCTCCAATCAACTAATCAAGGTGAATAATCATGTTTATCATCTCATTTTTCATTGTTTGGATCGGTTATGGGCTATACCCGATTCATGTTTGTGATTTTGGTTAGGATATAACCATTTAAACCTTTGTTTGGATAAGACTTAGGTGTTTTAAAATGTTAATGGGCTAATTAACACATTTTCATTCGGTTTTAGTTAAATTTCGAGTTGTTTTGATCTTCATATGCTTTGAAATTTTAACATGTTGAAGTATATGATTTGTCAGATTTTTGGAGATTTTTGAAAAATTTTCCTTAGTGATTTACTAAGGTAATTAAATTATTTAAGCCTAAGGGCTAAACTAAAAAATGACTTCCGTGTTTATTTAAAACCGGAGGGAAATTCGCTTTAGGAAATATTTGGGGAAGAAGTACAGTGTTTTAAGAAAAAAGTTGACTTTTGCATAATTTTCACTATTCCGAAGTACAGGAGAAGGTTCCTCAGCCAATCAAAATTAGACAAACAAGATAAAAACATCACTTTAGTGGGCCCATTTCTGCCTTCGACTCCAACAAGCCCGCTTTTACCCTTTCGATGAAGTTGAAAGGTACCTTTTGTCTAAAACGGAAGGAAAACAATTACCTTCCGCCAAAATTCGAAAGGTAGGCATGGGGCCGATGGGAAGAAAAGGGCGAAGGGATGGGGGAGGCTGCTTCTTTTGCTTTTGGATAGAAATAAAAGTTGTTTTCGAATAAATTGAAGGGGGATCCTTCGACTCTATCATTTTATAAAAAGACGAAAATTATTATATATATTCAAGAAGAGGTTTCGAAGGGGATCTTTGAAAGCTTAAACCTTCGAGAGTACCGTTTTTAAAATGTTTTCTGAAAAGGTGTTTTAATACCTTTTGGCAAGCCGAAGGGTAAACCTTCCAACATAGTCGGAAGTATACTTTCGAAGGGTTGGTTCTTCCAACACATCATTGTTTTTGAATGGTTTCGAAAGGTTTATTTCGAAGGGTTTTGAAGGGGCTGTGTTCAATAATTTCGAAAGGTTTTAATTTCGAAAGGTTTTGATTTCGAAAGGTATTGATATCAAAAGGTTTTAATTTCGAAAGGTTTTGAGTTCAAAAGGTTTGATTTCGAAAGGTTTTGATTTCAAAAGGTTTGATTTTGAAAGGTTTTGGAGGGGTTATCTTCAATGATTGATAAAGATTCTGATTTCGAAAGGTTTTGATTTCGAAAGGTTTCTGAAGGGGCTAACTTTGGATGTTAATTTGCTTTCGAACGGGACTTCATTCGAAGAGTTTTAAAGGGCTGTTTTAGCCGTTTTTTTTAAGTAAAACTTTGCTAAGACAAAGGGGATACTTCGAAGGGCTATAGCATAAAATACTTATCTTTGTTTGAATATGTAAGGGGGATCCTTATATAAAATGAATGTTATAAAACCTTGGGGACTCCGGGGTGGGTTTAATGTTTTCGTTACATAGTTTGGGGTTAATTACAAATAGAAATATGCTTTCGAAAATATACATTGGGCTATCAATGTGTTTTTATTTAATTTAACCTAATTGGGGCTACCAATGAGAGTAGGTTAAACAGGTGGTATACTTGGGGAAAATAATTAATCATGGGGATCAGGAAGTTTTTATAAATAATCATTGGGATCATGATATTTTTAGCCAAGTTATGGGTTCTTGGTTAACCAAGAAAAACCATGGAATGTGCGGTAGATAGCCCACATCAAATTTCTAAAGTAAAGAATATTTTTCCAGAGGTGGTTAGCCTCGGGATTTGGCACTCAAGGGTTCATAGTCATCCTAGGAAAACTATGGAGTGTGCAGTGGATAGCCCACACCATCTTTTATAAAACAATGTACGATGGATAGTCTGCATTTGTTTTGAATGGATTTGGGATGGATAGACCTATTAAAGTTTTGACGAATAGTCACTTTAAAAGATTTTAGAGGGGAACTCTAATAAACTGGTTTTAGATGGGAAATCTAATAAATTGTAGTTAGGTGGGATACCTGAAAATGGATGGATGGGATATCCTATATATATATATATAAATATATATATATATGATTTATGGCTTTATCTCATATTGTGTTAAGACTAATCATTTTGGGTGCAGGGGCATAGTTAATGATTTGCATGTTTTATTTTGGATAGTAGTATGGGGAAAACCCGTTCCACTAAGCGGCGTGGTCCCACTAGATATCTATTTATGATAAAAGATGATAGAGGATTATTCATACTGGACTTATTGTCTTACTCGAAGTTTGTGTTTCTCCTCAAACTCTCGGGTACTCAAAATTAATTTCAGTAGTCTGAGAGTGGGAGACTTTCAGGTTTTGGACGAATAAGCTTCCGGAGACGTGGAGGAGGTAGTGTTAGCTATATAGAAGCTATTTTGTGTATTTCGCTGTGATGTACTAAGAACTATAAAGTTCATATTTATTAGTTCTCTAATCATCATAAGGGGACTTCTTCATATGTCGCTCTTATCGTATTTTGTACATGTATACGTGATCTGAACGTGGTTAACGTCTGGGATTATGTAATTAAATCTTAAATTGAAATTCATAAGAAATGAGAAATTCTTTTTTGTTGAAGTTTAAAATTTTTCATATTCTTGGGTTTCTATGTTGCCGATAGTTTCAAGATTTCGAATTCGGTTACTCAGAAATAACACCTATGGATGATGCAGCATCTGTAGCAGTTAGTTTTGAGCCTCCAGAAGTGGGATATTACAAGTTGTTTCCATTTTCAACATTAGCGAAGACTCTAATAGCATATAAGGAGGACTTTTAAAAGATGTGTGCAATTGCTGCATATATTTATGGAAATTTTCCTTTGTTTTACCTTTAGTTTCTTACATTGTTTCTAATTAAATTGTTTTAATATAAATTTGTAACGAAGCTTCTATTTAAATTTCCTAATGTTGCTACTATTTAAATTCATTCTATCTAAATTTATTTCATTTAAGTTGCTCCTCCTTATGTATGTCTTTTTCTCTTTTATTTGATCACTTTCTTCATTGGATCATTTTAGTGCATTCGCCTACTACTTTTTCCATTAGGCTTTTCTCCATTAATATGAAACTGTTTACTTTTTGTCTATAAATCTATTTTAGATATTGTTCTCTTTATTTTCCTTATACGGGAATATTCTTCCTATTTCCACTATCGATGGTTTGTACCCTTTCATTCTCCTTATCCCAATTAAATCAAATATCATTTCCATTTATCCACCCTTTAAAAAGAATTTTAAAACTTTTAAATTTATAGAAATAGAAAAATCATCGAGCCGAGCATACGTTCTATTTTTATCTGTTTTAAAAAGAGAGATATTATCAGTTTATCCTAATTCTTTAATAAAAACCCTTTACTTGGAATTTTAGTCTAGTCAGTTTTAGCTCCCCCTAGAAATTTTTTAAATAACCCATTTAGTCAAAATTTCCTAAATTTCATAGTTTTTTAAGAGTATTTTTAAAGAATATTTTATATGGCAAAAAATTTAGTACTCACTTATTTTTTAAGAATTACAACATTTTATTAATAAGATTTTATTATTTTTAAATAAATTATACGAAAGCCATTTCAAATATTTAAAAAAAATTCTTCACATAAGGTCGGACTCAAATATGTACTTTTGTTTGTCCTTTCTTTTGACTTTTCTTCTCTTCCAATTATTCTTCACTTATCTTGATTAAGAACATATTAAAATCCGCCTGTCATCTTTTAGTGATTAATGCATACCTTCTTACAGGAACTTACTCATTCCTATTTATACCTTACCTCTGGATATTTGCAACATATAGATTCTTACTACCCATCTGTTCTGATGAATTGTACGTCATTCATCAACAATATAGTGAAATCCAAAATCATAAGGCAGTCTATCCCCAACAAAGGAGTCAAGTACCATCCAGCTTCAAACCCTTTTACATGTCAATCTCATGCTCTTCTTAATTCAACATCTTACGGTATGGTTTATATCCCGTAGGGTAATCGTGGTAGGTGTATAAACTTAACTAAATTTATTGTTCCAATTCATAGTTATCTAATCCATCTTCTCATAATATGGCCACAACTACTTCTATAGTCGAAATTTGTAGAATTTAGCATGATATATATATATAACTGTAGGTAAAAATACAAATACATTCACTCAGCATATCCTAATTTTTATGATCAACTAAACTAAGCTCTGATACCGAATTTAACAACCCTCTCCGAAATGGGTCTAATTTTCGGTCCAATAAAAGCCCATCGAACCTTAGGTCCATTCCGGAACTATTTTTAGTTGGTATAATTAATTTAATAAAACAATATGTAGACCTATCTACCCATGCTTTTAGAGTATTATAGTGGAAGGAATAAAATATTGTAATAAAATAAAGTACTCATTTCATAGAACCAAATCATAGGAGTACAAGGTCGCAATAGTGCATAAAACATGTCTGATATATAGTTTGGGTACATCATAAAAACATAAATATATAACTATAATAGATAACTGGCTGCCAAGTCTCCACCATCTTCTCTATACTCATCGTTGTACCTAACTTATAGGTTGTAATGAGGATAGATTCGGAGCGCCAATGTCTGATGAATGAAAATCTTAAGTTTTACAATAATAGTATATAGACAGTAAGTAATTGGACAAGAATTATGTCTTACATATTTATTATACTTTTCCTAAGTATATCTCTAACTGTAAGATAATGGCCCTACAAGCTTGACTCCATGACTATATATCTGGATGCAATGCAACTATGGAGTATATTAGTTTTAACAACCCATCTTCGTCCAATCATATCCTCACGATGTGAGAGAAAGTACCTGAGTCACTTAAGACATTTTAAATAAGGAATATGCAGACTCTTCAACCATTTAATATCTAGAACCAAGGTGAACTCATACTTCCTAGCTGACATCATAAAAAATCTCTTATATGTCATTTAATACTTCATCGAAAGGAAAGAGGTGGACCATCCGACCATTTAATATCTCAACCCCGAAGCGGACCTCTCCTAATAGATATGCACTAATGCACCTAAAATATAATTATGACCATTTAATACTTCTTAAATAGGGAAGAGGCAGACCCCAACGGATATTTAATTCCTCAAAACCAAAGTAGACTCCTCCGAGAATTTTCTCATCCTTATTGTCTATAACCCAACTGTGACTGTTAGTCCCTGAGAAGTTGGTTTTGATGACAACAAACTTAGAATAAAATTATAAAATATAAATGCTAACATTATTGTTTAGATATATATGTATATGCAGGATATATATACAGGTACCAAAGAATGAAGACTGTACAGTATAGAGATTCAAGAACTGATGAACTCAAGATCGAAGATATCAGGATTCAAGACTCATGAGTATCAAGATTATCAAGAGTTCAAGATTTCAAGATAAGTAATTTAGTTAGGAATTTTGTTAAAACTCTTAGAAAAGCACTGACATCTTAAAATCCATTTTATTTGTGGAATGGAATCCACTTCGAGCCCGTTAAAGGGATGGAACCCTAAGTAGGATGGAACCTACGAAAAATCTAGTGGAACATTGTTTTGTATCCACTAAATTTTATTCAAATGTTTTACAAAATTATATCTTGTTTTCAAAATGATTTCAAAATCTTTCTTTTTAAATCAAAAACATCTATCCTGGTTTTAAAATACTTTTAGCCTAAAAATAATCTTTATTTTCAATATCAAATTATCCTTGGTTTTAAACTATCTTTTAATTATAATATATTTAACTTTTAATATTTATACTTAGATTTAAATATAAAATTATAGTAAAATTTTATATATACCAAAATATTATTCTCTATACTTATTTATGTATTTTAACTATAGTTAAGTATATTTATAAAGTTTAAAATAGTTTTAATACAAGATAGAAGTTATTTCCAAAGAAAAACAAATTACCAAAAATAACTTAGGCTTGTCGACAACCCCAAGGACCCCTTGTAGACAAGGTAACAGTTTATTTCAAAAGTTTGAATTTCAAAGGAAGTGTCTATTTGTCATATCCTTTCATGAATGGACATGGCTGTTGTTCTACTATAAATAGGGGCTGTTTTAAACGAATTTACATTAATATTTTCTCTGATTTCACTCCTCTTCTTCTTCCACTTTTCTTTATATACATTTTTACCATTATTCTGCCGAAATCACCATTGAATCTAACTAGATCATCTCTGGTTTGATTCTCTATCACTATCTCAACAAGATCCCAGTGCTATTCAGAGTTATAGACTTCTTTGTATTCAATCGAGCGAGAAAAGGTGTGATTGTAGCCTGTAAAATCAATCGGGTGAACTTGTTGCCCGTAAAATCAAGTATCTCTACCCAGAGGATTGTGAATCTGAAGCGGTGTACCTCGTGGCCTTGAAATCGAGGGTGTAATTGTAAGAATTGATTTTGAAAGGAAATCCGTACTTATGTTGCGAGACTGGATGTAGGGTAACTCCGAACCAGTATAAAATCCGGTGTGTTCTTTCCTTTATTGCTTTTACTTTATATCTGCATCTGTGTTTGATTCTGTGATCATATCTGTGTCTGAATATTGCATACATTTGTGTTCAAATTAATATAAACTCAAAAAGAATTAGTAATTCCTTAAAACACTATTCACCCCCCTCTAGTGTTAATTCTAGCCTTAAGATCCGTAATCCGCATTTCTCACATTTGGTATCAGAGCAAGGTTTTCAAAGTTTCATAATCTGAATTTTGAAAAATTTCAAAATAACTACTGATGCATCAGCGGAATAACAAAATGATGATTCTGTGAAAGTAGCAATCGATGGAATGGAAAATACTGAATGGCCAAAATTCGTTGATCCGAAGATACCGAATTCTAGCTATCTTCGTCACGTTGATCGCGCACGATACCGTGAAAGAAGATCTGCAATTCTTCAGACGTTGATCAAGCGCACTTGATACCGTGAATTGGCTTCTACGATCGTTGATCCGAGCGCACTCGAATGCCGAAAGAGGAGATAGGAGATTACACTCAACTACCAATTTAATGAAAGCACAAAGCTAACAAAACAAAAGTTTTTATTCAAATCAACTTCTCTTTACAAATGACACAACCCCGCTATTTATAGAGTTTTACAACCCACACGACTCAAAAGTGACAACACTTAGGTCGGCAACGACCTGACACAACCATGCGACCTAACACAATAGCGACTTAACTCACACGACCTAACTATTACAACATCAAGTGACTTAACATACACACGACTTACGACTTATAGTATTTACAACAGTTATAGTCATACAAGTTAAGAGAATTACAACACACGACATAACAATTCAACATAATGACCTAAAATACAACACACCCACGGCAGCAACGACCTAAGTCCCTCCAGCGACCTAAGTCTTGCGACCTATTCTTGAGCGACTTAAAAATGGACGGCAGCGACCTAACTTCCCAGTGTATAAGGTCGAGCGACCTAAAATAAAGCGGCATCTTCATCAGCGACCCATCATAGGTCGTAACACTATCTCGCGACCTAACTTAGGTCGTAACTCGTCAAAACTGGTACTCGACAGGTCGGAGCGACCTAAAGTGAGCGGCATGTGAGAGTTAGGTCGTTCGCGACCTAACTTTGATTTGTTTTCCTTGTTAGGTCGTAGCTCGCTTGAGCGACCTATCTCATTAACTCGCCCGAGTGTCTTCATGCTTAGCCCGTTAACTTGCGAGTCTCCACTAGGTCGTTTGCGAGCTTCACTAAGTCGTTGGAGTGACTTAAAGGACTCGTTAGGTCGTTCGCGACCTAACACTTCACCAAATTGGGCTGCATCATCATTGCTATGACTCAAATCTGAAAAGTTAGCAGGTCGCGCTGCATCATCCTCCCCCGATTGACAAAAATTCGACCTCGAATTTGCACCTTCCTCTTCCACAACAATCTCATCTCCATGATACGGAATCAAATATTTGACATTGAAAACATCAGAAGTATGAACATCATCCGGCAATCTCAACTGATATGCATTCTCATTGATTTTCTTCAAAATTTCCATTGGACCGATTTTTCGCGCTTTCAACTTATTGTACGTTCCCACGGAAAAACGATCTTTTGTCAACACGGCGTAAACCAAGTCACCTTCTCTGAAATTCACACATCTTCGCCTTTTATCTGCCAGTTGTTTATACTTCTCATTTGATGCAAGTAATCGTTCATGAACAGTTTTGTGGCACTCCTGCAACTCAGTCACAAAATCACAAGCACGCTTAACAATTCCCTTCTTATATGGCACTGTCGTCAGATCCAATGGACCCTTCGGACTTGCTGAGTATACAACTTGAAACGGACTGAAACCCATACTACGGTTAACAGCGTGATTATGTGCAAACTCTGCCTGACATAATTTCATATCCCAACTCTTCAAGTTATCTTGCACAGGACACCGAAACAAATTTCCCAATGATCTGTTTACCACTTCCGTTTGCCCATCTGTTTGCGGATGATAAGCGCTACTAAAATTCAGCTTCGTTCCAACCATCTTCCACAAACTTAACCAAAAATGGCTTAGAAATCTAGTATCCCGATCTGAAACGATAGATTCAGGTAGCCCATGTAATCGATACACCTCTTTAAAGAATAACTGAGCAACACGAACGACATCATCTATCTTCTTACAAGCGATAAAATGTGCCATCTTGGAAAATCTATCTACCACAACAAATATAGAATCATTTCCTCGCTGAGTTCTAGGCAAACCCAAAACAAAATCCATGTTGATATCAACCCACGGTTTAATTGGCACAGGTAATGGCATATACAATCCCGCATTCGTCGCTGTCCCTTTAGATACTTGACAAATATGACATCTCTCCACAAATCGTTCAACTTCCTTTCTTATAGTAGGCCAAAAATATGATTGCGAAATCAACTGTAATGTACGATCTCTCCCCACATGACCTTCCTCATGTAACTCTTTCACAATCTTCATTCATAAACTGCCCTCTGGTATACACAATCGGTTACCCTTGAATAGAAAACCATCCACTAGCACATACTCATCAGTCTTTCCTTCATTGACTTCATCCATGATCTTAGCAAAGTAAGCATCATTAACAAACAAATATGGCAACACGTCAAACCCTGTCACCTCTACCTTCATTGTAGTCAACACATGATTCCTTCGACTTAATGCATCCGCCACTCGATTCGTAATTCCCGACTTATGCTTCACCACAAATGTAAATTGTTGTAAGTATAGAAACCACGAAGCATGCCTAGCCGCAATCTTGTCCTGTCCCTGCATATGCTTCAACGCCTCATGATCAGTATATAAAACAAATTCTTTATGAAACAAATAATGTCTCCAATGTTTGATAGCTTGCACGATAGCATAAAATTCCACATCATATGTATTATATCTCATCTTTGCTCCCGATAGCTTCTCACTGAAATATGCAATAGGTCGTCCTTTTTGACTCAACACCCCTCCAATTCCAACCTTCGATGCATCAGTATGTAATTCAAACAACAACTGAAAATCTGGCAACACTAGAATTGGTGCTGTCGTCAAAAGTTCTTTGATTCGCTGAAAAGAAACCCCTACTTCCTCTGACCATAAAAATTGTTTCCCCTTCATACAATCAGTAACTGGTGCCATCACGCTACTGAAGTGTGGAATGAACCTTCGGTACAATGACGCCAAACCATGAAAACTTCTAACTTCTGTTATCGTCTTGGGTTGTGGCCAATTTCTGATTGCTTCAACTTTATTCTGATCCACCTGTATACCTCCTCTCGATATGACATATCCCAAAAATAAAACACTATGCGTCATGAACACGCATTTCTTCGTTGCAGCATAAAATTGTTCCTGTCGCAGTACCATTAACACTTCTCTTAGATGTTGCAAGTGTTCTTCTGGACTCCCACTATATATCAGTATATCATCAAAATACACCACCACAAACTTCCCAATGAATGGTCTAAAAATATGATTCATCACCCGCATAAATGTGCTTGGTGCATTCGAAAGACCAAACGGCATAACCAGCCATTCGTACAACCCCTCACGTGTCTTGAATGCTGTTTTCCATTCATCCCCTGGTCTAATTCGAATTTGATGATAACCACTCTTCAAATCAATCTTCGAAAAGATAGTAGCTCCACTAAGCTGATCCAACAAGTCATCCAATCTAGGCATAGGAAATCGATATCTCACAGTAATCTTGTTCAGTGCCCGACTATCAGTGCACATCCTCCACGTCCCATCCTTCTTTGGTACTAACAATGCTGGCACAGCACATGGACTTAAACTTTCCTGCACATGCCCTTGTTCAAGCAATTCTTCCACTTGCCTTCTCAACTCCTCATGTTCTTTTGGACTCATTCTGTAGTGTGGTCTATGAGGTAATACAGCTCCTGGAACAAGATCAATTTGATGTTGAATGTCTCTCAATGGCGGTAACTCCATTGGTAGCTCCTTAGGAAATACATTGTCAAACTCTCCCAGCACTGGTTTCACTTCTTCAGGGATCTCAACCACTTCATGACTCTCACGTCCAATCAACAAGAATACTTCAGGCTCCTCTTCTACCTCCTTAACAAATTCCTTCAATGATAACAAAGTTTTCAACTCTTCAATCTCCTCTAACTTGCTTTCTTCGTGTTGTCGCTTCTTAGGAACTAGAGTAATCTTTGTACCCTCAAACATGAAACTGTAACTGTTAGCACGTCCATCATGTTGCACAGCCCTATCATACTGCCATGGTCTCCCCAACAACAGATGGCATACATCCATGTCCACAACATCACACCAAATTTCGTCTTTGTATTTCTTCCCAATTGAAAAATTAACACAAGCTCTACGTCCAACTTTCACCTCCCCACCTTTCCTCAACCAAGCTAACTTGTAAGGTTTCGGATGCTTCTCTGTCTTCAATGATAACTTCTTCACAGCTTCTGTAGTGTAATGACCCGTAAGTTTCAACTGTTTTAATAACGTAATTAGTTGAAATTTTGTGAAATTTTAAACGATAAAATTTTGAAATAGAAACTTAATATTTGGAATGCGTTTAGTTAAACATAGCAACTGGTAAAATTTCGTCCGAAAATATGAAAGTTTATTTCGCGCGTAAATTCACTTCAATTTAATCAGTTAAAAAGCGATGAAAATAAAATGTTTCCGAAACCTAAATATTTTTACATAGAAAAATTCTAAACCATCTTCTGAGCAAAATGTCAGTTGGTTGTTTTTCCAAATTCGGACATCTTTGGCTCCGTCGATCTTATTTTTCAGCGTTTTTCTTGCTTTTTCCGCTATTAGAAAATTCGAATTTTTATAATTCGATCGTACTACTGCTATTGATATACCGTTTTGATCGTCTCACCGTGCTGATCACCACGGTATATTCATTTGCATGTTTTGAAATCTGTTACGCCGCAGAAACCGCGAAACTGTCTAGTGTATCGGTATCCGTTCTAACTTTTGATTTCTGGGTCCATTCAAAATTTTCCAACGGCAAATAAATCAAACAGCCATTTGCCTTTAATGCTTCGCATGCGTAGCCTCTTACAATTCCCAAAATTCAGCTTTGAACTTTTTGTTATTCCCATAGTTATTCAAACAGTCATTCTTAGACTTTAGATCTGTTCTGTTGCTAGAAAAAAAATCATATTTGCCTGAGACAAAGTTTCATATATTTGTTTGAATGGATGAAGCTTGCTTGTCTTCATTCACATCTCGAACCCACCCAATCATCACAGCACCGACCACCTTTTCCCATCGACAGTCGACCATCTCCCTCGTCCATGTTTTTTCTCCACCAAGCAATCTCGCTCCTAGCCTCCAACGCCGCCATCTTCCTTATCTGTCGCATCTCCACTCACTGACCCTCTGGCCGCTGCACTGATCCACCCGCCCCTTTTCATCCACAAAGCTCATCTCCGCCCATCTCCGTTGTCGATCAGGCTCCGTCGTTCCTACCTTTGCAACCCACACCGAACGCCATACCAACCAACCCATCAAACTGCTGTGCTTGGTCCCCACCAGCCAAAAAACCCTTTGCCCCAGCCTTGGTGAGCACAACCCAGACCGGCCTCCCCTTCACTCCCTTGATCACGTCTAAGCCCATCGGCCAAAATCCACGCACGCAGCCAGCCCATGCCCTCGTACCGCCCATCAATTCGCCGCTACCAGCCTCGTCCTCACCTCCTCTTGCCGAATTGCCACCGCGTACACCCTCTCCTCACCGTGCAGCCTGTTTCCGTCTCATCCATCCTCGAGCGCAATTGCCTACAAACTCGCGTGCATCGCTTCTACCATCACACCCAGCCGAAGGTGTAGCTCCGACCGAGCCTGCTCCTCCGACGTTCGAACTCCTCCACCCTCTGGCCGAGTCCAGATCCGACATAGCCTCGAACCCACCCTCGATCTCCTTCCCTTAGCCGAGTCATGTGCTTCTCTGGTGATGTTTGAGGTATTATATATATGTTATGTTGTTAATATATTTACATAATAAATAAATAACATTTATAACTTACTACATAGCTATGTATTCGACTGTTATATAGATTTATAGATAGATATAGACTTATAGTTATTCAGTTTATATTTTTGCTATGTGTTACAAGGTCAGTCGTTTGCTATATAAATGTATAATGGTTTTCTTCTTGTCTATAAAAGAATTTAAATGTATATGTTATGATCTGAGTTTTATTATATATAGTATAATAATTAGGGTCTGTTAGTTTATATACGTGAGTTATGTTTTGGCAGTATTATATATATGTTTTATAGGCATTATATCAACTCATATATGTTGTTTAAGTAAGTTGTATAAGGTGTTATACATAGATTTTTAAAAACATTTCATTTTCTGTTAAGTTTACACATATTATGATAAATTGTTTATATTGATTTGATAATAAAAATTGATCTTTATTTATAACCTGTATGTAAGTTGTGTACATGTGTATATATATTTGTTTATATATAGGGTAGTTTTATATCAGTTTAAACATATATTAGTATAATACTGTATATGTTAGTTGACATATATCTATGATGTATCTGGGTTTTAATATATAAATTTACAACTTTTTGTACGTAAATAACCCCACTATTTATGTATGTACAAGTTTATATATTTATAAATCTGTTATCTTGTTTTCAGATGGGAAGGTATACATCACTATGTTTGGCAAGTATATACATATATTTGTTTGTTATAGGTTGTGCATATATATGTTGTTTAACTGAGTTGTAGTATGTTGTTTTGTCCCAACCGAAAGAAATGTTCACATATGTTCATATATGCATATAAACCTGGTTGGTTGTTGAGTATTCTATTGTATGAATAAAAATATAAGTTTCGTATATATATATATATAAAGTTTACATGGGTTTTCTGTTGATTTAAGTATAGTTTGTAAAGTTTTAAAGGGTTGTCGGTTATAAAGTTTATATTACAGAGCCACTTATAGTATATAAAGTATGTTAGGCAATATTGATTGTAAATTTTAGCTTGTATGTAAGTCTGAATACGTGTGTATACATTTGTTTATATGTATGTATATGTGAATTGGGTTTTCAACTATATATAGATATGGTATGTGTTGGGACCGAAATATTGATTTGTAATTTACATATATATACCTCTTATTTTAAATATATGTTTTAAAAGGAAAATTTGTTTTAGAGAAAAATTAAAACATATATATATTTTTGTTTCGGGTTTCATCAAGTTGTTTCTGATCTATTTTCATCGATCTCTATTTATCAGCCATGTTCGTCCTATTCGTGCCGATCTTGTTCGTTTTGAAAATTCGTTCTTGGATTCGTAACCATTTCAAATCTCTCCAGCCTCGAAAGGTGAGCACTCACTCACGATTAACGTTCTTTTATTTATTAAATTTGATTTCAATTGAAACGACAATTGAAATATGCTGCTGTTTGATATTTACACTGTTATTACCTGTATCAGTTCACCTGTGACATCTGACACCATTATCTGTTAATTATTTATGTGATGATAATACAGTTTGGTTGATAATTGATTGATTGTTGATGTTTATATTGGACGTTAAATTGTTAATGTCAAAATGATAAACAATATGAAATTGAACTTGATATAGGATAATTAAATGTTAAATTTGATTAACTGACATTTGTATAATATGACCCCTTTAACTGTTGAATTTATTGACACGTAGGATTTGTTTAATTACATTTTAAACCACTGAATGTATGTTGTTAATTTGATGATGGATGAATTTGAAATTGGATGACAAGTGAAAAACCGTAATGTAAAATCTTTAATCTACATGAAATGATAGTGTAGATTCTAGAAATAATTATATTAATTCGTACAAATAACAATGCGAATTAATACGGTTATTTCGGGATTATTTGAATTGATTATTGGATTGTTGTTGTTATTCCTTGTTTATTTACTTTGACACCATCCCAGTTATCACACTGCAAGTTCCCTTTGTTATGCTTTGATTTTGAATTGAATTGGAATCGGGTTGAAATGATAAATACCCAAATTAAACTTTGACATAGGATAGAGAATTAAATAAAACCCGATTGGTCAATAATTTGATTTAAAAATAAAATGCAGATTTTATTTGAATAAACAATATGGTTTTGAAATGAAGTTGAAATTTGAATTTTTAATGAAAGGAAAATGTTAATATAAAAATCTGAAACAAAATATTAAAAATATAATTGATGAAAGAATGTTGTTTAAGTTTGAAATGATTTAATAATTAAGTTTGAAATTATAATTAAGTTTGAAATTATTAAACTTTGAAATTATTTAATAATTAAGTTTTGAATTATTTAATAATTAAATAAGATTGAATGATTTAATGATTAAATTGAATTGAATTCTTGATAAGAGAAATTGAACTTTTGAATAAGTGGATTTTACTTCGTAAATAATTGAAATTGAGTTTTCTTTATTAATTAAGTTTTGGAAAATTATTTAAGTAAGTAAATAAATAATTGAAATTGAATTTCTTTAACAAGAAATAAAATGTGATTTATTGAAATTAATGTAAGACTTGAAATGTAAAGAACTTGATTTGATGAATTTAATTTAATTAAATTTGTAAGTTTTGATATAATGAAGTTGAATTTAAATAATGGATTTAATGAATTGGAAATTTAATGGAAATTGTTTTGAATGGCATAGTAACTTAACGAATATTGAATGAAATCGATAAATGAATTTAAATTGATTTGAATGTTAAATTAAATTAATTTAAATGTTTTCGAAATGAAACTTATATTCGAACTTGAGTCAATATTTGAATTGTTTTAAATAGAAATTGAAATTGAATTATAAGATTTTGAAATGATAATTTGGAAGTTTTTGAAACGTAAATATTGGAAATTGATTTAGAAAGACTAATGAAATGTTGGTTTACGAATTTAAATTGAAATTGAATTTGATTTGGTTTTTGAAATATATAAACGACCAATCGGTGTAATAATTACGGAAGTTATTAAAGAGACCGGAATTCGGTTATGGATATACTCTCTGTCTAAACCGAAAACCACTTTAATAACTATACGCGAAGTGATGATCTAGAATGAAGTGGTTGGAATGATGTACGTGTTGACTGAAGAAAGAGAACGATAATGGATAGCCTTGACACTTGTGTCAAATTGGAAATGACTAAAATAGGAGCTGTGCCGGGCCAATGGAGGATTAGCTACCTCAAGTGGACACACTTCTTCGAACTACTTATACTTGTTGTCGATTGGTGCACCCTTGATTTTGGGAGTGTTGTTTCACGGTGTTGCGGGCGCTGCGGCGTTGCGTTCTCACCAGTCCGGATCAGGCGAACGGTAGTATCACTACCTTGGGTATTTCCTCATGTGCCTTGTCATACTTGTATTCCATTTATACGCGACCACTACGATTTTGATTTGTACCTTTAGTATATGGATTGCCCTCTGGTGACTTCCGGTTTTGGGGAAACTACGGTCTTGTATATGCTTTTGGGAATAAAAATGTGTTAAGGGTGGAATGGGCCATGACTTAACGCTATTTTGATATCTTATTATTACTGATAGACATTATCTACTTATCGTACACTACTACATAGTAGATAGTTTAACGGATCCTTAAAGGATGGTTATTCCAAACATCCTTTGAGTTACTTGTATTTCAATTGCTATTTCACTTGAGTTGGATTTATTGATATAAGAATGTTAATCCTGACTCGAGTGTCTTGTGTTTTTGCTTTACGCTCGGGTCAGACTGAGTGTACCAGTATTTGAGACTCACCTTTGAAGTTGGAGCTTTGCTTGAAGATCCAGCCATCCATTCTGCTTTCAGTATTCGATGATTCCAGTGATGTATTCTGATTTGTATCTGATGTATTGTATTACTCTTCCGTTGTATCTGTTCTAACTCTGATGTATTTTATATATTCATATAGTAGCTTCATGAACTACTATCTCTTTTATTTCCGCTACAATTATTACTCTGTGTCTGTGATCTGTGATTATTTATTTACTATATATGTTCAGTTTTGCCAAATTTAAATTAACAACGCGGTATTTTGAGCAATTCAAATCCGGCATGAGTGTCTACCTATACACTTATAATGGATGCGAATGGTCCAAAATGGCAGGTCGTTAAATGTAGAGATAATATTGTCATAGCTTCCAGCATCAATAACAAACTTGCAAACCCTTCCCAAGATAGTGCACGTTGACTGAAAGATGTTACTCCTCAACCAGCTAGTTTCCTCCTAATGTTTTGGTGTCAAGCACGACCTCTTCATCATTAATGAATACCCTTCATCTCCCGACACATTTCCTTCCTCCTCATCATGTAGTGAATTATAACAGTCAGCTTCTACTTCATCTTCCTCTGCCTCAGCAATCATAGTTCTCTTCTTCGGTTTTGGACATTCGCTGCTCTTGTGACCCACTTCTTGACAATTATAGCATTTGAAATTGGTGTTGACTTTTGGTTTAGCCATTTCATGAACAACCGGCTTACTCGATGCTTTAGGAACATTAGAACTACTACCCGCTCCTTTGTTCTGCCCCGTAAAACTTGGAAACACACCTCCCCCACGTCTTCCTTGTTTCTCCCAAGCCAACGCCTTTTGATGTGCTTCTGCCACAGATCTAGGGTCGAACATGTTTACCATATCCTGGATCTGTGTTCTAAGTCCACCAACAAACCTAGTGGTTAATTGTTCTTCTGTCTCCATAATGTCATTTCGAGCAATCAACTGGTAGAACTCATCTGCATAATCAGTAACAGTCTTCGTTCCTTGCCTCAGGTTTTGCAGTCTCTGATACATTAGTGATTGGTAATTGTAAGGTAAAAAAGTAGCCTTCATCAATTTCCTCATCTTTTCCCAAGCTACAATCCTTGACTTCCCCATCCGTTCTCTAGTTAGTTTGGTTTGCTGCCACCATGCCATAGCTCTCCCCCTCAACCTAGTAGCAACCAACTTCACTTTACGATCCTCCAGAACCTCCTTGAAGTCAAAAATTTCCTCAACATAAGCTAACCAATCAAGAAATTCCTCGGCTTGCATACCTCCCTTGAATTCTGGTATTTCAGTCTTCATCCTAGATTCCCATTTGTGATCATTCTCCAACTGATTTCTTCCTTGTCCTCGTCCTCGTCCATGAACACTACCACCTTCAAACTCCTCCTCGAAATCTGATGTATATCGATGCCGATTCTGACCACCAACATCTCTACTACCATCATTTCTTCCACCCACATCCCTTCTATCTACATTCCTCCGATCTCGATCATTCACGTTCCTATCACGACTTCGATCATCAACATTTCTATAACAATCTCGACTGACACTTCTATGATCATTATCAACACTTCTCTCTCAATTGGAATGTGGTGAAACTCTACTTCCCCCATGGTTAGATTCAGGTGAAACCCTCCTCCGATTTTGATTCATCTCCAACATCATCTTCTCTAATCGTCCAATCCCTTCATTAAGCTTCTCACTAAAGTTTTCATTAATTCGTTGCTCCATCTCATCAGCTTCTTCTCTTCTATACAAAGCTTCAACATTCTGATGGTGTCACGTACGG
The DNA here is from genome assembly GCA_030737815.1 of Allium fistulosum. NCBI lineage: Eukaryota > Viridiplantae > Streptophyta > Magnoliopsida > Asparagales > Amaryllidaceae > Allium > Allium fistulosum. The sequence continues at coordinate 1,188,063,699 of CM060904.1, read as the reverse complement.
AAATTTTCGACTTTCGAAAATTCGACATCGATACTCACTTTATCGACTGCCGAGAAATCGAGTGCCGGCAACTCCAATAGTGAGGGTTTTAAATAGAAGAAAAAAAAGTAGAAGAAGAAGAAAAGAAGGAACAGGAAGAAAAAGAATAACATCATGGAAGAACAACAGAACAGAAAACAATATCAGAATCTTACACATCGCAGCGGAATAACATATAATAGATAATCAACAGTCTTTTAAAACAAAGAACTATATCAGTTTATACATACATCAATCAGAGTCAATATACAACAATGGACAGTTATATAACTTGTCCTCATACAGAATACACAGCGGAATAAATACTATCAGATACAAATACTACGTCTCGCCATCCAGCTTGCTTCCAAAGCTCCAGAATATCCAGAATATCCTGATAACCTAACTCTAGACTGCCCGTGTGGAAATTGGTGGGCACCCAGAGTTTAGAAGGGAACAATAAACTCCGAGTCAGTCATGGTGACTGGTGTGAGATCGTAAAACAGTTATTCTTTATAACAACAAAATAATTTTTAAAGTCAATTCGCAATGCTTTTTGGAAGATGAAACTACCATAAGACCTCCCACCACACACACAATGCAAACGCAGAATTGGAGGAGATTTCTTCTTATGATAGTCAAAGATGCTTACTACGCAAAATCAAATCATTTTTGATATTATTATTAGTGCATAGTGTAGAAATCATTTCGAAAGTATAATATTAATCTTAGCCAGCATAGGCATTCCGCACTTATGCCTACTATAGCTACCATCCAAACAGTGGTGACCACCATAAGTGAATGATAGGTTCTACAACTAAAACCGTACAAGATCGTATTGTTTCTTTGGATTTCCAACAAATGGCCAGGCTAAGGAACTTCCTATCCATGATGGGTACGTCCCTGGAATAGACGACCCGAGAACCTAACCGGATCTCTGCCAACACAAGGCCGGGTTACCTCTGCAAAAATAGGTAACTACTGACACGCGTATGCCATCCCCCGATCGTAACCGATCTTCCCGAGGATCCCCGATTTCCAACAAACCACATAGATAATAATGCAGCAACCACATAGGTTAAGTATCTGGGCTCCATACCATGATACCACCTCTATCCAGAAGGAATGACATACACTAAGGGGCGCTACTCCCTAGAACCTTGCTGCATCCTTCCTGTTTCGACCATTTCCGGGGCGTGAGGCTCGATGAAGTCTCGTCCACAAAGCTACGCTTTCTCAAAAAGCCCTGCTTCGGGTCAAACAAAATGATCAACCTATGATCACAAAGATATAAGATCAAACAAATGATCATATCACAAATGATCAAACACTGATCATTTCACAGCAACACTCAGTATGCCACGTTACCAAATTGGGATATATCGCTGATAAATTTCAACTACATAACCTCTGAGCTTGTACGTCTCAGAGAAGGGTGTTAAGCTAAGAGAATAAATTCTCCGCCACCAACAGAAATGTATTTGAAAGAAATCAGCTTTATATCTCAAATTGTAACGTCAGACACACAATCCATACAAGTCTGTTCCGGGATCGAACAGAACCGAAGGCACTTCTCACGAAGCCCTTGCACATCCGGATAAATTTCTAATCACGTCCGGACTTCCCGTCACTAAGGGTGATAAAACCTCTAAATCGGAGATCAGCCGATGTAGAGTAACTCGACGGTAATCCTTCCGTTTTCAAAAATATCCGGTCTTCAACACCGGTCTTCAAATGCAATTCATAACGACGTATCACATATTCGGAATGGGTTATACGACCCCATGGTCCTTTCCCGGCTAACCCGAATAGTGAGCGATTATTCAAAAATAAGTGTGGCATTCAAATTCATCCAATTCACAACAAATACCATTCAAGGTAATTATTGATAGTCGGTTATTTAACTATCAATAAAGATGCGCAACATCATCAGATTCCAAATAATTTTCCAAATTATTTCATGTTCAAAAATATCTTTACTAGATATAAAATTTCCACACTTCAAAAATAAATCAATATTTATTTTTTTAAACAGACCCCCTTTCTTTTATAAATTCCATAGTGAATTTATATTTCAAAAATATCTACTGATATACGATTTTCTAATCGATTCCAATATTCATTTTCAATTTATCTTAAAGAAGATAAATTCTCAAAACGTTTCATTTCATATTGGAAAAGCCAATTCCATACTTATTTTAAAAATTAGTGTTTCCCAAATCTATTTATTTCCAACACTTGGAAAATATTCGATATACTTAAATCAAATTAAGTATATATTTCATTCTTTAAGGAAATCATTTATTTTAACAACATCTATTTGAGTCAAAACGAATGTTACGTAAAACATCGTTACGACGACTCAAAATCACTAGTATAGGGATTCGGATTTAGATAGATATATAAATCCCAATACTATATAAAAACATTTCCTTTCGGAAATCATTTACTATAACAACAGTGTTATAGTCCACCATTTCCTTATTTCTCGAAAACGTCTATTTCAACAATGAATGTTGAAATCTATGATTTCGATAGTTCACACGTTTTAAAATATCTTTTAAAACAATTAACTTCCTTTCAAATATCACTTTCCCAAAACCGTATCCATTTTACTTAACAATATATTCACTGTCCAAAATCGTGAATATACTTCACTAATTACATTTCACTATTTAATTCATCAAATTCAATTTATTTCGAATTTATAAAACAACGCTTATAAATTCCATTTCTGTTTTATGACAACTTCGGTTTATAAATCTCCTTTTATTAATTTCTATAATACACTTATTAAAATAAGTGATTTCAGATTTATAAAACAACGTTTATAAATTCAACCTTATACTTCACAATAACTCTGATTTATATATCCCCTTTGTTAACAAGTTCGATCAATACTCCCTTTAAAGGCAAAAATCCAGTTTATAAGTTGATTTCTTATAAATCTTCCATTCTACAATTTCATTCATTTTAACTTCACAATTTATAAATCTATAAATTTCATTCTTTTTAACTTTACAATTTATACATCCATAAATTTCATATCGATTTTCCCAATTCGTTTCAATTTGCCAATTAAATTTCTAATTGGACTTCCCACTTATTTCTTTTTAAATAAATTCCTTTTAAAGAAAATAAATTTCTTTATCTCTTTCAATCTATTTAAAAATCCAAATTTAAATTAAATTCTTCAATTTAAAATCACTGTTTTATGAAATCCATTTATTTAGCATTTTCACTTTATTCTGGAATTTATTCAATAAGATTATAAAAATTTACTTTTTATACTTAAAAAAAATTCCTCCTCAGCTCATCGTTGCCATCGCCACTTCGATGTCGCGAATACCACTTCGACCTCTACCATTGATCACGACACACGATATGCCACTGCTCGGACCACCATCGCGGTCCCATCACCACTTCCTTCGTGTGCGGCCTCAAAATCAATGCGACACGCACGCACTCGACTGCCAACTAACTACTGCCGTGGTCGCGACTACCAGACTGCCGAAGTATCCTCCTACTTCACGTCACAACCCTCGACCCTACCCCCAACCTTCCTCCTGAAACTCGCTACAGCTCGTCGCGATACGAACGACAGTGGAGAATCGCGAGTCTAAATCCACCGCTTGCTCGAGGCTGCGAGCCCACTTCACTACATAGGTCGATCGCGATCTAGAGCAGCCCTCTCGAACGACTCCACTTTTCTTGATTTGGGGATGAACAGGGAGACGCGATTTGTTTTAAAATGAACTGGAGATGGAGATGTTCTTTTGTTCGTTCGATTTTATTTTGCTTTGAGGGAGGATTAGAAAGTGATGAAGAGAGGCTCGGTCGCCATTGTTTTGTATACGAACGAATTGATTTTTTAGTTGCCATTTATCTCGGCTATCTTCTTCTCTTCTGATCGAACTGAGATTTGAGAAGATGGAAAGGAAAGAAAAATGGGTACGAAGGAGACACAATGGAGGTGGGTTGTACATATTGTCGATAAAAGAAAACAATTATATTTTATTTAATTTCAATTTGCCTCAGAATAGATTTCTATGCGTTTATATATCGTACGCTCAAACCACAACTCCAAATGTTACAAAAATTGAAATCCGATAATAATACAATATTTCGGACCCAATGGAACTGGTTTCGTCGAATTCCAAGACTGTTTGAAAAATGACTATTTTTCAATATCGGTTCAAACAATTAATTTCAAAACTGACCAAATTGTTTCCAAACTAATTTCTGAAGCTTTCTTTTATCTTCAGCATTATAAATACGAATTTTAGAAACTCTCGAAATATTTTTCTTCAACTGTAAATTGAATATTCAAATTTTTATTCAACTTCAATCGATTAAATTTTATAATTTAATCACAAATTTCAAAGTTATATCGGGGATTCAAATTAAATCATCGTTCAAATATTTAAAATTAATTAAATATTCTCAATTTAATTTGTTCAAAATTCTGGGTCGTTACAGACTTCCCCCCTTAAAAGAATTTCGTCCTCGAAATTACAAGTTAGGAAGAAAGGTCCTTAACTCGTCTACTATTTTTCACAATCTAATAGTTTTCTCAAATTTTCAAAACAAATCTTTCTAATAAAGATTCGTTATCATTCAACTAACTTTCTACACTTCAATTATAAGTTCCAGACAACATTGTTTACTTAACAATTCAAATTTAAATTTCAAATTCAAATTTAAACTTTTAAATTTTTCTCAAAAATTTTCTAACGCCCTAAATTTTCGAAAAATTTCGCCAGCGTCTCCTTTGCGCGGCTAATACGGTACGACTACAAAACGTCCCTACGGACTCTCAGATTTCAAAAAGAAAAAGAAAAAGCCAAGCGGCTAGACAAGAAATCATCAAATCTCATATTGAAATTTAAATACATACCTTTTGTCGAGCAATTCAAATTTATCTTCGAAATTAAAATCCAATTCCTTTATACCTGTATATCCTACTAGCCATAATATCTAGTTACACATTCAAATCATTTTGCAAATTCTGTTACAAAATTTTCAATTCATACTTCTTATATCATCTTTAAATCTACTATTGAAGTTACATATTCAATTTTTTACATTTCGAATTTCATTTGAATTCAACTCACAATCCCAATCTAATTTGGATTCGGTTCAACTTCTGAATATTGAATTTTATCAACTTTCATTCATAACTGATTATTTTAAGATTAGTTTCAATTACCAATTCATTACAAATTCCAATTTACTTACAATTTCAAATTTGTTTTCAACATTCAGTTTTAATTCCAGTTATTTGTTACTACTCTAAATTTATTTTCAACTTAATAAATTTTCTTTAAGTAATCTTTTCACTTTATTTAATTGATTCACTTATACTTACTTTGATTCAACTTCATTCCTTAAGTTAAATTTATTTTATCAAAATTCAAATTGTATAAGTTATCAACTTATTTCTTACTTCATAATTATTTTAAATAGGATTCCAGAGTCTTTTCAACTTTTCAAAACCATTTTGAAAACAATTTAAATTTATCTTTTGAATTTCAAAAACCAAACCCAAATTTTTTCAAACGACCTCCATTTAAAATAATTTGACAGCAATTCCTCTTTTGGAAACCCGAAAATGAACACCAATGATGCCGCGGTCATCATCGAAGTTATTTTCCAGCGACCGAAAAGAGTTTAGAGCTTTTCATTCTCTTCAAAACATTTTTTTTAAAACCTTTGAAATTCATTTTCTAATCAAAAAGGATTTAAACTTTTCGAATCTCCAAAATTTTCAAATTCTTTTCAAAACATTTCCAAATACTTCTCTGGAATTCCGTTTTAAATTACAATCCACATTTATAATTTACATTCTTTAAATTCCATTTGTATATGAATTCATTTCTTAACTTTGGAGTTATGATTTCAATTTCTTATTCAATTTCAAACTTAATGACAACATTTCAATATTATCACTTTCCTAACAACCATGCAACCATATACTATGATAATTCATAGAAAACCATTTCTTTTCTATACAAAAATAGTTTTGGGTAAAATTATTTCATTTACCCTATTTAAAAATCAATACTGTGTCGGTTTACCTTGTTTAGAGTTTAGAAACCCCTATCGATTACAGTTAGCTAGACTGCACCGACCAGAATCCATAAACAATCAACCGATAAGTTAACACAATACAAAACAATTTCATATTCACTAACAAATACGCACTCGTATATATTATTACACTCAACTCATTCTAGAGTACTACTGACTCTATCTCTAATGAGTAACACCCAACAGAGCAGGGTTGTCGCTTAACCATATGCTCTGATACCACGCTGTCACGTACGGAAATTTTCGACTTTCGAAAATTCGACATCGATACTCACTTTATCGACTGCCGAGAAATCGAGTGCCGGCAACTCCAATAGTGAGGGTTTTAAATAGAAGAAAAAAAAGTATAAGAAGAAGAAAAGAAGGAACAGGAAGAAAAAGAATAACATCATGGAAGAACAACAGAACAGAAAACAATATCAGAATCTTACACATCGCAGCGGAATAACATATAATAGATAATCAACAGTCTTTTAAAACAAAGAACTATATCAGTTTATACATACATCAATCAGAGTCAATATACAACAATGGACAGTTATATAACTTGTCCTCATACAGAATACACAGCGGAATAAATACTATCAGATACAAATACTACGTCTCGCCATCCAGCTTGCTTCCAAAGCTCCAGAATATCCAGAATATCCTGATAACCTAACTCTAGACTGCCCGTGTGGAAATTGGTGGGCACCCAGAGTTTAGAAGGGAACAATAAACTCCGAGTCAGTCATGGTGACTAGTGTGAGATCGTAAAACAGTTATTCTTTATAACAACAAAATAATTTTTAAAGTCAATTCGCAATGCTTTTTGGAAGATGAAACTACCATAAGACCTCCCACCACACACACAATGCAAACGCAGAATTGGAGGAGATTTCTTCTTATGATAGTCAAAGATACTTACTACGCAAAATCAAATCATTTTTGATATTATTATTAGTGCATAGTGTAGAAATCATTTCGAAAGTATAATATTAATCTTAGCCAGCATAGGCATTCCGCACTTATGCCTACTATAGCTACCATCCAAACAGTGGTGACCACCATAAGTGAATGATAGGTTCTACAACTAAAACCGTACAAGATCGTATTGTTTCTTTGGATTTCCAACAAATGGCCAGGCTAAGGAAATTCCTATCCATGATGGGTACGTCCCTAGAATAGACGACCCGAGAACCTAACCGGATCTCTGCCAACACAAGGCCGGGTTACCTCTGCAAAAATAGGTAACTACTGACACACGTATGCCATCCCCCGATCGTAACCGATCTTCCCGAGGATCCCCGATTTCCAACAAACCACATAGATAATAATGCAGCAACCACATAGGTTAAGTATCTGGGCTCCATACCATGATACCACCTCTATCCAGAAGGAATGACATACACTAAGGGGCGCTACTCCCTAGAACCTTGCTGCATCCTTCCTGTTTCGACCATTTCCGGGGTGTGAGGCTCGATGAAGTCTCGTCCACAAAGCTACGCTTTCTCAAAAAGCCCTGCTTCGGGTCAAACAAAATGATCAACCTATGATCACAAAGATATAAGATCAAACAAATGATCATATCACAAATGATCAAACACTGATCATTTCACAGCAACACTCAGTATGCCACGTTACCAAATTGGGATATATCGCTGATAAATTTCAACTACATAACCTCTGAGCTCGTACGTCTCAGAGAAGGGTGTTAAGCTAAGAGAATAAATTATCCGCCACCAACAGAAATGTATTTGAAAGAAATCAGCTTTATATCTCAAATTGTAACGTCAGACACACAATCCATACAAGTCTGTTCCGGGATCGAACAGAACCGAAGGCACTTCTCACGAAGCCCTTGCACATCCGGATAAATTTCTAATCACGTCCGGACTTCCCGTCACTAAGGGTGATAAAACCTCTAAATCGGAGATCAGCCGATGTAGAGTAACTCGACGGTAATCCTTCCGTTTTCAAAAATATCCGGTCTTCAACACCGGTCTTCAAATGCAATTCATAACGACGTATCACATATTCGGAATGGGTTATACGACCCCATGGTCCTTTCCCGGCTAACCCGAATAGTGAGCAATTATTTAAAAATAAGTGTGGCATTCAAATTCATCCAATTCACAACAAATACCATTCAAGGTAATTATTGATAGTCGGTTATTTAACTATCAATAAAGATGCGCAACATCATCAGATTCCAAATAATTTTCCAAATTATTTCATCTTCAAAAATATCTTTACTAGATATAAAATTTCCACACTTCAAAAATAAATCAATATTTATTTTTTTAAACAGACCCCCTTTCTTTTATAAATTCCATAGTGAATTTATATTTCAAAAATATCTACTGATATACGATTTTCTAATCGATTCCAATATTCATTTTCAATTTATCTTAAAGAAGATAAATTCTCAAAACGTTTCATTTCATATTGGAAATGCCAATTCCATACTTATTTTAAAAATTAGTGTTTCCCAAATCTATTTATTTCCAACACTTGGAAAATATTCGATATACTTAAATCAAATTAAGTATATATTTCATTCTTTAAGGAAATCATTTATTTTAACAACATCTATTTGAGTCAAAACGAATGTTACGTAAAACATCGTTACGACGACTCAAAATCACTAGTATAGGGATTCGGATTTAGATAGATATATAAATCCCAATACTATATAAAAACATTTCCTTTCGGAAATCATTTACTATAACAACAGTGTTATAGTCCACCATTTCCTTATTTCTCGAAAACGTCTATTTCAACAATGAATGTTGAAATCTATGATTTCGATAGTTCACACGTTTTAAAATATCTTTTAAAACAATTAACTTCCTTTCAAATATCACTTTCCCAAAACCGTATCCATTTTACTTAACAATATATTCACTGTCCAAAATCGTGAATATACTTCACTAATTACATTTCACTATTTAATTCATCAAATTCAATTTATTTCGAATTTATAAAACAACGCTTATAAATTCCATTTCTGTTTTATGACAACTTCGGTTTATAAATCTCCTTTTATTAATTTCTATAATACACTTATTAAAATAAGTGATTTCAGATTTATAAAACAACGTTTATAAATTCAACCTTATACTTCACAATAACTCTGATTTATAAATCCCCTTTGTTAACAAGTTCGATCAATACTCCCTTTAAAGGCAAAAATCCAGTTTATAAGTTGATTTCTTATAAATCTTCCATTCTACAATTTCATTCATTTTAACTTCACAATTTATAAATCTATAAATTTCATTCTTTTTAACTTTACAATTTATACATCCATAAATTTCATATCGATTTTCCCAATTCGTTTCAATTTGCCAATTAAATTTCTAATTGGACTTCCCACTTATTTCTTTTTAAATAAATTCCTTTTAAAGAAAATAAATTTCTTTATCTCTTTCAATCTATTTAAAAATCCAAATTTAAATTAAATTCTTCAATTTAAAATCACTGTTTTATGAAATCCATTTATTTAGCATTTTCACTTTATTCTGGAATTTATTCAATAAGATTATAAAAATTTACTTTTTATACTTAAAAAAAATTCCTTTCTTCAATTTCAAAAATTGATTCACTTAGAAATTTTCTACTTGAATTTCAAAAATTCAATTTCGTTAATCTTTGGAATCCAATGATGTCAAACATCCATTCAGCTAAATTTTAGCTTTCAAACAATTTCCAGATATCAATATGATTAATAGCATCACTATAATCATTCACAGATTCATATCACAATAGAAATAAATTCAATCAATGTGAGGGTCCAGTTGGATCCCTCCAACCTGTTTCCCTGCATCCAAAGATGTTAGCACAATACCAATTCCGCTCCAGTACGGAATTATCGTGGTATATGGGTTTTATAAAAATCCGCTTACTAACGGCGCAATAGGGTCTCATCCGCTATACGAGGCGGGAAATCAATCAATCCAATATATACATATGCCAATATGTATATATTGTTATATATATAGATATATATCCTACTATATCTAATATCACATCCAAACAGTCAATCATCAATCAATAACTGTAAAAGAAAATCCACTTTCATTTGAGTGAGAAGATCTCACCTTAGCTTTTTTAATTTGCCATCCATTTCATTTCCAGTTTGTTTTCTCGATTTAAGACCTTGTATAAACAATTATACAATTTATCAATATTCGAATCAATCGAATAATTAAATTTCTATTTGGAAATTTTAATGAACCAATGATAAATTTTTTTTCTAATTCCCTTTAACAATTTCAAAAATTCATTTACTTAAAATTTTAGATAAAATTTATTTTGTTTCAAATCAACAGAAATAGTAGATAACATCCTTTACATTTTCTTCAAATTACTGATACATATATTTCTATTTGAACTGCATATATCAAATTAACTTGTATAAATTAAAATCTGCATATAAATTCCTATGTATATTTATTTTTTTCTATTTACTTAGTTATCACCATTTCAGATTCTAATTAGAAATCAATTGTAAAACTTAAACTGAATTTAGATTAAACAAATTACCCCAAATCGACTTTGAACCCATAGACTGTGACTCGGCCACGACTTGCAACTGCAACCACGTCGATTCCAGCACCTACCCACGCACCTAGAACAACCGCAAGAACTGGACCCATACACTCCTCCACCGCAGTCAGCACGCCTTGCAATCCCATATCTTCCTCCTCAGCTCATCGTTGCCATCGCCACTTCGATGTCGCGAATACCACTTCGACCTCTACCATTGATCACGACACACGATATGCCACTGCTCGAACCACCATCGCGGTCCCATCACCACTTCCTTCGTGTGCGGCCTCAAAATCAATGCGACACGCATGCACTCGACTGCCAACTAACTACTGCCGTGGTCGCGACTACCAGACTGCCGAAGTATCCTCCTACTTCACGTCACAACCCTCGACCCTACCCCCAACCTTCCTCCTGAAACTCGCTACGCGATACGAACGACAGTGGAGAATCGCGAGTCTAAATCCACCGCTTGCTCGAGGCTGCGAGCCCACTTCACTGCATAGGTCGATCGCGATCTAGAGCAGCCCTCTCGAACGACTCCACTTTTCTTAATTTGGGGATGAACAGGGAGACGCGATTTGTTTTAAAATGAACTGGAGATGGAGATGTTCTTTTGTTCGTTCGATTTTATTTTGCTTTGAGGGAGGATTAGAAAGTGATGAAGAGAGGCTCGGTCGCCATTGTTTTGTATACGAACGAATTGATTTTTTAGTTGCCATTTATCTCGGCTATCTTCTTCTCTTCTGATCGAACTGAGATTTGAGAAGATGGAAAGGAAAGAAAAATGGGTACGAAGGAGACACAATGGAGGCGGGTTGTACATATTGTCGATAAAAGAAAACAATTATATTTTATTTAATTTCAATTTGCCTCAGAATAGATTTTTATGCGTTTATATATCGTACGCTCAAACCACAACTCCAAATGTTACAAAAATTGAAATCCGATAATAATACAATATTTTGGACCCAATGGAACTGGTTTCGTCGAATTCCGAGACTGTTTGAAAAATGACTATTTTTCAATATCGGTTCAAACAATTAATTTCAAAACTGACCAAATTGTTTCCAAACTAATTTCTGAAGCTTTCTTTTATCTTCAGCATTATAAATACGAATTTTAGAAACTCTCGAAATATTTTTCTTCAACTGTAAATTGAATATTCAAATTTTTATTCAACTTCAATCGATTAAATTTTATAATTTAATCACAAATTTCAAAGTTATATCGGGGATTCAAATTAAATCATCGTTCAAATATTTAAAATTAATTAAATATTCTCAATTTAATTTGTTCAAAATTCTGGGTCGTTACAGATGGCGATTAGCTCTTCTTGGCGGCATGATTACTCTTCAAACAAAAGCTAACTCTCCGTCTTGAATATCAAAATGATGCACGGCTTCAATAGCTCGGAAACAGTGGTTCGCGACTTAACGGTCTTAGCCCGCTTCAATTCTCACACACAATCTCAAATTTTGGCGCGCAAACTTCCACAGCCAAATTCAAACACCTCGCAACCCTTTGATCCAAAAGGAGATGGATCGGAATCTTCAAACTTGTTGTAATTTTTGATGAACACGATGAACACGATGAACAGTATTCTTCTCAAAAATGCAAATCCAATCTTCAACACTTCAAATAAAATTAGCTCCAAGACTCGGCTTAGCTATGATTGGCTAAGTCAGGCTCTGATACCAAATGATGCAGCAGCGGAATAACAAAATAATGATTCTGTGAAAGTAGCAATCGATGGAATGGAAAATACTGAATGGCCCAAATTCGTTGATCCGAAGATACCGAATTCTAGCTATCTTCGTCACGTTGATCGCGCACGATACCGTGAAAGAAGATCTGCAATTCTTCAGACGTTGATCAAGCGCACTTGATACCGTGAATTGGCTTCTACGATCGTTGATCCGAGCGCACTCGAATGCCGAAAGAGGAGATAGGAGATTACACTCAACTACCAATTTAATGAAAGCACAAAGCTAACAAAACAAAAGTTTTTATTCAAATCAACTTCTCTTTACAAATGACACAACCCCGCTATTTATAGAGTTTTACAACCCACACGACTCAAAAGTGACAACACTTAGGTCGGCAACGACCTAACACAACCATGCGACCTAACACAATAGCGACTTAACTCACACGACCTAACTATTACAACATCAAGCGACTTAACATACACGCAACTTACGACTTATAGTATTTACAACAGTTACAATCATACGAGTTAAGAGAATTACAACACACGACATAACAATTCAACATAACGACCTAAAATACAACACACCCACGGCAGCAACGACCTAAGTCCCTCCAGCGACCTAAGTCTTGCGACCTATTCTTGATCGACTTAAAAATGGACGGCAGCGACCTAACTTCCCAGTGTATAAGGTCGAGCGACCTAAAATAAAGCGGCATCTTCATCAGCGACCCATCATAGGTCGTAACACTATCTCGCGACATAACTTAGGTCGTAACTCGTCAAAACTGGTACTCGACAGATCGGAGCGACCTAAAGTGAGCGGCATGTGAGAGTTAGGTCGTTCGCGACCTAACTTTGATTTGTTTTCCTTGTTAGGTCGTAGCTCGCTTGAGCGACCTATCTCATTAACTCGCGCGAGTGTCTTCATGCTTAGCCCGTTAACTTGCGAGTCTCCACTAGGTCATTTGCGAGCTTCACTAAGTCGTTGGAGCGACTTAAAGGACTCGTTAGGTCGTTCGCGACCTAACACTTCACCAAATTGGGCTGCATCATCATTGCTATGACTCAAATCTGAAAAGTTAGCAGATCGCGCTGCATCAACTACCAACACTGGTTCTATTACCTCTGTCACTAGTTCATTTGTAGAAGGTCAGTCTGCTGTCAGACCACCACTTTTTAATGGCAGTAACTATGCATATTGGGCATGTAGGATGAAAATATATTTACAATCTGTTGGACTAGACACTTGGAATATCACACAGACTGAATATTTTGAACCCACAACTGGTTTTGCACAGTGGACTGCTGAGCAAAAGACCGTCGCACAAAATAACTCTAAAGCTATGAATATTCTGTTTTGTTCACTTGATAGGAATGAATTTAATAGAGTGTCAGTTTGTAAGTCTGCATATGAAATCTGGAAAACTTTGCAAGTTACTCACGAAGGAACAAGTAAAGTTAAAAAGACCAAAATTTCCATGCTCACAAATCAGTTTCAATTATTTAAAATGAATCCTAATGAGTCTATTCCATATATGTGTAGTAAATTTCAGAATATTGTGCATTCTCTAATATCCTTGGGAAAGGTATTTACGGAAGAAGATCAAGTCAGAAAAATCTAAATTCTCTTACTCCAGAATGGGATCAAAAGACACTTGCGATCGAAGAGGCAAATGACATCAGTACCTTAAAGATAGAAGAATTAATTGGAAATCTAATGTCGTTTGAAGTCCAAATGCTTAGGAGAAGATAAAGCAAAGCATCTGAAAAGAAATCAATTGCATTCAATGCATTGACCGATGGATCAGACTCAAACAGCGATAATGATGAAGAGATAGCCTTTATAACCAAGAACTTTCAGAAATTCCTGAAATACAGAAAGATGAATAATCTCAAGAGAAACAACTATAAGAACTCTGGTAATCGGAATGTAGTGCCAAACTATATCAAATGTTTCAACTGTGACGAACCAGGCCATATCAAAAGAGACTGTACGCATCTAGATAAGCAAAATCTTCCTATAAACAATGTTTCCGCAAAGAAACGAAAACGTGCATTTACCGCTACTCTAGATGACTCAGACTCGTCCTCAAGCGATGATGATCAAAAGACAGATAATTCAAATATGTGTTTCATGGCAGTTCACGACTCCGAGAATTCAGAGATACGGACTCAGAAAAAGGTACACGTTTACTATACATTGGTTGAAATTGCATGCTTAGGATTGGATGTTTGATTGGTTGATTTTGAATTGGTGTGTCGTTTGAATTTTAAAATTATTATTATTATTTTATTATATTTTTACTATTATTTTTATTTTTAAATAGTATATTATATTTTATGGAATATACTATAATTATAGTAATATTCTAGATATTATATAGACATTAAAAATAATAAATAAATAAATAAAAATATATATATATATATTAGAATACTTAAGAGAAATAAATCATGAAAATTCGGAGATACCTGTCGACAAGGGCCCCCCACGTTGTCGACAAGGGTACATAAATTTGAAATTCAAGGTTGAATTCAAATGTTTGAATTTCCCTCCATCTTTTCACTTCATTCAAGTCTCTAAAAAGTCACCTTTTGACCAGAGAACCTATCCCTTGATAATCTATTTATTTACTATCTCTTATCACAACTTTTCACATTCATTTTCAAATTCAAACTCTTATTTCAAAATATCAAGCTCTCAACTCTCTACTCTAATGGCTTCTTCAAGCAACCCTTCCACAATGAGACTTTCCAGAAATATAAAAGAGCAACTTCTCAATAATCCGGAGGCTATAAAAGCATATATCAACTATGCTAACTATGGAAAAGTCCATCCCGGTGCTTTATTTCAAGATTTCTCTACTTATGAAATCGATTCTCTTTTTGCAAACAACCAAGTTCTTAGTCTTATTGATGCTTCACAAAATGACTTTGTTTGTTATCCAAATCTTGTTAAAATTTTCTATGCAAATCTCAACCGTGGATTTTATAATGGAAATGATGATGAAATTTGGAGTAGTGTCAAAGGCACTAGAATCATTTTAAATTGTGATGTTTTGGGTACCATTCTCAATTGCAAGAGCACGGGAATGGATCTTTCTTGTTTTAATATCAATGAAAATGATCATGAGACATTTCATCACATTTTCGAAGGAGATGATAACTTTGAATTCATAAATCGAAACTTTCGACCAAAAGCAATAATTGTTAATCTTCTTTTACAACATACTTTGACCCCAAGATCGAGGAGTTTTAACAATCCAACTTCAAAAGTTTGCAAATCACTTTTTGCTATTTTTGGAAATTATGATATTAATTGGGGGCAAGTTATTTTGGATGAACTTCGTCCCAAAAATTTTGAAGTGGGTGAAAACACTTTGTATCAAGGAATCTATCTCACTCGGATTTTTAATTATTTTGGAGTGGATTTCAAAGGAGAAGAATTTGTTTCAAGAAAAGTTTTTAATCACTCAAACATTTCTCTTATGAAAATTCCATATTTTTTTCCAACCATATGAGACTCTTGCCGAAAAGGAAGAGCGTTTGGCTCATGAGGAGACGGAAGAGGAAGAAGAAGAAGAAGGGGATGAAATGGAAATAGAAGAAGAAGAAGAAGAAGGTGAAACATCCTTGGAAAGTATTGACTATCCCTCTAATCCAACCAACAAAACCTTACTCAAAAATCAACGGACTCTTAAACGGTCCGTTAGTAAGAAATTGGATAAAATGTTATCCAAGATGAACAAGTTTTTCTCCAAAGTAAGCAAGAAGCTTGGATTATCTTCATCTTCGTCATCCTCTAACTAGTTCTACCTTTTCATGTCATGTTGTATTGGTTTTAGTTTGTTTTGATTTGAATGTTCATATAGTTCTTAATGTTTAATCATTGTATCGTTCTATTATGAAATGAAATTGAATTACTTTTCTGTTATCTAGCTTATCTTATCTCCAGAATAAATGTTAGTATATTATATAAATATATATGTATACATAATTATTCACAAAATCAAAATGAGTCATCAAAATTAACTGACCCCTATCGACAACCCCCAGAGACCCTGTCGACAAGTACTGGTCAGAAATGACTTTTCATTTTAAATTTGAAATTTGAATAACTAACTTGTGTCTATTCATTTCAAACGAATTTCTACACTTATAAATACATATTTCTTCCAAAATTCATCACTCAAAATCATTTCTTATCTACTATATCTATATTTTTTCTCACAAACTCAAATATGGCAGATCCAATTCATAGTTTGACCGAGAATCTTGAAGAAACCCTTAATTCTTTCAAGAATATTCTTTCTTTCATTCTTTGTAATCAGCGTCACTTAGAGTTGAGTCAAATGCAGATGATCAAGGAGCAAGAAAAGCATTTCGATGCGATTCGATGGATGATTTCCTCCCTGCACAAAAATGATAATGAAGCACATCCTCTAGTCTCTCTCACCAATGAAAATGAAAATTGGGGTGCCATTAAAGCAGACCCTATATTTGGAGAAGAAAGATGGGTGGAAGTTCCTCATAATGTTTGACTTTATTTGATTGCTTTGTTTGATTTTAATTGATTGCTTGGATTGACTTGATTTGGTTTGGTGTCGATTGATAATTGGTGTGCAAAACATAATATGTATAAATACACATTGATATTTATATGATCTTTGATTAGTTATCATGTCTATCAGTATAATTATCTCTTAATTAATCTATTATATACTCCATTATATATTTTATTACTGCAGGTACTTTAGTACAAGAATAAGGGGGAGTTATATAGTTTGGAGTTAGTTTTTGTTGATGACAAAGGGGGAGAAGTATAAAATAGGATAGTTAGGCATAGATTAAGGGGGAGTTATTAGTTTTAGGGGGGGTTATTAGGATAGAAGTAATATTTTTTAAACAAAGGTTGTCATCATCAAAAAGGGGGAGATTGTTCGTCCCTGAGAAGTTGGTTTTGATGACAACAACCTTAGAATAAAATTATAAATTATAAATACTAACATTATTGTTTAGATATATATGTATATGCAGGATATATATACAGGTACCAAAGAATGAAGACTGTACAGTATAGAGATTCAAGAACTGATGAACTCAAGATCGAAGATATCAAGATTCAAGACTCATGAGTATCAAGATTATCAAGAGTTCAAGATTTCAAGATAAGTAATTTAGTTAGGAATTTTGTTAAAACTGCTAGAAAAGCACTGACATCTTAAAATCCATTTTATTCGTGGAATGGAATCCACTTCGAGCCCGTTAAAGGGATGGAACCCTAAGTAGGATGGAACCTACGAAAAATCTAGTGGAACATTGTTTTGTATCCACTAACTTTTATTCAAATGTTTTACAAAATTATATCTTGTTTTCAAAATGATTTCAAAATCTTACTTTTTAAATCAAAAACATCTATCCTGGTTTTAAAATACTTTTAGCCTCAAAATAATCTTTATTTTCAATATCAAATTATCCTTGGTTTTAAACTATCTTTTAATTATAATATATTTAACTTTTAATATTTATACTTAGATTTAAATATAAAATTATAGTAAAATTTTATATATACCAAAATATTATTCTCTATACTTATTTATGTATTTTAACTATAGTTAAGTATATTTATAAAGTTTAAAATAATTTTAATACAAGATAGAAGTTATTTTCAAAGAAAAACAAATTACCAAAAATAACTTAGGCTTGTCGACAACCCCAAGGACCCCTTGTCGACAAGGTGACAGTTTATTTCAAAAGTTTGAATTTCAAAGGAAGTGTCTATTCATCATAATCCTTTCACGAATGGACATGGCTGTTGTTCTACTATAAATAGGGGCTATTTTAAACGAATTTACATTAATATTTTCTCTGATTTCACTCCTCTTCTTCTTCCACTTTTCTTTATATACATTTTTACCATTACTCTACCGAAATCACCATTGAATCTAACTAGATCATCTCTGGTTTGATTCTCTATCACTATCTCAACAAGATCCATATGCTATTCAGAGTTATAGACTTCTTTGTATTCAATCGAGCGAGAAAAGGTGTGATTGTAGCCTGGAAAATCAATCGGGTGAACTTGTTGCCCGTAAAATCAAGTATCTCTACCTAGAGGATTGTGAATCTGGAGCGGTGTACCTCGCGGCCTTGAAATCGAGGGTGTAATTATAAGAATTGATTTTGAAAGGAAATCTGTACTTGTGTTGCGGGACTGGATGTAGGGTAACTCCGAATCAGTATAAAATCCGGTGTGTTCTTTCCTTTATTGCTTCTACTTTATATCTGCATCTGTGTTTGATTCTGTGATCATATCTATGTCTGAATATTGCATACATTTGTGTTCAAATTAATATAAACTCAAAAAGAATTAGTAATTCCTTAAAACACTATTCACCCCCTCTAGTGTTAATTCTAGCCTTAAGATCCGTTGTAACGACCCGTAAATTTTAGATAATTTTATTTGTTTATTTATATATTTAATTGAAATTTTGTGAAACTTTAAACAATAAAATTTTGAAATTTAAATTTGATATTTGAAATGCGTCTGTTTTAAAATAGAAACTGGTAAATTTTCATCAGATAATTTGGATGTTTATTTTCTAGTGTAATTTTATTTCAAGTTACATCAGTGAAAAATTGATGATAATAAAATGTTTTCCAAACCTGAATATTTTTTTATAGAAAATTTGTAAATCAACTTCTGAGTGAGTCGTCATAATTCGTTTCTTCAAATTTGGACTTCTATTGCTCCGTTTATCTTATTTCTGACAAATTAGCAGCATTTTCGGTACTGAATATCGACTTTTGATAGTTCGATCGTACCACTGATATCTGTATACCGTTTTGATCGTCTTGTCGTGCTGATCTCTGCGGTATATTCAATTCTGGGTTTTGAAGTCCGGTACATGGCGGAAACCACGAAACGGTTAATCACATCGGTATTCGTTTTTGAGTCCTTCCATTTCTTTATGAGTCTTTATGTTTCCTGGTCTATTTATTTCCTTCGTGCAAGCTGTCAGCCACTAGAATTTATTATGACTTCCCATTTCTTATTTCCATTCATATTTATTTATTTTTATTTTTTTTGTTAGTGCCTCTACACTTTCAATGGGGTTCCATTTGAAGCAAATATATTAATATAATCAAACGTCAATTTGCCTGTTGTTTTTTTTCCAATCCCTCGCCATTTCATTCCTCACAACCGAGACTATCCCCACCCAGATTCTCTTTTTGCCGCAGTAATCCCGACCCCTTCATCCGCCCTCTCTCTCCTCCCCCCCCCCCCCGCTCTTTTCTCCACCCTCGCTTCCCTGCTAACCAATCCCCTGGCCGTACATTTTTGCCGAGTATCATGTGTATATTTTTCTGAGGTAAATCATTTTGTATATTTACAAGTTGATGTACACATCAGTTATAGGTTTTAAATATATATATGCTATATATGTTTCTATGCTTAAATTTCTAAAAGGAACCTGCTCATCCTTTGTATTTTACCTTACCTACTTTGCCATCCCTGATGCTTTGAAGCCTGTCATTGTTTCTTTCTATTCTTCTTGTTCTTTTGTATATTTTTTTATAAAGGTATATATTACATTATAAAAATATATATAAAGAGTTGTTATATATTATATAGCCATATTATTTTGTTTTGTTTATATGTTTTTTTCAGTAAATAGTTATATTATATATTTGTTTATTCAGTACTTTACTACCGTATGTATATATTAATGTAGATAGTTTATATGAGTATTGTCTGTTAGTTATATAGGTTGTTTTCATACGTTATATATGTTCAAGTATGTTTGTGTAAATATATAATAGTATACATCTGAACTGGGTATATAAGTTATATATATGTTAGTATGTCAGTAATATATTAGTTTAGGAAACTTTGTTTTATGGTATACTTACGCTCATAGTTTATAGTATAGGTTTAAGATTTTTGTTTGTTATTGGGTTTAAAGTATTACATATATATATATATATAAGTTTTGACCTACTTTGATTCACACGTGCACTGTTGAATTATATATATAAGTGGTAAATTTTGTAGCCTGTTTGTTTATATAGGTTATGTATAGATATTATATAAATTATGTTCTGTTATTTATAAAAGGTTTTGTTTGTGAAGTTCTTCATAGTTAATACTTTTACAAAGAACAAATCCTATCAACTTCGTTTGTATATATATGTTATATATATAACTAGTGGTCTATTAAATATTTTACTGTTCGTATATATAATAATGTAAAAGCAACACTTTGGCAGTTTATACTAATATATATACAATTGTTTATATATATATATATATTCTGTATATTACATTATGGTATATTATAATATTTGTTTCGGTATGTTGAGTTATTGTGTAAAGTTATAATAGTTCACTATTATATGAGCTGCTCCAGTCTTCCCTTATATATAAGACTATATACTATATTATAATAAATATTTGTCCTATATTGTTTTATATATAATATATATACTATGGTTTTAATTTATAATGTTTATGAGTATGCATTAATTGGTTTTCAAAGATATAGATATATGGAGACTTTGTTTGAAGTGTTGAATTAAATTTTAATTTGAGATATATGTTAAATTGATTTTAATAATAAAATAATATACATCATTTTCTGTTATATCAAGATGGTTTTGATTCGTTTTCATCAAATTCTTATCTCTCAGCTTTGTCGAATTCGTGCTAATCTAGCTTTGCTTTGGAATTCATAGCTTGTTGTGTTGTCTATCTTCTCTTGCCTCTAGCCTCGAAAGGTGAGAAATCACTCACGATTAACGTTCTTATATCTATTAAATTAGATTTCAATTGAAACAACAATTGAAATATGCTGTTGTTAGTTATTTACATTGTTATATATATGCTATTATCTGTATCTGTTCACCTGTGACATCTGACACCATTATCTGTTATTTATATTGATGATATATGCCTGTTACTATTGTTATTTTATTATCATATCTGTTATCACTTTGCAAGTTCTCTGTTAGTATAGAATCACTATGGGTTGAAATGATACATACCCGAACGATCTTGTAGAATAGGAGAAAATCGTTATGGGTTGAAATGATAAACCTAAGCGATTTTCAATTAA
The DNA here is from genome assembly GCA_030737815.1 of Allium fistulosum. NCBI lineage: Eukaryota > Viridiplantae > Streptophyta > Magnoliopsida > Asparagales > Amaryllidaceae > Allium > Allium fistulosum. Next base: position 1,188,042,228 of record CM060904.1, on the reverse strand, counting down.
TTGAATTTGGGATTGCGGGTTGAAAAGATATATAACCGTATATATTTAAATTGCGGATTGAAATGATAAATATCCGTATCACTTGACCATAGGATAGAAAATTTTATACAAACACTGTTGGTCTATATATAAATACTTTGAAAATGATATCTATGGTTTGAAAAGAAATATATGGTTTTGATAAATATTGATTTTAAAGATTCATTAATTAATAGAGTTGATAAATAATATGTCTAAGTATTTATTTAATATATATATTTTCAAATATAGAGTTTATAATGATTTGAAATTGATTTGAAATTGATTTGAAATTATATATATTTAAGAACTATACTTAAATAATTTTAATTTGAAATGTATTGAATTTGAAATTTAAAGAAGTGTTTTACAACTTGAAATTTGATTAAAGGTGACTTAAATGGATATTTCAAACTTATATATATTTAAATGGGATATTTTGTTTATTTAAATTTGTAAATTAAAGTTGTATTCAAATGATATTGAAATAATTAAGTAAATATTTCAAAATTAAATAATAGAAAAGTGAATTGATATATATAATTATATAAAAGATTATCGAATTTAGTTTTGAAATGTTGAATATTTAAAGCTTTGAAATATATTGAAATGGCTTATTTTATGGTTTAGATATGTATTTGAAATCGACAATTTGAAATGGTTTATTGAGAAGCTGAATCAAGTTGAAATTGGTGATTTGAGATTTGATTAAATTAAAATTTTGGAATTCGAGTTGATTTGAATCGATTTGTGAAATTTGAGGAAACTATTTTATTTTATAAAGTAAATTTAAATTATATTTAAAACTATTGATATTTTACTTTATAAATTATTTTAATATAAACTATTTTAATATAAATCATTTTTAATATAAATTATTTTATTTTAAACTATTTTAACTTATAACTATTTATATAAACTATTTTATTATATATACTAATTTTAATATCTAAACTGTTTAAAAGGAAAGTGTTATGATTTCCAAAATGCTATAATTTCAAAGTGTTATGATTTCCAAAATGCTATAATTTCAAAGTGTTATGATTTCCAAAATGCTATGATTTCAAAGCTGTGACTTCCAAAGTGTTTTGATTTTTTTTAAAAGACTATGATTTCGAAAGCGTTATAACTTTGGAAAGTGATATGATTTTGAAAATGGATATATTTGAATTGAAATGATATCGTATTAATTTGGTTTTTGAAATGAAAATGATATTTTGGTTTTGAAGTATAAACTATTTTGAAATGACCACGGTGTTATAATAACGATTGGTTGTTAAAGAGACCGGGATCGGATATAGACATACTCTCTGTTGATACCGAAAACCACTTTGACAACCGTGTACGCGGTGGAGTTTCCAGAATGAAGTAGGATGGTGGCGACGATCCTAAGGTATATGCGTGGACCTAACTCCCGTGAGTTGGCATAAGGTGGCTAAAACAGGAGCGATCGACGGGCCAATGAGGTAGCACCTCTGATCGGACACACTTCTTCGATACCATTCTATTACTTTGTGATTGATTGGGTGCACCCCTTGATTTGGGAGTGTTGTTCGAGGTGGGCGGTAGTGGCTGCTATGCGTCACCACCAGTCCGGATGCGTAATTGGTATATCTACCCTGGCATTGCCTTTTGTGCCGTGTCACCTACCATATCGAGCTTTACTACGAGTTGTGATTTCTCCCATAGCCTGTGGAGTATTGAGGGTAGCCCCCGTTTGGGAGTATGCTAATACTGGATAGACTACTGGGACTAATACTGTAACAACCCTGTATTTTTCAAATATTTTTAAAATGATTTTTCCAGATTCAAAAGCTTTATTTATGAAAAAGAATAAATTTTGTTATTTCAAGTATAAACTTTGATTTTGATGTGGATTAGAATTCCAAATACGACTAAATTTAATATTTCCAGAAAATGTGAATTTTGGTCAAATAGTCAAACTTTGACTTTTAAATTTAAATTTTAAATATTTGAAATTATAAATTTTATCTTTTATTATGACAATATATTTAATAACTTGAATACTGCTTTTCGTTTCGTTGGAAACGGAGTTAAAATGTAAAAGTTATGTACATTTCAATTTTTAGTATAAATTGTTTTATTGTGCAATTTTGCCTATTTTAAATTTTATAAATCATATTTTTCTTTCTTATATTTTATTCAATATGTGTCAATATGTTAATTTATGTATATTTTCATCTCTAAATATTTCAAAAATAATAATAGAATATTTCCAAAATTTACTATGATGATTTCCTATTTTTAAAGGCTGTTTTCCTATTTTCTGCTATTTTCTTCATTAAAATTTATATGTAAATTTAATTTTAAATATTTATTTTGTGAATATACTTTTATTTTATGTTATTATTTATGTTTAAAAATATTTTACAAGCTCATATGAATTTTTCTAAAATTTATTCTATTCAATTTCAAATTTCTAGACTAGTTTACTATTTTAGCTATTTTCTTAATTTAACTTTATATTATTGATAAATATTTATATAAATTATTATTTTTTGCTCAAATTTCGAAATTTTACCTGGGATTATTATCTTTTTCCAGAAATATAAAGTTATAAAAAATAAAATAAAGAGATTTGAAAGGCCTTAAACTTTCTATCTTCCTTTGGGCTTTTATAGTCCACCTTTTTACTTTTAATCTAACCTTTCACCAATTAACCCTAACTATTCCTCATCCTTTTTTTTTCAGCCGACTTCCTCCTGTTATTCACGAATTTTCAAAGCTCCAAAACCCTAAAAAAATCATGGCCTCCATCTTGCAAAAAAAATTAGGTAAATTCTTCTCCTTTCTCTTGTTTTCTATATTTTCTTATTAGAAATTTCTCTTGTTCTCAACTAAAGTGATTGACTCCTCTTCAACCAAACCTTAGGCCGACCTCCACCACTCCATAGCCTGATCATCAACCACCCTAGATCAACACCATGGCAGGCCGAGCAACCCCAAGGCAAGCACCACCACAAAAATCCACAAATCCATCACCTATGCACTCAAGCTGACCTAGTTTTGGTACCATCACCTTCCACCACCCATGGCCGCCACCAACACCACCTCCAGCACCACCTGGACCCTCTGCCATGTCATCACCTTGGACCCCACTCCTCTGGCCGTGCCCCATGAGCCTTGGCCGAGCCTTGAATTGCCTTGAATCCATGTTAAAGTGACATTGTTTTGCCTTGTTGTGTTGTTTCATGCATACTCACCTTTTGCTATCCTCTAAACATGTTTTGCCGACCCTTAGGCAACCAAAACCTGATCCAAATCTTGCCTTAGACCTGTAGTACACCATATGGCTGAACCTGAAGGTTGTTGGAAGCAAGTGCAAAGCAATTCTACTTTGATTCGTGCAGTTGATTCTATATTATTCTATCGTATTGTGCATTTGAAAACTTATATTGTTTGTATTGTTTTGTCTTATGTATTCGAGGAAGTTAACCTTGTCTCTCCCACACTCATCATCATCATGGCTGAGAAAATGAACCCCTTGTTCGAGCTTTTGAATGGTTAAAGCACAGTCAAGTAATCTATTCCGTTGTTGCTTCTTATCTTCATTGTTTCAACATTGTTTGCGTTGAATATTTATGTGTATATTGTCTTGTTTGGTTATTGTTTACAAGATAAATATCAAGGCTCTCCATTCGTTCAAATCAAAATTCATGCTATATCGTGCTTGTTGTGCTTTCTGGAATCTATTCTGTGTGTTTTGATCGCTAATCTCCAGCTTTAACAGGTGAGTTATTCTCACCAGACAATATGTACCTATATAACTAGTAAATTGACACCCTGTGAATCTGTAGAAATATATTATCATGTTATACTTGACTATGTTATGATCATATGATGTTTATACACCTGTTATATCATCCATTACTGTTATATAATGTATTCTGTTCATTTATATCTGTTTATCACACTACAAGTTCCCTGTAGACTAGAATCACTATGGGTTGAAATGATACATACCCGAACGGACTTTAGAATAGGGAAAAATCATTATGGGCTGAAATGATAGGCCTGAATGGTTTTTATTTAACTTATTTTAACTTGGGATTGCGGGTTTGAAATGATAGAGCCCGGTTTTTCTTTGTAAATTGCGGATTGAAATGATATATATCTGTATCACTTGACCTAGGTTAGAAAACTATATACAGGCCCGTGGTTATTTTATAAAGTGTTTTTGGATATTTTTTAAGTATTTTAAAAATATAAATTTATGAAATTTGATTTAAATAGATTTTGAAATGTTTTAAAATAAAGAAATTATGATTTTTCTATGAGTTAAAAATGTAATTAATGAATGGTTAAATTGGATTATTGAAATATAACTGAAGTTTGGAATTTGGAATTTTGGTTAAAAATGATATTTAAGTTATATGAATAAAAATGAAAATTTAATTATATTTGGAAAATGGTAAATATGATAATTTGATTAAATTTGAATTTAAGTGATTTATTAAAGTATTATTGATTTTTCTATGAGTTTAAGTGGTTAAATAAATGAATGTTTAAAAGTGATCTTTTAAAATATAACTTGACTTGGAAATGTGAAATTTGGTTTAAATTAAAGGTTTAAGTTAATTAAATAAAATTGGAAATTTAGTTAAATTTGTGAAATGGTAATTTAAATTTGAAGTGTTAAGTTATTTGTTGAAATGTGAAGAATTGGAAACTTTTACACTTAAATTTATTAAGTAAATTGTTGAAAATTGGATTTAATTATAAGAAATTTATTGTGAAAAAGATATATGTTAAATGATATGTAAATGAACATTTTAAATGTTAAAATATGATTTTTAAAATGTTTTTGTGTTATAAATTTAAGTTATTTAGTTGCTGGAAATACACTAAAATCTGGAATTAACTTTTAATAGCATTCAGAAATGCTATAGTTTCTAAATTGAACTAAAATTGTGTAAAAAGAGCTATTACAGCATTTCTGAAATGTTGTAGTTGCTGTAATTGAACTTATAGGCTAGTATTGAACTCAGGTCTATTATAGTATTCTCTGGAAATGCTATAGTGGTCTGCAGTCTTTGCTGAAATCAAATAAAACCTTTGTTTTGAAATCTGAGTTACCGCAGCACTTCTGACATGCTGTCTTTTCTGTTTTGAACTATAATTTAACTAAAAACTGAGTTTTAACAGCAGTTTTAAATGCTATCTTTGCTGAATAAAAATGTTTTCAAGTATAACTTATAACAGCTTTTTCTAAATGCTGCGAAAGGCTGAAATTTTAATAATTATGGTTTTTGACTTAGTAAACGAACTCAGAATGGTTTGAAACTTTGGAAATTGAATACTTGATTTGAAAATATAATAATTACACTTTTAGAAGGTTTAAATGAATTATTTTGATTAGAATATAAACTATTTAAAGGTGATTTGAAATGATAGTAAATGAACGATAACTTTGAATTTAAAAGGTATTTAAAGTTGAATATTTGGATTTGTAAGGATATGATATTTTATTATATTAAAATGATTTGAAATGAAGATTTGGAAAGATTGATATTTGATATATTAAAATGATTTGAAATGAAGTTTTGGAAAGATATGATATTTTGATATATTGAAATGATTTGAAATGAAGTTTTGAAATGATATGATATTTTAAATATATGGAAATGGTTTGGAATTGATTTAATCTTTATTTTGATAAATATATGATTTTGAAATGATATTTTATTTTGAAGTAAAGTATTGTTTTAAAAGTTATAACCACGGGTTATAATAACGATTGGTTGTTAAAGAGACCGGGATCGGATATGGACACACTCTTTGTCGATACCGAAAACCACTTTGACAACTGTGTACGCGGTGGAGTTTCCAGAATAAAGTATGATGGTGGTGACGATCCTAAGGTATATACGTGGACCCAACTCCCGTGAGTTGGCATAAGGTGGCTAAAACAGGAGCGATTGACGGACCAAGGAGGTAGCACCTCTTATCGGACACACTTCTTCGATACCATTCCATTACTTATGATTGATTTGGTGGCCACCCTTGATTTGGGAGTGTTGTTCAAGGTGGGCGGTAGTGGCTGCTATGCGTCACCACTAGTCCGGATGCGTAATTGGTATATCTACCCTGGCATTGCCTAGTTGTGTCGTGTCACCTACCATATCGAGCTTTACTACGATTTTGATTTAAAGATCCGACCGCGTTAAGGTTCTCCATCCCCTTAACGCTATTTTCTATATGATTATACTTTACTGATTAGACTTTATTATAATAGCGAATATTACTACATAGTAAATAGTTTAACGGATCCTTAAAGAATGGGCAATCCCAAGCATTCTTTAAGTTACTTGTACCTTATTACAGTTCACTTGAGTTGGTTTACATTATATAAGTATATATTGTCCTGACTCGAGTGTTTGTATTTTTATTTACGCTCGGGTCAGCCTGAGTATTCACAGATTTGGATTCCACTTTCTGGAGATTGGAATCACTGGAGATTATCTGCTTATCTAGTTTTATCTATCTCAGTTCTGTTGTTCTATTCAGCTTGTACTTGGTTATCATATTGAGACTTCTGTTGTACTTTATTTCTTCTGTTTTATCTTATTTAACTCTGATTATATTTATTTACTGTATATTCTGAGATTTGCCAAATTTTATTTACAACGCGGTATTTTGAGCAATTCAATTCCGGGATGAGTGTCTACTTATACACTTATAATGGATGCGAATGGTTGAAAATATCGGGTCGTTACAATTACGTGTTAGGGTGAGTTCGGATTAAATGTAAAGCCCTAATGCTATTTTAAAGTATGTTTATTTTATGATTAGACATTATTATAATAGCGCAATATTACTACATAGTAGATAGTTTAACGGATCCTTAGAGGATGGTTATCCCAAACATACTTTGAGTTACTTGTATTTCAGTTGATATTTCACTTGAGTTGGATTTATTGATATAAGAATGTTAATCCTGACTCGAGTGTTTTGGTGTTTTGCTTTACGCTTGGGTCAGACTGAGTGATACAACATTTGAGACTCACTTTTGGAGTTGGAGCTTCGCTTGGAGACCCAGCTACCTATCGATTCTGCTATCAGTTATTCAGTTGATTCTAGTGATGTATTCTAATCTTGTATTTGACTATTGTATTGAGACATCTATGTATTTGAGACTTCTGTTGTATCTTGTTTAACTCTGTTATATATTTATAGTAGCTCCATGAACTACTATTCTTTTGTTTCCGCTGCATTATTGTTATATTACTCTGTGTCTGTGATCTGTGATTATTTTATTTACTATATATGCTGAGTTTTGCCAAATTTTTATTTACAACGCGGTATTTTGAGCAATTCAAGTCCGACATGTGCGGATGCGAATGGTCCAAAATACTGGGTCGTTACATCCATAATCCGGATTTCTTACAGTGACGTCCCACACTAGTCCGACTATTTACATATGATGTTGGCCAGATTAGCTTGACTGACTTACCCAACAAAATTGGGACTAATCTCACATCCACTATGGGTACTTATAAATCATTTACAAAAGTCAAGCTGCTGATGGCTAAATTAGCTGGGCATACTTATACCTGCTTCTAACTGACCTCGCATCCCTATAACTTAGCTGTATACCGCCCCAAAATTAAATGTTGAACTATGCCAACACACACACACACCCCTCACCAGTATTTATACATTTAAAGGCCTTATAAGGGAAACTTCTTATTTTGTCTTTATTTATGGATTAAATTCCATAGCTACCTTTAATTTTCTTTATTAGGTTTATTGTTGATTTTTAGTTATCACTTATTTGGGAAGTTTCTTTTTTAAATGGTTTGTTTCTTTATTTAATGCCTTATTTTGTATGTATGTTACACGATTGTAAATTTGGTTGGTCAATTTCAAAATTTAAAAGAATGTGTTATTATTATATTTATGGCAATATTAAATTATGCCTAATTTTTCTATAGAAAAATTATTCAACTGTTTTGTTCGTTTCTTATTTGAGGTGGTATGTTATTTTAATGTGTCAATAACTGCAATTTCTATACAAGGCCTCGTCTAATACAACAAATTCATAATATCTAACACCATCAATAATTAAGCTACACCAAATAGACTTCTATATATTCAAATTGAAATCCAAAACATATAATTCATTTTATATTAACATAGTAGAACCACGGCCTCTCTTTTCTAAAGAAGCAAATTTACAATTCCAATCTTTTATATACTTACGGATAACCACAAAAATGCCCTTTTCCCTACTTTACATACTTATTCTACTTTTCATGTTTTGAATTCTATCACTACAATAAAACTTGAGAGGTGGAGTCAAATAGAATACAGAATATTCATATTGTAATTTTAACAAATCCAATTCTCTTACATTAAAATAAAACAATTAGAATTCCAACAAATTTTACAACTTACATTTTATAGGGAAATTTTGGGGCTTTAAATTGATAAATTTTCGCATTCAAAATTTCTCAAGGCATGGTACAAATCCAAAAATCAAACTACACAAGATACTATTAAGGAAAAATTAAGATTTCCACTCACAGATAATCCCAACTGAAATCTCCATGGATTTTCCTTCCATGTTATTGCCTATCTCTTCCTCCAGTTTATCTCCTTTTTTATTGTATATTATATAACAATTAGATTTAGAGAATTAGGGATGAGGGAGTTTTATAATATAGATTTATAAATATAAGATTTAGTACCTTTTTTTAGCTTATTTCCTTCAATTCTTCCCTTAATCTCTGGATGTATTTTTTTTATTTTGAGTTTTAGAAATTTTTGTGGAGCAAGCGAATTAGGCAGAATCCTTTTACCAGGTTTAGATTTTTATGAAGAAAAATGATGAGGCTAGCGTCTTATTTATAGTTGCTTGGATTCGTCAAGACAGTCGGATTGATATTCTCAAATTTGGATCGTTAGGCCAAAGAAAACCCTAGCTGCCACACGGTAACTGGTCGATTGGTCAATATGAACATTCGACCGCTAGCGGTCGACTAACCCATAGAGGTGGTCGACCGCCAGCCGCTTATTTTTTACTATCATTTCAATTTGTTTTGAATTACTTTGATCAAAAATCTTTAAATGTTGATAACTTCTTCTTTTAAACTCCAGTCATGAAGCTTTATATATGAAAGTTGCTCAGAAGATTACCACGAATGCAATGGTACAAGTTTTGTAGCCAAATTCAGATGTTTGCTCAATTTCCATTTTTAGCTTTCTTATTAATTAATTAATTTTCTTAGATTATTTCCTATAAATTTTATGGGGTGTAACACTCTACCTCCATCAAAGAAGTCGTTATCCTCCTTCTTCTTTGAACACTCATTATTCTAATGGTTAGGTTTCTTACATCTAAACACTTTGATTTTCTATCCCTTGATTTTCCTTACCCTCAATTATCAAGCTTTCTAGAAATGGATCTTCCTCTATTATCCTTAGACACCTCATTTATTCATTTTTCTAAACAAATAAGCCATGAGTATTACTAGTTCCATCGCCATCGCCACTCAACACTTTCATTTGATAACACAAACACTAAAAAGAACTACCTTGACATCAACAAGAGTTAATTTATCCCGACTATAAAGCAAGCTATTAGAAAACCCCATATACCTCTTCGGCAACAAACATAACAAGATCATAGCCATTTTCTCTTTTGGTATATTTAATCCTATTTCTTTCATCTTTATTAACAAACCATCAAATTTATTCAAGTGCGACTTTAACGAAGTCTGATCCTTCATCTTATAAAAGAAAATGTTCACAACTAGAATAAACAATTTGTGAGTGTCTTCTACCAATATAACTGTTAGATAACGACGAAAATTTCTATCAATTAGAAAACCGTCGTTAAAAATATTATCGTTATAAAACTGCAAGCGTACGGCGTACAATTATAGTACGTATGCGAGTACGGGTAAATCCGTAGGGAAAGAATTAAATTTCAATATTACTCAATCAAATTAGCCCAAATTTTTTGAAATTTGTTTAAACTAGAAAATTGTAGAAAATTAGCAAGAGCAAAAGTGAATAAAACTATGATAATAAGGAGCAATTTAGAGGCAAATCCACATCCAACCATTCATATAAATCAACATAAAATCACTTGAAATCTCTCATTAAAATATTCAGTAGAAATGATAGATGTGCTTATTATAAGTATGATTTATTTGTGCTATTAATTAGCACAACTTAAATCATCAAACTCTTATACACCATTCAAACCCACTTATCAACACATATGAAAATGGCATGAAAATTAAAAATAAAATCTATTTTAAGTATGATCCATTTACTACTAATTAGTAACATAGACCATCAAATTTTGATTCTACTTTGACTTTCATTACCAAAATCACTTAGGTAAATGATCAAATAGTTTATGTTTTAAATGGAGTTAAGCATAGCCTATTTGAGATGTCAACATAGGCTATCAAAATTCAATAAAAGAAACATAAATCACCATCATTCATATTTTCCATTAAGCACATATGAAGATAAAAAATGAAATCATTATGTTAACTTAATATGTTTCATGAGAGCTTCATTACCCCTAAATTGAAGGGGTTTAGCTCCTCATATTTGAAAATGTGTTAACATAAAATGATTTCAAAATAAAATTAAAGGAAAATGACAGCTACTTACAAGAAAAGAGAGCTAACTACTTGCATGAAATAAAACTAAACTAATTACAATAATAAAATCTATGCTACTAACATGAAATAAAAGGAGCACAAAGTAAATAAGAGAACATAGAATAAAAGAGCAATAAAAGTAAGATGAAATAATAAAAATGCATGAAAGTAAAAACAAGGCTAAGAAACCATTAAAGATATTTTTATTTAGCTTTGATTTGTGGCTACAATCTTGCATAAAAAGAAGAAGATGATTACATGAAACATAAGGGGTATTTATACATGCTTAAAACCCTAATTCATATTTTAGGGGACTACCTAAAATGCCCTTGAGAAAGTGTAAACTCCAAGTAATCATTAGGAAAATAATTAATCCCCACTAACATGCCTTTAAGTCTCTATTAGCATGTGCATGTGCTTTTAATTATGGACCATTAGTTAGTGGGTATGTGGGCTCCTCCATGTTGCATGAATTCTTTTATTTCCATTCTCTATTTGCTTTCAACATGTGTGCATGCATTTATCCATGAAACCTCTTCATATTTGCACTCCATTTTCTACAAATAAAAAAAATGTGCAAATAAATTTTCTCAAATTAAATCATACACAAAAATACCATTTTACCCCCCAAATGAAGATGAATAAATGATGATTTGAAAATAATTTAAATTTTGATTTAAACATGTAAAATTCTCTAATATGGTCATTTATTTAATTAAAAGAAGATTAAATATGGAAGTAAAAACATACACTTTTAAGTGCACATCAAATACCCCCACACTTATCTTTTTATTCATTCTCGAATAAACTAAGCTAGGATAAATCCATTTTCGTAGGAAACACGAGTGCATTGAGCGTATGCAATAAGCCGTTAAACCTCTAGGTGTCCCTAGTAGGACGAGTGTTGTCTCGTGAGGGTTTTCAACGGATACTACCCATAAAATCCAAATGCAATATGCAGATTCTAATGCGACTACATGGTGCAAGTTTTCAAAATATTTACAAATGAGGAATTTACTTTTAAATTGGCACGAGTAAGTTAAATTTAAGTTTTGGTCATTATCAAAAAAATTTAGTCCTTTTACTCATCAAAACTTCCAACAAAAATTAAGTTCGCAATTAGACTCTAGTTTGGCTAGTTGTTTTGGTTGAAAACATAGTGCAACTATGAAATGGATCTTTTAGTTCATTATCAATGTTTTGCAAAGTGATGTTTTTATTTCTTTTGAATAATAAGTCGAATCAAATAAGTGAAAATAGTGCTTGGATTTCAATTGCTTGCTCTCTCTATTTTGAATAATATTAACATTATTATTATTTACACACCTAATTTAGATAAAATGAGGCCAAATATACCGATCATGCACTGCCTTTCGGGCTTACGTGAGAAGAGTACAAAGCGTGGCAAGTGTACACACTTGCGTATGAACACATGACTCTAGGTGTTTATTATTATTATTTTAAAATTTATTTTTAGATAAACTGAGGTTAAATATACCGATAATGCACTGCCTTTCGGGCTTACATGAGAAGGGTATAGAGCATGGCGAGTGTACACACTTATGTGTGAACACCTGACTCTAAGCGTTTCGTATTTTTATAAAAACATTTTATTATATTTTTATTTTTATTTTTAGAGAGAGTTATGCAAAATTATCTTAGCACCACTTAGCTTAGAAGATCAAAAATGTTATCACTTTTACACTAAATCATCCACTCTTTTAAACAAAGATTACAATTAGGACATACTTCATAATTATCACCTATGAACCTTCTTATATACTATTTAAACCATAGTTACTTGTAATCAAACTTTTATTTTTAATTTTGTTGAGACAAGTAAATTTTCAAAATTTTTAACTTAATAACCAAAAACATATTCTTATCCTATAGTGTTTCTTCAAAAGTAAATCAATATGCTAAAAAGAACATTTGTTTTGGGATATTTTTTGGTTTTGGAAAGAAAATGCAAAAAATAAACCATGAAAAATCAAAATAAACATGAGACTCGCCCCACACTTGATTTGGACTGTGTCTCCACAGTCAATGTATGATATAATGAGTCTAATGGGGAAAAATATGTACATATTTACAAGAGAGGGTTAACATTTCTTACAAGACGTAGTATGTCTCATGAAGATAACAATGGAAATTTATATCGACTAGAAAACCGTCGTTAAAAATATTATCGTTATAAAACTGCAAGTGCACAATGTACAATTGTAGTACGTATGCGAGTATGGGTCGATCCGTAGGGAAAGAATTAAATTTCAATATTACTCAATCAAATTAGCCCAAAGTTCTTGAAATTTTTTTAAACTAGAAAATTATAGAAAATGAGCTAGAGCAAAAGTGAATAAAACTATGATAAAAAGGAGTAATTTAGAGGCAAATCCACTTCAATCATTCATATAAATCAACACAAAATTTACTTATAATCTTTCATTAAAACATTCAGTAGAAATGATAGATGTACTTATTATAAGTATGATTTATTTATGCCACTAATTAGCAAATCATCAAACTCTAACACACCATTCAAACCCACTTATCAACACTCATGAAAATGACATGAAAATTAAAAGTAAAATCTATTTTAAGTATGATCTATTTACTATTACTTAGTAACATAGACCATCAAATTTTGATTCTAGTTTGACTTTCATTATCAAAATCACTTAGGCAAATGATCAAATAGTTTATGTTTTAAATGGAGTTAAGCATAGCCTATTTGAGATGTCAACATAGGCTATCAAAATTCAATAAAAAAAGAAACATAAACCACCATCATTCATATTTTCCATTAAGCACATATGAGAGATCACAAATGAAATCATTATGTTAATTTAATATGTTTCATGAGAGCTTCATTACCGCTAAATTGAAGGGGTTTAGCTGCTCATATTTGAAAACATGCTAACATAAAATGATTTCAACATAAAATAAAAGGAAAATGATAGCTATTTACAAGAAAAGAGAGCTAACTACTTGCATGAAATAAAACTAAACTAATTACAATAATAAAATCTCTGCTACTAACATGAAATAAAAGGAGCACAAAGTAAATAAGAGAGCATAGAATAAAAGAGCAATAAAAGTAAGATGAAATAAAAAAAATGCATGAAAGTAAAAACAAGGCTAAGAAACCATTAAAGATATTTTTATTTAACTTTGATTTGTGCCTACAATCTTGCATAAAAAGAAGAAGATGATTACATGAAACATAAGGGGTATTTATACGTGCTTAAAACCCTAATTCATATTTTATAGGGCTACCTAAAATGCCCTTGAGAAAGTGTAACCTCCAAGTAATCATTAGGGAAATAATTAATCCCCACTAACATGCCTTTAAGCCTCCATTAGCATGTGCATGTGCTTTTAATTATGGACCATTAGTTTGTGGGTTTGTGGGCTCCTCAATGTTGCATGAATTCTTTTATTTCCATTCTCCATTTGTTTTCAACATGTGTGCTTGCATTTATCCATGAAACCTCTTCATATTTGCACTCCATTTCCTATAAATAAAAATGTGCAAATAAATTTTCTCAAATTAAATTATACACAAAATTACCATTTTACCCTCCAAATGAAGATGAATAAATGATGATTTGAAAACAATTTAAAATTTTGTTTAAACATGTAAAATACCCTAATATTCTCATTTATTTAATTAAAAGAAGATTAAATATGGAAGTAAAAACATACACTTTTACGTGCACACTAATAACTACTCCAACATATCCCAAATACCCTTAGAGGTGGTCTTCTTGCTAACTTCAGAGATTACATTCTCCCCTATAATAAGCTGAAGTGTAATGAATGCCCATCTTTCATCTTTTCTTTCTCGACCTTTGAAATATCCGTCAACATCAAATGTGTGTCATACCCGATTTTTCCCTAAATCACTTTCATCTTTCATTTCCATTTTTGAAAATCATTATCACCTTTCCGTTGCCTGTAGCTAATTTTGATGCCAATGCCACATTCAATCTTCGTATATATTACACCATATTACTACTACCATTAGTACCCTTCGAACAATTAGACAAGTCATTATCAAATTCCAACATTTCTATAAACAACCTATGCCTTATGCATACCTTGATGCTCTGATACAAAGTGTAAGGGAACTTATAGATTTAACCAGTAAACAATTAAATACATCTCCAAACACAAACAAACATCAAAGTCAGCAAAAGCTCCAAACGGATAAACACTGGTGATGTAAAACAAAAAATCAGACAATTTCTCAATCCAACACGGTAAATCAATCATAATAATAGAGAGAGCAATAATAAAATTGCAATAAACAGAAGATATTAAGATTTATTATGGTTCTGCTAACCTCATGTTGGTATACATTCACTTTGAGGAGAGCATTTGGTAACACCTCAAAAATTTTAACCGAAAATTTAATAAAAGAATTAAATTTAAATACAACAAGGGTGAAAATGGAACTTTTACAAATGCTCGAATCTGGCTATGAACTTGCATAGTTGTATTCATGAAAATTTTCTGGCCAATTTTCATATGTAATATTTTGTAATCGAAGCTAATATGAAAAAGTTATTTACGTTTGAAAATCCATAATCGGAAATAAGCAAATAAATACATAAGGAAAGAAAATATTTGAATCGGGAAAGCTCCATCGGTCGACAATAGTGGTTGGACCGGTCGACCCATAGCGGTCCACCGCTCCAAAACAAGCAGTCGATCGGTCGTCACTTTCAAGCTAAAGTTTTGATTTGCCGACAGCCCGAATTTTATAATTCCAAATCCAATGGCTGAGATTAGTTTCTACCCTTATAATAAAACCTTAGGCTAATCGTCAGAACCTTAATTAAGCTGAGCGTACAAAAGTGCATCTCTCTAAAATCTAAACCCTCTTTCTCCTCAAATTAAAATTTATTCAAAACCAAATTAAAATTAAATTCAAGAGATTGAAGAAGAAGAGATTAAATCAAATCAAGAGGAATTCTGCACCAAGCAGAGGCAATTCCAAGCTTATTAAGGAAGGGATAGCTTTTCATAGGTGAGTGGGTTCATAATTAGTACGGAGATTTATATGTAATTTAGTTTATTTATATCCTATTTGATCTGGAATTGCATTAGGTTAAATTTGAAATATTGCTTATCAAATAATAGTAATAGATTGGGAATTAAATAAGAATTCACATATTTGAATATGATTCTTGTCTAATCTAAATCTGGAGAAGGTAGATCTATTGGATAAAAATTGGTTTAGGTTGAATACCCTTTTTGCTGAATTGAAAATAGGCTAATATATGTTAATCCTAAACCTAATTTAATTCATTTTAATAACAAACATGCTTATGAAACTCTTAGAAATTGTAATTGAAAACATTAGAGATTGTAGACTGAAAAAATAGGATTCCATGTAATTAATAGTTCACTATAATTAAAAAGTTAACATTTTAAATAGAAAGAACGGACGAATTAATTCCAAAAAAAATAACTACCGTCGATTGATTGGCTCATTAAAGACGGTTGACAGTAAGTACTCGACCGCTCTAATGACCAATGGTCGACCGGTTAATGAATTCCGAACACAATTTGATCCTCGGCTTAAGGCCCAAGTTATTAACTTAATTATATATATATATATGGATGCTAGTATAAGTAGGGAAATTGTCTCCTTGGATTTGCAACTCAAGGACATTACGACACTAGATAGTTGTGTGTGCGGGCGATAAGGCCTAGGCACTATTTATTCAGCAGAGTCGATTCTAGACTGGAGTGATTCTATCACAAATTTCACTCATAAGAGGTCCTATAGTATACGCGCACACTGATGATGATGCTTGGAGAAGTGTGTGACCCGACACTATTGGGAGTTCCTTGGTATGCACGACACGTACGTAATACTGCATTGTTGATGGGTCCCGACATAGTGCAATAAGAGGCGTTACGTTACCATTAAGAGGTGGACATGGATGCAGTGACCTTGAGACATCTTTAGCATGAGTCGGCATTGCAAGCTCTCCCTCAATGCGTAAATAATATACATACAGTCGTGATTTCATAATTTTGGGAATGTAGTTCCATGGTTGATGCTATAGGTGAACCTATGTTAGAGTTGTTCTGGTAGTTATTAGCTGATCCATAGCTCATTTTGAGGTTCGATTAGTTGTTCAACCCTAGTGTAAGACTTCATAAGATGTTAGTGTAGGTAAGTTTAAAACTATACCCCTTAGATAAATGGAACTAGTGATACATAGACACAAGTAGGACATCCTAGCTAGGTCACATAGGTTATAAATGAAGTCAATTGAATGTGATCACCACATATTAATGATGTAACTCATTCACCGGATTTTTGTCTGATCCACTCCTTTCCTTTCTTTTTTCCTACTATAGGAGGACATGGTAGCATGTGATAGGCCCAGTGATAAGTACGTAGAGAGGCGAGCTCGGTAGTGGAGTTGCTTATTATTTTCTATTACTCTTTATGTAACAATTTATTGTATTTAGTAATTATCAGACAATATGATGTATTGCTATATGCTTTGGATTTTGACTACTTACTATTTTGGGACTGTTTTCTAAGATATTTTTTGAGATGGTTATTTTCTGTATTTATATTTTATTTTCTTCTACTGTGAGATTTGGAAGTGTAGAATGTCTTAGATTTTATCCGTATATATTTAGTCTTTATAATGTTTAAAAACCTGATAGCTCTTACTTCCTGGCATCAACACGAGTTCAAAAGTCACCCTAGGATTTTGATTGGTGTGTCGAGAGATGAGGGTTGTCACAGTTGGTATCACAGCCAAGGTTCAAAATTCCTTAAGGATTATGTGCATATTGAGAGAATGTACTTGAAAAGTTTTGAAAGATTTTTTTTCTTCAAAAAGGTTATTTCTAAATGTATGTATATACATGTTAGATAAAAAGTTTCCAAAGGATGTATACATAAATATAATATGAAAACACTTTTCACTTATTCTTGCCAATTCTATCTGTGGTAAACTTGCTAACAAATTCCTAAGTCACAAATAGAAAGTATAAGCGATCCTACTAGTTGCAGCTCAGGTGATGCTTTGTTTAGATTCTGGGCTTGAACATCCCGATACGAGTCTGTCGATATTTGCAAGCAAGAGAACAAGCCGAGATTAATCCTAATAGGAAACCCATAGAGCAGACACCAAGTGTAGTTCCAATCCATCCACCTACCACCGATTTTGCCGAACTATGTAAGGACTTTTCGAGTCTAGGAGGGAAGCCATATGTGGGGACCAAGTCATATATGGACTCGAAGACATGGATCTGCACTTGTGGGAGGATTTTTGGGTTGATGGGTCTTAGAGATGTTGTAAGGAGATAGCTGGCCACCTGGCATTTACAAGGAGAGGCTTTGGATTGGTGGGATTCAGTAGTGGCAGGGACCAATGAGGGAGAGATTACTTGGGGGAAGTTTAGGAGGAGTTTTGAGGTGAAATTTCTTTCTAAGGTAGAGGAGGGAGTACAAATAGAGAAGTTCATACACTTGGAGAAAGGAAAGAAGTCGGTAAAAGAATATGTGAATCAATTTAATGAGTTGGCTAGGTTTGTTTTGGAACTGATAAATAACCCTCACAAGAAAGCTCCGAAGTTTGCGAAGGGGCTGAATCAACCTCTTCAGGATTTGGCCTTTAGTCATATTCCATGGGTGCAACTTTTGAGGGTTTGTTGGAGATGGGCTTGCTGAATATCGTTTTCAAGGAGCAAGTGAAAAGAGAGCCCAAGAAGATAGGAGGAAAGATATCACAATAGATCAGCGCAAGATGTAGAATAGGGGCCAAAGGGAAGATTAAGAAGCAGAAGATGTAGTGTAGGAGATGTGGTATGAAGGGACATTTTGCGAGGGAGGGCAAGATAAACATCTTAAAGATCAAGTGTTACAGCTCAATCAATTCGGGCACATGAGACAGGAGTGTCCAATATCATAGAAGACCTCTACCCAAGTAGTTTCAGCTTACGCACCGGATGTTGTTCCTAGCTCGAGTGCACATCCAGTAGTGGACAAGGGGAAGAAGGTCGTAATTGAAGGTGTGTTGACTTTATTTGATTTACATATTTGTACCTTATTTGACACTAGGGCATCACACTCTATTACCTCGAGTAGACTTACAAATGAGTTGCACTTAGACACTAGCATAATTATAGAACATATATAGTTGTATCAAACTCTATTTGAGGATCAACTTATTTATCTATGATATATAGAAGTTTGAAATTGTTTATTTTGGGGATCGAGTTCGATTGTGATGCTTTTGTCTTAGGATTTTCTAGGTTTGGGTTGATTTTGGGTATGGACTAGATGACCATGTTGGAACAACCTTAGATTGTGATAGGATGGTTCTTAGGTTAGGTACCTGTAGTTGATGTAGTTAGAGGTTTATTACTATCCTAGATGTTCAGTTATGTTGAGTTACCTATATTCTTTAAAACTATCACATGATGAGATAGATTTAGTGCCAATAATTAGAGACTATTCAGATGTCTTTTTCAAGGTCACCAGTCTTCTAGCCAAGAGAGAGATCGAGTTTCAGATTTATCTTATGGAGAATGTTTTAGTTGTTGCCTTACCGTTGAGGCACATGGTTCCTAAATAGAGACACGATCTAAATAAGAAAGTGAATAAGCAGTTGGAGAAGGGCTTTATCAGGAGAAGTATTTCAGAGTGGGGTGCACAAGTTGTCTTTGCTACCAAGGCGAATGGTTCTCTAGGGCTTTACGTCGATTATCATGAGCTGAATTAGCTGATAAAGAAGAATCGTTACCCGTTACCCCGTATAGATGATCTCTTTGACTATTTGGTTGGAGCGAAGGTATTCTCTTAGTTAACATGGCTACTGGATTCCATTAGTTGCATATGGCCGATGATAGAAGACCGCTTCTCATACACCGGACAAACTTTATGAGTGATTAGTCATCCCTTTGGACTGACCAATGCACTCGCCTACTTTTTTGATCTGATGAGTAGAGTTCTTGGAGGGTTGCTTAATAAGTTCGTGGTGGTATTTGTTAATGACCTATTAGTCTATTCAAGAAGCATGGAGGGGGATAGGTTGCATCAAGAAGAAGTGCTCAATACACTCCATGGGCATAAGTTGCGAGATTTTCCAAATGACACTTGGCGTAAGGAGGTATACTTTTTGGAACACGTTGTCTTTGTGAGTGGGCTGGCGGTCGATCCAAGTAAAGTTGCTGTAGTATAGGATTGGCATGTGCCCAAAAATTCCATGGAAGCAAGAAGTTTCCTTGGTTTGGTGGGCTATTATAGGAAGTTCACTAAGGTCTTCAGTAAAATCTCTATCCTTCTGACCCACCTTACCAAAAAGAATTTGGTTTTCTAGAGGGACTCATAGTGTAAGGATGTTTTTATCAAGTTGAAGGAGGCGTTGGCTAGTGCATCTATTCTAGTATTACCTGATGTTATGAAGGCATTCACAATGTATACTGACGCTTGCGGTATGGGGTTGGGTGCAATCTTGATGTGAGAAGGGAGAGTGGTGGGCTATGCTAGTCGACAATTGAAAGTTCACAAGAGAAGTATCTTACCCATGATCTTGAGTTAGCAGCCATTGTCTTTGGACTCAATTTATGGAGACACTACCTATTAGGAAAGCGGTTTGAGTTGTATACGGATCATAAGTCTCTGAAGTATTTATTCCCTAAAAAGGGTTTGAATCTAAGGCAGCAGAGGTGAATGAATTTTTTGGCATAGTATGACTTTTATATATCCTATACTCCAGGCAAGGTCAATGTTATAGCCGATGCCTTAAGTATGCTTCATACGGTTTTGAGTCCTATGTTCTTAGAGTGGAAGCACTTGGAGTTCATTTCTACGTTCAATTTTCGACCATCATCAAACATCACTCCGAGATTGTTAGCAGCTTTGAATGTGCAACCTACACTTATGGACCGTGTTGGGTCAAGTCAAAAACATGATAAGGAGTTAGTGGATATTTTTGAGAAGTTTAGTAGAGGAGAGTAGTCAAGTCATTTGAGGCATTATGCCATTGACTCGAAGGGGTGGTTACGGAGAGATGGTAGATTATGTGTTCCACTCATTATGGATTTGATCAACATGGTACTAACCGAGCCTCATCGTTCTAGGACGACCATCCATCTCGACGGAGATGAAATGTACCGTGACATAAAGAGAGTCTTTTATTATCCTGGTATGAAGAAGCATGTGGCAGAGCATTTGGCATGATGTATGACTTGCCAGAGGGTAAAGGCAGAGCAGAAGAAGGTGGGAGGATTGTCGTAGCCATTACATATTCCACAGTGGAAGTGGGAGAGTGTTTCTATGGATTTCATCGATGGACCACCTAGGACTGGAAAGGAGAATGAGAGTATTTGGGTCATAGTCGACCGGCTGACCACGTTCATTTTGTTCTAGTTAGAAGTATGAGAACTGCTGCATCTTTGATGATAGTATACATGAGGGAGATAGTTAGGTTGCATGGAGTTTCTTCTAGGAGCGTTAGCAATCAAGATCCACTTTTTACCAGCGTGTTTTGGAGGAGGAGTCAGGAGGCTTTAGGAACTAAGCTGAGTTTAAGCACCGCTTATCATCTACAGATGGACGAACAGACGAAGAAGGTAAACAAGGTGTTGAAGGACTTGCTTCGGATGTGTATCTTGGATTTTGGAGGCTCTTAGGAGGATCACTTGCCATTAGTGGAGTTTACTTATAATAACAGCCATTAGGCAAGTATTAGGATGGCACCATTTGAGGCATTATACTAAGGGGAAGGGTAGAGGCTTTGTAGATAACCATTTTGTTGGTGGGACATTATGCGTAAGATTATTTTTAAACCAAATATGGTGAGGGAGCATCAGAAAAGGTAGATTTGATCCGTAAAAGGATGAAAACCGTGCAGGATAGGCAGAAATCTTATGCTGACGGAAGACGCATGGAGTTGGAGTTTGGAGCGACGTGGTTTTTGGTGAAGGTCTTGCTGCTTAGGCATGTCATGGGATTTGGTAGTTTAGGAAGTTAGCACCGAGATTTATAAGGCCTTTTCCGATCACTGGTGTACGAAAGTTTGCATATAGAGTGAAGCTTCTTGGGAAGTTAGCGGGAGTGCACGACGTCTTTCATGTATCACGCTTGCGAAAGTATATACATGATATACCCATTGTAGTCGAGCCGAGTAAGCTAGAGGAAGTGGAGGTGGGGAGGGAGTCACTTGTTCACCGTGCACCCACTCGTATTCTTGAGCATGGTACAAAGCGACGTCACAATAAAGTTATCAAGCTTATTAAGGTCCATTGGAGAGACGATCTAGCGGAGAGTACATGATAGCCTGCGGAGAAGATCTAAACTACCCATCCAAAACTCTTTTCTGGTATGTTTCCTTTTTAGTTAAATGAGTATAAACAATTTATATTTTTAGGTTCTAGCTTAGCATACCCCATAGGTAGGGATAATTGAATGCTAGGAATGGTTGCGAACGCATCGTTAGGACACGTTTTGGATGATGGATGCTAATGAATGAATTTATTAAATTGGTCTTTGCACACTTAGGAAAATATATTCTTGAGCTAGCATACACGCACGCCATCACTTGTTTTATTTTACTAAGTTGCATGCATATAGTTTTGCATATGGATTGAATGGTTGCTGTAACGATCGCGATTTTTCGACGCTCGAAAGTCGACATTAATACGTCCACTGTATCAAATGCCGCGCAATCGAATGCCGGAAAACCGAACCATTAGGGTTAAAAAGAAGAGGTAGAAGAAGACAGAAGAAAAGAAAGAACAAAAAAACAGAAACAGAAACAATATCAGAATCTCACATTCGCAGCGGAACAATATATAATAGATGAATCAATAATCTTTAAAACAAAAGACTATATCAGTTTATACATACATCAATCAGAGTCAATATACAACTCAATACAACAGTGGATAGTATATAAACTTGTCCTCATACAGAATACACAGCGGAATAAATAAACAAGTACGGGAGTACGTCTCGCCATCCAGCTTGTCTTCAAAGCTCCAGAATATCTAGAATATCCTGATAACATAACTCTAGGCTGCCCGTGTGGAAAATTATGGGCACCCAGAGTTTAGAAAGGGAACAATAAACTCCGAGTCAGTCATGGTGACTGGTGTGAGATTGTAAAACGGTTATTTTCACAAAGAAAATAAAACAAATTCGCAATGCTTTTGGAAAATGAAACTACCATAAGGCCTCCCGCCACACACACAATGCAAACGCAGAATTGGAGGAGATTTCTTCTAATGATAGTCAAAGATGCTTACTACGAAAAATTAGTTGATATTATTATTAATGTCTAGTGTGGAAAACATTTCGAAAGTATAATACTAATCTTAGCCAGCATACAACCATTATTGTATGCCTACTATAGCTACCATCTAAACAGTGGTGACCACCATAAGTAAATGGCAGGTTCTACAAATAAAACCGTACAAGGTTCGTATTGAGATTTGGATTTCCAACAAATGGTCAGGCAAAGGAACTTCCTTACACCGAAATGGAAACACCTCTGGAAAGACGCCCCGAGAGTCAACCTGCTCTCTGCAAACACAAGGCGGACGCTACCTCACACTGTACAGCTGTAACTAGGTAGCTAACACACGAGCTATGCCATCCCCCAGTCGTTACCGACCTTTATCCGAGGATCCTCAACCACAAAGCAACAACCACAAAGTATAATAAATTTGCAGCATCAACATAGGTAAAATATCTGGGCTCCATACCATGATATCACCTTTTATCCAGAAGGAAATGACATACCCTAGGGGCGCGACCCCTAAACACCTTGCCGCAACATTCCTGTTTCGACCATTACCGGGTTGTGAGGCTCGACGAAGTCTCGTCCACAAAGCTACGCTTTTTCACAAAGCCACGCTTTGATCAACAAATGATCAACATCACTTCGTATGCCACATTACCAAATTGGGAATGTATCACTAGTAACCATCAACTACATAACCTTTGAGCTCGTACATCTCAGAGAAGGGTGTTAAGCTAAGAGAATAAATTCTCCGCCACTAATAGAAATGTATTTGATAGAAACCAGCTTTACATCTCAAAGTGTAACGTCAGACACACATCCATACAAGTCCGTTCCGGGATCGAACGGAACCGAAGGCACTTCCAAAGAAGCCCTTGCAATCCGGATATTCACTAATCACGTTCGGACTTCCCATCACAAGAAAAGTGATATAAATCTCTATAGCGGAGCATCTCGATGCAGAGACATTCGACAGGTTGTCCTTTCATTTTCGCAAATACCCGGTCTTCACACCGGTCTTCAATTGCAATTCATACACGTCGTATCATTATTCGGAATGGGTTATCTGACACAAAGGTCCTTTCCCGGCTAAACCGAATAATAAGCGTTTGTTTTAAAAACAAATTCAAGCGCCATTTCAAAGGCAAACACTTGATAGTCGGTGATTTAACTATCAACAACATTCACAACAATCAACCAATTTAAATAATTTTTCCCAAATTATTAAATTCCAAAATATCTTCACAAGATATGTATTTTTTTTTCCACACTTCAACATTTTGAAAACCAATTTCAAATCATATTTTTACTCGCGAAATAAAATTCCCGAATGTTATTTATTTCCACTTTTCCTTTACAAATTCCATTGTGAATGTAAATTTCCAAATATTTACTTTCAAACGCCAAATCAAATTCCAAATTGATTTCTAAATTGATTTCAACACCAAATCAATTACAAATTGATTTCTAAGTTTATTTCCAAATATCAAATCATTTGCAAATCGATTTCCAAGTTTATTTCAACACAAATCAATTTTTCATTCAACATCAAATAAAATTTCATATCGATTTCTCAAAGATTTAATTTCAAATACCAAATCATTTATCAATTGGATTTCAAACATCACTTTTTAAAATAAATTCCTTTATCTCTTCCAAACCATTCAAAATTCCATTTTAAATAAATTCTTCAACTTTTAAACAATATTACTCAAAACTCATTTATTAATATCTTTTCCCATATTTTGGAAATAATTAGATAAGATTTCAAAAATCAACTTTATACTTTTAAATTCCTTCTTTTAAATTCACCCAATTCTTTCAAAAGAAATTTACTTAAAATTTCCAACTTTAATTTTCAAAAATCCAATTTCATTTATTTCTGGTATCCAACGATACCAAAAACACATTCGGCTAAATTATAGCCTTCCACAAATTCAATCACAAATATAATCATACACAGATTATCAATAAATCATCACACAGCATATGAAACAAATTCATATAATTTGAGGAATCCAGTTGGATCCCTCCAACCTGTTTCCCTGCATCCATAGATGTTAGCACAATACCAATTCCACTTCGAGGTGGAATATCGCGGTATATGAGATTTATAAAATATTATCCGCTATTATGCGGCGCATAGGGTCTCATCTGCTATATAATGCGGGAAATCAATCACCAATATATACATATTCCAATATATATATATATATATTGCTATATACTACTATATATATACTATCATTCAAGCACACAATCAACACAATCAACAATTTAATATATAACTATTTAAAATTTAACAAAAACCCTTTGTTTGAGTGAGAAGATCTCACCTTTGCTTTTAATTTTGCAATCCACTTTCGTTTTGATCATATCTTCACGGTTTAAAACCTTGTATAAAAAATTTATACCACTTATTAATATTCGAAATAAATCGAATAATAAATTCTTATTGGATAAATTTAATTAACCAATGATTTTAATTTCAAAATTAAAATTTTGATTTGATTTTTTTTCCTTGAAATCCCCACTTAACAAAAACAATTTATATAGATTCAACATCGGTATTTTTATATAGTCTGAAACATTCAAAATATCCTACTCTTCCAAATTTTCTGCACATATATATACATTTTTTCCCCACTGCATATATATATTTAAAAATAATCTATATAGATTTTAAAAATCTAATTCTTATGTAAGCTTTCAAACATGTTAAAATTCCTATTTTTCCAAACTCTATCTATATAAAATAATTTCTGTTTTTATCTATATTTTAAACATGTATGTATATTTTCTTTTCTGTATTTTTGAAATATGTATATATATTACTATTTCTGATATTTTAAATTAACGGGTAAGCTTCCAGATAAAATTCCTTAAGCTATCATTAAATTAAAACATTCAAAATTAAACAGTCAGTACCTTACTGCCTAAGTCAATGCTTTCGACCATCACCTGGCATCGATCGAAACCCTATATCATAGTCCTAATTATCGAACGACATCGCAACTACTGTTGCCGCCTTCGCCGCAGCCCCACGCTTGCGTCGATTTGAATTTGCCTCCTCGAAGTTCGCCACAGTTTGAAAATCGCGATCGACCCATTTTCGAAACGCACGCCACCGGCTCGACACGAGAACCCATGCGACCATCGACTAGACGTCATGACTTCGCTTCATCGCGATGCCCATCCAGCTTGCGCTTGAGACGCTGCGCCTCCCTTCGTGATGCTCGCCGCGACCGAGTCGCGAAAACCGTTTTTTTTATAAGAATTGTTCGAACTGGAATGATGTTGGAGGAGAAAAGGAATTCGAATATTTTTCGAATAGGAAGATTTGATTTTGAAATGAAGAGAGCTCGGCCACTTTTATTTACTGAATGAACGAGTTGCGTTCAATTTTAGAGGAGGAAAGGGAAATGAAAGCTCGGCCATTGTTCTCTTAACTGTTTGCGTTGAAAATTTCTGAGAAAGGTTGCGCATTATCAGCTGGAAAGGGAACAAGGAAAAGATGTTTACGTACCTAAATCAACAGGCTACAGTGACTTCGAAATGAATAAAATATGGTTGATGTGAAATAATATCAACGGTAGTTGACTAATATAAATATTCAATTCAAATTCAAATTCAAATCGTCACGAATTTGCAACTCAAAATCTCGATATCCTATCGAGACGTGCCGCTAGGCATTTGTAAGGTAATACCCCTATTCCAAACGCAATGGAAAAGGTTTCGAGTCCAAATTCGATCGTATGGAGAAGATAACCTTTTTGACCAGTTATAATATTAAATTTTCGATTTAATTTTTAGCACGTTTGCTTATCGTACGGCCAAACTATCACTCCAAACATTACGAAAATTGAAATCCGATAATAATACAATATTACGGATCCAATGGAACTGGTTTCGTCGAATTCCAAGACTGTGCCTCGGAACGCTATTTTTAAATATCGATTCAAACGATAAATTTTCTGTTTGCACAAAAAATGGACAAACACCTCAAAGTTGTATGATTTAGTAGATCTTATGTTATTCTTAGTAATTTGAGCGACTTATGCAAATACGTAAAAAACAAGGGCTAAACTGTAAAAAGACACGCAGATTTATAGTGGTTCAGCCAGAATGTGCCTACGTCCACTTTATATGTTATTTCTCTTCTTTTGTTATGATTACAAGTACAAAGCTTTGGTACAAGTAAAAGAAAGTTGTTTGAAGAGTTCCTTCCGTGCTTGAGCTCTCAAACTTATCCCTCATTGTCGTACCCCTGCCCCTCTATTTATAGAGTGAGGCTAGGGGTAGGAGTCTTGGAGGTATATACCAGCTGGTGGGCTTGGGCTGACGCAATCTGGCCTGGTGGAGCTGGTCCGGTGGCACTTGGTTCGGTGGAAGGCAAGTGGTCCGGTAGGAGCTAAGAAAGGTTGGTCCGGTAGGAGCTAGGAAAGGTGGTCCGGTAGGAGCAAGGAGAGGTTGGTCCGGTAGGAGCGAGGAGAGGTGGTCCGGTAGTGGCTTCTTGAGACTGCCGAACGGGTTTCTATTAGGCATCGATACCGGATGAATTCCTGCCGAATGGGCCCTGGAGAACGTCAATGCCGAATGATTTTAGGTAAGCCTGGGTGGATGCATCTGGCTTCTTGGCCTCGAGGTCTTCTGGGTGAGAACACGCCCAACATCCGCCTTCTTTTAAAGTGCAGAGCAGTTACCCGGACTGTCCAAAGTTAAAAACAAGAGTTGAGCTTATGCATCGTTCCCAGAGGTGGCATCAGTAATGAACCTTAAAGTTAATAATATGATGTTTTTTTCCTAACTGAATTTGTAATATCAGAAATCTACTTGGTGAGGACCTCGACCAACCCAACACTAATGAGCTCAATCAAATCGAGAATCAACTAGAAGAGTCACTGAAGCAGATAAGATCCTTAAAGGTACGACATATACTTTGCATTTCTTATTCGACTTTGGCCGATGAAGCAAAAGCTTATTTATTTATTCTTAAAAAAAGGGTCCTTGCTTCATTCTTTGACATATAACTAAGGCAAGTTTTCTGTTGGATACATGCCTTAGATTTGTTGCTTAAATTTTGGGATGCATTTGATCACCAAACGTGCTTGGGATGCTTTAAACGTAAACAAGTTGGAAAGGCCTTTTTTACTCTTTAAGTATAGATCCTATGGTCAAGACTTGTCCCTTTTTCATCAATTTTCAGTTTCTCATCTGCATGGAATCAATTCAAAACTATAAAGTAAAAAAAGATTTACGGTTTCTAGTATCACAGTAAAAACTGTACAATCATTTTATATTTACTTCTATATTTTAAACCTCAAATACCTTAACTTATGTGATATCCCCAAATCTGCTTGTTTTAGTAGTCGGAATAATATTCCTGAACCTTTTTGTGGTGTCTTTGTGGGTTAATTATAAGTAAGACATTTCATTGCATTTTGATTGGTCCTTTTACATCAGCAAAGTCTGATAGTTTATGTTATGCTGTATCATTCTAACACTTGCTATATCAGCTGTGTTTCTGTTTTCTTTCGTCTCATAGTGCATTATAACTGCAAGTCGGTCAAATTCCCAGATATTTTTTTTACCAAGGGCAGTTCACATTTGGATTGTCACCGTTGTAGCTGAATGTTGTGTGCTAATTATTCTGTATTCGGTTTTAATTTTGTTAAGTACTAGTGCTGGGTCTGTGGCATGTCATGCATGGGTTTTGTTTGTGAATATAATTGTTTGAAGATTGGTTAGTTGATTGCTTGCAACAATTATCATGATGATTTACATTGTGTTTGAGCATGTTGATTATGCACGTATGATTTCATCTAATTGTGGGTTTCGTTGTGCCCGATAAAGTGGCATTATGTTTTGGATCAATATCTAAGTTTCAAAATTACAGACCAAGTAGGAAATTGAACCATTAGAGGCATGAAACCCACTTTAAGAGACAACCATCTATATATAGAGGTACAGATGATGCTCACCCTTCATATCATTTCGATTCTGAATTATACGTCAATCCTTATTTCTTGCTTCATACTTGCCTTATATTACTCTCAACCATTAGGCCTTTTGTTTAAATCTCAATTAAGGCCGCTTAATTAAGAAGAAGAAGAAGAAGAAAAGAACAAGAACGAGAATGAGAGGAAAATGGTGAAATCAAACGCAAATAATGGTGCTTTATCTCTCACTTCATTGAACCACATTTCTCTAGTTTGCAAATCCCTTGAAAGGTCTCTTGATTTTTATCAAAATATTCTTGGTTTGTCCAAATTCATAGACCTAGTTCTTTCGATTTTGATAGTGCATAGGTACAGGTTTCTTATCCTAGTATTACTATCTATAGGTCGTGGTCTAATTTTTATTATATTTATGATCTAAGCATTTGATCTTTATAATTAATTTGAATGTTAGAGTTAAATGTGTTGATTTTGAAGGTTGTTCAACTTTGGAATCGAGACACACTTGCTGCAATCGGATGACCCAGAAAGCATGAAGACGAAGACTGAAATCAACCCAAAGGACAATCATATTTCCTTTCAGGTAATGTTTTTCAAAATATTCCATGTATCTCATATGTATAAAGATAAAATAAATAAATAATAAACGAAATGTAAATATATCAGTGATACAAACTTATACTTGTACATACACTTCAAGGTTGTGTGTAATTTAAATTCATCAAATAATGTTTAAATCCAACAAACATCTTGAATTGTATCAGTGTGTATTTAAATTTTTGTATAATCGGTAGAAATTCATTATCCTCTACGTACAAAACTAATAACAGAAGAAGAAAAAAAACTCTTAAGGAGAAACTCCGTATTTTTACTTTGAATCGAACAATAATGCACTGATAAACTGAATTTATATAAACAAAATTATACGATATATGATGTTACTGTACAATTTTTTGATCTTATTTCACACATAGTATGCTTTATGCTTCATAAATATGTGCGTTGACAACATAGTACTTCAATTTTCACGTTGAATTGTTTTGGAAGTTGCACAAAATACAGGGACATTTAGCCATTTGGTAATTTGCTATTTTTTTCTTTCACCTTCCACGTCATTTTGATGTAAATAGTACACATAAAAAATCTGTTACTTGAACTATGGACATATTGTTTCTACACGCAACTTTAAAAGTTATTTTGATTTTTTGTCCATAAACACATGTGACTTGGCAAATGATACTAGTAAACCTTTTTTGTCTTATCAATAAGTGCTTTAAAAAGAAAGGTCCTCAACAAATTGGTTTCTGGTCGCCAATACAATATATAGATAGTGCAAGACATTGACAGGTGGAGTGTAAATGATTGACTGATTTAGTTCATTTTTATGTACCATATTAGGGTATAGATGTAGATGTATATATATAAACATTATTTGGTTCTTGTTGTGTTCTGAAGTAGTGGATAAAACTTAGATTTCAGATTGTATTGATTACAACTTTACCCAGAATCCTAGCAAGCCAGTGCCACTGTCCTTAGTGTGCTTCTTTAAAGCATGATTGATCACAATAACAGGTTCATTAGGGGTTATGCTAGTTTCAGTAACTTAGTCTTTGGCGATGCATCTTTTGTACTTATACATACTTGTATATATTGACTAACATATGTATGTTTGTGTTTCTTCTTCACAGGTGTTGTATGATGCTTTTGAGGTTGATACATGATGTCGCACTCTTTCTCCTTTAAATCGGTCATGCTTATCGACGGTCATTAAAATATTTTTAGTATGTATCGTTTTGGTATGCTATAGTCAATTTGTGTACTTATGTTTAATTTTTATCACAAATATTTATGTTTAATTCTTAATGTATGAAATATTATGGATATATATATATATATATTGTGATTTGGCTTATGACTCAATTTGTGTACTTATGTTAATGTGATGAATGTGGTTTTTTGAGTTATAATATATAAGTAGAATTGAAAATTGTAAGATTTGAATGTTATGGCAGCAAAAAATGTGCAGTAGAATTTTTTTATAGCGTTCTAACTATGCAATAAAAAGAAAAATTGTTCAGCTTTGTTATACTATAGCAACATGTTAGTGCTATACAAAATATTTTGCAAAGAGTAAATAGTTTTCATAGCAATAAGACGGTGCTATAATAGATAGTAATGAATTTTCTATAGCATTTCAATGTGTCATAAAAGGTTGACACGATGATTCCATAGCGCGTTCAAATGCTATAATAATATAGCATGTCGACATATTTATAGCAACTAAAATGCGTCATAAAAGTTCTATAGCATGTTTCATAATGCTATAGAAAAGCAATTGCACCAATATGGCTTATTTTAGATGGCAAGAAAAATACGTTTTCCATTGCAAGTATGACACGCTATAGTATCTACCAGACTTTTTACAACATGTTGATCTATGGCGATTATAGAATCGCTATAGAAAGTTTTTATAGCGGTTTTTACACGCTATAAAAAGTCCTTTTTGTTGTAGTGGGAGAACCTGATGAAGGGAAGAAGTGTACCACGCAATCCAAGAATCTTCCTCCATATCCAGCTGCAGCTCTTTGGAACATCCATTGCCCAGAAATTTCCCTTCCAATATTAAACATCCAAGTCCACTCAGCCCAAAGACTTTCCTTCCTGCTCAGTAAAGTATTGAAATGAACACCGATAGCTACCTTGTTCCATTTTTCCATATTTATTACCCCAAGACCACCCTTCTTTTTTGGCAGTCCAATCCCGATGAAGGAGATAGGAACTACTTTCCTTGTGTATGGATCCTGACCAAAAAAATTAATCATTGCACCCCGAACCATCCACATAAGCTTAGCTGGAAAAATGAAGGTTCTTGCCCAATATACCATCATAGAGAAGCAAACAGATTTGATGAGAACTAGTCTACCAGCTTGAGAAAGCGGTCTAGTAGTCCAACAGTTCATGGTGTTTGTAAGCTTATCAAAAAGAGGAAGGCAATCAGCCATTGTAACTCTTGAAGTACACAGAGGCAGTCCTTGATATTTCATATCACCATACATTGGTTGAAGACCAGAAAAAGCTTCAAGATCCTCCTTGATAATAAGGGTCACTGCAGATATGAGAATGTGGGATTTATTAGAGTTCAACTTGAGGCCAGTTGATAGATAGAAGGTTCCCAAGGTTTCAAGGATGGTTGCAATTGACTGCTCATTAGGTTTAGTGAAAATTAGGATATCATCGGCAAAAAGAAGGGAGGATATGTTCAATACCTTGCATTTGGGATGGTAATGGATTTTAGATTAGATAAAGTTCCTGTTGATCATTCTAGTTAGAGCCTCCATCACAATTATAAAAAGGTAGGAGGATAATGGGTCACTTTGTCTTATTCCTTGCCTGCCTTCAAAGTATCCATGAGTTTCACCTTTGTAATAAAGAGTGTAAGAAGGAGTGGAGATACATATATAGACCTAGGCAACAAAAATCTTTAGGAACCCCATAATAGCCATGATCCTAACAATTGTTGACCACTAGATACTATCATAGGCCATACTAAGATCAAGTTTCCATATGGCACTGGGAGAAGCTTAGCTTCTACCATAACCTTTGATGAGCTCATGTGCTAGCATAATATTGTCCAAGATATTCATATTTGGCATAAAAGCAATCTGGTTTTTGGAGATAATGAAGGGGAGCGCTTTAACTAATCTTGAAGCAAGGATTTTAGAAATACGTTTGTAAATAACATTGCAACAAGATATTAGCCTAAAAGAAGAAGCATGCATGGTAGGGGAGGACTTTGGTATAAGAGTTAGATTAGTTGCATTAACCTCTTTCAACATCTTAAAGTTATGAAAAAAATTGTGAATTGCTTTTGTGAAGACATCACCAACAATATTCCAAGAAGTAAAAAACACAACATTATAACCATCTGGTCCACCACAAGATTTTTTGTTCATGGGAAAAAGAGCTTTTTTAATTTCAGACTCAGTAACTAGTTCAATAAGGAAATTAGTCTGGTTGTTGGGGAGTTTAGGCAATGGAAGATTATCAAATAACTCAAGGGAAGGCTCAAAATCAGAAGCATTACCTAGAGGGTCCTTATAGTAGTCAAGCAAAATTGTATCCACATCAAGAGGTTGAGATTGCAGGGAACCCCATTGATCATACAAGGACCTAATCTGTTCCTTTGCTTGCTTGTCTTTTATGGAGGCATGGTAAAAAGCAGTGTTGCTATCTCCCTCACTTGTCCATTTCTGATAATATTCATGCCCTCATACTTGCTTCCTTATCAAGAGCATCATTAAGCTGGGTAAAGAGAACACTCTCCTTCAAGGCAGCATCATGGTTGTTTGGATTTATCATCATGAAGTCATGAGCATCCTTCAATTGAGCTTTAAGTATGGTGGATTGAAGAGAACCATCACAAAACCTAGTTCTGGCCCACTCCTAAAGAGAAACCTTTACTGTCTTCAACTTTCTACATAACAAATACATTGAATTTCCAAAAAAATTAGAGGACCATGCTGATTGAATAATATTATGATAATCATTTTCCATTACCCAAGTATTATAAAATTTAAAAGCTCTCTTCCCTTTAATAGGCAGATGACTAGGGCAGGTTATGATGAGGGAATGGTCAGAAAGGATAGGATGAGGTAGGAAGGAAGATAAGATAGGCCAAGATGTCAAAGCTTTTGTATTGCAAAAAGAGTAATCAATTTTTGAGAGGGTTCTGACACCAAAACAACTCCTATTATTCCAAGAAAAAGGGGCACCATAGCTGACAACAATAATTAAGGAGGAATCGTAAATGGCAGTGTTTAAGGGGGCAATATCTCTTGGCATAGGAGGATAACCCCATGCTTATTATTAACATCGAAACAAAAGTTGAAGTCACCAAGGACCAACCAAGGATGAGAATCTTGTCTCAATGCTGGAAGAAGATTAAGAAGGTGCTGCCTGGATGCAAGGGCATTATGGGCATAAATAAAGGTGAGATAAAAGGACAGATTTATTTGTAGATGGATTGCATGAAAGTGTATCATCTGAGATGTTTTGTGGATGGGATTGATGGAATAGGTAATTGGATCATGCACAACAAAAATCCAACCATAAGGTGCCTCATCCAAATTACGAAAAAGCAACCAAGTAGGATTAATGTACTTTGCAGCATTAAGGGTTAGAGGAAGACTGAGTTTTGTTTCCAAAATGGAAAAAATAGAAATACAATGAGATTTAATAAGTTCCTTGACATGATCAAGTTTGATAGGGTTATGAGCACCCTTGATATTCCATGATGCTATTTGGTGTGTCATTAAGTTGACTTGAGAGACTGATGGTCCACACTTGTCATACTCCTTGTTTAAGGAGGTTTGCTTCTTACAGAGTTAATTTTTGCTGATAAGCTGGTTGCTCTTAGAGATTTCTGTTTGCTAATGGGAGTTGCAAAGATCGGACTATGCGGGCGAGAAATCTAGTCTAGCAAGCTTCCATTTAAAGTGTAAGGTGAAGAAGAGGGTAGAACTGGTGATTGTGAGATTGGTATTGAGGAGATGTGTTGTGAGGTAGAAACTTGATTATGCATAGAATAAACTAAGAGAGAAGTTTGCTTTTCTAGATCATTACAATAGGAAATGTCAAAACTGTCATTTTGGCATGTGTAATGTGTGCATGGTTTTCATTGTTTGTGTTGCGTGGGGGTTGAGTATTTAAGTGGGCATTTACTAAAGCATTCTTCATTAAGTCACAACCCAGTTCTCCACCACTCACATAAGATGGTTCCTTTACTTGATTTTTCAAATTGTCATTATCCAAGGCTTCCACTAAGATTTGAGGCACATCCACTTCAATTGTCACTGGATCATATTCCCCTTCCTCTAAATCATCACCCTCCACACCATCACACTCATCCCCATTCCCCGCTTCTTGAAGGAAAGCAAAAGCATTTTGCTGTAGAATTTCCACAGCATCACATGGCTTTGTTACATTATTTACCTTATTCCTTCTCTGCTATTATGATCATTCTGCTGCACTTTCTTGGTGTTTTTGCTTGAAATTGGATTCAGCCTCACATTTTCTGCATTTTTAACATATTTACTTTTTTTCCAGCCATCTTTTACCATGCAACAACCTTGTTTTGTTGCTTTCCAACTTGTTCATTTCCTGTTTTATTAGATGCCACATATTCATCTGAATCATGCGGCACATTACTTTCCTTCACCTTTCCTTCTCCTTCCTCCTTCTTCCTATTATCTAATTTGCAATCAACCCTTACATGTCCAAATTCTTTGCATGAAACACATATTTGAGGCTTCCACAAGTACTCAACACTTACCATTTGCTCAGATCCATCCAATAGCTTGACTGGAAATTCATCAGGCGGTTCTTGTTTAGGAGTAACTTCTACCATACATTTTGCATAACCAATCCTTTCAAGCCTTTCAGTGGACTCGTCCATGCATAGAAATCTTCCCAACCTTCAGTCTAGCCAATTGATGCCAATGTGAGACCAGGAATATAAGGGTATGTTTGACAGCTTCAACCAAACAGGGATAAATTTAATTGTGCTGATACTATTACCAATAGATGGATCCCATAACTTTACAATGAAAAGCTTGTTCCTCATTACAATTGGGAAAGATTCAATTACTTTCCTTCTATCCTCCTCGGAGGAAAGATGGAAAAGGAACAAATTTTCATCAGATTTAACATCAATGCCTCCTTTTAATTTCCATACCTTTTTTAGATGACTAAGCATTGTCATGTAGGGGAGAGGCTTGTCAAGGAAGAAGCTAACCAGATAATGCCCCCAAGTTTCATTTCCTGCCAGAACTACTGCATTAGGAGGAACCAAATCTTCCCTAGAAAAGACAAGTGGTATGTCAATGGGAACATATTTTCCAGCATTTTCGGGCTTTAGTTTGAAAAGAGAATTCCATGGTAAGAAAGAGGAAGGAAGGGCAGAAGAAGAAGGTTGCGCAAAGGAAGGTGGAATGGTGATAGCAGAGGTTGATGATAAAAGGGAAGAAGGTAAAGAGGGTAGAAGTAGAGGGTTGGACAAAGGAGGAGGAGGGTCAGGAGGCGGGGGAGTGGTGGAGGCCGGAAAAAGCGGGGAGGGATGGTACGGTGGGTAAGATGGAGTTGGAAGAAGCGGGAAGTTTGAAACGTGGTGGGGAAAGGGACCAGCTGCCATGAAAAGAAAGAAAGCTAAAAAAGTTTTTTGAAAATAAGTGATTATATAATCCATTTTATTATTATATAATGATAATAAGTGATTTATAATGGTTTTATAAATATATAAACTTGTTTTATAAAGATATATAAACTTCGTTGCATTCCGGTAGTTCGACGTTGTATTTTTGTAAATGTATTTTAATATTATTTAATATGGTTTTTTAACTTAAATAATCTTCTTTTAACTATTTAAAGATCATAAAATTTATTTTTAAGTTTTGTTTACATAAATAAATCATTTGATTAAAAACTGAAAATATGACCGGGATTCAAATACTGGATTTTCGATGGTTTACCAAATAAAAGTTATATTTTAATTTTGCAACGTTAAAACTTAAATTGACATATATATGCACATATAACAAACTAATAACGTTTAAGTTAACCATAATTAATTAAGAAGTAAGTGTTATTAGTAAAAGCAAGGAAGATATTTTTTACAAAAGTTAAAATGAAAAAGCAAACTTAAAATCAACTCACCAACACTTACACACCTACACACCTAAGACATCAAGAAGTGATGGAAGGCACATGGAAGGGGGTTTGACCGAATCTATGATGGGAGGGGAGGGGTATTTTGGTCATTCCATGCACAAGAATTTCTACCCTATAAATATACATGCATATCCTCTTCCTTTCTTCACAAGTTCACTTCACTTCTCTTCTTTTTCTTCTTGAGCTCTCTAATATCTCTTATTCAATGGCTTCCTAAATAATAAAAATATTTTAACACGTCGAAGTTCTGCTAAAATTGTTTCCATATACATACGATATCAAATCGCTTCAAAAAGTTAGTCAAACTCCACCTCTTCCTCACTAAAGTGCACAACCACACCACCACCATCTCAAAGCCAAGCTTCCACCATCACACAAGCTTGGCCGAGCATCACTAAGGTCCGAGGGCAAGTTCCATAAGCTTTGATGCGAAGAAAGGAATCGTTTTGTCGTTTAAAAAACACTTAGATTCGGCGAGCATGAATATGAGAACACTCTTCTATCTTATTTAAATTTATCTTAAAATTATCTACAATTGGTGCTATGCAAGTATACTTGGTTGATTAGCATAGTTTGGAAACTAAAATGATTGATTATTGGTTGATTGATTGCTTATGTTAATCATAGACTACGCTGAGTTAAGTAGAATTACTTTGATAATGATGTGAAAATCATACCCATCCGATTTGAAATGATCACTTTAAATAGCCAAGGTAAAATCATGAGAAATAATCTCTATTATATTCTAAATAATGTGTGTATAAGGAGTACCAAGCCTCTTTTGAATTTTAAATCAAAAGGATATCGTTTTTGGAAAATAGAAGTTGTTTTGTAAAAGAAAAGGGGGGTATTTATATTGTTTGAGAAAAACTAAATCAAATGGTTTGATTTTGAAAATAATAGTTTAAAAGGTGGAAGATGCATGGAAAAATATCATATGGTTTAATATAAAAGAATTTTAAATTAAAAAGATGGTAATTGAATATTATAATAATATAATATTAAGATATGGAATAAAGTGAAAATTAGATTTTTATGAAGTAAAATAGTGAAAAATTGGTTTAATATAGTTTAATATGGTACTAAAATGATTTAAAAGTGTCTCGGACAAGTTTTGAAAGATTTGACTAAATGGTGAAAAATAAGTCGTCGCATTTCGGCAGTTTGCGATTTCACGACCTGAAAAGTTAAACATATGTGCATAATAAAACATAAGTCGAAATTCTTTGAAATAAGAATTTTATGGACCCCACTAGGTATGGTTTTCAAATGAAAAATAAAAATCGGGATTCCATTTAGTAAAGTTTTAAGTATACCCAAATCAAGTTTTTTAAATCGTCGCATTTTGGCAGTTCGTAAAATATTGTTTTCAACTCTGAAATGGGTGTTTTTAAATCTTTAAAAATATGAAATAAATTCCATAAATATGGTAAAATGTTTTAAAAGGAATCTGAATTATAAAAATGGGCATATATGTAATGGAATTGGTGTTTTAATCTATAAAGCTTTAAAATCACTATTTACCACAATTTAGCAATGGAATTTGGTAACCATTGAATAATGATTTGAACTTGGGTTTTCTTCCCAGATCTTTTTGAAATGTTTTTCAAATGATAAATCAAATACTTTTAAAAGTTTAGAGTCGATCAAATAACTGGACCGCCTTATAGGTCACAGATAAATAGTCTCTAGACCGGAGTTTGGGAAACTAGTTGCCTGCTCCCCCTAGCTATCTGGACTGGCCCGACGGAGGGGATAGCTAATTTGATTTACTCAGATTGCATTTTCTTAAGATAAAAAAAAGAGATTTGGAATTTTCCAAAAAGGTTAAACAGTATTTAAAATAGGATTTTGATGGTAAAGAGAACATTCTAGTTAAACTCTATATTAAATTCCAAGGATGGAACTTGTACTATCCGCATGAATTTAAAAGGTGATTTCACCATTATTCGACGAATGGTACAGGTTGAATATGGGAATTAGTATTGAGTACAATTAATCTAAAATCTAAAAATCCTTTTTACTCAATACTAAGTGATTTTTGTTTACAGTAAACGATGTCTTATATAACATTGTTTTTGACCCATTTAAAACATGTTTCGAAAAAATAAAATCTTTATTAATTATGATGTAATAGAAGATGGAAATATTTTCCTAAGTAATTTAAAAGAAATGATTTGGTATTTCCAAGGTAAAAAGAGGCTTAATAATCCTATATGTACAGAAAGAAATAAAAATGGTTTAAACCTTGTATCTCTGAAGAGATATTTATTTGGATGAAAAGAATTATAAATTGGATGATATTTAATAATCACCTACAGACTTGACATCTTTTTATCGATAACTGGTTTGGAGAAACCGGGATCGAATTTGGGTGATTTCTATCCGAAAAACACTTCGAACCAATATACGCGTTCAGAGGTGAAGACATGTTGAAGGTAATGATTTTGAAGATGGAGATCTTCATAATGTATGGCTGCTTGCCACTAACCTTGTGATTTCCATATTATATACATATGGTGGTGGTAGTACCTTCATTTTTGAAATCTTCAATACAAGGACAGCTTGGTACTAATCCTAGGGGTGGTTTCCAAATAGGATGTAGTAGGAGTACCTTCAGTTTATCGTGTTCCTGGACAACTTGTATAGACGAATGTCTGACATTGCATTTCTAAGACCACGTACATTGGTTTTTACAAATGTACATCAGTTTGGTGGTATAGGAGGTAACCCCTCTTAGACTTAACACCCTTCCTTGAGGCGTATGAACTCTGGGATTGTACTTTTGTGGAAACAAATTAGTGTCGTTGGAAATGTCAATGTGGCATTCAAAGTGGGATTTGTCAAGTGAAAGGTAAAACATTACCTCAAGCCTCACATATCGGTAATGGCAAAAAAAGGATAGACATGGCAGGGATATGTAGGTCACACCCATTAGGATATAGTCATCACCTTTCTAGATTACCCTCTATATTTTGGGTTCGTTGTGTATGTTGTTGCCGTGGATAGGTCAAAAACGACCAGGGTGACGACATATTCGGTACTATCTATGGAAGTAGCTGGTCGATTCTGTGTTTTGTAGAGCGCAGCGGGGCTGCGCCTCAGTACATTTCTCTAGAGATATATTGTCGGAAGGTAGTCCTTTACCTTGTCATTGTTGAAAATCCATTCTCCAATACATACCTTTACGGACTTGATTGTATACCTAAATATGCTGTCGAATTTAACAATATAACAATTCCGGCTATTTTAATATGTTATTTGAAAAGTGTTTTCAAAGCAATGTCATTAGAAGTAATATCAAATGATTTGATAAAAATGTTTTAGTTCTCATAACATAAAAATTCGTTCGTGTTTTTGTGCGGCGTGGTCTTATGAGATACTCTTCTTTTCAAAGGTTTTGTTTGACATCAAAGTTGTTCAATGACACTGTCATATATATTTATAATTCATGTTTCATGCTGTTTTTCCAAGCCTGATCAGGGTATTTTGATACTTGGGTCAGATCCGATTAGTTTCAGGATTAGCTGAAGACGCTTAGAGTTTCCAGAGGAGAGCTGGAGATCTTCATCAACGTATGGATGTCGTTTATTTTTCCACTATGTTTTTTGTCTTTTAGCATTTGTAAGGACAGGTATTTATAACTCTCCAGGCTGAGCTTAGGTTTGATCTAATATATGTATTTAAAAGATTTTCCATTGTAAGATTATTGAAATAATATATGTTATTCCATTCATGTGAGATTCTGTTCTGTCTTCTTTTTCTTTTTACCCTTAACAATGGGTTTTTTCGGCACTTGAATGATTGACATGCAATACAGTAGACGTATTAGTGTCAATTTTTGAGTGTTGAAAATCCCGTTTGTTACAGATTTGGTGTAAAACTACTTTATGTGATGATGAATCAGGTCTATGTAATGATGTATCAGGCCAATGTGATAAAGTTCCTGGTCTGCGTGATGTAGTTGTTGATGTAAGTTTGGTTGAGGAGGCTAATTTATCAACTGCTGTTGATTGCACTATACTTGTTTGTGTTAATGCCTTCTTGCTGCTAAAGCTTGTAAGACTCTTGCTACGCCTGTTCAGGCCTTACGTGCAGCTCCTGTGTCAGCTTATGCCAATTCCAATTGTGCCATGTCTCCCTGAATGCTAATATGGCAGGTTCTTCTAATGCTTTAAACAAATGGTCTTCCTTGTTCACATTCATGCCGAGAAATGCGAGTGTGTACACTCCCAACTCTTTTGAAACTGTTGAAAGTGATGTAGTGATGGCGCCTGGGATAGAGGTTTTGCAAGCGGGAGTTGATTTTTTGTTGAATTACTTGGTCGGTTTCTTCCTTAATTCCGGCCTACCGTACTATGTAGTTAAAGAATGTTGTCATAGTATTTGGAATCTTAAAGGTGGGCTACGTGTTCATTATGACGATTCTATGTTTTATTTTATGTTCTCTTGTAAAGAAGAAAGATTGCGCATCCTTCAAGCAGAACCGTCCAGCATTATTGGTAAGCCTTTTATTTTAACTCCATAGAGTCCAACGGTTGATAGTGCTAGGGATCATATTTTATCTATTCTGGAGTGGACTCATTTCTCGCATATCTCTTATGCTCTGCAACATACGATTGGGCTAGATTGGTTAGCTAGCCTTGTTTGCAAGCTTAGATGTTTTGATGCTAATATTTGGTAAGGAAGAGGCTATTGTATGCTAAGGCATTGTTTGAAATTACGTCGGATAAGCCATTGCCTTCTAGAATGAAGGTTAGTATTGCTAAGGGGTGGGATGTCTATGTTGATTATAGTTGGAAGCCTGATATTTGCTTAGTTTGCCACTCTTTTGGCCACATTACGGAAAATTGTAAGCATAGAACTGTTGATTCTCCCTTGCCTTTCCCAGTTAAGATCCCACTTCCTCGCCCTCCTATTAAGAAATAGGTTCCTAATCCAAGAATCCCATCCCTTATCGGTGATGATGTTGCTCTGCCATTAGATCTGGTTCAGTCTGCTTCTATTACTCTGCCTTCATCTAAGGCTTCGGCTGCTACTGTTGATTTATTGGCTGATCCTGTTGCTCTTACTCCATCCAGAAATGTTATTGAATGGCATTCATACGAGCAAGCTTGGGTTCATGTGAAATCTGTTATGAGGTATTCTCCGTCGTGTGATAGTTACCATATGTTTGTTGGAGGTGATGGTGAGGATTGACGTCTATATTATCTTGTCCTTGGGGAAGGCCTTTCCTTTTCTATGCTTGGTGAAGACGGCGAAAATAATAGGATTGTTTTAGAAGATGTTAATTAGGATAGGAAGTATTTATACTCCATTGATTCAGTCGATTTTGTTCCAAACTTGGCCACACTATTTTCAAGGTATTTACATGTTATTGGGCCGGATTTTAAGGATGATGGTAGTGGATCCTCCTCTTCCGAAGGGAATAGTCACTTTTTGGCTTATGCTTTAGTTGCATTGGTCCTTCTACCTAGATTCTGTACTTTATTTCATTAGTTGTTTTGGCACATTTGTCGAATACCTGTTTTTTCTATGTTTTTAATAAAAGTGGACGGCCTACTTTAAAGCCAGCTAGCCTTGCTAGAAAACATTTATATTTATACTTCGTATTATCAAGGCATGTTTTAGAAACATTTTATTTTAGATTTTTTATAAAATAAATCTTATATAATGTGGATATATGAAATATTTATAAAAGTTATATAAGATTCAAATTTAGATTAAGTTTTGTTTAATCAATCTTTGTTATTGATATTTAGATTTCATAATATTTGTAGTCAAACATTCATTTTACATTAATCAAATTAAATTGAGGCAACTGATATATACATAAAAATAGCAAATATATACATGGCAGATATAAATCCCAATAGCTACATATGTATATATCGACCTTGTATATATTGACCTTGTTGTTGTTTTGTTGAATATTTTAGTATCATTTATCATTTTATATAATGATTAGGTATAGTTCTAGTAGAATGTTTGCAAAAGGGGAAGGTAAAATCAATTATTGATATCACCTTTTTAATCTCTTTTCTTTTATCTTAATGCAATTACATCCAAATCAAAAATGTTCATTTCCTTTTTAAACACCTTTTAGAAATATGAATATATTTGACATATTCATACCTATTCAAACTTTATAATTAATAAGCATAAATTTAATAAATTAAATCAAATGGTTAAGTAAAATTGGATTTTATCTAAATTTACTAGATTGGATCTAAGAAAATCTATAAGACTTTATATGCCCATTATGATCCAAATCGGGAATTTTTTTAAAATATACCCATTTCGCCCGCTGTTGACTGGCCTGGTTCCTTCAATGGTATTAGGGCCGATATGGTCCATGCGTTCTAATTAGTTTGCATTATGGGCCAACTAATAAACTTTTTTATTTAAGGATGTCTAGAATAGTAGTGTCTAGGCTTGGGGTTGGATAATTAAGTATTCTCCCTAATATGGGTACTAGTTTGGTCCAATGGGTGAAGTAAGTCAAAAAATTGGCCCAGATGTAAGTCCTTGATGTTTGGCCCCGGCTAATTTTCAAATTAAGGTATGAAAAATTAAATATGTGTTAAATTTAAATGTTAAGTTTAAAACATAAAAGGAAATTTTACAAATATTATAAAATAAATATAGAGTTTCTCAAAATTATTTTGAGAAATTAATTTAATATTTTTCAAAATTTTATAAGTATTTAATTATTTTTCTAATTAAATAAATAATTATTTAAAAGTTAATTAATTAGAAATATACAT
The DNA here is from genome assembly GCA_030737815.1 of Allium fistulosum. Lineage (NCBI taxonomy): Eukaryota > Viridiplantae > Streptophyta > Magnoliopsida > Asparagales > Amaryllidaceae > Allium > Allium fistulosum. Next base: position 1,187,998,834 of record CM060904.1, on the reverse strand, counting down.
ACATATAGTGACATATGTATATTTATTATAAAGGTTATAGTTGTATATTTATCTTAAATAGTTTAAGGTAAATTAAAATAAAATTATCCAAAATTGTTATATTATTTAATTAAAATGCTTAATTAACAAACGATTTATTTAATAAATAATTTATTAAATTATATAGGTTGATATATTTGTAAATTAAATTATAAATGATATAGTTCAATAACTTAAAATGTTTTGATTTTCTCTAAGTTATTTTGAGAAAATAAACAAAATAATTTATTGAAATTTATTAAATAAATAATTAAGTAATTAAATAGTATGTGTGTGTATATTTGATATATATATATATATGTATATAACTATAATGGTTATAGCCGAATATTCTTCTAAAATAATTTAAGATGAATAAAATAAAATTTTGAAAATTTTAAATAAAATTTACTTAAATTAGTTAATTAAATCAAAGAACTAAAATTTATTAAATATGATTTAATCCATAAAGTTAGTTAACTAAATATAACTCAATTAATAATACATGTATAAATATTATATAAGTTAATTAAATTATAAATGGTTATAAGTAAATTAAACTTATGTGTGTATGTGTATATATAATGGTAGTGGAACTGAAATAATCCCAAAATAGATTTTTGAAGTAAATAAATACGTATGGTGTATAACCACGATTTTACATGTGATCGACACCTGAATCGTGAAGGTGATTCATAAAAAATATATTATTCTTTAAGTTGATATCACTTAAAATATATTAAAGATTATAAATTTCTAGTTAGATTTGTCCTCTACCATTTATATATTAATAACTCTTGCATATTCTTTAGTTGTTGAGCAAACTAAGCTAGGGATGTTATGTGTTGTACTATCAATATATTGCTATATAAGGTAAAATATATTCATGTATTTGTTGAGTAAACTCAATGTGTGTGCATTTTACGTAGACCATCATGAAAAGGTGGATGCAGTGAATAATCTCTTTTAATTTGTTAAGAAAACTCAAGCTGAGATTGAGATTAGGTTAAAGACCAATAGGGATATCCATCGCTTGCGGGCTTATGAGTTATTGAACAAACTCAAGGTCATAATCCCAAGGCAAGCAAACTCTAACACCCACTAAAAGGAATCAAAAGATTTCTAGCTTATATTAGGTTTTTATGAATATAAAAATCTAGTGGAAGCCTTATTAGAAAAATGAAATGTCAAAATTTTACCTTTTTCATACTGTAAGAATACATGCTATGCTAAATTAAATTCATCTAATTAATAAATTTGTGGAACTTGGTTAATTAGTGAAGTTGTTTATAAATTGAAATATACTAATGAATTAAATTAAGATTGATAAAGAAATATAACAAATACTTACCAATAAATCTCTTGGCATGTTGTCACTTCAAGCCCTATACAAGAGTCAAATTATACGACTACAAAATACATTCATACCTTATTTGCCTAAATATTTATTTGCCCCATATTATTATTGCCTTTCTTGAGTTTTGAATTTTGAATCAATACAAGAATATGTATATTTGATACATATTAGATCACATACAAAAGTTTTACGGTGAATGTTAGAACCTCCATTCTATGGTTTCAATGACAACAACTATACAATCACATATATTATATATCTTATCAAGATTACAAGTATATACTACAAGGGATCATCATGCTCAAAGATATTGGGACTCGAAAACAAACAAAGACTTATGGACCATGCTATGATTAATAAGGTTATACTAGTGTATTAAGAGTCTTAGATAAATATTGTAAGGTCTCCTTGAGTACATATGCACACACGAATTCATATACATAAAATTAGCACTAAAAACATTCAAAATTGGCATTAAAACTTTTGTAATCTAAAAATGCCATCCATAGACGTCTATTGAAAAGCCACTGACGTCTGTGAATAGTTTCGAAAAATTCTTTCCTGAAGCCACAAACGTCTGTGGAAAATCCATAGACATCTGTCATCTGGCAAATGCTCTAATTTGAAAGGATGTATCATTTCATATTAAATAATAGAATCTCTTCTTCAACAGTTGCAGCCACTAAAACAAATAGAGTTTGTTTAATAGTAACAACTCCTCTTCTGCATCTCTTTAAACCTATAAATACTTCGAAGATTGAGAATTGAAAACAATCTATCTTTTGATTTCTTATTAACTACTATTTACAAATTCATGCATCCCTTGCTTACATAGTCTCAATCTATCAAAATCAAAATACCATTTTGATTAAACCACTTCATATAACTCAAAGTATTCACATTCACATACTCAAAGGAGTTCATTGGAAGAATTGTACTATTAGTCAAAATTTATGTTATTTGGAACACATGATTATCAGAGAAAAACTTTTGTATTAGCCTATTTCTCTGGGTGAAGTGAGGGTTATTTGGTCAAAGGAAGTACCGAAGGGGAGCTTCGAGACTGGACATAGGACAGGAGGTCCGAACCAGTATAAAATATCTGGTGTGCTCGCTTTTATTATCTACATTATGTATACTCTGTTAATTTACTCCACTTAGTATAATTATTAGTACATACTCTCACATTAGTATATAAGTTACATTTTATAAGATTCTATACATTTACATTTGGTATAAAAGCATGGTCATTTGAATCTACAGTAACACGTAGTTGAAAAATATTAATATGGTAAGCACTTTTCAAGAAGGTCAATCAACTACTCATCCTTCACTATTTACTGGTTCTAACTATGCTTACTGGTCAAATCATATGAGAATTTTTATGAAAGAAAATGGGTTAGAAATATGGCTAGCAACTCAATACAAATATGAAGCACCTAACACTGACATTAGCACTTAGAGTGATGCACAAAAAGCAGTGGCATCTAACAATGCCAGAGCTATGAATGTATTGTTTTGCTCACTTGACAAAAATGAGTTTTCACGTGTCATGCTTTGCTCCACTGCATATGATATATGGCTCACTTTACAAGTTACACATGAAGGCACTACTAAAGTCAAGAAAACTAAAATCTCGATTTTACAAACCAATTTTCATCTTTCAAAATGAAAGCAAATGAATCATTTATTGATATGTATGCTGGATTTCAAAGCATTCAACATGATCTCATGGCACTTGGAGTCAAATTCACATATTTTGATTTAGTCACACGAATATTAAACTCTTTGACAAATGAATGGGAAAGAACAGTTTTAGCCATCAAAGAAGCTAATGATCTTTCTCAACTCAAAGTCGAAGAGCTAATAGAAAATCAATGTCGTATGAAGCTAAATTACAGGCTAGAAAGGATCAAAATCGTGAAAAGAAAAACTTAGTGTTCCAAGCAAGTAACGAAGATTCATACTTAGGCGAAGATGAGATCGTTTTTATTGCCAAAAAACTACAACAAATTTAAGAAGTTCAAGAAGATGACCAAATTTCAAAATGGTGGCAAACCAAATTCCTCAAATTAAACATCAATTAAATGCTATGAGTGCGACAAATTTGGTCACATGAAGAAGGATTGTCCACGGCTCAATAATGATAAAAAGAAAAGCAAGTTTGAATAAATCAAGAAAAAGAAAAGAGCTTTTCAAGTAACATGGGATAATTCAGATTCATCTTCTTCATCTGACAGTGATAGTTAAAGCGACTCGGAACAAGCGAATGTTTGTTTTATGGCTAACACTGATGAGGTACGTCTTGAATTTACTTATGATGAAATAATGGAAATAAGCATTAAATTAGATGATAAATACAGAGAATCAAAAAAAATTAAAAAAGGAATATGTACGAAAGTTAATTAGAGCAGAATTATAAATTGGATTATTAAAAGAAGAAAAACTAATTTTAGAAGAAGATTCGAAATTACTCAAAAAAATTATGCAACGTTATTATCTCAAAATGACATCTTATTACATGAATTAGAAAATTATAATTTAGAAAAGATTAATCTTGAAAAAGAAAAACTAGAATTACAAGCAAGTTTAGATTCTAGCAATATTGAAATTTATGATCTTAAAAGTAAGTTAGAGAAAATAACAAATAATGTGACAAAACTCAACAAAGGAAACAAAATTTAGAAATTTTGATTAAAACATCTAAACCATCTAGAAACCGAAATGGCTTGGGTTTTAAAAGCAAACGAAAGTCAAAGAATTATAGCACATTATACACCAAATTAAAAAACCCAAAGTAAGAAGCTAAGATTAAAAATTCATACACAAGTATGGTCAAAATATGGATTCCTAAAACAAATAATAAACTAATTAGACAAAAGTATATTGATGAATATTTAAAGAAAGTTGTATATAACAATAATTACATTTCTAAAGGAACCAAATCCTCGTGGATATGGTTACCTTCTTCCACTACTATAGGACCCTAAATGAAGAAAATGGTTACAAATTAAATTTTTATCATTTTACAGGTAAACAAAATTTAAATAAAAAGTAATGAGAAATGTATACTTGATAGTGGTTGCAAGCACGTGACTAGAAATGCTCATATGTTATCCAATATAACATATATTGATGGTGGCAATGTGACATTTAGAGATAATTCAAAATGATTTGTCATTGGCATTGGAGAAGTCATAAATATCGGTATTTCTAATTCTCCTATTATTACTAATGTTTTATTGGTAGAAAATTTGAAACATAACTATTAAGTATAATCAATTATGTGATAAAGGATTTAAAATTGATTTCGAGAAAAACAAATGCAATATCTTTGACCAAAATAAAAATCAAAATTTTGAAGGATTTAGAAATCGAAATATATATGTTTTAAACATGAATGTCAAAAACAACACTAATTTATGCTTAGCCACAAATCATGATGATCCATGGTTATGGCATAAACGTTTTTGTCACATAAATTTTAAGAATATCAACGAACTAGCTAAAAATGAATTAGTTAGAGGATTACCAAAAATCAACTACAAGTTTAAAAACCTGTGTGACGCTTGTCAAATTGGTAAATTAAAGAAAAGTTCTTTTAAATCTAAAAAGGGAATCTCCACAAAGCAATCTCTCGAACTACTTCATCTAGATTTATTCAGACCAACTCAAGTACGTTCAATAAATCATAACAAATATGTTTTTGTAATTGTTGATGATTTTTCATGATATACTTGGACGTTATTTTTAATATATAAAAGTAACACTTTAGAAATGTTCTAATTTTTGCTTAACGAACCACAAATTTGATGAACTTAAAAATTAAAAGTATACAAAGCGATTATGGAGGTGAATTTGAAAATGAATTATTTATAAATTTTTGCAGCAAAAAGGGAATAAGTCATAATTTTTCATTTTCGCGTTCACCACAACAAAATGGTGTTGTAGAAAGGAAAAATCGAACTTTACAAGAATGTGCATGAACCTTACTAAATAGTGGTAACCTACCAAAACGTTTTTGGGCTGAAGCTGTTGCTACCGCATGTTATGTATTGAATCGTGTAACACTTAGATCAATGACTAAAAACACATGCTATGAAATATTTTTCAAAAAGAAACCTAACGTATCATATTTTCGAATTTTTTGATCAAAATGTTTTATTTTAAACACAAAAGACTATCTAGGAAAATTCAATTCTAAAGCTGATAAAGGAATTTTTATTGGATATTCGGATCGAAGTAAAGCGTATAGAATTTTTAATAAATGGACAAACATTATAAAAGAAAGTCTTCATGTTTCGTTTGATAAAACCTTTTAAAATAATAAAAATGACGATGATGAAAAAGTTATAAATAAAACTAATATACCTATACAAGAAAGTAATAATAATAATATCAATAATAATAATGATAATGTGAAAACTTCACCGCCTAGGATATTAAAGGACCATCTAATTAATAATATTATCGGTGATTTAAATACAAAAGTATCAACCAGAAAACAGTTAAATCAAATGAGTCAAGCTGCATTTATATCCAATTTTGAACCTAAAAATTATAAAGAAGCATCAAAAGCTGATTTTTGGATTATTGCAATGCAAGAAGAACTTAATCAATTTGAAAGAAATGATGTATAGGAACTTGTACCAAGACCAAACGATCAATCTGTAATTGGAACAAAATGAGTTTTTAAAAATAAAGCGGATGAAAATGGAAACATTGTTTGAAATAAAGCAAGATTAGTAGCTCAAGGATAAAATCAAGAAGAAGGAATTGATTATGAAGAGACATTTGCTCTGGTAACACGTCTTGAAGCAATACGAACATTACTTGCTTTCGCATGTCATCATAATTTTAAACTTTTTCAAATGGATGTAAAAAGTGCTTTTCTAAACGTCTTTATAAAAGAAAAGGTTTATGTTGAACAACCTCCGCTCTTTGTTCATGAGAAATATCCCGATCATGTATTTAAACTTAAAAATGCTCTATATGGATTAAAATAAGCACCTCGTGCTTGGTATGAAAGATTAAAAACTCATTTACAAAATTCTGGTTTTCAAATTGGTAAAATAGACTTACTTTATTTATAAAACGAGAAAACAATGACATATTAGTTGTACAAATTTTGTTGACTATATTATATTTGGATCAACTAATGAAAGATTATGTAATGAATTTTCTGACATTATGAAAAATGAATTTGAAATGTCACATATGGGTGAACTGAACTATTTTTTAGGTTTGCAAATAACACAACTAGAAAATGAAATTTTTATAAATCAAGAAAAATACTGTCGAGATTTATTAACACGCTTTGGAATGGAAAATATCTCAAGTAATCTGAATCCGATGAGTACTACCCTACATTTAGATAAAGATGAAAATGGAAAAGGTTTTGATCAAAAATTATATCGAAGTATGATAGGATCTCTGCTATACTTAACGGCTGGTAGATCGGATATTATGGTGAGCGTATGTTTATGTGCAAGATTTCAAGCACAACCTAAGAAGTCACATCATCGAGCGGTTAATAGAATTCTACGATACTTAACCCACAACAAAGAATACAGACTTTTCTATCCTAAAGGCAACTCTTTCGAACTCATTCATATAGTGATGCAGATTTTGGTGGTTGCAAGACGGATAGAAAATGTACGAGCGGCACATGTCATTTCATTAGTCAATCTCTGGTTTCATGGTTTAGTAAAAAGCAAAATTGTGTCTCACTCTCAACATGTGAAGCCGAGTATATATCAGCAGCCTCAACATGTGCACAAGTAATATATATGCAACAAACTCTTCAAGGTTTTGGTAAAATCATAACAAATTCTCCTATATATTATGATAATACTAGTGCTATAAATTTATAAAAAAATCCTATTAATTATTCTTGAACAAAACACATTGATATTCATCACCATTTCATAAGAGAGAATGTTGAAAAGGAAATTATATCACTTGAATTTGTAAGTACCGAAAATCAAATTGCGAATATTTTTACCAAACCACAGAGCGAACTAGCTTTTATAAAACTAAGACAAGACCTAGGAATTTTGTTCTTACAATGAATTGGTAAACTAAGATATATAATTTATTTAACTCAAATAAGATGCACAAAATAATTTTTCAAAATTATTTACAAATAATTTTATCCTTATAAAAACTAGCTAACTTCTGTTAAATTTCTATGGTTAAAATTTCACTACTCCAAATAAACTTCTAGAAATAGTAAAACAACTTTTATATTAAGAAATCTTTATGCAAACCAAATACATATATTTTTACCAACCTTTGTTTGCAAACCACTTCTATTCAAAATGTCTTCCGACCACGACTCCACTTATTCAACTATCAACTTTAGCTCACCTTCATCGAATAACACTTACATATTACCAACTAAGTCCCCACCTCCACCAATTCGAACAACCTCTCTAAAAAATTTTGCATCACCTACGTATCACACTAGCATTTCTCCTAAGGAAAAGAAAGCCAAACGATCAACTGATCTAGAATCGACACTTTTAACAACAAAGTTGATGAAATATATCACTATTAACAAGAAATGATGGGAGTTCAACGAGAATGTATTATGAGCAATGACGTCAGGGATCTCCTCTTAACTTTCTCAAAAAATGCATTCTACAAATTTGTGGACATTTACCAACAAAAAATTGCATACATCAAAAATCTCCTCGTTTAAAAGAAACTTCTGTAAAAGCTTATAACATTACTCCAAGAAATTTATGCAAGCCAGGACCATCAAACCAAGACTAGATTGATACTCCAGTTCGTCCAAGTTGGTCTCCACTAAGGCCGTTAGTTGAAGAAACAAAGATTGAGCCGAATTCATGGGATTTTCAACAAATTTGAAAGTCCGGCACGGCTAACAAAAACTAAGATTATGATAGCATTTCATCTAAAATATTTACTTGATATTATAATTTTAAATATATATTGTTGTATGAAATTTTTTTAAATAAAAGTTAAACATTTTTTATAAGTAAGCATATTCTGCAAACATAGGCTACAGACGTCTGTGGACAAAATCACAGACGTCTATCACTGGTTTCAGGAAAATATTTCCTGAAACCACAGATGTCTGTGATAACCCCACAGTCGTCTATCACTGATTTTGAGAAAAAATTTCCTAAAACCACAAACATCTGCGATGATCCCACAGACGTCTATCATCTACCTCGGGTTCAAACTACAACAGCCACTATATATTCATATTTTACCACCTTTCAAATATTTACCAAACTATCTTCAAAACTAAACTAAAACCCTAATTTCTAAAACTCTAATTGCTCAAAAATGGCTCCTAAGGCAAAAATTCTCGTTAGCAAAATATTGAAGAAAGGACAATCTTCATCTTCTCAAACCCCCATGTCATTGATGCCCACATTCAAGAGTGGCTTCGAAATAGCATGATTGCAAACAAGAGATTTGAAGAGCTAAAACAAAAAAAGCTTCATTCCGGTCCATTCTACATATTGTGCAAGTTTAGAGAATATGGAATTCAAGAACTCACCATGGCCTTCGGCTGTCAAGATTTAATCAATTTTGATGAAAACAAGGTACAAATTGACCAATTGGCCATCTTTCTTTTTTACGCCAACTTATGTAGTAATGATATTTGGACGCCTGAGAATGATGATGGCTAGTTATGGATAAGTTTTTACGGTCGCATTTTGAAAATTAGCGTAAACACAATTGGTCTAATACTAGATTGTTCCTCTATTGAACTCGATTTAGAAGAAATTCCCGACCAGAGAAATTTGCCATGTGATGAAATTACACATCAAATTTGGGAGGATAGAATTCCACAGTGGAAATCTGTTTATTTACGCCTAAAAGCTAGGTTATTAAATCGTATGATGATCAATATGATAATTCCCTGTTTAGGAAGTCATGAACAAATATACGGAAATTATCACAAAGCCCTTTATGCCATATTTGGTGGGATATAAGTAAATTGGCCTAAGTTTATTCATGACGAAATTAAAAGGTTTTGGTCTCACCACTGACGCAAAATTATATATACACCATATGCGTCTCTTACATGGTCTCGGGGTACCTTCTTATATTTCTCATTTTGAAGAAATCCTTATTAAGAAGAGTGGTATAAGATAGTTATCTTTAATGCACCTTCCCAAAAGACCACCACCTATCGTATCTTTGGCACAGTGGACCATGATGCAGCAGCAGCAAATGTATCCGGTTCCTCAACCTCCTCCTGCTCCTCAACAAACTCATTCAGCTTGTCCTTTACAACAACCTGGCTCCTCTAGTCATACTACCGAATACTATTCTGATTTGGAAATTCAAGAAGCTCGCATTGATCCAATGTAAAATGAATCCATCCATGATTTAACGCTTAGAAATCAAAAATTAATCATGGTCAACCAGCGGGCTTTGAACAATAAAATGACTAGTTTGGAACGATCTTTTTCAACAAGAATGACTAAGATGAAAAAAACTTTAGAAAAGGTCGTCTTCACTTTAGGAAAAGTGATGATAAAAGTACGCGGCAGATCATCTTCTCAATCATCATCTTCTCCTTCATCTACACCACCTTCTCGGACACAAACACCAATCTATCATGCTCATACCTCTCAGAATGAACTTCTCATGCAAAAGGCAAGAATATTGAGCAAGAACAACCTGAAGAGGAAGAATAAGATAGTGATGATATGTCCTTGTCCGACCCTCACCAATCTCACCATCAACATTACATGGCTTTCCAAGGGCTTTCAATTGAAGAAACTGAAGAATATAATGATCAAACTCAATGGCCAACCGAATACGAACAAGATCCATCCGAATACTGGGAGTATTATGAAAATTATGGCGGATTGTCCTATTCATCAAACCAGTATCACTAGCTTCTTTTATTTTCTCTTTTCCTTCTTTTTTGAACTATGTTATTTATCCTTTATTTTGTTTTGTATTACTTATGTCTCTTGTTAAAACTCGTGTTTATTCTCCTTAACTTATCTGATGTTCTATTTTTGTTTGACATGTCTATGTTTATATATCTGTTTTATGTGTTTATAATTTCTTTTCTTTTTTTCGATAATGAAAAGGGGGAGAAATATATGCATATACATAGCGGGAGACAAAATTAAGGGGGGGTTATTTTTTAACTAACGATTGTACAGTTGTCATCATAAAAAATGGGGAGAATGTTAGAACCTCCATTCTATGGTTTCAATGGCAACAACTATACAATCACATATATTATATTCATCAAGATTACAGGTATATATTACAAGAGATCATTATGCTCAAAGATATTAGGACTCGAAGACAAACAAAGACTTATGGACCATCCTCTGATTAATAAGGTTATACTAGTGTATTAAAAGTCTTAGATAAACATTGTAAGGTCTCCTTGAATATATATGCACACACGAATTCATATACATAAAATTAGCACTAAAAACATTCTAAATTGGCATTAAAACTTTTATAATCTGAAAATGCCATCCACAGACGTTTGTGGAAAACCACAGACATCTGTAAATAGTTTTAGGAAATTCTTTCCTAAAGCCACAGACGTCTATGAGTAGTTTTGGGAAATTCTTTCTTGAAGCCACAAACGTCTATCATGCAACTGCTCTAATCTAAAAGGATGTTTCATTTCATATTGAATAATAGCATCTCTTCTTCAACGGTTGCAGCCATTAAAACAAATAGAGTTTGTTTAAAAGTAACAACTCCTCATCTGCATCTCCTTAAACCTATAAATACTTCAAAGATTGAGAATTGAAAACAATCTGTTCTATTGATTTCTTATTAACTTTCTATTTACAAATTCGTGCATCTCTTGCTTATGTAGTCTCAATCTATCATAATCAAAATACCATTTGGTTAAACTACTTCCTACAACTCAAGGTAATCACATTCACATACTAAAAGGAGATCATAGGAAGAATTGTACTATCAGTCAAAATCCGTGTTATTTGGAACACACGATTGTCAAAGAAATACTTTTGTATTAGCCTATTCCTCTAGGCAAAGTGAGGGTTATTTGGTCAAAGGAAATACCGAAGGGGGGCTTCGGGATTGGACGTAGGACGGAAGATCTGAACCCAGTATAAAATATCTAGCATGCTCGCTTTTATTATCTATCTTATTTATACTCTGTTAATTTACTCTACATAGTATTATTATTAGTACATACTCTCACATTAGTATATAAGTTGCATTATATAAGGTCCTATACATTTACAGTGAACAGTCGCATTCATAATTTATAAAATCCTAATAAAATGGTTCATTCGAATTAAGAAAGTAAACCATATTGAAAGATGATGCATTCGGTACAACTGAATAAAATGAGTATGTTGTGGTATTAGAAGAAAACATTGACCAAGAAATACTAGATAAGCCTAGAAATTCGACCACTATAATTTGATCAGTTTATGTAAAATGTAACTTATTTTTCGATATCCTTGAATGTTAAGGATAACCAAATGCACTTTTATAAAGAATTCAATGTAGTCTTGTGATAAAATTACCTTTAGATGGTTTGAGCACTTGAAATCAAAGAAAATATTTGAAAGTATATTTAAAATTGGCACAGTTGGGTGAAGAGGGCAAATCATAATCCCTACTTTGTGAAATTTACACGGTGTTATCTAGCCTTTTGACCAGGCAATATTCGAATAGATTAGACGAATCGAACTTAGAGTTATCAAGGCGGGAAGCCTGGAAAAATAGCCTAAGAGTCCACAAACCAAGCACAAACTAAGCCAAGGGGTGAAAACAAAACCATCCAAAGAATCGAGGAGGGAAAATCCAACAAGAAGTTGGATTAGTACCGATCCACGAACTTTAGTCCAAAGTTGCCCCACTCCTTCTACATGCTAATGATGATCCCAAAAGCCTATTTCAAGTGTTACTTTGTTGTTCCAATGCAACTCTCTATCGATCTTCACGAGCACTCAAAATCAGCAACTCCATTCTTCCATATATCCATCGTTTGGACTCAGGAACAAGCAAATAATGGTGCAAACAAGTATGAAATCATGAAGCTAACTACAAATTAAGCCAACACAAAGAGTTCAAGACAACCATTTTGGAAATCTTACGGATTAATGTCGATCAAAGCCCATGGATCGATAACGATCCACGTATTTTGCTGAGGCATCCATCTATTTTGTTGGAGAATTGGTTTATGGCGTGGAAAATGACGTGGAGATCATGGGGGCAAGATTTTAGGCATCCTGCGTCCTGCGTCTATAAATAAAAGGGCATGGCTCATTTTTATGGATTTTTAGCTATTGCTTTCTCTAGTCTAACTTCTTGTTTACCCTTAGATTTATACTAATCCGTAAGAATAACTGCTTGTAATCCAGTGATCTAAGTAATAAAATCACTAAGTCGATGTAGGCCAAGATTAATCGAACGACTATAAACATTATGTGTTATTTCTTGCTCATTTTCATTTATTTTCTTTACTTTTTATTCTCTACATAATATTCTGGATCTTTGTGTCATTTTTGGTTCAAACATTTTTGTGCTTTCACTTAGAACAATATTCTCAATTCTCATGCTACTTGGATCCATCATCTACTATTGGATTTTTTAGATCCGAGAGATAGATCCAATTTTCCAACCTTACAGTTCTACTATTCGAATTTTTGATAATCTAGAAGAAGTTATTCGTTATGGCCCCGTCAAGGAGATAACATGTTATAGCTTCCAGAGCTACTAATGATACTGAAAATCAAGACACTCACCGTGTAGATGATGTCACCCAACCACAATAGCCTGAGATCCAGAATCCAACTGGAGTCATGATCAGAATAGAGGTGGATCATATGATGAAGTAGATGGAGGATAGATTCTAGGAGACTCGCAATGAGATGAACCAGCAGATGCAGCAGAGCTTGAGAACAACCGTAGGAGGAGTAGGAGGGACTTAGACCACTCAAGTTTAAAACCTGAAAGTTCCTCCTCATCCAAGCAAAGATGGAAGGATAGGAAGTAGAAGAAGATGAAAAACATAGTTGGAACATCAAATCAAGGGATGAGACAAACTCGCAGCTTTGTGGACCTGTACCAATCCAAAAGGATGGATTGGTATCAATCCAACTTTGGAACTGGACTTTGCCCCTAGGAGGTGGCGTGGATATGACCTCTGAACATGTTGATGATTAGAATCTAGAAAAATCGAGCTAATGCTAGTGATACAACGCACGTGAATCAAATGGGGGGACTCCTGGATGAATGGATCTCCCAGAGTTTGAAGAGCCTGGGTATCGAGAGACTACCTGAGAGTGTTCGTTGGGCCGAACACTTGGGGCGAACCCCAATTATTGCCATTTAGTCGAAGCTATAGACCTAGAGCACTTGGAAGATATGGCCAGGAGACTTGTAAGTGAAAACCGACTCAGAAGCAATGATGTGTGGGGTACCTCTCCTAATTAAAATTCATTTACTAAAGACATTCTGCCTATAAAGTATCCATAGAGGTTTGTAATTCCAACAATGTCATTGTACGGTGGAAGACAGATCCAAGGCAGCACTTGATAAAGTACGAGTGGCCTATGGAATCAGCTAGAGCATCTGATGCCGTTGTTTTGCAATTTTCCTAAAGGGAGTTGCGACAATGTGGTTTACTCGGCTCCCATCGATATCCATATCATCTTTCACTGAGTTATCGCTAAAATTTGAGGAGCAATTCCATTTGCACACTGCATATCCCAAAGATGTGATGTCATTATCAAACCTCTTTTAGGGAGTAGGACAGTCGTTAAAGGATTTCTTCAACCGGTTCCATACAGATGTGATGGAAGTAACGAATCCCAATGATAATATAGTATTGATGGCAATGATTAGATGGATTCATCCCGAGATTGATTTTGGAAGATGGTTGGAAATGAAGCCCCCATCGACGATGGACATTTTCAATAGGAAGGCTAACCAGTTCTTGCATTTGGAGAAGGCACACAACCGTCCACAAAGAGGTGAGGCTTGGAGTTCAGCTGAACTGATAAGAGCAACATTGTTGTAAAATAGTCCGGTGGGAGTTCCGAGAATGTGGATGTAAACATTGGAAATAAGAGTGGTAGTCAGAAATAGAATGATAATGGGGCTAGAAAGTGAAAGCCTAATAATAGGAATCATCCCAGGATTCCTAAGTATGATAATTATACTGAACTGAATAACTCAATCGAGAATATCCATCTGGGAACTAAAGGTATCGAGTAGTACACGAAGCCGGCTCTGAGGGAGTCGACTGAGAATGAGAAGAGATTTAGCAAGTTCTACGAGTTTCACAAGACCCACGGTAATATACCAATGAATGCAGGTACTTGCACGATAGGATTGAGGAGCTGATTCGAAAGAAGAAACTGCAACAATTTGTGAAAGCCCTGCAGGATGGCGGGCAAGGAAACTCTAATCCCACTGGGTTGACATCCCTGTGGGGGCAAGCCGGTATTAGTGGTGAGGAGCCTAGGCGGCTAGAAAATTTTTTGGTGATAAATACAATCACCAGTGGACCACATCTATCCAATAGGAGTTTGAATGAGATGGATAAGTATATTGGTGCTTTGAAGCATACCGAGAATGAGAGCTATTTGATGATAGAAGATGGAACTTCGGGAAAACGGTTCAAAACGATGAATGACGATATTGTTTTTCAAAGCAAAGATGCTGATGGGGTGGAAGCCCCAACGATTTAACCGCTCATGATTACGGCCATGATTGGTCCTGCAATTGTATGGAAGGTGTTGGTTGACTGTAAGGATTCAGTCAACATTTTATTTAAGAATGCCTACTACCAAATGCTTTTGGAGGGCAAATAATTGAGACCCTGCAAATCTTGGATACGGGATTCAATGGGACGGCTATGGAGCCAGTTGGAAATATTGAACTATCAGTGGTGCTTAGAGAGGGTGACCGCAAGCGAGTATGGGTCATTCCTTTTGTGGTATTGGATATTTACTCCGCTTATAATGCATTTTTGGGCCAACCGGCCCTAGCTGACTTTAGATCGGCTATAGCTCCATGGTGTTTGGCACTTATATTTCCTACGGAGAATGCTGGGGGAGTAGTGCACGAAGATCAAGGGCTTGGCTGTGAATGTTATTGCCGAGCTAAGGAAGGCAAGGCGAAGAGAAAAAGGAAAAGGTGTAGAGGAGACTCTCTGCATCAAGGCATTGGACGCATAGCAACCAATGCCTTAGCCCTGGCTCGGGCATCATAGTTGGTTCCATAAGGATATGGATCCGCGAAAAGAGCCAGAACGTGGAGGAGTAGCCCCTGCTGAGTTAACGATCAATGTAATGGTCAGCTAGGATGATCTAACATAGGTCCCGAAGGTCGGTTCTCAGCTCGGCGTGAGAATGATGAAGGAGTTGTTTAGTTTTCTCTAGGAAAACTTGGATGTATTTTCCCGGACATGCTCTGATATATGTGGGATCTCGCTGGAGAGCAAGCCATGCATTGAACATAAATCCCAAATGCATTCCTATGAAATAGAAGCACCGCAGCCTGGGTCCGAAGAGATCTGCTGCACTCAAAGAAGAAGTAGAGAAGCTGAAGGACAATGGTTTCATCTGTGATGCCTTATACTCGGAATGGGTATCAAATCCAGTTATGGTGAAAAAGTCAAATAGGAGGTGGAGGACATGCATCGACTATTCTGATCGGAATAAAGCGTGCCTAAAGAACAGCTTACTACTCCCGAGGATTGATAAGCTAGTCGATTCGACAGCTGGACATGAACTGCTTTCGTTCATGGACGTGCACTCTAAATACAATCGGATTCCAATGCACATCCCGGACCAGGAACACACTAGCTTTATTACGGACTTGGGACTTTATTGTTATCTGGTCATGCCCTTTGGATTAAAGAACGCTGGGAAAACTTCCCAGATGCTGGTTAAAAGGATGTTTGAAGATCAGATTGGACGTTCGATGGAATTCTATGTGGATGACATGCTCGTGAGGTCATGGCATTAAGGAAACAATTTGGTTGAGATGTTCAGCGTTCTTCGGAAATATGGGATGAAGCTAAACCCTCTGAAATTCTCATTCGGTGTTGCATCGGGGAAATTCTTAGGCTTCATTGTGAACTCCCATGGAATCGAAGCTAATCCGAAAATGATCCAGGCCTTGAGAAACATCAAGGCCCTGAAGATGATCAAGGAGGTCCATAGCTTGAATGGGAAGGTCACCGTCCTGAGTCGTTTCATCTCCAGAGCCACCAACAAATGCATCCCTCTCTTTGACTTAATTAAGAAGTGAAAAAAGAACTTCGCTTGGACACAGGAGTGTAAAGACGCATTCTAGGCTCTCGGGGATCACTTGGAAAGACCCTATGTTTTCTCGAAGCTGGTGGATGATGAGGAATTGTTTATATATCTGGCAGTGTTGGCGCATGCATTGAGCGCCACACTCATTCGAGAGGTATCGCGCATCCAACAACTGATCTATTACATTAGTAAATGGTTGATAGGAGTAGAAAGAAATTATCCGAAGCTGGAAAAGCTTTCATACTGCCCGTTGATCGCTTCGAGGGAGCTCCGCCCCTACTTTCAAGCTCATCCGATCAAAGTTCTTACCAATCAGCCTTTGCGACAAGTCTTGCAATGACCTGAGACTTATGGAAGGCTGTTGAAATGGAACATTGAATTGAATCAATATGATATATATACTATCACCCTCAAAGAGCTATCCGTGGTCAAGCTTTGGCAGATTTCACAGCCGAATTCACTGCGCGAGATGATACTCCGTAGAGTAGTGCTGAGAAAAATGCTAGGTGGAAGATGTACATGGATGTTGCATCAAATAAACGCCATTTCGGTGTTGGAGTTGTACTTGTCACTCCTGAGGAATGCTTAATCTGTTATACCCTAAAACTCGACTTTCCTGCAACAAACAACGAAGCGGAGTACGAAGCATTGATTGCCGGACTCAAAATTGCTAAGGAACTGGGAGTTAAAACTTTACACAACTTTTGCGATTTCCAACCGGTGGTGGTCAAGTCAGGAAGGAGTTTCAAGCAAAAGGAACCCTTGAGTTGCTCGGTGACATTCAATATCACACAATAATGCATATTCCTAGAGAGAAAAATGAAAAGGCCGACTCACTGGCCAACCTGGCCAGTTCTGGAGACGCGCAACTCATAGGGCTGGTTCCGGTGGAAGTATTGTCGACTCCGAGCATCAATCATATGTTATCCCGCCTTTTGGCAAGGTCGTGACACCAAGGAATTGACTAGTAACTAATGATGGTCCGTCCTAGAGATCGGTTATACACAGGCTCACTATGGATATCGACAAATTTTGTCCAAGTCCAGATCGAGCTAAAATTGATATGACACGACAAGCGACGCTATGAGAGCCAACGTTCGAAATTTCAGGTCAATCCGAGTTTGTATGCTCAAGTTACGATCGATGCAAAATTGGATAAAAACAGCCTCGCGTTCGAATCCATTGAATAGCCTCTGTTCGACTCGATCCACTTCACATCCATCAAAGAGCCTCTGTTCAACTCGATCCGCTTCGCATCCATCAGAGAGCCTCTGTTTGACTTGATCCACTTCGCATCCATCAGAGGGCCTCTGTTCGACTCGATCCGCTTTGCATCCATCAGAGAGCATCTGTTCGACTCGATCCGCTTCGCATCCATCAGAGAGCCATAGTTCGACTCGATCATCCAATGATCACTTCGTATCCACATAACAGAGCATAACCATCGATGCGAACTATGCACCTTTCATCAATGCAAACAGAGTCACCATCATCGATACGAACAAGCCACCTTCATCGATTCAAACAAGGCATGCTACAGATCGATGCAAAGGAAACAAGCTGTTGATCGATTCGAACTGGGCAACGGACTTCGATACGAACAAGGCAAGGTCCAAGAATGACTCAGCCAACTCGGCATCAAAAGCGGAGTAATCCATAGATTCAAGCGCCACGTCATCGAGTCGAATAGGATCGAGTCGAAATGAGGGAGTCGAACGAAACAGCCAACCAAAGATCCTAGTTCGTATCGATCATATCTCCTAATCTACAAGTCCAAATGCTATGAAATTTTCACAGAAGCTTACGTGCATGCTAAGGAATGTCCATGCCAAATTTCGACTCCATCGGACACAATCTTGATCGATACGAAATCTGATTGTATCGATCACGGATCGGACCGAAACTTCATGGGCTTGGGCGCGCAGGCCTAGTCACATGCAAGAGGGAGTCTCCCGAGATCTGAGCGAAATATCAGCCTCCTACACCTATAAATAGAGCCCCAAGGCATACAGAAAAAGGATCTTCTTCCTCTTCTTTGAATTCTCCAACGCCCAAACTCTGCCAGATCCAGATCTAAACTCCATTGCTGCTGCTGCTAACGAATTTTACTGCTGTAAATCATAAATATCTGCTGTAATTCGTTGAATTCACTTGTAATCATCAAAGAAACATCAATAAAGCAATCAACTTCATAGTGGACGTAGGCAATACGCCGAACCACTCTAAATCCTTGTGTTTCTGTGCACTTTAATTATTTTCACTATCTGTTTTCTGGAGTTTTTGTTAGATAATCCTCTTTTTCCATTTAATTTCTTCATTTTATCTCTTCAAAAACTTCCAAAGAGGCTTGTGCCCAATTTTGGTACAAACACTTTGGTGCTTTCACTGAGAAAACCCAATTTTTCTCCTGCTCCTTGGATCTCCTATCGATACCGGATTGCATAAATCCAAGAAGAAGATCCAGATCTTAAGTTTTGAAGCCTTTCCATTCTATTCAGATCTGCATCAGATCTAGGAAAGGACTTTCATCAATTCACCATGGGAAGTACACGAACTACCTCTACCGCTGCTGATCAAGGAGGACGGGACAGGCAGAATCCCTCGCAATTGCCTCCATCAAACCAATATGTCGTCGGACCTTCAAATCCGACAAGCCCAGTTACCAGACAAGAGTTTCAGATGTTGCTCCTGGAATTGACCCAGAGTCGACAACAGCTAACTGAACAACTGAGCGCCAACATGGAGCTGACCAACCAGCTAAATCGCCAAGGGCGTAGAAGATCCAGAAGAGACCAAAGTTCTTATTCTTCCATAGAGAGTTCAGCCTCATCTGATGGTCATCACCGATCCACATGCCCACGGCTGGGTGTGAGCTACACCCAGGCTACAGGACATCAACATGCTTCGAATCTTGGGCAACCCAGAACTGGACCATCCACTAGTCATCATACAGGACGTTCATCCCGAGGAGGTGCTGCCCCTTATCATGTCACAGGCAACATTGCTACCACCACCACTACTGAACAAGGGCTTGATTCTGGAAACCGAACTGATCCTCATCGAAGCCAGCGAGAGCATACTCCAGAGCCTTATATCCCTGAGAATGTTGAACCAAGGAGGCGAGGCACGGACCGTCGACCGCGTCCGGTCCAGACTCGCGCTGTGGAACCCGACCACACCTTGGCACAACATTCTCCTAATATCCGAATGCCGGATATACCAACGATGATCCGCCAAATGATCCGTGAAAGTCAGGGTCTCTTTAATGACGACTGGGGAATCTCCCGGAGTCATACCCCTTTCCCCGATGACATATTGTATGCTGAACCACATCGGCGCTTTAGGATGCCAACTTTGCCAGATTATAAAGGAAGTTCTGACCCCAATTAACACATCTTGAAGTATGAATGGCTAATGAATGCCGCGAGAGCGGATGATGCAGTAAAGTGTCGTAGTTTCCCTATTTCCCTAGGGGGCATTGCCACCATGTGGTTTACTCGTTTGCCACCACGATCCATCTCTAACTTTGACCAGATGGCCACCAAGTTTGTTGAATAATTCTGTATGCACGTGGCGAGGCCTAAAGACATTAACACTCTGTCTAGTGTTACACAAGCTCCCGGAGAAACACTTAGACGTTACTTGGAGTGATTCCACGCTGCATGTGCAGAGATAAGCAATCCCAATGATAACTCTATCCTGATGGCATTGACTAAGGGGATTGATGCTGATTCCGAGTTCGGAAATTGGTTAGTTGGGAAGCCACCTACGTCATTGGATCGTTTCTATTCCAAGGCAGCCCAATTCTTGAGAAGGGAGGATGCAAAACAGTCTAGCAAGCAGGATGACGCAAGGCCCAAAATCGAAGGAATTCAGAGTAACATCACCGTTAAACAATCCGGAGAGAGTTCTGGGAAAGTGCAGTTGAACGTGCAAAATAAACAGAATCAGCAGAGGAACAATGGAAATCAGGGCAAGAAGCAAGATCAGAATCGTGGTCCACGACGTAAGGCTCCCATGTACGAAAACTATACTCCATTGAACACGTCATTGGAAAATGTGTATTTGCAGACTTGTAACACCATGCAATACAAAAAGCCTGCCCCGAAACCGTCAACAGAAAGACAAGTTCAGACTGTGAAGTTTTGTAGATTCCATGAGAGTTATGGCCATAACACAAACGAGTGTCGTCATTTACAAGATCTCATTGAGAAACTGATACGTGAGCGGAAGTTGGGTCAGTATGTGCGGGCACCGCAGTCAGGTGGTGCGGGCCCATCGAATCAGAATCGAGCGCCAAATCCGGAAAGGCAAGAGGAACCCGCTCGTACTGGCAGGAGGTTGGTTATTAATACAATAAGTGGTGGTCCTCACCCAGCAGACCGAAGCTGGAAGGAAATGGAGTCGTATGCCAGCTCTATCACGCATGCGGACTTCGAGTGCTATAGTAGTCTTGATGAAAGGGCTCCGGCCAAGCAACAAAAGATGATGACAGATGACATCGTGTTCAAAAACAGAGACGCTGATAAGGTCGAAGCCCCCACCACTGATCCACTGGTCATCTCGGCTCAAGTAGATCCTGCTTGGATAAAGAGGATCTTGGTGGACAGTGGAAGCTCTATGAATATTTTGTTTAAACGAGCCTATGATCAAATGAGAATGGAAGCCACGGACTTGAAACCTTGTCAATCCCGAATCCATGGTTTCAACGGAAGTGCTACTAGACCCACTGGAATGGTGGAACTGCCAGTAGAGTTGGGAGTTGGAGAACGTCGGAGAGTACGGATGTTACAGTTCATTGTTTTGTACATAGACTCCCCTTATAATGCTTTCTTGGGCCGACTGGCCCTCGCTGAATTCAGGGCAGCCATTGCCCTGTGGTGTTTGACTTTAAAATTTCCCACTGATCATGGAGTGGGAATCATTCAGGGAGATCAGGCTGCTGGAAGAGCCTGTTATGTCGCAGAGCTGCGGGAGGCGCAGCGAAAGGAAAAAGGAAAGGGCATAGAGGAATCTCTCTGCGTCCTCTTTGCTGATAATTGACAATTAACGCCCGGGCATAGGCCCGGGCACCCCAGCCAATTCCAAAAGGATCTTGACCCAAGAGAAACTGAAGACGAAGAAGAATCTAAAGAAAGTCAAGCATCCCCGGCCGAACTGACGATTGATGTCCTAATTGACGATGACGATGATTCAAAAATGATAAAGATTGAGTCTCAGCTAAGCCAGCAAACTCAAGAGGAATTGGTTGAATTTCTACGGGCGAATCTTGACGTATTTGCATGGACACATTTTGTGGGATCTCGCCGGACAACGTGAGCCACACTCTGAATATTGACCCGCGGCATGTCCCGGTCAAACAGAAAAGGCGTGGTATGGATCCAGAGAGATCTGCCGCCCTTAAAGAAGAAGTAGAGAAGCTTAAAGCAAACGGGTTCATTCGAGATGCGCTATATCCGGAATGGGTGTCAAATCCCGTGCTCGTCCGAAAGCCGAACAGAAAATGGAGAACATGTGTCGATTACTCCGATCTGAATAAAGCTTGTCCCAAAGACAGTTTCCCGTTTCCCAGAATTGATCAGCTAGTAGATTCGACAGCTGGGCATGAGCTCCTATCCTTCATGGACGCGTATTCTGGCTACAATCAGATACTGATGCATTTACCCGATCAAGAACATACCAGCTTCGTAACCAATCTGGGACTTTATTGTTACAGAGTTATGCCATTCGGACTCAAGAATGCCAGGGCTACTTATCAACGATTGGTCAATCGAATGTTTGCCAATCAAATCGGGAAAACAATGGAAGTATATGTAGACAACATGCTTGTGAAGTCACGATTTTCCACTGACCATGTTAAAAATTTGGAAACTATGTTCAACATACTTCGAGAATACAGAATGAAACTCAATCCACTGAAATGTCATTTTGGAGTTGCATCCGGAAAATTCCTTGGGTTTATCGTCAACGCTCGGGGAATCAAAGCTAATCCTAAAAAGATTTGGGCAATCAGAAATTATGAAACCCCGAAGACTATAAGGCAAGTCCAGAGTCTCAATGGGAAAGTAGCAGCACTGAGCAGGTTCATTTCAAAGTTCATAGACAAATGCAATCCTTTCTTCGATCTGATCCGAAAAGGAAAATGGAACTTTAAATGGACCACGGAGTGTGAGGGTGCTTTCCAAGCACTAGTTCAGCATCTATCGACACCACATATCCTGTCAAATCCCATTGATCGTGAGAAGTTGTACATATACTTGGCGATATCAGAAAACGCTATCAGCGCTGCCTTAGTTCGAGAAGAAGACAGGATACAGAAACCAGTATACTACGTCAGCAAGCGATTGACCGGGGCTGAAAGGAATTATCCGAAATTGGAGAAGTTGGCTTATTGCCTTGTTATTGCATCAAGAAAACTCCGACCATATTTCCAGGCACATCCCATTATTGTTTACACCGACCAGCCGTTACGACAGGTCCTTTCGCGGCCTGAGACGTCTGGTATGTTACTCAAGTGGAACATCGAACTGAGCCAGTTTGACATTGCTTACACTCCAAGACGAGCCATTCAAGGACAAGTCCTAGCCGATTTCATAGCTGAATTTACCATTCCAGAGGACTTGCCTGAAACCAGTGAATCTCCCGAACACGTCTGGAAGCTTTATACCGATGGTGCATCAAATGACCGGTGTTCGGGCGCTGGTGTTGTACTTGAAACTCCCGAAGGCCGATCTATATGTTATGCTTTGAATTTCGATTTTCATGCGACCAATAATGAAGCCGAATATAAAGCCCTCTTAGCTGGTTTGAAACTTGCTAGATATTTGAGAATAATCGCTGTGGAAATTTATTGTGATTCACAGTTAGTTGTGTGTCAAGTACGGGGAGAGTATCAAGCGAGAGATCGAAGTTCGGCTGCTTACTTAGCTCGAGTTCAAGAAGTACTGAATCAGTTTGATTATTATGCCATTTATTGTATACCTCGAGAACGCAACCAAAAAGCCGATTCATTGGCGAAGTTAGCCAGCACAGGTGAAGCTCAGCAAATGGGACTCGTTCCCGTAGAGAAGCTATCTTCCCCAAGCATTGACCGGGCAGAAATAGACTGGGTATGCGAAACCGTCCCCGAAAAGGATTCATGGACGACTCCACTCAGAAATTACATTGAGCACGGAACCCTGCCAGAGCGCAGGAATGAAAAGAGACAAGTCCTTCGGAAGGCCTCACGGTTCACTATCCAGAATGGAATCATGTACAGAAGAGGATACTCTGTTCCTCTGCTCCGGTGTATCGCTCACGATGAAATTAAACGAGTATTGCACAATGTACACGAGGGAGAATGTGGCGATCACACCGGGGGGCAAGCACTTGCCAAGAAAATACTTCGGTACGGATATTACTGGCCGACTGTGAATCGTGATGCGTCGGATTATGCTATGAAATGTGATAGGTGTCAAAAGTATGCTCGAATTCCTAGAGCCCCTCCTACCGAGATAACACAAATGGTCAGCCCATGGCCGTTTGCAATGTGGGGGCATCGACATCATTGGTACTCTACCTCTGGCAAAAGGTGGTGCGAAATACGCCATCGTCGCAGTTGATTACTTTACAAAGTGGGCTGAAGCTGAAGCTCTTGCTACCATAATGACGAAGAAAGTAATCAACTTTGTAGTCCACAACATCATCTGTCAATTCGGTCTCCCAAACACCATTATTACGGACAACGGAACCCAATTCGACAGTGCTGAATTTAAAGATTTCTGCAACCGATTCCACATCCAAAAGAAATTCTCTGCAGTTGCACACCCTCAGGCGAACGGACAGGTCGAAGCCGTTAATAAATTTATAAAGTCTATTCTGAAAAAACGACTGGAAAAGGTCGGGGGCAAGTGGGTCGATGAACTTCCTATGGCTTTATGGGCTTACCAAACAACCCACAAGACCGCGACCGGTCACACTCCATTCTCCCTCTCTTATGGTTTAGAAGCCGTTATTCCAGTTGAGCTAGAAGTACCTTCTCATCGTGTGACATACTATGATCCAAAGACAAATGCTATATTGCTTGTTGAATCTCTCGATCTACTAGATGAGAAGCGTGAAGAGGCTGATTTGAGGGCAGCCGCGCATCGAGGTCGAGTCGCCCGATTGTACAACGCCAAGGTCCGCCCGCGAACCTTTGAGCTAGGCGATCTCGTCCTGAAAAGAATATATCTGGTTCCTTCACATATGAAGCCAACATGGGAGGGACCATATGTTATTGAACAAAGGCTCGGAGAGGGCACATTCAAATTATCGACCGTTGACGGTCTTACTTTGCCAAGAGCCTGGAATAGCGAGAGTCTTTGTCGCTACTACACATGACAGGCTATGTTTATTCATTTAGTTTATTTTCCATTTTGCAATTTGTTTCTGCATTTCGAAATTAAAATTTGTAATAAGGCAACTGACTATGCCATTTTTTCTTATTTCAGCAATAAAATGCAATCTCTTCGAGCCAGAGCTGTGATTTACTTGAAATGCTTCATATGATCATCACAATGCACGGAGAGCTAAGTTTCACCATACGGTGGAATTTATTCAAATAGGGAGTGACTGCGATGCAACCGGTCACTCACTAAGTGAAACCCGAGCTCGGGGACAAGCCATCACATCAAGGCCAAAAACGGATTGATACACGACAATCCCTCACTTAACTCCCGGTTCCCAGAGTGCGAACTGGAGTACTAAAATACGTCTACGAAGAGAGTGGATCCGTCCACCTAATGACTTCATCCGTATCTGCACCAAGTTTGAGGAGGATGGACCCGTCCATTTAACGACCTCACTTGTTAACTCGGGGTGGATGTGATCCGACCATCCATGATCCTGATACACCTTTCGTTCCCGGAGTGCGAGCAAAATCCAAAAATATACAGTGGATGTGACTGACCGTCTGCTTATCAACTCCGAATTCCCAGAGTGCGAAACGGAGTATAAACATAAACTCTGGATTCCCAGAGTGCGAAACGGAGTATAAACACCAACTCCGAACTCCCAGAGTGCGAGTCGGGGTATAAACATCAACTCCAAATTCCTAGAGCACGAATTGGAGTATAAATATCAACTCCAAATTACTAGAGTGCGAAACGGAGTATAAACATCAACTCCGAATTCCTAGAGTGCGAAACGGAGTATAAACACCAACTCCGAACTCCCAGAGTGCGAAACAGAGTATAAACACCAACTCCGAATTCCCAGAGCGTGAATTGGAGTATAAATATCAACTCCAAATTCCCAGAGTGCGAAACAGAGTATAAACATCAACTCCGGATTTCCAGAGCGCGAAACGGAGTATAAACATCAACTTCGGATTCTCAGAGTGTGAAACGGAGTATAAACAATAACTCTGGATTCCCAGAGTACGAAACGGAGTATAAGCATCAACTTCAAGTTCCCAGAGCATGTATTGAAGCATAAATATCAACTTCGAACTCCCAGAGTGCGAATCGGAGTACAAATGTCGATTTCGAGTCCCCAGAGCGCGGACGTATGAGTTAAACTTAAGCCGGCATGACCAACCGCCATTAAACAAATGAGAATCCCCGGAGTACGGATATGATCATCAGCAATCGGGCAAGCGTGAATAAACCGCTCAATCTCCGCTCGTCTCAGACATCCATTCAGTGGCACTAGACTCGACATGTTATAAGTGAGAAGCAATCGCTGACTGATGTTCCACGACTCATCCCTGAGACTGGGGGGAAGTACTTAAGCATCGACCATCGACTGAAGCGATATGACATCAAAATTCAACTCACTTCCCAGTCGCAAACCATGTCCACAGTTTCCAGACTAGGTGCAAAAAGACAAACTTGACTCGGAAGCTGAAACTTTACAAGTACATTTCAAACATTGAAACACTTAAACAAAGGCACAAAGAAGCTCAAAAAGAAAAAGTTTCATTTCTACTATTCATGAAAGAAATTCGTGTACAAGTTTGTTCCAAAACAATTCTTACTAGCAGGGGCCGAACCCGCATCTATACACGACCAACAAAATGCAAGTCAAAATAAACCACGGATGCATGTCTAATCTTTCTTCTTCCTTGGCTTCCTTCTCGGTGTAGACCCGCTGGAGCCGCCACTATTTTTCCTCTTTGATCCGTTGCCTTTTGGTGGTCGGTCTCCAGGCGATGGCATAATCTCGACATCCTCCTCCGAGCTCGAGTGAATAGGGATGCTTCCTGCGAGCGGAGTCGGAGGAACAAGATCAAGTACCGAAGGTGGAATGGGCATGCTAGTGATGAAAACGGTGCCACCAGGAGATATCATTCTAAGCGGAGCTGGTCCCGGTGCTGCCACCCCACCTCCAGAACTGCCACCATGAGCCGCTGCTGCCATTTCAGCATCGATTTGGGCGAACATCTCCTCCTCAGTAACTACTCGAGCCCCGCTGGGGGCATCAGTAGTCGACATTGAAGAACTTGTAGCAGGAGTGCCTCCACCCATGACAAATGGTAAGTAAGCTAAAGGATCGCCATGATGGCGAAAGAGTTCTTCCATCAGCTGCTCATCAAACACAATCGTATTCCCCAGCGTATCGTCAAGTGGGGCAGTTGTAGTTACGGTGATTGCTTCGGTCACGATAGCCTCCTGCGTCTGATATGATTCTTGAGTAGCAGAAGGCATGGCCGGTGCAGCATCGATCACTGGACAAAGAATAAGAGAACTGTTAGAATCTAATTCATATAAAGATTCCGACCTAAGGGAGATACGTGGAATGTTCAGAATACCTTCCTCAGTTTGACTTGTCGGCGGCAGAACGACTTCAGTCACTTGCGTTTAGGCCTGTTAAAGCTGACCCTAACCTTTTTACCCAACCCAATAACCCTAATATTATAAGGGTCGGGTCTGAACCGTTTATTTTTGTTTTAACTTTTTACCCAGCCCGTTTAGTAGAAAGATGAAATATCCCCATCCAAACCCAACCCGCATACCCATCTAACCCTAACCTTAGTTCTTAATTTTCAATTTTGTCTGCCGACTCAAATCCGTAAAAGAAAAGGAGCGATTTCTCTAATCTTCGATTTAAGTGATTGAAAACCATTGTCGCAACTCAGCCCTACTTCTCTGCATCGATCTTCTCTCATTCTTGTCGTCCGCTCTCGTCCCTACATTCGCTCATTGTATATCCAATTGTAAGGTAACACTAATTTGTAAATTTATGTTTCAATTTCTTAATATCCCTAATTTTAAAGATAAATTAGTAAAATAGTTCAATGTACTAATTGCAAACGGGAATTAGGTGGATTTAAAATTTCATTGAGGAAAATAGCTTATCTGGGTTAGTGGTAATTTGTATGGACATCATGCCTCGAGTTTTCATTGCAAAATACGAATTAGATAGATAGAAAGTTGAATTAGAACTTTCTAATATTTGTATGGATATTGTCTGCGATCCATGTGCTTTTGTTTTCTTTTTCTACTGCTGGGGAATCTTTTGTTTTTTATTGCAAGATGTGAGTTTCATTCGAGTTGTTTGAACTTTTTGGTTGATATGTATATCTACTCAGATCATCATAAGATATCATAATAATTAATATCAACAACAATATCAACTTTAGCATATGTGACACTTCTTCTCAGACCCATAGAAAGAAAGTCGTTATCAATAATATCCAATTACAAATTGTTTTTAAGAATGAGATTCAAGCATCGAGACATGTTCGTCAACCACAAACTCTGTTCAGATATCATTAGATTCAGGTAGAGTTTTGATAACAGTTAAAGCAAAGTAGTCCAAATCCAAAGGTAATTGCATTTATGAACCAACATTTGGCCTAGCAATCAATCGTTTCCTACAAGCAAGAAAGAAAGAAAACAAAGTAAGAAAGCATGAAACAAATGTATCATTTCTTAGATTATTTTCGCCAACTCGGGTTAATATATTTTGAATATTGATCATCCACTTTCATATTATTTACTTTTAATTTTCCCAATGGTTCCATCTTGTTTGTCATGTACAAGCTGCCTAAACTAATGTATCATTTCTGTGTCTACATGCTCTTAACAGTACTGTATTGACAGACAAGCGAGAGTTAACAAAAGAAGCAGCTGATGTCTTTATATGGTGTTTCATTCAAAGCTTTGATTGCTACAAGCAGTGGGTAAGCTATATATCTATCTATTTCTGTTGTGTGATGAAGACCATTTTGTGTTTATTATTTGATTTGATTGTAATGTGTTCAACAATTTAATTTTATATTACTTGGATAAATGATGCGTATGACTATCAAAAGTGAAATTCTCTAGTGATACTTAGAGACATTTCCGTGAATTAATGTTTATAGATATTAATACTTAACGCTTGTTTTACCATTCATAGCATTTTGTAACTAATATTTTTTGTGATTTTCAGGTGGTAGATTATGGATTCAATTGAGCATGATAACGCTGCTATGGAGGCTTTAGAGAATGAACCTGATTCGGTAAATAGTTCTGTGGGAAAAAAGCGAGTTAGGAGTACTCATTCTGAAGTTTGGGAGTATTTTCAAAAGAATGAAGTCGTGGAAGGGGAAAAGCAGACATGTTATTGTAAGGAATGTAAGAAGTCATATATTTGGGGAGGTAAGTATGGTACTTCCAATTTAAGAAAACACATATCGAGATGTTCCATGATAAGTGCAAAGGCATTGAAACAAAATCAAACAATTTTTAATCAAAATAAATATAGAGAATTAATGGCCAAGGCAATTATTAGACATTTATGTTTGTTCATTATGAAGGCATTCGTGATATACATTCATATCTTAACGATAGAGTTCTATCCATTTCAAGAAATACCTCTTGTACCGATGTTTTGAAATTATATGAAAAGGAAAAATCCAAACTTAGATGTTTTTTGAAAACATGTACGGGGAGGGTAAGTTTGACAACCGATTTATGGACATCGGTTAATACGGATGGCTATATCACTCTAACGGCTCATTTTATTGATAACGAATGGAAACTACAGAAAAATTGTTAAGTTTTTGTCTTATACCACCACCACATTCCGGAGCTGCAATTTTTGGAAAAATATCTAGTCTTTTGCTTTGTTGGGACATCGAGGATAAGATATTTGCTTATACATTAGATAACGCTTCTTCTAATGATAAATTTGTAGAGCTATTAGAGTCTCATCTTACTTATCGTAAAGCCTTGATTGCAAATGGAGAATATTTGCATGTGCGATGCGCGGCACATATTTTAAATTTAATGGTACAAGATGGTTTAAAATGCATTGCTTCATGTTTAAACAATATAAGGGAAAGCATCAAGTATATCAAAGGTTCGCAATCAAGAAAAAAACATTTCGTAGAATGTATAGCCGATCTTTCGTTGGATAATAGTAACAAAGGATTGCGTCAAGATGTTCCAACAAGATGGAATTCAACCTTTGTTATGTTGAAAAGTGCCATATATTATAAACAAGCACTTTGTCGCTTAGAGCTTGTTGATAAAAATTATATTTATTATCCTACACAAGAGGAATGGATGAAAGCGAAAAAAATTGTTGACTTTTTAGAAGTGTTTTATGATGCCACTTGCTTGTTCTCTGGAACGAAATACCCAACATCTAATTTGTTTTTTCCGAAAATTGTATGGTTTTGTTTACATTGCAAAAATGCATGGGATCTAATGATTTTATGTTAGACATGGCAAGTAGAATGTTTTTAAAGTTCAATAAATATTGGAGTGAATTTAGTATATTGCTTTGCATTGCTTGCATTCTTGATCCTCGATATAAGATGGATTTTGTCAAGTTTTGTTACAAAAGGCTTTATGGCAATGATTATGGTGAAAAGTTTGAGGTGGTAGAGTCAAAATTAAAAGGTCTTTATGAGGAGCACAAAAGAAAAATAAAGAAGGAATCGAACAATGAAGCAAGTGGATCAAAAGAATTAGATTGTAGTGATCCATTTATGGGACCTTATTCGCAGGAGTGTGTTGATGTAATGGAAGAATTTGATATATTTAGAAATATTGAGTTTGCTGAAAGTTCACATAATTTGGAATTTAAGTTATATTTAGAAGATGGACCGCTAGATCGTAAGTTACCACTCGATATTCTTTCATTTTGGCAATCTAAACAACTTAAATATCCCGTTCTCTCTTTCATGGCAAAAGATATTCTAGTCATGCCTATCACCACCGTTGCATCTGAAAGTGCATTTAGCGTTAGCGGAAGAGTTTAGGACAATTATCGCAGTTCTCTTAAAGATGATATTGTGGAGGCGTTACTTTGCACGCGTGATTGGTTATATAGGAATGCAATTGCTATGGAAGTGGAACAAGAAGATGAAGATATTTCCAAATTTCATGTTGATGCGGAGCAGCTTACTCAATTTCCTACACCATCCTTAGACGATCATTGATTGCATAATACAAGGTACAATTTTCATTTTTATTTCTGTTTTGATATACTTACTTTTTGTTGTCAAAATTAGCCATAAAAATTCATGCTGTCATATAATACTCCAGTAGTTGGATAAAATAAAGTTTTTTGATGTTAGAGAAGTTTTATAGATTCTCTATTTAGACACCTAATGCAAAATAGAGAGCCTCTAGATCTGTGACTTCTTTTAGCTCAAAAATGAACCATTATAACCCAAATTTGGAGGATTGTCTAATGGATAGGTCCAGTTTTGTAGATTCTTGAAGTATACCCACATGTAAATGTTTCATTCAATATTAGTTGGGTAAGCATCATTTTTGATGATTCATGCGTTCAGATGCTTACTATATAAATCTATGCATTGGAATTGATGTTGTTTTGCAGGTCATGACACCTCATAGTTTGAAATTATGTTTTTTTGTGTACCCTTCGTTTTCTTTTGGTCAATGATTCAATAATATGTTCAGGTCTCTTGTATGCTTTAGTCCAGCAATTAACTATTTTACCATCAATTTCAAAGTTCCCTTGAGAAATCATTTGATTATTTTTTCCTGAAAGTTTAGAGGAACTTCATAGTATTTCATTATGTCTTCATGATCAGTAAAAACTACATTGTCAACTAAATTATGGTTAATTGATGCCAGTGAGATGTCTGTCTAGAGATATTCCACTGTCTTATAGGGACATCCACATCCATCACTAAAATTCTTTGTTACTCTGATATTTGATTTAACTGTTTAACTTGAGTACCAGTGTTGATAAACATTTTCAACAATAAATATAAATTACTGTCACAATGTTCTCAAGAACAGGACTTCAAAAATGCCAACTTCAATTCAATTTTATTCCATATCATTGCTTTTAGATTTACTAAAGCTCAGTATAACATGTGTTTTACCTTGATGATGTAAACAGAAAAAGTATATGTGTCACATTGTTACTTTGGTCCCAAAATTAGGTGCTTTTGTCACTTAACATAGTTAACATTTTTTGATGATTCATGATTTAGGATTACAAGAGTGTGGTTAAAGGCTTCAAGACTTCAAGGTTGTGCTTAATGAAGTGTGTGATGCTGTAGGACATGCTTGTTAATATATTCAAGACTTCAAGGCTTCAAGACTTCATTGTTTCACACCTAAGATTATACTATCCCGAATCTTTTGCTTTTAGTGTTGCAGTTTGTAATTATATGATGCGGAACTTTCAAATATTCTAGTTGTTGCAATATCTAATTCAGTTTTCCTATTTGTTGGAGCAAAATTTTGGTTTTTTGTGTAGAATTGACAATATAATAGTGCAGTTTTTATTTTTTGGTACTATTTTTGATAATATGATGTGCATCATTTCGTTTTCTTGTGCAGTTTTTGTTTTTTTTCATGCAGAATTGATAATAAACGATGCAGTTTTTCAATTTTTAATGTTGATCTTAATGCTTAAGCTGAGTTTTTGTTAATGGGTTGGGTCGGCTCAACCCTTTTATTAATCGGGACGGGTCGCTTCGACTCGTTTATTAAATGGGTAAAATGGGTTGGGTTTGTTTATATCTTAAATAAGTCGTGTCAAATTCTACCCGACCCATTTATGACCCAACCCGACCCATTTGACGGGCCAACTTGCGCTGTAGCCGGAAACATCTGCGATTGATCCGGATTGTAAGCAGGAACAGCTTGGCGATCGACCACAGACGAGGATTCGGGCTGGGTTGACACTGGAACTTCAAGACTCGCCTCATGATGTTCAACCCCTGAACCCTCTCCTATTTCGAAGTGTTGGGCGCCGAGTCTTTCCTTTTCATGCAGAATCATTGACTCGTGAAGAATTTTCCTTTCGTCTTCATTCAGAATGCGATTCTCGAGCTCAAATTCATCCACAGACTCACCTAGATGCACCTCCTTCTCTTCTTCAACTAATCGGCCCCAGGCGTTGTATAAGTGCACCGGATAATCATCAAGCCAGGCTAGACCCCTGTGCCTCAGCACGTTAGCGTTGTAGACAACGAGAAGGTCTTCAATATCAGCCTCTAGCCTGGACTCGGCCGATTTCACTTTCTCCTCGACCTCAATCTCCACCTTGCGGACTTTAGCCACGGCCGCATCCCGTTCACCCCTAAACAGAACAGTTTGTTCGCACGCCTCCTGGGCTGCGTTGTTTGCATCATCCTTTTCCTTGGCCATGTCGGAAAATTTAGCTTTAAGCTCATTAAGTTCCTTGACCGCCGCATCCCGCTCGGTAGTGACTGTGGTATTCCGGTGGCCCATTTCCTCCACCAAGGCAACATGTGTCTGCCTCAACCTCTCCATTGCCACATTCGCTTCGTCAGCTTTTTTGGTGGCCTCAATTTCAGATTTCCGAGAAGACTCGGCCTCAGCAGTGAGCACTTGAATGATCTGATCCCTTTGAACGAGTTCGGTCTCCATTTTCTCAAGCGCTTTGGCTCGCTCAAAGGCCACCTTAGAAGCTTTCTCTGCAGCCTTCACCCACTCTCTATATTGGGTGTAGATGTCATGAACGTAATCATGCATCGTATTTTCCACCCCTGATGGAATTCTTTTTAAGTGTGGTGGGAAGACATAGCCATCAAAGCAAATATTCGGAAAATCCTTCCTCATCTGAGCCAATTTAATGGCCCCTTCTCCTGTGGGCTCAGTGGGGACCTGCTCTGCAATTATGGAGGCCGTGGTCTCAACTCTCTGAAGATGAGTCTCGGATCTAGAAGTATGAGAAGATGGCCTGTGACGAGGAGGCTCTGGTGGATGTGGAACAAGAAAGGTAGGTGGAGATGGGAGTCTAAGAGGAGGAGAGCGTGATCTAAACCGATGTCTGTATTCTATGTCCCTGTCACTCCCGTACCTATCTTGGTTAGAGTACTCGCGATCGCGGTCTCTATCTGAGTCCCTCCTGCGGGAATCATAATAGGTAGAAGACTTTCGAGCCAAGCGAAGATTCCCGAGCATTGATCCTCTTCCGGACATCGTACCTGAAAATGAGAGACGAAGGAAAAGTTAGTGGTTTCTTAAGTTGGACGATTTACAGTTAGGAATCATGTAGTGCAGTGAAGTGTATGCATGTGCAACCCCCCGACCAACCAGAAATGTCGGCCGCACTCATAGCAAGCGACCCGCTCAGCTCAAGAGCATTGTCAAGCTCCTCCATCCTGGTGTCGTGTTGAGACGACACATAATCCGGAATCGGAATATCAGCAAGCCCTTCAAAAGGATTCTCTACTGGCGGGGGAGGAGCCTCCGAAATTCTAATCCTCGGGACGGGCAAGGACACAACCACGGATTTTAATCTCTCGGATTTAGAACGCTTGTGAGCAACAGCCTTGCCTTTTCTCCTTCCTCCTGAATCCTGGACGTCGAAAGAAGGCCCAGCTTGGAGCTCGTTATCGGTAGGCGTTCTCTCCGGGTCAACTTCTTCGGCTATTACGACTCCTGGCGCTTTGCGCTTCACCCGTTTCTTCAAGACCACTCTAAGTGTCCCTTCCAGCCATATACTTTGCCTCTGCTCAATTAGCCCGACAGTCCTCAAGTTTCTGTCGGTCAGAACCAAGTCGATATGCCTCTCTTCGCCCGGAACCGCTTGGAGGATCCGAACTAGCTCTCTAAAATATCCACCATCGGGTCGAGAAATTGCAGCTGTAAAAGAAGAGAAGTATGTCAGTTTTGAAGTCGGTTATTATTATCTCGCTAGTTCAAGAGAAAGATGGCAACGCTTACGTCTATCCAACCATCGCCTGGCAAATCCAGGGGGGCACCGAACGTAGAACCATTCAGTCTTAAAGTAACTTAGCCTTCCCCAGGAGCCCATTACAGTGTGGCAGTTCCTGACCACTTCCAAGAAGGTGAAAGAAGGGCTATCTCCATGACTCTTAACGTTAAATAGATATCTGATCTCGATCGGCTTTGGCGGTCGAAAGAGAATCTCCATAAACAGAATGAAGGTGCTATTCAACAAAGCATACCCGTTGGGGTGTAGCTGGGATGGAGCTATTCCAAGAAATGATAACATCTCCCTTATATATTGATTGAAAGGAGGAAGTTCTCCCGCCGTACACGCATGACGGTTAAAAGCAGTAAACCTCTCCGGGGGATCATGTGGCCTATCATTTGGCCCAGGCAGTAACACGTCGTCAAGCGACAAGCCGTGCCCTAAACAAATCTGCCCCAGCATATCTTCGGAGATACCGGACGACACAGAATCTTGTGGATGACAAATGAACCGAGCACCTGGACGCTCGTCCGGAGCTGGGTCTATAACTTCGGCTTCAATGACCGGTATCTCGATGGTTGAAGGAATTGAACTCGGGAGTTCCTGTTGCTGTGAACTTGAGGGTTCCATGACTAACTAGCTTATGAAAAATCATTGTTAAATAGACAATAACGCTCGTGCATCCCCCAGTGTAAAGTGTGTGAGTGTGTTGTGCAGTGCAGTACTATATATCACTTGAGAAGTTCTACAGAATTGAAGAAAGCATGTAAACGACGAGACTTTGAAATTCAGTCGGAATGACCGTCATCGCTGACCGTCACAACCGTGCCATCCAGAAATTAGCAATCAATCCAAGTTAAAATTTGTTATAATTTTGTTAAGTTCCAGTTTCATCGACAAGCTTCGATAGGCAATCAGATATGCGGTGAAACGATTAAGTCTAAATTATGCAAGTTTGAAGCTCGTCGGAGTCAGTTGTTCGAGTGTGCAAGGAATTACAAATTTTTTAACGTTCAATTTGTATCGATCGACAGAGCCATGTTCGTATCGATAGTTCATATTCATCTGCATGCGAGTTCGACTCGGTAAAAAGGCTGAAGACTTCGAATCGATCCAGGGTGAGTGTTCTCATCCATCAATTGGGTCGCCGTCGTATCGATCCCTGGTGCATAATTCGAATCGATCGAGAACCCTGGGTTTTGAATCCATCAGATGCAACCCCTTCGCATCGATCAACACGCTCGAGACAATCGCATCGATCATCCCGACTCGATGCAACAGCTTAGCCATCGATCGATACGAAGGCCTCCATCTCATCATCTCGAAGCCCTCCAGATCGACACGAAAACGAGGACCAAGCCATCTTCCTCAACACTCCTTTTACCCCAGATCGATTCGAACTCCATCTTCTCCTTCCTCGACCTCGCGCAATATCTACTTCCCCAAACCACGTCTGGACATGGATTCGAATGGAAGGGAATGAGAATTTGAATCTCATCATTTCAGGGGTGACTTTGTTCAATCATTTACCTGATTTTGATAGCTGGTTAAAGGGTTCTGAATCGATTCGAAGACAACGGTTTTTCTTTTGTGAGGCTCTAGAGCGATACGGAAGCTAGGCACAAAAAGTAAAAAGTGAAAAGTGAAAAGCGGCTAAGTCCACAGTATTTATATGGACTCGAGCATGAAGGCAAAAACGATTCGCATCCCCGTAGATTCGACCGATTGCAAAACGTCACCACGGGGTCGATTCGAACAAGCCCTTCGAACCCATCAACCCTCAGACGACTACTATTTCGTATCAATCGTGGGACTTCTGTTCGAATCCATTGAGCATTGCGCTGTTCGAGTCCATGAAATCGAGTCTGCACCGATACGAAATCTTCACCAAATACATCGATATGAAAGCACTGTTCGTATCGATCATCTTTGACTCCATCCCTAGTTTAGCGACACGAAGTGTGCAAATCGAATCCATCGAACCACGACATCCAGGGGTCAATATTCATCGATACGAAGGCACGTGTCGTATCCATTTTATTGGCTCGCGCCGATTCAAAAGTGAATTCCACCAAAGTTCGTGACCATCGATACAAAAGTCAATTTCGTATCCATCGAATCTCAGACCCACCGATACGAGCGACCGCTTCGTATCCATCGAGCCACACATCCATCGATTGGAAATGCTCATTTTGCATCCATAAATGCAATGAAAACCGATGCAAAGGCAATGTTTCAACCTCTCACATCGATTCAGGAGAGGATCGTTACGAAGGAACATTCAAAAACAACCATCGAGCATTGTTACAACGAATTTCACGCCGGCTAAGGAGAGGATCGATACGGAATTCAATATGAAATAAACTGACAACGACTCAGGAACGTCAGCGAGAGTCAGATTAACGTATATGCATATGCGTCGGACTAATATTCAATATTCCAGATTTACAGGAATTGGAAACTCATTTGATAACGATTACAACAACAAACGGCTAATCACTAGCATACAGCAATCAGTTGCAACAATACAGGGTACAACAGTTAACAGTCAACAGTTTACGTTATCAAGAAAATCAGCCAAAGGTTACAACCTTCGTCGAAAAAATGATAACTATTCAGAATGAAGATTGTAGCATTTCAAAGCACGTCATGTTTCCACAAGACGTATTTTGGGGGGCAAATGTTATCCCGCCTTTTGGCAAGCCGTGACACCAAGGAATTGACTAGTAACCAATGACGGTCCGTCCTAGAGATCGGTTATACACAGGCTCACTATGGATATCGAAGAATTTTTCCAAGTCCGGATCGAGCTAAAATTGATATGACGCGACAAGCGACGCTATGAGAGCCAACGTTCCAAATTTCAGGTCAATCCGAGTTCGTATGCTCAAGTTACGATCGATGCAAAATTGGATAAAAACAGCCTCGCGTTCGAATTCATTGAATAGCCTTTGTTCGACTCGATCCACTTCGCATCCATCAGAGAGCCTCTGTTCGACTCGATCCGCTTTGCATCCATCAGAGAGCCTCTGTTCGACTCAATCCACTTCGCATCCATCAGAGAGCCTCTATTCGACTCGATCCGCTTTGCATCCATCAGAGAGCATCTGTTCAACTCGATCCGCTTCGCATCCATCAGAGAGCCACAGTTCGACTCGATCATCCAATGACCACTTAGTATCCACATAACAGAGCATAACCATTGATGCAAACTGTGCACCTTTCATCAATGCGAACAGAGTCACCATCATCGATACGAACGAGCCACCTCCATCGATTCAAACAAGGCATGCTACAGATCGATGCGAAGGAAACAAGCTGTTGATCGATTCGAACTGGGCAACGGACTTCGATACGAACAAGGCAAGGTCCAAGAATGACTCAGCCAACTCAGCATCAAAGGCGGAGTAATCCAGAGATTCAAGCGCCACGTCATCGAGTCGAATAGGATCGAGTCGAAATGAGGGAGTCGAACAAAACAGCCAATCGAAGATCCTAGTTCGTATCAATCATATCTCCTAATCTACAAGTCCAAATGCTATGAAATTTTCACAAAATCTTACGTGCATGCTAAGGAATGTACATGCCAAATTTTGACTCCATCGGACACAATCTTGGTCGATACAAAATCCTTTCGTATCGATCACAGATCGCACCGAAACTTCGCGGGCTTGGGCGCGCAGGCCTAGTCACGTGCCAGAGGGAGTCTCCTGAGATCTGAGCGAAATATCAGCCTCCTACACCTATAAATAGAGCCCCAAGGCATACAGAAAAATTATCTTCTTCCTCTTCTTTGAATTCTCCAACGTCCGAACTCTGCCGGATCCAGATCTAAACTCCATTGCTGGTGCTACTAACGAATTTTACTGCTGTAAATCATAAATATCTATTGTAATTCGCTGAATTCACTTGTAATCATCAAAGAAACATCAATAAAGCAATCAACTTCATAGTGGACGTAGGCAATACGCCGAACCACTCTAAATCCTTGTGTTTCTGTGCACTTTAATTATTTTCATTATCTGTTTTCTAGAGTTTTTGTTAGATAATCCTCTTTTTTCATTTAATTTCTTCATTTTATCTCTTCAAAAACTTCCGAAGAGAGTTGTGCCCAATTTTGGTACAAACAATATGAATGTCGATTGGATCTTGGAGGTTGAGCATGAGAAGGAGTCATGGATGACTCCCATAAACAATTATTTGCAGAGGGGAATCCTTTTGGAAAGAAAGAGCGAATGACGGAAGCTCCTTCCCCAAGTTTCGAGATATATCTTTCAGTAGGGAGCCCTTTACAAGAAAGGAATTCTCGATCCCGCAGACACGATGTGTCACCAACGATGAGGCCAACCAAGTCCTAAGAGAAGTTCACGAAGAGGCCTATGGCGATCATACTAAGGGCCCAACTCGGGCGAAGAAGATTCCCTGCTATGAGTACTTTTGGCCAACATTTAACCGAGACACTGCTGATTACACTAAAAGTGTGACAAGTGTTAGAGGTTTGATAAAATTCTGAAAGCCCCGTCGATGGAAATTGCTCAAATGGTCAGTCCCTGGCCATTTGCGGTCTAGGGAATTGATATAATCGGTATATTGTCGATATCTAAAGTTGGTGCGAAGTACGCCATCGTTGCAATTGATTACTTCACCAAATGGGCTGAGGCAGAGCCATTGGCCACAATTACCACAAAGAAATTGATCAACTTCGAGGTCCGGAATATCATCTGTCGTATTGAAGTTCCACAAGCAATCATTACTGACAATAGAACCTAATTCGACAACACCGAATTTAAGGATTTCTGCTATCGATGTCCTATAGAAAAGAAATTGCTACGGTGGCACACACCAGACGAATGGACAAGTTGAAGCCATAAACAAGATTATCAACTCCATTCTAAAGAAGCGAATGGAAAAGCTAAGGGAAAATGGATTGATGAACTTCCATTATCACTTCAGGCTTATCGGACGACCTACAAATCAACAACTGGCCATTCTTCATTCGCTTTAGCCTACGGGTCAGACGCTATGATTCCAGCTGAATTGGGAGTACCTTCTCATCGAGTGATTCACTAAGATCCACGAATGAATGAAAACTAGAATCTCTTGATGTGATTGATGAGAAGCGAGACAAAACTGACTTGAGAGCAATTGCGCACCGAAACCAAGTCGCCCGAATTACAGTGCAAAGGTTAGGAATCGAACCTTTGAGATTGGTGACCTAGTTCTCAAACGAATCTTTCTAGGCCCTGGAAACATAGGTCCGACACAAGAATATTCGTACGCAATAGAGCAAAAGCTTGGATATGGCACTTTCAGGTTAACAACGGTTGATGGGTTACTCAAAGGGAGTGGAATAGCGAGCACTTATGATGCTATTTCACTTAGAAATAAAGCCATGTAATAAGACAAAACCTGTCATTCCTATATTCAATAAATGAAATGGCTCTTTAGATCTTTGTCTCTATCTTCACATAGCTTAAGAGTTGTGAAATATAACCGACTCGAATAAATCTGCATGCATATAATGCAGGTATGTAGGTACCTGGAATTAGGTTTTAACCAAACTTCTACGGTCCATGATCGGACCCCTAGAGTTCAACCATTCTAGGCGCCTAGAGATGGATGCCAACTAACGCTTATCCTAGATGTAGGGGTAGGAGAATAAACTAAATAGGACATGATTTGACCGTACACCAACTAACTCTTGCCCTTGATGTGAGGACATGAGTATAGACTAATTAGAACGTGATTTGACCATCCGCCGACTAACTCATATCCCTGATATGGGGGTAGGAGTATAATCCATATAGGACGTGATTTGACTATCCAATAGCTAACTCCTACCTTTGATGTGAGGGTAGGTGTGTAATTCAAAATGAATGTGACATGATCATCCGATCACTAACACCTTGCCCAGAGTAGTTAAGACAAAAAATCCATGTCTGCTGTAAGGTGGGATCTTACCTATAAACTTTGGTCAACACCCAGAGTTAGGCGTGATTGAAAGTAAAACATCCTAGATAAGGATGTGCAAACTATGATCTTAAGTAGTTAGCTTAAGCCAGTGCCCAGTGCTTGGTGCGGTTGGATGTTACTACCCTGGAAAAGGTACCTGAACCGTTATACCAAATGGTTTACCCCAATCGATGCCCAGAGCTTGGCCGTTCAACGATCATTTTGCGTTCAATGGAACGACAAAAGGCCAACGGATGATGAAATGGCCTAGTAACTTAGTCCAACCATAATCATGAAAGGGAAGGGATCGCAAGTACATTGAATGGAAGACACATCTCTTAAATACTTAAACAAATTCCAAGAATGATTGAACAAAACAAAAGTCTTTGTTATATATATTTCAAAATGGAACTTGGAAGTACAATTTTTATTTACATCTAAACTGAAGAGCAAAAGCAGAGGCCGAATCCACACAACACTGGCCGGTAAAACAAAAACAGAAAGCTAGAAAGTTCCTAATTATACAACGAAAATAGAACAAACTAACACTCACTTTTTATGCTTCCGCTTCTTGGACTTTTTCTTCTCCTCCCCAGAAGGAGGTGTCACTTGATCATTTTTCTTCCTACCTCTTCCTGAACCCTTAAATGAAGTGCTTTGCAATGACCCAGTAGGCATGCTCTAGGTGCTCCTGGGCGGAGGAAGAGTGAAAGGAAAAAGATAGTCTGACCAGGCAGAGCTATAGACAGAGGAGGAGGAAAGTTCTCTATCTTCTCTGGCTTGACCACTTTAGCTAGGACAAGTTCCTTCTCAAGCGTACTCATGATGGAACTCCACAGGGCTCAAAGGACCCACTGATAAAAACGTCATCGCCAGTTTAAGTTCCTTCTTAGGGTTTGGTTTAATGATTTTATGTCCCAGATATGGGAGACCACTTGGCTT
This sequence comes from Allium fistulosum, assembly GCA_030737815.1. Classification (NCBI taxonomy): domain Eukaryota; kingdom Viridiplantae; phylum Streptophyta; class Magnoliopsida; order Asparagales; family Amaryllidaceae; genus Allium; species Allium fistulosum. The sequence goes on along the minus strand of CM060904.1, from coordinate 1,187,957,164 downwards.
TTGTTTTCTTTTGTTAGTTTGGGCTCGGAATGGCAATTTTTAGTTTTCCAATCGAGCCGCACAAAGAAAATGCTGCAAAAATTTTCTGTAATTTTAAAGACTTAGAAATTTAAATAATCCATTTAACTAATTGATTTTGAAAAGTTAATAGGTTTGGACGCATTTTTCTTACCTTTGGTAATTTCGGGGACGAAATTCTTTTAAAGGGAGAAGAATGTAACGACCTAGAATTTTGATCATTAGATTTTGAATATTTAATTAAAATTAAACAGTGCACTAATTGGTTTTTAATATGTATATTATTTAAAATCTTTGAATTGGAGGATTTAACATTTGAATAATGAGTTAAATATTAAGATTTTAAATCTAATATTAATTTAAAGGATTAAATAGCTTTGTTTAACTCCTTTTATTTAATAAACAATAACGATGAATTTAATTGCAAATTCATTTTGTGATAACTAATGGATAGAAAAATAAATCTGAAAATTTATTTTTATTTTTATAACTCGATTTTTATTGACGTATTTTTAATTTATTTTATTTGATTTTTCCATAATTTTTAACTTGGAAAATATTGAAATTATTCGTTTGACAATTTATCGGCAAAAGGCAGTGTTTTTATGATTTTAGAGAATTAGTAAACCAGTGTATATTATTATTGTTTTGGGGTCATATTATTATTCTGAGCGCGATCATATTTTTGCTTTGTCAATGAATTTTGTACACGAACGAAAAACCTGTGTAGCGAGATGTCGGTATTTGCAAATTGTATACATACCAACCCTTAACCAAATTTAGTATTCAACCCTCCTCTCTCTCTCTCTCTTTTGAACCATACTTTTACATTGATAAAAAAATTTAGATACGCCTCTTCATTAAATCAAAACAGATTCTATAAAAATCAAGAGAATAAAAAGTGGGTATCTTTGAGTTAGAAATGAGTAGATCTACATTCTGGTACTCATTTTGAAGGGTGCGGTCAAAGTTGGAGGGTGCGACAGTTCTAAACAGTGAAGGGTTTTAGACCCATACGAACTAAGATTTTGATTCTTGTAAAATTGAGGTGGGGTTGGGTGGTTCTGTGCTTGTATTTGGGTTTGCGGGGTCGTTTGGCACTTGGGTGCAAATTTTGGCAACGTGCGGTTATAGAGGAGAGGTGCGACCTGACAATGTAGCGTGGTAGAGGCTGATAGTCGTGATTTTGATGGTGAGGGTGAGCATGAATGCGTGGTGATGAATGTTTGGAGATCGGTAAGCAGTGATCAATGGTGGTGTCCATTCATCAAACGGTAGCTAGGCGGAGGAGTTATTGGGGGTTGAAAGGGTTGGCCGTAGTGGGTGAAGTTCTAGAGTTGAGCGAGAATAAATAGTGTTGAAGAAGGACTAAATTTCAAATTGGGAAATAAGTTTGAAATAACTTGTAATTAGTAAATTTAATTATAATTTAAAAATCGATAACTAGAAAATCGAATAACCCTCTCATACAAGATCTAATCGAGACGACACTTTTTGTGTTACGCTCGTTATGACGATAGCTTCACGATGGAGATGGTTTGGTAGAATTTGGAGCAAGTGAATATTTGGGTTAAAATCAGATTTTTCATTCGATTTTAGTTCAAATTGGAACACCGAAGCGTCCGCTGGAATTTTCAGTGATTTTAACTCAACTTTATGGTCAAATCAGTAGGTTAATGGTAGGTAAAAATTTACTATTGTGTTTGGTTGAACTTATTGGCCGATTAATTAAAATCCAATTTTAAAGCGATTGTCATTTAAAAGTGAAATACAGGAAATTATATATATTGAAAAATCCGGATTTCTCATTGTAGTGGTTTAAAATTTCCAGTTATATATACGTATTAATTCTATTTCAGTTATAACCCTGTTATATACATTGTTAGTTGCTGAATCTTGATTTTTAACACTATTAGTTATGACATTGTTATATGTTCAAAACTTAACCTCTGTAGTGATAAAAATCATTAACAATGTTGTTAAGTGCTTTGGCACTATTGGCCTCAATTTAGTATTTTGAAAATACTATTAATTGTTATTTGGCTTCAAATTGGTTTTTGTTTCGGAGAATGATTTCAATTCTAATCTTTGGATTTTATGGAATATTTTTATTTAAGCAGTTGTTGAACTTATCTATTTTACCGCAACCTTTTTATTTGCTTTTTCTAAACCATTTAGAAATATTTTAAAGTTGTTTAACTATCATTTAATAATGATTTAAAATTGTTTAACTATTGTTTAATAATGTTTAATGATTGGTTGTTTCCATTTAATATTGTTTGAAAGTTATTTATTAATATTCTTATATTGTGAAAAGTTATTTATTTAAATAATTGATATTGTTTGAAGATAATAATTATTATTTATTAATAATATTTGGAAGTTAATTATTTATTATAATAAGGTTTTTGAAGATTAATTATTAATTATTATATTTATAATGTTTGAAATTATTAAGTATTATATTAATAATGTCTGAAGTTATTTATTATTATACTAATAATGTTTTGAAGTAAATTAATTATTTCATTAACGATGTTCTAAAAGAAATTGAATGTGTAATTAATGTTGTTGAAAAGTTAATTTATTATTTATTTATGATGTTTAAAGTTAATTAGTTTATCTGATTAATTGTGTTTACAAATAATAAATTGATTTATAAAGGAATTTAATTTAATAAAGAGTTTATAATGAAAATGGAGTTTTGGATTAACAAAGGATTTTTATAAAGGATTTTATGTAGGAATTTTTGGAAAGATTTTTATAAAGTAATTTTTATAAAGAATTTTTATAAGGGATCTTTACAAAAGACTTTTATAAAAGAATAAAGTTTTATAAATGGGTTTATAGATTTATTAAAAAAAATTAGAAATAGTTTTATGGATTTATAAAAGAGTGTTATAAATGGTTTTATAAATTTATAAAATGAGTTTTATAACTAGACTTGGAGATTTGTAAAGAAGTTATAAATAGATCTGTAAATTTATAAAAGAGACTTTTATAAATAAAAAAGATTTATTTAAAAACGGATTTATAAAAATAATTTTATAAGAATGAAATGAGATTGGATTTCCCAAATTGACCTTCTTAATTTTGGTGGTGTGGACATTATTTCCATGCTCAACGTCTAAGGAATAGTGTTTGGGTTTACCATTATCTCCGTTTCTTTTAAAACAATATTTGTTTAGTTATTTTGATATGATTTTGAAATAAGCAATCTTTCATAATGTTTTGTAAATATACTTATACCATTGAGGTAAGTATATGAACACATTTTCTAAGTAGGGAAGTATAGTGTTTTTGTGAATATACTTATACCATTGAAATAAGTATATGGATTTTTTTCTAAGTATTTAAAGGAGTACAAAGGGTTTTGCAAATATATCTTTGTAAAATTATTTTGATACAAGTAATTACAAAGTGATTTTAATTAATGAAAGGATTAATTTAAGAGATTAGTGGTTACTCACGTGCTTAACCAATGTTGGTTTTCTCAAAGGAAATAAATCCCTGATTTGATTGATGGTTGTTTTTTATTTGATAGTGAAATAACCGACTATCAAACTTGGTCAGTTTTAAATTATCGTTATTGGTTTGGAGAGACCAGGATCAGATATATTATACGAAAACCACTTTGAACCGGAATAAGCATTCAAACTGGAACATCTTGAAGCTGATTGAAAATGGAGCTTTTGAAGTGCAAGGGCTACTTGCTACTAATCCTGAGGGTGATTCCAAAACTGAATGCAGTGGAGGTAGCGCCTTTGGTTTTGTCTAGACCCAGAATGAACTTGTATGGATGATTCCTGGCATTGCATTTCTGCCTGGAGGGTGGTGTTAGCATTCCAAGTGGAATTGCTATCGGTAAAACGTAGCATCTAGCCTCATCAACCGGTAAATGAGTAAAGCAGGGACATGCCTCAAGGCTAAGTGGGTCGCTCCCAATAAGGTATGATCATCCCTTATCCAGAGTCGATATCTATGTATGCTTCGGGGCTCATTAATGTTGTTGAACAACCAAAGGGTGATCATATTCGACGCTATACAGTGAGGGGTAGGGTCGGTCTTGAGTAACAAAGGTGCAAATTACGGTAGCCTCCCGTACGTTTTATCTAGAGGTGTACGGATTCGATGGGTAGACCGTTAGCCTTTCATGGTTGGAATCCATTTTCCAATACGAGCCTTCCGACTTGATTGTATACCTTTTATGCTAAAATTAAATTAATGTACCAATTTCTGCTATGATTCAATATTTATTTTAAACCTTAGACATTATTATAATATCAGAGGATTTCCTATAAAATGTTTTGGTTATCATAAGGTAAAAACCCTCCATGTTTATGTGCGATGTAGTCTTTCGAGATACCTTTATTTTGAAACGTTTTTATAACTTTAAAATCCATTTGGGTGTGTTTCTCACGCTGGCTTACCAGACTGATCCGGGCGTTATTCTTTTAATACTCGGGTCAGACTGAGCATATTTTAGATATAAATTTGGATTCTTTAGAGCTTCAGGAGACAAGCTGGATGCCTCCAATACGTACTAACATATATTTGTTTATCCGCTACATTTGCTAGTTGTATTTACCAGCATTTATAAGGACAGATTGTTATAACTGTCTAGGCTGGTGATAGATTAGTGTTCTCTGATTGATGTATGAATATTACAGTTTTCTTTTGTAAAGATCTATTGTCTATTATATTTTACTCATCATGTTATGAGAATATGTTCTGTCTTTTTTTCATTTTCCCTAACAATCTATCTTTCCTGCACTTGGATACTCGGCACGTGAATACTGTGGATGTATTAGTATCGACTTCTGAGGACCGAAAAGGTGGGTCGTTAAAACGAGGTATCAGAGCTCAGATTGAGCAAACACCTAGGCATTGGTGAGGTTAACTCATTTAAGATAGGGTAAGCAAGACCCAAGGATGAGTTTGAGTGTATATAAATAAGAGCGCGTATTTTTCAGTGCTATAAAATGTTTTATATTATGTTGATTTATCGGTTGAGTGGTTTATGAATTCTGGCAATACAGAAGGAACAACTATATCGATAAGGGTTTCCAAACAGTTGAACAAGGTAAACCGACACAGTATTGTTTTGAAATTAGATAAATGAAAAAAAAACTTACCTAATTTATATTTTATATATGAAAAGAATAAGTTTAAGAAATTTATATAGTTATATATACTGTTTGGTTGTTAGGAAATGATAATATTCGATTATTATCATTTATTGTTGTTTAGTTGGGCTCGGATAATTTATAGGCATTTTGTTGGTTAAATTTAATACGAACACCTTGTGAATTCAGTTCCACAATTTGACTATTAGGTGTTCGATGATAATATTGAGTTAAATTTTAATTATAATAAAAGTTATTTATTATAATCTATACAAAGAGAAACAATTGTGAATTGATCTTATATAAGAAGTGAATTTATAAAATTTGAATTATAAGTATAGCTTATAAATAACACGGATTTAAACTGAAATTTTGAGAACTTAAACTCTGGTTTCTTTGGAAATTGTTTTTCAAAGTTTTGGGCAAATAATAATAGTATTATTTAGAAGTATATATGAACAGGAATGCCTTAAAAGGATTTTAAAAAAGGTAAGAAAGCGTTGAACTCACTTCAATCGCTAGAAAATAATCCGGTGATGACTGCAGTAGCATCAGCGTTCATTTTCGAGTTTCTAAGTGACAGATTGCTACCATAGAATTTTTGTTTTAGAAACATAAATTTTGTTGTAGATTCCAAAAAGTATGATTTGGTATACAAAAGGGATATATGTATATTATTATTTCAAAAACGGTTTGAAATAAAAACTGGGTATTTAGTTCTTGAATTTTCAGTTAAATGATATTATGAACTTATCTATTTTATGTGTTAAGTTAGTTTAGTTTGTGCCTCTGTTTTTGAGATGTTGTTTTGTAATGTTCACGTGTTAGAATAAAATGCGATTTCCGACGATTTTGGATAGTCGACACCACTCGAATGGATATTATAATTTGGGCTAAGTGTTTTGTGAAATTATAAGTAGATAAGTTTTATAACTTATAAATTTGAGAAATTAAAGTTAAGAGTTTTGAGAAATTATTAAGAGATTAAGTTTTGGTAACTTATAAAATTTGGAAAATGTTTTATTAATGAAGATAAGTCTTTATAAAGTGTTTGTAGGCTTAAACTAATATGTTATGAAATGACTCACAAAATGAATTCAAGTATTGATTAAAAATATAAACTTAAGTTTTAAAGTGGATAATAAACATATGCGTGTTTTATGAAATGCTTATACTAAACTTAAGTATGGAGGAGCTTTAAGATGAAGTTGTGGCTTTTGAAATGTGTATAAACTTGAGTTTTAAAGTGATTGATATGCATAAGTGGTGCTATAAGATGGTTGTGAACTTAAGTAATGGTTTTATGAAATAGTTCATAAATAATTTTAGCTTTAAAGGAAATATACTAAGCAATAATAAATGTAAATAAAAAATAATTGGTATAGTTAAGAAAAGTAAGTTTGAAAATTAAGCTATGAGATGAAATTTAACTTAAGTAAAGTTAAATAAAAATAGTTTATGGAATGGTTTGTAAATGAATTTTAGTATTAACGGAAATACTATTGGAAAATTAAGTGTAATTTAAAAATGAATGAGAATAAAATGAATTTGGTATAATTAAGGAAGCAATGGAATAAATATGTAAGTTGTACGTAGATCATTTTATTCGCATAGCTGATTTGATCCAGGTTGGAGTGCACGATTTCGAGGTGATTTACATCAGTTCAAGTTAGGATTTTTCACTTGATTCTTGACGGCAAACACTCGATACGGATTTTTGATTTGATTTTGAAGTTTTCTATCATAGTATATTGTTATGTAAGGAAAATGGGTATTTCTAATCAAGGAACCTGATCGGAGTCCGCACTAGGGAAGTCGAATGAGTGGTACTAAAGTTCGAAAGTGAAATTGTGTGATCAAGCGAGCGATCGGATTTGGTATTGCATATGGATGGTATACGTACATTTGTACGGGCTTTGATAAATTATATGTGATTTCACATTAAATGGTTGGAGATAATTGTAAGTAAGATATATATATATATATGGAAGCAAAGGCTAGTCTAATGCTTTTGGTTTCATCAGCAGAGTTGGTTGCCCGACTAATGGGTACATGTTTATATTTTTGGTTTGGTTTGATGATTTTGTACCCAGATATTGAAAGTGTGTATGGATATTGTATTTATATCTTAATACGCAAGTGTAATAAAAAGCTAACTTATAACTACCAGAGTAAAGTAAATAAAAGTAAAGAAAAGATCACACCAGAGATTTTATACTGGTTCGGACCTCCCGTCCTACGTCCAGTCCTGAAGCTCCCCTTCGGCTTTAAACTAGTAAACAACCCTCGTTTGCCCAGAGGAATAGGCTTGATATAGGAAGTCTTTTCTTGACAAGTATGTGTTCTTAGTAACATTGATTTTGACTGCACAGTACAAATCTTCCTATAATCTCCTTTGAGTAGTATGTGTATGTGAAGCTTTGTTTTTAGGAAGAAATAAGAATGGTGTATTGATTGCTTTTAGAAATCAAAGTATGCAAAGAGTAAAGAGAAAAAGATTCAGAAATTTCAAGTGATTTTGTTTCTCAAAAACTTTACATATTTATAGGTGTTAAAGAGTTTTCTTGAGGAGTAACATCCTTTAATATGTTCTATTTCAGTCTAAGGGTTGCAATCTCTGAGGAAGAAGAGATGCAGTGAAAAGATATGGATGCAACCATAAGAATGAAGTAAGTGGCTATTCATAGTTTTAGCCCGTTACCCAGTTCAGATGTTTGGGATAAAATTCAGACGTCTGTCTGGTTATATATTTTTTAACCAGCGAACTCAGTCAGACGTCTGTCTGTTTATAAATTTTTTAGTCAGAGAACTTAATCAGACATCTGACTTATATGGACAGAAGTCTGATGCCTGTGCACTTCTAAAACTAAATAGTGAAACCTTGTAAAAAAAAATTAATGTGCAATTTTGTGTAAAAAAAACTACTAAAGGAGATTTTACAAACCATCTATATATGACTATAACATACTATAATAGCTTCTCTAATACCAATCATTCTTTTCATCTATTGTTCGTCTTTAAGTCGTGATATTGTGAATTCTCGAAGCATTTACCTGCAAATAGATGGAATATATTGAATGTGTATGATTGTATTTGTTGTCATCGAAACCATAGAATAGAGGTTCTAACATTCTCCCCTTTTTGATGATGACAACTATACAGTCACTTATCAAATAAGCATATAACTCGCTGAATGTGATTCCTCCCCCATATACATGTAATATGATTTCTCTCCCCCTTTGGCATTATCAAAAAGAGATACATAAGCAACGAAATTTGCAAGAAACATAAAGAACACAATGTTGCACAGAGTCACAGAAAATATTAGACATAGTCATACAAAAATTGTTCTCAAGAATTCATACAGAGATACATAAGACATACACATTTATGGAAAGAGAAGATAACTTACTGATAGTGGAAGTAACCCCAGAGATTAGAGGAATCTTCATCATATTCGCTGTGTTGCCGTTGAGGCTGATCATTGTATTCCTTATCTTCTCAAATAGAGAGACCCTGAAATGATGTGTAATGACTATATTGCGGAGGGTTTTGTGGAGGCCAAGATATATCTTTGCTTTCTTCAGTATTAACAATTATTGGTGTCTTATCAGGACGAGATTATGGTGTCGGTTCACCTGACGATCCTACGTCTGAAGAAGGTACCGGTTGAAACACCTGTGATAGTGGTGGTGGTGGTGGTGTCGGGGATGGAGAGGATGAAGACTATGAAGAGGAACGACCCCTTACCTTTCTCATGACTTTCCCTAAAGTGGAAATGACCTTTTTTAATGTTTTTTTTACTTTGGTCATTCTAGTAGAAAAAGATCGTTCTAGGCGAGAGATCTTTTTATCTAATGCTTATTGGTTCAAGGAGAGGAGACGTTGGTTTTAAAGGGCAACATCTCGATAGTTCTCCCCTTGCCCAGCTGCAATTTTGGATTCTTGAATCTCTGAATCAGAGTAATACTCTGTAGGTTCTGAAGGTCCTGCAGAGTGGGATGGTCGAGTTGGAGTATGTTGTTGTTGTTGTTACGCCTGTTGTTATTGTGAGAAAGGTGCTATTCTTGGTGGATTTTCAAGAAGATGCATCAAAGATAAAAATCGAACTCCACTATCTTTCACTGCAATTTCTTCATATTGGGAAAGATATGAAGGGATGCCAAATGATTGTAGAATTCTCATGATATATCAAGCATAAATGATGCTTCAACGTTGAGGCATTCAGAAGCTTTTAATTTGCTCAAAAACATATTGTGCCCAGTTGACTTCAGTATGTCCAAATATAGCATACAAAGCTTTATGATCATCTTCGTATACTTGTTCATGACAACCTAATCTTGGAATGATTGTGTTTATGAGCATACGATTAAGTAGTCAGGCTTTTGGACGAAAACTTGATGTTTTTAATTTTTGCATATCATCTTCCAAAATAAGATGAGTAACAGCATCTCGTGGGGCATATCTTGTATCGGGAACATATTGTAATCTAATTCCCGTGTAAGAACAATGAAGGATTTGGCCAAGCATTTCAATATTAAATTTTAATACGGTTCCATAGACACTTGTCCAAATCCAATTTTCATCATCCGAAGGATTTAAAATTTTCAAGGAGCATAAATTGATAAGAAAGAGGAATACCGCTAATTGATCTATTTTTCCAACATTATCATCATAGTTGATCAGGTGATGGATATTAGCATCTTCAGTCAAATCGATAGTATCATAATGAATAAACGACGAATTGGATAAAACGGACCAGAATGCAGGGGCTTTTTCTCCAAATCCTGCAATTTTTGTTTTCCATGTTCCTTCTTAATAATCCATTCTTCAATGTGATGATCAGTGATGAAGCCTTGAGTGGAAGGTTGAGAGCTTTTGCCTACAGTAGCCTTCTTTTGTTTAGCAACTAGAGTTTTTTTTCTTTTAGAGCCATTGATTTAAGAATTGGACTGACGAAATTGATTTGGGGATTTACGGTTCTAGGATTTTGAAAATGGGAAACGGTGAAAATTGAGAGAGGGGGAAAAGATGATATATAGGTTGGTGAAAAGTTGTGGGCTCAGGGGCGAACAGACATCTGGAATTGTAAGTCAGACGTTTAAATGGGATAAATTTTTAAATAGAAGGGGCGAACAGATGTCTGAGAGGATCTTCAGACATCTGTTTTTGGGGAATAATTTATCTAGAGAAAAATAGTAGACGTCTGGATCTTTCTTCAAACGTCTGTGTTGAAGTATTGAAAATTCCAGAAAGCGCGAACAGACGTCTGAGTTTTTTTTCAGACGTCTGAGCTGAAATGAAAAAACAAATAGTAGCTGTAGACAAACGTCTGTCAATATACTCAGACGTCTGGTCTTTAGTGATATTCTTTTCCTCCCTATTTCGGTTATATGGAAACAAAATTTAATGTTAAATATGATGAAAATTACAAATGATTATTTACGAATATACATTCTTATTTTGTATAATATTAAATGCCTCTTCGAAAGACTTCTTTCATCAGACGAGTGAGAAGAATGGTAGTTTTGTTTTTCCCACGAATTTGGCTCGATTTTAGTTTGCTCGGAAGATGGCTTAAGAGGAGACCGGTATGAACGAACAGGACTATGTATGGTATGTCCCTTCTCCCCATAGGTTCTGTGGGGTAATGTTGTGTGCTTTTGAAGGTGTTTCGCATAATCGAGGAGATCATTAATGTATACAATCTTTTGTTGGTGAATGATCAAAAATTGCAAGAATACATTTTTCAAGAAAATTTAAATGGGATCCTTTACGACGATGCTCATAATACATCTCACATTGAATGCCAATCATCTCTTGCTGATAATAATGTATCTCATCGACTTTGTCAGAAAGAGATGATGATTTCAGATCAATTGAATGTTTATCTTTCTTTCCTTTTGGAGAAAAACAAATATGGTACGTTGGCGAAGCGATAATGTTGAGGGATGGAGATGATGCAGGAGTGATTTTTGTGGGAGATACATAAGTGCTGTCGGACGATGGGGAGTTGTAGTCAATAGCGGAATAAGTGGAGTTGTGATCGGAAGACATTGTTTTATATGCTTTTAGAAATTTGATCTCTATTTATTTATTTCTTAGTATAATAAAAGTGAGTTAATAAGGTAAAACTTAGTTTTATTTAGAAAAGTAGTTGAGCCAATTGAGTGAAGCCATAGGAGTTAAATGGTTGGTATTTAATTGCTTTTTATGGTTATTATTTAAAAAAATGTATGTGGTAGTGAGTAAGTTAAAGGTAGAAAATTAATTCACAGAAGTATGTGAACTAAACATTATATAAATATTTAGTTAATCAAGTCAGTATACGAACAAATTCCTAGATCCCGTCTTAACTTAATAAAAGTTTGTTCACTTAGTGGTTTCTAAAAATGTCAGCTATTTTATTTTTGATGTTAACAAATTTAAGAGTTATTATCTCTTTTTCAACATTATCTCTCAAAAAATGGTGACGAATATCTATATGTTTTGCCCGAGAATGATTAATTGGATTTTTAGATAAATTTATAGCACTCGCATTATCGCAATATATTAGAGATTTGTTTATTATTTTCCCATAGTCTTTAAGTGTTTGTTGCATATATATTACTTGAACGCAAGCTAAGGCAGCAGAAATATATTCGGCTTCACATGTTGAAAGAGAAACACAGTTTTGTTTTTATACTAAACCACGAAACTAACGATTGATCGATAAAGTGACAGGTGCCACTTGTACTTTTCCTATTTGTTTTGCAACCAGCAAAATCTGCATCACAGTATGATACAAGTTCGAAAGAACTGCCTTTAGGATAGAAAAGACCGTAATCCTTAGTGTTGATTAAGTAGTGCAAAATACGTTTAACTGCTCGATAGTGTGAATCTTTAGGTTGTGCTTGAAATCTTCCACATAAACACACACTCATCATGATATCAGGTCTACTAGCCGTTAAGTATAATAATGATCCTATTATACTTCGATATAATTTTTTACCAAAATCTTTTCCGTTTTCATCTTTATCTAAATGGCTACTGGTGCTTATGGGTGTTGGTTTACTAGATGTTTTTTCCATTCCAAAGTGTTTTAACAAATCGTGACAATAGTTTTCTTGATTTATAAAAATACTATTTTCTAACTGTTTAATTTGTAATTCTAAGAAAAAGTTTAATTCTCCATATGGGACATTTCAAATTCATTTTTCATGATATCTGCAAAATTATTACATAACTTTTCATTGTTGATCCAAATATTATGTCGTCCACGTATATTTGAACAACCAAAATATCATTATGGTCTCTTTTTATAAACAAAGTCATATCAATTTTTCCAATTTGAAATCCCGATGTTATTAATCTATCATACCAAGCACGAGATGCTTGTTTTAAACCATATAAAGCTTTCTTTAGTTTATAGACATGTTTAGGAAATTTTTCATGTATGAACAACGAAGGCTACTTGACATAAACCTTTTCTTTTATAAAACCGTTTAAAAAGGCACTTTTTACATCCATTTGAAAAGGTTCAAAGTTATGATGACATGCAAAAGCGAGTAACGTTCGGATGGATCCTAGACATGCGACTGGAGCAAACGTTTCCTCATAGTCAATGCCTTCCTCTTGATTATATCCCTCTGCTACTAACCTTGCTTTTTTCCGAACAATATTTCCATTTTCATCAGTTTTATTCTTATAAACCCATTTTATCCCGATTACAGATTGATTTGTTGGTCTCGGTACAAGTTCCCATACTTCACCTCTTTCGAATTGATTGAGTTCTTCTTGCATTGCCATAGTCCATGACTCGGCATTCAATGCTTCTTTATAATTCTTTGGCTCAAAATTTGAAATGAATGCAACGTGACTCGTTTGATTTAATTGATGTCTAGTAGAAACTTTTGTATTTAGATCACCAATTATATTGTTAATTATGATCTTTCAAAATATGAGGTGGTGATCTTAATGTATTTTCATTTTCAACTGTATTCTCATTATTGTTATTTGAAACAGAGTTATTTTCAGATAGTTTTGTTAACATTTCATCATCATCACTGCTTTTATTATTAGAAAAGTTTTCGTCAAATGAAACATGTAGACTTTCTTCTATAGTACTGGTACATTTATTAAATATTCTATACGCTTTGCTACGATCTGAGTATCCAACAAAGATTCCTTCGTCGGTTTTTGAATCGAATTTTCCAAGATTGTCTTTAGTGTTTTGTGTAAAACATTTTGAACCAAATATTCAAAAGTATGATACTTTGGGTTTTTTACCAAAAAACATTTCATAACAGGTATTTTTGGTTAAAGGACGTAATGTGACACGGTTCAATACATAACAAGCAGTAGCTACAGCTTCTGCCCAAAAATTCTTTGGTAGATTATTAATGTTAAGCATAGTCCGTGCACATTCTTGAAGTGTACGGTTTTTCCTTTCTACAACACCATTTTGTTATGGTGTTTGAGGAAATGAAAAATTATGTGTAATTCCCTTTTTGTTACAAAAATTTTCAAAAATCTCGTTTTCGAATTCACCTTCGTGATCACTTTTTATACTCTTTATTTTAAGATTCATTAAGTTTTTAATTCTTTTAGCAAAAAATTTAAACATCTCAAACGTATCACTCTTATGTTTTAAAAACAGTGTCCATGTATATCTTGAAAAAATTATCTACAATAACAAATACATACTTGTTATGATTTATTGAACGTACTTGAGTAGGTCCAAATAAATCAAGATGTAATAATTCTAAAGGTTGTTTGGTAGAAATTTCTTTTTTAGATTTAAAAGAACTCTTTTTTAATTTGCCATATTGACATGCATCGTATAAATTTTTAACTTTATAGTTTATTTTAGGAAGAGCTCTAACCAAATCGTGTTTAGCCAATTTGTTTATAAACCTAAACTTTATGTGACACAACCGTTTGTGCCATATCCATGGATCATTAAAATTTGCGGATAGGCATAAATCGCTGGAGTTATTGAATTTCATATTTAAGACATAGATGTTTCTTTTTCTTAAACCTTCAAAGATAAAAAAATTATTTTGATCAAATATGTTGCATTTATTATTTTCAAAATCAATTTTGAATCCTTTGTCACAAAGTTGACTAATGCTTAATAGGTTGTGTTTTAGATTTTCAACTAAAAGAACATTTGTAATAACATGTGAAGTGGACATACCAACATTGATGACATCTCCAATTCCAATTACAAATCCTTTTGAATTATCTCCAAAAGTTACCATACCACCATCTCTGTATGTTATATTCGATAACATTTGTGCATTTCCAGTCATATGTTTGGATCATCCGCTGTCAAGTATTCATTTCTCTTTGTTATTAGATTTTCTTTTGGGTACCTGCAAGATAATAACAATTTAATTGGTACCCACGTCCTTTGTTAGGGTCCTAAGTGTTAGAGAGTGAGGTTTGCCATACCCAAGAGGGTTTGGGACCTTTAAAAGGGTAATTTTTATTGTGAACAACACTTTTCAAATAGTTATCTATGTGTTTTTGTCTAATTAATTTGTTACCGGATTTTGGAATCCATATTTTTATTATTTTAGAGTTAGAAGCCTTTTCTCTAGTATGTGGCTTCTTGAACCTTTTATATAGTGAGCTATAGTTTCTATGTTTTGAAGTTTTCTTGAAACCTAATCCATTCTGATTTCCATACGGTTTAGAACTTTTGATCAAATTCTTCTTTCCTTTATTGAATTTTGAAACATTGTTTGTAATCTTATCTAACTCACTTTTAAGATAAGAAATTTCAGATTTTGATGCTTCTAGATTATCCTTTAATACAATGTTTTCTTTTCTAATATCATCATTTTCTAGTTTAACTTTTTCTATTTTGCATAATAAAGAATCATTTTGACTAGATAGATTTTTACATTTTTCTTGTGTAGTTTCTAATTCTTCTTTTAGAATGGTTTTCTCATCTTTTAATAATCCTATTTCAAGCTCCATACGATTAATTTTAGCAACATATTCTTTATTTAACTTTTTAATTTCTCTATATTTGTCATCTAGTTCCATGCTAAGTTCTAAAATTTCATTATAGGTAAGATGAGGACATACCTCCTTAGTGTTTACCATGAAGCATACATTGGCTTGCTCAGAATCACTATTGCTGTCACTGTCTGATATGAAGACGAATCTGAGTCATCCTAAGTTACTTGAAAAGTCCATTCTCTTTTCTTGAATTTCTCGAACTTGCTTTTCTTTTTGTCATTATTGAGTTTTGGGCATTGTTTCTTACTGTGTCTGAACTTGTCGCATCCAAAGCATTTGATTGAAGTTTGGTTAGATGAATTTGAATTTCCTCCGTTTCGGGATCTAGTCATCCTTTTGAATTTCTTGAACATGTTGTAGTTTTTGGCAATAAATACGATCTCATCTTAATCTAAGTCTGAATATTATCATTGGCTTGAAAAAGCTATATTTTTCTTTTTGTTATTTTCTTCTTTTCTTGCCTGTAAATTTGCTTCGTACGACATCAAATTTCCTATTAATTCTTCAACTTTTAGTTGAGATAGATCATTAGCCGCTTCGATGGCCAACACTTTTCATTCCCATTCATTAGTTAAGGAATTTAAAATACGTGTAAATAAATTAAAATCTGTAAATTTGACTCCAAGTGCCATAAGATCATGTTGAATAGTTTGAAATCAAGTGTACATATCACCAATAGATTCATTTACTTTCATTTTAAATAAAGAAAATTAAATTTGTAAAATGGAAATCTTTGTTTGTTTAACTGTATTTGTGCCTTCATGAGTGATTTGTAGTGTACGATGTATATCATATGCAGTATTGCACAACATGACACGTGAAAATTCATTTTTTTCAAGTGAACAGAATAGAACATTCATGGCTTTAGCATTATTTGTTACTGTGTTCTTTCGAGCATCTGTCCAAGTGCTTATGTCTGTGTTTAGTGCTTCATATCTAGCTTGCGTTGCTTGCCAAATTTTTAGACCATTAGCTTTCATAAAAATATGCATACGTGTAGGCCCGTAAGCATAATTAGATCTAGTGAATTGTGGAGGACGTGCAGTGGATTGACCTTCTTGAAACGTACTTTCCATATTAAATATGTTTCAATTACGTGTTACTGTAACTTGAAATAACCATGCTCTGATACCAAATGAAAGTGCGTATGGATCGTATATTTATAACTTAATATGCAAGTGTAATAAAAAGCTAACTTATAACTACTAGAGTAAAGTAAATAAAAGTAAAGAAACAATCACAACAGAGTTTTTATACTGGTTCGGACCTCCTGTCCTACATCCAGTCCTGAAGCTCCCCTTTGGCTTTAAACTAGTAAACAACCCTCGCTTTGCCCGGAGGAATAGGCTTGATACAGAAAGTCTTTTCTTGACAAGTATGTGTTCTTAGTAACATTGATTTTGACTGCACAGTACAAATCTTCCTATAATCTCCTTTGAGTAGTATGTGTATGTGAAGCTTTGTTTTTAGGAAGAAATAAGAATGGTGTATTGATTGCTTTTAGAAATCAAAGTATGCAAAGAGTAAAGAGAAAAAGATTCAGAAATTTCAAGTGATTTTGTTTCTCAAAAACTTTACATATTTATAGGTGTTAAAGAGTTTTCTTGAGGAGTAACATCCTTTAATATGTTCTATTTCAGTCTAAGGGTTGCAATCTCTGAGGAAGAAGAGATGCAGTGAAAAGATATGGATGCAACCATAAGAATGAAGTAAGTGGCTATTATTAGTTTTAGCCCGTTACCCAGTTCAGATGTTTGGGATAAAATTCAGACGTCTGTCTGGTTATATATTTTTTAACCAGCGAACTCAGTCAGACGTCTGGGATAAAATTCAGACGTCTGTCTGTTTATAAATTTTTTAGTCAGAGAACTTAATCAAACGTCTGTCTTATATGGAAAGACGTCTGATGCATGTGCACTTCTAAAACTAAATAGTGAAAACCTTGTAAAAAATTTAATGTGCAATTTTGTGTAAAAAAAACTACTAAAGGAGATTTTACAAACCATCTACATATGAATATAACATACTATAATAGCTTCTCTAATACCAATAATTCTTTTCATCTATTGTTCGTCTTTAAGTCGTGATATTGTGAATTCTCGAAGCATTTACCTACAAATAGATGGAATATATTGAATGTGTATGATTGTATTTATTGTCATCGAAACCATAGAATAGAGGTTCTAACATTCTCCCCTTTTTGATGATGACAACTATACAGTCACTTATCAAATAAGCATATAACTCGCTGAATGTGATTCCTCCCCCATATACATGTAATATGATTTCTCTCCCCCTTTGGCATTATTCGTTAGACGATTTATCGGCAAACGGCAGTGTGTTTGTGATTTTACAGAATCAGTAAACTAGTATATATTATTATTGTCTTGGGGTCACGTCGCTATTTTGAGCACGACCGTATTTTTGTTTTGTCAATTGGAGTTTGTACGCGAACGAAAAACCTATGTAGCGAGATGCTGGTATTAGCAAATTATATATATATAACCCTTAAATTCGTTTTCAACCCTCCTCTCTCTCTTTTGAACCATATTGTTTCATTGATAAATAAAAATTAGATACACCTCTTCATTGAATCAAAACAAATTCTATAAAAATCAAGAAAATAAAAAGTGGGTATCTTTGAATTAGAAATGAGTAGATCTACATTTTGGTACTCATTTTGAAGGATGCGGTCGAAGTTGTAGGGTGCAGCAATTCTAAACAGTGAAGGGTTTTAGACCCAAACGAACCAGGGTTTTGATTCTTGTAAAATTAAGGTGGAGTTGGGTGATTCGGTGCTTATATTTGCGTTTATGGATTGTTTGGCACTTGGGTGCAAAATTTGGCGACGTGCAGTTATAAGGGGATGGGTGCGACCTAACACTTTAGCATGGAGGGAGGCTCACTATCGCGATTTTGATGGTGAGGGTGGACGTGAAGGCGTAGTGATGGACGTGTGGAGATTGGTAAGGGGTGATCAATGGTGGTGTCTGTTTATCGAACGGTGGCTGGGCGGAGGAGTTATTGGTGGTTGAAAGGATCGGCCATAGTGGGTGAAGTTATGGAGTTGAGCGGGAATGAATAGTGAGGAAGAGGATTAAATTTTAAATTGGGTAATTAGTTTTAAATAAATTGCAATTAGTATGTTTAATTATAATTTAAAAATCGATAACTAAAAAATTGAATAAATCTCTCATGTGAGGTCCAATCGAGACGAAACTTTTTTGCATTGCGCTCGTTATGACGATAGCTTCGCGATGGACTAGTTTGGTTGAATTTGAAGCAAGTGAAAATTTGGGTTAAAATCGGACGTCATTCGATTTAAGTTCAAATTGGAACGCCAAAGTATCCACTGCAATTTTGGTGAGTTTAACTCACCTTTTTGGTCAAATCAATATGTAGTATAGTGGGTAAAAATTTACTATTATGTTTGGTTGAAATTATTGGCTGATTGGTTAATTATCTCCTTTTAAAAGCGATTGTCATTTAAAGTGAAATACAGGAAATTATATATTGTGAAATCTGGATTTCTCACAGTAGTGATTTAAAATTTCCAGTTATATATACCTGTTAATTCTGTTTCCGTTATAACCCTATTATATACACTGTTAGTTGCTTAATCATGATTTTTAGCACTGTTAGTTATGACATGTTATATGTTCAAAACTTAACCTCTGTAGTGATAAATAAAACAACAATAATGTTGGTTAAGTGCTTTGGTGATTATTGGCCTCAGTTTAATATTTTGGAAATACTATTAATTGACGTTTGGCTTGAAATTGGTTTTTGATTCGGAAAATGATTTCAAATTCTGATCTTTGGGTTTTATGTATTTTTATTCAAGCAGTTTTTGAACTTCTCAATTTTACCTCGACCTTTTTATTTTGCTTTTTCTAAACCATTTAGAATGTTTTAAAGTTGTTTAACTATCATATAATAATGAGCTAAAATTGTTTACCTATTATTTGATAATGTTTAAAGGTGGTTGTTTCTATTTAATATTGTTTAAAAGTTATTTATTAATATTTTAGTATTTTGAAAAGTTATTTATTTAAGTAATTGATATTGTTTGAAGATAATAATAATTATTTATTAATAATATTCGATGTTGGTTTTCCCTATGAAAATAAATCCCTGATTTGATTGATGCTTGTTTGTTTTTGATAGTTAAATAACCGACTATCAAACTTGGCTAGTTTTAAATTATCATTGTCGGTTTGCAGAGACCGAGATTAGATATATTATCTGAAAACCATGTCAAACTGGCATAAGCGTTCGAATTGGAACATCTTGAAGATGATTAAAGATGGAGCTTTTAAAGTGCAAGGGCTACTTGCTACTAATCCTAATGGTGATTGCAAAAATGGATGTAGTGGAGGTAGTGTCTTCGGTTTCATTCAGACCCAGAACAAATTTTATGGATGACTGCTGACATTGCATTTTTTCCTGGAGGGTAGTGTTAGCAATTTAAGTGAAACTGATATCTAAAAGGTAAAATGTAGCCTCTAGCCACATCAACTGGTAAATGAGTAAAGTTGGGACGTGCCGATGGGCTTAGTGGGTGGCTCTTATTAAGGTATGATCATCCCTTATCTAGAGTCAATATCTATGTATGCTTCGGGGCCCATTATGGTTGTTGATCAACCAAAGGGGTGATCATATTCGGTGCTATCCAGTGAGGGGTAGGATCGGTCCTGAGTAGTAGAAGTTCAAATTAAGGCAGCCTCATGTACATTTTATCTAAAGGTGTACGGATTCGGTTGGTAGACCCTTACCCTTTCATAGTTGGAATTCATTTTCCAATATAAGCCTTTGGACTTGATTGTATACCTATTATGCTAGAATTTAATTAATATAATAATTTCCGCTATGATTCAGTATTTATTTTAAACTCTAGACATTATTATAATATCAGAGGACTTTCAATAAAATATTTTGGTTGTCGTAAGGTAAAAACTCGTCCGTGTTTATGTGCGACGTGGTCTCACGAGATACCTTTATTTTAAAAGGTTTTTATAACTTTAAAATCCATTTGGGTGTGTTTCTCACGTTGTTTTACCAGCCTGATCCGGGCGTTATTTCCTTTTAATGCTTGAGTTAGAGCGAGCATATTTTAGATATAGATTGGGATGCTTTGGAGCTTTAGGAGACGAGATGAATGCCTTTAAGACATACTCACATATATTTGTTTATCCGCTGTATTATTAGTTGTATTTGCGAGCATTTGTGAGGACAGGTTGTTATAACTGTCAAGGCTGGTGATAGATTAATGTACTCTAATCGATGTATGTATATTACAGTTTTCTTTTGCAAAATTCTGTTGTATATTATATTTTACTCGTCTCGTTGTGAGATTCTGTTCTATATTTTCTTTCCTTTTCCTCCTACAATTTGTCTTTTTGACACTTGGATGCTCGGTACGTGAATGCCACGGGTGAATTAGTGTGGACTTTTGAGGTCTGAAAAGGTGGGTCATTACAGGTGAAAACAAAACCATCCAAAGAATCAATGAGGGAAAATCCAACAAGAAGTTGGATCGGTACCGATCCAACCCATGGATCGGTATCGATCCACGAACTTTAGTCCAAAGTTTCCCTCACTCCTTCTATGTGCTAATGATGATCCCAGAAGCCAATTTCCAGTATTAATTTGTTGATCCCATGCAATTCTCCATCAATCTTCACGAGCA
This sequence comes from Allium fistulosum, assembly GCA_030737815.1. Taxonomy (NCBI): domain Eukaryota; kingdom Viridiplantae; phylum Streptophyta; class Magnoliopsida; order Asparagales; family Amaryllidaceae; genus Allium; species Allium fistulosum. The sequence continues at coordinate 1,187,936,320 of CM060904.1, read as the reverse complement.
CTCAAAATCAGCAACTCCATTCTTCCATACAACCATCATTTGGACTTAGAAACAAGGTAATAATGGTGAAAACAAGTATGGAATCATGAAGCTAACTGCAAATCGAGCCAACATAAAGAGTTCAAAACAACCATTTTGGCAATCTTACAGATCGGTATTGATCCAGGCTTTGGATCGGTACCGATCTACGTATTTTGTTGAGGTGTCCGCCTATTTTCTTGGAGAATTGGTCTATGGCGTGGAAAACAAAGTGGATATCATGGAGGCAAGATTTTAGGCCTCCTACGTCTATAAATAGAGTGGCGGGGCTCGTATTTATAGATTTTTTTGCTCTTTCTTTCTCTACTCTAACTTCTTGTAATCACCCTCAGATTTATACCAATCCGTAAGAACAACTGCCTGTAATACAGTGATCTAAGCAATAAAATCACTAAGTGGACGAAGGCCAAGATTAACCGAACTACTATAAATGCGCTGTGTTATTTTCTTGCTCATTTTCATTTATTTTCTTCGCTTTTTATTCTCTACATAATCTTCTAGGTGTTTGTGTCATTTTTTGTTCAAACGCTCGGATTCGAGAATTATATAAAATATAATAAGATACTTAATAAGGAATGAGAAATGTGTTTTCCATTCCAAACGTAGTTTAATATAGAGAATTTTTTTCCATAAAAGATAATTCCATGAGTTCATGATTTTTTATCTAAACTATTGACTGTAAACTAGTTACAGTAGATGGAATAAATAGCCTTAGTAAGTGGCTGATGGAGCTTCGTGTTTCATACGCCATCAAGCAGTGGCAGAAATAGTGGGAGTTTACCACATAACACTTATTAGCGGATGCATTTAGATATGAGAAATTTTTTTAGTATATATACCAAATATTAATTATGAAATAAAAATTGTTTTTCAGGATTGACTAAAAATAAACATAGTCTTACTTTGTTATGAATATATGAATATTCATTATAAGATAAATCTATAATGGTGATTTTTATAACATTAGTGATGCATTAGCAATAGAAAATTGTATATAATTTTAACAATTATATATAATTTTAACAATTATTTTGGATTTAAGATCAGGCCATAACTTTGAGAAATAATTTTCTAATCATATGATTATGAATCAAATAACACTGGTGAATTATATCTCAAGGGATTAAAGGGAAAACACCCATTCAATGGGAGTGACGAAAGAGTTGATGAACTCTTTGGATTGATACATAGAAATGTATGCATTCTAAGGTATAATGATACTAAAGTGGATCCACTTACTTCATTAAATTCACTGATGTATTATCATAGACATGAACATCTGTATTTGATACACAAGTAGTATATTTATGATAAGTTCATAGAATATAAAAACGAAAGTAGGAAATGTAATGACCCGGGATTTTTATCGTCTTGAATTATGAATATTCATTTTTAATATATAGTAATACGGTCTTTTAATCAAAATAAAACACCTGTAAATAATAATTGGTAATAATAAACAGTTTTAATCAAGATAATATTTTGAATTTTCCAGATTTTATTTATTTAATAGAAAATTGATTTAATTTGGAATTTCTTATAATAAACAAATTTATATATAAATTAAAAACAATATATAATGGTAAGTGAAAAAGTAGAAAATATATAAGAAAAATATATGGTGGAAATGAGAAAATTAAATAAAATCATTAAACCATTTTTAAAGAGAATAGCAAACTTTTATTTCTTTGAGTATACAATTCTAATATAAAATGAATGTGAATATGGAGATTTAAATTATTTTTATTCAATACCACTTTACATTTAATTGTCCTAAAAAATATAGTGAAAGCATGAATCAAATGGAATTAAGGAAAAGAGAAGTTAACATTTAAAATTTACAAGTCAAATGGAAAAGAACAATTCCTGGTCAAAAATTCAAGCTGAAAATTAGATTTCATCTCAACTTCATGTCAAAGCCACCAAACTTCAACATCAATCCATCAAAAACATTGTACAGCAAACTTAAAAGATCTTAAATCTTTCTTGAGCCCCAAAATTCTGTAAAAATGCATCATTACATCTTTGCAAACATGTATATATAGAGGTATGTATGTGTGTATGTTTCAGTTCTTTCAACCCTGTAAAACAAACCTGTAAAACAAAACACACTGTAAGTAAGAAAAAAAAAGGAGAAAAAGAAAACAACCTGCTCTGTCAAAATCAAAAGGCAAGGCAAGATTATCAAAATTTCAGATCATCGACTAGGATTCAAGTGGAAGTTTTTGGAAGGCCTAAGCATGTTTAAGATGAGCATTCAAATCTGGAAGTGTTTTACTTTACTCTGTAAATGTTAACAGAGTTTAAAAATCATGTATACTCTGTTTTAAAAAAAATCAATATCTCTCACCTCGATTTGAATTGGCTATTGATGTAAACTAATGAAATGCTTGTTTTTGAGTCTAGATCCCACTATAAATAGTTTGAAGTTTGTTTATTTTGTATATGGTGTGGATTTGCAAAAATACAGTAAGTAACCCAAGTTTTGTCGATTTTCAACATACTCAAAACTTTGAATCATGTAAGCAATCATGATTGTGGGTTAAAGGTAGGAATTTTAGTTAAAGATTCATGACTTTTAATCGCCTAGATTGTGAGGAATTGGAAGATGATCAGAATCCGTTCAAAAATTAATTTCTGGCGACGTAGTCGACAACGGAAGGAGAGGCTTGGCCGAGGAGGAGCCTAACGACGAGGCCGAGGGGTTCACCATGGAAAATTCTTGGAATTGGCTTTGATTGGGTTGGTGTGGTGATTTTAGGGTTTAGGGCATGTTAAAAGTGAGGTTCGGTCATCAAGGTGCCTCATCGGTTTGGGGTCATCGGAGTCGATCGGTGGTTGCTGAAAGGGGACATGGAGGTAGGCGATTTCGTCAGGGGTGGCGGCATGTCCTAAAGGTTGGTATCGCGATTGGACGAGGAGATTATGTTGACGCCTGTAGAAAATTTGAAAGGTAGCAGCAGTCGAAATTTGCTAGGGACTGTTGGCGGTGGAGCTAGGGGGCGATGATGGTCGAGCTTGGGAAGAGATGCGCGTATATGGTCTTGGTTTGGTAGTTCGACGTCGGCAGAGTTCGTGTACGTGCACGCGTCCATGTTTGGCCGTGCACGAAGATGGGTTCCAGGTTTAGGAAAATGATGGAATCTTGGACGATGTTGTTTGTTGTAGTTTTGGTTTGGGTTTTAGAGTCTGGCGAGAGAAGTTGGGTGGATGATCGATGCAGACAGAAGGTTGATCGGAGTCGAGGCTTTGGGAGTTCGGTTTTCGTGGGTTCGACTGGAAATTTGGGGAAAGAAGAGTGAAGTGGGTTTTGGGTTGGTTGGGTATGGGTCTCGGCCCAAAGTAAATGATGAAGGAAAGAGTTTTGATATTAGAAATGTTTTAATATAAAAATATATATATATATATAGTAAATTTTAAAATGTTATAACTAGTGCATACGAAACCCGATTGACGCGAAACATTTTGCGATGAGTTCGTATCGCCGAGCACCATGTCGTCATGAAAATTGTTGTTGAGTTTGAATAAGTAATAATTTATGGTATATTAAAACGGACAGGTTTTAAATACGGAATTTAAAAAAATTTAGCCGTTTAAAATTTATATATTCTATTTATCGACGTTAATTGCAAGATAAAAATATGTATGAATTAAATTGGAGTAAGTAAGATGATTAGACATCTGTTTAGCGGAATAAAACACTGTTCTGCTAATTGTATTTAATTAGACCCCTATTGGCAGAAATAACCATCGTTCTGCCGCTATCCCTGAATAAGTGTGTTTTTGGACATTGACTAGCAGAAATAAACCCTGTTCTACTATCACATTTGTATGGACACCTAATTACTATCCTATTGATTATATTGGAATAAAAAAAATATTGATTATTTATATAAATCGTTTAATAAAATTCCACTGCTTATAAAATTCTTAACTCGTGTGTTTTAGGTCCAAATCCAACGTGGTCAGTCACGTTGGGTTCGTATTAACGAGATCTTTACTACGGAATCAAACTGGTTTGATTTGGAGCTTGCAGAATTTTCAGTAAAATTCGAACGCATTTGAATTTAATTAGAATCAGAACGTGAAACAACAACAAAAATAAAAGGTGAGTGTTTTATAATGCTCACGACATACTTGAATATTTTTATGTTAGTTAAATTAAAAATTTTGAAGTGATTTAAATTTGTTGATTGTTGTTTGATAATTTTAATTGACATTTAAATGGACATCTAAATTAACTGATAGAAATTTAAATCGACGGTTAAATTGAATGGGAAGTAAACTACTAGTAAAATTCCTGATTATTTATAATTGGTTAATTGATGCGATTTATTGACTGATTTGGATGTTGATTGTGATGGATGCTATTGATTGATGTTTTGGATGATTTGGATGTTTATTTATTTTGATATATCCCGCTATCATCTTGTATATTATTTACAGTATATAAAACTATAAATCGACTTTTTTGAATAAATTAAGAAATAGGTTGAAATGATATATACCTATGACATTTATTTTGAATTGAAATGATATATATCCACCCTTGAAATTAAATTGAAATAATGGATTCACTTGGCCATAGGATAGAAAATTATATGCGGGCACCGAATTGGTTAAATTAAATGATTTTAAAATTTTGGTTTGAAATTATTTAAATGATTTGGATTTTAAGAAATAAAATCGAATTTAAATGGAAATGGAAATTGAAAGTGATTTGAATTGGAAAATTTGGAATTAAATCAGTTTGACTTTGAAACTATTTTCAAATAAAATATTTTAATATAAACTACTTAAATCTATCGTTTTTTAAATATTCAAAATAAATTCGATTTTCCAAGCTATTTACTATATAACCCATTTCAATACTCAAACTATTTTCTATTAAACTATTTTAACTATTTAAGCTATTTTAAAACTATTAAAACTATTTTTCTAAAAATTCAAACTGGTCAGAGTGGGAATCATTTTTATTTAAATCATGGATTTAAATACGAATTGGGTTAAAGTGAAGTTATAACCTAAATTGTAATTCGAATTGAACTTTGAAGTGAAATTGACGCATCAAACTAAGTTGATATATTTTGAAGCAAATATGATGATTTTGAAGCGAATATGATATTTTGATATCAAGTATGAATTGTTTTCGAAATGTAACAGTACTAACCAGTGTGCAAAACGACTTTTAGTTGTTAAAGAGATCGGGGCCTCTTATTGGCATACTCTCTATCAATATTGGAACCACTTTAACAACTGTGTATATGGAGTGATGGTCCAGAATGAAGTGGTTGGATTGGACGTACGTTTGCTGGATTTGAAGAAAGAGAACGATGATGGATTGGCCTGACACTTGTGTCAATTTGAAATGACTAAAACAGGAGCCGTACCGGCCAATGAGGTTAGCTACCTCTAGCGGACACACTTCTTCGTATTACTATCATGACATTGTGATTGTTTGGTGCGCACCCTCTGATTTTGGGAGTGTTGGACGCGGTGGGCCGTTAGGGGTCACCACTAGCTGGAAAGGGTAAACTGGTAGTATCATACCTTGGACGTCGCCTCACGTGTTTTGTCATACTTTTATCCCTATATGAGACCCATACGATTTTGGTTTAGTGTTGTCGTATCACGGCGCTCCCTATCCACCGATGGTTTACTGGTGTTTTATATGCAAACTGTAGGATGATGCATAAAAACGCGTTAAGGGGGATCAATGTAAAGCCTTAACGCTATGAAAATATTTATTTTACTACTATATATAAATATTTTGATGGATCCTTAAGAGATGGAAAATCTCGTAACATCTCTTGAGTTATTGCACGCACGTTATACACTGGATAGGAGATGTGAAATCCCATAAACATCTCTGATGCTATTACACTCATATTATATGTGTTATCGACTTGACTTACATAAAGATATTTTAGTCCTAACTCGAGTGTTTTGTCTTTTCATTACGCTCGGGTCAGACCTGAGTTTTCAGCTTATCGAAGATTATTCTCTAGAGGACGAAGACAAAGATTTGGTACATTATTACTGGTATTATTCCATCATTGTTTGTTCCACTGCATTATTTTATTTGTTCTGTTGTGTATATATATAACTTTGATAAATGTTGTATAAATTATAATCAAAAGTATAGTAAACAGCTTTATGAACTGTTTATTTGACTATTATATTTTGTCATTCCGCTGCGAGATTCTGTGTTGTTTCCTTCTTTTCTTAGTTTTCTTAATTAACAGATTTGATTATCCATATTCCGGATTGTTTCAATTGGACATATGTGGATTATTGTCAATTTAAACCTTTCGAAATGTGGGTCGTCACAGGAAACATAACATGCAAATAAAATAAAATAATATAATTTGATGATATCAAATAGGTGATCATATTGGAAGAGTACCAAAAGTGCTTGAAGAGGGATAATATTCAACCTCAAAAGTCACTCCTTCCTATGATATATAATAATGTATCGATAATGAGTAATTGAACTTTGTTACGATTGATGATGAGTGACGTAGAGTTAACTTTTTCCTATATGAATATGTATTTAAGAGTAAGTACTTATGTTAAATTTAATTTCATATAGGATACAAGCTTGTATAAGATATGAGTCGATAAGAAACAACTACATATCCTAGGTCAAGGAGTTGACAGGTTGTATGAGTCAAGAGGTCTCATGTAAAATTCGATCATGAAGGAACTTGTGTGAACAACCCCAAAGGAATTGTGGATTGACCAACAATGGCTGACTAATTTATGTTATGCCATAAGTTTCATAAACTGAAAATTAAATCGATTTGTATAAGTATTTGACACGATCCAAACACTCTAAGATGGAAACTGGTTATAAAGGAGGAAAAGAAATTAACAAGCCTAAAATAGGTACAACTCATTAGAATGTCTAATACAAATTCTCGCACATTAAAGAGAAACTATGATTTTCATATCAATGTCAAGAAAATAAATTGTAAGTAGTAACAATTTGCCCAGTTGCCAATAATTTGTAAAGTGTATAGACTCTAACATATAGCATAATGCTTAAATCAAGAATAGATTTCAAGTACATTATCAAAATGCGATTTTGATAGTTGTACCCGAATGGATACGATCCATTAGTCGCATGTGAGTCTTCGAAAGGAAGACCGATGTAGTTGGAGCATAGTAAGCACCATTAATGAGAATAACCTTGTAAATTTTAATTATTGAAATTAGCGCAATAGATTTTTCAGTTAACGTGCTTGAGTTAATTTGGATTCTACTCGCAAAATTATCATCCAATATGACTTTGAATTTGATAAGTTTTTACTAAAATAGAAATTCTGAATACTGATTTAAAATATAATGTTTGCACATGGTAACCAAAATGTCACGATGTTAGTGGGAGAGATAACTAGAATATTTAGTGAATATTAAGATCCAAGAACTGATATTCTAGTATCGTTCGATAAGCACCAGAATCGAGCTAATATTTTGACAAAAAAATCAAATAGTTTATGTTCAGTCAAAATGCAGAGGAAGTGTATGCCTATAAGAAAGAATATTAAAAGGTACTAAAATATTTCTAAAAATATAAGTAAGGATGTTAGGATTGTCCCAAACAATATGTACAGTCACCATACCAAAATGTTTAATATAGAACATATGACATGGATTCCTTATGCATCGACAATTGGAATTATCATATGTGCTATACTGCCAACTATGTTGTAATTTGCTTATGTAATTGGTACATTGAGCGAGTTTTCAAATTCAAACTAAAATCACTAAATGGTAGTTATGACTGTTCTCGAGTATTTAAGAAATACTATAGAATTGTTTATAGAAACAACGAATCCTTATGAAGGAGAATTCAAACTCAAACTTCATAAGTGATATAGAATATAGTATGTCATACTAAATACATGTTCAACCTTAGTTAGGGAGTTTTGAGTTAAAAATGTTCTAAATTAGAGGCGGTGACTGATTCAACCAATGGCTAAGTACATTGCGTTAAATAGCGCAGCTATGAAAGTGGTATAAACATAAATGCATAAATTTATAACTGAGCTAAGGATGAATCCAAATGTGGAGAATCCTATGATATTATTTTATCATAACAATGCTGGGATGCAAATCTTAAAAGAAACTAGGGTTCACAAGATGTCTAGATACATGCTCTAAAAGTTCTGCATGATAAAAACAGTTTATCAACATCAGAGAAATGTTCGAAGATAAGTTAGGTAGTAATTCAATATAGCAGACCCATTCGCTAAAGGAATAGCTCGATCAGTTTTGAACTGATTGGAGGAATGAAATTAAAGACTCCATAATTGACCCCAAGTGTGAGTGGGAGATTGAAAGAGTCAATGGTATACCCTAAGAGAAATTATGTAATTTTTTAGATATATCTAACTCTGTATTCAATCTTATTTGTAGTTATGGTGTTTGTTTTCTTTTATATACTTTGTTATATTGTGATATAATTAATTTAAAATTTATTAATTAAAAAATCCTTAAATAAAATGTTACGAGATTCTAGTTTCAAAAAGTTGCAATATTAAGTAATTAACCACAAAATAAAATGATATTTTGTTTTAAATATTCCTCGCCAAAGGATATCGTTGTATTTGTTGAGATCAAAGTGCATAATGCCCTCCAAATGTTGAGCAGTGAATTACATATTCGTAGTTATTAGATAACTATGGAATGGCTCATCCGAGAGTTTCTTACTAGTCGATAACAACTAGGTCAAACAGCAAAGCTCAATGTAGCAATATTGCACGGTTCTCTCGACTTGAGAACACGATGGAATTTCAATGTGAATACTCCATTTTGATTATAATTAAATCATGGCATGACAATCCACTTAGCGACTATAGTTGGGTCTGAGTTCAAACATTGGAAATGAAGCACTGTTCAATAGAGAATTCTTCTCCTCAGTTGTATAACATAAGTATCACAATCTACTATAGTCAGCTCGATGTCAAAATCTCTGGCCAGAGAAATACGGTTAATACTAAATATTATTATAAAACCAATGACTTTTTTCTTGATCTAACCAAGTTGAATATGGATAATATTGGAATTTTGACCAATACCAAATTCCATATATCCTAAAGTGAAACGAAGAGAACGTGTGTAAATTATTGTTACTAAATGGTACCGCTTAAGAAAATATAAAATATGATTTTATGAAAAGGTCTGTAAACGATGAGTTCAGCCGAAATGTTACTATACTAGCTAAGTTATGTATGAACATTAATATTTAAATTGTTCAATATTAATCACTGACTGAATTCACACCTCTAAGTCATACAACCGCATTTGTAAATTCTCCAAAAAAGCACACGACTTAGTTAGTTTATACAGTGTTATAAATGAAGCACCCTACATCTATAAACATACTATCCAAGAGCATTACTAGATAATACATAGAATGAGGCAATATTAGGCTGTCATACGTGAATACTCCACTGGGCTAACACTGGTACGTATTTAAAAAATCGAATAAATAACTCACCTATACATACATAGTATCGGCACATAGCAATAAACATGTGTGTCTCCAGTATAGAAAAATATATGATATACAATAAACAACTAAGAACACAGACTCGGTATTGCAACGATCAGATATAATATAAAATATACAAGGTATATTCAATATACGACGCAAGGATATACCTACATGAGACTATATAATAAAGATGATATACCACAATAATTATCTAACCTCTTCTATACCCAAAAATACAAGCTGGTCTCTTTGTCCCTGAACCTGAAATGTCTCGAACATCCATGTACTATATAAATAACATACGAGTCAGACTATGTATAAAACATAGATGTAAAATGTCTCATAATAATGTGTATGGTATAATAATAATAATAATAATAATAATATCATCTACAACATCAAAATCTCAAGAATAGCGTCAATCACAAACCATGCATAGGAAAATTTCATCAACCGTATAAATCAAGTCAAACAATACATCAGGGGAACAATATCAAATGGCGAATCACTCATACATTTAATCATCATCAATATATAAGAAATCATCAAGTAAAATATGGCTAGCACAAAAATGCCCAAAATAGATATAAATAGACATTCCTAGGTCTGTCAATCTCATAAAAGCATGATAAGTATATCCAAATAATAAATGGCGACACATGCCAATAAATGATACAGTTGGTGACACATGCTCAATAAAATATAAGTGATGAAAAACGCCTATAAAATATAGCGGTGAACCCACGCCAAAGAAGGATAAGGAGAATGACCATACACTAGACATCAATCATAGGCAGGATCATATCTCAACATCATATAAGAGGTGCACAAATACACGTCCGTCTACCATTCACACAAGAACCAAACCATAGACTAATGGTTGTCTGCCTACTCTAGGAGCACATGAATTATCCATCGGGATCTGCTCCAATAGTCTTCAATTACCTCTATAGTATCGTAACAATATCCACCGATGTGCTCGTCAATGTGACGATTTGGTCATAAACTGGTTCCTGCCCCTACAGTAACATACTACTGGCCTAGGTGACATAAGGGGCTAAGGGTTAACCACCCTACTGAAAATACTACAATGTGTTACGGATCTAGGGTGCGACACAGAGACAGAGTCGGCGGAGTGGATAATGGCCTAATCTGATTCACTCTAACCCAATAACCACAAGTATGTCATTGGTAGAGGACTATTATCTATTAATAGGCATAAAGCCTGGTGCTATGACCCAGCTAAATCCCATGAGCTACCTCGTTCCCATAGCTCATAATCCACATATGAGTGTCATTCACGAGCAAAGAATAAATAAATAAATATCACTATAGCATCACATATCATCGCGTGTTACTAGTCCGTTTATTTAGTACTCACATATCATACTCGCTCCTCCATGGTATTCTATATTATGAGTCATATAAAAAACTGGAAAAATATTATCGAATTTCCCATATCAAACGATATCACTAATCCACTTACTCTATAACGACCTACCTTTTGGAAATTTTAAGCAAACACACACGTCAGACTCAAACCATTCAAAAAGGCAAATTTTTATGGGGTAAATAGGAAAAGCAGAGAAAGAAAGAAAACAAATAATGAATCTTGTAGCGGAATGACAAAATATTAAAATTAAATAAATAGTTCATGAAGCTGTTTATAAATAACATTGATTAAACTTTTATAATACAGATCAGAGTTACATACAACAAGAATAAGTAATAAATAAATGCAGCGGAACAACATTATGCAGTGGAATAAATATAACACATAATAATAGTACAAAATCTTTGTCTTCATCCTTTAGAAAACAGTGTTCGATAAACTGAAAAGCTCAGACTGACCCGAGCGAATTGAAAAGATAAAACACTCGAGCCAGAACTAAAAGATCTTATATAAGTTAAATCAACAGTAAATAAATATGAGTGTAACGGCATCAGAGATGTTTACGGGATTTGACATCTCCTACCCAGTGTCTAACGTGAGTGCAATAACTTAAGATATGTTCGGGATTTCCATCTCCTAAGGATCCGTTAAACTATCTACTATGTAGTACAATACGCTATTATAATAGTGTCTATAGTAAAGTAAAGTATTAAAATAGCGTTAAGGCGTTACCCATATCCCCCTTAACACATTTTATATATTCCCATAGTCTATACAGTACCGTATGCTCCTCCATGAGGTTTACCAGAGGGTACTCCATAAGTATGGTACAAAACAAACTCATAGAAGGCGCGATAGGAAATGTGAACACGGCACTCGAGGCAATGCCAGGGTAGATATACCAATTGCGGATCTGCACTGGTGGTAACGCATAGCAGCTACTACCACCCACCTCGGAACACACTCCCATAATCAAAATCAAGGGGTGGCCACCAAATCATTACAAGGTCATAATATGGTATCGAAGAAGCATGTCTGATAGGAGGAATGACCTCACTTGGCCTAGTGTGGCTCCTGTTTTAGTCACATCTAAGCTGACTCACGGGAGTCAGGGTCACGTAAATACCTCATACAGAAATCGTTCGCCAAACCATCCTACTTTATTTCTGGAATCTCCACCACGTACACAGTTGTTAAAGTGGTTTTCGGTATTGGCAAAGAGTATGACAATATCTGATCCCGGTCTCTTTAACAACCAAACGCTTATTACACACCAGATGGTTCTTTTATATTTCCAAAACCATTTCATATTGATATCAAAATATCATATTCTCAAACAATATCACTTTTGAAATTATATTCACAATTAGGATAAATTATCATTTCAAAATCCCAACTAATGTCATAACATTATTAAACCTTATTCGCTTTGATAATCACGGCTTTAATTATAAACATTTCCACTTTACACCATCTGAAATTTAGAAAATAATTTAGATAGTTATAACTAGTTTAATTAGCTTAACATAGTTTTAAAATAGATATAAATTAGGTTAAATAGGTTTAAAATAGGTAAAAAAAAATTAAAATAGATTAAAGTACTTTAACTAGATTTTAAAATAGTTTAAATGGTTTTAAAATAAATTTAAATAGGTTTATTATGGATTAATTAGATTTAAAATAGATTAAATGAATTTAAAATAGATTAAATAGAATTAAAATAAATTAAATAGAACTAAATTAGATTAAATAGTTTAAAATAAATTAAAATAGTTTAATATAATTTAATAAAGTTTAAATGATTTAAAATAGATTAAAATAGTTTAAAATAAATTAAAAATAGATTAGGATAGAGTAAATAGGTTAACTAGTTTAAAATAGGTTAAATTAGATTTAAATAAATTAAATAGTTTAAATTGATTAAGTTGGTTTAAAATAGATTAACTTATTTTAATAGTTGAAAATCTAAAAATTAAAATTTTAAAAGAACATTTACAGTTTATATTGAGATAATAAATTTGAAATTAACATCAAATTTAACTATTTCAATTTTAATAGATTTTTAAAGTTATATCCAAACATTTCAATAACTCAAGTTCGATAATTCATTTATATTTGACAATTCAACTTTGAAATTCCAATTTAAATCCTTTGAACAATTCATTAAAAAAAATCCAATTTCAACCATAACACTTGGATTTTTGAAAATAATTCAGTTTATATAAAATCAATTTCTATTTCAAAATACCAGTTAACTAAATTCAAAATTTAAAGCTTTAAAAATTATTTAATTTAACCAATCCGGTGTCCATATATAATTTTCTACCCTATGGTCAAGTGATACGGATATTTATCATTTCAATCCGCAATTTAAAATTTTACGGGTATATATCATTTCAACCCACAATCCTAAAATTTAATTTCAAGTACATGAAATCGCTCAAGTCTATCATTTTAACTCATAACGATTTCTCCATAATCTACCAGATCGTTCGAGTATCATTTCAACCCATAGGGAACTTGTAGTGTTATAACAATAGAAAATATAACATCCAGTCATTCAATATCAATCAATCAAACATCCATCTCAATCATCATCCCAATCAACCAATAAATAACAATAATTGAATGATCATCAATAACGGGTATTAACAGGCAATTTAAAATTCAATATTAAATTAAATAGCAATTAAATTCAATAAAGGTCAGATTTACTTAGAATGACAACTTAAATATACCAAACATCAACCAATAGATTTCTAATCACATCATAAATTCAAATTAACTTACATAAGATAATCTAGTAGTTGTGAGTGGGTCAAAACACTCATATTTGATTTCAAATCGATTTGAAATCCAAAATAAGACCCAAAATTGAACAGTCTCAGAATTCGCCCAAACTAGTTCCAAAAGGTCCAAAATTCCGATATGACCGCAATGGCGAAAACCGCGTGTGAATCCGAGCTCGTATGCAAAAGTTATGCTAGGTAGAATGAATGAATAATTAAATAAAATTAATTAAATAAAAAGAAAAGAAGCACACGTCACCTATTCGTTCTGGAACGCTAGTAACATCTCGTTCGAACCACGCTCGAGAAAGAACAGCGCCGCCACCAATATCGCTTGTCGTTCGTCGTCTGAAGGCCTATCGCCCAGATCAGGTTGTCCTACGGCCACTGCCCTGGCCAGGCGCCCCAACTGGCCGCGCGCGAGACCCTCTGCCGCCCTTTGGCCATCACGCCACCGCCGGTGTTTGAATGCATTTTCTGGCGAACTCGATGACCATCTTGACAAACGAACACCAGATCTATTGCCTGCTCGACTCCCTCTTCCCAACGCCACACCCTGATCGTTAATTGGTTTAAGATCCACTGTTGGATCGTCCAAAACCTAGAATGGATGGTTGCGGTTCATCCTTGATTTCTAGACAAACGATGATTTGATGGCAAAAACGAATCGCAGATCTGGATTACACTCGTCAAGAGCTTCGAAATAGTACATAATTTGATATGGTTTGGAGGAGTTTGATTTTGAAATTGGTTTGGAGATTGAATTTTGGTTTTTAATGTAAATTAGGTTTCTGCCATTGAGGAAGAGAGAAGGAAAAGTCGGATAGAACTGTACATACAGGAATAAGAAAAATGACTGCTAGGGTTTGGGAAATGGAATTATTTATTTTAACAAAGCCCGATAAGGAAATATAAACGTATAACGGATTGGTACGAACGACAAATAGCGACCCAAAAGCTTGTTTCGCTTCCAAAACGGAAGTGGGTCATCCCATATATCAAAATATATGTTTTCGATATTTCTAAATCCAATAGAACAGGTTTCAAGTCCTAATTTCATGTATAAAGAAGTTAGCTTTAAAATCGGCTTATTTCAAATTAATTTCAATAAATTGATTTCTATGCGTTTCAAGCTCGTACGATCAAACGACAAGTCTGATCGCTGCGAAACTTGAGACCTTTCAATAATTCACCGTTAAGGATCCTATGAAACTAGTTTCGTCGAAATCTGAGATAGTGGCCAAAATGTCTTTTTTCGCGTTAATTAAATAAATCATTATTAAATTGATTAAATCACCTTTTTAAGTTTCAAAATTTAATAACTAACAATTTTCATCATTTTTGATTACTTGGACATTTACAATAATTTAAAAAAAATTACATATCAATTCAGTGTTAAATGTTACACTAATTACAGTGTTCAATTTCAACCGTAATTAATTCCGATTAATGTAATTTAATTCCAATAAATTGATTTAATTTGGTTTCAATCTTTTTATTCAGTCAATCATTACCCTATGTATATATTTAACCTCTGTTTATACTTTAGTACATTAATTTTCTCAATTTTCATCTTTTACCATATTAGCTGCGATATTTCAATTATATCGAATTTTTGTAAATTTCAACACAATTTAAAATTAGAGTCTCAATAATTAATTTATCTTGGTTTCATTCCTTTCATTAAATAAATTATTGCCTTAGGAATGTAATTAACCTTTCTGTACATTTTATTACATTCGTATTTTACAGTTATCGACTTAACTCCTATTGAAGTAACGTTTAATTACATTTAATTGCAATTGATTTTAAATTTAATTCAACGGATTAAATAAATTGATAACATATAATAATTGTCACCATTAACTTTTAATCACGTTTATAAGTTTATTATTTACAAACAAATGTTATAACAGCTTACACAATACTAATTCTATCCAATTACAATTTATTACACATTATCTCATTAATTAATACAAAATTTAAATTATCAATTACTCCTTTAATCCAATTATAAATTAATACACACATTATTACAATTAATTTATAATCTATAACCAATTATAACTTTTTAATCATTTTAATTAATTGGAATTACATTTAAAGCAGTTATCAATTACCTTAAATTAATACTATTACATTTCATTCCAGTTATATTCTCATTAATAGATCACAAATTTTTATTTCCTCCAACATTAAATCACCAAACCTTATTGAATTAACTATTTTTAATTATCGAAAATTATGGGTCGTTACACTCTCCCCCACTCAAAACTTTTCGTTCTCGAAAAGGAAAGGAAGGAAAAGGAGGAATTAAGTAATCAATATATCTTATTCAAAATATTAAATTTATAAATAATTAATTTACATAATTAAATAATTTATATAAAATATATCAATTTATAAACAATTAAATCCTTTCATATTCAAGTTAATAAAAGTTTGGAAAACATTTCACAAAAATTTTATAAGTCCAAAATTCATGGAATATTTCGGTAGAGTCTCCTTTGTACGGAGAGGTCTGGGAGAAATAATAATATCAATAATAACAGCATATATCATATTTGCAAAATGAAATATCCCAAACCACGGGAAAAGCAATATAATATCGCTATAAAATCGTAATCTGAAAACGTACCTATTTGTCGGACAAACAACGCTTAATTTATGAAACCAAAAGCAGTAGCAATTGCTTCCATAACATGTATTTCACTCATATAATCCAAAAGAGATAATAATTATATAAAAGAGAATATTTATGTTATCTCTATTAGTCACAAACAAATCAACACAACATACAATAATCACAAGCAACAAAACCATACAATCATCACATGCAATCAAAACAATCAACCACCCATCCATGGCAATCAAGACAAAGGGTTTGTTTGGGTTCAGAAACTTTTAATCATATAAAATGATAAATAAACTACTAAGTATACCATCCACTCAACAGTCTTAGATAAAACTCAATAGATTATTTATACATCCTACACAATAGAAGTATCATTTCCCAACCATTCCATAAGTCAAACAAACAATAATTTCAAATAATATTTAAGTTTTATTCTTATTACTCTTTCTTTTTCACATTATTCACTGTTCATTTTCATTTGTTCATACAATGCTTGTTTAATTTCTTTACATTTATCACTTACAAAAATCATTTTCCATTCATTTATACAATACCATTTTTCTTTTCATTACTTTACATTCATTGCTTACATAAGTTATTTCCATTTCAATTATTAGATTATTTATTATGTAAATCTCTTTACAATTTAATTCACCATTAATGGATTATTTCTTTTTCACATTCATTCTTCCATATATAGTATTATTGAATATTAAATCCATTTCTAAATCATTTCAATGCTTTTTGAAGTTATAACCTTTCAATTAACGTAATACTCATTTTTTAAATGGCTTCAACGTTAAATTAAGTTTATAATTATTTACTTACAGTGTTCACCTTTCTATTACTTTAATTAGTAGCATTCAAATTATTTACTTAGGTTTGCAATAAGCTTATACATCTTAATTCTCCCTTTAAAACATAATTACATTGAACATTTTCATTATTTAAGTTTTACTTGTATAATATTCCATAACATATTCTTATTAGCGTTACAACTTTTAACATTTTGGTAAGTTATATATATGTCTTAAGAATGCAATTGAAAGTTACACAAGTTCATCTTGTTCATTTTTTTTCAAAGTTCAATAATTCACCTTCTAAATTTTCATTATTCTTAAGTTCACAAGTTTCCAATTTCTCATATATACCATTAATCACTTAGCATCGAATAACTTATATTTTTCTTCATTCTAGAAACTTCCAATTATTAAAATAATTAAGATTTCATTCATTTCAATAATTGAAAACTACTAATTATCAGAAAATTTAAGAACTAAGTTCCGAGTTCATCTTAGTCACTAAGAAAATAATATATATATTTATCCTTTATAGATCAAATCATATTTAGAAATTCAAAATTAAGGTTTATTCATCAAAATAGATGTGTAGTAAAACAACTACAGCAGTCTCCCCACTTTGAAACTCAAAAATGAACGTCGATGATGCATGCACTCATCACCGAAATTATTTTCCAGCGACAGAGAGGGGAGTACAGAACTTATTTCCTTTAAAAGTTCCCTTTAAAACTTTCTTTCAAATCATCTTGAAACATTCATATCAGAAAATACTTCTAAATACTACTAATATTATATTCCAAAACCTTTTGAAAGAAATTTCAAAAATCCCGGAACTTCAGTTCTAAATTTCCAATTTATATTTACTTTATTTGTAAATCCTATTTTTCAATCAATATTCATAAAAAATTTCTACCTAACAAACAACATATTACATCCAACTATATCATTTATAAAATCTATTATTTTATATACAAAATATATAATATGCAAAATTATTTCATTTACCAATATTTCAAAACAATATTGTGTCGGGTTGCCCTATTAAGTGTTTAGAAATCCCTATCGATTCCATAGCGTCCTATGTACCAATTGGAATTTATAAATACGAAACAGAACAAATTAACACAATACAAAAACCTTTTATAATACTAACAAATATGCTCTCATATATATATATATACACTCAGCGACTAATTCTAGTGCATTACTACCCTATTTATATGAGTCAGATCCCACAAAGCTAAGGTTATCGCTAAACCAAAGCTCTGATACCAACTGTAACGACCTGGCTTTTTGGACGTTTTAAGCAGACACACACGTCAGACTCAAACCATTCAAAAGGGCAGATTGTTATGGGGTAAATAAGAAAAGCAGAGAAAGAAAGAAAACAAATGCAGAATCTCGCAGCGGAATGATAAAATATAAAAATCAAATAAACAGTTCATGAAGCTGTTTACAAATAACATTGATTAAATTTTTATAATACAAATCAGAGTTACATACAACAAGAATAAATAATAAATAAATGCAGCGGAACAACATTATGCAGTGAAATAAATATAACACATAATAATAGTACAAAATCTTCGTCTTCATCCTCCAGAAAGCAGTCTTCGATAAATTGAAAAGCTCATACTGACCCGAGCGAATAGAAAAAACAAAACACTCGAGTCAGAACTAAAATATTATATAAGTTAAATTAACAATAAATAAATATGAGTGTAATGGCGTCAGAGATGTTTACGGGTTTTGACACCTCTTATCCAGTCTTTAACGTGAGTGCAATAACTTAAGAGATGTTCGGGATTTCCATCTCCTAAGGATCCGTTAAACTATCTACTATGCAGTACAATACGGTATTATAATAGTGTCTATAGTAAAGTAAAGTATTAAAATAGCGTTAAGGCATTGCCCATATCTCCCTTAACACATTTTATATATTCCCATAGTCTATACAGTACTGTGCGCTCCTCCGTGAGGTTTACCCAGAGGGCACTCCATAGGTATGGTACAAAACAAACTCGTAGAAGGCGTGATAGGGCATGTGAACACAGCACTCGAGGCAATGCCAGGTTAGATATACCAATTGTGAATCCGGACTGGTGGTAACGCATAGCAGCTACTACTGCCCACCTCGGAACATATAATCAAAATCAAGGGGTGGCCACCAAATCATCACAAAGTCATAATATGGTATCGAAGAAGCATGTCCGATAGAAGGAATGACCTCACTTGGCCCGGCGTGGCTCCTGTTTCAGTCACATCTAAGCGAACTCACGGGAGTCCGAGTCACGTAAATACCTCATACAGAAATCGTTCGCCAAACCATCCAACTTCATTTCTGGAATCTCCACCACGTACACAGTTGTTAAAGTGGTTTTCGATATTGGCGGAGAGTATGACAATATCTGATCCTGGTCTCTTTAATAACCAAACGCTTATTACACACCAGATGGTTCTTTTATATTTCCAAAACCATTTCATATTGATATCAAAATATCATATTCTCAAACAATATCACTTTCGAAATTATGTTCACAGTTAGGTTAAATTCTCATTTCAAAATCCCAACTTATGTCATAACATTATTAAACCTTATTCGCTTTGAAAATCAAGGCTTTAATTATAAACATTTCCACTTTACACCATCTGAAATTTAGAAAATAATTTAGATAGTTATAACTAGTTTAATTAGCATAACATAGTTTTAAAATAGATATAAATTAGGTTAAATATGTTTAAAATAGGTTAAATAAATTTAAAATAGATTAAAATACTTTAACTAGATTTTAAAACGGTTTAAATGGTTTTGAAATAAATTTAAATAGGTTTATTATGGATTAATTAGATTTAAAATAGACTAAATGAATTTAAAATAGATTAAATAGAATTAAAATAAATTAAATAGAACTAAATTAGATTAAATAGTTTAAAATAAATTAAAATAGTTTAATATATTTCAATAAAGTTTAAATGATTTAAAATAGATTAAAATAGTTTAAAATAGTTTAAAATAAATTAAAAATAGATTAGGATTGAGTAAATAGGTTAACTAGTTTAAAATAGGTTAAATTAGATTTAAATAAATTAAATAGTTTAAATTTATTAAGTTGGTTTAAAATAGATTAACTTATTTTAATAGTTGAAAATCTAAAATTTAGAATTCTTAAAGAACATTTGCAGTTTATATTGAGATAATAAATTTGAAATTAACATCAAATTTAACTATTTCAATTTTAATAGATTTTCAAAGTTATATCCAAACATTTCAATAACTCAAGTTCAATAATTCATTTATATTTGACAATTCAACTTTGAAATTCCAATTTAAATCCATTGAACAATTCATTAAATAAATTCCAATTTCAACCTTAACACTTGGATTTTCGAAAATAATTCAGTTTATATAAAATCAATTTCTATTTCAAAATACCAGTTAACTGAATTCAAAATTTAAAGATTTAAAAATTATTTAATTTAACCAATCCGGTGTCCACATATAATTTTCTACCCTATGGTCCAGTGATACGGATATTTATCAATTCAATCCGCAATTTAAATTTTACGGGTATATATCATTTTAACTCGCAATCCCAAAATTTAATTTCAAATACATGAAATCGCTTGAGTCTGTCATTTCAACCCATAACGATTTCTCCCTAATCTACCAGATCGTTCGGGTATGTATCATTTCAAACCATAGGGAACTTGCAGTGTTATAACAATAGAAAATATAACATCTAGTTAATATCAATCAATCAAACATCCATCCCAATCATCATCCTAATCAACCAATAAATAACAATAATTGACTGATCATCAATAACGGGTATTAACAGGCAATTTAAAATTCAATATTAAATTAAATAGCAATTAAATTCAATAAAGGTCAGATTTAACTAGAATGACAATTTAAATATACCAAACATTAACCAATAAATTTCTAATCACATCATAAATTCAATTTAACCGACATAAGATAATCTTGTAGTTGTGAGTGGCTCAAAACACTCACATTTGATTTCAAATCGATTTGAAATCCAAAATAAGGCCCAAAATTGAACTGTCTCAGAATTCGTCCAAACCATTCCAAAATGTCCGGAATTCTGATACGACCGCAATGGCGAAAACCGCGCGTGAATCCGAGCTCGTATGCAAAAGTTATGCTAGTTAGAACGAATAAATAATTAAAAAAATTAATTAAATAAAAAGAAAAAAAGCACGCGTCACCTATTCGTTCACGAACCCTAGCAGCATCTCGTTCGAACCATGCTCGGGAAAGAACAGTGCCGCCACCAACATCGCTTGCCGCTCGTCGCCTGAAGGCCTATCGCCCAGATCAGGTTGTCCCACGGCCACTGCCCTGGCCAGGCGCCCCCACTGGTCGCGCGCACGACCCTCTGTCGCCCTCTGGCCATCACGTCGTCACCGCCGTTTGAATGCATTTTCTGGCGAACTTGACGACCATCTTGACAAATGAACAGCAGATCTGTTGCCTGCTCGACTCCCTCTTCCCAACGCCACTTCCTGATCGTCAATCGGTTAAAGATCCACCGTTGGATCGTCCAAAACCTAGAATGGACGACTGCGGTTCATCCTCGATTTCTGGACAAACGGTGATTCAATGGCAAAAACGAATCACAAATCTGGGTTACACTCGTCGAGAGCTTTGAAACAGTATATAATTTGATATGGTTTGGAGGAGTTTGATTTTGAAATTGGTTTGGAGATTGAATTTTGGGTTTTAATGTAAATTAGGTTTCTACCATTGAGGAAGAGAGAAGGAACGGTCAGATAGAACTGTATGTATAGGAATAAGAAAAATGACTGCTAGGATTTGGGAAACATAACTATTTATTTTATCAAAGCCCGATAAGAAAATATAAACGTATAACGGATTGGTACGAACGACAAATAGCGACCCAAAAGCCCATTTCGCTTCCGAAACGAAAGTGAGTCATCCCATATATCAAAATATCTGTTTTTGATATTTCTAAATCCAATGGAACAGGTTTCAAGTCCTAATTCCATTGTATAAAGAAGTTAGCTTAAAAATTGGCTTATTTCAAATTGATTTTAATAAATTGATTTATACGCGTTTCAAGCCCGTACGATCAAACGACAAGTCCGCTCGCTACGAAACTTGAAACCTTTCAATAATTCACCGTTATGGGTTTTTTGGAACTGGTTTCGTCGTAATCCGAGACAGTGGCCAAAATGGCTATTTTCACGTTAATTAAATAAATTATTATTAAATTGATTAAATCACCTTTTGAAGTAACGTTTAATTACATTTAATTGCAACTGATTTTAAATTTAATTCAACAGATTAAATAAATTGGTAATATATAATAATTGTCACCATTAACTTTTAATCACGTTTATAAGTTTATTATTTACAAGCAAATGTTATAACAGCTTACATAATACTAATTCTATCCAATTACAATTTATTACACATTATCTCATTAATTAATACATCATTTAAATTATCAATTACTCCTTTAATCCAATTATAAATTAATACACACATTATTACAATTAATTTATAATCTATAACCAATTATAACTTTTTAATCATTTTAATTAATTGGAATTACATTTAAAGCAGTTATCAATTACCTTAAATTAATACTATTACATTTCATTCTAGTTATATTCTCATTATTAAATCACAAATTTTTATTTCCTCTAACATTAAATTTACAAACCTTATTGAATTAACTACTTTTAATTATCGAAAATTACGGGTCGTTACATACTCAAATTCCTCACAATCTAGAATCTCCATACAATGTTATTTTATATAACGAGTCCAAAGAATAATCGACAAAATATAGCTGAAAGTCTCATATTAGACGGTATTCTAGCTTCGCTTATAATGATTTCTTGTTATATATAATGAAAAGAATTAAAACATTCAAATATAAATTAGGAAAGAGATTATATTTATGAATATGTAATAAAACTTCTTAAATCATTTTATATTATGAAAACAATAATAACCTTTAAAATATATATTATATATTGAATTATACATTCACTTTATTTATATAATCCCAAATTAAAGATTTAAAAACAAAAATTCACTTCCAAATATTTACTTGTATATAGTTTAAAACATTCAAGATCACTTTACAAATCAAATATCCTTTATAATCATCTTTCCACAATTTTCTATAATTAGTTACTATTTTTAAATAAATATAAAACTTCAATTATATTTATTTCAAACCATAGAATATAATTCAAAGTCTTCATTTTATACTCAAACTGATTAGAAATAAAACCTTTTCCATTAAAGTATACCATATTGAAATTATCATATTATAGAAAGTGATTTTTTATATATTCAAAACAAATCCAAAACATTATAATTATTTCATAAAAGAATTCTATATTTTTCCAAGGTTTGACACCTCTTTGAAAAGTATTTAAATAACCATTATAATAAAATCACTTAAAATAATATTATTACTTTAATAATATATTTTATAAAATAGTAATATATTTTACTTATGGCTTTAAAACAATTCCAATTTATAATATAATTATAATGGTGATTCAAAATGGGTTTTGTAATAGAATGAATACTAGATTTATGTATAAATTTAAACATAATTTTTAAATACGAAAATAGCTAAACTAAGTGAAATTTAAGTAAATTATTTATAAAGTACTTTAAATAAATTTTAAACCCTTGGATAATTTTTCAAAGCTTATAAAACGTCTAAATTTGTAAATTATAGATAAAATTACTCCACTAATATATCAACCAATCATATATATATATATATATATATTAGCTAGAGTCGAGTTCTATCGAACTCCGGTTATCCACACAGTGCACACATATCAACATACAAATAAAAAAAGTTCGATTCGTAATCGGGCAGAGTTCCGTTTGCAAATTGACACTTCAAACCAATGCAAATAGTTAACATTCTCAACATCCACCAGTTCCAAACCAATGTACTAAACAATCCATTCAACTAATCTCCACCTTGATGCCTTCAACTGCCGCTGTAACGACCCAACTTTTGGACAGTTCAAATCGACAATAAACCACATATGTCAACTCAAACCATTCAAAAGGGAGGATTACTAATGGGGTAAATAAGAAAATAAGAGAAAAGAAAAGAAAAACAAAACACAGAATCTCACAGCGGAATGACAAAATATAGTAATCAAATAAACAGTTCATGAAGCTGTTTTACAAATAACATTTGATTAAACTTTTACAATACAAATCAGAGTTATACATACAGCAGGAATAAATAAATAATGCAGTGGAACAACATGACGCGGTGGAATATATATATAGTATAC
Source organism: Allium fistulosum (assembly GCA_030737815.1). Lineage (NCBI taxonomy): Eukaryota > Viridiplantae > Streptophyta > Magnoliopsida > Asparagales > Amaryllidaceae > Allium > Allium fistulosum. Next base: position 1,187,911,833 of record CM060904.1, on the reverse strand, counting down.
AAATCTCCGTCTTTGTCCTCCAGAAATAGGGTCTTCAATGCTGAAATGCTCAGGCTGACCCTAGCGTAATGAAAAGACAAAACACTCGAGTCAGAACTAAAAGATCTTATGCAAGTTAAATCAACGGTAAATAAATATGAGTGTAACGGCTTCAGAGATGTTTATGGGATTTTACATCTCATATCCAGCGTCTAACATGCGTGTAATAATTTAAGAGATGTTCGGGATTCCATCTCCTAAGGATCCGTTAAACTATCTACATACATAGTACAATACGCTATTATAATATGTCTATAGTAAAGTAAAGTATTAAAATAGCGTTAAGGCATTACTCATATCCCCCTTAACACATTTTTATATAAATGTCGTAGTCTATACAGTACCGTAATTCCTCCGTAAACTAGAAGGCTATCAGAGGGCACTTCATAGTGTACGATACAAACCAAACTCGTAGTGGGCGCGATAAGGCATATGACAAGGCACGCGAGGCAATGCCAGGGTAGGATTCTACGTTTGCAAGACCGGGCTTGTAACGACCCGATATTTTGGACCATTCGCGTCCATTATAAGTGTATAGGTAGACACTCATGCCGGAGTTGAATTGCTCAAAATACCGCGTTGTTAATTTAAATTTGGCAAAACTGAACATATACAGTAAATAGATATAATCACAGATCACAGACACAGAGTAATAAGTGCAGCGGAAATAAAAGAGATAGTAGTTCATGAAGCTACTATATAAATATATAAAATACATCAGAGTTTATAACAGAAGAGTAATACGATACATCAGATACAAATCAGAATACATCACTGGAATCATCGAATACTGAAAGCAGAATAGATGGCTGGATCTTCAAGCAAAGCTCCAACTCCAAAGGTGAGTCTCGAATACTGGTACACTCAGTCTGACCCGAGCGTAAAGCAAAAACACAAGACACTCGAGTCAGGATTAACATTCTTATATTAATAAATCCAACTCAAGTGAAATAGCAATTGAAATACAAGTAACTCAAAGGATGTTTGGAATAACCATCCTTTAAGGATCCGTTAAACTATCTACTAGGTAGTAATGTACGCTAAGTAGATAATGTCTATCAGTAATATAAAGATATCAAAGTAGCGTTAAGTCATGGCCCATTCCACCCTTAACACATTTTTATTCCCAAAAGCATATACAAGACCGTAGTTTCCCCAAAACCGGAAGTCACCAGAGGGCAATCCATATACTAAAGGTACAAACCAAAACGTAGTGGTCGCGTATAGGATAATCAGTATGACAAGGTATATGAGGCGATACCAACTAGGATACTAGTAGTTGCCTGATCCGGACTGATGTTGGGCATAGCAGCTACTACCCCAACACCGCGAAACAACACTCCCATAATCGAGGGGTGCACCCAAATCAAATCACAAAAGTAATAGATATGGTATCGAAGAAGTGTGTCCGCTAGAGATGGCGATCCTCAATGGCCCGGCGCGGCTCCTGTTTTAGTCATGTCAAGGGTCATCCAAAATCGTTCTCTTTCTTCAATCAACGCGTTCACCAAACCATCCACTTCATTCTGGATCAACACTCCGCGTATAGTTATTAAAGTGGTTTTCGATTTAGACAGTGAGTATATCCATAACCGAATTCCGGTCTCTTTAATAACTTCCGTAATTATTTCACCGATTGGTCGTTTATTTATTTCAAAACCAAATCAATTCCAATTTCAATTTCAATTCGTAAATCAACATTTCATTTGTCTTTCAAAACCAATTTCCAATAATTTACGTTTCAAAACTTCCAAATTATCATTTCAAAACCTTATAGTTCAAATTCAATCTTTATTTTAAACAATTCAAATATCAATTTAAATTCGTATATAAGATTCAATTCCGAAATCCTTTAAATCAATTTAATTTAACATTCAAATCAGTTTAACTTCATTTATCGATTTTATTCAATATTCGTTAAGTAAATTTATCATTCGAATCAATTATATTCAATTTCCAATTCATTAAACCAATTTCTTAAGTTCAACTTCATTATATCAAACTTACAAATTAACTTAAATTAAATTCATCAAATCAATTCTTCCAATTACAAGTCTTACATTAATTCCAAAAATCACATTTTCATTTCTTGTTAAAGAAATTCCATTTCACTTATTTACTTACTTAAATAATTTTCCAAAACTAAATTAATAAAGAAACTCAATTTCAATTATTTACGAAGTAAATTCACTTATTCAAAAATTCAATTTCACTTATTAAAGAATTCAAATCAATTTAATCATTAAATAATTCAATCTTATTTAATTATTAAATAATTCAAAACTTAATTATAAAATAATTTCAAAGTTTAATAATTTCAAACTTAATTCTAATTTCCAACTTAATTATTAAATCATCTCAAAGTTTAATAATTTTAAACTTAGTTATAGTTTCAAACTTAATTATTAAATCATTTCAAAGTTTAATAATTTCAAACTTAATTCAATAATTTCTCAAATTAAACAACATTCTTCCATCAATTTCATTGTTAACATTTTGTTTCAGATTATTAAATATTAACATTTTCCTTTCATTAAAATTCAAATTTCAACTTCATTTCAAAACCATATTATTTGTTCAAATAAAATCTTCAATTATTTTCACATCAAATTATTGACCAATCGGGTTTTTATTTAATTTTCTATCCTAGGTCAAGGTTTAATTTGGGTATTTATCATTTCAACCCGATTCCAATTCAATTCAAAAATCAAAGCATAACAAAGGGAACTTGCAGTGTGATAACTGGGATGGTGTCAAAGTAAATAAACAAGCAATAACAACAATCAATATCAATCCAATAATCAATCCAAATAATCCCGAAATAACCGTATTAATTCGCATTGTTATTTGTACGAATTAATATAATTATTTCTAGAATCTACACTATCATTTCATGTAGATTAAAGATTATCACATTACGGTTTTCACTTGTCATTCAATTTACAATTTCATACATCATCAATTTAACAACATACATTCAGTGGTTCAAAGTGTAATTAAACAAATCCTACGTGTCAATAAATTTAACAGTTTAAAGGGGTCATATTATACAAATTTAACTAATCAATTTTAAACATTTAACTAATCAATCAATTAACAACCAAATTGGATTATCATTTCATATATATAACAGATAATGGTGTCAGATGTCACAGGTGAACTGATACAGATTTAATTGCATATATAACAGTGTAATTAACTAACAACAGTATATTTCAATTGTCGTTTCAATTGAAATCAGATTTAATAAATAAAACGTTAATCGTGAGTGAGTGCTCACCTTTCGAGGCTGGAGAAGTTTGACTAAAGAACAAGCTATGAATTGCAAGCACGAATCCCAAAGCAAAGGTAGATTGGTACGAATTTGACGAACAAAGCTGATAATCAAAATTGACGAGATCAAATTAGAACTGGACCGATGGAACAATTTGAATAAATTTTTTTGATATAAACTAAATATATATATGTATAATATTATCATTTTCTTACTTAATCAATATTTCATTTTTTTTAACCGATATCCAATAAAATGCACATGTAAATAAAATCATTGATTTAAATTAAAACCCACATATAAAATCAAACGTTTATACAATATATATTCCAAAATCAAAGCTCACAGTTTATATCTATATACACGACAAAATTTAAAATAGCCATAAATGCATACAGTTCACAATTTATAGTTAATAAGCAATCACTCTATGTAGATTAAAATATATATGTAGATCATAAGACAACAAAAAAAATGAACCAATTAAACCCAAAATATTATAAACATAATGTAACTCAATACTGATCTAGATTATACTTATATATATTAGCTGACATAGAACAGGTACCACACAAATATAGACTAACAGTATAGGTATATAAATATATCTTAAGATATAACACTTTTAAACATACCAGCATAAATATACAATACATATAAATCTATATCTTTAATTCCAAAAGAGGCTACACGTGCGCATAACAAAGCTGATATATATAATATGTATTCAGATCTATAACTTACTGTATGAACCCAAATGCTTAACCAAGAAATTGTAACCTTCTTCATTTAGTATATATAGACTAAAATATATAAGATGATACAACAAAACTATATATATTTTACTGTAACTTTATATATAGATATATAACATATTATACAACTTTGTACTAATCTATATACATGCAGATTATGTATAACCGTATTATATATGTATAAAATATATTTGAAAATCAATGTTCCTTATAAACTAATACAAACTTTCCTTATTACAAACATATAACTGTCAATTGATATTGCTTACAAACCTAAATAACATATGTACTATTATAAGTAACAAATATATATATAATCGAATGTATAAACAAAGAGGAAGGGATCAAAAGCTTGCCTCAGTGGTTCAAGGAACAACAAAAAACGAGCAAGAGGCTTGCGGAGGTGGCTGCCGCGTGGTGGCTCGGATTGGAGGGTGTTGGCTGTCGAGGCAGTGCAGGCGTTAGGACAGTGATGGGAAGGCGGATCTGGTGGTAGGCGTGTGGACTAGAGGCTGAGGGGAGGTTCTGGGTGTGAGGGTTGTTAGAGGCGGTGGTTGGTCGGTTGGTGGAGGAAGATGAGGCGTGAGGAGGAGGTCAGGTGGAGAGCGAGAGGCAGAGTGTGGTTGCTGTTTATTGGAGCAGGTGGTGGTCGAGGTGGCTTTGCCGAGGGAATGAGGAAGTGGTTTGCAAGGCAAGGCGGTGTGGTTCGAGCTCGGGCTGCTGTCATGGGTTTGTGTGCTCGGGAGACAGCGGTGGCCGGTGGTTTGGCGAGGTGGAGGGCGGAGGCTGGAACGTTGATCTCGGTGGGAAGATGGATGGGGAGAAGCGGCGCCAGGCTGACGTGGCAGGCTTGGGCTCGGTTGGGTCAGGCGGAGATGGAGGTCTCGAGTGGTGGGAAGTGGATGGCGTGGCCTTTGTGGCTGTGAGGAGAGGTGCTGCGTGAGCAACTGGGAAGAATAGAAGGTTAGAGGCGGCATGGGAGGTGAGGCCAAAGCATGAGATTGATGGAAGAGGAAAGGAGGAGGAAGTTCATATCTGAAGAAGTTTGTAAAAATGAAACAGTACTTGTTCGGTTGTTCCTTTAAAATTTTCAAGTAGGAATAAATATTTTGAAAACTGAAATGTCCTTCCAATTCCTAGGTCTCAACCACCAGCTACTAACCTTCCCCCGAATGAATGCACAGTAACTAAAATAATTTTTCAAAACTTTTTGAACGGGTACAGTTGTTTTAGTTTGGGTTGAATACGGTTTAACCGGTCCCTAGACGGATGACTGTTTCGCAGTTTTCGCGGCGTTCCGAACTGCAAAATATACAAATGAGTATACTGCGAAGATCAGCACGACGAGACAATCACAACGGTATGCGGATATCAGTGGTACGATTATCCGATCAAAAGTCGATATCGGTACCAAATGCTGTTATTTTGCAGAAAATAAGAACGACGGAGCAATAGATGTCCGAATTTGGAAAAATGACGAACTGACATCTTGCTCAGAAGATGGTTTAGAATTTTTCTATGTAAAAATATTTAGGTTTCGGAAATATTTTATTTTCATTACTTTTTAACTGATTAAATTGAAGTGAATTTACGCGCGAAATCAACTTTCATATTTTTGAACGAAAATTTACCAGTTGCTATGTTTAACTAGACGTATTCCAAATATAAAATTTTTATTTCAAATTTTATCGTTTAAAATTTTGCAAAATTTCAATTAATAACGTTATTAAAACAGTTGAAATTTACGGGTCGTTACACTCTCCCCCACTCAAAACTTTTCGTCCCCGAAAAGGAACGAGGTAGGAGAATAGAAACAACCAGAAAGAAAAACAGATTTGAAATATAAAATAACAATTAATTTTAAACCATATAAATTCAAATTTAAATTAATTGATATTCAATAATTGATTTAATCCATTTGATTTCACTAAAATCAATCTCACTATTTCTAAATTCATTATCTTACTATCCAATTATCCTAAATTTACAATTTCTAAAACCATAAATTTGAATAATCTTTTATTATAATCATATTTTATTTTCAACAGATTAAATTCTTTAATTCCAAATTATTGTTAAGTTTATTCTACTTAATATATCTAATCACATGTATTTAACCCATATAAATTAATTTAAACATAAAAGTTTCAATTTAAATTAATTTACATCTATTAATTTCTTTTAAATTCAAGGTATTTTCATAAGTTGATCAAATTTCAATTTATTAATTCTTCAAAACAAATTTATTAATTATTAACTGAGTTTTACTTATTATCCTATCTAACTCTATTAACATCTTTATAATCAAAATTTAGTGTATAACATTTATTATAAACACTCAAATTTATTTATAAATTCAATTTATCTTATATATTATCCAATTACATATTCAACTTCTGAATGATTTATGTAAGATGTATTAGAATGCAGTTGAACAATATACAAATAAAATTTCCCAATTCAATTATTCAAGTTTAAATATTTATTCCAAATTTTGGTTTTATTTATAATTAAAATCACCCTTTAACAAAATTTAAGAATTAGATTTCCGATTAACTTTAAACAATTTATAGATATATATAATATATTTATATCAAATCAAATTTAATTTTAAATAAGATACCTATATATGTAAATCAAATTATACTGAAGAAATTTAAATCAAAATATTTTTCAAAACAAAACCATAGCAAAGCTACAGAATGGTATCTCCACTTCGAAACTCGAAAATGAATGTCAATGATGCGGCCGCCATCACCGAAATTATTTTCCAGCGACAAAGAGAAGAGCACTGATGTCAACATTTTAAAATTTTTTTTTTTTTTTTTTGAAAACGATTTCTATTCGAAAATACTTTCAATAATATATACTTTAAAATTTTAAAAACCAAAGTTCGAAATCACCGGAAACTAATAAATTCTCAAATTTTTGAATTAAACTCATTTCAAATTCCAATCAATTTATAACCAAGTTTATAGATTCATTTATTTATATTATGCAATAGTCAATGGTTTACAAAACAATAAATGAAAGTCAAATATTATTATTTTCAGACAACAAATTCATTAACAATTTAATTTCAGAAAACTTATATTTATATAATGTAATCATCCAAAACTATTCTGTTTACCAAATTTGAAAACAACATTGTGTCAGTTTGTTCTGTTCAAGTGTTTTGGAAATCCTATCGATAGCGCTGATCAGACGAATCGATCGGAAACCCAAATCACATCAACAACTCAATGTATATAAAACATTTTTAATATTAATTTACAAATACATTTCTTTGCTCGTCGATACAGAAATGAATTTTTCAAATAAAGATAGGGTTCCAAATTTGATGGACTCAAACCAAAAGAGAATTTTGATTCGAAGATAAGTTCGAAACAAAGATTAGATGATGAAATAACAAAATAGAAAGATGGATAAGTTTATATAAATCGCGGGCGACCTTAACCGGGTCAACCGTGACTTCAAGAATAAGATCGATGCTGAATTCCGAGGTAAATCAACACTCGATCTCTAGAGATGGGATTCAGGTATAGCAGGGAATAGATAGCATCGTAAACCGAAGATACAGAAATCTCCGATAAATCGATGCCTATTATAAAGGAGTTTTGCTCCTTTACGAATAATCCGAAGATTGGCGAGACCGCCGATCTATTATAGATATCATTCAAAATGGAGTTATGGGGTGCTCCAGAATTTGAAAGAAGACGAATAGTGAAGGACACAAATGAATTTTTGAACCGAGGGGAACGTTCCAAAATTCAAAAGAATTTGAGTCAAGGGAAGAGATTTGAAACTCGAATGAGAGTGATTCTGTAAATACATTTACCCTATATGTTGAGTTTTGCCTAGAGCTACCAAAGCTCTGATACCAACTGTAACGACCCGATATTTTGGACCATTCGCGTCCATTGTAAGTGTATAGGTAGACACTCATGCCGGAGTTGAATTGCTCAAAATACCGCGTTGTTAATTTAAATTTGGCAAAACTGAACATATACAGTAAATAGATATAATCACAGATCACAGACACAGAGTAATAAGTGCAGCGGAAATAAAAGAGATAGTAGTTCATGAAGCTACTATATAAATATATAAAATACATCAGAGTTTATAACAGAAGAGTAATACGATACATCAGATACAAATCAGAATACATCACTGGAATCATCGAATACTGAAAATAGAATAGATGGCTGGATCTTCAAGCAAAGCTCCAACTCCAAAGGTGAGTCTCGAATACTGGTACACTCAGTCTGACCCGAGCGTAAAGCAAAAACACAAGACACTCGAGTCAGGATTAACATTCTTATATTAATAAATCCAACTCAAGTGAAATAGCAATTGAAATACAAGTAACTCAAAGGATGTTTGGAATAACCATCCTTTAAGGATCCGTTAAACTATCTACTAGGTAGTAATGTACGCTAAGTAGATAATGTCTATCAGTAATATAAAGATATCAAAGTAGCGTTAAGTCATGGCCCATTCCACCCTTAACACATTTTTATTCCCAAAAGCATATACAAGACCGTAGTTTCCCCAAAACCGGAAGTCACCAGAGGGCAATCCATATACTAAAGGTACAAACCAAAACGTAGTGGTCACGTATAGGATAATCAGTATGACAAGGTACATGAGGCGATACCAACTAGGATACTAGTAGTTGCCTGATCCGGACTGATGTTGGGCATAGCAGCTACTACCCCAACACCGCGAAACAACACTCCCATAATCGAGGGGTGCACCCAAATCGAATCACAAAAGTAATAGATATGGTATTGAAGAAGTGTGTCCGCTAGAGATGGCGATCCTCAATGGCCCGGCGCGGCTCCTGTTTTAGTCATGTCAAGGGTCATCCAAAATCGTTCTCTTTCTTCAATCAACGCGTTCACCAAACCATCCACTTCATTCTGGATCAACACTCCGCGTATAGTTATTAAAGTGGTTTTCGATTTAGACAGTGAGTATATCCATAACCGAATTCCGGTCTCTTTAATAACTTCCGTAATTATTTCACCGATTGGTCGTTTATTTATTTCAAAACCAAATCAATTCCAATTTCAATTTCAATTCGTAAATCAACATTTCATTTGTCTTTCAAAACCAATTTCCAATAATTTACGTTTCAAAACTTCCAAATTATCATTTCAAAACCTTATAGTTCAAATTCAATCTTTATTTTAAACAATTCAAATATCAATTTAAATTCGTATATAAGATTCAATTTCGAAATCCTTTAAATCAATTTAATTTAACATTCAAATCAGTTTAACTTCATTTATCGATTTTATTCAATATTCGTTAAGTAAATTTATCATTCGAATCAATTATATTCAATTTCCAATTCATTAAACCAATTTCTTAAGTTCAACTTCATTATATCAAACTTACAAATTAACTTAAATTAAATTCATCAAATCAATTCTTCCAATTACAAGTCTTACATTAATTCCAAAAATCACATTTTCATTTCTTGTTAAAGAAATTCCATTTCTCTTATTTACTTACTTAAATAATTTTCCAAAACTAAATTAATAAAGAAACTCAATTTCAATTATTTACGAAGTAAATTCACTTATTCAAAAATTCAATTTCACTTATTAAAGAATTCAAATCAATTTAATCATTAAATAATTCAATCTTATTTAATTATTAAATAATTCAAAACTTAATTATAAAATAATTTCAAAGTTTAATAATTTCAAACTTAATTCTAATTTCCAACTTAATTATTAAATCATCTCAAAGTTTAATAATTTTAAACTTAGTTATAGTTTCAAACTTAATTATTAAATCATTTCAAAGTTTAATAATTTCAAACTTAATTCAATAATTTCTCAAATTAAACAACATTCTTCCATCAATTTCATTGTTAACATTTTGTTTCAGATTATTAAATATTAACATTTTCCTTTCATTAAAATTCAAATTTCAACTTCATTTCAAAACCATATTATTTGTTCAAATAAAATCTTCAATTATTTTCACATCAAATTATTGACCAATCGGGTTTTTATTTAATTTTCTATCCTAGGTCAAGGTTTAATTTGGGTATTTATCATTTCAACCCGATTCCAATTCAATTCAAAAATCAAAGCATAACAAAGGGAACTTGTAGTGTGATAACTGGGATGGTGTCAAAGTAAATAAACAAGCAATAACAACAATCAATATCAATCCAATAATCAATCCAAATAATCCCGAAATAACCGTATTAATTCGCATTGTTATTTGTACGAATTAATATAATTATTTCTAGAATCTACACTATCATTTCATGTAGATTAAAGATTATCACATTACGGTTTTCACTTGTCATTCAATTTACAATTTCATACATCATCAATTTAACAACATACATTCAGTGGTTCAAAGTGTAATTAAACAAATCCTACGTGTCAATAAATTTAACAGTTTAAAGGGGTCATATTATACAAATTTAACTAATCAATTTTAAACATTTAACTAATCAATCAATTAACAACCAAACTGGATTATCATTTCATATATATAACAGATAATGGTGTCAGATGTCACAGGTGAACTGATACAGATTTAATTGCATATATAACAGTGTAATTAACTAACAACAGTATATTTCAATTGTCGTTTCAATTGAAATCAGATTTAATAAATAAAACGTTAATCGTGAGTGAGTGCTCACCTTTCGAGGCTGGAGAAGTTTGACTAAAGAACAAGCTATGAATTGCAAGCACGAATCCCAAAGCAAAGGTAGATTGGTACGAATTTGACGAACAAAGCTGATAATCAAAATTGACGAGATCAAATTAGAACTGGACCGATGGAACAATTTGAATAAATTTTTTTGATATAAACTAAATATATATATGTATAATATTATCATTTTCTTACTTAATCAATATTTCATTTTTTTTAACCGATATCCAATAAAATGCACATGTAAATAAAATCATTGATTTAAATTAAAACCCACATATAAAATCAAACGTCTATACAATATATATTCCAAAATCAAAGCTCACAGTTTATATCTATATACACGACAAAATTTAAAATAGCCATAAATGCATACAGTTCACAATTTATAGTTAATAAGCAATCACTCTATGTAGATTAAAATATATATGTAGATCATAAGACAACAAAAAAAATGAACCAATTAAACCCAAAATATTATAAACATAATGTAACTCAATACTGATCTAGATTATACTTATATATATTAGCTGACATAGAACAGGTACCACACAAATATAGACTAACAGTATAGGTATATAAATATATCTTAAGATATAACACTTTTAAACATACCAGCATAAATATACAGTACATATAAATCTATATCTTTAATTCCAAAAGAGGCTACACGTGCGCATAACAAAGCTGATATATATAATATGTATTCAGATCTATAACTTACTGTATGAACCCAAATGCTTAACCAAGAAATTGTAACCTTCTTCATTTAGTATATATAGACTAAAATATATAAGATGATACAACAAAACTATATATATTTTACTGTAACTTTATATATAGATATATAACATATTATACAACTTTGTACTAATCTATATACATGGAGATTATGTATAACCGTATTATATATGTATAAAATATATTTGAAAATCAATGTTCCTTATAAACTAATACAAACTTTCCTTATTACAAACATATAACTGTCAATTGATATTGCTTACAAACCTAAATAACATATGTACTATTATAAGTAACAAATATATATATAATCGAATGTATAAACAAAGAGGAAGGGATCAAAAGCTTGCCTCAGTGGTTCAAGGAACAACAAAAAAACGAGCAAGAGGCTTGCGGAGGTGGCTGCCGCGTGGTGGCTCGGATTGGAGGGTGTTGGCTGTCGAGGCAGTGCAGGCGTTAGGACAGTGATGGGAAGGCGGATCTGGTGGTAGGCGTGTGGACTAGAGGCTGAGGGGAGGTTCTGGGTGCGAGGGTTGTTAGAGGCGGTGGTTGGTCGGTTGGTGGAGGAAGATGAGGCGTGAGGAGGAGGTCAGGTGGAGAGCGAGAGGCAGAGTGTGGTTGCTGTTTATTGGAGCAGGTGGTGGTCGAGGTGGCTTTGCCGAGGGAATGAGGAAGTGGTTTGCAAGGCAAGGCGGTGTGGTTCGAGCTCGGGCTGCTGTCATGGGTTTGTGTGCTCGGGAGACAGCGGTGGCCGGTGGTTTGGCGAGGTGGAGGGCGGAGGCTGGAACGTTGATCTCGGTGGGAAGATGGATGGGGAGAAGCGGCGCCAGGCTGACGTGGCAGGCTTGGGCTCGGTTGGGTCAGGCGGAGATGGAGGTCTCGAGTGGTGGGAAGTGGATGGCGTGGCCTTTGTGGCTGTGAGGAGAGGTGCTGCGTGAGTAACTGGGAAGAATAGAAGGTTAGAGGCGGCATGGGAGGTGAGGCCAAAGCATGAGATTGATGGAAGAGGAAAGGAGGAGGAAGTTCATATCTGAAGAAGTTTGTAAAAATGAAACAGTACTTGTTCGGTTGTTCCTTTAAAATTTTCAAGTAGGAATAAATATTTTGAAAACTGAAATGTCCTTCCAATTCCTAGGTCTCAACCACCAGCTACTAACCTTCCCCCGAATGAATGCACAGTAACTAAAATAATTTTTCAAAACTTTTTGAACGGGTACAGTTGTTTTAGTTTGGGTTGAATACGGTTTAACCGGTCCCTAGACGGATGACTGTTTCGCAGTTTTCGCGGCGTTCCGAACTGCAAAATATACAAATGAGTATACTGCGAAGATCAGCACGACGAGACAATCACAACGGTATGCGGATATCAGTGGTACGATTATCCGATCAAAAGTCGATATCGGTACCAAATGCTGTTATTTTGCAGAAAATAAGAACGACGGAGCAATAGATGTCCGAATTTGGAAAAATGACGAACTGACATCTTGCTCAGAAGATGGTTTAGAATTTTTCTATGTAAAAATATTTAGGTTTCGGAAATATTTTATTTTCATTACTTTTTAACTGATTAAATTGAAGTGAATTTACGCGCGAAATCAACTTTCATATTTTTGAACGAAAATTTACCAGTTGCTATGTTTAACTAGACGTATTCCAAATATAAAATTTTTATTTCAAATTTTATCGTTTAAAATTTCGCAAAATTTCAATTAATAACGTTATTAAAACAGTTGAAATTTACGGGTCATTACAGGGCTGGTGGTAACGCATAGCAGCTACTACCGCCCACCTCGGAACACACTCGCATAATCAAATCGAGGGGTGACCACCAAATCAATCACAAAGTAATAAATATGGTATCGAAGAAATGTGCCCGATCGGGGGTGCGACCCCACTTGGCCCAGGTATAGCTCATGTTTTAGTCATATCAAGCTGACCCGAGGGGTCAAGGCTGCGTTCATACCTCATACAGTAGCGTTCGACAAACCATCCTACTTTGTTCTGGATTCTCCACCATGTGCACAGTTATTAAAGTTATTTTCGGTATTGGCAGAGAGTATGACAATATCCAATCCCGGTTTCTTTAACAACCATACGCTTATTTCACACCGGTTAGTTCTTTTACATTTCCAAAACCAATTTATAATTGATATCAAAATATCATGTTCACTTCAAAATCATATCACTTTCGAAATCATATTCACTTTCGAAATCATTATTCACTTTAAATCATATTCATTTTCAAAATCATAACCACAAAATAGGTTAAACCATCATATCAAAATATTCGCATTTAAACCAATTGAATCTAAATCATAACAGTTCCAACTTAATCGGTTTGAATATTGAAAGTAGTTTATATATTGCAATAGTTATACATTAAAAATAATTTATATTCTTAAAAATAGATTATAGATTAAAATAGTTTATATATTAGAAATAGTTTTTATATTAAAATAGGTTATATATTAAAAGTTGTTTATAAATTTAAAATAATTTGTATTAAAATAGTTTATAATTTAAAAATAGGTTATAGATTAAAATAGTTTATATATTAGAAATAGTTTATATATTAAAATAGGTTATATATTAAAAATAGTTAATGTATTAAAAATTATTAATATATTAAAATGGTTTATATGAGAAAATGGTTTATATGTTAAAAGAGTTTGTATATTAAAAGGGTTTATATTGAAAATAGTTTTAAATTAGAATTGTTTCTTCCAATTTCACAAATCAATTCAAATCAACTTTAGTTCAAAAATTCAATTTAAATAAATCTCAGTTCAATGATTTCGATTCAATAGGCTAAAGATTTCAATTCAAATTCTCATTAAAAACCATTTCAATTTATCGATTTCAAATCCAAGTTTGAACTACAATTTAAACTACTTCAAATTCAATAGGTTTCAAAGTTTAAATATTCAAACATTTACAATAACTCAATTTTGATAAATTTCATTTATATTTCAAAATCCAACTTTAAGATTACAATTTAAATTCTTTAAACAATTCATTTAAACCAATTTCAATTTCAACATTTTAAAAGCTTGGATTTTGAAAATAATTTAGTTCATATAAATCTTGTAACGACCCACTATTTTGGACCATTCAAATCGACAATAAATCCACACATGTCTGACTTGAATAATTCAAAATATCAGATTGTTAATTTAAATTTGGCAAAACTCAGCATATGCAGTAAATAAATCAATCACAGAATCACAGACACAGAGTAATACAATAATACGCAGCGGAATAGATAAAATAGTAGTTCATGAAGCTACTATATAAACATCGGAGTTAAAATAAAATACAACAGAATATCTCAAATACAATGAAGTCTTCAGTACGAATAGATGACTTCTCTGAACAAATCAACTAGAAGAGCTGAAAGCTGGGGCGATAGTTGGATCTCCAAAGGAAGCTCCAAACTCCAAGGGTGAGTCTCAAATGCTGTATCCCTCGGTCTGACCCGAGCGTAAAGCAAAATACAAAACACTCGAGTCAGGATTAACATTCTTATATAAATAAATATAACTCAAGTGAAATATCAACTGAAATACAAGTAACTTAAAGGATGTTTGGGATAACCATCCTCTAAGGATCCATGGAACTATCTACAATGTAGAAATATACACTATAACACCGTGGTCATTTCAATTTTATTTATACTTCAAACCCAAAAATCATTTCATTTCAAAATATCTATTTTCCTAAATAATTTATAAAGTAAGGTATTTAATAATTTCCTCAAGTCTCACAAATCGATTCAAATCAACTCAAATTTCAAATTCCAATTTAATTCAATCTAAATTTCCCATTTTAATTCAATTCAGTTTCTAAATAACAAATTCCAATTTATATTGATTTCAAATACAGATTTGAATCATAAAATAAACCATTTAAATACCAATATATTTCAAAGCTTTAATATTCAACCATTTCAAAGTTAAATTTAACAGTTTCATATAGCTCTTGAACGAACTTCATTTATTATTTAATCAAGGAATATTCACCTAATAAATTCAATATCATTCAACTAGCCTTAAATTACATTTTTACTAAATATTTCCTTAAATTTATTTAAACAAGAAATATTTATTAAATTACATAAATCAGACCCAAGTTATAAATCATATCTTAAATCTCAATTTCAATAAGTTACAAATCAGTTTAATTAAATAAAATTCTTTAATGAATACAATTTCAACTAAGTTCAAATTATCTTCCCAACCTTAACTTATTCAAATTATTACTGAAATCTATTTTGAAACATAAATTTTAAATACTTAACCATATTATATGTATTAAATCAATCTTAATTAAATAAAATATTATTATTAAATCCATATATATCATTACCATTTAAAGATAAATTAAGAACCAACATTTATTAAAACCATATATTTCTTTCCAAAACCATAGAAATTATTTTCAAAATATTTATATATGTGGACCAACGGTGTTTGTATATCTATCTATCATGTGGTTAAGTGATACGGATATTTATCATTTCAATCCGTAATTTAAATATATACGGGTAGATATCATTTCAACCCGTAATCCCAATTTCAATTCAAATGAAAATCGCTTGGGTTTATCATTTCAACCCATAACGATTTTCTCCTATTCTAAAGTCCGTTCGGGTATGTATCATTTCAACCCATAGTGAATTCTATACTAACAGGGAACTTGTAGAGTGATAACAGATAATATAAAATACAACAACAGACATATATCATCAATAATAATAGAATATAAACAACAGGATATGGTGTCATATCCCACAAGTGAACAGTTACAGATAATAGCATATATAATAATTTAAATAACTACAGCATCATATTTCAATTGTCGTTTCAATTGAAATCAAATTTAATAAATAAAAGAACGTTAATCGTGAGTGATTGCTCACCTTTCGAGGTTAGAGAGATAGACAATGAAGTTGAGTTATGAAATGCAAGCACGACTTCCAAAGCAAAGTTAGATGGTACGATTTCGATGGAAAAGCTGATAGATAGAAATTGATGAGAACGGATCAAATTAGCTTGATAAAATTGAAACGAAGATTATATGATTAATTTATTACTTTCTTTCAAAATGAACGTTAAATCAAAACACGCATTTTAAAAATGAAATATATATATATATATATATATAATTATTATAGTTTATTACTTTCCTTTTCAAAATATCCAGCAGGAAATCAAACAAACTTATGCACATATATGTGCAGATAAACAATATTCTTTATAATACATTGTTAACTTACTCCTTTTTTTTCTCTTTTTTTTTTATTAAACCTTTATATATAACAAAATATATGTATAAAATAAAATATTTGTATATATAAAAATCAAAACGTTTCAAACATATATTCAAAAACTGGATCATATAAATAACAATGTATTTAGTTAACGCATAGTATAAAATTCATTTATATAACACTCTTATATATATAAATCTTGTATAAGTAAACCTTAATAGCTTCATAACTTATTTACTTTCACATATAACAAGATCTGTACAAAAGAATGCAAATTTTTCTCAAATCCTTTTGAACGTTTATAAGAAAAAAATTTAAATGGGGTAAGCCAGATTTTTCCGCTTAGATTTAGAGAAGACACATCAAATGTTGAAAAAAGGAATTATGAAATGGCTAGATTCTAGCAAATAATAAATACGGTAAGAAAAGTAAATAGGCAGGTTATAAATCAGATTGGAAATAAAAGTAGAGTGGTTAATTGATAAAAGAGTTAAGATAATGAAAATGCATAATAATATTGTTGGCATCTAATGTCATTTAATGTTAACTAGCGTCAATCATGTCAGACACCAATGTAAAAAAAACGCATATAGGAGCATGCAATTTTTGCATGATAAATATAGATAGTTTGAGTTTTTGACAATTAACAGTGTATTAGTGATTATCTCTTGTTTGAGCGGTTGTTAGCATATGCCTACTGAATACATATTAACATAATCCCATAAAAATTTATGTGTACTTAAAATGTTCTTCTGATAAAGTTTTTTTTTTCAAGATTATTATTAACATTTAGAATATCATTTGACTTATCCGAAGGTTGATGATTTTCAAATCCTATTAAGATTAAGGTCGCTAATTGATTATTGTTGAAAGCTAAGGATATTAAGAAAATACTATTATGAAATCCATATCTTGAACACAGAATTTTTTATTAAAATCGTATCATTAGAGTTACATGTATGATTATAAACAATAACATTCATAATTTACAACTACGATGTTGCAGATCCTTTTATAAAAATTTAGATTACATATCATCAGCAAGTCAGCATAAATTTAATAGAATTTCACAAAAAAAATAAACTTTCATAAAATAAATTGAAGTTTTAAAATCTGCTATGTTTAATTGGACGTAATCCAAATATAAAATTTTTATTTAAAATATTATTTAAAATTTCTTGCGAATTCAATTAAATACGTTATTCAAACCGTTTAAAATTTATGGGTTGTTACACTCTCCCCCACTCAAAACTTTTCGTCCCCGAAAAGGAAGAAGGTAGGAGAATAGAAACAAACAGAAAGAGAAAAAAAAGAAGATTGAAGTATAAGATAAACAATTAATTTAAAACTGTACAAATTTTACTTAAATTTGAAAACTTCATTTGCAATTCAATTGTCTTATATACTTTAAAACTTTTTCAAGACCCATTTGCAAAATTTCTTGCTTCCTTACAATTACCATTTATATGCTTAAATAACAACTTTGTAAATATATGAAAACTATTTGAAAACAATTATTTACATTATTATTTATATTTACAAAGAAGCTATTGAAAATTTTAATCCCAAAATTTATAAATAAAAAAAAACTTTTTTATTTATCTCAAGATACTTCCAACATTATAATGAATTAATAATCATTCTCTTTAAATATGTTAAAATTAATTAATAACTTCTGAAACACTAAAATTTTCTATTATACCATGTAGTATATAAATAAACAATATTTTAAAGGATATATTCAAAAGAAGGAAAGAAGGAAAGAAGACAGATTCGGAAAAGAGAATATAGGTGAATAAATAAAGCAGGGCAGATAAGGTAGATTCAAAAGAATAGTATCGGGCATGAATAATTAATTTAGAACCATAAGAATTTCAATTTCAAATATTAATACAAAATTTCTTTGTTGGAAATACTTTTATAATAAAATACCTTTATCGTCGAAACAAATTTCCTTTCGAAAATACTTTTATAACTCGATGTCTCAACAAGTTTATCCTTGTTCCTGTAGACTCTGGTAGTGCGTTGATCAGGCGCAAAACTAGAATTCTCCAGCTACTTAGTAGACTTGTTTCAACACCTAGTGAAAATACTGGAAAAACTTTTAAAAACAGATATGGAAAGTACAATCCAAACAAAAACAAACAAATCATGGATCGCAGATACACAATGGTTACGCTTGGGTCCCCCAGGAAACATCCGTACCTTTTAAGCATTCACTGCCTTGCGAATTTCGCCATGATAACAAAACGGTGGACCGCAGGATACATAAAAATGGTTACGCCTGGATCCCCCAGGAAACATCCATACCCCTTAAGCAATCTCTGCCTTGCGGATTACGCCACTAACACGACCATAGATCGCAGATACACAATGGTTACGCCTGGATCCCCCAGGAAACATCCGTACCTTTTAAGCAATCACTGCCTTACGAATTACGCTATGCAGTCGACTTCGTAAGACCATGGGTAACGCCATGGAATTCGAAGGACACTCGAGTATCATATCCGGAAAACCAAAAATCAGAGAGAATAATATCGATAGAATGAATCCAAGATGTGGCCACAAATCGGATATCAAGCAGAAGGCACTTTCCATATCTTTACTTCGAAAATATGTATCATATAGTACCTTTTAAAATCACTTTCAAATACCGTACTTATATAAAATCCATTATATATAAGATTAAATTCTCAAATCAAATACTTTCCAAAATCAATAGTATATCAAATCATACTTATATAGACTTCAATTATATAAGATTTCACTTCCAAATTTGAGTACCCTTTTCAAATCCATAGTTTTCGAATCAATTTCATACTCATACAAATCAATTTTATATAAGTTCGACAACTCCCAAATCAAGTATTTAGTAACACAAGGTTCTCAAATTTCAATTTGTTTCAATATCAGTTCAATTTCAAAATCATATACAATTTCACCAAATTATTTCTTCTCAATTTAATTATCTTTAGTTTCAAAGTTTCTAAAATAATAAATTTAGAAAATAAATCTAAATTTCCAAATCAATATAATTTAAGTCAACCCATTCATTTCCAAAATCAAATGTTTTCAAAATCATCTTATGCTTACATAAGGTCCATCTTATATAAGGATCAAATTTTACAAAATAAATTTCCCTGTATGAAGAGCCATATGGGATTGAATATCTTTGCTTTTATAGGTTATATATCTTTGTAATTTAAATTTAAAGTTTTCTTTTAGTAAGCAAAGATATTCTAACTCGACAGCTTTCAATTTCAGCGTCAAAATATATCACTAATATTAGAATATAAGATGTACATACGTCATCATTTCGCAAAATCACATTTGATCGCTCGCTCGATCACACAAGTTCGCTTTCGAACTAGTATTGTCCATTCGACTTCCCTAATGCGGACATCGATATGGTTTCTCGACTAGAGGTCATCAGTCTCCTTGCATAGCCATATACTATGATAGAGAATTCTAGAATCAAGCCCAAAATCCATATCGAATATTCGCCATCGAGAATCAAATGAAAAATCCTAACACGAAATGGTGTAATTCACCTCGAACTTGTGTACTCAAATTTGGATCAAATTATTTATGCGAATAAAACAGCATATGTACGACTTACGTAGTTATTCCAACTTGTTAAATATATAGTTTCATAAGGATGTTACTAAGTTAAAACATTTAAGCTAAATTTTATTCAAAATATTTTGAAGACCAAATTCTTTTCAAAACATTTCAAATCTGAATTTCATATTAGAAAAAAATCAAAATAGCCTTATTCATTTACTTAACAAAACAGTTTCAACTTATTTAAATCATATTACTACATACTTTAACATACATACCAAACTTATATACTTTATACTTTTCAAAATTTCTTAGCTTTGAAATGTTAACCTTGATTTGGAAGTTCTCGAACCTTCAAAATAGTTGAAGAAATCATTTTCAAATTCAAGAGTTGGAAATCAACAACAAATCAGTAAATCAATTTCAAAAGATAGGTTTCAAATCCGAAACTCAAGGACTGAACACCGGCTTACTTCAAATCATTTCAAATATATATATACATATATCTTTTGAATATCAAATCTTACTTCGGAATTTGAAATCAAAATGGTTTCACAAAATCACTCACGTAGCGAAGCTACTCAAGTGGCCTCTCCCCCACTCTGAAACTCGAAAATCAATGTCGATGATGCGTGCACTCATCACCGAAATTATTTTCCAGCGACATCAGTGAGTTCTGGACTTCTATTTTCTCAAACTTCTTTTGAAATTTCTTCGACATCATTCGAAACTCAATAAAATCATTTGAAACATTACTTATTCGGAAAAATACTTTTAAATCATATTATTATTATATATTTCAAAATCTAAAAACCAATTTCAAAACACCGGGGTTCAATTATCGAATTCCAAATTTAAAATCCTTCAGTTATAAATCATTTTTAGATAAATCAAATTTCTTATATAATTTTTCGAAATTACAAATCATTTCGAAACCTCAAATTCTCATTTTAAAAAGGGTATATAATCTTTATCGAAACATTTCACTTTTATATATAGAATATAATCATACTTATCAAATAATAATTTCGGTTTAGAAAACAATTTCAAAAATACAAACAAACCCGATATTCAAAGGATGATTCACGGACGGATTTCAAAACAAAGATAGAGATTCAATTTAAAAGATCTCTAATCAAATAAAATTCTGATTCGAATATAGGCTTGAACGAAGATGAGATAATTAACTTACAAAATACAAGATAGATATATTTTTATAAATCACGGATGAACCTAGGGTCAACCGTGACTTCATAATAAGACCGGTGCAGAATTTTGAGGCAAATTGACATTCGATTGCCAGAGATAAAATTCGGCATAACAAGAGATAGAAACAGCTAAACCGAGGGATATATAAATCTCCGGTGAATCAATGCCAATTGTAAAGGAGTTCCACCCCTTTACAAATTTATTCAAAGATTGGCGGGATCGCCTATTCTTATAGAGATCATTCGAAGTGGAGTTATGGGATACTCCAGAATCAAAAGAATACAAATAGGGAGAGACAAGAATGAATTTTGGAACCGCAAGGAACGTTCCAAAGTTCAAAGGAAATCGAGTCAAAAGGAAGAAATTCAAATTCGAACGAAAGTGATTCTGTAAATAAATTTACTATATATGCTAGGTTTTGCCTAGAGCCAAAGCTCTGATACCAACTGTAACGACCCACTATTTTGGACCATTCAAATCGACAATAAATCCACACATGTCTGACTTGAATAATTCAAAATATCAGATTGTTAATTTAAATTTGGCAAAACTCAGCATATGCAGTAAATAAATCAATCACAGAATCACAGACACAGAGTAATACAATAATACGCAGCGGAATAGATAAAATAGTAGTTCATGAAGCTACTATATAAACATCGGAGTTAAAATAAAATACAACAGAATTTCTCAAATACAATGAAGTCTTCAGTACGAATAGATGACTTCTCTGAACAAATCAACTAGAAGAGCTGAAAGCTGGGGCGATAGTTGGATCTCCAAAGGAAGCTCCAAACTCCAAGGGTGAGTCTCAAATGCTGTATCCCTCGGTCTGACCCGAGCGTAAAGCAAAATACAAAACACTCGAGTCAGGATTAACATTCTTATATAAATAAATATAACTCAAGTGAAATATCAACTGAAATACAAGTAACTTAAAGGATGTTTGGGATAACCATCCTCTAGGATCCATGGAACTATCTACAATGTAGAAATATACACTATAACACCGTGGTCATTTCAATTTTATTTATACTTCAAACCCAAAAATCATTTCATTTCAAAATATCTATTTTCCTAAATAATTTATAAAGTAAGGTATTTAATAATTTCCTCAAGTCTCACAAATCGATTCAAATCAACTCAAATTTCAAATTCCAATTTAATTCAATCTAAATTTCCCATTTTAATTCAATTCAGTTTCTAAATAACAAATTCCAATTTATATTGATTTCAAATACAGATTTGAATCATAAAATAAACCATTTAAATACCAATATATTTCAAAGCTTTAATATTCAACCATTTCAAAGTTAAATTTAACAGTTTCATATAGCTCTTGAACGAACTTCATTTATTATTTAATCAAGGAATATTCACCTAATAAATTCAATATCATTTAACTAGCCTTAAATTACATTTTTACTAAATATTTCCTTAAATTTATTTAAACAAGAAATATTTATTTAATTACATAAATCAGACCCAAGTTATAAATCATATCTTAAATCTCAATTTCAATAAGTTACAAATCAGTTTAATTAAATAAAATTCTTTAATGAATACAATTTCAACTAAGTTCAAATTATCTTCCCAACCTTAACTTATTCAAATTATTACTGAAATCTATTTTGAAACATAAATTTTAAATACTTAACCATATTATATGTATTAAATCAATCTTAATTAAATAAAATATTATTATTAAATCCATATATATCATTACCATTTAAAGATAAATTAAGAACCAACATTTATTAAAACCATATATTTCTTTCCAAAACCATAGAAATTATTTTCAAAATATTTATATATGTGGACCAACGGTGTTTGTATATATATCTATCATGTGGTTAAGTGATACGGATATTTATCATTTCAATCCGTAATTTAAATATATACGGGTAGATATCATTTCAACCCGTAATCCCAATTTCAATTCAAATGAAAATCGCTTGGGTTTATCATTTCAACCCATAACGATTTTCTCCTATTCTAAAGTCCGTTCGGGTATGTATCATTTCAACCCATAGTGAATTCTATACTAACAGGGAACTTGCAGAGTGATAACAGATAATATAAAATACAACAACAGACATATATCATCAATAATAATAGAATATAAACAACAGGATATGGTGTCATATCCCACAAGTGAACAGTTACAGATAATAGCATATATAATAATTTAAATAACTACAGCATCATATTTCAATTGTCGTTTCAATTGAAATCAAATTTAATAAATAAAAGAACGTTAATCGTGAGTGATTGCTCACCTTTC
Organism: Allium fistulosum; assembly: GCA_030737815.1. Lineage (NCBI taxonomy): Eukaryota > Viridiplantae > Streptophyta > Magnoliopsida > Asparagales > Amaryllidaceae > Allium > Allium fistulosum. Next base: position 1,187,888,008 of record CM060904.1, on the reverse strand, counting down.
GAGGTTAGAGAGATAGACAATGAAGTTGAGTTATGAAATGCAAGCACGACTTCCAAAGCAAAGTTAGATGGTACGATTTCGACGGAAAAGCTTATAGATAGAAATTGATGAGAACGGATCAAATTAGCTTGATAAAATTGAAACGAAGATTATATGATTAATTTATTACTTTCTTTCAAAATGAACGTTAAATCAAAACACGCATTTTAAAAATGAAATATATATATATAATTATTATAGTTTATTACTTTCCTTTTCAAAATATCCAGCAGGAAATCAAACAAACTTATGCACATATATGTGCAGATAAACAATATTCTTTATAATACATTGTTAACTTACTCCTTTTTTTCTCTTTTTTTTATTAAACCTTTATATATAACAAAATATATGTATAAAATAAAATATTTGTATATATAAAAATCAAAACGTTTCAAACATATATTCAAAAACTGGATCATATAAATAACAATGTATTTAGTTAACGCATAGTATAAAATTCATTTATATAACACTCTTATATATATAAATCTTGTATAAGTAAACCTTAATAGCTTCATAACTTATTTACTTTCACATATAACAAGATCTGTACAAAAGAATGCAAATTTTTCTCAAATCCTTTTGAACGTTTATAAGAAAAAAATTTAAACAATAAATATACCTTCTTATTTAGGAAAGAAAGTAAGCATGCACTTGTAGGAGAAACGTGAGTGGAGGTTGAGGGTTGTAGGCGGTGGAAAGGGAAGAGGGGCGGAGATAGTTTCAGGCGATGGGTATATATCGCGAAAAAAAAAATTTCTTTTTTTTTTCTATCTGGCGTAGGCCATGGAAAAATTTGGGAGGAGGAAATGTAAGCGATGGTGGGGAGTGGATCTCGAAAATGAAGAAGGAGCAGGCAACAATGAAATATATGAAGAGAGAGGTAGTGGAAAGCTATAGAGAAAAATATAATATAAAAGGTAATAATAAATGAAAATCAACGTTCATGCGTTGATTCAGCAGAGAAGTTAAAGCAAATAAGAAGAGAATGGATTGACTTAAAGGAAAGGCAATGAATGGTTTAGAAATAAATAAAATGTAAAACGTATACGTTTTAATTTCAAAAAGGAAAGAAATAAATATGGGGATGGCAACAGTCAAAATGCACGTTTAGGCTAATAATAGAATATAAAAGTAAGAAACTCAAAAGGATAGGCACAGAGATGTGAAATCAGGGAGACAAGGGAAGCAAGTGATCATTCAAATTTATAACGTTGGCAATAAATATAGAATAAATGAAAATTAATAGATGGATGCTTGATTGACGTAGTGATTAAAGTAAGGTTGCATGTCAGTCATGATGAAATTTGAAATAGAAGAAAATGTAAATGAATAAATGGGGTAAGCCAGATTTTTCCGCTTAGATTTAGAGAAGACACATCAAATGTTGAAAAAAGGAATTATGAAATGGCTAGATTCTAGCAAATAATAAATACGGTAAGAAAAGTAAATAGGCAGGTTATAAATCAGATTGGAAATAAAAGTAGAGTGGTTAATTGATAAAGAGTTAAGATAATGAAAATGCATAATAATATTGTTGGCATCTAATGTCATTTAACGTTAACTAGCGTCAATCATGTCAGACACCAATGTAAAAAAAAACGCATATAGGAGCATGCATTTTTTGCATGATAAATATAGATAGTTTGAGTTTTTGACAATTAACAGTGTATTAGTGATTATCTCTTGTTTGAGCGGTTGTTAGCATATGCCTACTGAATACATATTAACATAATCCCATAAAAATTCATGTGTACTTAAAATGTTCTTCTGATAAAGTTTTTTTTTTTCAAGATTATTATTAACATTTAGAATATCATTTGACTTATCCGAAGGTTGATGATTTTCAAATCCTATTAAGATTAAGGTCGCTAATTGATTATTGTTGAAAGCTAAGGATATTAAGAAAACACTATTATGAAATCCATATCTTGAACACAGAATTTGTTATTAAAATCGTATCATTAGAGTTACATGTATGATTATAAACAATAACATTCATAATTTACAACTACGATGTTGCAGATCCTTTTATAAAAATTTAGATTACATATCATTAGCAAGTCAGCATAAATTTAATAGAATTTCACAAAAAAAATAAACTTTCATAAAATAAATTGAAGTTTTAAAATCTGCTATGTTTAATTGGACGTAATCCAAATATAAAATTTTTATTTAAAATATTATTTAAAATTTCTTGCGAATTCAATTAAATACGTTATTCAAACCGTTTAAAATTTATGGGTTGTTACAAATCTAATTTTATTTCATAATATCATTTAACTGGATTCAAAAATTAAGGATTTTAAAACCATTTAATTTAGCCAATTTGGTGTCCGTATATAATTCTCTACCATATGGTCAAGTGATACGGATATATATCATTTCAACCCGCAATAAATTTAAATTTACGGGTACATATCATTTCTACCCGCAATCCCGAATAAAATTCAAAATCCATAAAATCGCTCGGGTTTATCATTTCAACCCATAACGATTTTTCCCTAATCTATAAGATCGTTCGGGTATGTATTATTTCAACCCATAGTGATTTTCCTAACAATAACTAAGAGAACTTGCAGTGTGATAATAACATATAAATAAACATACATCCAATCATCCAAAATATCAACAAATAAGCATCCATCACGTCATCATTCAAATCAACCAATAAATCACAACAGATAAACTGGTTATCATTATCAGGTATTTAACTGGCAATTAATTTCAATATTAATTTAAATGGCAATTAAATTCAATATAAATTCAATTTTAACTAAAATGTCAAATTAAACTATCAAACAGCAATCAATAAAAAATTTATGACATCAAAAATTTAATTTAACTAACATAAGATAGTTTAGTATTTGTGAGTGGGTTAAAACACTCACCTTTGATTTTTCGTCGATTAAAAATCCAAATAAAGCCCAAAATTCTAACAGTCCCAGAATGCAGCCAAACTGATCCTATATTGTTTGAAATTTCAATACGATCGCAATGGAGAAAACCGCGCGTGAATCCGAGCTCGTATGTAAAAATTATGTATGTTAGAAGCTTTGAAAATTTAAATTAAATTTAAAATAATGAAGGGCAAAACTGTAAAAAACACTACCTCTCTCTCCCCTCAGAACGCACGCGACCCAGAGCACGAACCCAAAACGCCGCCTATAGCTGAAGCTTTGACCATCCATACCTCCATCTACACACCGCCGTTGACCCTGGAACCACCGCTGTTACGCTCGCCTCGCCGCCGCCCATTGAAGCCCCTAGGTCCGATCGCCCCAAAACACCACCGGCGCCACTCATTTCAAACCCTAATTCACCAATTCCCACTGCTACAACTAGCAATAGATGACACGACCACCACCAAACGGCTCCATACAACGATCTCTACAAAACCCCTCAAACAATTTCAGAAATCGTCGCCAAAATCAAAAACCCCTAAATCGGCAATTAGGGATCACAATTTATGATCTTTGACCATGGTTTCTGATCGATTCGTGCACTGTTTCGAAAAACGAACACTTGCCGTAATTCGTTTTATCGAGAGCTTCGAAACGGTATTTAATATGATAGGGTTTTGAGAGTTTGAATTTCGAAATTGATTTTGATATTGGAATTAGGGTTTTGGATTTTCAGCCATTGGGAAGGAGGAAGAAGCAGATAGATTGAAGATGACAGTACGTACAGAAATAAAATGAAGGGCTGCTAGGGTTAGAGAAAAATATATTTATATGGACAAAGATAGATAAGAATGAATGGACAGATCGATTTGGTTTGAAACGATAACACGATCCGAAAAGCCCGTTTCGTTTCCGAAACGACAGTGAGTCATCCAATATATCAAAATATATGTTTTCGATATTTTTAAACTAAATGGAACTAGTTTCAAACCCAAATTCCATTGTATACAGAAGTTAGCTTTTAAAATCAGATTATTTTAATTGAATTCATTTAATTAATTTCTACGCGTTTCGAGCCCGCACGATCAAGCTAAAAATCCATTTAGCATTTATCATCAAACATTTTTTGCTGAAGAACATAATTTTTCTTTCTTCTTTTTCCATTGTTAATTCATAACTAAAAACTTAATTTTTATATTAAATTTATTATCGCTAGCATATAAAATATTTTAGATATCTATTCCTTTACCAACTTATACATATTTTCAAAATCAATTTACACTTTCACTTCTATTTTCTTCTTTTTTTCATGAAATTTTTATTTCTTTTAACATGATTTTGAAACATCTTTATATAATAATAAATTTCTTTTCCGAGGCATGTTTTAAAATAGATAACATTCTCCCATATATATATACATCTATATATATATAATTTATTTTTTAACTCAGAACAATTCTATTACATATATATACATATATATATAATTTATTTTTTAACTCAGAACAATTCTATTACATATATATATATATACACACACACATATATATAATTTATTTTTTAACTCAGAACAATTCTATTACATATATATATATATATATCGCTAGAGAATTCTTTTGATTCGGTTTTAACAAATATCTCTTTATATCAATAATCCACAAATTAATTTATATTAAAATATCCAACGTTGTCATGCCATAAAATTTAGAGATTCGTTTCGTCAATTGGCTGCAATGTTGATTGTCTAGGATAATATACGAAGATTACCTCATCAGTGGTTTCAACTTCGTGTTAATATCTGGTGGTTGCATACGTTATTTAAAATAATGAAATTTAAGAAAATAATATTTTCCATTTTCTAAGATAATATATTACTTTATAAAACAGTGCACAATTTTAAGTAAAATATTTCTTATACCATTTTCAAAATACTATTTCAGACTACCATGTATAAGCGTTTAGGAATCCTTATCGATAATGCTAATCAGATTATCGAACAGAATTCTTAAAACACTTTATGAACAAGCTAACATCAAAACAAACTACTAAAATATTTTCAATCACTTTACAAAAGGATATTCCTATTTTATTAAATCAAATGCTTACTTGTATGAAAATATTTATTATTTTGAAATTTGTACATATATTCAATTCAGTAACCATTAATAACAATGCAATTCATCGCACATAATTCATCCATAATATCAATCAGCCATTCTATTAATTTAATTTAATTTTTCATCCTATAATTTAGTTATATATATTAATAATATTGTTGTTGTTATTTCTTATAGAAAAAAATATACATATCGCTCGTAGTTCTTCCATAAATAAAGGAACTACTGGCTTCTATTTATATTGGCTCTGCCCAGCTTAAAGTGGGATATAAATATTTGAGTGATAACTCCTAGTTAATTCCCATATTCTAGACTAAACCCAAATAAATAAACAAATAAAACATCTATTAATACAACAATAAACACATCAATCAAAAAACAAACAAACGCCTTCAGTGGAAAGCTATCTATCAGCATCTGCTATGCACTCTGATCATTATTGGATCCATCTACTCAACTTGCCACATCATAGTTTAAAGTTGTGAATTATTCACAGCTCAAAATTCAGATTAGAATCTTTTACAGCTTCCCTAACCGAGCTACTTCACTCTTATTCAAGCCACATAGAGATTTATTCACCAATGCCGACATTACTGATCTGGCTAACAATTCCTTATTTCACTACCTCTATCAACAACTTAGATTCCACATGGAGATAAACTCACAGAAGAGATAGAGATAAGGATAATATATAGTGGGAAAAATAACAAACACGTCCCTAGATGATTACTCCAATAATCATTTTATACACCAACTATCCTTTAGTATTGGGTAACTACCACTCATCCAATAGGATAGGGACTCTAAGTCTCATCTAAGAACTAGACTCGTGTCTTATATATAATATATTGTTCTAAACCTGCTCTGAAACATGAATCACCCTACCTTTATACTCATACTATCTAAGAGTATTATTAGGTAATATTGTCATATAATATGGAGAATAAGGTGGTATTAGGCAGTCATACATAAATATTCCATTGGGCTAACAGTGGTACGCATTTCAAAAATCGAATTAATAACTCACATGTATGTACATAGTATCGACGTAAAGCAATAGACACGTGCGTCTTCATGATAGAACAATACATGATATAAAATAAACAATTAAGAACACAGTTGATATCGCGGCGAGGAGATATAATATAAAATATACAAGGTATATCCCATATACGACACAAGGATATACATGCATAAGACTCTGTAATACAAGATGATATACAACAATAATAAATATATAATCTCTACCATGCCAAAAAATTCAAGCTAGTCTCTTCATCCCCGAACCAGAAATATCTCGGACTGACCAAAGTATTATATAAATAATCCACGGGTCAGACTATGTCTAAAATATAGATGTCAAAATATCACATAATAATGTTCATGGTATAATAATGATAATACCATCTACAAAATCAAAATCCAAGAATAGCATCAATCACAAGCCATGCATAGCAAAATTTCATCATCCACATAAATCAAGTCAAACAACAAATCAATGAAATAATATCAAATGGGTGAATCATCCATATACTTTAAAGGCATTGCTATCAAGAAAATTGGAATTTTAAAGGCATGGCTAGATAACGAAGAGAAGAAGGGTCCACATCAAATTAGAGAGGATCGGGGAATAATCAGTGAGTGAGACTCTTCCTATTTGGGTGTGTATTGCTAAGTCGTGATAATTCACCCTTTATGGTATTAAATCGAATTATAAACAATGAAATCGGATTGGATTGATTAGTAATCATATTAAATTGCAATAATTCATGATTAGGATGTAGTATTTCATGATTAGATAATTAAAAAAGTGAACTTTTTAATTGTATGTTTAATCTCTCTTTAATTAAAAAGTGAAAAAACGTAAAAATGCTCTAATTTTGACATATTATATATCAAAATTGTAGTTCTCATGATGCAAATCCACTAGTGGTGTTCATTCGTCAACTGGGTATACTGATTGATTAAAAACTGCACCAAAAGTTCGACAAACGATGTCTAACAATGGCGTTACAGTGCACTTTTCAAAGGAACAGAGTTCTCGAAGTACGATTTGATGATGACGAATATAGTGTACTTTTTTAGAGGATATGAGTTCTTAATGTGACCGGTGACGTCTAATAATGAAGATTTCGATATTGTAGGCATTACGGTACACTTTTCATAGAAAATGAGTTCTCGATGTGACCAATTACATCTAGCAATAAAAGGTTGAGACGTGTACTTCTCAAAATTGAGTCGCATATGGTTTGGCGATGACGGGTTGAGACATATAGTTCTCAATAGTGAGTCATACATGGTTTCGTTGATTAGGAGTTGGGGCTTTACCCTAACCATGTAGTTTGCCTTTAGTTTTGGATTCCTAAGATGTGAGTACGATCCTTAATAGGGGCATGCTTGATGTTGTATGAGGACATCAGTTAGTATTATGGTAGAACCTTAGCATACTAGGTCACTATTATATCCATAGGATTATATTGTGTTTAAATAACTTGTTGGGCTAAGGTGAGACAAGTTATAGTATGGTTTTCGAGCATAAGTGTTGTCTTACTAGCTTATTAGTATAATATATTTATATGATGAGTTCCACTCGACAGACGTATGTTTGACCTCTTCTATCCTTTTCTCCTTTTGGTTATACTTTGATAAGTGGATAGAGAGAACCGGTGGTGATTTCGAAGACGCGATGGTGCAACGTAAACGTGCAATTATTTATCTATCAGTTAAATACTATTTATTTTGGTTATTTCCGAACATTAAACTGTTTTCATTAATGGTATAAAAAGATGTTGTGGTTGGAGTTATTTAATATTTCATTTTTTTATTTATCTGGATTGTATTATTGATTACTATTATATTTTATTCCTTCTGCTATGAGTTTCAAAAACTGTAGATATTGTAAACAGCTTTGTGATCTATAATTTGTTTTATATTTTACCTTAAAACGACCTACCATTCTGTGAGGTCCGTGATGTTCGCGTCATTTCATGTGTGAATCAATGCATCGTATATGGTGGGTTGTTACACTATACACCTTTGAAATTAAGGCAATTCTGAAATTTCAAGTATCATAAAGCTCTTTGTACTCTATTCTAAGTGTGCAGCTGAAATCCAATAATCATGCACAAATGATGCGTTGTTTCCTAAATGGACTATGTTATTAATACCAGGGTAAAAAGCATTAAGCCTTTTTAGGATGGATTTCCAAAAGTGAGACTTGGGATTGAAAGTGACATGGTGAAGATTACAGGATAAACCATAAAAAAGATTCAAGATAATTTCTTTTCAAATGAGCTTTTCATTATTTTATTAAAATTTCAAAAAATAAAGACACGTTGAGATTATGCAAATTCATAATTCCTATGCCACCTTCCTCTTTGGATTTACAAACCATTTTCCAATTAACGAGACAGTTTATACTACCACAGGAAACATCCCCACTCTAAAGGAAATTTCTTATAATTTTATCAATTTTATTAATCATCCATTTTGGAAAAAGACAATAGGACATCTAGTAAATCTGTGGGGCTAGTAACATAGACTTATTAGAATGATTTTACTGCTCCCAGTAAAAATATATTGTTCCAATCGGATAATTTTCTATTAATTTTATCAATTATTATTTTTAGCTAAATGGTCTAATCATAAAGCCTAAGTGATGTATATGAAACTTCATGGTTTTACAGTATAACGGTATTGACAACCATATGTTCCACGTTATTCACATCGTTTAAGACTAGAACCGAACTCTTGTCAAAATTGATCTTAACCCCCGAAAATATTTCAAAACTACATAAGACAAATTTAAAGACTGTAATATGACGAGATATAGGAGAGGTAAAAAGCAAGGTGTCATCAGCAAACTGAAGGACCAAAGACCATCGATGGTGATATCATTACCAACGCTGACAAGAGCACCATTTGCAATAGATAACTTTATGATCCTAGTGATAACATCCGCCGCTAAGTTGAACAATAAAGGCAACAGAAGGTCACCTTATCTCAGACCGCATATAGATTGAATTTTCTTTCCTAGAAAATTATTAACCATTATACTAAAGTTTACATTTTTTTGCAAGACTGTAATCCATCATACCCATCTAAAACTACAACCACTAACAAAAATAAAACTTTGGAAAAATCAAATCGATTGAACGATGCTTTAGAAAATCAAGTTTTAAGAGGGCACGATTGATATTATTTTTACAATGATGAATTACAAATTCTTAGACTGCGACGACCATGTCTGTGATGCTTCTACCCTTACTAAAAACAAATTACGAGATATCGATTAACTTGTCCGTTTTAGAGCATAATCTATTCGCTAAGACTTTTAAGTTATTTTAAGAAAACAGCTTATAAACGAAATAAGGCTAAAGTCCTTAAACTCTTCTGCACCTAATTTCTTAGAAAGAAGAATTACTGTAGCACGATTAAATCTGCCTAGCTGTAGACTACCGTTATAAAACTCATTAAACATACCGATTATGTCCTTTTTTGAAACATGCCAATTTTCTTATAAAACAAAATAGAAAATCCATCTGGTTCGTACGATTTATCACTAGGCATTTCATCTAGTCCTGAAGATCTCCTCTTTTGAAAATGGAATATCTGAATTATCTAAAGCAATCTTTAAATTTTTGGGATATAAACCATTCCAATTTAATTGTGTGACCACTGCTAGATCCGAAAATATCTTTGTATTAGTTAGTGAAGGCATTATTAAGCTTGTTTTGGTCGAAAATTTTCACATTGTTAATAAGAAAGAAATTTCTTGAATTACTTCGCTTTTGAGCATTAGCTATTTTGTGAAAAAAGCTTGGTGTTTTTGCCACCCTCGTCCATCCATTGGACCATAGACCTTTGTTTCCATATTTTCTCTTGCTTAATGACTTTGTTTAGTTCATCTTTTAGATTTAAAAGAATATTTGTTGAAAAACGTTTAATATTCTAGTTCCTTTTAATTTGTTAAATTAGGAGTTTCTTAAAGTAGTTTTTGTTTTTTGATAATAATATTGCCAGAAATGTCTTTATTCTATTTTCTAAGGAATAATCTAAGATCCCGAAGTTTACCGACAAAAACTTTAGCTATATTTTCGTCAAAGAAAGCCATTCATTAGAAACTAGGCTAATAAAATTACTCTCTTACAGCCACATGTTTTCGAATCTAAAAGGTCTTTGCATTAAATGTTGGTTCTCGCAGTAAAGAATAATGGGATAGTAATCTGAAAACATAATCGGAAGCCCCTTAACGTGCAAAACTGAAAACCAATCCTCTATTTTCTTCACTAATGAAGAAATGATCAAGAAGCGCCATCGATAGGGCTTCTCTATAGTTTGACTAAGTAAAGCGTTTGTTAGTAAAAGGCAATTCAATCAATCCGACATTAATAATAAACTAGTCAAACTCTTCCATAGTTTAAATACCACTTTCTTTTGGTGATCGCTCCCCTAAGAACCTAATCACCCTTAAGCTCCCTTACTACCCACGGACGGACAGTAAGGGACCTAAACTCTAGACATTCACTCCAAAGAACCCTCATATTGATCTTATTATGCGGTTTATAGACGTTAGTAACATTTAAGAGGGAATCTCTTTTAAATCGGCGAAAATAAGATACATCATATAAATGTTGGTAACCGATTGAATAAGTTTAACACAATTGTGTTTCCAACCCACCATTAAACCTCTCTAACAATCTCTAGTTGGAAGACAAAACCATTTACTAAGATAGAACCCCTCCTCCCTCCCTCTAAACTTCTATAAAAGCGATAATCTAGGCATTTTATTTTAATTTCTTGCAAAAAGGCTACGTTGATGTTATTATCTTATTGCATTTATTAAGACCGTGTAATCCCCTAATATTCCAGCTAACGAATCTCATGGTCTAAGAGAACGGACCCTCTATTTCTTTGTTTCTAATGTATCAATATCGAAATGATGTATATCAAAACTAAATCTCATCCTCCTAGCTAAGTCAAGCATAGAACTAGTAGATAATTCATTCAACATTGTAGGAACATAAGTGCTACCCAAATGAACAATCGAACCAGAGCTAGAGCCCGAAGCTCAAGTAGCCAAACCAAACGATGCACCATGAAGCCATACGCTCCTCCTAACTAGGCTCCAAGATGAAGTGGCACGCTTTAAGCGCATAGTCAGCCCTGGATCTGCAGCTTGAATATGATCATCCACCAAATCCAAACTCAAAGGGTCCTGCACCGTCGCCTCTGAGTAAAGTTCAGACGTTCGACGATCGAGCATGCTCGCCTTATCTCCTCCCCCTTTGCATATACCGTAATATAATGCACCTCCTCGACCGCGTTAGATCCCTCCCTTCCCATCATATTCCGACCTAAACAAAAAGCATGTTCCCCCTCCAACGTATCATTTACTAAACACCAATCCCCACCCTCATTTCCTGACACAACTTTCCAGCCACATCTTAAGTATTATGGTGAACCGAACTATCAACCAACCCCCCCCCCCCCCCCCCGCATTCTTAACCCTTCCATGCTTGAAACCACATGCGTTCCCTCAAACAATGCGGTTGCCCCCCCTCTGAATTAGCTACCCCCCTTCCGATCAACTTCGAAATAGTTACTATACCATCCCATCAGTATTACATAACAGAACCCTCCCCCCTCAACAATATCTGTAACAACCCGTAAATTTAACCGGTTTTTAATAACGTTATTTATTGAAATTTTGTGAAACTTTAAACGATAAAATTTTGAAATATAAATTTGATATTTGGAATGCGTCTAGTTAAACATAGCAACTGGTAAATTTTCGTCCGAAAATATGAAAGTTTATTTCGCGCGTAAATTTACTTCAATTTAATCAGTTAAAAAGTAATGAAAATAAAATGTTTTCGGAACCTAAATATTTTTACATAGAAAAATTCTAAACCATCTTCTGAGCAAGATGTCAGTTTGTCGTTTTTCCAAATTCGGACATCTTTGGCTCCGTCGATCTTATTTTTCAGCGTATTTCTTGCATTTTCCGCTATTAGAAAATTTGAATTTTTATAATTCAATCATACCACTGATATCTGTATACCGTTTTGATCGTCTCGTCGTGCTGATTTCTACGGTATATTCATTCGTATGTTTTGGAGTACGGTACACAGCGAAATCCATGAAAACGGTAACTGAATCGGTACCGTTTAAGCCTTTTATCTATCTGTGACCATTCACTTCCACCGGTTGAATTCAAATGGTTACTAACTTTTATTACTCCAGAGGTTAATAGCCATTTAGTTTTCTATTTCCAACGTATGTTATAATTGCTATTTTATTTCGGTTGTCGTCTATTCTTCTTCCTTTCTCGTTTCATCTCTGTAGAAAAAAAATTATATTCATAGATTTGTAAAGGAAAATGGTTCACTTCCCACGCAACACCATGCCTCCTCCCTCCACCCCACATCGACCGTCCTTCCACTTCATGCCCGAGCTCCTCTCCTCCCCTCTCTCTCCTCCGCCTAACCACCTAGGCACCGCATCTACCACCAGCCCATGCGCATAGCACCACCACCCGGTCCATTCCCTTCGGCTATTCCTTTCTCACCCCGGCCACCGCCATCACCTCCTTCGAGGCCAGGCCGAGATCCCCATTGTTTGCCTTCCCGCTTCCTCCACTTGCCGTGCAACTCGTGGCAGCTGAGATTCGAAGCCTCCTTACACTCTTCCTCTTGGTATATATATTACATATATATGTTCGGTTTGAATCTATCTCTGCTCTATAGATTATAGTGTATACGTTTAACAGTAATTTGCATAAAAGGTCACTTTCTCTTTTGTTTAAAGAAATTTTATAACATATATTTCTTCTCTGTTGCTTTCATGCTTCTCTCGTAGGAACCAAACCCAGACCCGAGTTCTCACCTTGTTTTGCTCGAAGCCATAACCGAAGACAAACCATCTTCCCTTCCCTTCAACTTTGCTCCTCCTCGTCACCATATCACTGCCATAGCCTATCACCTGCGACACACAACCCGCATAATCCAGCTCACAAATCTCCACCACCTCGGATCTTTACCGACCACATTATCCGCCACGTCACCGTTCTCTGTGCTCAACCCATCGCCTACTTCCTCCAGCCTTCAGCGTAGCCACCATAGCCTCGCACCCCATAGCCACTTCTTCCTTGAACCGAGAACTCATCACCGCCCGATAGCCTTCCCGACCACTGCTCTAGAACTGCACGCCATCTCCCTGACCCGAGCAACCGCTTTACCGTGACAGTTTTTCTTTCCTTTTTTTTTGTTTTTGTTTTTTTATATATATAAACGTATATATGTTACACCTGAAGTGGCATATTGCTCGTTATTATGTTGCTTTGAACATGTCCTTTGTTGGATGCATATCTATGTTTTGTGCACGCAGAACTTATTTGTGCTCGTTCGTATCTATGCTCCTATTTGTTTGCCCGTTCATATTGCCAAATATGGGTTGCATGTGTATACGTTGTAGGTATTGACCAAGATATATATTAGTGCTGAATATATAGGTGACTGTTAAACATTTTGATAGAAATATTGCACGCACACGTGTTGTTCGACTGAATGTGCATATATATGCTGCACATACATATCGACATATAAGTTGTTGCCCCTGCCTGGTTACTGCTGCATAGTAGTATGTGTCCTTAGGCAGCTACATGTAAATATATGTTGTACATATGTATTGACGATATTTTCCCCTTGCATAAATCACTTGTATATACAAATGAAAGCTGCAGTACATGTTTTATATATATATATATGTATATGAGCTATATATTTTTTATTGCTGTAGCCATACTTTATATAGATAGGTATAGATATCTCGATTTACTATTAATGTATATATGGATTTATTATGTGTGGATATTTTGTAGTGGTATGGGGGTTTGGTTTTCAGATTTGTAAATAGTGATCTTAGATCTATGTGTAAAAAAAATAAAAAAATAAAAATAAAAAATAAAAAATTAATGGGTTGCAAAAAATATATATATTTATTTTATTTGTATGAGTTTTAAAGTTTATATTAATTTTAAGGAAAAGGTATAATGATATAATTTACATTTCATTTTAATTTATAGCAAACTGATTCTAATTGTTTCAACGATTCCTATTTATCAGCTTGTTCGTCAAATTCGTGTCAATCCTGTTTTGCTTTGAAATTCGTGCTTGGATTCACAACTCGTCTCATTCTCGTTCATCTTTAGCCTCGAAGGTGAGCAATCACTCACGATTAATGTTCTTTTATTTATTAAATCTGATTTCAATTGAAACGACAGTTGAAATATGCTGCTGTTAGTTATTTACACTGTTATATATGCTATTACCTGTATCTGTTCACCTATGACATCTGACACCAATATCTGTTAATTATTTATGTGATGATAATATAGTTTGGTCAATAATTGATTGATTGATTGTTGTTATATTGGATGTTAAATTGTAATGTATAAAGTGATAAATATTATGCAATTGAATTTGACGTAGAATAGTTAAAAATTTTGAATCGACATATGTGTTGAATTTGGTTAGTTAGATTTGTTTAATATGACCCCTTAAATGTTTAATCATTTGACACGTAGAAAATAGTGTTAACTACACCTTGAACCAACAATTGTATGTTGTTTAAACTGATGATGTTTGAAATTGTAAATAGATGACAAGTAAAAAAAAACCGTAATGCAATAATCTTTAATCTACATGAAATGGTAGTGTAGATTCTAGAAATAATTATATTAATTTGCACAAATAACAATGTGAATTAATACGGTTATTTCGGGATTATTTGAATTGATTATTGGATTGTTATTGATTGTTGTTATTGCTTGTTTATTTACTTTGACACCATCCCAGTTATCACACTGCAAGTTCCCTTTGCTATGCTTTGATTTTGAATTGAATTGGAATCGGGTTGAAATGATAAATACCCAAAATAAAACTTTGACCTAGGATAGAGAATTAAATAAACCCGATTGGTCAATAATTTGATTTAAAAATGAAATGAAGATTTATTTGAATAAATATTATGGTTATGAAACGAAGTTGAAATTTGAATTTTTGGAAAGGAAAATAATTAATTATTTAATAATCAAATTTGGAATTATTAATAATTAAGTTTTGAAATTAGTTAATAAGTAAGTTTGGAAATTTGTTAATAACTAAGTTTTGAAATTATTAATAATTAAATGAGATTGAATTATTTAATAATTAAATAAAATTGAATTATTTAATAATTAAATAAAATTGAATTCTTTGTTAAGTGAAATTGAACTTCTTGAATAAGTGAAATTAAGTTTCTTTATTAATTGAGCTTTGAAATTGTAACTAAGTAAATAAATAAGTGAAATTGAAATTTCTCTAACAAGAAATAAGAATGTGTTTTATTGAAATTAATGTAAGACTTGTAATTTAAAGAATTTGATTTGACGAATTAAAATTAATGCAATTTGTAAGTTTTGATACAATGGAGTTGAATTTAAATAATGGATTTAATGAATTGGAAATTTAATAGAAATTGTTTTGAATGGCAAATTAACTTAACAAATATTGAATGAAATAGATAAATGAAATTAAATTGATTTGAATGTTAAATCAAATTAATTTAAATGATTTCGGAATGAAACTTATATACGAACTTGAATCAATATTTGAATTGTTTTAAATAAAGATTTGAAATTTAATTATAAGATTTTGAAATGATAATGTGGAAGTTTTGAAACGTAAATTATGGAAATTGATTTAGAAAGAAAAATGAAATGTTGATTTATAAATTCTAATTGAAATTGAAATTGATTTGGTTTTTGGAATTTATTGAACGACCAATCGGTGTAATAATTACGAAATTATTAAAGAGACCGGAATCGGTTATGGACATACTCTCTGTCTAAACCGAAAACCACTTTAATAACTATGCGCGGAGTTTGATTCAGAATGAAGTGGTTGGAATGATGTACGTGATGACTGAAGAAAGAGAACGATAATGGATAGCCTTGACACTTGTGTCAAATTGGAAATGACTAAAACAGGAGCCGTGCCGGGCCAAATGGGGGCTAGCTACCTCGAGCGAACACACTTCTTCGAAAACTACTCAGTACTTGTTGTCGATTGGTGCACCCTTGATTTGGGAGTGTTGTTTCGCGGTGTTGCGATCGCTGCGGCGATGCGTGCTCACCAGTCCGGATCAGGCAAACGGTAGTTTCACTACCTTGGGTATTGCCTCATGTGCCTTGTCATACTTGGATCCCTATATACGCGACCACTACGATTTGTTTTGTGTTATACCTATGGAGTACTCCCTGATAGCCCACTAGTTTACGGTGGAGTTTACAGTGTTGTATAGACTATAACGCTTATATAAAATGTGTTAAGGGGGATAATGGTAACGCCTTAACACTATTTTGATACCTTATATTACTGATAGACATTATCTACTTAGCGTACATTACTACCTAGTAGATAGTTTAACAGATCCTTAAAGGATGGTTATTCCAAACATCCTTTGAGTTACTTGTATTTCAATTGCTATTTCACTTGAGTTGGATTTATTGATATAAGAATGTTAATCCTGACTCGAGTGTTTTGTGTTTCTTTACGCTCGGGTCAGACTGAGTGTACCAGTATTCGAGACTCACCTTTGAAGTTGGAGCTTTGCTTGAAGATCCAGCCATCCATTCTGCTTTCAGTATTCGATGATTCCAGTGATGTATTCTGATTTGTATCTGATGTATCGTATTACTCTTCCGTTGTATCTGGTTTAACTCTGATGTAACTTATACATTTATATAGTAGCTTCATGAACTACTATCTCTTTTATTTCCGTTGCATTTATTACTCTGTGTCTGTGATCTGTGATTATTTATTTACTGTATATGTTCAGTTTTTCCAAATTTAAATTAACAACGCGGTATTTTGAATTATTCAAGTCCGACATGTGCGGATGCGAATGGTTTAAAATAGCGGGTCGTTACAGTTGGTATCAGAGCTTTGGTAGCTCTAAGCAAAACTTAGCATATAGGGTAAATGTATTTACAGAATCACTCTCATTCGAGTTTCAATCTCTTTCTTCTGATTCGATTCCTTTGAATTTTGGGACGTTTCCTACGGTTCCAAAAATTCATTCGTGTCCCTCACTATTCGTCTTCTATCAATTCTGGAGCATCACATAGCTCCACTTCGAATGACCCTTATAATGAATCGGCGGTCTCGCTAAACTTCGAATGATTTGTAAAGGGGTGAAACTCCTTTACAATTGGCATTGATTTACCGGAGATTTCTGTATCATCGGTTTACGATGCTATCTATCTCCTGCTATACCTGAATTCTATTTCTTGAGATTGAATGTCGATTTACCTCGGAATTCCACCTCGATGTTATTCTTGAAGTCACGGTCGACCCGGTTATGGTTGCCCGCGATTTATATAAGATTATCTATTTCCTTATTCGGTTAAATAATCATCTTATCTTTCATTCCAACTTATTCTCAAATCAAAATTTTCTTTGATTGAATTAATCAAATTTGAATCCCTATCCTTGCTTTGAAATCCGTTACTGTATCGTTGAGCGAGGAAGTGTATTTGTAAATTAATATTTTAAAATGTTTTAATATACATTGTGTTGTTTGAGTTGTTGATGTTGATTTGGGTTTTCGATCGATTCGTCTGATCAACGCTATCGATAGGATTTCCAAAACACTTGAGCAGAGCAAACTGACACAATATCGTTTTCAAATTTGGTAAATAAAATAAAAGTTTTGTATGATTATATTATATATAAATATAAGTTTTCTGAAATTAAATTGTTAATAAATTTGTTGTCTGAAATAATAATATTTGATTTTCATTTATTATTTTGTAAACCATTGACTATTGCATAAAATAAATAAATGAATTTATAAACTTGGTTATAAATTGATTGAAATATGAAATGAAATTAAATTAAGAATTTGAGAATTTAATTTCCAATGATTTCGAACTATGGTTTTAAAGGTTTAAAATGCACATTATTTAAATGTATTTTGACTATAATTTGTTTCGAAAGAATTTTAATGTATATTATTTAAAGTATTTTCAAATAGGAACCGTTTTCAAAGAATTTTAAAATGTTGAAATCAGTGCTCTTCTCTTTGTCGCTGGAAAATAATTTCGGTGATGGCGGCCGCATCATCGACATTCATTTTCGAGTTTCGGAGTGGAGAAACCATTATGTAGCTTTGCTACGGTTTTGTTTTGGAAAAATATTTTGATTTGAATGTCTTAAATATGACTGGATATATATATATATGGGAATATTATTTTAAATTTAATTTGATTTAATATATATAGTATATACATAATTATTTCTAAAGGGTTTGAAATTAAACGGAAATTTAATTCTTAAAAATCATGTTAAAAGATGTTTTCAATTATAAATAAAGCTAAATTTTGAATAAGTATTTAAACTTGAAATAATTGAATTTAAAAAAAAATTATTTGTATAATACTCAATTTCATTTCAATATAACTTACCTAAATTATTCAGAAGTTAAAATGTAATTGGATAATATACAATATAAAATGATTTTATAAATAAAATTTGAGTGTTATAATAAATGTTATACACTTAGATTTTTTTTTTAAAAATGCTAATAAAGATGATAGAATAATAAGTTAATTGAATGAGATGAATATAATAAATTTTGTTCTGAAAGAATTAACAAATTGGAATTAGATCGACTTATGGAAATACCTTAAAATTAAACCAATTATTGAATATAAATTAATTTAAATTGAAATTTATATGGTTTAAATTAATTTATATGGTTTAAATATATGTAATAAGATATATTAAGTGGAACAAATTTAATAATAATTTGGAATATAGAAGAATTAAATTTGTTGAATAAAATATGATTGTAATAAATGACTAATCAAGTTTATGATTTTAGAAATTGTTAATAAAGGATAATTGGATAATAAAACAATGAATAAATGAGATAAATAAAATAAAATTTTGTTTTGAAGAAATCTTTTGGTATCAAATATTAATAAATTAGAATTAAATCAACTTATTGAAATACCCTGAATTTTAAATCAAATATTGAGTATTAATTAAGGTAAATTGAAACTTATACGGTTTAAACTAATTGTTTTATTTTGTTTCAATCTGTTTTTCTTTTTGGTTGTTTCTATTCTCCTACCTCCTTCCTTTTCGGGGACGAAAAGTTTTGAGTGGGGGAGAGTGTAACAACCCGTAAATTTAACTGGTTTTTAATAACGTTATTAATTGAAATTTTGTGAAACTTTAAACGATAAAATTTTGAAATATAAATTTGATATTTGGATTGCGTCTAGTTAAACATAGCAACTGGTAAATTTTCGTCCGAAAATATGAAAGTTTATTTCGCGCGTAAATTTACTTCAATTTAATCAGTTAAAAAGTAATGAAAATAAAATGTTTCGGAACCTAAATATTTTAACATAGAAAAATTCTAAAACATCTTCTGAGCAAGATGTCAGTTTGTCGTTTTTCCAAATTCGGACATCTTTGGCTCCGTCGATCTTATTTTTCAGCGTTTTTCTTGCATTTTCCGCTATTAGAAAATTCAAATTTTTATAATTCAATCATACCACTGATATCTGTATACCGTTTTGATCGTCTCGTCGTGCTGATCTCTACGGTATATTCATTCGTATGTTTTAGAGTCCGGTACACAGCGAAATCCATGAAAACGGTAACTGAATCGGTACCGTTTAAGCCTTTTATCTATCTGTGACCCTTCACTTCCACCGGTTGAATTCAAATGGTTACTAACTTTTATTACTCCAGAGGTTAATAGCCATTTAGTTTTCTATTTCCAACGTATGTTATAATTGCTATTTTATTTCGGTTGTCATCTATTCTTCTTCCTTTCTCATTTCATCTCTGTAGAAAAAAAATTATATTCATAGATTTGTTGTCACGTACCGGAATTTTCGACTTACGAAAATTCGACATCGATACTCACTTTATCGACTGCCGAGCAATCGAGTGCCGGAAACTCCAATAGTGAGGGTTTTAAGAAAAAGAAAAAGTAGAAGAAGAAGAAGATAGAAGAAAAAGAGAAGAAAGAAAGAAGAAGAACAACAGAAAACACATCAGAACAGAAAACAATATCAGAATCTTACACATCGCAGCGGAACAATATACAATAGATAATTACTAGTCTTTTAAAACAAAGAACTATATCATTTTATACATACATCAATCATCAGAGTCAATATACAACAATGGACAGTTATATAAACTTGTCCTCATACAGAATACACAGCGGAATAAATACTATCAGATACAAATACTACGTCTCGCCATCCAGCTTGCTTCCAAAGCTCCAGAATATCCAGAATATCCTGATAACATAACTCTAGGCTGCCCGTGTGGAAAATTGGTGGGCACCCAGAGTTTAGAAGGGAACAATAAACTCCGAGTCAGTCATAGTGACTGGTGTGAGATCGTAAAACAGTTATTTTTCCACGAAGAAAATAAAACAAATTCGCAATGCTTTTTGGAAAATGAGACTACCATAAGACCTCCCACCACACACACACAATGCAAACGCAGAATTGGAGGAGATTTCTTCTTATGATAGTCAAAGATGCTTACTACGCAAAATCAAATCATTTTGGATATTATTATTAGTGCATAGTGTAGAAAACATTTCGAAAGTATAATATTAATCTTAGCCAACATACGACCAGTATCGTATGCCTACTATAGCTACCATCTAAACAGTGGTGACCACCGTACGTAAATGGCAGGTTCTACAACTAATACCGTACAAAGTTCGTATTGGAGTTTGGATTTCCAACAAATGGTCAGGCTAAGGAACTTCCTATCCACGATGGGTACGTCCCTGGAATAGACGACCCGAGAACCTAACCGGATCTCTGCCAACACAAGGCCGGGTTACCTCTGCAAAAATAGGTAACTACTGACACGCGTATGCCATCCCCCGATCGTCACCGATCTTCCCGAGGATCCCCGATTCGCAACAAACCACATAGATAATAATAATGCAGTAACCACAGAGGTTAAGTATCTGGGCTCCATACCATGATACCACCTTTATCCAGAAGGAATGACATACACTAAGGGGCGCTACTCCCTAGAACCTTGCTGCATCCTTCCTGTTTCGACCATTTCCGGAGTGTGAGGCTCGACGAAGTCTCGTCCACAAAGCTACGCTTTCTACAAAAAGCCCTGCTTCGGGTCAAACAAAAATGATCAACCTATGATCACAAAGATATAAGATCAAACAAATGATCATATCACAAATGATCAAACACTGATCATTTCACAGCAACACTCAGTATGCCACGTTACCAAATTGGGATATATCGCTGATAAATTTCAACTACATAACCTCTGAGCTCGTACGTCTCAGAGAAGGGTGTTAAGCTAAGAGAATAAATTCTCCGCCACCAACAGAAATGTATTTGAAAGAAATCAGCTTTATATCTCAAATTGTAACGTCAGACACACAATCCATACAAGTCTGTTCCGGGATCGAACAGAACCGAAGGCACTTCTCACGAAGCCCTTGCATTTCCGGATAAATTTCTAATCACGTCCGGACTTCCCGTCACTAAGGGTGATAAAACCTCTAAATCGGAGATCAGCCGATGCAGAGTAACTCGACGGTGATCCTTCCGTTTTCAAAAATATCCGGTCTTCAACACCGGTCTTCAAATGCAATTCATAACGACGTATCACATATTCGGAATGGGTTATACGACCCCATGGTCCTTTCCCGGCTAACCCGAATAGTGAGCGCTTATTCAAAAATAAGTGTGGCATTCAAATTCATCCAATTCACAACAAATACCTATCTAAAGGTAATTATTGATAGTCGGTTATTTAACTATCAATAAAGATGCGCAACATCATCAGATTCCAAATAATTTTTCCAAATTATTTCATCTTCAAAAATATCTTTACTAGATATAAAATTTCCACACTTCAAAAATAAATCGACGTTTATTTTTAAAACGAATTCCCATTTCTTTTATAAATTCCATAGTGAATTTATATTTCAAAAATATCTACTGATATACGATTTTCAAATCGATTCCAATATTCATTTTCAATTTATCTTTAAGAAGATAAATTCTCAAAACGTTTCGTTTCATATTGGAAATGCATTTCCCTACTTATTTAATAATAAGTATTTCACAAATCATTTATTTTCAACACTTGGAAAATATTCGATATACTTAAATCAATATTAAGTATATATTCATTCTTTAAGGAAATCATAAATTTTAACATTTATTTGAGTCAAAAACGAATGTTGCGTAAAACATCGTTACGACGACTCAAAATCACTAGTATAGGGATTCGAAATTAAAATAGATATATATAAATCCCAATACTACATAAAAATATTTCCTTTCGGAAATCATTTACTATAACAACAGTGTTATAGTCTACCATTTCCTTATTTTTCTCGAAAACGTCTATTTCAACAATAAATGTTGAAATCTATGTATTCGATACTTAACACGTTTTAAAACATCTTTTAAAACAGTTACTTCATTTTTATAATATCGCTTTCCCAAAAACCATATCCATTCTACTTCAAAAATATATTCACTGTCCAAAATCGTGAATATACTTCACTTAATCAAATTTCAAACTTTACTACACATTTATTTCAAATAAAAATTCGCTATCCAAAAACGCGAATATATCTTCTTTAAATAATCTTCTATATTTAATTTATCAATTTCAATTGATTTCGAATTTATAAAACAATGTTTATAAATTCTATTTCTCTCTTATAACAACTTGCTTTATAAACTCTCTTAGAAAACCGTCCATAATTCATTTATCAAAATTGAGTGATTTTAGATTTATAAAACAATTTTTATAAATTTCTTTTACGCTTTATAACAATTTTCAGCTTCAAAAATCATTTTATCAGCAAGTTCTATTTATATTCCATCTAAGGGCAAAAAATCAAATTTATAAGTAGATTTTCTTATAAATCTTTTATTCCACAATTTCATTTACATTTTATAACTTCATAATTTATCAATCTATAAATTTCATATCTTCACATTTTATAATTATAAAATTTCATATCTTCACATTTTATAATTATAAATTTTTAGGCGTTTATTTATTTGAAAATAAATCAACTCACAAATTAAATAAAACGTCTATTCCAACAAATCACTTTAAAAACCCTTTTAAAGTAAAAGATGTTATTTTTAAACTTCAAAACTGAATCCGATGATGCAACGCATCAATTAGTCCATCACAACATCAAACATCATATATCATCATATGATGACAGAATATATATCAACATCTGTAAATAAATAAATACAGTTGAGGAATCCAGTTGGATCCCTCCAACCTGTTTCCCTGCATCCAAAGACGTTAGCACAATAGCAATTCCGCTCCAGTACGGAATTATCGCGGTATATGGGTTTTTATAAAAATCCGCTTACTAACGGCGCAATAGGGTCTCATCCGCTATACGAGGCGGGAAATCATCAATCCAATATATACATATGCCAATATGTATATATTGCTATATATATAGATATATCATATTATATCTAATATAACATCCAATAGCAATCAATAACTGCAAATCCAAATTTAAATCTGAGTGAGAAGATCTCACCTTGATTTCAATAACAGTCGTAGCGGTTTATTTCGGATAAAACTAAACAGACGTTTAATTTTACCCAAAATTTTCATTGACTCCAATCGACTCCAAACCAATTGCATCACGTAGTATTCGCGAATACGATTCCAACGCATTTTGTTTCGTCATTTTCTGATAATGTATTAGAGAGTTATAACACTTTGAAGTTAATACAAATTTAAATATTACTTAATTAACATTTTAATTAAAATTTTAAACCCTAATCATCATCTACCGTTCAAATCATCTCTTCCAGATCAAGGGCCCTGCTTGCGCACGCATTCTTCTTCCCGCTCCAGATAAAATCGCGTTCGAACAACCCATATAGGCCGCCTCCAAACCCTAATTTCGCAACCCCCTACGAGCATCACCACGTTGATCAGAGACCCCCGCCACCTTCGCCTTCACGCGTGCCACCCACGGCCAGAACAGCACGCAGCTCGACCCCCCCTGCATCTCGAGAAACGTGACCAAAGTCGTTGCCTTTGAACGGCAATTGCCATCAAACCACTCGACTAAAACTCATCTTTACCGTTGAATATATAGAACTCGTGACGATCAACATTTCTCTAGTTGAAACCTTCGTCTGAAAGTCGACCGATTGGAAGTAATTGAGGGATGAAGGAGAGATAATTTCGGCCATTGGTATAAGGGGTGGCGGCTGAAGATAGTTATTAGGGTTTAGGTTTTTCTTTTTGCAAATGAAAATATGGAGGTGCTTATATAGAAAATGGCCAAATTTACTATTCATCGAAATTTTTCCGAACTCCGAATCGAACGTGCCGGCTGACGTTTCTAAGGTTTACCCCGCGTTCCGAACGCAATGGAATAGGTTTCGGAAGCTAATTCGATCGTCTGTGCGAGATATGGAGAAAAACGATCAATTTAAATTAAACCGATTTAAATCGATTTCGAGGCGTTTTAATTCGTACCGGACAAATGGTAAATCCAAAAATTACGAAATTTGAAATCATGCAATAACATCACATTACGGATCCGATGAAACTGGTTTCGTCGAAATCCGAGACTTTTTGAAAAATGACTATCTTTAACTCGTCGAATTAAAATTAAAATAATTTCAATGCGTTTCGAGCTGCCACGGTCAAACGACAACTCTGATTGATACGAAAATTGAAATCCGATAATAACTAACTATTACGGATCCCATGGGACTGGTTTCGTTCAATTCTGAGACTGTTCGAAAATTGGCTATTTTTACAGTCGATAATTAAATATTAAAATATTCAATTTTCACAGATTTACTTTTAATTCGGGTTTAAAAGTCCTGCAACATCTCTATAACTCCAGTATGATTTAATAAAGTCTTACAAATCATTTTCAACTCGATTTTCAATTATCTCTGGAATTTCACTATTTAATTTATCGATTAAATTATCAAATTAAATCCAATATTCGAAAAATAAATCATTCGACTTCTAAATTCCATTTATTAATATTTAAAATCAATTAAATATTCGAATTTTAATTATCAAAAATCCTGGGTCGTTACATTTGTAAAGGAAAATGGTTCACTTCCCACGCAACACCATGCCTCCTCCCTCCACCCCACATCGATCGTCCTTCCACTTCATGCCCGAGCTCCTCTCCTCCCCTCTCTCTCCTCCGCCTAACCACCTAGGCACCGCATCTATCACCAGCCCATGCGCATAGCACCACCACCCGGTCCATTCCCTTCGGCTGTTCCTTTCTCACCCCGGCCACCGCCATCACCTCCTTCGAGGCCAGGCCAAGAACCCCATTGTTTGCCTTCCCGCTTCCTCCACTTGCCGTGCAACTCGTGGCAGCTGAGATTCGAAGCCTCCTTACACTCTTCCTCTTGGTATATATATTACATATATATGTTCGGTTTGAATCTATCTCTGCTCTATAGATTATAGTGTATACGTTTAACAGTAATTTGCATAAAAGGTCACTTTCTCTTTTGTTTAAAGAAATTTTATAACATATATTTCTTCTCTGTTGCTTTCATGCTTCTCTCGTAGGACCCAAACCCAGACCCGAGTTCTCACCTTGTTTTGCTCGAAGCCATAACCGAAGACAAACCATCTTCCCTTCCCTTCAACTTTGCTCCTCCTCGTCACCATATCACTGCCATAGCCTATCACCTGCGACACACAACCCGCATAATCCAGCTCACAAATCTCCACCACCTCGGATCTTTACCGACCGCATTATCCGCCACGTCACCGTTCTCTGTGCTCAACCCATCGCCTACTTCCTCCAGCCTTCAGCGTAGCCACCATAGCCTCGCACCCCATAGCCACTTCTTCCTTGAACCGAGAACTCATCACCGCCCGATAGCCTTCCCGACCACTGCTCTAGAACTGCACGCCATCTCCCTGACCCGAGCAACCGCTTTACCGTGACAGTTTTTCTTCCTTTTTTTTTGTTTTTGTTTTTTTATATATATAAACGTATATATGTTACACCTGAAGTGGCATATTGCTCGTTATTATGTTGCTTTGAACATGTCCTTTGTTGGATGCATATCTATGTTTTGTGCACGCAGAACTTATTTGTGCTCGTTCGTATCTATGCTCCTATTTGTTTGCCCGTTCATATTGCCAAATATGGGTTGCATGTGTATACGTTGTAGGTATTGACCAAGATATATATATTAGTGCTGAATATATAGGTGACTGTTAAACATTTTGATAGAAATATTGCACGCACACGTGTTGTTCGACTGAATGTGCATATATATGCTGCACATACATATCGACATATAAGTTGTTGCCCCTGCCTGGTTACTGCTGCATAGTAATATGTGTCCTTAGGCAGCTACATGTAAATATATGTTGTACATATGTATTGACGACATTTTCCCCTTGCATAAATCACTTGTATATACAAATGAAAGCTGCAGTACATGTTTTATATATATATATATATGTATATGAGCTATATATTTTTTATTGCTGTAGCCATACTTTATATAGATAGGTATAGATATCTCGATTTACTATTAATGTATATATGGATTTATTATGTGTGGATATTTTGTAGTGGTATGGGGGTTTGGTTTTCAGATTTGTAAATAGTGATCTTAGATCTATGTGTAAAAAAAATAAAAAAATAAAAATAAAAAATAAAAAATTAATGGGTTGCAAAAAAATATATATATTTATTTTATTTGTATGAGTTTTAAAGTTTATATTAATTTTAAGGAAAAGGTATAATGATATAATTTACATTTCATTTTAATTTATAGCAAACTGATTCTAATTGTTTCAACGATTTCTATTTATCAGCTTGTTCGTCAAATTCGTGTCAATCCTGTTTTGCTTTGAAATTCGTGCTTGGATTCACAACTCGTCTCATTCTCGTTCATCTTTAGCCTCGAAAGGTGAGCAATCACTCACGATTAATGTTCTTTTATTTATTAAATCTGATTTCAATTGAAACGACAGTTGAAATATGCTGCTGTTAGTTATTTACACTGTTATATATGCTATTACCTGTATCTGTTCACCTATGACATCTGACACCAATATCTGTTAATTATTTATGTGATGATAATACAGTTTGGTCAATAATTGATTGATTGATTGTTGTTATATTGGATGTTAAATTGTAATGTATAAAGTGATAAATATTATGCAATTGAATTTGACGTAGAATAGTTAAAAAATTTGAATCGACATATGTGTTGAATTTGGTTAGTTAGATTTGTTTAATATGACCCCTTAAATGTTTAATCATTTGACACGTAGAAAATAGTGTTAACTACACCTTGAACCATCAATTGTATGTTGTTTAAACTGATGATGTTTGAAATTGTAAATAGATGACAAGTAAAAAAAACCGTAATGCAATAATCTTTAATCTACATGAAATGGTAGTGTAGATTCTAGAAATAATTATATTAATTTGCACAAATAACAATGTGAATTAATACGGTTATTTCAGGATTATTTGAATTGATTATTGGATTGTTATTGATTGTTGTTATTGCTTGTTTATTTACTTTGACACCATCCCAGTTATCACACTGCAAGTTCCCTTTGCTATGCTTTGATTTTGAATTGAATTGGAATCGGGTTGAAATGATAAATACCCAAAATAAAACTTTGACCTAGGATAGAGAATTAAATAAACCCGATTGGTCAATAATTTGATTTAAAAATGAAATGAAGATTTATTTGAATAAATATTATGGTTATGAAACGAAGTTGAAATTTGAATTTTTGGAAAGGAAAATAATTAATTATTTAATAATCAAATTTGGAATTATTAATAATTAAGTTTTGAAATTAGTTAATAAGTAAGTTTGGAAATTTGTTAATAACTAAGTTTTGAAATTATTAATAATTAAATGAGATTGAATTATTTAATAATTAAATAAAATTGAATTATTTAATAATTAAATAAAATTGAATTCTTTGTTAAGTGAAATTGAACTTCTTGAATAAGTGAAATTAAGTTTCTTTATTAATTGAGCTTTGAAATTGTAACTAAGTAAATAAATAAGTGAAATTGAAATTTCTCTAACAAGAAATAAGAATGTGTTTTATTGAAATTAATGTAAGACTTGTAATTTAAAGAATTTGATTTGACGAATTAAAATTAATGCAATTTGTAAGTTTTGATACAATGGAGTTGAATTTAAATAATGGATTTAATGAATTGGAAATTTAATAGAAATTGTTTTGAATGGCAAATTAACTTAACAAATATTGAATGAAATAGATAAATGAAATTAAATTGATTTGAATGTTAAATCAAATTAATTTAAATGATTTCGGAATGAAACTTATATACGAACTTGAATCAATATTTGAATTGTTTTAAATAAAGATTTGAAATTTAATTATAAGATTTTGAAATGATAATGTGGAAGTTTTGAAACGTAAATTATGGAAATTGATTTAGAAAGAAAAATGAAATGTTGATTTATAAATTCTAATTGAAATTGAAATTGATTTGGTTTTTGGATTTTATTGAACGACCAATCGGTGTAATAATTACAAAATTATTAAAGAGACCGGAATCGGTTATGGACATACACTCTGTCTAAACCGAAAACCACTTTAATAACTATGCGCGGAGTTTGATCCAGAATGAAGTGGTTGGAATGATGTACGTGATGACTGAAGAAAGAGAACGATAATGGATAGCCTTGACACTTGTGTCAAATTGGAAATGACTAAAACAGGAGCCGTGCCGGGCCAAATGGGGGCTAGCTACCTCGAGCGAACACACTTCTTCGAAAACTACTCAGTACTTGTTGTCGATTGGTGCACCCTTGATTTGGGAGTGTTGTTTCGCGGTGTTGCGATCGCTGCGGCGATGCGTTCTCACCAGTCCGGATCAGGCAAACGGTAGTTTCACTACCTTGGGTATTGCCTCATGTGCCTTGTCATACTTGGATCCCTATATACGCGACCACTACGATTTGTTTTGTGTTATACCTATGGAGTACTCCCTGATAGCCCACTAGTTTACGGTGGAGTTTACAGTGTTGTATAGACTATAACGCTTATATAAAATGTGTTAAGGGGGATAATGGTAACGCCGTAACACTATTTTGATACATTATATTACTGATAGACATTATCTACTTAGCGTACATTACTACCTAGTAGATAGTTTAACGGATCCTTAAAGGATGGTTATTCCAAACATCCTTTGAGTTATTTGTATTTCAATTGCTATTTCACTTGAGTTGGATATATTGATATAAGAATGTTAATCCTGACTCGAGTGTTTTGTGTTTCTTTACGCTCGGGTCAGACTGAGTGTACCAGTATTCGAGACTCACCTTTGAAGTTGGAGCTTTGCTTGAAGATCCAGCCATCCATTCTGCTTTCAGTATTCGATGATTCCAGTGATGTATTCTGATTTGTATCTGATGTATCGTATTACTCTTCCATTGTATCTGGTTTAACTCTGATGTAACTTATACATTTATATAGTAGCTTCATGAACTACTATCTCTTTTATTTCCGCTGCATTTATTACTCTGTGTCTGTGATCTATGATTATTTATTTACTGTATATGTTCAGTTTTGCCAAATTTAAATTAACAACGCGGTATTTTGAATTATTCAAGTCCAACATGTGCGGATGCGAATGGTTTAAAATAGTGGGTCGTTACACTATCTGTATACCCAACATTATCGTGAGTCAAGGCAATCTCTTGCTCCGAAGACTTCATATCATTCGCAGGGGCAATCACACCAACTTCTACACCAAGCATGACGCAACCTGTGTTATACCCCCTCCGCCCCACACTTCGTGTTGCTTAGCTACAAAACCATCGTATATTCGAATTTCTACCATCTCATCCAAAATTCTACCATCTCCTCGGCATTAAAGTGTGAAACTTTTGATTCAACCGCATCTTCCAACTAAACAAATTTATTTGACATTATTAAACATTTGAGATTTCAGAAACTCTCACAGAGACCATAACATCTTTACCAAATTGCAGGTTAGGGGTGCTCAACGAATGGTTGAGCAAGGCAAGCAAAATAGACAGGTCTAAACTGAGTGGATCAAGCTGTGAGTAAGGAGGTGATCTGTATGAAGAGCCGTGAGACATATCGTCGAACATAACATCCACGTCTGATTTAATCTTCTGTATTGGGCTATCAGCATCGACTGCATGGCGTTGGTTTCTCATCGCCTTGGATGAAGATTTTGTTTCTCCTCCTCTAACTAGGATATAGTGCTGAAATGGGCAAAGAGAGCTTCTAGTAGTTTTATTCCCACTTCACTACTCTACCCTAAACCATCGATGAGAATTTTTTTCAAATTCATGCTTTTTAGTGTGTATTGAAATCCATGTTCGCTTCTCGTCAAAGACAGTGAACGTTGCAGTTGAGATGACGAAGAGGCACATGTTGCGCGTTTATGTCAAAAGCTTCCACACTCGAAGCGTCTAGTGGGTTCTTTGCAATGTTTGGCCAAATGCAGATATCCCCTACAACAAAAGCAAATCAATTTCCCTTTTTAGCCAAATCCATGGAATGCGAGTTGATTTTGAACGGGTTGAACGAGAAGCGCTGTTTATCTAATATCGTTGAAAGGGACGAAAGAGCTTAAGACTTGCAAGTAAGAACGTTTTAAAGTGGAAGATGAGGTAAGCAGAACAGGATTGGGAAAGAAGTGTGGTGAGAGAATATGACCGTTGAAACATGTAGCCATTAACGAGAGCTTTTAGAAGAGTTCCTCTATTATATTGCTCTTTGAAAATGTTCTTTCTATAGTGGATGTATTTCATATAATTCTTGAACACGCATATTAGAAAGAAAAAATATACTATATAATAAAAGGGAAATCTTCTAGCACCATTTTATATCCTAAGATATCAATCTCCAACCACCAATAATTTTTCTCAAATCCTGATGAAATTCCTTTAAAAAGAATTACTTTCTTTCTTCTCGATGAGTAAATTATAGCAAATGATGAAACTATAGAAGGTGATCCTCTTCCAAAATTCTTTGATGGAATAGCCAAATAAAGGAAGGCCTAATGCGTTTCAAAATTTCTTATCTTTAATGGACTTCTCACTTGCTTCGAACCTAGATGTCCCTATTTGAACCAGTAGTCCTAAACATCCATGTCATACATATGATACGATGAATGGAGAGTACCCCAATTTTATTTTACAACGAAAGACGTAAACGTACAGAAAGTTAGAAGAGCGGCAGATAAATGGAGAATCATTTCGATGTTAGTATAAGGAAAAGGATTTTGACACGTGTTTTGAACAGTTTGGCTATCAATTTGATCGACTTGGAATTCAAGAACCGATGGGGCAAAAAAATAATTCCCCAGTTTTGCTTCCAAGCAACAGAAAAATAGTGTTGCAGACGTACTTCTATTAAATATTTAACATCCTTTCTGAAAATTCAAGTATCATGCATGCATGCATTCATATGCTTTTCAGCTTGTAAATATGTCCGTGTCATCGATGTTTTGATTACCAATTATCTTCCGTACTCCACACGATAAAACAAACACACACTTCGTTTCCATTTCCGTTCATCTTACAGAAATTACAACTAAGAAGTAAAAAATTGTATTACTACCAACGTATGTAAATAGCCAGATAAGCTGAGAAAATACAAGGATTAGGACATAAAAGAAGGTTCTAAGATACTTTTGTTGAATAAAGTCATCTACGCTTCAATAAAGAGACACAAATCAGACAATGATTTGAGAAGGGTGAACATCCGAAGAGGCAAGTCAAATTGGATATCAAATTTGACTAAAATGAGTTCAATGAAACATAAAAAGAACAACTAAAACACGTGTGTTGCCAATAGAACAAAATTTAAGTGAGAGTTATCTGACCATTAGGAGTACAGATCGCTTTTCACCAAGAAACGGAGAATGAACCGTAGGTAAGTTGAAATGTATACTAGACTCCGAGTATGTGTACCAAATTGAATATCACAGACAGAGACAGAACAAACATTTCATTTTGTAATTTTTCTCTTGTTGTTCTGAGGAGTTTGCTTTATCAAATTGCAATCAAAATCCTCATTGAGCGTCGTCAAATTTAAATCAAAATTGTCATAACCATGGTCTGTTTTGCTTTACCTAAAACTTGCATTAACCAACCCGCAATTCTTCCCATAATTATCCAAAACTCAGCTTCATATATGGTTATCTCCCACCCACCATATAACAGCAGCGAATGAGATTTTGCAAGCAAACAGCATCAACATTAATATATCAGAACATACCTTAAACCTATGCTTATAATGAATCACACGATGCAGGTAGTTAAGTCATCCTTTTAACAAGTGCCTTATAATTTATTTTTATTTTTATTTTCGAAAACCCAGAAGAACCCGGCGGACCGGTAAACTCCCGAGAAGGGTATAGTAAAGCCGTCCGCTGATACAAACCTCCATACCCCCGATAAATATATATAGAATGGAAAAGCGCATGGTAGGAATCGAACCTGGGTAAGTGCCTTATAATTTGATTGTGACAAAAGACTAAAAAAATAAACAAATTTTGAAGGTATGATAAGCAGCAAAACAATGTGCCTCTGGTTCATGAATCAAATCGTGCAAGAATAAAGGAACTTTATAAACCATTTATGTAAAAGATGATGGTTTTTTTTTATTGTCACATCTCTCCCATATCCACTTTATTCTCTCAAATCAATTTTTCATATTTGTTTTTATCATTTAAATAAATACAATAAAATTATCAAAAAGTTTGGCTCGTTTGGTTGATGGCTCAGACTACAAGATTAAAGATCACGAGGGTTCGATCCGTGAGATCAACACTTGTTGGCACTAAAAAACTATGTTAAAAAAATTAACAATAAAATTTAAATATAGTTTAAACCAAATGATATTTGTGGAAAACTCAAATATATTTCTTAGGGAAAAAAATGTTTTTAAAAAACTATTCTTTTCCAAAAATAAAGAAAGAAAGAAAATAGTTTTTGAAGAAACAGCGATCATGTACTTCAGATTATTATTTTTGGAGCACATTTCAATTTGGTTAAAAAAACTTTTTTCTAAAATATAATAATCAAATTTGTTCACGTGTACATTTTACTAACAAATATATTTAACGATCAAAATATTTTCAAAATTATCAGTTTGTCCATCGAAATCTATTAAAATACAAAAACTCTACACAAAAATTTGCTTCTTTTCAAAAAAGTAATTATTGTGTCAAAGCATTTTATTATCAAAAAACACTCGCTGTCTCTCCCTCCCTCGCAGCACTTGCTTTTGGGGTTTTGTTTTGTGGATGGGTTTTTTGCGGAGAAAGGGTTTTTTTCGTGGGTGGGGGGAGGGGGTGGTGGGGGTTGTGTTGGTTTGTTTGGCAGCGGTTAAAAATTTAAACCCAAATTCATATTAAGTAATAAACAAATTTTAACAGAGTAGGTTGTAATGACACGACAAAGTAAGGAAACAGAAGATCAACAACCGAAAAGAGCTGATGTTATTAAGGTAATGAATGCATCATACCAGTTTGATCTTAAGATAGTGTGATGCTCTCTAGTCAGGGGATAACAGATTCATGAAAAATGTTAACAAATCAACCATTTTCATCATTCAGAGAAAAATCTATATCATTCTCCTTTAGCATACACATATGTACTGGCACTTCCTATGTCACGAAATGGACAATCTCAAAATAATAGGCATTGTTAAAAGGACTTCAAAAGCGGATATGGGGGTTTTCGGTGCCGAAATTCAGGAAGTTTTTCGGCAATTTCGGCGGGCAACCGCCGAACTAGTGTACATTTTTTGTTCGATGGGTGTCTGCCGAACGTTTTTGGATCTGTATAATAAGTCTGAAAAAAAAATCATGTAAATGAAAAACACATAACATCAAACGAGATTTCAGATTGTAATATCGTTCTAGATTCCATCTCGCCCAAATGCAAAAATGAGGTTCCGAGCGAGATCTTGAACGAGATTGACAATGGTTAAATCAACGTTTCCAAACTTTTCACACATTTAGGTTATATGATTGGTGAAAAAACCTAAAATGGCTGATAATTCTACTTGTTAATTATATATTTTCATTAACTTGATTTAAATTGATTGGTTAGATGGCAAATCAAGTGATAGATAACTGAACGGACTATCTATGAATCAATCGTACATTTGCGTTAATTTTCAAAATCTTTCATACCTCCTCTATGGTTCCTAACCAATTTTTTAAAGATTTTAGAGCATCAAGTTTGTTTAATGGCCTTCAAAAATGTGACAATAGACCACGGGAATTCTGTCTGCTTAAATACATGGACACTCTATGAAAATTAGCTTCAAATTTGTTTAATGGTCTTCAATATAACACTAGACCACGGCAATTCTGTCTGCTTAAATATATGGACGCTTTATGAAAATTAGCTATTACCAAAGAAATATTATATTGCTTAGTCAATAATAAACGAAGTTAACTTTGAATGTTTTAGTGCAAAATGGGTCTGGAATCAATTTCTTTTACGATTTTTATAACATAATTTATTCTTGTCTAATTAGCTTATACAAGGAGATAGTTTCCCACGAGTTTTTAGCAAGTGCGGGGGCAACGAAATGTATATGTATGTGTCTAGATGTGTACTAATAAGTATGATACTCATATTATATATTTCAAATCTATATAACTTCTTTTCACTTGAGAAACAAAACTAAAGAATGTAAATGTAGTAACTTACCTCCTTTCTGCAGCACATCGTTAAGACTAAAAGTAGAAGTGGAAAACCAGCATCCATCAATACCTATGACAAAAACAATCAATAAAATTATTGCCGAAACACATGGAACATTGATTTAAAAACGTTAGAATGTGATAAAAGATTACAGCCACCTCATGATGCCAATACCAATCGAAGTCAGGCAAGGCGGAAAGTCTAACTTAGAGCGCATCCATCCTTTTGGTATCTCACATCAGTTCAACTCGATATATTTATTTGATCAATTCCTATAATTTTGCTAGTGATGACATTATTACCCTTACTGCCAAGATGCATCTTGATCGAACTACTTTGGTTACTACCGTTGGACATATTTGCATCTAACTGAAGATGAATTCACACAAAATTTAACAATGAAGCCATAAGATTTACACATGTCAGCGCTTGAATTTTTAATATGTGATTCCGAACTATTAACATGACAAAATTAAAAAGGAATGCATAAGTAACATCACTGGATTAAAGTACAAGATTGTTCATATGCAATAATATCACTTTATCATACTCAAAACAAAGCAAGGAATACAATATACCACATGAATCAACAATGATGACAATAGCAAATATAATTGGTCCAATTATTCTCTACTAAAATAGATAAAATGACATGAGACCTTGATCAAAATACTTTGATGGTCCCAGACAAAGCAATTATAAATCCAAAACCAAGAACCGGCAAAGTAGAGTATACAAATCTAACATGCTCATGAAGCAAATATTAAAATTACTACCATAATTTCCAAATCAAGGATGCCTGGCTTGGAAATCCTTCATAAATGCAACCAGCTTCTCGACGCCTTCTAAAGGCATAGCATTATAAATCGAAGCACGAACTCCTCCAACCGATCTATGTCCCTTAAGTTGAACCATTCCTTCTTTAGCAGCTTCTTCAATAAACTTCTTCTCAAGCTCGGACTTCTTAAGTGTAAACGGCACATTCATCATTGACCTAACTGATTTCTCAACCGGGCACACGTAAAACCCGTTGCTTCCATCAATTGCATCATACAGAATCTTTCCTTTCTTCTCATTCTTCTTCTGAACCTCTCCCAACCCACCTTGCGCCAACAAATCCTCAAACACCAACCCACACATATAAATTGCAAAACAAGGAGGTGTGTTATACAAACTTCCACTTTCTGCATGTATCTTGTAATCAAGCATCACGGGTGTATGCCCCTGTGCATTTCCAACCAAATCTTTCCTCACAATAACAATGGTCACACCAGATGGCCCTACGTTCTTCTGTGCCCCTGCATATATTAGACCAAACTTGGACACGTCAACTGGCTTAGAGCAAAAATTTGAGGACATGTCCGCAACCAGTTCACCAGTTTTGGGCGTTGGGTAGTCCTTAAACTCCACACCGTGAATTGTTTCATTGGCACAAATATGCAAGTACTTGGCGTTCTCACTCAGCTTCAGATCATCAAAATTGGGAATTGAAGTGTATTTTTTCTCCTTTCCAGACCAAACAAGACTAGGGTTTGAATACTTCTTAGCCTCTTTAAACGCCTTATCGCCCCAAGATCCGGTGACAATGAAATCGGTAACATCATTGGTGCCAGTGCAAATGTTCAAAGGAATGGCAGCAAACTGAGTGGTGGCGCCGCCCTGCAAAAACATGACGAAGTAGTCGTCGGAAATGTTCAAAAGCTTACGTAGATCGGATTCGGCTTTCTTGATGACGTGGTCGAACTCCTTGCCGCGGTGGGACATCTCGAGGATGGACATCCCAGAGGATTGGTAGTCGAAGAGGTCGGCTTGAGCTTTGAGGAGGACGGATTCCGGGAGGGTGGCTGGACCGGCGGCGAAGTTGAAGATGTGGCGACGGTAGGAGGTGGAGGAGGTGGCGATGGGCGTTTGGGTGGCGGTACATGAGATTTTAGCGGTGGATCTGGTTTTGTTTGGGGTGAGAATAACGGATCTGTTTGGATTTGATAGTTGAGTGTGGTTGGTTTTGAGCAGAAGCGAATTAGGGGTGGCGACGGAGTTGGTGGCAGCCATTATTAGTTTAGTTAACGTGGATGCGGAAGAATGATTGCAGTTGGTATTCAAAGCAGAAAGTTGGAAAGAGGGAGGGATCTGTACTGTGAAGAAAGTAGTCAGATCTGGGATTTATAAGGGCATCTCCAGTGGTATATGTATATCTTGAATTTGAAGAAAAAAACTCCCCAATCGTTCAATTCAACCGTAATATTAAGGGTAATGTTCAGGATCCAATTCAGGATCCTGAACTGGACTTGGGCGCCCATTTAATGGACGCCCAAGCCCTGGCGCCCATTTAATGGGCGCCAGGCTTCTGGCGCCCATTAAATGGGCGCCCAAGTCAGGCTCCCATTTAATGGGAGCCTGGCTCAGGCACCCATTTAATGGGTGCCTGGCCTCAGGCGCCCATTAAATGGGCGCCTGATGCCAGGCGCCCATTTAATGGGCGCCTGAGGCCAGGCGCCCATTAAATGGGCGCCTGGCCATTGGGTGCCCAATCCGGATTCAGGGCTGAATATTCAGCGGGCTGAATATTCAGCCCTGAATCCACTGGAGATGCCCTAAATAGGAAAACTGGAAATGCCCTGGAATTAAACTACTGATACAAAAGACGTTCTCCGCATGTGTCAAAATTCAAAAAATAGAAATGCAACTAATTTAAATGAAATTTCACCAACCATGCCGTCTAGTTTAACGGTGCATTTGCTGCCAAACGAATTGATTATTGATACAACTTTTTTTTAAATGTATTTTCTGTCATATAAGTGTGGTGTGTGTAAAATTTTCTAATGAGGTAAATATCGGCGGCTAACGGAGACCGAAACCCTAGAAAAAAAACTAACATTCGATGCGGAAAAAGATTATCGGTCAATCTCAAAAATAATGCAAGAAAAGAAGAAAATGTGACACAACAACATCATTTCACGTCTAGTGCGCACACGTGGATGGACGCAATTGTAGGCAATACTCTAATAGATGGTGGGATAAAGCGATTTGACAAGGCAATGATGAAGAGAGAGAATTTGATGATTCGAATGATGAGGTATTTGTTGATGCAAGCAACATGTGGAGCAACTCAATATGCATGTATTTGTAGGGAGAAGACCTTACTATGTGCATTAAATGCCTATAAAAGAAGAGAATGGAAGCCTACGGGTACTTGAAATGTTTTTGCAAGGAAAAATGGATTTTACCTTATAAAATTCTCTAATGAAAATAATTGTAAGAAAGTGCTGGATGGGGACCTTGGTTTACGGATCGTAAACCAATTTTTACTAAAAGGTGGAAGCCTAATCTAAGATTGGAGAGAGATATGTTGGAATCTCATCATATATGTGTCAGAATGTTAAATGTTGATTTAGCTTTGTGGAATGCTAGGAGTATTAGCAAAATAGCCGATCTAATTGGTACTCCACTAACCATGGATAAATATACCTGAAATGTTAAAAGGTTGAAGTATGTCAGAGTTTTAATAGATATCAAGGCTAATGATGAGTTAAAAAAGCACGTGAGAGCTAGAAATAGTGAGGGCAACGTATATGTGCAAGAAATTGAGTATGAGTATGTACCTTCTATTTGTAAACAGTGCAAGTGTTTTGGACACACTAATGTACAATGTGCCACAATAGTTCCCCCGTCATACAAGTTTGGAAGAGAAAAAAAAAGTAGTAACACAAAAAGTATCTTATGTACAAATCAAGCTAGTGAAGACAAAAATATGGCACCAACTATATCAGAAGAGATCATGCAGGCCACTTTGGACACACCCAAAGACCCTATTCACTTACATACATTTCAAGATAACATCAACGCCAACACTACATGCCAGATGGATGAAACTAACCCACTGAATGAGCCGAAGGAAAGAACTGATACAAAGCAGAGCCAAGATGAGCTAACCGCTGATAACCAGGAGGAGATATCAGACCAAATCTTTGCAGGAGAGATAAGTGTGCAGAGTCCTGAAACATTAAAAGACATAAGTAATCTGAACATAGAGTTACATGATATGGAAGAGGAGGAGGAAAGACCATCTTGTGGAAAATCATATACTAAATTAAACCAGAACTACGATAATCAATTCAAGGATAAAGAGATTAAAGGCAAGGTGAATAATTCGCGAGGGGACTCTCATAGGAAATTGAGGAGTAGACCTCTTCATTCTAAATGTCTATAGTCAGTTGGAATGTAAGAGGTTTAAATGGCGATATCCATAAATTAGACCTTTATAATCTTAGAAGATCCTACATGCCTTATATTTTGGTAACATGGAAAGTAAGTTTAATGACAATAATCTTAGTTTCTTCATTAAAACTATGGCTGATGAATAGGAGTACAATCACAATAATGATCTAGGTGAGATCGGGATAATAAATTTGTTTGGAAGATACAACTAATAGACAAAGATGATCAACATATTACAATTAGAGCGGTTAACTCAGGGGACTTGTCATTTTTCTTCCATGTGTGTATGCAAGTAATTTGGTGTCATGTAGAACCAACTTATGGAGTAAACTCAAAAACATTACTTTGAATATTAGAGGACCATGGATAGTAATGGGAGATTTTAATGCAGTATTTAAAGCAGAAGAGAAAAAAGGACTTACATTGAAAGTATTGCAACTACCTGAGTTTAATAGTTGTGTGGTGGCTGCTGGGTTAATGGAGCCTATCCATACTGGCCTAGAATACACATTGAGAAGTGCTGAATGTAAAAAATATCATGTAAACTGGATAGGGTGTTGATTATCTCAGACTGCATAAATATGTTTCAGACATTAAAGTTATCATCTTTCCAAACTCCACTAATGATCATAGCCCTCTACATATCATACTGACTGAAAAATCGCTTTATGAGAAAGGAAAGCCTTTTAGGTACGCTAATGATTGGTATTCTTATGAAGGTTATAATGAAGTGGTTAACTTTAGCATGTGTGAATAAGTTGAAGGGTGTTATTTTTACAAATTGACTCATTTGGTCAAAACTATTAAACAAATACTAAAAGGATGGAATAAATGCAGACCAAGGGACAATGATAATATTATAAAATTGCAAAAACAATATGATGAATATTTACATATGATTAATGTGGGACCACCTAATAAAGAAGTCTAGAAATAATACTACTCAGTTTAGAATCAAGTCATGGAAGCTTTGAAAATCAAAACTACGGATTTAAAACAGAAAGGGAAGTGATTATTGAAGGGGATAAGTGCAAAAAAATCTTTTATGCTAAAATATCAACCGAGGGAAATACTAACAACTTTTAGTGTATTGACCAGAACAGAATGGCAACTAGTAATTTTCAAAAAATAGAGAAGGAGGCAATAAAATATTACAATGAGCTATACAATAGGCAATATGAAACAGACTTACCCCACACTGAATGCAAGAGGCTAAGAAATTCCAATGGCAATGTTGCAACGTAGGAGACTGAAGCAAAAGTGTGGGATTCCCTGGATTCCATCCATGGTGACTCCTGTAGGAGCTGGGCTAGCTTGTAGGGAAGTTAAAGGATAAGTTTCTAAAAAATTCATTTTTGGATTTATTGGGCTTATAAAGTCTAAAGAGATTTTTTAGATTCAATCTAAAAGGTGTTTAAAATAAAATCCTTTATTTTATTTGATTAGATTAAAAGAGTTTGAATTTGATATAAAATTAAATGAATGAGTGTAAAAATGTAGCAGTTACTTATTGAAATTAATCTTTAAGAAGGAAACCTTTTGTTTTCTTCTTTAATACTTATGCAATAAATTAAGGGAATAAACAGCATTAATTGAAGAAAGAAAAACCTTTCATTTCCCTCTCTCTCTCTGATTAGATTGATAGTTTGTTAAATAAACATGTGAACATTTCAATTAAATGATTTTTTTAGGAATGCATCAAAATACATTCAAATATATGACAATGTAAGTGAACTAATATAAACACGTGTGTGTGTGTATGCGTACATCAAAAAAGATGCACATCTAGATATTGGGATTTATATCTATTGTGTATTTGTATACTTACATATACATGTTACATTCTCACACGCATATCGGAAATATAAATGCCTAAGTATGTGTGTGTGTGTGTTTGAGTATTCTACAATATATGTATATGGTTTGCATACACATATTAACAGTACCACATATATATATAGTTTAGACTTATATATACATAGAATTTGAAATGAACGTTTTTTTCTTCAATTTTAACTCATTGCTTCGTTTCTTGTTCAGATAAAATATGCCTATCACTATCTCCATTAAGTCGGAAAATTTTAAAACAAGAAATTTTTTATCCCTCTTCTAGGCAAACAGAATTTATTTTTCCATCATTTCCATTATGAGTTTATTACATGTAATCTTTGCCGCCACTTGTATTTTACATTTACATATATAAAAGGTATGATATAATTCACATAAAGAGACGGTAAATGTAAGAGTAAATTAGAAAAGTAAAGATGTAAAAGTGATTTATATTACAATTAAATCCGATCAAATCTAAGTGAAAAGGGGAAATAATCAAGTGTAATTCTGCTTTACCTTTTTTGCAATCACCAATTAGACAACTAATTTAATACCATATGAGATTTCAAACCTAATTAATTTATTGACTTAATAGTATAATTGGATCTGAATAGAAGTTTATATTTAGGTATAAACATATATGTAGTGAACTAAAATTTAATTTTGAAACATGAAACTGAATTAATTGGAAACAAATCAACCAATTGAAATTTTGTTTAATATAGGTTTACAATTTCTAGGTGTGAAGAAGACTTGATTAATTTATACATATACACACAGAGACGCACAAATGTGATGTATATACACATAATTATAATTTAATCTATTAAAACTTGATCTAGGATTAAAAATGAATGAGTGTGAAAATAAGAGTAATTTATTAAAACAAAGAAAATATACAACATACAATAGAATAACAAAAGAGGATTTTTTTTCAGATCTCAAATGAAATGAAACATAGATTATTTAGTTAGACAAATTGTTAAGCAATTATAAAAGGATTCAACAAATCAATTCCACAACAATTAATTATTTCAGATCCAATTAAATCATCGATATTCAAAACCATACACAAATAGATTTCACATTCAATCATAATACATAGAATAATTTTAAAATTGATTTTTATAAGTGGCTATAATTTACATATATGTAAAAAAAATTAAACATCATGAGTGAATTATAAACTTACTTGATAAACTTTGCCCTTCATCACATTTTGATTTGTGGCTTCTCCGTATATTTTAAATAAATTAGCAACCCACCTTGCAAGAGAATGATGAATCACCTTTCTTTAACTTAATTTGATATGTTTTGATGTTCATTTTATTTGGAAGAAGTTTCGGTCATGAATGAATAATAGAGAAGAGGAAGAAAAAGTTAGGCCCGTTTAAAGAAATAAAAAGTGAGGTGATTTTGTTTATAACATAATTAAAGGAAGATTTCTCATTCTCTTATCAAAACTTCCTTCTTTAATTCCTTTTTAAATTTCGATCAATTTAATTAATTGATTTCATTCTCTCACCATTACATGGCTGGTCCAAGCACAATCTCAATGTGCAAATTTTCCAAATATAAAACTTTTGTAATTATTTTATATTATTTAAACTTATACTGACATCGCATATCGATATATGCAAATATAACTTTAATATACGCATTTAACTAATTACCAACAACATTCAAAACATCAAATAAATTAACAATAATTAATGTTTCATAAATATCAATTGATTTAATCAATTTACAACATTTTACAAATTAATTAAATCATGTGGTTTTTGGAGAAATCACAAATGTGGTCGTGCGACACAGAGGTGTGAGTTCAATCAGCGATTAATATTGGACAATTAAAATATCAATATTGACACGTCACCTTAGCTAGTGGTCTAACAGTTTGGCTGAATTCATCGCTTATAGGTTTTTTGGTAAAATCAAAATTCAAAAACACTTAAGCGGTACCATTTAGTGACAACTATTTATACCAGTTCTCTTCGTCAAAACTATATCGCTTTGGACTTATGAAATTTGGTAATGGTCAAAATTCCAATATCATCCATATTCAACTTTATAGTCCAAATATAAAATTCTTCATTCAATAATAATAGTTATTATTAACCGAAATGTTCTGGCCAGAGACTTTGATATTGAGTTGACCTTATTTGACCGTGATACTAACCTCATATAACTTAGGAGACTAATCTTCTCTTGAATAATGTTTCATTTCTAATGCTTCCATTCGACTCAACTATAGTCGATCGATGGGCGCATATCACGATTTAACTATAATTAAAGCGGAGCTTCCATATTAAAGATCAACAATGTTTTCAAGTCGAGAGAACTATGTAAATTAGTCATATTTATATTTTCTATTTGACCTTAGTTATATTAACCAACACAGAACTATCGAGTGAATCATTCCATAACTATCCAATAACCATCAATTCGTAACACCTTGGCGCTCCCAGCAGTCATGAGTAATACATTGCCCAACATTTGAAAAGCGTTACATACTCTAGTCTCAACGGATATATTGATATCAAATCTCGATACATCTTGACTGGGAATATTTAAAATGGTATATTTATTTTCATTTTGATAAATTACTCACGATTAAAACACTTTGTAACTATTATCACAAAACATACCATTTATGGATTTTCTATTGAATATACTTTTAATTAAATTAATTAATTAATATATAACACATTATATCAAGCATATAATAGAAACAAAATATCTTTTTTTTGAACAAGATTAGTTATCGAGTTAGATATATGTAACAAATTACATAATTGCCTCTAAGGCAAACCCATAACTCTATCAATATCCCACTTGCACTTGGGGTCAATTATGGAATCTCATTTCAACTTTTCCAGTCTATTTTCCCAAAACCAATTGGGTCGTCCCTCGGTGAATGGGTATGCTATTATGTTTCAATTTTCTACTCTCTCAATTAACTCTCTCTGATGCTGATAAAATACCTTTATCATACGGAACAATTTGAAGTATGGCTCTGGACTTCTAGTGAGCTTTAAGTTCTATTATGAACCATATCGTGACATTGTTATCATATAACAATGTTATGAGATTCTCAACATTTGGAATCACCTTCAGCTCAGTTATAAATTTATGCATTTATATTTATACACATTGCTTTTATTGTAATGCTTATTCAAGGGGATGTACTAAGCCTTTTCATTGAATCAGCCGCATTCTTTCATTTGGAACACTTCCAACTTAAAGGTTCTTAACTTGAATTTATTATTGATATATTGTACTCAATATCGCTTATGAAGTTTGAGTCTGAACACTCCTTCATAAGGAGTTCATTGTTTCCATAAACAATTCTCTAGTATTTCATAAATACATGAGAATACCTCAAACAACCATTTAGTGATATCAATTTGGATTTGATAATTGTTATGTATCAAATATATAAACAAATCATGATATCATAGACAAAATTATATGTACGATATTTCCTATTGCCAAAATATAAGGAACCATCTTACAAATTCCATATTAAAC
This sequence comes from Allium fistulosum, assembly GCA_030737815.1. Taxonomy (NCBI): domain Eukaryota; kingdom Viridiplantae; phylum Streptophyta; class Magnoliopsida; order Asparagales; family Amaryllidaceae; genus Allium; species Allium fistulosum. The sequence continues at coordinate 1,187,843,531 of CM060904.1, read as the reverse complement.
ATTTTAATAAGGTATCCTTGCATATCATTTAGGACATTCCCAATATCTTTTTATACTTATTATAAAAGACATCATTTACAAATCTAATGTTAAGTGTTAAAACAACTAAAGCTGATTTTAACATAAGTACATCGTTAATAATCAGCAGTGTGTTGTTTACTTATGACTTAGAAATATCTATGTACCTTTTAAATGTTCTTTCTACCTGCTTCCTCTACATTTTGACTAATCAAACTATTTGATGTTATTATCAAAACATTTTTCCAATTTTGATGCTTTTCTGAATGATACTTTTGTATCCGTTTTCGAATCGTTTCCAAAAAACCTACAAACTCAATATCACTCCTAATGACTTTGAGATATGTTGGTTGTTATGTGCAAACGATCTAGTCTAAATCTATATTTAGAACTTTTTGCTTCAATTCATATATATCAAAACATAGTCATACTAGGCGATAATTTTGTGAGTAAAATCCAAATCAATTTAAGCACGTCGAATGGTGAATCTGTTACGTTAGTTTCAATGGTTTGAAATTCACGGTATTATTCTTATCAATGTGGCTCACTATATTCCAATTGCAATTGTCTTTCTCTTAAAAAGACATTTGCGGCCAATGGATCATATTCCTTTGGGTACAACTATCAAAATCATTTTTTGATTTATCATAGAGTCAATACTCTTAATGGCTTAATTAAAACATCGAGGATTATTTAGTCTTGACATTAACAAGAATCTCACAGTTTCTCTTTAATATACAAGAATATTCATTAGACATTCTAGTGTATTATGTTCATTTAAGTTCGATCAATTTCATTTTAACTCCTATAGTTAGTTTTATGCTTGGATCGTATCCAAATTTATTTTATATCAATAATTAATAAAGAAATTCATTTTCTATGAGGTTGGTATTTCTTGAAACAACGGTTGCTTCTTAATGCAACGGAACGAGCATTCATAAATATATTATGAATTGCCTTATATAAGACTGATTTTTGCATTAGTTCGCTATATATTTGTGTTCACAACATAAATTAGTCATCTAATGACTATCATCCCCAAAATTCTCCTCGGACAATTCATACAAGATCCATTACATACAATTATTACATGCAGTTTCTCGATTTGCACGATCTGCCAACTTCTTGGCCTAGAATATATAGGGATTCCTTATAAACCCTTATCTTGTAAGGTTTGGTAAACTATTATTTAGATGATATTAATTTTAACCTTTGTGCACTACTCTTAAACACACACCTTATAAGAAGAGTTTGACTCAACTTTACTCATCATTAATCATGCTTTGTCGAACAAAGTTCGATTACTCCTTATAATTCATCATTATGTATTGTAGGGTTGAGCGACCTTTTAGATTGAACCTTTATTCATTTAGGCACGTTCGAAACTCTTTCCAATACACTTACTCGTTTGATCAAATCAAATCATCTTATTTCACATGTTATATTATTTACTTCTATTTTATATTCAATAAGCTTATCATAGACTTATACATGCGTATCATATACACATGTCCATGTCTGTGATAATTCATTCATGAATATAAGGAAGTACGTAGAACCGTTTTGGTATAATAGACTTACGATTGTATACATCTATATGTATTAATATGAAGAGTTCATCAACTCTTATAATACTCCCACTAAATGGGTGCATGTCCCTTAATTTTTTGAGATATAATTACAATACCATGTGATTAATAATCATATAATAAAAATTATTTCTCAAAACTACAGCTTAGTCTATAATTCCAAAATAATTGTAAATAATATTAGATACTTCATTATTTCCAATGCATCATTTTGTTATGAAAAAAAATACCACATTATATTTTTATTTCATAACGAATATTCATAATATTCACATTGAAATATAACGATATCTATTTTTCAATTGACACTGAAAAATAATCATTATTCATAAATAATGTTTAATATGTTTTATGAAAAAAACTCATAACTTGATGCAATCAATAAGTGTTATATGACATGCTCCCACTATTTCCTCCATTACTATAATTGCGTACTAAATTCGAAGGTCTATTATTCACTTCATATAGATTATTTATTTTATACACTGCAACTGGTTTACATCGGAGAGTGCTTTGATCAAATATTTTGAAATCAAAGAAATAAATCTCATAAAAAAACAATTTTCTATATGAAAATATATTTCGGAATAGAACTGTATTTCTTATTCCAATGTTAAGTATCCATTATTATTAATATAATTCTCATTTTTGATGTTTCTTTATGATGTAGAAATGATCGTTCACTCTCTTCATTCCAACTGTAACTTAAATCACATCTACTCTTGTATATTCGTTTTTCTTTCTAAATGGTTAAACCATTCAAAAGAATACCCTTACAACAACATCATAACGAACTCTTTACAAAAGCGCAATTGATCATCCTTAACATTTAAGGATATTAAATATGTTGTTTTTTGCGTAAACCGATCAAACTGACATTTCAACAACCAAATTTTTAGATCTATCTTGTAGTTTTGGTCTAATGTTACATTTAATACAATATGATCTTTATAGTAATCAATCAAATTAATACTTTATCTCATAATACGGTTCAATTGTTTGCTTCTAATGAACTCTGACATTTCATTGAAGTATCGTATATTACGAACTCTGACCGTTCACCATATAACACTTATATGTGATAGTTTATGGATCAAATATCCATAGTCTTATATTGCTTTTGAGTTCGTAACTCATAGAATACAGTATACAGTCTCGACCAAACAAACACGTGAGCGACCAAATTATGAACGTATTAAGTAGTGGTAAAATTAGGCACTTGCATGAGTGTAAAAAACATTAACATGCAAGAAGTATTTATCAGTAAGTATGTGTGTGTATGTGCGTGTCTATCTATTTCTATTTGTCAATCTTCATTCATTTTAATTTGTATATTTTAATTGATAAAAGTTTTATCATATTAAATGCACAAATTTATCAGTGTAGATTATTATAACATTATTGAGCATATGTTCTTACAATATCAGAAAGGTTAAATGTTATCATTTCACTTTTGTAATAAGGCTCCCACTAATCTTTTATGTTTCTCCAAACCCTAATATGAAACATAAAAGTCTTTCGACTTTACTAGTGGGTGTTAGCACTTGTTTGTCTTGGGATTCTGACCTTGAGTTTGCTCAACAAATCATAGCCCCACAAACGATGGATAACTCCTTATCGAACATATAACTCCCAACCCATGGTTCCTTGTCCTAATCTCATTTCCACCTTGAGTTTGCTCAACAAATCGAAAGAGATTATTCACTCGTGTTTACCATATCGCAACGGCCTAAGTATAGTCTATGCACCTTGAGTTTTCTCAATAAATACACATAGTTATCTTACCTCGTCTATTTAATATATTAATAATACTACACATAACATCCATAGGCTTGAGTTTGCTCAACAACTAAGGAGTGTGCAAGGAATATATATATATATATATATATATATATATATAGTAGAGGGCAACATTATATTGAAGATTCATAATCTTCAGTATATAATATTGAGTGATATCAACTTATGAAATAATATATTTCTTTATGAAATACCATTATGACTCAAGTGTTGGACACATAAGAAATCATGGTATACGTACATTTATGTATGTTTTATTCTTTAAGTTTGTTTGGATTTCTTTAATATTTCACCTTTAGTTTATACATTCATATCATATAAATTTTATCATTATAACTTTTATATTTCACATTACTTATATAATAGTCTTATGTATAATATTATATTAATTAAATATTAAATTTATTTTAATTAATTTTATATTAATATTCCAATACAACTTTTATATTGGACATATCTACTATAGCCTTTATAGTAATACATACATACATACATATATATATATATGTGTGTGTGTGTGTACTATAAACTTTATAGTATAACACATATATCTAATATATGTGTATTTTTATTTTATTAATCAACCTTTAATTAATTATTTCAATTAATTAACCTTCAATTAATTAATTTAATTAGTTAACCTTTAATTATTTTATTTAATTAAATGATTTTAATTCAATTGTATTAATTTCAAATTTATTTTATATATATTCATATATACTTATGTTATCTTAAACACTTATAAAATAACATAACATATATATATATATATACATGTATGTAAGTATTAATTAATTAACCTATTTAATTAATTCATTTTATTAATATTATTAGTTAATTTTAAATTTTGAAATTAGTATTTAAATATTTCAAACATTTTAAAATATCATTATCGTTTCAAACATTTTGAAAACATATGTTGTATCATAAATTTTATAATAAACATGGTTTTATTTTAAATTTAACTTTTAAATTTAAAACTTTTATTTTGATTTTCAAAACAATTCTGAAAATTAGCCCAAGACCAGTATCAAATTGGGCATTTTCTATTAGGGGCAACCTTTAGGCTCACTTCATCTTTCAGGCCAAGTTGGTAACCAGGTAGGACATGGTATTTGATTACCCAATTTTAATCCTAGATATTACCTTTTTGGACACCATACTAAGTGGGCAAGCTCAACTAGTCAGCCCTAAATGACTAATTTAGACCACATTGGCTATTGTACTCTAATTTGTTGGAACTGAGCCAGCAAGTAGGGGAATTAAAGGGTAAATTTTAAAAAAAATCCTTTATTGGATCTTTAATGGGCCTATAAGGCCTAAATTCATTTAGAAATTTTCTAAGTTTCTTTCAAATAAAATCGATATTTTATTTTATTTCATAAGTAAAAGGAGTTTTAAATTTAATTTGAAATCTATTGTATAATAATGAATGTATCAAATACATTCATATGTGTATAGTGCAAGTGCAATATACAAGTGGTGTACATAGTAAATATGTATATAGATGTTGGGATTTACACCGCAATAGACATATCAACCTTTTATATATGCCTTTTTTGTCCATAGTTTATTTTAAAATTATATAAAATAATAATATATGCATATATATAGTTTACTTATATTTACTTATATATAATATGTTAGAAAGTTAATTTACCTAATCAAAAGTTTTTATATATAAAATGTAACGACCCAGAATTTCTGTCATTTGAAATTCGTATATTTAATTGATTTTAAATATTAATAAGTGAGATTTGTAAGCTGAATAAATTTAATTTCGAATATCTAGATTTAATTGGATAATTAAATCGATAATTTAATATTTGAAATTCCAGAAATAATTGAAATCCGAATCAAATGTGTATAAAAATGATTTATAAAGTTATATTAAATCATATTGGAGTTAGAATGATGTTTGTAAACTTTTAAAATTGATTTAAAAGTTAAATTGTGAAAATTGAATATTTTAATATTTAATTGACGACTAAAAATAGTCATTTTTCAAACAGTCTCGGATTTCGACGAAACCAGTTTCATTGGATCCGTAATGTGAAATTATTGTAAGGTTTCAAATTTCGTGTCAATCGGAGTTGTCGTTTGTCCGGGGCAAGCCAAAACGCATCGAAATCGTTTTAATCGGTTTAATTTTAATTTGATTGTTTATTTCCGTAACTCTCACATACGATCGAATTAGCTTCCGAAACACATTCTATTGTGTTCGAAACGCGGGTAAAACCTTAGAAACGCCAACCGGCACGCTCGATTTGGAGTTCGTAAAATTTTCGATGAATAGTGTTTTTGGCAATTTTCTATATAAGGACGTTTTATTTCTCTTTTGCAAACAAGAAACATCCCTAGGTTAAAAACGTTCAGCCTCCATTAAACTCTGCATGGCCAGAAACTTCCCTCGTTCTTCCCTCTTTTCCTTCCAATCCGTAAACATTTAGCCAAAGTTTTCAACTACAAAAACGTAGAGGGCATTGTGATCGATAAATCCAACGGTCACGATCTGGATCGCATTTGCTATATTACAGCATGATAGAGGGTTCTCGCTTCGCAGTTTGGTGGTGAATGGGAGACTCTTACCCCTACATGTCCCTGAGTGGGAGGGGTTGGTTGTGACAGTCGAGAGCTTGGCCGTAAAAGCAACTGTGAGGTACCAGTGTGAGCCACGGTGAGTCTGGGATGGTTGCAAAGCCTACCAGTCGCCACTGCCTCATGTGGGTCTTTACATTTGGTATCAGAGCATATGGTTAAGCGATAAACTTGGCTCTGTTGGGAATTACTCATTAGAGATAGAGTCAGTAGTACTCTAGAATGAGTGTGAGTGTAATAATAGATAAGAGTGCGTATTTGTTAGTGAATATGAAAGTGTTTTATATTGTGTTTGCTTATCCATTGAGCTGTTTGTGAATTCTGGTCGGTATGTGGGACGCCATATTATCGATAGGGGTTTCTAAACACTTAAACGAGGCAAGTCGACATAGTATCATTTTAAATTGGGTAAATGAAATAATTTTACCTTGGTATTATTTTACATATAAAGGAAATAATTTTTCAAAATTATTAAAGTGCATATAAATTAATTGTTTGGTTGTTGAAAATGTGAGAATATATATAAATTAATGAAAGTTGTTTGAATAATCTAAATAAAAACAACAATTGTAAAAGAATGAAGTATATAAGCAAATGAATTATTAAGTATGGAGTTATAATTAATATGATTTGCAATTGTGAAATAATCTTGCATAGGTAAAGTTAAATAGTGAAATTATATGAGAAAAATATTTATAAATGTGATTTATAAATAAAAGGAAATTTTTGAAAAGAATTTAAAGCAATGGATTCACTACTGTTGCTGGGAAATAATAAGGGTGATGACTGCAGCATCATCAGTATCATTTTCGAGTTTCTGTGTGATGAATTTGCTACCATAATAAATTGAAATTTTAAGTTTTGTTGTGATAATTATAAATGCAAATTTATAATTGTAATTATAAGTGAAATGAGTTTTATACTTATAATATGATTTGGAAGTTGAATAAATAAGTTGTGTAACTTATAAAATGAGAAAAGGTAAGTAACACCAATTGTTAAAATGGTCAAACAATTTTGTTAAGAAAAACAAAATCTGAATTGGATTTATAAGTGGAAATTTGAATTGGAATATAACTTAAGTAAAAGTTGAATAAAAAATGAATTTGATTTTGATATCAAAGTAAATTAATAAAGTGAATTAAATGAATGTGAACTTGAGTTATATAAAGGAGATTCAACTTTATTTGTAAAATGAATTAGCAATTGAATTGGATAAATGGATTGAATGTTAATCAATCGAATGTGAATAAAATGATATGGAAGAATGAATGTAAGTGTTAATTCATTAAAAGCTAATAAATTGAAAATTGAATGGAAGTCAATTTAATATTAAACCAATTGGAATTAAATGTGTTGAACCAAATGGAATGTAAGTAATGTAAATTTAATAAATTTGGTTGTGTTGAATATAAATTGGTTGTTATATGATTGTTGGGTGATTGTATATAGTATAATTCATTAAGTGTTAATGAAATTGAATTAGTGAAATTGAAAGCTATGTAATTGATTTGAATTGGAAGCGAATCAACTTGAATTTAAATTAGTAAATGTAAACTAATTGAAAATGAATAAATGAATGTCGTTGTATGTGAATTGGTTGTAAATAATTACAAGTAATGTCGAAATTTTATAAGTTGCTTATAAACCTTGTTTAGTATGCATTTCTTTTAATATGCATGTGTTGTAGTTGTTTAAAAGATTAAAATGTTAATAATTTTATATATATGTCACTTACGTATTTAAATTGAGTAAGTACAGGTACTTGGGCTACCGTTTGGCGAGATTTGGTCGCGCTAAAATGCTAAATAAATAACTGCTTTGCTTAAAAATGCTAAAAAGGTACGCCTACGCAATAAAAATAGGAAATATGAACTGCTTTTCTGCTTTTCCGACCGGGTGGGTCGATGTATATATATTTATGTTTATTGTGATCCTACTACGATCGAACCGCGCAAAGGAGATTATGGCGAATTTTTCTGAAAATTTAAGGCGTTGGAAAATTTTCGAGAAATTTTGGAAAATTTGTGAAAACTAAATTTTGGATTTGGAGTTAAAAGTTAAACGATATAGTTTGTTTTGAAAAGTATAACTAAGTATAGATTTGAAAAACTTAGTAAAGTTTTTGAAAGAGTTTAACTATTGGATTTTGGGAAAGTTAAACACTTAAGAGATTTGTAAATCTAATTTGAACGGTTTGTTTTGAAAAGTTAATAGATTTTGTGACTTTTTCTTACTTTGAAATTTCGAGGATGAAATTCTTTAAGGGGGGAAGATTGTAACGACCCAGAATTTCTTTCATTTGAAATTCGTATATTTAATTGATTTTAAATATTAATAAGTGAGATTTGTAAGCTGAATAAATTTAATTTCGAATATCTAGATTTAATTGGATAATTAAATCGATAATTTAATATTTGAAATTCCAGAAATAATTGAAATCCGAATCAAATGTGTATAAAAATGATTTATAAAGTTATATTAAATCATATTGGAGTTAGAATGATGTTTGTAAACTTTTAAAATGGATTTAAAAGTTAAATTGTGAAAATTGAATATTTTAATATTTAATTGACGACTAAAAATAGTCATTTTTCAAACAGTCTCGGATTTTGACGAAACTAGTTACATCGGATCCGTAATGTGAAATTATTGTAAGGTTTCAAATTTCGTGTCAATCGGAGTTGTCGTTTGTCTGGGGCAAGCCAAAACGCATCGAAATCGTTTTAATCGGTTTAATTTTAATTTGATTGTTTATTTCCGTAACTCTCACATACGATCGAATTAGCTTCCGAAACACGTTCCATTGTGTTTGGAACGCGGGTAAAACCTTAGAAACGCCAGCCGGCACGCTCGATTTGGAGTTCGGAAAATTTTCGATGAATAGTGTTTTTGGCAATTTTCTATATAAGGACGTTTTATTTCTCTTTTGCAAACAAGAAACAAACCCTAGGTTAAAAATGTTCAGCCGCCATTAAACTCTGCACGGCCAGAAACTTCCCTCGTTCTTCCCTCTTTTCCTTCCAATCCGTAAACATTTAGCCAAAGTTTTCAACTACAAAAACATAGAGGGCATTGTGATCGATAAATCCAACGGTCACGATCTGGATCGGAGTTGCGTAGTGGCGTGGATCTCAAGGCAAAGGGCGCACGTTCATCAGCCTTTTTCTCGTCGATGGTGGCAGTTGGCGTGACCGGTCTCTGGCCGAAGGCACGTGGTGGCGGTGGCGTTCAAATGGCGTTGCCTGATCGACGTCTAGGCGTGTTGTTTGGTCTCGACGTCTAAGGTTTAGGGCGGCAAAATGGGTTCGTTTGGAACCTGGAACGCGAGAGGAAGAATGGCTCACGGCTGCGATCTGAAGAACGAAATCAACGGCCAGATTTTTAAGCTAGGTTAAAAATAAAAGTTTTGTAAATAATTATATTATTTAGATTCGTTTAAAACTTTAAATTGCCATATCTTTGTCATACGATATCAGATTTCGACGAATTTGGAAGCGTCGGGATCGCAGCGACGCGATCTACGCTGCAGCGCAGGTCTGGAGTCAGTTTGAGCAAGCTAAAATTTTGGATTAAATCGAACGATTCGATTTAATTTAAAATTTCAAACGCTCGACATTTTAAAAAGCAAGGTGAGAACTTCTCACTCAATCGAATATTTTGTTTCGATTTAAATTTTAAATAGTTAGATTTAAAATTGTTGATAGTGTTGATTGTGATGATTGGATGATAAATTGTTATCTATTGTGTTAAATAGACCCTATACGCCGTATATTAAGCGGAGGTTATTTATTAAAAACATATACCGCGATAATTCCACCGTGAAGTGGAATTGGTATTATATATGTATTTGGAGTTGATTTTCCCGCATTATATTGCGGATGAGACCCTATTGCGCTGCATAATAGCGGATAGTATTTTATAAATCCCATATACCGCGATATTTCACTTTGAAGTGGAATTGGTATTGTGCTAACATTTGTGGATGTAGGGAAACAGGTTGGAGGGATCCAACTGAATTCCTCAAACATTTGAATTTATTTCAATGTTGTGTGTTGATTTATTTATAATCGCCGTGTGATTATATTGTGATTGAAATTGTTGACGGCTATAATTTAGCCGAATATATTTTTGGTATCGATGGATACCAGAAATAAGTAAAATTGGAATTTTGAAAATTTAAGTTGAAAATTGATCGAAAAATTTATTTTTGATAATTGGATAAATTTAAAAGGAGTTTTAAAAGATAAAAGTCTCATTTTTGAACTGTATTGAATTAAATTTCAAATTTTGGGAAAAAGGGCTTAATAAATGGATTTCGATAAATATTATTAATAAGTTGAAGAATTTATTTGAAATTTGGATTTTTGAATGGATTTGAAGAGATAAAGGAATTTATTTTAAAAGGAAATAATTTTGGAAATTCATTGGAAATTTATTTGGATTTTGAAAATCAATTTGAAAATTAATTTGGAGCTGGAAAATGAATATTTGTGAAATCGATTTAAAAATTAATTTGAATTGTTTGACATCTTTGATGTGTGATGTTTTGTGATATATCCTGATTTGTGTGTGATCTGTAATTTGTTTATCTGTGATATATATATATATATATCTTTGATCTGTGAATGAAAGATAAGCGTTATAATTTATACCGCTTATCAAATTATATTGTTATATTTGATCTGTGATGGTTGAATGTTGTTGCACTATTGTATTAAACCCTTGGACTATACAATACACACACAAATGCAGATTTCACGTGGAAATCGGTTAAGTCATAGATTTTTATCAATTTTGGAAAAATTGAGTTTTTGAATCCAAAATAGTTTTGGAATTTGAATTGAAAGTTTTTGAAATGAGTTTCAAAAATAAAAGTTATTTTAAATAACTTAATAGAATTGGAATTTAAATCATTTGATTTAAGTTTAAATTCAATATTTTGAAATTGAATTCAATGAATTGGGAATTTTGGTTTAAAAGATTTTATAAGTATAAAAGGTGTTTATATGGGTTTTTAACCATTTAAAATATGGTTTTGGAAATTTAAATTTAAAATTCAAGTTTTATACTTGGATAGCTTTAAACTGTGTAATCGTAACCGTTTTTCTCAAAAACGAAAACTATCTGGTTTCAAATAATAATAGCTTTTATAAAGTGAAAAGATTTCCAATTTGTATCGAAACAATTCAAGTTGAAATGAAATTGTAAATAGTTTTGGAAAACTATGAATTAACCTTTTGAAGATGATTTAAACTTTATTTTGAAATCAAAGAGTATTTAAAATAGTGTATCTTTTATATTATAAAAGACTTGAATTGTGAATAGTTTTGAAAACTATAAATTAAATCTTGATTTAAAGATTTAATGGGTTAATCAAATTGAAATGGAAATTGCTTTGGAAATCTGTGAATGAATTTTTGTGAAACTGGGTAAACTTTGTGAAGTAAATCTTTTTGTTTAAAGATTTAAAATGGTAATTTGTTTAAACCATTTAAAGGAAAGGATTTGGGTAATAAGTTGTGACTTAATTGAAATCCCTATATCCATATGTTTTAAATATTGTGCTCACTATTCGGGTTAGCCGGGAAAAGACCTTTGTGTCATATAACCCATTCCGAATTAGTGATACGACGATATGGATCGTATTGAAGACCGGTGGTGAAGACCGGGTATTTGTGAAAACGATAGGATGACCTATCGATTGTCTCTGCACCATTAGCTACGGTATAGAGATTTCCTTTGTGATGGGAAGTTCGATCGGGATTGTGAATACCCGGATTGCAAGGGCTTCTTTTAAAGTGCCTTCGGTTCTGTTCGAACCCGGAATAGACTTGTATGGTTACATGTCTGACATTACATTTTGAGATATAGAGCTGATTTCTTTCAAATACATTTCTGTTGGTGGCGGAGAATTTATTCTCTTAGTTTAACACCCTTCTCTGAGACGTACGAGCTCAGAGGTTATGTAGTTGAAATTTATCAGTGATATACTCCCAATTTGGTAGTGTGGCATGCTGAGTGTTGCTGTGTGATGATCATTTATTGATCATTTGTGATCAAAGCGTGGCTTTGTGAAAAGGCGTAGCTTTGTGGACGAGACTTCGTCAGACCTCACAACCCGGAAATGGTCGAAACAAGAAAGATGCGGCAAGGTTTCAGGGGTAACTTCCCTAGGGTATGACCATTCCTTCAGGAAAAGGGTAGTATCATGGTATGGAGCCCAGATACTTACTCATGTGGACACACTTTATTTATTATGTGTGATGTTGGTTACCGAGCGCTCGGATAAAGGTCCCAAAGGACCGGGGGTGGCATATCTCAGGTTTACTACCCAGGAAGAGGGTAACCGACCTTGTGTTGGCAGAGAGCAGGTTGTCTCTCGGAGCGTCCCGCCAGAGGCGTTCCTATGTGGCATAGGAAGTTCCTTAGCCTGACCATTTGTTGGAAATCCATCTTCCAATACGAACCCTGTACGGTTTTAGTTGTAGAACCTGCCATTTACTTATGGTGGCGCCCCACTGTTTAGATGGTAGCTATAGTAGGCATAGTGTGAAATGCCTATGTTGGCTAAGATTAATATTATACTTTCGAAATGTTTTCCACTATGCACTAATGATAATAATCCAATGATTTGCGTAGTAAGCATGTTTGACTATCATAAGAAGAAATCTCCTCCAATTCTGCGTTTGCATTGTGTGTGTGGCGGGAGGTCTTATGGTAGTTTCATTTTCCAAAAGCATTGCGGATATTTTCCACTTCCTTTGTTGTTGTTGTTTTAAAGATAATAAATGTTTTAAGTTCTCACACCAGTCACCATGACTGACCTGGAGTTTATTGTTTCCTTTCTAAACTCTGGGTGCCCACCAATTTCCACACGGGCAGTCTAGAGTCAGGTTATCAGGTCATTCTGGATTCAGGAGATGCTGTGAAGCTCAGTGGCGAGCTGGATGGCGAGACGTATCACTTGTATATGATATTATTTATTCCGCTGTGTATTTTGTATGAGGACAAGTTTATATAACTGTCCAGTTGTGCTGTATATTGTTGTTGTAAACTCTGATGTGATGTAATGTATATACAGGAAAATGGGCACAGGGAAGAAGTTGCTAAAAAATTTAGTCTCAAGGACAACAAGTTTGATTTTTAGTTTGAAGGACACTTGTTAGTGTAAACAAAAAATGATAGTTACAACTATCATTCTGTGATTTGCACTAGAAAGTGTCTTTCAGCTTAAAAAACAAACTTGTTGTCCCTGAGACTAAATTTTTTTTCAACTTTTTCCTTGAGCCTAAAAACCCCATGTATAAAATGATATAGTTCTTTGATTTAAAGATTATTCATTTATCTATTATATGTTGTTCCGCTGCGAATGTGAGATTCTGATATTGTTCTGTGTTTTTCTGTTGTTCCTTCTTTCTTTTCTTATATCTTCTTCTACCTCTTCTTTTTCTCCATAACAATTCGGTTTTCCGACATTCGATTGCTCGGCAGTTGATACAGTGGACGTATGTATGTATGCATTAACTTATCTCATTTCATTAACTTATCTTTAATGCTATTTCAAAACAATTTGAACACTCAAATACAAATATGTATGCATATATAAATAACTACAAACTTGTTATGAATTAAAATAACATATGTATGTGTGTGTGTGTATATATATATGTAAGCTTTGTAATCTATTAAGATTAAACAAATTGAAATCTACTTTAACTTAAGAGGGATTTAAAGGGCATATAATGTTTTACACAAAAGTCCACTTATGTTTTTTTTAATTGAGACAACTTTTAAACAAATAAACAAAAAATTATATTCAAAACAACAAATATGTGAAACATGTATTCAATCTCGAAAGAAATTTTAAATAATTTACATATATAGTTAATTTATACTTGGGTGTATAATGAGGTAAAAAATACATCAATTAATTAAATTAGTTTCCAATCCAAAATTGCTAATTTGTTTGTTTGCCTTTTATAAAATAATAATTTCCAAAACAATGACAAAATTAGTTTGGACAAATTAGGCATATATAAATTTGTTGTAAAATGGATTAGATCTAAATATATACATATAACATGAACATATGATGAAAATGTTGTAGTAAATGTAGGATCTACTTATATTCTCATGGTGAACATACAATCAATTAACATATGTTAGATCTGAACTTTGGGTCAACATAATGAACAAGTGATGAGATTAGATTTAAATTAACTAACATATATTAGGTCTGAATTTTGGATCAACATAACGAATAATCGATGAGATAAGATGTAGCATGTATAGGATTTAAACTCCATTAGCATGGTGAATATATAATAAGATAAAATTAGAATTACCTAAAGATAAAGCCTAAGATTTGCACCTTGAATGAAGAATAAAACTCCAATTCGATTGAATCAACCTCTTGAGTTTGCAAGGATATAGAGGTAAACACCACCTTGAATGTTATTGATTTTATTTGAATTTGTTTTAGGGATTTCTTTTTTGTGGAGGCCATTAAGAGAGAGGAGGAGAGGAGGAGAGCAAGAGAAAGAAGATAAGATATTCTATCAAGAAAAGAATAATCATGGATTGAATAAGAGAGAGTATGTTTTAAAGGAAATATTGAAGCCTTTCTATTTACCCTTTTAAAACATCCCTATTTAATTCCTAATAAAATCCAACCAAATCTTTTCCCTTCTCTTCTATTTTCGGCAAAAGAAATAGAACTAAAGAGAAAAAGACAAAAACCATTTCATAAATAAGATTTAAGTGAGGCATAAATAGAAGTAAAGGAGAAGATTTAATTCCTTCTTTTAATCGCTCCTTTGGATTTTCAAATCGCATTTGAAAACTCTTCTCTTTTTCATCATGCATGTCGGCCTCAAATAAATATTCCCAAAACAATTTAGCAATTAATCTATCTAAACCAGTTTAAATATTTTATCAATATAGTATATCAATACGCGTGTTTATAACTTTTATAGACACACTTTGTTAAATGCTAATGGTATTCAAACATATCAAATAAACTTTAATAATCAATATTTCATAAATGTTAATTAATTCACAACAATTTATAAATTAATTAAATTGTATTGTTTATTCAGAGTATTCATTATTATGGCTGTACTACTCAAAGGAGTTAATTCGGCCGGCGATTAATATCAAAAAATTCGAAAATTAATATTCACACATCACCTTAGCTAGTGGTGTGGCATTTTGGCTGAATTTATTGCTTACACATCCTTTTGGTAAAATCCAATTTTACTTAATATAAGCAGTACCTAATAGTGACGATTATTTACAGTAATTCTCTTCGTCAAAACTATATCACTTTGGACTTATGGAATTTGGTAATGGTCAAAATTCTAGCATCGTCCATATTCAACTTTATAGTCCAAACACAAAATCTTTGGTTCAACGGTAATAATTACTATTAACCAAAATGTTCTAGCTAGAGACTTTGATTTTGAGTTGACTGTGATACTAACCTCATATAACCAAGAAAACGAATCCTCTCTTGAATAATGTTTCACTTCAATGCTTCCACTCGACCCAACTATAGTCATTCGATGGACGCCATGCCAAGATTTAACTATAATCAAAGCAGAGCTTCTATATTGAAGATCAACGGTATTATCAAGTTGAGAAAACTGTCTAAACTAGTCACATTGATATTTTTTGTTTGACATTAATTATATTAACCAATAGAAAACTATCGAGTAAGTCAATCCATAGTTATCTGATAACTATCAGTACGTAACCCATTGGTGCCCCCAGTAGCCATGAGTAATAAACTACCCAACATTTGGAGAGCGTTACGTACTCTAGTCTCAATGGATATATCGATATCTAGTCACATTACATTTTGACTAGGAATATTTAAAATTGTATATTTATTTTCATTATGTTATATTACTCACGATTTATACACTTTTAAACTATTATCACAAAACATAGCATTTATGGATTTTCTACTAAATATACTTTTAACTAAATTAATTAGTATATAACATACTATCTCAAATATATAATAGAATGAAAACACCTTCTATTTCGAACTGGATTGGTTATTGAGTTAGATCAATATGTAATAAATTACATAATTGCCCCTAAGGCATACCCTTAACTCTATCAATCTTCCACTTGCACTTGGGAGCAATAATGGAATCTCATTCCAACTTTTCCAATCGACTTTCTTAAAACCAATTGGGTCGGTCCCTTAATGAACGGGTATACTATTATATCTTAATTTTCTACTCTGTCAATCAACTCTTTCATATGCCGATAAACTATCTTTATCATGTGGAACAATTCAGGGTATGTCTCTCAACTTCTAGTGAGCTCTATGTTTAGTTATGAACCTTTTCGTGACCTTGTTATAATATAACAATGTTATGATATTCTCAATAGTTGGAATCACCTTCAACACAGTTATAAATTTGTGCTTTTATATTTATTTACTTTGTTTTTATTGCGGCGCTATGCAAGGCAATGTACTTAACCTTTTTTATTGAACCAACCATAATCTTTCATTTGGATTACTTCCAACTTAAAGATTCTTAAGTTGAATTCATTATTGACATATTATACTCAATATCACTTATGAAAATTTGAGTCTGAACACTACTTTATAAGAAGATTGTTGTTTCTATAAACAATTCTCTAGTATTTCATAAATACACAAAAAAACCCTCAAACAACCATTTAGTGATATCAATTTGGATTTGATTTTTGCTTCATGTATCAAATACCCAAAAAAAATATCATAGAGTACATAACATGTACGATAATTCCTATTGTCAATACATAGGGAATCCTTCTTACATATTCCGTATTGAACATTTTAATAAGGTGTCCTTGCATATCGTTTGAGACATTCCCAATATCTTTTATACTTACTATAAAAGACATCATTTACAAATCCAACATCGAGTATTAAAACAACTAGGGCCGATTTTAACAGAAGTACATCGTTAAAAAATCAGCAACATATTGTTTATTTATAGTTTAGAAATATCAATGTACCTTTTAACGCTCTTTCTTATGAACACATGTTTCCTATGCATTTTGATTAATAACCAAACTATTTGATATTTCTATCAAAACACTGGTTCAATTTTGATGCTTTTTCTGAATGATACTTTCGTATCCTTTCTCGGATCATATCCTAAAACTCACAAACTCAATATCGCTCCTACTGACTTCGAGACACTTTGGTTATTATGTGTAAACAGTTTACTCTAAATCATTATTTAGAATTTTCTGTTTCAACACATGAGCACCAAAACATAAATTCATACTATGCGATAATTTTATAAGTAAAATCCAAACCTACTTGAGCACATTGAATGTTTAGTCTTTTATGTTACTTTCAATAATTGAAATTTATGGTATTATTCTTATCAATGTGGCTCACTATATTCCAACCGCATTTGTCTTTCTCTTAAAGACACATTTGCGGCCAATGGATCATATTCCTTTAGGTACAACTTTCAAAATCATATTTCAATAATATACTTGGAATCCATTTTGGATTTATTCATCGTACCATATCGTAGAGTCAATACTCTTAATGGTTTAATTGACCTTCGAGGATTATTTATTCTCGATATTGATGAGAAACTCATAGTTTCTCTTCAATGTACAAGAATACTTGTTAGACATTCAAATGTGTCGTATTCATTTAGGTTTGGTTAACTTTATTTCGTCCTTTGCAATTAGTTTTATCACTGGATCATATCCAAATCCATTTTATACTAATAATTTCTTAAAGAAATTCATTCGCTATGAAGTTGGTATTTCTTAAAGCAAAAGTTATTTCTTAGTGCAACGAAATAAGCATTCATAAGCATTTTATGAATTGCCTATAAAAACCTAATTTTGCATTAGTTCAAAGTATATTTATGTTCACAACATAAATTAGTCATCTAATGACTATCATTTCCAAAATTCTCTTAGGACGATTCATACAGAATCCCTTACATACAATTATTACGTGCAGTCTTTTGACTCGCATAACCGGCACTACAAGAAAATGTGGTTTTGACAGCATTAAAAGTCAGCGTTTCTGCCCTAACTGCTGACAAAAGTATTCTGAAAAATAAAAACTAGAATATTAAACGCTGTTTAAACTAAGCCATTCAATGCTGACATTTTTTCATTTCGCGGTTACTTTAGCCGCCTTCCTTTCTTTCTTTTCCTTTTACTTCTCGTAAAATCCCAATTCCTTCCACGGATTATTTTAAACCTAATCAAAATACCAAATACACATGAAATCTCCCATGAAATTTCGTTCATCCTCTGATTTTGCCTGCAATATCCAATTCAGTCGACCCCTAACGCCTCTTGAATTTGTACTTGGCAAACAGAAGTAAATGATCTAATTTTGAGTTCACTCAATAGTTAAGAGCACCATTCACTAAAGAATTCTCTGATGATTCTCTTCAATTGTCTGATTTGAGGTAATTTATGTTGAATATTGAAAGTTAATTTGTTTATTAGGTTGGAGAAAATGATGTCAGAAAGGTGAATTTATCTAACAGCCTTAGTATTTATCAATTTCCTACTCCCATAACTTAAGAGGTTTCTGCTTATTCATTATACTATAAATGGAGAAATTGTTCTATAGGTTTTGGGCCTCCCAAACATGCAAGTTTGAGGGATTAACCAATGTTGCGGTGACTTCATCCTTATTGGAATCAGTATGTTCCATATTTATTCTTTGGTTTGTAAATCGGTAAATTCATTGATAATATGTAAAGTACATCTTAGTAGTTTGTTGATACCCAGATTTCCCTTCTCTAATAATTATGGATTCTTGAATCATACAAACTTTATTGTATTTGGCAATTAACTATAGGTTGAGAGTGGAGATCTTTATCATATGTATCATTCCAGAGTTTATTGTAAGATTTCATATATTGGTTAGCTTATCAGCATTAAAGGAAGACCAACTTGTTCAGGTATGGGTTACTTTTAGGATTATATATATTGTTAAAATGTGTTGGCACCTGAAGAAGTGAATTATGAAATTTAAAAGAAACTTCCATAAACAACTTGATATAAAAAGGCTACAATTGGCTCATGTAATGAGGAGATTGTCCTTTGTATGTATTCATTATTGTATTTGACATATATTTTCTAGAACAATTTGACTAATGTGTTTGCATATCAGTATAACTTGAGTTTTTTCTGTTACTTCTTGTAATGGTTAAATTTCATGGTAGTTTCTTGCAATACCAACTAACAAGTTCAAATAAATTAGCCTGCTTTTATTCCAAAATTTTACTCCAAGTGCAATAGTTAAAACTAATTTTCAGAAAGTGATTGAGTAAGACTGTAGGTATGTGATACCATCTTTCTTTATCCTGATATTTTTTTCCTTTATACTGCTTTTTCAAAATTTGTATTGTATGAGGTGATAATGTTGGTAATTTTGGTATTTACTAATTTTTTTCAGATTTCATTGTTGCTGTTTACTCTTGGTATAATTTGGGAAAAGGTGAAATTTTCATTCTAAACAATTTTTCAAAATTTTGTGTGCTTTTAGTTCAATTCTGAACTATTTGCAAGTTTAATTTCATAAAATCTATGGTTTTCACTTTTCACAACATCCAATATGATTGTCCACATCCACCAGTCAAACTCAAGATATATCAAAGAAAGCATATTGAGAAATAATTCAATTTTATGAAATTAAAATAGGCATGCGTGTGTGACTAAATCTGTTCCAATTTATATTGCACAGATTTTATGTCATATGCACCATGCCATATGTCCCTAAACAATCTCATTCTATTATACATATTCTAACTAATTTGTTAAATCAAAAGGATATACAGTTTGGGAATCCAAAGCTGATGGAGCTTTTGCAATTTCCGAGGATACATGGAATGAACCACTTGGACGTGGAACAGAAATTCGTCTACATCTCCGAGAAGAAGCTAAGGAGTATCTTGAGGAATCCAAGTTGAAGGTCAGTATATTTAAGTCCTTCCTTCTATTAATTATTACTAGCATGCCGACACTCACGTTGTGTGTTAATATTTACTTATTATAAATACTGTTTATATTATTAAAACTGATTTTCCTTGAAAGAAATGTTGGCAGAGATTTTCATCGGTGCAAAATAAGAAGAAATTTTCTAATTATCCACTGTGAAACAAATCACTTTTGACCATATCAAGTTTAACATATGAACTTCAAATTTCAAATCACCTGTATAACTGAAGATTCATATAATTATGATTATGTGATATATAACTATCTACATATCTTTTCTTGTTGCTCCATCCATGTGTGGTCTTCTCTTTCATTATGCATAGTGATAATTATTATGGGAGGATAAAAGAATACAAATTCCAACTCATCACAAATTAGAGCGATCGGCTATGCCCAGTAAAGGTTTTTTCTTTTTTTTTCTTGCAGCTGATTGAACAACACCTAGATCTGTTTACTTATTTTGCGGTTCCTATTTGTGCTACAATATGCTGCTGATTTATGTAGATTTTAAAATGCTTCTTGAATTTTACCGATTCATATTCCATATTTCAATGTTCAGGAATTGGTGAAGAAGTATTCTGAGTTCATCAACTTCCCTATCTATCTTTGGGCAACAAAAGAGATTGATGTTGAAGTTCCAGCTGATGAAGATGAATCTACCAAGGAAGATGAAACATGTAAGCATCTCATATTTAATATTTGTTCTTTTCTGCTAGTATCCCTTTTCCTTTCTTTTTGGGTACATGGTCACAGAACCCAAATTAGAGCATATGCGGCAGTAGTGAATTTTCATATTAACAATTGTTAACTCTATATTTCAACACAGCCGAACCAACCTCAACTGAAGAGGAGGAGAAAGAAGAAGACGAGGAAGAAGAGAAAAAACCCAAAACAAAAACCATCAAGGAAACAACCTATGAATGGGAGAGACTGAATGATGTCAAAGCTATATGGCTTCGCAGTCCAAAGGAGGTCACAGAAGATGAATACGTTAAATTCTATCATGCCATTGCTAAGGTATTTATTTAAACTCTCATAAGAAAATACTGTGCACCAACAAACATAAGATTAATACCTTTGTATATGTACGTGTTCCAGGATTTTAGTGAGGATAAGCCATTAGCCTGGAGCCACTTCAATGCTGAAGGTGATGTAGAATTCAAGGCAATGCTCTTTATTCCCCCAAAGGCTCCTCATGATTTGTACGAGAGTTACTACAACACCAAAAAGTCCAACCTGAAATTGTTTGTCAGACGAGTCTTTATCTCTGATGAGTTTGATGAACTTCTTCCCAAGTACTTGAGCTTTTTAATGGTAATAGTTATAGAACTTCTATTATGTTGACATTGAAACTATTGATGTTCTTGTTGAAGTAGTTGGTTATTTGTGTTCTTAACTGTCGTTCCTTTTTTAGGGTCTTGTTGATTCTGATACACTGCCGCTTAACGTGTCAAGGGAAATGCTTCAGTAGCACAGTAGTCTTAAAACAATAAAGAAAAAATTGATTCGCAAGGCTCTTGATATGATCAGAAAAATTGCTGAGGAGGACCCTGATGAATCTGGCAACAAAGAGGAGACAGGTACAACGTGTTGCTATATCCTTGCATTTATTCTATATCTCTGCTATTTCTCATGAAGTTTATGTAATCCTTACAAAAATCAGACACAGAAGTAAGTGAGAACGATGAGAAGAAGGGTAAGTATATTTGAAAACATATTAGTAAAACTTACATATGGTAAAAGATGATCTTATATTTGAATATTTTGTTATAAAACATAAAATACTCTATGGTATTAACTCTATTTTTCATTTTCTATAGCAGTTGTCTTTACCTTGCACTGGCATAGTCTATTTCAGTTTGGTATTGTTTGCTTATTGTTATTTGCATTTATGACTGAAACAAAAATGGTTAAATGTTTGTTTTGTTGGAGTTTGAAAGCAAAATTTAAAACTCAACAAAGAATAACGAACAATTGAAACTCAGTATATAAAAATTTAAATGTTTGTTTTGTTGTTTTGTTTATAAAAATTTATTAAGTTTTAAAAAATTAAGTAAGTTTATAAAATTAACTAAGTTTATAAATATTAATTGAATTTTTAAAAAATAAAATAAGTTTATAAATATTAGTTAGGCTTTAAAATAATTAACTCAGTTTATAAAAAATAACTAATTTAACCAAGTTCTACAGAAAAATAAATTAATTAACTTCTTTTAATAAATAAATCTATAAAAATTACCCAAGTTTACTAAGTTTATAAAATTAACTAAATTTATAAAATTTTACTAAGTTGACTAAGTTTTATAAAAACTAAATAAGCTTATAATACTAAGTTTATAAAAATTAATTAATTTTTTAATAAATTTGCTTAATTTGTAAAAATTAACTAAGTTTTAAAATAATTAAACAGATTATTTAAGTTTTGTAAAAAAAGTAACTAAGTTGATTAAGTTTTAAAAAATTAACTATTTTTTAAAAAGACTAAATAAATTTATAAAAATAACTAAGTTAATAAAAATTAATTAAGTTTTAGATATAACCATATCTATAAATATTAATTAAGTTTTAAAATTTTAACTACATTTATATAAATAACAAAGTTTATAAAGTTAAACTAAGTTTTATAAAGTTAAACTAAGTTTTAAAATTTTAACTATATTTATACAAACAATACTTGCATGCCCACCACAACAAATAAGTAGAAAGAACCCCTTTCGAAGTTCATACCTTATTTGAACATGGATAGGAATAAAATATAAAGAAAATAATGCTCCTGACTTCCTTTGAAAAGTGATGAATCCATCATTTTTATTATGTACTCAAGCCCTTATAAGAGGAGAAGAGACATGCAATCTCGAAAGCCTTGAAATAATAGGTGACACTGGAGGTGATGATAGTAAGTTCTAGTTCAACGTCAACCCAG
This sequence comes from Allium fistulosum, assembly GCA_030737815.1. Lineage (NCBI taxonomy): Eukaryota > Viridiplantae > Streptophyta > Magnoliopsida > Asparagales > Amaryllidaceae > Allium > Allium fistulosum. Next base: position 1,187,820,605 of record CM060904.1, on the reverse strand, counting down.
TAAATCTATTTGGATCACCCGGTAATTGGATATAGGGTCCTGAAGGAGACTCTCTGAACCAGGTTGCATTTCTTGCAATTTTAGGAGCTTCACCACCCTTATATTGAACTTTTGACTTGTACACATATAGGATCAGCCCTTCCATTTTCTAGCAATTAATTCAAAAGAGTGTGAAATGTTAAATTTAATTCATGATTTTGTTATTACTTGAGGAAAAAAATTCGATAACTTGGCTTATAAATAGGATGAAGTTTGCATATATGATGTTTGAGTCGAATACCCAATGCAACTGATCATTATAGGCATAATTAAATATGTGTATGGGTTAGTACAGGAAAACATTAAGCTAATCTACTTTTAGTTGGTAACAGGTTAGAAAGAAAGATTAATTCAACAAGAAACCTTGCCGGCTATCATTATCATTCATTTACGTACATCTCACCAAACACATTTTCCTCACTTTCATCTTGATCACTTGCATTATCCGAAGAGTTGCCTTTAGTTATATTTTAACTAACAACTTAAAAATACTAATAAAAATATAACTCTAGTTTTGTGCTTTTAGGTGAAGAGTTCCTATCAACGTACAATGTGGAGTTTGGTAGTAAAATATATTTATTTTGGTGGCATTGTAGGTTGTAGTTTTAGTTGTTCTGAGTTTCATCAAACGTAGTCTCAAGAGTTTCGTCTAACTTAAATTAAATTCAATATTAATTACTAGCTATATTATGTACCTTTTTCGGCATTTTAATACTCCAGAGTATTCATTTGGTAATCCAAATATATTATAATTACAATTAATTTGAAGTCTAATATTGTTCTGAAATTTATTTAATAACCATTTAAGTAGTTTAAATATATTAGTTCAATGGGTATTTCAAGTTCAATTAGTGAAATAAGCTTTTTTTTCCTAGAAGAGACAAATGATTCTTTTTATGTACTTATAGTCATAATTAATTGCTTCAACAATTCCTTTTTGTATGTTTTCATGAAATCATCCTATTAATGTTATTTGCATACAAGCAGATGAATCTGGAACAAGTCGAAGTGTCACAACAGTTCCTTCGAGCTTGCTGGTCGCTTTTGATAGTTGGGTAAGTACTATTTTCATATCTTAGTTTTTGATGTGACAAATAAATGGTATTGTTTATATAAGCCTGAAAGTTGGATTTGAATGTTCGGTACTACTGTACCATAGTTCCTAATTTACAAGTTTTGCAACATTAATACCAACCAATTCTATAGAGATAAACCACTACCTGAAGTAATAAACATGCCAACGAGCAGTAGTATAATGCAAAGATTTGCAGTAGATAAAAATTCTATAGAGTAACTGCTTATTAAGGTTGTAAGCGCATAGCCATAATTGAAAATCTACTCAGAACACTATAGACCTACAAAAATATAATCACCAATAAAAATGTATATCAACGACGATCTATTTTGTGGCCAAAGAATTCATAAACAACAAGCAAAAACATTAATCGTAGACCGTTCACAAAATGGCTGTAAGAATATAGTCTATAGTATCTAGAAATTTTTGCATGGAATGCCACAAACTGACAACCTATACCACTAGAAGTTTTGAATTATGAAGATGTTTTTGCTAAAATAGCAATAAGAGGGACTATAGGATGTCAAATTAGTCAATTTAATGGGAACTAGTTAACGAAACTTTTGAATCTATAAAACTACTTTAGGAAAATAAGCAAAATGGAACTTAGAGCAAATCCAACAGTTGTTAAGATTTCATATTTTCTGAAATGTACACCGAAACAGCGCTCCAACAGAGTGTGTAAAATGTGATAGTGTGGATTTGGTGCAGCATAGTTCGGGAATATAGGATTGTGATTGGCACTTATTCAACAAGCGCCATATTTTCATGCGCTTGTTCAACAAGCACCCAGTGCTCAGGCGCTTGTTCAACAGGCGCCTGAAATATATATTTTATAATTATTTAATGTCAGGCGCCTGTTCAACAGGCATCTGAACATCAGGCGCCTGTTGAACAAGCGCCTGGTTAAATTGTAACGACCCGCCACTCATTCCACAGAATGACGCATCATTAATAAGAAAGAAAGGGGTAGAAAATAGAAAAGAAGAGAAGAAAGAAAGGAACAACAACAACGATCTCACAGCGGAACGAATAAATTATATTAATAACATAAACTATTACAAAGTATACAACACTTATCAGAGTTTACACAACTATATAACACATACTAGACAGTTATAAACATCTGTCTAGATATTACAACTCAAATACAATACAAGACTCTAACACAGATATCAACACAGCGGAATACTATATCTACGAACGCCGAAGCCTCCTGCTCCATTGCTCCTCCACAATTCGTCAAAGCTAAACCTGAATCCCTTGGCTACTCGTAAAAATTTGAGTACCCAAGAGTTTATAAAACAGAAATAAACAACTTGGGTCAGACATGGGTCTGGTGTGAGTAACAGGTTAAACTTGTTTAACTTCAAAACCTTTTGAAAGAAAAGGTATCACGTAAGACTCCCCACAAATAAACATGGGTAAGTTTTTACCTTACGCTAACCAAAACATTTGATAGGAAATTCGATTGTATTATAATAGGGTCTAGGGTTTTCAAATAAATATGAAATAGCCGAAATTGTTACATTATTAAATTCCAGCATACATAAGTATACAATCAAGTCCGTTATCACTTATTGGAATTTGGATTTCCATAAAATGGCAGAGCTACCGGGGTACCGCTCATCACAGTACGGGGCCTAGATCACCGTACCGAGGATCACTCCCAATCCCCTGCAACACAAGGCCGGAACCATCCCTTACTGGATAATCCCGAATAAAATCACCCCACAGATGGCCGTCGCCAACTGCACCACTAAGCCGAAATAAAAGAAGGAACTTTCTAGACAGGGATGACTTTACTCTCAGTGGGTGCTACCCACGAAGCCTTGCTGCACCTCCCCTGTTTTAGCCATTCCCGGTTGATGAGGCTTGAGGCTACGATTTACCTTTAAATCAGAACACATCACTTAGAATACTCATCGCCCTCCTGACGATGTGTTGAAAGCATTCAATCCATACAAGTTCGTTCCGGGTTCGAACGAAACCGAAGGCATTATCTCGTTACACTCGTATTGGAATCACCCTCAGAGTTAACGACAATAACCCTTGCACTCTGAATCTTCATCTTCACTTGAGATTCACGACCTAACGTTAATTTGGATCGATGTGGTATTCGGGTCTCCAGACCTGGAATTCCGGTATACGGAAACCCGATCCCGGTCTCATCGAACTCCAAAACGTATCTTTTAAGGCCAAGTTGTTTAAGGTTAAAACAATTCAATTCAGTTATCTATACTACACAGATAGATAATTCATAATAGATAATCTACATTATCACAAACAGATAATTCATATTATCATTACAATTCAACCAAACATCCATATCACATATCATATATCTCATCAGAGATATCAAACAATGAAAAGCATTCAATATCATTCCTCCATCCATAAGTAATGATTTATCTTATCTCAAATAAATTTAAAGTGAATTAAATTAATTACTTCATTCTATAAATCCTACTTACTTAATTATTAATTAAACCAATTAATAAATCATACTCTAAGTATCCATTTTAATTAATCAATCCTGATTAATTAACCTTTAATTACTTTAAGTAATTAATCCTAAATTAATTTACAAATTAATTATCTTAATCCATTATAGTAATTAATCTTTAATTACTTCAGTAATTAATTAACTATATTTAATTATATTAATTCTTAATTAATTACAATTAATTAATTACTTTAATTACTTATTATTGATTAATTAGTTTAATTAATCAATTCTTAATTACATCATTAATTATATTAATTAATGATCCTTAATTACTCTTAATTAATTATCTTATTTAAATTAATTACATTTAATAATTAATTAGTTACATTTATTAATCACCTCTGATTAGTCTCACTCAGTAATTAACTACCCTTAAGTACTTCTTTAAATAAATTAATTACTCCTTAATTAATTTCTTTTAATTAATCCCTTGATTAATTCACAAGTAATTATACTTAAATTACTTCCATTAATACAACATTATCCAATTAATTACTTCCAGTAATTATATATATATATTATTTATTTCCCTAAATAATCACACCTTAATAAGTAATTATCATCAAATCATCTCTTGATTATTCTAAATTAATTAAACTTAATTAATTAACTTAAATAAATCAAATTAACTTAATTAATTACAATGAGTAAATATAAATAAATTCTCTTAATTACTTCCATTAAGTAATTATATTTAAACAATTTCATAATTGATTATCCTTAATTAATTAATCAAATTAATTATCAAAATTAATCACATTAATTATTAGATAATCTTGGTTAATGACCTTTATTAACCATTCCTTAATTATTTTTATTAAGTAATTAACTTAGATAAATCACAAATTAATTTATCTTTAATTATCCATTAATTAAACTCTAATCCTTTAATTAATTAATTATCTTCAATTTTACTTAGTTACTTAATTGAAAAATCATTAATTAAATAACCAAATTAATGATCTTCAATTACTCATTTATAAGCCCTTAAATCAAATATCTATTAACTCCTAATCAATTAAGTAATTAACAAATTTCTTCTTAATTACCTCATTTAATCTTAGCTTATCTTTAAGATAAAACATTTCTTTATTGTGACTACAGTGTCATTAACAAGATATTTGAAATCAATTTTTGCTTTTGAACTTACTTTACAAATTTATTTCAAATACAAGATTAAAAAGAAATATAATTTAACATTACAAAGTTTAAACAATTTAAACCTTTTAAAATTACATAGTAAAGAAATACTTGTCTTATAAAGAAAATTTATAATAGTTTATACCAATTTCATTTTTAAGTTCAAATGATTTAAATTACCACTTAACAAACAAAACTGTTCAAATCTTTAAATTTAAAACTTCTTTTATATTTCAAAACTGATATTCATATTTAATCTTTGATTTCCATATTCAAACTCACTTTCAAACATGCTCCTCCTTTATAAATTTCAGTTTAGAACATTCAACCTGCTTCTATTTAAAATAGTTAGTGATTCAAGTTTAAAACTTTTTTTTTTTTTTAAAAACTGGAATTATAAATTTAAATCTGAAATTCTAAAATTCAAACCTGAATTTAAAAACTAGGTTTAAAACCTCTCTTTACCTTTAAATGTTTCAGATTTTTAAAAGAATTTTAAAACAGAAACTCAGGTTTCCTGTAAACCTGTTTCCATAACAAACCGAGAACACTCATGACTACTTCGAGTCAGTAACCTATCTGCTTCGAGCAGAAACTCAAATTTCCCGAGACAATCGTGAGACCATCCTAAACCCTGTAACCCAACAACATCACCAACATGTCCATCCCAACCCTCTGTGCACATGCACCCACGAAGCAGCCTTCACCGATCATCTCTGATGATCTCCACAAGTCGCCGACTCACCACAAACCCAAACACGATCATCGCATTGCCACCCAAGACTCAAATTCGAAAACAAGCTTCTCACTCAAACCTGGAACAGGCAGAACCACTTCTATCCCAACCTGTCAACGGCCTCGTCCACGCACCACCGCCCATGGTTTACTCTACAACTCCGGCGATTACTTCAACTACCCATCGTCTTCCAATGCCCAAGGCCCCAAACGACTCGAACAATTATATTAACCGAAATGATCCAATTTCTCAAACCCAGTAAAACTAGGGCTTAAAACTGTAAATCACAATCTCTTCTTCCAAAATGAAATACACCTCAATCTGATAATTTTCTTAGCTTCCCTGATCACCCATCTATCTCCAGAAGAATTTACAACCCATACAAACCTATAGATCACCAGAACTTCCCCTGTTTCCATTTCCAGTTCAAGCATAAACTGCCCTTAACCCCTATTACTAAAAATCGTGATTTGAATTTTAAAAATCATGTCTTCATACCAGGATTCAGATCTTACGCCTGAATCAATGATTTGAGTAATTCGAATTTTTCACCAAACTTAAGTTTTCCTGCTTTCTTTAGTTTCCAGAACAAATTTCCATTTTCATTTGTTTAAATAAAATTTAACCTTTAAATCATGATTAAACAACCGAGTTCCATTTGAATCTTAAGTCTAAACACAGATCAAATTAAAAGATTTTGGATTTAAATCCAAATATGAACCTGAGAACTAAAAATGAAGACTCAGATAATAAACAGACATGCATATCACCAATTTCCATCCATATATACAAAAATATACATTCCAAACATATTAAGCAACATGCAGGCATAGATTCAAGCTTACAGACAGATATCATATACTTAAATTTTTTTTAAAAATAAAATAAAATAAATGTTACTCACCAGATGAAGAACAGAGCTTCCCAGGTTTTATTTTTAAAACTGAAGTGCTTCTGAAACTTTAAAATCTTTTAACTTGAATGTTTGATTTGCTTTGAAAACTTGAATTGCTAGCTTTGGAAATTTGCATGCATGTCATGATTTTGAGATGTTGCTTAAGATTTCAGATTTGCTTGCTTTAAACAGATCCCAGATTTGAAGAAAATGTTGCAGGCTTTGTTTTCCAGATTGAAGAAAGTTTGATTACAGATTGTTTTGAGAATAGGCTGAAGACTTGATTTGGAAATAAGTTACAGGGATTTGAGATTATGGTTTGAGGATTACTGATTTTATTTGAGAACATTTCGGTTGAGAATTTTGTTTTATTGAAAGAAATCTTGTTTCAGATTTTGTTTTGAGTATACTTCAGGCTGAAGCTTCTTATCTTTTGAAAAGAACAGCCAAGAAAAAGAAATTGAGAAGTAGGCAAAAGTTTATATAAGTTAATTTTGTAGTTTATTAAAAATAAAAGAAAACAAAAATTTAAAAACTTGACATTTGGCATTTACATTGTTAATTAGTGTACACTTGTTACTATATAGCCTTAGGAAATTTACACATGTCTTTTTAGTAATTTCTATTTATTTTAAATGTAAATAAATAGCCTTTTCTTAATTTATAAATTACTTATCTATATATATATAAATAAATTTTAAAGAAAATAAACCATATATATATAAATAAGAGATTATACATATATTTTAAAATCCAAATATTTTAAATATCTATCTTTGAATTTCAAAACTAATTTACATTCAAATTCAAATTATATTTTAAAAATCCAATTTAAAGTCAATTTTAAAACAACACATTCAATTTGAAAATAACAATCCTATTTACATCAAAGTTTATTTATCTCTATATATAAAACAATACATTATAATTATTATTGAAATAACAAATTTATCAATTATGAAATAATTTATAAAAGAGATTATAAATTACTATTATTATTAAATGAATTAATCATATCATATATGAATTGTATTCTAAGCTTATATATATTTATATACTTCTTAAATCATATTTATTAAGCAATATTCAAAAATAAAATAAATCTTATTATTAATCTCATTTTAAACCATATAGTTATTTTGTTTAAATAACTTTGAAAAGCTAATATTAAATAAATCCAAATCTCCAAACTATCAATATATATACATATTAGAAAAACAAGAATTTATTTATTATTTAAATTACAAACCCAAGCTTATCAATTTACAATATATACACTTATATATATATAAATAGAAATCATTTTATTAGTCAAATTCACTAATTAAATATTTGTTTAATTAGATTATTAAATCAATTCAAATATTTATTATCAAAGATTAACAAATCAATTTAATTATTTAAACAGATTATTAAATTGATATTGTCCAAAATTTCCGGGATATTACATTCCTTCCCCCTTAAAATAATTTCGTCCCCGAAATTTAAAACAAAGGTAATTTAATAATCTTTTTAATTCACAAACAAATATTATCATCCATATGCTAACAACCATATCAAACAATCATCCAAACCAACAATTTTAACTATCCAGCGAAAAATTCTGAATAGAATTTCCTCGAGTTTCCCCAAGTATATATATACCGGGATACTCGCTCTACAGAATCCAAACAATCAATACTACTAAGCTATAGAGCTTCTACTCATCTAGATCTACAGAACTAAACAAGATATCAGACTACAGACGAGTCTGACTCAACACCCAAATCTTCTAGAACTGCTGATTCCAAAACCAGAGATAGATCAAACACGTACTCTCTTAGAGATACATAAAACACAATGAATTCCAGTTATCCAAACTGATAATTCAATCCAGTAGATCAAAGTACTTATCCTAATCAGAACACAGAAAAGATCCAAAATAACTCGGAGCTAACTTCCCAGACTTACCCAATCTTATAGCTCCCTTTAACTAGAGAAAAACTTCACAACAACGAAGTCTCCAACTTCGAATTCAAAATTCCTCCGTCTCTTATCCATAAGATCCTTCAGACGATCCTGGGCTTCCTACAAATCTTTCCTGATCAACTCAACCTTCGCTGATGCTTCTAGCAATAACTGGACCAGAAATAACCCAATCAACAATGATCCTTTCAAGATCCACCCAGACCAAGAACAACTCTACTCCACAATCATCAGTAGATTCCAAACTTACTTCTCCTATCCAGAGATGCACCCCCAAACTGCTTCTACTGCACTACTCTGATCTGGAATAGAATAAAAATGCTGATGAATAACACAAGCACAGATTGGACAACACATCCCAGAAAATCTCAGATAACTCAAGAGAATACTCAAACTATCGCAAGTCACTTTTGCGATCAACCCATCCTAAAATCCAAAGAAACTGTTCTCTCTTTACCAATCAGAACAGCTCATACTTAACTATCCAATCCATCGAAGAAATGGATCCACTCTGCTGCTACTGAACTCCTTCTTCATAAAACTGCTCATCCAGAAAACTTCCTGCCAACACACAGAACATCCCGAGCTGCACTGCTGCCATAGATGCCAAAGATTTCTCAATCCAAAGCTCTTCGAGAAACTCGAACCTAAACTAAACAGAACAAAAACATCTTGCTGAACTCAGCCTCAACACCGAAGCAGACACACTTCATTAACTTGTTCCAAAGAAAACATCTTCGGGAACATCCATAGTCACTGCATCTCATCACACAGCTACTTCTTCCAGAAGTATCAAGATACCATCACTCGCTTCTGCCTAACTGACAGATTCAACTCTACTCATTCAATTTCAAAGATAAACTCCGAACCATAACAGTTTCCTTCGGAGATCGATGAAATCCTTACACAACTGCAAAGTTCACTCGAGACGGTATTAGGTTTACAGTCTCGACAAATACACTTCCAACCTCAACACTCAAACTCCAACCATTGGTAGTCGTCGTGTTACACACATCACTACCTATCTACCTTTATATCTTATATTGGAAAACCCGAACAGGTAACCCAATAAATAGGTAGAAATAAGTAAATATATATATTTTTAAAATGATACTTTTTATATATAGAAAATATATCTGGGTAAAAATTATTTCACCTTCCCTTTTAAAACAATATTGTGTCCGTTGGCCTGGTCCAAGTGTTTAGAGATCCCTATCAATAACGGTAGCTACTCGTATTGACCAGAATCTATATACCACCCAACCGATCAATTAACACAATATAAAGCCATTTTATATAACTAACAAATACGCACTCTCGTATATATATTTACACTCGGACTCAAACAGGTTGCCACAGATCCTATCTCTAATGAACAATCCTTCCGAACCTAGGTATTCACTCAACCTAGTGTTCTGATATTTACTTAATCAAAAGCTTAGGCATTCGCTCAACCTATGCTCTGATACCAATTGTAACGACCCGCCACTCATTCCACAGAATGACGCATCATTAATAAGAAAGAAAGGGGTAGAAAATAGAAAAGAAGAGAAGAAAGAAAGGAACAACAACAACGATCTCACAGCGGAACGAATAAATTATATTAATAACATAAACTATTACAAAGTATACAACACTTATCAGAGTTTACACAACTATATAACACATACTAGACAGTTATAAACATCTGTCTAGATATTACAACTCAAATACAATACAAGACTCTAACACAGATATCAACACAGCGGAATACTATATCTACGAACGCCGAAGCCTCCTGCTCCATTGCTCCTCCACAATTCGTCAAAGCTAAACCTGAATCCCTTGGCTACTCGTAAAAATTTGAGTACCCAAGAGTTTATAAAACAGAAATAAACAACTTGGGTCAGACATGGGTCTGGTGTGAGTAACAGGTTAAACTTGTTTAACTTCAAAACCTTTTGAAAGAAAAGGTATCACGTAAGACTCCCCACAAATAAACATGGGTAAGTTTTTACCTTACGCTAACCAAAACATTTGATAGGAAATTCGATTGTATTATAATAGGGTCTAGGGTTTTCAAATAAATATGAAATAGCCGAAATTGTTACATTATTAAATTCCAGCATACATAAGTATACAATCAAGTCCGTTATCACTTATTGGAATTTGGATTTCCATACAATGGCAGAGCTACCGGGGTACCGCTCATCACAGTACGGGGCCTAGATCACCGTACCGAGGATCACTCCCAATCCCCTGCAACACAAGGCCGGAACCATCCCTTACTGGATAATCCCGAATAAAATCACCCCACAGATGGCCGTCGCCAACTGCACCACTAAGCCGAAATAAAAGAAGGAACTTTCTAGACAGGGATGACTTTACTCTCAGTGGGTGCTACCCACGAAGCCTTGCTGCACCTCCCCTGTTTTAGCCATTCCCGGTTGATGAGGCTTGAGGCTACGATTTACCTTTAAATCAGAACACATCACTTAGAATACTCATCGCCCTCCTGACGATGTGTTGAAAGCATTCAATCCATACAAGTTCGTTCCGGGTTCGAACGAAACCGAAGGCATTATCTCGTTACACTCGTATTGGAATCACCCTCAGAGTTAACGACAATAACCCTTGCACTCTGAATCTTCATCTTCACTTGAGATTCACGACCTAACGTTAATTTGGATCGATGTGGTATTCGGGTCTCCAGACCTGGAATTCCGGTATACGGAAACCCGATCCCGGTCTCATCGAACTCCAAAACGTATCTTTTAAGGCCAAGTTGTTTAAGGTTAAAACAATTCAATTCAGTTATCTATACTACACAGATAGATAATTCATAATAGATAATCTACATTATCACAAACAGATAATTCATATTATCATTACAATTCAACCAAACATCCATATCACATATCATATATCTCATCAGAGATATCAAACAATGAAAAGCATTCAATATCATTCCTCCATCCATAAGTAATGATTTATCTTATCTCAAATAAATTTAAAGTGAATTAAATTAATTACTTCATTCTATAAATCCTACTTACTTAATTATTAATTAAACCAATTAATAAATCATACTCTAAGTATCCATTTTAATTAATCAATCCTGATTAATTAACCTTTAATTACTTTAAGTAATTAATCCTAAATTAATTTACAAATTAATTATCTTAATCCATTATAGTAATTAATCTTTAATTACTTCAGTAATTAATTAACTATATTTAATTATATTAATTCTTAATTAATTACAATTAATTAATTACTTTAATTACTTATTATTGATTAATTAGTTTAATTAATCAATTCTTAATTACATCATTAATTATATTAATTAATGATCCTTAATTACTCTTAATTAATTATCTTATTTAAATTAATTACATTTAATAATTAATTAGTTACATTTATTAATCACCTCTGATTAGTCTCACTCAGTAATTAACTACCCTTAAGTACTTCTTTAAATAAATTAATTACTCCTTAATTAATTTCTTTTAATTAATCCCTTGATTAATTCACAAGTAATTATACTTAAATTACTTCCATTAATACAACATTATCCAATTAATTACTTCCAGTAATTATATATATATATTATTTATTTCCCTAAATAATCACACCTTAATAAGTAATTATCATCAAATCATCTCTTGATTATTCTAAATTAATTAAACTTAATTAATTAACTTAAATAAATCAAATTAACTTAATTAATTACAATGAGTAAATATAAATAAATTCTCTTAATTACTTCCATTAAGTAATTATATTTAAACAATTTCATAATTGATTATCCTTAATTAATTAATCAAATTAATTATCAAAATTAATCACATTAATTATTAGATAATCTTGGTTAATGACCTTTATTAACCATTCCTTAATTATTTTTATTAAGTAATTAACTTAGATAAATCACAAATTAATTTATCTTTAATTATCCATTAATTAAACTCTAATCCTTTAATTAATTAATTATCTTCAATTTTACTTAGTTACTTAATTGAAAAATCATTAATTAAATAACCAAATTAATGATCTTCAATTACTCATTTATAAGCCCTTAAATCAAATATCTATTAACTCCTAATCAATTAAGTAATTAACAAATTTCTTCTTAATTACCTCATTTAATCTTAGCTTATCTTTAAGATAAAACATTTCTTTATTGTGACTACAGTGTCATTAACAAGATATTTGAAATCAATTTTTGCTTTTGAACTTACTTTACAAATTTATTTCAAATACAAGATTAAAAAGAAATATAATTTAACATTACAAAGTTTAAACAATTTAAACCTTTTAAAATTACATAGTAAAGAAATACTTGTCTTATAAAGAAAATTTATAATAGTTTATACCAATTTCATTTTTAAGTTCAAATGATTTAAATTACCACTTAACAAACAAAACTGTTCAAATCTTTAAATTTAAAACTTCTTTTATATTTCAAAACTGATATTCATATTTAATCTTTGATTTCCATATTCAAACTCACTTTCAAACATGCTCCTCCTTTATAAATTTCAGTTTAGAACATTCAACCTGCTTCTATTTAAAATAGTTAGTGATTCAAGTTTAAAACTTTTTTTTTTTTTTTAAAAAACTGGAATTATAAATTTAAATCTGAAATTCTAAAATTCAAACCTGAATTTAAAAACTAGGTTTAAAACCTCTCTTTACCTTTAAATGTTTCAGATTTTTAAAAGAATTTTAAAACAGAAACTCAGGTTTCCTGTAAACCTGTTTCCATAACAAACCGAGAACACTCATGACTACTTCGAGTCAGTAACCTATCTGCTTCGAGCAGAAACTCAAATTTCCCGAGACAATCGTGAGACCATCCTAAACCCTGTAACCCAACAACATCACCAACATGTCCATCCCAACCCTCTGTGCACATGCACCCACGAAGCAGCCTTCACCGATCATCTCTGATGATCTCCACAAGTCGCCGACTCACCACAAACCCAAACACGATCATCGCATTGCCACCCAAGACTCAAATTCGAAAACAAGCTTCTCACTCAAACCTGGAACAGGCAGAACCACTTCTATCCCAACCTGTCAACGGCCTCGTCCACGCACCACCGCCCATGGTTTACTCTACAACTCCGGCGATTACTTCAACTACCCATCGTCTTCCAATGCCCAAGGCCCCAAACGACTCGAACAATTATATTAACCGAAATGATCCAATTTCTCAAACCCAGTAAAACTAGGGCTTAAAACTGTAAATCACAATCTCTTCTTCCAAAATGAAATACACCTCAATCTGATAATTTTCTTAGCTTCCCTGATCACCCATCTATCTCCAGAAGAATTTACAACCCATACAAACCTATAGATCACCAGAACTTCCCCTGTTTCCATTTCCAGTTCAAGCATAAACTGCCCTTAACCCCTATTACTAAAAATCGTGATTTGAATTTTAAAAATCATGTCTTCATACCAGGATTCAGATCTTACGCCTGAATCAATGATTTGAGTAATTCGAATTTTTCACCAAACTTAAGTTTTCCTGCTTTCTTTAGTTTCCAGAACAAATTTCCATTTTCATTTGTTTAAATAAAATTTAACCTTTAAATCATGATTAAACAACCGAGTTCCATTTGAATCTTAAGTCTAAACACAGATCAAATTAAAAGATTTTGGATTTAAATCCAAATATGAACCTGAGAACTAAAAATGAAGACTCAGATAATAAACAGACATGCATATCACCAATTTCCATCCATATATACAAAAATATACATTCCAAACATATTAAGCAACATGCAGGCATAGATTCAAGCTTACAGACAGATATCATATACTTAAATTTTTTTAAAAAAAAAAATAAAATAAATGTTACTCACCAGATGAAGAACAGAGCTTCCCAGGTTTTATTTTTAAAACTGAAGTGCTTCTGAAACTTTAAAATCTTTTAACTTGAATGTTTGATTTGCTTTGAAAACTTGAATTGCTAGCTTTGGAAATTTGCATGCATGTCATGATTTTGAGATGTTGCTTAAGATTTCAGATTTGCTTGCTTTAAACAGATCCCAGATTTGAAGAAAATGTTGCAGGCTTTGTTTTCCAGATTGAAGAAAGTTTGATTACAGATTGTTTTGAGAATAGGCTGAAGACTTGATTTGGAAATAAGTTACAGGGATTTGAGATTATGGTTTGAGGATTACTGATTTTATTTGAGAACATTTCGGTTGAGAATTTTGTTTTATTGAAAGAAATCTTGTTTCAGATTTTGTTTTGAGTATACTTCAGGCTGAAGCTTCTTATCTTTTGAAAAGAACAGCCAAGAAAAAGAAATTGAGAAGTAGGCAAAAGTTTATATAAGTTAATTTTGTAGTTTATTAAAAATAAAAGAAAACAAAAATTTAAAAACTTGACATTTGGCATTTACATTGTTAATTAGTGTACACTTGTTACTATATAGCCTTAGGAAATTTACACATGTCTTTTTAGTAATTTCTATTTATTTTAAATGTAAATAAATAGCCTTTTCTTAATTTATAAATTACTTATCTATATATATATAAATAAATTTTAAAGAAAATAAACCATATATATATAAATAAGAGATTATACATATATTTTAAAATCCAAATATTTTAAATATCTATCTTTGAATTTCAAAACTAATTTACATTCAAATTCAAATTATATTTTAAAAATCCAATTTAAAGTCAATTTTAAAACAACACATTCAATTTGAAAATAACAATCCTATTTACATCAAAGTTTATTTATCTCTATATATAAAACAATACATTATAATTATTATTGAAATAACAAATTTATCAATTATGAAATAATTTATAAAAGAGATTATAAATTACTATTATTATTAAATGAATTAATCATATCATATATGAATTGTATTCTAAGCTTATATATATTTATATACTTCTTAAATCATATTTATTAAGCAATATTCAAAAATAAAATAAATCTTATTATTAATCTCATTTTAAACCATATAGTTATTTTGTTTAAATAACTTTGAAAAGCTAATATTAAATAAATCCAAATCTCCAAACTATCAATATATATACATATTAGAAAAACAAGAATTTATTTATTATTTAAATTACAAACCCAAGCTTATCAATTTACAATATATACACTTATATATATATAAATAGAAATCATTTTATTAGTCAAATTCACTAATTAAATATTTGTTTAATTAGATTATTAAATCAATTCAAATATTTATTATCAAAGATTAACAAATCAATTTAATTATTTAAACAGATTATTAAATTGATATTGTCCAAAATTTCCGGGATATTACATAAATTCTATTGAAGTTAGATCTGCCTGGACTGCACCATGAAGAGTTGCTGGAAAGGATATGAGCAGCAGCTTGATTACCATATATTGAAGCATGAGGTTGATGTTTATTAAACTGGAGTTGCCAGCTATTGAAGTGAAATTTTATGTAGTGATTATTGCACAATGGTGATGTTGTGGAGTAGTGCGTTGGAGTAGATTTGACTGTGATTGGCAGGTTGTGTTCGATGATGGTAGGTTAGTGGTTAGAGCAGTAGTCTGGTGATGAAGTTGTGATGCCAATGCAGCAAGAAGGATGTGGTTGGAGCAGTAAATGAAGTTCTGGAGTGGTATCTTGTGTGCACTGAACTGAAGCTTAGGGGTAAGTGGAATGTTGTAGGATAAGGAATGATGGATGATAGGGGATATAGTTCTGTTTATGGTTTGTAAGGGGGAGTGGAAGTGAACTGTTGCATATAACAGAGATTGTTGAACGGTTGGAAGTGAATTGTATATAACAGGTGATGTGCTGTGGTTTGTAAGGAAGAGATCGTTCTGGTGAGTTGTTGTATGTAACAGAGAGAGTATGGCAAATATATAAGGTGATTTGAATGATGGTGGAAGGTGTTTGTTTGAATGTATGTTTACAGGCAGATGGTGTGATGCAGTTTTGAAGGAAGATGGTGGTTTTGCAGTTTTGGTCAAAGTGAGTTGAGTGGAGAGGATGAGCTGTCAGTGGGCATGTAGATAGAGTTGTTGAACGTTGTTGTACATGACACTGTCAAAGGAAGGACAGTAAAGTAGAAGTGTGGCTAAGGTAGAAATTAGAGGTTTTGTGATGAGGCAGAAATTAGAGATTTTGTGTGGTATGTGGCAGTGAAATGAAATGTTGGGATTTGCTTGAAGTGTTGTGACTGTGACTTGGCAAGGGTGTATGCTGGGTGGAAAATGTTGTTGTTGTAAGGAGTCAGTGGGATGGTTTGTGAATAAGGCAGCGAGAAGTTGGGCAAAGTAAGGAGTTGCAGGTAGCAGAAAAGAAATGTATTGACAAATGTAGTGACAAATTAAGGAAAAAAAGAAAAACAAATGTGTGCTCATATCCTTTCCAGCTTGGTTGCATGTATAAATCTGGAGTTGCCAGCTAGGAAAGTCTTTGTTTTGAAGCCCAGAGTTTGCGTCCAGCTATGACTTGCCACCAATCATTTAGACTTATTTCTGTCTTCAATTATTGTTAGTTATTTTTACATTATTATATCATACTTGTGAAACACTTAATTGTGTAATATTGTTGGATACTACAATAAAACTCATCTATGTAAATCATACTTAACAATAATGTTGGATACTACAATAAAACTCATCTATGTAATATCTATTAGTGTAAACCGAGAACTGTGATAAAAATATTGATTTGCTTGTAATAATTGTATTGAGATTATCAGATGGGTTTAGATTTTAATTTATGTTTACTCATTGACTTCAAATTTTTTCATCGCAGGTAATTAAAGATGGCGATGGCACATTCTTCTTCCGTAGCAAGTAGCAAGCATATGAAACTTTTTAGATGCACGTTTTGTTGTTGGCATTTGGTGCGGACTTACTTTATTAATATTATATTTTTGTTTAACATATACCTTATCTTTGTTTAACAATATTATGATAACTTGATCTACTGTGTTATTTTTGTTTATGGATATTATTGAAACTTGATTTATAGATGTTTTTTAAACGCTGTTGTAAA
Organism: Allium fistulosum; assembly: GCA_030737815.1. Lineage (NCBI taxonomy): Eukaryota > Viridiplantae > Streptophyta > Magnoliopsida > Asparagales > Amaryllidaceae > Allium > Allium fistulosum. The sequence goes on along the minus strand of CM060904.1, from coordinate 1,187,803,236 downwards.
CTGTAGTAAAACATCATCCCAACTGTAAAAACATAACACAGCACGCATTAAACGCTGTAATAAAAATATTAACAGCCTAAATAAAACGCTGTCAAAAGAATAATTTCCACAGCGTTTAAAATTAAGCTGTTGTAAGTTCTCTTTATACGATAGCTTGTCGTTATACAGCGTTTGTTCTAACGCTGTTGTATCATATAACAGCGTTTAATAAACGCTGTGGTATCAAATTTTTTACAGCGTTTTCTATTTTGCTGTTAAAACTTTTGCATCTACGACAGCATGTCGTTATACAGCGTTTATAATAACGCTGTTGTATCATATAACAGCGTTTTTGAAACGCTGTCAAAAGCTGTTTCTGGTGTAGTGCGGTCGACTCCTTGGCCTAGGAATTGTAGGAGTTCCTTATAAACCAGTATCTTGTATGGTTTTGTAAAATATTCTTTGGATGATGTTAATTTTACCTTGTGTACTACTCTTAAGTACACACCTTATAGAAAAAATTTAACTCAACTTCACTCATCATTAATTGTGCTTTGTCCAACAATGCTTAATTACTTCTTATCAATACATCATTATGTATTATAGGGAGGAGTGACCTTTGAGACTGAATCTTTATTCATATTAGGTACATATTTTCCAATGTACTCACTGGTATCATATTAGGTACATCTTTATTCAATCAAATCAATTCTTTTGCATGTTATATTATTTATTTCCGTTTTATATTCTATAAGCTTATCATAGACTTATACATGTGTATCAAATACACACGTCCATGACTGTGATAAATCATCGGTGAATATGACGAAGTATGTGGAACCGTTTTAGTTCTAACAGACTTATGATTGCATATATCTATATGTATCAATCCGAAAAGTTCATTAACTCTTATGACGCTTCCACAAAATGGGTGCGTAGCCCAATTGTTTGAGATATAACTAACTGGTATCATATGATAATAAAAATTATTTGTCAAAACTATAGCTTAGTCTATAATTCCAAAATAATTGTAAACAATTTTAGATACTTTTGTATTTTCCATTGCATCACTTTTGTTATGAAAAAAATACATTATAGTTTTATTCATAATGAATATTCATAATATTCACATTGAAATATAACCATGTCTGTTTTTCAGTCAACATCAAGAAATAGTCATTATTTCATAAATGATATTTGTTATGTTTTACAAAAACAAATTTCGTAACTTGACAGAATCAATAAGTGTTATAAGGCATTCTCCCACTATTTCTGGCATTACTACAATAGCGTACTGAATTCTGAGGTCCATTATTTACGTAATATAGATAAATTATTTTATATACTATAACTAATTTACAATAAAGTATTCTTTGATCAAATATCTCGGACTCAAAGAAATAAATTGTAACGACCCATAAATTCATCACTTAGAAAAACGTGATTTAATTTAAGATTTTTCAAAAATAAGGTATTATAACACAAATGTGATGTTCTAAACCAAAATAAATAATAGTAATCGTATTTTGAATAAGTATTTACAAAAACATCTTCTTCGGACGAATATCAGTAAGATGACCGAAAATCGTTTAATCAATAAACAGCTCTTAGACCATCCTACATCGCGCATGGAGCTGGATACATGCACTCATTTATGTATATGAGTTAGAATATGTAATAAAAGAATTTATTTTTATTTTTGAAAATAAAATCTCTTTATGACATCATCAATGATATCACTATTTCGAAATAAATAATTTTTGAATTTACATTGATTTTAAATGATTTAAGAATTTTTTAATTATTAATATGTCCTTTTAATTATTATATAATGATAGATATATTATTATCAAACATTATTTACAAATATATATATATATATATATATATATATATATATATTAAATAAGAAGTGAAAATATGATCAGAAATCGAAATCCATAACGATTCAACGTAGAAAAGTTGTGCAACTTTGTGAATCATTTGAGATACACATATGCATACATACATGTACATATACATGAACACATTCACATGCACATGAGCACATATATACATACAAATATACTTATACATACATACATACATACATACATACATACATACATATGTATGTATATGTATTACAAAATATCTAAGATATTTTCCTAAAACTTCATCCTTAAGTAAACCCAAAGTCGACCTCTATAACATCCCGTATCTGGAGGCCAAAAGCTAAGCGCTACAGATGCTGCAGTCATCCATAGTATTAACTTTTGGTGACAAAATACGGTAATGATAATGGTATCCATAATATCAGAAGCGTTTGAATATGAACAAAATCATAGATTTTTAAAACAACATTTTAGTGATTATTTTTCAAAACAAATTCATATTCAAATTACATAATCCCATATCGTTTCCCAGGTAAAGATTAATCATTATAATCATTACAAAAATAAGCCAAGAGCGACATATGACGATGCCCCATTGGTTGATCAAAGCAATATAGTCATATCTGACTTAATACACAGTGGAAATAAACAAAATAATCTGTAACTCCTAATTAGCTATCCGTCAGCCACCTGCTCGTCTTCAGAAGCTTTATTCGCCAAAAAGACTAAAACCTGAAAACCTTAATCCTCGGCCTACTCAAATCAATTTTGAGCACCCAAGAGTTTAAGGGGAAACAAAAACTTCGAGTCAGACATTAAGCCTGGTGTGAATAATTATGTTACATCTTGGTTTACTGATATTAAGTGAGACCACGCCGCTTAGCGAAATGGGTTTCCCCTTACTAATATCCTCTTTAAAACATATATTTTGCAAATCATTTCCTGCAACCAAACTGGTTAATCAAACTGATTATGTCAAAATAGAAATATCCTTTATGCTAATAAATGGACTATCTGTTATAAAAACAGGTAATAAGTGGACTATCTATCCACAACATAATAGCAAAGTCCGTTATGCTAACAAATGGACTATCTGTCCATTAAACTGGGTTGACTGCCCACAAACTGGACTAACTGTCCGGATCAAAATGGACTAACTGTCTGAATCATTTTCTTAGGGTTAACTACCCTTTATCTTTTTCCTTGAAAACCTTTTCAAAATGATTTAACCTTTTAAATCATAATTATACAAGGAAAATTATTCTTAGCTTTACTCTAAGCAATTTTTCCATGATATATATACTTTACTCAAAATGATGTTGATGGATTTTTAATGAGGATTAACTATCCTTCCAAAACAAGTTAAAACCCTTTTTAACTTGAAAATACTTAGGCTATATTGCCTATTTAATACATTCAAAACCTTTGTTTAAAACCTTTAAACAACCCTTTCGAAACCCTTGAAGGTAACCCCTTCGAAACCATTGGAAGTGACCATTCCGAAACCATTAAAAGCCTTTCGAAAACATTGGAAAAACCTTTCCTTTCTTTTCTCTGAAAGCTCCAAAACATTAGACATCCTCATTTTAAACCTTTAAATACTGCCTTTCGAAAACATAGGACTAACCTTCCTTTGCGACCCTGTCGAAATCCTGGGGAACCACCCCTTTCGAAACCATTCATAAAAACCTTTCGAAACAGTTAAAACTCAATCCTTTCAGAAGCACTTTGGGTTCAATTTAAAACATGTGGAAACCTTTCGAAACTATTCAAAATTTCACCACTTTGAAACCTTTGAAAATCGCCTCGATCGAAACCATTTGGATTATGCCTTCAAGTAAAGCAAAAGGATTAGAAACCCATTAAAGTCGAAAGCATCTGTTTCGAAACCATTTAAAACTATCTCTTTCGAAACCATTTGGGTTTTACTTCAATTATAGAAAGAGGGTCTTAAAACATTTAAGTCGAAAGCATATGTTTCGAAACCATTTCCTAGGTAATGAAGTGATGGTGTCGAAACCATCCCTTCGAAAGCATTGGATAGGTGGCTAGGTTTTTAGAAAAAAAAACAACCCTTTCGAAACCATCTGGATCGAAAGGTAGGAAGCGGCAGCTAAAGGCTTCGACTCGGTCAAAAGAAGTCATTTAAAACAAAAGCGCAACCAATCGAAACCATTCCTTTTAAAACCATTTGACCTAGTTGAAAGCTAACCAAGTCGAAAGCTACTCAGTCGAAAGCCATTTTAGTCGAAAATAAGCAGGCACATTTTTAATTTAAAAACAAAGTAATGCCTCAACCCCTTCGGAACCCCTACTTTCAACTCCATACCTTCCGCCTACATCCAATTCACTACGTACCCATCCCCTGATATCATGTGAATTGGTTTCGACTGTGTCGGAAGCGAAGATAAGGAGGCAAAACCTGGTGCCGAAAGCATCGAAACAGGGAAAACATGTAGCAAATAGTTCTTTTCACCTAACCTGTTTTACGTGTCTAATTTTGATTGGTTGTCTCTTTCTTTACCAATAAAAAGTTCTGCAATTTTCAAAAGTGTTGTCGACTTTCCAGGGTTAACAAATTTAAATTAATATACAAAAAGCCCCTTCTCCTTCCTTAATTATAAAAAAATTTAAGTCCCATACCTTAAATAATTTTATATAACCATTAAAACACTTAGGAAAAATATACAAAAATTCGAGAAAATCTCTTTTAATATGTTTTTCAACATATAAAAATTCCAGACCCAATTCTTTTCTTATTTAACCGTAAATAATTATTAACCCAAATTAACATTTTCTTTACTAGAAAATTCATTTAAATTCCACATAATCTCAGAAAATTCTGAAAATTGAAACCCATCTCCAAAATAATATTTATGATCTTCATAAAAATCGGCAAGGCATTTGAATGTAATTTTATAAGGTTTTCACCTTAAAACATATCATAAAATCAATATGAACATATATAAATCATCAACATGTATATATAATCATATCATCATTCAAAAACATGTCAATTCAATGCAAAATATTCGGAATTCATCTTAAAACCAAAAATAATAAAATTTGAGATGTAAACATTATTCACCTTAGCTTTAGAGATTAAAGAGATTGAGATGTGCATGGATTTGATTTGAATTAGCTTCTTCCTAGCTTTTCTCTATCTTCTTTCTCTTTCTCTTGTTAATATGGCTGGCCTTAGTTTAAATTTTTTGATAAAATGAAATGGACGTGCAGGGGTACACGACCAAGGGTTTAGTGTATAAGAGTGGCCTCTTTCCTATTTTACCCCTCCTCTATTTCAATTAAACTCTTATTTTAATTTATTGTTTAAATGGCACGGCTACCCCTTGTTTAAATCAAATCTCAATCCACTAATCAACACATTATTTTATTTAATTTAGCTAGTTAAATATCCTAAATAATGTTACCAAATATCTGGGGTGTTACAGACTCCCCTCCTTAAAGAATTTCGTCCTCGAAATTACGATAAGGTACACAACAAATCAAACAATAAGGTAAAACATACCATCAAACAAGTCAGGATAAGTATCTCTAATCCTGCTCTCAATCTCCCAAGTATAGTCCCTGTCATCATCGCTCCACTGGACTTTGACTAATCTGGCCGTCTTGATTCTAAGCCACTTCTCATCTCTCGCAACAATACGAATAAGCTTTCTTACTATAGTCAAATTCAGTTCTACCACTAAGTCATCTAGCACAATCGGTGCGATAGTAGTCTCCGGGTATCTAACACACTTTCTGAGATGAGAAACATGAAAAACATCATGGCCTCATGCTAAACTGCTCGGTAACTCAACTCTATACGCGAGCTTCCCGATCCTCTCAACAATAGGAAAAGGTCCAACGAATCTCAGTGCTAAATTTCATGATTTCCCAAATCTAATCACACCTTCATCAGTGACACTTTGACGAAAACCCGATCTACAATTGAGAACTCTAAATCTTTCCGTTTCTTATCTACATAACTCTTCTGCCTAGACTGAGCCTCCTTCATTCTAGCCCGAATGACCTTAACCTTTTCTGCAGCTTCTCTGACCAAATCTGGACCAAGAACCAACCTATCCCCGATCTCTAAGCAACATGCATGAGATTTGCATGGCCTTTCATACAAAGCTTCAAACGGTGCCATCCCAATACTAGTCTGATAACTGTTGTTATACGAAAACTCGACTATATGCAGATGGTCTTTCCATGATCCTCCAAAATCTAGAACACAAGCCCTTAACAAATCCTTGAAGATTTTGTTAACTCTCTCCATTTGCCCATCTGTCTGCGAATGGTAAGCGGTACTCATCTTGAGCTTGGTTCCTAAAACTTCTTGTAGATTCTTTCAGAACTCGCTAGTGAATAAGGAATCTCTATCACTAACTATGCTACTAGGAATTCCGTAAAGTCTAACCACAGTCTTCATAAACAACTTTGCCAAAACAGGTGCCGTCCTAGTTGATTTAACTGGAATGAAATGGGCACTCTTGGTCAATCTGTCCACTATGACCCATACACTATCATTTCCTTTGTTCGACCTTGACAACCCGTCAATAAAATCCATAGAAATAGAATCCCATTTTCATACCAGAATATATAATGGCTGAAGCAACCCACTTGGCTTTTGATGTTCGGCCTTTGCCTGATGGAAAATCAAGCACTGCTTTACACACAAACCAATATCCCACTTCATACCTTCCCAGAATAAACTTCTTTTCATATCCTGATACATCTTAGTATCTCCTGGATGAATAAAGAACTTCGAACGATGGCATTCCTCTAAGACTTCTTTCCTTATGTTTCCTATACTCGGAACACATAATCTTCCTTTCTTTCTCAACCACCCATTTTGGTCAAGACTGAAATCTTTCAAGTCATCACTCCCAGTTCCATTCCTTAACTTCCCAATCTGTTCAGCTAATATCGGATCCTCTTCCTGTTTAGAAGCAATCCTTTCGATCATCACTGGTCGAACTTCCAAACAAGATAACACTACGGTTTCTCCGCTAGACCTCGCCTCAGATCTCCACTGCACTCTGCAATCTGCTAATGCTTCCAGATCTTTCCACTCAGCGATCATTGCCGATATTGCATTCTGATGTTTCCTGCTAAGTGCATCTGCTCCTTGTTGCCTTTTCCCAGTGTGTACTCAATTCCAAAATCATAAGCGGCAGTAAACTCTAACCACCTCTGTTGTCTAATGTTTAGCTCCTTTTGAGAGAACAAATATTTCAGCAACTTATGATCTGTATATAACTCAAACCTTTCTCCCAAAAGGTAATGTCTCCACACCTTTAAAGCAAAAATCACCATGCCAATTCCGAATCATGCGTCAGAGCTGTCTAGAAGCATAGGCAATCACTTTACCCCTCTGCATCAGTACAGCTCCTAATCCTGTTCCACACGCATCGGTATATACCACCAAATCATGATTCCCTTCCGGAATAACCAACATAGGTGCATGGGTCAATAAGTGTTTCAAACTCTGGAATGCTTCCTCACACTTATCGATCCACACAAACTTCACATCATTTCTTGTCAGCTTGGTCATAGGTGATGCTATCCACGAAAAATCCTTAATGAATCTTCGATAATAACCAGCCAACCCAAGGAAACTCTTTATCTCTGTCACTGTCTCGGATCTCTTCCAACTATTCACCGCTTCAATCTTAGTCAGATCTACTGACAACCCTTCCTCTGAGACTACATGACCAAGAAACTTTACTTCCTTCTTCCAGAAATGACACTTCAAAAATTTCGCCTTCGGCTAATGCTGCCTCAGTGTCTCAAGCACCACTCTAAGATGAACGAAAACCAATACGAACCTACCCAAGTGCTCTCGGAAAACTCGGTTCATCAAGTCCACAAAGAAAGCTGGTGCATTAGTCAGTTCGAACGACATAACTAACCATTCGTACGACCCATATTTGGTCCTAAACGTCGTCGAAGGTATACTATCCTCTGCTACCCTGAGCTGATGGAAACCTGTCGCCAAATCTAACTGCAAGAATACCTTGGCTCCACTCAACTGGTCGAACAAATCGTCAATCCTCGGCAATGGATATCGATTCTTTACCGTCCTCTCATTCAACTTATGATAATCGATATGTAGCCTTAACGATCCATCCGGCTTCTTAGCAAACACTGTGATTGCTCCCTAAGGTGAACTACTCGGCTTGATAAAACTCTTGCTTTCCAAATCCACCAAGTGCCCTTTTAACTCCCTCATCTCTTTAGGAGTCATCCTGCTTTGCGGCCTACTCACTGGTTCTGCCCCTGGAACCAAATCTATTCGAAACTCAATGGCTTGTTTCAGTGGCAATCCCACTACAGGCTCAAAAACATCCGCGAATTCTCTAACCACGAAAACTCGATTCAACTCATCATCCAATTCCATAGCACCCAACAAAGCATTCACTTCATCGCTAGAACCTTCTACGGTATAAACAATCCGATCATTACAATCAGGGTGTCTAAGCGATATATTCCTATCCTGGCAAAATATTCTAGCATCGTACTCACTTAACCAATCCATTCCGAGAATAATCCTGAACCCCACAAAATCAAACACATGCAAACTACAAATAAAAGTATGACCCAACAGGTGAAACTCTAATTGGTCACATCTCAACCCTAGAGTTGCATACCCTCCTATTGGATTCGCAACCCGTAAGGAAGTAACTAAATATGTAGGTTCTAGGTTAAGTTTATCTATCAAAATTCTAGATATAAAAGAATGCGATGCACCAGTATCAAATAGACCGCTAACAAACATACCATGAATCTGAAGCATACCTCCCAAAACTGCCTTTCCCTTCACCTGAGTGGTTGGCTTTGAAGTGGCGGGCTCCAATGCATATACTGTGCCCTTTCCATCCTTAGCGGGCTCCTTGCACTGGCTCTTATAATGGCCAATCTGGTCATAGTTGAAGCACCTGACATTCTTCTTTCCAGCTACCTCCTTTGCCTTTCCAGCATGACACTCATTAGCAAAGTGCCCCTTCTTATCGCACTTGAAGCAAACAATCTCAAACTTCCCTTTCTTAGATGCTCCACCCTTCTGAGCACCTTTCTTAGGAAAGAACTTCCTCTTCTGATTCTGCCCAACCTGGACTTCCTTAGCTTTACTCTTCTCTAGAGAATCAAGAATCTCCTCATGCCTTAAGGCCATCTCCACTATAAAGTCAGAAGGATCTCTAATAGGAGGTAATGTAGCCCTGGCTAAGTCAGGCTTCGACCCCCTAATAAACTTCTCATTCCTCCTCATTACTGTATCCCCTGAAGCATAACCATATCTAGCCAACTCCTAGAACTTTTTAGCATACTCCAGGATGGACATCTCTCCCTGCTCTAATTCAGCAAATTTCCTGATCAGAGCTGACTGTGTCATCACAGACATAAACCTCTCCTGGAACCTTCCCTTTAAATATGCCCATGACAAAGTTTCTTCGTCTAGACCAGCTATCACACTGTTTCACCAGAACAAAGCGGCTCCCTAAAGCTGTCTAGATGCCAACCTCCTCTTCGGCTCATCATTGAGCCCCAAGTCTGCAAAGATTCTCTCACAGTGCAGCAACCAATTTTCCACTTCTATAGCATTCTCTATCCCTAGAAAAGGCTTCCCTTCAAGCTTAGTGTAATCTCCGCTCAGCTTAGCATAAGGGTTAACTACTGGAACTTCCGGAACTCCTGCCCTTGCAGCATCTCCTCCTAACACTCCAGCTGCAACTCCCGCTTGCATCATATTCCTGAAAAACTGATACATAACTTCCATTCCAACTTGCGGGACTCCAGCACCTACGTTCTTTGCTTGTGCCTGACCTTGGGTCCTCCTTGTACTAGGTCTGGCATTCCCATCAGTGCCCTCCCCTCCTAGGTTAATCTTCCTCTTCTATCTTCCACATCTGTATTCAAACCTTATAAGATACAGAAAAATAACCTAATAAGGATAGGAGACTTTATACCTGACTTAATACACAACGGAAATAAACAAAACAATCTGTAACTCCTAATTAGCTATCCGTTAGCCACCTGCTTTTCTTCAGAAGCTTTATTCGCAAAAAAGACTAAAACCTGAAAACCTTAACCCTCAGCCCACTCAAATCAATTTTGAGCACCCGAGAGTTTAAGAGGAAACAAAAACTTCGAGTCGGACATAAAGCCTGGTGTGAATAATTCTATTACATCACGGTTTACTAATATTAAGTGAGACCACGCCGCTTAGCGAAACGGGTTTCCCCTTACTAATATCCTCTTTAAAACATATATTTTGCAAATCCTTTCTTACAACCAAACTGGTTAATCAAATTGATTATGTCAACATAGAAATATCATTTATGCTAATAAATGGACTATCTGTCCATAAAAACAGGTAATAAGTGGACTATCTGTCCACAACATAATAGCAAGGTCCGTTATGCTAACAAATGGACTATCTATCCATAAAACTGGACCGACTGCCCGCAAACTGGACTAATTGTCTGGATCAAAATGGACTAATTGTCCGAATCATTTTCTTAGGGTTAACTACCCTTTATCTTTTTCCTTGAAAACCTTTTCAAAATGATTTAAACTTTTAAATTATACTTATACAAGGAAAATACAGTCTTAGCTTTACTCTAAGCAAATTTTCCATGATATATATACTTTACTCAAAATGATGTTGATTGATTTTTAATGAGGATTATCTATCCTTCCAAAACAAGTTAAAACCTTTTTTAACTTGAAAATACTTAGGCTATATTTCCTATTTAATACATTCGAAACCCTTTTAAAACCTTTAAACAACCCTTTCGAAACCCTTGAAGGTAACCACTTCGAAACCATTGAAAGTGACCCTTTCCTAACCATTAAAAGCCTTTCGAAAACATTGGCAAAAACTTTCCTTTCTTTTCTCCGAAAGCTCCAAAACATTAGACATCCTCATTTTAAACCTTTAAATATTGCCTTTCGAAAACATAGGACTAACCTTCCTTTGCGACCCTGTCGAAATCCTGGGGAACCACCCCTTTCGAAACCATTCATAAAAACCTTTCGAAACAGTTAAAACTCAATCCTTTCGGAAGCACTTTGGGTTCAATTTAAAACATGTGGAAACCTTTCAAAACCATTCAAAATTTCACCCCTTCGAAACCTTTAAAAATCGTCTCGATCAAAACCATTTGGATTATGCCCTCAAGTAGAGCAAAAGGATCAGAAACCCATTAAAGTCGAAAGCATCTATTTCGAAACCATTTAAAACTATCTCTTTTGAAACCATTTGGGTTTTACTTCAATTATAGAAATAGGGTCTTAAAACATTTAAGTCGAAAGCATCTGTTTCGAAACCATTTCCTAGGTAATGAAATGATGGTGTTGAAACCATCCCTTCGTAAGCATTGGAGAGGTGGCCAGGTTTTTAGAAAAAAAAACAACCCTTTCGAAACCATCTGGATCGAAAGGTAGGAAGTGGCAGCTGAAGGCTTCGACTCAGTCGAAAGCAATCATTTAAAACAAAAGCGCATACCAATCGAAACCATTCCTTTTAAAACCATTTGACCTAGTCGAAAGCTAACCAAGTCGAATGCTACTCAGTCGAAAGCCATTTTAGTCGAAAGCAAGAAGGCGCATTTTTAATTTGAAAATAAAGTAATGCCTCAACCCCTTCGGAACCTCTGGTTTCAACTCCATACCTTCCGCCTACACCCAATTCACTACATACCAGTCCCCTGATACCATGTGCATTGGTTTCGACTGTGTCGGAAGCGAAGATGAGGAGGCGAAACCTGGTGCCGAAAGCATCGAAACAGGGAAAAACATGTAGCAAATAGTTCTTTTCACCTAACCTGCTTTACGTGTCTAATTTTGATTGGTTCCCTCTTTCTTTACCAATAAAAAGTACTACAATTTTCAAAAGTGCTACCGACTTTCTAGGTTTAACAAATTTAAATTAATTTACAAAAAGCCCCTTCTCCTTCCTTAATTATATAAAACATTTAAGTCTCATACCTTAAATAATTTTATATAACCATTAAAACACTTAGGAAAAATATACAAATATTCGAGAAAATCTCTTTTAATATGTTTTCCAACATATAAAAATTTCAGACCCAATTCTTTTATTATTTAACCGTAAATAATTATTAACCCAATTAACATTTTCTTTACTAGAAAATTCATATAAATTCCACATAATCTTAGAAAATACTGAAAATTGAAACCCATCTCCAAAACAATATTTATAATCTTTGTAAAAATTGGCAAGGAATTTGGATGTAATTTCATAGGGTTTTCACCCTAAAACATATCATAAATCAATATGAATGTACATAAATCATTAATGTATATAAAAGCATTCCATCATTCAAAAACATGGAAATTCAATGCAAAATATTCGGAATTCATCTTAAAACCGAAAATAATAAAATTTGAGATCTAAACATTATTCACCTTAGCTTTAGAGATTAAAGAGATTGAGATGCGAATGGATTTGATTTGAATTAGCTTCTTTCTAGCTTTTCTCTATCTTCTTCCTCTTTCTCTTGTTAATGGCGGCCGCCTTAGTTTAAAATTTTTGGTAAAATGAAATCGATGTGTAGGGGTACACGACCAAGGGTTCAGGGTATAAGAGTGGCCTCTTTCCTATTTTACCCCTTCTCTATTTCAATTTAACTCTTATTTTAATTATTTTTTAAATGGCACGACTACCCCTTATTTAAATCAAATCTCAATCTCCTAATCAACACATTATTTTATTTTATTTAGCTAATTAAATATCCTAAATAAACCTCTTACACCCTAAGTACAAGCATATGGCTACACATATGAGGGGATGCTCGATCGAGAAAGATGAGGTGAGAGGGAGGAGTGGTGATGAGGCAATGGTGATGAAATGGCAAGTAAATATCATGATATTGTTATCCATTTTTTTCCTATAAATACCACCAACCATCTTCACTTCATTCACACTTCTTCTTTATAAAATTCCTAAGCTGCTCATCCTTTCTTCTCTACATTAATGGCTTCCAAATCCTAAGAAAGAAAATATTACAAAATCAATCAAAACCTATGCCACTTCAAACCAAAGTTCAAGCCAGTGATCTCTTCCTTCTCCTCCACCAAGGCCATGTGCAACCAAGCCCTCTACTACCACTTGCCAAGCAAGGCCGAGCCCTTCCAAGCCTCCATGACCAAGGCCGAACCCCTAGGAGCATTTGTGCTAGTAGTCGTTAGCTCCAATTTCGAGATAGAATAGCTATAGCCGTTTTAAAGTTAGTCTGATCGAAAATCAAGTGAGAAACTCTATTTATATGTACATATACATATACATATACATATACATATATATATATAAAATGATGATAGGATACGATTGCTATGGATGTTTTACTATGCTTTGATCATCAAGTATTGATTGTTTTAATATATTTTTTAGTTGTGTAAACAAGTCACGTTAAACACACGTCGATATTACACAAGGAAATCACTTTCCGAATCAAGTTATAAAAGTGATATGGAATCATTAAACCCCTTTGAAATGATTTATAAATGTTTTATAAACACTAAAATCTAATTGGTGAAGTTTCTACAAGTTATGAAAGTTGAGTCAAAAATAGGCGCGTCGCGTAACGGTAGTTTACAATTTCGCACAGTAGAAAGTTAAATCCATTTATATGATGGATCAGAGTCAGAATTCCTTATTTTTTCAAAATCTTATAATCACAGTTTTAAAATAAAAGAAAATGATTGAGATTTTGTTTAAAAGAATTTGAAATATGAGCAAAACAAGTTTTCAGAATAGTCGCGGTTTGGCGGTTCGAAAACCAAAGCGATAAATCCTTTATAAATTATATTTTCAATTTTTTAAATATATGGAATAAATTCTATAAATATTTTAAAATGTTTAAAAAGGGATTTTAGTTATAAAAATGGATTTCTAAATGATAGAAAAGTTATTTTGATCAAATAAGTCTTAAAAACACTATTCGCAGCACTTTTTGTAGCACTTTAAATAACTTTTGAAATATGGCTTTAAACTTAAGTATTCTTTCCAAATCTTTTATAAATGTTTTCAAATAAATAATTAAGTATTTTAAATATGATTTAGAGGTTTTATAATTTATTTTAAAAAGTTTAAATAAATGATTTAAAGAAAAGCTGTTATAATTAAGTAATTTAATCTTGGCTCTCAAAACCGAAGATTAGACTGGATTTTTCTATTCGTGATGTGAGGTACTTAGACTAAGGAGATGTTCAAGGGCAACCAGTTCCCTAGCTCACATGGCCTCTTTCCTGGATGAGGAATAGATAAGGTCAAAATGTCGAAAATGAGGCAAGTATAAAAGATTTAATTTTTCTAAATTTAATACAACTTGGATTATGTAGAAATAATCTTCTTATACTTGGTATTAAATTCCAAGAAGGGAAACCATACTATTCGTTTGAATTTAAAAGGTGATTTCACCATTATTCAACGGATAGTAAAGGTTGAATATTGATGTTGAGTAGAATTAGTATAATTTCTATCGACCCTTTTTACTTGAAAAGGTTTTGCAATATGATTTATATGAAATGATTTTGATTTAGTATTTCCAAAGTTAAAAAGAGGTTTGATGATTCTGTATATACCAAAAAGAAATGTTTTAAAATATAATATCTCTAGAAAATATTTTTTTGATAAAGAGAAAGTAATTAATCAAATGATAAGCACCTACCTACTTAACATCTTTTCATCGATAATTGGTTCGGAGAAACCGGGCTTGGATTTGGGCGAACTTATCTGAAAACCACTTTGAACCAATTTAAGAATTCGAAAGGGAAGACACGTTAAAGGCAATGAAGTTAAAGGCGGGGATCTTCATAACGAAAGGACCGTTTGGTGATAATTTTGGAGTAGCTCCCAAGATAAATAAATAGCAGTGGTCCCTTCATTCTGGGATCTTTATATGCAAGGACTACTCGCCACTAATCTAAGGGGTGATGCCGATAGGATGTGGTAAGAGAGTGCCTTCGGTTTGTCATGTTCCTGGACAACTTGTATAGATGAATGTCTTATATTGCATTTCTAAGAACATAATACATTGATCTCTACAAACGTACATCTGTTTGGTAGTGTAGGAGGTAACCCCTCTTATACTTAACACCCTTCTTTGAGACGTACGAGCTCAGAGGTTGTACTTTTGTTGAAAATAATAGTGTATTGTTGGAAATGACATATGTGGCATTTTAAGTGAAAATGTTCTAAGAAAGATAAACGTTACCTTACACCTCACAACCGGGGAATTGTGAAATAGGGGTTGCTTAAAGGCTAAGTGGTTCGCAACCATTAGGGTATAATATCGCCTTTCTAGATCTATTTATTTCTACCCGCTATGAGTCGGGTTTAAATTATGTGGGGTATGCTAAGGGATCCCGGATAGGTCGGTGACGACCTGGGTGATATCATATTTGGCGTTATCCGTACCATTTATTGGTTTTGGGTAGGCCAGTCTTAATTCGCAGAGGTTTCGAAGATGTTGACCCTCGGTACATTCCTCTAGTAATGTATTGTATGAGAGGTATTCCCTTACCTGGCTATTCATTGGAAATCCAAATCTCCAATAAGTGCCTTCGATTTTAGTTGTAAACCTATTATGTTGTCAAATTTAACCACAGTAATAATTTCGACTATTTGAATATGTTTATTTGAAAAGTTTTTCAAAAAATGTCATTAACATAATATCAACTGGATTTTAAATAGAAATGATTTGGTTATCATAGGGTAAAAACCCGTTTCGTGTTTATGTGTGGCGTGGTCTTATGAGATACCCTTTGGTTTTCCAAATACTCGTATTTTGAGTTTCTCATACCAGTCTCATAACTAACTCAGAGTTTAATTTCCTTTTCCCTTAAACTCTGGGTGCCCTATATTTCAGGCAGCCAAGTAGTTAGGTAGCTTGGAGCATTTTGGAAAGAGCATGGAGCATGAAGATCGGAGGATCCTTTTGTCAATAGTGATCTATTTCAAATTTCCACTATATCATGTAGTATGTATTTAGTATCTACCAGCCTCTGTAAGGATAGGCAGTTATAACTGTCTCTGGCTAGGTTAGTACTTACTGTAACTCTGATGAATCACTTAGAGTGATTGCATGTACTTTCCATGTGTATAATTAATGCAAATGTGAGATTTTGTTGTTATTCTATCTTCTATCTTTATTTCTTTTAAATATTCCTAATTACCTGCCTCTCTGGTACTGGAATTTGCGGCACGCGAATACCAAGGATGTATTAGTGTCGATCTTCGAGGGTCAAAAAGGCGGGTTGTCACAGTTGGTATCAGATCTTAGGTTGAGTGAACACCTAAGCCTTGATGGGGTCGGCTCATTAGAGATAGAGTTAGTAATACACTAGAATGAGTTTATTCAGAGAGAGCGCATATTTGAAATTTTATATGAATAAGTATATTTGAGTTTTGTACCATTCCTTAAGATAATATCGTCTATAATTCTAAAGATGTATCCTTACAATATCCAGATAGTAGAAGATCAGTAATAGAAGAGGACGAATGAGAGGTAGTAACACTATGGCCACCAATGGTCGATCAAATGCTACAGTAATTGAGGAAGCGGTAATCCCTATGTAACCTCAAATTTACTTTGCTACTCTTTGCAAGAATTACACTAGCTTTGGAGGGAAACCATTCCAAGGAATCGAGTCTATTGTTGAAGTGCAAGCATGGCTCCGCTCGTGTGATAGAATATTCAAAGGATTGAACATAGAGGATGATCAAAAGAGGTTCTTAGCTTCCTGTCAATTGCAGGAAGGAGCTCTAACATGGTGGGAATCCATCACTTTGAATGATTCTGAAGACAATTTCTCATGGACCAGATTTAAAGAAGTGTTTGAAGAGCAGTATATACCTACAGCCTAAAAATCCTGTCTTTATAGAAATTTTGTGGACTTGAAACAGGAAGATATGTCTATGGAGGAATACTCAAATAAGTTTACTGAGTTATCTCGTTTTGGACTAGGACTAGACATGCCCTTAAAGAAGAATAAGATGTTTATTGCGGGAATGAAAGAGCAATATCAGGACCAAATGACCGCACACGTAAAGGGAAAATTTATGGGCCTATTAGATAAGGGTTTCCGAAATGAATTATTGGATAAAAGGAATTCGGTGGTGCCTAAGGAAATAGCAACAATCTGAACAAGAGAAAGAAGCCATGGCAGGGAAAGAATAGTGGAGGATATCAAGAGGACCGTTATAAGAATGTTTTTTGTTATAATTGCAGAAGAAAGGCCATCTTGCACCAAGCTGTAGGATTCTAAGGCGCAGAAGCAGCAGTAAGGAATCGTCTCTCTTATGGTTCAGAAGAGTATTTGTTACAATTTCCATTAGCCAGGACATGGAAAAAACAAGTGCCCACTAATGAAGAAGGGAGAACAAATCAAGGTTTATGCTATAAAGAATGAGCCTTCAACCTACGAAGATGTGAAGGGCAAGGGAGTCCTAGAAGGTAATTTATGTGTTAATGATATTTCAGTTAGAGTATTATTTGATATTGGGGCTTCCTATAGTTTTATTGCTAAGAAATTGGTTGATAAGTTAAACCTTACCCAAAATAGCAGAAACCCCTATCCGCGTATCTAATCCCATAGGCGGTATGACCAGTCTTTGTATGATCTGTGTAAATGTACAAGTTACTTACCAAACCCACCAATTCTTATGCGACCTATTTGTCCTTTATTTCATTGGGTTTGATATTGTACTTGGAATGGATTGGCTATCCAAGTATGCAGCTATTCTAGACTGCAATAATCAAATGATTATATTAAAAGCCGCCACCAGAAGGGTGTTAGACCGAATAATATTTGAAGGACCTAGTCCAGCAAGAGACAGCTTCATGTATGCATTAGATTCATCTCAAATGAACTTAGAAAGAATATCAAATTTTAAAGAATTTCAAGATGTTTTTGAGGAAGTTAAAAGTTTTCCCCCGCATCGGGAAATTGAATTCCGTATTGACTTAATCCCTAGTGCCAGACCCGTTATTCACCCTTTTCATAGGATGGCTTCAAAAAAAAAGATTGAGCTAGCAAAACAAACTGATGAATTATTAAAAAGAAGGGCTAATTAGACCAAGTCGCTCAAGTTGGGGCGCAATTGTGGTTTTTGTGGCAAAGTCTGATGGCTCCCTTAGACTGTGTATAGACTACCGAGACCTAAATAAGCAAACGATTAAAAAGAAGTATCCTCTACCCCACATAGACGACTTGTTTGATCAATTACATAGTGCTCAGATATTTTGAAAAATGGATCTAGCTACTGGATTCCATCGGTTGAGAATAGCAGAAGATTGCATCCCCTTGACTACATTCCAAGGGCCAGATAGTTTCTATGAATGGTTGGTTATGCCATTTGGGCTAACCAATGCACTCGCCTATTTCATGGACCTTATGAATAGAATGTTGAGAGACGTACTCAACAAATTCATGTTGGTCTTTATTGATGATATTCTCATATATTCAAAGACTGAAGAAGAGCATGAAAGACATTTGGAGATTGTGTTAGAGATATTGAGAAGGAATGTGCTGGAAGCAAAACTTTCAAAATGCCATTTTTGGGATAAAGAGGCAAGATTTCTGGGAAATATTGTGTCAGGGGATGGAGTTTCAGTAAAACCAGGAAAAATCTCGGCTATATAGGATTGGAGATAATCACAAACTCCGATGGTCATCCGTAGCTTCTTGGGATTAGCCGGATATTACCGAAGGTTTATTCAAGACTTTTCCAAAATTTCCTCTCACTTAACAAAGATGAAAATGAAGGATGCTAAGTTTGATTGGACGGAAAAATATGAAGAAGCATTTTAGAAATTCAAGAAAAGGTTGGCTACTGCTCCTATATTAGCTATTGCTGATGAAAGTGATAGTTTAACCGTGTACACTGATGCTTGTGGGGAAGGAGTAGGTGCAGTTTTGATGCGGCATAGAAAGGTTATCACATATACGAGCAGAAAACTGAAGATCCATGAAAGGAATTATGCGACACGCAACTTGGAGCTATTAGCCGTGGTGTTTGCATTAAAAGTGTGGAGACATTATTTGCTGGGTAAGAATTCTTTAGGATTTACTTTAATAAACTATAATTTATCTTGGTAAATAATATTCCTTCGTTAAATAGGTGAAAAGTTCGATCTCTTCACGGACCACAAATCTTTGAAATATCTTTTCACTCAAAAGATCTTGAATATGAGGCAGCAACGTTAGTTAGAATTCCTTGCATTGTATGACTTGGATATTCTATATACACTGGGAAAAGCCAATGTTACGGCAGATGCGCTAAGTAGAAAGCATGCCATAATAGCTCATTTAGTGATGCGTCCAACATTGATTTGTCATATAAAGGAGAATAAGCTCAAGGATCAAATTATTGCAAGGATAGTCAGGGAAGTAGAGGAGAATGTAATACTAGGAAGATGGATAGAATTCAAAGTAGATAAGCGAGGAATTCTAAGAATGAATGAAATGGATATGTGTTCCCAATGTTGAATGGATTTGACAAAGCTTTAACCGAATGTCACAACGCAATACATCCCAGAGTTACCAAGATGTATACAGATATGAAAAAGACTTTCTGGTGGGGTGGTATAAAGAGAGACATTTCCATCCGTGTGAGTAGATGCGCAAATTATCAGGAGATCAAGAGTGATCAGCAAAGGTTGCCGGACTACTCCGACTACTCGAGATTCTAAAGTGGAAATGGTACCAAATATCCATGGATTTCATCGATGGCTTGCCTCATTCATGGAAAGGGAATGAAGGCGTAAGGATTATCAATGATAGATTGACTAAAAGTGCACAATTCATCCTAGTAAAGCCCACAAGACCAGCCTCAAGCTTAGTTGAGATATATATGAGGAGATAATTCGACTACATGGAGTTCCAACCAGCATCGCAAGCGATCGAGATCCAATCTTTACCAATCAGTTCTAGGAAGCCATAGCTTTGGGAACGAAGCTGGATATAAGCACCGCATATCATCCCCAGACTGATGGGCAAATCGAAAGAGTAAATAGAGTATTGGAGGATCTTCTGAGAGCATGTGTATTAGACTTTGGAGGTTCATAGGAAAGCCACCTTAATTTGGTAGAGTTCTCTTATAATAACAACTATTAGGCCAATATTGATATGGCACCTAATGAAGCCTTGTATGGTCGCCTGTGTAGATCCTCAGCATGTTGGATCAAAACTAGAAATCAGTTAATACTTGGTCCTGATATGACCCGAGAAGCTTCAAAGAAAGTGGACATGATCAGAAAGAAACTGAAAGAAGCACAAAGCTGACAGAAGAGTTACGCCAATCAAAGGCGTAGAAATTTAGAATTCTCGGTTGGAGACAAGGTATTTCTAAAGATCTCTCCGATGAGGTAAGCGGTGAGATTTGGAAAAACTGTCAAGCTAGCTCCTCGATATATTGGACCTTTTCCCATTCTAGAGTGGATTGGCCCATTAGCCTATCGAGTAGAACTACCAAAGAGGTTATCGGGTGTACATAATGTATTTCACGTATCTCATTTACGTAAGTATGTGTATGGTTCAGAACAAATCATAGAGATAGCTGCCCAGGAGGATTTAGAAGTAGAGCCCAATTAAAATTTATCGGACAATCTAATAAAATCGTGGATCGTGATGAGAAGCGATTAAGGAGAAAGGTTATGCAATTAGTTAAAGTTCAATGGAGTGGTGATGCTAATGACTATACATGGGAAATAGAGGATAGGATGGAGAAGGCATATCCAGAGTTTAGGATGGATGTATAAATTGAATATATTGTATCAAGATAGTGTACTCATCGCCTGTAATGTAGTAGCTTTATATATATTTCATCATATATGATATTGAGTTACCTTCTTCTCATCTTTAATTTCAAGGACAAAATTCTTTTAAGGAGGAAAGTCTGTAACGACCCATAAATTCATCACTTAGAAATATGTGATTTAATTTAATATTTTTCAAAGATAAGGTTTTATAACACAAATGTGATGTTCTAAACCAAAATAAATGATAGTGATCATTTTTTGAATAAGTATTTACAAAAATATCTTCTTCGGACAAATATCGGTAAAATGATCAAAACTCGAATTATCAATAAACAACTTTTAGACCATCCGACATTGTGTACGAAGCTGGATACATACACTCATTTATGTATATGAGTGAGAATATGTAATAAAATTATTTATTTTATTTTTGAAAATAAAATTTCTTTGGCATCATCAATGATATCACTATTTTGGAATAAATGATTTTTGAATTTAAATTGAGTTTAAATGATTTAATAATTATTTTAATTATTAAATAAGCCCTTTTAATTATTATATAATGATAGAAATATTATTATCAGACTTTGTTTACAAATATATATATTAAATAAGAAGTGAAAATATGACCTGAAATCAAAATCGAAATCCATAATGGTTCAACATAGAAAAGTTGTGCAATGTTATGAATTATTTGAGATATATATATATATATATATATATTACAAAATATCTAAGATATTTTTCCTAAAACTTCATCCTTAAATAAACCCAAAGTCAACATCTTACACCCTAAGTACAAGCACATGGCTACACACATGGGGGGATGCTCGGCCAAGAACAATGAGGTGAGAGGGGGGAGTGGTGATGAGGCAATGGTGATGAAATGGCAAGTAAATATCATGATATTTTTATTCATTTTTTCCTATAAATACCACCGCCCATCTTCACTTCATTCACACTTCTTCTTCATAAAATTCCTAAGCCATTCATCATATTCTTCTCTATATTAATGGCTTCCATAGCCTAAGAAAGAAAATATTACAAAATCAATCAAAATATGTACCACTTCAAACCAAAGTTCAAGCTAGTGATCTCTTATTTCTCCTCTACCAAGGCCGTGTGCAACCAAGCCCTCCACCACCACTTGCCAAGTAGGGCCAGCCCTTCCAAACCTTCAAAACCAAGGCCAAATCCTCTAGGAGAATTTGTGCTAGTAGCCGTGAGCTCCGATTTCGATATAGCGGAGCTATAGCTGTTTTAAAGTTAGTCCCATCGAAAATCAAGCGAGAAACTCTATTCATATATATATATATAATGATGATGTGATATGATTGCTGTAGATGTTTTACTATGCTTTGATCATCAAGTATTTGTTGTTTTAATATAGTGTTTAATTGTGTAAACAAGTCACGTTAAATACACGTCAATATTACACAAGGAAATCACTTTACGAATCTAGTTATAAAAGTAACATGGAATCATTAAACTCCTTCGAAATGATTTAAAATTATTTATAAATGTTTTATAAACACCAAAACCCAATTTGGTGAATTTTAGATAAGTTATGAAAGTTGAGTCAAAAATAGGTGCATCGTGTAACGATTGCTCGTGATTTCGCACCGTAGAAAGTTAAGACTATTTATACGATGGAATCGGAGTCAGAATTCTTTGTAATAAGAATTTTACGAAATCTTTTAAGCATAGTTTTCAAACAAAAGAAAAGGATCAAGATTTCATTTAGTAGATTTTGAAATAAGAGCAAAACAAGTTTTCAAAATAGTCGCGGATTGGCAGTTCGGAAACCAAAGCGATAAATTCTTTGTAAATGATATTTTTAATTCTTTAAAAATATGGAATAAATTTTATAAATATTTTAAAATGTTTTAAAAGAGATTTGAATAATAAAAATGGATTTCTAAATGATAGTAAAGTTTTGTTTGATCAAATAAGCCTTAAAAACACTATTCGCAGCACTTTTAATAACTTTTGAAATATGGCTTAAACTTAAGTATTCTTTCCCTAATCTTTTATAAATATTTTCAAATAAATAATTAAGTATTTTAAAGATTACTTGGAGGTTTTATAATTTATTTTAAAAAGTTTAAATAAATGATTTAAAGAAAAGCTGTTATAATCAAGTGATTTAATCTTGGCTCTAAAAGCCGACGAATATACTTGAATTTTTATTCATGAGATCCGGATGTGAGGTAATTAAACTAAACAGATGTTCAGGAGCAACCAGTGCCCTGGCTCACCAGGCCTCTTTCCTGGGCGAGGAACATATAAAGTCGAAACGTTGGAAACGAGGCAAGTACAAAAGATTTAATTTTTCCAATTTTACTACAACTTGGATTATATAGAAATAATCTTCTAATACTTGGTATTAAATTCCAAGAAGAGAACCTGTACTATTCATGTGAATTTAAAAGGTGATTTCACCGTTACAGATGGTAAAGGTTGAATACGGAAATTGATGTTGAGTAGAAATAGTATAATTTCTATCGACCCTTTTTACTCGAAAAGGTTTTGTACTATGATTTATGAGAAATGATTTTGATTTGGTATTTCCAAGGTCAAGGAGAGGTTTGATGATTCTGTGTATACCGAAAAGAAAAGTTTATATATATATATGTATATATATATATCTAAAAGATTATTTTTTGATAAAGAGAAAGTAATTAATCAAATGATAGGCACCTACCTACGTAACATCTTTTTATTGATAATTGGTTCGGAGAAACCGGAGTCGGATTTAGGCGGCTCCTATCCGAAAACCACTTCGAACCAATTTACGAGTTCGAAAGTGAAGACATGTTAAAGACAATGAAGTTAAAGGTAGGGATCTTCATAATGGAAGGATTGCTTGTTGATAATTTCAGAGTAGCTCTCGAGATAAATAAATAGCAGTGTTCCCTTCATTCTAGGATCTTCATATATAAGGACTACTCGCTGCTAATCCAAGGGGTGATGCTGACAGGATGTAGTAGGAGAGTGCCTTCAGTTTGTCTTGTTCCTGGACAACTTGTATGGATGAATGTTTGACATTGCATTTCTAAGTACACAGTACATTGGTCTCTATGAATATACATCTATTTGGTGGTGTAAGAGGTAACAACTCTTATACTAACACCTTCCTTTGAGACGTACGAGCTCAGAGATTGTACTTTTGTTGAAATTAATAGTGTGTTGTTGGAAATGGAAAATGTGGCATTTTAAGCGAAAATTTTCTAAGAAAGGTAAATGTTACCTCAAGCTTCACATCTGAGGAATTGTGAAACAGGGGTTGCTTTAAGGCTAAGTGTTTCGCAACCATTAGGGTATGATATCACTTTTCTATATCTACTTATTTCTACCCGCTATGACATCGGGTTTAAATTATGTGGTGTATGCTATGGGTTCTGGAATAGGTCAGTAACGGCCGGGGTGATATCATATTCAGTGCTATCCATACCATCTATTGGTCTCGGGTAGGCCGGTCTTAATTCGCAGAGGTTTCAAAGATGTCGATCTTCGGTACATTCCTCTAGAAATGTACTGTACGGGAGTTGGTCCCTTACCTCGCTATTCATTGGGAATCCAAATCTCCAATAAGTGCCTTCGGTTTTAGTTGTAAAACTATTATGCCATCAAATTTAGTCAATGTAACAATTTCAGCTATTTAAATTTGTTTATTTGAAAGGTTTTTCAAAGAATGTCATTAAAATAATATCATTGCATTTTACGTAGAAATTTATGGTTATCATGAGGTAAAAACCCATTCCGTTTTTTTGTGTGGCGTGGTCTTATGAGATACCCTTTTGTTTTCCAAATACTCATATTTTGAGTTTCTCACACCGATCCCATGGCTGACCAGGAGTTTATTTTCCTTTTCCCTTAAACTGTGGATGCCCTACTTTTTGGGCATCCAAGTAGTCAGGTAGGTTAGAGCATTTTGGAAGGAGCATAGAGCATGAAGACTGGAGGGTCCTTTTGTCAATAGTGATCTATCTCAAATTTCCGATGTATCATGTAGTATGTATTTAGTATCTACCAGCCTTTGTAAGGATAGACAGTTATAACTGTCCCTGGTTGGGTTAGTACTTACCCTTACTCTAATGAATCACTTGGAGTGATTGTATGTACTTTCCATATGTATAATTAATGAAAATGTGAGAAACTATTGTTATTCTATCTTCTATCTTTATTTCTTTTAAAAAGCCCTGATTATTTGCCTCTTCGGCACTTTAATTTGCAACACGTGAATATCGAGGATGTATTAGTGTCGATCTTCAAGGGTTGAAAAGGCGAGTTGTCACATAAATCTCATAGAAAACAATTTTCTATATGAAAATGCATTTCGGAATAAAAATTATATTTCTTATTCTATATGTTAAGTATTAATTATTACTATTACAATTCTCATTCCCGATATTTCTATATGGAACGTAAACGACTATTCACTCTCTTCATCCCAACTATGCCTTAAATCACTTCTGCTCTTGTACATTCGTTTTTCTTTCTAAATGATCGAACCATTCAAAAGAATACCCTTACTACAATAATATAATGAACTCTTTACAAAAGCGCACTCAATCATCCTTAACATTTAAGGATATTATATATGATGTGCTTTGAGTAAACGAATCAAAATAACATTTTAATGATCGTGTTCTTAGATATGTCTTGTAGTTTAGTCTAGTGTTACATTTAACACAATGCAATCTTTATTATAATCAATCAAATTGAATACTCGATCTCATAATACGGTTTATTTATTTAATTCGAATAAACTAATTTCATCGAAGTATCATACATTACGAACTATGACCGTTCACCATATAACACTTATATGTGATAATATATGGATCAAATATCTATAGTCTTGTTTTGCTTTTGAGTTTGGAACTCATAAAATGCAAACACGGTCTCGACCAAATAAACATGTGAGCAAACAAATTATAAACGTATTAAGTAGTTGTAAAATTAGGCACTTGCATGGGTGTGGAAAACATTAACATGCAAGAAGTATTTAATAGTAAGTGTGTGTGTATGTGTATCATATTTTTAATTGCCAATCTTTAATTCATTTCAATATGTAAATTTTAATTGATAAACGTTTTATCAATCATATTAAATGCACAAATTTATCTGTGTAGATTATTATAATATTATTTAGCATATGTTCTTATAATATCAGAATGGTTAAATGTTATCATTTCATTTTCCTAATAAGGATCCCACTAATTTTTTATGTTTATCCAAACCCTAATATGAAACTTAGAAGTCTTTCGACTTCACTAATGGGTGTTATGACTCATATAACTTGGGATTCTGACCTTGAGTTTGCTCAACAAAAGACAGCCCCACAAATGATGAATAACTCCTTATCGGTTTGTATCACAGCAACTCCTAACCCATTGTTCCTTGTCCAAATCTCATTTTGACCTTGAGTTTGCTCAACAAATCAAAAGAGATTATTTACTTGTACCTACCATATCGCGACGGCCTAAGTATAGTTTATGTACCTTGAGTTTTCTCAACAAATACACATAGTTATCTTATCTCGTCTATTTAAAATATTAATAATACTACACATAACATCTCTAGGTTGAGTTTGCTCAACAACTAAGGAGTATGCAAGGAATTTATTAATACATATAAATATATATATATGGTCACTTTCAATATATATATATATATGGTAGAGGACAACATTATATTGAAGATTCGTAATCTTCAATATATTATATCGAGTGATATCGACTTATGGAATAATGTATTTCTCATAAAATACACTCGTTATTCAAGTGATGGACACATCAGAAATCACGGTATATGTACATTTACATATGTATTTATCCCCTAAGTCTAATTGGGTTTCTTTAATGTTCCACCTTTGGTTTATACATTTATATCATATTAGTTCTATCATTATATAACTTTTATATTTCATATTACTTATATAATAGTCTTATGTATAATATTATATTAATTAAATCTTATTTAATTAATTTTAATTAATTAACTCTCTTTTTTAGCAAAGCTAGTCAACATTTATAGTGGGCCGTCCATATAAATAAACAAATTTGAAACAGGTGTTTAGGTACATGCACTAGAATAGCTATCTGAAATAATAAAGCATAGGATTTTAGTGAAAAATGCCAGACTACTAACCAACAAAACTAAACAAGCCTCCTTCCGAGGAGGAAGACCCACTCTCTTTATCTAAAGATTCAGGCCTAATAACATGATATAACCCCGAGAAATGAGAAGCTAACGTAGGAACATAACCCGCAGAGTCAGAGCAGTAAAGGTATTTCCTATTTCAGGAGGCATTTGAGATGACAGAAAGATTCTGATAACCAAACTGATCTAAACCCGAAAGCACAAGGCCTTTACCCTCATCACTGTAACATCCTGAAATTTTCAACCATTCGCATCCACACATGTTGGACTAGAATTGCTCAAAATATCAGATTGTTAATTTAAATTTGGCAAAACTCAGCATATACAGTAAATAAATAATCACAGAATCTCAGACACAGAGTAATATAACAATAATGCAGCGGAACCAGAAGAATAGTAGTTCATGAAGCTACTATAAATATATAACAGAGTTAAAACAAGATACAATAGAAGTCTCGAATACATAGATGTCTCAATACAATAGTCAAATACAAGATTAGGATACATCACTGGAATCAACTGAATAACTGAAAGCTGGATAGATAGCTGGATATCCAAGCGAAGCTGCAACACCAAAGGTGAGTCTCGAACACTGAGCCACTCAGTCTAACCCGAGCATAAAGCAAAACACAAAACACTCGAGTCCGGATTAACATTCTTATATCAATAAATCCAACTCAAGTGAAATATCAACTGAAATACAGTAACTTAAAGGATGTTTGGGATAACCATCCTCTAAGGATCCGTTAAACTATCTACTATGTAGTAATATACGCTATTATAATAATGTCTACAGTAAAGTATACTATTTAAAAATAGCGTTAAGGCTTTACATTGTCCACCTTAACACATTTTTAGGTGTGCCAATAGTCTATACAGTACCATAATACCCCGTAAACTGGAGCTACCAAAGGATACTCCATAGGTACGACACAAATCAAACTCGTAGTAAAGCACGCTAGGGTAGGTGACATGGCACAACTAGGCAATGCCAGGGTAGATATACCAATTACACTTCCGGGTCGGTGGTAACACAAAGCCGCAGCAGTCGCCCACCTCGAGCCACACTCCCGAATCAAGGGTGCGCACCAAATCAATCACAAAGTAATAGAATGGCATACGATGGGGTGTGTCCGATCAGAGGAGCTACCTCATTAGCTCATCGATTTCTCCTGTTTTAGCCACCTTATGCCAACTCATGGGAGTTGGGTCCATGTATATACCTCATATAGGATCGTCGCCACCATCCTACTTCATTCTGGAATCTCCACCGCGTACACAGTTGTTAAAGTGGTTTTCGGTATCGACAGAGAGTATGCCCATATCCGATCCCGGTCTCTTTACAACCAATCGTTACTATAACACCGCGGTCATTTAAAAATAGTTTATACTTCAAAACCTGAATATCATTTCCATTTCAAACCATATCAAAACGATATCATTTTTACTTCAAATAAATCCATTTCCAAAATCATATCACATTCCAAAGTTATAACGCTTTCGAAATCATAAGTCTTTAAAAATCAACACTTTGGAAATCAAAACCTTGAAATTCATAACACTTTGAAATCATAGCTTTGAAATCATAACATTTTCGAATCCATAACACTTTCCTCTTAAACATTTTAGATATTAAAATTATTGTATATAATAAAATAGTTTATAAAATAAAATAGTTTATATATAATAATTATAAGTTAAAATAGTTTATAATAAAATAATTTATATTGAAAATGATTTATATTAAAATAGTTTATATTAAAATAATTTATAAAGTAAAAAAAATATAAATAGTTTTAGATATAGTTTAAAAATACTTTATATAACAAAATAGCTTCCCCAAATTTCACAAATCGATTCAAAATTAACTCGAATTCCAAAATTCAAATTTAATCAAATCTCAAATCATCAATTTCAATTCAATTCAGTTTCTCAATAAACCATTTCAAATTACCGATTTCAAATACATATTTGAACCGTAAAATAAACCATTTCAATTTCAATATATTTAAAAGCTTTAAATATTCAACATTTCAAAACTAATTTGAAATATTTAGATGTTATTGAAATATTTCAATTTAAATAAACCATAAAGTAAATTGAAAAATATTTATTTAATTGAATACAACATTTCAAAATTAAACCATAAAGTAAATTGAAATGATGGAGATGTAACAACTGACCATTGAATTCTGCAAATATTTATGACTAGTGGCCGTTTGTTTCAACTGTTTGAAATTGGAATGGACACCACTATCAAAAGTGCAAAAGTGGTACCGATACAGTTAACAGTTTCATAGATTTCACCGCGTACCGGGCTCCGAAATACATAATTGAATATACTGTTGAGACCAGCACGACGGGACGATCAAAACGGTATACAGATATCAGTGGTACGATTATTCTATCAAAAGTCGATAATCGGTACCAAAAAATGCTACTAAAACGCCGAAAATAAGATAAACGGAGCAATAGCAGTTCAAATTTGAAGAAACAAATTATGATGTCTCACTCAGAAGATGATTTACAAATTTATTATATAAAATATTCAGGTTTGGAAAACATTTTATTATCATCAAATATTAACTGATTTGAATTGAAATAAAATTACACAATAAAATAAACTTTCATATTTTCAGATGAAAATTTACCAGTTATTATTTTTAAATAGACGTATTCCAAATATTAAATTTTATTTCAAAATTTTATTATTTAAAATTTCACAAAATTTCAATTAAATATATTATTAAAACCATTAAAATTTACGGGTCGTTACAGAGCAGTAAAGGTATTTCATATTTCAAGAGGCATGCGAGATGGTAGAAAGATTCAGATAACCAAACTGATCTAAACCCGAAAGCACAAGGCCTTCACCCTCACCATGGTAAAATAGTCGCCTTTCTTCTTCATCTTTACCAACATACTTATAGAACCTACCACCTTTAGGGTCAAATTTCATTTCAAATGGATCATGAATCCAAGCCTGCTGGGACGAGCCCTAAATAAAGTCATCCAAGGAAGGAGCCAAATTCAAAATACCCATAGAACTGTCATTAATAACATCAATAGAGCGAACATCAATGATAGGGGACACGATCACAATAGGCGAAAGCACAGCAGCATCAACAAAGTGAACATCAACGAGATCAACAGTGGGAGCATCAATGTCCGTAGTCACAATATCAGAAGGCATAAGCAAAATAGCAGGGAATTTTTTTGGGATCCACTTCATGATAGGACAAGGAAAATGGATCCGAAGAGAAAGAGGAATAAGCAAGACGTTAGATCCCGGAGAACATGCTTCAACAAGATGACCAAATGTGTGACAAGCCGAATAAATTTTTGATTTCCATCTATAATATACATCGACCACTGAAACAGGGCCATCAGTAATACCTATAGATATCTTGGAGGGAAGAGACTTTTCTGGAGATATTTCAATCAGAGCCTTAACATACACAAGCTTGTTTCGAGCAACAATATTAGCATCAAAACATTTGAGTTTACCAACAACATTTGCTAACCAATTTAACCCTATCATGGGATGTAACATAGAAGAAATATGAGTGAAAAAAGCCCATACAGGAATAGAGAGAAACAATTCCTTAGCCTTGTCCACCGTTGGATTCCAAGGGGTAATAATGAATGGTCGACTAGCTATAATTAAAGGATTTTCCTCAAGGACTCGGAGCCTTTCTTCCTTCATAAAGAACTTGAAAAAGAATATGCTATTATCAAAGCACACTTGCAATCCACCCCTAATATTCTAACACTGATAGCAATGATCGCAGACTGCTTGATATGGAGGGTTAGAATTTAGGAAAACCCCATTAGATACGCCGACCAAAACACAGCCCCAGATTCCAAAATCTCTAACAGGGGTGTCATAGCACCATCCACCTTCTCAATATCGAAACAACGTGGGACGAAATCACCCGCATTCTTTGGCATCGAAGTAAAGAGTAAGAACTACTTACAACCAGACACAAGTGAAGGACTCACAACATTATCAACCATTGGGGGAGCGATCGCTGTGAAAGTCTATAGGATCTTTATAAATAATGCAACTTATATATATACGTGTGTGAGTGTATATTACTAACTATGTTAAGTAGGGAACAATAACTGAATATAAGATAAATAATAAAAACGATCAAACCAGATATTTTATATTATTTTGGACCTTCTGTCCTTCGTTCAGTCCCAAAGATCCCCTTCGATATTTCCTTTAACCAACTAACCCTCGCTTCGCCCCGAGGAATAGGCTAATACAAAAGTATATCTCTTACAATCTTGTGTTCCAAATAACACGGTTTTTGACTGATAATACAAATCTTCCTATGATCTCCTTTGAGTATGTGAATGTGAATGCTTTAAGTTGTAGGAAGTGGTTTAACCAGAATTATATTTTTGTTATAATACATTGAGAGTATGTAAGCAATGTATGCACAAGAGATTGATCTGAAATCTAGAGAGAGTAGACTTAATTAATTCAATCCAGTTAATATCTATATCTCAATCATGGTAGTATTTATAGATTCAAAAGGATGCAGATGAAGAGTTGTTACTATTAGATAATTTCTATTCATTTTAATGGCTGCAACTTTTCGATGAAGGGTAATTTCTTTTTGTTCAATAGAAGTGTCTTTTCAAAAATTTGCAGTTTTTCGAATGACAAACGTCTATGGTAAAGCCTCTGACGTCTGTGACTTCAGAAAATAATTACCCGAGGATTGTCAAAGACATTTGTGGTTTTACCTCAGATGTCTATTGCTTCAGAATTTTATTTTCCCGAGTATTTCCTCAGAAGATTATAGTTTTACCTCAGATGTCTGTGAGTAGTGAAAACAGTTTTTCAAATTAATTTCGGTTTATATGAAATCGCGTGTGATCGTATATGCATATATACTCAAGGAGATCTTAACAATATTTTATCTAAGACTCTTTTACAGTATAATACCCCTACTAACTATAGTATGGTCGATAGATCATCGTTTGTCTTCGAGTCTCAATATCTTAGAGCATGACGTCTTCTTGTAGTATATACCTGTAATCTTAAAATGTATGTATATATATATATATATGTGATTGTATAGTTGTTGTCATTAAAACATAAACCAGAGGTTCTAACAATCTCCCCCTTTTGACGATGACAACTATACAATCAAAATGGAAGAATAATTATATTTGTCTCCCCCTGTGCATATGCATAAATTCCTCCCTCTTTGTCATTATCAAAATGGAAGGAATTATATAAGATATATAACTATTAAATAGACATTTAATAGTATGTTATATTTAAGATCATGAATATTTAAAACTAAATAAGGAAGTTCAAATAGAAGCAGAGACCAATGTAGCAAGAGTTTTAAATAGTTAAACAGACAAGCATAAGCATAAATAATGGAAAAATAGTAAAAAGATAACTAAAATAAAATGCTAATTGTACTGCTTTGAAGAGTAAGATAAGCTTCCATAATTCTCATAGTATTTCCAATAGGATGAAGGATCCTGTTCGTATGTGCCTGGCCACTATGTTTGGTCATTGTACTCCTCATCTTCTTGACTGGAGAGCCCATAGAACACCATGTACGATTGACGTTGGAAATGCGGAGTATCAAATACGTACATATCATCACTATCTTCTTCTTTCTCCTCAGGTTGTTCTTGTATAGGAATCTATCCTCTATCATGAGAAGATCCTTCAGGAGAAGTATAAGCACGATAAACTGGTGTCTATGCTCGAGGAGGTGGTGTCGGTGATGGCGAAGATGATGAGCAAGAGGATGATCTACCATGGACCTTTCTCATAACTTTTCCCAATGTTGAAAAAATCTTTTCTAATGTTTTTCCATTTTAGTCATTCTTATAGAAAAAGAACGTTCCAATCCAGTCATCTTTTTATTCAAAGCTCGTTGGTTGGCCGTGATTAGCTTTTGGTTTTTAAGTGCTAAATCACGAAGAGATTCGTTTTGCATTGGTTCAACGCGAGCTTCTTATATTTCAGAATCCGAATAATAAACGTGATTGAAGAATGTAGGTTGGTGTGAAGGATGAGGTGAGTAAGTATGCTAAGGAGTAGTAGTGGGAGGAGTACCATGATGCACTTGTTGTTGTTGTAATCTCCATTGTTCATGGGGGATTATTGGGGGTGGTCATGGAGGAAGATGCATCAATGATAAAAACTATATACCGCTTTATTTAACGGGGATTTCTTCAAAATGAGAGATATAGGATGGTACCCTAAAAGCATTTAAGAGATGCATAATGTATGGAGCATAGATAATAGTGCGTAGATGATGAGACCGAAAGCTTTTAATTTCACAATTGATGAATTTAGCCTAATTTATTTGCATTCCATCGAAGATAGCATAAAGGGCTTTGTGATCGTTATCATAGGTTTGTTCATGACTATCTAGACGTGGGATTATCGTATTTATTATCATACGATTTAACAATCTAGGTTTTGGTCGTAAGTAGACGGATTTCCACTGGGACATCCTATCTTCCCAAATAAGATGAGTTATTTCATCACGTGGCAAGTTTCTATGGTCGGGAATTTCTTCCAAATCGATCCCGGATGAAGAACAATTAAGTATACATCCAATGGTGTTGACGCTAACATTTAAAACACGTCCGTACACACTCGTCCATAACCATCGTTCCTCATTCTTAGGATTTCAGATATCGCTACTACATAAATTGGCATAGAAAAGAAAGACAGCTAATTGGTCGATTTGTACCTCATTTTCGTCGAAATTGATTATATCCCGACATTTAGAGGCGACGGTAAGTTCTTGAATGCTATATTCTCCAAACTTGCAGAATCTATGGAAATGCCCCGAATAAAGATTCTTTTGTTTTAGCTCGTCGAATCGCTTGTTGGCAATTGTGCTATTACGAAGCCATTCTTGAATGAGAGCATCATAACTATGGGATTGTGAGAAGAGGATGATTGACCCTTCTTGGCTCATTTGTTAAATGGAGTTTTTGGTTGGAGCCATTAGTAAGCAAATAGGGATTGAGTGGAGGCTAGGGTTTTAGATTTTGGAAGTAAATTTGAGGTAGGAGGTAAAATTAGGGAAAACTTATTTATATATGGCAGTTGGAGATAGGGTTTCGAAACATAGACGTCTGTGGGTGGACCACAGACGTCTGTGCTTTTAGCTAAAATTAAACAGAAAGTTACAACAGACGTCTATGATGTTTCTATAGATGTCTGTGGTTGCTGGAAAAAGTAAACAGAGAGAAATGATAGACGTCTGTGAAATACCACAGACGTATGAGGTTATAGGAAATTATTTTCCCGTAACTTTTGACAGACGTCTGTGGTATTTTCACAGACATTTGTGGTGTGTATTTTTTTAAAATTGAAGATAGAATTTTAAAAAGAAATCAATTTTTATGAAATATCAACACAATAAGCAATATACATACCAAAAATTAACAAATAAACTTATTTTACATAATGCGTAACATAAGTTTTCTTTGAGAATTTAGAATTTTTGATTTGTTGTATATCCCATGAATTTGGTTCAACTTTTGTGTCGTTAATTAATGGCTTTAGTGGAGACCAACTCTGACGAGCTGGAATGTCAATCCAAGCTTGGTTTGATGGTCCCGGTTTGCATAGATTCCTCAAAGTAATGTTATATGTTTTTATAGGAGTTTGTTGTAAGTGAGGAGATTTTGATGTTTACAATTTTTGTTGGTGAATGACCACAAATTGCTAGAATACACTTTTCGAGAAAATTTAGATGAGATCCTTGACGTCATTGCTCGTAATACATTTCATGTTAAACGCTTATCATTTCTTGTTGATAGTGATATGTCATCGACTTTGTCGGTGAGAGATGTTGATTGCAGACCAATTAACTATTTGGCTTTCTTTTCTTCAGGGAAAAGTCAGTGTGGTACGTAGGTGATGCAACAATGTTTAGAGAGGCTGAGCGAATTGATGTAGGTGTGGATTTAGTTGGTGAAATGTAAGTGCTATCTGATGAGGGTGATTTATAGTTGATAGTTGAATAAGTGGAGTCATGATCGGAAGACATTTTTTTAGTAATATTTGTCTTAATAAACTATTTGTTTTTAGGAGGAAAATAAGCTTGATTTATAAGATGAAGTTTTTACTATACTTAGAGAATTGGTTGAGGAAAAAAATTCAACCATATAACTTTTAACAGAGAGTAGTTAGGTTTTATATAATTAGTATTAGTTTAAATTTATACACTTTATCCTGTGTAGTTTAAGTGTACAAAACAAATCCTATAGGTTTAGTTAATTAATTCATTATAAGAACATATTTCTAGATCTCATCTCAATTTAATAAAAGTTAGTTCACTTAATGGTTTAGTAAAAATATCTGCTATTTGATTTTTGGTATTTACAAATTCCAGTGATATAGTTCCCTTTTCCACATTATCTCGTAGAAAATGGTGATGAATATCAGTATGTTTTGTTTGAGAATGGTTAATAGGATTTTTTGAAATTTATGGCACTAGTATTATCACAATAACTAGGAGATTTGTTTATAATTTTACCGAAACCTAGAAGAACTTGTTGCAATTAGATTGCTTAAGCATATGCTAAAGCCATTGAAATGTATTCGTCTTCACGTGTCGAGAGCAAAACACGGTTTTTCTTTTTACTAAGCCATGAAACTAAAGGCTGACAAATAAAATGACATGTCCCACTTGCACGTTTTCTATTTGTTTTACGACCGCCAAAATTAGCATCGCTATATGACACGAGTTCGAATGAGCTACCTTTTGCAAAAAAAGTCCATAACTTCTAGTGTTTGTTAAATATCTTAAGATTCGTTTTACCACACGATGATGTGATTCTTTTGGCTGTGCTTGAAACCGAGCACATAAACGTACACTCATCATAATATTTGGTCTACTAGCTGTTAAGTATAACAGAGATCCTATCATACTTCGATATAATTTTTGGTCGAAATCTTTTCCATTTTCATCTTTATCTAAATGTAGAGTAGTACTCACTGGAGTTAGTTTACTTGATATATTTTCCATTCCAAAATGTTTTAACAAATCTTGACGGTATTTTTCTTGATTTATAAAAATTCAATTTTCTAGTTGTCTTATTTGTAATCCTAAGAAATAGTTTAATTCTCCCATATGTGACATTTCAAATTCATCTTTCACTATTTTAGAAAATTCAGTGCATAATTTTTCATTAGTGGATCCAAATATAATGTCATCAACATATATTTGTACAGCTAAAATATTATTATTTTCTTGTTTTATGAATAAAGTAGAATCAATTTTACCAATTTGAAAACTGAAACTTTGTAAATGTGTTTTTAATCTTTCATACCAAGCACGAGGTGCTTGTTTTAATCCATATAAGGCCTTTTTAAGTTTAAATACATTATCGGGATATTTTTCATGAACAAATAAAGGAGGTTGTTCAACATACACTTTTTCTTTTATAAATCCGTTTTAAAATACACTTTTTACGTCCATTTGAAATTTTTTAAAATTAAGATGACATGCAAAAGCCAGTAATGTTCGTATTGCTTCGAGACATGCTATAGGAGCAAATGTTTCATCATAATCAATTCCTTCTTGATTATATCCTTGAGCTACTAACCTTGCTTTATTTCGTATAATATTTCCATTTTCATCTACTTTATTTTAAAAAACTCATTTTGTTCCAATTACAGATTGATTGTCTGGTCTTGGTACAAGTTCTCAAACATCATTTTTTTTCAAAGTGATTAAGTTCTTCTTGCATTGCAATAATCCAAAAATCATCTTTTGATGCTTCTTTATAATTTTTCGGTTCAAAATTTGATTTATAAATGCAACATGACTCATTTGATTTAACTATTTTTTGGTTGATACTCTTGTATTAAAATCTTCAATAATATTATTAATAGGATGGTCTCTTAATATTCTAGGTGATGATATTATCATATTATTATTATTATTGTTATTGACATTGTTATTATTATTTTCATGTATAGGTATATTAGTTTTATTTATCAATTCTTCATCATTGTTATATTTATTTTCTTTAAAATTTTCGTCAAATGAGACATGAAAACTTTCTTCTATAATATTAGTTCATTTATTAAAGATTCTATATGCTTTGCTTCGATCTAAATAGCAAACAAAAATTCCTTCATCAGCTTTAGACTCAAATTTTCCTAGATTATCTTTAGTGTTTAGTATGAAGCATTTTGACCCAAATACACGAAAATATGATACTTTCGGTTTCTTGTTAAAAAATATTTCGTAGCATGTGTTTTTAGTCATTGGTTTAAGTGTTACACGATTTAATATATAACAAGCAGTAGCAACAGCTGCGGCCTAAAAATTCTCTGGTAAGTTACTGCTATTTAGTAGAGTTCGTGCACATTCTTGTAAAGTTCGATTTTTCCTTTCTACAACACTGTTTTGTTGTGGTGTTCGAGGGACCGAAAAATTATGACTAATTCCCTTTTTGTTAGAAATATTTGTAAATATTTCATTTTCAAATTCACCTCCGTGATCACTTCATATACTTTTAATTTTTAAATTCATTAATTTTTTATTCATTTAGTGAAAATTTTGAACATTTCGAAAGTGTCACTTTTATGTTTTAAAATAAATGTCCAAGTATATCTAGAAAAATCAAAAATAATTACAAAAACGTATTTATTATGATTTATCGAACGTACTTGAGTTGGGCCTAATAAATCTAGATGGAGCAATTCGAGAGGTTGTTTTATGGAAATTTCCTTTTTAGATTTAAAGGAGCTTTTCTTTAATTTACCAAATTGACAAGCGTCACTTAGGTTTTTAACCTTGTAGTTGATTTCAGGTAATCCTTTAACTAATTCATTTTTAGCTAGTTTGTTGATATTCTTAAAAGTTATATGACAAAAGCATTTATGCCATAACCAAGATCATCATAATTCGCGGCTAAGCATAAATTTTTATTGTTTTTTATATTCATGTTTAAGACATATATGTTTCGATCAAAAATTAAAATTTTATTTTGATAAGAAATATTGCATTTATTTTTCTCGAAATCAATTTTAAATCTTTTATCACATAATCGACTTATGTTTAATAAGTTATGTTTTATATTTTCTACCAATAAAACATTAGTAATTATAGGAGTATGGATATTGATGACTTCTCCAATGCCGATGACAAATCCTTTTGAGTTATCTCCGAATGTTACGGTGCCACCATCGATGTATGTTATATTTGATAACATATTAGCATTTCTAGTCATGTGCTTAAAGCAACCACTATCGAGTATCCATTTCTCTTTATTTTTATTTTAATTTTGGGTACATGCAAAATAAGAAAAGTTTAATTGGTACCCACCTTCTTTGATTAGGGTCCTATGTGTTAGTGGATGTAGGTAACCATATCCATGAGGATTTGGTTCCCTTAGAAATGTAATTTTTGTTATATACAACTTTTTGTAAATATTCATCAATATGTTTATGTCTAATTAGTTTATTATTTGTTTTTGGAATCCATATTTTGACCATATTTGTATATGAATTCTTAAACTTAGTTTTTAACTTTGGCTTTTTGAATTTTGTGTATAATGTGTTATATTACTTTGGGCTTTATTTGTTTTTAAAACCTAATCCATTTTGATTTCCAGATAGTTTAGATATCGTAATCAAATTTTCTAAATTTTGTTTTCCTTTGTTGAATTTTGTCACATTATTTGTTATTTTTTCTAATTTACTTTTAAGATCATAAATTTCAATGTTTCTAGAATCTAAATTTGCTTGTAATTCTAGTTTTTCTTTTTTCTAGATTAACTTTTTCTAGCTTATAATTTTCTAAATCATTTAATAATTTGTCATTTTGAGATAATAGTGTTGCATACTTCTTCTGAACAATTTCTAGTTCTTCTTCTAAGAATTTTTTTCATTTTTAATAATTCAATTTCTAATTCTGATCTAGTTAACTTTCCTACATATTCCTTATTTAATTTTTCTGTTCCTCTATATTTATCATCTAATTCAATTCTTATTTTCATTAATTCATCATAAGTAAGTTCAGGACGTACCTCATCAGTGTAAGCCATAAAACATACATTTGCTTGTTTCGAGTCGCTTTCACTATCACTATCTAAAGAAGAAGAAGAATTTGAATCATCCCATGTTACTTGAAAAGCTCTTTTCTTTTTCTTGAATTTCTCGAATTTGCTTTTCCCTATATCATTATTGAGCCATGGACAATCCTTCTTTATGTGGCCAAATCTTTCACATTCATAGCATTTAATTGATGTTTGATTTAAGGAATTTGGTTTGCTGCGATTTTGAAATTTGGTCATCTTCTTGAACTTCTTGAATTTATTGTAGTTCTTGGCAATAAAGACAATCTCTGAATCTTTGTTACTTGCTTGGAATGCTATGTTTTTCTTTTCATGAATTTGATTCTTTCTAGCCTCCAAGTTAGCTTCGTATGACATCAAATTTCCTATTAGCTCTTCGACTTTAAGTTGAGAA
The DNA here is from genome assembly GCA_030737815.1 of Allium fistulosum. Taxonomy (NCBI): domain Eukaryota; kingdom Viridiplantae; phylum Streptophyta; class Magnoliopsida; order Asparagales; family Amaryllidaceae; genus Allium; species Allium fistulosum. The sequence continues at coordinate 1,187,763,931 of CM060904.1, read as the reverse complement.
AGATCATTAGATTCTTCGATGGCTAAAGCTTTTCTTTCCCATTCATTTGTCAAAGAGTTTAATATTCGTGTGACTGAATTAAAATCTATGAATTTGACTCCAAGTGCCATGAGATCGTGTTGAATTGTTTCAATTCTTGCATACATATTGATAATTGATTCATTTTTTTTCATTTTGAAAGATGAGAATTGGTTTTGTAAAATCAAAATTTTAGTTTGCTTGACTTTATTCATGCCTTCATGTGTGACTTGTAAAGTGCGCCATATATCATACGCAGTTTTGCAAAGCATGACACGTGAAAACTCATTTTTGTCAAGCAAGCAAAGCAAAACATTCATAGCTTTGGCATTGTTAGATGCCTCTGCTTTTTGTGCATCAGTCCATGTGCTAATATTGGTGTCAAGTGCTTCATATTTGTTTTGAGTTGCTAGCCATATTTCTAAGCCATCTGCTTCGATAAAAATTCTCATATTGGTTGACCAATAAGCATAATTAGAACTAGTAAAAAGTGGAGGATGAGCAGTTAATTGACCTTCTTGAAATGTGCTTGCCATATTGATGATTTTTCAGCTACGTGTTACTATAGATTGAAATGACCTTGCTCTAATACCAATTGAAAGTCTATAAGATCTTTATAAATAATGCAACTTTTATATATACGCATGTGAGTGTATATTACTAACTATGTCAGTCCTCCGCTTTTTATTTTTTTAATGGCCTCTATTCCCACCATACCTCCTCCCTTACTTTCAAACATCCCACCAACTGTTCCTCTCCTATCCCCTCTTATACCTCCTGACCCTGACCCGCCTGACCCAGCCCCTCCTTCGCTTTCTGCTACCTCTTCCCCTCCACCTCCTCTAGACCATTCTTCAAACATCTCCTCTCAAAGTCTAATCTATTCTTCTTCTCATTCAGCTCCCTCTTCCCAATGGAATTCCCTTTCCAAAGCAAAACCTCGTAATGTAGGGCAGTACTATCCTATTGAAGTGCCTCTGGTTTTTGATGGAGAAGTCTTGGTTCCACCTGAGAATGTTATTAAAGCAGGCAATGAAGTTTGGGGCGACTACTTGGTAGGCTTTATTCTTGATAAACCACTATTGTATCTAACTGTTATAGCTCATCTTAAAAGAGTATGGAAATTAAAGGGTTCTATTAAAGTCAAATCAGATGGATTTCTATTCCTTTTCAATCCGTCTTGTGAGGAAGATAGAAGGAAAATTATTGATTCTGATCCAATAATAATGAGGAACAAATTATTCATAGTTAAGCAATGGGATCCAAATGTGGGTAATAGCTACAGTACGATTAGAACAGTACTAGTGTGGATTAAGCTCTCTAATATCCTATTATATTCATGGTCTCACTTGGGCATTAATTAGCTGGCATCAAGAGTGGGAAAATTCATGTGTATGGATGAGAAAACTGAAAGATTGGAAATAATTGGGTATGCCAAATGTATGGTAGAAATTTCACCATCAGTTGAGTTGTTGGATGAATTTACAGTGAGGTTACTTGATGGATCAGAGGAGAATGTCAAAGTTGATTACCTATGGAAGCCAGAAATATGTATATGTTGTAATGAATTTGGCTATATGACTGATAAGTGTAGGAAAATGAAACTGAATTATGAAGTGAAGGGAAGATCAGTAGAAGAAATAAGTAAGGAATGCAGGGGGAATAAAGTTGAGATTGAAACACTTAAAAAGGTCAGTAAAAAAAGCAGGAGTGGAGAAAGGTTGATCATAGAGGAACAAAAATGAAAAGAGATAAGGAGAGAAATATGCAAAATGAAAAGGATGAAATTAGATCAGAAATAATAGCAGATGATGCCAAGGGTTTAAAGCAACTTGAAACTCGTTATTTCTCTGATGTAAAAGGTAACTCACCAAAAATAAATGAAGAAATCATATGTACTAGCAATAGATTTGATGTGTTGATGAAGGAAAATGAGCCTGAAGCATGCTATGTAATCAGTGATAATGAAGAGCAGGGTGAGGAGGGAGAAATCTTAGGTAATAAGCAGTCTGATTTGATTGATAATGTTGATCATGTGCCCATAAACCATTTTGTGCTCACTGATATTGAAGACCTAGTAAATGACAATTTCAGGAGCGAATCTCCAAAAACATCTAGTGGACCACATGCTGACCTGAATATGACTCGAAGTAAGACCCAAAGCATACTTAAAGAAGACACACATGTGCACACATACACTGATATACAAGAAAATGACAATATCGGTGGAGGATCTTCTCAACCACCAAGTGAAACTCAGGCAAAGTTGTTAATTACTGGAAGCACAACGTCAACTTCACATCAAGCAGATACTCATATCAGAGAAACTCCAGAAAATGAAATATATCATTTGTGCATGATAATGCAAAAAGGCAACACCACCAGCAGCCTTCCAAACCCCTCTGCACCTTATTACACCTATACTAGCACCATGCCTGGACGGATCACCCCTCCACCAACACCAAGAATCATTCCTCCCATTTCTACAACAGTCAAGAAAAGAGAAAAGGTCTAAATCTAAAATTAGATGAAAATGTTAACCTAGTTTCTGGCAAGAGGGGTTGTCCTTCAACAAGGAGCATGAAAAAAGTAGTTCACCACTCATTGAAGTATACCAAATGATGCAGTCCTATGCAATATGGAATATAAGAGGAGAACATTCCCTAACTAAGTTAGATCAAGTAAAGTATCTCATCGACCATCACAAAATATCACTCTTTGCTATACTGGAAACAAAACTGAATGAAACCCTAACTATTAAAGCTGCAAAGCACATTAATCCAGCTTGGACCCTCTTCCATAATCTGAACCAAGCTTCTTACGGTCGTATCATGGTAATTCATGACCCATCTGTTATGTCACTCTCCATTGTCCTATGTACTGATCAAGTAGTGCACTTCCAAGCCAAGCTGAATGATTCCCCTTTTTCCTTCTACCTTTCTATTATTTATGCTCACAATTCTTTGAACTCAAGGCAACCTCTTCTTGATCTTCTTCCTGCCTTCGGGCAAAATTCCCACCCCTGGCTTGTCTTTGGGACTTCAATTGCTGTCTTGCCTTGCATGACAAGCTTGGTGGTACCCCCCTTCTCCTAAAAGACATTTTTCCTCTCAATAAAGCTATTGATGGCTCTAGTTTGCTTCCTATTCCCACTTCTGGTGCTAAGTTCTCATGGAATAACTTGAGTAGAACTGGAGTAAGAACCTTCACCAACATAGACCACTCTTTTGTTAACCTCCAAGCTTTATCCTCTTGGCCAACAATGTCATCCTTTCTTCCCTAGCCAGTCTTGTCTGATCACTCTCCTATAATTTTATCCTCGGGTCAGAAGATGTTAAAAGAAGAAAAAAGCTTCAATTTTATAATACTTGGTTCCTTGAACCTGAGTATACTAGTATATTGAATAATGCTTGGTCTCAAATTTTTTTTGGAAACCCTATGTTTATTTTTTGTAGGAAATTAAGAGCAACTAAATTTGCTTTAAGAGGTTAGGCTAGGTACAAGTGTGGCGATGGGACCTTGAAATCAACATCACTAAGGAAAAAACTCAAAGAAGCTCAAGATTTAAATATGGTAAATCCTACTGATGTAGCAGCTGCTAAATCTAAGAGAAAATATTTAAAAGAGCTCAATGAAGCTTTGAGAACTGAGGGGAATATGAAGAGGCAACAACTGAGGAAAAAATGGGTTACTGAGGGGGACAACAATATTGCATATTTCCATGCTGCCATTAAGGTCAAACATGCAAAGGAGCATATCACTACCATTTATGATGAGTTTGGGGTCCTGCATTCTAACCCTTCTGAAGTTGACAATGCTCTTCTTAACTACTATAAAAATATGTTTGGAAACTATGATGATTTCATCCCACATATTGATGAGCTATCTCAATTGCAATTACCAGAAGTGTAGCCCGAAGAAGCTGACAATCTTGTCATTAAGGTAACAGATCAGGAAATTAAAGAAACACTTTTTTCCATGAATATGCAATCAAGTGGAGGTCCAGATGGTTTCAATGTACAATTCTTTATCCACGATTGGGAAATAGTCAAGAAAGATTTTTTAAAAGCAGTTTATAATTTTTTTGGAAAATTCAAACTGCTAAAGGAAGTGAATGCAACTAACCTGGTTCTAATTCCTAAAGCTCAGCCTTCCTCTACTGTTTCATCCTTTAGGCTAATTTCTTGTTGTAATGTTATGTATAAGTGTATTTTAAAAAATTTAGCTTCTAGACTTGTGGTTGTTCTTAGCAGACTAATATCCAGGAACCAGTCTACCTTTCTTCCAAAAAGAAATATCCTTTACAACATAATGATTTCCCATGAATTATTAAAAGGGTATGGTTGTGCTCAAGCTACCCAAAATGCCATGTTAAAACAGGACTTAATGAAGGCATACGATAGTATTCACTGGTCTTCAATTGTGAGAATTATGGCACTGATGAGATTTCCTAAAGTTTTTGTGGCTTGGATATATAGTTGTATCTCCACCCCCACCTACTCAATAAAATACAATGGCTTCACATCTAGTTTTTCAAAAGTAAACAGGGGATCAAGCGGGTGATCCTATCTCATCATATATATTTATACTTGTTATGGAAGTTTTAACCACCATATTGACAAAGAGGTATTTACAAAAGGAAATATTATTTCATTCAAAATGTAAGTCCCCTTATATTTCATCCCTCCTTTTTGCTGATGATATCATGATATTTACCAAGCTTGATCAGAGCTCCCTTGAGAATATAATAGCAACGCTTGACAAATTCTACCTTATGACTGGTCTGAAGCTGAATGCAAATAAATCTCAAATTCTCACATCAAGAATTACTGTTGAAGTAGCTAATCATTTAACTGCCTTAACAGGATTGCAAACTATTGATAATAGCATGAATTACCTAGGGCTTCCTCTATGCTCCTCAAGAATTACAACTGTTAACTATGCTTATCAAATATGTTATTTCATCTATGATGGTTTATTGGTCTAGAGTGTATATTCTTCCCATTAAGCTGGTGAAAATGGTTAGAAATGCTATGTTGATATTTTTCTGGACTGGCTAAATTCATTCTAAGAAAATAACCCCTTGCTCTTTTGCAAAAATGGAGTTGCCAAAAAAGAAAGGTGGCCTTGGAATATTTAATTTGCAAACATGGAATATAGCAGCCTTTAGTTCTCACTTTAATGCCTTGCTAAGTGGTGCTGATTGCTTATGGGTTGAATGGACCAAAAAATACAATCTGGGTAGTAAGAACTTCTGGACTATGTCTGTCCCCCAGAATAGCAGCTGGACATGGAGGAAATTACTAGACTTAAGAACTACCTACTCTCCATTTATAAAATTTGTACTCTCATAATCCAATGCAATTAATTTCTGGGATGAACCGTGGATGGCTAAAGGCCTAAAGCTTGGGAATATATTTACTCCTCATCAGATTGCTCAGTTTGGAATTATTAGGCCTGCTCATGCTATAGATCATATGAATGATGGTAAGCTATTACTGCCATACACCAGTAATTAGGAAATCCGGGCTGTTTGGAATAAATATCAGGGCAATTATTATCCAACAGCTCCTATAGACAAATTGCTTTGGAATGAAAAGCCTCACTCAACCTCTGATACTTATGATCTTCTTGCTAATGTGAGTGTCAGCCCTGGATTAGTTTGGGATAAGGTTATGTGGTCAAGATACTCTCCTACCAGGGGTAACTTACTTATGTGGAAAGTCATCATGATGCCTTGTTGACTAAGAGTAAAATGATGTATTATGGAATGGTAGTTGATCCCCTTTGTGTCTTGTGTAAATTGCAGACTGAATCAGTTGCTCATTTATTTTTTGAGTGCTATGACTTGATGAGTTTATGGGGCAGATTAGTGAGAAGAATGAGTAGCAATCATGTTCATGGTCTATCTTCAGTTGAGTGGGATATGATAAGCAAATCAACTAGGTGGAGGAAGCATGATAGAGCCGTTTATTTCTTCTCTTTTAAAAAATATTTGAATTTGGTATGGAAAGAAAGGAATTTAAGATGTTTTGAAAATAAAAGTAGGAGTATGGACCAACTCTGGGCAACCCTTAAGCATGTTATCATAAATGGAATGAAGATAGCCTTTATGATTTCAGTAGTCATCTGACTGAAATAGGTTTTTAGCTTCAGTCCATGTTTTTGTCTTCCTTGTTTTTCCTCATTTTACTTCTTCCTGTCTTGTTATCCTCTGTGTGTTTTACATAGTGGCTTGACTTTGTGTGGTTTTTATTGTTTTTTTGTGATTATGAGCATGTTCATAATCGTTCTTTCTTTATTTGTTCTCAATAAACTGGTAGGGGACCAGTCAACCCCGCTTGCCTTGCAAAAAAAATAAAAAGAATAAATGAATATAAGATAAAAAATAAAAATGATCACACCAGATATTTTATACTGGTTCGCACCACCCGTCCTACGTCTAGTCCTCCCGTCCTACTGAATATAAGATAAATAATAAAGAAGGAACTTTTATATTGGACATGTAACCTTTATAATATATACTATAACCTTTATAGTAATACCTATATATCATATATACATACAATAACCTTTATGGTATAACACATATAACTTATATATGTGTATTTTTATTTAATTAATTAACCTTTAAATAATTTTTTTAATTAATTAACCATTAATCGATTTATTTAATTAAACAATTTTAATTAAATTATATTAATTTCGAAAATTTATCTTATTTACATACATGTATACTTATGTAATCTTAAATACTTTAAAATAACATAACATATATCAATATATAATACATGCATATAAGTATTAATTAATTAACTCATTTATTTAATTAATTTAGTTAATCTTATTAATAAATTTTAAATTTCGAAAGTAATATTTAAATATTTTCAAACACTTTGAAAATTTCATTACCTTTTCAAACATATTGAAAATTTATGTTATATTATAACCTTTTATAATAAACATGTTTTTATTTTAAATTTAACTTTTAAATTTAAAATCTTGTCATAATTTTCAAAAACTATTTTGAAAATTAGCCCAAGGACCAACTCAAATTGGACCATTTCTATTAGGGGGCAACTTTTGGGCTCATTTCACCTTTCAGGCTAGGCCGGTAACTAGGTAAGATAGGGTACTTGATTACCCAATTCCAATCCTAGAACATTATCTTTCTAGATACAGTATTAAGTGGACAAGCTTAAATAGTTAGCCCTATCATAACTAATTTAGACCGCATAAGCTATTATGCTCTGATACCATTGTAGGAATAGTGTCAGCTCGCAGTAGGGGTGGGCATTTAACCGACCTAACCGACTTAACCGATCCAACCGACCATAACCGAACCGCATTAACCGATAAATTCGGTTAACCGAACATTCGGTTAATCGACCGACGTTAACCGATAAAATTCGGTTCGGTTAACGGTTAACCAAATGTTAGTTAACGGTTAACCGTTAACCGAAAATATTTTCAAATACTGACCTACGAACTACGAAGCCAAGCACCTGCACCCGGCCCATCATTAATATCGTGTGACGCCCCACCTCTATGCTCATAATAACAAAGAGTATTAAAGGAAATACTGTCTATTATTACGAAGAATAAGGCTGGATAGGAGCGACCATCCGTAATTGGCCTTACACTAATATTGGTTATCTCGATAGGAGTGGTACATACTTTTTATTTTTCTTCTATTATTTATTTACTCCCATCGACACACCCAATACTAGTATAAAACGAACTACGACGGTTCATAATAGTTTAGGACATTAGATATAACAATAACACAGATAATATAAATGCGGAACACAGATAAAACAAAAGTCTCATATATATATAACTGATGTCAGTTAATACATAGTTGACACGATACATATGATACAACTACAACTGTCGACTCTAGAAGTTATATATACACGTACATTATCGACTAATATACATGAATACATATCGTTCTATACAATGACACGACTACTACAAAAGGACAATGACAACTTCAGAAGATGCGAAATGTCTTCAAATCCCGAACGGCAACTCAAAGAAGGAAATCTACAACCTGAAATACTCGGGTCTGACCCGAGTATTACATTCAAAAGAAAATAATACACGGGTCAGTCTAATTCAAACTCGGTTATTAGCGCATAGAAGCAATAGTAATCAACATCGAATAGACGACAGTCACAGAAATCTTGTATATCCGACTCCTCGATAAAAGAATCGGATAACGGTAGGTATAACACTGAACAGTGTTAAACAACAAATCAGCAATCCAAATCAATTCAAACAATTGAAATGTCAATTTAAAAACAACGATGCTGATTGACTGCAGTACACGCTAACGTGTACTGCCTCGCCAATACAGTCTATGGAATATTCAGAAGATCAATGAATCCAAAATCCAACGGATACAACTCAATCGAAATGAACCATTTCAAATACAACCTCAAAATATTGAATTGAACCAACGAAATAATTTACGATCGAAATATCAACTAAATCTGTCAATCCTGCTAGGGCTGCAGTACACGCACGCGTGTACTGCCTCGCCGCTACAAAGATGCAGTGAAACCCAACAGGGCCAACAGACCAGAGAAGAAATAAAATGGCACATGTATGAAACTGTGCATATACACATTGGACATGATGAATATGTATGCAAACTGAATGGTCAGGCGATATACATCAGGTTAGAACATACGAGCAGCAGCCTTAACAAGCAAAGACCACAAGCCAACATGATCGAAGGAGTATACTCGAACTCAACACGGTGCAGGAATGCCAATGTCAAAATACAAAACTCAGACTCAACATAGTGCATAAATGCACAATAACTCAGATGCTAACATAAAACTCGAAATGATCTGAGCATAAGCAAGGAGGCTCAAAGCTATGCAGTGGAACCAAAAGAACAAAATGAAACAGAGTAGGCACATGGATGGGTAGACCAAAAGATACAACCTACTGCAGGAATGCTCAAAGGCAAAAACATGCATATACATGAACCAAAGCAAATCCGATTTAGTGTGATAAAAATCAACACTAACCAAACTCAAACAATTAACAGAATGCAAGACAGTGACAACGAGTGAAACAAGCATGTGTGCCCAAGATAAGGCAACACAGTAACAAGCACAAAGGCTACAAGCACAATGAAGGCCCGAATACACCAATACGTGGAGCAATGCAAGCAAAGAAATGACACATGTATATGCAGTGTATGAAATACATATACAGTGGCAACGTGTTACAGTAAAGACCAACATGAATTGATGTTTGTATGCCAAAAGGTCAGAGGCAATGCCAACACAAATATCGATTAATGCAAACTATCTCGAACAATTAACCAAGACAAGTGGGTAACCAATGCAACAGCTTGGGCCAGTGAGCACTTCATATATGCAGACCAGATTAGAGTGACAACAATTACAAGATCAACCCAATCAAGTGAAGGTAGACAATGATCTAGACCAATACCACTGACTCCATGGAACAGATCAAAAGACCACAAGACTCAAGACAGTGCACAATATACATGAAGTGGAATTCGAACATCGTCAACTAAATGAAACTGGACAATGCAATTTCCACAATTCCAAAACTAGAAAGACAGAACTGCAATTACCCAAGTACAGCAAGCACTTCACGAAGTCAGAGACCATAATCAAGCAACAACATGTATAGGTCAGTGGACGAAATCAAGTAAGTCCTACCAATTTCAAACTAGAGTTCATATACCAGAGTGATAAAATCACATATTTAAAGAAATCGAAATAGCAGGCTTCACAAAAATCAATTTTTATCAAGCCTAAGCTCAAAGCAAAACAACGCAAATTACCAGATGATTACAGCATTAAGCCCGAAGTCAAACAGAAGGTCAAGCCGTAATGGCTAAGGAATTCGAACATTTCAAAAATCTTGAAAGCCATAAACCTGAACCAATCAAAAATCGCAAGTAACATTTTATATGAACTTGATTGAGATTCAGAAAAACATCAAATGCAGTTCAATGATATCAAATGGCCGAAAACATTAGTAAGTCATGTAATCGCATAATCAAGGTCAGGTGGCCGAAGGGCGACCAAAGTAGAACAAGAACGAAAACAACATCGTCAATTCAAGTAAACGAACTCATACGAAACTAATAAAATCAGAGAAATCATCAACAACGAACATGACCAAACTGTCAAAGCACTATACTAAGCACGAATTAGATGTGAGTAAATCAAATTACTCACCTATTTCGACGACCAAGCCAAACGTTCGACTCGACATAGCGAGGACCAAACTCGATCATCTCGAAGCAACAAAGTCGATTGTAACCAAAGCCCTAATTCCAGAATCGCCGAAGAGGATACGAAGCCCTAATTTCGTGGCCGCCATTTTACTATCTTTTTGAATGTTTTAATCTGGGGTTGTCGAGTGAGAAAACGATAATGGGGACGGGTTTTGTCAAAACGAATTGAAGAGAGGGGCGGGCTTGTCATAGATAATTATAACGGCCCAACATAACAGAGAAACCATGGCTAAGATTTCTTAAGGACCACAACACTTAACAATTATTCAAAGAATTTTAACCCAATAAAATTCCAATATCCATTTAACAGCAATTATAATCGTCAAAAGACGATAATAAAACAATTGCGAAACCCCGGGTTGTTACAGACTCCCCTCCTTATAAAAATTGCGTCCCCGCAATTTTCATAATTAAGGTCGTTATTAACAATAAATTTTCTAACATAAACTGGTTAAGCTAGAAAAATAAACGTAGAGAATTCAAACATCAAAGAACTCTTTTAATTTCATAATAGAAATTCACAAATTTTCAACAAAATCTAACTATCAATAGATAGTCAGAAAGCAGCGAAACTGGATAAACACAATTTATCAGCAATATTTAATTATCAAAAACGATAATCAAATTTCTCAAATCAGCAAATATTCGATTATCAAAACGATAATCAAATTTCAAATCAATAAATTATTTGATTATCTCAAGCGATAATAAAATTCCAAATTCAACAAATATTTAATTATTTCAGGCGATAATTAAATCTCAAATCGACAAATATTTAATTATCTCAAGCGATAATTAAATCTAAAATCAACAAATATTTAATTATCTCAGGCGATAATTAAATCTCAAATCAACAAATATTTAATTATCTCAGGCGATAATTAAATCTAAAATCAACAAATATTTAATTATCTCAGGCGATAATTAAATCTCAAATCAACAAATATTTAATTATCTCAAGCGATAATTAAATCTAAAATCAACAAATATTTAATTATCTCAGGCGATAATTAAATCTCAAATCAACAAATATTTAATTATCTCAAGCGATAATTAAATCTAAAATCAACAAATATTTAATTATCTCAGGCGATAATTAAATCTCAAATCAACAAATATTTAATTATCTCAGGCGATAATTAAATCTAAAATCAACAAATATTTAATTATCTCAGGCGATAATTAAATCTCAAATCAACAAATATTTAATTATCTCAAGCGATAATTAAATCTAAAATCAACAAATATTTAATTATCTCAGGCGATAATTAAATCTCAAATCAACAAATATTTAATTATCTCAGGCGATAATTAAATCTAAAATCAACAAATATTTAATTATCTCAGGCGATAATTAAATCTAAAATCAACAAATATTTAATTATCTCAAGCGATAACTAAATCTCAAATCAGAAAATATTTAATTATCTAAAGCGATAATTGAATTCCAAATCAGCAAATATTTAATTATCTAAAGCGATAATTAAATCTAAAATCAACAAATATTTAATTATGTAAAGCGATAATTAAAAGCAACAAATATCCGATTATCAAAACGATAATCAGAACTCATATCAACAAATATCTAATTATCACAAGCGATAATTAGAAACAACAAATATCCGATTATCAAAAACGATAATCAGAACTCATATCAACAAATATCTAATTATCACAAGCGATAATTAGAAACAACAAATATCCGATTATCAAAAACGATAATCAGAACTCATATCAACAAATATCTAATTATCACAAGCGATAATTAGAAACAACAAATATCCGATTATCAAAAACGATAATCAGAACTCATATCAACAAATATCTAATTATCACAAGCGATAATTAGAAACAACAAATATCCGATTATCAAAAACGATAATCAGAACTCATATCAACAAATATCCAATTACCAAAAATGATAATCAGAACTCATATCAACAAATATCCAATTACCTGTAGATAATTGGAAGCAACAAATATCTAGAAATCAATTAAGAAGACTAGAAAATCAACATAAAAGCTTGGATCGATCCCATCAGATGGCGAGTTTTTAATTCGCCGCACGTGCAACAACATATGGCCGAAGCCTACCAAGTACTCAACATAATTTTGGCGCCCAACAAATGACCCGAAGGTCCAACATATGACCCGAAGGTCTAGTACTGGTATTTGACCCGAAGGTCCAACATATGACCCGAAGGTCCAACATAGTGGCTCGAAAGCACACGAAAGCATCAAATATTTCAATTAACGAGTCCGGAATTAACCAAAATAGCAAACGCACATGTCTCATACCACGTGTTTTACTAAATCGTTTTATTCTCTTCATCGTTTCCTTGAAAGTGTAAAGTTCATCAAAATCATCAAAACAACAGATATTCAATTAACGAGTCCGGAATTAACCGAAATAGTAAAAGTGTGGTTCCATACTCCGCACTTTTGCTAAATCGTTTAAATCTCTTCATCGTTTCCTTGAAAGTGCAAGATTGTGTATTTTGTAAAAATACACTTTACATTCTCAAACGGACAAGTCCGGAATTAAGCGAATCAGTAAAAGAAAGGGGTCATAGTCCTCGATTTTGCTGAAACGTTTAAATCGCTTCCTCATTCTTTTGAAAGCGCAAACTGTAAAATATCTAAAAACAATTTTATTTATTTTGAAAAAAAAAATATAACAATTCACATTCTCAACTGGACAAGTCCAGAGTTAAGCGAAACAGTAAAAGAAAGGGGTCATAATCCTCGATTTTGCTGAATCGTTTAAGTCGCTTTCTCATCCTTTTAAAAGAGCAAACTGTTAAAAATTTTATAAACAATTTTCCAATCACGTGATTAAAGCAGCAAATCAGTAACAATTTCGATAAGGAAATTGTACTTCTCAAAACATCGTAGAATGAATCTCAAAATCAGCATTGCGGAATAACCGCTTGAAAATCCACTTTTAAAACTTGACGGTTACTGAAGCCAAGGTGACAGTAATTTTTAAACGTCAAAATCTCATCAAAATAATTTACATCAAAATGTAATATCAGTGAATTTTCATTTATCAAAATGCCACAAAACACCGTGCTTCAAAATATAGCATTGGTGTAAAATCCCGTTATAAAAATAACGGCAACAAAATACGTATCATAACCAAGCATCGGTTCAACGTAAAATAAATGCAATACGTGCAACTCAAATTTTGCACGTTCATTACAATATAAACAAAGAAATCATTCAAATATCTCTTCAACGAGAATAATTCAAAACAGCCAAAAATCTAATCAATATATGATTAGCTCAAAAGAAACCAGCCAAAATCACATATCTGCAATTTCTTCGAATCCTCAATTTGGATTCGAAATTCTCAAAGAAACAAATAATTACAGCTATGTAAACAACAATTGGAATTCATATCAATTTCGTATTTTGATTTTTTTAAATCAAAAGATTGTCAGTTGTACTCAGCGAAGACAGTTTCACTGTTTCCGCTGCGCACTCTGATAAACAGACGCAATTCAATCAAATCAACAAAACACAGTTTCACTTTTTTTTTATATATATAATGATATTTAAGATCTTGCATCAAAATTTCAAAACTTTAGTTTTGGCTCAAATCACAATAAAACATCGACTAATAGTTGTAACATATGTTCCATCCAAGCTATGTTTTATTTTATGTCCATAAACCCCAAGCTCCGATACCAACTGTGACGCCCCACCTCTATGCTCATAATAACAAAGAGTATTAAAGGAAATACTGTCTATTATTACGAAGAATAAGGCTGGATAGGAGCGACCATCCGTAATTGGCCTTACACTAATATTGGTTATCTCGATAGGAGTGGTACATACTTTTTATTTTTCTTCTATTATTTATTTACTCCCATCGACACACCCAATACTAGTATAAAACGAACTACGACGGTTCATAATAGTTTAGGACATTAGATATAACAATAACACAGATAATATAAATGCGGAACACAGATAAAACAAAAGTCTCATATATATATAACTGATGTCAGTTAATACATAGTTGACACGATACATATGATACAACTACAACTGTCGACTCTAGAAGTTATATATACACGTACATTATCGACTAATATACATGAATACATATCGTTCTATACAATGACACGACTACTACAAAAGGACAATGACAACTTCAGAAGATGCGAAATGTCTTCAAATCCCGAACGGCAACTCAAAGAAGGAAATCTACAACCTGAAATACTCGGGTCTGACCCGAGTATTACATTCAAAAGAAAATAATACACGGGTCAGTCTAATTCAAACTCGGTTATTAGCGCATAGAAGCAATAGTAATCAACATCGAATAGACGACAGTCACAGAAATCTTGTATATCCGACTCCTCGATAAAAGAATCGGATAACGGTAGGTATAACACTGAACAGTGTTAAACAACAAATCAGCAATCCAAATCAATTCAAACAATTGAAATGTCAATTTAAAAACAACGATGCTGATTGACTGCAGTACACGCTAACGTGTACTGCCTCGCCAATACAGTCTATGGAATATTCAGAAGATCAATGAATCCAAAATCCAACAGATACAACTCAATCGAAATGAACCATTTCAAATACAACCTCAAAATATTGAATTGAACCAACGAAATAATTTACGATCGAAATATCAACTAAATCTGTCAATCCTGCTAGGGCTGCAGTACACGCACGCGTGTACTGCCTCGCCGCTACAAAGATGCAGTGAAACACAACAGGGCCAACAGACCAGAGAAGAAATAAAATGGCACATGTATGAAACTGTGCATATACACATTGGACATGATGAATATGTATGCAAACTGAATGGTCAGGCGATATACATCAGGTTAGAACATACGAGCAGCAGGCTTAACAAGCAAAGACCACAAGCCAACATGATCGAAGGAGTATACTCGAACTCAACACGGTGCAGGAATGCCAATGTCAAAATACAAAACTCAGACTCAACATAGTGCATAAATGCACAATAACTCAGATGCTAACATAAAACTCGAAATGATCTGAGCATAAGCAAGGAGGCTCAAAGCTATGCAGTGGAACCAAAAGAACAAAATGAAACAGAGTAGGCACATGGATGGGCAGACCAAAAGATACAACCTACTGCAGGAATGCTCAAAGGCAAAAACGTGCATATACATGAACCAAAGCAAATCCGATTTAGTGTGATAAAAATCAACACTAACCAAACTCAAACAATTAACAGAATGCAAGACAGTGACAACGAGTGAAACAAGCATGTGTGCCCAAGATAAGGCAACACAGTAACAAGCACAAAGGCTACAAGCACAATGAAGGCCCGAATACACCAATACGTGGAGCAATGCAAGCAAAGAAATGACACATGTATATGCAGTGTATGAAATACATATACAGTGGCAACGTGTTACAGTAAAGACCAACATGAATTGATGTTTGTATGCCAAAAGGTCAGAGGCAATGCCAACACAAATATCGATTAATGCAAACTATCTCGAACAATTAACCAAGACAAGTGGGTAACCAATGCAACAGCTCGGGCCAGTGAGCACTTCATATATGCAGACCAGATTATAGTGACAACAATTACAAGATCAACCCAATCAAGTGAAGGTAGACAATGATCTAGACCAATACCACTGACTCCATGGAACAGATCAAAAGACCACAAGACTCAAGACAGTGCACAATATACATGAAGTGAAATTCGAACAGCGTCAACTAAATGAAACTGGACAATGCAATTTCCACAATTCCAAAACTAGAAAGACAGAACTGCAATTACCCAAGTACAGCAAGCACTTCACGAAGTCAGAGACCATAATCAAGCAACAACATGTATAGGTCAGTGGACGAAATCAAGTAAGTCCTACCAATTTCAAACTAGAGTTCATATACCAGAGTGATAAAATCACATATTTAAAGAAATCGAAATAGCAGGCTTCACAAAAATCAATTTTTATCAAGCCTAAGCTCAAAGCAAAACAACGCAAATTACCAGATGATTACAGCATTAAGCCCGAAGTCAAACAGAAGGTCAAGCCGTAATGGCTAAGGAATTCGAACATTTCAAAAATCTTGAAAGCCATAAACCTGAACCAATCAAAAATCGCAAGTAACATTTTATATGAACTTGATTGAGATTTAGAAAAACATCAAATGCAGTTCAATGATATCAAATGGCCGAAAACATTAGTAAGTCATGTAATCGCATAATCAAGGTCAGGTGGCCGAAGGGCGACCAAAGTAGAACAAGAACGAAAACAACATCGTCAATTCAAGTAAACGAACTCATACGAAACTAATAAAATCAGAGAAATCATCAACAACGAACATGACCAAACTGTCAAAGCACTATACTAAGCACGAATTAGATGTGAGTAAATCAAATTACTCACCTATTTCGACGACCAAGCCAAACGTTCGACTCGACATAGCGAGGACCAAACTCGATCATCTCGAAGTAACAAAGTCGATTGTAACCAAAGCCCTAATTCCAGAATCGCCGAAGAGGAGACGAAGCCCTAATTTCATGGCCGCCATTTTACTATCTTTTTGAATGTTTTAATCTGGGGTTGTCGAGTGAGAAAACGATAATGGGGACGGGTTTTGTCAAAACGAATTGAAGAGAGGGGCGGGCTTGTCATAGATAATTATAAAGGCCCAACATAACAGAGAAACCATGGCTAAGATTTCTTAAGGACCACAACACTTAACAATTATTCAAAGAATTTTAACCCAATAAAATTCCAATATCCATTTAACAGCAATTATAATCGTCAAAAGACGATAATAAAACAATTGCGAAACCCCGGGTTGTTACATATCGCGTAAATAATAGAAAATTAGAAACCCTAGTGACTATCGAGTGGCCGCCGCTTTCACAATTCGTTCTACAAACCAAGGGCTACGCTACGGAGCTTCAGCGAAAGCCTATCATCTTCAATCCCTGATCGTTCCTGCAAAACCCAGATCACAAAAAGCCTCTCCACCCATCAATTACGTAGCGAATCGCCGATCAACACAAATTCAGATCGATCTACTGATTTACAAATTCAGATATGGTGAATAGCAGGAAAAGAAAAAACGTAAGCTTGTATTATTCATTTGATTATGTTTATTTTTTAGTTTTTATATGTTTTATTTAGGTTGTATGGACTGTATAATTTGTTATACTCAATAAACTGAATAAACTGTATAATTAGTTTGTATAAACTGTAGTAATCATTTGATAGCTGCTGGATTGATTATCTTGCTGCTGGATTAAACTGTGTAAATGTAATAATTTGCTGCTGAAATGAATATTGAATAATTTAGATGAAATGAATAATTTAGATGATAAACTTATACTGTTATAAATAATTTAGATGATAATTTAGATTAAAATGTGTAACTGTAAAAAATGTGTAATTGCTTGAATAGTTTAGATTAAAATGAATAATTGTTGAAATGAATAATTTAGATTAAAATGTGTAACTGTAAAAAATGTGTAATTGCTGAAATGAATAATTTAGATTAAAATGTGTGACTGTAAAAAACTTTGTAACTGTTATAAACTTATATGATACAGATAAACTAACTATTAGCCTGCTGAAATGAATAATTCATATGATACAGATAAACTAACTATTAAACTGTTTAACTGTGCTATCATTTTAACTTGACTGTTAGTAAATCTTTAATCAATTATATGTAAACTATATATTGATCAATAATAGTAGAGATGTTCCAAAGCTTAATATATGCGCTGTAAAATAGAAATGCTCTGCCCCTATTTGTATTCATGTTCCATGTCGATATAATGTTTGTTTTACTCTTCTTGCTATAGTATGTGACTCATTTTAACTTGACTGTATAATCATTTTAACTTGACTGTATAATGTATATGCTTGAATTAACCTGAATTTAATAAACTATTTAACTGTTGTTTACATTTTAAAATTGTATAATGTTGTTTACATTTGTAGTTAATTAAAGGCTGTCAGTTAATCAATAATTTTACAGTGATTGCCCGATTGCAATTGCAACTGCAACTGCAACTGATACACGTAGATAATTAACCTAAATTTAATAAACTGTATAATGTTGTTTACATTTGTAGTTAATTAAAGGCTGTTAGTTATTCAATAATTTTACAGTGATTGCAATTGCAACTGCAACTGATACACGTAGATATGAACCATATATTTCTAATCTAAAATGTATTTTTGTTTTTCATGCACTATAATAGGTACAAATAGGTAGTGCTAGAGAAACAATAGATGATGATGAGTTTGCGGGAGAAGCGGATGATGAGGAAACTGGCGAAGATGGCATCAATGTTAGAAAGCCTCCTCTACACCCGGTGCGCAAGCCTTCTTCTAGAAAGCCTTCTCCGGTATGGGGACATTTTACTAAAGACGGTAATTTCAATTTTCAGAAATGTATATGCAACTATTGTGGTCAACAATTTGCATGTGATTCTAAATCAAATGGCACTACACATTTAAATTACCATATAAAACATTCATGTAAGTCCATTCCACGTGATAGTGATAAGAGACAAAAAACTTTAGCTTTTGGAACAAATAACGATAGTGAAGGTAGTTGCAATCTTATCGCATGGTCATTCAATAAAGAGCAATGTAGAAAATCATTAGCTCGAATGCTATTTATTGATGAACTACCTTTTAGTTTTGTGGAGGGTGAAGGTTTTGTTCAATTTTGTCGGGAATTGTGTCCTAGTTTTGAAGTTCCTTCACGTAGAACAATTTGTAGGGATGTGCTTCAGTTATATTGGGATTCGTTAGAGTCTCTTAAAAAATTGTTCTCAAAATCATTGCATGGTGTTTGTCTAACTACTGATACATGGACATCTATTCAGAATGTGAATTATATGGTTTTAACTGCACACTTTATCGACGGAGATTGGAAGCTACATAAAAGGATTATAAATTTTTGTGTGATTACTAGTCATAAAGGAGAAAATATTGGAAAAGTTATTGTCCACTGTATCAAAAAATGGGAACTCAAAAGAATAGTGTCTATCACAGTCGATAATGCTAGTGCAAATGAAGTGGCAATTAATTATGTCAAAAGCAAATTAAATGAGTATAATGGTGGTTGTGTTTTGAATGGTGATTTCATGCATATTCGTTGTTGTGCTCATATAACCAATTTAATCGTCAATGATGGGCTAAAAGAAATTAGTAGTGCTATAGATGGAATTCGTACTGCAGTCAGATTTGTGAGATCATCTCCATCACGGTTGAGTAAATTTAGAGAGTTATGCTTAAGTTTGAGAATTGAGAATAAATCAATGCTTATTTTAGATGTACCGACTAGATGGAATTCAACGTATTTGATGTTGGAAGCGGCTTTAAAGTACAAAAAAGTTTTTGATGATATGAGAGAAAATGATGGTATTTTTGTTGCTTACTTTGATGATGAAATTCATCCTCCGACAAGTGTGGAATGGAAAAATGCTGAATTATTTGTTAAATTCTTAAAGTATTTTTATGATGTTACTTTAAAATTTAGCAAAACTTTGTCCATTACCGCAAATGTTTGTTTTGCCGAGCTTAGTGGAATTCAAGAAGAACTTAAAGTATTGGTTGATAAAACGAATCCTTATCTTGCTAAAATGGCATCTAGTATGAAAATGAAGTTTGATAAATATTGGGGAAGCGAAAGTCATATGAACAAAATTTTATTTGTTACGTGTGTGCTTGACCCAAGGTATAAATTCAAATTTTTGAAGCTATGTGTTGAAGACATGTATGAAAAAAATATTGCGAAAAACATATTAATAAGTGTGAAGAATATTTTGCTAAGGTTGTTTGACTTTTATGTTAACGATTCTACATTTGGAACACAAACGTGTGAGGAGCCAGAACCTAGTACGCCCGTTGCTAGTGAACGTGTTGAGGATGTTAGTGATGTTCTTTCTAGAAGAATGAACACTTTTCTAAGACAGGTTCAACAACACGATAACGAAGGAAACGAACTAGAAAAGTATTTAAATGCACCGATTGAGGGTACACCAAATAATTTTGATGTTTTACTATGGTGGAAGGTAAATAGTTCCAAATATCGTGTTTTATCTTTAGTCGCTCGAGATCTTCTTGCTATTCCGGTATCCACAATTGCTTCCGAATCCGCTTTTAGCACCGGAGGAAGAATTATAGATCCTTTTCGTAGTACTTTGAGTCCACGGATGGTTGAGGCATTGGTTTGTACTCAGAATTGGTTAAGGTCCAAACCAATTTTTGTCGATCATCGCATTGATGTTCCTATCGATGATGTTTCTTATTATAATGAACTCCTATCAGGTGATATTTGCATTTGTAAAATAATATAGTTCTTCATTTGTTGGATTTGAAATACAATGCTCTAATTAACTTGTTTGCCATGTAGATTTTGTACATGGATGTGAACGTGAGTCGCCATCAAATTTTATGTTCACCATGGATGGTCCATGTTCGTCATCGTTGTATTCACCTTCACCGCGGTTAGTTTCATTTGGTAGAAATGTTCATATAGTTTAGTGTTTACACTTTCAAAACAATAATATACTTTCAAAACAATCATATACTTTCTTCATATACAATCATATAACTTTATAATGACAGTTAATAATTCCACGGATATGGTAATGGTGTATTTGATATTGTAACATTCAATGATGTTCGATTTTTATTTATTCACTAATTGGATTGTTTGACTGTTTGATTTCAGGTGATAAGTGGATGCTATTCCAAGACATCCTAATCTTACTAGCCATATCCCTGATTGTTTTACAGGACTACGCTTTCTTGAAAACCGACTGTAAGTGATACTTCGCTATTTGGTAATATATCAAATTTACTATGAAATATATGTAAGCAGACTCTACTCACGTAATCTGTCATTTAACAAACTTTCTAGAAAAATCCCTAGTTGCTTTTCATCCAGTGTCAATATCATCAATTTAAGCAAAAATAAACTTCAGGTCACCTATTGAAAACTCTGTTGAAGGGTTATTGTGGTAATGATGCAGTTTTAAACTTACACAATAATCAGCTATCTGGTAGAATATGAATCATTTTATCAAATCAACAACGTGAATTAATAGGTAAGCAGGATATGAATCAGCAAGTAAGTGGATATGAATCAGCACTAGGCGCTGAATAGAATACTCACTGAGAGGAGTTAAAAATAAATATAACTTACAAGCGACGATATCCTTCAAGTGACATAGTTTGGACTGAATCAGCACTAGGCTCTAATGTATCAATAGTTTAAATTTTAGTGTATAGTGTATACCAGTTACATTTTAGTGTATACCAGTTACATTTTAGTGTATACCAGTTTAGTCAGTGTAAATGTATCAGTAGTTTATTTTTAGTTACACATTTCAAGTAGAAACACCTCATATTGTATACCAGTTACACAGTTTAGTGCAAAAGTTGAAACATCAATCAATAGATCAAGTAGAAAGTTAGAAACACCTGTTACTTGGTCTTGTTTAACATCAAGAGGTATGAGAGTATTTGTAAATTACAGTCATTACATATAAACCTGTTACTTGTTTATAGTTTAACACCGGTTTCTTATAAATTACAGTCAGTTCTAATGCAATGTTTAACACCTGTTACTTGTTTATAGTTTACATATATATATAAACATGTTACTTGTACATATCACTCTATATTTTTAAACCTGTTACTTATAGTTTATATATATATATAAACCTGTTACTTATAGTTTATATATATATAAACCTGTTTTTTGTAAATTACAGTCATTACATATAAACATGTTACTTGTTTATAGTTTAACACCTGTTACTTGTTTATAGTTTAACACCTGTGTCTTATAAATTACAGTCAGTTCTAATGCAATGTTTAACACCTGTTACTTGTTTATAGTTTACATATATATAAACCTGTTACTTGTACATATCACTCTACATATCACTCTATATATTTATCTATATCTAATCAGGTGTTTGTGCTATTGTTAAAATGGATGGAAATATAGAGTTGAAGGCTGAAGCTCGCTATCTCAGGCTCAATCTTTAAAGTATCTGTATTGTATTCACTATTTTCATTGCATTTTGTAGTATTTTAGACTATGTAGTACTGTTGGCTTGTAGTATTGTACAATTGAATTAACTATGAATTGAAGAACTGAGGAGTGAGGACTGTATTGTTGTGGACTGGTCACTGTAGTGTGTGTCATTGGATTGTGAATTATGTGATGATCTTTGCTGTGCTAATTGGATTGTTTCGTATGTGGCCTGACATATATTGATATTGTATGCCATCAGTCATGCTAATGAGCAATGTTGCCATATACCATCCCTGATATATATTGATATTGTATGCCATCAGTCAAGATATTGTATTGCTGTGCAACGGTTAACCGTTTGCCTTAAACGATTAACTTGCAACGGTTAACCGTTAACCGAACCGTTAAATTTAACCAGTTAACCACGGTTAAATTTAACCAGTTAACCACGGTTAAATTTAACCGGTTCGGTCGGTTCGTGCAACCATTTTTAACCGATGGAACGGTTAACCGAACCGTTGCTTTTTATAGGTTAACCGTTCAAATTAACCAATAGGTTCGGTTAACCGACCGTGCCCACCCCTAGCTCGCAGTGGAATTAAAGTATAAATTTCAAAAGTTTCCTTTTTGGATCTATTGGGCCTATGAAGTCTATAGAAATTATAGACCCAATTTAAAAGGTGTTTTAAATAAAATCCTATATTTTATTGATTAGTTTGGAAAAGTTTGAATTTGATATAAAATTAAATGAATAAATTTTATTGAAATTAATTTTTATAGAGGAAACCTTTTGTTTCCTTCTCTAATACTTATGCAATAAATTAAAAAATAAACAACATTAACTGAAGAGAGAAACCTTTTATTTCTCTCTCTAATTAGATTTATAGTTCATTAAATAAACATGTGAACATTCCAATTAAATGACTTTTTTAAGAATGCATCAACATACATTCAAATATATGACAACATAAATGAACTAATATAAACATGTGTGAATATACACACACACATCTAGATATTGGGATTTATATATATTGTGTGTTCATACACACACACTTACATATACATATTACATTCTCGCATGCATATCCGGAATATAAATACCTAACCATATATATATATATATGTTTGAGTATGCTACAATATATGTATGTGGTTTGTATACACATGTTGACAATACCACATATATAAAGCTTAGACATATATATATATACACACACACACATTATGTAATCTTTTTTGCCACTTATATTTTACACTTACATATATAAAAGATATGAAAATAATTTACATAAAGAGACAATTAATATAAGAGTAAATTTGAGGAGTGAAGATGGAAAAGTAATTTATGTGGCAATTAAATCTAATCAAATCTAAGTGAAAAGGAGAAATAATAAGGTGTAATTCTGCTTTACCCTTTTTTGTAGTCACTAATTAGACAATTAATTTAATACCACACGAGATTTAAAACCTAATTAATTTATTGACCCTAATGATGTAATTGGATCTAAAATATAAGTTTATGTTAGGTATAAACATATATGCAGTGAAGTAAAATTTAATTTTGAAACATGAAACTGAATTAATTGGAAATAAATCAACCAATTGAAATTTAGTTTAATATAGGTTTACAATTTCAATGTATAAAGAAAACTTGATTAGTTTTTATATATAACACAGACGCACACATGTGAGCATATACACATAATTTTATAATTCAATCTATTAAATTTGATCCATGATTAAAAAGGAATGAGTGTGTCAGTAAGAGTAATTTATTAAAACAAAGAAGATATACAACAACATACAACATCGTAACAAAAGAGGATTTTTTTCAGATCTTAAATAAAATAAAACATAAATTACTTGGTTAGATAAATTATTAAGAAATTATAAAGGATGCAACACATCAATTCCCCAACACTTAATTATTTCACATCCAATTAAATCATTAACATTCAAAACCATACACAAATAAAATTCACAGCCAATCCCAATACATAGCATAATTTTAAAATTAATTTTAATATGTGGCTGCAATTTACATATGTGTAAAAAAATTAGTTTAAACATCATGAATGAATTATAAACTTACCTGATAAACCTTGCCCTTCATGACACCTTGATTTGTGATTTCTTCTTATATTTCAAATAAATTAGCATCCCACCTTGCAGGAGATGATGAGCCACCTTTCTTTAATTTAATCTGATGTTGGTTTGAATTTGTTTTGATGTTCCTTTTTTTTGAAGAAGTTTCAGCCATGAATGAATGATAGAGAAGAGGAAGAAAACGTTACGTTCTGTTAAAGAAATAAAAAAATGAGGAGATTTTCTTTTTAATAGAAGTATAGGAATCTTTCCCATTCTATTATCAAAACTTCCTTAATTCCTTTTTAACTTTCAATCGGTTAAATTAATTGATTTCCTCTTCTCGCTATTATATGGCTGGTCCAAGCACATTCTTAAGGTGTAAATTTTTTGAATAAAATAAAAAATTATGTAATTATCGTATTATTTAAACCTTGTTTAAAATTATGTCGATATATGCAAATATAACTTTTATATATGCATTTAAATAATTATGAACACCAATTCAAAACATCAAATAAATTAACAATAATAAATATTTCATAAATATTAATTAATTTAACCAATTTACAACAATTTACAAATTAATTAAATCATGTAAATATCAGAGAAATCACAAATGTGGTTGTGTGACTCTGGGGTGTGAATTCAGTCAATGATTAATATTTAGAAATTCAAATATCAGTGTTCACACTTGAACTTTGCTAGTGGTGTAATAGTTTTGTTGAATTCATCGCTTACATGTCTTTTTGATAAAATCAAATTTCACAAACACTTAAGCGGTACCTATTAGTGATAATTATTTACCCCAATTCTCTTTGTCAAAACTATATCACTTTGGACTTATGGAAATTTGTGATGGTCAAAATTCCAGTATCATCCATATTCAACTTTATAGTCCAAACATAAAATCCTTGGTTCAATAATAACAATTACTATCAATCAAAATGTCATGGCCAAAGACTTTGACTTGACTTCAGTTGACCATGATACTAACCTCATGTAACCGAGGAACGAATCCTCTCTTGAATAGTATTTCACTTGCTTCCACTTGACCCAAATATGGTCGATCGATGGATGTCGTGCCACAATTTAACCATAATCAAAGCGGAGCTTCCATATTGAAGATCAACTGTATTCTCAAGTTAAGAGAACTGTGTAAATTAGTCATATTGATATTTTCTGTTTGGCCTTAATTATATTAACCAACAGAAAGCTATCGAGTGTGTCATTCCATAGTTATCCAATAACTATCAATATGTAACCCCTTAGTGCCCCTAGTAACCATGAGTAATACACTTTACAACATTAAGGAGAGCGTTACGTACTCTAGTCTCAACAAATATATCGATATATAGTCTCGATGCATCTTGACTAGGAATATTTAAAATGGTATATTTATTTTCATTGTGATAAATTACTCACAGTTACAACACTTTGTAACTATTATCACAAAACATATCATTTATGGATTTTCTATTAAATATACTTTTAATTAAATTACACATATATCAAGTATATAATAGAAAGAAAACACCTTTTATTTTGAACAAGATTGTATCGAGTTAGATAAATGTAAAAAATTACATAATTGCCCCTAAGGCATACCCTTAACTTTGTCAACTCCAGCCCTTAGTTAGATGGGCTGAGTTCTAGTTTCTTTAAGAAGCACCAGACAGACCTGAAAAATTACATATTATTAGCTATATGGGAGTTATTTCAAACTGGAATTTTTTTTAAAAGAGGCCAGTCACACTTTCATTTTTCTGGCACTAAAAAATGAAAAACCAACCACAATTGAAGACTGTAGACCCATTGCTTATTGTAATGTTATATACAAGATTTTGAGTAAAGTCATTTGCAATAGAATGAAGAAGATCTTACCATAGATCATTGCGAAGTGTCAAAGTGCGTTTACTAAAGAAAGAATCTGAAAATTCTCTTATGGCACATGAACGAATAAGAAACTTCAACAGAAAAGGTGCTGACAAACTTTGTTTAATTTCTAACCTCCACAAAGCATATGATAAGATTGTGAGAAATGCGGATTACAGATCTTAAGGCTAGATTTAACACTAGAGGGGGGGGGTGAATAGTGTTTTAAGGAATTACTAATTCTTTTTTAGTTTATATTAATTTGAACACAAATGTATGCAATATTCAGACACAGATATGATCACAGAATCAAACACAGATGCAGATATAAAGTAAAAGCAAAAAAGGAAAGAACACATCGGATTTTATACTGGTTCGGAGTTACCCTACATCCAGTCCCGCAACACAAGTACGGATTTCCTTTCAAAATCAGTTCTTACAATTACACCCTCGATTTCAAGGCCACGAGGTACACCGCTCCAGATTCACAATCCTCTGGGTAGAGATACTTGATTTTACGGGCAACAAGTTCTCTCGATTGATTTTCCAGGCTACAATCACACCTTTTCTCGCTCGATTGAATACAAAGAAGTCTATAACTCTGAATAGCACTGGGATCTTGTTGAGATAGTGATAGAGAATAAAACCAGAGATGATATAGTTAGATTCAATGGTGATTTCGGCAGAGTAATGGTAAAAATGTATATAAAGAAACGTGGAAGAAGAAGAGGAGTGAAATCAGAGAAAATATGATTATAAATTCGTTTAAAACAGCCCCTATTTATAGTAGAACAACAACCATGTCCATTCGTGAAAGGATATGACGAATAGACACTTCCTTTGAAATTCAAACTTTTGAAATAAACTATCACCTTGTCGTTAAGGGTTCCTTGGGGTTGTCGACAAGCCTAAGTTATTTTTGGTAATTTGTTTTTCTTTGAAAATAACTTCTATCTTGTATTAAAACTATTTTAAACTTTATAAATATACTTAACTATAGTTAAAATACATAAATAAGTATAGAGAATAATATTTTGGTATATATAAAATTTTACTATAATTTTATATTTAAATCTAAGTATAAATATTAAAAGTTAAATATATTATAATTAAAAGATAGTTTAAAACCAAGGATAATTTGATATTGAAAATAAAGATTATTTTGAGGCTAAAAGTATTTTAAAACCAGGATAGATGTTTTTGATTTAAAAAGGACGATTTTGAAATCATTTTGAAAACAAGATATAATTTTGTAAAACATTTGAATAAAAGTTAGTGGATACAAAACAATGTTCCACTAGATTTTTCGTAGGTTCCATCCTACTTAGAGTTCCATCCCTTTAACGGGCTCGAAGTGGATTCCATTCCACAAATAAAATGGATTTTAAGATGTCAGTGCTTTTCTAGGAGTTTTAACAAAATTCCTAACTAAATTACATATCTTGAAATCTTGAACTCTTGATAATCTTAATACTCATGAGTCTTGAATCTTGATACCTTTGATCTTGAGTTCATCAATTCTTGAATCTCTATACTGTACAGTCTTCATTCTTTGGTACCTGTATATATATCCTGCATATACATATATATCTAAACAATAATGTTAGTATTTATATTTTATAATCTTATTCTAAGGTTGTTGTCATCAAAACCAACTTCTCAGGGACTAACAATCTCCCCCTTTCTGATGATGACAACCTTTGTTTATAAAATATTACTTCTATCCTAATAACTCCCCCTAAAACTAATAACTCCCCCTTAATCTATGACTGACTATCCTATTGTATACTTCTCCCCCTTTGTCATCAACAAAAACTAACTCCAAACTATATAACTCCCCCTTATTCTTGTACTAAAGTACCTGCATTAATAAAAATATATAATGGAGTATATAATAGATAGATTAAGAGATAATTATACTGATAGACATGATAACTAATCAAAGATCATATAAATATCAATATGTATTTATACATATTATGTTTTGCACACCAATTATCAATCCACACCAAACCAAATCAAATCAATCCTAGCAATCAATTCAAATCAAACAAAGCTATCAAATAAAATCAAACATTACGAGGAACTTCCACCCATCCTTCTTCTCCAAATATAGGGTCTGTTTAATGGCATCCCAATTTTCATTTTCATTGGTGAGAGAGACTGGAGGATGTGCTTCATTATCATCATTGTGCAGGGAGGAAATCATCCATCGAATCGCATCGAAATGTTTTTCTTGCTCCTTGATCATCTGCATTTGACTCAACTCTAAGTGTCGCTGATTACGGAGAATGAAAGAAAGAATATTCTTGAAAGAACTAAGGGTTTCTTCAAGATTCTCGGTCAAACTATGAATTGGATCGGCCATATTTGAGTTTGTGAGAATAAATATAAATAGAGTAGATAAGAAATGATTTTGAGTGATGAATTCTGGAAGAAATATGTATTTATAGGTGTAGAAATTCGTTTGAAATGAATAGACATAAGGTAGTTATTCAAATTTCAAATTTAAAATGAAAAGTCATTTCTGACCAGTACTTGTCAATAGGGTCTCTGGGGGTTGTCGACAGGGGTCAGTTAATTTTGATGACTCATTTTGATTTTGTGAATAATTGTGTGTGTATATATATATTTATATAATATACTAACATTTATTCTGGAGATAAGATAAGCTAGAAAAGTAATTCAATTTCATTTCATAATAGAACGATACAATGATTAAACATTAAGAATTACATGAACATTCAAATCAAAATAAACTAAAACCAATACAACATGACATGAAAAGGTAGAACTAGTTAGAGGATGATGAAGATAATCCAAGCTTCTTGCTGACTTTGGAGAAAAACTTGTTCATCTTGGATGACATTTTATCCAATTTCTTACTAACGGACCGTTTAAGAGTCCGTTGATTCTCAACAATGGTCTTTTGATTTTTGAGTAAGATTTTGTTGGTTGGATTAGAGGGATAGTCAATACTTTCCAAGGATGTTTCACCTTCTTCTTCTTCTTCTATTTCCATTTCATCCCCTTCTTCTTCTTCCTCCTCTTCCATCTCCTCATGACCCAAACGCTCTTCTTTTTCGGCAAGAGTCTCATATGGTTGAAAAACATATGGAATTTTCATAAGAGAAATGTTTGAGTGATTAAAAACTTTTCTTAAAACAAATTCTTCTCCTTTGAAATCCACTCCAAAATAATTAAAAATTCGAGTGAGATAGATTCCATGATACAAAGTGTTTTCACCCACTTCAAAAATTTTGGGACGAAGTTCATCCAAAAAACTTGCGCCCAATTAATATCATAATTTCCAAAAATAGCAAAAAGTGCTTTGCAAACTTTTGAAGTTGGATTGTTAAAACTTCCCGATCTTGGGGTCAAAGTATGTTGTAAAAGAAGATTAACAATTCTTGCTTTTGGTCGAAAGTTTCGATTTATGAATTCAAAGTTATCATCTCCTTCGAAACTGTGATGAAATGTCTCACGATCATTTTCATTGATATTAAAACTAGAAAGATCCATTCCCGTGCTCTTGCAATTGAGAATGGTACCCAAAACATCACAATTTAAAATGATTCTAGTGCCTTTGACACTACTCCAAATTTCATCATCATTTCCATTATAAAATCCACGGTTGAGATTTGCATAGAAAATAGATTTGGATAACAAACAAAATCATTTTGTGAAGCATCAACACGACTAAGAACTTGGTTGTTTGCAAAAAGAGAATCGATTTCATAAGTAGAGAAATCTTGAAATAAAGCAAACTTTCCGGGATGGACTTTTCCATAGTTAGCATAGTTGATATATGCTTTTATAGCCTCCGGATTATTGAAAAGTTGCTCTTTTATATTTTTGGAAAGTCTCATTGTGGAAGGGTTGCTTGAAGAAACCATTAGAGTAGAGAGTAGAGAGCTTGATATTTTGAAATAAGAGTTTGAATTTGAAAATGAAAGATAAAAGCTGTGATAAGAGATAGTAAATAAATAGATTCTCAAGGGACAGGTTCTGTAATGACCCAAGATTTTAGGAATTTATCCTGAAAAATATAAATGAATTTAAAATAATTTTTAAATAAATTTTAAAGGAGGAATTGAAATAGCTTGATAGTGTATCAGTGTGTGTACATGTGTGCACAGGAAATGCACATGAATATAAGCTAAAGCCCTGAACTCCAAGAATGCATACATATTGATGTGTATGGAAATATATATATATATATATATATATATATATATATATGTAGATTAAATTCTTAAAAGTAGTATGCATAAGTAAATGTGTATATGAATGCTACTGAATAATTTGAGTGTACATGTGCATGTGTGTGTGGGTGTGTCAGTGTAGAATGATGTAGGAATATATAGGAGGGTATACTAATTATTTCAAAAAGACTTATATACAAATATATATGTGTTAATAAAATACTAGAGTTTAAACTAGTGAAATAAAATATATAGACACATTTTAATATAGGCAGAAATGAAAAGAATGGAGATATAAAAAGGAATAATTCTCTTATAAATAAATGAAGGAAGTACATACCATTTGCATGAAAGCTAAATATAGAAAAGAGTATTTAATAAATAACAAAACCAAGTCACATTTTTAGCATGATTGTAGACAAGGGGAAAAGTATTTTCTGAAAAGCAAAATTTCTGAAAGAAAAATGTAACCACTTTTCTCTTCACCCAAATTAAGCCGGGAAGGGGTAAAACTTTGGATTTAAAATGCAGATAACATGATTTTCTGGTGGGCAAAAATGGACTTAGCCAATACCCAAAACCCTAAGAGAGAGACCCTGCATATATATATACATGTATATGCAGCAGCCTCCTCTTCTCCTCAGAAAAGAATTTTGGAAAAAAAAAAGAAGAAGAAAAACAATACCACAGAAATCATAAGACAAGGGAAGAAAGAGAGCTTGAGGATAGGAGCAGGAGTTCATCAGTTAATTAAGGAAACAAGGGAGAGAGCTAGGTGAGAAAACTCACTCAAAAATCTAAGGCAATAAGTCCTAATGTAGGCAGCCAGTTAAAAGTATTTTCTTAAAAGAGTATTTTCATATATGAATGTTTATCTGTGAATTTAAACCTGAAAATGTTTTGATTTTCTTTGGTTGATCACTTGTTTTATTATAACAAAGTTTTTATGTGTTGTTAGTATACATATCTGTTTTATACACTCAGATCCATGTTATGTTAATGTTTGGGGATATAAACAAATACCCAGAAAATAAAATGTTGAGAATAGGCAAATAGTATTGGTTTTGGCTCAACCCAGAAAAATGTAAATAATGTTGAGCTGCAATATACTCATGTATAAGTGCTGAGGCTTGAAATAAAAAGGAATTAGGGGTGCAATAGGGTTACCTATGTGCTGATGCTCCTGATTCAATAAAAAAATGCATAGCAAACAAAATTCTGTGATTCAGTGAAACCAGGTCATCCTGAGTTTAACTCAAGCACAAATGTTTGCAAAAGAAAATCCCTCTCAGAAACCATAAGCCATTGTTAGTTGCCTAAACTCCTTTTAAAATACCAAGATGAATATCCATGTATATATACAGAACCTTATTTTGTAGTCACCAATGATTGTTTGCTTGTTGTTTCTGTATGATCATGAATAATATGAGATACCATGATATAGATGTTTTCAGTTAATGGATCACTGAATGGTTTTGTCATGAACAATCAAAAGGGGTTATTATTAACTAAAACCTGATTAGGAAATTGGGGTCAAGAACACTGCAGGAATGACTTGTGTGCTTGAGTAACATAAGTTGACACATGGCTTGTTTAAGTCCTGAGATCTTTGTGTAATGGAGTGAATTAGTTCATTACAGTGTGTCCATTGATTCATAAATATTGCAGATGAGACCAAGGATAGATAAATATACCAAGGAAATAATACTTGAGCAGATGAGAAAACTAGAGTTTTTCCCAGATTTGAAATATGAGAATTGAATAAATGATTTAACTCATATTAGTTATTTTCCTGTTTGGTATGAATGATTGTTTGTCTATGATTGAGTTGTATGCTTGAATGTATGTGCCATATTCATATGTGTAGTCTCTGGAAAGAAAGTTAAAGTGTGCACATGCACAATGACACAGAGCATGCACACAAGTATTTACCTGATTCCAAAGGACAGAATCTTATGTATATGTACTTAACTTGATTTTAACCTAATTAACAAATTGCTTTTGTGAATTTTCTCATACCAGACATGTGTCTGACCCTAGTGTGCTAATGGCATCTGGGGTGTCTCATTTAAAATGAGGCAGTTTCAAATGCTTTTTCAGGGATTGCAGCAACTAAGTAGGAGTAGGAGCAAGGCTTTGAGAAGAAGATATAGCATGCTAAACTTAGTTAGATAAGAGCCTAAATGTTGAAATCTGCATGTATTGATAATTTAAATTGCTACTTGTATTAAGTGTTGAATATTGGATGGTTATTTTGTTAGGTATTTTGTTAAAAGATTGACTTGTATCTGGAAACTATTAACTAAGTTGAATATCTGTTATGTTTTAAAAGGATTTTGATCAAATCTTGTAAGTGGATTTAGCAAGAACACCATGTTAAATTGAATGTTTACATTTTATAAATGCACTAGTCAATCTTGAGTCTATGAAAAGGATTTAAGTTTTGGGAAAATCAGGATAGTTGATTTTCAGAAAATTAAATGGTTTTATTTCCTACTATGGTATATGTATAAAAAAAAAATATAGGCATAGGTTGAATGTTTTATGACTGCAAAGTTCCCTTAGTTAAACTGGGTTCATACAAATGTCTCATGTCCTATTTTTAAATAAAGATATGATCTGTAGTAAGATAGATTGTAGGCCTGATTCAAATAGTTGCAGTTATATATGCACATAAACATGTTTTGTGCAAATATCAACACACCTTTTCCTTTGTACTTGTAATAGGAATCTGAATTTCACTCAGATTTTAACCAAATGCATTTTAAAATGCCAGACAGATCTTATAAGAAGAAATACAAACATGAATAATGATAAACACTTTTATCATTCTCAAAACCCAAGAACCAAACTCTTAATTTGCATCAATCATGAAGTCTTCAGGGTTGTAGGAATGGGCTTCAAAAATGATTAAGCAAGAATTATTGTTTTGTATGATGGAATTTAGGCAAAAATAAAAATATATCTGTGCAGATAGGTAGATAATGGATTCCAAACTGCACAGAAGAAAAATGAAAAAAAAAATGAAAAACAAAAATTGTGTTTGAACCGACCTGCATAGCACTCGAACTCGTGACCTTTCATGTATAAGTTAGGCGCGTTTCCATTACGCCTAGATGTTGCTTGTGTTCCCTTAGGATCCACTTTCTTTTATACTGATTTTGTCACTATTCAGAGCTTAACACAAACATCTATATTAAAAAGCTTGTTTACTATTGATTATTACTTGATCACTTCTTAGTTAGTATAAACAGACTAATGTGTATGTTTCCAGTGGATTGTTTGGTCAAAAAAAAAATTAGCAATCCAACATCCTCTTGTTTTTTCCAGAACTCTGATTCAAACAAGAGAGGCATATACATCCTCACATGTATGTGCTTACCTTTGTGAATGTACTGATATATTTATATTGGTTGATTATTGTGATCCTGGATATATTTGGTCATTGGAGAAAAGATATTGACCCTGAGAATTATGATTGCAATGGATGATATATATATATATCCTCTTTACCTTAAAAAAAAAATCCTTATGGAATTAGAGTAGTAATATATTGGGGTCATTTCAGTTGGTATCAGAGCTATGTTATTTAACATAGAAGAAGTAAGGATCAAGTTCTTATATAGAAATAAAATTAAAAGGAACTAAATATAGATATAACAATGT
The DNA here is from genome assembly GCA_030737815.1 of Allium fistulosum. Taxonomy (NCBI): domain Eukaryota; kingdom Viridiplantae; phylum Streptophyta; class Magnoliopsida; order Asparagales; family Amaryllidaceae; genus Allium; species Allium fistulosum. Next base: position 1,187,729,755 of record CM060904.1, on the reverse strand, counting down.
GCTCAGTGTGAAAAAAAAAACCACTGAAATAATAAAATTACTAATCAAACTAACCAGCTATGTAAATTATTATTAGCAAACTATGGTAGGGAGACCACCAAATCAGGGAGCAGGATCTTCCCATGCACCACCAATGGTCAATCTGCAAGACTTGGTGAGAGCATTTAGGGATGGGGTAGGACAAAGGCAAGAAAATCCCTATGAAGAACTCTCAAAATTACTTAAGACATATACTCATTTAGGAGGCAAAAGCTTTGAAGGGACAGAGAGTGTCATGGAAATTCAAACATGGTTGAGAACATTGGAAAGAATTTTCAATGACATGCAACTTGATGATCAAAGAAAGAGGCAAGTGGCTTCAAGACAGCTAAAAGGAGTAGCTTTAGGCTGGTGGGAAGTAATCATAGCAGGAAGAAATGAGAATGAAATCACTTGGAATCAATTCAAAGAGATGTTGGAAGCAAGGTTTGTACCAGCATCAGCAAAGACCACATTGCTAGAAGAATTCATTAGACTTAGACAAGGAACCATGACTGTCACAGAATACACTCAAAAGTTTGAGGGGCTTTCCACATATGGAGCAATGCTTGTGGCAGATGAGGCATCTAAAAATGATAGGTACATAAAAGGTTTGAACCCAGGACTTAGCAGAGCCATGTTACCCTATGCAGACAAGACTTTTGATCATGTGATAGACTTAGCTTTGAGGTTGGAACAGCATGACAAGGAAAGGGAGAAGTTCAGAAATTTTAAGAGCAATAATAACAAGAAAGGTAAGGGGAGGTATCACCCTTATGATAAGAAGAAAGAAGAGGCTAGTAACAAAAGCACTGGAGATGTCAAAGCTAAGGAAGACAAGAAGAAAATTGTGTGCCATCAGTGTGGAAAGGAAGGGCATATCAAACCAAGATGTCCAGAATTGAAAGGAGGAGCTTTCAAATGTTATCTATGTGGGAAAGAGGGGCATATGAAGAGGAATTGTCCTGAGTATAAACAGCAAGGCAAATTGGCAAATTTGGAAAGAAAAGGCAAAGCCACAGTGGAGAGTAACACTGTAAACCATAGCCAAGTGGAAGGTACATTACTTATTTGTACCATACCCATAGCAGTAGTGTATGATACTGGAGCAACTCACTCTTTAATTTCTTATGAATTGGTTAAAATGCTAAAACTGAATTGCATATTGGTTGAAACCCCATTGCATATACACAGTCCATTGGGGAGTTCTAGTGTTTTAAATATGATTTGTGTGGATGTGGAATTAAACATAGGAGGAAATATTTTTATTTCCAATTTATATGTTTTGAATTACCCAAATATAGGTGTTATATTGGGGGTAGACTGGTTAAGGCAATTTAAAGCCATAATTAATTTAGACTCATCCACCATATCATTGCAAAATTCTAGAGGCCAGAGAATCACAGTTTTATGTGAGGTAGCTAAGGAAGGAAAACTATATCACTTAGTTGACTCAGAAAAAGATTTCAGTGAACTAACCATTGAAGAAATTCCCATAGTCAATGAATATTTGGATGTGTTTGGGGAGGTCAAGGGTATTCCACACCATAGACTAGTAGAATTCCAGATCAATCTAGTTCCAGGAGCAAGTCCAGTGATTAAAAAAGCCAACTAGAATGGGGCCAAATGAACTAAAAGAATTAAAGAAACAGTTAGAAGAATTGGAAGAAAAGGGTTTTATAAGACCAAGTAATTCTTGCTGGGGAGCACCAGTGTTATTTGTTAAGAAGCAAGATGGCTCCTTAAGACTCTGCATAGATTATAGAGAATTAAACAAAGTAACCATTAAAAATAAATACCCATTGCCAAGAATAGATGATCTTTTTGATCAATTAGCAGGGGCAAAAGTATTTTCTAGACTAGACTTAGCATCTGGTTTTCATCAAATGAAGGTGGAAGAATCAAGCATCAAGTACACTGCCTTTAACACTAGGTATGGGTTGTATGAATTTTTGGTTATGCCATTTGGCTTGACCAATGCACCATCTTACTTTGTAGATTTAATGAACAGAACCTTTAGAGATTGTTTAGACAAGTTTGTGCTTATTTTCATAGATGACATTTTGATTTATTCCAAGACAGTGGAAGAACATAAGCATCATTTGCACCTGGTTTTGTCTAGGCTAAGGGAAAAAGATTTAAAGGCAAAATTTTCAAAATGTGTATTTTGGAAAGAGGAAGTACATTTTCTTGGCCATGTTATATCTGCCAAAGGAATTTCTGTGAACCCCAATAAAGTAGTGGCTATCCAAGCATGGAAGAGACCAAGCACTGTGAGTGAAGTGAGGTCATTTATGGGGATGGCAGGGTATTATAGAAGGTTTATAAAAGATTTTTAAAAAATTTCTACACCACTCACTAACCTAACCAGGAAGAACCAAGCTTTTGTTTGGTCAGAAAAATGTGAAAAGTCTTTTGAACAGTTGAAGGAGGCATTGGTGAATGCTCCAATTCTAAAGGTACCACATGGAAATGAAGAATTAGTGGTATACACTGATGCTAGTGGATTTGGCTTGGGTGCAGTGTTGATGCAACAGGGCCAAGTCATTGCATATGCATCCAGACAACTTAAACCCCATGAAGTAAGGTATGCCACACATGATCTCGAATTAGCAGCTGTGATATATGCTTTAAAACTTTGGAGACATTATTTATTAGGCACAAAGTTTGAACTCTACACTGACCACAAGTCTCTAAAATATTTGTTTTCACAAAAAGATTTGAACATGAGGCAACATAGATGGGTGGAGTTCTTAGCTGCCTATGATTTTGACATACTCTATACACCAGGCAAAGCAAACAAAGTTGCAGATGCTCTAAGTAGACAGCATGCTAAATTGGCTATGATGATGATAGCAGAATTTAAAGATTTGTCTTTGCTAACTGAGTTAGAGATTGAGGAGAATGGTTGTGTGCAGATGCATGGTGCACAAGAAGATAAAGGGAAGTTAAGCTTAATGACACTTCAACCAGATTTAATTCTGAAGGTAGGAAAAATGCAAGAACAAGATGCTCACTTATTAGAGAAGAAAATGCTCCTCTCAAGAGGGGAGGAAGTAATGAAACACCACATTGATAAAGATGGTTATGTGAGATACCAGAATAGGATGTGTGTACCAGAGGACATAGAATTGAAGAGGGAGATATTGAATGAATATCACAGAAGTAAATACTCCATACACCCAGGTAACACAAAAATGTATCAAAATTTGAAAAGAGACTTCTGGTGGAAGGGGATGAAATCTGATATAGCCAAGTACATTGCCAAATGTATGACTTGCCAACAAGTCAAGGCTGAAACTCAAAGACCATCAGGGTTGATGCAACCTCTTAGTGTACCACAGTGGAAGTGGGAAGACATATCTATGGACTTCATAGATGGACTGCCTAGATCTAAGAGAGGTAATACAAGCATATGGGTGATAGTTGATAGGCTAACCAAGGTAGCACACTTCATCCCAGTCAAGTCAGAAAGAACTGCACCAAAACTAGCTCAAATTTTTATAAAAGAAGTGGTAAAGTTACATGGCATTCCCAAAACCATTGTGAGTGATAGAGATACCATCTTCACTTCAAAATTCTGGAGAAGCTTTCAAGAAGCAATGGGAAGTGAACTATGTTTAAGTACTGCCTACCATCCTCAATCAGATGGGCAGACTGAGGTGGTAAACAAAGTTTTGGAGGACATGTTAAGGGCATGTATACTGGATTTTGGAGGCAACTGGGAAGATTATCTTCATCTAGTTGAATTTACATACAACAACAGCTACCAAAGCACCATAGGAATGGCTCCATTTGAAGCCTTATATGGTAAACCCTGCTTGTCACCTGTTTGCTGGGTAGAAGCAGGAGAAAGGTCTATTTTAGGACCTGAGTACATACAAGAAACCAAGGAGAAAATTGAGTTGATAAGAAGAAGAATGACAGCAGCTCAAGATAGGCAAAAGAAATTTGCAGACATGAGAAGGAGGCAGGTAGAATATGAGGTGGGAAATTTTGTTTTCATCAAAATCTCACCCATGAAAAATGTGCTGAGGTTTGGAAAACAAGGCAAATTAACCCCAAGATATATTGGACCATACAAAATTCTGGAGAGAATTGGTCCCTTGGCATATAAGTTGGAATTACCAGAAAATATGCAAGGCATACATGATGTTTTTCATGTATCACAATTGAGAAGGTGGGTCCATGACAAGGCAGAAATTCTTGAAACCCCAACCCAAGTGCAGATAAATCCTAATTTGATTTATGAAAAGGATCCAGTGGGAATTTTGGCAAAAGATGTGAAGAAGTTGAGGAATAAATCTCTAAAACTTGTGAAGGTACAGTGGAGTCTAGATCCTAGTGATTGCACATGGGAATTAGAAGACAAAGTTAGGATGAATTATCCTAAGCTATTTTCAGATTAAGGTAATTCTGATTTTTGATTGTTTTCTTCATTTTGGATGAATATATTTTTAGTTAATATAGAACTAAGAATCTATTTGGTAGAGAATATACTTGTTCTCTGAATTAAGTTTAAAATTTATTTTAAGCTTAGGAAAATTGTGGGACACAATTTCTAAAAGGAGGGGTGTATGTAATGACCCAAGATTTTAGGAATTTATCCTGAAAAATATAAATGAATTTAAAATAATTTTTAAATAAATTTTAAAGGAGGAATTGAAATAGCTTGATAGTGTATCAGTGTGTGTACATGTGTGCACAGGAAATGCACATGAATATAAGCTAAAGCCCTGAACTCCAAGAATGCATACATATTGATGTGTATGGAAATATATATATATATATATATGTAGATTAAATTCTTAAAAGTAGTATGCATAAGTAAATGTGTATATGAATGCTACTGAATAATTTGAGTGTACATGTGCATGTGTGTGTGGGTGTGTCAGTGTAGAATGATGTAGGAATATATAGGAGGGTATACTAATTATTTCAGAAAGACTTATATACAAATATATATGTGTTAATAAAATACTAGAGTTTAAACTAGTGAAATAAAATATATAGACACATTTTAATATAGGCAGAAATGAAAAGAATGGAGATATAAAAAGGAATAATTCTCTTATAAATAAATGAAGGAAGTACATACCATTTGCATGAAAGCTAAAAATAGAAAAGAGTATTTAATAAATAACAAAACCAAGTCACATTTTTAGCATGATTGTAGACAAGGGGTAAAGTATTTTCTGAAAAGCAAAATTTCTGAAAGAAAAATGTAACCACTTTTCTCTTCACCCAAATTAAGCCGGGAAGGGGTAAAACTTTGGGTTTAAAATGCAGATAACATGATTTTCTGGTGGGCAAAAATGGACTTAGCCAATACCCAAAATCCTAAGAGAGAGACCCTGCATATATATATACATGTATATGCAGCAGCCTCCTCTTCTCCTCAGAAAAGAATTTTGGAAAAAAAAAAGAAGAAGAAAAACAATACCACAGAAATCATAAGACAAGGGAAGAAAGAGAGCTTGAGGATAGGAGCAGGAGTTCATCAGTTAATTAAGGAAACAAGGGAGAGAGCTAGGTGAGAAAACTCACTCAAAAATCTAAGGCAATAAGTCCTAATGTAGGCAGCCAGTTAAAAGTATTTTCTTAAAAGAGTATTTTCATATATGAATGTTTATCTGTGAATTTAAACCTGAAAATGTTTTGATTTTCTTTGGTTGATCACTTGTTTTATTATAACAAAGTTTTTATGTGTTGTTAGTATACATATCTGTTTTATACACTCAGATCCCTGTTATGTTAATGTTTGGGGATATAAACAAATACCCAGAAAATAAAATGTTGAGAATAGGCAAATAGTATTGGTTTTGGCTCAACCCAGAAAAATGTAAATAATGTTGAGCTGCAATATACTCATGTATAAGTGCTGAGGCTTGAAATAAAAAGGAATTAGGGGTGCAATAGGGTTACCTATGTGCTGATGCTCCTGATTCAATAAAAAAATGCATAGCAAACAAAATTCTGTGATTCAGTGAAACCAGGTCATCCTGAGTTTAACTCAAGCACAAATGTTTGCAAAAGAAAATCCCTCTCAGAAACCATAAGCCATTGTTAGTTGCCTAAACTCCTTTTAAAATACCAAGATGAATATCCATGTATATATACAGAACCTTATTTTGTAGTCACCAATGATTGTTTGCTTGTTGTTTCTGTATGATCATGAATAATATGAGATACCATGATATAGATGTTTTCAGTTAATGGATCACTGAATGGTTTTGTCATGAACAATCAAAAGGGGTTATTATTAACTAAAACCTGATTAGGAAATTGGGGTCAAGAACACTGCAGGAATGACTTGTGTGCTTGAGTAACATAAGTTGACACATGGCTTGTTTAAGTCCTGAGATCTTTGTGTAATGGAGTGAATTAGTTCATTACAGTGTGTCCATTGATTCATAAATATTGCAGATGAGACCAAGGATAGATAAATATACCAAGGAAATAATACTTGAGCAGATGAGAAAACTAGAGTTTTTCCCAGATTTGAAATATGAGAATTGAATAAATGATTTAACTCATATTAGTTATTTTCCTGTTTGGTATGAATGATTGTTTGTCTATGGTTGAGTTGTATGCTTGAATGTATGTGCCATATTCATATGTGTAGTCTCTGGAAAGAAAGTTAAAGTGTGCACATGCACAATGACACAGAGCATGCACACAAGTATTTACCTGATTCCAAAGGACAGAATCTTATGTATATGTACTTAACTTGATTTTAACCTAATTAACAAATTGCTTTTGTGAATTTTCTCATACCAGACATGTGTCTGACCCTAGTGTGATAATGGCATCTGGGGTGTCTCATTTAAAATGAGGCAGTTTCAAATGCTTTTTCAGGGATTGCAGCAACTAAGTAGGAGTAGGAGCAAGGCTTTGAGAAGAAGATATAGCATGCTAAACTTAGTTAGATAAGAGCCTAAATGTTGAAATCTGCATGTATTGATAATTTAAATTGCTACTTGTATTAAGTGTTGAATATTGGATGGTTATTTTGTTAGGTATTTTGTTAAAAGATTGACTTGTATCTGGAAACTATTAACTAAGTTGAATATCTGTTATGTTTTAAAAGGATTTTGATCAAATCTTGTAAGTGGATTTAGCAAGAACACCATGTTAAATTGAATGTTTACATTTTATAAATGCACTAGTCAATCTTGAGTCTATGAAAAGGATTTAAGTTTTGGGAAAATCAGGATAGTTGATTTTCAAAAAATTAAATGGTTTTATTTCCTACTATGGTATATGTATAAAAAAAAATATAGGCATAGGTTGAATGTTTTATGACTGCAAAGTTCCCTTAGTTAAACTGGGTTCATACAAATGTTTCATGTCCTATTTTTAAATAAAGATACGATCTGTAGTAAGATAGATTGTAGGCCTGATTCAAATAGTTACAGTTATATATGCACATAAACATGTTTTGTGCAAATATCAACACACCTTTTCCTTTGTACTTGTAATAGGAATCTGAATTTCACTCAGATTTTAACCAAATGCATTTTAAAATGCCAGACAGATCTTATAAGAAGAAATACAAACATGAATAATGATAAACACTTTTATCATTCTCAAAACCCAAGAACCAAACTCTTAATTTGCATCAATCATGAAGTCTTCAGGGTTGTAGGAATGGGCTTCAAAAATGATTAAGCAAGAATTATTGTTTTGTATGATGGAATTTAGGCAAAAATAAAAATATATCTGTGCAGATAGGTAGATAATGGATTCCAAACTGCACAGAAGAAAAATGAAAAAAAAAATGAAAAACAAAAATTGTGTTTGAACCGACCTGCATAGCACTCGAACTCGTGACCTTTCATGTATAAGTTAGGCGCGTTTCCATTACGCCTAGATGTTGCTTGTGTTCCCTTAGGATCCACTTTCTTTTATACTGATTTTGTCACTATTCAGAGCTTAACACAAACATCTATATTAAAAAGCTTGTTTACTATTGATTATTACTTGATCACTTCTTAGTTAGTATAAACAGACTAATGTGTATGTTTCCAGTGGATTGTTTGGTCAAAAAAAAATTAGCAATCCAACATCCTCTTGTTTTTTCCAGAACTCTGATTCAAACAAGAGAGGCATATACATCCTCACATGTATGTGCTTACCTTTGTGAATGTACTGATATATTTATATTGGTTGATTATTGTGATCCTGGATATATTTGGTCATTGGAGAAAAGATATTGACCCTGAGAATTATGATTGCAATGGATGATATATATATATATATATCCTCTTTACCTTAAAAAAAAAAATCCTTATGGAATTAGAGTAGTAATATATTGGGGTCATTTGAGGTTCTCTGGTCAAAAGGTGACTTTTCAGAGACTTGAATGAAGTGAAAAGATGGAGAGAAATTCAAACATTTGAATTCAAATTAGAATTTCAAATTTTTGTACCCTTGTCGACAACGTGGGGGGGGGCCCTTGTCGACAGGTGTCTCTGAATTTTTATGATTTATTTCTCTTAAGTATTCTAATATATATATATATATTTATTTATTTATTATTTTTAATGTCTATATAATATCTGGAATATTACTAGAATTATAGTATATTCCATAAAATATTATGATACTATTTAAAAATCAAAATAATAATAAAATAATAGTAAAAATATAATAAAATAATAATAAAAATTTTAAAATTCAAACGACACACCAGTTCAAAATCAACCAATCAAACATCCAATCCTAAGCATGCAATTTCAACCAATGTATTGTAAACATGTACCTTTTTCTGAGTCCATTTCTTTGAATTCGTCGGAGTCGTGAACTGCCGTGAAACACATATTTGAATTATCTGTCTTCTGATCATCATCGCTTGAGGACGAGTCTGAGTCATCTAGAGTAGCGGTAAATGCACGTTTTCGTTTCTTTGCGGAATCATTGTTTATAGGAAGATTTTGCTTATCTGGATGCGGACAGTCTCTTTTGATATGGCCTGGTTCGTCACAGTTGAAACATTTGATATAGTTTGGCACTACATTCTGATTACCAGAGTTCTTATAGTTGTTTCTCTTGAGATTATTCATCTTTCTTTTTTTCAGGAATTTCCAAAAGTTCTTGGTCATAAAGGCTATCTCTTCATCATTATCGCTGTTTGAGTCTGATCCATCGGTCAATGCATTGAATGCAATTGATTTCTTTCCAGATGCTTTGCTTTCTCTTCTCCCAAGCATTTGGACTTCAAACGACATTAGATTTCCAATTAATTCTTCTATCTTTAAGGTACTGATGTCATTTTCCTCTTCGATCACAAGTGGAGAATGTACAATATCCTGAAATCTACTATACATATCTGGAATAGACTCATTAGGATTCATTTTAAATAATTGAAACTGATTTGTGAGCATGGAAATTTTGGTCTGTTTAACTTTGCTTGTTCCTTCGTGAGTAACTTGCAAAGTTTTCTAGATTTCATATGCAGACTTACAAACTGACACTCTATTAAATTCATTCCTATCAAGTGAACAAAACAGAATACTCATAGCTTTAGAGTTATTTTGTGCGACGGTCTTTTGCTCAGCAGTCCACTGTGCAAAACCAGTTGTGGGTTCAAAATATTCAGTCTGTGTGATATTCCAAGTGTCTAGTCCTATAGATTGTAAATATATTTTCATCCTACATGCCCAATATGCATAGTTACTGCCATTAAAAAGTGGTGGTCTGATAGTAGACTGACCTTCTACCAATGAACTAGTGATAGAGGTAATAGAACCAGTGTTGGTAGTAGTGACAGTTCCAGTGTTGGTAGCCATTTTGAAAATTTTCAAAATTCAGATTATGAAACTTTGAAAACCTTGCTCCGATACCAAATGTGAGAAATGCGGATTGCGGATCTTAAGGCTAAAATTAACACTAGAGAGGGGGTGAATAGTGTTTTAAGGAATTACTAATTCTTTTTGAGTTTATATTAATTTGAACACAAATGTATGCAACATTCAGACACAGATATGATCACAAAATCAAACACAGATGCAGATATAAAGTAAAAGCAAAAATGGAAAGAACACACCGGATTTTATACTGGTTCGGAGTTACCCTACATCCAGTCCCGCAACACAAGTACGGATTTCCTTTCAAAATCAATTCTTACAATTACACCCTCGATTTCAAGGCCACGAGGTACACCGCTCCAGATTCACAATCCTCTGGGTAGAGATACTTGATTTTATGGGCAACAAGTTCACCCGATTGATTTTCCAGGCTACAATCACACCATTTCTTGCTCGATTGAATACAAAGAAGTCTATAACTCTAAATAGCACTGGGATCTTGTTGAGATAGTGATAGAGAATCAAACTAGAGATGATCTAGTTAGATTCAATGGTGATTTCGACAGAGTAATGGTAAAAATGTATATAAAGAAATGTGGAAGAAGCTGTTGCGCTCCAACCACACCAACAAAACTGTTGCGCTCTATGATCCCCTCACCCACTTCGCTACCGCCTAAAGACTCACCTAATACCATTGTGAAGTAGCTCTAGCCATAGTCATTGATGGCAATTTCCTATGATTCTGACCAAATCTGGCATGATCGAACTCCATCGATCATCTCCCTTCATCCTCCTCTACAACTTAGTACCATCTGATCGCCTCATAGCTGTTGTTTTCCATTGTTTATGAAGCCAAAAAATCGACATCAAGGTGTGTTTACAAATTTATTGCCACCTCAAGCACTAAACCAATAAATTGGTCATAGTCGTCTCTTCATGTCATCGATATGAACAATTTGATATGTAATTCAATGAGGTTTGGACATTGTGAATTTCCGGACAAATTTGTAATTAGAGAAATTTATCTGCCATTAAAATTTAATTAGGGAGGATTTCGAGATTAGAGAAAAGAAACAAATCTAATGACGTCTAGGATTAAGGAAAACTCATATTTATAGCAAGTGTTCGTGTTTTTGGATCTAAGACAGTTTTAGGCCTAAACATATCTGATTTAGTTATTGTATCTAAACTCGAACATATTATATATTAAAACTCGTTTCTCGAATATTCTAAACGCAATGGAAATATCAAAATTTCCAAAAAGAAAACTCTTCTCAAAATTGTCTTTCGTCATTTTTTTAGACTCAACGATTTTTGATAACTAAATAATATTAAGTGTGGAAATTCTACGAGTTGTTATATTCAAATAAATTGCAATAACGATGATTTAATGTAATGACCGGGCGATTTTTGACCCCCAAAAATCGACACTAATACGTTCACTGCATACAGTGCCGAGCAATTGATAGCTGGAAATACCAGGTTGTTAGGGTTTAAGAAGAAAAGGAGATAGACGAAGCAAAGAGAAATAACAACACAGAATCTCACATACGCAGCGGAACAAAATATAATATACAATAACAACATTTTATATAAAGGAAAGCTGTAACTGTTAATATACATACAAGTTATCAGAGTACAATCACCAATATAAGAATCTGGATAGTTATAATAACTTGTCCCAAACTGCTGAATATACAGCTTATAACACACAGCGGAATATAACCAAGTATGTGAAATACATCTCTGCTATCCGGCTCGTCTCTTGAGCTCCAAGCGTCCGAACCTGAAATTCTATAATACTCGAGTCTGTCCCAAGCATTACAATAAAGTAACACCCAAGTCAGGCTGGAAAGCAACGTGAGTAAAACCCACTCAATCTGAAATACTTAAGTTATAAAAATCTTTTGAACAAAGGTAACTCGTACAACACGACGAGTTTTTATCTAGTTATAGCCAAAACACTTCAACAGAATCCATCGATATTATAATAATGTCTAAGTATAGCTACTTATTTAAAATAGTTGAATTTGTTAAATTAATCCAATTCCAGCACATTAAACTCCAAAATAAAACCCGTAAAGGTTCGTAGTGATTTTCAAATCGAAATTGTTTTGGGTAACACTGTTATCTGATTCCGTCCTCTTCGAATCTAAGCGATAAATTTAAAAGGGTTAATTTGTTTAAAACAAACAATTTTATATTTAGGGTGACAATATCCACATATGGAAATTTATTACAGACGTTTATTTTGAATTAAATGTATCATCATTTTAATCTAACTATTTTAACCCGTCTAACCATTTGATGGCAAAGACAAGAATAATTTGAAATAAATATCCAATAGTAATACGCCAAGATATAGATTGTTACTAATTTAACGATCAATAACAAATATCAAAACAATTCACGCATTAGGATTTTATTAACTTTACTTAACCGAATCCATTTATATTTTTATCAAAACTAATTACAAATTAAAGAAAATTATAAAACAATTTATTATTAGTTAATCAAAGTTTAAGACTCTATTTAATATCTAATTTGTTAATTTACATAAGTTTTAAGTCAAATAATAATAATAAAATTAATTACCCATTTAAATTATAAAATATCATTAAACTTTACATTACGAAAAATCCATAATACTAATTTATAATACGGGTAATAGGATTAAGATACAAAAAATATATTCACGTTGGTTTGGATTTAAGTGACCATAGAACTAGAGTTTTTAATAATTGAAGTTATTATATAAAAGAAAATATAATTTCCATTCTTCCGTTTTCCTTTTCTCTTACTTTTTTCCTTCTGTTTTCTTTTTCCTTGGCCCATACCCGACCCATCCCACTTCTTCCCATTCTCCTTTCTTTTCCCAGCTCCTACTCTCACCTCTGTTCTTCTCTTTTTTTTCAACCCAGCCATGCACGTATGTGTGCACATGCACGTCACCTTCGGTCGCGATCGCTCGCCGCCGTTTCTCCAGCCACGTCGCCCTCGACCATGACCCTCCGTTCCACCACCTGAAACCGTGTGCGACAACCTGGTTCGAAAACAAACCCCTCAACCCAAAAACACCAAACAACAGAACAACCCAAAAACACCTTTCCTCGCCTTTCCCATCCACCATCAATCACCAGAACACGTCCTCGGCGTCGCCAACGCCACCTCTTCTTTTTCTCCTCCATGCGCACATTCCCGTGCTCCTCTTGACGTCGCCATTTCCTCATGACCGAAGCCACCCACAAACCACCCTAAAACCCTAGATCGACCACGACCCGTCACCATGAGCAACTAAAAACCCCCGAGCTATTTTTCATGGACTCCCCACTACCCTAGCCTCCTCCATGTCAAACCACTGGCCACGAAATTGGCCACGACGACGGAATTTGCCACTTCACCCAAAACTGTTCTTCTCAACCTTCCTCACTCAATACCTAGTTAAAAATCATCAAACTACCCTAAAAAATCATCGTTTTCAGTTACAAACCCAATCATGTAACCCAAGGATTTAATTAGGATACTCGATTTTTGCCATTTATAAGCTATCTACTGAAATTCGTATTTTTTCTACTCCTTCACCTTATAATATCAACGAAAAACTAATTTTAAAGTAAACTACATTCAAAATAAAACACATTTCCTTTTGGAATCAGGGCCTCAAACTAATTGGGTAAGGAGATAAGAAATTTCAATGTTGCAAGCTATTAGCTTTATTCAAAGAACAGGCTGTTAATCATGTTTATAGTTTTACAGTGTGTTCAATTATGGTTTAATACATATAACAGCATCATGAATACTTGTCAACATTCCAGAGTCCTTCCAATCTATTTTTTTTTCAAATCCATTGATGTATTCAAAATTTACAATAAGCAACTTGAAGTTTCACTCACCTCTTTTGGAAAAATGAACACTGCTGTTTGTTGGAGCTTGAGTATTTAGCTTTATCTATAGTTTTAATGGTGGATTAAGTTGTTTTATGTTTTGTGAACTAGAGTGTATACGTGCACAAAACCAGGTAGTATATATAGAGAGAGATAACATTAAAAAGCTGAGGGTTGTTACCATGTACAATAATCTTTTTCCATTTTTTTTCTTTTCACTTTTTCTTTGATTTGATCTTCTAGTTGATTTGATTTTTAATTTTGTGCTTGACTTGATTTATTATGTGGATTAGATTTCACATGACTTGATTTTGATTTTGTGTGTGTGACTTGATTTTGAAATTTGTTATGATGATGTCTCCTTGCATACATACATCCTTTCATATATTTATATATATTTCTTCACACTTTACATCTATATATATATATATACACACACTACTCTTGTAAACATATATAACCGTTCATATAAATTTTGTTGTCATCATGCACATATATATTTATACTCATACATGTTTCATATACTTATATATATATAGTTACATATACATATATATTTACATATTCATCTATACATTAGATATACACATGTTTACCTATGTATAGATATTTATATTTTCCTTATGCACTTTTATATACATTAGTTCATATGGCATATATATATACTACTTAGGTATATATTTTGTCATCATATCCATTTTTACCTTTTTAAACATTTTTATATATTTATCACTACATATGGACATATGTATATATATATATTTGTAATCGTCATCAAGCTCATATATATATATATATTTATATATACATATATGGATATTCCATCTTAAATTTTATCGGTGGAGTATATATATATATATATATAATTTAACATATCTAGAAATTTTATTTTAAATTTGAACACATATTTTTTTTTTCATCAGTATGTAAATCCAGATATTTTATTTGTCAGAAAATTTATCTATTCAACTAATACAAATTTATATCCAATAATTAAAATCAGTTAATTACTCAACATCCGATGGCTAAAAGTCTGGGTCGTTACATTCCTCCCCCTTAGAACTTTTTGTCTTCGAAAAGGAATGAAACGAGAATTTGAATTTTGATGTGTATTATTAAATCATTTTTAAACATTTAATTCCTTATCCTTTTATTTTACAATTTAAAACACTTTAAATCCTGTAGTATTACCAAACTAGTTTTATAAAAATATTTTTCATAACTCGATGTCCAAACAAGTCTATCCTTGTTCTTACAGGAATTCAGTCATACGTTGATCAGGCGTAGGACTGAAAATCTATAAGTACTTAGTTGACCCGTTTTCAACACCCAGTGAAAATACTTGAAAAACCCTTTTCAAAAATGCTACGGAAAGTATCACTTCCTTCCCCACCATGGATCACAGTTAACCCGATGATTGCGTCGCCATCCCGGCGAAATCATAAGAAAACCGTAGGCATCCGCACCTCTCGACTTTCGCCTTGGGAACACCACAGATCGCAGCTACAACAAGGTTGCGTTGCTATCACAGCAAAATCGTAAGTAGTCTGTAGGCAATCACTGCCCCTCGAATTACGCTGTCAAATGAAACTATACCACATAGATCGCAGGCTACACAAGGTTGTGTCACTATCCCAGCGGAACCTAGTGTAGACTGTAGGCACTCGCTGCCACTCGAATTACGCTATGGAACCAAACCACATAGATCGCAATCTACCGATGTTACGTCGCTCTCCCAGCTAAATCAAACGTAGATTATAGGCAATCACCGCCACCCGACTTACGCTATGGAACTGCGATAGATCGCAGTTACACAAAAGTTACGTTGCTATCACAGCAAAACCCAATGTAACTATAGGCATCAGCAGCACTCGACTTACGCTACCCAACAAATGATCATCAGGAACTCATTGAGTTTTATCCGAACGTCCTCTGGGATCCCAATTCACATTGAACCCACCCTTTGAATTCCTAGGCAGAACCACCCAGTGGATCTCCTACTATAAGTTTCGACTCTCATGGGGTGCATTTCCATACTTTGTCTCAAAAAATATCATACTATATACATATATAGTACCTTTCAAATCATACTCTTTATATGTATCACATATAAACTTTATCCATACAAAATTGATATCTTCAAAATCGATAGCTTTCAAAATTTGGTTTACCTAATTCTAAAAATTGACTATTTGCCCAAATCAGAAGTCCTTTAAAATTAATGGGTTCCAAAACCTTTTCAGTTTTCATTCTCATATACATATAAAATTATTCTTCCCACGAATAATTTTCGGATCAATAATTTCTGAGTCCACCTCATACTTAAATAACCTCTATTTAGTATTTCAAATATCTTTCAAAGATCATTTCTCTCTGGTTATAATTTCAATAAGGGAAGTTTGAATATATAACTAACATCTATATTCATATTAATGCCAAATCAAAATTTCCAGTTCGATTACCTTTTCAAAGTTATTTGTCACAATTCTTACCTCTTATAAGGGAAGTTTCAATTATAGTAACTATTAGATCTTCATCTTTAAGTCATCACATTTACTCAAAATGTACTATTTCACCTCGAAATCATTTTTGCCTTAATATTTTGATTTCGGTTCCAATTCAAAATTTGCTTCGAGTTTCTTTTTGGGTTATAACTTCAATTAATCCCAATTCGTATTTAAATCCATGATTTAAATATAAATAATTTTCACTCTGACCAGTTTGAATTTAGAAAATAGCTTGAATAGTTTTAAAATAGTTAATATAAGATAGTTTAGGTATTAAAAAGAATGGTTTGTATAGTAAATAGCTTGGAGAATCAGAATGAATTTGAATATATAAGAAGAAGATTTAAAACAGTTTATATTAAAATAATTTATTTAAAAATAGTTTCAAGGTCAAACTAATTCAATTCCCAATCTCCAATTCAAATCAATTTCAATTTCCATTCCCATTTAGACTGATTCAATCCCGATTTCAATTCGAATTAACTTCGATTCCCATTCTAATTCAAATCAATTCAATTTGAATTAATTTCAATTCCATTCTCAATCTTTAAACCATCTTGAGTTATATAATATTCGAGTTCGATTCCCAAATATCGATTTAATCACTTAACCCAAATTAACCTTCAATATTTAATTTAAAAATCCAAATCTTTCAAAATAATTCAATTTTCGAGCCAAATTTTGAAGTATCCTTTTAAATTACTTTTACTTGGACTTATTCAAGTTTTGAGTAAGAGTTCAAATCCTTTTAAGCAAATCAATTTTCGGAATTCAATTGGTTTCCCAATTATAACTTCAAAATTTTAAACCCGATTCTTTTAAACAATTTCGGTTGACAGGTTCATTTTTAACATTTCAAATTTAAGTTCAGAAATAATTCCATTTCCATAGATTCAATTTTATTTCTTAAGATCAAGATCTTTTAAATAGTTTCAAATCAAAATTTTATTCCTATTTAATTTTAGGAATGGATATATATCATTTCAATCCAAAATAAATGTCATTTCAACCTACTTCTTAATTAATTCAAAATAATTCGATTTACAGTTTTATATATTGTAAATAATATACAGAATGATAGCAGGATATATCAAATAAATAAACATCCAAATTACCTAAGACATCAATCAATGGCACCCATCATAAATTTTCAGAATTCAAGACTCGTTTTATTTCAAAAATTGTTTTGAACTCATTTACACATACTTAATTTCTCTTGCACCCCTATCAATTCCATACCTTTTCTTTTATAATTAAATTCATTTAACTTCCATCAGTTAAATTTCACCTTGAAATTTTCAACTCCAGGTTATAAGTTCAAACTTTATTTAACTTGGCCCGAGTTAAATTCCAATTCGTTTAATCCAGTTAAACTTCTCAATTTAAATGTTTACCTCTTGAATTTAAATTCTTATTAGTATCACTATCCACTTATAAGTTCAAAAACTTACCTTACCTTTGGGTTATACTTCACTTTTCAAGGGGGGTTCCAGAATTCAACACCCAGTATTTATTTCAAATCAATTTTGAAATCACTTATATATATATTGTTTGTACCAAAAATGGGCACAACACTCTTCGGAAGTTTTTGAAGAGATAAAAGTGAAGAATAAGAATTAAAACTGTGGGTTATCTAACAAAAACTCCAAATAACAGAAAGTAAATTGCAAAGACAAGCGATTTAGAGTGGTTCGGCGTTTTGCCTACGTCCACTATGAAGTTTTATGATTTTATTGCTCGATGCTTGAAGATTACAATTCTTTATACTGTAGTACAACTGAAATTATATGCTAAGTCTCAATCTAAAGCAGCGGTGGTGTTCTGGAGTAAATCTGGCAGAATCTGGGCGCTCTTTAGTACTTAGAATTGTCCGACCCCTTTTCTGAATGACCAGGGGCTCTATTTATAGGTGTAGGAGGCTGATATTTCGCCTAAAATCCGGGGAGACCAGTTCTGGTACGTGAGGGGGCCACATGGCCGAAATCTGGAGAACCGGGCCCACTTTGGGATCGATTCGACCCTTGGTTCGAATCGATCAAGAAAGTGTCCAATCGAGTTGAAATTTGGTGCGAACATTCTTCATCATGTGTTTAAGCTTCTGTGAAAATTTCATGGCATTTGGACTTGTAGAACTCGAGATATGATCGATTCAATGTTGCATTTCTGGTGAGTCATGGATACTTCGAATCGATCCCTTCGACTCGATAGGGTCGAATCGATCGTCTGAGCATGTGCTTGGTGACATGGCTCGCGTGTTTCTCGCATCGAGCCGCTTTTTACTCCGGGTTGACAGGGTCGAATCCATGGCTTTGGTTGCTTTGACTTGGTCGATTTGAAGTAGTGGATTCGAAGTACATGGATTCGAACGTATGCTCGTTCGAATCGATCACGCTATACCTTATCCACTCGATTCGAAGCTACTCTTGCAGGATGGAATCAGAGCATAGTCATAGGATGGATTCGAAGGATCTTTCCTTCGATGGATTCGAACATAAGCATGTGAGGATGGATTCGAAGCATGGCTATTTGGATGGATTCGAACCAAGGGCCTGCTTGATGAAGTCGAAGCAAAGGTACTCCTCGTGGATTCGAAGCAATACACGTCTGATGGATTCGAACATAGGCTTCGCCTATGGATCCGAACTAAGGACTGTCTACTCCATTTTTGTCGGTGATATCTTGAGCATACGAACTCGGATTGACTCGAAACTTGAAACATTGACTCTCATGGCTTAGCCTGTCATATCCTAGCAGTTTCGGCCCGATTCGGACTCGGACAAAATTTGTCGACATCCATAGTGAGCCTGTGGATGACCGACCTCTAGGACGGACTGTCATTGGATTACTAGTCAATTCTTTGGTGTCACGGCCTTGCCAAAAGGCGGGATAACATTTGCCCCCCAAAGTACGTCTTGTGTGAACATGACGTGCTTTGAAAAGCTGCAGTCTCACATTGGACAGCTATGACATGCTTTGTTGAAAGTTGTACTCTGTATCGCTGTAATTGACCATTGTATGATCGTGATTGGCTGTTTGTCTGACTTTAGTTAATGTTGCATGTTTGCAAGTTGTTGCCAGTCCGGCCTGTTGTCGAATTCTGCCTCGATCCTCTCCTGAACCGATTTGAGATCCGAGTTTAAACGGTGCTTTGACGATTGTCTATGATTATCCCTTGGTACTGATCCTCTCCTGAATCGTTGTACAAGGTAGACAAGTACTAATTTTTATATTCGAAGCGATGCGTTTATTCCAATTCGATCGTTTTTGATGGATTCGAGATGATGATTCGAATCGATAATCTTTGATACGTCAAGAGTCGATGGTTTTGAAGTTGGCACTTCGAATTGATGGGACACAGTGACTTCGATTCATCTTCTGTTAATTGCCTCGAATCAATGGAGCTTCGAATTGATGGGGTTCGTATCGATGGGGCTTCGAATTGATGGGGTTCGTATCGATGGGGCTTCGCATCGATGCTACCCGGACGGACTCGAAGCTTTGATGAGTTTGGTAGTGATGAATTCGAAGGCGATGGGTAACCGAGCGATTGTCCGAATCGATGGTGTTGTGACCTGTTATGATCGGTCAACACGACCGGGAGATGAAGAGCCTCGAGTCGTCCTTGGAACCCATATAAATACGCGATGCCAATTTCATTTTACTTTTTACTTTTTTCTATCGCAGTCGCTCCTTTCTTCGAATCGATCCTTCAGAGCCGGAACAACTGTGCCTTGCGTGAATCCATCAAATTTTCCCAAGTCCCCATCTGTAATCGAATTCACTCAGGTAACTAAGGGATCGATTCGAACGATGAAAGATTAAACTGGAACCTTTGTCATTAATTTCAACTCCTTTTCTCGAAAATCATGAGGAATAGCGCGACCGGAGATGGGTCGACTCGACAGATCTGAGGAGCGAATCCATTCGTGTCGCATCGATCTTGAGTGTTAATATGGAGGAGGGTCGCTGCTTCGTATCGATCCAGGAATGACCAGTTCGAATCGATCTCGAGGGCAAGGCTTCGAATCGATGACTTGGAAGGAAAAAAGAAAAGTGCATCGAATCGATCGATTCGAAGTAATGTTATCTCGATCGATTCGAAGGAATTGAATTCTGATCGATTCGAAGTTACGCGGAGCTCATGGATTCGAAGCGCTCCTCCATCCTAAGGCTTCACCGAGTCGACCCTATCGGAGTCGAGGCGTGTGGATTCAGCCGTCATCGATTCGACTCATATTGATTCGAGTCGATCGATTCGATCGCGCTGGCATCTGTTCTTCTGACTTGCTCCAACATCTGAATTACGGCCAATTTCAAGTTGAACTTTGATGAACTTAACGAACTTTAGCATACTTGACTCCGACGAGCTTCGGCCCTGCATAACTGAACTTGATTGTAGGATTATACTTGAATTTCCTTTGAAGCTCGTTGATGGAACTGTGACTTAATCAACAATATAACTGATTTATACTTGAAGTGGTCAGTAACGTTTGGATGGTGTGGAAGTGACGGTCAGCGATGACGGTCATTCCCAGTCTCGATTCTTGGAGTTTCGTCGTTCATACACCCCGTTTTAATCTGTAGAATCTGATTAAGTAACGCACAGCACTTGCACTGCACGACACGTTCACACACTTCACACTGGGGAATGCACGAGCTCTTTATGTACTTAACGTTTCTTTATGATGAGTTAGTTAATTATGGAATCTTCGAGCTCCCAACAACAAGAGGTACAGAGCTCGACTCCTCCGGTCCTTGAGATTCCCGATATTCCTGCCGACGTAATCGATCCAGCTCCAGATGAATTGCCAGAGGCTATATTTATCGAGGACCCCGTTGACTCTGTCCAATCTAACATCTCTGAATCCTTATTGGGCCGAATTTGCTTGAAACATAACATATCTCTGGAAGATGTGTTATTACCCAGTGCCGCTGATAGACCGCACAATCCGCCCGAAGGATATACAGCTTTCTATCGCCATGCTTGCGCGGCCGGAACTCTTCCTCCTTTCAATCAATATATCAGAGGGATGCTATCATATTTAGGAATCGCTCCTTCGCAACTTCATCCCAACGGGCACGCGTTGCTGAACAGTGCCTTTGTCATATTTATGGACTGTCTCTTTCGCCCGCCAAGGCCAACCGAGATTAGACATATATTTAACTTCAAGAGTAGGGGTGATAGCCCGTCTTTTACATTTCTGGAGGCAGTTAGGAATTGCCAAGTTGTTGTCGGAGCCTGGACCCGACTGAGTTATTTCAAGAACGAATGGTTCTATGTTCGATGCCCTCCGGGTTTTGCTAGGCGATGGTTTTCTAGACGTAAGCGCCTTAACCTGTTCTCTTGACCAATAGCTTTTTGGCGTTAGTATTGACATCTTATTTCTTTCACAGCCATTATCTCCAGACCCGATGGTGGGTACTTCAGGGGTATAGTCCGAAGTCTTCAAGAAGTTCCGAGTGAGCTAAGACATATCGACTCGGTGATGAATGACTATAACTTAAGAACTCTTGGTCTGATCGAAACCAATCAAAGTATAGTTATCGAGGGGTTGGCAAAACCCGCCTCCAAGAAGGAAAACAAGAAGAAAACCAAGAAGAAAACAACGAAGAAACCGCTCGGAATTACCATAACCGAAGCGAGTGATGAAGAAAGAACCCATACAGATTCGGAGCCGATGGCTGATCTCTCGGGAAACTTTGAAGAGTCGGGAGAAAAACGGAAAGGCAAGGCCGCCGTTTCCAAAAAACTTAAGTCCAAGGGGTGGAAATCTATAGATGTGTCTCCTCCCACTTCCGGAGTCATGATTTCTGAGGCCGCCCCTTCTCGTTCGAGAGATTCTTTCAAAGGGCTTGACGATATTCCTATCCCAGATTATATATCGATTTCTCATAATCCTGGGTTGGAGGAATTTCAAGATGTCCTAAATATGAACAAGCCCTTTCCTTTAAGTGCGGTCAACACTTCCGGTCGGTTTGGGGGTTTACACATTTACACACACTTCCACAGCACTTCATGACTTTTGCATAGTAAACATTGCTTTATCGGATCCTAATCCGTAATTCTTTTTTATCGCAGGTGAAATGTCAGGCAGAGGATCTACTCTGGATAGGCTCCGTAATGTGCGCCAATCTTCCCCATATTATGATTACCGTAGAAGAGAATCGGATAGAGATCACGGGCATGGTTATACTAGCCAGGAGCGCCATGATAGGGATAGAGACTATTGGCGTGGCCGCTCTAGCCATGATCGCATTGACAGAGATCGGGGGCACCAGCACCGATCCCGATCTCGTTCTCCTCCGCCTCCTAGGGCCCCCGTAGATCTCCCTGGGCCTTCTCAGCAGCCGCAACAGCCTTCTCAATCTTCACGGCCCGATACTCAGCGGAAGAGTGGAACCAACAACAGCCGCTATGGTAGAACAGGCTCCGGCTGAATTGACAAGTGAAGGAGCCATCAAACTTGCGCAAATGAAAAAAGATTTTCCTGAAATTTGTATGGATGCCTTTGTCTTCCCTCCTAATCTTAAAAGAATTCCTCCGAATGCTGAGAACATTGCTCATAATTATATCCATGACTTCTATGCTCAGTATAAGGAGTAGTACAAAGCGGCAGCGAAAGCATCGAAGGTAGCTTTTGACCGGGCGAGGATCATTGAGGAACGTGATGCTGACATTGTTAAATAGAAACGCATTATTCAGGTTCTTCAATCCGAAATGGAGACGCTCCGGAAGTCAGAGCTTGAAGCACTTCAGAAACATGAGGATGCCGTGGCCAAACTGGCGAGGATGCAACAGGAACACTGCGCCACGGTAGAAGAGATGGGTCACCGCAACACCACTATTGCAGCTGAGCGAGACTTAGCCATTAAGGAGTTGAATGAGCTCAAGGCCAAATTTGCCGAAATGGTGAAGGAGAAGGACGATGCAAACACCACTGCCCAAGAGGCTTGCGACCAAGCTGTATCTCTTAGAGCCGAACTTGCGGCGGTGGCGGCTAAGTCTAAGTCTGCGGAAGCAGAAATTCAAGAGAAGATTTTGGAGGAGAGGTCCAGGCTGGATGTTGAATTTGATGATCTCTTGGTTACGTACAACGCCAATGTGCTGGAGCACAGGAATTTAGCGTGGCTGGGAGAAGACTCCATGATCCTGTACAACGCCAGGACCCGGCTGGTGGATGAGAAGAGAGCAGCGCATCCAGATGAAACACTTGATGACTTTGAGCTGGAGATGCGTTTGCTCACCGAGGATGAGAGGAAGGTCCTTCATGAGGCGGTGATTTCTATGGCGAAAGAAAAGCTTGGTGTTCAATTCCTAGAGACAGGCGAGGGCTCAGGGACTGCGCATCACGAGGAAAATGTTGAAACTGTAATTCCAACATTACCTGAAACCACTGGTGCGGTTGATCCCCAGTCCGTCCCTGCATATAATCCCGACCAGCCGCTGCTATCTTCCACCGATGTTCCTGCTCATGCTTCTGTCCACGCTCCGGACCAGGCTAAGGAAGGTATTTGAACGCTTCCCGCATTTTAGTGTGAAGAACCTTAAGCAACACACTTGGCTAACAATCTTTGCTTTGTCGCATTTCAGTGACTGAAGCCGTTGTTTCTGCGCCTCTTGCGCTATCAGTTCCATATCAAATGCAAGGGGCTGTTTTTACTGAAGCCATCACGACTTCTACCTTGGTTGGCGAAGAGGGAGATGCAAACATGTTTTCTTTTAGCGCTCAAATGATTGTGGAGCTTCTTAATGAACCCATCAATCCCTCAGTTAATCCGTCCGATGCAATGAGTGGGGCTGCTCTGGCCGTTAGTTCATCTATGCCAGCTACTGGTACATCCGATGTGGCCCAAGCATCCCGCGAGGGCGAAGTTCTTGCTGAGATTGATGCCGAGATGGAAGTAGGGACTGCTGGTATGAATCCGTCAGGGTCTGCCCCATTAATGGTGATCTCACCAGGCGGTACTGTAGTTATTGAAGCTGCTCCTGCCCCACTCCCCGTTACTGCTCCCATGCCTTCAACTCGGCCTCCGAGAAGAATTCCCGTCGCCTCAAGCTCTGAGGAAGATGTTGATATTATTTCGTTGCCGGAGGACAAGCCTGAAAAGAGTAAACGGTCGAGGGGAAAATCAGGCAGCGGATCTGGTGGAGCTACCTCGAAGAAGAAAATAAGGAAGAAGAAAGATTGAACTCTTTCTTTAATTTTCCGTTGCATGGGGTAGTATTTTGTTGACTTTTCTGTAGCCGTGTATAGATGTGGATTCGGCTCCCACTAGTAGAAATTTTTTGAACCACTTTGTACTCAGATTCTTTTTGTTGATAGTGGAAATGAGAATGTATTCCCTTTTGTCTTCAACTTGTTATGTGTTATGGTTCTGCCCCCAGTATTGGGGATAAGTGTGGAGTTGACGTACGTTTATACTCCGCCTCGCGCTCTGGGAGTACGGAGTTAAGTAAATGTTTATACTCCGCCTCGCACTCTGGGAGTACGGAGTTGAGTAATGTTTATACTCCAGCTCGCGCTCTCGGAGTCCGGAGTTTGTTGATATTTATGCCCAGCTCGCGCTCTCGGAGTACTCTGGGGTTTTGTGAATGTTTATACTCCGTCTTGCGCTCTGGGAGTACGGAGTTGAACATTCCTTAACAAGTGTTTGTACCCAGCTCGCGCTCTCGAAGTACTCTGGGATTTTGTAAATGTTTATACTCCGCCTCGCACTTTGGGAGTACGGAGTTAAGTAAAAAGTTTGTACCCAGCTCGCGCTCTCGGAGTACTCTGGGATTTTGTAAATGTTTATACTCCGCCTCGCACTCTGGGAGTACGGAGTTAAGTAAAAAGTTTGTACCCAGCTCGCGCTCTCGAAGTACTCTGGGATTTTGTAAATGTTTATACTCCACCTCGCACTCTGGGAGTATGGAGTTAAGTAAAAAGTTTGTACCCAGCTCGCGCTCTCGGAGTACTCTGGGATTTTGTAAATGTTTATACTCCGCCTCGCACTCTAGGAGTACGGAGTTAGGAAAACGTTTATACTCCGCCTCGCACTCTGGGAGTACGGAGTTAAGTGAAGGGTTGTCGTGTATCAACCCGTTTCTGGCCTGATGTGACGGCTTGCCCTCGAGCTCGGGGTTCATTTAGCGAGTGGTTGATCGCTTCGTAGCCACTCCCTACTTGAATAAATTCCATTGTATGATGGAATTTAGCTCTTCGTGCATCGTGATGTTGTACATTGTGTTTTAATGAATCACAGCTCTGGCTCGAAGAGATGGCATTTTTATTGCTGAAATAAGAAAAATATGGCAAAGTCAGTTGCCTTATTACAAATTCTAATTTCGAAATGCAGAAACAAATTTAAAAAATGGAATTTAAACTAAATGGATAAACATAGCTGTTATGTGCAATAGCGACGAAGACTTTCGCTATCCCAGGCCTTTGGTGGAGCTAGACCATCAACGGTCGTTAACTCATATATATCGTCCCCGAGATTCTGCTTAATCTCGTGTGACCCTTTCCATGTTGGTTTCATGTGTGGGAGTGCCGGATATTCTTTTTTAATGACAATCTTATTGTGTTCAAAAGTTTTAAGTCGGTCCTCGGCATTGCGCAATCGGGCGACTCCAACTCCGTTGACAGTAGGGAACTTTAAAGTTAAGCACCACGGGGCGATTACGGCTCTGAATTCAGCAAGGGCAAGTCGTCCTAAGAAAGCGTTGTATGGCGAGACTATGTTCAACACAGCGAACTATAATGTCCGAACTCTCCTATGTTCCTCGGATCCCAACTTAACTGGTAACTTCACCATCCCAATAGGTATGGTAGCGCTACCGTTGAATCCATGGAGGTGAGTTTGGCAAGGTTCCAAATCCCTGGCTTTCATCCTCATTTGATTATAAGCATGTATAAAAAGGATATTCACAGAGCTCCCGCAGTCAATCAGTATCCTCTTCATCCAAGCTGGACCTACTTGCGCCGATATCACGAGTGGATCAGTAGTCGGGCTTCCGACATAATCACTATCGTTGTCTCGGAAAGTGATGTCGTTAGTCATCGCTCTCTTTTGTTTGGTCGAAGGTCTATCGTCCAAGTTATCATCATACTCAAGGTTCGAATGCTTGATTAAGTTGTCATATGATTCCATTTCTTCCCAGCTTCGCTTCGCTGGACGAGGATCACTACTTATAGGATTTATGACTAGCCTTCCACCCGTATGAGCGGGTTCCTCTTGTCTTTCTTGATCTTATGCACGATTCTGATTTGACGGACCCGCACCACCAGACTGCGGCGCCCGCACAAACTGATCTAACTTCCTCTCCCTGATCAACTTCTCAATGAGGTCCTGCAAGTGTCGACACTCATTGGTATTGTGGCCATAACTTTCGTGGAATCTACAGAACTTCCCTGTTTGAATCTGCCTCTCCGATGATTGCTTCGGAGCCGGCTTCTTGTATTGCATAGTATTGCAAGTCTGTAGGTACACATTTTCCAACGATGTATTCAATGGTGTGTAATTATCGAACATTGGAGCCTCACACCGCGGGCCTCGATTTGAGTCTCTTTTCTTATCTTGACCACTGTTGCCTCTTGGCTGAGTTTGTTTATTCTGGATATTTAATTGAACTTTTCCGGAATTTTCACCGGACTGTTTAACTGCCACATTACTTTGTACTCCTTCAGTTCTGGGCATCGCATCGTCTTGCTTCCTAGACTGTTTCGCGTCCTCTTGCCGTAAGAATTAAGCGACTTTGGAGTAGAAATGGTCCAACGATGCGGGTGGTTTCCCAGCTAGCCAACTTCCAAACTCAGAATCAGGATCGATTCCTTTAGTTAACGCCATCAAGATTGAGTTATCGTTAGGATTACTAATCTCTACACATGCCGCGTGAAATCTTTCTAAATAACGTCTGAGTGTTTCTCTCTTAGCTTGGGTGACACTAGATAGGGTGTTAACGTCTTTAGGTCTAGCGACATGCATGCAGAATTGTTCAACAAATTTCTTAGCCAGTTGATCAAATGAAGAAATAGATCTAGGTGGTAGTCTTGTAAACCACATCGTTGCAATTCCTCCCAGTGAGATGGGAAACTTCGGCATTTCATTGCATCATCGGCCCTTGCGGCGCTCATTGACCATTCATATTTCAAAATGTGTTGATTGGGATCAGAATTTCCTTCGTACATAGGGAGAGTTGGCATTCTGAATCGCCGAGGAGGTTCAGCGTATAGTATCTCGTCCGTGAAAGGAGTATGACTTCGAGAAATCCCCCAATCGTCGTTGGTAAGACCTTGGCTTTCGCGGATCATCTGACGTATCATAGTCGAAATGTCGGGCATTGCTACATTTTGAGCCTGCTGAGCTAAGGTGTGGTCGGGTTCCACAGCGCGAGTTCGGACCGGGCGCTGTCGACGGTCCAAATTTCGCCTCCTTGGCTCAGCGTCTTCTGGGACGTATGGTTCAGGAGTACGCCCACGTTGCTGATTATTTGGCTCTGAAAGATTTCGGGTATCAACCCTTGTTTCTATTTGGCAGTTGCAGCATGGTTGTCTGTGGTATGCTGTGTAGTAGGGCCTCCTTGTGTTGAGGGCCCGGCCTGAAAGCTGGTCGACGGTCCTGCCCTCAACTGTCCAACAGTCAAGGCGGGTTGATATCCGGCCATTTGTGCATGACTCCCGTCTAATCGAGGACGGGTAGATCTGTGATAGTGGTCCGATGAGGCGGAACTTTCAGTAGATGATCGGGAGATATCATCCCGTCTGGACCTTCTACGGCCTTGGCGGTTCAGTAGGTTTGTTAATTCAATATTAGCACGCCACTGTTCGGCCAATTGTTGCCGACTTTGAGTTAGCTCTTGAAGCAACATATGGAGCTTCTGTCTGGTGACTGGTCCAGACGGTTCTGAATGAGCGACGTTGTCTTGGTTGGATGGCTGCTGTTGAGCAGGATTCTGTCCATCCCTACCTTCTTGTCCAGCAGCTGTAGAAGCGGTTCTTGTGCTAACCATTTTGAATGATGAATCCTTTTCCTAGACTTTATGCAAATCTGAATAGAATGGAAGGATTATGAATTAGAGATCTGGATCTTCCTCTTGGATTTATACAATCCGGTATCGATGGTAGATCCAAGGAGCAGGAGAAAAAAGCGGGTTTTGCTCTCTGTGAAAGCACCAAAGTGTTTGTACCAAAAATGGGCACAACACTCTTCGGAAGTTTTTGAAGAGATAAAAGTGAAGAATAAGAATTAAAACTGTGGGTTATCTAACAAAAACTCCAAATAACAGAAAGTAAATTGCAAAGACAAGCGATTTAGAGTGGTTCGGCGTTTTGCCTACGTCCACTATGAAGTTTTATGATTTTATTGCTCGATGCTTGAAGATTACAATTCTTTATACTGTAGTACAACTGAAATTATACGCTAAGTCTCAATCTAAAGCAGCGGTGGTGTTCTGGAGTAAATCTGGCAGAATCTGGGCGCTCTTTAGTACTTAGAATTGTCCGACCCCTTTTCTGAATGACTAGGGGCTCTATTTATAGGTGTAGGAGGCTGATATTTCGCCTAAAATCCGGGGAGACCAGTTCTGGTATGTGAGGGGGGCACATGGCCGAAATCTGGAGAACCGGGCCCACTTTGGGATCGATTCGACCCTTGGTTCGAATCGATCAAGAAAGTGTCCAATCGAGTTGAAATTTGGTGCGAACATTCTTCATCATGTGTTTAAGCTTCTGTGAAAATTTCATGGCATTTGGACTTGTAGAACTCGAGATATGATCGATTCAATGTTGCATTTCTGGTGATTCATGGATACTTCGAATCGATCCCTTCGACTCGATAGGGTCGAATCGATCGTCTGAGCATGTGCTTGGTGACGTGGCTCGCGTGTTTCTCGCATCGAGCCGCTTTTTACTCCGGGTTGACAGGGTCGAATCCATGGCTTTGGTTGCTTTGACTTGGTCGATTTGAAGTAGTGGATTCGAAGTACATGGATTCGAACGTATGCTCGTTCGAATCGATCACGCTATACCTTATCCACTCGATTCGAAGCTACTCTTGTAGGATGGAATCGGAGCATAGTCATAGGATGGATTCGAAGGATCTTTCCTTCGATGGATTCAAACATAAGCATGTGAGGATGGATTCGAAGCACGGCTATTTGGATGGATTCGAACCAAGGGCCTGCTTGATGAAGTCGAAGCAAAGGTACTCCTCGTGGATTCGAAGCAATACACGTCTGATGGATTCGAACATAGGCTTCGCCTATGGATCCGAACTAAGGACTGTCTACTCCATTTTTGTCGGTGATATCTTGAGCATACGAACTCGGATTGACTCGAAACTTGAAACATTGACTCTCATGGCTTAGCCTGTCATATCCTAGCAGTTTCGGCCCGATTCGGACTCGGACAAAATTTGTCGACATCCATAGTGAACTGTGGATGACCGACCTCTAGGACGGACTGTCATTGGATTACTAGTCAATTCTTTGGTGTCACGGCCTTGCCAAAAGGCGGGATAACATATATATATATATATATCCCATTTACATATCAATTCACACTTCAAATTTTAAACCAACCTTGTTTTCTATCCAAAACAAATTCCTTTGGAATTTTTCAAACCAATTTTTGTTTTAAACAAAAATTTCCATATTCAAAAATATTCTAAATAATATTATTTATTATTTCCTTAAACACTTTGAAACACATTTCAAAATTTTCGGGACTTAGATTCAAAACCCCACAATTTTGATTCATTTTAATTTATAAGACATATTTACAATTTATACTTATATAGTTTCACTTTCTTAAAACATTTCACATTGTTTTATCATTGTTTATTCTGTAATAAACATCCTTTTATTAAGACACAACAACCATTTATGATAATAATTAATATTATCATATCTGGAAACCAAACACATTATATATTCTATAATAATTTACTGAAAAATTATTTCTATATCTATAAAATATAATCAGGATAAACTTATTATAAAAACACTTTGAAAAACACTTTCAAAATTTTCGAAATTTTAAATTCTAGTTTGAGTCTATTTTCTGCTTAACTTATTTGCATAATTCATTCTTATCGAATTTCTATTTGGTTATATGTATATATTACCACTTAAATTTTATAATCTTGTCTGACTATAATAATAACAACCAATCACCTTAATATATCATAATAATTCAGAAATTTTATTTTCTTTTTATATCAAAATATAATCTTATATAAAAATTATTTTTTAAATCATTATATAAGAAAATAACAAGTACGCCCTCATATATAATACACTTAACTCATTCTAGGGTACTACTGACCCTATCTCTAATGAGTAATCCCTACCAGAGCCAAGGTTCTCGCTTAACCTTCAGCTCTGATACCACATGTAACGACCGGGCGATTTTCGACCCCCGAAAATCGACACTAATACGTTCACTATATAGAGTGCCAAGCAATCGAGTGCCGGAAATACCAGGTTGTTAGGGTTTAAGAAGAAAAAGAGATAGAAGAAGCAAACAGAAATAACAACACAGAATCTCACATACGCATCGGAACAAAATATAATATACAATAACAGCATTTTATACAAAGGAAAGTTGTAACTGTTAATATACATACAAGTTATCAGAGTACAATCACCAATATAAAAATCTGGACAGTTATAATAACTTGTCCTTAATTGTTGAATATACCACTTATAATACACAGCGAAATATAACCATGTACGTGAAATACATCTCTACCATCCGACTCGTCTCCTGAGCTCCAAGCGCCCTAACCTGAAATTCTGTATTACTCGGTCTGACTCGAGCATTACAATAAAGTAACACCCGAGTCAGGCTAGAAACCAGCGTGAGTAAAATTCACTCAATCTAAGATACTTAAGTTATAAAAATCTTTTGAACAAAGGTAACTCGTATAACACGACGAGTTTTTATCTGGTTATAGCCAAAACACTTCAGCAGAATCCATCGATATTATAATAATGTCTAAGTATAGTTACTTATTTAAAATAGTTGAATTTGTTAAATTAATTCAATTCCAGCACATTAAACTCCAAAATCAAACCCGTAAAGGTTTGTAGTGATTTTCAAATCGAGGTGGTTCAGGGTAACACTGTTATCCGATTCCGTCCTCTTCGAATCTAAGTGATAAATTTAAAAGGGTTAAATTGTTTAAAATAAACAATTTTATATTTAGGGTGACAATATCCACATTTGGAAATTTATTACAGACGTTTATTTTGAATTAAACGTATCATCATTTTAATCTAACTATATTAACCCGTCTGACCATTTGATGGCACAGACAAGAATAATTTGAAATAAATATCCAATAGTAATAGGCCAAGATATAGATTGTTACTAATTTAATGATCAATAAAAAATATCAAAACAATTCACACATTAGGATTTTATTAACTTTACTTAACCGAATCCATTTATATTTTTATCCAAACTAATTACAAATTAAAGAAAATTATAAAACAATTTATTATTAGTTAATCAAAGTTTAACACTCTATTTAATATCTAATTTGTTAATTTACATAAGTTTTAAGTCAAATAATAATAATAAAATTAATTACCCATTTAAATTATAAAATATCATTAACATTTACATTACGGAAAATCCATAATACTAATTTATACTACGGGTAATAGCATTAAGATACAAAAAAATATATTCATGTTGGTTTGGATTTAAGTGACCATAGAACTAGAGTTTTTAATAATTGAAGTTATTATATAAAAGAAAATATAATTTCCATTCTTCCTTTTTCCTTTCTTTCCCTTTTCTCTTATTTTTTTCCTTTTTCCTTGGCCCATACCTGACCCATCCCTCTTCTTCCCCTTCTCCTTTCTTTTCCCAACTCCTACTCTCCCATCTGTTCTTCTCTTTTTTTTCAACCCAGCTGTGCACGTACGCGTGTGCGTCACCTCCGGTCGCGATCGCTCCCCGCCGTTTATCCAGCCATGTCGCCCTCGACCACGACCCTCCTTTCCACCACCTGAAACCGTGTGCGACAACCTGGTTCGAAAATGAACCCTCAACCCAAAAACACTAAACAATCGAAGAACCCAAAAACACCTTGCCTCCCCGTTCCCATTCACCATCTATCACCAGAACACGTCCTCGGCATCGCCAACGCCACCTCTTCCCTTTCCCCTCCATGTGCACGCCCCTATGCTCCTCTCGACGTCGCCATTTCCTCATGACCGAAGCCACCCACAAACTGTAACGACCCTGAATTTTGAACAATTTAAATTGAAAATATTTAATGAATTTTAAATATTTGAACGATGATTTGACTTGAAATTCGTTTAGAAAAATTTAACAATAAAATTTGTTAAAGAAAATATCTTTACAAAATAAATCAGTTTTTAAAAAGAAAAAAAAATAAACCCATACCCCTTAAATAATATCAGCCCATACCCTATACCACGTCCTAACCCATACCCCTCACGTTTTTCTTCCCTTATCTTCTGTAAAACCCACGCCCCCCTCTCCATCTCATTCATTCGTGCCTAAACAAAATCGAACGAAGAAAGAAAAATAATGGCGGCCTCAATTTTTTTCGTTTGTTTCCTCGTCGCTTCCAACATTTGGGCTTTGTCCATGTTCGTTTCACTGGAAAAATTGAAGCTTCAGCTTCGTCGACTCTTGTAGCTCTAGCTTGCGAACTAGGGCTCGGCGATCTCGTTCGATTTGGAAAATTAGGGCTTCGTTTTAAATCAAAGGCGCCGGCTTGTCTTCCTTCGTCTCGCTCGCAACCTCTTCGAGAAAATGTGAGTAGTATACTCACATCTGATTCAAACGCACGCGTAGTTAGTTCGATTTGTTTTGTTGTTGATGATTTCTTTAGCCCTGTCAGCTTCATATCTGATACTTGATGCTCTTGATTTTGAATTTTAGCTGTTCAATATTCTCGGCTATCACTGTGTTGATTTCCTTTGACTTCGCCTTTTTGATTTTTCGTGAATTTCTTTCTTGACTTCGGTCTGACCTTGGTTATATGATTTTCTGGTACATTGGTTTCGGCCATCATGTTGCTGACTATGGTTTAAAATAAAAATCTGCAACTAGATTTTGTGGAAAGAAATTTAGATGAGGATTTTCTTAAATTTTGAAATGGCTTTCATTGTGACTTCGGCCTTTATTTTGATCGTGAAAATTGTTTATCCACAATTTGTTCGAATTTGCTTGTGCATTTCTCTGTTGATGATTCTTGAAGTTGCTTGTTTCACTTCATGTATGGCTGGACTGTAAGCAAA
This sequence comes from Allium fistulosum, assembly GCA_030737815.1. Classification (NCBI taxonomy): domain Eukaryota; kingdom Viridiplantae; phylum Streptophyta; class Magnoliopsida; order Asparagales; family Amaryllidaceae; genus Allium; species Allium fistulosum. The sequence continues at coordinate 1,187,696,274 of CM060904.1, read as the reverse complement.
TATTTAATTTAAAGTTTTAAAAGTTTGGCTTGAATAATGATCTGCATGATTGATTACATGAGTAAATCTGTAGGTCTGTATGTATTCAAGTATTTGAAGTTAAGTAATTCACTTTAAAAATAGTTAATTACAGAGATAATTTTCATTGCTCAACCATTCCAATACCCAGTGAGCAAACCCTTCAATCTCTGATTTATTTCTCTGATGCTTGTGAGTAGCCTTATCTTTAAGCCTGATCTGCCTATTTGTGTGAATGCTTGAAGAAATCCTTGAAAATATGTTGAGAAGGTTGTTTGCCTGTTTGTTTAGATTGGGAACACATATATATGTATACGAATATTGCTTGCATGTCTGTTAACAACCTGTTTCAACTCTGTTTATCAATATGATTGTGAGTAACTTTTTAAAACTTAGAAAAAAAAAATTTGATTGCATGCTTGAGTACTGAAGTGAATAAGTACTGCAGGTGTTTTAAAGTAAATGTCTGATGTGAATTTTTATATGTATGCATGCTGTTATGTGCTCTGCTTGTTCCCAGTCTCATTTTCCTAAAGTTAAATCCCTGACCCTTTAATTTAATTGTTGTTAGGGTCTGGTTATTAAACAAATGTTGTTTGGTTTGACTTAAATTTTAGTTTAAAATTTTAATTAAGTCAAATTAAAACTTGATGGCCTCTGGAAGTAAAAAAAAAAAAAAAACATCAATGCATGTATTGTGGAGTCTGCTCTTGTAATTACAGTTCCTGGTATGCACCACTGTTTCATTTGAAGTCTGACACTTCACCATTGACAGTTTCATCTTACATGTAGAAATTTAGTTTAATTCTCTAGTTCATTCAAAACTGGGTAACTTGTCACTGTATTTGTTCATGATGTATCTTGCATTGTTTTCTAAACTATTGCAGTTTTGTACTGTTTCTAGTGGGTTTGGATATGGGAATTGCTCTGTCACCTGGCTGTTCTTGAGACCTTTGTGTTAAATTCACTTGATTTTCTCGAGTCTAATATCAAGATTTGTTGCAGCCTTCTGTCCTAAGTCATGTGTATTATTGAGTCTGTACATTCATTGTTATAGAGCCTGCACTTTTGCCTTCTGATCTTACGTAGTAATTCCTGTGTCTAGTTTACTTGATGGCATTGGGTCTGGTGTAGTTGTACACTTGATTACTTCTACTCTTTGGTCTACATACCTAGTGTGTTCACTGACTTGATGTCTAACACTCGAGACTTGTTTATGCTTGCATCTGTACCATTCTGTGTGTACTTGCTACCATGGTTACAACTTGTACATTCATGTTTTGAGGCGTGTTGTACCCTGCTGTCTCTGTGCAGCCACTGTCTTCTGTTGATTGATTTGAACTTGGGCCGAGATTTAATTTTATGTCTCGACCATTTATTTGAATCGCATTTGAGTTGAACCCGACTTTCTCTGGGTTTGACCTTATGCGCGTTTCGTGAATTTCCGTTGATCTTTTGTGCATTTCGTATGATAGTGGCGAGGCAGTGCACATGTATGTGCGTGTGTGCACTGCAGCCACCAAGAAATCGACAGTTTGAATTGATGTTTCTTTGCGTCGGATGCATTGATTTTTATGCCATATTGGCGAGGCCGTACACGCGTGCGTGTACGGCAGCCAATTGAACTTCGACGGTTTTTAAAGTGACAACTTCAATTATCTTAAATTGATTTGGTCGAGTTGATAAATTGTTTATTTATCTCTGTTGATGTTTTAAATCTGCTGATTTATTGTTTAACACTGTTTAGTGTTAAAAAAAAAAAAAATTCGTTATCCGGTTTCTTTGTTTAAAGAATCGGATAGACGAGAATTATTGTGACTGTCGTCTATTTAAATTATTACTGCCTATATGCACTAATAAACTGGTTTGAATTAGACTGACCTGTGTATTATTTTCTTTTGAATATAATACTCGGGTCAGACCGAGTATTTTTACAGCTTGAAGATTTTCGAGCAGCGAAGTTAGAGAGAGAGAGTAAAGAATCATTTTTAGTTCAGAAGAAAATTGTATTTTAGAAATTCCGCTGTATCAGTATTAAATTGTATAAACTCTGATGTATATAAAAGATTTATAGTAATGAAATAAATTCTCATTTGTTTTAATTCAGTGTTATTATTCTGTGTTTCTGTGGCTGATTCTGTTTAAACCTTATAAACTAAATAACAATTCGTCTTTTTGAACGTTTCGAGTTGGTTTAATTACCGACTGGAGATGGTCAAAAGGGGGAATGTTACAGAGTGGTATCAGAGCTTTGGTTTACACAAAGCTTAGTTTATGATGTTTAATATGAATAGTTACGAGAAACACTTTAAAAAGGAAACGTTTTTTCAAATCCAAAGAAGTATAAAATGGTTTTTGAAAATAAAAGAATTTTAACTTAAGAAAAGTTAAATCGAATTGAATTAGTATTAATAAATATATGGATTTGAAATTTAACTAAAGGAAGTTAAATAAATTGAAATTGATTAGATAAATTAGTGTGATGGAAAATTAAACTAAAAGGGTAAGTGATTACCTAATATGAATGATAATCGTATATATCAGGATAATGTAAATTTACAAATTTGTCTTAGGAAAATGATTGAATAATCCAACCTTTTCTAATGAAATTGTGTTTTGGGGAGAAAAATTTACTTGTGCTTTACCTGTATGAAGTAAACCAGTTGTTAAATGTTTGAACAGTTTTGTTAAGTGAAACAAAATCTGAATTTTGAAATGTGATATGAATTTGACTTTAGTAAAAGTTAAATAAAATAGAATTTCAAATAAATTTGAGGCGAACTTAAGTTTTATGGTGAAAATAAATGCAAGTGAAGATAAAATGAAACATAGTTAAGTAATGTTGAATGAGGTTGAATTTGATATCAAAATGAATTGATAAAGTGAAGAATGAATATGAATTTGAGTTATAGAAAGGAAACTCAACTTAAATTGTAAAAGTGAATTTGTGAATATTAGAATTCAATCTGAATTGGAATATAAACCAATTGAAATTAAGTGTGTTGAACCAAATTGAATGTAAGCAAAGTAAATAAATTTGGTTAAGTTGAATGTGCATTGGTTGCTAGTTGATTGTATGGAAATTCACTAAGTATTAATGAAATTTAAAAGTTTATAATTGTGAAGTTATAAAAGGAATCGATGTTGTAAGATAAAAGAGTTTATAAGTAATCTACTTGTAAATTAAAATTCTGATATAAAATTGGGCTATAAAGGAATGATTAATGAAGTAAATTTTTATAAATTGAAGTCTTTATGAATAGAAATGGGATTTATTAACGTTGTTTATAAATTCGAAACTGACTTATTTTGATAAGTAAATTCTTTATAGTTTGTTAAAAGATGTATATTCACAATTTTGGACCGTGAATATATTATTGAATTAAATGGACATGTTTTGGGAAAGTGATATTTTAAAACGAAGTAATTGTTTTAAAAAGATGTTTTCAAAGGCATTGAATATCGAAACCATAGATTTCAACATTCATTGTTGAAATAGACGTTTTCGAATATAAGGAAATGGTGGACTATAACACTGTTGTTATAGTAAATGATTTCCGAAAGGAAATGTTTTGTGTAGTATTGGGATTTATACATCTATCTAAATTTCGAATCCCTATACTAGTAATTTTGAGTTGTCGTAACGATGTTTTACGTAACATTCGTTTTAACTCAAATGAATATGTGAAAGAGAAATGATTTCCTTAAAGATGAGATATGTACTTAATTTTGATTTAAGTATATCGAATATTTTCAGATGTTGAAAATAAAATGAGATTTATGAATTACTTATTTTTAAATAAGTATGGAAATGTTTTTCCAAATGTGAAATGTTGTGAATATATTCCGTAAGGAATAAATGATTTGAAATTCATTTTTGTAGTCGAAGTTGAAAAGTTAAATGAGAATTTGAAGAATTAGTTCAATTTGAAATTTTTCAAAAAGATTGAATCGTTAAGTTAAAATTGAGTTTAACTTCGACATCAAAGACAATATAAGTTGAGCTTTGAATTTCAGATGATGATTTGGATTGCATGTCTAACATTGTGAATTGATGACATAGCAATTGATCTCTATTAAATATATATCTGTTGGTGGCGGAGAATTTATTCTCTTAGCTTAACACCCTTCTCTGAGACGTACGAGCTCAGAGATTATATATCGATAGACATCAATTCTGTGTTGAGAATTGACGATGTAAGCGTGAAATTCAAATCGAATGTGAAAGTCGATAATGAATTGGAATTATGAATATGAATTAGGTTTGAGATAACCTTAAATTTCCAAATCGACTTAGAGGAAAATTTTGAAATCCTCTATTTTGTTATGAATATGGATATGTAAGTTTTAGAACTTATGTATATATATGAATGCGGTAAATTTGAAACCGTTAGTTTAGAAAGACATTGTTATGGAAATCTTATGTATGTTTACATGGATATGATATGTACGAAATGTGAAATGAAAGTACTACATATATGATATTATGTTTTCTAAACTGAGGATGTGGAAAAGTACCTTCCATTTATTATTAAAGAAGGTATTGGAACTCTCGATGAGTATCCATTTGAAATTCGTAGCTACGTAGAATTTTAGTCAGAGTGACTATTTGAATCGGAAATCCTTCACGATAGTTCATCGCGATGAGATTAGATTTGATTGATGATGTTAGCGTAATTTGAGGGGCGAGATGCCCACAGTTACGAGCGACTCCACTGGGATAGTGGCGTAACCGCCGAGTAAACTGCAATCTAATGCCAGGTGAAATTTGAGGGGCGTGATGCCTACAGACACAAGCGACTCTACTGGGATAGTAGCGTAACCGCCGTGTGTACTGCAATCTATGGCGACAACCATGGCGAAATTTAAGAGATGAGAAATCTACAGCCACAAGCGACTCTACTGGGATAGTAGCGTAACCGCCGGGTGGAACTGTAATCCATGGGGGAACGTGCTTTCCATATCCATTTTTAAAAGAATTTTTAAAAGTATTTTCACTGGGAATTGAAGCAAGTATGTTTAGTACTTGGAGATTTTTAGACCTGCGCCTGGCCAGCGTATGTCTAATGTCTGTGAGAACGAAGATGGACTTGTTAAATTTCGAGTTAGCAAGTATTTTCAAACTTTAAATAGTGAATCAATGATTTGAAATTAAAATTACAAAATTCCGACTTAATGAACTAAGGAAGAGGATCTTTGTAATGTTTTGAAAGTCCACAGCTTTGGAAGAGATATATATTATATAAATCTCTAATGTGAAGAATTTTAAGTTTGAATCTGAGTTGTAAATCGAAAATGTTGATAAAAGACTTTTGCGTTTTGATTTTAGAAATCAATGATTGTAGAAATCATTGAATAAAAGAGAAAATAAGAAAAACTAATGAGATTAAACAAATGGAATGAATCCTATATTCATTTATTTGTAATAAGTTTTAAGTTTAGAAAAAATTGACTAGAGTATAAATATCGATGAAATTTTAACAACTTTTCCTTTTCGTGGACGAAAAGTTTTTAAGGAGGGGAGTTTGTAACGACCCTGAATTTTGAACAATTTAAATTGAAAATATTTAATGAATTTTAAATATTTGAACGATGATTTGACTTGAAATTCGTTTAGAAAAATTTAACAATAAAATTTGTTAAAGAAAATATCTTTACAAAATAAATCAGTTTTTAAAAAGAAAAAAAAATAAACCCATACCCCTTAAATAATATCAGCCCATACCCTATACCACGTCCTAACCCATACCCCTCACGTTTTTCTTCCCTTATCTTCTGTAAAACCCACGCCCCCCTCTCCATCTCATTCATTCGTGCCTAAACAAAATCGAACGAAGAAAGAAAAATAATGGCGGCCTCAATTTTTTTCGTTTGTTTCCTCGTCGCTTCCAACATTTGGGCTTTGTCCATGTTCGTTTCACTGGAAAAATTGAAGCTTCAGCTTCGTCGACTCTTGTAGCTCTAGCTTGCGAACTAGGGCTCGGCGATCTCGTTCGATCTGGAAAATTAGGGCTTCGTTTTAAATCAAAGGCGCCGGCTTGTCTTCCTTCGTCTCGCTCGCAACCTCTTCGAGAAAATGTGAGTAGTATACTCACATCTGATTCAAACGCACGCGTAGTTAGTTCGATTTGTTTTGTTGTTGATGATTTCTTTAGCCCTGTCAGCTTCATATCTGATACTTGATGCTCTTGATTTTGAATTTTAGCTGTTCAATATTCTCGGCTATCACTGTGTTGATTTCCTTTGACTTCGCCTTTTTGATTTTTCGTGAATTTCTTTCTTGACTTCGGTCTGACCTTGGTTATATGATTTTCTGGTACATTGGTTTCGGCCATCATGTTGCTGACTATGGTTTAAAATAAAAATCTACAACTAGATTTTGTGGAAAGAAATTTAGATGAGGATTTTCTTAAATTTTGAAATGGCTTTCATTGTGACTTCGGCCTTTATTTTGATCGTGAAAATTGTTTATCCACAATTTGTTCGAATTTGCTTGTGCATTTCTCTGTTGATGATTCTTGAAGTTGCTTGTTTCACTTCATGTATGGCTGGACTGTAAGCAAATATTTAATTTAAAGTTTTAAAAGTTTGGCTTGAATAATGATCTGCATGATTGATTACATGAGTAAATCTGTAGGTCTGTATGTATTCAAGTATTTGAAGTTAAGTAATTCACTTTAAAAATAGTTAATTACAGAGATAATTTTCATTGCTCAACCATTCCAATACCCAGTGAGCAAACCCTTCAATCTCTGATTTATTTCTCTGATGCTTGTGAGTAGCCTTATCTTTAAGCCTGATCTGCCTATTTGTGTGAATGCTTGAAGAAATCCTTGAAAATATGTTGAGAAGTTGGTTTGCCTGTTTGTTTAGATTGGGAACACATATATATGTATACGAATATTGCTTGCATGTCTGTTAACAACCTGTTTCAACTCTGTTTATCAATATGATTGTGAGTAACTTTTTAAAACTTAGAAAAAAAAAAATTTGATTGCATGCTTGAGTACTGAAGTGAATAAGTACTGCAGGTGTTTTAAAGTAAATGTCTGATGTGAATTTTTATATGTATGCATGCTGTTATGTGCTCTGCTTGTTCCCAGTCTCATTTTCCTAAAGTTAAATCCCTGACCCTTTAATTTAATTGTTGTTAGGGTCTGGTTATTAAACAAATGTTGTTTGGTTTGACTTAAATTTTAGTTTAAAATTTTAATTAAGTCAAATTAAAACTTGATGGCCTCTGGAAGTAAAAAAAAAAAAAAAACATCAATGCATGTATTGTGGAGTCTGCTCTTGTAATTACAGTTCCTGGTATGCACCACTGTTTCATTTGAAGTCTGACACTTCACCATTGACAGTTTCATCTTACATGTAGAAATTTAGTTTAATTCTCTAGTTCATTCAAAACTGGATAACTTGTCGCTGTATTTGTTCATGATGTATCTTGCATTGTTTTCTAAACTATTGCAGTTTTGTACTATTTCTAGTGGGTTTGGATATGGGAATTGCTCTGTCACCTGGCTGTTCTTGAGACCTTTGTGTTAAATTCACTTGATTTTCTTGAGTCTAATATCAAGATTTGTTGCAGCCTTCTGTCCTAAGTCATGTGTATTATTGAGTCTGTACATTCATTGTTATAGAGCCTGCACTTTTGCCTTCTGATCTTACGTAGTAATTCCTGTGTCTAGTTTACTTGATGGCATTGGGTCTGGTGTAGTTGTACACTTGATTACTTCTACTCTTTGGTCTACATACCTAGTGTGTTCACTGACTTGATGTCTAACACTCGAGACTTGTTTATGCTTGCATCTGTACCATTCTGTGTGTACTTGCTACCATGGTTACAACTTGTACATTCATGTTTTGAGGCGTGTTGTACCCTGCTGTCTCTGTGCAGCCACTGTCTTCTTTTGATTGATTTGAACTTGGGCCGAGATTTAATTTTATGTCTCGACCATTTATTTGAATCGCATTTGAGTTGAACCCGACTTTCTCTGGGTTTGACCTTATGCGCGTTTCGTGAATTTCCGTTGATCTTTTGTGCATTTCGTATGATAGTGGCGAGGCAGTGCACATGTATGTGCGTGTGTGCACTACAGCCACCAAGAAATCGACAGTTTGAATTGATGTTTCTTTGCGTCGGATGCATTGATTTTTATGCCATATTGGCGAGGCCGTACACGCGTGCGTGTACGGCAGCCAATTGAACTTCGACGGTTTTTAAAGTGACAACTTCAATTATCTTAAATTGATTTAGTCGAGTTGATAAATTGTTTATTTATCTCTGTTGATGTTTTAAATCTGCTGATTTATTGTTTAACACTGTTTAGTGTTAAAAAAAAAAAAATTTCGTTATCCGGTTTCTTTGTTTAAAGAATCGGATAGACGAGAATTATTGTGACTGTCGTCTATTTAAATTATTACTGCCTATATGCACTAATAAACTGGTTTGAATTAGACTGACCTGTGTATTATTTTCTTTTGAATATAATACTCGGGTCAGACCGAGTATTTTTACAGCTTGAAGATTTTCGAGCAGCGAAGTTAGAGAGAGAGAGTAAAGAATCATTTTTAGTTCAGAAGAAAATTGTATTTTAGAAATTCCGCTGTATCAGTATTAAATTGTATAAACTCTGATGTATATAAAAGATTTATAGTAATGAAATAAATTCTCATTTGTTTTAATTCAGTGTTATTATTCTGTGTTTCTATGGCTGATTCTGTTTAAACCTTATAAACTAAATAACAATTCGTCTTTTTGAACGTTTCGAGTTGGTTTAATTACCGACTGGAGATGGTCAAAAGGGGGAATGTTACACAAACCACCCTAAAACCCTAGATCGACCATGACCCGCCACCACGAGCAACTAAAAACCGCCGAGCTATTTTTCGTGGACTCCCCACTACCCTAGCCTCCTCCATGTCAAACCAGTGGCCATGAAATTGGCCACGACAACGGAATTTGCCACTTCACCCAAAACTGTTCATCTCAACCTTCCTCACTCAATACCCAGTTAAAAATCATCAATTACCCTCAAAAATCATCGTTTTCCATCACAAACCCAGTCATGTAACCCAGGGATTTAATTAGGATACTCGATTTTTGCCATTTATAAGCTATCTACTGAAATTCATATTTTTTCTACTCCTTCACCTTATAATATCAATGAAAAACTAATTTAAAGTAAACTACATTCAAAAACAAACACATTTCCTTTTGGAATCAGGGCTTCAAACTAATTGGGTAAGGAGATAAGAAATTTCAATGTTGCAAGCTATTAGCTTTATTCGAAGAACAGGCTTTTAATCATGTTTATAGTTTTACAGTGTGTTCAAATATGGTTTAATACATATACACAGCATCATGAATACTTTTCAACGTACCAGAGTCCTTCCAATCTTTTTTTTTCAATTCCATGGATGTATTCAAAATGTACAGTAAGCAACTTGAAGTTTCACTCACCTCTTTTGGAAAAATGAACACTGCTGTTTTTGGAGCTTGAGTATTTAGCTTTATCTATAGTTTTAATGGTAGATTAAGTTGTTTTATGTTTTGTGAACTGGAGCGTATACGTGCACAGAACAAGGTAGTATTCATAGAGAGAGGTAATAGGAAAAAGCTGAGGGTTGTCACCATGTACATTAATCTTTTTCCTTTTTTTTCTTTTCACTTTTTCTTTGATTTGATTTTCTAGTTGATTTGAGTTTTAATTTTGTGCTTGACTTGATTTATTATGTGGATTAGATTTCACATGACTTGATTTTGATTTTGTGTGTGTGACTTGATTTTGAAATTTGTTATGATGATGTCTCCTTGCATACATACATCCTTTCATATATGTATATATATTTCTTCAAACTTTACATCTATATATATACATACACTACTCTTGTAAACATATATAACCATTCATATAAATATTGTTGTCATCATGAACATATATATTTATAATCATACATGTTTCATATACTTATATATATAGTTACATATACATATATATTTACATATTCATCTATACATTGAATATACACATGTTTACCTATGTGTAGATATGTATATTTTCCTTATGCACTTTTATATACATTAGTTCATATGGCATATATATATATATATTACTTAGGTATATATTTTGTCATCATATCCAATTTTACCTTTTTAAACATTTTTATATATTTATCACTACATATGGACATATATATATATATATATATATATATATTTGTAATCGTCAACAAGCTTATATATATATATTTATATATACATATATGGATATTCCATCTTAAATTTTATCGGTGGAGTTGTTAGAAAATTTATCTATTCGACTAATAAAAATTTATATTAAAATAATTAAAATCAGTTAATTACTCAATATTTGATGGCTAAAAGTCTGGGTCGTTACATTTAAGTTGTCTGCACTTATAATATGCAAGTTTAAATGAAGAAACCAAAAATTCATAATTGATAGTATTTCCTAAAATTTATGTGTGTTTATATGATTTAGATGTATGAAGTACATCATTTTTATAAATATAACCCAATGTTTTTTTTAAATTACCTTGAGAACCAAACTTCGCTTATATACTCTAGGATAGTATATGTGTAATGACCCGTTATTTTGGACCATTCAAATCGACAATAAATCCACACATGTCAGACTTGAATAATTCAAAACAATAGATTGTCAATTTAGATTTGGCAAAACTCAGCATATACAATAAATAAATCAATCACAGACACAGAGTAATACAATAATACGCAGTAGAAAAGATAAAATAGTAGTTCATGAAGCTACTATATAAACATCAGAGTTAAAAATAAAATACAATAGAATATCTCAAATACAGTGAAATCTTCGGTACGAATAGATGACCTCTCTGGACAAATCAACTGGAAAAAACTGAAAGATGAATCGATAGTTGGATCTCCAAATGAAGCTCCAAACTCAAAGGGTGAGTCTCAAATGCTGTATCACTCAGTTTGACCCGAGCGTAAAGCAAAACACAAAACACTCGAGTCAGGATTAACATTCTTATACTAATAAATCCAACTCAAGTGAAATATCAACTGAAATACAAGTAACTTAAAGGATGTTTGGGATAACCATCCCCTAAGGATCCGTGGAACTATCTACAATGTGGAAATATACACTATAACACCGTGGTCATTCCAAATTAATTTATACTTCAAAACCAAAATATAATTTTCATTTCAAATATATCTATTTTTCAAAATAGTATATATAGATTAATAATTTATAAAGTAGAGTATTTGCAATTTCCTCAAATTTCACAAATCGATTCAAATCAACTCAAATTCCAAATTCAAATTTATTCAAATCTCAATTCATCAAATCAATTCAGTTCTAAATATACCATTTAAGTTTTCAATATATTTCAAAGCTTTAATATTCAACATTTTCAAAGTTAAATTTAAGCTTCTTGATTTAACTTCATTATTATTTAATTAGGGAGTATTCACTTAATAGATTCAATATCATTTACTAGCCTTAAATTATATTTTTACTAAATATTTCCTTAAATTTATTTAAACAAGAAATATTCATTAACTTACTTAAAAATCAAACCCAAGTTATAAATCATATCTTAAATCTCAATTTCAATAAGTTCAAATCGGTTTAATTAAAGAAATTTTTTTATTGAATACAATTTCACTAAATTCAAATTATCTTCCCAACCTTAACTTATTCAAATTATTGCCAAAATCTATTTTGAAATATAAATTTAAATACTTAACCATATGATATGTATTAAATCAATCTTAATTAAATTAGATATTATTATTAAATCCATATATGTCATTACCATTTATATATAATAATTTAAAAATCAACATTTATTAAAACCATATACTTCTTTCCAAAACCATAGAATTTATTTTCAAAATATTTATATATGGACCAACGGTGTCTGTATATAATTCTATCATATGGTTAAGTGATATGGATATTTATCATTTCAATCCATAATTTAAATATATACGGGTAGATATCATTTTAACCCGTAATCCCAATTTCAATTCAAATGAAAATCGCTTGGGTTTATCATTTCAACCCATAACGATTTTCTCCTATTCTAAAGTCCGTTCGGGTATGTATCATTTCAACCCATAGTGAATTCTATACTAACAGGGAACTTGCAGAGTGATAACAGATATAAAATACAACAACATGCATATATCATCAATAACAATATAATATAAACAACAGGATATGGTGTCATATCCCACAGGTGAACAATTACAGATAATAGCATATATAACAATTTAAATAACTACAACATCATATTTCAATTGTCGTTTCAATTGAAATCAAATTTAACAAATATAAGAACGTTAAATCATGAGTGATTACTCACCTTTCGAGGCTAGAGATATTTGACACTGAAATGAGTTACGAATCCAAGCACGAATTCCAAAGTAACGCTAGATTGGCATGAATTTGACGATCAAAGCTGATGACAAAGAATTGACAACATCAAATCAGAATTGGGTCGATGGGGAAAATTGGGAATGAACTTATACATATATAACTATATATATATATAACAAGAAAAAAAAACTCAAATTAAATATATATGTATTTTCAAAATCATTGTTTAAATAAAACAAATAAAACAAAAAGGACATATCTACATAATAATTTTTCTTATTTCGAATCATATTATTATATGTGTACTTTCTTGGAATATATCCAAAAGTCGAATATCAAACTTTTAAAATTCGAATATCAATTCTTCTCAAAATCAATATTTAAATCAAATACGTATACCAAAATATCTATATCTTAGATATATATTAAAACCAGCATCCTATGTTCACATATACCTGTAACAGACGCGTATAACGAAGATATTGCCCAACAAAACAAACCAAACATTTTTGCAGACTGTATTCATGAACCACTATGGGAATTTAGAACATGTGACAACCCTTTTTATATATAAAATAAATGGATAAGATTTGATCGGTAGCATCATAATACAATATATTTTATACCAAAACCACTACCCAAAACAAAGATCTTAAACATATATACAAAACAGTGAAATATATATGTATATATATATATACATATGTTTTTATAATAAAATACATGGTACTAAATATAGTATATCTATACAATAGAATATAACTTATATATACTGTAACAACCCATAATTTTGTGAATATTTTTAATTAAACTTTTATTTGAAATTTTGATTTTTTAAATCATGTAAAAGTGAATTTTTAGAATTATTCCAATGTAAGTTTGGAATTTGTTTGTAATTTATTTTCCAAATGCAATAAATAAACGATTTTTGAAAATTTTATATTTTGGTCAAAATCTGAATTTTCAGTTTAAATAAAAAAAATTGAATTTTAAATTTTAATCTTTTTCTTTGAAGCAGAATATATTTATGATATCTGTTCTGCTTTTCGTTTCGTTAAATTCTGAGTTATACTTTTTAAATCAGATAAATTACAGCATTTTACACGCAGTTATTTACTGTATTTCAATTTCTAGTTTTCTATGTGCGTTTCTATATTTTTATTTTCTATGTTATTTTATTTTATTTTTCTATTTTGTTTATCTAAACTTTATTTATTGGATTTCACTTGTGTGTATATCTTTTCATAAAAGGCTTGGAAGAAATCAAGGAGACATGTATTACATTTCTTTAATGCTTGCCTTTTTATTTACCTACCCTCTTTATTACTTACCCTAGCCATTCACCGTTCATAGCCGTGAATTGCTCTTATTAATCATGTACAAACATCTCAAAATATCCTCTTTTCAATTGCATTTAAGATTCATATATATATATATATATATATATATATATATATATATATATGTATGTATGTATGTGTGTTTCTTTCTCCTTATTTCTTACCTTTTTTTTTCTAGCCTTTTTGTTTTTCTATCATTTACTCCTCTTTAGCCGTTCAAAATCTTTTCTTGCCATCCACTCCACTTCATAATTCACGTACAAAATTTATTTCCCATCTCTCATTTTTCATTTGCATTTAAAAATAAAATATATTGTACGTTTTTTCTCCTTAACTTATGCCTTTCCGTTTCCTTAGCATTCATAACTCCTTAGCTCTTTTTTTTCTCTTCTATAACCGCGTATTTCCTTTTTCCATACACGTACAAAATTTATTTCCCATTATGATTCACATATTTCACTTGCATTTAGGAATAATATATGTATAAGTTTTTTTCTCTTTATTTCGTGTCTCTTTGTTTCCCTAGCATTTACTCTATCAAATCACATAAAAATCTTCTCAATGTCTCAGTTCCTCATTTGCCTCTTCTGATTGAAATATTTTACAGTAAGTTTCTTTTATTAAATAGGAAATAAATCCCACTCATTCACTAGCCTTTTTGTTTGCTAGCCTTTCATTTTCTAAACCCTACATCTTAGCCATTCAAATCTCTTGAAACCCTAGCCGCCTTCTTTTTATTTCTTATTCACGTACAAGTTCTCATCCTCTCATTTTCATTTGCGTGAAGAAAATACAACAAGCTCTAGGTTATTTCCATGGCTTCCTTCTCTCTTTTTTTTTCCACTTTTATTTTATTTCCTCTTTTTTTTCCTTTTGTTTTCTCCTTGCATAGCTTAGCCTCCACCACCACAACATAACCTCCTCCTCACCATTAGACCATGGCAAAGCCCACTTAGTGGTTGAAAGCAAGGTTATGTTCTTTGATTCGTAATTGCATAGTTTAATTCATCTTTTGTTGTGTTGAATCTTATTCTTATGATTTGTGTATTTGTTATATACAAGATCAATATCTTGGCTCTCCATCCATTAAAATCAGAATTGTGTCTAGTCGTGCTTTCGTGCTTTCCAGATTTTTTTTGTGTGTTTGCTTTGCAAACTTCAGCGTAAAAAGGTGAGTAATCACACCTGCCATTCATACTTATATTATTGTGAATTGATAGCAAGTGAAAGTGTAGAAATAATTATATTATGTTATACATGCCTGTGATATATTTATATGATATTAAATACTGTTTATATGCCTGTTACATCATCTGTTATATTTTATTTTATTTTACTGTTTATTTATATTCTGTTCTCACACTGCAAGTTCCCTGTAGAATAGAATCACTATGGGTTGAAATGATACATACCCGAACGGACTTTAGAATAGGGAAAGATCGTTATGGGCTGAAATGACAAGCCTAAGCGATTTTTATTTATTTTATTTAACTTGGGATTGCGGGTTTGAAATGATAGAACCCGGATTTTTCTTTGTAAATTACGGATTGAAATGATATATTATCTGTATCACTTGACCTAGGTTAGAAAATATTATACAGACCCGTGGTTATTTTATAAGTTTTTCTGGAAGTTTTAAGTATTTTGAAAATGTAAATTTTGATATTTTAATTTAAATTTTGTTTTTAAAATGATTTAATAAAGTGAAAAATGATTTCATATGTATTAAAAATGTTAAATAAATAAATGGAAATTTGTGATTGGAAATATAAACTAATTTAGAAATATGTAAAGTTTTAATTATGAAAGAAACGTGTAAAGTTCTAATTAATGAAAGAATATGTAAAGTTTTAATTATGAAAGAAACGTGTAAAGTTCTAATTAATGAAAGAAATATGTAAAGTTTTAATTTATGAAAGAACCGTGTAAAGTTCTAATTAATGAAAGAAATATGTAAAGTTTTAATTATGAAAGAAACGTGTAAAGTTCTAATTAATGAAAGAAATATGTAAAGTTTTAATTTATGAAAGAGACGTGTAAAGTTCTAATTAATGAAAGAAATATGTAAAGTTTTAATTTATGAAAGAGACATGTAAAGTTCTAATTAATGAAAGAAATATGTAAAGTTTTAATTTATGAAAGAAACGTGTAAAGTTCTAATTAATGAAAGAAATATGTAAAGTTTTAATTATGAAAGAAACGTGTAAAGTTCTAATTAATGAAAGAAATATGTAAAGTTTTAATTTATGAAAGAGACGTGTAAAGTTCTAATTAATGAAAGAAATATGTAAAGTTTTACTTACTGAAAGAAACATGTAAAGTCTTAATTAATGAAAGAAACATGTAAGTCTTAATTTGTGTAATATTGATTTAAAATAATAAATGCCCTTTTTGTAATAAAACGTAAATTAAAACGTACATTTGATAATGTAAGTTTAATTAGTGTAATATTGATTAAACGATAAATGCTCTTTACTGTAATAGAAATGTAAGTTAAAAAGTACATTTAATATGTAAGTTTTAATTAATGTAAATGACATATTTTAATGACTAAAATAATAAAGTTTCTTTATTGTAATGATAATGTAAGTTAATAAGGTACTCTTAACTTAACATAAGAATTTCAGCATTAAATTGGATATTACAGTAACAAAGTTTATTTAACTATAAGGCTATGATAAAATGACCATGTTAAAAATTTGTAAGTATATAAATACTTTGATTATATAAAATATTAAATTGGAAAGTATTACATTCCAAAAATGCTATGATTCCTTAAGGTTACATTACCAAAATGCTATGATAATTTAAAGAAAGATTTCAAGTTTAATAAATTAAAGGAAATATCCAGTGATTTTGAAATTTGGGTTTTAATGGAAATGATATATTTTTGAATTGGTTTTGAATAGATATGTTTTGGGTTTGAAAGTATGTATTAGTTTGAAATAAATGATATGATTTTGAAATGGTTTAAAGGATGTATTTTGATTTGAAACATAAACTATTTTGAAATTTATAACCACGGGTTATAATAACGATTGGTTGGCAAAGAGACCGGGATCGGATATGGACATACTCTCTGTCGATATCGAAAACCACTTTGACAACCGTGTACGCGGTGGAGATTCCAGAATGAAGTAGGATGGTGGTGACGTTCTTAAGGTATGTTACGTGGACCCAACTCCCGTGAGTTGGCATAAGGTGGCTAAAACAGGAGCGATCTCGAACCAGTGAGGTAGCACCTCTTCTCGGACACATTTCTTTGATATTATACTCTTACTTGTGATTGATTAGATGGCCATCCTCCGATTTGGGAGTGTTGTTCGAGGTGGAACGGTAGTGGCTGCTATGTGTATCCATCAGTCCGTGTGCGTAATTGGTATATCTACCCTGGCATTGCCTAGTTGTGCCGTGTCACCTACCATATCGAGCTTTACTACGATTATGATTTTAAGATCCGACCGCGTTAAGGTTCTCCATCCCCTTAACGCTATTTTCTATATGATTATACTTTACTTATTTAGACACTATTATAATATCGAATATTACTACATAGTAGATAGTTTAACGGATCCTTAGAGGATGGGCGGTCCCAAGCATCTTCTAAGTTACTTGTACCTTTATTACAGTTCACTTGAGTTGGTTTACATTATATAAGTATATATTGTCCTGACTCGAGTGTTATGTGTTTTGCTTTACGCTTGGGTCAGCCTGAGTTATTCACAGATTTGGATTTCCACTCTCTTGGAGATTTGAATCGCTGGAGATTATCTGCTTGTCATGTCCTATCTATTTCAATTCCGTTGTTCTACTCAGCTTGTACTTGGTTATTTTATTTTGACCTTTGTTGTACTCTATTTCTTCTGTTGTATCTTATGTAACTCTGACATATTTAGAAAGTAGCTTCATGAACTACTATTTCTTTTACTTTCGCTGCATTATTTTACTCTGTGTCTGCGATCTGTGATTATATTTATTTACTGTATATTCTGAGATTTGCCAAATTTTTATTTACAACGCGGTATTTTGAGCAATTCAAGTCCGACATGTGTGGATGCGAATGGTTGAAAATATCGGGTCGTTACAGTTGGTATCAGAGCTCTGGTTTTAGGCAAACTCAGCATATAGAGTAAATTTAATTACAGAATCGCTTTCGTTCGAGCTTGAATTCCTTCATCTTCGATTCGGTTTCCTTTGAATTTTGGAACATTCCCTTCAGTTCCGAAGTCCATTCTTGTCCTCCCCTATTCGTGTCTTCTTGATTCTGGAGTGTCCCATAACTCCACTCCGAATAATCTTTCTAATGAATTGGCGGTCCCGCCAATATTCTAATTACTTGTAGAGGTGTGAAACTTCTTTACAAAAAGCATTGATTCACCGAAGACTTCTGTATCCTTGGTTTACGATGCTACTATCTTTTGCTATGCCTGAATTCTATCTCTTGAGATCGAATGTAGATTTACCCCAGAAAATCCACATCGATCTTATTCATTAAGTCACGGTTGACCTGGTTAAGGTTGCCCGCGATATGTATAGGCTTACCCATCTTCCTATTCTGTTATTTAATCGTCTTATCTTTGCCTCCAATTTGTCTATATAAAAAAAAAATTCTCTTTAATTTGAGTCCATCAATTTGATTCCCTATCCTTATTTTGAAAAATTAATCTTGTATTTCAAATATTTTTATATTTTAAAGATGTTTTATATATTGTGTTGTTTGAGTTGTTGATGTTGATTTGGGTTTCCGATCGGTTCGTCTGATCAACGCTATCGATAGGATCTCCAAAACACTTGAACAGAACAAACTGACACAATATGTTTTTTTTAATTTAGTAGATGGATAAATTTTGTATAATTATAATATGTATAAGGTTAATTTTCTAAATTTTTGATAATTAATGGAATTGGGTGTTAAGAAATAATATTTAACTTTGTATGTATTTTATAATCATTGGCTTTAGTTTCATATATAAATAATTAAACATGGTTATAAATTAATTTGGAAATTTAAATCAAGAATGTGAGAATTTAATTTCCGATGATTTCGAACTTTGTTTTGAAAGTTTTAAAAGGATATATTATTTAAAGGTAATTCGTAGAAATTGTTTCAAAGGATTTTAATTTGTAAATCAGTGTTCTTTTCTTTGTCGCTGGGAAATAATTTCGGTGATGATTGCAGCATCATCGACATTCATTTTCGAGTTTCGAAGCGAAGAGACCATTCTGTAGTTTTGCTACAGTTTTTCTTTGGAGAATTAAATTGATTTGGCTTTCTAATTATGACTTGATTTATAATATATGTGATTTAAGAGTTGATTTGATATATATTGTGTATATTTAATTATCTCTAGAATAGTTTGAAGTTAATCGGAAATCTAATTCTTAAATTTTATCTTAAAGGATAATTTCAATTATAAAAGGAAATCAAAATTTGAATAAATATTGAAGCTTGGATAATTGAGTTAAGAAATTTTATTTGTGTAATATTCTCTTGCATTCCAATATAACTTACCTAAATTATTAAAAGTTAAATATGTAATTAGAGAACACACAATATAAAGGAGATTTTATAAATAAAATTTGAGTGGTCATAATAAATGTTATACACTTAAATTTTAGTTATAAAGGATTAATAAAGGTAAATAGAATAAAAAGTTAATTGAATAATATACAGCATAAAGTGATGTTAAAGGAACTTATGAATAAATTGGAGTAAGTCATAGTAAGTGTAAGTATACTTAATATATGCGATTAGACATATATTAAGTGGAATAAATGTAATAACCATCTGGAATAAAGAAGCATGAAACTTATTGAATAAAATTTTGAGTATAATAAATGATCTCAAATTCACGATTTTAGAAATGGTTAATTGGGTGATAAGATAATGAAATTATAAATAGATAAGATTTAATTAACTTAGGAAAAATCAAATGGATGAAATCAATTCTTAATTTAAGTTGAAAATTTTATGGTTTTAAAATTTATCATCTTATTTTGTTTTCCAATCTCTTATCCTTCGGTTGTTCATATTCTCCTGCATCCTAAGCGGGGAATTGAATTCCAAATTGATCTTATCTCCTAAAGTTTGATTTGTAGTTCTTCCTCCCAAAATACCTTTACCAGTCTGTTTTGGAAAACTTTTTAAGAATCTTCTTCGTGCTTGTGTCCTTGATTTAAGAGGATCTGGGGAAGATCATCTCCATCTTGTTGAATTACCTGTAACGACTGTTACCGGGTATAATTTCAATCTTCTTTTTCTTTATATTGTCTTGGTTCTATCTCATTCTATATGTTGTCTCTATTTTCCATGCCTCGTTCCTTTTCGTGGACGAAAAGTTTTGAGTGGGGGAGAGTGTAACAACCCATAATTTTGTGAATATTTTTAATTAAATTTTTATTTGAAATTTTGATTTTTTAAATCATGTAAAAGTGAATTTTTAGAATTATTCCAATGTAAGTTTGGAATTTGTTTGTAATTTATTTTCCAAATGCAATAAATAAACGATTTTTGAAAATTTTATATTTTGGTCAAAATCTGAATTTTCAGTTTAAATAAAAAAAATTGAATTTTAAATTTTAATCTTTTTCTTTGAAGCAGAATATATTTATGATATCTGTTCTGCTTTTCATTTCGTTAAATTCTAAGTTATACTTTTTAAATCAGATAAATTACAGCATTTTACACGCAGTTATTTATTGTATTTCAATTTCTAGTTTTCTATGTGCGTTTCTATATTTTTATTTTCTACGTTATTTTATTTTATTTTTCTATTTTGTTTATCTAAACTTTATTTATTGGATTTCACTTGTGTGTATATCTTTTCATAAAAGGCTTGGAAGAAATCAAGGAGACATGCGTTACATTTCTTTAATGCTTGCCTTTTTATTTACCTACCCTCTTTATTACTTACCCTAGCCATTCACCGTTCATAGCCGTGAAGTGCTCTTATTAATCATGTACAAACATCTCAAAATATCCTCTTTTCAATTGCATTTAAGAATCATATATATATATATATACATATATATATATATATATATGTATGTATGTATGTGTGTTTCTTTCTTCTTATTTCTTACCTTTTTTTTCTAGCCTTTTTGTTTTTCTATCATTTACTCCTCTTTAGCCGTTCAAAATCTTTTCTTTCCATCCACTCCACTTCATAATTCACGAACAAAATTTATTTCCCATCTCTCATTTTTCATTTGCATTTAAAAATAAAATATATTGTACGTTTTTTTCTCATTAACTTATGCATTTCCGTTTCCTTAGCATTCATAACTCCTTAGCTCTTTTTTTTTTCTCTTCTATAGTCGTGTATTTCCTTTTTCCATACACGTACAAAATTTATTTCCCATTATGATTCACATATTTCACTTGCATTTAGGAATAATATATGTATAAGTTTTTTTCTCTTTATTTCTTGTCTCTTTGTTTCCCTAGCATTTACTCTATCAAATCACATAAAAATCTTCTCAATATCTCAGTTCCTCATTTGCCTCTTCTGATTGAAATATTTTATAGTAAGTTTCTTTTATTAAATAGGAAATAAATCCCACTCATTCACTAGCCTTTTTATTTGCTAGCCTTTCATTTTCTAAACCCTACATCTTAGCCATTCAAATCTCTTGAAACCCTAGCCGCCTTCTTTTTATTTCTTATTCACGTACAAGTTCTCATCCTCTCATTTTCATTTGCGTGAAGAAAATACAACAAGCTCTAGGTTATTTCCATGGCTTCCTCCTCTCTTTTTTTTCCTTTTGTTTTCTCCTTGCATAGCTCAGCCTCCACCACCACAACATAACCTCCTCCTCACCATTAGACCATGGCAAAGCCCACTTGGTGCTTGAAAGCAAGGTTATGTTCTTTGATTCGTAATTGCATAGTTTAATTCATCTTTTGTTGTGTTGAATCTTATTCTTATGATTTGTGTATTTGTTATATACAAGATCAATATCTTGGCTCTCCATCCATTCAAATCAGAATTGTGTCTAGTCGTGCTTTCCAGATTTTTGTTTGTGTGTTTCCTTTGCAAACTTCAGCGTAAAAAGGTGAGTAATCACACCTGACATTCATACTTATATTATTGTGAATTGATAGCAAGTGAAAGTGTAGAAATAATTATATTATGTTATACATGCATGTGATATATTTATATGATATTAAATACTGTTTATATGCATGTTACATCATCTGTTATATTTTATTTTATTTTACTGTTTATTTATATTCTGTTCTCACACTGCAAGTTCCCTGTAGAATAGAATCACTATGGGTTGAAATGATACATACCCGAACGGACTTTAGAATAGGGAAAGATCGTTATGGGCTGAAATGACAAGCCTAAGCGATTTTTATTTATTTTATTTAACTTGGGATTGCGGGTTTGAAATGATAGAACCCGGATTTTTCTTTTAAATTACGGATTGAAATGATATATTATCCGTATCACTTGACCTAGGTTAGAAAATATTATACAGACCCGTGGTTATTTTATAAGTTTTTCTGGAAGTTTTAAGTATTTTGAAAATGTAAATTTTGATATTTTAATTTAAATTTTGTTTTTAAAATGATTTAATAAAGTGAAAAATGATTTCATATGTATTAAAAATGTTAAATAAATAAATTGAAATTTGTGATTGGAAATATAAACTAATTTAGAAATATGTAAAGTTTTAATTATGAAAGAAACGTGTAAAGTTCTAATTAATGAAAGAATATGTAAAGTTTTAATTATGAAAGAAACGTGTAAATTTCTAATTAATGAAAGAATATGTAAAGTTTTAATTATGAAAGAAACGTGTAAAGTTCTAATTAATGAAAGAAATATGTAAAGTTTTAATTTATGAAAGAAACGTGTAAAGTTTTAATTAATGAAAGAAATATGTAAAGTTTTAATTATGAAAGAAACGTGTAAAGTTCTAATTAATGAAAGAAATATGTAAAGTTTTAATTTATGAAAGAGACGTGTAAAGTTCTAATTAATGAAAGAAATATGTAAAGTTTTAATTTATGAAAGAGACGTGTAAAGTTCTAATTAATGAAAGAAATATGTAAAGTTTTAATTTATGAAAGAAACGTGTAAAGTTCTAATTAATGAAAGAAATATGTAAAGTTTTAATTATGAAAGAAACGTGTAAAGTTCTAATTAATGAAAGAAATATGTAAAGTTTTAATTTATGAAAGAGACGTGTAAAGTTCTAATTAATGAAAGAAATATGTAAAGTTTTACTTACTGAAAGAAACATGTAAAGTCTTAATTAATGAAAGAAACATGTAAGTCTTAATTTGTGTAATATTGATTTAAAATAATAAATGCCCTTTTTGTAATAAAACGTAAATTAAAACGTACATTTGATAATGTAAGTTTAATTAGTGTAATATTGATTAAACGATAAATGCTCCTTACTGTAATAGAAATGTAAGTTAAAAAGTACATTTAATATGTAAGTTTTAATTAATGTAAATGACATATTTTGTGACGCCCCACCTCTATACCCACGCTAACCAAGAACACTACGATGTAGTGCTGTCAATTAGCACGGAGAATAAGGCTGTGGAGGAGCGACCATCCATGTAACTTCTTTGTGCGAGCACCGATACGTCAGATAGAATAGAATGCATATCTTTTAAGGAGGAAATCCGACATACCGATACAAACACAAAGCTATCACACGGTGGCTATATATATAATCTTCGGAAAACAAACATAGAATTAATCATAACATAAATCAGTCACAGACATCCATATCACAAAGGCGGAAGAAGATATGAATAAATATATAACACATGAAAGTGTACATCAGAGTAGTGGTCGGAAAGATCCACGATAATACAAAAGAATAGCATCACGTGCTATACAAAAGAATAAGTACACAACATAGAGTCTTTATCTCAAAGGTGTACATCCAAAAACTACTAATCTAAGTAGTTAGCCAAAAGTCAGAATAATCCTGAAGAGAAGTCAAGCAGAAGCACCTGTAACATCTCGGTCTGACCCGAGTATTATTTATAAGAAAATAATAAACGGATCAGTCTAACTATAAATATCAGATGATATGGTATACAGTAAAAGGCATGACATGAACATGTAATAACCATAGCGACATACTACTATAAGTATGTAAATGATAATCAACAAAAGATTAATCAATATCACAAGAATCTTCTCAAAGATAAAATAGAGCATCATACCCTAAACTTGTATTCATAACAAGTCAATAACACATAAATTCACCAATGCACAAAAGCTGATATCATATCAATGAAAATCATGAAAATTGGTGAAGCACAAAATTCCAGAAATCATCATCAGAAATCCAGAAAACACATAAAGGATGGCCAATCCCAAACAGGAGCATGAATGCCGGTACATTGACGCAGTGCAAACGGTACGTCCAATGAACCAGAAAGCCAAGACATCGATGTAGTACAAACGGTACATCAGATGAATCAAACATTGACGCAGTGCAAACGGTACGTCCAATGAATCAGAAAGACAGAGACATCGATGTAGTACAAACGGTACATCAGATGAATCAAACATTGACGCAGTGCAAACGGTACGTCCAATGAATCAGAAAGACAGAGACATCGATGTAGTACAAACGGTACATCAGATGAATCGAACATTGACGCAGTGCAAACGGTACGTCCAATGAATCAGACAGACAGAGACATCGATGTAGTACAAACGGTACATCAGATGAATCGAACATTGACGCAGTGCAAACGGTACGTCCAATGAATCAGAAAGACAGAGACATCGATGTAGTACAAACGGTACATCAGATGAATCGAAACACATTAAAAGTACTTGGGTTGCCAGCCCACAAAGAAATGAGACGAAGCTCAATAAAATGAAGTACAGTCCTTCATATGGACAAAGAGACATCGCACAATTGCTAGTCTAAATCATAAAATGATCATCATGATCAGCGAGAAGTGTCAATCACACCAAGCTAGTAAATATATGAGTTTAGCTTCATGTCCCATAACCACTTGCTTAACTTAAATATTTACGAACAAGCTGTAAATCTTCACTAGGAAATTGTCACGAAAAGGATTCAATCGAACAAGTCCAAGAGCTAACCGACGAAGTGAACGCAAGCGTTTCATACCACTTGTTTTACTAAGTCGTTTAAGTCGATTTCTCATTCGAGTGAAGTAAAGGCTTGTATATACTAGTAGATTGAAAATCGGTTTGAGAAAACGAACTTTAGATATTTAAAATAGTGTTGAAATCGCTTTGATGAAAGAGTTTTGATATTTACTATTAGTATTGAAACCTTCATATATCTTTAAAGTGACAAGACATAAAACGATTGTAGAACAAATCAATTCACGTTCGAAGACGTGAGTAAAGTCCAAAGAAGTCAATCCCAAAACCATCAAAGTACGACTTAGTGAAGGCAAGCTGTCTCGAGGAGCCAAACCGGTCAAACGACCAAGTACTAACTCGCGAACGACTTACGACTTAAGGGATAAGGTCATACGACCTAAGTGGATAATGCCACGCGACTTAGCAGAAGAACATGTCGAACGACCTAGGGAAAAATAGGTCAAAACGTCCAAGTGCTAACTCGCGAACGAGTTACGACTTAAGAGGGTTCTGCGACCTAAGTGGGATGCGCGACCTAAGAGTTTAAGGGTCTTCGACCTAACGAGTTAAGAAGGTCCAACGACCTAAGAAAAAGTAGTTCATACGACCTATGAGTTCACGCGACCTAACAAGACTAAGGACAAGGTCGGAGACGACCTACGACTTAAGGTTTTAAATCGCGAACGACTTAGTACTTGCTTATCTCGCGAACGACTTAAAGTCAATACGACTTAACGACTTAAGCACAAAT
This sequence comes from Allium fistulosum, assembly GCA_030737815.1. NCBI lineage: Eukaryota > Viridiplantae > Streptophyta > Magnoliopsida > Asparagales > Amaryllidaceae > Allium > Allium fistulosum. Next base: position 1,187,670,671 of record CM060904.1, on the reverse strand, counting down.
ACGAGCTACGAGCTAAGGTCTATACGACCTAACGACTTATCTCAGTACGACCTAAGCCAGGACGAGATAGCAGAAGGCAACGACTTAAGTCTTAACTCGGGGACGACCTACGACTTAAGGTCATACGACTTAACAGTTTAAAAGCCAACGACCTAGGACTTAAGATCATACGAGCTACGACTTATCACTTAACTCGCGAAAGACCTAGCGAAGGCAGAACACCCAGAACGACTCAGGCCTTTAACTCGTGAACGACTCAAGGAGTTAACTCGCGAACGACTCAGGCCTTTAACTCGTGAACGACTCAAGGAGTTAACTCGCGAATGACTCAAGGAGTTAACTCGCGAACGACTCAGGCCAGGCGAACAGAAATGCACGCGCGCGACCTAAGCCCTTAACTCGTGAACGACTCACGACTTAGGCTTAACTCGTGGACGACTCAGCGAAGGCAGAAACGACTTAACGCCAGAAAAATCACCAAAACGCTGAAAATCGAAGTTTTTCGCCAATCCAATCCAAACCAAATGCAAATGTTGATGCAAATACAATAGGGGATCATTCCCAACAGTCCAAGATAGATATAGGCAAGATGTGAGATCAAAAATCTCACCTTTTCCACGAAATTGATGAAGATGAAGCTCGGGGCAAAGCAAAGATCAACCACAAGCTTGAATCAATGTCTTCACTTTGAATTTGGAGTTAGATGTTGAATTTGGTAAAGAATTTGAGCTTGGAATTTTAATTTCCTACTCCCTCCACCATTGTTGCTAAAGCTTCAAAGTTGATGAAGTGATGAAGAGAAGGAAGGGGTTGGGCTGAGGTAGAAGAGGTGCAGCCCAAACCAAATGCTCAACACAAAAAGTGACGAAAATCTCACTATCTCCAAACATATCGAAGTTTACACTCAAAAAGATCGCAAACGTCATTTTGAACTCAATGGGGGTGGTCTCGAGTCCCAATTTGACCGTATGCAAAAAGTAGCTTTTCGGTCTAACATCCGACTAACAATAAAATATTTAAATATAAAATCGATAAATATGCGGGTTGTTACAGACTCCCCTCCTTAAAGAAATTGCGTCCTCGCAATAAGTAAGATGGAAATAAAAGAGTAACAACCATAAAAGCATATCAATACCAAAGAAAATTTGAAATGAGAAGTTCACCAAAAAGAGCATGAAAGAGAAAACCCGGACGAGTTCGCTCGATGAATTCTCTAGATTTCCCAAGAGCAATCCTTGGGATTTGAGAACCATAGAACTTTCACAAGAAGAACATCTTTATTTCGAAGACGCTCAACCTCCGAAGCAATGATGCGAATAAAATGTTGCTCAAAAGTCAAACGGACGAAAATTCAATTTCCACAATAACACCGGGCTCAAGAATAAAATTAGAATCCCTAAGGCATTTCCATAGTTGGAAGACGTGGAAAACGTCAAGAATAACAGAAAATTGAGCTGGTGGAACGGCGTAGCACAAAAAGCGATACGCCAAAGAAACTGGAAACCCGAACATCTTCGAACACCGACGTAGTACAAAAACGGTACGTCCAATGAATCAAAGGCCATAAAAGAACATCGGACGCAAGTCCATAAAAGAAATGAGATAAAACTCCATAAAAATGAAGTATGTCAAAACGTCCGATGAACTTGATAAAAAGATTATTCCTTTCGGACATCATCAAAGAATCAACAACTTGTTGCATATGAGTAAACGCATTGGCAACACGATTTCCCTTCTGGGAATAAAAGGAATATCAAAATCATAAGATGCAAGAAACTCAAGCCAATATTAAGTTCCTTATGAGAAAATAAATATTCCAAAGATTTATGATTAAGGTAGAGAACAAATTTCTCACCCAAAAATAGTGATGCCAAATTTTCAAAAGGAAAAACAATAACCGCGAGCACTAGATCATGAGTGGCATACCTAGTCTCGATAGGCTATAACTATTTAGAAGCAAAAGAAAAAGGACGACATCCAAACCAATACAATTAGCATTGGTACAAAAGATAAAGTCTTGGTTCCCATCGGGAATCACAAGAATAAAAGTAGCAGAAAAGAATTCTTTCAAATAATCTTTCTAGAGAAATTTACATTTTACTGTGTCTGATTGTCTCATCAAAGCGTTTAGGAAATTTCTATCGATAACGTTGATCAAGCGCATCGACCAAAATTCTTAAAGCACTCAATGGGCAATACAATCACAAAATCATCTTCAAGATTGTTTCTTAAAAAACTCTTAAGAATATTCTTTGTTTGCTTAAAGAATAAAAATCCAATTTTACTTATAAATAAATCTTATGAAAAAAAGATTTGCAAAATTTTAAATTGCTATTTTCATCCAAAATCAAAGAATGGAGTCATCGAGATCGTAAAATACTCGATTCATAAAATGGATGAAATAAGCTGGATAAACTGAATGACATAACAAGTCATTCATAATAATCATATTGAGCGCGGAATGCGGGCTGACATAAATACTCCCTCCTGAGGAGTAGCACTGGATTGACCGGCGCTGGGACGGCCAGATCTAACCATTTCTCTTCTTTAAGAAAGAAAGAAGAAGAAAATGTTATTCTCAGAATGAATATCAAACAATCTTGATTGATAGAACAAGGAATCATAAAATGAAAATAGGATAGAATGGTACGAAGACCCGAATCAAATCCTATGGCACGATTCCTAAGAAAGACTTAGGACAATGATCCTTGCTAGATTATTCTACATTGTTCCGAAGTTTGGCTCTGATACCAAGCTGTGACGCCCCACCTCTATACCCACGCTAACCAAGAACACTACGATGTAGTGCTGTCAATTAGCACGGAGAATAAGGCTGTGGAGGAGCGACCATCCATGTAACTTCTTTGTGCGAGCACCGATACGTCAGATAGAATAGAATGCATATCTTTTAAGGAGGAAATCCGACATACCGATACAAACACAAAGCTATCACACGGTGGCTATATATATAATCTTCGGAAAACAAACATAGAATTAATCATAACATAAATCAGTCACAGACATCCATATCACAAAGGCGGAAGAAGATATGAATAAATATATAACACATGAAAGTGTACATCAGAGTAGTGGTCGGAAAGATCCACGATAATACAAAAGAATAGCATCACGTGCTATACAAAAGAATAAGTACACAACATAGAGTCTTTATCTCAAAGGTGTACATCCAAAAACTACTAATCTAAGTAGTTAGCCAAAAGTCAGAATAATCCTGAAGAGAAGTCAAGCAGAAGCACCTGTAACATCTCGGTCTGACCCGAGTATTATTTATAAGAAAATAATAAACGGATCAGTCTAACTATAAATATCAGATGATATGGTATACAGTAAAAGGCATGACATGAACATGTAATAACCATAGCGACATACTACTATAAGTATGTAAATGATAATCAACAAAAGATTAATCAATATCACAAGAATCTTCTCAAAGATAAAATAGAGCATCATACCCTAAACTTGTATTCATAACAAGTCAATAACACATAAATTCACCAATGCACAAAAGCTGATATCATATCAATGAAAATCATGAAAATTGGTGAAGCACAAAATTCCAGAAATCATCATCAGAAATCCAGAAAACACATAAAGGATGGCCAATCCCAAACAGGAGCATGAATGCCGGTACATTGACGCAGTGCAAACGGTACGTCCAATGAACCAGAAAGCCAAGACATCGATGTAGTACAAACGGTACATCAGATGAATCAAACATTGACGCAGTGCAAACGGTACGTCCAATGAATCAGAAAGACAGAGACATCGATGTAGTACAAACGGTACATCAGATGAATCAAACATTGACGTAGTGCAAACGGTACGTCCAATGAATCAGAAAGACAGAGACATCGATGTAGTACAAACGGTACATCAGATGAATCGAACATTGACGCAGTGCAAACGGTACGTCCAATGAATCAGACAGACAGAGACATCGATGTAGTACAAACGGTACATCAGATGAATCGAACATTGACGCAGTGCAAACGGTACGTCCAATGAATCAGAAAGACAGAGACATCGATGTAGTACAAACGGTACATCAGATGAATCGAAACACATTAAAAGTACTTGGGTTGCCAGCCCACAAAGAAATGAGACGAAGCTCAATAAAATGAAGTACAGTCCTTCATATGGACAAAGAGACATCGCACAATTGCTAGTCTAAATCATAAAATGATCATCATGATCAGCGAGAAGTGTCAATCACACCAAGCTAGTAAATATATGAGTTTAGCTTCATGTCCCATAACCACTTGCTTAACTTAAATATTTACGAACAAGCTGTAAATCTTCACTAGGAAATTGTCACGAAAAGGATTCAATCGAACAAGTCCAAGAGCTAACCGACGAAGTGAACGCAAGCGTTTCATACCACTTGTTTTACTAAGTCGTTTAAGTCGATTTCTCATTCGAGTGAAGTAAAGGCTTGTATATACTAGTAGATTGAAAATCGGTTTGAGAAAACGAACTTTAGATATTTAAAATAGTGTTGAAATCGCTTTGATGAAAGAGTTTTGATATTTACTATTAGTATTGAAACCTTCATATATCTTTAAAGTGACAAGACATAAAACGATTGTAGAACAAATCAATTCACGTTCGAAGACGTGAGTAAAGTCCAAAGAAGTCAATCCCAAAACCATCAAAGTACGACTTAGTGAAGGCAAGCTGTCTCGAGGAGCCAAACCGGTCAAACGACCAAGTACTAACTCGCGAACGACTTACGACTTAAGGGATAAGGTCATACGACCTAAGTGGATAATGCCACGCGACTTAGCAGAAGAACATGTCGAACGACCTAGGGAAAAATAGGTCAAAACGTCCAAGTGCTAACTCGCGAACGAGTTACGACTTAAGAGGGTTCTGCGACCTAAGTGGGATGCGCGACCTAAGAGTTTAAGGGTCTTCGACCTAACGAGTTAAGAAGGTCCAACGACCTAAGAAAAAGTAGTTCATACGACCTATGAGTTCACGCGACCTAACAAGACTAAGGACAAGGTCGGAGACGACCTACGACTTAAGGTTTTAAATCGCGAACGACTTAGTACTTGCTTATCTCGCGAACGACTTAAAGTCAATACGACTTAACGACTTAAGCACAAATACGAGCTACGAGCTAAGGTCTATACGACCTAACGACTTATCTCAGTACGACCTAAGCCAGGACGAGATAGCAGAAGGCAACGACTTAAGTCTTAACTCGGGGACGACCTACGACTTAAGGTCATACGACTTAACAGTTTAAAAGCCAACGACCTAGGACTTAAGATCATACGAGCTACGACTTATCACTTAACTCGCGAAAGACCTAGCGAAGGCAGAACACCCAGAACGACTCAGGCCTTTAACTCGTGAACGACTCAAGGAGTTAACTCGCGAACGACTCAGGCCTTTAACTCGTGAACGACTCAAGGAGTTAACTCGCGAATGACTCAAGGAGTTAACTCGCGAACGACTCAGGCCAGGCGAACAGAAATGCACGCGCGCGACCTAAGCCCTTAACTCGTGAACGACTCACGACTTAGGCTTAACTCGTGGACGACTCAGCGAAGGCAGAAACGACTTAACGCCAGAAAAATCACCAAAACGCTGAAAATCGAAGTTTTTCGCCAATCCAATCCAAACCAAATGCAAATGTTGATGCAAATACAATAGGGGATCATTCCCAACAGTCCAAGATAGATATAGGCAAGATGTGAGATCAAAAATCTCACCTTTTCCACGAAATTGATGAAGATGAAGCTCGGGGCAAAGCAAAGATCAACCACAAGCTTGAATCAATGTCTTCACTTTGAATTTGGAGTTAGATGTTGAATTTGGTAAAGAATTTGAGCTTGGAATTTTAATTTCCTACTCCCTCCACCATTGTTGCTAAAGCTTCAAAGTTGATGAAGTGATGAAGAGAAGGAAGGGGTTGGGCTGAGGTAGAAGAGGTGCAGCCCAAACCAAATGCTCAACACAAAAAGTGACGAAAATCTCACTATCTCCAAACATATCGAAGTTTACACTCAAAAAGATCGCAAACGTCATTTTGAACTCAATGGGGGTGGTCTCGAGTCCCAATTTGACCGTATGCAAAAAGTAGCTTTTCGGTCTAACATCCGACTAACAATAAAATATTTAAATATAAAATCGATAAATATGCGGGTTGTTACATATTTTAATGACTAAAATAATAAAGTTTCTTTATTGTAATGATAATGTAAGTTAATAAGGTACTCTTAACTTAACATAAGAATTTCAGCATTAAATTGGATATTACAGTAACAAAGTTTATTTAACTATAAGGCTATGATAAAATGACCATGTTAAAAATTTGTAAGTATATAAATACTTTGATTATATAAAATATTAAATTGGAAAGTATTACATTCCAAAAATGCTATGATTCCTTAAGGTTACATTACCAAAATGCTATGATAATTTAAAGGAAGATTTCAAGTTTAATAAATTAAAGGAAATATTCAGTGATTTTGAAATTTGGGTTTTAATGGAAATGATATATTTTTGAATTGGTTTTGAATAGATATGTTTTGGGTTTGAAAGTATGTATTAGTTTGAAATAAATGATATGATTTTGAAATGGTTTAAAGGATGTATTTTGATTTGAAACATAAACTATTTTGAAATTTATAACCACAGGTTATAATAACGATTGGTTGGCAAAGAGACCGGGATCGGATATGGATATACTCTCTATCGATACCGAAAACCACTTTGACAACCGTGTACGCGGTGGAGATTCCAGAATGAAGTAGGATGGTGGCGACGTTCTTAAGGTATGTTACATGGACCCAACTCTCGTGAGTTGGCATAAGGTGGCTAAAACAGGAGCGATCTCGGACCAGTGAGGTAGCACCTCTTCTCGGACACATTTCTTCGATATTATACTCTTACTTGTGATTGATTAGATGGCCATCCTCCGATTTGGGAGTGTTGTTCGAGGTGGAACGGTAGTGGCTGCTATGCGTATCCATCAGTCCGTGTGCGTAATTGGTATATCTACCCTGGCATTGCCTAGTTGTGCCGTGTCACCTACCATATCGAGCTTTACTGCGATTATGATTTTAAGATCCGACCGCGTTAAGGTTCTCCATCCCCTTAACGCTATTTTCTATATGATTATACTTTACTTATTTAGACACTATTATAATATCGAATATTACTACATAGTAGATAGTTTAACGGATCCTTAGAGGATGGGCGGTCCCAAGCATCTTCTAAGTTACTTGTACCTTTATTACAGTTCACTTGAGTTGGTTTACATTATATAAGTATATATTGTCCTGACTCGAGTGTTATGTGTTTTTCTTTACGCTCGGGTCAGCCTGAGTTATTCACAGATTTGGATTTCCACTCTCTTGGTGATTTGAATCACTGGAGATTATCTGCTTGTCATGTCCTATCTATTTCAATTCCGTTGTTCTACTCAGCTTGTACTTGGTTATTTTATTTAGACCTTTGTTGTACTCTATTTCTTCTGTTGTATCTTATGTAACTCTGACATATTTAGATAGTAGCTTCATGAACTACTATTTCTTTTACTTCCGCTGCATTATTTTACTCTGTGTCTGCGATCTGTGATTATATTTATTTACTGTATATTCTGAGATTTGCCAAATTTTTATTTACAACGCGGTATTTTGAGCAATTCAAGTCCGACATGTGTGGATGCGAATGGTTGAAAATATCGGGTCGTTACATATACTAATACATACGTTTCAAAACCGAACCCATATATAAAATATAATTAAAGTCGGTCTTTAAAATAACCTGGAAATCAAAATCTATATACTGTTCTTTCAAATTCTAATATATATAGAGACTTGTATTATATAAATGCATACATTTGAACTAACATCTTCAAAACAAGGTATTTAATATATATATATATATAAACTGCATAAACTTGTAGATATATAACCGATGCTGCAACACATAGGTACATACAAAAATACAAACATTTATATAAACCTATACCGTAAACATATACTTCATATAGCAAACAAACTTTTAATAAAATAAATCGAGATAACTATGTAAACTCATATACAACAATCTGGGAAACATATATGATAATAGCTAAACTATATATAAATATTTATTATATACATATACTTAAAGCCAGTGTTTAAAATAAATCAGATATTTTTTAAACCGCATATAATAACATATATGTACGAATATACCTCACGAACATGGGAGGCGGCGGAAGGAAAAATGCGGCCGAGCTATGGGATCGAGTGGTGAGAGTGGTAGGCGGAGGTCGGGGGGCAAAATGGAAGATGCAGTTTACTCGGGAAGTTTGGCGAGGGGAAGGCTTCGGCCACTTAGAGAGCTGCATTCCCTGGTAGGTGGTGAGGAGAGAGGGAAGGGAAAATGAATTGGTGTGGGGTGCTGTCATTCGTGAGCGTGGGATCGGGGATTGGAGGGCGAAAGTCTGGCCGAGGGAAGATGCGGCAAGTGGAGGTAGGCTTGGGCGAATGGGTTCGGTTGCTTGGCGCGTGGAGGAGGAAAGGGAGGTGAGGAGCGGTTTCACGTAAAAAATGGAGATGCAGACTTTTTTTTATTTTAGAAAAAGCAAGATGGAGAAAAGGAAAAAAAATGAATCAATATAGAAAATGAAGAACAATATTGAAAGTTGAAACGAATGGAACGTTATGAGTCAGCCACCGATTTAATTCAGGAGTAAATAAAGTAACAGTAGGCAATCAAAGGACAACCGATTTGAATTTGAAGTGGTGGGATAGTGAAAGTCAAAAGGCTGAATTCTAGCAATTAATAACAATATATGTTCATTCATTTCAGACTATAGACTATGGAGTGGACAGAGAAACCTAAAGATTTAGATATTGTACCGATACGGTTACCGGTTTTGCGGATTCCACTGTGATCCGGACCTCAAAATACAAAAAAGAATATACCACTGAGATCAGCACGACGAGACGATCAAAACGGTATACAGATACCAGTGGCAGGATCATCCGATCAAAAGTCGATAATTGGTACCGAAAATGCTGCTATTCCAAACGGAAAAATCCAAACGGAGCTAGAAACATCCGAATTTCTCGAAATGGATTTCGCAGTCTTATTCAGAGTATTCAAAATAAATTTCTCATGTTGATTGATTTCGGAACATTTTTAAATCCAACTGTTTTTAACTGATTTAAATGGAGATAAAATTACACAATAAAATAAACTTCAATATTATCATATGAAAATTTACCAGTTGCTATGTTTAAATAGACGTATTCCAAATAATAAATTTTTATTTTCAAATTTTATTGTTTAAAATTTCACAAAATTTCAATTAATTTAATAAATAAAATCACTAAAATTTATGGGTCGTTACACTCTCCCCCACTCAAAACTTTTCGTCCTCGAAAAGGAAGGAGGGAGGAGAATAGAACAAATAGAAATAAAAGTAGATTGAAAGTCAAGATTTAACAATTAATTTGAAACTATACAAATTTTTACTTGAAATATTCATTTGAAACTTCATTTGCAATTCAATTATCTTTAATGCTTTAAAACCTTTAAAAACCCATTTGTAAAATTTCTTGCTTCCTTTATAAATGCCATATACAACTTTATAAATATATGAAAAATATTTGAAAAAAAGAATTATTTACCTCATTACTTATATTTATAAAGAAGCTATTGAAAACATTAAATCCATAATTCATAAATTTATTGATTTTTATCTCAAGATACATTTCAAATATTATTAATAAATCAATAATCATTTACTTTAAATATGTTTTATTTAATTAATAACTGCTAAAATATTTAACACTAAAATTTTCTATTAAACCATGTAGTATATAAATAAACAATATTTAAAAAGGATATAGTCAACAAGGAAAAGAAGGAGGATTTGGAAAAACAGAATATAGGTGAATAAATAAAGCTGAGCAGATAAGGTAGATTCAAAAGAATAGAATCGGGCATGAATAATTAATTCAAACCATAAGAATTTAAATTTAAAATATTAATACAAAATTTCTTTGTTGGAAATACTTTTATAATAAAATGCCTTTATAATAAAATACTTTTATAACTCGATGTCTCAACAAGTTTATCCTCGTTCCTGTAGACTCTAGCAGTGCGTTGATCAGGCGCAAAGCTAGAATTCTCCAGGTACTTAGTAGACCTGTTTCAACAGCCAGTGAAAATACTGGAAAAACTTAAAAAAATCAGATATGGAAAGTAAAATCCAAACAAAAAAACAAACAAAACCTTTGTCTAACCATTGTTCGCAGATACACAATGGTTACGCCTGGATCCCCCAGGAAACAATCCATATCCGTAAGCTTTCTCAGCCCTGCGAGTTACGCCATGATGACTAGTAGAATGCAGGATACACAATGGTTATGCCTGGATCCCCCAGGAAACAATCCGTACCCCTAGGCTATCTCAGCCATGCAGTTTCGCTACTAATGCGACCTACATAGATGCAGGATACACAATGGTTACGCCTGGATCCCCCAGGAAACAATCCGTACCCCTAGGCCATCTCAGCCAGGCAGTTGCGCTATGCATCTGCGTTCGTAAGACCAGGGGTAACGCCATGGAATTCGATGGAAACTCGAGTATCATATTCGGAAAACCAAAAATTAGATAATATCGATAGAATGAATCCACAATATGGCCACAAAGCGAATATCAAGCAGAAGGCACTTTCCATATCTTTACTTCGAAAATATGTATCATATAGTACCTTTTCAAATCACTTTCAAATATCATACTTATATAAAGTCCATTATATATAAGATTTAATTTTCAAATCAAATACCTTTCCAAAATCAAAAGTATATCAAATCACACTTATATAGACTTCAATTATATAAGATTTCACTTTTCAAATTGAGTACCTTTTCAAATCCATAGTTTTCGAATCAACATCACACTTATACAAACCAAATTTTTATATAAGTTCGATAACTTCCAAATCAGGTATTTAGTAAAAATAAGGTTCTCAAATTTCAATTTGTTTCAATATCAATTCAGTTTCAAAATCATATACAATCCTACCAAATTATTTCTTCTCAATTTAAATATCTTTAGTTTCAAAGTTTCCAACATAATAAATTTAGAAAATAATCCAAGTTTCTAAATCAATATCATTTAAGTCAACCAATTCATTTCCAAAATCAATGGTTTTCAAAATCAATCTTATACATACATAGGTCCATCTTATCTCAGGATCAAAAATTTCAAAAATATATTTCGCTGCATAGAGAGCCATATGGGATTGAACATCTTTGCTTCATAAAAGGTTTTGAACTTAGAATAGTTTTGTAAATAAAATAGTTTGTAAAATAGTTTGTATGTAAAATAGAATAAAACAGTTTGTTTAAGAAGAATAAAAGAAAAATAGTTTTGAAAAATGGTTTTAAATTGATAGTAGTTTTTTCATAAAAGAAAAATTCCAATTAAATTGCAAAGATATCAAACCCAACAACTTCTAATTTCAGCGTCAAGTATATCAATGATATTAGAATATAAGATGTACATATGTCATCATTTCGCAACATTACATTCGATCGCTCGCTCGATCACACAAGTTTGTTTTCGAACTAGTATTGTCCATTCGACTTCCCTAATGCGGATTTCGATATGGTTTCTTGACTAGAAGCCATCAGTCTCCTTGCATAGCCATATACTATGATAGAGAATTCTAGAATCAAGCCCAAAATCCATATCAAATATTTGCCATCAAGAATCGAATGAAAAATCCTAACACGAAATGGTGTAATTCACCTCGAACTTGTGTACTCAAACTTGGATCAAATTAATTATGCGAATAAAACAGCATACGTACAACTTATGTATCTATTCCAACTTGTTAAATATATAGTTTTATAAAGATGTTACCCAGTTAAAACATTTAAACTAAATTTTATTCAAAATATTTTGAAGACCAAATTCTTTTCAAAACAATTCAATTTCATATTAGAAATTTAAAATAGCCTTATTCATTTACTTAACAAAACAGTTTCCACTTATTTAAATCATATTACTACATACTTTAAACAAACATACCAAATTTATATACTTTATGCTTTTCAAAATTTCTTAGCTTTGAAAAGTTAACCTTGATTTGGAAGTGCTCGAACCTTCAAAATAGTCGAAGAAATCATATTTTCAATCCAAGAGTTGGAAATCACCAACAAATCAGTAAATCAATTCCAAAAAATAGGGTTATATCAAATCAAATCCAAAACTCAAGGATTGAACACCGGGTTACTTCAAATCATTTCAAATATATATATACATATATCTTTCGAATATCAAATCTTACTTCGGAATTTGAAATCAAAATGGAATCACAAAATCACTCGCATAGCAAAGCTACTGAAGTGACCTATCCCCCACTCTGAAACTCGAAAATCAATGTCGATGATGCGTGCACTCATCACCGAAATTATTTTCCAGCGACATAAGTGAGTTCTAGACTTCTATTTTCTCAAACTTCTTTTGAAATTTCTTCGAAATCATTCGAAACTCATTAAAATCATTTGAAACATTCCTTATTCGGAAAATACTTTTAAATCATATTATTATTATATATTTCAAAATCTTAAAACCAATTTCAAAATACCGGAGTTCAATTCTCGAATTTCAAATTTAAAATCCTTCAGTTATAAATCATTTTTATATAAATCAATTTCTTATATAACTTTCAAAATTTCAAATCCTTTTGAAACATCAAATTCTCATTTTAAAAGATATGTAATCCTTATCGAAAACACTTTCACTTTAATATATAGACTAAAATCATACTTATCAAAATAATAATTTCGATATATAAACACTTTCTAAAATACAAACAAACCCGATTTTCAATGGATTTCAAAACAAAGATAGAGATTCCAATTAGAGGGACTCCAATCGGATAGAATTCTGACTTAAAGATAGGCTCGATCGAAGATGAGATAATTAAATTTCAAAATAGAAGATGGATATACTTATATATATCGCGGGCGACCTTAACCGGTCAACCGTGATTTCAAAATAAGATCGGTGCAGAATTCTGAGGCAAATCGACATTTGATCGCCAGAGATAGCAGCATCTAAACCGAGGGATATATAAATCTCTGGTAAGTCAATGCCAATTGTAAAGGAGTTTAACCCCTTTACAAATCATTCAGTGGAGTTATGGGATACTCCAGAATCAAAAGAATACAAATAGGGAGAGAGAAGAATGAATTTTGGAACCGCAGGGAACGTTCCAAAGTTCGAAGGAAATTGAGTCAAAAGGAAGTGATTCAACTTGAACGAAAGTGATTCTGTAAATAATTTACCATATATGCTAAGTTTTGCCTAGAACCTAAGCTCTGATACCAACTGTAACGACCCGTTATTTTGGACCATTCAAATCGACAATAAATCCACACATGTTAGACTTGAATAATTCAAAACAATAGATTGTTAATTTAGATTTGGCAAAACTTGGCATATACAGTAAATAAATCAATCACAGAATCACAGACACAGAGTAATACAATAATACGCAGCGGAAAAGATAAAATAGTAGTTCATGAAGCTACTATATAAACATCAGAGTTAAAAATAAAATACAATAGAATATCTCAAATACAGTGAAGTCTTCAGTACGAATACATGACATCTCTGGACAAATCAACTGGAAAAAACTGAAAGCTGAATCGATAGTTGGATCTCCAAATGAAGCTCCAAACTCCAAGGGTGAGTCTCAAATGCTGTATCACTCAGTCTGACCCGAGTGTAAAGCAAAACATAAAACACTCGAGTCAGGATTAACATTCTTATACTAATAAATCCAACTCAAGTGAAATATCAACTGAAATACAAGTAACTTAAAGGATGTTTGGGATAACCATCCCCTAAGGATCCGTGAAACTATCTACAATGTGGAAATATACACTATAACACCGTGGCCATTCCAAATTAATTTATACTTCAAAACCAAAATATAATTTTCATTTCAAATATATCTATTTTCCAAAATAGTATATATAGATAAAATAATTTATAAAGTAAAGTATTTGCAATTTCCTCAAATTTCACAAATCGATTCAAATCAACTCAAATTCCAAATTCAAATTTATTCAAAGCTCAATTCATCAATTCAATTCAGTTCTAAATATACCATTTAAGTTTTCAATATATTTCAAAGCTTTAATATTCAACATTTTCAAAGTTAAATTTAAGCTTCTTGATTTAACTTCATTATTATTTAATCAGGGAGTATTCACTTAATAGATTCAATATCAATTACTAGCCTTAAATTACATTTTTACTAAATATTTCCTTAAATTTATTTAAACAAGAAATATTCATTAACTTACTTAAAAATCAAACCCAAGTTATAAATCACATCTTACATCTCAATTTCAATAAGTTCAAATCGGTTTAATTAAAGAAAATTCTTTGTTGAATACAATTTCACTAAATTCAAATTATCTTCCCAACCTTAACTTATTCAAATTATTGCCAAAATCTATTTTGAAATATAAATTTAAATACTTAACCATATGATATGTATTAAATCAATCTTAATTAAATTAGATATTATTATTAAATCCATATATGTCATTACCATTTATATATAATAATTTAAAAATCAACATTTATTAAAACCATATACTTCTTTCCAAAACCATAGAATTTATTTTCAAAATATTTATATATGGACCAACGGTGTCTGTATATAATTCTATCATATGGTTAAGTGATATGGATATTTATCATTTCAATCCGTAATTTAAATATATACGGGTAGATATCATTTTAACCCGTAATTCCAATTTCAATTCAAATGAAAATCGCTTGGGTTTATCATTTCAACCCATAACGATTTTCTCATATTCTAAAGTCCGTTCGGGTATGTATCATTTCAACCCATAGTGAATTCTATACTAACAGGGAATTTCCAGAGTGATAACAGATAATATAAAATACAACAACATGCATATATCATCAATAACAATATAATATAAACAACAGGATATGGTGTCATATCCCAGAGGTGAACAGTTACAGATAATAGCATATATAACAATTTAAATAACTACAGCATCATATTTCAATTGTCGTTTCAATTGAAATCAAATTTAATAAATATAAGAACGTTAAATCGTGAGTGATTACTCACCTTTCGAGGCTAGAGATATTTGACAGTTAAATGAGTTACGAATCCAAGCACGAATTCCAAAGTAAAGCTAGATTGGCACGAATTTGACGATCAAAGCTGATGACAAAGAATTGACAACATCAAATCAGAATTGGGTCGATGGGGAAAATTGGGAATGAACTTATACATATATAACTATATGTATATATAACTATATGTATATATAACTATATATATATATATATAAAACAAGAAAAAAAAACTCAAATTAAATATATATGTATTTTCAAAATCATTGTTTAAATAAAACACATAAAACAAAAAGGAAATATCTACATAATAATTTTTTTTTTCGAATCATATTATTATATGTGTACTTTCTTGGAATATATCCAAAAGTCGAATATCAAACTTTTAAAATTCGAATATCAATTCTTCTCAAAATCAATATTTAAATCAAATACGTATACCAAAATATCTATATCTTAGATTTATATTAAAACCAGCATCCTTTGTTTACATATACCTGTAACAGACGCGTATAACGAAGATATTGCCCAACAGAACAAACCAAACATTTTTGCAGACTGTATTCATGAACCACTATGTGAATTTAGAACATGTGACAGCCCTTTTTATATATAAAATAAATGGAGAAGATTTGATCGGTAGCATCATAATACAATATATTTTATACCAAAACCACTACCCAAAACAAAGATCTTAAACACATATACAAAAAAGTGAAATCTATATATATATATATACACACACACACACACATATGGTTTTATAATAAAATACATGGTACTAAATATAGTATATCTATACAATAGAATATAACTTATATATACTAATACATACGTTTCAAAACCGAACCCATATATAAAATATAATTAAAGTCAGTTTTTAAAATAACCTGGAAATCAAAATCTATATACTGTTCTTTCAAATTCTAATATATATAGAGACTTGTATTATATAAACGCATACATTCGAACTAACATCTTCAAAACAAGGTATATAATATATATATATATAAACTACATAAACTTGTAGATATATAACCGATGCTGCAACACATAGGTACATACAAAAATACAAACATATATATATAAACCTATACCGTAAACATATACTTCATATAGCAAACAAACTTTTAATAAAATAAATCGAGATAACTATGTAAACTCATATACAACAATCTGGGAAACATATATGATAACAGCTAAACTATATATAAATATTTATTATATACATATACTTAAAACCAGTGTTTAAAATAAATCAGATATTTGTTAAACCACATATAATAACATATATATACGAATATACCTCACGAACAGGGGAGGCGACGGATGGAAAAACGCGGCAGAGCTATGGGATCGAGTGGTGAGAGTGGTAAGCGGAGGTCGGGGGGCAAAATGGAAGATGCGGTTTACTCGGGAAGTTTGGCGAGGGGAAGGCTTCGGCCACTTGGAGAGCTGCATTCCCTGGTAGGTGGTGAGGAGAGAGGGAAGGGAAAATGAATTGGTGTGGGGTGCTGTCATTCGTGAGCGTGGGATCGGGGATTGGAGGGTGGAAGTCTGGCCGAGGGAAGATGCGGCAAGTGGAGGTAGGCTTGGGCGAATGGGTTCGGTTGCTTGGCGCGTGGAGGAGGAAAGGGAGGTGAGGAGCGGTTTCACGTGAAAAATGGAGATGCAGACTTTTTTTTATAGAAAAAGCAAGATGGAGAGAAAGGAAAAAAATGAATCAATATAGAAAATGAAGAACAATATTGAAAGTTGAAACGAATGGAACGTTATGAGTCAGCCACCGATTTAATTCATTAGTAAATAAAGTAACAGTAGGCAATCAAAGGACAACCGATTTGAATTTGAAGTGGTGGGATAGTGAAAGTCAAAAGGCTGAATTCTAGCAATTAATAACAATATATGTTCATTCATTTCAGACTATAGACTATGGAGTGGACAGAGAAACCTAAAGATTTAGATATTGTACCGATACGGTTACCGGTTTTGCGGATTCCGCTGTGAACCGGACCTCAAAATACAGAAAAGAATATACCACTGAGATCAGCACGACGAGACGATCAAAACGGTATACAGATACCAGTGGCAGGATCATCCGATCAAAAGTCGATAATTGGTACCGAAAATGCTGCTATTCCGAACGGAAAAATCCAAACGGAGCTAGAAACGTCCGAATTTCTCGAAATGGATTTCGCAGTCTTATTCAGAGTGTTCAAAATAAATTTTCTCACGTTGACATATTTTGGTTTCGGAACATTTTTAAATCCAACTGTTTTTAACTGATTTAAATGGAGATAAAATTACACAATAAAATAAACTTCAATATTATCAGATGAAAATTTACCAGTTGCTATGTTTAAATAGACGTATTCCAAATAATAAATTTTTATTTTCAAATTTTATTGTTTAAAATTTCATAAAATTTCAATTAATTTAATAAATAAAATCACTAAAATTTATGGGTCGTTACACATGTTTACCTATGTGTAGATATTTATATTTTCCTTATGCACTTTTATATACATTAGTTCATATGGCATATATATATATATATATAAGTTAGGTATATATTTTGTAATCATATCCATTTTTACCTTTTTAAACATTTTTATATATTTATCACTACATATGGACATATATACATATATATTTGTAATCGTCAACAAGCTTATATATATATATATATATATATATTTATATATACATATATGGATATTCCATCTTAAATTTTATCGGTGGAGTTGTCAGAAAATTTATCTATTCGACTAATAAAAATTTATATTAAAATAATTAAAATCAGTTAATTACTCAATATTTGATGGCTAAAAGTCCGGGTCGTTACATTTAAGTTGTTTGCACTTATAATATGCAAGTTTAAATGAAGAAACCAAAAATTAATAATTGATAGTATTTCCTAAAATTTATGTTTGTTTATATGATTTAGATGTATGAAGTACATCATTTTTATAAATATAACCCAACGTTTTTTTAAATTACCTTGAGAACCAAACTTCGCTTATATACTCTAGGATAGTATGTGCCCGCCAAACTTGTACTTCGAGTGCTTGTTACAAAGTTGTTAGTTTCGAGGTTCGAACTCGTGACTTTTAGTGACGCAGTCTGAACCATCAACCAATTACGCCAACCATGTTGTCTCATCCAATTTATCTTAGCGAAAATACAAATGTAAGTTGTATTTAACAATGGAATGAATGAAACAGTACCGAATTGATTGAGCTTTAAACAATGCAACGTTGCATCGTATAAAATGCAAGCTAAAATGGGAGTCTGCTTTATATTGGGCGATTTACATAAGGCTCAAGGGTTTTTCTAGTAATTCTGAAAAAAACAAGGGTGTAAACATAGTGTCTACTACGAGAAAAAGTGAATAAAAGCTTAGTTTAGGGAAAAATAAATGTGTTTTTGTGTTTTGAAAAGACAATGCTAGTGTCATTTGAAAGAAGTATTTATTATTTTGTTATTATCTATTGTTACTGATTTGTTTTAGGTATTTACAATGCAATGTTATAAGTTAGATTAAATCACTATTAAATTGGAAATAATGGAAAATCGTATGATGTGCATGTAAATGTGCATATTTTTACTTCCATATTTAATCACTTTTATTTAGTAAATGAGCATATTAGGGTATTTTACATGTTTAAACCAAAATTTCAATTATTTTCAAATCATCATTTATTCATCTTCATATGGGGGCAAAATGGTCATTTTTGTATATGATTTAATTTTAGAAAATTTACTTGGATATTTTAGTGTTATTTTGTAGGAATTTAGATTCAAATGGAAGAGGGCTTCATGGAAATATGCATGCACAAGAGTTAGAAGGCAAATGTAGATGGAAATAAATCAATTCATGAAATCATGGAGGACCCCACCTACCCACTTACCATGATTTACAATTAGGAGCTAATGGACATGTTAGTGGACATTAAAGTTACATGCATATGTAATGGTGGATTATGCTCATGCTAATGACAACTTGGAGGCCACGCTTCCTAGAGGGGTATTTTGGGTAGTCCCCTAAAATATGATTTGGGTCTCAAAATATGTATAAATACCCCTTATGTTTCATGCAGAAAGCTCTTAGCACCACCTTGTAGTGGTAGCCACAAAAATAAACATAAACTCTCTTTCTCTTTTTAATGGCTTCTTAGCCTTTTATTATGTAATTTTCTTAATTTAATTTATTTACATGTAATTTTAATTCACTCTCATTTCTATTTACATGCTCTTTTTCCTTTCATGTTAGTAGTGTAGATCTATTTATTTATGCAAGTGGTTTAATTCTCTTTTTAGTTAATTAGCTTGCACTTTCACTTGTTTTTGTTCCATGTTGAACTCTACATTTGTTGAAATGATAACAAATATGAGAAGCTAAACCCCTTCAATTTAGGGGTAATGAAGCTCTCTTAATCATGTAGATTCAATAGTTTGCTAATTTTTGATCTCTTTTTGTGTTTAATGACAATATTTGATGTGGTTAATTTTTATTGTTTAGATTTGAATTTGATAGTCTATATTGTTGACACCAAATAGACTATGCTTCAAAAAACATAAACACAAATTACCTCTTCATCTACATATGATGTTGGTAATGAAGTGGATTTGAGAATCAAAATTTGATGGTCTATATTACTAATCAATAGTAAATAGATCATGTTTAGAATAGATTTCATTTTCAATTTCATTATCATTTTCATGAGAGTTAACAAGTGATTTAGTGTGTGTGTGTGTGTGTTAAAGTTTGATGGTTTATGTTGGGCTAATTAATAGCACAAATAAGCCATACTTATGATAAACACATCAACTAAATTCACTAATGGCCAAAAAGAGAGATCATAATTTCATTGTTTTGATTTATGTGATCATGGGAAGGGATTTACCTCTAAAGTGCCTTCTACTCTCATATTTTTATTCACTTTCTTTTTGTTAGTTTGTTACATTTTTTAGCTTAAAACAATTCAAACTCTTTGGTTAATTTGATTGAGTATAATTTTGAATCACTTCAATTCCCTGCGGATTGACTCGTACTCGCCACATACTAAAATTGTACGCCATGCTCTTACGGTTATTTTTAATTAATATTTTATAGGCGATTTTCTAATCCGATAGAAAATTAGCCGTTCAACATCGTACTCAAAAAGTAGATGGTTTAAAATAAAATACCAATACACTAATAGAAAAAAGCAATACAATATAGTAAAGAAAATACACGTAAAGAACTAACACTGCATTTTAGAGGCATCCGAGTTCATTATAAATTATTGGTATCGAATATTGTGTTGCATCCATGTAATCTAAAGGTCCAACCAGATTTTAGGAGTATCATCGTGTATGACATTAAACATTTCTCTTTATCTTTTGTCATAAGAAGTGATATTGCTTCAGCAACTTAAATTTATTCAATCTACATCACACGAGAAGCAAGGATAAACATTGAAGATGTTCTAATAGATTCTATACTATCGGTATTGAAAATCAAAAGAAGAAGTGGGTGGAGAGGATCGAAGATGGTCTAACTTATTATAAAACCCCGTAATTTTAAGCAATTAAATTGGGTAAAATCATTAAAAAAAATTAATGTAACACCCCGTAATTTTACATAATTAAATAATCAAATTAAAAAGATAAAATTGTAAATTTACATAAAGAGCAAAATAGTATATTTATATGGAAGTTGGAACTAGGGTTGGGGACTTAACCCATTATGTTTGGAATGTCGTTTACAGTCAAAAAATACGCATAACTTACTGAATTTGATTAAAGGAATTAGAAATTAGAAGAAGTCAAACCCAGTGACATTTTCTTAATATATTGATTTCGGGAATTTATTTTTAGACAAAATACGTGTTATTTCCAGCCTATAAATATAAAAGTAAACTCTAATTTCTAATTCAATTTTAAATTAAACACGTTACTCCTAATCTTCATTATCTTCTTCATCAACCCTTCAAATTAAATCCAAACTAATCAAATCAATATACAAAGTCGGTCACTACGAACAGAGCTACATAAATAAATCAACACTATCGGTAAATTTGGAGTTTTGAAAACATGAAATTCTAGACAAAGAAGGAGAAGGAGGATCTATATTAAATCAGAGGGCTAATCGATGAATGGGATCTTCGTATGCGCATATATTGATAAGATGTAGTAATTTACCCCTTACGATCTTAAACCAAATTATAAATGGTGCAACTGGTAATTAAAGGTATTTTTATATATGGACGATTAAGATGAAGTATGTCATGGCTAGATAATTAAAAAATGATTATTTTTAATTGTAACTAGACCGTATTTAATCTCTCTTTAATTAAAAAAGTATGAAATGTAAAAGTGCTCTAAATTCGATATTTTATATATCAAACTTGTAACTCTCGAAGACGCGAATCCATTTGTGGTGTTTGTTCGTCAATTGGATGTATGTATTGATCAGAAAACACAATGTAATTTTAGATAAAAATGGACCATATATTTCGATCCAATAGTGAAACGATGACAATACGGCAGTCAGGGACCATGGATATGAAGAGGAAGTCGAGTAGATGGTCACGGTTGGGTCTGATGGATCATATATGATCGAGAATTGTCGGATCTGGCATTTTAAATGCTGGTAGAAAATTTTAATGGGCATAGTCGAAGGTCATAGTGATGACATCATCAGACTTAGCTCATCATGGTGAGATGAGCAATTGTTTCCTATATCTAGCTGGACATATATGGGTACGATGACGAAGCTTTGAAGGATGGCGTTGAATGACAATAGGATCGAAAGTCTCCTGTAGCAGAAAATGCATGTGACAATAAAAATGAAAAGAATATATGTATATATATATATAAATTAAATAATTATGATACCTTTAAACGCTAATATATCTCACATATAGCCTTCGCTTTACATGCGGTTCACAATATTAGGATCGTGGTGAGACAAGGGATGTTTTAGTATATTGTTTTCTTTGTTGTTTTAGAAAAGTGCATTATTGTGTTAGGTTTTTTTATGTGGTTTTGTACTTAAGGATTAGGGCTTGATCCAGTAGCTTTGTAACGGTGGGGCTTTGATGAGTTTTAGGCTTGATCCCAATAGCGTCGTAGACGATTAGGTGAATGACTGACATGGACTTGTGATTTCAGGTTAGGGTTTGATCTAGTAGCTTCATAAATAGAAGGGTGGTAATGAATTTTGGGCTTGATCCCCATAGTTTCGTAGACCGTTAGGTGAATGACTAGCATGAACTTGCACTTAGTGGTTGGAGCTTGATCTAGCAGCTTCATAGACGGTGGGGAGATGACAAGTTTTGGGCTTAATCCCAATAGTGTCATAGGCCATTAGGGGAATGACTAGCATGAATTTGACCTCAATTGTCACTACCTTTTCGACGACAGCGAGTTAAGACTTTGGGCTCAGTCATATTGCAATTGTTTTAAGCATACAAACTAAGACTTTGAGCTTGGTTGTGTGCATACATTTTCAGCATACAAGCCGATACTTTAGGCTTGGTTATGTGCATGCATTTTTGACGATATCGAGTTGGGACTTTGGGTTCAATCGTGCTGTGGTCATTTTTAGCATACGAGCTGAGACTTTAGCCTCGATTGCATGTATACAATTTCGACGATAGCGAGTTGGGACTTTAGGCTCAATCGTGTTGTAGTCGTTTTCAACATGTGAGCTGGGATTTTGGACTCAATCATTTGCATATGATTATGTATGGGATATATTTTAATGAGACCTTGGCATATGATGTGACTATAGAATTATATTGTGTTTAGCTGACTTTAGGGTGTAAGGGGCATAGGTTAAGGTATAGTTTTTTTCGAGCATAAGTTTTGTTTTACTAGCCTATTAGTACTATACACTTATATGATGCATACCACCCACCAGACGCGATTCCCTCTATTCATTTCTCCCTTTTGTTTACTCGGACAGGTAGATGGAGAGGGCTGGTAGTGATTTCGAAGATGAGTGGGTACGGTGGAGACAAGCATTTATCTATTAGTTATCTGCTATTTATTTTATTTTAGTCATTCCCAAACATTGACTGTTTTTCATTAATGGCATAAAAGATGCTGTAGTTGGAGTTTATTTGATACATCATTATTTTTATCTGGGATCATATTATTTATTACTTTTATATTTTATTCCTTCCACCGTGAGTGTAACTCCCCGACTTCGAGACCCAAAATAAGATGCCAATGATATTGCATTCATCACTAGAATCATTTTCAAGCGAATAAGTGAGTTTAGTATTTAATTTGCACAATATTAAGTAAATAGAACAACACATAATTTCATTTCATCAAAATGGTTTGCATAAGTCTTTATGTTCGCTTTCACCCATTTCATTCCTACATATGGGTAAATACAATAAAACATAAATAAATTTCCATACTCGACATATGAGGATAATGTCATGGACACTTAACCTGTTATGAATTTTGGTTTTACACAATGGAATTTCTTAACAACTTTTATTTGCAAAATAAGCCTCCTGCTTTGTTTCCGTCTCCTTTATTCGTCTTTCCAAAAGACACCCATCCAAGCATAAACTCAGCGCACTCAATGAGTACCCATGAGTTTATGAAAAACAATAAAAACACAGGTCAGACATAAAGCCTGGTATTATTGATACTTTACCCTAAACAAACAATCATATATTGAGGCCATACCGCTAAATCTCGAAATGGGTTTTCCCACTCACTATTTCAATCATCATCAATTACATCATACCATATAATAACATTATGTCATGAGCAAACATAAATCATCAATTCATCATAAGTGTGAAATTTCTTACACATATATTTGACTAATTTCTATAGTCATTTCATTTTAAATTGCAACTAGGAAATTCTCTCTTCAATTCGGTATCGGTACTGGACACTTAAGAATTTTTCTTAGGTGTTTTATTGTGACAGATAACTAGATTGCCACACAGGCTTTGTACTATTGTTCTCGTATATTATCGTGAATAGACAGTTGGATGCTACGCAAGCCTTACACCCTCATTCCCATATGTTGTTGTGAACATACCAGGGTTTTCCACTAAGGACTTCCATCAATGTTACCGGATACAATGTTGTGTTTTAGACATTAGATAGCCATATGGGCCTTCTACCGATGTTAGCAAATATAGTGTCATGTTTTAGACATTTGGTAGCCACACAGGCCTTCCATCAATGTTATCAAATATAATGTCGCGTTTTAGACATTTGATAGCCACACATGCCTTCCATCATCATTCCCAAACCTAATGTCATGCTTAGACATATTATTGTCACTAAGGCCCTATATACACTCTTCCATTGTTTATATTGGTTCCACTTATCATCACATAGCAATTAAGCTCAACTTCATTTTCATTCTTTAATTAAGTTATTTATCCTCAACTTATTATTCTTTATGGCCATTTCATTCCTCATGAAATTCTCAACCATTACTGGGGAAAATGGCTTCCTAAGTGCTGTAGAAAGTCCATTCATTTACTTAGAATTTCTTAGCATTTTAGCTATCTCGATTTACATTACATGGCTATCACATGTTGACACTCGCATATTGATATTTCTCTAGTTGTCGCAGGTTAATCTTATAAGTCATCGCAAGTTGAGTGTTCAAGAGCCATCGCATGTTGAAACGCTTTAGAGCTATCACGAGTTGACACACCCTAGGCATATCGCATGTTAACGTCACCTTTGCTATTGCAAGTTGATACATATACGGGGTATCACTAGTTGACCCCAACCTAGCTATCGCATGTTGACTCTATCTTAGCCATTAGAAGTTGATCCCAAACATAGCTATTGCATGTTGACTTCAACTTAGCAATTGCAAGTTGATCCCAAATGTTGCTATCACATGTTGACTTCAACTTAGCCATCGCATGTTGACTTCAACTTAGCCATCGCAAGTTGATCCCAAATGTTGCCATCGTATGTTGACTTCAACTTAGTCATTGCAAGTTGATCTCAAACATAACTATCACATGTTTACTTTAACTTAGCCATCGCAAGTTTATACTTTACAACTATCTCTTGTTAAGAGTTTATAGGCTATCATAAGTTGGTATGACAGTTCTGTAATTAATTTAAAAACTATTTTATTACCATTTCAAGTAATTACGTTTCACCTAACCCATATATATGTCGAATTCTCATTGGTTCTCCGAAGCTTTTGCAGTTTTCTCTTTATATTTTATTAGTTACCTTCTTAATTAGTTAGCAAGTTGCTCATTAGTAGTTAATTCTCTTCTTGGATAAACAATTCATACTAATTCGGAAATACATGGACTGAATCCAAAAAATTCACCAAAAATCCGAATTATCTTATTGTACCGCATGTTAAATTTTTGGGCCAAAAAATTTATTTTTGATGCTTAAAATAATTAATCTCTAAAATTAGGTATTTTCCTACATCGAAATTCATATAAATTCCGATTAATTTCAGAAAATTCCGAAACTAAAAAACCATCTCTATAATATATAATACACATCATATAAAAGTTTCAAATTATTTAGAGAAGGTTCGATTCGCATTTTGCCCTAAACTCATCAGAGTCATCATCTTTAAATCTCAAACATGAACAAATATTATTTACATTAGTTCATTATCATTCAGACCATTATAAAGACATACAATCCTTACCTATACGGGTTTTGGAAGGTTTTTGAGAGTTGATTGCTCACATTTTTACTTGATTAAAGCCTTAGTTTGCTGAGAAATGAACGCTCCTTCTGTTTTCCCTTCGATTTTACTCTTTCTTTCCTTAAAATGTGGTCTGCCTAAGCTCCTTGTTTTCTTTCTTTTAGTTTGTGGAAAAATGGGAGAATGAATGAGAGTTGGAGCATTAGGGTTTAATAATTTGGCTTTGGGCTAAAACCTCAATCTAGCATATTCTTATTAAATCGCTAACTCCTTGACCTATATTCATTTACTATCTATTAATTGACTATTCTTTATTTATCCTATAATTTAATTTGATCAATCATTCATTTAATTAATTTCCCCGTATCATGATACCTCAAAATATGGGGTGTTACAGTCTTTTCTCCTTATAAAAATTTCGTCCTAGGAATTAGGACGAAGCAAGATAAAAATCGTAGCCATCAATAAAACGTACACATAATACTATTAACTACACAGGCTTCCCATTAGTTTTTAAATTATCAATCATGGTGTATTAATGTCATTATCAACACATGTAAGTAACATACCACAAATCATACTAGTGTTTCTACTGGTTTATATAACAAGGCACACATGTCAAAACAAATCAGGGTAGATATTTCTAATTCTATCCTCTACTTCCTAAGTACAATCATCAACATCGGCACTCCACTTGATGCGAACATGTTTGATAACCTTATTCCTTTACTCTTTGTATCACAATCTACTATTCCCTTCGGTCGTTCATAAGTCAGGTCTGGTTCTAAAGATAAATCTTCAACTGCCCTCGGTTCCCCCACCAAATCCAGGTCATGCACACATTTCCTCGAATGTGATATATGAAAACATTATGCACACCCGCTAAACAACCGGGTAAATAGACTCGATATGCGAGTTTAAGTATATTCTCAATCATTGAAAATGGTCCTACATATCTAGGTGCCAATTTCCTCTTCTTCACAAAACGTATAACTCCTCGCATCGGAGAAACCTTCATAAGCACGTAGTCGCCCACTGCAAACTCAAGATCTTTTCTCCTCTTATTAGAATAACTCTTCTGCCTTGATTGCACTACCTTCATTTTGGCATGAATCAATTACACCTTCTCGATAGCATCTCTTACCAAACTGGGTCCCAACATGAGCTTATCTCTAGTGTCCAACCAACAAATAGATGACTTACATGGTCTACCATAAAGTGCCTTAATCAGGGTCATCTCAATACTCGACCGTTAACTATTGTTATATGCAAACTCTACCAGATACAAATGATCCTCCCAAGATCTTCCAAAAATCTAAAACACATGCCCTTGGAAAATTCTTGAGCATAAGGTTTACCCTTTATGTTTTTCTGTTAGTCTACAGGTGATAAGTTGTACTTATGCTCAATCTGTACCTAACGCACTGTGCAAACTTCTTCAGAACTCAATGGTGAACAAAGAGTCTTTATCACTTACAATACAGCATAAAATCCTATGCAGTCTCACACATTCTTCATATATAACTTCGCCAAACTAGTTGTAGTCCTTGTCGACTTCACAGAGATAAAATGGGCACTCTTCATCAATTTATCGACTATCAGCTAAATGCTATCATTCCCGTCCTCGACCTAGGTAACCCATTGATAAAATCCATGGATATTGAATCCCACTTCCAAGTTGGTACTTCCAATGGTTGAAATGAACCACTCAGCTTTGGACGCTCAACTTTTACTTGCTGGCAGGTGAAACATCTCTTCACACACTCACTAATATCCCTCTTCATCCCTTCCCAGAAGAAAACTCTCTTCATGTCACGATACAACTTCATGCCACCAGGATGAATGGAAAACTTAGATCGATGACTTTGTTATAAGATTTTTTATGAAAATCTCCAACATTCAGAACACATAGTCTTACTTTCTTCCTAAGACATCTTATCGAGTTCATCTTGAATCCTTTAAAATCCTCAATATCCACACCATCTCTAATCACCTAATTTTCTCGACTAATAATGGGTCTTCCCTCTACCTTGCAGCAATTCTATCCACCGAGTGTTGGACGTACTTCCAAGCTTGTTAACATGCACGGATCCTTACTTGACTTAGTATTAAGCCTTATAATGCAATATACAAGAGACCAACATCTCTAATGTCTTCCATTCTTCGATCATGGTTAACACTTCATTTTGATGCTTCCTACTCAAAGCATCATCAACCTTATTCTCCTTTCCTAGGGTATACTCTGTACTGAAATTGTATGCCGCCAATATATTTAACCATCTCTATTATCTCATAATCAGTTATTTCTAAGAGAATAGATGCTTAAGGGATTTGTGGTTTATATACAACTCGAACCACTCTCCCAATAGATAATATCTCCAAATCTTTAGCACATAAACTACCATGGCTAACTCCAAATCGTGAGTTGCATATCTAACTTTATGCGGTCTTAATTGCTTTAACGCGTAAACTATCATTCACTCTCTTTGCATTAGCACCGCCCCCAAGTCTGTTCCACAAGCATCGATATACACCACCAATCCATGAATCACCTTAGGTACGATCAAGACAAGAACGTTTGTCAATAACCTCTTTAGCTTCTAAAATGATCCTTCACACATATCGGTCCATACCAACTTCTTGTTCTTTCTGGTCAACTTATTCAAAGGCACTGCTATACGCGAGAAATATTTAATGAATCTGCAATAATAGCCAGTCAATCCCAAAAAAATTCTCGTCTCTATGACCGTCTCTAGCCTTTTCCAACCATTAATGGTTTCTATCTTTGATGGATCCACTACTAAACCATTCTCTGACACAGCATGCCTGTGAAACTTAACTTCTTATTTCCAAAAGTGGCACTTGGAAAACTTTGCCTTCAATTCGTGCTATCTCAATATCTCTAACACTAATCTAAGATGGACTTCATGGTCTCTCTCATTCTTAGAGTACACCAAAATATCATCGATGAATACCAGAACAAAGCTATCCAATTCATCGCAAAAGATTCAGTTCATAAGACCGACTAAGAACGTAGAGTCGTTGGTTAGTCCAAATGAGATCACTAACCACTCATATAAACCATATCTTCTTTGGAATGTGATCAATGGAACACTATCTTCTGCTACCCTCAATTAATGAAACTCCATTGCTTAATCTTGCTACAAGAATATTCTAGCTCCACTCAACTAATCAAACAAGTCGTCTATCCTAGGCAAAGGATAATGATTCTTCATTATTGCTTTGTTCATCTTCTGATAATCAATACACATCCATAAAGATCCATATGACTTCTTTACGAATATCACGAATGCTTCTCATGGTGAACACCTTGGCCTAATGAAATATTTATCCTTAAGATCCACTAGTTGCCTCTTTAATTCTTCCATCTCCTTGGGCAGCATTCTGTTAGGTGGTCTACTAACAGGTTGTGCCCCTAGCATCAATCTATTAGCAATTCAATCACTCTTCTTGGTGGTAATCCCATTACTAGTTCAAAAACATCTATGAACTCCAAAACTACCAGGACTCTGCTTATCTCATCATCATCATCATACATAGCGCATAACATCAAGTCTGACTTCTCTTTCATTACGTTAAAGGATATCATAATTCTTTCTCTACCTCTTAGATTCCATAAGGCGGGAACTCTATTCGCACAGTAGATTCTAGTGTCATTACACACCAACCGATCCATACCTAAAATCATCCCATACTCTACGAAGTCAATCACATAAGGGTCACAAACAAACAAATGTCTACACAAATCAAACTCTGGGTCAGTGCGCGTTAACCTAAGAGTGGCATACCCATCGATTGGATTAATCACACGCAAGGACATAACCAAATAGGTAGTACCTAGCTCTAACCTATCAAACAAATATTTCAAAATGAAAAGTGCATAGATGGTATCAAACAGAACTCAAACTTATATACAGGAAATCAAAATTGTACCTCCTAGCAAACCTTTTCCTTTTTCCTCGATAGATAGTCCAGGTGATGGTCCTTCCAAAGCGATAACCTTTGGCTGCTTTAGCTTGGGACAATCTCTCTTCTTATGCTTGGGCTTGTCATAAACAAAGCGCCTAACCTTTATTACTCCAACTAGCTCTGGGCACTTATTTGCATAGTGCCCCCTTTTTCCTACAATTATAATAGATCATGTCAATAACTTCTTCCCATCCTCCGCTACTATGAGCCTTTCCATTTTGCTGCTAGCTTAGTGTGGGGCAACTTCGTTCTTCTCAACCGGATCCTTCTGCTCCATATACCTCCTTCCAGCATACATCAATTCGTACCTTCTCATCATGTCTACCACCTCGTTAAATGGAAGTTCTAGATGAACTATCGTTTTTTCACTCAATCCAGGCCTCAATCCCAAGATAAATTTCTCCACATTTTTTCTTAGAGTCCTAATCAACTCGGCTCCATATTTCAATAAGGCATTAAACCTCTGCATATACACTGGTACGGTCAAACTTCCTTGCTGTAACTTCACAAGCTCCAAGAACATCACAGACAGTTCCGATCCAGGATTATATTGTTCTTCAAACATCTCTTTGAACCCATCCTAAGTAATTTCCTTCTTTAGAATATCCTCTCTCAATATTCTCTGCCAAACATCTACCAGCCCCTTGAACTACCTGGACACCAACTTCACTTTTTGGGCATCAGTTAGTTCCAAGTCCTTACAAATCCTTTCACGCATCAACAACCAATCACTTTCCATCAATGCCTATCTCATTTCATCAAACATCTCTCACCCCAAGCTCGCAAAATCCTTATTCATCTTAGAAAATCCTCCCTTACTGGCTGCACTGGGCCCCTTGGTACATTTTGGGTTAGGGAAGCACTTGCCGCTGCATTAAATTTGCTAAGAACTATTGAAAAGCGCGTTCATACCCAATTCCCTACAACCGAGGTAGGCATTTCATTATTGACTTGTGTACGCACATCTAAGGATGCCTCACTTCCTTGGCCATTAGTTTCATACTATAAACTCTCCTACTAGAATTTGCTCTTGTACTTCCTATAGTCAAATGCATGTTATATAGGTCCATTCTTGCTTTCAGCATGTGCATGTGCAAGGGCTCGTAAGAAATAGAAGTAAAGATAGTGAGAGCAATGGTAGAGTGGTATATATATTCTCCTATATAACTATCAAAATTCAATTACATTTCTTGGGCCATAAAGTGGCATAACACCCCAATTTGAGTTATAGAAGATAGATCTAACTAAAAACAGTATGAAAATAATAAAGCATGCGAATTTCATAGTGGTTCAGATAATCTAAGACCTACATCCTCGTTAACTTATTATAGAATTTTTTTTCATAAGTATAAAAAATTTACAGTTCAAGACAGCCTAAAATGATAAAAAGTTGCCTCCTTAGTGATAAATTTGGGTAGCGGTAGAAGATGAAGAATACAATGGCCAAAAGTCCTTTTCCAATTTCTCTAAGTCTTTTATTTATGTAGAAATCACCCAATGAAGTCGCTGGATCGTGAAATACCAATTAGAACTTTAGATTCAAGAAAGTAAGAGGGGAGACGAGGTCCCATGAGTGGTAAAATCATATCGGTACTGACCTGGCTTGTTGACTACTAATCTTGACATCTTCTACTCTGCCTTCTTGCTTTGATTCTTCAAGTTCCGAGCACTCTTCCTTGAAAAATCAGATTGTTATCAAGAGGTTTTGGCATGTCTAGTACTTGTCCTTTTCTTCAGATCTTTTGGGATTTGTTTGTCCACTCCTTAAGAAATGGGCCCTAGGACTATTGCTTTACCTACATGTACCTTGACCATATCTCCAAAGTCCTCTAAAGTGCATGAAATCAAGTTAGTATCGACCTAAAAAGATGTCGGTATCGATCACTCACTTAAGCATATTTCATACTCTAACATCTTGAAGCTCTTCTTAAGGCCATCCTAAGCTTACCTCTAAGTCTGTGAACCACTCCGCCTTCTTTCAAATGTCCAAATTCATGTGAAAGCTTGCTCTGTCTTAAAGTTGGGTAACATTTGCCCCCAAAATATGCCTCTATTGGAAACAAAGCATGCTTTGGAGCAAGACAGGTGTAAACAATCATCAATACAAGTCCATTGGTCATCCAAGAGTGGCTTTAAAATGTCGTCTCTATTCCATGGGCATCCATTCAACCACTTTAAATAGTTGTCATACCACCTCCAGTGCTAAGGTTAATGTCTATATTTTTCGAAGATCGTTCCGTGCCTTGGCCAGGCGTGAATCCCTTTTCTTCCTTCCCCCTTTTTGGCTAAAATTTCATGTCAGTACCAACGACTTTAGGTTGGTACCAAGATGAATTACTAAGTCGCGTAGTGCATATAAGTTCCATACTTAGTAAATTATCCTCTACACCTTTTATTTTCCCACTCGCTCGCTTTTCCTTTATCTTTCTGATGCCGATCCCTTTCGACCTCAACTTCCAAGCCCAAACCAATCGCCGTTGACCACCTGAAGCCGCCAATGCATTCTCTTTGCCATTGCCACCACCAAATCTTAATTGTCAACTATCATCGTCTCCTCAAAATAACTCGATCCTGGATCCTTTTCTTCAGATCTAGGTCTAAATCCTAAAGGTAGGTACTTAATAGTGGCATTGCTATTGCCGTACCATGGTGGTTATAGGTCATCATCGACGGCCATGTCTGTAATACCCCAAAATTTTGAGAAAAATCATTTTTTGTAAAATGATTTAATTTTGAAATATTTAGATTTAAATATGGTGAAATTTCTGGAATAAATAGTGTGCAAGTATATGTGTGCACGTGCACACTGAAATGGCACAAGAAAGAACTCCAGATTTCTTGGATTTAAAACAAGAATTAAAGAGCAATACAAACATGATTTTGCAACATGGTTATTTGATTTCTGAGATTTTATGGGTCATCTTAGAAAATAAGAAAAGTAAGTTTTACTTTAGATCAGTAAACAAATTTATTTAAAACCCAGAAAAGAAAATAATAATATATATATATATATTTGTAAACTTGTATACATATAGGTGCATATGTTTCTGAATTTAAAAGAGGAATTAAAATAAGCCTAGATAAGATATGTATACAAATATACATTTTTAAATACTGAAAAGTACATATATATATATTAGCAAGTGAAACCATAACATTAAAATGACATGAAATGTGATACAAGTCAATATGCTTGTGTAGGCAAAAATAGCAAAGGGGATTTTCAGAAATAATTAAAATAAATAGAATAGTCACACTTTTGACATGACTAAGTGAGTGGCCATTTTCTGAAAAAGTAAAAGAAAGAAAATGCAGCCTTTAAATTGGTTAATATGGCCGGGGTAATATGAATGAAAAATGCATGATGCTAATCCAGGACAGAAATGGAATTCTGTTTCAATAAAACCCTAGAGGAAAAATGCTTATAAATAGGCAGTTTAGCCAGTAGAATTATTTTACCCCGAGCTGCATAAAAAATAAGAAAAGAAGAAGAAAATATTGAAAGGAAGGAGAAAACACTCAAACAAGAATTTTCTGGATTAATAAGAAGAAACATTTAGGTGAGTAATCTCACTGAGTTCATGGCATTAAGACCTGAGTTGAGGCAGCCACTTTTTATATTGCCATTTATGTATTTCTGGTTTTGATGTATATGATTTCATTAATGCTTTTTGGATGTTTTATTTTAAATCTGATATGATTTAATATGGATGATTTTGATGATCTTTGATTGGTTGAGACATTTGTCTTTGGATGAGTATCATACTGTTTTATTTATACTCATAAATGTTAAAGTTTAGGATCTTAAAAATTATATAGAGAATACTCTCAACTGTTATAGATCTATGGCATGGAAACCTTATAAAAATGATTGGAGTTGCATTATACTTGGTATAAGTGCTGAGGCTTGAAAAGAAAAATGTTAAGGGTGCAATAGAAATTTTCTAAGTGCTGAGCCCTTAATCAAAAAAAAACCCACAAGCTAAAATTATGATTGAACCAGATCTTGAATCTGAATCAATCATAAAGGCTTGCAGATCAGTATAACATGCCATGCCTCTTTTACAGTTGAAAATGTTCTTATATTTACTAAGATCAAGACATATTGACCCCATTTAGGAAATGACTGTCTGATTATTTCTGAGGGGAAATTATGCTAGAAGAAATTATGGATGTTTCCATGTTTGCAGTGACATGTTCACTTAGCATATTTGATGTTAGGATTTAAGACAATACACTAGTAAATAAACTAGGGAAGGGAAGGCCAAGATGACTGCTGGAATGCTTGTCATATTTGAAGTATGCAAGTTGGCACATGGTTTGTTTAAGCCCTGAGATCTTTGTGCAATGATGTGAATTAGTTCATTGCAATGTGTCCCAGTGATTCCTTAATAGCAGATGAGGCAGGGATTTAAATTGAATATTACAACCTGTAAATGAAGAAATAGGAATGTGGATATTTCTTAGGTTGAATGGTATGGAACCAAGATGATTCCAGTAAATGAAATTGATGCCAATAGATAATCATGTTTGCATGATTATGTATGCAAGTGAGGGAATGATAAGTGAATATATCATACCTGAATCAACTTAATTATACTATGTTAAAATATTTGATTGCAGAAATTTGCTTAAATAACAAGTTAGTACCCTTATATTCTCTATTGCTTAATATCATGAATGAATTGATGTTATTCATACCAGATCCTAGATCTGACCCTTGTTTGCTCATGGCATCTGGGGTGTCTCATTTTAAAATGAGGCAGCCACTTATGTTCTTTCAGGTAACCCAGGCACTAAGTAAAAATGAAGTTATGGCTTTTATGGAGGAGTGAATGAACATGCTAGCTAGTCTCAATAAGAGTTTAAATTGATTATATCTGCATGTATTCAGGAAAAATATTATGTTTCTAAGACTTCCAGTCATGTAATGAATTCTATTATGGTTAGATGAACTAGTTGTATCATGTTAAATATATTGTTATGCACTAAGGTTTAAAATCTCAAAGGAAAATCTGACTGGGAAACAATGAAATGATTTTAATTATTGATATGAATGTTTGGAAGAGAAATATGCACATGTAGTTGAGCTACTGTTTTGTATAATTTATATTATGTATTAGTTAACCTTGAGACATAACAGAGCACTGAGTTTTAGAACTAAAATCTGGATTTAGCAAGAAGTAAACTTAAAGGATTTTATTTTCTTTTTACTGAAATGCTTTGTAAATAGATCTGAATTCATTTCTGAATTGAATTAGGAAAAGTAAAATGTTTTTTCTAAAAGCTTCAGATAGAATGAAATGAAAGGTATCTCCCTTGTTTTTGAACTAGTGTATAGCATATACAAGACTCATGAGTTAACCAGCCTCAACTAAATGAAGTATTGGTTGATCATGATAGACTATATCTTGAAAATATAGATGCATTTCAAAGCATAGTACATTTAGCAATTGTTTCACTCAGTTTTCTGGAAACTGGGCAAAGGTAATGACATGTACATAAATACCTGTGTACATGTTGATAAATTGGGCAAAAATATAAATTTAAATTCTTAAAACAGTTGTAGGAATGGGTTTTAAAAATAGTTATGTAAAAAGAATTGTTTTGTATGTTAGGTTATAGGCAAAATCAAATATATATGCACAATTATAGGTAGGTATCAGATTTCAATCATACAGGAGAAAAATAAAAAGAAAAACCAAAAAATTGTGTTTGAACCGACCAGCATAGCACTCGAACTCGTGACCTTTCATGTATAAGTTAGGCGCGTTTCCATTACGCCTAGATGTTGCTTGTGTTCACTTAGGATCCACTTACTTTTATACTGAATTTGATATTATCCAGACTTTAACATAATCATCTATATTAAAAGCTTGTTTACCACTGATTATTACTTGATCATTTCTTAATCCTAATGACAGACTAAAGTACATGTTTCTAGTGGATATTATGGCCAAAAATCTGAATACAATAATTTATCTGAATTGCTAAAAATCTAAATCAAACAGAATGTTCTTGTACAAAAAAATGAAGTATACACTCTGAACTTAGATAAGAAGATCACATACATCTTCATATGTATGTGTATGTTATTAGATATACACTGATATATTTATATTGGTAAGTTATTTTGATCCTGGATATATTTTGTTTATTGGAAAAAGAAAATGACCTTGGAAAAGATATTTGCAATGAATGATATATCTATATATCATCTCTTAGCAAAAAAAAAAAATCCTTATGAAATTAGGGTGGAAATAGGAGGGTCATTTCAGTTGGTATCAGAGCACTTGGTTGCATTGATTGTTAAGTATTATAGAAATGTATAATGTCTGTTTGTTTTGGATGAAATAATTTAGATAAGAAATTAGAAATTATAGAAGCACTCATAATATACTAATACCATTTACCCAGAATTTAGTTAGCAGAACATGGTAGGAAGAGGATCTCATCACAATGCAGGAACCAGTGCACCTCAAATGCTTGATATGCAAGAATTTGTGAGGGTTTTAAGAGATGGAATTGGGCATAGGCCTGAGAACCCACATGAAGAGCTTTCAAAACTACTGAAGACTTATTCCAATTTGGGAGGCAAGAGTTTTGAAGGAACAGAGAGTGTGATGGAAATTCAAGCATGGTTGAGAACACTTGATAGGATTTTCAATGACATGCAGTTGGATGACCAAAGAAAGAGGCAAGTAGCTTCTAGACAACTGAAAGGGGTAGCTTTAAGCTGGTGGGAGGTGATCATAGCTGGAAGAAATGAAAATGAAATCACTTGGAATCAGTTCAAGGAGATGTTGGAGGCAAGATTTGTACCAGCATCAGCCAAGACCATTTTGCTTGAAGAATTTATCAAACTTAGGCAGGGAACTTTGAATGTCACTGAATACACTCAAAAGTTTGAGGGGCTATCTAATTATGGAGCAATGCTAGTGGCAGATGAAGCATCCAAGAATGATAGGTATATAAAAGGGCTGAACCCAGGACTTAGCAGAGCTATGCTACCATATGCAGATAGAACATTTGATCAAGTAATTGATCTGGCTTTGAAACTGGAACAACATGACAAAGAAAGAGAGAAATATAGGAATTTTAAGAGCAACAACAAGAAGGATAAGGGAAGATATCACCCTTATGATAAAAAGAAGGAGGAGGCAGACAACAGGAAGAGTAAAGATACTAAAGCCAATGATACTAAGAAGAAATTGGTTTGCCATCATTGTGGAAAAGAAGGACACATCAAACCAAGGTGCCCAGAGTTAAAAGGAGGAGCCTTCAAATGCTACCTATGTGAGAAAGAGGGGCATATGAAGAGGAACTGTCCTGAGAATAAACAGCAAGGGAAATTGGCAACTTTGGAAGGAAAAGGCAAATCTGCAGTGAAAATTGATGCTGAAAATCATGGCCAAGTGGAAGGTACATTACTCATTTGTGCCATACCCATACCAGTAGTATATGATACTGGAGCAACACACTCTTTGATTTCCTATGAATTAGTTAAAGTGTTAAAATTAAACTGCAAATTGGTTGAAACCCCATTGCTTGTACAAAGTCCCCTAGGGAGTTCTAGTGTTTTGAACATGAATTGTGTGGATGTGGAGTTAAACATAGGAGGAAATATTTTTATTTCCAATTTATATGTTTTAAATTACCCAAATATAGGAGTTATATTGGGGGTAGATTGGTTAAGGCAATTTAAAGCCATAATTAATTTAGACTCATCCACCATATCATTGCAAGATTCTAGAGGCCAGAGAATCACAGTTCTATGTGAAATAGCTAAGGAAGGGAAATTGTATCATTTAGTTGACTTAGAAAAAGATCTGAGTGAACTAACCATTGAAGAAATTCCCATAGTTAATGAATACTTGGATGTGTTTGGGGAAGTTAAGGGTGTTCCACACCACAGACCAGTTGAGTTCCAAATTAATCTCATTCCAGGAGCAAGTCCAATAATCAAGAAACCTTATAGAATGGGGCCAAGTGAACTGAAAGAATTGAAAAATCAGTTGGAAGAATTAGAAGGCAAGGGATTTATAAGGCCAAGCAATTCTTGCTGGGGTTCTCCAGTAGTGTTTGTAAGAAAACATGATGGTACCTTGAGAATGTGCATAGATTACAGAGAACTAAATAAAGTAACCATCAAGAATAAATACCCATTGCCTAGAATAGATGATCTCTTTGACCAACTCAGTGAAGCTAAAATATTTTCTAGGCTAGACTTAGCATCAGGATTCCATCAAATGAAGGTTGAAGACTCAAGTGTTAAGTATACTGCATTTAACACAAGATATGGCTTATATGAATTTTTGGTCATGCCATTTGGTTTGACAAATGCTCCTTCATATTTTGTTGATTTGATGAATAGAACATTTAGAGATTATCTAGACAAGTTTGTACTGATTTTTATTGATGACATTTTGATTTATTCTAAGACAGTGGAAGAGCATAAAAATCATTTGCATTTAGTTTTGTCAAGACTAAGGGAAAATGATTTAAAGGCAAAATTTTCAAAATGTGCATTTTGGAAAGAAGAAGTGCATTTCCTTGGGCATGTCATCTCTGCCAAAGGAATATCAGTAAACCCTAACAAAGTAGTGGCAATCCAAGCATGGAAAAGGCCTAGCACCATCAGTGAGATTAGATCATTTATGGGGATGGCAGGATATTATAGGAGATTCATAAAAGATTTCTCAAAAATATCATCACCACTTACCAATTTAACTAGAAAGAACCAAGCCTTTGTATGGACAGAAAAATGTGAGCAAGCTTTTATCAAAATAAAAGAAGCCCTGATTGATGCACCAGTATTGAGAGTGCCAGAAGGAAATGAAAATTTGGTTGTGTACACTGATGCAAGTGGCTCTGGGTTAGGGGCTGTGTTGATGCAGCAAGACCAGGTGGTAGCCTATGCATCTAGGCAATTAAAGCCACATGAAACCAGGTATGCAACCCATGATCTTGAACTAGCAGCAGTTGTGTATGCTTTGAAACTTTGGAGACATTATTTGTTAGGTGCCAAATTCATTTTGTACACTGATCATAAGGCACTGAAATATTTATTCTCACAAAAAGATTTGAACATGAGGCAGCATAGATGGGTAGAGTTCCTAGCTGCCTATGACCTAGATATACTGTATACACCAGGCAAGGCAAATAAAGTTGTAGATGCCTTGAGTAGACAACATGCCAAGGTAGCCATGTTGATGATGGAAGAGTTTAGGGATTTGTCTATACTTACTGATTTGGAAATTGAGGAAAACAGTGAGGAACAAATGATGCCTATTGAAGAAGGTAAAGGTAAAGGAAAATTAAGTATGATATCTCTGCAATCAGATTTACTTCTTAAGATTGGACAAATGCAGGAACAAGACTTAAACATGATGGAAAAGAAAATGCTCATATCAAAAGGGGAGGAAGTAATAAATTATCAAATTGATAAAAATGGTTATTTAAGGAATAAAAATAGGATATGTGTTCCAGAAAATATAGAATTGAAAGAGGAAATATTAAATGGGTACCATAGGAGTAAGTACTCCATACACCCAGGTAGCACCAAGATGTATCAAAATTTGAAAAGAAATCTTTGGTGGAAGGGGATGAAGTCAGATGTGGCCAGATATGTTGCAAGGTGCATGACTTGCCAACAAGTCAAGGCAGAGACACAAAGGCCATCAGGACTATTGCAACCCCTTAGTATACCACAGTGGAAGTGGGAGGATATATCTATGGATTTCATAGATGGTCTTCCTAGATCTAAGAAGGGAAACACAAGTATATGGGTAATAGTGGATAGGCTAACTAAGGTAGCACATTTTATCCCAGTTAAAACAGAAAGAAATGCTCCAAAATTGGCTCAAATATTCATGAAAGAGGTAGTAAGGTTGCATGGTATACCCAAAACCATTGTGAGTGATAGGGATACCATCTTCACCTCAAGATTTTGGAAAAGTTTTCAAGAGGCTATGGGGAGTGAATTGTGCTTAAGCACTGCCTACCATCCACAATCAGATGGTCAAACTGCGGTGGTGAACAAAGTCTTAGAGGATTTGTTGAGAGCATGTACACTGGACTTTGGAGGCAACTGGGAAGACCACCTCCATCTAGCTGAATTCACCTACAATAACAGTTACCAAAGCACCATAGGGATGGCACCATTTGAAGCCTTATATGGCAAGCCATGTTTATCACCTATATGCTGGGTAGAGGCTGGAGAAAGGGCTATTCTTGGACCTGAATATGTTAAAGAAACCACAGAAAAAAATTGGGTTAATAAGAAAAAGAATAGCAGCAGCTCAAGATAGGCAAAAGAAATTTGCAGATAGGAAGAGAAAGCAAGTGGAATATGAAGTGGGAGACTTTGTTTTCATCAAGATTTCACCTATGAAGAAAGTCATGAGATTTGGCAAGCAAGGTAAGCTTACACCAAGGTATGTTGGACCCTATAAAATTCTGGAAAGAATTGGTTCATTGGCTTACAAATTAGAACTACCAGAGGAGATGAAAGCAATGCATAATGTTTTTCATGTGCCCCAACTTAGAAAATGGGTACATGATAAGGAAGACATTTTGGAAAAGCCTACCAAAATTCAAATAAATCCTGACTTGGTTTATGAAAAAGAACCAGTGGGGATTATAGCCAAGGAAGAAAAGAAATTAAGGAGCAAAACCTTGAAACTAGTTAAGATCCAGTGGAGTAGTGATCCTAATGACTACACATGGGAGTTAGAGGATAAGATTAGAATGGATTATCCTAAGCTTTTTGCAAATTAAAAGGTAATTTTTTTTTTCTTCTGGAAAAATTATTTGTTATGCATGGTTGATATGGTTGAATTTGTTTGCTTATGCATATATTTGATAAGTTTTCAGAAAAGAAAAATGATGCTTACTAAATGTTAGAAAAATTGTGAGGACACAATTCCTAAAAGGAGGGGTGAATGTAATACCCCAAAATTTTGTGAAAAATCATTTTTTGTAAAATGATTTAATTTTGAAATATTTAGATTTAAATATGGTGAAATTTCTGGAATAAATAGTGTGCAAGTATATGTGTGCACGTGCACACTGAAATGGCACAAGAAAGAACTCCAGATTTCTTGGATTTAAAACAAGAATTAAAGAGCAATACAAACATGATTTTGCAACATGGTTATTTGATTTCTGAGATTTTATGGGTCATCTTAGAAAATAAGAAAAGTAAGTTTTACTTTAGATCAGTAAACAAATTTATTTAAAACCCAGAAAAGAAAATAATAATATATATATATATATTTGTAAACTTGTATACATATAGGTGCATATGTTTCTGAATTTAAAAGAGGAATTAAAATAAGCCTAGATAAGATATGTATACAAATATACATTTTTAAATACTGAAAAGTACATATATATATATTAGCAAGTGAAACCATAACATTAAAATGACATGAAATGTGATACAAGTCAATATGCTTGTGTAGGCAAAAATAGCAAAGGGGATTTTCAGAAATAATTAAAATAAATAGAATAGTCACACTTTTGACATGACTAAGTGAGTGGCCATTTTCTGAAAAAGTAAAAGAAAGAAAATGCAGCCTTTAAATTGGTTAATATGGCCAGGGTAATATGAATGAAAAATGCATGATGCTAAGCCAGGACAGAAATGGAATTCTGTTTCAATAAAACCCTAGAGGAAAAATGCTTATAAATAGGCAGTTTAGCCAGTAGAATTATTTTACCCCGAGCTGCATAAAAAATAAGAAAAGAAGAAGAAAATATTGAAAGGAAGGAGAAAACACTCAAACAAGAATTTTCTGGATTAATAAGAAGAAACATTTAGGTGAGTAATCTCACTGAGTTCATGGCATTAAGACCTGAGTTGAGGCAGCCACTTTTTATATTGCCATTTATGTATTTCTGGTTTTGATGTATATGATTTCATCAATGCTTTTTGGATGTTTTATTTTAAATCTGATATGATTTAATATGGATGATTTTGATGATCTTTGATTGGTTGAGACATTTGTCTTTGGATGAGTATCATACTGTTTTATTTATACTCATAAATGTTAAAGTTTAGGATCTTAAAAATTATATAGAGAATACTCTCAACTGTTATAGATCTATGGCATGGAAACCTTATAAAAATGATTGGAGCTGCATTATACTTGGTATAAGTGCTGAGGCTTGAAAAGAAAAATGTTAAGGGTGCAATAGAAATTTTCTAAGTGCTGAGCCCTTAATCAAAAAAAAACCCACAAGCTAAAATTATGATTGAACCAGATCTTGAATCTGAATCAATCATAAAGGCTTGCAGATCAGTATAACATGCCATGCCTCTTTTACAGTTGAAAATGTTCTTATATTTACTAAGATCAAGACATATTGACCCCATTTAGGAAATGACTGTCTGATTATTTCTGAGGGGAAATTATGCTAGAAGAAATTATGGATGTTTCCATGTTTGCAGTGACATGTTCACTTAGCATATTTGATGTTAGGATTTAAGACAATACACTAGTAAATAAACTAGGGAAGGGAAGGCCAAGATGACTGCTGGAATGCTTGTCATATTTGAAGTATGCAAGTTGGCACATGGTTTGTTTAAGCCCTGAGATCTTTGTGCAATGATGTGAATTAGTTCATTGCAATGTGTCCCAGTGATTCCTTAATAGCAGATGAGGCAGGGATTTAAATTGAATATTACAACCTGTAAATGAAGAAATAGGAATGTGGATATTTCTTAGGTTGAATGGTATGGAACCAAGATGATTCCAGTAAATGAAATTGATGCCAATAGATAATCATGTTTGCATGATTATGTATGCAAGTGAGGGAATGATAAGTGAATATATCATACCTGAATCAACTTAATTATACTATGTTAAAATATTTGATTGCAGAAATTTGCTTAAATAACAAGTTAGTACCCTTATATTCTCTATTGCTTAATATCATGAATGAATTGATGTTATTCATACCAGATCATAGATCTGACCCTTGTTTGCTCATGGCATCTGGGGTGTCTCATTTTAAAATGAGGCAGCCACTTATGTTCTTTCAGGTAACCCAGGCACTAAGTAAAAATGAAGTTATGGCTTTTATGGAGGAGTGAATGAACATGCTAGCTAGTCTCAATAAGAGTTTAAATTGATTATATCTGCATGTATTCAGGAAAAATATTATGTTTCTAAGACTTCCAGTCATGTAATGAATTCTATTATGGTTAGATGAACTAGTTGTATCATGTTAAATATATTGTTATGCACTAAGGTTTAAAATCTCAAAGGAAAATCTGACTGGGAAACAATGAAATGATTTTAATTATTGATATGAATGTTTGGAAGAGAAATATGCACATGTAGTTGAGCTACTGTTTTGTATAATTTATATTATGTATTAGTTAACCTTGAGACATAACAGAGCACTGAGTTTTAGAACTAAAATCTGGATTTAGCAAGAAGTAAACTTAAAGGATTTTATTTTCTTTTTACTGAAATGCTTTGTAAATAGATCTGAATTCATTTCTGAATTGAATTAGGAAAAGTAAAATGTTTTTTCTAAAAGCTTCAGATAGAATGAAATGAAAGGTATCTCCCTTGTTTTTGAACTAGTGTATAGCATATACAAGACTCATGAGTTAACCAGCCTCAACTAAATGAAGTATTGGTTGATCATGATAGACTGTATCTTGAAAATATAGATGCATTTCAAAGCATAGTACATTTAGCAATTGTTTCACTCAGTTTTCTGGAAACTGGGCAAAGGTAATGACATGTACATAAATACCTGTGTA
Source organism: Allium fistulosum (assembly GCA_030737815.1). Taxonomy (NCBI): domain Eukaryota; kingdom Viridiplantae; phylum Streptophyta; class Magnoliopsida; order Asparagales; family Amaryllidaceae; genus Allium; species Allium fistulosum. The sequence continues at coordinate 1,187,627,061 of CM060904.1, read as the reverse complement.
CATGTTGATAAATTGGGCAAAAATATAAATTTAAATTCTTAAAACAGTTGTAGGAATGGGTTTTAAAAATAGTTATGTAAAAAGAATTGTTTTGTATGTTAGGTTATAGGCAAAATCAAATATATATGCACAATTATAGGTAGGTATCAGATTTCAATCATACAGGAGAAAAATAAAAAGAAAAACCAAAAAATTGTGTTTGAACCGACCAGCATAGCACTCGAACTCGTGACCTTTCATGTATAAGTTAGGCGCGTTTCCATTACGCCTAGATGTTGCTTGTGTTCACTTAGGATCCACTTACTTTTATACTGAATTTGATATTATCCAGACTTTAACATAATCATCTATATTAAAAGCTTGTTTACCACTGATTATTACTTGATCATTTCTTAATCCTAATGACAGACTAAAGTACATGTTTCTAGTGGATATTATGGCCAAAAATCTGAATACAATAATTTATCTGAATTGCTAAAAATCTAAATCAAACAGAATGTTCTTGTACAAAAAAATGAAGTATACACTCTGAACTTAGATAAGAAGATCACATACATCTTCATATGTATGTGTATGTTATTAGATATACACTGATATATTTATATTGGTAAGTTATTTTGATCCTGGATATATTTTGTTTATTGGAAAAAGAAAATGACCTTGGAAAAGATATTTGCAATGAATGATATATCTATATATCATCTCTTAGCAAAAAAAAAAAAATCCTTATGAAATTAGGGTGGAAATAGGAGGGTCATTTCAATGTCCAGTAATCGTCTATGGCTAATGATTGGTTAGAAGGTCTCGATTTTTGATCGGGTTACATTCCATACCGGGCCATTACAAAAATGTGAGCTTCCCTAACACTGCAATTATTCAAGTTATGATGGTTCCATGTCTACCTAGTTTTAACTTCAAGTCTCCAATAGCCTTGCTCTAGGTCTTCCCTTTTTGCAAGAGCCTAAAGTACTAAGGCATCTAACATACACAAGCATTTCCTACCGAAGTTTGTTCGATCATGAATTATCGTTTGGAACTCCGATGAAACGGTTCTTTTCCAAAGAATGGTCACGTCGAATGCATTCCGTCATTCGAATAATTCCACCTTATAGCACTTCTAGTTTTCTTTACAATCCTTTGTTCCTATAAAAGAACGCTCCACGTTGCTCCGAACAACGGTTTCACTATTGATTTTCGACGATAACGATTAAGATTCGACGCACAATTCCATCGTGCGATGGAGCTCATTTTCCAGCATGAGCAACGCTATCTTTAAAGAGTGGTTCACTTGCTGTGTACAAGACACAAGATACACACAACATAGATTGACATATACAATTTTCCCCAGTCGAAGTTCAGAATTCGATTGATCAACTCATGTCAACTTCCATGGGATTCTGGGCGCAGGTCACATGGGTTTACATTAAAGTAGAATTTTGAAATAAAACATACCTGACCATGATTATCATCAAGTTTTATTAGTCTAGAACAACTCGCCATTCGCCTCATTTCACCATTGGCATTAGACCCCCAACTCCTCCAGAAGCCGGGACTACCATAACTTGAGCCTCGATGTTTATGCCTTCTGGAACCAAACGCTCAATCATAGCTAAGTTGTAGGTAATGATAGTACCAGTATGTCCAATTTAGGATGCACCTCCTCCTTAGAATGAACAAGTCAGTTTAGGGGTCTTGGATGATCCCTCAGTACAAATGCCAACAATCCAAACTACCAAGTTACTCCGGACTATATGCCGATAACATATAATCCTAAAGAATGATGTACTGCTACCAACAGCTAACCAATGGGCATGGTATCCTCTACATGGTTATACGGCTTGCAACAAGTATATATGCCTCGATACAGCTGTACCACCTTTCAACCATTCCTTCGTATGTTCCTTCAAGAACTCGGGCTTGCTCCCACTTAAGTCCACCCCAATAGTTATGCCTTATTGAGTTCTCTTTACGTCCTATTCTTGCTACAACTTTGGTGGCTGCCAACCATTGGGGAATTGACACACCTTTTGCGCTTCAAGCAAAGGAGCAAGTTGACATATTTAATGATCATCGAAGCTTGTGTTGATGCAAAATAATCAAGGCGCCTAAAACAAACGATCATATTTCAAAAACAAATATTTCTACGTTCGATGTCCATACTGCTTCAACCGACTTTAGCTGTCCAAAAGTAAGACTTCTTCCTTTCCATTCTTCCCCATACTTCAACTATTATCATCCAAGTGTCTAACTCCTTACCCATTCTCTTCACAGATATTTCTACTCAAGACAAGAGCAACGAGCGTTCTGAGACTTTAATGCTCCTCAAAAGAGTCAACATCTGATATTGCTCTACCACTTATCTTCTAACGAATGAGAACCTTCGCCAGTGTGGTCTTCTATACCATAAACGCTTCGTCATTCCAGCTGAGCTTTTATCAAGAGGATTTAGGGTTTTCACTAGGTCTTTTTCCCTCATTCACAACTCCAAAGAAGATATCCAAGGAGGCGATGAAGGCCCACCAAGCATGGAGAACATCGATGAAATCGTCAATAAAGCAGCGGAGCAAACATAGCCGGTGAAGTGCAAGTGGAAGGAGAGAGTTGAGATGAAAACAATACACAAAGGAGGAGATGGAATAGAAGGAGGGAAAGAAGAGAAAAAACATGAAAGAGAAAATGACAAGGAAGGTAACGATGATGAGGACTTTGGTCTAAGGGGAGATGAGTTATACGGAGAGACGTCGCTTGAAGGTACCGAAATTTTCGCCCCATCACACCCAAAGCAAATAATCATAACATTCTCCCAACGGTCTACTAAACTGAGCATGACGTCAACAATCGAGGTGACTACTCCAACCAATCATTTAGAAAATATCTTCAACTCACTGAATGATCTTGGCATCCCTATTGGCCGCCCTTTAGGATTTAGCTTTCCATTTGAGGGCCTGCTACCCGGTAGAGGTGAAACTCCACCTTTACAACCAACTGAACACGATCTATAAATTACTTCGGGCAACACCAGCACTCCACACACTTCTAGGATCACAGACACTCACATCTTGAATTTGCCCTTATTCATGGTTATAATATTGATATGTTTCTTTATCTTTCATTTCAGGTGAGATGGGAAGAGACCGCTTCAGCTACCTTCACTTTGGTGTTTTCAAACAAAGGAGATGAACTACTAAACCATACTTATCCTATCCCAGTTCTTACAGAGAAAGAGAGTTAGACGAAAAGAGAGCATGGAGGAAAGATAGAAAATGCTAAGCTGAAGGAAAGTGCTAGGAAGAAAATGATAGAATGGAGAGACACATGGAGGAGAAAAAAATCTAATGACCAAGGGAAAAGACATAGAGACTCACATGACCACCATGGTCCTTCCTTCGGTTTCCCCCACCTAGGTCTCAACCATAGCTTTCTCTACAACAACTTCCAATGTTGCTCTCTCCGGCCACCACTATTTCCATACCGAATCAATCCAAGGAGGTCTCTATACGTGCCACCTCCAACCCCACCAAGCAGCTTGCAAGCCGCCTTCCCGAACCTTTGTTTGATGGAGATGAAATTCAACCGTGAACTTAAAGATATTTTTAGGGAAGACACCAACCATAGGGTTGGAGGAATCTACGAGCTAATAGACCAAGGTACGAGTGGGAGAAATTTTCCTTGCCCTCTTTAATGTCAATAGAATCCACCAAACTAACATCCAATCATTTAAGTTGAAGAGAAGGAGCTATGATAAAACTATAGAGGAATATAAGGACTTGGCCAAAGCTATAAAAAAGAGATGAAGCTCAAAAATTAGTGAATAACTCTAAAGAATTGGTTAAAGAGATGATATAAACTCACTATTAGGTCATGATTGTGATGAAAGACCAAGTAAAGACCTCTCACGAAGAAATGCCCATCTCAAGGTGTAAATTGAGACTAAAGACCAGGCCCTCCAAGAAAAAAGACAAGGCATGTCAGGCCAAGGAAGCCGATATCCAGAAACTTCAATCCAAAATTGAGAAGCTTGAGTCCACCTTATTGATGGAAAAAGTGAAAAAGCGAAGGCCCAGGTTGATCACGTTGGGGCAATGAGCAAGCTAAAATGAGTTAAAGGAGCAGGTGGCTAAAGAAAAAGAAGATCTAAATTCCACCTTTTAGCAACTCTTTGCCAATTTTATCAAATTCAAGAACCTGAAATGGTTAGAAAGTACTTACTTTGTCACTTTTGTCGATGCTTGGGAAGAGATAATGCACGAGCAACTGCATTTCACGAAGGCCTCACCAGGACCAATTAAAAGCCAAGTACCTTGATGTCAACGACATTGAAAATCTGGGAGAGGGAAAAGCAACTCTTGCTACACATGATGCTACTACTGTTGAAGCTTCCATTGAGGTACCTGATGGTCATAGTGGATTGGGCCAATCAAAATCATCAACTTCGAAAATCCAAGAACCTATAACGGATGTTTGGTTTCCATAAGGGACAAGTGGCCACCCATATTGTAATCCCAGCTTTGGCAACAATTATCTTAGTTGAACCTTATATTTCCCCTTTGTAAGTCAATCGATGCAATCCGCAATAAATGTTAGGAAAGCTGATATGACTCCCATTAAACAAACTCCTCTTAGAGAAGGTATCTCTCTTGTCTCTCCGGTGTTCAAGAATATTCAATTCTTGCCCAAGACGGTTACTAACCTTTACTTCTCCATTTTTGAACACACAGGCCATTCGTCTCTTCCTCCTCCCCTGCCGTCAATCACACAAAGCTTGAGTCCCATCACAATCTCTTCAAAGTTAACATTCGTTACCATAGGATTGATCACTCCAACCATTCCCTCCAGCTCCAAACTGGTCCTGATCTGGAGAAGATCGCATCCTTGGAGGGATTGGACGACACTTCACAGTCCCTGGGGAAGACATCACTATCACCAGTTCTACAGCCACAACTGATCCTATTTTTCATGGTGGAGAGGTAGAAGATTGATATGTCCAATTTGAAAATTAAGATCGGGTCTGGAATAGAAAACCAGCTAGCACCAAAAAACCAAATCCAACTTCGCGAATTCTTTCCATTTGTTAAGCCTCCTAAGGGCAATAGTGTCGATGCCTCAACAAAGACATTCGATGCCCCTGTTGACAAGTCTAAAGATCTAACCGTTACCATTATCGAAGGAGAGACCACTCCCTTTGAAGGCAGAACTCCCAAGGATGGCAAGGGCCAGAAGAGACCACATAATATTTCGAGTGGCAAGGGTGAGAAGAAGAAGAAAGCATAGAAGAAATAGGCCTTCCACTTAACTTTTGATGATGATGAGACAATTTCCTTTTTTCTCTTTTCGTTGTACCTTTTGTTTTTTTCTTGTTGTGCACATGCCGCATTTGTATAAGAGCAGCCCTCACAACTGATGTATATAAAAATTAATGCAATGAAAGATTGTGTTTCTTTTTCAATCTCTGTTCCATTTACATTTCTGCATTTTTATATTATACCAGCCAGTATATAAATTCATGCATATATAATATAACTGCGTGTACTATAATTTATCCATATTTTACATGCCTGTATCTGTGCAATTCTTTTACTCACTGTAACTCTGTACCTATGAGCAAAATCTTGCAATTGCTTTAGTTGAATTCTATAACTTAGTTATGTTTTCTATTGCCAAAGTGTTTCCATTCGGATAAACAAAACTAATATTTAACCAACTCTATGGCTATTCTTATTTAACCTTGGTCGAGTTTCCCTTAGCCATTAACAAGTTATAAATAAACCGAGTTTCGTGCCATTTCCTATCTCTAGGAAATAGTGGTTTGGACGTCTCTATCCTAACATCCTTGACTGTGCCAATAACCAAGCTAGATTAATATCATCCATCAACTATCCTCGCTTATCCTTGGCCGAGCAAGTCCTACAGGGTCGCAAGCACAGACGTGAAAATCTAGTCGTACACCAATTCCTATCTCTGAGAACCGAGTCTTCGAATGTCTATCTGTGGGCATCCGCTCTCAGTCTCGCCTATCTTTGGGTGTTAACCGAGAGTATCCTTTGTCCTTTCTCACTTATCCTCGCCTAGCACGTCCGACCAGGTCGCAAGTGTGGTCATTAAAACATCCATCATGAACCAGTTTCTTTCTTCGCAAACTTGCGCTTTAATTGTCCTATCCCAGGCATCCCATATTCACTTTTCCTATATATGGGCATTAGCCAATACTGAAGGGATAAGGGTGAATTATCTAATCAAAACTTGTCATTACACTCCTTGTCCTGATCTCGGATCAAAGGAGTTAGTACCTATCTCCAAGTGCCTGATTTTACTACTAATCACATAGGGCAAGATTTTGCTTACAAGAATATAGTTCCATTGGTTCAAGATGCTAACATTATTTCTAAACAAAAAAGTGGCAAGTCCTGCCTTATTACATTTTCCCTAATCCACTAGGGTAACTTATTTATATAAAATAAATTAAATAAATCTAAGTGAAACAACATTGCAATATGTCGCTATTCCATGTCGGCGGATTTGAGATTCCATCTATAATGGCCAACTTAAAAGTCCATCTCCAGGCTTATGTTCAATCGCATAAGGTCATTCCCAATTCAGACCAAGTGCCCCCATGCCTAAGATAACTCATTTCAAAATGAGATTCCCCTCTTCAAAGGTACGACTGTGGACCTTGGAGTTTAAATGTCGTGCTACACTTTTCTGGTGAGCAGCTACCCAAAATTGAACCTTTTCTTCTTTTCATAAATCAAATCGAGGGACTCTAGCAGGAGTTCCTCGTTGACCTTTTGGTTGAAATGCTTTTTCTAATAAGAAGGGACTTCAGTTCTATTAGAATCTTGGCCTCAGCTCCGAAGGCTAGAGCGTACAGAGTATGTCTATTTGCGGCCTTATGGGTCGTCCTGTAAGCCTACAATGCAAGTGGAAGCTCATCGACCCAATTTCCCTTGGCTTTAGCTAACCATTTCTTCAAAAAGGATTTGATGATTTTTTTCACTACCTCCACCTATCCATCGGCCTATGGGTGTACTACCACTGAAAAGCTTTTCTTAGTTTTGTGCCGGTTGTAGAAATCCTTAAACTGGGTATTCTTGAATTGAGTTCCATTATCAGTTATAATTTTCTAGGGAACTCCGAATATACATATTATATTCTTCATCAAAAGCTGATCACTTTCCACATTATGATCGGTAGCACATCGATTATATCAATTCCCCAAACTACAAATCACCATGAACTAACCATTTGCATGAGCTCTGTGGATGTGGCTCTTGGAATTTTCGCAAAACCTCTAGCATCGGTCGCACTGTTTAGTGTAATCAGCGGTATCTCGGTTTATTATTGGCCAGAAGTATCCATAGTGAAGTATCTACTTTGCTAAAGTCTGGTCCCCGGTATGATCACTACAACTGCCCACATGGATTTCCATGAGGATGTTCCTAGCCTCATCCTTGGTTACACACCAAAGCAAGGGGGCTAAGAAGCCTATCCTATAAAGCACTCCTTCTTATGTTATGAATCGCTACACTTTATAAAAGAGTTTTTCTGGTTTATTCTTTCTTTTTGGGAAGTTCCATTAAGTAGACAGTCCTCTATTAGAGTCATCTACGACTCTTTCTCATCTTCGACCTCTAAGATCCAGTCGACATCCTTTTGGTCAATACTTGGAGATGATAAAACCTCCACTGGAACCAATCCCATCAACTTTGCATATCCAGGTCTTGCCAGCTTGGCTAGTGAATCAGCCTTCATACTTTCCTCACCCGGGATGTGTGTAATCGTGTAATACTCTATATCATTCAATAATTCCAATCTTCATTGGGTAAGGGGAAAGTCTCACACCCTTAGCCTACAATTCCTTCTTCACCTAGTAGACAACCAACTGGGAGTCACTGAATTTACGCAGCGTCCTTACCCGCAGTTCGTTCGCTACCTTGAGCCCCACTATCAAAGCTTCAGACACAGCCTCATTGTTTATTGTGGTAAATTCTAACTTCAATGCGTAGCAAATTAGCCATCCTTCTAGAGTCACGAGTAGCGCTTCTGCTCCAGAACTACATTCATTAGAAGCTTCATCTATGAATAATTTCCATTGAGAAAGTATAATCATATCATGTTCTTCCTCTTCATCCCGAACGATAAATTCGATGATGAAACCCGTTATTGCTTGTCCTCTTATTACCATACGCAGATGTTAAGTAATGTTTTACTGGCTCGGTTCGATGTTCCATTTCAATAATCTTCCTGAAGTCTCGGGTCTGTGCCCTACTTGCTTTAGGGGCTGATTCGTTAGCACCTTTATTGAGTGAGCTTGGAAGTATGGTCACACCTTCCTCTACGTAATCAATGTGTGATAAGAAAGCTTTTCCAGCTTCAGATAATTCTTTTTAGCACCGCTAAACCGCTTGCTGATGTAATAAACTGTCTTTCGAACCCTTGCCCTGCCAAATACCAATGTTGCACTTAATGCATGAGCATACACCGCAAAATAGATGAACATACCTTCTCCGTCAAAATATTTGGATAGGGTTGGTTGGGTTTCCATATGTCTCAACAATTCCTCAAAGGTGTCCTGGCATTCCTTCATCTAGACAAACTTTCCTCTCTCCTTTTTGAGGGCATCGAAAAATGGTATACACTTATCGGTTGCTTTTGAGATAAACCTGCTCATTGCAGCAACCTTCCCCTTCAAGCTTTACATCTCCTTTCTCGTGGTTCGAGTAGTCACATTCTTCAGGTCATCAATCTGCTTTGTATTATCCTCAATCCCCCCCCCGAATTCGTAACCCAAAAATTTTCCCAATGCAACTCCAAAAGAGCACTTCATTGGATTTAACTTCGTCCCATAACTTTGTAACATCTAGATTTTTTTATAGATCATCAATTATGTTTGTTGGTAGCTGTCACTTCATGAGCATATCATCCACATACACCTCCATTGTCTGTTCGATCTTATCCTTGAACATGGAATTTACCAATCTCTGGTAAGCAGCTTCAGTGTTGTTCAAACTGAACGACATCACTCGGCAACAGTACAATCCAAAATCCGTTATGAAACTTGTGTGCCCTTGATCCGGAACATGCATCGGTATCTAGTTGTAGTTGGAGTAAGCATCCATAAAAGAAAGTACTCGGTTTCGACTATCCCGTCTACCAACTGGTCAAACCACAGCAACGGTAAGTTGTCCTTTAGGCATGCTTTATTCAGGTCTGAGTAATCAATACACATCTATCACTTCCCATTTGTTTCTTGACTAACACGGGGTTCGATACCCATTCAAGGTACAAAGCATCGTGGATAAAGTCATTTTTCTTCAGCTTATCCACTTCCTCCTTCTATGTAGTGGATCATTCCATACCCAAACTGTGTCCTTTATGTTCCATATGTGGATATTTTGGGTCCATATTTCGTGCGTGGCATGTTATCTCTAGCAATATTCTATATATATCTGAATGTGTCCAAGCAAATACATCCAAGTTTGCTCAGAGAAAACTGACCAATTCCTTCCTCAATCCAACACCGAGCTAAAATCCAATTATAAGAATCCAAGTAGGATCATCCATATCGATTGAAACATTGATCATCAGCTTAGCTGGTGCTGTCCGCACTTCCTCTGACTGCATGCTTTATGGGATCTATAGACTTATAGAATTTCCTATGATTCCCAAGTCAAGGCTTAGGCATTAATTGCTATGTGTCTATGTTTTGATGCAGAGGGTTCTCTCTACATTCTTTTCTTTCGCCCATCGCTTTACCTCTATGTGCTCAGTAACATAACATTCCAGACCAATGCTCTGGTTACCTCGAATCGATCCAGCCGCATTCTCTGTAGGGAACATTATCATCAAGCACTAAGAAACTAGTGTTATTCTGAAATAAGCAAGGGCTGGTCGGCCCAGAAAGGTTTTGTAAGCTGAAAACTCATCCATAATCACAAACTTCTGAACCCACACAATCTTGTGATCTCCATCCCCCAGCCCACAGACAAATCAATAGTCCCAATGGGTTCCTTCAGTAAATCTTTGAATTCTAGATTTATAAGGGTTGATGTGCTTCGAACTTATCCTCTTCTGATCAAAAATCCTTTTGAACAGAATATTCACTGAGCTTTCACAATCCACCAAAAATCAATGCATGGACGCTGGGCCTATAATAGGCATTATCGCTATTGGTTCAAAAGTTGGTGCTTCAAACCCATCAGAATCCCTATTTCAAAAATTATATCATTAGTCGTTTATCGCTTAGCCAGAGCTTCATCCTCAATGGCAAAGTAGCTCTCTTACGGTACATGCTTTAATAAACTCACACACCATCCATCTCATTCCATATTTTCTCTATTGGACGAGGCCCTCCAGTTATCATGTTAATAACAATCATTCTATCAGGTCATTGGGTCTAGATTGGTTCCCTTGTGCGTTTCGTCCTTGGGGTCTACCATTTTGTCTGCCATCCTACGGATCTCTAACATATTACTGTAATTTCTTTTTCCATATCAACTCCTCAATAAAATATCTAAGATGGATGCACTCGTTCTATTGTGCCTATGAGTTTCATGGAAGCGACAATACTTCCCAAAGCACTTTTCTACCTCAGTTGCCTCTCTCCTAGGTGACTTCTTATACCTTTTTGTGCCTTGTATGGCAAGGTATATATTTTTGAGCATATCATTTAGAGGCATGTACTCCTCTAGTCTCATATTCCTTGGACATTTTTGGCATCGTTCCGCTTACTTCCAGCATCCCGATTCCTTTTTCTTTGGTTACTAGAATTCCCAACAGTCACAGCTACATTACTGGTGCTCTCACCGGTCTTTTTAATAGCTACATTTTCTTTGAATAACTTCCTTCAATTGTCCACCACCAGTCTTTTCGCCAATCTGACTTGCCTCTTCCAAACACAAGAACTTATTAGCCTTTCTATGGAAGCCCTCCATAGTAGTCTGCTACTTCATTCTCAGCCATTTCCTGAAATCTGTATTCGGATGTATTTCCCAGACCATAGCCATCAACACCATATCCTCACTTTGATTATTTACTTCAGTAACTGTAATATTAAACAATCTTAGGAAACCCATCGGCAACTCCTTGGGTCCTTGAGAAATGTTCGATAAGTACATGACGTCCTTGGGTCAAGCAGCGCGGAGCCTGAATTGCACCAAGAACTTCTTAGCTAACTCGTCAAAAGTTGAGATGGACTTTGGCACGAGTCGAATGAACCACATTGATGCAACCTCATCTAAGAAGATAGGGAAACACTTTCACCGAACGATATTCATCGCTCTGGCACAATTCATGTGACTCTCATACTTGAAATGAATGTTGTTTGGGATCAATCGTCCCATAGATGGCATTGAAGGTAGAGAAATTTTTTTGGGATACTCTTCCCACAAGATGTTCTCCGTGAATGTAGTTTTACTAGATGCAAAACCCCAATCTTCATTATTTCTCCATTTGTTTTCTTCCAGCAGTCACTTAACCATATTAGCCATATGCTCCTCACTGGCCTAGTAAGCCGAAGGACGACTATCAGGAGCTATGCTGAGTGTTTGACTCTACAAACGATATCGGTTTGCTCCCTGATGTTTGGGTTCTCCTGTCTTTGGAAGAACCACTCCTTTGGACCTTCTTTAACGTCTTGTTAACTTTGTAGTGGTTGCTTGAACATCAACATCCTAAGCTTTAGCATTCGGTCCATCCTTATTGCCAGCATCCTGCAAATTGTCCTTGGAATTTGACAAGTTGACGGCTTCAAACCTTTGCCCTTCTATGGTCCTTAAATTCAGATCGGTATTGACCTAATTTTCTCAGTGCCGATATAAATTCTTTTAGTAGGGGCTCAGCCACTTCCTCCAACATTCCTCCATGTTGCTATAGTAGTTCGCTCTTTCATCTTTTGCTTTCCATCCCTTCTATTCCAATCGGAGGCAGATGAATTTTCTTCCTCAGAACTAGAAGGTGATGCTTCTCTCCTGCCCCTCTTGGGACTTTGAGACTGTTGGTTCAGTAAGGAAATGCTAGCATCTATCTTGTTAAGAAGAGCCTTTTGACCATCCATCATTCTTTGATTCAAATCCACATTTGTCACCATCTCCTAGGGGGCAGATGGTCCCGACTACATGACTGCTGGTTGGCCAGTCACTTCATCATGATGGGAAACTCCATCTTCTCCACCAGCAATTGCTCTAGATCTTACATATCTCCTTGGTGACATTACTTTCGATATGAAATTTCCTTTATACTTTAGATAAAAACCTTCTGATCTAACTCCTAGATGCTCTAATCTATAATAGATAGCTAGATCGACTCTTGAGAAGCTCCTTTCTCAGTGAAAGCACCAAAAATATGGCCTAAAAGTGGCACAACACCTCCTAATTCGAGTTATAGAAGATAGATCTAACCAAAAACAATATGAAAATAGTAGAAAGAGTATGAATTTTATAGTGGTTTGGCTAATCTAAGCCCTACATCTACTTTAATCTTATTATAGAATGATTTTGCACAGGTACAAGGAATTTACAGTTCAATACAGCCTAGAACAATAAAAATAGCCTCCTTAGTGACAAACTTAGGTAGAGGTAGAAGATGAAGAATAGAATGGAAAACAGTCCTTTCGAAATTGCTCTAAATCTTCTATTTATAAAGAAATCGCCCAACAAAGTTGTTGGATCATGAAATACCAGTCCAAACATCAGATCAGAGAAAGTAAGAAGGAAGACGAGGTCCTAGATTGGTAAAATCATATCGGTACAGACCTAATTGGGCTGGTACCAAACTGATTTGTTGACTACAAATCTTGCCATCTTCTTCTACTCTGCCATCTTGCTTCGATTCATTAAGTTCCAAGCATTATTGCCTTGGAAATTAGGTTGCAGCCGAGAGGTTCTGACATGTCTAGCACTTGTCCTTTTCTTCGGAGCTTTTTGGATTTGTTCACCTAGCCCTTTAGAAATGGACCCTAGGACGATCGATTTACTCACCTGTACCTTAACCATATCTCCAAAGTCCTCCAAAGTGCGTGAAATCATGTTGGTACTACACTGAAAAGAGGTCGGTACCGATCACTCACTTAGGCATATTTTCACACTATAACCTCTTGAACTCTTCTCAAGGCCATCCCAAGTTACCTCCTAATCCATGAACCACTCCGCCTTTGTCCTAACGTCTAGATTCATGTGAAAGCTGCTTGGTCTTAAAGCTAAATAACTATGCTATATAGCATATACCTTCCCCATGCTATTCATTTTCTATTACTTAACTTCTACTTAGCTCTATTTTAATTAGATGTCCCATTACCTAAGCTTTGATACCAAGTTTTAATGTCCCCCACTTCAAGACCTTAAAATAGAGACTAATGATGCTGCAATAATCACCATAATCATTTTTAAGCGACAAAGTGAGTTCAGTGTTTAGTTTGCACAACTTTAAGTAAACAGAGCTACTAATAATTTCATTTCATCAAAATGGTTTACATAAGTTTCTACATCAACTTTGATCCATTTTGTTACCACGTAGAGGTAAATACAATTAAATATAAATAGAGTTCATGCTCGACATATAAGGATGTCGTCATGGACACTTAACCAGTTATGAACTCTAGTTTTACAAAGCTAAATTTCAAAACAACTTTTATACAAAAAATAAGCTTTCTGCTTCATCTTCTGCTCCCTTATTTGTCTTTCCAAAAAAAGCTTTCTACATGTTAAATTTAAGGAAATAAATTGATAAACCAAACTTAATGATTTACAATAGATTGTTTGCACCTAACAACCAAAATGTCTCTAAGTTAGTTGGAGCGATAACTAAGTTTGTGAGAATTCAATATAATCTAAGAAATGATAGGAATGTGTTATTCGATAAGCATCTGAGTTAAGCGAGTATTTTGATAGAGAAATCGAATAGTTTGAAATTCAGTCAAAATGCAGAAGAAGCGTTTTTCTATAAGAAAGAATATTAATATGTACTAAAATATTTCTAACAAATATAAGAAAACAACAAACTTGTGATTATTAACGATGTACTCATGGTAAAATCATTTCAATTTGGTTGTTTAATTCTTCGTATAGGATTCAAAAAGACATCTTTTATAATCAATAAAAAAGGATTTTGGAAATGTCCCTAAATGATATACATAGACATCATATTAAATTGTGTAATATGGATTATATAAGATGTGTTCCTTATGCATTGGCAATATGAATTATCATACATGTTATATTGTCTATAATATCACACTTGGGTTATGTATTTGATACATTAAGCAAGTACCAAATCTAAATTAAGATCAATAAATGATAGTTGGAGTGTTTTCCAGTGTTTGCAAAACACTAGAGAAATGTTTATAGAAACAATAAACTCCTTATGAAGCTATGTGCGGACTCGAACTTCATAAGTGATATTAAGTATAGTATGTCAATCCTAAGTTCATGTTCAATCTAAAGTTAAGAACTTTAAGTTGGAAATGCTTCGAACAAATAAGTAGTGGCTAATTCAACCAAAAGATAAGTATATCTCCTTGAATAAGTGCTGCAATAGAAAAGTATAAATAAATGCATAAATTTATAAATGAGTTAGCGCCGATTCCAAAGTTAAGAATCCCATGACATTGTTTTATGATAACAAAGCTACGATACAGTTCATAATAGGACCTATAGCTTACTAGAAATCGAGAGACACACTCCAGATGGTTGCACATGATAAAGACAGTTTTTAAAGGCAGTTTGTCAACGTCAAAGAGAGTTGATTGACAAAGTAGATAATTAGCATACCCGTTCGCTAAGAGGCCGACTGATTTTTTTTATAGAAAAATGATCGAAGAAGTTGGAATAAGATCCATAATTGACCCCAATTGAATTAGGGATTGATAGAGTTAGTATGCCCTAGGGGAAATTATGTAATTTGTTACATATATCTAACTCGATAACTTATCTTGTTCAACAATAAAAGATGTTTTCTTTCTGTTATATATTATTATATTGTAATATAATTAATTTAAAGTGTATTAAATAGAAAATATTTAAATGATATATTAAGTGGTAGTAATTACAGTATGTTGTAATCATGAGAAATTTATCATATTAAAAATAATATATTATTTTAAATATTCCTAGTCACGATGTTTCGAGACTAGATGTCGATACATCCGTCAAAACTAGACTACGTGACGCTCTCCAAATGTTGGGCAGTATACTACTTATGGCTGCTGGGGACACCAAGCGATTATGTACTAATAGTTATTGGAATACTATAGAATGACTCACTCAAGAGTTTTCTATTGGTTAATATAATTAGGAATACCATGAAACTTCAAGTGGGACATGGCACTTTGATTATAGTTAAACCATGACATGGCATCCATTGAATGGCTACAATTGGGTCTGAGTTGAAGCATTAGAAGCGAAACATAATTAAATAAAGAATTCATCTCCTCGATTATAAGTTAGTATCACGGTCAACTGTAGTCAACTCTAAGTTAAAATCTCTGGTCGAAGTAGTACAGTTAATGATAAATGTTTTTATTGAACCAAGAACTTTGTTTATGGACTAACTAAATTGAATGTAGATGACAATAGAATTTTGGCTAAAACCAAATTCCATAAGTCCTAATGTGATATATTGTTGACGAAGAAAATTGGTGTAAATAATCGTTATTACCGGGTACTGCTTATAATAAGTAAAATTAGATTTTATTGAAAAATATGTGTAAGTGATAAATTCGGCCAAAATATCACACCATTAGCTAAGGTATATCCGAATTGTTTGATATTAATCACCAACTAAATTTATAACTTTGAGTTGCACAAACGAAATGACAAATACTCTAATTAAACCATATGATTTTATTAATTTATAATCATACAAATTAATTAATATTTGTGAAATATTAATTATTAAATTTTATTTGATGTTTGAATATTGTTCGTATTTAATAAAGTGCATGTATAAAAGTTATAAACGTGCATGTCGATATATGATATAATTAGAATATTTAAATTAGATTTAAATGGAACAAATGCTGAATGGATTTGGAAAATTTTGAGTCTCACTCTACCTCATTCTATATCCAACCAAGCATAATGGGGAGAGAAAGGATTTGATAAGGTTTAACTAGGAAAAAAATAGAATGGTTTTAAAAAAGGGAGGTGAAAGGTATCAATGTTTCATTTAAAATATATCTCTCTCATTCATTCCTTTCATTCTTCCTGAATTTTTTTCTCTTCCTCTCATCAAGTTATGGATGAAATTTCCAAGGTGGTCTAGCGCTAAAAATTCCAAAATCAAATACAAATTAAATCAATTTATTAAAGGTGGTTTTTACCTCTTGATCTTTGCAACATCTAGAGGTTGATTCTTGAATATAGGATCATCGATTCATCATTCAAGGTGTGACTTTTAGGCAACATGCTAAGGTGTATTTGATTTAATTTATCTAAATGTTTCCATGATCAGACGGTTGAATACTATATTGTTCATCCTTCCTTTTAATTATTCGTCTTACAACATCTAATTCAAATCCCCTTTTTCCCATCTAAATTACTGTTATGTTTATCATGTTGTTTTGATTTAGATCCACCTATGTTTTTATCTTCATTTATTATATGTCCATTATGATTCATATAATTTAGATCCTCTATTTCCTATGATATTCTGTAGTTGTTCCCTATATTATTTTAAGATGAATGTTCTTATCAAAAATTTACATATGCTCAAGTTGTCCAATATCAGGTTGTTTTTTCTTTTTGTTGTTTGAAAAAAAAACTATTTTTGGTTGGAAACTATCTAGTTTTATAAGTATATAAGTTAATCACTTATGTTTACCTTGAAAACCTATTTTTTTATTACGTTGTTGATGTTTTGAATACAGTTGTTTTGACCTTTGTTTTCAAAAAAACGGAATTTTTTTTGAATTCATATGTGGACTTTTGTGTAAAATCCAACAATTTTATTTCCTTTCTAAATTTAAAGTATGGTGTAAAATTTATATCCATTATTTCCCTACTATAGCTTAGTCTATAATTCCAAAATAACTATAAACAATTTTAGATACTTCTGTATTTTCCATTGCATCACTTTTGTTATTAAAACAAATACAACATTATAGTTTTATTTCATAATAAACATTCATAATATTCACATTGAAATATAACTATGTCTATTTTTCAGTCGACATCGAATAATAGTCATTATTTCCATAAATAATTACTCCGTATGTTTTATGAAAATAATTTTCATAACTAGACGCAATTAATAAGTGTTATATGGCATGCTGCCATTATTTCCACCATTACTATAATAGCATACTGAATTCAGAGGTCCATTATTCACTTAATATTGATAATTTATTTCATATATTGTAACTGTTTACAGTAAAGAGTTCTTTGATCAAATATCTTGAACTCAAAGAAATAAATCTCATAGAAAATAATTTTCTATATGAAAATAAATTTCAGAATAGAAGGCATATTTCTTATTCCAATATTAAATATCAATTATTATTACAATTCTCGTTATCAATGTTTCTTTATGAAGTAGAAATAACTATTCACTCTCTTCATCCTAATTGTACCTTAAATCACATCTATTCTTGTACATTTTTTTTCTTTCTAAGTGGTCAAACCATTCAAAAGAACACCCTTACTACAAGATCATAATGATCTCTTTACAAAACTGCACTCGATCATCCTTAACATTTAAATACATTATATATGATGCACATTGTGTAAACTGATCAAAATGACATTTTAATGATCGAGTTCTTAGATCTGTCTTGTAGTTTTGGTCTAGCGTTACATTTAAACAATGCGAAATTTATCGTAATCAATCAAATTGAATATTCGATCTCATAATAGGGTTTATTCATTTACTTCGCATGAATTAATTTCATCGAAGCATCGTACATTACGAACTGTGACCGTTCACCATATAACACTTATATGTGATAGTATATGGATCAAATATCCATAGTCTTGTATTGCTTTTGAGTTTCGAACTCGTCGAATGCAATATCGACCAAATAAACACGTGAGTGACTAAATTACGAATGTATTAAGTAGTTGTAAAACTAGGCACTTGCATGGGTGTAGAAAACATTAACATGCAAGAAGTATTTATTAGTAAGTATGTATGTATGTATATATATATATTTCTATTTGTCAATCTTCATTCGTTTCAATTTTTATATTTTAATCGATAAAAGTTTTATCAATCATATTAAATTCACAAATTTATCGGTGTAGATTATTATAACATTATTTAGCATATGTTCTTACAATATTAGAAAGGTTAAATGTTATCGTTTCATTTTTGTAATAAGGCTCCCACTTATCATTTACGTTTCTCCAAACACTATTACGAAACATAGAAGTCTTTCGATTTCACTAGTGGGTGTTAAGACTCGTATGTCTTCGGATTCTGACCTTGAGTTTGCTCAACAAATCATAGCTCCACAAACGATGGATAACTTCTTATCAGTTGTATCACATTCAACTCCTAACCCATTATTCCTTGTCCAAATCTCATTTCAACCTTGAGTTTGCTCAATAAATCGAAAGCGATTATTCACTCGTGCCTACCATATCAGATGGCCTAAGTATAGTTTATGTACCTTGAGTTTTCTCAAAAAATACACATAGTTATCTTACATCGTCTATTTTATATATTAATAATACTACACATAACATCCCTAGCTTGAGTTTTCTAAACAACTATTTAAGTATATGTATGTGTGTGTATTATATTTCTATTTGTCAATCTTCAATTCGTTTCAATTTGTATATTTTATTTGATAAACCTTTTATCAATCATATTAAATGCACCAATTTATTGGTGTAGATTATTATAACATTATTTAGCATATAAATATTAGAAAGGTTAAATGTTATCATTTCATTTTTATAATAAGGCTCTCACTAGTCTTTTAGTTTCTCCAAACCCTTAAAGTGAAACATAGAAGTCTTTCGACTTCACTTAGTGGGTATTAGGACTCGTCTCTCTTGGGACTTTGACCTTGAGTTTTCTCAACAAATCATAGCCCCATAAACGATCGATAAATCCTTATCGGTCATACCACATACATTTCCAAACCCATGGTTCCTTGTCCTAATCTCATTTCGACCTTGAGTTTGCTCAACAAATCGAAAGAGATTATTCACTCGTACCTACAATATTTTGATGGACTAGGTATAATATATCTACCTTGAGTTTGCTCAACGAATACACATAGTTATCTTAGCTCGTCTATTTAATATATTAATATACTACATATAACATCTCTAGCTTGAGTTTCCTCAATAGCTAAGGGGACAACATTATATTGAAGATTCATAATCTTTTATATTGAATGATATAGACTTATGTAATAATGTATTTTTTATGAAATAACATTATATTGAAGATCCATACAATATAAATTATCATTATATAAGTTTTATATTTCGTATTACTTATATAATAGTCTTATTTATAATATTATATTAATTAAATCTTATTTAATTAATTTTATATTTGTATTCCAATACAACTTTTATATTAGACATGTCTACTATAACCTTCATAGTATACACTATATCCTTTATGGTAATACTTATATATATATATATGATATATATATACATACATACTATAAACTTTATAAGATAACATATATATCTTATATATGTGCATTTTTATGGAATTAATTAACCTTTAATTAATTTGTTGAATTAATTAACCTTCTATTTATTTATTTATTTAATTAACCTTTAATTAATATACTTAATTAAACAATTTTAAGTAAATTATTTTACTTTATAAATTTATTTTATGTCAATACATGTATACTTATGTTATCTTAGATACCTTTAAATAACACAACATATATCAATATATAATACACGTATGTAAGTATTAATTAATTAACCTATTTAATTACTTCATTTTATTAATCTTATTAATAAATTTTATATTTCAAAATTAGTATTTAACTATTTTCAAACAGTTTTAAAATATCGTTATCATTTCAAAAAATTTGAAAACTTACGGTGTATTATAACTTTTCTAATAAACATGATTTTATTTTAAATTTAACTTTTAAATTTAAAATCTTTTATTTTAATTTTCAAAAAAAATTGAAAATTAGCCCAAGACCCAATTCAAATTGGGTCTTTTCTACTAGGGGCAACCTTTAGGCTCACTTCGCCTTTCAAGCCATGTAACGACCCGAAATTTCAGATAATTCATGTTTAAATATTTGAATCTTGGATTAAATGTTATTAAAATGATTTAATAAGCTTTTTAACCCTCTTTTAAATGATAATTAATTATGGTAAACTTGTTTTGGAAAAATATTTACAAAAATAAATACGTTGAAAAAATATCGATAATGTGACCGAAAATCGTTTTATAGATAAATGGTTTTTTTCTCAATGAAAGTTGTTCAAATTTGTTGTGCATGCCTAATTGATCATTATGGAGATAATTAGCAATTAAAAATATTTTTATATTTATGGCTAACTAAATGCAATGATGTCATGCATGATGTAATGGAAAATATTTAGGAAATGAGCTTTTTTGGTAACTCTTAAGTGTTAAATGTTGATGAAGGAGAAGTGATGGGGGGCAAGCCTTACATGACATGAAAGTGGGTGAGAATAATCTTCTGCTACACAATTTTGAAGCTTATATAAGGAGAGACGCATCTTATTAATACATCACAAATTAAAAAAGCTTGGAAAGAAGTATGAGAATAAAAATGGTGGAAGTGCATAAGCACTAATCCACTAATTCTTCTCTAACTTTTACAAGTCTTAATCAAATCATCTACAATCTCTTCTAAACTTTGGCTATAGGCCTAAAACATCATGGGAGGTATGATTAGCAAGTAAGAAGTAGGAGAAGGTGAGAGGAAAATGGGGATCTTGGAAAGGGCCGTAAGCAACGAGAGGAGGAGCAGAGGTGTGGCCTTGGTTTGAAAGTGCTAAAGGTTGGATCTTTAGGTTTTTGGTGATGGCAGGAGTGGTTCTTTGTTCTTGTGGCTTTTTGCTTGGATTAGGCTTGGATCTAAGTGAGATATATCACTGTCTTAAATGTAACGACCTACTTTTTCGTACAGTTTAAGATGACAATAAACCACACATGTCCAATTCAAATTGAATGGAAATGTGGATAGTTAGGGAAAAGAAAGAAGACAAGAAGAAACTAAACCAACAGAGAATCTCACAGCGAAACGAATGATCTATAATACATAACAAATCTTTACACAAGAACAAAACTAAATTAATATATATACAGACACCAACCAGAGTATACTAACCTATTTCAGCCCGGACATTTATAACAACCTGTCCTCATAATTGCTGATAACTACAACAATGAATGCAACGGAAAAATAACCATGTACGTGAATACGTCTCTGGGCCCCAGCTTTCGTTTTGAAGCTCCAAACATCCAGCTAAACCTGGAAATATGCCCGGTATGACCCGAGCATTATAGGAAAACAACGCCCGGGTTAGTTTGGTAAAACCAACGTGAGAAAACACAATCAAATGGATTCTTAAAGTTTAAATAACCTTTCAAAACAAAGATATCTCATAAGACCATGTCGCACGTAAACACGGACGGGTTTTTACCTTACGATAACCAAAACCTTTTTTTATCATAAATCCAGTGATATTATAATAATGTCTAAAGGAGGAAATAATAATAATAAAGTAGTTGTGATGCTCGTGAGTGTACATCACAACAATACTAGGTATATATCAAA
Organism: Allium fistulosum; assembly: GCA_030737815.1. Taxonomy (NCBI): domain Eukaryota; kingdom Viridiplantae; phylum Streptophyta; class Magnoliopsida; order Asparagales; family Amaryllidaceae; genus Allium; species Allium fistulosum. Next base: position 1,187,605,328 of record CM060904.1, on the reverse strand, counting down.
AATCGATAAGGCACGTTCGCTAATTGTGTAGGATTCCCATGGAGGTGCCCTCAGCACTTCGAGGAACGGTCCTCTTGCACAAGGATCAGAGATATCCTTCTGAAGCAGCATACATCTCTAGTGATGTACCATAGGAAAAACATAGCTGGTCTCGCTAAGACCGAGTGCATCGCCCCATGCATGCATAACAACCGTAGGCAACGTCTTGGTGGAGCCGACTACACCCTATGAGTTTGCCAACCCTACTGGCCATGCCTTCTATCTCTGGTTTTAGTCATTCCCGCTGATAAGGCTACGTCCGGAATTCCATCTTACGCACAGCCACCAGATAGATCACGGAATCCCACATTGATTCCAATACCCCAACGGGTCTCGGAATCACATATGGATTCCTTCATCTCAAATAGAACTTGGAATCACACATGGATTCCCATACCCCAACGGGTCTCGGAATCACACATAGATCATGACATCTCAATATATCACGAATCTCCTCCATAGACCCGTATATGATTTTTGGAGTGGTTACGGGTTCGAGTCATCTCTTACGAGTACACTCTTCCACTTCCCAGGTGCTCCACAAAACCAAACGTCGATTTCCGGAATGCTCAATACCGATTATATAGGAAATAATCAAATAATATATAAGAGCGGGGATCACCCCCTAACCGTTTAAGTGAACAGATCTCCTTATCATTTGTCCTAGAAGAACGAAACGAGTTTATATGTATAGTATAACACCCCGAAGGTAACTGTACCATATAATTCCCGTGTATCCCTAGATATTTCCATAGTTAAAATCATTCGGTTAAGTAGGAATATTTCCCTACCACCAAAATTAAGATGGATTACATATTTAGGCCAAGATTTGATAGTCGGTTATTTTACTATCAAATAAACAGACATTCAAAACAAAGATTACATTTCCCATGGAAATCAGTAAGCCTCTTAAATTAATCTTTCATGAATTTAAAATCATATTTCAATACTTGGAAATCACTTCCACATACTTATCTCAATAGGATAAGTATATTCACAAACCACTATATTTTCGATACTTAGAAAATATAACCATATACTTATCTCAATGGTATAGGTATATTCACAAACCATTTAAATTTCAAAACTTAGAAACTTGAAAACTCTTAAAAATAGATATGGACAGTACCGTTCAATATCGACTATGGATCGTAGCTTACACGATGGTTACGTCGCTATCCCAGCGAATCCATAGTAAACTGTGGGCAATCCCGACCCCTCGAATTACACCATGGAAATCAATCATACCTTTCTCAAAATCTCTTTGTTCATAAATATCTCCAATCTATTTATAAAGTTTATTTATAAATTTCCAATCCCTTTATAAAACATTGTTAATCTCAAACCCCGTTTATAAAACTTCTCCTTCTCGGATCAATAAAACTCATTTATAAATTATTTTATAAATATTCAAAACCATTTATAAAACTCTTCCCATATTTTGACAAACCTCTTTAATAAACTCCTTATATTAGTCATGCTCCCTTGATACCCCATATATTATTTGAAATAACTTCAAATAACTTTAAGTAATAAGTTACTATTTAAACATCCTTCGATTTCATTTAAATTAAACCTTATTTAAAATAATTACTTTAAAATCTCATTAATAATATATTAAATTAGTTTTAAACACTATTATTGTATTAATAAGTTCACTTCAAACCAATGTTAAGTTAATAATTAATTAACTTTAAAACATTATTAAAATAATAATTATTTAATTTTAAACTAATATTAATATTATAATTAATTAAACTATAAATATATTTAAATTACTTTAAATAAATAATTAAAGTAAAATTAAAACATTTCAAAACTATAGCTAAATAACTTTAAAATAATAATAAAATATTCTTAAATAATATTTAAGAAATAACTTTTAAGAACCCTATTAATTAATAATTAACTTTAAATTATTATTAAAAAAATTATAAATTATCTTTAAAATATTATTACTAATAAGTTGTTATCTTTTTAAATCTTATTATTAAATAATAATTATCTTTAAATCTTATAATAAAAATAATTATTCTTAAAATAACTTTCAAAACAATAATTAGTTTTTTCAGGTTTGAAGGAGGCTTAACGATCACCATGGTATTTAAATAAGCTACCATATTATTCCATTTAACTTTTCAAGTCAATACAGATATTTATATAATCCACGACTGTATAAATAAATCCAACACTTAATCATCATTAGTTAATATATCACTAGTTCAAAGTGGCATATCATTTATGATATATAATCAAACGTCCAAAACTATAAAATAGCAGAACGAGGATTTATTCTGCTAATTAATTGTCAAATTAATTTAATTAGTAGAACGGTGTTTTATTCCGCTAAACAGATGTCCAATTACTACATTCGATCTAATTTAACTCAACGGTAATTAATTTGGCCAAATAAACATCAATAATTAAAGTATATAAATTTAAGCGACGCTATTATTTAAAATAACCTGATTTAAATTCTATCCGTATTAATATGTCATAAATTTTTACATGTCCCAATCTACCAACAGGTTACACTAAAATGTTGCACTCGTCAATATAAGTACAACGCAAAAATACACGGGTCGTGGAGTTAATACGAGCGAAATATATACTTCCAAAGTTTAAACATTTAAACTTAAAACAATTAAATTAAACAATTAAGTTCTCACCAAATCAAATAGGTCGAAGCCCATTGCTACGCAACTTGAACAAAATGAACAGTGCCTCCCCTTCCTTTCCCCCCATTCTCTTCGCACTAGTAACCCATCTTTTTGTATGCGATTTCGTGCACGTGCACGAACCGAAACTCCCACCATTCGATGATCCGAGATCACCCACACACCCACCTTCCTGTGCTCGTCAATCTGCCACCCTCTGTCACCGCTCCAGTCCACCGTATCGAAATGCGACCCATTCTTCCCACCTCAGCCGCTTGTAGCACACAACAGTCAAAACAAGTTGCGACAATAATTGATGCTGAACTCGCCAAAACTTCGCCGACCGAAGCTCCTCACTACACCGAACCCCAAACCAAACTCCATTTCTCCAATTGACAACCCAAGCTCCGACAAAACTAAAACCTAGTTTCTGACCACCCACGATCATCGACGCAGAATCGCGCCGAAATTTCTTTAAAAATACTACACCTCCATACGATGCATACGACGTCGATCAATTCTTCATGGATTGAAAGAAATTGATTTTTAAAGTTTGGAAACAATTTTATCCCCTTTCAGTTTTTCGGCATTAACTCGATCGATATTCAAGGAAATTGAGCATCGTATTAATTTTTAAAAATCCTATGGATCGAAACGAATAACTTTGTAGTTAGACGTCGGAGCTAAAAGTGAGTAGATATTGAGATAGTGGTTTTTGAATGAAGAAAGTGAGGTTTTCTTGCGTTGACAGTGAAACAAAACAAATGAAGAAGAAGATCACCGTGCACGCATATATAACTGGGTAATGGAGACAAGACTCAAATCAAAAGGGGACAAAGGCTATGGTAGACCAAGGAGGAAAACACATAGGATGGTGGCTATGGGGCTTTACAGTGTACTGTTGGTACCTGTATGTGTGCTTATTTTAAATTAAACTCGAGTACCCCGCCACACCAGATCGCGTCCGATTATGAGCCACGATTAACAGAAAATGAATTGCGATCGCGTATAGAATTTGAACGCGATCACAAAACATCAATAAAATAGGTAAGTTATTAAATTCTGTGAAGTTTCAAAATGCCAACGTTTGCAGTAAAATACGTCAAACGAAAATTTACTTGTTCTCCAAAGTAAAAGTTATGGAATATTTCTAAAAATTAAATTAAAAATACGTCATTGAAAATTAGGTCTAAATTTGAAACATAATTTTTATTAAAATTTAATTCAAATCCGAATATTTAAATTAATTAAATATTCAAATTTAAAGACCCAAAATACGGGTTGTTACACTTTCCCCCTTAAAAAGAATTTTGTCCCTGAAATTTCAGCACACAAACACTCAATGCTATTCATAAGCCCGCATGATATTCATAGATCATCTATATACAGAATCTGATTCGATCACTACTCGAATATATGACTCCACTTCCAAACCTGTATCATTCACCCAATTTACTAGTGCGAACCCTGATCAGGCTCCTTGATTAGGAACCTATGTTCTCCTTACATGGCCATAAACTATGATAGAAAACTTTGGTTCCATATCAAGAACCCTCATCAAGTGCTCGCCGTCAAAAATCAAGTAATAAATCCTTATTTGGAGCGGTGTAAAACACCTCAAAGCCTTGTACTTAAATATTAGACCAAAACTATATGAAGAGAGATATGATCTATGTCCACTTCGCACTTATTTAATTGGTTAATTGGTTATTTCTAATACCAATACTATTACCACTAAAATATTTATGAAAACAGCTTCATAAAATAAAGCTTAAGGTATAAAACTTATCAAATATCCTATCATTCCCTAAGGGTATACATAATTAAAACTTTTATTTTGATTTCACTTAACAATTTTAAACACCCGTGTTTTTATTCAAAACACCTTTTGACACAATACCATATATATTAATTCATAGAAGAAATATATATATATATATATATATATATATATATCGAGTAACCCCAAAATTATACCAAGGAACTGGGTACTACCAAACAGTATAATATATTCCTTCCTATAAGGATAATACTCAAGAGAAACGTTTACCATTCGAACGTATCTCTTACCCATTTTTAGTTATTTTCGAGCCACTCGCACTAGTTAACTTAAAACAGCTTCTTTTTTTCAAATCCATTTTGAAACATACTAAATATATTTCCAAATAAATAGTTTTTATCCAACTATCAACTTCCAACTTACTTTGAATTCGTTCGGATTTGAACTCGTCCCATCTGTACAATGACAAAGAGAATAATTTACTAAGTGCACAATACCGTTCATTTAAGCAAACATCCGATCGCCACTTAGAAGATTATTTCGATCATTACAAAACAAATAAGGACTCGTTCCCCAAACCAAATCCAAAGGAATACACATCTTTATAAAATTCCTTTTCAAAGATATTTATACTAAAATATATTTCTAAGCAAGTTATTTCCAAAATATTGATACACCAAAAACCCCTTTAAGAAAACTATTATTACCCTTTCCAAAATCATTCATACTCCAAACTGTCTCAATTGAAATTATTATTTCTTTTTCCACAAATCATTTAAAATGATAATATACATATTTACTCTATGGTAAATCAAATAATACTTTTTGAATTTAATCGAAATCTGTTTTGCCCCAAACAAATCTAAAATAAATTCCTTTTTAAAATACCTATATTTGTAAAACATCTTTAATTAATATTATTATAACCTTCTTAAACTTTGAAAACCATTTTCCCATAATACTGGGATTTAAATTCTAAAATTCCCTTTTATTTATAAACACATTTGTATAAATCAAATTTGTAAAATCTCTTCTTAAAGGGAATTATTTCTCTAATATTCTTGCTTCCTTATATAAATCATTCTTCAAGGATTACTTCAGAAATAATTAAGTTTTCTTTTAATAACTTCCTTTATAACCCCTAAATTAAATATAACCAACTCTTATATTCAATCATTTCCAAATATTATTTCAAAATATTCCAATTTCCTTTTAATAAAATAACATTTATTAAAACTTAATTTTATCAAATCACCCTTTATATAAAATAATTTCTAAAATATTCATTCCTATCGAATTGTGAAACTTACTTCATAAGGTATTCGTTTCAATGTTTCCAAAATTCCTATCAATCCAACCCAGGTTCAAAAAGAAAGATTCCGGATAGATTAATGGATAATAGTCAATGCTCAGAACTGGATGAGCATGACTAATCAAATTCTTGAAGATAAGGATAAAATAATATCATTTCCTAGCAAACAAGCACAACCAAGAATAACTCTATTAAATTTTTGGAAAATTATTCTTTTATATGTAAAATATAATCTCAGTTAAAATTATTTCATTTACTCATTTTAAAACAATATTGTGTCATTGGTCTTGTTCGAGTGTTTAGGAAATTCCTATTGATAACATTGGCCAAACGCATCGACGAGAATTCTTAAGCCACTCAACAGATTAAACAACACAATATAAAACATTTTATGGAAATAACAAATACGCGCTCTTATACATATACTCTAAAACTCATCCTAGGGTCTCACTTACCCTATCTCAAATGAGTCAACCCCACCAAAGACTAGTTGTTCACTTAACCTAAGCTCTGATACCACGTGTAACGACCTACTTTTTCGTACAATTTAAGCTGACAATAAACCACACATGTCTAACCCGAATTGAACGGAAAGGGGGATACTTAGGGAAAAGAAAGAAGAAAGAAGACAAGAAGAAACTAAACCAACACAGAATCTTACAGCGAAACGAATGATCTATAATATATAACAAATCTTTACACAAGAACAAAACTATAATTTATATATATACAGACATCATTCAGAGTATACTAACCTATTTTAGCCCAGACAGTTATAACAACCTATCCTCACAATTGCCGATAACTACAACAATGAATGCAACTAAAAAATAACCATGTATGTGAATACGTCTCAAGGCCCCAGCTTTCCTTTTGAAGCTCCAAACATCCAGCTTAACCTGGAAATATGCTCGGTCTGACCCGAGAAATATAGGAAAACAACGTGCGCGTCAGTCTGGTAAAACCAGCGTGAGAAAACACAATCAAATGGATTCTTAAAGTTTAAATAACCTTTCAAAACAAAGATATATCGTAAGACCATGCCGCACATAAACGCGGACGGATTTTTACCTTACAATAACCAAAACCTTTTATATCATAAATTCAGTGATATTATAATAATGTCTAAAGGCGAAAATAATAATAATCAAGTAGCTATGATGCTCGTGAGTGTACATCACAACAATACTAGGTATATAATCGAAAATCGATAAGGAATGTTCGCTAATTGTGTAGGATTTCCATGGAGGTGCCCTCGGAACTTCGAGGAATGGTCCTCCTACACAAGGATCAGAGATATCCTTCCGAAGCAGCATACATCCCTAGTGATGTACCATAGGAAAAACATTGATGGTCTCGCTAAGACCGAGTGCATCGCCCCATGCGTGCATAACAACTGTAGGTAACGTCTAGGTGGAACCGACTACACCCTATGAGTTTGCTAACCCTATTGGCCATCCTCCTATCTCTGGATTTAGTTATTCCTGCTGATGAGGCTACGTCCGGCATTCTAGCTTACGCACCACTATCAAATAGATCATGGAATCCCACGTGGATTCCAATACCCCAACGGGTCTCAGAATCACACATGGATTCGCTCATCTCAAATAGATCTTGGAATCACACATGGATTCTCATACCTAACGGGTCTCGGAATCACACACGGATCCCAAAATCTTAATATATCATGAATCTCCTCCATAGAACCATATATAATTTTTGGAGTGGTTACGGGTTCGAGTCATCTCTTACGAGTACACTCTTTCGCTTCCCGGGTGCTCCACAAAACCAAACGCTGATTTCCGAAATGCTCAATACCGGTTCTTTAGGAAATAATCTGACAATACATAAGAGCGGGGATCACCCCCTAACTATTTAAGTCAACGGGTCTCGTTATCATTTGTTCTAGAAGAAAGAAATGAGTTTATATGTACAGTATAGTACCCCGATGTTAACTGTACCATATAATTGTAGTGTTTCCTCTAGATATTTCCAGAGTTAAAATCCTTTGGTGTTAAGTAGGAAATATTTCCCTACCACCAAAATTAAGAAGGATTACATATTTAGGCCAAGATTTGATAGTCGGTTATTTAACTATTAAATAAACAAACATTCAAAACAAAGATTACATTTCCTACGGAAATCAGTAAGCCTTTTAAATTAATCTTTCATTAATTTAAAATCACATTTCAATACTTGGAAATCACTTCCATATACTTATCTCAACAGGATAAGTATATTCACAAACCACTATATTTTCGATACTTAGAAAATATAACCATATACTTATCTCAATGGTATAAGTATATTCATAAACCATTTAACTTTCAAAACTTAGATACTTGGAAACTCTTAAAAATAGATATGGAAAGTACCATTCAATATCGACTATGGATCGTAGCTTACACAATGGTTACATCGCTATCCCAACGAATCCATAGTAAATGGTGGGCAATCCCTGCCCCTCGAATTACACCATGAAATCAATCATATCTTTCCCAAAATCTCTTTATTCGTAAATATCTCCAATCTATTTATAAAGTTTCTTTATAAATTTCCAATCCCTTTATAAAACATTCTTAATAAATCTCAAACTCCGTTTATAAAACTTCTCCTTCTCAGATCTATAAAACTCATTTATAAATTCTTTTACAAATATTCAAAACCATTTATAAAACTCTTCCCATATTTTAACAAACCTCTTTAATAAACTCCTTAAGTCAGTCAGGTTCCTTTAATACCCTATATATTATTTGAATAACTTTAAAAAAATGTTATTATTTAAACATCCTTCGATTTCATTTAAATTAAACCTTATTTAAAATAATTACATTAAAATCTCATAAGTAATATATTAAAATTAATTTTATAAAACTATTATTGTATTAATCAGTTAACTTCAAAACACTTTAAGTTAATAATTAATTAACTTTAAAACATTATTAAAACAATAATTATTTATTTTTAAAATAATATTAATATTATAATTAATTAATTTATAAATATATTTAAATAACTTAAATTAATATAATTAATTAACTTTAATTAAAATCTAAAGTATATTTAAATTACTTTAAATAAATAATTAAAGTAAAATTAAAACATTTCAAAACAATTACTAAATAGCTTTACAATAATAATAAAAGATTCTTAAATAACATTTAAGAAATAACTTTTAAGAACCCTATTAATAAAATAATTAACTTTAAATTATTATTAAACAATTATAAATTATCTTTAAAATATTATTACGAATAAGTTATTACCTTTCTAAATCTTAATATTAAATAATAATTATCTTTAAATCTTATAATAAAAATAATTATTCTTAAAATAACTTTCAAAACAATAATTAGTTTTTTTCAAATTTGAAGGAGGCTTAACTATCACCATGGTAATTAAATAAGCTACCATATTATTCCATCTAACTTTTCAATTCAATACAAATATTTATATAATCCATGACTATATAAATAAATCCAACACTTAACCATCATTAGTTAATATATCACTAATTCAAAGTGGCATATCATTTACGATATATAATCAAACGTCCAAAACTATAAAATAGCAGAACGGGGATTTAATCTGCTTATTAATTGTCAAAAATGAGTTAAGTATACGAATACTGATTTCTATTAGAAATTGTTTTAATTAGATAATCGATTAGTCGACTATCGAACTTAACCTATTATAACTTAGATCTTTAAAAAGAATGTTTTAAAGAAAATACAAGTATGGAATGGTTTTGGGTTTTTTGTGATAATACTTTAATAACATTCATCTTTAACCCTTTTTTATTATACTTATAAATGTAAATAGATCTTTAAAATGAATATTTTAAAGATAAGCATAAGTGAAATGGTTTTGGGTTTATAGTGACAATTTTAAAGTAACATCAGTCTTAAACCTTTTGAATAGATTTGTGAAAAATCTTAGATCTTTAAAATAGATATCTTAAAGAAAATTATAAGTATATGAATACTTTTTGAAGTATAGAAAAAGTAAAGGTTTAAAGTAAGAAATCTTATTAATGATTTGTGAATATACTTATACCATTTGAGACAAGTATATAAACACCTTTTGTTATTGAAAAGAGTACAAATGAATAATAGAAATTGATAATGAAATCTTATTGGATAAAAGAAGTTTTACTGATAAAAGGGTTTTAATTAATAAAATATTAATTAAATAAAAAAGGGATTAGTAGTCGCTTATGTGACTTGATCGTCCTTTGTATGACTTAATCGTGCTTTGTATGTTTACTCGTTTATGGAAAACATTTAATCGTATACTTAGCACTAAAATCCGATGAAGTAGGCTTGTCTCTGTGGGAAATAAGACTGATGTTCATGTGGGAATATGAGCAATATAGCTCTAACCTACTGGCTTCACTCTTGATCGAGAGATAGTGTAAGATGGAAATGTCGAAAATGTGATTTGTATATGAGATTAGGATTCCATTTGCGATCGTCCTCATTATTATTGAATATGGCCAAATTCGTCGATTCAGCCTTGAAGAGACTGGGATCGGTAAGCGTTTTACTTATGAAAAACCACTTTAAGACTTAGATACATGTTCTATCTCTTGGAAATGGATCTGTTCGAGATGTTGGAATCCTTGTGTGGTTTCGAGATGTTTTCAAGATGTGGGAATCCAATTGGGGATTTTGGTTCTATTCGAGTGATGAAGACTCATGTAAAATATGCCAAATGCAACCTCGACATCGGAAATGACTAAAAACAGAGTAGGCCTCATAGCCTGGGTTTAGCTAACCCACGATTGAATATATCAACTCCATATCTAGTGTATGCTTATCGATTATTGGCCGATGGAATGTTAATGATATGTGGAATCACGTGTTCGGGCATGGATCGGCTATGTTTACCTAAAGGTATATTTTATTTAAAGATATACATCGCTCGAAGGTACTTTCTAACCCTTGTGTAGAAGACTGGATCCGGCTCCACCGAAGAGCTCTATGGAAAATCCAATATGCGAACATTCCATATCTATTTTGATTGTACACTCTAATATGCTATTAAATGTAACCAATGTAACCATTCCAGCTATGTTATAATATTTATATTCTATACCCTGGACATTATCTGTTATATAACCTTATGTACTTATTAGATGGTGGTGCTTTTGAGGGGATAACCATTATGGAATTCTTTGCGGTCTCAAAAGTACTGTTATATGTTGATCACATATTTCTTGAGTTTCTCATACTAGACTTATGTCTGACACATGGCTTTCATTTTCTCTAAATTCTTCATGTGCTCTTTCAAGTAGTCTGAGAAAGGCAAGTTTTCATTGATGTTCTATGGAGCTTGAAAAGACGAGCTGGATGTTTCACTTACCGTAGTATTCTTATTTCTGCCGCATTACTATTTGATATATCAGCATTGTGAGGACAGGGAGTTATAACTGTCTAGGCTAATGATAGTATTTAGGTTTTTTAACTTCGAAATTTTTGTATCAAAGTAACCCTTTGTACTATTACTTTGATAATATATGTTATTGTTCTTGCTAGTGTTTGGTGATGTTTGATATGGGGTTCCCACATTGGTGAACGTGTGATGAAGCTTTGTCTCTTACCCTTACACGTCCTGTTTGTGGGTTGATGGGTAGTCGAGAGGCTCGCGGTAAAAGCAAGAATAAGGTACCACCTGTAGTCACACCCTGAAAAAGTGGATGTCGTTACACTTGGTATCAGAGCTGAAGGTTAAGCGAGAACCTTGGCTTTGGTGGGGTATGAATCACTAAGATATAGGGTAATGGAATGCCCTAGTATGAGTCGAGTGTACTATACATATGAGAGCGTATTTGTATTTGTTATAAACATATACCTTAAAGGTAATTATAACTGTGAAAATTGAAGATCTTATATAAGATAACTTATATAAGTGAATTATTAATGTATAGTTTAATTAATGTAGGGATTTATGATGTCCATTCATTACCCCTCGTTAATTTGTTTTGGCCATGCTCGACCATTTTATGAGCATTGACTATAATTTGTTTATTGTTGATTTATGTTCGACCAGTTTATGAACATTTTTTCCTTTTCCCTGCATGGATTAGGTAGAGAGTATTTGTAAATGCATTGAAACGAACACCTTGTGAATTGAGTTTCATGGTTTGACTATAAGACATTCGGTGATAATGTTGGGTTAAAAGTTAACTTGTATAAAAGTCGAATTTAGTAAGAGATGCTTATTTTAATATGAGAAAGATAAGATATTTAGTAAATAAACATTCGTGAAAAGAATTTATATAAGAAAGTAATTTTATATAAGCATGGTTTATAAAATATGATTTATAAACAGAAAGGATTTAACTGATATATTGAAAACTTAAATCTCAATGTCTTTGGAAATGTTTTTTGATATTTTGGAGAAAATAATAGTAGTATTATATGAAAGTAAGTATTTAGAAAATTGGTTTATGAAATTGAGGTTATCATACTTAGTAATATTTACGAAGTATTTGATACCGTATTGAAATGATTTTGGTTAAGTCCGAAAGGCATGAATTGGACGTATTGAACTCACTCCCATTGCTTGAAAATAATTTTGGTGATGATTTCAACATCATCAGCGTCCATTTTCGGGTTTCTAAGTGGAGAATGCTACCGGGTTGTTTTAGTAAAACAGATTTCTATTTGATTCGTGTGTATTATTATTTCAAGATGATTTGAAATAAAAACCCGGTGTTCAGTTCTAAAGTTTTTCTTTAAAAGAAAATTGATATTAGCTTTTTAGGTAGAAAAGTTTTATATGTAGGGTGCCCGAGTGGTAGTGGCATAGCCCAAAATAAATGTTAGAACTTTTTAGGTTTTCCCTTTTTGGGTAAAGTGTGTCTAACAAATTATTGAAATTTGTTAAGTTATTTTATGGATACATGTAGCCTATGCATTATCAATGTATGGTATGTGCATCGTATTATGATATGTTGTTTGGTAGATTTCATTTGTTAAAATGAAACGGGATTTTTCGGTGATTTTGGACAGTCGGAGACTTTCGAATCGTACATAACTTGAAGCAAAATGTTTTTGTGTGAAAATATAAAAGTTGAGTTTATATAACATTTGGATTGAGAAGGTAGTAAGTTAAAAAACTTTAATTTGTTGAACATACTTGTTACGTAAAATGAATTTGAAGTTTTGTATATACTCTTAGGATGTCATGGAGTATTATACGAATATGAACTAAGTTATAAATGCTTATATAAAACTTGAAGTTATGTTTTATGAAATGATTCATAAATGATTTTATTATTGAATGAAACATGAAACATACTATTTGTATAAATGAATGTGATAAAAAGATATTGGTATAGTTAAGAAACCAATAGGATAAATACATAAATTGTACATAGATCGTTTTATTCGCATGACTGTTCTTGATTCAGTATTCGAGTATATGATTTCGAGGTGGTTTATACTGGTCTGAACATGGATTTTTCACTCGATTGTTGATGGCAAACACTTGATACAGGTTCTTGATATGATCTTGAAAGATTTCTATCATAGTATATGGCTATGTAAGGAGAATGGAGGTTTCTAATCAAGGAACCTAATCGAAGTCCGCACTAGAGAGGTCAAGTGGTCTATACTAGTTGGGAAGTGGAATTTATCTGATCGAGCAAGTGACCGGAATTGATATTGTATACGGATGGTCCATGTACATCAAACGGGTTTTAGTATATGCATACTATGTTTTGTTGGCTTACGAAAAGTTTAGGAGATAACTCTTCAATTTGTTATGAGGTAGCATGAATCGTCTACTAAGCAATTACTTGAAGCTGTTGAGCATATGGTACGCTTAGTAGGTCGTTTATCATCCTTATACCATAAGAGGATTTTGAACTTGGGCAAACCGTGAGCTATATTTGCTAAGTGGTTTTGAATATCGTTAAGTATTGCTATGTGATTGTTTCTTTGGTTGCTCGTGTTAGAATTTTGAGGATGAAATATTCTAAATGAGGGAGAATGTAACACCCAAAATTTCAGATAGTTCGTATTTAAATATCTGAATTATTTAAATATTTGAATCTTAGATTAAACGTTATTAAAATGATTTGATAAGCTTTTTAACCCTCTTTTAAATCATAAATAATGATGGTAAACTTTTTTTGGAAAAATGTTTACAAAAATAAATATTTTGAAAAACTATCAATAATGTGGCCGAAAATCATTTTATCTATAAACAGATTTTTTTCTCAATGAAAGTTGTTCAAATTTTTTGTGCAAGTCTAATTAATCATTATGAAGATAATTAGCAACTAAAAATATTTTCATGTTTATGGCTAACTAAATGTAATAATGTCATACATGATGTAATGGAAGATATTTAGGAAATAAGCTTTTATGGTAACTCTTAAGTGTTAAGTGTTATAAAGGAGAAGTGATGGGAGGTAAGCTGTAAATGACATGAAAGGGGGGGTCAGAACAAGCTTGTGCTACACCATTTTGAAGCCTATATAAGGAGAGGCACACCTTGTTAATAAATCACAAATTCACAAAGCTTGGAATGAAGTATGAGAATAAAAATAGTGGAAGTGCTTAAGCACTAATCCACTAGTTCTTCTCTAACCTTTTCAAGTCTTAATCAAATCATCTCCATTCTCTTTTGAACTATGGCTACATGCCTAAAACATCATGGGAGTCATGATTAGGAAGTAAGAAGTGGGTGAAGGTGGGAGGAAGTGGGAAATCTTGGAGGGGACCGTAGGTGATGGGGAGAGGAGGAGAGGTGTGGCCTTGGTTTGAAAGTGATAAAGGTTGGATCTTTAGCCTTTTGGTGATGGTAGGATGTGGTTATTTGTTTCTTGTGGATTTATTCTTAGGTTTGGCTAGGATCTAAGTGAGTTATCTCACTATCTTATAAGTATATGTAGTGTGCGAAGTATAAAGTTAAAGTGACATTAACTAAATAAAGTTATAAACTTTGGACCCCTCTTGCTTTTGAAAGCAAATGATAATTTTATATTGCATAACATCACTTTTATTACCGTCTTATACATGTGATGTAGCCTTGATTAGATATTCAAATGGTTTTTTAACTTGTGTGTTAAATTGAAGTAAGTTTGAAAGTGTTTAAAGTGAGAATAGTCGTTATAAGTGCACTTCGAAATCCCTTATTTTCGAGAATTTTTATAAATAAATGGAAAGATATTCTTAGGGGTTCCTTTCCATGGGTTTTAATACCTTATTGGTAGTTCATACAATAATAATTTCAAGTCTTAAATCATTTGTTTAAGTGATTAAAACTAGTCACAAAGATCGTACTTTTCGGTGTGGTTTTTAATAAGGACTTTTAACAGCATTTATAAATGCTGCAGTAAGTCGCTTATGGTGTTAAGTGTTTGAAAATGACATTTAAATTTGGTATTTTTTCTTTAATCTTTTTAGAGATGTTTCCTAACACAGTTTGAAGTATCTTAAAGTTTTTTTGAAATGTAAATATATTTTTAATAATTATATATATATTTTTAATAATTATATATTTTTTTTCAAAGTAAAGAGGTTTTATAATATAAAACATATTTTCAAAGTAAAAAGGTAATTGATTAGGCTTAACGCTAAAAGCCATCGAGGTAGACTTCTCTATTTTTGAAAGTTAAGATTGATAGCAAGTAGGGACGGAGCAATAGAGCTCTAACCTATCGAGCTTCCCTTTTGAACGAGGAATAGTTAAATTGAAATTCGGAAATGTGTTAATCTTGTTGTTTACTTATTTGTTTGAAAAGTAATTAACTTTTCTTAACGCTAAAAGCCAAGGAAGTAGGCTTACCTATTTGTGAGAGTTAAGATTAATATCGAGTAGGGATGAAGAAATGGAGTTCTAACTGACCGACTTCCGTCTTGAATGAGGAATAGTTAAGTAAGGAATGTTGGAAATGGGTTAATCATGTTGTTTGTTACTTGTTTATGGAAATCATTAGTACTATACTTAACATTAAATCCGATAAGTATGCTTGTCTGTTTGTGAGATTCAAGAATGAAGTGTCTAGGCAAGGGTTTGATGCAACCAGTGCTCTAACTTACCTGGCTTCATCTTGAACGAGGAATGGTTAAGTTGAAATGTCGAAAATAAGTTAAGTATATGAACATTGATTTGTATAAGCAATTGTTTTAACTAGATAATCAATTAGTCGACAATCGAACTTAACCAATTATAACTTAGATCTTTAAAAAGAATGTGTTAACCCAAAAAATGAATCAACACTTTAGTTTGAGTGTGAAAGCACCAGCCCTATTTCACAGAGCAAATAATATAGAAAATAAATGTAAAAAGAGTAGAAATAGTAAAGAGAAAGAGATTTTATAGTGGTTCGGCTGTTAATGAAGCCTACGTCCACTTTATAGCTTATACTGATCAACTGTTGTTATAAAGGAGTTTGGATTACAATATGATTCTTCTTTCCTAGGTTAGATCAAGCCACCATTATTAAAGATAACCGAAAGGATCTTAGTTGCCCATTAATGGTTGTTATATGGGAGTAAAGAGACAATGGCAAAGATGTTGCCATTAGCTCAGCAGAGATCAAATCAGCCCCCTTTTTCTGTTGTAGATGAGATGGTATTATAGGAGTTGGAGAGCACTTAGGCCAGAGTCATTTCACCAGAACCCCGTATCCATTATCCAGAAGCTGCTCAAGAAAATTGGGTATCATAGGAACAAACTATTCGGATCAGTACCGATCCGAATAGTTGTACAATTTTTGTACACTTTTTATTCAGATGGCTTCCTTCCTTGGTTGTCATGCTTTCTACGTAATTTCATAGTGACGTGTTCTGATGGTGATTCACTTATGGATTTGACTGAACTGTAGTCTGAATCGGATAAGTCTTTGCTTCTTGAACTTGGATGCTTGGAATGTCACTAAACTTGATAGATAAGCTGGGTAGAGAGATGGGAGTACAATGCAAGTGGTAGAAGCAACCACCATTAAATATTTTGGATCAGTACCAATCCAATTGGATCGGATCAGTGTCAATCCAAAACGATTGTGTATTTTGGTCCCATATTTCTTGGAGTCCTTCTTCTAGTTGGTTTAAGCCTTTGGATCAAGTCTCATGTCATTCTAGATTAATCTGATGTTTTAAATCCTATTGAATTCATCTAGGTTAAAAACCCGGTTAACATTTTCCCTCCAGAGTACGCCTTCAATGGAAACAAGGTATGCTTTGGAACTGGATATCTTTGGGTTCCTATTTCGGAGAGTATTGATGATTGTGTCGAATTATCTGGGGAAGTTTTCTATGATATGCCGGTTAGCTATGCAGCATTTAGTGTGGATCTTCACTGCTCATGATTACGAAGTGATCTTGATTTTATAATCTCTAAGATGCATACGTACATCAAGGAAGTCGTGTCGAAGAAGCTTAGAGAGGTACGGGTAGAATAATTCGGGTCCATACCAATCCGAGTACTTGAGAAATTTTTGAAAATTTTCTCAGCCTTCATATATGCAACTGATCCAACCCTTCCACTTCACTTTCCATTTTCATACGAGCCAACCTCCAATGGATCTGAATTCTTAAACCCTAGGTCGAGCCGGTCCGAACATTTCGTCTATCAGGGAGCCGCTGCCGTCGATCTCCACCATTAGCACCATCAACCACCGCCTCCTGAAGCCATTGCCAACGATTAGAGCAAGGAACCGCCGCCAAAAATCCCCAACTTCGTGAAGACTATCGATCTGACCCAATTGAAGCCCTAACTTGGATCTCTCTGAGCTAAAGATCGAATTATCTTCTCCAATTCAAAAGTTGGTAACATGGATTTGATATTTTGGTGGTGATTAGTGGTGAACTTGGATTGGCAGTGGAGACGGTGGTGATTACGGATTGATTTTGGTTTTCTGGGAGAGTGATAATAGCTTGGCTTATTATCTTGTACATTTCTTATGCTGTTATCCTCCTCCAAAAAACTGAAGTCAACTAATGTTGAAGATTTTCATTTAGTTTGGACATATTGATCGGAAGCTGCTTGCACCAGAACAGTCCTGTTATTGCACACCTAGTGTTCCTAGAATAGAAAGAGCTTTCTATGTCGCTTCGAACAACGGATCCGTTATATACCATTGATTGATAATAGTTAAATATAGAAATAATAAATTCAGCGAACGTTATAGATCATTTTTACTAGTGTAAATGAGCTATCTACACGAGATGGATCGTTTGCAGTGTTTAGGACACCAAACCCATTTTCACTAGATTGCACATTACACATGCCCCCAACTAACACATGGAATCCGATTGGTTAGGACACGTCAATTATCTTTTGGATTTTATGTGTCAACCGCATAAAGGGTTTATAGTTAGGGATTAGGAATACCTGATCATTTTTAACACAAGCTTAGTTATGTAGAATGGCGTGCAAATCTTCACAGCACAAATCAATTGAAGAAAATTCACCTCATTCTAAAGTGGAGTCATCAATGATCCCGACTCGGTCGGCCGCTCCTACGACTGCAGGTCAATATAGCCGTCTTATTCTGATCGGACACGTAATTGATCGTACTCCTCCTAATTTATGAGTCCTACTTGATCCTCTGGAGAAAGCTTCTGTAACTATTGCATATAAGATGTTGCGAAGCATTTGCTTACAATATGGTATTCAGGGGGAGGATGTGCTTTTACCCTCAAGAGAAGAGTTTGCCGATAGACTGCCTCCCAGGTATGTGGCCTACCATCGATATATGTGCATGTACGGAGCGGTGCCCCCATTCAACCACTTCTTGATGACAACCCTTGCGAATATAGGGTTAGCCCCCTTCCAGATTCTTCCGAATGGATATGCCGTGTTGACATGCTTATACGTTCTATTCATGTGGACTCTTAATCGCACCCCAAACTTCACTGAGCTGTGATATCTTATATTGTTCAAGAAGAGAGAGGCTAATCCATCGCTTGTTTATATTGAAACACGGCAGAGCCAGAAGCTTATATTGGATCTTCCTAGCAAAGTTCTTTCATTTAATAATCAGTTCTTTTTTGCCAAGTGTCCAAAAGGATTCACCGTTTATGGACAATGGGGAAAGTCTCCTTTATAGTGTTTGGAGTTTCCTTTAATTGCTACAAGTTTTTAGAACGATCATATATTACTTGCAATTCTTTAGAAAATTAACAAGGACCCAGCACTCAACACCATTCTCGGCACCTTGAAAGCGGCTGATGCACAGAGGAACACGATTATATTCTTGTTCACAGATGAGAACCTTCGCCGATATGGGCTTTTACACCCTGGGAGATCCATCGGATTTGTTAGTGCTCCTTCCCGTTCTAGAGCATGAACCCGTTCTATTTCCTCTTCCCATGACTCTGGTGAGGATGATGATAATGATAAAGAGGAAAGTAACCCATCGGATGGATCAGAGTAGACCTCTGAGGAGATTGAAATTCAAATCGAGGCCGACAGTCCATCCAAAATGCCCTCGATTCCAGAAGAGAAAGTGGACGAACTTATTCAACGAAAAGGCAAGGCTTTGTTTATTGAAGAGGATGAAGAAGGAGAAATTGATGAGGAGCATCTTTTAAATGAGGAAGAAATAGATTGGGACACTGATGAGGGTGACGTCAAACTAAGCGACAAGGCCTTGAAATTAAGCCCTGGTCATGCACCCTCACCTTTTTTGAAAGACCCTATCGAGGGAGCTTCTCCCGAGACTGCGCCTATGCCCAGCTCTCTGCTGGGAGATGATAACATTGATTTGGGAGCTACAAGTAACATTTTTGTGAATATGGATGAGTTATTGGATGAATTTACTTCAAAAGGGTTGCCTTCCCAATCTACTCAGATCATCCCAGTAGGAGGCAATGTTCTGACATTAGTTGGTGATCGATATAGTTTGTGCATTCCGCTGGGGTCATCAAATTGCAACACACACTTCACTAGGATCACACATTTTATATTATTTTTCTTTAGGATGTTTTAGTCCATCGAATACCTTTTTCTAAAGCCATTTTATCATTTGCTACAAGAATCATGTCTCATGGTCTTTAGGACGATCATGACCGAGTTTTGGAGTCTCAGCGTAGGCAAAGACACTCTTCAAGGTACTATACTCCTATGGAGACCGACGATGAGAGAAAAAGGAGGAAGGAGAGAGAGGCAGAAGAGCATCGCCATGCCCAGAGAGATCAAGGCAGAGATATGACAGGGGGCTATGAAAAGAGAAAGAGCTCGACTGACCAGGGAGATCCATCGAAGAGGCCGAAAAGAGATCAAGAACGCGAATTCGCTTCATAGCTTCTTGCTTCCACTGAGATAAATGTCCTTGCTTCTAGTGTCGTGACCTCTTCCACCCATACTGTCATGACTGCCACTCCCAGAATTTCTAGGCATGCACCCTATATTCTTCCCGTTAGTCCCCAGCATCTACAAGCTGCATTCCCTAATTTGTTCTTAAAAGGGGTTATGTTTGATAAGCCTAATCTAAAGTCAGTTCGTGCTGAATCTTATTCATGCCATTTCCAAGCAATTCAGAGCGGTTTGGAGCAAGCTAAAGGATGGAAAAAAATTATGCATACGGCTATCTACTGTTAATTGGAATAACTACCAGGAAATCTTCTCATTTGAGTCTGAAAAGGATGAGCATGAAACGCAGCTCATAGATCGCGATGCGAAGACCGAGAGGCTAAAGAAAGAGAGAGATGAAGCCCCCAAGGGGGAGAGTAAAAGTGCTTCTTTGCTTAAGAAGCTAAAAGAATCCATTGATCGAGGCACAATCATATTTAGAGATGAGATAAAGAAGTGCCATACAGATGAGGCGGCATTAAAAGAATAGTTGAAGATAAGTAAGGGGATGGTTGAGATGCAGAATAAAACCATCGTCAAGCAAGCTCAACAGATCGCCTCACTTCACGAACAAGTCTCGAACTTGGATGATGAGAAGAAACAGCTGGCGGTGGAGAAGGTTAACATGGATGCCAGCCTTTCAGAGCTTCAAGATACCTTGACAAAGAAGATAAAGGGCTTGGATGCTACGATTTGGAATTCTATTTCAACTCCATGCTGCATTAGGAGAGTCTTAGTTATTTGGGCCCGTTGTTCCCTCGTACGATTGTCGTAGTCTGGGAAGAGATTCTGGCCTGATTTGAAGACATGGGCAGCGGTTACACAGAAAAGGAGTTGGTTCAAGCATATCTGAACGAAGTGTCCCATCAAGCTTTAAGGGAGGGCCAGGAGATCTTCAGACTAGAGAGGGAGCGATCTGCTACTAGTGTTGTGGCCACCGCTAAGGCTTTAGCCGAGCAATTTCCTTTAGGTCCTGGTGAGTCGTTTTCACATTCTCGTGCTAATGAGGGGATCGTTCCTAATTCTTCTATGATTATGCAGCCATCAAAAGAGGGCTTCGAAGTTTTGATGCATGAACACATCCATATGGCAGGTAATTATCTTATCTCTCCCGTTTTCGAAGATTCCAGTTTACGCCGAATGAAATTGCCGAGATAACCGCCCTTTATTCTATTATTATAGATCAGCCCTCTCTTCCTACCGAGCTACCTCCTCCTCATGGCGCTGGATCTACTGCTATTCTTACCGCATCAACCATCGTCTCTGCACCCGGCTCGCAGCTTGGTCCGCACTTCGAGCAAATTGCAGCACTACATGGTTTGGTTGACCTCTCTGTATCTCAAGAGGAGGTCTTGGCAGCTACTGACACACGGGAGCAGGCGGATCAAGCTCGCCAACCAGACAAAGTGGAGACCGAGCAGCCTATGACGGAGCAGCATATCGTAGCGATGAAGAAGGAGAAGGTTAAAGAGCAAAAAAGGTCATCGAAGAGTTCTCACAAATCCCACAAGCACAAAGGCAAAGGAGGGTCTGCCAGTGGCCATGTTTCAGAAAGCGAGATCACTCTGGGAGGGGATTTCGAGAAGCTTGAGAATTTGTCGATCATAGGTAGGAAAGGCGATAGGGGAGGTAGTGGCAAGAAGCCATAATCTATCTGTGTACTCGTGAAGTGGAGCTTTTGCTTTTTTGTTGCTTTTTGTACAAGTGCAGAGTCTGCACTTAACATTTCTTCTTGTTGTTGCAACAACGATGTTTATATTTTCCTTTTCTTAGCCGATATTGTGTAGGTATGGCCCTTGCTGTTTGTTGTTGTATATATGAAAATTATTTTAAGTGATAAAATTGTTGAAATTTTGATTGTAATTTCACTTCTCTACTTATCTATATTTCATGCACTATTGCCTTTTATATACCACTGTTTTTTATTCAGCATGATTTTGTACATGTAAGTAGTCATTGATATTTTTCCTACACTGTTTTATTTAGTCCCGCAATTACTGCAAAAATTCTTTGTTTAGGGTAACAGGACTGTGGAGTATTTGCTATTTTGGTTGAGTTTTGGTGCGTGCCCCCAAGTTCACAGGAATGTTTACTCCGAACACTTGATACGAGACTGGGTTCCCCTAATAGTCTTCCGGATGTCCCCAGTCGGGTTATACTACAAATCCTATCTTTGGGAAGTTCTGGTTTTATTATCCTCATTTTAGATATCCCATTTTGATTTCTGACATGAGATACCCGTGAAGCTCTTTAGCGGCCTTACGATGAGTGATTTACACACTTAAGAATTTCAGTTAGTGATTGGTGATGTCGGAGCAACACTGATTACTTGAAATACCGTTAAGTGATTCCATTGCAATGCTGACGTTCAGGCTATTGTGCACACGTGTTGCTTCTTGGAGTGTGATATCCTTGGCTCCGGAAGCGATGCGTGGCTTTTTGCAATATGAGAGTTCCTCATCTTTAGATGCAAATTTTTTGATCCAAGTAATGGTGTGCGGCTTACGAAATGCGCACGATGGGATCGATGCTTGCTTGTTCGCAATTTTGCGAACCAAGAAGTGGTGTGCGGCTTACAAGATGCACGGCTTAAGTAATTGTGTTCGCTTAGACGTGATTCCATAATCCAAGAGGCAGTGCGTGGCTTACGAAATGTGCAGCTTTGATTCAGGCCTTCCCGGGGTCGCCGGAGCAACACCGGTTCCTAGAAGGCAGGGATCGAGTCCCGTCGATCCAACGGTTTGAGAATGCAGGGCTTACGAAATGCACAACTTTGATTCGGGCCTTCCCAATGTCGTCGGAGCAACACCAATTCTTAGAAGGCAGGGATCGAGTTTCATCGATAAGTGGTTTGAGAGTGCGTGGCTTACGAAATGCGCGGCCTTGATTCGGGCCTTCCCTGTGTTGCCGGAGCAACATCGGGTCTTAGAAGGCAGGGATCGAGTTCCATCGGTTAGCAGTTTGGGTTGATTTACTTCCATTGACTCGGTGGGTAGATGGGACATATTTGAGCATGGTTCTCAAGTAATGATCGGATGATTTTGAGTCGATTTGACCCCGTCAACTCGGCAGGTTATTTATGTGAACACAGTTTTATTGGTTCAGAAAGCAAAGCAATTTCATTAATTGAAATAAAAGTTAGGTGAGTTCTTCCTATTTACAATGCCTCCAGTATCCCAGGATGGCCTATTTGCGAAAATAGGAAATACATAAGGTAGTCCTAGATAAAGTAATGATGCAACGATTCACTATTCCAAGCACAAGGAATTTGGGTTCCATCAATGGTCATTAGCTTGAACATGCCATCCCCTAGCTTCTGGCCGATTACATAGGGCCCTTCCTAGTTTGGTCCGAATGTTCCTGGTACAGTGTAGACCCGTTTGAGGACAAGGTCTCCTACTTCGAAAGTACGGTTTCAGACCTCAGAGTTGAAATGTCGTGCGACCCTTTTCTAACGAGCGATGGTCCTTAGCTCGAGTTCTTCCCACTTCTCATCAACCATATCGAGCAACTCGAGCAGGAGCTGCTCGTTCTACCTTTGATTGAAGTTTCGCCTTTGATGAGATGGGACTTCTAGTTCGGTTGGGATCATTGCTTCTGAACCATATGCTAGGGCGAACGGAGAGTGCCCGGTTGAATATTTGTGTGTTGTTTTGTATGCCCATAGTGCAAGGGGAAGTTCATCAACCTGATTTCCTTTAGCTTTAGTTAGCTGCTTTTTGATAGTGGACTTGATGATCCTATTACTGCCTCCACTTACCCATTTGCCTGCAGATGTGCAACAGCGGAAAATCTTTTTTTAATTCAGAAGCGTTTGCAAAAGTCTTTGAATTCAGCGCGTTCGAATTGAGTCCCGTTATCCGTGATGATTTTGTGGCACTCCAAACCTGCAAATAATGTTTTTAATGACAAAGTTAATAACTTTACTTATGGTTATAGTAGCCAGCGGTTCTGCTTCGGCCCATTTGGTAAATTAGTCAATAGCAATGATAGCATATTTAGCTCCTCCTTTGGCGATTGGAAATACACCAATCAAATCGATTCCCCATATTGCGAATGGCTACGGGCGATATATGTCAGCTCTGTTGAAAGAGTTTTTTTATATTGCCGAATATTTGGCATTAGTCAAACCGTTGGAATAATCTGCTTCATCGTGTTTGACCCTTGGCCAAAAATACCCATATCGGAGAACTTTTTTTGCCAGCGTTTACCCCCTGGTATGATCTTCGTAGTTGCCTTCACGAACTTCCTTGAGGATCCTTCGAGCTTCGTGTTTACGACGAATTTTCTATCGAGTTAGAAAACCGCCGATAAATTTTGAAATAAAAATAACCGCAAGCGCACGGTGTACGATTGTAGCACGTATGCGAGTACGGGTCGATCCATAGGGAATTGTTTGATTTTAAATCTCTATTCAATCAAATTAACCAAAGTTGAAAGTGATTAGCTAGAAAATGTAAGAAAAAATGACAAAAAATAAAGTGATAAAAATATGAGAGTGGAAAGACAATTTAGAGATAAATCCACTCTCTAGATCACATTGTTCAACAAAACATGAAATTATTGTCTCTCTTTTTTAGTCATTAGTAAGTTTAATTGATGTGCTTATCATAAGTATGGCCCATTTGTGCTATTAATTAGCTCAACATAAGCCATCAAACTATAACACACCATTTAAACTACTTTTCTACTCTCATGAAAAATGACAACAAGTTGAAAGCAAAATCTATTTTAAGTATGGTCTATTAACTATTAATTAGAAATATAGACCATCAAATTTCAATTTAAACATTCACTTCTTTGCCATAATCATATTTAGATGAAGAGGCAATTTTTGTTTATGATTTTTTAAGCATAGCCTATTTGTTATGAACAATATAGACTATCAAATTCATCATGAAATAATAAATCACATCAACATTCATTTAAGCACA
Organism: Allium fistulosum; assembly: GCA_030737815.1. Taxonomy (NCBI): domain Eukaryota; kingdom Viridiplantae; phylum Streptophyta; class Magnoliopsida; order Asparagales; family Amaryllidaceae; genus Allium; species Allium fistulosum. The sequence goes on along the minus strand of CM060904.1, from coordinate 1,187,580,293 downwards.
AAAGAGAACAATAATTATCAAAATGTTGAAACTACATGATTAGAGGCTTCATTACCCCTAAATTGAAGGGATTAGCCTCTCATTTGTGTTATCATATCAACAATTGTAGTTTGCAACATGAAATAAAAGAAGAGTAAAAAGAGTGCAAAATGAAAAGAAAAGCTAAGTAAAAAGAAGTAAACACTAATCTACTTGCATGAATAATAAACTACACTACTAACATACGAAGAGAAGCATGTAAATGAAAAGAAAGCACTAATTAACATTGCATAAAAAAAGGAAAGTTACATGAAAGAAATGGCTAAGTAGCCATGAAAAGGAAAGAGAGCTTGTCTTTTATTTTTGATCCTAAACTAAAACTAACTAAGAGGAAGAGGGTTACATGAAACATAAGGGGTATTTACACAAGTTAGAAACCCTAATGCATATTTTTGGGGAATGCCCAAAATGCCCTTATAGGAAGTGTGGTGGCCAAGTTATCATTAGCTTCAATAATCACCCATTAAGTGTGCATGAAAGTGTAATGGCCATTAGCATGTGGATTAGCTTCTAATTTGTACATGAAGGAAGGTGGGTAGGTGGGGTCCTCCATGATCATGGCTTTGAATTATTTCCATCTCCATTCCTTTGTATTCACTCTTGTGCAGGTATATATCTTCATGAAGCCACTTATATATGAAGCCAAATTCCTACAAAATAATATAGAAATTTGCAATTAAATTTTCTCAAATTAATATATGCACAAAAATGACCATTTTGCCTCCATATGGAGATGAATATGTGACAATTTGAAAATAACTTGAATTTGGTTTAAACAAGTTAAAATACCCGATATGATCATTTATTTAATTTAAATAGATTAAATATGGTGGTAAAAATATGCACATTTACGTGCACATCACTTCGTTATTGGTTACACACCTGAGAAAGGGGGTAGAGCATCCCCTTCGGTAGAGTATTCCATCCTGTATTATGAACCATAGTGCCTTTCAAAGGAGCTTTTTCCATTGATTCCTGTCTACGAGGTGAGTTCCTCTGAGCAGATAGTCCTTGATCGGTGCCATCCATGTCTCTGGTTCTTCAGTTTGATTCAAAAATCTAGTTGATATCCATTTTTCCTATGCTTGGAGCAGTTAGAGTTTCAACTGGGACCAGTCCTATTGATTGAGCTTCTCCGAAACTGGCCAATTTAGCTAGATAGTCCGCCTTTGTGTTTTGATGTAGGGAATTCCAAGCGTAAGGCGTAGCAAAAGGATTGTCTTTCAGGAGTTTCTAGCATGATTCCTACCCTCGAGCAAGAGTTGTTAAATGCACCATCGACAAACAACCTCCAGTGTGTCTCCACTTCTAAAGTAACTTCTTCTTCATTATCTCATATTTTTGTAAACTCGGCAATAGAGTCTGCAAATACCTGCCCATTGATCGCCCTTCGAAGATGGTTAGTGATTTCATATTTACTCAATTCCTTATTCCATTTGATAAGCCGTCCAGAGGTATGGGGCGGTACAACATCTGTTTCAAAGGTTTGTTTGTTAGCAATTTGATCAGGTGCGCCTGGAAGTATGGTCATAACTTTCTAGATGCGATCAAGAGGCAACAGGCCAGTTTTTCCAACATCGGAAAATTCTTCTCGGCTCCAGTGAACCATTTACTGATGTAATATATGGTTCCCTGGACCCTAGCTTCTTTACGTACAAGCGCGACACTTAATGCATGAGGCGAGACTGCTAAGTAGATAAACAAGTCTTCTATGTCTACCGGCTTGGATAGGATTGGCGGAGTCTCCATATGTCGTAGCAGTTCCTCGAAGGCTGTTTGACAAGCCTGATTCCATTCAAAGTTCTTCTTTCCCTTCTTTAGTACGTCAAAGAATGGTATACATTTTTCGGTTGCTTTTGAGATGATCCGGCTTAGCGCTACAATTTTTCCATTCAAGCTTTGTAACTCTTTCTTATTCCTTGGGGCAGCTTCGATGCCTCTGGCACTTATAATGAATCCTAAGAATTTTCCAGAGGTTATCCCGAAGTGACATTTAAGTGGATTGGTTTCATTGTATACATGCGGAGTATTTCGAACATTTCGACAAGGTTGTCCAAGTGATTTTCGGCGGAGTTTCCGTCTTCCCGATTTGATGTTTGAACATAGCATTCACCAGTTGTTGGTAAGTTGCCATGGCATTCTTTAAGCTGAATGGCATCACTTTGTAGCAGTATAATCCCAGATCAGTGATGAAACTAGTGTTTTCCTGGTTAGGTTCGTGCATTATTATCTAGCTATATCCCGAGTAGGCGTCCACGATTGATGGCAATTCATGTCCAGCTATCCTGTCCATAAGCTGGTCGATTCTAGGCAGAGGAAAGCTATCCTTTGGACAAGCTTTGTGTTAGTCTGAGTAGTTGATCAAGTTCGCCAGTTTCCATTGGATTTCTTGACCAAGACCGGGTTGATACCCATTCGGGACAGGTTGCATCGTGGATAAAACCATTCGTCATCAGCTTATCCACTTCTTCTCTAAGCACTTTGGACCATTCGGGTAATAAGCTACGCCTCTCTGCCTTACTGGTGTATACTTATGATCGATATTGAGTGTGTGGCATGTAATCTCCAGCGATACATCGCACATATTAGAATGCATCCAAGCAAATACATCCAGGTTGGCATGAAGAATTTTATTAGTTCCTGTTGCATCTTATTTTCAAGATGTGACCCAATTTTTAGAACCCAAGTTGAGTCATCCATATCGATTGGGACAGGCACCATCAATTCTTTCGGTGCTGCCCGATCCTCCCCTGAACTCTTCTTTCTAGGGTCTAAAGCCTTATCAAATTGACTATGGTCCCAAGCCAGGGGCAGCTCTGTAATTGCTATGTAGTAGGTTCACGAATGTTGAGAGTTTTCCCCATATTCTTCCCCTTTTCTTTTCTTCCAGACTCACATAGCTCTACGATGTAGCATTCACTAGCGACACTTTGGTCTCCTTTGATCACTCCAACTCCATTCTCTATTGGAAATTTCTTTGTTAGACACCATTGAGCTAAAGCAATCCTGAAATCTGCCAAAGCAGGCCGACCAAGAAAGCATTATATACGGACATTTCATCTACGATCACAAAAGTTTGGATGAGGACGACTCTTTGATCGCCTTACACAAGTTCCATGGGCAAGTCAATTGTTCCAACAGGTTGCTTAGGTTCACTGATGAATTCTTGGATCTTTTTTTGACAAGCAGATACGTCTTTCATACTGATCTTCATCTGACCAAACATGTGTTTGAACAGGATATTGACAGAACTGCCACTATACATCAATAATCGTCGGACCATGGCTAGTTCGATTCCTAACGAAACGATCATGAGGTCGAGGGTTAGAGCTTCTATTCCTTCAGTATCTCTGTTCTAAAATATTATATCATCATTCAAGGTTCTCTGTGCTTGGTAGGAGTTCCATCTTCAATCGCAAAACACAAACCTTTCAGGGCATATTTCAACGATCTTGCATATCGCTCCCTTTCTCCCCAACTCTTTTGCACGGGATGAGATCCTCTAGATATCATTCTGATAATAAGTCTTTGATCGATCCATCTGGATCCCTCTTTGCTGGTTCCAGCTTGGTTTCCCTAGGCATTAGGAGCTTGGGGTGCAGTAGACTGGTCAGGATTTTGTGGCTTTCTCACATACTGCTGAAGTTTGTTTTCCTAAATCAGCTCCTCAATCAGGTTCTTTAGGTGTCGGCACTCATTCATGTTATGACCATGTGCTTCATGGAAGCGGCAGTACTTTTTGAAATGCTTTTACTGTTTAGTTGCTTCCTTTTTAGGTGGTTTCTTGTACTCCTCTTCGCAAGGTAGATGTTTACTGGAGTATCATTGAGCGAGTTGTTGTCTTTGGGCCTGAAGCCTTCAAGTCGCTTGTCACCTCAGTTTTGCTTGTTGGAATTCTGTCCTTTTCTAGTTACCATCATTTCCCGAGTTTCCTGCAGCGGTTCCGGAGGTGTTTATGCCCTGGTTAGCTGCCATGCTATTCTGGCCAGCGTTGGTTGGTTGTGGGTTAGCGGGTTTTCCTTCTAGCTCCTTCGCCTCTTCCAATCTCAAGTACTGGCTTACCTTTCAGTTAAAGTCCTTCCTAGTGGTAGGTTGCTTCATTTTGATCCATTTTCCGAATTCATTGTCAGGGTGGATAGCATGGATCAAGGCCATGAAGACCATATCTTCGTTTGGGTTACTTACTTCAGTCACCGCGGTGTTAAACCGACTCATGAAGGATTTCAAAGATTCATTTCGTCCTTGGAATAAGCCTGATAAGTACATCATGTCTTTTGGTTGTGCCGTGTGAAGCCTAAATTGATTAAGGAATTTTGTTTCTAATTCATTAAAAGTGGTGATGGATTTTAGTGGGAGCCTGGTGAACCACATAGAAGCAATTCCCTCTAGAAAGATAGGAAAACTTCTACATCTAACAGCATTTGAAGATTTGCTCCATCCATGTACCAACTATACTTGTACAAGTAGGGTTTTGGATCTCTAGTTCCATCGTAAGACGGAATGGTCGGCATAGTAAACTTTTCAGGGTACTCTTCATTCAAAATGTCATCAGTAAAGGGAGTCCAACTTGGAGCGGATCCCCATTCATCATCTCTTCTATCCTTACTTTCGTACATCAAGCGTTTGATCATATCCGCGATATATGCCTCTAATGTCTGGTAGTCCGTGGGTTGGCTGTTAGTGACTACGCCAAGTGTTTGATTTTGCAAACGATGTTGGTAAGTGGGCTAAAGCCTAAGCTCTCCTGTCTTCGGAAAAGCCACTCCCTCAAAGTCCCGTTGGCTTGCGGTTTGTCGGGTAGGGGCAGTCTGGGCCTTCCTGTCGGTATTGAGTGCATAGGCATTTTCTTCCAACTTTTCATCATCAAGTTGCTCACCATCTTCAGAGTCGGAGAGATCCACCACTATATCTTCCCGTTGGGTTTTCTCCCAAATTCAAGTTTGTAGCAAGTTGCTTTACTGTTGGTGGAGTGCTTGTATTTCCTTCTATGACAATTCCTGTAGCTCCACACACTACTCATTTTGCTTATGCCTTATGTTTCTTCTGTTTAGGCTAAAAACGGAAGAGTTTTCCTACTCCGTGGCAGCCGCGGGTTCTAGCATTGTTCTTGGGGGTAGCTAGTGATTGCAAGGTTAGGAGGGCATTTAATTTTTCTATAAGAGATTATTGGTTGTACTCCATCTTTTGGTTGATTTCATTAACCATCTTGTTCAATTCGCTTTTAGTGACGACCCCATGCGGGGTAGAAGATCCAGCACCTGATCTCCAATGTTAGCTCCAGAATTCACTCCAATTAGCAGGTTATTGATTTCAACTTGTTGGGGATTGGTCTCTTCTCCAGCTATAACAGCTCCTATGAATTTTCTGGAGGTAGTTCTCTTTCTCCCTGCCATTGATGTTCAACAGCAAGCTTCAAACTTCCTAAAGCTGATTTGATGGATCTAGTTTCTGGATTTAGCGGATCCAAATAGAAAAGCTAGATCTATGGCTGAATTCATTGAGTTCTCGGTTAAAGCACTAAATTGTTAACCCAAAAAATGGATCAACACCTTGGTTTGAGTGTGAAAGCACTAGCCCTATTTCTCAGTGCAAATAATATAGAAAATAAATGTAAAAAGAGCAGAAATAGTAAAGAAACGTGAGATTTTTATAGTGGTTCGGCTGTTAATGAAGCCTACGTCCACTTTATAGCTTTTATTGATCAATTGCCGTTACAATGGAGTTTGGATTACAATATGGTTCTTCTTTCCCAAGTTAGATCAAGCCACCATTATTAAAGACAACTGGAAGGATCTCAGTTGCCCCTTAATAGTTGTTGTGTGGGAGAAGAATAGTGAAGAGACAATGGCAGAGTTGTTACCGTTAGTTTGGCAGAGATCAGATCAGCCCCCTTTTTCTATTGCAGATGGGATGGTATATATAGGAGTTGGAGAGCACTTGAGCCAAAGTCATTTCATCAGTGGCCCGTATCCATCATGCAGAAGCTGCTCAAAAAAATTAGGCATCATAGAACAAACTATTCAGATCATAAAAATTGGGTATCATAGAACAAACTATTCAGATCGGTACCGATCCAATTTGATTGGATCGGTACGATCCGAATAGTTGTACAATATTGGTACAGTTTCTATTTAGATGGCTTCCTTGCTTGTTGTGGTGCTCTCCACGTAATTTCATAGCTTGTTGACATTTTCTGATAGCGATTCACCTATGAATTTATTGAACTATAGTCTGAATTGAATAAGTCTTCGCTTCTTGAACTTGGATTCTTGGAATGTCACTAAACTTGATAGATAAGCTGGGCGGAGAGATGGGAGTACAATGCAAGTGGTTAGAAGCAGCACTATTCAATATTTCGAATCGGTACCGATCCAATTGGATCGGATCGGTGCCGATCCAAAACGATTGTGTATTTTGGTCCTATATTTCTTGGAGTCCATCTTCTAGTTTTTTTAGGCCTTTAGGTCAAGTCTCATGTCATCCTGGCTTAATTCGAATGTTCTAACTCCTATTGAATTCTGCTGGGATTAAAAACCCGGTTAACATAATGTTTTAAAGAAAGTACATGTATAGAATGGTTTTTGGGTTTTTTATGACAATACTTTAATAACATTCGTCTTTAACCCTTTTTGATTACACTTATAAATGTAAATAGATCTTTAAAAAGAATATTTTAAAGATAAGCATAAGTGAAATGGTTTTGGGTTTATAGTGGCAATGTTTAAGTAACATAAGTTTTAAACTTTTTGAATAGATTTATGAAAGCGCTTAGATATTTAAAATGGATATTTTAAAGGAAATTATAGGTATATGAATACTTTTTGAAGTATAGAAAAAGTACAGGTTTAAAATAATAAATCTTATTAATGATTTATGAATACTTATACCATTTGAGATAAGTATATGAACACTTTTTGAAGTATCGAAAAGAGTAAAAATGAATAATAGAAATTGGTAACGAAGTTTTACTAAATAAAGAAGTTTTCTGATAGTTTTAATTAATAAAATATTAATTAAACAAAAAAGGGATTAGAAGTCGCTTATGTGACTTGATCATTTTTTGTATGACTTGATTATGCTTTGTATGTTTACTTTTTTATAGAAAACATTTAGTCGTATACTTAGCACTAAAGCTGTGAAGTAGCCTTGTTTATCTGTGGGAATTATGACTGATGTTTGTGTAGGGAGATGCGCAATAGAGCTCTACGCTACTGGCTTCACTCTTGATCAAAGGATAACGTGGGATGAAAATATTGGAAATGTGATAAGTATACGAGACTTGGATTCCATATGAGATCGCCCTCATTATTGTTGAATATGACCAAATTCGTTGATCCATTCTTGAAGAGATCGGGATCGGTAAGTGTCTTGAAGAGACCATGATCGCTAGTGTTTTACTTACCGAAAATTACTTCAAGGCAGAGATAAGTGTTGCATCTCTCGGAAATGGATCTGTTCGAGATGCTAGAATCCATGTGTGGTTTCGAGATCTGTTCGAGATATGGGAATCCATTTGGGGATTTGGGTTCTCTTTGAGTGATGAAGACTCATGTGAAAGATGACGAACATAATCTCGACATCGGAAATGACTAAAAATAGAGTAGGCCTCATAGCCTGGGGTTTAGCTAACCCACGACAGGATATATCAACTCCATATCTAGAGTATGCTTATCGGTTGTTGGCCGATGGGAGTTGATGATTTATGGGGTCATGTGTTTGGGTGTGGACTGGCTATGTTTACCTGAAGGTATATTTTTTATCTAGAGATATATGTCGCTCAAAGGTACTTTCTGACCCTTGTTTAGGAGATTAGATCCGGCTCCATCGGAGAGATTGCCATGAAAAATCCAATATGCAAACATTCCTTATCGGTTTTGATTGTGCACTCTAACATGATGTTGAATGTAACCATTCTAGCTATGTTATAATATTTATATTCTACACCCTAGACAATATCTATTATATCACCTTATGTACTTATTAAATGGTGGTGCTTTTGAGAATATAACTGTTATGGCATTCCAAACTGTCTCAGAAGTACTGTTATATGTTGATAACATATTTCTTGAGTTTCTTATACCCGACATATGTCTGACACGTAGCTTTTGTTTTCCCTAAATTCCTCGTGTGCTCTTTCGAGTAGTTGAGAATTTGTTGATATTCTTTGGAGCTTGAGAGGACGAGTTGGATGTTTGACTTACCATAGTATTCTTATTTCTGTTGCATTACTATTTGATGTATCAGCATTGTGAGGACATGAAGTTATAACTGTCCAGGCTGATGATAGAACTTAGGTTTTGTAACTCTTGCATTAGAGTACCCTTTATATTGTTACTTTGATATTATATATTATCATCCGCTGTGAGACTCTGATATTGTGTTCTCTTCTTTCTTGTTCTTTTTTTTTTTTTTTTACCCAGAGAATTCATCTTTTCCGCATTTGAGTGCTCGGCACGTGAATACCATGGATGTAATAGTATTTACATTCGAGTGTCGAAAAAGCGAATCGTTACAGGCCAGGCTAGTAACTTGGTAGGACAAAGTGCTTGATTACCCAATTCCAATCCTAGACAATACCTTTCTAGAAATTATACTAATGGGCAAGCTTAATTAGTTAGCCCTAACATGTCTAATTTAGACCACATAGGCTATTGTGCTCTGATACCATTATTGAAACTGGGCCAGCCTGCAGCGGATTTAAAGGGTAAATTTCAAAAGAAATCCTTTATTGGATCTTTGATGGGTCTATGAGGTCAAAATTCATTCAGAACTTTGCTAAGTTTTTTTAAATAAAATCAAAGTTTTATTTTATTTCATAAGTAAAAGGAGTTTTAAATTTAATTTGAATTCAAATATATAATAATGAATGTATCAATACATTCATATCTGTATAGTGCAAGTGCAACATACAAGTAGTGTACATAGTTAATATGTACGTATACAGATGTTGGAATTTACACCGCAACGGTCATATTCACGCTTTGTATATATGCCTTTGTTGTCCATAGTTTATTTTGAAATAATATAAAATAATAATATATTCATATATATAATATACTTATATTTATTTATATATAATATGTTAGAAATTTATTTTACCTAATCAAAAGTTTACATATATATAAAAGGACAATCAATTATGTTAAAGAAAGCATTTAATAAGGAGAGGAAAAGGTGGAGGAGTTATCTCATTTCATTAACTTATCTTTAATGTTATTTCAAAATAATTTGAATGCTCATATATGTATGCATATATGAATAACTACAAACCGTTGATGCAAAAAATGGGCATCAACACCCAATAGAATCTAGTCGAGATTAAATGAAGAATGAAATTAAAACATAACAAAAATCATAAATGAACACACAGATTTTTATAGTGGTTCGGCAATCTTGGCCTACGTCCACTTTATATTTTTATTGATCTTCCACTTGATTATGATTACAAGAATGTTTGGATCAGCTAGGATCCATTAGTACAAAAGTGAAGAATAGAAATGGCAGAGCCTCGGTAGAGAAAGCAGGATCCCTTTTCTGACGCCATGTCTGCTGTATTTATAGGGAAGATGTGCTTCGATCGGACTGAAATTTTGGCAGAAGGTTTAGGAGACCAAGACGAGGCTACCCAAAAATTTGCAAGCCCATGGGGCCCATAATAGGGAACGATACTGATCCCTATTAATGCATCCAAATGGGTTGTGATCCCTACGAGGGATACCCCATGATGTTAGCTACTTGCTCCCCAAACTTCGTACGATTCCGACATAGGTTTGTGAGATATCGCATTTTCCGTGAAGTAATGTTGCTTGAATTCTGATTTTTACTGTCCCTTTAGAGGGATAAGTACCGATCCCTCCAACTTGCCTCAAATGCCATGCGATCTCTATGCGGTGTTCCATACATCCTAATTAGCATATACTCCAATTTTCATGTTGATAGCATATGTAGATTTTGAGTTATTGACCGATCATTGTTGCAATATGTAGCGAAAGCTGAATATGGACGATCCCTTTTATACCGATCCATTTTAATAGGTGAAGTAATTTGCCCATAACTTGAGCATACAAAATCCAAATGACTTGAAACTTAAAATGTAGCCTCATGGGGCCTTCCTTGTCACTCTATATCGATCTTACTAAGTTTGGGAAAAAATTGAGGATATGTACCGATCCCATAAGGAAAGGGATTGGCACTGATCCCCCGCCTAGGGAGGCATTATTCCATACTTAGAATATACTGGAGAGTCTATCTCTTAGCCTCGGTTGATCGTCGCTTCATATCATTGCCTGCGCTCAATCTCTAAGCCTAATAATCATCTCTCCGGGTTGTCTTGATCGTCTAGTCTAACTTGTCTAGTCAATCTAAATATAGTCGGGCCAAAAGGTCGGATAACACTTGCCCCCCAAAGTATGCCTTGTTGCTTACATGGCGTGCTTTGAGTTGATGTCAAGTAAAGGTCGTCGGAGAGGATTCCACTCAGTGTTTCGAATGGTCATTATCCTTTCGTTGCTGCTGAGCTGCCTTATAGAGAATCAAATCTCTCTATGTTCGTCGTGACGCTTGGTTGTTATCAAACGATGTAAGCTCTAGAGTAGAATCTATCGGTAATCATCTGCACTCAATTCCATTGAGCTGATTAGTCGAGTTAGTATGCCTTAGTTATCCGTCCAATTCTTTCTTTGATTTTCCCATGTGAGAATCCAGTTTCTATCAATTTAAAGAATTGAATTTTTAGGATATACATATGCACGTTCAAGTACACGTTTTTGTTGTTGGATCCCGGATGCGTTCATACGCTCATGGGTCGTTGCTAATTTGGTGGAATGCAATTCAATCATTTGCAATTTTTTGTTGACTGATCCTTCTCGCTCCAAATCATTGTGGATACATGATGAAGGGATTGGAGCGCTGATGACGATCGATTATGCATTTGAAGCATATGGGTCGGTCTTGAGGTTGAATGTGGCCTGTTGCATTTGATCACGTAAGAGATGAGATGAGCAGCAGTTTTGATCAATTGTAGGCACGGTTGAGCTTGGGTATTAATGGCAAGAGGAATGGTGTTTCTTTAAAAAATTATGTTGAGTGTAGGACTTCTCCCAATACTCGTTTGATTTTGTCGTGGGCAATTCACCGAAGTAGAGGAACGGATAAACTCTTCCTGTACATGATTCCTTCTCGGATGACGTGGCGTGAAGCTTTGCGCAGGATCTGATGTTTTTCATTCACCTGGTCAGAAAGGATTCCCTATTATAGATAGTCTTTTATAAGAGTCATCCATGACTCCTTGTCCGGCTCCATCTCCAATGGTCAATCTCGATATGCTCGATGGTTGGAGATTTTAGTACTTCAACTGGGACTAAGCCCATATGTTGCATATGCCCATAATTGGCCAACATGGCCAGTGAGTCGGCTTTCCTATTTTGGCCTTTGGGTGTGTGTGTAATGTTGTAATACTAGAATTCTACCAGCAGCTCTTGGACCCGGCCGAAACAAGGAGCAAGTTGCTACCCCCTAGCCTGATAATCTCCCCTAACTTGACATACTATTTACCTGGAATCACAAAAGATATGTAAAGTTTCTCCTCCTAGTTCTCTAGCAAGTTTGAGCCTGGCGATCAAGGCTTAATATTTAGCTTCATTATTTGTTGCAGGGAAGTCGAGTTTTAGGGCCTAGCAGATTGATCGCTTCTAATGATTCATTAACACAACTCCAACGCCAGAACACCGATCATTGGATGCTCGATCCGTGTACATTTTCCATTTATTGGTCGGTTCTCCACTGCTCTTTGAAGTCATCTGATGCGGTGAATTCAGATATGAGGTCTGCTAATGTCTGTCCTTGGATAGCTCTTTGAGGGAAATAAGTGATATCGAATTGGCTTAGTTCGATATTCCATTTGAGCAACCTTCCAGACGTCTAAAGTTGGTGTAAGACCTGTCGTAATGGCTGGTCGGTGTAGATGTTGATGGGGTGAGCTTGGAAGTAATGGCAAAGCTTTCATGGCGCAATAAACAGGCAGTATGCGAGCTTTTCTAGCTTTGAGTAGTTTCTGTCAACACTTGTCAATGATAACATAATGTACTAGCCTCTGGATCTGATTCTCTTCATGTAACAATATGGTTCTTATGGCGTGTACCGAAACCACTAAATAGATGTATAAGTCTTCACGATCCATTGGCTTGGATAGGATGAGAGGTCTCTCTAAGTGATTCACCAGAGCTTGGAATGCGTCTTTATAATCCTGCGTCCATTCGAAGTTTCTTTTTCCCTTCCTGCTTAATCGTCTTGGTACCTAGATGTTTCAAATTGCTTGAATCTTCTTAGGGTTGGCTACAATTCTGCAAGAGTTGAATATTAAACCTAAGAACTTCCCTGATGGAATGCTGAAAGTGCATTTCAAGGGACTGAGTTTCATTCCATATCTTTGGATAAAACTAAACATCTCTGCTAAGTCATTGATGTGGTCGTTTGATCGTCGTGACTTCACAAGCGTATCATCCATATATACTTCTGTCGATCGCCCGATCTAATCTTTGAACATCCGGTTGACTGTCTCTGGTAAGTAGCTCAGCTTATTTAGTCCAAATGGCATCACATCATAATGATATAACCCTAGATCGGTAATGAAGTTGGTGTGCTCCCGGTCGAAGACGTGCATTAAGATCTGGTTGTATCCGGAGTACACATCCATAAATGAAAGCAATTCATATCCAGCGGTTGAGTCTACCACCTGGTCGATCCTCAGAAGTGGAAAGATGTCTTTTGGGCATGCTTTGTTTAGGTAAGAGTAGTTGATGCATGTCTGCTACTTTCCATTAGCTTTTCTATCAAGAACTGGATTGGATACCCATTTTGGGTTGAGGGTGTCATGGGTAAACCTATTGTTTTTTAGTTTATCCACCTCCTCTTTAAGTGCAGCAAATCCCACTTGATCCATGCCGCGTTGCTTTTGTTTCACTGGGACATGCCTCCGGTCGATATTCAATGCATGGCTCATGATAGTCGGTGAGATCACACTCATGTCAGAATGGGTCCAAGCGAACACATCAAGATTCATTTGGAGAAAACCATATAATTCCTTCATCATCGTTGCACTGAGCTATGATCTAATCTTCAGTACCCGTAATGGGTCACCATGACTGACTGTAAGGTCGATTGTCAGCTCAGCGGATGCAGCCTTGGATTCCTTGAGTTCAAATGTAACTATTTCACGTAACAAACAATGTGAAATCTGGTTGGGATGTTCAATGATGACGGTTACTTCGGTTGAATCCCAGAGTCTTGTCATGAGTTATTGAGTCTGATAGTGAAGGGTTCTAAGTGCTTTGAATAATTATCTGCAAATGGCCAAAGGTCAGGCTTAGAAGCACGTTGAATCAAATTTTGAGTAGGGTTCAACCCCGTGTTGTGCGCAACTGTATAGCTGGCTCTTACTTTGAGTTTGAATTTGCTTGTATATTCGAGTAACGCGCTTTCAATTTAACGTATTCATGATCCGTTACTCATCGTTCGGGTTGGAGTGTTGATCAGTTGCCCATGAGCTTGGGCATTGTTTCGATGTTTCTATCTCTAGGCATCCTTTTGGTCATAGCCTCAGGTCCTTGTAAACACCAAGTATGAATCACAGTATTGACTATCGTAGTCAGTCTTTGGATGATCACACTTCCACTCCCGGTCTCAAGTTGATAAATGTACTGCATGGACGGTCAAGTCTCGTCCTAGTCATGTTTGTACTCCCACTAAGCTCCAAAGACTTAGGGTTGATCGATGAATGGTCGATTCACATTCATCTTGTTTCTCGCTTATGCCCCCAAGTCTGGGGCATACATCGATAAGTAGGAAAGCAAGCCATGTCCAATCAGTGATTGATGCTCTCCCTCTCAGAAAAAAGGCAAGGATCAGTATGCGGACATTGAGCCACGTCCATTTCGTATTGTTATTCTAGTCGGACTATGGTAAGAGTCAACGAATGAACGGTCGCATCACATTCATTCGAAGCTGAACGGTCAGTCGCGTCCATTTTGATTTATATTCTACTGCCAGATTTAGGGATAGAGTTGGCTCTGGTGCAGTCGGGTTATGCTCATCCGGTTTCGTACTCCTCCTGGCGGATCGAAGGAGAGTGCTAGAGAATTAATGATCAAGTCGCACTCATTCATGGTTTATTCTCTTATCCATACTCTGGTGACTGGAGTTATTCAATGGACGTTCGGGTCACATCCATTTGTTGCTGGTGCGGTTTGATATTGACCCTCGATCTGATGGTACGATATAGTCGGTCACCCATAACTTCGGATGTCGTTCTGATTGGTTTTGTATTAAGGCCTCCTTGCGATCGTTGCCTTAAGTCGTAAAGAACACTAAGCCGGAGCTATAGTGAGCTGTCATATTTAGCTTTTAGTGATTTGTAGTCCTTCCCCCAGTCTTGGGTTAATGGAGTTAGTTCGTGGATAGTCGAGTTCCATCCGTAGTGAGTTTATACTCCTCCCGTCAGTTTCAGGCCGGAGTTTGTGGAATAGAGAATGGTCGAATTCCACTCATCTATTCATTCATGTTTGTATCCACGCTCTGGGGATATGGTTCAGTTGATGGGTGGTCGGTTCACACCCAGTTTGTGTTTATACTCTAGTCCACACTTTGGGGACTCAAAGTTATCTCGCGGGCAGTCGACTTCCACCCAGTTTATGTTTATACTCTAGTCCACACTCTGGGGACTCAGAGTTATCTCACAGGTAGTCGGTTTCCACCCAGTTTATGTTTATACTCTAGTCCGCACCCTGGGGACTCAGAGTTATCTTGCGGGCAGTCGGTTTCCACCCAGTTTATGTTTATACTCTAGTCCACACTCTGGGGACTCAGAGTTATCTTGCGGGCAGTCGGCTTCCTCCCAGTTTATGTTTATATTCTAGTCCGCACTCTGGGGACTCAGAGTTATCTTGCGGGCAGTCGGTTTCCACCCAATTACGTTTATACTCTAGTCCGCACTCTGGGGACTTAGATTTGTTTGATAGGTGGTTAATCGCACCTGTTTTTGATTTATACTCCATCTACCAAGTCAAGGTAAGAGTTATCGAATGAACGGTCGAATCATGTTCATTCATGGAATGGAATTCTACCCCCAGCGTCAAGGACAGAACTTGGCAAGTGAGACGATCGATTCGTATCTGCTTGGTGGTTGTGGCTCCTCTTGCCAAGTTAAGGAAGGGAGTAGGTGATGGATTATCGGATCACACCCATGCTTGGATTGGATGGTCCTGTCACATCCACCTCAAGTTGCAGTCGTGTCCACGTATTGAGGGTGGTTATTGATGAGTAGGCAGTCAGTCACGCCTACTTTAAGTCGAGCATTTGAACTGCCTCATATGTTTAGGGCAGGAGTTAATGTATGGAAGGTCGAATCGCATCCACCTTAGTTGGACCTTAGTCATGCCGAGCTTCAGAAGAGGCATAAGTATTTTGGAAAACTTCAAGTATGAGCTGAGGAGTGGATGGTTGGGTTGCATCCACTCCAAGTCTTTCTTTCATCTCCAAGTCAGGCGCGGAAGTTGATGAGTCGATGATAAGTCGTGTCCACTTTTTGCTAGATCCTGACATTGTTGGACTTTTCCATTTCGAGTCCTTGACTCTAAATCAGGGGCATATGGCAGCGGATGAGCGGTTGAATCACGCTTATCTTGAGGAAACTCCAAAGGTCCGATCATGGTCTGAGGAGATTGGTTGGCGCCTAACTCTAGGTACATGGTTACGTGCATTGTAAGCAAATAGTTTAATTCATGTTGGTCTTAGTTCACAACATAATTGAAATTGAAATAAAATAATTCAAAGAATATTGGAATAAATCTCATTGATAAGTGAAGCAGCACCGTGTGCTCGATATTCCACTTTGCCCCTAGCTCTTTCAATGGGATGTCGACCGTCAGTAGTCTAATTGATAATCAGAGTTCTTTATTGATAGGCATCAGATGTTACCTGCCCGCCATTCTGCAAGGCTTGCACATATTGTTGATGCTTTCCTTTCCAAATCAGCTTTCCGATCACATCTCGGAGGTGTTTGCAATCGTCGATGTTAGGACCATGTGCATCTTGGAATATATAACATTCCCTGGATTTTCTCTGAGCTTCGATGGCCTCTCTCAAGGCTGGATTTCAGTACTGCTCGAAGTTGTGAGTCTCCAAGTAGATGTTATCAATTGAATCATTCAAAGGAGTATATGAGTCGAATTTTGAGATTCTGAGTCGTCTCTTGGAATTTGAATCCTTAGCCAACGGGCCTGTATTGTTCTTTCTCCTAGTCTGCTCTACCTCCTCCTTGCTTAGGTTTCGATTCGCTTTGTAACAAAAATGATCCAAGGTCGTAGGAGGCTCACCAGCTAACTAGCTGCCAAAATCTGTTTGGGGGTCGATTCCCCTCATCAACGCCATCAGTATGATATCCTCACTGGGAGTGCTCGCTTTAGTGACGACGACGACATTGAATCTCTATAGGAATTCTTTGAGTGGCTCACCTAGCATCTGGAATAAATTAGATAATGACATCACATCCTTGGTGTGAGTCGCATGCATTCTAAACTACTCGACAAACTTTTGATCCAGTTAATTGAATGAGGAGATGAATTTAGGCGATAATCGCATAAACTGCATGATCGATACACCTTCAAGGAAATGGGAAAGCATTTGCATTCGATGACACATATCGCTCTAGTGGAATTCACATGCCACTTGAATTTCATGAGATGTAGTCCAGGGTTGGTTTTCCCTGAGTAAACTGATATGATTGGTACATTGAATCTCCTCGGATATTATGCACACTAAACGGCTTCAATAAATAGGCTTCGATCAGGGGAGATTCTTCAGTAATCGTCAATCCGGTTCATTTTTAAGTTACAGTTACTTGTTATGCTTGTGAATGATGTATGCATGCCTGAGATATAAGCAAAGAAAAATGGACCGGTATTAACGGATTAGTGGTAAGTTACTTGGAGTCAGACCCGAGAAAATATGCTATTTGCTTGGAGACAGTAGTTGGTTTGCTTGGAGTCACTAAATTCGCAGTGTTGGGTCAGTGAAGAACAGTGCTTGGAGCCATCTTGTTGTTTTCTTGGAGAAAATCTTGGTTTTACTTGAGTTTGGATTTAGGCAAAAGTTTCTTGGGTTTGCTTAGAGTCACATCACCTATGTTATCCAATCTTTGGGAGTATCGTTTGAGTAGCAGTTGCTTATCTGTTCCTTGGTTGCAATCAGAAGCTGCCACTTGATACTCTATGCCCAAGTCAGTCACAGGATGTAAGGGAAGTGGACAGAATGCACCATGTTTAAGTTGAGTTTCGAATCTAGAATGCAGGGGCACTGCACTTCGATACGGGTTCGGGTAGTATAGGGATCGGTAGTGTACCCGATCCTTATTATTTTTTTGGTATAGGAATCGGTAGTATAGGGATCGGTCACATGGGTTTTTGAGAGAGGGAACATAGTATAGGGATCGGTCACATGGGCTTTTGAGAAAGGGATCGGTTATAGGGGTCGGTCACACGGGCTTTTGAGAGAGGGATCAGTAGTATAGGGGTCGGTCATATGGAGTATTGAGGGTGGCATACGAAGTATGTGGAGGGATCGTACGAAGTATGGAGGGATCGGTACTGACGTCTTTCAGAGGGATCGGTATACATATATGTTGGAGGGATCGGTATACGAAGTATGGAGGGATCGGTATTGATGTCTTTCAAAGGGATTGGTATACATATATGTTGGAGAAGGATCAGTATATACACCTTGGAGAGGATCGGTATATATACTTTGTAGAGGGATCGGTGTATACACCTTGGAGAGGGATCCGTATATACATCTTGGAGAGAGATTGGTATATATACTTTGTAGATGGATCGGTATTGAGCATGTATATGTATTTAGGGATCAGCTGAATTGCCTTGGTGAGCGTTCGGTCATTTAGGCTAAGGGATCGGCCAGTTTTGCTTGGGGAGAAGGATCGACCATTTTGGTCGTGATAGAGGGATTGGCTATTTTGAGGGATCAGCCATTTTGGCCTTGACAGAGGGATCGGAAATTTTGGCCTTGAGAGAGGGATCAGCTATCATGGCCTTGAGAGAGGGATCGGCCCTTCGCTAACTTGAGTGCAAACTTCAACATCTAATCCCAAGAACTTGCATACACGACTGAATCTGATCCCTTCCAAATAGACATGAACACATGAACAACTCCAAACAAGAACACTAACATCATCATTCCCATCAACTCCGTGCGAAGTTGATTTAATTCTTCTAACCATGGCTATCAACTTCATTTAGATTTCCTTCAAATTGAGTAGAATAGGAAGTTTGTCGGCAAATAACTGGATCTATCTCGCGAATACGGGAATCCACAAGTAAATGATGAAATCAAATCAAGCTAAGAATTCATCTCTGAGTGAAAGCACCAAAATGTTGACGCCAAAAATGGGCATCAACAGCCAATATAATCTGGTAAAGATTAAATGAAGAATGAAATTAAACGTAACAAAAATCATAAATGAACACACAGATTTTTATATTGGTTTGGAAATCTTGGCCTACATTCATTTTATATTTTTACTGATCTTCCACTTGATCATGATTACAAAAATGTTTGGATCAACTAGGATCCATTAGTACAAAAGTGAAGAATAAAAATGGCAGAGCCTTGGCAGAGAAAGTAGGATCCCTTTTCTGATGTCATGCCTGCTGTATTTATAGGGGAAGACGTGCTCGGATCGGACTTAAATTTTAGCAGAATGTTCAGAAGACCAATACGATGCTATCCAAAAATTTGCATGCCCATCGGGGCCCACAATAGGGATCGGTACCGATCCCTATTAATGCATCCAAATAGGTTACGATTCCTATGAGTGATTCCCCATGATGTTATCTACTTGCTATCCAAATTTCGTGCAATTCCAACGTACAGTTTGTGGGATATCGCATTTTCCGTGAAGTAGTGTTGCTTGAATTCTGATTTCTGCCGATCCCTCCAACTTGCTCCAATTGCCATGCAATCTCTATGCGATGTTCCACACATCCTAATTAGCTTATACTCCAAGTTTCATGTTGATAGCATCTGTAGATTTTGAGTTATTGACCGATCATTGTTGCAATTTGTAGTGAAAGCTGAATATGGACGATCTGTTTTATACCGATCCTTTTTAATAGGTGAAGTAATTTGCCCATAATTTGAGCATACGAACTCCAAATGAATTGAAACTTGAAATGTAGCCTCGTGGAGCCTTCCTTGTCATTGTATATCGATCTTTCCAAGTTTGGAACAAAAATTGAGGATATGTACCGATCCCCTAGGGAAAGGGATAGGTACAGATCCCCCGCATAGGGGAGGCATTATTCCATACTTAGAATATTCTGGAGAGTCTGTCTCTTGGCCTCGGTTGATCATCGTTTCATATCATCGCATGCGCTTGATCTCTGATCCTAATAATCATCTCTCCGAGTTGTCTTCCTCGATGATCATTTAGTCTAACTTGTCTAGTCGGTCTGAATATAGTCGGGCCAAAAGGCCGGGTAACACTTGCCCCCCCATAGTACATCTTGTTGCATACATGACGTGCTTTGAGTTGATGTCAAGTAAGGGTCATCGGAGAGGATTCCACTCAATGTCTCGAATGGTCATTATCCTTCCGTTGCTGCTGAGCTACTTTGTGGAGAATCGAATCTCTCTATGTTCGTCGTGACGCTTGGTTATTATCAAACGATGTAAGTTCTAGAGTAGAATCTGTCGGTAATCATCTACACTCAATTCCATTGAGCTGATTAGTCGAGTTAATACGCCTTGGTTATCCAATTCTTTCTTTGATTTTCCCATGTGAGAATCCAGTTTCTTTCGATTTAAAGAAATTGAATTTTCAAGAAATAGAATTTAAATAAATTAAAAATATGAATTTTTTTTATAAAGTAATGAAATTAAAATACAATATTAGTTTGAATGGAAAGTGATTTTAAATAGAAATTTAGATTTATTTAAAATTAGAAAGAATTTAGTTTTAAAACTTGTTTTCTTTTTAAGCCCAAGCCATACTATCTTAAGACCAATTCAATTTTTACACTTTATTGTTCCAGAATTTGCTCTTCTCATCAAAATAATAACTCACATATCATTTCTCTAGGGAGGAAATCATCTTCTTCCACAAGCCAATTGAACTAACTTCACCATAACCACACGATGTGTGTTGTAAGTGTTTATATATGTGAGCAGATCCAACCCCACGATAAAATATAATGCAATCATGTAACGTTTATATAATTTGTATTGGGAATAAATAATGATAAAATTTATGGTTCTTATATGTTGGTTACTTCGTAGGCTCGTACATTTAAATAAATGGAGTACCCTTACATTCATTTGGATGTTACATGCCCATGTTATATAATCTACGTGTTTTTGTGTGTAAATATTAAGTTTGTATGCACTTAAATTATAATCTATGTTTATATATATTAAAAGATAAAATAACTAATGTGTAAAATAAAAAATATTTATATGTTATATATGAATGCAAATTTAATTTTAAGTTTTATTAAATAAATAAGTTTGGAAGTATTATTATTATTAACTGGAAAATCAAATAGATTAGAAAATTCTTATTCACTAATTATCCAATGTAACTATATAATCTTGTTAAGATTATATATTAAGATAATTTATTATTATATATTTATTGGTTGTTATCTATCCATATTTATTTGAATTATCTATTATATGTCCCTATTCTGATAACTCTTTATTTGTTTATTAGATTGAACTGTATGAAATAATTTCTATATAGTTAGCTTTTAAACTATCATTGGAGTTCAAAAGTAAGAAATGAGTTTTCTAATATTAATAGTGGATATTAAATTATTTAATTTTATAAAAGATGATGAAATTAATTATTTGTGGTATAGGAAATATTATAAATGTGTTTAACAATTATCTAATTAGTTCTATAATATTTATTTATTATCCATTTCTATAATTTGATTTTGTTATATAAAATTACACGTTGAGGTTGATTATTGAATATAGATTTATTTGTTTTGTATAAATTTATATACATATATAAACATATATATATATATATATATTATCTTACTTTTCTGATTTTACTTCTTTCATTATATGCATTGACTTGAATTATATGAATGATTCACCATTGATATGGATTTGATTGATGATTTTGATATGATACGGTGATGACATCTATTGATACAATTTTGTGATATTTATTCTGTGTGATGAGAAATCTGAATAAACGATTTAGTGATATCATCTGATATGGGACTTTCGGCAACACTTTTCATGTTATTCTTTTAACTCGTTACGTAGAATATTGAATGAGCGAGTGTGATGTATGAGCACTGAATAAACGGACTAGTAACACGTGGTGGCATGGGACATCGTTGTGTTATTTATTCAGTTATTCTTTGCTCGTGGATTACACTCATACGGGGGTATGTTATGTGACTTGCTGCGGTGAGTATATGTGGAGGCTAGACGTAGCCTTAGATTAGATATATACTATGTGTTTGTCTACCATTGTCCGGCTCCCTTTATATATCGGAAGTGAACCGAATTGGCCAGTAGCTACCCTGGTGGCCTGATTGTGGGGTCGTACCTAGATCTGCAACACCATTATTGTCTATGTTATTCGATGCGCATTACGAGATTGTTAGATTGGTTGCCCCTAGTGTAGCGATGGCCAGTAGTTAGTTACCATAGGGGCACATGTTAGTAGTTGTGGTTGAAGAGGCTACACGTTGTCGAGCCTATGGTGGATCATTGTCATGATACTGAGAGGGGAGGGGTAATGGTAACCGGTGACTGTAAGAGTCATATCATATGGACAACATGTGGCTCCTGGAGCAAGCAGACGTGTTGTCGGTCTTCGGTCTGGTTCCGATGTATTTGTATGTATGTGGGTGGTAAATAGACATATACTATATATATATATATGAAATTATACCTGAGACTATATCCAGAGTATGGTCAACCCCGTATCCTTCTTTAGCAAACGACCTATTCTTTATAAGGAGATTCCTATTTATTATTGATTACATTTGGATATTGTTATGAGCTGGCCCAAATCTTTCTTATTGACATTATTAATTGCTAATCGTATTTTATAATATATGATGGAGAGAGATTATGGGCATTGTTTCGTTATTGCTTAAATTCTCTCAGGGATATCTTATTATTGATTATCTCTAGATTTACATGATAATTTCTAAATATGTATGATTCACCCATTTGTGTTGATTTTGTTATTTTGATTGGATGTGTGTTCTATATGGATGATGACATCTTTTGACATCCCAACCAGTCGATTTCATATGGATTTGGATTATTTATATGATTTGATGACTTGATGACTATTTATGGTATTATACATATATTCTAGGTGTACATTTATATATATATATATATATTATAAACATGTTGTCTGAGGATTTGAATGTTTCTGATAATGTTATTATACTACCATTCTTGTTTACACTGTATTACCGTTACTTTAGATTATTGATTAGACATGGTCGGTCCGAGACATTTCGGGTACAGGGACGACTTGACCAGCTTATGTTTTAGTGGGTTTAGAGGAGACTTATATTAGGATTATTGTATAAGATTTATATGACATTGGTACGTTGTATTTATATGATTATGAGTTGTATATTGATTAACATCAATATTGTGATAGATGACATATGAGATGTATTTTATTCTTATGAAATTATCGTATTATATATTATGTTATCGCTGTGATTGACTCTTTGTTCTCTGTTATTCACTGTATGTTATGTAACATCTCAATCTTCTTACCATTTTACATTATTTAATTTAATTTGTCTAATTAAATTCCTAAATAATGTTAATCAAAATTAGGGGTGTTACCGACTCCCCTCCTTAGAGAATTTCATCTTCAAAATTACGATAAGGCACACACATCAAACATTAAAGCATAGATGTAAAACATGCCATCACTTAAGTCAAGATAAGTGTCTCTATTCCTGCTCTCCATTTCCTATGTACAATCTCTCTCATCGTCACTCCACTGGACTTTTTCTAATCTGACTGTCTTGTTCCTTAGCTTCTTCTTATCCCTAGCCACTATACTAAGTGGATGTCCAAGTATTGTCATGTGATGTGCACGTAAATGTGCATATATATACATCCATATTTTGTCTCTTTTTATTTAAATAAACATCATATTTGGGCATTTTTACATGTTTAAAACCAAAATTCAGTTAATTTCAAATCATCATATATTCACCTTCATTCAGGGGCAAAACGGTCATTTTTGTGCATGTGTCATTTGAGAATTTTTGCTTGGACAATTTTTATTATTTTTATAGAATATTTTGATGCATATGGAAGAGGGATTCATGATGATATATGCATGCTCAAGGAAATACAAAGGAATGAAGAGGAAATAATTCAAGTTCAAGATCATGGAGGACCCCACCCACTTACCTAAATGTACAATTATGAGCTAATGGACAACTAAGTGGAGGTTAAAGCTTCATGCACTTTTAATGAGGGATTAATTAGTGGCTAATGGTTACTTGGTGGCCACACTTCCTAAAGGGCATTTTGGGAAGCACCCTAAAAATGGAATTAGGGTTTTATGCATGTTTAAATAGCCCACTTGTGTACATGAAAAGGGGAACTACTCTTTCATTTTACTTAGGAAATTAAGAGATCAAATTGTAAGCTCAATGTTACATGAAATAAAAATGGCTTCCAAGCCTCTTTCTTCTCTCTTTTCTACATGCTTTTCTTTGTTTTATTATAAATGTTTATTTCTATGCTCTCTTTCCTTTAATGTTCATAGCTTAGATTTACATTTATGCAAGTAGTGTAGCTTTAATTTTTATGCAATTAGTTAGTAGTTAATCTCTCTTTCTTCTTTTGCTTAGTTTTCATTTCTTTGCTCTTTTATGTTGAAATTTACAAGTGTTGCTTCAATGCCACAAATGAGTAGCTAAACCCCTTCAATTTAGGGGTAATGAAGCTCTCAAATATTATGTAATTTCAACATTTTATGATTTATGATCTCATTCGGTTTATGCTTCATGAATTGAGTTTTGATGCAAGTTTATACAAGTGGGTTTGATAGTTTATATTGCTTATGCAAATGAGCTATTCTTATTCAACATAAACACACTTTGCATCATCATTTGCTAATCCATTTTTGATTGTGAAATTAAAGTAAAAAATGAAATTTGATGATCTATATTACTAGTTACAATAGTAAATAGATCATACTTAAAATAGCTTTTGCTTTGGCTTCATTTTCATGAGAATTATAAGTGGTTTGTTTGTTGTATTATAGTTTGATGGTTTGAGTTATGTTAATTAATAACATAAACAAACCATACTTATGATAATTACAACAATATTTCACTTAATATCAAAAGCTAGAGATCACAAATTGTTTGTTTGTTGATTTACAAAATTATGAGAGTGGATTTGCCTCTAAATTGTTCTCTAGTTCAATAGTTTTTAAATCACATTTTAATTCTAGCTTTATCTTCTTTTTGTAGTTAACAACTTTCATCTCACTTTGGTCTAATTTGATTGAATAGATTTTTAATTTCTCACAATTCCCTGCGGATCGACTCGTACTCGCCACATACTTCAATAGTACGCCGTGCGCTTGCGGTAAATTTTATTAAAAAATTCGTTCGCTATTTTCTAACTCGATAGACATTTAGCCGTTCGAACATCATGTCCGGCTCCACCACTAAGTACTCCAATATAGTTGGAGTGATATTAGTTTCTGGATCTCGAACACATTTCCTGAGATGAGAAATATGAAACACATTATGGACTCCTGCCAGACTGTTCGGTAACTCTATTCTATAAGCGAGTATCCCAATTCTTTCTATAATAGGAAATGGTCCAACAAATCTAAGTGCCAATTCTCCAACCTATAATTCTAAGTCTTTTTGTCTCTTATCTGTATAACTTTCTGCCTAGACTGAGCTTCCTTCATTCTTGCTCGAATCAACTCAATCTTTTCTACAGCTTCTCTTACCATATCCGGACCAAGGACTGATCTATCTCTGGTCTCCAACCAACATACTGATGATTTACATGGCTTTCCATAAGCTTCAAAAGGCGTCATTCCTATACTAGTCTGATAACTATTATTACAGGAAAACTCAACCAAGTGCAAATGGTCTTCCACGACCCACCAAAATCTAGTTCACAGGCTCTTAACAAATCCTCCAAGACTTTGTTAACTCTATTTGTTTGCCCATCGGCCTGTGGATGGTAAGCAATACTCATCTTGAGCTTGGTATCTAAAGCTTCTTGTAGACTCTTTTAGAATTCACTAGTAAATAAAGAATCTCTATCACTGGCTATACTGCTAGGAACTCCATATAATCTAACTATATTCTTTATGGATAACTTAGCTAAAACAGGTGTCGTCCTCGTCGACTTAACGGGTAGTCTATCCACTATAACCCAGATACTTTCATTTCCTCTATTCGACCTTAGCAACCCATCTATGAAATCCATAGTATAGAATCCCCTTTCCACACTAGTATATTAAAAGGCTAAAGCAATCCACCTAGCTTCAGATACTCGACTTTTACTTGCTAGCAATTAAAACACTGTTTTACCCATAAGCCTACATCTGTTTTCCTATCTTCCCAGAAGAAACTCCTTTTCATATCATGATACATCTTAGTCCCTCCAAGATGAATCGTAAACTTCGATCAATGACACTCCCTAAGGACTTCTTTCCTTAGGTCTCCTACATCAGGAACACACAATCGTCCCTTCTTTCTCAACCATCCATTCTGGTCAAAATAAAAATCCTTCAAATCATCAATCTCAATTCCACCTTCCAATCTTATAAATTTTTCAACTAGCTTGGATCATCTCTTTGCTTAGAAGCAATTCTTTCGATCAATACAGGTCAAACTTCCAAGATGGATAACATTACGGCACTTTGGCTAGAACTGGCAGTCGATCTTAACCACATACTACAAGTAGTCAATGCTTCCAAATCTTTCCATTCCGATATCATTGCTAACACTGCATTCTGATGTTTCCTACTAAGTGCATCTACAACTTTGTTTTCTTTCCCTGGTGTGTACTCAATTCCAAAATCATAAGTAGCTAAAAACTCCAACCATCTCTACTGTCTCATATTCAACTTCTTCTGAGAGAATAAGTATCTTAGCGACTTGTGATTGGTATATAACTCAAATCGTTCTCCCAGAAGATAGTGTCTCCACACCTTCAAAGCAAAAATTATGGCAGCTAACTTTAAGTCATGAGTCGGATATCTAACTTCGTGCGGTCTGAGTTGTCGTGAGGCATAAGCAATTACTTTACCCTTCTGTATTAACATAGCTCCAAATCCTATTCCACACGCATCAGTGTACACCATCAAATCTTGATTTCCATCCGGAAAAAATAACACGGGTGCATTGGTCAATAAATGTTTCAGCTTCTGGAATGCCTCCTCGCATTTATTGGTTCAAACATACTTCACGTCCTTCCTTGTTAGTTTAGTCATTGGTGCTGCTGTACGAGAGAAACCCTTGATGAATCTTCAGTAATAGCCAGCTAGTCCAAGAAAACTCTTTATCTTAGTACTGTCTCGGGTCTTTTCCAATTATTTATAGCTTTTATCTTAGCTGAATCCACAGACAACCCTTTTTCTGAGACTATATGACCAAGGAACTTCACTTCTCTGTTCCAAAAATGACACTTCTAAAACTTCGCCTTTAGTTATGCTGTCTCAATGTTTCAAACACTATTCTGATATGAGTCTCATGATCTCGTTCATTCCTAGAATATATCAGAATGCGTCTTGGATAGATCTGGTTCATTAAATCTATGAAGAAAGCAGGCGCATTAGTTAGCCTGAATGGCATTAATAATCAATCGTACAAACCATATCTTGTTCGAAACGCTGCTAAAGGAATAATGTCCACTACCACTCTCACTTGATGGAACCCTATCGCCATATCTAATTGAGAAATTAGTTTGGCTCCACTCAGCTGGTCAAAAGAGTCATCGATTCTCGACAGAGGATATTGGTTCTTTATCATCTTTTTATTCAACTTACGATAATTGATACACATCCTTAACGACCCATCCAATTTCTTCACAAACACCGCGGCCGCTCCCCAAAGCAAACTACTTGGTCTAATAAAACTTTTACCTTCTAAGTCCACCAGCTGAACCTTTAACTCTTTCATCTTGGTAGGTGTCATTCTAATAGGCGGTATACTTACTGGTTAGCTCTAAGTACAAGATATGCTCAAAACTCAATATCTCATTTCTGTGGTAGTTCTATGACAGGCTCAAAAACATCTGCAAATTCTCTAACTACGAAAATCGGATTCAACTCGTCTTCCTCCTCCATCGCACCCAACAAAGCACAAACATCCAAACTTGGATTTTTCTACTGCATATACAATTCGGTCACTATTATTAGGGTGTCTTAGTGATATTTTCCTATCGTGGCAAAATATCCTAGCATCTTACTTACTTAACCAATCATACCCAAAATAATCCCAAAGCCTATGAAATCAAATATATGCAAACTGCAAGCAAATATATGACCTAATAATGCAAACTCTAAATGGTCACATCTCATCCCTAGAGTTGCAAATCCTTCTATCAGATTCGCAACCCTTAAGGAGTAACTAGGTATGATGTATCTAAACGTAGCTTATCTACCAAGAAATGAGATATGAAAGAATGTGATGCAGCAGTATCAAATAGTACTCTAACATGTATACCATGAATCAAAAGTGTACATCCCAATACAGCTTTTCCTTTCTCCTCGGCTGTTGGTCTCGAGGTAGCCATACTAAAGCAAATACTTTTCCTTTTTCTTCCTTGACTACTTTCAGACATTTGTTCTTGTAATTCCCCACTTAGTTGTAGTTAAAGCACTTAATGTTCTTCTTTCCAACGACCTCCTTTTCCTTACCAGTTCGGCACTCATAAGCATAATGCCCATTCTTATCACACTTGTAACACAAAACCTCAGACTTCCCTTTCTTGGCAGCTCCACCTTTTCGAGCTCCCTTCTTCTGGTAAAACTTTATCTTCTGATTCTGTCCATCCTGATTCTCTGCTAGTTTGTTATTAGCAAACAAAGCAAGCATCTCTTCATTTCTCAAAGCCATCTCCACGACTACATAACATGGATCCGTGAGATGTGGTAAAGTTGCCTTAACAATCTCAGATCTCAGTCTACGGATGAACTTCTCATTCCTTTTTATCACTGTATCCATGGTAGCATACCCATATCGAGACAGCTCCTCAAATCTAGCTGCATACTCAAGCATCATCATTTCACCTTGCACCAACTCAGCAAACTTCCTTAATAGAGTTGACTTAGTGATATCAAACATAAACCTCACTTCAAACCACCTCTTAAATTCAGCAAGTCAAAGTTTCCTCTACTACCCAAACCGTTACACTATTCTACCAATACAACGTAGCTCCTTGAAATTGTCTGGATGCCAATCTCCTATTTTATTCGTCATTCAAACCAAGATCAGCGAAAATCCTTTCACAATGAAGCAACCAATTCTCCACTTCAATTGCATACTCATTCCAATAAAGGGTTCCCTTCTAAGTTTTACATAATCTCTACTTAGAACAGCATAGTTGTTGACAACTAGAACTTCTTGATTATCACCTCCAACATTTCCTCCAACTAATCCAGCAGCAGTTCCTGCTTGCATCATGTTGACAAAGAACTAATACATTGCTCCCATATCAACTGATAGTGTTCCAGCACCTACATTTGCAGCTGTTTGCCAACCTGGGTTCCTTCTAGTATTGGGCCTGACATTTCCATTAGTATTGGTGCTTCCTTTATTGAGATTCACTCTTCTGTTTCCTACCTTCATATCTTACTTCCTTAAAGCGTATACTTATATATAGCAAATATAAGTACATTACTATGGCATTATCCCATACCTCAATCTTATTCTCTGATTCATTTGGATTATGTTTTCAAAAACATTTTTAAGTTTATAAATTCTTTTAGTTTCACATAACCTATGCTCCGATACCAAGTTGTAACATCCCCCATTTAGAGGCCTGAAACTAAGCTCTATATATGCTACAGTCATCTATAATATTAACTTTCGAGATGCGGTTATGTTAATTGTATCAATAACATTAGAAGCACAAGAATATGAAATATTTTAAACATAATTTCAAAACAAACTTTCACATTTCATTTCAAAGACATAATTTCATATTCAGTACATAATCCCAACGCTGCCTAGGATCAGATAAAATATAGTTACTACAAAATACTCCAAGAGCGACATATAAAGATGCCCCCTTGGTTGATCAGAGTTACCAACAAACAGTTATATCATCCGTCTTCACATACACTTCAAAAAAATAACTTCGACGCGGTGGTTTAATAATATATATATATATATAAAGACTCCTAAATAGTTAGCTTTGGCTCTTGCACGTCTCCCGAAGCTTTATTCGCCAAAACCTACTTAATATGTAAACTCTTACTCCCGACCTACTCAAATTGAATTTTAAGCACCAGAGAGTTTAAGGGGAAAACATAAACTTCGAGTCAGACAAAAGCCTGGTGTGAACAATAATACGTCATCTCGGTTTTATAGATATCTAGTGAGATCATGCCGTTGAGCGAAACGGGTTTTCCCCTAACTAATATCCCTTTTAAAATACATATTTTGCAAAATAAAATCCTGCAACCACAATGGTTAAATAGTGGATATAAATGATCATGAGCATGCATGTTACATGGGTAATCACCGTTAAATCAATGGACTATCCGTCCTAATGTTTAGTGTTCACAGGGTAACTACCAACCTATATGGTTGGCTGGGGCCTACTAGATATACCAAATTTTGTAACCGACTGTTAGAAGAAAACTGAACAGTCTGTCCAGATATACTTATCCTGGTGTTTACCTAATTGTCTGTCAATCTCATAGTTTTGCTAGGCTTACTATAGACCTAAAGGTTTTGCAGGCCAACCTATAATCTATCTTATCCTTATGTATTCCTTTCTGTGCGTAAACCTACTTTTAGTCTTACCCTTGACAAAGCCCTACGCACTAGAATTTTGGACTTATATCAGCTAAGGGCTCGCGGTTGAAGTATAGGGCGCTACCCTACACCAGTCTCATCTGGTTTTCTAATCTTTGAGTCAAATTCATCTTATCAAAATATATCCAAAAGCAATAAGAGTAATCATTCCTTAGTAAAACTTTGGGCTAAATACCCATTTCTATTTCCTTGAAATCAATTTCTTTATAAATGATTTAACCCTTAAAATCATATTTAAAACAAGGAAAATATGGCCCTTTACTTTATCTAAAACATTTATGCCATGATATATGCTTTTATAAAACAATGTTGATGAAGTCCAATATCATTTGAGGTCGTCGCCTCTCAAAGCTGTAGGTTATAAAGCCAAAACTTAATAAAACTATCAAGTTGATAAAACTCGGCATCCACTTCGCCTCTGAGGGTGATCATCCTTCTTCATTATCGAAAATCATGTTAACATCTTTAACTTATAAAATATATAGCTATATAGTCAAAGTTAACCATGTCGTATAGCATGGTATCGAATCTTATTAATT
This sequence comes from Allium fistulosum, assembly GCA_030737815.1. Lineage (NCBI taxonomy): Eukaryota > Viridiplantae > Streptophyta > Magnoliopsida > Asparagales > Amaryllidaceae > Allium > Allium fistulosum. The sequence goes on along the minus strand of CM060904.1, from coordinate 1,187,549,611 downwards.
TGCATAGCGTAGAGCTTCATAAGGCAAGTGTCCACATTGATGGGTATCGACATCAATGCCTTAAAGAAAATAAGCGACATCACTATGCCCTTAACAAATGCGGCTGCATTAGAGCCGAAGTGAAAACAAGCGGCATCATTGCCTTCTTTGAAAACATGGGGCAAATGATAAAGTTGAAATGTATAAAACACGACACTATTACAGTTTATATGAAAACCGACGTCATTATTGCCTTTATAGGTCACTTCGAAAGTATAGAGTCGACAATTATATAGAAATAAGCGGCAATATGCCATTTTATATAAAACGCGGTACTTAGGCTCACAGTATAAAGAAACGCGGCATCATTGACGTCGATACCATGTCTGCAAACGTCGACTCCAACCCATCGAATTCATTCCATATCACTAGGAAGTGGTATTCTACGCATTGAATAAGGTCAACAACGTATAGCCACGATACCATAGCCTTCGATGCCAATAACTTCAATGTGGCATAATTATAATTACTATAAAAACTGTTATTTTGCTATTAAAAGTAAATTCTTTTCACCAACCCCTATTGTCTATCAAAATCCCATTGGATTACAATTTTCTTTATCAATTACTTTTCAGAGATCTGCCATTAACCAAAATTATCGTTGCCAAAACATCTGCACACCTATACATTTTATATTAATATTCTAATATAATAATTAAGCTTTTCTAGCTCAATAATTCACAATAAATCATAACGCTTGGGAAAATTTCCTAAAAATCATGATAAATCGAATTTTATATATTCTTCAACATATAAAAATTTTAGGGCCAAAATATTTATTTAATTATTTTTAATAATTAAAACTCAAAATAAACCATTTTCTCCACTTAAAAAATTGATACTTGCTTGGAAAATTATAAAATTTAAAACACACTTCTAAAATAATATTTCTAACATCATAGAAAAATTTCAAGCCAATTGGGTTTCAAAATCTAGGTTTTTCACATTTAAAACTTATTAAATAATCTCGTAATAAGTCCAATAATTCATGAATAAGTATATATTCATCTAAACAGGTAAAACATGGCATAATACAAGCAAAAGATTCGTATTTATACTTAAAACCGAAAATAATAATTAAAACTTGAGATGCATAACTATTATTCATCTTGAATGGTTTAAGAAGGTTGAGATTTGTGCTTGATTTAATTCCCCTAAGCTTTAATCTTGCTTTTCTAACTTTTCTTCTCTTGAATCACCTTAGTGGTAGCCGGCCTTTTCTTTCTCTATTTTCATTTTTTGTTGAATGATGTTTGGAAGGAAATGAGAATGAGAGAATACATATTAAGGGAATATGCTCTTCCTTATTTTTCCCTTTCATATCTTTCTTCTTATTAATGTTCTAAATCTCATTAATTCATTAATAATGGCTCGACCTTTACTAATTATCAAATTTCAATCTCCTTACCATTTTATATTATTTCATTTAATTTGTCTAATTAAATTCCTAAATAATGTTAATCAAAATTAGGGGTGTTACAACATATAAATGAGTTACAAATTTGATGTTTTAATACATACCAATGTTAATCCAAGGGAATATTCATATGTGTACCTCATATAGCCTTATTCTCCATATTATCTGTCGTATTACTTTGTAATACTCCTAGACAGTATGGGTATTGAGGTGGGATGTTACATATTTTTGCTAAAATCCAATTTTACTTATTATAAGCAGTACGTGAAAGTGACAATTATTTACACCAATTCTCTTCATCAAAACTATATCACTTTAGACTTATGGAATTTCATAATGGCCAAAATTCCAGTATCATTCATATTCAACTTTATAGTCCAAACAAAAAATCCAAGGTTCAATAATAATAATTATTATTAATCGAAATGCTCTAGCTAGAGACTTTGACTTTGAGCTGACTTCGGTTCACCGTGATACTAACCTCGTATAACCGAGGAGACGAATCATCTCTTGAATAGTGTTTCACTTCCAATGCTTCCAGTCGACCCAACTATAGTTGTTTGATGAAGCCGTGCCACAATGTAACTATAATCAAAGTGGAGCTTCCATATTGAAGATCAACAATAATCTCAAGTTGAGAGAACGTTGTAAATTAGTCACATCGATATTTTCTATTTGACCCTAGTTATATTAACCAATAGAAAACTATCGAGTGAGTCATTCCATTGTTATCCAATAACTATTAGTATGTAACACCTTGGTGCCTCCAACGGCCATGAGTAATACAGTGCCCAACATTTGAAGAGCGTTGCATACTCTAGTATCAATGGATATATCGATTTATCAAATCTCGATACATCTTGGCTAGGAATATTTAAAATAGTATATTTATTTTCATTGTGATAAATTACCCACGGTTACAACACTCTGTAACTACTATCACAAAACATACAATTTATGGATTTTCTATTAAATATACTTTTAATTAAATTAATTAATTAATATATAACACATTATATCAAGTTTATAATAGAAATAAAACACCATTTGTTTCGAACAAGATTGGTTATCGAGTATGATATATATAACAAATTACATAATTGCCCCTAAGGCATACCCTAACCCATCATATAGATTTATATTTCAATAATTAGCTAATAGATACGAGTACCAAGAATAAAAATGTTGTAGAAATCAAGCATAGATAAATCAATAGTACCCTAAATTGATATGCTTAAGGTTGTTATTCAAATTGCAACGTATAGCTATTCCAAACCTTATATCCATAATGCCTAACATAACTAGTTTGGTATTCAAAAAAGTAACATGAGTCGTAGGTTGATTGAGATACCTGAAAAATGTCCTCCTCTTTCTCCTCAGCTATAATTTTGCGGTATCTCCTACATGACCTACTAAATGTGATGAACATACTTTATTTCTAGAATCCTCCTTATTAATCTATATTCTGAATGATTATTGTAAGCTTCGTTGATGGTAACCCAAAAATCTTGATCAATCTCTTCTTCCATGTGAAAATGATCTGCTTTTATGTACACTTTTACCAACACTAGATAATTCACTGAAGTTCATGCTTCAATTGTCATTGTGAAATTTTATAACTCATAGTAGCATTAACATTCACATGTAACACACCCACAAAACTGTTTAAATGATATTAAAGAGCAAAGAAATAATTTCTACACTAATTACATGACTGATCATGCAAAGTAATCAAATAAAATAATGCGACAAAGATTTCATTTGATCTCCTACTGTGCAAAATAATCTTATTTACCCAACAAAGCAAGGAAACAAAATAGATTAAAGTTGATAAGACTATACACTACAAAATGCAATTGAAATGACTATAAAGACAAAGCAAATAACATTTTCTACTTAAATTAAGTGAATTGACTATAAGATGTTGGACAATGCATGGGTAGATGCATCTAATACATGACATTTTCGGAGGGAGGTTCTGTTATACAAAAGTGAATGAGAAATGGAACTAAGACCCAGAATGCCAACCAAAGTGTTCGTTTGAAGGCACATAGACAACATGGTATACCTTGAATACTATATGCATCAAATATAAAGGTATCGTTAACCGGCTTTTTAACCAAGCAGATTTTCAATTGAAGTTAGAACGTCAAAACGAAGATGAAACGATTCTCGAACTTGAAAACATGCTTAGAAGGACCAAAAGATTGAGCATAAGAGTTTCAAGTTGATTGGAGTAAATAGGATCTATCAATATCGAGAGGTATTCCTTGGTACTAAGAGGTATTTCTTCCAGTTTGGACCTCCTAAACCTATCGTGCTTCAAGTATAGCCTCGAGTGATTATCATCGAGTGCATTTCTCATAGAATAGATAGGCAACTTCAAGGATTTATGAGAAGAAAGTAAAGAAAGTATGAAAAGACAAGTTGTATGGAGAAAATTGTCAGGAACAACTCAACCTTCAAGGAAAGGTGGTCAAAACATAATGAACTAAAGATAGGAGAGCAAAGCATAGAAGAGAGGAGGGTTTTCACCTATAAAAATAGCCGGTGCTGAGAGCTTTCTCCCGGCATCGAGACATTTTTATTGCTTTACAGCCTAACTTTGGCTCTCCTACACCTTTGGACTAGCATCCGGGCCTTAAACTTTATGGGTTTCTGAGTCTACTAGAGAATTCCCTTATAAATATCAACCCTATAGCAATTAAACAATGTGCTTTTTTCTTATCTTTTTGGATTTTTGGACACTTCTCCTTCTTCATTTCCTATCTTTCTTCTCCATAATCACTAAGGCAGACACTCTTAGCAGTTATAGGCTTATGAACCTATCAATCCTTTGTACTTGTGACTTCAATCTTTGTCAACTCTCTAATAAATAAAGTATGAAGTGGACGTAGGCTAGAGATTACCGAACCACTATAAAAATTCTTGCGTGTTCTTTACTTTCTTACAGTTTCTTCTAGATCTAATCCTACAACAGGTTATATTTGGGTGGTTTGCCACTTTTGGCTTCAACATTTTGGTGTTTTCATTGAGAGATCCAGCTCAGGGTAAGATCTAACTTGCTATTTTGGATTTGAAGAGGTCCAATGGTTAGATCTAGAAGTTTTGCTTTATAAATTTGGAAACTTTCTATTTGAAGTTAACGGCACCTACGAGAGGTAAAAGATCATCTGGAATGGTGGTTAGTAGAGATGAAGAGAACACCCACCAAATTGAAGTCGGAAACCAATAGGTAGTACCAAGCTCATCTATCCAATGGGAAGTGGTTACAAGGGTGACCTTGATAAAATGATGCAGGAGTTAAAGCGGAAGATGGCAAATAGTCAAAAAGCTTTGATGGACAAGATGAAGGCTCTGCTAACCCAGCAACCGCAAAGGACTAGGAGGAATAGGAGAGAAGAATATCCTCCTAGACCTGAAGAAAGGAACTGATCTGTTTCTAGTTAGAACAGGCAAAACGAGAAGGGAAGACGGAAGCAAGATTATGCTGGAGCAGCAGTAGGTGTTGTTGGAGGAAGTCAACGCAATCCCCCAAAAGAAAACCACCCAATACCAAGAGGATTTAACTCATTACTTAGAAGAATTCTAGAGGTTTGGGGTGAAAGGAAGCTGAAGCTTTGCACCTATCTGATTTTAAGGAGGACCCGCAGCTTGATGATGATGATTACGAGCTGGACATTGAAGCTAATGGAGTTGAAGTTCAAACAACTGCAGTAGAACAAACCGGGCATCAATGGAAAACCAAGGGAGTGGATCTCCCAAAGACTGGAGAGCCTAGACATCAGCAGGTGAACCGAGATTGTTTGTAGATCCAAACACTCGATGCGGCCCTTGATAGTCGTCCTATGGAATATCATGCTAGTGAGGAATACATAACAGACATGGTTAAGTGGTTGGTTGAAGAAAGAAAAGGTAGAAAGAATGAGGATTGGGGCTCTACACCAAGCAGAACTCCCTTCACAGAGAACATCCTAAGAGAAGAATATCCTAGGAAGTTTACGATGCCAACTATGTCATCATACAATAGAACTACTAACTCTAAACAACATTTACTCAAGTATGAATGGCACATGGATGGTGCTAGAGCGACAGGCCATTTGATGTAGGTGTTTCTCTATTTTCTTCGAAGGAGTTACATCGATGTGGTTCACTAGGCTCATGTCGAGATCTATATCAACCTTTGATGAGTTAGCTATAAAGTTCTTGGAGTAGTTCCAACTTCATGTCGCCCGGCCTAAAGACGTGATGTCCTTGTCTAGCTTATCTCAAGGACCTAAGGAGTCACTAAAAGTGTTCTTGAATCAATTCAATATTGCTATTACAAAAGTAAGTAATCCGAAGGAGGATCTGGTATTCATGGCGTTGGTCCAAAACATACACCTAGACATAGATTTTGATAGATGGCTGAAGATGAATCAACTTACAACCATAGAAGAGTTCTGTCAGAAGGCAAATTAGTATTTGTTTTTGGAATAAGCAAGTCTAACTTCAAGCAATGTCGATGATGGACAGTCAAAGTATGTTATTCAGAGCAATGTGGCAGTAAAACAATCTCGAGATAGCACTAGTAATGTGGCAAATAATGTTGGAAACTCTGGTAACCAAAAGATACAAAATCAAGGCCCCGGCGGTAGATCTAACAATAACAAGAAACGCTCGAGGAACATAAATCCAAAAGATTACACTTCTCTGAATGATACGTTGGAAAACATATACCTAGCTACTCAAGGAACGATATGATATAAAAAACTACCCAGAAGGGAGGCAACCGAGCAGGAAAGGCACTCCAGAAGTTATGTCATTTCCATGAAACTCGTGGACATAACATGAACGAGTGCGGAATTTGGGGGATCTTATCGAAGGACTGATAAGGAAAAATAAGCTCCAATAGTACGTCAAAAAACCACTAGAAGTTGCCTAAGTCCCAAGACTTCCGGGGCCATTTGCCCAAGGGAATAAATTCGGACTAAGTAAAGAGGGGCTTAGGTGAAATGATGGGAAGTTAATAATCAACATCATAACTGGAAGACCTCATCTAGCAAAGAAAAGTTGGATGGAAATGGAACGTTATGCGAGCTTACTGAAGCGCGTACCATAGGAGGACTACTTACTATAGAAAATGAAGCTTCAGCCAAGCAGTAGAGGATGATAACTAATGATATCATATTCAAAAATAGAGATGCTGATGGAGTCGAAGCACCGACTTTCAACCCTATGGTGGTAACGATGGAATTAGAGCGGCAACTGTATGTCGAGTCTTGATGGACACCAGGATTTCAGTGAACATACTATTTAGGGGAACATTCAATCAAATGAAGATCAACATGAAGGAAGTTGCAGTTTGCAAAACTAAGATTCAAGAATTTACAGGCAAAGCAAAACAACCAATTGGAACGATTGATTTATTTGTGGAATTAGGCAATGGAGATCGTAGGATAGTTAAAATTGAGAAATTCATTATCATGGATGAATACTCAGCATATAATGCCTTCTTGGACTGACCGACTCTAGCTGATTACAGAATAGCTCAGGCGCCTTGGTGTTTAGTGATGAAAGTCCCTATGAAAAACGAGGTCCGAGTGGTGAAAGGTGACCAGAGCGCTGGAAGAGAATGCTACGTTGTAGAACTGAGAGAAGTAAAGCAATGTGAGGAAGGTAAGAATATGGAGACATTTAGGATTCTTAAGAATAGCAACTAAAGCCTAGACCCTGGCTCTGGAATCATAGCTGGTTTGATAAGGCTATGGATCCCATGAAGAAGTTAGGGGAAAGGCGACCGGTGTCGGCGGAGCTGATGGTGAATGTTCCAATCGACAAGGATGATCCTACCCGGGTTCTGAAGATTGGATTTCAGCTCAACGCTAGGTTAAGGAAAGGATTGGTGAATTTCCACTAAGGTATATAGATGTATTCATTTGGAAACATTCGGATATGTGGAGGATATCGTCGGGGATCCACTACATTAGAGGAAGAAGTGGATAAGCTACTGGCAAATCGCTTTATCCACGATGCTTTATACGCCGATTAGGTATCCAACCCCATATTGGTCAAGAAGTCAAATGGGAAATGATGAACGTGTATCAACTACTCGAATTTGCTTTCATTTATGGAGCTTATTCAGGCTATAACCAAATTCTAATGTATATACCAGATTAGAAGAATACTGGTTTTATGATGGATCTAAGATTACACTGCTACCTAGTTATGCCATTCGGTTTGAAGAATGCTGAAGCCACATACCGAAGATTGGTGAAATCTATGTTCAGAAATCAGATCGGGCAGACAATGGAAGTGTACGTAGACGACATGCTTGTGAAGTCTCGAGTATCTCGGAACCATCTGGATGACCTTCCAGAGATGTTCAAAGTCCTAAAAAAATATAGAATGAGACTAAATCCATTGGAATGTTCTTTCGGAGTGGCACCGGGAAAGATTTTAGGATTTATCGTGAATGCATGGGGCATCGAGGCCAATCTATAGCAGATTGACGCCTTGAGAAACGTAGCAGCCCCAACTATGAAGAAGGAGCTACAGAGCTTAAATGGGAAGATTGATGCTTTGAGTTTGTTCATCTCAAAGGCTATTGGTAAGTGTATACTCTTCTTCAACACCCTCAAGAAGGGGAGGAAAAACTTTGAATGGATTTAAGATTGCCATGACGCCTTCAAAGAGTTGTTAAGGCACATAGAGACACCACCAGTCTTGTCTAAACCACTAGATGGGAAGGACTTATTTGTCTATTCGACAATGCCCGCTCAAGCACTAAGCACAGCGCTGGTACATGAGGAGGGTAAGGATTCACGGTCTGTCTATTATATTAGCAAGCACTTTACATGAGCTAAAATGAACTACCCGAAGTTGGAAAAACTTGCATACTGCTTTTTGATTGTGTCTAGAAAGTTGCTGCCATATTTTCAAGCTCATACAATCAAAGTATTGATGGACCGGCCTCTAAAGCAGGTAAAAGGTTGCTAAAATGGAATATCGAGTTGAGCTAGTACAATATTACCTACCATCCAAGGAGAGCAATAAATGGTCAGGCCTTGGCGGACTTCATCGTCGAGTTTACCGCATGAGATGGTGAGGATGATGCGGTTGCAGCTCCACATTGGAAGCTATTTGTTGATGGCGCTTCAAACGAATATAGTTGGGGGCAGGAGTAGTATTTGAAACGCCGAAAGGATGGTCAATCTGTTGTGCATTAAATTTGGAATTTCCTGCAGTTAATAATGAAGCCAAGTACAAAGCGTTAATAGTAGGATTGAGGATAGCAAAGGAACAGGGGATAAAAATGCTGCACATATTTTGGAATTCCCCACTGGTGGTTTGCCAAATCAGGAAGGAGTGTCCGGCCAAGGAAGCAAGACTAGCCCCTTATCGTCGAAGGCACTGGAGCTGCTGGACGACATAGAGCATTATGCGATAACACACATCCCTTGAGAGGAAAACATGAAGGCCAATTCATTAGCTAAGCTAGCTAGCTATGGGGAAGCGCAGTTAATGGGATTGGTTCTGGTGGAATTTTTGACAACTTCTAGTATCATCAGATAGACATCAACTAGATATTGGAAACCATAGAGGAGGAGAAGTCATGGATGACTCTAATCAAAGGTTATATATCAACGGAACTCTCTTGAGAGATAAAAATGAATGGAAGGAACTCCTCCACAAGGTGCCACGATTCATGATGCTAGACGGAGTACTATACAGGAGACGATTCTCCATGACCCTGCTTCGATGTGTAACCAAGGATGAGGCTAGAAAGATCCTTATGGAAATCCATGAGGGCAACTGTGATGATCAAAACAGGGTGCAGACTTTGACAAAAATGGTACTTCGCTATGGATATTTCTAGCTGATAATAAACCAGGATGCTGCTGACTACACCAAATGATGTGACCGGTGCTAGAGATTTGTGAAGATTCCAAGAGCCCCATCAATAGAACTTACGCAGATGGTCAATCCATGGTTGTTTGCAATTTGAGGAATTGATATTATCGGTGTGCTACCGATAGCAAAGGGAGGAGCCAAATATGCTATCGTTGCAGTGAATTACTTTATGAAATGGTCAGAAGCGGAACCACTTGCCACGATCACAACGAAGAGGGTAATTAACTTCGTAATAAAAAATATTATTTGTAGGTTCGGAGTACCTCAGAAGATCATCACAGACAACAGAACCCAGTTCCAGAGCGTCGAACTTAAGGATTTCTACAACTGCTACAGGATTGAGAAAAGCTTCTTTACGGTGGAACATCCGCAGGCGACTGGGCAAGTAAAAGCAGTAAACAATATCATCAAATAAACCTTAAAGAAGTGACTAACTAGAGCTAAAGGAAACTGGGTTAATGAGCTTTTACTAGCACTATGGGCTTATAGGATGACACATAAGACTGCAACTAGACACTCGCTGTTCGTTTTGGCTTACGGATCGAAAGCAGTGATCCCGATAGAACAGGAAGTCCCTCGACCCAAAGGAGAATGAAGAACTCTTACTTCAGCCCTCAATTTGGTTGATGAGAAAAGGGAAAAAGTAGAATTACGGGTAGCTACCCACTAGAAAAGGGTAGCATGTCATCTTAATGCAAAGATTCAAAACTGTACCTTTGAGATAGGGGATCTCGTTCTAAAATGAGTTCTCCCCAATACAGGGGCACATGGCTTGAATTGGGAAGGACCCTACACGATCGATCAAAATCTTGGAGATGGAACATTCAAGCTAGCAACTGTTGATAGAATCCTTGTCCCATGTGCATGGAACAACGATCTGTTGTGGCACTACTGCATTTAGTTCTTCTTCATTTTTTTTTTGCAAATAAGCCATCTAAAAACACTAGTGGCAATGTAATAAGACAGGACCTGCCATTTCTCTTGTTCGCGAATAAAGTTGGCTTCTTGTACCAATGGAATCGTGTTCTTGTAAGCAAAATTATCAACAAGGGACATGCTCCTCAGGCCCCGGATCATGGCAGGGAAGCATACCCTAGAAAACCCACTTAGGGGTTGATCAAATAATTTAGCGTTGACATTTAAGAATTCACCATTGCTTGGAGATTGGTAACAACGAGAAGGTTTGACAATTCACTTAGGGGTTGATTGGATAATTCGTCCCGGACCTTTAGGAATTTGTCGTTGCCCGGAGATTGGCAATAGCAAGTAGGTTTGATAATTCACCTAAGGATCGATCAGATAATTTGGCCTTGGCCTTCAGGAATTTGTCGTTGCCAAGAGATTGGCAACGACGAAAAGGTTTAACAATTCACTTAGGGATCGATCGAATAACACGGCCTCGGCCTTTAGGAATTCACGTTGCCTCGAGACTGGCAACGACAAGAAGGTTTGACCCCCCACTTAGGGTCAATCGGATAATTCGACTCGACCTTCATGAATATGGCGTTGCCAGAGATAGACATTAGGAAGGTGAAATTCTATCCTTCAGGAATCTGGCGTTTCTCGGAGATAGGCGACGCTAGGAAGGAAAATCCTATCCTTCAAGAACCAGCGTTGCTCGGAGATAGGCGATGCCAGGAAGGAAAACTCTAACCTTCAGGAATCTAGTGTCGCTTGGAGATTGGCGATGCCAGGGAAATAAATTATATCCTCCAAGAATCTGACATTGCCTAGAAATTAGCAACGTCGGGAAGGGCAGCTGCTTAAAGCCAATTAGAGAATTCGGCTCCAACCTATTAGAACTCATCATTGCCAGAAGATTGGCAATGATGAAGAGGTTTGACACCCATTTAGGGATTGATCGGATAATCCTATCCCCACCTTCAGGAATTTACTGTTGCTCAAAGATAGGCAATGCTAAGAAGAGACGGTTGGGATCGAACCATGGACGTGCTAGTTTCCAGAGGTAGAAACCAGTACACGGCCAGATTTTCGACCACGATTGTTAGGAATTTGATAGTTTCCCAGCGATAGGTAAGTTCAAGAGAGGAAACTCAAAATTGGATAATTCGTGGGCTAGTTTCTGGATTAAAACTAGTGTCCGACCGAATTTCAACGACTGCACTAGCGACCAAGCAGGACACAGTCGGTCGAGGATAAGTGAGGATGGTCGTGTATGCTCGATAACAAGTATTATCTTACTTTCCCAATCCAGGATAAGGATAGGGAAGGCACATGCAAACCAGGGGTTATCGGATAATTTGCCTTTTAGTATTTTTATCCTATCAACACCTACATCCTGGAATTAAAAGTGCTAAGGCTCGTGAATAGGGGCATGTACGCAATAAAACTATATATGAAAGAGAATAAACATTCCAATTTTTTCCCTACGATCACGGGGAGCGGTATGGAGCATGGAACATGCAGGATTAGTGACCAGTCAAGAGATAATTGACCGAACACAAGCATTGATAACTATGGAATTGGTCAAGTGTTTGTCCTTATTTCACCAAGTGGGATGCTTCGGCGACTATGGACAGAACTAATAGTGGAATACAACCATGCAATTGCAGGAATATACTTTATATGCATAGAGCTACAGTAGATAAGCCCATTATATAGAAACATACATATATAATATAGGAAAATTATAGTACAAGCAGTTATATTATATACCCGGGCAGTTATAAAAACAGGTATGGTATATAAAAGTGCATAAGAGTAAATGCAACAAAGATTACATGACAAAAGCGATCTTTTCATTACTGCAAATTTTATATGCAAGACACGGCGAGGGCCAGTACAGCACAAACACAACCTGTTTACCACCAAAAGAAAGCCAAAATAGTATGGATTGTACAATAAACAAAAACTAACTACCACACAAGAAAGCTTCAAGTACCCTCTACCTGGTCTTCCCCTCTTTCTGCCTCTGTGATATAAACACCGTTTATGCTTCTTTTCATCTTTGATCACCCTTTCTTTGGGAGTTTTGCCCTCGGATGTGGTAGATTCTTCCCTAGTATCGGTATGAGGTTCGTCGGTCTTCCTGGTAGAAGTCTCGAAGGCTTTGATCGTGAACTTCGAAGGCCTTAACTTAATTGTGGAAAGCTTGGATGTGGGGCTCGTAAGAGTAGAAAAAGTAGGCTTTGTGGTGTCAGGCTTAGGTTTCACCTTTATTTTCCTGAAGTTAGCCTTTGACCTCTCCACTATGGAAGCGTGATCTATCCAATCCACGGCACTAGTGATTGTAACCTCTTCTTCCTGAGATTGTGAAATATCCTCCATCCTTTATAAAGCCCCGACCTTTTGAGAATTAGGACCGGGACTAGAACCAGAAGGCATGATGGGAGTGACAAGTCCTAAAGTGACGAAAGTTGATACGGTAAAGATAGCTATAGATCCTAGACCCTGAGTAGACGGTGGCGGAGGAGGAAGATGCGGTTGACCTACAAGTTGACAAACAGAATAATAAAGGTTAATGATGGATTCATGTGAGAACCGGAGCATCTCAAATACATGTGAAACAAGAGATATACCATCGCCCAAGATCAGTTGTAAAGTACGGAACTTAGTAAATTTTCCATCTTAAGGAGAATATTGAATTAGCTAGTCAATGAAAGAAGGAATGTATGGCTCAACGAAGTAGCCGCTGGAGGAGCTGAGATGGTATGGGCGGCCATAGAGCTGGCTCCCATAGCCTTAAGAGTGTTTGTCACAAGCTATTCAAATTTTGGAGTGGATAAATCTTCTGGACTCGATGCACCTGGGCCAGTAGGAGTCTTGGCACTAGCAGGGATGGTGGCATCCTCTTCGAAAAGTATAGCCTTTCCCTCCTCAAGTTTGATGATGTCTTCTGCATCGAGGTACTCGACCATCTACTACTCCTCAGAATGGTTATCGTCAGCCTTTGTAGCCCAATGCAACACCTCTTCTCATGCATATGAACTCCCCAACCGCTTTAAGTTTTTATGCAGAATCACGATGGCATAGAAGTGTTAGGGATTTTTGTTGAATTCCTCTCTTTCTTTATCCCTACTCTCCTTTAACTCAACCGCGATGGACACAAGCTCAACATCAGCATCTAGTTTGTCAACCTTCAATGAAATTAATTCATCGATCAATTTTTCTTTTTCCTCTCTTGGCCTTTGCAATTCGGATGTCTGCTCGTTGATAGTCTGGTCCCTGACCTGAATGATCTTATCTTTTTTCAATGAGGGTCAGGTCCTTCTCGCCAACTTGCAACTTCAGGGTAGCACTCTTCTCATAGGCGGTCTTGAAGTAATCTTTCAGCACAAGGTTGGCTTGGGAATATACAAGCTTCATCTCTATCATCAGGCTACCAGTCCTCTCCTTGGCCTCTATTGCATCATACCTTTCGGCCTTCAGTTTCTTCACATCCTCCTCATGACTCTTGATGATTCTTTCATAAGTTTTCTTTTTAGAATCCAAGGACTGAATAATGGTACAATTGATTTTGTTGACATTAGAGAGGGCATAGCAGAGTCTTTTCCTTTTTTTCCCTCGTCGACATGCCTTTGAACTCACTAGACATCCTGATCCATCTCTTCCTTTGGAGTGTTTCCAGTGTCCCAATCAAACATCACGCCGTATAGGAAAAGGTCGGGAAATGCAACCTACAAGTGTGGCGGAGCAGCAGGAAGAACTGCCGAGGGAGCAGAAATCCCTTTGGATCTGGGAGGAGCTATAATAGTCAGTGATTGAGAGGTAGGAGCCTAATGGTGGAAAGAGATTTGAGGTTCGGTACGCGGTAGGGGAATTTTAGAAGAGGGATGCGGTGAACGTACAATTCCTTTTGTTGCTTGGTTTGATCACTCGACAGCCCCACTTCAACCTACCTTTTCTTATTTTCCTACTTAGCTTGGCAGTAGTCTTCTTCCTCTTTCTCTCCTTCCTCCTACGCCTCTCCTCATCGGTCTCATAACGACCCCAATAGCTAGAATGAGGAGGATTCAAGTCAGGAGTCTGTCCTCTAAACTCGCCAGCATTGCATGAGAGATTTCTGTATCTATCCCTGCCAATGGAACCTGAAATAGAAAGAAAGTAGTATAAGTGTTGGAACCATAAAACACAATATATGCAGAGATGTGTGTTCATGATCTTAGTGAAGTGCATGGTGTCGATGAACCCTTATGTATGTTATAGATCATGTTGGCAAGGAATTAGAGATGAAGTCTCGCTGTCTTCATACAAATTCCTCCAGGCAAAAAGCTAAAGTTGGGGGAACCCTCAACAAGAAGATCGATAATGGAAATTTCGAAATTGCTTAAACTAGTGAATACGTTGCCAGTAATGTGACCTCGAGGAGTTGTTTCACCTGAAGGCAATATGGTCGGTCATCGGGCTTCTCAGAAGTTTCAATGACGATTCACTTAGGACTATGTGAGCTTGGAAGTTCAGGGCTCTCGTAGGGTGTCTTTCCAAACAATTCACCCTCCTCCACACTAGCGTGATAGTCGCTATCGCTATCATCGACACTCTCTTCTTCCTCTTCCATCATTGGATCCATCCCTTCTCTCTTTCTCGCGCTTTCACTCTCCTCTAGAGGCGATAGTCACTAAGCATCGCACAGAGGCGATCTAAGCATGTGTTAAGCTCGACCTGAAGTTATTCTAGGCAAAACCCGAGTCAAAACGTAACTTCGTGCCAACTACTCACCTTCAATGCTCATCAATCACCAACTCCACCACCAATCGCCATGACAAGGAAGCAATGCCAACCTTAGAGCTAGGTCAGGATGAAAATTTGGGCCAGTGAATAAAGGCAGTCGGTGGTGAATGCTTGGAGAGAGCATGGGCCCGAGAGCTTTGATGACGTTAGGAATTTGCAACTAAAAGTGGTGGTGGCGGCTAACTTAGATGAATGACAACCTCAGGATGAAAGCAGTGAATGTTCAAGATCGGCAGCAGCAAGATGGTTGATGTAGGGATCTGTCTTAAGAAGCTTTGAAGAAGTCAATGGAAGGAGAACTCAGTAGAGAAAGAGGCACAAGTGAAAAGTAAAAGTAAATTTTTTTCCAACTGTGAGTTTTATACCACTCAGGGTAGAAGAAAGCACTCGGTAATGAGAGGAATTTTTTAGCACAGGAATAGGCAAAAGGCACGAAGGAAAAGTAAGCTTAAGGCATGGCATGGTCACCGGAGCGTAGGTCTTGTCCTTAGTGCGAGGAATGGAATTTTAATTATGCAAAGCAGTTGAAAACATATCTATATATGAAAGTAATGCTTTGAAGCAATTTTTTAACGACTAATTGGAATCATGAGATTGTAAATCAAAACTTGTCTAGATCTTGAGCACACTTTGTTCAAATAAAAACATACTCTAGGGGCAAGTGTTAACTGGCTTTTTAAACAAGTAATTTTCAATTGAAGTTAAAACGTCAAAATGAAGATGAAATGACTGACAAACTTGGAAACACACTTAGAAGGACCAAAAGATTGAGCTCAAGCGGTTTCAAGTTGATTGGAGCAAATAGGATCTCTCGATACCGAGAGGTATTTCTTCTAGTTTGGACCACTTGAACCTATTATGCTTCAAGTACTGCCTCAAGTGATTATCATCGAGTGCATTTCTCAGAAAATAGACGAGCAACTTTAAGGATTTATGAGAAAAAAGCAAAGAAAGTAAAAAAGACAAGCTATATCAAGGAAATCATCAAGAACAACTCAAACTTCAAGGGAAGGTGGTCGAAACATAACGAACTAGAGCAAAGCAAAGAAGAGAGGAGGGTTTTCACCCACAAAAAGCACTTGGTACCGAGAGCTTTCTCTCGGTACCAAGAGGTTTTTATTGCTTTACGGGCTAACTTTGGCTCTCCTGCACCTTTGGACTAGCATTTAGGGCTTAAACTTCATGGGCTTCTGAGTCTATTGGCGAATTCCCCTATAAATATCAACCTTATAGTAACTAAACAAGGGGATTTTTTATGATCTTTCCGAATTTTCGGTCACTTCTCCTTCTTCATCTCACTTCTCCATAGTCACCAAAGTAGATACTCTTGGCAGTTCTAGGCTTGAGAACCTATCAATCCTTTGTACTTGTCACTACATTCTCTCTCAACTCTCTTATAAATAAAGTATAAAGTGGATGTAAGCTAGAGATTGCCGAACAGGTAGAAAAAAGATTTATGTGTTCTTTACTTTCTTATCGTTTCTACTAGATCTAATCCTACAACATGTTATATTTGGGCATTATGCCACTTTTGACGTCAACAAGTATAATAACCTAAAAAGGAGATAAGCCAAGAAGTGGACAATCATTTGGAGAATTGAAAGACGACCGTGATAAAATATATCGTGATACTTATAATACCGATTTCAAAACTCATAAGTCATTTGAAATTCTCCGTTTGAGGCTTCATTGTTTAAATCCAAATGAGGACATTGTCGGTCAAGGAGATACCAAGTAGCCAATTTCAGAATGTATCTTCAAAATCTCAATAGATTCATCTCTTAGCCAGTCAAATAATTCCAGGATGTTAGTAGACGTCGAGGGGAATAAAGGCAATCCGACGACTCCTGCTTCAGGAATGTTATATAGTGAGGTTGCAAATCATCCTGAAAGAATAAAATCAATTAAGAGATCATTGTTGAGAAACAAAGAAGCAAGTGACTTGGTAGTGGCCAAGACAAGCTAACTGCACTCCTTAGTGATATTTCAATTGTTTTTTCCTTGAAAAAAGAGGAACGTTTGAGGCTGAAAGAGCAAAAGATAAATATCCTGGAAGCACAGGTTCAACAAGATGCATATAAAACTAGAGCTATGAGAGAAAGAACCGAACTGAAGAAGACCTATGAAGAACATTTACGGGATAAAGAAGTGGAAGAAAATTTAGCAAATGATGTTTCTCATCTATCTAAGACGTGTTAGAGTATGATTTTCCCATAAAAGTAGCATTTTAAGAGATCAACCATACAGGTACTAGAAGAGGTAAACATGTAATGCAGGAATTGCAATGTTAGACTGTGTTTCTTTTTATTAATTTTGCATTTTCATATTTCAGTTTATATTAGTTTACTTTGTATTTGTAAAGTTTCCTTTTTTTTTTATTAAATGATGCAATGTATTTTCTATTATTTTTTGTTGTTAAAAATATGTGAAAATTTACTAAGATATATTAATGTAACAAGGTAATAAGTTAAAATGGATAAATAAAAACCGTTTAAACACTTGAATGGTTTTTAGAGAACTCTTTCTCCTAAATGGGTTTTTGAAAACCTTTTAGGTAATAAACGAATTTATGAAAACCGTTTATGAACTCATGCTAAAAAAACAAAAAAAAGAGTTGTTTTTTCTCATTCTCATGCTCAAATTGAAATTCTTGTAGTGCTAAAAGTGAAAAAAAAAATTGGTTCTCCCCCATTTTACATTCAATTACTTCTAAAGATGCTCTAGCAAATGGTTTCGTCTATTGTCACACCGCTAATTGTTGTGTACCACCCATTTAAATATCAAAATATTGATTCCAATTATACCTTCTAATATTTAATTACATATCTTATCCAATGTGTTTATTCATCTTCCATCTTTACATAGTTGAAATTGCGAAAGAGATTGTAAAAGTTTTATGGAGAATGGAAGTAGTGAATCGATGACAGATTTCACAAACGACGTAAAAAAAGTCGAGCAATGGATAATACTATATTAGGAATTGATATAATCATGGTATCATGGACACTAGGAATTGCTCAAAACCTAGTTTACCAAGTACTAGGAAGTGATGAAAATATTGTCCAGTAAACACTATGTTTGTTTTTTACTTTTTAGATTGCAATGGTGACCAAAGAAGATGAAGAAATGGTTATGGATTAAAGTAACAAGTTCATAACATATGATGTATGTAATTTATTTTAATAATTTATGAATCAACTCAGTTTATAAATTAAAATTTTCTCATTTTTTTATCATATGAAGGTATTTCTAAATGGATATAAAATAGAAGAATGGATTGATTACATGGTTAGAAGGAATTCAATGGTAGCGGTAGTTTTAAAATCGGATATTAACAGTAGTGATAGGAATCTAAGAATCACTTACGATGTGAAAGAAGTGGAGCATATAAAGAGTACAAAAATAAGAAATTTAACAGTAGCAGATTAACAAGTCCAAAAAAGTGCAACTGTCCATTTCGTTTGAAAGGTGTCAAACTTTCAAGTTTAGATGAGTGAAGATTAGAAGTAATATGTGGTGTGAATAATCATTATACACTTTATAGTTCAGAAGGCCACTCATTTATAAGTAAATTAACGGAAGATGAGATAAAATTAGCCATTGAAATGTACAAAAATATGGTGAAGCCAAAAGCCACACCATAAATCAAAATGATTCATCCGATAGTACAATAATAAAAACGGTTTATAATGTACTTTGTAAGCATAAGAAAATGGATAGAGTGGGTCGTTCTCAAATATAATATTTTTTAAGAAAAAAATGTTTTAAATCGCAGGGTAATACCTTAGATGGTAGTGATGTAAATATCGACATATTTTGGGCTCATTCTACGAGTATAGATTTGCTAAGAACATTTTTGCATCTTCTTGTTATGGATTGTGTTTACAAAACAATCAAATATAGAATGCCATTGTTGGAGATTATCGATGTCATGTCAACAAATCAAAACTTTTGCATTGCTATTGCATATCTTGTATATGAATGTGAAAATTACTATCTTTGGGCTTTAAAATGTCTTCAGTTGGTAATGGTTGATTGTGATGTAGCAAGGTCAAGTGTTATTGTCAAGGATAGAGAGATGACTTTGATTAATGCCATTAACATTGCTTTTTCGCAGGCAGCTCATATCTTATGCAAGTGGCATATTGAAAAAATTGTTCTTGCTTTTATCCAAAGAAGAGTTATGGGTATGAAAAAAGAAGAAAAAATAATTTTTTCAAGATTGAGCCAATTTATGTAAGTCCGAAAATATCAAGCAATATTAATTTACAATATTTGCATGTGAAGTACGATGAGTACCCAAAGTCGATAAAATATACTAATGAAAATTGGCTTGAGACATGGAAAGATCGATTTGTGCATGCTTGGGTCAACAACTTTATGCATTTTGGCAACTACATATCAAATAGGTAAACATCTACTTTTGTATTTATTTAATTATTTTAGAATTTTTTATAGCAATAAATTAATATCTATTTTCTTTTTAGTGCCGAGGCCACCCATGCTAAATTGAAAAAACATCTAGCGACGAGTCAATGCAACTTCGAAAGAGCATGGGAGAGTATGCATTTACTTCTAGAACTATCTATTACAAAACTAAAAGCTTCATTTGAAACAAGTTTACTAAAAGCGGCTCATGTTTATCAAAAAAAGAATTTATGTTGTTTTACTTGCAGCATTGGAGCTTGTTCGTTCCGAACTTCTACAAATAAATTCTTACGTATTCATAAATAATGACTTATGCAGATGTGTTATTCGTAAAACATACAGACTTTCATGCTTTCATGAAGTAGCAAAACTTAGTTGCAATGTAGAAATACCTTGGATTTGATTCATATTCATTGGACTAGGTTACATATTATAAAAATGGAAGAGAAAATGGATTCTAATTTGAAGAAAAAGTTTGAAGAAATGTTGAATGAAGTTATGAAATTGGAGTTACTGTATCAAATGAAAGCATATAATAAAATATAAGAAGTTGTTTATTCGCAAAAGTCAACTCTTGGATCTTCGATTACTAAAGTCAAAACTCGTAGAATGTTGCATAAGTTGATACTTTAACAAAAAGGTTGCCTTTCGCATTTGAGCTAGGTGAATGTGCTTCAACCCAATGTAATGTAACTAAAAACAAAAAGTTGATCCTTGTATCCCAGTGAAAAAAGATAAGTTGAATGTTCATAGGCCTAAAAATGTAAAGTTAGGTGTGTATGGAAGTTGTATACCAAAGTGGAAGCCATATGTCGATGAAATTATAGATGTTGATACGGAAGGTAATTGCAAATTTCGGTGTGTTGCTTCTTTTTTAGGATTTGGGGAAGCCTGTTAATGGTAAGTTCGTCGACGACTAGTGAAAGAACTTGAAGAACACTAAGAGCTTTATGACTAAGTGTTTTGTGAAAAAGGTAGAAACAACTATTTGCTCAATGAGCTTAACCATGAAATTAGTGGTGCTAAACTGTAACGATCCGCCTTTCTGATTCTCAGAAATCGATATTAATACATCCACGGTATTCACGCGTTGAATATCCAAGTGCCAGAAAAACGGATTGTTTGGGGAAAAGAAAAAGGAAACAATATAACTAAATCTCACAACGTGCTGAATAATATATAATATTCCAACTCCATCTTAACAAAAAGAAAATCCTTTAATACACAACAACATCATAGTCTAACCTATCCTCTGCCCGTATAGTTATAACAGCATGGCCTTACAATTTCAGATAAACACACACAAGAAAAACACAGCGAAAATACAAATATGGGAATACCTCTTGGGCCTCCAACTCGACTCCTGAAGCTCTAAAGCATCCAAAGCTATCTCTGGAAAACTATTCGGGTCTGACCCGAGCATTTAAGAAGAATAACACCCAGATCAATCTGGTAAAACCAGTGAGATCTCAAATCACATGGAATTTTATTTTAGCTTATAAAACCCTTTAAAATCAAAGGTATCTCGTAAGACCACGCCGCACATAAACACGGACGGGTTTTACCTTACGATAACCAAAACATTTTCTATAGAAAATATAGTGATATTATAATAATGTCTACGGTTAAAAATATAATAATCAAGCAGCTGTGATGTTTGTGAATGTACATCACAATAATAATAGGTATACAATCAAAAATCATTAAGGCGCATTTGTTAATTATGTAGGATTCCACAAAGGGCCCTTAGAACCTCCGAGAACGGTTCTCCTGCACAAGGATCAGAGATATCCTTCTGAAGAAGCATACATCCCTAGTGATGTACCATAGGAAATAAATAGCTAGCCCTCATCGGTCAAACCGATTGCATTTCTCTTGCATGCAAAACAATCGTAGGTAACTCAAGGATGGAGTCGAGTACGCCCTCATGGGTTAGCTAAACCCCTAGCTATACATCCTATCCCTAATTTTAGTCATTTCTGCTGGTGAGGCTACGTCTGGCATTCCAACTCATGCATCGCCACCTAAATAGATCTCGGAACCCCACGTGGATTCCCATAAATTAACAAGTCTCATAATCGCACATGGATTCTTACATCTCAACGGATCTCGAAATCACACATGGATTCCCACATCTCAGTAGGTCTCAAAATCACGCATGGATCCCTATATCTCAATAGATCACGAAATCCTCTAAATAAGAACCCATATACGGTTTCGAGTGGTTAGGTTTCGATTCATCTCATATAAGTACACTTCCCTGCTTACCGGGCGCTCCAAAAACCAATCGATGATCTTTCAGTAAACTCAACTCTGATTCTTTGGAAATACACAAAAAATACATAGGAGCGAGGATCACATCCTAACTATTTATGTGGATGGATCTCCCTACCATTTGTCCCAGGAGAACAGAATGATATTTACATGCACAGTATAGCATCATCGAAGATGACTGTGTCGTGTAACTCATTTGTTTCTCCTATATATTTCTCGAGTTATATCCATCAGTGTTAAGTATAGGGAGAGAATTTTGATACCACCAAAATTAAAAGGGATTATCTAGGCCAAGGTTTATTTAAGTATCATATAAAACAAACAACAAATCAGAGATTTAATTTGATAGGAAACTAACTCGATTAACCACATTAGTAACCACTCAGCCTCTTCAATTAATATTTCATTAGTTAAAACACTTTGTAAATGCTTGGAAATCATTTCCATATACTTATCTCGACGATATAAGCATATTCAAACACTATATTCTCTAATACTTAGAAAATATAACAATATACTTATCTCAACAGTATAAGTATATTCACAAAACACTTAAGAGAGATTCCCTATTCCAAAATCATATTAGACGGTCAACAAAACAAAAGTCTTTTTCAATGTTGCTTGCTATAACCCAAATCCTTTATCCTTTAAATAAAATCCTTCATATAAAATTTCTTAAATAAAATACCATTTACAAACCTCCTTTACCAAATATTACTCAGAAGGTAAAATCCTGTTTATAAACAATTTATTATTTATAACCACTTTTATCAAATTGATTTATTTCCTTTAAACATCATACATAATTAATTAATCAATCTTTAAATCACTATTAACAAAATAATTTATATTAACCCTTAACACATTATTAATACAAATAAATAAAATAACTTTTAAAACAATACCAAGCCAATTAACTAACTTAATCAACAATAATAATATAATTTAAAAAAATATAAAATATCAGTAATAATAAAATTAAAAAAAAACTTTAATCATCTTTATTTTAAATAATTAAATACTTTAAACATATTAAATAAAAATAATTAATCAACTTAACCACCATTTATTTTAGAAATGACTTTACTTTAAAATAAATTTAAAGTTCTAGAAAAATCCAAAATTCATTTCCTTTTTCCAAAATTTGAAAAGAAGCTCAGCGACCATATTGGTACTTGACAAGTTACCACTATTTTCAATCCAGCAATTTCAGACCATTACATTGATATTTTCATGAACAGTAATTACAAAAATAAAATTCACAATTGACGAACGACAGATAACACGTCATCTGTCCAAGTCAATCTACATACAATTAAATGTCCAATTTAATAAAATAGCAAAATGGGGATTTATTATGCTAAATAGTGTCCAAATTAAAATCTATCCAATTTAAATATAGTAGAACGGTGTATTATTCTGCTATCCAGATGACAGTGATAGTATATGATTACTAACCGAAGTAGTTATTTACTGTGACTACAATTTAACGGTATTTTATACTTATACAAAATTGTCAAATAACTACATAGGTGTATTCTAATAGATTTGTCACGGCCCAGATTTTTGACGCTCGAAAATCGACATCAATACATTCACTGTATTACATGCCGAGCAATCGAATGCCGGAAATACCGGATCGTTACGGAAAAAGAAGAAAGAGGTAGAATAAGAAATAGAAAACAACAGCACATAATCTCACAATCGCAGCGGAACAATATATATAATAGATAACACATGTCTTTATACAAAAGAGCTATAAAACATTACTTATACATTACATCATCAGAGTATAATAAATCATTAACTTAATACCGGACAGTTATAATAACTTGTCCTCACAAGTGCTGAATATACAGCCTACAATACACAGCGGAATAAAATCAAATACGAGAAATACGTCTTCGTCATCCAGCTCATCCCTAAGCTCCATAGCATCATATCCTGAATCTGAAATACTCGGCCTGACCCGAGCATTATAATAAAATAACACCCAAGTCAGTCTGGAAAACTAGCGTGAGAAAACACACTCAATTTGAATTATTAAAGTTGTCAAAATCCTTTGAAAAACAAAGGTATCTCGTAAGACCACGCCACACATAAACACGACGGGTTTTTACCTTACGATAACCAAAACATTTTGTATCAAAAATCATCCGATATTATAATAGTGTCTAAGTACAAATACTTATTCAAATAGCTGAAATTGTTACATTAATTAAATTCCAGCATACTAGGGTCTACAACCAAAATCGTAAAGGCACGTATTGGAGAATGGATTCCATACGAATGACTAGGCACGGGGGTACCACCTGTCACAGTACACATCTAGAAAAATGTATCGAGGACCGTGCCGGGATCCCCTGCAACACAAGACCGGACTACCCCTAACCTGGATAGACTGAATATGCTATCACCCCGGGTGTTCCCACCCTTTCCGAGTTCTTCCGTGCACCGTAGTAATAATATGCGAGGGTATCCAGAAAGGTGATAAACATACCCTAATTGGGTGCGACCCACTTAGCCTTGCTACATCTCCCCTAATTTTCAGTCATTCCCAGTTGATGAGGCTAGAGGCTACGATTACCTTTAAAGGAATTTCCACTTATGCTCATTGTCCTCCAATGACAATGTACTAATAGCATTCACCCATACAAGTCCGTTCTGGGTCTGAACAGAACCAAAGGCACCACTCCTACTACATCCATTTTGGAATAATCCTCAGGATTAGTAGCGATTAGCCCTTGCACTTCAATGCTCCATCTTCGATTCCACACTCTTGTCTTCACTTCGAAAACGTACTCGTCGGATCGAAGTGGTTTTGGATAACTTATCCGATCTCGGTCTCTTCGAAACAATGTTTGATATTTTTCGGTAAACTCAACCTCAGTTCTTTAGGAAATAAACAGACGAAAATAAGATCGGAGATCACCTCCTAACCGTTAGTGGACGGATTTCCTTATCATCGTCCTAGAAGAAAGAAACGAGTTTATACGCACAGTATAACACCTTCCGACGGTAACTGTACCATATAATTCCCGTGTTTCTTCTAGATATTCCCAAAGTTATATTTTTGGTCCAGATTTGATAGTCGGTTATTTAACTATCAAATAAACAATCATTCAACCAATATTTCATTTTCCACTAAAAACACTAAGTCTCATTTCATTTAATTTTAATAAATTAAATCTCTTTATCCAAAAGTATGTACTTATCTTATCGAAGTAAGTACGTTCACCAACCATTCTTTCAAAAATATTTGAAAACTTTTTTAAATAAATATGGAAAGCACCACGTGGTATCAACCATGGATTCACAGCTCAATGATTACGTCTCTATCCCAGAAAAATCCAAACTTAACTACAGGCAATCTCTGCCTCCGATTTCGCCATGAAAGTATACCATTACTTTTCGAAAACTTTATTTAATAATTTTTCTCAAAATAATTCTTATAAAATTCCCATATAAATTTTCCCAAGTTTAATAAGGAAAATACCCTTAAATAAAAGTTATTATATAAAATAATATTAATATTGAATAATTTATCTTTTAAAATAATAATACCAATTAATTCTTAAATAATAATTAACTTAATATCAACTCATTATAAACTAACTTAATTAATAATTAAATAGATTTTAAACAATTTAAAATAATTACATAACTTTGAAAAGATAATTAATTCTGATTTATTAATAAGATTCTAATCGATTTACAAGACTCGTTTATAACTTATAGTCCATTTTGACAATTTTAAAATATTTAAATAACTACCTTTCTGGAAATATCCTTATGCTAAAAACATTTTTAAATTACCTAGTTTAATAATTTAAAATCCTCTTTTTAAAACAAACTTAACTTCTTGATAAAACATATTCCTCAATTCCAATATAACCAGTCTAACATTTTTAAATCTCTCTCGATTTATCACCAATTGATTTATGTCCCAATTTCGTAAATCCCCTTTTTCACATTTCTGAAAATAAATATATCATTTATTTTTAATTCGACTTACCCATCTCATTATAAATTCTTACCGTGAATTTATCTCTTCAATTTATCCACTGATAATTACTTCACTTTATTTATAAACACCGTTTATAAATCTCACTATTTCAATTCTAGTTTTATACGGTTTCACACCATTATAGTTTGATTTTTGAATTAAATTCCCTTTATAGATCAATTTCTCAAATAACCCAACAATATGCCAAAACAAAACCAAATCTCGATTTGTACTTCTATTTCAAAATTTAGAAATCTTACCTAAGGTCCGGTATATTCAATTTCATATTTACTTCCAAATCCACTTCTATATTTTTTCAGTCTATTTTTAAATCGGTTTTTAACACCTTTTATATTTAACAAGTACCACTTAAGAATTATTATTAAATATCCTTTATACACATTATTCCAAAAACCCCTTTTTACAATATTCCAAAATAGTTAAGTATTAATTTAGAGTCAAACTATTTATTTATTTTTTTCAAATTCATTTCTTTTAATTAATCCAAAATTCACTATAAACATTTCACTACCAAATTTTCATTTTGGTTTCTTTAAAAATTAAAAATACATATTTATGGTACTTTTAAAAATACCAAAATCTAAACCAGTAATACCATAGCATCAAATAAATTCAAATCATGCTATAAACTATCACAGATTATTCAACATATCATATCACTGGGTATGAAAATAATTTCAACATTTTTTAGGAATCCAGTTGGATCCCTCCAACCTGTTTCCCTGCATACACAGATGTTAATACAATATAAAAATATCAATCCCACTTCGAGGGGGATATCGCGGTATATAGGGTCATCCGCTATTATGCGGGGCGCATAGGGTCTCATCCGCTAATATATGCGGGAATATCAATCCAACTACCAATATATATATACTACTATATATAATATCACATTCAACTGATAATAATATATCGATTCAGCAAATCATTCAATAATTAATTTTAACTATTTTAAATTAAAACCAGCAGTCCAAAAAGAGTGAGATTTACTCACCTTGATTTTTATTTTGCTAATCGTTCCAAATGGAAATGAAGATCTTTCGATTCCAGTGTACATTCAATAAGCTCCAATCTAAGTCAAACCCGCTCCATAACGCAGATTTCGTCATTACAAACGTAACGTGACAGACTATGTTCAATTAGAACCTATAATCAATAAGATACATATTTTTATAAGCTTTTGATTTAAATATAAGATTAACATACTAACTATATGTATATATTTTTTAACACATATATAGAAATAAAACAATTCAAATTTTATTTTCTTAACTATTACTTACCCATAGCAAAAACAACCCAGCCACGAAACAACAACTCGACCTGCTTACGTCCTTCTTTCCCAATTTCCTTTTTTTTCTATATACGCGAATACCCAAACCCGTATCCACCGTGTGCACGTCGCTGCACTGACATGCTTCCACACCCCACTACGATCGATGCCACCATCGCCAACCTCCACCTCTTGACGTCCTCGACATGATTATATCCCCAAAATTCAACCTGAGCCTTCGCAATAAAACGCGACTTCACCCAAATCCCCCCCAGTCCGTACACTCCATCGCGACGCCCCCCCTTGCCACCGTGCATCACTTGAGCATGATCCTAGCTGCTAACGACCCACCATATAGCCTCGCGACATTCACACTACCACCAGAGACCGCCGCTCCATGTCGTACGCCCCCTGCCGCCTTCTCCCAGTTCAAACGCGCGAAATCACGCATCCCCAACATCACACGAACCCTAAAACGCGGCGCCTGGCCTCGCACGCACAAAAATCACCGTCAACGGCCTCTCACGCACCCAGACGAAGTCGCGACCCTCTCCTCTCTTTGTTTTTTTGATTCGATTGTCTGAGGGGAGGTAGAGGTTGGCTCGTGATTATTTAAATTTGATTTCGTTCTCTCCATTTTTTTTGTTTTTTTCTGCCTGAGCAAATTTGATTTCGTTTTTTTTTTGGACGTTTGGCTGGTTATTAAAAGGAGGTGGAGGGAAACATATTTGAAGAGGTGGCGTGATTGAGAAGGGAAAGGTACAGTGATTTGAGTGAAAGGAAGAATGGCTGATGGGAAAGAAAAGCAGCTGAATTTAAAGGTTGACTGGTCAATACACTAATTAAATTTCAAAACATCTCGATTTATGCAACTCAAAATCTCGAACCCCCATCGAGGCGTGCCGTTAGGCATATATAATATTATACCCCTATTTCGAATGCAATGGAAAAGGTTTCGAGTCCTAATTCGATCGTATGGAGAAGATAGCTTTTTGGACCCAATTATTATATTGAATTTTCGATATAAATTTCAACGCGTCTATATTCTGTACGACCAAATGATAACTCCAAACACTACGAAATTTGAAATTCGATAATAATACACTATTATGGACCCAGTGGAACTGGTTTCGTCAAAAACTGAGACTATGCCTCGGAAGGCTATTTTTACTCGTTAATTCGAACGATATATTTTTAAAATTGAACAAATCACTTTTAAATTCAATTTAAAAAGTTTTATTATCTTCATTATTATTAATATAATTTTTATAAGCCTTTAAATTATATTTAACAAGCTTAAAACTCAAGATTCAATAATTTAACCAATATTCAATTATTAAATTCAATAATTAAATTACCCAGTAAATCATTTTATATGAAATTCAAGTTAATAAATTAACTTTTAAATATTTAAAATCAATTAAATATTCCAATTTCAAATAACCAAAATTCTGGGTCGTTACATGATTATAGGATCTTAACATCGCAAATCGGGTGTCAACGGATTTCAAATGAATGAGCTAGCCTTATAAATTGAATGCTTTAAATTTTTAAAAACTTAAATCATCTCAACACTTAAACACTTTGACCCAAACCCCCAAGCCCACTACCATACTCCCTCTTCTCCTTCTCAAATCAAATACCAAATCATTTCTTTCCACAACCCAAATTGGAACTAGAACCCAATGCATAGATGTGCACTAGTGCACATGAACACCCATGCCCTACCATCGATCGCCACCGCGCCATCACCAACAAGTTCACCTCACCTAGTATGTCTCGACTATGCCATCAATGACCACTCTGATGATCCAAGACTTAAATCAACCTCTCCACCCAAATTCAAAACATATGTGTGCACCAAAATCATCCTGGAGCATGTAAAACCTTCTCATCACGTCGTCGCCTCCATGCTCGGCCTCATCACTGCCACCATTCGAACTACCTAGTCGCCTCCTCCTTACCAAACCCGGCTTTCGCCCATTGATCCCCTAAACTGCCGCTAGAACTACACTAACCGAACCCAAACACCATAAGACCTGGAACCCTAACCTTAGCTTGTCCCGGCGCCTCAAACCACCGTGCACCGCGCAATTGCTACCCTAGCATCGCTACACTCCAAGGTTGCTACAACCGCCGTCGCTCCCCTTCCAAGCCATCAGCTCGTAGGAATTTGATTTTCTACCCAAAACAGTTCATCTTAAAGCCCCGATCAATTCCCACCATAATAAATCCCGCAAACACCATTATAAATCTCGAAAGGTGCTATGAACCCACATGTATTTTCCATTTATCATTTCATGATAGTTGGAAACTCACCATTTCCTCGACAGTTAATAAAATCGAGTAAGTTCGATCACCGTACTCGACGAAACGTCAAGCAACCATTTTAAAAAATAAGTTTAGACCATAACGAGCAACTTCATAGTTGATCGATTCGGCTAAATCTTGATGGATTAAGAGATATATAGTTTTAAAGCTTGAATGGAAATGTATATGTATATGTTTGCAAAGAACATTCGGTACAAATTTTTTTACTATGTGTTCCAGTAAGTAACCATTTTCAAATTTTCAACCCAAACATGAATTTTTTTCTTCCTATTTTCAAACATGAGAGACATATTAAAAAAACATCTAAAATTATATAAAATTCACACATTTATTTGTATATAAATAACTAAATAGACCAATAAAAATTTGAGATCTCACCTTTATCCGGTTTTTGAAAAAAATCCAATGAGCTTTGCTTTTTAAATAAAAAATGATATGATTTTTCCCTTTTCAAAACTCTTGAATGAAGAAATTTAAAATGGTGATCTTTTGGGAAAAAAACTAAGTAAGGAAATGAGGATGAAGTATGTATACATACATACATACATACATATAGGAAGATTAAAAAGATGAATAAAATAAAGGAATAAAGTGAAAATATTCTTTCTATTCCATCATCATTTCATTAACCATCAAAGTACGAAGCATAAGAAAACACCTTGGGTATTTGAGTGAGTTTTAAGTCCTTTTGTCCACTTAGACAATTAAGGAATTAATATGTTGTTTCAATTTTTAAATTTTAAATATTTCACATTTTACTATTTTATTTTACTTCCCCATTCATATTTCAAAATAATGTCCGTCCTTAAAAAAATGTAAGTATTTTTTTTCTAAAACACATACAAAGGCATTGCAACATTTTATAATTTTCTATTCGATAGAAAGCCGACAATTCGAAAAGCGGGTGTCGGTCACATTTTCAGTTTTCGGTCGAACTATTTATTTATGTAAACCAAATTCAAAAATGAATTATCTATCATTAGTTATAAATTTAAAAAGTGTTATTTTACTTATTAAAACCAATAGTTGAATATTTAAATTAAATTAATTATTCACAAATTAAAGCGATAAAATTCTGGGTTATTACATTCTCTCCCCCTTAAAAGAAATTCGACCCCAAAAATTCACCATAATTCAAACTCCAAAAAACAAAACATCCATATTATCAATAATTTATTCCTAAGTCCGTATGATGTTCATAGATCATCCATATGTAAAGTCTAATTTGATTCCTACTCAAATACATAACTTCACTTCCGAACTAGGATCGCTCACCCGATTCTCTAGTGCGGACTCCAATTAAGCTCCTTGATTAGGAACCGCTGTTATCCTTACATAGCCATATACTATGATAAAAAACTTTCATTCTGTATCAATAACCCTCACCATGCATTAGCCATTAAAAATCGAGTGTTAGATCCTAATTTGGAACGGTGTGAAACACCTCCAAGTCACGTACTCGAATCTTGGATCAGAAATTATGTGAAAAGGAGAAATGGTCTACATTACGTACTTATTTTATTGGTTAATACTAAGTCTTCTATTAAAACTATTTATGAAAACATTCTTAAAAAATACAAAAACTAACTAGTATAACACCCTACTATATCCTAAGACTATATACCCTTATCTGGTTCAACTTTTCAAATTTGAATTTATTAAGTAAACTCAAAATCCAAATACCGGTTTTATTAAAAAAATCGTTTTTGAAATGAAACTATATATTTAACCCAAGGAAATGCATACATATAGCCTGAGTGACCCTCAAAATGATACTAAGGAACTGGGTGCTACTAAATAGTATCATATATTCCCCGACCAAGAAGGGTAATACTTAAGAGAAGTGCTTACTATCCGAACACATCTCTTTCCCATGTTTAGTTATTTTTGAGCAACTCGAACTAGTTAACATAAAAATATTTCTTTTTAATGGTAATCATTCTTTATAAAATCATTATCAAATATTTATTCAAAAATGTTCTAACTTTCTTAATTATAGAAATTATTTAACCTGGTAAACTAGTTAATCCTACCTTTTTTTTTGAGATCATGGGGAACCTTAAGATCATGGTATTCATTGATACTCACTTAAGTAAACCTCACGCCGTGTGTCTACCCCGCTTTTATTTAGTTGTCGCACACGGATGCTTAACGTTGATAGTTAATCCTACTTTCTTAACAAAAAACTTATTGTCAAACCGTGAAATTGAATTCACTAGGAGTTTGTATTCTAATCTAATTAAACAACAAATGCCTATCACCTAGTTGAGCATAAGTAAACAACAAGCCAAATGATGATGATAAATACCATTATCTCCTAGTCGACAAACATCCAAAAATATTTATAATTATTTGGAAAATTCTTTATATATAAAATCTACGTAAAATTATTTCATTTACCCAATTTCAAAACAATATTGTGTCGGTTTGCCTTGTTCGAGAGTTTAGACACCTCTATCGATACAGTTGTATCTTCTGTATTGACCAGAATTCATAGACCACTCAACCGATAAATTAACACAATATAAAACATTTTATAGCATTAACAAATACACGCTCTTATATATAATATACTCACACTCATTCTAGAGTTTCACTTATCCTATCCTTACTGAGTTTACCCCACCAGGACTAAGGTTCTCGCTTAGCCTTCTTCTCTGATACACGCTCTCCCTTTTTGAAGGTGACTACAATTGGTAACCTCAAATCTGATTTTACGGAACAGACTCTCGACCCATGAACAATCCCATAAAGGGACATGTAGGGGTAAGAGACAAAGCTTTATCACGTCGTTCACAATGCGAGAACCACTTATCATGCGTGAACCAATCACCAACCAGATTTGGTAGTCGGTTATTTAACTATCAAATAAAACAAACAACAAATCATACTTTCAATTTGATAGGAAACTAACTCAATTAAGCACATCACTAACCACTCAGCCTCTTCAATTAATATTTCATTACTTAAAACACTTTGTAAATACTTGGAAATCATTTCCATATACTTATCTAGACGGTATAAGTATATATACAAATAACTAGCAATATTTGAAATATAACCATATACTCGTCTCAACAGTATAAGTATATTCACAAAACACTTAAGAGAGATTCCCTATTCCAAAATCATATTAAATGATCAACAAAAGAAAAGACTTTTTAAATGTTGCTTGCTATAACCCAAATCCTTTATCCTTTAAATAAAATCCTTTATATAAATCTCTTAAATAAAATACCATTTACAAACCTCCTTTACCAAATATTACTCAAAAGGTAAAATCCTTTTTATAAACAAATTATTATTTATAACCACTTTTATCAAATTGATTTATTTCCTTTAAACATCATAAATAAATAATTAATTAATCTTTAAATCACTATTAATAAAATAATTTATATTAATCTTTAAAACATTATTAATAAAATAAATTAAATAACTTTTAAAACAAAACCAAACCAATTAAATAACGTAAACAACATTAATAATATGATTTAAAAAAATATAAAATATCATTAATAATAAAATTAAAAAAAACTTTAAAAACATCTATATTTTAAATAATTAACTTAACCACCATTTATTTTAGAAAGTACTTTACTTTAAAATAAATTTAAAGTCCTAGAAAATTCATTTTCTTTTTCCGAAATTTGAAAAGAGGCTCGGCAACTATTATCCGGCCTTTTGGCTCGGCTATATTTAGACTGACTAGACAAGTTAGACTAGACGATCATCGAGGAAGATAGCCCGGAGAGATAATTATTAGGCTCAAAGATCAAGCGCAAACAATGATATGAAGCTGAAGCGATGATCAACCAAGGCCAAGAGATAGACTCTATAGAATATTCTAAGTATGAAATAATGCCTCCCCTGGGAGGGGATTAGTGCATATCCCTTTCCCTAGGGGATCAATACATATCCCTGACTTTTGTCCCAAACTTGGTAAGGTCGATATAGAGTGACAAGGAAGGCCACATGAGGCTACATTTCAAGTTTCATGTCATTTGGAATTCGTATGCTCAAGTTATGGGCAAATTACTTCACCTATCAAAAGGGCTCTGTATAAAACGGATCATCCATATTTAGCTTTCACTACATATTACAACAATGATCGGTCAATAACTAAAAATCTACAGGTGCTATAAACATGAAACTTGGAGTATAAGCTAATTAGGACATGTAGAACACCCCATAGGGATCTCAAGGCATTTGGAGCAAGTTGGAGGGATCAGTACCTATCCCTCTAGAGGGATCGGCAGAAATCAGAATTCAAGCAACACTACTTCACGGAAAATGCGATATCTCACAAACCATATGTCAGAATTGCACAAAATTTGGGAAGCAAGTAGCTAACGTCATATGGCATCCTTCATAGGGATCGCAGCCTGTTTGGATGCATTAATAGGGATTGGTATCGATCTCTACTGTGGGGCCCGATGGGCCTGCAAATTTTTGGGTAGCCTCGTCTTGGTCTCTCGAACCTTCTGCCAGAATTTCAGTCTGATCCATGCACGTCTTCCCCTATAAATACAGCAGGCATGGCATCAGGAAAGGGATCTTGCTTTCTCGGCCGAGGCTCTGCCATTTTTGTTCTTCACTTTTGTACTAATGGATCACAGCTGATCCAAACATTCTTGTAATCATAATCAAGTGGAAGATCAATAAAAATATGAAGTGGACATAGGCCAAGATTGCCCAACCACTATAAAAATCTGTATTTTCATTTATGATATTTTCTCTATTTTGATTTCATTCTTCATTAATCTCTACTAGATTACATTGGGTGTTGATGCCCATTTTTGGCGTCAACAACAACCATACATGTACTTAGACAAGTTACCATTATTTCAATCTAGCCATTTTAGATCATTACACTTATATTTTCATAAGCAGCAATTATAAAATTAAAATTCATAATTGACAAACGACAAATAACACGTCATCTGTCCAAGTCAATTTACATACGATTAAATGTCCAATTTAATATAATAGCAGAACGGGGATTTATTCTGCTAAAGAATGTCCAAATTAAAATCTATCCAATTTAAATATAGCAGAATGGTGTTTTAAATGAATGAGCTAGCCTTATAAATTGAACACTTTAAATTTTAAAAACTTAAATCATTTCAACACTTAAACACTTTGACCCAAACCCCCAATCCCACTACCTTACTCCCTCTTCTCCTTCTCAGATCAAATACCAAATCATTCCCTCCCACAACCCAAATTGGAAAAGGAACCCAATGCATAGACGTGCACTTAGGCACGTGAACACACATGCCCTACCTTCGATCGCCACCGCGTCATCACCCATAAGTTTGCATCACCTAGTACTATGCAATCCACGACCACTCTGATGATCCAAGTCTCAAATCAACCTCTCCACCCAAATTCAAAACATATTTGTGCACCAAAATCATCTTGGAGCATGCAAAACCCTCTCATCACGTCGCCGCAGCCTAAGCTTGGCCTCATCAACGTCTCTATTTGAACTGCCTACTTGCCTCCTACTTGTCGAACCCTGCTTTGGCCCACTCGATCCCCTGTCCTACTGCTAAAACCACACTAACCGAACCCAAACCCCATAAGACCTGGAACTCTAACCGTAGCACCTTAGACAATCATGCACCACGTGACTGCTACCGTAGCTCCACCACACCCCCATTCAGCCGTCGCCGCTCGCCCTCCGAGCCATCACCTTATAAGAATTTGATTTTCTACCCAAAATAGTTCATCCTGAAGCCCCGATCAATTCCCACCACAACAAATCCCATGAACACCATTAAAATCCTGAAACGAAGATATGAAGCCACACATATTCTCCGTCATCGTTTGGCGATCTTTGGAAACTCACTATTTCCTCAACAGTTAATGAAATTGAGCAATTTTGACCATACTCGATGAATAACCGAGAAACCATTTTTAAAAATATGTTTAGACCATAATGAGCAACTTCATAGTTGATCGATTTAGCTAAATCTTGATGGATTGAAATATATAGAATTTTAAAGCTTGAATGGAAATGTATATGTATATGTTTGCAAAGAACAGTCGGTACAAAATGGTTTACTGTGTGTTCTAATAAGCAACCATTTTCCAATTTTCAACCAAAACATGATTTTTTTCCTATTTTCAAACATGAGAGACATACAAAATAAACATCCAAGCTACATAAAATTCACACATTTATTTGTATATTAATAGCTAGATAAACTAATGAGAATTTGAGATCTCACATTTATCCAGTTTTTGAAAATAAATTCAACTAGCTTTTCTTTTTAAATAAAAAATGATTTTCCTTTTCAAAACTCCTGAATGAAGAAATTTAGAAAGATGAACTTCTGGGGAAAATAAATAACTAAGGAAATGAGGATGAAGTATGTATACATACATATAGGAAGATTAAAAAATGAATAAAATAAAGGAATAAAGTGAAAATATTCTTTTCTATTCCATCATCATTTCATTAACCATCAAAGTAAAAAGCATAAGAGAACACCTTGGGTAGTAGAGTGAGTTTAAGTGCTTTTGTCCACTTACACAATTAAGGAATTAATACGTCATTTCAATTTTTAAAATTCAAATATGTTTTACCGTTTACTATTTTATCTTACTTCCCCTTTCATATTTCAAAATGAAATATTTCTCCTTAGAAAAAATATAAGTAAACACATACATGGCCTTTACAACATTTTACAATTTTTCTTTCAATAGAAAGCCGAAAATCCAAAAAGCAAGTTTCGGTCACATTTTCAGTTTTCGGTCAAACTATTTATTTATGTAAACCAAATTTAAAAATGAATTATCTATCATTAGTTATAAACTTAAAAAGAGTTATTTTACTTATTAAAATCATTAATTGAGTATTTAAATTAAATTAAATATTTACAAATTAAAGCGATAGAATTCCGGGTCATTACACGAACTAAGTAAGTGGATAGTTTTGCCCGAGACTGGATACATAATAGTTAAATATAATGTTATCGTTTTTAGTATTAGCGAGAGTTTGAGTATACCACCATTGAAAGGATTTTCTTTGTCTCCATTCGAACATTATGAATTCGAAATTCTTCATGTAAACAACGATCGATTTGCCCAAGTATTGTATATTATTAATTTTACCTTTAGTTAGTAAACGGATGATTTTCATTCATAATATAACATTTTTAATTTGTACATGCCATCTTACAAGATAATCATCCGGTACTACCAATCTATATCAAGTGGTTTGCTAATCTTCATATTGAAGTTGAACAATAGGAGCATATATTACAAGATATAAGACAACAATGGGAAGAGATGGAAAATCATGACAATATGGCTAGTAATTAGCTGGAAATTATATAGCTATTTTCTTTCCTTTTTTATTAAACTTTAACTGAACATGTATTATTGTTACCAAACCTGCTAAATTTGTTTAAAGTATTGCAAGTTTGAGCTAATCTTGTTTTTATTTGCTTGAAATTATTTAATTGCATTAAATCTGTATGCATCTAATCTTGCATCAAATTATCTTCCAATAATGTATTTTGATAATCTCCTGACAATGTGAATCAACTGGATTGATTGGGGTCGAAAAATTAAAAATAAAGCTATGTAGAGGCATTGAAAATATTCAGTCAACGGCAGGTTAAAGCTCTAAAAGTTAAAAAATAACGTCTCAAGTTGGTGTGGAAAATAAAAAAACATACACTAATATTTGGCGCGGAAAATATAAAATCAACGCATTTTATGGGGAATGTTAAAAGCAGAAACTCCAAACTTTTAATCATGAATACGAAATGGGAGAAGCAATGAAAAAACAAAGTCGACGCTAGAGGCAAGCATGAAAATTTAAAGAACCACGCATGTGCATAGCATTGAAAGTTTATAAACCACGTTACTGGTGGGTGTTGAAAATGTTAAACTTACGCTCCTACTACGCGTTGAAAATCTAAAATCAATGTAGTTTACTGGGTTTGTTAAAATAGAAACTCCAAGCTTTTAACCATGAATACGAAGTGGGAGGAGCAATGAAAAAACAAAATCAATGTTATAGGCAAGCATGGAAATTTAAACAACAAAGCGTGCGCAAAGCATTGAAAGTTTATAAACCACATTTATAGTAGGCGTTGAAAATGATAAACTTACGATCCTATTAAGCGTAGGAAATATAAAATCAACATAGTTTACAGGATTTTTTAAAACAGAAACTCCAACCATGTGCCCATCAATGTAAAGTGGGGGGAACAATGAAAAATTTAATTCACCGCTAGTGTCAAGTGTAGAAATTTAAGTAGCCACGTGTTTCCTTACCTTTGAAAGTTAATAAACAACGTTTAAAGTTGGCATTGAAAATGTAAAACCTACGCTACTATTAGCCATGAAAAATATAAAATTATATTATATTACATAATCAAAATAACATTAGAGTAATCTTTTTACATAATCAAAATATTACGAGTAGAATTATAATAACTTCACATCATATTATATTATAACATCACATAATCAAAATACTGCATTAGAGTAATCATATTATATTACACAAACTGACATCAGAATAACATCATATCATTATATTATGAGTATAATTATAATAACTTTAAAAAATAGGGTTTTCAATTCAATTGCATCTACCCAAACTACATAAAGTCGATACAAGAAGTCATGAAGCCACTACAAAAAATCGATACAAAAAGCTTCAACAATCCAATTACAACTGACTAAACTAAGCATCTTTCTTAATAAATTAAGCGCATATCTTCTTGCTTTGGTTAGAGGTCTGGGGATCCTATCAAGATGAGACAAACGTGAATTTTCTAGTTGTGATGATGCCAAAGTTATTCCTTCATCAAGCACGTTATGAAGTTGTTCATAGCTCTAGAATTTGAAACAACAATATATTAGAAAAAAATGAAAAATATTAAACAAACTAGTATAAAAGTTGAATTGTATGCTCAACTTATATAAATGATTATAGGATGGAAAAGTAGCTCGTTAACGTGGTTGTTCGTTGCTCGGATGAACTTTTAATACGGTACGAGAAAAATACCACTTATAATAATCACTATTCACCGTAACATCCTACTCGAAAAGCAGAATAGAATGATATTGCTCACTCATACAATGATTTTGTCATTTATTCCATGAGTTTTCCATAAAGTCATAAAATACTATAAGTTGTCAAAGTAATACCTCTCTTTTTACCTTTTGATGGAATAAAAGGTCGTGAAATATTTTAAACCCTGCCAAATTGCCTCAAAACTCAAGTAGGATGATATGGTTCAACAACACTTAAGCATAACAAACAACTAAGTACCAAGCAGTTTGTGAAAAATGATGAAAATATCATGCATGGGAACAAAGATTACCTAAATATTACACGATCAATAAATTTTTATCCTAATCGTAATATTAAAAAATACAAAAAATATGCTGTAGATTTTTGATTTAGAAAATACCTCGTGTTCTTGAATATTATCAGGATAAATTCATAGAGGCGTAATTGAATACCGAAAATCATTTGCAGGATCGCAACGAGCTGCTCTTAGTAAACTTTCATTATAAAATTTAGTTGATGGATGCAAATGCGAAAAATGCTCATAGATCCAAGATTCCAATAATCCTAAGTATCTGCCTATTTAAAGTTCTCTATACAACCAATATAGAGTTGCTGATCCCAAGAATAATTACGTATTTCATCCAAATCAGCAAGTTGTTTTAAGTATTGTGCAGAAACATGTGACTTACATTTATCCATAATTAATGTGCTCTCAACTAAATATAAAGATATGCATGAGCAACTTGTTTGATTTTTTTCAACTTCCTATTCACTACAAACACCATCAAAAATTTCATACAACTTAGTAATTTTATATCCAATGCTATCCTTCATTATTTCTTTCATTTCTTCTGTACTAATTTCTAAGTTGTTCACCACTAAATTTATCATATCATTTTTAGGATGTCAAATGTTTGTATTGGTAATCCTTCGACTAGAATATGTAGTAAAGAAGAAACAACATCTAATGTTATAGTCATCTCTCCAAATAGTAAATGTGCAAAAAAAGGACAAACTCCTCCAATCAAATTAACAATAGTAGGTTCAACAGTAAATAAATGCAAAGAAAGTAGAAGACATGTAGATTATAGTGGTTCAGCCGTAACATGCCTACATCCACTGTTCATATTCATTTCTTTTCTTATAATTTAGCTTTTACAAGAGTTTTGAGAAGAAATATAACGAGTTATCATTGAAAATAGATATCTAAAGCTCGGTTCGGTTTTTACTGTAGCATAGAGTCTCCGAGCTTCAAAAATTGTTCTCATAAATGCCAAATGCTTGGATATTTGTAGGGGTGAAGAGGTGATTCAGAAAGTTAGGGAATTTCCATGTATATCTCACCCAAATGGAATATTCCTAGGTATTATGAATGTAGTTGATAATTTTCAAATATATGCATATTTCATTCCATTATGCACTGTTTGGCTCGGTTGAGAGCCACATTCGGGATCAGTTAGTTTGGCGATGTGCATGTGGACACGTTATTGGCCAAGTTCCTACACCATCTCCTAGGTTCGGGATCTTTTCCCTTGGACGGTTTGGTCTCCACCTAATGTCTCTTTTCGCCCCCATTCTCACCAAACTGATGATAATGTTCCGTACCTTGGGTACCAAGCAGGATGTCTTATTTGGTACCCCTGGGTACGGAACAGGATATTTTGTTCTGTATCCAAAAATATTTGCACAAAATATGAAAAAACACCTTCAATCCAATTAACAATAGCAGATTCAACAGTAAATGCAAAGAAAGTAAAAGACACGCTTATTTATAGTGGTTCAACCTTAACGGGCCTATATCCACTGTTCATATTCATTCTTTTTCTTATAATTCGGTTTTTATAAGAGTTTTAAGGAGAAATACAATGAATTATCGATGAAAATAGAGATTTGAAGCTCAGTTCGGTTTTTCCTATAGCATGCTGCAAGCTTTAAAAATTGTTTCTATGAATGCCAAATGTTTAGATATTTATAGGGATAAAGAGGTGGTGTGATTAATTCGGAAAGTTAGGAAATTTCCATGAATATCTCTTCCAGATGGAATATTCCTAGGTATCATGAATGTGATTGATAATTTCCAAATATATGCAGAATTCATTCCATATATGAATTGTTTGGTTCGGTTGAGACCCCTGTTTGGGGTTGGTTGGTTCGACGATGTGCATGCGGACATGTTGTTGGTCAGGTTCCTGCACCATCTCCTAGGTTCGGCATCTTTTCCCTTGAACTAGTTCGGTCTCTACCGTGATGTCTCATTCCGCCCCCATTCTCACCGAATCGATGATACTGTTTGGTACCTTGGGTACCGAACATGATTTCTTGTTCGGTGTCATGGGTGCCAAATAGGATATTATGTTCGTTACCTTGGAGTATCAAACAGGATCCCCTGTTCGGCATCCTAAGTATTGAACAGGGGAATAGTTGTTTTCTTCATTCCTTTGCTCTGTTCATTTACTGCTTTGGCCGCGCTTGGGTTTCCTTCTAAGCTTTCCAATGTCTTGGTCTCGTGGGAAAAATTGCCCATAACACTTGCCCCCCAAAGTTCATCTCATAAACTACGAGGTGGGCATTGTTGAACGCTCCTCAAATCCATTACCAAGGGTATATTTCCTCGGTTCATCCGATCGCCATTGGCTCGGTGATCAAGGTGAAGTCCAACACATTTCCTGGTTTGGCATCCTTATGGTTTGGTGGTCAACATTGGGTTGGATCTGCAGGCTATTGATTGAGCATGCCACTAGTCTGGTACCAGTCACAACCCCATCCCTATATAAACCATCGAGCCTTCTCCCACAGAGCCACCTGCACATTTTCCTGCATCTTAAGTTCTTCGTGACCGTTTGTCTCCTCCAGGCTGCCATTGCCGATCTCTACTTCTCTCGTCTTCAATTTAGCATAGCTTCCATCCACGATCGTCACACGATCTGGTAAGCATCTCTATCCACCTTTGCATCCATACTACCAATTTTGCGTGTAATAATTCAAGTTCTATCTGGCGGTCGGCCTAGAGTTTAGGGTTTAAGCCGTTTGGCTCTTAGCCAAACATAGGAGATAGTTTTTTAGCTATTGTGTTGAACTTTGAACAAGCACTTCCGGGTAGAGCGCTACATAATAATACTATTCATGCACATACACAAACACTTATGCCCTTTGCGTTAATATATGAGATAAGCTATCATATCAAATAGATATGTCGGGTCGTCTAAAGACTCGCTCCCAGTCAGTTTTGAAGATCCAAGTCCTTCCTCTTCAACACCTTCGGAGCTTACACCATTGCGACGTCGCTCTAATCAACCAAGTTTTGCTCACTCTGTGGTACATGGATATTGAATATCTAAACTTTTGGCGAATCCTATCAACTCCGATGCCTCCACTTTGACTACAAAATAGCTAGATATCATCATAGCCACGCATGGTATTCCGAGAGAGGATCTTCATTTGCATACTCCAAAATAATGGGCTCATGCTCCTCCAGATGGGTAAATGGCCTACTCCTGCTATCACTGTTTGGCCAGAGCCCCGCCTCCACTTCCTTAATGGATCACTGTAACGACCCCAGATTTAAATTCATTTAAATCGATAATTTATTGAATTTTTGAATAAAAATTGTAAAATTAAATTGATAAAATGGAGCGAGTTTCCCCGGATTCAAGTATATTCTGTATGAATCATTTCAATTTAAAATATTGTAAATATATAGATATATATTTTGACTTGAATTTAAAGTGTAAGTAAATGGTTTTAAAAATAAATATAGAGTTAAATAATAATAGAATGTCTTTACAAATGAATTGATATTTTTAAATAGAAATTGTCATTCCAAATTACTTATAAATATATATACAAATATAATAGTATGGTTAAAACATAAGTATAATCACATAAGTCGAAAATTTATAACATAACTAGAACAACTTTTATAATATGTTTATAAAACAAAAGAAGATCAAAATCAAAGCCCTGTTTTCAAATGCAATCTGGAAATTTAAAAGCATCACAGAATTAAAGTTTTTTGAAGGCAAAGCAAATGAAGTTTGTAAAAGAAGCACACCAAAACAAATCTCTCAGCCGAAATGCAAAGCTTGTTAAACAAGACTTAGGCAAGTATAAGAAAAATATAAGATAAGTATAAAATGAGGACATCAGGTACAAACAACATTAAATGCTCTTATTCTTGGCAGCCAACAAAATCTATACGATTGTATACAAATTCCTTTCAGCCACCAACCATAGAGAAATATCTCTGACCATTTTAAAAAGAAGAAAGAAAAAAATAATACAAAACCTGTAACCTGTTTATACATAAGCCTGTAAGCTATTTTTCTCTTATCACCTTTCATTTCCAATTCGAGCAAGTAGAAACTGCAATACAACTTCCATTTAAATCTTAAATAAGCATACAACTAAACAGAAGCAAGATGATTTGAAGATTAAAGTGAAAACACTTTCCAGTTTTTCAAGTTCAAAACAGATTTCAAAAACAAGTCTCTGTTCTTCTTCTCCATAAAACGGTGAGTAACATATTTTTTTTTATATAACCTAAGTTTAGATAAAGTATGTTTTCCTCTGTGATGGTATATATATCTTGTATATATGTATGTTGTGCCAAGTCTGGGTGAAATCTGTTTCTGTGATACCCTGTACCTGTGATCATGTTTTTGTAGATAGGAAAATCAACCTCCATCACTTGATCTAACAACTGATTTAACTTAGGATGTAAATAAAAGTTGTTTGTTTGGTTGTAATTTAAGTGTTAAAAATATGTAAAGCTAAAACAACCTATCATTTCCTCTGGTAACTAAAGAAAGCCTGTACAACTTTAAATATGTGTAAAAAACAAAATTTTTGTTTTAAGAATTCAATTGTATCAGGAGAAACTACATACTAAAATAGGATTTTTAAGTCAAGATTTACAATTTTTAAGGCTAGGGGTGAAGAGCAGTTGTAGTTTCACTGTTTTGAACGTTTTGAGTTGCCATGGTTGATGCGGTTGACCGGAGATGTCTGGTGTTGGTCGAGAGGAAGAGGGATGACCAGGGATTCAAGAAATAATAGTGGAACGGTCGGAAGTTCATCGTGGTGGCGGCGAGGAGTGTTTAAAGTCTGGTGACCTAAATTGAGTGGCTCGAGATTTTTGTCTCGTTCGAAGCCATGAAGCGATCGAGTGATTCGAGCTTCCAGGGTTGGATTCGGGGAAGGTAGACGAGGCTAAGGGCGGAGTGCGATGGTCACTGGTGATCGGAGGTGGGAACGCGGCGAGGTTTCCAGGCTATGGTTTTGCTCCAGTTTCATGACAGGAACTCGATTTCGTTCGTATGCCTGAATGGATGATCGGAGGCCGGAGAGGGGATGTCGAGATGATCGTCGAGAGGTGGAGGTGGTCGTAGATGACCGGATGTGGCCGGACCCTCGGTGCACGTGCACAGTCGAGATCTGGTGGTGTTTGTCTGGGTTGACAGGTGAAATGAACTCGAGAATTTCTCGAGTAATCTCGTCGTTTGGTTCGGGGGATTTGCAGTTTTTCTCGAAGCAAAATTTAGTGAACTCGGGTAGGGTAGTTTAGCACAGAATCAACAGTACCAGTTTTAACTCGAGTACCATACTCGGGTAGATTTAGTTTTAGCTTGGGTAATTTCAATGTTTTCTCGAAGCAAAGTGGAAATGGTCTCGGTTCAGTCATGTTCCAGTATTAAACAGTGGAAATTTTACAGTTTTTAAATTTATTAAGTTTAAATTTGTAATTGATGTAAAACTGAGGTTTAATTTAAGTATTAAATCCAGATTTTTGAAATAAAAGAAAAGTTTTAAATTTAAATACTTTTAATAAATTTAAATATTTGAATTTAAAGGGTTTTGATTTAAAATCCTCTTCATGGCAAAGTGTTTTTAAATGTGTAATTTAAGATGTTTAAAAAGTTAGTTTATAAAATGATCAAAGCTTAATTTATGAAGTAATTAATAGATGATTACTTAATGTAATTTATTGATTAATGATTTGAAACTTGAATGAATTGATTGTTAAAAATCAAAGGATCAATTAATAACGGTGATTAATTAAAATTAATTCAATAATTAAAGATTCATTGATTCATTGATTTAAAATTGATTAGTTAATAATTAAGGGTTAACTAATAAATTTGAAAAGGAA
This sequence comes from Allium fistulosum, assembly GCA_030737815.1. Classification (NCBI taxonomy): domain Eukaryota; kingdom Viridiplantae; phylum Streptophyta; class Magnoliopsida; order Asparagales; family Amaryllidaceae; genus Allium; species Allium fistulosum. Next base: position 1,187,505,044 of record CM060904.1, on the reverse strand, counting down.
TTTATTTCAAATAATTTGGAATTAAATTACGATAATTAACCCGGATTAGAAATTCATAAGTAACTAATCTAATTTGAATAAACCAGATAATTAACTGACCTTACTTATGAATATTTGGATTTGATTGGATGATTGAATTGTTTGATATTTCCTGATCTGTGATGCTTTGTGATATATTCTGATTGGTGCGTAACCTTTACTGCAGTTTATTTATCTGAAATTCATATATATCTGTGATCTGTGCCTAAACGATAAGCGATATAGTTTATATCGTTTATCAACTATATTTCTGTATTTTGTTATGTGATGATTGATGTTGCACTATTGTGTTGAACCCCTGGACCACACTTATACACACACCAATATGGATTTCACGTGGAAATCGGTTAAGTCACAGATAATGTAAATTTGATGTTTTTGAAATTGAAATTTTAATTTCAATTGATTTTGAAATTTGAAATTTGGGTTTAAAATAAAAAGTGAAAAGCTTTTGAAATGGAATTTCAAAGATAAAAGTTATCTTGAATAACTTAATCGAGTTTGGAAAATTTAAATAATTAGATTTAAATTTGAATTCAAGTTTGAAATTAAATCTATGATTTGGAAACTAGGGATAAAAGATGATATAAATGTGTTTGTATGAATTAAACCATTTTAAAGTATTAATTTGGGAATTTGAATTTAAACCAAGGATTTCAACTCGTATGAATGAATCAGATTTCCAAATTGAAAACTGTTGTTTTCGAATGATAAAAGCTTTTAGTTAAGAAATGAAATTCCAGTTTAATTAAAGGAATTTCAAGTGAATTGAAAAATGGATTTTCCAAGTTATGAATGAATTCTTTTTGAAAGCTATGAATTAAATCTGTCTATTTTTAACAGATTTAAAATGATGATTTGTTTAACCCATTCAAAATGAAATTGTTTTGAAAGCTATGAGTCAAATCTTTGATTTAAAGATTTAACGAGTTAAACTGAAATGGAAATCGATTGGAAAATCTGTGAATGAATCTTTGCGAAATTAAGTGAACTTTGGGAATTGAATCTTTTTGTTTAAAAGATTAAAATGGTAATTTGATAAACCATTTGTAAAGAAAGTTTGGGTTTAAGTTGTGACTTAATTGAAATCCCAATATCCGTATGTTTTTAAATATTTCGCTCACTATTCGGGTTAGCCGGGAAAAGACAATTGTGTCATATAACCCATTCCGAATAGTGATACGTCGTATATGGATAGCATTTGAAGACCGGTGTTGAAGACCGGATATTTTTCGAAAATGAAAGGACAACCTGTCGAATGTCTCTGCACTGAGTCGTGCCGGTATAGAGATTTATATCACTCTTTTGTGACGGGAAGTCCGGACGTGATTGAAAGTTATCCGGAATTGCAAGGGCTTCGTGAGAAGTGCCTTCGGTTCTGTTCGAACCCGGAACAGACTTGTATGGATTGTATGTCTGACATTACACTTTGAGATATAAATCCGATTTCTTTCAAATACATATCTGTTTGGTGGCGGAGAATTTATTCTCTTAGCTTAACACCCTTCTCTGAGACGTACGAGCTCAGAGGTTATGTAGTTGAAATTTATCAACGATATATCCCAATTTGGTAATGTGGCATGCTAAGTGTTGCTGTGTGATGATCAGTGTTTGATCATTTGTGATATGATCATTTGTTTGATCATTTATCTTTGTGATCATAGGTTGATCATCTGTTGACCCAATGCGTGGCTTTTTGAAAAAGCGTAGCTTTGTGGACGAGACTTCGTCGAGCCTCACAACCCGGTAATGGTCGAAACAGGAATTGTGCGGCAAGGTTTTCAGGGGTAGCTCCCCTAGGGTATGACCATTCCTTCTGGAAAAGGGTAGTATCATGGTATGGAGCCCAGATACTTACTCATGTGGACACACTTTATTTATGACGTGTGATGTTGGTTTCGAGGTACCTCGGTTAAAGGTCCCAAAGGACCGGGGGTGGCATATCTGAGGTTTCTTTTATCCCTTGGGAAAAGAGGTTGCCGGCCTTGTTTGGCAGAGAACAGTTGGTTCTCGGAATGTCCCGCCAGAGGCGTTTCTTTCGTGGAATAGGAAGTTCCTTAGCCTGACCATTTGTTGGAAATCCAAACAAAACAATACGAGCCCTGTACGGTTTTAGTTGTATTACCTGCCATGGAATGTGGTGGTAACCTGCTATTGAACATGGTAGCTATAGTAGGCATAAGTGCGAAATGTCTATGCTGGCTAAGATTAATATTATACTTTCGAAATGTTTTCTGCACTATGCACTAATAATAATATCAAGATGATTTTACGTAGTAAGCATCTTTGACTATCATAAGAAGAAATCTCCTCCAATTCTGCGTTTGCATTGTGTGTGTGGCGGGAGGTCTTATGGTAGTTTCATTTTCCAAAAGCATTGCGAATTGACTTTAAAAAATTTTTTGCTATTTGTTTTTAAAGATAAACTGTTTTTGTTGCTCACACCAGTCCCATGACTGATCCGGAGTTTATTGTTCCCTTCCTAAACTCTGGGTGCCCACCATTTTCCACACGGGCAGTCTAGAGTTGGGTTTTTCAGATATTCAGGTTTAGTAGATTATCTGGAGCTAGTTCAGTCTTTGGATCAGACTGCACTTGCTTATCTTTGTTTCTCGTTATTGGGAGTTCGAGCTATATCTGGATTGGTGCTTTGAAGATGAAGATTATCCGCTGCTGATGTTATCTATTTTCTTTTCCGCTGCTATTTGTTGTATCATATCTCTGATGTATATTGATATTCATTTGTATCACTCTGTTGTATCAGATATTGTATATCAATGTATTATTCATTTATTCCGCTGTGTTATTTACTTAACTGTGTTATAAGCTCCCAAGAACCAGATTCGACATTTGAATCTACGGCATTTTGAGTACAAGTGAAGTACGGGTGCCGATTTTCGAAGGTCGACTTTTGGGTCTTGACAAAGTGGTATCAGAGCTAAGGTTGAACTTTAGCTCAGGAGTATAACACGTTAAGTAGCTCATTAGAGATAGAGTGAAGTAAACTCTAGAATGAGTGTATTCTCAGATATCCGTCTGAACGCCTCAGTAAATTGTCTTACTATCCACTGATAGTGAGTATGAGTGAAAGAAGAGGATGAGATAGGGGACAGGGAAGAGACTATGAAATGGTCAATATCCTGTAACAACGAGGAAGCAATCTTTTCTTATCACCTCTTTTGTTCAATATCTTTTCTCAATTCTTCGATAGTTTCTGGTAGATCCAGGAAGAAATTTGATATATTAATATGGGACGTAAACTCCAGATAGGCCAAAATTGTTTGTTTGGATGAATTAGTTGCTTTGTTTGTTATGGTTGATAGGTATACTTTAGTTCTAAACTAAAAATTTTGAAATCGTATCCATATATCTATCTATTCTTTGGGTCCGGATATATTCTACGAATGGTTAGTTATTCTTTTGAACTAACCGATGCCCTTGTATATTTCGTAGATCTGGATAACCCGAGTATCTTGTGAAGTGTTAAGACAGATTCGTTCTTGTATCTGTTATTGATATTCTGATTTGGTAAGCCAAATGCAGAATAGATATTCAGTTTGAGTTGATGAAATATTTTTCATCTATCTTTTTGTCTCCTTGGTAATTTCGAGGACGAAATTCTTTTAAGGGGGGAAGTTTGTAACGACCCCAGATTTAAATTCATTTAAATCGATAATTTATTGAATTTTTGAATAAAAATTGTAAAATTAAATTGATAAAATGGAGCGAGTTTCCCCGGATTCAAGTATATTCTGTATGAATCATTTCAATTTAAAATATTGTAAATATATAGATATATATTTTGACTTGAATTTAAAGTGTAAGTAAATGGTTTTAAAATAAATATAGAGTTAAATAATAATAGAATGTCTTTACAAATGAATTGATATTTTTAAATAGAAATTGTCATTCCAAATTACTTATAAATATATATACAAATATAATAGTATGGTTAAAACATAAGTATAATCACATAAGTCGAAAATTTATAACATAACTAGAACAACTTTTATAATATGTTTATAAAACAAAAGAAGATCAAAATCAAAGCCCTGTTTTCAAATGCAATCTGGAAATTTAAAAGCATCACAGAATTAAAGTTTTTTGAAGGCAAAGCAAATGAAGTTTGTAAAAGAAGCACACCAAAACAAATCTCTCAGCCGAAATGCAAAGCTTGTTAAACAAGACTTAGGCAAGTATAAGAAAAATATAAGATAAGTATAAAATGAGGACATCAGGTACAAACAACATTAAATGCTCTTATTCTTAGCAGCCAACAAAATCTATACGATTGTATACAAATTCCTTTCAGCCACCAACCATAGAGAAATATCTCTGACCATTTTAAAAAGAAGAAAGAAAAAAATAATACAAAACCTGTAACCTGTTTATACATAAGCCTGTAAGCTATTTTTCTCTTATCACCTTTCATTTCCAATTCGAGCAAGTAGAAACTGCAATACAACTTCCATTTAAATCTTAAATAAGCATACAACTAAACAGAAGCAAGATGATTTGAAGATTAAAGTGAAAACACTTTCCAGTTTTTCAAGTTCAAAACAGATTTCAAAAACAAGTCTCTGTTCTTCTTCTCCATAAAACGGTGAGTAACATATTTTTTTTTATATAACCTAAGTTTAGATAAAGTATGTTTTCCTCTGTGATGGTATATATATCTTGTATATATGTATGTTGTGCCAAGTCTGGGTGAAATCTGTTTCTGTGATACCCTGTACCTGTGATCATGTTTTTGTAGATAGGAAAATCAACCTCCATCACTTGATCTAACAACTGATTTAACTTAGGATGTAAATAAAAGTTGTTTGTTTGGTTGTAATTTAAGTGTTAAAAATATGTAAAGCTAAAACAACCTATCATTTCCTCTGGTAACTAAAGAAAGCCTGTACAACTTTAAATATGTGTAAAAAACAAAATTTTTGTTTTAAGAATTCAATTGTATCAGGAGAAACTACATACTAAAATAGGATTTTTAAGTCAAGATTTACAATTTTTAAGGCTAGGGGTGAAGAGCAGTTGTAGTTTCACTGTTTTGAACGTTTTGAGTTGCCATGGTTGATGCGGTTGACCGGAGATGTCTGGTGTTGGTCGAGAGGAAGAGGGATGACCAGGGATTCAAGAAATAATAGTGGAACGGTCGGAAGTTCATCGTGGTGGCGGCGAGGAGTGTTTAAAGTCTGGTGACCTAAATTGAGTGGCTCGAGATTTTTGTCTCGTTCGAAGCCATGAAGCGATCGAGTGATTCGAGCTTCCAGGGTTGGATTCGGGGAAGGTAGACGAGGCTAAGGGCGGAGTGCGATGGTCACTGGTGATCGGAGGTGGGAACGCGGCGAGGTTTCCAGGCTATGGTTTTGCTCCAGTTTCATGACAGGAACTCGATTTCGTTCGTATGCCTGAATGGATGATCGGAGGCCGGAGAGGGGATGTCGAGATGATCGTCGAGAGGTGGAGGTGGTCGTAGATGACCGGACGTGGCCGGACCCTCGGTGCACGTGCACAGTCGAGATCTGGTGGTGTTTGTCTGGGTTGACAGGTGAAATGAACTCGAGAATTTCTCGAGTAATCTCGTCGTTTGGTTCGGGGGATTTGCAGTTTTTCTCGAAGCAAAATTTAGTGAACTCGGGTAGGGTAGTTTAGCATAGAATCAACAGTACCAGTTTTAACTCGAGTACCATACTCGGGTAGATTTAGTTTTAGCTTGGGTAATTTCAATGTTTTCTCGAAGCAAAGTGGAAATGGTCTCGGGTCAGTCATGTTCCAGTATTAAACAGTGGAAATTTTACAGTTTTTAAATTTATTAAGTTTAAATTTGTAATTGATGTAAAACTGAGGTTTAATTTAAGTATTAAATCCAGATTTTTGAAATAAAAGAAAAGTTTTAAATTTAAATACTTTTAATAAATTTAAATATTTGAATTTAAAGGGTTTTGATTTAAAATCCTCTTCATGGCAAAGTGTTTTTAAATGTGTAATTTAAGATGTTTAAAAAGTTAGTTTATAAAATGATCAAAGCTTAATTTATGAAGTAATTAATAGATGATTACTTAATGTAATTTATTGATTAATGATTTGAAACTTGAATGAATTGATTGTTAAAAATCAAAGGACCAATTAATAACGGTGATTAATTAAAATTAATTCAATAATTAAAGATTCATTGATTCATTGATTTAAAATTGATTAGTTAATAATTAAGGGTTAACTAATAAATTTGAAAAGGAATTTATTTCAAATAATTTGGAATTAAATTACGATAATTAACCCGGATTAGAAATTCATAAGTAACTAATCTAATTTGAATAAACCAGATAGTTAACTGACCTTACTTATGAATATTTGGATTTGATTGGATTATTGAATTGTTTGATATTTCCTGATCTGTGATGCTTTGTGATATATTCTGATTGGTGCGTAACCTTTACTGCAGTTTATTTATCTGAAATTCATATATATCTGTGATCTGTGCCTAAACGATAAGCGATATAGTTTATATCGTTTATCAACTATATTTCTGTATTTTGTTATGTGATGATTGATGTTGCACTATTGTGTTGAATCCCTGGACCACACTTATACACACACCAATATGGATTTCACGTGGAAATCGGTTAAGTCACAGATAATGTAAATTTGATGTTTTTGAAATTGAAATTTTAATTTCAATTGATTTTGAAATTTGAAATTTGGGTTTAAAATAAAAAGTGAAAAGCTTTTGAAATGGAATTTCAAAGATAAAAGTTATTTTGAATAACTTAATCGAGTTTTGAAAATTTAAATAATTAGATTTAAATTTGAATTCAAGTTTGAAATTAAATCTATGATTTGGAAACTAGGGATAAAAGATGATATAAATGTGTTTGTATGAATTAAACCATTTTAAAGTATTAATTTGGGAATTTGAATTTAAACCAAGGATTTCAACTCGTATGAATGAATCAGATTTCCAAATTGAAAACTGTTGTTTTTGAATGATAAAAGCTTTTAGATAAGAAATGAAATTCCAGTTTAATTAAAGGAATTTCAAGTGAATTGAAAAATGGATTTTCCAAGTTATGAATGAATTCTTTTTGAAAGCTATGAATTAAATCTGTCTATTTTTAACAGATTTAAAATGATGATTTGTTTAACCCATTCAAAATGAAATTGTTTTGAAAGCTATGAGTCAAATCTTTGATTTAAAGATTTAACGAGTTAAACTGAAATGGAAATCGATTGGAAAATCTGTGAATGAATCTTTGCGAAATTAAGTGAACTTTGGGAATTGAATCTTTTTGTTTAAAAGATTAAAATGGTAATTTGATAAACCATTTGTAAAGAAAGTTTGGGTTTAAGTTGTGACTTAATTGAAATCCCAATATCCGTATGTTTTTAAATATTTCGCTCACTATTCGGGTTAGCCGGGAAAAGACAATTGTGTCATATAACCCATTCCGAATAGTGATACGTCGTATATGGATAGCATTTGAAGACCGGTGTTGAAGACCGGATATTTTTCGAAAATGAAAGGACAACCTGTCGAATGTCTCTGCACTGAGTCGTGCCGGTATAGAGATTTATATCACTCTTTTGTGACGGGAAGTCCGGACGTGATTGAAAGTTATCCGGAATTGCAAGGGCTTCGTGAGAAGTGCCTTCGGTTCTGTTCGAACCCGGAACAGACTTGTATGGATTGTATGTCTGACATTACACTTTGAGATATAAATCCGATTTCTTTCAAATACATATCTGTTTGGTGGCGGAGAATTTATTCTCTTAGCTTAACACCCTTCTCTGAGACGTACGAGCTCAGAGGTTATGTAGTTGAAATTTATCAGCGATATATCCCAATTTGGTAATGTGGCATGCTAAGTGTTGCTGTGTGATGATCAGTGTTTGATCATTTGTGATATGATCATTTGTTTGATCATTTATCTTTGTGATCATAGGTTGATCATCTGTTGACCCAATGCGTGGCTTTTTGAAAAAGCGTAGCTTTGTGGACGAGACTTCGTCGAGCCTCACAACCCGGTAATGGTCGAAACAGGAATTGTGCGGCAAGGTTTTCAGGGGTAGCTCCCCTAGGGTATGACCATTCCTTCTGGAAAAGGGTAGTATCATGATATGGAGCCCAGATACTTACTCATGTGGACACACTTTATTTATGACGTGTGATGTTGGTTTCGAGGTACCTCGGTTAAAGGTCCCAAAGGACCGGGGGTGGCATATCTGAGGTTTCTTTTATCCCTTGGGAAAAGGGGTTGCCGGCCTTGTTTGGCAGAGAACAGTTGGTTCTCGGAACGTCCCGCCATAGGCGTTTCTTTCGTGGAATAGGAAGTTCCTTAGCCTGACCATTTGTTGGAAATCCAAACAAAACAATACGAGCCCTGTACGGTTTTAGTTGTATTACCTGCCATGGAATGTGGTGGTAACCTGCTATTGAACATGGTAGCTATAGTAGGCATAAGTGCGAAATGTCTATGCTGGCTAAGATTAATATTATACTTTCGAAATGTTTTCTGCACTATGCACTAATAATAATATCAAGATGATTTTACGTAGTAAGCATCTTTGACTATCATAAGAAGAAATCTCCTCCAATTCTGCGTTTGCATTGTGTGTGTGGCGGGAGGTCTTATGGTAGTTTCATTTTCCAAAAGCATTGCGAATTGACTTTAAAAAATTTTTTGCTATTTGTTTTTAAAGATAAACTGTTTTTGTTGCTCACACCAGTCCCATGACTGATCCGGAGTTTATTGTTCCCTTCCTAAACTCTGGGTGCCCACCATTTTCCACACGGGCAGTCTAGAGTTGGGTTTTTCAGATATTCAGGTTTAGTAGATTATCTGGAGCTAGTTCAGTCTTTGGATCGGACTGCACTTGCTTATCTTTGTTTCTCGTTATTGGGAGTTCGAGCTATATCTGGATTGGTGCTTTGAAGATGAAGATTATCCGCTGCTGATGTTATCTATTTTCTTTTCCGCTGCTATTTGTTGTATCATATCTCTGATGTATATTGATATTCATTTGTATCACTCTGTTGTATCAGATATTGTATATCAATGTATTATTCATTTATTCCGCTGTGTTATTTACTTAACTGTGTTATAAGCTCCCAAGAACCAGATTCGACATTTGAATCTACGGCGTTTTGAGTACAAGTGAAGTACGGGTGCCGATTTTCGAAGGTCGACTTTTGGGTCTTGACAATCACTGACTTCCATGTGTATTTGAAGATCGCTCCATTCCAGTTGCATCCCAACGAGTAGGCCATTCTTGCCAGCTTATATTCAAGGTTCCTTTATGCAATAAAAAGCAAGGTGGAAGGCTCTTCTATTATCTACCTTGAGGCGAGGAGTAAGTTTAAGCCAGTTGAGAACTCGTACTCCAAGTACAGTATGTTCAAGAACGAATACTTCTTCATCTGAGATAGCTCTCCATGCTTTCATCAGTGGCATTCTAGATGTGAGTCGCTTTCTTCCACTAGCTTCTTCTTGTAGCTTTGTGAAATCTTAGTTAAACGCTAATTTTTCTTTATTTGGCTCTTCTTGCAGATGCGGTGAGAGTAGCGATGGGAGAAGACCAAGAAAATATGCTGCATAGATTCCAGCAAATCTCGAAGGAACTCCGAGAGGTTCCTCATTTAGTTATCAATGAAAATTTGAGGCAACTTAGGCAGCTGGTTGCTCAATCGGAAGAGGCAGGCAACCTTCCACTCACAAGCCTTTCAAGAAGAAGAAAGGAAAATACTCATCTACTGATGAAACAAGTGATGTGCCTTCCTCTTAGCCTTTTGTCTCCGGTGCCTTCTTGACTACAGATCCACACGAAGCTAATCCTACCATCCTTACTGGTTCAGAGGAGCCAGAGTTAGATTCTTTGAAGGTTGAACCTTGTAAAAGTGGTTGGCTTAAGACTTTAGGGGAGCGGGAGGATGATAATGTTTGTACAAGGACAATAGAAGAGGCAGGCTCTCACTCCCACGATAGCAACCATACCATCTCAAATCATAGTGAAGCACATTCCTTCAGGCCTATTGGTTTAGATAGCTCGCTTAACTTAGAGGTGGTGAAAGCCCTGCATTGTGTTTTTGGTTCTGAGAAGGAGAAGGAAACTTTCATCCCTGAAGATATTTCCACTTTTTATTATATTCAGGATCCGGAGCTCGGGATCAACTGTGGGGATTCCAAGTCAATAACTAAAATCAAACATTAGTTGGAGACCCATGAGGACCCCAAGGGTTCGTGCAGTCACTATGTAGTTTTACAACACTCATTCACATTGTTGCACACTTATGCCATAGTTATGCTCTTTCTAGATGTCTGCTCTAATTCTAAACCGTTGTAAATTGCAATGGTAGGTAGCATGAGCTCAAAATGGGAAAACTGTTTGCCAAGATGAAGCAGCTGCGGCAAAAAGCACCTCCCATGGATGTTAAGCAGGCTGTGTCTTCATTCGGCCCGAGTGAAAATATGGGGCAACTAGCTACAAAGTTGATAACCGAGAAGATTGTCCATTACTGTCCAGCTAGGGACAAAGGTGATCGGGACTCTAAGGGTGGTACAGAGAAAATATATCATTCTCTTGGTAGTAAATCGAGACCTCGGACTCCGATCCATCCCTCCAAGTCTCCCATCACTCACCTTTTCCTTTAACTAACTCAGAAGCTTCCAAACAGCAAGAGAAGATCGATAAAAAAGAAACGATAGTCCCTGCCCCCGGGAGGAAAGATAAGGGGAAAGAGCATGAAGGAGCGGGCGTCATAACCGACCCCTTAGACTCGACTTTCGACGAATTTCAGCAACCTTATCAACCGAGAAATCCCTTGGCCCGCTTGCTCGTCAAGGCAACTCCTTCCTCCTTTATGGAGTCGATCGATCTTCTTAACGATGAGTTGGGTGGTGTAAAGGACTTGTCATAGTTCCACGCTAAGGTCATCAAGACTAGAGAGGAGATCGGCAAGAAAAATGTTGAACGGAACATAAAGATTTTTAATTTGAGAAAACAGCTGCACGAAAAGGACTAAGTCCACAAGAAAGTGGTGGATGCATTAAAGAGGTCTCACAATAAAGAGATGAAAAAATAGGCAAAAGAAATCGAGAGGCTTAAGGATGCTCATATTAAAGAACTAGAGCAGTTAAAGTATGACCACACTGCCAATATTAAGGCTGCTAACAAGGATTATAATGAAAGGGCTGGATAGCTCTTCGATGACTATAAAATGTCAAAGACAAGTTTACTAAGAGGGTGGATGAGTCCAAGCAGTAGTTGAAAGAGTGGAGCCCGGCATCGCCGACCTGAAGGAAAAGGTGATGGAGTGTAGAGTCGAGGGAGTTTCTCTCCAAGCAGAGGTCAAGGGCTTGACTACGGGCAAAGCTACTGAAACTTCTAAGGCTGACTTTGCAAGTAGAATGTGATGAGATGAATAGCCAACTAGACTAGGTGGAGGCACTCCTGGATGAAATTTACTTCAGAATGTTCATGGAGAAGAGCCTGGCCTAGATGGATGATTATTAGGAAGTTATGGTTTCTATCCACAAGTAGCTAATTAGAGAAGCAAGGAGGTACGCCTTTCAGCCTTGAGGCCATTGATGCTCGCTTCTCAATAGACAAAATGGAAGCTATCCGCCTAGGTTACATTAAATTGGCTAAAGCTGAGAAGGCCCGAAAGGAAGAAGCATAGAAAGAAAAGAGGGTGGCTTAACCTCTGAAACAACAATGCAAGGTCATATTTCAAAACAAGTTGTTTATCTCCCCATGCATGATGTTCCACTAACTGTTTTCCACGTTTCTTCATATCCATACGCGATAAGCCAACCTCAGGATTTGCCTCCTCCTCTGGATCACATTAAGCCTCTTGGAAATACACTGATTTCTCCTAAAGGAGGTAGGATTCTTCTTTATTTTCTACGGGCTACTGCCTACTACATTCGAGCTTACTTGGGAAAATCTATATCTGACAGTCCCTCTCCTTTCCATATAGGTGACACACTTATGATTGACCCTATTGGAGCTATCACTACTGATGTCCCGCCATCAGGTATTGTGCCTCCAGGCCCTTCTGATTCTCCAGCCGATGCAGCACAAAACAAAATGATTGCAGCCCTCAAGGATGATGCTGACCTCGAGATAATGGGCACCACAGAGCATACCGAGGACTTTGATAGGGAGGAAGCCTTGAAACAACAAGTCTTGTTGAATTTCCCTATGGATATGGCTAAAGTTAAGTTTGAGGCCATGAAGGAGCCGAAACAAATGAAAAAGAAACATGCGGAAATTGATGATGATATTGCCGCCGCCAGGCAAGAGTAGGAAAAGAAAAAAGGTGACAAAAAGTTCATAAACATCACAGCAAGCAAACTGTCTCTAAATCCAAGCCCAGGCCTAAGTGAGAGCTACACCTGTGATATCCCGGAAATTTTGGCAATATTAATTTAATAATCTGTATTGAATATTAAATAGATTTGATAATATTTGTTAATTAGATCTGAATTTGATTTAATAATCTTCTTTTGAATAAATATTTAACTGATAATTTATCTATTTAAAGACTAATAAATTGTTTCCTATTGACAATATATATATGTGTGTGTATATATATATATTACGGATAGAAATCTTAGTTTGAACCTAATAAATAAATGAAACTTGTTTTCTAATTCTAATATATTTTTGGTAATTTAGAAATTAGGATTTAATTTAAAATATATGGTTTTAAATGTTTAAGATAAATGATTAAATTTATCTTTTGGCTTAAGTTCAAGAATTAAATAAAAAGGTTTGTTTTAAAATATGGTTTAATAAGTATGAGGTATTAATTCATTTAAATAATAATAGGAAGTTATAATCTCTTTTATAAATTATTTAGTTTGAAAATTTTTATTTTCAAATAACATTTAGTAATGTATTGTTATATATGGATATATAGATTTAAAATAGAAGCGTTATTTTCAAAGTAAATATGTTGTTATATATATATGTGTATAATTTTTTTTATTGTATATATGTATAGTTTTGTTTCATTTTCTCTAAAAATGTAATTCATAAATATAAACAATAAATATATATAGGGAAAGAAAAGACAGTAAATAATATCTAAAAAAATAAATTATGGATAAGTAAAGTATAAAATAAAACATATCTTATCAATAAATTAACTTAAGTATTTGGTAGTTATGTTGAGAATAAATAAATAAATATGTAAAATACATATCTTATTCAAATGGTATATTAATGCACATTTATAAGCAGTAAATGAGTAAGCTTTTAAAACAAGACAAACTATATATATGTGCTCACAAATCAAAAGGGATGGGCTGCACCTTTTTGTTAAAAACAAATACATAAATAAACACTTAGAATCCTAGAACTAAATAAACTATGAAGGGAGAGATACAGGTTGAAATGCAAGGCAGAAAGAATATGTACCTGCCGTGGAGCATGGCATAAGAAACATAACAAATATAATGCAGGATGTACTAAATAGATTTAAAAAGCTAGGAATGATATTTGTAAACATAAAAGGACCAAGGCATTAAATGCCATCTTCTCTAGCAAGTTTGAAATCACCTCAGCCACCATGCAGAATAAAAATCTCTGATAAAATTGTACTAAAGTATACAACCTGTTTCTTTATATTTATGCAATGTTTTCGTTCAACACAGCAAGCCAGAGAAATTTTATTTCAAGCATCTTCATTTTTACAAACTCAAAAATAAACTGAAACATTATTCAAACAATAATCAAACAAGGGGATTTACAGAGGAATCTAGCTTCCAACTTTTTAAGCAAAAAGGGCTCTGTCTATCTTTCCATAACAATGTGAGTAAACAACTTTAATCCAACTAAGTATATATTTATTTGTTGCTTGTTAAGTCTGAGATTTGAAATTGCTTTATTAGGTATAAACATCCACAAATATTCTCTGTGTATAAATATTTGTTGGTGTGAATGTTGTATATGTGGAAACCATCTCTGTTTCTTGCTTCAGAGTATAAGACTCAATCAAAACCCAAATATCAAATCTCCCGATCTTTATTAGGCTAGAAGTTTCAAATACAAAATGTTTGTGTGGACATAAATCAAAGTTAAAAATTCATCTCCAGTAAATTAAGGTCAAGATATGTTTGGAAACTTCAAAGTTCAGATGAACATGCATAAACATGGAAATCGAATGTCGTTATTTGTTGATTCAAGCATATAGTGTGAATTGTTATATAAAAACTTAATTTTTAAAGCAAAGATGGAAATTTTTCACTGTGTATTTCAAGAGCAGTTGGTCCTTGAACGAAAATTGGGTTTCGACCAATTCCAGGCGAACGGAGGCACTAGCGGGGTCGGGGTTTGGGTTGAGGTTAGGTGAGTGATCAGGGAGTCAGGGAAAAATAAAGGTGATGGTGATCGTTGTCTGATGCGTCGGCGATAGGCTGTTTTGTTTTCTAAACCTAATTTTTGAGTTGGACGAAAATTTGATCATCGTGGACTAGTATGTGCATCGAGTTGCACGTGCTTTTGGAAAATGGTGGCTTGGAGGGTGACGAGTTCGTGGCTGGAGGATCGGGGCTTCTGGTGGCCGGCGACGAGGTCACGAGGTGATTTCTAGAATGGAGGTCTGGTTCGAGATGATCGAGTTATGCTCGATTTCGTTCATGAACTGGTGTGGGTCCTCGGTCGATCTGGGCTCGTTGTCGAAGAGTTAGTCGATAGGTCGGAGGTGTCGTGGTGGGTCGAAGGTCGCCGGAGGGGTTGTGCACGTGTACGGTGGTAGTTTGGTGTCAGGTTGGTGTTCGCGTGTGTGACTCGAAGTCCAGTTCGAGTAATTGATCGAGTAGCTCGAGTTCGTTCTCGAGTAGATTAAAGGTGTTAGCCTATAGTCTCTTTAACTAAAAATTTAATCAAAGATTTTAAAACTTGAGTAGGGAAGAAAACTCGGGTTCCACACGGGTAAATTTGATTTCGACCCGGAGCAGTAGATGGTAAGCAGTTTTTAACAGTTTTTTTTTAAAAACTTGGTTTTATTAAAATTTAAATTAGTTTAAACTTTGAGATAAATTGCTTGACGATAAATAAATGTTTTCTTAAACATTTCGATTTGGAAGTTTGAAGCTTATTAAATTTAAAAGTTTTAGTGTTTGTGATTAATTAAATTAATCAATAAGGAAATTAAGTTTAATTAATTAAGGATAAATTGAGAAATTAATTAAGGGTAATTAATTTACTTGTTTAATGAATAATTAAGGATTAACTATTAATTAAGGACGAGTTAACTGTTAATTAAGGATAAATCAAATGGATAGTTGATTGGTAATTAAGGAATAGTTAATCTTTGTTAAGATGTTGATTAATAATAAATAATTAGGTTTATTAATTAATAATTTAAGAGATAATTGATTAGTTAATTAATGATTAATTGATTAAATATAAGAATAATTATGGATTAATTAATTTGTAGTAAGAGGTATTGGTTAATAATTAAAGTTATTAATCAATAGTTGTTGGCTAATCAATCAGTTAATTAGAGGTTAATTAATTGATTTTAAAGTAATTAAGGATTGATTACTTTGTATTAAAGGAGTTAAATTAATGACTGAGGTTTATCGATGTATAATTAAAGGAATATTAATCTGTGATGAGAGATTAATTAATTGATTGATAAGTAAACAAGGAGTGATGAATTAATTAAATGATTGTAATTAATTAATGGTTGATGAAGCAGGATTAGATAATTGATTATGACGCGAATTGTTAATGCCTGCTTATGGGTGATTGTTTGTTGGATGTCTGAATTTAATGATATTTATTGGATGATATGCTATGATATTCTGTTGACCTGACATTGGTTATAACAATGATAATTGTGTGATGTTTATCTGTGTTACTCCTGGGTAAAAGTGACATCCAGTATTTTAATTTAATCACTTGAATAACTTGGGTCAAGATGACATTGGATTCGAAGAGTCCGGAGTCGGGTATTAGTTAATACCCGAAACCACTTCGATTCCTTATAGATTGATAAGTGAAATCAATAGGCTAGTATGGAATGATTTAAGTGAATTGGACCATTTAATCTAAGTTTTGGGTACTTAGAAATTGATATGTGAAATAAGTGATGTCTTTAACAAAATGTGAATTTTGTAAATTGATACGAGTTACCCCGGGTTTTATGTAGTTTTATGCTGTTGTTTTCCATGTTAGATGGGTTTACTCACGCTGGTTTCTAGCCTGACCCGGGTGTTACTTTGATGTAATGCTCGGGTCAGACCGAGTATTACAGATTTTCAGGTAAGGACGTTCAGGAGCTCAGGAGACGAGCTAGAAGGCAGGAACGTATGGAGTGTATTTCACTGTGATATATTGTAGTTATCTGAGACCTGTTGTATGTATATGTCCAGTATCTGTGAATATATGTTGTAACTCTGATGTAATGATAAATTAACAGATATAGTATTCTTTTTACAACTGTTATTATTTGATATTATATTTTATCCGCTGCGAATGTGAGAATCTGGGTTGTGTTTTCTGTTTCTTTTCTTCTATCTCCTTCTTCTTTTTCATAACTATCTGGAATTTTCGAGATCGGAAATTCCAGGTCGTTACAGTTGGTATCAGAGCTGAAAGGTTAAGCGAGAACCTTGGCTCTGGTGGGTGTACTCATTAAGGATAGGGACAATAGTACCCTAAAATGAATTGAGTGTATATATATATATATATAAGAGCGTACTTGTTATTTTCTTATATAAAGATTTTAAATGATTTTATATAAGAATATATTTTGATATATATAAAACAATATTTTTACTAATAAATGTTAAGTTATTGGTTGTTAAAAATTATTGGAATTAATGGGAATTAAGTGGTAATAATAATACAACCAAATTGAAATTGAATAAAGATAAATTTGTAATGGATCCAAACTGAAATTAAAATCCTGAATTTGTAGAAATGTTTTCGGAATAAAGAAAACAATAAATTGGTTTTCAGATACAATAATCTTGGTTATTATCAGAGATGATTAATAAGATGAGTATAAATGAGTAAACAAAAATAAAATGTTGGGGAGTAGAACATTTAGGTAAATATGATTTATAAATTCGAACTAAAGATGATTTAAATTGTGAAGTTTAAACCTAAGTTTAGAAACATTTGAATTGTTTCAAAGTGTTAAAAGAAAAGGATAAATAATATTGTTCAGAATATACTTGAATGTGATCTTATTTTAAAATAAGAAGTTGTTTGAAAACTTAAAAAGAGATCTGTCTTAAAACCAAAGGTGGTTTAAATTTTAAAGTATAGCCGGGTAGGCTAAGAAATAAATATGTATATATGGATACAAAAAAAAGGGTTGAAATAAACTCTAAATGTTGAGTTTTAAATTTGGAATGTAATGTGAAAACCCAAGGTGATAAGTTTTTGAACTTATAAGATTTATTAATGTGAAGTTTAAAATTTGAAGTGGGAATTCAAATTTGAGTAAGTTTGACGAGATTAAATTGAATTTAACTTAAAGCAAGTTAAATAAGTTTGGAACAAACAACCTGAATTGGAAATTTCAAGATGAAATTGAGATTTAACTTAGGAAAGTTAAATGGGTTGATTTGGTAAGGGAATTATATATGATCTCAAATAGGATTGAGATCTGGAATGGGTAGTGGATGATGAATGTTTTAAAGAAATTGGATGTTTGTTTATCTTAATATCATCCTATTATTATCAGTAATTATGAGACTGTGAATTTGATTATTTAAATGAATTAAGAAGTAGATTGAGGTAATATCTATTTCATTATTGGAATTAAGTGGAATTAAACTTTAATTTGAAATTTCATAAGTAATTTTGATTTTAAAGATAAAAATTAAACTTGAGAAAATGGGATAACTTTGAACATTAAGATTTGAATGTTTAAAATGAACATGTAAACTGAAATGATTAAGGATGGGTTCCAAGATTGAATTTGGGTAATAAATTGAATTTCAAAGATTTAATTGTTTAAAGGGGTTTGAATTATTATTTGAACTTTGAAATATGTTAAGTGAAGATAATTTAAAATGGAATTTTGAGAATTGAACTCAGAAATTAAATTGTTTAAAGATATTGATTTGAAGATAAATGTTAATTGAATTAAGGGAATAAATCAACATTTGAAAATTTAACTCGAATTTATGTAATTCGAAATGGTTTAAAATTGAGATTTAAATTGAATTAGTCCAAAATGGAATTTGATTTGAATTGTGGATAATTCAACTTGAATTGGGACTGGATCAATTTAATGGGAAATTGATTGAAATGTATATTGGGAAGTTGAACAGTTTGACTCTGGACTATTTTCAAAATAAATTGTTTTAATATGAATCTATTTTTTTCCAAACTATTTACTACACAACTTTTCTTTTTAAACCTAAAACTATCTTAAACTTGTTTTATAATTACTTTGGAACTATTTAACTATTTTACAACTGTTTTATAAACTAATTACTATATTTCTACTACTTTATAACTGATTACTGTTTTTCAACTATTTACAATTACTTAACTGTTTTGCAGCTATTTTACAAACTAATAATTATTTTTCAACTACTTATCTATTTTTAAACTTTTCAAGCTATTTTCTAAATTTAAGCTGGACAGAGTTCAAACTATTTATGTTTAAATACCCAACTGAGATAAGAGTTGAAGTGATAATCCAAATGGGGATTAAGGCAAAAGTGAATAAGTGAATGAAAATTAAGGTGAATGTGAATAGAAAGGGAATTGATTTAACTGATAATCAATGAAGATAAATACGTAATATGTACGTATATTATTCTATTCGCATAGTGATTTGATCCAGATTCGAGCACATAATTTCAAGATAGTATTATCGATCCGAGTTGGGACTTTTCGCTCGATTTTCGACGGCGAACCTGGATATGGATTTTTGATTGATTCTGGATATTCTCTATCATAGGTGTGACTATGCAAGGAGAATGACGGTTTCTGATCAAGAAACCAGATCTGAGTCCGCACTAGGAAGTCGGGTGGACGATACTAGTTCGGAAGTGAAATTGTGTGATCGAGTGAGCGATCAGATTGGTATTGCGTATGAATGATATGGGGACATCGTACGGGTTTGAATGAAATTGGCATTGAAAATTTGTGGATAAAAACTGAAAAGATTTTTGAAATTGAAAGTATATTTTGAGAAATTGACAATGAATAAAGGTGGAAATTTGATTTTGAAGTATAGATAAAAGGTTATAAGATGATTTTTGAAATGGAAAATATATTTGTGAATATATGAGGAACTGAAATAAAATAAATTAAAATTTTATATTTCTATGGTAGAAATTAACTTTATGGAAATAAAGTGGAAATTGAATATTTTTCTGAGTTAAAGTTTACTTTATAATAAAAGTAAGAAATTTGGCAAGTGACTTTATAAAGTAATCAAATTCGAATATTTGATTGGGAATAAACAAAGTTACGTATCTTTGTTATATTTGATAAAACTCCCCTTATTGAATCCATTGCCAGATGAAAAAGGTTTTTGAAAGTTTTGAAGTATACAAAGGAAACTTATATAAGTATAAAGTGATTTAAAGATTTCCCAAGAAAATTATATATATGAATATATATATAAAAGATTTTATGGAAATGGTTTTGAGAAAAAGGTTTTGGGAACCTTTGGATTTGGAAAAGGCTTTTGATTTTTGGATAAAATCAATATTGGGATTTGGGAAAGCTTGATTTGTGAATTATCGATTTTGAGAATCGATTTTGTGTAAAAGCATTTATATGAGATTCATACTAGGTGTATGATTTGGAAAATACTATATGTGTATAGTATAAAGTGTTTTGAGATTTGCTCTGGGGAAAAAGGCGCTCCCTTGAAATGAACTTCTCAGGAGTGCCACTGGGTGGTACTGCCTTGAGCCCCAAGAGGGGGTTTCTAAAGTTGATCCTGTGAGGAGTCCGGACAAAACTAGTTCCTGAGGATTATTTGTGTAGCGAAAGTCGAGGGGCTGGTGCCCACAGAGGCATTTGGGTTATGCTGTGACGACAGTGTAACTCGATGTCACTGCGATCTACTACAGACCATAGCGAAAGTCGCGTGAGCCGCTGAGAGCCAACAGTCTGCGTTTGATTTTATATCGGTAGACTGCGACACTATGGTAACATAGAGAAAGTCTTGTGTGCTGCTGAGAGCCAACAGTCAGCGTTTGATTTTATATCGGTAGACTGAGACCTATGTAGGAGTGGAGAAGTTTCATTTTGACAGCGAAAATCGTGTGTGCCGCTGAGAGCCAACGGTTACATGGACTTTTGCTGCGACGGCAACGTAACCCTGGATGTAACTGCGATCTGTTGTGGGTTTCATGGTGTAATCAGTTACATGGACTTTTGCTGCGACGGCAACGTAACCCAGGATGTAACTGTGACCATGGATGGGTGTGATGATTTCCAAAGCATTTTCACAAAAAAAAATATTTCCTCTATTTTCAAAAATTGTTTTCTATATTTTCAATAAAATTATTTTTCAAAGTATTTACACTGGGTGTTGGAAACGAGTTTACCGAGTACTTATAGATTTTCAGTCCTACGCCTGATCAACGTATGACCGAATCTCTATAAGAACAAGGATGGACTTGTTAAAACATCAAGCTATAAAAAAACTATTTTATAAAAACTATTTTGGAATAATAGTATATGGGTATTTTAAAAATGATCAAAGAAAATTTATCTGATTTTAAGCGTTTAAATAAATTCTGGTTTCGCTCCTTTTCGAGGACGAAAAGTTTTAAGGGGGGAGGAATGTGATATCCCGGAAATTTTGGCAATATTAATTTAATAATCTGTATTGAATATTAAATAGATTTGATAATATTTGTTAATTAGATCTGAATTTGATTTAATAATCTTCTTTTGAATAAATATTTAACTGATAATTTATCTATTTAAAGACTAATAAATTGTTTCCTATTGACAATATATATATGTGTGTGTGTGTGTATATATATTACGGATAGAAATCTTAGTTTGAACCTAATAAATAAATGAAACTTGTTTTCTAATTCTAATATATTTTTGGTAATTTAGAAATTAGGATTTAATTTAAAATATATGGTTTTAAATGTTTAAGATAAATGATTAAATTTATCTTTTGGCTTAGGTTCAAGAATTAAATAAAAAGGTTTGTTTTAAAATATGGTTTAATAAGTATGAGGTATTAATTCATTTAAATAATAATAGGAAGTTATAATCTCTTTTATAAATTATTTAGTTTGAAAATTTTTATTTTCAAATAACATTTAGTAATGTATTGTTATATATGGATATATAGATTTAAAATAGAAGCGTTATTTTCAAAGTAAATATGTTGTTATATATATATATGTGTATAATTTTTTTTATTGTATATATGTATAGTTTTGTTTCATTTTCTCTAAAAATGTAATTCATAAATATAAACAATAAATATATATAGGGAAAGAAAAGACAGTAATATCTAAAAAAATAAATTATGGATAAGTAAAGTATAAAATAAAACATATCTTATCAATAAATTAACTTAAGTATTTGGTAGTTATGTTGAGAATAAATAAATAAATATGTAAAATACATATCTTATTCAAATGGTATATTAATGCACATTTATAAGCAGTAAATGAGTAAGCTTTTAAAACAAGACAAACTATATATATGTGCTCACAAATCAAAAGGGATGGGCTGCACCTTTTTGTTAAAAACAAATACATAAATAAACACTTAGAATCCTAGAACTAAATAAACTATGAAGGGAGAGATACAGGTTGAAATGCAAGGCAGAAAGAATATGTACCTGCCGTGGAGCATGGCATAAGAAACATAACAAATATAATGCAGGATGTACTAAATAGATTTAAAAAGCTAGGAATGATATTTGTAAACATAAAAGGACCAAGGCATTAAATGCCATCTTCTCTAGCAAGTTTGAAATCACCTCAGCCACCATGCAGAATAAAAATCTCTGATAAAATTGTACTAAAGTATACAACCTGTTTCTTTATATTTATGCAATGTTTTCGTTCAACACAGCAAGCCAGAGAAATTTTATTTCAAGCATCTTCATTTTTACAAACTCAAAAATAAACTGAAACATTATTCAAACAATAATCAAACAAGGGGATTTACAGAGGAATCTAGCTTCCAACTTTTTAAGCAAAAAGGGCTCTGTCTATCTTTCCATAACAATGTGAGTAAACAACTTTAATCCAACTAAGTATATATGTATTTGTTGCTTGTTAAGTCTGAGATTTGAAATTGCTTTATTAGGTATAAACATCCACAAATATTCTCTGTGTATAAATATTTGTTGGTGTGAATGTTGTATATGTGGAAACCATCTCTGTTTCTTGCTTCAGAGTATAAGACTCAATCAAAACCCAAATATCAAATCTCCCGATCTTTATTAGGCTAGAAGTTTCAAATACAAAATGTTTGTGTGGACATAAATCAAAGTTAAAAATTCATCTCCAGTAAATTAAGGTCAAGATATGTCTGGAAACTTCAAAGTTCAGATGAACATGCACAAACAAGGAAATCGAATGTCGTTATTTGTTGATTCAAGCATATAGTGTGAATTGTTATATAAAAACTTAATTTTTAAAGCAAAGATGGAAATTTTTCACTGTGTATTTCAAGAGCAGTTGGTCCTTGAACGAAAATTGGGTTTCGACCAATTCCAGGCGAACGGAGGCACTAGCGGGGTCGGGGTTTGGGTTGAGGTTAGGTGAGTGATCAGGGAGTCAGGGAAAAATAAAGGTGATGGTGATCGTTGTCTGATGCGTCGGCGATAGGCTGTTTTGTTTTCTAAACCTAATTTTTGAGTTGGACGAAAATTTGATCATCGTGGACTAGTATGTGCATCGAGTTGCACGTGCTTTTGGAAAATGGTGGCTTGGAGGGTGACGAGTTCGTGGCTGGAGGATCGGGGCTTCTGGTGGCCGGCGACGAGGTCACGAGGTGATTTCTAGAATGGAGGTCTGGTTCGAGATGATCGAGTTATGCTCGATTTCGTTCATGAACTGGTGTGGGTCCTCGGTCGATCTGGGCTCGTTGTCGAAGAGTTAGTCGATAGGTCGGAGGTGTCGTGGTGGGTCGAAGGTCGCCGGAGGGGTTGTGCACGTGTACGGTGGTAGTTTGGTGTCAGGTTGGTGTTCGCGTGTGTGACTCGAAGTCCAGTTCGAGTAATTGATCGAGTAGCTCGAGTTCGTTCTCGAGTAGATTAAAGGTGTTAGCCTATAGTCTCTTTAACTAAAAATTTAATCAAAGATTTTAAAACTTGAGTAGGGAAGAAAACTCGGGTTCCACACGGGTAAATTTGATTTCGACCCGGAGCAGTAGATGGTAAGCAGTTTTTAACAGTTTTTTTTTAAAAACTTGGTTTTATTAAAATTTAAATTAGTTTAAACTTTGAGATAAATTGCTTGACGATAAATAAATGTTTTCTTAAACATTTCGATTTGGAAGTTTGAAGCTTATTAAATTTAAAAGTTTTAGTGTTTGTGATTAATTAAATTAATCAATAAGGAAATTAAGTTTAATTAATTAAGGATAAATTGAGAAATTAATTAAGGGTAATTAATTTACTTATTTAATGAATAATTAAGGATTAACTATTAATTAAGGACGAGTTAACTGTTAATTAAGGATAAATCAAATGGATAGTTGATTGGTAATTAAGGAATAGTTAATCTTTGTTAAGATGTTGATTAATAATAAATAATTAGGTTTATTAATTAATAATTTAAGAGATAATTGATTAGTTAATTAATGATTAATTGATTAAATATAAGAATAATTATGGATTAATTAATTTGTAGTAAGAGGTATTGGTTAATAATTAAAGTTATTAATCAATAGTTGTTGGCTAATCAATCAGTTAATTAGAGGTTAATTAATTGATTTTAAAGTAATTAAGGATTGATTACTTTGTATTAAAGGAGTTAAATTAATGACTGAGGTTTATCGATGTATAATTAAAGGAATATTAATCTGTGATGAGAGATTAATTAATTGATTGATAAGTAAACAAGGAGTGATGAATTAATTAAATGATTGTAATTAATTAATGGTTGATGAAGCAGGATTAGATAATTGATTATGACGCGAATTGTTAATGCCTGCTTATGGGTGATTGTTTGTTGGATGTCTGAATTTAATGATATTTATTGGATGATATGCTATGATATTCTGTTGACCTGACATTGGTTATAACAATGATAATTGTGTGATGTTTATCTGTGTTACTCCTGGGTAAAAGTGACATCCAGTATTTTAATTTAATCACTTGAATAACTTGGGTCAAGATGACATTGGATTCGAAGAGTCCGGAGTCGGGTATTAGTTAATACCCGAAACCACTTCGATTCCTTATAGATTGATAAGTGAAATCAATAGGCTAGTATGGAATGATTTAAGTGAATTGGACCATTTAATCTAAGTTTTGGGTACTTAGAAATTGATATGTGAAATAAGTGATGTCTTTAACAAAATGTGAATTTTGTAAATTGATACGAGTTACCCCGGGTTTTATGTAGTTTTATGCTGTTGTTTTCCATGTTAGATGGGTTTACTCACGCTGGTTTCCAGCCTGACCCGGGTGTTACTTTGATGTAATGCTCGGGTCAGACCGAGTATTACAGATTTTCAGGTAAGGACGTTCAGGAGCTCAGGAGACGAGCTAGAAGGCAGGAACATATGGAGTGTATTTCACTGTGATATATTGTAGTTATCTGAGACCTGTTGTATGTATATGTCCAGTATCTGTGAATATATGTTGTAACTCTGATGTAATGATAAATTAACAGATATAGTATTCTTTTTACAATTGTTATTATTTGATATTATATTTTATCCGCTGCGAATGTGAGAATCTGGGTTGTGTTTTCTGTTTCTTTTCTTCTATCTCCTTCTTCTTTTTCATAACTATCTGGAATTTTCGAGATCGGAAATTCCGGGTCGTTACAACACCCATGCTCTATTTGTGTTCTCTTGTTGGAGATAGACCGTTATGTACATATTTTTTCCTTTTCCTATATTAAACATTGTCATATGTGATCAATCGATTTTGATGTACTGGTGAGGTTGAGCACATATTACTCCTTTCTACTTGTGATTTTTGGCCTGTAATCTTCTGGATGCCTGACTATTATGATTTGTATATGTGATTTGTATGTCCATTGTCCTTGCTTACTCCATTTTTCCTTTTTCTCTGGTTGTTAGTTACTGCGTAATTCTCGTGTGCCTTAGGCAAGTTTGAACTAATAATCGCTGCCTGCCATGCCGGGCTTGGTTGCCCACCGTTGGCTAAGTCCTAGTCTGACAGCCGAGGGGGTTCAACCTGGTGGCTGTCATATCCTGACCGCTGGTAAGTCGGGTTCCCCGCGACCTCAGCCATGCGCTTGAAGCTGTCGACAACAGCGATCCTCCAAGTAGGACCATCATGGTTTACCATAGCTAATGGGAAATCGTGTGCCGACGTCAATAATGGACACCCGATTAAGGGATCACTTTGGTCCATCACTGTCGGTGAGAAGTTTGATCCGATCATCAATGATGGACACCTGGTTAAGGGATCACTCTGGTCCACCACTGCCCACGAGAATTATGAGCCGATCATCATGATGAATACCTGGTTAAGAGTCACTTTGGTCCATCACTACCGACAAGAAGTTTGAGCAGATCGTCAATGATTGACACCCGGTTAAGGGATCACTCTGATCCACCACTACTAACGAGAAGTGTGAGCCGATCGTCAATGATGGACACCCGATTATAGGATCACTCTGATCCACTACTACCGACAAGAAGTTTGAGCCGATCGTCAATGATGGACACCCGGTTAAGGGATCACTCTGGTCCACCACTGCAACGAGAATTTTGAGCCGATTGTCAATGATGGACACCCGATTACGGGATCACTCTGGTCCACCACAGCCGACGAGAAGTTTGAGCCGATCGTTAATGATGGACACCTGATTAAGGGATCGCTCTGGTCCACCACTACCGACGAGAAGTTTGAGCCAATCGTCAATAATGGACACTCGGTTAAGGGATCACTCTGGTCTACCACTGCCGACGAGAATTTTGAGTCAATTGTCAATGATGGACACCCAGTTAAGAAATCATTTTGGTCCACCATTACTGGCGAGAATTTTGAGCCGATCATCAATGATGGACACCCAATTAAGGGATCACTCTAGTCCACCGCTGCCTTTGAGAAGTTTGAGCTGATCGTCAATGATGGACACTTGATTAAAAGATCACTCTAGTCCACTACTTCCAGGGAGAATTTTGAGCCAATCTTCAATGATGGACACCCAGTTAAGGGATCACTCTAGTCCATCACTACCGCCGAGAAGTTTGAGTGATAACGCAGCTTTAAGAAGTTGGCTCTCTGGGCTTAGGCGATGTTTGCTCCTAGTGTTAATGTTAGTCCAACATGTTCAAATGATAAAGTTATGTTTCCTAACCATCACCAGGTATGACAAGATTTTAAGGGAAGCACAATTTATTAGAATTCATTTCATAACTGTTTTAATTACAGTACAATAAGTGAAGCAGTTGGAATTTAAGTAAAATAACGGCGGAGATGGTGTGCATTCCATGCCCTTTTGAATATAGCTTCATCTACTGTGCCGAGGAGGAAAGCCCCATTGCCTAAGTCCCATGTGGATAACGTACGGTCCTTCCCATATTAGGTCAAATTCCCCGGTCTGGGAAATATTTGTTTCAGCACCAAGTCCCCTTCCTTGAGAGAGTGGTGCTTGACCCTAGAGTTATACTGTGCAGCCATCCTTCACTTGTGTGACAACCCACCCTGAATTAGACATATATTTCGACCCAGAAAAGGCCCGTCGAAACTTAAACCTATTCAAACGCTGGCTGTTGGTTGATATAAAGAACAATACAGAGCTATCTATTCTTTCATAACTCACAACGGAAGAAAGAAAATATATATAATAATAATAAAAGTACCCATTTTATTTGAAATCAAGTCAAAGGTTACAAAACATAACAACAACAGCTACATCAGTTTTTTCAAAAGTTCATTTTATAGGTACAATAGAAAATAACAAGAAAAGATCGATAATAACTACCACAAGCTTTGCTCTCGCCATCTTCAAAAATCATCAACTCCTTCTCTAACCTGTGTTGTAATTAGGAGGGAGTCAGAATAATAAGTGTTTAGTAAATAGAAATCTCGAGCCTTACTATTTTAGTACTTGGGCAATACAATTTAAATAAGAATATGTCTTGCGTGTTCTAAAAATATTTAATACTTTATACAAGGAAAGGAGGTGGGCCCTCAAACAATCACTTAATACCATCCATTCCCGAAGCAGGTTTTCCAATCCCTTAACTCATAATCAACATCATAAATGTCTAACAATGAAAGAGATAGAACACAAGCCACTCAATACTTATTAATGGAAAATAGGCAGACTTTGACCATTTAAGACCTCAATTGAGGTAGGCCTCCATCATTTAGTACATATTCCCAAGAGGACTCCACATAAACATCTATCTAGTTGACATTGCATGGAAAACTCTTTGGACACTTAATACTTCCTATTGAAGCGGACCTTTCCGAGATATCCTTAACTATGCTAAACCCAATACCAACCATTTAATAATTCATTTGGGGAAAAGAGGCGGGCCCTCAAACAACCACTTAATACCTCCAAAACCCCAAAGCAAGTCCTTCGCCTTAGTACCCGTACCCCACGGTGACGTCTCACATTAGCCAGCTTATTTGTAGGTACTGGTAGCAAGATTAATAGGTCAATTTACCCAACATAATTGGGACAAACCTCACATCATCATAGTTACTTATCATAGATGATGTCTCACATCAGCCCCAAAATCACACTACTGGTAGCCAAATTAGTTGGGCTAACTTTGTGTGTCTTTTGACTGACACACATCACTTATGACTTAGACATATTTTACAACACTCTATATAGTATCACACATATCACTGTATCCATTAGTTAGATTATAGAAGAATTCCTTCTTATTTCGCCTTAACAATTCAATTACTTTCCTAAAGGAGATTTAATGACACTTATTACTAATTAACTACACAATTAATACATCATAATTGTATGGGGTTGATTATGCCCTAACTAACGTTAAATGTCAATTCCTTTTTAACAACAATAATACAAGTCTTTTTTCCATATTATCAATAGTGCCATATTTCCAATATCCATAACAAGGAATTTCAATATCCTTAATAAAGGATTTAATATTCATATCCAAAAATTGCAATAAATAGACTTGTACATAATAAAATTTTCAACTTAATCTATCATATCAATTCAATGGAATAATCTCAAAAATAGAAATTGCATTCTTGTTTCAGCTTCTATTCAACCTCTCTTTTACAATAATTAAACAATGGAATTTCTCTTTTATAAACGGTGTAAACTACAAATAAATTCATACTTTACACCTTATTCCTTAATTGAAACTTCATAAGCAAATTGGAATTAAAGAGGAGCGGAATAGAAATTGAAATCACCAAAAATTGCAAATACTACATATTCCAATAATTTAGTGTAAACAATTGAGAATTCAGACAAGAATTGACATTTTGAATTATAGGAGTTTTGGGTGGTTTTATTTTTTTTTATTTTCGTAAATCTAAAACTCATAAGGCATATTCAAATCCATAATATACTAAACTATTATTGGAATAAGATTTCCACTCATAGTAGGTTCTTAGCATTGTTCTCTTTGGATTTGAAATGCCCATTATAATCTCCTTCAGATCTCTTCTTTTTAATATATACAACGAGGGATTTGTATATGTATTAGATTCAGAAAGGTTGAAGGAGAAGAGGATTAGAAATTAAATAATGAACAAAGAAAGGTATATAGGATTTCTTACCTGAAACCCTAACGGAGTTTTTTGAATTTAAGAAGAGATGAATTGACAGAGCTTCGCTGATGTTTCCAAAATATTTGTAAGTAAAAGTGAGGGGTCTAGAGTCTTATTTATTAAGGTTGAAACATATGAGAACCGTAGGATGAAAATATGTTAAAACAGATAAATCTAGAATGTTCATTGATAGGAAAACCCTAGCCGCCACCAATAGGAGCTGTGATGCCCCACCTCTATACTCACGCTAGCCAAGGACACTACGGTGAAATGCCGTCGACTAGCATGAAGAATAAGGCTGTTGAGGAGCGACCATCCGTGTAATTGCTTTGTGCGAGTACCGATATGTCAGAAAATATAACTTACATTTCATTTCAAGAGGAAATCCGACATACAGATTCAAACTCAAAGCTACCACACAGTGGCTAAGTGGACCTCAGAAACAAATATAGAAATAAAAATAACACAAATCAGTCACAGACATTCATATCACAAAGGCGGAATAAGATATGAATATATCACATGAAAGTGTACATCAAAATAGTGGTCATATAAGATCCACTACATCACAATGAATAGATACAAGTGCGAGACAAAAGAATAATTATACATCAAGGAGTCCAGCTCTCAAATGTATAATAACAAAAACTACTAATCTAAAGTAGTTAGCCAAATGAATCAGATAATAATCCCTGATAAGAAGTCAAACAGGAGCACCTGAAATATCTCGGTCTGACCCGAGTATTATTTAAGAAGAAAATAATAAACGGATCAGTCTAGCTATAATTATCAGATAAAACGAGATAGGATAAGAGATGTGACCAAAAACGTATGATAACATAAATGCCATACTGTGTTAAGTATATATTTAACAACAAAGAAAAGTCATACAATTATCTAAAATATCTCATAACATCAAAAAGAATGTCATATTCTTTATTTTATTCACCAAGCCATAAATATTGACAAACATATAAATGCCAAACACAAAAGTTGGTGAAACATAAATTCCAGAAATCACAACGAGAAATCTAGAAATCACAAGGGGGAGGCCTATTACAAACGGGAGCATGAAACTCCCAACACGTGTATCATAAACGAGACACTATCCCATGGTCGCTAACCATAAACCGAACATCGACGCACCTAGAAAGATACACCCCATGCAAAGTAGAACATCGACGCACCTGAAAAGATACGACCCATGTATAAACTAACATCGATGCACCTAAAAAGATACACCCCATGTATAGTCGGACATCGATGCACCTAAAAAGATACACCCCATGCCTAGTCTAACATCGACGTACCTAAAGAGATACGCCCCATGCAAAGTCGAACATCGACGCACCTAAAAAGATACGCCCCATGCATAGACGAACATCGATGCACTTGAAAAGATACACCCCATGCACTGACTTATTGAGCCGATTGCTCCACGAACGGTCCAAAGACCGTGGGTCGCTAGCCCATAAAAATGAGATGAAGCTCAAAGGAACGGGGTATAGTCCCCCACGTGGACAAAGAGACATCGCACATTGCTAGTCTAAACCATAAAATGATCATCATCGATCATCAAGAAGTGTCGATTACACTAAGCTAGTAAATAAAAGAGTTTAGCTTCATGTCCCATAACCACTTGCTTAACTCAAATATTTACGAACAGATTGTAGATTTCCACTCGAAAGTTGTCACAAGAGTTTCAATCAAACAAGTCAAAGAATTAACCGACGAAGTAAACACAAGCATTTCATACCACTTGTTTTGCCAAGCCGTTTAATTAGATTTTCTCATACGAATGAGGTAAAGGTTTGTATATACTAATAGATTGGAAAACGGTTTTATAAACGAGCTTTGTATTAAAAATAGAGTTGAAATCATCTTTGTAAACGAGTTTGAATATTTACTATTAGTATAGAAACCTTTGTATTTTTAAAGTGACAAGTCATAGAAATGATTGTAGAAACAATCAATCATCAAAAATTCACATAAGAAGACGTGAATCAAATCCATGGAAATCGATGCCGAATCCATCAAAATGGATATACCAAAAATCCCAAAATGGTAGTCACCAAAATCGATAATAAATGATAACAACAAATCGGATAAATCACGAATCGATTAACATTGGAATCTCGAGCAAAATAATCAAATGGAGGTGAAGCAAGCAGGTCAGTCGACTGAACCAAGTGGTCAGTCGACTGACACAGGGATACGAATTCTGTATCCCCAGGGTCAGTCGACTGACCCAGATGGTCAGTCGACTGATACAGACCCAGGCAATTTCCTGGGTCTGGTTCAGTCGACTGAACCTGCTTCTAAGGCATTTCCTGCCTTCTGGTTCAGTCGACTGAACCTGCTTCTGAAGCACATTCAGTGTAGCCCCTTTGTGGGGCAAAAATCCAACAAACGGTGATCGGACGAGCAACGGGCGCTAAGGGTTTACGCCAATCGGCAACCCAGCCCTATAGGCTCTTCAATGCTTCACCGAAAACATGTTCAAACATCCGTAAACGGATTTTCACAAAATTGGACTAAAAACCAAAAATTGGAATATTCACCAAATCAATCCAAATCAAAATCAAATGAACATGTAAAGATGTTAGGAATTCATACCTAACAATCAAAGATAGTTATAGACATAGATGTGAGATAAAAATCTCACCTTTGAACCCAAAAACAATGAATGAGAATCTTAATCACAAAGGAAAGATCAACACTCTTCACTTCAACCCAAGTAGCTTGAATCTAAGCTAAAAAGAAGAACATTCCCTAAGTTAGGTTTAGGAACTTTCTGAAATTGAAGAGAGAATGAGTTGGAGAAGATGAAGAGGTTGCTTACCAAAGCTTCTTTTGGAATTTGGAGCAAGAATTTGTGTTTGCAATTGAATCTAGGGCTTGGAATTTCTAATTCCTCTTCTCTTCCCTCATTTTCAGTTTTAGCT
Source organism: Allium fistulosum (assembly GCA_030737815.1). Classification (NCBI taxonomy): domain Eukaryota; kingdom Viridiplantae; phylum Streptophyta; class Magnoliopsida; order Asparagales; family Amaryllidaceae; genus Allium; species Allium fistulosum. The sequence goes on along the minus strand of CM060904.1, from coordinate 1,187,473,163 downwards.
TGAGAAAAAGAAATGAAATGAGGATGAGTGGATGAAGAGAAGGGCTGAGTTAGGTTATAGAATGAGTTGGGTGAAACCCAAACCCAAAAGCCCAAGTGAAAATAGCAAAATTCAACTTACTCCAAACATATCGAAGCTTATACTCAAAAAAGTCGCAAACGCCATTTTGGACTCAATGGAAGTAGTCTCGAGTCCCAATTTGACTGTTTGCAAAAAGTAGCTTTTCGGACTTTAATCCGATTAACGATTTTATATTTAAATAAAATATTTAAATATTCAATCGTAAAATATGCGGGTTGTTACAGACTCCCCTCCTTAAAGAAATTACGTCCTCGCAATAATTAAGAGGAAAATAAAAGTAACAACCATAAAAGCATATCAACACAAAAGAAAATTTGAAATAAGAAGTTCACCATAAAGAGCACGAAAGAGTAAGTCCGGATGTGTTTGCTCGATGAATTCTCAAGATTCCCAAGAGAAATTCTTAAGATTTGAGGACCATTGAACTTTCACAAGAAGAATATCTTTATTTCGAAGGCGTTTAACCTTCGAAGTAATAATACGAATAGAATGTTGCTCATAAGTCAAATTTGGTGAAACTTGAATTTCTTCAACAACACCGGGCTCAAGAATAAAAATCGGAATTCCAAAGTATTTCCGCAGTAAAAAGACGTGGAAAAAGTCATAAATAGCAAAAGATTGAGCCGGTAATAAAAAGGTGATAAGCCACGGAACAAATACGTTCGATGATGGGAAATGGACCAACATATCGAGGTGCTAACTTTCCCGATCGACTGAAACGCACAACACCCATCATAGGTGAAACATGAATGAACACCAATAAGATCTAGACCTAAAACCAGTTCTCACCGGCTTTAAGCCAACACGAAGGAAATCGGCATAGCCTTCCGTAGAGTGCCTCGAAAGGTGCCATACCAATACAAGGTTGGAAGTTATTATTGGAAGAAAACTTAACAAGAGAAATATAATTTTCCCAACTTCCACCAAAACCAAGAACACATGAACGAAAGAGATCTTCAAGAGTTGATTCACACGTTCTATTTGTCCATCGGATTGAGGACGATAAGCGATGCTAAAAATTAAGCTTTGTTCCCAAAGCTTTTGAAGATCTTACCAAAGTCCACTAGTAAAATAATGGATCACGATTGCTAACAATAAAAGTTGGAACTCTATGCAATTTAGTTTGGCATAGAGTTTAGCCAAAAGAGGTATGGTCCAAAAGAGAAGGACGAGCCTCACGGCTACACAAAACAAGAGATGAACATGAATTGGATTCACGATCTCGAATCTCATAAGTGGATAAACTCTCGAGATCATTCCATCCGGATATCATCAAAGAAACAACCGCTTGTTTCTTACAACTAAGGGCGTCGGCAACACGATTGCCTTTTCCGGAAGTATAAAAATATCAAGATCATAAGATGCAAGGATCTCGAGCCAACATTAAGTTCCTTATGAGAAAATAAACATTCCAAAGATTTATGATCGAAGTGGAGAACGAATTTCTTCCCCAAAATAATGATGCCGAACTCTAAAAGCGAAAACAATAGCCGCGAGCACTAGATCATGAGTGGCATATCTAGTCTCGATAGGCTTTAATGATTTAGAAGCAAATGCGATAACACATTCCCTTTGCAAGAGAATGACACCAAAACCAATACAACAAGTATCGGTATAAACAATAAAGTCTTGATTCCCTTCGGGAATCGCAAGAATAAAAACATCGGAAAAGAGTTCTTTTAAATAATCTTCTTTCCCGAAAAGCTAAGACTTTTAAAATTACAATTATCTTTATGTAATAATCTTTTCAAAAAAATTTACGTCAATTTACTGTGTCTGACTGTCTCATCATAGCGTTTAGGAGATTCCTATCGATAACGTTGATCAAGCGCATCGACCAGAATTCTTAAAGCACCAAATGGGCAAAACAACACAAAATCGTCTTCTATATGAAAAACATGCCTCTTATAAAATTTACAAACATTCTTTTCTCATTTTAAGAACAAAATCCAATCATACTTATAATTATCTTATTAAAAAGATTTGCAAATTTTAATTTGTTATTTTCATCCATAATCAATAAATATAAGGATAAACCAATCGAGATATTCGTAGAATACTCGATTCACAAAATGGATGAAATAAGGTAGAAGGTTCGTCATACCGAATGACATAACGAACCAAACACAAAAATCACAACGAGTGTGGAATGCGGTAAGACGATGCTACCTTCCGCATCTCATAGCTGATGAAATCCGGTGGCAAGGTCGAGCTGAAAAGACCTTAGCACCACTCAAAAGATTGCTTAGGTGATAACCCTAAGACAAGCTCAAATATACCGGAAAATTCACAACATACTTGAATGAGAGAAATAACACTTTCCTCATCAAGTGAGTTTAAAGAATTAAAATGATATCACCGAATCTGGAAATCAAAATCATTAAGAACAAAAGAAATCTGCTTAACAGATTGAAAATGTCAAAGATAAATAGTCTGCATTGGACATAGGATATGGGCTTCATAATGATTAAGCCAATCCTTTCCCAAAAATCTATTTCGAAGCCTAAGTAATGCATAACCTGCAAATCGGCTCGAAAAGAATAATCACATAAAATAATCTCGACATTTTCACAAAGTAAATTGAGTGTTGCGGATCCATCAATCGAATTCGCAATTCTCAATGAAGTCATCAAGCCCAAAAAATTTAAAAGGAGAAAGAATCATCAAGTTCTTTTGATATAAAATAATGAGATGAACCCAAATCAAAAAGAACTCAAATAGGATAATCTCAAAACAAATATCGTCAAGGATAGAAAATACCTTGACCAAGAGAAGTGCTAGTAGAGGCTTACACAACCTTTAGCTTTCCCTCCTTCTTGCTTGAAGTATGGGACACGCAGATATATGATGACTCAAACTTTTGCAATAGCGACAATAGAGGGGTTGCGGACACTCCTTTGCATAGTGGTCCATAGAATCACAATTGTAGCATCGTCCACGACTAGTGGTAGGAGTCTTTGCTACAGAAGTTTCTTGCTTCCCTTTCTTGTCGGGATTGGGGCCTTTGAACTTAATAGGCCTCTTCATGTTATTGTTGAAGTTCTGTTTGGCACCCACAACTTCAACATTACTTTCATTATCGGCCTCTTCAAGTCGAAGAGCGATATCAACAAGCTGATCAAAAGAAACTTCTAGTTTCAGAATCAAAGGCTTTTTAAGGTTCTTATTCAACCCATAGACAAATCTATGATTTTTCTTCAATGGGGTATTAATATACTCGACCCCATATTTAGAGAGAGATTCAAAAGATGCGACATAATCTGCCACAGAAGATTCACCTTGAACAAGGTCAATAAAGCGTCGGGCTAAAGTTACTTTTTCAGCCTCCGGCACAAATTTCAATTCGAACCTTTCCCGGAATTGCTCCCAAGTAAGATCCGCTTCGATAATTTCAGAAATCAAAAGCTCATACCAATCTAATGCTCTTTCTTGGAGCATGCTAGAAGCCACTTGGACTCGAAGTGAATCAATAAGATCCATGCGGGAAAGGATGCGATCGCATGATCTAAGCCAAGCTTGGATTTCTATAACGGTTTCGGAACCCTTGAATGGCCTTCCACCCAAAGCGGTATAATCCCTGCATAAGCATGCAAACCCGGTTTTAGGGTGAGTAGGCGCTGGAACGGGTCCGGCAGCTTGGGCATTGTTCACAAGATCTAAAAGTTGTTGAGCTGACATAAATACTCCATCCTGAGGAGTAACACTAGATTGACCGGCGCTGGGACGGCCAGGTCTAACCATTTCTCTTCTCTAAGAAAGAAAGAAAGAAAGAAGAGGAAAAGGTTATTCTCCAAATGAATATCAAACAACCTTGATTGATAAAACAAGGCATCATAAAAGAAATAGGATAGAACGGTACGAAGACCCGAATTAAATCCTATGGCACGATTCCTAAGAAAGACTTAGGACAATGATCCTTGCTAGATTATTCTACATTGTTCCAAAGTTTGGCTCTGATACCAAGCTGTGACGCCCCACCTCTATAATCACACTAGCCAAGGACACTACGGTGAAATGCCATCGACTAGCATGAAGAATAAGGCTGTTGAGGAGCGACCATCCATGTAATTGCTTTGTGCGAGTACCGATATGTCAGAAAATATAACTTACATTTCATTTCAAGAGGAAATCCGACATACCGATTCAAACTCAAAGCTACCACACAGTGGCTAAGTGGACCTTGGAAACAAATATAGAAATAAACATAACACAAATCAGTCACAGACATTCATATCACAAAGGTGGAATAAGATATGAATATATCACATGAAAGTGTACATCAAAATAGTGGTCATATAAGATCCACTACATCACAATGAATAGATACAAGTGCGAGACAAAAGAATAATTATACATCAAGGAGTCCAGCTCTCAAATGTATAATAACAAAAACTACTAATCTAAAGTAGTTAGCCAAATGAATCAGATGATAATCCCTGATAAGAAGTCAAGCACGAGCACCTGAAATATCTCGGTCTAACCCGAGTATTATTTAAGAAGAAAATAATAAACGGATCAATCTAGCTATAATTATCAGATAAAATGAGATAGGATAAGAGATGTGACCAAAAACGTATGATAACATAAATGCCATACTGTGTCAAGTATACATTTAACAACAAAGAAAAGTCATACAATTATCTCAAAAATCTCATAACATCAAAAAGAATGTCATATTCTTTATTTTATTCACCAAGCCATAAATATTGACAAACATATAAATGCCAAACGCAAAAGTTGGTGAAACATAAATTCCATAAATCACAACGAGAAATCCAGAAATCACAAGGGGGAGGCCTATTACAAACGGGAGCATGAAACTCCCAACACGTGTATCACAAAAGAGACGCTATCCCATGGTCGCTAACCATAAACTGAACATCGACGAACCTAGAAAGATACACCCCATGCACAGTAGAACATCAACGCACCTGAAAAGATACGCCCCATGTATAAACTGACATCGATGCACCTAAAAAGATACACCCCATGTATAGTCGGACATCGATGCACCTAAAAAGATACACCCCATACCTAGTCTAACATCGACGTACCTAAAAAGATACGCCCCATGCAAAGTCGAACATCGACGTACCTAAAAAGATACGCCCCATGCATAGACGAACATCGATGCACCTGAAAAGATACACCCCATGCACCGACTTATTGAGCCGATTGCTCCACGAACGGTCCAAAGACCATGGGTCGCTAGCCCATAAAAATGAGACAAACCTCAAAGGAACGGGGTATAGTCCCCCACGTGGACAAAGAGACATCGCACATTGCTAGTCTAAACCATAAAATGATCATCATCGATCATCAAGAAGTGTCGATTACACTAAGCTAGTAAATATAAGAGTTTAGCTTCATGTCCCATAACCACTTGCTTAACTCAAATATTTACGAACAGATTGTAGATTTCCACTCGAAAGTTTTCACAAGAGTTTCAATCGAACAAGTCAAAGAATTAACCGACGAAGTAAACGCAAGTGTTTCATACCACTTGTTTTGCCAAGCCGTTTAATTAGATTTTCTCATACAAATGAGGTAAAGGTTTGTATATACTAATAGATTGGAAAACGGTTTTATAAACGAGCTTTGTATTAAAAATAGAGTTGAAATCATCTTTGTAAACGAGTTTGAATATTTACTATTAGTATAGAAACCTTTGTATTTTTAAAGTGACAAGTCATAGAAATGATTGTAGAAACAATCAATCATCAAAAATTCACATAAGAAGACGTGAATCAAATCCTTGGAAATCGATGCCGAATCCATCAAAATGGATATACCAAAAATCCCAAAATAGAAGTCACCAAAATCGATAATAAATGATAACAACAAATCGGATAAATCAAGAATCGATTAACATTGGAATCTCGAGCAAAATAATCAAATGGAGCTGAAGCAAGCAGGTCAGTCGACTGAACCAGGTGGTCAGTCGACTGACACAGGGATACGAATTCTGTATCCCCAGGGTCAGTCGACTGATACAGACCCAGGCAATTTCCTGGGTCTGGTTCAGTCGACTGAACCTGCTTCTAAGGCATTTCCTGCCTTTTGGTTCAGTCGACTGAACCTGCTTCTAAAGCACATTCAGTCTAGCCCCCTTGTGGGGCAAAAATCCAACAAACGGCGATCGGACGAGCAACGGGCGCTAAGGGTTTACGCCAATCGGCAACCCAGCCCTATAGGCTCTTCGATGCTTCACCGAAAACATGTTCAAACATCCGTAAATGGATTTTCACAAAATTGGACTAAAAACCAAAAATTGGAATATTCACCAAATCAATCCAAATCAAAATCAAATGAACATGTAAAGATGTTAGGAATTCATACCTAACAATCAAAGATAGTTATAGACATAGATGTGAGATAAAAATCTCACCTTTGAACCCCAAAACAATGAATGAGAAGCTTAATCACAAAGGAAAGATCAACACTCTTCACTTCAACCCAAGTAGCTTGAATTTAAGCTAAAAAGAAGAACATTCCCTAAGTTAGGTTTAGGAACTTTCTGAAATTGAAGAGAGAATGAGTTGGAGAAGATGAAGAGGTTGCTTACCAAAGCTTCTTTTGGAATTTGGAGCAAGAATTTGTGTTTGCAATTGAAACTAGGGCTTGCAATTTCTAATTCCTCTTCTCTTCCCCCATTTTCAGTTTTAGCTTGAGAAAAAGAAATGAAATGAGGATGAGTGGATGAAGAGAAGGGCTGAGTTAGGTTATAGAATGAGTTGGGTGAAACCCAAACCCAAAAGCCCAAGTGAAAATAGCAAAATTCAACTTACTCCAAACATATCGAAGCTTATACTCAAAAAAGTCGCAAACGCCATTTTTGACTCAATGGAAGTGGTCTCGAGTCCCAATTCGACTGTTTGCAAAAAGTAGCTTTTCGGACTTCAATCCGATTAACGATTCTATATTTAAATAAAATATTTAAATATTCAATCGTAAAATATGCGGGTTGTTACAGGTACGGTCGACCGTCTATACGCACTAGTCGACTGCAAGCGATCGACCAGTTAAGGTCAGTAGTCGACCCTCCTCCTATTTTGTGAACTTAATAAATTGTATACTTTTGTTTTATTTAATTCCATAATTAACTTCTAATGTTTATTTGTTATCTTTAACATTTCCTTAACCCCTAAGTCTAATCACGGTTAATTTTCGAATTTCAAATTTGATAATTATTTATTTATTTGAATTTAAATTAAATTATTTTAAACCTAAAGACTTCAAATGCCCATAACTTCTTCGTCTGAGCTCCGTTTTCAGCATATTATATATGAAAACAGATTAGAATTTCACCACGAATGCAACGGTAAAACTTTCGTGACTAAATTTTAAATTTTACAAAATTTCTATTTTTACCCTACTTAATTTATTTCAATTTACTTATTTAATTCTTACTAATTTTATGGGGTGTTACATTCTTACTCCTTAAAAATGATTTCGTCCCCGAAATCTTTTCAAGGGGCGAACAGTGTAACATGCGACAACATCCATGTTATATAACCAAGTTATCTACACAACCATCTACTCAATTAAAGTGCAATGTGATTATGTACTGCAGACACGCTATAATCGAGTTCAACCCTTGCATGAGTGTGCGATCATGTTATGCAATTATATATGAAAATACCCTAAGAATGCATAAAACTTCAAAATTAGTGTAAAGTGATTGTAAAAAAGTGCAGCAACCATCTCCTACCATATAATCTAACAACCACAATGCAACCAAATCCTAATTTTGGAGAGATAAGTTTACCAGATAAAAGCTTAGGACGAGAAGTCCTCATGCCTTATACCAGACTTTCTCCCTATTATACTTGGACCAATCTAATTTCTTTATTGAGGAGCTTTCATATAGTTCCATGTTCCACAGTGCATGTAGTGGCACAGGACGCTATTAGCTCTGTCTCAATATCCCCCAATTGATTAGGCTCTACCACGATTTCTATGCTATGAAGGCATTTTTTTTCAAATGCAAAATGTCATGGACTCCGGTCAACTTACAAGTTTTCTTATTTTTCCCAATATTGGGAAAGGTCTAATATCTTGGTGCTAACTTTTTTGACTTTCCAAACCTTACGACCTTCACATGCCGTCAGACCAACTATAACTTTCCGAAGTCTTTTAATTCAAATTTGATCCGAGTAAAATTTTGTCGGTGGTTTCCCATTGTAACGACCCGAAATTTGGTCACTTTAATTAAAGATATTTAAATTACTTTAAATATTCGAATATAGATTATTTTTCATAAATAAGCAAGTTTTAAGTGATGAATAATGATAATGAATTTATTTTGGAAAATGTTTTGAAAAAATATTTACTTTGGAAAAATACCGATAAAATGACCGAAAACCATTTTATCGATAAACAACTCTAAATCATAAAACATCGCGCACGGAGCTGGATATATACACTTATTTTTATAATCGAACGAGAATATGAAATAAAATTATTTACTTTATTTTTGGAAATTCAATGTACTTATGGCATCATCGGTGATGCCATTATATTTAATAATTGATTATGAATTTAAATTGTTATTTAATGATTTAATAATTATTTTAATTATTCTAATAATTGCTTTAAATGATAATAATTCATTTTAGTTAGTTATAAAGTAATAATGAATGATTTATAATGGTTTTAAAAAGTTATAAAAGTAATTTGAAATTATAAAGAAAATCGATATCGGTTTATCGGTATAATAACACTTTTTGTAAACAACGGTTTAATATTGATTTATATGATTTTATAATTCAAATGTGATCATTTTAATTCATTTATAATAATAAGAAATTAGTTTTCAAATTTTTTTTACAAATATATGTATATTAACTAAGAAGTGAAAATATGGCCGGAAATCGAAATTGGAATTCGTAGCGATTCAACGTGTAGAAGTTGTGCAGCATTGTGGATTATATATGACATACATATGCACATATATATGCATACATACATGAAGACAATCACATGCATATGGATACACACACACACATATATATATATATACATGTTTATATAAAATAACCAAAAATATTAAGATAGTTTCTCTTTTCCTTAACCCTTAAGCTAACTCAAAGTAAACCAAGGACACACCATCATCACAAAATTTGGAGGGGAGGTCATTTCGACTGTGTAAGGTAATGATGGGGAGGAGCATGTGAGTGATGAAGTGGTGAGGTAGGTGGTGTAAGAGATATTTATAGAATTTGGCTATAAATACCCCACCCTCTCAACACAATTTTTCATCTTCTTCATTCTATCCTATGTCATCAAACCAGAACCAAATGAGGAAATTCATTTTTTCAAACCATGTAAATTTTCAATGGCTACAAATTTCTTGTTTACCACTTCTTCCCATTTTGATCATAGCTATGTCACGAACCCACTTCTTTGTAGTGTATTTTTCGGCCCAAAATTTTAGGTCCAAGAATACCTCTAGTTCTTTTGATAATATCTCCATCAAAAAAATCAGAATCAAGTGTTTCTTTTTTTTTAATTTTAGATAAAAGAATTTGCAAGGACTTTTCTTTTGACCACTTTTCAAAATTCCTAGAGTAACATATCCAAAAATCAGTTAGAAGTTGAATCTAAGAATACCACTTCTTTTTTTGACCATATCTCCTTCAAAACCACTCGGAATCAAGTAATTCTTTATTTTAATTTGAATAGGAGATCATTTCAAAGAACTTTACAATTGACAATATTTCCAGATTTTGAGTGCAACATAGCCAAATAGCCGAGAGAAGATGCCCTATTTTTGGGTCTAGTTTTATGAATTCAAGGTCAAAGCTCCACCACCTCTCTTCCATACTTTCAGCCACCTTCCATCTCAAGCTAAAGGCCAAGCCTCCACCTCTTTCAAGCATAGGTCGTGCCTTTCCTATGGTCCTAGGCTAGGATCCGTAAGCTCCAAAGCGATCGTAGCGAAGCTATAGTCGTTTTGAAATTAGTTCGATTCAAATCAAAGGTGAGAAACTCATACTTATATTATACTTTTGGATGATGATGTGATGTTTGCAATGGATGTTTACTATGTTTTGATCATCATGTTTGGTTGTTTAATTATATTAACAAGTCACGTTTAATACACGTTGAAAATCACAAAGGAAATCACTTACCTTTAATAAATGAAATGGTGTATATGAGATTGTTAAACCTCTTGAAAATAGTTTAAAATGGTTTATAAATGTTATATAAACACTAAAATCCAATTTGGTAAAGCTTTAACAAGTTATGAAAATTGAGTCAAAAATAGGCACGTCGCGTAACGGTAGTTTACGATTTCGCGCCACTGAAAGTTAAATTCATTTAAACGATGGATTTGGAGTCAGAATTCTTTGTAATAAGAATTTTTCGAACCCCTACAATCATAGTTTTCAAAAAAAGTAAGAAAATTGAGATTTCATTTAGTATATTTTGAAATATGAGCAAATCGATTTTTCAAAATAGTCGCGGTTTGGCAGTTCGAAAACCAAAGGCGACAAATCCTTTAAAAATGATAATTTTAATTCTTTAAAATATAGAATAAATTCTGTAAATCTTTTAAAATGTTTTAAAAGAGATTGAGTTATAAAAATGGATTTCTAAATAATCAAAAGGTTGTTTTGACCAACTAAGCTTTAAAAACACTATTTGCAACATTATTCGCAGTGCTTTTAATAAACTTTTAAAATATGAACTTAACTTAACAATTCCTTTTCAAATATTTTATAAATGTTTTCAAATGAATAACTAAGTGTTGTAATAATGATTTGGAGATTTTATAGTTTATATAAAAGAGCTTAAATAAACGATTTAAAGAAAAGCTATTAAAATAAAGTGATTTAATCTTGGCTCTAAAAGTCAATGAGTAGACTGGATTTTTCTATTCGTGAGATTTGGATGTGAGGTGTTAAAGTAAAGATATGTTCAGGTGCAACCAGTGCCCTGGCTCAGTTGGCCTCTTCCCCGGGCGAGGGATAGATAAGGTCAAAATGTCGGAAACGAGACAAATATAAAAGATCCAAAATTTATAAATTTAATTTAATATAACTTGAATTGTATAGAGATAATCTTCATATACTTGGTGTTAAATTTCAAGGAAGGAACTCATACTATTCGTGGAATTTAAAAGGTGATTTCGCCGTTATTCCGCCCATAGTACTTGTTGAATACGGAAATCGATATTGAGTAGAATTTAATGATTTCTATAAATTCTTCTCATTTAGTATTTACTGGTTTTGGATTAACATCCTAGATAACATGGTTTCAACTCAATCAAAATTTGATTTAAAATTAAGAAATATTTGTTAAGATTTAAATAAATAGTTTTCCAAAGATAAAGAGAAGTTTAATGATTTCGTATATACCGAAAAGAAATGATTTAAAGTTATATATCTCTAAAGGATATTTTTGATAAAAGGAATGAATTAACCAAATGATATTCACCTATATACTTGACACCTCTTTTATCGATAATTGGTTTGAAGAAACCAGAGTCGGATTTGGGTGATTCCAATCAAAAAACCACTTCAAACTAATATATGCATTCGAAAGCAAAGTCATAAAATGGAAATGATTTGGAAGATGGAATATAGGGCTGGTTGTCACTGACCCACGGGGCAATTTCCCATATCATATTTATGTGGTAATGGTTCTTCATTTGAGATCTTTGATGCAAGGACTTCTACTAATCCTAGGGGTAATCCCCAATAGGATGTGGTAGGAGAATGCCTTCGGTTTATTCTATTCCTAGACAACTTCTATGGACGAATGTCTGACATTGCATTTCTAGATCACATTGATTGATCTCTATAAACGTATCATCTGTTTGGTGGCGGAGAAGGCAACTTCTCTTAACTTAACACCCTTTCCTTAGACATACGAGCTCAGGAGTTATACATCTATAGAAATCAGTTATGTGATTAAGGAATGGTAATGTAGCATTCAAAGTGGAATGTGCTACATGGAAGGTAATCACTACCTCAGGCCTCATCAATCGGTAATGGCTTAAACAGGGCATGTCGTAAGGCTATGTGGTTCGTAACTATTAGGGTCGTAACTATTAGGGTCGTAACTATTAGGGTATAGTCATCACCTTTCTAAATAACCCTTTATAATTCGGGTGTGTGGTGTATGCTATGAGACATCTTGGATATGTCGGTAACGACAAGGGTGATGTCATATTCGGTACTATCCAGGTCATGTAAGAGTACCAAAAAGGGATAGACCGATCTTGCCAGATTGTAGAGGATTGTTTGTGTATCCTCAGTACATTCATCTAGAGGTGTACTGTATGGAAGGTAGTCCCTTACTTGCCATTGTATGGAATCCATTCTCCGAACGAGCCTTGTAAGATTTTGATTCTAGGGCCTAACATTTTCCGGAATTTAATAATGGTAACAATTTCCGCTAAGATCCAAAAGTTTATTTGCAAGTGTTTTCAAAAGAATGACATTAAAAATAATATCAAATGATTTTACATAGCAAATGTTTTGATTATCACAAGGTAAAAACCCATTCTGTTTTTATGTACGACGTGGTCTTATGAGATACCCTTTGTTTTCAACATCCGTATTTTAAGTTTCTCACACTAGTACGATAACTAACCCGAAGTTTATTTTCCTTTTCCCTTAAACTCTAGGTACCCTAATTTTCCCGGGTAGCCAAGTAGTTCAGGTTTGACTTGGATTAATCGAATGGAGCTTAGAGCTGAAGATTTCCTATAGATAGTAACCCATTTCCATTCCTGCTACATTTTTATTTTGTTATTTTCAGCATTTGTGAGGACAGGCATTTATACTTGTCCAGGTTGAGCTTAGGATAGACTCTGATAAATGTATTTAATTTTCACTGTAAAGATTATATATTGAAATAATATATGTTATTCCACTCATGTAAGATTCTGTTCTGTCTTTATTTCTTTTTTTACGCTTAACAATCGGGTTTTCCAGAACTTGGATGCTTGGCACGCAATACGGTGGATGTATTAGTGTCGATTTTCGAGGTCGACAATCCTGATCGTTACATTTGGTATCAGAGCTTAGGTTGAGCGAACACCTAGGCTTGGGTTGGGGTAAAGTCTCTTCAGAGATAAGGTTAGTAATACCCTAGGATGAGTAACTCATTAGAGATAGGATAAGTGATATCCTAGAATGAGTTGAGAGAATTATATATGAGTGCGTATTTGTTAATGATATATATAAATGATTTATGTTTTGAAAAAATTTGGTAAATGAAATAATTTTACCTAGGCTTATATTTTAAATATAATGGAATATTTTTTAAATGATATAGTTATTTGATTAAATAAATGATAATACTCAGTTATTATCATTGATTGATTGGTTGTTTAATTTAAAAGTTTAAATACGAACACCTCATGAATTTAGTCTCATAATTTGACTATGGGGTATTCAATATATAATAATGTTGGTTTAAGATTAAAAGAATTTATTTAAGATAAATAAATCTTATGAGTATGTTTTATATAAGTGATTTTATAAACTGGATTTATAAAACATGCTTTATAAAGGAATTTTTGAGAATATAAATTTAGATATTTTTGAAAGGAATTTCAAATGATTTTTAGAAAAGGAATAATAATGGTATTATTTCTAAAATGGGATTTTGAAAACGAAAAACAATCTTATGATTAATTGATTCGAGTAGCTCAAAATTAACTAAAATAGGCAGGAGATGTATTCGGATGGTAAACGCTTCTCTTAAGTATTCCCCTTCTTATTTAGAAAATATGTGATACTATTGGTGGTACCCAGTTCCTTAGTATCATTTTTGAGTTACTCGATCTATATAATTTTCTAAAGTTAAAAAGAATAATATGAATCGTTAATTGATAAATTAATCGATGGTTGTCAAATTTTATCAAAGTGTATTATCTTAATTGATAAGCATTGGTATGCTTTGATCTTTAAAGGAAATGGTTAAAGTTATTAATGAATGGTTTTGGGTTTGTAGTAAGCGATGTTTTAGCAACATTTGTTTTTAAACCCATGAATGGCACTTTGGAAGATATCTTATAGGTATATTTAGATCTTTAATAATGGGATTTTAAAGATAATAACAAGTATTGGAATCTTTTATAAAAAGATAGAAAATGTTATATGTTTATTTAATTTATAAATGAGGTTATTATAACAAAGTTTTGGGAATAATTGTTTCAATCTCTTTGATTATATTTTAAAGTAAGTAAAACTTGTTAAGTAAATTGAGAATATACTTAAAACATTTAAATAAGTATATGAGTACTTTTAAGTATTGAAACTGGTATAAGTGGATAATTAATAAAAGGAGTATTGATTAATAATCTTGATTAACAAAAGAAGTTTTATTAAATACAAAGGTGTTCGCATTTAATATTGGTTAAAAGGAGAAAATTATAAGATAAGAGGTATATTATAACAAAATAACTTAAAATAATTTCTTTTAAAGAGACAGAAATGTTAGCAAATAGTTAAATATAAAAAAGCATCTTTATAAAAATGTTTGAATAAAGAATGAAAGTTTTATGAAATGTTTTCATTTTTTGAAAGATTATTAAATTTATATGAAGTACGTGGATTATTTTGTCGCACAATTTGATCTAAGATTCGAGTACAAAGCTTTGAGGTGTTTACACCGATCCGAAAAAGGAGTTATCACTCGATCCTTGACGGCGAACATTGATAAGGGTTTGGTTAAATACTTATGTTTTCTATCCTAGTTGAGAGCTATGCAAGGAAAACAAAGGTTTTGATTAAGAAGCCTTATTAGAGTCTACACTAGAGGATCGGAGGATCAATACTAGTTCGAAAGATACGTTGTGAACTTAAATAGAAGATCGAATCAGATATAGCATATGGATGATCTGTATACATCATACGAATATAGGTTTTAAAAAAATAATGTTTTGGGAAACTCTTTTGGGTTTTTTGTTTTAGGGTAATTTCGAGGACGAAATTCTTTTAAGGGAGGAAGTACGTAACGACCCGAAATTTGGTCACTTTAATTAAAGATGTTTAAATTACTTTAAATATTCAAATATATATTATTTATCATAAATAATCAAGTTTTAAGTGATAAAAAATGACAATGAACTTATTTTGGAAAATGTTCCGAAAAAATATTTCCTTCGGAAAAATACCGATAAAATGACCGAAAACCATTTTATCGATAAACGGCTCTAAAATCACAAAACGTCGCTTATGGAGCTGGATACACACACTTATTTTTATAATTGAACAAGAATATGAAATAAAATTATTTATTTTATTTTTGGAAATTAAATGTATTTATGACATCATTAGTGATGCCATTATATTTAATAATTGATTTATGAATTTAAATTGAGATTTAATGATTTAATAATTATTTTAATTATTCTAATAATTGTTTTAAATGATTCATTTTAATTAGTTATTTATGTACTTTGTTACATATATCTAACTCGTTGAACAATCTTGTTCATAATAAAGGTGTTTCTTTCTATTATATACTTGATATAATGTGGTTATATTAATTAATTAATTTAACTAAAAATATATTTAATAGAAAATCCATAAATGGCATATTATGTGATAGTAGTTACAAAGTGTTGTAAATGTGAGTAATTTATCACAATAAAACAAATATACCATTATAAATGTTCCTAGTTAAGATGCATCGAGACTGGATATCGATGTATCCGTTGAGACTAGAGTATGTAACGCTCTCCAAATGTTGGGCAGTCTATTACTCATGACTTCTGGGGGCACCTAGGGGTTACGTACTGATAGTTATTGGATAACTATGGAACGACTCGCTCGATAGCTTTCTATTGGTTAATATAACTAAGGTCAAACAGAAAATATCGATGTGACTGGTTTACACAGTTCTTTCGATTTGAGAATACTGTGGATCTTCAATATGAAAGCTCCGCTTTGATTATAGTCAAATCATGGCATGGAGTTCCGTTGAGTAAATATAGTTGGATCGAGTGTAATTACTGGAAGTGAAGCACGATTCAAGAGAGGATTCGTCTCCTCAATTATATGGGGTTGGTATCATGGTCAACTCAAGTCAACTCAAAGTCAAAGTCTCTAACCGGAACATTTTGGTTAGTAATAATTATTATTATTGAACCAAGGACTTTGTGTTTGGACTATAAAGTTGAATGTGGATGATACTAGAATTTTGACCAGTACCAAATTCCATAAGTACTAATATGATGTAGTTTTGACGAAGGGAATTGGTGTAAATAATTGTCACTATCAGGTACGCTTATAATAAGTAAAATTTGATTTTACCGAAAAGATCTATAAGCGATGAATTCAACCAAACTGTCATACCACCTGCTAAGTGACGTATGAACATTAATATTTGAATTGTTCAATATTAATTGTTGACTGAATTCACACCTTTGAGTCGCACAATCGTATTTGTGATTTCTCCGAAAACCACACAATTTAATTAGTTTGTAAAATGTTGCAAACTATTTAAATTAATTAATATTTATGAAATATTAATTATTGTTAATTTATTTGATGTTTTGAATGTTGTTGGTAATTATTTTAATGCTTATATATAAGTTATATTTGCATATATCGATATGCGATATCGGTAAAATTTTAAACATGTTTTAAATAATAAAATAATTACATAAAAGTTGTTTTCTTTTATTTGGAAAAGTTGCATATTTGGAATGTGCTTGGATCATCCATATAATGCTAAGAGGAGAAAATCAATTAATGAGATTAATTGAAATTTAAAAAGAGGAAATAAAGGAGGAAGTTCTAATAGGAGAATAGGAAAATGTTCCTTTAATTCTGTTAAAAACAAAACCTCCTCATTTTTGGAAGTACAGAGAACAGAACGTGACTTTCGTTTTTTTTTGTTCTCTTTTTCTTCCTCTTCACTACCATTTATCCATGGCTGAAACTTTACCCAAAAGAAAAAACATCAAAACAAATTCAAATCAACGTCAAACTAAATTAAAAAGGGTGGTTCATTCTTCTCTTGCAAAGTGGGATGGTGATTTTTAAAATCTGAGGAGAAGCCACAAATTAAGGTGTGATGAAGGGCAAGGTTTATCGGATCTAGAGAGTGATCAATCAGATCTAGGTATTCTTCTATCATTCAAGGTGTTTCTACATGCTTCATCCTAAGGTAATTATATATGCGTATAATTCGATATTTACATGTTTACTATATTATTGTTTTGATCTATGTTTATTTATCATTTCCTTTTAATGTATGTTTATGATAAATCAACATGTCTTGGATCTCATATTTCTACTGATAAATTGTCTTCATTCTCTGTGTTGTTTGGATATGTAATTTCTTATCACAAATTTACGCATGCCTACCTTGTTCAAATTTATTTTATTTTATTGTAGGTAGTTATGAAATTAAAAATTGACTTTGAATGAGATTTATGTATACTATGAGATAACCTTTACTTATTCAAATGCTAATGGATTTTATATATATATATATATATATATATATATATATATATATAAAGTTATTTACCATTCCTTGAATCTGATTTTAATTACATGTGTTAATTTTTTTTTACAATTGTTACAATCCTTGTTAAAATAAAAGTGGATACCTTGATTTAATATTAATGAATGGACTTTAGTGCAAATTTTAATTATTTGTTGTTTTCTATATTTAAAGTTCGGTGTAAATTTTGATGTATTGTTTCATTCCTAAATTAAAAATTTAAAGAAAACTTTTAACTTTAAAAACTAAAAACCTTTTATACAAATGTATATATACATATACCATATGCTACATTATCTGCAAATATACGCTTTCATATTCAAATTATTAAATTTTAATTATCAGTTATATGTAATATAAATGTTTTTTTAAATCAAATTTGTACAAAGATTATGAGAATAATGTAACTTTTTTTTGTTAAACATTTAATCAATTGGAATATTTTCTATTAATGTTAATTTAGGATTTCAAATTAAGTAAAACAACCAATAGGTTTTCACTTTGTACGTATGTATCCATAATTATTATTAATGTATGCATTCGTAATTATTATGAATGCATGCATATATTTCATTAACAAAATTTAGACAACGAAGGCATGTGTAGATTTGGTTGATAGGTAATCAGTGTCATTTAATGTATTAATTGTTACAGCTAAATGGTGAAAGAAATGAAAGTTTTTCCTCTTTTCATATTCTATCATATCCATGTGTAGATTTGATTGATAAGTAATAAATGACATTTAATGTATTGATTGTCATAGTTGAATAGTGAAAGAAACGATAGGTCTCCCTCTTTACACATTCTATCATATCCATGTATAGATTTGATGGATAAATAATAAATGTCATTTAATGTATTAACTGTGATAGTTAAATGTTGAAAGAAATGATATGTTTTTCTCCTTTCATATTCTGTCATATCTTCCCTTTATTAATTGAATATAGTAACAGAGGGAAACAAATAATTTCCTTCACTTAATTTATTTTTACATGTTTCATTTATACATATATAGACCACATATGCACCGCACTTACACTTAACATAAATGAATGTATTTGATACATTCATCATATCACATACATTTGTATATTTAAAGTTCCTTAAATTACCATATTGAATAAAATATTGATTTTATTTTAAAAAATTAGATAAGATCTAAATGCATTTAGACTTCATAGGCCCGTTAATGATCCAAAATGGTAAATTTTTTGAAATTCACCCATTTCTTCCGCTACGGGCTGGCCCAGTTCTAACAACGGTGTAACGAACGCGGGAATTTCGATCCTCGAAAATCGACATCAATACGTCCACTGTATAGAATGCCGAGCAATCGAGTGCCGGAAACACCAGTTCATTAGGGGTGAAGAAGAAAAGGTGGAAGAAGAAACGGGAAACAACAACACAGAATCTCACAATCGCAGCGGAACAAAATATAATATATAATAACAGATTTTAAATACAAGAACTGTACTATTAATATACATACCATTATCAGAGTACAATAGACAACAATCAATCTGGATAGTTTAATAACTTGTCCTCACATAGCGGAAATATAAATCAAGTACGGGAATACGTCTTTGTCATCCAGCTCGTCTCCTGAGCTCCATAGCAACCTATCCTGAATCTGTAATACTCGGTCTGACCCGAGCATTATAATAAAATAACATCCGAGTCAGTCTAGAAAACCAGCATGAGAAAACACACTCAATTTGAATATTAACTTTTATCAAAATCCTTTGAAAGCAAAGGTATCTCGTAAGACCACGTCACACATAAACACGATGGGTTTTTACCTTACGATAACCAAAACAACTTTTATCAAAATCATATGATATTATAATAGTGTCTATAGAAAGTAAATAGAAAATAGCTGAAATGCTCGCATCTCACGTTTTGGCATAGTTGGGCACAATCAAAACCATACGGCACTTATTGGAGAATGTATTCTATACAATGACTAGGCACTGGGGTACCACCTATCACATTACACTTCTAGAAAAAAATGTACCGAGAACCTCGCCGGGATCCCCTACAACACAAGACCGGCCTTATCCCCAACCTGGATAGAACCGAATATGTTATCACCCCGGGTGTTCCCACCCTTATCGAGAGCTCTTTTGCATGCGCCACTGTATCCATAATTTATAATATATCCGTGGGTATCTAGAAAGGTGATAACATACCCACTTAGCCTTGCTGCATTTCCCTTGATTTTCAGTCATTCCGGTTGATGAGGCTTGAGGCTACGATTACCTTTTAAGAACAATTTCACTTAGAATGCTCATCGTCCTCCAATGACGATGTTCTGATAACATTTGTCCATACAAGTTGTCCTAAGTCTGGAAAAACCGAATCATCGTCTTCACTATCTTCATGATATCCATTCGTAGCGCTCAAATCGGATCAAAGTGGTTTTCGGATAATTAAATCTAATCCCGGTCTCTTCGAAACGATTAATGAAATTGCCTAATATTTGATAGTCGGTTATTTGACTATCAAATAACATCCATAAGCAGTCACTAGGCCCATATTATAATTTTCTTCCAAAATATTCATTTCAAAATACCTTTACAAAGGTATATATTCAAATTCCTTTCCATATTCCAATATTTGAAAACAATTTCAAATACTTAAATCCATAATAGGATATTTCCAAGCCATTTCAACACGTAGAAATATTTCCAAATTTCCATTTTAAAACTTAGGAAAACATTATAAGTCTTATTTTCCAAAATCATTTCAAATATCAACACTTCAGAGAATATTTCGTAACTTATCTCATAAGTCTTCGGAATCATTAATAAATTCCCTTTAACAATTTCCAAAACCTAGTATTCTTATTTATAACCCCACTCAACAATTTATAACTTCTTTTATGAATTCAGATTTCATTTTTGAAGTTTCCATATTCAACATTTTGAAATTCATTTCCTCAAAATCCCTTATAAAGTTCCTCTCCTCAAAATCATATCCATTTATAAGCCCCATTTACGAATCTTGAGAGAATTTATAAATAAAATTTTCTATCACTTCAAAACTCTATATATATATATATAATAAGTATCTAAAAGAATAGTAATTTATTTTTAAAACAAGTTTAAGTAGTCATTTAAAAATATCGAAACCCTTTTTCTAAACATCAATAAAATCAATCTCAAAGCTGATTTTTAAAATTAGAATTTATTAAAACAAATATTGTATTCGAGAAATTCACTTTTCGATGTACTTTAATTCTACTAGTTTAAAATTTCATAGTTTGATATATAACATTTTCCTTTTAAAAACAAACTTAAATTCTTAAAATTAAAGATATTTTAAAAAAAAATTCAAATAACCAATTAAATTTATAAATCCTCTCGATTTACAACCCATCGATTCCATTCCAGCATCCTATCCATTTCCACTTTTCAAAAATAGTATCCACTATTTTTTTTCAACCCTATTTCCATATTCTAATATAAATTCGCCCTATGAATTTTCTATTCCCAAATTTTCATCAATTATCGATTTCCTTTATTTATAAACATCGTTTATAAATTTATAACTTCTCCGAGTTTCACTTTTTATAAAAATAATCTCATTTATAAAATTCCATTTTATAAATTCAATTCCTTATAAATTCTATTCATTTCTGCCAATCTATTTTTAATATCGATTTCAACTTCTTTTCATATTTCCTAGAAATATCATTTAAAAATCCATCATTTAAAAATCCTTTATATAAATTATTTTAAAAATCTCTATTTAAAATATTTTTACGAATAGTTAAATACAAACTATAATCAATTATTGTTTTATCCAAATCAATTTCTTAAAAATAATCCAAATTTCGATATAAATATTTTTACATTCAAAATCTCCATTAAAATCCTTTAAAATTCCAAAAATAATACTTATGGTATTTAAAATACCAAAGTTAGGCCATTGCTACTATAGCATCCAATAATTCACATCACAACAATAATCTATAACAAATTATTCTAACACATCATATGTTATTATATATGCAAAATAATCAATATAAATTCGAAGAATCCAGTTGGATCTCTCCAACTTGTTTCCCTGCATCACAGATGTTAGTACAACATAAAAATACCAATCTCACTTCAAGGGGGATATCGCGGTATATAGGGTCATCCGCTATTATGCGGGGCGCATAGGGTCTCATCCGCTAATATATGCGGGAACATCAATCCAACTACTGATATATATACTACTATATATATATAACGTTTAACTGATAATAATAATTATCAAATCATCCAATCAAGCCATAATCAATTTTAATCATTATAAATTTAACTCGGTAATCCAAAGCGAGTGAGATTAACTCACTAGTACTCCAATCGTCGCCTTCGCATCACAACTGTCTTTATCACACTCCAACACTCACACGAACAATACCTTCATTACCCATTCATCTTCTCGCGGTCAGCAACACCACCACCTCAATCACCAACATCATTTACCCAAACCGCTGCTCACACCTTCCGCACAGATCCCAGCTCCGAAATAGCCTACCCGCAACCAGAAATCACACACTAATCACTAGCGAACGCCACCACACACATGCCAGGATTGCAACCACCACCTGAGACCAACAACTACAGCATCAACTCCATCACTTGGTGGCGTCGTCGCCCTCCAGCCCAGTCGCCTGCACCAGCCAACCAGCTGTCCTCTATGCGCGTAAGACCCTCAAAATCGCGACATCTACATCATCACCTACTTCATCGCAACCTTCCCTAACACTCGCGATAGCGACTCCAACCAGCACGAACACCTCCCTCGTCACCTAATTCCACTCGCGATCTTCATGACTCCATGTGTAACGACCCAGAATTTTTGATAATTAAAATTCGAAAATTTAATTGATTTTAAATATTAATATGTGGAATTAATAAGTCGGATAATTTAAAATTCGAATATTGAGTTTAATTGGATAGTTAAATCAATAATTTAATAGTGAAATTCCAGAAATAATTTAAATCTCGATTAAATATGATTGAAAATGATTTGTAAAATTTTATTTAATCATACTGGAATTATAGAAAGGTTATAGAACTTTTAAAATTGAATTTGGAGTTAATCTATGAAAATTGAATATTTTAATATTTAATTATCGACTGTAAAAATAGCCAATTTTCGAACAGTCTCAGAATTGAACGAAACCAGTTCCATTGGATCCGTAATAGTTAGTTATTATCGGATTTCAATTTTCGTATCAATCGAAGTTATCGTTTGACCGTGGCAACTCGAAACGCATCGATATCGTTTTAATTTTAAATCGTCGAGTTAAAATAGTCATTTTTCGAACAGTCTCGGATTTCGACAAAACCAGTTTCATCGGATCCGTAATGTGATATTATTGTAAGATTTCAAATTTCGTAATTTTTGGAGTTACCGTTTGTCCGGTACAAATTAAAACGCCTCGAAATCGATTTAAATCGGTTTAATTTAAATTGATCGTTTATTTCCATATCTCACACATACGATCGAATTAGCTTCCGAAACCTGTTCCATTGTGTTCGGAACACGGGGTAAACCCTAGAAACATCAGCCGGCACGCTCGATTTGGAGTTCGGAAAATCCGGGGTGAATAGTGTTTTGAGACGTTTTCTATAAAAGCCCTTCCTATCTTCACAATTGCAAGAGAATGAAAACCCTAACCCTAATATTTCTTCAGCCGCCACCAAAATTTCAAATGGCCAGTAACGCACGATTCTTCTCTTCTCAATCTCTCTCGATCCAAACACTTCTAGCATTCGATTCCTTAATGAAAGTTGTAGAGAGTGAGAAGACCTTCAGATCCATACGGTGATGATGATCATCAGAGCATCGTGGAGGCGAAAAGATGGCCGCATACGTGCGAAGTTCGAGCACGATTCTCGTGCAAAGGAGGCGACCGAGCTTGATGCCGTTCTGGGCGTGGGTAGAGCTCGACTAGGCGAGTGGAATGGAGACATCTGATCTACGTGGAAGTGCTGGGAGATGGATGCGAGCGCTAGGGTTTCGTGGCGGCACGTTGGGTTCTCGCGTGAAGAATGCCTGGAGACGAACGGAAGGGAAGAAGCAACCATCGGCCCAGATTTTCTTCTGTTAAGACGAACGGCAGATGAGAGTTAGGGTTTAAAATTTTAATTAAAATGTTAATTAAGTGATATTTAAATTTGTATAAACTTTTGAATGCGATAACTTTTTGCTGCGAGATCGGAAAATGATGAAACGAAGTGCGTTGGAATCGTGTCGTCGAACACTACGCGATGCAACTGGATTGGAGTCATTTGGAGCTAGTTTGAATTTCGGGTAAAATTAAACGCGCGTTTAATTTTATTCGAAATAAACGCTGGAATCAGAATTAAAATCACGGTGAGATCTTCTCACTCAAAAATTGAAAGTGGAATTTTCAGTTATTGATTTGATTGCTATTGGATGTGATATTAGATATAGTAGGATATATATCTATATATAGCAATATATACATATTGGCATATGTATATATTGGATTGATGATTTCCCGCCTCGTATAGCGGATGAGACCCTATTGCGCCGTTAGTAAGCGGATTATTTTTATAAAACCCATATACCATGATAATTCCGTACTGGAGCGGAATTGGTATTGTGCTAACGTCTTTGGATGCAGGGAAACAGGTTGGAGGGATCCAACTGGATTCCTCAACTGTATTTACTTATTTACAGATATTGATGTATATTCTGTTATCATATTGATATATGATATTGACTGTTGTGATGGACTAATTGATGCTGTTGCATCATCGGATTCAGTTTTTGAAATGTAAAAATAACGACTTTTACTTTAAAAAGGTTTTTAAAGTGATTTTTGAAAATATACTTTTTATGGAATTTTTGAATCGATTTATAAACGTAAAGTTTTAAAGTTATAAAATTTATAATTTTTAGTGAAATAAAACCAAAGTGTCGTTTTTGAAATAAAAGTCGATTTATTTATAAAATGGTTTAAGTTGGGATTTTTAAATAACTATAAACGATTTGTATAGAAAAATTTATAAAATTGATATTTTATAAATCAAAATATTGGACTTATAAAACGAATTTTATAAGTGTTAAAAAAAAGTATAAATGGATTTCATAAGTGAATGAAATTAATAGATTTACGTTGTGAAGTTAAAAATGAATGAAGTTGTAGAATAAAGGATTTATAAGTAATTTACTTATAAATTGGATTTTTGCCTTTAAATGGAATGTTAATTGAATTTGTTCATAAATAATTCTTTTTAAAGTTGAAATCGTTATAAAGTACAAATGCGATTTATAAACATTGTTTATAAATCCGAAATCACTTATTTTTATAAGTGAATTATAGAAGTTAATAAAATGAGATTTATAAACCGGAGTTGTTATAGAAAATAGAAAATGGAATTTATGAACGTTGTTTAATAAATTCGGAAATCAATCAATCAAATTTGATGAATTTAAGATAGAAGGTTATTAAGGGAATTTTATCCACGATTTTGGATAGTGGACAATTCTTGAAATAAATGTGTAGAAAAGATTTAAATATGGCTAAGTGAAGTATATTCACGATTTTGGACAGTGAATATGTTTTAAGTAGAATGGATATGGTTTTGGGAAAGCGATATTATAAAATGAAGTAATTGTTTTAAAAGATGTTTTAAAACGTGTGAATTATCGAAATCATAGATTTCAACATTTATTGTTGAAATAGACGTTTTCGAAGAATAAGGAAATGATGGACTATAACACTGTTGTTATAGTAAATGATTTCCGAAAGGAAATGTTTTGATGTAGTATTGGGATTTATATATCTATTAAAATCTGAATCCCTATACTAGTGATTTTGAGTCGTCGTAACGATGTTTTACGTAACATTCGTTTTGACTCAAATAAATGTGTTTAAAGAGAATGATTTCCTTAAAGAATGAATATATACTTAATATTGATTTAAGTATATCGAATATTTTCAAATGTTGAAAAAAAATGATTTGTGAAATACTTATTATTAAATAAGTATGGAATTGCTTTTCCAATATGAAATGAACTGTTTTTGAGATTTTATCTTCAAAGATAAAATGAAATGTGGAAATTGAATATTTGAAATTTGTTTTCAAACGGTTAAGTGTGGAAATTTTATATCTAGTAAAAGATATTTTGGAAGATGAAATAATTTGGAAAATTATTTGGAATCTGATGATGTTGCGCATCTTTATTGATAGTTAAATAACCGACTATCAATAATTACCTTGAATGATATTTGTTGAGAATTGGATGAATTTGAATGCCACACTTGTTTTTAAATAAGCGCTCACTATTCGGGTTAGCCGGGAAAGGACCATGGGGTCGTATAACCCATTCCGAATATGTGATACGTCGTTATGAATTGCATTCGAAGACCGGTGTTGAAGACCGGATATTTTTGAAAACGGAAGGATTACCGTCGAGTTACTCTACATCGGCTGATCTCCGATTTAGAGGTTTTATCACCCTTAGTGACGGGAAGTCCGGACATGATTAGAAATTTATCCGGATATGCAAGGGCTTCGTGAGAAGTGCCTTCGGTTCTGTTCGATCTCGGAACAGACCTGTATGGATTGTGTGTCTGACGTTACAATTTGAGATATAAAGCTGATTTCTTTCAAATACATTTCTGTTGGTGGCGGAGAATTTATTCTCTTAGCTTAACACCCTTCTCTGAGACGTACGAGCTCAGAGGTTATGTAGTTGAAATTCATCAGCGATATACTCCCAATTTGGTAACGTGGCATACTGAGTGTTGCTGTGAAATGATCAGTGTTTGATCATTTGCGATATGATCATTTGTTTGATCTTATATCTTTGTGATCATAGGTTGATCATTTTGTTTGACCCGAAGCAGGGCTTTTTAAGAAAGCGTAGCTTTGTGGACGAGACTTCGTCGAGCCTCACACCCCGGAAATGGTCGAAACAGGAAGGATGCAGCAAGGTTCTAGGGAGTAGCGCCCCTTAGTGTATGTCATTCCTTCTGGATAGAGGTGGTATCATGGTATGGAGCCCAGATACTTAACCTATGTGGTTGCTGCATTATTATCTATGTGGTTTGTTGGAAATCGGGGATCCTCGGGAAGATCGGTTACGATCGGGGGATGGCATACGCGTGTCAGTAGTTACCTACTTTTGCAGAGGTAACCCGGCCTTGTGTTGGCAGAGATCTAACCGTAATGTTAGGTTATTTCTCGGGTCGTCTATTCCAGGGACGTACCCATCGTGGATAGGAAGTTCCTTAGCCTGACCATTTGTTGGAAATCCAAACTCCAATACGAACTTTGTACGGTATTAGTTGTAGAACCTGCCATTTACGTACGGTGGTCACCACTGTTTAGATGGTAGCTATAGTAGGCATACGATACTGGTCGTATGTTGGCTAAGATTAATATTATACTTTCGAAATGTTTTCTATACTATGCACTAATAATAATATCAAAAAGAATTTGATTTTTGCGTAGTAAGCATCTTTGACTATCATAAGAAGAAATCTCCTCCAATTCTGCGTTTGCATTGTGTGTGTGGTGGGAGGTCTTATGGTAGTTTCATTTTCCAAAAGCATTGCGAATTTGTTTTATTTTCTTTGTGAAAGAATAACTGTTTTACGATCTCACACCAGTCACCATGACTGACTCGGAGTTTATTGTTTCCCTTCTAAACTCTGGGTGCCCACAAATTTCCACACGGGCAGTCTAGAGTTATGTTATCAGGATATTATGGATATTCTGGAGCTTTGGAAGCAAGCTGGATGGCGAGGCGTAGTATTTGTATCTGATAGTATTTATTCCGCTGTGTATTCTGTATGAGGACAAGTTATATAACTGTCCATTGTTGTATATTGACTCTGATGATTGATGTATGTATAAACTGATATAGTTCTTTGTTTTAAAAGACTAGTGTTTATTTATTATATATTGTTCCGCTGCGATATGTGAGATTCTGATGTTGTTGTTCTGTTGTTCTTCTTCTTTCTTTCTTCTCTTTTTCTTCTATCTTCTTCTTCTTCTACTTTTTCTTTTTCTTAAAACCCTCACTATTGGAGTTTCCGGCACTCGATTGCTCGGCAGTCGATAAAGTGAGTATCGATGTCGAATTTTCGAAAGTCGAAAATTCCGGTACGTGACAGCGTGGTATCAGAGCATATGGTTAAGCGACAACCCTGCTCTGTTGGGTGTTACTCATTAGAGATAGAGTCAGTAGTACTCTAGAATGAGTTGAGTGTAATAATAGATATGAGCGCGTATTTGTTAGTGAATATAAAATTGTTTTATATTGT
Organism: Allium fistulosum; assembly: GCA_030737815.1. Taxonomy (NCBI): domain Eukaryota; kingdom Viridiplantae; phylum Streptophyta; class Magnoliopsida; order Asparagales; family Amaryllidaceae; genus Allium; species Allium fistulosum. The sequence continues at coordinate 1,187,445,301 of CM060904.1, read as the reverse complement.
GATGATTGGTTTGTTGAGTGGTATATGGATTCTGGTCGGTATTGTCCGTACAACTCTATCGATAGGGATCTCTAAACACTTGTATAGAACAATTCGGCACAGTATTGTTTTAAATAGGGTAAATGAAATAATTTTACCCAAAACTATTTTTGTATATAAAAGAAATGATTTTCTATAAAGTACTATAGTATATGGTTGCATGGATGTTAGGAAGTAATAATGGTAAATTATTATCATTGAAATTAAATAAGAAATTGAAATCATAACTCCAAAGTTTAGAAATAAATTCACATACAAATGAAATTTAAAGAATGTAAATTATAAATGTGATTTGTAATGTGAAACGGAATTCCAGAAAAGTTTTTGGAAATGTTTGAAAAGAATTTGAAAATTTTGGAGATTTGGAAAGTTTAAATCTTTTTGAGTTTGAAAATGAATTTCAAAGGTTTGAAAAGTATTTTGGAAAGATGAAAAGCTCTAAACTCTTTTCGGTCGCTGGAAAATAACTTCGGTAATGACTGCAGCATTATCGATGTTCATTTTCGGGTTTCCAAAAGAGGTATTGCTGCCAAATTATTTTAAATGGAGGTTGTTTGAAAAAAAAAATTGGAGTTTTGTTTTGGAAATTCAAAGGATGATTTGAATTGTTTTCAAAAATGGTTTTGAAAAGGTTGAAAAGACCCTGGAATACTATATAAAAATATTTATGAAATATTATTAAGTTGATAACTTATACAATTTGATTTTTGATAGAATAAATTTAACTTAAAAGATGGAGTTAAATTAATGCAAGTACAGGTGAATCAACTTAATGAAAGTAAATTGAATGTTGAAAAAATTCATTTCGAATTTGTAGAGTAAAGTATTGAAATAAAATTAGTAACTGAAACTAATTGAAGAAATGACAAATTAATATGGTTTGGAATGAATTAAATTCATATGGAATTTGAAATCCAGTTTAATATGAGTGATTATAAACCAAAATAGTGAATTGAAAATAAATTTTGGGAATGAACGAAAGAATAAAACTGGAATTGAAACTGAATATTGAAAACAAATTTGAATAAGTAGATTAGAATTTGTAATGAATTAGTAATTGAAACTAATTTAAAATAAGCAGTTGTAAACGAAAGTTAATCGATGAAATTCAATATTTCAGAATTGAAGATGAATAGAATTGAAATTGAATTGAAATTATGAATTGAATTCAAATGAATGTGAACTGTAAAATTGAAGGAAAATGAATAGGTGTAACTTCAACAGTGAAGTAAAAATGATATAAGAAGTACATATTGAAATTTTGTAATCGAATTTGCAAAATGTTTGAATGCTGTAACTAGATATAATGGCTAGTAGGATATACAGGTATAAAGGAATTGGAATTTAATTTCGAAGATAAATTTGAATGGCTCGACTAAAGGTAAGTATTTGAATTCGAATATGAGATTTGATGACTTATTTCTCTAGCCGCTTGGCTTTTTCTTTTTCTTTTTGAAATCTGAGAGTCCGTAGGGACGTTTTGTAGTCGTACCGTATTAGCCGCGCAAAGGAGACGCTGGCGAAATTTTTCGGAAATTTAGGGCGTTAGAAAATTTTTGAGAAATTTTGAAAGTTTAAAATTTGAATTTAAACTCGAATTTGAATTGAGAAGTTAAACAATGTTGTTTGAAACTTATAATTGAAGTTGGAAAACGAGTTGAATGATAACGAATCTTTAATAGAAAGATTTGTTTTGATAAATTGATAAAACTATTAGATTGTGAAAAATAGTAGACGAGTTAAGGACATTTTTTCCTAACTTGTAATTTCGAGGACGAAATTCTTTTAAGGGGGGAAGTCTGTAACGACCCAGAATTTTTGATAATTAAAATTCGAAAATTTAATTGATTTTAAATATTAATATGTGGAATTAATAAGTCGGATAATTTAAAATTCGAATATTGAGTTTAATTGGATAGTTAAATCAATAATTTAATAGTGAAATTCCAGAAATAATTTAAATCTCGATTAAATATGATTGAAAATGATTTGTAAAATTTTATTTAATCATACTGGAATTATAGAAAGGTTATAGAACTTTTAAAATTGAATTTGGAGTTAATCTATGAAAATTGAATATTTTAATATTTAATTATCGACTGTAAAAATAGCCAATTTTCGAACAGTCTCAGAATTGAACGAAACCAGTTCCATTGGATCCGTAATAGTTAGTTATTATCGGATTTCAATTTTCGTATCAATCGAAGTTATCGTTTGACCGTGGCAACTCGAAACGCATCGATATCGTTTTAATTTTAAATCGTCGAGTTAAAATAGTCATTTTTCGAACAGTCTCGGATTTCGATGAAACCAGTTTCATCGGATCCGTAATGTGATATTATTGTAAGATTTCAAATTTCGTAATTTTTGGAGTTACCGTTTGTCCGGTACAAATTAAAACGCCTCGAAATCGATTTAAATCGGTTTAATTTAAATTGATCGTTTATTTCCATATCTCACACATACGATCGAATTAGCTTCCAAAACCTGTTCCATTGTGTTCGGAACACGGGGTAAACCCTAGAAACGTCAGCCGGCACGCTCGATTTGGAGTTCGGAAAATCCGGGGTGAATAGTGTTTTGAGACGTTTTCTATAAAAGCCCTTCCTATCTTCACAATTGCAAGAGAATGAAAACCCTAACCCTAATATTTCTTCAGCCGCCACCAAAATTTCAAATGGCCAGTAACGCACGATTCTTCTCTTCTCAATCTCTCTCGATCCAAACACTTCTAGCATTCGATTCCTTAATGAAAGTTGTAGAGAGTGAGAAGACCTTCAGATCCATACGGTGATGATGATCATCAGAGCATCGTGGAGGCGAAAAGATGGCCGCATACGTGCGAAGTTCGAGCACGATTCTCGTGCAAAGGAGGCGACCGAGCTTGATGCCGTTCTGGGCGTGGGTAGAGCTCGACTAGGCGAGTGGAATGGAGACATCTGATCTACGTGGAAGTGCTGGGAGATGGATGCGAGCGCTAGGGTTTCGTGGCGGCACGTTGGGTTCTCGCGTGAAGAATGCCTGGAGACGAACGGAAGGGAAGAAGCAACCATCGGCCCAGATTTTCTTCTGTTAAGACGAACGGCAGATGAGAGTTAGGGTTTAAAATTTTAATTAAAATGTTAATTAAGTGATATTTAAATTTGTATAAACTTTTGAATGCGATAACTTTTTGCTGCGAGATCGGAAAATGATGAAACGAAGTGCGTTGGAATCGTGTCGTCGAACACTACGCGATGCAACTGGATTGGAGTCATTTGGAGCTAGTTTGAATTTCGGGTAAAATTAAACGCGCGTTTAATTTTATTCGAAATAAACGCTGGAATCAGAATTAAAATCACGGTGAGATCTTCTCACTCAAAAATTGAAAGTGGAATTTTCAGTTATTGATTTGATTGCTATTGGATGTGATATTAGATATAGTAGGATATATATCTATATATAGCAATATATACATATTGGCATATGTATATATTGGATTGATGATTTCCCGCCTCGTATAGCGGATGAGACCCTATTGCGCCGTTAGTAAGCGGATTATTTTTATAAAACCCATATACCGCGATAATTCCGTACTGGAGCGGAATTGGTATTGTGCTAACGTCTTTGGATGCAGGGAAACAGGTTGGAGGGATCCAACTGGATTCCTCAACTGTATTTACTTATTTACAGATATTGATGTATATTCTGTTATCATATTGATATATGATATTGACTGTTGTGATGGACTAATTGATGCAGTTGCATCATCGGATTCAGTTTTTGAAATGTAAAAATAACGACTTTTACTTTAAAAAGGTTTTTAAAGTGATTTTTGAAAATATACTTTTTATGGAATTTTTGAATCGATTTATAAACGTAAAGTTTTAAAGTTATAAAATTTATAATTTTTAGTGAAATAAAACCAAAGTGTCATTTTTGAAATAAAAGTCGATTTATTTATAAAATGGTTTAAGTTGGGATTTTTAAATAACTATAAACGATTTGTATAGAAAGATTTATAAAATTGATATTTTATAAATCAAAATATTGGACTTATAAAACGAATTTTATAAGTGTTAAAAAAAGTATAAATGGATTTCATAAGTGAATGAAATTAATAGATTTACGTTGTGAAGTTAAAAATGAATGAAGTTGTAGAATAAAGGATTTATAAGTAATTTACTTATAAATTGGATTTTTGCCTTTAAATGGAATGTTAATTGAATTTGTTCATAAATAATTCTTTTTAAAGTTGAAATCGTTAGAAAGTACAAATGCGATTTATAAACATTGTTTATAAATCCGAAATCACTTATTTTTATAAGTGAATTATAGAAGTTAATAAAATGAGATTTATAAACCGGAGTTGTTATAGAAAATAGAAAATGGAATTTATGAACGTTGTTTAATAAATTCGGAAATCAATCAATCAAATTTGATGAATTTAAGATAGAAGGTTATTAAGGGAATTTTATCCACGATTTTGGATAGTGGACAATTCTTGAAATAAATGTGTAGAAAAGATTTAAATATGGCTAAGTGAAGTATATTCACGATTTTGGACAGTGAATATGTTTTAAGTAGAATGGATATGGTTTTGGGAAAGCGATATTATAAAATGAAGTAATTGTTTTAAAAGATGTTTTAAAACGTGTGAATTATCGAAATCATAGATTTCAACATTTATTGTTGAAATAGACGTTTTCGAAGAATAAGGAAATGATGGACTATAACACTGTTGTTATAGTAAATGATTTCCGAAAGGAAATGTTTTGATGTAGTATTGGGATTTATATATCTATTAAAATCTGAATCCCTATACTAGTGATTTTGAGTCGTCGTAACGATGTTTTACGTAACATTCGTTTTGACTCAAATAAATGTGTTTAAAGAGAATGATTTCCTTAAAGAATGAATATATACTTAATATTGATTTAAGTATATCGAATATTTTCAAATGTTGAAAAAAAATGATTTGTGAAATACTTATTATTAAATAAGTATGGAATTGCTTTTCCAATATGAAATGAACTGTTTTTGAGATTTTATCTTCAAAGATAAAATGAAATGTGGAAATTGAATATTTGAAATTTGTTTTCAAACGGTTAAGTGTGGAAATTTTATATCTAGTAAAAGATATTTTGGAAGATGAAATAATTTGGAAAATTATTTGGAATCTGATGATGTTGCGCATCTTTATTGATAGTTAAATAACCGACTATCAATAATTACCTTGAATGATATTTGTTGAGAATTGGATGAATTTGAATGCCACACTTGTTTTTAAATAAGCGCTCACTATTCGGGTTAGCCGGGAAAGGACCATGGGGTCGTATAACCCATTCCGAATATGTGATACGTCGTTATGAATTGCATTCGAAGACCGGTGTTGAAGACCGGATATTTTTGAAAACGGAAGGATTACCGTCGAGTTACTCTACATCGGCTGATCTCCGATTTAGAGGTTTTATCACCCTTAGTGACGGGAAGTCCGGACGTGATTAGAAATTTATCCGGATATGCAAGGGCTTCGTGAGAAGTGCCTTCGGTTCTGTTCGATCTCGGAACAGACCTGTATGGATTGTGTGTCTGACGTTACAATTTGAGATATAAAGCTGATTTCTTTCAAATACATTTCTGTTGGTGGCGGAGAATTTATTCTCTTAGCTTAACACCCTTCTCTGAGACGTACGAGCTCAGAGGTTATGTAGTTGAAATTCATCAGCGATATACTCCCAATTTGGTAACGTGGCATACTGAGTGTTGCTGTGAAATGATCAGTGTTTGATCATTTGCGATATGATCATTTGTTTGATCTTATATCTTTGTGATCATAGGTTGATCATTTTGTTTGACCCGAAGCAGGGCTTTTTGAGAAAGCGTAGCTTTGTGGACGAGACTTCGTCGAGCCTCACACCCCGGAAATGGTCGAAACAGGAAGGATGCAGCAAGGTTCTAGGGAGTAGCGCCCCTTAGTGTATGTCATTCCTTCTGGATAGAGGTGGTATCATGGTATGGAGCCCAGATACTTAACCTATGTGGTTGCTGCATTATTATCTATGTGGTTTGTTGGAAATCGGGGATCCTCGGGAAGATCGGTTACGATCGGGGGATGGCATACGCGTGTCAGTAGTTACCTACTTTTGCAGAGGTAACCCGGCCTTGTGTTGGCAGAGATCTAACCGTAATGTTAGGTTATTTCTCGGGTCGTCTATTCCAGGGACGTACCCATCGTGGATAGGAAGTTCCTTAGCCTGACCATTTGTTGGAAATCCAAACTCCAATACGAACTTTGTACGGTATTAGTTGTAGAACCTGCCATTTACGTACGGTGGTCACCACTGTTTAGATGGTAGCTATAGTAGGCATACGATACTGGTCGTATGTTGGCTAAGATTAATATTATACTTTCGAAATGTTTTCTATACTATGCACTAATAATAATATCAAAAAGAATTTGATTTTTGCGTAGTAAGCATCTTTGACTATCATAAGAAGAAATCTCCTCCAATTCTGCGTTTGCATTGTGTGTGTGGTGGGAGGTCTTATGGTAGTTTCATTTTCCAAAAGCATTGCGAATTTGTTTTATTTTCTTTGTGAAAGAATAACTGTTTTACGATCTCACACCAGTCACCATGACTGACTCGGAGTTTATTGTTTCCCTTCTAAACTCTGGGTGCCCACAAATTTCCACACGGGCAGTCTAGAGTTATGTTATCAGGATATTCTGGATATTCTGGAGCTTTGGAAGCAAGCTGGATGGCGAGGCGTAGTATTTGTATCTGATAGTATTTATTCCGCTGTGTATTCTGTATGAGGACAAGTTATATAACTGTCCATTGTTGTATATTGACTCTGATGATTGATGTATGTATAAACTGATATAGTTCTTTGTTTTAAAAGACTAGTGTTTATTTATTATATATTGTTCCACTGCGATATGTGAGATTCTGATGTTGTTGTTCTGTTGTTCTTCTTCTTTCTTTCTTCTCTTTTTCTTCTATCTTCTTCTTCTTCTACTTTTTCTTTTTCTTAAAACCCTCACTATTGGAGTTTCCGGCACTCGATTGCTCGGCAGTCGATAAAGTGAGTATCGATGTCGAATTTTCGAAAGTTGAAAATTCCGGTACGTGACACCATGTCCTAGCCCCAACTGGATAAAATCGAGCCTCCCAATACAGCGTCGAACACACCAAAATTACTGCCGTGAACGATCTCGTTCCATTCCCAAGTCACCGTGACTTCCCCTTTCGCTCGCGATTTCGAGCGCGCGATAATTTTTTTTTACTGAGTGAATTCGATTTTCGTGTGAAGGAAGAGAGGATAAGGTGAACGCGATTTTCCTTTTTACTGAAGTGGTTTGGAACGATTTGATTTTTGTTTTTGCGTGAGGGGATAAGTCATGATTTATTTTTATTTTTTTGAATTGATTTCGTATTCTTGCTAGAAGAAGAAGAGGGAGATACGCTCACTATTTAAAATCAGAGAAAAGCGGCTTCGTACACAGTAGAGTGGCAGCTATAGGAATAGGGTGGCTGATGGTTGATAGGAGTTAAATCGATATGAGTATATTTTATTTAATTTCAAAATATCTAGACATTTATTTCGAACCCTTATCGAGGCATGCCGCCCGACGTTTCTAATGTTATACTGCTATTCTAAACCCAATGGAACAAGTTTCGAAGCCTAGTTCGATCGTATGTGGAAGATAGCTTTCTAAGTCGACCATTTAAATTAAATTCAACTAAATTATTTCTAGGCGTTTTTAGATCGTACGACCAAACAGCAAATCCAAATGTTATGAAATTTGAAATCCGATAATAATACACTATTATGGATCCAATGGAACCTGTTTCGTCGAATTCCGAGACTGTGCCCCGGATCGCTATTTTGTTGCGTCAATTAAATTGACGATTTCCAATTTTTTACGAAATCGCTTAAAATTTCAATTTTAAAATCTTACTAACTAAATTATAATCCTAAATTCAATATTTAAAACCATTTAAATATTCCAAATTAAACGTCGAAAAATCCGGGTCTTTACAAATGGTATCAGAGCCTAATAGCCTATGCGGTCTAAATTAGTCATGTTATGGCTAACTAATTAAGCTTTGCCCACTAAGTATGGTGTCTAGAAAGGTAATGTCTAGGATTAGAATCGAGTAATCAAGTACCCTGTCCTACCTAGTTACCAGCCTAGCCTGAAAGGTGGAGTAAGCCCAAAGGTTACCCCTAACCGAAAAGGCCAAATTTAATTGGGCCTTGGGTTAATTTTCCAAATAGTTTTGAAAATTAAGACAAGTTTAAATTTAAAAGTTAAATTTAAAATAAAACATGTTTATTATAAAGGTTATAATATAACATAAATTTTCAAAATGTTTTAAACTATGTAAATATTAATTTCGAAATTTAAAATTATTAATAAGATTAATAATATAAATTAATTAAATGAGTTAATTAATTAATATTTATATGCATATATTATGTATGTTGATATATGTTATGTTATTTTAAAGTGTTTCAGATAACATAAGCATACATGTATGTATATAAGATAAATTTTCGAAATTAATATAATTTAATTAAAATTAATAAAGTAATTAAAGGTTAGTTAATTAACTAAAAATATGCATATATATAAGGTATATGTGTCTTACTATAACGGTTATAGTAGATATGTCCAATATAAAAGTTGTATTGGAATACTAATTTAAAATTAATTAAATAAGATAAAATAAATAAAATGTTATACATAAGATATTGTATAAGTTAATTAAAATATAAAAGTTATACAATAATGAAACTTGTATAAGATGAGTGTATAAACTAAAGGTGGAACATTAAAGAAACCCAAATAGACTTAAGGAATAAATACATATGTAAATGTACGTATACTGTGATTTCTGATGTGTCTGACACTTGAATCACGGGGGTATTTCATACGAAATACATTATTCCATAAGTCGATATCACTCAATATAATATACTGAAGATTATGAATCTTCAATATAATGTTGTCCTCTACGATATATATATTAATAAATTACTTGCATACTTCTTAATTGTTGAACAAACTCAAGCTAGGGATGTTATGTGTAGTATTGTTAATATATTGAATAGACGAGGTAAGATAACTATATGTATTTGTTGAGCAAACTCAAGGTACATATACTATACTTAGGCCGTCGTGATGTGGTAGGTATGAGTGAATAATCTCTTTCGATTTGTTGAGCAAACTCAAGGTCGAAATAAGATTAGGACAAGGAAAAATAGGTTAGGAGTTGTATGTGATACAACTGATAAGGAGTATCCATCGTTTATGGGGCTATGATTTGTTGAGTAAACTCAAGGTCAGAATACCAAGATAGACGAGTCCTAACACCAACTAGTGAAGTCGAAAGACTCCTATATTTCACCTTAGGGTTTGAAGAAACATAAAATACTAGTGGGAGCCTTATTAGAAAAATGAAATGGTAACATTTAACCTTTCTAATATTGTAAGAACATATGCTAAATAATGTTATAATTATCTACAATGATAAATTTGTGCATTTAATATGATTGATAAAATGTTTATCAATTAACATATACAAACAAACTGAATTGAAAGTTGACAAATGGAAATATAATACCCATTATTAAATGCCTATTGCATGTTAATGTTTTCTATACCCATGCAAGTGTCTAATTTTTATAGCTACTTAATACATTTGTAAAACGGTCACTTACGTGCTTATTTGGCTGAGACCGTGTATTGCACTCTATGAGTTTCGAACTCTAAAAGCAATACAAGACTATAGATATTTGATCCATATACTATCATTTATAAATGTTATATAGTGAACGGTAACAGATCGTAATGTATGATACTTCAATGAATATAGTTCATTGGAATAAGCCAATAAACAGTATTTTTGAGATCATGCATTCAACTTGATTGATTACAAAAGGGATCATATTGTGTTAATGTAACACAAGAACAAAAACTACAAGATAAATCTAAGAACTCGATCGCTGAAATGTCATTTTGATTAGTTTACGTAAGTGCAACATATTTGATGTCCTTAAATATTAAGGATAATCGAATGCGCTTTTGTAAAGAGTTTGTTATGATATTATAGTAAGGTTTTCTTTTGAATAGTTTGACCATTTGAAAGGAAAACAAATGTATAAGAATAGATGTAATTTAAGGTATAGTTAGGGTGAAGAGAATGAATAGTCACTTCTGCTTTATAGAGAAACATTGGAAACGAGAATTATAATAATAATAGATACTTAATATTGGAATAAGAAATATGATTTCTATTCCGAAATGTATTTTCATATAGAAAATTATTTTCTATGAGATTTATTTCTTTGAGCTCAAGATATTTGATCAACGAACTCTCCACTGTAAATAGTTGCAGTGTATGAAATAAACAAATTGTATTAAGTGAATGATGGACCTCCGAATTTAGTATGCTAATATAGTAATGGTGGAAATAGTGGGAGCATGCCGTATAGCACTTATTCATTGCATCATAGTATGAAAATTGTTTTCGTAAAACTTACCATACATTATTTATGAAATAATGATTACTTTTCAGTATCGACTGAAAAAAAATATAGACATAGCTATATTTTAATACGAACATTATGAATATTCTTTGTGAAATAAAACTATAATGTGGTAATGTTTTTATAACAAAAGTGATGCATTGGAAAATACAAAAATATCTAATATTATTTATAGTTGTTTTGGAATTATAGACTAAGCCGTAGTTTTGAGAAATAATTTTACTGTATGACTTTGAATCATATGATACTTGTTAATTATATCTCAAACAATAAAGGGCTATGCACCCATTTAGTGGGAGTATCATAAGAGTTGATGAACCCATTAGATTGATACATATAGATGTACGCAATCGTAATTCTATAAATACCAAAAGGGTTCCACGTACTTCGTCATATTCACCGATGAGTTATCGTTGGCATGGACATGTCTATTTGATACATATGTAGTATGTCCATGGTAAACTTATAGAATATAAAACAGAAGTAAATAAAATAACATGCAGTAGAAATGATTTGATTTGATCGAATGATTGAGTATATTAGAAAATGTTCCGAACGTACCTAAAATGAATAAAGATTCAATCTCAAAATTACTCCTCCATGTGACACATAATGATGCATCGATATGGAGTAATCTAACTTTGTTGGACAATGTACGATTAATTGTGAGTGAAGTTGAGTTAGTTTCTTTCTATGAAGTAATGTACTTAAGGGTAGTAGTGTAGTACACAAGGTTAATATTATTTCATCTGAATAACAATTTACAAAATTTCACAAGGTAAGGGCTTATAAGAAACTACAACATATCATAGGCCAAGGAGTTGGCAAGTTGTGCGAGTCGAAAGATTGCACGTAATAATTGTTTATGAGGGGTCTTGTATGAATCTCCCCAAAAGGATTTTGAAAAGACTTTCATTGGATGACATACTTATGTTTCAAACATAATTTTCGTAAACTAAAACCAAATCATTTTTATAAATAAAGAAAGTCATAAAATGTTTATGAATACCTATTCTATTGCATTGAGAAACAATTGTTGTTTCAAGATATACCAACTTCATTGTGAAGAAATTTCTTTGAGGAATTATTGGTAGTAAATTGGAATTGGATACGATCCATAGATAAAACTGATTATATGAGATGAAATGAAGTTAACTAACCTAAATGAACACATAGCATAAGAATGTCTAATAAGTATTATCGCACATCTAAGAGAAACTATAAATTTCTTATTAATTTCGAAAATATATAATCCTATATTGTTTAATTAAACCATCGAGAGTGTTGACTCTATATGGTATGATGCGCAAATCCAAAAGAATTCCAAATATGTTATCAAAATATAGATTTTGGTGGCTGTAACTGAAGGGATATGTCCATCGACCACGACTGTGTCTTTATGAGTAAGACTAATGCAGTTGGAATCAAATGAGCAATGTTGATAAGAATAATATCGCAAATTTCAATTGTTGAAATTAGCGTAATAGATTCGATATTCAACACGTTCAAGTCAATTCGGATTTACTCACAAAATTATCGCTTGATAAGTCCTAGTATTTTAATGCATATGTATTGAAACAGAAAATTCTACATAATGATTTAGAGTAAGCCATTTACACATATTAACCAAAAATGCCTCGAAGTCAGTGGAAGCGATATTGAGTTTGTGAGTCTTTGGATATGATCCAAGAAATGATACGAAAGTATCATTTTATAAGCATCAAGATTGAATAAGTATTTTTCATAGAAATATCAAATAGTTTGATTTTCAATCAAAGTACAGAGGAAGCGTGTGTTCATAAGAAAGAACATTGAAAGGTACATTGATATTTCTAAACTATAAGTAAACAACACGTTGTTGATTTTAACGATGTACTTGTGTTAAAATCAGTCTTAATTGTTTTAATACTCAACATTGGATTAATAAATGATGTATTTTATAGTAAGTATAAAAGATGTCGGGAATGTCCCAAATGATATGCAAGGCACCTTAGTAAAATGTTTAATATGGAACATGTAAGATTGATTCCTTTGCATTGGCAAAAGAAATTATCATACATGTTGTGTTGTCTATGATATCATGATTTGTTTATGTTTGTGATACATGAAGCAAATATCAAATCCAAATTGATATCACTAAATGGTTGTTTGAAGTTTTCTCGTGTATTTATGAAATATTAGAGAATTGTTTATAGAAACAAAAACTCCTTATGAAGGAGTGTTCAAACTCAAACTTCATAAGTCATATTGTATTGAGTGTAGTATGTCAATAATAAATTCAAGTTAAGAATCTTTAAGTTGGAAATGTTCCAAATAAAAGACTATGGCTTATTCAACGAAAATAGGCTACGTACATCGCCTTGAATATTGCCGCAATAAGAATAATGTATATAAAATTATAAGTGCACAAATTTATAACTGAGCCGATTCCAAATGTTGAGAATCTCATAACATTATTATATGTTGGATCTCAGGTTTTGATTCAAGCCAAGACGTTCAAGACGACATAAGAATGATAAAATATTCGACAAATCTACGACTACAAATCTACGACATAAGAAGGCAACTAGACTCGAAGATCTTATATCAAGTATGAATATTTTGTTTTAGAGTCTACGTTAGTGTTTATATATGTTAAAATCTTTCCTCAAGTAGTTCACACTTTAAAAATTGATTTTACAATATTGCTCAAAACTGGTTTTATGGAAATACACAGATCAGTCGACTGCACGCATGTACTCAGTCGACTGAACCTGTGCATATTGTTTTTATAAAATACACAACTCAGTCGACTGAATGCACTCAGTCAGTCGACTGAATCTGTGCACATATGTATGCACGTATATATTTTTTAATTCAGTCGACTGAAGTTCATATACCAGTCGACTGACCTGGTTTCAACTGTCATATTTATAAACAAACACTTCTTTTCACGAATGGATTTCTTGTTCGCAGAGAGTTACATCCATTGCTGTTCGATAGCACCTTTCACCAGATGTTAACTCTTTGTCTACTATAAATAAGCATGAATTTCAAGATCAGTTCACTTAACTTACTTGCTTTTATTTGAATTAACTTTTCTGAATTTACTGCTCTCTTGAATATTCAAATATCTATTGCTTACAAATATAATTCTACATTTCTTAAGCAATCTAAATCTTCCTAATCTTCGTATACACACAATTACATGTATTACACTTAAGGAAAAGATTATAGGAAGGGTGTACTGCAATTGACAAATCCGTGTTGTTAAAAGAACACAAAAGGTCAAGGCAATCAATCTACTTTGTATTCAAGTCCTGTTCGGTTGCTCAGACGGTCAAGTCATGTTCGGTTGCTCAGGCGATAGAAGTCCTATTCGGTTGCTCAGACGGTGTAAGCCTATTCCTCCGGGTTAAGTGAGGGCTGCTAGTTTGAATTCCAGAAGGAGTCTGGGACTAGACGTAGAATGGAAAGTTCGAACCAGTATAAAAATCTCTAGTGTCATTTTACTTTACTGTTATTTTATTTTTTAATTACTTCCCACACTAGTTAATAAGTTTAGTATATATTCTATATTATACGATCTCATAGCATAGTCATTTTCATTTGGTATCAGAGCAAGGTCGTATTATAACCGTAATATAGTTATTTGATGTATTAGTAATATGGAAAACAACACTAGCACAAGTTTTACTGAAGGTCAATCTACTGCACGACCACCACTATTTAATGGATTGAATTATAACTATTGGTCTACCAGAATGAGAATTTATATGCAAGCTAATGGTTATGAAACCTGGAAAATTACTCACGCAGAATATAACATACCGACTACTGAATATTCACAATGGTCTAACACACAAAAACTAGATGCTACTGCAAATGGCAAAGCTAGGAATATGTTATTTTGTGCATTAGACAAAAATGAATTTAATAGAGTTAGTATGTATACTACTGCTTATGAAATTTGGCATAAACTTAAAATTACACATGAAGGTACTAACAAAGTAAAGCAAAGTAAGATTTCTATGCTCATGAATCAGTTCCAGAATTTCAAAATGAAGCAAGATGAAACAATAAATAAAATGTACTCTAGATTCCAAGACATATATCATTCTCTCTTAGCATTAGAAGAAAAATATACAAACTTGGATGTTGTTTCAAAAATCCTCAACTCTTTAACGGATGAGTGGGAACGAAAGGTCTTAGCAATCGATGAAGCTAACGACATTTCAACCATTAAAGCAGAAGAGTTGATAGGAAATCTAACATCTTATGAAGTCAATCTCCAGGCAAAACGAGTACAGGCGCAAGATAAGAAGAATATAGCATTCCAAGCAGAAAAGGATGAATCAAATTCAGATGAGGAAGATATGGCGTTCATTGCTAAAAAATTTAAAAAGTTTTTGAAATTTAGAAAGAGCAACAAATTCAGAAACAACAAGAACAGCTTTAGCAGCAATAACAACAACAACAAGCCACCGTCTTTTCCTCTAGAATGTTATGAATGTCACAAGAAAGGGAACATCAAGAAAGACTGTCCTGATCGAAAGAGAGACAAATTTAAGAACAAGAAAGGCAGATTCAAAAAGAAAGCCTTCTCTGTTACATGGGACGATTC
This sequence comes from Allium fistulosum, assembly GCA_030737815.1. Taxonomy (NCBI): domain Eukaryota; kingdom Viridiplantae; phylum Streptophyta; class Magnoliopsida; order Asparagales; family Amaryllidaceae; genus Allium; species Allium fistulosum. Next base: position 1,187,430,120 of record CM060904.1, on the reverse strand, counting down.
AAAATCATCTTCGTCATCAGACAGTGACACAGACAGCGATTCTGAACAAGCCAACGTTTGTTTTATTGCCACAAATGACGAGGTGAGTGATCTAACTTTTGATGATTAATGGAAATAAACTCTGAATTACTTGACAAACTAAGAAACATCAAAAGAAAATATAAAGAAACTCTTGAAAAATTAAATAGGACTGAAATTGAGGTAGATATGTTAAGAGATGAGAAAGAAATTTTAGAAGAAGAACTTGAAACTTCTCAAGAATCTTGTTCTAATACAACATCTCAACTCTCAATGTTAAGTCAAGAAATAGAAACTCAGAAGGAAAAGAATGATGCTCTTTTAGTTAAAAACCATGATCTTAAAGCTAATATTAAAATATTAGGATTAGATATTTCTAGTCTTAAAACAAAATTAGATAATATTACTAAAAATATCTCTAATTTTAACAAAGGAAGAGAGAATCTTTCTAAAATTATAGAAAATTCTTAGACAGTTTCAAATAAAAGGGGACTAGGATATAAGCAAGTTTCAAAGAGTATTTCAAAGAAAAAGAATTCTTTATATAACAATTTCAAAAGGAAACTATTGTAAAATCAATTTCAAAAGTTCTAAATTATTCTAAATCAATTAAGATTTGGGTTCCTAAAACAAATAATTCTTTGATTAGAAACAAATATATAAAATCTTTTATAGAAACTGTTCACAAAAATAAAAAATTTATTTTTAAAAGGAATTTTGAACCCACTTGGGTTTGGTTTCCAAAGACCTAACTTTCTAGGACCCTAATAAAAAGGTGAGTGCTAATTAATTCTATATTTTGCAGGTACCAATTAAAAAGAGAGGAAAATGGATATTGGACAGTGGTTGCTCAAAACACATGACAGGAAACAAAGAGATGTTAACAAACATTGCCTACTCAGATGGAGGTTCTGTCACTTTTGAAGATAATTCCAAAGGTTATATCATCGGCAAAGGTGATGTGAGCAATAACGGTATATCTAATTTACCTCTTATTACAAATGTCTTGCTAGTTAAAAATTTAAAACACAATTTACTTAGCATCAGCCAACTGTGTGACAAAGGATTCAATATATCTTTTTCTGAAAATAAGTGTAGCATTTTTGATCAAGATAAAAATCATATTTTTGAAGGTTTTAGAGATAAAAATATATATGTATTAAATATGAATATAAATCACAACACTAATATGTGTCTAATGACCAAAGAAAATGACCATTGGTTATGGCACAAAAGGTTTTGTCATATAAATTTCAAACCTATAAACAAATTATCTAAAAGTGAATTAGTAAAAGGTTTACCAAAAATAAATTTTAAAGTAAACAATATTTGTGATGCTTGTCAATTAGGTAAATTATCAAAATAATCTTTTAAACAAAGAAAAATATTTCTACAATACAACCACTTGAACTATTGCATTTGGATCTTTTTGGTCCAACTCAAGTTCAATCCATAAACCATAGCAAATATGTATTTGTTATAGTAGATGATTTTTCAAGATATACTTGGACTATTTTTATGAAAAATAAAAGTGATACTTTTGAAAATTTCAAAATCTTTGCTAAAAGAATTCAAAATCTCAAAAATTAAAAAATTAAAAACATTAGAAGTGATCATGGAGGTGAATTCGAAAATGAAGCTTTTGAACATTTTTGTAACAAAAAAGGAATTTACCATAATTTTTCTTTTCCTAGAACATCACAACAAAATAGAGTTGTAGAAAGGAAAAATAGAACCTTACAAGAATGTGCAAGAAATTTATTAAATGGAAGCACTCTACCAAAACATTTTTGGGCAGAAGCTGTAGCAACTGCTTGTTATGTTCTATAAGCGATTCTATGTTATGTAAGCAATATAGATAGTTGTTGTCTCATGCTTTCATGTGTGCTCTTATAATGATATATGGTGTTTATATTGTGAATGATGATATATTGCTTTCATATTTTTATATATCCATATCTCCTTTTTGTCGATGATAAAGGGGGAGAAGAAGTGTTGTACTAACAAAATTGGTAGGTTTAAGAAAAATTTCGTCTCAGATTCAGGGGGAGTTATATAAGGATTTTTGTCGAGATGTTACTCATATCTCAATATATCACAAAGAGTTGTCATCAATCAAAAAGACGGAGAATGTTGGATCCCAGGTTTTGATTCATGCCAAGACGTTCAAGACGACATAAGAATGATAGAATATTCGACAAATCTACGACATGAGAAGGCGACTACACTTGAAGATCTTATATCAAGTATGAATATTTTGTTTTAGAGTCTAAGTTAGTGTTCATATATGTTAAAATCTTTCCTCAAGTAATTCACACTCAAACAACGATCATTTAAAAATTGATTTTACAATATGGCTCAAAACTGGTTTTATGGAAATAAACAGATCAGTCGACTGCATGCATATACTCAGTCGACTGAACCTATGCATATTGTTTTTATAAAATACACAGCTCAGTCGACTGAATGCACTCAGTCAGTCGACTGAATCTACGCACATATGTATGCACATATATATTTTTAAATTCAGTCGACTGAAGTTCATATACCAGTCGACTGACCAGGTTTCAACTGTCATATTTATAAACAGACACTTCTTTTCATGAATGGATTTCTTGTTCACAGAGAGTTACATCCATTGCTGTTCGATAGCACCTTTCACCAGATGTTGTAACTCTTTGTCTACTATAAATAAGCATGAATTTCAAGATCAATTCACTTGACTTACTTGCTTTTATTTGAATTAACTTTTCTGAATTTATTGCTCTCTTGAATATTAAAATATCTATTGCTTACGAATATAATTCTACATTTCTTAAGCAATCTAAATCTTCCTAATCTTCATATACACACAATTACACATATTATACTTGAGGAAAAAATTATAGGTAGGGTGTACTACAATTGATAAATCCATGTTGTTAAAAGAACACAAAAGGTCAAGACAATCAACCTACTTGGTATTCAAGTCATGTTCGGTTGCTCGGGCGGTCAAGTCTTGTTCGGTTGCTCAGGCGGTAAAAGTCCTGTTTGGTTGCTCAGGCGGAGTAAACCTATTCTTCTGGGTTAAGTGAGGGCTGCTAGTTTGAATTCTAGAAGGAGTCTGGGACTGGACGTAGAACGGGAAGTTCGAACCAGTATAAAATTCTCTGGTGTCATTTTACTTTACTGTTATTTTATTTTATAATTATTTTCCGCACTAGTTAATAAGTTTAGTATATATTCCATATTACATGATGCCATATCATAGTCAGTTTCATTATATGATAACAATGTCGCGATATGGTGCGTAATATAACTTAGAGCTCATTAGAGGTCGAGAGACATACTCCCAATTGTTCCACATGATAAAGCCACCGTCAGAGAGAGTTGATTGACAGAGTAGATAATTGAAACATAATAGCATACTTGTTCACAAAGGAACTAACCCAACTAGTTTTTAGAAACCGATTAGAGAAATTGGAATAACATTCCATAATTGACCCCAAGTGCAAGTGGGAGATTGATAGAGTTAGGGGTATGCCCTAGGGGCAATTATGTAATTTGTTACATATATCTAATTCGTTGAACAATCTTGTTTATAGTAAAGATGTTTCTTTCTATTATATACTTGATATAATGTAGTTATATTAATTAATTAGTTTAATTAAAAGTATATTTAATAGAAAATCCATAAATGACATATTTTGTGATAGTAATAACAAAGTGTTGTAATTGTGAGTGATTTATCACAATAAAACAAATATACCATTATAAATGTTCCTAGTCAAGATGTATCGAGACTGGATATCGATGTATCCATTGAGACTAGAGTATGTAACGCTCTCCAAATGTTGGGCAGTGTATTACTCATGACTGCTGGGCGAACCTAGGGGTTACGTATCGATAGTTATCAGATAACTATGGAATGACTCACTCGATAGTTATTGATAGTTAACATAACTAAGGTCAAACAGAAAATATCGATGTGACTGATTTACACAGTTCTCTCGACTTGAGAATATTGTGGATCTTCAATATGAAAACTCCGCTTTGATTATAGTCAAATCATGGCATGGCATTCCATCGAGTGACTATAGTTGGGTCGAGTGGAAGTATTGGAAGTGAAGCACTATTCAAGAGAGGATTCATCTTCTCAGTTATATGTGATTAGTACCATGGTCAACTCAAGTCAACTCAAAGTCAAAGTCTCTGGCCAGAGCATTTTGGTTAATAATAATAGTTATTATTGAACCAAAGACTTTGTGTTTGGAATATAAAGTTGAATGTGGATGATACTGGAATTTTGACCAGTACCAAATTCCATAAGTACTAATATGATGTAGTTTTGACGAAGGGAATTGGTGTAAATAATTGTCACTATAAGGTACCGCTTATAATAAGTAAAATTTGATTTTACCGAAATGACCTATAAGCGATGAATTCAGCAAAACTGTCATACCACCTGCTAAGTGACGTATGAACATTAATATTTGAATTGTTCAATATTAATCGCTGACTGAATTCACACCTTTGAGTCGCACAACCGCATTTGTGATTTCTCCGAAAACCACACAATTTAATTAGTTTGTAAAATGTTGCAAACTATTTAAATTAATTAATATTTATGAAATATTAATTATTGTTAATTTATTTGATGTTTTGAATGTTGTTGATAATTATTTTAATGCATATATAAAAGTTATATTTGTATATATCGATATGCGATATCGGTAAAATTTTAAACATGTTTTAAATAATAAAATAATTACATAAAAGTTGTTTTCCTTTATTTGGAAAAGTTGCATATTTGGAATATGCTTGGATCAGCCATATAATGGTAAGAGGAGGAAATCAATTAATGAGATTAATTGAAATTTAAAAGGAGGAAATAAAGGAGGAAGTTCTAATATGAGAATAGGAAAATGTTCCTTTAATTCTATTAAAATAAAACCTCCTCATTTTTGAAAGTACAGTGACCAGAACGTGACTTTCATTTTTTTTTGTTCTCTTTTCCTTCCTCTTCTCTACCATTCATCCATGGCTGAAACTTTATCCAAAAGAAAAAAACATCAAAACAAATTCAAATCAACGTCAAACTAAATTAAAAAGGGTGGTTCATTATTCTCTTGCAAAGTGGGATGGTGAATTTTGGAATCCGAGGAGAAGCCATAAATTAAGGTGTGATGAAGGGTAGGGTTTATCGAATCTAGAGAGTGATCCATCGGATCTAGGTATTCTTCTATCATTCAAGGTGTTTCTACATGCTTCATCCTAAGGTAATTATATGTGCGTATAATTCGATATTTACATGTTTACTGTATTATTATTTTGATCTATGTTTGTTTATTGTTTCCTTTTAATGTATGTTTATGATAAATCGACATGTCTTGGATCTCATATTACTTCTGATAAATTGTCGTCATTCTCTGTGTTGTTTGGATCTATAATTTCTTATCACAAATTTACGCATGCCTACCTTGTTCAAATTTCTTTTATTTTATTGTAGATAGTTATGAAATTAAAAATTGACTTTTAATGAGATTTATTTATACTATGAGATAACCTTTATTTATTCAAATGCTAATGGATTCTATATAAATACACACACACACACACGTTAAGTTATTTACCATTCCTTGAATCTGATTTTAATTACATATGTTAAATTTTTGTACAATTGTTACAATCCTTGTTAAAATAAAAGTGGATACATTGATTTAATATTAATGAATGGACTTTAGTGCAAATTTTAATTATTTGTTGTTTTCTATATTTAAAGTTCGGTGTAAATTTTGATGTATTGTTTCATTCCTAAATTAAAAATTTAATGAAAATTTTTAACTTTAAAAACCAAAAACCTTTTGTACAAATGTATATACACATATACCATATGCTACATTGTTTGCAAATATATGCTTTCAGATCCAAATTATTAAATTTTAATTATCAGTTATATGTAATATAAATGTTTTGTTTAAATCAAATTTGTACAAAGATTATGAGCAATAATGTAACTTTTTTTGTTAAACATTTTCTCAATTGGAATTTTTTCTATTAATGTTAATTTAGGATTTCAAATTATGTAAAACAACCAATAGGTTTTCACTTTGTATATATGTATCCATAATTATTATGAATGTATGCATCCATAACTATTATGAATGTATGCATATATTTCATTAACAAAATTTAGACAACGAAGGCATGTGTAGATTTGGTTGATAAGTAATCAATGTCATTTGATGTATTAATTATTACAGCTAAATGGTGAAAGAAATGAAAGTTTTTCCTCTTTTCATATTCTATCATATCCATGTTTAGATTCGATTGATAAGTACTGTCATTTAATATATTAATTGTCACAGTTGAATGGTGAAAGAAACGATAGGTTTTCCTCTTTACATATTCTATCATATCCATGTGTAGATTTGATTGATAAGTAATAAATGTCATTTAATGTATTAATTGTCATAGTTAAATGTTGAAAGAAATGATATGTTTCTCTCCTTTTATATTCTGTCATATCTTCCCTTTATTAATTGAATATAGTAACAGAGGGAAACAAATAATTTCCTTCTCTTAATTTATTTTTACATGTTTAATTTATACAAATGATGTGAGAATGAGAATAAAATTAACTTTAAATATTTGTTTTATATCTAATAGTGCTTTTTGCACCTCCGTCATTTTTGTATATCCCCGCCATAAATTTTTGCACCTCCACCGCTATAGAACCGCTAAGTTCTTTAACTGCATAATGTCTACCAATGTGAGAGATAGAACCCAAGCCACTTAATACCTTTAAATGGAAAATATGCAAACTCTGATCATTTAAGACCTCACTTGAGGTAGGCCTCCATCATTTAATGCATATTCCCAAGACAAACTTCACATAGGCATCTATCTAGCCGACATTGCACGGAAATCTCTTCAAACTCTTAATACTTCCTATTGAAGCGGGCCTTTATGAGATACCCTTAGCCATGTCTAAACTCAATTCCAACCATTTAATATTTCATTTGGGGAAAAGAGCCAGGTCTTCAAACAACCACTTAATACCTCCAGAACCTCGAAGCAGGTCCTTCGCCTTATGACCCGTACCCCATGATGACGTCACACATTAGCTCGACTATTCATAGGTACTGGTAGCAAGATTAACTGGGCAGATTTGCCCTTCAGAATTAGGACTAATCTCGCGTCATCATAGTTACTTATCATATGTGATGTCTCACATCAGCTCCAAAATCACACTACTGGTAGCTATATTAGCTGGGCAGACTTCTGTGTGTCTTTTGACTGACCTCACACCACTTATGACTTGGTCATATTTTATAACACTCTATATATTATCACACATTTCACCATGTTCATTAATTAGGATATATAAGAATTCCTTCTTATTGCTTTAACACATCAATTACTTTCCTAAGGAGGATTTAATGACACTTATTATCAATTAACTACGCAATTAATACGTTATAACTGTATGTTATTTACGGTAATTAATATCTAAATAAATACACGCTTATTATTTTTTGTGCGTGCGGAGATTACGCCCTAACTAACGTTAAATGTCAATTCCTTTTTAACAACAATAATACGAGTCCTTTTTCCATATTATCAATGGTGTCATATTTCCAATATCCATAACAAGAGATTTCAATATCCTTAACAAAGAATTTAATATTCATATCCAAAAATTGCAACAAATATACTTGTACATAATAAAATTTCAACTCAATCTATCACATCAAATCAATGGAATAATCTCAAAAAGAGAAATTGCAATTCCAGTTTCAGCCACTATTCAACCCCTCTTTTACAATGAATTAAACGATGGAATTTCTCTTTTATAAACGGTGTAAACTACAAATAAATTCATACTTTACACCTTATTCCTCAATCAAAACTTCATAATCAAATTAGAATTAAAGAGGAGTGGAATAAAAATTAAAATCACCAAAAACTGCAAAAACTACATATTCCAACAATTTAATGTAAATAATTGAGAATTCCAACAAGAATTGACATTTCGAATTATAGGAGTTTTAAGGGATTTTTTTATTTATTTTCGTAAATCCAAAACCCCTAAGGCATATCCAAATTCGTAATATACTAGATAATTACTATAATAAAAATACTAAGGTTTCTACTCATAGTTGGTCATTAGATTTTCTTCTCTTTGAAACACCCATTATAATTTTTTCAGATCTCTTCTTTTTGATATATATACAATAAGGGATTTGTATATATATTAGATTCCAAAAGGATGGAGGAGAAGAGGATTAGAAATTAAATAATGAACAAAGATAGGTATACAGGATTTCTTACTAGAAACCCTAATGTAGTTTTCTGAATCTATGAAGAGATCAACCGACAGAGCTTCGCTGATGCTTCCAAAATATTTGTAAATAAACGTGAGGGGTCTAGTGTCTTATTTATAGAGGTTGAAACGTACCAGAACCATATGATGAAAATATGTTAAAAACAGATAAATCTGAAATGTTCATTGATGGGAAAACCCCATCCTCCATCAACAGGAGCGGTCAATCGCCTATACGCACCGGTCGACCACTAGTGGTTGACCGGTTGAGGTCAACGGTCGACCCCTCTTCTATTTTAGGAACGTAATAAATTATATACCGTTGTTTTATTTAATTCCATAATTAACTTTTAACGTTAATTTGTTAACTTTAACGTTTACTTAACCTCAAAGTCTAATCACAGTTAATTTTTGAATTTCAAATTTGAGAACAAATTTTTTATTTTAATTTGACTTTGAATTAAATTATTTTAAACCTAAAAACTTCAGATGCCCATAACTTCTTCATTTGAACTCCGTTTTCAGCATATTATATATGGAAATAGATCATAATTTCGCCACAAATGCAAAAACATAACTTTTATGGTCAAATTCCAAATTTGAAAAATTTTCATTTTTACCCCTACCTAATTTAATTTAATTTACTTATTTAGTTCTTACTAATTTTACGGGTGCTATAACTTGTGTGCTTCAGCCTTCAAGGTGGCATCCTCACGCCTCTCGCCGATCATGTCCAATGACATGTTTAGCAGCTCCTCATTTTCATTAGAGTCATAATGAATCCTCCGGTGTGATGCCACTACTGTCTCCACTATAACATTGCCTATGATCCATATGCCAATGAAAAAGAAGTATGTCTTGTTGTCGTCTTGAAGGAAGTGCGGTAGGTCTTTAACGCCAAAGGAAGTTCATCTACGCATGCTCCCTTCACCTTTTTTAATTGCTTCTTTATTAGTGTTTTCAGAACATTATTGACTACTTCTACTAGTCTGTTAGCCTATGGATATGCCACTGCGGAGAAGCTCTTCTTTATTCCATGCTACTGGCAGAAATCGGTGAACTCCGCACTATCAAACTGCAATCCTTTGTCCAATATGATATGAAGAGGAACTCTGTACTTGCACATCACATTCCTGATTAAAAGTTTATGACCTTAGCCGTTGTCACCTTAGCAAGGGGCTCAACTTCCACCCACTTAGTAAAATAGTCAACCGCCACTATAGCATACTTAGCTCCACCCCGTACCTTTGGAAGTTCTCTGATTAAATCTACCCCATAAACCGCGAAGGGCCAGGGGCTAACCATGTGAGTCAACTCGATTGGGGGCAACCAAGGAATCTTCATGAATCGTTGGCACTTATCACACCTCCTTGCTTACTCCATCGTGTCGTGGTTTAATGTTGGCTAGAAGTACCCATACCGCAACACCTTCTTTGCCAAAGTCTTCCCTTCAGTATGTTCTCTGTAGCTCCCTTAATTTACTTTCTCTAATACCTCCTAAGCTTCCTTTCCAACGACACATTTTAGTAATGGGTTATAAATCCTCTTCGGTACATCATAGCATCTTGAATGACAAAGCGGGGTGCCTTTCGCAGGACCTTCCTAGCTTTGTTTCTATTACCTGGCAATACTCCTTTACTATGATACCTTATTAATGGTGTCATCCGGGTCATCTCGCCATCGATAGTTGCAATTGCGTTCACCTCCTTGAAGCTGGGACTATGCAGAGTCATAATGGGTATTGACCCAATAGAGGCCCAACTCCCGAACTCACCAGCTTCGCCTGCTCTCCACGTCCCGGTTCTCCTCCCAGGGAATGTGATTGATCACATAGTATTCCATCTCATTAAGTAAGACCTTCACCTTCCCTAAATAGGATTTTCAAGCGCCCTCCCTTAGCCTGGAATCCTCTAAGCACCTGGTTCACTATCAACCGCGAGTCACTGTGCACACACAGTGACCTGATTCCTAGCTCCTTTGCTATCTCTAACCTGTTGTTAAAGCTTTATACTTCGCTTCATTGTTTGTTGCCTTGAATCCAAGCTGTATTGCGTAGCTTAGTTTCTTTCCTTCAGGCAATAATAATACCACTGCTGCACCGAAGTCATGATCATCTGATGCTCGTCTACATACATCCGTCATTTAAGGGTATAAAATATAGTAGTTTGTGATTTTTTTTTGATGATAATAAACACACACACACATATATATATATGTGTGTGTGTGTGTGTGTTAGAACTATTGTAACATCATAGATAGTTGTAAATAATAAAAAGTTTATTCAACAAATAGTTTATTTTAATACAATTTCAATTGTACACACAATTACAATAATAGCTTCCACAATAATTTAAATACAATATTTAGATACAAAAATAATTTATACTTTCATACACAACACTACATTTTCACTCTCATATACAACACATTTTCAAATACAATCACTCCTAACCTCACTCACTCGAATTCGATTTGTTATCCTCTTGCTCTATTTTTTTCTCCAATCACTAGCTTTGCCTATCAAATAACAACGCGGTAAAAGGCAAAAAGAAACAAATTCAAATTGCAAAAATATAAATATTTTTTAACTCGACATTGCCTCGGTCTATTGGTTTTCTTCTTTCCATATTTTGAAATAGACACCAAAAATATCAATAATGTACATGAGTAACCTACGACATACATAGTGTATCGCTGTACATGCCATAAGACCGAGAACATACACAAAAAACTTTTGCATCAACTCAACTTCAGGCACAAAAGTATGGTCAATCAAGTTAGGTGCAGCAAGGTCAAGCCTAAAGGCTCAACACTGTGTATTAGTGGATAAGTCAACACAAGCAGTGCAAGATCAAGCTCAATGGCTTAATACAAGTGTACAAGTAAAATATAATAGCAAAGTCAACATAGCCATGTACAACAACATAAACATGATTAGAATACTCAAGGCAAAAAACATAAAGATGCAACCAGGTGCATAAGCATAAGTGCACAAAGTGCAAAAAAGGTGCAACCAGAATCATGTACAAAATCAGTATACAAAAAAGCACATAAAACTTCAAGATGTAAGGCAAGCTAATACCAAATCAAAAGTGCCCATAAAAAAATACAAATGCAGCAAAAAAGGTAATGCATAGTTTAGAGGCAGGCCAGAATACCAGGACAAACACAATAAGAAACAAAGCAACAAGGACTCATAGTGCAAACATGTACAGCAGCGATACAGTGCACAGAGCAAACACATAGTCGAGAGCAGGCGAAAATATATGCAAGTATCACAAAACAAAATAGCAGTAAAAGGATGCACATACAAAGAAGAAGGAAACTGTATAGAAAGCAGTGCACAAGTACATAGTCGGGTGCACACAAAAATGCAGCATAAGTGCATAGAAGACAGGTACACAGGTATGTTGAAACTGCAAAGTGTGAAACAGGAAGTACAATAGTCGGTGATATACACAACGAGTGCACACACCAGAAAGAAGACAAGCACAAGCAACACAAAAACATGGTGCATCACAAAATATACAAGTGCAAAAACAAGCAGGAGCAACACAAGCCATATAGCAGAGTACAAGTACTGATCAAGTCGAAGACAAGAATTTTCGAAATATATCAGAGCATCGATCAAGTCGAGAAATTCAGGCTAGAACCAAAATTATTCAAAGCTAGATATGATTGTAAACGGTTAGAAACAACAAAGAAAAAATATACGCATGTTGAAATGTTCAACCAAAATCAAAAATATATATCAGAGATCACAAATTCATAGGCCATAAAATCAACAGCCAAATTGAAATATTCAAACCCACAAAATATATGAAATATATGGAATCAGAAGGAATCAGCCATTATAAAAACCAAATCATCATCAATAAATTAGACGTCGAGTTCAAAGTAGCATAATAAATCTAAATTAGAAAACTCACACCAAAGTTTCGATCAATACTCAACCAAAGAAAAGATAAACAGGCTAAAAGAAAAAAAGATACCGCTTTATTATTGGACCGAGAATTTTATTTGTGTTAAATTATATTAGGGTTTCCCTTTTGTTTTAATTTTTTTAATTTATTTTTTAATTTTATAAAACTCTAGTTTTAACTAGGATCGAACTACGGGGCATACTTCGGAAAATTCTCAACTCGAGGATAGAGTTTCGAGCTAAGGGTTAGAACAATCAAGTAAGCGATAATCGCAAGTTTATAAGGTCTATAAGCGGTCGATTGTTTAATCTTAGTAGAAATCTTGGGGATAGCAGTAGGCAAGTATTGCTGAAGCTGGGTAAATTTACATGTTGCTTTTATTTCCGCATTTACTCTATTATTATCCGTGTTGTAATTTCTATTATTCTGTGAATTTTTTATAAACTTTATTCACCCCCTAAAGGGTTAACTCGATCCTACAAGTGGTATAAGAGTTGGGTGGTAAAATTCACTTTTTTAACTATGACTAGTTTTAATAATGCTTTTTTGAAGGACAATCTATTGCCAGTCCACCCATGTTTAATGGTACTGATTATTCATATTGGAAACCTAGGATGAATTTTTTCTAGATATTGTAGATGCATGGGATATAGTTGAAACATGTTATGGTCTGCCTATGGTAAATATAGATGGTCATGAAGTTCTTAAGCCTAAAGATAAGTTGGATGCAAATGAACTTAGTCTATATTGGTCAAATGTTGAAGCAATGAACTCTATTATTTGTGCCTTAGATAAAATTGAATATAATCATGTTTCTCATTATGTGAATGTGCAAGAAATTTGGTATACGCTTGAAGTGAATCATGAAGGTACATCGTAGGTCAAGGAATCTCATCTGGCTATGCTCAGCAATGAATATGAGAATTTCGTAATGAAAAAAGATGAGAATATAAAGGAGATATATAGACGATTTTCAAATATAGTGTTGAAATCCAAAATATTAGGAAAACCTTACACGAAATTGGAGATGGTCGTAAAATTCTAAGACTCCTCCTGAGAAGTTTTGAAGCGAAAGCGACTGTAATTCAGGAATCCAAAGACTTGAAATAGCTTAAATTTGAGGAACTAATAGGAAATGTCATCACTTGTGAGATGGAACTGAAGATCAGAGAAGAACTTGAAAGCGGAGACTCGAAAAAGAAATCCATTCTTTAAAAAGTTCAATCGATAATGAGGAAGAAGATGATGCTGCAGCCGAGTTAGCACTATTGATGATGCGATTCAAAAAGTGGACCCAAAAGCATGGAAATTCATCAATAAACTAACAAATAAAAACCAAAATTGTCAAAGTTCTCAATAATTCTTAAGAGGAAGAAATCATATGTCATAGATGTAAGAAGCCAAGTCACATCAAGCCAAATTGTCCACAGAATTGACTCGATAAAACAAAGAAGAAGAAGAGAAGGAGTTTCATAGCCACTTGAGATGAGAGTGAAGAAGAAGATGAGGATAACACTAATAGTGAGAAAGAAGCGAATTTGTGCCTGATGGTAGAATCTGGTGACAGTGACGATGAACCAAATGAGGTAGCTCACTTATCCCGTGATGATTTACTTTTAGTATATCACCAGTTAAACTCAAAAATTGGTAGACTTCAACAACGATATAATAAACTAGAATTTGAGAAAAACAACTTGCTTGATTAAATAATGAGTTAGAACTAATGATTCAAAATAGTAGAAAATTTAACTCAGAGTGTGAGAAGTGTCAAGCTTTAGAAGAAGAAATTAATAGGTCCAAGGCTAAAATTGAAACACTCAAAAATGAAAATTTGACCCTAAAAAACAAAGATGAGACAAAAAGAGAAAATTCCATTAAAAGAAGCTCCTTTTTTGAATGAAAACGATGCTCTTAGATATTAGGTTCAACAACTTGAATCGACAATAAGAAAATTTTCAAAGAGAGGAAAATCATTGAACATGATGTTAGGAAGTCAAACTATAAGCGAAAATAGAAAAGGAGTTGGATATGATAGAGTTGAACCAATTAAGAAAGTAATTGTGATAATATCAAATGTCACAAAGATTTTTCAAAGTGTTTAATTTGTGGAAAAATTGGGCATAAACAAAATAAATATTGGAATATAAACAAAAACAAGACCGTAAATAAATTTGGGGTTTCAAAAGGTACAAATGCAAATTTACTTAAATTTAAACAAGTTTGGATTTCCAAGGGTACAATTTTAAAAACTAATGGTTTCATATATAGACAAATTTGGGTACCAAAGATTACAAACGAAAATAATAGTGGTCCTACATCCTTTGTTAGGCCACTCACTTCTTCTAATATTTAAGTATAGAAACGGGCTAAGGAACAATTACGATAAAGGTAACTTCGAGTTGTTTTATATATGGCTGAAAAGTAATAATTCCAATGTTCCTTGGCCTAGAAAAATGAGGTGGTGATCTACAAAACGGTGAACAAGAATACAACATCAAAGGTAAGCAAATGTATGATCTCTAAACCCTATTTTATTTTCATGTTGTTAATTCTATTTTTATAGACGCTGTTATAGTATAATTACCATATCTTGAGGTCCTTAACTCTGATTTGCAAAATTCAAGATGTTCTGGAAAATAGATAAAAAATTCTATAAATTTTATTTAATATGTTTTCCCATAATTTGAACTTACATCATTTAAACACTGCAAAACAGTCAATATATTGTTTGAAAACAGTTTTAGAACTTCTTAACACAACTGTAGTAATTCGATCATAGCTTGAACATCTTTACTTCGAATTTTGAAATTCTTGAAGTTTTGAAAATCTAACTAATAACACTGCAACTTAAACGTTTTGAGTTTTTATTGATTCATTTTGTAAAACCTTTAAAAACAACAATCATGTCAGTACATCACTTGAAAAGCATTTCTATGCATATAAGTTGTAGTATTTCAAATATAACCTTTGGGCAGCTCACCTTCTTGACTTGAAACTAATTTTTATGTGTAGCAATTTTGAATATCTAAAGCTTTCATGTTTTGAGCTGAATCAAATTACGGACTTAAAGTTTTCAAAAAGTGGTTTCAAATGGACTGAATTTTCAAAACAGGAATGGTCAATTGCTTTGGTATAGCGATTAACTTTCTTGACGACTAACAAATCAATGGTCGGATTTTTTTTACTATGTGCATCTTTTCTCTATATAAATGTATTACCATTGTTTGATGTAAATGGCTTTGCTGAAATTTTTTAAACCAATTCGAGTGATACTGAGAAGTTCACGATTTACCTGTTTAATAATATATCATTGGGCAACTAGAGTACAAATAGTGTTAGACCTCACTTCATTTGAGATCGTATTTGCATTTTCAACTAATTTTAAAATTAGCAGACGTCATTTTACAAAACCCTTTGTAAAAAATAGATTTTCACAACTTATTTTTGGATTTAGAAATCTTTTCAAAATAACTTAGATTTTGACTTCGATTTTATTAAATAAAAATACTCTTGTTTACTTCAGTAAGGAATTTACTTTGGAAAAGATGATACTTGACTACTTGAACTTTTTTGAAATCTACTAAAATTTCAACTGTGATTGAGAAAGTGATGGATAATGATTAAATTAGACTTCATAAGTAGAGGAAGTATATGTTAAAAATTTCTTGAAAATTAGACAAATTTTATAATATTTTTAAAGTTAGTACATATTCCATGATCACATCTATCACTATAATCCTTCTTGCAATCAATACACCAAAATTTAATATAGTATGCAGAAGTTGGTATTTCAAAAAACAAGGGACTGCATTTTAGTGTAATTTATATATTTCTACTCAAAATATTCACTCTCATTTAAAAGTCTTCACGGTTATGCAGGGGTGAATAGCTTTAATCTATATATATGCTTCCATTCATATTTAAAAGTCCTCACGGTTATGCATGGATGGAACACTTATATAAGAAAGGGATAAATATTCAAGTAATTTCTAACCTCATTGAAAAGTCCTAACAGTTATGCATAGTCAGAAAATGCTTGACATTTTTTTTAAGTAACTACTAACCTCATTTAAAAGTCCTAATGATTATGCATGGTTAAAAAGTGCTTAACATTTTTTTACAATTTTTAAAAGGATAATTTTCAAAATTTTCCTTTATTAAAAAGACCACACTAAATGTCATTATATAAAATTCCCCTAAACCATAACCAAATTGTCACTTTAAAGTGGAATTTGCGTCTAATATAATTATGATTTTTGTTTAATTAATTGGAATTTTCAAAATATTTTTCCCTCTATATGGTTTATGGTTTTAATTAAAATTCATCACTATATCGATTATTATTATTATTTTGATGATAACAAAAGGGGGGGAGAGGTTAAGATTTTGGTGGTTAAGTAATAACCTTGCTGATATTCAAGAGTTGGTTTTGGTTTCATGAGTTGGTTTTGGTTTCATTTGTTTTCAATAATTGTTTTAGCCTTTCAATTATTTTGACATTAATTTTTCATTGCATGCATATGTGCATGGAGAGTTTAGTTGTAAGGGGAGTATGTAAATAGGGGAGTTTTATCACAACACAAAAAATGCATTTGTTTGTCACAAAATTTTAATATACATTAATTATCATTAAAAGGGGGAGATTGTAGAATATAGCAGTTTATGATTTGTATTTGATGATAATAAACATATATATATATACATTTAAATGTGTTTGATACAATACTATTGTAAAATCATAGATAGAAATAAACCAATACAATCACTTCTAACCTCACTCACTCAAATTCAATTTGTTATCCTCTTACTCCAATTGTTTTTCTCCAATCACTTGTTTTGCCTATCAAATAACAACGCAGTAAAAGGCAAAAAAAAAAACAAATTCAAACTGCAAAAATATCAACTCCATATTGCCTCAATCTGTTGGTTTTGTTCTTTTCATATTTTGAAATAGACACCAAAAATATTAATAATGTACATGAGCAACCAACGACGACATGTACATTGTATCATTGCATATGCCATAAGCCTGAGCATATACACAAAATATTTTTGCATCAACTCAATTTCAGGCACAAAAGCAAGGCCAACCAGGTCAGGTGCAGCAAGGTCAAGCGCAAAGGCTCAACATAGTGCATTAGTGGACATGTCAACATAAGAAGTGCAAGGTCAAGCTCAATGGCTCAACACAAATGCATAAGTAAAATATAACAGCAAAGCTAACATAGCCATGTACAACAGCATAAACCAGATCAGAATGCTCAAGGCAAAGAATACAAAGATGCAACCAGGTGCACAAGCACAAATGAGCAAAGGTGCAGCAAGAATCATGTACAAAATCCGTACATAAGAAAGCACACAAAACTTCAAGCACATAGGGCAAGCTAATATCAAATCAAAAGTGCCTAGGAAAAATACAAATGCAGCAAAAAGAAAGGTAATGCATAGTTTAGAGGCAGACTATAATGCAAGGACAAACACAACAAGCAACAAGGACACATAGTGCAAACATGTACAACAGCAATACAGTGCACAGAGCAAGCAGCCAGTCGAGAGTAGAAGCAAATATGTGCAAGGATCATAAAATAAAATAGCAGCACAAAGATGCACATACAAAGAAGAAGGCAAATGCACGGCAAGCAGTGCATAAGTACACAGTCAGGGGCACAAAGCAATGCACACACAAATGCAGCGCAAGTGCACAAAAGACAAGTACATAAGTATGTTAGAACTGCAAAGTTTGAAACATGAAGTACACCGGTCAGATGATATACACAATGTAATGCATAGAACACACCAGCAAGAAGACAAGTACAAGCGACAAAAACATGGTGCATCATAAAATATACAAGTGCAATAGCAAGCAAGAGCAACTCAGGCCATACAGTAGAGTACAATAATTGATCTAGTCGAAGACAAGAATTTTTGAAATATATCAAAGTATTGATCAAGTTGAGACATTGAGTTTGAATCAATAGCCAAGTTTGAATATTCAAACCCACAAAATATACGAAATATATGGAATCGGAAGGAACCGACCACTATAAAAACCAAATAACCATCGGAAAATTAGACACTGAGTTCAAAGTAGCATAATAAATCCAAATCAGAAAATTCATACCAAAGTTTCGATCAATACTCGACCGTTGAAGCCACTAAAATTGTGAAGGATTGCTCGACAATTGAAGCAACCAAGGGAGGAAATCAACACACAAGTAAAGTTATTGATCGACAGAGATACGAGACTAAATTCTACCAATCTATCAAAGACAGCGGCTCCAAATTGAAACCCTAATTTGAGAACGAAATAGTAAAAGGATCGACTCTTGGAAAAAGAAAAGATAAATGAGCTGGAAGAAAAATTAATACCTCTTTGTTATTGGGTCGATAATTTTATTTTGTGTTAAATTATATTAAGTTTTCTCTTTTGTTTTAATTTTATTGTAATTAATTTTTTAAATTTTATAAAACTCTAGTTTTAACTGGGATCGAACTACGGGGCGTAGTTATTGAAATTCTTAACTCGAGGATAGAGTTGAGGCAATGTTTCGAGCTTAGGGTTAGAACAATCAGGTAAGCGATAATCATAAGTTTACAAGGTCTGTAAGCGGTCGATTGTTGAATCTTACTAGAAATCTTGGGGCAACATTAAGTAAATACTGCCGAAGCTGGGTAAATTTGTGTGTTGCTTTTGTTTCCGCATTTACTCTGTTATTATCTATGTTGTAATATTTATTATTCTGTGAATTTATTATAAACCCTTTTCACCCCATTCTAGGGTTAACTTGATCCTACAAAGAGCTTCTTTCTCCCGGGGTGTTACTTCGTCATCTTGAATGGTGAATTCAGCGATAAAGTCTACCAACGCTTGTCCTTTAATTACAGTTCTTGGGTGGTAGGTTATCTCATACTGGCTAAATTCAATAATCCTTTGGTAAGTCTCCCTGAAGTATCAGGTCTATGCAAAACTTGTCTCAAGGGTTGATCTGTAAACACTCGAATGTGGTACTATTGGAAATAGTGCCTTAGCTTCCGAGACGCGATTAGTAGACATTACGCCAATTTCTGCAGCTTGGGATACCTAGACTCCAGTCTAGTGAGATGCTTACTCACATAATATACCGGACGCTGTACTTGATTCTCTTCCCTAACCAATGATGCGCTCAGGGCTTGGAGCGACACTGCCAAGTATAGGTAAAGATCTTCTTCCTCGATTGGTGTAGAAAGAATTGGCGGTTTCTGTAAATGTTCCAACAAGTTTAGAAAAGCGGTTAAGCACTCGTTTGTCCATGTAAACTTGCATTTTTCCTTCTTGAGTGCTTTAAAGAATGGGACACATTTATCTATCGTCCTGGATATGAACCTGCTTAACATTACTACCTTCACATTTAGGCTTTGCATTTCCTTCCGAGTCCCGGGAATTTTGATATCCTCCAAAGCCCAAACTTGTTTTGGGTTGGCTTCAATTCCCCTAGCATGCACGATAAATCCCAAGAATTTTCCAGATGATATCCCGAAGGAACATTTTAGCAAATTCAACTTTATCTCGAATTCTTGCAGAATTTGAAACATCTCCTCCAAGTATAAGATGTGATCCTCAACCCTTTTTGATTTCACAAGCATGTCATCAACATATACTATCATAGTTTTCCCAATCTGGTCGACAAACATCTTATAAACCAAGTGCTGGTAGGTCGCTCTTGCGTTCTTAAGACAATTTGGTTGTATCCGGAGTATGCGTCTTAAAAGATAGAAGCTCACCAACTGGTCAATCCTCGGGAGCGGGAAGCAATCCTTGGGACAAGCATCATTCAGGTTGGAGAAGTCGATGCATGTTTGCCACTTTCCATTCAACTTCCTGACCAAAACCAAATTTGCAATCCATTCTGGGTACAAAGACTCTCTGATGAAGTCATTTGCAAACAAGGTTTTTACTTCTTCATTTAGCGTGGTTGACCACTCCAGACCCATATTTCTCTTCTTTTGCTTCATCGGGGGCTTCCTAGGGTCAACATTAAAAGCATGGCATGCAATTATGGGAGAGATTCCACACATATCTACATGAGACTAGGCGCACATCCTAGAGATCCCGTAAAAATCCTATTAGCCGTATCTTAAGATTTCGCTCCAATCCAGATCTGATTTTCATGAGTTCCGTCGAATCATTGCTGTCTACCTCTAAGAATTCCACTGCCTCTCCAGGCTCAGCTGTAGCCCTCTCTCCTCCATCTCTCGGGTCAAATTTGTTATGAGGATTGCTCATGAACCCAAGTGGGGGTCTTTTCTTTAATTGTTATGCGATAGAATTCTTGGTGTAGAATGCGACTTCTGCACCCTTCCCTCTATCCCGTCGTTTATTCTCCCTAAGTTCCTCTACATAGCACTCTCAGGCGGCATCTTGGTTTCCTTTTACTACTCCTACCCCCTTCGTTATAGGTAGCTTCATGGTTAAACACCATAGAGCCACCACTACGCGAAATTCTGATAAAGCCGGATATCCTAGGAAGGCGTTGTAAGCCGAGAATCCACCTACCAAGGCGAATGTTTATTTTTGTATTGCTGATCGGGGATGGGTTCCCATCTCAACAAACAAATCCAACCTTCCTAAGGCATGGTGCCCTCTCCCATAAAACTATGTAACAGCTGATTACAGGGTGTGACATCTTTCATGGACCATCACATCTTGTCAAATGCATTCTTAAATAGAATGTTCACTAAACTTCTATTATATACCAGAATCTGATGCAATTTTGCTGGGCTAAGCATAGTTGCAATTACCATAGGATCAGTGTGCGGGTATTGCTTACCCCGCAAGTCAGGGTCGTTAAAGGTGATCTCATCTCGTTCCCATCGTTGGACCTTAGTCCTCTGCTCTTCGCCTACGGTGTACACGTATGCATATCCATTCTTCATTGACTTTGCATATCCCTCCATTTCCGTCCAACTTTTGTTGGCCGCGTACGGTCATCCTACCATGGTATTAATCACCAACCTCCTATCTTTTCCACATTTGGCGCTAGATCCTTCATCCCCATTTCTTGGTGGAGCTGCCTCGGGGCTTGCTTCTCGCGAGCAGTGGGAGCATTTGGTTCTCCAACATACCACTCTAGCTTCTTTCTCATGATGTGTTCTTTAATAATGTCTCGTAGATGACGACCCTCATTAGTGTTATGTCCATGAGATTTGTGGAACATATAATATTTCGCCATGTTCATTTCTTCTTCGGTTTCCTTCTTCGGCACTAGCCTGTTGTATTTGAGCTCCACTTGCGTAGCGAGATAGATGTTTTCTACTATATCATTCAAGTCCGTATAAGTCTCAAACCTCGTGTCGGGCTTGAATCTCCTTTGTTCCACTTTCCTCCCACCGGAGTTGCTAGGGTTATTGTTCTTTTTCTCTGCACCACCTCCTTCATCATTTTTAACTATGGTGTTCACACTATTAGAAGCTTTCGATAGTTTAACAGTTGTCCCAGTCTATTATCCCGTTGCAGCTTCCTCCAATCGCATGTACTTTGTAGCTTCATAGAAAAAGTATTAAAGAGTAGTCAACCTCTCCTTAGTCAATCTTTGAGCCATCTTCGTGTCAGGGTGAACACTACTGCATAATGCCATAAGAGTTAGTCGTTCATCAACATTTTGAACACTAACGGTTGCCGCGTTAGAATGAGTCAGGTTGTCATAAAGTCTCATCCTCCTCTTGTTTTACATCCGATAAAGAATATTTGGGTTGTTCTATGCGAACCTGGAACCGACCGATAAATTTCTCCTTTAACATTTCCCACGAGTGAATCGAGCCAGGAGGAAGGCGGTAGAACCACATGTTGCCAAGTCCGACAGAAAGAAGGGAAAGCACTTGCACAAAACTTCCTCTATCGCTCCGCTCATTAGCATATGCTACGTATATCATTGTAGATGTATTATGTGATCAGTTAAGCCTTGATAAAGATCCATAGTGAGCATCTGAAAGCTCCTTGGATTCCAGGCAGTCTCTATCTCCACAAAAAATGTGCTATCGACTCTTACACCCGTTCCACACTTTATTTCTGGCGGCAAATACATTCCTTTATGAGTCATGCCATATGATCTTCTAGTTCGGTGGATGAATGGAGCTAGGTCGACCTCTCCCGTCGGGTTGTGAGGCTTCTTTCACCCATCTTATGATGACTTGTCCTGTGGTCCCGGCTTCGTTCTCTGCTCCAGGATCATTCACGATGGTAAGTTCACCTTCTATTAGTTGATACTTCGATCAAAATTGGAGAGCGTTGCCTAGGTTAGGGAGGTTCAACTGTAGTCACCCCTGGTTCGTTACCTCCCATGTTCGGTTCGGGGCCGAACCGGTCCTCGGGTATAGCGTGTGGCTGAGCTCCTGCTAGACCTGTTTCCTTGGCGTTTGATCGTCCAACTCCTTGATTCAACACTAGAGTATGACCTCCTCCGTCTTCTGGGCCCCCGAGACTGGGTCCTCCCTTTGGTTTCAATGTTATGTGTGGTTGACTGTGTCTGCTCTAGGTGTGTTATGATTTGATCCACAATGGCTTGCTACTGGGCAGCGAAGCGGGTATCAAGGTCCCTCATAACTTTGTCTAAGTCACCTCTAGTGATGGTGTCTAAAGCTGGAGTACTGGAAGAATGGTTATCCTGTTCTATAGTGTCACGGTTGGCACCCCCTGTTGATGCCATCTATCTTGCTCTTAGATTTGGCAGGCATGTTGAGAAATCTCTCTTCTTAGTGAAAGCACAAAAATGTTTGCATAAAAAATAAACAAACACCCTCAATCGAATTAACAATAGCAGATAACAGTAAATACATGCAAAGAAAGTAAAAGACAAGTAGATTTATAGTGGTTCGGTCGTAACGGACCCACATCTACTGTTCATATTCATTTCTTTTCTTATAATTCAGCCATTACAAGAGTTTTGAGAAGAAATACAACAAATTATTATTGAAAATAGAGATATGAAACTCGGTTCAGTTTTTCCTGTAGCATAGAGTCTCCAAGCTTTAAAAATTGTTCCCATGAATGCCAAATGCTTGGATATTTGTAGGGGTGAAGAGGTAATGTGATTAATTCGAAAAGTTAGGAAATTTCCATATATGTATCTCACCTAGATGGAATATTCCCAAGTATCATGAATGTGATTGATAGTTTCCAAATATATGCATATTTCATTCATATATGCACTGTTTGGTTCGGTTGAGAGCCCGTTGGGGATCGGTTGGTTCAGTGATGTGCATGTGGACATGTTGTTGGCCAGGTTTCTGCACCGTCTCCTGGGTTCGGCATCTTTTCCCTTGAATCGGCTCGGTCTCCACCTGATGTCTCATTCCGCCCCCATTCTCACCAAACTGATGATATTGTTCAGTACCTTGGGTACCGAATATGATACTCTGTTCGGTACCCTAGGATACCGAACATGATCTCGGCATCTTGAGTACCGAACATGGGGAAGGTTGCTTCTTTCTTCATTCCTTTGCTATGTTCATCTACTGCCTTAGCCACACCTGGGTTTCCTTCCGAGCCTTCCAACGCCTTGGTCTCATGGGCGAAATTCACATAACAGTAAGTGAAAAATATTTGATTCGGGATGTCAACACTCGACAAAAGTAGAGATAAGGTACTTATTAACCGTGCTATAACAAGTTCCAAAAATAGTATATAATCTCGAAGATTTCAAATATCCCCTAAAAATCATTGCAGTGTCAGATATTTTCCAATTTAAAGCCTTTATTCAATGATTTACACATGTAAGAGCCTCACGTTTCTAAAGAAACCAGAATTAAATTAACGTCTAAAAAAAGTAATGTGTTATTTTTTTATTAGTATGACATACCTTGCCACTCCATATCGCTGAAGCAATATGGATGTCATAACTACTAATAATGTCAGTAATTTGCGATCCACCATAAGTTGTTGGCGTGTTAGGTCTTACTGTAGAGGTATCGATGACATCATGGGTTTGTTGTTCTTCCATATTGTGCTCTCCAATATTTTTTTTAATATTTTGCTCTATATTTTTATATTTTGTTACTGCAGAGGTATCGATGACATCATGGGATCATCAGAAATTGCTGGGGTTTTGTTTTTTGGAAAAAAAAAATCGGTAAGTTAGAAAGAAGGAAGAAAGGATGAATGATAGTAATAAAGTGACGGCTTTTGAATTAAATGGGATGGTAAAAGGAAAAGTTGGGCCGGACATTTTATTTGTAAATTGGTGATGTGTGAACAGCAAATAAGCAAATGGGGGGTGGGTTGACAATAGACCAGGGTGTACGACGCAATATAAGCAAACAGGCTCATAAATTGCTAAATTACCATTCTTCAAAAAGCAATAGAAGCAGACCAGGGTGTACCACGCAAATATCTCCTCTCCATTTTCCCCTTTCCAATTTCTCTATTTGCAATCAGTCGACCAAAAAAATAGAAATAAAAAAAATTCCTTCGTCTCAAACCCTTAAATCCCATAATTCCGAAACCTAATTCTGCAAGCTTTCCCAATTATTCGCAGAAAATCATTCCTGATGATCCCAGATCCATCCGAAAAGGAAACATCTCTCTCCTCTCCGACAGTATCACGATGCGTGACCGAAACGGTAAACGGGTCCCACAAATTCGTAATCCAAGGATATTCCTTAGCCAAAGGTATGGGAATCGGGAAACATATCGCTTCTGATACGTTCACCGTCGGCGGATTCCAGTGGGCGATTTACTTCTACCCTGACGGCAAAAATCCGGAGGATAACTCGGCTTATGTGTCAGTTTTTATTGCATTGGCAAGCGAAGGAACGGATGTGAGGGCCTTGTTTGAGTTGACGTTGATTGATCAAAGCGGAAAGGGGAAACACAAGATTCATAGCCATTTTGATCGGTCGTTGGAGAGTGGCCCATATACACTCAAATACAGAGGAAGCATGTGGTAAATTTTTTAACTTTTATCATTTCAAGTTTTTGCAGTCACGATTGGAATTGTTTTTCAATGTATTTTGGTAAAGACAATTCGTAATTTTATTATACATGCTAACAGTTTTATGCCTTTTTTGTTGTTGTTTTATGTCTGAGTTCTGCTGCTTGAATTTTAATCTGGGGTTATCACAGTGGGAAAAAAAAAACATTTTTTTTAGCTTTTTAGCAGGCTTTTCAGTTGCAGACTATATGCACTCGAACATATTAAGTGCTATAACGGGTGGAGCTAGGTGTAGTTGTTGAAGTTTAAGAATTGTACCGAAGTTCATTAGTAACTCCGTCGATAACCGAGGAGTACTATGATACCTTAAACGCTTGGTCATCAAAATAGAGCTTGATCGGAACCTTTATAAAAATTGATTTAGAGATATTTTCGGGCGCATGCAGTGAAGCTGAAATTTTATTCATGTCCCTTGATTGGATATTTGTGATAAATTGTAAGTGGATAATGGGAATATGGGTTACCTATATATTCTATAAACTATCTTGTATACCTTTGCCTTGGACATACCATTGAGTTGTGTCCTATACACTTTGGAGTTGGTCATATACCCTTTCTGCTTAGCCTTAAATATGCTTTGGATTTTCATTCATTCCTCATTTATTTATTTGCTGGATATATTATGTCAATATAGTTTGTCATTATTGCTATATATACATGCCAAAATGAGACATTTGTAGTAATTGTTTGATCTATGCAAAGTGAGTCTATTACATGTTTTTTGTGTTTGTTAAAATGATTGCTAGTGTTGGTCTGTTGTCACTGAAAGTATATCATATGCTCAAGCATAGGGGAAGCATTTATTAGAGTTTAAAATTGGTTAGCTTTTTTGCTTGGTTGTCACATGAATTATATTGTGGATGATGCTTCTGTATGTCACATATAGTTGTACTAATTTGAATATTGATTGAGTGATTGGTGTATAATGTATCTTCCGCGATATGCTTTTATATTTGGATATGAGGGCTGGATCATGAAAATTCAAATCATATATTGGCTACTGTTGGAATTAGCAGTCTGAATGGATTTAATTTTAATTTTTACATTCTACTTGCTAATATCAGAATATGTTCAGGTATAAAATGGTGGGGAAATTGAAATTCACAATTTGGTTGTTATAGCACTAATGCGAATGTTGCTGAATATACTGTATTAAAAAGATGCCTTTTCATAGTTTTCTTGTTTGTCCTGTGTTAACTTTTTGTTGATAAATAGCCTGTTTGGCTCAAGCATCCGAGAAGGCACAAAACATGTTCATGCATAACAGCTTTTAACTGCAAGATGTTTTTGACCTGTCCTATAATTGGGTATATTTTGTCGTTTTCTAGTAATACAATGGTGGGAGAGGTATGTAGCACAAAGTTTGCAAACATGCCTGTGTTGTAAAGTGGGTGATATATTCAAGTGGTAAATTATTTTTGGCTTATTCTAATTGAAATGTTAGACCTGACATGTCAATTTGCTAGTATATTTGGTATTTTTTAGTCTGGAGGATTATGAATTGCAAAAGATCTTGATCTGGTAAGGAGTTGCGCTTTTATCTAATTGAGCTTCTGAACCAATCTTGATAATTTATTATATACCATATTAGGATAGCTTCAATGTATTAAGAAATTTCATATGATTCTTTCCTAATGTAGCGGATCTATGTTGTAAAAAGTGTCCACCGGGTTTACATCAATAATCATTAAATCTAGCTCATTAATACAGTGGTATAAAACCTATGTAGGACATACAGTGGTATAAAACCTATGTAGGACATGTATGGGCACAATACTATGATACTTCAAACGTTCACAGATTAGAAGCGTATATCTTGGGAACATCAATATAGAAATAATTAATTAATTCATTTAACATTTAACACAATTTTTCATAATTCTTATTTTTTTCGATGAGCATAGGCGTAAAGTATTTATGTTGCAGTAATGTGTGTAGATCGTTGTATGTATGTATGCTAGCATAAATGCACCAAAATATATGCATACTATTGCACTCTTGCTAATATAACCGATAATACATGATTAATATATCATATAAGCAAGAAATTGTGTCATATGTTAGTTGTTGTTGTTGTTGTAATACTATTATATTATATATTGTATTATATCATAATTCTTATTTTTTTTGATGAACATAGGCGTAAAGTATTTATGTTGCAGTAAGGTGTGTAGATCCTTGTATGTATGCTAGCATAAATGCACCAAAATATATGCATACTATTGCACTCTTGCTAATATAACCAATAATACATTATTAATATATCATATAAGCAAGAAATTGTGTCATATATTAGTTGTTGTTGTTGTAATACTATTATATTATATTGTATACAATGAAAATGAAAACAAAACAACAACAATAAATAACAATAATAAAACTATTATAATTTGCTTACATAACTGATTATGCCAATAAAAGAGTAACAAATCAGAAGCATGATATACAGGATTATTGTTAAGGAGGATGATTTGAATTAGTTGAAGAGACGGTCAAAAAAAGCTACGAGAGAAAAAATTAGAAGCAACATATATATTAATAGATTTTTTATAAAGAAAGTAGATTTTGATGGCATGGATACATATAACAATGCACCGGTAAAAAAGAGTAGATAATATCTATATAGAAGGAAATAAAAATCTGAATTAATGAATTAAAATGATATAAAAAAATCTATGCTGTTAGGGGAGGAGCGTTAAGCATTGAAGATACCAAAACTTCAAGATGCTAATAAACACCATTATAAAAGAGGAGGCGGAGTGCTATAAAACCAAGACATGCTGGTGCGCTAGAGGTCTAAAACAGAGCTTAACGGAGCCTTTGATAGCATAGAAAAAACTAAATACAACTAAAAATATGATTCAAGATAGAAATTTAAGTAGAACAAAAATTCATGTGGCCGACCCATTCATTTGGGAAATAGGCAAGGATGATGGTGGTACTGGTGTAAAATATGCTAGTTGCACTAATCAAATACTTAAGGTTAGTTAACATGAAACAATTTCTTCTGTTTGCATGTTTCCACTCCTAATCGATATGCATGAATGCTAATATACACCTTAATGCTTTGTTAATTATTGACCGACCTAATACGCATAGGCATAGTGATAGTGTGCTATATAATGTTGGATCAATCGTGGGATTGCTCGAGGGACGTTTTTGGAATCCAAAAGAGATGCTGTGGAAGTGACATGTAGTCAGTTTCTTTTGTTAATGGTAAAGATGTTTGTCTTGTATTATTTACTATTTAGCATGTTTGAACAATTTTTTTTGGAACATACCTATCTATTCACGTTTAGAAATATTGTGATGTTTAATAAAACCAAACCATACAATATAACAGTTACAAGAGTGTGAAAAAAAAGAAAAAAATGAAAAACATACATGTGTTGAGATATATTCATTTATATTAGCCATCTAGATATTTGCTTCCTTCTTGAACTAAAGGTTTATAAAAATGTAAACATAATGCTAGTTTATATAATTGAAGAAAACAATGATTAATCTTCCACTCTTACCTATGCATTATTATTTTTACCCAAGTAAGCACTTGAAAAATTCAAATAGTCCTCTCTTTAGATTTTTTGCAATCCCAACAAGTTGATCTTAAGATAAGTATTTTTATAATTTGGTACTTGTATCCAAACAAGTACCCTTAAAGCACCGAATGCGTGCAAAATGAACCTGTATACATAACATTTGGTGTGTACCGAACACATACTGGATCATACTGAACACATACTGGAGCATACCAACGACGTATCATTCCTAAATACATACCTGGTACTTGATAGTTGTCTCATTGTGTACCATGACTACATATTGTATCGAAATGCATACTCAATATACGGTATGCGTCTCCTTACAAGTACTCATTTAACCTATTACAAAGCAACTGTTGATATTTTTTGATATCTTACTTGTTACTGCTTCAAAATTTAGGGAAAGGTTTCACACTCCAAGCATTAAAGAGTGGAGCATGAAAATAATGTGGAGTGTGAAAACATGTATGTATGCGCATGCATATATGCGCGCTTTCGCCCATAACTAACAATAATCATTAATGATTACTGGGATTGGCATCCAAATCAGGATAAAAATGAAACTTATTAAATGCTTGTGTTGAACAGGATAGGACATAACACAACTCATTGTTTTGTTTTTCTTCTAAATAATGAAAGCGATGTGTGTCGAAAATTTTGTAGTAATCATAGTGTTTTCGGTTGTTCCAACTTTTAACCCTTATATGGTCATTAGTCATCATTAGTCAAGGTTTAAATTTTTGAGGTGCACGATTATCATCAATTTAACACGCACACACATATTTATAAATGTATGTATAGTTGTATAATCTCCTTGAACCCTCTTATTGATATATTTAAAGCCAAAAACCCGTCCTCAGTTCGGATTGCAGGCTGCAACTCGCCTGCATGAAGCCGGAATCGCTAAAAGCCACGGAGACACTAACATTATGTAGATGTTACTTTATTATCATAATTTCAATATAAACTTTCAGGTCCAAAATTCCAGTCTCATCCAAAACTCTACAATTCAATATGAATCGTCAAAAACAATCATTTTGATTATTTATTTGAAATTTAGTTCTAAATGAGTTATTAGTTTAAAAAATAAAAATAAATTCTGTGAAGACGATCATATCATAATATTTGTAGAAAAAACTAGTTCATTACAATATTTTTAGGTGCTAGTTGGGGGATTATGTCTGATTTATAAGATGAATATGAGACCATCATATGTATGCACTTATTTGAAGGCTCAAGTGATCATGATTTGATTGTAAAGTCTAGGAGACGCATGTATGTTCCTAACATAAGATAAATCAAATGGTTTATAAGCCATAAACATAGTTTGAACTCTGCATCTCTCGCTTTTTAGGTTAATGCTAAAGTACACGACTACCCTATCTGTGTGTCTGTGTCCATACATATGTATTGTTATTTGGACTCCGAATATTTTTGTTACCTATATACAACATGACTCAAGGTTTTCTGCGCCTAGCCGAGAGTTCTTGGAACCTTAAATTCGTGATAGTTAATTTGTGGTTTGATTTTGTATTTCACCCTTGTTAATAAATAAAAGCTGTTAATTAGCATGCACACGATTCTCATATGTTATTTATTTATTTATTTCTATGTTGAAAAAAAGAACTGATATTATTAAGCTTTCTCTTGTTGATTTACATAATTAATAACCCATTATCAGTCATGTTACCGACCATAGGTGTAAATAGCTCCGGTATGAGTTTTTATCATGTTTGGTAGTGGATATAGAGATGTCCACAGATTGTAAGCTATATAAAGTCGTTTTAAAGCGCACTATAACTAGGTATACATGGACGAGCACCTTTATGGATTTTTTAAAGACCATATTGCTTTTAAACTTAACTACTCTTTTGTGAAAGACAAATTATTTGTCTTGACAATGTAACCGTGTGATCTGATTGGCATCACTCAAGTGATAAATGTTATGGGTCGTTAAATTTATAGTTGTATATGTTCAAGTTTTGATGCAAGGAGACCGAGTAATGGGTTAAAAGTGTCATCTCAAGTTGATCATTTCATTCTTAATAGCGATGAAGTACTACTGGCCCTGCCTGGTATTGTATTCATATTCTAATCGCGACTGAAGTTTATTTTTGGCATGCTATAAAATTAAAAATGGTTTACCATGTACCCATTGCAAATAAAAGGAAATTGATTGGATGTACAATTATTTCTCACATGGTCAATGAAGTTAAAAACAAACAACTTGTATAAGTCTATCATCATAATTTCATATCAGCAATTAATATTTCTTACTGTACTGCATGTGGATCTTAACGTCGTTATAAGTATAACACTTCGACTTAACCATTAAATGTGGGATACCTCAACCATTATTTTCTCAAAAGTATATTTTTGCTTGCTTCCACTTAATCATCATGAGTTTGAGCCAGAGGACAATGATGGAATTTGTAATATCTTAGTATTTTCATGTAGCAGGGAGAATCCTAGTATCATTATCAATCACTAATAATTGGTACATATTTGAAAATTGGGATGAACATAGCATTGACAAAAGCTGTACAACGTATCTTGGTTATGACACTATTCTCCTATCTTCTTATCCATGCAAAGATGTCTCTATTAATAATCCATATAATGGGGTAAAAATTTCGTGACTGTGAAGTTTTCGCCAAATCTTTCTAAACTATTTTTATGTTGACAAATCAACGTTCAAATTATAGTTTAACAAAAGCTGTTCGCCTTTTTGAATCCAAATATACTCTTGGATAATGAAATTGGATAAAGTTTATTGGTATGAATAAACTAGTTGATAAATTACCATAAAATAATGATAGAAATCACATTTTATTTGATACATTTTAAATATATATATACCAGTACGTTAGGCACGTCCGTTGGACGTGTGTAAAGAAAACCGGAAGCAATTTTATTTATCATGAATTAATGGTCATATGCATAAATAAAGGCCTCCTTGCTTATAGATATTTGCAGTTGTAATTCGATAACTTAGATCTTATCTGTTTTCCTAATGAGAATTTAAATTTAAGAACTTTTGTAAAATCATTCTTCTCAAGTTTCAAAATACACAGTTGTTCCTTCTCAAAAACATATTATAAAAGAACTCCTATTTTAAAACTCTCTGCAAATGACTATGGAGAAATCACAAAATTTTAAAATTTCTAGATCATAAATTTTTGCAGACTAAAAAACTTAATTTAAAAATATTCTCATTGTATTAAGTACAATGGAACTTCCTATGGATGTGCTTAGAAAACAATTAGCAAAGTCTTGATTAGTTCAAAAGTTTTCATGAATCACTATGAGTATCGAATTATATGAAGCCATGAAGCTATTGAAAAACGTTTCTAGATATGTAACATATACTATCCAATGTATACTGCAAAATTTGATGTAACAATGATAATAATAATAAGCTCAAACAGAAGAAAATTCATAAAAATGCAACGACAAAGAACTTCAATACTACTGTAAATATTTCACATGCGAGCAAAAAAATGTGGTTAGAAGACCTGATAATGAAACAAAAAACCAACCAATCATTCAATAAATGTGTGCATCATTAGAAAAAATGGTAAAAGACTTTGATATAACAAAATTACATGAAACTAATTTAACTCCAATGCATTTGGAACTGATCTTACATAGCATGCAGCAACATGAAGCTCTTCTTTCCTTGGTTGTTATTATATTAGCTGCTTATTCTCATTTATATAATTTTTTCACGCCATGTATTGATAATTGCATCAGACCTTCCCAACAATGCCCTTGCTTTAAGCATACAAATTTTGTTCTATCGCATCCTTCTTAACATGGCCTACATGACATGATGCTGCTTTTGGTAAGAAAGGACAATGCTACTTTTGATTGGCAAGCGCGGTGAACAAATTGAAGCTCAGATTTAAATCACAACACATTTTGTACATTAATTATACAGAAAAGGGTAATATGAATCACAATATAAATTCACAACAAATAACACACTACAGATTATGTACGTAAAAGGTAGAACTTGAGATTGACTATCAGCAATAGTGTGAAATTTACATGTTCCGAATCCTGCTTAAAATGGTACTTTGAACGTGCCATTTCCAATTATTATTATCATAAAAGATCTCAGAACATGACAAGTACAAGTAATTTTATCAAACTTGAATTCTTTATCTGCAACATTTCTATTGTGGAATGATGGTGGTTAAATGATAAACTGGAGTTCTACGTACTTCTGCACATATCATCATGTGAAACGACTTTAGTCATCACTACATGCTCTTTCCAAACATAATACTTCAAGATTGTTGACTAACTCATTTAAATATCATAGTAAAAGGACATGATAGTGTTGGGTAAACAAGCATCATACACCCTAAGTCTTTCTAATATAGATGCATGGTGAAGCAGTCTGCATCTAGCATAAAGTAAATTGCTAATAGTTTTGGACTTTTTATCGTTATAGGCCATTGATCCCCATAGTGACATGAAACTTTTGTTTGCGAATCCAAAGAGTTTGTTATTCAGTTTTTAGTTATGAGTAAAATTATTAACTCAATAATTAACTTCAAAAGCTATAGAAATATCCTAAATGTAGCATATTATATCTTCAATTTTTTTGAATATTTTACCATTTTAAATTGAACTCATAATTACTGATAAAATAATAAACAACAGAAACGTACCTGATAAACACAGAGTTGTGGTGCTTGAATGAATAGGAGCAACTTGGAAATAAGACAAAAATTGTACACAAAATAAACTAACTTAGTTTATATAATTTATATTATTTGTTTTTAACTACCATTATTATTGAAGACTAATCAAATAGATGATGTAATTAATTTGGAAATAACGTCAGCTTGATAATCTTGTCAAGATTACGCTTAGCATATCCACTTTGGAGCATAAGAAAAGATTAGTAATAGATGATGATGCATAGACACAACAATATTGCATACATGTGTCATGTTATTGACACACATCCAACAATTAAACCATAAAAGTTGCAAAGCTTGTAAACACTAATCTACAGTAAGAAGAAATAAATCTAAGACCATAATACAATTAAAGAGTGTTAAATTTACAGTTTATGTTCTATACTAAGTTAAGAATGCGGTAGTTTACTGAATTTCGTTTGGATGTATATTGTGAAATAAGTCAGATAGATGACATATGATAACTATGACAAAAAAATGAACCATATCTTAATGCATTAAGTAACCATTCTCGTGGTCTTATTTTTTGAATTTGGACAAAGCGATTGAGTTAGAGAGGATGAGGAAGAAAATATGTTCATGGAATCACTGTTTTAAAACTACCTAGAAGACTTTCACTACATTTCGAGCACTACTCGTGTATACGATCTCAAAATAAAGATTGGTTCCAATTTTGGGTTGCATCATGCAAATCTTTCATTTATAATATATAGAATTTTCCTTTTAAGAGTTGCATTACAGTTTATTCTTTTGAAATTTAACTTGTATGCAATGATTAATTTTTTATTTATCTTTGGTATAAATCATATTAATGGTATAATCATGTTATTTAATTACCTACAGCAAAAAGTTTTAGACTTTGAGATTACTTGTGCATATATAATAATGTTATATGGTTTTATAGCTTTATATAGTTATAGCTTTCAATGACATCAGTTTAGTAAGTTAGATCAAACTACGAAAACATGTTTAATAACATACATATTTTGCATTTTAAGTTAAAATTACCAATAACTATATAGCATTAGGGTTAAAGATGAAACTAACAAATCAAACATGTATTTTGACTCCCTATGAGCATGAAACTTACAAAGGAACTTCACTCGGTATAATCATTTGGATGAGTAAGTTTTGTAAAAGGCTCTAACGTGACACTTTTAAATACAGTTAACTATGGTAATGAATAAGAAACTAAAATTGTTTTGTCTGACATACCCTATTTCCAAAAGTCAACTACTAAACAATATAGAGTTTTTCTTTTGAAGGAAACCGCTAGTTATGTAATTAATTAGGACGTATATTCATAATGGATCACAACATGTGCATTTAAATACTGAAAATCCCATTGCCTCACAACTAATGTGCGTAAAACTTACAATTAATTTTCCTTTATGTATCTTCATATTACTAATTTATGCAAAGAATATTGCTAGTTAAACAATACTAAAGGTTCTGTTAGTTTGGTTTGACTCCAAAATTTGTACGGTAGGACTATACAATCTTAATGCATAATCCAAAGGTAATACCAATCAAGCTATTTGAATAGAGAAAAAGAAGTCAGACACCCAACATATATTTACTGAGTAAAAATGACGCTATAATGAAAACATCAAGATTAAAAGCACAAAATATGTGTGTTCACAGTTAATCATCATACACAACGGTAAAAAAATATACATCGACAAATCCGAAATTTTAAATAGTAATTAAAACATATTCTTGCACCTGCAACGCTACAATCGAATTTGATAAAATTATTTATCATGTAAATCGGGGGATCCTTCTTCTCGAATTGCTAATAGAATTGGTCAAACACGAAATTTCCTAGTTGCAATTAAAGCGTGCGTTGTTTTCGACTACATGACCTTTTGACCTTGAACCGATTTGTTATTTGTGTTGTAATTCAAGAAGAATTGGGCAAGGAGGGAAAGGGTTAAAGACGTGGATGGCTATGAAGCTTAGTGGAGATGTCAACAAAACCTACACGTAAGAGAATGGCAAGAATACCCTTCTCCTAGCACCTTCCATGTAAGTTTTGTGTTGTGGGCATTTTTGTGAATTCCAAAGCTTCAAATGGATGTATCCTTATTTTATATATATATATATATATATATATATATATATATATATATGAAATAGAAAAACAATTTTGGTCCGATCGTGAAATACCAAAAGTACCGTTAATATGTGTTAAATGTTTTAAATGCTTAGACATTTACTCGGTCAAAATAAAGATTTTTAAACAAAAATATGGAAAGCTATAATTAACCATATTTAATTAGTCAGCATAGATATTACGCAAATAACACTATTTCTAGCTGATTTTTTTCCATCTTTTAAATACCACTAAAAAATATAGAAAGCTCTAATTAGCCGATATTTAATTAGACAACCTAAAAAAATAAGCAAATAACGCTATCTCTCGATAATTCTTTCCACATTTTAAGTACCTCTTATTGTGTTCTGCTCAAAGAAAATTATAGAAAGTTCTAATATTTAATTAGTTAGCCTAAAGAATAGGTAAATAACGCAATCTCTAGATAATTCTTTTCACTTTATAAATACCACTAATTGCGTTCTTTCTTCCGTCGTGTCTCTTCAGCATCCGTGCCTCCTCATTTCTTCTTTCTTCATTTTTCGTCGATTTCTTTACATCTCTATATGAAACATTGCAGAATTGCTTGATTTGATATCAAATTTGATAAATATTAACGGTAATTTTGATATAAATGTTTATGTTTTAGAGATACACTTAGGTTTGCTTATCAAAACTTAATTTATATTTGATTTCAATTAAATTTACTATATAAATTAAATTATGTTTGTCTTTTTGTATTATCATTATATATATATATATATATATATAGTATGTTTCAAAACGTATATATGAAAGTAGATGTTCGTATGCATTATATTTGAGAAACAAGCTTAAATATGTTTGAAAAATATATAGTAGGTATTCGTATAGGCTCTAATTTCGCATTTACCAATTAGAGTTGTCCAAAATTATTGCAAACTTTTAGATTTGTAGCAACTGCCAATTCCAAAATTTGTTTCTCTTAATTTATGTTTATATTCGATAAATTCCCAATCTTTTTGAAACATGCTATATATTTGGAAAAATCAATAATCCCAAACGAATTAAATTTGTTTCTATTGTAGCAACCGTAAATTCCAAAATTTAAATGTATACTATGTGGATTTATTCATAATGATGTTTTTGATTACCATGTGCATAAACTTTCATTACAAATTTAGAATAATATGAATTTAACTAATTGTAATTGAACTTTTCTTCAATTGTGTTATGTTATGATTTCTTTATAGAATATAATAAATAGACCAAATGCCACTTTCTACCATAAAATAACCGAAAATTAACTTTTCTTTTTTCATGAAAAAAACAAACCACGAGCACATGAGGAAAAAATGCGGTACCAATTTGAAAATGACTCAATCTGAAAACAAACGCTTAAAATGTATATATAAGTATCTTTTTCCACTTAGTCATGACTCTTTTTATGATGTTTGGTACAAATTCTGAACAATATTTTATATTTAGACTGTTTTGTGTTTTAATTTATAAATTAAGAGTAACAATTGTGAAAAAGTGGAATATATTATCAATTATTTTATATTCAAAAGTTTAGTTTTATGCATGCCGTTTGTACTAATTATTTTGATCTGCACCTACAAATCACGTGCTGCGTGCCTTTTCTACTGAATATCTTGTTTAACATTTGCGAAACATACGTTGTTTGTACGAAAAATTCCCCTTGCATGTGCGGAGCGCGTGCCACTAAGACTCGTGTGTGTATTCTTATACACACGTTAAATTTTATAGCATGCCATAACACATGTAACACAAACATATATGGTATATAGTTAATGACCGTTGGCAAATTAATCGTCCATTCAAAAACACTAAATCATCCGTACAATATCGATTACGTAAATGTTTTTTCTTTTGTTATGATTATGTATACTTGTATAAAAAGTAATTATATTTGTAGATTGCTTACTTGCAAGTGCGAAGCAGGGGTATTAATTTTGTACGAGTGTCCGTTGTCCGACTCGGTTTGAAGTCGAAAAAAATGTCCGTTCGTATTTCGCTCGTTTCTCATTTAGAACACGAATTAGGACAAGAAAATTTGTACGACATTTCGTCCGTACGAATTGTTCGATGAATTTTCTGTTCTTCGTACATTGCCCGTCCGATTGTCCGTCTGTTGTCCGGCCCGTACGAATAGTGTCCGAGCCAAAGTCTTGTCTGGTCCGTGTCCGTTCGAAACTCTTATAGGGTAGGACACGAACACACCTATGTTCGGTCTGGTCCGCTCGATTAACACCCCTACGAAGTATCTACATTACCCATAAGTGTGATAGGTTCATGCAATTTGTCCTACGTCAATTAACCTGTGTGTCGGCGGGTGCATGCGTGACTTTTCTAGCTACTGTTGTTATCCTATGAAAAACATGTCCAATTTCCTAGCTCCACAAGCTGGACTGGAGTGGCTTAAAAAGAAGAGGGCACAACTTCTTTAAAACATTACTAGCGAAGGGATATAACTTAAAGTAACACTTGATACTGAAATTTGTTCAGTAAATTCGTGCGTGCAAGTGCAAGTGTGTGTGTGTATGCAAG
Organism: Allium fistulosum; assembly: GCA_030737815.1. NCBI lineage: Eukaryota > Viridiplantae > Streptophyta > Magnoliopsida > Asparagales > Amaryllidaceae > Allium > Allium fistulosum. The sequence continues at coordinate 1,187,392,010 of CM060904.1, read as the reverse complement.
TTTTCTAGCCACTGTTGTTATTCCTGTGATAAACATGTCCAATATCCTAGTTCAGAAGCTGGGAAGGAATGGCTTAAAAAGAAGAGGATGTAACTTCTTTAAAACATAAGTAAAAAAGGGATATTCCTTGTAGTTATACACTGGACGCTGAAATTTGTTCGGTAAATTCAAGTTTCTCGTGTCCAGGTTCGAGTCTGGAAACAACCTCTTCGCAGTGCGAGGGAAAGCCCGCTATCATACGGGAGCCTCGTGCACTGGGTTCCACATTTTTTAAAATTCAAGTTTCTCGTGTATTTTAATTTTTTAATTTTAATTTTTCATTCAAACATTTCATTTTCCTCTGTTAGGTGTTCAGTCTTTCTTTATCTTCGTATTAACTTTATTATTCATCTTTTGTATTATTAATTGCAGGGGTTATAAACGCTTTTTTAGAAGAGCAAATCTTGAAACATCTGATTATCTTAAAGATGATTGCTTGAAAATAAATTGCACAGTCGGCGTAGTTGTGTCAGTAATGGACTGCCCCAGGCTACACACAATATCAGTTCCGGATTCAGATATGGGAATGCATTTTGGAACACTTCTTGAGAATCAAGAAGCTTCTGATGTTACTTTTAATGTGTCGGGACAAAAAGTCCATGCTCATAAGTTGGTTTTGGCTGCAAGATCTCCTATATTTAAATCATCATTTTTTGATGCAGAAGACGAGGAAACCGGGGAGGTTTTCATTAGTGATTTGGAGCCCAAGGTCTTTAAGGTGAGGATAAATCTGTTCCACGTCTCTCTGTGTGTATAAAAGGAGGAATCCATAATCCTCTCATTCGTATCTCTTCCTTAGCCTCTCTCTCTTTTGTCTTTTATACCAAAATGTTTCGAAATGATATATATATATATATATATATATATATATATATATATATATATATTGTAAATATTATCTGTTTGGCATTGAGTTCATCTTCACAAAAATTTGGATCGTTTTGAAACTTCTAGTGCAAGCCAGCAAATATATGTATATATGTTAATCGTCGATTGAAAATATAATTTGAGGATTTGGAAATTTCGCAACCATTCATATTTTTGTCTATATGATCTCGGTAGCAAATAGATTATATGTACAAAATTTTGTTTTCTTTTTGAAACATTTTTGACCAAAAAAACGAAAAAGGACCAAGGAGGGAATACAAAAGAGAGGGGTACGGACCGTTCACATATATATAGCTAGGATCAATAACCACTTTTTTAGCTCCTTAGTTTAATCCACAAGCTTGTATTTGAATATTCATTGTTTCTCTCTTTTAACACATCGTACTATTACTTAAATATAAACTTGTGGTTGAAATCATGGAGCTAAGGTTGAGGACTGAATAAAATATATTATTGATCTTAGCTCATACACATGTGTGTATCGGTGTGTGAAAACATAGGGATAGTGCAGCTGATTAGGACATGCGGTGCCTACATGCAAGGCCGAATGTTCAATACTCGCCAATTACATATTCTTGTGAATTACCTAGAGTTTGTGTTATCGGTTTGGTACATACTTTCTTAGAATTTATAAGTGAAACTTGGTTCTTTGAATCACACAAAACACACACATATTGTGATTAGTATTAGTTTGGAAGTAAGCATGATTTCTTTTCTTTTTTTCCCTTTCTTTTCTTTTTTTTCTTTGGTGAGTTAGTGGTTTTTTTTGGGTTGTGTGTGTTGGGGGGGGGGGGGGGGGTTCTTGGAATTTGGCCTTTAAAAGTTTGTGCTGAAGTTTAAAAGGACCTCTTTGAGACACATACAAACTACTGTGCATGTCTGCTTCTTCTGTGGATTAAAATTTATATCGAATTTGTGTCTGAGAATATTCAGTTTACAGGAGATTATGCTGCCGTATTTTCACAGATTGAGACCAAGAAATACCAAGCTCTTTTGCGCAAATTAGTCTCAATTCTTGGTTTTGTTTTTTAATTTCGGTGTTTCTGAAATGTGTATTTCTGATCCTCTCCAGGCCATGCTACATTTCATTTACAAGGATACAGTGGACGAAAATGAAATTTTAGTTACACAATCAGGATCACCTGCATCTGTCATGCCGGTGTCTGATACGTTGGTAGGAAAACTATTAGCAGCTGCAGATAGATACGGCTTGGATAGGCTTCGATTGATATGCGAATCTTACATATGCAAAGATATATCTGTTTCTACTGTAGCTAGTATCCTTGCATTTGCTGATAGATATAACGCTTTGGAACTTAAAGCTGCATGTCTCAAATTCACAGCTGAGAATCTTTCAGGTAACTTTGACTCCAGCTTCCTGGTAGGCTTATATGTTTCTTGATGTACATCATACACATTTTTCCACGTATGCATATACATATGCATATATGCCTACGCACACTTATGTATATTGTAGATCCTATGCAAACGAAGCACTGATATAGTGAGGCTGAAGTGTTTTACACCTTTTGAGCAAGGTACAAGGTTTCGGCCGGTACCCCGAAATTCCGGTGGTACCGGACCATTACCGACCTGCTCCGGTCCGAAACTGATGATGAAATTCGGTTTCGGACTAGGGCAGTAAAAAAAATTCTTTTTTTAAAGCAAAAGTTGATTCTAAAGAGAAAAGACACGAAAAGCACAAAGAAAAATCAAAGTAGAAGAAAATTGTTACCAATTACCTAAAATTCGCATTCTCTATTTCAACTTCCCAACGCAAAGAAGCTTCGCAGGCTTCGATTGTCGACAAACATGATTTCTGTTCGTCTTCTCCTTCATTTTTTTCGATTGTCGACGAAAATTAGGGCAAGTCTTCGATTTTGATTTCTGAAGGAAAGCGGCAATGAGTTGGAGGAGGGATGCGTTTGATTAGGGTTAAACAGAACTAAGTTTTGATTCTGGTGGGCTGATTTTGAGAATTGAAGCGGGCTTGTTGACTTGGTATAGTTTTAAGGGTTTGGTAATAAATAAATAAAAGAATATAAATGTTGGGCTGGGCTAACCCAATTTCAAATGAAAACATATGCCATTGAAAACAATATAAGTTGTAGGTGGGCTAGGCTGGTTTAATTCCAAATTTTGGATGAAAATAACATATATGGTTGGTGGGCTGGACTGATTTAATTCCAAATTTCAAATGAAAACAATATAAATGCCAACTTAATATTACATTTCATTTACAAACCATTGAAACCGAAACATGGACCGAAACTAAAACCGAAACTTCCGAAATTGTCTGAAACTAAGAAAAGTTCAAATGACCGAAACCGAAACTGAGTTCTTGAACCTTGCTTTTGAGTGCTACGCTTTTACAATCTAGCGCTCTTAAATAGCGGATACGCTAAAGACGGTGCTATTTGCCATCAAGCCCTCTAAATCGGGTATTTTAGCATCCACTTTAGCGTTTTTAATAATAATAAAAAAGAACTGTCTAGTTCTCTTTTGAAGTTTAAACCGAGTAATAAAGCTTTGGTATATGCCTAAGTTTAGAGCTCAGGCGTCAGACATAAGTAACCATATCATTTCTTGTTCTAGAGTTTTAACAGCGTGAAATAAGATGTTCTTGGGTTTATCCGTATGCAAGTGCAAGCAATGTTTATTTCCGCATACCAATGGTACGGGAGTTGTAATGAGTTGATTTATGATACATTTGCTATTTTTTGTTATATCCTCACTATATTCTGCTATAGCTTTTTCGCACATCCATTGCGGAACTGTTGAGCGTTTTAGCTTGACAGCACAGATCCATACCGATGGTGATGTGGCCAGAAATTTTTACCACTGGCACCGGTGGAAATCTAATGAAGATTTTCACTTTTTTTTTTTGGATTGACTGAGAGGAAACCTTTTGTCTAGCATTTTTTTGATTGGTATATCATGTGAAACGGAACCATGCTTTTGTAACCGGGTTTTATAAATGTTGAAATATTACTCCATCGGAACTGTTAATTTCCAGGAATTAGAGATGATATATGCCTACTGGCTAATGCGGTTGGGCATCATGCTTAAATTTGCACTCTGCTCCCATATCCCAGCTAAAGCTGTTCATCACTTCCTATTTTACTAATATCTTCCCTTTAATTATCATTTATTGTTTTATCTACAAACATACAAGCATGCATACAAATGTATACCCTCAAAATTCTAAAAAGAAAAAAAGATACTAATTGTAGTTTTTATCTACTGCGCCTTGTTATAAATTTGATAGTAATATCAGTTTTCATATCCATGACAAGGTGTTTGTCAATTATTCCTAGGGATATAAATTATGAAATAAACATATAATTTATGAGATGGGTGTGTTGTTGCAGCTGTAATGAGATCAAGTGGATTTGAGCACTTGAAAGAGAACTGCCCTTCGCTTCAGTCAGAACTCCTAAAGATAATAGCAGGGTGCGAAGAAGAATGTGGAAGTGCGGCCAAAGCACGAAGTGTGTGGGCACAGCTTTCTGATGGGGGAGACTCAAACGATAGGAGAGTCAGGCCTCGCACTTGATATAAAAGATGCAGCATTCAGTTTTAACCCCCGAATTGCTGTCATTATATGGGGACATATATACTTGATCTGTGCTGTATATCGTCATTTAGTATTCTGTGGAACTTTATATAACGTGTGACTGTAAAACTTAGTGATTTTGATCAATTGCGTTTATTACTCTCTTGAATATAAAAGGTCTCTGTTTTATTGTTAGTATTGGATTTAATCATTTGCCGTCTTTTCCACCAGCACGTATAAGATATAAATATGTTTCCGTGTCATCTAAATGATGGTACAAGTTTAGCGATATTGCAGAAATTGTTCGTATGCGTTAATTGAATAGCATGTGACATATTAGTTTGAAAATTCGACCAAGGGCAGAAGGTCATGAAACGCTGACTGCAATCAAGAATAAGATTTACGACTGGAAAAATAAAAATCAACATGATAATTTTTGATGTGGATCGATCATATACGATGGCAAGGAAGAAATAAAACTGAGGAATAATTCGATGTTGATTGCAAAAATCATGGATCTAAATATTCGAACCTTTACTAGTTGTTTTTTGATGCCAGCTATTTTCTATTTGGTAGATTACAAGAAGGAAAAGTGCATGAATGAAGAGATGGAAGTAGAAAAAAGATGAAGTTATTTCATTTCATACTTGCCTGCTTTTGAGAACGAGACAAAATTTGTAACTGCTCCATTTATACTTTGACATCTCACTCATAAAAGGCACATTGTGTAACTAATTATGGTATTACTACTTACTTTTATAAAATCGTTTTGCTCTTGGGTCTTGTTTCTCTATGCATGGTTGGTGGGCCATTGCGTCGTTTATTGAGTCACTGTGCTTTGTTGAGTCCTTGTGCATGTATGGTATATCAATACTTCCCCCTTCAAAAGTGGCCGTGTCCTCGAGGTCAAAGTATGAGAAACTCTTGGATATTTGTTCCTTGTTTTTCCAAGTTGCTTCAAGTGGGCTAAGGCCTTGCCATTGAATGAGGATTTTGATGGTGGTTGGGTTCAGTTGTCTTATTGCGAGTATTTTATCCGGTTGGTTGACCATCATAGTTTGTGGATGCAATGGAGTGGTTGCAGGGGTGCGTGGGTTGGGATAATATTTAAGCATGCAAATATGAAAAAACCGGGTGGATTTTGGAACCAAGTGGGAGTTAAAGTTTATATGCATCATTTCCATTTCGTTCATTGATTTGATAGGATCCAAAGTATTTTTTGGTGATTTTGTGGTTATAGAGTTAAAACGCTTAGCGGTTCTATTCAGTAGAGGTACATAAAGTTATACCGGGATAAAGCGATGATATATGGAAGGTGCAAAAGGTTTCATTAGATATAAAACAAAATATGTGAAGTTAACTTATTCTTATTCTCATATCATTTGAGTAGGAAAAATAAATATTTTTAATCATATATAATAAAACCGAAGAATATCTACCTTGTTGATTTGATTTAAAAGAGAACGGGTCAAATCAACCATTTTATATTCATGTTGCTGAAGCGGGTGCTAGAAAGTCTTAATTTAGCGGGTGTAACGGAAAATAACGGCGCTTTAAGTGGAACTACTATTTAACAACGCTAAATTGAAAAAGCATAGCGAACAAAAAGCACTATGCACTATAATGAGGATTTTGCAGAGCTTTAACGGGTCTGTAACTGCATAGGTTTGTTAAAGGTTTTGCTTAGGGAAAGTTGGCGGTATGGTTAAAGAGGCAAACAAAGACCTAATCTCCCCACAAAGAACTCCTTGTCCGTTCGGTGTTGATTGTCATGATTCTTCATTCGAGATTGAGCTAATTCCAAGTTTGTTTTAAATTGTTGGAGGATTTGGTCACGGTTGGTGAGCCATGTATCGAGTTCATGGATATTAGTGGTGTTGGTAATGCAGTCGAAGAGGATTGGTGGGGGTCTTCCGTATACCGCTTGGAATGGAGACATGCTTATGGAAGAGTGGTGGTTTGTTTGTACCACCATTCGGCTCACGGTAATATTGTGCTCCATTTATTAGGTGTATTGCCAACTGTTAGTGAGGTTTTCGTCTCACAACCCCAAACTATTATGCAATAATTACGGTTTTGTATACTTCTGCAATTGGGAATTAACAATTTAAGTAGTATGTTTACATAATTAAGTAGTTGCACTTTAAATGTTTTTTAGAATATCAAGCCCAACTTACAATCAATTCAATTAAAGTTAAAGAGAATATAGCATTGAAACTAAGGAATAAAAGTGTAGAAAAAGTAAATGGCATGGGAATTTACATGGTTTAGATTAAAGCAATCCTACATTCCTGGATCAATGATTTTTTTATATTCTTCTTGGTATAAGCTTTTAATGGCAGAAAGTACAAGTACTTTTAGTATGAATTCAGAGAAACTGTCAAAAATCCCTTTCTCTATGACAACACCCTTCTATTTATAGTACTATGATATCACGTGGATTACTGATTTCCTAATCCACCATTACTTCTCCACCATTCGATCCATCGCGTGTCATCCATCACGTTGCTTGTTGATTCGTGCACGAATTGTTAACGTGGATAAGATTATGGGCAATTTCTTTAGGAGGGAAGATTTTGTTGAATGAGAATTTTGAATTTGAAGTTAGGCAGAAAATTTGAATTTTGGCATGTATGGCTAGCTTCTGGATTTGACCCAAAAGTTGGGCATGTGTGTGCCTTTAAGCATTTATTAATCTGTCGGTTCCTGCGTGGTTTGGTTTGTTTGTAGCGTCGTAGTTAAAATAGGGTATTGCAGTAGCACTATGGCTTGGGATAGGGGTGTAGTTCACTTTTGATGATTGCGGCACAGTCCACTTTGGATGTCAATGCAGTCCCTTTTTAGATGATGACATAACTCATACAAGATATCGGCGTAGTCGCTATAAAATGTGGCAGCGCAGTTTGTTTTGGCATGGCGACGCGACCCATTATACCTTTTTGGCGGAGGTATCCCTTCCACAGTTGGTTGAGCTATGACTAATGTAAGTTTTATTTCAACTTTTTTTGTGCTTCTTATTCGGCTAGGTCGATGAAGTTTGTTGCCATCATATTAAGTTATTTTCTTATTTTTAGTTTGTCTATGCTTGTGCGCAATACATAGCCTTGTTGTTTTTTTGTGAAGGCACAATCTCTTAATTTTCCCTTTGTTTGTTGTTACTGCATTAATGCACTTTGGTCCATGGAGGCGGTGAGTTTGCTTTTGATTTGGATTGGTCTTCATAGAACATTTGATTTGACTTCAATGTTGCACCACTAATTATGTATAAACTATGAGCTGTCAGTCGTGCTGAAGATGATTTGCTGAGCTTCATGCGCCATATCCTACGCGGTTTCTTTTTAATGAAAACGTGGTCTGCCTTGTCTTCCTATTGTTTTACGCAACCTGTTAGCTTTATACACTTAAATTTAAATCTTCACAAATCATATTTATAGAAGAAAATGGGTGTAACAGTTTTGTACCCAGTTTTTTTAATCGTCTAATCATTCATTTCACATTTAATGCTTCTTACGCACGTCTCATCGTGAATGGTCACTTTTTCTAGTCGTTTCATACAAATCATTTCGTTTCCCAACAAATCGGCTTTGTTTTTAGTGTACTTGGACTATCATCATTAATATTTTATGGCTATTGATTCTCGTGCCGTTTAAATTCTAAGGTCGAGATATTTTAACAAAACTATTTATATTTTCACTTCTTCTTCTCATTTCCCTTTTACTCATTTGAAAAACTCCTACTTCAGACGTCGTGGTTTTCTCTTTGCATCATCTTCTTGCTTTCGAATTGCGAATCATCTTAAATTGTAAGTTGGATTTTCACTCGTTTTACTTTCATGTGCTCTTTTTCTTCCTCTTTATTATATATATATATGTATGTATGTATGTATGTATGTATGTATATATTTAGATATATATTTACGCCTTCAATCTGTTTGGTAAAATGTTTATAAGAGTTGTTTTATCAATCTGTCAATAAGTTGATTTCGTTTCTTGTTTATTCTTGAATTGGGTTGATTTTCTTTGTGGATTTCGACCCCTTTTATTGAATTGAATTCAACTAGCTGTGAAGAAAACCAAGCTGATAGGATTCTCAACCACTTTGGGATTAGGGATTATATATTTAGGGTTCCCACCTCTTCCGGTCGCATCCATTTGCCCGCAGAAGAATTTATTTCTTTGAAATCTGAACACATCATACATGAACTTTATCTTTTGCTTCACCCCATAGCAGGGAGTGGTAACCGTCGCAAATTTATCTCCAGTTCAATTGTCTCCCATCTCCTATATCTACTAACATGCACTTTTATCTTATATGCCAAGCACTTAACTACATCTACTTGTTGGCAGTTGCTTTTTTATATTCGGTTCGCAACATTACTACTGGGGGCAGCGATGGGCTTCATTCTGTTTAAGCTACGAAATCTATCTTTTCAGTTTCTCCTTGCAAAACTCAGAGGTGGACGGACTAATTTTTTTATTTTTCTAATCAAGATGGTTTTATTTCTTCCTTTCAATCTCTTGTATTGTTTTCTCTTTTCTTTTCTTTTTCTTTTTCTTTTGCGCTGACTTGAGTATTCTTTCTTTTTTTCTTTGTGTTTTCTTTTAGTTAAACATCTTAACTTCTCCAGCATTGGTTGAGAATCGTTTTCGATATATAGAGCGAACGCGCTTAGGCTTGATGAAGACACTCGTAATGACTCTTAAATTTTTATTGAAGCTTTACTGCGTAAGCATGGTTTCTTATGCCAACAACATCACTTTTTGCATTCAGTGTTCGTTTATGTCTTTGATACTTCTACGCCTCGGCATACTTCTTTGTTATATGAAAACATTATTGTGTAAATGCTACGATATATGCGTTTTTTCATATATGTTTGAGTGGTAGTTGATCTTATTTTAGTTATTTATCATTTATTGTCATATGAGTCCTTAAATGCGTTATTATTGAATTTTGTAGGTACAATGTCTAAGATAATCGATGCTTTCAAGCCAAGAAATGAGCAAAAAAGAAAAAGGACGATACTCATTTGCATGATAGTGGGAATGAAATACCAAGATTTGATCCTCTTCCTCCTATGTCTTCGCTAGTACTGCCACCATATCTTGCCTCGCTTAATATGCTTCGAGCTTCTCCCTGCTTTCTACCTCTCCTAGAAGATGGTAATGTGTCCACCCTAGCCAAGCAGATGAGTCATCTCATGACTGGCAATGCCTGAGTTCTTACTTCTGCTCCACCACCTTCAATGCCTCTTCCCGCTTCAAAGCCTTCCACCACAGAGGTCTTCCAAATTCTCCACGGGAGCTTGTTCATGTACTAATTTGATCTGGAATTATTGAAATTGTAGTGAAGTTTTACATATGGTGTTTATTACTTATAATTATTATTTATTACTATCAATTTTTCCATAAGGATACTTTCTAGCCATGGAGTTACACCGTTGGGTGGAAACTTCTGAGCCTACATTGGTTAATGTGCTAGCTGAAGTATAACAACTGAAGGGAGAATTAAATGTTATTATGCTTGACATCGAGGCCAGAAGTCAAAAAGAGAATGGGTTTAATAAATAGTTTGAAGAGCTCAACAAAAAATACAAGGAAATGAAGTCTCATGCAACAAAGGCTGAGGATGCGCTTATGAAAGCAGAGAAGAAAAATGCGGATTTGGTTCGGGGGTGAATGTTTAGAAAGAAAATTATCCAAAATGACGAAATATGCCGAAGCCACTGCTTTCATTGTGCTTTATAAGATTTATGCCCAGGTCAAGGGACAATTTTTTATGAAAAGTCTCAACGACCTCGATGTAAAAGTGAGCTTAGAGTTCTTGTCTGATCCCGAACTTATTAAGTCTACTCAAGAACATTGTCATAAATTGTGGATCAAAGAATGCAGCGGAGCTGAAGCTTCCCCTTCAGCTTCTACACAAGAGCTTTCAGAATTCTGATACTTAGGATATCTGCTGCGCTTAATGCTGATCGGATCATTGAGGTCTCCCGTTCTATTGAAGTAACTCTTTGAACCCTAACATTATTATTTATTTAGTTGTTTCCCGAGTTTCGTGAAATTTATAACAATATTTTTGGAAACTGTTATATTTTTTGCAGTTATCATGATGGTTTTTGTGAACACCTTTTAACTAATGGATGGATTTGAGCATCTAATAGTTTGATTGTAGTTTTGCTGCTGCACATTAGTATAAATTTTAGTTTTTGATGATCTTATTGGATGTAGTAGTGCATTTAAATCGGTACTTTTTTCCTTTTAGGTAGGAATATTATTGTTGATAAAGCTATTTTATTAGAGCAATCTAGTTCAATATTTTAAGGGGTATGTTGAAAGTTTATAAAAACAAGCTGTTGAGAGATTATCAAGGAGAACTGCTTTCGTACGTAGAAGGGAAGCTGAACTGGAAAGGACTGTTACGCGATTAAAAAGGGAATCATAAGGACTTTCGTTCAAAATTATGCAAGTTATTCATGAGAGGGACGTCTTTATGATTTTATACTATGGGAATTGAGTCCTTCCTTACGAGACGAACTGCTCCCTCTAGGGCATCCTCATTTATTATAGTTTAAGCATGGGCTTAGCCATAAGTAGTCGTGATAGGGTGTATGATATGTGTTGCATAACATTGTTTAATTTAATAAAACCCTTTTTGTTTGCTCATGCACTCCTCCTTTTTTGGTTTGATTACATTAATTTTTACGTGATGTACAACTTGGCATTCCATCGACATCTGACCTAACTCTAGTTAATGTTTGTGAGGCATGTGAGGATGTTGGTGGTGATTTGGAGATTATGAACGATGATCCTCCCCAATTAATCATGGAAAGGAAGAGGATTGAAACTAATATTCGAAATTTAATGAATGAGTTTGATGAGGCAAAGAAGGCTTTACTTAAGCAATATAATTGTATTAACAAGCAGCTCACAGATCTGGAGGCTACAAATAAAAAGACAGAAAATTTTGAGGCTAAGTTAAAATCTTCAAAGGAGAAGGCGGTGGACTTGGAGAAGCTATTAAAAGATGCCGAGGGGCTGTACAAAATTCCTTATAAGGGCGAAATTAAGAAACTCGAAAAAACTATCGATAAGCTACCTCAGAAAGTTGCTCATCAACTGGCCAAAGAAGATAACCCATCCTATGATATTTTCCCTTCTAAGGCATCTTCCTCTGGGGTAGTTCCAACTCATATTCCTAATTTGGACAGTGAAGCACCCTTGAAATGGAAAAGAGAAGTGACAACTTATTACTAAAACAAAGTTAATGAGTTGAAGGCTGTCTACGAAAAGAGAATAGAAGGTCCTAAGAAAGAGACGAAGGTGGAAGGGCTCTCATCTACTTTCTAATTGTTTGGTGCGTTCTCAAAGAAAACTAAGAAGAAAAAGATAGTAGTTTTGGACAATCTAAAAGGTGTGTGCATGTCGCTATCGAACGTATTAATGAACTTAAAGATCAGATATCCAGATCGACTCCAACTATGCAATACTTAACTATGACTTCTTTATGTTCGCATTCTTTAATGCCTGGGATTCCTATCTCCGTGCAGTTTGATTTGGCGAAAAAGCTCAATAAAGAGAAGGTTAGGCGTGTTATCGAAGATATAGTTGTGCCGCACGCGATTGATGTGTTTAATCATTTGTTGTCAAAATTAGACTTAAGCTTTCTTTATAATCAAACCAATTACGTTTTTAGGAGGCAAGACCTAGGGAATCCTTAGGCTGGCGCTAATTATGACCAAAGGCACCCTACAGTTAATGCGTCTCATCGTTCTTCAGTTGTTATAACCGAGATACCTCCGTCTTATACCGCTTAAGTTCCTCTTTGAGCTCCATGAAGATTTTTGAGCTTTCCCTTAGTTCGTTTTGCGTAAACCTCCTTTACTTCTCTTCATAGCGAATCTTAATTCTGAATGTTCAACTTTTGAGCTTTGTATTAGCTCTCCATTTCTTTTGTCATGAGCTTGGCATGTTCTGCACCACTTGGAGTGCATATTATTATTATGTTTTGACTGTAAAGTCAAGTCACGTGTTTACAGCCCCTTATTCATGCGTTTAATTTTATGTACTGGTTCAGATAGTCTAATATTCATACATCTAGCAAAGTTTTTGGCTGAAAAGCCGAGTTGTGTTGATACTATTCTTGTTTGGCATATAAATAAATAAACCGACAAGCAAATTTTTTATACTGGTTTGGACCATCTAATATCCCTATATCTAGTTTATTATTTTATTAATTTCTTTTAGTCACGATTTTGTACATTGCATTTTTCTATAAGGAATTATTAACCAAAGTATGACCAGAGATGTTCTGAATTCCATGTCTTTGGGACAAGGTTACCATCAGGTCTGGAGATGTTCTGAATTCCATGTCCTTGGACAATGTTCCTATCAAATTTGGAGAGGCAGTATGCGCCATTTGAGTTCGATAACTAGCAAGGTCCCTTCCAATTTGGTCGAAGTGCTCCCTCAGTTGGGTCTTTCATGTTAGCCACCACCTTCCTTACGACTAGGTCTCCCTTATGGAATTTCCGTTCTTTGAGTCGCGAATTATAATTCCTAGCCACTTTTCCTATAAACGGCAGACCTAACTGTTGCTTCATCTCTCCTTTCTTGTATGAGAGCTAATGCAGCTTCTTTTAGGTGCTAATTTTGTTTGGCTATGTATGATAAACGTTGATGTGATGGTACTTCTACTTCGACTAGCAGCATAACTTCATAACCATATATTAGGAAGAATGGGGTATGATCCATAGGTGACCTTGTGAATCTTATATATGCCCATAAAACTAAGGTTGGCTCCTCTGTCTATCTCCCTTTAGCTTTCATGAGCTATTTTTAGCAGCTTCTTTGTCATTTCGTTTGCTGCTTCAACTTGCCCATTCGCTCGTGGGTGAGCTACTAAGGAGAAGCTTTTGATTATGTCATTTTTCTCACAAAGGTCGGAGAACTCTTTACTTTTGAATTGCATTACACCGTCGAAGGTTATATGGTGTGGGATCCCAAATCTAGTAATGATATTCCTAACCACATAGGTGACTATCTTCTTTGAAGTTATGGTTGCAAGTACTTCGGCTTCCACCCGCTTGGTAAAATAATCTACCGTTATCACTGCTTTTCTTGCCCCTCCTTTGGACATTGGGAGTGAGCATATCAAGTCAATTCCCCATATGTTGAATGGCTATGGGATGGTCAATGGGTAAGTTCGCATGATGGCAATCTTGGAATACTAGCGAATCTTTGACACCTATTGTAACAACCCGCATATTTATCGATTTTATATTTAAATATTTTATTTAAATATTTCATCGTTAGTCGGATTATAGTCTGAAAAGCTACTTTTTTCAAATAGTCGAATTGGGACTCGAGACCACTTCCATTGAGTTCAAAATGACATTTGCAACCTTTTTGAGTATAAACTTCGATATGTTTGGAGTTAGTAGAATTTTGCCACTTTTTCACTTTGGGTTTGGGTCTGAGTTTCAGCCCTATATCCTAACTCAGCCCCTCTCCTCTCCATTCACCCATTTCATTTTGCAAACACTCAAGCTCAACTGAAAATGGTGGGAGAGATTGGAAATTAGAAATTCCAAACCCTAGTTCCTCTTGCAAACTCATGTCCTTGCTCCAAATTCGAAGAGAAGCTATTGGTAAGCATCTCCTTCTTCATCTCCAACTCATTCTCCTTTCAATTTCAGTAATTCCTAAACCTAACTTTTGGAAATATTTCTCTTTTAAGCTTAGATTCAAGCTTGTTGAGTTGGGATTGAAGAGTGATTGTCCTTGCCTTGCTCTATAGCTTCCTCTTCATTGTTTTCGTGTAAAAGGTGAGATTTTTATCTCACATCTTTGTCTATATCTATCTTTGTTGTTAGGTATGAATTCCTATCATCTATTTCGTGTTCACTTGTTGTGATTTGAATTGGTTTTGCGAATTCTTCAATTTTGGTGTTTTGGTCCAATTTTATGAAAATCCTTCTATGGATATTTGGACATTGATATTCGGAGTGTATCGAACAGCCTTTAAGGCCGGGTTGTCGCTAGACGTAAATCCTTAGTTGTCATTGCTTGCTCGATCGCTTCCGATAACGTTTTGGCCATCTTGGCCTAGGTAAATTTCTGCCCAGATTGGGAGTTCAGACGTCTGGAGGTCTATGCCAGACGTCTGGTTTTGCCTCCTGGTGAAAAATAACATACGGCAGGAAAAATAAAAAGGGCAGTGACTAATTTCAGACGTCTGAACTATTGTTCCAGACGTCTGAACTATTGTTCCAGACGTCTGAAAAGATGTCAGACGTCTGATTTATGTTTTCAGACGTCTGGTTGGTTTTCTGGGATATTCCCAGAAACCAAATCCAGATGTCTGGACTTTTCCCCAGACGTCTGAATGCCTTCAGACGTCTGATTCTAGGTTTCAGACGTCTGGATCGTTTTCTGGAATATTTCCAGAGACAAAATCCAGACGTCTGGACCAACCCATCAGACGTTTGGAAATTCCCAGTTTTGCCATATCATGCTTGATCGCTTGCCTTCACTAGGTCGTACCGTTTTGACGGGGCGCTGCCCCCTGGACCCCCGCGACCTTACCGGGCAGGTCGAACCCCGTACTCCCCTTCGTAGGGGATCTTATCTGAAAAACATTCAACTGAACTTCCTACTTTGATGGTTTTAGGGATTGATTTCTTTGGACTTTACTCACGTCTTCGAACGTGAATTTTTATGATTGATTGTTTCTACAATCACTTCTATGATTTGTCACTTCAAAATATAAAGGTTTTCAATACTAGTAGTAAATATCAAAACTCTTTCATCAAAGCGATTTCAACTCTATTTTCAATATCAAAGCTCGTTTCTTAAAACCGTTTTCCAATCTACTAGTATATACAAGCCTTTACTTCACTCGGATGAGAAATCGACTTAAACGACTTAGTAAAACGAGTGGTATGAAACGCTTGCGTTCACTTCGTCGGTTAGCTCTTGGACTTGTTCGATTGAACCCTTTTGTGACAATTTTCTAGTGCAGATCTACAATCTGTTCGTAAATATTTGAGTTAAGCAAGTGGTTATGGGACATGAAGCTAAACTCTTATATTTACTAGCTTAGCGTAATCGACACTTCTTGATGATCGATGATGATCATTTTATGGTTTAGACTAGCAATGTGCGATGTCTCTTTGATTCGGTTCATCGGACGTTACGCTGTACGACGTCGTTGTTCCGTTTTATCGTGATTTGGTTCATCGGACGTTACGCTGTACGACGTCGTTGCTCCATTTTACTATGTGTTGGTTCATCGGACGTTACGCCGTACGACGTCGTTGTTCCGTTTTATCGTTATTTGGTTCATCGGACGTTACGCTGTACGACGTCGTTGCTCCATTTTACTATGTGTTGGTTCATCGGACGTTACGCTGTACGACGTCGTTGTTCCATTTTCTTATGTGTTGGATCATCGGACGTTACGCTGTACGACGTCGTTGTTCCGTTTTATCGTGATTTGGTTCATCGGACGTTACGCTGTACGACGTCGTTGCTCCATTTTACTATGTGTTGGTTCATCGGACGTTACGCCGTACGACGTCGTTGTTCCGTTTTATCGTGATTTGGTTCATCGGACGTTACGCTGTACGACGTCGTTGCTCCATTTTACTATGTGTTGGTTCATCGGACGTTACGCTGTACGACGTCGTTGTTCCATTTTCTTATGTGTTGGATCATCGGACGTTACGCTGTACGACGTCGTTGTTCCGTTTTATCGTGATTTGGTTCATCGGACGTTACGCTGTACTACGTCGTTGTTCCATTTTCTTATGTGTTGGTTCATCGGATGTTACGCTGTACGACATCGTTGTTTCTTTTTATTGTGCTTTGGTTCATCGGACGTTACGCTGTACGATGTCGTTGTTCCTATTTATTGTTTCTCTGGATCATCGGACGTTACGCTGTACGACGTCGTTGCTTCGGATTATTTGATTTCTGGATTTCTAGATGTTGATTTCTGGAATTTATGTTTCACCAACTTTTACAATTGGCATTAATATGTATGTCATTATCGTGGCTTGGTGAATTAAATAAAGAATATGACATTCTTTTTAATCTTTGAGAAGATTCTTGTGATATTGATTAGTCTCTTGTTGATTTTCAATTACGTACTTATCACGGTATGGTATTATGGTTATGATACGTTTTTGTCATACCTCTTATTCTATATCACTTTATCTGATATTTATAGCTAGACTGATCCGTTTATTATTTTCTTCTTAAATAATACTCGGGTCAGACTGAGATTTTATAGGTGCTTCCTCTTGACTTCCTATTTGGAACCATCATCTGACTTTTGGCTAACTACTTTAGTTTAGTAGTTTTTGGTTGTACACATTTGAGATGTAGACTCCATGTTGTATAACTAATCTTTTGTCTAGCACTTGTATCTATTCTTTTGTGTTATTGTGGATCTTATTTGACCACTACTCTGATTTACACTTTTAGGTGTAATATTCATATCTTATTCCGCCTTTGTGATATGAATTGTCTGTGACTGATTTGTGTTATGTTTATTTCTATGTTTGTTTTCGAAGATTATATATAGCCACTGTGTGATAGCTTTGAGTTTGTATCGGTATGTCGGATTTCCTCCTCATATGAAATACATGTTATACTATCTGACATATCGGTGCTCGCACAAAGCAATTACACGGATGGTCGCTCCTCAACAACCTTATTTTCCATGCTAGTTGACGGCATTACTCCGTAGTGTCCTTGGCTAGCGTGGGTATAGAGGTGGGGCGTCACACCTATCACATCTACAAATGAACTCTTCGCGTCACTTAGCGTAGTTGGCTAGAAGTAACATTGTCTTAATATCTTTTTAGCTAACTTTTTTCATCCGAAATGATCCCCATAATATCCTTCATGAACTTCTCTCACGTCGCTAGTTCCATTTTCTTTTGTGACACATCTCAAATAGGAGGTTGAGTAACCTCTTTTATAAGTCATCCCATCAAAGAGCGTGAAATAAGGAGCCTAGTTTCTAATCTTCCCCACTGCATTTCTGTCCACTGATAAGGTTCCTTCCAACAAGAAACGTTTGATAGGGCCATCCAAGATACCTCTTCTTCTTGATGTGATTTTGATAAGGCATGGTTATCTTGAATCCTATATGTTTCATCTTGACTTGTGGCTTCCTATTCTCTTACTCACCGAGGTCGCATTAGCACTAGAATCTGACTTGCCTTAGAAATGCCAGGCTCAGTTAAATGTCCTACATGAACTGCCTTTATTTCTTGTGCAATCTTAGTACTTGGCAGCTTGGCTGAAGATTCCGATGAAAAGTTTTCTTCCCTGAGGGTTTGCTCTATGTCAAAATTTTCAAACTGAGTTAGTAACTTTTTAGATAGTTCCACATACTTGGCCAGATTTGGTTCTTTAGTTTGGAAATTTCCGTGCTCTTAATTTACAACAAGTTGCAAATCACTATGGACTTTAATGTGGTTTACTTTCATTACCTACGCTATTTTGAGTCCATCAATGAGTGGCTCATATTCTACGATATTATTTGCTGCCTTTAATTCAAGTTGAACTGCCCCATATAACTTTTGCTTATCTAGAATGATGAGTACATATCTGATTCCTACACCCTATTCATTTGATGCACCATCAACATAAAGTTACCACGCTTGTGGAAGCTCTTCAATTTCCTCATTTGGTTGAACCGTTGGAGCTTTGCATTCCATAATGAAGCTAGACAGGGCCTGACCTTTGACTGAGTTGGAGGGACAATAGGAGATGTCATACTGAATTAGTTTGATGGTCCACTTTAAGAGGCGATAGATGTTTTTAGTTTTTGCAGTATTTGCTTAGGCGGTTTGTTCGACAGTATTTTGATGGAATGTTCCTAGGAATATGGCTATAGCTTTCTAGCTTTGAGCAATAATTTATAAGCTAACTTTTCTATCATAGAGTAACTTAATTCAATTTCAAACAAGCGCTTGCTGGTGAAATAAATTGGCTTTTGTACAGCTGCTTCTTCTCGTGCTACTACTACACCCATAGCTTGATTAGTTATAGCTAAGTATGTAAATAGATCTTCACTTGAGACTGACTTTGAAAGTATAGGTGGATTGGCCAAGTGATCCTTTAGCACTTCAAATCCTGCCTTGCACACTTCCGCCCTTTCAAAGTTCCTGCCCTTCTCGATTTGATTAAAGAAAGGAATGCATTTATCTATGGCCTTAGAAATGAACTTGCTAAAGGCTGCCACCTTCCCATTCAGACCCATTACATCTTTGAATTTTTTTAGGGATTTCCATCTTCTTTAATGCTTTAATTTTTTCTAGATTGGCCTCTATTTCCCTTTCACTCACAATGTATCCTAGAAATTTCCCTGATTGAATTGCAAATGTACACTTTAGTGGGTTCAATTTCATACAATACCGCCTTATGGTGGCGAAATCTCTTCCAAATCCTGCATATGGTTAGAAGCTGCTTTGGATTTTACCAACATGTCATCGACATAAACTTCGACGTTCTTTCCGATCTGATTTATGAACATCACATTACTAGACTCTGAAATGTTGGCCTTGCATTCTTTAATCCAAACGGCATAACCTTGTAGCAGTACAATCCTTAATTGATGAAGCTTGTATGCTCTTGATTTGCTCGAACATGGCTATTTGGTTGTATCCTGAATACACATCCATAAATGTCAGCAATTCGTGTCCACTAGTTGCATTAACTAATTGATCAATTCTAGTTAAGGGGTATTGGAACTGAGCTAGAACACAGCTGGGTAAATAGGTAAATTCAAAAAATTTATTCCATTAGGATCTTTATTCGGCCTAGAAAGTCTAAATTTATTTAAAACTTTTTTAATTTCTCTATTAAATAAAATCAATAGTTTATTTAAATTAATAAATTTTTATATATTAAATAATTTATATTATATTACATATATATGTGTGTGTGTGTATCATATACACATATGTCTGTGGGTGCACGTGTAACAAAATAATGTGTACATGGTTTCACATGCTTGTTTGTAGATGTTGGAGTTTCACCACAATGGACATGTTAGCCCCTAGTGTATACAAATGTATTGTCTAAATGTGTGTGTGCGCGTGCATAAAATTATATATATATATATATGAAAATATTATTATATATTATATATATAAGTTGAAATTTAAAATTATATCTACTGTTACTTCGACCTATTACAAAATTATTAATTTAATTTTCGTTTTTAAATAATTTATTTGATAAAAACTTATAATTAATTAAAAACCATATGAAATTAAAAAATATTTTCGAAATCATAAAGTATATTTTGTATTATATAAAAATTTCTAGAATTTTATATTATATACACACACACATTTTATTTATATAATAAATTTTGAATAAATAAAAGTATTTATATACACATAATAAATATTTGATTTTTTCTATTATTCCCAAAATTCATACTAAGAAAATTAAATTTTTTGAAGTTATAATATATATATATATTATAGTGTTAAACTTTAAATCATATTTAATATAAAAATTATATAATATTTTATTATTTTAAATTAAATTTTTATATTTTTTATTTCCCGGCTGAGAGCATGTATATACAAATATGCATAATTTGTTTTATTTTAATTATATATATACACACATTTATATGTATATAACCATATGTATGTGATAATCCATCGATATACCAATTTATGATATCCCTAACTAAATAACATATGATACAATAATTATTTAAACACTAATACAAGTTTGTAGATCATAAATATACCTTTGACCAAATCCTATTTTTTACATGTTGAAATGAAGAAATAAATGACTTGAATCGATTTCCAATTTTGAAGTTGTTGGCTCCTGAATCGCCATAACCACCGATAATTGTGTTTGATTTAATTTATATTTAAATGCTTTAAAATTTAAGGAGAGGAAGAGGGTGAATTCCGCTAGAAAATGGATGGGATGGAGGCTCCAAAAAGTGTTTGGAAAAAGTGGGTTAGAGGCAATTAAATAAGGAGATCCCAAGAAGTAAAAAATAGATCAAGATTCTTATTTTTCTTACACCAATTCTCCTTTATTTTAATTCAAACTCCAATCCATCTTAGCCCTCTGAATGGCCTCCCTAACCATGTATGTTATGATCAAAAGTAGCAAGCCCCACATGGGACTCAAATCCACTTCAAGTCTGAACAATATTTATCGCATTTAAATCCAATTTAAACGTGTACCGATATCGAATATCGATTAGTGTTTATATAACTATTATATGCACACTATTTAATATTGTTCAATACACATCAAACATAATTTTATAATTAATATTTCATAAATATTAATTAATTTAATTAATTTAAAAAATTTACAAGTTAATTAAATGTAGTGTTAATGGGAGTATTCAACGTTTCGTTTGTGTGACTCATCGGTGTAAATTTGGTCAACGATTAATGGCGAACCATTCGAATGTTAACACTGACACATCACTTAGCAGGTGATGTGATATTATGGCCAAATTTATCACTTACTTACATTGGTAAAATCCAATTTTACTTTATTAAGCTTTATCCGCTTGTGACAATTATTTACACCAATTCTCGTTGTCAAAATTATATTACTTTGGACTTATGGAATTTGGTAATGGTCAAAATTCCAATATCATCCATATTAAACTCTATAGTCCAAACACAAAGTCATTGGTTCAATAATAACAATTATTATTAACCGAACTGCTCTAGCCGAAGACTTTGACTTTGAGTTGACTTCAGTTGACCATGGTACTAACCTCATATAAGAAAGGAGATGAATCTTCTTTTGAATAGTGTTTCACTTTCAATGCTTCCACTTTCAATGCTTTCACTTCAGCTTCACCTTAGTTAAATTAACCAACATAAAACTATCGAATGAGTCATTCCATAGTTACCCAATACTATTAGTATGTAACCCTTTGGTGCCTTCAACAACCATGAGTAATACACTGCCCAACATTTGGAGAGCGTTACGTACTCTAGTCTCAACGGATATATCGATATCTAGTCTTGATACATCTTAATTAGGAGTATTTAGAATAACATGTTTATTTTATTGTGATAAATCACTCATGGTTACAACACATTGTAAAAACTATCACAAATCATACCATTTATGAATATTCTATTAAATATACTTTCAATTAACACATTATATTAAGTATATAATAGAAAGAAAATACCTTTTATTTCAAATAAGATTGGTTATCAAGCTAGATATATATAACAAATTATATAATCGCCCCATAGGCCATACCTTTAAATT
The DNA here is from genome assembly GCA_030737815.1 of Allium fistulosum. Taxonomy (NCBI): domain Eukaryota; kingdom Viridiplantae; phylum Streptophyta; class Magnoliopsida; order Asparagales; family Amaryllidaceae; genus Allium; species Allium fistulosum. The sequence continues at coordinate 1,187,370,230 of CM060904.1, read as the reverse complement.
TATCAATCTTCCGCTTGCATTTGGGACAAATTATGGAATCTCTATCCCATCCCTTCGATCTTTTTGGTGAGAACTGATCGAGTTAGACCATTTTTGAATGGATTTGTTATTTTGTTTTAATTATATACTATATCAATTAACTCTCTCCGATGTTGATAAACTACCTTTATCATGTTGAACTATTCAGAGTATATTTTTCGACCTCTATTGAGTTCTTATTATTAAATTGTTTCGTATAGTGATGGTTAGTATTCTTAGTACTTGGAATCACCCTTAGCTCGGTTATAAATTTGTACATTTATATCTATACATTGCTTTTATCGTAACGCTATTCAAGGAGTTGTACTTAGGCTTTTCGTTGAATTAGCCATAATGTTTTATTTTGGAACATTTCCTATTTAAAGCTTCTTAATTAAGGTTTGAACATGAATTTAATATTGACATGTTATACTCAATATCACTTATAAAGTTTGAGTTTGTGCACTCTTTCATAAGGAGTTCGATGTTTCTATAAAACAATTCTCTATTATTTCATACATACTGGAGAATACTCTAAATTACCATTCAGTTAATTTGGATTTGATATTTGCTTCATGTATCAAATACATAAGCAAATTACGATATTGTAGACAATACAACATGTATGATAATTCTTATTGCTAAAACATAAGGAATCCATCTTGCATGTTCCATATTAAACATTTAAATAAGACGTGTTAGCATATCATTTGGGACACGCCCCATATCCTTTATACTTTATATAAAAGATATAATTTACAAATCCAATATTGAGCATTAAACAACCAAAGTGTTACTAATTTAACAAAAGTACATCATCAATAGTCAGTAGTATGTTGTATACTTATAGTCTAGAAATATTTATGTATCTTTTAGTGGTTCTTTCTTATGGACACATGCTTCCTCTGCATTTTGACTGAAAATCAAACCATTCGATATTTCTATCAAAATACTTATTCAATTCTGATGCTTATAAAATGATACTTTCGTATCATTTCTTGGATCATATCCTAAAACCCACAACTCAATATCGCTTCCACTGACTTTGAGACACTTTAGTTGTTATGTGAAAATAATCCACTCTAAATCATTATTTAGTATTTTTCATTTCAACACATATGTGCCAAAGCACAAAGTCATACTAAGCGATAATTTTGTTAGTAAATTTGAATTAACTTGAGCACATTGAATAACGAACCTATTACGCTAATTTCAACAATTGAAATTTACGATATTATTCTTAGCAACATTGCACATTATATTCCAATTGTATTAGTCTTGCTCTTGAAGACTCATTCACAATCTATGGATCATATCCCTTTGGGTACAACTATCAAAATCATATTTTGATTCTGTATTTGGAATCGATTTCCAATTTGCACATCATATCATATTGTAGAGTCAATACTCTTAATGACTTAATTGACCGCTGAGGATTATCTATTTCGAATTGATAAGAAACCAATAGTTTCTCTTCAATGTGTGAAAATAATTTTTAGACACCCTAATGTGATGTGTTCATTTATGTTAGGTTAATTTCATTTCATTCTACATAATTAGTTTTATATTTGGACCGTATCTAAATCCATTTTTCTACCAATAGTTTCTTAAAGAAATTCCTTCGTTATGAAGTTGGTTTTTCTTGAAACAACAGTTATTTCTCAACATAACGGAATATTTATTCATAAACATTTTATGAATTGCCTTATATATAAAACTAATTTGGTTTAGTTTACGATACTTATGTTTGTTCAAAACATAAGTTAGTCATCTAATGACAATCGTTTCTAAACTCCTTTTGGATGATTCATATAAGATTCCTCACAAACAGTTGTTACGTGCAGTCTTTCAACTCGCACAACCTGCCGACTCCTTGGTCTAGGATATGTAAGAGTTTCTTATAAACTCTATCTTGTATGATTTTGTTAACTATTATTAAGATAAAATTAATTTTAACCTCGTGTACTTCTCTTAAGCACACAACCTTATAGAAAGAAGTTACTCAACTTCACTCCTAATTAATCGTACTTAGTTCAACAAAGTTCGATTACTCCTTGTCGATACATCATTATGTATCATAGAGAAGAGTGAGTTTTGAGAGTGATTCATTTTTGGGTACGTTTGGAACTGTTTCCAATATACTCATCAATTCAATCGAATCGAGTCAATTTTATTTTCTATTGCACGTTATTTTTTTTCTTCCATTTTATACACTTTGAGCTTATCATAGACATACTACATGTGATCAAATACACATGTCCATGTTGATTATAACTCATCGGTGAATATAACAAAGTGCGTGACATTTTTAGTATAAATAGACTTGCGATTGCATACATCTATATGTATCAATCTGAAGAGTTGATCAACTCTTATGATGCTCCCATTGAATGTGTGTTTTTTGCTTTATTGTTTGACATATAATTCAGTAGTATCATATGATTCAAAATCATATAATCAAATAATTATTTATCCAAAATGTGGTTTAGTCTATAATTCCCAAATATTACAAATAAATTAAGATATTCTGTATTTTCCAATGCATCACAAAAACTAGTACTATAGTTTTATTTCATAACGAATATTCATAATATTCATATTGAAATAAAAGCATGTCCATTTTCCAGTCAATACTGAAAAATAATGATTATTTCATAAATAATATTTTGTACCTTTTATGAAAACAATTTCCATGACATAATGCGACCAATAAGTGTTATACTGATTCTCTCGCTATTTCCACTATTACTATATAATAGTGTATATGAAATACGAAGCTCCATTCAACTACTTAATATACGCTATTTTATTTCAGTCATTGCAACTGATTTACTGTTGGAATTTTCAAATTAAGTATCTTAAATTAAATGAAATAAAGATCATAGAAAAGAATTTTCTATATGAAAGTACTTTTGGAATAGATACATATTTCTTATTCCTTGTTAAGTATTTATTGTTATTTTAAAATTTTCATTTCAAGTGTCTATTTATGAAGTAGAAGTGATTATTCACTCTCTTCATCCCAACCATGCCTCAGGTTACATCCACTTTTATACATTCGATTGTCCTTCTAAATGATCAAACAATTTAAAGAAAATTCTTATTATAATATCATAACGAATTCTTTACAAAAGTGCATTTGGTCATCCTTAACTTTTAAGGATATCAAATGAATTGCACTTTATGTAAACTGATCAAACTGACATTTCAACGATCGAATTCTTTGATCTATCATGTAAACTTTGGTCTAGTGTTACATTTAACACAACAAGACCATTATTGAAACCAATCATATTGAATACATGATCTCACACTACAGTTTACTTGCTTATTTCAACGAATTAATTACATCGAGGTTTCATACATTATGAATTACGAACGTTCACCGCATTACATTTATATGTGATCATATATGGATAAAATATCCATATTATTGTATTGCTTTTAGTGTTTGAAACTCATTGAAGACAATATATAGTCTTAGGCAAGTAAACTCGTAAGCGACCAAGTTACGAACGTATTTAATGGTTGTACAATTAGGCGTTTGCATGGATCAACGTGTAAAAATTTATTGGTAAGTATATTTCATATTTCGATTTGTTAATATTAATTCAGTTCATTTGTATGTTTTAACTGATAAACATTTTATCAATTATATTAATTACATAAATTTATCAATTTAGATTATTATAATTTTATATAGTAAATGTTCTTACAATATTAGAAAGATTAAATGTTACTATTTCAATTTTCTAATAAGGTTCCCATTAGTCTTTTACGTTTCTGCAAACCCTAAGATAAAATATAGAATTCTTTCGACTTCACTAGTAAGTGTTAGGACTATTTGTCTTGGGATTCCGAGCTTGAGTTTGCTCAACAAGTCATAGCCCAACAAACAATGGATAACTTCTTGTCTGTTGTATCATATACAACTCCTAACCCGTGGTTCCTTGTCCTAATCTCATTTCGACCTTGAGTTGCTCAACAAATCGAAAGAAATTATTCACTTATACTTACCATTTTGCAGCGGCCTAAGTATAGTATATGTACCTTGAATTTTCTCAACAAATACATATAGTTATCTTACCTTGTCTATTAATTTAATAATACTACACATAACATCTCTAGCTTGAGTTTTCTCAACAATCAGAGAGTATGCAAGTAATTTATTAATATATAAATGGAGAAGACAACTCTTATATTAAAGATTCATAATCTTCAATATATTTAATTGAGTGATATCAACTTATGGAATAATGTATTTCTTATGAAATATGCTCGTGATTCAAGTGTCAAACACATTAGAAATCATAGTATACGTACTACACACATGTATTGTAGCGACCCATATTTTTAACTATTTTAAAATATTAAATTAAATATAATTATTGGATAAAAATGGTTAGAATTTTTTTTAATGTTTTATTTATGCAATTTATTTAATATGAGCTTGAATAAAATTTTGAAATAACAATTTCGGTCAGATTTAAGAAATTATTTGTGTTAGAATGAAGTTCAAAATATTTAACGTGTTGTAATCAATAGCAAGAATTGAATAATAAATATTTAATTATTGTAAAATGGAAGTAGTTGAATAATTGAATCAGTTAAATAGCTTATAATAAATGTTGAATTATTGAATAATAATTTTTTTGAATTCGTTTTAAAAGTTAAATGACTTATATTTCAAATATAGTGATTTATTTGATAATTTAAATGGTAAATTTAATATTGAATTGAAATGATATCAAATTTAAAATGGAAGCTTGATTTGGATTGAAATGATATATATCCATCCCTGAAATTAAAATTGTAATAACTGATCACTTAGCCATATGATAGAAAATTATATACGGACACCGGATTGGTTAAATTTAACGATTTTAAATTTTTGGATTTAAATTATTCAAATGATTTTGTTTTATAAAAATAAAATTGAATTGAAATATGGGAATTAGATTATTTTCGAACTCGAGCTTGAAATGTTGAAATTGAGATTTGTTAACAAAAGTGTTTAAAGAATGGAATTTGAAATTTGAAGTTAAAATTGAAACATGACCTGAATTATGGAAATTGATTTGTTTTAAAAGATTTGAACTTTATTTGAACTTTGTAATTCATCTAAGTAAAAGGTGTTTTAAATCGATATTTCAGATTTGGGCTTGAAATTGAATTATTTTAAAGATTTGAACCTTAAATTGAATATTGAAGTTTAAATTTGATTTAAGTGATTTGAATCAGTAAATTGAAATTGGAATTGAAATCGATATAAATTGAAATGGTTTACTTAAGAATTGAATTGAAATTTAAACCATTGAATCGAATTGTTGAATCGAATTTGAAGTTAAAATAAACGTTCGAAATTGAAGTTGATTTGAATTTAAATCGAAATTGATCGATTTAAATTGATTTGGGATTAAGGATGATTTGAATTGGAAGATTTGAAATTGAATCGGTTTGATTGAAATTTGGACCTAGGTCCAGATTTATGGAAAATGTAAAGAAACAGTTTGATTTGAAACTATTTTCAAAATAAATTATTTTAATATAAACTATTTAAAATTTGTCTTTTAAACATTCAAATTATTTTGATTTTCCAAATAAACCATTTTCAATACTAAACCATTTTATATTGAACTGTTTTAAATCTCTGAACTATTCTAAACTATTTAAAGCTATTCAAACTATTTCTAAAATTTTAAACTGTGCAAAGTTGGAATGTTAATATTTAAATCGTTGATTCAAATGCGAATATGGTTAATGAAGTTATAACCTAAGTTGAAATTCGAAATGATTATCGAGGTGAAAATAACATATTTTAAGTAAATATGATTTTTGAAGTAAATATGATATTTTGATATCAAATATGAATCGTTTTTGAAATGTAAAAGAACCAACCGTGTGTAAAATGACGTTTGGTTGTCAAAGAGACCGGGGCCTCTTATTGGTACCCTCTGTCAATATTGGAATAATTTTAACAACTGTGTACGTGGAGGAGACCCCAAAATGAAGTGGTCAGATTTGGTATACGTTGCTAGATTTGATGAAAGAGAACGATGATGGATTGCCCTGACACTTGTGTCAATTTGAAATGACTAAAACAGGACAGCTTGACAGGGCCAATGAGGGTAGCTACCTCTAGCGGACATCCGTTCTTCGATTTTCTTTTTTGACTCGGACCGTACTATTACCTTTGATGTTGGTTTCGATTCGTGTACCTTGATTTGGGATGACCTCCCTTTGACTCAATATAGGATGGATGGACGCGGTGGGCGGTCGTGGCTACGATGCGTTACCACCAGCCCTGCGACCCGAACAGGTAGTATCCTACCTTGGGCATTGCCTCACGTTCCTTGTCATACTTTTATCCTTATACGAGACCACTATGAGTTTGGTTTAGTGTTGTCGTATCACGGTGCATCCCTATCCACCGACGTGCTACTGGTTGTGTTATACGCAAACTGTACGACAATGCTTAAAAACGCATTAAAGGGGATTAATGTAAAGCCTTAATGCTAGGAAAAAATATATTTTATTGATTAGACATTACATATATAGCGTATTCTACTATATATAGACATTACGGACCCTTAAGAGATGGAAAATCCTGTAACATCTCTTAAGTTATTGCATGCATGTTGTACACTGGATAGAAGATGTAAAACCCCGTAAACATCTCTAACGCTATTACACTCCTGTTATATGTGATATTGATTTGACTCACATAAGAATATTTTAGTTCTGACTTGAGTGTATTGTTTTACTTTATGCTCGGGTAAGCCCTGAGTTTTCAGTGCATTGAAGATCATATTATTCCGGAGGACGAAGGCGAAGATTTGGTATATTATTACTAGTATTATTTCCCTGCATTATGTTGTTCTACTGCATTATTCTGTTGTTTTGTTGTATATATAACTCTGATAGATGTTGTAAAATTTTAATCAAATGTATAGTACAAACAACTTTTTGAAATGTTTATTTGATTATTATAATTTTTCATTTCACTATGAAATTCTGTGTTTGTTTTCTTCTTTTCTTATTCTTCTTAATTAACCCATTGATTATCTGTGTTTTGGATTGTTTGGAGTTGGACATGTATGGTTTATTGTCGACTTAAACCTTCCAAAATGCGGGTCGTCACAATTGGTATCTGCGAAGCCCCACCTCGAGACCCACATTAACAAAGAGTAATATGGAGTAATATTGTCTATCAATGCGGAGAATAGGGCTGGTTAGGAGCGACCATCCGTAAGTCTTGTATTAAACAAGTATTGAATACGTCAATTGGGTGCTCTCTTTTTTTCTTTTACCTTTCTCAAGTGGATCAACATACTCAATAAATGTTTAAAACAAAACTACGGTGGCTAACGGATCTGTCGGAACAATATATAATAACAACTAATACAATAGATCATTGAACAATAGTTACACATATATATACATGTAACAACCCGCATATTTTACGATTATATATTTAAATGTTATATTTAAATATAGCATCGTTAGTTGAATTAAAGTCTGAAATGTGGCTTTTTGTAAACAGTCGAATTTGGACTCGAGACCACTTTCATTGAGTTCAAAACGACGTTTAGAACTTGTTTAAGTATAAACATCGATATGTTTGGAGTTGATTAGGATTTTGGTATTTTCGTTTGGGCTTTAGTTGTGTTCTAGCCCATTAACCCAATAAGCTAACCCAAACTCTTCTACCAAATACCCTAACTCCTCTCCCTTTCATTCATTCATTTCATAATTTCCTAACACTCTTAAGCAAAAGGAAAAATTGGGGAAAAGAAAGGAAATTAAAATTCCTAAGCCCTAGTTTTCTTAGGAAATTCAAATTCAAGTTCCAAAATCAAGGAGAAGCTTAGGTAAGCATGATCTTCATCTTCTCCATCTCAATTCCTCTTCAATTCTTGATTTTTCCTATAACCTAACTTAGGAAAAAACTTTGCATTTTATCGTAGATTGAAGGTCCTTGAAGTGAAGTTGAAGAGAGATTGATCTTTCTTTGTTTTAGAGCTTCTCATCCCTTGTTTTTGAATTTAAAGGTGAGTTCTTGAACTCACATCTATGTCTATAGTTTTCATTGTTGTTAGGTATGAATTCCTAACATCTATTTCATGTTCAATTGCTTTTGAATTGAATTGGTTTGGTGAATTTTCTAACTTTGATATTTTGATGTCAAAATCTATGAAAATCCTACTATGGATGTTTGGACATGTTGTTTGGAGTGTATTGAAGAGCCTATAGGGCTGGGTTGGCATAAATCCCAAGCCACCTTCACTCATTCGATTGCTTCCGAGTTGATTTGGCCATCATTTGTTTAGGCAAAATTTGCCCTGAGCTTCAGCTCAGATGTTTGGAAAAACACTCAAACGTCTAAGGTAAAGGAATAAAAAATTCCAGACCTACGGCTCAGACATCTGAGGTTATTCCCAGACATCTGAGCGATCTGGAAGAAATTTCCGGACCTTCAGCTCAGACGTCCGGGAGAACCACCAGACGTCTGGCGCCTTTAAATTCAGCCAATTTGCCTGTTTTTATGCAAATTTCCAACTTTTATCGATTTTTGTTGATCCGGTTAGTTGTTGTCATTTATTATCGACTTTGATGACTTCTTTTCTGGATTTTTGGGAATATCCATTTGATAGATTTGATATCGATTTTCATGGTTTTAATTCACGTCGTCGAATGTGAATTTTTGGTGATAGATTGTTTTTACAATCGTTTCGATGATTTGTCACTTTAAAATACAAAGGTTTCTATACTAGTAGTAAATACTCAAACTCTTTCACAAAAATGATTTCAACATTACTTTTAATACAAAGCTCATTTTTAAAACCGTTTTCCAATCTATTAGTATATACAAACTTTTACCTCATTTGTATGAGAAATCCAATTAAATGACTTAGCAAAACTAGTGGTATGAAACACTTGCGTTTAATTCGTCAGTTAATTCTTAGACTTGTTCGATTGAAATCTTGTGACAATTTTCGAGTGGAAATCTACAATTTGTTCGTAAATATTTAAGTTAAGCCAGTGGTTATGGGACATGAAGTTAAACTCATCTATTTACTAGCTTGATGTAATTTACACTTATTGATCTATGACGATCATTTTGAGGTTTAGACTAGCGATATGCGATGTCTCATTGTCCGCGTGAGGGACTGTACCCCATTCTGTTGAGCTTCGTCTCATTTTTTATACGCTAGCAACCTATGGGTTTTATGGAGTTCGGTTCATCGGGCGTATCGTTGTACTACGACGTTGTTCCGGCTTATTGGAGTTTCAGGTTCCTCGGGCGTATCGTTGTACTACGTCGTTGCACCGGCTAAATAGGTTGGCGACCCATGGGATAGCGTCTCGTTTGTGATACACGTGTTGGTGAGTTTTCATGCTCCCGTTTGTGATAGGCCTCTTCCCCCCTTTTGGTGATTTCTAGAATTTGTGTTTCATCAATATTTGTGATTTGCATTGATAAGCTTTATCAATATTTATAACTTGGTGAATAAAATAAAGAATATGACATTCTTTTGGGTATTTGAGAAAACTTGGGATATTATATGATTTTTATTGTTATCATATATATTTGTTATATCTCTTATTGTAACTCATCTTATATGATAATTATAGCTAGACTGATCCGTTTATTATTTTTCTTCTTAAATAATACTCGGGTCGGACCGAGGTGTTTCAGGTGCTTCCACTTGACTTCTTAGCAGGGACTAGCTTCTGATTTTTGGCTAACTACTTTAGCTTAGTAGTTTTTGTTTTTATACATTCGAGATAGAGACTCCTTGATGTATACATATTCTTTTGTCTTGCACTTGTACCTATTCTTTTGTGATGTAGTGGATCTTGTATGACCACTACTTTGATGTTCACTTCTATATGTTATATTCATATCTGTTTCCGCCTTAGTGATATGAATATCTGTGACTGATTTTATGTTATATTTATTTTATATTAATTCCGAAGGCCCCTTAGCCACTGTGTAGTAGATTTGAGTTTGTATTGGATATGTCAGATTTCCTCTTGAAATGAAACGCCTGATATACTATCTGACGTATCGGTTCTCGCTCAAACCAATTACATAGATGGTCGCTCCTCAACAGCCTTATTCTTCATACTAATTGACGGCATTACCCAGTAGTGTCCTTGGTTAGTGTGAGTATAGAGGTGGGGCATCAAAAAGACCACAATACACACATCGAGTCAAAAAGAATAAGTACATATTAGAGTTTACAAAACACTACAAAGCTAAACAAAAGGTAACTAGCAGAAAGTCCATAGCGGAAGCAGCAAAGCAGAAATCTACAGCAGGTGACTAACCTGAAACAACTCGATCTAACCCGAGTATATAAATATACACGAGTCAATCTAGCTTAAATAAACTGATTAGCATAAGATAAGTGAAATATAGGGATAAGTGATAACATCTCTTATCAAAAGAGAAGAAGCAACATCTAACATATGTCAACTACTAAATATGAGATAATACCACTAAAATACTTCATATAGAAGTTTCTTGAAAGAGGAAAGTTCAACAACAATATTAGTGAATCACAAATAGTCGCCTCATATCATCGGTATGTACAATAGCCAATAAAATGGCTTTCAACAACCATAACTCCTAAATAGAAAATCAAAAGTCCCAAAATCTGCCAAAGAATGGCTATCTCAAATATCTCCTAAAATAGGAAATCACAAATCTCAAAAATATGCCAAAGAATGGCAATCACAAATAGCTCTTAAAAAGGAGATCATAAATCTCAAAATACACCAAAGGATGGCAATCACAAATCTCAATGTGTAGAACTCGATTAAGAGTTCAAAACTCTAAAATGTAATCACCATATAATAAATTTCTCAAACGGCTCTAAAGGCCCAATAATCTCGAAATGGTGAAACATTTGGAAATCACAAATAAATCATGAAATATCACAAAAGATTGCACTTGCTTAATAAAATGGCCGAAGCCCGCCAAGTACTGTATCTCAATAAGGCGCCAAATACGTCCCGAAGGAAAAACATCCCGAAGGACAACATCCCGAAGGACAAACATCCCGAAGACAAACAGCTATAAAAGCCCAAATGACCCGAAGGTCCAGTACTTGCAATCAACCCGAAGGTCCAAAATAAAGTGCCACCAGCTTCCAGATAGTAACTAAATCAGTGACAATAGTACGTCCCATACCACACGTTTTCACCTAACCGTTTACTATATGATAGTTAATTTCACTCTTGTGTATGACCTCAATCGAACAAGTCCGGAGTTAACCGAAAAAGTAAACGCATGTGTCACATACCACATGTTTTACTAAATCGTTTAAATCGCTTCCTCATTTGCTTGAAGAGTGCAAAAACTGGTATTTTATATAGAAAATAATTTGCTTTGAGAAAACTAGTTTTTAAAACAATTTCTGAAATCGTTGGAAATTTTGGCTTTGAAATTCTCTTTATTATAGAGAATATATAATTTTAATAGCTTTAAAAATATTATAAAATATTTAATTTGAAAGCTATTTTATCATCAAAATCATTCAAAATCGCTTAGAAAAACCCGTGCTCGAAAACAACAGAAATCATCGAAAACGTCATAAAATCGGCATAAGAAATCATCTCAAAAACTTGTCAATCCGAAATACGAATTAACTAAAATGTTGGCTTACATATTGATAGGTTAAAGCCCTTCCAAAACACTCTAAAATATTACAAGAATCGATCAAAATATTCACCGGAATGAGCAAAACAATACAAAACAGTACACGGATCAAAAGAAATGGGTTGGAGAAATAAAACATGCCCAGGTCGACCTAAGCATTGCTAGTTCGACCCTAGGGTCGACCCCCATGGCTTCTGGGTCGACCTCTAGGTCGCGTTTTCTACAGGCATTTTCTGCCTGCTTCATTCCAACTTTTGAGCGATGATTTCTAGCAGTTCCAGGTTGATTCAGATTATGAAATTTGATATGCACATACATCTACACTTAGACAAAAATCCGAAGAAATTCCAGCATGATTTCATAACAAGAACAGAGATATATATGCACAAGAAGAAGGACCCTAGAACATATATTTACTGTAAACTTTCAAGCAACAGGATTTCGTTTACAGTAAGCAATATTTGGCAGTTTCAAGCATAAAGACCTACTATAAGCTAGAATTTGTGAGTTAAAAACTTACCTTAGCACAATTTTGAGCAAACTTGAGCAAACTAGAGGAAGATGAAAGCTTTTGCCTTGCTTTTGCTTTAAGAACATGAAAAGAACAGAATATACAGACATGCAACGAGAAGAAAACAAGTTATAGACAACCCAACTTCTGAAAATTGAAATAGATGAATTTGGTTTTGGTTTTTGAATTGATTACCTGTTTTTAATAGCTTCATATTGATTAATTTACAAGGAATTGGAGAACTGGAAATTGAATTCTAGGTTTTCAAAGAGGAAAAAGGGGTTTCTCACTTTCCTTTTGTTTTACAGCTTACTGAACTAACTATACGTTCAGTTTTGAGAAGAAGATAACTTCTCATAGTTAAAAATTATTGTTGGGCTTAAACCCAATAAGAAAAATAACTATAAATACTCTAATTATCACTAATACTCCAAAACACTTACATTTTTAACAAAACGACTTATATTTTCATAATTTCAACTCTATAATAATCATACAAACATATTTTTTTATGTTTACAAAAATATCTTCACAACATATAAAAGATATTTTAGCCATTAAAAATCAATTTCTATTATTAAAATTCTTATTTTTACTTAAATAATTATTTTACACTATTATTTACATAAAACACCATTTTATTTAAATAAATCATCATTTTAACAACCAAAATTACACAAAAATCATTTCCTTGTCCAATTAAATGTAACAAACCTTATTAACATTATTTTTACATCTAAATATTATATTTGAAAAAAAATTCACCTTTTTATTTACAATATTTATCATATTAAATTTTAATACTTCATTAAAATTATTATAAATCACCGTTTGGCAATAATTTCCTAAATTATTGCATTTTATCAAATTAAAACCATACAATGCTCATTTTCACCCCAAACTAACATAATAAAGTTTTTAAAACCTTATTTTCAACATTTTATATTTATTTCAACAAATGATATTGAACTAAATTCTTTTATCTCACTTAATTAATTCAGTTAATCACTAAATCAACATTTTACCATTATTCAAACTTAATTTCCAACCAAATCAACTTAACTCCATTTTGCTTATTCAAAACCCATTGTTTATTTAAAATAAACAATTTTAACAAATTTTACATTTCCAATTTATTTTATTTTTTCCATTATTAAATTATAACCACCGTTATAAATTTTAATTTCATAGGTAATCACCAAAACCAGGGTTGTTACAATATCAGAGCGAGGTTTAGCGATAACCTGAGCTTTGATGGGGATTGACTCATTAGTGATAGGGTAGTAATACCCTAGAATGAGTTTGTTTGTGTGTGCATGTGCGCATGTGTGTGTGTGTGTATAAGAGCGCGTACTTGTTAGTGTTATAAAATGTTTTATATTGTGTTTACTTATTTGTTGAGTTGGTTATGAATGCTGGTCGGTACATGTGGCACGATGTTATCGATAAGGGTTTCTAAGCACTTAAACAAGGAAAGTCGACATAATATTGTTTTAAAATAGGGTAAATGAAATAATTTTACCTAAATTATATTTTATATATAAAATGATAACTTCATAAATCTGTATGATTATTGATGAATGTTTGTTGTTAGGGGATGATAATATTTAGTTATCATCGATTATTGGTTGAATTAAACTAAAACGAATACTTTGTGAACTCTACTTCACGAAGCGTTCGATAAGTAGATTGAATTGAAATCTAATTACAATAAGAATTGTCGCAATAATAAAGATGTAAATTAATTTAATGTTTCCATAATAAGGTAATGAAATTGTATAAGTATATTTATAATATAGCTTATAAATAGAAAGGATTTAAAAGCTGAGAATTTTAGAATTTAAAATCCCGTTGATTTTCAAAAATTGTTTTCAAAGTTTCCTAAAATAATAATATTATTTTGATAGTGATTTTGACTAGAATTATATTTTGAATTTTTTTTGAAAGAAATAAAGAATTGAACTCACTTTAGTCGCTAGGAAATAATTCTGAGGATGACTGCAGCATCGTCAGTATTCATTTTCGAGTTTCTGAGTGAGAATTGCTACCAAAAGAAATTTATTTCTGATTAAAACAAGTTTTGATTGTGGAAAAAAAAATTCCAAGTATGATTTGGTAAATATACGAAAATAGTTTTTGAACTTATAAATTGAAAATAGTGTAGATAAGAAATAAGTTTATAACTTATGAATTGGAAATGGAAAGTAAAAAAAAGAAAAAAAACCGAATTTTAAAATAGTTGAACATTTTGGTTAAGCAAATAAGCGAAAATTTGAATTTGAGATATGAAATAAGAGAATTAACTTAGGTAAGTTAAATAAATTTAGTTAATGAAATGAAGTTGTCTTAAGAAAGTAAAATTGGTAATGGAACTAAGAAATGAAAATGGCTTAAGTTATAAATTGTAATTCAACTATAGTTGTAAAAAGAGAATTGAATATATTTTAGAATGCTGTTTAGAGAAACAAATATGAACTTAAGTGAAAAGTGAAATAAACATAAGAAGTGTTGTATAAAATTTTTATAAACTTAAGTAAATTGTTTTATGGAATGGGTGTTAAGGGTTGTTAGTAGTAAAGGAAAATATACTAAATAAATTGAATATGAAGTGAATAGGTTATGAAACCAAATTTGAAAATATTAACTTCACTAATTTGAGTTTATGGATGTTTATAAGCTTAAGTAATGAGTTATGAAATAAAAATCTAATCACGGTTTAAGTTAAAAGAATGAATTTAAACTGAGAATTTGAGAACTTAAATCCCGATTGGTATTATCCAAAAAAAGTTACGAATGGAAGTTCTTTTCAAAAATGGATTTCAAAAGGAAGTAAGTCCTATACTCCTCTCTTCTGTCACTGGAAAATAATTTCGGTGATGACGGCCGCATCATCGACATTCATTTTCGAGTCTCAAAGTGGAGGAGACCACTTGGTAGCTTTGCTACACATTTGGTTCGATAAACAAATTTTGATTTAAAATTTCTAAATATTATATAATATATATAAAAGATATGAGTATATATATTATTTCAAAAATGATTTGGAAAGAAACCTGGTGTTTAGTTCTTACATTCTCTCTAAATTAATAATTTTCACTTATTGAAATAAAATGAATTAAATAAATGTTCTAGAAATGGATTTATATGAAAGGTGTTAACATAAAGTGAAATAATTGAAATTTGAATAAACTGAATGTCAATGAAATAGATGTAAATAAATCGGAAGTAAACCAATTAAATGTTAATAAAGAATTAATGTTAATAAGAAATGATAGTGTATAAATTAACTATCGACATTGGAAAATGTAAACTGTGATAGTTATGAATTAATTCGATGAATATTAATTGTTGGATGATTTCCTTTATTGTAAATCATTGTTATTACTACTTTTGATTGCATATGATTATTTTATTTGGTATTAGTGCTTGTGCTTGTAATTTGGTTTCAAAATGCATGTTATATAGTTCCACTAAACTCATACATGTTTCTATATCTCATTATAAGTGACTAATATTCTAAATTGAGTTGAGATAGGTACATGCGATGACCGTTTAGACGTATATGCGATTTGACATGCTTTCGCTCGCTTAATATGAGCGAACTCGCTCGTATTTATAATAATAAGGTACATATCTCCGATTACATACCGTACTTTTATATTTTTCCCTACGGGATGCCTCATCGTTGAGATGAGATGTATATTTATGTTATATATGTGTATTGTAAATCTTTATGATCGAGCCCGCAAAGGAGACGCTGCCGAAATTTTCCGTAAATTCGGGTGTTAGAAAAATTTTGAGATTTAAAAATTTATAACTTGTTTACATATAAGCCGATATCAGAGTGGCGTAATGGAAGCGTAGTAAAGGTTTTGTAAATAAGATTTTAAAGTTTTGTAAGTTGATTATTTTGAGAAAAATATATCGAATCTTGATCCCTTACTTAACCCTTTTTCAAGGACGAAAAGTTTTGAGCAGGGGAGATTGTAACGACCCGTATTTTTAACTATTTTAAATTATTAAATTTAATATAAATATTGGACAAAAATGGTTAGAAATAAAAATTTAATGGTTTATTTATGTAATTTATTTAATATGAACTTGAATAAATTTTGAAATAACAATTTCGGTAAGATTTAGGAAATTATTTGTGTTAGAATGAAGTTCAATATATTTAACGTGTTGTAATCAATACCAAGAATTGAATAATAAATGTTGAATTATTGTAAGATGGAAGTAGTTGTTTTATTTTTTGAATTCATTTTAAAAGTTAAATTTTAAAAGTTAAATAACTTATAGTTCAAATATAGCGATTTATTTGATAATTTAAATGTTAAATTTAATATTTGGAATTATTTAAATAATTGAATCCGAAATTTAATATGAATGAAAATGATTTCAAAAGTTAATTTAAATTTTACTTAAACAGGAATGAAGATTGTTAACTTTTTAAATTGAATTTAAAGTGAAAATTTTTATTTCAGAAATTACTTGTTTTAATTAACGTGTAAAAATAACCATTCGGGCAACTGTCTCGGATTCCAACGAAATTAGTTTCATTGGATCCATAATGGTGAGTTATTATAGGATTTCAAGTTTTGTAGTGATCAGACTTATCATTTGGTCGTGCGAGCTTGAAACGCGTAGAAATCAATTAAAGGAATTTTAGTTAAAATAACTCGATTCGAAAAGCAATCTTCTGAATATGATGGAATTGGCCCTCGATATATATTCCATTGTGTTCGGAATATAGGTATAACATATAGAACGCCAAGCGGCATGCTTTATTTGGAGTTCGAAATTTTCACGGATGAACAGTGCCGCGGAATTCTATATATAGCCCTAAACCTACCTTTATTTTGAAAACCTAAATCATCTTCTTCAGCCGCCGTTCTATATATTTCAATGGCCAAAATTTTACGATCTTGTCCCCTTGATTTCTCCAAATCCACTTAACGAAATCGAACGACTCCAAAAGCAAAAATGGAGAGCTCGACGAGCTCTACATGATGTACGGTCGGATCGTCAAACGACGAGCCGAGACGGGGGGATTTCACCCGTGTTCATCTGCATTCTTTTGGGTTTGCGCATATGAGCGCGCGCGGCACACATGGAGGCGGCGAGGGCGCGGAGGTGAGGGGGCGCGCGGCGGCGAGCGAGGAGGCGCGGTGGGTCCGGTCGGCGACCTTGTTGGGGCGCGATCGTGTTTTTCAAAAAAATTAAAAATAAAACGAACGAAGAAGTCGCGCCTGGGAGAGAGAGACACTCTTAAATAGTGGAAGGTAGTTAGTTTAGTTTTAATTTTTATTTAATTTTTGTTAATTATAATTTTAATTATATGAATGCTAATTATCGTATAACTTTTTCGTATGAGGTCCGATTCGAGCAAAACAGGTCACGTTGGGTTCGTATCGGAGTCTTCTACGATATGGAATTAGATTCATAATTATTTGAATCCGAAAAAAAATTAGTTCAAATAATAGTGAGTGATTAAACCCACTTACGAAATACTAAATTATTCTGATGTTAGTTAAATTGAAATTATGAAGTGATTTATTTTTATTGACTGTTGTTTGACAATTTGACTGACATTGAAATTGACATATGGTTTGAACTGATAGAAATTTTGAATTAACAGTTAAACTGAAATTGGAATTAAATTGCTAGTTAAACTCCTGATTATTGATAACTAATTAACTATTGTGATATATTGATTGTTTTAGATGTTGATTGAGATTGGATGGCTAATGGTTGATATTTGGATGATTGGATGTTTTTTTATTATATATATATATATATATATCATATTATCACCTTGTATTTGACAGCATATGAATTGTTATTTGAATTATTTTAAATACATTAAGAAATAGGTTGAAATGATATATACCTAGGACACTTTGATTTGGATTCAAATGATATATATCCATCCCTGAAATTAAAATTGTAATAACTGATCACTTGGCCATAGGATAGAAAATTATATATGGACACCAAATTGGTTAAATTTAATGGTTTTAAATTCTTGGATTTAAATTTGTTCAAATGATTTTGTTTTATAAAAATAAAATTGAATTGAAATATGGGAATTTGATTATTTTCAAACTCGAGCTTGAAATGTTGAAATTGAGATTTGTTAATAGAAGTGTTTAAAGAATGAAATTTGAAATTAAAATTGAAACATGATCTGAATTTGGAGATTGATTTGTTTTAAAAGATTTGAACTTTATTCGAACTTTGGAATTCATCTAAGTAAAAGGTGTTTTAAATCGATATTTCAAATTTGGGCTTGGAATTGAATTATTTTAAAATTTTGAAACTTAAATTGAATATTGAAGTTTAAATTTGATTTAAGTGATTTAAATTAGTAAATTGAAATTGGACTGAAATTGATATAAATTGAAATGGTTTAAATAAGAATTGAATTGAAATTTAAACCATTGAATCGAACTGTTGAATCGAATTTGAAGTTAAAATGAACATTCGAAATTGAAGTTGATTTGAATTGAAATCCAAATTGATCGATTTAAATTAATTTGAGATTAAGGATGATTTGAATTGGAAGATTTGAAATTAAATCGGTTTGATTGAAATTTAGACCTGGGTCCAGATTTATAGGAAATGGAAAGAAACAGTGTGATTTGAAACTATTTTCAAAATAAATTATTTTAATATAAAATGTTTAAAATATATCTTTTTAAATATTCAAATTATTTTGATTTTTCAAACTATTTTACTATATAAACCATTTTCAATACTAAAACCATTTTATATCAAACTGTTTTAAATCTCTAAACTATTTAAACTATTCTAAACTATTTAAAGCTATTCAAACTATTTTCTAAAAATTCAAAGTGTGCAAAGTTGGAATGTTTATAATTAAATCGTTGATTTAAATGCGAATATGGTTAAATGAAGTTATAACCTAAATTGAAATTCGAAATGATTATTGAGGTGAAAATAACATATTTTAAGTAAATATGATTTTTGAAGTAAATATGATATTTTGAAATGAAGGATATTTTGATGTGAATATGATATTTTGATATCAAATATGAATCGTTTTTGAAATGTAAAAGAACCAACCGGTGTGTAAAATGGCTTTTGGTTATTGAAGAGACCGGGGTCTCTTATTGGCATACTCTCTATCAATATTGGAACCACTTCAACAACTGTGTACGTGGAGGAGACTCCGGAATAAAGTGGTTGGACTTGGTGTACGCTGCTGGATTTGAAGAAAGAGAACGATGATGGATAGCCCCGACACTTGTATCAATTTGAAATGATTAAAACAGGATGGCTCGACAGGGCCAATGAGGGTAGCTACCTCTAGCGGACATCTGTTATTCGATTTTCTTTTTGGATTCGGTCTATACTATTACCTTTGATGTTGGTTTCGATTGGTGCACCTTGATTTAGGATGACCTCCCTTTGACTCGATATGAGATGGATGGACGCGATGGGCGGTCTTGACTATGATGCGTTACCACCAGCCCTGCGACCCAAACAGGTAGTATCCTACCTTGAGCATTGCTTCACGTGCCTTGTCATACTTTTATCCTTATACGAGACCACTATGAGTTTGGTATATTATTACTAGTATTATTTCCCTGCATCATGTTGTTCTGTTGCATTATTCTATTATTTTGTTGTATATACAACTCTGATAGATGTTGTAAAATTTTAATCAAATGTATAGTACAAACAACTTCATGAACTGTTTATTTGATTATTATATTTTTTCATTTTACTACGAGGCTCTGTGTTTGTTTTCTTGTTTTCTTATTCTTCTTAATTAACCCCATTGATTATCTGTGTTTTGGATTGTTTTGAGTTGGACATATGTGGTTTATTGTCGACTTAAACCTTCCGAAATGTGGGTCGTCACATGTATTTATTCGTGGAAATTAGCCACAAGGGCCTCTTTAGCAAGTGGAATTAGTTTCAAGGACACACAACTGAAATAATTACTTTCAAGGACAAAACGTAAAATAATTAGTTTCTAGGGCCTAAAAACCTATGAAATTATGTCCTTGAAAGTAATTGGACTGATGACTTTGTCCTTGAAAGTAATTATTCTGCTGATTTTGGCCTTGAAAGTAATTTCTTTGAATGCATGTCCTAGAAACTAATTGGACTGCAAAGTTAGCCCTTCTTAGGTCTACTTGGGTTTCTTACTATTCCACCTTTTATTATACATTCATAATATATAAGTTTTAATTATTATATAACTGTTATAATTTTAATTTACATACAGAATTATCTTATGCATAACATTATATTAATTAAATCTTATTTAACTAATTTAATTAATTAACATTTTAATTAATTTATATATTATTCTATTATAACATATTATTTGAACATACATATTGTAACCTTTATAGTAATATACATATATCTTATATATATGTATTTTAATTTATTAATTAAATTTTAATTTATTTATTTATTCGAACAATTTAATTAATATTTATTAATTTCAAAAATTCTTTTATACACACATGTGTACTCATATTGTATTAAATAATTCAAGGCAATGTAACATATATCATTATATATTATACACGTACATATATTTAATTAATTCATTTATTTTATTAACTTACTAATAAATAATATTTTCAAAATTAATTTGATAACATTTTCAACCATTTTGAAAAATTATATTATAACTTTTATAATGTGTTTTATTCTAGATTTTGACTTTTAATAATTTTCAAAACAATTTGAAAATCTATATTATAATATTTATAATGCTTTTCTTATTTTATATTTAACTTTTATTTTAATTTCAAAACAAATTTGAATTTATCCTAAGGTCCAAATCAAATTGGGCCTTTTCTATTAGGTCCAACCTTTGGGCTCACAAAACTATTTGGGTCTGACCGGTAGCCAGGTATGCATAACAACCCACTCCAAAATGGAACTAATTTTCGACCCAATATAAGCCATCGAACCTAGGTCCGTTCCAAAGCTTGTTGTGGGTTGGTAAATTGATACAAAAAACAATATACAAAGCTGTGACGACCCGAAATTTGGATATTTGAAATTAGAATATTTAATTAATTTTAAATATTTAGAAGTTGATTTTTAACTTTAATTTCAAATATTACTGTTTATTGGATAATTAAATTATTTAATTTAATAATTGGAAAATGGAGAAAATACCGAATTAGGAGTTTCAAGCTTGTTAAAAATATTTTAAAAGCTTAGAAAATTCATATTAATGATGCTGAAGATAATAGAACTTTTAAAACTGAATTTAAAAGTGGTTTGTTCAGTTTTAAAAATATATTGTTTGAATTGAATTTAAAAATAGCCTTCCGAGGCACAGTCTCGGAATTTGACGAAACCAGTTCCATTGAATCTGTAATAGTGTATTATTATCGGATTTCAATTTTCGTAGTGATTGGAGTTGTTGTGTGAGCGTACGATATATAAACGCGCTGAAATTTATATCGAAAATTCAATATAATAACTAGGTACAAAAAGCTATCTTCTCCATACGATCGAATTAGGGCTCATAACCTTTTCCATTGCATTCGGAATAGGGGTATAACATTACAAACGCCTAGCGGCACGCCTCGACAGGAGGTCAAGTTTTTAAGTTGCATTTATCGGAACGATTTGAATTTGAATTTAAATTGGATATTTATACTAGTCAACTGCAGTTGAAATTATTTCACATCAACTCTTTTCCAGTCCTTTCCAAAGTCACTGTAGCAAAACAAAGATTCTCACGCAAGCCATCTTCCACTTTAAAACATCAGCCGAGAACCTTTCCTCAAAATTGAAATCAAAAACAGAGAAAATATAAAATGGTGGAACCCAATTCAATTCGTATAAAAAAATTAAAATAGGGGGGTTTCGTTCAAAAAGAATGGTCACTCTTTTTCCTCGAATCGAATGAGTCGAAGCAATGGCCGATCAAAGCAAAAAAAAATCGATTGCGCTTTTTGAATTTTTGCCTCATTAGGGTTCACTCGTGCGCGTAGTTTTGGGGGCATGGAGGTCGACGTCGATCATGGCAGTGGGTGTTTTCGAGTGTCGAAGTGCTCGAGTTTTGGGACCACGTTGATGGATGCGCGTGCGAGCAGAAGGGGCGGCGGCGAGCGTGTGGTGTGGCCGAGGTCGAGGCTGAGGTGGAAGGGTCGGCGTTTGAGGCATCCGTGAGGTATTCGTTCTTCTCTTCTTTTCGATAGGCTGTTACTAACATTTACAGTTGGGAGATGATGATATCACACATTTTAATTCACATACCTATTTTAAAATTTATATATATATGCATGTCTTTTTTTTTCTTACTGCAGATTTAAAATAATAAAAAAATTTGAAAATGAATCTGTAATTTAATTTTAAAAGGAAATGAACTTGTAGAAAAAGAAAAAAATTTGAATATAAACTGTTTTATGATTCTATTTTTGTTATACGGTTAAATCTTGTATTTCATAAAAATTGATGATGAACTTAAAATTTGGGTATAAACTGTTTTGTAACAAGAAGATTTTGGGGTAAAAGTTTTACAGCAAAATATATATAAAACAGTTCTGTTTTAAATTTGATAGACTTATATATATATAAATCTCCACATATTTTAATATGTATAAGAGAACAATAAATAAGTATATATGTATGAGAGTTTGGAAATATAGAGATTTTTAACTATGAAATTTATATAAAATTAGATGAGTGGTTTAAAATAAAATCATTGGTTATTTAAATTATCAAATGGGAATTTAATTGTTCGACTTATTCGAATATTAATAAAAATCATCTAATATTTTTACAAGGTCCAAAATCGTGAAGAAAACCAGCTGGGATGGAAATGAATTGCAAAATAAAAAAACAAAGGTGAGTTAATCTCACTCATCTGGGTTATTTAAATTTAAATAGTTAAATTTAAATTGAATGAATGTTTGTTTGAAATTGATTGGATGTGATATATATTATATATAGTAGTATATATATATATATTGGAGTGATTGATTTCCCGCATTATATAGCGGATGAGACCCTATGCGCCGTATACTAGCGGATGATATTTTATAAACCCATATACCGCGATATTCCACCTCGAAGTGGAATTGATATTGAGCTAACATCTGTGGATGCAGGGAAACAGGTTGGAGGGATCCAACTGGATTCCTCAAAATTATTTAGATTGTTTGATATTTTGTGATGGATTATATTGATAATTGAAATATTGAATGCTATGGTTTGTATGAATATATTTCGGTGCACTGAGTTACCAAAATATATAGATTGGATTTTTGAAAAAGAAAATAAAAGAGAGAAGTTGAATAAATTAAAGAATAAATTAAATAGGAATAAAAGTGATTTTAAAATCCTAATAAATAAATTCCGAGTATGGAAAAGGAATTTTAAGTAAACCGAGAAATAACGAATTTTAAAACTTAAGTAATATTACTTAAATAAATAGAGAATTTATTTTAAAATTCAAGGTAAATTTATTTAAAATGGATAAGAAAGGAATATGAAATATATATATATATATATATATATATATATATAATTGGTATTTTCAGATAAAAAGGGTTTTAAATCATAATAAAGAGATAAAATCGGAAGTTAATGGATTTTGAAATAAAATTGAGAAGTAAAGGAATTATTTTAAATGGAGTAAATTTTGGAAATCAATTTGAGAATTGATTAAAGACTTGAAACTGGGATTTTAAAAGGAAGTTGAGATTATGAAATTTATAGACTGGGTTTATAAAGGTGAAGTAATATATCAGTGGATATTTGGAAGAATAAATTCACGGTGGGAATTTATTAAAGAAGTGGATAAATTTGTTTAAAAATAAATAGCGATTTATTTTTAAAGATGTGAAAGAGAAGTGAATTTCCCTGGATAGCCAAGTTCGTTTCCAAAGTAAACTTTTAAGTATGAGTTAAAGGATCTAAAGTTGTTTTTAAAGCATGTTTTAGAAAATTTATTATTTTAAATGTTCAAAATTAAAAGTAAGTATTTCTCAAATTTAATGTAGTAGTAATTATTTAAAAGGTAACTTGGTATTGTGTTTTAAAAGGATAAAAATGTAGTTTTATATTTTATAAAGTAGATTATTTTAAATATTCTTAAAGTATATATTTTTAAACAATGTATTAAAATAGTTTTAATTTAAATGTTTTAAAGTGTATTTTATAATAAAGTGTTTTTAAATTATTTTAAAAATCTAAAGTTTTTGTACTTGGTGTTCCAGTGTAAATAAATATTTGGGAATTTATTCCATAAGAGGAGGTGGTATTTGAAAACTTTTTTCAAAAAGGGTTGAAAATGGAAATATATCTTGCGAAGATATTGTGAGGTAAATAAATAATTTGGAAAATTATTTATGTTTGATGGATGTTTGTGAATGTTAATTGATAGCTAAATAACCGACTATCAATGTTGGCCAACGCACTGATCGTTTCGAAGAGACCGGGATCGAGATTAATTTCTCGAAAACCACTTCGATCCGGTTTGTACGTTTTCGTGGGGAAAACGAGTTTGGAATCGAAGATGGAGCAGTGAAGTGTAAGGGCTAGTCGCTACTAATCCTAAGGGTGATTTCAAAATGGATGTAGTAGGAGTAGTGCCTTCGGTTCCGTTCGAACCCGAAACGGACTTGTATGGATGAATGCTTTCGGAACATCGTCAGGTGGACGATGGGCATTCTAAGTGAAACATTCTAAAAAGGTAACGCTTAGCCTCGATCCTCATCAACCAGGAATGACTGAAAATCAGGGGTTATGCAGCAAGGCTATGTGGGTCGCACCCATTAGGGTGAGGTCATCCCTGTCTAGATGTCCCTTTTTATTTCGGCTTAGTGGTGCGGTTGCTGATACCAACCGTGGGGTGATCTTACTCGGAATTATCCAGTAAGGGGTAGTTCCGGTCTTGTGTTGCAGGGGATCGGGCGTGGTCCTCGGTACACTGACCTAGACCAGGTACTGTGACAGGTGGTACCCCAGTGCCTAGTCATTAGTTGGAAATCCATTCTCCCTACGTGCTTTTACGGTTTTTGTTTGTAGAACCCACTTTGTGGCTAGTATGCTGGAATTTAATCATGTAACAATTTCAGCTATTTGAATAAGTATTTATATATAGACACTATTATAATATCAGAGGATTTGATAAAAAAGTGTTTTGGCTATCGTAAGGTAAAAACCCGACATGTTTATTTGTGGCGTGGTCTTACGAGATGCTTTTGATTTCAAAGGGTTTGGAAAACTTTAATAATCCAATTGAGTGTGTTTTCTCACGCTGGTTTTCCAAACTGACTCGGGTGTTATTTAACTATAATGCTCGGGTCAGACCGAGTATTATAGATTATAGGAAAGGATACTGAGGAGCTCAGGAGACGAGCCGGATGGCGAGACGTATCACACGTATATGATGTATATCCCGTTGTGTATCATAAGTTGTATAGTCTGTTTGTGAGGACAAGTTATTATAACTGTCCTGAATCGTGATGTTGATTGTATTATACTCTGATTCTGTACTCTGATAATGTAATGTATAAACAGATGTATTTTCTTTTGTGTAAAGATCATTTATTATCTATTATATTTTATTCCACCACGTTGGTAAGATTCTGATGTTGTTTCTATTTTCTTCTTCTACCTCCTTCTTCTTTAACCCTGATGGTTCGATTTTTCGGATATGAAAAATCGGGTTGTCACAAAAGCTATCTATCTATACTTTTAGAATCTCACAACGGAATGGATAAAATATAATAACAGAAATAAGTACTCATTTCATTAAAACCAAATCTCTAGAACACAACATCCCAAAATATCCATAATACAATATTTCAAAATACGTCAATATGTCGGAAACTGGGTGCATTAGAATATATATCAAAAACATAGATAAGTAATGAAACTGCCATAAATCTTCACCACTTCCTTCATCTTCTCTATCAACGTCATTCTCCCAAACCCCTGGGTTATAATGAGGAGGAACTAAGAAAACAATTGTCTGGTGAATGAAAATCTCAAGTCTTACCATAATGGTTAGGTAGTATCATTTAGATAAGTAATATTCCTTATGCATCCTATACTATCCTACCAAGTATACCTCCAGTGTAAGCCAAAGGATTTTCCAATCCAACTCCATAACGTACCTTTGATCGTAGGTCAAGGGCTCTTTCTAGTCCATCTTCGCAATTACCGTAAACCATGCCCTGACGATGCGAGAGGAAGTACCAAAGCCACTTAATACCTTTTTAATGGGGATTAGGCAGACTCTGACCATTTAATACCTATACTCTATGCAGATCCCTGCCATTTAATACCTAAACCCAAGGTGGATCCCTCTTTGGTACATCCTCACTGACATTATAAGAAGTCTCATCAAGCCATTTAATACTTCTTTTATGGGAAGAGGTTGACCCTACTACAACCACTTAATACCTCAATCTCCAAAGCGGACCCCTACCAAAGATTTCCCACTACCGTACCTAAATGATAATCCCTACCATTTTCTATTTCTTTAACGGGAAGAAGGCGGAGCCCACAACAGCCACTTAATACCTTCAACCCAAAAGCAGGCCCTTAATAGGATATCTTTTGTATGGCGTGTAACTCAAACTGTGACATCTCACATTAGTCCGACTATTCATAGGTGTTGGTAGCCAGATTAACTGGGCATACATACCATACAAAATTGGGACTAACCTCATGTCCACCGTATGTACTTATTATAAGCGATATCCTATATCAGTCTCAAAGTCACACTGTTGGTAGCCAGATTAGTTGGGCAGACTTCTGTGTGCTTTTGACTTAAGGCCATATAAGGAAAAATTCTTATTTTGCCTTTAGTTATGGATTAATTTCCATAATTATCCTTAACTTTCTTCTTATAGAATTTAATGCTAATTACTAACCTATTTATTCTATACGATATAGACTATAAGTTACTATTTATACGCTATTAATTATATTTATACGTACACAATACTTTAACTAAATGTTTCTAAGTGTGCGTAGAAATTTCCTATTCTATGATTAATACTTCCTATACTAATTATTAAAACGTCAAAACTTCAATATTTATATAAGGCTAAGTTTCATACATTAATTTACAAGATAGCTAATATCCTTAGCTAGACAAAACAAACCTCTATGTGTGTGTGAATATATATATATATATATATATATATATATATATATATATTCAGAAAAGTGGAATCATACCAAACATATTCTACATTAATATAATAGAATTACCACCTCTATTTCAAGGAAACAAAACTTACAATTTAAACTCTTTATACCTATTCAACTTTTACATATACAACCTTGAAGCGGAAAAAGAGGTTTATATTTATTTATATTATGGAAATAGGCAGTGCAAATACAAATAAGAAAATCCATACTTTACACACCATTTCCTAATAATTTTCTTTTTGAACCCTTTTATCGCAACAACAGAAATTAATAGTGAAAGTTGAAAAGAATGCAAATTATTCAAATTGCAAACAACAAATTTTATTCTACTATGTTAACATAAAATAATTAAAATTCCAATAAATCCAAGAATTGGCATTTTATTTGAGGAAATTTCTGGGATTCAGGGTTTTCGTATACAAAATTCCACAAGGCATAAACAAATCCAAATTTCTACTACACCAATTACTAAAATGTGAAAAACTAAGATTTTCACTCATGGATAGTTTCCTGCTTCCATTGAATTTGATTCACGCCTTTTCCTAACTGCTCTTTTAGGTTTCTTCCTTTTGGAATATACAACCAGTCAATTGTATATAAATTAGATTCAAAATTCAGAGATTAGGGAAGAATAATAATAGAAAAACGCATGTATGTATATAAAACTATTGCTTTTTTCCCTTGGATTTGAATTCTTGAATCTAATTGAGGAAGAAGACTGATGATGTTTCGCTAGCGTTCCAAATATTTTGTAAATAAAAGTGAGGGGGCTAGCCTATAATTTATAGTGGTTAGAAGGCGTCTGGATCGTAGAATTTAAGTCAGTTTAAAATATAAAAAATCTGGACCTTTCTTAGCCTAACCCAACCCTAGCCGCAGTCTATCCACCGGTCGACCACTCTTCCCTACGCAGTCGACTGCTAGTCGACTGGCCTAGGAAAGGGGATCGACCGGACTCCTATTTTTGATCGTGAAATATTGTTTGTCGTTTATTTTTATTTCTTTCCTCTTTTGACCACCAACGTTAACGTTTTCCCCCTTATTAATTTGCCCTAATGTTAAACTATTTATTACCCATTTTAATTTCCACATTAATGTTATTTAAATTTAAAATTTGAATTCGTTTGAATTATTTTAAATTTGAAAACTTTAAATGTTAATAAATTTTTCGTTTGAACTCCGATTGCAAAATTTTATATATGAAAATTTGTTTGAAAATCACCACAAACACAATGGTTGCTTTAGCGAACAAATTCCAACATTTGCAAAATTTTCGTTTTTAGCTTTATTTTAATTAATTAATTTCTTATTAATTTTTATAGGGTATTACAACAAGAAATGGTATTTGATTACCCAACAACCAGCCTTGACACTACCTTTCTAAGACACTCTATTTACTGAGCTATGAACTTAATTAGTTAACCCTAACTTGACTAATTTAGACCATATAGGCTATTTGACTCTGATACCATTGTTGTAACCGGGCCAGCATAAAATAGGTAAATTTCAAAAAAATTATTCCATTTAGATCTTTATTGGACCTACGAAGTCTAAATATATTTAGAACTTTTCTAAATTTTCTATTAAATAAAATCAATATTTTATTTAAATTAATAAATAAAGTTTTATATTATATAATTTGTATTATATTACATATATATGTATGTCATGTACACATATGTGTGCGTGACAAAATGATGTGTACACGGTTTGACATGCCCGTTTGAAAATATAGTTATATAATTATTATAAAATATTAGTTGTAAATTATTTTCATAAAATATTAAATAAACACATATACATATTTGTATGTAAGTATATGAATAAATTTAATTAAATTATAAAATTATTTTAAATATTATTTTGTAAAATTATTTAGAATATTTATAATATAAAATTCAAAGTGAACCTTTTTTATAATATATATGTATATATATTAAATTAAACACGTATTACATATAAACATGCAAATAGTTATAATTATAAATATATAATCTAAGATTTAAAATATATTTGTTGTTACTTTTGACCTAATAAAATAAAAATAAAAATTTTGTTCTTGAATAATTTATTTGATAAAAACTTATAATTAATTAATAAACCATGAGAAATTAAAGAAAATTTTTAAAAAAAATTACAAACTTATTTTTGAAATCATAAAGTATATTTTATATTATATAAAAAATTTCCTAAATTTATATTATTTATAAATATATATACACATACACTTTATTTATATAATCAATTTTGAATTAAATAAAAGTATTCATATAAATATAACAAATATTTAAAATTTTTTATTATCGAAATTCATAGTGACAAAATTAAATTTCATAAAGTTATGGAAAAAATATTATATAGTGTTAAACTATAAATTAGATTTAATGTTTAAATTTATATAATATTTATTATGTTAATTTTCAATTTTTTTTATTTTTTTATTATTTTCAGGGCAAGTGCATGTATAAACAAATAGTCCAAAAAAATTATTTTTATTTTTATTATACACACACAACCATCTATATATGACAATCCATCGATAAACCGATTTATGATATTTCTAACTATATAACATATGATACAATAATTATTCAAACATCAATACAAATTTGTAAATCATAAATATGCCTTTCACCAAAGCCTATTTTGTACAAGTTAAATCAAAGAATTGAACTCCTTGAATCCAATTCCAATTTTGAAGTTACCGGCTCACGAATCGCTATAACCACTGACAATTGTGTTTAATTTAAACTGTAAATAAATGCTTGAAAATTTGAGGAGATGAAGAGGGTGAATTCGGCTAGAAAATGGAAGGGATGGAGGTTCCAAAAAGTGTTTGGAAAAAGTGGGTTAGAGACAATTAAATAAGGAGATCCTAATAAGTAAAATAAGGATCGGGATTCTTATTTTACTCACACCAATTCTCCTTTCTTTTAATTCAAACTCCAACCCATCTTAGCCTTTAGAATGGCCGCCCTAACCATGTATATTCCAATCAAAAATAGCAAGCCCCACATGGGCCTCAAATCCACTTCAAGTCTGAACAATATTTATCGCATTTAAATCCAATTTAAACGTGTACCGATGTCGAATATCGATTAGTGTTTATATAACTATTATATACTTACTATTTACCATCGTTCAATACACATCGAACAAAATTTTATAGTTAACAGTTATAAATATTAATTAATTTAATTAATTTATAACTATTAAAAATTAATTAAATCCACTGGTAATGGGCGTATTCGGTTGTGTAACTCTTAGATGTTAATTTGGTCAACGATTAATTTCGAACCATGCGAACATTCACATGTTACTTAGCAAGTGGTATGGCATTATGTCCAAATTTATCAGTTACTTGGTATCGAAAAAATTCAATTTTACTTTATTAAGCGTTACACGGTTGTATCAATTATTTACACCAATTCTTTTCATCAAAACTATATCACTTTGGACTTATGGAATTTGGTAATGGTCAAAATTCCAATACTTTCCATATCCAACTCTATAATACAAACACAAAGTCCTTGGTTCAATAATAACAATTATTATTAACCGAACCGCTCTGGCCAAAGACTTTGACTTTGAGTTGACTTCAGTTGACCATGATACTAACCTCATATAACCGAGGAGATGAATCCTCCGTTGAATAGTGTTTCACTTCCACTACTTCCACTTGACCCAACTATAGTCATTCATTGGACGTCATGCCATGATTTAACTTAATTAAAGCGGAGCTTCAACATTGAAGATCAATAGTATTCTCAAGATGAGAGAACTGTGTAATTTATCACATCGACATTTTCTATTTTACCTTGGTTATATTAACCAATAGAAAACTATTGTGTGAATCATTCCATAACTATCCAATAACTGTCAGTATTTAACCGCTTGATCCCCCCAGCAGCCACGAGTAATACACTGCCAAACATTTGGAGAGCGTTGCATACTCTAGTCTCAATGGATGTATCGATATCCAATCTCGATACACTGTGACTAGGAATTTTAAAAACAGTATGTTTATTTTATTATGATAAATCACTCATGGTTGCAACTTATTGCAACTACTATAAAAAATATACCATTTATCGATTTCTATTAAATATAATTTTAACTAAACTAATTTAATATAACACATTATATCAAGTATATAATAG
The DNA here is from genome assembly GCA_030737815.1 of Allium fistulosum. Lineage (NCBI taxonomy): Eukaryota > Viridiplantae > Streptophyta > Magnoliopsida > Asparagales > Amaryllidaceae > Allium > Allium fistulosum. The sequence continues at coordinate 1,187,338,696 of CM060904.1, read as the reverse complement.
AAAGAATTTTTTTATTTCGAACAATATTGGTTATCGAGTTAGATATATGTAACAAATTACACTATTGCCCAAAGGAAATACCTCTAACTCTATCAAGGGGAAACTATCTTAGGGTAGACTTTATTGAGGTTAGTGAAATCTATGCAGGTTCTCCACCTAACCTTTAACTTCTTTACCGGAACTGTGTTCGCTACCCACTTTGGGTCGTTTACTTCACGGATGAACCCATTCTCCTACAACTTTTTAACCTCCTTGTGAAGAGCATTATACCTCTCTCTATCCAAGGTGCGTTGTTTTTTTCCTCACAGGGTATGCATTGGGATCTATGTTGAGGATGTGGCATAATATGGCTAGATCGATTCCCTTCATATCTGAGCGAGTCCAAGTGAAAATGTCATGGGACCTATTTAAGAAATCAATCAACTCTGAATGTAGTTTACTGCTTAGATTTTTTCCAATTTAGGATCTAAGGGGTCTATTTGTACATGTTCCAAGTCATCCGCTGATTTCAGATCTTTCTCTTTCATTCCTAATCGTGGATCCACTTCATCCTCTACTTTTGGCGGCCTTGATAATACTGCATTTTCCTTATCAAGTGCATCAGAGTTATACTGCACAAATACAAAGTTGTACTCATTTGTCCCAGTCATGTGTAGGTAGTCCATTATTACTTTTCTCATAGATATTATGATCATAGGTTGACCTGTTTCAGTATCTGCCCTAGAAACTTATTCCGGTTCAATTCTATGATCTGGCTTATCAATTTTATTATCGTCTTTACATAAATTAGAAGAGACGATAATATATTTTTGAACTCAAAGTTACATTGTATAATTCCTAGCTAGCAATTGCTCTCCTCTCATGCTTTCCTCTCCTACGAGGGTATGAAATTTCATGAGAAGGTCTTTCTAGGAGACAACTGCCCGAAGTTCTATCAACGCAGACCTCCCTTGGAAAGCATTGTATGGGGATTATTGATCTATAACAAGAAAACTCTCAAAGAAAGATGTGTGTAATGGTCATGTTCTTGCAATAACAAGGATTCATGCCATCCCTATTTGAACAGTTGCAGTGTTGTTAAAGCCAAATATAGGGTCTAGACTTGGCATTAAGACTTCGATCGCGAGTCTCATCTTGTCATATGTAGCTTTAAATACGACATTCAAAGAACTTCACAAATAAACAAAAACTTTCTTCATAGTTTAGTTTGAGATCTGTATAATTATCACCAGAGGATCCTAATATGTTAATGTAATTCTTGCCGTATCTGCTGAGGTAAACATGATTTCTAGCATGGGCTTTCGCTTGATGTGGAATAAGTTTTTGTTCTCAGTGCAGGCTTCATCGATGTATCTTTCCTGTGCCTTATTGCTTTTGCCTACAAGGTGGGGTCCCACATAAAGAGAAACAATGAGAGTGTTGGGGTTCCTCAATGGATCTTTGTGAGGATTTGGAGAATGGTTTTGCATAGGAGTAACAACATTATCTTTCTGATACGGCCCAAGTATCTCTTTTATTTTAGCCTTTAAATTTCATTTTTAAAGTGGTGATGGTTGTCAGTGCAGTGGCCATTCACCCTATGGAACCTGTAGTATGTGCCGCCTTTATTTTGCTTAGGCTTCTTTCCTTTGTTTGGGACATTGTAGGTTAATTCAGTCTGGTTCATTTCATAAATTTGTACCGGGGTATGCATCAGTGGATTTTTTATTGCATAATTAAAATATCTTTGCCTTTTTTCGAGCAGGTTGTTGTAATTTTCTATCCCCGACTTCCTCTCATTTTAAGCTTTGTTGATGGAAGATGGCAGCACAAACCTGAGCGCTAAGTGGCTTAAGGTCCTCCCGAGCGACACACGTTTAGGAGGAGTTCCCACATTATTTTCAAAATAAGTTTCCTATTTAAGATATGTTAATTAGTAATATTGTAGTTAATCCAAAAAATGGATCAACACCCTGGATCAAGTGTGAAAGCACCAGGGCGGATAATCAGCAGCACAAATCTTAGATAAACAACAAATAAAAAGAAGAAATAAGAAAAGAGACACATAATTTTTATAGTGGTTTGTATGGATTTGGCCTACGTCCACTTTAATCAATCTTTATTATGATTATACTAGTTGAATCTCTTTGGATATCTACTAGTTAGTCCTTAGATCTAAGTTACAATGAGTTAGAATAAGTCACAAGTAGAAAGGTTGGCTGGAGAATCACAATAACCCCCTTGATGACTGTTGTGAGGGAGAAGAAAGTTGAAGAAGTGAAGGTATTCTAGTAGAGTAATGGCAGCTCTCTCTCTAGAAAAGATCCATCTCTAGTTGCAGGTAGGTGAGTATTTATAGGGGAATTCAGTGAGTATTGGGCCAGAAGTCAAAATACAGAAGATTCCAGTTGTCATGCTAAGTAATCAACGAAAATCTCAAATCAACCTGAGTCATTTCTATGGATTGCTAGCTATCCATAGGGGATGGACCGCTAGTTATCCATAAGGGATGGATTGTAAGCTATCTATCAACTTAGCATATTTTTCTACTAGAATCCTTTACTTAGTGCTACGAAGAAGCTCGGAAAGTTTGAGGGTGATCCAACCTATCTTATTGGATCGCTAGCTATCCATAGGCGATGCATCGCTAGCTATCCATCCACTTAGCATATTTTTGAATGATCTTTGTTTGGTCATCTTCCTATCTTCTATTTAAGTACCTTGTCTAAATATCAAGTCGTTTGGAGTTAGTTTGATCATCCGTCTTCATGGGTCATTTGGTCCAGAAGAATCATCCATAACTCACTCAAAAATTAACAAAATTAGATGAAACTTTCTATGTACTCTCTATAAGGTGTGTGGGACCTACCATAAAAATTTGAGGTGGTGGGGCCCAATCTACATGGGTCGTTAGCGATCCATCTAGTTAGGTCACTAGCGATCCATCAAATCAACTCCAAATGGTCTTATTTTTTCTAAGAGCCTTCTATTATGTCTTATAAGTGTTCTTTCAAAATTTAAAATAAATCCGACTTCGTATAAGTTCTGTAGGTCCATTTTAAGTTAGTTGCTTTTGGTCAAACAGCTTGAATCAGATGAGTCTTTACTTCTCGAGCTAGATTGTTTGGCATGCTATGAAACTTAGCAAGCGTCTTTAGGGTACATATTAGATCATGATGAAAGAGGATTGGGGGATCCATGAGTGAACCTAATGGAATGCTGGCGATCCATCATCTTGGCCAAATTTTTGTTTCCTCCTCTTGAGTCTTACTTCATTCCTTCTTCTGGTCCTCTTGGTTGATTCTTGAGTTATTTTGACTTGTCGTAGATGTTCTGACTTCCTTTGAATTCTGTTGGGTTAAAAAATCCAATTAACAATTGTCATGCGATAGCCCAGACTCGGGCATTGATAAGAACTAAGTGTCATCCATGCATTCAAGTGACGGGTGGCATTGGCATAGAGTATGAGTGCACGTTGGCTGAAGAGTTCTCTTAGGTGACAAGCGGTTATGTATAGAGTGGCCGACGGGCCCGACTCAAATCGGAGCACAAGGGGGCTCGAGGGTTATTCTAGGTGATACATTGCCTATAGTTTGATGCCCTTCAGATCCCGTCTCGAACCGAAACGCATGGCTGGCTCGAACACTCATACGTAAGGGTGTGATATACTGGTGAGACGAGTGGCAGGTGCCGTCATTGTGATGCCCCACCTCTATACTCACACTAGCCAAGAACACTACGGGGTAATGCCGTCGACTAGCACGAAGAACAAGGCTGTTGAGGAGTGACCATCTGTGTAATTGCTTTGTGCGAGTACCGATATGTCAGATAGTAGGTCATTCATTTCATTTCAAGAGGAAATCTGACATATCAAATACAAACTCGAAGCTACTACACAGTGGCTATGTGGCCTTCGGAAACAAATATAAAATAAGCATAACACAAAATCAGTCACAGATATTCATACCACTAAGGCGGAAACAGATATGAATATAACATATAGAAGTGAACTTCAAAGTAGTGGTCATACAAGATCCACTACATCACAAAAGAATGGGTACAAGTGCTAGACAAAAGAATATGTATACATCAAGGAGTCTCTATCTCGAATGTATAAAAACAAAAACTACTAAGCTAAAGTAGTTAGCCAAAAGTCAGAAGCTAACCCTTGCTAAGAAGTCAAGAGGAAGCACCTGAAACACCTTGGTTTGACCCGAGTATTATTTAAGAAGAAAAATAATAAACAGATCAGTCTAGCTATAATTATAATGTAAGATGAGATAGGATAAGAGATATGACAAATATATATGATAACAACAAAAATCATACAATACCTCAAATTTTCTCAAACACCAAAAAGAATGTCATATTCTTTATTTTATTCACCAAGTCACAAATATTGATAAAGCTTATCTATGCAAATCAAAAATATTGGTGAAACACAAATTCTTTAAATCATCAATTAGAAATCTAGAAATCACAAAAGGGGGGGAGAGAGACCTATCACAAACGGGAGCATGAAACTCACCAACACATGTATCACAAACGGGACGCTATCCCATGGGTCGCTAACCCATAAAAATACGGGGTACCATCCGCCTTTGAGGACAAAAGAGCCGAACATCGATGCACCCTAAAAGATACGCCTCATGCACAGACTCATTGAGCCGATTGCTCCAAGAACGGTCAAAAGACCATGGGTCGCTACCCCACCAAATTGAGTCGAAACTCCATAGAACGGGGTATAGTCCCCCACGCGGATAAAGAGACATTGCATATCGCTAGTCTAAATCACAAAATGATCATCACTGATCAGAAAGAAGTGTAAATCACACTAAGCTAGTAAATAAATGAGTTTAGCTTTATGTCCCATAACCACTGGCTTAACTTAAACATTTAGGAACAAATTGTAGATTTCCACTCAAAAATTGTCACAAGATTCCAATCGAACAAGTCTAATAATTAACCGACGAAGCAAACACAATCGTTTCATACCACTTGTTTTGCTAAGTCGTTTAATTGGATTTCTCGTACGAATGACGTAAAGGTTTGTATATACTAATAGATTGGAAAACGGTTTTAAAAATGAGCTTTGTATTAAAAGTAATGTTGAAATCATTTTTGTGAAAGAGTTTGAATATTTACTACTAGTATAGAAACCTTTGTATTTTAAAGTGACAAATCATAGAAATGATTGTAAAAACAATCTATCACCAAAAATTCACATTCGACGACGTGAATTAAAACCATGAAAATCGATATCAAATCCATCAAATGGATATTCCCAAAAATCTAGAAAAGAAGTCATCAAATTCGATAATAAATGACAAGAACTAACCGGATCAACAAAAACCGATAAAATGGAAACCCACATAAAAATAGGCAAATTGGTTGAATTTAACAGTGCCAGACGTCTGGTGGTTGTCCCAGATGTCTGAGCTGAAGGTCTGGAAATTTCTTCCAGATCGCTCAGATGTTTGGGAATAACCTCAAACGTCTGAGCTGTAGGTCTGGAATTTTTTATTCCTTTGCCTCAGATGTCTGAGTGTTTTCCCAGACGTCTGAGCTGAAGCTCAGGGCAAATTTTGCCTAGACCATTGATGGCTAAATCAACTCGGAAGCGATCGAATGAGCGATGGTGGCTAGGGATTTATCCCAAGCGACAACCCAGCTCTATAGGCTCTTCAATACACTTCAAACAACATGTCCAAACATCCATTGTAGGGTTTTCATAGATTTTGACTTCGAAATAGCAAAATTGGAAAATTCACCAAACCAATTCGATTCAAAAGCAATTGAACATGAAATAGATGTTCAGAATTCATACCTAACAACAATGAAAACTATAGACATAGATGTGAGTTCAAGAACTTACCTTTAAATTCAAAAACAAGAAATGAGAAGCTCTAAAATAAGCTTAGACCAATTCCTCTTCACTACACCTCAAGAATCTTCAATCTACTATCAAATGTATAGTTTTTCCTAAGTTAGGTTATTGGAAAAATCAAGAATTGAAGAGGGATTGAGATGGAGAAGATGAAGAGGATGCTTACCTAAGCTTATCCTTGATTTTAGAACTTGAATTTGAATTTCCTAAGAATCTAGGGCTTAGGAATTTTGATTTCCCCTCTTTTCCCCCATTTTTAATTTTGCTTGAGTGTTAGGAAATTATAAGTGGAATGAATGAAGAGGAGAGGAGTTAGGGTATTTGGTAGAGGAGTTTGGGTTCTTTTATTGGGTTAATGGGCTAGAACACAACCCAAAGCCCAAATGAAAATACCAAAATCCTAATAAACTCCAAACATATCGATATTTATACTTAAACAAGTTGTAAACGTCGTTTTGAACTCAATGAAAGTGGTCTCGAGTCTGATTCGACTGTTTACAAAAAGTCACATTTCGGACTTTAATTCAACTAACGATGCTATATTTAAATAAAACATTTAAATATATATTCGTAAAATATACGGGTTGTTACAGACTCCCCTCCTTAAAGAAATTAAGTCCTCGCAATGCTTAAGAAGAAAATAAAAAGTAACAACCAAAGTATAATAACATAAAAGAAAATTTTGAAGTGAGAAGTTCACCTTAAAGAGCACGAGAGAGTAACTCCGGATGTGTTCGCTCGATGAATTCCCTGGATTCCCAAGAACAATCTTTAGGATTTGCGGACCATTGAACTTCCACAAGTGGAACATCTTTATTATGAAGGCGTTTAACCTCCGTAGCAATGATACGAATAGGATGTTGCTCATAAGTAAAATTAAGTGAAACTTCAATTTCTTCAATAACACCGGGCTCAAGAATAGAATCGGAATCTCTAAGGCATTTCCGTAGTTGAGAAATGTGGAATACATCATGAATAGCAGAAAATCGAGCCGGTAATGAAAGGCGATAAGCCATGGAACCAATGCGTTCGGTGATGGGAAATGAGCCAATATATCTAGGTGCTAACTTTCCCGATCGACTGAAACGCACAACACCCTTCATAGGTGAAACATGAATGAATACCAAATCCCCACAGAAAATTCCAAATTCCTTCTTCGGTTATCGGCATAGGATTTTTGTCTACTTTGAGCTTCTTTCATCCTATGACGAATAAGGTCAATCTTTTTTGTGGCATCACGAATAAAATCTGGTCCTAAAACCAGCTTCTCACCGGCTTCAAGCCAACATGAAGGAGATCGACATGGCCTTCCGTATAGTGCCTCGAAAGGTGCCATACCAATACTAGACTGGAAGCTATTATTATAAGAAAACTCAACAAGAGAAATATGATCTTCCCAACTTCCACCAAAATCAAGAACACAAGCACGAAGGAGATCTTCAAGAGTTTGATTCACACGCTCCGTTTTTCCATCGGATTGAGGATGATAAGCGGTGCTAAAATTAAGCTTCATTCCAAAGCTTTTTGAAGGCCCTTCCAAAATCCACTAGTAAATAATGGATCACGATCGCTAACAATAGAAGTAGGAACTCCATGCAATTTAACAATTTCTTTAACATAGAGTTTGGCCAAAAGAGGTATGGTCCGATTGGACCGAACGGAAATAAAATGGGCGGATTTTGTAAGTCTATCTACAATCACCCATAGACTGTCATGACCCGAACGAGAATGGGGAAGACCGTCAATAAAGTCCATGGAGACTTGATCCCACTTCCAAACTGGAATGTCCAAAGGTTGCAATAACCCACTAGGCCTTTGATGCTCGGCCTTTACGAGTTGGCAAGTCATGCAACGCTTAATAAAGTTAGCAATATCAGATTTCATTCCATCCAAATAATAAAGTCGCTTCATGTCCGCGTATATTTTACTACTACCAGGATGAATGGTAAATTTAGAACGATGAGAATCTTCTAAAATGTCTTTACGAAGATCACTAATATTTGGCACGATAAGTCTTATCAAATTTTCGAATGCCTCCACGAGCATCGATTTCAAAGTCTTTCAAACCATCAATATTATTTTTATCCCTACAACTTTGGCTAATATGAGCCAATTCGGGATCTTGCTTTTGAGCTTCAAGGATGCGGTCTAAAAGAGAAGGATGAGCCTCAAGGCTACATAAAACAAGAGATGAGCATGAATTAGGTCACGATCTTGAATCTCACAAGTGGACAAGGTCTCGAGATCATTCCATTCGGATATCATCATGGAAACAACCGCTTGTTGCTTACGACTAAGGGCATCGGCAACACGATTTCCCTTTCTGGGAGTATAAAGAATACCAAGATCATAAGATGCAAGGAATTCGAGCCAACGTTGTTGACGCAAATTAAGTTCCTTTTGAGAGAACAAATATTTCAAAGATTTATGATCAGTGTAGAGAACAAATTTCTCTCCCAAAGAATAATGACGTCAAATTCTAAGGGCGAAAACAATAACCACGAGCTCTAAATCATGTGTAACGACCCCAGATTTAAATTTATTTAAATTGATAATTTAATGAATTTTTGAATAAAAATTTGCAAAATCGATTTAAGTGATGCGAGTTTCCCCGATCGTCGAATAAATTTTGGATAAATCGTTTAAATTAATTATATATATATATATATATATATTGGATTTGAGTTTAAATCTAAAATAAATGGAAATGAATAAATAAAAGATGAGTTATAAAATACAAAATAAATACATTGAATAAAATCTAGCAACAAAAAAAAAAATTAAAATAGAAATAAATATTTTAAAGTGAAATGAAATACAAAGTAGAAATAACAAATATATATATAGGTAAGTGTAGACCTGGAAGAAAAATGATAGGAAACAAATACATACATATGGGAGCTTATAAACAAGACAAGTATGAACAAGGCTAAAGAAAACAAATGGGTAAGTACAAGCTAAAACAAGAGCTTGCAAAGAAAGCCACCTCAAACTATCACATATATATTTGTACAGCCGAAAGTAGATTTAGCATAGTCAAAGCAAGAAAAAATCTAAATATCTGTGAACAAAGGACATTAGCATTGAATGTTTACATCTCTAAGTACACACAAATATTATCTTCAGCCCCATACGAGTATCGATCAGCCACCAAAGAGAAAAATCCCTGACTTGTTGTACAAAAGAAAACTTAATTTAATCTTGTACAAACAAATAAAAGAATAACCTGTATATTTGTTTACATATTTATCAATCTATCTCATTCCATTTTCGTTTATCAAAAATGGAAGCAAACCTGAAGTAATGTTATTTCAAACTAAAACAAACAACTTAAATCAATTCAAACTGAAGATTAAAAAGCTTCAGCAAGCAAAGACACTCGAGCCTGTTTCAAGCATCAAGCTTCAAACTTATTTTCAGTATTCAACCTCCTCTGTTCAAAAGAAAATCAAGTGAGCAACTTTAATCTTTAAAACCATTTCTTTGAATCCAATGTTTGAGAATCTGTGAGTAAACTTACAGTTTCTTTTCTTTAAAGTTTGGTAATTAGTTTATAAACTTTGGTGTTGCTGTATGATGCAAATGTATGTTTCTGAGATGTTCTCTAGAAAAAAAATTAGTATGGGATGTTCTTTAATATTTAAAGTTCTGAGCAAAGAAATCTAAAGAAAATTAATACATCTTCATATAGAACCTTTTAAACTTGAGATTTTTGAACCAAAGCAGTTGTTTAAACTTAAACCATAGTCTGAAAAAAAAAATTTGCTTGAAAGTGAAAGAACTTGACCCTGTAACTAAAATTTACAGTAGAAATAAATCATACGAATTATTTCGAGTATTTTAATTTATTGGTTTGATTTCATAACTTGGATAAACAACTAAAAATAGGATTTTTAAAATAAGTACGATGATTTTTAGATATGTATTCATAGAGCGGTTTCCAGTTAATCGAAATATGGGTTTCGACCAATTCCAGGTGGTCAGAGGCTCTGCCGTGGTCGGGGTTTGGGCCGAGGCTAGGTGAGCGAGCGTGGAAGTCGAGAAAAATGGTGGAAGGGGTGCATGGTGACCATGGCGTCGGCGAAAGGGTGGTTAAGTTTTAAACCCTAATTTTGGACGAGGTTGGAAAAGGGGTCGCTGGGGTTTCGTGCGTGCATCGAGTTGCACATGGGTTTGTGGGATGATAGTATGGAAGGTGACGAGTTCGTGGCCGAAGTTTTGAATTTTCTGGTGGTCGAGGTTGGGCGAACGGCAACGTTTCAGGTTTGGGTGACTTCGGTGATGAAGTTCCAGGTTGAGGATGGAAGCTCCATTTTGATTCATGAGGGTTTTTGATGATTTGGGGGGTCGAAGTGTGTTGCGGTGATGAAGGGTGAAATGTTGGAGGGTGTGGCGAAGATCGGAGGTGGCTCCGGCAGACGTGCACGTGCACGAGTCTGAAGTGTAGCCTGGTGATGTTGTTTGGGTAGAAGCAGCGTTCCAGTGGGTTTTACCCGAAGTGGTACTCGAGTAAATCGAGTAAGAGACGCGAAGCAAATCGAGTCTGGGCTCGGGTCAAATTGTTCCAGACTTTCAAGTTGAACCTGTTTTCCAGAAAATCTAAAACTAAATTTAAAAAATTTAAAACCAGGTTTCAGCTGAGTGGTAAATCAAGATGCAAACAAAATTCAAGATGAATTGGAGTTTGATTTGAAAATTTATAAAGTTAAAAGTTTAAATTGTTTTGATAAATAAAAGTTAAGTAATTAAGAAAATTTTAAATGAAGGTTGATTACTCAAGTGATTAAACAATAATTAATTAATGGCTAATTAGTTAATGTGATTAATTAAGGATAATTTATTAATTAAAGGTTAATAAATTAATGAAGATGATTAAGGAATGATAATTAATTGAGGAATAATTAATTAAAGTAATTAATTAAAAATAATTAATTAAATGGTGAATTAAATAATTAAAGGTTAATTATTTAATAATTAAAGGTTGATGAATTATAATTAAAGGTTAATTTATTTATTATTAATGGTAAATTAATAAATGATTAAAGAAAAATCAATCAAAATGATTTGTAATTTATTAATGTAAATTAACCAGGATTAGTAATTCATAAGAAATAAATCTGATTTAAATTAATCAGACAATTAACTGACCTTACTTATGAATGTTTGAATTCTATTGAATGATTGAATTGTTTGATATCCCTGATATATGATGCTTTGTGATACACCCTGATTTATGTTGTGATCTGTAGTTTACTTACCTATGATATATATCTGTGATTTTTGTTTCTGTGATATATTACCATGTGAATATGAAACTCTTGGCTCGTAAAACGACACTTGAATTTCGATGCGACAGGGAGTCGGATTCCAGTTGGTTATCCGAAACCCACATCGAATTGTAATGATGAACCCTTGTGATTGATAAATTTATTTTATCTGTGAAATTGTAATGAAGATAAGCGTTGTGGATTATACCGCTTATCGATATTGATATATCTGTGATGATTGATGATGTTGCACTATTGTGTGAAACCCCTGGACCACACTTTTACACACACAAATATGGATTGCACGTGGAAATCGGTTAAGTCACAGACAATTTAAATTTGATGTTTTTGAAATTGAAATTTTAATTTCAATTGATTTTTGAAATTGGAAGTTTGGGTTTAAAGTGAAAAGCTTTTGAAATGGGATTTCAAAGGTAAAAGTTATTTTGAATAACTTAATCGAGTTTTGAAAATTTAAATAATCTGATTTAAATTTGAATTCAAGTTTGAAATTGAATTCTATGATTTGAAACTAAGGATTAAAGATGTTGTACAAGTTATATATGGGTTAAACCATTTTAAAGTATTAATTTGGGAATTTGAATTTAATTCAAGGGTTTTAACTCGTGTAAATATAACTGGATTTTTCCTGAAACGAAACTATTTGTTTTCAAATAGTAAAAGCTTTCACATAAGTAATGAACTTCCAATTTGTGTTGAACGTTTTCAAGTTTGAAATGGAATTGAAATGTTTTGAATACTATGAAATGAGTCTTTGATTTCAAAGACCGGATGAGTTAATCTAACTTAAAATGGAATTGTTTTGGAAGATTATGAATGAATCTTTGGAAACGAGTTTTGAAAGCTGTAAGTTAAATCTTGACTTAAAGATTTAACGAGTTAATCCAGTTGAAATGAAAATTGTTTTGAAATCCATAAATAAATCTTTGTGAATGGGGCGAACTTTGTGAATTGAATCTTTTCGTTTAAAAGATTAAAAGTGTGGAAATTTGTTTAAACCATCGAAGGTTTTTGAAATGAATCTTTTTGTTTAAAAGATTGGAAATGGTAAATTGTTTTACCATTCGAATGAAAAGTTTTGGGCTTTAATCTATGAGTTAACTGAGACCCCAGTATCCATATGATTTTTAATTGCGCTCGTTATTCGGTTTAGCCGGGAGAGGACCTTTGTGTCATATAACCCATTCCGAATAATGATACGATGTATATGGATAGCATTTGAAGACCGGTGGTGAAGACCGGGTATTTACGAGAGCGATATGATGACCTATCGATTTTCTCTGCATCATGGCTCCGGTATAGAGATTCCCTAAGTGATGGGAAGTCCGATCGAGATTGTGAATACCCGGATTTGCAAGGGCTTCTTCGGAAGTGCCTTCGGTTCTGTTCGGACCCGGAACAGACTTGTATGGATGTGTGTCTGACGTTACACTTTGAGATGTAAAGCTGGTTTCTATCAAATACATTTCTGTTGGTGGCGGAGAATTTATTCTCTTAGCTTAACACCCTTCTCTGAGACGTACGAGCTCAGAGGTTATGTAGTTGATGGTTACTAGTGATACATTTCCAATTTGGTAATGTGGCATACGAAGTGCTGATGATCATTTGTTGGTCAAAGCGTTGCTTTGTGAAAAAGCGTGCTTTGTGAAGAAGCGTAGTTTTGTGGACGAGACTTCGTCGAGCCTCACAACCCGGTAATGGTCAAAACAGGAATGTTGCGACAAAGGTTTTAGGGGTAGCGCCCCTAGGGTATGTCATTTCCTTCTGGATAAAGGGTGGTATCATGGTATGGAGCCCAGATACTTACTCATGTGGATACACTTTATTTATTATGTGTGATGTTGGTTATCGAGCGCTCGGATAAAGGTCGGTAACGACCGGGGGATGACATGACTCGTGTGTTAGTTACCTAGTTACAGCTATACAGCGTGAGGTAGCGTCAGTGTGTTAGTTACCTAGTTACAGCTGTACAGCGTGAGGTAGCGTCGGCCTTTTGTTTGCAGAGATCCGGTTAGGATCCGGGGCGTCTTTCCAGAGGCGTTTCTATTTCAGTAAGGAAGTTCCTTAGCCTGATCATTTGTTGGAAATCCAAAGAAACAATACGAACCCTGTACGGTTTTAGTTGTATTACCTGCTATGGAATGTGGCGGTAACCTGCTATTGAACGTAGTAGCTATAGTAGGCATACGATGAAATGTTGTATGCTGGCTAAGATTGATATTATACTTTCGAAATATTTTCACACTATGCACTAGTAATAATATCAAAGGAGTTTTGTTTGCGTAGTAAGCATTTTTGACTATCATAAGGAGAAATCTCCTCCAATTCTGCGATTGCATTGTGTGTGTGGCGGGAGGCCTTATGGTAGTTTCATTTTCGAAAAAGCATTGCGGATTTCAATGTTTAAAAGCCTTTGTTGCTTGTTTCAAAGATAAACTGTTTTTGTTGCTCACACCAGTCCCATGACTGATCCGGAGTTTATTGTTCCCTTCCTAAACTCTGGGTGCCCACTATTTTCCACACGGGCAGTCTAGAGTTGGGTTTTTCAGATATTCAGGTTTAGTAGATTATCTGGAGCTGGTTCAGTTCTTGGAGTTCAGGACTGCACTTGCTTCTCTTTGTGGTTCGAGCTGATATTGGAGTTATTGGAGTCATTCTCCGATTGATCATTTGGAGATCTCTTCCATTTGTTGTTACTTCCGTTGTATCATTTTTGTTATCTCTGATATTGTTGTATCATATTGATATCATTGTTGTATATCATACTGGATATTGTATTCATTGGAGTTGTATATGATATCATTTATTTCTCTTTATTCCGCTGTGTTGTTTACTTAACTGTGTTATAAGCTCCGGCGAATCGGATTTGAACGGTCGAATCTACGGCATTCGAGTACAAGGTGAAGTACGGATGTTGATTTTCAAGCGGGCAAAACCCGAGTCGTTACATCATGAGTGGCATATCTAGTCTCGGCAGGCTTTAATTGCCTAGAAGCATAAGCGATAACACATTCTCTTTGTATGAGAACGACTCCCAAACCAACACGACTAGCATCGGTATAAACAATCAAGTCTTGGTTCCCTTCGGGAATCACAAAAATAGGAGCATCAGAAAGGAGTGCTTTTAATTTCTGAAAAGCAGCTTCACATTTTTCTGACCAAATGTACTTAACTCCCTTCTTTGTCAAACTAGTAAGAGGTACGAAAATTTTAGAAAAGTCTTTTATGAACCGACGGTAATAGCCCGCCAATCCAAGAAAGCTATGAATTTCCGTCACACTCTCCGGTCTCTTCCAATTTTGAATCGCCTCAATCTTTGAAGGATCCACGAAAATTCCGGATTTAGAAATAATATGTCCTGAAAATTTCACACGGGATTGCCAAAAGTGGCACTTAGAAAATTTTGCTTTCAATTGATTGCTCCTAAAGGTTTCCAACACAATTCGAAGATGTTTCTCATGCTCTTCCTCGGTTTTAGAATAAACAAGAATATCATCAATAAAGATGAGAACAAATCGATCGAGGAAGTATTTGGATAATTGTTTACGCATCTTCTCATTTTCCTTATTGGACATACGATAAGGAGGACGAGTGATAGGTAGAGCTCCAGGGATTATATTAATTCTGAACTCAATTGCTTGCTTAGGTGGTAATCCTAAAACGGGCTCAAAGATGTCGGGAAATTCACAAACAACGTGAATGAGGGAAATGACATCTTCCTCATCATCATTATCGTCATCATGCGGATTTAGAGAATATAAGGATGCTACCGAATTGAAATCTAAATCTTTAAGAACAATAGAAATCTGCTTAACAGATTGGGGATGTCGAAGATGGATAGTCCTCTCGGGACATAGGATGTGGGCTTCATAACAATTAAGCCAATCCATTCCCAAAATCATTCCGAAACCTAAGTAACGCATAACATGCAAATCGGCACGGAAAGCATAATCACATAGAATAATTTCAATATCCTTACAAAATAAACTGAGTGTTGCGGATCCACCAACCGGATTCGCAATTCTTAATGAAGTCATCAAGCCCATAACATTTAAAGAAAAAGTATCAACAAGTTCTTTTGATATAAAAGAGTGAGATGCATCCGTATCAAAAAGAACTCGAATAGGATGATGACGAAACATAATAATGCCATCAAGGATAGAATGAGAAATACCTTGACCAAGAGGAGTGTTACTAGGGGCTTGCACAACATTCAGCTTTCCCTCTTTCTTACTTCGAAGTTTGGGACATGAAGATATAAGATGACCCAAACTTTTGCAATAACGACAAGTAAGGGGCTTCGGACACTTATTTGCATAGTGGTCCTTAGGTCCACAGTTGTAGCATTCTCCACGATTAGGGGTAGGAGTCTTTGCTACCGAAGTTGCTTGCTTCCCTTTCTTGTTAGAATTAGGTTTGAACTTATCATCGGGATGTCTCTTCTTGTTGTTATTGAAGTTCTGTTTGGCACCCCCAACATCACCATCACTTTCTTTATCGGCCTCTTCAAGTCGAAGAGTGATATCTACAAGCTGATCGAAAGGAACTTCTAGTTTCAAAAGTAAAGCCTTTTTGAGGTTCTTATTCAAACCATAGATAAACCTTTGATTCTTCTTCAATGGGGTATTAATATACTCGACCCTATATTTAGAGAGGGATTCAAATGATGCGACATAATCTGTCACAAAAGATTCACTTTGAATAAGGTCAATAAAGCATCAAGCTAAAGTTACTTTTTCTGCTTTGGGGATAAACTTTAACTCGACCCTTTCCCGGAATTGCTCCCAAGTAAGATCTACTTCAACAATTTCCGAAATTAAAATCTCATACTAACCTAATGCTCTCTTCCGAAGCATGCTAGAAGCCACTTGGAATCGATGTAGATCCATAAGATTCATACGAGAAAAGATGCGATCGCATGTTCTAAGCCAAGCTTGGACTTCTATAACACTTTCGGAACCCTTGAATGGACTTCCACCCAAATTGGTATAATCACCGCACAAGCATGCAAATCCGGATTTAGGATGGGTATGTGAAGAATGCGGAATATGGATCTTAAGGCTAGGAATAACACTAGAGTGGGGTGAATAGTGTTTTTAAGAAATTACTAAATCTTTTTGAGTTTATGTTAATTTGAACACAAATGTATGCAATATTCAGACACAGATATAATCACAGAAACAAACACAGATACAGAAATAAAGTAAATGCAGTAAAGGAAAGAACACACCGGATTTTATACTGGTTCGGGGTTACCCTACATCCAGTCCCGCACAACTAAGTACAGATTTCCTTTCAAAAGCAATTCAACAATTACAACCGTCGGTTTCAAGGCTACGAGGTACACCCTCCAGAATCACAATCCTCTAGGTAGAGATACTTGATTTCCGGGGCAACAAGTTCACCCAATTGATTTCCAAGGCTACAATCACACATTTTCTCGCTTGATTGATTTCCAAGGCTACAATCACACCTTTTCTCGCTAGATAGATTACAAAGAAGCCTATAACTCTGAATAGCACTTGAATCTTTTTGAGATAGTGATAGAGAATCAAACCAGAGATAATCTAGTTAGATTCAATGTTGATTTCGGCAGAGTGATGATAGGATTTTGAATAAGAAAATGTGGAAGAAGAAGAGAAGTGAAAAACCAGAAAAACTGATCTCAAATTCGTTGAAACTAACCCATATTTATAGAAGAACAACAGTCATGTCCATTTGTGAAAGGTTATGGCGAATAGACACTTCTTTTGAAATTCAAATTTTGAAACTAACTGACACTATGTCGACATGGGATACTAGGGCATGTCGACATCCCAAAGGAAATTTTGATGTTTTGTTTTTCTTTGAAAATAACCTTTATCTTATATTAAAACTATTTTAAACTTTATAAATATACTTGACTATAGATAAAATACATAGATAAATATAGAGAACAATATATATATATATAATTTAACTATAATTTTATATTTAAATCTAAGTATAAATATATTTTAATTAAAAGATAGTTTAAAACAAACGAAGTTTAAAAACAAGAATATTTAAGGCTAAAACATCTTTTTGAAAATCATTTGAAAAGATAATTTTTAAGGCTAAAACATTTTGAAAATCAATTTTGAAAATCATTCCGAAGTTGTTTTGAAAAACATTTTGAAGTAGTTTTGCAAGCTTCTTCCTGCAGAATATCTCATCATGTCAGGACTCGAGAACTTGTACAAAACCAGGATGTTCGTGGGTTTGTAAGCCACTTGTCGTAGGTTTGTAAGCTACTTGTCGTGGGTTTGTAAGCCACTAAAAAGGTAGAAATGGGTTCCATCCCAAAAGAAAAATGGAGTGAAGATTTCAGTGATATTGTTAAGTTTTAACATAATTCTAGACTCAATACTTATCTTGAAATCTTGAACTTTTGATAATCTTGATACTCATGAGTCTTCAATCTTGATATCTTGAATCTATATACTGTACAGTCTTCATTCTTGGTACCTGCATGGTTAAATCCTGCATATACATATATATCTAAACTATAATGTTAGTATTTATATTTTATAATCTTATTCTATGGTTGTTGTCATCAAAACCATCAACTCATGGACTAACAATCTCCCCCTTTTTGATGATGACAGCCTTTGTTTATAAAATATTACTTCTATCCTAATAACTCCCCCTAAATCTAATAACTCCCCCTTAATCTATGCCTAACTACCCTATTTTATATTTCTCCCCCTTTGTCATCAACAAAAAAAACTAACTCTAAACTATATAACTCTTAGTCTAATATCCTATATGATGATAGTGTTATCATCAATACTTACTTGTAAACCTAAAAACTTAGTCCTAAATTACAAACTCTCCTAACTAAGAATCTATATAATACTACTTTTAATAGAACATATATAATAACACATTATTTATTAATTATATATTTGTTTATATTTACATTTTTCGTAGAGATCGAAAAAAAAACAAAATAGAAAAGAAAGAGAAGAAACTAATGTGTGTCTTTGAACATAGGAGATCTATGAACCGAACAATTTGGATAGTGGAAACAGAAATTTCCACGTTGTTCGACAAGATTTCCATCTTTATCAAAGCACACTTCGCCAACACAAACAACTTTGTCGTTGTCTTCCGCATGCTCTTCTTCCATTGGTTCTTCTTCTTCTTCTTCACTTTCCTCTTGTTCATGATCTCCTGAAGAGTCTCGTCAATCAAGATTGGGTTAGCATGATTATCCATCAGAAATTTTTGCAAATTCCTATGGATTTTGCCTTGCCTCTCTTGTTCTTTGTCCATTCGAAGTTGCATCACTTGGATTTCAGTCATTAACTGAAGGGTATCTTTCAGAGAATCCTCTATTTTCGTTACACGAGCGAGCGTTGATTGTTGACACGGACCAGAAGTAGGCGATGGAAACAAAAAAGTTGATTTTAAGTTCGATTTGGAAGAGAAGGCCATTGATAAACTGATCTCAGAAGATAGGACAGAAAGAAAACAGAGAGAATGAAGAAAATTTCGAAATAGGAGAAATTTATAACCACTTATTTGAATTTTGGTGGGAAAAAAAATTTAAAAATTAAAAACGTTATATGTCGACATGGGTCTAGGGGGGATGTCGACATGGTTCTTGAATTTTTGCCTATTTAATTTATTTTGAATTACTTTTTAATTATACTTTGTTATTTATATTTTATATTTCAGTTAATGAACAAATACCTAATTCTCTTCTTAATTTAGTAAATGTAGATTCATTTAAGGGTTTTGTTAAGATATCAGCAATTTGATTTTCAGAATTGATATAGTCGAGAGTAATTACTTCTCTACTTATATTATCTCTGAGAAAATGGTGTCTGATATCAATATGTTTAGTTCGAGCATGTTGGGTAGTATTTTTGGATAAATTAATTGCACTAGTATTATCACAATAAATTGGTGATTTTAAGATATTTAAACCAAAATCTTTTAAAGTTTGTTGCATATATATTACTTGAGAACAAGCCAAAGCAGCAGAAATATACTCTGCTTCAGTTGTTGATAGAGAAACTGTGTTTTGCATTTTACTAAACCAGGAAATCAGAGAATGCCCTAAAAAGTGACAAGTTCCACTTGTACTTTTTCGGTCTGATTTACAACCAGCATAATCAGCATCACAGTAGGATATTAAGTCAAACGAATCATTTTTAGGATAAAATAAGCCATAATCAAAGGTGTGTTTAACATATCTTATAATACGTTTTACAGCTTTTAAGTGAGTTTCTTTAGGTTGGGATTGATACCTTGCACAGAGACAGACACTATGCATGATATCAGGTCTACTCGCAGTGATATAGAGTAGTGATCCAATCATTCCTCTATATAATTTTTGGTCTACATCTTTCGAGAGATCTTCTTTACTAAGGTACTCATTGGTTGCCATGGGAGTGGGTTTTCCACTTGCAGTAGTCAAACCAAATTTACTAACTAGATCTTTAGCATATTTTTCTTGACTAATAAAGATACCATTATCTAATTGTTTTATTTGTAATCCTAAAAAGAAGTTTAATTCACCCATATGACTCATCTCAAACTCTTTTGTCATTATTTCAGAAAATTCTTTATTCATTTCAAAATTAGTTGATCCAAAAATGATATCTACGTAGACTTGTACTAGTTGAATATCATTTTTATTTCTTTTAATAAAAAGAGTATTATCTACTTTACCTATTTCAAAATTTGATTGTAACAAGTGAGATCTTAGTCTATCATACCAGGCTCTAGGAGCTTGCTTTAGACCATATAGAGCTTTCTTAAGTTTGTAAACATGATTTGGAAATTTATCATTTTCAAAAAGTGGTGGTTGTTTAACAAATACTTCTTCTTAACCATTTAAAAATGCACTTTTAACATCCATTTGAAATAATTTGAAATTATTATGATTTGCGAAAGCAAGTAGAATCCTAATGGCTTCTAATCTTGCTACGGGGGCAAAGGTTTCATCAAAATCTATTCCTTTTCTTGACAATAACCTTGAGCGACTAACCGGGCTTTATTTCTAACAACCTCTCCTTGTTCATTCATTTTATTTTTATAAACCCATTTAGTTCCAATTATTGTTTTATTTTCAAGTCTAGGAACAAGTTCCCAAACATCATTTCTAGTGAATTGATTTAATTCTTCTTGCATAGCCAAAATCCATGAATTATCAGTTGATGCTTCTTCTGGATATTTAGGTTCAATAGTTGATATAAAAGCTACATTACTCATTTGACTTAGTTGGTTTCTAGTTTTAACAACAGATTGCATATCTCCAAGTATATTTTCTATAGGGTGATCTTTTTAAAGTTTAATCCTTTTATTAGGATGATTTAATTCATTATTAGTTTCAGTTGACTCTTGGTTTTGAGTGATTAAATCCTCTTCATCATTTATTTCTTCAAAAAATTTGAAATTTTCATCAAATGAAACATGCATTGTTTCTTCGATGGTATTAGTTTTTAAATTAAATACTCTGTATGCTTTACTTCTATTAGAGTATCCGATAAAGATACCTTTGTCGGATTTAGGATCAAATTTATCTAAGTTATCTTTTGTATTTAAAATAAAACATTTACTTCCAAAAATTCTAAAATAAGATACCTTAGGTTTCTTTGAGTAAATAAGTTCATAAGATGTCTTATCAGTTAAAGGTCTAATTAAAATTCTATTTAAAATATAACAGGCTGTAGCAACTGCTTCTGCCCAAAAGTACTTTGGTAAATTACTATCATAAAGCATAGTTCTCGCACACTCTTGAATCGTCCTATTTTTACGTTCTACTACTCTGTTTTGTTGTGGAGTTCTTGGAAATGAAAGAATGTGAATTATTCCCTTTTTATTGCAGAATTCTTCAAACTTTTCATTTTCAAATTCACCACCGTGATCACTACGGATGGTTATAATTTTTTGAGAAAATTGATTTTGAACCCTTTTTGAGAAATTCTTAAAACATTCAAAAGTATCACTTTTATGTTTCAAAAATATTGTCCATGTAAATCTGGAATAATCATCTACAATTACAAAAACATATTTACTGTGATTTAATGACTGAATTTGAGATGGACCAAATAAATCAAGATGAAGTAATTCAAGAGGTTTTGAAGTTGAAATCAAAACTTTTAATTTAAAGGAACTTTTTCTAAGTTTTCCTAGATGACACGCATCACATATACTATCTACTTTAAAATTCATTTTAGGGAGGCCTCTTACTAGATCATGTTTTAACAATCTAGATAAGAGTTTGAAATTCAAATGCCCAAATCTCTTATGCCAAATCCAAGGTTCACTTGCATTTGCCAAAAGACACAAGTTATCATTTGAAATTTTCATACTAAGAATATAAATATTCTTTTTCCTAATTCCCTCAAATATTATGGTTGAATTATTGTCTTCAATGTGACACTTATCTTTTTCAAATTTAATTTTATATCCTTTATCACATAGTTGACTTATACTTAGCAGATTGTGTTTCATATTCTTAACTAGCAAAACATTAGTAATAATTGGAGTTTCAGAGTTATCGACTTTGCCGATGCCGATCACATAACCTTTTGAATTGTCTCCAAAGTTAACCAGTCCTCCGTCTTTGTATATTATATCATTCAGCATATCTGAATTCCCAGTCATGTGTCTAGAACATCCACTATCGAGTATCCATTTGTTCTTTTTGATCTGCACAGTTTGTTTGTTCTGGATTGATTCCACAATTCCCATAAAGCATGATTCCTGCACACCAAACAATCTTAGTAGACAACTTGTATTTGAATATTGATTATATGCAGACTTAAGAGACAATGATGATCTGAATATTTCTAAACATGCATTAACAAATTTCTTAAACATAGCCATTTAAAAAAAACTTTTTCAAAAATCAGATTATGAAACTTTTGAAAACCTTGCTCTGATACCAAATGTGAGGAATGCGGAATATGGATCTTAAGGCTAGGAATAACACTAGAGGGGGGTGAATAGTGTTTTTAAGAAATTACTAAATCTTTTTGAGTTTATGTTAATTTGAACACAAATGTATGCAATATTCAAACACAAATATAATCACAGAAACAAACACAGATGCAGAAATATAGTAAATGCAGTAAAGGAAAGAACACACCGGATTTTATACTGGTTCGGGGTTACCCTACATCCAGTCCCGCAAAACTAAGTACGGATTTCCTTTCAAAAGAAATTCAACAATTACAACCGTCGGTTTCAAGGCTACGAGGTACACCCTCCAGAATCACAATCCTCTGGGTAGAGATACTTGATTTCTAGGGCAACAAGTTCACCCAATTGATTTCCAAGGCTACAATCACACCTTTTCTCGCTTGATTGATTTCCAAGGCTACAATCACACCTTTTCTCGCTAGATAGATTAAAAAAAGCCTATAACTCTGAATAACACTTGGATCTTGTTGAGATAGTGATAGAGAATCAAACCAGAGGTAATCTAGTTAGATTCAATGTTGATTTCGGCAGATTGATGATAGGATTTTGAATAAGAAAATGTGGAAGAAGAAGAGAAGTGAAAAACCAGAAAAACTGATCTCAAATTCGTTGAAACTAACCCCTATTTATAGAAGAACAACAGTCATGTCCATTCGTGAAAGGTTATGGCGAATAGACACTTCTTTTGAAATTCAAATTTTGAAACTAACTGACACTATGTCGACATGGGGTACTAGGGCATGTCGACATCCCAAAGGAAATTTTGATGTTTTGTTTTTCTTTGAAAATAACCTTTATCTTATATTAAAACTATTTTAAACTTTATAAATATACTTAACTATAGATAAAATACATAGATAAATATAGAGAACAATATATATATATATAATTTTACAATAATTTTATATTTAAATCTAAGTATAAATATATTATAATTAAAAGATAGTTTAAAACAAACAAAGTTTAAAAACAAGAATATTTAAGGCTAAAACATCTTTTTGAAAATCATTTGAAAAGATAATTTTTAAGGCTAAAACATTTTGAAAAGCAATTTTGAAAATCATTCCGAAGTTGTTTTGAAAAACATTTTGAAGTAGTTTTGCAAGCTTCTTCCTGCAGAATATCTCATCATGTCAGGACTCGAGAACTTGTACAAAACCAGGATGTTCGTGGGTTTGTAAGCCACTTGTCGTAGGTTTGTAAGCTACTTGTCGTGGGTTTGTAAGCCACTAAAAAGGTAGAAATGGGTTCCATCCCAAAAGAAAAATGGAGTGAAGATTTCAGTGCTATTGTGAAGTTTTAACATAATTCTAGACTCAATACTTATCTTGAAATCTTGAACTCTTGATAATCTTGATACTCATGAGTCTTCAATCTTGATATCTTGAATCTCTATACTGTACAGTCTTCATTCTTGGTACCTAAATGGTTAAATCCTGCATATACATATATATCTAAACTATAATGTTAGTATTTATATTTTATAATCTTATTCTAAGGTTGTTGTCATCAAAACCATCAACTCATGGACTAACAGGGTAGGCTCAGGAATGGGTCTGGTAGCTTGGGCATTCTTTACAAGATCCAAAAGCTGTTGGGCAGACATGAATACGCCATCCTGAGGAGTAGCACTAGATTAACCGGCGCTAGGACGACTAGGTCTAACCATTTCTCTTCTTTAAGAAAGGAAGAAAGAAGAGGAAAAAAGGTTATTCTCAGAATGAATATCAAACAAACTTGATTGCTAAAACAAGGCATCATAAAAGAAAATAGGATAGAATGGTACGAAGACTCGAATTAAATCCTAAGGCACGATTCCTAAGGGAGACTTAGGACAATGATCCTTGTCATAATATCCTATATTGTTATGAAGTTTGGCTCTAATACCAAGCTGTGATGCCCCCACCTCTATACTCATACTAGCCAAGAACACTACAGAGTAATGCCGTCGACTAGCACGAAGAATAAGGCTGTTAAGGAGCGACCATCTATGTAATTTCTTTATGCAAGTACCGATATGTCAGATAGTAGGTCATGCATTTCATTTCAAGAGGAAATCTGACATATCAAATACAAACTCAAAGCTACTACACAGTGGCTATGTGGCCTTCGAAAACAAATATAAAATAAGCATAACACAAAATCAGTCATAGATATTCATATCACTAAGGCGGAAACAGATATGAATATAACATATAGAAGTGAACATCAAAGTAGTGGTCATACAAGATCCACTACATCATAAAAGAATAGGTACAAGTGCTAGATAAAAGAATATGTATACATCAAGGAGTCTCTATCTTGAATGTATAAAAACAAAACGTACTAAGCTAAAGTAGTTAGCCAAAAGTTAGAAGCTAATCCCTGCTAAGAAGTCAAGAGGAAGCACTTGAAACACCTCGGTCTGACCCGAGTATTATTTAAGAAGAAAAATAATAAACGGATCGGTCTAGCTATAACAAAAACATCATACAATACCACAATTTTCTCAAACACCAAAAAGAATATCATATTCTTTATTTTATTCACCAAGTCACAAATATTGATAAAGCTTATCTTTGCAAATCACAAATATTGGTGAAACACAAATATCAGAAATCATCAATTAGAAATCCAGAAATCACAAAAAAGAGGGGAGAGAGAGACCTATCACAAACGGGAGCATGAAAACTCACCAACACATGTATCACAAACGGGACGCTATCCCATGGGTCGCTAACCCATAAAAATACGGGTTACCGTCCCTCCTTGAGGACGAACGAGCCGAACATCGACGCAACCTAAAATATACGCCTCATGCACAGACTTATTGAGCCGATTGCTCCACGAACGGTCAAAAGACCATAGGTTGCTACCCCACTAAATTGAGCCGAAGCTCCACAGAACGGGGTATAGTCCCCCACATGGACAAAGAGACATCGCATATCGCTAGTCTAAATCACAAAATGATCATCACTGATCAAAAAGAAGTGTAAATTACACTAAGCTAGTAAATAAATGTGTTTAGCTTCATGTCCCATAACCACTGGCTTAACTTAAACATTTATGAACAAATTGTAGATTTCCACTCGAAAATTGTCACAAGATTTCAATCGAACAAATCTAAGAATTAACCGATGAAGTAAACGCAAGCGTTTCATGCCACTTGTTTTGCTAAGTCGTTTAATTGGATTTCTCGTACGAATGAGGTTAAAGTTTGTATATACTAATAGATTGGAAAAACGGTTTTAAAAATGAGCTTTGTATTAAAAGTAATGTTGAAATCATTTTTATGAAAGAGTTTGAATATTTACTACTAGTATAGAAACCTTTGTATTTTAAAGTGACAAATCATAGAAATGATTGTAAAAACAATCTATCACCAAAAATTCACATCCGACGACGTGAATTAAAACCATGAAAATCGATATCAAATCCACCAAATGGATATTACCAAAAATCCAGAAAAGAAGTCATCAAAGTCGATAATAAATGACAAGAACTAACCGGATCAACAAAAACCGATAAAACGGAAACCCACATAAAAATAGGCAAATTGGCTGAATTTAACAACGCCGGACATCTGGTGGTTTTCCCAAATGTCTGAGCTGAAGTTCTGGAAATTTCTTCCAGATCGCTTAGATGTCTGGGAATAACCTCAGACGTCTGAGCTGTAGGTCTGAAATTTTTTATTCCTTTGCCTTAGACGTTTGAGTGTTTTCCCAGACGTTTGAGCTGAAGCTCAGGGCAAAATTTGCCTAGACCATTGATGTCCAAATCAACCCGGAAACGATCGAATGAGCGATGGTAGCTAGGGAATTATGCCAAGCGACAACCCAGCCCTATAGGCTCTTCAATAGACTCCAAACAACATGTCCAAACATTCATAGTAGGATTTTCTTAGATTTTGACTTCAAAATACCAGAATTGGAAAATTCACCAAACCAATTCAATTCAAAAGCAATTGAACATGAAATAGATGTTAGGAATTCATACCTAACAACAATGAAAGCTATAGACATAGATGTGAGTTCAAGAACTCACTTTTAAATTCAAAAACAAGAAATGAGAAGCTCTATAACAAGCTTCGGCCAATTCCTCTTCACTACACCTCAAGAATCTTCAATCTACTATCAAATGCAAACTTTTTCCAAAGTTAGGTTATAGGAAAAATCAAGAATTGAAGGGGGATTGAGATGGAGAAGATGAAGAGGATGCTTACCTAAGCTTCTCCTTGATTTTAGAACTTGAATTTGAATTTCCTAAGAATCTAGGACTTAGGAATTTTGATTTCCCCTCTTTTCCCCAATTTTTCCTTCTACTTGAGTGTTAGGAAATTATGAGTGGAATGAATGAAGAGGAGAGGAGTTAGGGTATTTGGTAGAGGAGTTTGGGTTCTTTTATTAGGTTAATGGGCTAGAACACAACCCAAATCCCAAATGAAAATACCAAAATCCTAATCAACTCCAAACATATCGATATTTATACTTAAACAAGTTGTAAACGTCGTTTTGAACTTAATGAAAGTGGTCTCGAGTCCGAATTCGACTGTTTAGAAAAGTCACATTTCGGAATTTAATTCAACTAACGATGCTATATTTAAATAAAACATTTAAATATATATTGGTAAAATATGCGGGTTGTTACAGTCGTTCATAGTAATTCAACAAATAGAAATTGCAAAATTGAACTTATCTATGCTTCGCTCTGTTGTTGGGCGGTCCTGGCTCAAACCTAAGCACCGAGGAATTTGTAGGTTCTCTAGGGTGGCACGCTGCAATAAGAACTTGATAGGTGGCCCCGGCTCAAACCTAAGCATTGAGGGACTTAAAGGTCCTCCAAGATGACACACTGCAATAAGGAGCTTATAAGCGGTCCCATCTTGAACCTAAGCGTTGTGGGATGACACGCTACAATAAGGAGTTGACAAGCGGTCGCGGTAAGATCCTAAGCACTGAAGGGCATGAAGGTTCTCCATAATGACACACTACAATAAGGAGGGCCCAACTTAGTTCTATGTGGGCACACCATGGATGCCGTATATCGACGTTACTCGAGGTTTCAGCACCGATCCTTAGAATAGTTTCACCTCATGTAGGGAGGATGAGCGAATTCATGGGTGAGGGGTATAGACCATCGCGGCCGGGTATCCGATCGTCAATGCACCCTGGCACGAAGGTGAGAGACATCTCGCCCAAACTCACAGGGCAGTGGGCAATCCCAAAGTAAGGAATTGAATGCATGGTGATTTAATCTTGCTGGATAGTCTGTTAGTACCTGGCAAGGAAATGAATTCTTGATAATCCACTCTTGTGGATAGCTGGCCAGACAGGAATGGAGAGGTTGTTGGTGCAGTCCTGAGCAGCAAAGGTCGGTAATCCCCAAACAAGGTAATCATCACATGATTACTCATCCTCATTGGATAGCGTTGGTGAAGGTATTAAACGATGCAGGCAATGCGGTCTTCGATGCTTCTTCAAAAGAGGTTATGGACTCGGTGGTGACCTTGAAAAGGCACTAGTGGTGCAGCCTGAGCGTTTTGAGATATGCGACCAGGCATTCGGCTACTTTCAAATGTCTTTGAAGGCGAAAAAGAATGAGAGAACTATCCAGCGACCCATGGGGGGCTACTTAGGGCATTAACAGGAGTGCTGGGTCTCTCGGATTTATGGATGGGGGTGCTCGACGAGCACCCAAGATCACTGGTGGGGTTACCCTGGCCTTAGGTTTTTCCATGAAGCATGCTAACCAAGACGTCTTTCTGGAGGCCGATCTCTGAGCGGTTGGGCCTAGCCCCAACATAAGGCACACACATGGTTATCATAATTTGGTTGATAATAGCGGCAATGTGAGGAGATGAGCGAGCGTGTATGACAGTTGTGCATGACGTGAAGCTAAATGGAGACAGTTGAGGAATCTTCTTTGTGACAATATGAGGTGGTGGAACATAGTCTATTGTTACCACTGACGAAGCTGGATGCAAGGTACTAGGCATGGAAAGAGCTTGCACAAGAGGCTGCTAACCAGAAGATGGGAGGTTCATCCTCCTTCTAGAGCCAAAATGTTGGCTATATTTTTTGTCAATCTTGGAGTTATGATAATGGGTTTTGAAGAGCAAAAGTAACTTGATAATTACTAGGCTTAATTATGGAAACATGAGGGGAAAAGGGCATGTAAAGGTAATGGCACAAGATGTGAAGTGGTTCGACGAAGCTGCCTACGTCCACTGTGAATTTCTCTTATTATATGACTCTCTTACAATTATAAGAGAATAATAATAAAAAATAATGATTCGCCCAAGAATAATGAAGCTGATAATCTCAAGAAGCTGCTGAGATTTTAGTGACAGAATATAGGTTCCGGCCTTCGGAGGTCCAATTGGAGTCCCAACCTTCCGGGGGCGGCCTTCGAAGGCACAATTGGAGTCCCAACCTTCTGGGGTCCAATCAAGGTTCCAACCCTTTGACGTGGTCATACAAGGGGTTCTTATAGCAATTGATCTAATGATTGGACAACTAAGTTCATGCCGCAAAACAAGCATGAAGCGTGCCTGGCCATTTATCTAGCTGAATGGACTTGATAAGAGACAACCGATGAAAGAATTAATGCATGGTTAGACGAAAGTCAATAGGAGAACTGTACCAAGGGCATGCTTTTCCATGCTTTGCACTAAATGTGCTTGTACTTGCAGTATGCTTGTATAAAATGAAATAGGCTTCTTATCAGGATTATGTACACTTGGTTGTACGTCTTGTCGCTTTGCCCCTGCATGTCTAGGTGGTCGGACGTGTTGAGCTGGTCTACTGAGACTATAAGGAGGATGTGGAACTGGCTAGAGCTGTAGGCATGCTAAGCCAGGTGAGGCAAGATGGACTGTAGGTCGTAGGTGACCGTTTCAAAGCTAGATCAATGACATGCCACCCTTGAGACAATCTCAAGCTATGCCCGTCGGGAGATAGCTAAGGGAGAGATGATTGAGCAAGATAGCTGGCCTGGAGCTAGGTTGCAAGTGGACCGAAGAGAGAGCCAGTCGGCCATTTAGAGATGGGTCGAGCTGGGCTAGTGCCTTGTAATGAGCCTTGCAATGACGGACGAGTTGGTCGCTGGAGTTGCTGGGCGGTGAGGCTCGGCCAGCAGAAGGCTTGACGTGCAACTAAGCAAGGGAGCCGATGTAGGCCTAAGTTGGATTTGGGTTTTCATCATACATATGAAACCCAATCGACCTGCCCCTAGTCGTGGCTAGCTTGCGAGCTGACCTGAACCTAGTCGGCCTGGACTAGACTGGGTCAGGCTAAGATACCTTGGTTAGCCTATCTTTTTACTTATGAAAAAATTGAGTAACGGTATGTTTTCTATGATCAGAAGTAATCGTTGATTGTAATAATCATAATGTTGCATTTTCTGTAATCTTGATAAATTTTTGATCATATTTTTTAACTTACTTGATAAAATTTTGATCATATTTCTTGACTTACGATTGAGTTTTATGCATGAAATATTTTACCTAAATGTATTTATTTTAAGGGAGAAGACAGAGTGGAAAGTGACCCCGGGACCTTAGGGAAAATACATGAAGTCGTTACTATAAATTTAAGTCTCTCAATGGATACTTTCATACGTGGATAATGACATATTCGCATCTGTATCTGCATCCGCATTCAAAATCATTTTCAGATATTGGATATCCACATTCGTGGATATGGATGGATATCAGGTAATTATCTTATTTGCTAACAGTCGATAAACTAAGAAATATAAATAGAAAATTTTAGTTCAACATAATTCCTTTCAATTCCATAATTATAAAAGTGTAAAAAATAAAAAAATACGATGATAATAAATGGTTTTGAGCAGGTTCTATGCATTAAGTGCATATAATATTAAATACTAACTTAATAAAACAATAAACACATTTCTTTCATTATACAAAGATACATGTAATATAAAGTGTAATCTTGAAAAAAAACGGATGGATAATTTTTAGATGTGGATGTCTTCGTATCTGCATCCATTTACTTTTTCTAGATATGAATATTTATCTGCTTTTTGGATATGTATGCGGATGGGTTTCGAATTTTTCGGATATCCATTGACAAGCTTATATAAATTAGATTTTGATTCACAAAGAACTTAGCTGTCGTTTTTGGTACAATGAGCTTGTTGTAAGCCTAAGCGATTGTTTATTCATTATTGGATATTTATTCATTAATAAGCACTTAAAAGGGGCCTGTTTTTATTAAGCATTATGAACAAAATCACTTAATTTTTTCTTTCCACCAACTCTATAAATTTAAACTCCAACTCCTCACTTTTGTCATACTATTCATTCTATTCTTTCAAATTTAAACTATGGATTTCGGTGCATTTGGTGTTGGAACTAATCCAGCGCGCAGCGAAAGTTATGGGTGAGTTTTAATTTTTTTTACCTATAGGATCTTTATCGGGCTTATGAAGTCTAATTTATTTAGAACATTTCTGAATTTAACTTAAATAAAATACATTTCTAAATTTAATCATAATATATAATACATGTATGCATTTATTAATTAATTAACGTATTTATTAATAAATTTTTAAATCAATTTTTATTATTTTTCAAACATTTTTAAAAACTTTATTATATTATAAATTTTATAATATTGTATATCTTATTTTAAATTTAACTTTTAAATTTAAAATCTTATATTTTTAAATTTTTAAACAATTTTGAAAATTAGCCCAACGCTTAATTTAAATTGGGCCTTTTCAAGTAGGAGCAACCTTTGGCCGTGAGTTTAATAGTTAACCCTAACATGACTAATTTAGACCGCATAGGCTATTGGACTATGATACCATTATTGGAACTAGACCAGCCCATAGTGGAAGTTATGGGTGGATTTGAATTTTTTTACCTTATAAGACCTTTATTGGGCCAATGAAGTCTAATTTATTTATAATATTTCTAGATTTAATTAAAATAAAATCATATATTTCATTTAAATTTATAAATTGCTGATAGAAATTTATTTAATTTATTTTCAATTTATACGTAAATACACAAATGTATAATATACATATGTGTATGTGTGCACTAGAATAGCTGCTGAATTGAATTAATTTGATTTAAGTTGAGTTGGAGCACTTGAAGGTATAATTAGGCCAGCAAAATGGAGAAAGAGGGCATCCTAAAGGTTGAGGATAGAGATTTTTATATAAAGGAGAAGTTGGGCGATATTTTAGGATTAATATCCTACATCATCTCTCACCAATTCTCTTCCATCTTAGCTCTCCATCTCTAAGCCTTTGTGCATCATCTTATGGTTCATATAGCCCTCATTTTGGTCAAAATTTCCAGTCCCTTTCATGGGCTTTAAACCCATTTTAATCTTAAATAAATATTATTAATTAAATTAAATTTAATTGCTTATTAATATCGCATATCAATCGATATGTTTATAACTATTATAAATAAATACAATAATATGTATTCCTCAAATCTTATTAAAAATTATATAATTAATATTTTATAAATATTAATTAATTTAATTAATTTATAACAATTATAAACTAATTAAATCGTTTAGTCTAAAGAAAATTCATCATTCTGGTTGTTTGACTCGTCAGGTGAAAATTCGGTTGGCGATTAACATCGAACTATTCAAATGTTAATGTTCACACGTCACTTAGTAGGTGATGTTACATTCTGGTCAAATTTATCGCTTAGTTTCAGTAAAATCCAATTTCTCTTTATTAAGCATTACCTAGTTATGACATTTATTTACCCCAATTCTCTTCGTCAAAACTATATCACTTCGGACTTATAGAATTTGGTAATGGTCAAAAATTCCAGCATCATCCATATTCAACTTTATAGTCCAAACATAAAATCCTTAGTTCAAAAATAACAATTATTATTAACCGAAATTCTCTGGCCAGAGACTTTGACTTTAAGTTGACTTGAGTTGACCGTGATACCAACCCCATATAACCAAGGAGACGAATTCTTTCTTGAATAGTGTTTCAATTCAAATATTTCCACTCGACCCAATTATAGTCACTCGATGGAACACCATGCCATGATTTGAATATAATTAAGGGTAAGTTTGGCTCACATCCCTAACAAGTTTTAAAATAGAGAAAACATCCTACACAACCAACATTTACGTTTCCGCTCCCTGTTTTCAAATTCACGCACGCAAAAGACCCAAATACCCTTTATGTTTTTAACTTTTCAAACGTGTATAACTTTATTTACAAAAATCGGATCAACATAACGTTTTCACCAAAAAATCGTAAATTTTATGATCTTTAAAATGAGATCCATTGTTGATACCAAAAATTTAAATTTGTATTAAAGCTGCAATTATTTCAAATATTTGCAGACAATTCAGCAAATATTGAACATTTTCGATTTTTTTCAAATTTATAAAAATTGCAAAAAATTGCAGATATTTCTGCAACTATATGATATAGTTGCAGACATTTCCGCAACTATATGGTATAGTTGCGGAAATGTCTGCAACTATATTGTATAGTTGCGGAAATGTCTGCAACTATATGCAATAGTTGCAGACATTTCTGCAACTATTGCATATAGTTGCAGAAATGCAACTATTGCAAATAGTTGCAGAAATGTCTACAACTATTGCATATAGTTGCAGACATTTCTGCAACTATATAGTATAGTTGCGAAATGCAACTATATGCAATAGTTGCAGACATTTCTGCAACTATTTGGTATAGTTGCAGAAATGTCTGCAACTATTGCATATAGTTGCAGACATTTCTGCAACTATTGCAAATAGTTGCAGAAAACGAACTTACACTGTATTTCAGTAAAAATCTTTTATTGCAAACAGATAAATCATTAAGCAAGGATAATTTTATCGTTCAATATAAACCAAATAATCACAGATAGAAAAAGTGAAGCACAATATAAATGAGGGTATTTATGGAAAAGAATTAAGCTGAAACAAAAATAGGGACCGGATTTATAAAGTTTCGAACGAAAGGAGTTTTTGTGAATTACGTTTGGTTTTAGGGATGCGACTCTAATTTTCACTATAATTAAAACGAAGCTTTTGTATTGAAGATCCATAGTATTATCAAGTCGAGAGAACTATGTAAATCAGTCACATCGGTATTTAGTGTTTGACCTTAGTTATATTAACCAACAGAAAACTATCGACTGATTCGTTCCATAGTTATCCAATAACTATCAGTATGTAACCTTTAGGTGCCCCCGGTAGCCATGAGTAATATACTGCCTAACATTTAGAGAGTATTACGTACTCTAGTCTCAGCGGACACATCGATATCCAGTCTTGATGCAACTTGACAAGGAACATTTATAACGGTACATATTTGTTTTCATTTTGGTAAATTACTCACAGTTACAACACTTTGCAACTACTATCACAAAACATACCATTTATGGATTGTTTATTAAATATACTTTTAATTAAATTAATTAAGTAATATAATACATTATATCAAGTACATAATAGAAAGAAAATACCTTTTATTTTGTACAAGATTGGTTATTGAGTTAGATATATTTAATAAATTACATTATTGCCCCTAGGGCATACCCCTAACTCTATCAATCTTCCACTTGCACTAGGGATCAATTGTGGAATCTTATTCCAACTTCTCCAATCAGTTTCCTCAAAACCAATTGGATCGGTCCCTTAGCAAAACGGGTATGCTATTATGTTTTAATCATCTACTCTGTCAATTAACTCTCTCCGACGCTGATAAACTACATTTATCATATGCAACAATTTGGAGTATGTCTCTCGACTTCTAGTGGGCTCTAAGTGCTATTACAAACTATGTCATGACATTGTTATAGGGATTCTCAAAATTTGGAATTACCTTTAGCTCGGTTATAAATTTGTGCAGTTATTATTTATATATATTATTTTATTGTGGTTCTATTCAAGTCAATAAATCAGCCACAATCTCTTCTATTTGGAATATTTCCAACTTAAAGATTCTTAATTTGAATTTATTACCGACATATTGTACTCAATATCACTTATGAAATTTTGAGTCCGAGCACTTCTTTACAAGTAGTTTGTTGTTACTGTAAACAATTCTCTAGTTTTTCATAAATACATGAGAACGCTCCAAACTATCATTTATTGATATCAATTTGGATTTAATATTTGCTTCATGTATCAAATACATAAACAAATCATGATATCATAGACAACATAACATGTATGATAATTCCTATTGCCAATGCATAAGGAATCCATTTTACATGTTTCATATTAAACATTTTAATAAGGTGTCCTTACATATCGTTTGGGACATTCCTAATATCTTTTATACTTACTATAAATGACATTATTTAAAAATCCAACATCGAGTATTAAAACAACTAGTGCTGATTTTAACATAAGTACATCGTAAAAAAAATCAGCAACATGTTGTTACTTATGATATAGAAATATGTATGTACCTTTTAACGTTCTTTCTTATGAACACACGCTTTCTCTCCATTTTGATTGATAATCAAACTATTTGATATCTCTATCAAAATATTTATTTAATGCTAATGCTTATAAAATGACACTTTTTATCATTTCTTGGATCATATCTAAAAGCTCATAAACTCAGTATTGCTCCTACTGACTTCGAGATACTTTGGTTATTATGTGTAAACGTTTATTCTCTTTCATTAATTAGAATTTTCCATTTCCACATGTACCAAACACCAAGTCATATTAAGCAATATTTTATGAGTAAATCTGAAACAACTTGGGCACATCGAACGACGAATCTGATATGTTAATTTCAATAATTGAAATCGTGGTAATATTCTTATCAATGTAGCTCATTATATTCCAACTGCATTTGTCTTCTTATAAAGACACATTTGCGGCCAATGGATCAAATCCTTTCGAATACAACTATCAAATTCATATTTTAAAAATGTACTTGGAACCTTTTTTAGACCTGCGCGTCATACCATATCATAAAGTCAATACTCTTAATGGTTTAATTAAACATCCGAGGATTGTATATTTTCGACATTGATAAGAAACTCATAGTTTCTATTTAATATGCAAGAATACTTATTAGACACTCTAATGGGATGTGTTTGTTTAGGGAAGTTAATTTCATTTTATCTTATGTAATCAGCTTTGTCTTTGGATCATATCCAATTCCATTGTACTACCAATAATTTCTTAAAGAAATTCCTTCACATGAAGTTGGTATTTCTTGAAACAATAATTGTTTCTCGATGCAACGGAATAGGTAGTCATAAACATTTTATGAATTTCCTTATATATAAAACTAATTTTGTTTCAATTTATATAACTTATGTTCAAAACATAAGTGTGCCATCCAACGATTGTCCTTTCCAAACTTCTTTTGGAGAGATTCATACATGATCCCTCATGAACAATTATTACATACAGACTTTCGACTTACCAAAATCCTTGACCTAGGATATGTTGGGGTTTCTTATAAACCCTTTATCTTATATAGTTTTGTAAACTATTATTTAGATGAGATAATATTAACCATGTGTATTACTCTTAAGTACATGCCCTTATAGAAAGAAATTAACTTAACTTCACTCACAATTAATCTTACTATGTCCAACGTTACTCCTTATCGATATATCATTATGTATCACATGGAGAAGTGACTTTTTGGATTGAATCTTTATTCATTTTAGGTATGATTGGAACACCTTCTAATATACTCACCCATACGATCAAATCGAATCATTACTATTTATATTATTTTATTTACTTTTGTTTTATACTTTATGAGTTTACCTTAGACATACTACATGTGTATCAAATACACATGTCCATGTCGGTGATAACTGATCGGTGAATACACGAAGTATGTGGAACCATTTTGGTATTAATTGCAACGACCCAGAATTTTATCATTTTAATTTAGTTTAAATATTTAATAGCTTTTGTTAATTTAATAACCCTCTTTTAATTTATAACTTATAACTTTTAATAGAAAATTTATTTTTAAATTTTGTTTACATAAATAGATAGTTCGACGAAAAACTAAAAATGTGACTGAAACACACTTTTCGGATTTTCAGCTTTTTATCGAACAAGTTATTAGAAGTTGTAATATTGTAATTATGTTTTAAACAACTTAAAATGTTAAAATGCTTTTAATTAAAAATAATAATAAGTAATTAAATGTAAAATTTTATTTAAATTTCAAATAAGTGAAAGATGTGACATGAAATGATTTCTTTAAGTACAAAATTCAACTTAAGGTACATGAAACGCCTTATTATCCACCATTTTCTCTCATGGCTTAGTACTAAGTTGAATATGAAAGGATGGAGGTGTAATTTGAATGATGCCTTAAGTGTAGAAATGAATTTAGTACATAAAACACCTAATTATCCAATATATTTCCATAAGACTTTGTACTTATGTAGCTTGAAGTTTTGTTTAACTTGCAAAATTTGGATAACTTAATTTTGAAGTTATGTTTGGTTATAAAATATAACCCTATCCTTCATTTTGCTTTAGTTACTTCGTTTTTCTTAAGTTCATTCATCATTCTTAGTAAAACAAAAACAAAAAAGTATCGCGATTTAAAAATCAAAATCAAATTATTTAGCCAACTAAAAATCTCAAAATAAATTGTGTTGAGTTTGTTATGGCAAAATCTTCATTTTGGCATTGATTTTGAGGGGTTCAATCGACATTGAGAAGGGTTGGCATGTTGAGGCAGCATCTAAGGCTTGGGTTTGTGAAGGATCTGGGTGACGTTAGGGTAAATGGAGGATGACAGTGGCTTAATGTAGATGAGATGCGACTATGGGTGGAGAATGGTGGTGCGTGGTGTCGCTTTGGAAGATGCGACATTTTCGTGGCCAAGTGTGACGCCCCACCTCTATACTCGCGCTAGCCAAGGACACCACGGGGTAATGCCGTCGACTAGCACGAAGAATAAGGTTGTTGAGGAGTGACCATCTGTGTAATTGCTTTGTGCGAGTATCGATATGTCAGATAATATAACTTACATTTCATTTCAAGGGGAAATCCGACATATCAAATACAAACTCAAAGCTACCACACAGTGGCTATGAGGCCTTCGGAAACAAATATAGAAATAAACATAACACAAATCAGTCACAGATATTCATATCACAAAGGCGGAAACAGATATGAATATAACACATAGAAGTGTACATCAAAGTAGTGGTCATACAAGATCCACTACATCACAAAAGAATAGGTACAAGTACTAGACAAAAGAATAAGTATACAACAAGGAGTCTCTATCACAAATGTATACTAACAAAAACTACTGTACTAAAGTAGTTAGCCAAAAGTCAGGTGACGGACCCTGATAAGAAGTCAAGCAGGAGCACCCGAAATACCTCGGTCTGACCCGAGTATTATTTAAGAAGAAAATAATAAACGGATCAGTCTAGCTATAATTATCAGATAAAATGAGATAGGATAAGAGATATCACAAAAATGTATGATAGCAATAATGCCATACTGCGACAAGTATACATCAAATAACACAAAAATCATACAATATCTCAAATATTCCCAAACACCAAAATAATGTCATATTCTTTAAATTATTCACCAAACACAAATATTGATAAAGCTTATCAATGCAATCCACAAAAATTGGTGAAACACAAATTCTAGAAATCATCAATTAGAAATCTAGAAATCACCAACACGTGTGTCACAAACGAAACGCTATTCCATGGTCGCTAACCATCAAGTTTGAGCCGAAGCTCTACAAACGGCCCGAAGACCATGGGTCGCTACCCCACCAAATTGAACCGAAGTTCCACAAACGGGGTTTTTAGTCCCCACACAAACAAATAGACATCGCACATCGCTAGTCTAAATCACAAAATGATCATCATCGATCAATAAAAAGTGTGAATCACACTAAGCTAGTAAATAGATGAGTTTAGCTTCATGTCCCATAATCACTGGCTTAACTTAAATATTTACGAACAGATTGTAGATTTCCACTCGAAAATTATCACAAGAGTTCAATCGAACAAGTCCAAGAATTAACCGACGAAGTAAACGCAAGCGTTTCATACCACTTATTTTACTAAGTCGTTTAATTAGATTTCTCATACGAATGAGGTAAAGGCTTGTATATACTAATAGATTGGAAAACGGTTTTATAAACGAGCTTTGTATTAAAAATAGAGTTGAAATCATCTTTGTGAAAGAGTTTGAGTATTTACTACTAGTATAGAAACCTTTGTATTTTAAAGTGACAAATCATAGAAAAGATTGTAGAAACAATCAATCACCAAAATCCACATTCGACGACATGAATTAAAACCACAAAAATCGATACCGAATCCATCAAAATGGATATTTCTAAAAATCCCGAAAAAGAAGTCTTCAAAGTCAATAAATGATAACAATAATTCGGATCATCAAAAATCTATTAAAAATTGGAAATCCACACAAAAATTGCCTAAATTAGGCAAAAATGCAATTTCCCATATTCAGTCGACTAGACCCTGAAGTCAGTCGACTGATTCAATGCCTGGAAACTCTCTGTTTCCAGGTTCAGTCGGCTGAACTCAGAGTTCAGTCGACTGACACATGCCTGGAAACACTCGGTTTCCAGGCTCAGTCGACTGAACTCAGAGTTCAGTCGACTGACACAGGGACCAAGAATTTTCTGGTTCCAGGTTCAGTCGATTGAACTCAGAAGTCAGTCGACTGAATCTGCAAACTTCAGTCTTCTCAGCCTAGCCCTATCAAGGGCAAAAATCCAAACAAATTGCGATCGGACGAGCGATGGGTGCTAGGAGATTATGCCAATCAGCAACCCAGTCCTATAGGCTCTTTGATACGCCACCAAAAACATGTTCAAACGTTAAAACTAGGATTTTTAAAGATTTTGACTTCAAAACACCAAAAATTGGAAAATTCACCAATTCAATCCAAATAAAAAACAAATGAACATGAATAGATGTTAGGAATTCATACCTAACAACAACAAAAGCTATAGTCGTAGATGTGAGTTCAAAAACTCACTTTTTCAACCCAAAACAACAAATGAGAAGATTTGAAATCAAAAGAAAGATCAACCACACTTCGACTTCAACTCTACAAGCTTCAATCTAAGATTACAACGAATATTTCATAAGTTAGGTCATAGGAAATTTCTGAAATTGGAGAGAGATTGAGATGGAGAAGAAGAAGAGGATGCTTACCTAAGCTTCTCTTTGATTTTGGAGCTAGAACTTGAATTTGCAAAGGAAACTAGGGCTTAGGATTTTAGTTTCCAATCTCTTCCCCCATTTTTACTAAAGCTTGAAGTGTTAGGAAAATAATAGAATGAATGAAGAGGAGAGGGGGTGGAGTTAGGATATAAGATGAGTTGGGTTAGTGGGCTGAAACCCAAACCCAAGCCCAAAGCCCTAAGTGAAAATGTCAAAATTCTACCCAAATCCAAACATATCGATGTTTATACTCAAAAAGTTCGCAAACGCCATTTTGAACTCAATGGAAGTGATCTCGAGTCCCAATTCGACTGTTTGCAAAAAGTGGCATTTCAGACTTGAATCCGACTAACGATGCTATATTTAAATAAAACATTTAAATATACAAATCGTAAAATATGCGGGTTGTTTCACCAAGGTAGGGAGAAAGTAGGTCGCGATTGGTTCTAGGGGTTTGTGTTGGAGGGTGATAGGTCGAGGAGGTCAAGCTTTGCAAGAGAAGGTCATTAGTGGCCTTGGTTTGGCGGATGAAGTGGCGGTTGGGCATGTTGCTTGCACGCGTGCACATTGGTGCACGATTCCAAAGAGATTTTGGGATTTTCAAACTGTTAGAGGGAAGAAGGAGGGTGGAAGTGGGTCAAGCGTGTTAAGTTGGTTTATAGTAGGAATTGAGATTTATAATTGATGTCAAGTGTTTATTTAATTGATGTCAAGTGTTTATTTAATTTATAATTGATTTTTCATTTTCTTTATTAAATATGTTTAAGTTGTTTAAATTTATTTATATTATCAATGTTATTTAAAGTTATTTAATTATAGTATTAATGTGGCTTTAGGTTAATCAATTGATTTAATTATGTCTAGGTTAATTAATTATTCTGATTTATAAATGTTTAAAGTTAATTAATTATTTTAATTAAGGATGTTTTAAATTTAATTAATTATTTTGTTGTTTAAGGAAATTAGTTATATTATTAATGAAGTTTAAAGGTTAATTAATTTATTAAATTAATTGTGTTTGAGTTAATAAATAGTTTATTTATGATATAAAAGTGATTTCATTAATTTAATAAAGGTTTTTTAAATAATAAATGGTTTATAGTAGGAATTGAGATTTACAAATGACATTTTGTAAAAGAGATTTATAAATGATATTTTGCAAAAAGATTTATCGATGACGTTTTGTAAAGGAGTTTTGTAAGTGATATTTGTAAAGGAGATTTATAAATGGTAATTTATAAATAAAAGAATGGATATATAAGTGATTTTTTTAAGATAATGTAGATTTGTGATAAATATATATAATTTATAAAATGGATTTTGGGATATATAAGGAATTGTATAAAGGAATTTATAAAGGGAGATTTTATAAAGAGTTTGTAAATAAAAAGAGTTTATGAATAAAAGAGTTCTATAAACAGAAAAGGATTTCATAAATCATTTTATATATCTATGAAAGAAGTTTTTATAAATTAATTAGGAGATATATAAAGGGATTTATAAATATGAAATTGGCTTATAAAAAGGGAATTTTACGAAAAGAATGAGATTTGATTTTGATAACTAATCCTTCTTAATTATGGTGGTATGGAAACTTTCTTTCTATACTTAACACCGAAGGATAGTATTTTGGTTTTATAGTAAGAAATGTTTAAACGATATTTGTTTTTGACCCATTCAAATATAAATTTGGAAAAGACGAAATCTTCCTTAAGTTTTGTAAATATACGTATACCGTTTAGATAAGTATATGGATATATTTTCTAAGTATTGAAAATATAATGGGTTGTGAATATACTTATACCGATATGATAAGTATATGAATGTTTTTCCAAGTGTTTGGAAGGAGTATAAGAGGTTTGTGAAAAATATTTTTTGTGAGGGTATTTTAAATCAAATAATTGAAAGAGATTTTAATTAATGAAAGATTAATTAATAGAGGCTTAGTGGATCCCACGTGGAAGTAAATCTATGATTGATTGCTTGTTATATGATAGTTAAATAACCGACTATCAATAATCTTAGCCAAAATATAACTCTAGAAATTTCTAGGAGAAACACGGAATTTTATGGCATAATCATCTTCGATGATGTTGTACTATGTGTATAAATCTTGTTTTGTTCTCTTAGGACAAATGATAAGGAGATACGTCCACTTAAACGGTTAGGGGGGTGATCCTCGCTCTTATGTATTATCTGTTTATTCCAAAAAGAACCGGAATTGAGTTTACCAAAAACTATCAAATGTTGGTTCGAGGAGACCGGGATCAGATAAGTATGAATTATTCGAAAACCACTTCAAACCAACTCAAGCATTCGAATTGGAAGCATCTTGAAGATAATGGAATTGAAGATGGAGCTCTTTGAAGTGCAAGGGCAGCTTGCTACTAATCCTGAGGATGATTCCAAAATGGATGTAGTAGAAGTAGTGCCTTCTATTTGTTCTTATCCCGAACAACTTGTATGAATGAATGCTAGCATTGCAATGTCCCTAGAAGGCAGTGTTAGCATTCCAAGTGGGATTTTGTAACGACCCGCCACTCATTCCACTGAATGACGCATCATCAATAAGAAAGAAAGGGGTAGAAAATAGAAAAGAAGAGAAGAAAGAAAGAAACAACAACAACGATCTCACAGCGGAACGAATAAATTATATTAATAACATAATCTATTACATAGTATACAACACTTATCAGAGTTTACACAACTATACAACACATACTAGACAGTTATAAACATCTGTCTAGATATTACAATTCAAATACAATACAAGACTCTAACACAGATATCAACACAGCGGAATACTATATCTATGAACGCCGAAGCCTCCTGCTCCATTGCTCCTCCACAATACGTCAAAGCTAAACCTGAATCCCTTGGCTACTCGTAAAAATTTGAGTACCCAAGAGTTTATAAAACAGAAATAAACAACTTGGGTCAGACATGGGTCTGGTGTGAGTAACAGGTTAAACTTGTTTAACTTCAAAACCATTTGGAAAGAAAAGGTATCTCGTAAGACTTCCCGCACATAAACACGGAAAAGTTTTTACCTTACGATAACCAAAACATTTGATAGGAAATTCGATTGTATTATAATAGGGTCTAGGGTTTTCAAATAAATATGAAATAGCCGAAATTGTTACATTATTAAATTCCAGCATACATAAGTATACAATCAAGTCCGTTATCACTTATTGGAATTTGGATTTCCATACAATGGCAGAGCTACCGGGGTACCGCTCATCACAGTACGGGGCCTAGATCACCGTACCGAGGATCACTCCCAATCCCCTGCAACACAAAGCCGGAACCATCCCTTACTGGATAATCCCGAATAAAATCACCCCACAGATGGCCGTCGCCAACTGCACCACTAAGCCGAAATAAAAGAAGGAACTCTCTAGACAGGGATGACCTTACTCTCAGTGGGTGCTACCCACGAAGCCTTGCTGCACCTCCCCTGTTTTAGCCATTCCCGGTTGATGAGGCTTGAGGTCACGATTACCTTTAATCAGATCACATCACTTAGAATGCTCATCGTCCTCCTGACGATGTTCTGAAAGCATTCAATCCATACAAGTTCGTTCCGGGTTCGAACGAAACCGAAGGCATTATCTCGTTACACTCGTATTGGAATCACCCTCA
Organism: Allium fistulosum; assembly: GCA_030737815.1. NCBI lineage: Eukaryota > Viridiplantae > Streptophyta > Magnoliopsida > Asparagales > Amaryllidaceae > Allium > Allium fistulosum. The sequence continues at coordinate 1,187,295,750 of CM060904.1, read as the reverse complement.
GAGTTAATGACAATAACCCTTGCACTCTGAATCTTCATCTTTACTTGAGATTCACGACCTATCGTTAATTTGGATCGATGTGGTATTCGGGTCTCCAGACCTGGAATTCCGGTATACGGAAACCCAATCCCGGTCTCATCGAAATCCAAAACGTATCTTTTAAGGCCAAGTTGTTTTAATGTTAAAACAATTCAGTTCTTATCTATACTACACACAGATAGATAACTCAATAGATAATCTACATTATCATCCAAACAGATAATTCATATCATCATTCAATTCAACCAAACATCTATATCATAGATCAGCACATCTCTTATCAGAGATATTAACAATGCAAAGCATTCAATATCGTTCATCCATCCTTAAGTAATGATTTATATTATCTCTAATTAATTTAAAGTGAATTAAATTAATTACTTCATTTTTATAAATCCTGCTTACTTAATTATTAATTAAACAAATTAATTAATCATACTTTAAGTATCATCTTAATTAATCATTTCTGATTAATAATCCTTTAATTACTTTAAGTAATCTATCCTTAATTAATTTCACAAATTAATTATCTTAACCCATTCAGTAATTAATCTTTAATTACTTCATTAATTAATTAACTGTACTTAATTACATTAATCCTTAATTACTTTAAGTAATCTATCCTTAATTAATTACAATTAATTAATTACTTAATCACTTATTATTTATTAATTAATCTTAATTAATCAATCCTTAATTACATCATTAATTATATTAATTAATGATCCTTAATTACTCTTAATTAATTATCTTATTTAAATTAATTACATATAATAATTAATTAATCACATTTATTAATCACCTTTGATTAATCTCATTTAGTAATTAACTACTCTTAATTACTTTTCCATAAATTAATTACTCATTAATTAATTATCTTTTAATTAATCCCTTGATTAATTATTCAAAATAATTAAACTCAAATTTCTTCATTATCTCCATTTAATTACATCCAGTAATTACCTTTAATTTCTCTTTCCTAAGTAAGTATGCTTCACTAATTACATTTAAGTAATTACCTAACAAATCACCAAGTGATTTTCTTAAATTAATTTAATTAATTAATTTAAACTATCAAATTTATTTGATAGTTACCTTAAGTAATTAATTACTTTAGTTACTTCCATTAAATAAATTAAACTTAACCCATTTATAAATGATGATTATTAATTACTTAATCTAATTGATTATCAAAATTAATCATATTAACTAAGTATTTAATAATCTTTAATTAATGATTTATCATTAATATTAACAATTCTTTAATTACTTTATTTATTTAATGATTCCTATATCATTAAACCTCTAAATTAAAGTATAACTATTTATAACTACTTTAATTATCATTTACAAAAGCTTTGAATCTTTTACTTTTAAATCTTTCTTTTATTTCATTTCAAATTAAAGATTTAAAATAAATTATAAATTTAACTTTAACCAAATTTAAATTAAATTTACAATTCCCTTTTAAAAACCAAATGTTAAAGAACACTTAACATTTATAAAAGAATTTACAAGATTTTTAAATTCATTCTTTAAAATTCAAACCTTTTTAATTTTACTTTAAACATCTTAAATTTTGTTTAAATATTATAATACAAACTTATTCATTTCACATCTGGGATACAAAATAAACTTGAACCCATATTTTTAACTTGATTTAAAACATAGTTTAAATCCTGCTTTTTAAAGTAAAAAAAAAAACTCATTTTAAATTAAAAAAAAACTGTCAGCCTTTTAAACTGAACACAAAATCTACCCGAGACAAAACTGAATTAACTTCGAGTCAAAACCCAATTGCTCCGAGCCTTACACGCGAAAACTCGAGACTTCCCTCTGTTTTATCTCTAAAAACTGTTACAACCCATACGAGTTTCCCTTGGAAACAACTCGAGCCAGATCCCAACAATCACGGCATGACTTCGAGTCACAGAGACTTCATCTCCTTCTACCTCTAACCCAACTTCTTCCAGATGTACGAAATGTACATGTGCACATGCACAGGCGAAATGCTCGCCTCAGACCATCGACTCCGACGCCAACATATCGTCTCCGATCACCCCTCACGGTCTCGATCCCCTGAACCTCGAACAAATCCCTCTGTCGAAATCGAGATACCTGTCACAGGAACAGGAAGGAAACCCAAAACTGGAACATCATCAAACTCCATTCTCCGATCACCAGAAACATCACTGCCACCGGCCATGCCTTCACCTACTCCCCCTCTACTCATCCCCAAACACCGGTCGAACTCGATCCCCTGTGGCATTCGAACGAGACCAAAATGTAGATATGGCAAAAACTAGGTTTACAGACAGAATTCCATCGCCGTTGCCACCACGGCGAACTTCAGCGCCTTCCTTTATTTTTACCTGCATCTCCGTTCACTATTCCATCACCACAGTGAACCCCGAACGTTCTAGTCTACTCGATCACCAGAAATCGCCTATAACTTCAAAACTTAGTCCACTCGAACTGCTCCTTCATTCCAATGTTAAAAATTATGATTTTACCTTTAAAAATCAAGTTTCTAGTTAATGATTTAGTTTACATGTCTGAATTTAGAAATTTAAAAGTTCGAATTTTTGTCATATTTCAAGTTGGCACTGTTTTCTTGAGTTATTGAATCATTACCAATGCAATTTAACTTAAGTCAATCCTAAACTAGAGGTTGGAATGAAACAAACAATGTTCTTCTAAGTCTTAAGTCCAAACGAAGATTAAATGAAAGAACTTGAATTTAAATCAAGACTTGAACAAAACACTGTAAACAGAAGAGTATAGATATTCACATGCCTGCATACCACATACTTCAGCAATTATAAACATGCAATCATTCTTCACAAATACAATATTAATCACAGCATTAATATTCAAACTAATTTATACTTTAAGTTCAAAAATGAGGTTATTCACAGATTTTCAAAAAAGATTTGAAGAACAGAGCTATCACAGGTAACATATATGCACATCAACATATATACATGCATGCATAGAGATATACCTAAAAATATATTCACAGATAACTTATTTTTAGAGGTAAGCATGCAACCAGATTTTATCCTTAAATTTTTAAAAGTATTGTTACTCACCATTTTAAAAGGCAGAGAAATTTCCGGGCTTCAAATTTTGATCTGGCAATTTCCTTTGATTTAAAACTTGAATTGTTTTGATCTGAAAAGCTTGTTGCAGAGATTACTGCTTGATTCCAGACTTGCTTTTGATTATCTGCTATAGGTCTTTTTTCTTTAATTTGAAAATGCTTTGCATGCTCCAATTTTGATGTTGAAAAAGAATTGCAGGTTGAAGAAATGTTTACAGACTTGTTTTCAAAACAGAGAAAATTGTTTTTATGATCTCTGCTTTGAATTTGAAACTGACTCTTTGAAAATGAGATTACAGGTTATTGGTTTGAGATTATAGTTTGAGGAGTATTTGATTACAGATTTGTTTTTCTGGAAATTTTGTTTAGAGGAATTTTGTTTGAGAATGTTGAATTTGATTTTCTGGTTTTGCTTTTAGAAGTGGAAAACAAATTTTCAGATTTTTGAAAAATGAAGATTAGAAAGGAATGAAGAAGGTGAAAACATGTTTTATAAGTGTAAATGATTTATTCAAAAATAAAAGAAAACAAAAGTTTAAAACTTGACATTTGTCATTCTCCTTTGTTAATTAATTAACACTTGTTATTTAGGTGACTTTATAGACTTACACATGTTATTTAAGTAATCCTATTTATTTTAAATGTAAATAAAATCCCTTTCCTTTATTTATAAATGCTTATGTATATATATTAATTATAAAGAAACAAAACTAATTATTACAAACAAAAGTTAACATATATTTTGAAATCCAAAACTATTTAAATATTACCTCTTGAATTCTAAATGAAAATCTAATTTAAAGTAATTTTAACAACACCTTAAATTTGAAATAACAATCCTATTTTACTAATGTCTATTTATCTATATATAAAACAATATATTATTTATATTGTTTTAAAAATAGCAAATTTGTCAATTTAAAATAATATTTAAGAGAGATTATAAATTACTACTATTATTAAATGAATTAACATATCAAATGTAAATTGTATTTTAAACTTATATATATATATATATATATATTCACTTTTAAATCATATTTAATAAGAAAATAAAATAATCCTTATTATAAATCTTATTTAAAACCATATAGATATTTTGTTTTAAATAGCTTTAAAAAAGCAAATATTAAATAAATCATAATCTCAAAATTATCAATATATATATATTAGAAATTTAAAACAAGATTTCATTATTTATTAACTTTCAAATCAAAGGCAATCTATTTACAGTATATATACTCATATATATATTATAGATAGAAATCATTTTATTAACTTATAAAAGATAAAATTTCACTAATTAAATATCTATTTAATTAGATTATTAACCAATTCAAATTTTTATTATCCAATGTTATCAAATCAATTTAATTATTTAAACAGATTATTAAATTGGTATTGTCCATAAATTCCGGGATATTACATTCCTTCCCCCTTAAAATAATTTCGTCCCCGAAATTTAAAACAAAGGTATTTTAATAATCTTTTTAAATCACAATCAAATATTATCATGCATATGCTAACAACCATAGCGACCAATTTATCCAATCAAACAATTCTAATTATCCAGACAAAATGCTGAATCCAATTTCCTCGAGTTTCCCCAAGTATATATATACCGGGATACTCGCTCTACAAACAATCTAAACTACATCAATACATAGATTCATAATGTATATCAAAATATATTATATTTAGTACCAGTAAAAATATTTTTACAGGTGCTATCATTCCCATACAAGCATGCCTATATATACAGATACATATATCACCTTACTAACATTTAACACCTAACATCCATGACGTCCAAGGGTCATAGACACATACAAAAAGACACATACTAAAAAGAAAACACCCTAATCAACTATGGACTCTTGCTACTGGAGTCCTCCCCCTCAGGTCCTGACAACACCCTGTCCTCCCAATCACTATCTGGTTCTGAAACATCCTCTGGATCACCTACCCAAGGAATGAAACTCACACCATTAGCCGGCCTTTCTAATCCATTATCTAAATTCCAAATAATGGCATCATCATTTTCTGATTCGGAGTCTTTCTCTTCTTCGAATTCTTCTTTGTCCTCAATTTCTTCTTCTTCCTCAAATTCTTCTTCTTCCTCAAATTCTTCTTCTTCCTCAAATTCTTCTTCTTCCTCAAATTCTTCTTCTTCCTCAAATTCTTCTTCTGGAGGCTGAGGCTGCTTATTAGGCTCTTCTTCATATACGGACGGTTGTCTAAGTTCTGATAAAATTCTTCTAACCTTTTCAACATCACCATCTCTTCTTGCCTTAGCCAAGACTCCACGGCAAACGCTACGGTTTCTCTAAAATTAATACCAAAATCCAAAGGTGAGATCTAAGGTTTAGACTTATATAGACTAAGAGTATATCAAGATCAATACTTCAAAATTTATTCCCTTTTAGATTCTTATTACCTAAGATTTTCATAAAATCATTATTTCAAAATAATTTAAGATATTTTTGAAAAGTGATTATAGGTAGAGAAAATACACACATATATAGTAAGTTTATAAACCTATTATTCCTTCAATTCATAAATCCATATATATATATATATATATGGATTATAAACCAATTGTTATAAGATTTTTAAATTTTAAACATCTCTTTTTAGAAACCCATTATTCTAAAATTATCTTTAAAGGATGGAAAATTTCTTAAAAATTTACTAGTTTAAAAAGTTTCCAAATTTCTCTAGTAAATAAACTCAGTAAAATTTACTTTCCAAGATTCGAATCCTAAAGGGTTCAGCTTTCTAAGGAATTTAGGGTATATTTAAGTAAAAAAAACAACCAGTACAATACACAAGGTTGACAACTAAGACCACTAAATCCTAGATGATAAATTATTATCATCTCAACCAATCATCACAAGTACCATATACTTTTAAAATGATACTTTTTATATATAGAAAATATATCTAGGTAAAATTATTTCACCTTCCCTTTTAAAACAATATTGTGTCCGTTGGCCTGGTCCAAGTGTTTAGAGATCCCTATCAATAACGGTAGCTACTCGTATTGACCAGAATCCATATACCACCCAACCGATCAATTAACACAATATAAAACCATTTTACATAACTAACAAATACGCTCTCTCGTATATATATATATATACACTCAGACTAAAATAGGTGGCTACAGATCCTATCTCTAATGAACAACCCTTCCGAACCTAGGTATTCACTCAACCTAGTTCTCTGATGTTTACTTAACCAAAAGCTTAGGCATTCGCTCAACCTCGCTCTGATACCAACTGTAACGACCCGCCACTCATTCCACTGAATGACGCATCATCAATAAGAAAGAAAGGGGTAGAAAATAGAAAAGAAGAGAAGAAAGAAAGAAACAACAACAACGATCTCACAGCGGAACGAATAAATTATATTAATAACATAATCTATTACATAGTATACAACACTTATCAGAGTTTACACAACTATACAACACATACTAGACAGTTATAAACATCTGTCTAGATATTACAATTCAAATACAATACAAGACTCTAACACAGATATCAACACAGCGGAATACTATATCTATGAACGCCGAAGCCTCCTGCTCCATTGCTCCTCCACAATACGTCAAAGCTAAACCTGAATCCCTTGGCTACTCGTAAAAATTTGAGTACCCAAGAGTTTATAAAACAGAAATAAACAACTTGGGTCAGACATGGGTCTGGTGTGAGTAACAGGTTAAACTTGTTTAACTTCAAAACCATTTGGAAAGAAAAGGTATCTCGTAAGACTTCCCGCACATAAACACGGAAAAGTTTTTACCTTACGATAACCAAAACATTTGATAGGAAATTCGATTGTATTATAATAGGGTCTAGGGTTTTCAAATAAATATGAAATAGCCGAAATTGTTACATTATTAAATTCCAGCATACATAAGTATACAATCAAGTCCGTTATCACTTATTGGAATTTGGATTTCCATACAATGGCAGAGCTACCGGGGTACCGCTCATCACAGTACGGGGCCTAGATCACCGTACCGAGGATCACTCCCAATCCCCTGCAACACAAAGCCGGAACCATCCCTTACTGGATAATCCCGAATAAAATCACCCCACAGATGGCCGTCGCCAACTGCACCACTAAGCCAAAATAAAAGAAGGAACTCTCTAGACAGGGATGACCTTACTCTCAGTGGGTGCTACCCACGAAGCCTTGCTGCACCTCCCCTGTTTTAGCCATTCCCGGTTGATGAGGCTTGAGGTCACGATTACCTTTAATCAGATCACATCACTTAGAATGCTCATCGTCCTCCTGACGATGTTCTGAAAGCATTCAATCCATACAAGTTCGTTCCGGGTTCGAACGAAACCGAAGGCATTATCTCGTTACACTCGTATTGGAATCACCCTCAGAGTTAATGACAATAACCCTTGCACTCTGAATCTTCATCTTTACTTGAGATTCACGACCTATCGTTAATTTGGATCGATGTGGTATTCGGGTCTCCAGACCTGGAATTCCGGTATACGGAAACCCAATCCCGGTCTCATCGAAATCCAAAACGTATCTTTTAAGGCCAAGTTGTTTTAATGTTAAAACAATTCAGTTCTTATCTATACTACACACAGATAGATAACTCAATAGATAATCTACATTATCATCCAAACAGATAATTCATATCATCATTCAATTCAACCAAACATCTATATCATAGATCAGCACATCTCTTATCAGAGATATTAACAATGCAAAGCATTCAATATCGTTCATCCATCCTTAAGTAATGATTTATATTATCTCTAATTAATTTAAAGTGAATTAAATTAATTACTTCATTTTTATAAATCCTGCTTACTTAATTATTAATTAAACAAATTAATTAATCATACTTTAAGTATCATCTTAATTAATCATTTTTGATTAATAATCCTTTAATTACTTTAAGTAATCTATCCTTAATTAATTTCACAAATTAATTATCTTAACCCATTCAGTAATTAATCTTTAATTACTTCATTAATTAATTAACTGTACTTAATTACATTAATCCTTAATTACTTTAAGTAATCTATCCTTAATTAATTACAATTAATTAATTACTTAATCACTTATTATTTATTAATTAATCTTAATTAATCAATCCTTAATTACATCATTAATTATATTAATTAATGATCCTTAATTACTCTTAATTAATTATCTTATTTAAATTAATTACATATAATAATTAATTAATCACATTTATTAATCACCTTTGATTAATCTCATTTAGTAATTAACTACTCTTAATTACTTTTCCATAAATTAATTACTCATTAATTAATTATCTTTTAATTAATCCCTTGATTAATTATTCAAAATAATTAAACTCAAATTTCTTCATTATCTCCATTTAATTACATCCAGTAATTACCTTTAATTTCTCTTTCCTAAGTAAGTATGCTTCACTAATTACATTTAAGTAATTACCTAACAAATCACCAAGTGATTTTCTTAAATTAATTTAATTAATTAATTTAAACTATCAAATTTATTTGATAGTTACCTTAAGTAATTAATTACTTTAGTTACTTCCATTAAATAAATTAAACTTAACCCATTTATAAATGATGATTATTAATTACTTAATCTAATTGATTATCAAAATTAATCATATTAACTAAGTATTTAATAATCTTTAATTAATGATTTATCATTAATATTAACAATTCTTTAATTACTTTATTTATTTAATGATTCCTATATCATTAAACCTCTAAATTAAAGTATAACTATTTATAACTACTTTAATTATCATTTACAAAAGCTTTGAATCTTTTACTTTTAAATCTTTCTTTTATTTCATTTCAAATTAAAGATTTAAAATAAATTATAAATTTAACTTTAACCAAATTTAAATTAAATTTACAATTCCCTTTTAAAAACCAAATGTTAAAGAACACTTAACATTTATAAAAGAATTTACAAGATTTTTAAATTCATTCTTTAAAATTCAAACCTTTTTAATTTTACTTTAAACATCTTAAATTTTGTTTAAATATTATAATACAAACTTATTCATTTCACATCTGGGATACAAAATAAACTTGAACCCATATTTTTAACTTGATTTAAAACATAGTTTAAATCCTGCTTTTTAAAGTAAAAAAAAAAAACTCATTTTAAATTAAAAAAAAACTGTCAGCCTTTTAAACTGAACACAAAATCTACCCGAGACAAAACTGAATTAACTTCGAGTCAAAACCCAATTGCTCCGAGCCTTACACGCGAAAACTCGAGACTTCCCTCTGTTTTATCTCTAAAAACTGTTACAACCCATACGAGTTTCCCTTGGAAACAACTCGAGCCAGATCCCAACAATCACGGCATGACTTCGAGTCACAGAGACTTCATCTCCTTCTACCTCTAACCCAACTTCTTCCAGATGTACGAAATGTACATGTGCACATGCACAGGCGAAATGCTCGCCTCAGACCATCGACTCCGACGCCAACATATCGTCTCCGATCACCCCTCACGGTCTCGATCCCCTGAACCTCGAACAAATCCCTCTGTCGAAATCGAGATACCTGTCACAGGAACAGGAAGGAAACCCAAAACTGGAACATCATCAAACTCCATTCTCCGATCACCAGAAACATCACTGCCACCGGCCATGCCTTCACCTACTCCCCCTCTACTCATCCCCAAACACCGGTCGAACTCGATCCCCTGTGGCATTCGAACGAGACCAAAATGTAGATATGGCAAAAACTAGGTTTACAGACAGAATTCCATCGCCGTTGCCACCACGGCGAACTTCAGCGCCTTCCTTTATTTTTACCTGCATCTCCGTTCACTATTCCATCACCACAGTGAACCCCGAACGTTCTAGTCTACTCGATCACCAGAAATCGCCTATAACTTCAAAACTTAGTCCACTCGAACTGCTCCTTCATTCCAATGTTAAAAATTATGATTTTACCTTTAAAAATCAAGTTTCTAGTTAATGATTTAGTTTACATGTCTGAATTTAGAAATTTAAAAGTTCGAATTTTTGTCATATTTCAAGTTGGCACTGTTTTCTTGAGTTATTGAATCATTACCAATGCAATTTAACTTAAGTCAATCCTAAACTAGAGGTTGGAATGAAACAAACAATGTTCTTCTAAGTCTTAAGTCCAAACGAAGATTAAATGAAAGAACTTGAATTTAAATCAAGACTTGAACAAAACACTGTAAACAGAAGAGTATAGATATTCACATGCCTGCATACCACATACTTCAGCAATTATAAACATGCAATCATTCTTCACAAATACAATATTAATCACAGCATTAATATTCAAACTAATTTATACTTTAAGTTCAAAAATGAGGTTATTCACAGATTTTCAAAAAAGATTTGAAGAACAGAGCTATCACAGGTAACATATATGCACATCAACATATATACATGCATGCATAGAGATATACCTAAAAATATATTCACAGATAACTTATTTTTAGAGGTAAGCATGCAACCAGATTTTATCCTTAAATTTTTAAAAGTATTGTTACTCACCATTTTAAAAGGCAGAGAAATTTCCGGGCTTCAAATTTTGATCTGGCAATTTCCTTTGATTTAAAACTTGAATTGTTTTGATCTGAAAAGCTTGTTGCAGAGATTACTGCTTGATTCCAGACTTGCTTTTGATTATCTGCTATAGGTCTTTTTTCTTTAATTTGAAAATGCTTTGCATGCTCCAATTTTGATGTTGAAAAAGAATTGCAGGTTGAAGAAATGTTTACAGACTTGTTTTCAAAACAGAGAAAATTGTTTTTATGATCTCTGCTTTGAATTTGAAACTGACTCTTTGAAAATGAGATTACAGGTTATTGGTTTGAGATTATAGTTTGAGGAGTATTTGATTACAGATTTGTTTTTCTGGAAATTTTGTTTAGAGGAATTTTGTTTGAGAATGTTGAATTTGATTTTCTGGTTTTGCTTTTAGAAGTGGAAAACAAATTTTCAGATTTTTGAAAAATGAAGATTAGAAAGGAATGAAGAAGGTGAAAACATGTTTTATAAGTGTAAATGATTTATTCAAAAATAAAAGAAAACAAAAGTTTAAAACTTGACATTTGTCATTCTCCTTTGTTAATTAATTAACACTTGTTATTTAGGTGACTTTATAGACTTACACATGTTATTTAAGTAATCCTATTTATTTTAAATGTAAATAAAATCCCTTTCCTTTATTTATAAATGCTTATGTATATATATTAATTATAAAGAAACAAAACTAATTATTACAAACAAAAGTTAACATATATTTTGAAATCCAAAACTATTTAAATATTACCTCTTGAATTCTAAATGAAAATCTAATTTAAAGTAATTTTAACAACACCTTAAATTTGAAATAACAATCCTATTTTACTAATGTCTATTTATCTATATATAAAACAATATATTATTTATATTGTTTTAAAAATAGCAAATTTGTCAATTTAAAATAATATTTAAGAGAGATTATAAATTACTACTATTATTAAATGAATTAACATATCAAATGTAAATTGTATTTTAAACTTATATATATATATATATATTCACTTTTAAATCATATTTAATAAGAAAATAAAATAATCCTTATTATAAATCTTATTTAAAACCATATAGATATTTTGTTTTAAATAGCTTTAAAAAGCAAATATTAAATAAATCATAATCTCAAAATTATCAATATATATATATTAGAAATTTAAAACAAGATTTCATTATTTATTAACTTTCAAATCAAAGGCAATCTATTTACAGTATATATACTCATATATATATTATAGATAGAAATCATTTTATTAACTTATAAAAGATAAAATTTCACTAATTAAATATCTATTTAATTAGATTATTAACCAATTCAAATTTTTATTATCCAATGTTATCAAATCAATTTAATTATTTAAACAGATTATTAAATTGGTATTGTCCATAAATTCCGGGATATTACAGATTTGCTAAGAGAGGAAAAGGATAATCGTGACCCCATAAGCCTCACAACAACGGGAATGACTAACACATGGGATATGCTTCAGAGCTATGTGATTCGCTACCATTATAAGCATCATTCCTCGATCTAGAATTGATATTTGCTGTTTTCGCATGCGCGCACGGTTAAGGCCAGGGTCTCGAATAGGTTTCCATAGCTGGTACCCAAGGGATGATGTAATCTAGCTTGTCATGTTCGAGGGGCAGGCCGGCTTTGATTTGCAGGGGTCAATAGGTTAGACATCGGTATATTTTTCTAGAGGTGTACTATGATAGGCGGTGCCCTAGTAGCCTTGTCATTGATGAAAATCCAATCTCCAACACATGCCTTTACGGACTTAGTTGTGCCGAACTATGTTGAAATGTTAGATTCAAGCATTTCAGCTATTTTATATACTTATTTTCTCTCCAAGACATCATTATAATATCATTGGATTTTAAAATAAAAATGATTTGTTTATCGTAAGGTAAAAACCAGTCCGTGTTTATGTGCAGCATGGCCTTATGAGATACCTTTATTTTGAAAGGTTTTATAATATTTAAAATCCATTTGATTGTGTTTCTCACGCTAGTTTTACCAAACTGATCTTGCATTAATTTTCTTATAATGCTTAGGTCAGCCCGAGCATATTATCCATATTTTGTTAGATGCTTTGGAACTTCAAGAGACGAGCTGGATACCTCCAAGAAGTATGCATGTATCTTTTTATCTTTCGTTTTGTTTTTGTTTGTATTTATCAGCAATTGTAAGGACATGCTGTTATAACTATCCAGGCTGATATTAGGTTAGTTACTTTGATTGATGTATGTATATAAAAGTTTTCTTTCTGTAAAGTTCATTGATATATTATTGATTATCGTTACGTTGTGAGATTCTGTTCTGTCTTTTTCTTATGCTTCACCTCAACGATCTGTGTTTCTGGCACTTGGATGTTCGACATGAATACCGTAGATGTATTAGTGTCGACTTCTAAGTATCGAAAAGGCTGGCTGTTACATGTGGTATCAGAGTTGAAGGTTAAGCTGAAACCTTGGCACTGGTGGGGTAAACTCATTAGAGATAGGGTATGTGACACCCTAGGATGAGTTTGAGTGTGTATATATATATAAGAGCACGTATTTTTTAGTGTTATTAAAATATTTAATACTGCGTTGATTGATCTATTGAGGGTTTATGGATTCTGGTCAGTACGAGTAGCTATCGTTATCAATAAGGATATCTAAACACTTGAACGAGGCCAACCGACATAGTATGGTTAGATAATTAGGTAAATTAAATAATTTTACCTAGACTGCATTTTATATAAAAGAATAATTTTTAAAAATTTATATATATATTCATGAAGTGTTAGGAAACGATAATATTAAATTATTACCATTTATTGATTGATTATTTGTGTTTGACCAGTTTATGAGTAGTTTTGCCTTTTTACGGTATGGGTTGAGTCGAATGTAATTTTATGGAACATTGAGACGACGAACACCTTGTGAATTCAGTTTCATAATTTGACCATAAGGCTTAGGTGTTAATGTTGGGGAAAAATTTAATTTTAGTAAAAGTTGTTTATTATAATAAATAAGGAGATAGAATTTAGAAATGACTTTTTATAAGGGGGTGGAATTATATATGTATGGTTTATAAGTAAAAATGGATTTAAGATGAGAACTTGAGAACTTAAATCTCGGTGATTTTGGAAAATGATTTTCAAAGTTTTGAGGAAAGGAATAATAATTTATTTGAAAATGTTTATGAATATAAATGTTTTTAAAACATTTTAAAGGAAAAGAAAGCACTGAACCCACTTCGGTCGCTGGAAAATAATTATGGTGGTAATTGTAGCATCATCTATGTTCATTTTAGAGTTTCCAAGTGATGAATTACTACCTTAGTAATTTGCTATATAGTTGATTTGGTGAAACGGATCTCAATTTAAATTCCAAAAGTATGATTTGATATACAAAGAGATCTATGTGTATCATTATTATTTCAAATAATTTGAAATCAAACTGGGTTTTTAGTTCTAAAATTTCTAGTTAAGTGATATTATAGACTCATGTATCCTACCCATTAGGATAGTTTGGTTTATGTATCACATTTTGATATGTTGATTTATATCATTTATTGAAATAAAATGGAATTTTTGATGATTTTGGATAGTTTGAAACTTCCAGTTAAATTGAGAAATTTAAGCTAAGTTTTTTGTGAAATTATAAGCAGATAAGTTTTTATAACTTATAAATTTGAGAAACGGTAAGTTAAAACAAAATTTAAATTTGTTAAACATTCTGGTTTAGTAAAACAAATCTGGTATTGTATATATATACCCTCAGGATATAGTAGAGTATTATACAAGTTAAAACTTAAGTTAAGTTTTTATGAAATATTTTCATAAATAATTTTAAAAGTAAAAAGAAAATGGTATAACTAAGAAACAATAAGAATAAGTACGTAAGTTGTACGTAGATCATTTTGTTCAGATAATTATTCTCGATCCGAGATTCGAGTACGTAACTTTAAGTTGTTTCACGCCGACCCAAATAAGGATTTATCACTCTATTCTTGACTGTGAACACTTGGTGATGTTCTTGGTATGGAATCAAAGTTTTCTATCATATTATAGGGTTATGCAAGGAGAACGGAGGTTCGTAATCAAAGATCTTGATCGGAGTCCGCACTAGAGAATCGAGTGAGCGATACTAGTTCCGAAGTGAAGTTATGTATCAAATAGCGATCGAATCAGATTTTGCATACAGTTGATATTTAATTTAATTTCAATATTTAATTATCAACTTTTATTAATTTAATAACCCACTTTTAATTTATAACTGATAATATAAAATTTATTTTTAAATTATATTTACATAAATAGATAGTTCGACGGAAAACTTAAAATGTGACCGAAACACACTTTTCGGGTTTGCAGCTTTTTATCGAACAACAAGTTATTAGAAGTTGTAATATTGTAATTATGTTTTAAACAGCATTTAAAATGTTCACACACTTTTAGTTTAAAATAATAATAAGTAATTAAACGTAACATTTTATTTAAGTTTCAAATAAGTGAAAGATGTGACATGAAATGATTTCTTTAAGTGTAAAATTCAGCTTAAGGTACATGAAACACCTTATTATCCACCATTTTCTCTCATGGCTTAGTACTAAGTTGACTTTGAAAGGACGGAGGTGTAATTTGAATGATGCCTTAAGTGTAGAAATGAATTTAGTACGTAAAACACCCAATTATCAAAAATATTTCCATAAGACTTTGTGCTTAGGTGGCTTCAAGTTTTGTTTAGCTTGCAAAATTTGGATAACTTGATTTTGAAGTAATGTTTGGTTATAAAATATAATCCTATCCTTTATTCTGCTTTAATTCCTTCATTTTGCTTAAGTTCATTCATCATTCTTAATAAAAAAACAAAAAGGCAGTGAGATTCAAAAATCAAAATATTTAGCCAACTAAAAATCTCAAAATAAGTTGTGTTGAGTTCGTTGTGGCAAGATCTTCATTTTGGTATTAGTTTTGGGGGTGAGATCGATGTCGAGGAGGGTCGGCATGTTGAGGCAATAACTAAGGCTTGGGTTTGTGAAGGATATGGGTAACGTGAGGGGAATTGGAGGAAGGCAATGGCTTATGTAGACGAGACGCAGCTATGGGTGGAGATTGATGGTTCACGGTATCATTTTGGGAGACACGACATTTTTGTGGCTGAGATAGGGAGGCAGTAGGTTGTGGTTGGTTCTAAGGGTTCGTGTTGAAGAGTGATAGGTCGGGGAGGTCAAGCTCGGCATGAGAAGGTCGTTAATGGCCTTGGTTTAGCGGATGGAGTGGCGGTTGGGCATGTTGTGTGCATGCGTGCACATTGGTACTCGGTTCCTAGAGTAATTTGGGGATTTTCAAACTATTGGAGGGAATAAGAAGGGTGGAAGTGGGTCGGTTGTGTTGAATTGGTGGGCTGATCCGTTTGGGGATGAGGAGCAATATTATTTGTTTAATCATTTGATTAAGTACTAATTTAGTTAGTTAACTTTGAATTATGATAATTGTCTCATATGAAATTTGATTTACATGCGGATTTTTGCATTCTTCTCATATTAACGAGTACAAAATTATGGTATAACTTGTCGATGGACTTGGCGATGTATAAATTTATGAGATAATAACAGGGGTTGAATTTAATTACGTCATTTTAAATTATAACATCGTTAAATATATCATAGCTTATTGGTGATATCTATTTGGCCAAATAAAACACCGATCTGTTAAATTTAATTAAATAGATTATTTTGAACATCTAGCGAGCTTAAAAACACCATTCTACTATAAATAGATTGTGTAGAGTATTGATGACATCTATTTAACAGAATAAATCCATGTTCTGCTATTATATTTATTTGGATATTTATTTATATACCAGTTAATTAATATGTGGATTAATTAATACTAGATAAGTGAAGGATTAACTAGTGATTGTGAATTGATGATTTTATGTTTATATATGATACTTATGTAAATACCAGTTATGTGACATGAAAGTTAAATTGAATTAAATGGTAGCTTGATTAAGTACCATTGTGGTCGCTAAGCCTATTTTTGAATACGTAAAGTTATGATTTGAATTAACTTTAAAATTTTATAACAAATTGATGTTAAGTGTTTATTTAATCTATAAATGATTTTTCATTTTCTTTATTAAAGATGTTCAAGTCGTTTAAGTTTATTTATATTACCAATGTTATTTAATTATAGTATTAATGTGGGTTTAAGTTAATCAATTGATTTGATTATGGTCTAGGTTAATTAATTATTTTGATTTATAAATGTATAAAGTTAATTAATTATTTTGATTAAGCATGTTTTAAAGTTAATTAATTATTTTGATTTTGTTGTTTAAGGAAATTAATTATATTATTAATGATGTTTAAAGGTTAACTAATTTATTAAATTAATTGTATTTGAGTTAATAAATTGCCTATTTATGATATGAAAGGTGATTACATTAATTTAATAAAGGTATCTATAAAATAATAAATGGTTTATAGTAGGAATTGAGATTTACAAATTATATTTTGTAAAAGAGATTTACAAGTGATTTTTTGCAAAGAGATTTATTGACGGCATTTTGTAAAGGAGTTCTATAAGTGATATTTGTAAAGGAGATTTATAAATGGTAATTTATAAATAAAAGAATGGATATATAAGTGATATTTTAAAGATAACGTTGGTTTGTGATAAATATATATAATTTATAAAATGGGTTATAGGATTTATAAAAAGGACTTTAATAAAGGAATTGTATAAAGGAATTTATTAAGGGAGATATTATAAAGAGTTTGTAAATAAAAAGAGACTATAAATAAAAGAGTTTTATAAATAGTAAGGATTTTATAAATCATTTTAGATATCTATGAAAGAAGTTTTTATAAACTAATTTGGAGATATATAAAGAGATTTATAAATATTAAATGGATTTATAAAAAGGGAATTTTACAAAAAGAATGAGATTTGATTTTGAAAACTAATTCTTCTTAATTATAGTGGTATGGAAACATTCTTTCCATACTTAACATCGAAGGATGGTGTTTTAGTTTTATAGTAAGAAATGTTTAAATGGTATTTGTTTTTGGCCCATTTAAATATGAATTTGGAAAAGGGAAACCTTCCTAAAGTTTTGTAAATATACTTATACCGTTGAGATAAGTATATGGATATATTATCTAAGTATTAAAAATATAATGGGTTGTGAATATACTTATATCGATGAGCTAAATATACGAATGTTTTTCCATTTATTTGGAAGAAGTATAAGAAGTTTGTGAAAAATATTTTTTGTAAGGGAATTTTAAATCAAATAATTGCAAGAGATTTTAGTTAATGAAAGATTAATTAACAAAGGCTTAATGGATCCCACATGGAATTAAATCTATGATTGATTATTTGTTATTTGGTAGTTAAATATCCGACTATCAAAAATCTTGGCTAAAATATAACTCTGGAAAAAATTTAAGAGATACACGGATGCTATATGGCATAGTCATCTTCGATGATACTGTACTTTGCGTATAAATCTCGTTTTGTTCTCCTAGGACAAATGATAAGGAGATCCATCCATTTAAATGGTTAGGGGGTTATCCCCGCTCTTATGTATTGTCTGTTTATTTCCAAGAGAACCGAAATTGAGTTTACCAAAAATATTGAATGTTGGCTCGAGGAAACCGGGATCGGTAAGTATGAATTATCGAAAAACCACTTTGAATCAACTCAAGCGTCCGAATTGGAAGCATCTTGAAGATGATAGAACCGAAGATCTCTTTGAAGTGCGAGAGATACTTGCTACTAATCCTGAGGGTGATTCCAAAATGGATGTACTATATGCAACGCCTTCAGTTTGTTCTTATCCTGAACAACTTGTATGGACGAATGCTGGCATAGCATTATCCCTGAATGGCAGTGTTAGCATTCCAAGTGGGATTTGCTAAGAGAAGAAAAAGGTAATCATGACCTTACAAGCTTCACAACCCGGTAACGACTAAAATAGGGGATATGCTTCAGAGCTATGTGGTTCGCTACCATTAGGAGCATCATTCCTCAATCTAGAATCGATATTTACAGTTTTGGTATGCACACACAGGTAAGGCTAGGGTCTGGAATATGTTTCCATAGCTGGTACCCGAGCGATGATGTAATCCGTCTTGTCATGTTAGAGGGGAAGGCCAACTCTGATTTGCAGGGATCGTTAGGTTTGAACTCAGCACATTTTTCTAGAGTTGTACTGTGGCAGACGTTACCCCAGTAGCCTTGTCATTGATGGAAATCCAATCTTCAATACATACCTTTACGGACTTAGTTGTGCCCAACTATGTTGAAATGTGAGATGCAAGCATTTCAGCTATTTTGTATATTTATTTTCTCCCCTAGACATTATTATAGTGTCACTGGATTTTTTAATAAGAATGGTTTTGTTATCATAGGGTAAAAACCCGTCTGTATTTATGTGCGGCGTAGTCTTATGAGATACCTTTATTTTGAAAGGTTTTAAAATATTTAAAATCCATTTGATTGTGTTTCTCACGCTGGTTTTACTAGACTTTTTCGGGCGTTATTTTTCTTATAATGCTTAGGTCGGCCCAAGCATATTTTTCAGATTTAGCTGGATGCTTTGGAGCTTCAGGAGAGAAGCTGGATACCTCCATGATGAATGCACATATCTTTTTATCTTCCACTATTTTGTTCTTGCTTGTATTTATCAGCAATTAAGGATAGACTGCTATAACGGTCCAGACTGATATTAGGTTAGTTACTCTAATTGATGTATGTATATAAAAGTTTTCTTTTTGTAAAGTTCATTGACCTATTATAGATTACTCGTCACATTGTGAGATTCCGTTCTATCTTTTTCTTATGTTTCACCCCAATGATCTGTCTTTTCGGCACTTGGATGTTCGACACGTGATACTGTGGTTGTATTAGTGTCGACTTCTGAGGATCGAAAATGCTGGTTTTACATTAATAATCTTGCGATTGCATACATTAATATGTAACAACCGGAAGAGTTCATCAACTCTTATGATGCTCCCATTAAATGGATGCATAGCCCCTAATTATTTGAGATATAATTAATTAGTACCATATGATTTATAATCATATAATAAAAATGTTTCTCAAAACTACAGCTTAGTCTATAACTCCAAATAATTGTAAATAATTTTAGATACTTTTACATTTTCTAATGCATTACTTTTGTTATGAAAACAAATACCACATTTCATAACGAATATTCATAATATTCACATTGAAATATAATTACTTATATTTTTCAACCGATACAAAAAATAATCATTATTTCATAAATAATGTTCGGTAAGTTTTACGAAAACTATTTTCGTAATTTGATGCAATCAATAAGTACTATATGGTATGGTCCTGTTTTTTCCACCATTACTATAATAGCGTACTGAATTCGGAGGTCCATCATTCACTTAATATAAATTATTTATTTCATATACCGCAACTAGTTTACAGCGGAGAGTTCTTTGATCAAATATCTTGAACTCAAAGAAATAAATCTCATAGAAACAGTTTTCTATATGAAAATATATTTCGGAATAGAAATCATATTTCTTATTCCAATATTATGGACATTCTTTTCGATGTTTCTTTATGAAGCAGAACTGACCATTTACTCTCTTCATCCCAACTGTACTTTAAATCACATCTACACTTGTACATTCATTATTCTTTCTAAATTGTCGAACCATTCAAAAGAATGTCCTTGCAACAATATCATAACGAATTCTTTACAATAGCGCACTGGATTATTCTTAACATTTAAGGACATCAAATATGTTGCATTTTGCATAAAATGATCAAACTGACGTTTCAGTGATCGAGTTCTTCGATCTATATTGTAGTTTTGGTCTTGTGTTACTTTTAACATAATGTGATCTTAATCGTAATCAATCAAACTAAATACTTGATCTAGGGCTATGGTTCATTTGCTTATTCGGATGAACTAATTTCGTCAAAGTATCGTACATTACGAACTATGACTGTTTCCTTTATAACACTTATATGCGATAGTATATGGATCAAATATCCATAGTATTGTATTGCATTTAGAGTTCAAAACTCATAGAATGCAATACACAATCTCGACCAAATAAACACGTAAGCGACCAAATTACGAATGTATTTAATTGTTGCAAAATCAGGTGCTTGCATGGGTATTGTATCGTTTACATGCAATAATAATTTGTTGGTAAGTCTATGTTATATTTATGTTTGTCGGTCTTTAATTCAATTCATTTGTATATACTAATTGATAAACTTTTTATCAATCATTTTAAATGCACAGATTTATCGATGTAGATATTATAACATTATATAGCATAGATTCTTACAATATTAGAAAGGTTAAATGTTATAATTTCATTTTTCTAATAAGAATCCCATTAGTCTTTTATGTTTTAATGTTTCACCAAACCCTAAATGAAACATAGAAGTCTTTCGACTTCACTAGTGGGTGTTAAGACTCGTCCGTCTTGGAATTCTGACCTTGAGTTTGCTCAACAAATTATAGCTCCACGGATGATAAATAACTCCTTATCGGTTGTATAACATATAACCTATGGTTCTTTGTCCTAATCTCATTTCGATCTTGAGTTCGCTCAACAAATCGAAAGAAATTATTCACTTGTACCTACCATATCGTGCAGGCCTAAGTATAGTATATGTACTTTGAGTTTGCTCAACAAATACATATAGTTATTTTATCTCATCTATTCAATATATAAATAATACTACACATAACATCCCTAGCTTGAGTTTGCTCAATAACTTAGGAGTATGCAAGTAATTTATTAATATATATGGTAGAGGACAACATTATATTGAATATTCATAATCTTCGCTATATATATATAATATTGAGTGATATCAACTTACGGAATAATATAATTCTTACGAATTACTCTCGTGATTCAAGCGTCGGACATATCGGAAATCACGGTAGATGTACATTTACGTATGTATTTATTCCTTAAGTCTAGCTAGGGTTTCTTTACTGTTTTGCCTTTAATTTATACATTCATATTATATAAGTTTTATTATTATATAATTCTTATATTTTATATTACTTATGCAATAGTCTTATGTATAACATTATATTAATTAAATATTTATTTAATTAATTTTATTTAATTAATTTTATTTAATTAGCATTTTAATTAATTTCTTATTATTCGATATAACATTTATATTAAATATTTATTACATACTACAACTTTTATAGTATTACACATATATCTTATGTATGTGTAAATTCATTTAATTAATTAACATTTAATTTATTTATTTAATTAATCAACCTTTAATTGATTTATTTAATCAAACAATTTTAATTAAATTATACTAATTTCAAAATTCAGTTCATATACTTACATGTATACTTATGTTATTTTAAATATTTTAAAACAACATAATATATATCATAATACAAAATACATGTATGCATTTATTAATTAATTAACTTATTTAATTAATTTATTTTATTAATTTTATTAATAAAATTTTAAATTTTGAAATCAATTTCTATTATTTTTCAAACATTTTGAAAACTTTATTATATTATAACTTTTATAATATTGCGTATCCTATTTTAAATTTAAATTTTTTAAATTTTCAAACAATTTTGAAAATTAGTCAAAGGGTCCAATTTTAATTGGGTCTTTTCTATTAGGGGCAATCTTTGAGCGATGAGCTTAATAGTTAACCCTAACTTGACTAATTTAGACCGCATTCGCTATTGGGCTCTAATACGATTGTTGGAACTAGGCCAGCCCGCAGTGGAAGTTACGGGTGAATTTCAAAAAAATTTACCTTATAGGATCTTTATTGGGTTCATGAAGTCTAATTTATTTAGAACATTTCTAAATTTAATTTTAATAAAGTCATATATTTCATTTAAATTTATAAATTGTTGATATAAATTTATTTAATTTATTTTCAATTTATATATAAATACACATATGCATCATATACATATGTGTATGTGTGTGCATGTGTAACATGATTTTCCATGAAGGGTGTAACATGCTGGTATATAGAAGCTGGGATTTACACCACAACGAACATGTTAGCTCATTTTATATGTATTGTGCTATCCAAATATGTGTATATACTTATGCTTATTATATATAAAATATACTTATGCTTATTATATATAAAACCAAGAGTGTGTGTGTGTACATATGTATATGTATATGTATATGTATATGTATATGTATATGTATATGTATATGTATATGTATATGTATATGCATATGTATATGTATATGTATGTACATGTAAATAAATATATTATGAGAAAGTATATTGATATACATATATGTATATATTATAGCGCTAAATAATATATACACAACATATAAGTTCAAATTTTTATTTTTCTGCTATTTTTGTATATGAATATATATATATATATATATATGTGTGTGTGTGTGTGTGTGTACTAAAGTAACATAATATATTTAATATATATATGTAGGATCATTTTCACCCTAGAGGGGGGATGATTAGGGTGTACTAAAAATTAATGCGGAAAAAAAATAAAAACGGAAAGTAATGCAGTAGAGATCACACATAGATTTACCCAGCTTCGGCAAAACCTGCCTATGCGCTGCCCCCAAGTTTTCTACTAGAAATTAAGTAATCGGTCACTTACAAAAAACGTAAACTCGCGATACCCGCTAACTCGATTAACCTAACTCTTAGCTCAAAAGCCTGCCACAACTCAGCCACTGAGTTGCGAATTCTCAAACTACGCCCCGTAGTTTGTACCTAGTTATACAACTAAAAATTACACAATTTTAAAATAGAAAGTTTACAAATAAAAGTAAACTAAAAATAACCCTACTATTTTATAACTAAAGTCCAATATAAAAATGAAGACCGGCCCAAATATAACAAAAGAGAACTGTCTCCCTTTTCTTTTCATTTCGTATACTCTGGCCGTTCCTTTTGTTGCTCTTCACAAATTAGGGTTTTGATGAACTTGGAGCCATCGCTGGAAATAGTAATTTGAATCGATTGCTTTGATGCTTTCGTTCCTCAATTTGATTACTGCTTTGTTCTTCGATTTGCTTCGGCTGCTACAAGGTCGAGTTCAAATGGAATAAAATCGGTATGTGATTATTTACTTTATTTTCTCTGTTGATTTGCTTGAATGCGAACTCGATGATCATTTGCCGATGATGATACTGGCATTTATAGGGATCAAAACCCTATATTTCGTTCGTATAATTTTGGTTTGAATCTGTCGTGATTTTATCACCTGCGTTGATTTTTGATCGTATGGTCTTGTTATTTGCTGACTTGGTCCATTGATCGAAGATAACTCTGATGAATTCGAATTTGAATGGATATGTTCCGACCTTTTCTCCTACGACTTGAATTTGAGAAGTGTTGACTTGATTATCCATCGATTGTATTTCTGATATGTTTAAAAATATTTGAATTGGTTCCTCTTTTACTGCCAACGACTTGTTCTTCATTCACTGTGACCTCTGATTGACTTCACTGCAGCTTTTTCTATTCCTTGACTGGTTCATGATCCACGGCTTTGATTTTCTTCATTTTTATATGCTTATATACATGTATACATACATACATGTATATGCATATTTATGTATATATGTCATTGCATATAAACTTGTACATCTTGAGGCTTGTTGTGGTGACTGGTCTGTTTTGCATTCCTTATGTTCACAACTGCTTATGCACTGGTCTGTTGGTCTTCATGTTGCATTGTGTTCATGCCTGAATGTAGCTTGATGCATTTATGTCTGGTCTAGTTTTGAACTGCTGCATTCATTCTTGTATACATATCCTTTGTGCATATCTAGTTGCATGAACATTGATCCGGTGCATTACTTCGAGTTGAATATTTTGTGTACATTTCTGGTGCTTTTTGGTATTTGGTTTGGACTGTTTATTGGTTGAACTGACCTGAGTACTTTTGGTTGAGGCTGGTGCACTTTTTTCCATTTGCTTCGAGTTCATCCATGTTGAACTGCTTCACTGTCATTTCATTTCTCTATTCACTGTTTGCTTGAGTTTTAATGTAAAGTCTCCATGTTGCATATGTATATACTTGTCACTATTTGGTGCACCACTTTGTACATGTTGAAGTTAAACTTGCATATGTCCATTCCTCTGTTTCATGTTTTGCATTCTTGTTGACCCATTTGAACTGTCTGAACATGTCTAGTTTCATGTTGATTTCTGGTTGAACTGATACATGCTCCAATGCATTGTTGTGGTCTGGTTGCACCCCTGAGCATGTCTTGTTGGCCTTGCATTTGCTTCGAGCCCCTGTGCATGTGCATACTTGCCGTTTGACTGGACTGGACTGGTTGTATGATTGATTTGCATTTTTGAAGTCTGGTTCGGGTTGCCTCTGAACCTGCATTTGCTCATTGATTTTGGTTGATAAACTTGGTGCCTTTGACTGCTGTTGCATTGCTTGGTTGAATTCTAGTTGCTTTGAATGGTTTATTCATTTCTTTGTACAATTGGTGTCTGGTTCCACTTGAAGTCTTCATGTGTGTTTATGCTCCATTGAGCTCACCACTGTTTGATTTTGTATTCACTTCATTCTTGTGCCTGAATGCATGTTGTATGTTGGTTTGTATTTGTTGCACTTGAGTTGAACCAGCCTAGGCTTGGGTTTGACCTTGTGCTCACATGTCCCTGCAATTTTAACAAGCAAGTGTATATCGGTGTGCACGACCTTGTGGCATGTACAGTGATACACCGTGCACGTCACAAGTTGTTCGTGTAAGGTGAATTAAAAGAAAATGATGACGAACAATCCAAATAACTGAGTCAAATAATATTTTCAAAACACACACATTTCATTGTGCACTACAAATATTTCTTTTTCAATTTTACCGTGTCAATGTTAATTTTGCAAATAGTTCAGATGCTGAATACAGGCTGGAACAGAGTTGAAGATCAAATACGAGCGATGAGTGAATATGTAGTGAGGTGTAATATGTATGTAAAATTGTATAGTGAAAATTGTGTTGTAATTGAAACTTGTATAGTGAGAGCTTAAATTTGTACTATTCGATTTTGTAATAAAATATTTGTTTGAATAAAATATTTGTTTAAATATGAATTCTGAATTATTTATTTTATTCAATAAATATTTATTTAATTATGTGGAAAAATAAAATAGTACAATAACAAATACATTTAAACGAATATATATGTTTATTATCACCAAACAAAATCATAGGCTATTGTATTCTACAATATATATATATATATATACATATACATATACATATACATATATATATATATATAATTTAAATGTAAATATGATTTAGAATAATTTATATATGTATAAATAGATTGCAAAATTAAAAAATCTTCTTTTTTAACGCTCATAGATCGAATACACAACAGGTACAACTTTAGTTATAATTTTATTATATTAATATATATATATATATATATTATGAATTAATTAGTTAAACAACAATTACTAAATGATAGAAAATATATACTATATATATATATATTTCAAATTTTAAATTTTTAGAAAATCTAGAATCATATTTCATATCTTATAAAAATAGTTGAGACTTTTCTAAGTCAAAATATTATTTTTTTATTAATTAATTACTTTTAGCGTAATAAAAAATGATTTTCTAAAAATATTAAAAACGGTTGAAAAAATCTAATTTTTCAGTGAAAGCTTTTGTAATGATAGAATAATTTCAGAAAATTTAAGATCTAATTTTCAAAACAAAATTTATTTTATATTAGTTATTGATTCGTATAATGATTAAATAATACTAAAAATTATTAAATAACTACTAAAAAAATATTTACAGTTACTAAAAATTATAATTGATACAATTATGCATTTTAAAAATATTAGTTGAATTTTTATATGATATATCTATATAGTTTAGTATTAGTCATATAAATAAATTAATTATAATATTAATATATGTATAAAATAATTTTGGCTGTGTATCAAATCTATTATAAAAATATATATTTTTTACGCATAACCAATCAATACATGTGACGACAACAATACCTATAGGAATCTCATCTAACCAACAATTCAATAATAACAGTGTGTGTGTCTATATATATATGAACAATATTTAATTATATAGAGATTATGCATCATATATAAAGCTAAATGCTTACCTAAACTAATGCCCTTGAGTACACTTTGTAATGATGAGTTCCCTTCCTCTTAAACCTTCCCGATTTGTCAGATTACAATCTTTGAATTGTAGACCCTTTGCTATCGAATATCCACTGAATTGAATTGATTTGAGTTAAGTTGGAGCATTAGGAGGCATAATTCGACCAGCAAAATGGAGAGAGCAGGCAGCTAAAAAGTCTTCTAAAGTTGAGGATGGAGATGCTTATATAAAGAAGTTAGAGATATTTTAGGATCAATATCCTACATCTCACCTCTTACCAATTCTTTTCCATCTTAGCCCTCCATCTCCAAGATTTTGTTACACTATCTTATCGTTCATATTGCCCTCATTTTGGTCGAAATTTCAAGCCCCTTTCATAGGCTTTAAACCCATTTTAAGTCCAAATAAATATTATTAATTAAATCTAATTTAATTGCTTATTGATATCGCATATTGATTGATAAATTTAGAAGTATTATAAATATATACAATAATATTTATTCCTCAAATCATATTCAAAATTTTATAATTAATATTTCATAAATGTTAATTAATTTAATTAACTATAACAGTTGTAAACTAATTAAATCGTTTGGTTTAAAGAGAATTCATTATTCTGGTTGTGCGACTCGTCAATGTTAATTCGGTTAGCGATTAACATCGAACTATTAAAATGTTAACGTTCGCACGTCACTTAGCAGGTGATGTGACAGTTTGGCCAAATTTATCGCTTACTTAGTTTCAGTAAAAATCCAATTTCACTTTATTAAGCGTTACCTGGTTGTGACATTTGTTTACACCAATTCTCTTCGTCGAAACTATATTACTTTGGACTTATGGAATTTGGTAATGGTCAAAATTCTAATATCATCCATATTCAACTCTATAGTCCAAACAAAAAATTCTTGGTTCAATAATAACAATTATTATTAACCGAAATGCTCTGCCAGAGACTTTGATTTTGAGCTGACTTGAGTTGACCGTGATACTAACCCCATATAACTAAGGAGACGAATCCTCTCTTGAAAAGTGCTTCAATTCCAATACTTCCACTCAATCCAACTATAGTCACTCGATGGAACGTCATGTCATGATTTGATTATAATCAAAGCGGTGTTTTCATATTGAAGATCCACGGTATTCTCAAATCGAAAGAACTGTGTAAATCAGTCAAATCGATATTTTCTGTTTGACCTTAGTTATATTGATAAACTGAAAACTATCGAGTGAGTCGTTCTATAGTAATTCGATAACTATCAGTACATAACCTCTAGGTGCCCCCCAACAGCCATGAGTAATACATTGCCCAACTTTTGGAGAGTGTTACGTACTCTAGTCTCAATGGGCACATCGATATTTAGTCTCGATGCATCTTGACTATGAACATTTAAAATGGTATATATTTGTTTTCATTATGATAAATTACTCACAGTTACAACACTTTGTGACTACTATCACAAAACATACCATTTACGGATTTTCTGTTAAATATACTTTTAATTTAATTAATTAATTATTATAACATATTATATCAAGTGTATAATAGAAAGAAAAAACTTTTTGTTTCGAACAAGATTGGTTATCGGATTTGATATATGTAACAAATTACATAATTGTCCCTAGAGCATACTCTTATATCTATCATCTGGTCCTAGAAAAAAAATGTTTTATTGAAATATCGCACTATCCACTTTATTCGCAAAATTTTATATGAATGAATATGCAAAAACTCAGAAGAAGGCTAAAACCGGAGTTTATCAGAAGATTGCTGATAGACTTAACTCGTGCAAAAAGAGTTCTCATGGGTTAGATTGCATTATTAATTTTGAGACATTAACTTAATTTCTAAATTGGGATATTATTACTTATTATGGAATATTAATTATTAATTATTTAAAATTAATCATTATTTATAATTTACTGTAAAATATAAATTAAACTACTTTTATGTTACATAGTCTCGAACCAACATCTAATCTATTTTTTATTCACGAACGCCACAACCTTTAACCTCTAATCCAATTTATTAACATCTAATCTATTTTTTATTCACGAATGCCACAACCTCTACCATCTAATCCAATCTGTTCCTGAATGCATCCTTTCTCTTTTAACTTACGAAAAACGGCAGCTAGCAAATAAGCAATGTTCAACAATGTTGTCAGATGCATATTTCTTTACAGTAGGAACGGTTAGGGTTAAATGTGCATAAAAATATGTAAAGAACGTAGAAAAAGTAAAATCGTTATGATGTAGGAATTTGTGGTGTAGAAATGATATAGAGATAAGGGAAATCATAGATAATCGTGTAAAGAACGCAAGGAAAGTATAATTGTTATGGCGTAGGGAATTTGTGTCGTAGAGGTGACAGTACTGGAATATGGAATATGGAATAAGGCAACGGAAGACGTAGAAAATATTACCGTGATGCTCTCTTTTCATATGCCCCTCTGACGTAAACATGGTGTAGGAAATCGGTTTTCCCATGGCGCATTGACGTCAAAGGTGGGTTGCAATGCAGAAACCATTTCGTATATTTTGTTATGAAATAGAAGGAAATAATAAGACATTAGAGAAAGAGGAAAAATATATTTCATTCACTACAGAGATTAATCGTTGAATAAATAGTATTGTTAGACTAAGAAAAGGGTAACATTTTTAAGCATCATCTGACCACATAACACATGGAAATATGAACAATAGATTCCATGGATTAAAGTGCATTATTTACCCATCCAAACCCTAGATATATGTATTTCTGTTTGACGATTAAATTTTCTGATCCTTTTTTTCTCTTTAGTTAGAACTTCTGGTTATTTATTTTGAGGAAACTTGAAATTCATTAATTTATGGAAACTCAACCTTTTACATTATAGAAATTGCAGGTTATCAATTTTTATTCCTTTTTTTAGGAAAAATTGGAAGATATTAAGCTTATCATGTAAGCTTTTATTAATGTTTCCATTCACTTCAGATGTGCTAAATCATGATCAACATTAGATCTAAACTTAATACGATCTTCTAGATACGTATTATCTTAATATTTGTTTCTCTAAGGAACAATAAAATATTTCTTCTAGAAATATAAATCATATATCAAAATAATTTTCAAAGCCTTCATTCAAATCTAAATCAAATCAAAAGGTTTTCAAAATGAAAACTCCATTTACCAACTATGTTTGGATTTCTCAAATCTATATCCAAACTAAAATACAATCAAATTCAATAAATTTGCTTGAATCAACAATATCAAATTTTATCAAGTTCAAACTTGCTTTCCAAAATAAATGAACTCAAAAACATAAAAATAAGCATGATATTGAGAACTACAATATAATAAGATTAGAAAAATAACAAAAAAATAAAATAAATCTGTAGTAGAATGAGATCTGAAGAAGTAGATCTAGAATGGAATGAGATCTAAAAAAAGAAAAAGAACAAATAATTTGAAAGATTAGATCAATCAAATCAGAAAAATGACTTACTGTTTTGAGATCTATAATTAGATTTGAAAAAGAATAGATCTGATTTCATATATTATCACAAATCTATAATTTTTTTTAGAGATCGTACTGGTAACGTGTTATAAAATAGAAGGAAATAAGAAGATATTAGAGAAAGAAAATATTTCATCCACTACAAAGATTAATCTTACATTTCCATTGTATTAGGTTTTTTATATGAAGGCCTAGGAGTTTGGAATAGAACTTATCCCACGATGTGGGACTAAACATAAAAACAATATATAACATATTCAATATTTATATTTATATATACTATAACAGTACTATTATTATCATTCGTTAAAGTTGGGAAGAATATTTTTGTGCCACCACACGCGCTACCTTGGCATAGAGAGTAACTACCGTATTATCAGCATGACTACCACAAAACTCACGTACAAATTTCCAAAAATACTTTGGAAATTGTATACTGCCGTACAGTTAAGTGTAAAAGCAACATAATCTTCCATAACAGTGACATCCTTCTTTAAATCAATTGAGCAAAGCACGTTTCTTTCCACTCATTTCTTCGTAGCCAAAGCCAACATTTACCTTTTTTACTATTTTAAGCAAGTATCATGTCAATTTTAAACAAGAAAAACGTACGTTCATCCTAATATTAGAAACGTAAAGGTTCCATCATTCGTCGTGTGGTCGTAGGATTCCCAAACAAAAAATACGTGAACAAAAGCATTTCAAAATCAATAGATTGCTCCTTGGGAGAAGAAGAAAAACATGAAATTGTTTGAATCAACACTACGCATTATCACCTATATCCTTCTGTACGTGAAAACAGGAGAAGGGATAGGAATAAACTGGGGGACGTTCGAATCGCATAAAATAGCACCAAACGTAACGGTCCAGTTACTGAAGGACAACGGAATCTCAAAAGTAAAACTGTTCGATGCGGATGAAACGGTGGTAAGCGCGCTGGGTGGATCGGGAATAGAGGTGATGCTTGCGATCACAAACGGTATGCTCCACAACATGACTGATTACGATAACGCAAAGGAATGGGTGAAGCAAAATGTGACTCGCTACCTCCGGGCAAACGATGCGGTTGACATCACGTAAGCAAAATGTTCAAATTTTCATTTATTTTTGCTTTTTTTTAGTTATACTGTACATATTAAATAGTAGAAGCAATCTGAATCATTCTCATTGCACTTAATTTGAAGGATTTGAAACTTTTTATTGTGATTAATTTGTATTCATATATTATTATCGATTTTAGGAGTTAGATTCACAATATGAAAAACAAATGAAATAAATAGTAGGATAAATTCCTTTTTTTAGAATATATCGACACATTGACCAATTAAATATCATAATTCGGGTTTCAGATTACTTTTGCCTATGTTATAACAAAATAATAAATAGAAATAACCGAAATTCGGCACGCAGAAATAGGAGTGGGAAGTTATCCAGGTAATTTTCATTTAAATTCAAAATCTTTAAAATGAAATTAGGGACGATGAGATAAATAAAAAGTTTATTTTTCCTATCACTCACCCACTAACTTGCTTCCCTTATTAAATCACAGATACGTAGCGATTGGAAACGAACCATTTTTAACTGCATACTCCGACATGTTCACAAACGTGACATTCCCCGCGTTAAAAAACATTCACAAAGCACTAGACGAAGCAGGACTATCCAACAAAATAAAGACGACGATACCCCTCAACGCAGACGTATACAACTCCCCAGAAACCAACCCCGTGCCATCCGCAGGTGCATTCCGCTCAGACATATCCAACCTCATGACCCAAATCGTGCAGTTCTACAAACAAACCAACTCTTCCTTCATGGTCAACATATACCCCTTCCTCAGCCTTTACAACAACACCGGCTTCCCTGTCGACTACGCCTTCTTCGACGGATTCAACTCTCCCATAGTCGACAATAACTTGCAGTATGAGAACGTCTTCGATGCAAACTACGACACTCTAGTCTCTGCTCTGAGCAAAGCCAATTGCACCGATCTACCAATCATAGTTGGTGAAATCGGCTGGCCCACCGATGGTGATTCAAACGCCAATGCAAAGTTAGCCAAAAGGTTTTACGATGGTCTACTAAAAAAATTAGCAAGCAATCAAGGCACGCCTTTAAGACCTAATAGCACGCTTGATGTGTATTTGTTTAGTTTGTACGATGAGGATCAGAAGAACATACTGCCAGGTGATTTCGAAAGGCACTGGGGCGTGTTCAGGTACGATGGCCAACCCAAGTATAATATCGATTTGAGTGGTAAAGGCGCATCGGTTGGGGCAAAAGGGGTAGAGTACTACCCAACAAAGTGGTGCGTAGTGGATCCAAGTGCCAAGGATTTGAGTAAACTGGATGAAAACGCAAAGTACGCATGTGCACATGCGGACTGCACCTCGCTTGGAAACGGGTCATCCTGTGGTGGATTGGATGACCAAGGAAGAGCGAGCTATGCGTTTAACATGTATTTTCAAAACATGGATCAAGTTGATGGCAGTTGCGGATTTGATGGACTTGCAATGGTTACCGATAAGAATGCTTCTTCAGGTAATTGTAACTTCATGATTCAGATTGTTGGTTATGTTCCACCGGGTAAAGGTAAGTCTTTCGGGTCTGGTTCTCTGTCTCCTGCTTCTGCGCCGATGAGTTCTGGACCTGGCCCATCTGGTTCTGCTGACCCATCCCTGTCTGGTCCTGCTGATTCATCCAAGTCTTCCGCTTTCAAGATTCATGTCCCTCGGTCCCCGGTTTTTGGGGTTTCATGTCTTTTGGCTGCCATTTGTTTCCATTTCATATAAGCACATTTGAAAATGTAACTACGAAATTTCAGGTTGTAACATTGACTCGAAACATTGTAACGTTGGTAGAACACTAAAAACACATGAGATTACATTGCTTTTAACAGAGTAATGACACACAAAAAAGAATGTTAAAAAAAGAGCAGATGAAGAAACATGACTGTTTATGTTAACAACTAAAAAGAAAAGGAAAGGAAATATACAAGCCAAATGGAATACAACCTTTATACAACCAGTCAAGATGCTGGCCTCAAAACAATGCTAGTCCTATGATGATGAGACACTCAAACTAGATAATTCTAAGTCGATATCATCGATGCTATCTGCTATATTCTTTTCTCCATTGGAAGAAGCTTTGCTGCTGCATGAAGCTATGGCAGCGGCAGCTGCACATTCTTCAAAGCGGTAACAACCGATGAGATGGTCGTTGGTTAAGCCTGCAACTTGCATAAAGGTGTATATGACTGTGGGTCCAACGCTTCGGAAACCTCTTTTAACTAAATCTTTACTGATCACGTCTGCTTTTGGTGTTTTGACTGGGACTTGTCTAGGATACCGGAATTTGTTTGTGATAGGTTTGTTATTCACGAATGCCCAACAGTATTTGTCAAACGATCCAAACTCTTCTATGATCTACATTATCATGCGGCCAGGGCGATGTTAGAGTAAGACACTTAATATCATAATGAGATTCATTCATGCTTGTTTCAATGTTTTTGCTTTCGCCAAGGCATTCCCCAAAAGAAAGATGCTTAAAGTAAGACACTTATATTGTTCTACATTCTGTAATTTTAGTTTTTTAGACTTCAAGAAATTGATTGCAGGAACAAACAAACACGAACCAAAATTTTCCTACGACTTGAAACGGTATTTATTTTGTCGGTGCAATGACATCTTAGGCATAAATTTGCAGAGGAAGCTATCGTAGTAAAAATTTAATGAAGCATCCTATAATGCTTTAGTCCAGTGATTCATACATGCAGGCTTCTACATTAGGTCAAAATTAAATTGTTGCCAATTAGGGAAAAAGGGAAAAAAACCGCCTTGAGCATAATATTCGACATTTCATCCAAACAAAAAATGACACCGTCAAGCCAAATCACATATTACCAGAGCCATATACATACATACCAAGGTTCGAGATCTTGGTTTCGGAATTAGTTTTGATAGTTTGTAATTTCAGAGATTCCGGTTTAATTCGTAAATTTCAAAAATTTGAATTCCAGTTTCGGATTTATTTATTTATTTTTCAAATATTATACATAAATTTGTTTAATTTATTGAAACAAAAGGTATAATTTATCTTTACTTGAAAGTAAGATATAAATGAACTATACCGATTATTATAAATATTTATAACACTTAAGAAATATTTATTCATTACTTCATTTCAACTTTTTTAGTTACATTATTCGTATATTTTGTGATTTTCCATGTTTTTTAAATTAAAATTTCAAATTGAGGGAATTAGGCACAAGGACAAACTTTGTAAAAAAATTAAGACTGAAGGACAACCAAGTTTCATTTTTGGGTTGAAGGACAAACTTTGAAAGAAAAATTAGACTGAAAGACAATACTAGTTATAACTAGCATTATATTCGGTTTTTACACTATACAAAATTGCTAGTTATAAACAAGGTTCCAACTTCCAGCCGGCACAGTGGAGTTTCGACCATTCCGATCCAGTTCCGGCAGTGACCGGGACGAAATTGGAAGAAAATACCGTTCTTGGTTTTGGACAGGAAATCTACCATAAAATCGTATTACCAATTCGAAATCATACGGGAAAGGCTTAAATAAACAAAAAATCAAACAAAATAATTTCTATACTGTTAAAAGCACACCTGAAATAATCGTATTTTGCTATCGAGATTCTGAGAAGAGGGAAGAGGCGGTGATTTAAGTAGAATGTTAGGGTCGATTGAAAATTTGAAAGTTGGAGCATTCTTTTTGGGTTTAGATCTGGCATTATTTTTGAAGCCAACGATTGGAGGAAATGCGTTACAGCTAGGTGCATGGAAGAAGAAAAGTTTGGTGCATGGAAGAAGAAAAGTGGAACGAGCAATTTACTTGTTAATTTGAAGTGGGCTTAGGCCATAATCATAAGTTTGTTAATGAGTTAGTTATCAATTAGTTTAAATTTAGTTGGCATAGCTGTAATTGTAATCTTTTGTACATTCTAAAAATCGTAGTATAAACGTATGTTAATAGTGAAATTTTATTTAAGTGTATAAAAGTAACGGAACTAGTATATTGGAAATTAAAACGAAATTCTCGAAATTTCTGAAACGGAACCGAAATTTCCAAAATGAACAATGACCGGAACGGAAACGGAAAACGAAATTTTAAACCATGGTTATAACTAGCATTATATTCAGTTTTTACACTATACAAAATGCTAGCTATATTTAGCATTGTCCTTCAACATAATTTTTTTCAAAGTTTGTCCTTCAGCCTAAAAATGAAACTTATTGTCTTTCAGCCTAAATTTTTTTCAAAGTTTGTCCTTCAGCCTAAAAATGAAATTTATTGTTTTTCAGTCTAATTTTTTTCAGATTTTGGATACTCATATATTTGAAAATTAAATTAATTCTTTTTTAATTTGATTTTCAGTATTTTTTATTGAACATGAGTTTTGGCTTGGTTTCATTTCGGTACCTACCGAAACGAAGGGACCGAAATCTCAATGTTTCAATCAGACTGAAAACTGAATTTATATGTGTACATCATGCAAACAACTGACATCAAAATAATATTAATAACAATAGCAAGACCCACTTTATCCAATTACCATTTAAATTCTTTATAACGGTTCATACCTTTAACATTTGACGGGCATTTTCAATGATGCCACGCAGCTTTGGCTCTGATAATAGTGAGGTTGCGGTACTTCCAGAGGCTATGATCTTTTTCTCATTCAGTTTTGAGACTGCAACAGGGTCAAAATCCATGAAAACTTCCCTATAAAAAAAGAGGAAAATGGTAACAAAACATCAAATTTTCATAGTATAATATGACTTCCAGTAAATATTATTTGTCATAGAAGTACCTAAATATGTGTCTTTTACTTAGGATCGATGGCCATGCAAGCTCAGCTAATGCACCTGACAATACAAGCAACTCAAACAATTTCCTGTCATGATATATAGAACAATTAGAGGTGCCTGGGTATTGACTTAAATTTGAGGAACAAAATTATTAAACTACTTAAACTCGAATTATTATGTGATAATGTTGTGGTAACATACTTATCATTGTGGACAGGGACACCCCATTCCTCATCATGGAAAGCAGCATAGCATGGATCTGAATGCACAAGTAGAATAAAAAATAATAATTCTTATTAATAGTTGGTGAGTTTAACAAAAAACAGGATGCATTGACGAACACCCAGCATGCGAAGTAAAGAGTATGATTTGTTAATAGACCTTAAAAAATTCACAGGTTATATGCAATCCGTGCTATAACTACAGGGATGCACATGCTAGTTCATATCCATCATCCACAAATAGTATTATTTAAATATATACAAATACGATAACAACATAGTGTTACCAGTGTAAGTTATGAAGATAATACAATTTGAACACATCTGTAGATGTCCGTTTGTTATTTTAGAACCCTCAGCCTTCTAAAAACTGATCTCTAAGTTCTCCATGTCCTTTAACATATAAGACTTTTGATAGAAATACTACCATCTTCCATATTTGTTCGTTCATATTTGATATTTCCTACTTCGAAAATATTCAGAACAGAACAAAACAAAACAAACAAAATATTCAGTGTGAGATTTGATGTGGTGCACTTGGACCGTTTTATTAATCAGCCAAAGTGTTGGGTTAAACACAACAATTGGCAAAGAAATGTTCTTTGCTCACCAGATTGGATAGCTTAATACGTTGAGTGTTATACAACTGGTTATGTTAGAGATAATAAGATTCATACTCAACAATTATCGGTTGTTAATAACACTTGAATAGCAATTAAAGTGGTTGGCTATGGTATATAGTATGCCAAGAATGATGCAAAGGTGCATTGCAAGTCAATATCTACCAAAAATGCACAAAATCACTAATAGAGGTCACATTAAGAATGTAATTAAACAACAGAACGTAGATATGTGAGAAGCTGCAACTACATGTAGTTGGAACTTTACAACTGCATAATTAACAAACATGGTACAGCAACCTGCCAGCCTTACCTAAATTGGTAAATGCTACTAGAATCCTAAACTTACACCAATAGAAAGCCTACGTTACCCTAGTACATGATAAGTCACAACAAGAGACATAGAAAAATCAAAAATATCACCGAAACTGAAATTAATTAAGGAAAGAAGTATATTAAGATGTGCAGATTAGGAATTCTGAAAAAATGCTTCCAAAATAGTGCAAGTATGGAGAGAGAGAAAGTCGAGTATACGGTATTTCTATGAACTTGAAGTTCTAGGAACAGTTGAGTGAACTGTTGGATGCAAGCTTGAATATAAGGTAGGAAAATTGAGTTAACTAAAGTGGACAAATCCTTGTGTTAGACCTAAGGACTAAATCAAATGGGCACTGGTTGCCAATGCAGACGTAAGATTATGTTGGTGTTTCATAGCCTTTTTTATGAAGCCTTTTTTAACGTAAAACATGTTAAATGCGGCCATCAATACAGTTGACGTGTTCGCGAACACAGCATAAATATGACATTATATCTTATCATTGCTTGTGACTCACTCCTAAAGTGGTATATTTTTATAAGCCTAACAACAATTAGAAAAATAACTTAGCTACAAGTCCAGTAAAATTTATTGTTCACAATTGCCGATCTTCATTAATATGATATCAAAGTAAAGCTCAATCAGCATACAAGTTACCGCCCAACATGCACGCTCCGCATCAGTCAATCCAGTAATAAAGTCGATGTATCTGACTTAAGATATGTCACACATGAGAGAGCACATTGAAGGATTTGATCTCATTATCTCTATCCACTGTTTGGAGCCTTACAACTGTGATAGTGGTTCTCGGCAATATTTTGTAGATAGGATTTTATTACAATAAAAATCATCATCATCATATTGCATCATTTTGAAACAGTCTCATCCAAATACAAAATCAATACAGTCACTAAAAAAATATTTATTCCAACAATCAATTTAAAATATTATTTTGGAGTTGAAAGTCTCAATGGATTCCAAATTTTTGTGAAGATGATCTCGACAACGGATGAATGTTGTGAACAAAATTTTGTTCCCTTTCGAGAAAAATTGTCGGTAAAAGACAAAGGGGATTTTGAGGAGGAAATAGGAGATAAATGTCGATCCTTCCTAACATACGCATGCATGCACGCACACACATGTGTGTGTGTGTGTCTGTGTAGAGAGAGGCAGAGAGAGAGGGGGTCCAGATCCTGCATTAATTTATTCTCCCAAACTCCCCTACTGAATTTTTGATCTATATGCCTCAAATTTGGCTAATATTTTGTAGATATGATGTTTGTTACATGCATATCATCTTCTTAAATTTTTAGATCATTCCAAAACTTCTACCACATTAATATTACATGTTAGATCAACGAGCAAAATAAAAAAAATTGATGATCCGCATTAACTTATAATTTTGAATGGGTTAGAAGTCTTGAAATAATCTCAAAATTGGTAAAGATGATCAACGTAATAGGAACATCATATCTGCAGGAAAATAGTCGAGTCCAAAATATATAGATCAAGAAAAAGTAGGGCAATTAGATAGTGGGGGATTTTAATCCTTCCTCATATGTGTGTGTAAAGAGAGAATTCCTTGCGTGTGTGTATTGAGGAAAAGAATTACATATTTGGGGGTTTGGGTTTCTTTTTTTTTGGTGTGGGGGGGGGGGGGGATCCTTCCACATGTGTTTATGTGTGCGAATTAAAAAGTGCCAGTTATTTTTTGTTCTGTTATAATAAGTGATTTTGAGTAGGTATGATAATCATATCAGCGTCTAGCACAAAACTAGATGTTTTATCAGACATGAACTTCATGACATTATTGAAAACCTCAGAAGCAATTTCTAAGAATTGACAGCATGAAGATTACGAAGACAGTAACTCGATACTTTGGGACCACATAAACTGCAATTACCAATTAACTATAAAAAAATCTTTTGATGGCCACCTGTACCTCCAACAACTATAATGCTTCCAAAACGACAAACATGACTATAGCAGCCTTTTGTATACACTAGTATAAAAGCTAAAGGGGAAAGAATCAACAGAAAATGAATAAGGAGCACTAGTGACGATCCAACTATTCTCTATGGTTACAAAAATAGAACATTATGCAAGGAAAAGAATGCCATCTAATAAATGATAACTACATCATTAAATGTTTAATCCTATGGGTAGAAGGTACCAATAGATGCAACAAGACTTACAAAAATACACGAAGAAAAAGAAAAACCTAATGCTGCTGCCGATAACAACAACAAGAAGCCAAATATTTTGTTGCACCACTCTACTAGAATAAGCTTTAAAAATAAAAGGCCAAAATTAATTACAAATTTGAAATTTAAGAAAGTTTCAGCATTTATGATACAAATATAATCAATGACTTACTAATTTTACTACCATCATTTCAACGACACAAACAAAAGATTAATTATATCCTGAATTATTAATCACTCTCTTTTCCATTTTCTTCGTGAGCATCTCTTGTATCAATATAGTAAGCATATTTTTATCTTTACTATTAAGCAGAACTCTATATCCCTTCAAAGGAAATGTATGAATTAGTTGCAAGTAAAGGAGGGAATGATGTACACAGTACGCACATCATGTGGGTGACTATGCTAGTTATACACAAATACACATCATGCATTGTTGCAACTTCTTCATGAAAATTCAAATACATTGAAATCTTGACAAAATACAACGAATCTGGTGGCATTCAAACAATTTAATTGAAAATAAAAATAGGGGGAAAATAAAATTGAAGGAAATACCAGTATTTGGAGTAATCCAAGCACATCTCTTCTTGCCTTGCCAAAACTCTGGATAAGCACATTCCTTTACCTCACCATCCGAAACTACCTTCTCCAATTTTGCAGCGATTTTCTCTGCTTTTGGAACACCCTGTTTCTTTCTTCCCCCGTAATTCACCCTCCCAATCCTCCCAGTAGAAGCACGACTACAGAAAGAATCTGTGGATGCATCCGAAGAACACGAAGCATTCAAGGATAAATTTGACCTCAACAGGATCTCCTGTCTTCTCAATACAGTAGATGGCGCGCTCAACGATGACACCAATGTTGGTGATTCTTGTTTCTTACCGTTCTTGACTCTATGCTCTTCTTTCTCAGCAACTACCTGTTTCGAAGCGGGTTTTTTACCCAATGGTGAAACTTTAGCCTTGTTGCCAGCTGGCACAAGAACGGGCCGGGAGTCTGATTCCGACGATATGTTCATCGACCGAACCTTCGGAGCTCCGGACATCGAAATTTGTGAGACAGTCAACTTTCTGAGGAGGAAAATTAGGGTTTCACACTCACAAATCCCAAATGGAGTTCAGATTTGGTCCGGCATTGCAAACACACTAGATTTGAAACCCTAGATTGAATATGAAGGTGATTGAAAAGTGAGGAGAGAGAAAATAGAGATATATTTTTTACCAATTAATTTTGTAACAACTAACAAGAGAGTGAGTAGAGATTTAGAAATTCCGTGTTTAAACGGTGGCGACTGGTTGAAGTGGTAAAGATCAGATAAATAACCGGAAGTTGCCGATGATTTTGTACTGGGACCATATGAATTAGGTTTGTGCCAGCTAGGAACATAGAGCGGGCCCGCTGATAATTTAAATCAGCTTTTTTCACATTATTTTATTCGATTGTTAAATTTTTAAATGTTTAAAGAAGGAAAATTTTTTGATCAAAGCCTTGCAGAAAAAACTAAATATCAAAATAAGCATCTTCAAAAACTAATTAGCAAAATAGGTCTGGTTTACGTTTGTACTTGCGCAAAAATGGAATGCGCAAGTATATTTTTTTATATACTTAAAGCTTGCGCATTCCATATTTGCGCAAGCTATATTTTAAAGCTTGCGCAAATATGGAATGCGCAAGCTTATTTTTGGGCATCAAAAGGAAAGAGAGCTGAATCTGGAGTCATTATCATACCTATCCTCTTTCTTCTCAAAACCCTCCTCATTTCCAACTTCAAACCCATTTCAAATCCAAATATCTTAAGTCAAAATCATTTTTCCCCATCTATTTCTTCAAACAAACACTCTATTGCCCATAAAATGAAAGCTAGCTCTTCATCTACGTTGATTAGAGGTAATTATAATTCCTTTTTTTGAAAATTAAGATGTAATTTAGAAATGATTGTTGTTGTTTGCGGAAAAGGTAGTGTTGATGATGTTGATGTGAATGTACTCACATTGTTGGTTTCTTTGATGACAATGCAAAAGGATTTGAAGTAGTAATATAGCAAAAACCCTAACTTTATACATAGTTTTTGTATTGATAAACGGTTGTTGTTGTTTGTAGAATTGTCTCTTGGACCCGAAGATAGAAGTGTTCTTTATCTTCAAGAACACCATAGGAGCCAAAACGACACATTAATGGAGGTAAATGTTCGATATTGGTAAACCGGGGAAGTCAAATATGAAGTCCTAATTATAATTTGTTTATATATTGCAGGGTGTTGAAACTGTGAAGATATGCGATCATTCGAGCAAGCTCAAGGAGATCGATTTTAAAGATCCAAGATTGGAGCCGAATCTACGAATCTCCAGATTTTGGAAAGCTATGCAAATCGACTACATTCGGCTCGATCATCACCTTCTTACCGCTTTATGCGATAAATGGAGGCCGGAAACAAATACGTTTCATATGAGAGTCGGGGAGATGACAGTGACTCTAGTGGATGTGCATTTTCTTTTCGGTCCTAAAGGAGACGGTCGTCCGGTATGTGTGCAAAATTTAGATATCGATTACATTGAATTGGCTCATGACTTGCTTGGTATTTTTCCGCTAAGAGAGGCGGTTAAGTCTAAAAGTGATTTGTCAATGACTTGGTTTAAAAGCGAATTTTCTGAACCACTACCCGAAGGGGCGACCAATTTAGATATACTTCGCCGCACTCGTGCCGTGATATTGTATTTTTTGAGTTGCCGATTATTTCCCGATCATTCAAAAGGGAGATTAAGTTTGAAATTTTTACATTTTTGGATGATTTGGCTGACTGTGGTTATCATTCTTGGGGTAGTGCTGTTCTATGCTATTTGTATAGTGAGTTATCGAACGTTGCCTTGCAACGTCGAAAACTTTTAGGGGGTTCTGCAACGTTGTTGCAACTATGGTCGTGGTCGCATATTGCCATTGGACGACCGTCTATTAGAATTCCTACCGACTTAGATCCGTATCTTCCATTCGGGGCTAGGTGGAACTGTGCTAGGAGTTGGCGTGAGATGCCAAAAAATGTACAGTTTTACCGTAATGAGTTGGATTTGATGGCGGATG
Source organism: Allium fistulosum (assembly GCA_030737815.1). Classification (NCBI taxonomy): domain Eukaryota; kingdom Viridiplantae; phylum Streptophyta; class Magnoliopsida; order Asparagales; family Amaryllidaceae; genus Allium; species Allium fistulosum. Next base: position 1,187,253,095 of record CM060904.1, on the reverse strand, counting down.
ATGCGGTTACATGGGAACCATATTCATTAGTGTATAAATTTGGACATCCGGATATTGAGTATTCGTTCGCCGGTTGGATTGCTAAGAGCCGACCGATTCTATTTCTGGACTTTGAGTTGTATGCACCCGATCGGGTGATGAGACAGTTTTCCTTTGATTATCAGCACATTCCCGATCCTGTCGTCCCCCTTGACCCAGAACCCACTAGCTGGATGGCATTTTTGCAAGAAAGTATTGCTATTTGGGAATCAAGAATTGATCGTGCCGAATGAGCACGCGACCCTCCGACACCTTTGAGCGAGTACGAGTATTGGTATTGGCGAATTACTCGTCGTTATATCCTTAAAAAGTCGGCAAGGAAGTTGGTTGCGTACACTCCCCATGCTCCTCCAGAACGTGATGTTGTAAGTGTTGTATTTTCAAATTTTGTATAGTTCAATTTTTATGTCATATTGATGCACTGTTATGATTTATGGTTTAGGTAAGCGGAATATACAGCGCTTTGGATGTGGTGGGCGAAATAGAAGAAAGTCATATGGAGCCGGACATGGTCAAAAGCAAGTGCATTGACCTACGACGAATACTTGACACGATTCTGGGTCGGAACAAGCTAAGAAGGCCGGCCAAGCCGCTGTGCATTGTAGAAGAGCCACCGCGTTGTACAGAGGAGACACATACCACACTAGCGGGAGGCTTCACAACATCCCGGTGGCGAAACTACAGCTGGATGGCCTGCTTGGCCCGAGGTAGAGCATCAATACACCGGCGGAGAAACTCACGCTGAATGGCCGATTTGGCACGAAGGAGAACAACAATTCGGCTATGTTGGACAGTCGACATACGAGCATACGCAAGAGCCGTCGCAGTGGGAAATTCAACAAGAAGAACTCTTTTTTGGGCCAAGTCAACAACAAGAAATTCCGCTGCCTACACCCGCTCCAACATTCGAAGAAGGTCAAGGATCGGCTCCCATCGTGTACAAATGGAAGAAGAAGAAAAGAGACACCCCACTCGAGCTAAGAAGGATTCGTGATTGACGGTGTTGGTCATATTGCTGTTGTTTCTTTTGGTTGGGTTAGGTTAGGGGTTGTTGCCTTGTATGTGTCTATGTTATTGTACGACCTGTTATTTGGATGAATTTAAATTGTCAGTTAGTTCGTGTTAATTATTTTGTTTTTGATGGTATTGTTAATGAAATGACGTGTTATTTGTTTTGCCTTGTTGTGTGGAAACAGCTCTCTGTTTGGAACTGACCCATATTATAGCTTGCGCATATGTGGAATGCGCAAGCTATATTGATAATATAGCTTGCGCATTCCACAAATGCCCAAGCTATATTATTGGTCAGTTCCATACAGAGAGCTGATCTGCCAAATATAGCTTGCGCATATGTGGAATGCGCAAGCTATATTTACAATATAGCTTGCGCATTCCACATATGCGCAAGCTATATTTTTGGTGGAACTGGGTAATTTGCAGCGTTCCTCCTATGCTACAAAATATCAAATGTAGCATTTGCGGGCTGCTGTAAATAACCAAAAATATAGCTTGTGCATATGTAGATTGCGCAATCTATATTAGGCAGATCAGCTCTCTGTATGGAACTGACCAATAATATAGCTTGCGCATTTGTGGAATGCACAAGCTATATTATCAATATAGCTTGCGCATTCCACATATGCGCAAGCTATAATATGGGTCACTTTCAAACAGAGAGCTGTTTCCACACAACAAATTACACAATTTCACAAAAAAGTCTGAACAACATGCAAACACCATTCGATTAACAACACCATCCGAAAAAGTTTCAACAAGGCGTACAGTAACATATACGTTCTAGTTCTATTACGATTCAATGCGGACAAGTATTTTTCTTGTGGCCAATAGAACCACATTTGCTACATCTATTATGGCCGGATGAAGATGGCGGATCCATAAAACCTTTTATTCTAGTAGACCGAGGACGACCTGAATTTCTGCGCACAGGCGGCGGTTGTTTAATTGGACCATCGTAGACGTTCCAATGTCGACTATCCGGTACAGGGTGGAATAAAGAAGCATAAGCTGCGGAATACATAGCCTTTGTGTACCACGGGGAGATTAGGTCAAAATAAGCTCTATTAGCACCACCCGAACCGCGTGAACAAGCCGCTAATACATGGGAGCATGGAAAATGATCTAATGTTGGCATGTTGCACGAACATTTGGCAACATTATCTTCGATATTCACCGTATAATCAAACATATGCACATCTTTCACCTGCCATTCAACGAAGCTATATCTCTCTATAGACATGAGCCTCGATTCTTCCATTCTTCTCCGCGCTAATGCTTCCCACCTAGGTGCGAGCTGCGACGTCCACTCTTCACCTTGAGTACGTCTTTCGACGAAGTAATGGTTTAGTCGATGAAACGTACGTGCAACCAATGATCTAACAGGTAAATTCCTAGTTCCTTTGAGCACACCGTTAAAGCTTTCAGAAACGTTGGTCGTCATCATATTGAATCTTACTCCGCCGTCGTGACAAAGAGTCCAGCTTGATTCCTGGTCTTTCAAACTTCTTTCAATCCACGCATCGCCATCTCGATTTACATCCTTCAACTGTTTTCGAAGATCATTATATTTTACGACCTCCGATGCCGTGGCACATGCGTGTAATAAATTTTGTAGCTCATCCGTGCCAAACCCCGCTTTCTTGAAATTTGCTTTAATATGACGGATACAAAAACGATGATGATGTTCAACTGGCCAACCTTCTCTAAGCGCACATGGAATTCCTTTCATACGATCCGAGATAAAGGTGATACATCTAGTACGTACGGATGGAATATAATTCCATATGCAACGAACAAACCAACTCCATGTTTGCCACGACTCTGTTTGCACAATAGCAAAAGCTAAAGGAAATAACCCTTGATTTGCATCCACTCCAGTTGCTACTAGTAACGTACCCAGATACTTCCCGTATAAATGAGTGCCATCAATAGACAATATGGGTCGACAGTGGTCGAAGCCTTGAATAGAAGGTCTGAAAGCCCAAAAAGCACCATCAAAAACACCATGACTATGAATAACATCATATACGGTTCTGGGGTTGGTATGTTGTACGGCTCTAAGATATTTCGGCAATTCCGTGTACGACGATTCCCAATCGCCATAAATCATTGCAACAGCTTTCTGCAGTCCGTGCCAGGCTCGATAATAACTCACTTTAATATGAAACATGTTGGACATTGTCTCTTGAACAGTTCTTGCAGTCATGTTTGTTTCAGCTTTAATCAACGGAAGTATTTTGCTGCATATAAACTTAGCAGTTGCTTGTCGATGGTTTGAGTTGATGGTTGCATTTAAACAAGTGTGATCGCCGCCATATGTGGTTATCTTCCACCCGTTTGAATTTTTTCTTACCGAAAGGCTTGCATGAACTCGCCAAGGGCATGTTTGTTCCACAGCACAACGGACCGTGTATTGATTTGCACGTGATTTCAGAACTTGGAACGAAACTGAACATTTAATCGACCATTCACATAACTGTTCAACAAGCTTCTGCTTACTTTCAAAAATTAACCCAACTCGTGGACCGTTCTCCGCACATTCTCTTCCAAAAACTTCCATGTCTTGATGACAATTTTGCATTATCGATTTCGCCATCATTGATGCCGTGCATAAATCATCGGCTAGAGCCTCTTCATATGTGATTTGTTCTTCTTCCGCATTTACATCATCAGCCTCCTCAATGTCTGCATATATGATTGCATCATTGTTAACTTGCATTTGATGGATCCAAGTTCTATCCTCATCATCCGCACAAGCTACTTCCATGCTATCCAATTGTCCACAAATCTCGTGTGGAGTAAGAACATGATCATCGGCACCATCGTCGTCACAACCAGTAAATTCATCTTCTACACTAGGAATACAAAAAACAAAGGTCATATATTTAGCATTAACGTAAGTCAAAATACAAGTACAAACGTATAATAGTACTCACTTTTCAAACGCCTGCGACTGATTTGGATTTATAGCGTTCGGCATCATATGTTGTTCCTGACTAGAAGAGACTCCAACCACTCCGCTGTACCTTTGAAGTAAATTTGTAAACTCTCCACCTTGATGGCTTGAAAAATACGACGGATACGCCGAACATTGTGTTTCTTGTAACTGTGTAGTGTGCATATACTCATCCCCAGAGATTACTGCCGCTTGTGTTTCAACCACATTTTCATGTTCCACTCTCACAACGTATATTTCTATCACTCTCATTCCAACTGAAAAAGTGGAGTTCAAATCGTTGTCGTCTTCCAAATCAATAGCGGATGCACCATCACCCCGAACCCATTTCACCGCTAATTTTAAATCATATATCATAGGATTTGCTTTTGTCACTTCAAATACCCTTTGTTTAAGCTCTTCGAAACTACACTGATTTTTTATTGTCGATCCTTTTCGCCTCCCGCCCACATATCTAGGTTTACCTTCATCATCAACCAACAATTCGCCATCAAAGTAAAATATAGTCGGAACCTTTGACATTATCTGCAAAATAAGTTCCAATACTACATTTATAGTTTTTGTTCACTGACATAAGTATAAACATCAATTTGATGAATTATTACCTATTTTTTCAAAGTAGATTTTGCTTCCGCATGCAATCTTCAACCAAAAGCAGTCAACTCAATCTTTAAAAAAACCAAAACAAGCAAATCAATATAATAATACAACCAATATATGTTGTCATTGAAGTCAACACTATCAAATGAATTTCAAAAACATAATAAACTTTCCACCATGCTCACAATACGGGTTACAACAAATACAAACATTTTCGCAACAACTCAATACAAATCCAACGGTACAACATAAAATCCGAATATTACAACTTAACCAAGCCACAAACATCTACCACATTCTAGGCCTTTCAATGTTCGTCCTTAATTCTTCATTCACAATTTCCAAACGACTTATTTCGGCTTGCAATTCGTGGGCATACTCAAGTCCCCTTTCGCACAGGGGTTGATCAATCCATTTAAAATAATTGCAACAATCATATTCACGAGGATTCAATCTATGTTCGTTGTACGAACTACACCCGAAAAACCTTCGTCCAGCATTCTTTTCCTTTCTGCAAACAACCACTACACACATAACTCCGCAATAACAAGTTGGATATGATCGTTGTCCCCTTGGCAAGGATGGACCAACAGGATGTATAGGCGTCAACAAATTTCCACCAACTCTATGTTGATGGCCGGGCATTTTCGCAGAAACAACTTCACATAAACGACCGTGTAAGGTTGATGATCCTGAATGAAATTTACGCGGTACTGGTTCAAACTGTGTTTCTGGAACATGATCGACATCAAAGTCAATATGACTTGAACTTGCAACTCCGATTTTCTCTTCAACCTCATCAAAATGTTTCATCAATGTTTCGTCGTCTATCCCCCAATCATTACTGTCTACCGTCACAATAAACAATAAACAATTAAGGTGTAAATTAGGGTTTTTAATTTACTACTATTTAAATACGGTTTCCCAATTCATCAAACACTAACAACTAATTCAACAACAACACCATTGTCTAATAATTAACACCACCTCCACCAATAACTCTTCATTTTCAACAACAACAACAATCATTTCTAAATTACATCTTAATTTTCAAAAAAAGGAATTATAATTACCTCTAATCAACGTAGATGAAGAGCTAGCTTCCATTTTATGGGCAATAGAGTGTTTGTTTGAAGAAATAGATGAGGAAAAATGATTTTGACTTAAGATATTTGGATTTGAAATGGGTTTGAAGTTGGAAATGGGGAGGGTTTTGGGAAGAAAGGGGATAGGTATGATAATGACTCCAGATTCAGCTCTCTGTCCTTTTGATGCCCGAAAATAAGCTTGCGCATTCCATATTTGCGCAAGCTTTAAAATATAGCTTGCGCAAATATGGAATGCGCAAGCTTTAAGTATATAAAAAATATATTTGCGCATTCCATTTTTGCGCAAGTACAAACGTAAACCAGGCCTATTTTGCTAATTAGTTTTTGAAGATGCTTATTTTGATATTTAGTTTTTCTGCAAGGCTTTGATCAAAAAATTATCCTTTAGAGAATAGTAGAAGTAATGACATAAAGGAAAAAAAATAGTGATCCGTAGAACATTTGTGTACTTTATTATACACTTTGAAAAGAGCAACCAACAAATTCGACAAGTAATTCTAACCCAACAACTTGTACAACGTAAATATATAAAACATTTGAAATTTGGTAGCGCGTCTTATTTTCGGATTTTGTACGTGAAAAATTCTTTTCTAAAACATGTTTTAAATTACGCCTCTATTTTTTATTTTCGGTGAAAGAGAAAAAATTCAGTTTTTTTAAAAAATTTAAATCTGAACATTAATCGCATGTTTCTATGGTCAAAATAAATTTTTTCTACTTTTTTTTTGAAAATACACAAATACTTGAAGAGTTCTCTATAAATATTTTCAGTTTAGAAATTTTAAAAATTTGCAGTTTTCTGCAAATATTTGCAAAATTTTCCGTAAATATCCAAAAACTAAAAAAAAGATTTTTTTTTTATAACGTTTTTTAGATGGAGCGGCGGTGTATTTTGAAACTTTAGGAGGTTTTTTATGAAAGTTGCCTATAAAATAAAAACCCTCAAACCTAATAAATAGAGTCCAAAAAAAAGTAAAGACAACAGAAAGATAACAGCGAAAAGGTAATTAAGTCGGTGTCTACATAACCTCACTAACATAACTGCCCATAAAACCAACACTAGCAACCCAACAACGACATCGACAAAGCACATACCATTAATAGTAACTAGTTAAAGTAATGACAATGGAATCCATTTTATATCTAATTAACATGTTTTTGTTCATACATGTTAGATCTTTATTTCTTTTATAACACTAGTTTTTGATTCGTATTTCTAATGGAAGAATTGTTGATTTGTAGTTCCAAAAAAGAATGAGATTATAAAAAATATTGGTATGACATCGATTATTAATTGCGTGTTTCTTTGTAGATAGGTATGTTTTAAAAAACTCTACTCCGGAGAGTAGAGCTAAGGGATTCAAGTGGCCCGCCACAACCGACCCCCTCCCCCTTTAGTCAGCCCAACACAGAGCATCAATCCCCTAAGCATTCTGACTTTTTCGAGTGACAACCGCTCCACGTCTTAAGGGTTACATAGTGCAGCTTGCTAGGACTCGAACCCGCGACCTCAAGGAACTTTGTTCCATGGTCGCTAGGGAGCCCTGACCAACTGAGCTATGCACGTGGACAAAAGTATGTTGGATTGTAGTAAATGTTTTTTCAAGTTGCTTAAATATTATGTGCTTGATTAGTAAGTATGGTTGTTATGGGATTGAGATCAAAAGAATGCGAATTAATTATTTGTTTAAGAGGAAACTAGTGTTGAAGGGAATATTTTAGAGGAGATGAAATGATTTTGGAAAGTAATATTCATGTAGCTACTTTGATCATGGTTGTTGCAACTTGAAATGGAGAGATATATGGCTTGAATATTGTAAATTCACACTTTGTGATGTGGTAAAGTTGAAAGGAAACCATATGTATGGATTGGCTATTTTTAGAATCCAAATTTGTTATAAGTAAATAGCTTGTTGGAGGTAAAAAGGTTTAATAACAACATTTTAATCAAATAGTCAATAATACCTTGTGCATACTCATATACTCGTTGTCACATATATGTTCATAGAAACATACTTGAACACATACGTTCGCTCGCTGGCTCATTAACTATTTGTGAAATAAAAAAAGGAAAAAGAGATAGAGCATTGCTATACATACATCTGTGTGCATGGGGGGTTTTGCTGCATCAAACTGACACTTTTATGATTTCTCAGCTGCATAATTTGGAATTGCACAAAAACTTGTAAATATGTTATTACACGTTTCAAGACAATTTTCGTATATTAGGTTAGTTTGAATAATCCCAATGCATTGGCTGGTATTTTTTTAGTCGAATGATCGTAAATTATTATTTTTAAATCCAAATTGGGTCATATGATGCTATAACTTTAGGTGATATTGCGTAATGACATTTTTGATGTTTAGTAATTTATTGGATGATTTTGACTCTGTAAACTTGTAAGGCGAATAACTTTTGATATGAGCTGAATTAGGAGTCGAGCTAAATTAGAAGTCGAGACCACTTCTATTGGAAAGATGTGTTGGTTTCTCTTTCCGTGGAGTGGTAAGAATAGCTCTTTGAACTAACCCTTTAGGAGATATGCCTATTTGTAGATGGATAGTTTTTGGCCGGTTAAGCCGTAATTAGTGAGATGCAGGTTAGGCCTAAGAGAACATTTTAGGAATTATGCTGAGTGGGGCAGACTCTTCCTCGTCACACACTTCCCAGAAACAGTAAAACATCCATTAATCCACTTCTTAGTTAAAAAACAACTATTTTCCCTACTTTAATTAGCTTAATCTTGTCGTTAAAGGAATAATAGCAAAGGAATTAGCTTAATTACAGATTCGAGTGCATTGGGATTGGGGAACTCATTGTTCATTTCAGATCTTGCATTAGTTTGTGTGTATTTGGGTATTGGTGAATGATTTTTTATATCTTAATATCCTATGTTAGTTAATATAGCAAAAATAATGTTTTTAAGATGGTTTTCAAATGTTAAAACATTTTTAAACTTAGATCTATCCTTAATAACCTCTTTAAACGAATTTAAAAAGATAAAGATGTATTTTGATTCTTTTTAATTATTTTGTAAAACAACCCGACGTTTTGTACATGGTTAGATCTAGGGTGAAATATGTGTTTGAATTATGATTGAATTGCTTGTATGTGTTGTACAGATGTTATGTATTACTGGTGTATGCTAGTTTGTTGGTTTTAGTGTAGTTAGTGAGTAATCGTCATTTGAGTGATTCGGTGAAAAAATTGCTCAAAACGTGATGTGATTTAAATATGTTTTCTTGGAGGCGTAGAGAGTCTATAAAACAAGTCGCATGAAGTTTGGGTGAGTTTATTTTGATGAAAGAGTGATCCTCTTTAGAGGTAAACATCCATTAGTTTGGGTGAGTTTTGAGGTGAGAAAAATCAAGTCGATGGTGGGAGGCTAATCAAGTTGGTAGTAATAACAAGCGAGTCGGTACAAGAGAGATTAGGGGAAAGTTCATGATGGAGGGAATGCCAAGAGATTTGGACTTGGAAAATTTGATTAAGGAATCAAGTCGGCGCCGACTTAATTAACTTCGAGGCAAGAAGGCAGTTACTTCGAGGTTTTGAGTATAGGACTTTGGGCCGACATAGAATAAACTACTTTTACTGTAATACCTCGTAAATTTTAGAAATTAATACTAAGGGTATTTTGGTAATTTTAACTAAAATGGCAAAAAGGTAATTTTATAAATAGCTGAATTTGGGAACGAAATTATATCATTTCGTAGATAATATTTTTCTGGGAATTTTGATTGTAAGAATGCGAAAATCCGATATTGTATGTGAAAGTTATTAACGAAATAAGATTGCGGGTTTTGTAAACGGGTTTAACTCATTAAGATTTGAATTTGAACGGACATTTTATTCCTGCTTCCCTCTCTTATTTAGTTTCTAGAAAAATACGTACATTTCATTTTCTTCCCGACTCCATTCTTCTCCTCTACCTTCTTATGACTTAACTAATTCTAAATCAATTTCAAAAAATATATATACCAAATTGATCGGCATGAGAAGAGGGGTTTGATTATACCATCTATTTGGCAATTCGAGGGATTTGGTTGATGTTAATACCTTGGATATTGATTTGGATGATAATAACCTTGATAACAATCGTATACAATCATATAAAATATATATACTAATATTTTGCCAAGTTATATAGTATATAGTGCAGAATGTTACATAGGTATTGAATCGAAGATTGTATGGTATAAAGATTCAAGAGATAGACATGTAGAATCATGAGTTCAAAGATCAAGATATGAAGATTTCAAGGTTATAATTCAGTGTATAGAGTCATAGCATATATTGTTAAAGTCCTTGATAGAAATCTTCGAACTCTATCCCCAATTTTCTAATCTTTTATATTTTTAACCAAAATATATTTCAAAATATTTTATAAAAGTTTTTCAAAGTTCAAATGTTTATAAACTATCTTCAAACTACTTTACAAAGTATCAAATTATTTTACAAAGTATAGAATTTTCAAAACATTTTAAAACAAATAAGTTTTCAAAATACACTAGCATGTGTTGACATATAGGCATTGGGTGTGTCAACATACATGCCGCCAATTAATTTTTCAAATTTTAAAATGAAATGTCTATTCATCACAACTCTTCACGAAAGGAAACATTTGTTCATTTACTATATAAAGGGGAGTGCAAAGGAATTTTTTGACAACTAATTACTTACTTTCTTCCCTCCTCTTACTCTCTTGAAAATTCCATTGAAAAATATACTCTATTCTTTTCAAAGTCGCATAGAATCAATTCATACTTCATTGTATTGATTTAATATACTTTCTTACTATTTTCAAACATCTTTCTCTCAATTCAAAGATCAAAGTGTTGTCCAAGAAACTATAATGGGTTTGCTTGCTACCTGTTTAAAGTAGGCATTTGAAAGAACTCTGTATAAGTAATTATACGGGACTGAATGTAGAAGAAATCTAAACCAGTATAAATTCTTGGTGTCATCTCTCTAACTCTTTCTTTACTTTATTGCTTTTATTTTTATCTGTGATTGCATCTGTGACTGATTGTTAGTATAATTCTGTGTTGTTAATCTACAATTTAATATGAATCTTGAAAGAAAATTAAAAAGATTTACATAAGTTGGAAAAAACCATTCACTCCCCTTTAGTGTTAAATTAGCCTTAAACTCTGTAATTCTGCAACCCACATTTGGTATCAGAGCCCTAAATTTCAAAAACTCATAATTTGATTTTTGAAACGTATAAATAGCTGATAATAATTTTGTTAATACTTTTTTTAACACTTTTATGGAAAAACAATTTTGTGAAACTAATATATCACTTTCAAGTAAATCAGAAACTAATTATTTTGAAAATTCACTTGATATGTTAGAAAGGTATAATGCTGTATTACAGGAGCAAGATTGCTATATGGCTAATGGTGAACAAACACTTGATACTCATTCATCACGAATCAAGAAGGACAAATGGATATTGGACAGTGGATGCTCAAGACACATGATTGGAAATCGGAACTCTTGAAAGATATTATTTTAAAAGATGGTGGATCAGTTAACTTAGAAGACAACTCAAAAGGGTATGTGATTGACATCTGCAATGTTGGTAACTCTAAACTCCTACTATTTCTAATTTTTTGCTAGTTAGAAATCTGAAACATAACCTGCTTAGTATTAGTCAATTATGTGATAAGGGTTTTAAAATTAAGTTTGAAAAGGATAATTGCTACATCAAAGATAACGAGTCAAACATTATCTTTGAAGATATTTATAACATCTCCCTACTTGGAGGCCCAAAACTAACGGCTATGGATGTTGTAGTCATCCATAATTATTAATCTTCGACGACCAAATATGGAGGTGCTAGATACATAGATCACAAGAATATGGAAAAAAAATTAACAATTCAAAAAATACAAATTTCCACATTCAATTCAAAACCTTTCATGTTCATTACATAGTCCCAAAACATTAACCACGTTCGGCAAAATATAATTATTACATATACGCCAAGAGCGATGTATGAAGATGCCCTCTTGGTAGATCAGAGTATATAGTAAGGCTAATAAATCTGCCTTTACATCCAAATACACAGCGGAAAAAGGTAACTCTAAATAACTAACTGCCTCCTGCACGCCTCCGGAAGATTTATTCGTCTGAGAAGAGAACCTGAAAACCTTAAATCTCAAACTACTCAAAATCAATTGAGTACTCGAGAGTTTAAGGGGAAAACAAAAACTTCGAGTCGGATATAAAGCCTGGTATGAATAATAATCTAACATCTCAATCCTTTTAGATATCTAGTGAGACTACGCCGCTTGGCGGAATGGGTTTTCCCCTCACTAGTATCCTAAACCCTTTATAAAACCATATTCTGTGCTCTTACACCCACAATGGTTAAAACATACATTTTCAAAATATTATGAAGATATGCATACTTGAAAACATTTAGGATCTCCCATCCCCTGTTTAATCTGGCACCCTATCATAATTATAGTTTCTAGGGTCACTATTAACCTTTTAGTTTTCATGGGTTTACTAATAACCTTGTTATAATTAAGGGACACCCTGTCCTATTCATAGTTTTCATGGGATCACTAAAAACCTATAGGCTCCTGCCAGTTAACTTAATTAATTCATGGGTTCTCCTAAACCTATTGGTCATTCCAATAACTAGTCACCTTATCCTAGTTTTCATGGGTTGACTAGGAACCTATGGATATATCCAGTAACTCACTTTACATCCTAGTTTTCATGGGCTGACTAGAAACCTACTGATATTTCCATTAGCCACTTTCTTATTCTAGTTTTCATGCGTTTACTAGGAACCTATTGACTGTTGTCAATTCTCAATCCGGATATAGTTTGCATGGGTTCACTACAAACCAATTAGCCCCTGCTAACTGTCCTCAACACATAGTTTTCATGGATTTACTATGAACCTTTTGGGTACTTCCAATAACTACAAAATCATAGTTTTCATGGGTTTACCATGAACCTTTTGGTTTCCACCAATAACTACTCTATCATAGTTTTCATGGGTTTACTATGGACCTTTTGGTTTCCTCCAATAACTACAAAGTTTAGGCTTTCTATACTTTTGGTCACCCTGACTCCTTGGATGCAACTCTACTCATTCGGGAGTTTAGACAATTTATATTCACTATTGAGTTAACCTAGCTGGCTCTTCTACCCCCTTTTCCTCAAAATACAGTTATGGGTTATTATGTGAATATATTCATATTTGAAGAAGCAAAACAACAATTTAGAAATACCACTCTTGTGGGTTTAAGGTCCTTGGAATAAATTTCATAAAACACAGTTAACACCTTTAACTTATATTTTTATCAAGGTAATACTTCTTCAAAATTACATACTTAAAGTCATTACAAAACTCCTTTATATAAGCTGTGGTTTTTCTTTAAAAATTTGAGTATGGGTTTTTAAAACCTTTCGACAACGTCGAAAGCTTCTACTTTCAACCCCTTCGAAAGCTTTGCTTTCGACCCCTTTGAAAGCATAAATCATATCTTTTAAAACAATAGGCTCCAGCCTTTTTAATACTTTAAAGCACTTCCTTCGAAACCTTTCGACCTTGTTAAAGTATCATTAAACAAGAGTAGAACCATTCAAAACCAATGAAGGTCAAACCTTTCAAAACCATTGAAAATCAAACCTTCCGAAAGCATTGGGTTTGTACTTAAAAATACTACTTTGGGTCATAGTGAAAATAGGTGGAAGTATCTCTTTCAAAACCACACTTTATTTTATAAAATGTTAGGGAAGTTTGATGGCGTCGAAACCATCCTTTCGAAAGCATTAAAACATCGGGGAAACAATTGAACCTTTCGACAACGTCGAAAGCTCCTGCTTTCGACCCCTTCGAAAGGTTTGGGAAGCGACTTGTTTTTATAAAACCATTAAACCTTTCGACAATGTCGAAAGCTCCTACTTTCGACCCCTTCGAAAGCTTTAAACAAATAATAAAGGCGGCAAATCTTTTTTCAAAATCCAACAACCTTTCGAAAACATAGCTTTCGACTGTGTCGAAAACTCCCTTAAAAACTATCATTTCAAAACCATAGCTTTCGACAGTGTCGAAAGCAAGCATAGCTTTCGACAGTGTCGAAAGCAAGCATAGCTTTCGACCTTGTCGAAAGCTCTTAATAAACCAACCTTTCGAAATCATAGCTTTCGACCTTGTCGAAAGCAAACATAGCTTTCGACCTTGTCGGAAGCTTTTTAAAATAGGCAAGTGATTTTCTTTTTCAAATCAAAGTAAACTAAGGGTCCATCTCCTTCGAAAGCAACCCTTCGACACCATACCTTCCGTGGTCGAATTCACTGCATACCACTTGACTGATATCATGTGCATTTCTTTCGACCTTGTTGGTCATTGAAGTCGAAAGGTCTTGGTCCATAGGTCTAAGTCGAAAGGTTTGCCAAAGAAGGCGGAACCATCTTTTTCTGGGTAAAAGCTGAATTTGCCAAAATAAGTAAACTTTTTGTAACAAACTTGCCTATTTGTAAACATTTGATTGGCTTTCACAACTTTTAAATAATTTGGATAATATTTGCCGCATTTTCTCAGATCTAAAATCAAATTAACATTTAACAAATAAGCCCTTCCTCTTATAAAAACAATTAAATCATTTAGGTCCTCCTTTCGAAATAATTTAATTTCCATACTAAATCACTTAGTAAAAATCCTCAAAAATTCCAGAAATTTACTTTAATCATGTTATCTAACATATCAAAATTTCAGACCCAAATTCTTAATATATTTTCCAAAATAAATTTATAAACCTAAATAACCATATTTTCCTTTGAAAATTCATAACTAATTCTCCATGGCTTGGAAAATTATAAAAATTGAAAACCAACTCCAAAATTATGTTTTCTATAACATAAAATTTTTCCATGGCATTACAAATCAGTAAGCCTCGGTTTTACCCTAAATCGTGTATATCTCCTTTAAACAACTTTGTTTAAACCATACAATTTATAAATCAAGCATATCATCATTCAATATATCATAAAACAGATTTACCCTTAAATCCAAAACCATATGATTATAAAACCAAAATATAGATGTAGAAATTATTATTCACCTTAGAATGGATAAGGAAATTGTAGTTTGATTGAGACTGATTTATCCTAGCTTGATCCTAAGCTTTACTTTGATTTTCTCTTCTCTTCTTTCTTCCTAATGGCCGACCTTGCTTCCTTCTTATGTTTTTAATTTTTCCTTGTAATAAAATGAATGTGTATGACAAGAAGGAATGGTACAAGGGAGGGAAATATGGATGGCTATTTACCATAATGCCCTTATATTTAGTTTCTTAACCATTTATAAGTTCATTTAGTTAGATAAGCACAACCACTTTATTTATTAATCAACCTCAATCTCCTTACCTACATTATTCTATTTAATTTATTCTAATTAAATCTCCTGAATAAGGTCAATAAAATTAGGGGTGTTACAGTATTAGGAAGCATAACATTTATATTTTAAGTATGAAAGCGTCTAATGACAATCTGTCTTTTGGCTGAATCTAGTGACCCTTGGATTTGATATAAAAGATTTGGTCGCTTGAATTTTAAATGCCAATCTAAAGTTGTTAGATACGAACTTGTTAGGGGTCTTACTAAAATAAGTTTCAATGTCAACAACTTATGTGAAGCCCATCAACTAGGAAAACTTCATAAAAGTTCTTTTAACTCAAAAGGTATAATTTTTTACTTCTTATCCTTTTGACTTCTTCACCTAGATCTTTCCGAACCTTTGTAAATACAATCAATAAATCATAATAGTTATGTATTTGTAACTATAGATGATTTTCTAGATATACATTAACAATTTTCTTAATACTTAAAAGTGATGCCATTGAAATATTTAAAATTTTTACTAAAAGAATTTAGAATCAAATATCTACTAAAATTAAAATGATTAGGAGCGATTATGGAGAAGAGTTTGAAAATGAAATTTTTGAAAATTTTTGTAATAAGAAAGGGATTACACATAACTTTATATTTCCAAGAACACCTCAACAAAATGTAGTAGAACGTAAAAATAGAACTATACAAGAATGTGCTAGAACGATGTTAAATGATAGTGATTTACCTAAAAGTTTTTGGTTGAAGTGGTTGCTACATCATGTTATATTTTAAATAGAATTTTAATTTGACTTTTGACTATGAAATCTCCTCATGAATTATTTTATAATAAAAAGTCTAAAGTATCTATTATTAGAATTTTTGGTAGTAAATGTTTGATATTAAATACAAAAGATAATTTAAATAAATTTGATGCTATATCACACAAAAGAATTTTTATTGGATATTCAAATAGAAGTAAAGCTTACAGAGTTTTTAACACCAGAACTAACACCATTGAAGAGACATTGCATGTTTCATTTGATGAAAATTTTAAAATCAATAATACCAATTTTGATGAAGAAGAAAATATTAATAACGAAATTAAAAATAATGAAATTACTAATGATGAAAATAATGGTACTTCAGAAAATTCATATCCAAATAAGAAATAAATTTTTAAAAGATTATCCTATAAAAAATATTCAAGAAAATATAGAGTATGTTGTAAAAACAAGAAATCAATCAAATAAAATGAGTAATGTAGTTTTATCTCAACCAATGAACCTAAAAATCCAAAGGAAGCATCATTAGATCATTAATGGATTCTTGCTATGCAAGAGGAACTGAATCAGTTTACGATGTTTCAGAATTAGTTCCAAGACCTAAAAATAAATCTATAATATGAACTAAGTGGGCCTACAGAATTAAAATGAATGAACAAGGAGAAGTCATTAGAAATAAAGCTCGTTTAGTTGCTCAAAGTTATAGTCAGGAAGAAGGTATTGATTTTGATGAAACCTTTCCTCTTGTAACTAGATTAGAGGCTATCAGAATTCCACTCGCTTTTGCAAATTATAATAATTTTAAAATATTTCAAATGGATGTCAAAAGTGTCTTTCTAAATGGTTTTATTAAAGAAGATGTTTATGTAGAACAACCCCATTTTTTGAAGATGAAAAACTTTCAAACCACGTTTATAAATTAAAGAATTCTTTATATGGTTTAAAACAAGCTCCTAGAGCATGGTATCATAGACTTAAGTTCTATTTATTACAATCCAACTTTGATATATGAAAATTAGATAGTACTCTATTTATTAAAAGAAATAATAATGATATTCAACTTATATAGATATATGTAGATGATATTATTTTTAGGTCAACAATGAACAATTAAATAAAGAATTTTCTGATATAATGACTGATGAATTTGAAATGAGTCATATGGGAGAACTAACTTTCTTTTTAGGATTATAAATAAAACAATTAAGTAACAGTATCTTTATAAGTCAAGAAAAATATGCTAAGGACCTAGTTAAGAAATTTGGTATGTCAAATACTAGTGGTATGCCAACCCCCATGACAACTAATGAGAAATTAAATAAGGAAGAAAACTCAGAAAATGTAGATCAAAAACTATATAGAGGTATGATAGGTTCCTTACTCTATATAACTGCTAGTAGACCTAATATAATGCATAGTGATTGTCTCCGTGCGAGATATCAATCTCGACCTAAGGAGACTCGCCTAAAATCCATAAAAAGAATACTAAGATATGTAAACAACACATTAGATTATGGACTTTGGACTTTTTTATTCAAAAAAAGGTTCATTCGATTTAGTTTCCTATAGTGATGCCAACTATGCTGGATGCAAATCAGACTGAAAAAGTACAAGTTGAACTTGTCACTTCTTAGGACACTCTCTTGTTTCTTGGTTCAACAAAAAACAAAATTTTGTGTCTCCATCTACAACAGAAGCAGAGTATATCTCTGCTGCATTAGCTTGTTCACAAGTTATCTATATGTAATAAACTTTAAAAGATTTTGGTTTAAAGTTCTCTAAATCACCAATATACTATGATAATACTTGTGCAATAAATTTATCTAACAACCCAATACATCATGTTAGGACCAAACATATAGACATAAGACATTATTTTCTGAGAGATAACGTAAATAAGGAGCCATTTCATTCGAATTTATAAATACTGAAAATCAAATAGTCGATAAATTAGCAAAACCATAACTCAAACATCTTTTATTAAACTTAGAAGATAATTAGGAATATGTTCTTTCTCTGAATAAATATAATAACATATAAATTATAAATTTACAAAGAAAAACAAATTTCAAAATTAACCTGCATATGTTGACATACAATCTGCCTATATGTCGACATATACTGTAGATTTTTAAAACTATTTTCCCTCTTATATTCAAAATCAAAATATAACTATATAACCACCAAATTTTGAAATCTTTCTCATTTACCTATCTTCTTCTTTCTATAAATTCCAAATAAAATAAAAACAATGGATTCCTCAAGTTCCAAGCAACCAAGAGAAGAGACTGCCCCCTTTAACTTCGAAACCACCACTCTAGGCCCCTTTCAAACCATTACCATGGCCAAAGTTTAAAGGTGAGGATGATCTGAAGCTTGTATGCAACATGCTTTTAGAAATAGAGGTCGTTCAACTATGCCTCTTAAAGGAACAAGAAAAGTAAGGGCGCATCCTTTGTAATCTCCAAAAACATCTATTGGATAATGCAACCAATTCAATAGTAATCGAAGAAGAAACTCCTAATATTGTTATTCACAACCTTATGAATAATAAGAGAAAGAAGAGGAAGAGGAAGATGTCGTCGAAGATGAGGATGAGGTCAAATGTGTAAGAGAAGTTTGCTTCGATCATGATGGAAATCTTATGGAACAAAAAGGAAACTTTTGTCTCCACTATCCCTTTTGCCTCATCCATAAGTCTCCCATAATCAAAAAGACGCGTTAATTCATACGTTTAATTTTGGCTTGTCTAGGTTTGATTGTTAGAATTATTAGGTTTTGATTTGGTTTAGTTTGTTTAAGAATGTATACTTGGATTGTAATTCGATTTGTATAGTTTGATTTTAGATAAATAAAGATTGTCTTATCTTATTTAAAGTCCCTATATATATATATTTTTGAAAGGCAAGTAGGGTTGAATGGACCCTTACCATATTTATTAACCACACATAAACAAAAACAAAAGAGAGCACTAACAAGCTAGAGCTCTCAAAAGCAACAGGGAAGACTAAGAAGAAATGAGAAGGAAAGACTCAAACAAAACAAACAAGACAGAACAAGGAAAGTCCCTATATATTAAACATCATATCATGTTTAGTATGCTTCGATTATTTTAGTCCTTAATTATTAATTATTGACTCTACAGTTTTTAAGTATTTTTAGAGGTAATTTTATTTTTCACCCATTTTTTGGGAAGAAAATATAAAATATACACATGCATATATTCAGGACGGTTATGTAACTCAAGGGGAGTTATATTACATTTTATACAAGAATATTTAATGGTTGTCATCATAAAAAATGAAGAGATTGTTAATACCTCAGTTATTGATTTTGATGATAACAACCTTGATAACAACCTTATACAATCATATAAAATATAGATACTAATGGTTTGCCAAGTTATATAGTATATAGTGCCGAATATTACACATGGTTGAATCAAAGACTGTACAGTATACAGACTCAAGAGATAGACATGAAGAATCATGAGTTCAAAGACCAAGATATGAAGATTTTAATATTATAATTTAGTGTATAGAGTCATAGCATATATTGTTAAAGTCCTTGATAACAATCTTTGATCTCGATCTCCAATTTTCTAACCTTTTATATTTTTAACCAAAATAAATTTCAAAATATTTTATAAAAGTTTTTCAAAGTTAAAAATGTTTATAAACTATGTTCAAACTACTTTACAAAGTATCAAATTATTTCAAAGAGTATAGGATTTTCAAAACATTTTAAAACAAATAATTTTTCAAAATACACTAGCATATTGTAACGACCCGAAATTTAATCGCTAAAGATATGAATATTTAAGTATATTTTAAATAATAAATAAATGGATTTTTATTAATAAATAAAACTATTCTAAATAATAACTAATGATAATAAAATCATTTTCAAATTTTATTTACTAATATATATAGTTCACAGAGAAATAGAAAATGTGACCGGAATTTTTTTCTTCTGAAATATTGATTTTTCATCGGCTAAAAGTTATCTAAAATGTTGTAACACTATTGTAAACACATATATACACATTACAAACTATTTTAACATAATGAATACATGTATATATGCATGTACATATTTTCTCCTTAAGTATATAAATATATAAGATAAAAGGAGATTTTATTAATAAAAAAGTGTATATATATTAACATATAAAACTATCTTTTTCAAGTGGGGAGGGGGGAGGGGGGTACAAGGGGAGGACGTAAATGAGGGGGAGGGAAATGGAGTGCATGCATGTGTACATATTATATTATAAGCACTTATATATTCTTAAATAAATTTCCTAAGCCTATATATACCACCTCTCTTTCATGTTTCTCATTTTACAATCCTCCTCTTCACTTTAAAATTCCTAAGAGCTTAAGAAAAACATATCCATGGCTTCTTTTCATATTTTCTAAGTTGAGAAAATCACTTCTTTCTACTTAAAACACTTCCAATTCTTGCTAAATACACTTCTACAAGCTCTACAACACCTCCTCTTTCAAAGTTGCAAGCCGATCCACCCTAAAACCCCATGGCCGTACCCAATATATCCTATGGCCAAGCCTAATCAAGGTGTTTAGCCACTCAACGACTCCATTTTTGCAAGTTAAGACCAAATTCTATCTTTTATCCAAGTTTTAGCAAAAGCTCGCCTTGAGTTAGTAAAGTTTAGGTGAGTAAAACTCTTATTTTTGAAAAAGTAAACAACTTGTTTTTGATGAACTATATGTTGTAAAAATATAGAGTTTATTGTGTTGAAATATCACGTTGTTTTGATGGCATATGATTACAAATTTGTGGTTGAACTTGGATTTGTGATTTGGATGTCAAATGATATATTGGATATGGATATGTGAATGGTGTGATATGATGGTAGTGTGTTTATGAAAAAAACCAAGTGTTGTGATGTAAATGTTGAGAAGTTAGCTCCTTTAAATGTTGCAAAGGACTTGAGATCCGATTTGAAAACAAAAGCTTGTTTTCTAGTTTTGGATTTACTAAATGTATTCCAAGTTTTCGCCTTTCTTTAAGTTTTCAAAACTCTTCCATTTGTGTTTCAATACATGTAGTAGCTAGAGTTAAAGTGAGATTTTCACCTAGAAATCAATACTAGCGAACTGCGCTCATAGCGATAGTCGCTATGAATGCAGTTCGGAAAATTTCACGATTTCAAGTTTTTAAAATGTTTTCTTTTGAATTGTTTTTGAAAAATCATTTCAAAATAATGAAGTAAGTAAAAAGGTTAAGCTTTTGTTATTTAATAATTTATTATTTAATTCACTAATTAAGGTAATTATTATTTAATTAATTAAGTAATTAGGTTTAGTAATTAGAGTTTAAGAAATTATTAACTAAGTTAAATATTTTTAATTAAGGAAGTTTTAAATAATGAATAATTAAGATAAAAGAAAATTAATTTTTATTTAATCAAGTTTATTTACTTTAATTAATCATTTAATTAGTTAATTATTTAATTAATTATTAGTTAATTAAAGGTTAATTATCCACTTAATTAGAGTTGAATTATAAATGAATGTCATTTAATTAAAGCCAATTAGATTTAATTTTTAATTAATCTTTATTTAATGAAGGTTTAATTTTGACTTAACCAACCTTAATCAAGGTTTAATTATTAGTTGGATAAATTAAGACCTAACTAAGATAAATTAGGGTTATTTATGATTTAATTTTGATTAATTAAGATTAATAAAGTTTAACTAAATTTTAAACTTATGATTTAATTAAGGTTTATTTATGTTAAAGTTTCTTTTGAAACTCTATTGGTTATTTATTTTTAACTAACTTTCTTTTTTAAGTAAATTGTTTTAAAACCAAAGGATCTCTTGTCCATGCTATTAAGTAGCCAAATGAATTAAAGTAGTTGTAATAAAATGTTGACACGTTTTATTGAAAGTAAGTCGACTTGTACTTATCACAAATACTGCACTTCGGGAACGTGATGAATACAAGGGAGTTAATTTCGATAAGCAGGTCATGATAATCTAAGCATATGGAAGGTATGTTCATATGAAAATTTTACACCCTGATAGTGGAATGGTCCACTATAAACAACTTAACCTTTAAAATTATCGAATGTTGGTTTGGAGAAACCGGCTTAGGATAGTAGTTGTTATCCGAAAACCAATTCGAACCACCATAAGGATTCGAATTGGAAATTGTGAAGGCAAGGTCCAAGATGAAGACTGTTAACTGGGTTTTTACCCAGGAAGGAATCCAGATAAGTTAAAACATATAGGCCAAGCCAAAAAAACTCAAGACTCAACCAAAAGGACCAGAGGAATATGCCAAGAGGGACTCAAGAAGAATTACCCAAAAATCCACTAAAGGGACGGATCGCTAGCGATCCATCACCTATGGATCGCTAGCGATCCATAAGGATGCATTGCAAGTTGTCCTAACCTCTTGCATTCATGATATACTATCTCTTCTAAGAATACTTGCCAAGTTTCATAGCATTCCAAGCAGTGTAGTTCAAGAAGTAAAGACTCATCTGATTCAAGCTATTTCGACCAAAGCGACTAACTTAAACTGGACCTAGAGAACTCATATGGAATCAGATTGACTTGAAATTTGGTGGAAACACTTAGAAGACATAAAAGAAGGCTCATAAAAAAGAGCATGATTGGAGAAAGTATAATGGATTGTTGGCAATCTATCTTGATGGATTGCGAGAGACCCATGTAGCTTAGTCCATATTACTTGAAATTTATGGTGTAGGTCCCGCATACCCTCTAGAGTGTACCTGCAAAGTTTAGTCTGATTTCGTTAAGTTTTGAGTGATTTATGGATGATTCTTCTAGACCAGATGACCCATAAAGATGGATGATCAAACAAACTCCAAACGACTTGATATTTGTACAAGGCACTCAAAAAGAAGATAGGAAAACAACCAAATCACAATCACTCAAAAATATCCAAGTATATGGATCTTTAGAGATCCATCACTTATGGATCGCTAGCGATCCATCGCCTATGGATCGCTAGACGGTCCATCGGGTTAGCTCGGGTCGCCTTCAAACTTTCTTAGCTCCTTTATGACGCTGAGTACAGACTTCTAGCAAAGGGGATTTGGCCCAAGTGCTCTCCAACCCCCATAAATACAATCCTACTTGCAACATAAAGAGGATCTTCTGGACTGGCTGCTGAAGCCCTGCAGAAAGGATTCTTCACTCTTCTCGTACCACACAACAGTCATCTAAAAGGTTCACTATGATTCTCCAGTGAACTCTAACACTGGTGACTTGATCTAACTTACATGATCCAACTAAATTATAATCAGATTCAACTTGTAATTGCATTCAGTTCATATCAAAAGTTATAATGTGGAATAGACTTTATTAATAGCCGAACCACTATAAAAATCTTCTTGTTTTTTTACTATTTCCGCTCATTTTGCATTTATTTTCTATATTGCTCTATAAGAACAGGGATGGTGTTTTCACACTCAATCCAGAGTGTTGATCCATTTTTTAGGTTACGAAAGACTTTGAAGTGCAAGGGCTATTTGCCACTAACCCTGAAGGTGATTCCAAAAAGGGTGTAGTGGAAGTAGTGCCTACAGTTCGTTCATCTCCTGAACGACTTATATGGATGAATGCTGACATTATGTGAACATCTGGAAAACAATGTTAGCATTCCAAGTGGGAAGTACTATATGTTAAAAAGGTAAAGATGTAGCCTCAGGCCTCATCAATCTAGAATGACTAAAACAGGGAAGATGCAGCAAGGCTAAGTGGATCACTCCCATTAGGGTAAGGTCATCCCTATCTAGAGTCCCTACTATCAACTCATGTATGCTTCGGTACTGTCGCTGATACCAACCGAGGAGTGATCTTATTCAGTGCTATCTAGCAAGGGGTTGACCGGTCTTGTGTTGGCAGGGGATCCTGACGAGGTCCTTGGTGTTATTTTATCTAGAGATGCACCGTGATGGGTGGTACCCCAGTAGCCCTGTCATTGTATGGAATCCATTCTCCAATAAGTGGCATACAGATTTAGTTGTACCCAAATATGTTGGAATGTAAGATGCAAGAATTTCAGCTATGTTCTATTTTACTTAAAAACCCTAGATCTTATCATAATATCACTGCTTTCTATATAAATTGTTTTGGTCATCGTAAGGTAAAAACTCATCTGTGTTTATATGCAACATGTTCTTAGGAGGTACCCTTGAATTTCAAAGAGTTTTTAAAGTAATAATTCAGTTGTTAAAGTTTACTCAAACTAGACCCATGTTTGATTCAGAGTTTTAATTTCTTTTCCTATAACTCTTGGGTACTCAAATTTTTATGAGTGGCCAAGTGATCCGGGTTTCTTACGATTGCATTTTGGAGGAGCTGGAGCAGGTGGCTTCACTATTAGCTAGTCCTTATCTTATTTTCGCCATGTATGTATGTATGATCTATGTATTTTGTATGGGAAGATAGTTATAACTATCCAGTTGAAGGTTGTAATGTAATGACTCTGATGTATTATTATCATGGAAATGACTATGTAATATCCTATTTATCTATTATATGTTGTTCGGATTCATGGTGAGATTCTCTAATTGTGTGGTTTCTTCTTATCTTTCTCTTTTCTTCTACCCACATTGACTCATCTTTCGGAGTGAGAAAGATGGTTCGTCACATTTTTTTATCAGAGCTTAGGTTAAGTGAACACCTAGGCTTTGGGTTAGGGTCAACTTTAAGAGTGCGTATTTGTAACTTTTATTCGTATACCTCTATATATATATCTGATAGATAGATCAACTTGATAGGTATGATTAGTACCCTTCTTTCAAGATTTATCTTGTCCAAGTATTCTAAGAATTATCTTACTATGTTCAGGTAGTAAGACATGAGTAACAAAGGTAGACGAGGTAGGGGAGCGAGTAGCACTATGACTACAAATGGTCGAACCCCAAATCCTGGAGAAGTTCGAATTGTCGAAGAGGCAGCATTAGAGCAGCCAAGAGTGAATTTCGCAACCTCATGCAAGGATTACACCTACCTTGGGAGGAAACCATTTAGGGGAACCGAGTCTATCATGGAAGTGAAAGCTTGGTTGCGATCTTGTGAAAAGATTTTAAAGGTCTTGGTTTATTCTATGAACAAAAAAGGTTCTTAGCTGCATGGCAACTGCAAGAGGGAGTAGCAACTTGGTGGGATTCCCTTACTACAAATGTTCCAGAAGAAGAGTTTTCATGGGCCCGATTTAAAGAAGTTTTTGAGGACTAATTCTTACCCACAGCAGGAAGGACTAGGATGTACAGGAACTTCATGGACTTGAAGCAAGGGGATCTGTGTGTAGCAGAATATGAGATGAAGTTCAACGAGCTATCTTGTTTTGGACCGGAATTGATCAACACCTCATTAAAGAAAATTGAGATGTTTGTTTTGGGTATGAGAGAAGAGGACCATGGGAGAATGATTGCTCATATTAAGGGTACTTTTATGGATTTAGTTGATATGGCTCTAAGGTACGAGCCCTTGGAAAAGAAGAAGCCTATTCCTATAGCACCTAGTGAAAATACCAGTGGAAACGGTTCTAACAAGAGGAAGTTCAATCCAAATTGGAAGAAGCGGCAGAAAGGGAAACATGGAGAAGGTCGAGAAGGCAAGCCTAAGGATAGCGGTTGTTATATTTAGAAGCAGAAAGGATATACTGCCAGGTGCTGTCCAAATCATGAAGCTCCAAAGTGGACCCATCTCTCCAATGGTCTGGAGGACTCTCTGTTTCAATTGTCGTTAGCCCCAGCATATGGTAAAGGACTGTCTACTCATGAAGAAGGTGCAGCAGCCCAAGGTCTACGCCATTAAGAATGAACCGTCGACTTCAACAGATGTAAAGGGAAAAGGCGTCTTTGAAGGTCACTTACTGATTAATGGCATTTTTGTTCGAGCATTATTTGATACTGGTTCCTCTCATAGTTTTATCTCTTTAGAATCAGTAGATAAATTTCATCTTATTCTGAGCATTGTAGAAAACCCTATGTGTGTGTCTAACCATATAGGCGGGGTAACCCATTTGAATTAGGGGTGGGCACGGTCGGTTAACCGAACCTATCGGTTAATTTGAACGGTTAACCTATAAAAAGCAACGGTTCGGTTAACCATTCCATCGGTTAAAAATGGTTGCACGAACCGACCGAACCGGTTAAATTTAACCGTGGTTAACCGGTTAAATTTAACGGTTCGGTTAACGGTTAACCGTTGCAAGTTAACCGTTTAAGGCAAACGGTTAACCGTTGCACAGCAATACAATATCTTGACTGATGGCATACAATATCAATATATATCAGGGATGGTATATGGCAACATTGCTCATTAGCATGACTGATGGCATACAATATCAATATATGTCAGGCCACATACGAAACAATCCAATTAGCACAGCAAAGATCATCACATAATTCACAATCCAATGACACACACTACAATGACTAGTCCACAACAATACAGTCCTCACTCCTCAGTTCTTCAATTCATAGTTAATTCAATTGTACAATACTACAAGCCAACAGTACTACATAGTCTAAAATACTACAAAATGCAATGAAAATAGTGAATACAATACAGATACTTTAAAGATTGAGCCTGAGATAGCGAGCTTCAGCCTTCAACTCTATATTTCCATCCATTTTAACAATAGCACAAACACCTGATTAGATATAGATAAATATATAGAGTGATATGTAGAGTGATATGTACAAGTAACAGGTTTATATATATGTAAACTATAAACAAGTAACAGGTGTTAAACATTGCATTAGAACTGACTGTAATTTATAAGAAACAGGTGTTAAACTATAAACAAGTAACAGGTGTTAAACTATAAACAAGTAACATGTTTATATGTAATGACTGTAATTTACAAAAAACAGGTTTATATATATATAAACTATAAGTAACAGGTTTATATATATATATATATAAAAACTATAAGTAACAGGTTTAAAAATATAGAGTGATATGTATAAGTAACAGGTTTATATATATGTAAACTATAAACAAGTAACAGGTGTTAAACATTGCATTAGAACTGACTGTAATTTATAAGAAACCGGTGTTAAACTATAAACAAGTAACAAGTGTTAAACTATAAACAAGTAACAGGTTTATATGTAATAACTGTAATTTACAAATACTCTCATACCTCTTGATGTTAAAAAAGACCAAGTAACCGGTGTTTCTAACTTTCTACTTGATCTATTGATTGATGTTTCAACTTTTTCACTAAACTGTGTAACTGGTATACAATATGAGGTGTTTCTACTTGAACTGTGTAACTAAAAATAAACTACTGATACATTTACTGATACATTTACACTGACTAAACTGGTATACACTAAAATGTAACTGGTATACACTAAAATGTAACTGGTATACACTATACACTAAAATTTAAACTACTGATACATTAGAGCCTAGTGCTGATTCAGTCCAAACTATGTCACTTGAAGGATATCGTCGCTTGTAAGTTATATTTATTTTTAACTCCTCTCAGTGAGTATTCTATTCAACGCCTAGTGCTGATTCATATCCACTTACTTGCTGATTCATATCCTGCTTACCTATTAATTCACGTTGTTGATTTGATAAAATGATTCATATTCTACCAGATAGCTGATTATTGTGTAAGTTTAAAATTGCATCATTACCACAATAACCCTTCAATAGAGTTTTCAATAGGTGACCTGAAGTTTATTTTTGCTTAAATTGATGATATTGACACTGGATGAAAAGCAACTAGGGATTTTTCTAGAAAGTTTGTTAAATGACAGATTACGTGAGTAGAGTCTGCTTACATATATTTCATAGTAAATTTGATATATTACCAAATAGCGAAGTATCACTTACAGTCGGTTTTCAAGAAAGCGTAGTCCTGTAAAACAATCAGGGATATGGCTAGTAAGATTAGGATGTCTTGGAATAGCATCCACTTATTACCTGAAATCAAACAGTCAAACAATCCAATTAGTGAATAAATAAAAATCGAACATCATTGAATGTTACAATATCAAATACACCATTACCATATCCGTGGAATTATTAACTGTCATTATAAAGTTATATGATTGTATATGAAGAAAGTATATGATTGTTTTGAAAGTATATTATTGTTTTGAAAGTGTAAACACTAAACTATATGAACATTTCTACCAAATGAAACTAACCGCGGTGAAGGTGAATACAACGATGACGAACATGGACCATCCATGGTGAACATAAAATTTGATGGCGACTCACGTTCACATCCATGTACAAAATCTACATGGCAAACAAGTTAATTAGAGCATTGTATTTCAAATCCAACAAATGAAGAACTATATTATTTTACAAATGCAAATATCACCTGATAGGAGTTCATCATAATAAGAAACATCATCGATAGGAACCTCAATGCGATGATCGATAAAAATTGGTTTGGACCTTAACCAATTCTGAGTACAAACCAATGCCTCAACCATCCGTGGACTCAAAGTACTACGAAAAGGATCTATAATTCTTCCTCCGGTGCTAAAAGCGGATTCGGAAGCAACTGTGGATACCGGAATAGCAAGAAGATCTCGAGCGACTAAAGATAAAACACGATATTTGGAACTATTTACCTTCCACCATAGTAAAACATCAAAATTATTTGGTGTACCCTCAATCGGTGCATTTAAATACTTTTCTAGTTCGTTTCCTTCGTTATCGTGTTGTTGAACCTGTCTTAGAAAAGTGTTCATTCTTCTAGTAAGAACATCACTAACATCCTCAACACGTTCACTAGCAACGAGCGTACTAGGTTCTGGCTCCTCACACGTTTGTGTTCCAAATGTAGAATCGTTAACATAAAAGTCAAACAACCTTATCAAAATATTCTTCACACTTATTAATATGTTTTTCGCAATATTTTTTTCATACATGTCTTCAACACATAGCTTCAAAAATTGGAATTTATACCTTGGGTCAAGCACACACGTAACAAATAAAATTTTGTTCATATGACTTTCGCTTCCCCAATATTTATCAAACTTCATTTTCATACTAGATGCCATTTTAGCAAGATAAGGATTCATTTTATCAACCAATACTTTAAGTTCTTCTTGAATTCCACTAAGCTCGGCAAACCAAACATTTGCGATAATGGACAAAGTTTTGCTAAATTTTAAAGTAACATCATAAAAATACTTTAAGAATTTAACAAATAATTCAGCATTTTTCCATTCCACACTTGTCGGAGGATGAATTTCATCATCAAAGTAAGCAACAAAAATACATCATTTTCTCTCATATCATCAAAAACTTTTTTGTACTTTAAAGCCGCTTCCAACATCAAATACGTTGAATTCCATCTAGTCGGTACATCTAAAATAAGCATTGATTTATTCTCAATTCTCAAACTTAAGCATAACTCTCTAAATTTACTCAATCGTGATGGAGATGATCTCACAAATCTGACTGCAGTACGAATTCCAGCTATAGTACTACTAATTTCTTTTAGCCCATCATTGACGATTAAATTGGTTATATGAGCACAACAACGAATATGCATGAAATCACCATTCAAAACACAACCACCATTATACTCATTTAATTTGCTTTTGACATAATTAATTGCCACTTCATTTGCACTAGCATTATTGACTGTGATAGACACTATTCTTTTGAGTTCCCATTTTTTGATACAGTGGACAATAACTTTTCCAATATTTTCTCCTTTATGACTAGTAATCACACAAAAATTTATAATCCTTTTATGTAGCTTCCAATCTCCGTCGATAAAGTGTGCAGTTAAAACCATATAATTCACATTCTGAATAGATGTCCATGTATCAGTAGTTAGACAAACACCATGCAATGATTTTGAGAACAATTTTTTAAGAGACTCTAACGAATCCCAATATAACTGAAGCACATCCCTACAAATTGTTCTACGTGAAGGAACTTCAAAACTAGGACACAATTCCCGACAAAATTGAACAAAACCTTCACCCTCCACAAAACTGAAAGGTAGTTCATCAATAACTAGCATTCGATCTAATGATTTTCTACATTGCTCTTTATTGAATGACCATGCGATAAGATTGCAACTACCTTCTATCGTTATTTGTTCCAAAAGCTAAAGTTTTTTGTCTCTTATCACTATCACGTGGAATGGACTTACATGAATGTTTTATATGGTAATTTAAATGTGTAGTGCCATTTGATTTAGAATCACATGCAAATTGTTGACCACAATAGTTGCATATACATTTCTGAAAATTGAAATTACCGTCTTTAGTAAAATGTCCCCATACCGGAGAAGGCTTTCTAGAAGAAGGCTTGTGCACCGGGTGTAGAGGAGGCTTTCTAACATTGATGCCATCTTCGCCAGTTTCCTCATCATCCGCTTCTCCCGCAAACTCATCATCATCTATTGTTTCTCTAGCACTACCTATTTGTACCTGTTATAGTGCATGAAAAACAAAAATACATTTTAGATTAGAAATATATGGTTCGTATCTACATGTATCAGTTGCAGTTGCAATTGCAATCACTGTAAAATTATTGAATAACTAACAGCCTTTAATTAACTACAAATGTAAACAACATTATACAGTTTATTAAATTCAAGTTAATTATCTACGTGTATCAGTTGCAGTTGCAATTGCAATCGGGCAATCACTGTAAAATTATTGATTAACTGACAGCCTTTAATTAACTACAAATGTAAACAACATTATACAATTTTAAAATGTAAACAACAGTTAAACAGTTTATTAAATTCAGGTTAATTCAAGCATATACATTATACAGTCAAGTTAAAATGATTATACAATCAAGTTAAAATGAGTCACATACTATAGCAAGAAGAGTAAAACAAACATTATATCGACATGGAACATGAATACAAATAGGGGCAAAGCATTTCTATTTTACAGCGCATATATTAAGCTTTGGAACATCTCTACTATTATTGATCAATATATAGTTTACATATAATTGATTAAAGATTTACTAACAGTCAAGTTAAAATGATAGCACAGTTAAACAGTTTAATAGTTAGTTTATCTGTATCATATGAATTATTCATTTCAGCAGGCTAATAGTTAGTTTATCTGTATCATATAAGTTTATAACAGTTACAAAGTTTTTTACAGTCACACATTTTAATCTAAATTATTCATTTCAGCAATTACACATTTTTTACAGTTACACATTTTAATCTAAATTATTCATTTCAGCAATTATTCATTTTAATCTAAACTATTCAAGCAATTACACATTTTTTACAGTTACACATTTTAATCTAAATTATCATCTAAATTATTTATAACAGTATAAGTTTATCATCTAAATTATTCATTTCATCTAAATTATTCAATATTCATTTCAGCAGCAAATTATTACATTTACACAGTTTAATCCAGCAGCAAGATAATTAATCCAGCAGCTATCAAATGATTACTACAGTTTATACAAACTAATTATACAGTTTATTCAGTTTATTAAGTATAACAAATTATACAGTCCATACAACCTAAATAAAACATATAAAAACTAAAAAATAAACATAATCAAATGAATAATACAAGCTTACGTTTTTTCTTTTCCTGCTATTCACCATATCTGAATTTGTAAATCAGTAGATCGATCTGAATTTGTGTTGATCGGCGATTCGCTACGTAATTGATGGGTGGAGAGGCTTTTTGTGATCTGAGTTTTGCAGGAACGATCAGGGATTGAAGATGATAGGCTTTCGTTGAAGCTCCGTAGCGTAGCCCTTGGTTTGTAGAACGAATTGTGAAAGCGGCGGCCACTCGATAGTCACTAGGGTTTCTAATTTTCTATTATTTACGCGATATTAATGATGGACCGGGTGCGGGTGCTTGGCTTCGTAGTTCGTAGGCCAGTATTTGAAAATATTTTCGGTTAACGGTTAACCGTTAACTAACATTTGGTTAACCGTTAACTGAACCGAATTTTATCTGTTAACGTCGGTCGGTTAACCGAATGTTCGGTTAACCGAATTTATCGGTTAATGCGGTTCGGTTATGGTCGATTGGATCAGTTAAGTCGGTTAAATGCCCACCCCTAATTTGAATATGATTTGTGAGAATGTGCCAATTCCTACCTTTCTCATCACTTTTCTTGCGACCCATATGTCTTACACCTTAAAGGATTTGACATTATTCTTGATATGGATTGGTTATCGAAATATGGAGCTGTTTTAGATTGTAATGAAAGAACCGTATCATTACTAACCAATTTGGGATGAATTGCTAAAGTGTCATGTGAGGAACCCGGTATTCATATATGTAGCTTCTTGTATGCCCTGGAAGCATCCTAAGAAAATTTAGGATCTACTGAATCTGTTAAAAAAATTTCCTATGTATTTAAAGAGGTTAAAAGTTTACCCTTGCACCAAGAGATAGAGTTCCACATTGATTTCGGTCCCTGGTGCAAGGCCTATGATTCAACCTAAGCGAATGATGGCTCCAAGGGAAAGAGAGGAGTTGGTAAGTCAAACCCAGGACCTGTTGAGAAAAGGAATAATTAGACCCAGTCGTTCGAGTTTGGGGTCTGCTGTGGTTTTTGCGGCTACGTCTGATGGATCTTTAAGGTTGTGCGTGGATTATAGGGAGTTGAATAAGCTGGCCATTAGGAACAAGTATCCCTTACCCCTCACCGGTAATCTTTTTGACCAACTTCATGGAGCTACGGTATTTTTGCAGATGGATCTAGCTACTGGATTCCACCGGTTGAGGGTTGCTGAAGATAGTATACCCTTAACTGCTTTTAGGGGCCCTGGCTGTTTCTTTGAGTGGTTGGTTATGCCTTTCGGGCTAACCAATGCACCTGCATATTTTGTAGATCCCATGAACCATGTTTTCCGAGATGTTCTTAACAAACTCGTGTTAGTTTTTGTCGATGACATCCTTATCTACTCCAAATCTGAGGAGGAGCATAAACATCATTTGGAAGTGGTGTTGGAAACATTAAGGAGACATGTCCTAAAGGAAAAAATTTCTAAGTGCCGTTTTTGGCAATCAAAAGTAAGATTCTTAGGACATATTATGTTAGGAGAGGGCATTTCAGTTGACCCAGTAAAAGCGGAATCTGTTCAGGAATGGAAGTGACCATGGACTCCAACCGAGGTTCGCAGTTTCTTAGGTTTGGCTGGATACTATAGGAGGTTTAATCAAGATTATTCTAAGGTTTCGTCCTATTTGACTAAGCTGACTAAGAAGGGTGATAATTTTATATGGACTCCAAAGTGTGAAGAAGCATTTCTGGAATTGAAGAAGAGATTGACCAATGCACCGGTTTTGGCTGTTCCAAATGGAAATAGTGAATTCATGGTTTACACAAATGCTTATGGAGTAGGACCAGATGTTATTTTAATGCATCATGGTAGAGTGATTGCGTATGCAAGAAGACAGTTGAAACCTCACGAGAAGAACTATGCTATGCATGACCTGGAGTTGATGGCTATTGTCTTTGCATTTAAAATGCAAAGACACTACTTGCTAGGTACGGATCCTTCTCTTCCTCTTAGTTTCTTTCTAATCTTTAGAGATTCTAGGAGTAAATTCCTTTCTTTAATTAGGTGAAAAATTCAAGCTCTACAGGGATCATAAATCCCTGAAGTATCCTTTACTTAGAAGGATCTGAACCTGAGGCAATAGAAATGGTTGGAGTTCCTAGCGGCTTTTGACTTGGATATTCTTTATACGTTAGAGAAGGTTAATGTAGTGGCAGATGCCCTAAGCAGGAATGTTATTTTGTTTCTCTTGGAGGTTACCCCGACACTTCAGGAAAGGATTAGAGAAATCAAAGGAAGGGTGAAATACTGGAAGGGTTAATGCAAGAAGTGTTGTAGGGGGTAGATGTTCGGATTTTGAGATGGATAGTCGAGGTGCTTTAAGGATGAATGGATGATTGTGTGTTCTAGATGTGGATGGGTTAAGGCATGAAGTTTTGTCAGAATGCCACAAATCTAAGTTAAGTATTCATCCAGGAATTCATAAGATGTATAAAGACATGAAAAGAGTATTCTGGTGGCCAGGAATGAAGAAAGACATTTCAGTCTATGTTAATAGATGTTTGTGCTGTCAACAAATCAAATGTGATCATCGGAAGACAGCCGGATTAATACAACCCTTGGAAATAGGAAATGATATCAATGGATTTTATTGATAGTTTTCCCAGAACTAGGAAAGGAAATGAAGGAGCATGGGTTATAGTGGATCGGCTAACGAAGAGCGTGCATTTTATTCAGGTAAAACCAACAAGGACCGCTGCTTCTTTAACTGAAATTTTTATGAGAGAGATAGTCAGGTTGCATGGATTTCCTACGAGTATTGTAAGTGATCGAGACCCCTTATTTACTAGTCAATTTTGGGAAGCATTGCAAACAACTCTAGGAACAAAATTGAGCTTAATCACAACATACCACCCACAAACAAGCGGCCAGACGGAGCGAGTGAATCAGATTCTAGAGGATTTTTTGAGGGCGTGTATTTTGGATTTTGGTGGATCATGAGAGGATTATTTGCATTTAGTTGAGCTCTCCAATAAAAATCGATTCCAAACAAGCATTGGTATGAAACCTTATGAAGCCCTATATGGAAGACCATGCAAATCACCAACATGTTGGATTGAGACTGGAGATAGAATAGTACTTGGGCCGGACATGATCCGAGAGGCTACCGAAAAAGTTACAGTGATTAAGAAAAGAATGAAGGAAGCCCAAGATCACCAAAAGAGTTATGCAGATAAGAGGCGAAGAGATTTGGAATTTTTGGTTGGAGACATGGTGTTCGTAAAGATTTCGCCAATAAGGGGAGCTGTTAGATTTGGAAAAGCTGGAAAGTTAGCTACAAGTTATGTTGGATCTTTCCGTATTCTTAAGAAAATCGAATCGCTTGCTTATAAGGTCGAGTTGCTAGAGAGATTGGCGGGTGGTCATAATGTGTTCCACGTGTCTCATTTGAGAAAATATCTTTATGACCCATCTTTGATTGTGGAGCCATCGGTTCAAGAGGAATTGGAGATAGAACCGAATTTGATAGTGGTTAGACATCCAGTTTATGTTGTGGATCAGGATGAAAAGAGATTGCATAACAATGTGGTGAAACTAGTCAAGATTTAGTGAATTGAGGATCCAAGAGACTGCACTTGGGAGATATGGATGGTATGAAAGAAGCCTATGCCGAGTTGATGTTAGGATAGCTAGTCATAGTTTGTATGTTAGTGTATGCATGTTTGCTATGGATGTTTAGTGTGTGCCTTTGTATGTGTTTTATGATATGAATATATAGCTTTTTCCATGGTTTGGATTATCTCCTTGTTTGATAATTTTGGGACGAAATTCTTTTTAGGGGGAGGAGAGTGTAATGACTCGAAATTTAATCGCTACATATATGAATATTTAAGTATATTTTAAATAATAAATAAATGGATTTTTATTAATAAATAAAACTATGTTGAATAATAACTAATGATGATAAAATCATTTTCAAATTTTGTTTACCAATATATATAGTTCATAGAGAAATAGAAAATGTAACCGGAAATTATTTTCCGAATTATTGATTTTTCATCTGTTAAAAATTATCTAAAATGTTATTACGTTATTGTAAACACATATATACACATTACAAACTATTTTAACATGATGAATATATGTATATAAATACGTACATATTTTCTCCTTAAATATATAAGATAAAAGGAGATTTTATTAATAAAAAAGTGTATATATATATTAACATATAAAACTATCATTTTCAACATAAAGTATACGGAGCATGGCATGTAAAGTGCATGATGGAGGGGGGAGGGTAAAAGGGGAGGACGGAAATGAGGGGGAGGGGAATGAAGTGCATGCATGTATACATATTATATTATAAGCACTTATATATTTTTAAATAAATTTCCTAAGCCTATATATATACCACCTCTCTTTTGTGTTTCTCATTTTACAATCCTCCTTTTCACTTTAAAATTCCTAGGAGCTTAAGAAAAACATATCCATGGCTTCTTTTCATATTTTCTAAATTGAGAAAAATCACTTCTTTCCACTTAAAACACTTCCAATTCTTGCTAAAAACACTTCTACAAGCTCTACAATGCCTCCTCTTCCAAAGTTGCAAGCCTATCCACCCTAAAATCCGATGGCTGTACCCAATATACATATGGCCGAGCCTAATCTAGGTGCTTAGCCACTCAACAACTCTATTTTTGCAAGTTAAGACCAAATTCTAGCTTATATCCAAGTTTTAGCAAAAGTTCACGTTGAGTTAGTAATGTTTCGGTGAGTAAAACTCTTATTTTTGGAAAAAAAACAACTTTTTTTAATGAACTATATGTTGTAAAAATATAGAGTTTATTGTGTTGAAATATCATGTTGTTTTGATGGCATATGATTACAAGTTTGTGGTTGAGTTTGGATTTGTGATATGGTTGTTAAATGATATTGGATATGTGAATGATTGGCTTATGATATGATGGTAGTGTGTTTATGAAAAAAAATCAAGTGTTGTGATGTAAATGTTATGAAGTTAGTACCTTTAAATGTTGCAAAGGACTTGAGATCCGATTTGAAAAAAAGAGCTTGTTTTATAGTTTTGGATTTAGTAAATGTTTTCCAAGTTTTCAAAACTCTTTCATTTGTGTTTCAAAACATGTAGTAGCTAGAGTTAAAGTGGGGTTTCACCTAGAAATCAATTCTAGCGAATTGCGCTCATTGTGATAGTCGCTTTGGATGTAGTTCAGAAAATTTCATGATTTCAAGTTTTTAAAATGTTTTATTTTGGATTGTTTTTGAAAACTCATTTCAAACTAATGAAGTAAGTAAAAAGGTTAAGCTTTTGTTATTTAATAATTTATTTATTTAATTTATTAATTAGGGTAATTATTATTTAATTAATTAATTAAGTTTTTTGGTTTAGTAATTAGAGTTTAAGAAATTATTAACTAAGTTAAATATTTTTAATTAAGGAAGTTTTAAATAATGATAATTAAGGTAAAAGAAAACTAAATTTTATTTAATCAAGTTTATTTTCTTTAATTAAACATTTAATTAGAGTTAATTATTTAATTAATTATTATTTAATTAAAGGTTAATTATCCACTTAATTAGAGTTCAATTATAAATGAATGTCATTGAATTAAAGTTAATTAAAATTTTATTTTTATTTAATTAAGTTTTAATTTTGACTTAACCAACCTTAATCAAGGTTTAATTGTTAGTTTGATAAATTAAGACCTAACTAAGATAAATTAGGGTTATTTATGATTTAATTTTGATTAATTAAAGTTTAACTAAATTTTAAACTTATCATTTTTAAAGTTTTTTTCAAAACTCCATTGGTTATTTATTTTTAACCAACTTTCTTGTTTAAGTAAATTGTTTTAAAACCAAAGGATATCTTGTCCATGCTATTAAGTAGCTAAATGAACTAAAGTAGTTGCAATAAAATGTTGACACATTTTACTGAAACTAAGTCGACTTGTACTTATCACAAGTACTGCACTTCGGGAACGTGATGAATACAAAGGAGTTAATTTCGATAAGCAGGTCATGAAAATCTAAGCATATGGAACGTATGTTCATATGAAAATCTTACACCTTAATAGTGGAATGGTCCACTATAAACAATTTGACCTTTAAAATTATCGAACATTGGTTTGGAGAGACCGGGATCGGGTAGTGGTTGTTATTCGAAAACCACTTCGAACCAACGTAAGCGTTCGAATTGGAAATAGTGAAGGCAAGGTCCAAGATGAAAACTTTGAAGTGTAAGAGCTATTTGCCACTAACGCTGAGGGTGATTCCAAAATGGGTGTAGTGGAAGTAGTGCCTTCGGTTCGTTCATCTCCTAAATGACCTGTATGGATGAATGCTGACAATGTGTCAACATCTAGAAGACAATGTTAGCATTCCAAGAGGGAAGTACTATATGTAAAAACGTAAAGACGTAGCCTTAGGCCTCATCAACCAGGAATGACTAAAACATGGGATATGCAGCAAGACTAAGTGGGTCGCTCCCATTAGGGTAAGGTCATCCCTATTTAGAGTCCCTACTATCTACTCATGTATGCTTCGACACGGTTGCTGATCCCAACCGAAGGGAGATCTTATTCGGTACTATCCAGCAAGGGGTAGGCCAGTCTTGTGTTGGTAGGGGATCCCGACGAGATCCTTGGTGTTATTTTATCTAGAGATGCAATGGCAGTACCCTAGTCATTGTATGGTATCCATTCTCCAATAAGTTCCGTAAGGAATTAGTTGTACGCAAGTATATTGGAATGTGAGATGCAAACATTTCAGCTATGTTCTATTTTACTAGAAAACCCTAGACCTTATCATATTATCACTTGATTTTATATTAAGTGTTTTGGTCATCGTAAGGTTAAAGCCCGTCTGTGTTTATGTGCAGCGTGGTCTTTCGAGGTACCCTTGAATTTCAAAGAGTTTTTAAAGTAATAATCAATTGTTAAAGTTTACTCACGCCAGACCCATGTCTGAACCGGAGTTTTATTTTCTTTTTCTATAGCTTTTGAGTACTCAAATTTTTATGAGTAGCCAAGTGATCCAGGTTTCTTGCGATTGCATTTTGGAGGAGCTGGAGCAGATGGCTTCACCGTTAGCTAGTTATTATCTTAATTCCTCTCTATATGTATGTATGATCTATGTAATTTGTATGGGCAGGTAGTTATAACTGTCCAGTTGAAGGTTGTAATGTATTGACTCTAATGTATTATTATCATGGAAATGTCTATGTAATATCCTATGTTATCTATTATATGTTGTTCTGATTTGTGGTGAGATTCTCTGATTGTGTAGTTTCTTCTTATCTTTCTCTTTTCTTCTACCCTTAACGACTCGTCTTTCACAGTGAGAAAGACAGTTCGTCACACATGTGTCGACATATAGTAATAGGGTATGTCGACATACATGTTGCAAATTAGGTTTTCAAATTTTGAAATAAAGTGTCTATTCGTCGTAACTCTTCATGAACGGACATATCTGTTCATTTACTATATAAAAAGGAGTGCAAACAAATTTTTTGACAACTAACTACTTGCTTTCTTCCCTCCTCTTGCTCTCTTGAAAATTCCATTGAATAATATGCTCTATTCTTTTCAAAATCATGTAAAATTAATTCATACTTCATTTTATTGATTCAATACTACTTTCTTACTGTTTTGCAAACATCTCTCTCTCAATTCAAATATAAAAGTGCTATCCAAGAGGCTATAGGATCCATTGTATCCAAAGTACATGTATTTGTTTTTGGAAAAACTATCAACTCTATTTGTATTTGCTTTGGTGTGCTTATAGCCTATTTAAATCAAGTGGTTGTGATTACCACCCGTTCAAATCAAGTGGATATGCTTGTAGCCCGTTCAAATCAAGTGAGTCTACCCTGAACTCCAGAATTAGAAGGGTGCATCTCGTAGTCTTGAAATCGAGACGGTAATGGATTTGCTTGCTACCTATTTAAGGTAGGCATTTGAAAAGAACTCTGTACAAGAAATTGTATGGGACTAGATGTAGGAGAAATCTGAACCAGTATAAAATCCCTGGGGTCATCTCTCTAACTCTTACTTTACTTTATGCCTTTTATTTTTATCTATGATTGCATCTGTGACTGATTATTAGTAATTCTGTGTTGTTAATCTATGATTAATGTTAATCTTGAAAGAAAATTAAAAAGATTTACATATGTTAGAAAACACTTTTGCCCACTTCCCTCTGGTGTTAAATTAGCCTTAAGATCATAATTCTACAACCGATAATTGACTTCATTTTTGGCCAATATTGAGAGGCTAATTCGAGGATTTCTAGGGCTAGGCGACTTAATTTGCCGAGCGGGAACTTCTTCGATTATAATGCCCATATGCAAGTATATCATTCTATGATTGCTATTAGGGTTAATAATCGAATATATATGTTAATAAATTATGTAAACATCATATATATTACAATATAAATAATATGAATATTAATTGCCCCAAATCATTGCCTAAGTGATGATTAGAATGAATTTAATTGAATTAATGATGTTTAGATGTAGAAATAATTGAATTTGGGTGAAAATGATAATATGGAATGACTCTATGTAGATTAAGTGGGTAGGAATTGTGGGTTGCAGAAATAAGGATCTTAAGGCTAATTAAACACAATAGAGGGTGAATAGTCTTTACTAACTTATATGAATCTTTTAAAATTCTTTCAAGATTATTATTAAATAACGTAGAACGAACAATAACAGATGTAAACACAAATAAGTAAAAATATAGTAAAGTAAAAAGTTGAGAATTAGAGAGACCGCACCAGAGATTTTTATACCAATTCAAAGTCACCCTATGTCTAGCCCTATACAATTGCTTGTACATATTTCTTCTCAAAGTGCCAATCTTTCAACGGGCAGAAGGCAAACCCAATATAATCTCGATTTCAAGGCTACGAGCCATACCCTCCTGATTTTTTGGGCTCAAGATACACCCACTTAATTTGGACGGGCTATAAGCACAAGCACTCGGATTTTTGGGCTACCAAACACACCCAATTGATTTGAACGGGCTACAACCACACTCGTACAATTACAACTAGGGTTTAATGGTTTTTCCAGAGACAATTTCTTGATCTTTTATTATAATGGATCCAATAGCCTCTTAAGTAGTACTTTGATCTTGAATTGAGAGAGAGAGAGAGGTGATTGAAATTAGATTGTAAATAGTAGAGAATCAATACAATGAAGTTTGAATCGAAAGAGATATGAATCAGTTTTCACTAGAAATTTTGGCAGTGTAAGAGGAGAGAAGAAATAAGAAATTAGCTGTTGAAAAATTCATTTGAAACCTCCTATTTATAAAGAATAAACAGACATATCCATTCGCAAAGAGTTACGATGAATAAATACATTTCAAAATTTGAATTTCAAATTAGCGGCATGCAGGTCGACATACTTATAGGGTATATGTTGACATATCCCTTTGAAAGTTGAAAACTCTTTTGTTTTTAAATATTTTGAAAATCTTATGCTTTGTAAAATATTTTGATACTTTGTAAAATAATTTAAACATAATTTATAAAAATATTAAACCTTTAAAAACTTTTATGAAATATTTTTAAATATATTTTATTCTTATAAATAAAGGAAAAGAAAATGGGAAATAGAAATCAAAGATTGCTACCAGTGACTTTAACAATATTCTATGACTATATATACTATAATACAGTCTTAAGATCTTCATATCTTGGCCTTTATACTTGTGAGACTTCCTGTCCATTCTTTGAGTTTTTATACTATACAATCTTCCATTCAACACCTACATAATATCTTGCAATATATACTATATAACTAGGCAAAACATTAGTATCCATATTTTATGTAAATGTATTTTATTATCAGGGTTGTTATCATCAAAATCGATAACTGAGGTATTAACAATCTCTCCCTTTTGATGATGACAACCATTAATATCCTGTATATACAAAATATGATATACCCTCTCCCCGAGTTAGATAACTCCCCCCGAGTTAGATAACTCCACCTAAGTTAGATAACCCTCCCTAAATATATGCATATGTATTTTTTATATTTTTCTCCCACTTTGTCATCAACAAAAATGGATAAAAAACTAAAAATTCCCCCCTAATTTAAATACTTAGAGACTATAGATTCAAAATCAATAACTAATTTAAAATGAGATGAATATGATGGTGGTTCTATGATATGCGATTCACTTAAGTAGAACAATATGTAATAATGAAGACTTACAAAGTAAATTTTATTTATCCAAGACAAACCATACATAATTTATATATACAAACCAATCCAAACCAAACTAAAACACACAAATCAAAATATTAATCCTTAGTGTGAAAAAAAAATCCAAACTAATCAAATCCAATCTAAATATACGCACTGAATTAATCAAACCAAATCCTAGGTGTATGTATGTATGTATATTTACATATTAAACCCAAACCTAATAACTAGACATTTCGTGGAACTTCAACCCAACCGTCGAACCCAAAGATTGGATATGCTATAATGGCATCCCAATCTTCATTATTCTCGTTAATAGTGCACTCCAGGTTGTTGCTTGGTTCATCTTTGATTAAGGAAGAAATCATCCATCGAATGACATGAAAATGCTTTTCTTGTTCCTTGAGCATCTACATTTGACTCAACTCTAAATGGCTGTTGATTTCTTAGGATAAATGAGAGATTATCTTTGAAAGATTGAAGAGTTTATTCAAGATTTTCACATAATTTTTGATGTGCAGAAGACATATTTGTAAAGATACGTTTGAGAATGAAAACATAGCATAGAATAAAATGGTGAGTGGGTTTTCTAGAACAAATAGGCTTATATAGGAGTAAAAAGTTGTTTGGAATGAATGGATTATGGTTATTTATATTTTGAAATTTAAAAAAATTTGTTGTTTGCTCATTATATGTCGACATATAGGTAACATGTATGTCGACATACATACCTAAATTTTCAAAACTATTTTATGTTATAGTTTTTGTTTTTATCTTATACCATTATATATTTATAACTTCTAGAGACAAAAAACAATATAAGACAATATGAAACATATTTCATTACTTAGAATTGAAGGGTACATGGATTTGAATGATTAATAAGAGAAAATACATAAAAACGATATGAACTTAAACTAAAAGCACACAATACAAAGCTAGATATCATAAGGAAACAACTAGATAGTCTTAGAAAGATGTAGATGATGATGATAAGGAGCCACCAAGTTTGCGAATGATCTTTCCAAAGTATTTGTCCACTTTGTGGAAAGAGTGGTGAACCTTTTTTTTACTAAATGATCTTTTAAGCTTCCTTTTGTATTTAAGATGCTTTTTGTGTTTCCTTAGGATCTCTTTGTTGGAGGATGTGATGGTTTGTCAAGACTTTCTAAGGAAGTTTCCACTTCTTCCTCCTCCTCCTCCTCCTCCTCCTCTTCTTCTTCCACTTCTATTTCATCGCCTTCTTCTTCTTTTTGTTGAATTTTGTAACGACCCGGTATTTTCAACCATTCGCATCCGCACATGTCCGATTTGAATTGCTCAAAATATCAGATTGTTAATTTATATTTGGCAAAACTCAACATGTACAGTAAATAAATCAATCACAGAATCACAGACACAGAGCAATATAACAATAAGCAGTGGAATAGATAAATAGTAGTTCATGAAGCTACTACATAAACAACAGAGTTTGAAATAAAATACAGCAGAATATATCAAATACAACGTAGTCTCGAATACAAGTAGATGGCAAGTCTGAACAAAACCACTGGATAACTGAAAGCTGAATAGATACAGATGGATCTCCAAGTGAAGCTCCAACTCCAAAGGTGAGTCTATAATGCTGTGACACTCAGTCTGACCCGAGCGTAAAGTAAAACACAAAACACTCGAGTCCGGATTTACATTCTTATATTAATAAATTCAAATCAAGTGAAATATCAATTGAAATACAAGTAACTTAAAGGATGTTTGGGATAACCATCCTCTAAGGATCCGTGGAACTATCTACTATG
This sequence comes from Allium fistulosum, assembly GCA_030737815.1. Lineage (NCBI taxonomy): Eukaryota > Viridiplantae > Streptophyta > Magnoliopsida > Asparagales > Amaryllidaceae > Allium > Allium fistulosum. The sequence goes on along the minus strand of CM060904.1, from coordinate 1,187,209,670 downwards.
TAGTAATATACGCTATTATAATATGTCTATAGTAAAGTAAAAGTATTAAAATAGCATTAAGGTGTTACCCATATCCCCCTTAACACATTTTATATATTCCCATAGTCTATACAATGCCGTACGCTCCTCCGTAAACTGGTGGTTTACCCAGAGGACATCACATAGGTACGGTACAAAACAAACTCGTAGAAGGCGCGATAAGCATGCGACAAGGCACTCGAGGCAATGCCAGGGTAGATATACCATTTGCACTCCCGGACTGGTGGTAATACATAGCAGCTACTATCGCCCACCCGGTGACACACTCCCAAATCAAAGGTGCGCCCAATCAAATCACAAAAGCAATAGAATGGTATCGATGAAATGTGTCCGATAGGAGGAATGACCTCACTTGTCCCGGTATAGGTCCTGTTTTAGCCACATCAAGCTGACTCACGAGAGTCAGGGCTACGTAAATACCATATAGAATCGTCGCCACCATCCTACTTCATTCTGGAATCTCCACCGCGTACACGGTTGTTAAAGTGGTTTTCGGCATTGGCAGAGAGTATGACAATAACCGATCCCGGTCTCTTAAATAACCTAACGTTATTATAACACTGCGGTCATTTCAGAATAATTTATACTTCAAAACCAAAATATCATTTCCATTTCAATAATATTCACTTCCAAAATCATAGTACTTTCAAAGTTATAACACTTTCGAAACCAAACACTTTAAGATCATAATACTTTGGAAAACCATAACATTTTGAAATCATAACACTTTAAAATCATAATACTTTGGAAAACCATAACACTTCCTACTTAACCGGTTTAGATATTAAAATAGTGTATATAATAAAATAGTTTATAAAATAAAATAGTTTATATAAAGTAGTTATAGGTTAAAAATAGTTTATAATAAAATAATTAGTATAATAAAATAGTTTTATATTAAAAATAGTTTATAAGCTAAAAATAGTTTATATTAAAATAATTTATAAAGTAAATATATAAATAGTTTTAGATATAATTTAAAAATACTTTATACAATAAAATAGCCTCTTCAAATTTCACAAATCGATTCAAATCAACTCGAATTCCAAAATTAAAATTTAATTCAATCTCAATTCACCAATTTCAATTCATCAATTTCAATTCAATTCAGTTTCTCGATAAACCATTTCAAATTAGATCGATTTCAAATATAGATTTGAACCATAAAATAAACCATTTCAATTCCAATATATTTCAAAGCTTTAATATTCCACAATTTCAAAACTAAATTTGATAATTTCATATATATATCTTAATTTAACTTCGTTATTATTTAGTCTTGAAATATTCACTTATTAACCCAATATCATTTAAATAAAACCCCAAATTTCAAATCACTAAATATTTCCTTCAATTTTATTTAAACTTGAAATATTCATTTAATCACCTTAAACCAAAAATCAAGTTATAAAACCATATCCTTTAAAAATCTTAAATTCAATAAGTTTCAAATCGATTTAATTAAATAAAATTCTTAATAAATTGCCGTTTCAAATCAATTTCAAATCTATCTTCCCAACCTTAATTTATTAAAAATTATTATAAACTTTATATTTAAAAATAAAATTTAAAAATCAAGAATTTAAACGTTATAAAATACATTTATATATAATATCTTGAAATCAATATTTATTAAACCATATATTTCTTTCCAAAACCATGGAAATAATTTTCAAATTTTATATATATATATATATAGACCAAAGGTGTCTGTATATAATTTTCTATCCTATGGTCAAGTGATACGGATATTTATCATTTCAATCCGTAATTTAAGTATATACGGGTATATATCATTTCAACCCGCAATCCCAAAGTCAATTCAATGAAAATCTCTTGGGTTTATCATTTCAACCCATAACGATTTTCTCCTATTCTACAAGATCGTTCGGGTATGTATCATTTCAACCCATAGGGAATTCTATACTAACAGGGAACTTGCAGAGTGAGAACAGTGATGATAATAATATAACATAGAACAACGGCATATATCATCAATAACAGATAAAATGTGAATACATATCATGGTGTCAGACATCATAGGTGAACAGTTACAGATAATGGCCTATATGTAGCAGTGTAAATAACTAACAACATCATATTTCAATTGTCGTTTCAAGTGAAATCAAATTTAATAAATATAAGAACGTTAATCGTGAGTGATTGCTCACCTTTCGAGGCTAGAGAAGACAGGACAATGAATTGAGTTACGAAATGTAAGCATGACTTCCAAATCAAAGCTAGATTGGCACGAATCGACGAGCAAAGCTGATAAATAGGAATTGATGAAGTCAAATCAGAATTGGATTGATGAAGATAACTTGTATGGGTGAACTTATATATAACTATATATATATATGTAAAATCATATTCTAAATTCAACACATATTAAATTAAATGTATATATATATATATCAAAATCATTATTCTTAAAACTCAAGTATTAAGAATCAAATATATACATTATGCTACAAAAATCATTTTAAACACATATTTTAAGACTAAAACACGTATTTATTTATTTTATATAAATAAAATGTCAATCCATCCCATGTATGCAAGCACATATATTAAAATCAAATCGAATACAGACAAAGATTTGGAAATATATATATATATATATATAAAATATTATAAATGTGACATACTTTTAAAACAATATAAATGAACAGTAGGATATAAAGCAAAAGATTACAAAGCTTGTTTAACTAAAACTAGCATACGAATATACCCTGAATATAATATATCTTATATTAACTATGCATACTGCTGTATTATAGACTTACTTAACTATACACTATAACCAATCTGTATATATATATATAGTATGGCTGAAACAATATATATATATATATATATAAACTGATAGATTATAACTTATATAAACTAATATATAAAACTTACTATATATTGAAGCTAGTACTCTAATTCTATTCAACAAATCTAAACATGCCTTTATTCATAAGCTAATAAAAATAAAACTATACCATATTGTTTACTGCAAACTATTTGAAAAGAAACTATATAAATATAAAAAAAATCATATAATACAATACTGTTATGAAACAAAATATATATACAGTACCATATATATACATACAAACAAATAAATAAAAATATATATATAAATATCTCTTGTACACACTAATATATAACAGATTTGAAAACTTATATATATACACTTTTAAAAAAAATCAAATAAGACCCCTGTATAAAATATACAACTAGATATATACAAATATAACAGCAAAAGAAGGAAAAATCTAAGCTTTTATAATATAATATATATATATATATATCACATTGTAATATAATACGAATATACAGAACTTACAGAACATACTGTAACATATATCACATACATTATACCCTACATCATAACCACTTATATAAAATAACAGCATAGATATATAAACTAACATAATATATATAGCTAAACATATTAGTATATAACATATTATATACTCACACATCAAGGCAACAGAGGAGGAGGGTGGCTACAAGTGCTCTGACGTGGAGGCTTGAACGGGATGAAGGCTTGGATTTGCTGCACACGTGGCGGTTGCTGGCCGAGGTTGGTGAATGCACGAGAGAGGAAGAGGAGGGGAGTCTGCAGGCCGAAGTGAATATAGGGGAAGGAACGTCGATGTTGAGTGATGGATCAACGGAGGTTAGAAGGGGAGAGTAGTGAAACAAAGGAGGGAATTGTGGAGGATTGAGGGAAGGTGGCAAGGATGGGAAAGAGAGAGGGGCCGAGAGAAGAAAGGAGCAGGTGGGAGGTTAGTGACAAAAATGTTTCCAAAGGAACAATTTATACATATCATTCTTATTTTAAAAGCAAAGAAATAATGGAAGGAAACGAAGAGAATGAAATAAATCAACAAAAAAAATTAAATATTGAAACCAGGGGAATGGTAAAAGTCACCGGTTAAATTCTGGGAATACTAACAGCCAGGGACCATTAGTTTTCAACAAGTAGGCAGTGAATGGTCATGGGAAATCAAAAGCCAAATTGCGGAACCGATACAGAGATCGTTCCGTAGATTTCGCCGTCTCCCGGTCTCCGAAACACACAAACGAATATACTGCGGAGATCAGCACGACGAGACGATCAAAACGGTATACAAATATCAGCGATAGGACCATTCTATTAAAAGTCGATATTCGGTACCGAAAATGCTACTAATTTGCCAGAAATAAGATAAACGGAGCAATTGCGGTCCAAACTTGGTGAAATGAATTATGACGTCTCACTCAGAAGATGATTTACAAATTTATTATATAAAAATATTCAGGTTTGGAAAACATTTTATTATCATCTAATATTAACTGATTTAAATTTAAATAAAATTACACAAGAAAATAAACTTCCATATTATCAGATGAAAATTTACCATTTACCATGTTTAAATAGACGTATTCCAAATATTAAATTTTTATTTCTAAATTCAATCATTAAAAATTTCACCAAAATTCAATTAATTAAATAAATAAAACCACTAAAATTTACGGGTCGTTACAAAATTCTTGTTCTTCTTCCCATGCCAATCTTTGTTCCTTTTTGGCAAGTGTCTCATATGGTTCAAAAAATGGTGGAATGTGCATAAGAGAAATATTGGCTTTGTCGAAAACTTTTCGAGGAATAGATTTTTCTCCTCTTAAATCAACATCATAATATGTGAAAATTCTAGCAAGACAAACACCATGGAAGAGTGTATTCTCATGTCTAGAAATGTTCTTTTGAACAAAGTTCTAAAATAACTTATGCCCAATTGATGTTGTAATGACCATAAATAGCGAAAAGTGCTTTAAAAACTTTTTGAGTAGGGTTATTGTAATTATCATCCTCGGAGTGATACTTTGTTATAAAATGAGACTCATAAGTCTCGATTTTGGTTGAAGATTATTGTGTTTAAATTCAAATTATTCATCACTTTCAAAAATATTGAAAAAATTCATGATTTTGTTCATCAATTTGAAAAGTGAAGAGGTCTTTCCACTAGATATATACCAAGAATATTACCCAAAAGTTTACAAGTTAAAACAATTCGAGTACCATTAACACTACTGCAAACTTAACCTTCTTCTCCTTGATAAAATTTTTTCGTTTAAATTCACATAAAACATTTTGACCAAATCTAGATAACAAACAAAATCATTTTGAGAAGATTCAATTAAACCAAGAATTTCATTTTCAAAACAAAGATCATGTAAACCATAAAAGGAAAAATCTTCGAATTTAGCAAATCTTCAGGGATAAACCTTTTCCGAAGTAGTATACTCCATATAGGCTTCAATGACATCTTTCTCATTGAAGTGAAAGCTTTTAGTTTTCTTAGAGAGCCTTATGGTTTTAGGATTTTGACTAGAGGAAGTCATTTTTGAATTTTTGAGGAGATAAGATAATGAAGAGATATTTGAAATTTGAAATAGTGTAAGTGAATGAAATTAATAGAGAGTGAAGAGTCGTGTTCTCTGGTCAAAAAGTGCCTTTTCAGAACATGGAAGTAAGTGTAAGAAAAGAGAGGGAAGTTTGAAATTTGAAATTCGAGTATTAATTTTAAATTTCATTTTTCTGGCATGTATGTCGACATATGACATGGGGGTATGTCGACATATGGCCCAAAATTTTCAAAAATAAAACTATGTTAATATATTCCTATATATACACACTTATATACTTATATTCATCCAATATTATTATTAGTCTATATGTTATTCCTAAACACAAAAATCAAACAAAAGTAAAATTAAAATTTTAAATAAAAAGTACCCATTTTGCAGCTTTTAGTTGATCAGCTCTAACTAGTGTATTATAGCCATGAAACACATATTCGCATTTTTAGTATCTGGTTCAATGTTGCTTGAAGAAGTGTTTGAATCATTCAAAGTTACTGTATAAGCCTTTTTCTTTTTCTGGATGAATCATTTGCTGGTGAGATCTTTGATTTATTCAAATGCGGGCAATCTCTCTGAAAATGACCAGGTTCATCACAGTTGAAGCATCTAGTTACAGTTCTAGTTCTAGACATCTTGTTTTCAGATTTTTGAAAGTTCTTCATCTTTCTATACTTTAGGAATTTTTTGAAATTTCTATTCCTGAAAGCAATTTCTTCGTCATTGTCATCGTCTGAATCTTGATCGTCAGTTATTGCATTGAAAGCGATGGATTTATTTTCTATTGCCTTGCTTTCTTTTCTGCCATACAATTGTGCTTCATAGGACATTAAATTGCCTATTAAATTTTCAATTTTCAGAGTACTGATATCATTAGTCTCTTTAATTGCTAGTGTCTTTTGATTTCACTCCGAAGAGAGTGAATTAAGGATTTTTCTAACTTGGTCCTCTTCAGAAATTTTTTACGCAATGCAACTAATGAATGCACAATATCTTGAAATCTACAGTACATATCAGAAATAGACTCGTTTGGATTCATTTTAAACAATTGAAACTGACTAGTTAGCATAGAAATTTTAGTCCGTATCACTTCACTAGTACCCTCATGTGTAACTTGCAGTGTTCTCCATATTTCATATGCAGACTTACAAATAGAGACTCTATTAAATTCATTTTTATCTAGTGAACAAAATAAAATATTCATGGCTTTAGAATTGTTTTGTGCAAGTGCCTTTTGGTCAGCAGTCCAGTGAAAAATTAGTCTCAGGTTTAGTGTACTCATTTTGTGTGATATTCCAAAAATCTAAGCTATTAGACTGTAAGTAAATCTTCATCCTACATGACCAATAAGTGTATTTACTGCCATTAAAAAGTAGGGGTCTAGCAGTAGATTATCTTTCGATAAAAATGTTAACAAATGTACTAACAGTGTTGCTAGTCACTAAAACTTTTCAAAAATCAAATTACAAGTTTTTGAAAACCTAGTGCTCTGATACCAAATGTGGGTTGCGAAAGTAAGGATATTAAGGCTAACTGAACACTAAAGGAGGGTGAATAGTCTTTTCTAAATTATATGAATCTTTTAAAGTTTCTTTCAAGATTATTATTAAACAATGCAGAATGAACAATCACAAATACAAACACACATAAATATAAATACAGTAAAGTAAAAAGTAGAGAATTAGAGATATCACACTAGGGATTTTTATACTGGTTCGGAGTTACCCTATGTCTAGTCCCATACAATTGCTTGTAAAGAATTTCTTTTCCAAATGCCAATCTTTCAACGGGCAAAAGGCATACCCAATACAACCTCAATTTCAAGGCTATAAGACTCACCCTCTTGATTTTTCGGGCTCAGCGTACCCCCCTTAATTTAGATGGGCTAAAAGCACACCCACTCAGATTTTCGGGCTACCAAGTACACCCAATTGATCTGAACGAGCTACAATCACACCTAAACAATACCAACTAGGGTTTGATGGTTTTTCTAAAGACAATTTCTTGATCTTTAGTTACAATGGATCCTATGGCCTCTTAAGTAGCAATTTTATCTTGACTTGAGAGAGAGATGATTGAAATCGGGTAGTAAATAGTAGAGAATTAAGACAATGAAGATTGAATTAATTCTGATTGAATTTGAAGAGATTTGAATAAAATTTTCACTAGAAATTTCGACAGAGTAAGAGGAGAGAAGAAAAAAGAAATTAGTTGTTGAAAAATTTGTTTGAAACCTCCTATTTATAGAGAATAAACAAACATGTCTATTCATGAAGAGTTACGATGAATAAACACTTCATTTCAAATTTTGAATTTCAATTTAGCGGCATGTATGTCGACAGACTTGTAGGGCATATGTCGACATATCCCTTTGAAAATTGAAAACATTTTTGTTTTTAAATATTTTGAAAATCTTATGCTTTGTAAAATATTTTGGTACTTTGTAAAATAATTTAGACATAGTTTATAAATATTTTAAACTTTGAAATTTTTTTATAGAATTTTTTTAAAATATATTTTGTTTTTAAAAATAAAGGATAAGAAAATAGGAAATAGAGATCAAAGATTACTACCAGAGACTTTAACAATATTCTATGACTCTATATACTCTAATATAGTCTTGAGATCTTCATATCTTGGTTTTTATACTCATGAGTCTTCATGTCCATTCTTTGAGTCTTTATACCGTACAATCTTCAATTCAACACCTGTATAATATCTTGCACTATATGCTATATAACTTGGAAAAATGGTAGTATCCATATTTTATATAAATGTATTTTGTTATCAGGGTTGTTGTCATCAAAATCAATAACCGAGCTATTAACAGGAACGTGTGGCATAATGCTCTATGGATGTAGAAAACTTTAGAAATAAAAAGAAGAAGATCTATATGGAGTTTGGCGAGAGTCGATGGTGCTACGGCTTAAGGCCGCATGCAGAATTCACTGGATGGAGCATGCACTGGTCCACTGGTGCGACCTACTGTTTGCAGGTTGAACCTAGGACCAAATCGAATAAGCAATTGTTTATCATTTTAGTTTCTATGAAACATAAGGATCTCATACGATGTTTATATGAGTGTTTACTAGGTGTAGTGTAATGTATTGGTATATGCATTTAGATGTATATTTGAATGTTAGTTTTGTTTAATTAATTGTGTTCCATAACTAGTCTCTGTTTAACTAGTTCTCTGTATTCGTGTTGTGTTAGACTATGTTTATCTAACATAATTCCCGTTTTATAATCGGTCTATGTTTAACTGGTTCTTTTTAGCCTATGTTTACCTAATCATTGCTCGTTTATAGGTTAGTCTTGTTTAACTAACTCATACAATTATACGCTATGTTATGCTAAATTATGGTATCACTGTCACAAAGTAGTTTAGGCTCATATATTATGTTTATTATGTCAGGCTAACTTTGTGGATGCAAGTGAGATAGGTAAGATATGTCTTTGTTTAGATGTAGAATAACACCCTACCTCTATACTCATATTATCTAAGAGTATTACTAAGTAATATTGTTAGATAATATAGAGAATGAGGTTTTATAGGGTACACACGTGAATATGTCCTTGGGCTAACACGGGTACATATTTAAACATCAAACAAATAATTTACCTATATGTTATCGGCACAAAGAAATAAACATATATGTCTTCAGGATAGAACAATACACAGTATATAAATAGAGGATACAAAGTCTGAATTATAGCGATAAGATATAAAACACAACATATAGTATAAATCCGGAATACAACTTAAGAATACACATACTTGAATATAAATACAATACAGATGATAATTGTGATGCTACATCCCAGTCTCTATCTATACCCAAACCTAGACGGTCTCACTGTCCTTAAACCTGAAATGTCTTGGACTGACCCGAGTATTATATAAAAAACACACAGGTCAGATTATATCTAAATCATAGGGTTAATAAATATAAGTGAAACAATATATACTTAGGATAATAATGTGATGACATAGCGTATCAGCTCATGTCAATGATCACAATGTATCATAGATATAAAGAGGCAGACGTATGCATGGTTTATAACTGCAACGACTTAAAAGATCACCGAAACATCTCATAACATAAATCACCAAAACCATACGTAATTATGTCATCACTCATATAAAACAAATCAATACAAAACAAGAATACTATAATCAATGGATGAATCATCCATATAACACAACATCATCATATAAAAATGAAATCATCAAGTGAATCGAACTAACAACCATCAATGCCCTAATATAATATTGTAAATTCATATAATCAATAGATAATGTGAGATAGCCTGTTAAATCATCCAAATGATATCCAATATTATACAAATCAAAAAGATAATCTATCACAACCCAAATCACAATCAAATAACAAAGGCTATCTCTAAAACATTAAACCTAAAGAGTATGGATATACAGGGTTTGACTACACTGTAGGAACATGGTCTTTAGTATAGCCAACTCATTAGATGGTGAATAAAATATGTCAATCCATAATACACACATAACCGCAAACCTGAAAGGGAGACTGATAGCACACAGCACGCTCCAGGAATCCAGGGTTTACTAGCCTCCAGCCAATAGCCTGATTTATTCATACAGTCTTCATTTACCTCGATAGACATCATGACCCCATCCACCAATGGTTCGTTAATGCATAACTTGCACTTTCCCCTAACGGTAACAAACTACTGGCCTATGCAACACAAGGAGCAACCAACTACTAATCCTATGATACGCATCAAATATAATAACCAACAACGGTGCTGTGGATCTAGGGCGCGACCCCACAATCAGGCCGTAAGGATGGATACTGGTCAATCCGGTTTACTCTTGAAACATAAAGGAGCTAAACACAAGTGGATGACATATAGTACTAATATCATATATCCATGCATAGCTTTAGACGTAAGCTGTCACAAGGATCCGTAAAAATTAACACATGACTATGATGCACTAAAGCTCTAATCCCACGCTGACACATGGCTTTATTCATTAGCCAACACATGGCTAAATATACTCACCGCAACGAGTATTATCACATACATGAGTAATCCCCGTTCGAGTGGCATTTACTTATAAGAAATAATCAAACAAATAACATAACGGTGTCCCATACCACCACATGTTATTCGAATAATTATTCAATATTCATAAACTATACTGGACCCACACTAGGTATCTTTATGTAACGAGTCCGATGAATAACCGAAAAAGAGTTACTAAAAGTCCCATACTATATAGTATCACTAAACTGTTTATTCAAATTTCTAACCACACAGAAATAAAATCTCACAAAAATCGTAACGAAGGGATGTCATCACTGTATCATGTCAAATCAATAATTAAATCAACATCAATGACGAACCATCCATACGGTCTAATCAATATACAAGAGAAGAATGAATAGAAAAGTTATAAAATAGATTATTCAAATAAATTTACATCAAAAAATATATATTAATAATAAATTAATCAGAACGTATGATCTTATATAAAAAATAAATACTTAGTAATGAATAATACACATACAAATATATATATATATACACATATATTCTAGAGATATCGAGATAATTAACTAAACTCAAATATAATATATTATATTCAACAAAGACTAATTTCTCAATCTTGTATAAATTAAATAATAATTTAGCATTCACCAACATCGTTTGAAAATCCATTTTCTTTCATTTTACAACTCAAAATAGTTTGTAAAACCAAATATCATGCTTAAGAATAATTCCATACCGTTTTATAACTAAAAAATATTCGAAAACAATTTTTATAAAATATCCAAATTAATTTATATACATTCATAGTCAATTAATTACATTTTTGGACTTGAATTAAGTATTAAACTTTCATAATTTGAAACTATAAAATATCAATTAAACTCACTTTATTAATTTATTAAACTATAAATTATATTTACATACATATATATATATATATAATATCTAAGTTTATACATGTTTAATACAAATATGGATATCGACCCTCTCAAGAGAAACATGTCAAACCTGGAAATAAAAGGAGATGTAAAGCCTTAAGAAAGCGAAGTTCTAAAGCATTTAGCATTCAAGAAAAAATGTCGAGTCTCTGAGGATATCGAACATTTAATAATAACTAGGTACCAAGTCCCTAAGGATGTTGAATGTTTAAGTCATTAGCAAGCAATAAAGAGACGCCGAGCCCTTAAGAGTAGCGAGCCTCCATAACAGCAAATGTTGTCGAACATTTAACAAGTCGAAGGTAATATTGAACCTCAACAAAAAAGAAGCGTATCAAGCCTGTACAAGGATGAAGTTGTCGAATAAGAGAGTGCTTAGAGACGTCGAACCTCTACAACACAAAGTGTTATAGAGTATATAACGAGGAAGGACACCACTAAAGGATGCCGAGCATCTAATTGTAAGTGGAGGATATCGATTTATATGAATAACAAGTCAATAATGCATGAAATATTGTCGAGCCTCTACAATAATAACTACGGTAAAGCATCTAATAATAAATGGTATTAAGCTTCAATAATAGCAAAGGGCTTTGAGCTTATACAAAGAGATATTGCAACTCAAAAGATGCAGAGGACGTTGAGTTTCTACATGGTAAATTGTGTTGTCGAACTTAAACAAGCAAGTGATGTCGAATCTCAATAGTGGGATGCCGAGATTACATTAAGGTAGCTCCATCGGATCCTTTGGATTCCAAGCCATAACACGTGTCAATCATCCTGCGTGGTTGCACCCCTATAAATAAAACCCCATCGACAAACAATGGGAGGCAATTAATTCTTTCCTCTTTCTCGAATTTTAAAGGTGTAAACCCTAAATTGATTTGGGGATTATAGAGCCTATTGTAATTTTTGAACCTTTTGCATATAAGAGCTTGAATAATTAACTTTGCATAGCATACTTCTGCCAAACGAGAATATTTGACTATTATTGAACTTTTGACGTGCATATGAATCATATTTGTACCTTGACTTGGACAATGGACATGTATATAACTAATCTTTGGATTTGAGCAATGGATATGTATATGACTAATCTTTGGACTTGGACTTGAACTTGAACTTGCAAGCTTGCATAAGGCCACTTAAGCCTTTAACCAAACCAACCTTAACTTGCCTTACATATTTTGGTTAGCAAAGAAATTTGCTAATAATATATACTTTAACTAAACATAACAAAAGCTTTCTCACATGCGTAAGGTTACAAACACACATATAAAATTGTATACACATACAGGTTCACATTCACACTTGTACATAACACAAACTTTTAAAACAAAAATATAACATCACTTATATCCAATACACAACACAATCACATATACACACACACACCTGATTGCCTGCCCACACGCACATGATTGCACAGATTTATGCACATACATGCAAAAAAGAGCTTTACACTTACACCCACACATACACGCACGGCCTGGGTTGCGCACGTCACCCACCACCAGTGGACCAGTCGGCCTTTTAATATGCCATGATCAATCACTTCGATTGATCTATGGTCCTCCATCCCTCAGTAATCCGTCTCTAGTTCGATGCACACACAATGTTACCCAAATCACCAACTAAACATGAAGAATAGCAAATATAATATGATTTAGACATAGAAATATGAGCATGAAACTCACCTACACAATGCGTATCGCTCTCCTTCTTCCATGATCACGTGTGCAATGTCTTCTTACACATCGATGAAACCCAATTCTCTCTTACCCGAGTGCATATATTGGTGTTAAGATGCATGTATCCAATTTAAGGAATTTAAAAAAAATTATTAGATTTTATATTGAATTTAAAATTTTAGGGTTTGGGTTAGAATCTGATATTTCTAAAGTTCATAAACGAGTACGCTTGGGTTTTATTTATTGTCGGAGGACAAGAATCCAGATAATGAAATGTCTGGAACTAGGAAAGATCGAAAACACATTTTTGGGCTTGGGCTTAAGCAAGTTGGGCTTTAGGCTTTGTTTCATTTTCATTTTTCGTTTTCCTTTTCTTTCTTTTCTTTCTTTCTCTTATTACATGAAACAAATTATTCTTAAGCAAAAAATTGCTTCTATCACTAAACAGATTCCATTTTGAGTGATTTGAAAAAGCACCACTTTCCAATAAATTACCAACTTATTTATTTTACAAAATCATTTCCTATAATCATTTTATTTAAATTGTTTACTAGTAAATTTCAAAACTATATATATTAATAAATCCATTCTCTTATCAAATTAAACTTTATTTTTACAAAAGTCTAATTTATCATTATTCCCAAAATAATTAATCCATATTTTCTAATTCCAAAATAATTAAATAAATTATTGAATCATTAATCTTTTTAATATTCAATTCTTACCTTTTCAATAAAAATATTTCTTATCAAATTCTAAATCACCACTATAATTCTAATTATTCAATTCAAATTCCAATTAATTCATGTTGTGGTTGTTATTTAATTATTAGTTAATTGTTTCTCGATAACGGGTTGTTAAATGTAGCCTTTGCATAATGTTAGGCAATCATATCTGAAGTATATTCTTGGTAGAGTTTTTTCACTCATCTGACTCATTTCTGACCCCCTCCCCGTATGTTTCCTTTTGTTTATAGACTTATAGGTTATGATGGCATTCTTGAGTAACATGGATGGTGCAAGTAACAATGGTGTTGCTTATGTATATAATATGTTATATTTATCATTTAACAATATTAGTGTATGATGTATTGAGTATATGGGTTTGGATTTGATCATGTATACAGGATATGATTTGATTTTTGTTATACATATTATGTTTATTTACTTTCGCTATGAGAATCTAAAGTTCTAGTTAATGTTATCCGGCTTTTTGACCAAGCAAATTTTCATAGGAATTTGAACAATAGAATGAAGGTAAAACGATCCACAGACTTAGAAACATGCTTAGGAGGGCAATAGGAATACATTTAAGAAATTCTAGAAACATTGGAGCAAAGAGGACCACTCAGCACCATGTCCAACCACTCGGCACCAAGTACTTTGTATTGCACGTGGGTCCTCCAAAATTCTTGTACATAGAGCTCTGGCTCGAGTCATTGTCGTAAAGTACATTTCTCGAGGAATAGACGAACAAATCTAAGGATTTTCTAGAAGAAAGAAAAGAAATCGAATAAGAATAAGCAATATCAAAACCTATCAGAAATAACTCAATCTCACTGAAAGTGTTTGGAACACAACGGATCGGGGATAGAAAGCCAATGGAAAGAAGAAGGAGAGATTCTCCCCATAAAAACCAGTCGGTACCGATCAAAAGCACTCGGTACCGAGGGGTTTTTATTAGAATATGGGCCCTGCTACTCATACCTGCATGCTTGAATATTGAATTAGGCTTGGTATTTCATAGGCCTCTGGTTCTATTAGATAATTACCCTATAAATATAGACCATACAACAACTGGAGAAAGACTTTTTTAGCTCATTATCATTTTCATCTCTTATCTCTTCTCCATTACAGTCACTAAGGAAGCTACTATTTGTTGTTCTAGGCTTTAGATCAGTAAGTCCCTTGTATAAGTGACTTTGAATCTTTGTCAAATCTATAATCAATAAAAACCACAGTGGACGTAGGTCAGAGATTGCCAAACCACGATAAAATTTTGATTTTACTTTTCTTAATGTTTTTGTTAGATTTCATTTTATTTCAGTCTTCTTTGAGTGTTAATCCATTTTTGGCATCAACATTTTGGTTCTTTTACTAAGAACTCGATTTTCGGGATTAGATGCAACTTGCTATTTTGAGTTTTCAGAGATCCAATGGTCAGATCTTGGAGATTTGCTTTAAGGAATTTGAAAACTTGCTGATAGGAACCAATGGCACCTAGGAAACCTAGAAGATCAACTAGGACAATTGCTGGTATAGAAGGAGCAGTATGTGGTGGTGATGAAGGAAATGCTCATCAAATGGAAGTCAGTAACCAACGGGAAGTAACAGGACCATCTTCTCTACAGCAAATGGTTACTAGAGTTGAGTTTGAGAAGATGATCCAAGAGCCGAATTAGAAGTTGGTCAATAGTTAGAAGGCTTTGATAAAAAAGATGGATGCTAGCATAGCACTGCTAACCCAACAACCACAGAGGACCTGGAGGAGTAGGAGGGAAGTTTTATCCTCTTGGATCTGAAGAAGAGAATTCATCTTTTTTTCCTCGGAATAGGCGAAATGAAAAACAAAAACAAAGGAAGTAGTTGTAGGAGCAACAGAAAGAGTTGCAATAGGAAGTCAGAGCGCTCCCCCAGAAGGAATCAACTCTCAACTGATCGGAATCGGGTCATTACCGAGAGAAAATCTGAAGAATTGGAAGGACATGGAGCTAAGGCTGTGGACTTATCTGACTTGAAGGATGATCTGCAGCATGATAGTGATGATTATGAGTTGGAAGTTGGATATAATGGTGCTAGAGTTTAAATAGCTGCAATGGAACCAACCAGTCATCAACGGATAACTGGAACTATGGTTCGCCTAGAGACTGGAGAATCTAGACATCAGCAGGCACTCACTGCAGCCCTTGATAGTCGACCTTCGGAGTACCATGCCAGTAAGAAATACATAGCAGACATTGGTAAATGGTTGACTAAGGAAAGCAAAGGCAGAAAGAACGAAGATTGGGGTTCAGCACCAAGAAAAAATACATTCATGGAGAACATTCTAAGGGAATAGTATCCCAAGAAGTTTACGATGCCGATAATGTCATCATATAATGGGACTACTAATCCTAAGAAACACTCATTTAAGTATAAATGGCAGATGGATGGTGCCCGAGCGACGGATATTATGCGGTGTAGGTGTCTCCCTATTTTCTTAGAGAGAGTTGCATCGATGTGGTTTATTCGGCTTGTGTCAAGATTCATATCGACGTTTGATGAATTGGCTAAGAAATTAATGGTGCATTTCTGGCTTCATACCGCTCGGCCTAAGGATGTGATGTCCTTGTCGATCCTTTCTCAAGGACCTAAGGAGTCGCTAAAGGGGTTCTTGAATCGTTTAACGCAATCCAAAGGAAGATCTGGTTTTTATGGCTTTGGTCCGAGGCATACATTCGGCCATGGACTTTGGTAAATGGTTGAAGATGAAACAACCAATAACTATGGAGGAATTCCATTTGAAGGCTAATCAGTTCTCATTATTGGAAGAAGTAAGCCAGACAACTGGGCAAACCGATGGCGGACAGTCGAAAGGAATAATGTAGAGCAATATGCCGATTAAACAAACCAGAGAGAACTCTGAAACATGATAGATAATGTCGAGAACTCTAATAATCAGAAGAAAAGGAACCAAGGTCTTAGTAATTGGCTGAATGAAACTAAGAAGGGTCCAAGGAATATGAGGCCTAATGAATATACACCATCGAATGACACGCTGGAGAATATATACGTTGCCACGCACGGAACAGAATAATATAAAAGGCCAAACAAGACGGAGGCAATTAAAGAGGAAAGGTGCTTAGGAAAGTATTATTGTTTCCATGATACCCATGGACACAACACGAATTAGTGCTGACACCAAAGAGATGTTATCGAGGAGTTGATAAGGATAAAAAAGCTCCAGCAGTATGTAAGAGAACCGCAAGATGGCAGTCAAACAGCAAGACCTCAAGGGTCGTCTGCCCAAGGGAATTAGCCTAGACCTAGCAGAGAAGGACCCAGGCATAATAATGGAAAGTTGGTAATCAATACCATTACTGGAGGGTCTCATCTAACAGAGAAAAGCTAGAGGGAATTGGAATGGTATGCGAGCTCGTTAAAGCACGTACCATAGGAAGATTGCTTTGCTATGGAAGATGGAGCTCTGGCTAAGGAGTAAAGGATGATAACAGATAATGTCATGTTCAGAAATAGAGATGCCAATGGCGGCAAAGCCCCAACTTTTGACCCTATGGTGATAACAGTAGGTATTGGACCGGCAACAGTACGTCGGCCCTTTGTGGATATTGGAAGTTCTATAAACATACTGTTCAGAAGAACGTTTGTTCAAATGAAGATTAACATGAAGGAGGTTATGGCTTGCAAAATCAAGATCCAAGGGTTTACGGGCAAAGCAAAATAACTAATTGGGACAATCAATCTATATGTGGAGTTGGGTGAAGGAGATCGTAGATAGTCCGGATTCAGAAATCTATTATTGTGAATGAATACTTGGCATACATTGCCTTTTTGATCCAGCCGATTCTTGCTGATTTTACAATAGCACTGGCTCCTTAGTGTCTAATGATAAAGTTCCCCATGGAAAATGGAGTTGGGTTGGTAAGAGGAGACCAGAGCATAGGAAGAGAATGTTATGTCATAGAGCCGAGGGAAGCAAAGCAATGGGATAAAAGCAAGAATGTGGAGAGGAATCTCCACACTCGAAATTCGCAAGCATAACAGTTAAGGCCCAAATCCTAGCTTAGGAGCCATAGTGGGTATGTTAAGTTTATGGATCCCAAGAAGAAGTCGGGGGAAGCACGAGTAGCACTCATTGAGTTGACGGTAAATGGTCCAATCAATATGGACGATCCTACATGGTTTCTAAAGATTGGATCTCAGCTTAGCATTAACTTAAGGAAGGAATTGATTAATTTCCTATGAAGTAATTTGGATGTGTTTGCTTGGACGCATTCAAATATGTGTGGGATATCGTCGAAGATAGCGTGTCATGCACTGAATATTGATCTAAAGTTTACACCAGTGAAGCAGAATAGGCGCAGTCTAGGTCTGGAGCGATCCCTTACATAGAAGGAAGAAGTGGATAAGTTGATGGCAAATGGCTTTATCCATGATGCTTTATACCTGAATTGGTATCCAACCCCGTGTTGGTGAAGAAATCAAATGAAACATAGCGGATATGTGTCAACTATTCAGATTTGAATAAGGCATGCCTAGAGGAACACTTTTCTCTCCCCAGGATTGGCCAACTGGTAGACAAGACCGCAAGGCATGAGTTACTCTCAGTCATGGATGCTTATTTAGGTTATAACCAGATTTCGATGCATATATTGAATTAGGAGAATACCAGTTTTATAATGGATTTATGGTTATATTGCTATCGAGTAATGTCGTTCATTTTGAAGAATGTCGGAGTAACATACCATAGATTGGCAAATTCTATGTTCAAGAATCTAATTGAATGGACAATGGAGGTATAAGTGGACGACATACTTTTAAAGTCATGAGTATCATGAAACCATTTAGATGACCTTTCAGAGATGTTCAAGGTTTTATGGAAGTATGGAATAAAACTAAATCCATTGAGATGTTCTTTCGAGATGGCATCGAGAAAATTTATGGGATTTATTGTCAATACAAGGGGCAGCGAGCCCAATCCAGAGTAGATTAATGCCTTGAGGAACATTACCACCCCGACTATAAAGAAAGAACTACAGAGCTTGAATGGGAAGATCACTACCTTGAGTTGGTTCTGTTGATTCATGAGTTTTGATTCATGACACAAGCTTCAATATCATACGATGAGAATACTATATGAAAGTGACAAAAAGGAGAATAACCGTATATTGAACACTACAAAGGAGACAAGACTACAATCCAGATATTAGTATGAGTATTTTATTTTATTGAGTATTAGAAATTTGTTAAAATCATTCCTCAAGTAGTTACACATACACACAAATTGATTTATACAAAAATAAGTGTCACTGTGCAATTAACAGTAGGTCGGCCGACCGACCAGAAGCTTCGGCCGACCGACTCTATGTCCAGTGCACAGATATGCACCGTTTTATTCATGTCTGTAAACTCAGCTGACCGGCCCAGGTTTCTCGGTCAACCGACCAGAACATAACGGCTAGTTTTCTGAAGAGGTGCAATTGTTCATGAAGAGGAATGTCCTTTAATCCAACAGATATGGACACAACTCTTGATCGAAACTCTTCATGAAAGATTGTAACTATTCTACAACTATATAAACATGTTCAATTCACTTCTACAATCACCGATTCTTGTTTATAATTCTTAAATCTATTCTCTATTATTCTATGCAAATAAAAATAATCATTCTTATTTAATATCACTAGAATCCCTGAATTAATTCATATACTTCGATTCTACGTGATCATCTTCCTTCTAAATCTTCACACACATATATACTCTTGAGGATTTGATTATAGGAAAGCTGTACTATCAAAAGACAATCAGTGTTATTCAGAACACACTCGTCAACAAATTATTTGTATTAAGTTGAAGTCCTCTTCGGCTGTTGAGGCGGAAAAATTCCTGTTTGGCTGCTCAAGTGTCGTATACCTATTCCTCCGGGTTAAGTGAGGGGTTTAGTTTAAATCTTGAGGGTATTCTGGGACTGGACGTAGAACAGGAAGTTCGAACCAGTATAAAAATTCCTGGTATGCTTACTTTAATTTTTATTTTACTGCTATTATCAGTTTCCGCATTTATATATCATATTACACGATCCTTAGTACTGCACGTACACTTTCATTTGGTATCAGAGCAAGGAAATCCTATAACCGTCACAAAGTTATTTGATATCTATTTCTAGTAATATGGCAACAACACATACTAACGATTTTGACACTAATACTAGTTTCACAGAGGGTCAATCAACTTCACGACCTCCACTTTTTAATGGTATAAATTATAATTATTTGTCAACTAGAATGAGAATCTGTATGCAATCTAGTGGATTTGATATCTGGAATATTATACAAAGTGAGTACACAACTCCTACTGGAGAATACTCAACTTGGAGTAACACACAAAAACTAGATGCTACATCAAATGCAAAGGCTATGAATATTTTATTTTGTGCATTAGATAGAAATGAATTCAATAGAGTTAGCATGTGCACTACTGGTTATGAAATTTGGAGAACACTTAAGATAACACATGAAGGAAACAAAGTTAAATTAAGCAAAAAAATTTCTATGTTGAAACATCAATTTGAAAATTTCAAAATGAGGCCAAATGAATCTATAAATGACATGTACTCTAGATTTCAGGATATTTATCATGCTTTACTATCACTAGAACAAAAGTTTACTGATTTTGATGTTGTTACAAAAATCTTAAATTCTTTAACGGACAAATGGGAAAGAAAAGTTCTAGCCATTGAAGAAGCAAGCGATTTGTCAACATTAAAACCAGAGGAATTGATAGGTAATTTAATGTCCTACAAAGTAAATTTGCAGGCAAAAAGAAATAGAGCACAAGAAAAGAAAAATGTGGCATTCCAAGCAGAAAAAGATGACTCCGACTCGGATAATGAAGATATGGCAATGATCGCTAAAAATTTCAAAAAGTTTTTGAAATTCAACAAAAACAAATTCAAGGGGAACAAAAATAATTTCAACAACAATTCCAATAGCAGCAAACCATCATCTTCGACAATGGAATGTTATGAATGTCATAAGAAAGGACACATGAAGAAGGATTGTCCAGAGCGTAAAAAGAATAATTTCAAGAAGGACAAAAACCAAACGAAAAGCTTTTTCTGTCACTTGGGACGACACTAACTCATCATCCTCATCAGAGAGTGAAAGTGATAACGAACAAGCAAATGTGTGCTTCGTGGCTTCGTCAGACGATGTAAGTGATCTTACTTTTGAAGATTTAATTGAAATTAATTCTGAATTAGTAAATTTAGCAAAGCAACTTAAAAAGAAAAATAAGGAGTTACAAAGAAAGTTAGATAGAACAGTCTTAGAAGTAGATATGCTAAAAGATGAGAAGAAAATATTAGAAGAAGAACTTGAAATTTCTCAACAATCAAATTCTAACTTATCTTCTCAAATTTCATCAATATCCGAAGAACTAGAAATTCAAAGAAATAAAAATGATGTTTTACTTTTCGAAAATAATAGTTTAAACTCTAAGATTAAGGATTTAGAGTTAGAAAAATCTAGTCTTAAAATAAAATTTGATGATATTTCTAAAAATGTATCTAATTTCAATAAAGGAACAAAGAATCTTTCTAGTATACTAGAAAATTCTCAATCCTCTAACAATAAATCTGGACTAGGATTTAAGAAACAAAATAATTTTGCTAAAAGAAGGATTAATAATAATATTAAGAAAGATATTAAGAAAACAGTTTATCCAAATACTAAAACCATCAAGATATGGATTCCAAAAACAAATAATGTTTTGATAAGGAATAAACATATCAAAATGTTTATGGAAACTGGTCATAATAACAAGAATTATGTTTATAAAGGGAATTCTGAATCCGTATGGGTTTGGCTTCCTAAGATCTAACTCTTAGGACCCTAAAAAGATTGGGTACCAACTTTTTATAAACTTTTTGCAGGTACCACATAAGAAGAGAGGAAAATGGATTTTAGATAGCGGTTGCTCAAAACACATGACTGGAAACAAAGAAATGTTGTCAAACATTATATACTCAAATGGAGGAGCAGTCACCTTTGGAGATAACTCAAAAGGATATATCATCGGCAAAGGCGATGTCAGTAGCAACGGTACCTCTAATTTACCTCTCATTACTGATGTTTTATTTGTTAAAAATTTAAAACACAATTTATTAAGTATTAGTCAGCTATGCGATAAAGGTTTTAATATAACTTTTTCAGAAAATAAATGTAATATTTTCGATAAAAATCATAACACTATTTTCGAAGGAAAAAGAGATAAAAACATTTATATCTTAAACATGAATGTTAATAATAATTCAAATTTGTGTTTAGTAGCTAAAGAAAACGATTCCTGTCTTTGGCACAAAAGATTTTGTCACATCAATTTTAATACTATCAACAAACTAGCTAAAAACAAATTAGTTAAAGGATTACCTAATATAAAATTCAAAACTAATATATTTTGTGATGCATGTAAATTAGGAAAACTAACAAAATCCTCTTTCAAATCAAAGAAAGTAATATCTACAGAAAAACCACTTGAATTGTTACACATGGATCTCTTTGGTCCAACTCAAGTACAGTCTATTAATCATAATAGATATGTATTTGTTATTGTAGATGATTTTTCTAGATATACTTGGATTTTCTTTTTGAAAAATAAAAGTGATACTTTTGATAATTTTAAAGTTTTTGTTAAAAGAATTCAAAATATTAAAAGTTTGAAAATTAAAAATATAAGAAGTGATCATGGAGGAGAATTTGAAAATGAAGCGTTTGAACAATTTTGTAACAAGAAAGGTATTAACCATAATTTTTCGTTTCCTAGAACACCACAACAAAATGGAGTTGTAGAAAGGAAAAATAGAGTGTTACAAGAATGTGCAAGAACTTTATTAAATGAAACCACTTTATCAAAACACTTTTGGGCAGAAGCTGTAGCTACTACTTGTTATGTATTGAATCGTGTTTCTATTCGACCATTAACTAAGAATACCCCATATGAACTTCTAAATGGAAGAAAACCAAATATTTCATATCTTAAAGTTTTTGGTTCTAAATGTTTTATTTTGAATACTAAAGATCAGCTAGGCAGATTCGATCCAAAATCCGATGAAGGAATATTCGTTGGATATTCTGAACGAAGCAAGGCTTATCGAATTTATAATAAACGAACTCAAATTATTGAAGGAAGCTTACATGTTTCATTTGACAAAAAATTTAAAAATATAAATCCAATTGTTACTATTGATTCTGATGATGAAACTACTCAGAATGAAAATAGTAATACAAATGAAAATTTTGATATTCATGAAACCAATGAAAATACAAACATTACTCCTAATATAATAAAATCTCCACCTAGAATTTTACGAGATCATCCTGTGCAAAATATAATTGGAGAAGTTAATACGAATGTTAAAACCAGACATCAATTAAATCAAGTTGGTCATGTAGCTTTTCTCTCTAACATAGAACCTAAGAATATAAAAGAAGCCTCAACTGATGACTACTGGATTCTTGCCATGCAAGAAGAACTAAATCAATTCGAACGAAACGAAGTTTGGGAACTCGTTCCTAGACCTAGTGATCAATCAGTCATCGGTACTAAATGGGTTTTCAAAAATAAAGCAGATGAACTAGGAAATATAACCAGGAATAAAGCTAGATTAGTTGCACAAGGATATAATCAAGAAGAAGGAATTGATTACGAAGAAACGTTTGCTCCAGTCGCCCGACTTGAAGCAATACGAATCTTATTAGCTTTCGCGTGCTTTCATAATTTTAAACTGTATCAAATGAATGTTAAAAGTGCATTTTTAAATGGATACATAAAAGAAAATGTTTTTGTTGAACAACCACCTCTTTTTAATCATGAAAAATTTTCAGATCATGTTTATAAACTCAAAAAAGCATTATACGGTTTAAAACAAGCACCATGTGCTTGGTATGATCGTCTTAAAAGCTATTTATTAGAATCTGGTTTTGAAATTGGTAAAGTAGATCAAACTCTTTTTATTAAGAAAACTAATAAAGATATTTTAATAATTCAAATATACGTTGATGATATCATTTTTGGTTCGACAAATGAAAAACTATGTCAGGAATTTTCGACTATAATGACAAATGAATTTGAAATGTCTCATATGGGAGAATTGTCATATTTTCTTGGATTACAAATTAAACAAATTGAAAATGGAATTTTTATTAATCAAGAAAAATATTGTTATAATTTAATTAAACGATTTGGTCTGGAAAACACCTCTGCCAAGCCAACTCCAATGAGCACAACTACTCATCTTGATAGAGACGAGGAGGGCAAAAGTGTTGATCAGAAGCTATATCGTAGTATGATAGGTTCTTTACTTTATTTAACAGCGAGTCGACCCGATATAATGATGAGTGTTTGTTTATGTGCTCGATTTCAAGCAAATCCCAAAGAGTCACATATGAGAGCAGTTAAACGCATTATTCGTTATCTAACTAAAACCAAAGATTTTGGACTATTTTATCCGAAAGAATGTCCTTTCGAATTAGTCTCCTATAGCGATGCTGATTTTGGAGGAAGTCGGACGGATCGAAAAAGTACGAGCGGAACGTGTCATTTCATTGGACGTTCCTTAGTCTCTTGGTTTAGTAAGAAACAAAACTGTGTTTCTTTATCAACGTGTGAAGCAGAATATATATCTGCTGCTTTGGCATGTGCACAAGTCGTATATATGCAACAAACACTATAAGATTTTAATTGTCATCTTGAAAAATCTATAATTTATTGTGATAATACTAGTGCAATAAATCTTTCTAAAAATCTGGTCAATCACTCACGAACAAAACACATCGATATTCATCATCACTTTCTTCGTGATTGTTTGGAAAAAGGATTAATAAATTTAGAATTTATCAATACTGAAAATCAAATTGCTGACATTTTTACTAAACCACTAAATGAAAATATTTTTATAAAACTTAGACGTGATTTAGGTATAATGTCGTTTAAAGATTTATGAATAAAAATATGCAAAAATATCGAAAAACAAAAATTGTTTTATTTCTGACCAAAGCGGAACTCGAACTCATGACCTCTGACTTGCTTGTTCGATGTTGTGTTATAGCTACTTGACCTATGGGTGTTTCTTGTTTTAGTTCTCTTTAAAGTTTGTTTTATCTATTTTGTTTTCAGAAAAACTATATTTAGCTCTTATGTTATAAATCATACATTTACAAACAATTTTATTCTTAAACTTCTGTGATCATATTTAAAGTTAGTTCCTATCCACTAATTTTTCAGCAAACAGATGTGTATATATACTATGCTTATTTTTCAAATCATACACTAAGAAAATAAATAAAAAAACTTGAAAAATGTCTTTAAACAATGACTACTATAATTCCAAAAACTCCCATCTATCATACACATCTCCGGACGATGATGGTTCCGACCGCATCCTTGAAAATGGCCCCTATCCTACCTTTCCCATGCCTAAACGTGTCCTAGACTTCTCTTCTCCAGATAAAGACCCCCGACATAGGTGGAAACCATGGGAAGACTCTCATACAGGCTTTACACCTGAAAAGAAAAAAGGGAAGAATACGATGGTAATATCTCCAACCACCAAACAAAAAATTGATGAAATACATCACTACCAACAACAACAAATGGATATGCAACGGGAACTCTACTATGAACAAAAAGTCACGGCAAGACATTTAAGTTTTCTAGAAAAGATTGCCATGAAAATCTGTTCATCAAAGAAGGATGATGTTGCTGAACCTTCTTATAGACCCTCATCCTCGTCAAATCCTGTTCAAACTCCAATAACTCCAAGATGGTCACTGATAAAAGATGTTCCGTCCCCAAACTCATGGGAACGTAGATTTTAATGAACCGTGGCTATAGTTTTATATATATATATATGTTGTTGTTTTCAATAAGATGTGTAAATATAAATGATATGATAATACAATTTATATTTCTACAATTCTTTGTTGAAAAACAGCAAAAATATGCATTTCTACCTAGGTCGGTCGACCGGAAAGCCTGAGTCGGTCAACCGAACCCTTCCCGAGAATTTCAAAAACACATTTCTAACAGGGTCGGTAGACCGAATACCCTGAGTCGGTCAGCCGAACCCTTCCCGAGAGTTTCAGCTACTTTCAGATTACCAGTTCGGTCAGCCGACCCAATGCCTTCGGTCGACCGAACGTATATTCTGTCTGTCTTTTACTTCAGATTTATACCCCATCCTTTCACCTTTTCAACTTACCTCTTCACTTTTGCTTTCCCAAATTCAGTTTTTAACCTAGCCCCCATTAAAATTCTCTCAAATTTTTAATCTTTTCTTCCAAAAACAAATGGCTCCCAAGAAGAAATCAAAGACAACCGGTGGCTCATCTTCATCTACTCCAGTGGATACTCAAATTTCTTCATGGCTAGTTAATGATATAGCTCTTCAAAGATGGATACAACTTCAAGATGCCAAAATCTTTGAAGAGTCATTTGTAAGTTATCCTGACTTTGCTTCCTACGGTATTGAAAATGCCGCTATTGAGAGTGGTCTTGATACATTCCTTGACCATAGGAAAAATAACTTGAAAATAAATCATATTATGGTCAAGTTGTTTCTAGCAAACCTCAACCTTGTCAATCCGCCGAGAAACACTGAAAATTATATTTGGACATCGGTTTGTGGTACTTCGATTTTCCTTTCCATTGATCGAATTAACCACATTTTGGATGCTAGACCGGGTGGTATCTCATTACACGATGTAGATTGTAATATATCAAGTAGTGACCAGATAAGCCATCTATTTTTCGAAGATGATACAACGGATTTTAGACAAACATCATCACTTAGACCAAAAGCTCGACTCCTTCATCGATTCATGATGAAATCTTTAGTTCCTAGAGGTGGTTCATATCATCTCGTATATCCCGAAAATTTTAAAGCATTGTATGCTATTTGTAGGAAAATACGAGTTGATTGGTCACAACTTCTTATGGATGAATTTCTCTCTTTTAACCAAGGAAAGATGCTCCATATTTATTATGGAGAATACATAATGAGATTGATCAATAGCTTCGTCATCAATGCTCCGAAATCCGAAACCTCCAAAGTTCGTATTTTTGTTTCACGGACCATAAAATTAATGAAATTGCCTGATGCTCCTCCTCGATTTATAAGATTTGAGCAATGGAGCGATACTCCGAGAGAACAACTACATCGTAGCTATTCTACACCTCAACCATCTCTTATGCTACGAAACGTATAACCCACCAATCCTCAATTCAACGACCAACTCCCGGAATGAGTACGGAAGCGGCTATTGATATCTTGGCACAAAATCAACTAGCTTTGGATGCCCGGCTATGAAATATTGATGGTCATTTCAAGAAAATCAAGGGATTCTTCGGTAATTTATGGGATGTCTTATCATGTACTTCTGAAGCCGGTGCCTCTTTTGTTGCTCCCGGAAAAAGACCGGCACCAAATTTCTCTTGGTCTACTTCAGATAACACAAGTTCCGGTACAACGGGAACTCATGCTCCTCACACTCAAAGACGTGGTAAGGAACATGTTCCTCCGGAAGAAAATATTCGTCCAGAATTTTGGGATTCCGATGATGATGAGGGGTAATCGTACTGTTTTACAATTTAAACTTCAAGAATTTCTTTATGAACATTATGTCTATTATTAGATGTTGTAGTACGAAAACATTATTAATATGTAATAGTTATAACTTGATGTTCTCTTACATATGTTATATGTTCCATATTTCTTTTACATATTACATCTAGTAAGTATTCCTTTTTGTGGATGACAAAGGGGGAGAAATATATGAAAGCTAACAAAGTTTTGCAGAAAAGTCGCCATATATTCAAGGGGAGAATTATTATACTATTGCGTCACATAAGTATTGTCATCAATCAAAAAGGGGGAGAATGTTGATTCATGAGTTTGATTCATGACACAAGCTTCAATATCATACGACGAGAATACTATATGAAAGCGACAAAAAGGAGAATAACCGTATATTGAACACTACAAAGGAGACAAGACTACAATCCAGATATTAGTACGAGTATTTTATTTTATTGAGTCTTAGAAATTTGTTAAAATCATTCCTCAAGTAGTTACACATACACATAAATTGATTTATACAAAAATAAGTGTCACTGTGCAATTAACAGCAGGTCAGCCGACCGACCAGAAGCTTCGGCCGACCGACTCTGTGTCCAGTGCACAGATATGCACCATTTTATTCATGTCTGTAAACTCAGCTGACCGGCCCAGGTTTCTCGGTCAACCGACCAGAACATGACAGCTAGTTTTCTAAAGAGGTGCAATTGTTCATGAAGAGGAATGTCCTTTAATCCAACAGATATGGACACAACTCTTGATTGAAACTCTTCATGAAAGATTGTAACTATTCTACAACTATATAAACATGTTCAATTCACTTCTACAATCACTGATTCTTGTTTATAATTCTTAAACCTATTCTCTATTATTCTCTGCAAATAAAAGCAATCATTCTTATTTAATATCACTAGAATCCCTGAATTAATTCATATACTTCGATTCTACGTGATCATCTTCCTTCTAAATCTTCACACACATATATACTCTTGAGGATTTGATTATAGGAAAGCTGTACTATCAAAAGAAAATCAGTGTTATTCAGAACACACTCGTCAACAAATTATTTGTATTAAGTTGAAGTCCTCTTCGGCTGTTGAGGCGGAAAAATTCCTGTTCGGCTGCTCAGGTGTCGTATACCTATTCCTCTGGGTTAAGTGAGGGGTTTAGTTTAAATCCAGAGGGTATTCTGGGACTGGACGTAGAACGGGAAGTTCGAACCAGTATAAAAATTCCTGGTGTGCTTACTTTAATTTTTATTTTACTGCTATTATCAGTTTCCGCATTTATATATCATATTACACGATCCTTAGTACTGCACACTTTCAGGTTCATCTTAAAGGCAACAGAAAAATGCATACCCTTCTTTGATGCCCTCAAAAAGCGTAATAAGAATTTTGAATGGAATCAAGACTGTCAGAATGACTTTGAGGAGTTGTTGAGGCACATGGAGACACTATCGGTTCCACCCAAACCATTAGGTGAAGAGGATTTGTTCGTTTATTTGGCAGTACCCGCTTACGCATTAATTATTGCCCTAGTACATAAGGAGGCAAGGATTCAAAGGCTGGTCTACTATATTAGCAAGTGGGTTATGGGAGCTAAAGAGAACTACCGGAGTTGGAAAAGCTTGCGTATTGCTTATTGATTGAAGTAAGGAAGCTACGACCATATTTTCAGGCTTATTCGATCAAGGTGCTGACCAATCAGCCTTTGAAACAGATACTGTATCGACCTAAGACTTTAGAAAGGCTGTTGAAGTGGAATATGGAGTTGATTCAATACGACATCGCTTACCCTTTGAGGAGAGCAATAAATGGGTAGACGTTGGCAGATTTCATCACTGAGTTTATCGTGCAAGATGATGAGGAGGACGATACAATCACACTTCCCCATTGGAAGTTGTTTATAAATGGAGCATTAAACGAACATAGCTCGGTCGTAGGAGTAGTGCTTGAAACTTCGGAAGGACGGGTCGATTTGTTAAGCATTGAAGTTGGAATTTCCTACAACAAGTAATGAGGCTGAGTATGAGGCATTGATAGTGGGATTGAGGATAGCAAAGAACCGAGGATAAGGACACCACATATTCAGTGATTTCCTGCTAGTGGTTTGTCATGTAATAAAGGAATATCAAGCTATGGGTGCGAGACTTGTTCCTTACATAATGAAAGCGCTGGAACTATTAGATGACATAGAGTACTACATAATAAAGCATATCTCTAGAGATGAAAATACAAAGGCCTATTCATTGGCTAAATTGGCTAGTTACAGGGAAGCATGGACGATGAATTTGGTTCCAAGGGAGGTTTTAACTGCTTCGAGTATCGATCAAATGGATGTGAACTAGAGTTTGGAGATCACAAAGGAAGAGGAGTCGTGGATGACTCCGATCAAGGAGTATTTTCTTAGAGGAACTCTCCCAGAAGACATAAACAAACAGAAGAAACTCCTTTAGAAAGTATCACACTTCATGGTACAAGAAGGAGTGCTGTACAGAAGAGGATTCTCTACCCCTTGCTTCGATGTGTAACCAAAGATGAGGCTAGGAAAATCCTTATGGATAGGCTAGGAAAATCCTCATGGAAATCCATAAGGGTAGCTGTGGTGACCACACCGGGGGCAGACTTTAGCTAAGGAAGTGGTTCGTTATGGATATTTATGACAAATGATAAATCAGGATGTAGTTGATTAACCAAATAGTGTGACCATTGCCAGAGATTTATGAAGATTCCAAGAGCCCTATCAACAAAGCTTACACAAAAGGTCAGCCCATGGCCATTTGCGGTTTGGGAATCGATATCATTGGAGTGCTACCGATAGTGAAAGGTGGAGCGAAGTATGCGATAATTACAATGGATTATTTCACAAAGTAGGCCGAAGTGGAACCGCTTTCCATGATCATGACAAAGAAAGTCATTAACTTCGTGACGAAAACATCATCTGCAGGTTCGGAGTACCTCAGAAGATTATAACGGATGATAGGACTCAGTTCAAAAGCGTTGAGTTCAAGGATTTCTACAACCGATACAAGATCGAGAAGAGCTTTTTGATGGCAGCACACCTATAGGAGAACAGATAAGTGGAGGCGGTGAACAAAATCTTCAAATCCACCTTGAAGAAATGGTTAACTATGGCCAAAGGCAACTGGGTCAATGAGCTTCCACTAGCACTATGGGCTTATAGGATGACCCACAAGTCTACAACTGGACATATGCCATTTGCTTTGGCTTAATGGATCAGAAGCGATGATCCCTATAGAATTAGAAATCCCTTTTTATCGTAAAAGACATTACAACCCAAAGGTAAATGAGGAACTCTTGCTTGAGTCCCTCGATTTGGTTGATGAGAAAAGGGAAGAAGCGGAGTTAAGGGCAGCTGCACACCAAAAAGAGTAGCACGACACTTCAACCCCAAGGTCTGAAACCGTACCTTTGAGGTAGGGGATCTCATTCTGAAATGATTTTTCCCAAGTACCAGGGCACTTGTTCCAAATTAGGAAGGTTCTTATGCAGCCGAATAAAATCTTGGAGATGGAATGCTCAAGCTTGCCATGGTCGATCGAACCCTGATTCCACGAGCATAGAACAACAACTTGCTGCGACACTATTATACCTAGTTTTATTTAGTTTATTTTCGCAAATAAGCCATGCAAGGATTCTGAGGGAAATTCAATAAGGCAGGACTTGCCACATTTTTTGTATATAATTATGAATTAGCTTCTTGTGCCAATGGAATTGTGTTCTTGTAAGCAAGATTCCCATACTATGTGATTTGTAGTAGGTCAGGAACGAACTCCTCTGGCCTGGGATCATTGCCGGGGAGATAGTTTAAGGGGTTGATTGGATAATTCGACCCTGTCCTTCAAACATAAAACCTAATGGTCGGGAATCATGGCCGAGAAGTATAGGGGTCGATCGGATAATTCGACCTCATCTCTCGGGTACAAATTCCCTCGATCCAAGATCTGGACCAAGGAATACAATTTTTTAGGTTTGATTGGATAATTCAACCCCAAACGCTTCGGTATGCGGATACTAATACCAACTCTCTTGATCCAGGATCAGGATATGAGGGAATAATCATAAGGGTCGATCGGATAATTCGACCTTGTCATTCCGAAACCAGGGTATAGTTATAACTTTTCTAGCCCAAGATTAAGGCTGGGGAGTATATCCTCAGGGATCGATTGGATAATTCGACCTCGACCTTTAGGTATTTTCCATTCCCTAGAGATAGGCAACGTCAAGATGGATTAACAGTGCAAGGGTCGATTGAATAATTTGACCTTGACCTTTAGCTTTTTGCCGTTGCCCGGAGTTAGGCAACGTCAAGAAGGACAAACAGCATGGGGGTTGATCGGATATTTCGACCCCGACCTTCAGGTATTTTCCATTACCCGGAGATAGGCAACATCGGAAAGGAGTAACAATATAGGGATTGATCAGATAATCAGGCCCCAACATGCAGGTATCCATCTTTTCCCGGATTTAGGCAAAGACATGGTGGGATACTTAGAATCGGACAGTTAGAGCACCAACTATCGGAGACAATAATTGGTGCATAGTTAGACTTCAAAAGACCATGCTAATGGCCCAACAAGATGTGCTAGGCCGAGGATAGGCAAGGATTGTCGATGAATACTCTTAGCCAATGCCGGACATTAGGCATAGCTGGAGGCAGAAAATCAGAGACAGGCATGAAAAACCGCCAGTTCCTAGAGATAGAAACTAGTATCTTGACTGAATTTCCACAATAGCACTAGCAACCTAGTAGAATATGCTTGGTCGAGGATATGTGAGGATAATCATTGGAAATTAACAACAAGTACCATTGGACTCTTCCAGTCCAGGATCCGCACTAGGAAGACATGAAAGGACTAGGAGCTGGCACTAAATAATGGAAACTCGACCTAATGTAAACATGAATAACCATAGAGTTGGTTCAATCATAGTTCTGTTTCGCCAAACATAATGCTTTGACAACTGTAAACTGCGCTAAACAATGGAATATAGCCAAAGCAATTGCATGAACTTTATTTATATGCATAGAGTTGCAATAAATAAACGCATTGTACAGAAGCAGACATATATGATGCAGGTAAATTGTAGTACAGACAGTTATATTATATATGCAGGTAGCTATGCAAAAACTTGTACAATATATAAGAGTGCAGGAAAGTAAACAAAACGTAGGTTATAAGAGAAAAGTAGTCTTTCATGGCTCGAACTTTTATATACGAAATTGTAGGGGCCATTCCCACATAATTATGGCATGTTTATAAAAAAGGGAAAAGGAATAAAGTACAACAAAAAGAGTTGTTCCAGTCGCAAGGCCCAAGAATTATCTACTTATTCTTCCCTTTCTTACTACCTTTGTGGCTGGAGCTGCCGGGTCGCCTCCTATGCTTTCATCCGCCCATGGATTTCCCTTCTTCAGATGTGTCGCCCTAAAACTGGGTAGTATCTCCCTCGGTCGTGGCGTGGGGCTCTACAGTCTTCTCAGCAGAGGTCTCGGTGATTTTGAGGAGCTTTAGATTAATCGGGGGAAGCTTACTAGTAGGGCTTGTAGGCATAGAGTTGACACATTTTTCGTTACCAGGCTCCCATTTGATTTTGACCTTGGAGAGTTCGATCTTCAGTCGCTCCACCATAATAATTTGATCGATCGGTTCTGCAGCACTAGTGTTAGCAACGTCTCCCTCCAGGGACAGGGACACATCCTCCAAGTTCTCCAAGGTAGCTGTCTTCTCAGAATCAGGCACTGGGCCGGAGTTGGAGGAAGGAATGGAAGTGACACATCCTTTGGAGACGAAGGTTGACACGGTGAAAATTTCTATAGAGCCCAAGCCTTGAGTGGCCTGCGGTAGAGGAGGAAGATGCTAATAATCTATAAGTTGGTAAACATAACGGTAAAGGTTAGAAACATATTCGTGCGAGAACTGAAGTTTCTCAAAAACTGGTGAAATCATAGAAATACCTTCACCCGGAGTTGATTGTGAAGCAGGGGATGTAGAAATCTAGCCCTCTTCGAGTGAGTGTTGGATCGGTTGGTCAACAAAAGGAGGAACACACGGCTCAACAAAAGTAGCCGCTGCAGGTGCTAGAATGGTCTGGGTGGCCTCGGAGCTGGCCTCATCAATCTTAGGAATGTCTATCGTAGGCTCCTTAGATTTCGGGATGGACGATTCTGCCGAACCAGATGTACTTGGGCCCGCGGAAGCCTCGATGGCAGCGGCAACAGCCTCTTCCTTAGGTAGAATGACCTTTCCCACTTCGAGTTTTGCAATGTCTTCTGCATGAAGATACTTGGCCATCAGCTATTCCTCGGGTAAGGCCTTCACCACCAGCTTCTGGATGACGCAGAACCTCTTCCCAGGCATCGGCGAGAGTTTCAATGTATGTGCTTCCCAGCCACTTCAAATTCTTGTATTGGATTACACTTGCAAAGTAGTGCTAGAGAGTATTATTTAACTCTTCTTTCCTCTTTGCCCTTTCCTCTTTAAGCTCTTTCAGCTCTTGCACAACAACCGCATGTTTGACTTCACCATCCAGTTTCTTGACCTTAACCAATATCAGATCGTTTGCAAGTTTATCATTCTCCCTACGATGCCTTTGGATCTCTACCGCCTACTCCTCATTAGTGTTGTTCCTGGCCCAGATAATTTCATCTTTAGCAGTTTGGGCCAGATCCTTCTCAGCAATATGAGTTTTCAGGGCAATACCCTCCTCATGTGCAATTTTCAGAAGATATTTCAGCACGAGTTCAGTATTAGTGTGCGTTAAACTTATTTCGACCATCAAGCTATTGGTTTTAGCTTTAGATTCAATAGTGACATATCTCTCCACCTTCATCTTCTCCAAGTTCTCTTTGTACCCATTGGTGAAGTTATCGTAAGTTTTCTTCTCGAACTTGAAGGATTGGATATTCGTATGATTAATGTGGTTGATTTGGAAAGGGAATAGCCGAGTCTCTTCCACTTATAGCCTTGGTCCATATGCATTTGGACTCGTTGAACATCCCTATTAGCTTCTTCCTTTGAAATGTTTTTGATGTCATTGTTAAACATGACACCCTACAAGAAAAGGTCGGGAAAGGCAGCCATTAGGCGAGGTGGTGCACCAGGAATCGGGGTTGGAGGAATGGAGATCCCCATAGAGTGAGGATGCATGATTGTAATTAAGGAGCAAGAGGTTGGAGCCCGTTGAAGTGAAGGAATTTAAGAACCGGAATGATGTGGAGGAATCCTGGAAGAGGAGTTGCAGTGGTCGTTTGAGTCTTTATGTCGCTTACTTGGATCACTAAGTTGCCTCTCTTCAGCCTGCCTTTTATTATCCACTCACGCGATATGGCGATCATCTTCTGCTCTTCGCTCTCTTTCTTTCCATCTAGCCCTCTCCTCCTTGAATTCTTATCCTCGAGGATAGCTGGAACGAGACATATGTGGATCAGGGGTTTGTCCTCTAGACTCGCCCAGACTATACTGGAGCTTTCTGTATCCGTCTTCGGCCATGAAAATTAAAATAATAAGAAAGATTGTATCAGTACTGGAATTTTGAAATGCAAATCAATGTAGGGATGTATGTTCGTCATTCTAGTGAAGTGTAGAGTGTCGATGACCCCCTATGTACTCTAAAGACCGTATTCACATGGAAGTAAAGACAAAATCTCGCCACCTTCAACCAGGATGCCCTCGGATGAGAAGCTGAAGTTTGGAGAGCCTTCCTTTGGAGATCACCAATGGAAATGTTGAAGTCACTTAAGGAGCTTAAGACATTCACAAAAGATTCGACTGGAGGAAGTGCCGTGATTATTGGCATTATGCTCATTTCTGTAGCCTTTTTAGAGGGCTTGATGATGACACACTTCAAATGGGATGAGGTAGGAAGTTCAGTGCTTTCAGGAGACCTACCACCATAATTTTCATCTCTCTTTAGACTAGCATCGTAATCACTGTCACCTTCCATAGCGTTTTCTTCTTCTTCTCCTCCTTCCTCCTTAGTCATCTCTTCTTTCCCTTCCCTTCTCCCCATTTCCTCACTTTCCTCTAGAATTTTTTGCATTCCGATTCCTCCATCCCTTTCTCTCAAAATTTCACCGGTAGCGGGTTCTTCTGCCATTTCGTCGGTGGTTTCATCGACATTCAACGCATCGGATGGGCCTTCCACTTTCCCTCAATGATTATTTTCGAATCCATGTGTGGGGGTAAAAGACCTAATTGGCCTCCTAGAGCTGCTTGGAGAAATTTCACTAGGGACAACAAAGCGATTGGGGAGAACATGATTACAACAACGAAGGTTTTCATTCATCAGAAGGTATGGAGTAGAGCATATCGGAACTCTCTTCAAAGCATTCAAGGTATCACCATGATCCTCGCTACTATCGCAAGCAGGAATATCTGCAAAGGAATTGGTTAGAGGTTAGATGTTGAGACGGTGAAAATTCATCGCGGAAGGGAGAAAAGAAAATAATCTTACTTCCAAAGAGCTAAGGTCGGTTAAAGCCGAATGGGCATCGGGTAAAGAAATATCCGTTCTTGAAGTAAGAACGTTTTTTGTGGAGCTTCTCAATGACCTTGCATCTACACGGGGCCACGATAATCATGTAAGATGGCGAGTCACATCTTTGTTTGAAGTGCAGAAGATAGGTTAGCTCATTCGAATTCGGAGGCTGTCGAAATTAATTCATGAAGAGCACGTATAAGGAAATCAGGTGAGCGTACCTATTAGGATGAACTAGAGATGGAGACAACCCGAGTTCTTGAAGAATCATACAAAAAACAGATTGAAGGATGGCATAGTGCTGCCCAAGAATATTTATTAGTTGCATGCCATATATCCCAACGGAGGATTGTCTGCTCATTTTTTGGGCCTGTGTTGGGAGAAGTACGTCGCCCTCGGTGATAACATGTTGGAAACATATGTTCTAAAGCATCCGCGAAGTAAGAATCATCGACACTTGCTCTGGCGAGTCATTCATAACCCTCAAACTGATATACTCATTTAGAGCAGGAGGTGGATTTTGCATTAGCTCGGTTAGGATAGCCATCCCCTATAACTCGACAGTGATTGAACGCCAGGGCCCGGCATGAACGGTAAGCAAAGCCTGAGCCGTGGAGGACCCGGCTTCGGGAGGAGTAGATGTCCTGGAGCCAGTCTGGAAGCGTGGCGATTAATGAGTTATTCTAGACAGGAAAACTTGGCGTTCAACACTATTAAGTACGTTTTATTTCAAATATTAAACTCGTATGACCGACATATAGAATCCAACCGATGTCGAAGTGTGCTGACTCATCGGACTCTGAATGTCAACCGGGGAAAGTGAAAGTGTTAATCTATATAGTGTGAGTCTCGTGCCCCGTACACAACGAACGGACCATCTTGCGTAGATAGCTCGCTCATGCTAGAAAAACGAGCCACGCCAAACGACAGAACCGTGCTTCGAGTCTTACCCATTAACGTCAGATAATCGACAGCAGAACAATTGTCCAGAGCGACGTGGAAGTCTTTCTTTTACAGGAACATTGGAAGTGTAGTTATTGAAATTACTTCACGATTTAATCGTTCGAGTTTGGAAGCCCGTGTAACATCCCCCACTTGGAGGCCCAAAACTAACGGCTACGGATGCTGCAGTCATCCATAGTTATTAATCCTCGGTGATCAAATACAGTAATGTTAGATACATTGATATAACAGAAACACATGGATATGGAAAAAAAATTAAATCATTAAATAACTTTCACATTCCATTTCAAACCATTTCAGGATTCATTACATAATCTCATATTCGAGAACCACTTTCAGTGAAAATATAATTATTACAACATACACCAAGAGCGACATATGAAGATGCCCCCTTGGATGATCAGAGTATATATAGCTAGGCAATTAAACAACTTTGCCTTTACAACAAAACACAGCGGAATACAAATAGAAAAGAACTCTTAATAGCTATCATGCCTCCTGCACGTCTCCAGAAGCATATTCGTCTAAAGAGGTACCTGAAAACCTCAACTCTCAAACTACTCAAAGTTAATTGAGCACCCAAGAGTTTAAAGGGAAAACATAACCTTCGAGTCAAACATAAAGCCTGGTATGAATAATAACCTACCATCTCAAACCATTTAGATATCTAGTGAGACCATGCCACTTAGCGGAAGGGGTTTTCCCCTCACTTGTATCTTATCCAAAATCTTATAAAAATCATATACTATGCTCCTGCATCCACAATGGTTAAAACATAACAATTCAAAATATTATGATGATATGCAAACAAGTAACTCAATTCTGGATTACCCATCCCCATTCATTTTAACCATCTGTCTTAGTTATAGTTTCTAGGGTCACTATTAACCTATTAGTTTTCATGGGCTGACTAATAACCTGTTTAATGCTTACGGACTCCCTGTCTGATTTCATAGTTTTCATGGGATCACTAGGAACCTATTAGCCCTTGCCAATAACTTCCTTATTCATGGGTTCTTCCCAAACCTATTGGTATCTCCTATAACTTCCCTCTTATCATAGTTTTCATGGGTTGACTATGGACCTATTGACTCCTGTAAATAACTTAATATGGATATAGTTTTTGTAGGTTCACTACAAACCTATTGGCCCCCAATAACTCTTTCTAATCATAGTTTTCATTGGTTTACTATGAACCTATTGGCCCCTTCCAATAACTTTTCCTAAACATAGTTTTCATGAGTTTACTATGAACTCGTCTATTTGACAACTTCTTTAATCAGTATGCCTTCTGGTCTTCCTGACCTCCTAGATGTAATTCTATTCATTCAGGAGTTAACTCAATTTATATTCACTACTGGGTCAACCTAGCTGGTTATTCTGCCCTTTCTCCCTAAAATATAGTTATGGGTCATGTTAAAGTGAATATCAATATTAGAAGAAGCAAACATAATAACACCAACACTTGTGGTTTAATATCCTTGAAATCATTTTCATATAAAACATGGTTAATCCCTTTAACCTATTATTTTATCAAGGAAAGCTTCTTCAAAAACTTCATACTTAAAATCCATTTTAAAACTCCTTTATTATGCCATGGTTTTTCCTTTAAAAATGAGATTGGGTTATTTGTTTTGAAAACTAAGGCTTTCGAAACCTTAAACTTTTACTTTCGAAACCATTGGATAACTTATGTCGAAAGCATTCAAATCTTCTTTTCAAAACACTAAGCATATGCCTTTCGAAACACTTTAAATCATCTCTTTCGAAATC
This sequence comes from Allium fistulosum, assembly GCA_030737815.1. NCBI lineage: Eukaryota > Viridiplantae > Streptophyta > Magnoliopsida > Asparagales > Amaryllidaceae > Allium > Allium fistulosum. The sequence continues at coordinate 1,187,170,982 of CM060904.1, read as the reverse complement.
CTCAAAACATACCTTTCGAAAGTATTAAAGTATTACTTATTAACTCATAGAAGCATAGCTTCGAAACCCTTTGAAAGCACCCCTTTAAAAATATTGAGTTTATCTTTAAAAATATCTTTTGGGTCAAAGTGAATATAAACGAAAGTACCCCTTTCGAAACCATTAACCTTAATATAAAAGAGTTTGGGGAAAACTGACGGCTTTGGAATCATCCTTTCGAAAGCTTAAATCACTTAAGTAAAACATTTGAAGGATAGCTTCGAAACCCCTTTTGAAGCCATTGCCTTCGAAACCATTAAACCCTTTTCGAAAGCTTTAGGAAGTGGCTTAGTACATTTATAAAAAAAGCTACCTTTCAAACCAGTTGATGACTTCAATCCATTCGAAAGGCATATGGTCGACAACAGGGTTTCGATTGGGTTGAAATTACCCTTTCGAAAGCATTAATTTTTAAAAACATGGCAACTCTTTCGAAAGATATCTTTTTGAAAGAATAAGGCGGCAACATTTTCAAAAGATATTTAAATGGGTTTCAACCCCTTCGAAAGCATCCTTTTGAAAACAAGGCAAACACATATATTTGGTAAGTAAAACAAAGGCTTCGACACCTTCGATAACATTGGTTTCGACACCATGTCTTCCGCCTTTCTCCAATCCACTACGTACCAACATATCGATACCTTGTTTATTGGTTTCAGCTTGGATGGTTTCGACTTGGTTGAAACGGAAGTGTAGAGTCGAAAGGTGGCCTATGAAAGAGGCGAAACAACATTTCTAGGTAAAGGCTGTTTTAATGCCTTTTTAAGTTATTGCTTTTAAACCAACTTGCCTATTTGTAAACATTTGTTTGGTTGCCATAAACTTTTCAAATTCTTTCTAAAATGAACTGCTATAATTATTTCAGATCTAATCAAAATAATTTAACAAATAAGTCCTTCCTTAAGCAAAACAAATAAAACATTTTAAGTCCTCTGTGACGACCGCCCATGACCCCTGCACCGAATCTAGAGATAGTACGCTGTAAAGTGTGCCAGGCGACCATGGACGATTGTCAGGGTAGATTAAAATAATAGGATCTATCGTATTACTCACAACGCATGGACAAAATACAATAGAACATATGTATAGTGAAGCTTTATAGAATAAAATGCCATCATATAAAACTCCATAATAGTTGAATACAAGAATCCAAATAGTCAATACATCAAGCCTCACTACATAACACTCGGAGATTTTATAAATAGCGGAACATCCAGTACATATAAGAAGATAATATGCAACCCTCTAGCTCGTCTTCGATATCAGCATCGTGAGAAGAGAACAGCACCTGTCACCCGCTACCTAGTCTGCCCGTCCCAAAATGGACGAACAGCCCAAGGCGATAAGAATTAAAACATAAAGCCTTGAGTCAGACAACAGTCTTAGTGAGTAGTAAATTAACTAACAACATACCAAAAGAGCATAAAGGAAAAGGAATAGGAATACAACCCTCCCACTCCAACCTCATTCTACAGTGATAGCCCCCAGACACACACTAAGCAGAAGCAAGCATAACAAAGCATACAATTTAAAGTAAAGCAATTATCACTCGAGTCAAGAGCGATGTTTTCCAAGTACAAATCCCAAGGTCTTAAACCAAGGTCAGATAAGCACCCAGGAAATACCGCTCTTGAGACCGAATGACGATACAACCAAACATCCATGACTCGGCTATCACTGTTATCCTTGCTTCGATATCACCGTTAATTGAATGACCGGCACATTCTTTCAGCCGTCCGTCAAGGGCTAATGGTAACCCCGGTTCTAGACATAACTCCCGCACGTCGTCGTGACCCGTGCCTAGGATTATCGATTCTGCCCAGAGTACTCGACCATCAACGGTTAGTCTTTTGGGCGTCCCCATGTACTCTTGCTTGGAGCATGCTAGAACCTTCAACAACGATGAGACCCAAGCCTCCTAGTCATCCTCCTCGACGACTATTCTCATATCCATCCATTATCCTCAACCCGAACCATTTCATCAAGTTATCAACATGCTTGGAATGAACCCGTCTGGATTAAACCAAGTCTTCATCACATGATTGCCTCGCTTCATCACATCCTCGCAAAGCCTCATCTCAACATCACATCAAATCTATGCATAAGAGCTTCCTCATCCCGCTACATATGCCACGAGCAGCTTTCCCAATTCAAGAGCCTTTCTCTTAGCTTTTGAATCATCTTCGGTCTAAATCAAATCATCAATCATCTAATTCATAACAATCAATCAAATCAAACATTAATCCAAGCAATCAAGCATTCAAATATGATCTAAGTAGACAATTATAACAATAATGGCATTTTCATAATTAAAGAGTTGAAAGTCCAACAAGCATGAAAACATGAACAATATCTTTATAAACTTGATGAATGAACTTGCATAGGTTAACATGTGATAAAATGGATGTAACATCATCATGAACAATGAATCTATATGGATCTACACTTAGGATGAAGAAAATGCATGGAAATCACTATTTTAACACCAAATCGAGCCAACAATCCGATATACTCCTTTGGATCCGTGTGAGAGATAATCACCACTCACCAAATAACCTAAACAACCTCAAATCAACACGCTTCAGATCTGGACAGCGAAGGATCAAGCTTGATCTATCACGAATCCGCTTCAAACGATGAAATCTCACTTCAATGGATGTAGATCTTCAATCTAAGCTCTTGAATCTTCAATTTGATCTTCAACTTGGATGAATGGAAGCACTAGATTAGAGTGGAGAAAAGAAGTGAAGAAGTGTAGAAGTCGAGCTCTCAAAATGGCAGCACTTCGTCGCTTCGAAATCCGGATCCCAAAAAGTGAGAAAAACCCTTCCTATTTATAGCTGAAAATTCACTAAGTCGTAACTCGGCTATCTCCTAAGTCGTCTCCGACTTATAACCTTCCGACTTAACATACTACGACTTAGTGATTTCGCGACTTAAGACCTAGCAGCTATCCCTTAAGTCGGTTGCGACCTGACACACGCCTATAAGTCCTAACAACTTATACGACTTAACAGCTGCTCCGCCTAACACATACGCATACGACCAGACTACTAAGGTACGACTTAAGACAATGCGACCTAATACTTAGCATTCTCCTTAACACGGCCACAACTCAACTAGGCTACGACTTAACTCCTGAAGCTTACACACGACCTAACATGTACGCGTTCCCTCCTAAGTCGCCTGGACGACTTAACGACTTAGCACCATCGCAACTTAACTCCCTCCGACTTACTAACTTAACTGGGTTACGACTTAGCAACTCAACACATCCTACGACTCAATACCTTAACTCGTCCACGACTTAACTAGTTAGACGAGTTAGCGAGATAACCCATTCTACGACTTAACAGTGTTACAACCTAACACCTAAGAGGATACGACTTAGTACAACAGTCCACCCAAGTCTCTACGACTTAAGACTTAACTCCAACGCAGAATATATCCCAACTCCTAAGTCGTCTACGACTTATCAATCCCTAAGTCGTCTATTTTCTTAAGTCACCAATTCTCCTAAGTCGGTCAGTTCCTTAGGTTGTCTATCCCTTAGGTCGTTATCTCACCCAATCGACTTTAACTCGGCAACGACTTAACTCACCACTATCCCTAAGTCACGCCTACCCCTTAAGTCGTTCAAACGACCTATCTCCAAACCCTTAACTCGCCATTCCCCCGGGTAGCTCCTATCCCCTAAGTCGTATACGACTTACGACTTATACTAAGTCGTGAACGACTTAGGACTTAGCCATATTTTTGCCTAAAATATGAAATGGCTCAAAAATGCTAAAATTCCAGATTTTGACAAACTTTTCGATCCGTAAAAATACGGGTCGTTACATCCTCCATCTAAAATAATTTAATTTCCATAGTAAATTACTTAGGAGAAATCCCCAAAAATTACAGAAATTCACTATCAATATGTTATCTAACATATAAAAATTTTCAAACCCAAATTCTTCGTAATATAGCCGAAATAAATTTCAAAACCCAATTGTTCATATTTTCCTTTGAAAATTCATAATAAATTTTCCATAGGTTGGAAAATTATAAAAATTAAAACCCAACTCCAAAATCATGCTTTACATAACATATAAATTTCTCCTGGCATTCGAAATTCAATATAAATGATTTTAGCCTTAAAACCATATAAAACACTTATCAAACAATCTTGTTTGAATCAAACATATCATAAAATCTAAGCATATCATCATCAAAAATCATCATAATGGATTTAAACTTAAACCCGAAAATCAAATGATCATTAAAACAAAAATAGAGATGATTTTGATTATTATTCACCTTGATTAGGATAAGGAATTTGAGATTTGATTGAGATTAATTCCTCTTGCTTGATTGCTAAGCTTTAGATTGATTTATCTCCTCTTTTCTTCCTAAGTAATGGCCGGCTTTTCTTTCTTGATTTACGTTTTGAGACAATGAACGTGGATAGAGAGTATAACCGTGAGTATAAAAGGTGTGGCAATTCCTAATATGCCCTTGTGTTAATTAATTAACTTATAAAACAATTCATAAGCCCATTTATTTAATTAAGCTCGGCCTCTAAATATAAATTTTCAAATCTCAATCCCCTTATTACTCTAACATTTACATTATTCTATTTAATTTATCTAATTAAATCTCCTGAATAATGTTATCAAAAATTAGGGGTGTTACAAGCTCCCCTCCTTAAAGAATTTCGTCCTCGAAATTCAGTAAGGACTAAATACTAAACGTAGCAATCATCTACAACAGGTCCTAACAATCATACTAGCCTACCAGACTAGCAACTATCTATGTAAAGCTACTATAGACATACCCTCAAAACAGATCAGGATAAGTGTCTCTAATCCTGTCTTATGTCTCCTAAGTACAGTCCTTCTTGTTGTCGCTCTACTGAACTCTCACCAACTTGACTGTCTTGTTCCTCAATCTTTTCTCATCTCTTTCCACAACCCGAACTGGTTGTCTAGCAAAAGTCAAATTCGATTCTACTATCAAATCTTCCAACCTTGTCGGAGGAATAGTAGTCTCTGGATCATGCACATGCTTGCGAAGATGAGACACATGAAACACATTATGGACACCTGCCATACTATTCTCTAACTCTACTCTGTATGCTAGCTTTCCGATCCTCTCTATAACTTGGAATGGACCAACATATCTCGATGCAAGTTTCCTTGACTTTCCAAATCGTACCACACCCTTCATTGGTGATACCTTAATGAAAACCTTATCTCCAACTGAGAATTCTAGGTCTTTACGCCTCTTATCTGCATAACTCTTCCACTTAGACTGAGCTTCCTTCATCCTTTCTTGGTCAACTCAATCTTCTCTGTCGCCTCTCTAACCAGATCTGGACCTAAGACTAATCTATCTCTAGTTTCCAACCAACATGCTGGTGATTTGCATGGCCTTCCATACAAAGCTTTAAAAGGCGTCATTCCTATACTAGTCTGATATCTATTATTATAGGAAAACTCCACTAAGTTAGGTGATATTCCAAAGATCCACCAAAATCCATTACACATGCTCTTAATAAATCCTCGAATTCCTTATTGACTCTCTCTGTCTGCCCATCCTTCTGAGGGTGATATGCAGTACTCATCTTGAGCTTAGTGCCTAATACATCCTGTAGACTCCTTCAAAATCCACTAATGAACAAAGCGTCTCTATCACTGACTATACTACTAGGAATCCCATGCAGTCTAACTATGTTCTTCATGAACAACTTAGCTAAAACAGGTGTCGTCCTGGTTGACTTAACTGGAATGAAATGGGCACTCTTGGTTAACCTATCCACTATGACCCAGATACTTTCATTTCCTCTATTTGATCTTGGCAATCCGTCTATAAAATCCATGGATATCGAATCCCATTTCCAAATTGGTATCTCCAAAGGTTGAAGCAATCCGTTCGGCTTCTGATGTTTGGCCTTCACTTGTTGACAGTTTGCACACTGCCCGACCCACAAGCCAACATCCCTCTTCATACCTTCCCAATAGAAGCTCCTCTTCATATCTTGATACATCTTGGTCCCTCCGGATGAATCGTAAACTTGAACCGATGACATTCCTCAAGAAATTCTTTCCTTAAGTCCTCAACATTCGTAACACACACCTGTCCCTTCTTTCTCAACCATCCCCTCCGGTCAAGACTAAAATCCTTTAGATCATCGATCTCAGTTCCAACTTCAAGCCTTCTAATCTTCTCGGCTAATAATGGATCCTCTTTCTACTTAGAAGCAATCCTTTCGATCAACACTAGTCAAACTTCTAAACAGGAAAACATGGCGGTGCTTTGACTAGAACTAGCAGTCGATCTTAACTGCACACTACAAGTAGTCAAAGCTTCTAAATCTTTCCATTCTGCCAACATAGCTAACACCACCTTCTAACGTCTTCTGCTTAGAGAATCCGCTACTTTATTTCCTTTCCCAGGAGCATATTCTATACCAAAATCATAAGCAACTAAAAAATTCAGTCACCTCTGTTGTCTCATATTCAACTCCTTCTGAGAGAATAAGTACCTTAAAGACTTATGATCGGTGTATAGCTCAGATCTCTCCCCTAAGAGATAATGTCTCCAAATCTTCACTGCAAAGATTACCGCTGCCAACTCCAAATCATGAGTAGGATATCTTACTTCATGCGGTCTAAGCTGTTGTGAAGCATAGGAAATAACTTTACCCTTCTGCATCAACACAGCTCCTAATCCAGTCCCACATGCATTGGTATACACCACCAACCCTTGGTTTTCGTCTGGAACTACTAACACTCGTGCGTTGGTCAACAAATACTTTAACTTAAGGAATGCTTCCTCACATTTGTCGAACCATACATACTTCACATCCTTCTTGGTTAACTTAGCCAAAGGTGCTGCTATCCACGAGAAATCCTTGATGAAACTCCGGTAATAGCCAGCAAGTCCAAGAAAACTTCTAATCTTAGTCACCGTTTCTGGTCTCTTCTAGTTATTAATAGCTTCGATCTTATCTGGATCGACTGACAAGCCCTTCTCTGAAACCACGTGACCAAGAAACTTAACCTCTTTCTTCCGAAAATGACACTTGGAAAACTTTGCTTTTAGCTGATGCTGCCTCAGCGTCTCGAGCACTACTCTAAGATGATCTTCATGCTCTCTTTCTTCCTTAGAGTATACTATAATGTCATCTATAAACACCAACACAAACCTATCCAAGTACTCTTGGAAAACTTGGTTCATCAAATCCGCGAAGAAAGTAGGTGCGTTCGTTAACCCGAATGGCATTACTAACAACTCATATGAACCATACCTAGTTCGAAATGCTGTCAAAGGAATACTGTCCTCTGCCACTCTTAACTGATGGAAACCTGTCGCCAAATCCAACTAGAAAAACACTCTGGCTCTACATAACTGATCAAAGAAATCGTTTATTCTTGGCAAAGGATACTTATTCTTAATCGTCCTCTCGTTCAACTTACTATAGTCGATACACATCCTCAACGACCCATCTGGTTTCTTCATGAACACCGCGACCGCTCCCCAAGATGAACTGCTTGGTCTAATAAAATGTCTCCCTTCTAGATCCACTAGTTGCACCTTCAATTCCTTCATCTCGGTCGGTGTCATCCTGCTAGGTGGTCTACTTACAGGTTCAGCTCCTGGCATAAGATCTATCCAAAACTCAATGGCTCATTTCGGTGGTAGCCCTGTAACTGGTTGAAAAACATCTGCAAACTCTCTTGCTACTCGAACCTGACTTAACTCTTCTCTTACTTCCATAGCACTTAACAAAGCACGACTACTCCGGTCATAATTCTCCACCGAGAATATAATTCGGTTATGACTACTAGGGTGTCTTAGTGATATTTCCTTATCCTGGCAAAATATCCTAGCCTCATACTTACCCAACCAATCCATACCCAAACTGATCCCAAAATCAACGAAATCAAATACATACAGACTGCATGCAAACTTATGACCTAACAATTCTAGTTCTAACTGGTCATCCCTAGAGTTGCATACCCTCCTATCGGATTCGCAACCCTTAAAGAAGTACAAGGTATGTGGGTTCTAAACATAACCTATCAACCAAACACTACGATATAAATGAATGTGATGAACCGGTATCAAATAGTACCCTAACTGACGTACTCTAAATCAAAAGCGTACCTTCCATCATAGTCTTCCATTTTCAGCTGCAGTTAACCTAGTGGATGATGGCCCAACAGCAAAGCCCTTGTCTGCCCTGACTGGTTCTGGACACTGATTCTTATAATGCCCAACTTGGTCACAGATAAAGCACTTCACATTCTTCTTTTTTGTAGCCTTCTTCCCCTTGTATGACCGGCACTCATTAGCATAATGACCTTTCTTGTCACACTTGAAGCAAAATAACTCAGCCTTTGCCTTCTTGGCAGCTTCTCCCTTATGGGCTTCCTTCTTCTTAAAGAACTTTCTCTTCTTTCCCTGAGAACCCTGGGTTTCAACTGGCTTTTCTCTCGCACAAATAGCAAGCATCTCCTCATGTCTGATTTCCATCTCCACAACTACATTACATGGATCACGGAGATGTGTCAGGGTCGCCCTAGCAATCTCCTGCCTCAATCCTCGAATGAACCTCTCATTCCTCCTTATGACGGTGTCTATAGTAGCATACCTATATCGGGATAACTCATCAAGCTTAGTAGCATACTCAATTACCGATATCTCTCTCTGCACTAAATCCATAAACTTCCATAACAATTCGGTAAACCTCTGTTCAAATCTCCTTCAAAATTCTGCCCAAGTCAACTCTTTCTTCGGAACTCCGGTAGTAACACTATTCCACCAATGAAGTGTTGCCCCTTGCAACTGCCTAGAGGCCAGCCTCCTCTTCTGCTCATCATCAAACCCCAAATCAACAAAGATTCTCTCGCAATGCAACAACCAATTTTCAACTTTTATGGCATCCTCCGTTCCCATAAATGGCTTCCCACCAAGACCGGTGTAATCCATGCTTAACTTAGCATAATTATTCCCAACTGGAGCCACATGATTAGCTCCTCCAACATTCCCAGCAACACCAACAGTAGCTCCTACTTGCATCGGGTTGACGAAGAACTGATACATTGCCTCCATATCTCCTGGTGGATTTCCAGCATCCACATTGGCATCTGCATTTTGGTTAGCATTAGCCTGTCGATCCGGGTTCCTCCTAGTAGATCGAGCATTTCCATTGGTTGTGGTGCTTCCTCCACCGAGATTTCTCTTCCGTTTCCTACCTCCATATCTTCTTTCTTGTAAATCTGCATACGAGCCTTAGTAAGATACAGAAGAACGGTCTAAGAGAGAAGGGTATACGTACTTATATATATACATATATAACAAATACAACTACGTTGCTATAGCGTTATCCCAAACCCTGATCCTATTTTCTGGTTCATTCGATTATGTTTGAAAAATCTTTTAGGTTTAAATTTCTTTTAAGTTCCATAAACCTATGCTCTAATACCAACTTGTAACATCCCCCAACTTGGAGGCCCAAAACTAACAGCTACGGATGGTGCAATCATCCATAGTTATTAATCCTTGACGACCAAATATGGTAATGTTAGATACATTAATATATCAGAAACACATGGATATGGAAAATTTCTAAAATCATTAAACAACTTTCATATTCCATTTCAAATCATTTCAACATTCATTCCATAATCCCATATTAGAGAATCATGTTCAAAGAAAATATAATTATTACAACATACGCCAAGATCGACATATGAAGATGCCCCCTTAAATGATCAGAGTATATATATATATATCTAGGCAATTAAACAACTTTGCCTTTACAATAAAACATAGTGGAATCAAAATAGAAAAGAACTCTAAATAGCTATCATGCCTCCTGCACGTCTCCGGAAGCTTATTCATCTAAAAGGGTACCTGAAAACCTCAACTCTCAAACTACTCAAAGTTAATTGAGCACCCGAGAGTTTAAGGGGAAACATAACCTTCGAGTCAGACATAAAGCCTGGTATGAATAATAACCTACCATCTCAAACCATTTAGATATCTAGTGAGACCACGCCGCTTAGCGGAACGGGTTTTCCCCTCACTAATATCTTATCCAAAAACTTATAAAAACCATATATTATGCTCCTTCATCCACTATAGTTAAAACATAAAAATTCAAAATATTATGATGATATGCAAACAAGTAACTCAATTCTGGATTACCCATCCCCATTCATTTTGACTATCTGTCTCAGTTATAATTTCTAGGGTCATTATTAACCTATTAGTTTTTATTAGCTGACTAATAACCTATTTAATGCTTATGGACTCCCTATCCGGTTTCATAGTTTTCATGGGATCACTAAGAACCTATTGGCCCCTGCCAATAACTTCCTTATTCATGGGTTCTCCCTAAACCTATTGCTATCTCCAATAACTTCCCTCTTATCATAGTTTTCATTGGTTGACTATGAACCTATTGACTTTTGTCAATAACTTAATTCAAATATAGTTTTCATGGGTTCACTACAAACCAATTGGCCCCTGCCAATAACTCTTTCTAATCATAGTTTTCATGGGTTTACTATGAACCTATTGGCCCCTGCCAATAACTTTTCCTAAACATAGCTTTCATGGGTTTAATATGAACCTATCTATCTGACAACTTCTTTAATCAGTATTTAGGCATCCTATTTTCTGGTCTTCTCGACCTTCTAGATGCAATTCTACTCATTTAGGAGTTAACTCAATTTATATTCACTACTGGGTCAACCTAGCTGGTTATTCTGCCCTTTCTTCCCAAAATATAGTTATGGGTCTATATTAAAGTGAATATGAATATTAGAAGAAGCAAACATAATAACATAATAACACCAACACCTGTGGTTTAATATCCTTGAAATCATTTTCATATGAAACATGGTTAATCCCTTTAACCTATTATTTTATCAAGGAAAGTTTCTTCAAAAACTTCATACTTAAAAGCCATTTTAACATTCCATTATTATTCCATGGTTTTTCCTTTAAAAATGAGATTGGGTTATTTGTTTTGAAAACTAAGGCTCTCGAAACCTTAAAGTTTTACTTTCGAAACCATTGGATAACTTCCTTCGAAAGCATTTAAACCTTCTTTTCAAAACACTAAGCATATTCCTTTCGAAACACTTTAAATCATCTCTTTCGAAACCCTCAAAACATACCTTTCGAAAGTATTACAGTATTACTTATTAACTCATAGAAGCATAGCTTTGAAACCCTTTGAAAGTACCCCTTTCGAAACATTGGGTTTATCTTTAAAATATCTTTTAGGTCAAAGTGAATATAAACGAAAGTACCACTTTCGAAACCATTAACCTTCATATAAAAGAGTTTGGGGAAAACTGATGGCTTCAGAACCATCCTTTCGAAAGCTTAAATCACTTAAGTAAAACATTTGAAGGACAGCTTCGAAACCCCTTCAAAGCCATTGCCTTTGAAACCGTTAAACCCCTTTCAAAAGCTTTAGGAAGTGGCTTAGTAAATTTATAAAACAAAAGCTACCTTTCTAACCAATTAATGACTTAAATCCATTCGGAAGGCATAAGGTTGGCAGTAGGGTTTCGATTGGTTGGAAACTACCCTTCCGAAAGCATTAATTTTTAAAAACGTGGCAACTCTTTCGAAAGATATCTTTTTGAAATAATAAGGCGGCAACATTTTCCAAAGCTATTTAAATGGGTTTCGACCCCTTCGAAAGCATCCTTTTGAAAACAAAGCAAGCGCATATCTTTGGATAGTAAAACAAAGGCTTCGATCCCTTCGCTAGCATTGGTTTTGACACCATATCTTTTGCCTTTCTCCAATCCATTATGCACCAACATATTGATACCTTGTGTATTGGTTTCGGCTTGGAGAGTTTCGACTTGGTTGAGACGGAAGTGTAGAGTCGAAAGGTGGCCTATGAAAGAGGCAAAACAACATTTCTAGGTAAAGGCTGTTTTAATGCCCTTTTAAGTAATTGCATTTAAACCAACTTGCCTATTTGTAAACATTTGATTAGTTGCCATAGACTTTTCAAATTCTTTCTAAAATAAACTGCTGTAATTATTTCAGATCTAATCTAAATAATTTAACAAATAAGCCCTTCCTTAAGGAAAACAAATAAAATATTTAAGTCCGCCATCTAAAATAATTTAATTTCCATAGTAAATTAATTAGGAAAAATCCCCAAAAATTACAGAAATATACTTTCAATATGTTATCTAACATATAAAAAATTTCAGACCCAAATTCTTCATAATATAGCCGAAATAAAATTTTAAACCTAATTGTTCATATTTTCCTTTGAAAATTCATAATAAATTTTCCATAGCTTGGAAAATTATAAAAATTAAAACCCATCTTCAAAATCATGTTTTACATAACGTATAAATTCCTCACGGCGTTCGAAATTCAATATAAATGATTTTAGCCTTAAAACCATATAAAACACTTATCAAACAATCTTGTTTGAATCAAACATATCATAAAATCTAAGCATATCATCATCAAAAATCATTATAATGGATTTAAACTCAAACCCAAAAATCAAATGACCATTAAAGAAAAATAGAGTTAGTTTTGATTATTATTCATCTTGATTAGGATAAGGAATTTGAGATTTGATTGAGATTAATTCCCCTTTCTTTATAAGCTTTAGATTGATTTATTTCCTCTTTTCTTCCTAAGTAATGGCTGGCTTTTCTTTCTTTGATTTACATTTTGTGTTTTGAGGTAATGAACATGAATAGAGAGTATAACCGTGAGTATAAGAGGTGCGACAATTTCTAATATATATGCATATTTTAAAGTAAATACATACATGCATACATATATAGTTTAATTAATTCGAGTTTGATACTCTATATATGATTATATATTATTATTATTATCAATGATATAATATTTTAATTTTATAATCAACAATTTGAAATATAAAAAAGTATATAATATTTGACAAATTCAAATTATTTTTATTATTACATAAAATTATTATTATTTAATATATATAAAAGGAAAAAATAAATATTTTTATAACATATGAGTAATCAATGATGAATACTTCAACTACAGCAAATTCAACACCCTACAACTAAACATGATACATAACGACTACATCTGATTCAATACCACCATAGCAATTTCATCCTTCCAATTCATTTCACATCTTAACACCTATATAAATACTTCATCATAGGATGCAGATAGCATCACTTTGAACCACTATAGTTGTTTCTTATCTGGTTTTTCTCTTTATAATAATCAGCTTGCATTTTTCCCTTCTATTATTTTTTCAGATTTACTACTCTTTGTATATGTAATTGCAAAAACTACTTCTACCTTGATGACTAAAATATAGGGCTATTATATTAACCACTTCGCAACCATTACAAATCCACTTTTTTCTCGACCTGTTGAGAAATAGTTTACTATAGTTATCCAAGTTCTAAACTGCAATTATTTTCACCACGTAGCCAATATGAGGCCTACCGTATACACATACATACATACAAAGAAATATTTAAATATATATATATATATAATCAAATCTATGGTCCATGTTTACCTATCATATGTTCCACCCTGCTGCTACTATGATCCACTTTAACATGTATGATCCATGTTGCTACTTCTCCCTGATGCAATTGTAATGTAGAACCTTGTTTTCATCAAACAATGCCATAGTAGTACTAAGTCTAATTCACTTATTTTGTGTATAGGTATATTCTTCTGTATGTTTTGTTCACTATTTACCACTCTTTTTGATCATCTCTGTGATGATCCCTTATTATTCTCTCATATTCATGCACATTTTATATTGTCATTGTAATACCTTGGAAAATTCGGTAAATATTATAATTAAATATTAATAATATAATAACATGAACGTAATTATATTTAACGTGCTAATAAAATAAATTAGAAACAAGGAGGGGAAAATTGTCATTTTCCAACTTTGGAATATGATGATGAAACAAGTGCCATTGTGATCATCTTGGTTTCTTGATTCGCAAGGTTTTTTCTTTTGTCTTACTTGGAGTCTGTATGAAGGGGTTATGGTTGAAATTGTGTCAAGTTGATTGGGCATCAAAACTTGAAATTTGAATTTTAAAGCGATAGCTATTTCCCTCTTTTTATTAAAAAAGACCATGTACCATTTTAAGTTTATCCAAAAATGGACATCTTCTTTTCTTTTATTTTCTTTTCCTCTTAACATACAAAGAATCAAACGACATTATCTCTCACAAATCTTAACGAAACTACATGAAATCAACAGCATCGTGCGACTATTAGAGAAGGCTACACATCTCCACGAACTTAAGGGTGAAATTCCAAAGCAAGGAGGTAAGGTAGGCTACATAGCAGGGATCTAGGTAGTGGAAAGCAATTTCTGTGAGTGATTTATAGTTTCCACTTCTTATAATGCAATATTAAATGTGATACGTTGGCTATATTAGTGTAGATAAACAGTTATATGCAATAAAAATCAGATTTTACTAGGATTTGGGAGGGAATTTATTATAAATAGTAAATTAGAAACTAGTTTTTACTTAATTATTAATGAATATATCACTAATTTGATGAAATAAAGTGTAAAACTTGCATAGAAATGTTGGCTTAGGTGCTAGGGATGTTCTTAAGTGGTCGGAGGAGGAATGAAGGCGGTTGGAGTTGAAATGATGTGGTTTAAAAGCCAAATCCATAACCTGAAGAATTCTATAAAAATTATGCACATCGGTAATCGGTAATGTCAATCGGTGCACCGGTGGCCAATTTTCGAGGTTAGGTTGAACCTGGACTCGTATGGGCCTATATAAAATAATATTTATCGATTCAAGTCTTGTTCCTTCTATTTTCTGAAGGTGTTTGGAGGCTATTACGGGGTAAGTGATGATGCTACAATTTCAAGTGTATGATGTGATGGTTGATCATTGTTTGTGATGGATTCATATGTGCTCATGATATGAAAATGTGGTACGATGATGATGCAAATGTGAATGAGCCTATGGCGCAAGTAGGTAGTCTAGGATGGTACTAATACACACCGATAACACAAGTAGGTGATCTTGGTGTTGCATTGCTTAATTGTAGTGCTTCGATAGACCAATGTGGATGATGGATGGTAAGAGACCCTATATGGCATGAGGCTAGTCCAGAGCATGAGTCTAGTTTGTGTACAAAGACAACACTCAACCTTGTAGGGGCATGAGGCTATTCTAAAGAAGTGAATCCTATATTTGATTGACATGATGGTGGACAACAAGCGACCCTATGGCGCATGAGGCGAGTCCATGGAAGTGAGTTCACGTAAATGTGATGCGATACGACTAGATGCATATGGTAGTTAGATGTGATGTGACTAGCAGGATGGGAGGCGACCGAGTGTTAGACTCATGTCATGCTATAATATTATTGTTGTAGTATATGTAGAGTAAACTATGGCCTACTCACCGGATTAATGTCTGACCCACTTCTATTTTCTCATTTATTTATATGTCCATGTTTTTGGAGTTTGGATTCGAGATGGTAACAGAGATAGGGATTCATTTTTAAATATTGGATATGATGTAAATAAGTGCTATGACCTAGATTTCACTATGTGTATGGTTTGCATTTGACTTGTGTTGTATGGACATATATATTCGATAGGTAAACATTTTGTGGTGATGTGATGTGATTATGGTTATTGTTGTATTATATTTTATTTACTTCCATTGTGAGGCTCTAAAAGTTATTAGAACTGCATTTGTTTATTCCATCTTACACTAACGACTTACCCTTTTTGGTTCTCGAGGTTGTTAATGTCAGCTTTGGCATTAAACCCAAGGGTCAAACAAATGGGTTGTTACATTTGGTATAAGAGAAAAACATACCTATAGGATAGGAACTAGGAACGTATTGACAGCGCGTATTTGTAATTTCTATTATATATATATATATGAATCAATTACATATGCATACGCCATTTATTTTTCAAATTTTTTTACTATATATTGGGGAGTTGCTAATGAATCCCATTTTTACAGGGAGCTAAAAGCGAGCAATTTAGTTGAAACTGGAATATAGACTGAGTAGATGTCCTGGATATTTCTGGAGTTAATTATCCAGTATAGTTCAGACGCTGTATCCAAGCGATGAGCCAAGCTAGTTCCAACCACACTGAACCCATTGTGGCTACTACCACTACCAACCAAGGTGTTAATTAACCTAAGCACCACTAGTTATTAACTTTCCTAAGCTGTGTAGGGATTTCTCCAGCATTGGTGGGAAACCTTTTGTTAAGACGAAACCTTACTCGGTGACTTGGGCATGGCTTAATAAATGTGAGAAGGTTTTCAACCTACTAGGAATTATTGATGTCACTAAGAGACAATTAGCTTCTTGCCATTTGCAAGCTGAGGTGGCATGTTGGTAAGTGGTAGTGACAATGTAGGTAGATGAGAATTCCATTACATGGGGAATGTTCAAGACAAAGTTTGAGATGGCGCTGAAAGAGATTTGTTACTGGAGAAGTTTATTCATCTTAAGTAGGGAGAGATGACAATTGAAGAGTATACGAGTCGGTTCAATGAGTGAGCCAGAGTCAGTTTTAAATTAGTAAACACTTAGGAGAAGAAAGCAATAAAGTTCGCATAGGGTTTTGAATTCACCTTTGAGAGAGCTTGCATTGAATTAAATACCATACAGAGCTAATGGAACTCTGGTTAAGGATCATGTAAGGAATTAGAGGACTAGTTACAAGGAAAATGTAAAAGAAATGGATCACAAGGAGGACAAAGTAAAAGGCAAGCGATTACTTATAATAGATGTTAGAAAGTGGGACATGTGACCAAGAACCATAGGATAACTCTTTTGAAGGATAAGTGTTATAAGTGTAACCAGGTGGGACACTTGGCAAAGGATTGTAAGGCTGCCCCAGCTCAGCGTAAAGTAAAGTGTTACAATTGTGATCAGTTTGGATATATTAAAAGAGATTTTCCAACTTTGAAGAGTTAAGGTCAGATAGTTAAGGCATATTCTATGGATGTCATTCCAACATCTAGTAAAGTACTGTAACACCCCTAATTATTGGTAACATTATTCAGGAGATTTAATTAGATAAATTAAATAGAATAATGTAAATGTTAAGTGATAAGGGGAATGAGACTTGAATTAATTAAATTAAGATTGAGCCTAATATAATAATTAATGGTCTTAAGAATAGATTTCTGGTTAATTAAATTACATAAGGGTATAATTGGAATTGCCATCCATAACCCTTGCCCATAGATATTTTTGTTCCTACCATTTTCTTCCCATTAACGTCATTTTAAAATGCAAAAATCAAAAGCATAGGAACGGTCAGCCATTAAGAGAAGAAGAGGAAATCAAATTAAAAGCTAGAGAATCAAGTTTAGGGGAAATCAATTTCAATCCAATCTCCTTATCTGGATCAAGGTGAATAATAATTCCATCTCTATTTTTGTTTGAATCATATGTTTTGGATTTAGGGGATAAATTCGTTTTTAAGATGAATAAAATGACGATATGCTTGAGATTTGATTTGCTTAATTTAAACAAGTTGTTTAAAAGAGGATTTATACGGTTTAAGGTCAAAACTGAGATTTAATGATGATTAAATGCCATGGAAAAATTTAATGTTATGAGAAACATGAATTTGGAGTTGGGTTTCAATTTTGATAAATTTCCAAGCCATGGAAAGATTATTATGAATTTTCAAAGGAAAATATGGTTATTTTGGTTTATAAATTTAATTTGGAAAATATATTGAGAATTTGGGTCTCGAATTTGATATGTTAGATAACATGATTAAAGTGAATTTCTAGAATTTTTTAGGTTTTTTCCAATGTGATTTGCTATGCAAAATAAATTGTCTTAGAAGAGGGACTTCTTTGCAAAATTGGTTTTTCCCTAAAAGAAGGGCTTATTTGGTTAACTTAACCCTGGTTCAGATCTAGATTAGCGGCAGTTGTCTTTAGAAAAGAATTTGAAAAAGTTAAGGCAACAAATCTAGTGTTGACACGTGGTAGGTTAGTTAGAGAAAAGGTTGCTTTAATAAGAACTAAACTAGGTTTACTCAGAAATTTGGTTCCGCCTAATTTGGAAAGCACCTTTCGGCACAGAAGCTTCCGCCTTCATCCTTGTCGAAACCAACTATGCCGAAACCAATACACAAGGTATCACCATGATGGTACGCAGTTGATTGGAGATAGGCGAAAGGTTAAGTGTCGAAAGCCTAGTTTTCGAAGGAGTCGAAACCTTGGTTTGTTTTTAAAAGAAAAGCGCCTGCCTTAGTTTTGATTTAGCCTTCGACGAAGTCGAAGCGTTTGGTTTCAAAAGAGAATTTAAAAAGGTTTCGAAAGGGTTGCCATTGACTTAAGATTGCTTTCGACTGGGTTCCTTTACCTAAGAAAAATGTTTTGAAAGAAGGGGTTCCGACCTAGTCAAAACCCTGCTGCCGTTTTATAGCCTTTCGATGGTATTGAAGATATCAATGCTGCCGGAAGGTATTTTGTTTTATAAGTTCAAGCCACTTCCTATGGCTTTCGAAAGAGGTTAGGGGTTTCGAAAGTGGCGGATTCGAAAGGGGTTTCGACGCCAACCTTTCGTTATTTTACCGAGATGATAAATGCTTTCGAAAGAGATGGTGTCAACGCCATCAAGTTTTCCCCAATATTTTTATATGGTAAAGGATGGTTTCGAATGAGTTGCTTTTGCCTATATTCACTTTGACCCAAATAATGCTTTTAGTATAAACCCAATGCTTTCGAAAGGGGTACTTTCAAGGATTTCGAAAATGTTACTTCCATTGGTGTCGAAAGGGGTACTTTAACTGGTTTCGAAGCAAAGCTTCTAAAGGTTAAATGTTAATACTTTATTACAATCGAAAGGTTTCAAAAGGAAGGTTTTAAAGTATTATAAAAGCAGGAGCCTAATGTTTTGAAGATAGATTTTAAGGCTTTCGAAGGAGGTCATCCTTTGAAGTCGAAAGCTAGGTTTCGAAGGTATCGAAAGGTTTTATAACCCAAACTCTTTTTTTTAAAAGGAAAAACCCATGGCTAAATTAAAGGGTTTTTTTATAATGGTTTAAGAAGAAGCTATCTTTGATAAAGTAATAGGCTAAAGGGATTAACCATGTTTTATATTAAACCCATGGGAGTGGTATTGTTATGTTGTTATGTTGCTTCTTCAAATATGAATATATTCACTTTATAATGGACCCATAACTACATTTTGTGGATAAAGAGTAGAAGAACCAGTTAGGTTAACCCTGTAGTGAATATAAATTAAATAAACTCCTAAATGAGTAGAATTGCATCCAGGAGGTCAGGAAGACCAGAATATAGGATGCTAAAATATAAAAAGAAGATATTGGCAAGGGCCAATGGGTTCTCAGTAAGCCCATGAAAACTGTGTATAGGGAAAGGTATTGGCAGTGGTCAATAGTTTCATAGTTAACCCATGAAAACTAGGTATAAAGGAAGATGTCAGAAAGACAGGTTTATAGTAAGCCCATGAAAACTATGATTGGATACTGGCAGGGGCCAGTAGGTTTGTAGTTAGCCCATGAAAACTATATCCGGATGAAATATTGACAGTTGTCAATAGGTTCCTAGTCAACCCAAGAAAACTAAGGTAAGAAGAAAGGATATTGGGGTCACCAATAGGTTCCTAGTCTACCCATGAAAACTAGGGTAAGAGTAAGATATTGGAGTTACCAATAGGTTCATAGTGATCCTATGAAAACTATGTAATTGGACAGGGAGTCCTTAAATGTTTAATTGGTTAATAGTCAGCCCATGAAAACTAATAGGTTAATAGTATTCCCAGAAACTATAATTGAGACAGATTGACTAAAATGAATGGGGATAGGTAATCCAGAATTGATTCATTTGTTTTGCATATCATCACATTATACTGTTTTGAATTTTTTTAACCATTATGGATGTAGGAGCGCAATATATGGTTTTATAAAGGTTTTTGAGATACTAGTGAGGGGAAAACCCATTCCGCTAAGCGGCGTGGTATCACTAGATATCTAAATGAGTTGAGATGGTGGATTATTATTCATACCAGGATTTATGTCTGACTCGAAGTTTATGTTTTTCCCCTAAAACTCTCAGGTACTTAATTGATTTTGAGTAGTTTGAGAGTTGAGGTTTTCAGGTACCTCATTAGACGAATAAGCTTCTAGAGACGTGCAGGAGGCACGATAGCTATTTAGAGTCCTCTTTTCTTTTGATTCCGTTGTGTTTTTTGTAATGGCAAAGTTGTTATATTTCCTGTATATAATCTGATCATCCAAAGGGGCATCTTCATATGTCGCTCTTGGGCGTATGTTGTAATAAATATATTTTCTCTGAACGTGATTTTCAAATTTGGGATTATGTAATGTATTGGAAATATTATGGGATGAAATGTGATTTTGTTTGAAGTTTAATTTTTTTTCTTCCATATTCATGTGTTTATGTATATCAATGAATCGAACATCACCGTATTTGATCGCCAAAGATTAATAACTATGGATGATTGTAGCATCCGTAGCCGTTAGTTTTGGGCCTCCAAGTAGGGGGATGTTACAAGTACCACCATCATCTTAGAAGAAGGTTTAACAGATTATAATGGAAGGTGTGATGACTTTATCCGATTCTCCTATTCGTACTTTATTTAACACTAGTGCATCCCATTTATTCATAGCAAGTGCATTAGTCGATGGTCTAGCCCTTAAACCCGATTTTGTGCATGAATCTATTTCGATGTAAAATCCTATCGGGGAATCGACCCATTTATCAATCTTATGTAATAACTTAAAGTTGGTCATTCATGGTGTGGAGTTCCATTGTGATGCATATGTACTAAACTTTTTAGGGTAAAGGTAGATATTGGGAATGGATTGGATGTCTCTCTATGGAGTAGTGTTGGATTGTGATCGTAGGACGTTTCGATTGAGGAAGGGCAAAGGACTTTATTTGATTTTATGTATTGAGCCTACTATTTTTGTTATAGAGAAGTATTTGTATTCACTCATCTTGTCATAGGAAGAGCTATATATTATACCTATAGTGAAGAATTATCCAAATGTATTCGAAGAAGCTTTTGGTCTCTCTCCTTAAAGAGAAATTGAATTTGGTATTGATCCCAAGAAAGATTCAAGGTTGGTAGTGATGCCTCATTTCCTCTTAGACATGTGGCTCCGAAGGAAAGAAGAGAGTCGGATAGTAGGTTTTAGAATTATTTCAAAAGGGATTAATTCGGAGGAGTATCTTGGAGTGGGGAGTGCTTGTTGTTTTCACAACTAAGGCAGATGGTTCTCAAAGGTTATGCATATATAATCAATAATTGAATAAGTCGACAAAGTAAACTGTTATCCATTGCCTCACATTAACGACCTCTTCTATCGGTTATTCAAGGCAAATGCTTTCTCTCAACTTGATTTGGCAACTAGGTTTCATCAGTTGAGAGTGGCTGAAGATAGTATCCTAAAGATCACTTTCCATACATTTGAGGGATTGTTTGAGTGGTTGGTCATGCTATTTACATTGACTAATGCTCTGGTTTATTTTATGGATTTGATGAGTAGGGTACTCCGGGAGTAGTTGAATAGTTTTGTTATGGTCTTCATGGATGACATTCTTATCTAATTTAGAAGTGAGGAGGAGTATAAGATTCATGTGAGAGAAGTGATGAATGTCTTGAGGAAAAATCAACCGAAGGCCAAGTTCTCTAAATGTCATTTTGGAAAAAAGAAGTTTGCTTCCTTAGGCATGTCGTATTAGTAGGTAGATTGGCAGTAGACCTAGGGAAACTAGTTGCAGTTGAGATAGTAAGACGCCAAAGAACACTTCAAAGGTTCATAGCTTTCTTGGTTTGGATGGATTCTATTGGAAGTTTATTAAGGAATCTGCGAATATATCTGCACCTCTGACTCGTTTGATGAAGAAGAACATGACTTATAATTGAATTTTGGAGTGTGAAGCAGCATTTGTTGGATTGAAGGAGTTGTTGATGAGTGCTCTAGATTTGGTTATTCTATATTGTACCAAACCTTTCTCCATGTATATTTATGCATGTGTTACTGGTCTTGGTGCCATCCTTATGCAAAAAGGGAAGGCAGTGGCATATGCAAGTCGATAGTTTAAGAATCACGAGTGGAATTATCTAAAGCATGAATTGAAGTTAGCTGCCATTGTATTTGCACTGAAGTCCAGAAGGCATTATTTGTTGGGTGAGAGATTCGAGTTATTTACGGACCATAAGTCTCTTAAGTATCTATTCCCTCAAAAGGATTTGAATTTGAGACAGCAGCGGTGGATCAGATTCTTATCATCATACGATTTTAGGTTTTCTTATACTACAGGGAAACGTAGTCATCGATGCTTTATATATGAGGCATGGTGTGGTAAAAGCTATGTTGCTAGAGTGGAGGAATTTGGAGTTTATAGTAGAGTTAGATTTTCGACTCCAAATATGCATCTTGACTATTAGCAACGATGGAGTTTATATCAGAGTTAGATTTCCAACTTCGATCGGAATATGCATGTAGACTATTAGTAGCGATGTAGTTTAGACCTGCACTGATGGATCATATTGGGCTGAATCATGTGTAAGACACATCATTAGTTGGTATTAAGGAGTAGCTAGAGTGGTGTGAATGATTGAGTAATTTGGATGGTTACTCTAAAGATTAGAACAGTTACTTGAGGAGAGATGGGAGGTTATGTGTATCGCAGGTCAATGAATCGATAGAGGAAGTCATGCGTGAGTGTCACCATTCTAGGATGATTATTCACCTAGGAGGAGATAAGATGTATTAGGATGTGAAGAGGATATTCTATTAGCCAGGGATAAAGAGGCAGATAACTGGATATGTTGCAAAGTGTATGACTTACCAAAGGGTGAAGGCAGAACAAAAGAAGCTGAGTGAGCTATTATTTCCATTAGATGTGTCACAATGGACGTAGGAGTGCGTATCTATGAGTTTTGCGGATGGATTACCTTGGAGCAGAAAAGGAAATGAGAGCATACGGGTTAAAGTAGATCATCTCACCAAAAGTGTGCACTTTACTCTGGTGAAGAGTATGAGAATGTCGATGACATTAACAATAGAGTATGTTTAAAAAGTGTTTCGACTACATAGAGTTTCAGTTAATATCATAGCTGTCTGGGATCCACTTTTCATGAGTGAATTCCAGAGGAGTCTTTGGGAGGCATTGGGACTAAGCTAAATTTAAGCATAGTGTATCACCCGCAGATTGATGAGCTGACTGAGATAGTAAACAGGATGTTGGAGGAATTGTTGAGTGCTCATAAATTGGATTTTAGGAGATCTTAGGAGGATCATCCACCTGTGGTAGAATTCGCCTACAATAATAACTATCAGACTAGTACATGCATGGCACCATTCAAAGCATTGTACGAAAAGCCATGTAAGTCACCTTCGTGTTCGTGGGAGTCTATGGATAAAATTATTTTGGGTTCATAGATGGTTAGAGATACTATGGAGAAGGTGGAGCTCATAAGGGAGAGGGTGAAAGGCGCATAAGATCGACAAAAGTCACATGCTGATAGGAGGAGGAAAGATTTGAAACTTAAGTTAGGAGATTTGGTCTTTGTTAAAGTTTAGTCGTTGAAGAGGGATGTATGGTTCAGATGTTTAGGAAAGTTTGTACCCAGATTTGCCGGCCTATTTCTAGTGCTAGAGAGGATATGGAATTCTGTATATAGATTAGAACTTCCGGAGAAGATGGCAGGAGTCCATAATGTATTCCATGTGTCACATTTGCAAAAGTGTATGCACGATCTGACGACCGTGATTGCATTTAGTCAATTGGAGGAGGCAGAGTTCGAGTCTGAGTCGAGCTCATTCCATGGTCCAACCGGTATTGTGGAACATATAGTGAAATGACTTAGGAATAAAGTGGTGAAATTGGTTAGAGTGCAATAGGGGAATGATCCGGCGGAGAGTATGTGGGAGCCTAAAGAGAAGAAGAAGGATGCTCATCCACAACTCTTTTCCGGTATGTTCCTTATTTTAGTTTGATTTACTTAGTTTAGATTATTTTAGGATTAGGATTGGATATTTTTTGAAGATTTGGATGCTAGATCAGATATTGTTGAATTTTCATTCATATAGAAATATGTATGCTTACATTAGGGTGTAATGCATCCATGCTTATATATCATCTTATTGTTGTTCTAATGAATGAAGTTGACTACGTTGCGTTGGTACAATATTACCATTTTTGTTCAAAATATACCAAAGTGGATGATTGACTCATGACTAAATAGAATTCTATTCTAATAATGTAACAGATCTAATAATGTAACAGAAGGAAAATCTCGAATTGGATCCAAAATTGATTTTAGCCATAGAATTTCTCAATTCTGACACAAGGTACTTATTAGATTGAATCAAATGATTTTGCACAACGACGCAATTATCAGGGGTGCGCTCTACCACTGAGCTAATAGCCCTTCGAGCGGGCTAAGCAAGGGGGGCAACGAGTAAGGGAAATGGAAGTTTGGGCTCTAGAAGGATTACTTTGATTCTGCCCTTCGAAAAGGAACATCTGCCCGAACAATTCCATCTCCATCTACTAAAATTACCGGGAATGTTTCAAAAAAAGTTGGATGGCATAGCCTTAACATTAATGGCGAGGTTCAAACGAGGAAAGGCGCGAAAGTCAGAGTCGGCGCGATGCATTAGCTACATTTATGCGTCGTAGCTATAGAAACTACAAGTTCATGACATCATTCATATCTATACATTGTTTATATCATTCATATCTATATGTTGTTTGCATAAATGGGATGATATGATTGTATGCTTAATTTATATATGCTTGGTGAATGAGTGAGCATTATATTACATTTTCTATTCCTTAGGAATTTTAGGGACGAAATTCTCTTAAAGGGGAAGAATGTAATACCCCAGAAAATTTGGTACATATTATAATTAAATATCAATAACATAATAATGTGAAATAAGGTGCTAATAAAATAAACTAAAAATAAGGAGGTAAAAATGGTCATCTTTCTAACTTTAGAATTTGATGATGAAACAAGCGTGATCGTGACCGCCTCATTTTTCAGATTTGCACAGTATTTTGGGTCTCATTTCGAGTCTGTAAGGAGTTATGGTCAAAATTGTATCGAGTTGATTAGGCACCAAAACTTGAAATTTGAATTTAAAGCGACAATTATTTCACTACTTTTATATAAACAGAAACCATGTACCTTTTTCAGTTTTTTCAGAAAATGGCATCTTCTTTTTTCTCTCCTTTCCTCTTAGTATATAAAGAATCAAACGACAATATCTCTCACAAATCTTAATAAAATTACGCAAAATCATCGGCATCATGAAGCTATTGGAGAGGGTTGTGCATCTATACCAGCTTGGGGATGAAATTCTGAAGTAAGAAGGCATAACTGGTCATACATTAGAGATCTAGGCAGTGGAAAGCAATTTCTATGAGTGATTCATTGTTTTCTCTTTGTACAATGCAATTTTGATCCTATAAATGTGATATATAGGCTATATTAGTATAGATAAACATTTATATACAACTAAAATAGGATTTATTTAGGATTTGGGATGGAATTTATTATAAATAGTGAATTAGAAACTAGGTTTTACTTAATTATTGTAATTTGATGAATATATCACTAAATTAATGATATATAGTGTAAATCAGACTTAGAAACATTAGGTTCAGTGCTAGAGACATTCTCAGACGACTAGAGGCGGAAAGGAGGTGGCTAGGGGTGAAAAAATGTGGTTGAAAAGCAAAATCCACTGCCTGGCGATTTCTAGAAAAATTAAGCACATCGGTCCACCGATTATGTCAACCGGTGCACTGATGGCCTATTTTCGAGGTCAGGTTCAACTTGGACCCATATGGACCTATATAAAATATTATTTATTGATGCGAGTCCTGATCCTTTTATTTTTCGAAGGCGTATAGACGTTATTGACAAGGAAAGTGGTGACATTATAAATTCTGGTGTATGATGTGATGGTTGATCGTTATTTGTGATGGTTGTATGTGTTTGTGAATGAAAATGTGGTACAATAATGACATGAACATGAATGAACCTGTGGCACAAGTAGGAGTCCTAGGATAAGGAACAGATAAGAATATATGACACAAGTAGGTGATCAAGATATTCCGTCGCTCCCCTATAGTACTTCGATGGACAAGTGTGAAGGATGAATGGTAAGCGACCTTGTAGGGCATAAGGCTAGTCTAGGGGGTGAGTCCAGTTTGTGTATAAGGACAATAGGCAACCCTATAGGGAATGAGGATTGTTTAGAAAAGTGAGTCTTATATGCAATTGATGTGACGGTGGACAACATGCAATCCTGTAGTGCATGAGGCAAGTTCAGGGAAGTGAGTCCACATAGATGTGATGTGATATAACTAGATGCATATGGTAATGAGGTATGATGTGACCAGTAGGACGTGAGGTCATCGAGCATTAGACTTATATCTTGATATAGTATTATTTTTGTATTATATATAGAGTAAAGTATGGCTCGCTCACCAGACTTATGTTCGACCACTCCTATTTTTCCCATTTCTTTTATATATCCAGATTGATGGAGTTTGGAGACAAGATGGTATCGGAGATTAGGAAATCATTTGTACATATTGTATATGATGTAAATAAGTGTTGTAACCTAGATTTGACTATATGTATGGTTTGGATTTGATTTGTGTTGTACAGACATGTATTTGATAGCTAAACATGTTATGATGATGTGATATGATTATGATTATTATTCTATTATATTTTACTTCCTTCCGCTGTGAGACTCTGAAAGTTATAAGTTCGAACTATATTTATTTATTTTATCTTACCCCAAACGACTCATCCTTTTTGGTTCTTGTGGTGTTGATGTTGGTGTGGGCGTTGATCCCAAGGGTCGAAAAGGTGAGTTGTTATGGTCACTCATCAGACGTGTTGATGGTTTTTGTTTCTTAAATATATAATTAAATAACGTGCACTCTCCTCTTTTCTAGGATCACTCTTTCATCAAATAAATAATTGAATCTTGGCCTATTTAGTTTATTTAAAATCTATTCTAAGTTAAATAAATGCCAATAACATTTATAAACATTTTAGTAATTAATTTTGACACTTTAATACATTAAATCAAAATTATATTCGTACTAATTTACAACAATTTTTATTTCATTAATTTATTTTATCAAATATTACGAGTCTCAATCGTGTTACTCGTAGGTGTGAACTCGGTCCCCAGCAGTATATGGCTAAATTAATTATTAAAACTTATATGGACTTTACTAAAGTACAACGATAAACACAAATTCAAACGCTTAACGATCATCTAGGTGGATTTTTATTGTATAATCATTTTAAAGTGGCATCATTAAGCTACGATATGTTGTGCACGTTATGTTTCTTTGTTATTACTATGTCACTTAGATGTCCATAGTTCGATTAATGGTCAGTACTATTATAACACCCATATTTAGTTGTGAAGTATGAACTTAAAATTCACTTGGTTCAATCCAACAAAGTTTATTGATTGAACCAAATTACTCCAACTAGAGATTTATTACTTCTTATTTGATTCCAATTATGATTAAAGGAGGTGAATCCTCTCTTGTGCAGCGTTTCACTTCATGTGTCTCAACACATACCCAATCAGGGCTATAACATGAACCAGTATCATATGACTGACCATAGCTAAAGTAAGGTTTCAATGCAGTACTCTCAAGTTGAAAGACTGCTACACATCGATACATGAGATTTTCTATTTAATTTAGATATAATAACCAATAGAAGATTCTAGATGAGTGATTATGTGATTGTTCCAAAAAAGTACACATATGTAACTTATTAGTTCCCCAATAGTCATAGGTAGTTCATTGTCCATTATATGAACCATTAGGTTTACCAAAGGATCCAGATATAATTAAATTTTAGAAGAGAAGGGAAAAAAATACAAAAACAATCTCCTCATAACCTTGATTTTATTGGTTTCTTCAAAGAACTATATACAAAATCCTTATTCGAGTATCAAACTCAAATCCAAAACCTAAAATGATAGTTCTTTCTTAATTGCACCTCTATTTGGAAAAATTAATTACTTGGTGTTTAATTCGCCATGTATATGAAAACAAACAAATTGTTGCACCAAATCGGATAGAGACATCTTCTCTTTTCTTACAATATGCATATCCAAATTTGCAATATTAATATGTGAAAGTCGAATATATGCTTTCCTTGTTTATATTCATTTCCTCAAAATGTGATTTTGTATCAAAAATCATAAAACTCCAACGTGATGGAAAATCACACCACTACTATTAATCTTCACTTTGACCAACACACTTAACGATCCACGTCTTTTAGTCAAAAATCCATCCATAATCCATTCAAATTGCTTGTAGTACCACAAAGGCCTCCACTTAAGTTTTGTGGTTTTTCATTGACTGCTCTACCTTGATTATACAAATTTTCATCTTCGGCTCGATTTGAGAAGTTCCTACATTCTCCTTCGTTTTTTCAAGCAATTATTATAAATTATTGATTCCTTTTTTTACATACAAAACATGCATTTTTTCTCATATGCTCACAACTCCATCTCGAGTAGAAGAGTTATAGCTTCCTTTTCCAACTGCCCTATTGAAATAAGATGCTTCTTGATTTCTAGATTTGCTTAACTCCTATAGGTATCACCACCTTTCCATCATACATCTTCAATCCAACCAAACATATTCCTTCAAACTCCATGCCACAACCATTAACAGATTCCTCCTTGCCCTTATTCTCTTTATAATCGATGAATGCCTCCTCTTGTTTTCATATATAGAAATATGCACCAAAATAAAGCACCCAGTTTGCATTTTCCTATCCATTAAACGTTTTCATCAACTTCTTCGTCAAAGTTTACCTCATCATCAATATTTTACTTCTCTTTTTTGGATTTCTTCCAGTACCTCCATTCTTCCCTCGTCCTTTTTCAGCTTGTCTTAGATTACAACAAATGGCTTGATTTTTTTATAGTAATAGATAATGATATTCCTTTCCATGTTGGGAATCCTTTCTCTCTCTCTCCTTGCAAGATTCACCTCTTTAATAGGGTCGTTAATTTCCATTTCATCCTTGACCTCTCCCTCCATTGAGTTCATCCTCCTCATCTCCTAATTAATAAGGCTAATAACCAATGAACACAATGGAACCGCTTCATCTAAATTTGAGTTATTCGATGCAATTACTATTGGTTCCTAACACTCTAATAATAAACTCATTAATATTAGGGACTTTGTATGGTCATCAATCTTGTAATTCATGATTTCTAATTAATTCACAACTGCATTAATGTCATTATGAGGTTATTAAATCGATCCACCTTCCTTTACTTTTAGATTTACAAACTTCCATATGAGTAAGCCTTATTTGCTGCTTGGTGATTTCTTGCACAAAATCCCTCCAGCTTCTTCCAAATTTTGTAGGTTGATGTTTCATTGGCAAAAATATGAAACATCATATTTTCCAAGAAGCATCGAATGGTCATTGCAGCAATTTTATCCACCCATTTTAGTATTTTGGTAGCACCATGCCTTTATGTTTTTTCTCCAAAGATCGGTGAAGTTGACTTAGATATGGAAAATCCTCGGTCTTTGCTTTTTGTATCCTTAGCTCCTCTCATTAAGTTTTTCAACAGTTATGTTATTCGCAATCAAACACGCTTTAGAAAAAATTTGTGTAGTGGGATCCAATACCAATTGTTAGTTTTACCTAAGGATCATACACAATTAGATTTGAGAATAGATAAGAAGTGATGATAAATAATAGATAATAGTTTCCTCCTAATTTCAAATTTTTGATCTTTCCAAAGAACTATATACAAAACCCTAATTTGAGTACAAAACTCAAATTCAAAACCTAAATCAATAGTTCCTTATTAACCTAAAAGAAAATTTGTGCTTCTAATTATAATAATCAATTATTTTACGGTCAAGTCACTGTGTATATGGTAACAAATAAATTATTGCATCCAATTTGAGAGAAAGACTTATTCTCTTTTATTATAATATGCATATCCAATATGCAATATTAATTTGTGCAAGTCAAATATATGCTTTCGATTTTTATATTTATTTCCTTGAAATGTGGTTTTCTATCAAATTCATTGTAGATAGCTTTAAATTCACTAAACTTGTCAATATATCAAAATTCCATTCTTGAAATGCTAAATGACTAGGAATATTTAAGTATAAGTGTTTACTAGTAACAACCAGTATTTATGGTTGTGAATTGTTTCATATCTAGGACCATTTAAACACTTTGTCATAGGGATTTATACTTATAAGTTATAATGTACTTTTAACATTATGCACATTTACATATAACAGAAATAAAACCAATATCATACTTTTATTTCGAAAAAGGTTTCTCATAAGAGTTAAGTTGCATAATCAAATTACATAATTTTCCCAAAGGCATACCCTTTACTATGTCAATCTCACACTTGCACTTGGGTATAATTATGATGTCTTACACCCATTCCTTCGATCAATTTTCCCAGGGAAAACTGAGAAAGTGCCTTAGTGAGTGGATTTGGAATATTATTCTTCGTATCTACTATTTCAAGAACTTCTTCTACATCAAAGATAAACATATTATGACTTGGTACATAAGGAAAATGTCTTAATCTCTTTTAAGCTCTTCTTTCTAGTGCAATAAATATTACATCATTGTAAATACATTACTTATGTATAGGACACTCGATGGTAGTAATTATTCCTAACCTATTTATAAATTTATGCATCCATATTATTTCCTATGTAGCACTTTATGATAATTATATTTTGATATGTTAAAACTTCTTTCTTGGGACATTTCAAACTTATAAACCACCCATTAAGGATGAACATCAACCTTAACATTACCTTTCTATCATCAATGTAACTTTTCACATTTTAATTCGAATACCCCTTCATGTAACAACCCGCCTCCCATAACTCCCAAAATTCATGCACCCAACCAACTGGATTCCCCAACAGTGTAATTGACGACATTCCATTAAGGGTAATATACGTTGTTACCATAAATAAAGATATTAAATGCCTAGAGGGACATGCCAAGTCCGAAGATAATAGGAGATGTCGAAAATGAAGAAGGAAAAGCAATTGAGTGTTCAATAAAGGATAGCAAACCTCCAAAACCAAGGTTGTTGGGTGCTTAAGCCAAAAAGGGATGCCGAGCTTCCACGACACAAAGGCTATCGAACCTAAATGAATTTAAAATGAATGTCGAGTTTTTACAACACATAATGACGTTATAGAATATAAAGCAAAGGAGGGATACAAAGCTATAACAGGGTACTGGATATCTAACTATAAAAGGAAGGTGTCGAACTAAAAGCTTCAACAACCATAAAGGCTATTGAGTATGTAAAGTAGAGGAGATATCGTGTTTCGACAACTTCTCAAGATATCGGAAAAATAACAAACCAAAATGGTGTCGAATGTAAACAGTTATCAGGTCTCTAGTATGCAAAGGCTATCAAACCTAATGACAACCAAATGGAGTTACCAAACCGCTACAACTTGAAATATTACACAGTAGAAAGATGCCATATCTACCCAGAGAACGAGGATATCGAGCTTTTAGTAGATGATTATTTTACAACTACTATCAAATCGATACCCGAATCCTATTGCCAAAAGATTATCATAGTGAAAGATACCGAGTAGCTACCAAAAGAAAGTTATGTTACCAAAATCTTGAAGGCAATTGGTATCAACATACATCGATACTGAAGAGATGTCGGGTTCCTTGATAGGGATGTTGAATTTCAGCAGAGTTAAAAGATATCAAGTCGCACTGAAGGATAACGATGATGAAGATATCGGATACCAGTGATTTAAGCAAGAAGACATACCGCATGTTGAATGGACACGTGGCAGCCACACCGTCTATCATTACCGCTATAAATAAGACCCCATTACTACTTGGAGGGGGCGAATTTTTCTCATTTCTTACATTTTCAAATTTGTAAACCCTAAACTGAATTGGGGATTTGTAAAGCCTATTGTAAATTAGTGACTTTTGCACATAAGGACTTGAATAATAAAGTTTGCATAGCATATTACAAGTGAATGAAGATATTTGACTATGATGGGGCTTATGACTTGCATATGACTTTTGCATACTTGTATTTTTGACATGCACATGGCTTATCTTTTCAAGAACTGAAATCACGAACATACATACTTCACCTTGGACTCGCATACTTCTTATGGGTTAACATAAGGCTATCCAAGTCTCCTATTAGGCAGGACTTATTTGCCTAGCATGTTTTAGGTTAACAAAGAAATTTGTTAACATTTTGGCGCTAGAAGGAGGGCTCGAACCTCCTCTCCCTATGAATTCTGGTAAAGGACTTCCTATGACCTGTATATAAGGGATATAAGGGTCTTTCTCTAGCTTGCATATAAAGGATTTTCCCAACCTGCATATCTCCTTAAAAGACTTTCCATATTATGCATATTCCTACAAAGAACTTTAGGAACTTTTCACTTCCTGTAGAGGACTTACCACATGTAGCATAACCCATTAAGTCACATAATGACTATCTCTAAACAAGAATCTTCTAAGCCTTGCTTGGCCAAACCTGTTTCATGTTGGCTCTACCCCAATCCATGGATATTATCCCAGTCTAGGGGAGAAGAATGCAAAAAGGTTGACTTGTTCTTAAGAATGAGGAAGGCCATACAAGTCCAATCTAAGGGAAGTATTTTCAAAAGAGAAATAACAAAAGACTTCAACAGGTTTGCCAAGTGGGAAGGAGTAATGGGTTGCTCTTCTACACCAGTTGAAACTTGAGATTCTTTAAAGAGAAAGTTTATGAATAATGCTAATGTGCCAATCCAATGTTACAAAAAAGTCAAGTGGAATAAAAAAGTACAATACCCTAGGAATTCCTGATCCTCCAAGGTTCATTCCCTTGCCACCTCCTTCGAGAATATCTATCTTCTAACTAAAGAGAGATTGGACTATTGGCCTTCAAAGAAGAAGCAACCAGGAAATGAAAGAAATCTCGGGGGTGCTTATTGTAGATATTGTCGAAGGGTTGGACACAAAACCAATCAATGTCAATCTCTAAAAGGAATGATTGAGAATTTCTTGGGGAAAGGGGAGCTTTAAGAATTTGTCGACAAGATTGAAGAGAAGCCAAATGTGTCTAAAAAGAACAAGTGATCAATAAAGGGGAATGTTTCCTATAGAGAATTTATAAAATAAAGGAAAAAGCCTTTGATCCCGCCAAGATGGCCTGATTAAAGCACCTCCAGGAGGGAGGTCAGAATAAGCCTTTGGTCATGCTTTAAGGCCCGGCCAGAGCGCTGCAATCCTTCGGTCCCGCCTACGTTGCTTGGCTGAAGCACCACCTAGAGGGAGGATGGAGTAATCTTTGGTCCCTCTTAAGATAGCCTGGCCAAAGCACCAAACCAGCCTTCAGTCCCACCTATAAGGCATGTTTGAAACAGTTCCTAGAAGGAGAATGGAGTAAGCTTTTGATCCCGCCTAAGATGGCCTAGTTGAAGCACCGAACCAGCCTTCAGTTCTGCCTATAAGGCCTGACTGGAGTGCCTCCTAGAGGGAGGATGGATAAGACTTTGGTTCTTCTTAGGATAGCTAACCAAACGCACCGACCAAAACCTAAATCATTACCTAGATATGGTGATAAGGGGTTCAATCATAACCTAAATCATCACCTAAGATGGTGATAAGGGGACCTGTCAAAACCTAAATCATTACCTAGAGATGGTAATAAGGGGTTCAATCAAAGTCTAAATCATTACCTAAGATGGTGAAAAGGGGCAAAAGAAGTCAATCAAGCAAGTTTAATCTAAAGGAGGGGTTAGAGCAATCTTCTAGGTAAGCGCACTCAAACACATCTAGTTTTGTATCAAGGCCGTTAAAGCAACCTTCGAAGGAAGGGTCAAAAGCTACCAATCAAGAATTTTAATGTCGAATATTCACATTTGAGGAATTATGACTTATTATTCAAGCCCGGGGCTTCATTCTTTGAAATATTGAAATAGCTTTGAATCCATGATTGGAATTCAAATTATAAATAATGGGAATCTCTGTTAATAGTCAAATTTATCATCCTATCAGATGGAATTCTGGTCTTATTATCAAGTGGATTTTTGATTTTCCTACCACATAGAACTCTGGTTCTATTGTCAAGTGGATTTTTGATTTATACTCTTCTTACTAGATGAATTTCTGATATTTAAAGCGACCATGATTACCTATAAAAGAAGATGAAAAAGAAAATTAATCCAACTTATTTGAAGATTCGCTTATAACCATTTTGAAAAATAAATTTCAAAACCAAACTTTTGGGATTTCAAAGACCAACAAGACAAATGTTTTACAAAAAATCTTTAGTATTTACAAAGAAAAATGATTAATTTAAGAAAGGAATAATTTCTCGAAATTATGAAAACCATCATCATTATTTATTCTATGTTTTTCTAGAGGAAAAGAAAGAGTCTCATAAAAAGTATGAACTGGAAAAGGATGGTTTAAATGAATTTTACAAGGGAACAAAGAGCAAGCAAATCTATGCTTAATCAAGGACTATGGATCATATGGAATCAAACTAAAGCATTGAAATAAGTTACAAATTTATACAATTCAATGAGTTCAAATGCAAGACAAAAATAAAGGAGAAAGTGCAAAGTCCACTCAAGGTGTCAATCGTTCAGGTACAAATTTATTTACTATTTTACATTTTATAAATCACCTATAAAAGTTACATATAACAATAAAGATTAATCAATAAGAGAATCCAGTCAAGAGTCTCCAGGCGACGTCATTTCAGTTAGGTATCAATGTCTCGCACTTTCTCCTTCAAGTCTTCGGCAGTTGAAGAAGGTTCGATGATGTGACAAATCACCACATCCAAGAATCCTTTAAGTTTCTTCTGTTTCTTTTGGATAATATCTGATCAATAGAGCTAATTTGAACCTTTAACGCATGATCAAGCATCTTATTGGCTCCTTTGAGAATTTTAACCTTGCTCTGTAGTTCTTTAACTTTCTGCTTAAGAGTATATCTTCCATGTTCTAATTCCTCAACCTGAATTTGATACTTGTTGAGATAATCCGAGACTTTTTCATCCCACTTTCCTTTTAAATATTAGATGCATTCAAACCTAATTCTTTGGCACCATCAGGAGATTTCTCCATGATCCAGACCCGAGGGAGGGTTCAACAAGGCATAAAACTATTCTTTGCTAGTCGAAAGTGTAGGAGTAGGAAGGTTTTGCCTCTGCTTGCAATGTGTTCTAAAGATTGATAAGATACTTGACTTTTTAGCAAGTCCACTTCAAGATCCATTACCCTTGATATAATCAGGAAATTTCTGCATTGGCCTTGATTCTTTGGACTGAGGTCTAGACTGGCCAGCTACACTCATACCCTTTCAACTCTTGGATTTCTCTGTCTTTGTCTTTAATTTTCTCTTCTAAGCTAGAAGCCATTTCCTTCATATCACTTAATGTATATCTCAACTGATAAAAAAATTGGTGCCATTTTTGAGCACCCGGGTTATCCGAAAACAACAAAGTTAAAGCATCTTGAGAAGAATGTTTCTCTTTAATGTCTGACCTTATCTTAGCTTTAATGTTGTCCAATCGAGAAAGGAGATTTGGACTGCTAAACGCAAGCGTTAATTGTTTTTCCTAATGAAAGTAAGTAAACAGGAAAAAATAAATTAATACACATGAAAATGCATCCTTTATTAGCAGCAAGAAGGTTTACAAGCACAAACAAATTCAAATTACATAAATAATACAAGCTTTATATATATTCTTAAAGTTTAAATACACCAGTTTGAGCCTTTTTGAGTGAACACGTGGACATAGAAAGAATAGAATGAAAAGGAAAATTAAACCCTGGAGGGTTATTAACTGGTGGGAATTGATGGTGGTACCTTTTCTCGGTCGAAGGACTGGCTTCACCACATAATAATTTAGCGTAATTAGTTCATATTTCTTTAAAAAGTTGTCCTTTTCATTGCCTAAGAAATCAAAATGAAAGTGTGGAAACCATGTGTAAACTTCCTAGAGATTCCTAAGGAAGAATATTTGGTTAACTGAGAGAATTTGAGAATTAATGATTTTTCTTTAAAATCCCTCTTTAATTTGATAAATTTACTTAAGAGTTCTATGGAAATAGGATTACTTGATGATTCCTTAATCTGTATAATTGAGGAAAATAAGCTAAGATGAAAAGAAACGAAGATACTAGAATTCATAACATTTTTTGAATTACATATACAACATCCAAATTACTTCGGTTCGTATAACATTGACCCTTTGTAAAACTCGAAAATGAATCTCTCTCTATTGAAGTTAACTTTCTCAGAGGGGAAAGTGTTAGGGGAAATAGGAACGGTCGCAACCCTGGTAAGATTGTATCATTCCCCAGGATGAGGATTGGTCCCATGCTCGTTTAAATATCTGTTATAGAGATGTCTAATTAAACCTCCACTCTTTTCCCCTAAGAAAGAAAAGTCAACAAAAGACTCCTAGAATAAATTTTGTAAAGAAACTCTATTAAAGCATCCTTATCATCAATAAGCATCCAGAAGAGAATAGTTAGCTCTGCATTTTCTCTTATAACTCTCTTGCGATGAAGACGAGCCTTCTTCAATAACGAGGCTACTCGCTTTTCTTTAAAATTCCTTAATTGTGTGGCATAAGCATAAAGATGCCTATATTTCGTAGATAAATTGTTGTAATCTTCAACTGCCTTCTTAATCTCTCTATTTAATTGTTACACCTTCTTCTCACTATTCTTATATAAAAATCTCAAAGTAATGCTTATTTCTCTTTCTTAACTAAAATGGTAAATTTATTAATTAAAGCTAACAAATCTATAAGCATTTGGAGATGATAGACTATATACTTGTACTGCGAGAGCTTGTGGAGCAGAAACTCGGATTTTCTTCTTGCTCAATTCTTCGCTATCAGTTTGAACATCTTTTGCTAGGATATCTTTGTGAGAAACATCATGAGGTTTGGAAAGATTGGGAAAATTAGTATCATGGGCAGACAAGTCTAAGCCTTGACCGCCTGATCCGTCACCTCCGTCTTTTAGTCCTTTTGGATCCTTGTCGCCATCATCATTACCTTGATCATTTTAATCATCATTATCTTTGTCATCGTCTTCTCCTTTGTTAGAATCTTCATTTCCTTCAAGTGAGGGGTCATCAAAAGATAACAACTCCTTTGGATTGATAGTTTGTTCTTCAGGAAATTCGCCTTGAAGCGATCCCTGAACTCTTCCCATCATAAGATCGAACTTCCTCTTGACTTTGTTATTTAATTTTGGTAGGGAAGGAAAGTCCAAATCAGGGAATTTACCAATTTGTCATTATATGCTACAAAAAGAGCATCTTCATGGCATTTCTCTTTGATCTTAGTAAGGCCTTGATCCAGGAAAAAGGAAACTTTCTTCTTGGCATCTTTTATAGTGCTATTAGCATGAACCAGAGTAGTGTCTTTAGTTTTCAACTGGCTTTCCAAAGACTTTATTTTATCAGTCATTTCTGCTTTCTCTTTATTGGCTTGCTCAAGCTCTGTCTTCATCCTCTCTTTAAGTGATAGCTTGGCTTTCTTCTCCTTATCAAGGGAGGAGGCAAGTTTGCCCTTCTCAAGAATAGCCACATCCATTTCTACTGCAACATCCATCATTTGATTCTGCAAAAGCCTAACTTTAGCCGTTAATGAGGAAACTTACTCCTTATGCTCCGCAACTTGACCAATAGGTCCCTGGAAGGCCCGTTAATGAAATAACATATGCTTGGCCACATGAAACATACTGAAGATATAAGTTAAGGTGTACCAAATTAGAGTTTAGCCGACTAAAAGACACATACCAACAAAAGCTACTAATAAAGAACATAAAGATGATCCGTTGAAAAGTCGATGGCTGTAGTGGCATGAGAGAAGCCACAATGGGAGATTGAACAGCTGAAGTAATAAGATCGTTAAAACCCGGAGAGATAGTTTGAGCCTGGGCCTCCGATGGAAAGATTCAGTAGGAAGGGGAGTCAGACCTAACTCCACGAACAAACGTTGGAAAGCAAAAGCAGAGGTAGGAAGTGAGATGTTTAGTAAAGGATTCGAGGTGTGAACATCCTCTGTATGTTCTTGGACACCCTGGTCCAGAGAACTTAAATTAATCATGTTACGATCGTGAGTAGCCAAAGTAGCATCCATATTCGACTCCTCGGGAACAATAATGGAAGTCTGGACTTCCCCAAGCTTAACCTCTTTGCTCGGAGGAGGGATTGAAGCATCAATTGCAGCACCAGAACCTGCCTTCCTTTTTACAGCATCGATAGCCTTGGCAATAGAACCCCAAACTAGGGCGGACTTAGTTGATTCAACCAAAGAAGAGATGTGAGTTTTGGCCTTCTTACGCTTAGAAGCCATGACAACGGTAGAAGAACCTAAATCAAAGAGAAATTCATAAGAAACTGACATGAGAAATTCATAAGAAACCGACACAAGAAATTCATTTGAATTATAATAAAAACTCACTGGAAGAATCACGCCGAGTAGCGGAAGAGTTAGAAAAGGCATTTTAGTTGCCAATCACCAAGAATTATTTTCCATGCGCATCTATCTTTACCATGAAAGGTTCCCAAGCCTTTTGTGGCACTCTAGAATCAGGGAGTATTTTTTGAGATTGGCCTCAGTCGGAATTTTGTACCTGTCTCCTAAAGTCTGTGATGCTGAGTTCAATTCCCCAACCGTTTTAGCTGTGGAAGAATCTATCCCCTTGGGGACTAGTTCTAAAATATAATAGTAATTGTAACTCGATAATAGAAGATAGTATAAATGATAAAGGAAAAGCGACAAAGCTTACAAGGAGTAGAGAAAGGCCCTCCAATTTTGGAGGGTAACTCTTAACATAGAAGAACTGATTTTTCTGTCTCTAGATTTCTTTATCAAATTGCTAATCAAACTTTTATGAGGTAGAAGGTGATACACAATACCCTTTGGCTGGTTTGCCACCTTGATGGGAGTTTTTAATGAGCAAAGGGTATTTATATGAAGAGGAAAAAGGTTAGCTTCCCTGGCCATAATTTCAAGGCAACTTAAATAAGTGTAGGAATTGGGCAGCAATTGTATCAGAGTGATGCCTAAATGGTCTAAATATTTAACGAAGAAGTCGGAAAGATGGAGATAACCAGATTTCCAAATGTGATTTAGAGTAGAGACGAAGAAACCTTCCAGAGGATTGTTTATCCTTCCAGATAGGCCTTCTATTCTGGCCTCAAAATCAGT
The DNA here is from genome assembly GCA_030737815.1 of Allium fistulosum. Classification (NCBI taxonomy): domain Eukaryota; kingdom Viridiplantae; phylum Streptophyta; class Magnoliopsida; order Asparagales; family Amaryllidaceae; genus Allium; species Allium fistulosum. The sequence continues at coordinate 1,187,131,594 of CM060904.1, read as the reverse complement.
AATGCCAACTTAGTGAAAGATAGCGTTGACTTCATCCAGAGAGGTAATAAGAGATGGAATGAGTCTGCAATCTTCTTTCTCGGTAGAAGAGAGGCTATGGGGCCCTTACTAGATTTTTTCCAGAAATTTATCTATCAAATGGTATTTCCCAAGATCAGTAGGGTATTACATATTTTATAAAAAGGCTTAAAATGTTAAGAATAAGTAGGATTCCAAAGATATAAATGCAAAGATGAGTAATTAAATGCCTAGCCTATGAATATGTTAAAAAAAAACCTAAAACTAACTATTTAGTTCATGCGAAAACCAAGTCTAGCTATAGAACATGTAACAATTCGATAATTCACTAAGTAGTCCATTTATAGGTATCGAACTATAACAAGGTCTCAGGTTTTATAAATTTTTAAGTTAAACCAATTAAAACCCATAAATAATTGTTGAATTTATGACTGGATGTCGAATCCATACCTAATCTTTAGGATTCTATCAAAGTACCGTGCATATAACACCCTACTAAGGTTATACTAGAATGTCAAACCGATTAGCCGATGTTGAATTCATAAATAATAAAATGGGTTTAGAATTATTTAGAAATGCTTCGGCTAAGTATCAAGTTTGTATGATGTCAAATGCATAAACAGTTCATGAGTATAACTGTTTTCCGAATCGGTATGGTGTCAAACATAAACAAGACAAAGAGTTTGTAACCTACATAGCAACTCTCCAATTAGTTGTTGGATTTATAAAAGGATAGCTGTTTGCTATAAAGTTTCAAGTTTGTAACTAAAATAACAATCTTTCAATAATTTGTCGGGCCTATAACCAATTGCTGAACTCCTAAATAGATACCGAACCTTTAACTAGTTGTCAAAACTGTAATTAGTGATTGGAACCATAGAAAGGTACCGAACTTCAAATTAGATGTCGAATTTCAAAATAAAAACTAATAAATTCAAAAACCAAGGACTAATTATGAAAAGTTATCGAATTTCAAAGAGGATATTGAACTTTTAACAAACTAGGTGTCGAAATCCTAAAAGGGTATTGGTCTTATCATAATCAAAACTTCAGAAAAACATTGAATTTCTGGAAAACTTTTGAATTCATGATAACCATCAAATTATCTAGCTATTATCAATAAAATATACTGTAATTGATATTTAAATCCGAGTACTAAACCCAATGTCGCAAAACCCAAATATCAAAATTGAAAATCTCCTCTTTTATTTGTTGATTTAATTAATTGAAGTAGAAACCATACCTTGAAATTGAGCTTAAATATTGTAGGGATCAAAGGTTTTATTAGTCAAATGAAGAAATTAAAATTGCTTTTCTCGAGTTTAAACTACACGTGAAAGTTTGAGAAGAAGAAGGAAACAAGTATTTATAGGAAGAAGTAGCTATATGAAGCGTTGATTTCAGTTTAAATGAACGGACGAGATCAAATAAAATACCAATAGGTGGCAATGTGGATTTCGAGGCAGCAAACATCAATCAAAGTGGTAACCAGAAAAGTCAACATTATACAAAAGTATAATACTCTTCTACACAAGTGAGAGGGTAAAGCTAACCATAAATAAAGATATTGAATGCCTAGAGAGACATGCCGAGTCCCAAGATAACAGGAGATGTTGAACAATGAAGAAGGAAAAGCAATTTAGTGTTCAGTAATGGATAGCGAACCTCCACAACCAAGGGTGTCAGGTGCTTAAGCAAAAAAGGGATGTCAAGCTTCCATCAGTTCCATGACACAAAGGTTATCGAACCTAAATGAATTTAAAAGGAATGTCGAGCTTCTACAACACATGATGACCTTGTATTATAAAAAGCAAAGGAGGGATGCGAAGCCATAACAAAGTACCAAATATCTAACTATAAAAGAAAGGTGCTGAACTACAAGCCTCAACAACCATAAAGGTTTTCGAGTATGTAAAGTGGAGGAGTTATCGTGTTTCAATAACTTCTCAAGATATCAGACACATAACAAACCAAAGTGGTGTCTAATATCAACAGATATCTCGTCTCTATCATGCAAACACTATCAAACCTGAAGACAACCAGGTAGAGTACCGAACCACTACAACTTGAAATATTACAAGGAAGATCTCGTATCTAGCCAGAGAATGAGGATATCGAGCTTCTAAGAGATGATTATTTTACAGCTATTATTGAACTGATACCCTAATCATATTGCCAAAAGCTTATAATAGTGAAAGATACCAAGTAACTACCAAAAGAAAGTTATGTTATCGAAATCCTAAAGGCAAATGGTATCTAAATACATCGATGCTGAAGTGATGTCGGGTTTCCTTGATAGGGATGTTGAATTTCGGTAGAGTTAAAAGATATCGAATCTCATTGAAGGATACAAATGATGAAGGTAACAGATATCAGCGATTCAAGCAAGAGGACATACTGCATGTCAAATGGACATATGGCAGCCATACTGCCTACCGTTTCCACTATAAATACAAACTCCATTGCTACTTGGAGGAGGCAAATTTTTCTCATCTTATTTCTTACATTTTCAAATTTGTAAACCCTAAATCGAATTGGGGATTTGTAAAGCCTATTGTAAATTGGTGACTTTTGCACATAAGGACTTGAATAAAGTTTGCATAGAATATTACAAGTGAATGAAGATATTTGACTATGATGGGACTTATGACTTACATATGACTTTTATGTACTTGTATTTTTGACATGCACATGGCTTCTCTTTTCAAGAACCGAAATCACGAACATACATACTTCCCTTTGGACTCGCATACTTCTTACGGGTTAACATAAGGCTATCCAAGTCTCCTATTAGCTAGGAATTATTTGCCTAGCATATTTGGGGTTTACAAAGAAATTTGTTAACATATGCAAAGACCAACAAATATCATGGAGCATATCTATCACTATACATTAATTCTCATAACGGGAGGATATAAAATATAATACAACATAGTAAGTAGATGAATAAATGCATATCATATAAACATCCAATACCTTATTACAATAGTAGATGATGCACCAAATCCAATAAAAATACCATCTTAGAATAATACATATGTATACATGTCGATACACCAAAAACTGGATAGTTATAACCATAGCGGCAACATAGCTATGGCTCTATGAATCACCTCTAGCTAGTGGAGATCCCCACCTCTATGTCAATCTACTCAAAGAATAGATAACAAAGAAACAACAAAGAGGGTTAGAAATAAAGTCCAGTGTTTACATGATTACCCATATGCTAATATATCATGAATAATACCAAATAGTACTACCTGAGGTAATGGAATCATGCCTTAAATTCTTCTTCACATGTGTCCAACAAATTAGCACATTTCTACTATTATGCTCCGCTGTACGATAAACTATCATATACAAAACAACATGACACCAACTAAACATAAACATTACACACCATGCTAGTGGGCCATGGTCTCCCGATAAGGCCAAAACCTACCAAGTATAGCCATTAATATAAGACTAGTACTTATGATGCTCCCAACACATCATCCACGAACTAAGAATTGTATTACCCAAATCAATATATACGTGCCTAACCGCTACCTTTTATTTATAATGAGAACTGATGACAAGTACATCCGAGCCTACAACCCGTGCTACAACGTAGCTCGAGGTCTGTAGCCGTATTACTAAGATAGAATGTCTCCAAAGCTTGGATAGCCACTGCTTGAAGATACGCAAACGAAACAACAACTACTTATGCTACAAATGGTCTACAACTATCAAATCCTATGGCCAAAGCCGAAGGAAACATAATTACTCCGTATACACAATCTCGTATCGAGTCATATATCGTAATACTCTAATCGTCGTGTCTCAAAATCACTGGACGTTTCCATAAAAGTTACCATAAAAATCCGATGCATCGTCAATCATCAACTGTGATTACAACGTCATCTTAGTTCTCCAATATACCCTACCGTTCTGTCTCAAAATCTACAGTTTTGGGAACATGCCAGAGTAGGTCCCATGTTAGCCTCAAAATCAAAGTACTTCAAAACTTACAAAAAAACTTTAGGTCCAAAAATAATGAATGTTGATCTAAACCACGTTGCAATCCAACTTTGCATGCAAAAAATATCGTGTCCCAAAGTTCACTCAAAATCCATGGAGGAAAAACTCAGTAGCAGCTCATCGGTCGACTCCACACAATTGATCATTCAAATACTTGGTGGATGAGTTGAATCTTCACAATCGATCAGTTGACTCCTTCATGGAAGAGTTGACTCTTCACAATTTATCAGTCGACTCTTCTAGGCCAAGGTTGTCCTATTTCCTTTTTTCAAACCCCGCTTTTTTTCTTCAATCGGTCGACTCTTTAAAAGTGAGAAGTCGACTCTTTTCCTATGGAGGTGCATCATTGAACATGGATAAGAAAAATTTTCCTAAGAAAATTTATCCCATCAGTTAAACATTGCTCGACCATCATCCCGGCTTCTCTAGCCCCGATGTCGAGCCTCACCACCTCAAAACCTTACGTCGCCCACTTCACCTAACAGTTGAGTTTACTTCTTTGACTATCCACCACGAGGCAAACATCGACATAAGATAACTCGAAGAATCATTTTGAAAATCGAACGCCTTGCAAACCATTCAATAATTCAAGACTTCATCATTCAATACAATTATATCTTCTACCAACAATTCAATCAACAAACAATCTACACATTTATACCAATTGTCATCCAATTTCTACAAAATTTCTAATACTTCAAATTTATATTATTCTTACTTTGGAACATTTATTTAAGAAGATTCTCATCCAAAAATCCCCAATCAAGTTCATTAGTCAAGACTTACCAAAATTAACATCAAAACAAGATTTTTAGCATGTCCAATGATCATATAGCTTAAAGGAAAGATCCCACTCACCAAATCTTCACAACATCCAAGATTAAAGAAACCCAATTCGGAGCTTTGCATTGATTTCTGAAATCCAGCCCCAATCTTCTTTAAAATGCAAACTTATTGGTATGGATTTGTAGAGAACCTTCTAACTTGAATTTAAATATTTTATTTGGAAATTTTTGGTTATATCTAAAGAGGTATGTCGATTTGAAGTTAAGGAAAAATATTATTACTTAGAAAATAAATGAAGAAGAAGAAGCAAACGAAGGGATGAAGCGGAAAGAGCTCATTTCAGAAATAAATAATACAATTCTAATCAAATGACCATTTTGGCCCTATTTGTCTTTTCTTCCCTTTTTACACATTTTGTCATATTTTAACAAACTTTATATGTATTTCATATATAAACGATGTTAAAATCTCAACATAATAGGTCCCAAGTCCTAGTTCATTCGTCTTTAAAAATTCTTTTTCTAAACCATTAGTTTGTCTAATCTCTATTTAAGTAGTTAATTAAAATTAAATAGTAATCGAAAATTATGGATTGTTACACTTATAAGTACTTTATCGTTACATGTGGAAAAAATATCTTCAGTATTTCAAAAATACATAAGAACGCTCTTAAATACTGTTTAGTGATATTTTCTCTATTTTGACCGACATCTACTTACTACACTAAGTGCATAAGCAACACCTGATTTAGTGAACAACATAGTATACAAGATGAATCCTATTGCTTATGCACAAAATCCTTCTTATAGAATCATTCATCATCCATAAATGTAAATTCCTTTCTCGAAAGTACAATTCCATGTTATGTATGAACATTTCCTTGCTTAGAATTTTCTCTACTAAATATATTTTGGTATCAGATTTATCTACTTAAATTGGGACAATCTCAACATACTCGTTGATCTATCTTTACATTTCTTAATATCAAATATTTATAGAATGCATCTACTAAATTCAGCATCGATAAATTTTGTATACAACCATGCTTGAAATGATTGTAACATGAGTACATCATTAACACTTAGTATCAAATTGTCCACATCTATTATAAGAAACGTAACCTAATCTTTTAATATTTCTTATAGACACATACTTCATATGCATTTCAATGAAGTCAAATGATTTGGTTTACTTTTTCTAAATAGGCTCTAGCTTCCTTTATTAAACAAATAAAAATCTATACATATTTACAGATATGACCCATTTAGGCCCGTGAACCCAAGGCTTGGAAAAAAAATGCAGCCTAAATAATACACATACTTCAGTTTGGGTTAAACTCGAAACCGTGATCAAGAAATCTCCAACTGCATTATCCCTAAGAGCCACTTTCATTAATTCATAACTCACTTTAGAAAAATATTACCATCTTTATTTTCTTCCATGGCAGTGCGAACAATGAACTCATTGATCTTCATTTACTTCCATGCGACCACATGCATTGCCAGTTATGCCCATCTACACTTTCATCTGCCATCTTTTTTAATAAATCTCATCTCTTTGCTTCATTATTGATCTTTTATAGCTTCTTCATGTAGATCTACACTTGCTATGTCAAGTCTGGACTTTGTCAAAGTGGAGCATCATCATCACTTCTAAATCTAAACTTGTTTGGCTTAAATTGGGTTTAATGATGTAATCTGTTCTTCTAATGATGTAATACTTACCCGAAATAGTTGTAATGTGATGAAGTCAAACTATTTCTGGCCATATATGTTGCCAAGGGAGGTTAATACATTGATGAAGTGAAACCAAGCCTTAATCTTCTAACAGTTTTGTTCTTCAAAAGCAAGATGAGTAATCTAACGCCACTTGAAATTTTAATAGTTTTTAATTTTCTGTTGTGATTAGTCGCCCTCTAACTCATAGATGATCCTATACCTACATAGTCAAAACAATGAAAAATAAGATACAAGGAGGAGACGAACCTGTCTAGGGAACTACTTGGTGATTTTCTAACAACTGAAAGCATATATTTCACTTTACGAATAGAAAAACCCAGTTCCAACAAGGTTGGGGGTAAGATTTTCAAACTTGTTGCATACAAATGCTTTCATCTTCCGTGTTTGAGTAGTTTCTATGCTTGGATTGACTTGCCTGATCTTTACCATAAACACTATGCATTCACATAATTCTCTTTCTGGTTTGTGTTTGGATGATGTAAAAATTCAATCATTTCTTTCTTTACATATGCTCCAAACGAACATTGATAGAACACGCTTAGTAATATCCCGACCCTTATATTTGAGTTTGAAATGTTGTTGGATGTTTTGAATTTCTAAACCAAGTGTTAGCACTTAAGGATGATTTGCTGGCCATCTAAGTTTAATGTTGCACCATTTCCACACATAGGCTGAGAATTTGCACTCGAAAAATAAGTGTGACACATTTTCCGCTTCACTTCCATATAATACACATATAGGATTTACACGAATAAAGTGTTGGATTATTCTATCTTTGGTTGGCAATATATTTAGTAGCGCTTTGTAGATGCAAACTGATGTTTTTAGATAGTTGATAATGTCCCACACCCATTGGCACCATGTCATTTTTTCTTACTTCACCCCGATTGCATCAACTACCCTTTTCAATACAAATCTTCTCTTATCCATGCATGTCCAGGAATCAGACTGCTCGTCCTTGTAAACTTTAGTTGCTTCTATTTCACTTCTGACGCCCCCTAGGAAGCTGACCTTCTCTATTCTCCATCTCCCCTCCTCTAATATATCCTCCACAATCATTCTCTCACCCCTTACTAACATCATTGTATCAATACCCAATTTGCTGATTAGGTTACTTCCTCTAATCCAAGGATTGTACCATTGCTCAGTACTCTTACCATCCAAAATTTCCTTATTAATGCACTTCAACGCATCAAATCTGACTTTTAACAGATACTTCTATATCTTTGAGTCTTTACAGCAGCTGCACTCCTGGAGCAACTAATTTCTGATATATTTAGCATTAATAAGTTACACCCATAGACTTTCTTTATTAAGAATCTTCAATATTCTCTTAACCCCCAATATTCTCTAAAGTTCATCAAAGTTTCTGAGACCCGGTCCTCTCTCTTGTTCGGTCTTGCACACTATTAGCCAAGGAATTTTAATAACTTTTGCTTCCTATAGGAAATTTGAACATAATTGAATGGTTACATGAATGGTATTTTTCGACAATTTGCTGCGTCCAATATTGCAATAATGGATACACTATTGATCTTATTAGCTCTGTTCTACCCTCCAAACTTAGCATCTTGGCTTCCCAACCATCCAACTCATTCTTTACCTTTTCGATTAAAGGAAGAAAATCTTTATATCTTAAGTTGATGGTATAAAATGATATTAGAAGTGTCCCATCATTAATGTTCAATATGCTATATATTGCTTCCTTTCCTTCATACCCCCTCCAAGAAAAATTAATGATTTCATAGCATTCATCTATAAGCCTATTGCTTTATGAAACTCCTCGAATGAAAGCACCATCTACATCAGCATTGGAAAAATTAATATATTATTTGTTTATATTAGATGAGATATCTTTGGTCCAATGTTTGATGCAATTTTCAAGACACCTTTATGCACTTTTTTGCCATTAGTATTATGACGTATTCTATCACAAAGTGAATAATAGAGGTGATATAGGGTCACCTTGTCGTAGTCCGTTCTTGCTATTGAAGAAACCATAACTACTTCCTTGATACGTGATAGAGAAGCTCGAAGAATTAATCATCTCATTTACTATCTTTACCTATTTTTCTGGGAAGCCCATAGCGGTCATCATGTGAATCATGAATCCTCTCTTCACAAAGCCATACACCATTCTGATGTCTATCTTAAGATGCATATTCTTGTTTCTCTTCTTGTTAAACCCTCTAATCTTCATGCGCAAGGAGAATATCATCATAACAATCCATCTTTCTTACTCCTAAAGACGACACTTAATACATCCTCGGTTTTCATGTGCCGATCGTCTAGGCATATAAAAGACAAGCCGTTGGGAAAATTGAAAGAAAAGATAAGAAGAAAAAACACAAAATTCGCAATGCATGGAAATCATATATAGTAGAACATAAGATATCCCATACAGTCATTCCTAAAATGAAACATTAGAATTACAACAAGCATTAACTTCAGCTAGGGACAGTTATAACTGTCTGCCCCCACAATGTTAAAAAACATAACTATACGTTGACAACGAAAATAAAATAGATAAATTTGAAGCCTCCTACTCCATACTCCTCAAACATGCATCTGTAACAACTTGGACTACTTGGCTAATCAAAAATTAGAGCATCCAAGAGTTTAAGGGAAGAAAGAAAAAGTCCGGTCAGACATGGGTCTGGTGTGAGTAAACTCAAAACATATAATTTTTTTATACTTATAAACCTTCCAAAAATTAAGGTATCTCGTAAGACCATATCGCATATAAACATGGACGGGTTTTTAGCTTACGATAACCAAAATCCTAATATAAGAATATTTGTAATATTATAATAATGTCTAGGGTTTAAAATAAATATATAACATTGTTGAAATGCTTGCATCTCACATTCTAGAATATTTGGTGTTAGCGCCAAAATTGGTCACTAACCCCCAAATCCAGATGAAAGCACCAAATTCCAATCACAGCTCAGAGATAGAATGTATGTAGAGAGCAATAATGTGAAGAACAGTTAAAACTGAAATGAAAGCAGTAAAGAACAACAGATTTTATAGTGGTTCGGCTAACTCCGGCCTACGTCCACTCCAGAAGTTTGCTTTTTATTGCTGTAATAATCGATTACAGTTACAAAATAGCAGAGTTGCCTTAGCCTTAGAAAAGAGAAAGTAAGAGAGCAGAAAGAAGATCCCCTTTTATTGTGCCCCTGCCTCTCTATTTATAGACAAAGATGGGTTGGACTTCCTTGGTGGGCCTGGTAGCCGAGTACCTCAGCCCAAATGGAGTGGTCTCCATATGCCGAACCATAGATGCCGAACGTTGAATGCCGAACAAGGTGTGAATGCCGAATGATCTCCTCATGCCGAACGTTGGGAGGTGCGAGGTATCGAGGTACGGAGGTGCGAGGTACCAAGATATGGAGGTGCGAGGTACCGAGGTATGGAGGTGCGAGGTACCAAGGTATGGAGGTGCGAGGTACCGAGGTATGGAGGTGCGAGGTATAGAGGTATGGAGGTGCGAGGTACCAAGATATGGAGGTGCGAGGTACCGAGGTATGGAGGTGCGATGTACCGAGGTATGGAGGTGCGAGGTACCAAGATATGGAGGTGCGAGGTATAGAGGTATGGAGGTGCGAGGTACCGAGGTATGGAGGTGCGAGGTACCAAGATATGGAGGTGCGAGGTATAGAGGTATGGAGGTGCGAGGTGCAATGCCGAGCGAGGTGAGGTATGCCGAACGACCCATCCAATGCCGAACGCTCCTTGATGCCGAACGATCCATCCAATGCCGAACGTCTCCAGATACCGAACGTTGGTTAATGCCGAGCGCTCCATCCAATGCCGAACGACGATCTCTCTATGCCGAACGCTCATCCAGTGCCGAACATTCCTCTATGCCGAACGATCCTTCTAATGCCGAGCACTCGTTCAGTGCCGAACGATCCCTCTATATCGAACGACGATCTCTCTATGCCGAACAGCCTCTAACGCCGAACCATCCCAATGCCGAGCGATATCTGCCAAACTGCCTAGGCCGAGCCATGTAGTTTCTCCACTCCTTTTCCCAACGACATATTCAAGTGAACTTCATCATTTTAAACCGAATCCATCATACTTTAGTCTCGATAGTTGTGAAGTTGTTTAAGTTAAATCCGTCTGTCCGCGGCCTTGCCAAAAGGCGGGTTAACACTTGCCCCCCAAAACATGCCTTGCTGTGAAAGGTGTGTTTTGAATAGCCTCAAGTCCAATATCCCAAGTATGTATGTTATCCACATCCATATTTTCTGATTCATAATCCAATCCATTACCAAGCCATCTTATCCAAGTGCCACGTCCATATCCTGATCCATTTCCGTGACTGTTCCTGAGTCGATGTCTTATTCTTATCCTGTGACCAAGTCCTTATCCAATTCCACTTCCATCGGAACCCGACTACCGAGTTCCAATCCATCCATATCCAATAACCTATACCATATCCGTGACCTCTTCCGGTCGATATCCAAATCCGGGACCGCTCCGGGTCCTTGTCCGAATCCTTAGCTATTCATAGCCAATATCCAAATCCGTAACCTCTTCGGGTTCTTGCCAAGCGCAATCCACACTTGATGACCTACGTTAAGTAATTCCATGGTGTTCATGGTTCAGTGTCCCTGAACGTCGAATAATGCCGTGGCTTAAGTCCTAAGCCGAATCCTGGTCACTCCGGATCCTTGCCGAGCATAGTCCATACTCGACGATCTAAAATAGTAACCGATAATATATGGCCTAAGTCCTAGGCCGAATCCTGGTCTCTTCGGACCCTTGCCGAGCATAGTCCATACTCGACGACCTTTTAGCCAAAATCCAGAGAAAATCCAATCAAAATCCGATCCGAAATCCAAATCCAAAATAGAAAACCAGAAACCCATATCGAAAATCCATACCAAAAAACAAACATCCAAACCAGAATCCAAACCATAAAACGAGCAAAACAGGGAGTTCAAACCAAACTCCAAAACCAAACCAGAAAAAGCAAATGTCCAAGTCAAAGGAAAAAACAGATTTCGCAAACCCGGGCGTTTCGGTAAGCCATCATCTCAGAGCATGCCTGAGGGTTATCTCCAACCCCGTACATGAGTAAGTGATTTAACCGTTTGCCCGGAGTTTGTTACTTATTCCAAACCATCAAGATTAGTTGATGACCAATCGGCCACCATTCCTGGGCCTCATGCCCTCGCCGTTCAAGGCAGGCGGTGGCTGCTCCTGTTCCACCGCCGCATTCCTAGTTCCGACATACTGTCGCAACTGACCATTCCTCATATGCTCCTCGATTATGTCCTTCAAATGCCGGCAGCTGTTAGTGTCATGCCCGTCCAGGTCATGAAAAAGACAGTGCCTTCCTGACGCCCTTTCTCGTTCTGAGGGTTCCCTCCTTGCTGGCCTTCGATAAGAAAGGCGATCTCGAGTATCTAAGAAAATCCGCTCTAACGTTGCGTTCAATCCTGTGTAAGTGGAGAACTTTGGTTCTCCCCAGCGCTTCCTTTTCCCTTTATCCTTACCCCCACCCGAGCTTTCGTCGGGTAGTCCTCCATCCTTAGTCATGTTTACTTCCTTTGACCTCATGTCCAAACATGCATCCTCTTGTCGAAGAAATCTTTCAGCTTCATGAAAGAATTCCCCAAGATCCAACGGTGGGTCTCGTACCAATGATACTTTGAAATCCGAGTTATCTCTGACTCCTGATACCGCAACCATCAGAACCATTGATGGATCTGGCCGATCCACTGAAGCAACTGCTGCATTAAATCGAGTTAAGAATGTCCTGAGTGATTCATCTGCCCCCTGTTTGACTGACGTTAGCGTCATCACGTTCTTTGGCCTTTTTATGTGAACTCGAAACTGACTTAAGAACTTGTCCACCAGTTCTGTCCATGTTCCAATGGATCCATCCTCCAACTGTCTAAACCACATAGCAGCAATTTCAGTCAAGTACAAGGGGAAACATCGGGCCATAACCTCCTCCGTTGCCCCCAGCACTTCCATATGCCTAGTGTACCTCATCAAGTGGTCGGTGGGATCCGTCTTCCCATTGTATACTTCCAGAGTGGGTAGTTTGAAATCGGACGGATTCCTAGCTGTCCTGATGTTCCGGGTAAACGGACTTTTGTTAACTCCCTCTGAATCCCTGTTTGTCAGACCTCCGCGAATAGTCCGCCTGATAATGTCAGCCAATCCAGTGTTTCCAACCAATCTAGACTGCCCCCCAAGTCCCCGAGGAAATTCTGGCACATATTCTTCATCACGTACTCCTGTATTGCTATCGATGCCAGGCCGCGTAGCGTTATCCGGTATCCCTCCATGAACTGGTCCAGCATCACCTGGTGGTGTGCCCCCGAGTCTAGGTCCATCTAGATTGTTAACTGTTTGTTGATTGGGAGCTGCCCCCTGCTGATTCACTCCATCTGTCCGTTGGTTGAGTTCCTCTGGTCCAGCTCCATGATCTTGAGCACCTACAGTTCCTGGTTGTCCAAATTGCCTAAGAAGAGCCTGCATCATCTCCTCTTGCCGTTTCATCATCTGCTCTTGCATAGAATTCATCATCACTTGCATCTCATTCTGAGTTATGTAGATGGATGCATGACCCTCTCCAGCTCCAGAAGATGCCGCTTGACTTCCTTCCTGATTGCTCCTTTCCACTGCTTGCCTCTTCGTTGGTGGTCTTGCCATTGCTTTCTAAGATCCAAGTTCCTAACTCCAAAATTCCTGAGTGTTTCAATTCTCAGTGAAAGCACCAAAGTGTTAGCGCCAAAATTGGTCACTAACCCCCAAATCCAGATGAAAGCACCAAATTCCAATCACAGCTCAGAGATAGAATGTATGTAGAGAGCAATAATGTGAAGAACAGTTAAAACTGAAATGAAAGCAGTAAAGAACAACAGATTTTATAGTGGTTCGGCTAACTCCGGCCTACGTCCACTCCAGAAGTTTGCTTTTTATTGCTGTAATAATCGATTACAGTTACAAAATGGCAGAGTTGCCTTAGCCTTAGAAAAGAGAAAGTAAGAGAGTAGAAAGAAGATCCCCTTTTACTGTGCCCCTGCCTCTCTATTTATAGACAAAGATGGGTTGGACTTCCCTGGTGGGCCTGGAAGCCGAGTACCTCAGCCTAAATGGAGTGGTCTCCATATGCCGAACCATAGATGCCGAACGCTGAATGCCGAACAAGGTGTGAATGCCAAATGATCTCCTTATGCTGAACGTTGGGAGGTGCGAGGTACCGAGGTATCGAGGTACGGAGGTGCGAGGTACCAAGATATGGAGGTGCGAGGTACCGAGGTATGGAGGTGCGAGGTACCAAGATATGGAGGTGCGATGTACCGAGGTATGGAGGTGCGAGGTATTGAGGTATGGAGGTGCGAGGTACCAAGATATGGAGGTGCGAGGTATAGAGGTATGGAGATGTGAGGTACCGAGGTATGGAGGTGCGAGGTACCAAGATATGGAGGTGCGAGGTATAGAGGTATGGAGGTGCGAGGTACCAAGATATGGAGGTGTGAGGTACCGAGGTATGGAGGTGCGAGGTACCAAGATATGGAGGTGCGAGGTACCGAGGTATGGAGGTGAGATGTACCGAGGTATGGAGGTGCGAGGTACCAAGATATGGAGGTGCGAGGTATAGAGGTATGGAGGTGTGAGGTACCGAGGTATGGAGGTGCGAGGTACCAAGATATGGAGGTGCGAGGTATAGAGGTATGGAGGTGCGAGGTGCAATGCCGAGCGAGGCGAGGTATGCCGAACGACCCATCCAATGCCGAACGCTCCTTGATGCCGAACGATCCATCCAATGCCGAACGTCTCCAGATGCCGAACGTTGGTTAATGCCGAGCGCTCCATCCAATGCCGAACGACGATCTCTCTATGCCGAACGCTCGTCCAGTGCCGAACATTCCTCTATGCCGAACGATCCTTCTAATGCCAAGCACTCGTTCAGTGCCGAACGATCCCTCTATGTCGAACGACGATCTCTCTATGCCGAACAGCCTCCAACGCCGAACCATCCCAATGCCGAGCGATATCTGCCAAACTACCTAGGCCGAGCCATGTAGTTTCTCCACTCCTTTTCCCAACGACATATTCAAGTGAACTTCATCATTTTAAACCGAATCCATCATACTTTAGTCTCGATAGTTGTGAAGTTGTTTAAGTTAAATCCGTCTGTCCGCGGCCTTGCCAAAAGGCGGGTTAACATTTGGTATACAACTAAGTCTGTAAAACACGTATTGGTAAATGGATTCCATATTATGATAGGGCTACTGGGGTACCGCTCGTTACAGTACATCTCTAGATAAAATGTACCGAGGTCGAAAACCTTTCGACCCTTGCATGGCAAGACCGACCTACCCTTCTTGGATAGTACCGAACATAGTCATCCCTTAGTTGCGATCGACAACCATACTGGGCCCAAAGCATACATCTAAAAGTAATATCGATCTAGATCAGGAATGATTACACCCTAATGGTAGCGAACCACATAGCCTTATGGCATATTCCCTGTTTTAGTCATTCCCAGGTACGAGGCTCGAGGGTACATTTTTCCTTTTTAACATATCCCATTTGGAATGTTAATACTTCCCTCTACGCAACAATGCAACATCAGCATTCATCTATACAAGTTGTTCAAGATATGAACAAACCAAAGACCCTACTTCTACTACATCCTCGGGATTAGTAGCAAATAGTCTTTTCACTTTAAAAAACTCGATCTTCGATTCCATCATCTTCAAGGTGTTCCAATTCAAACGCTTATGCCAGTTCGAAGTAATTTTTGGATAACTCATGCTTACTTTATGAGTGAAGCAAATCTAATGTAGGTATCCTACTGTGACAGTGATATAACATGATTTATGCCTATGTATAATATCTTCTGGATCCGCATGTGCCATGCCATAGAACGATATTATACTATCTAAATAATCTTATACATAACTTGGTCTCGCAGCTTGCGGTAAAGGATTACACGTCAACGAATTTCTGGTCTCACTATGTGTGGTAAAGGATAGTCACGCATTAGACTCAAGCCTAGTCCCCGCACGTGCACTAATGGTCGACTGTTATCCACATCAACACCCCTGGACCAGCCTCGATACTCTATAGGAGAATTCCATGTCAATACCATGAATCAAGGACCTACCACATGTGCTACAAGATTAAGGTATTCCTATCACCAAACTATACATTTATAGGTTATCGAGACTACAATATCCATAGCCATACACTCCATGTTCATATTTCTTCATTTTCGTTTAGGTCTTACATACTTGCCCAATTTTCGAACTGCATAGTCGAATGTTGAGCCTCTCCATCGTCAAGCTACTCACCATACATGCCTCGAGTAATCAACTGCCCCTTCCAAATCATATGTCCTACATCGATAGACCAATCTATGCATCCAAACAGCAGCCAACCAAACCATAAAAGTGTCATGATAACCTTTAAGGATCGTCACGCAAAATATAAAAACAATGTTCCTCGAATTTGGGATTCGAAAACCTCTAAATACTAAAACAGTGTCATTCGCGGGTGGACCGATGTGAACCCACCAGTGCATTGACGAACATGTTAATTACGGGAATTTTCTTCCTATTGTGTATTTTTAGCTTCCAGATTTGGTTTCTTCTTGTCTTTGATTGATTTAAAGGGTCATACTTCATACACACACGCTATCTACTAAGTCTCTAAAGTCCTAATACATATACATTCACAAATTTGGGTTTTACTAACCTTAAATATAGAATTTGGTGTTAGAATATCTTGTTTTGGTTTTCTGAATATAAAAACTACATCCTTTTCCAAATTTCAGTTTTGGCTTTACAGTTAATTTATATATATATATATACATATATAACTTCTTAGATTATCCCAAGCCATCTTGTGTCAATATCATAGTATTATAACAAAACCGTTGAAGCCACGCTCACCAAATTTGATCCAAAGACATGATCTATTTTGCTGATCGAAATTTCTAGAAATCCCAAACTCTAAATCAGCCTTCAATTCTTACTCTAGGTGATAGAGAATCTCACCACGAATCCAATGCACTTTGTCTGGTCGATTTTTGTAACAATCCATATTTTACATATCAGTGGATCATAAAATATTTTTATGAGGTCATATGGCTCTAAGGTTTTGGGATGTGACTCTTAGGGACATTTTTTACATCTATGATTTTTGCCAAATTTCTATATGACCATTTCCACCCTGGAAATCTTGTTTGGACTATAAATTTTGATAAGAGCCAAATTAGGTTCTCAAACCACATCCATTGCTTCAGGATGATGGTTTCCCATTCCATTTAGTGGTCATAATCGAAAAACGGATTTGTTATTTGAGAGATATTATAGTTTTAAATTTTGGCTACTGCTGATCAGTTTTAGTGGGTAATTAACTAAGCCCGTGCTTAGGCTCACTAAGCCACATCGAAATTTGTGCCAAGAGGAGGCAGTAGAAACTGACCTAAGTCATTTCCTTCTTTCCTAAATTAGGTCTAAACCTTCATTAACCCTAATTTGATCCAAAATCACATCTTTTCCTTACTAATTTTAGCCAAAATCGTTGATTAGAGCGGTGATTAGCATATAAAAGCTAGAAATTATCATTTTTGCTGATTTGAGTTTTTCTTCCTTACTATCCACTTCAGGTCTAAGGAAAAATTTAGTATTTTAGGTATTTGGTGCATGGTTCTTGACCTCTCACTCTTCTATACTTGTTTTTATAGTTAAAAAGCTTGTTTTTAACATAATTTTGATTTTAAATGGTTTTCTAACTTTAACCACCTCTTAAAACATGTTACAACTAGAAATTGGAGATTTTAAAATGGTTTTAAAATTATCTTTGTAATCCGTTTTACTCATATCCACATGCTAGTGTAATTCCTATCATTTATATGCATATGCTAGTGCAAAAGTTAGATTTAGATTAAGGTTGTCTTGATAATCACATTCTTATGTATTATTTCTATGAATTGATGTATATGCATGTTATTCCATGTTTGTATGTTGTGTTCTAATGTTTTTTGCTAGTGTTTTAGGTGTTAGGTGGATGGGTTGGGAAATTGAGCAAATTGGAGGCAAAGTTGGTCAGAATTGGACAAAACTTGGAGGAGAGGCTCTGGAACATGGGTGGAGCTTGTTAGAAAATTCAAACCTCAACATGAGTTATGTACATAACTCGGCACCAAGTTATGCCTATAACTTGATACCGAGTTATGGTGGGAAGACCTATGACTCTATCGTTGGCATAGGCATGAAGGACTTGCTAGTAGAGATGGTTCATGGCTTAAGGCAAGAGATTTTGCTAAGTGTTGGGTGGTATACCGAGTTATCCTAGAAGTTAGAAGATACAAGCTATAGGTGGGGGTCCAGTTATCAAGAAGGGATAGGTCAGTATCTAAAGCTCTTGGGAAGAGGAAACTAGGAGCAATGAGAAGAACTTAGCCAAAATCTGCTAAGTATATAACTTGTCATCGATCTATAGCTATAACTCAGTACCAAGTTATCAGATCTTACCTAATGAAGGTGGAACTTTCAGGCCAGGAGGGGGTTGCTTAGTAGGTCGTGTTGGAGGTGTTGGCTCGTTCGCATGATGACTGATGGCGATATAACAGAATGATAAAAGTTAGTCTTCGGATGGTAACTCTACGATGAACGAAGTTAGATTTCAAAGATAACGGCTCGATGTTGAAAGGATTCGTGGAGTGAGGAATGTAGAATGGTTCCTCGGAGGTAACAACTCGATCTTGAAAGGAGCCGTGGAGTGAGGAATGTAGAATGGTTCCTTGGAGGTAACGGCTCGATCTTGAAAGGAGTCATGGAGTGAGGAATTTATAATGGTTCCTCAGAGGTAATGGCTTGATGTTGAAAGGAGTCGTGGAGAGGGGAATATAGAATGGTTCCTTGAAAGATAATGGAAACTAAATAGAGCAAGGAAAGAGCTCGGATACACATACTAATGGATTGTTGATACTCGGAGTATTTTCTGCTATACTCAAAGCAGGGGTACCATGAGGACGCTCATGGGTATGGTGAAAGGTTACCCTGGATCGGTTGAATGGATCCATGTACACAGGACCGATTGAATGGGTCTAGTATCAACTTCAGGCTAAAGTGAGTACAATCAAAACTGGGATTTCCATTAGTCCCTGGCAGTAGATAGGTCATACGAGTTATCATATATCCAGAGTACGTCGAGTGATAGTGAGGATTGTTTGTTGAATGCAATGGTTGTTTTGATTTCTTTCCCATTGTCTATCACTCTAGGGTACTTACTGGAGATAAGTATTGGAGCTAGGGATACTTGGACACCTGTTATCACACTTAGTGTATTATGCCTTTATGGCACATAGAGTAGCATATGATGTTATGTGCTAACTCTTTGGTTGTAGGGACAGGTCAGGTATGACTCATATATCTTTTCTCCTTACTATACTGACTTGTATAATATATTGAGATTCATTTACCCTCACACTAGACTGTTGTCTGACTCGAGGTTTTATGTTTTGCTTCTTATTATCTCGAATACTCTTAAATGAGTAGACTAGATAGCAGTTCTAGGTGCAATGCAGTAGCTGTGCAGGGGACGAGCTGGAGGGAGCTATCTCGTATTATATATGGATTTCTATGCTTACTCCGCTGTGCAACACTATGGAGCCTTGACAGTGCTTATTTATTATTATTATTGGTATGAAATAGTTATTTGAGTTTACTTCTATGTATAAACTCTATTTCATGATGTATAACTTTGTGTATCTGTACTCTGATATTTGGATCACTTAGTTATTCATGTCTCTTCTATTTTATATTTGTGATATTATATTTTATTCCATGCGTTGTGAGATATATGACAGGTTTTGTGATGTTTTTATTTCATTTTTAAATCTTGACGGTCGTCCTACATCGGTCGGCACGTTAGCGCCGCACTATCTTATGTATATTTGGTGCTAGAGGTGTAGGTCAGTCGTCACAATTTTTTTGAGAATTGTGAATTGGTGTTAGGGTGATCGATGAAGAAGATGAAGTTTTCAGTTGATTTTTAGAAAACAAGAAGTGAAGATGAGAAATAAATTATACGTACTTTTTAAATGGGCTTTAGGAGGGACAACTGAAATGACATCTAAATTTGAATTCAAATTATGGGCTTAGCCCAACCAGACCCATTATCCACGCACAAACCAGCCTATTTAAATAAAACTTCAATATCTAACTCATACGACATCAGATTTGGACAAGTTAATGCTCCACCTTGACCGGAAAAACGAGAGTTATGCAATGGTGCAACTTCTGTTAGCTAATTCAACCATTATTACCCTTCTATTAAAATTTACCAAATTACCCTGCAATAAAATTCAAAATTTATTTATTGTTAATTATAATCATTATTTGAGTTATATACAAAACTTCAGGGTATTACATTCTCCCCCTTAAAAGAATTTCGTCCTCGAAATTCCAAAGGAATGGAAAATGCAATATACTACCACCCTCTCATTTACTCACTCGTATCAATCGTGCATGCTTACAACTAATCGTATAAAGATATCATCTATACTAAAGCAACCATCACATTTAAACATAGTTATATGTACATACAATGACATCTAAACAAGATATAGGATGAACATAGGCATGATAACTTATATGAATCTGGCATAATGCAATAAATGTGATAAATGCACCCTATATTAATGCAGAGATATGACATATTAGGGATGATGCATAGCAACCCTAGTATAAAATTGGTGGTTCTATATGAATGAAATTTTAGTGACATAAGAAGTAGTATATAATATAATATCCAATAATTATAGCTTCCAATCCCTAACATCCAATCTAAGCAACCAAATCTAACTACTAGTATATCGTATCAACCAAAAAAAACATACCGGTAAAGAGTTCGGGATGAGAAGCCCTTATCTTCCCCTCAGGCTCCTATGCCGAATTGTCTCCCTTTTGTACCTTTACCAGCTTGATTACTTTATAGCCTTCGAATTCCATGTTTCACTATCTATGCTAGTCCTTTAGATGAACTCGCTTCAGCTTCTACTTCCACATCATCTAACTGACTAGGTTATATTATTCTAGCTGAGTCATGTAGCAAATGTGACATATGGAATATGTTATGAACTCTAGACATTCTATCTGGTAATCTACTCTATAAGCTAATCCTCTAATATGTTCTAACACCTTAAATGGTCCAACAAATCTTGGCATCGCTTGCCCGAGCTTCCAAACCTCATCACATGCTTAAGAGGCTATACTTTCATAAACACAGGATCATCAACTTCGACTTCCAACTCCTTTCACCTTTTGTTGGCAAACAACTTTTGTCTATCATATGCCATATTCATTCTTTTCCTTATTGAGTCTACCTTCTTCGACATATCCTTTATCATCCGTGGTCCAAGTATCACTTTATCCATCGACTCCCACCAACATGAAGGTGATTTACACGGCCTACCGTACAATGCTTAGAATAGTGCTATCCCAATACTAGTTTGATAACTGTTATTTTATGTGAACTCCACTAATGGAAAATGATCTTCCCAAGCACCTCCAAAATCTAGAATGCACCCCCGTAATAAATCCTCTAACACTTTATTCACCTTATCAGTTAGTTCGTCTGCGGGTGATAAGCCATACTCAAACTCAATTTTGTACCTAAGCTATCCTGTAGACTCTTCCAGAACTCACTCGTGAAAAGTGGTTCTCGATCACTCACAATATTCACAGGTATAACGCACAACCTCACCACTTCCTTAATATATAATGTTAGTAAAGACGCTGCCATTCTTGTGCTCTTTACAGGAATGAAATGTGCGCTCTTTGTCAGTCGATACACTACAACCCAAATACTCTCATTACCTCTTCTACCTCTTAGTAATCCATCTATAAAATCCATTGAAATACTTTTCCATTTCCACTACGGAACTTCTAAGGGCATCAATAATCCACTTGGTTTTCTCTGCTCTGCGTTAACTCTCTAACAAGTGAGACATCTTACCACATACCTCAACACAGCTCTCTTCATCCCTAATTAATAGTAAACTCTCTTCATATTCCTGTACATTTACTCACCGCCGGGATGAATATTCATCCTAGAATGATGACACACCTCTACACCTCACCAATTAGCTCCTTCAACTTTGTAACACATAACATTCCCTCTTGTCTTAAGTAACCTTTCTCATCTTTTTCATATCGCTCCAATGAATCGACTCCTCACTTTCTCAAACTGATCCATAATCTTAACCAACTCCGCTTCCTTACTTTAGTTCATACCAACCCATCCACTCTCTTCAGTCTAACCTCTAAATTTTCCAATTATCCTAAGGTAATATCGATCGATAGTCGAAAGACAAAGAAATATACTCCAACTGCCTCATCTCTAACATCATATAGCTCAATGTTGCATGCTTCTTACTCAGTGCACCTGCGATAACATTTCCCTTCCCAGGGGTATAAGAAATTCCAAAATCATAAGATGCTAAGAATTCCATCCACTCTGCTGTCTCAAGTTTAAATCCTTCTACAAAACTAAATATTTCAATGACTTATGATCCGATATAGTTCAAATCTCTCTCCAAGTAAATAACGTCTCCACGTGTTCAATGCAAATACCATCACAACTAATTCCAAATCATATGTTGGGTAATTTTTCTCATGCATCCTCAATTTTCGACTCGCGTATGCTACAATCCTACCTTCCTGTATCAAGACAATGTCTATAAAAGTATCGTAAGCATCGATGTGGATGGTAAATGGTTTGGTACCATCAGGAATAACTAAAACAGATGCACTCGTTAACATCACTTTCAATCTGATAAATGCTTGTTTATACTCCACACTCCAAACATAAACCAAATTCTTTTTCGTAAGCTTCGTCAGTGGTGCAAATATCTTTGCAAAATCCTTTATATATTTCGGATTGAAACCATCTAATCCCAACAAACTACATGCTACTAAAGCATTCTTCAGAACCTTCCAATCTTTAGCAGCTGCTACCTTTCCATGGTCTACTGCCAACCTATCCCCAAATACAACATGTCCCAAAAATCGGACATCACTCCTCCAGAAATGGCACTTTGAAAATTTAGCCATTAACTGATTCCTTCTTACTACATCCAGTGCTTCCCTCAAGTGCAACTCGCGCTCCTTCTCATCTCCAGAAAATACTAGGATATCATCAATAAATACAGCAAAAAATTTATTCGGCAGCTTTCGAAAAACCTTACTCATCAAATTAACAAAATAAGTTGGGGAATTAGTCAGCCCAAATGGCATCACAACCCACTCAAATAGTCCATCCGGAGTACGTAAAGCGGTCTTCGGAATGCTTTCCACTGCAACTCTCAACTGATGAAATCCTGTAGCAAGGTCAGGTTGTGAGAAATCTCTTACCCCAACAAGTTGATCGAAAAGGTCATCGATACAAGGCAATGAATAATGATTTTTCTTCGTTAGCTTACTCAGTTCTCGATAATCAACACAAAGCCTTAGGGAACTGTCAGTCGTCCCTTTGACTCGGTTATATTCAGGCTGACTGGACAAGTTAGACTCGATGATAGACTAAGAAAGTAGTTCAAAGGATGATAAAAGAGTTCAGAGATCAAGCACAGACGATAATATAAAGTGATGATCAAATGAAGCCAAGAGAAAGACTCTATAGAATATTCTAAATATGGAATAGTGCTTCCACTAGGCCGGGGATTGCATCAGATCACTTTGGCTATGAACAAATTGGATCAGTAGTTCAACTCAACGGGAATCGATCGATATCTCTTAAAACATGAAAGAAACTATGCAAACAACTTCAGAAACATCAAGCTGGCATAGAGAGGGACCCACCTGACCGATCGCAGCTTGCTAAGTGGCCAGGAAGACCGATCGACCCCGATCGCTCAGCATGGGGAATTAAGCCTCAAATTTTTTTGAGTAACCTCGTCTGCATCTGGAGGTTCTGCAGGCGACTTTTCTATAAGATGTTCGGTCATCTACACCTATAAATACAGGGTTCATAGCTTATTTGAAGGATTTAGATGCTGTTGTTTTCTTTGTACTCCATTATAATTATGGATTCTAATCCGATCCCTCTTGTACTCAGAAATTTAAGTGATTAATAAAGCAATTTCATTAAAGTGGACATAAGCATTCGATGCCGAATCACTATAGGTCTGTTTGTTATAGTTTATTACTTGTTTTATGCTTGTCTTATCTGTTTTAATTTTGATTTCTTCGTTTATTCCTCTACATATAATCTATTGGGTGTTTGTGCCTACTTTTGGTGCAAACATTTTGGTGCTTTCACTGTGAAACGAGTTCTCAGCATAATTGGAGCTCATCATCTACTGGTGGATTCCTACATCCATGAGATAGATCCAGTTTTCTACTGACAAGTTTTGTCACTATTCGGATTTTTAGAAGATCTAGAAGAAAGCTACTAGCTATGGACAAAGGAAAGTCTACTACTTGCCATATTGTTAAAGGAAATGATGATGCTGGTGTTCAACAAGTTAATCAAAATGTACAACCGGCAACTACCTATGCCAACAGTCCAACTGAATATATCACTAGAGCTGATTTTGAAGTCCTACTGAAGGAACTGATGGATAGCCGTTAGCATCTCAATCAGCAAATCTAGGCTAACATCGACATGAAGAACCAGTTGAAAGGACAGCATGGAAAGACAAGGAGGGAGCCCACTCCATATTCAGGATCAAAAATTCTTCCTCATATGATGACTATCACCGAAGCAGACGCCACAAAATGGATCCATACACATCTGGAACATCAGGACGAGATCAATGATCGGCCAAGGTCGATTGGCAATGATCGGTGCCGAGCACCCTAAGGGGATTGGCAATGAGCCCCCTAATCAAGGGAGGGATCGGTATGTTGGTGGAGGTGCTTACTCTGGAGGTGCCACGATCAATCAAAGTGCTGGAGTTCAAGCAAACATGGTTGAACCGCAGTTGAGAGACAACGATAGAACTACTACTCAGGAAATGGATCAAGAGTAAGAGGTGCGAAGGTAATGTAGCACTGCCCGAAGGCATGAATAGGGCCATTCACGTGAGGTGGATCACGATTACCGCCTGGCACCAAATTTCCAAACACTAGACTTAACAACTATGTTGAGGCAGACAGTGAAAGAAAGTAAGGGCTTGACCAACGATGATTGGGGACTCTCCAGAAGTCATACTCCATTCACCGACAACATTCTACATGCAGAATACCCATGGAGGTTCCATATGCCTATGATGCTTGCCTGTAAGGGAAAAACTGAACCCAAGTAGCATCTCATGAAGTACGAATGTCACATGGACTTTGCCCAAGACACCGATGCAGTCAAGTGCAGGTGTTTTCCTATTTTTTTGGAAGATGTTGCGACCATGTGTTTCATCAAGTTACCACTGCGGTCAATCTCTTTATTTGATGATTTAGCAAAGAAGTTCATGGAGCAGTTCTGCATGCACATGACTCACCCTGAGGATGTAATGTCACTCTCCAGCTTGGTCCAGGCACTGGGAGAGCCACTGTAAGATTTTCTAGCAAGATTTAATACAGCTATTATAGAAGTTAGTAATTCAAATGATGATACAATAATTATGGCATTGACTAAGGGAGTCGACCCTGATTCCAAATTTGGCGATTGGTTAGCAGGAAAGTCTCCCTATATGTTGGACCGTTTCTTTGCAAAGGCAACTCAGTTTTTGAGAAAGGAAAAAGCAAAGCGAAGTAGGAAGAGAGATGTTGCAGGCCTAAGCACCAAGGGAGTACAAAATAATATAGCCGTAAAGCAGTACGGTGATAGTTCTAGAAAATTTCCGATCAATGTTTAGAACATACCTAATGAGCAGAAGAAAGCTGGTGATAAAAGCCACGACCGAAAATGGGATTCTAGGAGAGGGAAGCCGAGGATCCCATTGTTTGATACATACATGCCATTAAATATGTCATTAGAGAATGTTTATCTATCGACCTGTAACACTATATAGTACAGGAAATCACCTTCGAAGGAACCGACGGAGAAGCAAAGACAGTCCGGTAAGTACTGTAGATTTCATGAGAGTTATGGACATACAATGGACGAATGTCGCCACCTCCATGATGTTATTGACAAGTTAATTCGACAAAGAAAGTTGCAGTAGTTTGTTAAAGCCCCATAGGTTGGCGGGCAGGGGATATCTGACCCTAATCGAGTACAAGCTCCACCTAGTGCTAAGGAACCTCATCGGATAGTAGGGAGATTAGTTATTGATACCATTGTCGGGGGACCACATTCGGCTGATAAAAGATGGAATGAAATGGAGCATTCTGTGAATGCTACCAGACATGTTGACATTGAATGCTGCTCAAACATGGAGGATGGTGCTCTAACAAAGCAGCAACGAACTATGACAAATGATATCGTATTTTGGAGTATAGATGTGGACAAGGTAGAGGCCCATATGATTGACCTGACGGTGATCTCGGCCATGATTGGCCCTGCCTTGGGAAGAAAGATTCTAATTGATTGCGGAAGTTCCATGAATATCATTTTCAAGAAGGCATACGACCAGATGTTACTAGAAACCAAAGATCCGAAACCATGCAAAGCCCATATTCATGGTTTAACAGTATTGCAACTGAAGCGGTTGGCTATGTCGAGCTACCATTGTAGTTAGGAGACATCGGTTGAAGGAGAGCACGAGTGCTGTCCTTTGTTGTGATGGATGTGAACTCTTCATACAATGCTTTTCTGGGCCGACCGACCCTTGCTGAATTTAGGGCAGCTATTGCCCCTTGGTGCTTAACGCTAAAATTCCTGACAGAGAATGGCATGGGAATTATCCATGGAGATCAAGTGACTAGACATGCTTGTTATGTGGCTAAGTTGAGAGACCCTTGAAGAAGGGAGAAAGGAAAGGATGTGGAGAAGCATTTCTGCATCAAAACTAATGAAGCTTAATCAACGTCCGAGCCTTGGCTTGGGCACCATAGTCGATTCTATAAAGATGTAGATCCGAGAGATGAAGAAGAGGAGCCCAAAGAAACCAGGGATGCACTCGCTGAGCTGACGATTGACATCACGGTCAGCCATGGCGACCCATCATGGGTCCTGAAGGTCAGATCATAGCTCAGTGCAACGATGATGAAGGAGTTAGTTGGCTTTCTCCGAAAGAACTTTGATGTGTTCGCTTGGACTCATTCTGACATATGGAATCTCATCGACCATCACGAGTCATGCCTTGAATATCGACTTGAGGCATGTCCTGGTGAAACAAAAGCGACACGATATGGATCCTGAAAGATTTGCTGCATTTAAAGAGGAGGTGGATAAACTCAAGAACAATGGGTTTATCCATGACGCCCTCTATCCGAAATGGGTATCTAATCCAGTTCTTGTGAGAAAGGCTAATGGAAATTGGCGAACATGCGTCGGTTACTCAGTCCTGAATAACGCATGCCCGAAAGTCAGCTTTCCACTTTCGAGGATTGACCAACTGGTAGACTAAACTACTGGACATTAATTCCTTTCATTTCTAGACGTGTAATCTGGATACAATCAGATTCTGATGCATGTCCTAGACCGGGAACACATTAGCTTCATTACCGACCTGGGATTATACTCCTACACTGTGATGCCTTTTGGACTAAAGAACGATGGAGCAACTTACCAGAGATTAGTCAACCGGATGTTCAAAGGCTAGATCGGACGATCAATGGAGGTATATGTGGATGGTATGCTTGTGAAGTCATGGCGATCAAACGACCACATCGATGACTTAGCGAAGATGTTCAGTGTTCTCCAGAAATATAAAATGAAACTTAATCCCTTGAAATGCTATTTTGGCATTGCATTAGGAAAATTCTTGGGTTTCATCGTCAAGTCTCATGGAATTGAAGCCAATCCCGATAAGATTCTAGTGATAAGGAATATCTAGGTGCCAAATACAGTCAAGCGGGTTCAAAGTCTAAATGGGAAGGTCGCCGCCCTGAGCAGGTTCATTTCAGAGCCACCAACAAGTGCATCCTTTCTTCGACTTAATCAGGAGGGGGAAGAGAAACTTTGAATGGACATAGGATTGTATTGATGTGTTTCAAGCTTTGGTATATCACTTAGAGAGAACCCCTTATCTTGTCTAATCCACTGGATCATGAAGACTTGTACATCTATTTAGCGGTGTTGATACATGCCATAAGCGCCGCACTGCTGCACGAAGAGAATCGAATCCAGAGGCCAGTATACAATGTTAGCAAGCGGTTGACAGGTGCTGAAAGAAACTATCCGAGGCTAGAGAAGCTTGCATACTGCCTATTGATTGCATCAAGGATGCTCCTCCCTTATTTCCATGCTCATCCCATCAATGTCTTCATCGACGAGTCATTATGACAGGTCTTACAAAAATCTAAGACATCTAGAAGGTTACTTAAACAGAACATCGAATTGAGCTAGTTCGTTATCACTTATCTCCTTCGAAGAGCCATCTAGGGACAAGCTCTGGCTGTCTTCATAGCCGAATTCACTGCATAAGATGACTCACCGGAGAGCAGTGAAGTACCTACCATCCAATAGAAGATGTACTTGGATGGAGCATCCAATGATCGATGTTCTGGTGCCAGAGTCATACTAGTAACTCCTGAGGAATGCTCGATCTGCTACGCCCTGAAACTTGACTTCCCTGCAATGAATAACAAAGCTGAATATGAAGCCTTGATAGTTGGGCTTAAACTGGCTAGAGAGCTGGAAGTAATAGCTTTGAAAATTTTCTACGATTCCCAGTTAGTAGTGTGTCAAGTCGGGGGAGATTACCAAACCAAAGGAGCGTGACTTGCTCCTTACCTCAACTGGGTCCAAGAGCTGCTAACCAATTTCAAGCATTACACTATTACACGCATCCCCAGATAATAGAATGAGACAGCCGACTCACTGATCAAGCTAGCCAGTTCCGAGGATGCATAAATATGGGCTTGGTTCTAGTTGATTTACTTAGTGCTTCATGCGTTGACCAGATATAGGTCGATTGGGTCTTAAAAACGAAGCCAAAGAAGGAGTCTTGGATCACTCTGATTAAAGATTATTTGCAAAATGGAACCTTCTCGAATGGAGAAATGAAAAATGAAAGATCCTTCGTAATGCTTTATGATACATCCTTTAAGAAGGAGTCATGTACATGAAGGGTCTCTCCGTCCTCCTATTTCAGTGTATCGCCAATAATGAAATCAAGTGAGTATTAAGAGAAGTCCATGGCGGAGAATGTGGCGATTACACTGGGGGGAAACCTTGGCAAAGAAGATACTCCGCTATGGTTATTTCTGGCCAACTGTTAATCGAGACACAGTTGATTATGCTAGGCGATGTAACAAGTGTTGGTGTTTGCAAAAATTCCAAGAGCCCCACCGATTGAAATCACTCAGATGGTAAGTCCATGGCCATTTTCTACTTATGGTATAGACCACATATGCTCCTTGCTAATTTCTAAAGGTGGTGCGAATGACACCATCGTGGCAGTTGATTACTTCACTAAATGGGCTGAAGTCGAGCCTTTGGTCACGATCACTACGAAGAAAGCAATCAATTTTGTTGTTCGAAACATCGTCCGTCGTTTTGGCCTTCCCCAAACAATCATAACCGACAACGGGACCCAATTCGATAATGCTAAATTCAAAGACTTCTATCATCGACATCATATGGAGAAAAGATTTGTGGCAGTTTCACACCCTCAAGCTAATGGATAGGTCGAAGCTGTCAACAAAATCATAAAGTCCATTCTAAAGAAGCATTTGGAAAAGGCTAGAGGCAAGTGGGTTGACAAACTCCCATCAGCATTATGGGCATAAAGAACTACCCACAAGTCTGTGACTGGCTATACTCCAGTTGTCCTTGCTTACTGCTTCGAAACCATGATTCCTGTAGAACTTGAAGTCCCTTCTCATTGAGTAACTTATTATGACCCTAGAATTAACAGAGATCTCCTTTAGGAATCTCTGGATATGGTCTACGAGAAGCGTGAAGAAGCTGATTTGAGGGCAACTACACACTGACATCAAGTCGCCCGATACTATATTGTTAAAGTCCGAATCAAGACCTTTGAAATTGGCGATCTTGTCTTGAAATGGATCTTTCCTAGTCCCGCAAACATGGGTCCAAAATGTGAAGGACTCTATGTCACCATTCAGAAGATTGGAGATGAAACTTTCGAGCTAGCAACTGTCGATGGCATCACACTTCCTAGAGCATGGAATAGCAAGCATATACGATGCTATTTCACTTAGTTTTGTTTCATTCAGTTGTATTTCATTTAGAATTTGCTTTTGCAGTTGAATTCATAGCCATCTAATTAGACAGATTTTGTCGCTTCTTTTTCAGTTTGCAATAAAATCTGAAGTCCCTTCCATATCTGTGAATTGTTTATATATAATATAATAGTTGTGATATATAACCAACTTACATCCACATATGCATAACATGAACCAACAAGTACCTGGAGATTAGTGCCAACCAAGTACTCAGGTCCATACTTGAATTAAACAAAATGAACATAACTTGGTCGTTCATCCATTAACTCTCGCCTGCAATCTGACGGGCTGAGTATAAAGTACATAATGGGTGTGACTCGACCACCTATTAATTAACTCCACCTCCCGATTGAATGGGATGAATGTGATGTAGAAGTGGTCGTGATACGACCGACCACTCTTTGACTTTTGCCCCAGACAGGGGGCAAGGGAATTAATCAAAGCAAATGTGATTCGACCATTTCTTAGAACAAATTCAGTCCTCATAGCGTGGGCTAGATTATGAACATTGAACGGATGTGATTAGCTGCCCATTGACTAACTCTGATCCCCAGAGTATAGACAAAATGAATGAGTGTGATTCAACCATTCGTTCTCCAGCTCTGGCCTGACCCTGACAAGAGGAGTATAAACTCATTATGTATGGGACTCGGCTGTCCACATACTAACACCGCTAACCCAAGACTGGGGGCAGCAGTATAATCACTTAACCGCTAAACACGACAGTGTAACACGGTGGCTCGTGCATAGTGTTTAATATAAATTAAGGCCGCGACCAAAATGAGGCCTTGAGATGGATTTGTTGGATCGACGCTCAAAGCAATGGGCAATCGAAAGACATTACAACTTGAACGACGAGCGATGAATTACAAGTACGTTGACTGGAAAACATAATAGCTCGAACACTTAAACAAGTTTCATAAAAAAGCTATATAGAAACGTAAGAGTTTTTATTTATATACTGAAACCTGAAAACTAAGTACAAATTTATTTCATAAACTTAAAAACAAAAACGAGGGTCATACCCGCACAATTGCGGCCAACAAAAAGAAACTAGCTACCTAGCTACACACTACGCTAGCTGGTTCGACGGCTATTTTCCCCTTTTTTAGGCTTTTTATGGTGGATTCTCTAAAGCTACCGCCTCGTTCTTTCCTCTTTGACCCTTTTTAAGGCTTCCTTAGAGACAGAGGCGGTCTCACTTTGGAATACAGAAGGATCGACCTCCTTAGGAGTGACGCCTCCCGATAGTATAACTTGAAGAGAAGTATATCCACTTTTGCACTCTCCTTCTTGGCTTACAACTCCAGCTCTTCCTCTTCAATGCGCTCCTTCATGCTAAATTCACTAGTGTGTTCAAAGACATGTGTCACTATTACATCCTCTGTTTCATCATAGGCCTACTGGTCATCGGCCATTTCTTCATGCAGAGCTCCTACGACTTCAGCATCCGGGCCTAGAGTCTTAGTGGGTTAATCAGTAGGAGCCACCTGTATGGTGACGGCCGTAGTGGCGGTCTACGCCCGTTGTCCTAGGGAAACATCATTATCGGGAGCATGGACAGATAACCTGCAATTTCATGGAGACTAATGGATAATCCCATAATTATCAGACGTGAGATGTAAACCTTCTCGAATGTCAGAGAAGAAAGAGATATACCTTCACTAGATTGGCATTCGTTCGTAGGTGGAGTGCCTCCTTCCAAAGTTGGAGACAACCCAAAAGATGTGTGCATCCCTGGATGATCTGGATTGTAGCCCACATCTTTCTCTGGGGCGTGAGAAATTGAAGCACCAACTGTTTGAGTAGTAAGGGGGTCTTGCGAACCAGATCCCGAGGCTTTGCCCCCATCTTACCCCTTTTCGATTAATCACTGGATCGTTTAGTAAACCGTGCCGAGCAGCCCTGAGCTCATCGGGTTCTTCATCGTGCATGATTTTGCGCATGATCCGCTCTTCATCCACTTCAGCACCACCGAGGGACTTCTTTTTCAAATCTACAACATGGTCTCAGGCTTTGACAAGTGATTCGGGATACCCCTTTCCAAGGAAGCGGAGGTTACGATTCATCAGAACACATGCATTGTAATATATCAGCACTGGATCAAACTCGTCCTTTATCTCAGTCCAACCCGCCTCCCTAGCCTTTTCTTGAGGGCCTCTATCTGCACAAGTTGTCTATCGACCTCTATTTTAGCTTTACGAGCTTCGACAATCTCCTCGCAGTATCGTTGGGACTCCAGCTGAGCCTCAAGTTTCTCCTATTTTTCCTTCTCGAGCTCTTCGTCAAGCTGTTTAATACGAAGGGCCAAAGCATCATTGTCTTTTTTCAGTGCCTCCTTCTTCTTTTGTAAAACAACTTTTTCGAGGGCTAAAGTACCGTTGCGACGAACGGTAGTGTATAGTTCAGCTTGGTGCACTTTCATTAAATGCTCGACGGCTTTAGAAGACTCAGTGGCTTTTTTCTCCGCATCGGCCAGCTTCGTACCCAACTGCTTGACCTCCTCGTCCAAGCACTTGTTGCTGTCTTTGTCATGGATCGCCTCAAGAGTTAAGCAATCGATCTTGTGTTTCCTCGCCATTGACACCTCAGAAATTCTTGCAGCAACATGGAGAGTTGTACTATATTGGACACAAACATCATTAACGTAGGAGAGGCACAGTGTCTTTGACCTCTGAAGGAATTGAATGCAAAGCGAGAACAAATTTGAACTCGTCAGAGCATAATTCGGGAAATGTGGCCTTGAGCTCAGCCATCTTCTCAGCATAGGTGGCATCAAGATTAGTAGGGTTTGATAGGGCCCGTCTGTCATGCTTGCGGGATGAAATATCAAGGCCTTCTACGCCACGGTCCAAAGATTGACCGACGTTGGAAGAACCCGAATGTTGCTCGGGCACAGTTGCCGAAGTGGGGGCATGAGACAACGACTTGTTGCTACTATGTATATGGGGGCATTGACTGGCATCCTTATTATGAGAAGATTGAGATTTTTTACTTGTGCCTGTACAACAAGTCCTTGGATTGATAGCTTCGGACTCTGTCTTCTCTCTCTTCACGACCTTTTTTATCTTGACCAGAGTTTGGACCTCAATTGGGCCCAAAATAAGCAGCTGAGAGTATGCTGATCTTTTTAAGCAATCATAATTACGGGGGCATCCTATCGAGCCTGCAGACAAAATGAAAGTGTATAAGAATCACTGGAGTTAAAGGGGGATAAGTGTTGTGCAGTGCACGTAATCATGAGTGTCCTAGTGACCCCCAACAAACCGGTTGCTAGAGCTTTGCTCGCTGAAGTAATCTCTCTTATATTAGTAAGGGGAATGTAAACGCCAAATAGAATAGGAGACTCGGACCTCTTGAGGCTTAAGCTGGCAAAATCATAATTTCCGACATCGTCGGGGAGTAGGATGTCAGATAGCCCCTCAAATAGATTTTCTAAAGGCAAAGAGCTAGACTGATCTGTAGCAGCAGAGGTTGATTTGGGTTTCTAAGAGACCTTCCCTCTACGAATCTTATAATCTAGACTGATCCCTTGTAAAAAAATGAATGAACAAAAATGATAGAAAAATGTGATACACTTGTACTTTACCACATGATATCAGCAACGAACCATGAACATGTACGTGTACATACCCAGCATTTAATTTCTTGAATCGATAGAGATTAAATTATTACCTGGATCTCGTAGAAAGTATGTCGCTACAGATAACCAAAGCCTTCCAACTTAATAAACAAGCTCAATGGATCAAATTATAGACAAAGGCTGGGGATTACACTTCGAATTTATATTGACGAATATCGACCAAGGGCCATGATGAATGGAGAGAGATATGAGTCTTCAGCAAGATAATTCAATGGAAGGATAATGACTATCCAAGAAACTAAATGGAATTCCTCCCGGCAATTCTAACTTGCTTCGATTTAAAGCACGTCATGTTCGAAACAAGAGGTACTTTCGGGGGCAAGTATTATCCGGCCCTTTGACCCGGCTATATCCAGGATAACTGGACAAGTTAGACTCAATGATAGACAAGAAAAGCAGTTCAGAGGGGTGACAACCAGGTTCAGAGATCAAGAACAGACAACAATATTAAGCATTAATCAAACGAAGCCAAGAGATATACTCTACATCATATTCTAAGTATGGAATAGTGCTTCTCCTAGGCAGAGGATCAGATCACTATGGCTATGCACAACTTGGATCAACATTTCAACTCAATGAGAATCAATCAATATCTCTTAAAACATGAAAGCAACTATGCAAACAACTTTGGAGACATGAAGCTAGCATAGATGGGAACCCACCTGACCGATCGCAGCTTGCCACGTGGCCAGGAAGACCGATCGGATCTGATCGCTCAACATGAGGAATTGAGCCTTGAAAATTTTGTGAGTGATCTCGTTTGCATCTGAGATTCTCCCAGCGAATTTTGACAAAGATATTTGGTGATCTACGCCCATAAATACAGGGTTCATAGCTCATTTGAAGGATCTGGATGTTGTTTTTCTTCTTTGTACTCCATTGTAATTACGGATTTCGATCTGATCCCTCTTATACTCAGAAATTCAAGTGATTAATAATGTAATTTCATCAAAGTGGACGTAGACATTCAATGCCGAACCACTATAAATCTGTTTGTTATTGTTTTTTTATTTGTTTCCTTTGTTTTAATTTTGATTTCTTCATTTATTCCTCTACATATAATCTATTGGGTGTTTTTGCCAACTTTTGGTGCAAATATGAACTGTCCACCTTAGTAGCAAAAACGACAGGTGTTCCCCATTCTGAAATACTTCGCCTAATGAATCCTTTCTACAATAACTCTGAAACTTATTTATCTAATTCTCTCCTCTCCTTCGGAGCCATATATCGCAAAGGCATTACCACTGGTCAATTCTAAACTCAATTTCTCTACGGGGCAAAAGTCCGAAAATCTCAGCGAATACGTTTGAAAAATCTTTAACTATGAAAAAGATGTTAACTCGTCTTATGATAGGTCTAACGAATATAATTATTACTTCACCGTTGAAACGTCTTGCTGGCACAAAACTATCAAATCACTTCACTCAAATGAACAATCCTTTTGTCACAATCTAAAACTACTCCATATCGAGTTATCCAATACATTCTCAAAATCAATCCATATCCTGAAAACCTAATCACATACGCTTCAAAATTTAATTCTACATCGTTTATAACTAACTTAAGATCATGACAAATAGCAAACAAATACGTCGATCCCCAAACAGGATTCGACATAGTAACAACTTCACACACAACGTTGGGGATTATTCTTAATATTTCCACTAATGCATTGGCTATGAATGAATGTGATGCACCCGTATCAAATAAAATTCTTGTAAGTAAATCAAAGAGTAGTAACACACCATCCATAACAAACTTCCCTTTATCCAGGGTCATCGGTGCAATACAGGAACTCAGAACAACATCCAATTCATAAGCCTTAACCATCTGATCCTTTTTCTTTAATGCCGGGCAATCCCTATTATAATGTCCCATATGGTCACAGTTATAACACTTAATCCCCTTCAACCGTTCTTGTTGTCTCAATTGTCCTTGTTGTCAAAATGGTTTTGACCTACAGTCCTTTGACAAATGTACCATCTTTCTACACTGATGACACTTTATTCCCTTCTAAAAGTTCACCCTACAGTTCTTGACTATATGTCATACCTTATTAAACCTTCTATACACAGTAACCTGCTTCTTATTATGTCCACCTTGCATCCTTCATTCTTGTGCTTATTCTGATCTCCACCTGATACTTGTTCCTTATTCACATTCCACCCAAGCATTCCACAAAGCACCCTCAAACATATTTTCAAAAGTCACTCCCAGTTGTATTTGATTCAAAGTCAACTCCGTTTGTGGGGAATTCAATCCCTTAGCAAATTTCCCAGCCTTCTTCTCTTGGGTATTAATTAATTCAAGTTTGAACTTCACCAATTCGTTAAATTTGTTTACATACTCCTTTATGATCATGTCTTCTTGCTTAAGCTGAATAAGCTCATCTAATAACATTCTTTTCTCAGCTCCAAATTTTTTTTGTTTCAAACTTCCTTTTAAAAATCTCCTAAGTAAAGGTATTTTCTTTTGTCTTGGCTATAAAAATCTCCCATCGATTTGCTGCCTCCTCCTGCACCATGTTCCAAACTTCCAACCGCCTCTTAGTTGCATCAATCATTCCCAATAAAACGAATATCTTCTCATAGTTTTTTAGCCATGTCATAGTTGCTGCTTATGGTCTGTCCCAATATATGGCTTCCTACCTAAGTTGGCAAAATCTTTGTAGAGCATCGAGAAGTCAATATTAGGTGGTGGAACAGCAACCACAACTTTGGCTGCGACATCTGGTTTGGTGGAGGTGGCAGTGGTACTAGTATGAGCAGTTGCTTGGAGATGCCTGGGGAATCAAATGGGCATGTTCACACCAGGAATCTCAGGGACATCCACTTGGGTACTAGCACCCGCTCCGATATTACCTCTAGCTACGTGGTCCTCATTCTAATTTCCTTTGAGTTATTCATGCTTTAGTTATCTGTAAATGAAATTCATTAGTAACTCCTCAATAGATAATTAGATAATGGGAGTCTGGAATAGGCTACGATGTATTCCCAAATATTAAATTTAGCTCTAATATAATATATGATTTACAAAATATACATGTATGCTCCCTCGATACATTCCTAATCTTATAACCTACGCTCTAATACCAAACGTAATAACCCGCCATTAACCCCGTAACTACACAATGAAGTTCCAAAACGGCAAGTCTTTGGAAGATAATACATATGATATACATAAAGAGAGCATGAGATAAAACTATATTAACTTAAACTTTTAGAGTCTCACAGCAGATGGTCAAAACAATACTTTATATCACACAAATACATATAATTATATGTTTACAAATCTTGATACCAATACATAAGTCTATACAATACAAACCCAAATAACACCACACTTTCACATCAAGTCTTCAATACACACTTTATTTACAATATATACAATATATATAGTCTGCGGATCCATCATCTCTCCTTACTCCATCAACCTGAAGAATATAGATAGAAAATATAGAACTGGGTAAGACATGCGTCTGCATGAGTGAAGAAAATCTAATATAGGTATACTACTGTGACAATGATATAACATGATCTAAGCCTAAGTATAATATTTTCTGGACAAGCCTACACTGCAGTATATAATGTTATTATATTATATATAAAATCTTAAACATAATCCGGTCTCACCACTTGGTAAAGGATTACACGTCAAGGACTATCTGATCTCACCATGTGCGGTAAAGGATAGTCACACATTGGACTCACGCCTGGTCCCACCACGTACGCTATAAGTTGATCGTTGTCCACATCAACACTTTTAGACCAGTCTCGATGCTCTATGGGAGAACGCCACGACAATACCATGAATCAAAGACACGCCACGTGTGCTACAAAATTAAGGTATTCATATAATCGAACTATAAATTTATATATTACCAAGACTAAATATCCATAACCATACACATTGTATTCATATTTCGTTATTTTCGTACGGGTCTTACATTTCATACTCACCCAATCACCGAATTGCATACTCGAATGTTAAGCCTCATCATCATCAAGCTACTCACCATACATGCCTTGAGTAATTAACAACCATTCCAAGGCATACATATCAAATCCATATATTAATCTATGCATCCAAACAGTAGCCAATCAAACCATAAAAATGTCAAGATAACCCTTAGGGATCATCAAGCGAAAGATCGAAACAACATGCCTCGAATCGAGGATTCAAACCCCCCAATTACTTAAACATTGTCGTTCACCGATGGATCGGCAAGCACCCACCGGTGCACCGGTGAACATGTTATTTACATAAATTTTCTTCCTGCTGTGTATTTTTAATTTCCAGATTTAGTTTGTTCTTGTTTTTTATTGATTCTAAGGGTCATACTTCATATACACACACTATCTACTAAGTCCTAATACATATACAAACACAAATTTGGATTTTATCAAGTTAAATATAGAATTTGGTGTTAAAATATCTCGTTTTGGCTTTCCGAATATAAAAACCACGTTCTTTTCTAAACTTCAGTTTTGGCCTTATTATTAAACTCATATATATGTTAAATTAACACCCTTGATTAGCCCCATACCATCTTGTACCAATATCAAAGCATTATAACAAGACCGGAGAAGCCATACTTACCAAATTTGATCAAAAAAACTCGATCTCCTCGGTTGTTCGAAAATCCCAAAAATCCCAAAATCCGAATTAGCCTTTAATTCTTACTCCATGTAATAGAGAATCCTGCCACAAATTCCTTGCATTTTGTCCCATCAATTTTTGTTGAGAATTGTGAATTTGGTGTTAGGGTGATCAATGAAGAAGATGAAGTTTTTGGTTGAATTTCAGAAAATGAGAAATGAATTAATCATACTTTTTAAACTGGCTTAAGGATGAAAAACTGAAATAACGTTTAAATTTAAATTCAAATTATGGGCTCAGCCTAACCAGACTCGTTGTCTGCGCACAAACTAGCCCACTTAAATAAAACTTAAATTTCTCACTCATACGACATCCGATTTAAACAATGAATACTCCATCTAGACTAGACAAACGAGAGCTATGCTATGGTGTAACTCCCGTCAGCTAATTCTACCATTTGTAAAATTATTATTTTACCCTTCTATTAAAGTTTACCAAATTACCCTCCAATAAAATTCAAAATTTATTTATTGTTAATTATGATCATTATTTAAGTTATATACAGAATTTCAGGGTATTACATAAGTATTATATGATTCTAAATCAAATTAAATAAGATATTATCCATTTCTTAACTTGTGCAATCATGTCTCGATGATTTGGCCTAATATACAATTCTACAAGTAATTGTCATTTATCTTAGATGCTACAGTATCTTCAAAAGCCAATACATTATAAATGCCATTATTAGTATATCAAACTATTTTATTTCAATAAAATATATTTGTAATATTCAAGTTAAAAAACAAAAATGTGTCAACTTTCGATCTAATGCGAAAGCCGAAATTGTTTCATAAATAAATTTTTGTACATAATAACAATTAAAAACATGTCCATTGGTAATTTATGGTAGGCTCCCACTACTTTATATGCCACAATAACATCATCTGCAATGCAAAAATTTATTGAACCTCTTTCCACATGCCTTTTGCATCTAAGCTTCTATAATAATTACGGTTATTATTTTTGGATCTGGTATTGAAAACTCAATAAGAAGAACTTATATATAAACTATTTTCTTTATAGAAAATACTTTTTCCAAAGAGGAATATGATTCTATTTTCTTATTAAGCACCATTAGATAATTTAAACAATTCTATTTCCAATGTCCCTTCAAGAAGAAGTGACGACTTTCACCACTCTTCCTTCAAACTATAAATATTTTGCGACCACCCTTAGACGTCCACTTCGTCTTCTTGAAGGTCACGCTTTTAATAGAAGAGGGATCATTTTCTACTATAGTTTGACTAAATTCCTTCACAAAAGTATTATTGGTCATTATTTAAAAATTAAGGAGATTGACTACTTGAGCAAATTCATATTGTAACTCAATACGAATGGTTCAAACTGAGGCGTCAATGATCCATGAATGATTTCTTATTCAAAAGAATGATACTAAGAATGGTCCAAGCTTACTTTGGTCCTGCCATTTGTGCCCCACCAAATAAACCAATTGGAAAAAAGATTATGATTGGTCTAGTAATTAGAAACCAAATCGAATTTATTACCAATTGGTCGTGTCGGGGTAATGCAACCATATAAAAAAGGAATGGTTTAGGTTCATACTACCTGTGTTAAAAACATAATAATTTAAAGAATGTTTCAAAATATGCTAAAGAGTTCTTTCCAGCCTCAACAATTTTTTTAAAAAGGACAAAGAGTGCTTTAAAATTTTGAATATTTGTCAAAAAGATTCCATATAAGGCTTTTTCATACTAAGCTTTTTGAAGGAAGCACAGGAATGTTTTTGAATTCCAAATTTTTTTCAAGAAGAAGTTGTAGGAAGCTTTTTAATTTCAAAGATATTTCCATAAAAAAATATCGAAGGGTTTTGTTTGAATTGTTTTTGTATTTCTAAAAGCTTTTCAAAATTAAGTTATAAAGAGCAATAATGGGTATACAAAAAGCTATAAGCAGATTTGTCTTTTCAAAAAAGTATTTTGGAAAAAAAGTTATAGAAAGCTTTTATACACTAAAAGACTTTTCAAATTAAATCGTAAAAGTATACATATTTTAAGTAGGAATTTCATGAAATCCAAAAAGAAGTTTTCATGTTCCAATTTTTTCCTTTTAGGCATCAAATCAAAATGGTTATTATAATATGGCTCAAATCTATTAAAATAGGAAAATAAATACACCATTTGACTCTAAGCCTCGTCCATTCCAATGTTTTAAAGGAATGGGATATTTCTACAACAAAAGTTCATATGAGGTAGTAGCGCGAGAATATGAAAGTGAAATAGTCTCGAAATATCAAAAAGACAAAAAGATATTTATTTGATAAAGCTAAAAATATTATAATGGATACTTCCTTTCACCAAAAGATCAAGGGTATGTAGTGTAGTTCACTCGATGATGAACCTTTTGCATAAAAAATAGGAGGACCCCTATTATCTTTGAGATTATCAGCATAACCATAAAGGAAGAAGTGTTCAAGTCTTTGATGACTTACGGTTATAGCATTCCAAAGGCATTCTTTATTTTATAGGCCAAGGAATAAAAACTGGACCTTTAAATTGAACGAGACGACAACCTCAATAAGATTATCAACCAAGAAATCAACTTGTGATGCTACAGTAATGTAATGCTGCATAAGCTTACATTGCTCTTTGTTATGCCCCTTATGTTTCCAATAGTTTTATAGACTAAAGAGGATTAATACGATATTGGTTGGCCGATTGCAAAGAAGGCTCCAGGTTCAATAACGTCAATTTGTAGTGATAAGAAGTGCAGCCATCCCTGAAATTTTCTAATCGTCAGTCTCAAGAACCTTAATTCTCTAAATTAAGGCATTGTTCCTATATTCAAGAGTTAAGATTTAGGGTGCATTCTTTGGGAATCGAAATAGAAAATATGAGCCGGGTATTTGAGAGGGGAAGTTGGTTGAATGAGGAATGTGTTTGACGATGCGAATGAGGTATTTTAGCGGAGTATTTGAATAGAAGGATGTAGAGGAGAACATAAATCAATGGCTGTTGGTGTCTATTGTTGGTGATGCATCTAACGCGTCGAACGCCAACATACCACCTTCCAACATTCACTAAATGGAGCTGGGGATGTGGCTTATCAAGTTTGGATGTCCAACGCATCATCAATGGAAATGGGGTTAAAAAAGGTTGCGAACGATACCTTAGAGGTGAAAGTTTGAGAGTTTTGTGGTGAACTTCTTGTCCAATACTTTTCCACGGCCCGATTATAATCAAATTTAAACTTTCTTTTGACTCGAAAATCTCAAAAGACTCGATAGGAGAAGTGAAAAGAGCAAGAGCAGATTGCTTACCACATTCACCAGATTTACGAATAGTTTTATGATCTCTAGAGCTATAAGATTCATTTCTTTGAAAATAAACCTAAGAAGTTGAAGCCTCGATTTCATTTCCCTCCGAGAATAAAAGCTCATAAGATTTATTATCATCTTTAGATTTCTTCGGTTAAGCTTAAAGACCAAAAACTCTCTGATTCAAGTTGGCAATAATAGCATCAGAATCACCTTGTTGAGTTAGAGGATTAAGGTCCTAAAAATGCCTATCTGCGAGGGCTTGGCAAATTAACTCTAGTTCCTTCTTACCGATAATTAGCTATGAGATTTGTTTCTTGAAATTCTTAAATAACTCGTGATAAGTCTTCAAACTCTTTTTCATTTTCATATATTTATCATACTATTTATTTATCTCTTTACCCTTGAGAACATAAGTAGGAGGTTGACTTTCACTAGTTTTTACTGCTTAAATAAACTTTTTATGGGTAACGAAAAGCCTTTAATAAAGATAGGGACTTTTATGGCTTAGGCTTTTAGAGTGTCCCTAAAATCAGTTATGTCTCAGTCAAAAAAAACAAAACAAATAAATCAACTTAGCAATTCTATTAATAGGAGGTTCTGGTATTACGAACATGAAATAAAATAAAAAAGACCCAATGCCACACTCTAAAGTTAATGTTACATCTATAAACTAATTTTTTTTGGGCTTGAGCTTTGTTAACCCAAAAAGTGGATCAACACCATGGCTAGAGTTTGAAAGCACTAGCCCTGTTCTGACAGAGCAATATCACAGATCACAGATATAAGGAAAGAACAGTAAAAGAAAGAAGACAGAGAATTTTTATAGTGGTTCGGCTGTAATGAAGCCTACGTCCACTTTATAATTTTCCTTATAGACTGATCGCTGTTACAAGAGATGTTTGATTACAAGTCTCTGATTATCTTTAGCTAGATTGAATCCCTAGAGTTGGAATCCACTATAGAATCACCGTGAATTCCTTTAGAGATTGTTGCGAGGGAGGTAGAGAGTGAAGAATAATTCTAAGAGAGCTTCAGCCACCAGTCCGGAGAAGATCTCGTTTATGCTGGGGTAGGATGGTATTTATAAAGGTTGGAGGGTTTCTGGGCCAGGCCTGCCATCTCCAGCTCGCAGAAGGACTACAGGCGACTTAGGAGATTCTGGTCGGCGAAATGAACCAACACCATGGATCGCTAGCGACCCATGGTGTTTGTGTCGCCTGGCGATCCATGGTCAATGGCTCGCTGGTGACCCATACTTAGTTTTTTCGCCGACCGAATCCCACGTCCTTTCTTCGTATTCCATAACTTGCTTGTACGAGGTTTTGAAGAAGTGCATGGGTTGCTGACGATCTGGCCACAACGGACTATCCTGGGTTCTGAAATTGGAGATGTTTTAATAGACATTCATCGTTATCGTTATGACTTGATGGCAAGTCGCTAGCCGTTTATGTTCAAATGCTCATTGAGCTGCAGGAATGCCGGTCTCTTGGCTTCGCTGATCCCAGTCGTCATCTTAGTCGTATAGCTTGGCCCTTGTTAATTCCTTGCCTTAGCTTTTCTGATTAAGTTCTATGCCATTTTGATGTGATGGGGTTATTCCGTATTCTGCTGGATCCTGTTGGGTTAAAAACCCGGATAACAAGCTTCGAAAGGGCATCCCGAACTCTTTGAAAAAAGAGTAGAGATATGAAAAGTTGTTGATAATGGAGCCTTTATACTTGAAAGGGTGTTTGTATCATAGAAGTGTTGAGATTCATTAGAAAGAGATTTATAACATAATGAGTGTAATGGCATTGTCAAATTAGTTGGAGAGATTGGGTGGGTCATCACAAATTTTCTCTGTATACTTAGATGAATTTCACTTGGAAAATAATATTGTTTATCATCTAAAAAGTTCTAATCCAAGGAGAACGAGTGTAAATGCCATTATGCATCTAATGAAAAGGGACTTGGCAATAGAAGACTTTTCAATTATGGAGGCCTTGTCTCGAAAGTTTCTTTTTAAGTTAATATGTTTACTTAAAATACTTCTTGAAATAATAAGGGTCCTATTTCAGTTTTATTTTTGAAGTCATGCAAATATACAACGAATTAAAAACATAAAGGAATCAAAATGTATTTTATACATTGATAAACACATTTTCATTAAACAAAAAAGCATACATTTGACATGAATTTAAGATGGTTCACTAGATCCCTTAAGGTATTCAAAAATGAATCTATCATGGTGATATTGTATTTTGTCTAAGGAAGCATGTCGATAGTAGTGGGGGAATTTAGCGAATATGGAGGTTTCAACATTCACCTAGATGAGGACCAAATTTGTGACTGTCTAGTATTTCCTGTGAAGTCTTCTAAGAAGGCCACTATTATGGTCATCTAGGAAGGAAAAACTGTTGTAGAAAACCTAACAGAAACTAAATAAAGACATTCAAAGTTTTACCCTATATCCGCAAGGATCCAGAAATGGTGGTAAGTTCTTCATTGCTTTTCTGATAAGCATTTGGGATTATTTGGGATTCGCAATTGTTGGCCTAAATTGTAGCACCCCACTTTTAGACCCTCATTAACAAAGGATATTACTTAGCAATATTGTATGCTAATGCGGAGAATAAGTCTGGTTAGGAACGACCATCCATAGTATTGCTTTGGACGAGTATCGATACGTTGAATTGGGTGGATATACATACATACATACATACATACATATACATATATATATATATATATGTATATGTATATGTATATATATTCATTCCTTACAAGGATCGATTCAACGTTTTCGATCCAGGTGCAAAACAATAATACAGTGGCTTAAAATAATTTAGAACAATAAAAAATATCACAGAGGGCAACAAAGGAATATGAATACCACATAAAGCTGAAAGGAACATGTATACAATACATGGAATGGTCTACAACATGGTGATCATAAGCGATCCACACGGTACGTATAACATAGATATGACAACCCAAAACAATATAAAACAAATTGAGTCTCTATCTCAACATACATAATAGGCTAACGTACAATACTAGAATACTCATCTACTAAAAAATATGTACCTAACACCAAGCTAATCCAACTCTAAGGTCGTCATGCTGTAGTACCTGAAACATCTCGGTCTGACCCGAGTATTATAAAATAATAAATGGGTCGGTCTAGTTTTAAGTCAATTCAATGTGAGACAGTGATGATAATGGTATAATGGATCTCAGTATAGCCATATGATGTCAAATCTCAAAAGAACATTATCATTCTTAAAAGTTATTCACCAAAACCCAAAAATTAATTTTAGCTTATAA
This sequence comes from Allium fistulosum, assembly GCA_030737815.1. Lineage (NCBI taxonomy): Eukaryota > Viridiplantae > Streptophyta > Magnoliopsida > Asparagales > Amaryllidaceae > Allium > Allium fistulosum. Next base: position 1,187,086,858 of record CM060904.1, on the reverse strand, counting down.
GCAGCAAATCCCAAGAAATATTGGTGAAAACTCAAATCTCACAGAATCCATAAATCAATAATAGAAATCCAGAAATCAAAGGGGAGGCACCTAAAATTACCTAAGATTGGTGAGCTTGTAAACTCACCTAACACGCATCCCAAGATGGGTCGGTAGGCCCATAATCCCAAGATGGGCTTGAAAACCCATAATCCCACGATGGATATGAAAACCTTTATGATTCGCCTGAAAACGGATTAACATAGGAGACAAACCTGTAAACTCATCAAAGTAAGTGTTATATACTTCTGAATAGTAATCATTCTAGTAATGACCGTCTGTCCCATCCCACATGGGTTTATTTGAACAATTATTATAAGTCGGTAAACTCCACTCATGCCTCAAGAGGGGTTCAATCGAACAAGTCCAAGAATCAATTGATGAAGTAAACGCAAGTGTTCCATATCACTTGGTCTACTCAGTCATTTAATTCAATTTTTCATTCAACCGAGGGCGCACATTTTTATAGAAAATAGTTTTGCTTTGAGATACATCTTTGGAAATATTGGTTTATAAAAGCTATTAAAAGATTTTAGAAAATATAGCCTACTTTATATATATGTATATATTTATAAAATCATGTGTTTTGAACAATTTAAACCAAATATATATATATATAGAAAATAGTTTGGTTTCGAAAACATTTCTTTTGCAAATCAATTTGAAATAAGTGCAAGAAAATCAATGTTAAACTGTTTCCAATAAACAGCTTCCATTGAAAAATAACACCAAATGCAAGCATTAAACATAGATACGTAAACCCAAAAAGTTGCATTAGAAATCATCAGAAAACTAGCATCATAACAAAGCAAATAGCAATGCAAATCGATAGGCAAACAAGTAAGAGAATAGAGTAAGATAGGGGAGGCAGAGCACGACCTGGAGCAAGCTCTAGGTTCGTGATCGATCGACCGGTTAAAGTCCACCGGTTGACCGGTGACGCTGCCTGGAGCTTGCTCCGGGCAGTGCCTGATCCCACCCTTTACTCCATAGCTTCAGTCTTGATTTCCGATGACTAGTAATTTCAGTTTATAATTGACTGAAACTATTGCATGCACAGAAATAATAATTGAGATAGCTAATAGATAAGCTAAACATAGTTGATTTCAGTTGACAGAAATATGTTAGCCACTGATAGAGAAAATATATTTTTTAGCAAAGCTAGCGAGGTTGGATGGTCCCCTACCAGATTTTATTTAAAAGAAAAAGAAAACTACTCAAAACATGCTTTGAGCAGGAGATAAACAAAGGAGAAAACAAAAAGCAGGGCAGACTACATGCACGAAGCAGGAAGAAACAAGAACAACCTGAGGCACGAAACAGGGCAGACAGGGGCGACAACTCGGAGAATCAAGAGAGACAACCCAAAGTGAACCCCGGAGCCACCATGATGACCTACCAATCCCGAAGCAGAGGGATTAGAAAAGACTTGCGATCTTGTAACTCGTTCATGATGGAATGTTTCAACACTAACCACAGCTGAAGTTGGGATTGCTCCACACTATTAAAACATCTCTGATTTCTCTCCCTCCAAATAATTTGAATATACTTCTTCAGACAAAAACAAAGTAATTTGCCCGCATCATCCTTCTTTCTTTTGGATGTAAGAATCATGTCCCACTCAAGAGATGACTGAATAGGCACACAAGACCTTCCAAGAATGACCATCATTCTCTCCCAAATATGGTGCAGATAACTGCATTCAAAGAACAGGTGCTTTCCACTCTCAATATCACTTTTGCAGAACACGCACAAGTGATCAGAAATAGACACAAACCCAAACATCCTGTCTTTAGTCATGATAGCATTATTTAGAACCCTCCACAACATAAGATTGTCAGAGGGTGTGGAATGTTTATTCCAGACAATCTTGTGCCATGGAAATTTTGGCTTGCATCGAGTGTTAGATATTATGTGGTAAACATGCTTTATCGAGTGGGGCTTACCATCCCATCAAAGCTCATCAGCATCTGGAAAAGAGTTATGATAACCACTAAAACTAGCCCAGAAGTCTCTCAAATTTCGATTACTAGTATAAGGAAGGGATAGCTTATTGTCCACAATGAAGTATATAGCTTTAGCATTACTGTTTATTCCAGATTGATATATTTGTTGTTGAGTTAAGATAGCAGATAGGATGAGACCATTACCTATCCAAGGATCATTCCAGAAATGCTTATTGCTTTGACGAGAGAGAGAATATCTGAGAGAAGGCAGGAAAACGGAACGTAAAGATAGGATCTTTCGCCAAATCCAACTGCAACCAGACGGGGGCTTCAGAGACCAAAAGCTTTTGTTTCTTAAATTATGAGTGACAGTCCATTGAACCCAAAGGCTATTACTGTTTGAAAATAACGAGTCAAAATGATGACTGATAGCTGCTATATTCCATCTCTCAATTTTAAGGATTCCCAAGCCACCACAAGACAGAGGTTGTTCGATGGTTTCAAAGGAGCAAGGTATAGGCTTCCTGTTGTGAATGCTGCCGGTCCAGAAGAACCGCAACATGGCACGTCTGACTAGACGAAGCAGTTTTTTGGGTAGAAGAAAGGTTCTAGCCCAGTAGACCATTATGGAGAAGCACACAGATTTTATCATGACGAGTCTTCCGGCCTGAGAGAGAAATCGATTGGCCCAGTTATCAAGCACTTTAGTAATTTTATTGTAAAGCGGAAGGCAGTTGGAAAATGTGACTCTAGAAGAGCAAAGAGGGATACCTAGGTAAACCATGTCACCATGCATGGGTTGAAAACCATAATAAACAGTCAACTCAGAGGATAAGGAGGGAGGAATACCAGCAAACAAAATGGAGGATTTGGATAAGTTTAGCTTAAGCCCAGAGCATGAGTAAAAAGTGTGAAGGTTTTTTTTTAATATTATCTATGGACTCACGAACAGGGGACGAGAAGATCATAATGTCATCAGCAAAGAGAAGGGAAGTGATCATAGGCTGTTTACATTTTGGGTGTGGATCGAAATCTGGCATTAAGCATACTTGTAAGAATCTCCATTACTAAGAGGAAAATGTATGAGGATAGCGGATCACCTTGGCGAATGCCCTGTTTGCTTTTAAAGTACCCAGTAACTTTACCATTGTATTTAAGAGAGAAAGTAGGAGAGGATATGCAAATGTATATCAAAGCTACGAAAGGCTTCGGGAAACCCATCAGAGCCATGACTCTCACGATAGCAGTCCATTGAACACTGTCATAGGCCTTAGAGAGATCAAGTTTCAACATAGCACTTGGAGTAGAGTGAGCGCGACCATACCCCTTGAGAAGCTCATGCGCTAACATCACATTATCCAGGGAGTTTCTTTTAGGCAGGAAGGCGGACTGATTAAAAGAAATGAGGTCAGGTAGAACAGATTTAAGTATGGTAGCAATTATCTTGGCAATGCACTTGTACATCACGTTACAGCAAGATATGGGTCTAAACGAGGAAACATCAGTAGGTGGATGGGTTTTGGGAATGAGGACCAGATTAGTTGCATTGACTTCGTTTAGCAGCTTGAATTTAGAAAAGAAATTGTGGATAGCAAGGCAAAATTCGGACTTAATGACTTCCCAATTGTGGGTGAAAAAATGCACATTAAAACCATCAGGACCACCGCTAGATTTCTTATTCATACTGAAGAGAGTGAATTTTATTTCATCGTCAGTGACAACAGAGATAAGATGGTCAGCTTGGGATTGTTTTATGGAGGGGAGGTCAATGTTGTCAATAAGATGAAGGTTAGCTTCAAAATTCTCAGAGTTCCCAAGAAGGCAAGAGAAGTAGTTGACCAGAGCATTGTCTATATCAAGAGGAGAGGTGAGCAGAACACCATTAACATCCTGAATTCGATATATCTGCTCATGAGCTTGCTTAGCTTTTATTGCAGCGTGGAAATAAGCAAAGTTGCTATCTCCCTCAGTAATCCATTTTATATTAAGTTGTTGTCTCTTCATAGAGCATTACATCCTTAAGGCATCAGATAGAGCTAAAAAAGAACACTCTCAAGAGCCGCAATCTCCTCATCATTAGGACTGTTATGCACTTGGACTTGAACTTCTTCCAGTTGCTTCCTGATAGCCTCAGATTTCAAAGTTCCCTTCCCAAAGTTTCTCTTGAACCAGCCTCTGAGAGAGTGTTTGACATGCTTCAGTTTCCTGCAAAATTTAAAAGTGGGATTACCGTAAAAAGTGGTGGACCAAGCTTCTTTTATTATATTAGTATACCCTGGTTCATTAGCCCAGATATTATAGTATTTAAAACTTCTTTTCACAAGCATGGCAGGAGGACCAGTGGATAGAATGATGGGGGAGTGGTCGGACAGAATTGGAAGAGGAAGGTGAGCAGAGAGGGAGGTCCATGTTGATAAAGATTTAAAGTTACAAAAGGAGTGATCAATAGTGGTCAGAATACTATGCCCAGATCGACTACGATTACTCCAAGAGAACTTGGATCCAGATTTATTGATTGTCATCAGATTAGCATCCTCAATGGCAATATGAAGAGGCTGGATGTCTTTAGGAGCTAGCGGCAAACCACCTGATTTGTCATCAAGGTTTAAGCAATTGTTGAAATCACCAAAGATAAGCCAGGGGTGGGTTTCTTGTCGGAAAGCAGGTATTTGTCGAAAGAAGGACTGCCTGTTGGATGGGGAGTTTGAAGCATAGACTATGGTAAGATAGAAGGATGTGGAGTCAGGGATGAAAGAAGCATGAAAGTGGATAAATTGAGGGGAGACAAGGATAGGAGACAGAGAGTATTTAAGAGGGTTGGAAATCACCATAATTCTCCCATACGGCACTTCAAGGAGATTATGATGCAAATCCCAGCTACTGTTGATGTATTTGCTAGCAGATATGGTTCGAGAGAGATCAAGCTTAGTTTCAATAATTACAACCAAGTCAAGGTTGTGAGATTGAATAAGAGTTTTGATGTGATCCAATTTTTCCATGCAATGAGCTCCTCTAATGTTCCAGGCAGCTAAATGATGTGAATTCATGAGGGATTTAGTGAAATATGAATCGTTCCTTTCTTGCTCCTTGTTGAAGGAGAGCCTTTAGATAGTCTTTCATCAATCAAACTGGGGTCAATCAACACGGAAGAGGGATTGAGATTAACAGAGATTGAGGAACCAGTAGGAAGGTCAGGAACTGATGGTTTAGTTTTCCAACCAGGAAGTTTTCCAACGAACACATAAGGAGAAGGAATGGGTTGAGAAGGAACATGGGATGGGTCAGACTGAAGATAGCTGGGGGGTGATTGGAAGAGGAAGGAGAAGATGGGTTGAGATTGGGTGGATTGGGAGGGATTAATGGTGAAAAGGCGGGGATAGAAGCTGTGTCATGCATAGGGGGAATGTGCACAAGCACATTGATTGGTGAGGGAGACTGCAGTAAATTTGTTGCATTGTTTAGGCCATTGGGTTTGATCAAATTCAAATCAGGAATAGGAGAAGCACTTCCATGTTTAAGTAAATTTTCACTTGCTACCAATTCACAACCCAAACTGCTGCCTCTAATATGATCATTATTTAGACTCCTTTCCTTCCTTTCACCATTTATCATTTCCATTGTGCCATGTAAAAGTTCATCATACTGATTGGTTAATTCATTCTCAACCTCGCTACCAACATTGATTGCAGAATTCTCCTCAATCAGTACAGTTGATTCACTACTGCTCAACATTTTATATCTTCCAAAAATTTCACAGTTAAGGGTAGGGGAGATATGATTGTCAATTTCCTTAAAAACATGATTAATTGGAACAATTTCTCCTTCCTCAACAGCTGTCTGATAGGGATTAACGCCACGAACTACGAAATCTATATCATTCTCAACAAATAGAATGGAAATTTATTTCTAGTCTCAGCAACCACCAAAGCATGCTTAAGCTGATGTTCTATTGATGAGCGATTCAGATTTGTGCCAACACTAACATTTGCACATTGATTAGTACCAGATGCTCGAAGCTTCCCAATATTTTCTTTTGCTTTTGAAATCTTAACTTTTTGCCAACTACTCCTCTGGTTTGCTAAATCCTTTTGTTTGTCCTTAAAGGCAGTAATTTTACTAATATTAGTAAGATCATTGCATGTTTTTGCGACTGACACATTTTCTTCAAGCTTCTCCCTCGTACAACTGCTGTTGTTATGACCAAACTCCTTGCAAAAGGAGCATATTGAAGGCTTCCAGAGATAACTAACTTTAACATATTGAATGCCCCCATCTAACATACGAACTGGAAATTCATCCGGAAGGCAATGCTCAGGAGAAATTTCAACCATACATTTAGCATAACCAATTCTTTGCATTTTTTCCGTTGATTCATCAAGGCATAGCAATTTTCCAACTCTGGAAGATAGCCAGTTAATCCCAATGTGAGACCAAGCAAACATGGGAATGTTAGTAAATTTTAACCAAATGGGGACTGCCTTAATTGTGCTACAGCTATTCCCAATCAACGGATCCCATGGCTTCACGATGAACAACTTGTTCCTGATTATCAAAGGGTCTGCTTCAATAATTCTCCTTCTATCATCCGCAGATGAAAGATTGAAAAGGAACAGGTTGCCGTCAGATTTTATGGTGATGGAGCCTTTGAGCCTCCATACTCTCTTCAAATGCATGATGACAGTGGTATATGATAAAGGTTTGTGCAGAAAAAACCACACTAAATGCTCACCCCAAACCACATTTCCGGCTTGGATGACTTCAGGTGGAGGGACAAGAACATCACCCTCAAACGTCACAGGAATGATAGAAGGAATGAAAGCGCCAGCATTTCGAGGCTTAAATTTGAAGAGAGAGTTCCATTGTGGAGGGGAAGTGGATGAAAGAGAGGGCATGGCTGGATGTGGTGGAAGAATAGGATGATCGGGGGGCACAGGAGGAGGAGGATCAGGAGCAGGCGGGAGCAGGGGATGGGTCACAGTCAACAGGATAGGAACAGAGGAAGGTATGGGGGAAGGTAAGGAAGGAGGAAGGCTGATAGAGAAAATATTATTATAGAAGAATAGACAAAACCCAAACTGAGATCAATTCAAACAATTTCTCAACCACTCAAGCAAACATCCACATGCACATGAATTAGAACTAGAATTGTGAAATATACTCACCTTAGACATCTTTAAAGCTCCAAATTGCATGCATAAGTCTCAACTCAAAAAAGCTAAAAATTCATAAATTTCAACCTCGATGCAGCTACGATTTAACATATCAAAATTCAATATTTTCTCATGAAATTTTTACATCAGGTGTATTTATGAGTTACGCACAACATATAAAAATTTCATGTTTTTATGATTTTTTTTGTAATTAGTTATGATTTTAATACTAACCAGCATCTTTAGCTTCAGATTTGCACTTTCCCACTTTGCTATTCAACCAACCTCGACCTCCAACCATGTCCAAACTCTATATTTTTGGATCTATATGATGGAGAGTGGTGTTGAAAAGGTATATTCTAAGTTTGGTGATTTTAGGGAATTTATGGAATTTTCTTTGATTTTTGGAAGGCATAGGGTTTTGTAAAGAGAAGAGTAAAGAGGACTTTGTTTTCTTTCTTCTGAGTAGTGAATGAACGTATAGGTCACGCCAAGGAGGAGGGAAAGCTTCTCTTATCTTATGTTTTAATGGACTTGGGTTGGAATCAAACCCCATAGAAAAGAATTTTCCCTTTTTATTTCTTTTCATTTTCAAGGTCTCTTCTATTTTTTTAAAACAGTGTTAATACACCATGATATAAATTCCTAAACACAATTCAACATAAATCTATAATTTTAATTGGTAACCTCTTTTTACATTAAATAAATTTATATTCATCATTATTTGAGACAAAATCTCATCCACTAATTTAGAAACGATCTCTTATTATTTACAATTTTTCCAAACTATTCTTTACAATTAATTAATGGATTCAACAAGATACGAACTTCATTTTCCATATAAAAAACATTCATAAATTTCTAAATATTAATTCCATATCGTAACTTTCTTAGAAATAATTGGACAATTTAACAAATTAAATTCCAATTTAAGCAATTATTTTCATTATTCGAGCAAATCAAAAAAATCAGGTTTGTTACAGACTCCCCCCTTAAAGAAATTGTGTCCCCGCAATTCTACTACAAGGAAAAGTCTATAACATATATTTTACTATTAGCAATACATTCATTCATATATATATATTATTGTTTTATAATGTATAATACATACAGAATAATCAACTATTTAAAATATTCTCACAATAATATCTCTTTCAACCTTAGTTTAGAAAGCTCCCCATTAACTATTATGTTTACTTTTACAATTCAAAGGAAACAATCTATTAAAGTTAGCAATATTTAGCTCTTTTAAACTACCACATTTCAAACCTTGAAACCTTTTATTTAATTAGCAAATAGATTCTTTTTTCCAAAAATTTACTAACTCTCAAAGTTTGGTGAAAAGTTCGAAAGAGTCTCCTTTGCGCTGCCCATACCGGAAAAATCCCCACAACACAAAAATGTCAATAAGGATGATCAACATGATCAGAATCGTAAAATTTCAATCTAAAAATATTTATCATCCAGGTATAATATAATATTTCTTAACAATATATGTAAAACTTACCCATAGCGAATTATAACTATTATGCTTAAGCAAACAACGCAAATAAGCTAGTGAGCATACAAAAGAAATGAATTGCCTTCATGTACCTGCACTCATCTTAAGTATTCTTATTAGCACAAGATAGAGCATGGAAAATAAAAATAATATATAAATTCCTTTATAGAATTGTAAACTTATAATTCTTGTAATGGCTTATACTCCGACTAACCTAAACACGTTAAATTGACAACATTTTGGAAATGGACTAAAACTTAAATTGTAAATCATGTAATTAGCTTGCCCAAGTATTTCTCGGATACTAAAAATAGTTTGCATATCAAACGTTATTGTTATTACACTACATAACACAAAATCTAAGTTTTCAAAATCTGAAATAAAATTTGACCTGAATTGCAACAGGTTTTTGCAATATCTAAGCACAAAATTACAACAAATGGTCTACAAGAAAGTTTCTCCTTACCCTCCTAGCTTTCCACAAAATAAAATTTCATTAAATTCGGGTAAAATAGTCAGGAGTTATGATTGAAACAACAGCAGGTGCATGTTCAGGTTTTGCAAAAAGCAGGTCAGTATTTGACCTTGATTGAGTTAGGTTTTTATAATAGTAAAACTCAAAATTTTTAAAAAGTATTCTGAATAAAAGTTGTTACCTTTTCAATTAGCTTTCCGAAAAGTGCAAAAAATTGAAAATCGGAGCTGGAATGAATGAGATATGATCAACATACTAAGGTAATCCGGCTAAGATTTTCCATATGAAGGACAGAGTTTAACTATGTTTTCAAGCGATTTTCAAGGTAGCAAATTTCAAAATTTTCAAAAGCATTCAACATCAAAGTTGTTTATCAAATAATCTTTTTGAAAAGTGTAAAAATGACAAAATGGACCTTAATGAAAAGGTTATTATCCAAAACTGTAAGAGGTTTGATTGGAGTTTTAAATAAAAACATTGGTAAAAGGGTTCATCCACATTGCAAAATAATTTCTTGAGCGTTAAAATCCACTATTTAGTAAAGAAATACATACGAAATGTAAATTATTAAATCCTTTTTTCGGAAGTCCAAAAATTGGTTAAATTGGATATTTACACAATAAGTTGATCATTTATTTCAAACCATCCCCTAATCAATATATATATACACTAAATAATTTACATTACAATACTATTATTATACATACGTACAATAATTCCAATTGTTTAAAAAATTTATTATATCATGTTATAATAATTTTATTAATTATTAAATAGTGAATTTTTTTATTTGTTCGCATGAGCAACTACCAAATAATTTACTTAGTATGGAAAGCGCAATAACTTATGTGTGAATGGATAATAAAAAGAATTCAACTTCTATCCCATTGTTGATTTAACAAAAATCTTCATTTTATGATGTAAATTCATAATCTAAAGTACAACTGTTAAATCCAATTTCTAAATACACTTTGAATTGATTATTAACGTAATAATCATTTTCTTAAATTCATTACACTTCATAAATCGACCTCTATAATGACTTTTCTCCTAAATTTGTGTTTGAGAAAGTCTTTCAATATAGGATTTCATCATTTTGTTTTCTATCCTCCTCATTTCCAAAACTTTATCATCAAATTCTTCTCCATTCTTCATTTTTAGTAAACTCCATTGATATAAACCAGTCTTTCAAACTTTGCATGTCAACATACAAAAATCAGCATATCAGTTTCTTATTTTATAATAATTTGGAATCAAGTTTACACAACCTTTTTTCCAGTATAGACACTTTTACAATTTTTAAATACTGAATATTTTCTGGAATTTAAGATTTCAACTTAGTTAAACTCTTGAAGGATGTTAATTAATTTAAAGATTTCATAAATACATTATAACCCTTTATAGTTCAGAAAGTTTTGATACAAATTTTCAATTCTTTTAAAGGGTTACTTATTTGCTTACTTGAGAAATTGTGACTAACTTGTCCTTCATTATTCTCAATTCAAATTTCCACTTTTGAAATTCAAAAAGAATTGCGAAATGCTGCTCCTTTAGAATTAGGTTATATTTATAAAAGACTCGCTCATAAAATGTTTCTCATTTACAAAATAGTTTACCCAAATTCATTATCTCAAATTAATTAAGTAAATAGATTATAGTTTACTTCAACTTCCTTTAAATTAGAACTTGTATGTATATGTGCTTTATCATCAATTTAGATCACAATAGATTATGCATAACCCATCAAAAGCATCATATACAATTCATTTTAAAGTATAGAATATACACAAATTTTGCATATGTCAAATAATGTAATGACGTTACTTTTCCACCCTTTTATAGCGAATTGCTTTGTCAATTGGCTACACTGTTGATTGTGAAATCAACATCATCTCGCCACTGACCTCGACCATCGTCAATATTCGGTAGCTGCACCCATCGTCTAAAATGCAAATATGTATAATGTATTTTTATTGTTTTCATTACGATTACTTTGAACTATCAAAATTTAAAGTGTATATATATATATATATTTATATGTATAACTATTTTCATAATAGATATACATTTCTCTTCTCAATTTATTTACTAAAACATCTTTCTAATAATATTTTATCCTTTCAAATAGTGTTATTCAATTTCTTATGTCTTAATATTATTATTGAAACTCATACAAAATTTTTTTCCCAAAAATAAAATATATGGCTCATAATCCATCTTTAAAATCTTATTTATCTTCAATACGTTTTCTCTCAAAAATCATTGTGTCTCTGTGTGTGTATTTTTACCCACATCACTTCATTTTTGAGTAATTTCTACTTCAACATTAATTTCCCTTTAAATATTATTTATAATATTTTCATAAAAATTTACGCGTCTTTCAAAATATTATAACTCAAAGTGTCGTGTCTGACTGTCTCGTTCTAATGTTAGGAATTCCTATCGACAACGTTGGCCAAACGCTTCGACCAAAATTCTTAAAGCACCCTATGGGCAATCCAACAAAAATTAGATTTTTCCAGAGTTTTCTTAATATGGGGTGTGTGTGTATAGGAATTCTTCAAAAATCTTACTTTTGCAAAATTTTATTTTCTAGTGTTAAACACAATCAAACACTCAATTCATCCATGCATCCATCAAGCAATGACCCAAATTTTATGTTAGCTTTTTACTTAATCGAACATATAGATTAATAAGTTATTTTAAATAAGATCAAACTTTCAATTATGCCTTGTGGTAGCGTCAACTTCGAAGTCATCACAAGGTCTTATTATTAATATCAGGTAAGTTAAATTCTCAAACGATGGCTTCTACTCAAAATCGGTCTTCAATGATCATTACAATTTTCTTTTGTTTCTCCTTTTTAAACAACCAAGCATTCAACAACCAACCAAAAAAGTATATAGGGCAACGAATTATGTACTATGTGGAAAGAAGCCCATTCGACTCCGCTGCACAACTCTGATCACTGAGGACCAAGACACATAATTCAATTTGAAACCACCTAAGGTCTATGCTACATATGGGGTTCTAATCTAGGGTCACTTCAAAATACTAATTATAGTATATGGGAGAAAGCACATAAGTGTGTCCCATAATTTCCCTTAATTTACTAATAAAAAATTCTAAATAGGAATTGGATTCCAAATTCTACTCTCTACACTCAGCGATGGACTTTAAGACTTTCTTAGGTCGAGATTCTCGTCTTTAACATTACATATTGTTCTGAACCTGGCTTTGATACCAAGCTGTAACGCCCTACCTTTAGACCCTCATTAACAAAGGATATTAATAAGCAACATAATCAGCTAATATGGAGAATAACGCTGGTTAGGAGCAACCATTCGTAGTATTGCTTTGGGAGAGTATCGATACGTTGATTAGGTGGATATATATATATATACACACACACATATACTTCTTTCCTTACAAAGGTTGATACGAATTTTCCAATCCAGACGGAAAACAATAATACAATGACTTAAAAATAATTCTGAACGATATAAATATCATAGATCACAGAATCACAAAGTGCAACAGAAGAATGTACATATCACATAAAGCTAAAAGGAACATGTATAGAATACATAGAATAGTCTACGACATGGTGGTTATAAGCGATCCACATGGTACATATAACATACATATGACAACCCAAAACGATATACCACAAAACGAGTCTCTATCTCAACATACATAATAGGCTAACATACAATACTAGACTACTCATCTAATAAAGCATATATAACTAGCATCAAGCTAATCCAAATCTAGGGTCATCGTGTTGTAGTACCTGAAACATCTTGCTCTGACCCGAGTATTATAAAATAATAAACGGGCCAGTCTAGTATTAATTCAATTCAAAGTGAGATAGTGATGATAATGGTATAATCGATCTCAATATTAACGCATAGCCATATGATGTCAAATCTCAAAAGAACATTATCATTCTTAAAAGTTATTCAACAAAACCCAAAAATCAATTTTAGCTTATACGAAGCAAATCCCAAGAAATATTTGGTGAAAACTCAAATCTCACAGAATCCAGAATTCAAGATTGGTGAGCTTCTAAACTCACTGAACACGGTTGTATCCCAAGATGGTCCAGTAGGCCTATAATCCCTAGATGGGCATGAAAACCCATAACCCCACAATGGGCATGAAAACCCATAATCCCATGATGGGCATGAAAACCCATAAGATCTGCCTGAAAACGGATTAAATAGAAGACATGCATGTAAACTTGTCAAAGTAAGTATTATATATTTTTGAATAGTAATCATTCTAGTAATGACAGTGTATCCCATACCACACGAGTTTAATTGAACAATTATTGTAAGTCAGTAAACTCCACTCATGCCTCAAGCGGGGTTCAATCGAACAAGACCAAGAATTAATCGACGAATAAATGCAAGCGTTACATACCATTTGTTTTACTCAATCATTTAATTCAATTTTTCATTCAACCGAGGGCATGCATTTTTATAGAAAATAGTTTTGCTTTAGGATACATCTTTGGAAGTATTGGTTTATAAAAGCTATTAATCGATTTTAGAAAATATAGCTTACTTTATATATATGTATATATTTATAAAACCATGCCTTTTGAATAATTTAAACCATATATATATATATATAATAGTTCAGTTTTGAAAACATTTCTTTTACAAATTTGTGTGGTATCAGTGCAAGAAAATCAGCGTTGAACTGTTTCCATAGAACAACTTCCATGGAAGAAGAGCATCAAAATGCAAGTATTAAAAATAGATATGAAAACCCAGAAAGTTGCATTAGAAATAATTAGGAAATTGGTATCAAACCAAAGAAAATAACAATACAAACCGATAGGCAAACAAGCAAAAAAAGAGAGCAGGATGGGGGAGGTAGAGCATGACCTGGAGCAAGCTACAGCTTCATGGCCGGTCGATTGGTTAGAGTCCACCGGTCGACCGATCAAAATCAACCAGTCGACAGGTGACATCGCCAGGAGCTTGCTCCAGGCAATTCCCAATCCCCTCTTTACTCCATAGTTTCAGTTTTGATTTCCAACGACTTGTAATTTTAATTTATAACTGACTAAAACTCTTGCATGCACATAGACAATAACTAAAATTGCTAATAGATGAGCTAGACATAGTTGATTTCAGTAGACAGAAATGTGTTAGCTACTAACAGAGAAAATATAGTTACAGAAGAACAGACAAAACCCAAACGGAGATCAATTCAAACAATTTCTCAAACATTCAAGTAAACATCCACACACACATAAATTTGAACTAGAAGTGTGAGATTTCCTCACCTTAGACATCCTTAAAGCTCCAAATTGCATGCATAAGTCTCAACCCGAAACAACTAAAAATTCCTGAATTTTGTCCTTAGTACGGCAGTGATTTAACATAGCAAAACACAATATTTTCCTATGAGAGTTTTATAGTAGGTTTGTTTATGAGTCACACGAAACATATCAAAAATTCATATTTTTATGATTTTTCTACAATTAGTTATGATTTTTATGCTGACCAGCGTTTTCAGCTTCATATTTACACTTTCCCTCTTTGTTATTCAACCAACCTCGACCTCCAACCATGTCCAAAACTCTAGATTTTTGGGTCTATATGATGGAGAGTGTTGTTGAAAAGCTATATTCTAAGTTCGGTGATTTTAGGGAATTTATGGAATTTTCTTTGATTTTTGGAAGGCCTAAGGTTTTGAAAAGAGAAGAGAAAGGAGGACTTTGTTTTCTTTCTTCTGAGTAGTGAATGAACATACAAGTCACGCCACTACGAATGGAAAACTTCTCTTATCTTATATTTTAAATGGGCTTAGGTTGGAATTAAACCCAATAGAAATGAATTTGCCCTTTTTATTTTTTTTCATTTTCAACGCCTCTTCTATTTTTTTAAAACGGTGTTAATACACCATGAAATAAATTCCTAAACACAATTCAACAGAAATCTATAATCTTAATTAATAACCTTTTTCCATTATATAAATTTTATATTCATCATTATTTGAGATAAAATATCATCCGCTAATTCAGAAATGATCATTTGTTATTTACAACTTTTCCAAACTATTTTTTACAATTTAATAATAGATTCAAGAAGATACGACCTTCGTTTTCCATATAAAAAAATAGATTTATTCATAAATTTCTAATTATTAATTTCATATCTTAAATCTTCTTAGCAATAATTAAAAAAATTAACAAATTAAATTCCAATTTAAGTCATTATTTTCCTTATTTGAGTAACTCAAAAAAGCAGCGTTGTTACATAAATTATTTGTTGAGAAAGTCTTAAAACATTTGCAATAGCTTTACTAAAAATATATATGTATCATTGGCAATATTAAGGCTTTGATAAAGTTTTTCACCCTCGCGGTAAGTTTGAGGATTCCTATCTTGCTTCTATATAGTAGAATTTCAAAATAATTTCAGTTTCCTTTTTTCATCTTACAATGTAATATAGGAATTTACTTAAACTATATAATTATATGAATCTAGACATGTTCATGAGAACATAGGAAAAACAAAGAGAAATGA
This sequence comes from Allium fistulosum, assembly GCA_030737815.1. Taxonomy (NCBI): domain Eukaryota; kingdom Viridiplantae; phylum Streptophyta; class Magnoliopsida; order Asparagales; family Amaryllidaceae; genus Allium; species Allium fistulosum. The sequence continues at coordinate 1,187,071,203 of CM060904.1, read as the reverse complement.
GAAAAGTTACCTTAGGTGAAGCTTGCAAAGGTGTAGAGAACTCAGAAGCTACACCAGATGTTGATTTTTAATGAATAGGAAACTGAAGAGGATTGGTTTCAACATTAATGAATTTTTGATCCATCTGGATAGCTTCAGGTGTGGAGGAAGAAGTCTCTTTGTGTTAGCCAGAAAGGTTACCATGAGAATTTGTTCCTTGTTCCAAAGGAGGTCGAGTAGTTTGATCCTTAACATGTTCTTTTCTAGTAATAGTAGAAGAGCCAAGGTTGCCACTGTTTGTACCAAAATTGGACACAACACTCTTCGGACGTATTTGAAGAGATTAGAATGAAGAATTTAAATGTAAAAAGAGGCTAATCTAACAAACACACCAAGATAAGTAAACAGAAATAGAAAAAGACAGAGATTTATAGTGGTTCGGTATTATAGCCTACGTCTACTTTTGAATGATTTGCTGTTTATTGTCGATTGACAACCGATTACAATAGTCAAACACTCTAACACTCGAGTTACAATGGAGTTGCTGTTAGGAACTGGAGATAGTGGTTTTGATGACAACAACCTTTGTAACTTATTTTATTATAACTTATATGCTAACACTATTGTCTAGATATATATGAATGTTATTATGAAGGATATATATAAGGCATGTACTGATTATTGAAGACTGTAGAGTATAAGATCAAGAATGAAGAAATCAAGGTTGAAGACTCATGAGTATCAAGATCAAGATTTCAAGATAAGTGTCTAGTTTTGTTAAAACTTCATAATAGCATGGAAATCTTCATTCCAAATTTCATTTGGGATGGAACCCATTTCTACCTTCTTAGTGGCTTACAAACCCACGACAAGTAGCTTACAAACCTACGACAAGTGGCTTACAAACCCACGAACATCCTGGTTTTGTACAAGTTCTCGAGTCCTGATGTGATGAGATATTCTGCAGGAAGAAGCTTGCAAAACTACTTCAAAATGGTTTTTTAAAATGATTTTCAAAACTATTTTTTTATGTTTAAGCTTTAGAAATTATCTTTTCAAATGATATTCAAAAAGATGTTTTAGCCTTAAAATATTCTTTGTTTTTGTTTTTAAATAAACTCTTGTTTTAAACTTCATTTGTTTTTAAAACTATCTTCTGGTTTTTAAATATTCTTTTATAATATATATACATGAGATTTAAAATCAAATTTATATATACATTCTAAAAATATATTTTTCTACTCTTCTTTATTTTAAAACATAGGAAAATTAGTTTATTTTACTCCAGAATCATTTCATCTTGTTTTCCTTTCAATACCATTTTCAAAACAAAGTTTACATTGTTTTTAACTAAGGGATGTCGCATCATGGGATACCCCATGTCGACATGGTGGCCATTATATTCAAAAGTTTCAATTTTCAAAAGAAGTGTCTATTCGTTTAAATCTCTTCATGAATGGTTATGACCGGTACTGGTCTATAAATAGCCTTCACAAACAAAAAATTTTAACTAACTATTTTCTTCACTCCTTCTTCTCCACAAAATCATATTCTAAAATTTTCATATTTTCAAGATCGTGCCGAAGTTCTGCCGAATTCTCAAGTGAATCAAATTAGAATCTCATTCTTGTTTGATTCTCTACCCTCTCTCGAAGATCAAAGTGCTATTCATAGTTATAGGATCAATTTTTAATCAAAAGTTTATCGAGTCTCTCTATAAGGTGTGGTTGTGCCTGGAAATCAATTGGGTGATCTTGTGTCCCGTAAATCAAGAGAGTTTGCCTCAGACTCAAAGACAGGAGGGTACCTCAAGGCCTTTAGAAATTGAGGATAGTAATCTCGACATTGGTATAATAAAAATCTGTACGAAGTGTTTGCCTTGGTGCAGGACTGGACGTAGGGTAACTCCGAACCAGTATAAAATCCGGTGTGTTCTTTCTTTTTACTGCTTTTTATTTACTTTCTGCTTCTGTGATTGTTCTGTGATTAAGTTCTGCATTTGTTTATATTATAATTTTTAAATTAGTCCATATAAGTCTTAGAATCCATTAAACACTATTCACCCCCCCCCCCTCTAGTGTTAAATTAGCCTTAAGATCCTTAATCCGCACTCCTTTTCAATTGGTATCGGAGCATAGGTTTTCATAGTTTTCATAATCTGAAACTTGAAAAGTTAAAAATTACATTTTTAGGAAATTTTGTTAATACTAGTTTGAATTTATGCATTTCATCATAGTATCATTAGTCTGCATATAGTTTTTTATGAAAAATCAAGTTATCTATCGAATTGGTGTGTTATGCAGGAACAGACATGTTACATGGCTTTTGAAGAATCAACAACCAATGGACAAACTATGCAATTTGAGAAAGATAAATGGATACTTGATAGTGGCTATTCAAGGTGTATGACTGGAAATCCTGAGATACTCAATGACATTATATATCAAGATGGTGGATTGGTCAACTTTGGAGATAACTCAAAAGGATATGTGATTGGCATCGGCAATGTCGGTAATTCTAAAACTCCTCTTATTTCTGATGTTTTGCTAGTTAGGAATTTAAAACATAATTCTCTTAGTATAAGTCAACTATGTGATAAAGGATTTAAAATTAAATTTGGAAAAGGTAAGTGTCACATCGAAGATAATAAGTCAAATATTAACTTTGAAAGAATTAGGAAGAAAAACATTTACATCCTTAGTATGAAAGTTTCAAATGATAACTTATGTCTTTTGGCTAATACAAGTGACTCTTGGATTTGGCATAAAAGATTTGGTCATTTAAATTTCAAACTGTTATCTAGGTTATCAAAACTTGACTTAGTTAGAGGTCTTCCCAAGTTAAACTTTAAAGTAGATAGTATATGTGATGCTTGCCAATTAGGAAAACTTAAGAAAAGTTCATTTAAACTAAAAGATATGATTTCTACTGCTAAACCTCTATAATTACTTCATTTAGATTTATTTGGTCCATCTCAAGTTCAATCAATTAATCATAATAAATATGTTTTTGTAATTGTAGATGAATATTCTAGATATACTTGGACAATTTTTCTCAAACTTAAAAGTGATGCTTTTGAATTATTTAAGAATTTTGCTAAAAGAATTCAAAATCAACTTTCTTTAAAAATAAAAACTATTCGTAGTGATCATGGTGGAGAATTTGAAAATGAAAATTTTGAGAATTTCTGTAATAAAAAAGGAATTACTCATAATTTCTCTTTTCCAAGAACTCCACAACAAAACGGAGTGGTAGAACGTAAGAATAGAATGATTCAAGAGTGTGCTAGAACAATGCTTTCTGATAGTAACTTACCTAAAAACTTTTGGGCTGAAGCAGTCGCTACAGCTTGTTATATATTAAATAGGATTTTAATTCGACCATTAACTAATAAAACACCATGTGAATTACTTTACAATAAGAAACCCATAGCAGCTTATTTTAAAGTTTTTGGTAGTAAGTGTTTTATTCTTAATACAAAAGATAATTTAGATAAATTTGAACCTAAATCCGACAAAGGTATCTTTATCGGATATTCTAATAGAAGTAAAGCATTTAGAGTTTTTAATTTAAGAACTAACACTATTGAATAAACAATGCATGCATCTTTTGATGAAAATTTTAAAGATACTTTACAAATAGAAGGTGAAGAAGATTTTGTAACTTTAAATAATGAACCTAATGAAACTAATTGTGAAATCATTCAACCTAATAAAAGAATTAGGCTATTAAAAGATCATCTTGTAGAAAATATACTAGGAAATATTGAATCTATAGTTAAAACAAGAAATCAACTAAATAGTACGAGTAATGTAGCTTTTATATCAAATATTGAACCTGAAAATCCAAAGGAAGCATCATCTGATGATTCATGGATTCTTGCTATGCACGAAGAATTGAATCAGTTCACCAGAAATGATGTTTGGGAACTTGTTCCTAAACCTGAGGATAAAAGTATAATTGGAACAAAATGGGTTTATAAAAATAAAATGAATGAACTTGGTGAGGTCGTGAGAAATAAAGCTCGTTTAGTCACGCAAGGTTATTGTCAAGAAGAAGGAATTGATTATGGCGAAACCTTTGCACCCGTAGCAAGACTAGAAGCTATCAGGATTCTACTTGCTTTTGCAAACTACAATAATTTCAAGTTATATCAAATGGATGTTAAAAGTGCTTTTCTAAATGGTTTTGTAAAAGAAGATGTTTATGTTGAACAACCTCCACTTTTTTAAGATAATAAATTTCCAAATCATGTATATAAATTAAAGAAAGCTTTATATGGTCTGAAACGAGCTCCTAGAGCCTAGTATGAAAGACTAAGATCTTATTTACTACAATATGGTTTTGAAATTGGTAAAATAGATACAACTCTTTTTATTAAAAGAAACAAAAATGATATTCAATTAGTACAAATATATGTAGATGATATAATATTTGGATCAACTAATAACATAATGAATAAAGAATTCTCAAATATAATGACTAAAGAATTTAAAATGAGTCATATGGGAGAACTAAGTTTCTTCTTAAGACTTCAAATCAAACAATTAGATAAAGGAATTTTCATTAGTCAAGAAAAATATGCTAAGGATTTAATTAATAAATTTGGATTAACCACTTCAAGTGGGAAACCAACTCCAATGACAACTAATGTAGCTTTAAGTAAAGAAGATAAATCAAAAGATGTTGATCAAAAATTATATAGGGGAATGATTGGTTCGTTGCTTTATATAACAACAAGTCATCCTGACATCATGCATAGTGTCTGTCTCTATGCAAGATACTAATCTCAACCTAAAGAACTCACTTAAAAGCTGTTAAAAGAATTTTAAGATATGTAAAACATACTTTAGATTATGGTTTATTTTACCCTAAAAATGATGTATTTGATTTAATTTCATATTGTGATGCTGATTATGCTGGTTGTAAATCAGACCGAAAAAGTACAAGTGGAACTTGTCGCTTTCTAGGACATTCTCTGGTTTTTTGGTTTAGTAAGAAGCAAAACACCGTATCCTTGTCAATAGCTGAAGCAAAATATATATCTGCTGCTTTGGCTTGTTCTTAAGTTATATATATGCAACAAACTTTAAAAGAATTTGGATTAACTATAACTAAATCACCAATTTATTGTGATAATACTAGTGCAATAAACCTATCTAAAAATCCAACTCATCATGCTAGAACAAAACATATTGATATTAGACAGCATTTTCTTAGAGATAATATAAGTAAAGAAGTCATAACTCTTGAATATATTAATACTGAAAAACAAATTGCTGATATATTAACCAAACCATTAAATGAACAAAACTTTACTAAATTTAGAAGAGAATTAGGTATATGTTCATTAACTAAAATATAAATTATATATAATACAAGTGTAGTTAATAATTAATATAAATAAATTTTCACAAAAATTGAACTGGGCATGTCGACATGACCTATCCCCCTATATCGACATACAGGCCGAGATTTTCAAATTTAAATTTCCCTCTAAAATTAGTTATTTGGTTATATATTTATATATTTCGACTTTTACTCCTTTTCTCTGTTCTATTCTCTGTAATAAGCTTCTAAAACAGTAAATTAATGGCTTTCACTTCTAATAATGAACCTTCTTCACCCACTTCTCCTTTGTAACTGGAGATAGTGGTTTTGATGACAACAACCTTTGTAACTTATTTTATTATAACTTATATGCTGCCACTATTGTCTAGATATATATGAATGTTATTATGCAGGCTATATATAAGGCAGGTGCCGATTATTGAAGACTGTACAGTATAAAGATCAAGAATGAAGAAATCAAGTTTGAAGACTCATGAGTATCAAGATCAAGATTTCAAGGTAAGTGCCTAGTTTTGTTAAAACTTCATAATAGCATGGAAATCTTCATTCCAAATTTCGTTTGGGATGGAACCCATTTCTACCATCTTAGTGGCTTACAAACCCACGACAAGTAGCTTACAAACCTACGACAAGTGGCTTACAAACCCACGAACATCCTAGTTTTGTACAAGTTCTCGAGTCCTGATGTGATGAGATATTCTACAGGAAGAAGCTTGCAAAACTACTTCAAAATGGTTTTTTTAAATGATTTTCAAAACTGTTTTTTTTAGTTTTAGCTTTAAAAATTATCTTTTTAAATGATTTTCAAAAAGATGTTTTAGCCTTAAAATATTCTTTGTTTTTGTTTTTAAATAAACTCTTGTTTTAAACTTCGTTTGTTTTTAAAACTATCTTCTGATTTTTAAATATTCTTTTATAATATATATATATATATACTTGAGATTTAAAATCAAATTTATATATACATTCTAAAAATATATTTTTCTACTCTTCTTTATTTTAAAACATAGGAAAATTAGTTTATTTTACTCCATAATCATTTCATCTTGTTTTCCTGTCAATACCATTTTCAAAACAAATTTTACATTGTTTTTAACTAAGGGATGTCGACATCATGGGATACCTCATGTCGACATGGTGGCCGTTAAATTCAAAAGTTTCAATTTTCAAAAGAAGTGTCTATTTGTTTAAATCTCTTCACGAATGGTTATGACCGTTACTGGTCTATAAATAGCCTTCACAAACAAATTTTTTTACTAACTATTTTCTTCACTCCTTCTTCTCCACAAAATCATATTCTAAAATTTTCATATTTTCAAGATCGTGCTGAAGTTCTACCGAATTCTCAAGTGAATCAAATTAGAATCTCATTCTTGTTTGATTCTCTGCCCTCTCTCGAAGATCAAAGTTCTATTCATAGTTATAGGATCAATTTGTAATCAAAAGTTTATCGAGTCTCTCTATAAGGTGTGGTTGTGCCTGGAAATCAATTGGGTGATCTTGTGTCTCATAAATCAAGAGAGTTTGCCTCGGACTCGAAGATAGGAGGGTACCTTAAGGCCTTTAGAAATTGAGGATTGTAATCTCGACATTGGTATAATAAAAATCTGTACGAAGTGTTTGCCTTGGTGTAGGACTGGACGTAGGGTAACTCCAAACCAGTATAATATCCGGTGTGTTCTTTCCTTTTACTGCTTTTTATTTACTTTCTGCTTCTGTGATTGTTCTGTGATTAAGTTCTGCATTTTTTTATATCATAATTTTTAAATTAGTCCATATAAGTCTTAGAATCCATTAAATACTATTCACCCCCCTCTAGTGTTAAATTAGTCTGGAAACATCCAGTGTATATGTGACAACTCGAAATTTTTGACATTTGAAATTAGAATATTTAATTGATATAAATATTTAAAAGTTAATGTTTAACTTGAATTTAAATATAACCAATTATTGGATAATTAAATTATTGAATTTAATAATTAAAATTTGGGTAAAATATTGAATCTGCAGTTTTAAGCTGGTTAAAATATATTTGAAAGTTTGAAAAAAAATTATATTGATAATACTGAAGGTGATAGAACTTTTAAAATTGAATTCAAAAGAGATTTGTTAAGTTTTGAAATTTTATTGTTTAAATCGATATTTTAAAAATGGCCTTCCGGGACATAGTCTCGGAATTTGACGAAACCAGTTCCATTAGATCCATAATAGTGTATTATTATCGGATTTCAAATTTCGTAGTGTTCGGAGTTGTCGTGTGATCGTACGGTTAGCAAACGCGCTGGAAGTTATATCGAAATTTAATATTATAACTGGGTCTAAAAGCTACCTTCTCCATACGATCGAATTAGGACTTGAAACCTTTTCCATTGCATTCAGATTAGGGGTATAACATTATGAACGCCTAGCGGCATGCCTCGGTAGGAGGTCGGGATTTTAAGTTGCATTTATCGAGACAATTTAAAGTAAATTTGAATTTGAATTAAAATATATTGTATATTTCAGTCAACCATCACTATAGCTTTCTTTCCACGCACCTCCTATTTTTAGAACGTGTCGCCTGCCTTTTTCAATCGTGTACAGATGTCCCCTTCTTCTTTTATATTAACAACCGAGTATTTTAAAACCCAAATAAAAATAAAAATGGCTGTCTCTTTCGAATTCAAGTTGAGTATTCCTCTACAATTCAAATCTGAGATCCCACATTCCCTTGCAAATTCGAATCAGCAAAAAAAAAGATTCGTGAATCGAAATAAACCAGGAGCGCGAGGCACCATGCTTGAAGGCGACGAGTGGTGATGAAGTGGGCGAGCAATCAGAGGTCGCGATAGTAGGTTGAGGCACGGCCGAGCTGGGTGTGGTACGACAGAGGTATTTTGGGGGTTTCCTGCTTGAGCACAGCGTCGTCATCGCGTAGCTTGCTCGTGTGAGGTTGGGCTCGGGACAGGGGACTCGACTAGGTTTTGGAATTGTTTTCGAATGTTCGTGGGTGGAAGCTTGTGCGCATGCTTTGGCAGATGGACGAGGTGATTATCAGTGTTATATCTAGCTTAAGGTAATTCTACTTTATATTGTAATTAGTAAATTAAATTGCTGTAATTAGAATATATGTGTGTATATATAGGTTTGATAATATAAAATCAACTTACTGTTAAAATTTAAAATATGTAAACAGAGATATATGTATAGGCAAGGTTTTTGGAAAAATAAATAGGAATTTTAAAATGTTGAAAGGCTATATAAAAATTTGATATTTTGAAATCTATCATTTATTTTTATATAAATATATATGTAGTTTCAGTTTGAAAAATATAAATATCAAATACGCATTTTAAATTCACTAGTTTATTTTAAATAATGTATAATGGTGATTAATTTGTTTAAATAACTAATTTAATTATTTTAGTTACTAAAAATTATTTATTATAGGAAAATTAGTTTAAAAATTAAATTAGTAGTTTAAATTAAAATAATAGATGGCAATAGATTGTTCGATTATTTATAATATTAATAAACCATATAAATGTTTATACAAGGTCTAATGTCATCGTGAAATCAAGACGAGATTGGAGTGGATTGCAAACAAAAATCAAAGGTGAGTTAATCTCACTCATTTGGATTATTGGTTAATTTAAATAGCTAAATTAGAATTATTGATTGAATGATTGAATTGACTAGATGTGATATTATATACAATAGTATATATATTGGAGTGATTGATTTTCCGCATTTTATAGCGGATGAGACCTTATGCGCCCCGCATAATAGCGGATGACCCTTTATACCGCGATATCCCACACAAAGTGGGATTGGTATTTTAAATTGTGTTGACATCTGTGGATGCAGGGAAACAGGTTGGAGGGATGCAACTGGATTCCTCAAAATGTTGAAATTATTTTATATTCAGCGATGTGATTTATGTGATAATCTGTGATGATTATATTGATTATATTGGTAATTGAAATTATTGAATGCTATGGTTTGGTTGAATATATTTGGATGTTTTGAAGATATGAAAAATATAGAAGATTTGATTTTGAAAAGAGATATAAGAGAGAAATATTAAGTAAAATAATTCTAGATAAATTAAAAAAATGAATTCGGAAAGAATAAAGGTTTGATTTTAAATGTTATTAAATAAATGCTGGGTATGGAGAAGAAAAATATAGAGATTTTAAATAAATGAAATTAAAGGAGTTTTGGAGACTTAAGTGATATTGCTTAAGAATTAAAGGATTTTATTTTAAATTTTAAAATTTAAAATGATTGGGAAGAATTAAAAGGGAGAATTTTGAATAAAGAATGAAATGGATATTTTCAGTTTAAAATAAGATTTTGAATCATAAATAAAGAAGTGAGTTGTGAATTAATAGATTTGAAATAAATTTGGATAAGTAAAGGAGTAATTTTTAAATGGAGTAAATTTTGGAAATCGATTTGGAAATTGGTTTAGTGTTTGAAAATGTGTTTTAAAAGGAGAATGAGACTATAGAATTTATAAACTGGGTTTATAAAGTGAAATAAGATATCAGTGGATATTTGGAAGTATAAATTCACGGTGGGAATTATAAAGGAATGGGTCATTTGTTTTAAAAATAAATAGTGTTTATTTTTAAAGGTGTGGAAAGGAAAGTATATTTCCCTGGAAAGCCAAGTATATTTTCAAAGAAAGATCTCCAAGTATAAGTTAGAGTTTAAAAGTGGTTTTAAAAGAATGTTTTAGAGAAATTTTATTGTTTTAAATTGTTTTAGAATTTTAAACTAGATATTTATTTAAATTAATTATAGTAGTAATTATTTTAAAGGTTTTAACTAGTATTATCAATTAAAGATAATTATTTTATATTTATACCTTATAGAATAACTTTTATTTTAAAAAATCAGTTTTGGCTTAAGTTTATATAAGAAGTTATTATAAAGTTTCATAACTTGTATTTTAAATAAAGTGTTTTAAGTAGTTTTTATATTAAATGTTTTAAAGTATATATTTTGGATAAAGTGATTTAAATTATTTTGAAATCTAAGTATTAAGACTTGGTGAATTTCAGTGGAAATAAATAATATTTGGAAATTTATTCCGCGAGAGAAAGTGATTTAAAAACTATTTTCAAAGGGTTGAAGTGTAGAAAAATATCTTGTGAAGATATTTTGAAATAAATAATAATTTGGGAAATTATTAATGTCTGATGATTGTTTGTGAATGTTATTTGATAGTTAAATAACCGACTATCAATATTGGCCAATGCGCTGATCGTTTCGAAGAGACCGGGATCGGGATTAATTTCCCAAAAAACCACTTCGATCCGGTTTGAAACGTTTTCGTGAGGAAGACAAGAGCTTGGAGTCGAAGATGGAGCAGTGAAGTGCAAGGGCTAATCGCTACTAATCCTGAGGGTGATTACAAAATGGATGTAGTTGGAATAGTGCCTTCGGTTCCGTTCGGACCCAGAACGGACTTGTATGGACGAATGCTATCAGAACATCGTCAGGAGGACGATGAGCATTCTTAGTGAATGTGTGCTAAAAAGGTAACGCATAGCCTCGAGCCTTATCAACCGGGAATGGCTAAAACAGGGGAGGTGCACGCAAGGCTAAGTGGCTAGCAACTAATTAGGGTAAGGTCATCCCTGTCTAGAGGTTCCTTTATTCGGCTTAGTGGGCGGTTGCTGATCCCAACCGAGGGGTGATCTTATTCGGACTATCCAGTAAGGGGTAGCTCCGGTCTTGTGTAGCAGGGGATCAGGGTGGATCCTCGGTACGGTGATCTAGACCACGTACTGTGACGGGCGCTACCCCAGTGGCCCTGCCATTGTATGGAAATCCATTCTCCCTACGTGCTTTTACGATTTTGGTTGTAGAGCTTAGTATTGCTGGAATTTAATAATGGTAACAATTTCAGCTATTTGAATAAGTATTTGTACTTAGACACTATTATAATAACAGAGCATTTTTATAAGAAATGTTTTGGTTATCGTAAGGTAAAAACCCGACATATTTATTTGTGGCATGGTCTTACGAGATACCTTTGATATCAAAGGATTTTGAAACTTTAATAATCCAACTGAGTGTGTTTTCTCACGCTGGTTTTCCAGACTGACTCGGGTGTTATTTTACTATAATGCTCGGGTCAGATAGAGTATTATAGAGTACAGATTTTGGGATGGACTGCTGTGGAGCTCAGGAGACGAGCTGGATGACGAGGCGTATTTCCATAAATTTATATTTCCGCTATGTAGTGAAAGCTATATATTCAGCTTTGGGAGGACAAGATATTATAATTGTCCTGAATTGTGTTGTTGATTTGTATTCTACTCTGATGATGTAATGTATAAACAGATATAGTTCGTTTTGTTTAAAGATCAGTCATTTATCTATTATATATTGTTCTGCTGCGATTGTGAGATTTCGATTTTGTTTTCTATTCTTCTTCTACCTCCTTCTTCTTTAACCCTAATGATTCAGTTTTCCGGCATCCAATTGTTCGGCATTTGATACAGTGAACGTATTGATGTCGATTTTCGGGCGTCGAAAAATCGGGTCGTTGCAGTTGGTATCAGAGCTGTAGGTTAAGCGAGAACCTTGGCTCTGGTGGGGATTACTCATTAAAAATAGTGTCCGTAGTACTCTAGAATGAGTTTGAGTGTATTAATAGATATGAGCGCGTATTTGTTAGTGAATATAAAAATTGTTTTTATATTGTGTTGACTTATCGGTTGAGTGTTTATGAATTCTGGTCGATATGTGGGATGCCATGTCATCGATAGGGGTTTCTAAACTCTTGAACAAGATAAACCGACATAGTATTGTTTTAAAATAGGGTAAATGAAATAATTTTGCCCAAAATTATTTTCGTATATAAAAGAAATAATTTTTGTAAATTATTATAGTATATATGGTTGTTTGGTTGCTAGGAAATGATAATATTAAATTATTATCATTGTTGTGTGGAAATTGAACTAGGGATTAAAATTATAACCAAAGTTAGGAATTAGTTCATATAACAGAATGGAATCTGTAAATGTGAATTATATATGTGGTTTATAAATGGGAAATGAGATAAAATTCCAGAGTAATATTTGAATATGAATTGAAAGGATTTGGAATTCGAAATTTTGGAAATTAAAATTTCTTTGAGTTTGAAAATGATTTTTAAAGGTTTGGAGGAATAATGGTGATATTATTTGAGAAATATTTTTGAATTGGATTTGAAATCTGGTGAGATTTGTAATTTAAAAATATTTGAAATGTTTTTGAAGGGATAAAAGCACTAAACTCTTTCTGGTCGCTAGAAAATAATTCCGATGTTGATCGCGACATCATCGGTATTCATTTTCGAGTTTCCAAGAGAGGAATTGCTGCCAAATTGTTTTAAATTGGAGTTGTTTGTAAAACTGGGTTTGGTTTAAAAAAATTCAAAGGATAATTTGATATGTAAATGAAGTAAATTTAAAGAGAACAGTGAATGGAATTTAAATAAGTTGGAAAAAAACTTATGGAAGTTCAAAAATTTAAATGGAATGAAATTTAACTAAACCAAGTTAAATAAAAAGTGAATTTGAGAAAAGAGCCTAAGTTGATTTAAATGAAATGGTCATTATAATAAAATTTGTTAAGTTGGAAATAAATTTGTGTATGAACAAATGAATTTACATTTGTAAGTAAATGGAAGATTAGTCAAGTTAGAACAAATAAAACAAAGAATTGAAAATAAAATTAGTAAGTAAACTAATTGATTTAAGTGGGTAAGCAAATGAATTTAAATTGAATGCTGGGATAATATTTAATTTAAATTGTGTAAAGTAAAGTAAAATTGGAGAATTAGTTCGAAATGAACTAAGAATAATAAAGGCTTGGAAATAAAAAGTGTTTGAAATATAAATAAATTAGTGAATGGAACTAATTAAAGGAATTGATTAATTGAATATGGTTTGAGATAAAAGTGAATAGAATTCAATATTGAAAAATTGGAAGTTAAAATTGAATTCAAAATGAAATTGAAAATTTAAGTTAAGTATAACTCGATATAAACTAAAGTAGTGAAGTGAAAATAAATATTTAAGTGTGTACCATATTTATATTGAACTTAAGAAGAAATGGTGAAATTCTTAAGTAAATTCGGAATTGAGGAAAATACTAAGTAAGTATTTTGATGAAGATTTAATAAAGATGTGTGAAATGATAAGTATGGATAAGTGAATAAAAATCAAAATAAATGTGAATAAAAGAAAATTGATATAGCTAATAATCAATTGAGATAAATATGTAGGATGTACGTATATTACCTTATTCGCATAACGATTCGATCCAGATTCGAGCACAGAATTTCGAGATAGTTATATCGATCCGAGTTGGGATTTTTCACTCGATTTTCGACGGCGAACCCTGGATATGGATTTTTGATTGATTCTGGATATTCTCTATCATAGTATTTGGCTATGCAAGGAGAATGATGGTTTCTAATCAAGAAGCCAGATCTTAGTCCGCACTAGGAAGTCGGGTGGTCGATACTAGTTTGGAAGTGAAATTGTGTGATCGAGCGAGCGATCGGATTGGGTATTGCATACGAATGATATGTGTACATCGTACAGACTTGAATGAAATAGATATTGAAATTTTGTAAAGAAATGGATAAAATGATTTTGAATTCGGTGATTAGATATTATTGCTAAATAGGATATACAGGTATTTTATAAGGAAAGGGGAATTTGGTTTTGATTTCAGAAGATAAATTTGAATTGCCCAACATAAAGGTATGTATTTAAATTGGCATATGAAATTTGATGATTTTCTGGTTTAGCCACTTGGCATTTTGTTTTCTTTTGAAATTTGGGGGCCCGTAGAGTCATTTTGTAGTTGTACCGATCTAGCCGCGCAAAGGAGACGCTGGTGAAATTTTTCGAAAATTAAGAGAGTTAGAAAAATTTTAGAAAATTTTGATAAGTTTAAATTTGATTTTAAATTATAATTTGAATGGTTTAGTAAATAATTTTGTTTGGAACCTATGGATGAGTTTAGGAAGTTAGTAAGAAGGATAGTGTGTCGTTAATAAAAAAATTGTTTTTGAAAAGTTATTAAAACTGTTTGGTTTTGGAAAATGATGAATGGGTAACAGACCATTCTTCCTAACTAGTAATTTCAGGGACGAAATTCTTTTAAGAGGGGAGGAATGTGACGACCCAAAATTTTTGAACATTTGAAATTGGAATATTTAATTGATTTTAAATATTTAAAAGTTAATGTTTAACTTGAATTTAAATATAACCAATTATTGGATAATTAAATTATTGAATTTAATAATTAAAATTTGGGTAAAATATTGAATCTGGAGTTTTAAGCTGGTTAAAATATATTTGAAAGTTTGAAAAAAAATTATATTGATAATACTGAAGGTGATAGAACTTTTAAAATTGAATTCAAAAGTCTTGTGTTAAGTTTTGAAATTTTATTGTTTAAATCGATATTTTAAAAATAGCCTTCCGGGGCACAGTCTCGGAATTTGACGAAACTAGTTCCATTGGATCCGTAATAGTGTATTATTATCGGATTTCAAATTTCGTAGTGTTCGGAGTGGTCGTGTGATCGTACGGTTAGCAAACGCGCTGAAAGCTATATCGAAATTTAATATTATAACTGGGTCCAAAAGCTATCTTCTCCATACGATTGAATTAGGACTTGAAACCTTTTCTATTGCATTCGGATTAGGGGTATAACATTATGAACGCCTAGCGACATGCCTCGGTAGGAGGTCGGGATTTTAAGTTGCATTTATCGAGACAATTTAAAGTAAATTTGAATTTGAATTAAAATATATTGTATATTTCAGTCAACCATTACTGTAGCTTTCTTTCCACGCACCTCCTATTTTTAGAACGTGTCGCCTGCCTTTTTCAATCGCGTACAGATGTCCCCTTCTTCTTTTATATTAACAACCGAGTATTTTAAAACCCAAATCAAAATAAAAATGGCTGTCTCTTTCGAATTCAAGTCGAGTATTCCTCTACAATTCAAATCTGAGATCCCTCATTCCCTTGCAAATTCGAATCAGCTAAAAAAAAGAATCGCGAATCAAAATAAACCAGGAGCGCGAGGTGCCATGCTTGAAGGCGACGAATGGTGATGAAGTGGGCGAGCAATCGGAGGTGGTGATAACAGGGTGAGGCATGACCGAGCTGGGTGTGGTACGACAGAGGTATTTTGGGGGTTTCCTGCTTGAGCACGGCGTCGTTATCGCGTAGCTTGCTCGCATGAGGTTGGGCTCGGGACAGGGGACTCGACTAGGTTTTGGAATTGTTTTCGAATGTTCATTGCTGGAAGCTTGTGCGCATGCTTTGGCAGATGGACGAGGTGATTATCTGTGTTATATCTAGCTTAAGGTAATTCTACTTTATATTGTAATTAGTAAATTAAATTGTTGTAATTAGAATATATGTGTATATATATAGGTTTGAGAATATAAAATTAACTTACCGTTAAAATTTAAAATATGTAAACAGAGATATATGTATAGGCAAGGTTTTTGGAAAAATAAATAGGAATTTTAAAATGTTGAAAGTCTTTATAAAAATTTGATTTTTTGAAATCTATCATTAATTTTTATATA
Source organism: Allium fistulosum (assembly GCA_030737815.1). NCBI lineage: Eukaryota > Viridiplantae > Streptophyta > Magnoliopsida > Asparagales > Amaryllidaceae > Allium > Allium fistulosum. The sequence continues at coordinate 1,187,055,272 of CM060904.1, read as the reverse complement.
ATAATATATGTAGTTTCAATTTGAAAAAAATAAATATCAAATACGCATTTTAAATTCACTAGTTTATTTTAAATAATGTATTATGGTGATTAATTTGTTTAAATAACTAATTTAATTATTTTAGTTACTAAAAATTATTTATTATAGGAAAATTAATTTTAAAAATAAATTAGTAGTTTAAATTAAAATAATAGATGGCAATTGATTGTTCGATTATTTCGAATATTAATAAACCGTATAAATGTTTATACAAGGTCTAATATCATCGTGAAATCAAGACGAGATTGGAGTGGATTGCAAACAAAAATCAAAGGTGAGTTAATCTCACTCATTTGGATTATTGGTTAATTTAAATAGTTAAATTGGAATTATTTATTGAATGATTGAATTGACTGGATGTGATATTATATATAATAGTATATATATATTGGAGTGATTGTTTCCTGCATTTTATAGCGGATGAGACCATATGCGCCCCGCATAATAGCGGATGACCTTTTATACCGCGATATCCCCCTCGAAGTGGGATTGGTATTTTAAATTGTGCTGACATCTGTGGATGCAGGGAAATAGGTTGGAGGGATCCAACTGGATTCCTCAAAACGTTGAAATTATTTTATATTCAACGATGTGATTTATGTGATAATCTGTGATGATTATATTAATTATATTGGTAATTGAAATTATTGATTGCTATGGTTTGGCTGAATATATTTGGATGTTTTGAAGATATGAAAAATATAAAAGATTTGATTTTGAAAAGAGATATAAGATAGAAATATTATGTAAAATAATTCTAGATAAATTAAAAAAATGAATTCGGAAAGAATAAAGGTTTGATTTTAAATGCTATTAAATAAATGCTGGGTATGGAAAAGAAAAGTATAGAGATTTTAAATAAATGAAATTAAAGGAGTTTTGGAGACTTAAGTGATATTGCTTAAGAATTAAAGGATTTTATTTTAAATTTTAAAATGATTGGGAAGAATTAAAAGGGAGAATTTTGAATAAAGAATGAAATGGATATTTTCAGTTTAAAATAAGATTTTGAATCATAAATAAAGAAGTGAGTTTGGAATTAATAGATTTGAAATAAATTTGGATAAGTAAAGGAGTAATTTTTAAATGGAGTAAATTTTGGAAATCGATTTGGAAATTGATTTAGTGTTTGAAAATGTGTTTTAAAAGGAGAATGAGACTATAGAATTTATAAACTGGGTTTATAAAGTGAAATAAGATATCAGTGGATATTCAGAAGTATAAATTCACGGTGGGAATTTATAAAGGAATGGGTAATTTGTTTTAAAAATAAATAGTGTTTATTTTTAAAGGTGTGGAAAGGAAAGTATATTTCCCTGGAAAGCCAAGTATATTTTCAAAGAAAGATCTCCAAGTATAAGTTAGAGTTTAAAAGTGGTTTTAAAAGAATGTTTTAGAGAAATTTTATTGTTTTAAATTGTTTTAGAATTTTAAACTAGATATTTATTTAAATTAATTATAGTAGTAATTATTTTAAAGGTTTTAACTAGTATTATCAATTAAAGATAATTATTTAATATTTATACCTTATAGAATAACTTTTATTTTAAAAAATCAGTTTTGGTTTAAGTTTACATAAGAAGTTATTATAAAGTTTCATTGTCACGACCCCGAAATTTAAATTTATTTAAATTTATAATTAAATGAATTCTTGAGTTAAATTTATGATTAAATAAATTTTAGATAAAAATTTGTAAATTTAATTGATAAATTGAGAGCGAGTTTCCCCGATATCCAAGTATATTCTGTATAAATCATTTGAGATTAAAATATTGTAAATAGTGTATATGTGAGTATATGTGCATATATTGGATGTATATATATATATTTAGGTATATACGAGCAAATTTAATATATATTTCTATTTGGATTTAAAAGTTAAAAATAAATGGTTTAGAGATAAATGATAAATATATGTATATATATTTGAATTGATGGTTAAAGATGGTTTGAGTTTATAAAATAGATATAAGACAATAAATATTAGGTGAATGTTGATAATTAAACTTTAAATAGAAAATAAAATACAAATACAAGTATACAACAACAATGTATAACATTGCAAAGAAATAAAACAACATTATAATAAGCAAGAATATAAGCAAATGAAGACAACATGATACAAGTGTGAATTAACTTGTAGATACAAACAAGAAAACAAAGACAAAGTAAAATAACATCTATCAGCCGAGTTTGAAAGCTAAAAACAAAGTATAGAAAGAAAATACAAACAAATGTACATTTGCCAAATGAAACAAGGAAATAGCCTGCAAAATGAAATAAATGACAACATCCTATACATCTAAGTACAAACAAGAATAAAGAGATTAATGCAAAGCATCACCATAAAGTCTCAGCCGAATTTAAAAAAAGCATGGGCTAAGCATAGGAACAAAGTACCAGGCAATTAATGCAACATACTTCAACCATGCCTATTATACAAATTATTATAATACACCATACTAACTATACCAGCCTGTAATCTTCTTATACATTAACTTTCTCACTTCAGTCCGGCCAATATCATAGCAAAGCCATGAAAAAAGAAAAAAAAGAAAAAAAAAACATCAAGCATGCAACTGCAATCAGGGATCAAAAGAGAAGTTTCAACTAACAGTTTTAAGGCCTGGTTCAATAAGTATGCTCTGTCCATTTCTTAAAACAAGTGAGTAACTCTTCTTTCTAAAAATTTCAACATAGTTCTGTTTGCAAGTATTTGAGGTAAGTGCATTGGTATACAAGTATGTTTCTCTGCGTATACATGAATGATGAATGAATATATATGCCCAGTTATCTCCTGCATCATCTCTCTGCCAGCTTTTCAAGCTCAAGTTTTAATTCAAAAAAATCAATTCTTTTGATTCATTTACTTTTTGTATTGGTGATCAAAACAAAAGTTGGTTGTTACCTAGTATATTAAGGTTTAAAAATGTATACAAGTTAAAATAACTTGTTAAGGTTCTGGAAAAGCCAAAGAACTGAGAAACATCATCATATATACGAAAATTCGAATGTCTTAATCCTCGAATTCAAATATACAATTTGAATTCTTATACCTTAATTTGATTTTTAAGGCAAGAATAGGAATTTTTAGATCACGAATTCAAGAGGGATTGGGTTTTGTTCGAATTTCATTGTTTGAGGAAATCCTGACAAACACGTCGAGGAGGAGGGTAGGGGTTGTTCGAGGTGGTGGAGAAGCCTATGGTGGAGGTAGGAAAAATAGGCGGAGGTAGCATCGTTGAACGGAGGCGACGGTGGTGATCATTTTTATTTGTAAACCTAGTTTTAAGGCACCAAGTTTCTTTCGTTCGTTCGTAGCCTAGGATTGATCGAGTGCTTCGGAGTTTGGAGCGATGGGAGTTGGGGGGTAGACGAGGTCTTCGCCGGAGTGTTAGGCGATACGGTGGGAGGAGCTCGGAGAACGTGGCATTGCCAGGTTTTGTGGTGGGGTCGCTGTCGAGTGTTCCAGGTTTTGAGCTTTTCTCGTTTTCGAATTTGAGGCTGATAGTGATGGTTTGATGGTCGAAGCGTGTTGCGGTGATGAAGGGTGAAATGTTGGAGGATGTGGCGAAGATCGGAGGTGGCTCCGGCAGACGTGCACGTGCACGAGTCTGAAGCCTAGCCTAGTGATGTCGTTTGGATAGAAGTGGCGTTCCAGTGGGTTTTACCCGAAGTGGTACTCGAGTAAATCGAGTAAGTGACGCGAAGAAAATCGAGTCTGGGCTCGGGTCAAATGGTTCCAGATTTTCAAGCTGAACCTGTTTTCCAGAAAATATTAAAACTAATTTTAAAAAAATTTAAAACCAGGTTTCAGCTGAGTGGTAAATCAAGATTCAAACAAAATTCAAGATGAATTGGAGTTGATTTGAAAATTTATAAAGTTAAAAGTTTATATTGTTTTGATAACTAAAAGTTAAGTAATTAAGTAAATTTTAAATGAAGGTTGAATTTGTAAAGTAAGAAATCAAACAGAACTTAAATTACATTGTAAACTTGAGTTTTAAATCTAACTTTAAATTCCAGATTTTTGAAGTTAAATAAAGTTGTACAAATTCAAATACCTAAATACTTAAACAAGTTTAAATGTAAAGAATTCGTTGATATGTGAATTCAAAGAGAAATTGATGTTGAACTCTTTTACATTTCCTTTATAATAAAATATTATTTATCGTGTAAATTAAGGTAAATAAGAATTCATTGCAAATCTTAAATTTAAATTAAGATTTAAAATAAAATTTGAAATCAATGCTTTCAAGCATATTGTAAGTAACAATAATTAAATCAGAAATATAAATAAGCTTTACTTTAAGTAATGATGATTTAATGATCTATAATTCATTAATTATTAAGTAGATTTAAATGGATAATTAAAGGAATTATTAGTTGATAAAATAAATGAAGATAATAAATTAAAGTATTAATTAATAATGGTGATTAATTAAGATTTATTTAACAATTAAAGATTTAATGATTCATTAATTTAGAATGATTAGTTAATAATTAAGGGTTAACTAATAAATTTGAAAGGAAGATTTTCAAATATTTTGTAATTAAATTATGATAATTAACCCGGATAAATAAATTGATACATCTGATTTAAATTAATCAGTTGATTAATAAATTCATTTGTGAATGTATGGAATATATTGAATGATTGAATTACTTGATATCCCTGATATATGATGCTTTGTGATATACCCTGATTTATGTTGTGATCTGTAGTTTCTTTATCTGTGATATTTATACATCTGTGATCTGTGAATGAAAAGATAAGCGTTATAGTTTATATCGCTTATCAAATATATCCTGTATTTTGATCTGTGATGATTGATGTTGCACTATTGTGTGTAAAACCCCTGGACCACACCTTTACACACACAAATATGGATTTCACGTGGAAATCGGTTAAGTCACAGATAATTTAAATTTGATGTTTTGAAATTGGAATTTTAATTTCAATTGATTTTGAAATTGGAAATTTGAGTTTAAAATGAAAGCTTTTGAAATGGAATTTCAAAGATAAAAGTTATTTTGAATAACTTAACCGAGTTTTGAAAATTTAAATAATTAGATTTAAATTTGAATTCAAGTTTGAAATTGAATCCTATGATTTGAAACTAGGAATTAAAGATGATAAATGTGTTTGTATGAATTTAACCATTTTAAAAGTATAAGTTGGGAATTTGAATTTAAACCAAGGATTTTCACTCGTATGAATGAATCAGATTTTCTGAGATAAAACTGTGGTTTTAAAAGGAATAAAAGCTTTCATATAAGAAATGAAATTCCAGTTTAATTAAAGGAATTTCAAGATTTAATTGAAAAAAATTGTTTTCCAAGTTATGAATGAACTGTTTTAAAAAGCTATGAATTAAATCTGTTATCTTAACAGATTTAAAATGATGTTTTGTTTAACCCATTCGAAATGAAATTGTTTGAAAGCTATGAGTTAAATCTTTGATTTAAAGATTTAACGAGTTAAACTGAAATGGAAATTGATTTGGAAAATCTGTGAATGAATCTTTGTGAAATTAAGTGAACTTTGTGAATTGAATCTTTTTGTTTAAAAAGATTAAAATGGTAATTTGTTAAACCATTTGAAGAAAGATTTTTGGGTAATAAGTTGTGACTTAATTGAATTCCCAATATCCATATATTTTTAAATATTGCACTCACTATTCGGGTTAGCCGGGAAAAGACATTTGTGTCGTATAACCCATTCCGAATAGTGATACGTCGTATATGGATGGCATTTGAAGACCGGTGATGAAGACCGGATATTTTCGAAAATGAAAGGACAACCTGTCGAATGTCTCTGCACTGAGTTGCTCCGGTATAGAGATTTATATCACTCTTTTGTGACGGGAAGTCCGGACGTGATTGGAAATTACCCGGAATTGCAAGGGCTTCGTAAGAAGTGCCTTCGGTTCTGTTCGAACCCGGAACAGACTTGTATGGATACATGTCTGACATTACACTTTGAGATATAAAGCCGATTTCTTTCAAATACATTTCTGTTGGTGGCGGAGAATTTATTCTCTTAGCTTAACACCCTTCTCTGAGACGTACGAGCTCAGAGGTTATGTAGTTGAAATTTATCAGCGATATATCCCAATTTGGTAATGTGACATGCTGAGTGTTGCTGTGAAATGATCAGTGTTTGATCATTTGCGATATGATCATTTATTTGATCTTATATCTTTGTGATCATAGGTTGATCATTTGTTTGACCCGAAGCATGGCTTTGTGACAAAGCGTAGCTTTGTGGACGAGCCTTCGTCGAACCTCACACCCCGGAAATGGTCGAAACAGGAAGGATGCAGCAAGGTTCTAGGGAGTAGCGCCCCTTAGTGTATGTCATTCCTTCTGGATAAAGGTGGTATCATGGTATGGAGCCCAGATACTTAACCTCTGTGGTTACTGCATTGTTATTATTATGTGGTTGTTGGAAATCGAGGATCCTCGGGAAGATCGGTGACGATCGGGGGATGGCATACGCGTGTCAGTAGTTACCTATTTTTGCAGAGGTAACCCGGCCTTGTGTTGGCAGAGATCCGGTTAGGTTCTCGGGTCGTCTATTCCAGGGACGTACCCATCGTGGATAGGAAGTTCCTTAGCCTGACCATTTGTTGGAAATCCATCTTCCAATACGAACTTTGTACGGTATTAGTTGTAGAACCTGCCATTTACGTACGGTGGTCACCACTGTTTAGATGGTAGCTATAGTAGGCATACGATACTGGTCGTATGTTGGCTAAGATTAATATTATACTTTCGAAATGTTTTCTACACTATGCACTAATAATAATATCAAATGATTTGATTTGCGTAGTAAGCATCTTTGACTATCATAAGAAGAAATCTCCTCCAATTCTGCGTTTGCATTGTGTGTGTGGTGGGAGGTCTTATGGTAGTTTCATTTTCCAAAAGCATTGCGGTTTTCAATGTCTAAAATTCTTTTGTGTTATTTAAAGATAAACTGTTTTTGTTGCTCACACCAGTCCCATGACTGATCCGGAGTTTATTGTTTCTTTTCTAAACTCTGGGTGCTCAAAATTTTCTACACGAGCAGTCTAGAGTTTGGTTTTTCAGATATTCAGATTTAGGAGATTATCTGGAGCTAGTTCAGTCTTTGGATATGGACTGCACTTGCTTATCTTTGTGCCTCGTTATTGGGAGTTCGAGCTATATCTGGATTGCTGCTTTGGAGATGGAGATTATCCGTTGTTGATGTTATCGTTTTCTTTCCGCTGCTATTTCTTGTATCATATCTCTGATTGTATATAGATATTCATTGTATCATCATTGTATCTGGATATTGTATCAGATGTTGTATATCTATATTCTTTTTATTCCGCTGTGTTATTTACTTAATGTTGTTATAAGCTCCGGCGACTCGGATTTGAACGGTCGAATCTACGACATTCGAGTACGATGTAAAGTACGGGTGCCGATTTTCGAACGCGAAAAATCCGTATCGTTACATTCATAACTAGTATTTTAAATAAAGTGTGTTAAGTAGTTTTTATATTAAATGTTTTAAAGTATATATTTTGGATAAAGTGATTTAAATTATTTTAAAATCTAAGTATTAAGACTTGGTGAATTTCAGTGGAAATAAACAATATTTGGAAATTTATTCCGCGAGAGAAAAGTGATTTAAAAACTGTTTTCAAAGGGTTGAAGTGTAGAAAAATATCTTGTGAAGATATTTTGAAATAAATAATAATTTGGGAAATTATTAATGTCTGATGATTGTTTGTGAATGTTATTTGATAGTTAAATAACTGACTATCAATATTGACCAATGCGCTGATCGTTTCGAAGAGACCGGGATCGGGATTAATTTCCTGAAAAACCACTTCGATCCGGTTTGAAACGTTTTCGTGAGGAAGACAAGAGCTTGGAGTCGAAGATGGAGCAGTGAAGTGCAAGGGCTAATCGCTAATAATCGCAGTGAAGTGCAAGGACTATCCAGTAAGGGGTAGCTCCTGTCTTGTGTAGCAGGGGATCATGGTGGATCCTCGGTACGGTGATCTAGACCACGTACTATGACGGGAGGTACCCCAGTAGCCCTGCCATTGTATGGAAATCCATTCTCCCTACGTGCTTTTACGGTTTTGATTGTAGAACCTAGTATTGCTGGAATTTAATAATGGTAACAATTTCAGCTATTTGAATAAGTATTTGTACTTAGACACTATTATAATAACAGAGCATTTTTATAAGAAATGTTTTGGTTATCGTAAGGTAAAAACCCGACATGTTTATTTGTGGCGTGGTCTTACAGATACCTTTGATTTCAAAGGATTTTGAAACTTTAATAATCCAACTAAGTGTGTTTTCTCACGCTGGTTTTCCAGACTGACTCGGGTGTTATTTTACTATAATGCTCGGGGGACCGAGTATTATAGAGTACAGATTTTGGGATGGATTGCTGTGGAGCTTAGGAGACGAGCTGGATGACGAGGCGTATTTCCGTAAATTTATATTTCTGCTGTGTAGTGAAAGCTGTATATTCAGCTTTGGGAGGACAAGATATTATAACTATCCTGAATTGTGTTGTTGATTTGTATTCTACTCTGATGATGTAATGTATAAACAGATATAGTTCTTTTTGTTTAAAGATCAGTCATTTATCTATTATATATTGTTCCACTGCGATTGTGAGATTCTGATATTGTTTTCTATTCTTCTTCTACCTCCTTCTTCTTTAACCCTAATGATTCAATTTTCCGGCATCCGATTGTTCGGCATTTGATACAGTGAACGTATTGATGTCGATTTTCGGGCGTCGAAAAATCAGGTCGTTACAGTAGATCTCGGAATACCCCTTCTCAAACGTGGGTGGGCCCACCAGATCGATCCGAGGTCATGTAGGATCGATCCATGATCGATCCAAGTGCTCTTCGTATCGATCAAGATCTACTCCTTTTAGGCTGCGATCGATCAGAGGCATTCCTCAGGTGGTAAGTAAGCTCCTGTGAAAATTTGGTAGCATTTGGACTTGTAGATTTTGAGTTATGATCGATCCAAGATTCACTTCGTAGGTTGGCTGGACTATGCGTATCGATACCTTCGTATCGATCAATTTCGGATCGATCTTGTGCGTATCGATTAGGTGTGTGGTGATGACGTGGAGCGATGACTTAGGGAAGATCCACTTTTTATGCCCCATGACTGTTTCTATTGCTTGACTATGCCTTCTTCGTATTGTTGCTTGGAAGTTCCTTTCGTATCGATGCTGTCATGTGTCCTTCGTATCGATCATTTGGTGGTTGGTTTCGTATCGATCATTGGCCGATCGATACGAAATATGTAGATAAAAGGATCGATACGAAGAGTGTCGAGTGCCAATAAAATGAATCTTGGTCAATGCCAGTGCTTGGTGGATACGAAGAAAAGGGATGGATACGAAGAGAGGGTGGCTCTTGATGGATACGAACTAACACCTTCTTCATTGATTTTAATCGATTGACCCGAAACTTGGAATATTGCCTTCCATATTTTTGTTTGTCGTACTATGCTAATTGTAGCTCGATCCATACTCGGACCAAATTTGCCAGTATCCACAGTGAACCTGTGTATAACCGATCATCGGGACAGACTGTATTTGGTTTCGAGTCAAGTCCTTGGTATCACGGCCTTGCCAAAAGGCGGGATAACATTTGCCCCTCAAAGTACATCTTGTGTGAACATGACGTGCTTTGAAAAGCTGCATTCTTTGCTCCGAAAAAGCTCTATCCGTTTTGTTGAATAGTCGTTGCCTTTTCATCAAAAGATGTAACATTTGATTGATCTCTAGCAATATAAATGCTAAATTATTGACTGCCAATGATCATGCAGTGTTTTGTGGTAACTGAGTGCTAGCAATTAGTGGTCTTCTATTTTGATCATCATCAGGTGAGCATTCAATTCCTCTTAATTTTGAAAATTGAATGTTAGTTTGTCATACATGCACTTATGTTAACTTGACTCATGTTCACGTTTGCACGTTCACGGGTCGTTGTCAAGTTCTTTAGTGTTGGTCAAGATCGAGTTTCGTATCGGTCCTCTCCTGGATCGATGTGAAATTCGAGTTGTAACAACGTTTGATGGTTGTTTTTAAGTCATCCCTTCGTATCGATCCTCTCCTGGATCGATTTGAGAAGTTGGAATACATGCTTCGTATCGATGGGTATCGATACGAAGTAGACAGTCTTTGGAGATGATTCGTATCGATGGATACAAGCTCTTGTAGCCTTCAAATGGATGCACAAGAAACTGTCATTTCGTATCGATGGAACGAAGCGATCGATTCATAACCTTGTAGTGCATTTCATACTGATGGGTTTGAAGACCGATTACTGATGGATATGAACTGTTTCATTCTGGATCGATCTGGGCAAATGGATACGAAGATGGTTCTTCGTATCGATGGAACTGGTGACCGTTTCAAACGGTTTTGACCACTGGGAGATGAAACGTCTTCTCCTGGTTTCGAATTCATATAAATACAATTTGGACTTAGAAAATTTTCACTTACTCCCATTTTATTCTTGCCTTCGTATCGATAGGGAACTCAAGAAGAAAGAAAACTGTCTTCGTCTCCAAACCGAGCAATCCATCAATCTTTTGAACCAATTGTTTTAACTAGGTAACTGACAACGCAAATTCGTTCAAAGTCATGGCCGATTTCGGCGATGACGATGCCGGAGTTGGGTTGGAGCAAGGTTGAGGAAGGAGGAAATGGCATTTAAGCAGCTTTGGGAAGAAGACCTACTGATGGATATGAAGCAGTCATGGGAAGAATCCTTGGCTTCAATCTCGTATTGATGAAGGATGGAAGAAGCACCTTTTGCATCGATCCGGACTGGAGAACTCGTATCGATCTAGAACTGATGGATATAGGGAGGAGCTTCGTATCGATCTGGAATGGTGGAAGTTCGTATCGATCCGGACCGATCAATACGAAGCCTTAGCTGTGCGATCGATACGAAGTCGAGGATCTGGTGATCGATATGAAGCTCTTGGTGTTGATCGATACAAACGTAGGCTTTTGGAGGAGCGATCCATGTTGAACTTATATGGATACTAAATTCTTTTATACTTGAACATTTGATCCAACGAGCTTTAGCCCTGCATAATTGGACTTAATTGTTTAACTGCATATTTGATTACCCTTCGAAGCTCTTCGATGGAACTGTAATTTGACAAATTTGACAAACTCTAACATGGATCATTCTCCGAAGTCAGGATGGCACGGTTGTGACGGTCAGCGATGATGGTCACTCCGATTGAATCTCGAAGTCTTGTCGTTTTAACATCTTTATAACTTGAAGAAATTTAAAGCATTATGTAGCACTGCATTGCACAACACGATCACCCACTTCACAATCACGGGGAAACACAGGTTTCTTGCCATCTAACAATGGTTTTTACTCAGTTCGATAGCTATGAATCCCGGAAGTTTCGAGTCACAGGATATCCGTAGTCCTCCACTTCCAGTTATAGAGATGCCAGAGATTGCTGCTGAAGTAATAAGTCCCGCTCCGGACGAGATGCCGGGTGCAGCTTTTAGTATGAACCTACAGGATTATGTCCGTTCCAAAGTTTCCAAAGATATGCTCGGTAGAATCTGTCTTAGGCATGGGCTATCTCTAGAAGATGTTCTGGTACCGGGCATGGAAGATAGAGCCCACGATCCCCCAGAAGGGTATACTGCTTGCAATAGATTCATGTGCGTTGCCGGAGCGCTACCTCCTTTTCAATCAGTTCATCCGAGAGATGTTGCTTTTCTTGAGAATTGCGCCATCTCAATTACATCCGAATGGATACGCTCTGCTCAACAGCTTGTTCATTATCTTCATGGAGCATCTTTTTCGACCTCCAATAGTCGAAGAAATCAGATATCTATTCAACATTAAGAGCCGCGGGGACAACCCTTCTTTCACTTTTTTGGAAATAGTTAGAAATTACCAAGTAGTGGTAGGAGCCTGGAGCAAGCTAAGCTACTTCAAAACCGAATGGTTTTTCATTCGGTGTCCACTGGGGTTTGGCAGACGATGGCTAGTCAGACGTAAATGTTCTAACTTCTTCGTCGATTAACTAGATAATACAAGTTGATGCCGAATCTAATACTTGGTTACTTTTACAGCTTCGATTCCGCGGCCCGAAGGAGCCCAATTCAAAGAAGTAGTAAGGGTTCTCCATGCAGTGCCAGCCGATTTCAAGGAAATTGATGGAGTCCTCACTGATGAAAACTTGATTGTTGTTGGTCTTATAAAAAGAGGCCAAAGCATTGGATCGGCGGGAGTTCTCAGAATGGCTCCTGTGAGGCATGGAGGGAGAAGAGCTTCCGGAGTCGTTATCACTGAACAGGGCGATGATGAGAGTGTACCCGCTTGGAGATGAGCCTGCAGCCTTGCCTCCGTAGAGTCTTCGATCTTCAGAGTTGAAAAGAAAAGGCAAGACTATTGCCTACAAATCCACGAGGCGTAAAACTGTTATGATGTCTCCGCCTGTAACAACTACTATAAGTCCGGAGACTTCTCCTCCACAAATGGAGAGTTCTTTGAAGGGATTGGCAGATATCCTTATTCCAGATGACTTGTCTTTGTATCAAGATTTTGGACTAGAGGGGCTTCAAAGTGCTTTAGATATAGGGGAGCCAACTCCTATGAGCACGACTGCCGCAACCGATTGGTTGGGAGGTTTGCACATGCATTCACAAACTTCACGACACCACACAACTTTTAATCACATGTTTCTCACTCTTTGGAGATAACTAATCATGTTTCTCCTTTCACTTTACAGATACGATGGTGAGGAAAGGATCTATGCTCGGTAGTTTTCGTTCTGCGCACCACTCTTCTAGCTCTTATTCCGAATCCCATAGGCGTGAGTCTGAAAGAGATCATGACTGCGGTCGCTCCATCCAAGAACGGGAGCGTTATGAAAGGGAGAGGGAGAGGGAGAGGCAACATCAAAGTAGGCGCCGTTACCGGTCGCGATCTCTACCACCTAGAGGTCCCTCAAAACCATCAAGCTCTAGCAGGCAACCTTCTGAGTCTACGCGCCAAGTAGTGCCTCCCTATACTTCGACATCCGGCGATCAACGCCGTAGAACAGAGGCAGAAACTCCCATTATCACTACACCCAACTGCTATGGAGCCCACGGGGGAGGGAGCCATCAGAATTGCTAAGTTAAAAACTGACTTCCCAAATATCTACTTTGATGGCTTCCATTTTCCCCCAAACTTGAAATGAATTCCCAGTGATGTGGAAACGACGATACATAATTACATGCACGATGTCTACAACCAGTACCGGGAGTGGGTGAAAACTGCAGAGAAAGCTTTAGCGGTGGCCTTTAAGAGGGAAAAAACAATCGAGAAACTGGAGAAAGATCTCGCTCAGAAGGACCATATAATACAAGTGATTAACAATGAGGCTGAATCTTCCAGGAAATCGGAAATAGAGGCCAATAAGAAAGCCGACGAGGCAAATCAGTCTATGGAAAGGATGAGACATACACATTTTTCCTTGGTTGAGGAGATGGGCCATCGAAATACTATCGTCGTGGCAGAAAGAGATGTTGTGCTGAAGGAGCTTGAGGAGTTAAAGACGAAGTTCGTCGAGGTCTTCAGGGAGAAAGATGATGCTAACAAAGTTGCCCAGGAGGCATGCGAGCAGACGGTGGCTCTTAAAGACGAAAGGGATGCGGCAAACTTGAAGGCTCTAGAAGCCGAAGCCAGAATTGAGAGCGAAGTTAAAGTGACGGAGGCGAGGATGGAGGATGAATTCGAAGATCTTATGGTCCTATATAATGCCAACATTTTAAGGAATCGCAATCTCAACTGGCTCGAAGATTACCCTTTCCATCTATACAAGGCTTGGAGTCGCTTGGTCGAAGATGAGAAAATGGCCCGCAACACTTCAACTATTGATGAATTCGAACTGGAAAATCAGATACTAGTTGGAGATGAGGCTAAGGCTCTTCATGATACCATTGTCGCCCTTGAAAAGGAAAAACTAACGGCTAAGTACCCGGACGTTGGAGAAGGATCCGGGGTCGAGCACCACGAGGCAGGTTCTGAAGTACTCCCAGTCTCTCTATCTAAACCTGCTCCTTCTATTGATCCTCCAGCCATTCCGGGATATGACCCAGACCAACCACGCCTATCTCCAGTACATAAACGCGGCTTTGAAGGGACATCGGCTAAACATGTGAGTAAATCTGAGGAAGGTATTCTGAACACTTCTTCCATTCATCCAAATGTAGGAACACTGTCGAAAGATGTCACTAATATTTTCTCCTATCTTTATTCAGTTATAGATGCTGCATCACTTGATCCTCCTACAACTCAAGGAATGAATTATGAGCAGGAGGCACTAATGACGGAAGTTACAATGGCTGCCGCTAGGCCTATCATTGGGTCGGGTTGGGTTGGGTCAACTCGGGTTCGAGTTGATTTTTAAACGGGTCGGGTCAACCCGTTTCTTAAACGGGCGGGTTTCGGGTTGACCCGATTATATATCGGGTGGGTTTCGGGTTGATTCGTGTAACCCGTTAAGAAAAATATTTGTATAAAGAAATGGAAATGAGCATGAAAATGTGGGAAGTTGTTAAATGCGAATGTTTAGGAATAAGTGAATGACAACAATACCCTTCTTTTGCGAGGTAAGATGAGAATTTTAGAGCAAAAGAAGGGTATTGTTGTCATTCTTTTATTGCAAACTAAGATGGGTATGAAAATTTGGGAAGCTATTACGTGGGAATGGGCATGAAAATGTAGGAAGTTGTTAAGTGCGAATGTGTAGGAATAAGTGAATAAAAAAATACCATTCTTGTGCAAGCTAAAATGAGAATTGTACAACAATACCGAGCCCATAAATGGGTTAGTCGGGTCAATTTCGGGTTAGCGGGTCAACCCTAAACCCACCCGTTTATAAACGGGTCAAATTCGGGTTGACCCGAAAATGACCCGCCAAATTATCGGGTCGGGTTAACCCGCTAATTTCCGTGCGGGTTTCGGGTCGTGTTTCGGGTCGTGTAGGAAATTGACAGCCCTAGCTGCCGCATCGGCTGGGGAGATGCACAAAAGCAGTTGTGTTTTTGATGAACAAATGATGGAAGCATTCCTCGACCATCAAAGCGACCCGCTCACCGAAATGCCATTCGTCATTGATGAAGATGTGGTTATCACGAGCTCCTCAGGCCCGACTAGTAGCATGCCGATGGGGATTCGCGTAGATCGGGCTGAGGAGATAATGGCGGAGATTAAAGCCGAGATAGAGCAGGCGGAGCAGGGTCGTGGAGTTGGCGGCATGGCTAGTCCTGGCCCAATCGCGATATTTGTCATTTCTCCTGGTGGCACTGTTATTGAAACTGGTGTGCCTCCTTCAATCACCGTAGAAAGTGTCAGCATCCCTCCAGTCCTACATACGGAAGATGCTCCGGTTCATGTGAGCTATGAGGAGGAGATAAATGTAATCCCTCCAGCCAAAGACAAACCGCTAGCGCAAGCCGGGGAGGCAAGTGCTCGAAGTGACATTCGAGCGGTAGTACAAGGGGGTCTACGCCGAAGAATAACAAAAAGTCAAAGGCATAGACTTGCTCTTTTGTTTCCTCTTTTTGGTTGATAGATGGACTGGGACTTCCTTTTGCTTTTGAAGGCCGTTTAAAAATGTGGGTTCGGCCCCTGCTTATAGGGATTTTTTGAATAAGTTTTTGTACTTATCTTTTTTCAAAGAAGATTGGAAATAAAACTTCATTTTGTTTTTTCCAGCATAACTCTGCATTTGCTTACTTAAGTATTTCAACATTCGTACTTTTATTCAATGTACTTGTGATACTTCATTCTCTGAGTTGAACTTAAGTCCTGTCGTTAAGTCCCAAAGTCGATCGTGGCTTCTGGTCATAACCAAACATCGAGTCGAATCACAACGTTGCACTATCTCGGTCAGTGGATGGTACTTGAGTTATGCCCCCAGTCTTGGGGATAAATTGAAGTAATTAGTCGGCAGTCCTTTTTTGCCTTTGCTCATTTTTATTTAACTGAGTCAGAATGAAGTTAAAGTGAAATGATTTGGAGTGGTCCTTCACAGTCGTTCATCAGCTGGTATCAATATCCACACTCTGGGGATTGAACTTGCATGATGGCGGTCGGTCGCGCCTGATTGTTACTTAGAACTATATCCACACTACGGGGATATAGGATAATTTATGGGCGGTCGGTCACACCCGTTAATACTTGGAATCATATCCGCGCTCCGGGGACATGAGTTGATGTACGGGGGTCAATCACACCCGTTTAATGTTTATACTCCGGTCCGTGCTCTTGGGATCAGAGTTAGCTGGTGGGTGGTCAGTCACGCCTAGTTAGTACTTAGGATTGCGTCTGCACTCCGGGGACATAAGTTGTTTTGCGGGTGATCGGTCACACCAGTTTAATGTTTATACTACGGTCTGCGCTCTCGGACCGGAGTTAGCTAGTGGGTGGTAAGTCACACTCATTTGGTGTTCATACTCCAGTCCGCGCTCTCGGGACCAGAGTTAGTCAATGGTGGTCAGTCATACCCATTTGGTGTTTATACTCTAGCCCGCGACCAGAGTTAGTTGATGGGTGGTAAGTCACACCCATTTGGTGTTTATACTCCAGCTCGCGCTCTCGGGACCATTGTTAGTTGATGGGTGGTCAGTCACACCCATTTGAATTTGTACTCCAGTTTGCACTCCGGGAATCTGGAGTTAGTCGACAAATGGTCAGTCACATCTGTTTAGGTATTAGGATCTCGTTCGCACTCCGTGAACGAGGAGTTGATCAGGGTTGTGGATGATCGGATCACATCCACCCTAAGTTGGCAAGCGAAGTCATAGATGAACGGGTCCATCCTCTTCGAGCTTGGATTGAATGAGGGCGAAGTCGTGGATGGACGAATCCATCCTCCTCGAGCCCGGATCTTGGAGTTTTGTACTTCAGCTCTTACTCTGGGAGCTAGAGTTTGTTAGAGGATCGTCGTGTTTCAATTCTTCTTGATTTCATCGTTGATTGCCCTTGAGCTCGGGGTTTCACTTAGCGAGTGACCGGTCAAATCACAATCACTCCCTATTTGAATGAGTCCCACCATGGGATGGGACTTAGCTCTTTGTACATCGTGACAGTCGCACGATGCCTGTCAAGGATCGCCACTCTGGCTTGATGAGTCTGCATTTTATTGCTGGAGTAAGAAAGTATGGCAAAGTCAGTTGCCTTATTACAAGTTCAAATTCAAAATATGCGTAAACAAATTTCAAAGGAAAAGCAGACTAAAGTGAATAAAAGCCAGTCATGTGTAATAGCGACGGAGACTCTCGTTGTTCCATGCTCTTGGTAAAGTAAGACCGTCAACGGTTGATAGTTTGAATGTGCCGTCTCCAAGTCTCCGCTTGATGACATACGGTCCTTTCTATGTCGGTTTCATGTGTGAAGGGACCGGATAAATTCTCTTAAGTATGAGATCGCCAACTTTGAAGGTTTTGGGATCAAGGTCCTTGAGGAACCGGCTATGGCGCTTAAGCCTAGGCTCTGGCGTTAGTTGTCAATTTTCTGAAAAACGGACGCAGAGAGATTCCTCTACGCCCTTCCCTTTCTAGTTCCGCTACGCATTTCGCAACTCTGTAACATAACCGGCGCGTCCAACTGCCTGATCACCATGCACTACCACGACCCCATTATCAATGGGGAACTTCAGAGTTAAACACCATGGGGCAATCGCTGCCCTGAGTTCCGCAAGGGCCGGTCGGCCCAAGAAAGCATTATAGGGGGATGAATGTCTAACACCACAAACTACAACATCCGCACTCTCCGGCGATCTCCAATACCCAACTCAACTGGAAGCTCCACCATTCCTGCCGGTATAGTTGCGCTTCCATTAAAACCATGAATTTGGGACTGACACGGTTTTAGATCTTTTGCCTCCATTCTCATTCGGTCATAAGCGCGCTTGAAAAGTATACTGAAAGAACTTCCGCTGTCGACTAAGATCCTCTTCACCCAAGTAGGACTTATCTGGGCTGAGATGACCAACAGATCAATAGTGGGGGCCTCGACTCTGACAGCATCACGGTTCCTGAAAACGATGTTGTCTGTCATCGTCCTTTGTTATTTTGCCGGGGCCCCGTTATCAACATTACTACAGCATTCAAAGTCCATATGCCTAATCGAACTGGCATATGACTACATTTCCTTCCAGATCTGATCAATTGGATGAGGACCACCACTCACTATGTTTATAACCAACCTTCCATCAGTACACGCGGGTTCTTCGGGCCTAACCTGGCCTTGACCTTGATTCGGGTTAGACGGGCCCGCACCTCCATCCTGCGGGGCCCGCACCTCCATCCTGCGGGGCCCGCACAAATTAATCCAACTTCCTTTCTCTAATCAACTTCTCAATGATGTCTTGTAAATGACGACACTCATTAGTATTATGGCTGTAACAATCGTGGAACCTACAGAATTTCCCGGTCTGAATTTGTTTCTCCGATGATGGTTTCGGAGCAGGCATCTTATATTTCCCGGTATTACAAGTCTGTAGATAAACATTTTCCAGCGATGTTTTTAGGGGAGTATATTGGTCAAACATGGGAGCTCTGTGTCTCGGTCTGCGATTTGGGTCTCTATCCTTTTCCTGACCTCCGTTACACTTCTGTTGACCTTGTTTGTTCTGTATATTCAATTGTACATTGCCGGAACTCTCATCTGTCTGTTTCACAGCAACATTACTCCGAATGCCTTCAATACTGGGCTTTGCATCGTCCTGCTTCCTAGATCGTCTAGCGTCTTCTCTCCTCAAAAACCGGGCCGCCTTAGCATATAAACGATCCAACGAAGCGGGGGGTTTTTCAAGCCAACCAATTGCCAAACTCGGAATCGAGATCGATCCCTTTAGTCAATCCATTAGAATATAATTATCATTGGGGTTGCTGACCTCAGCACAAGCAGCATGAAACCTTTCCAGATAACGTCTAAGTGTCTCTCCTGGAGCTTGAGTGACACTGGACAAGGTGTTAAAATCCTTCGGTCTCGTAACGTGCATACGAAATTGCTCAACTAACTTTGTAGCCAACTGATCAAAGCATGAAATGGATTTGGGTGGTAGATGAGTGAACCACATGGTTGCGATGCCCCCTAAGGAAATAGGAAAGCTTTTACACTTAACCACGTCGTCAGCTCAAGCGGCGTTCATGAGCCATTCATACTTCAAGATGTGTTGGTTAGGATCCGAGCTTCCTTCATACATGGGCAAGGTAGGCATCCTGAATCGACGAGGTAGCTCAGCATAAAGGATGTCATCGGTGAATGGAGTATGACTTTGGGAGATTCCCCAATCGTCATTGGTAAGACCTTGACTTTCTCAGACCATTTGGCGGATCATGGTTGGAATGTCAAGCATCTGGATGTTCGAGGCTAAGGCATGGTCGGTTTCCATGTTGCGGGGATGGTCCGGGCGCTGTCGACGGTCCGTTCCTTGCCTCCTTGGCTCCCAATCTTCAGGAATGTAAGGTTCATGAGCATGGATGTGTTGATGAAGGGTCAGATCTGCTTGGTTTCGAATCTCAGCTTCCAAGTTTATAGCGGCTGCAGCTGCATGGTCATCCATAGCATGATAAGGAAGTGCCCGTCCTTGGGAGGAGGGTCTAGCTTGGTGTCCTGTGGAAGGACCACCCTCGGTTTGTCCAAGATTCACAGCATGTTACTTCTCAGAGGCTTATGCATATTTACATCCAGTCGTTGGCATGTAGATCTATGGTTGAAATCAAAAGAAACTGATCTCTCCTAGATCTCCTTCGTCTTTCCTCGTTTAGTTGTTTCGCTAGCTCCGTATTGGCACGGATCTGCTGAGCGAGCTGCTGGCGGCTCTGAGTTAGCTCTTGCATTAAGATCTGGAACTCCTCCCTAGTGATAGGACCTTGTGGATCTGGAGCTCCGGCTGAGGCTTGGCCTGCTATGTCTAGCTGTGTGGGATTTTGCCCGTCCCTTCCTTTTAGATCTGCAGCAGTTGAAGCAGTTCTGGTAGTAACCATGTTGAGTGGCGTAGCTCTTTCCTAGATCCGGTGAAATCTGAATAGAATGGAAGGAACTACTAGATGACAGATCTGGATCTCCTCCTTAGATTTTAGCAATCCAACAACGAAAGTAGATCCAATGAGCAGGAGAAAAACTGGGTTCTCTCAGTGAAAGTACCAAAGTGTTTGTACCAGAATTAGGCACAACACTCTTCAGATGTATTTGAAGAGATTAGAATGAAGAATTTAAATGTAAAAAGAGGATAATCTAACAAACATGCCAAGATAAGCAAACATAAATAGAAAAAGACATAGATTTATAGTGGTTCGGCATTGTAGCCTATGTCCACTTTGAATGATTTGTTATTTATTGTTGATTGGCAACTGATTACAATAGTCAAACACTCTAACACTCGAGTTACAATGGAGTTGTGGCAGAGTAACGGCGTAGCAGAGTCCCAAAAGTCCATTTTTATTGCATTAGAGTGCTATTTATAGGTGCAGTATGGAAACATCTGGCTTATATCTCGGAATACCTCTTCTCACACATGGGTGGGACCACCAGATTGATCTGAGGTCATTTGGGATCGATCCAAGTGCTCTTCGTATCGATCAAGATCTACTCCATTTGGGTTGCGATCGATCAGAGGCATTCCTCAGGTGGTAAGTAAGCTCCTGTGAAAATTTGGTAGCATTTGGCCTTTTAGATTTTGAGTTATGATCGATCCAAGATTCATTTCGTAGGTTGGCTGGGCTGTGCGTATCGATACCTTCGTATCGATCTACTTCGGATCGATCTTGTGCGTATCGATTAGGTGTGTGGTGATGACGTGGAGCGATGACTTAGGGAAGATCCACTTTTTATGCCCCATGACTGTTTCTATTGCTTGACTATGCCTTCTTCGTATTGTTGCTTGGAAGTTCCTTTCGTATCGATGCTGTCATGTGTCCTTCGTATCGATCATTTGGTGGTTGGTTTCGTATCGATCATTGGCCGATCGATACGAAATATGTAGATAAAAGGATCGATACGAAGAGTGTCGAGTGCCAATAAAATGAATCCTGGTCAATGCCAGTGCTTGGTGGATACGAAAGAAAGGGATGGATACGAAGAGAGGGTGGCTCTTGATGGATACGAACTAACACCTTCTTCATTGATTTTGATCGATCCACAACTTGAGCATACAAACTCCGATTGACCCAAAACTTGGAATTCTTCCTTCCATAGCTTTGTTTGTCATACCATGCTAATTGTAGCTCGATCCGGGCTCAGACCAAATTTGGCAGTATCCACAGTGAACCTGCGTATAACCGATCGTCGGGATAGATTGTCTTTGGTTTTGGTCAAGTCCTTGGTATCACGGCCTTGCCAAAAGGCAGGATAACAACCACCATTGTTATTATCACCAAAATGTTACCTGATCCACTTTTATTATCGTCATTTGCACCCTATTTTCATCGTCGTCGTCATCTTCGGATTCACTTATAGCTGGAGTACCTTAAGATGTCTTCTACTTCATCTTCAGAATCAGGCTCTTGATTTAAATTGGGGTTAAGCGTGAAAACATATTGCTTGTTGCCTATTCTAGTTCGAGAGAGTGACGAAAATTATAAATCTAGAAAGACATCAATATTGTCTTTATAAGTAATGAAAAGAGCTGCTTCTATGAGTTCGTTTTCTTTTGTAGGAAGAACATTGTTGTTGTAATTGGAGATTCTACCTTTTTCCTTCTTGAGAGAAGCTTGTTTATCATACAATTGTTTCACCAGAAAGGATCTTCGAATTTAGAATTGAATAATTAGCTTCATAGTTTGGAGTTTTCTTGAATTGGCAAAGAAAGAGTCCACGCGAAATCTAATAGTTTCTTGGCAAGTTCTGATTCCTTTATCTTTCTCGGCCTCCAGGTTAGTAGTCTAATACTTAAGATGCTCTTCAACCCAGTTTTTCTCATCCAAAATAGAAGTAATTAGGTTTTGAAGCCTCTCGCTTTGATGATTTTGATTTTCACCCTTGAGAGTTTGGTCTTTTTGTTCAAGAAGGAGAACGTATTTAGATAACTTCTTGTTTTCTGCCTTATATAGGTGATGTTGGCAAGATGAATTGGCAAGTGAATGTTAAAGGTTGAACGGTTTGTGATTTATCTAGAAACATGAAGTCACACATAAAAAATCATAAATGAAATGGCAAAAAATGAAAATGGTAAAGAAACATGTAATTAAGAGGTTTTCTAAAAAGTCATCAAGAGTGCCTTATCAAAAGAATCATGAAAGGAGGATCTTGTATAGGAGCCATGTCTATGGTAATTGAAACAATGGTTAAATAGTGAAAGATATCTTTAGAATGGTCTTTGATAACCCTTGTAGAAGAAGCATGAACGCAAACTAGATCATGAGGAATGACGGCGGTAGGTGGAGCCTCAAGAAGAGGGGTGTTCAATGGGATGGACTGGTAAAGGCCTAGCATATGATACATACTAGCAGTAGGAGGAGTACCTAAGAAGGCATGACGTTAGCGAAAGTGACTGAAGAATATACAAGCAAACCCGAAGAAGTGATAGCTTAGGTCTTAGGATCTACTTTTTCCTTAGGGACAAGAGCAATATCATCGAGCTTCCTTTTCTTTATATAATGGAATCAGAATACTCACCTACTTAGAAGAATTTATTCTCTAACATTTTCATTGTTTGGACGCATTCAAAACATCTGAAGTAACTGTGGCTAGACAGCCAAATTAAGCATCCTCGACTTCTGCTTTTAGGGGAGCAAAAGACATAGAAGGGCACTTTTAGAAAGTTGAGTAGTGCCTTTCTTTCCAAACCTCTCATAAAACGGTATGAGCACCAAGTTGATATTTGATAAGTATTAAAAGTTAAGAAATAGAACAATGAAATGAATGAAAATGAATAAAGTAAGTACCAGGAGAATCACCAGAGTTGTTGGAGGTGCCTACTTTGATTAATTTGTAGAAAGTAAATTTTTCCACCCCTTTCATGTTAAGATCCAAGTTCCCTAGATGGTCCCTTTTATAAGAGGTGGCTAACCAAATACTTGATGGTGCAGTTGAACCATATGATATTTGCGTAGTTTTTCTTCTGTGAGAAGTTTTAGACTACTATAGGAATATTTGTTTAGCTTTCTAAAGTTATAGGTCTTTACTAAGAATTATGAGTTTATAGCTTTAGAACCAGACAACAAAGAGTTAGTACATAGACATTGGCACTGAACAAAGAGTAATAGAACACTTAGAGAAAAGAATACACTTGGAGCTCTGAGACCCTCAGTAATCTTAGAAGAAGAACTTCGAACACAGAAGAACTGACTGGCCACTCTCTTGTCTTATCAATACCACTGTAATAAGGTTTCCATGAGACGATGTCAAGGGGAAAGTGGTGCCAAATGGATAATTCTTTGTCCTTATGAAGTCTGTAAAAGAAGAACGAGTTTTGGCATCCAAGTCATCAAATTGAAGTTCTTTGAACCAAAATACATGGAGTGAAAGTGAATCAATATATTAGGTAGAAGCTTGATATGTGAAATTTTGAGTAATTAGAGGATCTCTATCAAGGAAGGATTCAATGGAAGGTAGTATGAGTGCCAAATATAAACAAAAGAGATCGCTAGAAAGCCTTTAGGAGAAGTTTTCATCTTATCTGAAGGAGAATGCACCTGGTTTCAACCTTAGCGATTTCAAAGTTAAGAAGATTTGATCGATATGCTCCTGAGTGGAGATTAAGGAAGCAATGTTTATGCGAACTTCCTCTTCTGGGTTGATTAGAGTCTTTTTTTGGGTTATTGAGAAGAAATCAATTTCTCTATGTCAACATTCTTGGACTACATCTTTCGCCTTGGAGAAAAAAGTAAAGGAAAATATGTTACACGAGTCTAATTAATAAGCATCTAACACATTCATAGTGAAAATAAAGCAAGTATGATGAATCATTCAAGCTTGGTTTAAAATAATAGCTTTAAAGAGTTCATAAAAGTTAAATAGCAAGAAACTTTTTGGGTATTTTATAAAACATAAAGATATTTACAACCCTAATTATGATTTTAACTTTAGAAGGTCAATCCATAATAAGTAAAGAAATTCAGTTGCTATCGAAAATATGGATTTTTCAAACTATCAAACAAATTATATTTTTAAAGCTATTGGAAATATGAGTTTTAAAGCTATTAAAAGTATGAGCTTTTAAGCTATTGAAAACATGGACATGCTATCGAAAGCATGACCTCTAAAGACAATATAAATATGAGTTTTAATGCTATCAAAAGTATGGACTTTTAAGCTATCAAAAATATGGACTTTTCAAGAAATTAAAATTTTGATTTTTAAAGCTATGAGAAACATAAGTATTAACCCTATCGAAAGTATGGATTTTTAAGATATTAAAAATTTGGATTTTTCATGCTATTGAAAGTATGATTTCTAAAGCTATCGGAGATACAAGTTCCAAAGCTATCAAAAGTATGGATTTTTAAGCTATCGAAATTATGGATTTTAAAGGTTACCAAAAGTATGATTTTTAAAGCTATTGAAAATGCGGTTTTTGTAAGCTATTGGAAAAGTGAAATTTAATACAAGCCCAGTAAAAACCTATAGACACTTGTCGTATGAAGAAGACATCATCTTTTGGTTTAAATTGGTTAAGCTAAGCGTCATACTCTTAAAAATCAACTTGTATAAGGATTTTAATTCATACATAACAAATTTTTCTAAAAAATTAATAACTTATCAAAAAACATTCAGTACAAATTAGTGTATACCGGATAAAGTTACTTAGTCAAATTTAACAAATTAGAAACCAATTTAATCAAAGACAAGCAAAGGAAGTATACTTGAGGAGTGGGATTAAGATCAATCGAGGTGAAGATTCAAAGAAGAAGACTTTCTCAACAATTTCACAATTTTTTAGAGTAAGAGGAAAAAGAAAAGGAAAAGAATATGGTCATTTATAAGTCAATTCGAGGGTAATGCTAGAGTCGTAGATTCTTCTATAAGGCGATCCAACAGATTAAAGAGAGGATAAAGAATACCTAGGGCCACATTATTAGTTTTGCAAAGGCGGGAAAGTTCTTAAAGTGTTAGATTTCAAATGTATGGTTGTTTAGAGATCTTACTTTAAGTTAAACCTTAAAAAACCTCTTGTTGGGGCAAGTGTTATACCAAAGATTTTAGCCTAAGGCTGTTAGAAGTATGAGATGAAGGCTATCAGTAGTATGAGATGAAGGCTATCAAAATTATGAGATAAAAGTTACTAAACGTATGAGATAAAGGCTATCGAAAGTATGAGATAAAGCATATCGAAAGTATGAGATGAAGGCCATTGAAAGAATGATACATAAGTTAACGAAAACATGATATGCCAGCTATCAAGAGGTAGAGACAATCTATCAAAAGTATGAGATGGAAGATATACAAAGTATGAGATGAAGGCTATTGAAAGTATGAGATGAAGGTTATCAAAAGTATGACATATAAGCTACCATATGGGATGTAAGTAATCGAGAGTATGATACATAAGCCATCAAAAGTAAGAGATGCAAGCTCTTGAAAGCATGAAATGTAAGTTACCGAATATATAAGATACAAGCTATCAGAAGTATGAGATGGAAGCTATCGAAAGTATGAGATATAAACTATCAAAGGTATGATATGACATCTATCAAAAATATGATATGTAACCTACCGAGAGCCTGGAATGTAAGCTATCAGAAGTATGAGATGAAGTCTATCGAGAATATGAGTTATAAGCAATCAAAGATATAAAGTTATATGCAATCATAAATATGACTACAAGCTACCGAAAACACATATGACGCCATGTGTCATAAGCTTATTCGTCCTCCTCAATCATACTAAATAGGCCCACAAAGCTCTCTTTAACTTTATAAATGAAATCATTTTCAAAGTGACATGAGTCACTATAAGAGCATGCCACTTAATCACCAAGGTAGAGATCTCTGTCGTCCAATTTTCACAAGCCAAGCATCCAATGGCCAAGGAACTACTATAAATAGGGGACTATCCCCACTTAAGAAGGGGCATTTTCTTGAATTCTCTTCTCCCTCAAAGTCGTTTGTAATCTTGAAATCATAAAAAGCTTGAAAATTAACAATAATGGAAGATTTTGGAAAAATGAAAATTTCCAAACTCAATGAAGGATACAACTTCATAATATTTACATTTTAACACTTGCATGCTACTTTAGTTTTATAAATTGAGTCTAGGTTTCTTACGCTAAGTGTTTGGGAAAGATTTACCCAAACAACGAGGAATATTCAAGGAGCTGTTTTTATTAGTGTGATCTAACACTTATGGTTATAGACTGTTTTCGTGACTACAAACATTTAAATTATCCTAAGGATTTATACTTATATGTTATAGTGTACTCCACATCACGCGTATTTATGTGTAACGGAAATAGAACAAAAAGTATACCTTTATTTTAAATAAATATCTTTAGGTTTAATAGTGTCGAACACAAATAACTAGAGCCACAAAGCAAAGATATATATTTACAAAAAATAAACCGATGAAGCGTTAATACATGAGTATTTACTATAGAAGAATATACCTTGATGTGCAAAAATATTGAAGATAGTAAATGGAGTTTACATGTGTAATGGAGCGCAAATGAAGAAGATACATGAGGAAAAAGTGTTTATATGTCTTCGAGTCCATTGGAAAAGACTTTGTTAAAACCTCACAATTCAAGCGCAAATCACATAAAAATATCACAAAACCTCAAGAACGTCATTTCTTATTTTTAAGGATTTTGTGGCATTTTTTCGGGAATTTTTAAGTGGGTTGTCAAACAAACCGCAGCCTCAGGTTATTGCTTAGAATAGACTACCTAGTCGATCGATAGGTGGTGAGTCTAGCGTTTAACTGGTGGTTGGCTTGAAGTTTGGATCTAGAGGATCACATGTTATAAAATCGTAGATTTCAAACTTTTTCCCCTTATATTTAATTGACCGAAAGGTCAATTTTGTTTTTTTGTTTTATATGAAAAAATAAGAAAATATACTAAATCATACATGATACAAATTAGGTTTAATTTGATTTAAAAACAATTGTAATAAATTTAATTATATTATGCGAGTTTCAATATACTCAACATTTAATTTCATGTGAACATAACAATGTAATAATATAGATAATTGTATGCATGATATATGTGTGTGTGTGTATGTATATGTATATATACGTGTGTAGTCCGCAAGTAGTGGCGCAGTGGTTGAGACACTTGCCTCCTGTTAACGAGGTCGCGAGTTCGATACCCGTCTGCCCTACTCCCCTCAAGGCGCGGAGGTGGGTTCCTGCAATAACCGATAAACATGGTTGGGAACATCAAACCTCTGTGCTGGGGCTGGCTTAAATCCCTCCTAGGGTTGGCGGACTCACTAGGTAGGGGCTCTTCCCTTCGGGGTTGAGTTTATAAAATATATATATATATATATATATACACGTGTGTATATGTATGTATATACAGTTAGGGATTTATAACTATATATATACATATGTTAAACGCAAGCACTATACGCATATATATTTGGTACATAATATGAATGCATGTTACAAAGGGAATTATGCACACACAAATATAAGGCAATTATACACATATATGTATATATGTAAACTTTATATATATGTACTCATATATATTTACAAATTATATTCGTCCATAATGAAAATGTATATACATACATATGTATATGTATATATGTGTGTGTGTGTGTATATATGTTCGGTTATTTATTTATTTTACATACTTTATTTATTTCGAGTTTTTTGACATATATATTTAATGAATTATAATATATATATATATATATATGTTATGTATAAATGTATAATTATATCTAGTTAATTATTTTTATATATTTGTATTTACAATTTATGTAAATATATTTTGGGTAGTATTTTTAAGATATCATTCCTATTAAATTAGGGCTCTATATATGTTTAGTTTAACATGATAAATAATTACTCATGATTAAGATTTAATTCCTAATATTTAGGATCTACGCATTGCTTTAAATTTAATGTATATACTATTACAAGCTATCCAATAATATGTATACATATGTGTGTGTATGTATAAATCATTGTTTACGTATAATGTTCACCTGTAATGATTCTTTTACTATCGTAAAATCGAGAAAAAAAGGAAAAGGTGCGCGCGCACACACACAAAAACAATCATATGTTTATATATATTATGATTAAAATATAAGATATAATTCACAAAAGTTATTATATATATCTGTGTGTGGGGTGGGGGGTTGTGAGGGGGGAGGATGGGACGGGCGGGTACGTGCGCGTGTATGTTGGTTGAATTAAGATTATAAACTTATATGTGTGTGTAGAAAATCAATTTCATATTAGATTGTTTTTTTTGAATAATGGACGGATATAGTAGAATTATAATGAGATATTTAAAATAAAGAAATAAAATTTACTTCGATAAAAGAGCTTAGTGTTGTATACATGACAATTGTAGATCAACCTTCGAAAACTCCTTTTCGATCCTAGTTATGGTTTGTAAGGCATAGTTTGAAGTGCTTTAGTGGAGAAGATAGTAGACATGAGGAAGAGAACTTTTCTCTAATATAGGAAAGAAAAAAGAGAACTTTTCTTTTTCTTTTATGACTGGAATTAGTATGAATTTCATTTAGTAGAAGGAAGGACTATATGAATATGTTTATAGTGGGAAATAAATATCATTTATTTCTCAAAATTTAAGCTTCCCTTTTCCCTTTTGTATAGTAGACCATCATATACAAATAAATGCAAAATTCGTTTGTATTTGGTTCGGCCATTTATATGTACCATATATTAGATCTCCATTTATTTCTCTCTTGGAACCAAACATATATGACCTATCCTCCTACCATCATAGGGCCAACCATGTATATTAGTTTATACATGACATAAAACATATATATTACATATTTTATATTACCCCTTTTAATTAATTAGATTACCCATTTAAATCAAGTCGAATACATACAACTGTTATACAAATTTAACTCAATAAACTTTAGCAATTAAAAATTTATAAATTTTACACACACACGGATATATATATATATATAAGTTATATATATTTAAATCATATCCATCTTTACTAATAATAATGAGAATTCAATGAATAGGAATTCAACCATGTCTTTTTGAAATTCCGATAATGCCCCTTGCGTATATAAAGCAGCAGTCGTCGTTTGTAATTGAACTGGAGGGAAGGCGAGCATTGTGCAATCAAAAAGGGCAGAGACTCACTTCCAACTGTGGGTGTGCCATCCAAGTTAAGAATGTGCTAATTTTCTAAGTGACTTACGCATGTTGGATTCGTCCCTTAAATTTTATACACCGACAAATGACATATATTAGACGATGTGGGACTGCTTATCCACTAATGTGTGGGCTGCTGGATAAATAACAGAATGTGTAGGCTGCTGGATAAATAACAGAATGTAAACTTCTTTTGAATAGAATATTAACCTGAATATTTGATTACTTCAAACTTTTAGGAAAGTAGGATCTTAATTATAATGGTAAAAGGTTTATGCATTTTTTCCTTTTCTTTTTTGATATAACTACAAAACATAAAATAAAGTACATTACTTTGTGGCTATCGACCTTTAAACATCAATTATTTGATGATAACATTGTTAGGATGGACTAGATAGAAAGTTTTAACGATCTGTATACTGCCGATGCATTTGTGCATAACAATACTCATTATGAGTTGGTTAATTATTATTATTATTATTTTTTTGGCAAAGCCAGTGGGGTTAACTGGGCCCCTACCAGTTTTATTGCAACAAACAATAAAAAGGTACAACAGAAAAAAGAAAGGAAAATACAAAGAACATGTAAGAAAGCACAGCAAAATCAAGTCCAAGCATCAATCATGGATTGGTGAAAAACAGTTGGACTATTCTGTAATTGCCTATAAGTTCTGGTTCTAACTTCAATCCAAATCAGTTCATCATTTCTTCTAACTTTGTCAAAGATTATGGCATTTCTCTCTCTCTCTCCAAATTACTGACATACACACTTTTAAGCAAACAGCAAACAACAAGAGTTGGTTAATTATTATTCAATTAAACTATCCATTATCTTTACATTTATTACCAGTTGAAGTTAATTATTCTACTAGCTTTTGAGCCTACCAATCTTTATTGAATAATGAAATATGAAAGTGAGAACATTAGTTTTAAAATTAAGGTGTTGTTTTGATATTTTTTACATATTCTCTTATAATTTTGTATGATAGGTATATGTATATGATAATAATAATATATATGCATTTCTCATCCTTTTCTTAGTATGATAGGTAACTCATTGTAGAAATACTTGAATAATAAGAATGCATGAAATTTATATAATTCAACTATTTACGTATAACAAATGTTTACTCTTGCAGACAAGCACACTTGATTCTAGCAAACAGGGGAAGCGTATTAGTTCGATAATCTAAGAACATATAAAAGTCAACTTATAAGGCCTGACTGTTGAATAGGTGACCAACTTTCATGCTTAAATCAATCAGTTTAGTGATTGAAAACAATTCGCATGTACTACGTGATTTGGTCATATTAAAATGAATGAATCATCAATTTTTCATAGGTGCATTTAATTTCTCTACTATGCTTTTTTCCTCCAATAATGGTTCAGATCGGTCCAAAATTTTAAAATTTATTAAGTCCAAATGCTATTAAATGTAACCTGGATTCAAAAGCATGAATAAAAAAATCTTGGGAGAACAATGACACTGTAGCTTTGGTTTAAGATCTGTACAATCTCACAAACGTTTCACTAAAAAAATTGGATTTTATTCCTGTATGATTGATGTGTTTCATTATTTTTCCTGTACAATCTGAATCAAGCGATAATTTGATTTTACATTTTATTTTTCATGTAATAAGGATAAATATAAGTTAACATACAAGGATGTGAATCATTATTTTAAAATGCATAATGTTTACTGTGTACCCTAATTCAAGTATACTCAGCAACTAAACAACAAATTTAAAAATCATACCACCATGAGTTAGTGCGACTATTTGTTTGATATATTAGTGTAATTCTTTATGGATAATTAGGGGTAACAAAGCAAAGAAGCACTGCAATACTGGGTATGCGGTCATGTCAATGACAGTACTAGCTTCTTAACTGTCAAGGTTACACCCAACTATTGAGACTTGAACAATCATCTATTTTCTACGTTTTAACTTATATTTTATCAAAGAACGTCCATTTTGGATAAACTTTAAAAACATATATTATTTCATATCTACGAATTACAAAGATATATAAAAGAAGCTCTATGACATATCTCACTTTACAGACTATTTGTTAACACATACACATTACCTAAATGTACAACTTATTGAATTTCACAATCAGATTGAGTATAACGGTTCAGAAATACATGTTAACCCATATTTTTGAGCGCTGAATGTACAACACAAACACTTTGTTTTACATTTTCTTGGTGTTTGTTTTGTTTTCTGCAATCTTTTACAGGACCAAGAATTGATGTGACTAACTATATACGGAAATGATGATTCATTCATGCGGATATAGTACAACTTACATGGGTATCACAGTTAAAACTGCTGATAAAACTTCTGTAAACACGTTCAAAATAATCACCGGTCCACTAATTGCTCCTCCCAAACTCCAATTTCATTTGGAATATGATATCCTCCGTCGGTTTTATAAAATAGCATAGGTACCTGGTATCAATAAAAAGTCTGCTATATTTACCCAGTGAATGAATTTTCTATTTATTCATATGCAATTAATTTCAAATATACGTTTTTTCCATATAAGTTTGGTCCAAATATGGTTAATATGGCTAAATTAGGTGAAGTATGATTTACTCAAGTAGAAAATTGCAGTATTATAAAGAAAGAAAAACATTATATTTGCATGCTTTGAGTAAAATGATAACCGACCAATTAGATACTTTCTTTCGAATATTATAAATTGTTTAGTAATTTTTGCCCATTTTATACATACGTGTTCTAACATGCTTTGAGTTGTCACATGATAGTTGCAAAATCCATGGTTAACAAGGCTGTTGTACAGCTTATATTGTAGACGGAAGAAATAAGTGCTGTAGAAGTGGGGTGATAGCAGTTGGTATAACTAGCAGTAATTCTATACATATCCTCTTGCTATTTAAACAAATTAAACTACCTAGACAAACCAATTTAAATTGATATGTATATAAAAATTAATATCTGCTGCTTAAAATTATATTTCTTAGTATATTTCTTATTTTTTATATTTTTAGTACTGAAATGGATTTATAATGAGTCAAATTATTTATTTATTTGTTTAGATTTATGAGTTGTGAATTAGTCGGAAAATATCTAAAAATCATCCGATATCCATCCGCATCCACGGATATAGATATCTGAAATTGGTTTAGGATATACAGATATGACATTATCTGAATCCGTATCCGACCGTTTACAGGAATACTGATGGAAACAATATTAGATTAAGTCACGAACAGTTTCATTGTTTTAGAAGTTACCACTTGGATCTTTCATAGACATTTGCAGTCATAAAAACCGCCAACGACTCCGATGGGATCTTTAAGTGATGCATCCCAAACTGGGCATAATAATAATAATTTATTGCAAGCTACCTTTCAAATTAAAAAATATAAACATGGTTGTATATCAGGATTACCTTTGAACTTTGAAATTTCAGAAAGCCACACTGTAAATCCTATTCGTTGAATTCTCACTATTAATAAGTAAAAGAGATGAAGCTATGTTGTGAAGTGATGATGTATTTAGATATATTTTTGCTCACAACCCACATTAAGTGCATATGCAGTATAAGTATAAGTATTATTTCCATTTCCATTAGTATAAGTATAAGTATTATTTCCATTTCCATTAGTATAAAATAAACTAAAACAAAAGGAAACGAATGATAAAACTTTAGCATTATAAAATAATTGGTTCTATGATTTTTCTTCAGTTGTTTCAGTCTTCTCGGACGCTGCTTTAGGTACATTTTATGCTGGCAATGATACTATCAAATCTACTTCAAGGGGTGCAACTATAAATGCATGCACATTGTGATTAAATGCAGGCCCATCTAGGCGTGCATATATACTCGTAATAATTTATAACAATTATAAATTATCGTATTATAACATTTAGGTCTGTATCTACAATTCACTATTATGGGACTCATATATGAATTTGGTCCTTGGTTAATATTTAAACATCAAAGCATGTGCAAATTTTGTTAAGCATGGTAAAGTTCTTGAAGTCATATGCTTATCGATAATCTAGGTGAATTCCTACTGTATAATTGTTTTCATGCTACACCCTTATACAATGATATTTATGCACATTTTGCCTCTTTGTCAAACTATGTCACTTAGACATCTAGGGTTAGATCATTAGTTAAAACCCTAATAATGTCGTTAATTAGTTGTGAACTTGAACTCTGAAGTTACTTAGTTCAATCAATAACAATTATCAATTAACTAAATTTATTCTAAATAGAGATTCTAACTTCGAGACAGAAAACCAATTATAGTGACACTAACCTTCTACATCAAAGGAGACGAATTCTCTTTTGAGTAGTATTTCACTTCGATCTTGTACCCAACTATGGTCTTAAGACAAAGTCATATCATTTGATTAACCATCATCAAATAAGGGCTTCAATATAAAAGATCAACAATACTCTCAAGTCAAAATATCATTGTATATCGTCATGTGAGATCCACTATTTTGACTTAGATATAACTAAAATGTAGAATACTCTCCGTGAGTCGTTGTAGTTGATCCACAACGACTATAAGTACATAACCTATTAGTGCCCCTAACGGTCATGAGTAAATCACCATCCATCACATGGAGAGCATTACATCACTAGTCTTGTAGGTGAATCAATATCCCTTTCACGACTCACCTTGACTAAGAATATTTAAGGATAAGTATTTATTTATATATACAAATTCATTACTTTGCGATTACAAACACATTCATAACTGTAATCGGTTAAATACTTCCTCCTAAGAATTTCTTATTATATGTATGAAATGTAGTCATCAATATTTAATTAAATATAGGCACACATAGTAGAAAACGAAACCAAAAAACATTCTTTCATTTTGAACAAGATTTGTACAAAAATGCATTTGTAAAATCATATAAGAAATATTACATAATCTCCTCTAGGGCATACCGTCAACTCTATAAATCTCTCACTTTCATGGGGAAATTATGGTGTCTCAAACAATACTTTTAATTCGGTCTTCCTATAGTAGACATAGAAAGCACCATAGTAAGTGGATACGCAATATCATCCTTAGTTTCTATTTTTTCGATGACCAATTCCCAGTTATTGATAAACACTTTTGTCATGCGATACTAAAAATGAATATATCTCAATTTCTGTGAGCCTGTTAATTCCTATTCCAATCTAATTGCATTATCCAAATCACAACAGTCAAGTGTTGAATCTTTAATAGTTGGAATTACCTTGGCTTCCAAGTTATTTGCGTGAAATTGATTACTTTCTTTACAGCATCATTCAGAGGGATGCACTCAAACTCCATAGTTGAATATGCTACAAATTCTTATTTAAACTTTTTCCAAACTATAGTCCCTCTATTCAATTGAATTCTAATTTCTAGACTAACTTACTTTTATCGATGTTACTATGATAGCATAAGTCTGAATATCCCTTCACAAGGGATTCATTATTTCCATAGAAACAAATCTATAGTATTTTTAAATACTCGAGATTACTCCTACCAGCCATCCCAAAATTCAGTTGGATTTGATCATGCACCAAGTGCATAAGCGATATAGGTTCTAGTACAACATAACATACATGACGAATCCTATTACACTAGATCTTTTGCATTTTCGTGAACAATTTTCTTACACTAAATCGTATTTAGAGATCATCAATAAAAGAGTTTGTTGTTTTAATTTTAATTTTGTTAATTTATACCAAAACTTTATGTATATACATTTTTATATTAAGATTCAATTTTATTACATATAATGTATAATATTATTTTGGTTTAATTCAATTTTAGTTTTAAATTTAATTCATTAAATGTTTGCATTCATAATGCAAATATTGTAAATATAATAAACAAATATTGTAGACTAACCAAAGGTATATAAATAGATAAATGTCAAACGTGTATAAATAATCATTAAAATCGATGGTTATAATTAAAGGAATAATGGGAAGGGATGATGAATTTAACAAAAGTGGTACATATGTACGTATATAACATGATAATTAATTATTTATTTTTGGATATAAAACAATATTTATACATACTTAAACATTATTAAATTATGTGTGTGTATCTACATATGTGTTCGACATTAATAAAAAAAATTGGCATTTTTTTCAGTTTTATATTATATAGTTATATATATGTTGAAATATATGCTTTATGTATTTAATATATATATATAAATTTTGATATAATTGTTTTGTTTTAAAATTTGAAATTTATATACTTTGACTTATTCAAAAATATTTATCAAAAAAGAAAAAAAAACTCAAAACCAAAAGATTTTTTTAATCAGCAAATATATATATATATATGGTTCAAAATTAAATTTGTTTATTTACATAAACAAAGAAACAAAATTAATTTTTTTAAGAATCTAAAGAATAAAATTTGTAAACATATATATTTATATTTTAAAAAATTGAAAATTAATTATATATATAGGCACACACACATATATATATATATATATATGTATATATATAAAACCCCTGAAATAATTTTTTTTAGAAAACTAAATTAAATATACGAATAATTAATTATATAAATATAAAACTATTTTAAATATTTATATTTTTAATTTTGATTTTGAAAATATAATTTTTAGTGTCATACTCGAAAGCATTTTTTGCAAAAGGAATCTAAATGATCTCGATATATATGTTTAAAATAAATATGCACTTTTTCTAATTCCGTCGGTTATCGACACGCTGGTTGTTAACAATTTCATCTTCCGATCCCTTGTTCCTTATCCTCGAATATAGCGTGTAAATCCTACCTTTTTGGCTTCCACCAATTCTTCAATGGAGGCAAGGGTTTTTTTTATCTGTTTTCAAGAGACAGTAGTGCTATTTATAGCTATCTTGATATCAAATATCTAGCACCTTTCTCTCTAGATCTAAAATCAAGTCCCTTACCCACTTTAGACCCTAGCATCGTTGGCCGTACCCCTAGTGGGTTCATGGACTTCGAGCCTAAATAATACATCACATATGTTAATTATTTAATTAATTAGTTTAGCCCATGTACTTAACTAAATCAATACATAACAACTATATATTATTTAAATTAATTTTAAGGATTTAAATAAATAATAAAAACGCCAATAAAATTTAGTGCAACAATTATATTAATTTTATTATTAATTTATAATATTCATATATTAATTTCAAATTGGTTGAACTTACAAAATAGCTAACAACATCGTTGTGATGACCCCTTGGTGTGAACTCGATCTTCAGTCTATATTTAAGTTTAGTTGCTTATAGATCATGTAGGCAAAATCCAATTTCTACTCTTTATTAGGATACATCCTATAACGATATTTTGTGCATGTTTTGTTATCTTCATCACTATATCCCTAAGATATATAGAGTTTGGTCAATGGTCAAAAACTCTAATAATATATGTACTTCATTGCATAGACTATTTTAAAGTCCTTGACTCAATTTGATAACATTTATTGATTAATCATTTTACTCTGATAAGAGATTTTGACTTTAAGTTGACTATGAATTACGGCGATACTAAACTTTTATAACGAAGGAGATGGATCCTCTCTTGAGTAGAGTTTCACTTGAAGTTGTTCGATGTATACCTGTGCAATTAAAGCACTTAGCGGTACTGTTGCAGTGAAGGTGCAAAAAGTTATAGCAGGGATATAGCGGAAAATAGAGGAGGTGCAAAAAGCTTCATTAGTTATAAAACCAAATATTTAAAGTTAATTTATTCTCATTCTCACATCATTTGCGTTGGAAAAATAAATATTGTTTAATCTTATATAATAAAATCGAAGAATACCATGATTTATGCAGACTAGATTTGGTGACTACAATAGATTTCTAACTTATATTGATTAATTATGCCTTAAAACTAGATATTTAAAATACACAAAACAGGGCCTTTCATAGCATTGAAAAATGATACCAAAACTTTTAGTAGCGTTTCGTTAAACACTGCGATACGACATGCTACTAAAAGTCTAAAACTTTTCATACCGTTATAGAAAACACTACCAAACTTTACATATTGAAGAGTTTTAGAAACTCTATAAAAGTATTTCTACAGCGCTTGTCAACTTCTACCAAAGTTAACATTTTTTAATAGCGCTTTAACTTGCATCCTTCTTTAGTTTTCTGTAGCGTTGTTTTCTGTTGCTATGCATTTTTTGAGCGTTTGTACCATGCTAAAGTATATTTTTGCAATGGCTTACATTTATTTCCGTAGCGTTTTTACAACGCTACTAAAATTTATTGATTGTTTTGCAGCATACTTTAAACGTTACCGTTTTCTATTCATATTAAACCTAGTAATCAATCACATAATCATCGTATTCAAACCAATAATCAATCAATCACATAATCATCATATTCAAAAAATTGAAAAACATGTTAATCACATAATATATGATATTCATAACCATTTCGATAACAATTTCTCGACAAAATGAGCAAATTCACATAAATTCATAACTATTCATAAACAATTTTACATGGCTAGTGCCAACAAAATATTATAATATATATAATAATTAGATCCATGTTCATTACTTGATTATCCACAATTCTTTGCTGCAGATGTTCTTTACTCCGAAAAAACTAATTACCTGTAGACAAGTTTAACAATCAACAAATGATTATGAAAGTGCTTTACATAATTAAGCTATATCAAACATTCTTAATTAAACTTTTATTAAATTTGAATAATTTTTATAAAACTTAGTAAACTTAGTGAAATTTTTATAAAACTTAGTTGATTTTTATAATAAACTTACTTATTTTTTATAAAACTTAGTTAACTTAGTCAAATTCTAATAAAACTTAATTAATTTGTATAAATTTATTTAATTTTTTTATAAAACTTAGTTAAATTATATAAAACTTAGTTAGTTTTTAAAATTTTGGTTAATTTTTAAGCTCGGTTAACTTATTTATATTAACTCAAACTTATAAATTATCTCAGTTGCTAAAACTTAAAATGTCATAATTTATAGTTTAATTTGGCTATTAAAGATATGCCTAATGATAAAGCACCTGGACCGGATGGATTTCCTATTTTATTTTATGAAACTTTTTGGAATGTGCTCAAAGAAGATATAACAAAAATGTTTAATGAATTTTATGAAGGTTCATTACAGTTAGGGAGATTTAATTACGCAAATGTAATTTTATTACATAAGAAATTAGGAGCCAATCAATTAAAAGATTTTCGTCCTATTTCTTTACTAAATTGTTCTTCTAAAATCATATCTAAGGTTTTAGCTAAATATTAAATACTAAAATGATGGCATTAAGACATCACTCAAACCGCTTTCATAAAGGGTAGGAATATCACGGAAGGTATAGCAGTAGTCCAAGAATATATTAATTATTGTTGCAAGAATAATATCACTTGTGCTCTAAACTGGATTTTGCTAAAGCTTTTGATTCTATTGATTGGGTTTTTCTCAAAGATGTATTAATAGCTAGGGGTTTTAGTACTAGATGGATTGGTTGGATTATGTCTCTGCTTAAAACGGGCAATTCTAGTATTATGGTTAATGGAAATTAGGAGAAAAAATTCATCTAAACGTTGACTCAGGCAAGGGGATCCTTTGTTACCTTTATTATTTAATCTTGTTGCTGATGTTTTTTATAGAATCATTAAATTAGCTACTAATATTAGGTTGTATTGGTAATGACAATACTAGCAATGGTCTTTCTATTTTACAATTTGCAGATGATACTATGATTTTCACGTCTCATTTGCCTAAACATATTATTGCTCTTAAATTTATTTTATATAGTTTTGAACTTCTCTCGGGTTTAAAGATTAATTTTGGCAAAGGCTCAGTTTTAGTATTAAATGATACAAACAATTTTGAAAATCAAATTGCACTCACTTTAAGTTGTAAAACAATGAAATTTTCTATAGAATATTTAGGTTTCTTAATTAGACCGCAAAAACTTAAACATGAGGATTGGAATACCATTATAGATAAAATTAATAAAAGACTGTCCAATTGGAATGGTAAATTCTTATCGAGAGTGGGTAGAATTGTTCTTATTAATTCGGTTTTATCTGCATTACCCATTGATTGGATGTCGTTTTATCGTTTTTCTAATTGGGTAATAGATAAAATTGATAAAATGAAAAGAGACTTTTTATGGAGTGGGGATAATTTAAATAATAGCTCTAAATGTCTTGTAAGCTGGGAAATGGTTTGTAAATCTAAAAATGAAGGTGGTCTTGGAATTATCAATCTGCATAACTTAAATATTTCTCTTTTAGGAGAATGGATTTGGAAATTTAGTGATAATAGTGGAAAAAAATTATGGAAAGAATTAATATCGAATCAGTGGTATGGAGGTACCTATAATTTGTTTCATTATACACAAGTAACACAAATAATATTTCTCACTTCTGGAAATCGGTAATTTTAAACTTTAACATATATAAACTAGGAATTAATAATATTGTGCATTCTAGTAATAATACCACATTTTGGCATGATTGTTGGCTATTGGGTATTCCTCTTAAAGTGGAACTTAAAGAATATTATGAAATTTGTAATTTTAAATATGTACTAATTTCTAATATTTATAGACCCAATTTAAATTTTCCTTAGGAATTTAATTTTAATCGTACGTTAACTGGTAATACTTTTACTCAATTTACTCTTTTGTGTTCTAAATTAGAATTATATAATATAGACAATGATAAAGATACTATAACATGGTGTTGGGATATTAGTAAGAAATACACATCTAATTCATTTTATAAGTTTATTAATTTTTCAGGTATTAAAATAATTTTTTTAAAATACTTTTGGAAAACTAATGCTCCTCCTAAAGCTAAGGTGCATATGTGGTTAATTTTGCATAAGAAGTTGAACACTATAGAACTATTAAAAAAGAAAAATAACTTTTTTTAGCAAAGCTAGCCGGCTATAAAGTAGGCCATGCCACTGTATAAATAATGGAAAAACAGGTGTTATGCATATGCACAGAACAACTAATTGGGATAAGCAAAGAGCCCAGACCACAATAATAAAATATAAAGCACAGGTGTAACGACCGGAAAGATTTTCGACCTTGAAAATCGACACTAATACGTTCACTGTATAGAATGCCGAACAATCGAGTGCCGAAAATCCAAGACTGTTAGGGTTAAGAAGAAAAGGAGGTAGAAAAAGAACAGAAAACAACAGCACAGAATCTCACAATCGTAGCGGAACAAAAGATAATATGAAATAACAGCATTTTATACAAGAAAAGTTGTAAATGTCAATATACATACAAGATATCAGAGTACAACATATCTGGACGGTTATAATAACCTGTCCTCAACTACTGGACAAAATAGTCTATATACACGGCGGAATATACTCGATACGTCTCTGCCATCCAGCTCGTCTTCTGAGCTCCAGAGCGTCCTAACCTGAAAATCTGTAATACTCGGTCTCACCCGAGAATTAGAATAAAGTAACACCCGAGTCAGGCTGGAAACTAGCGTGAGTAAGCCCATCTAATACGAAATACTTAAGTTATAAAACTTCTTTGAAAGCCCAGGTAACTCGTCCAACATTTCGAGTTCTTATCTTGTTATAACCAACACTTATTACACAAATCCATTGATATTTTAAAATAATATCTAAGTACCGTTACTTAATTTAAATGGTCAGATTTACCAAATTTTATTCAATTCCAGCCCATACGATTCTATAATCAAGTCCGTAAAGGATTATAGTGCTTATTTAATCGAAGTGGTTCCGGATATCGCTGATATCCGATTTCGGTCTCTTCGAATCCAAACGCCATCTTTAAGCCAAGTTGTTTTTAGCAAAACAATTTCAATTTTCAGAATGTCATGTTCATATAGAAATTCCATCACACACATCTATCTCAAATAGACGTCTCACATTTCATATTTAACTGTTCATCTCAGGTTATTCCATATCACAGAACAACTGGAAACAACATACTAGAGAAACAAAGCGATCCAATGTACTTAATCCAATTTAAACTATTCATAGACTAGATTAACTAGTCAGACACAAATCATTAATTTACTTTTAAAACAGAATTTACTAATTATTTTCAAATCATGTTTAATTATCATTAAACTAGTTTCAAACCATTTTATTTTATTCTAATTAAATATCTGGAATTTATTAATAATTACAAGTATAATTAACTTAAGACTTAAATACTTAAAGGTTTAGATCATTTTATTTTATCATTAACTATTAACTAACTATTTATTTACTTTAATAAACCTTAGTAGTTAATAAATAATTAACATATATATAATTACCTAATTTAATTAATTTTTAAGTTTAAATTGTCTTATTTATCCTAGCGATTACTAATCCGAAGGTTTTAGTTAACTTAAGGTTTTAAATCACTTAATTTATATAACCATAACTAATTACTTTGTAACCATTTTCTTTTCATTTAAAACTTTTATATTTTCCCTTTTTTCTTATATATTTCTTTTATTCCTTCTCCTTTTATTCTATTTTTTCTTCTTTCTTTTCTTTTACTTTTTCTTCATTTCCCTTTATTCTTTTCCTCTTCTTTATTTTCTTTTACTTTTCTCTTTTTCTTATTTCTTTTACTTTTTCCTATTTCCTTTTATTTTCTCTTCGGCCCATTCTCTTTTCTGGCCCAATCTTCCTTTCTTCTCCTCTCTTTACTTTTTCTTCTTCCCCTATTTCCTTTATCTCCCAGATACTCCAAATTACCGTGTGCATGTGCACACGTCACCGGAGGCACGTCGAACCCCGCCGACACCTCCACCCAGTCATCCTCGTCACCCTCGACCTTATCAGCCATCCAGAATCCCATGAAAACCCTCGACTCAAAATCGAGCATAGCTCGCCATCACCAGAAAGAAGACCGACCCCTAATGGCACCTCGCACCACCGCCCTTGACCACCAGAACCCACACTGTTCCACCTGGAGCCGCGTCTAACTCTCCTCTCATTTTCCCCCTCCTCCGAGGCACCCTGATGCCGCCATGATGCCAAAATCAAACGAAGAACCTCCTCAGCCTTAACCGTGCTTTAAACCCTAATATCCCTTCGACCCGCCACCACGGCAGTTTAAACTTTATGCCACCATTTTTCCTGAGGCCACCATCCCCTCGGCCTCCTCTGGCCCCATTCTCGACCCCCAGCCACAACCCAAACGCCGTGAGTCGGTCCAAGAACCTTCTCCGATCATCACCAGATGCCCCACTAAATACATAGCTTAAAATCACGAAACTACCACCAAAAATCTTTATTTCCAAAGTCAATTCTATTTACATCAATGAAAACATGAATTAAAATGATCGATTTTTCTCGAAATAATCGTTGTCCTACTGTACATCTTCTTCATTGTATTCCTATTAGATGATATCTCATGAAATTACTCTAAAAACTAGTACATCCTAATACAACAGAAACCTTTCGAACATCATGGACCAAAACCATCTAGGTGAAGTGAATTAATTTTTTTTTGAAGTGTTAGAACATGTCAAGAAAAACAGAGGAAGGAGAATGTATACAGGCATTCAAAGCATTCATATCCAGACATATACATATACCTTCATTTCTATGCACTATGCACACTATACTGTTACTCCTACTACCCTTAACATACTCATATTTTATAAAAATTTGATCTTTAAAGATAATGTTTACTCACCTGATTTGTCTTGAATAGAAAACAAAGATCTTGAAGCTGATGCTAGCTTTTGGTCTTTTTTGATCTTTTCTTGAGTTGAGTTTAGTTTGTTTTTAAGTTGCAGAAATGTTTATCTTTTGTTTAACTTTCTTATCTTTGAATGAATGAAATAAGGAGACCAGTGGAAGTATAAATAGAGAGAAAAGTTAGACTGCATCCTTGTATGCAGTAGCTGCTATCTTCACTTTTTTTATTTATTTTATTTTATCCTCTCTTTGGTCAGAAATTATGACCTGAAATGATCTTGAGATGGAAGTGATTTATTAAAGGGGCTTT
The DNA here is from genome assembly GCA_030737815.1 of Allium fistulosum. Classification (NCBI taxonomy): domain Eukaryota; kingdom Viridiplantae; phylum Streptophyta; class Magnoliopsida; order Asparagales; family Amaryllidaceae; genus Allium; species Allium fistulosum. The sequence goes on along the minus strand of CM060904.1, from coordinate 1,187,011,902 downwards.
GCACGAAAGGTCCCTATTTTTGATGGTGTTACAAGAAAAGTCCCTGTAGAAATAAGTATGTAAATTAAGTCCCTATTTTTTCTAAATAAGAAAACGCAAGTTAGCTTGCGCTTTTTAAATTTTCAAAATTTTCAAAATCAGAAAGCGCAAACTAGCCTGCGCTTTCCTGATAGAAAGCGCAAGTTACCTTGCGCTTTTCAAAAAATTTAAAAGTTTTAAAATTTTCAAAATTAGAAAGCGCAAACTAGCTTGCGTTTTTATGATAAAAAGTGCAAGTTAACTTGCGCTTTTCAAAATTTCAAAATTTTCAAAAAATTTTGAAAAATATTTCAAAATTAGAAAAGTGCAAGTTATCTTGCATTTTCTGTCAGAAAAGTGCAAGACACTTTGCGTTTTTTTATTTTTAAAAAATAGGGACCAAATTTACATATTCATTTCTACAAGGACTTTTTGTATAACAACATCAAAAACAGGGACCTGTGACTCTTTTCTTGTTTATTAAAAGAGGATTTGACCTTTTATGTGCTTGAGTAGATAGGCAATTAAAGCATGTGTTCCCCTTTAAGTTTACATGCTCATCCATTCATAAGTATATATACATGCCCTTTTTTTCCATTTCCTGATAATGTACAAGTACATGTATGTCTTTCTCATTTTTATAATAATACATATCCTTATTTACACATGTATATTATATTCTTCATGTATACTATTATAGATATACTTATACATATACTTATGTATATATATATAGTTATGCATATGAATTTTTATCCTATTTTACTTTGCTATGTTTACCTTTTTATCTTATATATATAGATATACACATGTTTAAACATACATTTATAGATATATATTATTTCCATAAGAATTGTTCCAATAACATATATACAAATATTTACACATACAGTACTTTAATCATCATATATATCTATTTATATATGTTGTTGTCATCCTTTTATATATTTGCATTCAATACTTCCATATGTTATTAACATCGTAAGCTAGTATGTATATAAATATATACATATATATTGGATATTTTATCCTAATTTAAATGGTGGAGTTTATTATTCATTTTCTATGAGTTTTATCATATTCAAAGATTTATAATTCAATATTTATTATGGTTTTTAAATCAATATATATATATATATATCTTGATATTTTAATTATCAGAATTTATTTGTTCGACTTAAAAGACAAATATTTCAAAAATTGAAACAGTTAATTACCTCATTCCCAGACGTCAAAACCCCGGGTCGTTACATTCCTCCCCCCTTTAAAACTTTTCGTCCTCGAAAAGGAACGAAGCGAGAATTTTAATTTAATGCTTATTTTAGTTAAATTATTCTTTAAACATTTAACCCTTTTACTCTTTTATTTTAAAATTTTAAAACACTTTAAAATCTACATAATGTTACCAAAATAGCTTTTATATCAAAATACTTTTTATAACTCGATGTCTCAACAAGTCCATCCTTGTTCTCACAGAAATTCAATAATACGTTGATAACGCGTATGACTGAAAATCTATAAGTACTTAGTAAACTCGTTTTCAACACCCAATGAAAATACTTGGAAAAACTTTTATGATAATGCTCTGGAAATCATCACCCCTTCCATGGGTCGCAGTTAGAATGATGAGTATGTCACCATTCCAGCGAAAACCATAGAAAACTTTAGGCATCCGCACCTCTCGACTTTCGCCATGGAAACTGCACAGATCGCAGCTACACTCAGGGTTACATTGCTATCACAACAAAAACCTGTGTAACTGTAGGCATCAGCACCCCTCGAATTACGCTGCCAAATGAAACTTCACCACATAGATCGCAGACTACACAAAGTGATGTCACTGTTCCAGGGGAACTAGTGTAGACTGTAGGCACTCACTGCCACATGAATTTCGCTATGGAACTAAACCACATAGATCGCAATCTACCGATGTTACGTCGCTATCCCAGCGAAATCAAATGTAGATTGTAGGCAATCATTACCACTCGACTTACGCTATGGAACGGCGATAGATCGCAGTTACAACAAAGGTTACGTTGCTATCACAGCAAATCCCAATGTAATTGTAGGCATCAGCTCCCCACGAATTACGCTACCCCAAACACAATCCTCAGGAACTAGTTTTGTCCGGGCTCAAGGCAGAACCACCCAGTGGATCTCCTACTATAAGTTTCAACTCTAAATGGGAGCGCCTTTTCCCCATAGCATTCTCAAAACATTTTATACTATACACTTATAGTATCTTTCAAATCATGCTCTTTATATATATATATATATCACATATAAATCCCAGTTACACAAAATCGATAATTCTCAAACTTGGCTTTCCAAGTTCCTAAAATTTTCTTTTTGCCAAATCAAAAGCTTTTCAAAATCAATGAGTTCCAAAATCCTTTTCAGTTCCACCCTCATATACATATAAAAATCATTTATATATATATACACACATATATATAAGATTATTCTTCAACTTGAATAATTTCCGGACCATTTCATTCTTATATAAATTCCACTTTACATTTCAAATATCTTTTAAAGATCATTCCTTCTGGTTATATTTTCAATAAGGGAAGTTTTTAATATATAACCTCATTAATGCCAAATCAAATTTTGAAGTTTGATTTCCTTTTCCGAAGTCATTTGTCACTTTACTTATTTCTTGCAAGGTAAATTCCCAGTTATAATGACTATTTACTCTTTACTTTTATCACCATATATTTCTCAAAATATACTCTTTCACTTCAAATCATTTTTGCTTCAATATCCGATTCGGTTCCAATTCGGAATTGCTTCAATTTCCCATTTGGATTATAACTTCAATTCAACCCAATTAGTATTTAAACCCATGATTTAAATATAAACAATTTCCACTCTGACCAGTTTGAATTTAAATAGTTTAAAATAGTTAAGTAGTTGTAAAATAGTTAAATAGTAAGTATAAGATAGTTTTAGTTAAAAAGAATGGTTTGTATAGTAAATAGCTTGGAAAAATAGATCTAAGGTAGTTATATTAAAACAATTTGTTTGAAAATAGTTCAGAGTCAAACTGGCTCAATCTCCAAATCAATCATTTTTCAATTTAAACCTCCACTTCCATTTAAATTGATTCAATTCCAATTCAATTTGAATTAACTTCGATTCCCATTCTAATTCAAATCAGTTCCCAATTGAATTCTTAACTTATTCAACTTCGATTACACTCCCAATTAGTTCAATTCAGTTTCAAATTAATCTCAATTCCATTCTCAATTTCCAACCATCTTGATTTATATAAATTCAGGTTCGATTTCAAAATACCGATTTAATTACTTAAATCAAGTTAGCCTTTAACCTTTAATTTAACACCCCAAGTCTTTAAACAATTTAATTCCGAGTCCAAATTCCAAATATTCATTTTGAATTTCCTTTACTTAAACTTATTTGAGATTCGATTGAGAGTTAAAATCTTCTTAAACAAATCAATTCTCAGATTTCAATTGATTTCCCAATATTACTTCAATTTTTTTTAAACCCAATCCCTTTAAACAATTCTGGTTGATAAGTCCATTTTTAACATTTCAATCTTAAGTCCAACGTGATTCCATTTTCCTAAGTTCAATTTTTATTTCTAAAAATCAAAATCATTTAAGTATTTTTAAAATAAAGTTTTAGTTCCATTTAATTTTCAGCAATGGATGTATATCATTTCGATCCACTTTTTAATTTATTCGAGATAATCCACTTCTCAGTTTTATTTATACTGTTAATAAAAAACAGGATGATAGCAGGATATAAGGGTAAATAAACATCCAAATTATCCAAAACACCAATCCATAGCATCCACTACCTATTTCTAGAATTTAAACCCGGTTTATTATTTCAAAAGCTGTTTGAAATTGTCCATACATAGCCTTTTATCAAATCCATACTTCCCCTTTTCAATTTTTATCCATTTAACTTTCCTAAGTTAAATTTTCAATTTCACATTGAAATTTTCCAATTCAGGTTGTACGTTCAAACTTATTTAACTTCCTCTAAGTTAAATTTCCCATTCGTTTAATCCATTTAACCTTACTCAATTTAATTTTTTCATTCCAAATTTAATTTTTATCAATATCCCTTCCCACTTATAAGTTCAAAAACTTATTTTTCTTAGGGTTATATTCCATATTCTCAAGGGGATTTCAGAATTCAAACATCACCATTTATTTCAAATCAACTTTGAAATCATATATGTATCTACATATATATATATATATATATATATATATATATATATATATATCTCATTCACATAACCAATCACACTTTAAGTTTTCAAACCATCCTAGGTTTTTAGATCCAGAACAAATTCATCTTTCCACAACTCTTGTCTTAAAACAAGGATTTCTATATTCAAAAATATTCCAAATAATATTACTTATTGTTTCCTTAAACATTTTGAAACAATTTCCAATTTCTCTGGCTTAGATTTAAAACTTCACAATTTAAATCCATTTCAATTTATAAGTCGCATTTATAAATTCAACTTAGATAATTTCACTTCCTTAAACATTTTATAATGTTTTATCAATGTTTATTCTGTGATAAACATCCTTTACAATAACCAATTTTATGATAAAAATCAATATTATCGTATTCAGGGCCAAACAGACCATATATTCCATAATAACTTCCTGGTAAAAGAAATCAGGGTAAATTTATTTCATTTCAAAACACTTTGAAAATTTCTTTTGAATCACCAGGACTTAAATTCAGGTTTGAACCCATTTCTAGCTTAACTTATTTGTATAGTTAATCCTTGTCCAAATTTCTATTCGGTTATATGTTAAACCACTTAAATCTTATAATCTTATTTAAATTCAATAATCAACAACCAATTACCTTAATATATATAACTTAGAAAAATTATTTCTTTATATATCAAAATTTAAGCTTATATAAAAATCATTTTTAAAACTGTTTTTAAAATCATTATATAAGAAAATAACAAGTACGCCCTCATATACACTCCACTCAACTCATTCTAGGGTACTGCAGACCCTATCTCTAATGAGTAATCCCCACCAGAGCCAAGGTTCTCGCTTAACCTTCTGCTCTGATACCAACTGTAACGGTCGGAAAGATTTTTGACCCCTAAAATCGACACTAATACGTTCACTGTATAGAGTGCCGAACAATCGAGTGTCGGAAATCCCAGACTGTTAGGGTTAAGAAGAAAAAGAGGTAGAAAAAGAAGATAGAACAACAACACAGAATCTCACAATCGCAGCGGAACAAAATATAATATGAAATAACAACATTTTATATAAGAAAAGTTGTAACTGTCAATATACATACAAGATATCAGAGTACAACATATCTGGACAGTTATAATAACCTGTCCTCAACTACTGGACAAAATAATCTATATACACAGCGGAATATATTCGATACGTCTCTGCCATCCAGCTCGTCTTCAGAGCTCCAGAGCATCCTAACCTGAAAATCTGTAATACTCGGTCTCACCCGAGCATTACAATAAAGTAACACCCGAGTCAGGCTGGAAACCAGCATGGGCAAGCCCATCTAATATGAAATACTTAAGTTATAAAACTTCTTTGAAAGCCCAGGTAACTCGTCCAACATTTCGAGTTCTTATCTTGTTATAACCAACACTTATTACACAAATCTATTGATATTTTAAAATAATATCTGAGTACCGTTACTTAATTTAAATGGTCAGATTTACCAAATTTTATTCAATTCCAGCCCATACGATTCTATAATCAAGTCCGTAAAGGATTATAGTGCTTATTTAATCGAAGTGGTTCCGGATATCGCTGATATCCGATTTCAGTCTCTTCGAATCCAAACGCCATCTTTAAGCCAAGTTGTTTTTAGCAAAACAATTTCAATTTTCAGAATGTCATGTTCGTATTGAAATTCCATTACACACATCTATCTCAAATAGACGTCTCACATTTCATATTTAACTGTTCATCTCAGGTTATTCCATATCAAAGAACAACTGGAAACAACATACTAGAGAAACAAAGCGATCCAATGTACTTAATCCAATTTAAACTATTCATGGACTAGATTAACTAGTCACACACAAATCATTAATTTACTTTTAAAACAGAATTTACTAATTATTTTCAAATCATGTTTAATTATCATTAAACTAGTTTCAAATCATTTTATTTTATTCTAATTAAATATCTGGAATTTATTAATAATTACAAGTATAATTAACTTAAGACTTATAATTACTTAAAGGTTTAGATCATTTTATTTTATCATTAACTATTAACTAACTATTTATTTACTTTAATAAACCTTAGTAGTTAATAAATAATTAACATATATATAATTACCTAACTTAATTAATTTTAAGTTTAAATTGTCTTATTTATCCTAGCCATTACTAATCCCAAGGTTTTAGTTAACTTAAGGTTTTAAATCTGTAATATCCCACCTTTTTGTACGCTTAGGCAGACACACGTGCCGACTTAAACCATACAGAAGGGCGTATTGTTATGGGGTAACTAAGAAAAAGTGGAGAAATAAAAGAAACAAAATAGAATCTTGCAGCGGAACGATAAAATATAATAATCAAATAACAGTTCATGAAGCTGTTTTACAAAACATTTGATTATACTTATACAATACATATCAGAGTTACACATACCAGAGAATGATAATTAAAGCAGCGGAATACAATGGTGTAGTGGAATATAATAAATAGTAGTAATAAAATCTTCATCTTCGTCCTCCAGAAATAGGGCCTTCAAATCCTGAAATGCTCAGGCTGACCCGAGCGAATTGAAAAGACAAAACACTCGAGTCGGAACTAAAAGATCTTATGTAAGTTAAATCAATGATAAATATATGAGTGGAACGGCGTCAGAGATGTTTACGAGATTTGACATCTCCTATCCAGTGTCTAACATGAGTGCAGTAACTTAACAGATGCTCGGGATTCACATCCCCTAAGGATCCGTTAAACTATATACTATGTAGTAATATTCGCTATTATAATAATGTCTAATATAACATAAACATACTTTTAAATAGCATTAAGGAGTGACCCAATATTCCCCTTAACACGTAATAGTCCCAGTAGTCTATCCAGTATTAGCATACTCCCAAAATGGGGGCTACCCTCGATACTCCACAGGCTACGGGAGAAATCACAACTCGTAGTAAAGCTCGATATGGTAGGTGACACGGCACACAAGGCAATGCCAGGGAAGATATACCAATTACGCATCCGGACTGGTGGTGACGCATAGCAGCCACTATCGCCCACCTCGAACAACACTCCCAAATCAAGGGTACGCACCAAATCAATCACAAGCAATAGAATGGTATCGAAGAAGTGTGTCCGATCAGAGGTGCTACCTCCTTGGCCCGTCGATCGCTCCTGTTTTAGCCACCTTATGCCAACTCATGGGAGTTGGGTCCACGTATATACCTTAGGATCGTCGCCACCATCCTACTTCATTCTGGAAACTCCACCGCGTACACAGTTGTCAAAGTGGTTTTCGGTATCGACAGAGAGTATGTCCATATCCGATCCCGGTCTCTTTAACAACCAAACGTTATTATAACACCGTGGTCATTTAAAAATATATATACTTTTAAAAACAAAATCATTGCCCTTTCAAAACATATTCTTTATTTCAAAATAGTATATACTTCAAAAACCAAAATATTATTGCCATTTCAAACCATATCCTTTACTTCAAAATAGTATATACTTTAAAACCAAAATATTTTTGCCATTTCAAAACCATATCCTTTACTTCAAAATAGTATATACTATAAAACCAAAATATTATTGCTATTTCAAACCCAAATTATCAATGTATTATTTCCATTTCGAAACCCAATTCAATAATATATCATTTCCATTTCCAAAACAATTTAATAATATCTTATTTAAATAAAACCCAATTTCCAATCACTAATCTTTCTTTAATTTAGAAAAACTTGAAATATCCTTTTAAATTATCGTAAACCCAAACAACATTTTGAAGTCATATTCTAAATTTTCAATTTCAATAGGTTTCCAATCAATATATTCACAGATAATTCTTAAATAAATTCTATTTCAAATAAATTCATTTTTCAAACCATATTACTTTCAAAGTTATAACGATTTCGAAAACCAACACTTTGAAAACAATAATACCTTAATTTAAATAAAACATTTCAATTTTGATATATTTCAAGTCTTTAAATATTCCAAAATTCCCAACCTAATCTGATAATCTTATATATACCTTAAATTCAATTTACTATTATTTAGTTTAGAAATATTTATTTAATAAATTCAATATCCCTTAAATAAAGCTCAAACTTGAAAAATTCGTAAATTAAACTTAAAACATCATCAAGTTATACATAGCTTAAATTTTATAATTTAACAATATATAAAATAATATTTATATAATATCAAAATTAGTATATATATATAAACCCTTATTTTCCAAAACCCATAGAAATCATTCCAAATATATATATATATATATAGACCGACGGTGTCTGTATATGATTTTCTATCCTATGATCAAGTGATACAGATATTTATCATTTCAATCCGCAATTTAAAAATAAAAATACGGTTATATATAATTTCAAACCGCAATCCCGAATGAAATAAAAATGCATAACAACTTGCAGTTTATAACAATATAAATACAACATCCATTCATCCAATATCAACCATCAACCATTTATCACAATCATCATCCAATTCAACAATAACATCAATACAGAACAGAAAATAAATAACAGGTATTTACTGGCAGTTTATATTCAAAAATAAATTATATAACAATTTAACTGGCAGTTTATATTCAAAAATAAATTATATAACAATTTAACTGGCAGTTTAAATGCAATAATAAATCAAATAATAATTTAACTGGCAGTTTAAATGCAATAATAAATTAAATAACAACTTAATCCAATAAATTCAATTTAACTGAGATGATGATTAAAAATATGCCAAACAGTCATAAATAAACTTTTAATCACATCAACAATTAATTTAACACGCATAAGAAATTTTAGTAGTTGTGAGTGGGTTAAAACACTCACCTTTGGATTTAAATTGAATTTAAATCCAATTTAAACCCAAAATTTGAACAGTCTCCAAATTCATCCAAACCAGCGTCAAAGTGTCCAGAATTTCGATACGATCCTAGCAAAACAAACCGCATCCAAATCCGTGTCCGTATGCAAAAGTTATGATAATTAGAGTATTGAAAAATTCTGGTCCTGGGTCGACTTCGGGATCAACTTCGGTCCGCCGCCTCAAATCCCCGGTGCTTGCTCTGAGTTTTTGCCAAAACAACCCGGAGACCTGAGTCATTTCCTTCCTGACCCGATGTATCTCCAGGGTTTTTGCCTCTGAAACTCGAAGCGCGACCCGAAGTTGCTGCAGATTTGCAAATTTTTTTTTTTTGAAATTAGATTTTGGAATTTGGGAATTAGGTTTTGTCTTCCATTGGAATGAGGAGTTAAGAAGGAGATGTATGTACAGACAAATGACAATGAGGAACAATTAGGGTTTATAACGAGGTATTTATAGACAAAGCAGAAAATAGAGTAGATGGACAAGATTGATTTGAGTTTTGAACGTAATTAACCCGAAAAGCCCGTTTCGATTTTGGAACGGAAATGGGTCAACCCATATATCAAAATATATGTTTTCAAATATTTTAAAATCAATGGAACAGGTTTCAAGTCCAAATTCCATCGTATGAAGAAGTTATGCAAAAATCAAGTTATTTCAAATTGATTTCAATTAATTTCAATTAAATTGATTTCAAGGCATTTCAAGCCCGTACGATCAAACGACAAGCCCGATCGTTATGAAACTTGGAATCCTACAAAAATTCACCGTTATGGATCCGATGAAACTGGTTTCGTCGAAATCCGAGTTAGTGGCCAAAATGGCTATTTTCCAGTTAATTAAATAAATAAATATTAAATCAATTAAGTCCCTTTTTAATTCAAATTTAATAGCTAACATTTTCTACCCCCCCCCCCGATTACATATAAACTTATAATTCATTAACCAAAATTTCCATGTCAATCAAATAAGGATTAATTGCAAACTTACAGTGTTTACCTTCAATTTAAGTAAATTCAAGTAAATTATATTTTTAATTTCAAATAAATTAATTCAATGTGGTTCCAATCTCTTTATTTAATCAATCATCCTCTTATGGATAAGTTTGACATTACTATATACCAATTACCCTAATATTTTACAGTCATTACCTAAATTCATATTAACATAGTATTTAATTACGTTAATTAATTGCAATGGATTTAGCTCTAATTTAATTAAGTAAATAGGTAAACAGTTAATAATTATCACCATTAGCCAAGGTTAATCTCATTCATACTTTATTATCAACCAACAAATATTATAATATAATCACTTATCTAACATTGAATTTATCAAATTCCAGTTTATTACGTATTATTACATCCACTAATATACCTTTGCATTTATTCCCCAATTTACTATTTACAATCAATTATAACCTTACAATTGTTTTCAATTAATTGGGATCGCACTAAATTAGCTATTCATTAACTTGCATTAACATTATTACATTCCATACCTGTTCTTCAATCTATTATTATCAAAAATGTATGAAATTGACATTGGTTGTATTTATTACATTGATATTACCCAATTCATTCCAATATCAATTTGTCATAGTATTTAACTCCATTTATTATGGATTGAATCCAATTAAATTTTAAATTAATTCCAAATAAACTAATTAGATTCAATTCCAATCCTTTAATTAAGTCTATTATTACTCTATAAACTTAGTTACTATTTGTTTGTCTTTCATTACATTAATATATCCAAATTTCCATCATTATAATTTTGCCAAATATATACACTAATCACGATTAATATTCTCAATAAATTTATTTACTTGGTTTCATGCTTTTTATTACATCAATTACTACCTTATAAATAGATCTACGTTTCTATTAAATTTATATTCACACTTTCCGTTAATATATTAATTATCATTAAAGTAACCTTTAATTACCTTTATTCGTAATTGGTAAATTAACTGGTAACAACAACCATTTGTCACCATTACACCCTTTATAACTTGCATGTTTATTCTTCACAAACAATTACCATCTATTATATTATTTCACACATTAATTCAAAAGTTACATATGCTTTCTCATACTCCATTTATAACCAAGTCATAACATTTAAATTATTTTATTTAATTGGGAATTTCATTCAAGTTCATTAATTAATAACTTTAATTAACCTTGTTACGTTTCCTTTTAGTTAATTTTCATTATTACATTATTACAACTTTTATTAATAATTCACAAATTTTTTTATTTTCTACAATATTAAATTTAAAAAATCTCATTAAATTAACAGTTTTAATTATTGAAAATTTACGGGTCGTTACAAAATCACTTAATTTATATAACCATAACTAATTACTTTGAAACCATTTTCTTTTCATTTAAAACTTTTATATTTTCCCTTTTTTTTCTTATATATTTCTTTTATTCCTTCTCCTTTTATTCTATTTTTTTCTTCTTTCTTTTCTTTTACTTTTTTTCATTTCCATTTATTCTTTTCCTCTTCTTTATTTTCTTTTACTTTTCTCCTTTTCTTATTTCTTTTACTTTTTCCTATTTCTTTTTACTCTCTTCGGCCCATTCCCTTTTTTGACCCAGTCTTCCTTTCTTCTCCTCTCTTTACTTTTTCTTCTTCCCTTATTTCCTTTATCTCCCAAATACTCCAAATTACCGTGTGCACGTGCATGCATCACCGGAGGCACGTCAAACCCCGCCGACACCCCCACCCAGTCATCCTCGCAACCCTCGACTCTTTTGGCCATCTAGAATCCAATGAAAACCCTCGATTCAAAATCAAGCAGAGCTCGCCATCACCAGAAAGAAGACCGACCCCTAATCGCACCTCGCACCGCCGCCCTTGACCACCAGAACCCACGTTTTTCCACCTGGAGCCGCGTCTGACTCTCATTTTTCCCCCTCCTCCGAGGCACCTCGATGCCGCCATGACGCCAAAATCAAACGACGAACCAACTCGGGCTTAACCGTGCTTTAAACCCTAATATCCCTTCGACCCGCCACCGTGGCAGTCTAAAAGTTATGCCACCATTTTTCCCGAGGCCACCATCCCCTCGGCCTCCTCTGGCCCCATTCTCGACCCCCAGCCACGACCCAAACGCCGTGAGTCGGTCCAAGAACCTTCTCCGATCATCACCCGATGCCCCACTAAATACATAGCTTAAAATCACGAAACTACCACCAAAAATCTTTATTTCCAAAGTCGATTCTATTTACATCAATGAAAACATGAATTAAAATGATCGATTTTTCTCGAAATAATCGTTGTCCTACTGTACACCTTCTTCATAGTATTCCTATTGGAGGATATCTCATGAAATTACTCTAAAAACTAGTACATCCTAATACAACAGAAACCTTTCGAACATCATGGACCAAAACCATCTAGGTGAAGTGAATTAATTTTTTTTTGAAGTGTTAGAACATTCAGGAAAAACAGAGGAAGAAGAAAGTATACAGGCATTCAAAGCATTCATATCCAGACATATACATATACCTTCATTTATATGCACTATGCACACTATACTGTTACTCCTACTACCCTTAACATACTCATATTTTATAAAAATTTGATCTTTAAAGATAATGTTTACTCACCTGATTTGTCTTGAATAGAAAACAAAGATCTTGAAGCTGATGCTAGCTTTTGGTATGTTTTTGATCTTTTCTTGAGTTGAGTTTAGTTTGTTTTTAAGTTGCAGAAATGTTTATCTTTTGTTTAACTTTCTTAGCTTCGAATGAATGAAATAAGGAGACTAGTGGAAGTATAAATAGAGAGAAAAGTTAGGCTGCATCCTTGTATGAAGTAGCTGCTATCTTCACTTTTTTTATTTTTTTTATTTTATCCTCTCTTTGGTCAGAAATTATGACCTGAAATGATCTTGAGATGGAAGTGATTTATTAAAAGAGGATTTGACCTTTTATGTGCTTGAGTAGATAGGCAATTAAAGCATGTGTTCCCCTTTAAGTTTACATGCTCGTCCATTCATAAGTATATATGCATGCCCTTTTTTTCCATTTCCTGATAATGTACAAGTACATGTATGTCTTTCTCATTTTTATAATAATGTATATCCTTATTTACACATGTATATTATATTCTTCATGTATACTATTATATATATACTTATACATATACTTATGTATATATATAGTTATGCATATAAATTTTTATCCTAATTTACTTTGCTATGTTTACCTTTTTATTTTATATATATAGATATACACATGTTTAAACATATATGTATAGATATCTATTATTTCCATAAGCATTTTCCAATAACATATATACAAATATTTACACATACAGTACTTTAATCATCATATATATCTATTTATATATGTTGTTGTCATCCTTTTATATATTTGCATTCAATACTTCCATATGTTATTAACATCATAAGTTGGTATGTGTATAAATATACACATATATATTGGATATTTTATCCTAATTTAAATGGTGGAGTTTATTATTAATTTTCTATGAGTTTTATCATATTCAAAGACTTATAATTCAATATTTATTATGGTTTTTAAATCAATATATACATATATCTAGATATTTTAATTATCAAAATTTATTTGTTCGATTTAATAGACTAATATTTCAAAAATTGAAATAGTTAATTACCTCATTCCCAGACGTCAAAATCCCGGGTCGTTACAACATGAGTTAGGCATAGAGAGCCTAAACTACTAATCAAAAAGACTATGTGCCCTTCGAAGAGGAGCTGCCACTACCCACAATCGACGAGGGGCTAATAACATGCACATACCTAGAGAAATGTGATGCCAGATTTGGAACAAAACCATCCGAAGTTGGAGAGTAAAAAATTTCCTATCCCAAGGGACGTCGTAAAACTTACTTTTATTCTCCTCACCAATGTCACCTTCCCGAGTAAGTAACAGACCCTCTCCATCGATGTGATAAATGAGAAAGCGACTCTCGCCCACAACTTCATGGATATAGGCAAAATAAACGCCAGACTCGGGCGAGTACCGCATTTCAGAATGAGCATAAATCCAGGCCCGCTCCTCAGAATTCCATGCAATAGGATCAGACAAAGTAGAAGAAGCATGCTCAATCTAGGCCACACCAGTAGGAGGCACAACAGCAGGTGCAACAACATGAGAAAAAAAAGCAGAGGTCGGGCCAAGAGGGGCATCATCAATGGGAGCGACATGGGCATCATCAATGGGAGCTACACAAAACAGAGCATCAGATGTGAGAGAAGCAACCTTCGGAACCCATTTCCGGATAGGAGGACGAGGAAGAGGAATCCGAGTAGTAAGGGTAACAAAACCAGTAGAGGCCGAGCCAGAACACTCATTCGAAAGATGCCCAAAGGACTGACAGGACGTACAAATCTCAAGTTTCCAACTGTAGCGAACTCTGACCTCAGCAAAAAGGCCCTCATCAAGTCTAACTTTTAAGACAGAAGGAAGAGGCTTGGCAGGAGTTATTTCGATTAGAACTTTTGGCATAAACTAATCTCTTTCTGGCCATAGTGCTAGCATCATAACAAATTACCATACCAATAAGTCTTGCCAGCCAATCAATCTCAATAAGAGGCTGTAGAACAGATGGAATGTGAGAAAAATGGGCCCAAACAGGAATAGATAAAACCTGAGCTCTAGCTCGATCCACAGACGGACTCCAGGTTGTAATATGAATGGTTACCCTTCGATGAGAATAGGGTCAGCTTTTAGAATACGCTGTCTTTTATCACTACGCGAGAATTTAAAATAGAACATATCGTTATCAAAATGAACACTCAGGCCTCCTCTAGGCTTCCAAACCTGGTTGCATCTAGCCTTAACAAGATGATAGGAAGGATTGGAGTCGAGGAAGAATCCCACCAAAAAATCTTTCCAATAAACAACACGGCGTCAATCACTTCATTCAGAGGAATTATTACACCGTCAATCTCAACATTATCAAAAGAACGAGGTGCATACACCCCCGCATTAACCAGCATTCTGGAAAATAAAGACGACCACGAAGGGGGAGCCATCGGTGGATTGGGTTCCACGGGGCTAGCATAATTAACTACAGGCGTAGGTTGACAAGCAGGAGAACTGGATAAGTTAAAATCGTGTTTGGCATTAACACAAACACCTGGATTGCAATCACACAGTTTGCCACTGTCAATAGATCTAGACCCAACCGCCTCATGCTCAGAAACACTAGCAACATTGTCATCTACGGCCTAAGCCATGGACCCATTTCCACAATCGTTTATTTCATTTAACACGGATTCAACAGCACCATTTTTTGTACCATCGAGCAATCCCACATCTGACTGCGACCAAGCAGCAGTACCAACAGAAGCTAACAGAGGAGTTAATAAATGCTCATCACAAAGCGAGGCATAGACTGGCAGCATTGATGCGGCACCATGAGGAGAGGACAGCTCAGACAGCAGGCATGCAAGGGGATTGTCGTGGCTTGAAACAATAGGAGTTGACACGGTGGACTCAGGGACAGAAGGAGTTGACTCGGCTGGAACCAGAAGATCAGGCGGATCCATAGGCGCGCTAACCACGAGAGAATCTGGAAAGGCGGGTTTAAGCTTCTTCTTATGAGGCATGAGAAAGAGACGAGGAAGAACAGAGCTCAGACAGAAGGCACGAGATCCAGAAGAAACACAAAAACTTGGAGAATCGCCGTTAATTTCAGAAGATGGTCGCCATTATAAATTATCAAAACCAAATCTGATATTTTTAGTGATAAAAAATGCTATTTTTGTAATAATAAAAAGGAGGATATTATGCATTTATATTTTAAATGTAATAACACTAAATTTATCCTTGTAAAAACTTTAATTTATTCGATTTTAATATAAATTTTACTTATATAACTAGTGAGTTATATTGGAATGATATTCGATTTCATTATAAGGGTCAAGATAGATTTATATTAGATACCATTTTCACTATTATATGTTGGTATATTTGGTTTGATAGAAATCAACGTATTTTTAATAATATTAATTTAGGTTTGGATAATTTAATATATGCTATTTCTTTATTTAGTTTAAATTGGATTTCAAATCCTAGTTATAAATTAAATAATAATTTAAATTTTAAGGAGTTTCTTAGAAAAACAAAGTTTCGTATAGATTTATTTAGGAATTCATTTTTTCTAATAGAAATAATAATATAAGTCTAAGTTTAGATTACTTAGATATTCAATCTAGGAATTCTCTTATTAATTTGCCTCTATTAGAATATTAATTTTTTGTAATTAGTTTTCTACATTATATTAATGGTGCCAAGATTATTATATTCTACAATACATTATGAATTATATTTTATCCATTATGTAACATGCTTTTTAGATTTTAACATATGGTATGTAAATATATGGTATTATATCTAAAGATTGATGGAGGTGTTCCTTTTAATATTAGGATTTATAGCTTAGGGTGGAAATATCCATCTATGATTTGATTATTTTATTTTGTAGATTTTAGAATTATAGGTGATGTTAATGTAGTTCTTTTATTTTCATTCAACACTTTATGTTTGGAATTTATGGATTTTTTAATTTATTCTAATCTTACTTTTTAATTGTTTTTAAATCTGTTTTCAAATTTATTATCAGGTTTGTGATACTAATATAATTTCTAAAACTAATCTTAACATTCTATCTCATAGTATAAGTTTTTAATTCATTGTGGCACTATTATGTTTTTTATTGTTTTGTAGTTCATGTTTTTATTGAATGTTCCGTCACATATTATGGTTTATAATTATTAATCTAGTGGTTTAGTTGATCTGTTTATGATATCAGTTCAAGTATTACAAGAGATTGTCATAACTTTCTTTTATATAATGTTCATGGGTCTGTTAATTTTTTTTTCAAAGTTTAAGTTTTAGTGGTTGTTTCTTACATGCATTCTAGTTTGTTGTTAATTTTCTTGCAAGCTTTATTATTTTGCCATATCTGAATTTTGTTCAATGTTGTTGTAATGCACTATTATATTTTATTGACAGCTATCTTTCTAATGAGTTGCTTCATGTTTCAGGGAATTGATTTGAAGAATGAGAATTTTTATGATGAATTAGTTCGTGTATTATAGTGGGCGGAAAATTTATATGTTTGCATTTTTTCATCTTAATATCTTGTAATTGTATAAATTCAGCTTTCTAGATTTTATTCAGTGGATTGCATAAACTAATTTAAGCCTGTAGTTAAAATATGCAGGTCTCACATTCATATTTGCAGGTCTCGCATTCATATTTTCATGTCAAAGTGTATAACTTGATGTGTCTTTAGGATTATGGTTTTAACATATAGGTCTAGTATTCATATTACCAAAGTATTGTGTTTTAGGATCGTGACCTTTGGTTTATTATGCTGTGTTTGTATCATGTTTATTTGTATTATTGTCATTTTTGCTGTGATTATCTAAACTCAAAATGTGTTTGTATGGCACGTTGGTTATTTTTACTAGTTCATTTTGTTTGTACAGGCATGCATTTTGTTTGTATGGCACGTTTTTTATATAATTATGTATATCTCACGATTAATGCATTAGTCTGATATTATAGTGTTTTACTTGACAAGTATAAGTTTTTAATTATTCATATATATTAGTTATATATTCTTTTTTAGATTGTGTAGTTTGCTTTGCATATATAAAATAACTATACATACATATATACTTATGTATATATGTATGTATTTCATCTTACAATCTCTGTTTAGTTTATTCTTAGCAGCCGCAGGTGTTGGTACTGGATTAGAGAGTTACTGCTGATATAGTGGATTAGAGTTTTTTGTATATTTTATTGTACTCTATCGTTGGACCTTAGTATAGGTTTTTGGGAGGGTTTTTTCTTTTATTTTGTCTTAATTGTACGGGAGGTTTTTTGCTATCTGTCAGGCTTGTTGGCAGCTCTTCTATAGTATAGAATAAAATTAGATGAGTGCTCTCCTCCTTGTGAGGATCACCTATTTTTCTCAAAAAAAATCTCAAACTTAAACTTTATTGACTTAGTTAATTTTTATACATCATCTCAAACTTATAAATTTTTCATAAATTTAATTAATTTATTATTATTATTGTAAAATTAGTTAATTATTATTATTATTATAAACTTAGTTCATTTTTATAAACTTATTTAATTTTTATAAAACTTAGTTAACTTAGTTAACTTTTATAAACTTAGTTTGTGTTATTATTGTTATTATTATTATTAATCATAATTATGATACTTAGTTGACTTGGTTAATTTATTATTATTATTACTATAAACTTAGTTAATTTTTATTAAACTATAGTTTATTATTACTATTATAAACTTAATTATTATTTTTATCAAACTTAGTTTATGATTATGATTATGACTATTATTATTATTATAAACTTGTTAATTTTTATAATACTTAGTTAATTTTTATAAAACCTAGTTAATTTTTATAAAACTTAGTTAATTTATTCAAACTATTATTTATTATTATTATTAAACTTATACGTTATCTCAATTGCTAAAACTTAAGATGTCATAACTTATATTTTAATTAACTTAAACTTATAAATCTCAAACTTAAACACTATAAACTTAGTTAATTTTTATAAATTATCTCAAACTTACAAATTTTTCATAAACTTTGTTAATTTGTTATTATTATTTTAAACTTAATTAATTTATTATTATTATAAACTTAGTTAATTTTTATAAAATTATTTAATTTTTATAACTTCGTTAATTTTTATAAACTTAGTTTTTGTTATTATTGTTATTATTATTAATTATAGAATTTAGTTGACTTAGTTTATTTTTGTTATTATTATAAATTTATTAATTTTTTCAATCAATATATAGTTTATTATTATTGTTATTGCTATTGTTATTATAAACTTGGTTAACTTTCTGTCAAACTTAGTTTATTATTATTATTAATATAAATTTGTTAATTTATAATACTTGGTTATTTTTTATAAACATGTTTAATTTTTTATAAAACTTATTTAATTTATTCAAACTATTGTTTTATTATTATTATTATTATCATTATTATTATAAACATAGTTAATTTTTATAAACTTTGTTAATTCTTATAAAACTTAGTTAATTTTTTTTCTAATGGAACTAATAATAATGTCGTGTACATTTCATACTTATTTGTTTTATAGGACTATGAGTGTGGCATGATAACCTAATATTGGTAAAACAATATAATCTGATTTGTCATATATGAAACTTCGCTTCACTGTTCTAGTTTTGGTTTTCAGAATAGATTGATTTATCATCTTTATGAAATATAACAAAATTGAAGAGATCAAAGTTAAAGAACTCGTGTAGATATAAGTGTAGTTTGTGTTTATTCAGCAAACGGCGTATAAAGAAGAAAAATCTCAACACTCAGACCCCAAAATCTGATGGTACTTTAATTTGCAACTCCCAAATCTGATGATTTGAATAATTAGATTCTTGAAAGTTTCTAATCTGAACTGAATTTGCACCAAGAAGAAGAAACTCACCAGCATCAGCATCAATTTCTACATCTCCAATCCCAGATATTGATATATCTCTACCGCTAAAATCTTCTTTGATTATTCTTGCAATTTGCATTACTTTTGCAAGTGCAATTGGATGAACACCTTTTGCAGAATAACCACTAGGAGTCGAGTAGCTGCGTAAAGAGATTAACCCATATAAATGCAGAACAGAACTAGAACTTTTTCGTTATGGGTCAAATTATTTGTATTTAAATACATGTGATACTATTTTACACATACCCAAACAGACTTCATATTAAACAATTACATGTGATACTATTTACTTGCGGCTCAAACGCAGAACTCTGTCACGAGAAGAAACATCTCTTGAAATATAAGCTTCTTTTGATGAAAAGCAGTGCCTATTCAAAGGACACACTTCAATAACATTGCTACTCGATTCCATTTTTGATCAAAAGATCTTTATTTCAAGTCCTTCTCACTAGTTTAAATTAGAATGATTGTTGGAATTCCAAAAATGAATGAAATATACATTAGTCCCACATTGGCAAAAATAAGAGAAAATTCATGAATATATACCAAATCCTCAAACCCTATATTAGCCCTTAGGGTCAGGTAACTTTGTGTGAGGGGAAGGATCTATATCTCATGACTAAAACGCGCGTGCACTGCCCGCCCGTATCGTACCGGGCTCGGGCTTGGGTTCTGGTTCTGGTCTAATGTGATATCATATTTTTGCTAAAACATTTTTCTGGAAAGATACGACTTTTAATTTTAAACAGTCGCAGTCTTTTATTGAATGGTAGCGACGAACGGTAACGGGTGCGACCCGTTGGACAGACATGTTTATTCTAAAGGGATGACGGACTGCATATAAATAATGGAGAATACTGATCACATTCTCCATCCGATTTTCAGTCTTCGTCTTCTCTCTTCATATCGAAAAATACTGCTGCCATTGAAACACAGAGGGATCATACTCTTTATAGTCTCGACCAGACAGATTCTATTGTATCTTGGGAAGCTTTGCAAATCAAAGTTTTAAGGAGATTGTTAAGGAAAGCCTCAGAATCCACATTTTATTTCCTGATCGTATCGATTGCTTTTATTTCATTCTGTTGGATGCGTTCTTAATTCCCCTTGAAACTACATCTTCAAACTTTGAAAAATTCGGGGAATTTTTCTGAAAATAGAAAGTTGCGAACTTTCTATTTCTGATCTGTTTGTTTGCACGTTATTTTGATTTTTCGTTTTGCGTTTCCTAACTTGTTTTCAATGCAACAAGAAATGACAGCAGTAGAAATATCAAACAAAAGTGCTACTCGCAACAGACCTGATCCTTTTAAAAGAGATGGTGATGATTTTCATACATGGTAGAGTCAGATGCTATTCTATCTTACCACACTTGGTCTGCAAAGGTATGTCAAGGAGGAGGAACCAGTGCCTGCACCAGGCCAAACCAGGGAAACACATAAAGATGTGTTTCTTGCCGTTGATACATGGAAGACTTCCGACTTCCTGTGTAGAAATTATATTCTGAATTGTCTGGACAAGATGCTATATAAAGTATATCAGCCACTAAAGACATCAAAGGCCCTCTGGAATGCGCTTGCTGCAAAGTACAAGACGCAGAATGTGAGTCTAAAGAAATTCATTGTAGACAAATTCATAGACTACAAGATGATAGACTCCAAATCTGTGACTACTCAACTGCGTGAACTTCAAATTATCATTTATGAACTTAAGTCAGAAGGCCATAAAGTTGGAGAATCTTTCTTGGTTGAAGCCATAGCAGGGAAGTTGCCTCCATCATGGAAAGACTACAACAACTATCTGAAGCATAAAAAGAAGGAAATCTCTTTACAGGATCTCATCATCCGACTAAAGAATGAGGCAGATAACTGCGAAGTTACAAAACAAAGCGATGAGGCATTTATTGCAGAAGGGTCAAAGAACAAAGGATACTTCAACAAAAACAAAAAGAATAAATTCTCACAGAAGTGAAAAGCTCCTGAAAACAAACCCAAAGACAACAAACAAACCAAGAAATTTAATGGCGAGTGTTGGGTTTGTGGAAAGTAGGACACACCGCTAGAGATTGCAGACACAAGAAGGAACGCAATTCAGGGGCAAATATGGTGGACAACATGAAAGTGGATGAGTCCTACTTTTCAGCAGTCGTATCTGAATGCAATTTGGTTCAGGACCCTACACAGTGGTGGGTAGACACAGGTGCTACTCGTCGTGTATGTTCTGACAAATCCATGTTTTCTACTTAAAAGAAGTCCGATCAGGAAGAAAAACTCTACATGGGTAATCTGCAGTTTCCATGATCGAGGGTAGTGACACGGTAATTCTCAAGTTTACTTCTGGAAAAACTGTTAAGTTGAATGATGTGCTTCATGTTCCAGTCATACGCAAGAATCTCATTTCTGGTTCAGCACTGTCGAAGAAAGGATTCAAAATGGTCTTCCAGTCAGACAAGATGGTTCCGTCCAAGGCTGGAATGTACATAGGCAGGGGATATTTATGTGATGGCCTATTTAAGGAAAATGTAGCCGTAATCATTAAAAACACTATGTATTTTGATTGTGCAATAAATAAAATTGAAATTTCTTACTTGGTTGAGCATGAAACTCTATTATGGCATGATAGGTTAGGTCACATAAATTTCTATAAAATGAAAACACTTGCCAACTTAGGATTAACTCCTAAATTTGAAGTAGATAAAAAATACAAATGTGAGACATGTGTAGAAGCAAAAATGGTCAAAAAATCATTTCATACTGTTGATAGAAGTACTGAACTACTAGGGATGGTTCATACTGATTTGTGTGATTTCAAATCATTACCTACAAGTGGTGGGAAAAAGTATTTTATCACATTTATTGACGACTATACACGATATTGCTATGTATATCTTTTAAACAATAAAGATAAAGCAATTACATCATTTATAAAATACAAAACTGAAGTAGACTTAATAGAAATATCAAGATATTAAGATCTGATCGAGGTGGAGAATATGAATCACCATTTGAACAACTATGTGCTGAAAATGGTATAATTCATCAAAAAATAGCCTCATATTCACCACAACAAAATGGTATTGCTGAGAGAAAAAATAGAACGTTAAAAGACATGGTTAACGTTATGCTTTTAACTTCAGGCTTACCGACGAACTTGTGGGGGAAGCCCTACATATGTCTAATCTTATATTAAACAGGGTTCCTCACAGCAAAATAGGAACGATTCCATATGAGTTATGGAAAGGAGACCTACTTAGCTTCAAATACCTCAAAGTGTGGGGGTGCTTGGCAAATGTTCCAATTCCGCCCCCCAAAAAGGTCAAACTTGGACCAAAAACTGTGGATTGCTACTATCTAGGCCCAGCCAAAAATAGTAGCGCCTACAGATGTTTAGTTTTCAAGTTTGATATAAATGACATCAATGTAAATACTTTAATAGAGTCAAGAGATGCCTCCTTCTTTGAAGATGTGTTCCCACATAAAAGAAACGATGGAAATCTTGCCCCAAAAAGGACAAGAGACAACAGAGATGAACCATGAAGATGAAACTCATCGGGACAAAGATAAAGTTGAACCAAGAAGAAGCGTAAGGGCTAAAACTTCCAAGTCTTTTGGCTCAGAATGTCTAACTTACGTACTAGAACATGAACCTCAAACATATAAAGTGGCAATGTCTTCTTCTGAATCTTCATGTTGGAAAGAAGCAATCAAAAGTGAGATTGATTCAATTCTAAGTAATAAAACTTGGGAAATAGTTGATATTCCACTTGGAATAAAACCAATTGGATGTAAATAGATTTTCAAGAAGAAAATGAAACCAGATGGCTCTATCGACAAATATAAAGCCAGATTAGTAGCCAAAAGATATCGTCAAAAAAAAGGTATAGTCTTCTTTGATACCTATTCACCGATTGCACGAATAACTTCTATAAGAATGTTAATAGCAATTGCCCTATCTGTAATCTAGAAATTCATCAAATGGATGTAAAGACATCGTTCTTAAATGGAAATCTCAATGAGGAGATTTACATGGCGCAACCTGAGGGTTTTATTTCTAAAGAAAATGAAAACAAAGTATGTCGATTAGTAAAATCATTATATGGACTCAAACAAGCTCCAAAACAATGGCACGAAAATTTTGATAGTGTCATGATGAGAAATGGTTTTCGTATAAATAAATGTGATAAATGTGTTTATTACAAGCAAGTTGGACAATCATATATAATGATATGTCTATATGTTGACGATATGCTAATCTTTGGTCCTAACAAAACAATAATAGAGACCATAAAGAAGATGTTAATCAACAATTTCGATATTAAAGACTTAGAAGTTGCAGACGTTATTTTAGGAATCAAAATAATAAGAACACCTAATGGAATTGAATTATTTCAGTCACATTATGTAGACAAAGTGATTGAAAAATTTCAACACTATGGAATTAACACTACGCCATAGATGGCCTATTGCAACGAAATTACAAGGTGTTGCTAGCTACAATGTAACGATAGCTATGCTGTTTTTTGTCTATTGCAACATTCACTTCAATGTGTTAGCATAGATATTAGCAAAATGTTGCAGTAGCTATAAATATATTCAAATTAAAAAATTAATAAAATTTTACACCTCAGCGATCCACACCATCATTTAAAACAAAATCCACACCATCAATCCACACCTTAGCAATTTCCATTTCCCGCTTTACTTTTCTTTCTCGTTCCCCTCCGTGTGAAAATTAGGGCACGCGATTTTTCTTTCTCGTTCCTCTCTGTGAAAACTAGGGCACGCGATTCCAGTTGCTTTGATGCTCTGATTGATCGAATCTAGTGTGAGAAACGTTCCTGGTAGCTTGCTCCTTCGTTCTCCTTGATTGATTGCTCGAATTGCTTTGGCTTCGTCGTCGGGTGCGATGTGATATTATTTGGTATATTTTCTGTCTTCTGGTTTACTTGATTATTCTCGATTTTGGTTACACTCGCACGCTTTTGTCGATGATGAATTGGGATTTATTTATATGCTTTATTTCCTATAATCTCGAGTTTAATCTTTCTGTTGGACTTTGAGAAATCTGGTATGTTGGATTGCGATGATGTATTGGTATGTTGGATTTTGGTTCACTGGCTTGATTTTGCTTTGCCGATGATGAATTGCGATGTGATATTATTTGGTATGTTGGATTTTGGTTCACTGGCTTGTTTTTGATTTCTGATCTGAGCTTGTTAGCTCCTTTCTACTGCATTTGTTAAACCAGAACTTGAACCTTTGTTAAACTTGTTCACATACCTTTGTACCTTGCTCACATACCTTTATGCCTGATGCATTCACTGTTTTTGCTTGATGGGCTGCCTATGTGTACTGTTGTGTTTCTTGCACTGGCTTGTCTACATTTTGTTGAACCTGGTTCTTGTTTGTTTTGTTGGTTGCTTGGCCCTGAGTTGAATCCAGTCGATGACTCGGGTTTGACCTTGTGCCGTGTCCATTTTTTTTGGTTTGTCTACATATCTGGCTGCACTTGAGTATGAACTTGCACTTGAGTAGTTGCACTCGAGTAGTTTCTTGTACCAAGCCTTATGATGCATGTATGTTCATCCATGTACATGCATTTCTTGGTCATGTTATGTTGCTTGCTGTGTTGAGTACTACTTTGTGCACTTGGCTTCTCCTTTGTGCATTTTTGCCTGAACTGTTGCTTGCTGTCTTCCATACTGTCTTCCATACTGTCTTGTATCCATGTGTTGCATTCATGTTTGGCTTATGCACTTGTGAATAGCTGACTTGTGCACTGTTTTGCTACTGCACTGGTTTTTCTGCCATGTCCATTTTTGTGGGAATTTTCAATCGTCCATGAGATAAAAAATGGGAAACGGCCTTGTGATATATGCAGTGATACACTATGTATATCACAGGTTGTCCGTGCAAATATTTGGTCTCTGTCAGAAAAAAATATGAAAAGAAACAACCCAAATACCTGAGGCAAATAATATAACAAAAATATTTTTATTTTCTGTTCGAGTTAAATATTATTTTCCAGATTACTGCTTTTGAATTATATGTGACAGGTACTGAAGACTGGACAGCTGGATACAAGCTTGAAGACAGAGTCAAATCAAATGTGCATGAGCTTGAAGACAGGTTTCAAAGAAGGCTCGATCTTCTGAAATCGGATGAATCGGGCGGTGCCCACTTGTTCGACCTAACTGGTTAGGTCGATCCCCGCCGGGACTGCGGTGCCCCGGACCCCCGCCGGCGCTGCGCCCGGACCCGCTTCTCGGCTCGCCTTCGGCTCGGCACTCGGCTCGCCTTCGGCTCGACACTCAGCTCGTCATATATTTGTCAGTGTCGGTGTCTGTATAAATTGAAACTGCATATGTAATGAGTGAACTGAGTGATGTAGTGAGGAATATCTGTATATGTAAATATCAGTGTTATATATCATTGAATTGTAAAATAGTGGAGCCAGGAATTTGTACTATTTCAAATGTTGAAATAAAATATTAATTTAAATAAATTACTGTTTGAATATCAAATTCTGTGCAATAGCATTTTATTAAATAAATATTTATTTCTATTAAAAAATCAAATATGCTCTACATTGTGGGCCCCACAAATTCAGAAAGTTAATATCTATAGCAACATTTTGGAATGTTGGTACAGACACCTATGGATGTTGCTATAGATCCAAATATGGTTCTATTGCAACAATATTTCTTATGTTGTCTTAGATAGTCAAAATGTTGCCTTTGAGGTCTGCGGCAACGCGACAAAATGCATCACCGAGAAAGTGTTGCCTTTGCCCTTTTTTAGCCTACAGCAACATTTTTTGGCACTTCCTGCATCACTTCTTTGGTGTTGCAGTATGTAATCTATGACGTAGTGTAAAGTAGTGAGAACACCTTTTAACCCATCAGAAGTACTGCATAAAAACACTAGTGAGAGCGTAATGTAACTAAAATACTCTCGTGTAATAAGATGTTTAATGTATCTCATGAACTGCACAAGACCAGATATCGCTTATGCAGTAAGTCGACTAAGCAAATATACAAGTAACTCAGGGAAGGAACACTGAAAAACACTAATGAGAGTGTTGAGATATTTAAAGTATACCACTAATTTTTCCTTACATTACGGAAAATATCTTGATGTCTTAGAAGAATATAGTGATGCAAACTGGATTGCAGATTCAGAGGAATCGAAATCCACAAGTGGTTATGTCTTTACCCTTGCAGGAGCAGCAGTGTCATGGAAATCTACTAAACAAACATGCATAGCTCTGTCCACTATGGAATCTGAGTTCATCGCATTAGATAAAGCAGACGAAGAAGCAGAATGACTTCGTCAATTCTTAGAAGATATTTCATTTTGGCTCAAACCTGTAACAACCATATGTATTCACTGCGATAATCAAGCAGCGTTAAGTAGAGCGCAAAACTTTGTGTATAATGACAAATCACGACATTTTCGTCGACGCCACAACACAGTTAGGCAATTACTCTCTAATGGAACTATCTCCATTGATTATGTAAGAACCAATGATAACCTAGCAGATCCATTTACAAAGATTTATAAGAGAGAAAATCGACTGCGCATCGAGGGGAATGAGTTTAAAGGCCTAAAAACAAAAGGAGTTACCTTACACGGAAACCTATCCTAGCAACGGAAGATCCCACGGACTAAGAACAATAAGCAAACCAGTTCCGAGCAATTCTAAAAGTAATGCATTAATGGACTAAATCCTTACAAACCATTTATGGACTAAATCCTTACAAACCCGATTCTGGCATGTATAAGTAAATCATTCTAGAAGTAATGCATTTATCGACCAGACAGTTCCTATTATTCTCAGCGCTCTATACATTGAATCACTTCAGCAAATATGTTCTTTTAGTCGTAAATATTTGACCATATATACAGTACAAAATTTTGAACGTAGGTTTTCAAAAAATAACGATAGAATACCCATGATTTCGGTTGCGATTTTCTTAATATACACACCTGATTTTTCAAAGGAGCTTATGAGGTAGGCCTTTGTTTTAACTTCAACGATTCATTTTCTTGCTTTAAAAATTCTTTTTTGTGATGCATGCAGGGTTGAAAACTGCATGATATGGAAAAAAATTGTTTGGTCCAACGTTTAGGCAAAGGTAGTTCTATTTTATGATTTTATTGACAAACCCAGGTTATTGTTCTTATTTCATATATTAATAATCATGGACAACAGGTTTGAATTGAACAATATGAATATATACAGAAGATATGTTTGAATTGGTAGCTTTCCTGTTTATAGCAGGCTCCTCAAGTAAGTACTAACTATTGCTGAGAGTTGTATCTCTTTGAAATAAGTTCGAAACATATTGCTAGTAAACGCTGATTAATTTTCTTCACGGTATTTGTATATTTTAAACGTAATTAATTGTATTTTAATTTCATATTTGTGTGTGCAGCCTAATATTATATTATACAATTTGTGAGTTTTAATAGCTAATTTTAGTTCTGGTACTTGCATGAGATTTGAATAAAAATATCTACTTTTAGCAGAGGTAACAAATTATGTCATATTTGGACTCAATATTTCAATTATCACACTTGTAATTGTGTACTGGATTTTCTCATTATGTACTCAACGTGTGAAATTTGGGCTTGTCAAGAATTCCAGGAAGCAAAACAAGTTACCAGGTAATTAAAAATGAAATGAGAACAAGCAAAACATTCAACATCTACCCAACTCCTCCTGATAACCTAATTATACTATACCCTTGAGCAAATTCATTCAATTAAGATAACTAATCCAAAGAATTTGATAATTCCAAAGCAAAGAAACTATCAAGAAAAAAAAAATTTCTACTAAACAAATTGAAATGAAAACTAACAAGATGAAAAAGAATTTGCACCTTTGTGATTGTCGCAATGACTATAATAGTTCAGAATCCCTGATCCACGCTTAGTCTTCTCACATTCCACATGCTGCGAGTGACAGAATCATTCTTCTCAATCCTAGCGCCAAGAACTTCTCAAGCAAGCTTTTTAAGACTGCTATGTTCAGAAACTGCATAACTTCTACTGGCAAGTTGTCCAAGTTCGGCAGAGTTACTACATCCAATTCAATATTATTTCTTTAATTTTTCGCTGTCCCGATTGATTCCAACCCTAAAAAAAGTGAAGTTGGGATTGGCCAGGAAGTTCACTAGCGACTGAGGCATGTAGTCGAGGTAGAACATTTGGATTATAATGCATGTGGTATCATAACAGAGTTGTAGAGTTGCAACCTTAGCATTTGGTTCATTTGAGTTGCAAACTTAGCATTTCATTATAAAGTGTGCTCCAACAGCTACTTTAAGTAACATAAGTTTATTTGAAAATTTTGTAAACAATCACTACTTCCCACAGTCATCACATTGACAATATTAAGAATTAGAAAAAAAAATTGAGTGTAACAGCAAATGTAAACTATTCAAGCAAAAAATTTATTTCAATAATTTCGAGTAGAAAAACATGAATGAATATATGTGGAAAGCCTAACAGTTAAGTCAAAAGTCATATGATTTAGGAAAGGGGCTTTGCACGAAAGGTCGCTGTTTCTGATGGTGTTACAAGAAAAGTCCTGTAGAAATAAGTATGTAAATTTAGTCCCTATTTTTTTAAATAAGAAAACGCAAGTTAGCTTGCGCTTTTTAAATTTTCAAAATTTTCAAAATCAGAAAGCGCAAACTAGCTTGCGCTTTCTGTCAAGAAAGCGCAAGTTACCTTGCGCTTTTCAAAAAATTTGAAAATTTTAAAAATTTCAAAATTAGAAAGCGCAAGCTAGCTTGCGCTTTTCTGATAGAAAGTGCAAGTTACCTTGCGCTTTTCAAAAAATTTAAAAGTTTTAAAATTTTCAAAAAAATTTCAAAATTAGAAAGCGCAAGCTTGCGCTTTTCTGATAAAAAGTGCAAGTTAACTTGCGCTTTTCAAAATTTTCGAAATTTTCGAAAATTTAGAAAAATATTTTAAAATTAGAAATGTGCAAGTTATCTTGCATTTTCTATCAGAAAAGTGCAAGACACTTTGCGTTTTTTTATTTTTGAAAAACAGGGACCAAATTTACATATTCATTTCTGCAAGGACTTTTTGTATAACAACATCAAAAACAGGGACCTGTGACTCTTTTCTTGTTTAGGAAATAGGTGAGGAGAGACTTCCTTTGTTAAGTCAAAAGAACACACTCACACGGACGCGCACGAGCACGCGCACACGTGTGTGTTTATATATTAAAGTGCTTTTGTTATTGAACTAAGCTACCTGTCACGTGTATTTATGTATTAAAGTGCTTTTGTTATTGATAAGCCACCTATTTTGAGATCACATCGCTATACGTACTGCAATACCTGTGCCAGCCTGCAATCATAAAATTCATTATTACATAATAGGGATATATAAGATTCGGGCAGGAAAACAAAAACCGCTATCAGCTTCCCCAATTTCTTTATTAGGCAGTGTAACAGTAATATGAACATAAAAAAGGGTTTTTAGGTTCAAGGAAAAAGTTGAAAAAAAAAATTATCTCAGGGACAACAAATTTGTTTTTTAGACTAAATGACACTTTTTAGTGCACATTACAGAATGATAGTTGTAACTATCATTTTCTGTTTACACTAAAAATTGTCCTTCAGACTAAAAAATAAACTTGCTGTTCTTGAGACTAAATTTTTTTGCAACTTCTTCCTTGTGCCCATTTTCCTGCATCAAAAATTGTCTCTTTGTTGTTGTTTCTAACACTCAAATTTCATTGGTACACTAACGAGGATAACAATACCTTTATTTCACTACAATTGGTATGATGAAAACGAGAAACCTGCTTGACCTTGATTTGAACAATTTCGTTCAAGCCAAGGTTCCAAATTCCGGTTTTCGGTTTCGTTCCGTTCCGGTCAATGGAAGATTTTCAAATTTCGGTTCCGTTTCGAAAATTTCGGAGATTTCGTTTTATTTCCGGTTCTGGATTTCATCACTTTTCGAACTATGTTTTTATTATAAATAAATATATAAACATTAAAAATTTATATTGAAAATGAACAAAGCAAGTCATTCCTTCTAAGTATTTTATTCAAGAAAATAGGCACAAGGATAAACTTTAAAAAAAAATTAGGTTGAAGTAGACCAAATTTGTTTTTTAGGCTGAAGGACAATGCTAGTTATAACTAGCATTTTGTGTAGTGTATAACTGAATATAAGGCTAGATATAACTAGCATTTTGTATAGTGTAAAAGTTGAATATAATGCTAAGTATAACTAGCATTTGTCTTTCAGCCTAACAATCAAAACTTGGTGTCCTTCAGTCTAAATTTTTTTCAACGTTTGTCATTTTTCCTAATTCCCTCTATTTTATTTTATACCATATTTGCAAAACAATAAGTTAGCAAGAGCCAAAAAAAGGCCAAACTGAAGTAATTAAGCAATGTCCAAAGAAACAACAAATTAATATCCAAGTCGTTTTAATTTCTACTCTTAAATCAAATTTTTTTTAAAAAAAACAAATCAATTGTATTTTATTTAAGGGGTTTTGGACCAAAGGTCCCTATTTTCAAAGATCATACACAAAAAGTCCCTGCTCATAAATACATGTAAATTTGGTTCCTAATTTTGTTATTTTTTACCAAACTATCATCTTTTAGAAAATCAACTTAGCATTCTTTTCAAAGGCAAAAGCGGTATAAATTAGCCAAAATCTAAAAATAGGGACCTAATTTTCATAACTTATTCGAGAGGGACTTTTCTTACATTATCTTTCAATTCCAGGGACTTGACAACGATTCCTTGTTTATTTAAGTAGCAGAAAATAAATAATGAATCCAACTCAGCCATCTTCAAGATACTGGTCCATAAGACCCTGAAACAATTACTTTTCCAACCTACCCCTCCAAGTCACCATCTTCCCCAAACGCTTCTTCGTACGAAGGCTAAAAGAAAAACGAAAAGCCCTAAAATTGTTTGATCTTCTGTTCTCAATTTCCGCACTCAAGTAATAGTGTTTTTTTCCTTTTTTATTGAAAAATATTTCTATTTCTAAATCAAATTGTTCATTTCTTTTATTCACTTAAATTCTTATGAATCGATAAAGCATCCACCTCACAATTTTGATTTTTTTTTTTTTGGCTTTTAGATCCAGAATCAGAACTTTGGTTGAATTCCGATCCAGTCATCGCTGGAACCGAGCCGAGATGGCCGGAATTCCGGCATGTCGACTGGAACTTCGAACCATGGTTCAAGATTCTAAAAAGGGCTGTGAATTTTGCCAAATAACCGGTAGGTAGATGTTATATAAAATTAATTCAAAAAAATGTAATCAAGATGAAAAATTATATATGTAGTTAAATCGTGCATCAATTACATATAGGTATATGAAAGCTAAATTATGTTTTAAACACAGCAACATCATTGCACTGGCAAGAAGGTACAGATACCATATTAATTGGCGATTACTTTTACAGAAACTGATAATTTAAAGGGAGGGTTAAGATTTTATACATGATATTTGGATCATAATAGAATCATATATTGAACCATCACTAAGGGAGAAGTAAACATAAAAAAAAAACCAGCAATTGTCGAACCACGGTCTATGTCAACATTTACAAAGTTCAAAGTAAACATAAAAGGTAGTGTGCATTTATGCGTGAAAGTGTTGCCAAAAAGTGTTCAAAAAATATTGCATCATTCTACAAGTCAGTTATTATTTGTCAATATAGAAAGATGAAACTTGCGATTCAACATATAAATAGTGTAATATTAACTAACATTTTAATATAATTAATTTGAGTAGATAAATCATGCGTCATAAATCAAAATTAAGTCACTTGATTCAGCACATGGTTTACTTATCTAATTGATTCATGTTAAACAGTTCAGTTCCGGGAATAACTAAACTATTCACTGATTTAGCATATAAGGTATTTAACAATTAATTAACTAGTTAATAGACAATAAGCTGCATCATACAATGATGTTACTGACTTACTGCCTCACAATTAAAAAACTATCATCATAATTGAAAAATTCAAACTGACTCACACATTTTGATTTTAGATTTTGAGAAGGTGTTTAGAGCTAAAAGCGTTGATACAACAAGCTTGAGAGAATTTGAGCAAATATGTATTTTGTTGAATTGCAAAGATTTTGGATACAAAGCAATTGTTGTATTCTATTCTGTTGTTCATAACATTATTTTCTGCAATTGCTATACAATGTATTTATAAGAAAGTGGCAGTATATTGTAATGGGCTGAAGATTGGCCCATTTGCTTATAAATGCATAACCGCTTCACTTGATGATATGGAGTTGGTCTTCGTATTCATTTTATTACTCATTTCATTTGCCCTCTTCAAACCCGATTCTGGGGTTAGGGTTTGCAATGAGAAAATATCCCAAGTGCGACCGACTTTGATTCTCTTTCAAAAATTCCTTCCAGTCAATTGAAATTTAACTTCGATTCTTGCTTTAAACAATCTTTAGACTTCATTGCTTTCTTGTCATAGTTGAAACATCAGTGTATTTGAGATTGTCGAAACTTTAATGAAATTTACATATCCATTGTGTTGGGAAATTTCTATATAGGTAGAAGAAGGAGGGAAAACTTTTAATTTGCTAATGGAGATTGAAAGAATATTTTATAAAGAAGGAAATAGCTTTATTTTCTTTGGGCTTTTATTCTTTTTGCTTGCTTACATTTACTTGCTTTTCTTAGATACAAGAGATGAGAGACAACATTATAATACATTATCTAGATTTATCTTGACTATGCATTTTCTAGAATTCTCTAAAATTACATATTTAAAAATTCTAGATTCTTCTTTAGGATTTTCCCAAATTACATATTAGACAACTCTAGATTTCCTTCCATGCTTGATTTGGCATTTCCATAAATTGATAGACTAAAATTGTTAAGAAAATCAACGTTTCCTACAAAATCAAGTTTATTTCCAACATTCCCCCGTAAACTTGGTTTTCTAATTCCAATCTTTATATTTTACATGCTTCGGTAGAAATAAAGAAATTATCAAAACATTCCTTTTTCTTTTCTTCTTCTTTCCCATTATCAAAATCTTTGAGGTAACTTCATTGATGCGCCATTCATTTCGTCCTCCTTCATTGCCATAGAATATTCCAAAAAGTATGTGCTCTAACTTTCATCTTGGTCCAGTATCATAAATTTTAAATGATTCATATACGTTATCTTTGAATTCTTTCATAAATTCACCCTTGCAATTTTCGACCCATAAAATTTCTTTGCACACTTCTCAAATCTCACTTTTGCATGACATTTCAAAAAATAATGATGGAAAATTAAAATTGTTCGAAATAAAAAGGATATAATCTTTTTTCACCACTTTGCTATCACCGTTACATTGTTTATCGTTTGTCTCTTTGATTGCCTCTTTGACCTTTTCTAATTTTACTTCCTGAATATTCTCTATTTCTATTTCTTTAAATTTTTGCTCATTTTTATCCACCACGAATTTGATTTGAAGAGCTTGATCTAATGGCTCTTCTTCGACTTTTCTATTTAATTTTTCTTCATAGACTTGAAGCATTTCACTCTCCTTCCTTATGATAGAATACTCCAAAAAGTAAACATTGATGTTGATGTTGATGTTTTTGCATGTCTCTGAGATCAATCCATGTTTCATTGTTGATTTTAATATCTTAAATTTTTTCTTACAGCCTTCCAATATTCATCCAATGTATTTTGGCATAAACTGACTTACCTTATTTATACTGAAAGAAATTACTGGTCTGTTAATTGTTGCATACTGTAATGCTTCCACTACACTTCTATACTGATTGTCATTTGATATTGCTTCACCTTTGATTTTAGATAGATGTAGATTGCTTGTCATCGGAGTAGACAATTAATGCATTTGCCTTGTCCATTTTAGCTCTGACTAAAATTTATGAAATATATTTCTCTTGACTTAAATGAATTTTGTTGTTTGATATTCTTCTAACTTCAATTTCCAAAAAGTAATTCAAGCATTCTAGATTTTTGATTGAGAATTTTTTATTTAGATGTTGAATGAGTTTGCTAATTTTTGCTTCACTGCTGCCTATAATAATAAAATCATCAACATATATTAGCATATAAGTAATTGCAAGCTTACTAAATTTTGTAAATACAGTTGTCAGATTTTGTTGGAGTGTAGCCAAGACTGATTAATGTTGCCTTTAGTTTGTCAAACCAAACTCTAAGTGCTTGTTTGAGCCTATAAATTGCTTTGTTTAATTTGCACACGAGCTTTTCATTGCTCTTTTGCTTGTCCTTGAGGCTGCTCCATATAGACTTCTTCCTGCAAAACACCATTTAAAAAGGCATTATTTACATCTAATTCTTTGATGCTCCAATCTCTATGCAAGGCAATAGTGAGTATTATTCTAATAGTAAAAGGTTTCACAACATGTGAAAATGTCTCATTAAAATCAAATCCATTTTGTTGGGAATAACCTTTTGCTACTAGTCTTGCCTTAAACTTAGAGATTGAACCATCTGAGTTTTTCTTTATTCTATTTATATCCATTTGCATCCAACAATGTTTTTATTGCTAGGCAAGAAAACTAAAGTCCAGGTCTTATTTCTTATTAAAGCATCATATCCCTCTTTCATTGTTGTTCTCCATTTTTCATTTTGTACAGCTTCAAAATAAGTGTCTGATTCTTTAGTTTCCAAGTCAACATTGTAAGGTTTTGGCTTGAATATTCCACTCTTTGCCCTTACTATCATATGATGTCCAGTTGTCGTAGGTGGCTGATCTTTATTTGTATTTGTGGCTTCTTGATTATTAGGTGATTGGGAATCATCTAATGATTGATGATTGCCTGATTGTAAATCAGTGTCATACTGTGATGCTGGACTGGGAGTATCTAATTCTGGTTGCTCGTGACCTGGCTCATCCCTGAGCATTGTGTGTTGTGAGCTAGAACTTTCTTCACATGAAGTTGTACTTTGAGTCCTCTGTCTAATGTTGCGCGATTATCTTAGGTATTTCTGGTATCGAAATTCTTGGATTGTATACATTTTGTGATGTTTTAATGTCTGTTTTGCTAAATGGAAACACATTTTCATTAAAAACCACATGTCTTGATATAAAGATTCTTCCATTGCCATTTAAACATTTATATCCCTTTTTTTAGTGGCGTAACCCAAGAAAGTACAAGGAGATGATCTAAAATTTAATTTATGTGTATTATAAGGTCTTAAATAGGGAAAACATAGACATCCAAATACTCTTAAACTCTGATAATCTGGTCTGATTTTATATAACACTTCCATTGGATTTTTGAACTTTAAATCTTTTGTTGGTAACCTATTTATCAAGTAAACTATTGTAGAAAAAGCATCATGCCAAAATTTTAGTGGCATTGATACTTGAGCAAGTAAGGTAAGCCCGGT
The DNA here is from genome assembly GCA_030737815.1 of Allium fistulosum. Lineage (NCBI taxonomy): Eukaryota > Viridiplantae > Streptophyta > Magnoliopsida > Asparagales > Amaryllidaceae > Allium > Allium fistulosum. The sequence continues at coordinate 1,186,975,834 of CM060904.1, read as the reverse complement.
TTCAACTATTTGTCTATGTTTTCTATCAACCGGTCTATTTTGTTCTGATGTATGTGGACAAGTTGTTCTATGAAGTATCCCTTTTTTAGGAAAAATTCTTTGAGTGGTTGAAAGTATGTTCCACTATCAGTTTGTATGACTTTTAGTTGACAACTTGTTTGTTTTTCAGCCTGAACTATAAATTGTAAGACTGCATTATAAGTTTCAGATTTAGATTTCAGAAAATAAATCCATACATATCTATAATACGTATCAACAAATGAATGTAATATTTGTACCCATAATCGGTACTAATTAATGATGGTCCCCATAAATATGTATCAATCAATTCTAAAGGTCTATTATATTCAGTTTGTGGGGAAATACGAATTTGTGGTTTTTTCCCATTTGATAATAAATGCAAACATAGGGCATTAAAATCTTTTTAAAAGAATTTGCATTACTATTCAATACATGCTTTACAATATTTACATTTGGATGACCTAGCTTATAATGCCATACAACAAAATTCTTATAGTCATTTTCCTGTTTGATTTCTGAAATATTACATCATTTTCCCTTAAATCTAGAATTTCTTGACTTAGCAACATTGAATTTGTACAACCCTGTAAATTCTTTATCATGCAATAGAATTTATTTGGTTAGAATATCTTTGACTAAGCAATATTTTGGATAAAATTCAAAATACACATTATTATCTTTTGCAAATTGCGATACACTTAGTAAATTTTTTCTTATTAAGGGAACTCTCAACAAATTATTGAGATAGAGTTTTTTTACCCATAAAACTTGCATTTCCAGTGTATGTAATTGTAATAGACTTTCCATCACCCATGTGCATAGGTTGTGTACCTTTATATTCTTTTCTCCCCAAGTTCAGATTATTCAGATTGCTTGTTACATGGTTAGTGGCTTCTGAATCTGGGTACCAGCTTTCATCATGTATATCTTCTAGTTTAGCTGCATTACTGCTTACATGTCCTGATTGATTTTTGTTGTCTTGTTGAGCATTAACCATATTGACATTAGGTTGATAGTTTCTTGTATTGCTTTGCTGTGATGGCACATAATTTGCATCAAATCTGAAATAGCATTTTCTTGCTGTATGACCATATCTCTCACATATTTGACACCTGCATCTGTTGTTGTTGTTGTTATACATTCCACCTCTTCCTCGAGATTTGTTGACTTGACTACCTCTTTGACTGTTTGATTGATTTCTGCCATTATAGTTATTTTCTTGATTTTTGTATCTATTGTTACTAACAAGATTGGCAGAAAAAATTGATACAATAGGCTTCTTTTACTCTATTTTACCTTCATGGGCGAGGAGTGTGGAATGTACATACTGAATAGTAGGTGTTGTTTCTTTTGATGAGATTACTACTACCACAGCCTCATATTCCTCATCTAGCTCATTCAATATAGATAGTATACGTTCATAATCTGAAACTTTGTGGCCTGCTAATGCATGTTGATCCCATAGCATTTTAACTTTGGATGGATATTCTCTTATTTATAAGTTCTCCTTCTTTAAATTTTGCAATTGCCTTTTATAGTACATAACTTTTGTAGCAGATTGAGTATTGAAACTTATTCAAATGTTGACCATATTTCATTAGTAGTCTTGCATCCAATTAATTATGGTAAAAGATTTGCACTAACAGTGGAAAGTAACAAAGAACTTACTAAACTGTCATGTCTCTATGTGATGTGTATTCTTGATTGCTTACAAGTTTCCCTTCTTTGTCTATAATATATCTTGGTGGTATGAGTAATGTTCTAAGAACATACTCCTATAGACCGTAGCCTCTGGTTGCAGTTTCTATCTGAAACTTCTAGAGGGGAAAATTTGTTTCATCTAGTTGCACATTGATAATTTGACTTTGTGGTTTGATCAAGGCCTTAATAAGATCTTGTGTTGTAGATTTCTGGATTATTGAATCTGAGTTTCTTATTATGAATGATGGTGAGGTCTCTCCTTCAACCATTTGATAGTGCCAGAAAGAAGATAAAGTACTGAAATCTTGATTCTCAAATGCAGTATTCTTGAATGGCAAAGAAATCAGAATCTTTGCAGAAATTTATTGCAGTTTGAAATATACGGAGATACGATATTATCAAAGTGCAGCCAGAGGGTACACTGAATGATGAAATGGTTCTGATAGTTGCTTCTTGGCGAGGCACTGATTGAAATTTGATATTGAACTGATGACAAGGTATGAATCTTAATACAGATCCAGGTATGACCAAACTTTCACAATCAAATGATGAGAATCTTGATTCTTTGATGATTAAGGATGCATAGCCAATCTCAGTGATGAGATTGAATCTGAGAGATTAATGGCAAAGCGTTTTCCTTCTTCTTTTTCTTATTGCTAAGCAATATGATGCTCTGATACCATGAAAGAATTTGAGCAAATATGTATTTTATAGAATTGCAAAGATTAAGATACAAAGCAATTGTTGTATTCTATTCTATGGTTCATTACATTATTTTCTGTAATTGCTATATAATGTATTTATAAGAAAGTGGCAGTAAATGATAATGGGCTGCAGATTGGCCCATTTGCTTATAACCGCATAATCGCTTCACATGATGATATAGACTTGGTCTTCGTATATATTTTCTTACTCATTTCATTTTAAGCTACCGTCGATTTTCTGATTAGATTTCCCATTGTTTTATTTAGGTTTTTCATTAATGAAGAAATGTTTAAGTGGAAGAAAGGGAGAAATGAGCAGCCGAACAAAAGTTTCACAAAAAATTTATCGAATAATTGGAGGTAAGAGATGGCAGCGGTTGTTTATTTATTTTTGTTCTTCTAAATAAACATCATTACCACTTACCTTTGAAACATTAGCAATAAATGCTACTAATAACAAGTTTTCTTGTAGTGTTACCCTAACTTTGTTGATCTAGTTTAAAAGGGAACTAGTAAAATCAACTTTTGTATATTAATATTGTTAAAGCGGATGCTAAAAAGCCTTGATTTAGCAGGTGTAGCAGAAAATAGCAGGGCTTAAAGCTGATCTACTATTTAATAGCGTTAAATTTAAATAGCATAGCCGTCGGAGAATGCTACACGCTATAGCAGGGAATTACGGGGCTTTAGCGGGGCTTTACTGCACATGCGTATACGCAATTATGATCATAACATGATCGCAATGTCATGTGATTGACCATAATTGAAGTATAGTTTAGTTACTTACGATCCACAATACCCTCAAGTATAAAGACCACTGTACGTCGTTACATGAGATCTTCTATTTTATCTTAATTATATTAACCTATAGACGACTCTCGTTGAGCCATTCTATGATTGTTCCAATAACCATAAGTATGTAACCTTTAATGTACCCAACAGTCATGAGTAATTAACCGTCTACGATAAGAAGAGCATTACATACACTAATCTCAATGGATGCATTGATATCCTTTTCTTAATACATCTTGAGTAGGAACATTTAAGATTTAATTATTTTAGTATTGGTTTTAAACTCATGGTTATGAACTCATTCGCAAATGAATCGATAACACACTTCTCCTGAGGAATTTTTACTTATATATATATTTAATACATAAAAAACACTACTTATATCCAATATAATAATATATATATATAAAAGAAAACAAAACCAAAAGCATACTTTATTTTGAACAAGGTTCTTTTATAAGAGTTAAGTTATATAACACATTACATACTTCTAGGGCACACCCTTAACTCTATTAGTATAGATGATACTCCCGCCTATATCCCACATCGATAAAGTTTATAACTTTATATACAATTTCATTTTGAGCAATTGTAACATAGGTACATCACTACTAGTTAGTATCAAGTCATTTGCATACAATTTTATTAGAAATGTTATAGTACCTTATTTTTTCCTTTCTTTTATGCACAATCATTCTCTATGCCTTGACTTTGATCAAATTATTTTATTAGCTTGTCAAAAAAACTCGTTTCAATTTCTAGATGCTTGTTCAGGATCATAAGAAGATCTTAAGAGTCTGCAAGCTTATTATCACTCCCACTGAACTCGAGAATCTTTGGCTGCGACATTTAGCCCATTTCTCTTAAATCATAATATAGGTGGATCGCTTTAGCATTCGTATGCCATGTCTCATGGTCACAGTGTGCAGTAATTTCAAGTAGAATCTGAATGAATTAAGCCCGATGATCAACTAAAAGGTTCTCTCACAATCAATATTTTGAATTTGGAAAAATTATTTTTTCCCAACAACCTTGCTTTATGAGTCGATACTCTTCCATCTTCACTAATTTTCTTAAATGTAGATTTTACTATAATCGACGAATATCTTCGCTTCGAGTACATTCTGAAGTCCAAAATTCGCCAGTGTATATGGAGTCCATTTTGGATATCACGACATTAAGCCATAAGGCAGGGTCTTTACTCTCCATGGCTCTTTGGTAACTAAGGGTGCTATTATCATAAATGATACAATCTTCTTTTTTGCCATCGATAATAAAAACATAATTTACCACCAATGCATAAGATTTTCATTAGACCTTTCTAATAGGGCATGGCTTATGGAGTATAGTGGAATTAGTATCACTTATTCGATTAGTTTGCATGTTAGAATTTTGGATATCATCCAAGTTTATCATACTGCCACTAATCTCTCCAGAAAGAAATCCCTTCTTTTAGAAGGTGGCATGTCTTGGAACAAATTTTGTTCCTTAGTATGATAAAATAGGTATCCAAGTATAACCTAGAAACTTATGCAAAGCTAATTTAGGTTTGAGTTCACTTGTGCTTACGTTCTTTACTATAGGTTATACAACTCTATATCTTATACAATTTAAGATATGTTTTCTTTCCAATCCATACCTGATATGGAAAAGCAAGCAAATATTATATGGTACTATATTCTTTATATGCGCTACAACCTTTGTCACATATCCTCTAAGGAAAGGTAACCCAACTTCATTCATCGTAAATCAAACCATGTCCAACAAGGATCAATTTCTCCCTTTCGAAGCATGGTCGCTTTGAAGTAATGAGATAAGTGACTTGAAAGAGACTTGTAATCTCTTTTAGGTACTCTTGGAGTCATATCCAAGATACACATCTCTTTGATCCGATCTGAGTATTTTACTTTTATGCATGACATGTTTTCTACTTCAATTTTATATTCTCCTAATTTTTAATAGACCTCTGATTTGCGCTTCATAAGAAATACGTATCCATATCTATAGAATCATTGTAACAACCTACCCCGAAACGGACCTAATTTCAACCAAACAAAATCCATCGAACCTTAAGCCCATCTCAAGGCGAGTTGTTAAGTTGATAAATTTAAACAATACACAGTACACAAAGTTATCTATTTATACTTTCAGAATCTCATAGTAGAACGGATAAAATATAATATCAGAAACAAGTACTTATATTTCATAAAGAAAACCATTTTAGAAACATAACATGTTAAATATTACAACATGTTTACATAAAGCCTCCATGGTACAGTATTCAAAATAACATAAATTTTTAAAATGAGTACAGTAAAAACATTTTAAAAGCATAAATAGATAGATAACTACCACAAATCTTCATCTCCACCTTTGTCTCCTAAAACAACATAGTCTCCTCTAACTTATGTGTTGTAATGAGGAGTGAGTTAGAACAACAAATGTCTGGTGAAATGAAAATCTTAAGCTTTACCATAATTATACTTGGGTAGTATTATTTAGGTAAGAATTATGTCTTACATATTTAAAACTATACCATACTAATAACTTTAACCATAAGCCCAAAGGCTTTTCCAGTCCAATTCCAAAAATCACATGCGACTAACTTCAATGATTCGAGTGAAAGCATCCAAACCAATAAATACCCTTTATTGGAGATTAGGCAAACTCTAACCATATAATACCTATAAAATAGGCAGGTCTCTGTCACTTAATACCTAACCCATTTCCAAATTCTAATGCTATTATCATTAAGGATGCGAGAGCGAAAAACTCTAAACCACTTAATCCCTCTTTCCTGCGAACTTAGGTAGACTCTTAACATATTAAGACCTATAAAATAGACAGGTACCCATCATTTAAGACCTAACCCAAGGCGGATCCCTACATGGTTCCCACTTATTGGCACTATAAGTAATCTCATTGTCACTTAATACTTCTCCTAAGAAAGAGTCAGACCCTACCACAGCTACTTAATACCTCTAACCCAAAGCTAACCCCTTCTAAAGATTTCACCTGCCATATCAATAGCGTAAGTTATGACCCATAACCCAATCCTGACATCTTAAATTAACCCAACTATTCGTAAGTACTGGTAGTCAGATTGACTGGACAGATTTTCCTTACATAATTAGGACTAACCTCACGTCCATTAGGGTTATTTATTATAGGCAATGTCCCAAATCAGTCCGCAAACCCACACCACTAGTAGCCAGATTTAACTGGGCAGACTTCCATGTAACTTTGGACTAATCTTGCATCCCTATAACTTGGTCATACTTTATATGTACACTAATTATATACGTATACCATCCTACATGATTAATAATTAAGGCCATAAGGTAACCCTTATTAGGCCTCTAATTAGGGTAATTCTCTAATTTACGTTAACTATCTTCCTAATAAATTAATGCTATTTACTATCCTATCAATTCTAATCAATATGTTCAATATGCTATAATTATTACTTTAATAATAAATACGTTAATGTTATATATATGCATAAGATTCGAATAAAATATTTCTAGTCACATGCAAAGAAAACGCTTATTAATTTAAATGTCAAGACTCATACAAGTCCCAAACTCCAAACAAAAGAATAGCTAATATTCTTAGCTACCAACTTGACTTGTAAACAAAAGAAATAATACCAAACTTATCTTATATTAACATAATAGAATTAAAACCTCTATTCAAGGAACAAACTTTAATATTTAAACCTTTTATATTTTATCCAACTTTTGCAATTACCACATTGGAGTGAAAAAGTGATTCGTACTTATGTTAATTTACAAACTAGGCAGTGCAAACTACAAATAATCAAAAATCATACTTCACACACCATTTCTAACTTTACTTATTTTTAGAATCCTTTAACACTACAAGAGAAATCAAAAGAGATAAATTGGAATAGATTACAAATTGCTTAAATCTCAAAACAGATCTGATCCTACTATATTAATACAAAACAGTTGAAATTCCAATATATTCAAAGATTGAAATTTATTTAGGGAAATTCTGGGGATTTTAGATGTTATGTTTTTGTTTACCAAATATTTTCCAAGGCGTACATCAAATCCAAATAAATAATATTCAATTACAAAAATGTGAAAACTTAACATTTCCACTCATAGAGAATTGTTTGCTTCTTAACTGTATTTGATTCCACCACGCCTAATTCCCTTTCAGATCTCCCTCTTTTGAAATATACAACGAAATAAATTGTATATAGAAAGTAGATCTAGAATTAGAAACTAGGGAGGAGTAGAATCAGAAATTAAAAGATTTAAATATTTAAACCACTTACCTAAAAATCCTAACTAATTCTGGAATCTAAAGAATAAGAAGGAATTGGGATTTAATTTATATCACTCCTAATTTTCCATTAGATCTTTCCCATTTTGAATATACAACAAATAGATTGTGTGTATATATATATTTGATTTTAGAAACCCGAATATAGAGATGAGAAAGATTGGGAATTTAATTTAAATTAGAGATTAGAAATTAGAATTACTTACCATAAAGTTTACTATTTCTGAAAACCTAAGGGGAAATAATTTGATAGAGCTTTGCCGTTGCTATAGAATTTTATAAGGAAAAGTAAGGGGGGTCTAGGGGTTTATTTATAGAGGTAAGAAGGAACCAAAACCGTCAGATTAAAATAGTTAAATTCGAAGTGTTTATTTACATTAAAACCCTAGTCGCCAACCACTTAAACCAGTCGACCGCTAGCCCCAACCGGTTGACCGGTCCAAGGGTTTGGTCGATCATTGGAATTGATTTTTGAGCATGTTGATTTCTTTCCGTTCAATTTTATTTATTACCTAATTATCAAATACCTTAATTAATTACATGTGAACATTAACCAGGCTTAACCCTTAAACTCCTCATGTTAACTTTCAAATTCAAATTCAAATACTTAAATTTTAAATTTAGACTCGTTTAAATTATTTTAATTTCGGAAACTTCAAACATCCATAACTTCTTCATTTGAATTCCAATTTCAACATATTATATATTGAAATTGGTCAGAAGATCACCACAGACGTAATGGTGCAACTTCCGTGGTCAAATTCTGAAATTTTTTATTTTTAACCTTATTTTAATTACTTAATTTCTTATTAAATTTTATGGAGTGTTACATTCTTCTCCCCTTAAAAAGGATTCGCTTCCGAAATCACCAATGGAAGGTAGTGTAATGCGAACTCAACAACCATGTTATATGACTCATTTATCTACAATAATCTACACAATCATCTACTCAACCAAAAATGCAATGTGATTATGTATGCAAACATACTATGGGTGGCTCAACCCTAGTATGAATGCAAGATCGTGATATATAGGCATGCGTGCAAGTATCATAAAATATACACGAAATTTTATATGGGTGCAAAAATAATAGTAAAAAGTGTGCAACCATTTCCTACCATCCAATCTTGCAATCATGATTCTACCAAATACCTATATTTTTTGGAGAGAAGTTTACCAGAGAAAAGATTGGGATGAGAAACATTCATCTTTTCTTCGGTTTCCCATATGCTTTCTGCTGGGTTATCTCCCCATCTAGTCGAACCAACCCAATTTTCTTCGTTATGAAGCCTCTTAATACCAGGCTCCATAATGCATGCGGTGGCATGAGGGGCGATGGGCTCCATTTCAACATCAATTAACTGATCAAGCTCTATTACAGAGGCAATGTCATGTAGACATTTCCTCATGTGTGGAGCATGAAAGATGTCATGGACTCCCGCAAATTAGTCCGAAAGATCCATCCAATAAGCAAGTTTCCCCTACCCTCTCTAAAATTGAAAAGGTCCCAACAAACCTTAGTGCCAACTTTTGAGATGTACCAAACCTCATAATTTTCTTAAGAGAGGAAACCTGAATGAATACCATGTCTCTAACTAAAAACTCCAATCCCTTCCTCCGTCTATCAGCATAGGACCCCTAACTGTCCTGTGCGGTCTTCATTCCCCACCTAAACACTTCTACCTTTTCCAAGGTCCTCCAAAGTCCATGATGCAAGCTTTCAACAAATCCTCTAAATTCAAGGTCGTTTCCAAAACTTATTGCAAACCCCTCCAAAATTCACTAGTGAACAAAGGGTCTCTATCACAAGAATGCTAACTTGAAATCCATGTAGTCAGACTACTTCCTTGCCAAAATCTGTGCTGCAGATACTGCAGCCTTATTAGTTCCAATGGAAATAAAATGAGCCAATCTACTATAACCTAACTGGCATCATTGCCCTTTTGACTCCTAGGCAACCCATCTACAAAGTATATCGATATATGCTTCTAGTTCCAAGTTGGAACCTCCAACGGTAATAACAACCCTCTGGGTTTTCCTTGCTCAGTCTTAGTCCTTTGACACGTCAAACATATGGAAAAAAATTCTTCATCCTTGACCAATTAGATAGTTCTCTTCATATCCCTTTACACCTTATCACATTCGGAGTGAATAGTGACACTCCACAAGTTTTGGCTTTGAAGCATTCTAACCTAATTTCCTTACTAACTTCCAATCTTATCTTTGGTTTATTGCTAGTTAAGTGTTGTTAATGAATTTCTTCATTCACCCCAAAAATGCAAGAATGAGAACCTTGGAAAATGATGGAATTGGAGAGCCTAAATTTAATCTCAACGAGTGTTGGCACAAGGCGATGCTTGGTTGAGTTATGGCTAAAGAGGAGTGAACGAGCAAGCTTAAGTTCATAGGGAAATCATATGCAAGGCTAAGTGAAATCATATATGCTTGAAATAAATCCATATTAGACAATCATATGATCAAAAGAGAAATAAAGAATATGAGTACTTTTGGAATTCGAAGTATTCTTTGATTAGCAAATTATATATGCTTTGGAATTCAATGTAAGTCATAATTCGAGAAATCTAATTTTATTCAATATAATGTCGAAAATATAAAGTCCAATAGTGCAATAGTTCAAATGCTACAATCGATAATGAATCTCCAAATCAATGTAGGATTACAAAGTTTAAAATGTAATAAAAGAGATCAGAATGATTTGCCCCTTCCATTGTGCCCCTAGATCTATATTTATAAGGGAGAAAAATGCGGCATGGCGCAGAGCGCATAGCTTTAGTATGCTTATCTCAGTAGCTTCAATGTTGCATGATGCTAACTTCGCTTGACAACATCCTTTGTCATCCTTAGGTATAGGGCAGGGATTTAACATCGTCTCATAAGTAAAGGCGCACGGCTTCAATTCCTTAAAGCATTGATGGCTCCAGTCATGATGATCAATGTCCTTTATTAGTGGGTAGTGACATCAGCTTGAGTCGACATGGGTATGAAGCAATATCAATAAGGAGAAGCTTTGGTAGCTTCTGTGGATATTTACGACGTTTGTCATCAAAATCGCATGTATAATTTGGCAACGTCCTCCAAGTGTTGATGAAATGCGCCATATGAAGGTTGACTCTGTAGTGTAGCAGCGTTAATCATTGGGGCATTGATAATGGACAGCGTTGATTAGCTTGGTGTTATCCACATAATTTCAATGTCGAAAGTAACTATATAAGTGGCAGTGTCACAAAGGAACGATGCAGTTGGGTTCTATGTTGAAGGCTAGCAATGCCATAGGGATAAGTAATGATGCAGAAATTGGTGTTATAGCAATAGAGCTGAAGTAACAATGTTGTAGGTGTTACAGCCTATATTGATGGAATGCGGTATGCCAATATGGATGTTAGTACACATATTAGCCTCGAAGAAATATGGTGTGTGATGTAGTTGAGACACCACATCAATGAGCAGTGCCAAAAAAATGATAATGGGTCGGTGTCGACACCAATAATGTTGTCCCTCATCAATATTGGAATCGCGCATCAATAAATCCAAGGACACTAGACGGCATCAGTACCGCATCTCTTTGATTTTGCCACCTCTCCAATGTCGCCTATATCTCATATTGCTGCTCTTTAATGTCATTTCTTAAGCAACAATGCTTCTCACCCACATCGTCTTTCCACAATGTCAACACCGCCTGTCAAATAATGCTGCATTGTAAGATTGTTGTACACTAATGTCATATGACATTATAACCAAAGATATCTGATGGACGACGCCACTCCAATAATACTACCATAAGACAATGCAACTCATAACCAGTGCCCCATCTTGATGACAACACATTTCATCAATCTTTAGGGGATGTCGCACATCTATAAGTGCAATATTGATGCCGAGAGTCATCAATGTCCATGGAAATTGCTATGCCGCTCTTTATTAATACTGCTCTATAATAATGTCGCTCTTCACCAATGCTTAATGTTGCTTCCGACCAATGCTGTCAATGACCAGGGCCGAGGACTATTACTGCTAAGACGGCGCCAAAGTTCTGATATTTCCAAAGGATGTTGAATGCCATTATTAAACAAAGCCTAATGCCATACATCATTGTGTTTGCCAAAGCCAAGCGAGCCGAAGCCATGCATCATGCCACGCAACTACCCCAATAAATACGGCCCTAGGGGTCATGGAGACGGCACATTGATTTTCTTTTCTCAATTCTCAAAATTAAACTCTTGTAACCCTAAATCGAATTGGGGACAGTTCTAATCTGATTGTAATCATGCTTGATTTATATGAACACGGACTTGGACATACATATTACCTTAATTGTGCACTTTGAACATTATTGGATATAACACGCATATAATAAAGCTCTTTAGACCCAAAGCAATTGAGATTCTATTTTACATGGATCCATATGAGCTTTGCTCTAAACTAGTGTTTATATGCATAGTTCATATCTTGCCTATTACATATGAATATTGGAATATGAACATAAGCCATATTTAATTAGTTCGTTAACAATCTTAATGGGTTATTCTGTATACTTACCACTTATCTTCTTTCTCCTTTAGTTATATGACATGGGATTTGGAGTGCCTTATATCTATAAACCACGTAGACTTTCAGATATCTTATTCCAAGTGATCATAAGGGCATTCGAACGTTTTGTTCCAAATGACCTTAAGAGATCCTGAATATCACATTCCAAGATGACATATGAGCCATTGAATGTGCAACATCTAAAACCCATGTACAATATAACTCATCTCCTAATGACATCATCTTGTACTTGGCCTCGAATGTTAGATTGATTTTTTATTCGATAAATACCGACTGTACCATCCTTAGTTGTATTATCAGATATATTCGAATCAAGGATTCATTTATCATTCATGGCATCATGGGTGTTATACCAATTTTTGGTTTAACAATTGGTATTATCTGAAAGGCAACGTTAAAGAGTAGCGGTATTGGAATAGAAGCAGCATCAAAGAGATGCGACATCATTACTTTACGGCTTTGGTTACAAGTAGTATCAGTGATGACCGATGTTGATAGAAATCAGTACCACTTTGGAGGGTAACACTGGTAAAATACGGCATCAATGAGATGTGACGTAGGTTATGTTGACATTCAGTGATGGCTTACTGTATGGATTGTAGTCGATATCATTACTTCCTTGAAGGGACACAGTGTTGGTTCCATGCGGCATTGATAACACTTGGTATCATTGCTCTTTTAGTTGCACGCGACATTGTATATGTCCTTTTATCAATGAAACATGGCACCGTGTTCCTTCGATGATGATCCACCTTATTTGTGTGACACCGATGAGTTGTGACGTTCATCTTATTTTCAAGTGAAAAGTGCTTTGATAAGTTGCAACGTCAATGAGATGTAATATAGATGGGAGGCGGCATCAAGGAGAAGCGATATCAACAACATGCGTTATTGATCATATGCGATAGTGAACGATATTGATTAAGCATGACGTTACTTCCATCTTGAAAGACGGCGTCACATTCATGTCTCATGCCTCATATCTTCGAGGTTAATTAATGGTGATAACATTTGCTCCCTCTAGTGTAAAAGAGTCATTGACTTTTTAAGTTCATAATGTCGACATCAAGTTTATCGTCTATAAGTATTCCATGCAAATCTGGCCATCCATTCAAATTGAATCAACGGTGTTCATTTACCATCTTTCTCTTCTATAAATAAACGACCTTCTCTTTCACTCCTCTTTTACCTGTAATTGAAAACTCAAGCGTGAAATCAAATTTTCAAAAGAAACCAAAAACTTTCAATTCTCAATTGTCCGATCATCATTCAGGTATGATATGTAATTCCAATTTTTCTATTTAATTCGAATTAAGGAATTCCCATGAAATTACTTTTTAGGCTTTACCGACTTTGAGTCGACATTGGGGTTTAATTAGATAATTTTGATTTTAATGTTTAGATTATCAATGTAGTCCACTGTCATTTGTTTTTATAGATCAGATTAACACTAAACTTTTACATTATCTGAATGCAATTCAAGGTTGTTGACGACAAGAACCTAGGTGTTGTTTGTTTAACGATGAAAAAGATAGCTTATGAGCCCCAATATCTAATAAGGATCCACTCTACACCGACCATGATATTTCATGTCATCATCATGATATTCAGTATCGACTTATCTCCCCTATGTTACGTCGTATCCAATGTCCTTACGGTATTGATATGATATTTGACATCAATAAAGCTTTTGTTGACCCATTTTGCGTTAGCTAATGTTTTTGGTACAAAACTTTTATGAAAGTGAAACACGGTAAACCATTTAGAGTTATAAAGGTTATTATTGTCAAAGCGCCCATGTCGATTGGATGCGACATCACTTAATTATAAACGACATCGTCGTTGATTCATATTTTGATATTGATAGTCTTACTATTCATTGCCATCATTCTGTAGCCACTTTTAACATTATAAGTTAAGCTTCATTTGGTACCATTGCTTATGTTGTCGTTCCAACATCCTACAAATGGTTTAACTAATTAGCTTGTTATCAAATCATATCGTCGTTATTCACTAATGTCAACAACTTTATCACTTCTACATTAGTTGTAGTTGTAGTGTTTTCTAGTTCTTTATAATATAAGCTATGCGACATTTGACTTTGACATATCTGTCGATATGGACTTATTGGCATCGCATATCCATTCTTATTTAATCTTTATATGGGTTTTATATGGAATCCCTTTATTAAAGTTAGAGTTTAAGTCTTTTAATAAACTTGACATGTGAGGTCTTAGTGCCATTATTTGGACAGTAGACAAGTCTAGATAATAATTTTAATTTTCTTAGCATGTAGTGATTCTTCTATAAAATATGAACATGATCATTCCTTAAATTTTGAAATAATATCACTTAGCAGATAGATGGAAAGCTCAAAGCCAAGCAAGACGTCTGTTAAGAAAACCAGTGCAGGTCCTAAGGCTTCACTCTCCTCCGGTAAGAATGGAGATAATCTTTTGAATCCATTATACATCACAACCCAAGACAAGGTGGATTCTATTCTGAGCAATTTGGGATTACGGGAATTACAGTTATTCCTGCTGGTCCTACAGAGAATATTTACAATCCACTGAAAGGGATTTCACTTTTACTCCGATACATATTTGGCATACAGGCTACTTTCCTCTACCTGACTTTCTTCTGAGTTACCTCGAACATCTGGATATTGCACCAATTCAGTTCTAGCCAAATTCTTACACATATCTGACTTGCTCGGAAGTTTTGGCTCAGGATGTAGGACTCCCTTTCCTTAATGTTGAAATTCTTCATTCAATAGCTTGTCTCACCAAAATTGGTAAGCAACAAGATCATCAACTGTACCGGATCCGTTCCCACCCAAAAATTATGATTTTCAAAAGTGTTAAAAAAACGAGAGGATGGCAAATACTATTTTTTTTGTTAAGTGCTTTTCTAACATCAGAGGAACATTCTCTACCATCATTAAGTTTCTTATCTCTTACTACCCTAATCTACTTGTTACAATTTATTAATAAATGCGTTCTTTCGGTTTCTGTTCCTAAAAAGCTAAGTTCTTCTGACCAGGAGATTGTGCAGTCATTGACCCGAACATCAGATACTATGGGGAACGGGCTCATGCTGTTAACTCCAGCAAAACTCCTTTAGTATTCCATTATTCTGGATCATCATAAAATTTGGGAGAGCCTCCAATGGTTAAGTATAATGCATGAGGAAATGATCGTTAGTCATAGGCATATTCAAGTCCTTTACTTTTAATTCTCCAGTTCAGCCTGAGAAGCTTGGTAAGATATCATTGCATTTATTATGAAACCTCTTATAACATCCTCTTATAAGCTTTTCTTTCTAATTCAAGTTCATCTATCCTAGTCACTGCTTTCAAAAAGAAGGAGATAGCAAGTGACGCTCCCCAAGAAAAGGAGAATAAAGATAATACTTCTACCTTGAACAAAGCTCATAGGTCTCTCAATCTTTGAAGGACATCATCGCTAGATATTTCAAATCCCTAAAAATTAAGTGACGACATCGCGACTGCCACAACTCCCAGCAAGAAGCCTAAAGTCAGGGGTGTGCACACCTCTGTATTGTGGATGAAGAACCATTCATGGATATTGGCTTAAGTGCTAGGGTCCTAAAACTTAACACTTCTAGGGAAAAAGCCCAACAACTTAATGAAGCAGAGCAGTCTCAGGATTCCCTTCTTCGTATTACTTTTCTAGGTTCTCCTGGGGATCTGAATCATCTTTGTGAGGAGCTTGGATTATGTATTTCTTTAGAAGATCCACTTCCTTCCAAGTCTAAATCTCCAACCCCTATAAGTGTATTCAATGACCTTCTCCAGTTGGTCATCCAGTCTCCATCCTTTGCTACTCTTAAGCCACCACAACCCTCATTTTATATTCAAGATCATTGCTTTTCTATCCTTAAGAAATTCTTATATGTATGTATGTTCCCTGCTTTAACTATTTTAGGCTATTAATCTTTTATGTAATATTTTTATTCATACATGTTGGTCATTCCAAGGGACTAAGCATATGTTCCTTCTGCAAGAGGATGATATAGGGACTTTAAATGAAGTCTCTAAACTTAAGGAGCGAGTTTCTTTGCTCAATGATAATATAATTGACATCTCAAAAGTGAGAGACGAAGCTGTAACGGAAAAATAAAAACTAGCTACCTCGCCCAGGGAAACAGAAACTTCACAAAATAAAGAGAGAAGCATTAGACAAATTTCAGATGATAAAGTGAAAGCTTTAGAGATAGGGCTTGAGGAGGCCGGCATGAAGGAGGCTAAACTTGTGGAGGAGAATGAATTTCTTAAGTAAAAGTTGCGAAAGAAAAGAACTCCTTTGAACAAATCAACTGGCAAAATCAATGATGCGAAGCTGGTGTCCCATTTCCTTAGCACGACTCTTGATACTATTATTGCGAGTTTCTACAAAAAAGCACTATTTATAGCATATGCTGACAAAATCCACAAATTCTCAGATTTGGACTTCCCTTCTCTCCCTCTAGCATGGAATGAGAAATTTACGAAGAAATTTGAAGCTATGCTAAATAAAACCCAGGCACCTGGGGATGAACCTTCGAAGGAGAAGGAGGAGATTGATGCCCTAAAGCTACTGTCCTTTAACGACCCTTTAGCGGATGAAGAAACAGATTATGATGATGAGGAGGAGGATGATGATGGGAGTAAAGATGATGACATTCACGATGATGGTGACGATGATATCAATGATGATGACAATGGTGGTGACGGTAAGAAGGGCTTCCCTGGATCATCAAATGATAAAGACGGATCAAGAGATGCCAACCTGGACTCAACTGTCCAAGACATAGGAGTCGCTGATATCCTTGATCCTTCGAGGAAGGATTCTCCTCAGAAGGACAGGGCTCCCTAAAGTCACAAATCTAAAGAAAAGGAGTAGACTCCTTCGATCGTCTTCCATTCCACTCTCTCAAGTATGTATTTCTCTGCTCAAATGTCTTAAACTACTAAACAGCTCTTAGTTAGCACGTTGATTATTTTAGTTAAGGAGAAAATCAAAGTATCATTATGGTGTTATGCTTGAAAAGAAACAAATGGAAATAGATTGATTAAACAGATAATTGGATAGATAATTGAAAGAATGCAATAAGCTATCTGAGAAATATAAGAATCTCGTAGCCAGCACACCAAAATTAAGTTTTTTCAAAGAGAGGCAAGTTGCTCCATGGATGAAGAAGGCACGCCTTAATTGAGAGAGACTCTTAGTGGAGAATGCAGAGCTAATGACCCTCTTTTGGATGTTGATTGACGATAGGAGTGTGTTGGAAGAATTTCTCTACAAGGTTTACTCTAAGGGGATATTCATTGATTTTTCCTAGGCGACAAGTGCGGGGGTTTGCTCAGGCACTTTCATCGTAGATACTTGAATGAACACTGGTGTGATCCTCATCCCGGGGTATGTTGGAATCTCCCGAGAGTTTCCTCTATTCCTCTTTCTTCTTGTTCTCTTCCACTCAAAAAACTCAAATATAATAAGAAGAGATTTATTTTCCAATTTTATAAGGAATCGATATTGTATAAACCCAAATGATTATATGATCCTAATGTATGATTTATGTAGTTTATAGTTTTTACTATTATTATTTCCTCGCTCTTAGTTTATTTTCCATGTAATATACAGATTAAAGGATCTCCAAATAATCCTATTCCCATGGAATTTTGAATAAATTTGTCAAGCTAAAGAGGGATTTTAAGAAGAAGTCTTTAATCCTCAGAACTTCTCAGTTAGCAAAACATTGCTTTGTTAGAGACTTACATGAAGTTTACATGCGATTTCCTCAACTTCATTTTGACTTTTTGGGCGATGAAAAGGATAAATTTCTTAGCGAAATGCGGACATATCAAGCCAACTTGTTGTATAGCCATACCAACCCTCCGGTTGGGAAGTGGGACTATCATCGATTCCCTCCAGCTAATACACCGAAAGGAATTAGAACTTCTTTCGACTCAACTTCTACCCTATCCGTTGGGTCATTTGAAAAGGCTAAAGCTACTGTTTCAAAACTTTAAGGGTTAATTAAATATCCGAAAATAGCATTGTGATGTAATTCAAATTTCCTTTTCATCTACAAACCTTCGTTCTTACTAGTAAAAGTACTTGTTTTTCATGTATTAATTCCTATTTTACTTGTTCTTAATATGAAACCCAGTTAGTGCATGCATCTAATCTGATGTTTTCTTGCGAGTGATTGAAATTAAAGATTGACTACTAGTTGACATTGAAAAGAGGCAGTTTTTGCAAGATGCAACAACTTTACGATTTTCAAATAATCAGGCGGCACAAGAATGGCATAGGAAATAATTCTAACTAAAACTAACCTTTAAAGGTTTAAAGGAACGAATCTCTAGCTTAGAAGAGGAAATTAAGGAGAGGGATAAAGGAATTCCAGAATTGATATAATGGATAGACCCAGCCTTAGAATCCAGGCCTTCAGTTGACACTGATGTCGAAATGGCTAAATTACATCAACGGATAAATGAATTCGAAGTGGAGTTAATGAAGAGTCAAGTATCTTGCCAATCCCTGGAACTCATCGTCAGAGAAGGTGATTTCAATTTCCTACACCTACTCCTAGTAGGACAACGAGATCTCAATATTTTGTTAGTCAATAATTTCTTACTTTATTGAATCCACCTCTGGGTCTAAGTGACGATGTAATCTCCAAATGGAACATACAAGTTAAATTCAAATGCATGCAATTTTTCAATAATAAGTGGAACAAAAAATTATCTCAATGTCTCAATGAATACAAAAGCAAAGTTCAAAAGCTTGAGTGCGAGAAATCTATTCTTAAATAAGAGATCTAACAGTTAAAGAGGATGGTTCAAACTTTACGAGGAGCCAATAAGACTCTCTAGCATGCTTTGAAAACTCAAATTGATTCAGTTGATGATGCAGATACTATTCGAAAGAAGGAAAATAATTTAAAGAGCTTTTGGACGTGGCCCTTCACCATATTACCAATCCTTTACTTGCTAAGGATTTGGACAAGACGACACGGAGCCTCGAGCTTTGATAAAAGTTTTCTTTTGAATAGATTTTTCTTTTATCTAATTTATGTACCTGCAACTTTGTACATAATGTATTAGATTGTAAACAAAGTTATAATTAAATGAACATTACCTTTGATGTAAGGTATGTAGCCTTGAATCATATGTTGGTCCTCATTTGAAATTGTTTGATGATTAATATCTTGCTTTTATGTATTTTGAGCTTTTGATGGATATTCTACTCGTTAAGAAAACTAAGAACCTTGCTAATTGAGCATATAGAACTTGATATAAAAATTTGCCTTTCCATTAATAAATATCGAACAACTTGTTTAGTAATGGAGATTCCCGTTAAATGAATTCAAATCTTAATTGAGAGTTGATTTAGCAAAGCTCCATCATCAAAAATCCTTTTGATAATAATTTGAATATAAGCCCAGAGATCCACTTTGGTTATAGTGCGAAGAGAAGACCAGAAAACCCATTTGGTATCAATAATAGAAGACCAGGAAACCCATCTGGTATTAATAAGGAAGACCAGAAAACCCATTTGGTGTTAATAAGAAAGACCAAAAAATCCATCTGGTATTAATAAAAGAAGACCAGAATACCTGTAATAAAAGATCAGAACACCCATCTAGTATTAATATGGAAGACCAAAAACCCATCTGATATTAATAATAGAAGACTAAAAAATCCATCTAGCAGTAGTAACGAAAGACCGAAACACCTGTTTGGTAATAGTAATAGAAGACCAGAACACCTGTAATAGAAGGCCAGAATACTTATCCGGTAGTAGTAACGGAAGATCAGAATACCTGTCTAGCAATAGTATGAAAGACCAGAATACCTATCCGACAATAGTACCTGACTTTTGATGACTCGTATTTTGATAGATCTTCCTCTAGGAGATTGCTTTAATCCTTCTTTCGGATTGAATAAAATTTGATTGATCTTCCTCTAGAAGACTGTTTTTATCCATTCTTTTGGATTGAGTAAGGTTGAATCGACTACTTTTTGCCACCACTGTAGGTGAGGATCTCAACTTGGATCGAACCCCTTACCACCGTCTTAGGTGATGATTTAGATTTGTTGTCCTATGCATTTGGCTAGCTTTCTTTTAGCTGAATTGTAGACTTAACCGACCTCCCTTTAGGAGGCGGTTTAGTAAGGCCGTGAAGACTGTACTAAAGGTTTGTCCGATGCTTTGGACAGGCCAAAGGTTTACCCGTCCTCCCTCTAGAAGGCGCTTCAGTGAGGCATTTGATGACGACACTGAAGGCTGGTTCGGTGCTTTGGATAGGCCAAAGGCTTACTCGTACTCCCTCTAGGAGGTGCTTCAACCAGGCCGTGCAAGCAAGAGTTGAAGGCTTGCAGATGCTTTGGTTATCAAACGGAACTAAAGGCTTACTCTGACCCCTTCTAGGAGGTGCTATCAGGGATAAGAAGAAAAAGATGAGCCATTAAGGGTAAAAGAAAAGGAAAGATAAGGAGAAACTAAAAAATCATAGAATCTCACCACGAATCAGAACAACATATAATAGATAACATAGGATATTACACAGTCATTCCCATAATAATAATACATCAGAGTCACCACAATAGAATTTCAACTGGACAGTTATACTGCTTGCCCATCACAAAATACATAGATCATACATAAACACGGTGGAAATAAATATAATAAGCTACGGTGAAGACACCTGCTCCAGCTCCTTCAAAATGCTTCCTTAAGTAACCTGGATCACTTGGCTACTAATGCAAATTTGAGTACCCAAGAGTTTTAGGAAAAGAAAAGAAAACTCCGGGTCAGACATGGGTCTGGTGTGAGTAAACTCAAATAACTTAATTCTTACTTTATAAAACACTTTGAAATCAAAGGTATCTCGTAAGACCACGCCGCACATAAACACGGATGGGTTTTTACCTTACGATAACCAAAAAAATTTATATAGAAATCCAGTGATATTATGATAATGTCTAGGGGTTTCAAGTAAAATAGAACATAGCTGAAATGCTTGCATCTCACATTTCAACATATTTGGGCACAACTAAAAACGTACGGCACTTATTAGAGAATGGATTCCATACAATGACCGGGCTATTGGGGTACATTCCGTCATAGTACATCTCCAGATAAAATAACACTAAGGACCTTGCTTGGATCCTCTACCAACACAAGATCGGCCTACCCTTGCTGGATAGTACCGAATAAGATCACCCTTCAGTTGGTATCAGCAATCGTATCGAAGCATACATAGGTTGATAGTAGGGACTCTAGATAGGGATAACCTTACTCTAATTGGAGCGACCCACTTAGCCTTGCTGCATCTCCCATGTTTTAGTATTTCCCGGTTGATGAGGCCCGAGGCTACGTTTTACCTTTAATATGGCATTGCCACTTGGAATGCTAACATTGCCTTCCATATGTTGACATAATGTCAGCACTGATCCATTCAAGTCGTTTAGGAGATGAATGAACCAAAGGCACTACCTCCACTACACCCGTTTTGGAATCACCCTCAGGGTTAGTAGCAAATAGCCCTTGCACTTCTAAGTCTTCATCTTGGTCCTTGCCTTCACTGTTTCCAATTCGAATGTTTACATTGGTTCGAAGTGGTTTTCGGATAACAACTAATATCCGATCCCGGTCTCTCCAAACCAACATTCGATAATTTTAAAGGGTAAAGTTGTTTATAGTGGACCATTCCACTATCAGGGTGTAATATTTACATATGGACATACACTCCATATGCTTAGATTATCATGACCCGCTTATCGAATTTAACCCCCTTGTATTCATCACACTCCCGAAGCGTGGTATTTGTGATAAGTACAAGTCAACTTACTTTCAATAAAATGTGTCAATGTTTTATTACAACTACTTTAATTCATTTGGCTACTTAATAGCATGGACAAGAGATCCCTTTTTTCCAAAACAATTTTCTTATACAAGGAAGTTTGTTAAAAATAAATAACCGATAGAATTTAAAAGAAAACTTTAAAACAAATAAATTCCCATTTTAATCATAAGTTTAAACCCTCAATTAAACCATAATTAATCTTAATTAAATCAAAATTAAATCATAAATAATCCTAATTTTATTTGCTTTTAAACTTTAATTAAATAACATTTATTTAAAATTAAACCCAAATTAAGTGGATAATTAACATTTGATTAAATAATAATTAATTAAATAACTAACTCTTATTAAATAATTAATTAAATAAAATAAAATTTATTAAATAAAATTAATTCCCTTTTATCTTAATTAATCATTATTTAAAACTTACTTAATTAAAAATAATTAACTTAGTTAATAATTTCTTAAACTCTAATTATTTAACCTAATTACTTAATTAATTGATTGATTAATAATTAACCAAATTAATTTAAATTAAATAAATAAATTATTAAATAATTAAAAAATTAAACTTTTGACTTACTTAATTAATTCAAAATGAGTTCTAAAAAACAATCCAAAAGAAAACACTTACAATTTGTAATCGTGAAATTTTTCGAACTGCATCCATAGCGATTATCGCTATAAATACAGTTCGCTAGAATTAATTTCTAGGTGAAATCTTCACTTTGACTGTGGATACTACATCTTTGAAAACACAAATGAGAAATTTTTGAAAACTTAAAACAAAGGTAAAAACTTGGAAAACCATTTTCAAAAATCCAAAGCTAGAAAATAGCTTTCATTTTCAAATCGGATCTCAAGTCCTTTGTGACTTTTCAAAGTGCAAACTTCACAACATTTACATCATATACACATGGTTTTGTTTTCATAAACATACTACCATAATATCATACCTAATATCACATATCCATATCCATATACATATCCAAATATATCAACATATCAACCAATCACCAAATCCAAGTTCAAACATAAACATATCATCATATGTCACCAATACGACATGATAATTCAACATAACAATCACCATATTTTCACAATATATAGTCCATCAAAATCAAGTTACTTTCTTTTCCCAAAACAAAAGTTATAATCACTGATTTTTTTTTCAAAATCAAAGCAACTTTTGCCGTAACTCGAAAACGCTTAAAAATGTTGCAAATTTGAAGCTTTTGGACCCTCGAACACTTGAATTGGGCTCGACCAAGTGGTGTTTGGGCTCGCCCTTGGGCTAATGGGTTTGGCCTTGGGAAGTCTGGGCTCGGCCCTTGTGGTTTTGGGTGGTGAAGTGTTGTATTTTGGAAGAGGAGATGTTGAATGGTTTGTAGAAGTGAGTTTGTAGATTAAAAATGTATTTTTGGAAAAAATATATGGATTTTCTCACTTTAGAATTATGAAGAGGAAGCCATGGATAATATTCTCAAGCTCTTAGGGATTTAAACTGGAGGAAAAGATTGTAAAATGAAAAGAATGAAAGTGAGGGGGTATTTATAAGTTTAGCAAATTATTAAAATACATATAAGTGCTTATATTTAATTATACACATATGCATGCATGGCCATACCTCCTCCCCCCTTCAAACCATGCACAACACCCTCCCCTCATACTTACTACTATTCAATCCATGTCATGAGTCCTTGTGTTCAAAAATGTGTGTTTTTATATATATATATATATATATATATATTCCTTTATAAAATATTTTCTTTTATCCTTATATATATACACTAAAAAGAGAGTATATTCATGCACATGTACACATATATTTATCATGTTAAAATGGTTTATATTGTGTGCATGTATGTTTAACATAGTGTTATGACCTTTAAAACAATTTTTAACCAATGAAAAACTGATATTTTGGAAAATAACTTCTGGTCGTATTTTCTATTTTTCTATGAACTATATATTTAGGTAAATAAATTTTGAAAACGATTTTATTATCATTAATTATTATTTAAGATAGTTTTATTTGTTAATAAAAATCCATTTATTAATTATTTAAAATACAATTAAATATTCATTTAAATAGCGATTAATTTCCGGGCCGTTCCACATGCGTACTACGATTGTACACCGTGCGCTTGCGGTATTTTAATTCATTAAATTTGGCGGTTTTCTAATTGATAGAAAGTCCTTTTCCGAACATGCTATACTGCATGCTACTACTATTTTCGCCATTACTATAATAGCGTATGAAATAAAGATCTCCATTCAACCACTTAATATAGCATATTTACTCCATATATTGTAACCAGTTTACAATCAAGAGTTTTCAATCAATTATCTTGAACTCAAAGAAATAAATCTCACAAAAAAAAGTTTTTATACGAAAATATATTTCAAAATCGAAATCATATTTATTTTTTCAATGTTAAATATCTATTATTATTTTACAATTCTCGTTTCTGATGTTCTTTTATAAAGTAAAAGTGACCATTCAACCATTTCATCCCAACCGTGCCTTATGTTACATCCACTTTCATACATTCGATTTCCTTTCAAGACGGTAAAATGATTCAAAGGAAACTCTTAATATAATATCATAATGAACTCTTTACAAAAGTGTGTTTGGTCATCCTTAACTTTTAAGGATATCTAATAAGTTACACTTTACCTAAATTGATTAAACTGACATTTCAAAGGTCGAATTCTTATACCTATTTTGTAGCTTTTGGTCCAGTGTTACATTTAACATAAGATCCTTGTTGTAATCAATCACATTGAATGTATGATCTCGTATTATGGTTTACTTGCTTATTTCAACTGAACTAATTTCACCGAGGTTCATACATTATAAATTGTGACCATCTATATGTGATCGTATATGGATCAAATATTCATACTCTTGTGTTACTTTTAGAATTCTAAACTCATAGAAGGCAATACATGGTCTCGACAAATAACAGTTAGTGACCATTTATGAAAGTATTTAGTAGTTGTATAATTAGGCTCTTGCATGGGTCTTGAAACAACAATGTGCAAAAATATTTATTAGTAAGCATATTTTATATTTTTATTTGTCAATATTTAATCCAGTTCTTTTTTATATCTTAATTGATAAATATTTACCAGTTTTATTAGTTACACATATTTATCAATGTAAATTATATTAACTTTATACATAGCAAATGTTCTTACAATATTAGAAAGGTTAATTGTTACCATTTTCTTTTTCTAGTAAGGCTCCCACTAGACTTTTATGTTTCTCAAAACCCTAAGATGAAACATAGAAATCTTTTTACTTTTTTAGTGAGTGTTAAGACTCGTTTGTCTTGGGATTCTAACCTGGAGTTTGCTCAACAAATCATAAGCCCATAAAAGATGGATAACACTTCTTCAGGTGTATCATAAATAACTCCTAGCATTGTAGTCTTTGTCCTAATCTCATTTTGGCCTTGAGTTTGCTCAACAAATTGAAAGAAATTATTCACTTCTACCTACCATTTTATAACAGCCTAAAAATAGTATATGTACCTTGAGTTTGCTCAATAAATACATATAATTATCTTATCTTGTATAATCTATATGCTAATAAGACTACATGTGTCATCCCTAGTTTGAGTTTGCTCAATAACTATAGATTATGCAAGTAATTTTTTAATATATAAATGGTAGAGGATAACGTTTATACTAAAGATTCACTTTAATATATTTAACTGAGTGATATCGACTTATTAAATAATGCATTTCTATAAAATAACCTCATTATTCAAGTATCAGATACATCTTAAATAACGATATACGTAGTATACGCATGTATTTATTCCTCAAGTCCATTTGGGTTTCTTATTGTTCCACATTTTATTATACATTTATATTATACATTTATATAATTATCTTATCTATAACCTTATATTAATTTTATTAGTTAAATCTTATTTAATTAATTTAATTAATTAATTAACATTACAATTTATTTTATTTTATTCATTTTAAATATTAAATTAAATATGTGCACTAAAACATTTATAATTCTGCACATATATCTAATATACGTATATTATATTATTTATTAATTAAAATTTAATTAAAATTTTTAATTAAAATAATTTAAATTAATTATATCTAACTTCGCTAATTATGTATATATATATTGCCTTGAGCACTTTAATATAATGTTACATATGTCAACATATATGTTATTTTATTAATTAATTCACTTTTAATTAATTAATCTAATTAATTATTAGTAATTTTTGAAAATAATTATTTTATTTTAAAAACAATTTTATAACATTCAAAAAATCATTACTTATTTTAAATTTAGCCTTTTGAATTTAAAATATTACTTCAATTTATTTTAAATTTAACCATTTAAATTTAAATTTTTATTTTAATTTCAAGATAGATTTTAAAATTAGCTCATGACGCAAAATCAATTTGGACCTTTATATTAGAGATAACCTTTGGGCTTATCCCATCCTTTCGGGCCGGGCCAGTAGCCAAGTAAGGTAGAGTACTTAATACCTAAACCCCACCTTAAATACTACTTATCTATACGCCCTACTATATGGGTAGGCTTTAATAAGTCGACTCTAATACTGCAAATTTAGACTGCATAGAATATTGGACTATAATACCATTGTTGGATCTGGGCCTACACGTAGCGGGTTAAATGGGTGAATTCTAATTTTTTTGCCATTTTGGGTCTTATTAGGCTTATAAGGTCTAAATTTATTTAGATCTGATCTAAATTAATTTTTAACAAAATCGTTATTTTATTTTATTTGTAAATAAAGATTTATTTTGATATTATATTTGTATTATATAATGTGTACATGCATATCATATATACATTTACGTGCACGTGCAACATGTATAGTATGCATGGTTGAACATGCTCGTATGTAAGTGTTGGGATTTACACAACAACGAACATGCTAGCCCCTCCATATACGTATGTACGATCTAATGTGTGTGCATGTGTGTATTAAAATGACATAGAATTATGTTCATAATTGAATAAATATAAAATATAGTAATGTAAAAGAATATTGTTTATACATACAATATATATATGTGTGTGTGTGTGTACGTGTGTGTTTATAAAATAATATTAATATATTAATATATACATCGATATTAAAATTCAAGTTTCAAAATTTAAAATTAGATCAAGATTTGAAAGTATCTTTTAACTTCAAATTTAAAATTCATTTTTAATAAATTTATATTCAATAAATAGTAAATATATATATGGAAATAAATTTTTTTCATAAATATATATATTTATACATATATTGTCATTAAGATTTAAATTATTTTATAATATAATATTATTTTAAAATTAAGTATATAAATAAATAAAATATATTTGTATACATTGTATTTTCAGCCTTACTTACATTTTGGAAAAATCAAATTTTTTTATTTTATTTGTATGAATTTTATTTTGTTTTTAAATTTAAACATGATTTTCCTATGGAAATCAAGAACAAAATTATTTTTGCTTCGTGAAAATTATCTTACAATGCATAGTAATTTTAAATATATTAAATTACACACACACACACACAGAGAGACACACACACACACACATATATATAATATTTTGAAACTAATATACGGGATTATTCTAAAATAAGTGTATATATAAATATTTTGACTTTAATAAATATACATAAAAAAATTAAAATGAAAATATGCATATAATTTTAACAATAATTTTATAATACATATATATTTAATTTAAAAATTAATATTTGATTCGAAATCTATTTTAAATTATATTTGATTCATAATTTTTTTATTTTGATAACATGGTCGAGAATACAATCACAAATAAATATTTTTTTTAAGTTATAATAAAAATACAATTTGTTATATATGTATACATCCTACATTGACAATACATACATATAAAGATTCATGATATATTTAACTAATCTAACCACATCAATTGATGATAAATAGCCAATATATGTGTATAAATGTAAGTAGGGTATTACCTCAACTATAGCCTTGAATGATACCTTCAATGCTGAATCTAATCAACTCCTTTTGGATCTGAATCCTAACTCTTCCAGAAAGCGCTACTCGATTGAAAGATCTATGCATCTCTCTGATATTTGATTTGAACTTGTGTTTTAAAGCTTGAAATGTTAAAAAGACAGGGCTAATAAATTCGGCCGAAGTAGGTAATAGAGAGGCTAAAAGAGAGCAACTAAAAGAAGGGATTAAGGGAGTTTAAATAAGAGTGAAACGAATGAGCAAGTTGTGAATCTGTATCCACTATTTTCTCTGCAATTCAAACTCTTTAATATCAAAAATATCCCCTCTCCCCTATATAATATACCCGGCCACACCATGCCCCATATGATCCTCCATTCCAATTCAAGCCCGATCGGATAGATCACCGTTAAATTAAATTTAACTGTACATCAATATCGCATATCGATATGTAGGTATACAGATTTTATGTATAACCTATTTTTAATACTAATAAAAAAATCAAATAAATTTTATAATTAATATTTCACAAATATTTTAATTTAATTATTTTATAACAATTATTATTTAAATAAATCAAGTGGTAGTCGAAGTATTCAACATTTCGATTGCGTACCTCGTATGTGTAAATTTTGTCAGCGACTAATTTAAAATTTTGAATATTAACGTTCATATGTCACCTTGGTTAGTGATGTGACATTATGGACAAACCTATCGCTTACCTAGTTTCGGTAAAATCCAATTTTACTTATTTACGCGGTCTCCGGTAGTGACAATTATTTACACCAATTCTTTTTATCAAAATTATATCACATTAGGACTTATGGAATTTGGTAATGGTCAAAATTCTAATATCATCCACATTCAACTTGTATAGTCCAAACATAAAATTCTTGGTTCAACAATAACAGTTATTATTAACCGTACTACTTTGGCCAGAGACTTTGACTTTGAGTTGACTTCAGTTGACCGTGATACTAACCTCATATAACCGAGAAGATGAATTCTCTATTGAATAGTTTTTCCCTTCCAATGCTTCCACTTGACTCAACTATAGTCATTCGATGGATGCCTTGCCACGGTTTAACTATAATTAAAAAGGAGTTTGCACATTGAAACTCGACGTTATTATTTAGTCGAGTGAATTATGTAATATTATCATATCAATATTTTATATTTGACCTTAATTATATTAACCAACAGAAACTATCGAATGAGTCATTCTACAGTTATCCAATAATTATCAATACGTAACTACTTGGTGCCTCCTACAACCATGAGTAATACACTATCCAACATTTGAAGAGCATGAGGTACTCTGGTCTTAATAGATGTATCGATATCTAGTCTTGATGCATCTTGATTAGGAATATTTAAAACGATGTGTTTATTGTATTACGATATTACTCATGATTACAACACATTGTGATTACTATCACAAGACACAACATTTATGGATTTTCTATTAGATATACTTAAATTAAATAATTAACTAATATAACACATTATAATAAGTATATAATAGACTGAAAAACACCTTTGATTTCGAACAAGATTTTTTTTATTGAGTTGGTAATTTATAGTAAATTACATGATTGCCCATAGGGCATACCCCTAACTCTGTTAAGGCTAAGCACATTTCCTTGAATAGTGCCGTAATAAAAGCATTATACATATATGCAAAATATTTGTATTTGAGCTAGGAGTGATTCCAAATGTTGAGAATCCCATGAGACTATTTGCAGAAAACAATACCGTGATACATATAATGAAAGAACCTAGGGCTCACAAGGTGTTTATACACATACTCTGAAAGTTTCACATAATAAACGCGGTTGATCAATGATGGAGGGATGCGGGTGATAAAGTAGATAGTAAAACAATATAGCAGATCTTTACACTAAGGGATTAGCTCGATCATTTTTGAAAAAATACTAATCGGAGCAATAGGATTAAGATTCCATAATTGATCCCAAGTGCAAGTGGTGGGTTGAGAGAGTTAGTGGTATGCCTTAGGGGCAATTATGTAATTTGTTATGCATATCAAACTCTGCAATCAATATTGTTCATAATAAAGGTGTTTGTTTTCTTATATATACTTTGTTATATTATGGTATAATTGATTAAGTAATGAATTTAAAATATATTAATAAGCTAATCCTTAAATAAAATGTTACGCGATTGTAGTTGAAAATTAGAGCAATTAATCACAATATTCTTGGTCAAGGTATTTTGAGAAAGGATATCGACTAAACAGTTGAGACCAAAGTACGCAACTCCCTCCAAATGTTGGGTAACGTATTACTCATGGATGCTGGGACGGGGTTACGTACTTATAGTTCTTGGATAAGTATGGAGTGACTCATTCGAGAGTTTCTTGTTGGTTGATAATATATATAAAACAAGAAATCCTAATGTAACAATGTTAAACAATTCCCTCAACTTGAGAATACTGTGGGACTTCAATATGGATACCGCAGGTTGATTATAGTTAAATCATGACATGTCATCCATCGAACGATGATGGTTAGGTTTGAGTAGAAGCATTAGGACTTGAAAATTATTTTATTTGGCATTTAAAAGGCAATTAATAAGATTTATATCTCTTAATAACTCATTTACATATTTTACATAAAGTTAGTTTTATACTAACATGGCTACATACGTATGTACGTACGTACGTACATACATACATACATAGATATATATATATATATATATTACATACACACACATATACATACATGTACATACATACACATATACATATATGTGTGTGTGTCAAAACTATATATATGGTATTATTGATATGTGTATACAAACCATATACATATGTTATAGTATATTCGAACATATCTTCATACTT
Organism: Allium fistulosum; assembly: GCA_030737815.1. Classification (NCBI taxonomy): domain Eukaryota; kingdom Viridiplantae; phylum Streptophyta; class Magnoliopsida; order Asparagales; family Amaryllidaceae; genus Allium; species Allium fistulosum. Next base: position 1,186,944,973 of record CM060904.1, on the reverse strand, counting down.
AGACATTTTATTTCCTATATGCATGTGAATTTATCATATGTATACATAAGTATAATATATGTGTGTGTACAATAGATATAAATCCCAATACATGCATACATACATATATAGTTATAAAGATGCTCATTTGTTACTATATTATCCTGTTAGTGTGTTAATATATTGGATATAATCAAAATAAATATTTAATAAATTTAATCAATATGATATATTAAATAAATATGAAATATTTAAAATAAAATTTGATTTTATTTTAATAAATAGATTAGGTCTTATGTTAATTAATAGATTTTATAGGCCTATTAAGATCCAAATGGGGAAAAAATTAAAATTCACCCATTTCACCCACTGCATAAATGGGACGGACCCAACAACTATAAGTCATTTGACATTCGGACAAGTGCAACTTCGCACTTGGTGAACGATTTAAGGCAATGAACCGATTTCACAGCCATTTGAGTTCAACTACTCGACTTGTCATTCCAACTCTACTTCTTATTCATAATTTCAATTACAAATGCCATGGATCATCTTTTATCACTCTATCAATTCCTAAACCAAAGGGAATTCCAATAATCAAACCAAACATAACAACAATTCATACAAAATTAGTTAACACATTTATTATGTAATCAATTTCTTTCAAAACATTCATTAAATAAGATTTTCATCTCTAGAACCCCAATTCAAGTTCATTTCTCAATCCTAACAAGCATTTGGGTATTTGACATGAGTTCTAACATGCTTAGTGATCATATATCGTCGAGCATAAATCCCATTCAACAAATCTTAAGAAATCTAGACTTCAATAAACCCACTTTGAAGCTCTCCTTTGGTTTTTGAAATTTGGTACAAACTTTCCAATATGATAAACTTGAAGAGAGATTTGTAGAGAATCCTTCAATTTGAATTTATGTATTTATTTCAAAATTTATCGTTGAGATTTGTGAAAGTTATAAAGGTTTGAAATATGAAAACCTATTTTTGTTTCTTTGAGAGAAGGAAGATGCAAGGTAAAGTGTAATAAAGAAGAGGCCCCTGTTTAGAAATTTTTGGAAATTCCAGCGAAACGATCATTTTTCCCTTACATCTTTTTTTCTTCTTATTTTATTATATCTTATCCGATTTTTCATTTTTTCTTTTTCAAATATAAATGCATTATAAACACAATACATTAGGTTATAATTCCTAATTCATTTACCTTTAAAAATCTTATGTTTAAGTCTTTGGTTCGTTTAAGTTAATTAAATCGATCCGTTATCCTTATTACTAAATGTTAAAAATATGCATTGTTACATTGCCCCTCCAAAAGGATTTCATCTCTAAAATCATTAAAAGCGGAACCATGGATCACACTTACAACAACGTCCCCTATCACTAACACTTAGAATCACAATAATGAGACATATAATCCAAACATAGCAATACAAAGCAGGTTCTATACCGGCATTAAATTATAACACTATAGAAACAAAATACCTAGAGTTGATGAAACATATCGGTAAAAAATTCTAGATTGGAAGCACTAATCTTCTCTTTTGGATCCAAAGTGCTATTTTCAAAAACTTCACCCTATTGGACCCGAACAAGCTTAAAACCTTAATCCAAAGTCTCTTCACACTACACCCAATAAACCGATTAGGTTTTCTAGGCATAGTAACCTCCATTCAACATCCACATCCTTTAATCGACATAGATTAATCACTACATTTGTGCTATGTACAACTTGTAGGAGTGTGAAACATTGAACACATTATGCATTCCAGACATCTTTTTAGGAAGATCAAGTCTTTATGCAAATTTTTCGATCCGTCTAACAATAGGAAATGGTTAGACGAATCAAGGTTCAAGCTTTCCCAAATTGTCAAATCTCACTACTCTCTTAAACAGTGATGTTTATGCAAATATTAAATCACCAACTTTGAATTCAAGATCAATATGTCTTTTATCGGCATAAGACTTTTGCTGGTCTTGTGACGTTTTAGGTCTTTTTCGTATGAACTTCACTTTCTCCAAATTCTCATGGATCATTTATGGTCCAAGTATTACCTTATCGGTGATTTCCAATCAACGTCTTGGCGACTTCCAACGCCTTTTCTACAATGCTTCAAATGGTTCCATGTCACTAATAACTTCATAGATGTTGTTGTATGCAAATTCAACAAAAGGCAAATGATCTTTCCATGATCCTCTGAAATCAAGAATGCAAGCTTTTAACAAGTCTTTAAGCATACGGTTCACACTTTGGTTTTGGTCATCGGTTTGGGGATGATATGTCATACTCAAGTTCAATTTCATGTCTAATGCATGTTGTAAGCACTTACCAAACTCCATTGTGAAAAGGGGCACAACACCAGAGGATGTACTTTGCAACTTCACTATTTCCCGCACATACAACGTCATTAAAAATGGAGCGGCTCTCAAAACCTTCACCAAAATATGATTAGTGCTTTTCTTCAAGTAGTCAATAGTAATTAAAATGCTCTCATTTACTCTTCGACTATGCTAGAAACTATTTATGAAATCTATGGAAAAATGTTCTCACTTGCAATGCAGAACCTCCAAAGGTAATAGCAAACCACCGAGCTTCATTTGCTTAGGTTTGACTTTCTGACAAGTCATGCATTTCTCTATGAACTCCAACTCACATGCTTCCAAGATTAAGTGCATTTCACATCACTGTACATCTTGTTGCCATACAAATGAATAGTCATCATAGAACAATGGCACTCTCAAAGTACTTCATCAATCAAATACCCAACTTCGAGAACGCACGCTCTACCATCTCTACAAATCAATCCCTTCGCATCAATAAAATATCGATCATTTTGACTAGATTCTTCTCCCTTCTCAATTCAGTCAAAGAACTCTATAAAGCTTGCACTAAGCCTTTGGCTAGAACCGATCTGATCGATAATTGTGGCTCTAAAATCCAATACCGCCAACAAATCAGGCAATACATCATAAGAAGGTCAAAAATCAAACTCCATAATAAATTACAGACCCATCCATTCAATGAACATATGCCCCCAACATCGCATGCCTTCTATTCAATGCATATGTCATAACATTTCCCTTTTCGAGATGCTAGAAATTCCATCCATCTTTGTTGCCAAAGATTGAGATATTTTTGGGAAAACAAATACTTCAAAGATTTATGGTTCCTGAATAGCTCAAACCCCTCGCCTAATAAATAATGCCTCCATGTCTTCAAAGCAAAGACAATGGTCGCCAACTCCAAATCATGAGCTTGATAATTTCTTTTACAAGTCTTCAATTGCCTACTAGCATACGCAACCACCTTTCCTTATTGCAGAAGAACAACATTGAGTCATGTATCACAAGCATCGACGTATATGGTAAATGGTTTAACTTCTTTCAGTATAACAAGAACTAGAGCATTAGTCAATAATTGCTTCATCTTGATAAAGGAGTCTTTAGTTCATGCATCCCATAAGAAGATTTAATTCTTTTAGTTAGTTTCTCAAAGGTGTAGCAAACTTTGCAAAGTCCTTAATGAAATTTCGATAATAGCCAGCCAACCAAAAGAAACTAAAAACTTCTATCGCACTACTCGGTACCTTCCAATCTTGCATCGTGGCAACCTCACATGAACCAATGGAAATTCCATTCTTGGATATGGGATGACTTAAGAATCACACTTATCTTCTCCAAAAGAAACGTTTAGAAAACTTTTCTTTCGAGCAATTCTACCTTAACAGTTCCAATACTTCCCTCAGGTTTAATTTATGCTCCTTTTCACGTCTGAAAGAAAATTAATATATCATCCGCGAATACGCTACATATTTATTAAGTTAATCCTGAAAAGACTGACTCGTGAGATCAATAAAGTATGCTAGTGCTTTTGTAAGTGTAACGACCACGACTTTCTCTCCACAGAAAGTCGCATCGTTAATAAGAAAGAAAGGGGTAGAAAATAGAAAAGAAGAGAAGAAAGAAAGAAACAACAACAACGATCTCACAGCGGAACGAATAAATTATATTAATAACATAAACTATTACATAGTATACAACAATTTACAGAGTTACACAGCATATACATCACTTACTAGACAGTTATAAACATCTGTCTAGACATTACAACTCAAATACAAGACAAGACACTATCACAGATATCAACACAGCGGAATACTATATCTACGAACGCCAAAGCCTCCTGCTCCATTGCTCCTCCAGAATATTCGTCAAAGCTAAACCTGAATCCCTTGGCTACTCGTAAAAATTTGAGTACCCAAGAGTTTATAAAACAGAAATAAACACTTGGGTCAGACATGGGTCTGGTGTGAGTAACAGGTTAAACTTGCTTAACTTCAAAACCTTTAGAAAGAAAAGGTATCACGTAAGACTCCCCACAAATAAACATGGGTAAGTTTTTACCTTACGCTAACCAAAACATTTGATAGGAAATCTGATTTTATTATAATAGGGTCTAGGGTTTTCAAGTAAAATATAGAAATAGCTGAAATGCTTACATCTCACATTCCAACATAGTTGAGCACAACTAATACGTACGGCACTTATTGGAGTTTGGATTCCATACAATGGCAGGGCTACTGGGGTACCGCCCGTCACAGTACGTGGCCTAGATCACCGTACCGAGGAGTACGCCCGCTCCCCTGCAACACAAAGCCGAAACCATCCCTTACTGGATAATCCCGAACAAGATAATCCCGTAGTTGGCGCGACCAACCACACACTAAGCCGAATAAAAGAAAAGGGACCTCTAGACAGGGATCTATCTTGCTCTCAGTGGGTGCTACCCACGAAACCTTGCTGCACCTCCCCTGTTTTAGCCATTCCCGGTTGATGAGGCTTGAGGTTTACGATTACCTTTAATCAGAACATATATCACTTAGAATACTCATCGTCCGCCTGACGATGTTCTGAAAGTATTCGATCCATACAAGTTCGTTCCGGGTTCGAACGAAACCGAAGGCATTATCTCGTTACACTCGTTTTGGAATCACCCTCAGAGTTAACGACAATAACCCTTGCACTCTAAATCTTCATTTCCACTTGAGATTCACGACCTATCGTTAATTTGGATCGATGTGGTGTTCGGGTCTCCAGACCTGGAATACCGGTATACGGAAACCCGATCCCGGTCTCATCGAAATCCAAAACGTATCTTTTAAGGGCCAAGTTGTTTTAAGGTTAAAACAATTCAATTCTTATCTATATACACAAAGATAGATAATTCAATAGATAATCTACATTATCATCCCAAACAGATAATTCACATTATCATTATAATTCAACCAAACATCCATATCATATATCAATCATATCTTATCAGAGATATCAAACAATGAAATACATTCAATCTCATTCATCCATCCTTAAGCAATGATTTATATCATCTAATTAATTTAAAGTGAATTAAACTAATTACTTCATTCTATAAATCCTGCTTACTTAATTATTAATTAAACCAATTAATTAATCATTACTCTAAGTATCCATCTAAATTAATCATTCCTGATTAATTACCCTTTAATTACTTTAAGTAATTAATACTTAATTAATTTCACAAATTAATTATCTTAAACCATTCAGTAATTAATCTTTAATTACTTCATTAATTAATTAACTATATTTAATTACATTAATCCTTAATTAATTACAATTAATTAATTACTTTAATCACTAATTATTTATTAATTAATCTTAATTAACCAATCCTTAATTACATCATTAATTATTCTTAATTAATTATCTTATTTAAATTAATAATTAATTAGTCATATTTATAAATCACCTTTGATTAATAACATTTAGTAATTAACTACCCTTAATTACTCTTTCATAAATTAATTTCTCCAAAATTAATTATCCTTTAATTAATCCTTTGATTAATTATACAAAAGTAATTAAACTAAAATTACTTTTATTATTAAATCATCTTTAGTTAATTACATAAAGTAATTACCATTAATTACTTCATTAAATAATTTCACTTCATTAATTACATTTAAGTAATTACTTATTAAATCATTTCAATGATTAATTTAAATTAATTTAACTTAATTAATTAATTTAAACTAATCAAATTAAATTCATTTAATTACATTAAGTAATTAATTTCTTAATTTCCTCCATTGTGTAATTTCAAATTGATTAATCTTTAATTTATCAATTAATTAATCTCTAATTAAAAATCATTAATTATTCCTTAAATTAATTAATATCAGACCTTAATTAATTTAATTTAAACTTGGAGTTACTAATTTAAATTAATTCAAATCATTTATTATCCATTATGGTTTACTTAAAATCAATGAATTACAAATCATTAAATCTTCATTTAACTTTAAAACAAAATTCATTTCTTATTAATGATTTAATTATCACTCACAAATATGTTTGAAAACATTTATCTTCAATTTTACCCTTTAAATTCATTTTCTTTTCAAGATTTAAAATGAACTCCTATTTATCTTTAATAAAGTTTAAAACAAATTTCTAAAAACTTTAAATTTCACATGCTAAAGGAAATTTTAAAGAGGTAAAATCAAATTTTCTTTAAATTCACATATTTCAAGTATACCTCAACATTAAAACCCTTCTAAACATTTAAATTAAACAAACTTTATTTTATTTCAAAAATTCTGGAATTCAAATTTAAATCTAAGTCCAGGTTTCAAATTTGATTATTTGATTACATCCTTCCTTCACAATTCAAAATACATTTTAAATTCAAATTCTTTTTCATTACACTTACATACTTAAACACTCTTAAGTTAGTTATACAATTTGAATTTCAACTTTATTTATTTCAAACTAAGTTTCAGATTTTAAACTTGAATTTATATTTGTACCTTTGAATTAAAACTTAGTTTAACTTAGTTTTACAATTTAAATTTAAACTTCAGAAAAACAGAATAGAGTTTGAAACCTGAACTAAGCATTGACTCGAGCCTCCCCACTTTGCTTCGAGTCCATACTAGATTTACTTCGGGTAAATCACGAAAATACTCAGGTAAAACTCGATGCACAACACTGCTTCTCCTCTTCCTTCTTTTTCTTTTTAAAACCTGCTTTGTTTAAATTTCTGAAACAAGCTACACTCGCATACTAACCCAATAAACACTCGAGTCCATCACCAATTTCTTCGAGATCACTTCGAGAAGAACTGCTCGTTCCCCATCTTTATGAACTGACACCAATTCGTTATCGTGCACGTGCACAGATCGTCCACGCCGCCGCTACCTCCGGTGACTCCTCACACGCGTCGGCGATCAACCACCTAGACGTTTCTGACCCGCAACCTAATGCCACGAGGCCCAAGTCAAAATCGAGCATTCTCGAGCTCCATTGTCAACAGGCTCCGACCAAACTACCCTCGAGCAAACAACTCCGATCATCAGACGACGTGCAACTTCGTCCACACCTCGATGAACCTCTACGCCACCATCTCCCGAAGCTACGTTGCACTCGATCGACTAAACTAGCCGAGGCGATCGAACAATCAAACCCAGAAAAAACTAGGGTTCCAGAAGGAAACCCACTACCGCAACCTCCATGGTGAATTACATCACCATCCTCCATTTTTCCACCAATCTCTGGTCGTTCCTCCACCTTCACGAGGAATTCCGACCCTCAAATCCAAGTAGATCATCAGAGAAACCCAGATTTCATGTTTTTGAGAAACCCAGAACTGCTCATTCATCCCATCTCTAAAAATTATAATTTTAGTTGTAAAAATCATGGTTTCATTCGAGTATTCGATTTATATCCCTGAATTTATAAACTAAGATGTTTGAAATTTCACAAAACTCTAACTTTCCTGTTTTTAGAGTTTTCCAGAGTAGAATTAAATTTATTATTGCCTTAAGTACAAATTTAAACTAAAGTTTACAATTTACCAACCAAGTTGGACTTGCATATTTAAGTTTAAGTAGTGACAAGATCAAAGATTGAATTTTTAAATCCAAAACTGGGAGACTGGGAAGTAAAAACAGAGAGCACCCAGATGAACAATACATACATATCACACATTCATATATATACAGAGAAAAGCACTAATATACTAATGCATTTAAACATAATCATTTCAGAGATCTCATGCAACCAGATTCTACTTAAGTTATCTTAAATAAAATGTTACTCATAGGTTTGAAATGAAGAACAGAGCTTCATTTTGAAACTGCTTTGAAAACTTTTTAAAACTTGAATGCAAGCTTTTAAATCTCCCCGAGATGGCCGAGATGAAAAATCCGAGATATCAGCCAAAATCCGAGATTTGGCAGCCTATTTAGTTATAAGTGTTTTAAATATCGCCCGAGATAGCCGAGATATTTTCCCGAGATATTGGCCAAAATCCGAGATTTAAAACACTGCTTGAATGCTGATTTTGAAACTTGCATGCATGCTCTAAAATCTTGTTTGTTGAGATGTTGCTTAGATCAGTTGTACTGAAATGATCTTGCTTCCAGATTTGAAAGAAAGAACAGGCTTTTGATTCCAGGTTTTGAAAAAGATGCAGACTTTGTTTTGATAATCTCTGGTTTGAAGAATTTTGTTACAGGCTTTGCCTTTGTTTTTGGAAAATGATTTACAGGTTGAAGAAATGTTGATTACGGTTTGAGGAGTTGATTACATATTTGTTTTGAGAAATTGTTTTGGTCTATACTTCAGGCTGAAGCTTCTTATCTTTTGAAAAGAACAGGAAAGAAAAATGGGATGAGAGGTAGATGAATATATAGGTTAAAATGATTTATTCAAAATAAAAGAAAAACAAAAGTTTAAAACTTGACATTTGTCATTCTCTTACCTTAATTTTATAACACATGTTATTACATAGCCTTAGGAATTTACACATGTCCTTTTAATTAGTTTGTATTTATTTTAAATGTAAATAAAAGCCTTTTCTTAATTTATAAATGCTTATTTATATATATATAAGTTACTTAAAAGAAAAATAAAACTAATTATATATAAATAAAAGCTTATCCATATATTTATACAAATCCAAAACTATTTAAATATTACCTCTCAAATTCTAAATTCAAATTCAAATTAAATTTTAAAAATCTAATTAAAAGTTAATTTAAAACAACACATTCAATTTAAAAATAACAATTCTATTTTATTAAATTTTTAAAGTATAAAATTCACTAATTAAATATTCATTTAATTAGATTATTAAACCAATTCAAATTTTATTATCAAAGATTATCAAATCAATTTAATTATTTAAACAGATTATTAAATTGATATTGCCCTAAATTTCCGGGATATTACATTCCTCTCCCCTTAAAATAATTTCGTCCCCGAAATTTAAAACAAAGGTAATTTAATAATCTATTTAAATCACAACCATATATTATCATCCATATGCTAACAATCATAGCAACCAATCATCCAAACAAACAATTCTAACTATCCAGCGAAAAATTCTGAATAGAATTTCCTCGAGTTTCCCCAAGTATATATATCGGGATACTCGCTCTACAAACAATCCAAACAAACAATACTAAGCTATAGAGCTCCTACTTATCTAGATTTACAAAACTAAACAGAATATCAGACTACAGACGAGTCTGACTCAACAACCAAATCCTCCAGAACTGCTGATTCCTAAACCAGAGATAGATCAAACACGTACTCCCTCAGAGATACGTAAAATACATTGAATTCCAGTTATCCAAACTGACAATTCAACCTTGTAGATCAAAGTACTTATCCAAATTAGATCACAGAAAAGATCCAAAACAACTTGGAGCTGACTTCCCAGACTTACCCAATCTTATAGCTCCCTTTAACCAGAGAAAAACTTCACAACAACGAAGTCTCCAACTTCGAATTTCAAATTCCTTCGTCTCTTATCCACAAAATCTTCAGACGATCTCGGCTTCCTACAAATCCTTCCTGGTCAACTCAACCTTCGCTGATGCTTCTTGAAACAAACAGGACCAAAGATAACTCAATAGAATGATCTCTCCAAGATCTACCCATAATCCAAAACACAACTCTACTCCATCAGTAGATTCCAAACTTACTTCTTCTATCCAGAAATGCACTCCCAAACTGCTTCTGCTGCACCACTCTGATCTGGAGTAGAATGCTGATGAAGAACACAAGCACAAACTGGACAACACATCCCAGAAAATCTCAGATAACTCAAGAGAACACTCAGCAATCGCAAGTCACTTTTGCGATCAACCCAGCCTAACTGCAAAGAAAACTGTTCTCTCTTTACCAATCAGAACAGCTTATACTTAACTATCCAATCCATCGAAGAAATGGATCCTCTCTGCTGCTTCTGAACTCCTTCTTTAGAAAACTGCTCATCCAGGAAAACTTACTGCCAACACACAGAATACTCCGAGCTGCACCCCTGCCACAGATGCCAAAGACTTCCTTACCAAAGCTTTTCGAGAAACTCGAACTTCAAACCAAACAGAATCACCATGCTGAACTCAGCCACAACACCGAAGCAGACACACTTCCACAACTTGTTCCAAAGAAAACATCTTCGGGAACATCCATATTCACTGCGTCTCATCACACAGCTACTATTACCTGAGGTATCAAGATACCATTACTCGCTTCTGTTCTCCGACAGATCCAACTCTACTCATCCAACTTCTAAGATGAACTCCGAACCTTAACAGGTTTCCTTCAGAGATTGTGAAATCCTTACACAACTGTAAAGTTCACTCGAGACGGTATTAGGTTTACAGTCTCGACAGATACTCTTCCAACCTCAACACTCAGACTCCTAATCCTAGATGAGAAATTATTATCATCTCAACCAATCATTACAAATACCATATACATTTAAAATGATACTTTTTTATATAGAAATTATATCTGGGTAAAATTATTTCATCTACCTTTTTAAAACAATATTGTGTCCGTTGGCCTGGTCCAAGTGTTTAGAGATCCCTATCAATAACGTTAGCTACTCGTATTGACCAGAATCCATATACCACTCAACCGATCAATTAACACAATATAAAACCATTTTATATAACTAACAAATACGCGCTCTCGTATATATATATATATACTCAGACTCAAATAGGTTGCTACAGATCCTATCTCTAATGAACAATCCTTCCGAACCTAGGTATTCACTCAACCTAGTGCTCTGATACCACTGTAACGACCACGACTTTCTCTCCACAGAAAGTCGCATCGTTAATAAGAAATAAAGGGGTAGAAAATAGAAAAGAAGAGAAGAAAGAAAGAAACAACAACAACGATCTCACAGCGGAACGAATAAATTATATTAATAACATAAATTATTACATAGTATACAACAATTTACAGAGTTACACAGCATATACATCACTTACTAGACAGTTATAAACATCTGTCTAGACATTACAACTCAAATACAAGACAAGACACTATCACAGATATCAACACAGCGGAATACTATATCTACGAACGCCAAAGCCTCCTGCTCCATTGCTCCTCCAGAATATTCGTCAAAGCTAAACCTGAATCCCTTGGCTACTCGTAAAAATTTGAGTACCCAAGAGTTTATAAAACAGAAATAAACACTTGGGTCAGACATGGGTCTGGTGTGAGTAACAGGTTAAACTTGCTTAACTTCAAAACCTTTAGAAAGAAAAGGTATCACGTAAGACTCCCCACAAATAAACATGGGTAAGTTTTTACCTTACGCTAACCAAAACATTTGATAGGAAATCTGATTTTATTATAATAGGGTCTAGGGTTTTCAAGTAAAATATAGAAATAGCTGAAATGCTTACATCTCACATTCCAACATAGTTGGGCACAACTAATACGTACGGCACTTATTGGAGTTTGGATTCCATACAATGGCAGGGCTACTGGGGTACCGCCCGTCACAGTACGTGGCCTAGATCACCGTACCGAGGAGTACGCCCGCTCCCCTGCAACACAAAGCCGGAACCATCCCTTACTGGATAATCCCGAACAAGATAATCCCGTAGTTGGCGCGACCAACCACACACTAAGCCGAATAAAAGAAAAGGGACCTCTAGACAGGGATCTATCTTGCTCTCAGTGGGTGCTACCCACGAAACCTTGCTGCACCTCCCCTGTTTTAGCCATTCCCGGTTGATGAGGCTTGAGGTTTACGATTACCTTTAATCAGAACATATATCACTTAGAATACTCATCGTCCGCCTGACGATGTTCTGAAAGTATTCGATCCATACAAGTTCGTTCCGGGTTCGAACGAAACCGAAGGCATTATCTCGTTACACTCGTTTTGGAATCACCCTCAGAGTTAACGACAATAACCCTTGCACTCTAAATCTTCATTTCCACTTGAGATTCACGACCTATCGTTAATTTGGATCGATGTGGTGTTCGGGTCTCCAGACCTGGAATACCGGTATACGGAAACCCGATCCCGGTCTCATCGAAATCCAAAACGTATCTTTTAAGGGCCAAGTTGTTTTAAGGTTAAAACAATTCAATTCTTATCTATATACACAAAGATAGATAATTCAATAGATAATCTACATTATCATCCCAAACAGATAATTCACATTATCATTATAATTCAACCAAACATCCATATCATATATCAATCATATCTTATCAGAGATATCAAACAATGAAATACATTCAATCTCATTCATCCATCCTTAAGCAATGATTTATATCATCTAATTAATTTAAAGTGAATTAAACTAATTACTTCATTCTATAAATCCTGCTTACTTAATTATTAATTAAACCAATTAATTAATCATTACTCTAAGTATCCATCTAAATTAATCATTCCTGATTAATTACCCTTTAATTACTTTAAGTAATTAATACTTAATTAATTTCACAAATTAATTATCTTAAACCATTCAGTAATTAATCTTTAATTACTTCATTAATTAATTAACTATATTTAATTACATTAATCCTTAATTAATTACAATTAATTAATTACTTTAATCACTAATTATTTATTAATTAATCTTAATTAACCAATCCTTAATTACATCATTAATTATTCTTAATTAATTATCTTATTTAAATTAATAATTAATTAGTCATATTTATAAATCACCTTTGATTAATAACATTTAGTAATTAACTACCCTTAATTACTCTTTCATAAATTAATTTCTCCAAAATTAATTATCCTTTAATTAATCCTTTGATTAATTATACAAAAGTAATTAAACTAAAATTACTTTTATTATTAAATCATCTTTAGTTAATTACATAAAGTAATTACCATTAATTACTTCATTAAATAATTTCACTTCATTAATTACATTTAAGTAATTACTTATTAAATCATTTCAATGATTAATTTAAATTAATTTAACTTAATTAATTAATTTAAACTAATCAAATTAAATTCATTTAATTACATTAAGTAATTAATTTCTTAATTTCCTCCATTGTGTAATTTCAAATTGATTAATCTTTAATTTATCAATTAATTAATCTCTAATTAAAAATCATTAATTATTCCTTAAATTAATTAATCTCAGACCTTAATTAATTTAATTTAAACTTGGAGTTGCTAATTTAAATTAATTCAAATCATTTATTATCCATTATGGTTTACTTAAAATCAATGAATTACAAATCATTAAATCTTCATTTAACTTTAAAACAAAATTCATTTCTTATTAATGATTTAATTATCACTCACAAATATGTTTGAAAACATTTATCTTCAATTTTACCCTTTAAATTCATTTTCTTTTCAAGATTTAAAATGAACTCCTATTTATCTTTAATAAAGTTTAAAACAAATTTCTAAAAACTTTAAATTTCACATGCTAAAGGAAATTTTAAAGAGGTAAAATCAAATTTTCTTTAAATTCACATATTTCAAGTATACCTCAACATTAAAACCCTTCTAAACATTTAAATTAAACAAACTTTATTTTATTTCAAAAATTCTGGAATTCAAATTTAAATCTAAGTCCAGGTTTCAAATTTGATTATTTGATTACATCCTTCCTTCACAATTCAAAATACATTTTAAATTCAAATTCTTTTTCATTACACTTACATACTTAAACACTCTTAAGTTAGTTATACAATTTGAATTTCAACTTTATTTATTTCAAACTAAGTTTCAGATTTTAAACTTGAATTTATATTTGTACCTTTGAATTAAAACTTAGTTTAACTTAGTTTTACAATTTAAATTTAAACTTCAGAAAAACAGAATAGAGTTTGAAACCTGAACTAAGCATTGACTCGAGCCTCCCCACTTTGCTTCGAGTCCATACTAGATTTACTTCGGGTAAATCACGAAAATACTCAGGTAAAACTCGATGCACAACACTGCTTCTCCTCTTCCTTCTTTTTCTTTTTAAAACCTGCTTTGTTTAAATTTCTGAAACAAGCTACACTCGCATACTAACCCAATAAACACTCGAGTCCATCACCAATTTCTTCGAGATCACTTCGAGAAGAACTGCTCGTTCCCCATCTTTATGAACTGACACCAATTCGTTATCGTGCACGTGCACAGATCGTCCACGCCGCCGCTACCTCCGGTGACTCCTCACACGCGTCGGCGATCAACCACCTAGACGTTTCTGACCCGCAACCTAATGCCACGAGGCCCAAGTCAAAATCGAGCATTCTCGAGCTCCATTGTCAACAGGCTCCGACCAAACTACCCTCGAGCAAACAACTCCGATCATCAGACGACGTGCAACTTCGTCCACACCTCGATGAACCTCTACGCCACCATCTCCCGAAGCTACGTTGCACTCGATCGACTAAACTAGCCGAGGCGATCGAACAATCAAACCCAGAAAAAACTAGGGTTCCAGAAGGAAACCCACTACCGCAACCTCCATGGTGAATTACATCACCATCCTCCATTTTTCCACCAATCTCTGGTCGTTCCTCCACCTTCACGAGGAATTCCGACCCTCAAATCCAAGTAGATCATCAGAGAAACCCAGATTTCATGTTTTTGAGAAACCCAGAACTGCTCATTCATCCCATCTCTAAACATTATAATTTTAGTTGTAAAAATCATGGTTTCATTCGAGTATTCGATTTATATCCCTGAATTTATAAACTAAGATGTTTGAAATTTCACAAAACTCTAACTTTCCTGTTTTTAGAGTTTTCCAGAGTAGAATTAAATTTATTATTGCCTTAAGTACAAATTTAAACTAAAGTTTACAATTTACCAACCAAGTTGGACTTGCATATTTAAGTTTAAGTAGTGACAAGATCAAAGATTGAATTTTTAAATCCAAAACTGGGAGACTGGGAAGTAAAAACAGAGAGCACCCAGATGAACAATACATACATATCACACATTCATATATATACAGAGAAAAGCACTAATATACTAATGCATTTAAACATAATCATTTCAGAGATCTCATGCAACCAGATTCTACTTAAGTTATCTTAAATAAAATGTTACTCACAGGTTTGAAATGAAGAACAGAGCTTCATTTTGAAACTGCTTTGAAAACTTTTTAAAACTTGAATTTGAATGCTGATTTTGAAACTTGCATGCATGCTCTAAAATCTTGTTTGTTGAGATGTTGCTTAGATCAGTTGTACTGAAATGATCTTGCTTCCAGATTTGAAAGAAAGAACAGGCTTTTGATTCCAGGTTTTGAAAAAGATGCAGACTTTGTTTTGATAATCTCTGGTTTGAAGAATTTTGTTACAGGCTTTGCCTTTGTTTTTGGAAAATGATTTACAGGTTGAAGAAATGTTGATTACGGTTTGAGGAGTTGATTACATATTTGTTTTGAGAAATTGTTTTGGTCTATACTTCAGGCTGAAGCTTCTTATCTTTTGAAAAGAACAGGAAAGAAAAATGGGATGAGAGGTAGATGAATATATAGGTTAAAATGATTTATTCAAAATAAAAGAAAAACAAAAGTTTAAAACTTGACATTTGTCATTCTCTTACCTTAATTTTATAACACATGTTATTACATAGCCTTAGGAATTTACACATGTCCTTTTAATTAGTTTGTATTTATTTTAAATGTAAATAAAAGCCTTTTCTTAATTTATAAATGCTTATTTATATATATATAAGTTACTTAAAAGAAAAATAAAACTAATTATATATAAATAAAAGCTTATCCATATATTTATACAAATCCAAAACTATTTAAATATTACCTCTCAAATTCTAAATTCAAATTCAAATTAAATTTTAAAAATCTAATTAAAAGTTAATTTAAAACAACACATTCAATTTAAAAATAACAATTCTATTTTATTAAA
The DNA here is from genome assembly GCA_030737815.1 of Allium fistulosum. Lineage (NCBI taxonomy): Eukaryota > Viridiplantae > Streptophyta > Magnoliopsida > Asparagales > Amaryllidaceae > Allium > Allium fistulosum. The sequence continues at coordinate 1,186,928,767 of CM060904.1, read as the reverse complement.
TTTTTAAAGTATAAAATTCACTAATTAAATATTCATTTAATTAGATTATTAAACCAATTCAAATTTTATTATCAAAGATTATCAAATCAATTTAATTATTTAAACAGATTATTAAATTGATATTGCCCTAAATTTCCGGGATATTACAGTAAGACTGAATGGCATTATCAACCATTTATAAGATGCATCAGGAGTTTTAAAGGCGGTTTTCAAAATACTATCTCCAATCACTCTGTTGATGAAAACCCATAGCAAGATCAAGATAAGAGAAAATATTTGCTTCTTCGATTTGGTTGAACAAACCATTAATATAAGAAAGAGGATATTTATTTTTTATTTTCAACTTATTCAATTGTTTATAGTCGGTACATAATATCGATGATCCGTCTACTTTAGTGGTGAATACAACAGGTTCCGCCTACTCTGATGTAGTTCTTCAAGTGAGAATCTTTCTAGAAAGCTTGGAAATTTGAATTTCCAATTCTTTTTTTTATCTCGGAGCCAAGCATGTAAAAGGTAAGATAACCAATAATGACCCGTGTTTTACGTATCGGAGGATTGTAAAATATTTTTAGTTTATTCATATGAGGTCATATGACTCTAAAATTTTGAAAAGCGACTTTTAGGGACATTTTCCACATCTATTATATTTACCAAATTTCTATGTGACCATTTTTACCCTGAAAATCATATTTGGCCTATAACCCGAATTAGGGTCTCAAACCACTTCCACTGCTTTAGGATGATGGTTTCACATTCCGTAGAGTGGTCATAATAGAAAAATGGATTTATCGTTTGAAAGTTTAGCGATTCAAGGGGCTCATACTGGCCAGTTTTAGTGGGTAATTAATTAAGCCCGTGCTTAGGCCGACTAACCCACTTCAAAATTCATGCTAAAAGGAGGCTGTAGGAACTGATCTAGGCCATTTCCATCTTTCCCAAAATAATTCTAAACCTCCATTAACCCTAATTTCATCAAAAATTACATCTTTTCCTTATTAATCTTAGCTAAATCATTGATTAGAGGGGCAATTAGCATATAAAAGCTAGAGATGATCATTTTGGGTGATTTGAATCCTTCTCTTTTCCTATCAACTTCCGATCTAAGGAGAAAGATTGGTATTTTGGGTATTTGGTGAGCAGTTCTTGACCTTTCACTCTACTATGCATGTTCATATGGTAGATTTATATGTTTAACATGATTTTTGACCTTAAAGATTTTCTAACTTTAATTACATGTTTTCATATGTTTATGACCTAAATTTGTGAATCTTTGAAATGGTTTTCAAAAATGATTTAGTAATTCTCCTTATTCATATTCATATATGCATGTAATATGTAAATCTAAATTAGAATTGGCTTTTTATCACATTCTTGTATATTGTTTGTTGGAATGGATGTATATGCATGTTATTCAATGGTTTCAATTGTGCTTTGATTTTGTTTGCTGGTGTTTTGGATGCATAGGAAGATATGTTAGATGATTTGGCAAATCAGGGGAAAAGTTGGTCGGAATTGGACGAAACTTAGTGGAGAGGCTTTGGAGCATGAGAGGAGCTTACAATATAATTCGCACCTCAAGGTTTACTTAACTCGGCACCGAGTTGAAGAGTCGGCACCGAATTATTTTGAAGGGTCGGATGGATCAGTCAACTTGATGGATGGATAGAGTGTGGCTAGTGAAGGTTGTCCACAACAAGATGCAAGATATTGGCTAAGCATTGGATATTATATAGAGTAGTTTCTAGAACTTGAAGTAGAATGCTTTGGAGTGAGGACCGAGTTGTTTTAATGGATGGGTCGACATCTAGATCATCTGGGAATGGAGTACTAGAAGTAAGAAAGGAGACTTACCAAAATTGGCTAAGTATATGGGTCGGTATCGGTTGATCAACTTGGTACCGAGTTGTTTTGTTGGGTCCAATGGATGTGAAACTTCCTAGAAGGGAAGCAGAGGCCATGTAGATCATGCAGCAGGTGTTTGTTCATTCTCCTGGGGTTTGATGGTGACATAGTGGCACAATTATAGTTTCGGGACTATGGTGATAACTTGATAATGAAAGGAGTTAGGTTCCAATGTTGACAGCTCGATGCTGAACGAAGTCATAAGAATGGTTATCCATAAAGGGCGGGTTCTAAGAAAGGTAACCCATGGATAGAATGGTTGAATGGTTCTATCATGGAATGGTGGAATATAGAATGGTTCCTCGAGGATAATGGAAATTGGATGGTGCAAGGAAAGGGCTCAGACAGACATGCGAAGGGATCATTGATACTCGGAGTGTTTTCTGATGTACTCAAAGCAGGGGTACTGCGAGGACGCTCATGGATACGTTGAAAGGCTACGCCAGATTGGTTGAATGGATCCATGTACCGTGGACCGGTTGAATGGGTCCAATATTAGCTTCAGGCTAAAGAGAGTACACTAAAAATCAGGATTTCCATTAGTCCTAGGCAGCAAAAAGGTCATATGAGTTATCATATATCCAGATCACATTAAGTAATAGTGAGGACTGTTTGATGGATGCTATTGTTGTCTTGATTGTTCTTCCGTAAACTATCACTCTAGGGATGTCATTGTAGATAGGTATTGGAGATAGGGATACATGGACACCTATCATCACACTTAGTTTGTAGTGTACCTTTACTATATTTGTAGAGTAGCATATTATGTTTGTTACGTGCTAACTCTTTGGTTGTAGGGACAGGTCAGGTATGATTCGTGTACTCTTGTTCCTTACTATATCGACTTGTATAGTATATTGGAATTCATTTATCGCTCACACCAGACTATTGTCTGACTTGAGTTTTTATGCTTTGCTTATTATTATTTCGGGTACTCTTAAATGAGTAAATTGGAGAGCAAGTCTAGGTACAACGCAGTAGTTGTGCATAGGATGAGCTGGGTGGAGCTATCTCGTATTATATATGGATTTCTATGCTTATTCCATTGTGCAACACTATAGACCTTGGCAGTTCTTTCTTACTGTTATGAGACAATTATTTAAGTATTTCTATTGTATAAATTCTATTACTAGTTGGATAACTCTGTGAATATGGACTTTGATATTTGGATCACTTAGTTATTACTATCTCACTTGTTTTATATCTGTGGTGTATATTATATTTTATTTCATACGCTGTGAGATATAAGATAGGTTCTATGATGTTTATTTTTTTAAACCCTGATGATCATTCTACATCGGCCAGGCACGTCAGCAGCACACTATCTTATGTATATTGGATGTCGCTGGTGTAGGGCGGTCGTCATATAACCGGCTTTGCTTCTCACTCTAAGTCCATACAGAATTCAATTTCCCGATGAGCTGATAAACTTAAAACCTCTTCAAACACATCTATAGAATTCTGCACAATAGGAACATGCTCCAAGTCATCATATGTGAGATCTAATGAGCATAAATAACTCAACATTATAGAACTCCTAGGCTCATAATAAACATTACACCCGTTACCACCACTATCCTTAATACGAACTACACGACCACCACAATCAATAATGACCTCATGCTTCGTTATCTAACCTATTCCTAGAATAAGTTCATAAACCTGAGAAACTGAGTACAAAAGCATCACAAGAAAACCCAGACCTGCCCCGAGATAATATAATGTGTTTACATATCACAAAAAGATACACTAACCCCCTAACGGGATTCAATATAATAAGAGAATCATCAATAATGTTGAGAACTAAGCCCAAACTATCAACAAGAGGACTAGCAATGAAAGACTTTGAGGCTATCCTACCAAATGAAACACATATAGGAAAGTGATAACTAGAAAGCACACCTTCCATGACCATGTTCTTTCCCTTATCGAGCATTGGCGGAGGACTCGAACTAGGAGTAGTTTGGATACTATAAGCATTGACCACTTGCCCACCCCTCAAAAGAGACATAATCCCTTCATGAAATATCCTAGCTGATCACTATTGAACCATTTCACTGCTTAGAAGTTATCTTGAAAATCCTTATCAATGTGCCCCTTCAAGTGACGTCGACTATAAGTTATCCCTTTCTTCTTTCCTTGGCCTTGATCATTGTTATTCCATTTGCCTTTCCTCTTGCCTTGGAACTTGGGCTTGACATCAACTTTAGCTTCCTTATCCTTAGGGGCCTCTCTAGAAATAGGATTTAATAATGCTACATCGACAAGTCCCTCGAAAGTATATCCTGTCAGAACATGGCTAAGAGCAAGATCTCCAAGAGGTTGATTGAGTCGTCCAACAAACTTTTTTGCTTTTTAGGCAGGAATATTAATCATATCCATCCAAAAATGAGCGAAAAGTTTCAACTCATTGATCTACTCCTTCATGGCTCTATCACCTTATTGGAGATACAAGCATTTCTGCACTTGCAAGCCCTGCTCGGCCTCAGAAACAAACTAAGCCTCAAATCCTTATGGAACCCTTCCCATGTTATAGTATGCTCGTCCATCTCCCAAATCACAACATCCCACCAAAACAAAGCTTCTTCTTGAAGTTGTCTAGAAGCAAGTCGTCTCTTTATCAAACTCTTAAGCGCTATAACATCGAAGATCCGCTCATTAATGTGGAGCCACGCTTGAGTCTCAGTGAACGACTATGTCCCCAAATATAGCTTGCCTCCCATACGAAGTGTAATGCCCTTCCAGTGACCAGACGATCAAAGAGTGAAATCACTATTCGATAGTCCAGACCAAGGACTTAAGAGGATCGATGTCTCATATACACTATTTTGGATTAATACGGATACGTTAGAATACCTAAATACATCTAAAATAATGTGTATCTCATCTCGACACAAAGCAATATACATGAGTTCAAAAATTTGTATAATTTACAAATCGGGAACATATAAATAAAGGTCCCATAACATAGCAAAATGAAATACACACACACACACATCAAACTAAAATATATACACAGGCATTTCAAAGCATCACACTATCTACATCAGCAGAACTATATAGATAAAATCTCTACAAATCAAAACAATGCCAAACTACTGAGTCATACATATGTATATATAATGATATACTGAAAACTACTCTAGCTCGGTTGACTCCAAATATAGCTCGGTGATGTCCCCATACTAGGTAACTCTAATATAGCAATGCAATTTAAGCTGTATAGTGGGGGTGTATCCCCTAAAATAAGTGTAAGTGTGAAAAATGATATGTTATGGGTAATCTCATCTACTACATGCTCCAAAGTGGTAACGGTAAAGCATGCTAGAGTAAATCATCCTAAAGGAACAAACCTCGGTATAACTTGAGGAAATGCTGCAAAATATTAGGCTAGAAATCTAGCTGTGGGTATAGTCAAAAAATATAGACAGGTAAAGCATCACGTTGAATTTTAAGTGTTATAACAGTTACACATTGTGTCACTCACACTATACAAATTCCCCCATGACCCATTTCAATAAAATAGTTCTAACACACATGTCACAGCACTATCCATAATAACATACACACTTGCAACCCAAATCAACTGGGATATCATATCCTATCCACTTTTACATATGATTTGCATTATGCTGTATAATTTCAAGTCATTGTTTAAATCATTCATTTTTTGAGATCTGGTATTTTCTACTTTTTCTTATAAGAGTGCTATATCATACTCTTTATTGCGAATCCCAATAGGATTTCATGTTGGTAAACCAATTTTCCAAATCTACCCACTACTAAACAATCTACCTCGACAAGCCCATGTAGTCTCTTTCACTTGCTGCTTTCGACCAGATGTACGTGCACTTCACATGATCCCTTAGTTGCACCTACATCTGAAAGTATGGTATATCTTACCCGTGCTATAGACCACTTCAAGTTTCCATCTATGGTGTTATTGCTCTTCGTATTCATTACACTTCCGAAAGTCTTCAACTTCTTTATATGTCTGTGCAATAAATCATTTGGACATGGTGACGGCACAAGGTCATCACGATTCGGGTTGCGGCTCTCAAATCAGTCCACTACGATAGATACTAGCATCTAATAGTCATAACTCATAAGTCATTCTTGTTAAATGTTAACTTTATATCTTTCAAAAACATTTGACTCTTCTAGTGTCAATAATCCTGAAATGACAACATATCCTATTTAAACCAAATAAATGTCGTGTACATGCATCATCAAAATGTAGCATCAATGCATGAGATAGATTTTCATACATCACGACAAGTGAAAATTCATTGCATAGTATGAGATGGGATATTTAAAGATAACACAACTTGTAATAAATTTTAAACAAGCATCTATTTCATAACGAGCTTCATTTATATAATTATTTCTTTAAAATCATCGATCAAGTAGGTTTTAAATTCAATTTATGTTTAAACATGTTTCTTTCTTATATTTAAAAGTAATTCAAATTCAATTTAAATTCAAGTATTAACAAGTATTCAGACGTCTAAAGGTAAACTCAAACGTCTAAATTATTATTCAGATGTTTGATCTAAAAATTCAAATTTCTTTTTAGGAATTCAGATGAGTTTACAAATGTCTAACTCCCTCGAACCACTCACTTTTGATTTCATCTTTAAAATTAAAAACAATTTCATATCATCATCAAAGTTCGTGTTAAGAGGCCACAATACAAAATAAAGAAGCAAACATCTGACAAAAGAGGTTCAGACGTCTGAACTATCAAGTCAAACATCTGACATGATGCTTACAAGGTAGTAAACACCTCATGTAGGAAAGCAACATTTCTTCTTCTTTTCTCGCTTCTTCTGGCTTCTTCATTTTGGTTTTGGGGTATCTTAGATACTTCAACACGAACTCATTTCAGGCCATATATCCCTCCATTTAGTTTGAGTTTCAAATTCACGATATTATACTTTTGTATTTATTTCAGGATCCATCTACCTTTATTATCGTTTTGACCTATTTCTACTTAATCAACTTGTAAACTATGAGATGGTATTGTAATTAAGTCGATCAACAGATACTTTTGGATATAGATAGTTCCATATTCGTATCCATATCTGAAATCATTTCTGGATATCGGTTATCCATGTCTATGAATACGGATGGATATTGGACAATTATTCTATCCACTAACAACCAATAAATCAAGAAATATAAATAGAAAATTTTAGTTTAACATAAACTTTTTTCAATCTCATTGCCAAGTAAAGTTTTAAAAATGAACAAATATGATGATAATAAATAGTTTTGAGCACTTAATATGCATTTAATACATATAATATGAACTTTTAACTTAATAAAACAATAAATAAATATCTTTCATTATACCAAACACACAATTTAAACTATAATTTTGAAAAAAATCAGATGGATAATTTTCAGATGCAGATGTCTTCATATCTGTATTGGCATCTGTTTTTTCGAATATCAGATATTTATCTGCTTTTCGGATACAAATGTAGACTGGATTTTGGATTTTTTGGATATCCATTGATAGCCTAAATTGTAATCATAACAATGAGTATCGGTTTTATTCACATGCCTTCTTCATTTTCATTCTCCTTTAAACCTTGGCATGCATTACTTCCTTCTCAATTTCTTTTGAATATTGACAATGAGTTCAAGTAAAATTCAAAGTGATTTCAAATTACTATCATACTTTGCCATGAAACCTTAACTTTAACATAAAAGGAAAACAAGTTCGAACGGATCGAAGCGGGCTCGATTAGCTGTTGCAAGGGGTTCACTACCCCTTATAACAGCAAGTCAGACATCTGAACCATTAAGTTAGATGCCTAACATACTATTCCAAGGGCTATAAAACCCTTAACTGCAAGTCGATTCAGCTCTTTTGCCTTGGGGACATTTTAAGGAACTTTTGGCATTATCTTGGGATGTTTTTGGCACTTCAACACTGACTTATTTTAGGTCAAGCATTACTACATTAAGTCTTAAAATTTGTACTGATGGTTTTATAATTTTAAGTTTCCATTCACAACTCAAACACTTTTTAATTCATCTTGATCATCATATAAAATCCAAGTAATCATTTTCAGGTAGAAGCAAGTTTGTAACAACAAGTTACATTAGACGTACACAAACACAAACTCAATCCATAAGCCATGTTTAAGTCTAGGATCATATAACTACATATTACTACTTATATCATCGCCATTTGTCTCTAACCATTCAAATAACTCATGTTAATCACATCACTGCATAGTTTTAGGTTTAAGTTTCGTCAAAATACTAATTGTCTTCATGATCTATCGTAGTTTAAATCACCAGCAATCTATACAAGCATTCTATATTCATTATCAAGCTTAAACATAACGGTTCTACCCTCTAACATCAAGAAATAACTCAAAACAACTTGGTTTGATTTCTGCCAAGATTTTAATTATGCATTAAAACATAATCATAGGCTTGTATGTTATAGATTAAAGGTGTAGAAACTTATACTCACTTCCTATTCTTGATTTCATTTTGATTTGATGAAGAAACTTGTAACTCTAGTTGCTAGAATGAGTTGATGAAAAGTCATGTTGCTTTTTTAGGTGGTGAAGGAGGAATTATGAAGTGGCCTTTGGGTAATTATATGTTTTGGGTTAATGAGGCTTAGGGTAGAAGGCTTGTATAGGTGTTGGATAAGGATTAAGTATATGTAAAAATGGAATAAGTTAAAACATAATGATTATGTTTAGGATAGGTTTTAAAGTAAAGATTATTCATTACATTTTCTTTTCTGTTTTTAAAACACATACCCTTAACTACCATTAAACCTAACCACTTTAAATCAACGTCTTAAAATTATCTAAAATAAATCCAATTCGAGACGTTTTTATCTAATTTTATTTGGTCTTTGCAACGATTTTTCTTTAATTAAAATGTTGCTTTTTAGTTTTAAACAATTATAAAATAATTGTTTTATTTCTCAAAAAATTCCAAAATATTACAATTATTATCAAAATAATTTTTTGACAAATTTTGGATTTTTAAAATTACAATTCGAATTTGAATTTCTAAATTAATATTCTTGTAAAATATAAACAATTTATTTTATTAAATTCAATAAATTATTTAAATTAATTTATCTAACTTTAAATAGGGATGTTACCGACTCCTCCTCCTTAAAGAAATTGCATTCTACTAATTTATTAGAGAGTGTTATAACAATTATAGTCACACAAATCAACTAACACAATCATGCAGTGTATATCAATTTAGCATGTAAAATAAACCGAACAAAAAGTTAAAATATTCAAACAAATGAAGCACATACATATTGAGTCTGGAATAAGTCAGTATGTGTCTTTCTAATTTGCTCTTCTGTTTCCCAAGTACAATCCTCAAGGTTATTCCACCAAAGAATCTTCACTAACGGAACTTGCTTTTTCCTTTAATGCTTCACCATTGAATCAACAATCTACGAAGGTTCTATAGGATAGATCTAGTGGTAGCTCAAACTATTGAATTTGTCTAGGTTCTATTATACTATACAGGCTTTGAATACACTTTCGCAGTTGTATAATGTTAAATACACTATGGACGCCCGATAGATATTCAAACAATTCCAATCTATAGGCAATTGGCCCTATTTGCTCGATAATAAGATAGGGACAAATAAATCAAAGAGAAATTTTTCTTGCTTTCCAAACCTTATTACACCTTTTATTGGAGATTTTTAAAAAAATATTCTATCTCCTATGAAAATTCCAAATCTCTTCTGCGCTTGTTGTAACGACCCAGAATTTCACTACTTTGATCTTTGATTATTTAATTAATTTTAAATGTTCAAATAATAGGTTTTATAATGAAAATAAAACATTTATAAATAATAATTAATGATGGTGAAATCATTTTCAATTTTTTTACAAAATTATTTGGTTCGAAGAAAGATTGAAAATGTGATTGGAATTTGTTTTTTGAATTTTCGACTTTTCGTCGGCTAAAACTTATCGGAAAACGTTGTGAACTCTTTAGCATAAGTATACATTTATAAAATCAGTTAGTGTATATATATATATATTTGTGTTTATTAATGTATGTATATATGTATATATACTTCGGTGTATAAGGTTAAAAAAAATTAAGTAAAACGTAAGTGTTACATCATAGGGAGACATGTTTAAACATGTCTAAAAAATATACACATGCACATAAATGCATGTTGGCTTAGTAATGAAAGGGGGTACACTTAGATGGCGTTGGTTTCATGAATGGAGGAAGACAAGGTGAGGTGGAGCAAGGGGAGTGGAGGGCAAAGTACAAGGTCATTTTGGTAATTCACCTTGTTAACATTTTATAAAATCCATTTTTCATAATTTTTATTTCATTTTCTCATTCTCATCTTCATTTTTCAAAACTTCCTAATACTTTGAACAAACTTCCATGGCTTCTCTACTTATTTTTTTGGTTTTAATTTAAAAAAATAATCAAATTCTTACTTTAGAAACTTTTAAAAGCTTAGTTTAAAGTCACTTGTTTTCATCTCCACTTTCTCAATTTTTCCTCCCATTTAATTCGGCCATAACTTCCTCCATACTACTCCAAATCAGGATTTTAGTTTCTTCAAACCATATAGAATTCTAGTGGCTACAACTTTCATTTGAATCACTTCTCCAAATTTCAAATATTTTTGAGTCAAAATTGCATTTCTTTCCGAATCATTTTTGGACCCATATGATTAAGGCCGAAAATAGCGCTCCTTCATTTGACCATATCTCCCATGAAACAAATCCAAATTGAGTGATCCTTTTTATGTAATTGTAGAGAAAATAATTTCCTAAAACTTTTCCTTTTACCACTTATTCAAATTTCGAGAGTAAAATGGTCAAAAATCAAGGGGAAGATGACCTATTTTCGAGTGATTTTTGTGGCTTTCCAAGTTTCTAAATTCTAAAGCATTTCAAGTTTTCAAAGATTTTTGGTGAGTGAACTTCTAACTTTTTGAAAAGATTTTACTTTAAATATATTTTGGCTATTTGGTTATATGTATGTGGTTGTTGGTTGGAGTACGGTATGATTTGTAAGTTATATGTGTGAGCTAGCTTGTGATTTAGCATTAGACTTGGATTTGGTGGTTAAAGTGATGTATTCAGATATTTAGTTGTGATCATTATTGTGTTATTGAGATAATGTGATTTGGTATGTATGTATATGCTTGGATTGTGGTTAATGGTTTGGAAGTTAGAACTTGAAATGTTGGAAAGGACCCAAGATCCACTTTTGAAAAACAAATCGTTTACTTGTTTGATTTCATAAATATTTTGTTATCTATTTTAGTTTCTAACTTTAGTAAAAAAATATCTTGATCATGTTTAAATGTAAGCATAAGTGAAAAGTTAAAGTTTTGGAATAACTTAGGAAAGAGAGAAAACAACTTCTAAGTTACTACATCCACAATGATAGTCGCTATGGATGTAGTTCGAAAAATTTAACGATTTTCAGGTTTTAAAGTGTTTCTTTTAAATATTTTGAAAATTTATTTTCAAATTTATTTAGTAAATATAAAAGTTAATTATTACTTAATTTAGTTTGTTTTGGATAATTAATTAATTAATTAAAACTAATAATTATTATTAAGTTAAGTAATTAGTAGTTAATTAGTATAAATTAAGTAAGTTAGTTATTAATTAATTAAGAAATTTTAATTAAGGATTAACTAAGATAAAAGATAATTATTTTTAATTATTCGAGTTTAATAATTTTAATCGTTATTTATTTAGAGTTTAATTATTTAATTAATTAAGGATAACTACTAATATTAATTAAGACTTAACTGAAATTAATTAACGTTTAATTTATTATTTAAGTTTTAATTAAAGTTATTTGATTAATCAAATGAGATTAATTAATATTAATTATTAATAAAGGTTTAAATTATTATTTAATAATTAATTAAGGATTAATTAGGGTTTAAATTATTTATATAATAGTTAATCGTTGTTTAATTAGTTATTAAAGGTTTAATTATTTCTTAATTTATAATTAAATTAAGTTTAAATTTAATTTAGATTAATTATGTTTAAAATAAGTGTTTAACTTGTAAATAATTATTTTAAAAAGGAGTTTTAAGTTTTAAATCCTTTGTCTCCAAGAATCAAATTGTTTTAAAGGTACTTTTTTTCAGAGAGGGTTTTGAAGTCAAGGAATTCAAATGATGGTACTATTAAGTAGACAAATGACTGTGAATGAGTTATGATGTGATTGTTTGTGTTTATGTGGATATCTAATAGCAAAATAAATCCTCGTTCTGCTATAAAGTAATTGATTTGATTGTTGTAGATATATATTAGCAGAATAAATCAATGTTTGAATGATTGTTTATTTGAAAGTTAAATAACCAACTATCAAACCAGGACCAAAACGTAACTTTGGAAATATCTAGGAGAAATACGTGAGTTATATGGTATAGTCATCCCCGATGATGCTGTACTGTATGTATAAATCTAATTTTGTTCTGCTAGGATAGATGATAAGGAAATCCGTCCACTAATGGTTAGGAGGTGAACTCCGCTCTTATCTTTGTCTATTTATTTCCTAAAGAATCGGAGTTTAGTTTACTGGAAATTATCAAAAGTTGTTTCAAAGAAACCAGGGTCGGATATGTTATCCGAAAACCACTTCGATCCAACTCCAACATTTCGTATTGAAGACATCTTGAAGAGTATGGAATCAATGATGGAGCTTTTTAAGTGCAAGGACTTTTGCTACTAACCCTGAGGGTGATTCCAAAATAGGTGTAGTAGAGGTAGTGCCTTCGCTTTCATTCAGTCTCAGAACGAACTTGTATGGATGAATGCTAGCATTGCATTGAAGCTTGGAGGGCATTGTAGCATTCCAAGTAGGAAGTGCTAAATAAAGGTAAATGTAGCCTCAAGCCTCATCAACCGGAAAATGACAAAAATCGGGCATGCAGTAGGGCCAAGTGGATCGCTCCCATTAGGGTATAGTCATTCCAAATCTAGATCGGTTACTATCTACTCATGTATGCTTCGAGGCCCAAATGGAGGGGTGATCATATTCGGTACTACTAGTCAAGTGGTGGGCCAGTCTTGTGTAGCAAGGGTACAAGATGTTCTTGTTAAACACCGGTACATTTTATCTAGAGGTGTACCATCGAAAGGTAGTTCCTTACCTTGTCATAGTATGGAATCCAATCTCCAATACGGACCTATACGGTTTTGATTGTAGATCTAGTATGCTGGAATTTAATAATGTAATAATTTTGGCTAAGATTAATAAGTATTTGTACTCTAGGCATTATTATAATATCACTGGATATTCTATAAAAAATGTTTTGGTTATCGTAAGGTAAAAACCCGTCCATGTTTATGTGCGGCGTGGTTTTACGAGATACCTTTGATTTTAAATGAGTTTTTTTAAACATAATAATTCAGTTGTTTGAGTTTACTCACACCAGACCCATGTCTAACCTAGAGTTTTATTTTATTTTCCTAAAACTCTTAGGTGCTCAAATTTTTATGGGCAACCAAGTAGTTCAGGTTTTCCCACGGATGCATTTTGGAGGAGCTTGGAGCAGGAAGCTTCATCGATAACTAGTTATTATCTTATTTCCACTGTATTATATGTATCTTGTATCAGTTAGATAGAGACAGGCTGTTATAACTGTCCAAGGGTAGAATTGTATTAGTATGACTCTGATGTATCATTTTTTTTAAATGACTTTGTAAAGTATTATGTTGATTAATATATGTTATTCCGTTCCGTTGTGAGATTCTGTGATTGTTTAGCTTCTTCTTATCTTCTATCTCCTTTCTTTCCCCTAACAATTTGTCTTTCGGCACTTAGTTGTTCGGCACATGAATATCGTGGATGTATTAGTGTCGACTTCTTGGGTTCGAAAAGGCGGGTCGTTACAGTGTGGTATCAGAGCGCAAGGTTAAGCAAGAACCTTGGCTTTAGTGTGGCAACTCATTATGAAATAAGGTAATGGAATGCCTTGTTATGAGTATGAGTGTGTGTATATATAAGAGCGTGTATTTGTTAGCGACATAAAAATGTTTTATATTGTGTTGATTGATCTGTTGAGTGACTTATGGATTCTGATCAATACGGGTAGATAACGTTATTGATAGGGATCTCTAAACACTTGCACAAGGCCATCCGACACAGTATTGTTTTGAAATTAGGTAAATAAAATTATTTTACCTAGAATATATTTTATATATAAAGAATGATTTTCAAAAATAGTATAGTATAGTATTTTGTGACGACCGCCCATGACCCCTGCACCGAATCTAGAGAAAGTGCGCTGTAAAGTGTGCCAGGTGACCATGGACGATTGTCAGGGTAAAATTAAAACAACAGAATCTATCTTATTTCTCACAGCGTATGGACAAAATACAATAGAACATATGTATAGTGAAGCTTTACAGAACAAAATGACATCATATAAAACTCCATAATAGTCGAATACAAGCATCCAAATAGCCAATACATCAAGCCTCACTACATGACACTCAGAGAAAACCGAACAGCGGAATATCCAGTACATATAATAAGAAGATAATATGCAACCCTCCAGCTCGTCTTCGATATCAGCATCGTGAGAAGAGAACGGCACCTGTCACCTGCTACCTAGTCTGCCCGTCCCAAAAATGGACGAACAGCCCAAGGCAATAAGAATTAAAACATAAAGCCTTGAGTCAGACAACAGTCTTAGTGAGCAGTAAATTAACTAACAACATACCAAAAGAGCATAAAGGAAAAGGAATAGGAATACAACCCTCCCACTCCACCTCTTTCTACAGTGATAGCCCCCAGACACACACTAAATAGAAGCAGACATAGCAGAGCATGCAATTTAAAGTAGAGTAATAATCATTCGAGTCAAGGGCGATGTTTTCCAAGTACCAAGGCCTAAATCAGATAAGCACCCAGAAAATACCGCTCTTGGGTCTGAATGACGATACAACCAAACATCCATGACTCTGGCTATCACTGTTATCATTGCTTCGATATCACCGTTAATTGAATGACCGGCACATTCTTTCAGCCGTCCGTCAAGGGCTAATGGAAACCCCGGTTCTAGACATAACTCCCGCACGTCGTCGCAACCCGTGCCTAGGACTATCGAATCTGCCCAGAGTACTCGACCATCAACAGTTAGTCGTTGGGACTATCGAATCTGCCCAAACGTACTCTTGCTTAGAGCATGCTAGAACCTTCAACAACGATGCTATCCAAACCTCCTAGTCATCCTCCTCGATGACTATTCTCATATCCATTCATTATCCTCAACTCGAATCATATCACCGAGTTATCAACATGCTTGGAATGATCCCGTCTGGATTAGACCAAGTCTTCATCACATGATGCCTCGCTTCATTACATCCTCGCAAAGCCTCATCTCAACATCACATCATCAAATCTATGCATAAGAGCTTCATCATCCCGCTACATATGCCACGAGCAGCTTTCCCAATTCAAGAGCCTTTCCCTTAGCTTTTGAATCGTCCTTGGTCTAAATCAAACCATCAATCATCTAATTCATAACAATCAATCAAATCAAACATTAATCCAAACAATCAAGCATTCAAATATGATCTAAGTAGACAATTATAACAATAATGGCATTTTCGTAATTAAAGAGTTGAAAGTCCAACAAGCATGAAAACATGAATAATATCTCTACAAACTTGATGGATGAACTTGCATAGGTTAACATGTGATAAAATGGATGTAACATCATCATGAACAATGGATCTACATGGATCTACACTTAGGATGAAGAAAATGCATGGAAATCACTATTTTAACACCAAATCGAGCCAACAATCCGATATACTCCTTTGGATCCGTGTGAGAGATAATCACCACTCACCAAATCACCTAAACAACCTCAAATCAACACGCTTCAGATCTGGACAGTGAAGGATCAAGCTTGATCTATCACGAATCCGCTTCAAACGAAGAAATCTCTCTTGAAAAGATGAAGATCTTCAATTTAAGCTCTTGAATCTTCAATCTTGATCTTCGATTTGGATGGATGGAAGCACTAGATTAGAGTGGAGAAAAGAAGTGAAGAAGTGTAGAAGTCGAGCTCTCAAAATGGCAGCACTTCGTCGCTTCAAAATCCGGATCCAAAAAGTGAGAACAACCCCTCCTATTTATAGCCAGAAATTCCTTAAGTCGTAACTCGTCTGCCTCTATAAGTCGTCCACGACTTACGACTTAAACCCCTACGACTTAACCAGACTACCCCTTCGCGACCTAACACACATCTGCCTACGACTCACGACAAAACAACTATCTCCTAACTCGGCAACGACTTATAGAATGCGCCTACGACTTAAATGAAAAGGGCCTCCGATTTATCCAAGCTACGACTTAACTCCACTAGCCTACGACTTACCGGACCCCCGTCTACGACTTAAATGCGCACGCGCCTTACTTGGTTAGACGACTCAACTACTAAGTCGTCTACGACTTAACACAAAGGCTACGACTCAACAGACCCAACCTCTACGACTTAAGACTCAACATAACGTGCGACATAACAGGGTATACGACTTACGACTTAGCGAACTCCTAAGTCGCTCACGACATAACAACTTGCTGGTATACGACTTAATAGACATACAACCTACTCACTTGGCCCAGCTTCGACTTATCTCCTAAGTCGCTACCCTTCCTAAGTCGTCTACGACTTATCAACCTTAAGTCGGTCAGTTCCTTAGGTTGTCTATCCCTTAACTCGGCAACGACTCAACTGAGTTACAACTTAACTGCTAGACTTAGGTCGCTCACATCCTATCTCCAAACTCCTAAGTCGGTCAATACTACAAGTCGCTAACTCCAATAAGTCGGTTACTTCTGGGATGTTAACTCGCTAACTTGTCTAGCCGACCTACCCCTTAGTCATTCAAACGACTTATACTTATACCCTTAACTCGCCAAATTCCTGGGTCGCTCCTATTACCTAAGTCGTATACGACTTACGACTTATACTAAGTCGTTCACGACTTAGAACTTAGCAAATTTCATCCAAAATCTGAAATGACTTAAAAATGCTGAAAATTCCAGATTTTAACGAACTTTTCGATCCGTAAAATACGGGTCGTTACATTCTCTCCCCCTTAGGAATTTCGCCCCCGAAATTCCAAACAAACAAAGCAATCAATTCTATTCTGTACGCCTACCATCCATAACAATCAGCAAACCATGCATCCAATTCTAGCTTAGCGTACATAATTCTACGACTTAGAACAAGTTACAATATCGTGAGATGAGACGACACCTTAGGGCCATACCTCGAAGAGTTCAGGATGAGCTGCTTTCATCCTCTCTTCCACCTCCCACGTACAGTCGTTATCATCATCACTCCATTGTATCTTGAGCAACTTAACTACCTTCCTCCTAAGCTGTTTCGTGTCGGTTTCAACAACACGAAGCGGCTTACGAGGTCTTCTACCAACTGGATCAACTTCGAAGTCTTCACAGCTATCAGCAGAAACCACTGTATTCGAGTCGTGCACATACTTCCGTAGATATGATACATGAAAAACATTGTGCACACTCGACATCTTCTCTGGTAACTCCAATCTGTAGGCGAGCTTTCCAATTCGCTCGATGATCGGGAATGGTCCAACAAATCTCAAAGTCAATTTTCCTTTCTTCCCGAATCGAATAACATTCTTCAATGGAGAAATCTTCACAAAAACCATACCTCCTACGTCGAATTCCAAATCCTTTCGACGCTTATCAGCATAACTCTTCTGACGGTCTTGGGCTGCCTTCATTCGTTGCCGAATGATCTCTATGCAATCTGAAGTCTGCCGAATCATCTCTGGCCCAAGTAACGGCTTTTCTCCAGTCTCTAACCAACATGTCGGAGAGTTACACGGTCTTCCATACAATGCTTCATACGGTGCCATACCAATGCTTGACTGGTAACTGTTGTTGTACGCAAACTCCACCAAATGAAGATGATCTTCCCATGATCCTCTGAAATCCAAAACACAAGCTCTGAGGAGATCTTCCAAAACTCGGTTGACTCTCTCGGTCTGACCATCTGTTTGAGGGTGATAAGCTGTACTCAAACACAACTCGGTTCCCAAAACTTCCTGGAAGCTCTTCCAAAATCCACTAATGAACAATGGATCTCGATCGCTCACTATACTCTTCGGAATACCATGGAATCGAACTATCCACTTAACATACAACTCAGCCAACTTTGATGCAGTCCTAGTTGATCGAATAGGAATGAACCTCGCACTCTTGGTCAGACGATCTACAATGACCCAAATCCCTTCATTTCCCATTCTGGTTCTAGGCAATCCATCAATAAAGTCCATCGATATCTGCTCCCACTTCCATGTAGGAACTTCTAATGGCTGAAACAATCCACTTGGCTTCTTCTGTTCAGCCTTTACCAACTGGCAGTTCATACACTTGGAAATAAAATTTCCAACATCCTTCTTCATACCTTCCCAATAGTAGGTTCTCTTCATATCCCGATACATCTTATTTCCACCTGGATGAATTGTCAACTTCGAGTGATGACTTTCCTTCAGAACTTCACTCCTCAATTCATCTATATCGGGAACAACTAGTCGTCCTTGCTTTCGAAGCCAACCTTCTCTATCGACCTCGAATCCTTTATCCCTTTCTGGTTCCAATCCAGATTCCAAATCACGGATAATCTTGACAAGCTTATCATCTCGCTTTTGACTCTCGCCAATCCTTTCCACAAGAGTCGGTCTTATTGATAAGTTTGCCAACATCTCAGGTTCCAATTCACATCTAGGCCTGAAGTCAAATCCAGCTAAATACTCGAGATTCTTCCATTCAGAAAACATGGCTCTCAATCCTGCATGTCTTCGACTTAACGCATCTGCCACTGCGTTACCTTTTCCTGGAGTATAAGCTATACCAAAATCATATGATGCCAAAAACTCTAGCCAACGTTGCTGCCGAAGATTCAAATCCTTTTGGGAGAAAAGATACTTCAACGACTTGTGATCCGTAAACAACTCGAATCGAACTCCCAATAGATAATGTCTCCACATCTTCAGAGCAAATACAATCGCCGCTAACTCCAAATCATGAGTTGGGTAATTCCTTTCATGCGGCTTCAGTTGTCGACTGGCATATGCAACAACTTTATCCCTCTGCATCAGCACTGCTCCAAGTCCAGTACCACATGCGTCGGTGTAAACCACCATCTCATCATTCCCACTTGGAATAGTCAAAACAGGAGCACTCGTCAATCTCTCTTTCAGGATTCCGAAAGCTTGCTCACACTTAGCATCCCAACTGAACACTTGGTTCTTTTTCGTCAATCCTGTTAACGGTGCAGCTACCTTGGAGAAGTCTTTGATAAACCGTCGATAATATCCTGCTAATCCAAGAAAACTTCTCACATCAGATGCATTCTTAGGTCTAACCCAATCCTGGATTGCTGCCACCTTAGCGGGATCAACCGCTATTCCATTTCCAGAAATCACATGGCCTAAGAACCTCACTTCACTCTTCCAGAAGTGACACTTCGAAAACTTAGCCTTCAGCTGATGTTTCCGCAAGATTTCCAAAACAATACGCAAGTGCGTCTTGTGCTCCTCTTCCGTTCTGGAATAAATCAGAATATCATCCACGAACACAAGTACGAACTTGTTCAACTGATCTCTAAACACTCTATTCATAAGATCCACAAAATATGCTGACGCGTTAGTCAATCCAAACGGCATTACCAGCCACTCAAAGAAACCAGATGGTGTCCGAAAAGCAGTTTTCGGCACACTATCCTTAGCCACTCTCAACTGGTGAAATCCCGTTGCCAAATCCATCTGAGAAAACACCTTAGCTTCGTGAAGCTGATCAAACAAGTCATCTATTCTCGACAGTGGATACTTGTTCTTCTTAGTCACCTTATTCAGCTCACGATAATCCACACACAATCTCAACGACCCATCTGCCTTGGTTGCAAACACAACTGGTGCACCCCACTCGGACACACTACGCCGAATGAATCCTTTCTGAAAAAGGTCATCAACTTGCACCTTCAACTCATGCTGTTCCCTATGCGCCATCCGCCTAAGAGGCATCACAACAGGTCTGGCTCCTTCCACTAGATCTATACGAAACTCGATCTCTCTATGCGGCGGCAACCCTTTGACTTCGTCAAAGACATCCTCGAATCCATTAGCGATCGGCACTGATGACAGTCCATCCCGTGGAACAACTAGTGAATACATGAAGCTCATGAAGACGCCTTCTTCATGCTTACATCGTATCACAACCTTTCGCCCCTCCACATTCTCGACTGTCACTTCCAACCTCTCGCAATCAACCTTTGCCGCATACTTCCTAAGCCAGTCCATACCCAAAATAATTCCGAACCTCGCAAAGTTCAGAACAAAGCAATCACAAACAAAAGAGCAACCATGACTCGACACAACTAGACCACAGCATAACATACACAAACAAGACGAACCCCCAACAGGATTAGTCACAACCAATGGCCTATCAACAATATCCGGTTTCAAACCTAACCGGCCTACGAGTTCATTACAAACAAACGAATGCGACGCCCCAGTATCAAACAACACTCTAACTGGAACACCACATAGGAAAAGAGTACCTTGAACAACCACACTCTTTCCTTTCTCTTCAGCAGTAGGAGCTTTCGAAGACGACGGAACAGCTCCCAAAGCATAAGCTTGCACAATCTGCTTGTCCTTCCTCGGTTCTGGACAATTCTTCCTGATGTGCCCTGGCTTGTCACAGTTGTGACACTTCATCGGCACCTTCGGATTCTTACAACCCTTCGAGAAATGGCCCTTCTGCTGACAATTGTAGCAAGTCACTTCGCCTTTCGGCTTCTTCTGGCCATCCTTACCCTTTTGCTGCTGCTTCCTCTTCTTGTTTCCACCCTGCTGGGGTTTAGACTCTTCCCTGGTCACAGCAACAACAGATCCTTCCTTAGGAAACAGACTCTCATGCCTGAGAGCTTTCTCCACAAGCTTCTCAAATGGATCATCCAAATGATCCACCAACTGCCTCCCAAGATAACTGTCCAAGCCTGTCACAAACTTCTCATTCTTCTGATAAGCAGACTCAATATATGACCGGGCATACTTAGACAAAGCTTCAAACTCAAAAACATACTCAAGAACAGATCTTCCACCTTGCTTGAGCTCCACAAACCTCTTGAACATAACAGACTTCTGAGCTGTAGAAATGAACTTAGCTTCAAATCTAGCTTGGAATTGCTCCCAAGTAATCTCTTCCTCCGCAGTATTGATGGTAATAGAGTTCCACCAATCAGAGGCTCTCCCTTGAAGCTGCCTTGATGCCAACTTCCTCTTAGTTGCATCATCAATTCCCAAATCACCAAAGATCCTTCCACAAGCATCTATCCATCTCTGGACTTCGATAGTTGATTCTGTTCCCAAGAAAACCTTCCCTCCAAGAGCAGTATAATCCTTGCACAGCTTAGCAAAATCCACTGGTTTCGGAGCTTGGACTTGAACTCCAACATCAACTGCTGCCCCCGGAATTGGTATCCTTCTCATGATCGAAGTCATCATAGCTTCGAACATGGCTGCATAATCAGCAGTCCCCTCAGTAGCACGGCTTTCCCTAGCAGCTGGTCTCCCTCTTCGACTCATTCTCAATATCTATAAAAAGGAATGATTAGAACATCTAGAGAAACAACTGCATAAAGGACTCAAACTCTACTAAGCTACTATATTATATATAGTATTCATCCATCAAAATACAATTACGTCTCTCATACGTAGTTACGTCAGCGAGCGTTGGGTAAAATCGATTAACCAAAGCTCTGATACCAAATGTGACGACCGCCCATGACCCCTGCACCGAATCTAGAGAAAGTGCGCTGTAAAGTGTGCCAGGCGACCATGGACGATTGTCAGGGTAAAATTAAAACAACAGAATCTATCGTATTTCTCACAGCGTATGGACAAAATACAATAGAACATATGTATAGTGAAGTTTTACAGAACAAAATGACATCATATAAAACTCCATAATAGTCGAATACAAGCATCCAAATAGCCAATACATCAAGCCTCACTACATGACACTCAGAGAAAACCGAACAGCGGAATATCCAGTACATATAATAAGAAGATAATATGCAACCCTCCAGCTCGTCTTCGATATCAGCATCGTGAGAAGAGAACGGCACCTGTCACCTGCTACCTAGTCTGCCCGTCCCAAAAATGGACGAACAGCCCAAGGCAATAAGAATTAAAACATAAAGCCTTGAGTCAGACAACAGTCTTAGTGAGCAGTAAATTAACTAACAACATACCAAAAGAGCATAAAGGAAAAGGAATAGGAATACAACCCTCCCACTCCACCTCTTTCTACAGTGATAGCCCCCAGACACACACTAAATAGAAGCAGACATAGCAGAGCATGCAATTTAAAGTAGAGTAATAATCATTCGAGTCAAGGGCGATGTTTTCCAAGTACCAAGGCCTAAATCAGATAAGCACCCAGAAAATACCGCTCTTGGGTCCGAATGACGATACAACCAAACATCCATGACTCTGGCTATCACTGTTATCATTGCTTCGATATCACCGTTAATTGAATGACCGGCACATTCTTTCAGCCGTCCGTCAAGGGCTAATGGAAACCCCGGTTCTAGACATAACTCCCGCACGTCGTCGCAACCCGTGCCTAGAACTATCGAATCTGCCCAGAGTACTCGACCATCAACAGTTAGTCGTTGGGACTATCGAATATGCCCAAACGTACTCTTGCTTAGAGCATGCTAGAACCTTCAACAACGATGCTATCCAAACCTCCTAGTCATCCTCCTCGACGACTATTCTCATATCCATTCATTATCCTCAACTCGAATCATATCACCGAGTTATCAACATGCTTGGAATGATCCCATCTGGATTAGACCAAGTCTTCATCACATGATGCCTCGCTTCATTACATCCTCGCAAAGCCTCATCTCAACATCACATCATCAAATCTATGCATAAGAGCTTCATCATCCCGCTACATATGCCACGAGCAGCTTTCCCAATTCAAGAGCCTTTCCCTTAGCTTTTGAATCGTCCTTGGTCTAAATCAAACCATCAATCATCTAATTCATAACAATCAATCAAATCAAACATTAATCCAAACAATCAAGCATTCAAATATGATCTAAGTAGACAATTATAACAATAATGGCATTTTCGTAATTAAAGAGTTGAAAGTCCAACAAGCATGAAAACATGAATAATATCTCTACAAACTTGATGGATGAACTTGCATAGGTTAACATGTGATAAAATGGATGTAACATCATCATGAACAATGGATCTACATGGATCTACACTTAGGATGAAGAAAATGCATGGAAATCACTATTTTAACACCAAATCGAGCCAACAATCCGATATACTCCTTTGGATCCGTGTGAGAGATAATCACCACTCACCAAATCACCTAAACAACCTCAAATCAACACGCTTCAGATCTGGACAGCGAAGGATCAAGCTTGATCTATCACGAATCCGCTTCAAACGAAGAAATCTCTCTTGAAAAGATGAAGATCTTCAATTTAAGCTCTTGAATCTTCAATCTTGATCTTCGATTTGGATGGATGGAAGCACTAGATTAGAGTGGAGAAAAGAAGTGAAGAAGTGTAGAAGTCGAGCTCTCAAAATGGCAGCACTTCGTCGCTTCAAAATCCGGATCCAAAAAGTGAGAACAACCCCTCCTATTTATAGCCAGAAATTCCTTAAGTCGTAACTCGTCTGCCTCTATAAGTCGTCCACGACTTACGACTTAAACCCCTACGACTTAACCAGACTACCCCTTCGCGACCTAACACACATCTGCCTACGACTCACGACAAAACAACTATCTCCTAACTCGGCAACGACTTATAGCATGCGCCTACGACTTAACTGAAAAGGGCCTCCGATTTATCCAAGCTACGACTTAACTCCACTAGCCTACGACTTACCGGACCCCCGTCTACGACTTAAATGCGCACGCGCCTTACTTGGTTAGACGACTCAACTACTAAGTCGTCTACGACTTAACACAAAGGCTACGACTCAACAGACCCAACCTCTACGACTTAAGACTCAACATAACGTGCGACATAACAGGGTATACGACTTACGACTTAGCGAACTCCTAAGTCGCTCACGACTTAACAACTTGCTGGTATACGACTTAATAGACATACAACCTACTCACTTGGCCCAGCTTCGACTTATCTCCTAAGTCGCTACCCTTCCTAAGTCGTCTACGACTTATCAACCTTAAGTCGATCAGTTCCTTAGGTTGTCTATCCCTTAACTCGGCAACGACTCAACTGAGTTACAACTTAACTGCTAGACTTAGGTCGCTCACATCCTATCTCCAAACTCCTAAGTCGGTCAATACTACAAGTCGCTAACTCCAATAAGTCGGTTACTTCTGGGATGTTAACTCGCTAACTTGTCTAGCCGACCTACCCCTTAGTCATTCAAACGACTTATACTTATACCCTTAACTCGCCAAATTCCTGGGTCGCTCCTATTACCTAAGTCGTATACGACTTACGACTTATACTAAGTCGTTCACGACTTAGAACTTAGCAAATTTCATCCAAAATCTGAAACGACTTAAAAATGCTGAAAATTCCAGATTTTAACGAACTTTTCGATCCGTAAAATACGGGTCGTTACATATTTTGAGATTTTGTTTGCTAAGAGATAATAATATATTATTATTATTATTATTTAAGGTTTGTTTAGTCATGCTCGTCCAGTTTGAGCATTGACTATTGTTAGTCTATGTCGGTAGCTTCCCTTTTTAAGATTTGGGTTGGGCAGATAGAAATAGAGGAAAACATTGAAGCGAACACCCTGTGAATTAAGTTTTATGATTTGACTATAAGGTGTTCGATGTTAATATTGAATTAAAATTTGATTTAATAGTTTTTTTTAAAGTTCGAAAATTTTGGTATAATATTTGGAAGATGATTTTATAAAAGTTGATTTATAAAATGAATTTATAAGAAGGTGTCTTTTAATTAAAATGAATTTAAGTTGAAACTTGAGGACTAAAATCTCAGGACTTTTGAAAAATGGTTTTTAAAGATTGGAAAAATGATAATAGTATTATTTAAAAATATTTTTGGTTCAAATATAAGATTTTGGGAATGAAAAGGTTAACTAAGAAGTGTTTTCTTTGGATTAGTTTGGGAAAAAGAGTCTTGATTGTTTTGTGATAATCGGAATAATCTTCTAAGTGATGATCAGATGTTTGCATAGGTGAACGCTGTAGGGCACTTAGTAAATTATTCTCTTTATCATTGTACAATCAAAATAAGTTCAAATCCGAACGAAGCAAAAGCAAGTTTGTGGTAAATGTTTTGTTGGAAAAGGGTAAAGCATTGTTTCAAAAATGGGATTCTGAAATAAAAGTAATATTCTTAAGTAAACTAATTCGAGTGGCTAGAAAATAACTTAAAAATGGGGAAGTGATGTGTTCGAATGATAAACACTTCTCTTGAGTATTATCCTTCTTGGCAAAGGAGTGTATGATATTGTTTGGTAGTACCCAGTTCCTTAGTATCATTTTGGAGTTACTCGATCTTTATATATATATATATATATTCTATTAAAATATAGAGTTTCATTTCAAAAAGATTTGAAATAAAAATCGGGTATTTGGATCTTGGTATTTCTTAGTAAAATAAATGCAAAATGGAATAGTTGAATCAAATAATTGTATATACTCTTATGGTGTAGTGGAGTATTACACAAGTTGAATCTAAGTTTAGTTTTTATGAAATGTTTTCATAAATAGTTTAGAGGGAATAAAATTGGTATTAGGGAGAACCAATTAATTAAGTGCATAAGTTGAATGTAGATCATTTTTCGTTTTATATAGTTATGATCTAAGATTCGAATACATGGCTTTGAGGTGATTCACACCATTCCAAATAAGGATCTATTACTCATTTTTGATGGAGAGCACTTGATGAGGGTTTTTGATATAAGACAAATGTTTTCTATCATATTTATAGCTATGCAAGGAGAATAGAGGTTCCAAATCAAGGAGCCTGATCGGAATCCGCACTAGAAAATCGGGTGAGCGATACTAGTTCGGAAATGAAGTTATGTATTTGAGTAGAGGTTGAATCAGATTTTGCATAGGAATGATCTATGTACATCATGCGAACTGAAGTATAGTGTTAAGTGTTTTCTAGGATAGGTTGAGGTGTAATTCCGTGGACAAAATTCTTTTAAGTGGGGAGAGTGTAACGACCCAGAATTTCACTACTTTGATCTGTGAATATTTAATTAATTTTAAATATTCAAAAAACAGGTTTTATAATAAAAATAAAACTCTTTTAAATAATAATTAATGATGGAGAAATCATTTTCAAATTTTTTTTACAAAAATATTTAGTTCGAAGAAAGATTGAAAATGTGACTGGAATTTGTTTTCCGAATTTTCGACTTTTCGTCGGCTAAAAGTTATCGAAAAACGTTGTTAACTCTTTAGCATAAGTATACAATTGTAAAATTAGTTTGTGTGTATATATATTTTTGTGTGTGTGTATTAATGTAGGTATATATGTATTTATACTTAGGTGTGTAAGGTTTAAAAAAAATTAAATTAAATTAAGTAAAAAGTAAGTGTCACATCATAGGGAGACATGTTTAAACATGTTTAAAAAATGTACACATGCACATAAATGCATGTTGGTTAAGGAATGAAGGAGGGGTACATTTAGATGGTGTTGGTTTCATGAATGGAGGAAGGCAAGGTGAGGTGGAGCAAGGAGAGTGGAGGGCAAAGTACAAGGTTATTTGGGTAATTCACCTTGTTAACATTTTATCAAAATCATTTTTCCTAATTTTTATTTCATTTCTCATTCTCATCTTCATTTTTCAAAACTTCCTAAGACTCTGAGCAGCCTTCCATGGCTTCTCTATATATTTTTTTGGTTTTAAATTTTAAAAAAATCAAATTCTTATTTTAAAAACTTTTAAAAGCTTAGTTTAAAGTCACTTGTTTTCATCTCCACTTTCTCCATTTTTCCTCCCATTTCATTCGGCCATAACTTCCTCCGTACTACACCATATTAGGGTTTTATTTTATTCATACCATATATAATTCCAATGGCTACAACTTTCATTTGAATCACTTTCCCAAATTTCGAATATTTTTAGGTCAAAATTGCATTTCTTTTGACTCATTTTTGGACCCGTATGCTAATAGCCGAAAATAGCACTCCTTCTTTTGACCATACCTCCCTCAAATCAAATCCAAATTGAGTGATTCATTTTTTTAAATTGTACAGAAAATAATTTTCTAAAACTTTTCTTTTTACCACTTGTCCAAATTTCGAGAGGAAAATGGCCAAAAATCGAGGGGAAGATGACCTATTTTTGAGTGATTTTTGTGGTTTTCCAAGATTTCCAAATTCTAAAGCATTTCAAGTTTTCAAAGATTTTTAGTAAGCAAACTTCTAATTTTTTGGAAAGATTTTACCTTTAAATATATGTTGGCTATTTGGTTATATGTATGTGGTTGTTGGTTGGACTATGGTATGGTTTGTATGTAATGTGTGTGCTAGCATGTGGTTTAGCATTAGACATGGATTTGTTGGTTAAGGTGATGTGTTTGGATATTAAGTTGTGACCATTATTGTATTATTGAGATAATGTGATTTGGTATGTGTGTATATGCTTGGATTGTGGTTAAATGGTTTGGAAGTTAGAACTTGAAATGTTGAAAAGGACTCGAGATCCACTACTGAAAAACAAATTGTTTACTTGTTTGATTTAGTAAATATTTTGTTATTTATTTTAGCTTCTAACTTTAGTAAAGCTTTTAAAAAAAAATCTTTCTTGATCATGTTTTAAACGTAAGCGTAAGTGAAAAGTTAAAGTTTTGGAATAACTTAGGAAAGAGAGAAAATAACTTCTACGTTACTACATCCATAGCGATAGTCGCTATGGATGCAGTTCGGAAAATTTTACGATTTTCAAGTTTTGAGGTGTTTCTTTTAAATATTTTGAAAAAAAAATTTCAAATTTATTTAGTAAACATAAAATTTAATTATTACTTAATTTAGTATATTTTGGATAGGTAATTAATTAATTAATTAAAAATAATTTTTATTATTAAGTTAAGTAATTAGTAGCTAGTTAGTATTAATTAAGTTAGTTATTAATTAATTAAGAAATTATAATTAAGGATTAATTAAAATAAAAGATAATTATTTTTATTTAATCGAGTTTAATTATTTTAATCGTTACTTAATTAGAGTTTAATTATTTAATTAATTAAGGATAACTACTAATATTAATTAAGACTTAACTGAAATTAATTAACGTTTAATTTATTATTTAAGTTTTAATTAAAGTTATTTAATTAATCAAATGAGATTTATTAATATTAATTATTAATGAAGATTTAAATTATTATTTAATAATTAATAAAGAATTAATTATGGTTTAAATTATTTATATAATAGTTAATCATTGTTTAATTAGTTATTAAAAGTTTAACTATTTCCTAATTTATAATTATATTAAGTTCAGATTTAATTTAGATTAATTAAGTTTTAAATAAGGGTTTAACTTGTAAATAATTATTTTAAAAAGGATTTTTAAGTTTTAGATCCGTCTCCAAGAATCAAATTGTTTTAAAGGTACTTTTTTTTTCCAGGATTGTTTTGAACTCAAGGAATTCAAATGATTGTACTATTAAGTAGACAAATGACTATGAATGAGTTATGACGATTGTTTTTGTTTGTGTGGATATCTAATAGCAAAATAAATCCCCGATCTGCTATAATGTATTTGATTTGATTGTTGTGGATATATTAGCAGAATAAATCCCCGTTCTGCTATAAATTGATTGTTTGATTGTGTGGACATTTGATAGCATATTAAATCACCATTCCACTATAAATTAATTGAATTGTTTGGACATCCATTTAGTAGGACAAATCACCATCCTTCTATTATGTTATTTGGACATGTTTATACTGGTTAGTTTATATTGACATGTTATTTCTTGATTTTGGTATGAAGTATATTTACATATATGTTGACTTGTGTAAATAAATTATTGAATGGCCTGAAAGTGAAATCGAAACTAAATGGTAACTTAAATACGTACCAATGGGATTACCAAGTCTCTTTTTGAAATTATAAAATATGGTTTTAAATTAGCTCTAATTCTTTAATCAGTTTGGGGTTTTAAAGTTTATAAACTAATTTTCAAGATATATAATTATTTTATAAAAGTATTTATAAATAATAACTTGTTTATAAAAATGGTTTTATTAATAAAAGGTTTTATCTAGAGTGATTTAAAAATGAGATTTTGTAATGTCAAAAATATTTAATAAAGGAAATTTTATAAAGAGTTTAATACATGGAAAGAGATTTTATAAATCATTTTACATATTTTAAAAAGAAGTTTAAATCTAGTTTGAAGATTTATAAGGTGGTTTGAAATAGGAAGTGAACTTATAAAAAGAATTTTTATAAGGGATAAGTGAATGGGTTTCATAAAATGAATGGGTTTTATAGTAAGTGATGTTTTGAAAAGGAAATTTATTGGCCATTTAATATGGAATTTGAAAAGAGGGAATTTTCCAAATGTTTTTGGTAAATACTTATATTTTTGAGATAAGTAAAAATGTTTCCCAAATATAAAAGGAATGTAAAGGGTTTTGAGAATAGTGTTTTAAAAACATCTTTTGATCAAGTTTAGCAAAGTGTTTTAATTAATGAAAGATTAATTAGTAATGCTTAGTGGATCCCACATGGAATAAATCCATGTTTGAATGATTGTTTATTTGATAGTTAAATAACCGACTATCAAACTTGGACAAAAATGTAACTTTGGAAATATCTAGGAGAAACACATGAGTTATATGGCACAGTCATCTCCGATGATGATGTACTGCGTATATAAATCTCGTTTCATTTTGCTAGGATAGATGATAAGGAAATCCATCCACTAATGGTTAGGAGGTGAACTCCACTCTTATCTTTGTCTGTTTATTTACTAAAGAACCGGGGTTGAGTTTACTAGAAATTATCGAAAGTTGTTTCGAAGAGACCGGGCTCAGATATGTTATCCAAAAAGCACTTCGATCCAACTCAAGCATTTCGAACTGAAGACATCTTGAAGAGTATGGAATCAAAGACGGAGCTTTTGAAGTGCAAGGGCTATTTGCTACTAACCCTAAGGGTGATTCCAAAATGGGTGTAATAGAGGTAGTGCCTTCGGTTTTGTTCAGTCCTAGAACAAACTTGTATAGATGAATGCTAGCATTGTATTGATGCATGGAGGGTGGTGTAGCATTCCAAGTAGGTAGTGCTAAATAACGGTAAACGTAGCCTCAAGCTTCATCAACCGAGAAATGACAAATATCGGGCATGCAAAAGGGCTAGGTGGGTTGCTCCCATCAGGGTATGGTCATCCCAAATCTAGATCGGTTACTATCTACTCATGTATGCTTCTGGGCCCAAACGGAGGGGTGATCAAATTCGGTACTACTAGTCAAGTGGTAGTCTAGTCCTGTGTGGCAAGGGTACAAGATGTTCATGTCAAACCCCGGTACATTTTATCTTGAGGTGTAACATCGAAAGGTAGTTTCTTACCTTGTCATAGTATGGAATCCAATCTCCAATACGTGCCTTTAAGATTTTGATTATAGAGCCTAGTATGCTGGAATTTAATAATGTAACAATTTCAGCTAAGATTAATAAGTATTTTTACTCTAGACACTATTGTAATATCACTAGATTTTCTGTAGAAAATGTTTTGGTTATCATAAGGTAAAAACCCGTCCGTGTTTATGTACGGCGTGGTCTTACGAGATACCTTTGATTTTAAAGGAGTTTTTTTTAACACATAATAATTTAATTGTTGGAGTTTACTCATACCAGACCCATGTCTAACCTAGAGTTTTATTTTCTTTCCCTAAAACTCTTGGGTGCTCAAATTTTTATGGGCAGCCAAGTAGTTCAGGTTTTCCCATGGATGCATTTTGGAGGAGCTTGGAGCAGGAGGCTTCATTGATAACTAGTTATTATCTTATTTCTGCTATATTATATGTATCTTGTATCAGTTAGATAGGGATAGGCTATTATAACTGTCCAAGGGTAGAATTGTATTAGTATGACTCTGATGTATCATTTTTTTCAAATGACTTTGTAAAGTATTATGTTGACTAATATATGTTATTCCATTGCGTAGTGAGATTCTATGATTGTTTAGTTTCTTATTATCTTCTATCTCCTTTCTTTCCCCTAACAATCTGTCTTTCTGGTACTTAGTTGTTCGGCACATGAATACCGTGAATGTATTAGTATCGACTTCTAGGGTTCGGAAAGCAGGTCGTTAGACTTGTCTGCCTAGCTTTTTTTGTCTTGATTGAGTTTTTTTTCATTCTCTCGCAGAAGACTTATATCCTCTCATTAATCTCTTTTATCAAATCCAGACCTGATATCAATTAGTCTCATGTCTCTAACTAGCAGACTAATGATTGACATGGCCTCTCTTGCAAAGCTTCAAATACAACCATGCCAGTACTAGATTAATAACTATTCTTGTAGGAGGATTCAACTAAATGGAAATATTCTTCCCTTGAACCTCCAAACTCCAAAAAATACATTCTTAATGAGTCTTCTACAGTTTGGTTTATTTTTTCAATTTGACCATTGGATGAGGATGGTATGCAATGTTTCAGTTGTGCTGCACTCCCAATGCTCACTACAAACTATACTAGAAATGACTTGCAAATAAAGGATCACGATCACATATTATACTCTTTGGAATTCCATGTAATCATACTATATGCTTTAAAAATAGTTTGCCCAAACTCTCTATAGTTCTGTTAACTCTAACTGAATTGAAATAAGCACTCTTGGCAAGTTGGTCGACTATCACCTGGCAAGTTGGTCGACTATCACCCAAATACTTTTATTTCCTTGTCTCGGTCTAGGAAGTCCATCAAGATTTGTTCCTATTTCCACTACAATACTTCTAAAGGTAAGAGTAATCCATTGGCTTTTGATGCTCGTCCATCACTAAATTAGCATGAGACATATCATTTTACATATACTCTAATGTCTCGCTTCATTCCTTCCCAATAGTACATCCATTTCATATCTTTATACGTCTTCGTTACACTTGGATGTATCAAAAATACTGATCGATGAAATTCATTGAGAATTTCTTTCTTCAGATTGGCTATGTTGGGAACACATAACCTCCCTTTAAATCTCAAACTTCCATTGAAGTCTAACTCAAACTTATTAAGATCTTTCGAATCAATACTACTTCATACTCTCGTACTCTGATCTGCTAGATTCAGATCTTCACTCTGACTAATCTGGATTTGATCAAGTAAACTAGGTTGAATTTCCAAGCTTGCTAACGTGGCTATCGTATCATTTATTCCTTCATATCGAATATCGTGGGGAGTTAACAATTCTATCTTTTTTCATTCAGCTAACATCATGGATACAATCACTTGATATTTCTTACTAAGAGCATCTGCTACGCTATTCCCTTTTCTAGGAGTATATTGAATCTCTAGGTCGTATGTAGCTAAAAATTCTAACCACCTCTACTACCGCATATTTAAATCCTTATAAGAGCATAAATATTTTAGAGACTTGTGGTTTGTATATTAAAAAAACTTTCATCTAACTAATAGTACCACTGAAGCTTCAAAACAAACAATATTATCGCCAATTCAAGATCATAAGTGGCATATTTTACTTCATTTGGTCTAAATTATCTCAATGCATAGGCTACAACTCTGTCTTTCTACATTAACATACCTCCACACCTGTCTTGCAGGCATCGGTATATAAACTATTAGATCTGATTTCCCTTAGAAACTATCAATTTTGGATATTTGGAAGTAATTTCTTTAATTTCAAATAAGCTTATTCACATTTATCTGTCCTGACATACTTCTTTCCTTTCTTCGTCAATTGAGCAAGTGGAGTAGAAATTTTGAAGAAGTCTTTAATAAATCTCTTGTAGTATCCAGCCAATCCCAAAAAACTATTAAATTTTTTCTACCATTGGATGTTTCCACATCTAAATTGATGCAACCTTAGCTAGGTCGACCAAGCTACCTTTTTCAGAAATCAAATATCTTAACAATTTAACTTCTCATTGCCCGAAATGGAATTTTGAAAATTTTGCTTTAAGTAGGTGTTCTCTTATGGTTTCCAATACCACTTTTAAATGAATCACATGTTCTTCTTCTATTTTTGAATAGACAAAGATATCATTAATGAAAATTAAGACATCTTTGTCCAAATAGTTTTTGAAAATTCTATGCATTAAATTGATGAAATAAGCTAGAGCATTTGTCAATCCAAATGGCATTACTAACCATTCATATGAACCATATCTAGTTCAAAATGTAGTAAGGGATATACCATCTTTAATCACTCTAAGTTGGTGAAAACCAATTGCTAGATCAACCTGCAAAATACTTTAGGACCACTTGATTAGTCAAATAAATCATCTACTCTTGACAATGATCTTTATTCTTGATCATGGGATCATTCAGCTTTCTATAATCTATACAAAGTCGTAAAGATCCATCTACCTTCTTAAGAAGTAAATCTAATGCACCTCATGAAGAACTACCCAGTCTAATAAAATTCTTCTGCTCAAGTTCTTCTTACTGAGTTCTTAGTTCCCCTTCCTTAAGGCACATTCGGTTATGTGGTCTGCCAAACTATTAAGCTCCAGGATTCAAATCCATTCTGAACTCAACCGCTCTTTTAGGTGGTAGCATGTGATCAATTCAAAAATACTAGAAAAATTCTCAACTACTGAAATCTGCTCAATACTGCCTCCTCGAGATTCGAGTGCACAAAAAGAGTACCCAAGACTGTGTGCAATTAAAACTCGTTCTATATGATCAAGATGTCAAAGAGTAAATACCCACTCAACATAGAATAATCGAGCTTGATATTGCTTGAGCCAATCCATTCCAAGAATAATTCCAAAATTTAAAGAACCCATAAAGGAAAAATCACACATGATAAGAAAACAAAACTATCGAATGGAAACATTACAACACTTCATACCCAGAGAAGCATAGCCTCCAACTGGATTTACTACACTAAGAAAAGTGATATGAGTAGAAACATCTAATTCTAACCTATTTACTATTTCTTTTGACATAAACAAAAGAGGAGAGACTATATAAAAAAGAATTCCAATATAGTTCTTCTAGGAATAAGTCCTACTCCCTTTGATTTGGTACAGACCGGGTCCTTCAATAGTAAACATTTTTCCTTGAGTTTGTCACTTGGGCTTCTTACATTGGTTTGCAAAATGACCCGCTTCATCACAATTATAGCATTTTGTCTCTTGCTCTTGGAGCCCTTTTCTACATTCATTTGCATAACAACCCTTCTTTCTACAATAATGACATTCAGCTTGGGGCCGGTCAAGTTGCTTTTTCTCCTTGGGTTATTGCAGATGTAAAGGTTTCTTATTCTTCTTCCAATTCTTCTTTGAATAAAATAGCCTTATCTTTCACTCAAATTATTGAGTAGACTGCTTACCTTAGGCTGAATTATGATCACGCACCATTTCATATCTTAATGCCATAACAACTATTTCTTCAAACGGGTATTGAAGCTGAGTTAGTAATCAATCTTCAAATGGGTACTGAAGCAGAGTTAGTAATCAATCTTTTAATTTAGCATTAAGTCCAAGAACAAACTTCTCATTCTTTTCTTTAGGAGTACTAATCAATGTTGGCCCGTATTTTGAGAGTGCATTGAACTCATTCACATAATCAGTCATGAACAAGCTTTTTTGAGTTAGATCAATAAATTTTCGAAGCAAAGATGCCTTCTCTGCATCAAGTAAAAAGTGCACTTTGAAGAGATACTTAAATTCTTACTAGGTAATATTTTCTTCTGGCATTGTAGCGGTTATGGCATTGTACCAGTCTGATGCACTAGCTTGTAATTCACGTGATGCTAGTCTCGTTTTGTTTTGATCGAATAGATCCAAATCTCCAAAAATGCTTTCATACATCCTCAATCAAGTGTGTACTTTGATTACTCCTTTGTTTCCTAGAAATATTTTACCTTCAAGACTCTTATAACCGCTACATAGTTAGTGAATTCCAATATAGGGTTCCAATTTGGACCCTAAGCTCTGACCGCTCCAATATATTGTACATGTCTCATGACCTACATCCATTGATCCATGGTTAAGAGAACTATGAGATTTTTGAAATCATTTCTTTGACCACCGGATGAATCGGTCGATGCACCAGTCCTTGGTCTTCCTGGTCCTGCCATTTTCTAATAATCACGATTTATCACTTTGTAAGATAAATGTTAGATAGTATATTGTATAAAAACTTCCACTAAAAATCCATACTTAAATATTATACCGGTGTTTTCCCTTAGGAATGCTTATTGAAACTCATATATCACACGAACGAGTGATGCCCAACTCTATTTAGGTTACACATATTGGATAACAACCTAAGTCTGACTTTTCTATAGCTAAACGTGTTCTAATTACTGATTTATACAAATTCTTTTCAGTCCTGATGAACCTTGGCTCTAATACCAAGCAATGACTCCTTGTTTTAGTGACCATAATATCAAAGAGTGAATTCACTGTTAGATAACATGGATCAAAGGACTCGAGAGGAGCGATTCTCATACAAACTACTTTGGGTCAACACAGATACATTACAATACCTAAATACATCTGAAATAACATGTATATCGTCTCAACTAAAAGCAATATACACAAGTTCAAGAATTTATGTAGATCACATAACAGGAACACATAAATAAAAGTCTCATAACACAGTGGAACAATACGCACACATATACTAAACTGGAATATATACACAGATGTTTCAAAACATCATACTATCTACATCAGCAAAACATTATAGACAAAATCCCTACTAATTAAAACAATGCCTGCCTATTGAGTCATACATATGCATATATATATATAATGATATAGAGAAAACTACTCTAACTAAACTAACTCCAAATATAGCTTGACGATGTCCCTATTCGAGATAACTCCGATAAAGCAACTCAAATCAAGAGGTATAGTGTAGGTGAGATCCTCTAGAACAAGAGTAAGGGTGACAAATGATACACTATGGGTAATCTTGTCTACTACATACTCAAAGTGGTAATGGTAAAGCATGTTAGAGTAATCATCTTGAAGGAACAAACCTTAGTCTAACCTGAGGAGATGCTACAAAACATCAGGCTAGAAATCTAGCAATGAGTATAGTTGAAAACTAAAGACAAGTAAAAGTGTCATGTTGGATTTTAAGTGTTATAACAGTTACACACTGTGTCACTCACACCATACAAATTTCCCCATAACCCATTTTAACAAAATGGTTCTAACACACATGTCACGACACTATCAATAATAACATACATAATTGCAACTCTAATCAACTGGGATATCATATCTTATCCACATTTACATATAAGTTGTATTGTGTTGTATAATTTAAAGACATTGTTCAAATCATTCATTTTTTGAGATTCGGCTTTTCCTACTTTTTTCTTATAAGAATGCTATATCATACTCTTTAACGTGAATCCTAGCAAGATTTCACATTGGTAAACCTCTTTTTTGGATTTACCCTCTACTAGACTATTTACAAAGCGTGCCCATACCCTGCAACTTTTGACCAGATGTGGGTGCACTTCACACGATCCTTTAGTTACATCTGTCCTCTTGGCATATAAAAGTGTGATATATCTTACCTATGCTACAGACCACTTCAATTTTCCATCTATGGTGCTATTTCTCTTTATTTGCAATACGCTTTTGAAAGTCCTCAACTTCTTCATATGTACGTGCAACAGATCGTTTGGATACGGTAACGAGGGACAATGTCATCACGATTCGGGTTGCGACCCCTCGAATCTGTCTGCTACGATGGATAGTTGCATCTAGTAGTCATAACTCCTATGCCATTCTCGTTAAATGTTAAATTTATATCTTTCTGAAGTTAATTATTCCTAAATGTTTTGTACGTGCATCATCAAACTATAGCATCAATGCATGGGATAGATTTTCATAAAACATGACATTTGAATATTCATTGTACAGTATGATTTGGGACATTTAAAGATAACACAACTTGTAATCAATTTCAAAAAAGCATCTGTGTGACGACCCGCCCTTCTCGACCCTCAAAAAATCGACACAAAATACTCAACAGTATAATATGCCGACGATCGAATGCCGGAAAAGACAGATTGTAGTAAAAGAAAGAAGGTAGAAGAAGAAGAAGAATGAACTAAACAACATCAAAACCTCACAGTCGCAGCGGAATAAAATATAATATATAAAACAGAACTTTACACAAATCAAAACTATATCTGTTTATATACAATACATCCTCATCAGAGTATATCAATACAACCAACCATAACCAGTCAAACAATCTCAACAATCACAGCAGCGGAATAATACAAGTACGAGAAATACGTCTCGAACTCCAGCCCCTCTCCTGAGCTCCATAGCAACCTATCCTGTAAAATACTCGGTCTGACCCGAGCATTATAATAAAATAACACCCGAGTCAGTCTGGAATACCAGCGCATCATAAATACACCCAATTGATTATTAAAGTTTCAAAAATCCTTTGAAAACAAAAGCATCTCGTAAGACCACGCCACAAATAAACATGTCGGGTTTTTACCTTACGATAGCTAAAACACTTTTTATAAAAATCCTCTGATATTATAATAGTGTCTATTTACAAATACTTATAAAATAGCCGAAATTGTTACATCTATTAAATTCCGGCATACTAGCCACAACGTGGGTAATACAAACAAAACTCGTACAAGGCACGTAGGGAGAATGGATTTCCAACGAATGACTAGGCACTGGGGTACCACCTGTCACAGTACGTGGCCTAGATCACAGTACCGAGGAGTACGCCCGCTCCCCTGCAACACAAGGCCGGAATCATCCCTTACTGGATAATTCCAAGTAAAATCACCCCACGGTTGGGATCAGCAACCGCACCACTAAGCCGGAAAAAAAAGGGACATCTAGACAGGGATGACCTTACTCTCAAGTGGGGGCTACCCACGAAGCCTTGCTGCATAACCCCTGATTTTCAGTCATTCCCGGTTGATGAGGCTTGAGGCTAAACGATACCTTTATAGCACAAATCCCTTAGAATGCCCATCGTCCACCTGACGATGTCACGAAAGCATTCGTCCATATAAGTCCGTCCCGGGTCCGAACGGAACCGAAGGCACTATTCCTACTACATCCATTTTGGAAATATCCTCAGGATTAGTAGCGACTAGCCCTTGCACTTCACTACTCCATCTTCGACTCCGAAATCGTTTTCGCGAAACGTACAAACCGGATCGAAGTGGTTTTCGAGTCTCCAGACCTAGAATCCCGGTATACGGAAACTCGATCCCGGTCTCTTCGAAACGATCAGCGCATTTGGCCAATATTGATAGTCGGTGATTTAACTATCAATTAATGTTCACAAACATCCATACACATCCATCACACAATAAAAAATCTCCATATTATTTATTTGCCTCTAATATCTTTCAAAGATATATTTTCACATTTCCAAAACTCATTTGAAAACAATTTTCCACTCTTCCTTTACAAGGTAAACCTTTTACCCTTTATTCCCATCGGGAATAACCAAGTATAAAACAATTTGCATTTAAAACAGTTAAAAATACTTTGTACTGAAATATACTTTAAAATATGAAAATTACTTCTATTTATTTACTCAAAATATAAATTTAAAATATGTGAAGAAAACTAGTTATTAACACATAAACTTTGATTTAAAAATAAGGGTTTTAGTTTAACTAAATTCAAAACAGCGTTATAAGAAGAAAAATACTAATTTCAATAACTTAAGTCAAAACCAACTTTTAAATAAATCCATTTGTAAAAATAATTGCTAATATACTCCCAAATTATTACGGTATTAAAAATTATTAATTTATTTCTTTAAAAATAACGATTTCTTAAAAATACTTTTTAAAACGATTTAAAACTTAACCTTAGTTAATTAAAATCTTTTTATAAACATTTACTTGGTTTTCCCAGGGAAACACTTTCCCGTTTCTAAACATTCCAAAGTACTCTTTCATATAAATCCACTGATTTATTTCAAGTCAATTTATGATTTCAACATAAATCCCAAATCCCATATTTAACTATGACTTCATCCGAAGTTCACCCCTAATTTCCCATATCCGGAAATTCATTTTCAAATCATAGTTTAAAACATTTTAAATTAAACATTTTGGTGAATTTCCAATGGAAGCCAAATTTCCAATTCACTTAATTAAATTCCAATGAAATACGGCATTTCAAAACATTCTACTTTTCATTTGAACTTGTTAATTTATAGTTAGAAACTCCATTTAACATATTTTTAATTTCTGGATAACATTAGCCATTATTAAAATAAACATCGTTATTTTAAACAATTTATAATTTCATAAATTTAATTTCCAGAAAACTATACTTCCCATTACCCATTTTATAAACTTCCCATTATATTCAAAATCCCAATTTGGCCCAATTTACATTTTCCTTTCAAATCTGATTTCAAATTTTATTCTTTGAAATTCTAAATTTAACAATTCCTTTTATTTTGTAAAAACACAATTTATCCATTTATAATTAAATTCTGTGATTATACTTTATACAACAATTTCACAGTACAATTAGATTTCCAGATTTATCAATCACAACATATAAACAGGTATCACTATCAATTATAAAATAATTGCTACAATTGTGAGGAATCCAGTTGGATCCCTCCAACCTGTTTCTCCCTGCATCACAAATATTAGCACATCACAATATAAATATCAATCCAGACTGATAATAACAATTTTATTCAGCCATCCACACAGATATTTAAATATTAACTATTTAAAATGTCTAGCATCCAGATGTGAGTGAGAATAACTCACCTTGAGTTTCGGCGAGCGTTCGAAATTCAAATTAAACCGGACGGTGTCCGATTTAACTCAAATTTCTACTTGCCCGGAATGAAATTCGGATCTGTACCATCTCGTAGTGCTCGTCTCTGCGATTCCATCGCTACCAAATTCGTCTCAATCAAAATCGTGGCCGTTCATAGACAAAGCAATCAAGGCCTCACATTGCCTTCTTCCTCACGCGTGCTTACACAGAAGAGGCCGAACCCATCATCAAGATTTAGGGTTAAAAATCGCGACCACCCCGGCGAACTCGGCGACGATCCAAGACCTCCACCTCGAAGCTCGTTCCACACTCTCCCTTCGGCCCTAGCAGCTCCGAGCTCGGTCGCTCCTTTCAACATGAAGACAAGTTCGAACGGCGACGAACGGTACCTCCTAGCGCCTCCTAACGACAACTTCAAGCCAAATCAACCGTTGGATGTTAAGATCTCGAGCTCCCCTTCACTTTTCC
This sequence comes from Allium fistulosum, assembly GCA_030737815.1. Taxonomy (NCBI): domain Eukaryota; kingdom Viridiplantae; phylum Streptophyta; class Magnoliopsida; order Asparagales; family Amaryllidaceae; genus Allium; species Allium fistulosum. The sequence goes on along the minus strand of CM060904.1, from coordinate 1,186,888,345 downwards.
AGTTGAAGATTTCGCCCAAAAGTCGATGGATCTCAAGATATCTAAGGGGAAGCGAAGGCAAATGTCGGCCATTGAAAACAATGGAGACGGCGGCTGGAAGATAATGATGCTAGGGTTTCGAATATGTCTATATATATTATTTAATTAATATAAATTCTCGATAAAATCGTAAATGCAAACGACCTCCAATTTTCATGTTCCGACAGGCTACCCTGGGGTTTTTCCGCGTTCCGGACACAATGGAACAGGTCTCGTAAGCTAATTCGATCGTATGCACGAGATACGGAAATAAACGATCAATTTAAAATTAAATCGGTTAAATCGATTTCTAGGCGTTTTGAGCTGCCAGGGTCAAACGACAACTCCGATTGCTACGAAAATTGAAATCCGATAATAACTAACTATTACGGATCCAATGAAACTGGTTTCGTCGAATTCCGAGACTGTGCCCCGGAAGGCTATTTTAACTCGTCTATTAAATCAGGCGATTTCCAAAATTTACGAAAACGCCTAAAATTTCACTTTTAAAATTTTATTAACTCAATAATAAATCATATAAAATGTATAACCACATTTAAAATCATTCTGGCTCATTCTAGACCAAAATCTGATTAAATTGCATTTTAATAATATTAAATTCATTATTAAATTAATATAAACCCCAAATATTAATTTATCAACTTAAAAATTCATCTAAAAATCCAACAATATTATTTATACCCAATTGAGCTTAAAAATACATGTAAACACCATTTTTATAATCATTTACCCTAAATTCACCTTTTATCCCAATTTTCGAATATTTAATTATTATTATCCAATCTCAAATTAAACCTCCACATTAGAAATTATCACTTGTTATTTTAGTTTAAACCAATTCTTTTTAGTTCAAATAAATCTTAAACCCATATTAAACATTTAAAATGAATTAAATGTTCAAATTCAATGGCTTAAAAATACGGGATGTTACATTCCTCCCCCCTTATAAAAATTTCGTCCCCGAAATTTGCTAAGGTAGAAAATACTCTCCAACCCATTTACTTCCCAATTTGCTTAGTTAAAAGCTTATATTCACTTCCCAAAACCCTTCAGCCTAATCCCACATTCATTTACTTCATTTACATTCAAAAGCTTTTTGTGGCAACATTGTTTCCAAATAACTTTACTAGTTAATGAAAATTTCCAAAACCCCAAAAATTTTCTAACTTCCAAAATTTCTGAAAAATTTTGGCGGAGTCTCCTTTGCACGGAGGAGCTTCTGCGATATCGCAGGATACACAAATATATATACATCGGCTCACACGGCCGGAAACCAAAATATATCACCAAATATATCGATATATATATATCATTTTCCAATTATTTTTGCGTAGGCGTACCTTTTAGCAAAATTTTAAAAGCAAGCGGCTAATATCTCGCATATACACGCTCCAACTCTCACGAACGCCTTCCGTACCTGTACTAAACTCAAGCAACTCATCAGATTTCAAAGATAAGAACATTTTAACAACATTTCCAATATAAATGCAAGCCAAACATATCCATTGCATAACCAAACCAAGCAATTTCATCATTTAACAATGTTAACCATATCTTATTAACAATTCAAAGATTTCAATCACCTTTCAATTTACTTATTCAAGTTCGACTTCATTTTATTCCACTTGAATGATTTACACTCAAATTCTCTATATACCATTCATATTTGTTACAACCAATTCATTTCTATTCCAATATGATTAACATATGCCTTACTTACATCTCTTTTTTTAAATTTGAATTTCCTATTTGATTCACCATCAAATTTTATTTTAAATTTGAAGCATTTGCTTTACTTTTATGATCCACCTCTATTCACATGCAAACATTACTCATTAAAATGTCAATTCATTCCAATTGATTCAAAACTAATTTCATTTGCTATTCTTAACCAATTCACTTGAATTCATATACTAATTCTTTAAATCAGATTCCAATCCAGTTTAACTTATGCAAAACTCATTCCATTGCTTGTTAAACAATTTAATTTCGAATACATGCTAATTTCATGTCCTTCAACAAAAATAATTGCCACTTAGGCTTACAACCATTTAAAATTAATTTCAACTTGGATGTGTATTAATTTTATTCCATTACAAAGTTCACAAACCAAATATTTTCTCTTTCCAATGTAATTGTTAAATTACATTTTCCTTACATCTTTATTTCCATTAACCAAATTCAAGTTTATATTAATATCATTCGATCCTGGGTTATATTCAACTCATACATTCTTAATTTACCACAATAATTAATGAATATCATTTCACTTTCAATTCAATTTTATTATCCAACAAATTCCATTCAAATTTCTTAATAAAGCTCATCCACAATCATTTTGTTTTTCTTTCAATTTGCTTAAGTTCTTTCACAATATTTTCATTATCTTCTTATATAAATTTTATTTATTTCCATTTGATTCTCATTCAATCAAATTCCAATTCATTCACACATTAGAATGCTCTTTGTTTACTTATCCAATCCATTTTAGATTTATTTTATCAACAAAGAGACCATTTAAATTATTTCACTCATTTGAATTTACTTACAATTCAAACCATCACTATTATAAGCTAATTCCATTATTCATTCACACTCTCAACATTTATTAGCAAAATTAAACCCCAATCCAAATCAGGCGTTTTATTTACCTTCACATTTTTATTTTAAAATAGAATTCCCAGAATTCAATTTACCCGGATTTATTTCAAAACCAATTTGAAATAAAAATCAACACATTTCTCTTTGATATTCAAATCAAATACCAAATTCCAAAACAAACTGCTTTTACCAAACAATTTTCCTTTGAAAATTCCAAAATCACTTGTTTCCCAAACAAGTCCAAACAATGTCATAATCAACTATTTTGGTAGCAATCCATCACTTTAGAAACTCGAAAATGAATTCTAATGATGTGGCCAGCATCATCAGGATTATTTTCCAGCGACTGAAGTGAGTTCAATGCTTTCCACTTCCAAAATTCACCTCAAAACAATTTCCATTCAAAAATATTTCCCCAAAATATACTCCATTCTTACAAATGCTTTTGGAAACATTTCTAACATTTCCACAAAGTCAAACTCCCAAAACTTTGTTTAATTCCATTTGAAATCCCTTTCAAAATTTCCGGGGTCAAATTCTAGTTTAAATCAAATTTTAAATTTTTACTTTTCTTATTTAAAACATATCCAGTCAATTCCATTTGGTTATAAACCATTTTAATATTTTAACTTCTTATTTTCTTATATATATCATTTCAAATTTTAGATCATGTTTTAATTTCTTATTTGGTTATAGAAGAAACAACCAAACAAGCATCCAATACGTATAATAATTTAGAAAAATTATTTCTTTTTATACCAAAATACAATTTTGGGTAAAATTATTTCATTTACCCACTTTAAAAATAATACTATGTCGGTTTATCTTGTTTAAGAGTTTAGAAACCCCTATCGATACGGTTGTACTTCCCGCACCGACCAGAATTCATAAACACTCAACCGATAAGTCAACACAGTACAAAAACAATTTTATATCCACTAACAAGTACGCTCTCATAGCTATTATTACACTCAACTCATTATAGAGTCCTTCTGACTCTATTTAAAAATGAGTAATTTTCCCACCAAAGCCTAGGTTGTCGCCAACCTAAGCTCTGATACCAAGTGTGACGACCCGCCCTTCTCGACCCTCGAAAAATCGACACAAAATACTCAACAGTATAATATGCCGACGATCGAATGCCGGAAAAGACAGATTGTAGTAAAAGAAAGAAGGTAGAAGAAGAAGAAGAATGAACTAAACAACATCAAAACCTCACAGTCGCAGCGGAATAAAATATAATATATAAAACAGAACTTTACACAAATCAAAACTATATCTGTTTATATACAATACATCCTCATCAGAGTATATCAATACAACCAACCATAACCAGTCAAACAATCTCAACAATCACAGCAGCGGAATAATACAAGTACGAGAAATACGTCTCGAACTCCAGCCCCTCTCCTGAGCTCCATAGCAACCTATCCTGTAAAATACTCGGTCTGACCCGAGCATTATAATAAAATAACACCCGAGTCAGTCTGGAATACCAGCGCATCATAAATACACCCAATTGATTATTAAAGTTTCAAAAATCCTTTGAAAACAAAAGCATCTCGTAAGACCACGCCACAAATAAACATGTCGGGTTTTTACCTTACGATAGCTAAAACACTTTTTATAAAAATCCTCTGATATTATAATAGTGTCTATTTACAAATACTTATAAAATAGCCGAAATTGTTACATCTATTAAATTCCGGCATACTAGCCACAACGTGGGTAATACAAACAAAACTCGTACAAGGCACGTAGGGAGAATGGATTTCCAACGAATGACTAGGCACTGGGGTACCACCTGTCACAGTACGTGGCCTAGATCACAGTACCGAGGAGTACGCCCGCTCCCCTGCAACACAAGGCCGGAATCATCCCTTACTGGATAATTCCAAGTAAAATCACCCCACGGTTGGGATCAGCAACCGCACCACTAAGCCGGAAAAAAAAAGGGACATCTAGACAGGGATGACCTTACTCTCAAGTGGGGGCTACCCACGAAGCCTTGCTGCATAACCCCTGATTTTCAGTCATTCCCGGTTGATGAGGCTTGAGGCTAAACGATACCTTTATAGCACAAATCCCTTAGAATGCCCATCGTCCACCTGACGATGTCACGAAAGCATTCGTCCATATAAGTCCGTCCCGGGTCCGAACGGAACCGAAGGCACTATTCCTACTACATCCATTTTGGAAATATCCTCAGGATTAGTAGCGACTAGCCCTTGCACTTCACTACTCCATCTTCGACTCCGAAATCGTTTTCGCGAAACGTACAAACCGGATCGAAGTGGTTTTCGAGTCTCCAGACCTAGAATCCTGGTATACGGAAACTCGATCCCGGTCTCTTCGAAACGATCAGCGCATTTGGCCAATATTGATAGTCGGTGATTTAACTATCAATTAATGTTCACAAACATCCATACACATCCATCACACAATAAAAAATCTCCATATTATTTATTTGCCTCTAATATCTTTCAAAGATATATTTTCACATTTCCAAAACTCATTTGAAAACAATTTTCCACTCTTCCTTTACAAGGTAAACCTTTTACCCTTTATTCCCATCGGGAATAACCAAGTATAAAACAATTTGCATTTAAAACAGTTAAAAATACTTTGTACTGAAATATACTTTAAAATATGAAAATTACTTCTATTTATTTACTCAAAATATAAATTTAAAATATGTGAAGAAAACTAGTTATTAACACATAAACTTTGATTTAAAAATAAGGGTTTTAGTTTAACTAAATTCAAAACAGCGTTATAAGAAGAAAAATACTAATTTCAATAACTTAAGTCAAAACCAACTTTTAAATAAATCCATTTGTAAAAATAATTGCTAATATACTCCCAAATTATTACGGTATTAAAAATTATTAATTTATTTCTTTAAAAATAACGATTTCTTAAAAATACTTTTTAAAACGATTTAAAACTTAACCTTAGTTAATTAAAATCTTTTTATAAACATTTACTTGGTTTTCCCAGGGAAACACTTTCCCGTTTCTAAACATTCCAAAGTACTCTTTCATATAAATCCACTGATTTATTTCAAGTCAATTTATGATTTCAACATAAATCCCAAATCCCATATTTAACTATGACTTCATCCGAAGTTCACCCCTAATTTCCCATATCCGGAAATTCATTTTCAAATCATAGTTTAAAACATTTTAAATTAAACATTTTGGTGAATTTCCAATGGAAGCCAAATTTCCAATTCACTTAATTAAATTCCAATGAAATACGGCATTTCAAAACATTCTACTTTTCATTTGAACTTGTTAATTTATAGTTAGAAACTCCATTTAACATATTTTTAATTTCTGGATAACATTAGCCATTATTAAAATAAACATCGTTATTTTAAACAATTTATAATTTCATAAATTTAATTTCCAGAAAACTATACTTCCCATTACCCATTTTATAAACTTCCCATTATATTCAAAATCCCAATTTGGCCCAATTTACATTTTCCTTTCAAATCTGATTTCAAATTTTATTCTTTGAAATTCTAAATTTAACAATTCCTTTTATTTTGTAAAAACACAATTTATCCATTTATAATTAAATTCTGTGATTATACTTTATACAACAATTTCACAGTACAATTAGATTTCCAAATTTATCAATCACAACATATAAACAGGTATCACTATCAATTATAAAATAATTGCTACAATTGTGAGGAATCCAGTTGGATCCCTCCAACCTGTTTCTCCCTGCATCACAAATATTAGCACATCACAATATAAATATCAATCCAGACTGATAATAACAATTTTATTCAGCCATCCACACAGATATTTAAATATTAACTATTTAAAATGTCTAGCATCCAGATGTGAGTGAGAATAACTCACCTTGAGTTTCGGCGAGCGTTCGAAATTCAAATTAAACCGGACGGTGTCCGATTTAACTCAAATTTCTACTTGCCCGGAATGAAATTCGGATCTGTACCATCTCGTAGTGCTCGTCTCTGCGATTCCATCGCTACCAAATTCGTCTCAATCAAAATCGTGGCCGTTCATAGACAAAGCAATCAAGGCCTCACATTGCCTTCTTCCTCACGCGTGCTTACACAGAAGAGGCCGAACCCATCATCAAGATTTAGGGTTAAAAATCGCGACCACCCCGGCGAACTCGGCGACGATCCAAGACCTCCACCTCGAAGCTCGTTCCACACTCTCCCTTCGGCCCTAGCAGCTCCGAGCTCGGTCGCTCCTTTCAACATGAAGACAAGTTCGAACGGCGACGAACGGTACCTCCTAGCGCCTCCTAACGACAACTTCAAGCCAAATCAACCGTTGGATGTTAAGATCTCGAGCTCCCCTTCACTTTTCCAGTTGAAGATTTCGCCCAAAAGTCGATGGATCTCAAGATATCTAAGGGGAAGCGAAGGCAAATGTCGGCCATTGAAAACAATGGAGACGGCGGCTGGAAGATAATGATGCTAGGGTTTCGAATATGTCTATATATATTATTTAATTAATATAAATTCTCGATAAAATCGTAAATGCAAACGACCTCCAATTTTCATGTTCCGACAGGCTACCCTGGGGTTTTTCCGCGTTCCGGACACAATGGAACAGGTCTCGTAAGCTAATTCGATCGTATGCACGAGATACGGAAATAAACGATCAATTTAAAATTAAATCGGTTAAATCGATTTCTAGGCGTTTTGAGCTGCCAGGGTCAAACGACAACTCCGATTGCTACGAAAATTGAAATCCGATAATAACTAACTATTACGGATCCAATGAAACTGGTTTCGTCGAATTCCGAGACTGTGCCCCGGAAGGCTATTTTAACTCGTCTATTAAATCAGGCGATTTCCAAAATTTACGAAAACGCCTAAAATTTCACTTTTAAAATTTTATTAACTCAATAATAAATCATATAAAATGTATAACCACATTTAAAATCATTCTGGCTCATTCTAGACCAAAATCTGATTAAATTGCATTTTAATAATATTAAATTCATTATTAAATTAATATAAACCCCAAATATTAATTTATCAACTTAAAAATTCATCTAAAAATCCAACAATATTATTTATACCCAATTGAGCTTAAAAATACATGTAAACACCATTTTTATAATCATTTACCCTAAATTCACCTTTTATCCCAATTTTCGAATATTTAATTATTATTATCCAATCTCAAATTAAACCTCCACATTAGAAATTATCACTTGTTATTTTAGTTTAAACCAATTCTTTTTAGTTCAAATAAATCTTAAACCCATATTAAACATTTAAAATGAATTAAATGTTCAAATTCAATGGCTTAAAAATACGGGATGTTACAATCTGTTTCATAATAAGCTTCATTCATACAATTGTTTCTTCAAATCATTAATCAAGTAGGGTTTATATTCAATTTCCATTTAAACATCTTTATTTCTTTTATTTAAGAGTAACTCAAATTAAATATAGGTTCAAATATTAATAATTATTTAGATGTTTAAAGGTTCATTCAGATGTTTAAATTATTATTCAAATGTCTAATCTGAAAATTCAAACATCTAATTAGGAATTTAGACGTCTACCTGGAGTTTTCAAATGTTTGACTCCGTCCACCCACTCTCTTTTGATTTCTTATTTGTAAAATAATTTTACATTAAGTAAAATTAATTTTAAAATAGTTTCAAAATATCGTATCATCACCAAAGTTTGTGTCAAAAGATCATAACAAAAAACAAAGAAGTAAACATGCAAAACTGGATCGAATCAATGCATCAGGCTGCTGTCAGGGCTTCACTACACCTGATAGTAGAGGTTTAAATGTCTAAACTATCAGGTCAAACATCTGACCTGATGCTTTCAAGAGTAGTAAACCCCTGGCATAGGCAGGGAATGCATCTCCTTTGACGATGGCTTCTTCGTGTCATTTTCGGGTTATCTTAGATGCTTTAATACAAACTCGTTCCAGGCCATATAACCCTCCATTTAATTTGAGCTTCAATTTCATGATATTATAATTTTGAGTTTATTTCAGGATCCACCTACCTTTTTTTATCATTTCAACCTATTTCTACTTAATAACCTTGTAAACCCTCTGATGGTATTGTAGTTGTAACAATGAGTTATATCAATTTTATTCACATGCCTTCTTCATTTTCATTCTCCTTTGAACCTTGGCATACATTACTTCATTCTCATTTTCTTTTGAGAATTGACAACGAGTTCAAAAATTCAAAGTGATTTCAAATTAGTATCATAATTTTCCATGAAACCTTAACACAAAACACAAAATAAAAACAAGTTCGAACGGATCAAAGCGTGCTTGATTGGCTGCTGCCTGGGGTTCATTGCCCTTGACAGTAGTAAGTCAGACGTCCGAACCATCAGGTTAGCCATCTGACCCGCTGCTATAAGGGTAGTAAAACCCCTAGCAACAAGTCGGTTTGGCTTTTTCATTTTAGGGGCATTTTCGGGAACTTTTGGCATTGTCTTGGGATGTTTTTGGCAAACTTCGATATTGATTTGTATTAGATCAAAATTTACTTTATTATTCTTAGAATTTGTACTCATGGTTTCATAATTTTAGGTATCTATTCACAACTCAAACACTTTTCTGTTCATCTTGAACATCATATAAAATCAAAAAATCATTTTTAGGTAGAAGAAAGTTTGTAACAGCAAGTTACATCAACCACACACACAAAAACTTAATCCATAAGCCATGTTTAAGTCTAGCATCATATAACTACATATTTCCACTTATATAATCACCATTTATCTCTAACCATTCAAATAACTCTTGATAATCACATCACCACTTAGTTTTAGGTTTTAATTTCATCAAAACAACAACTAACTACATGATCTATGATAATGTAAATCACCACCACTTCATACAAGCATACTATATTCATTATCAAACTTAAATGTAATGATTCTATCCTCTAACATCAACAAATAAATCAAATCAATTTGATTTGATTTCTGCCTAGAATTTAATTAGGCATTAGAACATAATAATAGGCTTGTATATGATAGATTGGTGGTATAGAAACTTATATTCACTTCCTATGCTAGATTCCATTTTGATTTGATGAAGAAACTTGTAACCCTAGTTGTTAGAATAAGTTGATGAATGGTCACGTTGTTTTCTTTTAGGTGGATGAAGGAGGAATTTTTGAAGTGGCCTTAGGGTATTTATATATTTTGGGGTAATGAGGCTTAGAGTAGAAGACTTGCATAGGTTTTTGATGAGGATTAAGTATAGATTAAAAATGGAATAAGTTAAAACATAATGAGTATGTTTAGGATTGGTTTTAAAGTAAAGGTTATCTTTTACATTTTCTTTTTATTTAAAACCCACACCCTCAACTATCGCTAAAGATAAACACATTAAACTAATGTTTTACAATTATTTAAAAAAATCCAATTCGAGACGTTTTTACCAAATTTTTATTCCATCTTTGTAACGGTTTTTCATTTATTAAAATATCGCTTTTTAATTTTAAGAAATATAAAATAATTGTTTTATTTTTCAAAACAATTCCAAAATATTACAACTATTATTTATTATTATCAAAATAAATTTCCAAACAAATTTTGGATTTTTACATAACATTTGAATTTATAAATCGATATTTTTGAATAAATTCAAATTTCAATTTATTGAATTAAATTCAATAAATTATTTAAATTAATTTTTATAATTTTGAATAGGGATGTTATATGAAGTTAATCTCTAAAAATCAAGGGGAAATCGAGAACGGGCAGTGGGGAGGTGGATAATACATCACTCGCACTAGTGGTGGTATAGGGGGGACTCAACTGGAGGTGGAGTACCCTACATTATAGCCTGTAAGTTTCTCCTGAATTATATTAGCATTTGAATCTTTGGAGGATCAATATCGTCTCTAGTGGCCGTTACTCAATGGCACAACTCATAATATGTCTATAGATGAAAATTATTAATAATTTCCCAAAAGATAGAAAAAATTATTCGAATAAGAGTGTGAGTGCATAAATGTTATATGCATAAATCTATCCAAATACAAATATGCTCTTTCAACTTAACCCAATTTATGGTGATTATGTTACCTAAGATTTGATATCAAATGTAATGACCCACTTCCTATAACATCTGTAATCCAAGCATACAAGCAACCAGATTACATAAGTATCGTGGATGACGTTCCACTGAGGGTAGAATTTCAAACAACAACACAAAGCACATGCATCCAATCTATACAGCATGTTAAATTTATAGTAGAAGGAATAAATATCAACATAAATATTTAATAGACTGAAGGCATATCATATATCAAAAGACATAAGATTTAATCATCATAATACAATGTACAAGTGGCGCATCAAATCTCATATATAATATGACCCAAAATGAACATATTCAACATGTCAATACCCCAAAATCTAGGATAGATGTAATCACAATGGTAAAATAACTATGGATGTATAACTCTCATCTAACTTGCACAAGTCGCCATCTCTAAGTCAACCTACTCAAATAATAGATACAAAGAGAGACAACAAAGAAAGAGCTTGACATAAAATCTAGTGAAAAGGAAATATTGCTAATCTGCATAATTAACAATACGCTACAATATCATGAACAATACCAAATGGTAATATACGAGGTAATGAAACCATACCTTAACGTACATCTTCACATGCATCAACAAGTTAGCACGTTTTTACTACACTGCTATGCAATACAGTTAGTCTATCATTTACCAAACATCGTGGCATCGATCGTGACTCAACCACCATACACTATGCTAGTAGGACTTGGGTCTTACGGCAAAGCCAAGACCCTTTAAACACGGTCACCGATGTAATATCAATGCTACGATGCTTTAACACATCGTCCATCACCTATAATCATATCGAACTCGAATTAATGTACACGAGCCCAATGGCTACCATTTGTTTAACAAAAGGGCTTAAGATAAGTAACTCAAGACCGATTAACTTTTACTACATAATAGCCCGATGTGTATCGCCATTGCTACCAAGATAGAACGTCTACTATTCATGAATCGGTGTCATCTAACATGCACAACGAAAACAACCATGCTACACAAATGGTCTACAAATATTAATTCCCAAAGCCATAGCTAATGGATACAGACTTGCTCTATATATAGAATATCGTATAGAATCATGTATTGCAACTATCTAGTCGTTATGTCTCAAAACCACTAGATGACTCTACAAAAGCCACCATGCGAATTGAATCGCTTCCTGAGCAATTATCATAGTCCATATCTCGTCTATTACTAACCGCACGTTTCCCAAGACAAGGCATTCCATCCTTGAACTCATTATCTTGCTTTATAATCACTCACATGGTTCCTGAAATGAACAAGAACTCCCAAATCCAAAATACAAAACACACGGTCCTCAACGCAACATTTTAGACATTTGAATAGGGTATTTAGATGTTCTACCTCTATTTTAGATGTCTGAACCCAAATTTTTAGACATTTGGAAAATGTCGAAAATACATTTGAATGTTGTAGGAAAAATTCCCTAAATTCCAGATGTTCGAATTTAACACTGAGTACCTGATTTAGGCCCAAGTTGAATTTTGATGGGAAATTTACCTTAGTGAAAATTTTCCTTACCTTTTCCTTGTTGCCTTTCTCTTCACATCTTTGATGTATGACTTTTATCACTAGGACACTTCACATCAATACCTTCTAACATAAATTCACATTCGTTCGACATTTGGACGAGTGTAACTTTGCACGCGACGAACGTTTTTGAGGTAATGAATCGGTTTCATAGTCATTCGAGTTCAATTATGTGATTCACCATTCCAACTCTACATTTCATTCACAATGTCAATTATGAATGTAATGAATCATGTTTTATCATTCTATCAATTCCTAAACCAAAAATCAATCCAACAATCAAACCAAGCACAATAACAATTCATATCAAATTAACTAACACATTCAATCTACAATCAATATCTTTTAAAAGGTTAATTTAACAAGATTCCCATCTCTAAATCCCCAATTCATTACTCAAGTGCTATCCAACATTTGGGTATTTAACATGATTCCTAGCATAATTAGTAATCATATATCATAGAGTATAACACTCACCAAATATCAAGAAATCCAAACTTCGATGAAATCGACTTTGAAACCCTCCTTCAATTTTTGAAATCAGGTCCCAAACTTCCCTAAAATGCTAACTTGAAGAGATATATTTGTGAAAATCCTTCAACTTGCATTTAGATATTTATTTTAGCCTTTTTCATTGAGATTTATGAAAGTTATAGAGTTTGAAGTAAGAAAACATATTTTCCTTTCTTTGAAGAGAGGAGGAGAAGAAGAAGAAACGAAGCAAAGTGAAATAAAGAAGAGGCTCCATTTAAAAAAATATAAGCAGTTATAGTCAAATGATAATTTTGCCCTTACTTATCTTTTCCTCCCATTTTATAAAATCTTACCTAATTTTAACAAACTTCATATCCTATTCATTTTCGAATACTTTACAAAACACAACATAATAGGTCTTGAGTCCCAATTCACTCAAAATTTATAAATCTTCTTTCTAAGTTATTAACTAGTTTAATTCAATCAAATCAATTAATTATTAATTTTACTAAGCATTAAAAATATGGGTTGTGGCATTGGTAGCCTAATTGTAATTTGCATTTGCATGCACAAATTCAAAAGATATGTTTAATTCCATTGAGAAAGTTGATGGTGCTACACTATCACTTACTTTGTTCTAGATGTGAATAGAATCAAATACAATTATGTTTGCATTGAAACATCTACGATAGAGTTCAAATTAGATAATTGTTGCTCATTTGAGTGTTAGGTTTGTAATCTATTTTCTTTGGTACTAAGGACTTTGGTTTTGAAATAATTCAAAATTTGGAAGATTGTGTGTAGGGCTGTCAATGAGTACCCAAAAAATCCAAAATCCATCTACATCCGTATCTGAAATATAAAAAATTATCCGATATTCGAAAAATTAATGTGGATGTGGATATGGCCTCATTTGCATCCGAAAATTATCCATTCGGTTTTTATTAAGATTATAGTTATTTTTTGTGTATTTTAGTATGTAAAATAATTATCATTTACTATTTTATCTAGGTGTGTGTGTGTGTGTATGAAAATCAATATTTGTCACTTAAAATTATTTTTCTTAACATATTTTTTTTTTTATATTTTTAGTACTGAAATGGATTTATAATTTTATTTATTTGTTTAGATTTATTAGTTGTGAATTAGGCCAAGAATATCCTATAGATATTAATATTTGTCTGCATCCGTGGATATAGATATCCGATATTCGAAAATGATTTCGAATATTGATACGTATATGGCACTATCCAAATCTATATCTATATCCGACCGTTTACATACCTAGTAATATGTGTCAAAACCATTGCTTTTTATACTTCGGTACTACATTAATTAAATAATACTTGTAGGGTATGCCATAAGTAAATTTGCAATGCACTACAAATGACTTATCGTACTATTATGTGATTTCTCATAATATTGACTACCTTTTTAGATTTTATTTATTAAAGAAAACTATGTGTGAAGTATGACTAATATGTGTGTAATGATAACATGATAATATGTATATAAACAAAATTTATACTCATTGTTTTTTAATCAGTTCGCAAAATTATAATTATATTGGGTAGGATAAATATGTTGTGAAGTAGTTTGTTTTATAAAATTTTCTGGATTTCTTCATCAATGAAAATGAGTCTTTTTTATTAAACACTGTCAAAATCAATTTTTAGTTTGTAGATAACTATAGGTGTAAAATTTTCAAGTGCTCATACAAACATAAGTCCATAAAAATTCGAATTTTGTTTAATGAGCATTTTGATATTTGGTGGTATGAATCCTAGATCTTTTTACTATGTTATATAAGCCTATAAAGCCTTCGCCATATAGGCTTATGGTCCATGACATTTATAGATATATTAAAAATATTAATGTCAAGCAAGCATCTTATTTGTTGATATAATGATATTAAATTAAATATAAATGTCCTATGAAAATCAAATCACTAGCATCATACCAACTATTAGATATATATAAAAATTTAGTTGCCCAAATATAATGACATATTATGCCTAATTTATATTTATAATTAATTTATTGATTTTTTTGAATTTTGTTATGTAAGTTGATCAATTTTCATAAACCGATAAATTTCATCATATGTTTTTAGAAACCACTCCATGCATTTTTGTTGTTCCTTAAAAGTTGTTTAAAACTATAATTTCAATTAAGAATATAATTTAGTTTTTCATTAAAAATTCCGCAGCCCAAGAAGAGATAAACATGTACATATCAGTTAATATCTTGAAAAAATTAAACATCACAAATAATAGATATGTACTAAAATGAAAATGCTTTCAATACTTCTCCTTCGATGATTCTCAATTACACTATCAAAATAATTTCTACTCTATGTTGAAAATGCATACATGGATCAACTTAGGATCTGCATTTTGCTTCATTGCAATATTTATTATTTTTTAGCCCAAATTATTGCATCTGCGCTATGCTTAGTTTGTATAAAATATCGCATATGTTCTTAGGCCGTATACTTAATATAACCACACACATGTGTTAAAAATAAAAATATGCATGGTAAAACCACTATATCGCTATCTGTCTTACATTTTTCCAAAGGTCTTGCTACTTCAAATGATGAACAAAGGCCGTAGGTGTTGGTTATATTTTTCATCAACCTCAAAATTGTGATGATGCATCGTGAAGAGCAAAGTCACTTGCTAATCATTAGGCTTAAGAGTAAAAAACTGTGAGGAAGCGAGCATTTAAAGGAAAATGATGCAAGATGTAAAGTGGTTTGACAATGTTACCTACGTCCACTATGAAGCTTTCTCACTATACGACTCTCTTATAATTACAAGAAACTACAAGAGAGTATAAAAAAGAACAAGAGAAACAAGACACTTAAGACTAATGAAGCAGCTTGCCTTAAGGGTTTGTTGTGTGGACTTTAAATTGTGTATAATATCCAGAATTCTTATCATTTCCCACCATATTGTGAAGTGGCTATCTGTTTGATGACCAAAAAATCAACAACCCCTTTGATGTTGCAATGCATGAGGCTCTTATAGTAGCTGAACTGATGCTTGAACAGTTGAGATCATGCGGTAAAACAGGCAGGAAGTGCGCTTGGCTATTGATCTAGATGAACGGGCTTGATGGGAGATAGTTGGCTAAATGAAAGGAATGCGTAGCTAAAATGAAGACCAATAGGAAACTGTTTCAAATGCATGTCCTATCTTACTTCGCATTCATTGTATTTGTATTATAGCGACGTACTAGAGAAATGGAACATGCTTCTTGTCAGAAGTAGTTACACCCCACTGTACGTCTTGTTGCCTTACTCCCGTATGCCTGGGTGGCAAGGCGGGCCGAGTTAGTTCACTGGCCATTGGGACCATGAAGAGGACATGAAATTGCTGAGAACTGAGGACATGCCATGTCGGCTGAGGGATGACGAAACGACCTGCAATCTGCAGCTAGCTATATTGAAACTGGATTAAATGACGAACTACACTGAAGACGACCTTGAGCTATGCTAGTCGGTAGAGCTGGGAGAGAAGCTTAAGCTATTGGGTAGACTTGGTGTTGTGTTGAAAGCAGACCGACGTGAGAGAACTAGTCGATCAACAGTTGTGAGAAGGGCCGAAGTGGACCGGACTAAGTTATGTTTGTGTGTAACGACCCGTAAATTTCAACTGTTTTGATAACGTAATTAGTTGAAATTTTGTGAAATTTTGAACGATAAAATTTTGAAATAAAAATTTAATATTTGGAATACTTCTAGTTAAACATAGCAACTGGTAAATTTTCGTCCGAAAATACGAAAGTTTATTTCGCACGTAAATTCACTTCAATTTAATCAGTTAAAAAGCGATGAAAATAAAATGTTTTCGGAACCTAAATATTTTTACATAGAAAAATTCTAAACCATCTTCTGAGCAAAATGTCAGTTTGTCGTTTTTCCAAATTCGGACATCTTTGGCTCCGTCGATCTTATTTTTCAGCGTTTTTCTTGCATTTTCCGCTATTAAAAATTTTGAATTTTTATAATTCAATCATACCACTGATATCTGTATATCGTTTTGATCGTTTCATCGCGCTGATCTCTGCAGTATATTCGGTTGTCCGTTTCGAAATTTGAAACTCGACGAAATCTGTAAAACGTCGGACCGTATCGGTAACCAGCGTGTCCATTGGTTTCCTATACTCTTTATTCCTACCGTGCAAATCAATACCAGTCAGCCATTGATATTCCCATAATTTAAATGTGACCTTCACTATTCCCGGTGCCAATTTATTTTATGCCTGTTCGTTCGTATTCTTGGTGCACTAATTTCCTTCCCATATGAACCGTCAGTTCTTCGTATTTTTCTTTTTCTTCACTGCCCCAGATCTGCTCATGCTTTTATAAAAGAAAAAAATATATATTATAATGTTCGTATAATTGCTTCCTATTAAACCCAGTCTCCTTCTTCTTTGAGGTTCTGCCCGGCCTCGTCACCTTCTCGAACCCATAGCCGAATGCCACCCTCCTTCTCCATCATCCGCCCATCACCATTTGCTCTGACCCACCATCTCTACCTTGGCCATAACCACCACAACCTTATAGCTTTCCCTAACCTTGCTCCCACCTCGCTCCGAACACGCCAACAGCCAACCCAAGCAACCCGCCACCTTCTCTTCTCCTGCCCACCATCTACCTCGCGTGCACTCACTAGCAACACGTCTCCACTTCGAGCAACCTCACCGACCTCCGCAGCGTGTAGCAGCTCCGATGAGCACAGCCATGCCGAAGTGCCGAGCCTACAATGGTGGCGCCTCCTCTGCCTCAACCGCAGCAGTCTCCTTTGTTTCACCGACCACTTCCACACTCACGGGCCACCCGATCTTCCTCTCTCTCCTCGTGCTTAGCTCCTCCTTCCGCTCCCTCTTGTTCATAAGGTATAAATATGATATAAAGTTTAGTTTTAATATGTCTACATATGTTGTTTTGGTTCCTGTTCTATATTGCTGAAGGGAAGTTATTTAAAACGTGTGTTTAAAAGAATTTGTACAGCGTGTATGTTCATATAAGCTGTTTTGTTTTGTCTTGGAAAAAATGCAGTAAAGTATTTGTTTTATATTAGTTTGTAAAGTTAAAAATATAGTTTGGTTGCATATATTATACGTAAGTGTGCATGTTGATATATTTAGATATCTAAGTAAATTGTATGTTATATATATATTAAAGTATATAAAGTTTGGAAAATTGTTTAATTATAAATATACATATACAGTTTTATTTAGTTATGTATATAATATGGATATAATAATATGTATGTAAAATGTCAGTTATGTAAAGTGTAATAGGTAAGTATATATTATTCATATAGTAACTACATACGTGTTTTCTTTAAAAATAAAAAAAAATTGGTAGGATTTTATGTGACCTTTACAATTGGGTGCAAAGCTTCACATACTTAATAGTTTTATATTAAGGTATCCATATATAAATAATGTATTTAGGTGTTTTGATTTAAGCAATGATTTTGAAGGGTATAAATATATATATGAGGGTATATGTTGTGCCTATACCAATTCAGTTACCAATTATTTTATCGATCCAGTTCTGATTCAATTTCGTCAAAATTCGATTGTCAGCTTTGCTTGTCAAATTCGCATTCAATCTAGCTTTGCTTTGGATTCGTAACTCGTCCGATTCTCGTTCTTCTCTAGCCTTGGAAGGTGAGCACTCACTCACGATTAACGTTCTTTTATTTATTAAATCTAATTTTAATTGAAACAACAAATTGAAATATGCTGCTGTTAGTTAATTACACTGTTATATATGCTATTGCCTGTATCAGTTCACCTGTGACATTTGACACCATTATCTGTTAAATATTTATGTGATGATAATACAGTTTGGCTGATAATTGATTGATTGTTGATGTTTATATTGGACGTTAAATTGTTAGTGTTAAATGAAATAGTATGCAAATTTGAAATGGATATAGGATAGTTAAAAATTTTAAACTGATTTATATGTTAAAATTGATTAGTGAATATGACCCCTTTTAATTGTTAAATTAATTGACATATAAAATAGTGATAATTACACTTTGAACCATCGACGTATATTGGATTAATTGTTGTAGTGTAAAAAAATTGAAATTGAACGACAAGTGAAAAACCGTAATGTAATAATCTTTAATCTACATGAAATGATAGTGTAGATTCTAGAAATAATTATATTAATTCGTACAAATAACAATGCGAATTAATACGGTTATTTCGGGATTATTTGAATTGATTATTGGATTGTTATTGATTGTTGTTATTGCTTGTTTATTTACTTTGACACCATCCCTGTTATCACACTGCAAGTTCCCTTTACTATGCTTTGTTTCTGAATTGAATTGGAATCGGGTTGAAATGATAAATACCCAAATTGAACTTTGACCTAGGATAGGAAATTAAATAAAAACCCGATTGGTCAATAATTTGATTTGAAATTAAATTGAAGATTTTATGTGAATAAATAATATGGTTTTGAAATGAAGTTGAAATTTGAATTTTTAATGAAAGGAAAATGTTAATATTTAATAATCTGAAACAAAATATTAACAAATGTAATTGATGAAAGAACGTTGTTAAATTTGAAAAATGATTGAATTAACTTTGAAATGATTTAATAATTAAGTTTGAAATTATAATTAAGTTTGAAATTATTAAACTTTGAAATTATTTAATAATTAAGTTTTGAATTATTTAATAATGAATTATTAAATGATTAAATTGAATTGAAATTCTTTCATAAGAAAAATTGAACTTTTGAATAAGTGGATTTTACTTCGTAATAATTGAAATTGAGTTTTCTTTATTAAGTGGGTTATGGAAAATTATTTAAGTAAGTAAATAAATAATTGAAATTGAATTTTCTTTAACAAGAAATGGAAATGTGATATTTTGGAATTAATGTAAGACTTGAAATGTAAAGAATTTGATTTGATGAATTTAATTTAATTAAATTTGTAAGTTTTGATATAATGAAGTTGAATTTAAATAATGGATTTAATGAATTGAAAATTTAATGGAAATTGTTTTGAATGGCATAGTAACTTAACGAATATTGAATGAAATCGATAAATGATTTAAAATTGATTTGAATGTTAAATAAGATTTAATTTAAAAGTTTTCGAAATGAAACTTGTATTCGAACTTGAATCAATATTTGAATTGTTCAAAGGAAATTGAAATTGAATTATAAGATTTTGAAATGGTAAATTGAAGTTTTGAAATGAAAATTATTGGAAATTGGTTTTGAAAGACAAATGAAATATTGATTTACGAATTGAAATTAAAATTGAAATTGATTTGGTTTTTGAAATAAATAAACGACCAATCGGTGAAATAATTTCGAAGGTTATTAAAGAGACCGGAATTCGGTTATGGATATACTCTCTATCTAAACCGAAAACCACTTTAATAACTATACGCGGAGTGATGATCCAGAATGAAGTGGTTGGAATGATGTACGTGTTGACTGAAGAAAGTGAACGATAATGGATAGCCTTGACACTCGTGTCAAATTGGAAATGACTAAAACAGGAGCTGTGCCGGGCCAATGGAGGATTAGCTACCTCAAGTGGACACACTTCTTCGAACTACTTATACTTGTTGTCGATTGGTGCACCCTTGATTTTGGGAGTGTTGTTTCACGGTGTTGCGGGCGCTGCGGCGTTGCGTTCTCACCAGTCCGGATCAGGCGAACGGTAGTATCACTACCTTGGGTATTGCCTCATGTGCCTTGTCATACTTGTATTCCATTTATACGCGACCACTACGATTTTGATTTGTACCTTTAGTATATGGATTGCCCTCTGGTGACTTCCGGTTTTGGGGAAACTACGGTCTTGTATATGCTTTTGGGAATAAAAATGTGTTAAGGGTGGAATGGGCCATGACTTAACACTATTTTGATATCTTCTTATATTACTGATAGACATTATCTACTTAGCGTATATTATTACCTAGTAGATAGTTTAACGGATCCTTAAAGGATGGTTATTCCAAACATCCTTTGAGTTACTTGTATTTCAATTGCTATTTCACTTGAGTTGGATTTATTAATATAAGAATGTTAATCCTGACTCGAGTGTTTTGTATTTTGCTTTACGCTCGGGTCAGACTGAGTGTACCAGTATTCGAGACTCACCTTTGAAGTTGGAGCTTTGCTTGAAGATCCAGCCATCTATTCTGCTTTCAGTATTCGATGATTCCAGTGATGTATTCTGATTGTATCTGATGTATCGTATTACTCTTCCGTTGTATCTGGTTTAACTCTGATGTATCGTATTACTCTTCTGTTGTAAACTCTGATGTATTTTATATATTCATATAGTAGCTTCATGAACTACTATCTCTTTTATTTCCGCTGCACTTATTACTCTGTGTCTGTGATTATATTTATTTACTGTATATGTTCAGTTTTGCCAAATTTAAATTAACAACGCGGTATTTGAGCAATTCAACTCCGGCATGAGTGTCTACCTATACACTTATAATGGATGCGAATGGTCCAAAATTCTGGGTCGTTACAGTTGGTATCAGAGCTTTGGTAGCTCTAGGCAAAACTTAACATATAGGGTAAATGTATTTACAGAATCACTCTCATTCGAGTTTCAATCTCTTCCTTTCGACTCGATTCCTTCGAACTTTGGAACGTTCCCCTCGGTTCCGAAATTCATTCGTGTCCTTCACTATTCGTCTTCTTTCAATTCTGGAGCATCACATAACTCCACTTCGAATGACCCTTATAGTGAATCGGCGGTCTCGCCAAACTTCGAATGATTCGTAAAAGAGTAAACTCCTTTATGATAGGCATCGATTTACCGAAGATTTCTGTATCCTCGGTTTACGATGCTATTTATTCTCTGCTATACCTGAATCCCATCTCTTGAGATCGAGTGTTGATTTACCTCGGAATTCAGCATCGATCTTATTCTTGAAGTCACGGACGACCCGGTTAAGGTTGCCCGTGAATTAAATAAACTCATCCATCTCCCGATTGTGGTAATTGAATTATCTTATCTTCTGTTTCAAACTTATTTTCGAATCAAAATCCTCTTTGATTTAAGTCAACAAAAATTTGAATCTCTATCCTTATTTTGAAAATTCATTCCTGTATCGTCGAACAAAGAAATGTATTTGTAAACTAATATAGAAATGTTTTATATATTGTGTTGTTTGAGTTGTTTATGTTGATTTGGATTTTCGATCGATTCGTTTGATCAACGTTATCGATAGGATTTCCAAAACACTTTAACAGAGCAAATCGACACAATATCGTTTTCAAATTTTGTAAACAAATTAAATTTTGTATGATTATATTATAGATAAATATAAGTTTCTGAAATTAAAATTGTTAATAAATTTGTTGTTTGAAATAATAATATTTGATTTTATCTATTGGTCGATAACTGAATTTATAAACTTGGTTTATAAACTGATTTAGAATTTGAAATAAAATTAAATTAAGAATTTGAGAATTTAATTTCCAATGATTTTGAACTATGGTTTTAAAGGTTTAAAATGCACATTATTTAAAGGTATTTTGACTATAATTTGTTTCCAAAGAATTTTAATGTATATTATTTAAAGTATTTTCGAATAGGAACTGTTTTCAAAGAATTTTAAAATGTTGAAATCAATGCTCTTCTCTTTGTTGCTGGAAAATAAATTTCGGTGATGGCGGCCGCATCATCGACATTCATTTTCGAGTTTCGAAGTGGAGAAACCATTTTGTAGTTTTGCTACAGTTTTATTTGGAAAAAAAAAATTTGATTCGAATTTCTAAAATATGACTGGATTTATATATATATATATATGGGTATGTTAATTTAAATTTAAATTGATTCAATATAATTATTTCTAAAGGGTTTGAAATTAAACGGAAATTAAATTCTTAAAAAAAATCATGTTAAAAATGTTTCAATTATATATAAAACTAAATTTTGAATAAGTATTTAACTTGAAATAACTGAATTGTAAAATTTTATTTGTATAATACTCAATTGCATTATATATATAACTTACCTAGATTTTTTAAAAGTTAACTATGTAATTGAATATTATGCAATATAAAATGATTGGATAATACCCAATATGAAATGTCCTTATAAAACAAATCTGAGTGCTTATAATAAATGTTATACACTTAAAATTTGATTATAAAGATGTTAATAGAGTTCGATAGGATAATAAGTAAAACTCGGTTAATAATGAAATAAATTTGTTTGAAAGAATTAATAAATTGAAATTTGATCAACATATGAAAATACCTTGAATTTAAAAGAAATCAATAGATGTAAATTAATCTAAACTTGTATGGTTTAAATTAATATGGGTTAAATATATGTGATTAGATATATTAAGTAGAACAAATTTAACAATAATTTGGAATAAAGAAGAATTTAAATTGCTGAAGAAAATATGATTATAATAAAAGACTATTCAAATTTATGGTTTTAGAATTGTAAATTTGAGATAATTGGATAATAAGATAATGAATTTAGAAATAGTTGAGATTGATTTTAGTGAAATCAAATGGATTAAATCAATCATTGAATATCAATTAATTTAAATTTGAATCTATATGGTTTAAATTAATTATTATTTTGTATTTCAAATCTGCTTTTTTTTCTGGTTGTTTCTATTCTCCTACCTCGTTCCTTTTCGGGGACGAAAAGTTTTGAGTGGGGGAGAGTGTAACGACCCGTAAATTTCAACTGTTTTGATAACGTAATTAGTTGAAATTTTGTGAAATTTTGAACGATAAAATTTTGAAATAAAAATTTAATATTTGGAATACTTCTAGTTAAACATAGCAACTGGTAAATTTTCGTTCGAAAATACGAAAGTTTATTTCGCACGTAAATTCACTTCAATTTAATCAGTTAAAAAGCGATGAAAATAAAATGTTTTCGGAACCTAAATATTTTTACATAGAAAAATTCTAAACCATCTTCTAAGAAAAATGTCAGTTTGTCGTTTTTCCAAATTCGGACATCTTTGGCTCCATCGATCTTATTTTTCAGCGTTTTTCTTGCATTTTTCGCTATTAAAAAATTTGAATTTTTATAATTCAATCATACCACTGATATCTGTATATCGTTTTGATCGTTTTGTCGCACTGATCTCTGCAGTATATTCGGTTGTCCGTTTCGAAATTTGAAACTCGACGAAATCTGTAAAACGTCGGACCGTATCGGTAACCAGCGTGTCCATTGGTTTCCTATACTCTTTATTCCTACCGTGCAAATCAATACCAGTCAGCCATTGATATTCCCATAATTTAAATGTGACCTTCACTATTCCCGGTGCCAATTTATTTTATGCCTGTTCGTTCGTATTCTTGGTGCACTAATTTCCTTCCCATATGAACCGTTAGTTCTTCGTATTTTTCTTTTTCTTCACTGCCTCAGATCTGCTCATGCTTTTATAAAAGAAAATATATATATTATAATGTTCGTATAATTGCTTCCTATTAAACCCAGTCTCCTTCTTCTTTGAGGTTCTGCCCGGCCTCGTCACCTTCTCGAACCCATAGCCGAATGCCACCCTCCTTCTCCATCATCCGCCCATCACCATTTGCTCTGACCCACCATCTCTACCTTGGCCATAACCACCACAACCTTATAGCTTTCCCTAACCTTGCTCCCACCTCGCTCCGAACACGCCAACAGCCAACCCAAGCAACCCGCCACCTTCTCTTCTCCTGCCCACCATCTACCTCGCGTGCACTCACTAGCAACACGTCTCCACTTCGAGCAACCTCACCGACCTCCGCAGCGTGTAGCAGCTCCGATGAGCACAGCCATGCCGAAGTGCCGAGCCTACAATGGTGGCGCCTCCTCTGCCTCAACCGCAGCAGTCTCCTTTGTTTCACCGACCACTTCCACACTCACGGGCCACCCGATCTTCCTCTCTCTCCTCGTGCTTAGCTCCTCCTTCCGCTCCCTCTTGTTCATAAGGTATAAATATGATATAAAGTTTAGTTTTAATATGTCTACATATGTTGTTTTGGTTCCTGTTCTATATTGCTGAAGGGAAGTTATTTAAAACGTGTGTTTAAAAGAATTTGTACAGCGTGTATGTTCATATAAGCTGTTTTGTTTTGTCTTGGAAAAAAATGCAGTAAAGTATTTGCTTTATATTAGTTTGTAAAGTTAAAAATATAGTTTGGTTGCATATATTATACGTAAGTGTGCATGTTGATATATTTAGATATCTAAGTAAATTGTATGTTATATATATATTAAAGTATATAAAGTTTGGAAAATTGTTTAATTATAAATATACATATACAGTTTTATTTAGTTATGTATATAATATGGATATAATAATATGTATGTAAAATGTCAGTTATGTAAAGTGTAATAGGTAAGTATATATTATTCATACAGTAACTACATACGTGTTTTCTTTAAAAATAAAAAAAAATTGGTAGGATTTTACGTGACCTTTACAATTGGGTGCAAAGCTTCACATACTTAATAGTTTTATATTAAGGTATCCATATATAAATAATGTATTTAGGTGTTTTGATTTAAGCAATGATTTTGAAGGGTATAAATATATATATGAGGGTATATGTTGTGCCTATACCAATTCAGTTACCAATTATTTTATCGATCCAGTTCTGATTCAATTTCGTCAAAATTCGATTGTCAGCTTTGCTTGTCAAATTCGCATTCAATCTAGCTTTGCTTTGGATTCGTAACTCGTCTGATTCTCGTTCTTCTCTAGCCTCGGAAGGTGAGCACTCACTCACGATTAACGTTCTTTTATTTATTAAATCTGATTTTAATTGAAACAACAAATTGAAATATGCTGCTGTTAGTTAATTACACTGTTATATATGCTATTGCCTGTATCAGTTCACCTGTGACATTTGACACCATTATCTGTTAAATATTTATGTGATAATAATACAGTTTGGCTGATAATTGATTGATTGTTGATGTTTATATTGGACGTTAAATTGTTAGTGTTAAATGAAATAATATGCAAATTTGAAATGGATATAGGATAGTTAAAAATTTTAAACTGATTTATATGTTAAAATTGATTAGTGAATATGACCCCTTTTAATTGTTAAATTAATTGACATATAAAATAGTGATAATTACACTTTGAACCATCGACGTATATTGGATTAATTGTTGTAGTGTAAAAAAATTGAAATTGAACGACAAGTGAAAAACCGTAATGTAATAATCTTTAATCTACATGAAATGATAGTGTAGATTCTAGAAATAATTATATTAATTCGTACAAATAACAATGCGAATTAATACGGTTATTTCGGGATTATTTGAATTGATTATTGGATTGTTATTGATTGTTGTTATTGCTTGTTTATTTACTTTGACACCATCCCTGTTATCACACTGCAAGTTCCCTTTACTATGCTTTGTTTTTGAATTGAATTGGAATCGGGTTGAAATGATAAATACCCAAATTGAACTTTGACCTAGGATAGGAAATTAAATAAAAACCCGATTGGTCAATAATTTGATTTGAAATTAAATTGAAGATTTTATGTGAATAAATAATATGGTTTTGAAATGAAGTTGAAATTTGAATTTTTAATGAAAGGAAAATGTTAATATTTAATAATCTGAAACAAAATATTAACAAATGTAATTGATGAAAGAACGTTGTTAAATTTGAAAAATGATTGAATTAACTTTGAAATGATTTAATAATTAAGTTTGAAATTATAATTAAGTTTGAAATTATTAAACTTTGAAATTATTTAATAATTAAGTTTTGAATTATTTAATAATGAATTATTAAATGATTAAATTGAATTGTAATTCTTTCATAAGAAAATTTGAACTTTTGAATAAGTGGATTTTACTTCGTAATAATTGAAATTGAGTTTTCTTTATTAAGTGGGTTATGGAAAATTATTTAAGTAAGTAAATAAATAATTGAAATTGAATTTTCTTTAACAAGAAATGGAAATGTGATATTTTGGAATTAATGTAAGACTTGAAATGTAAAGAATTTGATTTGATGAATTTAATTTAATTAAATTTGTAAGTTTTGATATAATGAAGTTGAATTTAAATAATGGATTTAATGAATTGAAAATTTAATGGAAATTGTTTTGAATGGCATAGTAACTTAACGAATATTGAATGAAATCGATAAATGATTTAAAATTGATTTGAATGTTAAATAAGATTTAATTTAAAAGTTTTCGAAATGAAACTTGTATTCGAACTTGAATCAATATTTGAATTGTTCAAAGGAAATTGAAATTGAATTATAAGATTTTGAAATGGTAAATTGAAGTTTTGAAACGAAAATTATTGGAAATTGGTTTTGAAAGACAAATGAAATATTGATTTACGAATTGAAATTAAAATTGAAATTGATTTGGTTTTTGAAATAAATAAACGACCAATCGGTGAAATAATTTCGAAGGTTATTAAAGAGACCGGAATTCGGTTATGGATATACTCTCTATCTAAACCGAAAACCACTTTAATAACTATACGCGGAGTGATGATCCAGAATGAAGTGGTTGGAATGATGTACGTGTTGACTGAAGAAAGTGAACGGTAATGGATAGCCTTGACACTCGTGTCAAATTGGAAATGACTAAAACAGGAGCTGTGCCGGGCCAATGGAGGATTAGCTACCTCAAGTGGACACACTTCTTCGAACTACTTATACTTGTTGTCGATTGGTGCACCCTTGATTTTGGGAGTGTTGTTTCACGGTGTTGCGGGCGCTGCGGCGTTGCGTTCTCACCAGTCCGGATCAGGCGAACGGTAGTATCACTACCTTGGGTATTGCCTCATGTGCCTTGTCATACTTGTATTCCATTTATACGCGACCACTACGATTTTGATTTGTACCTTTAGTATATGGATTGCCCTCTGGTGACTTCCGGTTTTGGGGAAACTACGGTCTTGTATATGCTTTTGGGAATAAAAATGTGTTAAGGGTGGAATGGGCCATGACTTAACACTATTTTGATATCTTCTTATATTACTGATAGACATTATCTACTTAGCGTATATTACTACCTAGTAGATAGTTTAACGGATCCTTAAAGGATGGTTATTCCAAACATCCTTTGAGTTACTTGTATTTCAATTGCTATTTCACTTGAGTTGGATTTATTAATATAAGAATGTTAATCCTGACTCGAGTGTTTTGTATTTTGCTTTACGCTCGGGTCAGACTGAGTGTACCAGTATTCGAGACTCACCTTTGAAGTTGGAGCTTTGCTTGAAGATCCAGCCATCTATTCTGCTTTCAGTATTCGATGATTCCAGTGATGTATTCTGATTGTATCTGATGTATCGTATTACTCTTCCGTTGTATCTGGTTTAACTCTGATGTATCGTATTACTTTTCTGTTGTAAACTCTGATGTATTTTATATATTCATATAGTAGCTTCATGAACTACTATCTCTTTTATTTCCGCTGCACTTATTACTCTGTGTCTGTGATCTGTGATTATATTTATTTACTGTATATGTTCAGTTTTGCCAAATTTAAATTAACAACGCGGTATTTGAGCAATTCAACTCCGGCATGAGTGTCTACCTATACACTTATAATGGATGTGAATGGTCCAAAATTCTGGGTCGTTACATTGTGCCTCACTTTGATTACCGAGCTGACTGCTAGAGTTGGTATAGGGTGCATCGGTCGAAAGCTTACTTGACATGCACTTGAGTAGAGGGGCCGAGTGGGGCATAGCATAGATTTAAGTCGGCATTAGGTATAGAAGTCCAGCCTGCATGTCTCTAGCCTTGGATGAATTACGGGCTAACCTGGATCGGAGTCGATTATTATATATTGATTACGAAAGCTCCATTATTGTACTATCATTCTACAAGTTCATTATTCAAGTTATGTGAAGCAATTCGTGATGAGTAGATGTGTATTGATTGTGAAAGCTCCATTAGTGTACCGTCATTCTACAAGTTCATTATTCAAGTTATGTGAAGTGGTTCTTGATGACGAGTTATTTTAAAGTATGACATCTTGAGCTCATGTGTAGATTAACTACAAAATCTTCTAATTTTTACATCTTGATTTTACCGAATTTCCCAAATATTTCATTTCTACGAACAGGAAAATATTCTCAAGGACAAATTTTAAGGCTTTTTTATTATCTAGGATAGTCCATTTATATTTTTCCCTAGGGAATTAAATGTTTAAATTTTTTAACGAGCCCGAACTATCGCCACGCTCTCTCTTTCTTCTTCGACCTCGTTCTTCTTCTTATTTAATTCTTCTTCGTCGTTCTCTTTTGCACGTTGAAAATTAAATTCTCTTCTTTATACTTCTCTTTTTTCGTGCGCGATCCACTCATATTTTTCTGATTTCGAATCTCGTTTGTTTCTTTCGATAGTGTAATTTTAGATTTAGGAATGATTTTATTACTCTGTTTTTGCTTTTTCTTCTATCAAACTTTGATTTTGGTTGTTTCTAATTTGTTCCTGTTTTTCTTTTTAAAAATTAAATTCAGTTTTGTCACTATGTTTACGTCTTTGTTATTCTATGGCAAATTTGGGAAGTTGTAACATGTATCTTCTGTTTTCTTTTCTTTTATATGCAACATTTGTTTTCTTATGTGTTTTAAATTGAATGTCATTTGGTTTTTGTTCACTGATGTGTATCTTGCATTCATATTGGTTTGACTGAAAATGTATTGATGTATTTAGTTAAGTGAGAATCGGTTTTTAGGTATCATTTTTTTTAATATCATTTTCACAATAATGCAGTCTGAAAGTTTTATAATGTTTTGTTTGTTTGTGTACATAAAAACAAGTTGTTACAGAGTAAATATGATGATATGCACCAAATAATCAATGAGTTGAATTAATGTTTTGTTAGTATCAAAAATATAATGAAGTCTGTTTGCGTATCAGTATTATTACTAATTTGAGGATCAAATTCTAGGTATCAATTTTATATACTGTATGTATCATTTTTGAAAAATCTGTTTTTTTCATCTGATTGTTGTTGTATGAAGAAAATTATTGTACTAGAATAAAATGACAATCTGAAGCAAACATTTTTTACTGATGTTTTTTTGTAGTGTTGACAATAGTCTTCTTGTTTTTTTTATATTCGATGATAATACTTTTAGCACTCGGTTGTCCGTTGATTGTTCTTTTTATGATATGAAGAATGAAATTTGTCGTTATTGGTCTCAACTTACTCCTTTGTCCATTAAGATTTCTTATGTGTTTGAGAATAAAATTATCATGGTTAATACTGATTCCGACCTTTAAAGTATAATTTATTTTCAATTGTATAAGAAGAGTGCATTTTTTCCTTTTACTGTTAAGGTTAAGAGTTCTCTATTAGAAAATGATGGTGGCAGTTCTACTTCTATTTCATCTAATCATCCTAGTTATTCATCTTCTAGTGGATCTTTGTGTTCCGATGTTATTGCTCGTAGTAAAATTTATTTAAAGGACATGTTGAAGAGAGTTTCAAAATTATCCATTTTTGATTTCGTTGGTTTTTGTTTTGGAGGAGCTGATAATTTTAGAGAACTTTTGATGGCATATCAACTTTAAAAGGATATGAATTAGTGTTTTTGAAGAATTGTTCTACGAGAATTACTGTTATTTACCTTTCGTCTAAGGATAGTTGTCATTTTAAAGTGCATGGTTCTTGTGATTCTGGATAGCTAAATAGGTTTTTCATTACACATGTAGTTAGTGATCATTCTTGTGGGGTTGGTCTTAAAAATATGAATAATCCACATCTTTCTAGTGCATTTGTTAAATCGTTGATCATTGATGAGATTCATGATTGTCCTAGTAAAAAGCCTAACGATATAATAGATGATTTTAGAAGAGAATACAGTATTCATTTGTCTTACTCTTTTGCTTATTCTGGAAAACAACTTGCTTTGATGGAATTGCATGGTAATGATGTTATGTCCTACAATGATTTGAGTTGGTATTTAGAACCATTGAAGGAGTATAATCCAAGTAGTTATGTCGATATGGGTGTTGGCAGTGAGAGGGTGTTTATTGGTTTGATGCTTGTTTACTTGGTTTCAGGCATTGTCGAGCTATGATATTTTTACATGATACTCATTTAAGGGTATGTCCACATGTTTTGATGGATGCTAATGCGAAAAATGATAATCAAGGTAAGTTTTTATTTTGTTTATTTGTGAGTTATGTGGTGATATTGTGTCATTATTGCGAAAACTAATTAGTATTAGTTTTTTTTTTATCATTTTTAGTTTCAGTAATTGTTCTTTTTAGGTTTTGTTAGTATTACGTTTAGTTTAGTTTCAGTTTTTGTCAGTATCAGTTGTTGTGAAAAAAGTACTATTTTGTAGTATTCCATTTGTGGCATTGGTATGTATTAGATTATTGCTTATTACCAATTTTTAGGTATCAGAATTTAAACATATTTTACTGTATAGTATTAGAATTTAGTTATCAGTTTTTAAGTATCAGTATTTAGGTATCAGTTTTCAGGTATCAGTTTTTAGGTATAGTTTTCCGGTAGTAGTTTTTAGGTATAAGTTTTAAGTTAACACTTGATTAAATTTTGTTTTAATTTTTTTTATATTTACAGGTTTTTTTCTTTAACGATAGGTATAGTTTCTCTAGAAAATGAGGATAATTGGGAATGGTTTTTGAATCATTCAAAACAAATGCTTCAAGAAGATCGTGATTTGATTTTTATGTTGGATCGCCATCAAGGTTTGATTTTAGGTGTTTGTAAAGTTTTTTCTTCATCCTTTCATAGTTATTGTTATCTTTTTTTTGAAATGGTACTTAGATACAACATGTCACTGGGACAACAAACCACAAATCGTATGTCGATAAATGTTCGAATCACGCTACTGAAGTTTCGAACTTGTGACCTCTCGCACCAAAGTTGAATCACATAACCACTGGGACAATGGTGCTTGTCAGTTATTGCTATCTTCATATGAAATAGAATCTACTTTCAGCTGCAAAGGCAAAGAATGCGAATTTGTTTATAGTTGATTTGTTTAAAATGTGTTATAGAGCTTCTAATATGTATGAATTTGAAGAAGCACGTTCTAAATTTTGTGAAATAGGTGGTATTGCTACTGTGAATTTTTTGAAGGATAAACCTTATGATAAGTGGGTTGATTTGTTTTTTTCGGGGAAACGTTATGGTGAATATAGTTCAAATGTTGTTGAAAGTTTTAATAGTTGGATTTTGGATAAACGAGCGTTACCTATTACTGCATGTTTAGATGGTATTCGTGTTAAAGTTATAGAACAAATGGCTAGAAGGAGAGAGGAGTATCATTTATGGAATACTACTCTTTTTTCCTTCTATTGAGTTTCGTTTAAGTGAATTGATAGAAGAAGGATTTAGATAGGATGTATACAAGTATTCAGAGTTTGTTTTTGAAGTGAAATTGCCAAATTCTCATCGTGTTGATCTTAAAGAACAGATTTGTAGTTGTAATCAATGGAAAGTTACAGGATTTCCTTGTGCTCATGCTATTAAGTGCATAAACAAATCAAAATTGTCCGTTTATGATTTTGTTGATTATTATTTCACCATGGAAGCTTATCGTTCTTCTTATCTAATGTTATTAATTCTATTTCTAATTTTGATAAGCCTATTATTGTGCAAGTGTTAAAGATGTTATTAAGCCACCTAAGAAGAAACGTGGTGTCAGTAGACCTTCTATAAAATGGGAATGAGGATTTGCATATTTTCAAAGTAAGCAAAATAGGTGCAGTGTATGCAAACAATTGGTCACAACAAACGTAATTGTCAAACTTCTAAGAAGATATGATTTGTTTCTCATGTTTTTTATGAATTTATTGAGATTTATACTTTGTTTTATGACTTTTTTTTAGCAATTTTATGTAATTGAACTTACTTATATAAGTATATTGGTTTAGCATATTTTTAATTTGACATTGATTTGCTCTTTGTAATTGAATTTGGTTATATAGTATCATTTATAGTTTCATTTACAGTATCACTTTTGTAGTATAACGAATATTGGTTTTAATATTTATTTGTTTGTAGGTTATATAGTAACATTTATAGTTTCATTTTAAGTATCAGTTTTGTAGTATAACCAGTATCAGTTTTATTATTTGTTTGTTTATAGGTTATGTGGTGATGTTGGTTAGTTTACTCAATATTTGCTATTTAGTATCAGTTTTTGATACTATTATGATGCGGCAGCGGATAACAAAAATGATGATTCGGTGAAAGTAGGAATCGATGGAATAGAAGATACCGAATGGCCCAAATCCGTTGATCCAAAGATACCGGATTCTAGCTATCCCAAACACGTTGATCGCGCACGATACCGTGTTTAAAGATCTACGATTCTTCGTACATTGATCTAGCGCACTAGATACTGTGAATCGGCTTTAGCAGTCGTTGAATCGAGCACACTCGATTACCGAAAGTGGAGATAGGAGATCACACTCAACTACCAATTTAATGAAAGCACAAAGCTAACAAACAAATTTTATTTCAAATCAACTTAACTCTTACAAATGACACAACCCCGCTATTTATAGAGTTACAACTCACACAACAGAAATCAAACACCTAGGTCGTTCACGACCTAACACCTTGCGACCTAAAACAGACGACCTAAAATAGACAAATACAATACAACACTTTACATCACAACACATTACAACAGGTAGGTCGGGAACGACCTAAAACAAACAGCGACTCACGACTTAACATATTTACAACACAACATATACGAGTTAAAAACATAACGACTTAAGTATACAACCCACACGACATGAGCTTCAATGACATAAGAAGAATCAGCTTCCGGAGCATCTTGTGCGACCTATAGGATGAGCAATCTAAGGAACTGAGCGAACTAGGCTTGAGCGACCTAAGATGGATGCGGTTTAAGCCCTTGAGCGATCTATAGGATGAGCGACCTAAGGAGCTGAGCGACTTATGCTTGAGCGACCTAACATGAAGCGGCTTTGGTGAGCGACCTAGTATAGGTCGTAGCTCGCTCGTACGTTCTGAGCGACCTAATGTTTCTCGCATATGTGAGCGACCTAGCATAGGTCGTAGTCTTTTAGGTCGTGACTTTTTAGGTCGCAGCTTGCAGATAGACTTAGGTCGTTGGCGACCTAAGTCAAGTGATATACTGGAGCGACCTATCTCGTTAGGTCGTAATTCATTAGCTCGTGACTCGTTAGGTCGTTGGCGACCTAAGTTAGGTTATTGGCGACTTATGAGTTCTTTAGGTCGTTCGCGACCTAAAGTGATGTCTGTTGGCGCTGCTTCAAGCTTCAAATCTGGAATTGAAAAATCAGGCTCAGGCTGGCCTGCATCATCCTCCCCTGGTTGACAGAAATTCGTCCTCGAATTTACAGTTTCTTCATCTTCGACACTTTCAACTTCGTTAAACAGAACCAAGTGTTTGATAGTGTCAATGTTAGTCATAGGACGATGATCTGGCAAGCTCAACTTACCATCATTCTCACAAATTTCCTCCACAATTTCTAAACGACTCATTCCTCCAGCCTCTTTCTTATTGTAAGTATCAACAAGAATTTGTTCAATCATCGAATAGATAGATTCGTTGCCACTTTATGTCTTCATCAAATTCAATACAGAGTCCATATTTATACTCACCCATGATCTAGTATGTATAGGTAATGACATACATAATCCTGACTTCGTCGCGGTCTCTTTTGAAATTTGATAACTCTGACTCTTCTGAACAAACATTTTACCCCCTTTTCTTATTGACGGTCCCAAACAAAACGTTGTAACCAACTGCGTGGTATGATCACGGTCCTCG
Organism: Allium fistulosum; assembly: GCA_030737815.1. Lineage (NCBI taxonomy): Eukaryota > Viridiplantae > Streptophyta > Magnoliopsida > Asparagales > Amaryllidaceae > Allium > Allium fistulosum. The sequence goes on along the minus strand of CM060904.1, from coordinate 1,186,853,789 downwards.
TGCCTTTCTACATGCATGTCTTTGATAACTTTTATTTGCCAACTGCGATCAGGAGTATACAACTGCCTTCCTTTGAATAGTAACCCATCGGCCAGTCTTCTCAACTCTTCCTGCTCTATCGGACACGTATGGTTACGTGGCATATATGGTACAATAGCACTTGACACTTGATTAACATGATGTACATTTTCCCTTGGCAGTAATTCCTTGGACAACTCCGCAGGAATTACATCTTCACATTCATTCAACATTGACTTAACCTCTTCGATAATTTCAACACTTTCACTGGTTTCATTTTCATTTAACAGGAATATTTCGCTATCCTCCACTTGTTTAACAAGCTCTCTTGTAGATTGTAGACTAGTCGAATCCACCTCCTTCACCAACAAATTACCCTCTTCATCTTCTGACTTACTGTCTTCATCCTCATTCAACTTGGCTGGTTGTGACTTTTCAACCTCATGTTCGTCAAACTTCGTTGGTTGAAAATCATCAACTTCATCTTTGTCAAACTTTGGTGGTTGAAAACAATCGACTTCATCTTCCACATCAACAAATTCCTTTAAAGACAACAAAGTCTTTAGCTCCTCGATCTCCTCCAATTTGTTTTCACTCTGTTGACGTCGTTTAGGAACCAAAATGATTAGTGTATCCTCGAACATAAAACTGTAACTGTTTGCGCGTCCATCGTGTTGCACAGCCCTATCGTATTGCCATGGTCTTCCCAACAACAGATGACATACATCCATGTCAACCACATCACACCAAATTTCGTCTTTGATTTCTTCCCAATGGAAAAATTAACACAAGCTCTTCGATTAACCTTCACCTCCCCTCCTTTCCTCAACCAAGCTAATTTGTAGGGAGTTGGATGTTTCTCGGTTTTCAATGACAGCTTCTTTACAGCCTCTGAAGAAATAATGTTGTCACAACTTCCTGCATCAATGACAAATTTGCAAACCCTTCCCAAGATAGTGCATGTTGATTGAAAGATGTTACTCCTTAACCAACTTGAATTATCCTCTTGTTTTGGGGTCAAACAAGATCTCCTCAACAACAAACTACAACCCTCATCTCTTGTCAACAATTCTTCTTCTACAACTGGTAGCGAATTGACACACTCTACCTCTGTATCTTCATGTTCAATCTCCGCAATCATTGCTCGCTTCTTGGGTTTTATACATTCATTGCTTTTATGGCCTAACTCTTGACAATTAAAGCATTTGAGACTACTATTGACCTTAGCTTTGTTGGCTTCATTCACATTTGGTTTATTGATGACTTTGGAAACATCCGCACTGTTACTAACATCCTTGTTCTGATTGTTGGAATTCATAAACATTCCACCACCTCTTCTTCCTTGTTTCTCCCAAGCAAGTGCTTTCTGATGTGCTTCGGCGACAGATCTTGGATCGAACATATTCACCATGTCTTGAATTTGCGTTCGCAATCCTCCCACATACCTAGCGGTTAACTGTTCTTCTGTCTCCATGATATCATTCCTCGCAATCAACTGATAAAATTCATCTGCATAGTCATTCACTGTCCTCGTCCCTTGCCTTAGATTCTGCAATCGTTGATACATAAGGGATTGATAATTGTGCGGCAAGAAAGTTGCTTTCATCATCCTTCTCATCTTATCCCATGTGACAATCTTTGACTTTCCCATCCTCTCCCGTGTAAGTTTTGTTTGTTGCCACCAAGCCATAGCTCTTCCTCTTAATCTTGTAGCAACCAACTTCACTCTTCGATCCTCGGGAACTTCTTTGAAGTCAAAAATTTCTTCAACATTTGAAACCCAATCCAAATATTCCTCCGTTTCCATTCCACCCTTGAATTCTGGAATTTCAGTTTTCATCCCCGACTCCCATCGGCGATCATCTTCTACAACCCGATATGCATTCCGCCCTTGGTCTCGATCTCGCGAATGAACACTACATCTACCACCATCTTCAACAAAAACAGATGTACTTCGATAACGATCTCGACCTTCCACATTTCTATGATCTCGCATATCTCTTCTACTTTGTCTATCATCATCACGGTATGGTTCATGTTCAAACTCACGTGGAGTTCTTCTCTCTTCATTTCTATACTTGTAATGTTCTCTTCTCATTGAAACTGATGATTCTCTTCTTCCTCGATCAGATTGTGGCGACACCCTCCTCGCTTCCGTAACCGATGGCGAAACTCTGTTTCCTCCATGGTTCGAGATTGGCGACCTCCTTCTTTGACCCTGATTCATGTCCATCATCAATTTCTCTAATCTCCCAATACCTTCATCTAATTTCTCATTGAATTTGTTGCTAATCCGTTGTTCCATCTGTTCGGCATCCTCTCGCTTATACAAATCTTCAACATTTTGATGACGATTAGCTCTTCTTGGCGGCATTGTCAAATGAAACAAACTTTAACTCTCGGCTTGTACAAATCAAAATGATACCAAATGAGGCACGGCCTTCAACTTCAAATTTGAACTTCAACACTTTAACTCAGCTCGGCTCTAACTTCAAACTCTCGGCTTTGAACAACAAAGTGATGCACGGCTTGAACTCTTGAATAAGAATTGGCTCCAAGACTCGGCTTAGCTATGATTGGCTAAGTATAGCTCTGATACCAAATGATGCAGCAGCGGATAACAAAAATGATGATTCGGTGAAAGTAGGAATCGATGGAATAGAAGATACCGAATGGCCCAAATCCGTTGATCCAAAGATACCGGATTCTAGCTATCCCAAACACGTTGATCGCGCACGATACCGTGTTTAAAGATTTACGATTCTTCGTACGTTGATCTAGCGCACTAGATACCGTGAATCGGCTTCAGCAGTCGTTGAATCGAGCGCACTCGATTACCAAAAGTGGAGATAGGAGATCACACTCAACTACCAATTTAATGAAAGCACAAAGCTAACAAACAAATTTTATTTCAAATCAACTTAACTCTTACAAATGACACAACCCCGCTATTTATAGAGTTACAACTCACACAACAGAAATCAAACACCTAGGTCGTTCACGACCTAACACCTTGTGACCTAAAACAGACGACCTAAAACAGACAAATACAATACAACACTTTACATCACAACACATTACAACACATAGGTCGGGAACGACCTAAAACAAACAGCGACTCACAACTTAACATATTTACAACACAACATATATGAGTTAAAAACATAACGACTTAAGTATACAACCTACACGACATGAGCTTCAATGACATAAGAAGAATCAGCTTCCGGAGCATCTTGTGCGACCTATAGGATGAGCGATCTAAGGAACTGAGCGAACTAGGCTTGAGCGACCTAAGATGGATGCGGTTTAAGCCCTTGAGCGATCTATAGGATGAGCGACCTAAGGAGCTGAGCGACTTATGCTTGAGCGACCTAACATGAAGCGGCATTGGTGAGCGACCCAGTATAGGTCGTAGCTCGCTCATACGTTCTGAGCGACCTAATGTTTCTCGCATATGTGAGCGACCTAGCATAGGTCGTAGTCTTTTAGGTCATGACTTTTTAGGTCGCAGCTTGCAGATAGACTTAGGTCGTTGGCGACCTAAGTCAAGTGATATGCTGGAGCGACCTATCTCGTTAGGTCGTAATTCATTAGCTCGTGACTCGTTAGGTCGTTGGCGATCTAAGTTAGGTCGTTGGCGACTTATGAGTTCTTTAGGTCGTTCGCGACCTAAAGTGATGTCTGTTGGCGCTGCTTCAAGCTTCAAATCTGGAATTGAAAAATCAGGCGCAGGCTGGCCTGCATCATATTAGTACCAGTTTCAAACATGTAAAAATGTGATATCAGTTTTTGCACGCTACTAGTATCAGTTTCAAGTATTACAAAGTATAGTATCGGTTTTTGCATGCTATTATTATCAGTTTCAGGTATAGCAAATTATGGTATCATTTTTGCATGTTTTAGTATCAATTTCAGGTATAACAGAATATTGTATCAGTTTTAAGATGCAAGTTATGCATGTATTGTCTTATTCAGTTGCTTGGTGGACTTTTTCTATGTAAGACTTAGCAACTGTTTATTCATTTTGTTCTTTATTTTTTCAGGTGTTGTTTTCTTCTGCTGATTTTCTATTTCAGTGTCTACAGGTGTATTTTCATCTAATGTAAAGTCAGCTTCATGTACAGTGTGTAGTTTTTCTACCTCAGTCTTTGAGTTTCTTTCTTCATTCTCTTGAAGTTTTGATTTCATATCTCTCAGTTCTTGCTTCAATTTCAAAATTTCCTTCTTGGCTTTTAACCCCATCTTCTTTTCCTTTTTCAATTGCTCCTTTGTTTTTTTAGCTTTGCCTTTCAAAAATTTTATGTGCATTTGCAAGACTCTAATGCTTATGTCTTCTTCAAATAATCCAAAAGTTTGTTCGACTTCTTCAAGTTTTCTTTTCTTGCCTTGCTTTTCTTTTCCTTTTTCCTTTTTGCTTAATTATCTTGTTTTTGATGTTGTTTGAAGAAGTCTTGCTTCATGTGGAAGAATATTATTTATTTCTTTCACCTGTATAATTTGTAGGAGAATTTTATATTAGTTTTCAATTGATATTAAATATAATATTTTGTTATTACTGATTTTTTAATAGAAGCAAAAATAATAATTATGAAATTGATACCATGTAGATGTGTAAACTGATACCATGCAGTGTTAAAAATGATACCAAGTATCATAGTGTACTGTAACTGATACTATGTAGAGAGAGAATGGATACTATATAGAGGCAAAACTAATACTGTGCAAAGACAAAAATGATACCAAGTATTGAAACTGATACTATAAAAGATAGAAGCTGATACTATGCAGAGGAAAAACTAACAGTAAAAAAAATATAGTGCTAAAATTGATTCTAAGTAGTAAATAAATTTATATTGATTTACTTAGGCAAGATGGAGTTTTAACATACTTGATCCTCTTTTACATCATCTAAAAATTGCTAAACCACTATGAATTTTAGCTTGCACAAATCCCCTCTTGCAAATCTAGGTAAAGTTTCACTATGTTGTCGCCTTGGTCTAATCAGCTGCATCTTCACACAAATGAAATACTATAAACATTTCAAAAATAGATTGGATATGATTATTAAAAACAATATTTATTTCAAATATTAATATTTTGAATAACATATCTTACCAATGAAAGTATGGAGCATCCAGACATGTTCATTGGCTTGTGGATAATTTTTTTATATAAATTTACTGAAATTTCTATTGTTTTTGCCAAGAAACCGTGTTTTGAAATCAAAAAGGGTCAAATTCCCCATCTTAATTTTTGTTGGTTTTTAGAAAACAAAAATGCCAACAAAATTTCCATTATTATCAGTAGTGGCAAATCTTCTTCATTTGTATTTCCAGTTTATTCTTCTTTCAAGTTCATTTCTCGTGACGAAAGCACGGTTTTCAAAATTTCTTCTCGCAAATTCTTTGCAGTCCGTTAAAATTGTTTTATTTGTCATATTTTATGTTGGTTCTGTATTTCTTCCTTCCAATGATAGATCAAATAGTATGCTGATATCAGTGGCAGTCACACTCATTTTGTCTTGTCCAAGTATGAAAGCTTCATTTTCTGTAGAGTAGCAACTATACAATGCATCCAAATTATTTTGATGTTTTTTGCATTCTTTCATTGTAATTTTATTTTCGTAGAAAACATTGAAGAAGTAAAACTGGGTGAGTTTTTAAATGTCTATTTGTTTTTTTATTAGTCCATTCTTTTCTTTAACCAACTATATAATATTAAATATTACTTGCAATCTACATCTATATGAAATGTCAGTCTTTATATCTTCGTCTTTTGCTTTTTCTTCACTTGTTTTTTGCTCGGGTGCTTCAGATATCACTTTCTTCCTCCTAAGACATGATTCGGTAAAATCATCGTTATCCTATTGTATGAAAAATGGCATTAAAATGATTAGCAGGTATCATTATTGCTAATTATTGATGTTAGTTTTTGCTACAAATGATACTGAAAACAATATCTAAAATTACAAAACACTAACTTCAATCAAATAGACTATATGTAATATTTATTTAAATATTAGTATTAGTTTTGTTATCTATTATAGCGAAAACAATTTCTAAAATTTCAAAGCATTAACTTCAAACAAACAGGCTATATGTATCATTTTTGTTATACACTGGTATCAGTTTTTGTTACAAATTACAGTGAAGAGGATTTCTAAAATTCCAAAGCATTAACTTCAACCAAACAGAATGTAGGTATCATTTTTTGTTTATGTTGGTATCAGTTTTGTTACAAACTACAGTGAAAACAAGTTCTACAATTGCAAAGCACCAACTTCAAGCAAACATATAAGAGATATCACTTTTGCAATATAATGGTATCAAATTTGATAAAAATAACAATGAAACAATTTATAAAAGTACAAAGTATAAACTTTAAGCATACGGATTATCGGTATCATTTTGTAAGATATTAGTATCAGTTTTACTGTATATGCATGGAAAATAATTTATAAAATTAGAAGGCATCAACTCCTTTGAAACGGATAGTGGGTATCATTTTTGTTAAATATTGGTAGCAGTTTTGTTAAAAATGATAGTGGAAATAAATTTCAAATTTCAAATCATTAATTTTAAACATACAGACTGTAGGTTTTATTTTTGAATTATAACGATATCAAATTTGATAAAAATGATAGTGAAACAATTAATAAATGTATAAAGTATAAACTTTAAACATACATATATTAGTATCATTTTTGCAAGATATTGGTATCAGGTTTGCTACAAATGACATGGAAAACAATTTATAAAATTAGAAGTCAACTCCACTGAAACAGACGGTAGGTATCGTTTTTGTTAAACATTGGTATTAGTTTTGTTAAAAATGACAGTGGAAGAAATTTTAAGATTCAAAATAATTAATTTTAAACATACAGATTGTAGGTATTATTTTTGAATTATAATGGTATCAGTTTTTATACAAAATACAGTGAAAACAATTTATCAAAGTATAAAGTACAAACTTCAAACAAATTGATTATTGGTATCCTTTCGCAAGATATCGGTGTCAATTTTACTGCACATAACATGGAAAACGGTTTATAAAATTAGAAGTCATCAACTCTACTCAAAACAAATAGCGAGTATCAATTTTATTAAATACCGGTATCAGTTTTGTTAAAAATTATAGTGGAAATAATTTTTAAAATTCCAAATTATTTACATCAAACATACAAACAAACTGTAGGTATTATTTTTGGTTTATAATGCTTTTATTACAAATTACAATGAAAACGGTTTCTAAAATTACAAAGATTTATTTTCAAACAAATAGACAGCGGGTATCATTTTTATTATACATTGGTATCAGTTTCGCTACAAATTACAGTGAAAACAATTCTACAACTACAAAGCATCATATTCAAACAAACATACTGTAAGTATCATTTTTTTCAATAAATAATATGTTGTAAAATGATACTATTTGTAATTTTATCGGATTTATTTCTTACTCTTCGAATTCTTTAACATCAATTTTTTTCCCTTTTCTTTTCTGGCTTTTTCCTGTTTAAAAATTTGATACTATCAGCGTATATGTTTAATAATATGATATTATTAGTATCATTTTTATATTTTTTTATAATATTATAGTATCATTTACCTGTTGAACCGTCTTTTTAGTTTTTGTCTGACTTTCCTTCTGAAATTTTTTCATTTTTTTCTTTGTTCTTCTTTCTAAAATTTTTAGTTACTCTTCATTTTCGTTCTTGGCAACTGTTTCTTGTTGCATATTTTCTTCATTGTTCCGTCAAAAAAATTAATGATATTACAATACAACTATATTAATTTTGCTGTACTTGATTTTATAGTATCAGTTACATTTTCTTGTATGTTTCCTTTCATTTTTGATTGATTTTCATCTTCTGTATTTTGTTCATTTCTTCTCCTTGTTCTTTTTTCTACCATTTGTTGTGCTGCTTATTCAACTGGTCATTTTCGTAAGTTTAGCTTCTAGGTTTTACTTTCGTCATTTGCGGTTTTGGGTCATTCTGAGCTAGGTTTTCTATTTCTTGAGTTGGGGATTGTTGTTAAATTCTTGCTGAGCTAGGTTTTCGGTTTTTGTAGTATGACATTGCTGTTGAATTTCAGGCGGAGCTAGGTTTTCGATTTCGTGATTTGGGGATTGCTTTTGAATTTCTTATGGCTGTTCATTGTGCGTTGATGTTTGCAATTGTGTTAGAGATAATGATTTGCTTTTGATTTCAACCGTCATTGCTAGAGTGATTTTAAATTTTGAAAGCGAATCAAGAAAAAGAGAGCGAAATCGAAAAAATGAGTCGAATGGAAGAAGATAGAAAGGTAGATGAAAGTTTTAATTTACGACTGAGCTTTGGAAAAATTGGACCTGTCCTTCTGCCTAATTTTTCAAGATAATTTGTCCCTGCTACTAAATAAATACACAACAAATGTTATCTTGAAATCAATAACCAAACCTCAGTTGAAATCGATGTGCATAGCATGTGTTTCCACTAGTAATATGATAAAAGATAATACACACGCATACGTATATATAAAACATATCTTCCACCCAACTTCATTTCCATTTCAAACAATACAACACAGATTTACCAAATCACAGTTTACTAACCACAATTCACCCAACCCTACGTTCGAACTCAACAAATGTTCAAGTACCCAAATCAATAACATAGAAAATACACATTACAATTTTGCATAAAAGACACTCTTAAACTCATCCATATTTTCAGGCTCAAAAGCAACAGCAAGAGTAAGGCCACCTTCAGTCCCAGGATCCTGCATCACATAAACAAGCCCACTAAACTGCAAACAAGCTCTTCCCATGAATATGGGTTTCCCCCATCCAAAATCTGCATCATATATTGGTAGCCCCTGCCAGCTTATCACCCATAAATCGCTCTTCGGCATCACCCACTTTCCCTTTTGTAATTCTTTTACGTCGTTCAGTGTCTCCAAGTAATCTATTAGTGAACCGATGTAGGTACCATCCAGCTTTTTGGTTGCTTCAGTTATCTTGTTAGCACCATACTCAAGTGTGTTTGACAAAATATCTCCTGAAAACAGTCCTCAATTTTGGATTCATGATAGTTGAATCTCGAAAACTTTAAGAGTCTTAACTATTATATTAGAGCTACATTCTGAACCAAACGTGATAACAATAGAAATAACCAGAGATACTAAATGTACAGTGGATTATATATTCATATAGCTAAATGAAAGCTAAACTTTTTATATTTTACAATACCTGCTGTAGCAACCGCAGAAGTACGAAATATAGCATTCCCAAGAAACCCTGGAGGCAGAGGTGGTTGCATTCGTGCCCGTGCATCAGCAGTCATTATAAGACAACTTTCTTGGTCAGGCCCAAGAGAGCGAGCTTTGCAAGCAGACTTCCAAACATGAGCCACAACAGCCTTAAAGGTTGATAGAGGCTTTTTGGGATCACTTAAACCGTCTGTCTTTAGTTTCAAAATTTGATTTTTGGACAATTTAAGATGTGCAGACACAAAAGGTATTTTGGTGGCACTGGTGGTTAATGGTTTAGGAGAGTACTCACTGTGGTTGAAAAGAATGTTGGGGGTGGAACGGGCTTTCAGGATGGCACGGTCCAAAGAAGGTGGAACGGATATGTTGGTGATGCCACGGGCAATGTCTGACCATGTGTTAACAAAATGTAGGGCAGCAAGACCATCTGCAGCAGTATGGTGGACAGCTGCGCCTAGGCAAACACCCCCACACTTGAAGAATGTCAGCTGAAAAAAGAAAAGAAAAATCAAGTTAATGTGAATTATTCGAGTTTTTAGCTAAAATTCAATTATGACAGATAATGAAAGTTTCTCTCATGGTGATATGATAACAGATTATTCTTTTTAAGCATCTGAAGTTATGATTGGCACATTTTGATCAGTGTTTTTCTTTACAAGAATTTGACACAAGTTTGACTGATAAATATTCCATGTCAATTTCTTTTTAACAGCAAAGTTTCTTCCAATTGATCCGTTGGAATTCTACTTTTAAAATGTGTAAATTTGAAAAATCTATAAAAGTGCATTTAGGCTTTGTAGTTCCACAACTTGGGAAATTTAGAAAGAAATCAACATATATATGGACACCCGATGTTTTCATTTTGGGTTATAAAGAGGAGTCGCGCATGACATCGTCTGTCCGACCATCCTACTTGGGCTGGGTTGGTGCAACACTTAATATTTTTGTCATAAAAATATTGGAAAAAAAAGGTGGTGATTTTTTCTAAATACATTTTTTATGTTGACACAATAAAAATGAGATCCGAGATATATTTGTACAATCCCATTTTTCTTGCATTGATCCGATTTTTCCCCACTCGCTAATGACCAGCCGAAAGACAACATTCATTCTTCCATTTTCCGAAAACTTTGCATTTAAATTAAAGTCGCTCTAAATTTCCTCAGTGCAAAGGAACTTCAAATTAAAAAAGAAACGGACTGTTTTAGCCTAGGGACGATGTGGTTGATAATCTACCTCACACGTTTCGGGTAGACAAAGATGTGAACCATCTTTAAATAAGCGACCGCATCCACAACTCAATCGATACTACTCTGCAACAACATTAATAGAAAAGCTGATTAAAAGCTAAGCAGAGAGATGATTTTGTTTTATATTCTTTTCTGAATAAAATACAATGACTACTGCTCCTCCTTTTATATTACACAGTTTACATTGGTATTTGATAATACTGTATTGGGTTGTACCTATTGACCCAAACCCAAACTACTTATTACAGATATAGGTAATGAATGAGATATCTTTCATTCATAATTCGCTCCTTCAATCAGATCTAGGGTTTCTTCCCTCTTCTCTTTCTGCGCCGTCACTTCTAACTCTGAGTTCTTCCTTCAATCTAATGAAATTTGTTGTAGATAGCGGCTTCGTAAGGATGTCTGTTCTTTGATAGAAAGTTGGAATGTGGTTTACTTTTAGTCTCTTGCTTATAACCTTCTCACGAACGATTCGATATGATTCGTTCGTGAATGTAAGATAGGGTTTGCAGTGAGGGAAACTGAACTGAGGTTGTCGCACCAGATGATTGGTGTGCTTTTGAGATCAATTTTGATTTCTTGCAGTAGTGATTCTATCCAGGTGATCTCTGTTGCTGTGCTGGCTATGGATCTGTACTCAGATTCTGTGCTAAAACGAGACACGGTAGCTTGTTTCTTTGAACTCCAAGAAATTGTGTTGTCGCCCAGGTAAATACAATACCCTGATGTCGATCTTCGGTCATCAGGATCGGAGGCCCAGTCTGCATCAGAGTAAGCCTGTATCCTTAATTGTTTTGTGTTGTTGAATGTCAAACCATGATTCAAAGTCCATTTGGGGTATCTTAAAATACGTTTAACTGTTTTCCAATGTTCATTGAGAGGTTTGTGCATATATTGACATACTTTATTCACGTTGTAGCTTATATCCGGTCTGGTTATAGTAATGTATTGCAATGCTCCCACAATGCTTCTATATTGTTTTTCGTTTTCAATGGCTTCACCTCTGTCTTTTAAGAGTCGAAGATTGCTAGTCATAGGGGTAGGTAATGAATTAGCATTATCCATGTTTGCTCTTTTCAGTATGTCTAGAATGTATTTTCTCTGGCATAGGAATAGTTCTGTACTTGATTTCTGTATGACTTTCATACCTAGAAAATATCTTAGATCACCCAGGTCCTTGACGGAGAATACTTAATCCAAATGCTTTATTGTCTGATCTATGATTCTGTTGTTACTTCATGTAATAATAATATCATCAACATATATCAGTATATATGTAATACTATCATTCTTGCATTGAACATAAAGAGAGTTGTCTGATTTTGTTGGTGTAAAGTCTTGCTCCATTAGTGTTGTCTTAAGTTTTTCATTCCATACTCGTGAAGCTTGTTTTAGACCATAAATAGCTTTATGTGGCTTGCACACAAGTCTATTGTTGTCCCCTTTTTCATACCCTTCTGGTTGTTCCATAAATACAACCTCTTTTAAATCTCTATTGAAGAATGCATTGTTTACATCCAGTTGTCTGATTCTCCATTTCTTGTATAGTGCAATGGTCAGTATGACTCTTATTGTTGTTGGTTTGACTACAATAGAAAATGTCTCATTAAAATCAAAGCCATATTGTTGATTATAGCCCTTAGCTACAAGTTTTGCTTTGTATTTGGAAATGCTTCCATCTGGATTTCTTTTAATCTTATATGTCCATTTGCAACCAACTATATTGCTGTCTTTAGTTTTGGTTATGAGACTCCAAGTTTTGTTTTTAATGAGTGCTTTATATTCCTCATCCATTACTTGTTTCTAGTTGATGTTTGTAACAACATCCTTATAGTTGCTTGGCTCAGTCTGATTTAATTGTGCATTGTATACTTTTGGCTTATATATTCCACTCTTTGATCTTGTGATCATATGATGTCCTGTTTTTGCAGATTGAGGCTCATGTGCACTGATGTTATCATTTGTGTGTTGAGACTTGGATGGAGACTGCTCTTCCTCTGAGCATATACTATTGTTCTGGCCTGTATTATTAGGAGGAGAACTTGAGATCTCTTGCAAATCATGACCTGATCCAGTATCTTCTCTGGGTACAGTGAGTTGTGATTCATTGTTTCTCTGCATGCCTTCTTCAGTTGGACTGGTACTCCAGTCTGACACAATAGGTATTGATGCTAATGATGTGCTGCTTTTGTTATATACTTTCTTTGTGGTTCTGATATTTTCATCTGCAAAAGGAAATCTTCTTTCGTTAAATACAACATGTCTTGAGACAAATATCCTACCATCATTACTCAAATATCTATATCCCTTTAGATTGTTTTCATATCCAAGAAATGTACAAGGGTGGACCTCAGACTTAGTTTATAATTGTTATATGGTCTGAGACATGGGAATCATAAGCACCCAAATGTCTTTAGACTTTGATAGTCTAGTTTAACCCCAAATAGTATTTCAATGAGATTTAGGTGTTTGAGTACCTTGGTAGGAAGTCTATTAATCAGATAGACTGCAGTGTTGAATGCCTCTGGCCAGAATTTTATTGGCAGAGAGGCTTGAGCTAGTAGAGTTAGCCCTGTCTCTACTATGTGTCTATGTTTTCTTTCAATTAGCACATTTTGTTCTGAAGTATATGGGCAGGTTGTTCTTTGAACAATTCCTCTTTTTTGAAAGTATTCCCTCAGTGGTTTATATTCACTACCCCTATCAGTCTGTATTATTTTGAGTTCATTGTTTGTTTGCTTTTCTGCTTGTGTTATAAACTGCACCACAGCCTTGCTTGTATCTGCTTTTGATTTCAAAAAATATATTCATGTATATCTAGAGTAGGCAACAAAAGATATGTAATACCCGTATCCATAGTCAGAACTTACTGGTGCAGGTCCCCATAAATCTGTGGCCACCAGTTCAAGTGGTTTACTGACTATAGTATTGGAATCTGCAAATGGTAACTTATGGCTTTTGCCTAATTGACAATAGGTACATATATATGGTACAGATACATCAAAAGAAATATTGTTATTACTGAGTACTTGTTTTACAACATTTACACTATGATGTCCAAGTTTACAATGCCACAAGTCAAAAGTTTCTTTGTCTTTCTTAACATTTGATACAGAACTGTTGCACCACATATTTCTAATTTTGCCTTTTCCTGTATTTCCAAAGTTGAACTTGTATAAACCCTTGTCCAGTTTACCTTGTAGTAATATTTCTTGATTTAGTAAGTCTTTAGCAACACAGAATTTTGGGTGAAACTCAAAATACACATTGTTGTCATTAGCAAATTGAGATACACTCATCAAATTTTTCTTAATTCGAGTAACTCTTAACAAGTTAATGAGGTAAAGATATCTTTTACCTTTGATACTGCTAGTTCCAACATGTGTGATGTTTATAGCTTCACCATTACCCATATGTATAGTATGCATACATGTGTATTCTTTATTGCCAAAATTGATGTTTTGAAGATTACTTGTAAAGTGGTTGGTAGCACCTGAGTCTGGATACCAGTCTTCATTTGTTATGTCCTCCGTTCTGGTAAGCCTTTCTGAACTTGATTGTTGCATTCTTGTATCTTCTGACTGATTGCTTGATCTTTGGTTGATGTTTGCCATATTTGCACTTGATTCACCACTTTTCTGATGACTTGGATAATATTCAGTGTTGAGTCTAAAATAGCATTGCCTTGCTGTATGACCAGGTTTTTCGCAAATCTGACACTTTATTCTATTGTTATTCCATCTATTATTCCTTCCTCTTCCTCTCTGACTGCCACCACCTCTCTGACTATATGAGTTTTGTCTGACATTTTGATTTTCCTGTGCCTTGTTTTTTGAACTTGATGCATAGTTGATTGACAGTTCTTTTTCCTTCCTCTGTTCCACCCTTCCTTCATGTGATAATAGAATTGAGTGAACATATTGCATATTGGGTAGGTTTTGTTGTGATGAAATAATTGCAACAACAGATTCATATTCTGCATCTAAACCATTCAGTATAGTAAGAATTTGCTTTGTTTCTGATACTTTGTGACCAGCAGTATCAAGAAGATCATAGTATGACTTTATCTTTGTCAGATATTCCTGCATTGTCATATTATCTTTCCTTAAGTTTTGCAATTGTCGTTTGTAATACATGATTCTTGCAGCTGATTGTGTGCTGAATATTTGTTGTATTGCAGTCCATATCTCATATGATGTTTTGCATCCAACAAGTTGAGTAAGCAGGGGTGGACTAACAGATGATATCAGCCATGCTGCTAGCAGGCTGTCTTGTCTTTGATAGTTGGTGAATTCTTTGTTGATGATTCTTTCTCCTTTGCTGTTGGTAACCATTCTTGTAGGAATTTCTGCAGTTCCATACAGATAATCTTCTAAACCATAGCCTCTTATGCTGGTTTCAACTTGATATTTCCACAATATGAAGTTGTTTTCATCAAGTGCAGTGGTTACTAAGTTATTCTTTGGTTTGATAATATTGTAGGAATTTGTTTCGATGGTTGATACTTCTTGATTGTTTGGTCTTGACCCTTCCTGATTCTTGATTCCACTTGATGCAGTGGATGATACATCATCATTTCCTGCCATGGTGGATTGTCTGAGAGTGATGTTGAGATTCTTGATATTGAATCTATTGTGGTGCAGCCAAGCTTGTGAATCTTGAAGCGAGACCCTTGGCGTGGCACTTCAGTTAAAGGTTCTTGATTAAAGAACACGATAAGAAGATGATACTGCACTCTCAGATGATGAGAATGCCTATAATTGAGAGCAACAGAGGGTGGTGGATGATGAGACTGATCTGACACCACCTCTGGATGGTTCGATGATGAGGCTGAAATTCTCTGATGAGATGTATGGATGATCAGAAATTGATTATTGTCGTTTGATAGTGCTCTGATACCATAATAGAAAAGCTGATTAAAAGATAAGCAGAGAGATAATTTTGTTTTATATTCTTTTCTGAATAAAATACAATGACTACGGTTCCTCCTTTTATATTACACAGTTTACATTGGTATTTGATAATACTGTATTGGGCTGTACCTATTGACCCAAACTACTTATTACAGATATAGGTAATGAATGAGATACCTTTCATTCATAATGTTCCACTAAAATACAAATTGCTTTGCTAAATTTGTGTATCTGTATGATTATATTAAACATGTATTATTATATTAAACATGACTGAAATTAGAAATAAAATATATCAATAGGCGACTGGCAAACATTATCTTTCAGTTGTATATAATCTATTCTCCAAACTAAAGCCATTTAGCCTATAGGCCAAATTTGAACATGCCAACAAGACTAGATATGGTACTTATGAATAAAATGCATCAAGCTAGATATATCAACATGCATTAACCCTCACGTTGTTTGAAGACCTTTTGAAGGTTCGTAATATTTCTATCTTTAATTTTTCCTGGTGATTTTGTGGTATAACAAAAGGGTTGGACTGCTTTTAAAAATTAGAATTCACGCTTTTATTCTCCTCCTCACGCTCCAACAGTTAGTTATGAGCATAGGGACAAGGAGAAAGTGTGGAGCACTTCAATATTTAATCGCGGAGAACAAGACAATTTTCAAAGAACCGTTTAAATTAAATGATTTTCTAAAACCCAACGAGTTTCGGAATCCAGTTTTAACCCGAAACAAGTTTCAGAAATGAAACTTTCGCTATTGGGTTAGCCATGCACTTCATATTTCTTGTGACTTGCATGATATCATCGAATGATACAAGTCTTGCTCTACAACGCACTAGAATGCCTCTCTTGCACCTTTTATTTTTATTTTCAACGGCGAAAAAATATCAGAAAAACTGTGTGTAAGCAAACCACCAACGGTTGGGTAAAGAGATTGAATTAATGCTTTTATTTCCTCTCCTCCTACAAATTATAACGCTTCTAGAGATGTTCTTAGTCTAATGGTACCCATTAAATTTGCAAAAGATATGTTATAGAATCAATTGAGTTTGTTGCCACCAAATTTGAAATACTCGAAATCAATTGAGTTTGTTACCACCAAATTTGAAACACTCCGATCAAGCATCTGCTTAGAAAAACATACATATTTAGTATGCTGATTCAGAAAGCCGTGTCCATTTGGTTGAAATGGAAATTCTTGAGTGTTATTGTTGAGATCTCACGTTCAACGTTCTAAACAACTTGTTGAGGACTAATAGCCATGAAACTTCAAACACAACTCTTTCCTTTAACTACAAATTAACTACAATTCTACCTCTTGCGATAAACATTTACCAAATTCAACGTTCCTCGATCCAAATAACTAAAATGTGCACTCTAATTTTCGATAAAATACACCAAGTACAAATCAGTTGCATCTATCAACGCAAAAGGTACAATGTTAGCCAAATTTAACATCTCACCTGAAACATAACCAAAGGAACATCACCATTCTCCACATTGGGCACCAACATATTCCTCATCTCATCAGATGGTTTAAAATCACCAAAATCATCGATTTTCAAATCTGACCGTGCAACCAAAAATAACACACCATCACCACTGCATTTAATCTTAACCCGACCGGTCTGGTCCACTCCAAGCCGACCGGCTAGTGGATAGAACGGAACCAATACCTTCCCAAGCGCATTTTTAAGCGGTTCGACTGAGAAAAAACCCGGTGCGTTGTTGGACCGGTAAAAGTAGACAGTAGGAGTATGGGACCGGGCTACCAGTAAGTCGAAGTTAGAAAGCCATATGCCGTGGTTTGGAGTGGCTGAAGATGGAACTACTAAGCTTCTTTCTATGATTTCTATCATTCTTTTTTCCGTTTTGTTTCACTTTTCTTTGGATTGGCGATTTATAGCCGTAGCATCGAAATTGTTTGTTTAATGAAGTTAGTGCCAGACACAATAATTATTTTACTGAAAATGCTTTCCACGTTTGCCTTCGAAAATAGTTGTAAAAGCACGGGTTAACAGAATCATAGCAAGTGGGTTCAATACGCACGAAACGGTAAGAGCATATACAGAGCCGGCCTGGGGGGAAGCCCACCAAGCCCATGGGCTGGGGCAACCCCCCACACCTAGGGCAAAAAAAATATATCGTTCTTTCAAATCCCTTCTCTATTTCCACCGCGACAAATTCAGGAATCAGGGTTCTGCCGCTTCGATGATCCATCTGCAGTTTGCTGCTCGCTCGCTTAGTCGCTTGGCTGCTCGCTTAGTCGTTTGCCTGCTTGGCTTGCAAATTTCGCTCGCTTAGTCGCTTGGCTACTGTTCACAGATTCCTGGAAATAAGGTAATTTTTTATTTTTAGTTGTTTCTAAATTGATGAATGAATTTTATTAGGTTTATTTAGTTGTTTTTAATTTGGGTGAATTAAACATGGAATGTAGTTTTTGTTGCAAATTTGTTGGCTGTCATTTAGGAGTTGGCTGTCTTTGATTCTATCTTTGTTCTTGCACTTTATTTTGCCTGCTTGGCTGCTTTATGTCTTCAGTCTGTTCACATTTGTTAGCTGCACAGCACTTAATTTTGATTCACTAGTTTAAATTACATATAATGTATATCACAGCCTATATGCCAGATAAATAAAGATGATGTACATTTGGCCAATCTTGTTCATTTTAACTGGTAAACTAGGAGGATTTTGGCAAATTAAACAAGATACATACTTGTAAGTTACTTGATCAATTCCTGTTTTAATATAGGTTTTCAGCTTTTTGTAAGACCTTAAATACCGCTTATGAGCTATTCGTATCAAAAAGTAACAGTATGCATAATGATAGCTCATTTCAACTAAAAATAAGCCTAGCGAAACAATATCGATGTTTTTTTGCTGCTTTTATTGTTCCAAACTTAAAACAGAATTAAGATTTGATTGTTGTTTTCATCTTAGACTTTTATTTCCTTACTTTCAGTGTACTTATCCTGTTAAATGTTGGAGTTATCCAGTTAAGACTTTTCTAATTACCGATATAAACCACATAAGCAAAACAAAAGATGAACCATAATACCTGGTATGCTCCTCCAAGATGTATAATCACTGCAATATTAGCTATATCAATTAACCAAAAGGGCTCATAAAATCCTGTAAGAATATTGCCTGGGGCTTTACTTCCGAATGCTGCATACCCTGAACAGCCAAGTAATACATAGAACAATGTTGTTCCTGCAATACTATACATAGTTGCTTTCTTCATAGTTTTGTTTTCTGGTGGTGGAGATCTTAACGTGTTCTGAAAGAAAAATCATGACATAAACTAAATCATTTGAAATAAATATATTAATGACTCATAATTGTGTAACAGTTAATGATATATCCATGTCACACTAGTATCGGAAATAATGCTTATGCGGAGAGAAGTTTTTCGAAGTTGAAATTGATTAAAAATTATCTTCGATCTACTATGTCACAAGAAAGATTGAACGGACTTGCAATGATATCAATTGAAAGTGCGTTTTTGGATAAACTTAATTATGACAATTTGATTGAAGAATTTGCTACAAAAAATGCAAGAAGAAGCATTTTTCTTTGAACTACTTGAATATTGTAGCCTACTTCATGTAGTGTCTTTTGAATGCAAAGTGGCCGTTTTGTATGTTATGGTCTTTGGGCAATGAATATGTATGAATTATTATTGCATTTTGTTTGATGTTTTTATTTAATGCATGTTTGTTGTTTGATTTATTTAATTTATGTATCGTTGATATGTATGAAAACGTATGGATATGTATATAGGAATGGGCAACAAAATTCAAGAGTGGCTTAGGCAACGGATTCTTTGGGCCGGCACTGAGCATATATGAAAGTTAAGTCGTATTCATATGCATCCTAATAATTATTGTCAAAGATGATTAATTATTAATTAATAAGTATAAAATATGATTAAAAATGAGGTATAAAAATAGAATAGTTTATAATAACAAATATAGTGTAACAAACACAACAGCTTCAAAATATATTTAGCGAAATATTACAGCAATTAATATATTTTTTATTTGGTGTCAAACCGTGGTCATTGTTAAACCAACTTTTGGTCTAACATCCAAAATACATCTAAAATCTAAAATATAGTATTTATTATGTAAATTCCAAACATGCTCATAGTCGAATATATATATATATATATATATATATATATATATATATATCCAAATATTAAAAGTCCATGCCATTCATAGGCAAAAGTATTTAAATCTAACTCATATGTAATATTCTTCATTCATTGGTTTGTATGTCAAAAGTACAAGTCATTTTTTTTGTTATTGTCCAAAATGTCAAAATGGTGCTTATATATAATTTTATATATCTATTGATTCTTGTGTCAAAAGTACAAGTCAAATTCTTCCTCATATCCCATTAAAATAGCTCTCAAGCTCTAACGTGAACTTGGAAATGCCAAGTCCAAAAACAAGATAGGATAAGAAAAAGAAATAAGAAAGGAGCCCCTTCTTATATGGGTTAGGTCCCTACTTATAGTAGTTGGCGAGTAGTGTGGCTAGCTTTTATTGGTCGATTAAAGTTGACGCAGATTAATGACTTGACAAGATGAACGATCTTGATGGTGACATATGTCCAATCCTAGAAATTTAGCAGTTTATGCGGGCTATTATTTTGGTCGTGGTATGGACAAAGATGACAAGGTTGAATAGGAATACTTTGAGGCTTTTATCATTAGTTGGACGTAACTACTCTCTCTTATTATTGCACTAGCTTTCCATATAAGTGATTTCTCTCCTCTCTTTGTGTTAAATATCACTCATGTCTCAATTCTTTGTATATACTTGAATTAGTTTTCTTTATAAGGATTGATTTTCATATTTAGATGAGTACACCTCCTCGAAATATCCTTAATACCTTCACTTCCATAATAGTTTCTTCCAACTAAATAGCATCTTTTCTCCTATATTTGATAACTCTTTTATACTTCTAGTAGTTCCTTTACTTCTTCGATAGCACTTTTGTATCTTTGCGGACACTTCTACATCTTTGGTGCCACTTTTATATCTTTGATAGCTCTCCAACTCTACACTTGCGATCGCTCAATTTTTATACTTGTGATAGGTCCATATCTTTACTGCAATAGTTCCTCCATCGTTACTCTTATGATGGCTCCATCTTTTACACTTCTGACAACTCCATCTTTACACTTCCAACAATTTCATCCTTACAATTATGATAGCTCTTTACAATTATGATAGCTCCATATCTACACTTGCGATAGCTCCATCTTTACACTTGCTATAGCTCCATCATTGGACTTACGATAGCTTTATCCTATACAAATTCAATAGTATCGCCAACATAATAGCTTCAAACTCATAACAACCTTTTTGATCACCTTCCTTAAGAAAATGGGGTATAACATTTGCCCTCCCACCCTCCGCCCGTAAGCGTTTGCTTATGCTTTATCTTAAGCAAACACTTACTTTCTCCTTAGGTTTCCCATTTTTCACTTCTTCACTCCATCCTTCTTCTCACCAACATCCGAATTATCTCTGCCATTATGATATATTTCTTTGTTCTTTTTGACTTTGGATGGAAATTTCTTGAATTATATAGGCTTTATACAATTTTTCCATAAAGAGTGTCTTGTGGTTCCTTTTCATAGCTTTGATGATATCCCTCTTTTTTTGAAAAAGCAAAAGCTCCTTATCACTTTTTGAATATTTTCTTATTGAAAGTATCCTTTGAAGATGGAAGTTTTCATTCAAAAACTTTTTATTATAAATCTCTTTGAAAAGTAAAGGTTTCTCATGGCTTTATTGACAAACTATTTATTGAGAATGCCTTTTGGAATACGAAAGCACCTTCGAACTTCTTAAAATTATTTTACTCCAGGCATCTCTTTGAAATAAGTGAGTTCTTTACAATTTTGTTGAAAACTCATAATATCAAAAAAATTGAATACGACAACTAATAGAATTATGCCATAGGAGAAATTATGTGATTTTATTATATAATTCTAGTTATGTAAACGATCTCATTTGAAATAAAGTAAGTTTTTTGTTTTTTTTTTCTATCATACATGTTTGTTATATTATGATATAAGCAATGAATAAACGAACATTAGACATATATAAGTAGGAAATCCTTGGGAGGAGTGTTTTATCAATCGTAGTTATCAAATGTTCATTACCACGATTAATGAATCGATACAAACAAAAGCTCAACTCTTTAAATGTTCTTAGTCGAGATGTATCGAGAAAGGGATATCAACACATCGAATGGGACCAGTGTATTTAACGCTCTTTATACAATTGACGGTGATTTACTGATGACCATTGAAGGCATCAAGAGATTACATACTTGTGCTTGTTTGGAACAATCATAGAAAGACTCGACGAGAGTCTTCTATAGGATATATATATATATATATATATATATATAACTTAGTCAAAATAAAAGATCTCGGAGTAATGATGTACAGTGGTGTAACAACTGACACCTTAATGGGCCTGAATTTTCGCTAAATCGAAAATCCAAATCCAGTAGATACGATCGTTGGTGTTTGGTGTCCTATAATAAACATAAGTGTATCAGAGATTATCGATAAGAACTCATAGCGGAATAAATAAATATAATAAAATGTATAATTACTGACCAAGATTGATACCTTTAGTATCCAGTATCCTTGTCAGTGTCGAGCATGCATTAGGAAACATGTCCTTTCATCGTTCTCGCCTTGTACCAGTACATGTTCATCTAAATTTATCATGTGGATTGTAATGAGGAGGGGGTCGAAACAATGTCTTGGTGATTGGAAAATTACATACTTTATGCATAACACTAATTTATGCCGATTGTTTTCCATTACATGTTATGTCTATTATTTAGAGCTTAGTTATTTTGACTTCATGTACGCATACAATATGCCCAACCTGTTTGTGATATACAATAACTATATATATATATATATATCATAGTCCCCCGTGGACTGTGATACATTCCCCGTTAGTATCCATAACTCTACGCCATTTCGGGCGTCCACCATTTGTGTCTAAGCCGAATTACCAACGTACACCAAGAAACTTCCCGTTAGTGCCTAATAAGGACATTGCAACTATTTAGATGTATTCTACTTCGTCTTAAAGACTAATCTAACGGTTACCTAGCCTTCTCTCCTAACTATAAACTAACTAACAAATAATTTTGAGGTAGTGAACGTCCCATACAAATCCTATACTAGTAGGAGGTGTAATCCGTTTAGGCGTAACCCAAGTCTTTCTAATGACCGCTCTAGGGTCGATGATACTTTAGACCTATGTATACAGTCTTACTCCTCGCATATATGGTACCAACCTCGCTGAAATAGCGACAAGCCTATGCTCACTGTTTTATTTAGATTGCTTATTGCATCAAGGAAATGCTCACTTGGTTACTTAATACCCCCTTTAAGGGTTGAAGTAGACCTAACTTCATCGTTTAAGACTTCAAACCGAGACGAACCCTACTTTGGTATATTCCCTAGACCTATGTACGAACGTATATTCCCATAGGTCCTACGGTTGGAAATTTCCTACATTGGTGCAATATATACACAACTGCTAGTAACCCCTTTGCGGAGGGCAGACTTCTGTTTTGCAACATTACTGACGTCGCATTCCAACCCTTACTAATGATTGTTACTCATAGTTAATATACGTCATTTGTCTAGATCTAATAGTTCACACCCGTCATAACGTATACTTGAGGCTATATAAATTTAACTGCAAAATTACTATGCCTCCTAAGTTCAATTATTAATATTCATACACTTTTATATGAACTTACTTCTTAACTCTTTAGTACTATTAAATGTCTCTTGCTGCTTATCTCTGATTTAATAGATTACGTACTTCTTACCGTTTAATTTCCAATTAGTATAATTAGATATGTTCTACTGTTCCTTTTTAACTAATAACTATACTTCTTTGATTATTATAACTTTTCTAATTTCTTATTCCGTTGTCTTGTTATTACTTTCATCGCTTATTGTTTATTTGCTAACTTACTTTTAAACATGTGTACTAAATTAATAACGAACTATTGTTATTATTTCTATTCATAATATTTTGGTTTTACCTTTAGGGTTATCTATATTTTAATACATTAGAACTACATCTTCCTAAAGATAATTTTAAAACTATAATTTTCCATAAATTACTTAAAAGAAGATTTTTGTTATGTTTAGAATTACAAGGAATTATCTGTTTTGCTATTATTGAAATAGACGGTACAAAATATGGTAACATCCCTATTTTGTATGTCTCTTTCTTTTGGTCATATTTCTTGTTATTTCAAACAATACACCTTCATACATTATTATAGAGTTGGATAATTTATAAAAATTTACATTACAACATACTTTATTCCAATGAGTTAAAATATTACTTAAATCCCAATCCAATTCGTAACAATGTTCCATTTATGTTTAATAACATATAACATTCAGATAACAAACTTGGAATTTACATAAAATCTTATTTATGAATTATTTATAACATTTAGGGACTACTTTCACTCTTACTTTCCAGATTTAGGCATACACGATATTTAATCAGGTTTAATAATTCACAGAATATGTAGGCAAAGTTCTCCAATTTACTACATATATATATTTAAGCCTACAAGTCCAAAATTTACAATTAGGCATATAAGGAACAGATTCACAATGGGATAAATTCAATATTATATAAAAATATATAATTTCCCGCTCACCTCTAAACTTCCAAATCTTCAGATCTAAATTTGTTATTCCTGATTGACTCCATTTCTTTCTACCAAAATATGTATCAAAAGTATATTTATATTTATTATAATTATAGACCCGAGAAGAGATTTGAATTAAATATAGATTTGGATTTAAATTTACAATTTACCTTAGCTTGGTGATTCGATTCAACCCTACTCCTCTTCTCTATTATTCTCCGTTATTCTCTACTTATATATATATATATGTGTGTGTGTGTGTGTGTGTGTTATAGTTTATACAATTTTTTAAGAATTCGTGGAGAAAAGAAAATGACAGAGCTTCGTCGTTGATTTAGAAAATATGAGAAAAAAAGTGAGAGCCTATGCCTATATTTATAGGGGTTCGAATCAATTTCAATTGTTAGATTAGATTATATTAAATCCTGGTTGTTCGGTCTAGGTTCAATTTACACCGCTAACTTACCACCGATCGACTGCTATACTCCCACAATTCGACCACTAGTGGTCGATCGGTCCCAATGAGCGGGTCGACCAGTTGATGTATATGTTAATTGTTGATTTTTGATCGGTGTGTTTCCTTGTGCGACTTATTTTATTCAATCTGTTTAATGTTAATATTACATAGTGGCTAAGGTTTGGTTAACGTTAAGTTAACGTTAATTAATGATATTTATTTCCTTAATTACATATATAATTATTTTCGATATGAAATCTTCAAATGTTAATAACTTTTTGTTTGAACTTCGATCGTCAAACATTTATATGAAAATTGATCAGAAAATCGTCACGAACACAACGGTGTAAGTTTCGTAGCTAAATTCTGATTTTTGTAAAAAAATTCATTTTTTGGCTTTAATAATTATTTATTAATTTCTTTTTAATTAATTATCATTTAATTTATGGGTTATTACAAGTGGTCTTTTGACTTAAGAGTACTTTTGAGCTTGAGTGTGTAATTCGTACTTTGATTATAGGCAAGCATATGAAATAGCGACCGTATTACGACCATAGTTGAATACATGTTGTAACACCTTAACCGACACACTACTTAAGATAGGATTCTCTCCTTCTTTATAGAAGATTAGTACAACCGTAATTGGTTAGTCACATGAAAGCCAAAGTCTCTGACTAGAGCAAAATGGCTAATCGATAAAAGTTATCAGATTGAACTAAGGACTTTAAAATCAACGTACACAATTAATAAATATATTAATAGAGTTTTTACCTTAGACCAAATTTTATATATCTAAGTGATATAGTGATTATTCAACGAATACGTTCATAAACTATCGTTCCCAGGTGAGCTTATAGATCAGAAATATGATTTTTCCTAATTGATCTCTAAGCTTGAACTTGACTCTATCTTATATCTCAGCAATGTCCATATTGACTTTGATATTTAAATTGTTTAAATATTGACTGTGGATCAAGTTGATGCCAGAGAGTCAATACAACCATGTTGTCAGTTATTTCAAAAGTTAACTGTTACAACCAATTTTCTCTACAAACATATGAAATGCACGTCGATAAAATAAGCACAAGTAGAACTGCATAATCAAAAGGAGAAAGAAAAAAGGTGAATTCAGTCATGGTGTCGCCAAAAAGAGGAAACGGCACAAAGCTTAGACACCTCCAAACCCAACAGACTACACTTAGACGAATATGCAGTCCATATGTAATCAATAATGTATCAAAGACCATGAATGCTATAGCATTTAAATTAAATCAAAGAAGCGCTGCGCAATCTCTATAGGAAAACTGCATTGACACTACAACCACATCTAGTGGGATGCAAATAAAGAAGTCATCCCTCAAAAAGTGACCAAGTAAGCGATGCATATAAATAAAAGCAAACTCAAGAGATTCGCCTACCAAAAGAAGACAAAGTCTACGCCAATTATCCTGTGTGACAGCGTCGTTACCACCTCCAAGACTGTGCCGACTTCACTCTAAGGTTGCTCTACCATCCAACTAAAATCAAAATTGCGACCCCTTTGGAGACTGTGCCATCTTTCACTTACAAGTCAATTTCACATCTTCTTAGAATCAATGTCACCACCTCATAAATATCCGCTTTAACACCTTCCTGAGATGAGGCCAATGCTAGCTTTAGGTCCAAGCCGACATCTCCTTAAAGCATGCATATCTTCAATTAAGGAACATCACAACAATAAATACAGATTTCATCACTATGTTCAAGAGGAACTATGCCGAATAAGAACAAACATGGAAGTCATAGTATATTAAGCTAGCAGAGAGCAGTCTTCAGGGCGGATCTAGAGGTTAATCTCCTAAGAGCCCTAAAGTCCAAATTACCCGCCTAAATCGAAATTCAAAATTTCCACCTTCAACCAAATCTTTAAGACTAAAGAATTTTCCATTACCTTTATTCACGTTAGCAATCCATGCACAAATCATCAAGCCTCACAATTAAGGACACATGAAGGGATAAAATGGTGGTGGAGCAATGAAAAATTAGAGGATTAGCAATCCACGTGATATCATAGCACTATAAATAGAAGGTTACTATAGCAAGGAATGGGACTTTTGGAACATTCTTTGAATTCCATACTACATGTACTTGTTCTTTCTTTACCATTAGATAAAAGTTTGCACTAGACTAAAATATATAAGAAAATGTTTGACTCGTGGATGGAGGATTCCACGAAATTCGAACTACGTAAATTTCCGTGTCTTTTACTTTTTCTGCTTTTTATCTGCTCCTTCTAGCATGAGATTCTTTTTGGTTTTAAACTTGACATTTTAGCAAGCAGCTAAAGTGCAACTTCCTAATTGTGTAAGCATACAAAGACATAATTACTACCATAAAGCAAATTTAATACTACTTATATCTATTAATTCTCGATTATGATAAGCGTTCAGCACCATAATTGCTTCATAATTAATTGATTGCCGTGAGATAAAAAATTTCATTAACATTTTGGTGCTAGAAGGAGGGCTGATCCTCTAGTAAACTATAATTAAAGTACCACCTACTCAATACCTACACTTTCCCTAGAAACTCAAATCATGCAACTTGACAACTCCTCAACCACTTATTAACAAGAACCTGAACACTAACTGCAAAGCTAGGAAATAAACACTTCACTTTCTTATCCAAAATTCCCTCTCCACCACAAAAAATAGCCATCGATCCTATCCTTGACACCCATTATACCTTCATTGCCCAAATTGACGAAAGGATGGCTAACATGGAGAAGCTAGTTGCCCAAAATCCAACCAGATCTCATCCAATTCTCATAGTATTACAACTAGCCACCAGCATCACCCTGCTACACAATAGATGCAAGCAGGGGAAAACATGGTATTCTCTTTAATGAGAATGATGATGTTGGATTACTTAGTTTAGGACCAAGGGCAAAGAATAAGGTCCTAATAAATCCAAATATCAAGGGAAAATCAATAGATATCAATCCACCGTTGCTATAAAAGATTAAAAAAACAAATTGCACAAGGCGTGAATGAAGCTAGGTCAACTTACGAAGGTGGCTCATCATGTGCAAACGAGAAATACGGGGAGATACGAGAGCTTAAAGCCTGTATAGAGCAGTTGGCTAAGATATGTAAACGGGGAAAT
The DNA here is from genome assembly GCA_030737815.1 of Allium fistulosum. Taxonomy (NCBI): domain Eukaryota; kingdom Viridiplantae; phylum Streptophyta; class Magnoliopsida; order Asparagales; family Amaryllidaceae; genus Allium; species Allium fistulosum. The sequence goes on along the minus strand of CM060904.1, from coordinate 1,186,826,003 downwards.
AAGGAAGGAAGGAAGGAGGAGTGCTCATCCCCATTCAGTGAGGTGGTTATTGAGGCAGACTTACTTGATAGCTTCAAGGCACAACCATCGAAAAGGGCGATGGGTCGTCAAACCCGAACGAACACCTATGTACATTTGAATATTATATAGACATCTTAAAGGTAGGAAGACTGGCTCACTATAAATTATTCCATGTATATATCTTGTGAGAGCAGCTTCAAGATGGTTTCAAAGATATTTGCAAGGAGAAATCCAATCTTGGGCATAGTTGTCTATAGACTTCCACAGGTAGTTCCACACATGAAGAGAAATCTTCCTCGGTCTATACTCCTTATCCTCAGTTATGTAGAGGGACGACGAAAGCTTGCACAGTTTTAATAAATGCTTCAAAGAAGAAGCAGTGTGGATTCGGTCACCAGTGACAAAGCATTGTTGATGGCAGTCCATTCCAAAATAAGAAGACACAAAGACATACAGAATAAAAGTAGCAGAAAACCATATAGAAGCATGAACGCCTTCTGTGAAAGCGGTAGTCGGTACATACGCACCAAAGAGACAAAAGCTGCTGGAGAAATGTCAGTTGAAAGAACTGCACTGACCATCAATGATAGAAAGCAGGGGGCAAAAGTGTATAACAACCCCTTACAAAACGACCGAGGTAATTTAATTTTGCAACAAAAACCCTACTCACTCACACTCTGAGGCTAGATCTATGAACCGAGCAGGGTAGAATTAGCATACTATGTCCCAAATAAAAGGAAGAAAGCCGAATCGAATAAAGACGATGCATATTACAGGTTCCATCGAGTGAATGGATACCACATATATAATTGTCGCCATTTGAAGAATGAAATTGTAAGGCTCATTCAAAAAGGCTACCTGGGAACATACCAAAAAGATACTCTAATAGCTCCTACAAAGAACTAGTCTCTTGATACTTATGAAGATTTGGTGGGGAATCCCAATACCCTCGTTGCTTCCATTCAAGGGGGACCCCACTAAGCAAGCCAAAGAAAAAAGGTGCAGGAGAAGTATGTGCAGGAAGGACATATTGAACAACGAATTTTGTTCCACATCAAGCAAAAGCTAAGATCAGACATAATTTTTTGCTTCCGCAGAATCGAATGGGGTTATATTCTGTAACGACCTGCAGATTCGACACATTAATTATATATTTTTAAATAATTGTTTAAAATAAATATTTGGTGGAAAAAGAATTTTTTTTGTAAAATTGTCCTTTTGGGGTTTTTGGTGGTTCCAATGGGTTTAGAAATATCAAAAACATATATTTCGATATTGTAACACCTTGTAAAATCAGCCCTAGTTAAATAAGTAAGTTAAGGGAAATTCAATTAAATACATAGGGATAAAAATGGAAATTTTATAAAAGTTGGAATTTAACTACGAAAGTTATTCCATTGCGTTCATGGCGAAATTCTGATATGTTTCCATATTAATATGCTGAAAATAGGGCTCAAACAAAGAAGTAATGAGCGTTTGAAGTTTTCAGATTTAAATTAGTTTAATTGAATTCAAACTCAAATGAGTAATTACATTTAAAGTTTGAATTTCAAAAATTAACCATGATTAGACTTGGGGTTAAGTAAACGTTAAAGTTAACAATTAACGTTAAAAGTTAATTAATGAATAAAATAAACGCAACAGAAACGAAATTACGTCCCCAAATTTAATGGAGAGGTCGACCCCCGACCTCAATCGGTCGACCCTTAGTGGTCGACTGGTGGTATAGGGGAGGTCAACCGCTCCTATTCAGTAGGGGCTAGGGTTTTTTGCTAATGAATGTTCCAGATTTATCCGTTTTTAACCTAGTTTCATCTGACGGTACTAGTGCGTTTCAACTTCTATAAATAGAACCCTACCCTCTCCACATTATTTATAATATTTTGGGAACATCAACGAAACTCTGTCAGTCCATCTCTTCTTAGATTCAGAAACCACCCTTAGGGTTTCAGATAAGAAATCCTATATACCTATCTTTGTTTATATTTTGTTTCTAAACCTCTTATCCTCCAACCTTTCAAAATCTAATATATATTCAAATCCCTTATTGTATATATCAAAAAGAAGATATCTGAAGGAGATTATAATGGGCGTTGCAAATCCAAAGAGAAGCAAAGCTAAGGGCCAACTGTGAGTGAAAATCTTAAATTTTAGTAGTTGAATAGTATCATTTGGATTTGGTATATGCCTTGGGAAGTCTTGGATTATGAAAACATCATATTAAAAATCCACAAAATTCTCTCAAAGAGAAATGTCAACTCTTAGGATAGGAATCTTAATATTTTTATGTTAAAATAATGGAGTTTTGTGGATTTTTCAATTTATGTACTCCACCTTCTATTCCACTTCTTATTCCTTTTCTCCAGATCTGATTAAACGATTTAATTAAGAAATGGTGTTTAAAACACAAATCTTTATTCATAGTTTACACCGCTTGTTTCTATAAAATTAAATAGAATTTCCCTTGTTTAAATTCATATAAAGGAAGTTGAATAGAGCGTAGAGTTGATTAAATTGTAAGTTTCTATTTTCAGTTTATTCCATTGTTTTAATAAGAGATAAGTTGGATTTAAATTCTATATACAAGTCTATTTACTACAATTATGGATATGAGTATTGAATCCTTGTTATGGATATTAGAATCCCTTGTTATGGATATCTGAATTTGGATATTATTGGTAAAATGAAAAAAAAGGAAAGACTTGTATTATTATAGTAAAAAAGGAATTGAAATTTAACATTAGTTAGGCGTAATCTCCGCACGTATAGAATGATAAGTGCGTATTTATTTATATATTAGTTAGCGTAATAAACATATAATTATAACATTGCATAGTTAATTAGGTAATAATTATAATTAAATCCCCTTAGGAAAGTAATTGATATTTTAAGGTGCAATAAGAAAGATTCCTTATAAGGCCTTAATTATGAAATGATAAGGTGAGTATTATATATAGAGAGTATTCAAATTTTGGCTAAGTCATTGGGATGTGAGGTTGGTCAAAAGGCACAAAGAAGTCTGGTCAGCTAATCTGGCTACCAGTAGTGTGACTTTGGGGCTGAAGTGAGACATCTGCTATGATAAGTATTTATAATGATGCGAGGTTAGTCCTAAATTCTTTAGGGTAAATTTGCCTAGCTAATTTAGCTACCAGTTCCTATGCATAGTTGGACTAATGTGAGACGTAATTATGAGTATGGGTTAGAATATGAAGAATCTGCTTTAGGGTCTTGAGGTATTAAGTGGTTGTTGGAGGGCCCTCCTATTGTCCTCAAATGAAGTAGTAAATGGCCAAGGGGTTAGTCATTAGGCATGATAGGTGGTATCTCAATAGGGGTCTGCTTCGGGATAAGCTATTAAGTGACTGATTAAGGGTCCACCTTTCCATAAAGAAGAATTAAATGGCTCAAGATATTCCCACTACAACAAAACAGCCTTTTTACAACGGGCAATGCCTGTTGTAATATGGTTTTCGCAACGGGCATGTGCCCATTGTAATAGGCCTCGTTGTAATAGATCCACCACATTTTACAACGGGCAAAGCCCATTGTAAAAACCGTTGCAATAAACTATATAACAACGGCCATAACCCGTTGCAATAGCCTATGTCACAACTTGTATTGACCGTTGTAAAATACCTATTTAACAACGTTTGTTGACCGTTGTAATAAGCTGATATAACAACGCACATTGCCCATTGCAAAATAAATACAAATTTAAAAAAAATTACAACAGCATCCATGCACTACATCCATACAAATACTAAATATTGTCGTAAAATAATTAAAATCACATACTAAAAGCTAGAGTCATAAAATTTTAACACTCCAAAAAGTTAGATAAGTTTACATGCCAAATACATAAAGCGTTAACACATAACAGTCCACTACCACATACATCCTCCTTGACTCACTGTCAATTCCTGCTTCCAATTGTGCAGACTCCCCAAACCATCCTTTCAGCACTGCACCAATTAAACATCACAGTCAACCACCGTACATTCTCTTCATCCACTTACAGTCAATTGCCCGCTACCCGCTCCACTGCACAACCATCCTGCACACTCCAAAAAATCTACTTCTCTGCCTCTCTTCTACAACAAACCACAACATCCCACAGTTCACACAACATACTGCCTATAAAATACTGCTGCCCTTCCTCCTTAACAAACCAACATCCACAGCCACTACACATTGCATCTCCATCATCAGTTCAACTGCAACCACCATCCCTCTACCCACTACACCTTCAAACAACATACAACCTCCACCACTACTCACTGTCACACTAACACCCTCCTTTGCATACTGCTGCTACCAACCTGTACATCTCATAAACCACCAACTTGCACAAAACTGCTGCATACTTGCATACATACTATCCCTCAACAATCAACCAACCTCCAGCAAAACACTTCCATCACCTAGACTTCACATTCACATACAACTTGCCACTACTGCATTCACGTCTTTCTACCATCCATCTTACTTTAATTCCCCCTATAGCACACTAGAAACAACATCCCTTTCATAAACATCACCTGAACATACCACATTCCATCTCTCAAACAACAGTTAACTTAATTTCACAACATACCATCATTGCCTTGCACTGCTCAACTACCACATTCCCTCAACCAACGTAACTACCACATCAGTGCCATCCGTACCTATGGTGGTAACTTAATGGCTGCAGGCATGGGTCATCAGAGAACGATCCGTTGTTTAATTGTATGAGCAAAGCACGTTGAGTAAACTTTCGCTGTCAATGCATACACCACCAATTGAATTGCTTAATCATACGGTTACCTGTCGAGAAGTAAATTAATTTTCAGTATTAGTAGCTTGATTGCAGCGTTTGGTTCGGTGAAGGTGGTTATCTTGATATCGTTTAATGGCAAAAATCGAGAGAGAAAATTTCAAAATAAACTATTGAAGGTGGTATTCTAAAGTTTGACTGGGAAAAGTTTTGTATATTAAGTGATATTTGTAACGTGGACCAACTATCCACTAGTTGGTTCCTTTTCGCTCAACCCTTCTCACGGTAGAATAATGATCTGTAAAGCTTAGCAGAAAGCTCGTACAATTAATATTACGTTAAGGTGTTACTATAAGCTTAGCAGAAAGCTCTAGTTGTGTACTATACACAATAGTAAACATGTTCCAATAAATGCACACTATTAAGCAATCAGTAAAACTAACATACCACTATTATGCAATCAGCACTAATTTCAATTTTTGGACCATCACGTTACTTAACAAAAGTGGAGGCAAGGAGAAAAAAAGCCGTACACATATTTCGCTATTATGCATTAACATATAATGCTTTAACAATGTGATATGCAAGTTCGACTTTAGGCCATGTTAGATCATAACCAAGGATAATCGATTTAAGCTATATAATGAGATATAGTGAGCTAACAATGCCATCTTTACCTGCGAAAACTAAGTAATAAGAAATGAGTAATGTTTAGAATAGTTATACTAAGACTATAATCAAGAACATTTAGCTGATCTATACAAGATAAATAAACTTGAGAATTTGAGTAGTTATTAATACCTGCTTCATAGTCTTTATTAGTTCCTGAATCCGATCCAAAAAGGAAGGAAATGCAGTTCGTTTTATCACTAGATATAGCATCTGAGTCTGTCAAATTAATGTTTTCTTTACTTTTCCAAAAGACCCGTCGAATATTGAATCCTCCTTCTGTTTAACAAAATGTTCAATCTCACAATTCATTTAAGCTCATCTTGAGAAGATAGGTATAATAGGCTATAAATATATACCAGTTGGAACAAAGAAGCTGAAACATGATAAGCATGTAAAAGCTTCCTCAACTCGATCAATGTTGTTGACTTCAATTGGAGTGAAAGGAGGAGCAGGAACATGTGTTTTTCCGTATGGAGAAGCAGTTGGATTTTGTCTTCGTCCTCTTTTTCTTTTACGTAAAATAACTCTTTTAGTGATACAAGAGTGACAATTTGGGCAGACCAAATCATGAGTTTCCTGTTCTGTTATAACTCTTTCAACGTCATAATCCACAACTTGCTGTTCAGCTTCTTCAAATTCCCAATCATTATTCTTTTCGTTAATATCCTGAGATCCCAATCCATTTTCAGTTATTTTGTCGCTTGAATTATAGCCATCTTCATCCGTTGTGCTACTTGAATCTTCGTTCTCTTTAGCGATATCAACACCTAAAAGGAATACAAATGTATATGATACATGTTAAAATCAAAATATAGGTAACATTTAAAACTAATGAAAATGAGCACAACTTTTTAGGAAAGAAAATTGGAACGAGGATTTGAATCAGTCATAAGACAGACAAGGACTTTTGGACTAAACAACGAATTCCATGTTCTGTAGTCTTTAACAACTGGTCGTGTATGAAATCAAAGAACTAACCTTTGAGTAGTGCAAAAACAAATGGTGAGAATGGAGTTATTACTTATTAGTGGTTTATTATCCATCGTCGGTTGGCAATTTGTTCGATGTTTCTGAACTAAATGTAATCCAAGACCACTTAAATGGTAGGTCCAATTGCAGTGATGACACTTCCATACTCCTTCAATCACAGAAAAATTCAACTTAATCATGTTATTTCTAGTTACTTTATTATTATATATATGACCATGATTAAAACAGCGTGTACTCAAATTGTAATCCATATACGTCTAACATTATGTTAGCTTGGTGCCTAAATTGATATTAATATCCAGTACACTCTTATCAGATATATAGTGGTAACTTCAGTAAAGACACTTTTTACACTCTCTCATTCTCAATTCATACGATTTATATCTATTCAATTTATTCCTGCAATTTACTCCAAAAAAATAAAGATGGAGATTTCCATGAATGATGCTAACTATTAAGCTACACTCATTTGCAATTCTAAACTCCAAAGCAATGTATAGTTAGTAGCTAATATGGTCACATAAGGAAATGACTACCTCAAATACTTATTTACCTGAGCTAGCTTGTATCTTATCTTTGTTAATATTTATTTATAATATAATTACAACATTTGATTGACCACAAACTCCTCAAAATGGATTGGCATGCAAATGAGGTCACAAATTATTGTTATTATTTTTTTAATTTAGAAATTTGCTATGTAAATGATGTTATCAAGTTCAGATTTTGGTCCCAACAAGAAAAATCATATTTTTTTTCTTATATATATGCTCATTGAAATTATGTACAAAAACAAAATTTAAGGGTTTCAGTCCAATTTTTCTCACTTATAATTCATATGCATGTGCATTTCAGGTGCCATAGAACTTGTTATAAATAAACACAGTTAAACAGTTAAACGTATTTTTATCCAAATTGAAAATTTTCATATTCATGTATTTCTGTGTATCAATGAATCTAACACTGTCGTATTTGGTCCCGATGATTAATAACTATGGATGACTGAAACATCTATAGCAGTTAATTTTGAACCTGCAAGTAGGGGAATGTTACAAGTTGGTATGAGGTTATACTTATTCACCACTCCCTAGTTTGATACAGAAAATTTATCTCGTTAGTCAACATGTAAAGAAGGTCTGGTTCTACCTATTTATGTATATTAGATCCATTCATCCTCACCCTCCCTTTATCTGGACCATTGAAATGCAATATTTTTTCAATAGGAAAGTCAGATTTAAGAGTTTATCAACAATTAAATCATTATATTAAATGTTTTCTAATGATATATGTTGATGCCTACAGATTAACTTTTGATAGTCATATTCTATAAAGCACATTTTCATTGAGATAATAAATTTTAACTGCAAATTTATTAACTTCAAATATCTTAAATTAATTTAATTAATCATGTAAAAAATTTAAATTTTGAAACCTTGTATTTGACATTGCAATCACATGACTGTGGCTGATTTTTAGAATTTTATTTTAATATTTTTATTGGCAAAAAAATTGCTTATGCATTTATTATTGCAATTGAGAGGTTAAATTCTAAATGTAAATAAAACTTAATGTTAAAAATGTTAGTGATAATTTTAAATGTGACCTGCAGGAAATGCAGTTTTAACATTTAACTACATCTGATGTTTGTCAACGCCACATCCAAGATGTGCAATTTCAAGTGCATCACAGCTAATGCATTTTTTGATATTATTGCCCTCTAACCCTGTAAATGACTATAATATTGCGAGAAGAAATGATCGATTAATCTGATGAAATTAATTTGTAAACGATTTGCAATATCTGTTGAAAGAAATTCGTAGCATTGATCTGATGGTGAAAACGATTTGTAAACCGATATTTGTATTAAAAACTATTGCATTTTGGATACTCACGTCAAGTGAGGTGATATAAGAGAAATAATAAGGAATCAATTAATCTATAGTGCAGATAGAATTAAGTTATTGGCGAAGAGTACTATTATGAAATACCTCCATTGTGATCGAAGTACACACTATCTGCTTCTTCAGTTTCCTCATTATCTGTATCAGAGCTTCCAATCATGACCTTCTTCCTTTATCTAATTTCCAATCCAGCTTCCACGCCTAAACCTTCATTACCAAACCCCATGTTTTCAAAAATTGGCATCCTATCAACCATTATTTCGGCCATTGAAGTATTGTCCTTGATATTTCAATAACTTCTATATCTCTACAGATGACTTAGTTAGCTCACTATATATACTTGCAGCCGGCTTCGAATCAAAGTGACAAAGCAAATAACCGTATATAATTCGGCTTCAACAAATTCAAAAGCCCTAATTTTTCGAGCAAAGAAAAGAGGAAAAGAGGAACGAGAGTATTGCTTCACGGAAAAGAAGAAAAGAGGGCCGGCCTCTATAATTTTTCTTTGGCGTGCTATGGTATAAAAATTAGGGTTACCTATTACAACGGGCATTTTAAGCCCGTTGTAAAATTGGCACCTATTACAACGGGCAGTTTTAGCCCGTTGTAAAATTGGCACCTCTATTACAACGGGCATTTTAGGGACGTTGTAAAATTAACATCTATTACAACGGGCATAAAATGACCGTTGTAATAGCAATCTATTACAACGGACAAAGATTGCCCGTTGTAAAAAAGACGTTATATAAGAAATCTATTACAACGGGCCTGAACTGACCGTTGTAGTAGCCTATTATTACAACGGGCAGCAATTGCCCGTTGTAAAAAGGACGTTGTAATAGAGTATTTTTGTTGTAGTGTCCACACGATGTTAGCTAGATAGTCACCATTGAGGAGTCTTCCTTGGGAATATGTATTAAATGATGGGATCTACCTCAATTGAGATCTTAAATGGCCAGCGTCTGCCTATTTTCCAATAAAAGGTATTATGTTGCTTGGTTACTATCTCTCGCATTGTTAGACATTTATGACGTTGGCTATGGGTTACGGGATTTAGAAACTTGCTTCAAGAATGTAAGGTATTAAATGGTTGTTTGAGGCCCACCTCCTTTCACTACAAGAAAATATTGTATTAATAGCAAGCGGAGATTGTATGGAAACTTGTCTTGCTATGGTTAGTATGTTAGGGGTTATTTAGATCAAAAGATAGCTTGAGTTTGCGCCATCTTTAAACAACAAGAAAATTTGGCAGTCCAATTCTATGTTTCCCTCCTCCTTATTCATGTGCTGCCAACATTCCTTTTCACTTCACTTCCAAATTCCAAAATCACCTCTCCATTGACGAATCACCTCTCCACTCACGAATGCTCTTCAATCGTGAATCCCTCCTCACTAGCTTGATTCCACAACCCGCTCTATTCCTCCAAGCTCGCCGTGCTTTTCTTCAACGAAGCAGATTCCTCCACGAGTTTGAAACGCAAAACTCAACAAAGGTGAAGCGTGATTCTTCAAGGCAGCTTAAGTATGATTCTGCAAAGAAGCTCGACTCCTCAACCAAGCTCGATTCCTCAACGAAGCTGAAGCGCGATTTCAACTTCGAAACTTGACTGTAGGTATATTTTTCAATTTTTGTTTTTTTTAATTGTGCATTTAATGCTTGGATTAATGTTTTTCTAAATGGTTTTGGAAATTTTTGGTGAAGAGAGTATTATTTATAAGTTTGCTATTAATTATTTATAAGTTCCGATTTTGGCTTGGCTTGTGGTTATTTTCCATGTCTGCAGATTAAATAATGTTGTTTAGTTGATTATTCTCTTTTGTGTTGACTGCATATATGAGTCATTATAATTCATATGATGCACTTCAAGTAATTGCTATATTGTTCCTTCACTATAGTCCCCTGTAATGAAATATATGCAAAGCTATCGAACATAAAAAACAAACTTGTAATCAAATATGATAGGTTTCTGAAAATCACCACAGGTTACAACACACTACAATTGATATGCACGTAAAATTAACTATGGAAGCAAAAGATAAATTATACCTACGTGATCTAAATCAACTGAGTCAAGCTTGAGTCAGCTATATTATAATTTTCAATGTGTCATAGATTCGCCTCTTTGACCTCTCTAATTAATGAAAAACAAAATTTAAAATCTTAGGATTATAAGCATATTGAGATGTAGATATATAATTGTGAAGTTTCAAAGTAAACAAAATAATTAATGGATGTTGTGAGTTTACATCTGAAATTAGAATTATAGTTTTCATTTATGACCTATAAATGAAACTATACATGGAGTTATGTTAATAAGATCCGAAAGCATTTCATATAGACTTTAGACTACTAACAAACTATAATTAATGCCGAACTTTTAAGTCTAATTTCCAGATAATAAATAAGATAAACTTACCCAAAATGTAAGCGAAAAATGCCTTTGACAATGCAAAGAATCTTAATCATATAATACGCCAACTAAAATAGTATTGATTGTTTTCTCCTTTAGTTATTTTCAGAAAAAATGAAAAAATATTATTAAAAAGATTAAAATGGAAAACCATTGAAAAAATGACATTCAAATTTATTTATGTCTAAAAAATAGTGTTTCTGGAGAATAATATCTTAAAGCATATAAAAAGGAAACTTCTCATTGTTTGGAGAAAAAAATTCCTCTTAATTTTTATTTTTAATTCATAAAGAATAACTTTTATTAATTTGTATAATATAATGAAAATGTTACTCATACCAGAAAAACATATTTATCTTCTTCGGCTTTTAGAGTGTGCTTTAATCCACAAATACATACATACATATGTGTGTGTATATGTATATATGATTCCCTTTATTTAAAAAAATTATCCTTAATAAAGAAAATAATACACATGAAATAAAATATATAAAGTGTAGAAACCTGTTTTCAACTGAATTTTTAGAATGATCGAGGCGGTTGAGAAAGAGGTTCGGGGTGTGGCTATGGCAGCATAGCAGGTGGCATGATGTGCTACTTAGCAGGTAGAACATTGACCCCGACAGGAACACAAAGAAGGGCCATCTTGCCATCATGGCCCTTCCCCTACTGCTTGACTCTTCTATCTTCATCAGAGGGGATAGTACCAACAGTCAAATCATATGTAAAATATTTAAGTACTAATATGCATTCATCTCGTAATTATAATTACCATAGATTTTTTAAAAGAGTTCTTTAATTTTGAGTACAACGGTAAGCAATGTGCATTAAGTGTATTGTTTTAGAAAACGCTTTTATTAAAGGGTTAAACAACTTAGCTAGACAAGGGTTAAACAACTTAGCTAGACAAGGCTTAAACAACTTAGCTGGTGAGGAAAAGATGAACATCATGCTTCAAAAAATTACATAACAATATCAAATGAATTTGCATTTCTTTTCAATATGAAGTACAACAACTATTGTCCGTTGTTGTTTCCCTTCTAGGACCCAGTCAAAGTGTACAATAAGACAATACTAATACAAGTGGAGTTGCAAATATACAATTCAACGTCATCTCTTATAATAATGCATGTTAGATTTAACAAAACACAGAACATATGCAGTGCTATACCATATTACCTTTACCTACTGTTAACATTATGAACAATATAAATAGAAACTACAATCTAATTTAGCATTACATTCAAAAGAGAAACTTTTTATATGATAACATCGAGAGGAGAAAGAAAGAGGAAAGATGCTTACATCTCTACTATTTGGCATTTAATTAAAGTAAATGCAAAGTTATTTTAAAACGTCTTTGGTAGATGCAATAGTATAAATGTAACATGATTCAATTCATTGAGCATCGGTACTTGTACATCATACTGATTTGCATGTGGATTTTAATAAACTTGTAAGATGTGAGGGAGAATGAGGTTGTCATAAAAGGGATTACACAGTGACATTACGAAGAAAACCGAAAACTATTTATTTTCCTATTAATTTTCATAGGATGAAAATAAATGATTTTTTTTATTTTTTAACAATATTAACTGTATACAGCGGTGTAAATATTTCTTTTATTTCTTCATTACCCAATTTTATAGAACAATGAGTTACTGATGGTGTATGATGCAATTTGCTGGTTATAATATATTATTTACTTCATATTACTGACTATATATTTAGAGATTGCCAATTTATGAAAATACTGAATAACTGTCTAGGAGATGCATAAGCTTCGACGGTGATGTGAAAAAAGAACGTAACCGGATAGTAGTAGACCATCATCTTAAAAGCTTCAACCTTGCTTTTTGTGTCGCTTGCCTTCATTCTTTACAGTGGTAGTTGTGAAGTTGTCAATTATTAACTCATTTTCAATACTGTAAGGTAAGAAAGTTCTATTAGAAAAATAACTTCAAAGAACTATAGATAGCAATCTGCAAATCAGTGGGCATACATTACATTGCAGACTCGTCTATTTTCTTTGAATTGAAAATAAGTAAAAAAAAAATATCAAATTAAATTGATATGTAATTTAATACCTTTCCATACTCTAAGTCAATGTCATCCTTGCTACATGTAACGAATTACGTGGAGTAAATTCAGTTTTCTTTTGAACATTTGTAAATATATTTATAGACCTTTAGTAAGAAACTAAGTTAAAAGAAGGGATATAAAATGAAAATTCAGTTCAAATGCAGTATGAAATATAAAACTGAATTGATTAACAATACTATGACCAAAGGATAAAGTAATTTCGAATAGTGTTGGTAATAACACATTTAAGGTTAAAATTTTAATAGAACAGTAAGCAATATGCATTAAGTGTTTGCTTTAGAAAATGTGTTTATTAAAGGCTTAAACAACTTAACTAGACAAAGTTTTTGCAAATTTAATTTATCAAACATCATTAATACTTGCACACTTGTAATGTGAAGTGATTGATTGCTTATTTTCAACTTTTGTTTGTTGGGTCGATTGCAAGGCAGATAGCTTCAGTTTTTTCTTTTTACAATGTGTAATGTAACCGCAGTTACTTCAATCATAACAGTTTTAGTTCTTGATTTGGAAAGAAAATTTGAAATACTTGAATCTCTTGTTTTAATTATTGATAGAAGGACAATGGAATTCATCTATTCATTTCACAGGTAGGATTAATCCATTTCAATGCTCATCTTTTTTCTTCTTGAAATATTAGCTGCCTTAAGTTTCTTTCTCATTGTAATTAATTTTTGTCATATTTTTTACTTATCTTAAATGAAATTAGATGAATGTCTAATGTCATTTGTTGCTTGTCTAAATCATGGAAGTTTCTATTATCTTGGATTAATACCATGTTCATATTCATCTGAGTGCAATTGTAAGACCAGAGTCTGGTGCATGTGTGATTTGTGTGTGGGTGGTACTATATTCTCTGGTTGTGTGCATATAAGTGTGCTCTTGAACTTGGGTATGTATGCGTGTGTTAACATATGGGTGTGTGTGTTAGTGTGAGTCTATGAGCATAGCCTAGCATTTGTGAAAGCGTGAGTGTAAAAGTGGTGGTGAATTATGATCGACAAACAGTCTTCATTCTTGCGTTTGAGTGTGTACCTGTATATTTATATTTCGTGTCTCACTGCTATTGTTAGAAATTGATACCTAGATTCCCAAATCGAGTGATACCCTAGCTGATCATTGATGATGAAGAATAAGCAACGTAGAAAAGCTTGTTCGGGAGATGCTTGGAAGCTGATTTGGAGAAAGGGGGAAATTTGAAGCGGTGAAATGTTTTTGCAGAACGAGATAAAGTGGAGCGAAATTTTTCTTTCGGTGGAAAGAATGCCAAACCAGATTTTTCGTTCGGTAAATGGTAGTGCCGAACGAGTTGTTGCATCGGGTGATTATGGAGCGGCATTTGGGCATGTCGAACGAAATATTTCGTACGGTATTTGAGCATGCCACTCCAATAGGGGAGATGCCGGTCCAGATTTGAAGTGCACTTTGCCGAACCAAATGTGTGCCGAACCAAATGATGCCGAACCAGATTGCTGAGCTGCTATATAGCAGCTACCCCTCCTCATATCTTCAATCTATAAATAATGGAACTTCTGGACAACAATAGCAGCCATCCTAGAGAGCTGAAACTCTGTAGAATTTTGTCTGTATTGTTAATTCTTCTTTTGTATAGCCTCCAAAAGTGAATCAATCTTGTAACTCTAATCTTTAAGTGATTAATAAAATCTCATCTCCCCAAGTGGACGTACACTGCCTCGCGGTAGTGGAACCATTATAAATACCGGTGTTATTTATTTTTCTGCATCGCATAGATCTGTGACTGTCTGTTCTGGTGTTTATCTCTATTTGTTTCGTCTCACTACAATCACGATCCAGTTTTTTCCACTGCGTTAGGTTTTTTTATTCCCTTAGACTGATCATCTGAAGGGATTTTCCCCAACAGTCTGGTATCGGAGCATCAAGGTTGATTGAGGAGTGTTAGACGCTATGTCAGAAGATGAAGCGACTCTAGTTGTTACAAGGCCCTATACTAGAGGGATGTATATCGTGTCAGGATCACAATAGGCAATTGAGAAATGGAATGGGGATAAAGACTTCGAGAAGTGGCAATGGAGGATGAAGGCTGTTCTAATGAGGAATGAAGTCTATCTAGTAGTGTTTGCCCTTGAGGAGTTGACGGTTGACATCTCAGTCACGGAAAGGAAGGAGATGGAGAAATGGGCGTTTACTACTTTACAACTAACAATGTGAGAGAATGTTATCTCAAAGATTAGCGGTGAGACCACTACTAGGGGCATTTGAACCAAGCTAGAAAATCTCTACTTGAAGAAATCTCTGACTAACCGTCTGATATTGCTGAAAACATTTTTCACCATGCGGATGAGAGAGGGTACTTCAGTGAAGGAACATCTTAATTTCTTTGATGATCTCGTGATGAAGATGAAGACTGTTGACTTGAAGATGGATGAGGAGCAAATGATAATGATTCTTTTGTGTTCTCTTCCGGAGCGATACACAGGTTTCGCTAACAGCCTTATCCTCGCTAGAGACACATTGACAGTGGAAGATGTGAAGTCAGACCTTCTATCTGAGGGCTTGAGAGATCAGATGAAGGAGATAAGTGAAGGAAGTAGAGGTGGAAGTAGTAGTCACGGCCTGTTTGTTGAAAGAGGTAGAGAAAATAAGAAGAATTGGCACTCTAGAGGGCGTTCCAAGTCCAGGAAGCCCGGTAATGGCAGGAGAGGAAAGTCTAAGGACGGGAAGTGCTTTATCTGCAAGAAACCTGGTCATTGGAAAAAGTATTGTCCATATTTGAAGAAGAAGGAAGAAGACGAATCTTCATCATTTGCGGTGGAGAAGTCTGTATCTGACGATGTGTTGTCTGCAGCAGTGTTGGATGTCTCAGACCATTGGGTGCTGGACTCGGGGGCGTCTTTCCATATGATGCCTAATAAGGATTACTTCAGTTCTTTCATTGGACGAGTGGGAAGCTCTATTCTTATGGGTAATGATGCTAGCTATAGAGCAATGGGTGAAGGTACAGTGAGGATTAGGATGTTTGACAGAGTGATACGCACTTTGACAGGTGTCTGGTATGTTCCAGGTCTTCGGAAGTCCTTAATTTATTTAGGACAATTGGCATCTTTGGGATGCAAGGTAACCATCGAGAAGGATGGTCTGAAGGTTTCGAGAGGTGCACTAGTTCTTATGAAAGGAGATGCGTTCCAAAATCTGTATTTGCTAAAAGGAACCACAGTTCTTGGAGAGTCATATGTAGGAATAGATAGTTTTCGTGCTTTGGATGCCACAAGGCTATGGCATCTCTGGTTGGGTCATATTTCAGAGAAGAGCTTAGAGTTACTTCGGAGATGGAAGATGATCAAAGAAGAAAGCTTCGACAAGATGGACTTTTGCCAGGAGTGTGTGTTAGGCAAGAAAACTAAATTATCTTTTGGAATTGGACTCCATAGATCGAGGCGAGTACTTGAGTACGTGCATACAGATGTTTGAGGATCGGTTGCTACTCCTTCTCTTGGAGGAGCAAAGTATTTTATCTCTTTCATTGATGACTTTTCTCGGAAAGTATCGGTGTATGTGATGAAGGCCAAATCAGAGAGCTTTGAGAAGTTCAAAGACTGTAAAGCGCTTGTTAAGAACCAATCTGGTTCTAGGTTGAAGGTGCTGTAATCTAATAATGGCGGTGAATTTGTCTCTAGGGAGTTCCTCGACTTTTGTAGACAGCATGGCATTCAGAGACATTTCACTACACCCGGAGATCCACAATCCAATGGGGTTGTAGAAAGGATGAACATGTCTCTACTGGAGAAGGCTCGTTGCTTAAGATTGACGGCGGACTTGTCTAGAGGCTTTTGGGCTGAGGCATTATCAACTACAGCGCATATCATAAATCGAATTCTGAGCTCAGCCATAGATGGGAAGATTCCAGAGGAGAAGTAAAGCAGTGTATCTTGGTTACTTTTGAATTTTTAGTTGTCTGCGTACGATCACCATACAGGTGATGATAAGTTGGAGGCTAGAGCATATATGGGTATACTAATGGGATACACCAATGGTATCAAAGGGTATCGAATTTGTAACCCAGTTGATCAGAAGATTGTTCATTCCAGACCATGTTACTTTTGATGAGTCTGCTATGTTCAATCCGAAGGAGAAGCTATCTACCACATCAGAAGATTCTGATAGGCCTAAGGAGATGGAAGGAGTTCCCTTGTTCCCGCCAAGGAGTAGAGTTGTTGTTGATGCCGTCAAGGAAAACACAGTTGATGAAACATCATAGGATAGTCCACAAATATCTTCTAGTAGTGCTGGTGATGTGCATGAATCTAAAAGAATTTCAGTTCAAGGTGGAGCTGAAAGAAATTTAGGCGAAGCAGTACCTACCCGGGTTAGTTGTAGAACTATTAGGCCGCCCGAAAGGTACGGTGATTGGCAGTTTGCGAACCTTATCCTTGGTGATCAGTTTGATTATGCACTACATGTGGTTCTTCAGGAGCCGCTTGACCTTGATGAAGCTTTGAAGTCATATGACAGTTCGAAGTGGATGTGCGCTATGGAAGAGGAGTTAGAGTCGTTGAAGAAGAACACGACTTGGGATTTGGTACCACCTCCTCAAGGAAGCCGAGCCATAGGTTGCAAATGGGCGTTCAAGGTGAAGGATGATGGGAGGTAAAAAGCTAGACTAGTTGCTAAAGGGTTTTCACAAAGAAAGGGATTGGAATATGATGAGATATTCTCTCCAGTAGTGAGGCATACGTCCACCCGTATTTTGCTCGTTATCGTCGCAGCTCATGACTTGGAGCTGGAGCAACTGGACGTGAAAACCGCTTTCTTGCACGGAGACTTGGATGAGACCATCTACATGAAGCAGCCAGAATGATTTGTTGTAGATGGGAAAGAAAATTGGGTTTGCAAATTGAAGAAGTCATTGTATGGACTTATGCAGTCGCCTAGACAATGGTACAAGAGGTTTGACTCTTTTATTCTTTCACTTGGTTTTGATCATAGCATCAAAGACGCTTGTGTGTACTTCAAGCATTTAAAGAATGGTGGATGTGTGTACCTACGTATTGTACGTGGATGATATGTTGATTTCTTCCAAGGATAAGGCTGAAATCGATAGTTTGAAGCTAAAGCTAAAAGCGAAATTCGAAATGAAGTGCCTTGGAGAAGCAAAGAAAATTTTGGGTATGGAAATCCAAAGGGATAGAAAGCTAGGACTTTTGAGCCTCACTCAAAAGGAATACATTCGAAAGGTGCTTGCTCGGTGTAGCATGGAAGGGGCAAAGGCAATCAGCACACCCATGCCTTTGCATATACAGCTTTCTAGTAAAGGCACTCCAATCTCGGAAAAGGACAAGGCTTATATGATGAAGGTCCCATATGCAAGTGCAGTTGGCAGCTTGATGTATGCCATGGTCTGCACTAGGCCTAACATTGCACAGGCGGTTGGATTAGTGAGTAGGTTCATGGCAAATCTAGGAAAGACGCATTGGGAAGCAGTGAAGTGTATCTTCAGATACCTTAGAGGAACTCCAAACCATGGACTTGTCTTTGGCGGCAGAGGAAGAGATTTCAGCTTGGTTGGATTTTGTGATTCCGACTATGTCGGTGACAGAGATCGAAGGAAGTCAACCTCCGGATATGTGTTCACCATTGGTGGGACAACGATCAGTTGGAGAGCGTGGTTGCAGACGATTGTGGCTTTGTCCACTACAGAGGCAGAGCTCATAGCTACAATTGAAGCAACTAAGGAGGCGCTTTATTTAAGGCGATTGTTGTATGATTTAGGCTTCGCATATGAAGGCGTGGATGTGTACTGTGATAGTCAAAGTGCAATTCACTTAGCCCAAAATCTGGCATTCAGTTCGAGGACAAAGCACATTGAGGTGAGAAAGTCGTTCCTTGTCTGGATGAGTGAAGAGAAGCTAGTTCATCTTCAAAAAGTTCACACAAAGGAGAATGCAGCAGACATGTTTACCAAGTCGTTGCATGTTGCTAAGTTCGAGCATTGCTCGAACTTGATTCACTTAATGAAGTGCTAGGTGCCACGGGGTGGCACAGGGGGAGAGTTGAGATGGTTCATGAAGACGTTTGTTTTCATGGTGGAGATTGATAAGTTCTACACATACTAGGTACTTCGAACACTTTGTTGATGGACGGTGGCCTTGCCGGAGTTCTTTGACAGAGTGTAATGGGTGATGGCATTGCCGAAGCTCATTGAGTAAGTATCCGTTGCATGGAGCACAAAGGTGTAGATGGAGTTGGAAGGCTTGTTTGGAAATCTGGTATCAAGGTGGAGATTGTTAGAAATTGATACCTGAGATTCCCAAATCGAGTGAAACCCTAGCTAATCATCGACGAATAAGAAGAAGCAACGTAGAAAAGCTCGTTCGGGAGATGCTTGGAAGCTGATTTGGAGAAAGGGGGAAGTTTGAAGCGGTGAAATGTTTTTGCCGAACGAGATAAAGTGGAGCGGCGTTTTTCATTCAGTGGAAAGAATGCCGAAAAAGATTTTTCGTTCGGTAAAATGGAAGGCCGAACGAGTTGTTTCGTCTGGTGATTATGGAGCGACATTTAGGCATGTCGAACGAAATATTTCATTCGGTATTTGAGTATGCCGCTCCAGTAGGGGAGATGCCGGTCCAGATTTGAAGTGCACTTTGCCGAACCAAATGTGTGCCGATCCAAATGATGCCGAACTAGATTGCTGAGCTGCTATATAGCAGCCACCCCTCCTCATATCTTCACTCTATAAATAGTTGGAGATTCTGGACTACAATGGCAGCCATCCTAGAGAGCTGAAACTTTGCAGAATTTTATCTATATTGTTAATTCTTCTTATGTATAGCCTCCAAAAGTGAATCAATCTTGTAACTCTAATCTTTCAGTGATTAATAAAATCTCCTCTCCCCAAGTGGATGTAAACTGCCTCGCGGTTGTGGAACCACTATAAATACTGGTGTTATTTATTTTTCTGCATTTCATAGATCTGTGACTGTCTGTTCTGGTGTTTATCTCTGTCTGTTTCTTCTCATTACAATCACGGTCCAGTTTTTTTCCGCTATGTTGAGTTTTTTATTCCCTTAGACTGATCATCTGAAGGGATTTTCCCCAACAGCTATTTCTTCTCAATGCATGTGTTGAGTCCAATGTATATGAATTTATGTGTGTATTTGAATATATTAATATGTTGTCTGCATTTGTACATCCTATTTGTTGTTGCATACGTTGAAATCTTATTTTATCTTACTCTTACCACTTTTAATTCATGCGGCATAAAAATCTAAGCGTAAGCAGCAATCTCCTTACTTCATTAGGAATTAGTAAAGCAATAACTTATGTCTGCTATGCCAACAGCCATATGACAAATGCCCAATATAATATGTTTTTAATTTCCATATGTTGTTTCCTATTTTGTGTTGCATGCGTTTGGCTTTGAGTTTAAGGACACCTTCTTATGTATATTTTTGTGTGTGTGAGTTATATTGCTTGTGTATCCATGCATTAGTGGGTAAGTGTTTGTACATATATGTTGTAAAGCGTGTGTTTATATGAGTGCATTAGTGTGTTGGGTATATTTTAAAGTTCAAGTTAAATCATATAAATGAGTACAAGTAATTAACATATTCAAAAGCTAACATTTTCTAGTCCTACCATATTGGTTTCAGTGAATCTCCAATATACTAGTGAAGTAAAACTGTTACAAATATTTATAATAGTTAATTGAGGTTTAACATCATTCATGTTATTTAAGTGGTGCTTATATTTGTTTACAGGATGTGTTGTTGTCAACTTCACCAAGTGAAATCGACCTGCATTTACATATAATGGTCTGATTTCCAAGAGCAAGTTGCAGAATCATTATCCAAAATTTTCTTGCTTGATTTCATTATTAATACTAAGAACGAAACTAATTTAAGACATATAAAAATTTACTAAGTGTTTTCTCTAGTAATGCACTAATTAGGTATCCCTTCAGCATCATGATCATCTTAAGTAATGAGTACAATCAAAAATAAGGAAGACACTCATTTATTTGAAAATCGCCACCTAATACTTTTGTAACCAATCAAACTGAATACTTCTAATAAGCAGAATTTTCAGAAAATTTAACACATTCAGCAAGTGTCGTCAAAAAACAATTACAAGAATGTTCTGTAAACCTTATTTTTGGAAGGAAGAAAGTGAAATAAGTTTTAAAATATGGGCATGTGCCTAATTTCAACTTAAATAAATCATATAATACGTAGAAAATACATGAAAAAACATTTGAAGTTATATGAAGAACAAACTTTTTATTATTCGACTACTTATTTTAACAAAAAAATAGTTTATTTTCTATGGTTTATTCACTTCCAATTTTCTAACATTTTAAACAAGGCACAACAGAACACACATCCAAAAGTAAATATGTAACATACATCTTAAATATGCATTAAGATGGAATATAGTAAATATGTAACATACATCTTAAATTTTAATTAGTTTGTCAAGCTATTTTTTGATCTTTGTATGTTAAAAATTATAGTATGTTTGGACAATACAAGTATTGTCCAATAGCTCTTATTGCATGATTGATGTAAAACCAATATTTTATAATTAGTTTTTGAGAATACGAAATAACAAGGAATATGATATTAGTTATGGAATAAGGGTTGTTTCAGTAATGACTATTCCTATTATGCTTTGAGTTCATATGGTTCATCAAAAGTTACCCCTGTAGGCTGTATTAGCGTGTAAAATTACATTTTTAAAGTTAAATATACAAATCTTAAATATTATTTGCAGAAATATGTAACAGTATTTTTGTGTTGAAATAATATGTAGTTAGTTTTAATTTTAATTTTATTTTCTAAATTGCAGCATCTAATTTTAATTAGATGTTTGATGACTTCAAAATTCAGGATAAGTATGCTTGATGACTTTAAATTTTAATCTTCCGTTCTTTTATCGATGAGTATTAAATTATCATGTTTTTTTTAGAAATTTGCTTGTTGCAATATTGTATATGGCGATGAAAAAAGATTGGGTGCATTTACACAGGTAAGAGCACAATTTTAGCTTAAAATTTAACTTGAAAATTAAAATAATGATTTTTTTGTGGTTGTATTTTTTATTTTTACCGTAGAACTGGTATGGAGCACGAGCAAGGAATTTTGTGCATGCAGCAAAGAGAAATTTATGAAATATAGAAAAAAAATTGTGTCCTTGCTTAGATTGTCGAAATCTTACTCGTCACTATGATGACATTATTGTTGAGCATCAGATTATAAGAGGAATGGATCCTTTATACAAGTGCAGTAAGTGGTATAGTCATGGTGAGCAAGTAAATGTAGCTAAAAAGGTGAAGTTGGATGACACATATGAATTACTTCAAGCCATTCACTTTGAAGATGAAGAGTTTGTCAACCATATATTTTTCTCCGATGATAAAAATAATGATGATGCACAGAAAGGAACGGATGATTTCCTTAAAAATTTGAAAGATGCAGAAACTCCATTGTACCCTGATTGAGTAGATCAAACAAAATTATCTGTTATCACTACATTGTATAATCTCAAATGTGAAATTGGATTATCTGATAATGGATTTGATAAGCTTCTAAGTGTGCAACAATTGTTATTACCCAAAAATAATGTCCTTCCCAAGACTTTATATGAACTAAAGAAGTTTCTCAAAGTATTTGACATGGGATTTGAGAAGATTCACGCCTGCAAGAATGATTGTTGTCGTTTCAGGAAAGAGTATAAAGATTTGAATAGATGTCCGAAATGTGGTTCTTCGAGATGGAAGACAAATGAGTGGATGAAAGAGATAATGCAAGGTATTCCGACCAAAGTGTTGAGATATTTTCCAATTATTCCAAGATTGAGAAGAATGTTTAGATCCCAACGGATGGCAGAAGATCTAAGGTTGCATTTTAGTAATAAAAGTAATGATGATAAAATGCGTCATCCTATGGTTCTTTGACATGGAGCATGGTGGATGATAAATGGAAATCATTTTCAATTGATCCGCATAATCTTCGACTTGGTCTTGCTACCGATGATTTCAACCCATTTGACATTAAGAGTTCCAAGTATAGTTGCTGGCCAGTGATGCTTGTGACATATAATCTCTCGCCTATATTGTGTATGAAAAAGGAGAATATTATGTTTACATTATTGATCCCTGGTCCAAAGCAACCTGGGAATGATATTGATATATATTTAGCTCCTTTGGTAGAAGATTTGCAGCACTTATGGAGTAACGAGGTGGAGATTTATGATGCATTTAGCAAGACACTTTTTAACTTAAAAGCAATTTTGTAATGGACTATAAACGACTTTCCAGCCTATGGAAATCTAGCTGGATGTTGCGTAAAAGGCAAAAATGGTTTTCCATTATACAGTGTTAATACTCATCATCGATAGCTAAATCATAGTCGGAAAATGTCTATATGGGACATAGAAGATTCTTACCTCTATCAGATCCATTAAGAAACAAAAGGCTTGGTTTGATAACAACGTGAAGAAAGGTAACAAACCCAGAATTCTTACAGTTAAAGATATTTCTGTTATTTTGAACGATTTTCCAGGTGACTTTGGAAAAATTGAAAATAAAGAAATAGAAAAAGACAAGAAGACAAAG
Organism: Allium fistulosum; assembly: GCA_030737815.1. Classification (NCBI taxonomy): domain Eukaryota; kingdom Viridiplantae; phylum Streptophyta; class Magnoliopsida; order Asparagales; family Amaryllidaceae; genus Allium; species Allium fistulosum. Next base: position 1,186,802,555 of record CM060904.1, on the reverse strand, counting down.
AAAAGAAAGTATACAAAGAAGATAAAAATGATCCTACAAAAATATAGCCATCAAGGTGGAAAAAAAGATCAATTTTCTTTGAATTACCATATTGGGAGGTTAGTTCAAAATTTATTTTATTCGTACTAATCTAACTATAAAATTATATAATATTAAACTGTCATATTAATGATGTTTATAGGAACTTCCACTCCGCCACAATTTAGATGTGATGCATGTTGAGAAAAACGTTAGTGAAAGTTTACTCAGCACAATGTTGCATGATAGCAAATCAAAAGATGGTATTAATTCTAGAAAGGATTTAGAGGATTAGGGAATTCAACATGCTCTATATGCACAACCTCGTGGGAAGAAAACATATCTTCCACCGTCTTCGTATACTTTGTCTAGTTTTGGGGAAATTTTTTTTTGCAAAAGATTGTATGACTTTTAAGGGACCTGATGGTTACCACTTAAATTTCTAAAGATGTGTGTCGTTGGAGGATTGCAAAGTTAGTGGATTGAAGTCGCATGATTATCATGTTTTAATGCAACAAATGCTATCGGTTGCAATGAGAGGATTGCTCCCAAAAAAGCCAAGGAAAGCAATAACTCGTTTGTGTACATTTTTTAATAAAATATGTCAGCGTTTTCTTGATAGAGAGAAGTTGCAAAAATGGATGATGAGATTGTTAAAATTTTATGTGATCTTGAAAGATATTTTCCACCTTCATTTTTCGACATAATGATACATCAAACAAGTCATCTTGATAAAGAAGCTCGATTATGTGGACCGGTTCATTTTCGCTAGATGTACCCCTTCAAAAGGTATATGAAAACACTTAAAGAGTATGTAAGGAACTATGCACGACCTGAAAGATGCATTGCAGAAAACTATCTCGCAGAGGAATCCATGAGATTCTTTGGCGATTTTCTACGAAAATCATCAAAATTACGGGAGAAAGAAGGTAGAAACAAAGATTATGAGAATGATGATGCAATACTTGAAGGACGTCCAATATCAACATGCAAGACAATTACATTGACGGCTAATGAGAAGGAAGTTGCTCATTTGGCTGTGCTAATGAATATGGCTATAACAGAGCCATATTTAGTGTAAGCACATTTTTTATTTATTTTTATTGTCTTAACATATGTGTAATTATAAATGTAACTTAGCACCTTTTATATTATGTAGTATGCATTTGGAAGAGTTACAAAGTTCGGACAAGCGCATGGAAAGAAATGCTACATGACTATGGCAAATTCACACAAAAAACATCACCGATTGGATTAAAAAGAAGGTTAATTAAATCTTTTAAATTTCATTTATAGGTTTGAAAATATTAATTTTGACTATATTGAATGAATTGAGTTTTTTTCCAGATATCTATTAACTCGAGTGAACATGAGGAATTATTAAAATGGATTGCCTATGGTCCAAGTAGCACTGCTTTGTCTTGCAAAGGATATATAATTAATGAGTTGCGTTTTCATACAAAAGATGTTGAGAGAGAACTCATAATTCTGGAGTGACTTATGATGCTACTACCATGTGTAGAGCAAGTGCGAAAGATGTCTCTCAAGTAGTAGATGTGGTCACTTATTATGGGATTTTGACTGACATAATCATGTTAGACTATCACAAATTTTATATTCCAATTTTTAAGTGTCATTGGGTAAACATTGGAAATGGGGTGAAGGTTGAAGATGGATTTACTATTGTTAATTTACATCAAAATCAAGCTTCATTTTTGAGGGATCCGCATATCCTTGCATCTAAGGCGAAACATATTTTTTATTCAAGAGAGAATGACTCTTCTAATTGGTATGTGGTAATGAAGGCACCACCAAGAGGTTTTCATGAATTAGAGACAATCCATTCTATTGAAAGCACAAGCGGTGTTGTTCAAGATTGTGAAGAAAACGAGATAGATGTCGATTTTTTAGAGGATGCTAGCTATGTTAGGGAGGATTGTGAAGGCATACTTGAGAAAAGTTTTAAAAACCATTATTGATTACGCTAGGAAACATATGAATATTATAGGTATGTTGCATTTTCTCAATTATTTTTATGATTTAGGCATTATTGATTCATGCAATGTTATATGTTTTCAATGTCTTGCTATGGGTTATTGCTTTTTCAAGAATTTGTTAAATAGAATTGGATAGGATAACAGTTGTATGTTTGACAATAGTGTTTAATGTACTCTTTCAGGAACATAAGTATGGGTTATTGCAAGAATTGGATATGGAACAATAGTGTTTGACAATAGTGATAATATTGTGTGTTTATTTTAGATAAATATTTTGATTTCTATTACAGGACCTTTATCTGCATAATAATATATTGATGTACTACAATTAACTTTCATTTATAATATGCACATCACTATATTTAAAATACATTTGAACTTTAATCCATATATTTGATCACTATGTTCTTCTTGATATCAATTTACTAATAAGTTAAAACTTCAGTGGCATAAATATATATCTAAAGTTTTCCAATATATATTATTTTTGAATTAACTGAATAAATTACCGTTTATTCAGTTACGTTTTTAATATGAAAAATAAAAAAATGTATAACATACCTTTTTATACTAACAAAAATGATTTTGAATTTTATGTAATCTTCATCACCTAAGGCAAAGTAAAAGCATTATTCCTAGTAGCAGCCATCTTTAAATTAGTTAATTTCACTTGTGGAATAATATTGTATTTTGTGTCCTTTTACTTTAAGTAATCTATAGATCTGAAGCATAGATAATAAACATAATTAACAATGTTATCTTTGTTCGAAGAAACTACATTTTTATTTTACCTCTCTTTAATTAACTTAGTTTTAATTTATATTATTTATTTATATTATTGTTAACGAAAGAAGTCTACCTTTGTTTTCCACTATCTGACCCATAACATTGTGCCTGCAGAATACATGCCCAAGTTGTATGTAATTGGTTTAATATTTTGGAACTTGCATATAATGCTTGATACATTGTTACTTTGAAGGAATGACATGCATTTCCAATCTTCTGTTATCAAACTGATAGGTAAGAAATGTTGTATTTGATAAAATTAATTTCTCATCTCACAAGACTCACATATCTTTGCATATGTTGTGATGATATACATTTATAGGTTGGTTGAACGATAGATTTGTATAATTGTTATTTGGAATAACTCTTTGGTTTAGTATTTATCATGATAAAATTGCTCCCAACTGATTTTAATGCATGTCGTTTTTTTATCTACAGAAAATGAGTAAAATGAAGAGGGCTGCTCAAAAATGGCTAAAATCAATCGAAGAATCCACCACATCCAATGATAATGCAAAAGACAAGGACAACATGGTCGATAGCAACATTCGTATTGAAGACAGCTCGCAAGAAATTGGAAACCAAGTTAACCAAATGGAAGTAAATGCTGAGAATAACGATGCTCGAATTCAAGACAACGCTAAAGCAGTTGATAAGATTCAATGCAAGTTTTTGAAAATTTTGAAGTTGACGTGAATGAGGGAACTACTCGAGATGCCATTGAAAATCCAGTTGTGAAGCGCAAAGGCAGAGGTCCAACCAAAGTGAAAAGACATCCATCAAATCCTTTTAGTCGTATTGAAGTCGAAATTGATGCGGATGGCAAACCAATAGGAGATAGGTCTCTCAAGCTATCTTCATATCTAGTCCACTAGTAAGGGAACATGTTCCGGTTACACTTGATAAGTGGAAGAATCTAAGTGAGGAAATACAAGTTGCTTTATGAGAATGCATTCAGGTATATACTATATTTTTATACCATATATCATTTATGGCTCTAGGCAATGTACCTTTTACGTTGAATCGACAATATTTTTTATAGTTAAATTCTATTACCAAACATCTATTGTAATACTGTTTGCACACGTGCAATAGACATATATAATATTTAGATCGGTGCTTATTATTCATTACAAGAAGTTCACAATCAACCTTATTCTCTATAATCATTGAAGTATTGGATTCCATTGGGTCAGATAATTACATGCTTTGTAGTATAATTAAAGGCAGATTTTTGATTGCCAAAACTTAGCTCGGCCTTTTGGTTCATTTTTTAAGAATTATGTCTGTTTACTCGCAGTTCACTTATGATGATTTATATCCATAAGTTTCTACTTATTTTCCTTAAACCTAATAGAATAATATTTAGTTTATTCAAATAGGTTGATGTTGCTTACTTTAATTGAATTTAGCTAAAGCTATGCAAAATTCTTATTATAGAAAATACAATTATGTTTTCTCAATAATTAAACAATAGATCCTTTTTACTTCCTTTTTTTTAATCTTTGAACACACCCTATAAATGATGACTGAAACTGAAATGTAACTTTATATAAGCTCGATTGGTTGAGTATGCAATGAATATACGTTTTCTTTTGGCAACAAATATGGTACGTGCTTACATGGGCGTGACTTTCTCCAATGCTATAAATGAGTTCACAGTTGAATCAGTAAACAAATGGAAAGCAAAGAGCGCATGACACCTTTTTATTGTCGTACTAAAACCATGTAGTAATCATGCATTAGTGGATGCATACACGTTTGTCATAAGCCTCCAAAACAGAGATAATATAAGCATTAAAATGACAAACGTAATAACGTGAAAGAGTAAAGCTAGGAAGCCATGTGCAACTAACATGGGCAAGGTTGTGCAATCTTTGTCCCATGTTACCCAGCTACCTCAGTTATCTCTGATTTGAATTGTTTGGCCTTTCTTTCTTTGGTTGATTTGCTATTTATTTGCACATTTATTTGTCTTTGTTTCTAGTTACTGATATATACTTATCAGAGTAAATTGTGCACTGTTTAGTCTCTGTTCTTGATCGGTGACAAATGTTACTTAGACTGGATTCCTTTTATGCTTTCTTCATTTGTACGATTACAGACCTACTAATTAGCAGTATATGTTCTCTCTAATTATCATAAAATGACCCATTCAGGGAGATAATCCATCTTCTTCACTTGTCCATGATCCTCTTTTCAATCCCTCTTTGAATTCACAATCTTTCTTCATTTTCTAATATTTAAATCATTTAGAGTAGCGCTTTCTAAACATACCATTGAATGGAGTTCATATGCCTTTAAATATTGCTGGTTAGATTTAAATTGGATGAGGAATGGAAAAAAGTGTGCATATTTCAGTAAATGGGGTGCATTTTTAGAGGTTCAAAATTTCGATTACTTCGCAAAATAGCATATACAAGGAACGAAGAAGAAAGAAATCAGTTGAAACCCGAAAACCTAAGTATGAATGAGTGGAAGAAGTTTGTCAAGTCCAAAACGACTCCAGAGTTTAAGGTAATAGTTACACATTTAATGTTGATGAGATGCGACAACCAAGCTTGATTTTTTAACGCACATTTTCATTTTATTCTTAGGAATTGAGTCAGAAATATCAAGCTATTAGAGACAATCAGATACCACACACATGTAGTCGTAAAGGAATGGTTCGAGTGGTCGATGACTTGGTAAGAATTACTAATTTATGTACCATAATATTTATTAGCTAGTTAGTCATTGTGACGTGTTGTAAACAATATTCTTTAAACATAGAAAAAGACGAGTCCTCATCCATCTTCTGTCTATCGAGCTCAAGTGTGGATCAAATCCCACACACGAAAAAAAGGCGAATCGGTAAATTCGACAACTGCAAATGCTATTGTAAGTACTTTGAAATTTTATTAGATAATAATTTGTTTGCTATTGTGATAGTTCGATTGTGTATAATATGCATGTATGAAAACATGTGTAGGAAAAAATTAAACAAATACAGAATGAATCAAATTCTAGCTTAACAACTAATTACAAAGATGATGCGCTTGCAAAAATTTTGGGACAGGATAGACCAGGACGATTGAGAGCAATGGGAAGGGGTATGACCTACACCAAGGCAATATGGTCACACGTAAGGGATAAACAAACGGTCGACATGCAAAATAAAATTTCCGAATTATACGCGATGGTTCGCATGCTTGTGAAAAATCAGGTATGAACTAAGTTTATTCACATTTATACTATGGTTTAGTATAAGTGAATTTTATTCACATAAACACAAAATAAAATAAATACAAAAGTTGATTCCTACGTTATTTTGAAACATATCCTTGGAATTTCATTTTCACCATTAACGAATTTAGTATTTCAATAAAATTCCTATGCTATATGTTCCGATGAAATTTACGTTTATAAAAATTAAGTTGAAGCTCGTCAAGTTTTATTTTTGGACTGATAGACAGATGCTAGTTTTACTTTGTCGTACTGCCGATTTTCCTTTTTACCAAACACATCAGAAAAATGTCTGCCAAAATAAAATCCAAGATAAGTCTCACTGAAAAATGAAGGCATCTGAGATTATTTACATATGTACCAAAAAATCTTAAAACATGAGCCGTAATCATTTCAAATGTATATATGGACTATTTTGTCGACTAGATTAGTGCAAGGAATATCTACTGCCTGATTACTGACTTTACAAGAAAAAAAGATATTTAAAAACCGTTCCTTTTCAAAGTTAATCCTATATGGAAAAAAGCTGGCTAATGTTGATTTAATGCAGGTTGCTTCTCTACTACTTCGTAGTATATACCGACGTTATCCTGTATTCAATCAAGCAGCAGATGAATGTCAAAAATATTGAAATTCTAAGCATATTATTTATATATGAGAATAATGAAATTTATTTACTACTAAAAATGTCTTGCAAACATTTGTGGATGTTTCTTAGTTATTTTGAGCGATCAATTCATAAAGTTTCTATTTAAAACCATGTTGTTTAGTACTTATACATTTCTACAGTTATGACTAACATACGAACGTATGTGTTTCTTTTTGACAGGTCTTGTGTGATGATTTAGAGGTTGATACATGATGTCGCACTCTTTCTCCTTCAAATCAGTCATGCTTGCATTAATGTATTATCTATAGATGTTCATACGTCTTTATTTTTAGTATGTATCGTTTTGGTTAGCTACAGTTGTATGTATTGTTACTTTTTTCACAAATATTTATATGCTTAGTACTCCGTGTATGAAATTTTATGGATATATATATTTTGCAGTTTGGCTTATGACTCCGTTTGATTACGTACATTACAATGTGATAAGTGTGGTTTTTTGAATTTTTATAAAATATTAGTTGAAATAAGATTAGTAGAATTGAAAATTGTAAGCTTGAATGTATATGGCAATAAAAAAATGCAATGGAATTTTTTTAAAGCATTTTAACTATGCTATGAAAAGAAAAATTGTTACAGCTTTGTTATACTATAGCATTATGCTATTGCTATACAAAATATACAGCAAGGATTAAACAGTTTCCATAGCAAAAAACAATGCTACAATAGATAGTACCGAATTTCCTATAGCATTTCAATGCGTAATAAAAGATTGACATAATATTTCCATAGCATTTTTAGACGCTATAATAATATGGCATGTCAACATATTATAGTAATTAAATAATGTCATAATTGTTAGTATTATAAACCACAACTCTATGTAAAGTTCTATGGCAAGCTTCGAAACGCTATAGAAAAGTAGTTGTACTGATACAGTCTGTCTAAGATGGCAACAAGAACGTCGTTAAAAGTCTGTTTTCCATTTCAATTTTGAAACGCTATTGTATCTATTAGACTTATTACAACTTATTGATATATGGCGTTTATAAAAACACTATAGAAGGCTTTAATAGCGGGTTTTAAACGCTATAAATGGTTTAATTATGTAAGACATATTCTTATTTAATTTATATTGTCCAAGTATTGAAATAGTATGGCATGAGATTTCTATTCACCAGACATTTTTTGTTCTGACTCCCTCCTCGTTACAACAAAGGTTGGAGAAGGAGTTGGTGATGCTTGAAGATGGCGAGAGTGAGGCTCGTAGCAGTTACTATCTATCTTTTTGTGTTATTTTCTATTGTATCCATGAAATTATTTTTGAATAAAATTTTGTAACGGTTGACATTATGTAATGTTTTATGACATTTGTAATGATTTGAAATAAATGGGTACTATTACTATTATTATGTTTTATTCCTTCCGCTGTGAGTTCTGAAAGAATAGATATGTAGTTCTATTATGTTATTTTTACCAACCAATAGCCAACTTTAGAATGGGTCTAAGTTTCAGTGGGACTTTTCTCGGTCGGAGTTTAGGCCTGTTCCGTAGCGGGTTGATTGGAGAGGTGTTTGAGGATGTTTTGTTGTTTTGCAGAGGTTGGAGGAAGGGGAGATTGGTTTTGCTGTGTTGGGTGGTTGGTCGAAGAAGTGGTTTGCAGGTTTATGTTTGAGAATAGAAATGCAGAAATAAAAACAGAGAAGAAAAATGTAAACAGAGAGTAGAAGTATGAACACATGCCTACAAAATTTTGTAACAAGCGAATGTAGAAAGAAATTTTTTATGTACTTTTTTTAAGAGAAGAATGGTAGAAATAAACGACATACAAGCACTTAAACCAGAATTGACTTAAAACAAATGCACAAAATAAAAACAGATTTGACTTAAACACAAAAACATAAAAAAACACAGCATAGATGCATAGTGTGTAGCAGAATCAGGAATGAACAACTTGTAAATTTTGAAGATTTTTTTAATATGAAAACTAGGACTAAATGAAAACAACGACACAAACAAACACAGACAAATGCACAAATAGACACGTATTTAAAAAAATGCAAAATTTAGTTTTGTTTATTTTGAAAACTAACACAAAATGCAAAAATTTAATTCAAAGGGTAAGATTAAAATTAAATTGTATTCCCCGGCAACAGCGCCAAAAACTTTGTTGATAATGACGGAAATTTCTAATGATTAGAAAACCATCGTTAAAAATTTAATCGTTATAAAAACGCAAGCACACGACATATAATCGTAATATGTATGCGAGTACGGGTAGATCCGTAGGGAAAGAATTAAATTTTAGTAATACTCAATCAAATTAGCCCAAAGTTTTGAAGTTTGTTCTAGACTAGAAAATTGTAGAAAATAAGCTAGAGCAAAAGTGAATAAAACTATAATAATAAGGAGCAATTTAGAGGCAAATCCACTTCCAATCATTCATATAAATCAACACAAAATTCACTTATAATCTCTCATTAAAATATTAAGTAGAAATGATAGATGTGCTTATTATAAGTATAATTTATTTATGCTATAAATTAGAACAACTTAAATCATCAAACTCTAACACACCATTCAAATTCACTTATCAACACTCATGAAAATGACATGAAAATTAAAATTAAAATCTATTTTAACTACGATCTATTTGCTATGAATTAGTAACATAGACCATCAAATTTTGATTCTAGCTTAACCTTCATCATCAAAATCACTTAGGCAAATGATCAAATAGTTTATGTTTATATGGAGTTAAGCATAGCCTATTTGAGATGTCAACATAGGCTATCAAAATTCACTAAAAAAGAAACATAAACCACCATCATTTATAATTTCCATTAAACACATGAGAGAGATCACAAATGAAACCATTATGTTAATTTAATATGTTTCATGAGAGCTTCATTACCCCTAAATTGAAGGGGTTTAGCTACTCATATTTGAAAATATGTTAACATAAAATGATTTCAACATAAAATAAAAGGAAAATGAGAGCTAATTACAAGAAAAGAGTTCCAACTACTTGCATGAAATAAAACTAAACTAATTACAATAATAAAATCTATGATACCAACATGAAGTAAAAGGAGCACAAAGTAAATAAGAGAGCATAGAATAAAAGATCAATAAAAGTAAGCATGAAATAAAAATGCAAGAAGGTAAAGAGCAAGGCTAAGAAGACATTAAGGAAAATTTTATTAAACTTTGATTTGTGGCTATAATATTGCATATAAAAAAGATGATTACATGAAACATAATGGGTATTTATACATGCTTAAAACCCTAATTCATATTTTAGGGGACTACCTAAAATGCCCTTGAGAAAGTGTAACCACCAAGTAATCATTAGGGAAATAATTAATCCCTACTAACATGCCTTTAAGCCTCCATTAACATGTGCATGTGCTTTTAATTATGGACCGTATGGTAGTGGGTATGTGGGCTCCTTCATGTTGCATGAATTCTTTTATTTCCTTTCTTCATTAGCTTTCAACATGTGTGCATGCATTCATCCATGAACCCTCTTCATATTTGCACTCAATTCTTTACAAATAAAAATAAAAATGTGCAAATAAATTTTCTCAAATTAAATCATACAAAAAATTACCATTTTACCCTCCATATGAAGATGAATTATAAATGATGATTTGAAAACAATTTAAATTTTGGTTTAAACATGTAAAATACCCTAATATGCTCATTTATTTAACTAAAATAAGATTAAAAGTGGAAGTAAAATATACACTTTTACTTGCACATCAATAAGCTAACAGAATTTTACTTACTTTTGAAAATCATAATAACTTTAAATTATTCCAAATGAATGTCAAAAGCGCCCTTTTAAATGGATTTATTAAAGAAGATATATATGTAGAACAACCTCCACTTTTTGAAGATGAAAAACTACCTGATCATATTTATAAATTAAAGAAAGCTTTATATTGTAACGATCGCTTTTCAACCCCCAAATGTCGACACCAATACATCCACAGTATTCACGTGCCGAGCACCCAAGTGCCAGAAAGATAGAACTTTAGGGTAAAAGAAAATGAAGAAAAGAAAACGAACATTAAAGAAGAGAACAAAAACATCAGAATCTCACAATGGAAAGATAGCATATAATATCTCAATAGATCTTTATAAAAAGAACCTTTTAATATCTATACAATAATCGGAGCAAACTAACCTATCATCAGCCTGGATAGGTATAACTGTCTGTCCTTACAATTGCTGGTAAATATAAACAAAGTAATACAATGGAAAAAGAAAAACTACGATAGGTAATCATCCAGCTCCTATGCGTAGATATCATCGCTATAAGTCCAATGCAAAAGACCATGTCCCAATCCGATCTCGTATGGACAAGATACAAATTAATGAATGTTTGAGATAATTAAATTTATTATTAACTTAATTAAAATAGTTAAATGTTAATTAACTTTCCTTGTTAAACCCTAACCATGTAATCGACCTGGGTCGCCGTTCTTTCTTAGCCTACCGCCATCGCTTGAGGTTACCGCTGGCCACCGCTTCCTCACGCCTCCAATCGATGATCTACCACCACCGATGTTCACCACACACCACACCGCATCTTTTCTATGTTGGGAGTTTCCCCTAATTCGGCCCCCAGTAGTTGGAGCAATCTTAGGCGTCGGATATAAGGTCGGCTAGGGTTTGGGTTGAAAGCAATGAGAGGAGTGAAGGGTTTATATAGAAAATATTTCGAACAATATTCACCCTCCAAAATCTCGAACTCTAATTGAGGCATGCTCACTAGCGTTCCTAGATAATTACCCCTACTCTGAAAACAATGGAACTAGTATCGGGACCTGATTCCATCGTATACAGAAGTTAGCTTTTAAAATCAAATTATATTATATTGAATTCCTGAAATTAATTTGCTAGCGTTTCGAGCTCGCACGACCATATAGTACGTTCGGTCATCACGAAATTCGTCGGCATACAATAATTCATTATTCTAGATCTAATGCCATTGTTTTGTCAAAATCCAAGATAGTGTCCCGGAATGATAATTTCACACGTTAATTAAAATGAATTATTATTAAAACCAAATTAATCACTTTTGATTATAAATTAAAAGTTTACTAATATCATTATTTAAATAGAATATAAATAAGCTTTCAAAATCATTGTTATTCATTTTAAATCCAATATTTAATTATTTAAATATTTCCAATATTAATTATTTATTGTTCAAAAATCCAGGTCGTTACATATATGGTTTAAAACAAGCTCAGAGGGCATGGTATGATAGACTAAATTCCTATTTATTACATTTTAATTTTGAAATAGGAAAGGTAGATAATACTCTTTTTATTAAAAGAAATAATAATGATATTCAACTTATACAAATATATGTGACGATATTATTTATGGACCAACAAATAAACAATTGAACAAAGAATTTTCGATATAATGACTAAGGAATTAGAAATGAGTCATATGGAAGAATTAACATTCATTTTAGGATTACAAATAAGACAACTCGAAAATGGAATTTTCATAAATCAAGAGAAATATGCTAAAGAATTACTTAAGAAATTTGGTATGTCAAATACTAGTGGAAAGCCAACTCCCATGGCAATAAATGAGAAATAAAATAAATAAGAAAACTCAAAGATGTAGATCAAAAAATATATAGAGGTATGATAGGATCATTACTCTATATAATAGCTATTAGGCTAGGTATTATGCACGGTGTCTATCTATGTGCAAGATATCAATCTAAACCTAAGGAAACTCGTCTAAAATCCATAAAACGAATATTAAGATACATAAATAACACAATAGACTATGGACTGTTTTACCCAAAAGAAGGTTCTTTTGATTTAATTTATATATTGATGTCGACTATGCTAGATGCAAATCAGTCGAAAAAGTATAAGTGGAACTTGTCGGTGTTTAGGATATTATCTTGTTTCTTGATTTAGCAAAAAGCAAAATTCTATATCTCTGTCTACAACAGAAGCATAATATATCTCATCTACACTAACCTGTTCACAGGTTATCTACATGCAACAAACTTTAAAAGATTTTGGTTTAAATTTTAATAAATCACCAATATATTATGATAACACTAGTCAATAAATCTACCTAAAAATCTAACACATCATGCTAGAACCAAACATATAGATATAAGACATCATTTTCTTGGAGATAACGCAAATAAGGAAGTAATTTCACTCGAATTTATAAATAATGAAAATCAAATAGCCGACATTTTAAATAAAAACCATTACCTCATGCATCCTTTATTAAGCTTAGAAGGGAGTTACAGATATGTTAGTTCTCTAAGATATAGATATAATAGAATAAAAATTAGAAATATGAAAGAAAAGAAATTCAAAATTGATCTACATATGTCGGCATACACCTCCCCTATATGTTGACATCTAGTAGTAAAATCTGAAGACAAATTTCCCTCCTAAATTCAAAATTCAGACTACACTTATATAACTACCAAATTTCGAAATTAGACTCATTTTTCCATCTTCTTCCTTTAGTTTTCGAATAAAAATAAACCCACGGCCTCCTTGAATTCCAAATTTCCAAGAGAATATAATCCACTCTTTTCCTTCCCACTCCCATGCAAGGCCCTCTCAAGAACTTCACCATGGCCAAAGTAACCAAAATAATGGATGATATGAAGCATGTACCGCATATGCTTACTAAAATAGAAGTGGTTCAACTTTGTCTCTTGAAAGAACAAAAGAAACAAGGCCGAATTTTGTGAAATCTTCGAAAATTTCTATTGGATAATCCAACAAATCCAATAGTAATTGAAGATGACACTTGTAACGACATCATCGTGATACCCATATTATTAAGGAACATTATAATAACGTCGTCTAATAATACATAGAATATGGCTTGTTAAGGACGACGAAATGCAAATATAACTTTATACTAACATTGACACGTCATCCTTACTGTTTTACTTAATATCTAAAACAAAATTTGGTGTGTACAATCCTAGTTCGAAGTAATAATCACACCCATTTCTCATAATCAGAGCAGTATGTCATATAAATAACGGTCATAGATTACAGCGGAATAATAAACTTTTCTACATATACAAAACTAGGAGTTTATCGAATATAACATTAGTCAAATAATATACATTCGGTATGAAACTCTAACTCAATATATATACATCTCATAATACATACGAAATCCTAAGTGAGATAAACTAAAGAGTCAAATGGTCTATCTCCCTTCTAGCCCAACAGTCCAAAAGTCTAGCCGTCCCGTAACCTGAAAAGTCTCGGCCTGACCCGAGCAATAAAATAACACCCGGGTCAGACTATCTTTAAATATCAAAAAGGATGAAAACATGATATAACAAATCACAAAATTAATTTAACTTAGAATTTACTTCAAGGCGCACACACACACATATATATTTGGTCACAAACACACATTAGTCACTAATACAAATTTGCAGAATAAATCACAACATCCTTAACATACAGAAACCAATTCCATACCATGGCAAACAAACAATTGTGATATCACTCGTACCAATCTGATACCAAAGATCAAGAACGGGGAATCTCGACATGATCACCAAGATCGAGGAACATAAAGTCTCGACACTATCACAAGGATCGAGGAAAACCAACCAAATCTCGAACGATCAAGACGATCATGGCAACCATGACTCAAAAAACTTTAGATTATTCATTGTTATTTCATATCTCGACCGATCACAATGATTGTGGAAAAAACCACGATTATACCTCTTAAGGATTTATCGGCCCTCGGTCGAACTCTAAAAGGAGATACTCTAAAGTGCTAGATACTATCACTTTCAGTAATCATTAGACTTAACTAAAATGTCCCATGCCGCCTGGTGAATTTCAAGTATTTATTAGAAGCTAGTAAATCTCACTCATTACGGATACCACCGAAAAACTTGAGCTATATTCTCTTAAGGATTTATCAGTCCCACAAAACACCAAAAGGAATACAACTCTAAAGTGTTAAATACTTCCTAAAAACAGTCACACGAATTTAACCAAGCCATCCCATACTACCCGGTGAAATTCAAGTATTCGCTAATGGGTTAGTAGATTCCACTCAACCATTTTATTCAATGAGTTGTACATTATTCGATAAAGCGTTACTCGAGAGCATTTAAACCTTTCGGTAACACTATGTCAATTATTAGTACTTCTCATATTATAGAACTTAGGCTCTCAAAACATTTTTCTTATGCGAATTTATAATTTAAATAAAAAACATACATACACACACACACAGAGAGAGATATATATATATATATCCAATTGTTCCAAATTCTCATTAATAGTTATTAGTTAAGAAACCATATTCCAAAAGCCAGTTATATAAGTATCAGTTTATTGACCATAAACTTATTTTCCAAACCCAATTTGGTATTCTAACAATTGTTTAAAAACAACTTAAATTTATACTTCGGTTAACTGTAGTTCAAAATCCATAAAATCCTTTCTTTTATTTAATTACTAGGCTATAATAAATTTTACATTATTAACTAATATATTAGTTCCAAAGATTTGGTTAGTAACAAAGTGTACTACATTCATATATTTATAATAAACCAAAATTTGAATCTTTCTAGTTTTAGCAATCAGTTTCTAAATAATGTACAATGATACACATAATTTATACATATACAATTTCCTTCGTTTATATAAATATATGTATTTGTTCATTCCTTACAACACTAAGTTAGAAATCTGAATTAAAAAAAGTATATTCCGTATATATATATATATATCCTTGAAAATATAATATAAGTTTAGGTTGGAAGTATAAGACTTAAAAGAGAGCATACAATGAATATTGGGTTTATTAATTTTTGAACTAAGTTGTAACTCTGACCAAAAAAGAAGTGTTATAATTGTGTGTGTAAGTGGTTGTTTTTGAATACAAGAAAGTCCAATAGATTTATAAATAGTAATCTAGGTATCCAAGAATCTTATTGGAGAACCAAATATACCATCTCTGTTCATACGTATAAGATTAACCAAAGCTTAATTCATTGGAGGTTTATATCCGACTTATAATTTACACTGTCACACACACACACACACCCTATTTAGTAAAACATTAGGTGTAAATCCACATAAATACATTGTATTTATTCTTCCATAATCAGACATAACCCCAGGAAGCAAGAATACAAATCATCAAGCAAGGGATGGATTAACTACAAGTAAAAAAGAAAAGTTCCTGGAACCGTGCAGATTCCAGGTTCTACCCATCGATGAACCGGTGGAGAACCACCGGTCAACTGGTGGCAAGGTTTTAAATCTCCCCGAGATCAGCCGAGATGAAAATCCGAGATATTAGCCAAAATCCGAGATTTGACAGCTTGGTTAGTTATAAGTCTTTTAAATATCGCCCGAGACAGTCGAGATATTTGCCCGAGATATTGGCCAAAATCCGAGATTTGAAACCTTGACTGGTGGCGACATTTCCTAGACGACGTAGCTCCAGATTGCTTTTAGGTCGATGTATGGTTTATTTTCGGCATTGGTAACTCAAATTAATCACATTAGAAGTGATGGTACAAGCATGCAAACATAGATTATCATATAAAAATGCATTAACTCTCTGTTATCAAGGACTAGGTTATAAATTTTGTAAATAAGATGAGTTTTGATTTTCTAATAGAAAGACTTAAAGCTCAGCACAACAACTCATCCATCCAGATAGAATCATTGAATCCAATAATATAAACATGTAATTGATATATATATATATATATATATTATATAACAAATAATGATGTCCACTCTCCCACTTGGGGAGATGGTAGCCCAACGCATTCCCAAAGTTCAACGGGAACTATTAGACTAGGCTTGGGCCTTCATGATCACCAATTCCTTAGTGATCGACAACCATGATCATCTCAGTTCTTACTGGAGCAACCCTTGATCTTATTTAAATTTCCAGAATTTTCATTCTGTATATCTTTTGATTAAATTGAAGATAGGCTTGAAACCTTAGATTTGCTTTCTTTTGAGTTTTCAACATGTACAAGGAATGAATAAGATAAAAAGAAGTAAGTAACCGTTTTAGATTTTTATAAATATGGCCATGGGTTCCTATTTAGGCCCATCTAAGTCCAACTACAAATATTATTATTATAACAATTAGTTGTAACAATCTCATTTTAAACAATAAACTCAATATTAACCTCTATCCAAAATGCCAAATATTAATAATCGATTTTTATAATATTTCAAATTTATGTTAAAATCCTCTTTAAGAAATGAAACTCATTTCTTCAATCAGTCAAATCAATTATTCTCAAAAACTGGATTTAATTCCATAATTAAATTTCACAAATCACAAATTAGAATCAATATCCATAATTAAACTTAATTAATTAGGTACTTAGCAACTGGGTTGTTACAAGCTCCCCCCTAGAGAAATTGCATCCCCGCAAACATAAACAACCTCAAAGATATTAAAATCTTAACATTACTAAACCAAAGTTAAAATTGGAGAAAACCATTTTAAAACAATTCTTTCTCTTTTCATTTTCTTGATCACCAAAACTTTTAAACCCGTATATATACTAGTAAATAATTTTTTCCTTTGAATTTATCACTGGCATCCATGCATCCAATATAAATAAATACAACCAAGCAATCAATTCCTAACAACCAATCAACCAAAACTAAATAATCGCTTTCAACGAAACAATTATATTCCTAAAATCCCGCTGCGCAACTCTGATTATTTAAATATTAAACTCATTTACTCAAATTACCCAAATTAATTCACTCCAATCTATCTCTTTAAAATTAATTTCTCAATAATCCAAGAATGCATTTCCAAACTCTAAAATATTTTAACATATTACTTTCCAAGGTTTTTAATATCACAAATTCCAATTTATCTATATTATAATTTTAAATAAAAATACGTCCCAAATGATTATCCCAATAATCATTTTATATTCCTATCCCTATATAGATAATTAATAAAACTATCTACCACACACCCAAGGGGACAGGACTCTAAGTCTCACTAGGTCTAGATCTGTGATATTATACGCTATAATATTCTTACTCGGGTCTGATACCAAACTGTAACCACCCCACCACGATACCTATATTATTAAAGAACATTATATAATATCATCTAATAATATGGAGAATACGGCTTGATAAGGGCGATCAAATGTGAATATGACTTTAAACTAACACAGACACATCATTCTTACCATTTTCCTTATCTCTGGAATAAAATTTGTCGTGTACAGTCTCAGTTCAAAGTAATAATCACACCGGTTTCTCAGAATCAGAATAGTATATCATATAAATAACAGTCACGGATTACAACGAAATAATAAACTTTTCTATAGATACAAAACTAGGAGTCTATCAAATATAAAATTAGACTCAAATAAAATATATTTTGTACAAATCTCTAACTCAATATATATATATATATATATATATATATCATAATACATACAAAAATCCTAAGTGAGATAAACTAAAGAGTCAAATGGTCTATCTTTCTTCTAGCCCAACCATCCAAAAAGTCTAACTGTCCTGTAACCTGAAAAGCCTCAGCCTGACTTGAGCATTAAAATAACACCTGGCTCAGACTATCTCTAAATATCAAAAAGGGTGAGAACAAGACATAATTAATTTAACTCATAATTTACTTCAAGGTATATATATATATATATATATATATATATATATATGATCATAAACAGACATTAGTCACCAACACATATTCACGGAATAAACCACAACATTCCTAACACGCAGAAACCAAATCCATATCGTGGTAAACAAATAATTATGGTATCAGTCGTACCGATCTGATATCAAAGATCGGGAACACAGAATCTCGATGCGATCACAAGGATCAAGGAACACCGAGTCTTGACATGATCACATGGATCGAGGAAAACCAACCAAATCTCTATCGATCATGGCAACCATGACTCAAAAACTCTAGATTATTCATTATTATTTCATATCTCGACCGATCACAATGATTGTGGAAAAATCTAGGAGTATACCTCTTAAAGAGTTATCCGTCCTCGGTCGGACCCTTAAAGGAGATACTCTAAAGTGTTAGATACTATCACTTTCAGTAATCACTAGAACTTAATCGAAACGTCCCATACCGCCTGGTGAAATTCAAGTATTTACTAGAAGCTAGTAAATCTCACTCGCTACAGATACCACTTGAATTATATTCTCCTAAGAATCTATCGGTCCCACCAAACACCAAAAGCAATATAACTCTAAAGTGTTGAATACTTCATAAAAGCAATCACACGAATTTAACCAAGGCATCCCATGCTACCCGGTGAAATTCAAGTATTCGCTAATGGGTTAGTAGACTTTACTCAAACATGATATTCAATGAGTTGTACAATATTCGATAAAGCATTACTCGAGAGCATTTAAACCAGTCGGTAAAACTAAGTTAATTATTAGTACTATTCATATTATAGAACTAAGGCTCTCAATTTTTTTTTCTTATATGTATTTATAGTTTAAAAATCCATATATTTATCCGGTTGTTCCAAATTCCCATTAATAGTTATTAAGTCTATAAACAATATTCCAAAAGCCACTTATATAAGTATGCGATTATTTATGAAAACATAAACTCATTTTACAAACCCAATTTGGTATTTTAACAATTGTTCAAAAACAACTTTTATATTTCCAAAACCGTAGTTCAAAATCCATAAAATCCTTTCTTTTATTTAATTACTAGACTATAATATATTTTACATTAATAACTAATATATTAGTTCCAAAGATTTGATTAGTAACAAAGTGTACTACATTAATATATTTATAGTAAATCAAAATTTAAATTGTTCTAGTTTTAGCAATTAGTTTCCAATAATATATATAAGGATACACATAATGTATACATATACAATTTCCTTCTTTTAAAGTCCATAACATATATTAATACCAAATCTGTGACGACCCACATTTCGAAAGGTTTAAATCGACAATAATCCCTACATGTCCAACTTAAACAATCCGAAATATAGATAATCAATGGGGTTAATTAAGAAAAATAAGAAAAGAAGCAGAAAACAATACAGAATCTCGCAGTGGAATGAAAAATATAATAATCAAATAAACAGTTCATGAAGCTATTTACTATACATTTGGTTATAGTTTATACAACATTTATCAGAGCTATATATACAATAGAAACAAAATAAAATGCAGCAGAACAACATGATGCAGGAAAAAATAATAGTAATAATATACCACATCTTCGTCTTAGTCCTCCAGAAAATGATCTTCAATGCGCTGAAATACTCAGGGCTAACCCGAGCGTAATGAAATAACAAAACACTCGAGTCAGGACTAAAATATCCTTATGTGAGTCAAATCGATATCACATAACATGAGTGTAATACCGTTAGAGATGTTTACGGGAATTTGCATCTCCTATCCAGTGTATAACGTGCATGCCATAACTCAAGAGATGTTACAGGATTTTCCATCTCTTAAGGATCCGTCAAAATATTATATATAGTAGAATACGCTATATATGTAATGTCTAATTAGTAAAATAAATATTTTTCTTAGCGTTAAGGCTTTACATTAATCCCCCTTAACACATTTTTAAGCATTATTGTACAGTTTACATTTAACGCCCCAGTAGCACGTCGGGGAATAGGGATGCACCGTGATACGATAACTCTAAACCAAAATCGTAAGGGTCTCGTATAGGGATAAAAGTATGACAGGGCACGTGAGGCAATGCCCAAGGTAGGATACTACTAGTTCGGGTCGTAGGGCTGGTGTTAATGCATCATAGCCACGATCGCCCACCGCGTACATCCATCCCATATCGAGTCAAAGGGAGGTTATCCCAAATCAAGGTGCACCAATCGAAACCAACAACAAGAGTAATAGTATGGACCAAGTCCAAGAAGAAAATTGAAGAACGGATGACCGCTAGGGGTAGCTAGCCCGCTTGGCTCTGTCAAGCCATCCCGTTTTAGTCATTTCAAATTCGCACAAGTGTCGGGGTCTATCCATCATCGTTCTCTTTCTTTAAATCCAGCAAACGACGGCAAATCCAACCATTTCGTTCTGGAGTCTCCTCCGCATGCACAGTTGTTAAAGTGGTTCCAATATTGACACAGAGTATGCCAATAAGAGGCCCTGGTCTCTTTAACAACCAAACGTCATTTTACACACCGGTTGCTACTTTTATATTTCGAAAACGATTCATACTTGATATCAAAATATCATATTCTCTTCAAAAATCAATTTCATTTCAAAATTATCATATTCACTTCAAAAATCATATTTTTACTCCAATAATCATTTCGAATTTCAACTTAGGTTATAACTTCATTGTAACCCAATTCACATTTAAATCCATGATTTAAATATAAACATTCCACCCTTGACCAGTTTGAATTTTAGAAAATAGTTTGAAATTTTAAAAAAATAGTTTGATATAAAATAGTTAAATAAAATGGTTTATATAGGAAATAGTTTGGAAAATCAAAATAATTTGAATATTTAAAAGTTTTAAATAGTTTATATATTAAAATAATTTATTTGAAAATAGTTTCAAAGTCAAACTGGTTCAATTCCAAATCTTCCAATTCAAGTCAATTTCAATTTCCATTATAATTTAAATCGATTCAATTCCGATTCCAATTCGAATTAAGTTCGATTCCAATTTCAATTCAAATCAATTTCAATTTCGGTTTGAAATTAATTCAATTTCGATTTCAAATTAATTAATTTCAATTTCAATTCCAATTTGTTCGATTTCAAAATAATGATTTAAATCATTTAGATCTAATTTAACTTCGATGTTCAATTCAATGTTCAAATCTTTAAAATAATTCAATCTCGAGCCAAATTTTGAAATATCAACTTATATCACTTTTAATTGAATAACTTCGAATTTCAAGTAAAAGTTCAAATCCTTTTAAACAATTCAATTTCGATAATACAAGTAATATTTCAATCATGACTTCAAATTCCAATTAAATTCTTTAAAACAATTTCTTTCAACCAAACTTAATTTCAACATTTAAAACTCGAAATCATAATTAATTCAAACTTCCCAAATTCGATTTTCATTTCTTTAAATCAAAATCATTTAAATAATTCAAAACCAAGACTTTTAAAATTATTTAATTTAACCAATCTGGTGTCCGTATATAATTTTCTATCCTATGGCCAAGTGATCAGTTATTTCAATTTAATTTCAGGGATGGATATATATCATTTCAATTCAAACTAAATGTCATAGGTATATATATCATTTCAACCTATTTCTTAATTTATTCGAAATAATTTGATTTATAGTTTTATATACTGTAAATAATTTACCGAGTGATAACAAGATATATATAAATAAATAAACATCCAATCATCCAAATATCAACCAATTGGCATCCATCATAATCAATCATTCAAACAGTCAAAATATCACCACAATTAACTGGTTATCAATAATCGAGAATTTGACTAGCAGTTTAATTCCAGTTTCAATTTAGTTGTTATTTCAAAATTTCTAACATATAAATTTCTATGTCGATTTCCATGTGAGTTAAATTTACCAAACAACAATTAATAAAATTAAATCACTTTAGGATTTCAATTTAACTAACATAAAAATAATTTAGTCATTCGTGAGTGTTTAAGACACTCACCTTTATTTGAAACTGAAATTTTTTCCAGCTTCAAATAAATTCCAACTCGATTCCATGCTATAGAACACATCGATACGGTCGCAACATGACTTGTTTCGCTCGAATCGGACCTCGTATGCAAAAGTTATACAATAATTAATCTACGATAAAATTAAAATTTACTTAATGATAATAATAATTAACTTAACCTAAATCTCACAGCCTTCCCTCTCACTAGCCAATCGCGCGACATAACCAAGCAACACGAGCAACATCATCGCACGTGCGCCTCATCAACCAATGGAGCTCCAATCCCATGCCACCGCTCAATGCCCCCAGCCCTCGCCGACTACGACACCCACTCTGGTAGCATGCGCACGCAAATCGAGACGCAGAAACCCCAAAAAAACAGCGCGACATCGAGCTCCAATTTTGGCGATTTCGAACCCTTATGCTACGATCCAACCGCACGTAACGTAGAGGAGGACGAGAGCTACAACTTTCCTTTTGGAAGTTTTTGATTTCGGTGGGCGAATAGGAAGAAATCGAAGAGGGGAGATAGGCTATTATTGGCCATTAAACGATTTGAGAAGCGCGGCTACGATATTAGGGCTTAGGTTTTAACGTATAAAAGATAACGCTGCCTATTATATAAATATCTGACGTTATTGACCCGTGAAATTTCCAAACTCCAAACAAAGCGTGTCGCCTAGCGTTCTGTATGTTTTACCCCTATTCTGAACACAATGGAACTAGTCTCGAGGCCTAATTCGATCGTATGCAAAAGATCGCTTTTCAAAATCAAACTATTTTAATTAAATTCTACGCATTTCAAGCTCGCACGGCCAAATGATAAGTCTGATCGCTACGAAACTTGAAATCCTACAATAATTCACTATTACAGGTCCGATGAAACTAGTTTCTTCGAAATCCGAGACAGCGGCCAAAATGGCTATTTTTACCTGTTAATCAAAACAAGAAATTTCCAAAAATTAATTTAATCACTTTAAACTCAATTTTAAAACTTAAAAATCTTCATTCTTGTTTAAATAGAATTCGTATCAACTTTTAAAATCATTTTCATTCATATTACATTCAAAATTCAATTACTTAAATAATTTCCGATATTAAATTTTAAACAGTTTAATTATTCAATGAATTAATTAATAGCCATTAAATTTCAAATGATTTTAGTTATCAACAAATATTTTATTTCTATCTAAATAATTCAATATTTATTATTCAATTCTAGTTATTGATTACAAACACATTCAATATATAGAATTTTCATTTCAATAGTTGTTATTGCCTAAATCTTCGAAATTGTTTACTTCAAGATTTTACCCAAGTTAATATTTAATAAAATACATTAAAAAATCATTATATTTTTATTTCTAACCATTTTATTCAATAATCACATTAAATTTTATAATTTAAAATAGTTAAAAAATACGGGTTGCTACATTCTCCCCCACTCAAAACTTTTCGTCCTCGAAAAGGGGTTAAGTAGAGAATTTAACATTTGATATATTTTATTTAATATAATCAATGTAAGAAACGTATAAAACTTTTACTACGCTTCTACTACGCTTCTCCTACGCCACTTCGATATTGGTTTTACCGAAATTACAACTTATTTATAAAAACAAGTTATAAAATTTTTGAAACCTCAAAATTTTTCTAACACCCGGATTTACGGAAAATTTTGGCAGCGTCTACTTTGCGTGTCTCGATTGGAAATTTTTTTATAATACAATATATAACGCAAATATATATCAAATATATAAAATATACATCTCATCTTAATGATGAGGCATCCCGTAGGGAAAAATAAAAAGTGCGGTGTGTAATCCGAGATACGTACCTTATGATTATTAATACAAGCGAGTTCGCTCATATTAAGCAAGAAAAAGCAAATATAATCCGCGTATACGTCCAAACCGTCTTCGTATGTACCTATCTCAACTCAATTTAGAATATTAGTTGCATATAAAAGATATAGAAGCATGTATGAGTTTAATAGACTATAAAACATGTATTGTGAATCCAAACCATAAACACGAGCACGAATACACAACATACAACAATCATATGCAATCAAAATAGTAATAACAATGGTTTGCTACAAAATAAACACATGGATACGGAAATAACTAAGTGCTAAAATGCAGCCATGTTAATCATTTTGATATATCAGAAACACATGGATATGGAAATTCAACAAGATTTTTAAAATAAAGTTTCTCATCTCATTTCACAATACGATTTCAATTTTATTACGTAATCCCAATCCGCAAACCACGTTCAAAGAAAATAAAATTATTACACATATTCTAAGAGCGACATATGAAGATGCCCCATTGGATGATCGGAGTCAAATATCTAGCATTTAATACAACTTGCCATTACAACACAAAAGCAGAGTCAAAACACAGCGGAAAATAGATATGTAGCTCCTACTAGCTAGATTGCCTCCCACACGTCTCCAGAAGCTTATTCGCCTAAAGGGAACCTAAAAACCCTTACTCTTGACCTAGTAGAATGAGCATTCAAGAGTTTAAGAGGAAAACAAAAACTTCAGGTCAAACAAAAAGTCTGGTGTGAATAATAATCTACCATCTCAAACCTATAGATATCTAGTGAGACCATGCCATTGTGCGGAATGAGTTTCCCCTCACTAATACCTAATTAAACATCTTAACCATATACTGTGCTCCTACATCCACATTGGTTATAATAGAATAACATGATAATGTATAAACATGTCATATGTACTGGATTACCCATCCCCCATTTATTAGACTACCCATCTAGGTTCTTATTGACTACCCGTTTTATATTCATGTGGACTACCCATCCCACATTTTATTTTACTTAAACTAATATGGACTATCCATCTCACATTTTATCATTTAAACTAATATGGACTATCCATCTTACATTTCATAGTTTTCCTAGGATGACTATGAACCCTTAAATTAACCAATTAGAGACTATCCATCTCCGGTATGATGCAGACTATCCATTATACATCCCATAATTTTCCTAGGATGACAATGAACCCAATACTTGGCCATTTAATTCATGTTATCCACATGTTTCTATTTATCCCATGCTACCCACATGTTTAACTTTACTCCATGCTACCCACATGTTCAACATTAATCCATGCTATCCACATGTATAACTTATTTCTATTGGTGTCCCAATTAAGTTATTTTCCCTTAGTTATTTAAATTTCGTGGTGACATACATTAGTAACCCGCAAAAGATTTCATGTCAAACTCATTAAGGTATACCTTAGTGTCCCTAAGGTTCATGTTAATCATGCAACAAATAGCTCTCCACCATTTATAAGCTCGATATGCATTAATGTCAACATCTATACCATGTCGATGTAATAACATAAAGCTCTCCACCTATTTTAAGACTCGATGACTAAAACATGCGGTGTCATGAGCCTCAATGACAATGTAGTCATCGATTCTCGTAATACATAGGCTATATGCCTATAAGAAACTCGAAGACTAGTTAAAATCGGCTTGAGGTAGGCTCGATAATAGGTTAAAAATGCCATAGGGTAAACAAAATGACAAGTCAAAAGCAGCTTGGATAGGCTCGACAAAAAGTTGAAAGTGGTATATGGGGTAGGCTCGATGACCATCTAGGCCTTCGAGGCCCAAAGCTCGGAGTCACTTATAAAACAGTGCGACATCAATGTTATAAAGGTTGGCGAGTATAAACATCGACATCGCTATGTCGAGTCCTATCCCATATTCTCTTTGTTACTTTGACCTCGACGAGGCTCAAAACCAATCTGCTGCATGCCAAACTCGTTGACATCGATCGACATTGTTTTGTTCCACGTCAATGACACTGGGTTGAGGAGATATGGCTCGACATAGCCAATATCGATATGGGAAAATTGTAATTAACTTAAAAACTGCCAAATTACTATAAAAAGATATTACTTTTCACCAAACCTCTATAATTTGTCAAAAGCTTATTGGCTAGCAAAACTTTATCAATTTTCTTTACTGAAAAACTGCTGCACCCAATTTCCATGATCTAAAACATTATTTCAAATAATTAACTAATAACTATAATTAATTAAACTTTTATCTGCTTATTCGAGCATAAATAAATCTTCATAACTCAAAATTACACGAGAAAAATCCAAAAAAAAAACAGAAATTAGAAAATAAGTTTCTCTACATCATATAAAATTTCAAAGCCCAGAACCTCATCTAATTATTTAAAATTATTAAAACCTATAATTAAGCCATTCCATCCATAGGAAATTCATAAAATAATCTCTCTAATTCAAAAAATTATGAAATTAAAAACCCATCTCCAAAATAATGTTTTCCTTAACATATCAGAAATTCAAATCATTTGGAGGATAAAAACTTTGGATTTAATCCCAAAACCTAATTAAACCATTTCTAATAAATTCCAAAAATTCCCATTAACCATTATTCTATCCAAACAATGATTATTAGATCATAATTTGACCAACCAAATACAGAAGATTCTGGTATTATCCATGACCGAATCAAAACAAAGATTTAAGAGATGATAAGTGTCATTATTCATCTTAGATTAATAGTTGGAGTTGATATTTGGTGTAGCTCTTAATCCTATGCTTGCTTTCCCTTGAATGCTAGATTTCCATCTCCCTTTTACTTCCTAAAGGTCGACCTAGATTGAGCTTTCCTTTCGGTTGTTTTTGTTGTGAATACGAGAATGATGTAGAAGGTGAGGGTTTAATGAATGAAGGGTTTATCTATGCCTATTTTGCCCCTCCAATGTATTCTTCTATGTTTATTAATTCTAAAACAATCTTACCTAGTTCATTAAGTTTGGCATGACCACACTAACTAACCAAATCTCATTCTCCCTAATTATTTACATTATTCTATTAAATCTATCCAATTAAATGTCCTAAATAATCTTAACTAAAAATTAGAGGTGTTACAAACTATTAGTTGTCTCTTATTAGGACGCATATGATATTATGATATGTATTTTTCAATTTATTTACTATGTTATTGTTTCCAAATATGTGAACCTCTCATATATGTATGTTTGGAAGAAACGGTATAAATATGAAAATCTCATAAGGACACTTAACTAACAGTAAAATGCAAATAGATTTGTATTTATAGGGGAAACCATTGTGTTGGGCTAGAAATCCACTAGGGTATAGTCTAGACATTTGGCCCGAAGTCACGTGCAAAATCGCAGAACACCACGAATTAATCCAGCATGTCGGTACCGACTAAAACATGTCGATGCCGATATGTTCCCTTAGTTCGAAACTCTTCAAACTTTCTTACGTCCTTCCTCTTACTTCTTTATGTCGCATCCCACATTGTTTCCATTGATTATTGGATAAATATGTTGATCGTTCCTTCCTTTCTTGGTTTATTCTGCCATTCCAACTGCTATCTCTTTAATTCTTGAGATAGGTCATCATAAACCCTTGGGAATCACCAGAGGAAACATGGAAGAGGTTGAGAATAACTCGTGTGAAGTTGGAGGGGTTGAATGTGGAGATCAACACCCATATGAAAAAGTCGGCACCGAGTTGTCCCCTTAGCATATTTTCGATTGATTTTCTATGAGCCATTCATTTACTCCATCTAAGCTTGCCTCCAAGATTTCAAGTCATTTTGTCTTCGTTTTGACATTCTATCTTCCGTTGAATTTTGTTTGGATAGAAACCTGGTTAACATTTGCCCCCCAGAGTACGCTTTCGTTGGAAACAAAGGGTGCTCTGGATTGAAATAAGTCCTGGGCTATTAGCCTGCGAATTCCAGTTAATCATTTGAATGTTGTCTCGAGACGTCGTTTTACTTTGCCTTTCTTGACCAATTTCCACTAACCATCTGCTTTAATGTCTGTTGATATTTCATTTCTCTGCATTGGCGATGTGGTTTGCATTCCAGAAACTACGTAGTGCTTTAGGTTGCCATGTAGGTTCTCTGCAATGAACTCAACTCAAATCAAAGGGAAAATAACAAGTCGGTGCCAACTTAAAATGTCGGTGTCGAAATGTTACCTTAAGAAAATTCTTTATAAGTTAAAAGCTTATAAAAATTTTCCTTTAATTTTCATTTCTTCTTTTACAACCAAGCTATTCAAATCTTCTACCAAAGTGTTCAACGCCGACCTATTCTCTCTTTGACATTCCAGTGCCTCCATCAACCAGAACCATGTCACCGCCACCTGCCATTGCTTCTCCAAGTTATTCGCTGCCATTTAGCAGAGCTACCATTCCTAGATCTACCACTCGAAATTATTGGACCTGAATAAATTTGAAACCCTAGGACCCGATTTGAACTTCGACTTGAATTGATGGTTGGCGTTGATAAATTTTAAGATGGCGACAGTGAAGGTGATGATCTCAACTTGGTTGATTCTGTTCCTAATGAAGATAATTGATTATTGGTGTGTTCAATCGATGGTGAAATTAGGGCTTTCCTTAGTTGAATACGTGTGTTTCTGGAGACAAACCCCATTCTCTAACTTCAACTGTCTGTCTTCGTGAAATTGGCTAAGTCCTAATTGTCGAATAGATTCTGATGCAATGACTTATTTTGAACTCGGGCATATTAGACGATTCCATCGCACTGCCTTTCCATTTTTGCACTTATAGTGATCCTAAAAAGAAAACTTTCGGTGTCTCTACGAACGACAGATCCATCATCGATTTTCCATCAATAATGGGTAAGTTCTAAAAGAGATAATTTTAAAGCGTGTTGCGACATATTTTTCTAGCATGAGCGAGCCATTTGCATAGGATGGTCTGTTCGCGGTGTTCTGGACACCAGACTCACTTTGCATAGATAACACATTGCACTTGCCCTGGTCAACACACATCGACTTTTTTGGATTTCGAGTGTTGGTGACACGGGAATCTTATTTTAAGTAGAACATACCTAACCATGTTAAACGCCAAGTTTTACTGTTTAGAATGACTCGTCGATCGCCCCTCCACAAATCTGGCGAAAGGTTGTCTACTCCTTTCGAAGCTGCATCCTTCATTGCTTTGGTTTTGCTATCTGTTCCAGTTGGATCTAGCTATCCTACAACTTCTAAGCCCCAAGGCCAAATAATGCTAGACAATTTAGTGCCGCATCCGTTGCCTTCGGGGTTGAGGATTTTGAATGATCTGTTGGAGCAGGTGCCCACTACCTTGATAGAAAATTTTCTCCGAAATATCTGCTTACAACATGGCATCCCTAAGGAAGATGGTCGTCTGCCAGTTGAAAATGATTTTGCTCATAATCCCCTGCCTAGGTTCACATATTGTAATAGCTACATGTGTGTTGGAAGCACCGCTCCACCTTTTAATTCTTTCTTAATGAGATTTCTGCAAGAGATTAGGCTCACTCCTTTCTAAGTTCACATGAAGGGACATGCTTTGTTGAGTTTGCTTACATCCTTTTTATGCAAAGATTTGATTGGCCTCCACGATTTAATGAGCTCACTTATCTTCTAAAGTTCAAGAGGAGGAAGGACTGCCCGTCCTTCATGATAATAGAGGCCTGTAATAGATGCAAAGTCATTGACAAACATCACAATAAACATTCTTATTTCAAGAACGAATACTTCTTTGAGCATTGCCTAGAGGAATTCAATCGTTTCTAGTTAAGAGGAAGTAAGCTTCTTTCTACCAGTCTCTCTCATACCAGAATCTTTTAGTTTCTAACTTAATGCATATTTCTCGCCAGGTCTTCCGAGATGCGATAATAGAGTGGAGCACAAGAGAATGCTCAATGACTTGAAGGTTGTTAGAGCAAATCAATGTACCGTTAAATTCCGTTTAATGAATGACAACTTGCAAGAGTATGGACTGCTTCACCATGGAAGAGTTGCTGACACTAAGTCCTTAACATAATGCAGTTCTAGATTACATACTCACTCCACTGGCCCCACTTGTAGCTCTGACGAGTATATTCAAGGGGAAGCAGAAGGTCCATTTGGTGAAGGGCGCATGGAGAAAGCCATTGATGGAGAGAGCAGTGAGGCATGTAGGAGGTGATGCCTCTGGCGATGAGGGCGATGACACTAGAATGCCTACAATCGTGGAGGAAGATGAGGGATTTGTAAGAAGAAAGGGAAAAGATTTGGCTGCTGACAAGGAAGGTGATCGTGCCGACGACGATAGTGATTATCATGCTGGCGAGGAAGGGGATGAGCCATTTGGTGAATCACTCGAAATGAGTCCTACTCTCCCCCACTCACCTCCCTCGGAACACATGATCACCAAAAGTCCCGATGGAGCTGGTGACAAAGTTGCTCCAACTACTGAAGAGAATGCGGCTTGATCTCACCCTCTTGCTGTCTCTTTTGTAAATTTCAGTGATATCAGCGAAATCAACTTCACTGTCAATGATATTCTAGGCAAAATGGGTTCTGACTTCAATTTCTCTTCTGGGATAAGTATCAACGAAGGTGGAGAAACTCCATCCTTGCGCCCATGCGAACACGGTCTGTAGAGTAATTAGGGGGTCAGTGGCGTCATGCACTTCACTTAGGATCATAAACACCCATCCTTGCATACACTTGACTTCTACAATCCTAATATTTACATGATTCCTTTTCTTGTTTCAGGTTCTATGGGCTGCAATAGACATGGAGCTCTCTCCCATAGTGGGGTAAAATACAGAAGACGGACCCCGATCCCCACTTATTTCATCATTTTGAAACTAGGGAAGAGAGGCGTAAATGGAAAGATCGTGAGTACGATGAAGCTTGTAGGGCTGAAAGAAAGCAAAGGAGAGAAAGAGAAAAGGAAAAGATGAAAAGAGAGTATGGTGGAGATTCTTTGTAACACCCCTAATATTTGATAACATTATTCAGGAGATTTAATTAGATAAATTAAATAGAATAATGCAAAAATGTAACTGATAAGGGGATTGAGACTTATATTAATTAATTAAGGCCGTGCCTAATATAATAATTAATGGGCTAAAGAATGGTTTTAGGTTAAACAAATAATATAATGGTATAATTGAAAATTGCTGCCCAATGACCCTTACCCATATATATATATATATATATATTCGTTCTTACCATTTCTTCCCATTCACGTCATTTTAAAATGCAAACCAAAAGATAGAGGAATGACCGGCTATTAAGAAGAAGAGGAAAACAAATTAAAACCTAGAGAATCAAGCTTAAGGGAAATCAATCTCAATCCAATCTCCTTATCTGAATCAAGGTGAATAATAATTCCATCTCTATTTTGTTTTAAATCATATATTTTTGGATTTAAGGGTAAATTCATTTTTATGATATATTGGATGATGATATGATTGGTTCATGATTTATTTGATTAAAACAAGATTTTTTAAAAGAGCTTTTGCATGGTTTTAGTGTAAAACCGAGATCAAATGATGTTTAAATGCCATGGGAAAATTTTATATTATGAGAAACATGATTTTGGAGTTGGGTTTCAATTTTGATAATTTTCCAAACTATGGAAAGATTATTATGAATTTTCAAAGGAAAATATGGTTATTTGGGTTTATAAATTATTTTGGAAAATATATTGAGAATTTGGGTCTGAAATTTTGATATGTTAGATAACATGTTTAAAGTGAATTTCTAGAATTTTTGGGGATTTTTCCAAAGTGATTTGCAATGAAAAATAAATTGATTTAGAAGAGGGACTTCTTTGCAATAATTGAAAGGGATTAATTGATTAACTTAACCATTGTTTTGATCTGGATTAGCGGCAGTTATTTTTGAAAAATAATTTGAAAAGGTTAAGGCAACCAATCTAACGTTGACACGTAGCAGGTTAGTTAGAGAAAAGTATGCTTAAAGTAGTAAAAACCAGGTTTACATCTGAAAATTGGTTCCGCCTACTTAGGAAAGCACCTTTCGACATAGAAGCTTCCGCTTTTATCTTAGTCGAAACCAACTATCCGAAATCAATACACAACGTATCACAAAGATGGTACGTAGTGGATTGGAGGAAGGCAGAAGGTAAGATGTCGAAAGCATGGCTTCCGAGGGAGTCGATACCTTGGTTTGTTTTTCAAAGAGAAGCGTATGCCTTTGTTTTGATTTAGCCTTCGATAGAGTCCAAGCGTTTGGTTTCGAAAGAGGATTTAAAGAAGGTTTCGAAAGGGTTGCCATTAACTTATGAAAGCTTTCGACTGGGTTCCTTTACTTATGAAAGAATGTTTTGAAAGAAGGGGTTCCGACCTAGTCAAAACCCTGCTGCCGTTTTATAGCCTTTCGATGGTATTGAAGATATCAATGTTGTCGAAAGGTATTTTTTATAAGTTTCAAGCCACTTCCTATAGCTTTCGAAAGGGGTTAGGGGGTTTCGAAGGTGATGGTTGCGAAAGGGGTTTCAACCAGATGATGCCGACGCCATCATATTTCCCCAATATTTTATATGATAAAAGATGGTTTCGAAAGATTTTGCTTTCACCTATATTCACTTTGACCCAAATAATGTTTTAAGTATAAACCCAATGCTTTTGAAAGGGGTACTTTCAATGATTTCAGAAGGGTTAAAGTATTAAAAGGCAGGAGCCTAATATTTTGAAGATAGATTTTTAAGGCTTTCGAAGGAGGCTATCCTATGAAGTCAAAAGCTAGGTTTCAAAGGTATCGAAAGGTTTTATGACCCAAACTCTATTTTTAAAGGAAAAACTCATGGCTAAATTAAAGGAGTTTTATAATGGTTTTAAGAAGAAGCCATCTTTGATAAAGTAATAGGTTAAAGGGATTAACCATGTTTTATATTAAACCCACAGGAGTGGTATTGCTATGTTGTTATATTGCTTCTTCTAATATGAATATATTCACTTTATAATGGACCCATAACTGCACTTTGGGAATAAAGGGTAGAAGAACCGGTTATGTTAACCCAGTAGTGAATATAAATTGAATAAACTTCTGAATGAGTAGAATTGCATCTAGGAGGTGAGAAAGACCAGAATATAGGATGCTAAAATATAAAGGAAAGATATTGGCAGGGGCCAATAGGTTCATAGTTAGCCCATGAAAACTATGTATAAAGGAAGATGTCAGAAAGACAGGTTCATAGTTAGCCCATGAAAACTATGTATAAAGGAAGATGTCAGAAAGATAGGTTCATAGTTAGCCCATGAAAACTATGTATAAAGGAAGATGTCAGATAGATAGGTTCATAGTAAGCCCATGAAAACTATGATTGGATACTGGCAGGGGCCAGTAGGTTTGTAGTTAGTCCATGAAAACTATATCCGGATGAAATATTGACAGTTGTCGATAGGTTCCTAGTCAACCCATGAAAACTAGGGAAAGAAGAAAGGATATTAGGGTTACCAATAGGTTCCTAGTCAACCCATGAAAACTAGGATTAGAGTAAGACATTGGAGTTACCAATAGGTTCATAGTGATCCCATGAAAACTATGTAATTAGACAGGAAGTCCTTAAATGTTTAACCGGTTATTTGTCTGCCCATGAAAACCAATAGGTTAATAGTAATCCTAGAAACTATAATTGAGATAGATAGTCTAAAAAATGAATGGGGATGGGTAATCCAGAATTAATTCATTTATTTTGCATGTCATCAAATTATACTGTTTTGAATTTTTTAAACATTGTGGATGCAGGAGCACAATATATGGTTTTAAAAAGTTTTTGAGATACTAGTGAGGGGAAACCCGTTCCGCTAAGCGGTGTGGTCTCACTAGATATCTAAATGATTTGAGATGGTAGATTATTATTCATGTCAGGCTTTATGTCTGACTCGAAGTTTATGTTTTCCCCTTAAACTCTCGAGTACTCAATTGATTTTGAGTAGTTTGAGAGTTGAGGTTTTCAGGTACCTCTTAAGTTGAATAAGCTTCCGAAGACGTGCAGGAGGCATGAGAGCTATTTAGCGTTCTCTTTTGTTTTGATTTCGCCGTGTTGTTTGTAAGGGCAAAGTTGTTATCTTGCATGTATATACTCTGATCATCCAAAGGGGCATCTTCATATGTCGCTCTTGGGTGTATGTTGTAATTAATATATTTTCTCTGAACGTGATTTCCGAATTTGGGATTATGCAATGAATTGGAAATATTTTAAAATGAAATGTAATCCTGTTTGAAGTTTAAAATTGTTCATATTCATGTGTTTCTGTGTATCAATGAATCTAATACCGCCATATTTGGTCGCCAAGGATTAATAACCATGGATGACTGCAGCATCCATAGCCGTTAGTTTTGGGCCTCCAAGTAGGGGGATGTTCAAGTTGGTATCGGAGCATAGGTTTATGAAACTTTAAAAGAAAGTTAACCTAAATTTTTTTGAAACATAATCCAATGAATTTGAAAATATGATCGGGGTTTGGGTTAACGCTATAGTAACTTACTTGTATTTGATATATATATATATATATATATATATATTTAAGTACGTGTTCCCCTCTCTCTTAGATCATTCTTCTGTATCTTACCGAGGCTCGTATGCAGTTTTACGAGAAAGAAGATATGGAAGCAGAAAACAGAAGAGGAAATCAAGGTGGAGGAAGCACCACAACCAACGGAAATGCTCGACCTAATACCAGAAGGAATCAAGGTCGACAGGTTAATGCTTATCCAAATACTGAAGCCAATGTAGGTGCTGGAAATCTGCCAGTAGATACGAGGATGGTGTATCAGTTGTTAGCCAATCTTTTGCAAGCTTGAGTTACCGGTAATGTTGGAGGAGCTAATCCTGTGGCTCCAATTAGGAATAACTATGCTAAGCTAAGAAGAGACTACACCAGTTAGGGTGGAAAGCCGTTTGTTGGAACAGAGGATGCTGTTGAAGTTGAGAATTGGATACTGAGTTGTGAAAGGATCTGTACTGGTCTAGGCTTGGATGATGGGCAAAAGAGAAGGCTAGCCTCCAGGCAGTTGCAAGGGGCAGCACTTCATTGGTGGAATAATGTGACTGTTGGGGTAACAGAGGAAGAGCTAACATGGGCTGATTTTAGGAGAAGGTTTGAGCAGATGTTTTCTGTCTGAAGTTGCTAAGTCGGCATTGATGAGGAAGTTCATGAATCTAGTTCAAGGAGAGACGTCAGTAGTCGAGTACGCTACTAAGTTTGATGAGCTGTCTTGATATAGATATGCTTTGGTTGACAGTGATATTAGGAGGAATGAAAGGTTCATTCGAGAACTGAGACCTGAGCTTGCTAGAATGACCATGACCCGTATCCGAGAACCTTCTAATGTGGTGGTGGAGATGGCCATTTTCCATGAAGAGATGCTTATGCTATTTCTACTAGAGAGAAGACAGTTGAATCCCTAGGTCCTTAGGGAAAGAAGAGGAAATTCTTTAAGAAAAAGGGAGCCCAGAAAGGGGATGCTGCCAAGAAGGCAAAGGCTAATTTTTGGTCTCTTTTAACATTTCTATGATTTATGGTCTCTTTTATTTGTGCTTCATGAAAGTAGATTTTGATGTAAGTTTATACAAGTGGGTTTGATAGCTTATGTTACATTTGCAAATGAGCTATTCTTATTCAACATAAACACAATTTACATCATAATTTGCTATTGATTTTTGATTTTGAAATGAAAGTAAAAACAAAATTTGGTGGTCTATATTACTAATTACAATAGTAAATGAATCATAATTAAAATAGCTTTTGCTTTGACTTCATTTTCATGAGAATTGATAAGTGGTTTATTTGTTGTATTATAGTTCGATGGTCTAAGTTATGTTAATCAATAACATAAATAAACCATACTTATGATAAATACAACACTTATTTCACTTAATATCAAAAATGGAGATCATAGATTATTTGTTTGTTGATTTACAAAAATATGAGAGTGGATTTGCCTCTAAATTGTTTTCTAATCTCATAGTTTTTAATTTTATTTTCATTCTAGTTTTAGCTTCATTTTGCTTACAATTTGTAGTTAACAATCTTCTCTCCACTTTGGTCTAATTTGATTGAATAGAAAAAATTTAAAATCTAAAAAATTCCCTGTGGATCGACCCATACTCACCACATACTAAAATTGTACGCCGTGCGCTTGCGGCTAAATTTTATTATAAATTTTTCGGTGATTTTCTAAACCAATAGAAAAACCATCGTTAAACAAGTTTTTGGTGCCGTTGCTGGGGAATTATTTTGATTTTTGATTTCTATTCTTTGGATTATTTTTGTTTGATTTCGGGTGTTTTTTTTGTGCTTTTGTTTACATTTAAAAAAATATTATTATTGTGTGTTTTTTTTATGAATTTTTCTTTCATCTTGATTTGCTTGTTGTTGTCTTCTATTTGCAATTTTCATTATATATATATATATATATATATATATATATATATATATAGACACACAATTTCATTTCAAAAAGAAAAAAGATTATTCCATTTTATTTTCCATTGCATTTACAATTTTCAACTACATGTACATTTCATTTTGATTTTACATTCAAGTTTAAACCCTCTTCTACCACAACAATTCCTCACTGTTGCATCACTAACAATAGTAACCACCTCTCTGGTTCACATCCTACCACATCCAAACTTACTGCTCCACAAGCCTAGCCCCCCATCCCACTGCCTAACAGTTTCTACTTCAACCATATTCACAAAACAATCCTATTCACAACCACTTGCCATATCACTCTTGCTCCTCACAACCTATTCCTCAACCTAACCATTTCCTCTGATTCAAACTGCTGAGACCACTACATCGATTGCCTTCATACAATCGCCACCACTTAAGTTGCTTTGTCATCCCATCATCACGACCTTTCTTAGCCACTTCAAATGCTTTAATTAATTATCCAAACGGTTCAATGAAAATTTCATTTGGTAACATGACCATCGATCTTAACATCTTTAATTTAGAACATCAATTGAATGAACCATTCGATAGCACGTTGGAAGTTAGTACCATTCAAGAAAATTTTAAAAATGAATCAATGAATCTTAATGATGAAAGTGAGGCTGAGTATGAGAAATTGTTTCAAGATGTTCCTCATGAGATCGAAAACACGCTTCCTTTCGAACCTCTCATGGTTGAGTCCGAATCTCAATCGATTTCTTTGATTGAGCCACCTCCTAGGCTAGAGCTCAAACCTCTTCCTTCTCACCTTAAGTACGTACACCTAAGCGAAAACGAAACTTGTCATGTCATAATTTCTAACGATCTTTCTCTTGACCAAGAAGCTTCTCTTCTCTCTATTCTTGCGAAAAACAGAGAAGCAATTGAGTGGTCTATTACCAATATTAAGGGAATTAGCCCTGCTATTGTTCAACATCACATTCACTTAATTGACGAAGCCAAACCCACTCGTGATGCGCAACAGAGGCTTAACCCAAAAATGAAAGATGCAGTTCGTGATGAAATTCTTAAGCTCCTCGATAACGATATCATATATCCCATCTCTGATAGCCCATGGTTAGCCCAATTCATGTCGTTCCTCAAAAGTCCAGACTTACCGTTGTAACAAACGACGCAAACGAACTCATTCCTACTCGGACTCAAACTGGTTGGCGTGTTTGCATTGATTATTGAAAATTAAATGCTGCAACACATAAAGACCACTTCCCTCTTCCTTTCATTGACCAAATGCTCGAACGTTTAGCTGGCCACGAATTCCACTGCTTCCTTGATGGTTACTCCGGCTATAACCAAATTCCAATCGCTCCCGAAGATCAAGATAAAACGAGTTCACGTGTCCATTCGGTACCTCTGCTTATTGACGTATGCTATTTGGACTTTGTAACGCTCCTGCTACTTTCCAATGATGCATGGTTGGCATCTTTCTGACATGATTGAACGCTTTCTAGAGGTTTTTATGGACGATTTCTCTATCTTTGGTGATTCTTTTTCCAATTGTTTACATCATCTCAAGTTGGTTCTAAATCGATGTAAAGAAAAAAAATTAACTTTGAATTGGGAAAAAGGCCACTTTATGGTCAAACAAGGCATAGTCCTTGGACATATCATGTCAAATAAAGGCATTGAGGTAGATAAAGCAAAAGTTGACGTAATTGCAAACCTGACGTAATTGCAAACCTACCCATTCCCAAATCTGTTAAGGACATTCGATCATTTCTAGGGCACGCTGGCTTTTACCGACACTTTGTGAAAGACTTTAGCAAAATCGCTCGTCCTTTGACTACTCTTCTAGGTAAAAACATTCCTTT
This sequence comes from Allium fistulosum, assembly GCA_030737815.1. NCBI lineage: Eukaryota > Viridiplantae > Streptophyta > Magnoliopsida > Asparagales > Amaryllidaceae > Allium > Allium fistulosum. The sequence goes on along the minus strand of CM060904.1, from coordinate 1,186,764,081 downwards.
CGATTTCAATTCTGATTGTGTCTCTTCTTTTGAACGTCTTAAAAAAGAACTCATTTCTGCTCCAATCATTTGCGCACCGAATTGGGATCTTCCTTTTGAAATAATGTGTGACACTTCTTACTTTGCGGTTGGTGCTATCTTAGGACAACGCATCAACAAAATCCTTCATGTCATTTACTACGCGAGTATGACTTTGAACGACGGTCAACTCGACTACACAACAACCGAAAAAGAGCTTCTAACTGTCGTTTTTGCGCATGAAAAGTTTCGACCTTACTTGATAGGATCACACATCACGGTCTACACTGACCATACTACTCTTCAATACCTTTTTGCCAAAAAGGATGCTAAATCACATTTGATTCGTTGGATCCTTTTACTTCAAGAATTTGACCTTACAATCAAAGACAAAAAAGGATCCGATAATGTCATAGCCAATCACTTGTCTCATCTTCCCAACGCACCATCGCCTTTACCAATCAATGAAAACTGTCTCGACAAACAACTTCTTTTTGTCTCCATCGATCGGTGGTATGCCGACATAGCGAACTATTTAGTCACTAAAGAAACTCCTTCATTTTGGTCGAAACAAGATAAATGCAAATTCATGTCCCAAGTGAAATATTTCTATTGGGACGATCCATACTTGTTCAAGTATTGTTCCAACCAAATCATCCGACGTTGCATCCCGAATTGTGAAATCAAGAGTGTTTCTCATTTTGTCACGATCAAGGGTGCGGTAGACATTTCGGTCCTCGAAAAACCGCGGAAAAGGTGCTTCAGTGTGGTTTCTATTGGCCTTCTCTTTTCAAAGACTCATTCGAATTTTGTAAAACTTGCGATCGATGCCAAATGCTTGGAAGAATTTCTCGACGAAATATGATGCCTCTAAACCCCATTCTTATTATTGAAATTTTTGATGTTTTGGGTATTGACTTTGTGGGACCTTTTCCCAATTCCTTTGGAAATTTGTACATGCTTCTTGTGGTCGATTATGTCTCCGAATGGGTCGAAGCCGTTCCTTGTAAAACCAATGACCATAGAATTGATGTAAAAATTCTCAAAGAAAACGTCCTTTTGAGGTTCGGCACACCTTGCACAATAATCAGTGATAACAGAACCCATTTTTGCAATTGTTCTTTTGGAACTTTAATGAAGAAATACTCGATAACCCACAAGTTATCCACTCCGTATTACCCTCAAACTTGTGGCTAAGTTGAAGTTTCAAATCGTCAAATAAAACAAATCTTGGAGAAAACTGTTAATAAAAATCGAAAAGATGAAATTGACCGACACGCTTTGGACTTACCGTACCGCTTTTAAAACTAACCTTGGGATGTCCCCATTTCGCTTAATTTATGGGAAAGCTTCCATTTACCTATTGAAATCGAACATAAAGCGTTGTGGGCAATAAAGAACTTAAACTTGATCTCGAAAAAGCTGGTGAAAACAAAAAATTGCAACTCAACGAACTAGAAAAACTTTTACAAAGAAAGAAAAAAAGTTTTTCATGACAAGTCAATCCTAAAAAAAATGTTTTCACCAAACTAGAAAGTTCTTTTATATGACTCAAGACTTCATTTATTCCCTGGGAAACTTAAATCGAGATGGACCGGACCATTTGTGGTACAAACTGTTTTTCCATATAGTTCCATAGAAATAGAAAACCCTAGGGATGGATCTATTTTCAAAGTCAATGGTCATCGTTTGAAACCGTTCTTGGAATCACCAAGTGACCAAGAGAAGGAGCTCATGATTCTTCATGAGCCAAGCTACATCTGGTAAGAATGTTAACCCTCTTTTGTAAATATATATATATTTTTCCCTGTTACACTCATTATACAGCGCATTGACTGTGGGGACACAGTCAAAAAAATTAACTGTGGGGGGAGTCTCATTTTCATTTTTTAAAATGCTTAATGGCATTTTTAAATTTTCATTTTCTTTTAACTCAAAAATTTCCAAAAAAAAATCTCAAAATTTCTAAATCTCAAAAACATTTTCTTTTTAGCATTTTTTTATTTTTAAAGAAACACTATAGGATAAATATAAGTTTTGGTTAATAAATTGAAATTTTTGAAAATTTATTTGTCTTAACAAAAACAAAAATGAAGCTTGATTACAAATAACAATGGTTTGACTAGTATATAGGAATTTTCATATGTGTTAATTATGAAGTATATTCTAATTGAAAATCTTTGTTTAAAAAAGTGGTAAATTTAAAGTAAAGGGTATAACATTTTTATCTGCTAAGTTAAATGGTGCTAAGATGATTTTGCAAAACTCTCTCTTTTGAAAAAAACAAAAAATAAACAAATATATATATATAAGTAAAAAATAAATAAACATTTGTATATATGCATATATTTTTTAACACCTAGAGTCATTTATTCACACTCGTGTGTTCACTCGCCATGCTCTGTACCCATCTCACATAAGCCCGAAAGGCAGTGCACGTTAGGTATATTTGGCTTTAGTTTATCTGAGTTAGGTGCAAGTATATAAAAATTCTTTTACTAATAACGCCTACAGTCAATAAGTGTTCACACTTGTGTGTTCACTTGCCACGTTCTGTATTCCCCTCACGTAAGCCCGGAAGGTAGTGCATGAGTGATATATCTGGCCTCAGTTTATCTGAGTAGGCATATGTAAATATTGTTAATATCAATAAAATTTTCAAATAAGAGAGAGTAAGCAATTTAAATCCAAGCACTATTATGACTTGTTTGATTTAACTTGTTTTTGAAAAGAAATGAAAATACCACTTTGACAAACTTTGATAATCAACTAAGGATCCATTTCATAATTACATTGTGTTATCAACCGAAACAACAAGCCAAACTATAGTCTATCTGTTATGACAACTTAACTTTTGTTGGAAATTTTGATAAGTAAAAGGACTTAAATTTTTTGATAATGATCAGAAATTATATTTAACTTATTCATGTCGATTTGAAAGTAAGTCCTTCATTTGTAAATATTTTCAAAAACTTGCATTCATCCCATTGTAAATAAATCTTGCATTTTGTAAATATTTCATGCTGCATTTGGATTTTGTGGGTGGTATCCGCTGAAAACCCTCACGAGACAACACTCGTCCTACTGGGGACACCTAGAGGCTTAACAGCTTGTTGCATACGCCCAATGCAATCTTGTTTCCTACGAAAACGGATTTATCTTAGTTTTTCTTTATTCGAGGACGAATAAAAAGATAAGTGTGGGGGTATTTGATGTGCACGTAAATGTGCATATATTTACATCCATATTTTATCTATTTTTATTTAAATAAATGTCATAATTGGGTATTTTAACATGTTTAAACCAAAATTCAATTATTTCCAAATCATCATATATTCATCTTCAAACAGGGGCAAAATGGTCATTTTTGTGCATGTGTTAATTTGAGAATTTTTACTTGCACATTTTTTATGATTTTTTTTGTAGGAATTTGGATTCAAATGCAAGTGGTTTCATGAAGATATATTCATGCACAAGAGAATACAAAGGAAGGAAGATGAAAATAATTCAAACTCATGATAATTAAGGACCCCACCTACCCACTTACCTAAATCTACAATTAGAAGCTAATGGACAACTAAGTGGAGGTTAAAGCTTCATTCATACTTGATGATGGATTAATTAGGGGCTAATGGTTACTTGGTGGCCACACTTCCAAAAGGGCATTTTGGGAAGCACCCTAAAAGTTCAATTAGGGTTTTATGCATGTATAAATAGCCCACTTATGTACATGTAGAGGATCTTCCTAATTTTGAAATACTTAGGAAAATTAGCAAGCAAATTGTAATGTCAAAATTACATGAAATAAAAATGGCTTCATAGTATTTTATTGTCTTGTTCATTTTTACTTACATGCTCTTTCATTTCATGTTCATAGCTTAGATTTACATTTATGCAGTTAGTTTAATTTTATTCATGCAAGTAGTTAATCTCCTTTCTTTAATTAGTTTCTACTTTTCTTTGCTTTTCAATGTTGAAACTTACATGTGTTGATTTGATAACACAAATGAGTAGCTAAACACCTTCAATTTAGGGGTAATGAAGCTCTCAAATATTATGTAAATTCAATATTTCTATGATTTATGGTCTCTTTTATTTGTGCTTCATGAAAGTAGATTTTGATGTAAGTTTATACAAGTGGGTTTGATAGCTTATGTTGCATTTGCAAATGAGCTATTCTTATTCAACATAAACACAATTTACATCATCATTTGCTAATTGATTTTTGATTTTGAAATGAAAGTAAAAACAAAATTTGATGATCTATATTACTAATTACAATAGTAATTATGGATCATACTTAAAATAGCTTTTACTTTGACTTTGTTTTCATGAGAATTGATAAGTGGTTTATTTATTGTATTATAGTTTGATGGTTTAAGTTATGTTAATTAATAACATAAATAAACCATACTTATGATAAATACAACACTTATTTCACTTAATATCAAAAATAGAGATCATAGATTATTTGTTTGTTGATTTACAAAAATATGAGAGTGGATTTGCCTCTAAATTGTTTTCTAATCTCATAGTTTTTAATCTTATTTTCATTCTAGTTTTAGCTTCATTTTGCTTACAATTTGTAGTTAACAATCTTCTCTCCACTTTGGTCTAATTTGATTGAATAGAAAAATTTTAAAATCTAAAAAATTCCCTGCGGATCAACCCGTACTCGTCACGTACTAAAATTGTACGATGTGTGCTTGCGGTTAAATTTTATTATAAATTTTTCGGCGATTTTCTAAACCAATAGAAAAACCATCGTTAAACAATTTGTATAAGGACCTGACTTGGTAAGAGATGGTACTGAGAAGGTAGAAATAATTTGCTCTAGAATAAAGGTTGTGCTGTTAAGGCAAAGAGTTATGCCGACCAATGATGGAAGGAAATAAAATTTACAGTGGGCGATCATGTGTTCACGAAATTTTCACCAATGCGAGTTATTATTGTAACGACCCATAATTTCTGTCAATTAAAATTCGTATATTTAATTGATTTTAAATATTAATAAGTGAAATTAATAAGTCGAATAATTTAAAATTCGAATATCTGGATTTAATTGGGTAATTAAATCGATAATTTAATAGTTGAAATTCCAGAAATAATTGAAATCTGGATTTAATGTGATTGAAAATGATTTATGAGGTTATATTAAATCATGTTGAAGTTATAGTGATGTTATAGAACTTTTAAAATTGAATTTAAAGTTAATTTGTGAAAATTGAATATTTTAATATTTAATCGACTAGTGAAATTAGCCATTTTTGGGACAATTTCAGAATTGGATGAAACTAGTTCCATTGGATCCGTAATAGTTTGTTATTATCGGATTTCAATTTTCATAGCAATCGAAGTTGTCGAGTGACCGTGGCAGCTCAAAACGCATCGAAATTGTTTTAATATTAATTTGGCGAGTTAAAATAGTCATTTTTCAAAAAGTATCGGATTTCGATGAAACCATTTTCATCGGATCCGTAATGTGATATTATTGTAGGATTTCAAATTTCGTGTCAATCGGATGTACCGTTTGTCCGGGGCAAGCCAAAACGCATCGAAATCGGTTTAAATCGGTTTAATTTAAATTTGATCGTTTAATTCCGTAACTCGCACAGATGACTGATTTAGCTCCCAAAACATGTTCTATTGTGTTCAGAACGCGGGGTAAACCATACGAACGCCAGGCGGCACGTGTGATTTGGAGATCGTTTGAAAAAGTTGTTTTAAAGTGAATTTAATATTATTATATATATACGTATATATATACACGTTAACAAGCAAAACCCTAATTCTCTTAACCCTAGCTGCCAGAAACGTTTTAATGGGCAGAAAACGTTCATCTTCTTCCCTCCAAATCTCTCAATCCATCAACAATTAGCAAAAACTCTCAACTACAAAGTCGTAGAGCACGACGAGATCTACGAGATCAATGGTCATGATCGGAATTGGAGCAACGGAGAGGCTGCTAGAGGCTCGCGTTTGGGCTGCCTTTGGGCACAAATTCCTAGGCCTAGATGAGGCCGAGCTTGATGCTATTTGGGGTGAGGGTGGAGTCGAGTGTTGGCTTCGATTTGGTGGTGGAGTGATGTGGTTTCGTGCATCGAGGAGGCCGGAGCAATTAGGGTTTGGTGGAGGCTATGGGTTCATGTACGTGTAGTTTTGAACATGATATTCGTTTGGGAAGAAGGAAGGGGGTGTGGCCAGGATCTAGGGCTGAGGGGATCAACGGTCAGATTGAGATATGGGTTTGAAAATAAAAATATATTTGTAAATTGATTTTATATAAATTCGTACAATCTTTAAAATAGCATAACTTTTTAATACGAGGTCCGTTTCGCACAAAACGAATTGCGTTGGCTTCGTTTTGTCAAGCACTATGCAATGGAACTGGATTGGAATCGTTCGGAGCTAGTGAAATTTTCGGATAAAATTGAACGCGCGTTTAATTTTATTCGAAATAAAATGCTAGAACGGAATTGAAAGCAAAGGTGAGAACTCCTCACTCAATCGAATGTTTTGTTTCGATTTAAAATTTTAAATAGTTAGATTTAAAATTTTAAATAGTTAGATTTAAAATTGCTTTATTGTGTGGATTGAATGATGATTGCTATTTGTTGTGATAAATAGACATTATACGCCGTTATTAAGCGGATGTTATTTATTAAAAACATATACCGCGATAATTTCACATTGAAGTGGAATTGGTATTATATATGTATATAGCAATATATATATATATTGGAATATGTATATATTGGAGTTGATTTCCCGCATTGTATAGCGGATGAGACCCTATTGCGCCGCATAATAGCGGATAATATTTATAAATCCCATATACCGCGATAATTTCACATTGATGTGAAATTGGTATTGTGCTAACATCTGTGGATGCAGGGAAACAGGTTGGAGTGATCCAACTGGATTCCTCAAACATTTGAATTTATTTCATATGTTGTGTGTTGTTTATTTATAATCGCCGTATGATTATAATTGTGAAATTGGAATTATAAAAGGCTGTAATTTAGCCGTATATATTTTTGGTATCGATGGATACCAGAAGTATTTGAAATTGAATTTTTGAAAATATAAGTTGAAAATTTATCGTAAAATGTATTTTTGATAATTGGATAAATTTTAAAAGGAGTTTAAAAAGATAAAAGTCTTATTTTGAACTGTATTGAATTAAATTTCAGATTCTGGGAAAAAGGCTTTATAAATGGATTTCGAAAATATTATTTGTAAGATAAAGAATTTATTTAAAAGTTGGATTTTTAAGTAGATTTGAAAAGTTAAAGGAATTTATTTTAAAAGGAAATAATTTTGGAAATGTTTAGAAATTTATTTGATTTAAATTAATCAGATAATCGAATTTATCATATCTATGGATGTTTGGATTTTATTGGATGTTAAATTGTTTGAGATTTTTGATGTGTGATACTTTGTGATATATTCTGATTTGTGTATGATTTGTGATCTATTTATCTGTGATCTGTGAATGAAGGTAACAGTTATAGTTTATACCGCTTATCAATTATATGGTTATATTTGATCTGTAATGATTGAATGATTGTGCACTATTGTGTTAAACCATGACTACACAATACACACACAAAAGTGGATTTCACGTGGAAATCGGTTAAGTCATAGATTTTTTTCAATTTTGGACAAATTGAGTTTTTGAATCCAAAATGGTTTTGGAATTGGAATTGAAAGTTTTTGAAAATGAGGTTCAAAAATAAAAGTTATTTTTAAATAACTTAATAGAATTGGAATTTAAATCATTTGATTTAAATTTGAATTCAATATTTTAAATTGAATTCGATGAATTGGGAATTTTGGTTTAAAGAATTTAATAAGTATACACTACACCAAAACAGGTGATTCCCAACGAGTATAACTGTCGCAAACAGTTTCAGCAACGCTTATTAGCGTCGCTGTAGGGGCGTCGCAATTTATTGCCAACGCTTATAAGCGTTGGGGAGTTTAGTTTCCCAACGCTAATAAGCGTTGGAAGGTTGTATTCGCCAACGCTTATAAACGTTGGTGTATATTATTTAGCAACGCTTATAAACGTTGGCAAATTAACCATCCAACATTGTTTAATTTTCTATGCTGACGCTTATAAGCGTTGGTAAATTTTAATTGCCAACGCTTATAACGCTGAAATATTTTCATTCTCAATATAGTCAATTATTTTAACATTAATAAACAATTAATAACTAACATGATATGCATTATTATACTACATTCAATAGCATTATTATTTTAATTAAGTACACGTTCACGTTTGTCAATGTATTTTACAGGAAACCTCCTAGCTTTTCCCTTACATTCTCCCTCTGCCCATCCATTGCCAGACACCTGTAAAATTATATAGTCCTAAGAAGATTAAATAAAAACTATACAGGTTGTAAAATTTTATACAGGAAACTATTATTCAAATGGTGCAAGGAAGTACTTTCCTGGAAAGGTGAAGAAATGATCATTGAGAACTATAACTATGGGTACATAAGCCTATAGCTAAAGGAAATCAGTCACTGGCTAATAGAACTATTTTAGTTTAACTTTTCAAAATCTGCAACGAAGAAATGGTGTTGGTTGGACGTGAACAGATTATGAGATTTGCTCCAGTTCCTTTTTACTTCCCTTTTTTTCCTCCCCCCCTTTTGTTTTGAAGTTTGCACCTCAATAAGGCAGTGTACAATTGGGCATGTTATATGCAGTACAATGTGCTTTGAATATGTCAGTCTATTGTGCCTTTTATTCACGTAACAATAAATTCTTTTTTTCTAAATGTTTGGTTTACTGACCAAGTTTTGGAAATAGTCTCTCTAGTAACAGGGTAAGACTGCATACAACTTGCCCACCTCAAACCCCGCTCAAGCGGAAGCCTTGAGCACTAAATGATGATGAATTACTCAAAACGTGAAGAAAAACAGATGAGAAATAACATATAATACAATATTTAAAAATCAATGTCTGAGTTCTTGTTTTATTTTTGATAATATTTATGTTCTTCGTCTTTAGTAAAAAAACAAAAATAAAAGTAAGTTGTTAGTTCAGGAAGAAATTATTCATGTAAAATTAGTAGAAACAAATTTAAACCACTTAATTGTACAAAAATAACAGTGATGCATTGTACTATCAGACTACACTTCTAACAGTTTGTATTCTAATTTCTAATAATGGTAACAACAAAGGTTGATACATTTTTGAACCCGTCTTGGGAGCATACATATGCCAACAATGATACAATCCTTTAGCATGTTCATCTAAGAAAATGTTACATGACATATAAGCCATTGTGTTGCTTACCAATCTTGAAATAGACAGCTGCTAAGGAAATATTAAATGCTAATAGTAAGTCCCATTAAATACAAACCTAAATGAAAAAAAATTGGGACAGATCTCGAGCTATGAAATTATGACTAACGTACACTAGTCTAAATACAAAACGGTATTGTTCTGTCGGTTGATGTATGCAAAAGAAGTCTAGAAGATGACATAGCATCTTAAATGACCAAAATTTAAGTTGTAGAAAGAAAAAGAAAAAACTTCTCATCCTCCTCACCAAGCCATACATGTTTCCTGAATCTATAAAGTATGGCGAGGAACTTCTTAGAAGATGTTGTTCAGATGCAATCAGCAAAGCATAAGATCAGTTAGTGACTTATTTTCGTCTTGCAGTATTATTCAGCATAAATATTTCTATGTTTTGGAATTTAGCTCTATGTTGTGAGTCTATGACAATGTATTATTCATATCATATCCTACTTGGTTTTAGTACTTGCTACGTCCGGCAAAAAATCATGTTTTAAAGTCATTTCACGTTTAAAAATCATGTTTCAAAAATCATGTTTTAAACTATATGTCAAACTTTGATATCTCAAACTATATTTCTTCATAAACTTTATAAAAATTACATTTCAAAAAATATTTTTCTTTATATCTTATAAAAATCAAATTATATTTCTTCATATTTTTTTCATATGCATACTTCAGATATCATATCTCAAAGTTATTTCAAAGTTCAAAAATGATATTTTAAACTATATTTCATATTCATATTTCAAAAATCCTATCTTAAGGTTATTTCGAAGTACAAAAATCATATTTCAAATTATGTTTCAAAATATATTTCAAACTTTAATATTTCAACAACGTTTCTTTATATTCTTTACAAAAATCATATTTCAAAAAAGTTGTTTCTTTCTATATTATAAAATCAAACTATATCTCAAAGTTCAAGCTCAAACACAATAAACTTTTCCATGAATTCAAAATTGATTTAGAAAAGTATTATTATTAATTTATAAACTAGTTTATTGTTGTTGATTGGCAAATAAAATAGAAAATAAATTCTAATTTCGAAACACATACTATAATAACCTAATTGCTTGTTATAATCAACCGAGACTAAATTCTCGAAATACAAAAAAAAAATTAGTAAACAAAATGGCACGAAGAAAGAAAAAGAAATTTACTGTTGATGTTGAACTTGAAGAATGATGCTTCGCGATCCAGTCGCTTGAGCCATCTGTAATTTCAAGCAATTTACACCTGCCAATGAAAGCATAAACATTCATTTCGTTTCATATGAAAAGTAAGAAACAGTATGGGTGCTAAAGGAACTTTACATACAAAGTATTGGTTCACAGTAGTTTATGAACGCATACTAATAATGTACAAAATACCTGCAAGGGTCTACAGTTTAAATAATGTACAAAAGTACCTGGCATAATATAATATTAGTTAATTTATTCAAACTATTGTTATAAACTTGTTAATTTTTATAAAAATTAGTTAATTTACTCAAACTGTTGTTTATTATTATTATTATTATTATTATTATCATAAACAGAGCTAATTTTTATAAACTTTGTTAATGCTTATCAAACTTAGTTAAATTTTTTTACTATAACTAATAATAGTGACATATCGTGTACATTTCGTACTTATTTATTTTATAGGTCTGTGAGTATGGCGTGATAACATAATATTGGTAAAATAATATTATATGATTTATCATCCATGAATCTTTGCTTCACTGTTCCAGTTTTGGTTTCTAGAATAGCATGATCATCTATGAAATATAGCAAAATTCAAGAGATTAAAGTTAAAGAACTTCTATAGATACAAGTGTAATTTGCGACGTATAAAGAAGAAAAAACACAATACTCGGACTCCAAAAATTGGATGGTACTTTAATTTGCAACACCAAAATTTAACGACACAAGGTGCATGTAAAGAATGTAAAGAATGTAGGATTGCTGAACGAAGCTGAGTTTTCTTAAGTAAACTTAAGATGTAAAAGTCACAAACTAACTTAAGATGTAAAATTCACTTAAGAAGAGATTAAAAAACGTAACTTATCTTTTTGTATACCTTTTTTTTACTTCAGACGCTTCTCTTGTACCCTGTTTTGAACCTTATCTTATAACTATAGTGGTGGTACTCTTTGTATCCACTCGACTAGCTTATGTCGTCTTTGATTCATGTCTTGTCTGCAACAAAAATACAAACTTATTCATGTTTAGTAAATCTCTCTCGGACCTTGTTCCTAAATATCATGTATGCTTGTCATGTTTCCATCTATGAATAGGTTAAGAGACATGTTTAGTTAAGGAAGTGAATCGTTCACATAAATTACAATAGTTCAAAACTTACATATTGAACTGGAAACTGAATATAGCGAAAATCAATGATTAACTACTCTAGAATGTCAATATGTGAATCATTGGACGTCAACATGAATAAATTACAATAATTTTCATAAATTAAAGTGCGTTATTATTAACCGTTAATGAATCTATAAAAAAATGGAAAATAAATTAAAGTTACCGGCGGAATAGAAAAGGAATACCAGCAAAATATTTAAATTAAGTCGTCGGATTTTGCCGCTGACATATCAAGTTTTTCTACTCGTGAAATTTCAAGCACGGTAACAAAACTCATCTCGCAAATACCTGTACTGCCACTGTCAGTAAATTTTAAGCCATTAAGTAGTTGCCGTAACACAACAGCTGTAGGGAAAGCCATGTTAGCATCGAATCTCAACTGACTACAGAAAGATAAATGATAGAATTCTATAAATGGAAAAGGAACATTGATGCCATGAACTTTAATTTTAGCCATATCTGATCAAGGAGCAGGTAACCCAAGCGCATTTCTATGCCCCTACGACCAAACAAGCTACATTTGATTGATATCTCTTGTTATAAATACAGCTCAAACTGCTTTTATGTGAACTTATTAAACCAAACAAAGATAAAAGACAAAACAATACAAGTACGTCTTCAAAGGAAATTTTGGTACGGTGCACAATTCAACTTTTTTACTTTTTGGTTGAACTTATAATCTATAATTTTAGTGCACTTATCTGAGAATTACGAAGTCTTTAAGTAGATAAATATTTCACATTGTGTGCAGGCAAAAAGAATGAAAGATTTTGTAGTAGAGAAGAAAACAATAGTGAATGTGGATGAGGAAGAAGGAAATGAACAATCTGGCGAGGAATGTTACAAAGATTATGGTACAACAGTGAACTGTACATGTGAACAATTTCTTACATGTATGGATATATATCAGTGTATATAAAAAGATACATGCGGTTGAAGAGAAGATATATTGGAAATCATGAACTGTACATGTGAACAAAAAGAAATGAATCAACTAACTGTGCAAATGAAACACACGGCAATTGATTACCTAGCACAAAGCCTGATGTCGCTGGCCTAAAGAAACTATTATTGCAAATGTAAAATAGTGAAATGGTCATTCAAAATATATTCTAAAGATTTTGGCAATACATAAGTAGAACTATTAAATAGAATATAATGAAATTGAGATCCTAAAGAGTAGGAGGCTCAAGTAAAAGATTTGCTTAGATCAAGTTTTCATTTAATTTGTTTTATCAATTGTTTTTTTAACAAAAAAGAAAAATCATAAACTCAATCAAACTTGGTGAAAAACGACGAATTAGTGTGGGAACAAAATCCATTGCTTTCAAGAATGCAATTTTCTTTTTCCTTTTTATGGGAACCGATGATATGGAGTGGAATTCACAAAATCAAAAGTCGGAAGAAATATACATAAGTTTATACATAGTATTTAATCATAATTTAAAATAGTTAGTCAGTCAAATGCAAAAGAAAATCGTATCTTTTTCATGAAAAACCACTTAGCCATTTTGATAAAGAAGAAAATTTTGTTTTGGTGCATGAAACTGACCATATAAGTCTAATTTACTTATGCTTTAAGTTCAACATAAACTAATGTGTATATAGAAATATATGAAGACTAAAAATCATACCTCTATTCATGAAAAGCCACTTGAATTGCCTGTAAACATGAAACATGCATTGCATTTTATGTAGTTAACCTTTCAAATCCTATGGATTGGTATTTTAATCCGAACATAAGCCAATCTACATGTAGAATATTTTCAAATCCAAATGAAGGCCAGCTAGCTTGGAATTCTAATGCTATTTCCAACTAATCCAACAATAACAAAAAGAAGGATAAAGAACGCACATTTTTAATCATATACGTTAGATGCCATTTTTACCATCAATAAAAATCACCTGAAGAATCAAAGAATCATTGAGTGCATGTAGAAATTTTGACTGAAGTTGTGGTCGAAGTCGAGGCCGATACGCCTGAAGTCGAGACCGATTCGCCTGAAGGAGAGGCCGATTCGCGTGAAGGAGAGAGGCCGAATTCGAATTGGCTGAAGGAGATTAGGGCTACGGAAATCGAATTCGCATGAATGAATAACGTTGAGAAGTTGGGGATTAGGACTAGGAAGACAACGGATGCTCATTTACTTTTTTAGCCCAACAACATTCAGCAAATTTCAATTTCACCGGGTTTTCCAACGCAAATATGTGTTAGCAATAAAAAAAATTATACATGTGTATTTTCGGTCACATATTTCTTGCTTAGCAACGCTTATTGTTGTGATTAATATACAACACAAATAAGTGTTAGCAAATGAAAAAAATAAGTGTTGCGAAATGGCTGTTATGGTGTAGTGATAAAAGGTGTTTATATGGGTTTTTAACCATTTAAAATATGGTGTTGGAAATTTAAATGTATATTCAAGTTTTATACTTGAATGGATTTAAATTGTGTAATTATAACCAGTTTTTCCCAAAATGAAAGCTATCTGTTTCCAAATAATAATAGCTTTCTAAAGTGAAAAGTCTCCAATTTTGTATTGAAAACATTTCAAGTCGAAATGAAATTGTAAATAGTTTGGAAAACTATGAATTAACTTTTGTGACGATAATTAAACTTTATTTTGAAATAAAGGAGTATTTCAAAAGGTGTATCTTTTATATTATAAAAGACTTGAATTGTGAATAGTTTTGAAAGCTATAGATTAAATCTTGATTTAAAGATTTAATGGGTTAATTCAAATTGAAATGGAAATTGATTTGGAAATCTGTAAATGAAATTTTGTGAAGTAAATCTTTTTGTTTAAAGATTTAAAATGGTAATTTGTTAAACCATTTGAAAGAAAGGATTTGGGTAATAAGTTGTGACTTAATTGAAATCCTATATCCATATGTTTTGAAATGTTGCGCTCACTATTCGGGTTAGCCGGGAAAGGACCTTTGTGTCATATAACCCATTCTGAATTTGTGATACGACGATATGGATCGTATTGAAGACCGGTGGTGAAGACCGGATGTTTGTGAAAACGATAGGATGACCTATCGATTGTCTCTACACCGTTAGCTACGGTATAGAGATTTCCTTTGTGATGGGAAGTTTTATCGGGATTGTGAATATCCGGATTGCAAGGGCTTCTTTGGAAGTGCCTTCGGTTTAGTTCGAAACCGGAACAGACTTGTATGGTTACGTGTCTGACATTACATTTTGAGATGTAAAGCTGATTTCTTTCAAATACATTTCTGTTGGTGGCGGAGAATTTATTCTCTTAGCTTAACACCCTTCTCTGAGACGTACGAGCTCAGAGGTTATGTAGTTGAAATTTATCAACGATATATTCCCAAATTGGTAATGTGACATGCTGAGTGTTGCTGTGAAATGATCATTGTTTGATCATTTGTGATATGATCATTTGTTTGATCATTTATCTTTGTGATCATTACTTTGATCATTTGTTTGACCCAAAGCATAGCTTTTGTATAAAGCGTAGCTTTGTGGACGAGACTTCGTCAGGGCCTCAACAACCCGGAAATGGTCGAAACAGGAATGTTGCGGCAAGGTTATGAGGGTCGCGCCCTTTAGGGTATCTCATTTCCTTCTGGAAAGGGGTGGTATCATGGTATGGAGCCCAGATACTTACTCATGTGGACACACTTTATTATTATGTGTGATGATGTTACCGAGCGCTCGGATAAAGGTCCCAAAGGACCGGGGGATGACATATTCGTGAGTTACCTAGTTACAGGGGTAACCCGGCTTTGTTGGCAGAGAGCAGTTTGTCTCTCGGGACGTCCAGCCAGAGGCGATCCCATTCGGCAGTAGGAAAGGAAGTTCCTTAGTCTGACCATTTGTTGGAAATCCAAAGAAACAATACGAACCTTTACGATTGCAATTGTATAACCTGCTATGGAATGTGGCGGTAACCTGCTATTGAACATAGTAGCTATAGTAGGCATAACGTGAAATGCCTATGCTGGCTAAGATTAATATTATACTTTCGAAATGTTTTCTGCACTATGCACTAATAATAATAATCCAATGATTTGCGTAGTAAGCATATTTGACTATCATAAGAAGAAATCTCCTCCAATTCTGCGTTTGCATTGTGTGTGTGGCGGAAGGTCTTATGGTAGTTTCATTTTCCAAAAGCATTGCGGGTTTCAATGTTAAAATTCTATTGTTGTTTGTTTCTAAAGATAAACTGTTTTAGTTCTCACACTAGTCACCATGACTGACCTGGAGTTTATTATTTCCTTCCTAAACTCTGGGTGCTCACCAATTTCCACACGGGCAGTCTAGAGTTAGGTTATCAGATCATTCTAGATTCAGGAGATGCTATGGAGCTCAAGTGGCGAGCTGGATGGCGAGACGTATCATCTATACTATGTATTATTCCGCTGTGTATTCTGTATGAGGACAAGTTTATACAACTGTCCAGTTGTGTTGTATATTGTTGTTGTAAACTCTGATGATGATGTGATGTATAAAATGATATAGTTCTTTGTTTTAAAAGATTATTCATTTATCTATTATATGTTGTTCCGCTGCGAATGTGAGATTTTGATATTGTCTCTGTTTCTATTGTTTCTTCTTTCTTTTTCTTCTGTCTTCTTCTACCTCTTCTTTTTCTCCATAACAATTCGGTTTTCCGGCATTCGATTGCTCGGCAGTTGATACAGTGAATGTATTAATGTCGATTTTCGAGCGATGAAAAATCGCGTTCGTTACATTTGGTATCAAAGCATATGGTTAAGCGACAATCATGGCTCTGTTGGGTGTTACTCATTAGAGATAGAGTCGGTAGTACTCTAGAATGAGTGTGAGTGTAATAATAGATACGAGCACGTATTTGTTAGTGAATATAAAATTGTTTTATATTGTGATGATTGGTTTGTTGAGTGGTATATGGATTCTGGTCCGTATAGTCCGTACAACTCTATCGATAGGGATCTCTAAACACTTGTTCAGAATAATTCGACACGATATTGTTTAAATTGGGTAAATGAAATAATTTTACCTCGATTATATTTTGTATATAAAGAAATAATTTTTCTGAAATTATTAAAGTGTATATAATTGATTGTTTGGTTGTTGAAAATGTAAGAATATATATAAGTTAATAAAAGTTGTTTGAATGAGTTAAATAAAACAACAATTGTGAAAGAGTAAATTGTATAAGAAAATGAATTATAATGTATGAAGTTATAATTAAAATAATTTACAATGGTAAAATAATCATATATATAATAAGTGAAATTATATAAGTAAAAGATTTGTGAATGTGATTTATAATCTGAAATAAAATTCCAGAGAAGTGTTTTGAAAGGATTTGATGTTTTGGAAAATTGTTTTGGAAAGATGAAAGCTCTAAACTCTTTTCAGGTCGCTGGAAAATAATTCCGATGATGACCACGACATCATTGGTGTTCATTTTCGAGTTTCCAAAAGAGGAATTGCTGCCAGATTATTTTAAATGAAAGTTGTTTGGGAAATTTGGATTTTGTTTTAGAAATTCAAAGGATAATTTGAATTGATTTCAAAATGGTTTTTGAAAGGTTGAAAAGACTCTGGAATCCTATTTAAAATATTTATGGGAATAATAAATGAGTTGATAACTTATACCATTTGAATTTTTGATAGAATAAATTTAACTTAAAGGATAGAGTTAAATTAAAGTAAGTATAAGTGAATCAATAAAATCCAAGCTGTAATTGTTAAATATAAGTAATCAAGTTTTGAACTTATAATATGAGATAATAAATTTTGACTTTGGTAAAAGTTAAATAAAATTTGAATCTGAATTGGATTTATAAGTGGAAACTTAAGTTAATTTGAACAAATGATGTTTGAAATGGAAAATAACTTAAGTAATGTTGAATGAAGTTGATTTTGATATCAAAGTAAATTAATAAAGTGAATTTATTAAATAAATATGAACTTGAGTTATATAAATGAAATTCAACTTTATTTGTTAAATGAAGTAGCAATTGAATTAATAAATAAATTGAATGTTAATCAATCGAATGTGAATAAATTGATATGGAATAATGGATGTAAGTATTAATTCATTAAAAGCTAATATATTAGAAGTTGAATAATTGAATAGAAGTTGAATAATTGAATGGAAACCAATTTAATATCGACCAATTGAATTAAAGGTGTTGAACCAAATTGAATGTAAAATTTAATAATTTGGTTGTGTAGAATATACATTGGATGTTATTTGATTGTTGGTTGATTGTAGTATAATTCATTAAGTGCTAATGAAATTGAATTGATTAAAATTGGAAACTATGTAATTAGATTTAAATTGAAGGTGAAGTAAAATTAAATAGTAATTGATTTGAATTGAAAGTGAACCAATTTGAATTTAAATTAGTGAATGTAAACTAATTGAAAATGAATAATTGAATGTCATTATATATGAATTGGTTGTAAACAATTGCAAATAATGTTGAAATTTTATAAGTTGCTTATAAACCTTGTTTAGTATGCATTTCTTTGATATGCAAATGTTGTAGTTGTTTAAAAGAGTAAAATTGTTAATAATTTTATATATTTGTCACTTACATGTTTAAATTGAGTAAGTACAGGTGCGGTGGCTACCGTTTGGTTGATTGGGTTGCGCTAAAATGCTAAATTAATAACTGCTTTGCTTAAAAATGCTAAAAAGGTATGCCTACGCAATAAAAATAGGAAATATGAACTGTTTTTCTGCTTTTCCGACCGGGTGGGTCGATGTATACATATTTATGTCTATTGTGATCCTACTACGATCGAACCGCGCAAAGGAGACGCTGGCGATTTTTTCTGAAAATTTAAGGCGTTAGAAAATTTTCGGGATAATTTGGAATTTTTTGTTAATGAAAAGTAAATTTCTAGAGTGTAATGAAACCGTAGGAATTGAACTAGAAAATGGAAACCATTATTTTGGCTGAATTTAAAGATCTTGGAAAAGTGAATGTGAAATTTTTCAGTAAGTGAATTGTTTGAAAAGTTAATGAGTTTTGGGGTATTTTTCTTACTTGGTAATTTCGAGGACGAAATTCTTTTAAGGGGGGAAGTTTGTAACGACCCAAAATTTCTGTCAATTAAAATTCGTATATTTAATTAATTTTAAATATTAATAAGTGAAATTAATAAGTCGAATAATTTAAAGTTCGAATATCTGGATTTAATTGGGTAATTAAATCGATAATTTAATAGTTGAAATTCCAGAAATAATTGAAATCTGGATTTAATGTGATTGAAAATGATTTATGAGGTTATATTAAATCATGTTGAAGTTATAGTGATGTTATAGAACTTTTAAAATTGAATTTAAAGTTAATTTGTGAAAATTGAATATTTTAATATTTAATCGACTAGTGAAATTAGCCATTTTTGGGACAGTCTCAGAATTAGACGAAACTAGTTCCATTGGATCCGTAATAGTTTGTTATTATCGGATTTCAATTTTCATAGCAATCGGAGTTGTCGAGTGACCGTGGCAGCTCAAAACGCATCGAAATTGTTTTAATATTAATTTGGCGAGTTAAAATAGTCATTTTTCAAAAAGTCTCGGATTTCGACGAAACCAGTTTCATCGGATCCGTAATGTGATATTATTGTAGGATTTCAAATTTCGTGTCAATCGGATGTACCGTTTGTCCGGGGCAAACCAAAACGCATCGAAATCGGTTTAATTTAAATTTGATCGTTTAATTCCGTAACTCGCACAGATGACCGAATTAGCTCCTGAAACACGTTCTATTGTGTTCGGAACGTGGGGTAAACCTTACGAACGCCAGGCGGCACGTGTGATTTGGAGATCGTTTGAAAAAGTTGTTTTAAAATGAATTTAATATTATTATATATATACGTATACATATATATACACGTTAACAAGCAAAACTCTAATTCTCTTAACCCTAGCCGCCAGAAACATTTTAATGGCCAGAAAACGTTCATCTTCTTCCCTCCAAATCTCTCAATCCATCAACAATTAGCAAAAACTCTCAACTACAAAGTCGTAGAGCACGACGAG
Source organism: Allium fistulosum (assembly GCA_030737815.1). Classification (NCBI taxonomy): domain Eukaryota; kingdom Viridiplantae; phylum Streptophyta; class Magnoliopsida; order Asparagales; family Amaryllidaceae; genus Allium; species Allium fistulosum. The sequence goes on along the minus strand of CM060904.1, from coordinate 1,186,744,361 downwards.
ATCTACGAGATCAACGGTCATGATCGGAATTGGAGCAACGAAGAGGCTACTAGAGGCTCGCGTTTGGGCTGCCTTTGGGCACGAATTCCCAGGCCCAGATGAGGCCGAGCTTGGTGCTATTTGGAGTGAGGGTGGAGTCGAGTGTTGGCTTCGATTTGGTGGTGGAGTGATGTGGTTTCGTGCATCGAGGAGGCCGGAGCAATTAGGGTTTGGTGGAGGCTATGGGTTCATGTACGTGTAGTTTTGAATGTGATATTCATTTGGGAAGAAGGAAGGGGGGTGTGGCCAGGATCTAGGGCTGAGGGGATCAACGGTCAGATTGAGATGTGGGTTTGAAAATAAAAATATATTTGTAAATTGATTTTATATAAATTTGTACAATCTTTAAAATAGCATAACTTTTTCATACGAGGTCCGTTTCGCACGAAACGAATTGCGTTGGCTTCGTTTTGTCGAGCACTACGTAATGGAACTGGATTGGAATCGTTTGGAGCTAGTGAAATTTTTGGATAAAATTGAACGCGCGTTTAATTTTATTCGAAATAAAAAGCTGGAACGGAATTGAAAGCAAAGGTGAGAACTCCTCACTCAATCGAATGTTTTGTTTTGATTTAAAATTTTAAATAGTTAGATTTAAAATTTCTTGATTGTGAGGATTGAATGATGATTTCTATTTATTGTGATAAATAGACATTATACGCCGTTATTAAGCGGATGTTATTTATTAAAAACATATACCGCGATAATTTCACATTGAAGTGGAATTGGTATTATATATGTATATAGCAATATATATATATTGGAATATGTATATATTGGAGTTGATTTCCCGCATTGTATAGCGGATGAGACCCTATTGCGCCACATAATAGCGGATAATATTTATAAAGTGAAAATTAGCCACAAGGGCCTCTTTAGTAAGTGGAATTAGTTTCTAGGACACACAACTGAAATAATTATTTTCAAGGACAAAACGTAAAATAATTAGTTTCTAGGGCCTACAAACCTATGAAATTATGTCCTTGAAAGTAATTGGACTGCTGACTTTGTCCTTGAAAGTAATTATTCTGCTGATTTTGGTCTTGAAAGTAATTTTTTTGAATGTGTGTCCTAGAAACTAATTGGACTACAAAGTTTGTCCTTCTGGTGAAATGCCTCATTTATAAATTCCATATACCGCGATAATTTCACATTGATGTGAAATTAGTATTGTGCTAACATCTGTGGATGCAGGGAAACATGTTGGAGGGATCCAACTGGATTCCTCAAACATTTGAATTTATTTCATATGTTGTGTGTTGTTCATTTATAATCGCCGTATGATTATAATTATGAAATTGGAATTATAAAAGGTTGTAATTTAGCCGTATATATTTTTGGTATCGATGGATACCAGAAGTATTTGAAATTGAATTTTTGAAAATATAAGTTGAAAATTTATCGAAAAATGTATTTTTGATAATTGGATAAATTTTAAAAGGAGTTTAAAAAGATAAAAGTCTTATTTTGAACTATATTGAATTAAATTTCAGATTCTGGGAAAAAGGCTTTATAAATGGATTTCGAAAATATTATTTGTAAGATAAAGAATTTATTTAAAAGTTGGATTTTTAAGTAGATATGAAAAGTTAAAGGAATTTATTTTAAAAGGAAATAATTTTGGAAATGTTTAGAAATTTATTTGATTTAAATTAATCAGATAATCGAATTTATCATATCTATGGATGTTTGGATTTTATTGGATGTTAAATTGTTTGAGATTTTTGATGTGTGATACTTTGTGATATATTCTGATTTGTGTATGATTTGTGATCTATTTATCTGTGATCTGTGAATGAAGGTAAGCGTTATAGTTTATACCGCTTATCAATTATATGGTTATATTTGATCTGTAATGATTGAATGATTGTGCACTATTGTGTTAAACCATGACTACACAATACACACACAAAAGTGGATTTCACGTGGAAATCGGTTAAGTCACAGATTTTTATCAATTTTGGAAAAATTGAGTTTTTGAATCCAAAATGATTTTGGAATTGGAATTGAAAGTTTTTGAAAATGAGTTTCAAAAATAAAAGTTATTTTTAAATAACTTAATAGAATTGGAATTTAAATCATTTGATTTAAATTTGAATTCAATATTTTAAATTGAATTCGATGAATTAGGAATTTTGGTTTAAAGAATTTAATAAGTATAAAAGGTGTTTATATGGGTTTTTAACCATTTAAAATATGGTGTTGGAAATTTAAATGTATATTCAAGTTTTATACTTGAATGGATTTAACTTGTGTAATTATAACCAGTTTTTCCCAAAACGAAAGCTATCTGTTTCCAAATAATAATAGCTTTTCTAAAGTGAAAAGACTCCAATTTTGTATTGAAAACATTTCAAGTCGAAATGAAATTGTAAATAGTTTGGAAAACTATGAATTAACCTTTGTGACGATAATTAAACTTTATTTTGAAATAAAGGAGTATTTCAAAAGGTGTATCTTTTATATTATAAAAGACTTGAATTGTGAATAGTTTTGAAAGCTATAGATTAAATCTTGATTTAAAGATTTAATGGGTTAGTTCAAATTGAAATGGAAATTGATTTGGAAATCTGTAAATGAAATTTTGTGAAGTAAATCTTTTTGTTTAAAGATTTAAAATGGTAATTTGTTAAACCATTTGAAAGAAAGGATTTGGGTAATAAGTTGTGACTTAATTGAAATCCTATATCCATATGTTTTGAAATGTTGCGCTCACTATTCGGGTTAGCCGGGAAAGGACCTTTGTGTCATATAACCCATTCCGAATTTGTGATACAACGATATGGATCGTATTGAAGACCGGTGGTGAAGACCAGATGTTTGTGAAAACGATAGGATGACCTATCGATTGTCTCTACACCGTTAGCTACGGTATAGAGATTTCCTTTGTGATGGGAAGTTTTATCGGGATTGTGAATATCCGGATTGCAAGGGCTTCTTTGGAAGTGCCTTCGGTTCAGTTCGAACCCGGAACAGACTTGTATGGTTACGTGTCTGACATTACATTTTGAGATGTAAAGCTGATTTCTTTCAAATACATTTCTGTTGGTGGCGGAGAATTTATTCTCTTAGCTTAACACCCTTCTCTGAGACGTACGAGCTCAGAGGTTATGTAGTTGAAATTTATCAACGATATATTCCCAAATTGGTAATGTGACATGCTGAGTGTTGCTGTGAAATGATCATTGTTTGATCATTTGTGATATGATCATTTGTTTGATCATTTATCTTTGTGATCATTACTTTGATCATTTGTTTGACCCAAATCATAACTTTTGTATAAAGCGTAGCTTTGTGGATGAGACTTCGTCAGGGCCTCAACAACCCGGAAATGGTCGAAACAGGAATGTTGCGGCAAGGTTATGAGAGTCGCGCCCTTTAGGGTATGTCATTTCCTTCTGGAAAGGGGTGGTATCATGGTATGGAGCCCAGATACTTACTCATGTGGACACACTTTATTATTATGTGTGATGATGTTACCGAGCGCTCGGATAAAGGTCCCAAAGAACAGGGGGATGACATATTCGTGAGTTACCTAGTTACAGGGGTAACCCGGCTTTGTTGGCAGAGAGCAGTTTGTCTCTCGGGACGTCCAGCCAGAGGCGATCCCATTCGGCAGTAGGAAAGGAAGTTCCTTAGCCTGACCATTTGTTGGAAATCCAAAGAAACAATACGAACCTTTACGATTGCAATTGTATAACCTGCTATGGAATGTGGCGGTAACCTGCTATTGAACATAGTAGCTATAGTAGGCATAACGTGAAATGCCTATGCTGGCTAAGATTAATATTATACTTTCGAAATGTTTTCTGCACTATGCACTAATAATAATAATCCAATGATTTGCGTAGTAAGCATATTTGACTATCATAAGAAGAAATCTCCTCCAATTCTGCGTTTGCATTGTGTGTGTGGCGGGAGGTCTTATGGTAGTTTCATTTTCCAAAAGCATTGCGGGTTTCAATGTTAAAATTCTATTGTTGTTTGTTTCTAAAGATAAAATGTTTTAGTTCTCGCACCAGTCACCATGACCGACCTGGAGTTTATTGTTTCCTTCTTAAACTCTGGGTTCCCACCAATTTCCACACGGGCAGTCTAGAGTTAGGTTATCAGATCATTCTGGATTCAGGAGATGCTATGGAGCTCAAGTGGCGAGCTGGATGGCGAGACGTATCATCTATACTATGTATTATTCCGCTGTGTATTCTGCATGAGGACAAGTTTATACAACTGTCCAGTTGTGTTGTATATTGTTGTTGTAAACTCTGATGATGATGTGATGTATAAAATGATATAGTTTTTTGTTTTAAAAGATTATTCATTTATCTATTATATGTTGTTCCGCTGCGAATGTGAGATTCTGATATTGTCTCTGTTTCTGTTGTTTCTTCTTTCTTTTTCTTCTGTCTTCTTCTACCTCTTCTTTTTCTCCATAACAATTCGGTTTTCCGGCATTTGATTGCTCGGCAGTTGATACAGTGAATGTATTAATGTCAATTTTCGAGCGACGAAAAATCGCGTTCGTTACAATTATGCACTTTGGGAAGTTGGCAAAATTGGCTCTTAGATATGTAGGACCTTTTCTAGTGATTGAGAGGACTAGTATACTCGCAATGATTGAGTTGCCTTGTAGTTTGGCAAGTGTGCATACCGTTATTCATATATCACATTTGAGGAAATGTGTGCATGACCCTAGTATTGTAGTGGAATTAAGGGCAATTGATGACTTGCCTATAGAACCGTTTTTAACCTATGTTAGAAGGATGAAAGGGATATGAAGTCATGATATGAAAGAAATGAGGAACACGATATTAGACTTGTTTGTATCTAGTAGAGTGACGAAGTGAATGACTGTACTTGGGAGGTAGATGATAAGATTAGGATTATCTATCCTAAGTTAATTTAGACATTTATGTTTGAGCGGTATGCTATGTTTGTCTATTATATGTACTAGTAGTGACACTAGTATGTTTGTGTGTTATGATATGATCATTTGTTGTAGTTGGTAGTGACACTAATACATTATGATTCTTGATTAATGATTTACATTAGTTGAGTACTAGTTTAATGGATGTACTTATGTGTACATTTGTGTTCATGACGATGGTTATAATTCCGCCTTATCTGAATTTCGAGGAGAAAATTCTTATTAGGATGGGAGACTGTAACACCTCACAATTTAGGGTGTCATGATATGGGAATATAATTAATAATGAGAATCTATTAAACGATAATTAAGTAAATTTAATTAAATAAATTAGTCGAGGGGGAACTAATTGATTAAGGAATACTTAAAAGATTAATGGGGTGAACCAAGAGTAATAAGTATAATTAAATTTTGGCCATAAATAAAAGAAATAGAAAGAGAATTTTATAATGAAGGGATTAAGGAATTAATAAGATTATGCTAGAAAGAGATTTTAGCCCAAGCCCAAGTTATTAACTCATACATCCCCTAACATACCATTCTCTTCATTTATATTCATTACACTAACACAAAACTAAAGAAAGACTAAGGTCGGCCACCATTCTAAGAGGAAGAAGAAGAGAAAAAACTAATCAAAGGTAAACATAAGCTTTCATTCAAAAGAAGAGGGAGTTTAATCAAGTTTTCAAGTTTAGGTGAGTACTACTATCTCTAACTCTTATCCCTATCTATTTAGATTTGAAATGGGATTGTAATTACTATTATAAATGATGATAATCATGTTTAGATGTTAATAGATTAAATATCTATATGTTTGAGTGGCTATTATCATCGATTTCTTAGCAACTTTTAATTTTTTATAAGCCCAAACGATGGATTCAATGAGTTCCTACCAATAACTACGGTCATTGAATAGAAACATTAAACTAAAAGCCTAGACTAAATGAGAAGCTAAGAAAAAATCCATATGCAGATAAATGAAGAACGATAAGACTAAATTACCTAAGATGCATATGCCCATAAAAAATCCCAAAGCTAACTACTAATAGTAATGGAACTCTATAAAAAGTTTCCTCCTGTTATATGAGTTACCACCTCAGATCACTTATATTACCCCAAACATCCAAATGCATTTTCCATTTAAGAGAAAAATATGAATTAACCTTCTACAAATACTTTGAAATTTTAATAGATTGTTTAGAACATCAAAATGGAGATGGATTTTAATTTTTTCAAAATTTTCATATGTAAAAATAATTTATTATGATTTTTGTAATTTGGAAATGTGTAGTTTTGGTTATAAATTAATATCTAAAAATGTTAAAATTTAATATTTTGACCTGAACTTTTTAATGAAGATGAAGGAAGGTGTATTCAAATTTTTATGAATTTTGGGGGATTTTTCTATCATTTTTTGAATTGATATGAATTAAATGGTAAGATAGAAATTATCTGTAATTAATGAATTAATTATAGAAAGTAATTAATTAAAGCTTAATCAGGGGGATAAAAGCATGGTTGATTTCAGATATTTCTACATAATATAAAAGTAATGAGTAAACAAAGGACAAGCATAAGGAATTAGTCAAAAAGTAATTACTTTATTAAAAAATATATTAGTTTTCTTAATTGAAGATTTCTCATTTATATACATATACGTACATACATATATATTTATATACATATAAATAATAGCCTATAAGTTTATAATGTGATTACCTTTTGCTTAAAAATGCAACAACACTTAAGTGGGACCTGTGGTAGCCCATTTGTCCTAGAAGTACGATAGCTAGCTTTGCAATAGCATTAGATTTGCGATAGCTTTAGTCATATGGAAACAATTGAGTTAGACATATGATAGCCCATTTGTCTTAAAAGTGCAATATCTTAGACATGTGATAACTTAGATGTGCGATAGCTTAGACATGAGATAGCTCGCCTTGTGATGGAATTCGACTAGCAACGGCTTTATTAGTGCGATAGCACCATTGCTAAACATGTGATAGATATTGAAGAAGACATGCGATAGCTATTGATTTAAACATGTGATAGCATTATATGAGACATGCAATGGCTAATGAATTAGAAATACGAAAGCTATTGAAATTAAATGTGCAATAGCCTGCTAGGTTATGCGATAGCTACATGTGCGATAACTAATATAAACAATTTCACTATTTGTATATGATAATTTGGGTAGCATTTAGGAAGACAGATTCCAAGATGTTTAATTTTAATTTCATAAGAATGAAATCATGAAGAGAAACGATGAGTTAGAATGAAATAACATGTGTGAAAACTTAAAACTGGACCTAGGCTTAGGGAAGCTAAGTACTGATAGATGAATCATTTAAAGAGAAAAGATAAAATGTTTCAATGAAAGAATTAAAAACCTTTAATCTATGCTTATAATAGAGAATGATGTAACGCTAATGCAGCAACCAATAATCTTAAAGATATAACATTAGGAAGGGAAAAATTTGTAAGGCCAAAGGAGTAACCTATAATGTTAGAACACAACACTACTTATGGAAGTGATAGTGTAAGGCCTAAGTGACAACTTAATGTCTGATCATGAAGATATACAAAAACATTGGTGTAAGGCTTGGGTGGCAATTAATTTTTTATTCATGACAATATCCAAGAATGTGGTTACAAGGCTTGAGTGGCAACCCAAATGTTTTTTCATGACATTATATGAAAGTGATGGTGTAAGGCCTGAGCGACAACCTAATAATGTGCCAAGACTAAACATTTAGTAAGAGTAATATAGTAAATCTAAGAGGCAACAGAAAAGAAATGATTGTTAGACCTTGTAAAGTAATAGTAAATGTAGGGAGCACTTATGGATGAAATTTTGTTCTGTGATTATAATTTATGTGATGATGTTCAATCTACCTAATATGATTAAGTTGATGATGTTGGATTAGTGAGGGGAAAACCCATTCTGATAGGCGATATGGTCTTACTATATTTTATGTTTAGGGTATTGTATTACTCATACCAAGCTTTATGACTAACCCATGTTTATTATTGTTTTCTCTATAAGCTCATGGGTACTCATTTGAGTAGGATGAGTTTATTGTTTAGGGTCTGTTAGGGGATGAATAAATACTCTAAAGATGAAGCAGGAGCTCATTATATAATAAAGTTGTTTTGTTTGCTGTGTAAATCAAATTGCATAACAGGTTAAGTGTTGATGTTGGTGTCTTCATATGTCGAGCACTACACTACATATATGTTTTTTTATTGCATTACCCCTACGTGGGCACATTTTGGGATATGTAAAATGCGACGGCAATTTATGTAAAGGAAATCTATTGTAGCTACACTATTTACTTAATGTTGTTGGAAAACAATCTGGTCTTATTTTGTCGCTTTTAAATAATTTCAATGATGACTGCAGCATCATCGACATTCATTTTCAAGTCTCAAAATAGGGATGCTACAACAAGGTACCAGAGCAAGGTTAGTGGACATTTAAGTAAAATAAAGCTAAGCAAAGGTTTAGATAGAAACTAGGTAGAATAAAATCAACACCTTATAGAAGAGTATATGATATGTACACACACACGGATACACACACACACAGATATATATATATATATATATATGTATATGTATATGTATATATGTATATGTATGTATATATGTATGTATGTATGTGTGCATGTTTGTGTGCCTTTTATGTAGATATGTAGGGAATATATCTATCCCTCTACGATTTTTTCACTCTCTTTACTTTCGCTGCATATGAACACTTGCTTACGTAGAAAGCTAGAATGGAATCCAAAACTGACGTTTGATGTTAGGATGTGCTGGGGAAAATACTAGTAGTGGAACAACGAATACATAGACCAATGGCTAAAGAGGGGAGAGGCTGGAGTTCTTATACCAGCTCTGGCTGTGGGGAAATGTAGATATGAATGTTCTTTCCAATAGTTTTTAGCAAATTTATTGCAATACCAAGCTCAGCAGCAAGTACTAGTCTCGACGTTACTCATGAGATGGATGAGAGGGGACTGAATGGGCTACTATGGATTCTTGATGGGAGTGCTACCGAGGTCATTGAGCAATTGCATCGGCCTGAATTTCGGTGAACTGGGCATAGTCTGGAAGCAGTCCTGGTTGCGGATGTTCAAGAGGCAGTTATGGCGAGTCGTATATGTTTGAAAAGTCCTCCTCCTCTCCCTCTTCCCTCTTTTAGCTAATTGTTTTTCATTTTGCTGGCCAGGGCTTATGCCCTCTAAATCCAGCAGGAGAAGTTGGCGTTGAAGAAGTGAACCATGAATGAGGCAAAGGCATGAGCTATTGGAGGTGAAGAAGCCGAAAGAGGTCGAGATGAAGGTGTTATAGCAGAGAAGAGGTCGATAGATGCGGAGGCGACAAGGGACATCAAGGCGGTGACCTAGGAGGTAGCAATGGAAGCACATGGTGAAGAGTTCTTTTGTTGAGGAGGGTTGGAGATGGAGATGGGTCAGTTGAGGCTCAACTGGAGGCGAAGGTGAAGGAAGTCAATGATATACAAGGGTCTCTTCTCCTACACCAATAGTGCAACACTGTTGAGACCCACCAGGGAGAGATAGATAGGGAAATGACGGTTTGGCAGGTTTGGATGATAATGATGCTCAAGAGGTTCTTCTCGGCCAGCTATCACTTACCGTTGATTTTATTAATACTCTATAGTATACCAAGATCTGACAAGAGGGTGCTTTGAAGATGGTTGTAGTCGATCTAACCCCTCCTCTCATACTGAACTTGGAGCAGATCGCCACGCTGATGGGCACATCCAAGGACCTATCACTAGTGTTGGAGATCGATAGGGGATAACCTTAAATGATGACTCTTATGTCATAGAATGATAAAAGCTCTCTTTTGTTTAAATAATTTATAAACCTTTTATATGGTCGATAAGCCCCCTTATTTAATAAAAATTATCTTTTTGAATGGAATGATGTTTCAACTCAAGTATATGTTGTTCTCATATTCTTCACGCGCATTTTACTCATATGTATGTTTGTGTCTATTATGTTTGCTCTGTGTTATCTATGTGTGTCTATATATATATACATAGACATACATACATACATATATATATATATATATATAATGGACATCATATGGGGCTCCTAGCTTTGTTTAGTAAGCACTTAAATTAAAGCACATTTACGCAAGCATTGCAAAGAGAGATGAGAGTAAGGGTAAGAACTAAGTTTTGTAATCGACCCTACCATTGGAGGGTAGTGAATGATGAGTTGCATAATGCTCATTTGCAGCCCTCTAAGTGGCGGGCGATTTTGTTATTCGGGCGTCTTATCCCTTCTCGACCACACAATGTATTTCAAAACATTAGCTTGTGATGAGGCGGTCATCATTTAATGTCAGGCCCTAATTCCATAAGGCCACTATGGCATGGGTGCTAATGGGCCTTTAGTGGCCTAGTCTTCATGGGATGGTGTCGCTCTGGTTGGTTAGAGTATGCATCATTGTGGATCTAAGAATTAGGATTACTACATAGGTAATCACCCTCATTTTTGCACTAGTGCACCGTTCCGCTCTAGCGGGAACATGCAACATCATAGACAGAAGAATCAGGACCACTATGTGGGTGATCATGCTATCAACTTATTGATGCCTCAAGAATGGTGGGAGTGTTGCTAGACTCATGCATCCTCTCAAAGCTGTACACCACGAACGCATGAATTGGGATCACAACATGGGTGGTCTCGCCATCAATGTGTCAGTGCCCTTGATAATAACCATCGCATTGTTAGGCTCATAATCCTCTTGGAGCTGTACACCATAGATGCATGAATCGAGACTACAATGTGACTGGTTTAGCCACTAGTGTCCTCGGCATGGACGGGAGCATTGTTAGGCTCTCACATCTTTATAGAGCAGTATAACATAAAGACATGAATATAAGCCATGACATGGGTAGTCTTGCAATCGAAGCACCGATGTCCCTAGCACAAATAGGAGCGTTGCTAGGCTCATGCACCCCACTGGGCAGTCTTGTTGTTGTGATTCTCCTTCGGCATATTTAGAAGCGTTGCACACTTTTACCCACTTAGAGCGGTGATTTGTGCATTTGATAAATGGTTTGATTAACAAGAGTTATAAGGATGAGATGCCTGTGTATTTCATAATATATGGGATATTATAGAAGTTGGTTGCCTTATAAGATGGCATACATGTCTTGATATGCCTTATCTCTATGGCTTACAAGGTAATTTTAAGCATAATAATCACGGTGATGCTCTGGATTCCTTATGCAAGGGATGTCGGTGTTGTCCGACTAAGTGAGGTGGTGGGCTGCATCGGCTAAAACAACACTAACCACATATGGTCCTTCCCAATTGGGCCCTAGCACCCCTTTGAATGAGTGTGTTGTGTTCATAATGACCCACCACAAAACTAAGTCACCTATAATAAATGGTATAGCTTGACCTTCGCGCTGTAGTTCTTCACGGCCTTTCTTTTATATGCCTTTGTCTAGAGTTCTACTTCCGCCCTCTGCTCGTATAAGGCATTGAGCCCCAGCATTTCTTTGTTCTCTGCAGCATCGTGAGTAATGTGCCATGGGGAGGGGACATCTACTTCTGCAGGCATTATCGCCTCATAACCATTGGTTAGGGAAAAAGGGGAGTGTCCTGTCGAGGTTTGACTTAAGGTCCTATAGGACCATGGCACGAGAGGGCGTTCTTCGACCCTATTTCCTTTGTCTTTGGCAGGATACTTCTTCAATGTTGGCTTAATGATTTTTTTGAATGCCTCTGCCTGACCATTGGTTTAGGGGTGAGAGACATAAGAGAATCACTTCTTGATTCCATTAATCTCGCAAAACCCATGGAACTTCCACTTTATTTAGTGCCATTGTTGATGATATTTTCCTCAAGAGTCCAAAAGGACTAACGATGTTCATGGTGATGAAACTGAGAATCTTAGGCATGGTGATCCGAGTGAGGGATGTAATAACCCTACTTTCTATGTCGTATAAATAAAAAAGTTTAATTAATATAAAATTGTTTGAATTTTATTTTTGATAATTAATCTTTTGGAAATAAATTTGTAGTTAATTAAATTCTATTTAATATAATATTTTGATTTAATAAATCGAATTAAATTAATAAATTCTTTTCGAATGATATATTAAAATTGAATAAATTATTTTAATTGAATATAAAATACTTTTATAACTTTGATTTAATTTAAACCAAATTGAAATTTATTTTCATATAAATGAAAAGGAGTCCTGAAAAGAAATGTAACGAAAATTAAAAATTCGATTGAACTAGAATTTAAGGGATCAGACTAAATCATGGCCCAAGCCTGTTTAAAACTCGTTTCCTTCTCCTCCTTTTAGAACACGATTCCCTACTTCAGCCCATACCCGAAAATATTAGCCATAATTCCTCAATCTCAAAATCTTGACTTAACAACTTAAAAAATGAAAACAAACATCATGGCCTTGGAGGCGTCATGACTGAAGCGAACGTTGAAGGGGGGAGGACGGAGGCACGGCCTGGCCTAGGCGATGTTGCCATTGATGATTTGGAGAGAGGTCACGACCAGGTGATGTGACCTGGTTTTATGCATTTTGGAGGCGCGACCATTGTTGAGTTTGTGTGTCACAAGCAGGTTTTGGTAATGGCGCGTGCATGTTGGAGGTGACATGATCGATGTTGGAGTTATGAATAGGCAGTTGTGTGGAGGATGGGCTACTATGTGTTGGTGGCTGGCTTCATTTGACTGAATTGGTGATGGTGCATTTGCGAGGATTTTCGTTGCAATGATGGTTGTAGGTGGATGAAGAGGAGCTGCGGTTACTGGTATTGGTGGATACTATAGCGGTGAGGCAATAGTTGGCATGCAACGTAAAGGAGCTGCACGACGATGTTAGTGCTAGGTTGGAATGCTTTAATTCAGTGAGTAATTTTTTTACTCACAACTGTCATCTAGTTTATGCAAATTGTTGATGATTAGTATTGTTGGATTATGCATTGACATTGGATGTTTGCATTGTTTGTTTGAGTTATTTTGTATAACTCACCACTGAGATTTATGTTTTGTTCTCTTGGAATTCGTTGATTGTTTGGATGATGGACTTTTAGTTGATATGAAATTAAATTATATATTTTGATCGATTGTTGTGACGAGATCGCATATTTTTGATCGACTGTTGTTTTAATGAGATCACATTAAAAATTGATTAGAAGGGGAATAAATTGAAATAGAAGGTTTTCAATGAAATATAATATTTTTGGAAATAAATAAGATTTTGGAATGATTTTTATTTAAGAAATAACATGGTGATAGAAAATATATCAGTGAATTATTTTGAGGAGCTGATGAATAAAAATTGGAAATGATGAATTCTGGAAGTTTATTATGTAAGTGAATTTTGGATGTTTATATTTATTTATTTCCCATTAATTATAAAATATTTAAAGGATATTTATGAAATGATGTCTGAAATCAATAATTTTAATGTCAGAAGTTAATTTTATTTTGATTCAATAAATTAGAAATCGAGAAAATAATATTATGAAGTAATAGTAAGTTGAATGCAGATTATTTATTGAAATCAAAATATTTATTGACGATTTTATTTATGGTTTTGGGAGATTTTTTTAGTTGAAAACCCTTATTAGAAAAGAAGAATTAATTAAATTCGTTGTTTAAAGAAAATTTTGAATTATAAAACTATTTTAATAATGATATTATTTTCAGTTATTAGAGAAGAACCCTATAAATGTATGAATAATTTTTTGAAAGAGTTTTAAGTGATTTGGAATTGAATTGTAATTATAGATTTCCCTATAATTAAATTATAGATTTGCAACTATTTATTTTAAAACAGAAAATGGAATGTAAATTTTATAAATTGATTTTTCTATCGATTGAAAATTTATATTTGAAATTGTTTTTTTGAAGGTTTTAAGAAAATGTATTTTAAAACCACTTCCGAATTAAGAAATAATAGTTTTTTTATGTTTTGATTACTATATATTTCTTGTAATGAGGAATTAGAATAGATAGGATTATAGTACCGTCTGGTATAGGACTTTCAATAAATTTTTCTGTTATTCTTTGGACTTGTATTATAGAGTAATAAGCGATTGTAGTTTATGAACATTGAGTAAATGTTCGAGTAACACTAGATGGTATGGAGCGCCCGAGCTGATTGTTGAATCTATGTTTCTAATATTTTAATGATGACAACTATATCATCATATATTTCTTGTTTGTAATACATTGTAGGTGAAAGAGCTACAACAAAGACAATATGACTATCACCAAGAAGGATTGATCACATTCAAGAAATTCAAAGGTCATCTTCATCAAACAAGAGTATGTATATGGTCATAGAATTATATGTAAAATCTCCTTGGTATATCATATACACATATACATGCTTGCATACATAACTGTTTATAAAGAGCTTGTTTATTTCTATATTTCGAAAAGGCAAAAATAAACTAATTTTTTTTTAAGTTTACTGTTCAGTCGACTGAGTTATTTCTCAGTCGACTAAGGGTAGTCGACTGAGAAAATACCTCAGTCGACTGAACCTTAATATTTTACCATCATTCAAGTTTTTTGAAATTTGACACGAAATCTTCTGCTCTTATTAAGTAGACTGAATTTTATACTCAGTTAACTGAATGTCGTATAATGGCTACTTTCTGAAGAGTTACTTTGAAAAGTTGCAGCCTTTCTAATAGTAATAATCACCTACGAATGATTGCAACCGTTTGCTATATCTTCTTCATTTCTATAAATACACTACAAGATCAGAATTCAAAAATTAACGTTCTAACTTACTTACTTGCTATTTTTATATTCTCTGATCTCTTAGTACTCATTGCAATTCAATTCTCAATATTTACTCAAACTAATTCCATAATCACAAACTATACACTTCCACATTACCAAGGAGATTATAGGAAGAATTGTACCAGCAGTCAATATCTGTGTTATTTGGAACATAAAGTTTGTCAAAGAAACTCATTTGTATTAGCTTATTACTCCGGGCGAAGTGTGGATTATTTGGTTAAAGGAAATACTAAAGGAGAGCTTCGAGACTGGACGTAGGGTGGGAGGTACGAACCAGTATAAAATATCTGGTGTGATTACTCTTATTTACTTTATACTATCATACACAGTTATATAGTTCTGCTTAGATTAGTATATATACACTTGTTATACACTTAAGCCATATTATATACGATCCACCACACTCTTATATATAAGTTACATTATATAAAGATCCTATAGTGACTAACAATTGGTATTAGAGCACGGTTATTTCAATCTACAGTAACACGTAATTGAAAATCATTTATATGGCAAGCATTTTTCAAGAAGGTTAATCAACTGCTCGTCCTCCACTATTTACTGGTTCTAACTATGCTTACTAGTCAACTCGTATGAGAATTTTTATGGAAGAAAATGGGTTAGAAACATGGATAGCAACTCAAAACAAATATGAAGCATCTAACACCGATATCGGCACTTGGACTGATGCACAAAAAGCAGTGTCATTTAACAATGCCAAAGGTATGAATGTATTGTTTTGCTCACTTGACAAAAATGAGTTCTCACGTGTCATACTTTGCACCACTACATATGATATATGGCGCACTTTACAAATCACACATAAAGGCACAACTAAAGTAAAGCAAACTAAAATCTCGATTTTACAAAACCAATTTTCATCTTTCAAAGTGAAAGCAAATGAATCAATCATTGATATGTATGCTAGATTTCAAACCATTCAACATGATCTCATGGCACTTGGAGTCAAATCCATAGATTTTGATTTAGTCACATGAATTTTAAACTCTTTGACAAATGAATGGGAAAGAAAAGTTTTATCCATCGAAGAAGCTAATGATCTTTCTCAACTCAAAGTCGAAGAGCTTATAAGAAATCTGATGTCATATGAAGCTAACTTGCAGGCTAGAAAAGATCAAAATCATGAAAAGAAAAACATAGCATTCCAAGCAAGTAACGAAGATTCGAACTTAGAAGAAGATGAGATTGTTTTTATTGCCAAGAACTATAACAAATTCAAGAAGTTCAAAAGGATGACCAGAATTCAAAATAGTGGCAAACCAAACTCGTATAATCAAACATTGATTAAATGTTATGAGTGTGACAAATTTGATCACATGAAGAAGGAATATCCATGGCTCAATAATGATAAAAAGAAAAGAAAGTTTGAGAGATTCAAGGAAAAGGGAAGGAGCTTTTCAAGTAACATAGGAAGATTCAAATTCGTCTTCTTCATTTGACAGTGATAATGAAAGCAACACGGAACAAGCAAATATGTGTTTTATGGCTAACACTGATGAGGTACGCCATGCACTTACTTATGATGAAATAATGGAAATTAGCATTGAATTAGATGATAAGTATAGAGAATCAAAAAAATTAAATAAGGAATGTATATATATAAGTTAACTAGAGCAGAATTTGAAATTGGATTATTAAAATATCAATAAACAATATTAGAAGAAGAATTAGAAATTACTTAAAAAAAGTACAACGTTATTATCTTTAAATGACATCTTATTACATGATTTAGAAAATTATAAGTTCGAAAATTTTAATTTTGAAAAAGAAAAACTAGAATTACAAGCAAGTTTAGATTCTAGCAATATTGAAATTTATGATCATAAAAGTAAGTTAGATAAAATAACAAATAATGTGGCGAAATTCAACAAAGGAAAACAAAATTTAGAAAATTTGATTAAAATATCTAAACCATATGGAAATCGAAATGGATTGGGTTATTAAAGCAAACAAAAGTCAAAGAATTATAGCACATTATACACCAAATTCAAAAAGCCACAGTTAGAAACTAAGGTTAAGAATTCATACAAATATATGGTCAAAATATGGATTCCTAAAACATATAATAAACTAGTTAGACAAAAGTATATTGATGAATATTTGAAGAAAATTGTATATAACAATAATTACATTTCTAAAGGAACCAAATCTTCGTGGATATGGCTACGTTATTCTACTACCACGAAGGACCCTAAACAAAAAATGTGGGTACCAATTAAATTTTTCCTATTTTACAGGTACTAAAAATTAAACTAAAAAGTAAAGAGAAGTGGATACTCGATAGTGGTATTGTTCCAAGCACATAACTAGAAATGCTCATATGTTATCAAATATAACATATATCAATGGCGGCACTGTGACATTCAGAGATAACTTAAAAGGATTTGTCATCGGCATTGGAGAACTCATCAATATCGGTATTTCTAATTCTCCTATTATTACTGTTAGTCCCTGAGGAGTTGGTTTTGATGACAACAACCTTATTTAGAATAAGATTATAAAATATATAATACTAACATTATTGTGTAGATATATATAGATATGTTTGTAGGTACTGAAGAATGAAGAACTATACAGTATAAAGATTCAAGATCAAAGATTGAAGATATCAAGATTCAAGACTCATGAGTATCAAGAGTGTCAAGAGTTCAAGTTTCCAAGATAAAGTTATATAGTTAGGAATATTGTTAAAACTCATAGAAAGGCACCGACATCTTAAAATCTATTTTATTCGTGGAATGGAATCCACTTCGTGCTCGTTAAAGGGATGGAACCCTAAGTAGGATGGAACCTACGAAAAATCTAGTGGAACATCTTTTTGTATCCACTTACTTTTATTTCAAAATGATTTTCAAGATATATAGCTTGTTTTTGAAAATGATTTTAAATATTCCTGTTTAAAAACCAAAATCATCTGTCCTGGTTTTTCAATATATTTTAGCCTCAAACATATCCTTAGTTTTAAATATCCTTAATTTTAAATATCTTTGATTTTAAATTATTATCCTAAGTTTTTAAACTACAATTTTGATATTAATATATTTAGCTGTTTTATATATTTATACTTAAGATTTAAATATAAAAGTATAGAAAATTATTATATATATTTTAATATTGTTCTCTATAGTTATTTATGTATTATAACTATATATAAGTATGTTTTAAATTTTAAATATAAGTATAATATAATATAGAAATTATTTTCAAAGAAAAACAAATCACCAAAAATACAAGGGCATGTCGACATGGTCACATGTACCCCTGTCAACATGGTGACAGTTAAATTGTTTTTTAAAAAGAAGTGTCTATACGCCACATCCCTTCACCAATGGACATGGCTATTGATCTACTATAAATAAAGGGTGTTTTCAACGAATTTTAATCACTTTTTTCTCTAATTTAACTTCTCTTCTTCTTCTCCACTTTCTTATTTACAAATTACACCATTACTCTGCCGAAATCAATATCGAATCTAACTAGATAATTTCTGGTTTTGATTCTCTCCACTATCTCTACAAGATCCAAGTGCTAATCTGAGTTATAGGCTTCTTTGTAATCTATCTAGCGAGAAAAGGTGTGATTGTAGCCTTGGAAATCAATCAAGCGAGAAAAGGTGTGATTGTAGCCTTGGAAATCAATTGGGTGAACTTGTTGCCCCGGAAATCAAGTATCTCTACCCAGAGGATTGTGATTCTGGAGGGTGTACCTCGTAGCCTTGAAACCGAGGGTTGTAATTGTTGAATTGCTTTTGAAAGGAAATCCGTACTTAGTTGTGCGGGACTGGATGTAGGGTAACTCCGAACCAGTATAAAATTCGGTGTGTTCTTTCCTTTACTGCTTTTACTTTATATTTGCATCTGTGTTTGATTCTGTGTTCATATCTGTGTCTGATTAATGTATACATTGTTAACAAATTAAGATAAATTCAAAAAGATTAACAAATTTATTAAAACACTATTCACCCCCCTCTAGTGTTAATTCTAGCCTTAAGATCCTTAATCCGCATTCTAACAATTGGTATCAGAGCTTTGTTTTCAAAAGTTTCATTATCTGAATTTTGAAAATTTTCAAAATGGCTACTAACACTAGTACTGCTATTACCACCAACACTAGTTCATTTGTAGAAGGTCAGTCTACTGCCAGACCACCAATTTTTAATGGCAGTAACTATGCATATTGGGCATGTAGGATGAAAATATATTTACAATCTGTAGGATTAGATACTTGGAATATCACACAAACTGAATATTTTGAACCCACAACTAATTTTGCACAGTGGACCAGTGAGCAAAAGACTGTTGCATAAAATAATTCTAAAGCAATGAATATTCTGTTTTAATCACTTGAAAGAAATGAATTTAATAGAGTGTCAGTTTGTAAGTCTGCATATGAAATCTGGAAAACTTTGCAAGTTACTCATGAAGGAACAAGCAAAGTTAAACAGACAAAAATCTCCATGCTCACAAATCAGTTTCAATTATTCAAAATGAATCCTAATGAGTCTATTCCAGATATGTATAGTAGATTCCAGGATATTGTCCACTCTCTAATATCATTGGGAAAAGTTTTCTCCAAAGAAGATCAAGTCAGAAAAATTCTAAACTTTCTTACTCCAGAATGGGATCAAAAGACACTCACAATCGAAGAAGCAAATGACATCAGCATCTTAATGATTGAAGAATTGATCGGAAACCTAATGTCGTTTGAAGTTCAAATGCTTGGGAGAAGAGAAAGCAAGGCATCAGAAAAGAAATCAATTGCATTCAATGCACTAACAGAAGGATCAGATTCAGACAGCGATAATGATGAAGAGATTGCTTTTATGACCAAGAATTTTCGGAAATTCCTGAAGTACAGAAAATTGAATAGTTCCAAGAGAAACAACTTTAAGAATTCCGGTAATCAGACTACAATACCAAACTTTATCAAATGCTTCAATTGTGACGAACCAGGTCATATCAAAAGAGACTGTCCGCATCCAGATAAGCAAAACCCTCCTACAAACAATGATTCTGCAAAGAAACGGAAACGTGCATTCACTGCTACTCTAGATGACTCTGACTCATCCTCCAGCGACGATGAACATAAGAAAGATAATTCAAATATGTGTTTCACAGCAATTCTCGATTTAGTCGATACCAAAGACACGGACTCTGAAAAAGGTACATGTTTACAATACATTGGCTGAAATTGCATGCTTGAATTGATTGATTGATTGGTTGTTTTTGAATTGATGTGTCGTTTGAATTTTAAAATTTTTATTATTTTATTTTATTTTTTATTATTATTTTTATTTTTAATAATATTATAATATTTTATGAGTCTTAGTAATATTCCAGATATTATATAGACATTAAAATAATAGATAGATAGATAGATAGATATATATATATATATAAATATTACATTATATAAAAGTATCTAGTCATCAAAATTTACGGATACCTGTCGATATGGGTCCATCTCTACCTGTCGATATGGTATAGAAAATTTGAAATTCAAATTTTGAATTCAAATGCTTGTATTTTTCTCCACTCTTTCACACCATTCGAGACTCTGAAAGGACACTTTTTGACCAGAGAAACTGTCCATTTAATTTCTATTTATTTACTATCATTTATCTCATCTTTTCACTTAACTTTTCAAATTCAAACTCTTTCTTCATAACTCAAGCTCTCTTCTCTCTACATCAATGGCCTCCTCAAGTACTCCATCTACTATGAGACTCTCCAAAACCTTAAAAGAACACCTCTTTTATGATCCGGAAGCAATCAAAGCCTATATTAGCTATGCTAATTATGGAAAAGTTCATCCCAGAAAGTTTGCAATTTTCCACGATTTCACTTCTTATGAAATCGATTCTCTTTGTGTTAGCAACAACATTTTAAGTCTTGTTGATGATTCTCAAAATGATTTTGTATGCTACCCAAATCTTGTGAAAATGTTTTATGCAAATCTTAATCGTGGTTTTTATCAAGGAAACGATGATGAAATATGGAGTAGTGTAAAAGGCACTCAAATTGTCTTGAATTATGATGTTTTTGGAGCGATTCTAAATTGTAAGTGTACGGGTATGGATCTTTCAAATTTCAATTTTAATGAAAGTGATCGTGAGACTTTCCACCATATTTTTGAAAGTGACGAAAACTTTGATTTTATAAACCGCAATTTTCGTCCAAAAGCAAAAATTGCGAGTCTTCTTTTGCAACACACTTTGACCCCGAGATCGGGAAGTTTTAATAATCCTACTTCAAAAGTTTGTAAAGCTCTTTTCGCTCTTTTTGGAAACTATGATATTAATTGGGCTCAAGTTATTTTGGATGAATTTCGGCCTAAAAACTTGGAAATGGGAGAAAAGATTTTATATCATGGAATTTAGCTTACTAGAATTTTCAACTATTTTGGAATGAATTTTAAAGGAGAGGAATTTATTTCTAGAAAAGTTTTCAATCATTCCAATATCTCACTTATGAAAATTCCATACATCTTTCAACCTTATGAATCCCTTGTGGAAAAGGAAGAGCGTTTAGCTCACGAAGAAATGGAAGAAGGAGAGGAAGAAGAAGAAGAAGAAGAAGAAGAAGGGGATGCAATGGATATTCAAGAAGAAGAAGAGGAAGGTGAAACATCTCTTGAAAGTATTGATTACACCTCCAAACCAACCAACAAGATGATTATCCAAAACCAAAAGATAATTGTGGAAAATCAACGGACACTTAAGAGATCCGTTAGTAAAAAGTTGGATAAAATGTCTTCCAAGATGAACAAGTTCTTCTCAAAAGTCAGCAAGAAGTTTAACCTTTCATCATCCTCCAATAGATCTATCTTTTCATACCTTGTCGTAGTTGTTTAAGTTTGTTTTAAGTTTGAATGTTATTGTATTTCATGTTGTTTAATCCATGTATCATTCTAGTTTGAATTAATGTTGAAGTTCTTTCTGTTATCTAGCTTATTTCATCTCTAGAATAACTGTTAATATGATATATATATATATATACATTTATTCAAAATAAAAAACAAGTCATCAAAACACAGATGACCCTGTCGACAACCCCCAAAGGCACCCTGTCGACATGCTTAAAATCTGAAGTGTCTTTTCATTTTAATTTTTGAATTTTAAATAACTAACTTGTATCTATTCATTTCAAACGAAATTTACACCTATAAATACCTGTTCTCTTCCAGAAATCTTTACTCAAAATCATTACTTATCTATTCTATCTATATTTCTTCTCTTTTTCATAAAAATGGCCGATCCTATTCACAATTTATCTGAAAATCTTAAAGAAACTCTTAAATCCTTCAAGAATATTCTCTCTATCATTCTCCGTAATCAGCGTCACTTAGAATTGAGTCAAATGCAGATGATCAAGGAGTAAGAAAGGCATTTCGAAGCAATTCGTTGGATGATTTCCTCCCTGCACAAGGATGATAATGAAGCACATCCTCCCGTTTCTCTCTCTGTTGATAATGAGAATTGGGATGCCATCAAACAAGACCCTATCTTTGGAGAAGAAGGATGGGTTGATGTTCCTCGTAATATTTGATTAACTTTGTTTAATTTTTATTTGTTTGCTTGCTTAATTAGGATTTGGTTTGATTTGCTTGAATTTGACTTAGTATGGATTGATATTATGTGTGTAAAATATAACATACATATGATTAATATTAATAATATATGATTTTTTAAGTTATCATGATTATCAGTTTAACTATCTATTTTTATATTAAAAACTCCATTATGAATAAATAAATTGTGTTCTCTTATTCGTATATTCTCTTATCTTTTGAATAAATAGTTTATTAGTTAGGAAAAGTAGTTATTAAGAGTTTAGTTTAAAGTTAAGTATTGATTATGTATGATAACACTATCATTATAATCACAAGTAATGTAATCTTAGTTTCAGTGGGAGTTATATAGAGTTATATAGTATTATAATTAGGGAGTTATATGGTTTTTGTTGATGACAAAGGGGGAGAAGTATAAAATAGGATAGTTAGGCATAGATTAAGGGGGAGTTATTAGAAGTATTAGGATAGAAGTGATATTTTATAAACAAAGGTTGTCATCATCAAAAAGGGGGAGATTGTTAGTCCCTGAGGAGTTGGTTTTGATGACAACAACCTTACTTAGAATAAGATTATAAAATATATAATACTAACATTATTGTGTAGATATATATAGATATGTTTGCAGGTACTAAAGAATGAAGAACTGTACAGTATAAAGATTCAAGATCAAAGATTGAAGATATCAAGATTCAAGACTCATGAGTATCAAGAATTTCAAGAGATCAAGTTTCCAAGATAAAGTTATATAGTTAGGAATATTGTTAAAACTCATAGAAAGGCACTGACATCTTAAAATCTATTTTATTCGTGGAATGGAATCCACTTCATGCTCGTTAAAGGGATGGAACCCTAAGTAGGATGGAACCTACGAAAAATCTAGTGGAACATCTTTTTGTATCCACTTACTTTTATTTCAAAATGATTTTCAAGATATATAGCTTGTTTTTCAAAATGATTTTAAATATTCCTGTTTAAAAACAAAAATCATCTGTCCTGGTTTTTCAATATATTTTAGCCTAAAAATATCCTTAGTTTTAAATATCCTTAATTTTAAATATCTTTGATTTTAAATTATTATCCTAAGTTTTTAAACAACAATTTTGATATTAATATATTTATCTGTTTTATATATTTATACTTAAGATTTAAATATAAAAGTATAGAAAATTATTATATATATTTTAATATTGTTCTCTATAGTTATTTATGTATTATAACTATATATAAGTATATTTTAAAGTTTAAATATAAGTATAATATAATATAGAAATTATTTTCAAAGAAAAACAAATCACTAAAAAATACAAGGGCATGTCGACATGGTCACATGTACCCCTGTTGACATGGTGACAGTTAAATTGTTTTTTAAAAAGAAGTGTCTATTCGCCACATCCCTTCACCAATGGACATGGCTATTGATCTACTATAAATAAAGGGTGTTTTCAATGAATTTTAATCACTTTTTTCTCTGATTTAACTTCTCTTCTTCTTCTCCACTTTCTTATTTACAAATTACACCATTACTCTACCGAAATCAATATCGAATCTAACTAGATAATTTCTGGTTTTGATTCTCTCCACTATCTCTACAAGATCCAAGTGCTAATCTGAGTTATAGGCTTCTTTGTAATCTATCTAGCGAGAAAAGGTGTGATTGTAGCCTTGGAAATCAATCAAGCGAGAAAAGGGTGTGATTGTAGCCTTGGAAATCAATTGGGTGAACTTGTTGCCCCGAAAATCAAGTATCTCTACCCAGAGGATTGTGATTCTGGAGGGTGTACCTCGTAGCCTTGAAACCGAGGGTTGTAATTGTTGAATTGCTTTTGAAAGGAAATCCGTACTTAGTTGTGCGGGACTGGATGTAGGGTAACTCCGAACCAGTATAAAATTCGGTGTGTTCTTTCCTTTACTGCTTTTATATTATATTTGCATCTGTGTTTGATTCTGTGTTCATATCTGTGTCTGATTAGTGTATACATTGTTAACAAATTAAGATAAACTCAAAAAGATTAACAAATTTCTTAAAACACTATTCACCCCCCTCTAGTGTTAATTCTAGCCTTAAGATCCTTAATCCGCATTCTAACAATTGGTATCAGAGCTTTGTTTTCAAAAGTTTCATTATCTGAATTTTGAAAATTTTCAAAATGGCTACTAACACTAGTACTGCTATTACCACCAACACTAGTTCATTTGTAGAAGGTCAGTCTACTGCCATACCACCACTTTTTAATGGCAGTAACTATGCATATTGGGCATGTAGGATGAAAATATATTTACAATCTGTAGGATTAGATACTTGGAATATCCCACAAACTGAATATTCTGAACCCACAACTAATTTTGCACAGTGGACCACTGAGCAAAAGACTGTTGCATAAAATAATTCTAAAGCAATGAATATTCTGTTTTGTTCACTTGAAAGAAATGAATTTAATAGAGTGTCGGTTTGTAAGTCTGCATATGAAATCTGGAAAACTTTGCAAGTTACTCATGAAGGAACAAGCAAAGTTAAACAGACAAAAATCTCCATGCTCACAAATCAGTTTCAATTATTCAAAATGAATCCTAATGAGTCTATTCCAGATATGTATAGTAGATTCCAGGATATTGTCCACTCTCTAATATCATTGGGAAAAGTTTTCTCCAAAGAAGATCAAGTCAGAAAAATTCTAAACTTTCTTACTCCAGAATGGGATCAAAAGACACTCGCAATCGAAGAAGCAAATGACATCAACATCTTAAAGATTGAAGAATTGATCGGAAACCTAAGGTCGTTTGAAGTTCAAATGCTTAGGAGAAGAGAAAGCAAGGCATCAGAAAAGAAATCAATTGCATTCAATGCACTAACAGAAGGATCAGATTCAGACAGCGATAATGATGAAGAGATTGCTTTTATGACCAAGAATTTTCGGAAATTCCTGAAGTACAGAAAATTGAATAGTTCCAAGAGAAACAACTTTAAGAATTCCAGTAATCAGACTACAGTACCAAACTTTATCAAATGCTTCAATTGTGACGAACCAGGTCATATCAAAAGAGACCGTCCGCATCCAGATAAGCAAAACCCTCCTACAAACAATGATTCTGCAAAGAAATGGAAACGTGCATTCACTGCTACTCTAGATGACTCTGACTCATCCTCCAGCGACGATGAACAGAAGAAAGATAATTCAAATCTGTGTTTCACAGCAATTCTCGATTTAGTCGATACCAAAGACACGGACTCTGAAAAAGGTACACGTTTACAATACATTGGCTGAAATTGCATGCTTGAATTGATTGATTGATTGGTTGTTTTTGAATTGATGTGTCGTTTGAATTTTAAATTTTTTATTATTTTATTTTATTTTTTATTATTATTTTATTATTATTTTTATTTTTAATAATATTATAATATTTTATGAGTCTTAGTAATATTCCAGATATTATATAGACATTAAAATAATAGATATATATATATATATATTACATTATATAAAAGTATCTAGTCATCAAAATTTACGGATACCTGTCGACATGGGTCCATCTCTACCTGTCGACATGGTATAGAAAATTTGAAATTCAAATTTTGAATTCAAATGCTTGTATTTTCCTCCACTCTTTCACACCATTCGAGACTCTAAAAGCACACTTTTTGACCAGAGAAACTGTCCATTTAATTTCTATTTATTTACTATCATTTATCTCATCTTTTTACTTAACTTTTCAAATTCAAACTCTTTCTTCATAACTCAAGCTCTCTTCTCTCTACATCAATGGCCTCCTCAAGTACTCCATCAACTATGAGACTCTCCAAAACCTTAAAAGAACACCTATTTTATAATCCGGAAGCAATCAAAGCCTATATTGGCTATGCTAATTATGGAAAAGTTCATCCCGGAAAGTTTGCAATTTTCCGCGATTTCGCTTCTTATGAAATCGATTCTCTTTGTGTTAGCAACAACATTTTAAGTCTTGTTGATGATTCTCAAAATGATTTTGTATGCTACCCAAATCTTGTGAAAATGTTTTATGCAAATCTTAATCGTGGTTTTTATCAAGGAAACGATGATGAAATATGGAGTAGTGTAAAAGGCACTCAAATTGTCTTAAATTGTGATGTTTTGGGAGCGATTCTAAATTGTAAGTGTACGGATATGGATCTTTCAAATTTCAATTTTAATGAAAGTGATCGTGAGACTTTCCACCATATTTTTGAAAGTGACGAAAACTTTGATTTTATAAACCGCAATTTTCGTCCAAAAGCAAAAATTGTGAGTCTTCTTTTCCAACACACTTTGACCCCGAGATCGGGAAGTTTTAATAATCCTACTTCAAAAGTTTGTAAAGCTCTTTTCGCTCTTTTTGGAAACTATGATATTAATTGGGCTCAAGTTATTTTGGATGAATTTCGGCCTAAAAAATTGGAAATGGGAGAAAAGATTTTATATCATGGAATTTACCTTACTAGAATTTTCAACTATTTTGGAGTGAATTTTAAAGGAGAGGAATTCATTTCTAGAAAAGTTTTCAATCATTACAATATCTCACTTATGAAAATTCCATACATCTTTCAACCTTATGAATCCCTTGTGGAAAAGGAAGAGCGTTTAGCTCACGAAGAAATGGAAGAAGGAGAGGAAGAAGAAGAAGAAGAAGAAGAAGAAGGGGATGAAATGGATCTTCAAGAAGAAGAAGAGGAAGGTGAAACATCTCTTGAAAGTATTGATTACACCTCCAAACCAACCAACAAGATGATTATCCAAAACCAAAAGATAATTGTGGAAAATCAACGGACACTTAAGAGATCCGTTAGTAAAAAGTTGGATAAAATGTCTTCCAAGATGAACAAGTTCTTCTCAAAAGTCAGCAAGAAGTTTAACCTTTCATCATCCTCCAATTAGATCTATCTTTTCATACCTTGTCGTAGTTGTTTAAGTTTGTTTTAAGTTTGAATGTTATTGTATTTCATGTTGTTTAATCCATGTATCATTCCAGTTTGAATTAATGTTGAAGTTCTTTCTGTTATCTAGCTTATTTAATCTCTAGAATAACTGTTAATATGATATATATATATATATATACATTTATTCAAAATAAAAAACAAGTCATCAAAACACAGATGACCTTGTCGACAACCCCCAAAGGCACCCTGTCGACATGCTTAAAATCTGAAGTGTCTTTTCATTTTAATTTTTGAATTTTAAATAACTAACTTGTATCTATTCATTTCAAACGAAATTTACACCTATAAATACCTGTTCTCTTCCAGAAATCTTTACTCAAAATCATTACTTATCTATTCTATCAATATTTCTTCTCGTTTTCATAAAAATGGCCGTTCCTATTCACAATTTATCTGAAAATCTTGAAGAAACTCTTAAATCCTTCAAGAATATTCTCTCTATCATTCTCCGTAATCAGCGTCACTTAGAATTGAGTCAAATGCAGATGATGAAGGAGTAAGAAAGGCATTTCGAAGCATTTCGTTGGATGATTTCCTCCCTGCACAAGGATGATAATGAAGCACATCCTCCCGTTTCTCTCTCTGTTGATAATGAGAATTGGGATGCCATCAAACAAGACCCTATCTTTGGAGAAGAAGGATGGGTTGATGTTCCTCGTAATATTTGATTAACTTTGTTTAATTTTTATTTGTTTGCTTGCTTAATTAGGATTTGGTTTGATTTGCTTGAATTTGACTTAGTATGGATTGATATTATGTGTGTAAAATATAACATACATATGATTAATATTAATAATATATGATTTTTTAAGTTATCATGATTATCAGTTTAACTATCTATTTTTATATTAAAAACTCCATTATGAATAAATAAATTGTGTTCTCTTATTCGTATATTCTCTTATCTTTTGAATAAATAGTTTATTAGTTAGGAAAAGTAGTTATTAAGAGTTTAGTTTAAAGTTAAGTATTGATTATGTATGATAACACTATCATTATAATCACAAGTAATGTAGTCTTAGTTTCAGGGGGAGTTATATAGAGTTATATAGTATTATAATTAGGGAGTTATATGGTTTTTGTTGATGACAAAGGGGGAGAAGTATAAAATAGGATAGTTAGGCATAGATTAAGGGGGAGTTATTAGAAGTATTAGGATAGAAGTGATATTTTATAAACAAAGGTTGTCATCATTGTTAATTCCTTTATCTCAGCAACCTAAAACTCTGCGACCTAAGAGAAGTTCGCGACCTAAGGAATTCTGCGACTTAAGGAGCCTTGCGACCTAAGGACTTAAGATAAGCTTGCGACCTAAGGACTTAAGAGAAGCTTGCGACCTAAGGACTTAAGAGAAGCTTGCGACCTAAGGACTTAAAGAACCTTGCGACCTAACTACAGGAAGAGCTAGCGACCTAAGGGACTCAACGACCTAAGGTAGCTTGCGACCTAAGGGACTTAACGACCTAAGGTAGTTAGCGACCTAAGGAACTTGATGACCTAAGGTAGTTAGCGACCTAACTGCTAAAGGAACATTGCGACCTAGCAGTGTTGCGACCTAAAGCTACAGGGGACATTGCGACCTAGCAATGTTGCGACCTAAAGACCATGACTTAGGAAGGCTCCGACTTAACAAGCTACGACTTACGACCTAAGAGTCAAGCGAGCTAAGACTTCAACGACCTAAAGCTCCTACATCTATTCCTTAACTCGCCTGCGACCTACCACTTGTTCAAATGAAGCCAAGTGCAACTTCACCAGCTAATTTCCTAAGTCGCAAGGAAACTGCGACCTAGCTTAGGTCGCTCGCGACCTACGACCTAACTAAGGTCTTTCGCGACCTAAGACTTAGCATTTTTTCTGCCCAGAATTCAGAGCTGCTCCTATAAATACCCCACCACTTCCAACATGATGGGGGCTTTTTGGGCCATTCATTTCTTCAAGCGCCGTTACTCTATCGAAGTCTCCATTCATCCAGCAATCAAAGATCTTCAAACATTCACGACGCTACAACAAGCTTCAAGAGAAATTCCTTACATCCAACACGGATTCATCGAATTTCATCGACGAAGATTGAGCTAGTAGTCGAGATTGTTTCTTGTGATCAAATTGTACTGTTTTGATAAGAGATTTGTATCGATTTGTAACCGGATTCAGTAATAAAGAGATTCAAAGTGGACGTAGGCTTAATCTCAAGCAGAACCACTATAAATTGCTGTCTTTTACTGCTTTTCTGCCATTTTACTGCTTAAATTCTGTTCTCGTCACGCGGGTGGTGCTTTCACGATTCTATTACACACACCGGGTGTTAGCATTCACTTTTTAGCGTTAACATTTTGGTGCTTTCACTGAGAATTGAACTCAAGCGATCATCCACCGTTGCTTCGCAAAGATTCATAAAAAGAACCTCTCTTAAAAACCAGATCCAAAATATTGGCTCCTGGAAGAAGAGGTAGACCTATCAGATCCAGAAATGCTCACGAAGGGACTTCAGCTTCCCCAACAACAGACCAAGCGACTCCTACCTTTGGAGTCACCAGGGCTGAATTGGACGACGCAGTTTCTGGATTATACCAACAAATTGAAACTCAAAACGCTTTGATGATGGATAGAATAACTGCCCTGCTCGGGGCAAATCGTCAACCGGAAAACCATCAAACCACCCTTCCTGAAATGCCACCTTTCCAAGCTGATGGTTCTATGCCGCAACCAACTTGTCATGAACCTATACCCGGGCAAACTTCGGAGGGAAGAACTGATGCTTGCCCGGAGGTGTCTTTGAACAATAAAGAGTACCTGTCTGAAATGGTTGACCGCATCATGAAAGAGAGCATGCAAAGGGAAGAGGATGAGGCTGATTGGGGATTCGCGCCAAGCAGAACTCCGTTTACTGAAAGGATCCTGAGAGCGGAGTTTCCAAGGAAATTTGCACCTCCTACTATCCAAGCCTATAGGGGAACCAGTGACCCTAATCATTTCCTATACAAATACGATTGGCATATGACCGGTACAAGAGCATCAGACGAGATCAAGTGTCGATACTTTCCAGTATACCTGGAAGGTGTGGCTTTACTTTGGTTCACAAAGCTTCCAATTCGGTCTGTAGATAAGTTCTCCGACTTAACGCAAAAGTTTAAAGAACAATTCAGATTGTATGCTTCAAAAGCTAAGGATATAATGTCACTGTCTAACCTTGAACAAGCGCCCGGAGAATCAATTAAATCTTTCTTGAGCCGTTTCAATATAGCTTTAGCCGAAGTAGAAAATGCGGAACCACGCATGATCCTGACTTATTTGATGCGAGCCATTGATAAATCGAGTAAATTTGGAATATGGCTAAAGATGAAGGAACCGAACTCACTTGAAATTTTTTATAAAAAGGCCGACGAGTTCATTCGCCTTGAAAGCCTTTCTACGACATCGAAAGTGGTTGCTGCCCAAACTAATAATAACAATGTCCCATCTAATAAAAGAGAATCTGAAAGTCAGAAAAGGGAGAATGAAGGAGGAAAGAGCCAGGGAAATGAAAAGAAACCTCGCCGCTTTAATCCTTCGGATTTTACTCCTTTAACTGATACACCAAGAAATATCTTTTTTGCAACAAAGGACGTTGTCAGGTATCCTAAGCCACCTGAGATGACGAGAGGTGCAAAGCGTAATGGAAAATTCTGCCAATTTCACAATCAACCTGGCCATGACACTGACCAATGTCGCCAATTAAGGAATGTGATCGAAGAATTGCTGGAGCAGGGTAAACTCCAACAATACGTTAAGAGAAGCGGATTCGATCCAGCCTCATCCACTCGGGATCAACAATGTCCTACCCATCAACCCGATTCTCACCACAACACTGCAGCGCAAGATTCAGAAAAGCTTGTCATTAATGTTGTCACAGGAGGTCCATACCCAGCAGGCAGAAGTTGGGACGACTGTTAATTGTCCACAAAACTGCAACTGGGACATCTTTCACTTTCTCTGGCATATAAATCCGAAGCTGCGAATCTAGTGCAAATGGAAAATCAGTCCGGAGATTCTGAAACAACAATAACTAGCATCCATTTTTTACTTAACAGCATTGCTTGAATTTGTAAAAAAAAATGATAATGGATGTGTGACTTCTGAATTGTAAACCGCTGAGAAATCAGTGTGACTGAATAATGAAAAACTATGAATTATGTGTTTTCTATTACGAAATGCCTGTTATATTTCGATGTGTAAATACTCTAAATGTATTGCTAAAATGTCGATCTAATATTGCAGGTCATTAAAGCAAAGCTCACCCATCGCAAAGCTAAGCGAGCCTTACAAATCATTTATTAAAGAAAATGCCAAGCAACAAAAAATTCCATCAAATCCTATACAAGAAGAACTTCACATAAAAAGTTGGCAACTTCACTGGGGCAAGCCTTCGTTAACCGGTTGTGATTGTCAATATGAACAGACATCCAGCTAAGTAACTCGCGTTTGTCCCGTGAAGTTATTCAACAGTGAAGTTCACTTCTTCGGATAAGGCAATTTACTTACAAAAGGAACGAAGATACGCTTGGAAATGATAATAAAAGATCGCTAATGGGCAGATGATGGGGGAACATGGCCAAGCAAGCACGGAAGCAACCAAAAGGAATTTTGCTCCTCAATAAAAGGGCCGGTAGAACCACCGAAGGGACACCTTCCCAAGCAGAAGGAACAGGGCCCTTGCTAACTGATCGTGATGCATCCGATCAGGCAGCTTGCGTCCGTCCCGTGGATCTACTCGCCTTTGAGAAGCAACCTTCCTGGCACACCAACCAACCGATGCTCCTTCCCAAAGGTCAACAAAGCCCTCTAACGAGGCACGCCAATAAATGAAAGTGCTTCTCTCAATAACAAGATTGGTGGAACCACCGGAGGGGCACCTTCCCAAGCTGAAGGAACAGGGCCCTTGTTAATTGATTGCGATCGTTTGTGCAAACAAACATCCAATCAAGCAACTTGCGTCCGCCCCGTGGATCCACTCAACCATGAGAAAGTAACTTCCAGGCAATTTCAAGACCTCTTCGGAGGCAAAAGCCCTCTTTGGAGGCACATTTCACCCGTGTAGAAGTGCAAAATGCTCCTCTTCAGAGGCCCACTTCACCAGTGATGAAATGCTAAAAAGCCCTTTTTGGAGGCACATTTCACCCGTGTAGAAGTGCAAAATGCTTCTCTTCGGAGACCCACTTCACCAGAGCTGAAATGCCAAAATTGTTTCTCTTCGGGGACCAAAATTGCTTCTCTTCGGAGACCAAAATTGCTTCTCTTCGGAGACCAAAATTGCTTCTCTTCGGAGACCAAAATCGCTTCTCTTCAGAGACCAAAAGACCTCTTCAGAGGCGTACTTCACCTTGCTTGAAGTACCAAAAATAAACCCTTTACTGGGGCAAAAAATCAAAACCTTCTTTAGAAGTTCATTTCACTTCATAGGAAAATTCACTTCTTAATAAATAAAAGTGATTATCCCCGAAAGTTGAAGCGTTCTTCAGAAAGAGAAAATGAAAATTCCTCTAAAGACTAGATGTACTCTATTAAAAGCAGAATGATTCTCCCCTTAAAAGCGGAGTAATTATTCTCTGAAATAAGAGTATTAGTCTTGAAAAAGCTAGGAATATTGCAATGCACTTACGGCATGGGGGCAATACTATACAATTCAATTATATTAATAAACACAACATGCCACAAGTTCATTGCAATATCACGAAAACTAGACGTGGAATAAATGTATTCCCAAACACAGACAAAAAGTTTGTACAAGTAAAAGGAATCGTTTATTCTACACTAAAAAAGAGAAACAGATGCGTTCTCACATACACAAGAAGTTGTACAAGTAAAATTATTGTTTTATTTAGTACTATTAAAATTCTTTACATGTGCAGATATCTCAAAAGAGCAAAAGCAGGGACCGGTACCCGCACAATCTTCGGTCTATACATGTAAAAAGAAAAATAAGAAGTAGAAAGTTCAGCTTGTCACTCCTTCTTTCCGCCACCCTTGGAGCCTTTGCTTGGCCTAATAGTTAATTTCGGAATCCGATGTGGGCGGGACGGAGAAGGAGGAGTGGTTGGGTCTTATTCTGTTTTGTCTTCCCCAGTCGAAGCACCTCTCTTCTTCTTCCTTATGGCACGCTTCCCCTTCCTCTTCGAAGAAGATTCACTCCCCGGAGTAGCAACCAACGTTGAAAGCTTCGGGTCATCATCTAGAGACCGCTCCGGGGTCTTCTCGATATCTTCAAGATACTCCGCCTTCTGCTCCTGCGAAACAGCCGGATCGTCCAGACCTTGAAGAGCTTCGATTTTTTCTGCCTGCGATCCCGGTTGGGAAGCAGAAGGAGGAGTAATCTGTAAAGATGGAAGGACAGCAACTGAAGGAGTGGAAACTTGTGCAGTGTTTGGTGCCTCCGCTGTAGAAGAAAAGAAGTTAAAATCAATATCTCCCGAAAATAGAGAAGGTATCGGTTCACCAAAGTTTAAGTAACAAGTAAGAAGGTCATCAAACTCGGTTAAATCAAATAACTGGTTCATTGGGCCCGGGACGACGCCAAAATTACCTGGAGGAGTTGGCTTCGCAAGGTCAATCTCAAATTTCTCGGCTTCAGTATCGTCCAGTGCCTCATCCTCAGTGGGAGTGGTCGCAGTTTCTTGGGCAATTTTAGCTGGGAGTGAAGAATGGGAGCCGGAATCCATAATGTTTACATCGGCCGAAGTGGAAGTATGAACAGGGGCAGTTAAAGGAGCTTCCTCTTTTGAAAGCTCTTCTCCTGTTGATTCAGCTCGTACTTTAGCAAGCTGCTCCTTCCCCTTAATAAGAGCGGCACGAGCATCATCATCAAGATAGCGCTCCTCAAGTTCCGACTCATCATAGCCGGCCCCGCCAAGCATGTCAATTGCGACTTCCCACACTTCAGCCAGTGTAATTTCATAATCAGGACCCAGAAAAGCGAGGCTCCCACGACCCAGAACGCTATGCAGGTAAAAGTCAAATAAGGTAGAGCTGACATTGGCTTTTGTCTCTGCATGAGCTTGCTCAGCCGCTTCTTTTTCGGCAACGGCAGCAACCCGACCAGTAATAGCTTCGTCAAGCTCTGTCTCAGCCCTAGCGAGTCGAGACTTTAGTAACTCAATC
Source organism: Allium fistulosum (assembly GCA_030737815.1). Lineage (NCBI taxonomy): Eukaryota > Viridiplantae > Streptophyta > Magnoliopsida > Asparagales > Amaryllidaceae > Allium > Allium fistulosum. The sequence goes on along the minus strand of CM060904.1, from coordinate 1,186,709,880 downwards.
TCCACATTCTGGGAAGTGACTTTTTCTCGCAGTTCGGCGTTTTCTATGCGATATTTCTCAGTAATGTGCTGCTCAGCGGCAAGCTTCATTTCGACATCTCTTTGTGCAGCATGTGCATCCCGCACTTGCTTCTGAAAGACTTCTTCATTTTGAGTGTGCGATGCAGAAGATGAGGCGAGATCTTCCTTAAGTCGCTTGACTTCAGATGCAAGCTTTGCGTTGTCGTCTGCAATGCTCGTCATCTCCGCATCATGCTGCTTACGCCATTTGTCCCATTCTGATTTATCGTTCTCCATGGTCATCATCGCCTCAAGATTCATGTGGTTGACTCTCTGGAGTTCATCAACAAGTTTCTGCCATTGCGACATCCTCTCAATATTAAGCCTGACCGCGTCAAGACTTTTAAGCATGTCTTGCTTATCAATCGGAACCAAATCCAAGTCAAAGCGCACTCCTTTTAGGCACCAATTCGGAAATCGGCTCTGAAGCGTTGGAGGGCCGTCTTTAACTTGATATTGTGGCCTTTTAATGATTGTTTGAATATCAGATTCCTTTAGAGGAGGAGAGCCGGCCGGAATATCAGAAGAAATGGGAGCGTTAGTCTTCTCAGAAATAGCAGACGCGTCACTTGGCTTAGACCGTTTGCTCGATTCGTCAGTAATCTGAGTTTTTCCCTTATCATCATAAGACTTTCGCTTATAAGAATGGTCACTTCTGTGAGAAGAATCATATCGTTCAGCATCTTTTCTTCTCTGCCACTGATCATAATCCCGCTTCTCTTGAGCTTTCCTTCGAGCTCTTTCCTCATCTGTCTCGCTCGGGGCATCGAGATATTTCCTAAAGTTATAAGATCCACGGCCTCCATGGCGATGAAATGAGTCATAGTATGAGCCAGTACGCCCCATCGGAGAATCTGAAAACAGAAAAGAAATAAAGTTTAGAAATTTCCAGAAAAGAAGGATAAGTGCTTATAAGTGCTGAAAAAATCCTAGGTGTGTGCGGCGTGCAAACTACATGCGTCAAACTACAGACCACGCTTTAGTGTGGAAACAGGGACGACTGGTGTAGAAGGCATCAGGGCTTGTTTAAAGGTGGAAGTCGCTTCAACAACAGGAGAAGTCGCTTTTGGAATGTTATCCCTGAAAAGCTCTTGAGAAGTTATCATTATATCACTCAAGTCATCAAAGGTGTCATCACCCTGGTATTCAGCAGACTTCTCTTTTTCAACTTCCATATCAATTGATTTTTCAGAAACTCGAGGATTTTCTTCCTCTTCAATAATTGGGGCAAGTGCCGACTTGCTGACTGACCCTACAACATCGGTGGATGCGGAACATTTTATCAAAGCAGCCTCTACGACGGGTGCTTTTGATGCAATTTCTTCTACAGAAGCTGGGGCATTCGAGGCCTCTGCTCGAGAGCCCAAAGCAGCTAACGTTTCCGCATCAGAACTAGAAATTTCATGAATCTGGGTCGATCTAGAAGGATGTAAAAGACCAAACTGGTGCAGAAATTCATCTTTCAGCAAGAATTTGGCACTCCTCTCTTCAACATCAACGGCACTCAAAGTATCTAAAATTAACTTGTGACTGGTATCTCGAAGTGGAGGAGGAAGTGCTGCAAAAAGAAAGAATGGAGTTAAGCATTTGACAGTTCGAGTTCTGAAAAGTCTTAAAAACAAATCGGAAAGAGGAAATCTTACTTCCGACTCTCCAGATGGCATAAAATCTCGGAGGACAGCGGACGTAAAAGAATTGAGTCAAGAACCCATGGGCACTTTCGGGCAAGTCCAGAATTAGTTTACGGTTCCTGGCACTCCTCACAAGTGTAATAGAGGGATGATCTTTGTTCTTTGCAAATGTGCACAAGAAGCGAATTTCGGCAAAACTGGGAAAACGATCCAACGTTCTCCTGAATAGCACACACAGTCCCAGCAGGATGGAGTATCCATTAGGGTGCAGTTGAAAAGGGGAGATAGATAGCCGAAGGAGAAGTTCTCGAAGACAGTCGTTAAATGGGGGAATAGCTCCACTCGAACACATTTGACGGTTGACTACGACAAAGCCACGGGGCGGCCTATCAGCAGTATCATTTATTCCAGGGAACAAAGCGTCAGCTTCGGCAATGCCAAATTGGATGCATAATTGACGGAAAACTTTATGACTCAGAGTAGTAGAAGTCCGTTCTGGAGGGTCGTTCAGTGGAGTAGCAATTGGAAAAGCTTCTCCAGCTATTTCCAAGTCTTCCTGTTGAGATGCCATTCTACACAAGGAACTGGACGATCAAATATTAAGGTGCACGTTTCCTAAAAAAGAGTGAAGTGTTGTGCAAAACTAATGCAATAACAAGCAAACATAAATGAAACTAAATTAATTGATACTTGTCGATTATGAAGTTTCAGGGCTTGATATCTTAAGTCCGAGAACAGTGTTGTATTGATACAAATAAATCAGCTTTAGTTGATCATTTAATACTTCACTTAGATTTCTTAGTTCACAGCATTTCATTCACAAAGTTCATTTAAGTTTGATATTATTAGGGCGCTCACGACCTAACATAGGTTGCAGCGTTCTTAAGTCGTGTTGTTCAGATTAAAAGTTCAAGACTGTGAAAATTGTTTAAGTGCTAGGTCGTTCAGCGACCTATTATAGGTCAAGATGTCTGTAGGTCGCGCATTGCAACTGGGTGGATTAAGATGATGCAATTTTCTCTAAGTCCTAGGTCGTGCACAACTGTTCTTAGGTCGAGGACTCTTTAGGTCGCAAATGTTGTCAGATCGCAAAGGCTTAAGTCGCTAAGCATTCCCACGCAACCTAACTCTTAGGTCGCCCAAATCTGGTAGGTCGTTGACTTCCTCTCCAAGCAACATCATATTGGATCCGATAACCCAACACCGCCAATTCAGAGGAATTCATCTTCCCCTTCATTCTACCTCAACATACCATCAAATGACTAGTAACTCGATTGCAAACCCCGCAGATCTATAGTGAAAGCTTCCAGATGATCACGAATCACCACAGCGCGTCAAACGATGAACAAAAGACAATTGAAACCACCATTCAGAAAGCATGATGCACAAAATTAAGCTTAGAACAGGTGACAGCGATTCGCGATCGAGTAGTGATTATAGATGAATAAAGATTGATCCACTTACGAATTATGTTGGAGAGGAAAAATCAACGACAGACTGGGTCGAATTTGTCTTTGGAAGCTCGAAGAATCGTCAATGGCGATGGAGGCTCAAAACAGTAAGGTGAGGAAGAAGGAGCGACCTAACCAATTTATATGAAACAGAGAATGGGAGGCGAACAGGCATGCGAGTTCTAGGTCGTTCGCGACTTAGCAAGGTTGAGTCGAAGTATACGACCTATGGCATAGTCATATACCTCGAGGGGCAAATGTTAATTCCTTTATCTCAGCAACCTAAAACTCTGCGACCTAAGAGAAGTTCGCGACCTAAGGAATTCTGCGACTTAAGGAGCCTTGCGACCTAAGGACTTAAGAGAAGCTTGCGACCTAAGGACTTAAGAGAAGCTTGCGACCTAAGGACTTAAGAGAAGCTTGCGACCTAAGGACTTAAGAGAAGCTTGCGACCTAAGGACTTAAAGAACCTTGCGACCTAACTACAGGAAGAGCTTGCGACCTAAGGGACTCAACGACCTAAGGTAGCTTGCGACCTAAGGGACTTAACGACCTAAGGTAGTTAGCGACCTAAGGAACTTGATGACCTAAGGTAGTTAGCGACCTAACTGCTAAAGGAACATTGCGACCTAGCAGTGTTGCGACCTAAAGCTACAGGGGACATTGCGACCTAGCAATGTTGCGACCTAAAGACCATGACTTAGGAAGGCTCCGACTTAACAAGCTACGACTTACGACCTAAGAGTCAAGCGAGCTAAGACTTCAACGACCTAAAGCTCCTACAGCTATTCCTTAACTCGCCTGCGACCTACCACTTATTCAAATGAAGCCTAGTGCAACTTCACCAGCTAATTTCCTAAGTCGCAAGGAAACTGCGACCTAGCTTAGGTCGCTCGCGACCTACGACCTAACTAAGGTCGTTCGCGACCTAAGACTTAGCATTTTTTCTGCCCAGAATTCAGAGCTGCTCCTATAAATACCCCACCACTTCCAACATGAGGGGGGCTTTTTGGGCCATTCATTTCTTCAAGCGCCGTTACTCTGTCGAAGTCTCCATTCATCCAGCAATCAAAGATCTTCAAACATTCACGACGCTACAACAAGCTTCAAGAGAAATTCCTTACATCCAACACGGATTCATCGAATTTCATCGACGAAGATTGAGCTAGTAGTCGAGATTGTTTTGATCAAATTGTACTGTTTTGATAAGAGATTTGTATAGATTTGTAACCGGATTTAGTAATAAAGAGATTCAAAGTGGACGTAGGCTTAATCTCAAGCCGAACCACTATAAATTGCTGTCTTTTACTGCTTTTCTGCCATTTTACTGCTTAAATTCTGTTCCCGTCACGCGGGTGGTGCTTTCACGATTCTATTACACACACCGGGTGTTAGCGTTCACTTTTTAGCGTTAACAATCATCAAAAAGGGGGAGATTGTTAGTCCCTAAGGAGTTGGTTTTGATGACAACAACCTTACTTAGAATAAGATTATAAAATATATAATACTAACATTATTATGTAGATATATATAGATATGTTTGCAAGTACTAAAGAATGTAGAACTGTACAGTATAAAGATTCAAGATCAAAGATTGAAGATATCAAGATTCAAGACTCATGAGTATCAAGAATTTCAAGAGTTCAAGTTTCCAAGATAAAGTTATATAGTTAGGAATATTGTTAAAACTCATAGAAAGGCACTGACATCTTAAAATCTATTTTATTCGTGGAATGGAATCCAGTTCGTGCTCGTTAAAGGGATGGAACCCTAAGTAGGATGGAACCTACGAAAAATCTAGTGGAACAACTTTTTGTATCCACTTACTTTTATTTCAAAATGATTTTCAAGATATATAGCTTGTTTTTCAAAATGATTTTAAATATTCCTGTTTAAAAACCAAAATCATCTGTCCTGGTTTTTCTATATATTTTATCCTCAAAAATATCCTTAGTTTTAAATATCCTTAATTTTAAATATCTTTGATTTTAAATTATTATCCTAAGTTTTTAAACTACAATTTTGATATTAATATATTTAGCTGTTTTATATATTTATACTTAAGATTTAAATATAAAAGTATAGAAAATTATTATATATATTTTAATATTGTTCTCTATAGTTATTTATGTATTATAACTATATAAGTATATTTTAAAGTTTAAATATAAGTATAATATAATATAGAAATTATTTTCAAAGAAAAACAAATCACCAAAAAATACAAAGGCATGTCGACATGGTCACATGTACCCCTGTCGACATGGTGACAGTTAAATTGTTTTTTTAAAAAGAAGTGTCTATTCGCCACATCCCTTCACAAATGGACATGGCTATTGATCTACTATAAATAAAGGGTGTTTTCAACGAATTTTAATCATTTTTTTCTCTGATTTAACTTCTCTTCTTCTTCTTCTTCTCCATTTTCTTATTTACAAATTACACCATTACTCTGCCGAAATCAATATCGAATCTAACTAGATAATTTCTGGTTTTGATTCTCTCCACTATCTCTACAAGATCCAAGTGCTAATCCGAGTTATAGGCTTCTTTGTAATCTATCTAGCGAGAAAAGGTGTGATTGTAGCCTTGGAAATCAATCAAGCGAGAAAAGGTGTGATTGTAGCCTTGGAAATCAATTGGGTGAACTTGTTGCCCCGGAAATCAAGTATCTCTACCCAGAGGATTGTGATTCTGGAGGGTGTACCTCGTAGCCTTGAAACCGAGGGTTGTAATTGTTGAATTGCTTTTGAAAGGAAATCCGTACTTAGTTGTGCCGGACTGGATGTAGGGTAACTCCGAACCAGTATAAAATTCGGTGTGTTCTTTCCTTTACTGCTTTTTCTTTATATTTGCATCTGTGTTTGATTCTGTGTTCATATCTGTGTCTGATTAGTGTATACATTGTTAACAAATTAAGATAAACTCAAAAAGATTAACAAATTTCTTAAAACACTATTCATCCCCCCTCTAGTGTTAATTATAGCCTTAAGATCCTTAATCCGCATTCTAACAATTACTAATGTTTTATTGGTAGAAAATTTGAAATATAACTTATTAAGTATAAGTCAATTATTTGATAAAGGATTTAAATTAATTTCAAGAAAAATAAATGCAATATCCTTGACCAAAATAAAAATCTAATTTTTGAAGGATGTAGAAATAGAAACATATATGTTTTAAACATGAATGTAAAAAACGACACTAATTTGTGCTTAGCCGCAAATCATAATGATCCATGGTTATGGCATAAACGTTTCTGTCACATAAATTTCAAGAATATTAAATAATTAGCTAAAAATAATTAGTTAGAGGATTACCAAAAATTAACTGCAAAGTTAAAAACTTGTGCGACGCTTGTCAATTTAGTAAATTAAAGAAAACTTCTTTTAAATCTAAAAAGGAAATTTTCACAAAACAATAAGAAAGCTAAATGGGCAATTGATCGAGAATCGACATCTCTCAACACCAAAGTTGATGCAATATACCACTATCAACAAGAAATAATGGGAGTTTAACGAGAAATGTATTACGGACAACACTGTCAAGGATCTCATCTTAACTTTCTTGAAAAATGTATTCTAGCAATTTATGGTCATTCACCAACAAAAAATTGCATTCATCAAAAATCTCCTCATTTAATCGAAACTCCTATAAAATCTTATAACTTTACTCCAAGAAATTTATGCAAGCCAGGACCATCAAACCAAGACTGAATTGATACTCCGGCTCGCCCAAGTTAGTCTCCATAGAGGCCGTTGGTTTAAAGAGACAAAGGTTGAGCCGAATTCATGGACTTACAAGAAATTAGGAAGTCTGACTCCTCTGACAAAAACTAAAATTATAATGGCGATACGTCTAAACATTTATTTGATGAAATAATTTTTTATTCCTCTAATATATATTGTTTTATGTAACATTCATTTGAATTTTTCCACATTCAAATATTCAAAAACATGCCAATTCTGAAAATATACAAACAAATTATATTCTAGAAATAATTCAAAAATAAAAAAACTAGCTGACAGCAGGCCAGTCGACTGAAAATAAAGTTCAATCGACTGAACTTAACAACTCAGCCTTCTAAAATTTAATATTAACATACTGACTTCTTACCCTAATCTCTATGTCGAAATTGACCTTTTTCAGTTGATTGAAACCAAGGGTCGGTCGACTGAAATAGGTCGAGTATTCTCTGCCCCCAAAATGACACATTTTAGTCAACTGAAAATTGATCTCAGTAGACTGAATTGTGCTAGTATGCTTTTAACATACCCATAACTGCCATTTCTCTTACTCCATTTCTTAAAATTTATTTCCTAAATCTAAAAACCTTAAATTCTTCTTCCTGAAAATCAATGGCTCCATGCCAAAAGCTTCCCATTTTGAAGAAGAGAGCAAACAAAGGCAAAGAACCAACTGGTCCATCTGCTCCGGATGAACGATTGTAACAATGGTTGAATGGAAGTAGAAAATCTCTTCAATACTTCAACGAATTGAATGATAAGCATATATTTCAAGAAGCCTTCTACAAGATATCTGATTTCTCCTAATTCAACATTGAAGCTTTGGCCCAAGAACATGGATTTCTATCACTAATGATGCTAAGGAGAATAAGGTGAAAATTTATCCCTTGAAATGTTCTATGCAAACTTTCAGGGTGATTTTTACAAACCTCTATATGGTAATGATGATGAGCAATTTAGAGTAGGGTTTTAGGGGTTGATATAGTCTTAAATGTCCATGACTTAGGAGTTATTCTTGATTGTAATAAATTTGGTGCAAAACTAGAGGATATCAATCACCATAACATGGTTTACGATGAAGTAAGTTACCATTTTTGAACTGAAAAGACAAAAAACATTTCGATCAATTTACGACCTCAAGCATGTATAATTAACAAAATGCTCCTTCACACTATTTTACCCCAAACTGGAAGTTATGAAAAGATGTATGACAACAACTATAAAGTTTTGTATGCGATTTAATCAAACCAAAAGTTGAATTGGACTAGAATCATTCACGATGAAATCAAAAGCTTTCACGCCCATACTCGTCATACGATATTTTATGGTGCATATCTAACGAAGATCTTCATTCATTTTTGAATCAATGTTGACTCGCTACAAGACTTACTTCATCCAAAGATTATGGACCAAAATCTATTTCTCTAATGAAGCTTCCATCTAAAATGGAGACTCTTCCTTCATATCAAGAATATGTTTCTCGTCTTATTCATGAAAATATAGGACAATCTTCAACTCGACAAGTAGAATAAGAGGAGATTCAACAAGAAAATCCGAAGGAAACTCAATGGAGCACGGATGGCGATCAAGGAGTTACTTTGTTCAAACATTCTAGAAATATAACCACTTCGGACGCAATTCTCAAAAATTAGGAAATAATCTTCAATTAATAAAAGAAGTTGATTAAATGCCAACGAACTTTTGAAAAGACTACTCTCGGGTTCTTGAAGAAGATTTGGAACAAACTTGCTTCGTATTCTCATTCCTCTTCACCATCAAGTACAGAGTCGGAATCTTAGATACTTGAGTAAGACTATCTACTAGTATGTTTCATGCATATCTAAGTGTTTTTTTTCTATGTGATCTTTAGAACTCTTTTTTGTTATTTTGTTATGTACTTGTTTGGTTGAACTTGTCTAAATCCTATGTATTTATGGACTTATGTTTCTATTTCAATGTTTGTGTATGTAATCTTTGGGTATGTAATCTTCTATTATGCACTAGTTCATGTTATCTTTAGGTATGTACTGTTTCAATATCAGAATATTTATTTTTGTTGATGACAAAGGGGGAGAGATTTAAGATAGGAGGAGCAAATGTATAGGGAGAGAAAGATTCACTTTACTTATATATATATAGTTGTTATTATAAAAAATAGGGAGATTGTTGAATCTCTGCTTCTAATGTTTTAATGATGACAACTATATCATCGTATATTTCTAGTTTATAGCTATATTGCAGGTGAAAGAGCTACAATAAAGACATTATGACTATCACCAAGAAGAATTTATCACATTGAGAAAATTCAAAGGTCGTCTTCATCAAACTAGAGTATGTATATAGTCATAGAATTAAATGTAAAATCTCTTTGGTATCTCATATACACATATACACGCCTAAATACATAACTGTTTACAAAGAGCTTGCTTGTTTCTATATTTCGAAAAGGCAAAAATAAAATATATTTTTTCTAAGTTTACTCAGTCCGGTTGGCTGAGGTATTTTCTCAGTCGACTGAGGGTAGTTGACTGAGAAAATACCTTAGTCGACTTAATCTTAATATTTTACCATCATTCAAGTTTTTTGAAATTTGGTGCGAACTCTTCTACTCCTATTTAGTAGACTGAATTTTATACTCAGTTGACTGAACGCTGTATTACGGCTACTTTCTGAAGAGTCACTTTAAAAAGTTGCAACCTTTCTAGTAGTAATAATCATCTACGAATGATTGCAACCGTTTTTTATATCTCTTCCATTTTTATAAATACACTACAAGACCAAAATTCAAAACTTAACTTGCTAACTTACTTACTTGCTATTTCCATATTCTCTAATCTCTTAGTACTCATTACAATTCAATTCTCAATATTTACTCAAACTACTTCCATAATCATAAACTATACACTTCCACATTACCAAGGAGATTATAGGAAGAATTATACCAGTAGTCAATATCTGTGTATTTGGAACACAAAGTTTGTCAAAGAAACTCAGTTGTATTAGCCTATTCCTCCGGGCGAAGTGAGAGTTATTTGGTTAAAGGAAATACCGAAGAGGAGCTTCGGGACTGGACGTAGGACGGGAGGTCTGAACCAGTATAAAATATCTGGTGTGATTACTCTTATTTACTTTATACTATCATACACAGTTATATAGTTCTTCTTAGATTAGTACATATACAGTTATTATACATATAAGCTATACTATATACGATCCACCACACTCTTATATATAAGTTACATTATATAGAGATCCTATAGCGACTAACACTGGTACCTGTTCGATTACTCTCTGTGAGTAGATGCACTCGATAGGGTCATGTCTACATGGTATTACTTATGGTGATGCGAGCTAAGAGTGAGCAGGCTAAACCGTAAGTGTGTATATCTTATGTGTATGCTCCCATTATATGGCAGGGAGTAAACCAGATTGGCTAGTATCCATCCTAGTGGCTTGATTGCGGGGTTGCTCCCTGAATCCGTGACATATCTTTTTATGTATATGGCTGAGAGTCACTGCCTCCATGTCACTCAGGCCAGTATTCAGTTACCGTTAAGGCACTTGCAAGGTTATGACTATTGCATAGCGTTGTCTTGCACTAGATGGATACTGGGTCACAATGGTCGTCGAGGTAACTGATGACTGTAGGAGTAGCGCTGAGAGCATGTGAGGAAGTCTCCTGGAGCCGGCTGAGTGTTGTCAGTCTCCCATTTGGTTATTATTGATATAGACAACACTTATTTACCTTTTTGAGGTTGTTATAGATGTGGCCGAGAGCCATCTAGATCATATATCGGGACTGATGCCATTATAATTATATATCGTGCTGAGAGCCCATTTGGACCGAGAGTCCTAGGTGATTGTTTATGGTATTGAGAGTTAAGTAGATCATTAGAGGTCTGAAAGACCATATTATTATTTCTTTGGTTGAGAGCCAAGACTGTTACTTTGAGGCTATTATCTAGATGATATTTATGTAATCATTGATGATCTTGATTATTTTCTGGACTGGGAGTCCTTGTGTTGAGTAACCCTACACATTATTTATATTGCTATGATGGATAGCTAGAGATGCTAAGAGCATCAACTTAGACCATTTCCTATCTTTTATGGTTATTTGAGAGATGACCTTGGCTACCGAGGGTATGCCATGTTTGCATTATGTTATATGTGATATGTGATGATCGTGACGGATCCTGGGTATGTCTACTTTACGATTATCTAAGAGATAATCGGGGGCATTGCTGAGAGCATGCCTTATGTTGCTGTGATTATTTATATTAATGATATTTGGATGCATGGATTATTTCACCCATTTGACATTATTCATTTGTACATGGTTTGACCTGACCTCCTACATGAGTGATACTACCTATACATGTTTTGTGATGTGTTTATGTATTCAATACCCTTACATCACTTCATGTTACCTTTGATATATCTTACTATTAATAAAATACATTGATACTTTCATTCTAGGCATAGTCCGACTCGTGTTTTATTTATACAATACTTGGGTTTGTTTGAGACATTATAGGTTCAGGGATAAGTTGACAAGTTTCTAGATGTTGGGCATAGATGGAGGATAGAGTATTTGTATATAATTTGTATATTTATATCTATACATGTTTGTCTGTTAATGAGGTGTATAGTTTGGATATGTTATGTATATATTTGATGATAGTGGGCATTTGACTATTTTGTAGACCCACTTGGGTTTGTATATATTTTGTATTATATGTCATCGCTGTGTTGATGACTCTGTGATCTCTATGATTTATTTTATATTGGGTATTGTTATATCCTGGAGGCATATGTGTTTATTGCTTTGTGTCGATACTATGTACGTCTATGTGAGTTGTTTATGATTTTTTAGATACGTACCAGTGCCCAATGAAATATTCACGTGTGTAACCTATATAGCCTCATTCTTCATATTATCCTACAACATTACCCAGTGATACTCAAATAGTATGGGTATAGAGGTAGGGTGTTACATTTTAGGATCAGAGTAGGTTTAGAACAATACAAAGTATAAGAGACACGAATCTTAGCCTTCGATGAGACTTAGAGTCCTGTCCCCATGGGTGAGTGGTAGATTATTGTTTCTAGTGATAGTAGGATTATACGATGATTGATGGGGTATCATCTGGGGTGTATTTGTATTTTTATTATTATATAATGATAAAATCAAATTTCAAAAACACTTATGGGTACCTTCTGGTGACATTTATTTACACCAATTCTCCTTGGTTCAATAATAATAATTATTAACTGAAATGCTCCGGCCAGAGACTCTAACTTTAAGTTAACTTTAGTTGACCGTGATACTAACCTCATATAACTGAAAAGACGAATCCTCTCTTAAATAGTGTTTCACTTCTAATGCTTCCACTTGACCCAACTATAGTCGTTCAATGGACCCCATACCACGATTTAACTATAATCATAGCGGAGCTTCCATATTAAAGACCAACAATATTATCAAGTTGAGAGAACTGTGTAAATTAATCACATCGATATTTTCTGTTTGACCTTAATTATATTAACCAACAGAAAACCATCGAGTGAGTCATTACATAGTTATCCAATAACTATCAGTACGTAACCTCTTAGTGTCCTCTAGTAATCATGAGTAATACACCACCTAACATTTGGAGAGCGTTACGTAATCTAGTCTCAACGATGTATCGATATCCAGTCTCGATACATCTTGACTAGGAATATTTAAAATGGTATATTTATTTTTATTGTGATAAATTACTCACGGTTACAACACTTTATAGCTACTATCACAAAACATACCATTTATGGATTTTCTATTAAATAAACCTTTAATTAAAGTAATTAATTAATATAACATATTATATCAAGTATATAATAGAAAGAAAACACCTTTTATTCCGAACAAGATTGGTTATCGAGTTAGATATATGTGACAAATTACATAATTGCCCTTGGGGCATGCCTCTAACTCTACCAATCTCCCACTTGCACTTGTGGTCAATTCTGGAATCTTATTCCAAATTCTCTAGTTGGTTTTCTTAAAACCAATTAGGTCAGTCCCTAATAAAACGGGCATGATATTATGTTTCAATTTTCTACTTTGTCAATCAACTCTCTAATGCTGATAAACGACATTCATATGGAATAATTCAGAGTATGTCTCTCGACTTTCAGTGAGCTCTAAGTTTTGTTCAAAACCATATCGTGACTTATTATCATATATAAATGTCATGGGATTCTCAACATTTAGAATCACCCTCAACTCAGTTATAAATTTGTGCACTTATGTTTATATACATTGCAGCGCTATTCAAGGCGATGTACTTAATCTTTTCATTGAATCAGCCACAGTCTTTTATTAATAACATTTCCAACTTAAAGATTCTTAACCTGGACTTATTATTGACATATTACATTCAATATCAATTTGAGTCCGAACACTCCTTTATAAGGAGTTTGTTATTTTTATAAACAATTCTCTAGTATTTCATAAATACACTTGAAAACCTCAAACAACCATTTAGTGATATTGTTGCACCTTTTATTACCATGAACCACAGTAAAAGAAAGTAAGATAGAGTGAAAGGGGAACCGACTTAAAACCATAGCATTTAAACCGACTCGGGCCCTGTAATCAAAAGATCATGGCAAGAGACCAATGTTGCGCATGCCAAGGAATAGAGGCATGCCGCCATAGCCATATCCTATAGCACAGAATGAATAGAGGCGAAGGAAACATTACTAAACATACTAATTAAGATGGCACCTCCCAGAGTGAAAAGCATTCTAATGGGGCTACATATAGGGCTATTCGGAACACACTTTATCATAAAACCAAATCCGCAGGCACACAACATGTGTGAAGTACTTTCTTCTTCATCAACAGACAGAGTGTACTCGCATAGAGGGCGACTCAAACCACGGATAGCCTCAAAAACATCCCAAGCATATGCAAAGTAAATCCTCAGAGCAAAATAAGGAAACACTACTCTATTCTAGCCCGATGTATTATCAAGTCATATAAAAATAGGAAAGGTATAGGCAGAGCAAGGCGGGCTGACCACTAGACAACATTCACTACATATGCAACCATATCATAGTATAGAATCGAGGCGGTCCTATATCATTCCTCTTAAGACATTAGCCTCTCCGGGAGAAAGAGGAGACCGACCTATATAGACCTAAGCCTCTTGCCCAATTCCTCAAACGTCTCGTGGGAAAGGTCAAATTCGAATTTGAATTCTCCTGCCATAATTTTGGATGTTCCCGCTCTAAATTTAGTATTCCCGCCTCCATTCAAATGTCCCGCCAAAGACGTCAGTAATCCAGTCACATCAAATAGGCATTTCGGATAAACGACAATTAGCGGGATCCAACGGTTCAGGAACAGCGACAAAGAAGAAATTTTAGTAATCTGCATGCTTTTCTTGATTATAAATTGAAGAGACACTATAGCATGAAGTGGGACCTTCTGAGGGGACTCTGACATTTTTCTCTTTCTAGAAAACCTTAAGATTCAATGGCACCTTCTGCTACAAAATGCTAAACTCAATCAATAAAAAAAACTTTCCACGTGGACGTAGGATTTACTAAAATCCAAACCACGTAAATCTTGTATCCTTTACTGTTCATGTTCATTATTTCTAATTAGCTGCAGTACAATAATTTTCTCTCAGTATCCAGTGAATTAAGTAATAGGTTAGATCTGACACTTTAACATACAGTCAAAGTGCAACTACATGATTGTGTAAGCACTTAGCAGCATAATAACCACTTCATGGTAAAATTAAGATTACTTAATTTGCTAATTCCATATCAACGAAGTAATTTGTAAACAAATTACTTTATGCAACTTTGAGGAGTTGAAGGATGAAAAAGATCACCAACATCTTCTGGCGCTAGAAAGAGGGCTCGAACCTCTGAAATTCTATTCGTCTTCCACATCCAGTAAAATAATATATCACGAATCCTTCCGATTCACTTATTGCATCCATTCTAGAATCTACACATCTAGTAGCAAAAACTATCACTAAGTCACTCATACTCTCCAAAACCCAGGATGAGGCAGGAGTCTCGACCGAGGCCACTGCAGATACCATCCTAGCTACATTTCAATCCTTCTCAGATCAAGTAAACCGACGCATATAAGGATTAGAGAAAATAGTGACCCAGCATGTCGCTCATAGGCCATCATCATCTCCTCATTCCACAGCTCCATGCCATCGTCCCACAGCTGTGCTAAACAATCAAGTGAACGATAACGGCACTCCTACTAATAGGAATGGTGATGCCAGATTAAAAAATGACAATAAATTGAAAAGTAAAATCTAGCTAACCCTCGAATTAAAACCAAACTGGCCAATATAAACCCTCTATTGCTGGAAAAACGACTCGATCAATGGGAAATGATGAGGACATCGTATCTGATAGTAACTCATTTGAGCTTGATCCAAAGGAATATGCGATCCAATAACTCAGGATTCAGATAGAATGGCTAGCAAAAATCTGTAAACAAAGTATCGAAGAAAGAACAGAGAAAGGAATTTGTACTTCTTTTAGAGAGACTATCATCGAGGCCATTTTTTCGATAATTTCGAATCTCCTACGATTGATAAATTTAATGGAACTACTAATCCCAAGGATCGCCTCGTTACTTTTAAATACTTTATGGACATCCTAAAGGTCAGGAGGATGGCTCGGTGTAAGCTATTTCCTGTATATTTATCTAGTGCAGCTTCAAGATGGTTTTAAAGGTACAGATCAGGAGAGGTCAGATCTTGGAGACAGTTTTCCATTGATTTCCTGAGACAATTCAATTCAGGAAGGGAATCTCCCCTGACATTCACACCATGTCCTATGTGAAGCAGGGGGAGAATGAAAGTCTGCACAATTTTATCAAACGCTTCAAGACAAAAACCCTCCGAATTGGGGCAACCAGCGAAGAAGCACTACTAATTGCGGCTCATGCTGGATTTAGGAGAGCAAGCGCTATGTGGGACAAAATAGCAGGAAGTCTTCTCATAGTATAAAGGCCTTCTATGAAAGGGTAGCTGGTTACATCAGGATAGAGGAGGCCGGGTTTGTATCTCAAACTCAGGGAATTTCCACCCCTAACTATGGTAGGAAAAGGGGGGCAGACGGTATCATCCACCCTCTAAATGGCAAAAGGAGGTAAACCTCACAACAATGATCCCCCTCATCCATTCCCTTGGGCATATATATAAGATAACCAAAGATGAGCTGTCTTACAACGTGCCGGACAAGGGAAAGAAACCAGAACAGGAAAAAGGAGGAGATTACTACCGTTTCCATAAAGAAAATGGTCACCATACTGATAACTGGCAACATATAATAAAGGAGATAGTGAGGCTAATCGAAAAAGGATATTTGAGCAGCTTATAAAGAGAGAATGAGGGAGATGGGACTGACCATCTAATTCTAGATCTGAATGAACATCAAGCTGACAACCCTTCAAACCCGATAGCTTCGATTCATGGAGGGCCGCATCTCGCTAGTGCAAGCAAGAAAGCACAAGAAAGATACATTCAGGAAGCTAAAGCCCAAGGGGCAATCTTCCATGTCAAATAGAAGCCTACATCAGAGATAACCTTTACTGCAACTGACTCGGCAGGGCTCATATTCCCACATCAAGATCCACATATCATTAAAGTGCAGATCTTGAACTATACCATGAAAAAAGTCTTCGTTGATTCGATAAGTTCAATAAATGTCATCTTCAAATCTGCCTGTGATCAAATGAAATTGCCATCTGAAATCCTGATACTCAGCCCCAAATCGATCTTTGGTTTCAACAACACCGCCACCATTCCAGTAGGGTCGGCATGCCTTATCGTTACAGTTGGAATACCCATTAAATAATTCATTCTATGCAAGTTTTTTAATCATCGATCAACCCTCGCCCTATATTGATTTCTTGGAATGACCTGCTCTGGTTGATCTGGGGGCAATCATCTCTCAAAATGATTTGCTCATGAAATTTAGTACCCCGACTGGGATAGGATCTATAAGAGGGGAACAATTTTTAGCTAGAGAATTATATCATGTAACTCTTAACTCTAGCAATAAAATTGTCCCAAACTTTTCTGATATTTCTTCTGATGTTTGTAATAGTAAAACCAAAGCTAAATCGGGGCATAAAACTAGCGGTATCAGACACCCACGCTAATACTGTGGTGAATAGCCCTGCACCTCCCAGACCTAAGAGAACAGAGAAGATAACGTATATACACATGATTGACACTGATGAATATAACTCAATGTATGCGTAGTGTTTCTCTAAGGAAGCCCAAAAACCGACACCCTCTGTGAGTTCGCCACTAGAAGAAGAACCGGAAAGTGACATAGATTCGAGGTTAGGGGCAATAAAGAAACAATTAAAACCAGCAGATGATACCAAAGATATCCAGATAGATCCAGAGGATCCCACAAAGGTACTCAAGATAGGGAAGAACCTCAAGGCAGAGGCCCGGAACGATCTGATGGACTTCCTAAAACGCTCCATGGATATATTTGCTTGGACCCATTCAGACATAATAGGAATATATCTAGCCATTATCTACCATGCACTGAAGATCAACCTAGATGCAAACCCAGACAAACAGAAGCGCAGAACTCTAGACTAAGAAAGATACAACGCTCCACACGAAGAGGTTATGAAATTAAAGGAAAATGAGTTTATCAGGGCAATGTACTACCCTAAGTGGATTGCCAATCCAGTACTGGTGAGAAAACCCAATGGAAAATGGAGAACCTACATAGGTTTCACTGATCTCAACAAGGCTTGCCCTCAGGATAGTATCCCATTTCCACGAACGACCAACTAGTAGATGCAACCAGTGGGCATGAACTACTCTCATTCATGGATGCCTATTCAAGGTATAATCAAATAGAAATGTTTGAGCCAAATCAGGAACATACTAGCTTCGTGACAGACAAAGGGTTATACTGCTACAAAGTCATGCCGTTCAGACTCAAGAATGCGAGGCAACTTATTAATGGTTAGTTAATATGATATTTTCTGAGAAGATTGGAAAGAACATGGAGGTATATGTGGATGACATGTTAGTTAAGTCCAAAGCAGCATCAGATCATGTCAAAGACTTAGAGCAGACCTTCACAGTCTTAAGGCAATACCATATGAAGCTAAATCCTATGAAGTGTACTTTTTCTATCAAATCAGGCAAGTCTCTATGATATATAGTGAGTGCATGTGATATCGAGGCTAACCCTGAGAAAATAGATGCCATAAGAGGGATGGAGATCTAAAGAAACCAAAAGATCTGATGAACCTGAATGGAAGGGTATCCCATTCTTTGACCAAGTAAAGAAGGGGTGAAACTTCATGTGGACTGAGGAGTGTGAGGTAGTGTTCCAAAACTTAAAGGACCATCTAATAAACACTACTATATTATCAAAACCAGCAACAAGTGAAAATATATACATTTAATTAACCGATACTGATCAAGCTATTAGTGCTGCAGTGGTATGGGAGAATGAAGGGATGGAAATGTCCATCTATTTCACAAAAAAAGTAGCTGTGAGGGAGTAGAGCTAAACTATTCAACTGTCGAAAAGTTGGCGTATAATTTTCTCCTTACAGCAAGAAAGCTGCAGGCTTATTTTCAGGAATACCCCATCAAAGTTCTAATAGACAAACCTCTAAGACAAATGCAGCAAAAACCATAGACATCAGGTCGCCTATTAAAGTGGGCAATGGAGCTTAGGCAGTATGACATTACCTATTGCCCCAAGAAGGCAATCAAAGGTCCAGCACTCACAGACTTTATTGCGGAATGCACCTTACGAACCGAGCCCGATTCAGAAGAGGAAACAAGCGCTCTACAGTTTTGGCATGTGTTCGTGGATGGAGCCTTGAATGAGTAAGGGGAAAGAATTTGGTATGTTTTGATCACGTCGGATAGTAAAAAGCTACATGGAACAGTTCAACTTGGTTTTAAAGCAACTAACAATATGGCAGAATATAAGGCTCTCCTTGTAGGCCTCGAATGGCCCAGGTAATGAAGGTAGTGCATATTGAAGTTCATAGTGGTTCTCGTTTAATTGTGAACCAAGTGCAAGGAAATTACCAAGAAAAGGATCCGAACTTAGTCAGATATGTGGAAATATCTAAGAGATTGCTAGAGCAATTTGAACAATCCAAGATGAAACAAATCCCTCGTGAAAGCAACTCAAATGCCGACTCTTTAGCAAAACTAGCTAGTACAAAAATAGCCAGTGAAATGAAGGCCGTACCAATTGGCCATCAAGAAGAACTAAGTATAAAAGAATTAAATCAAATACTGGTTCTAACCCGAGCTCAGCGGGCCGCCATTCAAGGCACACAAAACTAAGAGGCGGTATGTAACACCCCTAATTTTAGATAACATTATTCAGGAGATTTAATTAGCTAAATTAAATAGAATGATGTAAAGATTAAATGGTTAAGGGATTGAAATTTGAATAAATAAGGGGTAGTCGTGCCTAGTTAAGTAAGAAATTAAATGAGTTTAAAATTAAATAGGAGAGGGAAATTAGGTAAGGGGCAATATTGTAATAAGCTACATTCTTATAACCTAAACCCTTCATACCATAACATTTCTCACGTTCACAATCTAAAAACTAAACCTAGAGGCCGACCACCATTAAAGAAGAGTAAGGGGAAGAAAAGCTAAATCAAGAGGAAAAGCTTAATTAAAATTCAATCCAAGATCAAATCTCAACTCCTTAAAAACAAAGCTAAAGGTGAGTAATATGTCACATCTCATATTTTGGTTTTTTCGGTTTCTAAGATTAGACCTAAATGATTTTGCAAAGTATATTTTCATGTTTTGAATGATAATTAGTTATATATGCTTGTTGATGAATTATGCTTATTCATATTGATTTTATGACATGTTTCGGATTGAAAAACCTATCAAATGACATCCAAATGCCTTGCGATTTTAGTATATAGTCAGAAATGATATTTTAGAGATGAGGTTCAGGTTTTAGAATTTTCTGAATTATTGTGGATTTATTATGAATTTTCTAGTGAAGAAAATGCTATTTTGGGTTTAAAATTATTTATGGCCAATATATGATGGCTAGGGGTCAGAAAATTAAATATGTTAGAAAACATATTAAAAGTGATTTATTGGAATTTTTGGAGAATTTTCTTAAGTATATAAAATTATATAAGGTACGGGACTTAAATGTTTTATATGTTTAAAATAAGAGAAGGGGCATTTTGTAAATGTTTTAAATAAACTAATTCTGAATTCGGCAGCACTTTAGAAAAGATTTTGGAAAAGAAATTGACAACTAATTATATTTTGACAAATAAGCAAGTTAGTTGGAAAGAAATTACTTTAAAAGGAAAGAAAACAGTTTTTGTAATTATATGTTGTTTTGCTACCTTCGGCAACAACCTTTCGATCACATACCTCAGCTTCCAACCAATTCGAAACCAATACACATGGTATCAAAGGCATGGTATGTAGTGGATTGGAGATAGGCGAAAGGTATAGGGTCAAAATATGCTTCCGAAAGAGTCGAAACTCTGTTTTGGCTTTTAAAAGAAAATGTGCTTGCTTGCATTCGAATGAGATGGCTTCCAACTTGGTTAATTGGTTTAAAGATAAGCTTTCGACCCAGGTTGCCGCCTTTTGTTTTAAAATGGCTTTCGACAGAACGTAACCCTTTGCTGCTGCATCTTACCTTTTGAAGCGATGCCTTTGAATGGGTTACCTTGTTTTAAAAACTTAGCCACTTTTCCAATGCTTTCGAAGGGTTGGCACTACGCCATAAATGGCCTACTGCAACACAAAAAAAATGTTGGCTCAGGCCCGAAAAATGTTGCCATAGGTCTATGGCAACACTTTTAGGGTGATGCAATTTTTGCCGTTGCCTTAGACCTCAAAGGCAACATTTTGACTATCTAAGGCAACATCAGTAATATTGTTGCAATAGAACCCTATTTGGGTCTATGGCAACACCCATAGGTATCTGTAGCAACATTCCAAAATGTTGCTATAGATATCAACTTTTTGAATTTGTGGGGCCCACAATGTAGAGCATATTTGATTTTTTAATAAAAATAAATATTTATTTAATAAAATGCTATTGCACAGAATTTGATATTTAAACAGTAATTTATTTAAATAAATATTTTATTTCAACATTTGAAATAGTACAAATTCCTGACTCCACTATTTTACAATTCAATGATATATAACACCGATATTCACATATACAGATATTCCTCACTACATCACTCATTTCACTCATTACATATGCAGTTTCAATTTATACAGACACCGACACTGACAAATATATGCCGAGCCGAAGGCGAGCCGAGTGCCGAGCCGAAGGCGAGCCGAGAAGCGGGTCCGGGCGCAGCGCCGGCGGGGGTCTGGGGCACCGCTGTCCTATATGCACTGCTCCCTTGACTATATGCACCGCAGTCCCGGCAGGTCGAACAAGTGGGCAGGTCCGGGGGTCCGGGGCACCACAGTCCTATATGCACCGCAGTCCCGACAGGTCCGGGGGTCCGGGGCACCGCAGTCCTATATGCACCGCAGTCCCGGCAGGTCGAACAAGTGGGCACCGCCCGATTCATCCGATTTCGGAAGATCGAGCCTTCTTTGAAACGACGTAAAATGATGCACAAATGAATCAGCATGCACAAGTCCTATATGCACTGCTCCCTTGACTATAACTATGCCGAATAAAGGCAGCAAAATATAACGAACAGCTATAACTCCAAATATGAGCGATAAGCAAAGGTTTGATCCCCTTAAACCTGAAAATCATATTATTAAAAACATAATTTTTATCACATCATTTTCTATAAAAAAGAAACATTGCTTGACTAATAAAAACTTCACCTTTGATTGGGGTTCCTCCCATTATCAGAGTGGTAGCAGGAATTGCTCCATCACTGCATTGAATAATTTGGAAAATAATCAACACCAGCTAAGTAGAAAATGCCTTAATAATGAAGCAGAGTCTTGAATTACACGAACAAGAGCACCTTCACCAATCAATGTGTTTCTGATTTGAGCACTGCCTTCATACATCACCATTCAACACTTCCTTCATCCCACCTGAACTACCCAAACCCTCAAACCACCTCACAGCATTCACGACACCTACATTCACGGTCTACCACCACAACAGCCTTCACTCTGTCTACATCGACCATCTTCTCAGCAATCCCGACCACCAATTCAAAAAAAACAAAAAAAACACAAAAAATCCAAACGACCTGAACCGGATTCCATTAGCGACTTCATTCAAACCACAAATCATCAAGCCACAAATCGCCGATTGCATTCGCGACCAGACCCAATTCACGATCTCCAAATCTAAAACCACCTTCGTGCCCCCTCTAATTCCAGAAACTCTTAAACCGCAACCTCAAATTCTTCGAACCCTAAACCTTAAATCACCTAAGTCGCCTGAATCAAACAATTTTATTTTGATTGAGAATTTTGTCTGGGTGCGAACAAGTTTGGATTGAGTGTTTTTTATTTCGATTTGAGAAATACACATTCTTTTCACGATTTGAGAAATTGGGCGGCAGAAGAAGAGGGTGTTGAAAGAGGAGAGGGCTACAGATTCCATGATTTGAACGGTGATGTTTGTGATTCAAATCGATGAACACAGTGCGAGTAATCAATTTAGGATTTTCGAAATTCCATTGAAGTATTCTATTTGCTTTTTGATTTGAGAAATGAAAACCGAAAGGGATCTAATGGAGTTCAGGCGGGAAAACGAAAATTTGGGGCAAATTGTAGCGGTGATCCATTTTTACAATCAGATTAAATATAGACCGTTGGATCGTTTTCACGCGGATTACTAATTTTATTAATTTTTTAATTTGAATACATCTATAGCAACACTTTATAAAAATGTTGCATCGTGTTACACTTGTTTAGCTAGAGCAACACATTTTTATGGCTAAGGTAACACCAAAAATACAACGTTGCAGTAGGACCAAAATTTTATATCTATCGCAACATTTTAGCTGGCAACACCTTGCAAAAATGTTGCAGAAGGTCATTTATGGCGTAGTGTGGTTTCGACACCATCACTTCTTTACTTAGGAAATAGCTTTCGGAAGAGTGCTTTCGACTTAGTTGTTTTATGACCCTTTTGTTCTATTGAAAGTTAAACCCAAAGGTTTCGTAAGAAACAGTTTTAAATGATTTCGAAAGGTTTTCCACATGTTTTAACTTGAACCCAATGCTTTCGAAAGGTTTATTTTAAGTAGTATACTTTGGTGCTTTCGAAAGGTAACTAATAATAGTTTCGAAAGGAATGGTTTCTAGTATCTTCGACAGGTTTACCTTAGTTTAAATGAAAGGTTTCCAATGGTTTTGAAAGGCATATTTAAAGTATTTTAAAAGAGAATGTCTAAGGTTTATAAAGCTTTTGAAGAAGGTGTTTCTAATGTTTCGAAAGGACAGCTGCCCATGGTTTCGAAAGGTATGTTTGGCCTTTAGGCCTAAGGTTATTAAGTAAAGTAATTTACCTATATTGAAAGGGGTACTTTCAATAGTTTCGAAAGGGGTACTTTCAGTAGTTTCAAATAAGATTGTTTAAAGATTTTTAGCAAAGTTTTTGAATGATTTCATCAACAATGTTTGGAGTAAAGCATATATCATGGCAAAGAGATTTGAGTAATGCAAATAGTTTATTTTCCTTGCATAAGTATCCTTTAAAGGGTTAAATCATTTTGAAAAGGTTTTCAAGGAAAATTTAAAGGATAGTTAACCCTAAGAAAAATGACTCAGATAATTGTATACCAGATGGGACTGGTATAGGGTCGCACCCTATATATTAGCTATTAGCCCCTAGCTAAATTAGTCCAAAATTCTAATGTGTAGGGCTTAGTCACAGGTAAGACTTAAATGATGGTTACACATAGAGAGGAATATATATGTACAGAGATATGTTATTGGTGAGTCTGCAAAATCATTAGGATCAGGTGACCCTTGGAGACATAAGTTAAGGATAGACCGTCTAGAAGTATGTCTAACAGTTGTTGGATAATTTGTTTAGTTTGTCTGGTAGGCCCCAGTCAGTCAAAAGTTAGTAGTTAGCCAAACAAATCTACATTTTGTTCGAACAGCGGGTCTATTTATTACATGTTTTAAGCATATATGACATTTTCTAGTATTGATATAATCAGTTTGATTAACCAGTTTGGTTGCAAACTTTTGATTTGCAAAAAGATATGTTTTAAAGGGATATTAGTGAAACCGTTCCGCTAAGCGGCATGGTCTCATTTAATATCAGTAAGCCGAGATGTAATAGTATTATTCACACTAGGCTTTATGTCTAACTCAAAGTTTATGTTTTTCCCCTTAAACTCTAGGGTGCTCCAAACTAATTTGAGTAGATTGAGAGTTTGGGTTTACAGGTTTAGTAGGAGGACGAATAAAGCTTCCAGACACGAGCAGAAGGCTGATGCTAGCTATATTTAGCAGTTGTTTAGTTTTATTTCCACTGTGTTGTATTAAGTCTGTTATGACTATTTAGTACTCTGGTCAACCAAGGAGGCATCTTCATATGTCGCTCTTGGTGTATTTATGTAATAATTATATTTGATCTGAACCTGGGAAACGATTGGGATTATGTAATGGAATATGAAACATGTTTTGTGAAATGTAATCAGTAAAGTTGTTTTCTGAAATCTATGATTTTGTTTCATATTTATGTGCTTCTGATATTATGGATTCCATTAACATTATCGTATTTTGTCGCGGGAAGTTAATACTATATATGATTGCAGCATCTGTAACGCTTAGCTTTGGGCCTCAAGATAGGGGATGTGACAACTTGGTATCAGAGCATAGGTTTATGAAAAACTTTAAACTAAAATGATTTTTGAAAACATAATCCTTAAGAATTAGAGATAAGACCGGGGTATGGGATAATGCTATAGTAACGTACTTGTATTTTCCATATACAAGTATACGCTATATTTCCATTCTCCTACCTCCCTTAGGCTATTCTTCTATATTTTACGAGGCTTGAATATAGATATAGATGCTAGAGGTGGAAGAGTTAACCTTAGAGGGGGAAGCACCACTACAAATGGAAATGCCAAACCAAATACGAGAAGGAACCAAGGTCAGGCACAAGCTGCAAATGTGGGTGCTGGAGTCCCGCAAGTGGATATGGGAGCAATATATAAGTTCTTTGTCAATATGATGCAGGAGGGAATTGATGCTAGAGTAGTTGGAGGTAATGTCGGAGGAGGAACCAAGAAGCTCCAGTAGTGAATAACTATGCATTCCGAGTAGAGATTTTGCTCGGTTGGAAGGAAAGCCGTTTATTGGTACTGAAGACGTAATCGAAGTAGAGAATTGGCTACTTCATTATGAAAGGATTTTTGCTGACTTAGGGCTCAATGATGAGCAGAAAAGAAGACTCGCTTCTAGACAGATTCAAGGGGCAGCACTGTTTTGGTGGAACAATGTGACAGTTGGAGTCAATGAGGAGAATATGACTTAGGCTAAGTTTGGGAGGAGGTTTATGTCCGAGATTGCGAAGTCCACTCTACTTAGGAAGTTCAATGAATTGGAGCAGGGGGATATAACTGGGCTTGAGTATGCGACAAGGTTTGAGGAGCTAGCAAGATATGGCTATGCTACGATTGATACTGTGATTAAGAGAAATAAGAAGTTCATCAGGGGGTTGAAGCCTGAGCTTGCTAAGGCTATGTTACCGCATATTGGGGATCTAAGTGATGTTGTTATTGAGATGGCCTTAAGGAATGAAGAGATGTAAGCTTTTCTTGAAAAAAATAAGGCCAAAGAAGCTTAAGGAGGGAAAATTCAGAAGAGAAAGTTAATCCATAAGAAAGGAGCTCAGAAGGGTGGGGCTACTAAGAAGGGAAAGGTAGAAGTGGTCTGTTACAAGTGTGACAAGAAAGGACACTATGCCCATGAGTGCCGGACAGGCAAGGGAAAGAAAGCTGCTGAGAAGAAAGGGATAAAGTGTTTCAACTGTGATCAGATTGGGCACTATAAGAACCAGTGCAAGGAGCCAGCCAAGGAGGGGAAAGGAAAGATGTTTGCATTGGAACCAGCTACCTTGAGACCAATAGCAGAGGAGAGGGGAAAAGCTGTGTTGGGAGGTATCCTTTTGATTTATGGTGTATCAGTTAGAGTTCTATTTGATACCGGTGCATCACATTCTTTTATATCTCATTTTTTGGTAGATAAGCATAACCTAGAACCCTCATACCTAGTTACTGTCTTAAGGGTTACAAATCCGATAGGAGGGTATGCGACACTTGAGATGAAGTGTGACCACCTAGAGTTTAATTTATTAGGTCATACCTTTGTTTGCAGTTTGCATGTGTTTGATTTCGTAGGGTTCGAAATTATTTTGGGTGTGGATTGGTTAAGTAAGTATGATGCTAGAATATTTTTCCATGATAGGAAAATATCACTTAAACACCCTGACTGTAGTGATCGGATAGTGTACTCCGTAGAAAACCCTATTTTTGAGGTTAATGCTTTGTTGGGTATTATGGAGGCAGAAGACGAGCTGAATCGCATTTTCGTTGTTAGAGAATTCGCGGATGTTTTTGAACCCATAGTAGGATTGCCACCGAAACGAGCCATTGAGTTTCAGACAGATTTAGTACCTAGAGCAAAACCAGTAAGTAGACCACCAAGCAAGATGACACCTGCCGAAATGAGGGAGCTAAAGGTGCAGTTGGTGGATTTGGAGGGCAAGAATTTTATTAAGCCAAGTAGTTCACCTTGGGAGCAGCCGCAGTGTTTGCTAAGAAGTCGGATGGATAATTAAGGTTATGTATCGATTATCGTAAGTTGAATGAGAAGGCGATAAAGAATCGATATCTGTTGCCTAGAATTGACAATTTTTTCAATCAGTTGAGTGGAATCAAGGTATTTTCTTAGTTGGATTTAGCAATAGGTTTCCATCAACTTAGAGTAGCAGAGGATAATATTCCTTTGACGGTGTTTAGAACTAGATATGGATCGTATGAATGGTTAGTGTTGCCGTTCGGACTAACTAATGCGCCAACATTCTTTGTGGATTTGATGAATCGAGTTTTCTGAGAGCACTTGGACAGGTTCATGTTAGTTTTCATAGATGATATTTTGATATACTCTAAGGATGAAAGATAACATGAAGTTCATCTTAGAGTGGTGCTCGAGACGTTGAGGCAGCATAAGCTGAAGGCGAAAATTTTAAAGTGTCATTTCTAGAAGAAGGAAGTGAAAATTCTTGGTCATGTAGTCTCAGAGAAAGATTGTCTGTAGATCCGACTAAGATCGAGGAAGTGAATAATTAGAAGAGACCCTAAACCGTGACTGAGATAAAGAGTTTTCTTGGATTAGCTAGTTACTATTGGAGATTCATTAAGGATTTTTCGCAGATAGCAGCACCGATGACCCAGCTAATGCGAAAGGATATGAAGTTCGTTTGGACTGATAAGTGTGAAGAGGCATTCCAGAAGCTAAAACACTTATTGACGAATGCACCTGTGTTAGTTGTTCCAGAAGGGAATCAGGATTTAGTAGTGTATACAAATACATGTGGAACATGGTTAGGAGCTGTGTTAATGTAGAGAGGTAAAGTGATTGCATATGCATCTCGACAGCTTAGACCGCATGAGGTTAGATATCCAACGCATTATTTGGAATTGGCTGGGGTGATTTTTGCGCTGAAGGTGTGGAGACATTTCCTTTTGGGAGAAAGATTTGAGCTGTATACGGATCATAAGTCGTTAAAGTATTTGTTCTCTCAATAAGAGTTGAATATGAGACAATAGAGGTGGTTAGAGTTTTTAGCCGCTTGTGACTTTGGTATTGAGTACACACCGGGAAATGGCAACAAGGTTGCAGACGCACTTAGCAGAAAACATCAGAATGCAGTGTTAGCGATGATAGCTGAGTGGAAGGATTTAGAAGAGTTGACGACATGTAGAGTTCAATGGAAATCTCAGAGTGGGTTTAGTACAGAGACTGCTATGTTGTCATGTTTAGAGGTTCTGTAACGATCCCGGATTTTATATATATTTAAAGTGATAATTAATTTCATTTTTGAATTGAAATTGTGAAATTAATTGATAAATCGGTGCGAGTTTCCCCGAATTCAAATAAATTCTATGTTAAATCATTTAAAATTTAAAATATTGTATATATATGTATATATGTGAATATATATGTATATGGGCATATATGAGTAAATTTGAATATATATACATTGAATTTGAATTTAAATCGTAAATAAATGGTTTAAAAATAAAAATACAAATTATATAAGATAAAGTATAAAATATAAAAGCAACCCATTAGCTAAAATTTAACAACAGAAAAAAATATAGAAATTATTTATATTACAAAATTTTAAATTATAAAACAAAATAAAATAAATACATAAATAAATTATAACAACATATTAAATATGGAAATACATTCAAAAATAATAAAAGAAAATTAAAATAAAATAGAATCTCACTTATATTACAAAGACTAAAGTAAAATATAAAAAAATATAGTTTTTATACAATATAAAGTAAATATATTAGAATAAATTTAAACATCATGTTAAAATTAGAATTCATTTATATTACAAAGCAATAGAACAAAAGAAAAGAAGACAACATGATGTATTTGAGTTGAACAAAACATATATATATATATAAGTAGGAAAACAAACAAACACATATGTATACCAATTGGCTTGCAAAGGAAGATATAACAAGTAGATAAAAATATATAATTTGTACAAGGTAATTAATGCTAGCATGAATACTATCATCTCTAGTACAATAGAGATATATATCAGCCACCGTTTAAAATAAAAATCTCTGATCAACTTTTTACTAACCAAATTATCAACCTGTACAAAACATATCACCAGTAAACTATCTTTCTCATATCAAATTCTTCATTTCATTTCTCGTCCATTTCAAGCTGTGTAAAAATCTGAGGCAAATATCATCCAACTTAAAAAAAAACATCAACACAAACAACAATACAAAGTCAATTCAAACTAGAGAATCAAGAAAGATTCCAGCTTGCCAGTTTTCAAAAGAATGCTCTGTTTTCTTTCCTCTGGAAACAACACTGTGAGTAAACTACCTTTATCAAATCTTAAACCCGTTATATATTGTTTGCATGTGATAAATACTTGAAAGTATGTTGTGAAAAATGTTTGTATGGATGTGAAATGTGACTGCATGTCTGAATATGTAGAGATTTTGTGTATGCATGTCTGGATACAAGTATGTATATATATACACCTCTGTTCAAAACTTACAGGTTTTAAATCTAGTTCAAAAAAAGAATTCAATTCCTTTCCCCAAATCTTCTATAGCTTGTGATGTTTAAACAAAATGTTTTAAAATTTGCTAGATCTTAATTCTAAAAATACCTTAAAATATAAATAATAAATGAATTTACTGGGAGGAAGAAAGACACAGTAAAATTCAAAAGTATGACCAAATTCGACTTGGATGATTTATTGATTTATTTATATAATCTGTTTTGTAATCAAAAACTATGATTTTTAAAAATAGTTTCAAGATTTTTAGTAGGGGTGGGCATTTAACCGACCTAACCGACTTAACTGATCCAACCGAC
The DNA here is from genome assembly GCA_030737815.1 of Allium fistulosum. NCBI lineage: Eukaryota > Viridiplantae > Streptophyta > Magnoliopsida > Asparagales > Amaryllidaceae > Allium > Allium fistulosum. Next base: position 1,186,680,353 of record CM060904.1, on the reverse strand, counting down.
CATAACCGAACCGCATTAACCGATAAATTCGGTTAACCGAACATTCGGTTAACCGACCGACGTTAACCGATAAAATTCGGTTCGGTTAACGGTTAACCAAATGTTAGTTAACGGTTAACGGTTAACCGAAAATATTTTCAAATACTGACCTACGAACTACGAAGCCAAGCACCCGCACCCGGCCCATCATTAATATCACGTAAATAATAGAAAATTAGAAACCCTAGTGACTATCGAGTGGCCGCCGCTTTCACAATTCGTTCTACAAACCAAGGGCTACGCTACGGAGCTTTAGCGAAAGCCTATCATCTTCAATCCCTGATCATTCCTGCAAAACCCAGATCACAAAAAGCCTCTCCACCCATCAATTACGTAGCGAATCGCCGATCAACACAAATTCAGATCGATCTACTGATTTACAAATTCAGATATGGTGAATAGCAGGAAAAGAAAAAACGTAAGCTTGTATTATTCATTTGATTATGTTTATTTTTTAGTTTTTATATGTTTTATTTAGGTTGTATGGACTGTATAATTTGTTATACTCAATAAACTGAATAAACTGTATAATTAGTTTGTATAAACTGTAGTAATCATTTGATAGCTGCTGGATTAATTATCTTGCTGCTGGATTAAACTGTGTAAATGTAATAATTTGCTGCTGAAATGAATATTGAATAATTTAGATGAAATGAATAATTTATATGATAAACTTATACTGTTATAAATAATTTAGATGATAATTTAGATTAAAATGTGTAACTGTAAAAAATGTGTAATTGCTTGAATAGTTTAGATTAAAATGTGTAACTGTAAAAAATGTGTAATTGCTGAAATGAATAATTTAGATTAAAATGTGTGACTGTAAAAAACTTTGTAACTGTTACAAACTTATATGATACAGATAAACTAACTATTAGCCTGCTGAAATGAATAATTCATATGATACAGATAAACTAACTATTAAACTATTTAACTGTGCTATCATTTTAACTTGACTGTTAGTAAATCTTTAATCAATTATATGTAAACTATATATTGATCAATAATAGTAGAGATGTTCCAAAGCTTAATATATGCGCTGTAAAATAGAAATGCTCTGCCCCTATTTGTATTCATGTTCCATGTCGATATAATGTTTGTTTTACTCTTCTTGCTATAGTATGTGACTCATTTTAACTTGACTGTATAATCATTTTAACTTGACTATATAATGTATATGCTTGAATTAACCTGAATTTAATAAACTGTTTAACTGTTGTTTACATTTTAAAATTGTATAATGTTGTTTACATTTGTAGTTAATTAAAGGCTGTCAGTTAATCAATAATTTTACAGTGATTGCCCGATTGCAATTGCAACTGCAACTGATACACGTAGATAATTAACCTGAATTTAATAAACTGTATAATGTTGTTTACATTTGTAGTTAATTAAAGGCTGTTAGTTATTCAATAATTTTACAGTGATTGCAATTGCAACTGCAACTGATACACGTAGATATGAACCATATATTTCTAATCTAAAATGTATTTTTGTTTTTCATGCACTATAACAGGTACAAATAGGTAGTGCTAGAGAAACAATAGATGATGATGAGTTTGCGGGAGAAGCGGATGATGAGGAAACTGGCGAAGATGGCATCAATGTTAGAAAGCCTCCTCTACACCCGGTGCGCAAGCCTTCTTCTAGAAAGCCTTCTCCGGTATGGGGACATTTTACTAAAGACGGTAATTTCAATTTTCAGAAATGTATATGCAACTATTATGGTCAACAATTTGCATGTGATTCTAAATCAAATAGCACTACACATTTAAATTACCATATAAAACATTCATGTAAGTCCATTCCACGTGATAGTGATAAGAGACAAAAAACTTTAGCTTTTGGAACAAATAACGATAGTGAAGGTAGTTGCAATCTTATCGCATGGTCATTCAATAAAGAGCAATGTAGAAAATCATTAGCTCGAATGCTAGTTATTGATGAACTACCTTTTAGTTTTGTGGAGGGTGAAGGTTTTGTTCAATTTTGTCGGGAATTGTGTCCTAGTTTTGAAGTTCCTTCACGTAGAACAATTTGTAGGGATGTGCTTCAGTTATATTGGGATTCGTTATAGTCTCTTAAAAAATTGTTCTCAAAATCATTGCATGGTGTTTGTCTAACTACTGATACATGGACATCTATTCAGAATGTGAATTATATGGTTTTAACTGCACACTTTATCGATGGAGATTGGAAGCTACATAAAAGGATTATAAATTTTTGTGTGATTACTAGTCATAAAGGAGAAAATATTGGAAAAGTTATTGTCCACTGTATCAAAAAATGGGAACTCAAAAGAATAGTGTCTATCACAGTCGATAATGCTAGTGCAAATGAAGTGGCAATTAATTATGTCAAAAGCAAATTAAATGAGTATAATGGTGGTTGTGTTTTGAATGGTGATTTCATGCATATTCGTTGTTGTGCTCATATAACCAATTTAATCGTCAATGATGGGCTAAAAGAAATTAGTAGTACTATAGCTGGATTTCGTACTGCAGTCAGATTTGTGAAATCATCTCCATCACGATTGAGTAAATTTAGAGAGTTATGCTTAAGTTTGAGAATTGAGAATAAATCAATGCTTATTTTAGATGTACCGACTAGATGGAATTCAACGTATTTGATGTTGGAAGCGGCTTTAAAGTACAAAAAAGTTTTTGATGATATGAGAGAAAATGATGGTATTTTTGTTGCTTACTTTGATGATGAAATTCATCCTCCGACAAGTGTGGAATGGAAAAATGCTGAATTATTTGTTAAATTCTTAAAGTATTTTTATGATGTTACTTTAAAATTTAGCAAAACTTTGTCCATTACCGCAAATGTTTGTTTTGCCGAGCTTAGTGGAATTCAAGAAGAACTTAAAGTATTGGTTGATAAAACGAATCCTTATCTTGCTAAAATGGCATCTAGTATGAAAATGAAGTTTGATAAATATTGGGGAAGCGAAAGTCATATGAACAAAATTTTATTTGTTACGTGTGTGCTTGACCCAAGGTATAAATTCCAATTTTTGAAGCTATGTGTTGAAGACATGTATGAAAAAAATATTGCGAAAAACATATTAATAAGTGTGAAGAATATTTTGCTAAGGTTGTTTGACTTTTATGTTAACGATTCTACATTTGGAACACAAACGTGTGAGGAGCCAGAACCTAGTACGCCCGTTGCTAGTAAACGTGTTGAGGATGTTAGTGATGTTCTTTCTAGAAGAATGAACACTTTTCTAAGACAGGTTCAACAACACGATAACGAAGGAAACGAACTAGAAAAGTATTTAAATGCACCGATTGAGGGTACACCAAATAATTTTGATGTTTTACTATGGTGGAAGGTAAATAGTTCCAAATATCATGTTTTATCTTTAGTCGCTCGAGATCTTCTTGCTATTCCGGTATCCATAGTTGCTTCCGAATCCGCTTTTAGCACCGGAGGAAGAATTATAGATCCTTTTCGTAGTACTTTGAGTCCACGGATGGTTGAGGCATTGGTTTGTACTCAGAATTGGTTAAGGTCCAAACCAATTTTTGTCGATCATCGCATTGAGGTTCCTATCGATGATGTTTCTTATTATGATGAACTCCTATCAGGTGATATTTGCATTTGTAAAATAATATAGTTCTTCATTTGTTGGATTTGAAATACAATGCTCTAATTAACTTGTTTGCCAGGTAGATTTTGTACATGGATGTGAACGTGAGTCGCCATCAAATTTTATGTTCACCATGGATGGTCCATGTTCGTCATCGTTGTATTCACCTTCACCGCGGTTAGTTTCATTTGGTAGAAATGTTCATATAGTTTAGTGTTTACACTTTCAAAACAATAATATACTTTCAAAACAATCATATACTTTCTTCATATACAATCATATAACTTTATAATGACAGTTAATAATTCCACGGATATGGTAATGGTGTATTTGATATTGTAACATTCAATGATGTTCGATTTTTATTTATTCACTAATTGGATTGTTTGACTGTTTGATTTCAGGTGATAAGTGGATGCTATTCCAAGACATCCTAATCTTATTAGCCATATCCCTGATTGTTTTACAGGACTATGCTTTCTTGAAAACCGACTGTAAGTGATACTTCGCTATTTGGTAATATATCAAATTTACTATGAAATATATGTAAGCAGACTCTACTCACGTAATCTGTCATTTAACAAACTTTCTAGAAAAATCCCTAGTTGCTTTTCATCCAGTGTCAATATCATCAATTTAAGCAAAAATAAACTTCAGGTCACCTATTGAAAACTCTGTTGAAGGGTTATTGTGGTAATGATGTAGTTTTAAACTTACACAATAATCAGCTATCTGGTAGAATATGAATCATTTTATCAAAGCAACAACGTGAATTAATAGGTAAGCAGGATATGAATCAGCAAGTAAGTGGATATGAATCAGCACTAGGCGCTGAATAGAATACTCACTGAGAGGAGTTAAAAATAAATATAACTTACAAGCGACGATATCCTTCAAGTGACATAGTTTGGACTGAATCAGCACTAGGCTCTAATGTATCAGTAGTTTAAATTTTAGTGTATAGTGTATACCAGTTACATTTTAGTGTATACCAGTTTAGTCAGTGTAATTGTATCAGTAAATGTATCAGTAGTTTATTTTTAGTTACACAGTTCAAGTAGAAATACCTCATATTGTATACCAGTTACACAGTTTAGTGCAAAAGTTGAAACATCAATCAATAGATCAAGTAGAAAGTTAGAAACACCTATTACTTTGTCTTGTTTAACATCAAGAGGTATGAGAGTATTTGTAAATTACAGTCATTACATATAAACCTGTTACTTGTTTATAGTTTAACACCTGTTACTTGTTTATAGTTTAACACCGGTTTCTTATAAATTACAGTCAGTTCTAATGCAATGTTTAACACCTGTTACTTGTTTATAGTTTACATATATATAAACCTGTTACTTGTACATATCACTCTATATTTTTAAACCTGTTACTTATAGTTTATATATATATAAACCTGTTACTTATAGTTTATATATATATAAACCTATTTTTTGTAAATTACAGTCATTACATATAAACATGTTACTTGTTTATAGTTTAACACCTGTTACTTGTTTATAGTTTAACACCTGTTTCTTATAAATTACAGTCAGTTCTAATGCAATGTTTAACACCTGTTACTTGTTTATAGTTTACATATATATAAACCTGTTACTTGTACATATCACTCTACATATCACTCTATATATTTATCTATATCTAATCAGGTGTTTGTGCTATTGTTAAAATGGATGGAAATATAGAGTTGAAGGCTGAAGCTCGCTATCTCAGGCTCAATCTTTAAAGTATCTGTATTGTATTCACTATTTTCATTGCATTTTGTAGTATTTTAGACTATGTAGTATTGTTGGCTTGTAGTATTGTACAATTGAATTAACTATGAATTGAAGAACTAAGGAGTGAGGACTGTATTGTTGTGGACTGGTCACTATAGTGTGTGTCATTGGATTGTGAATTATGTGATGATCTTTGCTGTGCTAATTGGATTGTTTCGTATGTGGCCTGACATATATTGATATTATATGTCATTAGTCATGCTAATGAGAAATGTTTCCATATACCATCCCTGATATATATTGATATTGTATGCCATCAGTCAAGATATTGTATTGCTGTGCAACGGTTAACCGTTTGCCTTAAACGGTTAACTTGCAATGGTTAACCGTTAACCGAACCGTTAAATTTAATCGGTTAACCACGGTTAAATTTAACCGGTTCGGTCGGTTCGTGCAACCATTTTTAATCGATGGAACGGTTAACCGAACCATTGCTTTTTATAGGTTAACCGTTCAAATTAACCGATAGGTTCGGTTAACCGACCGTGCCCACCCCTAATTTTTAGTCTTGATTTAAGGGAGAATTTGCGAGTTGAACGGGAAACCTATTTTGGTTAAACTCTGGTGATCGGGGTGATGATAAATCTTGTGATCGTAACTAAAGCTTGCTGGAAGGATGGGGATCATCAGAAAAATATTAGATGGATTAATAATTCACCATGGGGGACGAACGTGGTCGATTTAGGATTTAAACCTAAGTTTAGTTGAGGTCGGAATTTGAACTACTATGGCGGCGTCAATGCACCGGAGTCGATCGGTGCAGGGGGAAATGAAGCATGGGTTGTAAACGAAACTCTGGACACGATTATATGTTTTTTGATCGCCGGAGGTGGCAGTTCGAGGTGATCTTGGACAACCAGTTTTGTTCCAATGGGTTTAAGGTTGCTCGATTTTGATTACATGATCAATTCGGGGTTCTGAGTGGTTGCTTGGGTCGAGTGGGTCAATGATGACTCATAGGAGGTGGATGCGATGGTCGGAGCCCTGGCGATCGTTGGTGCACGTGTATGTGCATCTGTGTGTATCTAGGATGAAGAAGAAAGTGTTGTCTCGAAGTCGTTCTCGGGAAGATTGGTTCGTAGCTCGGGATTGCTGTCGAGTTGTTCGTGGGTATTTAAATAAGTAATACGGTTTTAAGTTTTTAAAATAAAAACAAAGTGTAAAAGGAAAGGGAAGGGATTTACTCGGGGACGTGCTCAGGAAAAACATGGTTAGAACTCGGGGAAATGAAGTGATTGCTCGGGTATAACCTGATTTCCAGGTTTAAACAGAACCCTGTTCTGTTTCCTTTTAAAATTTAAACTGAAGTTTAAGTTTTAAAGTCAGGTTAAAACTGAGTTTTTAAATCTTAAGTTTAAGTATAAATTTAAGCTTAGGTTAGATCTTAGTTTGGAAAATAAAAGTTTTAAATTTAAATTGTTTTAATAACTAAAAATGGTTAAGCAATTAAAAGTATATTTTAACAATTTGAATTTAAAATGGGATTTACATCATGAAGGAATGATTGAAACAGAGAAGTATAATTACTTAGTGAAGTAATTAGTGGAAATTACTGGATGTGATAAAAAGGGAAATTACTTAATGGATAGTAATTAAAGGATAATTACTTGAGGGAAGTAATTAAGTGATAATTACTCAGTGTAATTAAAGGATTAATCAATGTAATTAATTTGTAAATTAAGGATTATTAATTAAATATTAATTAATGATTAGAGTTGATTAATCAAGTGATTAAGCAATAATTGATTTAAGAATAATGAATTAATTTAATTAACTAATGATTAGAGATTGATGAATTAGAAATTTATTAATTAAGTAATTAAAGGTTTATTAATGTGATCAATTAAAGGATAATTAATCAAGGTGATTAATTTATTTATGTGATTAATTAAAGGTTAATCAACTACATGATTAAGGTTAATTACTTATTGAAATTGATTACTTAATGTAATTAATAAAAGATTATTACTTAATGAAATTGAGGGATAATTACTTTGTGTAATTATATTAAGGAATGATTAATTAATTAAGATTAATTAATATAAGTAATTAAAGGTAATTAATTACGTGAAGATGATTACTTAATTAAAAGTAATTAATTGATTAAAATTGATCAATTAAATGATAAAAGTATAATTGCTCAATGTAATTAATTTGTGATTAGAGATAATCATTTAAGTAATTAATTAAGGGTTAATTAATGATTAATTAAAGGATAATTCATCAAATGTTTGGTAATTAATTGATTATTAATTTACCATGACTAGAAAATTTATTCATATATATTAATCTGATTTAATTTAATCAGATAAATAAATTGACCTTACCTATGGATATTTGGATTCTATTGGATGATTTGAATTGTTTGATATCCCTGATATGTGATGCTTTGTGATACATCCTGATTTGTGTTGTGATCTGTTTCTCTGGGATGAATGTAATTAATTCCCTATGATATAATTTATTATCTGTGATACATTTGTATATTTTCTATGATCTGTGAATGAACGATAAGCGTTATAGTTCATACCGCTTATCAACTATATTTCTGTATTCTGATCTGTGATGATTGATTGATGTTGCACTACTATGTGAAACCCGTGGACCACACTCTTACACACACGAATATGGATTTCACGAGGAAATCGGTTAAGTCATAGATAATTTAAATTTAATATTTTTGAAATTGAAAATTTAATTTCAATTGATTTTGAAAATGGATTTGGGTTAAATGTTAAAGCTTTTGAAAAGGAGTTTTTAAGATAAAAGTTATTTTGAATAACTTGGTAAGGTTTTCAATTTAAATAATTTAATTTGAATTCAAAATTTGGAATTGAATTCCATGTTTGGAAATTTGGTTAAAGATGATATAAATGTGTTTATATGAAGTTAAACCATTTTAAAAGTATGGTTTTGAGAATTTGGATTTAACCCAAGGACTTTAACTCGTATAAATGAATCAGATTTTCCGAAATGAAAACTATTTGTTTTTCAAATAATAGAAGCTTTCATATAAGGAATGAATTTCCAATTTGTGACAAAAGAATTTCGAATTGAAATGAAAATGGTTTTCCGAGTTATGAATAAACCTTTGTGAAAGATTGTTGAACTTTGTTTTGAAATTGGAAAGGTGTACCTTTTGTATAAAAGGTCGAAATGAAATTATTTTGAAAGCTATGAATTAAATCTTTGATTTAAAGATTTAATGAGTTAATCCAATTGAAATGGAAATTGATTTGGAAAATCTATGAATAGATCTTTGTGAAACTGGGTGAACTTTGTGAGATAAATCTTTTTGTGTTAAAGATTAAAATGGTAATGTGTTTAAACCATTTGAAAGAGAAGTTTTGGGTAATAAGTTGTGACTTAACTGAAATCCCAATATCCATATGTTTTAAAATATTACGCTCATTATTCGGTTTAGCCGAGAGAGGACTTTGTGTCATATAACCCATTCTGAATAATGATACATCGTATATGGATCGCATTTGAAGACCGGGTATTTGTGAGAACGAAAGGATAACCCGTCGATTGTCTCTGCATTGAGTCGCCCCGGTATAGAGATTTCCTAAGTGATAGGAAATCCGATCGGGATTATGAATACCCGGATTGCAAGGGCTTCTTCGAAAGTGCCTTCGGTTTTGTTCGAACCCGGAACAGACTTGTATGGTTGTATGTCTGACACTACACTTTGAGATATAAAGCTGATTTCTTTCAAATACATTTCTGTTTGGTGGCGGAGATTTATTCTCTTAGCTTAACAACCTTCTCTGAGACATACGAGCTCAGAGGTTATGTAGTTGAAGGTTATCAGTGATATACTCCCAATTTGGTAGTGTGGCATGCTAAGTGTTGCTGTGTGATCGCTGATCATTTGTTGATCAAAGCATGGCTTTCGTGAAAAGCGTAGCTTTGTGGACGAGACCTCATCAAGCCTCACAGACCGGAAATGGTCGAAACAGGAAAGATGCGACAAGGTTTCAGGGGTAGCTCCCCTAGGGTATGTCCATTCCTTCTGGAAAAAGGTGGTATCATGGTATGGAGCCCAGATATTTACTATGTGGTTGCTCCAATCTCATTTACTCTGTGTGATTGTTGCTGTGTGATCGAGGCCTTGGATAAAGGTCGCAAACGACCGGGGGTGGCATATCTCAGGTTTACTACCCGGGAAGGGGGTAACGGCCTTGTTTTGGCAGAGAGCAGTTGTCTCTCGGGGCGTCCCTCCAGAGGCGTTCCTACGTGGCATAGGAAGTTCCTTAGCCTGACCATTTGTTGGAAAATCAAAGAAACAATACGAGCCTTGTACGGTTTTAGTTGTATAACCTGCTATGGAATGTGGCGGTAACCTGCTATTGAACATAGTAGCTATAGTAGGCATACAATAATGGTTGTATGCTGGCTAAGATTAATATTTTATTTTCGAAAGGATTTTCACACTATGCACTAGTAATAATATCAAAAGAGTTTTTCTTGCGTAGGAAGCATGTTTGACTATCATAAGAAGAAATCTCCTCCAATTCTGCGTTTGCATTGTGTGTGTGGTGGGAGGTCTTATGGTAGTTTCATTTTCCAAAAGCATTGCGGATTTCAATGTTAAAAATTCTTTTGTTGTTTGTTTTAAAGATAAACTGTTTTTGTTACTCACACCAGTCCCATGACTGACCTGGAGTTTATTGTTCCCTTCCTAAACTCTGGGTGCCCACAATTTTCCACACGGGCAGTCTAGAGTTGGGTTTTTTTTCTGATAGTCAGGTTTAGTAGATTATCGGGAGCTAGTTCAGTGTTTGGAGTTCACGGACGACTGACCTTTCTTATCTTGGTGCAATCGTGAAGATGGTTTGAGCTTGATGTTGGAGTTGTTGGACTCATTCTCTTTTGAGGATCATTTGGAGTTATCACTTCTGTTTTCCGCTGTATCATTATTTATCTCTGATATTCTTGTATCATAGTGATATCAGTGTTGTATATCATTCTGGATATTGTATTCATTGAAGTTGTATATGATATCATTTATTTCTTTCTTCTGCTGTGTTGTTATACTTAATGGTGCTATAAGCTCCGGCGAGCCAGATTCGGTGTTTGAATCTACGGCATTCGAGTACAAGTGAAGTACGGATGCCGATTTTCGAAGGCCGAGTCAGGATCGTTATAGGTTCGACCAGTGATAATTAAGAGGGTTGCTTCTAAGCAAGGAGAGGATCCACTATTAGCTGAGTGGATCAGGAAGTAAGAGATGGAACAGAGAGCGACGACTTGAAGGATTTCAGTCTTGACCAGAACGGGTGGTTGAGAAAGAAAGGAAGAATGTGTGTTCCAAATGTAGGAAGCATTAGGAAGGAAGTTCTTGAGGAATTCCATCATTCAAAGTTCACCATTCATCTAGAAGGAACTAAGATGTATCAGGATATGAAGAGGAGTTTCTTCTGGGAAGGTATGAAGAGGGATGTAGGCTTATGGGTGAAGTTGTATTGAACTGTCAACAGGTAAAAGCCAAACATTAGAAACCAAGTGGGTTACTTCAGCCTTTAGATATTCAAGTATGGAAATGAGATTCTATCTCGATGGATTTTATAAACGGGTTGCCAAAGTCAAACAGAGGAAATGAAAGTATATGTGTCATAGTGGATAGGTTGACCAAGAGTGCCTGTTTCATTCCAGTTAAGTCAACTAGGACGACACCTATTTCGGCTAAGTTGTTTATGAAAAATATAGTTAGACTTCATGGAATTCCTAGTAGTATAGTAAGCGATAGAGATTCCTTATTCACTAGCGAGTTCTGGAAGAGTCTACAGGATACTTTAGGTGCCAAGCTCAAGATGAGTACCGTTTACCATCTACAGACTGATGGGCAAACGGAAAGAGTTAACAAAGTCTTGGAAGATTTGTTACGAGCTTGTGTGTTAGATTTTAGGAGATCATGGGAAGACCATCTACACTTAGTCGATTTTTCATATAACAACGGTTATAAGGCTAGTATAGGGATGGCGCCGTTTGAAGCTTTGTATGGAAGCCCATGCAAATCTCCCATTTGTTGGTTAGAGACCGGGGATAGGTTGGTTCTTGGTCCGGATTTAGTTAGAGAAGCTGCAGAAAAAATTGAGTTGATTAGAGCTAGAATGAAGGAAGCTCAGTCTAGGTAGAAAAGTTATGCTGATAAGAGATGGAAAGACTTAGAGTTCTCAGTTGGAGATCATGTTTTCATCAAGGTATCCCCAATGAAAGGTGTAATTCGATTTGGGAAGTCAGAGAAATTGGCACCGAGATTTGTTGGACCATTTCCTATCATAGAAAGGATCGGGAAACTTGCATGTAGAGTAGAGTTGCCGAACAGTTTGGCAGGAGTCCACGATGTTTTTCATGTTTCTCATTTAAGGAAGTATATTCGAGATCCAGAGACTACTATTGCACCGACTATGTTAGCTGACTTAGTAGTGGAGCCAAATTTGACTATAGTTAGAAATCCAGTTCGTATAGTTGTGAGAGATGAGAAGAAGCTAAGGAACAAGATAGTCAGGTTAGTTAGAGTCCAGTGGAGTGACGATGAGAGAGACTGCACTTGGGAAACTGAGAGCAGGATCCGGGATACTTATCCTGACTTGTTTCATGGTATGTTTTACCTTTTTGATTGATTTGATGAGTACCTTATCATAATTTCAAGGACGAAATTCTTTAAGAAAGGGAATCTGTAACACCCCTAATTTTAGATAACATTATTCAGGAGATTTAATTAGCTAAATTAAAAAGAATAATGTAAGGATTAAATGGTTAAGGGATTGAGATTTCAATAAATTAGGGGTAGTCGTGCCTAGTTAAGTAAGGAATTAAATGGGTTTAAAATGAAATAAGAGAGGGAAATTAGGTAAGGGGAAATATAGGAATAAGCTACATTCTTATACCCTAAACCCTTTATACTACAACATTTCTCATGTTCATAATCTAAAACACTAAACCTTGAGACCGACCACCATTAAAGCAGAGTAAGGGGAAGAAAAGCTAAATCAAGAAGAAAAGCTTAATTAAAATTTAATCCAAGATTAAATCTCAACTCCTTAACAACAAAGCTAAAGGTGAGTAATAAGTTACATCTCATATTTTGGTGTTTTCGGTTTCCAAGATTAAACCCGAATGATTTTGCAAAGTATATTCCCATGTTTTAAATGATAATTAGTTATATATGCTTGTTGATGAATTATGTTTATTCATATTGATTTTATGACATGTTTCAGATTGAAAAACCTATCAAATGACATCCAAATGCCTTACGATTTTAATATATGGTCAGAAATGATATTTTAGAGATGGGTTTCAGGTTTTAGGATTTTTTGAATTATTATGGATTTATTATGAATTTTCTAGTGAAGAAAATGCTATTTTGGGTTTAAAATTGTTTATGGCCAATATATGATGGCTAGGGGTCAGAAATTTAAATATGTTAGAAAACATATTAAAAGGGATTTATTGGAATTTTTGGACAATTTTCCTAAGTGTTTTGTTAAGTATATAAAATTATTTAAGATATGTGACATAAATGTTTTATATGTTTAAAATATGAGAAGGGGCATTTTCTAAATGTTTTAAATAAACAATATCTGAATTCAGCAGCACTTTAGAAAAGATTTTGGAAACGAAATTGGCAATCAATTATATTTTGACAAATAAGCAAGTTAGTTGGAAGGAAATTACTTTAAAAGGAAAGAAAATAGTTTTGTAAGTATATGCTATTTCACTACCTTCGGCAGCAACCTTTCGATCACATACCTCTGCCTCCAACCAATTCGAAACCAATACACATGGTATCAAAGGCTTGGTACATAGTGGATTGGAGATAGGCGAAAATTATAGGGTCGAAATATGGCTTCCGAAAGAGTCGAAACTCTGTTTTGGCTTTTAAAAGAAAACACGCTTGCTTGCTTTTGAATGAGATGGCTTTCGACTTGGTTAATTGGTTTAAAGATAAGCTTTCGACCCAAGTTGCCGCCTTTTGTTTTAAAATGGCTTTCGACAGGGCCGAAACCCATTGCTGCCACATCTTACCTTTCGAAGCAATGCCTTCGAAAGGGTTACCTTGTTTTTAAAACTTAGCCACTTCTCCAATGCTTTCGAAGGGTTGGTTTCGACACCATTGCTTCTTTACTTAGGAAATAGCTTTTGGAAGAGTGCTTTCGACTTAGTTGTTTTATGACTCTTTTGTTCTATTGAAAGTTAAACCCAAAGGTTTCGAAAGAAACAGTTTTAAATGGTTTCGAAAGGTTTTTCCACATGTTTTAACTTGAACCCAATGCTTTCGAAAGGTTTGTTTTAAGTAGTATACTTTGATGCTTTTGAAAGGTAACTAATAATAGTTTTGAAAGGAATGGTTTCCAGTATTTTCGAAAGGTTTACCTTAGTTTAAATGGAAGGTTTCCAATGGTTTCGAAAGGCATATTTAAAGGATTTTCAAAGAGGATGTCTAAGGTTTATAAAGCTTTTGAAGAAGATGTTTTCAATGTTTTGAAAGGACAACTGTCCATTGTTTCGAATGGTATGTTTGGCCTTTAGTCCTAAGGTTATTAAGTAAAGTAGTTTACCTATATCGAAAGGGGTACTTTCAACAGTTTTGAAAGGGGTACTTTCAGTGGTTTCGAATAAGATTGTTTAAAGGTTTTAAGCAAAGTTTTCGAATTATTTCATCAACAATGTTTTGAGTAAAGCATATATCATGGCAAAGAGATTTGAGTAAAGAAAATAGTTTATTTTCCTTGTATATGTATGATTTAAAGGGTTAAATCATTTTGAAAAGGTTTTCAAGGAAAATTTAAACGGTAGTTAACCCTAAGAAAAATGACTCGGATAATTTTATACCAGATGGGACTCGTATATGGTCACGCCCTATATATTAGCTATTAGCCCCTAGCTTAGTCCAAAATTCCAATGTGTAGGGCTTAGTCACAAGTAAGACTTAAATGATGGTTACATACATAAAGCAATATATATGTATAGTGATAGGTTATTAGTGAGCCCGCAAAACCATTAGGATCAGGTGACCCTTGGAGATGTAAGTTAAGGACAGACCATCTAGAAGTATGTCTAACAATTGTTGGATAATTTGTTTAGTTTGTCCGGTAGGTCCGAGTCAGCCAAAGGTTAGTAGTTAGCCAAACAAAACAACATTTTTTTCGAACAGCTGGTCCATTTGTTACCTATTTTAAGCATATATGACATTTGCTATTATTGATATAATCAGTTTGGTTGCAGGATTTTGATTTGCAAAAAGATATGTTTTAAAGGGTTATTATGAGGGGAAACCTGTTTCGCTAAGTGGCATGGTCTCACTTAATATCAGTAAACTAAGATGTAATAGTATTATTCACACTAGGCTTTACGTCTGACTCAAAGTTTATGTTTTTTCCCTTAAACTCTCGGGTGCTCCAAATTAATTTGAGTAGATTGAGAGTTTGGGTTTACAGGTTTAGTAGGTGGGCGAATAAAGCTTCCGAAGACGAGCGGGAGGCTGATGCTAGCTATATTTAGGAGTTGTTTAGTTTTATTTCTGCTGTGTTGTAATAAGTCTGTTATGACTATTTAGTACTCTGGTCAACCAAAGGGCATTTTCATATGTCGCTCTTGACGTATTTATGTAATAATTATATTTGATTTGAACCTAGGAAACAATTAGGATTACGTAATGGAATATGTAACATGTTTTGTGAAAGGTAATCAATAATTTTTTTTTTGAAATCTGTGATTTTGTTTCTTATTCATGTGCTACTGATATTATGATACCATTAACATTACCGTATTTTGTTGCCAGAAGTTAATGCTATAGATAACTGCAGCATCTGTAGCGCTTAGCTTTGGGCCTCAAGATAGGGGATGTTACATGGTAGAGAGCCAAGAACAACTAGTTATAGAATCCTCATTCCAACAAGCCGAGGAAGACAACTGGATGACTCCTATTAATTATATCTTATAAATAGAGTTCTACCTCCGAATAGAAATGAGGCCCAAAAAATAAGAAACCAGTCCCCATAATAATCCTTCTTTGATGGCACATTATATAAGAGAGGGTATTCTACCCTTTATCTTTGGTGCATTTCCAAGGAAAAGGGGTGCGGGTCATGAGGGAAGTGCATGAGGGACAATGCGGTGATTACTCTAAGGGGAAAAAATTGGCAACATAGGTACTAAGACACGGCTGCAATTACTCTGAGGGGAAAAAATTGGCAAAATAGGTACTAAGACACGGCTATTATTAGCCTAAGCGCTTCAAGATGCAAAGGAATTTATACGAAAGTGTGACAGATGTCAGCGGTTTGCCAACATCCATATACAACCATCCTATGACCCCATCCCTCTCGCAAGCCCGTGTAGACCCGATAGGACCACTTCTAATTCGTAAAGAGGAGCTAAATACGCTATAGTGGTCATAGATTACTTCACCAAATGGGTAAAGGCAGAGCCCCTAGCCACAATTACTACAAAGAAGATAGTCACTTTCATAGTAAGAAATATAATTAAAGATATGGGATACCATAGAAAATTATTTATGATAATGGTACCAATTTGAGAGCAAAGAATTCGTGGAGCTTTATGAGAAAAACGGTATAATAGAAAGCTTCTCATCGATCGCTCATCCATAGGCAAATGGGTAGGTTGAAGCTGCCAATAAACCATAAAAAACTACTAAAGAAAAGGCTGCAAAAAGCTAAAGGAAAGTGGGTTGACAAACTATCTTTAGTATTGTGGGCCTATCGAACTTCAATCAGAGCCTCTATGCGTCACACTCCTTTTTCATTAACCTACGGATATGAGGCCATTATACTGTCGAAGTTGAAATCCCATCACATTAAAGAATAACATATACCGTAGAAAAGAATAAGATATTAAAGGAAGTTTCCCTAGATCTCATCCAGGAGAGGAGGGATGAGGCAGTAGTAGTAGCGGCCACATATCGGTAGAGGATGATAAAGAGTTATAATGCAAGACTCAAAGAAAGAATCTTTCGCAAAGGAGATTTAGTACTACGAAGAATAATGGCCAATACAAGGGACCCTACGGATGGAGCATTAGGACCAAACTAGGAAGGACCATTAGTCATAGCAGAGGTTTTTGCAAACGGAGCATATCAGTTATCTAGACCTGATGGCAACCTAGTTCCAAGAACCTGGAACTCGAAACACCTTGGACCTTACTTTACCCGACTCGCATTGCTTATGTAATGTACTTTGTATTATTATAAAGTAACAATACTATAAACTGACGTAGGGATATTATACAACCCGAACCAGTATAAAAATCTCTATATAGTCCATGGAAAAATCCTCTCACATTCGTTAAGTCACCGCTAGTAGTCAACGATTTGGCGAAGCGCCGAATCAGTAGGCAAAACGACAATCTCAACACTGAGAATGGTGATACTGGCCCTGCACACTTGAACTTGCATCAACACAAGTCTGGCTCTTCAGCCATGCGCTGGATAGGATGAAAAACTATCCTGATCTGGTACGAATATTCTTGTGATAGCAATCGTAGGGAGACTGATCGTAGGGATATTAGACTGCCTGAACTAGTATAGAAAACGTGTATGTTAGATTATTTGACATACCACACTAGACCTATGGATATTAGACGGTCATAATCAGTATAAAAAAGCCATGCACATGCGATAATGGGTTATATATATACGATTTGACTTCTCAGTCAAATCTTCTTCCACTCTTCATAGCTTACCCCCGTCGTTCCAAAGGTATGATTCCACCTACGAACAACAGTAGCAATCTCAGAAATGAGAACGGTGATGCTAGAGAAGAATGCAGCTCAAGCACATGTATGGCATTGCATCCCTTAATAAAGAGATAGGTCATACTGAGCTTACAGCTAAGGACATTTTGCCCCAAAATAGGGGATAAATCAGAACGAGCATGTGGCCAAGCATACGGCCAACGACATTACGGCCCTAAAATATGGGGCCTGTCAAAATGAACATACCGCCAAAGGCATTTCACCTGTGAAAAAGGGTAAGTCATATCAAACTCATGGGCCGCGGTTGTCACTCGGTAATGGTATTAGCAACACCACATACAAGTGACTACGACAATCTTAGAAATGAGAGTGGTGGTATAAAAGCAAATGTAAATTACAGGTCGGAACACAAAAGGCTCACATCTCAAATAGCCAGAAAGAATGGGAAATCAAGCAATAATAACCAGATGCATAGATCAGGTGCTGAAGGCAACAAATCTACCACTATGATCATAGCAGACTTAAGGGGCAAGTGTTACATCCATTCTTACCACAAACCACGATAAAGGAAAGTGAGATAGAGCGGAAGGAAAATTGACTTAAAGTCGTAGCATCTAAACCGACTCGAGCCCTATAATCAAAGGATCGTGACAAGAGACCAATACTGCACATGTCAAGGAATAGAGGCATGCCGCCATAACCATATCCTACAGCACATAATGAACAGAGGAGCAGGAAATATTACCAAACATACTATGACTGTGTCTCATGGAGCGAAAGGCATTCCAAAGGGGCTATATACATGGCTGTTGGGAACACGCTTGTAGAACCAAATTCATAGGCACACGATGTGAGAAATGCGGATTACGGATCTTAAGGCCATAATTAACACTAGAGGGGGGTGAATAGTGTTTTAAGAAATTTGTTAATCTTTTTGAGTTTATCTTAATTTGTTAACAATGTATGCACTAATCAGACACAGATATGAACACAGAATCAAACACATATGCAAATATAAAGTAAAAGCAGTAAAGAAAAGAACACACCGGATTTTATACTAGTTCGGAGTTACCCTACATCCAGTCCCGCACAACTAAGTACGGATTTCCTTTCAAACTCAATTCAACAATTACAACCCTCGGTTTCAAGGCTATGAGGTACACCCTCCAGAATCACAATCCTCTGGGTAGAGATACTTGATTTCCGGGGCAACAAGTTCACCCAATTGATTTCCAGGGCTACAATCACACCTTCTCTCGCTCAATTGATTACAAAAAGTCTATAACTCAGATTAGCACTTGGATCTTGTAGAGATAGTGGAGAGAATCAAAACCAGAAATTGTCTAGTTAGATTCGATATTGATTTCGGCAGAGTAATGGTGTAATTTGTAAATAAGAAAGTGGAGAAGAAGAAGAGAAGTTAAATCAAAGAAAAGTGGTATAAAATTCGTTGAAACTGACCCCTATTTATAGAAGAACAACAACCATGACCATTCATGAAAAGTTATGGCGAATAGACACTTCTTTTGAAATTTGAATTTTGAACTCAACTGACACCATGTCGACATGGTCACCATAGGCATGTCGACATCCCAAAGCAATTTTTGATGATTTGATTTTCTTTGAAAATAACCTTTATCTTATATTAAAACTAATTTAAACTTTACAAATATACTTGAATATAGTTGAAATTCATAAGTAAATATAAAGAACAATATTTATATATTATTTAACTATAATTTAAATCAAAGTATAAATAATTTAAAAGTTAAATATATTATTTGAAAAGATAGTTTAAAATCAGGAGAAATTTTGACTCTGAAAATAAAGATGTTTTGAGGCTAAAATTATTTTAAAAACGGAATCGAGGGTTTTGAATCTTTTTAAAAGGAAAGTTTTGAAATCATTTCGAAAACAAGATAATTTTGAAAAATCATTTGAATTAAGCTTAGTGGATACAAAACAATGTCCCACTAGATTTTCGTAGGTTCCATCCTACTTAGGGTTCCATCCCTTTAACGGGCTCGAAGTGGATTCCATTCCACGAATAAATTGGATATTAAGATGCCAGTGCTTTTCTACGAGTTTTAACAAATATTCCTAATAAAACAAACTTAACCTTGAAATCTTGAACTCTTGATAATCTTGATAATCTTGATACTAATGAGTCTTCTATCTCTATATCTTGAATCTCTATACTGTACAGTCTTCA
This sequence comes from Allium fistulosum, assembly GCA_030737815.1. Lineage (NCBI taxonomy): Eukaryota > Viridiplantae > Streptophyta > Magnoliopsida > Asparagales > Amaryllidaceae > Allium > Allium fistulosum. Next base: position 1,186,660,987 of record CM060904.1, on the reverse strand, counting down.
TTCTTGATACCTGCATGGTTAGATCCTGCATATACATATATATCTAAACTTGTAATGTTAGTATTTATATTTTATAATATATTCTAAGGTTGTTGTCATCAAAACCATCATCTCATGGACTAACAATCTCCCCCTTTTTGATGATGACAACCTTTGTTTATAAAATATTCCTTCTATCCTAATAACTCCCCCTAAAACTAACAACTCCCCCTTAATCTATGCCTAACTATCCTATTTTATACTTCTCCCCCTTTGTCATCAACAAAAACTTACTCTAAGCTAGATAACTCCAAACTATATAACTCCCCCTAAAACTTATCACTCTATGACGTGTGATTATAATGATAGTGTTATCATAAATAATTAACACTTAAATCTAATACAAAAATATAATCCTAAACTATTAACTATCCTAACTAAGAATTCACAATAATACTAACACATATAAGAACACAAGTTTATTTATTACGAGTATGGTTGTATTTACATTTGCGTTTGAAAAGCATAAAAACATAAATAACAACGGAAAGAAAGAGAAGAAACTAATGTGTGTTTCTGAACATAGGAGATTTATGAATTGAACAGTTTGGATAGTGGAAACAGAAATTTCCACGCTGTTCGACAAGATTCCCATTTTTGTCGAAACACACTTCTCCAACGCATACTACTTGGTCATCATCCTCCTCGTGTGCTTCTTCCATTGGTTCTTCTTCTTCTTCGTCGCTGACCTCATGTTCTTGATTGAGTGAAGAGTCTTCATCGATCAAGATAGGGTTCGCCTGGTTATCCATTAGGAATTTTTGTAAATTCCTAAGAATCTTGCCTTGCCTCTCTTGCTCTTTCGCCATACGAAGTTGAGTCACTTGAATTTCAGTCAACATCTGAAGAGTATCCTTCATAGACTCCTCTAATTTAGTTACACGTGCGAGAGTAGTGTATTGGAATGGACCAGAAGTAGGAGAGGGGAATGAGAAAGTTGAATTTATGTTTGATTTAGAGGAAGATGCCATTATTTTATATATTTCAGAATAGAAAATGAAGAGAAACAGAGAGAATGAATAAGAATTCGAAATAGAGAAGAATATATAACTAAATTTTTGAATTTTTGTGGGAAAATTTAAAAATAAAATAAAAACGTTACATGTCGACATGTCTTCCTAGGGGATGTCGACATGGTCCTTATATTTTAACTCTATGATTTATTTTAATATTAATTATTAATTATACTTGTCATTTATATTTTATATTTCAGTTATAGAACAAATCCCTATTCTCTTCTTAATTTAGTAAATATAGATTCATTTAATGGTTTTGTTAAGATATCAGCAGTTTGATTCTCAGAGTTTATATATTCGAGAGTAATTACTTCTTTAGTTATATTATCTCTAAGAAAATGATGTCGAATATCAATATGTTTAGTTCGAGCATGATGAGTAGGATTTTTAGATAAATTTATTGCACTAGTATTATCATAATAAATTGGCGATTTTGAGATATTTAATCCAAAATCTTTTAAGGTTTGTTGCATATATATTACTTGAGAACAAGCCAAAGCAGCAGAAATATACTCTGCTTCAGTTGTTGATAGAGAAACTGTATTTTGCTTTTTACTAAACCAGGAAACCAGAGAATGTTCCAAAAAGTGACAAGTTCCGCTTGTACTTTTCGGTCTGATTTACATCCAGCATAGTCAGCATCACAGTATGATATTAAATCAAATGAATCATTTTTAGGATAAAATAAGCCATAATCAGAGGTGTGTTTAATATATCTTATGATACGTTTTACAGCTTTTAAGTGAGTTTCTTTAGGATGAGATTGATATCTTGCACAGAGACATACACTATGCATGATATCAGGTCTACTAGCAGTGATATAGAGCAATGATCCGATCATTCCTCTATATAGCTTTTGATCTACATCTTTTGAGAAATCTTCTTTACTTAGATATTCATTGGTTGCCATGGGAGTAGGTTTTCCACTCGCAGTAGTCAAACCAAATTTATTGACTAGTTCTTTAGCATATTTTTCTTGACTAATAAAAATACCATTATCTAACTGTTTTATTTGCAATCCTAGAAAGAAGTTTAATTCACCCATATGACTCATCTCAAACTCTTTTGTCATTATTTCAGAAAATTCTTTATTCATTTCGAAGTTAGTTGAACCAAAAATGATATCATCTACGTATACTTGAACTAGTTGAATATCATTTTTATTTCTTTTAATAAAAAGAGTATTATCTATTTTACCAATTTCAAAATTTGATTGTAATAAATAAGATCTTAGTCTATCATACCAGGCTCTAGGAGCTTGTTTTAGACCATATAAAGCTTTCTTAAGTTTGTACACATGGTTTGGTAAATTTTCATCTTCAAAAAGTGGCGGTTGTTCAACATATACTTCTTCTTTTACAAATCCATTTAAAAATGCACTTTTAACATCCATTTGAAATAATTTGAAATTATTATGATTTGCAAAAGCAAGTAGAATTCTAATGGCTTCTAATCTTGCTACAGGAGCAAAGGTTTCGTCACAATCTATACCTTCTTCTTGACAATAACCTTGGGCGACTAATCGTGCTTTATTTCTAATGACCTCACCTTGTTCATTCATTTTATTTTTATAAACCCATTTAGTTCCAATTATAGTTTTATCTTCAGGTCTAGGAACAAGTTCCCAAACTTCATTTCTAGTGAATTGATTTAATTCTTCTTGCATAGCCAAAATCCATGAATCATCAGTTGATGCTTCTTTAGGATTTTTGGGTTCAATAGATGATATAAATGCTACATTACTCATTTTACTTAGTTGATTTCTAGTTGTAACAATAGATTGCATATCTCCTATTATATTTTCAATAGGATGATCTTTTAAAAGTTTAATCCTTTTATTAGGATGATTAATTTCATTATTAATTTCAGTTGATTCCTGATTTTGAGTAATTAAATCTTCTTCATCATTTGTAATTTCAAAATCTTTTAAATTTTCATCAAACGAAATATGCATTGTTTCTTCGATGGTGTTAGATCTTAAATTAAAAACTCTATAAGCTTTACTTCTATTAGAATATCCGATAAAAATTCCTTTGTCGGATTTAGGATCAAATTTATCCAAATTATCTTTTGTATTTAAAATAAAGCATTTACTTCCAAAAATTCTGAAGTATGATACCTTAGGTTTCTTTCCATGAAGAAGTTTATAAGGTGTCTTATCAGTTAAAGGTCTAAATAAAATTCTATTCAAAATATAACAGGCGGTAGCAACAGCTTCTGCCCAAAAGTGTTTTGGTAAATTACTATCTGAAAGCATAGTTCTTGCACACTCTTGTATCGTTCTATTTTTACGTCCAACTACTCCGTTTTGTTGTGGAGTTCTTGGAAATGAGAAATTGTGAGTTATTCTCTTCTTATTGCAGAATTCCTCAAACTTTTCATTTTCAAATTCACCACCGTGATCACTACGAATAGTTATAATTTTTAAAGATAATTGATTTTGAATCCTTTTTGTAAAGTTCTTAAAACATTCAAAAGTATCACTTTTATGTTTCAAAAATATTGTCCATGTAAATCTAGAATAATCATCTACAATTACAAAAACATATTTACTATGATTTATTGACTGAATTTGAGATGGACCAAATAAATCAAGATGAAGTAACTCAAGGGGTTTTGAAGTTGAAATCATATCTTTTAATTTAAAGGAACTTTTTCTAAGCTTTCCTAATTGACATGCATCACATAAACTATCTACTTTAAAATTCAATTTAGGGAGACCTCTTACTAGATCATGTTTTGACAGTCTAGATAAGAGTTTGAATTTCAAATGTCCAAATCTCTTATGCCAAATCCAAGGGTCACTTGTATTTGCCAGAAGACATAGCTTATCATTTTAAACTTTCATACTAAGAATATAAATATTCTTTTTCCTAGTTCCCTCAAATATTATGGTTGAGTTATTATCTTCAATATGACATTTATCTTTTTCAAATTTAATTTTATATCCTTTATCACATAGTTGACTTATACTTAGCAGATTGTGTTTCAGATTCTTAACTAGCAAAACATTAGTAATAATAGGAGTTCCAGAATTACCGACATTGCTGATGCCAATCACGTACCCTTTCGAGTTGTCTCCAAAGTTAACCAGCCCTCCGTCTTTGTATATAATATTATTCAGCATATATGGATTACCAGTCATGTGTCTAGAGCAACCACTATCAAGTATCCACTTATTCCTCTTGATTTGCACAGATTGTCCATTGTGGATTGATTCCTTAATACCCATAAAGCATCTTTCCTGCACATTATAAAATTTGGGTAGACAACTAGAATTTAAATAACATTCATATGCAGACTCATGGAACAATGGTGATTTAAACAATTCTAAACTAGTTTGAACAGATTTTTCAAAAATAGGCATTTTAAAACTTTTCAAAATTCAGATTATGAAACTTTTGAAAACAAAGCTCTGATACCAAATGTGAGAAATGCGGATTAAGGATCTTAAGGCTAGAATTAACACTAAAGGGGGGGTGAATAGTGTTTTAAGAAATTTGTTAATCTTTTTGAGTTTATCTTAATTTGTTAACAATGTATGCACTAATCAGACACAGATATGAACACAGAATCAAACACAGATGCAAATATAAAGTAAAAGAAGTAAAGGAAAGAACACACCGGATTTTATACTAGTTTGGAGTTACCCTACATCCAGTCCCGCACAACTAAGTACGGATTTCCTTTCAAACTCAATTCAACAATTACAACCCTCGGTTTCAAGGCTACGAGGTACACCCTCCAGAATCACAATCCTTTGGGTAGAGATACTTGATTTCCGGGGCAACAAGTTCACCCAATTGATTTCCAGAGCTACAATCACACCTTCTCTCGCTCAATTGATTACAAAAAGTCTATAACTTAGATTAGCACTTGGATCTTGTAGAGATAGTGGAGAGAATCAAAACCAGAAATTATCTAGTTAGATTCGATATTGATTTCGACAGAGTAATGGTGTAATTTGTAAATAAGAAAGTGGAGAAGAAAAAGAGAAGTTAAATCAGAGAAAAGTGGTATAAAATTCGTTTAAACTGACCCCTATTTATAGAAGAACAAAAACCATAACCATTCATGAAAAGTTATGGCGAATAGACACTTCTTTTGAAATTTGAATTTTGAACTCAATTGACACCATGTCGACATGGTCACCATAGGCATGTCGACATCCCAAAGCAATTTTTGATGATTTGATTTTCTTTGAAAATAACCTTTATCTTATATTAAAACTATTTTAAACTTTACAAATATACTTGAATATAGTTGAAATTCATAAGTAAATATAAAGAACAATATTTATATATTATTTAACTATAATTTAAATCAAAGTATAAATAATTTAAAAGTTAAATATATTATTTGAAAAGATAGCTTAAAATCAGGAGAAATTTTGACTCTGAAAATAAAGATGTTTTGAGGCTAAAATTATTTTAAAAACAGAATCGAGGGTTTTGAATCTTTTTAAAAGGAAAGTTTTGAAATCATTTCGAAAACAATATAATTTTGAAAAATCATTTGAATTAAGCTTAGTGGATACAAAACAATGTCCCACTAGATTTTTGTAGGTTCCATCCTACTTAGGGTTCCATCCCTTTAACGGGCTCAAAGTGGATTCCATTCCACGAATAAATTGGATATTAAGATGCCAGTGCTTTTCTACGAGTTTTAACAAATATTCCTAATAAAACAAACTTAACCTTGAAATCTTGAACTCTTGATAATCTTGATAATCTTGATACTCATGAGTCTTCTATCTCTATATCTTGAATCTCTATACTGTACAGTCTTCATTCTTGATACCTGCATGGTTAGATCCTGCATATACATATATACCTAAACTTGTAATGTTAGTATTTATATTTTATAATCTATTCTAAGGTTGTTGTCATCAAAACCATCATCTCATGGACTAACACACGATAGATGTGAAGTACTTTCTCCTTCATCAACAAACAGAGCGTACTCACGTTGAGGGCGACTCAAACCGTAGTTAGCCTCAGGAACATCCCAAGCATATTCTAAGTAAGTCCTTGGAGCAAAATAAGGAAACATCGCTCTATTCTGTCCCGACCCATTATCAAGTCAAATTAAAATAAGAAAGGTATCGGCAGAGCAAGGTGGCCTGACCACTAGATAGCATTCACTACATATGCAACCACATCATAGTAGAGATCCGACGCGGTCCCTTATCATTCCTCTCAAGACATTAGCCATCCCAAGAGAAAGAGGAGACTGACTTATATAGACCTAAGCCTCCCGCCCAATTCCTCAAGCGTCCCGCGGGCAAGGTCAAATTTGAATTCTCCCACCATAATTTCAGCCATTCCCGCTCTAAATTTGGGATTACTGCCTCCGTTCAAACTTCTCATCAAAGACACATCAGTAATCTAGTCACATCAAATAGGTATTTTCGATAAATGACAGATGGTAAGATCCAACGGTTAAGGAACAATGACGAAGAAGAAATTTTAGTATTCCACGTGCTTTTTTTGAATAAATAGAAAAGGCACTATAGCATGAAGGGGGACATTCTGGGGAGACTCTACCATTTATCTCTTTGTAGAAAACTTTAAGATTCAGTGGTACCTTTTGCCATGAAATTCTATACTTAATCAATAAAAAAGAAAGAAGGAGAAACTTCCCCATGGACATAGGATTTCCCGAAATCTGAACCATGTATATCCTGTGTCCTTTACTGTTCATGTTTTTTATATTTCTAAATAGCTACAGTACAACATTTTTATTTTTGTTTCTAGTGAATTAAATAATAGGTTAGATCTGACACTTTAACATACAGTTATATTGTAGCTACATGATTGTGTACGCACTCAGCAGCATAATTACCACTTCACAGTGAAATTAAGATTACTCAATTTCACTAATTCTAGATCAACGAAGTAATTTTTGAACAAATTACTTTTTGCAACTTTAAGGAGTTGAAGGATGAAAAAGTTGTTCAACTGATATCTATTTGAATTTGATATTTTCTTCATGTATCAAATACACAAACAAATCACGATATCGTAGATAATAGAAAATGTATTATAATTCATATTGCTAATACATAAGCAATTCTTCTTACATTTTCTGTATTAAATATTTAGTAAGGTATCCTTGCATATCGTTGAGGACATTCCCAATATCTTTTACACTTACTATAAAAGATATCATTTACCAATCCAACATCGAGTATTATAACAACCAAGGCTAATTTTTAACACAAGTACGTAGTTAAAAAATCGGCAACACGTTGTTTATTTATAGTTTAGAAATATCAACGTACCTTTTAACGCTCTTTCTTATGAACACATGCTTCCTCTGCATTTTGATTAATAATCAAACTATTTGATATTTCTATCAAACACTTGTTTAATTGTGATGCTTTTCTAAATGAAACTTTCATATCCGTTTAAGAATTGTATCCGGAAACTCACAAACTGAGTATTGCTCTCACTGACTTCAAGACACTTTGGTTATTATGTGTAAATTTTTACTCTAAATCATATTTAGAAATTTCTATTTCGATACATACATACCAAAATATAAATCCATACTATGCGATAATTTTATGAGTAAAATCTGAACCTACTTAAGCACATCGAATGGTGAATCTATTATGTTAATTTCAATAATTAAATTTTACAGTATTATTCTTATCTATTAGTACCCAAGGATTTAGTTTTGATGACAACAACTTTAAAAAATCATATAAAATATATATACTAATGTTTTATCAAGATATATATAGTATATAGTGTAGGATATTAAATAGGTGTTGATATAAGAAGACTGTATAGTATCAAGTAAAGATTGAAGAGTTAAAGATGTTGATATAGAGACTCAAGAATGAAGACTCATGAGTATTCAAGAGTTCAAGGTTCCAAGATATTCCAGATAAGTTATAGAGTCTAGAATATTTGTTAAAATTCTAATAGCACTTGAGCTCTCTCTCATCTCTCTCTCTCTCTCACTCTCTCTCTCTCTCTCTCACTCTCTCTCTCTCTCTGTTTTTAACTAAGTTTTTAATTATTCTTTTCAAAATAGCTTTAATAGTTTTTAAAATTCTTATACTTGTTATTTTAGTTTTTAATATTTTACCAAGCTATTATTTTTATTACATTTTGATTTATATTAATTTATTTTTCAAAATTCTTATCATATAGTTTTACTTAAGTTTTATTATGATTATAATATGTGTATATATATATATATGATATTTAAACATACTTATAAAGTATAAAATTATTTCACAAAACAATACATTTTCAAAATAATATTTTAAAGTGTTTTTCAAAATTACAAAGTGTAACAACCCGCTATTTTTGACCATTCGCATCCGCACATGTCGGACTTGAATAATTCAAAACACCGAATTGTTAATTTAAATTTGGCAAAACTGAGCATATATAGTAAATAAATAATCACAGATCACAGACACAGAGTAATAATTGCAGCGGAAATAAAAGATAGTAGTTCATGAAGCTACTATATACACATCAGAGTTAAATAAAGTACAACAGATGTCTTGAATACAATAGTCAAATACAAGAATCAAAATACAATCACTGGAATCAACTGGATATCTGAAAGCTGGATAGATAGCTGGATCTCCAAGCGAAGCTCCAACTCCAAAGGTGAGTCTCGAATACCGGTACACTCGGTCTGACCCGAGCGTAAAGAAAAACACAAAACACTCGAGTCAGGATTAACATTCTTATATCAATAAATCCAACTCAAGTGAAATAGCAACTGAAATACAAGTAACTCAAAGGATGTTTGGAATAACCATCCTTTAAGGATCCGTTAAACTATCTACTATGTTGTAGTGTACGATAAGAAGATAATGCCTATCAGTAATATAAAGTATCAAAATAGTGTTAAGGCGTTACCATTATCCCCCTTAACACATTTTATATAAGCGTTATAGACTATACAGCACTGTAAACTCCACCGTAAACTAGTGGGATATCAGGGAGTACTCCATAGGTATAACACAAAACAAATCGTAGTGGTCGCGTATATAGGGATACAAGTATGACAAGGCACATGAGGCAATACCCAAGGTAGTGAAACTACCGCTTGCCTGATCCGGACTGGTGAGAACGCATCGCCGCAGCGATCGCAACACCGCGAAACAACACTCCCAAATCAAGGGTGCACCAATCGACAACAAGTAATGAGTAGTTTTCGAAGAAGTGTGTTCGCTCAAGGTAGCTGACCCCATTTGGCCCGGCACGGCTCCTGTTTTAGTCATTTCCAATTTGACACAAGTGTCAAGGCTATCCATTATCGTTCTCTTTCTTCAGTCATCACGTACATCATTCCAACCACTTCATTCTGGATCACACTCCGCGTATAGTTATTAGTGGTTTTCGGTTTAGACAGTGAGTATGTCCCTAACCGATTCCGGTCTCTTTAATAACTTTCGTGATTATTACACCGATTGGTTGTTTAATAAATTTCAAAACCAAATCAATTTCAATTTCAAATAGAATTTGTAAACCAACATTTCATTTGTCTTTCTAAATCAATTTCCATAATTTACGTTTCAAAACTTCCAAATTCAAAATTTCAAAATCTTATAATTCAATTTCAATTTCTATTTAAACAAATTCAAATATTGATTCAAGTTCGTATATAAGTTTCATTCCGAAATCATTTAAATTAATTTAATTTAACATTTAAATCAATTTAACTTCATTTATCGATTTCATTCAATATTCATTAAGTAAATTTGCCATTCAAAACAATTTCTATTAAATTTCCAATTCATTAAATCCATTATTTAAATTCAACTTCCTTATATCAAAACTTACAAATTGAATTAAATTAAATTCATCAAATCAAATTCTTTAAATTTCAAGTCTTACATTAATTTCAATAAATCACATTTTATTTCTTGTTAAAGAAATTCAATTTCACTTATTTACTTACTTAAATAATTTTCCAAAACTTAATTAATAAAGAAACTCAATTTCAATTATTCAAGAAGTTCAATTCCACTTATTAAAGAATTCAATTTATTTAATTATTAAATAATTCAATCTTATTTAATTACTTAATAATTTCAAAACTTAATTATTAAATAATTTCAAACTTAATTATTAATAATTCCAAATTTTAAAACAACGTTCATTCATCATCTACTATGTTAATATTTTAATTCAGATTATTAAATATTAACGTTTCCTTTCATTAAATTCAAATTCCAACTTCGTTTCAAAACATATTATTTATTCAAATAAAATCTTCATTTTATTTTAAAATCAAATCCTTGACCAATCGGGTTTTATTTAATTCTCTATCCTAAGTCAAGTTCATTTGGGTATTTATCATTTCAACCCGATTCCAATTCAATTCAAAAACAAAACATAGCAAAGGGAACTTGCAATGTGATAACTGGGATGGTGTCAAAGTAAATAAACAAGTAAGAACAATAATCAATAACAATCCAATAATCAATTCAAATAATCCCAAAATAATCGTATTAATTCACATTGTTGTTTGTGCAAATTAATATAATTATTTCTAGAATCTACACTATCATTTCATGTAGATTAAAGATTATTACACTATTATTTGATGCGGTCCTACACTTGACATTTCTTATTCGATTTCATACCATAAATTCAAAGGGTTCAAGGGTAATTTACCATTTCTACGTGTCGAATAATTAAACATTTAAGGGGTCATATTTTACAAATTTAACTAATCAAATCCAACACATATATCAATTCAAACTTTAACTATCCTACGTCAAATTCAGTTGCATGTTATTTATTACTTATACATTTACAATTTAACGACCAATGCAAACATCAACAATCAATCAATTAACAGCCAAACTGTATAATCATCGCATAAAAAATTAACAGATAATGGTGTCAGATGTCATAGGTGAACTGATATAGGTAATAACATAAATAACAGTATAAATAACTAACAGCAGCAATATTTCAATTGTCGTTTCAATTGAAATCAAATTTAATAAATAAAAGAACATTAATCGTGAGTGATTACTCACCTTTCGAGGCTAGAGATGCACGAGAAGATGACCCGGATACGCACACTGATACGGACATAGAGATTGAGTTATGAATCCAAGCAAAACAAATCGGCACGAATTCAACGATCAAAGCTGATAACAGAAATCGATGAAATCAAATCAAAACATTCAACATAGCAACAAATAAAAAAACATGTCCTGTGTCAAAGTTTAACAATATAATTCTATGTGCTACCGAGATCGAAATGGTCTGAAATTTGGTATGAATAAAGATCAAAACTTGTATTTCAAACTGCAAAAGAATCACTTGATTTGGACAAGAGACGAGAAAAGTTACGATGTCACGAACATAGACTCAGGCCATGTTGCGACTGTCAAATGTTCAGGTCAGAAAACCCCTCTGGGTCTGACTTTCAGGTAAGAAACAGAGGACTGAACCACCTCGTATGAAGCTAAAATTTTATATACAGAAAGTAGAAAACTTTATCTTTTAAACAAAAAGGGAATCACTGTATTCCGACGTAAGACGGAAGAGATACGATGCGTCAAACATGAACTCAGGTCGTGTTTGCAGCAGTGTAAAATAATTTCAAGTACAAAAGAACAGCTGCCTGGGTCAAACTTCCAAATCCTCGACCACTAATCAAACGATGTCGGATTTTGCTGAAATTTGACAGGCATAAACTAGGTAACTTCGACTCTTTTTTAAAAATAGAATCAACCCATTCCGATAAAACATGAGTGAGATATGATATCGCGAACATGAAATCTAACTGCTGTTCAAAAAAATAAAATTAAAATAAACATGCAAACTAACACATTGTTTGGTAAACATTAAGGCTTTGCAATATATATAAACTACTGTTATAAATACCAATCTTTACAGAAACTTTACACTTAACCAATATATATACATACAATCCAAAATGAAACTATGACTCACGCATATATATGACGATTTGGAACAATATTATATAAAACAATTACATAGGTTACATTACCTTATGATAAAATGTATATAAACTGCAATGTAAACCTTTATATCAAAACTTGTTTAAAATCTCAGGGATAAGACAGATCATATACAATAGATCAACTAAAGAAATGAATATATATAAACTCTATATCTAATACAATATAAAACTACTGTAGGATAAAGCCAGTCAACACCTATATATGATAACAATACAAATATATAAATAATGTAAAGTAAACACCTATATAACTTGCTAACTATAAAAGATTATATACTATAACCCAATATATATAACATAAGACAAACTATTTTTAAACTTTTATATAAATAGACATATGTACTTTACACATAAATACTAATGTATATATATACCCCATATATAAACTATAAACTTATTTTTCTTAACATATATAACTCACGTAACCAACAAGATGTATATATAGAATTTACATATAACTATACAGGCCGACTTCAAAAATATGATATAATTAAATACAATATAATATAATATAGTAAAATAAAATATAGTATAATGTTGTAGAAAACATACATGTAACTCTGCAAAAAGAGGAGCTCTGCAAGGTTGTGTGACCAGGTGGGGCTCGGGTTGGCCTGGCGTCGGAAGTAAGGCGGATGGCATGGGGTCGGAGTGGAGGCGGGTTGTGTGGCCGAAGCTGATGGATCGGCGGTGGAGTTGTCGAGCACTGGTAAAAGAGGGGATCGGGAGGTGGTTTCAAGGGATGGTCGGGTTGCAAGGCTTTGGCGTGTTCGACTGGTAGGCGGTGGTTGGTAGTGATTGAGCAGGAGGCGGGGGAGCTTGGTGTGGCGGTCGAGATGTGGAACTCGGGTTAGTGGTCAGTTGAGTTCTGGCGTTTATGTGGAGGTGGGATCGCTTAGGCGATGATGGCGGGGTTTGCTTTGGTAGAGGCGGTCATCGGTTGAGGAGAGGGAGGAGAAGAAGGGGGAGGACTTGCGTGGAAGAGGGGATGAGGCCATGGAACAAAAAAAAATAAAAATAAAAATTAATAAACAAGTGCACGCAATTAATAAAAGGTAGGGAAAGAAAATATGAACGAACAAGAATCTACATTGGTTTCCTTTAATTTTCAAAGCAAATGAACCAACGTTAATAAATTGAAACAGAAAAGCAAAGGTCACAAGGTAAAATATGGGGATTTTAAAAGCCAATGGCTGAAATTATTATGCTCTTCAATTTCAAGTGAGTAACTGAAAAGACAAAAGACCAAAAGTCACGAATGCTGAACCGATACGATTGATCGGTTCACCGATTTTGCTATGTTCTGAACTTCAAACCGCACGAATGAATATACCGCAGAAATCAGCACGATGAGACGGTCAAAACGGTATATAGATATCAGTGGTACGATTGAATTATAAAAATTCGAATTTTTCTAATGGCGGAAAATGCAAGAAAAACGTAGAAAAATAAGATCGACGGAGCCAAAGAAGTCCGAATTTGGAAAAACAAAAAATAATGTTTGCTCAGAAGATGGTTTAGAATTTTTCTATGTAAAAATATTTATGTTCCGAAAACATTTTATTTTCATCGCTTTTTAACTGATTAAGTTGAAGTAAATTTAGGCGCGAAATAAACTTTCATATTTTCGAACGAAAATTTACCAGTTGCTATGTTTAACTAGACGCATTCCAAATATAAAAATTTTATTTCAAAATTTTATCGTTTAAAATTTCACAAAATTTCAACTAATTACGTTATTAAAATAGTTAAAATTTACGGGTCGTTATACAAAGAGTATGTCGACATACTCTAAACCTATATGTCAACATACTAGCCGTGAATTTCAAAATTCAAAAGAAGTGTTTATTCGTCCTATCTCTTTACGAATAGACATGACTGTTATTCCTTTATAAATACATGTGTTTCCAACAAATTTTTTTAATCACTTTTCATTGTTCTTCTCTCCTCCTTCTTCTCTCTCATTTTCTAAAACAAATTATAACCATACTCTGCCAAATTTCAACCAGAATCAAACTCCAGTGCCATTAGTTTTATTCTCTATCATTTGCTCTCTAATTTCTATCATCTCTTTCACTCTAATTAAGATCTAAGTGATATTAAAGGATTATAGGATCATTTGTAATTAAGATTGAAGTTCTGAGGTTGTAAATCTCTATCAAATTAAACTGATATACTTGTGGGTGTGATTGTAGCCTGTGAAATCAATCAGGTGTGCTTAGTAGCCCGTAAGTTTAGTGGGTATGCTAGTAGCGCAAAAATCAAGCAGCTCTGTCCAAAGGCTGGGATTCTTGAAGGTGTGTCTCATAGCCTTAAAATCGAGACTGTATTTGCATTTCTAGTTGAAAAGAAATCTGTACAAGGAATTATACGGGACTAGATGTAGGGTAACTCTGAACTAGTATAAAATCCTAGTGTGTTCTTGTAACACCCTTAATTTTTTATAACATTATTTAGAAGATTTAATTAGATAATTAAATATAATAATGTAAATGTTAAGAGATAAGAGGGTTGAGATTTGAATAAATATAATAAGGTCGTGCTTAATAAAATAATTAATGGGCTTAATAATGGGTAGTAAGCTAATTAATTTACATAAGGGTATATTGGGTATTTTCCGCACATAACCCTTACCTCTATATATTTTCGTTCCGACCATTTTATTTCTCATTCACATCATTTTGAAAACAAAAACTAAAAAGGGGAGTTGGCCATTAACAAGAGGAATTCAATTAAAAGCTAGAGATTCAAGCTCAGGGGAAATCAATCTCAATCCAATCTCCTTATCTAGATCAAGGTGAATAATAATTCTATCTCTATTTTGTTTTGAATCATATGTTTTCGGATTTAAGGGTAAATTTTGTTTTTATGATGAATTGGATGATGATATGCTTGAATATTAATTTGTTTAATTTAAAAAAGATTGTTTAAATGGGAATATACATGGTTTTAGGGAGAAATTAATCTATGTTGATGTTTAAATGCCATGGAAAATTTTTATGTTATGTAAAACAAGATTTTGGAGTTGGGTTTTAATTTTGATAATTTTCAAAGCTATGAAAAGATTGTTTTGAATTTTCAAAGGAAAATATGGTTATTTGGGTTTATAACTTTATTTCGGAAAATATATAAAGAATTCGGGCTTGAAATTTTGATATGTTAGATAATATGATTAAAGTGAATTTCTGGAATTTTTGGGGATTTTTCCAAAGTAATTTGCTATGCGAATTAAATTATTTTAGAAGAGGTACTTCTTTGCAATATGGGTTTTTCTTAATGGAAAGGCTTATTAAATTAACTTAACCATGGTTTAGATCTGAAATTAGCGGCTGTTATTTTAGTAAAGAATTTTAAAAGTTAAGGCAACCAATATGGTGTTTACACGTGGCAGGTTAGTTAGAAAAATGTTTGATTTAATTAGTACTAAAATAGATTTACCCAGAAAAGTTAATTTCGCCTACTTTAGAAGTACCTTTCGACACAGAGCTTCCGCCTTCAACCCAGTCGAAACCTACTAAGTCGAAACCAATACACAAGGTATCACAAAGATGGTACGCAATGGGTTGTAGAAAGGCGGAAGGCTAGGTGTCGAAAGCATGGCTTCCGAAGGGGTCGATACCTTGGTTTGTTTTAAAAGGAGAAGCGCCTGCCTTTGTTTTATTCAAGCCTTCGAAGGAGTCGAAGCAAATGTTTCGAAAGAGATTTTTAAAAGCTTTCAAAGGGGTCGCTATCAACTTATGTTTGCTTTCGAATAGGTTCCTTTACTAATGAAATAATGCTTTTGAAAGAAGGGGTTCCGACTTAGTCGAAGTCTTGCTGCCGTTCTTTAGCCTTCCGATGGTATTGAAGTCATCAATGCTTTTGAAAGGTAGTGCTTGTTTTTGAAGATTTTTTAAATGCTTTTGAAAGGGTCCAAGGGTTTCAAAGGCAATGGCTTCGAATGGGGCTTCGACGCTATCCTTCAATGTTTTGTTTAAATGATTTAAAGCTTTCAAAAGAGATGGTGCTGACGCCATCATGTTTTCCCTAATATTTTTATATGATAAAGGGTGGTTTCGAAAGAGATACTTTCGCCTATATTCACTTTGACCGAAATAATATTTTTAAGTATAAACCCAATGGCTTCGCAAGGGGGACTTTCAACGATTTTTGAAGGGTTACTTCCAATGGTTTCGAAAAGGGTACTTTCAATTGGTTTTGAAGTTATGCTTCTAAAGTTAAATGTTGATACTTTTGTACATTCGAAAGGTTTTGAAAGAAAGTTTTAAAGTTTTTGAATGGCAGGGGCCTAATGCTTTGAAAATATATTTTTATGCTTTCAATGGAGGGTATCCAGTGAGGTCGAAAGCAAGTTTTCGAAGGTTTCGAAAGGTTTTGTAACCCAAACTCATTTTTAAAGGAAAAACCCATGGCTAAATTAAAGGAGTTTTGAAAGGATTTTAAGAAGAAGCTTTCCTTGATAAAATTATAGGTTAAATGGATTAACCATGTTTTATATGAAAAGTATTTCAAAGACATTAAACCCACAAGAGTGGCATTGTTTTGTAATTATGTTTACTTCTTCAAATGTAAATATATTCACATTATATTGGACCCATAACCGCATTTTGGGGATAAAAGGGCACTAGAACTAGCTAGGTTGACCCAGTAGTGAATATAAATTGATTAAACTCTTGAATGAGTAGAATTGCATCCAGAAGGTCAGGAAGACTAGAATATAGGATGCTAAAATATTAAAGAAAGATATTGGAAGGGGCTAATAAGTTCTCGGTAAGCCTATGAAAACAGTGTATAGGAAAAGATATTGGCAGGGGTTAGCCCATGAAAACTATGTGTAAAGGAAGATGTCAGAAAGACAGGTTCATAGTAAGCCCATAAAAACTATGATTTGATATTAGCAGGGGCCAGTAGGTTAGTAGTTAGCCTATGAAAACTATATCCGGATTAAGATATTGACAGATGTCAATAGGTTCCTAGTCAACCCATGAAAACTAGGATAAGAAGAGAGGATATTGGAGTCACCAATAGGTTCATAACGATCCTATGAAAACTATGTAATTGGACAGGGAGTTCTTAAATGTTTTACCGTTATTAGCCATCCTATGAAAACTAATAGGTTAATAGTGATCCTAGAAACTATAATTGGGATAGATAATCAGAATGAATGGTGATGGGTAATCAAGAATTGATTCATTTGTTTTGCATATCATCATATTATATTGTTTTGAATTATTTTAACCATTGTGGATGCAGGTGCACAATATACGGGTTTATAAAGGTTTTAGGATACTAGTGAGGGGAAACCCGTTATGCTAACCGATGCGGTCTCACTAGATATCTAAATGATTTGAGATGGTAGATTATTATTCATACCAGGCTTTATGTCCGACTCGAAGTTTATATTTTCCCCTTAAACTCTCGGGTACTCAATTGATTTTGAGTAGTTTGAGAGTTGAGGTTTTCATGTACCTCATTAAACGAATAAAGCTTCTAGAGACGTGCAGGAGGCATGATAGCTATATAGAGTTTTCTTTTATTTGATTCCGCTATGTTGTTTGTAATGACAAAGTTGTTATATTGCCTGTATATACTCTGATCATCCAAGGGGACATCTTCATATGTCGCTCTTGGCCTATGTTGTAAGAAATATATTTTCTCTGAACGTTGTTTACGATTGTGGGATTATGTAATGAATTGGAAATGTTTTGAAATGGAATGCGATCTTATTTGAAGTTTTAAAATTTTCCATATCCATGTGTTTCTGTGTATCAGTGAATCTAACACCGCCATATTTGGTCGCCGAAGATTAATAACTATGGATGACTGCAACATTTGTAGCCATTAGTTTTGGGCCTCCAAGTAGGGGTTGTTACAAGTTGGTATTAGAGCATGGGTTTATGAAACTTTAAAAGGAATTTAAACCTAAAAGATTTTCAAACATAATCCAATGAATTTGGAAAGAAAATCAAGGTTTGGGTTAATGCTATAGTAACGTACTTGTATTTGATATATATATATATATAAGTACGTACTCCATCTCTCTTAGACCATTCTTCTGTATCTTACTAAGGCTTGTATGCACATTTACGAGAAAGAGGATATGGAAGCAGGAAACAGAAGAGGAAATCTAGGTGGAGGAAGCATCACAACCAACGAAAATGCTCGACCTAATACCAAGAGGAACCAAGGTCGACCGGCTAATGCTAACCAAAATGTTGAGGCTAATGTTGGTGTTGAAATCTGCCAGTAGATGCGGGGATGGTGTATCAATTGTTAGCCAATCTTTTGCAAGTTGGGGTTGCTGGTAGTGTTGGAGGAGCTAATCATGTGGCTCCAGTTGGGAATAACTATGCTAAGTTGAGCAGAGACTACACCAGTCTGGGTGGAAAGCCGTTTGTTGGAACGGAGGATGCTGTTAAGGTTGAGAATTGGCTATTGCACTATGAGAGGATCTTTAATGATCTAGGATTGGATGATGGACAAAAGAGGAGGCTGGCCTCTAGGCAGTTGTAAGGGGCAGCGCTTCACTGGTGGAATAGTGTGACTGCCGAAGTTCCGGAGGAAGAATTGACATGGGCTGATTTTAGAAGGAGGTTTGAGCAGAGGTTTCTATCTGAGGTTGCTAAGTCGGCGTTGATGAGGAAGTTCATGGATCTAGTTCAGAAGAGATGTCAGTAATCGAGTATGCTGCTAAGTTTGATGAGCTATCTCGTTATGGATATGCTACGGTTGACACTGACATCAGAAGGAATGAGAGGTTCATTCGAGAGGACTGAGACCTAAGCTTACTAGAATGACCATGAACCATATCCAAGAACCTTGTAATGTGGTTGTGGAGATGGCCATTCGCAATGAAGAGATGCTGGCTGGTTGTGCTAGAGATAAGCCAATTGAATCCCAGGGTCCTTAGGGAAAGAAGAGGAAATTATTTAAGAAGAAGGGAGACCAGAAGGGAGATGCTGCCAAGAAGGCAAATGCTGATTTAGTTTGCTACAAATGTAACAACAAGGGTCATTATGCAAATGAGTGTCGATCAGGAAAGGGAAAGAAGGCTGCAGACAAAAAGAACGTGAAGTGCTTTAACTGTGATCAAGTTGGGCATTATAAGAACCAGTGTCCAGAGCCAGTCAGGGCGGACAAGGGCAAGGTCTTTGCTGTTGGATCATCAGCCAAGCCAACTGCAGCCGAAAAGAGAAAGACTGTGATGGAAGGTACATTTTTTATTCAGGGTATTCCAGTTAGGATACTATTTGATACCGGTGCATCACATTCATTTATATCACAGTATTTGGTAGATAGGTTATGCTTAGAACCCACATACCTTGTTACTTCCTTAAGGGTTGCGAATCCAATAAGAGAGTATGCGACTCTAGGGATGAGATGTGACTAGTTAGAACTTGATTTGTTAGGTCATAAGTTTGCATGCAGTCTGTATGTTTTTGATTTCATAGATTTTAGAATCATTTTGGGTATGGATTGGTTGAGGAGGTATGAGGCGAGGATATTTTGCCAGGATGGAGAGATATCTCTGAGACACCCTAATAGTCAAAATCGAATTATATTCTCAGTAAAGAATTTTGACTAGAGTAGTTGTGCTTTGTTAAGTGCAATGGAAGTGGGAGAAGTGCTGAGTCAGGTTTGAATCGCAAGAGAGTTTGCAGATGTCTTTGAGCCAGTCATAGGACTACCACCGAAATGAGCTGTTGAATTTTGAATAGATCTTGTGCCAGGAGCTAAACTTGTGAGTAGACCACCTAGCAGGATGACACCGACTGAGATGAAGGAATTGAAGGTGCAGCTAGTGGATCTAGAGGGAAGGAATTTTATTAGACCAAGCAGTTCGCCTTGGGGAGCGGCCGCGGTATTCGTGAAGAAACCAGACGGGTCATTGAGGATGTGTATCGACTATCGTAAGTTGAACGAAAGGACGATAAAGAATAAATATCCTTTGCCGAGAATTGATGATCTATTTAATCAATTGAATTGAGCTAGAGTGTTTTCCTAGTTGGATTTGGCGACGGGATTCCATCAGTTAAGAGTGGAAGAGGATAGTATTCCTTTGACAGCGTTTCGAACCAGATATGGTTCGTACGAGTGGATAGTAATGCCATTCGGATTGAAGAATGCACCTGCTTTCTATGTGGATTTGATGAACCGAGTCTTCCGAGAGTATTTGGACAGATTCGTGTTAGTGTTTATAGATGATATTTTGGTATACTCTAAGGATAAGAGGGAGCATGAAGATCATCTTAGATTTGTGCTTGAAATGTTGAGGCAGAATCAGCAGAAGGTGAAGTTTTCCAAGTGTCATTTTTGGAAGAAAGAGGTTAAGTTTCTTGGTCATGTGGTTTCAAATAACTGATTGCAGATAAGATTGAAGCTGTTAATAATTGGAAGAGACCAAAGATTGTGACCGATATTAGAAGTTTTCTTGGACTTGCTGGCTACTACCGGAGATTCATCAAGGATTTCTTGTAGATAGCAGCACCTTTGACTAAGCTTACCAGGAAGGAGGTGAAGTTTATTTGGTCCGACAAATGTGAGGAAGCATTCCTTAAGTTAAAGGATTTGTTGACCAATGCACTGGTGTTAGTAGTTCCAGATGGTTAAACCAAAGGTTGGTGGTGTATAGTGATACTTGTGGAACTGGATTGGGAGCAGTTTTGATGTAGAAGGGTAAAGTTATTGCCTACGCATCTAGGTAGCTTAGACTGCACAAAGTAAGATATCCTACTCATGACTTAGAGTTGGCTGTGGTGATTTTTGCCTTGAAGATTTGGAGGCATTATCTCTTAGGGGAGAGATTTGAGTTGTATACCGATCATAAGTCTTTATGATATTTATTCTCTCAGAAGGAGTTGAGTATGAGACAACAGAGGTGGCTGGAGTTTTTGGCTGCTTATGATTTTGGTATAGAATATACCCCAAGGAAAGGTAATAAAGTAGCGGATGCTCTTAGTAGAAGACACCATAATGTGGCGTTAGCTATCTTGGCAGAATGGAAGGATCTAGAAGCTTTGGCCAGTTGTGGTGTGCAGTTAAGATCGACTGCTAGTTCTAGTCAAAGTACTGCCATGTTGTCCTGTTTAGAAGTTCGACCGGTGTTGATCGAGAGAATTGCTTCTAAGCAGAAGGAGGATCCACTATTCGCCGAGAAGATTAGAAGGCTTGAGGTTGGAACCGAGGTCGCTGATTTGAAAGATTTTTGTCTTGACCGGAGAGGATGGTTGAGAAAGAAGGGACGGTTATGTGTTCCAGATGTTGAGAACTTGAGGAAAGAAGTTCCTGGGGAATGTCATCGATCCAAGTTTACGATTCATTCTAGAGGGACCAAGATGTATCAAGATATGAAGAGAAGCTTCAATGGGGAAGGCATGAAGAGGGATGTTGGCTTGTGGGTTATGAAGTGTGCAAACTGTCAACAAGTGAAAGCCAAATATTAGAAGCCGAGTGGGTTGCTTCAGCCTTTGGAGATTCCAGTTTGGAAATGGGATTCGATATCCATGGATTTTATTGACAGATTGCCACGGTCAAACAGAGGAAATGAAAGTATATGGGTCGTAGTGGACAGGTTGACCAAAAGTGCCCATTTTATTCCAGTAAAGTCAACCAGGACGGCACCTGTTTTGGCTAAGTTGTTCATGAAGAACATAGTTAGACTTCATGGGATTCCTAGTAGCATAGTCAGTGACAGAGATGCATTATTCACTAGCGAATTCTGGAAGAGTCTACAGGATGTGTTAGGCACTAAGCTCAAGATGAGTACTACATGACACCCTCAGACGGATGGGCAGATGGAGAGAGTCAATAAGGTATAGAGGACTTGTTGAGAGCTTGTGTGTTGGACTTCGGTGGATCTTGGGAGGATCGCCAACATTTAATTGAGTTTTCCTATAATAATAGTTATCAAACTAGTATAGGAATGGCGCCTTTTGAAGCTTTGTATGGAAGGTCATGCAAATCACCAGTATGTTGGTTAGAGACTGGAGACAAATTGGTCTTAGGTCCAGATTTGGTTAGGGAGGCATCAAAGAAGATTGAGTTGATCCGATAAAGGATGAGGGAAGCTCAACCCAAACAGAAGAGTTTTGCAATAAGAGGCGTAAAGACCTAGAGTTCTCAGTTGGAGACAGAGTTTTCATTAAGGTATTACCGATGAAGGGTGTGGTACGGTTCGAGAAGTCAGGGAAACTGGCACCGAGGTATGTTGGTCCATTCCATATTATAGAGAGGATTGAAAAGCTCGCATACAGAGTAGAGTTGCCAAGCAGTATGGCAGGTGTCCATAATGTATTTTATATGTCTCATCTTCGCTAGTATGTGCATGATCCAAAGACTACTATTCCTCCGAAGGGGTTGGAAGATCTAGTAGTAGAGCCTAATTTGACTTTTGTTAGACAATCATTTCAGGTTGTTGTGAGAGATGAGAAAAGATTGAGGAATAAGACAGTCAAGTTGGTTAAGATTCAGCGGAGCGACAACGAAAAGGACTGTACTTGGGAGATAGAGGACATGATTCGAGATACTTATCTTGATCTGCTTTAAGGGTATGTTTATATTAGATTTATATAGATATTAGCTAGTCAGGTGGACTAGTATGGTTGTTAGGAGTCGTTACAGATGATTGCTTTGTTTAGTATTTAGTCCTTACAATGAATTTCGAGGACGAAATTCTTTAAGGAGGGGAGCCTGTAACACCCCTAATTTTTTATAACATTATTCAGGAGATTTAATTAGATAAATTAAATAGAATAATGTAACTATTAAGAGAAAAAGGGGTTGAGATTTGAATAAATATAATAAGGCCGTGCTTAATCAAATAATTAATGGTCTTAAGAATGGGTAGTAAGCTAATTAATTTACATAAGGGTATATTGGGTATTTGCCGCACATAACCCTTACTCCTATATATTTTTGTTCCTACCATTTTATTTCTCATTCACGTCATTTTGAAAACAAAAACTAAAAAGGGGAGCCGACCATTTACAAGAGGAATTCAATTAAAAGCTAGAGCTTCAAGCTTAGGGGAAATCAATCTCAATCCAATCTCCTTATCTAGATTAAGGTGAATAATAATTCTGTCTCTATTTTGTTTTGAATCATATGTTTTCGGATTTAAGGGTAAATTCGTTTTTATGATGAATTGGATGATGATATGCTTGAATATTAATTTGTTTAATTTAAACAAGATTGTTTAAATGGGGATATACACGGTTCTAGGGAGAAACCGATCTATGTTGATGTTTAAATGACATGGAAAAATTTTATGTTATTTAAAACATGATTTAGAGTTGGGTTTTAATTTTGATAATTTTTCAAGCCATGGAAAGATTGTTATAAATTTCAAAGGAAAATATGGTTATTTGGGTTTATAAATTTATTTCAAAAACTATATTAAGAATTTGGGCTTGAAATTTTGATATGTTAGATAACATGATTAAAGTGAATTTCTGGAACTTTTGGGGATTTTTCCGAAGTAATTTGCTATGCAGATTAAATTATTTTAGAAGAGGGACTTCTTTGCAATATTGGTTTTGCTCAGTGAAAGGGCTTATTAGATTAACTTAACCATGGTTTAGATCTGAAATTAGCGGCAGTTATTTTAGTAAAAAATTTAAAAAGTTAAGGCAACCAATCTGGTGTTTACACGTGGCAGGTTAGTTAGACAAAGGTTTGCTTTAATTAGTACTAAAACAGATTTACATAAAAAAGTTGGTTTCGCTTACTTTAGAAGTAACTTTCGACACAGAGCTTCCGCCTTCAACCCAGTCGAAACCTACTATGGCGAAACCAATACACAAGGTATCACAAAGATGGTACGCAGTGGATTGGAGAAAGGCGGAAGGCTAGGTGTCGAAAGCATGGCTTCCGAAGGGATCGATACCTTGGTTTGTTTTAAAAAGAGAAGCACCTGCCTTTGTTTTATTTATGCCTTCAAAAGAGTCGAAGCATATGTTTTCAAAAGAGATTTTTAAAAGCTTTCGAAGGGGTTTCCATCAACTTATATTTGCTTTTGAATGGGTTCCTTTACTAATGAAATAATGCTTTTGAAAGAAGGGGTTCCGACTTAGTCGAAGCCCTGCTGCCGTTCTTTAGCCTTTCAATGGTATTGAAGTCATCAATGCTTTCGAAAGGTAGTGCTTGTTTTTAAAGATGTTTTAAGCCTCTTCCTAAATGCTTTCGAAAGGGTCCAAGGGTTTCGAAGGCAATGGCTTCGAAAGGGGTTTCGACGCTATCCTTCAATGTTATGTTTAAACGATTTAAAGCTTTCGAAAGAGATGGTGCCGACTGTTATCCCGCTTTTTGGTCAAAGCCAGGATATCAACAATTTGATGGTTATCAGGGTCGGTGATCGATAAAAAACCAAGCTATGATTGATACCACCAAAGTTGGACCGAACTCCAATCGAGGTGAGATCAATAAGGAATGATACACAAGGTCCGATGAGGCTACACTTTGAATTTCAGGTCAGTTGGAGTTCATATGCTCAAGTTATGGATGGATCAATGTTGAAAACCATTTCGTATCGATACTTTCATATCGATCGATATGGATACGAATGTGGACAACTCAACTCGCTACTCATGATGGATACGGATCAATAGTTATGGATCAATGGATACAGGTTGATGGATGTGGATCGTTGCTTTCGTATCGATCAAACAACATCAGGATGGATACGGGTATTGATAGTGCACTTTGCATCTTATTTCGGATCGATCAGGATTCGTATCGATCCAATTCGTATCGATTGAAAGTGGCGTCAGATCGATACGAAAAGCATACTTCACCAGAGCACATCAGATCGATGCAAAGACAAGGGCACTGGATGGATTCAGAGGCATATTTCGTATCGATCATTTTCGTATCGATCGATACAAAAGAAGCGGTCAAGACAGAGCATAAAGTATGGATCACAGCGCAAGACTCGGATGGATGGTAATCTGATGGATACGAGATGATGGATACGAAATCATCAGCCTACACTTGCAAACTCGATCTTGGACTGATCATATCTCACAATGTACAGCTCCAAATGCAATGAGATTTTCACAGCAAGTTGCACAACACATAGGGAACATCCATGATCGATCGCAGCTCAATTGGATCAGTTTATGATCGATACGAACTCACTATGGATCGATCAAGGATTGATACCAAATGACTCCAGATCGATCATGTGGGCCCATCTGGATTTGAGAAGGAGTATTCTGAGATTCAAGGCAGATATTTCTAGCTCCACACCTATAAATAGCACCTCCATTGCAACTAAAAGGGGAGTCTTTCTCTCGACTCTTCTTCATCTTCTTCTCTTTTGGCTAGACCCTGCCATTTTTGGCTATTGACATTCAAAGGATTGTAACTGCAATCACAGTATATAGGAAATTAATGGATCTTCAAAGTGGACGTAGGACAGAGATAGTCGAACCACTATAAATTTCTTGTGTTCTTTACTTACTTTCATTTTACATTTACTATTTCTTCATTTTTACTCTCTACATTATCTGGATCTATGTTCTGTGACTGGATATTGAGGATTTGTGCGCAAACACTGGTGCTTTCATTACATTCGGGGTTTGTGACCATTTTTGGCGCAAACACCGACGCCATTATGTTTTCTCCAATATTTTTATATGATAAAGGATGGTTCGAAAGAGGTACTTCTGCCTATATTCACTTTGACCCAAATAATATTTTTAAGTATAAACCCAATGGATTCGAAAGGAGGACTTTCAACGATTTCGGAAGGGTTACTTCCAATGGTTTCGATAGGGGCATTTTCAATTGGTTTCGAAGCTATGCTTCTAAAGTTAAATGTTGATACTTTAAATACATTCAAAAGGTTTCGACAGAAAGTTTTAAAGTGTTTGAAATGGTAGATTATTATTCATACTATGCTTTATGTCTGACTCGAAGTTTATGTTTTCCCCCTTAAACTCTTGGGTACTCAATTGATTTGAGTAGTTTGAGAGTTGAGGTTTTCAGGACCTCATTAGATGAATAATGCTTCCGGAGACGTGCATGAGGCATGATAGCTATATAGAGTTTTCTTTTATTTGATTCCGTTGTGTTGTTTGAAATGGCAAAGTTGTTATATTGCCTGTATATGCTCTGATCATCCAAGGGGGCATCTTTATATGTCGCTCTTGGCGTATGCTTTAATAAATATATTTTCTTTGAACGTGGTTTACGATTGTGAGATTATGTAATGAATTAGAAATGTTTTGAAACAGAATGTGATCTTATTTGAAGTTTTAAAATTTTCCATATTCATGCGTTTCCATGTATCAGTGAATCTAACACCGCCATATTTGGTCGCCGAAGATTAATAACTATGGATGACTGCAGCATCCGTAGCCGTTAGTTTTTGGCCTCCAAGTAGGGGGTTGTTACAGTACTTTCCTTTTACTCTTACTGCATTTATTTTTTATCTGTATTTTGATTATGTGATTGTTAATCTCATTATTCTATGTATAATTTCAAAAGATTTCAAAAAGATTCATACAAATTAGAAAACACTATTCACCCCTCTTCTGGTGTTAATTTAGCCTTAAGATCTCTATTCCGCAATCTTACGTTTGGTATCAGAGCGTTGGTTTTCAAAATTTTCATAATATGATTTTTGAAAAGTTTAAATGGCTACCAACACTGGTAATAGCACTGTTAGTAACACTATTAATACACTTGTTAGTAATTCATTTGCCGAAGGACAATCTACCACTAGACCACCACTTTTTAATGGTAGCAACTACACATACTAGTCATGTAGAATGAATTTTTTTACCAATCAATTGGATTAGATACTTGAAATATCACACAAACTAAATACACTGAACCCAAGACAAATTTTGCACAATGGACTGCTGAACAAAAGGCAGTTGCACAAAGTAACTCTAAAGCCATGAATATATTGTTTTGTTCACTAGATAGAAATGAATTTAATAGAGTATCTATATGCAAGTCTGTATTTAAAATTTGGAGAACTTTGCAAGTAACACATGAAGGCACAAGTAAAGTCAAACAAACTAAGATTTCTATGTTAACAAACTAGTTTCAACTATTTAAAATGAGTCCAAATGAGTCCATAGCTAATATGTATAATAGATTTCAAGATATTGTACACTCACTTATTGCATTGGGTGAAAATTTCTCTAAAGAGGATAAAGTTAGAAAAATCCTCAATTCACTTACTCTTGAATGGGACCAAAAGATTTTTGCAATTGAAGAGCCTAATGGTATTAGCACACTAAAGATTGAAAAGTTAATTGGAAATTTAATGTCATTTTAGGCACAAATGCAGGGAAGAAGAGAAAGCAAAGCAATAGAGAAGAAATCCATAACATTCAATGCAATGACGGATAATTTGAACTCAAATAGTGTTAATGATGAAGAAATTGCTTTCATGACAAGGAACTTTGAAAAATTCCTGAAATATAGGAAGATGAATAATTTTAAAAGAAATGAAAACAAAAATCCTAGAAACGGAAGTGAAAGCGAAAATGGTATCAGATGTTATAACTGCAATGAACCTGCTCACTTAAAACGAGACCGCCCGCATCCTGAGAAACTGAAAACCACACCAAACACTGATTCATCTAGAAAACGGAAAGAGCTTATACTGCAAAACTAGATGATTCAGACACATTATCAAGTGAAAATGAATCAGATATGGAAATAGCCAACATGTGCTTCACAGCAATACAGAATTCAGATGTAACTGATAAAATAGGATCAGAAAAAGGTACGCATTTAATATATTAAAAGCTTTATATTATTTGAAAATTTTGATTGTTAGGAATATCCTATAGATTAATAATAATATTGGTTGAATAATGTGTGATTTTATATTTTTATATTATTGTATTTTGTATATTAAAATAATATAATAATAATATAAAATATATTTAAAATTATTTTTAACTATTTTTATACATTTTTATGTAAATAATAATAATATAGTTCTAGATAGTTGTATATAAATAAAGTAGGATATAGTTAAAAACAATTCAATTTTGAAAAATTCAATAGATATGTCGACATAGATGTCCAAAATTTGAATTTGAATTTCAAATAAAAAATTTGAATTTTACCTCTACCTTTTCACCTATCCCAATGTTCTTAAAAGGTGTCTCTTGACCAGAGAACATGTCATTTGATTCTCTACTTATTACCTCTCTGTTTAACTATTCAATTCACCTTCGTTTCAAAATTCAAACTTTTAGTAACTCTCTTATCTCCTCAAATCATTCATCAATGGCATTCTCAAGCATCCAACATCCATGAGACTTTCTAAAACCATCAAAAACTTTTTCTTTCAAGATCAAGAAGCCATGAAAGCCTATATTAGCTATATGAATTATGGTAAAGTTTTTATGGGAAAGTTTGCAATTTTTAATGATTTTTCTACTTATGAAATTGATACTTTGTTCTTAAAATGGAATTCTCAGTTTAACTGATGCTTCTCAAAACAATTTTTTGCTATCCGCACTTGGTCAAAATGTTTTATGCAAATTTGAAAGGTAAATTTTATGAAGGTGGAGAAGGAGAAGTATGGAGTAGTGTTAAAAGGAACTTTAATTGTTTTGAATTGTGAACTTTTGGGTACTATTCTTGGATGCAAATCCACCGAAATGGACCTTTCTGATTTCAAAATTGATGAGCATAATCATGAAGTTTTTCATAATATTTTTGAAGGAGATGATAATTTTGAGTTTAAAAATCGAAATTGTCGTCCAAAAGCTAGAATTCTTAATCTTCTTTTGCAACATACTATCACCCCTCATTTGGAAAATTTTAATAATCCTACCTTTAAAGTTTGTAAAGCACTCTATGCTATTTATGGTAAATATGACATAAATTTGGCTCAAGCTATTTTGGATGAATTTTATCCCAAAACTTTGTTCACCCATGAAAACACACTATTTTATGGTATTTACCTTACCCGAATCTTTAACTACTTTGACGTTGATTTTAAAGGAGAGGAATTTGTCTCTCTTAAAGTGTTTAATCAAGCAAATATAGCTCTTATGAAAATTCCACCAATTTTCGGGCCATATGAAACACTTGAGGAGAAAGAAGAAAGGTTAGCACATGAAGAGGAGGAAGAAATACAAGAAGAGGAGGAAGAGGAGGAAGAGGAAGAAGGGGATGAATTGGATATCAAAGAAGAAGAGGAGGTGGAAGAAACCTCTTTAGAAAGCATTGACTTTCCACTCGTCCAACCAATCAAGACATTCTCAACAATCAAAAGAAGATTGTTGAAAATCAAAGGATTCTCAAACGTTCCATGAGTAAGAAGTTAAACATCATTTCCAACAAAATGAATTAGTTCTTTGGAAAGGTGAAATGCAAGCATGGAATCTCTTCATCATCCTCTTAACCCACATCTTTCTAGTTTGTTTTAGTTATGTTTAAGTATGATTGTACTTGGTTGTTTAAGTTTGAGTTTGATGTGGTGTTATGTATCTTTCTTTTCTTTATAAACTATGTAATCCTTGTCTAAGTAGTAAGGAAATCCTTGTTTCCTTACTGTTATACGCTTGTTACCATTTCTAAAAAGCAATGCTAGTATAATAGTATAAGCTAAATATATCAAAATACCAAAAAAAAGCAACTTTACAACTTTCCGCATATATGTCGACATACCATGAGTATGTATATCGACATACAACGGCTCATTTTCTAAAAAAAATTGAAAAATGAATAGACAACAAGTGTCTATTCAATTCCAACGAATTTCTACGCTTAAAATACACATTTAAACCAAAAAATCATTACCACTCATTCTCTTTCTACTTCCTTTACTTTCCTAAACTCCCAATCATAAATAATGGCTTCTCTATTCAAAAATTAACTGAAAACCTCGAACAAAAGCTTAAATCCTTCAAAAACATTCTCTTTTTTATCCTATGGAACCAAAGACACTTAGAATTAAGTCAAATGCAAATGATCAAGGAGCAAGAAAGGCATTTTGATGCAATTCGATGGATGATTTCAGTTCTGAACAAAGAGGAACCAACCGCTAATCCAGAATGCACCATCAACAAAGATGATGAAGATTGGGAGGCTATTAAAGCGGATCCAATCTTTGGCACTGATGGATGGGTTGAAGTCCTAAGAAATGTCTAGTTTAAATAGATTTGATTGTATATAATACTTGAATTAATTTTGTATGGTTTTTTGGTTTTTTGGGTTTTATTTGATTGGTTTTGAATTTGGTTAAATTTGAAATATTGCTTTGCATGTGACATTATGTATGCTTCAGTTGATTAAAATATTGAATTATGTTTCTTATATATCATTTTGCATTTCATTATTGTATTACTTATTACTTCTATATGTGTTTATATTATATAATGTTTTAGTTAATGGGAATTTAGAATTAATATTGAGAGTTAAAGTTAGAATTATAGTTAGTTATTTTTGAATCATGACAAAAGGGGAGAAATATATAAAATACTAGGCATAGATTAAGGGGGATTTTTGTATATTAGGCATATATTAAGGGGGAGTTATATTATATTTTATACACAAAGTTGTCATCATAAAAAAGGGGGACACCGTTAGTACCTAAGGATTTGGTTTTGACAACAACTACTTTAAGAAATCATATAAAATATAAATACTAATGTTTTATCAAGATATATATAGTATATAGTGCAGGATATTAAGCTGGTGTTGATATAAGAAGATTATACAGTATCAAGTAAAGATTGAACAGTTAAAGATGTTGATATAGAGACTCAAGAACGAAGCTGATGAGTATTCAAGAGTTCAAGATTCCAAGATATTCCAGATAAATTATAGAGTCTAGAATATTTGTTAAAATTCTGATAGCACTTTATCTCAGTCTCATCTCTTTCTCTCTCTCTATTTTTAAATAAGTTTTTAAATATTCATTTCAAAATAGCTTTTAATAGTTTTTAAAATTCTTTTACTTATTATTTTATTTTTTAATATTTTACCAAGTTATTGTACATTTTGATTTATATTAGTTATTTTTTAAAATTCTTGTCGTATAGTTTTACTTAAGTTTTACCATGATTATAATGTATATATATTATATTTAAACTTACTTACAAAGTATGAAATTATTTCACAAAACAATACATTTTCAAAATAATATTTTAAAGTATTTTTCAAAATAACAAAGAGTATGTCGACATACTCTAACCCTATATATCCATATACTAACCGTGAATTTCAAAATTCAATTTTCAAAAGAAGTGTATATTCGTCGTATCTCTTTACGAATAGACATGACCATTATTCCTCTATAAATATCCGCGTTTCCAACGATTTTTTTAATCACTTTTCATTTTTTCTCTCTCCTCCTTTTTCTCTCTCATTTTCTAAAACAAATTACAAACATACTCTGCCAAATTTCAACCAAAATCAAACTCCATTGTCATTAGTTTTATTCTCTATCATTTGCTCTCTAATTTCTATCATCTCTTTCACTCCAATCAAGATCTAAGTGCTATTCAAGGATTATTGGATTATTTGTAATCAAGATTGCAGTTCTGAGTTTGTAAATCTCTATCAAATTAAAGCGATAAACTTGTGGGTGTGATTGTAGCCTGTAAAATTAATTGGGTGTGCTTAGTAGCCCATAAATCTAGTGGGTTAGCTTGTAGCCCGAAAATCAAGCGAATCTACCCTGAGGTCTGGATTCTAGAGGGTGTGTCTTATAGCCTTGAAATCGAGATTATATTTGCATTTACTAGTTGAAAAGAAATCCGTACAAGGAATTGTACGAGACTGGATGTAAGGTAACTCCGAACCAGTATAAAATCCTAGTGTGTTCTTTCCGCTTACTCTTACTGTATTTACTGTTTGTCTGTGTTTTGATTCTGTGATTGTTAATCTCATTATTCTAAGTATAATTTCAAAAGATTTCAAAATGATTCATATAAATTAGAAAACACTATTCTCCCCCCCTCCAGTGTTAATTTAGCCTTGAGATCCCTATTCCGCAATCGTACATTATCAATGTGGCTCATTATATTCCAATTGCATTTGTCTTTCTCTTAAATATACATTTATGGTCAATGGATCATATTCTTTGGGTATAACTTTCAAAATTATATTTTGATAATATACTTGGAATCTATTTCGAAATTGTGCATCATAGCATATCATAGAGTCGATACTCTTAATGGTTAATTGACCACGGAGGAATGTTTATTCTCGACATTGATAAGAAACTCATAGTCTCTCTTTAATGTGCGAGAATATTTTTTTAAACATTCCGATGCGTTATGTTCATTCAGGTTTGGTAATATCATTTCATCCCTCGTAATCAACTTCATCTTTGGATCATATCCAAATCCCTTTCACTACAATAATTTCTCAAAGAAATTCATTCGCTATGAAGTTGGTATTTCTTGAAGTTGTTTCTTAGTGTAACGGAATGGGCATTCATAAACATCTTATGAACCGCCTTATATAAAACTGACTTTGCATTAGTTTACAATATATTTATGTTCACAACATAAATCAATTATTCGATGACTATCATACCAAAACTTTTTTTGGTGTAGTTCATACAAGATCCTTTACATACAATTATTATGTGTATTCTTTCCACTCACACAACCTGCCAACTCCTTGGCCTAGGAGATGAAGGGGTTTCTTATAAACCCTTATCTCATGCGGTTTTGTAAAATATTCTTTGGATGACATTAGTTTTAACTTTGTGTACTACTTTTAAGTACACACCTTATAGAAAGAATTTATCTTAACTTTGCTCATAATTAATCATGCTTTGTCCAATAAAATTCGGATACTCTTTATTGATACATCATTATGTATTATAGGAAGGAGTTACCTTTGAGACTGAATTTTTATACATATTAGGTGCATATGAAACTCTTTCTAATATAATCAACCATTCGATTAAATCGGGTTAATTCTTCTGCATGTTATATAATTTACTCTATTTTATGTTCTATGAGCTTATCAAAGACTTATACACACGTATCAAATACACATGTCCATGTCTTTGATAACTCATTGATGAATATGACGAAGCACACAGAACCGTTTTGGTACCAATAGACTTACAATTGCATACATTTACATGTATTAATCCGTAGGATTCATCAGCTCTTATGACAGTCGCACAAAATGGGTGTATAGCCCTTAATTGTTTGATATATAATTAACTATTATCATATAATTCGCAATCTTATAATAAAATTTATTTCTTAAAACTATGGCTTAGTCTATAATTCCAAAATAATTGTAAACAATTTTAGATACTCTGCATTTTCCCATGCATTACTGTTATGAAAATAAATACCACGTTATACTTTTATTTCATAATGAATATTCATAATATTCACATTAAAATACAACTATGTTTATTTTTTAGTCGACACCGAAAAATAGTAATTATTTCATAAATAATGTTCGGTATGTTTGTGAAAACAATTCTCACAACTTAATGCAATAAATAAGTGTTATATGGCATGCTCCCAATATTTCCGCCATTACTATAATAGTGTACTAAACTCAGAGGTCTATTATTCACTTAATATAGACAATTTATTTCATACACTATAACTAGTTTACTATGGAGAGTTCTTTAATCAAATATCTTGAACTCAAAGAAATAAATCTAATAGAAAATAATTTTCTATACAAAAATATATTTCGGAATAGAAATCATATTTCTTATTCCAATGTTAACTATCACTCATTATTATTACAATTCTCATCTCCGATGTTTCTTTATGAAGCAGAAGTGACCATTCACTCTCTTCATCCCAACTGTACCTTAAATTACATCTACTCTTGTACATTCATTTTTCTTTCTAAATGGTCGAACCATTCAAAAGAATATCCTTGCTACGACATCATAACGAACTCTTTACAAAAACACATTTGATTATCCTTGTCATTTAAGGACATCATATATGATGCACTTTGCGTAAACTAATCAAACCGACATTTCAGTTACCGAATTCTTAGATCTATCTTATATTTTGGTCTATTGTTACATTCAACACAATATGATCTTTGTTGTAATCAATCAAATTGAATACTTGGTCTCACGGTACGGTCTATTGTTTTCTTCAAATGAACTAATTTCATTGAAGTATTGTACATTCGAACAGTGACCATTCACCATATAACACTTATATATGGTCGTACATGGATCAAATATCCATAGTCTTATATTGCTTCTATTTTTGGAACTCATATAATGCAATACATGGTCTTGACTAGATAAACACGTTAGTGACCAAATTACGAACGTATTAAGTATTTGTAAAATCAGGCGCTTGCATGGATGTCAAAATGCTAACATGCAATAAGCATTTACTAGTAAATATATGTTATATTTCTATTTTTCCAACAAGGCTCCCACTAGTCTTTTATATTTCACCAAATCCTAGGTCGAAACATAGAAGTATATTGACTTCACTAGTAGGTATCAGGACTCAATCGTCTTGGAATTCTGATCTTGAGTTTGCTAAACAAGTCATAACTCCATGGATGATGGATAACTCCTTGTCGATTGTATCGTATACAACTCCCAACCCTTGGTACCTTGTCCTTATCTCATTGTGACCTTGAGTTTGCTCAACAAATCTAAGAAGATATATTCACTTGTACCCACCATATCGCGATGGCCTAAATATAGTATACGTACCTTGAGTATGCTCAACAAATACATATAGTTATCTTACCACATCTATTCAATATATTAATAATACTACACATAACATCCCTAGCTTAAGTTTTCTCAACAACCAAGGTGTATGCAAGTAATTTATTAATATATATATAGTAGAGTGCAACATTTTATTGAAGATTCATAATCTTAATATATTATATTGAGTGATATCGACTTATGGAATAATATATTTCTTATGAAATACCCTTATGATTTAAGTGTCAAACAAACCAGAAATTACGATATACGTACATTTACATATGTATATATCCATTAAGTTTGTTTGGGTTTCTTTAATGTTCCACCTTTAGTTTATACATTCATATCATATAAGTTTTATTATTATATAACTTTTATATTTCATATTACTTGTATAATAGTCTTATGTATAATATTATATTAATTGAATCTTACTTAATTAATTTAATTAATTAACTCTTTAATTAATTTTATATTAGTATTCCAATACAACTTTCATATTGGACATGTCTACTATAACCTTTATAGTAATACCTATATACCATATATATACATGCTATAACCTTTATAGTACAACACATCTTATATATGTATATTTTTATTTAATTAATTAACCTTTAATTAATTAATTAAGTTAATTAATGTTTAATTTATTTATTTAATTAATTAACCTTTAATTTACTTATTTAATTAAACAATTTTAGTTAAATTATATTAATTTCGAAAATTTATCTTATATACATACATGTATACTTATGTTACCTTAAACACTTTAAAATAACATAACATATATCAATATACATATAATGCATGTATATAAGTATTAATTAATTTACTCATTTAATTAATTTACTTTATTAATCTTATTAATAAAATTTAAATTTCAATATTACTATCTAAATATTTTCAAAATTTCATTACCTTTTCAAACATTTTGAAAATTTATGTTATGTTATAACATTTAATAATAAATAGGTTTTTATTTAAG
The DNA here is from genome assembly GCA_030737815.1 of Allium fistulosum. NCBI lineage: Eukaryota > Viridiplantae > Streptophyta > Magnoliopsida > Asparagales > Amaryllidaceae > Allium > Allium fistulosum. The sequence goes on along the minus strand of CM060904.1, from coordinate 1,186,625,301 downwards.
TTTAACTTTTAAATTTAAAATCTTATATTAGTTTTCAAAACTATTTTGAAAACTAGCCCAAGACTCAATTCAAATTAGACGTTTTCCATTAGGGGTAGCTTTTGGGCTCACTTCACTTTTATGGCCAGGGCGATAACTAGGTAGGACAGGGTAGTTGATTACCGAATTCATATTTTAGATATTACCTTTCTAGACACTGTACTAAGTGAGCAAGCTTAATTAGTTAGCCATAACATGACTAATTTAGATTGCATAGGCTATTGGGCTCTGATACCATTGTTTCTCCAGCTCAAACTCCTTTGGGGTAACACTACTAGGTACCTCATGGGTGACTTTTACATGCAACCTTTTGACGAGCACAACCATCATAGGACATGTAGGAGCAAGAGGCAATGCTTCGTTATAGATCATAATGTGAGAACCCCATATCATGCTAGTTGCAATGATCAAAGCTGGGACATCTTATGTACCAAGTAATGCCTCAACCAACCTTGCTCTGATACCATTGTTGGAACTGGGCCAACCAGCAGCGGAGTTAAATGGTAAATTTCAAAAAAAAATCTTTATTGGATCTTTATTAGGCCTATGAAATCTAAATTCATTCAGATCTTATCTAAATTTCTTTTAAATATTATTTAATTTGTGAATAAAGTTTTGTTTTTTATGTTATCTTTATGAATGAGTGTAACAAATTCACCAGTGTGTATAGCGTTACTTAACGAAATAATTTTATGAAGGAAACCTTTTGTTTCCTTCTATAATACTTGTACAATTAATTAAGGGAATAAAAAACATTAATTGGAGAGAGAGAAACCTTTCATCTCTTTCTAATTGGATTGATAATTTGTTAAAAAAGGTTAACATTTCAATTAAATGTTTTATTAGGAATGCATCAACATACATTCAAATATATGACAACATAAATGAACTAAAATAAACATATGTGTGCGTGTGTGTCTATATATATAAATCTGGATATTGGGATATATATCTATTGTATATGTATACACACACATACATACATACTTACATATTCATGTTACATTCTCGCATGCATATTGGGAATATAAATGTTATATATATGTTTTAGTATACTACAATATATGTATATGGTTTGTATACACATATTGATAGTACCACATACATATAGTTTAGACATATATATACATAAACATAATCTTTGTTGCCACTTATATTTTACATTGACATAAATAAAAGGTATGAAAATAATTCACTAGAAGAGACATATAATATAAGAGTAAATTAGAAGGGTGAAGATGGAAAAGTAATTTAGGTTGCAATTAAATCTAATAAAATTTAAGTGAAAAAGGGAAACAATCAATTATAATTTTACTTTACCCTTTTGCAATCACCAATTAAACAATTAATTAATACCATATGAGATTTCATACTTAATTAGTTCATTGACCATAATTGTAACGATTCGCCTTTTCGACACCCAAATGTCGACACTAATACATCCACGATATTCACGTGCTATGCACCTAAGTGCCAGAAAGAGAATTATTAGGGTAAAATAAAAGAAAATGAAATAGAACAAGAAGAAGAACACAATATCAGAATCTCACAGTGGAGTGATAATATATAATATCAAAGGAACAATACAAAGGGTTTACTCCGGTATAGAAATTTCAGAGTTAGAAAACCTAAGTACCATCGTTAGCCTGGACAGTTATAAAAATATGTCCTCGAAAATGCTGATATCTACAATATAGTAATGCGGCTGAAATAAGAATACTATGGTAGGTGAAACATCTAGCTCGCCTTCTCAAGCTTCAAAGAACATCAATGAAAACCTACCTTTCTCAAACTACTCGAAAGAGCATGCGAGGAATTTAGGGAAAACAAAAACCAAGCGTATAAGAGAAATTCAAGAAATACGTAGCTAACATATAAAAGTACTTTTGAGACTGCATGGAATGCTATAACGGTTATCCCCCCAAAAGAACCACCATCTAATAAGTGCACAAGGTGATATATTAGATAATGTCTATGGTGTAGAATATAAATATATAACATAGCCGAAATGGTTACATTCAACGGCATATTAGGAGTACAATCAAATCCGATAAGGAATGTTCACATATTGGATTTTCCATAGAGATCTCACCGGTGGAGCCTGATCCAATCTCCTGCATAAGGTTCAGAAACTACATTCGAGCGCCGTATATCTCTAGATAGAATATACCATTAACGAAAACATAGTCGGTCCATGCCCTAACACATGATCCCAAATACCATCACCTCCCACGTGCAACATCGATAAGCATAGTCTAGATATGGAGTGATAATATCCTATCGTGGGTTTGTCAAATCCCAAGCTATGCCCCTACTCTGTTTCCTATCATTTTCGATGTCGAGGTCATGTTCGACATCTTTCACACAAGTCTTTATAACTCGAACAGAACATGAATCCCCAATTGGATTCTCACATCTCGAATAGATCACAAATCACTACATGGATTCTAGCATCTCAAACATATCCACTTCCAAGAGATAGAACACGTTTCTCGGCCTTGAAGTGGTTTTTGATAAGTAAAACACTTATCGGTCCCGGTCTCTTCAAGACTGAATCGACTAACTTGGCCATTCAATGATAATGAAGGCGATCGCATATGGAAACCAAGTCTTGTATACTTATCACATTTCCAATATTTTCATCACACACCATCTCTCGATCAAGAGTGAAGTCGGTAGGTTGCAGCTCTATTGTTCCATCCCTACACGAACATCGGTCTTAATTCTCACAGATAACAAGCCTACTTCATCGGCTTTTAGTGCTAAGTATACGACTAAATAATTTCCATAAATGAGTATACAAAGCACGATCAAGTCATATAAAGCACGATTAAGTCACATAAGCGACTTCTAATCACCTTTTTGTTTAATTAATCTTTTATTAATTAAAACCTCTTTTATATAATAAAACTTCATTTATCAATTCCTACTATTCGTTGGTACTCTTTGAATACTTCAAAATGTATTTATATTCTTATCTCAAAAGGTATAAGTATATTCACAAGTCATTAACAAGATTTCTTACTTTAAACCTTTACCCTTTTTATACTTTATAAAGTATTCATATACTGACCACAAATGGTATAAGTGTATTCACAAATCATTAATAATATTTCTTACTTATAATTTCCTGCAAAATATCCATTTTATGGATCTAAATACTTTCACAAATCCATTCAAAAAGGTTTAAGACAAATGTTACTCAAGCATTGTCACTGCAAACTAAAACCATTTCACTTATGCTTATCTTTAAAACATTCTTTTGAAGATCTACTTACATTCATAAGTATAATAAAAAAGGGTTAAAGATGAGTGTTATTAACACATTGTCACAACAAACCCAAAACCATTTCACTTACTTGTATTACCTTTAAAATATTCTTTTTAAAGATCTAAGTTTAATACTAAGTTAAGTTCGATAGTCGACTAATAGATTATTTAGTTAAAACGGTTGCTTATATAAATCAATGTTAGTATACTTAACTTGTTTCCGACATTCCTGACTTAACTATTCCTCGTTCAAGAGGGAAACGGTAGGTTAGAGCTCTACTGCTCCGTCCTTACTCGACATCAATCTTTTACCCTCAGAAATAGATAAACCTACTTCGTTGGCTCTTAGTGTTAAGTGTAGTGTTAGTGATTTCCATAAACAAGTAACAAACAACCTTGTTAACCTGCTTCCAACATTCTCAACTTAACTATTCCTTACTCAAGTGGGAAACTGGTAGGTTAGAGCTCTATTGCTCCATCCCTACTCGACATCAATCTTTAACTCTCAAAAATGGATAAACCTACTTCATCAGCTTTTAGTATTAAGCAAAGTTAATTACCTTTTTAAATAAGTAAGTAAACAACAAGATTAACATGTTTTCGACATTTCAAATTATATCGTTCCTCATTCAAGAGTGAAGCCAGGTAAGTTAGAGCATTGGTTGCATTAAATACTTGCATAGACACTTCATTCTTGATTCTCACAAATGAATAAGTTTACACGTCAAATTTTAGTGTTAAGCCTAATCAATAACCTTTCTCAAAACTTATATATATAATAATACTTTAGAAAACTTGTAAATAGGTTATAAAAATCTATGTAAAATATTACTTGAAAATAACTAACTTAGAAATTTGATTAAAAAACATATTTTACATTTTGCAGCACTTTACTTTCAAAATTCATAGATAATCATTAAAATTATATTTAAACTTCTATCCTTTTTATACTTAAATACATTTTATAAGAACTTCCATAAAGAGATTTTATAAAGAAAATAATTTAGAAATCATTTAAATTTTGAAAAACTAGTGAAAATGTCGCATTTTAAACACTTAAAACAATAAGCGACTTACCAAAGAATTTGTAAATGCTGTTAAAAGTCTTTGTTAAAACAACTTTGAAAGGAACAATCTTCGCTACTAGTTTGAACCACTTAAAAAAATGATTTAAGACTTGAAACTTTACAGTAAGTGCTACCTTTAGGCTACTTAAATAACATAGATAGAAATTCCTAAGAATATCTTTCCATTTAATTATAAAAATTCCCGAAAACGAGGGATTCCAAAGTGCACTTATAACGACTATTCTCGTTTCAAATACTTTCAAACTTTCTTCAATTTAATATACAAGTTAAACAACCATTTGAACATCAAGTCAAGGACACGCCACATGTTTATAAGGGTAATAGAAGTGATATTATACAATATAAAGTTATCATTTGTGTAATAACCCGCATATTTTACGATTGAATATTCAAATATAGAATCGTTAATCAGATTGAAGTCTGAAAAGCTACCTTTGTAAACAGTCGAATTGGGACTCGAGACCACCTCTATTGAGTTCAAAATGGCGTTACAACTTTTTTGAGTATAAACATCGATATGTTTGGAGTAAGTTGAATTTTGACATTTTCTATTGGGCTTTGGGGTTGGGTTTCACCCCAACTCACTCTATAACCTAGTTCAGCCCCCCTCCTCTTCACCTCATTTCTATTTTTCTTAAACACCCAAGCACAACTGAAAATGGGGAGAGGAATGAGAAATTAGAAACTTCAAGCCCTAGTTTTCAATTGCAAAACCAAATTCTTGCTCCAAATTCAAAGAGATGCTTAGGTAGGCATCATCTTCATCTTCTCCAACTCATTCTCTCTTTAATTTCAGAAATTTCCTAAAACTAACTTAGGAAATGTTCTTCTTTTGAGCTTAGATTCAATCTTCTAGAGTTGAAGTTGAAGAGTAGTTGATCTTCCTTTGCTTTCAAGCTTCTCCTTCATCGATTTTGGGTTTAAAAGTGAGATTTTTATCTCACATCTTTGTCTATAACTATCTTTGATGTTAGGAATGAATTCCTAACACTTGTTCATGATCATTTGATTTTGATTTGGATTGATTTGGTGAACATTCCAATATTTGGTGTTTTGAAGTCAAAACTTTGAAAATCCTAGCTTTGATTTGTGAACGTGTTTTGGTGGTGAATCGGAAAGCCTATAGGGCTGGGTTGTTGATTGGCAAAAGCCCCTTAAGTCCATTGCCCATCCGATTGTGAATTGGAAGAGTTTGCGCTTCATTTGAATAAGCTGAAAAACAGCTTCAGTTCCAGTCAGTCGACTGACGCTCTGCAGTCAGTCGACTGGCTATAGAAATCAGGCCAATCTGGGTCTGTCTGCAGAGAACAGAAGTCTTTGTTTTCTGCAGTCAGTCGACTGACCCCCTGCAGTTAGTCAACTAACTACAGGAAATGAGACATTCTGGTTTCTGGATCAGTCGACTGACCCCCTGCAGTCAGTCGACTGACATGCTTCATTTTGCCTATTTTGCCTATTTAACTTGAGATTCCAACTTTTATCGATTTGTGATTATCCGAATTATTGTTATCATTTATTATTGACTTTGATGACTTCTTTTTCGGGATTTTTGAGAATGTCCATTTTAATGGAATTGGTATCGATTTCGTTGGTTTTGATTCACGTCTTCGAACGTGGATTTTGGTGATTGATCGTTCTACAATCATTTATGTGATTTGTCACTTTAAAATATAAAGGTTTTCTATACTAGTAGTAAATATTCAAACTCTTTTACAAAGATGATTTCAACTCTATTTTAAATATAAAGCTTGTTTTCAAAACCGTTTTCCAATCTATTAGCATATACAAACCTTTACCTCATTCGTATGAGAAAATCTAATTAAACGGCTTAGCAAAACAAGTGGTATGAAACGCTTGCGTTTACTTCATCGGTTAATTTATGGACTTGTTCGATTGAAAATCTTGTGATAATTTTCGAGTGGGAATCTACAATTTGTTCGTAAATATTTAAGTTAAGCTAGTGGTTATGGGACATGAAGCTAAACTCTTATATTTATTGGCTTAGTGTAATCGACACTTTTATTGATCGATGATGATCATTTTGTGATTTAGACTAGCGATGTGCGATGTCTATTTGTCTGCGAGGGAGACTAAACCTCGTTTTGTGGAACTTTGGTTCAATTTGGCGGGGTAGCGACCCGTGGTCTTCGGACCGTTTGTGGAGCTTTGGCTCAATATTTATGGTTAGCGACCATGGAATAGCGTTCCGTTTGTGATACACGTGTTGGTGAGTTTTCATGCTCCCGTTTGTGATAGGCCTCCCCCTTTGTGATTTTTGGATTTCTAATTGATGATTTCTAGAATTTGTGTTTCACCAACTTTTGCCATTGGCAATAATATGTTTGTCAATATTTGTAGTTTGGTGAATAAAAATAAAGAATATGATATTCATTTTGGTGCTTTGAGATTCTTCAGGTATTTTATGATTTTGTTGTTGTTTAAATCATACTTGTCTTGGTATGGCATTATTGTTATCATACGTTCTTATTATATCTCTGCTTTTATCTCATTTCTTAATGATAATTATAGCTAGACTGATCCGTTTATTATTTTCCTATTAAATAATACTCGGGTCAGACCGAGATATTGTAGGTGCTTCTGCTTGACTCCTTATCTGGGATCATCCTCTGACTTTTGCCTAACTACATTATATTTGTAGTTTTTGTTGTTATGCATTTGAGATATAGACTCCTTGATGTATACTTATTCTTTTGTCTAGCACTTGTAACTATTCCTTTGTGATATTGTGGATCTTGTTTGACCACTACTCTGATGTACACTTTTATGTGTTATATTCATATCTGTTTCCGTCTTTGAGATATGAACATATATGACTGATTTATGTTATGCTTATTTCTATACTTGTTTCCGAGGTCCACTTAGCCACTGTGTGGTAGCTTTGAGTTTGCATCGGTATGTCGGATTTCCTCTTGAAACGAAATTGCATGTTATACTATCTAACATATCGGTACTCGCACAAGGCAATTGCACAGATGGTCGCTCCTCAACAGCCTTATTCTTCGCGCTAGTTGACGGCATTACTCCGTAGTGTCCTTGGCTAGCGTGAGCATAGAGGTGGGGCGTCACAGCATAGTATCAGAGCCAAAATTCGGAACAATGTAGAATAATCTAGCAAGGATCATTGTCTTAAGTCTCTCTTAAGAGTCGTGCCATAGGATTTAATTCGGGTCTTCGTACCGTTCTATCCTATTTCTTTTTATGATACCTTGTTTTATCAATCAAGTTTGTTTGATATTCATTCTGAGATTTACCTTTTCTCTCTTTTCTTTCTTTCTTAAAGAAGAGAAATGGTTAGACCTGGCCGTCCCAGCGCCATTCAATCTAGTGCTTCTCCCCAAGATGGAGTATTTATGTCTGCTCAGCAACTTCTAGACCTTGTGAGAAATGCTCAAGCTATCGGACCTATTCCTGAGCCCACACATCCAAAATTTGGGTTTGCAGGCTTGTGCAATGATTACACCAATTTGGGTGGAAGGCCATTCAAAGGTTCCGAGAGCGTTATAGAAGTCCAGGCTTGGCTTCGAACATGCGACCGCATCTTTTCTCGCATGAATCTTATTGATCTTCATCGAGTCCAAGTGGCTTCTAGTATGCTCCAAGAAAGAGCATTAGACTGGTACGAGCTTTTGATCTCTGAAATTATTGAAGCGGATCTTACTTGGGAGAAATCCGGGACAGATTCGAGTTGAAATTCATGTCGGAAGCTGAAAAAGTATCTCTAGCTCGACGCTTCATTGACCTTGTTCAAGGTGAATCTTCCGTGACCGACTATGTCGCATCTTTCGAATCTCTCTCAAAATATGGGGTCGAGTACATTAATACCCCATTGAAGAAAAACCAGAGATTTGTGTATGGCTTGAACAAGAGCCCCAAAAAGCCATTACTTCTGAAATTGGAAGTTTCTTTTGATCAACTTGTTGGTCTTGCTCTTCGACTCGAAGAGGCTGATAAAGATAGTGATGCGGAGGTCAAACCAAACATCAACAAGAAGAGACCTTTTAAATTCAGGCCTAATCCCAACAAAAAGGAAAAGCAAGCAACACCGGTAGCAAATACTCCTAACCCTCATCGTGGAGAATGTTACAATTGTGGTTCTAAGGACCACTACGCAAACAAGTGCCCGAAGTCTATTTCTTGCCGCTATTGCAAGAGTTCGGGTCATACTTTATCTTCGTGTCCCAAACTTCAAGGCAAGAGGGAGGGCAAATTAAATGTTGTACAAGCCCCTGCTAACACTTCTCGTGGTCAAGGTATTTCTCATTCTATCCTTGATGGCATTATTATATTTCGTGATCTTCCTATTCGAGTTCTTTTTTATACGGGTGCGTCTCACTCTTTTATATCAAAAGAACTTGTTGATGCTTTGTCTTTAAATGTTATTGGCTTGATGACTTCTTTGAAAATTGCGAATCCGGTTGGTGGATCCGCAACACTCAGTTTATTATGTAAAGATGTCGAAATTATTTTATGTGATTACTCTTTCCGTGCCGATTTGCATGTTATGCGTTACCTTGGTTTCGGAATGATTTTGGGGATGGATTGGCTTAACCGTTATGAAGCCAATATTCTATGTCCTGAACGGACTATATATCTTCGGCATCCTCAATCTGTTAAGCAGATTTCTCTCGTTCTTAAAGATTCAGATTCCAATTCGAAAGCATCCTTGTATTCTCTAAATCCTCATGATGATGATAATGATGATGAGGAAGATGTCATTTCTCTCATTCACATTTTTCGTGAATTTCCCGACATATTCAAGCCCGTTCTAGGATTACCACCTAAGCGAGCAATTGAGTTCTGAATTAATCTAATCCCTGGAGCTCTACCTATTACTCGTCCTCCTTATCGTATGTCCAATAAAGAAAATGAGGTGATGCATAAACAATTATCTGAATTGGTAGCAAAGCAATTTATTCAATCTAGTTCCTCTCCATGGGGAGCTTCAGCTATTTTTGTGAAGAAATCCTATTGTACACTTAGGCTTTGCGTTGACTACCGCAAACTTAATGATCTCACCATTAAGAATAAATATCCCTTACCGCGGATTGATGATTTATTCGATCAGCTTAGTGGTGCTAAAGTCTTTTCACAGTTAGACTTAGCAACTGGTTTTCATCAGCTCCGTATTGCAGAGGATAGCATTCCTTTGACATCGTTCCGTACTCGTTATGGATCTTATGAATGGCTTGTTATGCCATTTGGCTTGACGAATGCTCCAGCTTATTTCGTCGACCTTATGAATCGAGTTTTCAAAGACTTCCTCGATCGATTTGTTCTCATCTTTATAGATGACATTCTTATTTATTCTAAAACCGAAGAGGAGCATGAAAATCATCTTCGAATTGTGTTGGAAACTCTTAGGAGCAACCAATTAAAAGCAAAATTTTCTAAATGCCACTTTTGGCAATCTCGTGTGAAATTTTTGGGGCATATTATTTCTGAATCCGGAATTTCCGTGGATCCTTCAAAGATCGAAGCGATTCAAAATTGGAAGAGACCGGAGAGTGTGACGGAAATTCGTAGCTTTCTCGGATTGGCGGGCTATTACCGTCGGTTCATAAAAGACTTTTCTAAGATTTCCGTACCTCTTACCAATTTGATAAAGAAGGGAGTTAAATACATTTGGTCTGACAAATGTGAAGCTTCATTTCAAAAATTAAAAGAACTCCTTTCCGATGCTCCTATTCTTGTAATTCCCGATGGGAACCAAGATTTTATTATTTATGTCGATGCTAGTCGTGTTGGATTGGGTGCCGTTCTTATGCAGCGGGAACGTGTTATCGCTTATGCTTCTAGGCAATTAAAGCCTGCCGAGACTAGATATGCCACCCATGATTTGGAGCTCGCGGCTATTGTTTTCGCCCTTAGAATTTGGCGTCATTATCTTTTGGGAGAGAAATTTGTTCTCTACACTGATCATAAATCATTGAAGTATTTATTTTCTCAAAAGGAACTTAATTTGCGTCAACAACGTTGGCTCGAGTTCCTTGCGTCTTATGATCTTGATATTCTTTATACTCCCGGAAAAGGAAATCGTGTTGCCGATGCCCTTAGTCGTAAGCAACAAGCGGTTGTTTCCATGATGGTATCCGAATGGAATGATCTCGAGACTTTGTCCTCTTGTGAGATTCGAGATCGTGAATCCGATTTATGTTCATCTCTTGTTTTATGTAGCCTTGAGGCTCATCCTTCTCTTTTTGACCGCATTCTTGAAGCTCAAAAACATGATCCCGAATTGGTTCTTCTTAGCCAAAGTTGTAGGGATAAAATTGATATTGAAGGTTTGAAAGACTTTGATATTGATGCTCGCGGCGGTATTCAAAAATTTGGTAGACTTATCGTGCCAAATATTTGTGATCTTCGTAAAGATATTTTAGAAGATTCTCATCGTTCTAAATTTACCATTCATCCCGGTAGTAGTAAAATGTACGCGGATATGAAGCGACTTTATTATTGGGAGGGAATGAAATCTGATATTGCTAACTTTGTTAAGCGTTGCATGACTTGCCAACTCGTAAAGGCCGAACATCAAAGGCCCGGTGGGTTATTGCAACCTTTGGAAATTCCAATATGGAAGTGGGATCAAATTTCCATGGACTTTATTGACGGTCTTCCCCATTCTCGTTCGGGTCATGATAGCCTTTGGGTGATAGTAGATAGACTTACAAAATCCGCCCATTTTATTCCCGTTCGGTCCAATCGGACCGTACCTATTTTGGCTAAACTTTTTGTCAAGGAAATTGTTAGATTGCATGGAGTTCCTACTTCTATTGTCAGCGATCGTGATCCATTGTTTACTAGTGGATTCTGGAAAGGTCTTCAAAAAGCTTTGGGAACGAAGCTTAATTTTAGCACTGCTTATCATCCTCAGTCCGATGGACAAACCGAGCGTGTGAATCAAACTCTTGAAGATCTTCTTCGTGCATGTGTTCTCGATTTTGGTGGAAGTTGGGAAGATCATATTTCTCTTGTTGAATTTTTCTATAATAATAGCTTCCAATCTAGTATCGGTATGGCACCTTTCGAGGCACTATACGGAAGGCCATGCCGATCTCCTTCATGTTGGCTTGAAGCCGGTGAGAAGCTGGTTTTAGGTCCTGATTTTATTCGTGATGCCACAGAAAAGATTGACCTTATTCGTCATAGGATGAAAGAAGCTCAGAGTAGGCAAAAATCCTATGCCGATAATCGAAGAAGGAAATTAGAATTTTCTGTGGGAGATTTTGTGTTTATTCGTGTTTCACCTATGAAGGGTGTTGTGCGTTTCAGTCGATCGGGAAAATTAGCACCTCGATATATTGGCCCATTCCCCATCACCGAACGCATTGGTTCCATGGCTTATCGCCTTTTATTACCGGCTCAATTTTCTGCAATTCATGATGTATTCCACGTCTCTCAACTACGGAAATGCCTTCGAGATTCCGACACTATTCTTGAGCCCAGTGTTATTGAAGAAATTGAAGTTTTGCCTAATTTGACTTATGAGCAACATCCTATTCGTATCATTGCTTCGGAAGTTAAACGTCTTTGAAATAAAGATGTTCCTCTTGTGAAAGTTCAATGGTCCTCAAATCCTAAGGATTTCTCTTGGAAATCCAGAGAATTCATCGAGCGAACACATCCAGACTTGCTCTCTCGTGCTTCTTAGGTGAACTTTTATTTTCAAATTTCTTCTTTTTGTGTTGATATGCTTTTATAGTTGTTACTTCTTATTTATTTCTTAAAGATTGCGAGGACGCAATTTCTTTAAGGAGAGGAGTCTGTAACAACCCGCATATTTTACGATTGAATATTTAAATGTTTTATTTAAATATAGAATCGTTAATCGGATTGAAGTCCGAAAAGCTAATTTTTGTAAACAGTCGAATTGGGACTCGAGACCACCTCCATTGAGTTCAAAATGGCGTTTACAACTTTTTTGAGTATAAACATCGATATGTTTAGAGTAAGTTGAATTTTGACATTTTCTATTGGGCTTTGGGGTTGGGTTTCACCCCCAACTCACTCTATAACCTAGTTCAGCCTCCCTCCTCTTCACTTCATTTCTATTTTTCTTAAACACCCAAGCACAACTGAAAATGGGGAGAGGAATGAGAAATTAGAAACTTCAAGCCCTAGTTTTCAATTGCAAAACCAAATTCTTGCTCCAAATTCAAAGAGAAGCTTAGGTAGGCATCCTCTTCATCTTCTCCAACTCATTCTCTCTTTAATTTCAGAAATTTCCTAAACCTAACTTAGGAAATGTTCTTCTTTTGAGCTTAGATTCAAGCTTCTAGAGTTGAAGTTGAAGAGTAGTTGATCTTCCTTTGCTTTCAAGCATCTCCTTCATCGATTTTGGGTTTAAAAGTGAGATTTTTATCTCACATCTTTGTCTATAACTATCTTTGATGTTAGGTATGAATTCCTAACACTTGTTCATGATCATTTGATTTTGATTTGGATTGATTTGGTGAATATTCCAATATTTGGTGTTTTGAAGTCAAAACTTTGAAAATCCTAGCTTTGATTTATGAACATGTTTTGGTGGTGAATCGGAAAGCCTATAGGGCTGGGTTGTCGATTGGAAAAAGCCCCTTAAGCCCCTTAAGTCAATTGTCGATTTGTCACTTTAAAATATAAAGGTTTTCTATACTAGTAGTAAATATTCAAACTCTTTTACAAAGATGATTTCAACTCTATTTTAAATATAAAGCTTGTTTTCAAAACCGTTTTCCAATCTATTAGCATATACAAACCTTTACCTCATTCGTATGAGAAAATCTAATTAAACGGCTTAGCCAAACAAGTGGTATGAAACTCTTGCGTTTACTTCGTCGATTAATTTATGGACTTGTTCGATTGAAAATCTTGTGACAATTTTCAAGTGGGAATCTACAATTTATTCGTAAATATTTACGTTAAGCTAGTGGTTATTGGACATGAAGCTAGACTCTTATATTTACTGGCTTAGTGTAATCGACACTTTTATTGATCAATGATGATCATTTTGTGATTTAGACTAGCTATGTGCGATGTCTATTTGTCTGCGAGGGAGACTAAACCTCGTTTTGTGGAACTTCGGTTCAATTTAGCGGGGTAGCGACCCGTGGTCTTCGGACCGTTTGTGGAGCTTCAGCTCAATATTTATGGTTAGCGACCATGGAATAGCGTTCCGTTTGTGATACACGTGTTGGTGATTTTTCATGCTCCCGTTTGTGATAGGCCTCCCCCTTTGTGATTTCTGGATTTCTAATTGATGATTTCTAGAATTTGTGTTTCACCAACTTTTGCCATTGGCAATAATATGTTTGTCAATATTTGTAGTTTGGTGAATAAAAATAAAGAATATGATATTCTTTTTGGTGCTTTGAGATTCTTGAGATATTTTATGATTTTGTTGTTGTTTAAATCATACTTGTCTTGGTATGACATTATTGTTATCATACGTTCTTATTATATCTCTGCTTTTATCTCATTTCTTAATGATAATTATAGCTAGACTGACCCGTTTATTATTTTCTTATTCAATAATACTCGGGTCAGACCGAGATATTACAGGTGCTTCTGCTTGACTCCTTATCTGGGATCATCCTCTGACTTTTGCCTAACTACATTATATTTATAGTTTTTGTTGTTATGCATTTGAGATATAGACTCCTTGATGTATACTTATTCTTTTGTCTAGCACTTGTAACTATTCCTTTGTGATATTGTGGATCTTGTTTGACCACTACTCTGATGTACACTTTTATGTGTTATATTCATATATGTTTTCGTCTTTGAGATATGAACATCTGTGATTTATTTATGTTATGCTTATTTCTATACTTGTTTCCGAGGTCCACTTAGCCACTGTGTGGTAGCTTTGAGTTTGCATCGGTATGTCGGATTTCCTCTTGAAACGAAATTGCATGTTATACTATCTGACATATCGATACTCGCACAAGGCAATTTCACAGATGGTCGCTCCTCAACAGCCTTATTCTTCGCGCTAGTTGACGGCATTACTCCGTAGTTTCCTTGGCTAGCGTGAGCATAGATGTGGGGCATCACAATTTGCTTTCAAAAGCAAGAGGGGTCCAAAGTTTATAATTTTACTTAGTTAATGTTACTTTAACTATATACTTTGCACACAACATATATATACACGATATACACAAACAAAATAGTTAGATAACTTACTTAGAGCCATGCCAAACCTAAGCACAAGGCCACAAGAACCACCTCCTTCCATCAACATAAGCCTAAAGGTCCAATCTTTAGCTCTTCCAAACCAAAGCCATCACCTTCTTCCTCCTCTCCCCATGCTCACGGCCCATCCAAGCTCCCCCTCTTCCTCTCATCTTCTCCCACTTACTACTTTCTAATCATGCCTCCCATGATATCTTAGGCCTAAAGCCAAAGTTTAAAAAGATTTGAGAAGATTTAGTTAACTTTTGAAAAAGTTAGAGAGTAATAAGTGGATTAGTGCTTAAGCACTTCCACCACTTTCAAGCCTCCTACTTCATCCCAAGCTTAGGAATTTTGTGATTATTTCCTAAGGGTATGTGTCTCCTTATATAGGATTTTATAAGAGGTCAAAACCACCTCTTACCTTCCATGAAAGGTTACAAAGGAGCCTCATTTACACATATTAACATTACACCTTTCTTGTTTTGCTTAAAAATTAAGTATTACCATAAAAGGTCATTTCCTAAATATCTTCCCTTACCTCATGCATGACATCATCCATAAAGTTTATTTCCATAAATGGAAAAATAATTTTATTTTATTTTCTTTAATTCCTAAGAAAATAAGTATATGTAAAAAAATCTGAACAACTTTCGACGGTTAAAAAGTTGTTTATCGATCGATATTTTTTCGAAGTATTTATTATTGTAAACATTTTTTCAAAACAAGTTTATCATTATTAATTATGATTTAAAAGGGGGTTAAAAAAGCTTATTATATTAGTTTAATAACATTTAATTTAAGATTCAAATATTTAAATAATTCAGATATTTAAATACGAAGTGTTCGAAAATCCGGGCCATTACAATAATGATATAATTGGATCTGAAATAAGTTTATATTTAGGTATAAACATATATGTAACGAACAAAAATTTAATTTTGAAACATGAAACTGAATTAATTGGAAATAAATCAACCAATTGAAATTTAGTTTAATATAGGTTTACAATTTTAAGGTATGAAGAAGACTTGATTAATTTATACATACACACGCACACATATATGATGTATATACACATAATTTTATAATTCAATCTATTAAAATTTGATCCATGATTAAAAAAGAACGAGTATGACAACAAGAGTAATTTAGTAAAATAAAGAAGATATACAACAACATATAATAGGATAACAAAAGGATGATTTATTTTCAGATCTCAAATGAAATTAAACACAAATTATTTGGTTAGACAAATTATTAGGCAATTACAAAAGGATTTAACATATCAATTCCAAAACAACCATTTATTTTAGATCCAATTTAATCAACTATGTGATGACCCAGCTTTTCGACCATCGAAAATCGACACTAATATATCCTCGGTATTCCGTGCTGCAAATTCTAGTGCCGAAAAGCCCGACCATTAATGGTAGAAAGAAAACAAAGACAGAACAGAATCTTACACGAATGGAATAACATATATTATTTCAACATATAATCTTTACAGCGGAAAATTTTAAATACATTTATTCAGGGTTTAAACATTAACATGGACGGTTATAAATATATATCCTTACAAATGCGAGGTACAATAGTACATGGGTATGGTGGAAATGGATAACAATCTTCAGAAGAATCTTCTAATTCCATGCTCTAAGCTCTTCCAAAATGCTCTAAACAAAACCTGTCTACTAGGCTGCTCGAAAAAATAAGGCACCTAGAGTTTAAGGGAAAGAAAATAAACTCCGGGTCAATCATGGGACTGGTATGAGAAACTTAAAAAACAAGTATTTGAAAAAAAAATGGTATCTCATAAGAGCAAGCCATACATAAACATGGAACGGGTTTTTACCTTATGATAACCAACTATTTCAACGTGAAATCTAGTGATATTATATTTAATGACATTATTTTGAAAACCTTTCAAATAAGCATATTCAAATAGCTGAAATTGTTACATTATTAAATTCCAGCATAATAGGTTTAGAACTAAGTCTGAAGGTACTTATTGGAGATTTAGATTTCCAATGAATAGCGAGGTAAGAGACTACCTCCAGTATAGTGCATCTCTAGAAGGATGCACCGAGGATCGACTTCTTCGAAACTTCTACAAATTAAGATCGGCCTACCCGCAGACCCATTTGGTGGTAGATAGAACCGAATATGATATCACCTTGGCCGTTCCTGACCTATCCTAGAGCTCTCGTACCATCCACCACATATTTTTTTTACCCGACGTCATAGCAGGCGGAAAATAAAGCAAGAAAAGTATTATCATACCCTAATGGTAGCGAACCATTTAGCCCTAAAGCAACCCCAGTTTCACAATTCCCCGGGTGTGAGGCTAGAGGTAATGTTTTACCTTTCTTAGAACATTCTAACTTAAAATGCCACATTTTCATTTCCAACAACACACTACTAATTTTCACAAAAGTATAACCTCTGAGCTCATACGTCTCAGAGAAGGGTGTTAAGTATAAGAGGAGTTATCCCCTACACCACCAAACAGATGTACGTTTGTCGAAATCAATGCACTATGATCTTAGAAATGCAATGTCAGACATTTATCCATACAAGTTGTCCAGGAACATGACAAATCGAAGGCACTCTCCTGCCACATCCTATCGGGAGTTGCTCCTAGGATTAGTAGCGAGTAGTCCTTGCATACAAAGATCCCAGAATGAAGGGACCACTACTATTTATTTATCTCAGGAGCTACACTAAAATTATCAACAAGCAGTACTTTCATTATGAAGATCCCCACCTCCAACTTCATCGTTATTAACATGTCTTCACTTTCAAACTAGTAAATTGGTTCGAAGTGGTTTTTAGATAAGTATCACTCAAATCCGACCATGGTTCCTTCGAACCAATTATCGATAAAACGATATTAAGTAAATAGGTGCTTATCATTTGATTAATTACTTCCACTTTATCAAAAATATCTTCTAGAGATATATCTTTAAAACCATTTCTTTTCAGTATATACGGAATCAATAAACCTCTCTTATCAAATCCTTTGATTTCTTAAAAACTTTTTTTTTAAATTGAAATAATTCCAAATCATTTATTTAAACTTAACAAAGATTTCCAAATCATAACTTTTAAAATGGGTCAAAAAACAATGTTATTTAAAACATCGTTTACTGTCAACCCAAAACAATTAATTTTAAGTATAGGAATCAAATTAATTCCAAATAATTTATTTAAATCTTGAAAAAAGATTCTTATTTCCAATACATATCTTTTAATAGGTTGAAACCATATTATCTAAAATGGTAAATACAAATTAGTTAGTATTCGAGTAAAAAGGATCCATCGAAATTACACTAATTTTACTCGATATCAATTTCCGTATTCAAATTCACTATCCATCGAATATTGGTGAAATCACATTTTAAATTCACACAGATAGTATGGGTTCCCTCCTCAGAAATTAATACCAAGTATAAGAATATTATCTCTATACATTCCAAGTTGTATTAAATTTTAAAAAAGTTAAATCTTTTATACTTGCCTCGTTTTCGAAATTTCGACCTTATCTATTCCTCGTCCGGAAAAAAGAGCAGGTGAGCTAGGGCATTGGTTGCTCCTAAACATCTCTTTAGTTTAAGCACCTCACATCCAAATCTCACGAACAGAAAAATCCAGTCTACTTGCTAGCTTTTAGAACCAAGATTAAATCACTTGATTATAACAGCTTTTCTTCAATTCATTTATTTGAACTTTTTAAAATAAATTATAAAACCTCCAAATCATTTTTAAAATACTTAATTATTTATTTAAAAACATTTACAAAAGATTTGGAAAAGAATACTTAAGTTTAAAGTCATATTTCAAAAGCCATTAAAAGTGCTGCAAAAACTGCCGCGAATAGTGCTTTTAAGGCTTATTTGATCAAAAACTCTTTCTATCGTTTAAAAATCCATTTTTATAACTCAAATCTCTTTTAAAACATTTTAGAATATTTATAGCATTTATTTCATTTTTTAAAAGAATTGAAAATATTACTTATAAAGAATTTGTCGCTTTGGTTTCCGAACCGCCAAACCGCGATTATTTTGAAAACTTGTTTTGCTCATATTTCAAAATCTACTAAAAAATTCTTGATCTTTTTCTTGTTTGAAAACTATGATTATAAGAGTTCGGAAAATTCTTATTACGAAGAATTCCAACTCTGAATCCATCGTATAAATGGATTTAACTTTCTATGGCGCAAAATTGCGAACTGTCGTTACGCAACGCGCATATTTTTGACTAAATTTTCATAACTTGTCAAAAATTTACCAAATTCAATTTTAGTGTTTATAAAACATTTATAAACCATTTTAAATCATTTCAAAGGGGTTTAATGATTGCATATCACTTTTATAACTTGATTTAGAAAGTGATTTCCTTGTATAATTCGACGTGTATATAACGTGACTTGTTTACACAATTAAACAACTATATTAAAACAACCAAAATTTATCATCAAAGCATAGTAAACATCCACAACAATCAAATCACATCATATATATATATATATATATATATAGTTTCTCATCTTCATTGGTTTCTAACTTCTCGAAAATTCACTATAGCTTCGCTACGATCGAATCAAAGCCTATGGAATCGAGCCTTCGATCTTGAGAAGGGGATGGCCTAAGCTTTCACATGAAATTGTGCTCGGCCTTGGTGATGGACGGTGGTGGCCATGGGGTTTGAGTGAAAAAAGGAGGTGATTTGCTTTGGTTTTGATGTGATTGCTTATGTATATATATATTTAATTTCTTTTTGCTCATCATAATTTCATTAAGGTAGGAAGCCATGGAAAAGCTTGAGAATGAGGAAGAAAATGAAGTAGAATAGCGTGTAAAATTATGAAGTGCATGGTGGGTATTTATAGAAAAAAATTTGAAAATAAATATACAAATGCATAATTACACATTTGCCCCTTGCCCACACCCCATCCATCTCTTCCAAACGCACGGTAAGGCCAACCCCCTTGTGTTTCCATGTGTGTGATGATGATGGTGTATAAGTCAGTTGATGTTTGCCTTTTATGGTAGAAAATATCTTAGTTATTTATATTTTTTACTATATGTAAATTCTAATGTAAATGGTAAGTATATTTGTATGTATATATGTGTTCATGTATATTTTAGGGTGTGTATGTGTATGTTAGATATGTGTTCAAGTGATATAAACAAGGTTGCAAAAACTTTGAACAACTTCCATTCGTTAAACCATTGAAAATCGAAAAGCCGATTCCCGGTTGCATTTTCACTTATTAACTAATTTACATATAAATGTAAATAACATTGAAAACTAATTTCTTATCATTTTTAACTAATTAAAATGATCATATTTGATTTATAAAACCATATAAATTAATATTAAACAGTTGTTTACAAAAATTGCTATTATATCGATAAAGCGATACAAATTTTTCTTATATTTTCAAGTCAAATATATCTTTTCATAAAATTATTATAATGATTTACTATCGCTTCATAATTATTAAGATGAATTATTATCATTTAAAAACAATTATTCGAATCACTATAATAATTATTAAATCTTTAGATCTTAATTTAAATTCATAAATTAATTATTAAATACGATGCCATCATTGATGATGTCATAAATACATTTTATTCCCAAAAATAAAATAAATTATTTTATTTCATATTCTTTTTTATATGGATAAATGAGTGTATGTATCCAACTCATGCATGACTTCTGATAATTATAGAGCGGTTTATTGATAAAATAGTTTTCGGTCATTTTATCGATATTTTTCCAAAGTACATATTTTTGTAAATACTTATTCAAAATAAGATTACCATCGTTATTTATTGTTTAAGACAACATAATCTATGTTGAAAAGCTTATATTTGAATATTTTAAAAATAAATATAATTTATCAAAGTGATAAATTTGTGGGTCTCTATAGACTCCCCTCCTTAAAAGAATTTCGTCCCCGAAATTACAACGCAAAACCCACAGTGTTTACCCAAAATATTTATTTTTAAACTTACTCCCGCACGATGTATATAGACCATCCGTATAAAATATTTAATTCAATCTTACTATTGGAATCCACAACATTACTTTCGAACTTGTATTGTCCTTCGATTCTCTAGTGCGAACTTTGATCAGGCTCAGAAACTTCTATTTTCCTTGCATAGCTCTCAACTATAATAGAAAATGTAAGGATCTAACCACAAATCCTCATCAATGTTTGCCCTAACGCATCGACAGATAAATCCATTTTTTATATCAAAATCCTATATTCGAATCTTTAGGCCAAATTTATGTTACGAAATAATTCGTGTAAATGCATATACTTTTTATTTTTTCCAAAATATTAAAAAATCTTGGTTTAAGTTTTTAAACATTTCATAAAGATATAGTTTTATTCTTAAGAAATTTTCTCAAGTGGTTTGTGTATATACATTTGAGCAAAGTCCTAAACAAAGGACATAATTATATTATAAATGCTTAATATTTTACATTCATCATTATCTTACATACATCATTTATCCTCATATACTTAAGCCATTCTTAAGTCCTTCTTAATCTACTTGGGTTTTCATAATATTGATACAAACATAACTACCTTATAAGCCATACATACATACATACATACATATATATATATATATGCTACTACATAATACTAATACTAGATAGGTGTTTCCAAATCTTCCAATCTTTCATCATAATCACTCCTTTGAGTCCGACGTTGATAATCCACTTCCGTATCTAAAATCAAACAAGACTTCTCCATCGTCTTAACTATCATCTTGTTCGTTATCGGCTTCATTTCCGTCCTCAATCTGTGGTATTACATCCACTTCATATGGCAACCAGGGCCGGTTCCATGGCACATGCCCTAGTCCGACTGGCATTTCTTGCATAACTTCTCCTTCTTCTAATTCTTCTAAACCATGCACTTCTTCCACAGGATCCACAAATTCTTCCTCTTCGTCTTCCATGTCGTCCTAATGAATGGGGGAATCTGATGATTTTTGTGACAAATAATATGGTCGCCATCCATCTTCCATATGACGTTACTGTCTCTACGCTGTTGTTTGATTCATGGGATATCGTAGTGTTCGGTTCTTCTTCAGGTTCAGATTCTTCTTCCATCGACTCTTCCTTAGGAATTTCTTCTTCTGGTTCAAGTTCTGAACTTACTGATCGGTGATCCACATTCTTTCTGAGGGCTGAGGGTTCTCTTCGTCACTAGACACTATAATAAGTTCCAAAGTCGTGGATGATATAAGCATTTCGGCCATAGGGTAACTGTCTTTATCTAGTCGGGTGTATGGATTTAACTCTCCTTTAATAATAGGCTTAATATTGCTAAGTGTCCATTTCTCAGGATTCTCCTCATTACTCGAAAGAATGACTAGGTCATTCTTCTCACCCTAGTTTGCTCTCGGGGTCTCCCCTTTCGAATACTTTCTCCCATAGCTTGAGGCTTTCTACAATTATCAACAAATAACACTTAGATACTAAGTTCTTTTAATTCTATTAACTAAATCTAATGTTAGGTTATAAATCTAAGTTTATCCCAGCATAAATCCATTTTAACTATATAATGTTAAGGGTGATAGTTTGCTAAGCACATGATATTGTTGCTCTAAACCAATACTTAGAATGTTTTAAATAAAATCCTTTTAAAATTCTCTTCCCAAAAACCCTTTTTAGGTACAAGTTCTCTTTATCCAAATCCATTTTCAAAGTATTACTCTTAACCTTGTCAGTGTTATTATTAAACATCTTATAGTCAAACTGTGAAATTCTAATCACGAGATGTTTATACTTAGATTTTACTAATCTTGATTTAAACTATCATTCAAGTTATAACCTATCTAACTATATAATTTTCAAAATATATTCTTTATATTCAAAATATAATCCTAGGTAAAATTATTTCATTTACCATATTTTTGTGAAACAAAAATCGTTTGTATATCATTAACAAATACGCACTCTTATATAATATACTCTCAACACATTCTAGGGTGTTACTAACCCTATCTCTAATGAGTTACTCATCCTAGGGTGTTGCTAACCCTATCTCTGATGAGGCTTTACCCCTACCAGGCTTAGGTGTTCGCTCAACCTAAGCTCTGATACCAAATGTGACGACTCGGCTTTTCAACCCTCGAAAATCGACACTAATACATCCTCGGTATTCACATACTGCAAATTCAAGTGCTGGAAAACCCGATCATTAAGGGTAGAAAGAAAATAAAGACAGAACGGAATCTTACACGAAAAGAATAACATATATTATTTCAGCATATAATCTTTACAGCAAAAATTTTTAAATACATTTATCAAAGTCTAACATAACATTGGCATGGACAGTTATAAATATATGTCCTTACAAATGCAAAATACAATTGTACATGGTGTGTGGAAATGGATAACAATCTTCAGAAGAATCCTCTAACTCCATGCTTCAAGCTCTTCCAAAATGCTCTAAACAAAATCTGACTACTAGGCTACCCGAAAAAATAGGGCACCCAGAGTTTAAGGAAGAGAAAATAAACTTCGGATCAGTCATGGGACTGGTGTGAGAAACTCAAAATACGAGTATTTGGAAAACAAAGGGTATTTCATAAGACCACGCCGCACATGAACACGGAAGGGTTTTTACCTTTAAAACATTTCTACGTGAAATGCAGTGGTATTATTTTTAATGACATTCTTTTGAAAACATTTCAAATAAACATATTCAAATAGCCGAGATTGTTACAATATTAAATTTCAGCATGATAGGTTTACAACTTAGTCTGAAGGCACTTATTGGAGATTTGGATTTCCAATGAACAGCGATGTAAGGGACTACCTCTCATATAGTGCATCTCTAGAGGGATGCACTGAGGATCGACATCTTCGAAACCTCAATGAATTAAGATCGGCCTACTTGCAGACCCATCTGGTGGCGGATAGAACTGAATACAATATTACCTCGGCCATTCCCGACTAATCTGAGAGCTCTCATACCATACACCACATATATTTTTTACCCGACGTCATAGTGGGTGCAAAATAAATCTAGAAAGGTGATATTATACCCTAATGGTAGCGAACCACTTAGCCCTAAAACAACCCATGTTTCACAATTACCCGGGTATGAGGCTCAAGGTAACATTTACCGTCCTTTGAACATTTTCACTTAAAATGCCACATTACCATTTCCAATAATACATTATTGATTTCCACAAAAGTAAAACCTCTAAGCTCGTACGCCACAAAGAAGAGTGTTAAGTATAAGAGGGGTTACCTTCTACACCACCAAGCAGTACGTTTGTAGAGGTCAATGCACTACGATCTTAGAAATGCAATGTCAAACATTCATCCATACAAGATGTCCAAGAATAGGACAAACCGAACGCACTCTCCTACTATATCCTTTCGGGAGTTGCTCCTTGGATTAGTAGCGAGTAGTCCTTGCATATGAAGATCCCAGAATGTAGGGACCAGTGCTATTTATTTATTTCAGGAGCTACTCCGAAATTATCAACAAGTAGTCCTTCCATTATGAAGATCCCTGCCTCAACTTCATCGTTTTTAACATGCCTTCACTTTTAAACTTGTAAATTGGTTCGAAGTGGTTTTCAGATAAGAATCACTCAAATCCGACCCCGGTTCCTTTGAACCAATCATCTATAGAAAGATGTTAAGTAAATATGTGCTTATCATTTGATTAATTACTTCCTCTTTATTAAAAATATATTCTAGAGATATATAGTTTTAAAACCATTTCTTTTCAGTACAGATGGAATCAATAAACCACTCTTATCAAGTCCTTTGATTTCTTAAAACTTTTTTTAAATCTTCAAATAATTCCAAACCATTTATTTAAATCTTAACAGATACTTTTAAATCATAAATTTTAAAATGGGTCAAAAACAATGTTATTTAAAACATCATTTACTGTAAATCCAAAACAATTAATTTTAGTATAGGATTAAAATTAATTCCAAATCATTTATTTAAATTGTGACAAAATATTTCTTATTTCCAATACATATCTTTTTAATAGGTTGAAACCATGTAATCTAAGATGGTAGATCAAAATTAGTTAGTATTTGAGTAAAACAAATTCATATAAATTATACTAATTTTACTCGACATCAATATCTGTATTCAACCTTTACTATCCATCGAATAGCGGTGAAATCAGCTTTTAAATCCACATAGATAGTACGGTTCCCTCCTCGGAATTTAATACCAAGTATAAGAAGATTATCTCTATATGATCCAAGTTGTATTAAATTTAGAAAAAATTAAATCTTTTATGCTTGCCCCGTTTTCGACATTTCGACCTTACCTATTCCTCGCCTTAGAAAAAGGCCAGGTGAGCCAGGGCACTGGTTGCTCCTAAACATCTCCTTAGTTTAAGCACCTCACATCCAGATCTCATGAATAGAAAATTCCAGTCTACTCGTCAGCTTTTAGAACAAGATTAAATCACTTGATTATAACAGCTTTTCTTTTAATCATTTATTTAAACTTTTTAAAATAAATTATAAAACCTCCAAATCACCTTTAAAACACTTAATCATTTATTTAAAGATATTTACAATAGATTTGGGAAAGAATGCTTAAGTTTAAGGCCATATTTCAAAAGTTATTAGAAGTGCAACAAAAAGTACTGCGAATAATGCTTTTAAGGCTTATTTAATCAAAATAACTTTTCTATCATTTAGAAATCTATATTTATAACTCAAATCTCTTTTAAAACATTTTAATATATTTATAGAATTTATTCCATATTTTTAAAGAATTAAAAATATTGCTTATAAAGAATTTGTCACTTTGATTTCCGAACTGCCAAACTGCGACTATTTTGAAAACTTTTTGCTCATATTTCAAAATCTACTAAACGAAATCTTGATCTTTTTTTTTTGAAAAATATGATTTTAAAAGTTTGGAAAATTCTTATTACAAAGAATTCTGACTCTAAATCCATCGTATAAATGGATTTAACTTTCTATGGCGCTAAATCGCGAACTAACGTCACGCGATGTGCCTATTTTTGACTAAATTTCATAACCTATCAAAACTTCACCAAATTGGATTTTAGTATTTATAAAACATATAAAAACCATTTTAAATCATTTCAAATAGGTTTAGTGATTCCATGTCACTTTTATAACTTGATTTGAAAAGTGATTTCCTTGTGCAATATCGACGTGTATTTAACATGACTTATTTACACAATTAAACTACTATATTAAAACATCCAAAATTGATGATCAAAGCATAGTAAACATCAATAGAAATCATATCACATCATATATATATATATATATATATATAGTTTCTCACCTTGACCTTGAGAAGGGCCCAGCCTAAGCTTGCAAATAGAATTGTGTTCGGTTTAGATGTGGATTGCTTATGTATATATAGTTATCTAAATTTAATTTCTTTTTGCAATATTTTTCTTTATAATTTCCTTAAGGTAGGAAGCCATGGAAAAGCTTGAGAATGAGGAAGAAGATGAAGTAAAATAGTGTGTAAAATTATGAAGTGAATGGTGGGTATTTATAGAAAAAATTTGGAAATAAATATCTAAAGGCATAATTACATATTTTCCCTTTACCCACACCTCCTCCATCTCTTCCAAACACATGGCAAGGCCACCCGCTTATGCTTCCATGTGTGTGATGATGATGGTGTGTAAGTGAGTTGATGTTTGCATTTTATGGTAGAAAATATCTTAGACATTTATACTTTTACTATATGTAAATTCTAATATAAATGGTAAGTATATTTGTGTGTGTGTGTGTATATATATATGTGTGTGTGTGTGTGTGTGTTCATGTATATGTTAGGGTGTGTATATGTAACGACCCAGAATTTTAGCCATTTGAAATAGGAATATTTAATTGATTTTAAATATTCACAAGTTAGTTTTATAAGTTGAATAACTTATATTTCGAATATAATAATTTATTTGGATAATTAAATTGTTAATTTAATATTTGAAATTGTAGAAATAATTGGATTTTGAATTTATTGTGAATGAAAATGATTTATAAAGTTATTTTAAATTCTATTTGAATTAGAATGAAGTTATTAAACTTTTAAATTTGATTTAAAAGCGATTTAATAGAAATTGGAAATTTTAATATTTAATTAACGCGTAAAAATAGTCATTTTTGACATTGTCTCGGTTTTTGACGAAACCAGTTTCATTGGATCCGTAATGTTATATTGTTATAGGATTTCAAATTTCATGTCAATCAGATTTACAGTTTGGTCGTGCAAAGCTAAAACGTGTAGAAATCTATTTAAGTAAATTTAATTAAAATAATTCGATTCGAAAGCCTACCTTCCAAATACGATGGAATTGGCTCTCGATATGTATTCCATTATGTTCGAAATAGGGGTAAAACATTATAAACGCCAAGCGACACGCCTCAATTAGAGTTCGGAAAATATTCGGGTGAATAGTAATTTTTAATTGCCGATATAAGGTCCCCAAACTACATTCATTATCAAAAACCCTAACCCTAATTGGAGCCGCCGCCACCCCTATTTTCAATGGCCAGGAAATTCCCTTCTTTCCTCCTCGATAACTCACGATCCAGCCATTAATTTAAAAAAACATCCAACTGCAATGTTGTAGAGCTCGATGAGCTCTATAAATCCAACGGCTACGATCGAGAGTGGAGCGATAGATTGGCGGCAATATAGGTTTGAACGGCTGGCGTTCGAATGTCGATTTCGAGGGTTAAGGGCGACCGAGTTCAATGTGCCTCTGGCCAGAGATGGAGCTCGCAATGGGCTACAGCCGGGTGGTCCTTGATCATGTTTGAAGGGATCGATGGTGGGGCGTTTCGTGGTCAAAGATCGAGAGTGCAATGGGTTTTTTTTGTGCGTGCATATGAAACGAGCGAACGTAGAAGAAAGGGAAGCACGGCCTAGATCTTGTCTCTGGAAACCAATGGCCACAATTTGAATTAAGGTTAAATAAAATAAAAAGATTTGTAAATTAATTATTTAAAATCGTGTAAACTTATAAAAATCATATCTTCTTCATACGAGGTCAAAATCGCACGAAACAAGTTACGTTGGGTTCGTATTGACGAACAGTACACGATGGAGCTGGATTGGATTGATTTGGAGCTACTAGGAATTTTGGGTAAAATTAAACGTTCGTTTAATTTTATTCGCAATAAAACGCTGCAACGGCTATTGGGACCAAAGTGAGTACAACTCACCCTTTTTGACTCGCTTATATTTTTATATAAGTGAGAATAAATTTATTTATGATGATTGATGATTGTTTGGGTGATATATAATATTATATATATATATATTTATATATTAGTTGATTTGGATATATTCCCACATATTTTAGCGGATGAGACCCTATACGTTCCCGTGTATGAGCGGATGATCCATTGTACGTGCGTCTACCTCGAAGCGGATATTGTACATATTTTGTCATATGTATATTTGTTGTAGGTGACAGGTTGAAGGGATCCAACTGGATTCCTCACCAATGTTGATTTTTATTTACAAATATTGTTATATATGCTGTTATCATGTAATATATGATATTAGGATGCCAGGATTGATATGATTGATGTGAATTCCCTTATTTAGTGCTTTTGCAGCATTGGGCCATATTTTAAAATTTTTAAAAAAATTGAATGATGATTTCAAATTAAAAGGGATTTCAAAGTGATTTTGAAAATATATATGTTTTATTAATTTTTGAATTGTTAAGGAAATGAATTTATTTTAAATAAATAAAAAGTTATAAATTTTTATATTATAAAAGTTATGGTTTTGTGAAATATACCTAAATATGATTTTTGAAATAAGAAGTTAACTATTTTGTAAATTAAGTTAAATTGAGATTTTAGACTTATTAGAAACGGTTTATATTTAAGATTTATAAAATTGATATTTTATAAATAAAAGTAATGGAATTATAAACAGCGTCTTATAAATATTAGAAATAGAATTGTAATCAAATTTGTATATGGATTTGGAATTGAAATTTAGAAATGGATTTATAATGGATTTTATAAATAATAAGACTTGAAAAGAATGAATTTGTAAATAAGAGATTTATAAGTGAATTAACTTATAATTGGATTTCGACATATAAATGAGATATAAATGGAATTTGGTAGTAAAGGAATTTTGTATATGGAAGTTTAGAAAATTTAAATGGAATTTATAAACATTATTTTATAAATCTAAAATCAATTTATTTTGTTAAGTTAATATGAAAGCTTATTAAAGGGATTTTATTCACTATTTTAGACAGTAGATAATCCTTTTAATTAAATGTGTAGAAGTATTGAATTTGGTAAGAGAATTATATTCACGATTTCGGACAGTGAATAATCCTTTAAATTAAATGAATGTTTTGGAAAGTGATATTTTAAAATGAAGTTTAATGGGTTTGAAAATAAAGTAAATTGTGAATTCACTTATTATTAAAATAAGTATATGGAAATGTTTTCCCAATAGTGAAATATTGAAATGGTTTTGAGAATATATCTTTTTAAAGATAATTTGAAGTAAATGATTTCAAAATGTGATTTAATTAATGAATGATTTAATAAATCAGGCCTAATGACTGCTTTAGTTTTAAATTTATATTTTTGGCCATTTTAGTTTCTCAACTTGATGTAGAAACTAATTAGCCGTACACTTAGTACGTAACTGACTGTGTAGGCTTGATTATCATTTGTGTTGAGAATGTTGATTCGTGTAGTGCGGAGTGATTGCTCCAATCTATCGAGCTTCCTTCTTGGCCGAAGGATAGCAAGTTGAAAGTTGGAGATGTGACAAGTCTATGAGACTTAGATTCTGTGTGAGGTTGAGAAATGCTTTTGCGTTGTTGGTGCGAAGAGACCGGGATCAGATTTATCTAAAAACCACTTCGGACCAACGTATATGCGTTCGATTGTGTAGGTTGTTGATGATATTGATATTTAGGATTTTCATAGTGAAGGACTGCTTGTTGATCGTTTGGGATTAAAATCCCAATATACATCCAGTAGCAGTAGTCTCTTCGTTATGAAATATCCAATGCAAGGACTATTCGCTACTAATCCTAGGGATTTCCCGACAGGATATGGTAGGAAAGTACCTTCGGTTTGTCCTGTTCTTGGACAGCTTGTATGGACGAGTGTCTGACATTGCATTTCTAAGATTACGTACATTGGTTTTTACAAACGTACAGCTGTTGGTGGCGGAGAAGGCAACTTCTCTTAGCTTAATACCCTTCCTTGAGACGTACAAGTTCAAGGGTTGTATTTTTGTGGAAGGCGATTAGTAGTCAACGGAAATGGCAATGTGGCATTCAAAGTGATGTGATATGTGATATGTGAAAGTTAATCGTTACCTCAAGCCTCATCAACCGGAAATGACCGAAACAGGGTTAGATGCGGCAAGGTTAAGTGGGTCATTCCCAATTAGGATATGATCATCCCCTTCTAGCTATATTTCTTCCCGCTATGACGTTCGAGATGTAAATTAATGTGGTTTTATGCTAGAGGGCTCTCGGAAAGGTCGGTAACGACCAGGGGATGACATATTCGATACTACCTAGTTATAGAGGTAGGCCGGTCTTGTGTTGGTAGAGGAACTTTGTGATGGTTTCTCGGTACATTTCTCTAGAGATGTACTGTCGGAAGGTAGTCCCTTCACCTAGTCATTTGTATGGAAATCCAAACTCTTCTATGAGCTTGCGGTTTTTTTTGTATTGGTGTAATGAATAGCCTCAAAATGCTATATGGGTAACCATTTCGGCTATGATTAATATTATTTGTATACTAGACACTAGTATAATATAACATGATTTGATATGAAAGGTTTTGGTTATCGTAAGGTAAAATCATGTCCGTGTTTTTGTGTGGGCGTGTCTTACGAGATACTTTTGTTTTGATAAAAGAATGCTTTGATAAAATTAAAATAAATTCAGTTGAGTGTGTTTTCTCACGCTGGTTTACCAGACTGATCCGGGCGTTCTTCCCTTTCAATACTCAGGTCAGATTGAGTATATTTACAAGTTCAGATTTGGTGCTTTTGGAGCTTCAGCAGGCGAGCTGGAGATCTTCATGTCGTATACACGTGTCTGTTTATTTTTCCGCTGCTTTGTTATTTATATTATCAGCAATTGTAAGGATAGGTTATTATAACTGTCCAGGCTGATGATTAGTGATTGATTGTTTAACTCTGATGGATGTATGTATATGATATTACAGTTTTTGTTTTGTAAAGGTCATTGATATGATATTATATGTTATTCCACTGCGATGTGAGATTTTGTATTATTCTGTTTGGTCCCTCTTCTCTCTTTCTTCTCTTCTCTTCTTCTCTCTTCTTTTCTTTCTCATGACTTTCCGTCAGTCTATGATTTTTGGGTCGAACATGTGTGGTTTATTGTCGATTCAAAGGGTACGGATTTGTGGGTCGTCACACGTGGTATCAGAGCTTAGGTTTTGTGTATTCCTAGGCTTTGATGTGTACTCAGTATAGATAGGGTTAGTAGCACCCTAGATTAAGTTTGAGTGTATTATATATATGAGCGCGTATTTGTTAGTGATTATAAAAATGTTTTATATTGTGTTTACTTATCCGTTGAGTTGTTTATGAATTATGGTCGGTGTGTGGGATGCCATGTTATCGATATGGATTTCTAAACACTTAAACGAGGCAAGTCGACATAGTATTGTTTTTAAATTGGGTAAATGAAATAATTTTACCTCGATTATATTTTATATATAAAGGAACAATTTTTTTCAGAAATTATTATAGTATATAAATTGATTGATTGGTTGTTTGAAAATATAAATATATATAAGTTGATAAAAGTTGTTTGAATAATCCAAATAAAAACAACAACAATTGTTGAAGAATAAATTATATAAGCAAATGAATTATTAAGTATGGAATTAAAATTAAAATGATTTATAATTGTGAAATAATCTTATATATAAGAAATGAAACTACATGAGTATATTTATAAATATGGGTTATAAATGAAAATGGATTTAAATTAAGAAGTTGAAATTTTGAATCCCGTTGATTTTGACAGTTGTTTTTCAAAATTTAAGGAGATTATACTATTATAAATCTAAATAAGATAAATAAATTTGGAATGAATCTTATATAAGTAAAGTGAATAAGTGAAATTATATAAGTAAAAAAATTTGTAAATGTGATTTATAAATAATAAAAGGGAATTTAAAAGAATATAAAGCACTGAATTCACTACCATTGCTGGAAAATAATAAGTGTGATGACTGCAGCATCATCAGTATCATTTTCGAGTTTCTGTATGATGGATTTGCTACCAATAGTAAATTGAAAATTTAAGTTTTGCTGTGATAAACAAATTTAAATTTAAAATCTAAGTTTGAAATTGATAAATATAAGGGAAATGAGTTTTGGACTTATAATATGAAATAAAAAATTTAACTTTAGTAAAGTTAAATAAATTTGAGTTAGCATAATAAAATATATGATTTGAAATTTAACTAAAGGAAGGATAAATAAATCTGAATTTGATTGATAAGTTGAAATTTAAGTTAAGTTAAACAAAATGATGTTTAAAAAGGAATTTAACTTAAGTGATGTTGAATGAAGTTGGATGTGATGTCAAAATGAATTAATAAAGTGAATTAATAAAATGAAGTAATTAAATGAATATGAACTTGGGTTATATAATGAAATTCAACTTTAATTGTAAAGGTGAATTAGTGAATAAACATGGATTAGAAAATGTTGTTGATTAAGAATTGAATAAAAACTTAAGTTAAGAAGTGATGATAAAATTAGCATTGGAAGTGTTGTATAAAGATGTGAATATAGTGAATACTAGAATTCTATCTGAATTGAATATTAAACCAATTAGAATTAAATGTGTTAAACTAAATTGAAGGTAAATGAAGTAAATATGAATGATGGAGTGTAAATTAAATAAATTTGGTTATATTGGTTATACACTGGTTGTTAGATGGATGTTAGTTGATTTAATAAGAAATTCATTAAATGTTAATGAAATTGAAAGCTAAATAATTGAATTCAAATTGGTAGTGAGTGAATCTAAATAGAATTGAATTTGATTTAATATGAAAGCGAACTAACTTGAATGTAAATTAGTAAATGTAAACTAATTGAGTTTGAATAAATGAATGTTAGTAAAATCCAATGTTAACGAGTCAAATGTGATTAAATTGAAAACCCGTTCAATGAATATTAATGAGAAATATATAATGATTTGTTTATGGATTTACTAGA
Organism: Allium fistulosum; assembly: GCA_030737815.1. NCBI lineage: Eukaryota > Viridiplantae > Streptophyta > Magnoliopsida > Asparagales > Amaryllidaceae > Allium > Allium fistulosum. The sequence goes on along the minus strand of CM060904.1, from coordinate 1,186,592,446 downwards.
TATGTATTGGTTTGTTGAATGTTGGTTGGATGACAGTTGTTTGATGGTTGAACTTGTTGCTTTAGATTGCATTTGCTATATTGGCATATATAGTTGTTGTATTGGTATATGTTGTATATTGATATTACTTTCCATATATATGTGTAATATTGTTTTTTGAGTGTATAGTAGGTGCGGACGGCGTTGCTTTGCATTTGGAGCTCACTTTCGCGCTATATTAGCCGTATATGCTCGCTAATAATATATAAGGTACATATCTCGGATTACATATCATACTTTTATAATATTTTCCCTACGGGATGTCTCATCCTCGAAGATGAAATGTATATTTGAGAGATATATATATATATATTGTGATTTTTCGGATCGATGCAAAGGAGGCTATGGCGAATTTTTTTGAAAATTTAAGGCGTTAGAAAATTTTTGGGAAAATTGGAAAAAAATTTGATAACTAAAATTTTGATTTTGAGTTAAAGGTTAAACGATATTAGTTAGTTTTTAAAAGATAACTATGAATTGATTTGAAAGACTAGAAAAGTTTTTATTAGAAGTTTAACTAATGGGTTTTGGTAAAGCTAAAAGGTTTAACTGAATTTGGCAATCTGGTTTGAACTAATAGTTTTGAAAAATTAATGGATTTTGTGGCTTTTTCTCACTTAGTAATTTCGAGGACGAAATTCTTTTAAGTAGGGGAGAATGTAACGATCCAGAATTTCAGTCATTCGAAATAGGAATATTCAATTGATTTTAAATATTCACAAGTTAATTTTATAAGTTGAATAACTTATATTTCGAATATAATAATTTATTTGGATAATTAAATTGTTAATTTAATATTTTAAATTGTACAAATAATTAGATTTTGAATTTAATGTGGATGAAAATGATTTATAAAGTTTTTTAAATTCTATTTGAATTAGAATGAAGTTAGTAAACTTTTAAATTTGATTTAAAAGCGATTTAATAGAAATTGGAAATTTTAATGTTTAATTAACATGTAAAAATAGTCATTTTTGACACTGTCTTGGATTTCGACGAAACTAGTTTCATTGGATCTATAATGTTATATTATTATAGGATTTCAAATTTCATGTCAATCGAATTTACGGTTTGGTCGTGCGTAGCTGAAACGCGTAGAAATCTATTTAAGTAAATTTAATTAAAATAATTCAATTCGAAAGCCTATCTTCCAAATACGATGGAATTGGCTCTCGATATATATTCCATTATGATCGGGATATGGGTAAAACATTATAAACGCCAGGCGGCACGCCTCGATTGGAGTTCGGAAAATATTCGGGTGAATAACAATTTTTAACTGCCGATACAAGGTCCCCAAACTACATTCATTATCAAAAACCCTAACACTAATTGGAGTCGCCGCCGCCCCTATTTTCAATGGTCAGGAAATTCCCTTTTTTCCTCCTTGATAACTCATGATCCAGCCATTAATTCAAAAAACTTCCAACTGCAATGTTGTAGAGCTCGATAAGCTCTATAAATCCAACGGCTACGATCGAGAATGGAGCGATAGATTGGCGGCAATATAGGTTTGAATGGCCGGCATTTGAATGTCGATTTCGAGGGTTGAGGGTGAACGAGTTCAATGTGGCTCTGGCCAGAGATGGAGCTCGCCAAGGGCTACAGCATGGTGGTCCTTGATCATGTTCGAGGGGATCGATGGTGGGGCGTTTTGTGGTCAAAGATCGAGAGTGCAATGGGTTTTTTTTGTGCATGCGTATGAAACGAGCGAACATCGAAGAAAGGGAAGCACGGCCTAGATCTCATCTCTACAAACCAGCGACCATGATTTGAATTAAGGTTAAATAAAATAAAATAAAACGATTTGTAAATTAATTATTTAAAATCGTGTAAACTTATAAAAATCATATCTTCTTCATACGAGGTTGAAAACCCATGAAACAAGTTGCGTTGGGTTCGTATTGACGAACACTACGCGATGGAGCGGGACTGGATTGATTTGGAGCTGCTAGGAATTTTGGGTAAAATTATTCGAAATAAAACGATGCAACGATATTGGGACCAAAGTGAGTACAACTCACTCTTTCTGACTCGCTTATATTTTTATATAAGTAAGAATAAATTTATTTATGATGATTAATGATTGTTTGGGTGATATTATATATATATATATATATATATATATCTTAGCTGATTTGGATATATTCCCGCATATTTTAGCGGATGAGACCCTATACGTTTCCGTGTATGAGCGGATGGGCCTTTGTACGCGCGTCTGCATCGAAACTGACATTGTACATATTTTCTCATATGTATATTTGTTGAAGGTGGCAGGTTGGAGGGATCCAACTGAATTCCTCACCAATGTTGATTTTATTTACAGATATTGTTATATATGCTGTTATTATGTGATATATGATATTGGGATGCCAAGATTGATATGATTGATGTGAATTCCATTATATAGCGCTTTTGCAGCATTGGGCCATATTTTGGAATTTTAAAAATATTAAAATGATGATTTCAAATTGAAAGGGATTTCAAAGTGATATTGAAAATATATATGTTTTATTAAATTTTGAATTGTTAAGGAAATGAATTTATTTTAAACAAATAAAAAGTTATAAATTTTTATGTTATAAAAGTTATGGTTTTGTGAAATATACCTAAATATGATTTTTGAAATAAGAAGTTAACTATTTTGTAAATTAAGTTAAATTGAGATTTTGGACTTATTAGAAACGGTTTATATATAAGATTTATAAAATTGATATTTTATAAATAAAAGTAATGGAATTATAAGCTGTGACGCCCCACCTCTATACCTACGCTAGCCAAGAACACTACGGTGTAATGCTGTCAACTAGCACGGAGAATAAGGCTGTTGAGGAGCGACCATCCATGTAACTTCTTTGAGCGAGCACCGATATGTCAGATAGTATAGCATGAACTTCATTTAAGGAGGAAATCCGACATACTGATACAAACCCAAAGCTATCACACGGTGGCTATATAAAATCTTCGGAAACAAATATAGAAATAAACGTAACACAAATCAGTCACAGACAATTCATATCACAAAGGCGGAATAAGATATGAATATTACACCTAAAAGTGTATATCAGAGTAGTGGTCGAATAAGATCCACAATAACACAAAAGAATAGATACAAGTGCAAGACAATAGAATATGTATACATCAAGGAGTCTAATCTCAAATGTATACAACAAAAACTACTAAACTAGAGTAGTTAGCCAAAAGTCAGATGATGGTTCCAGATAGGAAGTCATGAGGAAGCACCTGTAAAATCTCAGTCTGACCCGAGTATTATTTAAGAAGAAAATAATAAACGGATCAGTCTAACAATAATTATCAGATAAAATGAGATATAAGAAGAGATATGACAAAAACGTATGATAACCATAAAGCCATACTATGATAAGTATCTAATCGAAAATCAATCCAGAGATTAATCAATATCACAAGAATCTTCTCAAAGATTAAAAGAATGTCATATTCTTAATTTAATTCACCAAGCCACAATAAATGACATACATATCAATGCCAACTGAACAAGGTGGTGAAACATAAATCCCAGAAATCAATAAATTAGAAATCCAGAAATCACAAGAAAGAGGATGGCCAATCCCATAAACTGAACATCGACGCACCTAGAAAGGTTCGCCCCATGTAAAGTCTAGCATCGATACACCTAGAAAGACGTACCCTATGCAAAGTCGAACATCGACGCACCTAGAAAGATACGACCCATGCTCTAGCATCGACGCACCTAGAAAGATACGCCCCATGCATAAATAAACATCGACGCAACTAGAAAGATACGCCCCATGTAATGTCTAACATCGATGCACCTAGAAAGATACACCCCATGCAAAGTCGAACATCGACGCACCTAGAAAGATACGACCCATGCATAGACGAACATCGATGCACCTAAATAGATACGCCCCATGCCCCGACTTATTGAGCCGATTGCTCCACGAAGTAAATAAACATTGACGCACCTAAATAGGTACGACCCATGTTCTAGCATCGACGCACCTAGAAAGATACGCCCCATGCATAAATAAACATCGACGTATCTAGAAAGATACGACCCATGCGATAAATGAGACGAAGCTCAATAAAATGAGGTACAGTCCTTCATACGGACAAAGAGACAACGCACAATTGCTAGTCTAAATCATAAAATGATCATCATCGATCATAAAGAAGTGTCGATTACACTAAGCTAGTAAATATAAGAGTTTAGCTTCATGTCTCATAACCACTTGCTTAACTCAAATATTTACGAACAGATTGTAGATCTGCACTAGAAAATTGTCACAAGAGTTTCAATATGTGTGAATCGAAATCACACCAATGAGGTATAGACTAACCTTGAAGATAAAGAGATATGTGTGAATCGAAATCACACAAATGGTGTCTAGTCTAACCTCGCAAACAAAGAGACATCGCTCAATCGCTAGTCTAAATCACAAGAATGATCATCATGATCATAAGGAAGTGTCGATTACACTAAGCTAGTAAATATAAGAGTTTAGCTTCATGTCCCATAACCACTTGCTTAACTCAAATATTTACGAACAGATTGTAGATCTGCACTAGAAAATTGTCACAAAAAGGGTTCAATCGAACAAGTCCAAGAGCTAACTGACGAAGTGAACGCAAGCGTTTCATACCACTCGTTTTACTAAGTCGTTTAAGTCGATTTCTCATCCGAGTGAAGTAAAGGCTTGTATATACTAGTAGATTGGAAATCGGTTTGAGAAAACGAACTTTTGATATTTAAAATAGTGTTGAAATCGCTTTGATGAAAGAGTTTTGATATTTAATACTAGTATAGAAAACCTTTATATTTTGAAGTGACAAATCATAGAAGTGATTATAGAAACAATCAATCATAAAAATTCACGTTCGAAGACGTGAGTAAAGTTGAAAGAAATCAATCCCAAAACCATCATAGTAGAAATTCTGATGAATGTTTTTCAGATAGGATCGCCCACGGCGGGGTGCGGGGCAGCGCCCCGTCAAAACGGTACGACTTAGTGAAGACAAGAGAGGCGAGCGACATTCTTAGAAATCCCGAGAAGAAGTCATCAATGAAGAAAATAAATGATAACGACAAATAGGATCATCACTAATCGATTTAAATTGAGAATTCAATCCAAAAAGGCAAATTGGACTGAAACAGCAGGTTCAGTCGACTGAACAGAGTTTTCAGTCGACTGACCCTGTATCTGGAAATTTTCCAGGTTTAGGAACCTTTCTGTTTCCAGGTTCAGTCGACTGAACAGAGTTTTCAGTCGACTGAATCATACCTGGAAACTTTCGGGTTCCAGGTTCAGTCGACTGAACAGAGAATTCAGTCGACTGAATCATGTCTGGGCTGTTTTTCAGCCTATACAAAATGAAGAGAAAACTCTTCCAAAATGCAACCGGACGAACATTGGCTCTAAGGGATTATGCCAAACAGCAACCCGGCCCTATATGCTCCTCGGTGCATCACCAAAAGCATGATCAAACATCCATAAAAGGATTTTCACATAAATTTGACTTAGAAACCCAAGAATTGGAATATTCACAAAACCAATCCAAATCAAGGGTAAATACACATGAAGAAGTGTTAGGAATTCATACCTAACAACCAAAGACAATTATAGTTATAGATGTGAGATAAAAATCTCACCTTTTACTCAAAAACAATGAAGAGGAAGCTATTGAGCAAGGCAAGGACAAACACTCTTCAATTCCAACTCAACAAGCTTGAATCTAAGCTTAAAAGAGAAACGTTTCCTAAATTAGGTTTAGGAAATTTCTGAAATTGAAAGGAGAACGAGTTGGAGAAGAAGAAGAGGATGCTTACCTAAGCTTCTCTTGGAATTTGGAGCTAAAGCTTGGATTTGCAAATGAAACTAGGGTTTGCAATTTTAGTTTCCCATCTCTCCCACCATTTTTGCTTTAGAACTGAAATGAGGAGGAAGTGAGGGAGAATGGGGAGAAGTGGTTCAGATTTGGGGGGTTTAAGTTGGCAAAGGGGCTGAACCCAAACCCAAACCCAAAGTGCAAATGGTCAAATTTTTGACTAGCTCCAAACATATCGAAGCTTACACTCAAAAAGATCGCAAATGACATTTTGAACTCAATGGAGGTGGTCTCGAGTCCTAATTCGACTGTTTGCAAAAAGTAGCTTTTTGGACATACATCCGACGAACGATGTTATATTTAAATAAAACATTTAAATATCAAATCGATAAATACGCGGGTTGTTACATAAACAGTGTCTTATAAATATTAGAAATGGAATTGTAATCAAATTTGTATATGGATTTGGAATTGAAATTTAGAAATGGATTTTATAAATAACAAGACTTGAAAAGAATAAATTTGTCAATAAGAGATTTATAAATGAGTTAAATTATAATTGGATTTTGACATATAAATGAGATATAAATGGAATTTGGTAGTAAAGGAATTTTGTATATGGAAGTTTATAAAATATAAATGGAATTTATAAACATTGTTTTATAAATCTAAAATCAATTTATTTTGTTAAGTTAAATATGAAAGCTTATTAGGGGATTTTATTTACAATTTTGGACAGTGGATAATCCTTTTAATTAAATGTGTAGATGTATTGAATTTGGTAAGAGAATTATATTCACGATTTTAGACAGTGAATAATCCTTTAAATAAAATGAATGTTTTGGAAAGTGATATTTTAAAATGAAGTTTAAAGGGTTTGAAAATAAAGTAAATTGCGAATTCACTTATTATTAAAATAATTATATGGAAATGTTTTCCCAACATTGAAATATTGAAATGGTTTTGAGAATATATCTTTTTAAAGATAATTTGAAGTAAATGATTTGGAAAAGTGATTTAATTAATGAATGATTTAATAAATCAGGCCTAGTGACTGCTTTAGTTCTAAATTTATATTTTTTGCCATTTTAGTTTCTCAACTTGATGTAGAAACTAATTAGTCGTACACTTAGTACATAACTGACTGTATAGGCTTGATTATCGTTTGTGTTGAGAATCTTGATTCGTGTAGTGCGGAGTGATTCCTCCAATCTATCGAGCTTCCTTCTTGGCCGAAGGATAGCAAGTTGAAAGTTGGAGACGTGATAAGTCTATGAGACTTAGTTTCTGTGTGAAGTTGAGAAATGCTTTTGCGTTGTTGGTGCGAAGAGACCTAGATCAGATTTATCTGAAAACCACTTCGGACCAACGTATATGCGTTCGATTGTGTAGGTTGTTGATGATATTGATATTTAGGATTTTCATAGTGAAGGACTGCTTGTTGATCGTTTGGGGTTAAAATCCCAATATACATCCAGTAGCAGTAGTCTCTTCGTTATGAAATATCTAATGCAAGGACTATTCGCTACTAATCCTAGGGATTTCCCGACAGGATATGGTAGGAAAGTACCTTCGGTTTGTCCTGTTCTTCGACAGCTTGTATGGACGAGTGTCTGACATTGCATTTCTAAGATTACGTACATTGGTTTTTACAAACGTACATCTGTTGGTGGCGGAGAAGGCAACTTCTCTTAGCTTAACACCCTTCCTTGATACGTACGAGCTCATGGGTTGTATTTTTATGGAAGGCGATTAGTAGTCAACAGAAATGGCAATGTAGCATTCAAAGTGATGTGATATGTGATATGTGAAAGGTAATCATTACCTTAGGCCTCATCAACCGAAAATGACCGAAACAGGGTTGGATGCGGCAAGGCTAAGTATGTCATTCCCAATTAGGATATGATCATCCCCTTCTAGATATATTTCTTCCCGCTATGACATTCGGGATGTAAATTAATGTGGTTTGTATGCTAGAGGACCCTCGTAAAGGTCGGTAACGACCAGGGGATGACATATTCGCTACTACCTAGTTATAGAGGTAGACCGGTCTTGTGTTGGTAGAGGAACTTTATGATGGTTTCTTGGTACATTCCTCTAGAGATGTACTGCCGGAAGGTAGTCCCTTCACCTGGTCATTTGTATGGAAATCCAAACTCCACTACGTGCTTGCGATTTTGTTTGTATTGGCGTAATGAATAGCCCTAAAATGCTATATGGGTAACCATTTCGGCTATGATTAATATTATTTGTATACTAGATACTAGTATAATATAACATGATTTGATATTAAAGGTTTTGGTTACCGTAAGGTAAAAACATGTCCGTGTTTATGTCTGTGGTTTACCAAACTAATCCGGAAATTCTTCCCTTTCAATGCTCAGGTCAGACCGAGTATATTTACAGGTTTAGATTTGGTGCTTTTGGAGCTTCAGAAGGCGAGCTGGAGATCTTCATGTCATATACACGTATCTGGTTATTTTTCCACTGCTTTTTTATTTATATTATCAGCAACTGTAAGGATAGGTTATTATAACTGTCCAGACTGATGATTAGTGATTGATTGTTTAACCCTGATGGATGTATGTATATGTTATTACAGTTTCTGTTTTGTAAAGATCATTGATATGATATTATATGTTATTCCGCTGCGATGTGAGATTCTGTATTGTTCTGTTTGGTTCCCTCTTCTCTCTTTCTTCTCTTCTCTTCTTCTCTCTTCTTTTCTTTCTCATGACTTTCCGTCAGTCTGTTCTTTTTGGGTCGGACATGTGTGGTTTATTGTCGATTCAAAGGGTACGGATTTGTGGGTCGTCATAGTATGTGTATGTTATATATATGTTCAAGTGATATAAACAAGGTTGCACCAACTTTGAACAACTTCCATTCGTTAAATCGTTGAGAATCAGGAAGCCGATTCTCGATCGCATTTTCACTTATTAACTAATTTACATATAAATGTAAACAAAATTTGAAAACTAATTTCTTTTCATTTTTAACAAATTAAAATGATCATATTTGATTTATAAAATCATATAAAATAATATTAAATAATAAATTTCAAAAAATTGAACAATTTTTTTTCAAAATGATTCGTTTTTACTTTTCAAAACAAATTTAGCCACATCCTACGCAGTCGTAATTAGTCAATGAGTTAAAATCCTTAATTAACTCTTTTCTACGACATAGTAAATTTTTAAACTTCTAAAACTTTTTCTTTTATTTTAGAACAACAATCAGCACACAAGTTCATTTATAAATTTCGTTTTTAAGGCGTAGGGATAGTGACCCATGGTTTTGCAACAACGTTTCTCAGTCCTTTGCTTGCTAAAATTTATCTTCCCAACATTTTAAGGCTTTTGAGACTTAACATTATTTTACCTTTTTAGCTAATAAATTTCCTAATTTATTTTATAAACTTCCAATCTTACTTTGCATTAGTTAAATTTATACATGAGATTTCCTTACTTATTCTGCATCCTAATATATAGCGGTCAATCCAGAAAATCAACACAGAAATAAAAAAGGAACTTTTCTCATAAAATTAGTTTTATACAAATAGAGACAACTAATGCTTACAACCCAACTAATCTAAAAGAAACAATTGCTGGAAGCTACCCTGCCACATCAACTGACATTAGTGATGTTGTGGCCCTATCATTTCTTACTTAAATTAAATGGATATTTCTAATATGTCATTCTACTATAAGTCACATATCTTAACTTTCCTTTTTGGCATCTAATAAATAACGTTCATCCATTACTTCCACTATCACAACCAATTATATTACTATCTTCTTTTAATCTAAATCTCTTGATAATATTCTTAAATCTTTGTATATGCTTTCTTTATTTTGAACCTTTTATGCGGGTATGCTCTAGAATTCACATAAATATACATCGATATCATTTTCCATTTCCTTATGGTTTCTTCTTTATAGTCTCTACACACGTCTAATGAACCATTCTTAGGCTCATACCAATATTCCTTATATCTAAAGGGTGTTCACTATTGCTATTCTACGAGCATTCATTGTTATTTTATTCTTAGCCTTAACTTTTACCCTGTTTTACCTAGGCGATCATCCATATCTACTCCATATCAAAATTTTGGTTTGGTTTTCACCAGTCTTTCAGGAATTAGAACTTCATGGTCATGAAGTACTTAATTTCTAAACTTTTGTCTTTAAAAATATAAATTTAGAAACTTTTTTTATTAAAACCTTCTATAGCTTGGTTTTAAAAAGGAACCATGAAAGTCTCCTTATTTTAACCAATGTTAATTATAGGTGTCTTAAATTTTAAAACTATAATTTAGGATTGATCAACTAAGTTTACTTATTAAGTCTAAAAGGAAATATTAGCAAATTAATTTTTAAAAGATCCTTTCCTTCCTTTCAAGTAAGTATCAAGATGTATTACATGAATGGTCATTTAAATTAACTCTTCCTTTAAAGCCTTTTAACAACAAAGATTTTATGTATTACAAGTGGGATTTTAGCCCAAACCATCTATTAAGTGTTTCCTCTAAAACTCGATTGTCATACCAAACTATTTTTTCAAAAATATACTTTACAGTGTTTCTAAAACATATTTTATAATTTTAAACAATAAAACTAGAGTAGATAAGGACACTTCTATACTATTAATTCTCTATTACTCATGATATCTCCATTTTCAACCTTAGTGGAGGCTCTAATAGCATGTAAGGGGAATTTTTAAAAGATATGTGCAATCAATGCGCATAATTATGAAAAATAACCACTTTCCTACATTTTGTCTTTTATTTCTAATGTTGCTTCTAATCGGATTACTACCATTATTTTAATATAACCTTCTAATGTTGTTTCTAATTAAGTTTCCTAATGTTGCTTCTATCTAAATTTCTTATACATAAATTACTCTTATTTAAATGGATTCTCCTTATATAGCTCTTTTATGTATAAACCAATATCAGATGTTCTTCTCTATGTTTCCTTATACGGGAATATTCTTCTTATCTTCACTATCAAGTGTTCTTACCCTTCTATTTTCTTAGCCTCATTTAAAATCAGTACCCCTTCCTATTGCCCACCCCTTTAAAAGAATTTTAACTTCGAATTTACAAAATTATAAAAATCGCTGAGCTGCACATACGCTATATTTTCTATTTGTTTTAAAGGAAATATCTTTATTAAAACCCTACTTTTATTTTCTAAATAGTTTTAAATTTCAACTAGCAATTCTATTTAACATACAAAATGATATTTTATTTTGCGGACAACTTTTAATATTTACTTATTTTAAAAAATAGTTGAAAATCATTTTCAAATATTTTTTCAAACCTTTTATTAAATTCTTTCATATGTAGTCAGACTCAGAGTGAGTTTTATTTGTCCCTTCTTTTGGACTTTTCTTCTTTTCGCTTACTTTTTGACTTATCTTTCCTTAGAATATGTTAAAAACCGGCTATCGCCCTGGAGTGATTACTACACACCGTCCTCCATGAAGTAGCTCAATTCTTGCTTTCGAATATCTACAACATATAGATTCTTAACTTTTTATTTATCTAGACCTAATGTACATCATTAATCGGTAATCTTATATGGATCTGTAACCATTAGGCAATTCAGGCCTAACAAGGGAATCAAGTACCATCTAGCTTCAAGGACCCTTCTATATGTTGCACTTGTGCTCTTCTTAAATCAACGCCTTCTAATATGACTTATTTCCAATTGGATAGTTAGGATAGGCATATATCTTCAACTTCATCTATTGCTCCAACTCATAGTTGCATTATCCATCTATTCAGAACACAGTTGCAACTACTTATATAGTTGGAATTTATAAGATTTGGCATATAATATGTATAATTATAGATAAAAATACAAATATGTTCACTCAATGTATCCTAATCCTTTTGATCAACTAACCTAAGCTCTGATACCAAATGTAACAATCCACATTTGAATGGCCAGAATTTTCACTAAATCAAAAACCAAAGTCCACTCTTTGGTGCTGGTATCCTGTAGATAACAAAAGCATATCAGAGTGCTATCAATATAAACTCACAATGGAATAGTAAAGTACAATAAAACATATGATTACTGACCAAGGCTGAAACCTTTGATCTCTAATGCCCTTGTTAATGTCAAGAATGCATAAGGAAATATGTCCTTCCACCATTCCGGCGTATACTAGTACTGTCCGTCTAAAGCTATCCTATGGGTTGTAATGAGGATGGGGTCATAAAAAATTTCCGATGACCGGTAAATTACACACTTTATTCATAACACCAGCCTTTGCCGATTGTCTTCTATTACATGTTATTTCTATTGCGTTACTTAGTTATCTTGATTTCATGTACGTGTATGATACGCCCTATCTACCCGAGGCAGACAATAACTATATATATATAAGTACCATAGTCCCCTTTTGGACCATGATACTTTCCTTGCTAGTATCCGTAACTCGGTACCTCATCAAGATCAATCGTAGACGCAGTATCATGTCCTCACCATAATGCATACCAGGGAACTCCATAGTGCTTAATAAGGCTATAGAACTATTTAGCCATATTCTATTCGTCTTGCTTTATATCATGGACCCAACTTCATGGCCTATTCTATTCGTTTTAAAGACCTTTATTTAAGGATTATCTAGCCTTACCTCCTCACAATAAAACCAACAAACAACTATGAGGTGGTGCATGTCTTAAACGTGGTCTATACTAGTACAAGGTATAGCTTGTTTAGGTGTAACCTCTGTCTTTCCACTGATCACTCAGGGTCGATGGCGATCTCAACCTACATAAATAGGTTTTATTCTCATATATGGTACCAACCTCACTTTTACAATGTAAGCCTACACTCACCGTCCTATTTAGATTGCCTAATGTAATCTAGGAAATGCCTATTTGATTACTTAACGTACCCTCGAAAAGGTTGAAGCAGACTCTACTTGCCCTTTGACACTTCGACCAAGGAAAACCATCATACTTTGGTATATTCCCTTAATCTATAAGAGAATGTATAATTCCACGGTGTAACGACCCGCCTTTTTGACCTTCGAAAGTCGACACCAAACACTACCACTGTGTTCAAATGTCGCGCATCCAATCGACAAAAGGGCAGATTGTTAGGATAAATAAAAAGAAAAGAACATAGAACAGAGAAAAACAGAATCTCACAACGGAACCGACAACTTATAACATAACAAGGACAATAGAAACTATCACTCTAAACATACATAGTATATCGGAGTTAAAAACAAACCTTATCAGCTGGACAGTTATAAAATCCTGACCATACAAATGCCGATAGGTATACTATATAATATAGCGGAAAATAAAATACTACGACAGAAGAATCTTCAGCTCCCCTCCATGAATTCCATAACACCAAAGCCAACCTGGGAAAATACTCGGTTTGACCCGAGCATTACAAATAAACAACACCCGAATTAGTCTGGAAATACTAGCATGGAATAACTCGAATAATGGGGAACATATATAAAAATTCTGTGAGACCACACTGCTAACGCAAAATGGATTTTTACCTCACAAGAATAACATCCATACATGCAAGAGCAGAAATAAATATTAGGAAACGAATCCAAATATGATTGAGCATAAATAATATTAAACCAGACTTGGAAGAATGGAAATAACCGAGTAAAATCCAAACTGGGCAGAATGGATAGAACAAGGAAAATAGTCCTATTCGATAGAATTGACTAAATAAGGTAACGGTCCAAACTCGATAGAATGGGCTAAATAAAGTAACAGTCCAAACTTTATAGAACGGGCTAAATAAAGTAATAATCCAAACCCGATAGAATGGGCTAAATAAAGTAACAGTCCAAACTCGATAGAATGTACTAAATAAACACTTAAACGCTGTGATGAGTAGTTGGCTCTACTCGTAGCAATTTAAAGCTAAAACAGATTTAGGGTTTTTGAATCAATTAAGGAAAGGAAATTTTTCAACAAATGACTAGGAGGGTGCGCCCCCCCCCCCCCCGAAAGTATACATCTAGAAATATACTTGAGAACTCTGATGGCTCTCGGACACGTCCAAGCCAAACCCCGCCAACGGTTACCGAGAATCCAAGTATTTCACATCTCAATGCACAAAAATCGATTCCAATCTAGAGTGGATGTGAAAATACCCTAATGGGAGCAACCCCACATAGCTTGGCTTCCACTTGCTCTTTAGGTTTAGTCCTTTCCGACAAAGGATAACAAAGCTTAAGTGAGCAACACATCGCCTTAGAGTGACGAAAATAGTGGCCGAAGTAACCGATGGCTGAGATACCAACTATCAAGGACATAAAATGATCGTATATAGAAATTAATCTAGTATACTTATCACCACTCATTGAATTCAAACTTGTACTATTTCTAGGTTAACAATAATACTGAACAAGTCAAGGTAGTGTTACCTCAAAATCATGTCACACAATTATTATTAACTTTCAAAATAGCGACAAGTCTACTTCTTCGATGTTTAGTGCTAATTATACAAATAAATCGTTTCCATATAAGTCATTCGGTTTACAAAAATAATTCATTTCCATATACGAATCAACCTTTTTCTTTTTAAAAATGAACTGAACTATTTGGCTTGATTTCCATATTGGTAAAACACTTTTAGAATTAGTTCCAGATTGTAAAAACGTTAAGAGAATAATTTTTTCTAAGTGTGCGACCCCGAAGGCCTAAACCAACATCAGACCGAACACCCAGAAGATTATCCAACTTATCATCCCATTAATCGAGTTCCAATTCCCTTTTATATTTAAAAACAATATTAATTATCTCGAAATATAATTAATTACATTTAAAATCCCTTTAAATAAACAATTCATTATCTATAATAAAATAGATAACTATTTCTAAACACTTTTATAACATTGGTAAATTAACTTTAAAATCTTCATTAAATTAGTTTATTGACTTTAAATCGGTTTATTAAAGCAATTTTTATTATATTAGTAAATTTACTTTAATCACCTGTATTAAATCAATTAATTAAAAGGATTTATTAAATTCAAATGGTCATTAATTAAATGAATAATTAATCTCAAACATCATTAATTAAAATGATCAGTAATTTTAAATTCCATTAATTAAAATAATTAATGAAGTTTAAAATAATCATAAATTAATCGGATTAATTAACTTCAAACTCCATTAGCTAAAACCATTAATTAAAACATCATTTGTTAAAATGATTTATTTAATTATAAAACATCATTAATTAAGCTGATTTAACTAAACTCTAAAAATGGTTAAAACAATTAAATAAATTTAAAAACAATCATTGATTATAATGATTAATTAAATTCAAATATCATTATTTAAAATGATTAATTACTTTTAAGTATCATTAATTAAGATGATTGTAATTTCAATTATCATTAATTGAAATAATTAATTTAATCCCATCATCATTAATAAAAATAATTAATTAAGTTAAATAAATTAATTAAACTCCATTATCCTTAATTAAAGAATTAATTAAACTCAAATAATCATTAGTTAAAATGATTAGTTAAGTGTAAAACATCATTAGCAAAAATGATTAATTAAATCCAAAGTTAAACCAATTTTAATCATCATTTATTAAATTGGTTAATTAATCTCAAATTAATTAATTTAAAAGATGAATTAATTTAAATTATCATTAATAAAAATGATCAATAAATTTTCAATATTCTTGTTAGCGGAAACACAAGCTCAAGTTCATACGATAGTCTTTTGGGGATGAAATTTAATAAATGACGATATAGCGAAAATCGCTATAACAGCATTTAAACCATTAAAGGGAATATCAAAAATTAATTTTAATTAACTCTCAATATTACAACATAATGATGTAAATAAAAAATTTATGGTCGAGAAACCCCTTTTGGATCTCTCTACATATTTTCCCTGCAAAACAATGGTTATCGATAATATATATATAATCATATGGGTTTATAACGATCAAATTAATATGTCAGCCATTTTCCAAATGGAAATTCTACCAAACAAGCAATCAAACAATTTCAACTAACATCCAATTAATCAATAAACATTTATAACATCATTAATATGATATAATAAAATTTAATGTGAGTTAAACTCACATTGATTCCAGTTATCGTCGAATCGTTCTGTTATGAACTAAAATCGAACAGGCGTTCGATATTAGCTTGAAATTCTACAAGCTCCAAATCCGACCAAACCAACTCCATTGCAAAGATGATGTCCCTACGAGTGCAACGCAACTCGTTTCACTCGAATAATGGGGAACATATATAAAAATTCTGTGAGACCACGCTGCTAACGCAGAATGGATTTTTACCTCACAAGAATAACATCCATACATGCAAGAGCAGAAATAAATATTAGGAAACGAATCCAAATATGATTGAGCATAAATAATATTAAACCAGACTTGGAAGAATGGAAATAACCGAGTAAAATCCAAACTGGGCAGAATGGATAGAACAAGGAAAATAGTCCAATTCGATAGAATTGACTAAATAAGGTAACGGTCCAAACTCGATAGAATGGGCTAAATAAAGTAACAGTCCAAACTTTATAGAACGGGCTAAATAAAGTAACAATCCAAACCCTATAGAATGGGCTAAATAAAGTAACAGTCCAAACTCGATAGAATGTACTAAATAAACACTTAAACGCCATGATGAGTAGTTGGCTCTACTCGTAGCAATTTAAAGCTAAAACAGATTTAGGATTTTTGAATCAATTAAGGAAAGGAAATTTTTCAACAAATGACTAGGAGGGTGCGCCCCCCCCCCCCGAAAGTATACATCTAGAAATATACTTGAGAACTCTGATGGCTCTCGGACACGTCCAAGCCAAACCCCGCCAACGGTTACCGAGAATCCAAGTATTTCACATCTCAATGCACAAAAATTGATTCCAATCTAGAGTGGATGTGAAAATACTCTAATGGGAGCAACCTCACATAGCTTGGCTTCCACTTGCTCTTTAGGTTTAGTCATTTCCGACAAAGGATAACAAAGCTCAAGTGAGCAACACATCGCCTTAGAGTGACGAAAATAGTGGCCGAAGTAACCGATGGCTGAGATACTAACTATCAAGGACATAAAATGATCGTATATAGAAATTAATCAAGTATACTTATCATCACTCATTGAATTCAAACTAGTACTATTTCTAGGTTAACAATAATACTGAACAAGTCAAGGTAGTGTTACCTCAAAATCATGTCACACAATTATTCTTAACTTTCAAAATAGCGACAAGTCTACTTCTTCGATGTTTAGTGCTAATTATACAAATAAATCGTTTCCATATAAGTCATTCGATTTACAAAAATAATTCATTTCCATATACGAATCAACCTTTTTCTTTTTAAAAATGAACTAAACTATTTGGCTTGATTTTCATATTGGTAAAACACTTTTAGAATTAGTTCCAGATTGTAAAAACGTTAAGAGAATAATTTTTTCTAAGTGTGCGACCCCGAAGGCCTAAACCAACATCAGACCGAACACCCAGAAGATTATCCAACTTATCATCCCATTAATCGAGTTCCAATTCCTTTTTATATTTAAAAACAATATTAATTATCTCGAAATATAATTAATTACATTTAAAATCCCTTTAAATAAACAATTCATTATCTATAATAAAATAGATAACTATTTCTAAACACTTTTATAACATTGGTAAATTAACTTTAAAATCTTCATTAAATCAGTTTATTGACTTTAAATCGGTTTATTAAAGAAATTTTTATTATATTAGTAAATTTACTTTAATCACATGTATTAAATCAATTAATTAAAAGGATTTATTAAATTCAAATGGTCATTAATTAAATGAATAATTAATCTCAAACATCATTAATTAAAATGATCAGTAATTTTAAATTCCATTAATTAAAATAATTAATGAAGTTTAAAATAATCATTAATTAATCGAATTAATTAACTTCAAACTCCATTAGCTAAAACCATTAATTAAAACATCATTTGTTAAAATGATTTATTTAATTATAAAACATCATTAATTAAGCTGATTTAACTAAACTCTAAAAATGGTTAAAACAATTAATTAAATTTAAAAACAATCATTGATTATAATGATTAATTAAATTCAAATATCATTATTTAAAATGATTAATTACTTTTAAGTATCATTAATTAAGATGATTGTAATTTCAATTATTGTTTGCACAAAAAATGGACAAACACCTCAAAGTTGTATGGTTTAGTAGATCTTATGTTGTTCTTAGTGATTTGAGTGATTTATGCAAATATATGAAAAACAGGGGCTAAACTGTAAAAAGACACGCAAATTTATAGTGGTTCAGCCAGAATGTGCCTACGTCCACTCTATATGTTATTTCTCTTCTCTTGTTTTGATTACAAGTACAAAGCTTTGATACAAGTAAAAGAAAGTTGTTTGAAAGTTCTCTCCGTGCTTGAGCTCTCAAACTTGTCCCCCATTGTTGTACCCCTGCCCCTCTATTTATAGAGTGAGACTGGGGGTAGGGGTCTTGGAGGTATACAATTGCTGGTGGGCCTGGGCTGACGTGATCTGGCCTGGTGAAGTTGGTTCGGTAGTAGGTGGACCGGTGGTTGGTCCGGTAGTGGGTGGACCGGTGGTTGGTCTGGTAGTTGGAGTGGAAGGAGGGTTCATTCGGTAGTGGGTGGACCAGTGGTTGGTCCGGTAGTTGGAGTGGAAGGAGGGTTCATTCGGTAGTGGGTGGACCGGTGGTTGGTCCGGTAGTTGGAGTGGAAGGAGGGTTCAGCGAAGTCTGGTCCGGTGAGGTCATGGATCGGCGAGGGTTTGGTGGTAGTGGAGGTAGCTGGTTCGGTGATGAGAGTTGGAGTGGAGTGGGGTTGATTCGGCGGTCTTGGTCCGGTGGGATTTCGTCCAACATTTGCCCCCCAAAGTGGGGCATATGCCAGCATGTGCCTCGCTTTGTTTTTAGTTCATTCGGTTTCGCTTGTCGAGATGGTTGGTTCGGTAGTCCAGATTTGTCTATAAGTATGGGACATATGCTTTCATGGTTTCTTGCCTAAACGAGATAGCCGAGCATTGACTTCTTGCTGAACCAGGAGTGTCGTCAACGTGTTTGACCGGACCAAAGCTTTAGCCGAACCAAGGTGCTTAACCGAACCAAAGTGCTAGCCGAACCAAAGTGTTTCTTTTCACCGAATCAGGTATTGATCCTCTCTCTTTTTGCCGAATGGGTTTTCACCGAGTGGATTTGGTGACCCCGAGTGCCGAATGAAATCATATTTTTGTTTATATCTTCTGTTCTAACGACGTGCTTTTCCGTGTTGCAGATAGATGTCTCAAAGAGTAGAAACCCGATCAGAGAAAAAGAGATCTCATGACAGAGAAGAGCCTTCCGCCATGCCCCCAGCTCAGCCAGGACCTGTCCGCCACGGGCCCGCCCCGAGATCATTAGTGGATGGGTACGGCCCTCAGGAGCTTCTGAACTCCCCGCCCGATTGCTTTCCCAGCTCCCTCAAGGAAGAACAGCTCGATGTCATCTCCCGTTCTTTCGGAATTGATAGGGCGCGCATGCTGTTGCCAGGGAGAGAAGTTATGCCATATGACCCTCCCGAAGGGTACTTTGCCTATAGCAGATACCACTGTATGTGTGGTGCCATCCTGCCTCTTAATGCTTGGGTAGCCAGCTTCCTTACATATCTAAAGGTGGCCCCATTCCAGCTTCAACCCAACTCCTATGCTATACTGGTGAGCCTCTTCGTCATCTTCCAGGGGAAGTATGGGCGTGCTCCTTCCAACCGGGAGATCCGGTACTTATATAATCTGAGGGGCTATAAGAAGGGGTCCCCATATATCAGCTTGGAGTCAGTTGTAACCTTCAAGCCGGTCTTGGATCTGTATTCTAAATTCAGCATGTTCAAGAAGGAGTGGTTCTTCGTCAGGGACGACTCTGTTTCTATTCGGCGTTTCACCTCTGGATGTAAGTCCATGCTTTATTTATAATTTCCATTCGAGTTGCGATACTTCTTCTCATACGTTTCTATTTTTGCTAGCGACAGGTGGCTTTGCGATTGTGGAGACTGATCGCCTGGTTCAGACGGCGGCTGAGATAGAAGCTATCCCCGGGAAAGATAGATTAGCTGCCTACCTGATCAGAAATGCGACCCTTCTGGAGTATAACTTGATCCTCCCACAGCAGTCAGTAGTCAAGCTGAGGGAAACGGCGGAGGAGAGGGCGGCTGCTCAGGCTAAGGGAGGTGTCATGGTTGAGAGTGGCAAGAGGAAACCTTTCGCGAAACCTCCAGCTGTCGGAGGTAAGAAACTTAAGAAGTCGGACGGTCCTTCCCCCAGCAATTGTCCACTTACCCAGGGGGAGGAAGACGTAGAGGAGGAAAGAGGTGAGGGTGGAGATGGTCGGGAAGGTGATGATGGTGGCGATGTCATCGGGGCCTTGCTTTCTGGGCAGGCAGGCGAGATTCAGGAGTGGACGGATGATGCATTTCGTCAGGCTTTTGAGGGGCTGGATGGAGAAGCGGCTTTGGTAGAGAAATCCGGGAAAGCCGACAAGGCTGGGACCGGTGCAAGCGAATCTTCTTAGATTACTCCAGCCAAGGTGGCTCTGACGACTCAAGGTGAACTTTTGACTCCCGCAGGCTCCATTTATGATAGGGACTTAGGAATATTTTATGATCCGCTCCCGTCCTGGAATGAAATCCAGGACTCATTGCAGTATCCTACTCCTCCCCAGGGTTTGTATAACAGATGTGTTTCCTTTCTTCTTTTAACTTTTAATTTACCGCGTTTCTTGAATTATGGATCAATGTAAGCTTGTGACACTTGTTCTTTATATCAGGAGCAGGTAACACGGCCAAGGCCTCAGATCTTCGGCACAGGCTTGAACAATACAAGCTTTCCAAAGCTTCCGCCAAGCCGAAGCCTTCGACCCACCGTTCCGGGGATGTAGTCGGCTACCGTCCTCTTCTCGAGGTTATTGAAGAGGGTATTCAAAAGAGAAAGAGGAGTCATCCCTCATCTGAACCTTCACTTGGTCCTCATCCCCCAGTTCAGCCTCTTCATGATATCACGGAGGAGGATAGCGAGTTTGCACTCTCTCCGCACCCGTTCGTAAACCCTACCGTTATTCAGATTGATCGTCCTGATTTGGCTCGTAATCCATTTGTGGGTCACCCTGATCTGGATCCAGGTTCTCATGATATTACCTTTGACGAGGTTACTGGTGAGCACCTTCTTCCCCGCAATCCCATGGTACGGGTGCTTGATGAGGCTAAGTCCTTAGATCTTGATCTACTTACTACTCGGATAGTTACCATAGGAGACGAGGCCAAGGCTAATATTGATCGGGTGGCGGAGGAGACTAGGAAGCTGATGGGGCATCATGCCCGGCTGGTTAAGGCTGGAGAGGAGATTGGGAGTGCCAACATCCGACTACGATTGATGGTTTCGGACCAGGCCAAACAGCTCGCTGATCAGGCCATTCAGATCTCTCAGCATGGGACTGCCTCCGGGAGGTTGAGGAAGGCTATGGAGGAGGCTAGTAAGGCGGAACTGCGGAAGATGGAGGCTGCCTGCAAGGAGCAGATAAATATGGCCATCTCGACAGTGGATGAGGTTCGGAGGGCGGATCTTGAGCGGGTAGAGGAGCTGTCGGGGAAGCTTGAAGCCGCAGAGCTTGCTCAGGTTAGGCTGAAGGAGGAGATGGAGGCGATGCAGAGATCTCTTCAGGCTGACTGCTCGAGATACCGATTGGAGAGAGAAACTGCCGTTGGAAGGTTGTCGGCTTCCGAGGCCCGGATGAGGGAGTTTGAGGAGAATGAGGGGATGATGGATGAAATGCTTCAGGACATGTACTTCCGAACTTGGAAGCAGGGCAACCTATCCTGGATGGATGATTATCCTAGGGTCATGGCTAAGATTTATCTTCGGGCTCTGGAGGAGGCTAAGGCGGATGCGGATAAAGAGGGTGGCATGGCCTTCGGCATGGATGTGGTCACTGCCCAGTTTACCAAGGAGGAGAAGGTGGCGGTGAAGGAGGGTATGCGGTTGCTTGCTGCTGAGGAGGCAGGCGTGCAAGTAGAGGATGACGACCAGGATAGTCAAGAAGCAGGTGCTGGTAAGTCTTCCTTTTTAGTCTCTCCATTAACTTGGTTGCTTATCACTAATGAATCCTTTCTCTGACTGGACAGGTGGTCAACAGGACAAGGATAAAACTCCACTGCAGCCGGCCCCTTGATCAGACCTGAAAAAACTCTTTTTGTGGACTTGACAGGGTTGTATATGTTAGTCTTAAAACAGTAGAGTAACTTTTAGGTTGTAACTCCTGCTACTTGTAATAAATAGCTCTATTCTTGATGTGTGATTTTAAAACTTAATCTGATTTTGTCGTCCTTCGAATGTTTTTTGCTGTTTTGATATGTTGTATAAGAAATATAGCTATGCATATTCTTGTAATTAAATGGTGTTTGATGTCAGGTTCTGGTTTTAAAACATAATTTCATGACTTGCAATATTAGCGTGTGGTGTGAACAAATTATAGTCATGTATTTGTACACAAAAGAAGAAAATACCGCCTTCCATGTTTTAATCGTAGATGGCAGTTTTGAATATCTTGTATGACCGAGCATGGAACGCAGTCGAATGCCCTGCCATCCAATTGTGAGTCCCTACACCCATTGGCGAGAATCTCCTACTCTGCATCCTGTACTTTAGGGACTATTATAGAGGGTAGGAGAAAAGCTTTTTAAGTAAATTGAAATATGTGAAAAAGTAAAACTTCCAATCACGGAAGGCCTTCGATGTTCTTAAGTTCGTGGCAAACGGGTTTTGTAGTCACTTTCCCTAGCTGTGGGTCTTGGAGACATTTGTCACCCATCTTACGCCTCCGCGGGGAGTTAATTCTTTTTTACCACAGCCGCACTTAAGACACATCGGAGCCGAGATCGCGCACAGTAACTACCCGGGCCATTATGGCCCGTAATCGTGGGTATTATTCGATTTACTGTGGCCGGCTAGCGTGGGTGCCGATCGTCAACTGTGAACTGCCCCTGGCTGGCCACACCTTATGTTGGGGCTTATAGTCGGTTCACAGTTGCCGGCGAGCCTAACGCCGTAATGAGCTGCCTCGGCTATAGTCGGCCTTCTCGGTGGCTTATAATCGGCTCATTACAGTTGGCTTTAAGGGCCGTCGCGAGCAATGAGTTAACCCGCAGCAGAGGGATGCTGGAGCAAAAGTGTCTCATTGGCGAGGGCATAGATTCGCATAGTACCTGTTAGGTTTTGCCCAGGTGAAGTTGCGCCGTGGAGTGCTTTGAGTGGAAATGCTATACGCATAGGATTTTGTTCAACAGAAAAGGATAAAGTTAACAAGTAGCCAAGATATAAAGGAACAAGTTAAAAAAGAGACAAGGTTTTTTAAAGTGGTTCGGCATGAAAAGGCCTACGTCCATTGATTCTCTTTGTTAATTCACTTTATATGGGCAGTACAAGTTAAGAAAAGTATCGACGGAGGTGCTGGATGTTCCATGCCCTCTGGAACACCTCTCCGTCCACTGTTGACAAAATATAAGCTCCATTGTGGAGATCTTTATGAATTACATATGGTCCATCCCAGATTGGGTCTAGTGCTCCGGGGCGAGGGAAGATTCGCTTGAGGACAAGA
Source organism: Allium fistulosum (assembly GCA_030737815.1). Taxonomy (NCBI): domain Eukaryota; kingdom Viridiplantae; phylum Streptophyta; class Magnoliopsida; order Asparagales; family Amaryllidaceae; genus Allium; species Allium fistulosum. The sequence goes on along the minus strand of CM060904.1, from coordinate 1,186,568,918 downwards.
TCCCCTTCTTGTAAGGTACGATGCTTGACTTTGGAGTTGTATTGTGCTGCCACTTTCTGCTTGTGGGCTGCTGTTTTAAGGACTGCATCATTTCTTCTCTCCTCAACTAGATCCAAAGACATGTGGAGGAGTTTTTCATTCTCTTCTGGGTTATAGTGGATCCTACGGTGGGAAGGCACAATGGTTTCAACTGGGAGCATAGCCTCCGATCCGTATGCCAAAGAGAAAGGAGTGTGCCCCGTTGATGTTCTGAAAGATGTGCGGTAGGCCCACAATGCCGTAGGGAGTTCATCCACCCAAGCGCCCTTTGACTTTTCGAGCTTCTTTTTGATCAGAGTTTTCAGAATTTTGTTGACTGCTTCGACTTGTCCGTTTGCCTGGGGATATGCTACGGATGAGAAGCTTTTATGAATTTCGTGCTCTCGGCACCAGTCGGCGAATTCCTCGCTGTCAAACTGAAGTCCATTGTCTGATATGATTTTGAGTGGGACTCCGTACCTGCATAGAACATTTTTGATCAAGAAGTTAATAACTTTTGTTGAAGTCACTTTATTCAGAGGTTCCGCTTCCACCCATTTGGTGAAATAATCAACTACCACTATAGCATATTTGGCCCCGCCTCGGCCCATCGGTAGCTCGCCGATTAAGTCAATTCCCCATATTGTGAAGGGCCAAGGGCTGGTCATTTGAGTAATCTCAGTTGTTGGTAGCCGCGGAATCTTAGCAAATTTTTGGCATCTGTCACACTTTTTGACGAAATCTAAGGCGTCCTTGCTTAAGGTGGGCCAGAAATATCCATATCGGAGTATCTTTTTTGCTAATGTTTTCCCTCCGGTGTGATCTCCGCAGCTCCCCTGATGGATGTTGGATAAGATTTCCTTGGCTTCCCTCCCAGCGACACACCTTAATAACGGGTTAGAGAATCCGCGCCGATAGAGGATGTCTTCTTGTATTGTGTAGCGGGAATCTTTCCTCAAGATTTTCTTGACTTCGTTACGCCCGTTGGGTAGTGTGCCACTTTGTAGGTAGTCTCGGATGGGAGTCATCCAAGTTGCTTCTTCGGTTGCAGCTATCAGATTCACTTGCTCAAAACTTGGGGCCAATTGCTTTGAGATGGTTACTGCCCCGAAGATGGTGATGTCTCTCACACTTGCTTGCTTTGCCAATTCGTCGGCCTCTCGGTTCTCTTCCCAAGGGATGTGTTTGACTAAGTAGTGGTCCAATCGGCTGAGAAGTAACTTGGTCTTCTTTAGATATGCTATGAGTAGTTCTTCTCGAGCTTGGAATTCTCCTAGTATTTGATTAACAATAAGTTGAGAATCGCTATGAAGACACAAAGAATTGGCTCTGATTTCTATGGCAATTTCTAGTCCGGCTATCACTGCTTCATATTTTGCATCGTTGTTGGTGGCAGCAAACTCCAACCTTATAGCATAGTGCAGTTTGTTTCCCCTGGGAGTGATTATTACCACACCTGCCCCCGAGCCTTGTTCGTTTGATGCACCATCCACAAAGAGATTCCACTTGATATCTTCTGCTATTTCCAATTTCTCCTTATCTTCGTTGGTAGTGAATTCTGCAATGAAATCAGCCATGGCTTGTCCCTTGATGGCGGTGCGAGGGTGATAGGTGATATCATACTGACTTAGTTCAATGCACCATTTAAGTAGTCGCCCAGAAGTGTCGGGACGATGGAGTACCTGCCTCAGTGGTTGATCAGTCAGAACTTTGATGGAATGGGACTGGAAGTAGTGACGCAGCTTTCGTGATGTGATTAGTAAACAGTATGCTAGCTTCTCAAGTTTAGGATATCTGACTTCTGCCCCAGTAAACCTTTTGCTGACGAAGTAAACTGGCTGCTGCGTCCGGTTGTCTTCCCTTACCAAGGCTGCGCTTAGGGCGTGAGATGACACAGCAAGGTATAGGTATAATTCTTCGCCTTCGCTTGGAGTCGAGAGTACCGGTGGTTTCTGGAGGTGTTCGATTAGGTTAAGGAAAGCGGTTAAGCATTCGTCAGTCCATTCGAACTTTCCCTTGTCTTTCTTTAGGGCTTCGAAAAAGGGGACGCACTTGTCCGTCGCCTTGGAGATGAATCGGCTTAGAGCGGCCACTTTTCCATTCAAACTTTGCATTTCCTTCCGAGTGGAAGGTATCTTGATATCCCTTAGCGCTCGGACTTGTTCAGGGTTTGCTTCTATCCCTTTGGCATGAACAATGAATCCTAAGAACTTTCCTGATGACACTCCGAAGGAGCATTTTAGTGGATTCAACTTCATTCCATATTGTCGAAGTACTTGAAACATCTTTCCTAGGTGGCTTACGTGATCTTTGGCTTTCCTTGACTTTACCAGCATGTCATCCACATATACTTCCATAGTTTGTCCTATTAGCCCTGCAAACATCTTATTGACGAGGCGCTGGTAGGTGGCTCCTGCATTTTTAAGTCCGAAAGGCATTACCTTATAGCAGTATAAACCCCGGTCGGTGATGAAACTAGTGTGGTCTTGGTCGGGAGCATGCATAGGAATTTGGTTATATCCTGAGTATGCGTCCATAAAAGATAGGAGCTCGTGCCCGGCTGTGCTGTCTACAAGTTGGTCGATTCTGGGAAGTGGGAAGCAATCCTTTGGGCAGGCGTCGTTTAGGTTGGAAAAGTCAATGCAGGTTCGCCACTTCCCATTAGCCTTTTTTACCAGCACCGGGTTGGCAATCCATTCCGGGTAGATAGCTTCTCGTATGAAGTCATTGGCGAGTAGATTCTTTACTTCTTCATCGAGGGCTGCTGATCGCTCTGCCCCCATACTTCTCTTTCTTTGTTTTACAGGCACCTTGGTAGGATCAATGTTTAATACGTGGCATGTTATGTCGGGGGAGATTCCGGTCATGTCAGCGTGTGACCAAGCGAATACATCCAAGTTGTGGCGGAGAAAATCGATGAGTTGTTCCTTCAATTCGGCTTTTAGTTGGGACCCAATTTTCAATAGTCTACTTGAGTCGTGCTTGTCTACAGATATAAACTCCATAGCCTCTGCAGGCTCGGCGGTGGCCTCCTCCTCTTTGTCCCTAGGGTCTAATTCATTGAAAGGGTCGCTGGTATATCGAAGAGGAGGGGCTTTCTTTAGTTGCTATGCTTCTAGACTTTTTGTGCAGAGGGCAATCTCTACACCCTTCCTTTTATCCTTCCTGTGGTTGTTGCGAAGTTCAGTCACATAGCAATCTCGAGCAACATCCTGGTCTCCTTCCACTTCCCCTACTCCATTGTCTGTTGGAAATTTCATCTTTAGGCACCATGGGGCTAGGACAATTTGGAAGTCAGACAAGGCTGGTCTTTCTAAGAAGGCATTGTAGGCCGAATGGTTTTCTATTAGCACGAACGTCTGCTTCCGTACAATGGAGCGGGGATGGCTTCCAATCTCAACAAAGAGGTCCAGTTGCCCGAGGGGCATCTTAGCATCCCCAGTGAAACCGTGTAGTGGTTTATCGCAGGGAGAAACATCCTTCATTGATAGCTTCATTTTGTCGAATGCGTGTTTGAACAGGATGTTTACTGAGCTTCCAGTGTCTACCAGGATTCGGTAAACTTCGGCGGGACCAAGTCGGGCAGAGATGACCATGGGATCCATGTGAGGGTATTGCCTTCCTTCTAGGTCACGCTTACCGAATGTGATGTCATTACTTTCTTTCCGCTTCGGGTGGCGCTGTTCTATAACCGAATTGACATAGTCTTTATTGTCTCTAAGCGACTTTCCATATCTTTCCATCTCTTTCCAGCTTCTGTCTGCGATGTGCGGCCCTCCTGAGATGGTATGGACCACTATCTTCTCTTGACTAGAGCTGCTAGCGTTGCGGTTTCCTCTGTCGGCCCCCGGTGAGGGTAGCCTTGGGTTTTCAATGGCAGGAGCTGGGGTCCTGTCCTGACCTTTTACATAACGTTCCAGTTTCTTCCTTCTGATGTGTTCCTCAATCAGATCTCGGATATGATGGCATTCGTTGGTATCATGCCCGTGAGATTCGTGGAAGCGGCAGAACTTTCCAGCCTTCTGTGCATTATTTGATTTCTTCTTGTATGGTGGGCGTTTGTGTCTAACCTCGCCTTGGGTGGCAAGGAAGATATTTTCGACGGTCTCGTTCAAAGGAGTGTAAGTGTCGAATCTTGGTCCTGGCCGATATAGGCGCTTTTCTCCCTTCTTGCCCCCAGCATTGTCTCTGGAATCATTTCTTCGAACGTCCCTTGCCAAAGCAGGGGCGTTGCCATGGGTTGTCTTATTTTGCTGTCCTGACTGCCTCTCAATGGCAGCATCCTCAAGCCTCATGTATTTCCCGGCTTCATGGAAGAAATCGGGTAAAGTAGCTGGTTTTTCTTTTGTCAACCTTCTAGCAAATTTAGTGTTTGGATGCACACCACTACAGAGGGCCATTAGGATAAGCTTCTCATCGGCATCTTGGACTGCGGCTGCTGCGGCGTTGAATCTGGTTAGGTATTGCTGCAGCTTCTCTCCAGGTTTCTGTTTGACGCTGGATAAGGAATAAGCGTCCTTAGGTTGCTCCACATGAAGGCGGAACTGATTGATAAATTTTTCCTTCAACATTTCCCACGAGCTGATGGATCCCTGGGGTAGATGACAGAACCAGGAGGTAGCAAGATCTGCTAAGAAGAGCGGAAAGCATTTGCACAGTACTCCCTCTGTCGCCCCACTCATGAGCATATGTTGCGTGTACCTCTGTAAGTGTACAACGGGGTCGGAGGTCCCTTTGTAGGGTTCCATTGTTGGCATCTTCCATTCTCGGGGGGTGATAGAAATTTCGATATTGCGGGCGAAAGGGCTGGTTACCCTAGCGCCTATCCCTCGATCTCTTTGCTCCCGTTGCACACACTCTCTGAATAAGCGTGCCATCCTTTCATCAGAATTTGGAGCAGATAGAAATGAGTTTGGTTCTGTCCTGTGGGATTGATTCCGTCCAGATGACCTGTAGGGATGGTATCGTCTATCATTCCTCATATTTTCCAGTGGCTGCCTTTGATCTTCTGGGAGCATGCTAGGGTCAGCTACAGTTGGCCCTTGCCTAGATCTTCCCCTGCCGGGTTCTGATCTAAGCACTTCCTCGGGTCCAACTTCGGGCTGGACTCTAGCTCGGACCCGTTCACTGGCGTTTCCGTGGTTAGGTAGTATGACAGACTCAGCTACAGTTGACCTCCATCCGGTACCTCCCCCGTTGGGTTCGGTACCAAATGTTTCCTCAGGCCTAACTTCAGGCTGTGCTCGGTCTCGGCTCCTACCAAGGCTATTTCTGCCGTTAGCTCCTTCGAAGAAGGAAGATCTTTGTTGTCTCTGAGATTCTCCAGACTGGGACTCGCCCCATGATTCAGTGTTGCGGTTGGATTCTTCAGCGTCCCTTAAGCGTGACATGAGATGGTCCACCAAGGCTTCCTGCTGGGACGTGAAGCGGTTAGTTACTTCAACCACAACTCTGTCCAAATCTGCCCTAGTAATTGCTGTAGGCTGTTCTGTGGCAGGAGTGGTTGGGTTAGCCTATCCTTCATTTGTTACCGTTGCTGGAGGAGGACGATTTACTTGATTCGTGGCAGCTGGATCTGGAAGACTGCTGGATGCGATGTTTTTTCCTTTGTTAACATCTTTTCTCTGTTTGGGAGGCATGTTTTCCAAGTGGCGGACGATGCTGTTAGGAAAACTCGTTAAGTGGATGAAGCTGAAGCTTCGAGCTTCTACTTCTCAGTGAAAGCACCAAAAATGTTTGCACAAAAAATGGACAAACACCTCAAAGTTGTATGGTTTAGTAGATCTTATGTTGTTCTTAGTGATTTGAGTGATTTATGCAAATATATGAAAAGCAGGGGCTAAACTGTAAAAAGACACGCAAATTTATAGTGGTTCAGCCAGAATGTGTCTACGTCCACTCTACATGTTATTTCTCTTCTCTTGTTTTGATTACAAGTACAAAGCTTTGATACAAGTAAAAGAAAGTTGTTTGAAAGTTCTCTCCGTGCTTGAGCTCTCAAACTTGTCCCCCATTGTTGTACCCCTGCCCCTCTATTTATAGAGTGAGGCTGGGGGTAGGGGTCTTGGAGGTATACAATTGCTGGTGGGCCTGGGCTGACGTGATCTGGCCTGGTGAAGTTGGTTCGGTAGTAGGTGGACCGGTGGTTGGTCCGGTAGTGGGTGGACCGGTGGTTGGTCCGGTAGTTGGAGTGGAAGGAGGGTTCATTCGGTAGTGGGTGGACCGGTGGTTGGTCCGGTAGTTGGAGTGGAAGGAGGGTTCATTTGGTAGTGGGTGGACCGGTGGTTGGTCCGGTAGTTGGAGTGGAAGGTGGGTTCATTCGGTAGTGGGTGGACCGGTGGTTGGTCCGGTAGTTGGAGTGGAAGGAGGGTTCATTCGGTAGTGGGTGGACCGGTGGTTGGTCCGGTAGTTGGAGTGGAAGGAGGGTTCAGCGAAGGCTGGTCCGGTGAGGTCATGGATCGGCGAGGGTTTGGTGGTAGTGGAGGTAGCTGGTTCGGTGATGAGAGTTGGAGTGGAGTGGGGTTGATTTGGCGGTCTTGGTCCGGTGGGATTTCGTCCAACAATTATCATTAATTGAAATAATTAATTTAATCCCATCATCATTAATAAAAATAATTAATTAAGTTAAATAAATTAATTAAACTCCATTATCCTTAATTAAAGAATTAATTAAACTCAAATAATCATTAGTTAAAATGATTAGTTAAGTGTAAAACATCATTAGCAAAAATGATTAATTAAATCTAAAGATAAACCAATTTTAATCATCATTTATTAAATTGGTTAATTAATCTCAAATTAATTAATTTAAAAGATGAATTAATTTAAATTATCATTAATAAAAATGATCAATAAATTTTCAATATTCTTGTTAGCGGAAACACAAGCTCAAGTTCATACGATAGTCTTTTGGGGATGAAATTTAATAAATGACGATATAGCGAAAATCGCTATAACAGCATTTAAACCATTAAAGGGAATATCAGAAATTAATTTTAATTAACCCTCAATATTACAACATAATGATGTAAATAAAAAATTTATGGTCGAGAAACCCCCTTTGGATCTCTCTACATATTTTCCCTACAAAACAATGGTTATCGATAATATATATATAATCATATGGGTTTATAACGATCAAATTAATATGTCAGCCATTTTCCAAATGGAAATTCTACCAAACAAGCAATCAAACAATTTCAACTAACATCCAATTAATCAATAAACATTTATAACATCATTAATATGATATAATAAAATTTAATGTGAATTAAACTCACATTGATTCCAGTTATCGTCGAATCATTCTGTTATGAACTAAAATCGAACAGGCGTTCGATATTAGCTTGAAATTCTACAAGCTCCAAATCCGACCAAACCAACTCCATTGCGAAGATGATGTCCCTACGAGTGCAACGCAACTCGTTTCACTCGAATCCGACCTCGTACGAACAATTTACGAGTTAATGAACATTCATTGATTAATTAACTAAACAAATTAATTAATTTACATTTAAACAATAATTAACCTTTATAACAAAACCCTAATCCCCCCTATTCCACGATCTAACTTCCAGGCCGCCACAATCATCGACTCCCCATCGCACTGTGCCTCACCAACCACCGCCGCCCCTTTACAGGCAAACGCCCCACCTCGGCTCCACTCTATGACGAAGCCTTCAGCCTTCCAGTCGCCAAAGATGAAGCACGATCCCCAAAAAAATGTCGACTTCATGACTAGATCTTGGCCGTCGTAGGCCACCAATGGAAGATCGGATGGTGGCGATGAATTTGCAAAGACGAGGTGCACCTTTTTCCTCTTCAGCATGTCGCCTAATTTTGCCTCTAGCGACCGGAGCAATATTGGCCATTGGATGGACGAAACTAAAATGCCGACCAGGGTTAATCTCCTAGGGTTTTAGCAAAGATGAAAGGGTTAAGGTCCTTATATAGAAATCCTATCCGGCAGTATTCACGACTTAAAATTGATGAACTCCAAACGAGACGTGCCGCCTAGCGTTCCTAGCTAAATACCCATATTCCAAACACAATAGAATAGGTATCGAAAGCTACTTCCATCATATTCAGAAGATAGCTTTTCAAAATCAATTTATTTTAATTAAAGTTCTAAAAATAAATTCTACGCGTTTCAAGCTTGTACGACCAAACGATAAGTCCGATCGCTACGAAACTTGAAATCCTATAATAATTCACTATTACGGATCCGATGAAACTGGTTTCGTCGAAATCCAAGACTGTGCCCCGAAAGGCTAATTTCATAGATTTAAATAGTCAATTATCAATATTTATCCGGTCTATTTACATTTGTAAATAAATCTACAAATTAAATTCACCAATATTATTTATTAAATAAAAGGAGTTAAATAAAATTATTAAATCCATTTAATTAACATTTCAAATATTTAATTTTTCCTTATATTTGAATTATAAATTATTAAATCCCAAAATTCAATTATTTAAATATTTAAAATAAATTAAACATTCAAAATCAAATAACCAGAATTTTGGGTTGTTACATTCTCCCCTCCTTAAATGAATTTTGTCCTCAAAATTCCTAAGGAAGAAAATGTTTCCAAACCCTTAAGTTTTAAAACTATTAATTAGAATGAGTTATTAAACTTATTATCTTTTCAAAACAAATTAGTTGGAATAGATTTCGAAATTTACAAGTCTTTTAAATTCATTCATCTATACCAACTAATTCTCTTCTATTCATTCATTCTAAGTTATAACTTGAAAGTCAAATTTTAGTTATCAAATTTTTTAAAAAATTCTTAAAAAATTTCTAACTCTTAAATTTTCGAAAAATTAAGCCAGCGTCTCCTTTACGCGGCTCGATCGGTACAACTACAAATGGCATCAGCGGGCTCCAAACCAATCAAAAGAAAACAAAAGCCAAGTGGCCTGCCATATCTGGGCATAAAATCATCAATCAATTCAAATTTTCTAAATTTATTACGTACCTTTTTGCGTTTGATTTATAATTTGGCATGTAATTTATTATCTTTTATGCAAATGTAGGTGCACAAGAATCAAATAGAAATCTCTTGCATACTTGTACTTATGAAACCTAAAATAAAAATTAGGCTGACAAAAGCAATGTGGTGTAATTCTATATGTAAAAACTAGCATGATATAAATCTACATGTAACTAACAACCATATCTAACCATATGCAACAAACAAGCGGATATTCTATAATAGATGTTATGCATCCAACTATTTTCAGATGACAAATTTATATCTAAATATCCGGGTTTTTCAATTCAAAAATTTATTTTCAAATTTCTCAAACGAGAAAAATCAAAGCTTAAGATCAAAATGACAAGGAGGGGATCCCTCCAAATAAATGATGGTGAAACTCTAGAATCAAAACAACATGGAGCGTCCAATGGATTCTGGTTCCTCCAAAAACATCAACTAGAGTGAATAAATATCATTCCTTTCCAAAAATCTTCAAAAATTACCTTTCAAAATCATTGGGATTTAGGTCCTAATAACAACAATTTAAAATCTTTTGTCTATAAACTTAACTTTATAGACAATGGCATGTGAACTCACACCACCAATCAATTCAATTCAATCAAACCAAATCAATCAAATTCCATGAAGGAATAAACTAACACTAACAGTCAATCAAATTCCCATGGGGAAAACTTATCACTTAACATTGTTTTCGAAATGCCAAATGACTAACAACCCAAATACTTTTTTTACTTAGGTTCAAAACTTTCTTAATTGTCCAAAAATATAGATATTTTTCTAAGCGTACCGTTTTGCTCATTAGCCTTTGGTTATTGCTTAGAAGATTATCCAAACTCACACGGACAAAATGGGAATTTATACTCATTTTTTATTAGTTTCTTAATTATATCAATTTCTAATTCACTTATATTTTCACTTAGTATTTTATTCAATACTAAATTTAGTTATTAATTATTTCATAAATTCTCACCCAAGTTTAAAAAAATATTATATAAAGTTATTTCTTTATAAAAACATCAAAGCATAGCTTATTCCACTTTATTTACTTGTATAATACTCAACTATATCCTATGAGTACATACAAATTTTATTTTATTATTATTTATTTATTCAAAAATCTGGTTGGAGGTCAAATCAAATTATGGTTTCTTAAAACCGAGTCATTCTATTAACCTTTTTAACATATAGTGTTAAAACGAATAATATTTATGGGTCGACCCAATCAACAAGTGGTTCATACTACTTAGATGTTTTAAACAATTATATGGTTTCAATAAAAACAATGTTTATCGTAACCTTCTTATTTCATTTAATCCAATTTAGCCGTTTCTAATTTATCCCTTATCTTCTAAGGGAAAAATCCTATTTATCAAATAAATCCCTTATTACTAATACCTTTTGTTTTGGAAAACAATTCCCGTTTAAGGGAACTTAAAAATTAGATACCCGATTTTGATTTTAAAACTTACCTTTGAAAGCATACTTCATATATTTTTATATATAATAACTTCAAACAATTTATTTATTAAAACTCACTTTGGGTTTATTCGGATTTGAACTCATTTCGATCGCACAATGATAACGAGAATAATTTACTAAGTACTCCATAACATTCGCTCAAGTAAACGTCCGATCGTCACTTAGGAGATTATTCATATTACCACAAAACTAGTCGAAACAATTTCCTCCTAATTATCCCAAAGAAAATGTATTCTACTTAAAATTTTACTTCCCAATATATTTTTACTTTACATACTTTCAAAAGTATTACTATTTCATTTCTCAAAAATTTCTTTGAAATTATTTTCAAAAATTCTGGGATTTAGATTCAAAAATTCTTTTTAAACATATCTCTCAAACTAAATTTATATATAATTTCCTTTATATAAATATCATTTCATATTATAATAATTCTTCTTTACTATAATCAAATTTTCTCAAATGTTTATTATCTAAATGTTTTATCTTACCATTTAGACTATATTTACAACTTTTTATAAAGTTTAGTTCTTAACCCATCATTATTTAAAACGCGAAATTTCAAGCTAACATTTTTTTCCGAACACCTTTATAGTCAAATTGTGAAAATTATTTCACAAAGGGTTCGTTTTAAATCAAAATTATAAATGCTCCTAGATAAACCGAGCACCATTTAGCAATTAACAAACAACATAAATGCTTCTTATATAAATTCAGCATAACCGAACAAACAATAGTGATAATAAATACATATTATCACATTTAAACCAACACACTATATAACTATATAGAGTTTTGAAAATTATTCCTTTATATATATAAAATATAATCCTAGGAAAAAATATTTAATTTGCCAAAATTCTCAAAATTCTCAATACCATGTCCGTTGGCCTTGGTCAAGTGTTTAGAAATCCCTATCGATACCGTGGCGTCCCACGTCTCGACCAGAATTCAGAAAAACCAAATAGACCAATTAACATAATACATTTTTATAACAATAACAAACACGCTCTCATATATATATATATATAATACACTCAAACTCATTCTAGGGTGTCGCTTACCCTATCTCTAATGAGCCAAACCCTATCAAAGCAAAGGTTCTCACTTAACCTTGCGCTTTGATACCAAATGTAACAACCCGCCTTTTTGACTATCGAAAGTCGACACCAAACACTACCGCTGTGTTCAAATGTCGCACATCCAATTGACAAAAGGGCAGATTGTTAGGGTACATAAAAAGAAAAGAACAAAGAACAGAAAAAAAACAGAATCTCACAACGGAACCGACAACATATAATATAACAAGGACAGTAGAAACTGTCACTCCAAACATACATAGTATATAAGAGTTAAAACAAACCTTATTACCTGGACAATTATAAAATCCTGACCTTACAAATGCCGATAGGAATACTATATAATACAGCGGAAAATAAACTACTACGACAGGGGAATCTTCAGCTCCCCTCCATGAATTCCATAACACCAAAGCTAACCTGGGAAAATACTCGGTCTGACTCGAGCATTACAAATAAATAACACCCGGATCAGTCTGGAAATACCAGCGTGAAATAACTCAAATAATGGGGAACATATGTAAAAATTCTGTGAGACCACGCCGCTAACGCGGAATGGGTTTTTACCTCACAAGAATAACATCCGTACAGGCAAGAGCAGAAATAAATATCAGGAAACGAATCTAAATATGATTGAGCATAAACAATATTAAACCAGACTTGAAAGAATGCAAATAAACCGAGTAAAATCCAAACTGGACAGAATGGATAGAACAAGGAAAACAGACCAACTTGATAGAATGGACTAAATAAAGTAACAGTCCAAACTCGATAGAATGGGCTAAATAAAGTAACAGTCCAAACTCGATAGAATGGGCTAAATAAAGTAACAGTCCAAACTCGATAGAATGGACTAAATAAACACTTAAATGTCGTGATGAGGAGTTGGCTCTACTCGTGGCAATTTAAAGCTAAAAAAAATTCACGGTTTTCGAATCAAATAAGGAAAAGAAATTTTCCAACAAATGACTAGGAGGGTGTGCCCTCCCTCACTGAAAGTATAACTCTAGAAATATACTTGAGAACTCCAATGGCTCTCGGACACGTCCAAGCCGAACCTCGCTGAAAATCAATATAATCCCCGGCAATGGCGCCAAAAACTTGTTCGGACGGCTAAATGTCTATAGAGTTAGAAAATAGCCGAACAAATTTTGAAATAAAATTTACCGCAAGCGCACGACGTACTATTGAAGTACGTGGCGAGTACGGGTCGATCCGCAGGGAATTGATGATTTTAAAACTCTATTCAATCAAATTAACCAAAGTTGAAAATGTGATTAGCTAAAAATGTAGAAAACTAGCAAAAGAAAATTGATAAAAATATGAGAGTGTTAAGGCAATTTAGAGGCAATTTCCCCTCTCTAGATCACATAAATCAACAAAATGAAGCTATGATCTCTCTTTTCTTGTCATTAGTGTAATTAGTTGATGTGCTTATCATAAGTATGGTATATTTGTGCTATTAATTAGCACAATTTAAACCATCAAACTATAACACAACCACTAATACACCTTTAATTCTCATAAAATATGATAACAAAGTTGAAAGCAAAATCTATTTTAAGCATGGCCTATTAACTATTGTTTAGAAATATAGGCCATCAAATTTTAATTTCAACAATCACTTTATTACCATCATCATATGTAGATGAAGAGGTAATCATTGTTTGTGATTGTTTAAGCATAGTCTATTTGGTGTCAACAATATAGGCTATCAAATTCACATCAAAAACAACAAGTTAAACCACTTCAAATGATTCATTAAGCACAAAAAGAGAGCATAAACATCAAAATGTTGCATCTACATACTAGAGAGCTTCATTACCCCTAAATTGTAGGGATTAGCCTCTCATATTTGTTATCATATGAACAAATGTAGAAAGCAACATGAAACTAAAATGAAAGGAAAAATTATTCTAATTGCATAAAAGAAAATCTACAGTACTAATATGAAAGGAAATAAACAAAAGAAGAAAAGAGCATGTATTGAAAATTGCAAAAAGAAAAGATTACATAAAAGAAATGGCTAAGTAGCCATGAAAAGAGAAAGAGAAGAGATTTGTTTATTTTTGAGCCTAAAATAAACTAAAGAGAGACTAAGGAAGAAGGAGGGTTACATGAAACATAAGGGGATTTTATACATGTGTTAAACCCTAATTCATATTTTTGGGGAATGCCCAAAATACCCTCTTAGGAAGTGTGGAGGCCAAGTAATCATTAGCTTCAAATAATCCTCATTTAAGTGTACATGAAGCCATTAATTCCATAAGCATGTGCATTAGCCTCTAATTTGTACATTAAGGTAGGTGGGTAGGTGGGGTCCTCCATTATCTTCACTTTGAATTATTTCCATCTTCATTTGTTCTCTTCACTCTTGTGCATGCATATATCATCATGTAACCACTTGTAAAATTCACCAAATTTCCTATAAAACAACATAGAAAATTCCAAGTAAATTTTCACAATTTAATAAATGCATAAAAATGACTATTTTGCCCCTATATGAAGATGAATATGTGACAATTTCAAATAATTTGAATTTTGGTTTAAACAAGTTAAAATACCCAATATGATCATTTATTTAATTTAAATATATTAAATATGGTGGTAAAAATATGCACATTTACGTGCACATCACTCGCCAACGGTTACCGAGAATTCAAATAGTTCACATCTCAATGCGCAAAAATCGATTCCAATCTAGAGTGGATGTGAAAATACCCTAATGGGAGCAACCCCACACATCTTGGCTTCCACTCGCTCTTTGAGTTTAGTCATTTCCGACAAAGGATAACAAAGCTCAAGAGAGCAACACATCGTCTTAGAGTGATGAAAATAAAGTGGCTGAAGTAACCGATAGTTGATATACCAACTATCGAGGACATAAAACGATCGTATATGGAAATTAATCTTGTATACTTATCACCACACATTGAATTCAAACTTGTACTATTTCTGGGTTAATAATAATACCAGACAAGTCAAGGCAGTATTACCTCAAAATCATGTCACATGATTATTCTTAACTTTCGAAATAGCGACAAGTCTACTTCTTTGATGTTTAGTGCTAATTATACAATAAATCGTTTCCATATAAGTGATCAGGTTTACAGAAATAATTCATTTCCATAAACGAATCAACCTTTTTCTTTTAAAAAATGAACTGAACTTTTTGGCTTGATTTCCATATTGGTAAAACACTTTTAGAATTAGTTCCAAATTGTTAAAACGTTAAGAGAATAATTTTTTCTAAGTGTGCGACCCCAAACGCCTAAACCAACATCAGACCGAACACCCAGAAGATTATCCAACTTATCATCCCAATAATCGAGTTCCAATTCCTTTTTATACTTTAAAAACAATATTAATTATCCCAAAAGATAATTAATTACATTTAAAATCCCTTTAAATAAACAATTCATTATCTATAATAAAATAGATAATTATTTCCAAACACTTTTATAACATTGGTAAATTAGCTTTAAAATCTTCATTAAATCAGTTTATTATCTTTAAATCAATTTATTAAAGAAATTTTTACTATATTAGTTAATTTACTTTAATCACCTGTATTAAATCAATTAATTAAAAGGATTTATCAAATTCAAATAGTCATTAATTAAATGAATAATTAATCTCAAACAACATTAATTAAAATGATCAGTAATTTTAAATTCCATTAATTAAAACAATTAATGAAGTTTAAAATAATCAAAAATTAATCGGATTAATTAAATTCAAACTCCATTAGCTAAAACCATTAATTAAAACATCATTTGTTAAAATGATTTATTTAATTATAAAACATCATTAATTAAGCCGATTTAACTAAATTCTAAAAATCATTAGTTAAAACAATTAATTAAATTTAAAAACAATCATTAATTAAAATGGTTAATTAAATTCAAATATCAATTTAAAATGATTAATTACTTTTAAATATCATTAATTAAGATGAGTATTAATTTCAATTATCATTAATTGAAATAATTAATTTAATCCCATCATCATTAATTAAAATAATTAATTAAGTTCAATAAATTAATTAAACTGTATTATCCTTAATTAAAGAATTAATTAAACTTAAATAATCATTAGTTAGAACGATTAGTTAAGTGTAAAACATCATTAGCAAAAATGGTTAATTAAATATAAAGATAAACCAATTTTAATCATCATTTATTAAATTGGTTAACTAAGCTCAAATTAATTAATTTAAATTATCATTAATCAAAATGGTTAATAAATTTTCAATATTCTTTTTTGCGAAAACACAAGCTCAAGTTCGTACGGTAGGGTTTTGGGGATGAAATTTAATAAACAACGGTATAGCGAAAATCGCTATAACGGCATTTAAACCTTTAAAGTGAATATTAGAAATTAATTTTAATTAACCCTCAATATTACAACATAATAATGTAAATAAATAATTTATGGTCGAGAAACCCCTTTGGGTCTCCCTACAGATTTTCCCTATAAAACAATGGTTATCGATAATATATAGATAATCATATGTTTATAACGATCAAATTAATATGTCAGCCATTTCCAAACGGAAATTCAACCAAAGCAATCAAAAAATTTAACTAACATCCAAACAGTCAATAAACATTTATAACATCATTAATATGATATAATAAAATTTAATGTGAGTTAAACTCACATTGATTCCAGTTATCATCAAATCGTTCTGTTTTGAACTAAAATCGAACAAGCGTTTGATATTAGCTTGAAATTCTACAAGCTCCAAATCCGACCAAACCAACTCCATTGCGAAGATGATGTCCCTACGAGTGCAACGCAACTCGTTTCACTCGAATCCGACCTCGTATGAACAATTTACGAGTTAATGAACATTCGTTGATAAATTAACTAAGCAAATTAATTAATTTACATTTAAACAATAATTAACCTTTATAACAAAACCCTAATCCCCCTATTCCACGATCTTACTTCTAGGCCGCCACAATCATCGACTCCCCATCGCACTGTGCCTCACTAACCACCGCCACCTCTTCATAGGCAAACGCCCCGCCTCGGCCGCACCCTATGACGAAGCCTTCAGCCTTCTAGTTGCCAAAGATGGAGCATGATCCCTAAAAGAAAATGCTGACTTCACGACTAAATCTAGGCTGCCGTAGGCCACCGATGGAAGATTGGATGGTGGCGATGAATTCACGAAGATGAGGCGCACCTTTTTCCTCTTCAGCCCGTCGCCTAATTTTTCCTCTAACGGCCGGAGCAATATTGGTCGTTGGATGGACAAAACTAAAATGGCGGCCAGGGTTAATCTCCTAGGATTTTAGCAAAGATGAAAGGGTTGAGGTCCTTATATAGAAATCCTATCTGGTACTATTCACGCCTTAAAATTGACGAACTCCAAACGAGACGTGCCGCTTGGCATTCCTAGCTAAATATCCTTATTCCAAACACAATGGAATAGGTATCGAAAGCCGATTCCATCATATTCAGAAGATAACTTTTCAAAATCAATTTATTTTAATTAAAGTTCTAAAAATAAATTCTACGCGTTTTAAGCTCGCACGACTAAATGATAAGTCTGATCGCTACGAAACTTGAAATTCTATAATAATTCACTATTACGGATTCGATGAAACTAGTTTCGTCGAAATCCGAGACTGTGCCCCGAAAGGCTAATTTCACAAATTTAAATATTCATTTATCAATATTTATCCGGTATATTTACATTTGTAAATAAATCTACAAATTGAATTCACAAATATTATTCATTAATTAAAAGGAGTTAAATAAAATTATTAAATCCATTTAATTAACATCTAATTCACAATTCAGATATTTAATTATTCCTTATATTTGAATTATAAATTATTAAATTCCAAAATTCAATTATTTAAATATTTAAAATAATTTAAACATTTAAAATCAAATGATCAGAATTTTGGGTTGTTACACACGGGTCTTGCAGTTGGATATGTCTCACGTTAGTATAATGTATACACAACTGTTGGCAGCCTCTTGCGGTGGGCGGACTTCTGTTGTGTAACACTACTAACCTCGCATTCCAACCCGTATTATGACTAAGTCATTTTTATTTACTCTAAGTTATTGACTAAATTCAATAATTTGCTCCCGTCATAAATGCATGCTTGAGACTACATAAATTTATTTAGTTACTATGCCTCCTATTGTTTCGTTTATGTGAATTCAATGTCATTTACCACTTACTTTTAATTCAATAAGTTAAATACCTTTTTCTGTTTGACTTCCTTTGATGTTATTAGGTATATCTTACTATTCCTTTTCAACTATTACTATCTTACTTTGATTACTGTAACTCTTTTAACAACTTATTTCATTACTTTACATACATTTCATCACTTATTATTATTTTCTAACTTATCGCATATATTAGATTTATAATTGAATTATTGTTATTATCTCTACTTACAACACTTTGGTTCATACCTAGGGATTTTTGTATTTTAATATGTTGGAATTACAACTTTTCAAAAGAAAAGGTTAACACTATAATTTTCTATAAATTATCTAAAAGGGGACTTGTGTCACATTTGGAATTACAAGAAAATTATCTTTTCTGTTTTTGTTGAAATAGATGATACAAAATATGGTAAATATCCCTATTTTATGCATCTCTTTCTTTTTAGGCATGTTCATTGTTATTTCAAGCGGTACACTTTTATTCATATTTATAAATCTGGATATTTATATAAATTCACGTTGTAACACACTTTATTCCAATGAATTAAGATATTACCTAAATCCCAATCTAAATTATAATAACTTCCAATATTTTCTAACATATATCATTCAACCAACAAACTTGGAATTACTATCCAATATTATAAATATAGGGACTACTTTCACCTTTAGATTGCAGGTTAGATCATATCCAATATTAAATCAAAGTTAACAATTCATAGACTATATAGGAATGGTTTTTCAAATTCATTACATGTATATATTTAATTCTGCAACTCTAAAATCTACAAAGAACAGATTTACAACGATATGTATTAAAATGTATACATATTTATAATGTATACATATTAAAATGTATACATATTTATTAGAATTATATATCTGAGAAGAGATTTGAATTAAATGTAGTTGTAAAATTTTAGATTTAGAATTTACCTCTTCTGCGAGAATTGATTCTCTTCCTATTCTTCTTTTCTTTTTCTTTTTGGATATTATCCACATGTATATAATATACTATTTTATAATTTCTACATTTCCTAGAATTTGTGGAGAAAAGAAAATGGCGGAGCATCGCTCCTTAATTCAGAAAACAAGAGAAGAAAAGTGAGGGGTTAGTGTTGTATTTATAAGCGCATAAATCAATTTCATTCATTAAATTTTAGTTTATAAAATCTGGGCCGTTAGGCTTAGGGTTATTATCAACTGCCGCCTACTACTAGTCAACTGCTCTATTGCCACCGGTCGACTGCCAGTGATCGACCGGTCCCAATAAAGGGGCCAACCGGTCATATTTATATGTTAATTTATTACTTTGTGATTATCTCGTTCCATTTATTTCCTTATGCGACCGATTTGTTCCATCTGATATCAATGTTAACATTAATTTAACATTACTTAAAGTAAGTATTAATGTATCGTTAATTTAACTTAATTAACAGTATTTATTTCCTGATTTTCTTTCCTTCAGTGTTAACATTCTTTTTTATCAACATTTGCTTTAATGTTAATTAATTCTCATTTATTTCCTTTTACATTTAATTATTTATTTCCTTTTCGCTTTCTTAATTAGAATTAATTTTACTGAACACTATTGCTCTACATTTATATTCATTGCCCATTTTAATGTTAAGTTATTAACATTTACTTAATTGGTTCTGAATTGTTTTCGATCCGAAAACTTCAAACGTTGATAACTTTTTCGTTTGAACTCTAATTGTGAAATTTTTTATACGAAAATCGATCATAAAATTGCCATGAACATAATAGCATGGGTTTTGTAGCCAAATGTTGAAGTTTTCAAAATTCTATTTTTGGGTTTTAATACTTATTTATTAATTATCTTTAATTGATCACCATTCAATTTACGGGGTATTACAGTAAGTTTATAGGGCATCTAAGGATTCTTGTGAATCCAAGTTCTATCAAACCAAGGAACAAAATGATTTTGTTTCTAGACATGTCACCTTTTTGGAAAAAGAATGTCTCTCGTGAGAAATTAGTGGTATTAAGATAGACTTGGATAAGGTCCAAGAAACTTCCATAAAGACCGAATACATGGATAGTAATTATACATCCATTGAAAATACACAACCTTTAGATGATCTAATAGGGAATCTTACATGCTAAGAGATATTACGGTTTCTCATTGATGCGAAAGCACGGATTGTGTCATTTATGACGATGATCTCCTTACGTACTAACAAACCTTAGAGAGTAAAGACTCCGTCCTATGGCTTGATGGGATAAAATCTGAGATGGATTCTATGTACAAAAACAAAGTATGGACTTTGGAGAATGTATCCAAAGGGGTCCCATCGCCTGCTAACGGAACTTTAAGAAAAAAAATCTATGCAGATGGAAAGGTTGAAACCAATAAAACAAGGTTAATCGTGAAAGGGTTTCATCCAATTCAATGTGTTGATTATGATGAAATATTTTTGCCAATCGTCATGCTTAAATCCATTTCGATAATACTAGCAACCATTTCTTATTATGACTACAATAATTGTCAAATTGATATTAAAATAAATAAAAAATTATGGTGTTTTAGAAGAGATGTTTACAGGTTGTATCTGTATGGTTTCGAATTCAGTGGGAGAGACAATAAGGAATGTAGACTCTTAAGATCAATTTATGGCATAAGATGGCATCAAGAAGTTGGAAAAAGTGTTTCGATATGGTAATCAAATAGTATAGTTTTAGCTAGACTAAAGAGGAAGCATCATATACAAGAAAGAGGAAAATGGTGCTATAACATTCTTAGTACTATATGTTGATGATTTTCTACTGACTGGTAATGACGTACCGATGTTAAAACCTATGAAATCTTGGTTGTCTAATAATTTTTCAATGAAGGATTTAAGAGGGTCATCTTATATACTAGGCATAAAGATCCATAGAGATAGATCTAAGAGGATATTAGGATTATCTCAATCAGTTGACATAGACACCATACTAAGACGACTTAGTATGGAATATTCTAAGTATGGAAAGGTTCTAGTGCAACATGGAATTGTCCTTTCTAAGAAGGACTCCTCATCATTGGATGTGGAAAGGCAACGCATGAGTCGAATTCCTTATGCTTCGACAATAGGTGTGGAGTATATGTCTTATTTGATGATAATAAATATATTTTTATATTTGATTTTTTTATTTTTTAGAGTGTGTTATAGACATAAATATCAGAGGAGCACATTTTTGTTTCCCATTAATTTGTCATCAATTATCTCTCACGTGCTTGATTTACACATATCACATATCAAACACATCTGCATTTCATTTGTGAAATTATTATATGTTTGTTATCATAAAAATAAAATATTGTAAAATATTGTAATCAGTTCTTGTTTAATATTAATAAACATATGTTGTATTTGATGTGTTTGTTTAGTATTGTGTATTTACAAGGTTTTGATTTCGGTAAGAGATTTGATTGGATTCACTTGTACATCTCATCGGATCTGAGTATCTTGTATATATAGTACAAAACCTCTTGTTATTAATGCATGGGATACAAATCAAAACATTATATGTTAGAGAGATTCTTTTTTGTACTAGTATGGATTCCAAATCTTTCAAAAAGGGAAATATCTATAACATCTCCCACTTTGAGACTCAAAAAAAGACGCTAATGATGCTGCAGTCATCCCTAAAATCTTTTTCTGATGACAAAGTGAGTTTAGTATTATTGTGCATAACATAAGTAAATAGAGAAGTTAAATAACATTTTCATTTCATCTAATTACATAATTCATTACATTATTTTAACCCAAATCATTGTCCACGTAGAGGTAAATATAAATAGAAAATCGATAGAGTAGTGTTGTATCCGATATATAAAGATGCCAACACATCATATAATCGGTTATAAATCATGATTTTACACAACGAAATTTCAAAAATACTTCTTAGTATAAACAAGCCTCCTGCTTCGTCCTTTAGAAAGTATCCGTCTAATCCATAAACTCAGCATACTCGAATGAGTAACCATGAGTTTATGAAAAATAATAAAAACACGAGCCAGGCATAAAGCCCGATATGAGTAAAACCTTTACCCTAGTCATTCATATTGAGACCACGCCGAGAACGCGGAACGGGTTTTCCCCTCATTTTTTCATCATAGCATACTATATCACATCATGTAAACAAATATTACATAAAAAGCAACCACATGCATGGTATATTTCATCATGTAAGCAAACCTTTACCCTTGTCTTAGGAGTTTAAGGATTTGTTTTGTGAGTGAATGAAAATGAGAGAATGAGGCTAAGGTAAGTGGGCTAGTAATTTTGGCTTAGGCTACATGTTTCCTAGTCTTGATAATGCACCTCCCTTAACTCAAATCATTCTTATTTAAAACTTAATTCATTTACCTTCAGTAACAAGGTCAACCTTAATTGCTCTAATTACTTTTGGTCCATTCAATTAACTTTTTAAATTGTCCCCACACTTGATTAATTACATCTTCCTTAGGCAATTATTGCAATTAATCTATTTTATTAATCCCACTAATAATATCTTCTTATTATTACTTCAATTTAATTTTCCATATTATGGACCCTCCAACATATGAGATGTTATAATATCTATTATGAACCATTCAAAAGAGAGATTTTCAAGCAAAGATATTTTAATAGGAAAAATTCTATATAAAGTATAAGCCTTCATCATGTTATTTTCCATTCAATAAAAACATAACAAGGAAAAATATACGTTTCAATATCTCAACTTTTGTAATCCGATCATCAACTTTGCACTTTCTCCTTCTTATAGACTAAACAAACATCACTTAGTTTTTTCATACAAAACTTCTCTTTTTCAAAAAAATCATCTACATCATCCTACAACCTCATCTTCAAACTCAACACAATCACAAACCAACTTCTTCGTTACATTTTCATCATAATTGGAATCCAAATTTCTCAACGACCAGACACTTCAGTATTAGTTCAGCATCTCCACTACAACAAACCAAATTTGAACATTTATCTCATTAACAACTCACAAGATCTGACATCATCAGTCTTCGATTCATATATAAGAAATCAAACCTTGTTTCATTAAGCATCATCAATTCGAAATCAACCACCACCAGTACTGATTCATTATCTCATAACTACATTCAATCATAATAACAACCTAAGAAAGAAATAACAACAATATTCACTCAACAACCTTCTTGGAAGCAATCAGCATCTAGTTAGAAATCATCAAGCGAAGGACTTATCTCCAAAGCATCAGAACGTGACGAGCAATGTAGAAGTAGTGACATCTTAGATCCAAACTCCATAAATTGGCAACGTAAGCAAACTTAGTTTTTCAACTAGAGTTGATCATACCTTCAATACTAGGTTCAATATCCTATCACGACGATGTCTAATTTCAAACAAACGCAACAATTAGTTCTCAAGAAAGAAGCTCCAACTCTGGATCCAAACCACAATAGCAAGAAAATCTGAGCAGCGACGGCCACACAGAAGCAACAAACATTAGATCCAGGCACGGCTTCATCACCACGATGCACTCTATATCCAACAACAACAAAGTGAGCAATTGAAAATATGTAGTTTCCAACTTAGTTAAGTTCAAGCGGATTTAATATTCCACATTAAACAAAAATGGGAGGTAGTGAAGCAATCAAATTCAAGCTTTAATTATTTTTTGATGCATGTTTTTTGAGGAAGCTGAAGAAATTAAAAAGGGATTTGCTTTTATAAGGAGATCGCGTGAATTGAATTAAAAGAAAAGAGTTGATACTTTATTTATCTAATAGCGGGACAATTTTATAAAGGAAGATTAAAAACAGTGTGTTTTTTGAAGAGGTGGCACTTCCTTTAAATTATTAAGAAGTGGGTTTTTTTTTTAATTTGAAGTTGGAGAAGGGGTCATGTGATTGAAAGGGATTTCTCTTTTATCACTCTATCTTTCCACAATCGGTTCACACTTATGCATTTTTTTACACTTTATAGGCTTTTTGCTTTGTTTATTGTTTGTAGTTTGAACTTTCTACTTAGGGTTTATTGTTTAGGGAATTCTCGACATAGGGATAAAGTCGAGGTAGGGTTACTAGGCAGAGGATTAGTATATTCAAATTAGCAGGGAGTGCGACTTTACATGTGTTGTAAGCATTCGAATGTATAATTTTAATAGTAACTTTAGGGGCAACAGTAGGCATTAACGGGATAGTGGCCAAAGCTAGGTATATCTATGTATCATTTACTTTTCATGTTTATGTTTTCACATTATTTATCCGTTTATCTGTGAAATATTTTAAATGCCTTATTCACGTCCCTTTTAGGATATATTATAAGGCATGTAAATTGATAAGATCAATTTATGGTCTTAAGCAAGCTTCAAGAGGTTGGAACAAGTGTTTTGACAAGATAATCAAACAATATGGTTTTCAGCTAGAACATAGAGGAAGCATCATATACAAGAAAGAGGGAAATGGTGTTGTAACATTCTCAGTATTATACATCGATTATTTGCTATTGATTGGGAACGATGTACCAATGTTACAATCTATGGAAGCTTGGTTGTCTAATAATTTCTCGATGAAGGATTTAGGTGAGCATCCTATATATTAGGTATAAAGATCTATAGAGATAGATCTAAGAGGATATTAGGATTATCCAAATACGGGTTCATAGATACCATGTTAAGATGATTTAGTACGCAAAATTCCAAGCATGGAAATGTTAAAGATCTATAGAGATAGATCTAAGAGGATATTAGGATTTTTTCCAATCTGTGATATGCATACTAAGATGATTTAACATGCAAAATTCCAAGCGTGGAAATGTTCTAATGCAATATGCGATTGTCCTTACTAAGAAGGACTCTTCATCTATGGATAAGGAAAGGCAACACATGAGTTGGATTCCTTATGCTTTGGCAAAGGGATCGGTCATGTATGTCGTGCTATATACAAGGTCGGTTTATCGTTTTTGCATTAGGTGTGGTAAGTCGATGCTAGTCAAATTCAAGAGAAAATCATCCGATGACAGTTAAGATTATCCTTATGTACTTAAGAAATACTAAGAATTTGTTTTTGATATATGAAAACTAGGAACTCCTTATGAATAGGTATTCGCACTCAATTTTTCAAAGCTATAATAGTAAGTCCATCTCATGGGTTGTGTTTACCCTCAATAGATGAGCCATTAGTAAGAAAAGTTCTAAATAAGAAGTTGTGGTTGATTCTATAATGGAGACTGAGTACATCGCCTTGAAAGATGCTGCAAAAGAAACATTATGGATGCACAAATTCACTAAGGTGCTAGGAGTAATCCCGAGCATTGAAGGTTCAATGTTATTGTATTGCGATAACAATGGGATAATGTCGATTTCCAAGGAACTGTGGGCTCGAGACACATCCTTCTCAAGTACCACATGTTTGCACAAAAAATGGACAAACACCTCAAAGTTGTAGGATTTAGTAGATCTTAGGTTGTTCTTAGTGATTTTGGAGATTCATGCAAATATATGAAAAGCAGGGGCTAAACTGTAAAAAAGACACACAGATTTATAGTGGTTCAGCCAGAACGTGCATACGTCCACTTTATATGTTATTTCTCTTCTTTTCTTATGATTACAAGTACAAAGCTTTGGTACAAGTAAAAGAAAGTTGTTTGAAAGTTCCTTCCGTGCTTGAGCTCTCAAACTTGTCCCCATTGTTGTACCCTTGCCCCTCTATTTATAGAGTGAGGCTAGGGGTAGGGGTCCAGGATATGTAAGGTCGCAGATGGGCCTGGGCTGATGTGATCTGGCCTGGTATGACTTGGTTCGGCATCACTTGGTCCGGAGGTGGGATGGTGAGGTTGGACCGGTGGTAGTTGGTCCGGTGGTGGAATGGTGAGGTTGGACCGGTGGTAGTTGGTCCGGTGGTGGAATGGTGAGGTTGGACCGGTGGTAGTTGGTCCGGTGGTGGAATGGTGAGGTTGGACCGGTGGGTCTGCCGAATGGATTCGATGGAGGTCTACCGAATGGATTCGAGGGAGGACTGCCGAATGAGATCTGCCGAATGGATCACGTTTCTGGGTCTCGAGGTCTTCCGGGTAAGAATTCACCCAACATTTGCCCCCCAAAGCGGGGCACGTGTTTGCATGTGTCGCGCTTTGTTTCGTGCTTGGGCGTTTCTCGTAGTTGAAATAGGTCCATTTGGCGAGGAATGCCGAACCGGTTGATCCGGTTGCCTTTCGCTTGGCTATATATAGGGGCTATACCCCCTTTGCTTTTCCTTACCGAACAACTCTTGCCGAATCAAACCTACGCCGAATCAAACCTTCGCCGAATCAAATCTTTGCCGAATCAAACCTTCGCCGAATCAAATCTTTGCCGAATCTAACCTTCGACCGAATCAGGTGAGATCCTCAGCCGGACCAAGTCTAGTCTTTTTTGCCGAATGAACTTGCGTATGTACGTTTGCATGCCGAATGAATATGCGTGTGTACGTTTGCATGCCGAATGAATATGTGTGTGTACGCTTGCATGCCGAATGAACGTACTCCTCTGATACTAAATGACACATGAACGTTTTAATACCGAATGAGATTATTGAAGTGATGCATCTATTTGTCGAATGAATTGTTGTATCGAGTGAACATGTGTTTCATACTTCGAATTTTTTTAGCGAAATTCCAGATTATGCTGCTTGTATATTCTAACGATATATTTTTCCCATGTTTGCAGATAAATGTCTCGAAAAGTTGAAACTCGATCAGATAAGAAGAGATCCGGGGGCGAAGGAGAGTCCTCGGCCATGCCCCCAGCTCAATCAGGATCGGAGCGTCATGGGCCCGCCCCGAGGTCATTAGTGGATGGATATGGTCCTCAGGAGCTGCTGGATTCCCCGCCTGACTGCTTTCCTAGCTCTCTCAAAGAGGAGCAACTCGATGTTATATCTCGTTCCTTTGGGATCGATAGAGCCCTCATGCTGCTGCCGGGCCCAGGAGTCATGCCATACAGTCCTCCCGAAGGATACTTTGCTTATAGTAGGTACCATTGCATGTGTGGTGCTATCCCGCCTCTCAATGCTTGGGTAGTCAGCTTCCTCACGTACCTGAAGGTGGCCCCATTCCAGCTTCAGCCCAACTCTTATGCCATCTTGGTGAGCCTTTTCGTTATTTTTCGGAGGAAGTATGGTCGCGCTCCCTCCAACCGGGAGATTCGGTACTTGTATAATCTAAGGGGCTATAAGAAGGGGTCCTCATATATTAGCTTGGAGTCTGCTGTGACCTTCAAGCCGGTCCTGGACCTGTACTCTAAATTCAGCATGTTCAAGAAAGAGTGGTTCTTTGTTAGGGACGACTCCGTCTCCATCCGGCGCTTTACCTCTGGATGTAAGTTGATGCTTTTACTTATAATTTCTATTCCGATTGCGATGCTTCTTCTCATACTTTCTCATTTTTGCTAGCGACAGGTGGCTTTCCGGTTGTGGAGACTGACCGCCTGGTTCAGACGGGGGCGGAGATAGAAGCCATTCTTGGGAAATACAGATCATCTGCCTACTTGATTAGAAATGCGATTCTTCTGGAATATAACTTGATCCTTCCGCAGCAGTCTGTAGTTAAGTTGAGGGAAACGGCGGAGGAGAGGGCAGCTGCTCAGGCTAAGGGAGGCGTTGCGGCAGAGGGTGGAAAGAGAAAACCATTCACGAAACCTCCAGCCGTCGGAGGTAAGAAACTTAAGAGGTCGGACGGTCCTTCTCCCAGCAATTGTCCACTTACTCAGGGGGAGATAGATGCGGAGGAAGAAAGAGGTGAGGCGGAGGGCGGAAGTGACGTTGAGCGTCTTGGTGATGATGGTGGCGATGGACAGGGTGGTGATGGTTCCAGGGCTCTATCTTCTGGGCAAGTAGGCGAAATGCAAGAGTGGACGGATGATTCTCTCCGCCGAGCTTTTGAGGGGTTGGATGATGATCCGGCTTTGGTAGAGAAGACCGGGAAGACGGACAAAGCCGGGACTGGTGCAAGTGAGTCTTCTCCGACTATTCTGGCCAAGGTGGCTCTGACGACTCAAGGTGAACTCTTGACCCCTGCATGCTTCACTAATGATAGGGACTTAGGAATATTTTATGACCTGCTCCCGTCCTGGAATGAAATCCAGGACTTATTGCAGTATCCCACTCCTCCCCAGGGTTTGTACAACCACAGCTGTGTTTCTTTTCCTTTTCTAACTTGTAATCTACCGCGTTTCTTGAATCATATAGTAATGTAGGATTGTGACACTTGTTCTTTATATCAGGAGCAGGCAAGACGCCCAAAGCTTCAGACCTTCGACACAGGCTCGAGCAATATAAACTTTCCAAAATTTCTGCTAAGTCGAAGCCCTCAACCCAACGCTCCGGGGATGTAGTCGGATACCGTCCTCTTCTTGGGGTCATCGAAGAGGGTATTCAGCAGAGGAAGAGGAGTCATCCTTTATCCGAAACTTCGCTCGGTCCTCAGCCTCCGGCCCAGCCTATTCATGATATTACTGAGGAGGGTAGCGAGTTTGTACCTTCTCCACACCCGTCCGGAAACCCTTCTGTTATTCATATCGACCGTCCCGACCTGGCCCGTAATCCATTCGCGGGTCATCCTGATCTGGATCCGGGTTCTCATGATATTACTTTTGACGAAGTCACTGGTGAACACCTTCTCCCCCGTAACCCCATGGTACGAGTACTTGATGAAGCCAAGTCCTTAGATCTCGATCTACTCACTACTCGTATAGTCACTATGGGAGACGAGGCCAAAGCTAATATAGATCGGGTGGCAGAGGAGACCAAGAGGCTGATGGGGCATCATGCTCGGCTGGTTAAGGCCGGAGAGGAGATTGGGAGCGCCAATATCCGACTTCGATTGGTGGTTTCGGATCAGGCCAAGCAGCTTGCGGATCAGGCTATCCAGATTTCTCAGCATGAGGCTGCTACTGGGCGACTAAGAAAAACCATGGAAGAGGCTAGTCGGGCCGAATTGCGAAAAATGGAAGCTGCTTGCAAAGAGCGGATTGACATGGCTATTGCCACGGTGGATGAGGTTCGGAGAGCGGATCTCGAGCAGGTGGAGGAATTGTCCGAGAAACTTGAGGCTGCAGAGCTTGCTCAAGCTAAGTTGAGGGAAGAGATGGAGGTGATGCGGAAATCCCTTCAGGCTGATTGCTCGAGATACAGACTGGAGAGAGATGCTGCCGTCGAAAGGTTGTCGGCCTCCGATGCCCGGATGAGGGAGTTTGAGGAGAATGAGGGGATGATGGATGACATGCTCCAGGACATGTATTTCCGGACTTGGAAGCAGGGCAATCTCTCTTGGATGGATGATTATCCCAGGGTCATGGCCAAGATCTATCTTCGGGCTTTGGAGGAGGCTAAGGCTGATGCAGATAAAGAGGGTGGAACGGTCTTCAGTATGGATGTGGTCACTGCCCAGTTCACCAAGGAGGAGAAAGTGGCGGTAAAGGAGGGTATGCGGCTGCTTGCTGCTGAAGAGGCAGGTGTGCAGGTAGAGGATGACGACCAGGATGGTCAAGAAGCAGGTGCTGGTAAGTCTTCCTTTCTAGTCTTCCCGTTAACTTGGTTACTCATCACTAATGAATTCTTTTTATGACCGGACAGGCGGGCAAAAGAGCAAGGACAAGACTTCGACGCAACCGGCTCCCTGATTGGACCTGGAAAATTCTTTTTGTAGGCTTGGCATTGTTGTATCTGTTAGTCTTAAGACAGTAGAGTAACTTCTAAGTTGTAATTCTTGCTACTTGTAATAACATTATTCTTGACGTGTAATTTTTTAGCTTAAGTTGATTTTGTCGTTTCTTGAATATTTGTTGCTATTTCGACATATCGTATGAGAAATGTAGCTATGTATATTCTTGTAATTAAATTGTGTTTGATGTCAGATTCTGGTTTTAAATCATAATCTCATGACTTGCAATGTTAGCGTGTGGTGTGAAAAAATTAAATTACAGTCATGCATCTGCACATAAGGGAAGAAAATACCGCCTTTCATGTTCTGTTTGTAAATGGCAGTTTCGAATATCTTGTATGACCAAGCATGGAAAGCAGTTGAATGCCCTGCCATCTGATTGTGAATCTCTGCATCCACTGGCGGGTATCTCTTACCCTGCATCCTGTACTTTATGGTTTGTTATAGAGGATAGGAGGAAAGTTTTTTAAGTAAAATTGAAATATGTGAAATAGTAAAACTTCCAGTCACGGAAGGCCTTCGATGCGCTTAAGTTCGTGGCAAACGGGTTTTGTAGTCACTTTCCCTAGCTGTGGGTCTTGGAGACATTTGTCACCCATCTTACGCCTCCGCGGGGAGTTAATTCTTTTTTACCACAGCCGCACTTAAGACACACCGGAGCCGAGATCGCGCACAGTAACTACCCGGGCCATTATGGCCCGTACTCATGGGTATCATTCGACTTACTGTGGCCGGCTAGCGTGGGTGCCGATCGTCAACTGTGAACTGCCCCTGGCTGGCCACACCTTATGTTGGGGCTTATAATCGGTTCACAGTTGCCGGCGAGCCTAACGCCGTAATGAGCTGCCTCGGCTATAGTCGACCTTCTCGGTGGCTTATAATCGGCTCATTACAGTTGGCTTTAAGGGCCGTCGCGAGCAATGAGTTAACCCGCAGCAGAGGGATGCTGGAGCAAAAGTGTCTCATTGGCGAGGGCATAGATTCGCATAGTACCTGTTGGGTCTTGTCCACGTGAAGTTGCATCGTGGAGCGCTTTGAATAGAAATGCTATATGCTCAGGACTTCGTTCAACAGAAAAAGATAAAGTTAACAAACAGCCAAGATACAAAGGAACAAGTTAAAAAAGAGACAAGGCTTTTTTAAAGTGGTTCGGCATGAAAAAATGCCTACGTCCACTGATTCTCTTTGTTAATTCACTTCATATGGGCAATACAAGTTAAGAAAAGTATCGACGGAGGTGTTGGATGTTCCATGCCCTCTGGAACACCTCTCCATCCACTGTTGACAAAATATAGGCTCCGTTGTGGAGATCTTTATGAATTACATATGGTCCATCCCAGATTGGGTCTAGTGCTCCGGGGCGAGGGAAGATTCGCTTGAGGACAAGATCCCCTTCTCGTAAGGTACGATGCTTGACTTTGGAGTTGTATTGCGCTGCCACCTTTTGCTTGTGGGCTGCTGTTTTTAGGACTGCATCATTCCTTCTCTCCTCGACTAGATCCAAAGACATGTTGAGGAGCTCTTCGTTCTCTTCTGGGTTATAGTGGATCCTACGGTGGGAAGGCACAATGGTTTCAACTGGGAGCATAGCCTCCGATCCGTATGCCAAAGAGAAAGGAGTGTGTCCTGTTGATGTTCTGAAAGATGTGCGGTAGGCCCATAGTGCCGTAGGGAGTTCATCCACCCAAGCGCCCTTTGACTTTTCGAGCTTCTTTTTGATCAGAGTTTTCAGAATTTTGTTGACTGCTTCGACTTGTCCGTTTGCTTGGGGATATGCTACGGATGAGAAGCTTTTGTGAATTCCGTGTTCTTGGCACCAGTTGGCGAATTCCTCGCTGTCAAACTGAAGTCCATTGTCTGATATGATTTTTAGTGGGACTCCGTACCTGCACAGAACATTTTTGATTAAGAAGTTGATAACTTTCGCTGAAGATACTTTATTTAGAGGTTCTGCCTCCACCCATTTGGTGAAATAGTCGACTGCTACTATAGCATATTTGGCGCCGCCTCGACCCATTGGCAGTTCACCGATTAAGTCAATTCCCCATACTGCAAAGGGCCAAGGGCTGGTCATCTGAGTAATGTCGGTTGTTGGTAGCCGAGGGATCTTAGCAAATTTTTGGCATCTGTCACACTTCTTGACGAAATCTAAGGCGTCCTTGCTTAAGGTGGGCCAGAAATACCCGTATCGGAGTATCTTTTTTGCTAACGTTTGCCCTCCGGTGTGATCTCCGCAGCTTCCTTGATGAATGTTGGATAAGATTTCCTTGGCTTCCCTTCCGGAGACACACCTTAACAATGGGTTAGAGAACCCGCGCCGATAGAGGATGTCTCCTTGTATCGTGTAGCGGGACGCTTTCCTCAAGATTTTCTTGACTTCGTTACGCCTGTCGGGTAGTGTGCCATTTTGTAGGTAGTCTCGGATGGGAGTCATCCAAGTTGCTTCTTCGGTTGCAGCTATCAGATTCACTTGCTCAAAACTTGGGATCGTTTGCTTTGAGACAGTTACTGCCCCGAAGATGGCGACGTCTCTCATACTTGCTTGCTTTGCCAATTCGTCGGCCTCTTGGTTCTCTTCCCGAGGGATGTGTTTGACTAAGTAGTGGTCCAATCGGTTGAGAAGCGACTTGGTCTTCTTTAGATATGCTATGAGTCGTTCTTCTCGAGCTTGGAATTCCCCTAGTATTTGATTAACAATAAGCTGAGAATCGCTGTGAAGGCACAAAGAATTGGCTCCGATCTCAATAGCAATTTCTAATCCGGCTATTACGGCTTCATATTCTGCATCGTTGTTGGTGGCAGCGAACTCCAACCTTATAGCATAGTGCAGTTTATTTCCCCTGGGAGTGATTATTACCACACCTGCCCCCGAGCCTTGTTCGTTAGATGCACCGTCCACAAAGAGATTCCACTTGATATCTTCCGTTATTTCCAGTTGCTCCTTATCCTCGTTGGTAGTGAATTCTGCAATGAAATCAGCCATGGCTTGTCCCTTGATGGCGGTGCGAGGGTGATAGGTGATATCATACTGACTCAGCTCAATACACCATTTAAGTAGTCGACCGGAAGTGTCGGGACGATGGAGTACCTGCCTCAGTGGTTGATCGGTCAGAACTTTGATGGAATGGGATTGGAAGTAGTGACGTAGCTTTCGTGAAGTGATTAGTAAACAGTATGCTAACTTTTCAAGCTTAGGATATCTGACTTCTGCCCCAGTAAACCTTTTACTGACGAAGTAAACTGGTCGTTGCGTGCGGTTGTCTTCCCTTACCAAGGCAGCGCTTAGAGCGTGAGATGACACAGCAAGGTATAGGTATAATTCTTCGCCTTCGCTTGGGGTCGAGAGTACCGGTGGTTTTTGGAGGTGTTCGATTAGGTTAAGGAAAGCGGTTAAGCATTCGTCCGTCCATTCGAACTTTCCTTTATCTTTCTTTAGAGCTTCGAAAAAGGGGACGCACTTGTCCGTTGCTTTGGAGATGAATCGGCTTAG
The DNA here is from genome assembly GCA_030737815.1 of Allium fistulosum. Classification (NCBI taxonomy): domain Eukaryota; kingdom Viridiplantae; phylum Streptophyta; class Magnoliopsida; order Asparagales; family Amaryllidaceae; genus Allium; species Allium fistulosum. Next base: position 1,186,535,962 of record CM060904.1, on the reverse strand, counting down.
GGCAGCCACTTTTCCATTTAGGCTTTGCATTTCCTTTCGGGTGGAAGGTATCTTGATGTCCCTTAATGCTCGGACTTGTTCAGGGTTTGCTTCTATCCCTCGGGCATGGACGATGAATCCTAAGAATTTTCCCGATGACACTCCGAAGGAGCACTTTAGTGGATTCAACTTCATTCCATACTGTCGAAGTACCTGGAACATTTCGCCTAGGTGGCTTACGTGATCTTTGGCTTTCCGTGATTTTACCAGCATGTCGTCTACATATACTTCCATTGTTCGTCCTATTAGCCCTGCAAACATCTTGTTGACGAGGCGCTGGTAGGTGGCTCCTGCATTTTTAAGTCCGAAGGGCATCACTTTGTAGCAGTATAAACCCCGATCGGTGATGAAGCTAGTGTGGTCTTGGTCGGGAGCATGCATAGGAATTTGGTTATATCCTGAGTATGCATCCATAAAAGACAGGAGTTCGTGTCCGGCTGTGCTGTCTACAAGTTGATCGATTCTGGGAAGCGGGAAGCAATCCTTTGGGCAGGCGTCGTTTAGGTTGGAGAAGTCAATGCAGGTCCGCCACTTCCCATTAGCCTTCTTTACTAGTACCGGGTTGGCGACCCATTCTGGGTAAATAGCTTCTCGTATGAAGTCATTGGCGAGTAGATTCTTTACTTCTTCATCGAGGGCTGCTGATCGCTCTGCCCCCATACTTCTCTTTTTTTGTTTTACAGGCGCCTTGGTAGGATCAATTTTTAATACGTGGCACGCTATGTCGGGGGAGATTCCGGTCATGTCAGCGTGTGACCAAGCGAATACATCCAAGTTGTGGCGGAGAAAATCAATGAGTTGTTCCTTCAATTCAGCTTTCAGCTGTGACCCAATTTTTAGTAGCCTACTTGAGTCGTGCTTGTCTACAGATATAAACTCCATAGCCTCTGCAGGTTCGGCGGTGGCCTCCTCCTCTTTGTCCCTAGGGTCTAATTCATTGAAAGGGTCGCTGGTGTATCGAAGAGGAGGGGCTTTCTTTAGTTGCTATGCTTCAAGGCTTTTTGTGCAGAGGGCAATCTCTACACCTTTCCCTTTATCTCTCCTGTGGTTGTTGCGAAGTTCGGTTACATAGCAGTCTCGTGCAATATCTTGGTCTCCTTCCACTTCCCCTACCCCATTGTCTGTTGGAAATTTCATTTTCAGGCACCACGGGGCTAGGACAATCTGGAAGTCAGATAGGGCTGGTCTTCCTAGGAAGGCGTTGTAGGCCGAATGGTTTTCTATCAGCACAAACGTCTGTTTCCTTACAACGGAGCGGGGATGGCTTCCAATTTCAACGAAGAGGTCCAGCTGCCCGATGGGCATTTTCGCATCTCCAGTGAAACCGTGTAGCGGTTTATCGCAGGGAGATACATCCTTCATTGATAGCCTCATTTTGTCGAATGCGTGTTTGAACAGGATATTTACAGAGCTTCCGGTGTCTACCAGGATTCGGTAAACTTCGGCGGGACCGAGTTGGGCAGAGATAACCATGGGATCCATGTGAGGGTACTGTCTTCCTTCTAGGTCGCGTTTACTGAATGTGATGTCATCATTTTCTTTCCGCTTTGGGTGGCGCTCTTCTATAACCGTATTGACACAGTCTCTATTGTCTCTAAGCGACTTCCCATATCTTTCCATCTCTTTCCAACTTCTGTCTGCGATGTGCGGCCCTCCTGAGATGGTATGGACCACTATCTTCTCTTGACTAGAGCTGCTAGCGTTGCGGTCGCCTCTGCCGGTCCCTGGTGAGGGTAGCCTTGGGTTTTCATTGGCAGGAGCTGGAGTCCTGTCTTGACTTTTTACATAGCGTTCCAGTTTCTTTCTTCTGATGTGTTCCTCAATCAGATCTCGGAGATGATGGCATTCGTTGGTATCATGTCCGTGGGATTCGTGGAAGCGGCAGAATTTTCCAGATTTCTGTGCGCTATCTGATTCCTTCTTGTACGGTGGGCGTTTGTATCTAACTTCGCCTTGGGTGGCAAGGAAGATATTTTCGACGGTCTCGTTCAAAGGGGTGTAAGAGTCGAATCTTGGTCCTGGCCGATATAGGCGTTTTTCTACTTTCTTGCCCCCAGCATTGTCTCTGGAATCATTTCTTCGAGCGTCCCTCGCCACAGCAGGGGCATTGCCATGGGTCGTCTTACTTTGCTGTCCTGACTGCCCCTCAATGGCAGCATCCTCAAGCCTCATGTATTTCCCGGCTTCATGGAAGAAATCGGGTAAAGTAGCTGGTTTTTCTTTTGTCAATCTTCTAGCAAATTTAGTGTCCGGATGCACCCCACTGCAGAGGGCCATTAGGATGAGCTTCTCATCGGCATCTTGAACTGCGGCTGCTGCGGCGTTGAATCTGGTTAGGTATTGCTGCAGCTTTTCTCCAGGTTTCTGTTTGACGCTGGATAAGGAATAAGCGTCCTTAGGTTGCTCCACATGAATGCGAAACTGACTGATGAACTTTTCTTTCAACATTTCCCATGAGCTGATGGATCCTTGGGGTAGATGACAGAACCAGGAGGTAGCAAGATCTGCTAAGAAGAGCGGGAAGCATTTGCACAGTACTCCCTCTGTTGCTCCACTCATGAGCATATGCTGCGTGTACCTCTGTAAGTGTACAACGGGATCGGAGGTTCCTTTGTAGGGTTCCATTGTTGGCATCTTCCATTCTCGGGGGGTGATAGCAATTTCGATATTGCGGGCGAAAGGGCTGGTTACCCTAGCGCCTATCCCTCGATCTCTTTGCTCCCGTTGGACACACTCTCTGAATAAGCGCGCCATCCTTTCATCAGAATTTGGAGCGGACAGAAATGAGTTTGGTTCTGTTCTGTGGGGTTGATTCCGTCCAGACAACCTGTAGGGATGGTATCGTCTATCATTCCTCATATTTTCCAGTGGCTGCCTTTGATCTTCTGGGAGCATGCTTGGGTCAGCTACAGTTGGCCCTTGCCTTGATCTTCCCCTGTTGGGTTCTGATCTAAGCACTTCCTCGGGTCCAACTTCGGGCTGAACTCTAGCTCGGCCCCGTTCACTGGTGTTTCTATGGTTAGGCAGCATGACAGGCTCAGCTGCAGTTGACCTTCGCCCGGTACCTTCCCCGTTGGGTTCGGCACCAAACGTTTCCTCAGGCCTAACTTCGGGCTGGGCTCGGTCTCGGCTCCTACCACGGCTACTCCTGCCGTTAGCTCCTTCGAAGAAGGAAGATCTTTGCTGTCTCTGAGATCCTCCAGACTGGGACTCGCCCCATGATTCAGTGTTGCGGTTGGATTCTTCAGCGTCCCTCAATCGTGACATGAGATGGTCCACCAAGGCTTCCTGCTGGGACGTGAAGCGGTTAGTTACTTCAACAACAACTCTGTCCAAATCTGCCCTAGTAATTGCTGCAGGCTGTTCTGTGGCAGGAGTGGTTGGGTTAGCCTGTCCTTCATTTGTTGCCGTTGCTGGAGGAGGACGATTTACTGGATTCGCGGCAGCTGGATCAGGAAGGCTACTGGATGCGATGTTTTTTCCTTTGTTAACATCTTTTCTCTGTTTGGGAGGCATGTTTTCCAAGTGGCGGACGATGCTGTTAGGAAAACTCGTTAAGTAGATGAAGCTGAAGCTTCGAGTTTCTATCTCTCAATGAAAGCACCAAAAATGTTTGCACAAAAAATGGACAAACACCTCAAAGTTGTAGGATTTAGTAGATCTTAGGTTGTTCTTAGTGATTTTGGAGATTCATGCAAATATATGAAAAGCAGGGGCTAAACTGTAAAAAAGACACACAGATTTATAGTGGTTCAGCCAGAACGTGCCTACGTCCACTTTATATGTTATTTCTCTTCTTTTCTTATGATTACAAGTACAAAGCTTTGGTACAAGTAAAAGAAAGTTGTTTGAAAGTTCCTTCCGTGCTTGAGCTCTCAAACTTGTCCCCATTGTTGTACCCTTGCCCCTCTATTTATAGAGTGAGGCTAGGGGTAGGGGTCCAGGATATGTAAGGTCGCAGATGGGCCTGGGCTGATGTGATCTGGCCTGGTATGACTTGGTTCGGCATCACTTGGTCCGGAGGTGGGATGGTGAGGTTGGACCGGTGGTAGTTGGTCCGGTGGTGGAATGGTGAGGTTGGACCGGTGGTAGTTGGTCCGGTGGTGGAATGGTGAGGTTGGACCGGTGGTAGTTGGTCCGGTGGTGGAATGGTGAGGTTGGACTGGTGGTAGTTGGTCCGGTGGTGGAATGGTGAGGTTGGACCGGTGGGTCTGCCGAATGGATTCGATGGAGGTCTACCGAATGGATTCGAGGGAGGACTGCCGAATGAGATCTGCCGAATGGATCACGTTTCTGGGTCTCGAGGTCTTCCGGGTAAGAATTCACCCAACACCACATGATAAGGTAGTTAATCAATGATGGAGAGACCATGATCGAAAGAGCATATATAAATGATAACATAGTAGATCAATTCACTAAAGCACTTTCTCAGTCTGTTCAAGGAGGACTTATCAAAGGGATGAGGCTTTATAATTGGCCTAAGTGATAGTAGGAGATTGGTAAATTTAAGGGTGTGCTAAAGGAAAAATTATGTAAATTATTAAATAACTTTAACTCAATAAACAACCTTGTTCGAAAGGAAGTATGATTTTGGTTTTGCTTTTTATTGTATCTGTTGTTATATTGTGATATAAATAGTGAATTAACTACATTAAACATATATAACTATGAAATACATAGGATTAGTATTATATTCATTGTAGTTACGAATGTGTTCGTAACCATGAGTATTGAAGCGATATGAACAAAAACACTAACTCCTTAAATGTTCCTAGTCAAGATGTGTCGAGAAAAGGATGTCGATACATCTCATTGAGACTAGTGTATGCAAATCTCTTTATACAATGGACGGTGATTTACTCATGACTATGAGGGGCACCAAGGGGTCATGTACTTGTGGTTGTTTGGAATAATCACAAAATGACTCAACAAGAGTCTTCTACATGTTAATCTAACTAAGTCAAAATAGAAGGTCTTATAGTATCTACATATAAGTAGTCTTCTTACTTGGGGGTGCAATCGATCTTAAGTAGCTAGGTTATACTTTGATTATTATTAAATACTTGGCATGTCGACCTTGTTACGACCATATTTGGGTATGTTGAACTACTTGAAGTGAAACATTATCCACAAGAGGTTTCGTTTCATATATATATAAGGTTAGTATCACCATATTTTGTTTACAACTTAAAAGTCAAAACTTTAGCCAAAGTAAATCGATTAATCGATAAATGTTATCGAATTGAACCAAAACTTTAAAAGTTATCTATGCATTTGAATACAGATATTAATAGAATTTTTAACCATAGACCAAACTTTAGATATCTGTGTTATGCAGTGATGACGAAAAGAATACATGTAAAAGTGTCGTTACTAGGTGAGATTATTTCAGATCATAAATTGGATTTCGTTTAAATGGTCTGGAAGTGTTGAACTTGGCCCGATACTATGCTTCAGCAAAGTATGTACAGGCATTAATATTTAATTTGTTTAAATATTGATCGAGGACCAAGTTTACATAAGAAAGTCAACACGAGTGGATTGTTAGTTATTTTGAGTTCAACAAATATTAAAATCAATTTATAAATGAATTAATACAAATATTTTATTAGTATTTTATAGCAATTTTAATTACTTATTTAAAACTTGAATTGATTAGAACGGTGTAAAAAAATTTTAAGATCTGAAAATTTGATACATTAATTATTAATTAATAGCCATTTCAATTTAAGTGACGATAAAAGATAATTTTGAGTAGGGATATCTTTTGGGGATTTTGTTATTTCCATTGCTTATAGAAATATTAAAAACCTTTATTCCAATATATAGCATAATATACTTATATTGGCATTCGAAAACAGGTATTATCGGACTTTATGACCTCTTTGACCCAACACGTTCCTTTTACCTATAAATAAAGTGCTATGTGGAATCCTTAGGCAGTCGTCGATCTATTCTTCTTAATTTTCTAATCTCTTCTCAGATTTGAATCTTCCCTATACTAACAGAGATTATCTATACTAGTTACAAAATAAGAAGATTTCCAAATCAATTTGAAACTAGGTCTTATGATATGTCGTTGTATGGGGAATGACATGAATAAAGTGGTGGAGTTCATTTTTCAAAATCCAATTGCATTTGTTTTGAATATACTCTGAAAGATATAGAATCAATAAAGAAGCCTTGGCCGTCGATTCTAGTATTTTGCAATCAATGGTGAAACAGCGATAGATTAACGATTGGGAGATACCGTTTGCATAGAGGACGATGAGTAGAGTGCATCCATAGAGATCGGTCATAGCAGATTGACGTGGTTTGGCTTAAAAAATTCACTAGAGATGAAATATGAAGATGGCGACGGCAAGCTCATGGTGTTGGTGAGCACTGCAAGATGGTGTTGGCCGGACTCTGCTCTTGACGTTGGGTAAGGCGGTGAAGTCGGGTCGAGGCACAATGATCGAAGCTGTGATGCAGTGGCAATGAAAAGGCAACGTTAAAGGGGTAACATGCACATTTAGTTACCGCAAGGTGGGTGGAAAATTTTCATTTAGGCCTCTCTATTTGCATTAATTATATTTTAAACCTCGAACCTTCTAATCTTTGTGTCTTTTTCATACGACATCCGTTTCAAGCGCGTTTTGTTCAGCTGGATTTGTAGTGAATTTTTGGAAAAATAGGCATATAATTTACTGACTTTTGGAGCTATTTACGAAAGCGCATCAGCAAGATTAAATGGCCGTGAATATTTATTTTAAAAATTATTAAATAAATATTCATCAATAAAAATGTACATATGTAGATATATTTTATACCCTTCTTATGATTATTTGATTGTTGTGATGTTTTGATATGATATGTGTTCCGATTTGATTGTTTAACTATTAATTGTTGCATTATTGGATAATGGATATTTTATAATAATTATTAGTAGATTTAGGAAAATTAAATTATTAACTAGAAGTAAATAAAAATGTGTAGTTGCGGATCCCATATATAAATCTTGGATGGTAGTTGTAGATAATCATAATTAATAGTTTGTACCGAAATAAATGTTTAATTTTAATAAAGTTGTTATTTATGAATTTTTGGGGAATTCACAAAAAGTAACGAAAAATCTATTTTTAAGTTATTTATAAAGTAAATTATAATCTAATAAATAATGGTATGATTTTTGTAAAGACTGAATTATTTTTGAGTAAAATAACAATATGACTAACTATTTTATGAAGTTTATGGAAAATTATTATTACTGCTAGTAGGTAGCCACTCTTGCTTCAAAATCCATAAGCTAGTTGAGTATTTGTGCTGAAACACACAAATTTATAATGAAATCTCAGTAGAAGAAAATAGAAATAAATGAACATATTAATCAACATACAATATCATCAAATAATACAGGATACATTATAATATGTATGTATGTACACACAAACACACACATACACAGATATATATATATATCATACAGATATTACATGCAAAACTAGATATATGTAATATACCATAAAGGCCAAAATTACCTTGATTTATCGATCATTTACAATTTAGTTCACTTGAGACGTCTAGGTGAAATAGTCTATATTAACAAATATATATTGTTTGCTCCAAAAATGGTCACAAACCCCGAATGTAACAAAAGCACCCACACAAATCCTTAGTACCCAGTCACAGATCTCAGATCCAGATGATGCAGAGAGTAAAAATGAAGAAATAACAAAATTAAAATGAAAGAAAGTAAGTGAAGACAGAAGATTTATAGTGGTTCGGCTATCTCCGGCCTACGTCCACTTTGAATTAATCCTTTTTATTCCTTTTATACTGTGATTACAGTTACAATCCTTTGAATATCAATAACCAAAATGGAAGAGTTTATCCAAAAAAGAAGAAGAAGATCCCCCTTTTAGTTGCAATGGAGGTGCTATTTATAGGTGTGGAGCTGGAAATATTTGCCCTGAATCTTGGAATACCCTTTCTCATGCGTAGATGGGCCCACATGATCGATCTGGAGTGGTTTGGGATCGATCCAAGATCGATCCATGTTGTCTTTGTATCAATCAAGAAATAGTCTGATCAAGCTGAGATCGATCATGGTTAAAGATGATAGTGCAAAGTCCTTGCTCTCCAAATTTCATGAAATTCCAGTTTGTAGTTTCCGAGATATGATCGATCCAAGTTTGCCTTTGCCAATGTAGGCTGGTGATTTTGTATCCATCAAGAGCTTCATATCCATCATATCTATATCCATCAATCACATATCCATCAATTACATATCGATCTCTTTTGCACCGATCTAAGTCTTATGCCATGGTCCATGCTAAGCGCTCATGTCCTTGACCGGTTCCTTCGTATCGATCATTACGAACGCAATCGATACGAAATGGCTCCTAAATGCTTTTTGTATCCATCCAATCGATATGCATGTATCGATACAAAGTCCACATCCATCAACCTGTACCCATCCTGGAGCCGCCTAATCAATACGAACGTCAGTCGATCCAAACTAAACACCATAATGATCGATACAAAAGTATCGATACGAAACCATTTTTCACCAATATTAATCCATCCATAACTTGAGCATATGAACTTCGATTGACCTGAAATTCGAAGTGTAGCCTCACCGTGCCTTGTTTATCATTCCTGATCGATCCCACCTTGATTGGAGTTTGGTCCAATTTTGACGGTATCGATCACAGCCTTGTTTCCAATCCTGATATCCATCCTTTTTAGCCAATTTGTCGATATTCCGGCCTTGACCAAAAGGCAGGGTAACATTTGCCCCCCAAAACACGCCTTGCAACAGAAAGGCGTGTTTTGAATAGCTTTAAATCCGACATCCAAAGTCCATATTCCATCCATAGCTATATCATCCGATCCATGATCCAATCCATTACCAAGCCATTCTATCCAAGTGCCTTAACCGTATCCTTATCCAAATCCGCGACTGCTCCGAGTCGATACCTGATTCTGAATCCAATAACCAAATCCTTAGCCAATTCCATATCCATCCAAACTCGACAACCGAGTTCTAATCAATCCTTATCCAGCAACCAATAACCAAATCCATGACCTCTCCGGGTCGATATCCAAATCCGGGACCGCTCCGGGCCATTAGCCAAATCCGAGACCACTCTGGGTTTATGCCCAAATCCTTAGCTATTCATAGCCAATATCTGAATCCATAACCTCTCTGGGTTCTTGCCAAACATGACCCACACTCGATGACCTGTACTAAACAATGCCTTGGCATAAGTCCTAGATCGACATGACCCTGGTTCAGTGTCCCTGAACGCTGAGTAATGCCGTGGCTTAATTCCTAAGCCGAATCCTGGTCTCTTCGGATCCTTGCCGAGCACAGTCCATACTCGACGACCTGAATAAGCCGATTCGCCACGTTCGGATGAAGCGACTTATCCCTTGCCAGGCATAATCCACACTTGACGACCTTTTTACCAAAAACCAGATAAAAATCCAATCTGAAATCCAGATCAAACCGGAAAACCATAAATCCATATCAAAATCCAAACCAAGATCCAAACCGAAAGACAAGCATCCAAACCAAAATCAAAACCAGAAAGTCAACAAAACCAAGAGTCCAAACCGAACTCCAAAACCAAACCAGAAAAAAGAAAATACCCAAACCAGAAAGAAAACACAAATTTCACAAACTAGAGCATCATGGTTTATCATCATCTCAGAGCATGCCTAGGGGCTATCTCCGTCCACGTACATGAGTAAGTGACTTAGCCGTCTGCCCGGAGTTTGCTACTTATTCCATACCATCCCGATTAGTCGATGACCAACCAACCATCATTTCTGGGCCTTGCGCCATCATTGTTTGAGGTAGACGGTGGCTGCTCCTGTTCCACCCCACACTTCGAGTCCCGACATACTGCCGCAACTGACCACTCCTTACGTGCTCCTCGATTATATCCTTTAGATGCCTGCAGCTGTTAGTATCATGCCCATCCAGGTCATGAAAGAGACAGTGTCTTCCCGATGTTGCGTTCCGAGGGTTCCCTCCTTGCTGGACTTTGGTAAGGAAGGCGATCCCGAGTTTCCATGTATATCCGTTCCAATATCTCATTCAGTCCCGTGTAAGTGGAAAATTTTGGTTCTCCCCAGCGCTTCCTTGTTCTGCCAGAATTGTCATCCGACTTCCTCTTCCCTTTATCCTTATACTTACCCGAGTTTTCACCGGATGGTCCTCCATCCTTGACCATGTTTACTTCCTTTAGTTTCATGTCCAAACTTGCATCCTCTTGTCGAAGAAATCTCTCGGCCTCATGAAAGAATTCCCCGAGATCCATTGGTAGATACCGTACCAACGGTATTTTGAAATCCGAGTTGTCCCTGACTCCCAACACTGCCACCATTAGAACCATTGATGGATCCGATCGATCCACCGAAACAACCGCCGCAATAAACCGGGTTAAGAAAGTGCTGAGCGACTCTCCTGTCCTCTGTTTACTGACGTCAATGTCATAACATTTTTTGGCCTTTTGATATGAACCTGAAACTGCTTCAAAAACTTGTCCACCAATTCTGTCCATGTCCTAATAGATCCATTTTCCAACTGCCTGAACCACATAGCGGCTATATCCATCAAGTACATGGGGAAACATTGGGCCATGACCTCCTCCAATGCCCTCCATCACTTCCATGTGTCTTGTATACCTCATTAAATGATCGGTAGGATCCGTCCTACCGTTGTATACTTCCAAAGTAGGCAGCTTGAACTCTAGTGGATTCCTAGCCATCCTGATGTTACGGGTGAATGGACTTCTTTTTACTCCTTCCAGATCTCTGTTTGTTAGACCTCCACGCATAGTTGGCCTGATAATTTCAGCTAATCCAGTGTTTTCCACCAAGGGTTGCCTCCCATCTTCATTTCCTAGCTACCCCCTTAGTCCTTGAGGGAATTCTGGTATGTACTCCTCATCACGCACTCCGGTATTCCTATTGGCGTAGGGCTGTGCAGCATCTCCTGGCATTCTTCCATGAATTGGTCCAGCATAACACGGGGGTGTGCCCCCGAGTCTAGATCCGTCCACATTGATAGTTGTATGCTGATTGTAGGCCGCCCCTGCTGAACTGCTCTATCTGATTGCCTGCTGAGTCCTTGTGATCCAGCTCCGTGGATCTGACCTCCTGCATCTCCTACTGCTCCAACCTATCCAAACTATCTGAGGAGGTTTTGCATCATCTCCTCCTGCCTTTTTAGCAACCGTTCCTGCATGGAATCCATCATAGTCTGCATCTCATCCCTTGTGATGTAGATGGATGCCTGATCTGCTCCAGCTCCGGAGGAAGCCTCTTGACTTCCCTCTTGATGGCTCCTTTCTGGTAATGTCCACCTAACTTATTGCCTAACCATGGTTCCTCCTAGATCTGATCCTTTAGCTTTCTAGATCTGAACTCCAAATCCGATGTAGCGGGTGCTAGTCTTCTCAGTGAAAGCACCGAAGTGTTTGCACCAAAAATGGTCACAAACCCCGAATGTAATGAAAGCACCGGTGTTTACACACAAATTCTTAGTACCCAGTCATAGACTTCAGATCCAGATGATGTAGAGAGTAAAAATGAAGAAATAACAAAATTAAAATGAAAGAAAGTAAGAGAAGACATAAGATTTATAGTGGTTCGGCTATCTTCGGCCTACGTCCACTTTGAATTGATCCTTTTTATTCCTTTTATACTGTGATTACAGTTACAATCCTTTGAATATCAATAACCAAAATGGCAGAGTTTAGCCAAAAAAGAAGAAGAAGATCCCCCTTTTAGTTGCAATGGAGGTGCTATTTATAGGTGTGGAGCTAGAAATATCTGCCCTGAATCTTGGAATACCCTTTCTCATGCGTAGGTGGGCCCACATGATCGATCAGGAGTGGTTTGGGATCGATCCAAGATCGATCCATGTTGTCTTCGTATCGATCTACAAATGGTCCAATTGTGCTAAGATTGATCATGGTTAAAGATGATAGTGAAAATTCCTTGCTCTCCAAATTCATGAAATTCCAATGTGTAGTTTCTGAGATATGACCGATCCAAGTTTGCCTTTGCCAATGTAGGCTGGTGATTTCGTATCCATCATATCCGTATCCATCAATCACGCATCCATCAATTATGTAGATCTCTTTTGCATCGATCTGAGTCCTGTGCCATGATCCATGCTAAGCGCTCCTGTCCTTGACCAGTTCCATCGCATCGATCGATACGAACGCGATCGATATGAAATGGCTCCTGAATGCTTTTTGTATCCATCCAATCAATACGCATGTATCGATACAAAGTCCACATCCATCAACTTGTACCCATCCTGGAGCCGCCTAATCGATAGGAATTGTATCGATATGAGATGTATCGATACGAATGTCGATCGATACAAACTAAATGCCATAATGATCGATACGAAAGTATCGATACGAAACCATTTTCACCAATATTGATCCATCAATAACTTGAGCGTATGAACTCTGATTGACCTGAAATTCAAAATGTAGCCTCACCGTGCCTTGTTTATCATTCTTGATCAATCCCACCTTGATTAGAGCTTGGTCCAATTTTGACGGTATCGATCACAGCCTTGTTTCCAATCGATCTGCAATTCTGATATCTATCCTTTTTAGCCAATTTGTTGATATCCCGGCCTTAACCAAACGGTGGGGTAACATATATTATAGTACATAACATTTGACTCTATTTCGTACAGGCAGTTGTACAATGTGTTGGCAGGAGGCAGTGACTTTGAAGACTTATTTTTTATTTTTTATCTTAGCCTTTGTTTTTTGTATTTTTTGGGATCAGTATATCGTATGGATGGTTTTGAGTTTTACACTAACTATTATACTCCTCCATCTATTTGATTAGCTGGTCCTAATTTCTTCTTCTTCTTTGCCCATTGTATTATTAATATATGAAAATAATATGTACATTTTTCCTTGCAAGGCACCCATCTAGATTAGGAGGATTGTAAGGTTTTGATGAGGCATATAAAGGAAATATATATTTATTGTACTTTTTGTTTAATTAATAAAGTACCTTTCCAAAAAAACATTTGAATCTATGACAAAAATATACCCAAAGATGAATGCTAGACCAATCAAAACAGCATGAACATATTAACATTGCATATTGAAAAAATTGAATTCATGAGAAAAGAGAAGATATTCTTTGATAATTGATTTTCATATCATAAACAACAACTCATAGTGAGTTACACACAATCTGACCCCAAATTCAAATATTTTCACACATAATCATCCTCAAAGCTTTATATGGATGGATGAGAAGCGGATATAAAATTAGTCAAACTCAAGAAGATCTGTGAAAGTTATAAAGTTAGTTTATTACAAAGTTATGAAACATTTAAGCAATCTACTCCACTTTCTGTGGTTCGACATTAAAGTAGTGACTCAAAAAGAACCTTCTTAAGTACTTCCAAATCATATCCATCTTCACCACTCTCCTCGATAATTTAATAACTCTCCACACAAACACCAATGTTGATAAACACATTAATTTAATTAACTTAAATACAAATTAATACTAAAATATGAAATGTTACCTTCTTAAGATGTCTAAAATGAACTAAGCCCTCACTCAAAATAGTAGAATCATGGATACTAATCAAACTGATGATGAAGTAAACATCGCCAAGTTTAATTAACTTCCTTTATGGAGGATAAGCCATCAAGAGTTCAAAATAAGGAGTCATACATCAAAAATTAAAAGTGAATCATCAACCATACACATATCATACTTCAACGAACATCATTTCTCCTTCTTTTGAGTACAAGTATGATTTTTTTTTCTTCTAACTCGAACTGCGATTCATCTTCTAAACATGTAGGTTTAGTTTAGTAATTCATAAATTTTTATAAGATTTAGGGAATATCAAGAAAAATGTATGAGCAATTATTTAAAAAGTTGTAATAAAATACTTTTGATATATTCAAAAGTATGATCGGACAAAAGGAATATGAAACAATGCATAATAAATGATACCACTAAAACAACAAAATATTTTAATACGAAAATACGTATGTGTGAGGATTTAAACATTAGTTTCTACTTTCACTAAATTTTGATGACTATTTCTTCCTCTTTTTAATTCACATGTCTCTTCCAACCTCTTCCAAAAATCATAAAGGCTTTAAAAGATTTTTTAATGATAGAAAAATCACTGTGAAGCTTGCATGCAACCACTATCTGTGGTGAAAAAGGATTTATCACCAATGAGTGGAAGCGAATTAACCAGAATCTAGTATTGCTTATTTGAATACCAATGCAAATTCAAAATCAACTATGATATCACATAAAATCAAATTGCAGAAAGAAAAGAGACACAGAAGATTTAACGTGGTTCAGATTTGTATCCTACGTCCACGAAGACCCAACAATCCTTTTATTCCAATCACCAATTCAGAGAGATTACAAACCTAATCAATCATTAAAGAGTTATAAGATGTGGAGATTCTCTCTAATCAAATACTTAATTGAAGAATGTAACACCCCATATTTTTATAACATTATTTAGAGTAATTAATTGGGTAAATTAAATAAAATAATGCGAAGATTAAAAGGTTGAGATTTGATTAACAAAGGGTAGCCATGCCATGTTAGCGTGTTAATTAAAATGAAATAACCTAAGTTAATGTGTTAGGATATGAGAAGGGCAATATGGGAAATAGGTAAGGCATATACCTTAAACCCTTAGGAATGTAACTCACGTTCATTTTCATTTTACTCAAAATAAAATTTCCTAAGGTCGGCCACCATTATTATTCTCAAGAAGAAGATTAAAGCTAGGATTCAAAAGAAGGAAGAAAATCAACTAAATCAACATCAAATCTCATATTTATAATCCCAAAGCTAAGGTGAATAATTATTACATCCCAATTTCTTTTAGTTTTCGGTTTTAAGATTAGACCCGAAATGATTTTGCAAGTATATGCCATGTTTTGATGATTAAAACTATGTGTGTGTGTGTGTGTGTGTTGTTGATGGATTATATATGTTCATGTTAGTTTTATGATATGTTTGACATGAAAACCCTATTTAATGACATCCAAATGCCTTGAAGATTTAAATATAGGTCAGAAATGATATTTTAGAGATGGGTTTCGATTCTCATAATTTTCTGAATTAATATGGATTTTATATTAATTTTATAGCGAAGGAAATTGTTTATTGGGTTATAAATTATTTTCGGTTAAAATAATAATTATTTGGGGTTGAAATTTTTATCTATTAGGCAACATATTAAAATAGATTTTCTGGGATTTTTCTAGAGTTTTCCTAACTTATTTAATGAATATATAAAATTATTTAAGGTATGAGACTTAAATGTTTTATATATTTAATTAAAGAGAAGAGGCATTTTGTAAAATAAAATGATTATTTAATTTTAAAAATAGTGGCAGCACATTTATGAAAAGTAATTGTTAACCAATGAGAATTTGACAAACAAAGGCCGGTTAGTTGAAAAGATTTCCTTTTTAAGTTAAAAACAAAGAAATCTCATTTTTTTTTTCATGTTTCAACCTTTACGGCAATAGACCTTCCGACAAGGTCGAGAGGTTCAAAGCCTTCGACAAGGTCAAACCAATGCATATGGTATCAAGTTACTTGGTACGTAATGAATTGGATAAGGTCGAAAGGTTCTTAGTCGAAAGGTTAATGGCCAAAGAGGTTGGGGTATGTTTGTTTTATAAACCAAAAGCTTTCACCTGCTTTGCTTTCGAATAAGAGCTTTCAACTTGGTTGCTTTCGACCAGGTCAAATATAAAGGTTTTAAACCTTCTGACACAGTCGAAAGGTTACTATTGTTTTAACACTATTTCGTTTTGAAACCTTCCGACATAGTCGAAGGGTTACTGCCGCTTTATAAATGTTTTGTTTTGAACCTTTCGACAAAGGCGAAAAGTTTACTTGTTTTAAAAACCAACCGCTTCTCCCAATACTTTCGAAAAGAAGCTTTCAACTTGGGTGATTTACCCTTGTTTTTAATTGAAGTATAACGAAGCTTTCGAAGCAGAGCTTTCGACTTAGTCGAAAGGTTGCTTCTAATGATTTCGAAAGGTTTTAAAAGAAGGTTTTCCACTTGTTTTAAATTGATACCAGAAAGTCTTCGAATTATTTAAATGAATGATTCGAAAGGTTTTAGTGAATGACTTAGAAAGGTTTAAATGAATGATTTCAAAAGGTTTGATGATTGACTTCGAAAGGTTTAAATGAATGATTTCGAAAGGTTTTAGTGAATGACTTTGAAAAGTTTAAATGAATGATTTCGAATGGTTTGATGGTTGACTTCGAAAGGTTTAAATGAATGATTTCAAAAGGTTTTAGTGAATGACTTCAAAAGGTTTAAATGAATGATTTCGGAAGGTTTGATGATTGACTTAGAAAGGTTTAAATGAATAATTTCGAAAGGTTTTAGTGAACGACTTCAAAAGGTTTAAGTGAATGATTTCGAAAAGTTTTAGATAGAAGGTTTTCCAAAGTTTTTCTAAATCAATGTTTTAAAGTGGTTTTAAAGAAGGATGTCTAAATTTTATTGTTTTCGAAAGGTTTGATTTCGAAGGGTTTGAAGTGTGATTTTGAAAGAGATTATTTCAAAAGTATTGAAAGAGGTTCTTTCAAATGGTTAAATGTTTTCATTAACTAAAGTTTGAGTAAAGAATATATATAACATGGTGATATGATTTTGAGTAAAAGTATAAAGGTTATATACTTTTCCTTTTTTAAGTTTGATTTAATGGTTTTAAATCACTTCAAAATTGTTTTCAAGGAAAATTTATGGGAGGGGATCCTTAAGTGAAAATGACTCAGATATTAGAAAACCAGATGGGACTAGTATGGGGTCACGCTATATACATTAGCTAATAGCCGCAGCTAATTGTTGTCCAAAATTCCAGTGTGCAAGGCTTTGTCACAGGTAGACTAAAATTATGTTTACACTCCGAAAGGAATATATGTTTGTATACAAATAGGTTATTGGTGAGCCCAAAAAACCATTAGGATCCGGAAGACCTGGGAGATGATTAAGTTAGGGACAGACCATCCAAAAGTGGAGTATTTAATAGATAGTTAAGGATAGACCGTCCAGATTGGAAATGTTTAACATATAGTTAAGGATAGATAGTCCAAAAGAAGAATATCTAACGGGTGTTAGGTTAATTTTGATTATATTGTCTGGTAGGCCCGAGTCAGCCAAAGGTTAAAAGTTATCCAAACAAAACTTGTGTGTTTGAACAGATAGTTCATTATTACATGATATTTATGTATGTTTACATAATGATTGCTTTACAGTATTTAACCATTTTGGATGCAGGAGCACAGTATATGGTTTTATGAAAGGTTTTGTAAAGATATGTTTTAAAAGGATGTTAGTGAGGGGAAACCCGTTCTGCTAAGCGGCATAGTCTCACTTAACATAATTATTTCGGGATGTATAATATTATTCACACCAGGCTTTATGTCCGACTCAAAGTTTATGTTTTCCCCTTAAACTCTCGGGTGCTCAAAATTGATTTGAGTAGGCTGAGGGGTTAAGGTTCTTTTTCAGGTTTTAGAATGTTGACGAATAAGCTACCGAAGGCATGCAGGAGGCAACAGATAGCCTCTTAGGATTTGCTGTTCTTGTTATGTTTTGATGGATTTTCCGCTATGTTGTTTGTCTTAGGTCTATTATGACCATATGACTCTGGTCAACCAAGGGGGTATCTTCATATACCGCTCTTGGCGTAATTTGAAATAATTATATTTGATCTGTGACTGGGAACGATTTGGGGACTATGCGTTGTGAATGTGAAACATTTTATTTTGAAACGTAATGAAGAAAATTTGTTTTGAAATGTGTTTTGTTTCATATCAAGTGTTTCTGATATTATAGATACCATTAACATAGCCGTATTTAGTCGCCGGAATCTAATACTATAGATGACTGCAGCATCTGTAGCGCTTAGTTTTGGGCCTTTAGATAGGGGATGTTACAGCTTGGTATCAGAGCATGGTTTATGAAATACTTTAACTAAAAATGATTTTTGAAACATAATCCTTATAAATTAGAGTTAAGATCGGTGTATGGAATAACTTTATAGTAACGTACTTGTATTTGCTATATATATATATATATAAGTATACGCTATCTCTCTAGACCCCTATCTTAGTTAGGCTATTCATCTATATCTCACGAGGTTTGAATACAGATATGGAAGGAAGAAGAGGCAGAGTAAATCTTGGAGGAGATAACACCACCACTAATGGAAATGCCCGACCAAATACTAGGAGAGGTCCCGGTCAGGCACAAGCTGAAACTGTTAGTGCAGGAGTTCCCCAGATGGACATAGGAGCAATGTATTAGTTCTTTGTAAACACGATGCAAGCTGGAATAGCAGTCGGAGTTGTCGGAGGTAATG
The DNA here is from genome assembly GCA_030737815.1 of Allium fistulosum. NCBI lineage: Eukaryota > Viridiplantae > Streptophyta > Magnoliopsida > Asparagales > Amaryllidaceae > Allium > Allium fistulosum. The sequence goes on along the minus strand of CM060904.1, from coordinate 1,186,517,501 downwards.
CTGCTAGAGGTGGAGCTCAGGAAGTTCTGATGGTCAATCAGTATGCTAACTTGAGTAGGGATTAGATCAGGCTTGGAGGGAAGTCGTTTATTGGTACTGAAGATGCAATCAAGGTGGAAAATTGGCTACTGCATTGCGAGAGAATTTTTGCTGACTTAGGATTGAATGATGCACATAAAAGAAGATTGGCTTCGAGGCAGCTGCAGGGAGCTGCTCTATTCTGGTGGAATACTTTATTGCTGGAGTTGATGGGGAAACCATAACTTGGGAGGAGTTTAGGAGAAGGTTTTCAGAAATATTTATGTTTGTAATGGCGCAGCCGGCACTGGTGAGGAAGTTTGCAGAGTTGGAACAAGGAGATATGTCCATCTTGGAGTATGCGAGGAAGTTTGAGGAGTTGGCCTGATATGGGTATGCTTTGGTAGACATCGTGATCAGGAGGAATGAAAAGTTTATATGGAGCTTGAGGCCAGAATTGATAAGTGCCACTTTGCCGCATTTGAGAGATCCCAGTGATGTAGTGGTTGAGATGGCATTAAGGCAAGAAGAGGCGTTGGCTTGCTTAAGGAAGAAGATGAAGGAGACCCAGATGGAACAGAGCCAGAAAAGGAAGTTTTTCTAGAAAAAGAATGCTCAAAAAGGGGGAGCACAGAAGAAAGGAAAGGCTGAAGTGGTTTTCTACAAATGCAACAAGAAGGGACACTATGCTAATGAGTGTCGAACCGGTAAAGGAAAAGGAAAAGAGGCTGGTGGAAAGAAGAATGTTAGATGTTTTAATTGTGATCAAATTGGTCATTACACGAATAAGTGCCCAGAGCCTGCAAGAGAAGGAAGGGGGCAAGTTTATGTTTAAAGCCCACAACCTCAAGGCCAGTTGTGCAGGAGAAAGGGAAGGCTTTTCTGGGAGGCTCACTGTAGATTCACGGTATGTCTGTTAGCGTTCTATTTGATACCGGTGCATCACATTCTTTTATTTCTCGATGTTTGGTAGATAGGCTTAACCTGGAACCCTCATACTTAGTTACTTCCTTAGGGGTTTTAAATCCAATAGGAGGGTATGTAACACTTGGGATGAGGTGTGACCATTTAGAGTTTGATTTTCTAGGCCATACTTTTGATTGATGTTTGCATGTGTTTGACTTTGTGGGATTTGGGATTATCCTTAGGATGGATTGGTTAAGTAAATATGATGCTAGGATATTTTTCCATGATAGGAAAATATCACATAGTCACCCAGATTGTAGTGATCGGATAGTTTATACCGTAGAGAACCCTAGTTGTGAAGTGAATGCTTTATTGGGTATTATGGAGTTAGAGGATGAGTTGCATCGAGTCTTTGTAGTTAGAGAATTTGCTGATGTATTTGAACCGGTAGTTGGACTACCACCGAAACGAGCCATAGAGTTTCAGATTGATTTGGTGCCTGGAGCAGAACCGGTGAGTAGGCCGTCGAGCAGGATGACACTCACTGAGATGAGAGAGTTGAAGGTGCAGATGGTGGATTTGGAAGGCAAGAGTTTTATCCGACCAATTAGTTCACCATGGGGGGTTGCCGCGGTATTTGCGAAGAAGTTGGACGGATCGTTGAGGCTGTGTATTGATTATCGTAAGTTGAATGAGAAGACGATAAAGAACCGATATCCATTGCCGAGAATTGATAATTTGTTTGATTAGTTAAGTGGAGCCAAGGTATTCTCTCAGCTGGATTTAGCGATGAGATTTCAACTTAGAGTGGCAGAGGATAGTATTCCTTTGACGGCGGGATTTCAACTTAGAGTGGCAGAGGATAGTATTCCTTCGACGGCGTTTAGGACAAGGTATGGATCGTACGAATGGTTAGTTATGTCGTTCGGACTAACTAATGCGCCAGCATTCTTTGTGGATCTGATGAATAGAATTTTCCAAGAGCACTTAGATCGATTTGTGTTGGTCTTCATAGATGACATTTTGATATACTCTAAGGATGAGAAGGAGCATGAAGTTCATCTTAGAGATGTGCTCGAAACATTGAGGGAGCATCAGTTAAAGGCTAAGTTTTCGAAGTGTCATTTTTGGAAAAAGAAAGTGAAGTTCCTTGGCCATGTCGTCTCAGAGAAAGGGTTGTCTATAGATCCGACTAAGATTGAGGCGATGAATAATTGGAAGAGACCCGAGACGGTGACCGAGATTAAGAGCTTTCTTGGATTGGCTGGATATTATCAAAGGTTTATAAAGGATTTTTCGTGTATAGCTGCACCGATGACTAAGCTTATGCGAAAAGATGTGAAGTTCGTATGGACTGATAAGTGTGAGGAAGCATTCCAGAGCTTGAAACGCTTATTGACCCATGCACCGATGTTAGTGGTTTTGGAGGGGAATCAAGATTTGGTTGTTTATACTGATGCATGTGGAACTGGATTGGGAGTTGTGTTGATGCAAAGAGGTAAAGTGATTGCTTATGCTTCTAGACAGCTCAGACCACATGAAGTTAGGTATCCAACGCATGATTTGGAGTTAGCTGCGGTTATATTTGCTTTAAAGGTGTGGAGGCATTATTTTTTGGGAGAGCGATTCGAGCTTTATACTGATCATAAGTCGTTGAAGTACTTGTTCTCTCAGAAGGAGCTGAACATGAGACAGCAGAGATGGTTGGAGTTTATTGCTGCTTATGATTTTGGAATTGAGTACACACCCGGAAAGAGAAATAAGGTGGCGGATGCACTCAGCCGGAAACATCAGAATGCAGTATTGGCTATGATTGAGTGGAATGATTTGGAAACATTATCAGCTTGTAGTGTGCAGTTTAGATCTGAGGAAGGTTCAAGTGCGGGAAGTGATATGTTGTCTTGTTTAGAAGTTCGACCAGTAATGATTGAGAAGATAGCTTCTAAATAGGAGAAGGATCCAGTTTTGGCTGAACGGATCAGTAGGTTGAGGGACGGAACGGAGAGCGATGACCTAAAGGATTTCAGTCTTGACCAAAATGGATAGTTGAAGAAGAAAGGAAGGTTGTGTGTTCCGAATGTAGGAGACATGAGGAAGGAAGTATTGGATGAGTGCCATCATTCGATGTTCACTATCCATCCAGGAGGGACGAAGATGTATCAGGATATGAAGAGAAGTTTCTTCTGGGAAGGTATGAAATGGGACATCGGTTTGTGTGTTAAGCAGTGCTTGAATTGCCAATAGGCAAAGGCTAAACACCAGAAGCCTAGTGGATTGCTTCAACCGTTAGAAGTTCTATTATGGAAATGGGATTCCATCTCTATGGATTTTATTGATGAGTTGCCAATGTCTATTAGAGGAAATGAAACCATATGGGTCATAGTAGATAGACTGACTAAGAGTGCCCATTTCATTTCGGTAAAGTCAACTAGGACGGCACCTATTTTGGCGAAGATATTTATGAAGAATGTAGTTAGACTGCATAGGATTTCCAGTAGTATTGTCAGTGATAGAGATTATTTGTTTACTAGTGAGTTCTGGAAAATTCTACAGAAAGCATTAGGAACCAATCTCAATATGAGTACCGCCTACCATCCACAGACTGATGGGAAAACAGAAAGAGTTAACAAAATCTTGGAGGATTTGTTAAGAGCTTGTGTATTGGATTTCGGGGGATCATGGGAGGGCCATCTTCATCTAGTCGAGTTCTCCTATAACAATAGTTATCAGACTAGTATTGGGATGGCACCGTTTGAAGCTTTGTATGGAAGACCATGCGAGTCTCCCGTATGTTGGTTAGAGACCGGGGATAGATTGGTTCTTGGTCTGGATTTGGTGAAGGAAGCTGCGGAGAAGATTGAATTGATCTGAGTTAGGATGAAAGAAGCTCAATCTAGGCAAAAAAGTTATGCTGATAGAAGAAGGAAATATTTGGAATTTTTTATCGGAGACTATCTGTTCAATAAGGTTTCACCGATGAAGGGTGTGACGAGATTCAGGAAATCAGGGAAGTTAGCACCTAGATTCGTTAGACCTTTCCGCATTGTTGAGAGCATCGGAAAACTCGCTTATAGAGTAGAGTTACCGAGTAGTTTGGCTGGAGTCCATGATGTTTTCTATGTTTCTCATCTTAGGAAATGCGTTAGAGACTCGGAGACTACCGTAGCACCTACAGTGTTAGAGGATTTAGTAGTAGAACCGGATTTGACTATAGTTAGAAAGCCTATTCAGATTATGGCAAGAGATGAGAAGAAGTTAAGGAACAAGGTAGTCAAGTTAGTAAAGGTTCAATGGAGTGATGATGGTAGAGACTGTACATGGGAGGCGGAGGGTAGGATTAGAGACTCCTACCCTGATTTGTTTGATGGTATGTTTTACCTTTGGTTGTTTTGATTATGTACCTTATCGTAATTTCGAGGATGAAATTCTTTAAGGTGGGGAGTCGGTAACACTCCATATTTTTATAACATTATTTAGAATAATTAATTGGGTAAATCAAATAAAATAATGTGCAGATTAAAAGGTTGAGATTTGATTAACAAAGGGTAGTTGTGCCATGTTACTGTGTTAATTAAAATGAAATAACCTAAGTTAATGTGTTAGGATATGAGAAGGGCAATATGGGAATAGGTTAGGCTTATAACCTAAACCCTTGGGATGTAACCCATGTTCATTTTCATTTTAGCCAAACTAAAATTTCCTAAGGTCGGCCACCATTATTATTCTCAAGAAGAAGATTAAAGCTAGGATTCAAAAGAAGGAAGAAAATCAACTAAATCAACATCAAATCTCATATTTATAATCTCAAAGCTAAGGTGAATAATTATTACATCCCAATTTCTTTTAGTTTTCGGTTTTAAGATTCGGCCCGAAATGATTTTGCAAGTATATGCCATGTTTTGATGATTAAAATTATATATATATATATATATATATATATTGTTGATGGATTATATATGTTCATGTTAGTTTTATGATATGTTTGACATGAAACCCCTATTTAATGACATCCAAATGCCTTGAAAATTTAAATATAGGTCTAAAATGATATTTTAGAGATGATTTTCGATTTTCATAATTTTCTGAATTAATATGGATTTTATATTAATTTTCTAGTGAAGGAAATTGTTTATTGGGTTATAAATTATTTTCGGCTAAATAATTATTATTTTGGGGTTGAAATTTTTATATGTTAGGCAATATATTAAAATAGATTGTATGGGATTTTTCCAGATTTTTTCTAACTTATTTGATGAATATATAAAATTATTTAAGGTATGGGACTTAAATGTTTTATATATTTAATTAAGGAGAAGGGGCATTTTGTAAAATAAAATGATTATTTAATTTTAAAAATAGTGGCAGCACATTTCTGAAAAGTAATTGTTAACCAATGAGAATTTGACAAACAAAGGCAAGTTAGTTGAAAAGATTTCCTTTTTAAGTTAAAAACAAAGAAATCACATTTTTTTCATGTTTCAGCCTTTACGGCAATAAACCTTCCGACCCAGACCTTCCGACAAGGTCGAGAGGTTCAAAGCCTTTGACAAGGTCAAACCAATGCATATGGTATCAAGTTACTTGGTACGTAATGAATTGGATAAAGTCGAAAGGGTCTTAGTCGAAAGGTTAATGGCCAAAGAGGTTGGGGTATGTTTGTTTTATAAACCAAAAGCTTTCACCTGCTTTGCTTTCAAATAAAAGCTTTCGACTTGGTTGCTTTCGACCAGGTCAAATATAAAGGTTTTAAACCTTCCGACACAGTCGAAAGGTTACTACTATTTTAACACTGTTTCATTTTGAAACCTTCCGACATAGTCGAAGGGTTACTACCGCTTTATAAATGTTTTGTTTTGAACCTTTCGACAAAGGCGAAAAGTTTACTTGTTTTAAAAACCAGCCGCTTCTCCCAATGCTTTCGAAAGGAAGCTTTCGACTTAGGTGATTTACCCTTGTCTTTAATTGAAGTATAACCAAGCTTTCGAAGCAGAGCTTTCGACTTAGTCAAAAGGTTGCTTCCAATGACTTCGAAAGGTTTTAAAAGAAGGTTTTCCACTTGTTTTAAATTGAAACTAGAAAGTCTTTGAAAGGTTTAAATGAATGATTTCGAAAGGTTTGATGATTGACTTCGAAAGGTTTAAATGAACGATTTCGAAAGGTATTAGTGAATGACTTCGAAAGGTTTAAATGAATGATTTCGAAAGGTTTGATGATTGACTTCGAAAGGCTTAAATGAATAATTTTGAATGGTTTTAGTGAATGACTTCGAAAGGTTTAAATGAATGATTTCGAAAGGTTTCATGATTGACTTCGAAAGGTTTAAATGAATAATTTCGAAAGGTTTAAGTGAATGACCTCGAAAGGTTTAAGTGAATGATATTGAAAGGTTTGAGATGGAAGGTTTTCCAAAGTTTTTCTAAGACAATGTTTTAAAGCGATTTTAAAGAAGGATGTCTAAAGTTTTATTGTTTTCGAAAGGTTTGATTTCGAAGGGTTTGAAGTGTGATTTGGAAAGAGATGATTTCACAAGTATAGAAAGAGGTTCTTTCAAATAGTTAAATGTTTTCATCAATTAAAGTTTGAGTAAAGAATATATCTAACATGGTGATATGATTTTGAGTAAAAGTATACATATTATATACTTTTCCTTGTTTAAGTTTGATTTAATGGTTTTAAATCACTTTAAAAATGTTTTCAAGGAAAATTTATGGGAGGGGATCCTTAAGTGAAAATGACTCAAATATTAGAAAACCAGATGGGACTAGTATGGGGTCGCACCCTATACATTAGCAAATAGCCCCTGCTAATTGTTGCCCAAAATTCCAATGTGTAGGGCTTTGTCACAGGTAGACTAAAATTATGGTTACACACCGAAAGGAATATATGCTTGTATACAGATAGGTTATTGGTGAGCCCGAAAAACCATTAGGATTGGGAAGACTTAGGAAATGATTAAGTTAGGGACAGTTCATCTAGAAGTGGAGTATTTAACATATAGTTAAGGACAGACCGTCCAGATGGGAAATGTTTAACAGATAGTTAAGGATAGATAATCCAAAAGAAGAATATCTAACAGGTGTTAGGTTAATTTTGATTGTATTGTCTGGTAGGCCCGAGTCAGCCAAAGGTTAAAATTTATCCAAACAAAACTTGTGTGTTTGAACCGATAGTTCATTATTACCTGATATTTATGTATGTTTACATAATAATTGATTTATAGTATTTAACCATTGTGGATGCAGGAGCACAGTATATGGTTTTATAAAAGGTTTTGCAAAGATATGTTTTAAAAATATGTTAGTGAGGGGAAACCCGTTCCACTAAGCGGCGTGGTCTCACTTAACATAATTATTCCAGGATGTATAATATTATTCACACCAGGCTTTATGTCTGACTCAAAGTTTATGTTTTCCCCTTAAACTCTCGGGTGCTCAAAATTGATTTGAGTAAGCTGAGGGGTTATGATTCCTTTTCGGGTTTTAGAATGTTGATGAATAAGCTACCGAAGGCATGTAGGAGGCAGCGGATAGCTACTTAGGATTTGCAGTTCTTGTTATGTTTTGATTGATTTTCCGCCGTGTTGTTTGTATTAGGTCTATTATGACCATATGACTCTGATCAACCAATGAGGTATCTTCATATATCACTCTTGGCGTAATTTGTAATAATTATATTTGATCTGTGCCTGAGAACGATTTGGGGATTATGCATTGTGAATGTGAAACATTTGATTTTGAAATGTAATGAAGAAAAGTTGTTTTGAAATCTGTGTTTTGTTTCATATTCAAGTGTTTATGATATTATAGATATCATTAACATAGCCGTATTTAGTCGTCGGAAGCTAATACTATAGATGATTGCAACATCTGTAGCGCTTAGTTTTGGGCCTCTAGGTAGGGGATGTTACAAAGAATTACAATCTAAAGCACTCAAAATAGAAAACCCCCAATTTGATTTAGCTATAATTTCTATTAATGTCAATTATTGGAAATCCAATCTCACATGTAATGCTTGATTAAGAGGCTAATATGTAGATGCTCTAATCACTCTAGACCATCAGATCACATCAAAAGAATCTACACCGTCAATAGAGAAGAACTGTACGCCAAATTGATGAAATTGTCTTTAGAAATTTGACTCAGCCAAAAACCAAAAAATTATCGTAGCAGCAACTCAAACGTATAACCTAGGGAGTTAGACATCTTTGTACAACTCTAGTAAACTCTCGGGTCGCAAGCTCAGTGTCTACGTGAAGAGGTCAGACGTTTGAGTGAAGAGGTCAGACGTCTGAGTGAAGAAGTCAGACGTCTCTGTAGAACATCGAAAACTCTAGGGTTGAAAAAATGCATCAACTTAGACGTCTGACAGATGGGTTAGACATCTTATCACCTAAAAGCTTTTCCAGTTTAACTCTAGAGGCATTTAGATGTCTGGCTTGGAAATCCAGACGTCTGAGTGCTTGTTTCTACCACTTCTCAGCTTTTCTTCTTTATATCCTCTGATTCTTCCTCCAATTGACTTCTCTTCTCTTTCAATATGAAGCTCTACACAACATCTTCAATCTGAAGCACTCATAGGCACATATTTGAATTGCATAATAACAACACTCCACCTTGATTCAAATATGCATATCTCATCTACAATCAGCAAAATAATCATAGGGGTTGTTGGGTCTTACGCCCCATGGCGCTCAAGCAATTGAAATCAAACTGATCAAGTTTGAGCAATGCTTAAACTTGTTCTTACGAAGTGACTTTGTCATCATATCTGAAGGATTATCCATAGTACACATCTTCACCAACTTGATCTTGCTTTGTTCTTCCTAAAGCGTAAGAAAGAATCCTCCGACATCAATGGCTCCGTTCAAGAACTATAAGCTTGATTCTCTATAATGATTAGTGCTCTGACCGTTTAAAAAGCTATACTATCTGCTATACCATAGAAATATCATCCAATAGTTGAAGTAAATACAAACCCTCCTTAGTTGCTTTCACGATCGATATCAATTCGGCCTCGGTAGTCTACAAAGCTACTATAGACTGTAGCTTTGATCTTCGCAAAATCGAGCCTATTCCAAGTGTAAAAACATAGCGCGACATCGACTTCCGTCCGTCTCTATCCCCATCATAATCTGAGTCCCAATAACCTCTAAGAGATATGTCACCGTCTACTCCACCATACAACAAGCCAATTGATAAAGTTCCATGAAGATATCTGAGTGTCCACTTGACTACTTGCCAATGCTCTTTGCTTAGGTTAGACATATATCGACTCACAACACCCACTACATGGGCTAAATCTGGTCTTCTGCACACCATCACATACATAAGACTACCAATAGCACTAGAAAAAGATTTATTTGCCATATACCTTTTGTCTTCATCCGATGAAGGAGATAAATCTTTGGACAACTTAAAATGAGAGCCTAATGGAGTGTCTACCAGTTTAGCTTTCTCCATACCAAATCAAGCGAGGACCTTCTCGATAGACTACACCTGAGCGAGTCTCAACTCTCTTCACTTTCTATCTCTGAATATCTCCATTCCTCAAATTCTTTAAGCTTATTCCAAATCCTTCGAATCAAACTCCTTGCTGAGCCCCGCTTTCAACTCCATAATTCCGACCATACTCCGAGATGCAATCAACATGTCATCGACATATAATAAAAGATATATCGTATCACCATCACACCTCTTGAAATAAACACACTGGTCTTTGAAGCTTCTAGAGTAACCCTGTGAAAGCATAAACTTATCAAATCACTTATACCATAGTCTAGGAGACTGCTTTAGTCCATATAGAGATTTGTTAAGTTTACAAACATAATCTGGCTTGCTACCATCAATGAACCCCTTCGGCTAACGCAAATAAATCTCTTCATCTAGATCACCGTGTAAGAATGCAGTTTTGACATCTAGTTGCTCTAGTTCAATATCATAATGTGCAATAATGCCAAAAGAATACGAATGGATGTATGCCATACAACTGGATCAAAGATATCATGATACTCTACCCCCTTCTTCTAAACATACCACATTGCTACTAACTTTGCTTTGTATCTGAAATCACCATTGTCATCGTCTTTCACTCTATAAATCCACTTACATCAAATTGTTCTCTTGTCGGTGAGAAGAGGCATCAAATTCCAAGTATGATTTTTCTATAAAGATCCAATCTCTTCCTCCATGGCAACTAACCAACTGGAACTATCAACTGATGCAATAACTTCTCTATAATCTCTGAGCTCATCATTAACAAAATTTAATGCATATGTTTCCATGTCATCGAAGTTAATGTCTTTGATGCTCAATCCAACAAACTCATCAAGCCATATAGGCTTCCTTCTCTGTCTAACAGGCCTAGTCTCTAAGAGAGCTCCACCTTGAGTCTGATCCTTTGTCCCAACATCCGTACTATCCTCATCAACTACAGTGCCATCGGAAACACCATTTGAAACTTTATGGAAAGAATATGAAGATGACATACTTTGTGTTTGGTATTCTGAATCCGTCCTCACATTGTGATCAAATGAGGAAGGCTCCATCTTCAACATAGCCTTCTCATCAAAAGTCACATGTCTGCTGATAATAATCTTCTTGCTATTAGGACACCACAACCTATATCCCTTCACTCCTCTTCTATAACCTAGAGAGGTACACTTGCGAGCTCTGGGTTCCAGCTTTCCTCTGCTCCCATGTACATAAGCTAGACATCTAAATACTCCAAGAAATGAATAGCAAACAGGCTCTTCTTTCCATACTTGATCAGGGATCTTCATATCTATGGCAGTAGAAGGTGTACGTTTGGTGAGGAAATTCATCATAGATAAAGCTTCTGCCCAAAATCCCTTCTTCAACTTAGCAGTCGATCTGTGGCAACGAGTTCTCTCCAATAATGTCTAATTCATTCTTTTTGCAACTCTATTTGACCGAGGGTCGCCAGGTGTGGTGTAATGCCTCTTAATGCCTTCGGACCTACAAAAATCAATGAATTCCTGTGATACAAATTCACCTCCATTATCAGAACGGAGAACTTTCAACTTCTTCCCTAACTGCTTCTCAACCATAGATTTCCAATTTCAAAACCTAGCAAAGGTTTCACTCTTAGACTAGAAAGTATACCCAAACTTTATGAGAGAAATTGCCTTTAAATGAAACGAAGTACTTGGCTCCACCTAAGGATGGGCAAGGGGAGGGCCCCCAAACATCTGTATGAACATACTCTAGGACAGCTTTTGCTTTATACTCACCGGTTACAAAAGAAATCTACCTGCTTATCAAGAACACACTCCTCACAAAAGCCAATATTTGAATGCTAAACATCATCAATTAAACCTCGCTTTCTTAACTCATCCAAACTGTGTTCACCAATATGTTCCATCCTCAAGTGTCTTAATTTGGAAGAATCCGAATCAGCAAAAGTAACAGAAGCTGATTCACCAACTACAGTAGTGCCCTTCAATAAATAAAGGTTTCCTGCCCTCACACCTTTCATAACAATTAGGAAACCCTTCGATATCTTCATTTTCTCTCCCTCAACTACAATCTTCAACCTAAGCCTACTCAAAGCCACAATAGAAATCAAACTCCTTCTCAAATCAGGTACTGTCTAACATTTGTAATAGTACGAATAACGCCATAAAGCATTCTGACCTTTAAACTACCAACAAGAACCATATGGCAAGAAGCATCATTTCCCATTAAAAATTCTCCTTCATCAGTCTCATGGTATGTAGAGAAGCAGCTCCCATCAGGTGTCATATGATAGGATGCACCATAATCAATAAACCATAAGTTCCTCTTTCCAGAAGAGCCAGAAGCTGTAAACACATCGGTATCACTTTCTGTACCTGACTTCTTTGCTGTAGACATTGATGTTTTCTTTGGATCTTTTCTTCGTCCTTCAAGCATGGGATATTGAGCTACAAAATTCCCCAACTTCTTACAATAATGGCAAGTCAATCGCTTAGGCCCCCTAGACCGAGACCTTGAATTATTTCGACCTCCACATTCTTTAACTTACCTTATCTTCTACCTCTCTAAATAGATAAGCTCTCTGTATTATCATCTAAGCTAGTGCTTGCCAACCTTCCTCTCAACACTTCATCATGAAGACCGGCCTATTAATACCCTAGGTATTGATTTGGATGACAATAACCATATAAATATTACCACTAACGTATCTCTGAGTTGTGTAGTTATTTTAGATATATTATGGAGACATTTATAGAGATAAAAAATAACTCAAAGGAAGAAAATGGATTATATAAGAAGGTTAATTAGAGCCATGGAAGAACAAAACTGATTGAAGAAGAATGCTGAAAGGACAGAAGTGTATGAAGTGATGAGTAGTTGGTTGAGTCTTAGAATTTCTTGTTAAAGATCTCATGGCAATTGTACTTGAAGATCATCGACCATTGACCTTAACCATATCATAAAAATCCACAAAAGGAGGTACTTCTGAAATCCGAAGTTTGCAATACTTATTGCTATTGTTGATGCGTTGTTGTTCTCTTTGGAAAATGTCTATATGTTTGACATATGGGGGTCAAGTATGTCGACATACTTCCCGTTGGTCAGTTTTTTAAAATTTGAATCAAGGGATTTTCTTGCCACCTCTTCACCAAAAGACACGACTCTTCAACCACTATATAAAGGCCCTGGAAAATGAATTTTCTAGTCAATTCTCTCTTCATTCTCATACTCTTTCTCTTCCATACTTTTGCAAAAGAAATCCATTACACATTCTTTCATTCTCTTTGCAAATACATACCATTTCACTCCAATTCTTCAAGGATTTGCAAACCATATTATATCAAAGAGTTTCTACTTGGATTCATATCATTTTCTCTCTAATTTCATCCTATTCCTCAAAGAATTCAAAGATATATTACCATTGGAGGTCTATAGGATATTGTATCGAATTTGCAAGAATTCATATCGAAGATACGACTACTTGCCATACTCTGTTGTTGTTTGTGAAAAGGAGGAGTTCTTGTAGCCTGTGAAATCAAGAGGGTGTATCTTGTAGCCCGTGAAATCAAGATTGTAAAGATGTTTTTGCCACCTGTGGAAAGCAAGCGATAATAGTGAAAATTTGCATGGTGTAGTGCGGGACTGGATGTAGGATTGGTTAATCCGAACTAGTATAAAAATCCAGGTGTAATTTATTATACTGCATTTTACTTTATTACTTACTTATTTTCGTTTGCAATTTGAATAGATATAGTGTTAAATTCATAAGTTAGTTTTACAGATTTGAAATACACACTTCATCCCCTCTAATGTTTAAATAGCCTTAAGATCCATTTCATATTGTGTTACAAACACCCCATTTTCCAACATTTGGTATCAAAACAATGGTTTTCAAAATTTCATAACTTGGTTTTTGAAAAGTATAAATGGCTAATGACACTTGTAACACTTTCTTTAACACTTTTGTAGAAGGACAATCTACCACTAGACCCTCTATTTGATGGTAGTAATTATGCATACTGGGCATATAGGATGAAATTTCATTTGCAGTCTAATGGTTTAAATATTTGGAACATTACCCAAATAAAGTACACAGAGCCCCAAACTGAATATTCACAATGGACATTAGACCAAAAGACACAAGCTTTTAGCAACTCAAAGGCCCTGAACATTTTATTTTGCTTCTTAGATAGAAGTGAATTTAATCGGGTGTCTATTTGAAGGTCCGCATATGAAATTTGGAGAACATTGCAAGTCACACATGAGGGCAATAGTAAAGTAAAACAAACTAAGATATCTATGCTAACTAACCAGTTTCAACTTTTTGAAATGAAACCAAATGAGTCTATTTCTAACATGCATTCTAGATTTCAGGATATGGTACGTGCATTAATATCATTAGGAAAGAAAATTACTAAGGAGGACCAAGTCGGAAAGGTCTTGAATTCACTTTCTAGAGAATGGGATTAGAAGACTCTGGCAATCGAAGAAGCCAATGATATTAGTACTCTAAAAATAAAAGATTTAATTGGTAGTCTAATGTCCTATGAAATAAAGTTGAAGGTTAGAAAAGAGAATCGGGTAAATGAGAAAAAATCACTAGCACTCAACGCTACAAATGACAATGATGAACCAGATGATGCTGCTGATGATGATGATATCGAGTTTATGACCAGGAATTTCAGGAAATTCTTGAAATATTAGAAAACAAACAAATTTCGAAAAACTAACAACAATAATTCAAAAATGGAAATGTTGTTAAGTGTTTCAAATATGATAAACCCGGTCATTTGAAAAGAGACCGTCCCAACCTAAAGAAATCAAAGTACTCTTCGAACACTTTCAACAAGAAGAGAAAACAGGCTTTAACACAACATGGGATGATTCAGATACATCATCAAGTGATAGTGATTCAGAAATAGAAAATGCCAACATATGCTTCATGGCAAAGGATAAAAAGGTATGGAATTTTAATAAAGAAATTATTAATGTCTTAAATGATATGCAGATGGGATATTAAATGCTTAGGAAAAATTACAAGAATAGTTTAGCAAAGAAAGATAAATTAAAAATGTTTAATGAAATGTTAATCGAAGAGAAACAATATCTAGAAAATGAAATTGAAAGACTTAATGGACTTAATGATGATTCAAGATTTGAAAGTTTTGAAAAGCTTAAAAGTGAAAATGAACATTAAGATCAGAAAATCTTTCAATAAAATCAAATATCACTGATCTAAAGAACAAAATAACATCTCTAGACAATGTTATTCTTAATTATAATAAGGATTTTAATAAAATGAAAACTGATGTTGGTAAATTTAACAAAGGGAAGGATAATCTAGAAAATTTATTATCAACATCTAAACCCACTAATATTAAACATGGACTTGGATGCACCCATAAGCCCAAATCAAAGAAAAATAGTGCTAAAGTATTAAATTTGTTAAGGCTACCAAGTTCAAATCGAAACCTAGGAAATCAAAGTTAAAACCCCCAAAAAGGTTCATTAATTTATGGGTTCCTAGATAGTTAGATAATAATAAGAAAGAGAAATATATTGATAATTTTATTAATAACGTTCATTTATCCGATGATTATATTTTGAAAGGGCATTCAAACTCTTTATTTATTTGGCTTCCCAAAACTTAACCCATGGACCCAAAATAAAAAGGGTACCGATGTGCATATTTATATTTTTCATGTACCGAACAATGGATACCGGACTGTAGACGTTCAAAGCATATGACAAGAAATTCATTGAACTTTGGATAAATATCAAAGGGATATGTTATTGGCATCGGCAACGTAGGTAACATTAAAACTCATCTAATTTTTATTATTTTACTTGATAGGTTTATTTCATGCTTTATATTGATTTTATTCCCCTCATGAGTTTTATTTATATACATCTCTATATACAAACTCTATACATATTGTCTAGTGGTGCTTAAGCGATTCTATTTTCGCCCTTTTTGTTGATGACAAAGGGGGAAAAATATATAAATATACTAGGCAAAATGATAGGAGGAGTGCATAAAGTTATGGGGAGTCAAATATAAAATTATTATATTTTATCTCTCAAATATTTATATGGTTGTCATCATCAAAAAGGAGGAGATTGTTAATACCCTAGGTGTTGATTTTGATGACAACAACCATACAAATATTACTACTAACGTATTTCCGAGTTGTGTAGTTATTTCATATATATTATGGAGATATTTACAGAGATAAACAAGAACTCAATGGAAGAAAATGGATTATATAAGAAGGTTAATCAAAGCTATGGAAGAATAAAACTGATTGAAGAAGAATGCGGAAAGGACAGAAGTGTTTGAAGTGATGAGTAGTTGGTTGAGTCTTAGAATTTCTTGTTAAAGATCTCATGGCAATTATATTTGAAGATCATTAACCACTGACCTTAACCGTATCAAAAAAGTTCATAATGAAGAGGTACTTATGTAATTTGAACTTTGCAATTGGTGTTGCTGATGTGTTGCTGTTCTCTTTGGAAAATGTCTATATGTCGACATATGGGGGTCAAGTATGTCGACATACTTCCCATTGGTCGGTTTTTTAAATTTTGAATCAAGGGATGTTACCACCCCCTCTTTACCAAAATACATGTCTCTTCAACCACTATATAAAGGCCCTGGAAAATGAATTTTCCAATCAATCTCTCTTCATTCTCATACTCTTTCTCTTCAAACTTTTGCAAAAGAAATCCATTACATATTCTTTCATTCTCCTTGCAAATCCATACCATTTCACTTCGATTATTCAAGGATTTGCAAACCACATTATATTAGAGGGTTTCAACTTGAATTCATATCATTTTCTCTCTGATTTCATCCTATTCCTCAAAGAATTTCAAAGATATTGCCATTGGAGGTCTATAGGATTATTTTATCGAATCTGTAAGAAATTGTACTGAAGATACAACTACTTTCCATACTCTGTTGTTGTTTTTGAAATGGAGAAGGTGTTCTTATACCCAATTAAATCAAGAGGGTTTATCCTGTAGCCAGTGAAATCAAGATTGTAAAGATGTTCTTCCCACCCATGGAAAGCAATCAATAATAGTGACGGTGCAGTGAAGGACTAGATGTAGGATTGGTTTATCCAAAACAGTATAAAAATTCGAGTGTTATTTACTTTACTGCATTACACTTTACTACTTACTTATTTTTGTTTGCAATCTGAATAGATATAGTGTTAAATTCATAAGTTAGTTTTATAGATTTGAAATACACACTTCATCCCCTCTAATGTTTAAATAGCCTTAAGATCTATTCCATATTGTGTTACAAACACCCCATTTTCCAACATTTGGTATCAAACACTGGTTTTCAAAAATTCATAACTTGTATTTTGGAAAGTATAAATGGCTAACGACACTTGTAACACTTTCTTTAACACTTTTGTAGAAGGGCAATCTACCACTAGACCCTCTCTATTTGATGGTAGTAATTATGCATACTAGGCATGTAGGATGAAATTTTATTTGCAGTTAATGGTTTACATATTTGGAACATTACCCAAATAAAGTACATGGGGCCCCAAACTTAGTATTCACAATGGACACTAGACCAAAAGACACAAGTACTTAGCAACTCATAGGCCCTGAACAGTTTATTTTGCTTCTTTGATAGAAATGAATTTAACCGGGTGTCTATTTGAAGGTCTCCATATGAAATATGGAGAACATTGCAAGTCACACATGAGGACAATAGTAAACTAAGACAAACTAAGGTATCTATGCTACCTAACCAGTTTCAACTTTTTCAAATGAAACCAAATGAGTCTATTTCTGACATGTATTCTAGATTTCAGGATATGGTACGTGCATTAATATCATTAGGAAAGAAAATTACTGAGGAGGACCAAGTCAGAAAGATCTTGAATTCACTTTCTAGTGAATGGGATCAGAAGACTCTAGCAATTGAAGAAGCCAATGATATTAGTACTGTAAAAATAGAAGATTTAATTGGTAATCTAATGTCCTATGAAGTAAACTTGCAGGTTAGAAAAGAGAATCTAGCAAATGAGAAAAAATCACTAGCACTTAACGCTACAAATGACAATGATGAACTAGATGCTAATGCTGATGATGATGATATCGAGTTTATGACCAGGAATTTTTGGAAATTCTTGAAATATTGGAAAACGAACAAATTTGGGAAAACTAACAACAATAATCCAAAAATGGAAATGTTGTTAAGTGTTTCAAATGTGATCAACCCGGTCATTTGAAAAGAGACCGTCCCAACCTGAAGAAATCAAAGTATTCTTCGAACACTTTCAACAAGAAGAGGAAACAGGCTTTTAACACAACATGGGATGATTCAGATACATCATCAAGTGATAGTGATTTAGAAACAGAAAATACCAACATGTGCTTCATGGAAAAGGATACCAAGGTATGGAATTTTGATAAAGAAATTACTGTTGTCTTAAATGATATGCACAAGGGATATAAAATGCTTAGGAAAGAATACAAGTATAGTTTAGCAAAGAAAGATAAATTAAAAATGTTTAATGAAATGTTAATCGAAGAGAAACAATATCTAGAAGATGAAATTGAAAGACTCAATGGACTTAATGATGATTCAAGACTTGAAATTTTTGAAAGCTTAAAAGTGAAAATGAATCATTAAGATCAGAAAATCTTTCAATGATATCATTAAGTTTTGAAATGCAGCAACTCAAACGTCTGACCAAAGGGGTCAGAAGTTTGATTACCTGAAATCTCTTAGGTTTTAACTCTTTAGGCATTCAGATGTCTGGCTTGGAAATCCTGACGTCTGTGTGCTTGTTTCTGGCATTTCTCAGCTCTCTCCTTCATATATTCTGATCTCTTCCATCAAAATGACTTTCTGTTTCTTCCAATACGAAGCTCTATATGGCTCTTTAGTCTGAAGCACTCATAGGCACATATTTGAATTGCATAATAAAACATGGCATCGGAGTCGATGTGTGGGACCATTAGACAATGCGAGATTGACCGAAGCGGGACTCCATGAGGCTTGAGCAGAGAATGACATGTCAAGGTGTAGATATGTAAACAACTTTATGTTTTCCAGTACACGCAGCCGCCTTACTACATTGAGTTGATCTCCAAGTTGAGTTGAGTGGAATGTACTCGCCTTAAGGTGGAGATTTGGTAATGCAGCCTTGCCCAACTGTGTAAAGAAGTGAAAGTAGCCTGATCCAACTACAGAGCTTCAAATGAAGTTTGGAGGAAATGCTCACCAATGTGGAGATTTGTTAGGTGTGGCTTGCATTTGAGAGTGCGCAGATTGAATAAGTAAGTCCTACGTCGTAAGAAATATGGCACATAACGTTGTATATATGTGAGTTTGATGACACGTAACATTGAGAATTCCTTTTGTTACATGTTAATTCTGCCAAGACCATGTATATGCTCGTTCATGAAGACAATAAAAGGGATGTTCAATTGGGATGTTGGTACATTGGAAGCTTCATTAGGTGACACTATTACAAACAATGAAGCATACATATCTAAGAATGCGTTGGAGTGCCGAAACATTTCAACACTATCATCTCAGAATCTTAGTCCTAAATTTGCATAGCTTGAATTTAATGGGGTTATGAAGTCGACTGCCTAGATGCATCAACGAAATCTGGAGATGCCTTAAAGATAAAGAGACATGGTTGTTGGTGATATGATGTAGTTGTTCTAAAGTTACACAGTTTGCCCGATTTGGATTTGCACTAAAGCCAAGGCTTTGTCAAACTGTGAAAGTCATTACCTAGACATGCTTCGTCTGAATTTGTTATTGCAAGATACGATAATTTAATGTCAGCAGAGCAGCAATGCAATGGTACTCAGACAGTGGGTTTACCTTTGCTTTTTTGAATCGTCGAATTAGGTTTTAGTGAGAGGGGTAATTTACGTAATTCCAAAAGACACAGTGGAACCGACGTGAATTAATTTCTTTTATTAATAGTAGAGATTACTATTATTTCTAAGTAATAAAAATAAGAGATATTTTGAGAATAATAATAAAAAAGTATATTTTTCAAATGTATTTTGAGGTAAATTATTGCTATTTTAAGGTAAATGACAATAAAAGGAATTTTTGAGATTTAACATAATTATTTTGGAGTTAAAAGGTAATAAATGGTTATGAAAGATAATAAAGCAATTTGAATAAATATTATTATTTTGATGTAAAGAAATAATATTATTGCCTTGAAGATAATTTGAAGTAAATGACTATTTTTGGTTGAATAACGATATTTTAAGATACTTAAAGTGACATTTTGAAAATGAAAGACTTTTTAAGAATATTATTGATTTGAGAAAATATTGTTGTTTTGAGGTAGCCTATAGAAAATATAATATTATTGTTTTGAAAAATTTAAACTATACCGTATCATAGTTATCACTCATATCAGTAATTACCTAATAAAAACCTAAGTTATCATCCCTAACTCATAGAAATCATAATATTATATGGGTAGAAGCAATTATGTATCGAATTAGGTTAGCCACACTCACTGTTCAATTGAATCAATCCCCATTATGTTGCAAAGCCTCTAACTCCTCTACTGTCCAGATTTGGGTGCACTCCAAAACTTCTTATTTTCAAACGACATCAGTATCAGCCCATTGCCCACGTTTCACTCTTTAATTTGGTATTTCATTCATCAAAATTCATTAAGTATTTCAAGAGACGTGTTGTTAAGATTGAGTTTTGAGAATGTTGTTTCTAAGATGAGGAGAAGAGAATGAAGATGCATACATTTTTAGAAAAAATGAATTTGAGAAACTGCATATTTATAAACAAACCAAAAATTTTAATTCATCTATTTGGGCGAAGCCAATTTAAAATATTAGAAACCCATTTACAAAAAACGTCCATGTCTCTCTTGTCCTAACTCCGACAGGAACAAGCTTATGTTATGGAATTCGAACTCAAGACCACTCTAATTCAAACTCCAATCGTAGTGGAAAATCAGATCGTTGTAAGATGTGTGAAAAAACAATTCAATAACTCGATCCTATATCCCAATCCAATCCAAATAATACTGAATCACAACCTCTAAACAAGCAATAATGAAAAAGTAAATCACACACCGATTTATAGTGGTTCCACTTACGTCTTGTTAGTGTACATCCACATTGAGGAGAGCCTTTTATTAATAGCTATGAAAGAGTATAATAGACTGATTACAATGATCAATAAATTCTTAGAGAATTTGATTTATGGAGATGAGAATTGAAGAAACTAAGTTTAGAAACCCTAAGCCAATTTCATAAACTCTTGGAGAACATTTTGATGAACACCACTTCTCTTTGATTCCTTATAATAACTTATTCAGGGAGAATTTTCATCTAGGAAAATATCCAAAATGCCCCTTCAAGCCTTCACAACCAATGCATAATAATCCGGGAAGATCTATCATCAAACATTAGGTTAGACGTCTGGAATTTTCCCTCAGACATCTGACTCGAACAAGCACGTTTCAACAATCAGCCAACCAGATGTCTAGATTTTTATCCAAACGTCATGCCAAACTTTCGAGTTGACAAGAGACATCTAGGACTTTTCTTATAAATATCTACATCCATATATAAACATCTGGGACTTTTCTTCCAGACGTCTACTTCCATAAACAGACGTCTGGATTCCTGAGTCACCCTGTGACACACCAGCTTTAAACCGCGATAACTCTAGCTCTTAAGCTCTGTTTCATGAACCGTTTTCTCCACTACCATGATACTTCTAACCTCTTCAACTCTACATATAGTGTCCCCAAAATTCAACACTCCACCTTTATACTATATCCATCTCCATCCAACAAGAACCAATAGTGCCAAACTATCACCATTTCTACCTTCTACCAAACAAGCATGACACTTTTGCAATGAGCTCCGGCAAAGCCACCGCCCATTACACTCCGTCAGCGAACTGCGAAAAGGCCAACGCCCACCAATAAAGTGTTGAGTATCCAACTCTAAAACCATCTTACCAAAAGACAAAAGTACTTAGGAGTGCAAACAAGTACTTACCAAGAAGATAGAACCACAATATATCACTGATACTCTTCTTTATTAATAAACAAGCTCCTCCTCAACCATGCCACCTTGTGGCACCTAGCACTTTAACAAGCGAATCAAGTTTGAGCAATGCTCGAACTAACCAACTGGCAATGCCTTAATGAACATATCCGCTGCATTATCCTTTGTATGCACCTTCCGAAGATGTACATGCCTACCTTCATCCATGGTTAACCAAATATGACTCTCTCACCTCATTGTGCTTAATCCGTGAGCTAAAAGCTAAATTCTCTGCCAAGTGAATAGCACACTGGCTATCACATTGAATATCGATACTATCGTGTTCAAATCCAAAGTCACACAACAATCGCCTTAAGTATAGTGCTTCCTTTGCCGCCTCCACCGTGGCTATCAACTCTGCCTCCATAGTGGATAAACCAACTACAGTTTGCAATCTTGATCCTAAACTTATGGCCATACCACCAAGAGTAAAGACATATCTAAAAGTTGACTTTCTCTGATCCCTATTGCCAGCATAGTCTGAACCATAATAACCAACCAACTTGCAATTCATTCCACCACTACTGCAAAAAAATAAGACCATAAGATGACATACCTCTAAGGTATCTCAAAATAACCTTCATGGCTTCCCAATGCAATTTTCATGGATTAGCCATGTACCAACTAACCATCTCAACGACATTTGTAATATCGGGTCTTGTCCACACCATGGCATACATTAGACATCCAACCGCACTTGCATATGGCACATGTAGGTCCAAATTAACCCAGAGGGGTGGTGAAGAGGGTGTATAAAAAAAGTCATAGATATATATATATAAAATTGTAGCACAGATAATAACAGAGTAAATGCAGAAATAAAAATAACACACAAGTTTACCCAGCTTCGGCAAAACCCGCCTACTACTGCCCAAATGGTTTCTACTAGGAATTAAAAAAATTGATGCTTACAGACCTTGTAAACTTGCGACCCTCACTTACCTGATGGTTCCAACCCTACGCTCAAAACCCTGCCACAAAGTTGCGAATTCTCGAACTATGCCCCATAGCTCGTAACCTAGTTAACACTAGAGTTTAGCAATTCAAAAATAAAATTACAATAAAAATAAAATTACAATAAAAATAAAATTAGAACCCCTAATACAATATAAACTTTAGCCCAAATAAAACAACGGCCCAAATTAATTAGAGAATGTAGTGTATCCCTTTTATTTTGCCAGTGCACTTTGTTTCTTCGGCCGATCTACTTTTCTTCATTCTTCAGAAATTAGGGTTTCTTTTCGATTGAAGCGTCGATTCCAATTGATCGATTCAAGTGATGGTTTTGCCTTGGTTTGCTTCGTCGATCGATCGCATTGCCTTGATTTCACATGGTCGCTTCAATGAGTTGAGTAATTCTTCGATTGTGGCGTTAGTATGATTTCGAACTTTCTAATTTAGATTATTTTTCTTGTGACTCGACTGAATTACCAATGATGATTTTGGGTGATATTTATGGGAATTGATTTCCTATATTTTCATTTATGCTTTGGCTTCGAAAATTTCAAACTTTGATTTGTGGTTTTAACGTTAGCCGTGGATTTTTGATCGAACGATTTCTGACTTGTTCATCGTTCGAATATATTGGTATATATTCTTGACCACTTTGTTGATATTCTGCTTTTCACCTTGACTTGTTCAAATTATGCTTCACTCCACTAATACCATGCTTGTTTGTTTTCTATTGTTCCATTTTCTAATGCATATGCATATGTATACATATATACATATATACATATATATATATATACATGTATATGTATATGTATGTAGGTATGTACATGCTTAACTTGCTTTTACATGTACTTGTGAGTTTCATGCCTGTCCTTGCTGAAATGTTTGTGTTTGTGAACCTATTCTGTGTGCATTTGCTTGTTGCACCCTTGCTCTTGATTACTACATTTGCATATGTATATGCTACCCATTTATGTATACATATATACATATCAATGTGGTCATTTTTGTGGCCTGGTCCATGTTGACCTGCATCATGATGTTTGCTTGAATTTGCAAATTGTTCTGATCATCTACTTGCAGCCCATCCACCATGTTCATGTTCCCTAGGTTGAGCATCTGCCCAGCTATGTTCATTTACATGCCTTATCTGTGTGCACTATGATGTTGTATACTTGAGTTGAATTCTAGCTTGGACTATGCGTCACCCTGCTGTTGAATTTTCGAGCCTCTATGTGCATATTCTTGTTTGTCTTATCTGTGCATGTCTGAATTTCCATTGGTATATTGCCTTGTTGAATTGTTTACTACATTTGCATTTTTATACGTGCACTGATTTCATCGGCCTTGAGTCTAGACTTATCTGTGCACTTGACGTTCTCTTACCTCGTAAGCATGTTTCTATGTACTGAACTTATGCATGCTGTTTTGTTTAGGTCCACTTGTATACTTGGTTTAAACTGAAATAATCCACTTGTTTCCATGTATATACATGCATATGTATGTATGTATGTGTAATTATGTGATGGTATGTGCTCATTTTAATGTGCACTTGTATATGTTGCTATTGGTTTGAGATGTTGTAGTATACATAGGTTCATCTAAATATCTGAATTGCTTTTCTATTCACTGTGTACATATATATATGTATGTATGTATGTATGTATGTATGTATGTATATATATATGTATATACATATATGTATATTAGTGTGCTTTCTTTTGCTGCTTCTGATAAGTGCACTTGAGTTGCTTCAATTACCATTTCGCCCTTGCTGTATTGATTCACTACCCAACCTTGCGTGCCCTAGTATACCGCATTCTGATGTGTTAAGTAACTCACTGCCATAAGTTCACTTATATGCATCCATGTTGTAGCTTGCTTATGCACTGGTCATTACTTTTACCTGCACATGTGTGCTTGTATATTTGTGTTAGAACCTCCAACTTATGTTTCAATGATAACAACTATACAATCATATACATATATAGACTTTGTCAAGATTGCAGGTATATACTACAAGCAGACACCATGATCGAAGATGTTGAGACTCAAAGAGAAACGAAGGTTCATTGACCATATTAAGGTTATTTTACTGTAAAAGAGTCCTAGATAAAATATTGTTAAGGTCTCCTTGAGTATATATGCATACACGATCACACATAATTTTATATACATCAAAATTTAGAGGAAAACTGCTTTTCACCACACAGACGTCTGAGGTATACTTACAGACGTCTGTGACAAGTCTCGGGTTAAAAATTAAAGCTAGTCACAGACGTCTGTCATTATACCACAGACGTCTGTCATGGCAAAAACTGTCATATTTGAAAAGACAATCTTTTCAAAACTAAAGAAAATCATCTTTAATGAAGAGTTACAACCATTAAAACGAAAAGATTTCTTCGAAGAGTAACAACTCTTCATTTGCAACTCTTTGATTCTATAAATAGCATCTTTACTGAGAAGTAGAAATAACTTACTTAACTTGATTTGATCTATTCTTTACTCTCTTGATTTCAAAGCACTCTCTTGCATATACACTGTTTACATACTCTCAACCCATTATAACCTTTTGGTTAAATTACTTCCTACAACTCAAAGCAATCATATTCATATACTCAAAGGAGATCATAGGAAGATTTGTACTATAAGTCAAAAACTATGTTATTGGAACACAAGATTATCAAAGACACTTTTGTATTAAGCCTAATCCTCCGGACGAGAGGGTAGTTTGTTTAAAGGAAATACCGAAGGGGAGCTTTGAGACTGGACATAGGACGGGAGGTCTGAACCAGTATAAAAACTCTGGTTTGCAAGCTTTTTATATTTTACTATTTATTGTCTACTATTGCATTGATTTATATACTTGCATATTATACACAAGTTAGATAGTATAGGATCCACTAGATTTTTAATTTGATTAATGATACGTGCACGTGAGTTGAGCCCGAGATGACTTAGGCTTGACCTTGCGCCCGTCCATGAGATTTAATCGATAGCTCGGCCTTGATCCACTGTGCATGTCATGAGTTGTCCATGCACCTATATTTGTCCCTATCTAAAATATAAAGAGAAAAACAAAACCATAAACTGAGGCAATATTAATATTCAAATTCAATTTTATTTTTGCAATTTCGATACGTTTATTTTCCAGTTTACTGCATTGTTTATTTGACAGGTATAGCAGATGGCTAGACACAAGCTGGAGCAAGCAAATCAAGATCAATATCAAAAACAAATTCGAGAGTGAGTAAGTGAGTTAAGAGGGGTTGTTGTATATATGAGAGTGATAGCGAAAGTTTTATTGTATTTGAAAATGTAAATATAGTGGAAGCTAAATGTGTACTATTTGAATATGAAATAGAATATTTGTTTGAATAAATATTTGTTCAAATAAAATTATGATTCAATTATTTTATTTTGCAAATATTTATCTAATTCTGTTAAACTGCAATAGTACTATAACAAACACATTTAACGAATATATATATATATATATATATATATATATATATGTGTGTGTGTGTGTGTGTGTGTGTTTATTAATTATCATCAAACAAAAATCATAAACCATTGTAATCTATAATCTCCCCCCTTTGATGATAACAAACATATATTAAGATTTTGAATTTCAAATAAATGTGTTTCGTATGATGTGTTCAAGGTCCTCCTATTTAGATGCTCCCTCTACAAGTAAACTCCCTCTACATAGATGCATGCAATTGAAAATGAAAAATTGATTTTTAAAAATAATTTTAAAACAACTCTTGAATAATAAAAACACTCTCGAATATCAATAAGATTATTACTCGATCAACAAAATCTTAACCTCTCTCCCTATTTTGTTATCATTAAAAATAGTAATCATAACTGAAATAGTAATGAATTTTTATTAAAATTATAAAATCTAATCAAGAGGGAAATATATATATATATATATATATATATATATCGTAAATTCCAATTAATCAAATAAAAATCATAATATTTTATTCATTAGAAACAAATTCCACTTAAGAGAAATGATAGGATTATGGAAAATTTTATACAATGATAGGAGTTTGGTATTTTCAATAAAGGAGTAATTTTTGAATTTTCCTTTTAAATATTATACAAAAAAAATATTTATCACTTACTAGCATGCATAATTGTTAGGACTTTTAGATGAGGTTAGTAGTTACCTAGAAAAAAATATCAAGTATTTTCTAACCATGCATAACCATGATGACTTTTAAATGAGATTAGAATCTACTTGAGTATTTATCCCTTTCTTATATGAGTTCCATCCATGCATAACCATGAGGACTTTTAAATGAGAATGGAAGCACATATATAGAAATTAAATTGATTCACCCATGAATAACTGCGAGGACTTTTAAATGAGAGTGAATACTTTGGGATAAAATTATCTTACAAAAAAAATGTTTCTTTCTTTTGAAATATCAACTTCTGCACAATACATTAAATTTTGGTGTATGGATTGAAAGAAAGATGATAGTGATAGAAATGATCGTGGAATAAGTACTAATTTAAAATATTATATGATTTGTTTAATTTTCATGAAAGTTTAAACTATACCTCCTCTTGTTATGAAATATAATTTAATCACTATCCATCACTTTCTCAAACATTATTAATAATTTTGATAAGTTTTAAAAAGGTTTAGTTAGTCAACGATTATCTTTTCTAGAGTAAATCCCATACCAAAATAAACAAGAGTATTTTTGTCACTGTAAAAACCCAAGTTATTTTAAAAATTTAAAATATGTGAAAATCAATTAGCTGCAAGGGATTTTGTGAAAACGTGTGCTAGTTGAAAATAAGTCAAATGAAAATATGATTTCAACATGATGTTTGATACCGCTTATATTTGGATTGACCAAGGTGACATATGGTGGTAGATAAGAACATATGCAAACCTACTACTTCTCAAAATCACTCGAATTGATTTTCAAAATTTTCAATAAGACCATTTATATCAGTCAAAG
Source organism: Allium fistulosum (assembly GCA_030737815.1). NCBI lineage: Eukaryota > Viridiplantae > Streptophyta > Magnoliopsida > Asparagales > Amaryllidaceae > Allium > Allium fistulosum. The sequence continues at coordinate 1,186,490,068 of CM060904.1, read as the reverse complement.
GCAAAGGCATTTATATTGAAGTAAAAACAAAGACATCTCTCCAACCATTACTTTGTCAGTCATGAACAAGACAATGAGAGATAAATATTCTACCAAAGCAATTGAAAATTACTAATTTGAAAATTCAGTCCATTTGAAACCGTTATTTGTGAGCTTTAAGTCCGTAATCTAATTTAGCACAAAACATGAAAGTTTTAGATACTAAAAAATGCCACTTATCAAAATTAGTTACAAGTCAAAATGATAAATTGATCAAAAGTTATGAATGAAATACTACAGCTGTATCAAGAAGTTCTGAAACTGTTTTCAAACAATACTCCAAATGATTAGTAGTTTTTCACTTATTTAAGTTCAGATTCTAGAGAAGCATAAAAAATAAAACTTATAGTGTTTTCAATCTATTTTCAAGAACATCATAAATTTTGCAAATCGGGGTTAAGAAGCTCAAGATATGCAGAAATACTGCAGCAACATCAATAAAAATAGAATTAACAATAAGAGAACAAAATAGAGTTTAGAGATCATACCTTACCTATATTCAATGTCATGATACCCAAATTGTGTATATCTCCGTAACATCCCCCATTTGGAGGCCCAAAAATACCTGCTACAAATGCTGTAATCATCTATAGTTGTTATTTTTCGGTGACCAAATGCGGTAATGTTAGATACATTGATAAACCAGAAACACATATATATGAAATTTTTTAACTCAATTTTAAAACAAATTTATCATTCCATTTCAAATCGCATTACAAATTCATTACATAATCCCAATTAGTAAACCGCGTTCAAAGAAATATAATTATTACAAATTATGCCAAGAGAGACATATGAAGTACCCTCTTGGTTGATCAGAGTCTAAATATAGGCACTAAGTAACTTTGCCATTACATCCAATTATACGCCAGAATCAAACCAAAAGAACTCCTAATAGATAGCTTTCCTCCTACACATCTCCAGAAGCTTATTCGTCTAAAGGAGACCCTAAATACTTTAACTCTCAAACTACTCAAAATCAATTGAGCACCCGAGAGTTTAAGGGGAAAACATAAACTTCGAGCCAGACAAAAAGTATGGTGTTAATAATAACCTACCATCTTGAACCATATAGATATCTGGTGAGACCACGCCGCTTAGCAGAATGGGTTTTCCCCTCACTAGTATCTTAACCCAATTTATAATAAATATATACTGTGTACCTGCATCCACAATGGTTAAGAGATAACATAATAACATGCATCATGATAATATGCAAACACGCAATATGCTCTGGATTTCCCATCCCCATTCACCTAACTATTGTCCCAAGTTATAGTTTCTAGGGTCACTATTAACCTATTAATTTTCAGGGGCTAAATAATAACATGTTCCAAGCTTATGGACCATCTGTCTGGTTTCATAGTTTTTTATAGGATCACTAAGAACCTATTGGTATCTACCAATAACATCATCCAATCATAGTTTTCATGGGATCATTATGAACCTATTGGATTCTCCAATAACATCTCCCATGTCATAGTTTTCATGGGCTGACTATGAACCCATTGGATTCTCCAATAACATCTCTCATGTCATAGTTTTCAAGGGCTGACTGTGAACCTATTGATCTCTATCAACAACCTGTTCTGGACATAGTTTTCATGAGATCACTAAGAACCTTTTGGCCATTGCCAATAACAATTTCCATAACATAGTTTTTATGGGCTTACTAAGAACCTGTCCAAATCAATAATCCTTTGATCAGTCTTGGGCATCCTATATTATGGTCTGTCTGACCTCCTAGATGCAATTCTACTCACACAAGAGTTAATTCAATGTATATTCACTACTGGGTAAACCTAGCCGATTATTCTGCCCTTAACACCCCAAAATGTAGTTGTGGGTTAATAAAGAAGTAAATATGATTACACAAGCATACATGATAACTGATCAAATAACTCAATAATGTAAACATCAATGGTTTAATTCCTTGTAATCATTTTCTAATGAAATATGGTTAATACCCTTAACCCACTATCTTTAGCAAGGAAAGCTTCCTTTAAAATTTCAAAGTTAAATGTTATTTCAAAACTCTTTTACACCGCCATATGTTTACTTTAAAAATGAGATTGGGTTCTCTAATTTGAAAACTAAGGATTTTGACTATATCCTTCGGATCATTGTGACATCATGAGTTACCTCCGTCACTCTCCCTTTTGACATCATAGAGCAAACAAGCCCTTCGTTCCCTTCCATTTAACTAATGGGTTCGAAACAAGCGGCATGCCCCTTTCGCCACTCTACTCTAGCGGCAGGACCTTTCGAAATCATTGCTTAAGCAATACAGAAGGCCCCTTCCACTACTTCTTTGAAACCATGCGGACCGTCGACACCATTGATTGGGTGCGGCAAAACCCTTCCACCTCTATAATTAAACATGCATGCAGAAGGACCCTTTCGACACTATCAACTAGTGTGGAAGGTACCTTCCATAATGGTTGCACTTACTCAAGTATAAAGGAGCAGAAGGTATGCTGTCGACACCATTGATTGGTGTGACACACCCTTCCGTCTTCATTTATTAACATACTTGTGAATTATATAAGAGCGGAAGAACCCCTTTGACACTATCTATTAGTGCAGAAGGTCCTTTCCATGATTTAATTAATGCGGTGCTGCACACTTGTTAAAGTGTATGTATGCGGAGGGACCCCTTCGACACTATTGATTAGCGCGAACGGACCCTTCCACCTTCATTCTAGTATATGTTAACTACAGCGACTCCCCTTTCCCCTTAGTGTTGAAAGAAAAGCGGCATCGTATGCTTTCGAAGATATTAATGCTTTCGAAGGCAAGTGGCGTTGCTGTAATTATTATAAGAACTAAGTTTTAACCAAGTAAAGCAATTTCTTTTTACCTAACCCCTTATGTTGTAAATTTTCTATTGGATAACAAAACCTTTATAAAATTCTTTTCAGAATTTGCTGTCGCCTGTAATCTCCAATGCTCCAATATTTAATAAAATTTTATTAACTAACCCCTTATATTTACTTAATCATTAAATACTCACCCAAATCTTTTGAGAACAATTTCATAAATTCACATAAATTCTAAAATGATAATATCTTTATCATATAAAATTTTCAGCCCAAAAATAAATAAATAATTCTTTAAATTAATTAAAACTCAAAATATCTATTTCTTTCACTCAAAAATTCATAATAGATTATCCATAGCTTGAAATATTATGAAAATTTAAAACCATCTCCAAAATAATGTTTTACATAACATATTCAAGAATCATGGCATTTGGAAATCATTTTGCATGATTTTAGCCTTAAAACCGAACTATATTATTCCACAAAATCCTTGTTTAAATTATAACATGACATTTAAATCAAAACATTTCATCATTCATCTAATCATACGGTTTTAAACCTCAAGATTACTTATATGAGATGGTTTAGATCATTATTCACCTTGTTTGAATAAGGAACTTGAGATTTGTTCTACACTTTAATCTACCTCGCTTCAATCTTAGCCTCTAATTGATTTTTGAGCTCCTCTTCTCCTAGGGTTATGGTCGACCTTGTTTTCCTTTCGTTTTTGTTTTTGTTTTGTAAGAATGTAAATGAGAATGAGAATGTGGTAAGGGGTTTTAGGGGTTATGGGGTCAGCTATTTCCATATTGCCCTTGCCTTATTCTCTTAAGTATTTAACTTATAAACCATTCTTATAGATTCATTTAGTTAAGGCACAACCTTAGTCAGTTTTCAAATCTCAATTCCCTTATCACTCTAGTCTCTACATTATTCTATTTAATTTATCTAATTAAATCTCATGAATAATACTATTTAAAATTAGGGGTGTTATAGGCTTCCCTCCTTAAAGAATTTCGTTCTCGAAATTCAGCAAGGACTAAATACTAAGCATAGCAATCTCTGTAACATCTCCTAACTACCATACTAGCTTACCAGATTAGCAAACAGTTTATGTACATATATAACAGATATAGATCATACCCTTATAATAGATCAGGATAAGTATCTCTAATCCTATCTTCTGTCTCCCAAGTACAATCCTTCTCGTTGTCACTCCACTGAACTTTCACCAACTTGACTATCTTGTTTCTTAACCTCTTCTCATCTCTGGCTACAGCCCGAACTGGTTGCCTATCAAAAGTTAAATCCGATTCTACTATTAAGTCTTCTAATGCAGTCAGAGGGATAGTAGTCTCTGGATCATGCACATACTTACGAAGATGAGATACATGAACATATCATGGACACCTACCAAACTACTCGTCAACTCTACTCTGTATGCGAGCTTTCCAATCCTCTCTGTAATGGGAAACGATCCAACATATCTTGGTGCCAGTTTCCTTGACTTACACCCTTCATTGGTGATACTTTAATGAAAACCCTATCTCCAACTGAGAACTCTGGATCCTTACGCCTCTTATCTACGTAACTCTTTTATGTAGACTGAGCTTCCTTCACCCTACCTCAGATTAACTCAATCTTCTATGCTGCCTCTCTTATCAGATCTGGACCTAAGACTAATCTGTCTCCGATTTCCAACCAACATGCTGGTGACTTGCATGGCCTTTCATACAAAGCTTCGAAAGGCACCATTCCTATACTAGTCTGATAATGGTTATTATAGGAAAACTTAACTAAGTATAGGTGATCTTCCCATGATCCACCAAAATCTAGCACACAAGCTCTCAACAAATCCTCGAGTACCTTGTTGACCTCTCTGTCTACCCATCTGTCTGAGGGTGATAAGCAGTACTCATCTTGAGTTTGATACCTAACACATCCTGTAAACTCTTCCAGACTCGCTAGTAAACAAAGTATCTCTATCACTGACTATACTACTAGGAATCCCATGTAGTCTAACTATATTCTTCATAAACAATCTAGCCAAAATAGGTGCCATCTTGGTTGACTTAACAGGAATGAAATGGGCACTCTTAGTCAACCTATCCACTACGACCCATATACTTTCAATTCCTCGATTCAACCTTGGCAACCTGTCTATAAAATCCATGGATATCGAATTCCATTTCCAAACCGATATCTCAAAGGTTGAAGCCACCCACTCGGCTTCTGATGTTCGGCATTTACTTGTAGACAGTTCACACACCGAGTTACCCAAAATCCAATATCCCTCTTCATACCTTCCCAGTAGAAACTCCTCTTCATATCCTGATACATCTTGGTCCCCCCATGATGAATCGTTAATTTTAATCGATGACATCCTTTAAGGACCTCCTTTCTTAGGTTTTCAACATTCGAAACACACAACCGTCCCTTCTTTCTCACCATCCCCTCTGGTCAAGACTAAAATCCTTTAGATCATCAATCTCTGATTCAACCTCAAGCCTTCTAATCTTCTCAACCAATCATGTATCCTCTTTCCGCTTAGAAGCAATCCTTTCGATTAGAACTGGTCGAACTTTCAAGCATGATAACATGGCAGTGCTCTGACTAGAACTAGCAGTCGATCTTAATTTCATACTACGAGTAGTCAAAGCCTCTAGGTCCTTCATTGTGCTAACATAGCTAACACCACATTCTGATGTTTTATGCAAAGAGCATAAACTTCTTTATTTCCTTTTCTAGGCGTATACTCTATACTAAAGTCATAAGCTGCTAAAAACTCCAACCACCTATGCTGTCTCATATTCAACTCCTTCTGAGAGAATAAGTACCTTAAGGACTTATGATCTATGTATAACTCAAAAATCTCTCCCCTAAGAGATAATGATTCCATACTTTCAATGCGAAGATCGCCGCTACCAACTCTAGATCATGAGTATAATGTCTCACTTCATGTGATCTAAGCTATCGTGAAGCGTAGGCAATAACTTTACCTTTCTACATCAATACAACTCCCAATCCGGTTCCACATGCATCTGTATATACCATTAATCCCTGATTCCCATCTGGAACTACTAACACAAGCGCGTTGGTCAACAAGTGCTTTAACTTAAGGAATGCTTCCTTACATTTGTTGGACAGGATAAACTTCAAGTCCTTCCTGGTCAGCTTAGTCAAAGGCGCTGCTATCAGCAAGAAATCCTTAATAAACCTCCGGTAGTAACCAACAAGCCTAAGAAACCTTTTGATCTCAGTCATTGTCTCCAGTCTCTTCCAGTTGTTGATAGCTTCGATCTTATCCGGATCAACTGACAAACCCTTCTCTGAAACCACGTGACCAAGAAACTTAACTTCTTTCTTCCAGAAATGACATTTTAAAAATTTCGCTTTCGGTTGATGTTGCCTCAACGTTTTAAGCACCACTCTAAGATGAACTTCATGCTCTCTTTCACCCTTAGAGTATATTAAGATGTCAGCCATGAATACCAATACGAACCTATCCAAGTGCTCTCAGAAAACCTGGTTCATCAAATCCATGAAGAAAGATGGTGCATTCGTTAACCCGAATTGCATCACTAACCACTCATACGAACCATACCTAATCCGAAACGTCATCAACGAAATACTATCCTCTGCCACTCTTAGCTGATGGAAACCTGTTGCCAATCCAATTGGAAAATAATCTGGCTCCACCCAACTGATCAAATAAATCATTGATTCTTGGCAAAGGATACATATTCTTGATTGTCTTCTCATTCAACTTACAATAGTCGATACACATCCCTAACAACCCATTCGGTTTTTTACGAACACCACAGCCGCTCCCAAAGGCAAATTGCTTGGTCTAATGAAATTCTTTCCTCCTAAACCACTAGTTGCACCTACAATTCCTTCATCTCGGTAGGTGTCATCCTACTAGGTGGTCTACTTACAGGTTCTTCTCCTGGCATAATATCTATCCGAAACTCAATGGCTCGCTTCGATGGTAGTCTTATGACTGGCTCAAAAACATCTACAAACTATTTTTGCTACCAACACCCAATCTGATTCTTCTTCCACTTCCATAGCCCCTAATAATACACAAGCACTCAGATCTAAATTCTCCACTGAGTATATAATTTGGTTATGACTATTATGGTGTCTTAGCGATATTTCCCAATCTTGGCAAAATATCCTAACATCATACCAATCTAACCAATCCATACCTAAAACGATCCCAAAGCCTAAGAAATCAAAAACATACAATGCATGCAAACTTATGACCTAAGAAATCAAGTTCTAACTGATCACATCTCATCCCCAGAGTTGCATACCATCCTATCGGATTCACAACCCTTATGGAAGTAACAAGTATGAGGGTTCTAAATATAACTTATCTACCAAACACTAAGATATAAATGCAACGCACCAGTATCAAATAGTACCCTAACTGGTATACTATGAATCAAAAGCGTACCTTCCATCATAATTTTTCCCATCTCAGCAGTAGTTGGTCTAGAAGATGATGGTTCCAAGGCAAAAAAATTTCCCTTGTCTACTCTAACCGGTTCCGGGCACTGATTCTTGTAAGGCCCGATTTGGTCACAGTTGAAGCACTTTACTCCTTTTTTATCTACAACCTTCTTTCATTTTCCAGTTTGACATTCATGAACAAAATGCCCTTTCTTGTCGCACCCCTAGCAAACTACATCGGCCTTCCCTTCCTTGGCGGCTCCTCTTTTCTGAGCTCCTTTCTTTTTAAAGAATTCCTCTTCTTGCCCTAAGAATTTTGGGTTTCAACCTGCTTCTCTTTACCAAAAGTAGAAAGCATCTCTTCATTCTAGATTGCCATCTTGTAACGACCCGCAAATTTATCAATTTGATAAATTTTATTTATTTTTAAAATATCCAAATATAAGCTTTTAAAAACATATATTATGATTTTTTGAACAATAAATAATAATGGTGATCTTATTTTGAATAAGTATTTACAAAAATATAAACTTTGAAGGAATATCGATAAAATGACCGAAAATAGTTTTATCGATAAACAGCTTTATAATCGTAAAACGTCACACACAGAGCTACATACATACGCTTATTTTTATAATTGAACTAGAATATGAAATAAAATTATTTATTTTATTATTGGAAATTAAAAGTATGTATGACATCCTTTGTGATGCCCTTATATTTAATAATTAATTTATGAATTTCAATTGAGATTTAATGATTTAATAATTATTATAATTATTCAAATAATTATTTTTAAATGATTTTAGTTCATTTTAAATAGTTATAAAGTGATAATAAATAATTTATAATAGTTTTATAAAGATATATAATCAGTTTGAAAATATAAGAAAATTGATTCGCTTTATTGGTATAATAGCAATTTTTGTAAATAACTGTTAATATTGATTTATATGATTTTATAATTCAAATGAGATCATTTTAATTAATTGATAATGATTATAAATTTATTTTCAAATTTTGTTTACATATATATGTAATTTAAATTAGAAGTGAAAATGTGATCGGGAATCGATTTCCTGATTTTCAATGGTTTAACGAACGAAAGTTATTCAAAGTTATTGCAACATGATAAATGACACAAACACATAATTATATGCACATATACATATCACGTACTCACATATACATACATATAGCATACATATATACATACATACATACATACATATATATATATATATGCATACATACATCTGTTAAAAATATCAAAGATATTTTATGAAACTTCACCCTTAAGCTTGCATAAGTCAACAATTAGGACATGATGTGATATGAGAAGATGGTGGCACATGGGGGGCTGGTTTCAACGTGTAAAGGGGTACATTTGGATGACATAAGGGTGGGTGATGCATGCATGATGATGCGTGGAGATATATTCCACTTTACTTAAGGGTTAAGGCTTGAAAAAGGCTATAAATACCCACCCATATCCTCCTTCATTCTTCACAAATTCATTCTTCTTCTTATTCACCATTCTTGAGCTTCTTAATTCTCTTTAATGGCTTCTCCTCTTTAAAAGAGGTAGGAGGGTTAAAAATAGTGGAGTGCTTAAGCACCAATCCGCTAATTACTCTCTAACCTCTTCTTAATCTACTTCTTCCTCTTCTCTTCTTTAATGGCACTTGGTCGTGAGCAATATGGAGGTGGGGAGGCATGGCCGTGAGCATTGGAAAGTGGTTGGAGGTGATGGCATAAACATGAGGTGATGATGAGGGCATGGCCGAGAGCAAAGCAAGTGGAGGTGAAGATGGCCGAGCACTTAGAAGAGAAGTAGAGTTGTTTGGTGATGTTAAGATGAAGTTTAAATGATTTAATGAAGTGTTATGGTGATTTGAATGTTGGTAGGAAGTTTGAGTTTGATAATGGTGAGTACTCAACGTTTATTAAATAATAATAATCTCTATAACTATTTTTAAGTATGATAATATGACCATTTAATCTCTTAATGATTTGTATGAATGTTTGATAACTTGGTTGATTATATGTTGATGTGGTCGATAACTTGGTTGTGATAAATTATGAGAAATCATAATAAAAATGGTTAAGTAATTAACCATGATAAATAATTGAAAAATAAATCCATGTGGATGTGTATATGAAGTTATTTAGCCTCTTAATGGTTTTGAAAATGTAAAAAGGTTGAAAATGAATATTATAATAATATAATATTATGAAATGATTTAAAAATGACTAAGTGATTTAATATGGAAAATATCGGTTTAAATGTTTGAAATTGGTTTATAAATGTTTTATAAATATAAAAATTCAATTTGGAGAAGTTTTGACAAATAATAAATTTGGAGTCAAAAATAGACGCGTCGCGTAACGGTAGTTCGTGCCGTAGAATTCAAACAAGTGTAGAGAGTGGAATATAGCTCGGAATTCTTCGAGATAAGAATTTTACGAACTGTTATATTCATAGTTTTCAAACAAAAAAAACGATCAATATTTTGTTTAGAAAATTTTGAAATATGAGCAAATCAAGTTTTCAAGAAAATCGCACTTTGGCAGTTCGGTGGCCAAAGTCGCAAATGTTTTAAATAAATATTTTTAAAATGGTTAAAAATATGGAATAAATCTTATAAATCCTTTGAAATGTTTTAAAACTAATTTGAGTTATAAAAATGAATTTTCAAATGATAAAAAGTCGTTTTGATCAATATAGCTTAAGAGGCACTTTTCGCAGCACTTTTTGCAGTGGTCTTTAATAACTTTTAAAATATAGCTTTAAACTTAACAATTCTTTTCCAAATCTTTTATAAATGTTTTAAAATGGATAATTAAGTGTTTTAATAATTATTTGATATTTTTATAAGCTTATTTACTAGAGTTTAAATAATTGATTTAAAGAAAAGCTATTACAAATAAAGTGGTTTAACCTTGACTCTAAAAGCCGACAAGTAGACTTGATTTTTCAATTCGTGAGATCCGTATGTGAGGTGCTTAAACTAAGGAGATGTTCAGGAGCAACTAGTGCCCTGGCTCACCTGGCCTCTTCCATGGGCGAGGGATAGATAAGGTCGAAATGTCGGAAAACGAGTTAAGTATAAAAAATTTAAAATTTCCAAATTAAATACAACCTTGATTATATAGAGATGATCTTCTTATACTTGGTGTTAAATCTCGAAGAGGGAACTCGTACTATTCGTAGAATTTAAAAGGTAATTTCATCGTTATTCCGCCCATAGTACTTGTTGAATACAGGAATTAATATTGGGTAGAATTAGATGATTTCTATAGATTCTGCTCACTTAAAATTTACTGGTTTTGGATTAACATCCTAGATAACAAGGTTTTAACTCAATCAAAATTTTGAGTTTTGAATTAAGAAATCTTTGTTAAGATTTGAATGAAATGATTTGAAAATATTTTCCTAAGTGAAAAATGAAATGATTTAGAATTATTCCAAGATTCAAAAAAAGGTTTAATTTACCAAATGATTTGATAAATAAGGCTTAATGATTCCATATACTGTTAAGAAGATTAAGGAAAAATTTAATGAGTATATCTCTAAGAGATATTTATGAATGAACAAAAAGATGAATTAAATTGATTGATGATTGATAATCATATACGAACTTAACATCTTTTTAATCGATGATTGGTTCGGAGGAACCGGGGTCGGATTTGGGTAACTCATATCCAAAAACCACTTCGAACCAATGTATATGTTAGGAAGTGAAGACATGATGATGATGATGATTTTTGAAGATGAAGATCTTCATGATGAAGGGCTGCTTGCCACTAGTCCCTCGAGGTGTAATTTACTATATCATATATTTATGGTGGCAGTAGTGCTCTGTTATAAAAATCTTCAATTACAAGTACTAATCGCTACTAATCCTAGGGATAATTCCCGACAGGATGTGGTAGGAGAAGTGCCTTCAGTTTTGTTCAGTCCCAGAACGAACTTTGTACGGATGAATGCTTGACATTGCATTTTTGAGATCACAACGTTGACTTTTACAAACATGCATCTGTTTGGTGGTGGAGAAGGCAACTTCTCTTAGCTTAACACCCTTCTCTGAGACGTACGAACTCAGAGGTTGTATGTTCATGAAAGTCAATAGTGATTGAAGGAATGACAATGTGGCATTCCAAGTGGACTCTATGATGATCAAAGCGTGGCTTTGTGGAGCATAGCCTCATGAGCATCACATCCTAGAAATGGTACGGGATACTATGTGGTCCGAAGGACATATTTCAGACTATTATTGAGGGAAGTTCCCTATAGGCACTTGTTGCCATATTGTATGAGGTATGGAGGCTGATGGAGACCGTGTAAAGCCATTGAGCAATACTCTGTTCCATGGTAGTATAGCAGTATAGTTCGGAGGCTAACAGAGATCGTGTAAAGCCACTGGTGTCAACTAGGATTGTTATACGTGGATTTTCAGGTCTGAATGGCCACTAGTTCCCTATCATGTTGGAAATCCAATTCCAATATGTTGCCTTTACGGTTTTGATTGTAGAACCTACTTTTAAAAAGTAGCTAGTAAGCCGTCAAATTTAATCAATTTAACAATTTTAGCTATCTTTGATATATTATTGGAAAAGTGTTTTCAATGGAATGTCATTAGAAATAATACCAAATTATTTTGGTATATAAGTGTTTGGTTATCATAAGGTAAAAACTCGTCCGTATTTGTGTATGGGCATGGTCTTATGAGATACCCTTCTTTTCAAAAGTTTTAAACTGGCATCAATTTATAAATCGAGTATCTCACGTTGGTTATCAAGCCTAATCCGGGTATTTTTAATACTCGAGTTAGATCCGAGTAGTTTCAGGTTTAGTTGAAGACGCTTGGAGTTTCCATAGGAGAGCTGGAGATCTTTATCTACGTATGGATGTATTCTATTACCCGCTGCATCTATTGCATTTGTTTTTATTTTTTAGCATTTGTAAGGACAAAGGATTTATAACTGTCTAGGCTGAATCTAGGTTAAACTCTGATATTGTATTCAAAATTTTCTGCTGTAAAGATTATTGTTAAAATAATATATGTTGTTCCATTCGTGTGAGATTCTTTTCTATCTTTATTTTCTTTTTCCCCTAAAAATCGGGCTTTCCGGCACTTGGATTTGCGGCATGTGAATACCGAGGTTGTATTAGTGTCCATTTTCGAGGGTCGAAAATCCCGTTTGTTACACATCTCCACTACAACTATACTTGGATCACGAAGATGTGGCATAGTCGCCCTACAATCTCGGGTTTTAAACCTCTAATAAACTTCTCATTTCTTTTGATGGCAGTGTTAATGGTAGCATATCCGTATCTGGACAACTCATCAAAATTTGTAGCATACTTAATCACCGACATCTCACCTTGCATTAAGTCTATGAACTTTCTCAGTGGTACTGACTTGGAAACTTCAGACAAGAACCTCTCTTCGAATCTCCTTCGAAACTCTGCCCAAGTTAACTCTTCCTTGGGAATTCCCACGGTAATACCATTCCACCAATAAAGTGCTGCTCCCTGCAACTGTCTAGAAGCAATTTCCTCTTCTGCTCATCATCCAAGTCAACGAAAATTATTTCATAGTGCAATAACCATTTTTCTACTTCAATAACATCCTTTATTCCAAAAAATGGCTTCTTACCAAGACTTGTGTAATCCCTGTTCAGCTTGGCATAGTTATTGCTAACTGGGGCCATGGGATTAGCTCCTCCAGCATTCACGGCATTTCCCCCAGCTAACCCTACAGCTGCTCCAGCTTGCATCAGATTGACGAAGAACTAATATATCATCCCCATATCTACTGGCGGAGTTCCAGCACCTACATTGGCATTTGCGTTTGGATTAGCATTTGCCTATCAACCCGGATTCTTCCTGATATTGGGACGAGCATTTCCATTAGTTGTGGTGCTTCCTGCTCCTAGATTTCCTCTTCCATTTCCTACTTCCATATCTTCCTTTCTCGTACATCTACATATGAGCCTTAGTAAGATATAGAAGAATGGTCTAAGAGAGAGGGGGATACGTAATTATAGATATATATATATATATATATATATATATATATATAACAAATGCAAGTACGTTACCATAGCGTTAACCCAAATCCCGATCTCATTTTCTGATTCATTGCGTTATGTTTTGAAAATATTTTAGGTTCAAATTTCTTTTAAATTTACATAAACCTATGCTCTGATACCAACTTGTAACATCCCCATTTGGAGGCCCAAAACTAACCGCTACAGATGTTGCAGTCGTCTATAGTTATTATTTTTCGGCAACCGAATGCGGTAATGTTAGATACATTGATATACCAAAAACACATGGATATGAAAATTTTAAACTTAATTTGAAAACAAATTTCTCATTCCATTTCAAATCGCATTGTAGATTCATTACATAATCCCAATTCGTAAACCACGTCCAGAGAAATATAATTATTACAAATTACGCCAAGAGCGACATATGAAGATGCCCCTTGGTTGATTAGAGTCTAAATTTAGGCACTAAGTAACTTTGCCATTACATCCAATTACACAGCGGTATCAAACAGAAAGAACTCCTAATAGCTAGCTTGCCTCCCGCACGTCTTCGGAAGCTTATTCGTCTAAAGGAGAACCTGAAAACCTTAACTCTCAAACTACTCAAAATCAATTGAGCATCCGAGAGTTTAAGGGGAAAACATAAACTTCGAGTCAGACAAAAAGCCTGGTGTGAATAATAACTTACCATCTCGAACCATATAGATATCTAGTGAAACCACGCCGCTTGGCGAAATGCGTTTTCCTCTCACTAGTATCTTAACCCAATTTATAATAACCACATACTATGCACCTACATCCATAACGGTTGACATAACATGATAAAATGTATCATGATGATATGCAAACATGCAATATGCTCTGAATTTCCCATCCCCATTCACCTGACTGTCTGTCTCAAGTTATAATTTTTAGGGTCACTATTAACCTATTAGTTTTCATGGGCTAACTAATAGCCTGTTCCAAGCTTACGGATTATCTATCCAATTTCATAGTTTTTATGGGATCATTAAGAACCAATTGGTGTCTACCAATAACATCATCCAATCATAGTTTTCATGGGGTCACTACCTATTGGATCCTCCAATAACATCTTTCATGTCATAGTTTTCATGGACTGACTATGAACTTATTGGATTCTCCAATAACATCACTCATGTCATAGTTTTCATGGGCTGATTATGAACCTATTGATCTCTATCAACAACCTGTTCCGAACATAGTTTTCATGTGATCACTAAGAACCTATTGGCATCTGCCAATAACAATTTCCATTTTATCTCAAAAACAACAATTTCCATAACATAGTTTTTATGGGCTTACTAAGAACCCGTCTAAACCAATAATTTTTTGATTAGTCTTGGGCATCCTACATTATGGTCTGTCTGACCTCCTGGATGCAATTCTACTCACATAGAAGTTAATTCAATGTATGTTTACTTTTGGGTCAACCTAGCCAGTTATTCTGCCTCTAACACACCAAAATGCAGTTATGGGTTAATAATGAAGTGAATATGATTACACAAGCATACATGATAACTGATCAAATAACTCAACAATATAAACATCCATGGTTTAATTCATTGTAATCATTTTCTAATGAAATATGGTTAATACCTTTAACCCACTATCTTTAGCAAGTAAAGCTTCATCTAAAATTTCAAAGTTAAATTCCATTTCAAAACTCTTTTACATTGCCATATGTTTACTTTAAAAATGAGATTGGTTTCTCTAATTTGAAAACTAAGGCTTTCGACTATATCCTTCGGATCATTGTGACATCATGAGTTACCTTTGTCACTCTCCCTTTCAACATCATAGAGCAAACAAGCCCTCCATCCCCTTCCATCTAACTAATGGGTTCGAAACAAGGGGCTATGCCCCTTTTGCCACTTTACTCTAGCGTCAAGACCTTTCGAAATCATTGCTTAAGCAATACGGAAGGCCCCTTCCACTACTTTTTGAAACCATGCGGAAGGACCCTATCGACACCATTGATTGGGTTTGGCACAACCCTTCCACCTCTATAATTAAACATGCATACAGAAGGACCCTTTCGACACTATCAACTAGTGCGGAAGGTACCTTCTATAATGGTTGGACTTATTCAAGTATAAAGGAGCGGAAGGTATGCTGGCGACACCATTGATTGATGAGGCACACCCCTTCTGTCTTCATTGATTAACATACTTGTAGAGGATATAAGAGCGGAAGAACCCCTATGACACTATCCACTAGTGCGAAAGGTCCTTTCCATGATTCAATTAATGCGGCGGTGCACACTTGTTAAAGTGTATGTATGCGGAGGGACCCCTTCAACACTATTGATTAGCGTGGAAGGACCCTTCCACCTTCATTCTTGTATATGTTAACTAAGCGACTCCCCTATCCCCTTAGTATTCAAAGAAAAGCGGCATCATATGCTTTTGGAGTTATCAATGCTTTCGAAGGCAACAATGCTTTCGAAGGCAAGTGGCGTTGTTGTAATTATTATAAGAACTGATTTTTAACTAAGTCAAGCAATTTCTTCTTACCTAACTCCTTATGTGGTAAATTTTCTATTGGATAACAAAACCTTTTTAAAATTCTTTTCAGAATTTGCCGTCGCCTGTAATCTCCAATACTCCAATATTTAATAAACATTATTAACTAACCCCTTGTTTTTACTTAGTCATTAAATACTCACCCAAATCTCTTGAGAACAATCTCAGAAATTCAAATAAATTCCAAAATGATAATATCTTTATCATATAAAATTTTCAGCCCGAAAATAATTAATTAATTCCTGGAATTAATTAAAACTCGAAATATCCATTTCTTTCACTCAAAAATTCATAATAAATTATCCATAGCTTGGAATATTATGAAAATTTAAACCCCATCTCCAAAATAATGTTTTACGTAACATATTCAAAAATCATAGCATTTGGAAATCATTTTGCATGATTTTAGCCTTAAAACCGAACTACATTATTCCATAAAATCCTTGTTTAAATTATAACATGGCATTTAAATCAAAACATATCATCATTCATCCAATCATATGGTTTTAAACCTCAAACCTGAATTTAGACATTCAAGATGACTTATATGAGATGGTTTAGATCATTATTCACCTTATTTGGATAAGGAACTTGAGATTTTTCTACACTTTAATCTTCCTAGCTTGAATCTTAGCCTCTAATTGATTTTCTCCTAGGGTTATGGCCGACCTTGTTTTCCTTTTGTTTATGTTTTTGTTTCGTAAGAATATAAATGAGAATGAGAATGTGGTAAGAGGTTTAGAGGTTATGGGGTTCGGTTATTCCCACATTGTCCTTGCTTTATTCTCTTAGGTATTTAACTTATAAACCATTCTTATAGATTCATTTAATTAAGGCACAATCTTAGTCAGTTTTCAAATCTCAATTCCCTTATCACTCTAGTCTCTACATTATTCTATTTAATTTATCTAATTAAATCTTCTGAATAATGCTATTTAAAATTAGAGGTGTTATAATCTCCACCTCATCTTTCTAGGCTAAGGAACATTTGAATTTTAGCTCATCAATCATATAGAACAACTCGAAATCTATCTTTATCGAAGTTGTTTCTTAGCCCGCTTTTGTACCTAAATGTTAGAAGACTCGAGTGGTCTAATAAAGAATGTAGGAACACTCTTATAGTCATTTGAAGCCTTTGGTAACCAAACTTGTCTATATAACAAACTGCTAGAATCTACAAATGTACCCTTGGGAACCCATACTTGTTTAAATTTCAAAACATTTGCATTTGTACCTTTCGGAACCCAAAAATGTTTAACGGTTTTGTTTTTGTTTCTATTCCAGCATTTATTTTGATTATGCCCTCTTTTTCCACAAATTAAACATTTTAAGAAATATTTTTGAAGTTTGACATTATTATAATTTCTTTTCTTAATCGGTTCAACTTTATCAAAACCAAGTCCTTTTCTATTTTCAACAAAAGTTTGATTTCTTAGCAACATATTCAATGATTTTTCTCCCTTTGAAAATTTCTTTATTATTGATTCAAGTTGTTGAACCTTAGCTCTAAGGGCATTATTTTCATTCAAAAGTGAGGTACATCTTTTAATGAAATTCTCTCTTTTTGTGTCGTCTTTATTTTCCAAAATCAAAATTTCAATTTTGGGAGTTTCAGTTTTTGTTTTGGACCTACTAATTCTTCTTCTAAAGACTGACACTTCTCACAGTTTGAGTTAAACTTTTTAATGTATTCAACCATAGATTCTAACTCATTATTTATCTCAAGTATATTATTTTTCTTCGATTCAACTTTATCGTATCGTTGTGGAAATCAATAGAGTTTTGAGTTTAAATCATGATATGATAATAATAAATCAGTATGTGATAATTTTGATACCTCACTCGGTTCATCGTCATTGTCGCTAAATTCTCCCATCATAAGACACTTACTTGTTTCTTCTTTCTCACTACCAGTGTTCTCCTCTTCTCCTACACTATCATCCCAAGTGGCTGCAAAACTCCTTTGCTTCTTATTCTTTCCTTTATCAAATCGATTCTGCAGATAGTGTGGCTTAATGTGACCCGGCTTCTTACATTTGTGGCATATAATCTCCTCTCCTTCAGAATCATCCAGAACTTTGACAATTTTAGTTTTTATCCATTGATTTATTGCTGGATTTCCATGTTTTCGAGTCCACTTTCTGAATTGCATCATTAATAATGCGAGCTCTACAGTAGCATCGTCGTCGTCATCACTATCGGTTGCACTTTTTAGAGCGATTGATTTCTTTTTCGAGCCTCCACCTTCATGTTCTTCTCCGACCTTCAGTTCCATCTCGTAAGTGATGAGATTTCCTATTGGCTCCTCCAATTTAAGCTTTTTCAAATCTTTGGATTCCTGAATTGCAGTCACTTTCGCTTTGAAATTTCTAGGGAGGATTCTCGGAATTTTTTGGACCATCTTCAATTTTATATAAGCTTTTCCCAAAGTTTAGGATTTGAATACTATATTTTGAAAACGTCCATACATCTCTTTTATATTTTCATCTTTCATCATCGCGAAATTCTTGTATTCATTGCTAAGCATGGCTAGATGAGATTCCTTGAACTTCAATGTACCTTCATGAGTTACTTTAAGAGTATGCCAAATTTCCTGTGCAGTTTCACAGTGAGAAACACGATTGTATTCAATTTTATCTAAAGCATAAATAATAGAATTCATAGCCTTAGTGCAGTTTCACAGTGAGAAACACGATTATATTCAATTTTATCTAAAGCATAAATAATAGAATTCATAGCCTTAGCATTAGAATGATATAAACTAAGCTCATTTTCATTCCACTTGTCTTTTGGCTTAGGAAGTTCATGACCATCTATAATTACCATAGGTAGATTATATCCAGTTTCAACTATATCCTATGCATCTATAGTATCTAGAAAAATTTTCATCCTAGTTTTCCAAAATGAATAATCAGTACCATTAAACATGGATGGCCTAGCAATAGATTAACCTTCAGAAAAAGCATTATTAAAACTAGCCATAGTTAAAAAAGTGAATTTTTTCAACCATACCACTCGTAGGATCGAGTCAACCCTGAGGAGGGTGAATAGGGTTTATAAAAAAATTAACAGATATATATAATTTTTTTATAATAGATAATAATAATAGAGTAAATGCGGAAATAAAAATAACACACAAGATTACTTAGCTTCGGCAAAACCCATCTACTGCTGCCCTCAAGATTTCTACTATGAATTAAACAATCCGATGCATACAGACCCTATAAACTTGCGACCCTCGCTAACCTGATTGTTCTAACTCTACGCTCAAAACCTTGCCACAACTCTGCCACAGAGTTGCGAATTCTCGAACTACACCCCGTAGCTCATAAGCTAGTTAACACTAGAGTTTAACAATTTAAAAATAAAATTAGAACCCCTAATACAATATAAAATTTAGCCCAAATAAAACAACGGCCCTAATTAATCAGAGAATGTAGTGTATCCCTTTTATTTTGCCAGTGCACTTTGTTTCTTCGACCGATCTACTTTTCTTCATTCTCTAGAAATTTGGGTTTCCTTTCGATTGAAGCACCGATTCCAATTGATCGATTCAAGTGATGGTTTCGCCTTGGTTTGCTTCGTCGATCGATTGCCTTGCCTTGATTTCACACGGTTGCTTCAATCGAGTAATTCTTCGATTGTGGCTTTGGTATGATTTCAAATTTTCCGATTTAAATTATTTTTCCTTGTGACTAGACCGAATGCCAATGATGATTTTTAGTGATATTTATAGGAATTGATTTCCTATATTTTCGTTTATGCTTTGGCTTTGAAAATTTCAAACTTTGATGTCTGGTTTTGGCATTGGCCATGGACTTTTTATCGAACGATTTCTAACTTGTTTGTCATTCGAATATATTGGTATATATTCTTGACCACTTTGTTGATATTCTGCCTTTCACCTTGACTTGTTCAAATTATGCTTCACTCCACTAAGACCATGCTTGTTTCCTTTTCCACCGTTCCATTTTTCTGATGCATATGTATATGTATACTTATATACATATACATATACATATACATACATATATGTATGTATGTATATATATATATATGTATGTATGTATATATATGTATATATGTGCATGCTTAACCTGCTTTTACCTGTACTTGTGAGTTTCATGCCTGTCCTTGCTGAAATGTTTGTGTTTGTGAGCTTGTTTTGTATGCATTTGCTTGTTGCGCCCTTACTCTTGATTACTGCATTTGCATATGTATATGCTGCCCATTTATGTATACATATATGCATATCAATGTGGTCATTTTTTTGGCCTTGTCTATATTGATCTGCATCATGATGTTTGCTTGAATTTGCACATTGCTGCTGCTCATCTACTTGAGGCCCATCCACCATGTTCTTGTTCCCTTGGTTGAGCATCTACCTGGCCTTGTTTCTTTATGCACTTGTTCATGCATTTACATGCCTTATCTAGGTGCACTATGATGTTGTATACTTGAGTTGCTTCAGTTACCATTTCACCCTTGTCATACTGATTCACCTCTTAGCCTTGCATTCCGATGTGTTGAGTAACTCACTTCTTTGAGTTCATTGATATGCGTCCCTTTTGTAGCTTGCTTGTGCACTGGTCATTACTTTTTCCTGCACATATATGCTTGTATATTTGTTTTATGATATGTGCACTTAGTTGAGCCCAAGACGACTTGGGCTTGACCTTGTGCCTGTCCGTGAGATTTAATCGATAGCTTGGCCTTGATCCACTATGCATATCATGAGTTGTCCGTGCACTTATATTTGTCCCCGTCTAAAATATGAAGAAAACAAACAAACCCATAAACTGAAGTAATATTAATATTCAGATTCAATTTTATTTTTCCAATTTCGTTTGTTTCTTTTTCCAATTTACTACATTGTTTATTTGACAGGTATAACAGATGGCTGGACACAAGCTGGAGCAAGCAAATCAAGATCAATATCAAAAACAAATTCAAGAGTGAGTGAGTGAGTTGAGAGGGATTGTTGTACATATGGGAGTGATAATGAAAGTTGTATTGTATTTGAAAATGTAAATATAGTGGAAGCTAAATGTGTACTATTTGAATTTGAAATAACATATTTGTTTGAATATAATATTTGTTCAAATAAAATTCTGATTCAATTATTTTATTCTGAAAATATTTATTTAATTCTGTGAAATTACAATAGTACTATAACAAACACATTTAACGAATATATATATTATCATCAAACAAAAATCATAAACCATTGTAATCTATAATACCTTTGCCATAGAAGCCTTGTCTTTCTTCATGATAGGTGATCCCTTAATCGAAAGCTTCATATGCAAAGGTAAAGATGTGTTTGATGCCTTTGCATTCTCCATGTTAAACTAGTAGAGCACTTTCTCTATATACTCCTTTTGAGTCAATTTAAACTCAAATTTTTTTCGATTCCTTTCTATTTCCATGTCTAAAATTTTCTTTGCCTCTTCAAGATCTTTCATTTCAAATTTCGATTTTAAACTCATTTTTAACTTATTGATTTCATTTTTATCTTTTGAAACAATGAGCATGTCATCCACATACAAGAGCAAATACACCCAACAATCATTTTTCAACTTCTTAAAATATACACAAGCATCCTTGATGTTTCTATCAAAGCCACGTTCAAGCATAAAATGATCAAATCTTATACCGTTGTCTAGGTGATTGCTTTAAACCATATGGTGATTTCTTTAACTTGCAAACTAAATTTGACTTACCATCTACGACAAAACCTTCCTGTTCCTCAATGTAGATGTCTTCATCCAAGTCACCATGCAAGAATGCGATTTTCACATCAAGTTGCTCCAATTCCAAGTTATGAGTAGCAACTATAACAAGCAATATCCGGATTGAAGTATGACACACAACTGGTGCAAAGATCTCATCACACTCCTTTCCCTTTCTTTGTGCAAACCCCTTATCCACTAATCTTTCTTTGTATCTCCCATCGTCCTTCACCTTGTATATCCATTTTCATCCACTAGCACGGTTTCCTTTAGGAAGTGAAACCAAATCCCAAGTTTGATTCTTCAGCAATGATTGCATCTCTTCCTCCATGGCACAAATCCATTTCGAGCTATCACTCGAATCCATAATGTCATCAAGGTCCATCGGCTCATCTTGGACTACATGAAGAGCATAGTCCAAATTGTCACAGAAGCTAAGATAGTTCCAATCACCATATCTATCGGGTGGTCTTATAGCATGATGACCAACCCGAGTTGCAATACTATCATCCAAACTCTCTTCGACTCCACCTTGAACCGAATCATCTCTAAAATCATGTACACCACTAACACTACTAGAGAATACATATGGACTATGTGATGTAACATCAACTGCTTCCTCCTTACAAGCATTTCCAACAACTCTACTCCTCGAACAAAAAATAGAGACAACTTCCTTCTCCTTTGATTCATCATAAACAAAACCCGGAACATCCGATGAGCTCTCATTCTCCTTGAACAAAGTCGAGTCATCAAAAGTAACATGATGAGAATTCACAATCTTCTTCGTTTCCGGATTCCAAATTCGATAGCCTTTGGTTCCGTCTGTACAACCAAGCAAGACCCCTTTGAAAGATCTAGGCTTAAGCTTGTCATTTCATGGATCATGCACATAAACCGAACTACCAAACACACGAAGATAACTCAAGTCAATTCTCTTCCCCTTCCACACTTCCTTCAAAATTTTGTTATCTATAGCCAAGCACGGAATTCTATTTATATGCACCGTGGTTGATAAAGCTTCGGCCCAAAATTCCTTCGATAAACCCGATGTCAATCTCAAGCATCGAGCTTTCTCAAGTAGAGTATGGTTCATCCTCTCCGCAACACCATTCGATTGCGGATCTCCCGGTGTCCTAAAATGTCTCTGAATACCATGATGCTTGCAAAACTCCAAGAATTCTCCGGAAACATATTCCCCACCATTATCGGACCTTAGAACCTTCAAAGATTTACCACTCTCATTCTCAACAAGAGCCTTCTCTTTGAACTTTGCGAATGCCTCCAACTTGGCTTTCATTACATACACTCATACCTTTCAAGAAAAATCATCAATGAAAGAAATATCATAATGAGCTCCACCCAAAGAAGCTACTAGTGTCGGTCCCCAAACATCCGAGTGAACGTACTCAAGAACATCTCTCGAATTTTGGTTTCCTTCACTGAACGACACTTTAGTTTGCTTTCCCATGACACATTCCTCGAAAACTCAAGTTTGTTGAAACTCTCTCCATCGATCATGCCCTCTTCCGAAAAATATCCAAACTCCTCTCCAAAACATGACCTAATCTCAAATGCCACAACCTTGTTGCATCCAAGCCACGAGAACTATCAACACACACAAGTTTCACCCTCAATAGCCACACCTTCAAGCAAATAAATACCATGAGTTCTAGCACCTTTCATTACCACAAGCGCACCCTTCGAAACGCGCAAGCTATCACTCTCAATAGCGATCTTACATTCTAAAGAATCCAGTTGACCCAAGGAAATAAGAGACTTACGAAGACCTGAAACATAGCGTACATTAGTGAGCGTACGAATCACTCCGTCAAACACCCGAATTTGCACGAAACCAATGCCCTTTGACTTACAAATAGCACCATTTCTTATAACAATTGAATTTCCCTCTTTGTCGACATAAGAGAAAAATAATTCTTATTCGGTGTCATATGATAAGATGCTCCCGAATCGAACACCCATTCGCTACCCAAAACATCCGATGCTACCGCCGTCAAAACATCTACATCTCCCTTACCGACTTCACTCTCCATCGCTACCGATGAAGATGCTACTTCCTTCTTTGCCTTATCTTGTCCGGACACTCATACTTCCACTGATCGGGCTTCTTACAAATAAAGCACCTGTTATTTCTTTCTCTCGACTTTCCTCTCCAACTAGGCTTCCATGATTTAGAATGACCGTGATTCCCCTTCTTCTCATGTCTCTCCTTCTCCACAAATAAACTGTGACCACTACTAGCACCACCACTTCCATTACTCAACTCTTTCATTTGCTCCTGTAACTCCTCACTTTTGCCATCATTAAGAATCAAAGTATCTCGGCTATAGATCAAACTATTTGAGAAACCCATATGACGGTCCGACAACGAACACAACAATATCATCGTCGTTTGCTCTTCCTCAATCTTCAAATCTACCGCATTCATCTTCATTAGCAAATAATCAAAGATATTCAAGTGCGCCTTTAGCAAATACCCTCCTTTATCTTATAGTTGAAGAACTTTCACAATAAAATCAAATGATTAGTTAGTGACTTCTTCATATATTATTCCTCCAACTTGTCCCAAATACCATTAGTGGTAGTCTCATCACTAATTTCGAAGATCACATTCTCTTCCATAGCAAGTTGAAGTGTAGTGAATGCCCACTTTTCCATTTCCTCTCTCTCAATATCCAAGATGTTCGCTAGCAACAAATGTGTGTCAAACACAACTCGGTGCACCCGATTCGGCCTAGGCCCTATCATTAAGGCAACGATGGCTAAATTAATATGGCGGTTGTGAAGAACCGCTTTCATCTTCAATTGTCATTTTTCAAAATCATTATCGTCATTCCACTTGTATATAACCAATTGTGAACCTGAGATCGCATATGATCCACGTACATACGGTGCTACACTACTTGGACTAACCATTGAGGGACTATCTGAGATATTATCTGATTTCGGTATTTCTACAACCACCCTACAAACACCAGTGCTCTGGTACCAAATGTTATGAAATTCAAACTCGAGACCACTCTAATTCAAACTACAAATGCAGCAGAAAACGAGATCTTTGTAAGATGTGCAAAAATAACCAATCAATAACTTGATC
Source organism: Allium fistulosum (assembly GCA_030737815.1). Taxonomy (NCBI): domain Eukaryota; kingdom Viridiplantae; phylum Streptophyta; class Magnoliopsida; order Asparagales; family Amaryllidaceae; genus Allium; species Allium fistulosum. The sequence goes on along the minus strand of CM060904.1, from coordinate 1,186,465,296 downwards.
CTAAATCCCAATCCAATCCAAATAATATCAAATCACAATCTCCAAACAAGCAATAAAACAAGCAATAATAAAAAAGTAAATCACACACCGATTTATAGTGGTTCCACCAACGTCTTGTTAGTGTATATCCACTTTAAGTAGAGCCTTTTATTAATACCATTGAAAGAGTACAAGAGATTGATTGCAGTGATCAATAAAATTCTTAGAGAATTTGATTTGTGGAGATGAGAATTGAAGAAACTAGGTTTAGAAACCCTAAGCCAATTTCACAAACCCTTGGAGAATACTTTGATGAACATCACTTCTCTTTGAATCCTGAAAATAGCTTATAAAGTGAGAATTTTCGTCTAGGCAAATACCCAAAATGCTCATTGAAGCCTTCACAATCAATGCACAACAACCTGGCAAGATCTGTCATCAAATAGTAGGTCAGACGTTTGGAATTTTCTCTCAGACGTCTGACTCGAACAAAGACGTTTCAAAAATCAGCTAACCAGACATCTGGATTTATCCAGACGTCTTACCGAACTTTCGAGTTAACTGGAGACATCTGAGACTTTTCTTCCAGACGTCTACATCCACATACATACGTCTGGGACTTTTCTTCCAGACATCTACTTTCACAAGCAAACGTCTAGATCTTTTCTTCCAGATGTCTGGATTCTTGAGTCACCATGTGATGCTGCCAGCTTCAAACCGCGATAACTCTAACTCCTGAGCTCCGTTTCGTGAACCGTTTTCTCCGCTACCAAGCTACCACCGACCTCTTTAACTCTACATACAGTGTTGCAAAAATTCAACAGCTTATAGTCAAAATTGACTAGAAAATCTAGCTCATTTGCAATGGAGCAAGTAACGTCGCGATATTCAATCATATGTGAAATTAACATTTAATCATGTTGTTAAATTACCAAATTGCCCTTGTTTGATTTGGTTTTCGAATCACGGCGTATTACGTTGAGAATGCTTCGTCCCCAGTAGCTCTGCGTTGCAATCAAAATATTATCATGTACTGGTGGTTGACTCGCAACCATTTAGTGTATAGCCCAGTTTAATGTTCGTGGTACCTTGTCATTTGTCATTTGTATCTGAGATATGTGCGGTTCTTTATCTGAGGTAGGTTAAGTTTTATATGATTGAATTGTAGATCTACTATATATAATATATTGAAAATGAAAACGTTCCTAACTTTCAAGTTGTAGCTCCCGTTGAGCTCTTATTTATTTACTATTTCATTGCTAAGTCATCAATCTCCTCCTTGATTAGACTTATAATTCAACATGAATTTAAATCTCTGATTTTCGACAGGCTGATGTCTTGAATCATAGTTTATCATTGCTGCACTCTTTCATGTTCTTGTAGAAACCTTGTGCACCGACCACATCGGATATAAAAAGCAACGGGAGAATTTGAGTCGGTAGAAAATAATACCCATTGATCTAACTAAGAGTCAAAGTAGGAGAGATGACAAAGGGATTTGCTGATGAGGCAGGTGAAGCTAAAAGAAAAGAAATGAAAGGCCCTAATTCCCTCTACCCAAAAACACTATATTTTCTCAATCTCTCTTCTAAAAACCAAAGTAACTAAGCTCCAACTCATTTGCTACTAAGCACAAATAATACCCATAAAACCTTATCTCTTTCTTCTATCTCGTTATCTTCCTCTATACACACTTCACTGTACATCCATTCTCTCACAATTCTACTATACACTATTATATATACTCTTTCAACATACTCCTTCCTTTCTCATTCTTATACTTTTATCATTCCTGAAAAATAAAACAGAAAATAAAAAGAAATACTAGTGCATATTCGTGCATGTAAGATTTTTATTTTTATTTTTTTATTTCATCAAGAAAAATTGAATAGCGATTATGGCTCCCAAGGCAGGAAAAGCTAAGCCTCACAAGGCAAAAGGAGATAAGAAGAAAAAGGAAGAAAAAGGTTCTCCTACAGCTCTACCAATTACCATGCCATATTCACAATTTTCAATATATAAGCTAAAACATACATATAGTAAAGCTTGCATATATGCAATGAGAAAGAGTTTAAGTATTATTCTAAATTTCACACTGGTTATGTTGTGAATTTGCAGTGTTGCCAACGGTTCTTGACATTACAGTTGAAACTCCAGACTACTCTCATCTAACTCTTAAGGTAATCAATTATAACTAACTAAAACATGTTTAGCGTACAATGTTTTATATGCAATTTCAAACAATCGTGTATGGACAGGGTATATCAACGGACAGGATTTTGGACGTACGAAAACTATTGGCGGTACACGTGGAAACATGCCATCTTACAAATTATTGCCTGTCTCATGAGGTAATTCTTCAGGTTCAACCTTGAAATGCATTTTAAAATTAATGTCATTAGTTTTTCAAATGTGATTAACAATTGTAGGTAAAAGGAGCTAGTTTGAAAAATGCTGTTGAGGTTACATCTTTGAAACCATGCCATTTGTCTGTTCAAGAAGGTAATTCTTCGAGTTTTGTGCATCATCAAAGAGTTATTTGCAGTTTTGTACCATTGCTATAGCAGTTATATATGGAAAAATATATGCTGTGATGCAATTCGTATAGCTAATTCTTACGTTAATTTAGCCATCCATTTATTTTAGTGGTCCTTTTTTTGAGTCTTTACTGCTGAATTGTCGCCATCCTCATTCATAATATGCTTTGTTCAATTGATGACTTTAACTGTAGAATACTATTAGGTTAACCTGATATTAGTGTTTTGAATTGATATGATACTTGATTCTAATTTTTAGTTCAGTCATAATTTTCTTTGAGAACGCATCTTTGAGATAATTGAACAAATGAAGTTAAAAAATAGAAGCAGCTAACACATTGTGTACCATCTGATGTAACTGGTTGTTTGATTCTCAATCTAACAATGCTTCAACAAACACTGGTGGTATATGTTTTACAGACACATACTTCATCAGAGTCTACAAGGGAAGCGTGGTTCTTTGAATAATTAAAAAAAACATTGTGTTTGAAGTAAAAAATTTAAACCAAAATAAACCAAAAACTACTGTCCAAAAAGTTAAAATCAAGCATGATATCTGGTTAACATGGTGAAAAACAAGCTTTTAAACTAATGAAGTTCAAAATCAAACATGTTTTCAAGTTTTTGCTTAAAAAACAAAATTTCAAACAGATTAAGTCAAATATGTTTACTTAAAATTTTGAAATACTTCAATAATGAAAGTAGAAAATGAATTTTAAAACTTGGGAAGAGATAGAAATAAAATAAATTTACCATGACATACGCCAAACAGCAAAGCATCTTCATGCTCTACAATATATCACCCGTGATTCTAAAGTTCATTCTGGGAATAAGTTGGTGGACGTATTTTCTATGACTATATAGATTGAGTGTACACTTAATGTATGCCCGCTAATAACTTTCCTTGAAAGCTCTTGAGAGTAGTTTTGAATGGTAATTTTAAGTTGTTTTAAGAGAGAATTAGGCATAAGGACAAATTTTGAAAAAAAATTAGTCTGAAGGACACAAAGTTTCATTTTTGGGTTGAAGAACAAACTTTGAAAGAAAATTAGGTTAAAGGACAATGCTAAATATAGTAGCATTTTGTACAGTGCAAACATTGTACAAAATGCTAATTATAACTAGCATTATATCCAGTTTTACATTGTACAAAATGCTAGTTGTATTTAGCATTGTCCTTCAGCCTAATTACCTTTCAAAGTTTGTCCTTCAGCCTAAAAATGAAACTTATTGTCCTTCAGCCAAATTTTTTATGAAAATTTGTCCTTGTGCCTATTTTCCACTTGTTTTAAATAATAATAATAAGTAGAAGTATTTGTATGCAATTAGATTTCTAATTAGAGACGTGTGATCAAAAGTAGCTTATGAAACCATGTAATAAAAAGAAATAAGCAAAAATGGTATAGACTAGATAGACCTGTCAAAATATGACCCAACCCATTAATCCAAGCTATTTACTCTGCTTATAAATGGATTGTGTCAACTCATTTATAAATATTATTAAATGGGTTATGGGTTGGGTTGAGCCATTTTTAAAAGGGCTATAAATGGGTAACTCATTTACCCATTTATTAAAAACATTAAATTTTAATATAAATTTGAAAAATAAGAATTTTGAACATACATTGTAGTTTTTTATGGAGACTGACAGTTGTACTTAGAAAATAACAGGCTACCGCATCCCCATATTTGAACTCTGCCTAGTGCAAAAGCCGCTATTTTTTTGTTCGGACTGCAATAACCCCTTCGTTCTAACTCGGAATCAGGTGATACTTCGACCGATGAACTCCCACCTAAATTACAGACAGTATGGAACACTCGGATACTTCATCGTGTGAATGCACACTGTACTTCTCTAAGGGGACTTACAGTTGTACTTAGAAAATAATAGGCCATCACATCTCCATATTTGAACTCCGCCTAGTGCAGAAGCCACTATTTTTTTTGTTCGAACTACAATAACTCCTTCGTTCTAACTCAAAATCAGACGAAACTTCGACCGATTAACTCCCACCTAAATTACGAACAGTATGAAACACTCGGATACTTTATCGTGTGAACGCACACTGTAGTTCTCCAAGGAGACTGACAGTTGTACTTAGAAAATAATAAGTTACTGTATCCTCATATTTGAATTTTGATGAAAATTAGAATTAAAGTTTTAAATTTTTATCGGAACTCAAAACATAAAAATTAGAATTATAATTATTTTATATTTTTTTTGTCAAATTAAATTTAAATCTTTAAATGGGTAACCCGTTTATTAAGTGAGTTGAGTCATAAATGGGTTGGATCGTAAATGGATAAAAAAGAATGGGTCATATTAGAAGATATTGCGTCCAACGCTTTATCTTGTAAATGCTACATTATTTTGGAATGTTCTATAAGTCGTACTCTGTATGTTTAGAGTGGTGTGCATTAGGATAGTGAATCCCATTATACTCGGATCGTTATGACATCTACAATCCCGTTCATGTATATGTTATATTACATGTTATCAATATGTCGTCAGTTCTGTACGGACTTGTAAATGCTCTATTGTGTTCTTGTTGTTATAATAGTTACAGTGGTAACTAACCTTTTTTTTCTCGATTTAACTGGCCACTAAAATAAAAGGAAAATTGACCTTGTGGTTGAATAAAAAGTCTAGTGTATAGAATAGTTCCCCGGCAACATTTAAAGCTCTTTCAATCACGCCAATAACATCATTTTATCTCCAAATTATTGCAGATCCTTACACCTCCGACCTCGCAATCGCCCACATCCGCCGCCTCCTTGACATAGTCGCCTGCACCACGGCATTCGGTTCTCCGCCTCAAAAAAATGGCGCCAAATCTCCGACCTCCGAGCAGCAACCCGTTGACCTCCCACCTCCTCCTTCTCCCCCAAGCGAAGCAGCGGATCCGCAAAGCCCTAATAATTCCAAAGAGGAGCCGGCTATTTACCCGCCGCCTAAGCTCGGACAGTTCTACGATTTCTTTTCCCTCTCTCACCTTGCTTCCCCTGTCCAATGTAAGCTTTTGATATACTTATTTTTGAATTCTTTTTTCATAATCTCCTCTTTTGATTAGTGGCAAATTCTGTCATTGTGAACCTGCAGACATAAAGAGGTCCACAAAGGATTTTTTGAAGGACAAGAGAGAGGATGACTTGTTTCAAATTGATGTAAGTATGTGTTCTATTACCATCTTAGCCGTTCCCAAAAAACCGTGTTGAGTGCAACACCAATCCCCAATTTTAACTTGCCATTGTAGAAGTAAGCATACTACACGTTAATTAAATATGCTACTCAATGCATTTTGTGCTCACAGGATCAACGCCTGCTTTCATGAGTAGATGTTGGTTAAGCGTAATGAACATATACGGGATAACATGGGATCTTCTAATATATGCTCTACTCTACTAGTTGTTTAGGCATCTCTTATTTGTTCATGTCAATTGAGCTAAAACACTCTTAAGGATAGCTTGACTTGATATATTGGTATTTTAATGTTTAGATCGACTTAGTTCATGATGATAAAGTTGTATTTTTTGCCTCAGTTAAATGATGTTTCTTGAGCTATCAATATTCAATTTAATTTACCATTGTACTTACCGTGAATAGTTTGATGGAAAAGTTGCAAAGTAGACCATGAAACAAATAAAACCAACGAATTAAGTCTACCAGCAGATATGCTACAATCAAAGATAGTTTTTGTGTTAAATAATACATATCTTTTTTTGGTCCTGCCACCCTTATCCTTTTTTTCCTTACATAATTTATATTCAAAATTGAGGTTGTATATTGATTTAGGTGAAAATTTGCAATGGAAAGCTTGTAACAGTTGTGGCTTCCAAAAATGGGTTTTATCCATCAGGAAAACACAATCTACTCTGCCATTCATTGGTTGGTTTGCTGCAACAGATTAGCCGAGCATTTGATGGGGTGGGTTCTAATCTGATATCACAGTTTTGATTACGATCAACTCCAACCATTTAAGTTAATGATTGGTTTATCAAGAAATTTGTTGCACTTGCAGGCTTACAAGTTGCTCATGAAAGCTTTCATCGAGCACAATAAGGTAAGTTTAGGCATCTAATGTTTCACCCGTTCATTCTATTTTTGAATAGTTGATATTGGGAATCACATTTGAATTTGACTAATTAAAGATTGTTGTATGCACAACTATATCCACATCATAGAATATCAACAAAAATAATTAACATGTCAAGATTCAGCTGCTACAATCTTTCAGTTCGTAGCCTGGTACAACTATCACTTCTTATCATGTCACATCCTAGTTTTACAAGTGCAACTGTAGCAGATTCTAGAGTAATAATAAACGACATTTATAGTTTCTTATGCTCACTATTTTAGTTTGGCAATCTTCCATATGGATTTCGAGCAAACACATGGGTGGTGCCACCTACTGTTGCAGATTCTCCATCAATTTTTCCTCCTCTACCCATCGAAGATGAGACCTGGAATGGAAATGGTGGTGGGCAAGGAAGAGACCGAAAGCATGAAAGAAGACAGTGGGCAAAAGAATTTTCAATCCTTGCTTCGATGGCATGCAAAACAGCTGAAGAGAGACAAATTCGAGATAGGAAGGCATTTCTTCTTCACAACCTGTTTGTAGATGTCGCTGTTGTGAAGGCCTCTAAAATTGTCCAGCACCTTGTTAATACTCCGAAAAACTTGAATAATATTTCAAATGATTCCTGTGAAGAAATTGTACACAAAGAAAAAGTTGGGGACTTGAATATCACTGTTACAAGAAATGCTGCTGATGCAAGTGCCAAGTTGGATGTTAAATTGGACGGTAGTCAGGGCCAAGGGATGACGGCTAAAGATCTGGAGAGAAGAAATTTACTAAAAGGGATTACAGCTGATGAGAATGCAACTGTTCATGTAATCATTTAATAAACTTGTTGTTAAAAATAAAATAAAAATAAGCCGTATGTGAATCCCTGAATCATAATTGTTGCAGAAAATCTAGGTTTCAACCCAATGTTTAATTTAAAATATTAAGTTATTCTGAATTAATCGCCACCTTGACTTTTGGGTTATGGAGTAATGGTAGGGATCTAAGTTATTATAAGTTTGTTTTGGATATGGAAACTATTTATTTTTTCTGAAAATTTTAATAATGTCATGCAGGATACTGCCACATTAGGTGTAGTTGTCATCAAACATTGTGGGTTTACAACAGTTGTCAAGGTTCCAGTAGAAGTTAGCTTAATGGGGAGCAATCTGGCAAAGGATTTGGATATTGAAGAACAGCCCGAGGGAGGATGCAATGCGCTGAATGTGAATAGGTAATTTATACAGACTAACCTAGTTTAAGTTATATCTTGCAATCTTCTTGATTTGAGAGTTGCTATTGGTATGGGTTACCGGTGAGCTAAATAGGCACACCAATAGCATCAATACAGTCAAAAATTGTTTTCAAACGTGCATATACCAATAACGAGATGTCAAAACCGTTGGTGGCTTAAATTTACTGATTGTTCTATTATTATTTTTTGTACCTTTTATTTTATTAATCCTAAAAATCAGCTCTCTTTGGAAATGAATTGGATTTTAAAAGGATGCTGGACATTGGTGTTCTCTAATGGTAACTTTATTGCCACCGAGCATTGGTTTTCCTAGAATATTAGTAATGGCAATAGTTTTTGAAATTTACCCACAGAACAGATAATGATGATGATGATTATTATTATTATTTTCTGCAATATGTATCTATGTACGTAGGTATACTTATAGATGTATGTAAAGGACAAATAATCATTTTCAATTTTTGATATTTCCAAAAGGCGGAAAACAAGAAAAATTCATTTTCAATTTTATATGTTAAAACAATTTCTCAAATCGACCATTTTCCTTCTCCTCCACTCCCATGCATTTTAAACTACATGTCGAAAACGCAAAACATAAAACTCGTTTTCAAACCAAACATTACCTAACATTTCAGTTGTTTTAAGGAAATGATCAGACTTAGGGGTATGCTCTTATGTTCATCTCAACGAATGTAAAGAATGCTTACTTCAAACAAATAACCTGGTCAACATAAATTCCATTTATGAAGCATAATATCGGATTTCTACCTCATTGCAAGTTATATACTATGGGAAGAATTAAATTTTAGTGCCAGCAAAACTAAAGTTATGTGTTGGCTGGTTAACTGATTGCAGTACAGATTGAGCCAATAACTTGGTGAGAATAATGATACCATTTATGAAGAAGATCCACAGACAGCAGAAATATCCATGCCAGTATTTAGCACAATGTTGGGTTCTCTTGTTTTTTGATGGATCATTTGAATGAAAGCGGTCTCATTTAATCCCAGTAACTCAATCAAATTGCTTTGGTAAAAAATTTAAAAAATAATAATAATCAAAAGTTAAAGGAATGACAGCATTCTTACATGTGATTTGGATTAAATTTTGAGCAAAGTAAGCTATAAAATATATAATCAGTCCAAATTCAAAATTTTACTTTAGCCAAGTGACCATGCAATATGGGTTCCTGTTTAACTTACATGTACAATTTGTTGTTGGCTATACATATAGATGGACTTCTTACATGTATAATTTGTAACATATCAAACTGACATTGAATGTGGCTGATCAAATCGATATTTTTCTATTCCTTCGAGTTTTCAGCTTACGAATGTTGCTCCACAAGTCCACAACTTCACCATTTGGTGCTGCCAAACGTGCACAAGGTGCGGGTTTTGAAGATTTAGAACCATCACGCTCTTCCGTACGAAAAGTTTTAGAGGACAGCCTAAGAAGTTTAAAAGGAGAGGGTACAAAGATGAGAAAACCACTCAGATGGGAACTTGGTGCTTGTTGGGTGCTACATTTACAAAACCCATCATCCGGAAAAACAGAGCCTAAAAAAAAAGAACATAAAGTTGAGCAAACCGTGAAAGGTCTTGGCAAACAATTTGGGCAGTTAAAAGAGATAAAAAAGAAAACTGATGAGAAAAAAGAAGGCACGAGCGTTGATGAAGTGCATGTGGAAAATGGTCAGATTGATGATAAGGAAAATATTTTGCAAAAAATACTATCAGAAGCAGCATTTCTACGCCTAAAAGAATCAGCTACTGGGCTTCATGTTAAGGTCTGTTTCAGTTTTCATTCTTCTGATGAAGTAAACCATTGTCCACACCAATAGCATATTATTGTAACTTCAGAACACTACGACACATTTCGTTGACATATATTTTCAGTTGCAGACAGTAAATTTAACATCCAGAAACTTGTTGAACAAATTTTGAACTGGACGTGTCCCATCTGAATAGGAAACTTTCATAATCTATTTTTGTAATCAGATGAGTATCTCGTGCTTGTTCAAGCATTTAGTTTCTTGTTACGACATCAAGATGCATATGTTTATATGTATGTGTCAATGAAAGTTGAAGCCTAAACTTTTTAGTTGAAGATAAATTTATCATGTCATCAGCTGTTTGTTTACTCGCTTTAAAGTCCCATACATGGGATTCCTGATTATTGTTTTTCTCATTAAGTGCTATTTCAGTCACCAGATGAATTGACCGAGTTGGCTCATAAATATTATGAAGAGACTGCTTTGCCAAAGCTGGTAAAATTTTATCAGTTAATATTGACCATTCTCCTAGTCTTCCCTTCCTAAGTTTCCTTCCGTGTCTTGATGCAATTTGCAGGTGGCGGATTTTGGTTCACTTGAACTCTCTCCCGTTGATGGGAGGACACTAACTGATTTTATGCATACCAGAGGACTGCAGATGTGTTCTTTGGGTCGTGTGGTATGTTTCTTGTCATTTGATAGACACTAATATCATCAACTGTGATATTTCCAAATCAGACAATGTGTTTGTTTAAAATATTTAATTCCGAATGCTGATTGCTGAATTTTAAATAATCACTTGTATGTTTGCTTGCATTTTAAGACTTCTGATTAGAATTAAAAAATATGTTTATTTTGATAATAGTACCCCTCTATATTAGTTAATCTTTTTAATCATGATTATTAAAAGGAGGAATTTGAAATTTTGAACTGCAAAAAGTTTAAATTAAGAAAATTTTGATCGCTAGAAAAGTTTAGAAAATGATAATTTTGGAAGTTTTAAAATTTCAAAATTATCAATTTTATAAATTTCTATTTTTCAACATTATATTTCAAGAAGTAATGAATTTTTTTTATTTTTTATTTTTTATTTCTACTTTTAAATTTTCAAAATGTTTGATTAACAAAAACCGTTTCAAATTCTTTTAGTTATAAATTTTGAATTTAAAAATCTTGAATTTTCAAAATTGGAATTCCAAAAGTGTTAATTTTAAAAATATATTGGATTTTGGAAATTTAAATTTTAAACTTTGTAATTTCATACATTTATATTAAAATTTTGAATTTCCGTTAATTTTGTAGATTTTGATAAAGGGTATAAATGGAATAAACTGTCATTTAACATTCAGAACTAAAAACAAGCAAGAAAAAAGTGTTGAATACATTTTACCTCATTCAGTGGTTTTAACCAGAACATTGAATAAAAACAAACAAAAAAGTTCCGAATCAGTAATCAGAACTTTTATTCTGAACTTCTTGATAGAAACAAACGCAAATCTGAATTTCTATGCAATCTATTAAGTAACCTCTATATATGATTATCAAGCAATGTTTGTGAACTCCTTGAAGGTTACAAGAAATTATATATGCATTTCATGTATGTATAACGTAAGCGTTTGTATATTCACATTTATATTAACAGTGGGGACAGTTGATTAAAAAAAGGAAAAGCCTTTCTAGTTAATGGTAAAGATATGGTGTTAATATTTTCTCATTGAAAATTCATACTTTATTTCAAAATTACAGGTTGACCTGGCTGACAAGCTTCCTCATGTGCAGTCTCTTTGTATACATGAAATGATTATACGAGCATTTAAACATGTATTACAGGCAGTTATAGCAGCATCAGAAAATGTTGCTGATCTGGCATCAGCTATAGCTTCTTGTTTGAATGTTTTGTTAGGATCTTTGCCAGCTGACAGTATCGATGCAAACTTAACAAATGATGACAATTTGAAGAAGACATGGTTGAAAACTTTTTTGTATAAAAGATATGGGTGGAAATGGAATGAAGAGAGCTGTACTGATCTAAGAAAGTTTGCTATTCTTCGTGGAATTTGCCACAAGGTTTTGCACCATAATATTTATCTTTTGTGCACTACACATTCAGTTCGGAAGTTCAGAGTTTTTTGTTCGTTTGCTTTTTTGATATCCTTTTTAAATTTTTCGAAAGCATGTCTTGCATACTAATAAATGACTTGAGTGGGGATAGTATATTTGTTTATGTCAAATGAAATATAACATGCGTAAAATATTGAAGTCTAAAACTAATTATTCATCACAGAGATGGATCATTGATGCATCTTTTTCATGTTAAAGCACTAATAGAACCTTTATGTGCAGGTAGGAATTGAGCTTGTTCCTAGAGACTATGATATGGATAGTCCTTTCCCTTTCAAGAAGTCTGATATTATCAGCATGATCCCTGTATACAAAGTAAGATATACATCTTTAAATGCCAGTTTTGATACGTTCTCTCTTCCTATAGGTAGTTATAGTTATGTATTGCAGCATGTTGCATGTTCCTCGGCAGATGGTCGTACTCTACTTGAATCATCCAAGACTTCATTAGACAAAGGCAAGCTTGAAGACGCTGTTAATTATGGCACTAAGGTACTAAACGCTGATCCCTGTGTTTTAATTTGCTTTGTTGTTTGTCTCAATTTTTTTTTTTGCTTTGTTGTTGATGTGCTTAATGAAATCATTATGGGGTTTTAATTTCTTTCATTTATAGGCACTTGCAAAACTTGTGGCAGTTTGTGGTCCTTACCATAGAATGACAGCAGGAGCATATAGTTTACTGGCTGTTGTACTTTATCATACTGGTGATTTTAATCAGGTTTGTCCCTTTAAGTCAAGTTATAACTGGATTTCATTACACGACAAATCGTAATTTGTAAACCAATTCTGCTTATATAGCTATATATTAGAAACATGAGCAGCTTCCTTACCAACACTATTATCATATATACATATTTTGTGTGTGTGTGTGTGTGTTTCTCTCTCTCCCTACACACACACACATTATATGCGCGCGCGCGTGCGTGCATGTGTGGGTGTGTGTGCCTGCATGCGTGCGTGTGCGCGCATGTGCGCACACACATGTATGTATGTATGCGTCTCGCTCTCTTTGAATATTGAGTAACACATGAATTTACACGCACGCACACACATAGATGTACACACACAATTTCAAACAAACAAACAATGGGTCCTGTCATCTTCGAGGTTTTATGGGATACAATGTACATGAAGTGATAACACATGAATGAACTTACACAAAACGGCTCTTTATATACTGAGTAATCGTAATAAATGTTACCAAACCCTGTTATGCTGGAGATGATTATTTACTAAAAATCAGAAACTATAGGGTAGCTACAATGTTGTTGGAGATGTTCTTGAAAGTATTTTCCTATAACATTCAATACATATTTTATGTACAAACACATATAATAACAATGTATTGTGTTTTCTTCAAATAATTTTTTCGTCCATTACATGCCACATTCCATATCATGTTTTCCCGGTAACTTAGCTTATCATGTACGGTAAATTGTCATTCTATTGGAGTTTATGGCATATTATGTGTGGAAACATATATTTCAGCGGTAAATTGTCATTCCAAACTGATTAAACTGAATCAACCGACATATTTACTTAAATGCTATCTTGCATACCACTAGAGTTTGGTTTGGCATTTGCACTCTACGCAGCCTACTAAATTCCATATACTCATCTTGATTGCAAAATATGTTTATAATTTGATCATCCTGAATCAAGATAGTTCCTCTCTCAAATCTATTATTTTCGTATACGAGCGAGTTGGTAATTATTTGGTGTGAATAGGCTTAAATTGTTTTCTTCTCTGTCATGTAACTATCCAAAATTTTGAAGTTCAATTTATTTTATCAGGCAACCATATATCAGCAGAAGGCTTTGGATATCAATGAGAGAGAACTTGGTCTAGATCATCCAGATACTATGAAGAGCTATGGGGATCTAGCTGTATTTTATTACCGTCTTCAGCACACAGAACTAGCACTGAAGTAAGCTACAATGACATAAATTGTTGGTCATAAGATTCATAAGCATCAAGTTTCAACAGTATTTTCTCTTGGTTGTGATAGTTTTGTGTTTCTTAGATGTAGGTTTACCATCGCTAACATAATTACTATTATTTATTACACTACCTCAAGAAAAATCAAATGGAATAACATTTCCAAAATGCATATAAATAAATCTGGCAAAAGCCTGGCATAAAATATCCGTCAGAGATGTAAACATGAATATAGAGGGAAAATGTAATTATCTTCCACTTTGGTTCTCTCAATTGTTTTGGGACACTCCTAATAACTGTTAACCATAAAGAAGCTACATGATTCTTCAGCTTAACAAATTCTCCACAACGACTGATGTTTTAAGCATCATCTGTTTGCACTCAGATACGTGAATCGTGCATTATATCTTCTGCATCTAACATGTGGACCTTCTCACCCGAACACTGCTGCAACATACATAAACATTGCAATGATGGAAGAAGGTTTGGGAAATGTTCATGTTGCTCTTAGGTACCTACACGAAGCTCTAAAATGCAACCAACGCCTTCTTGGAGCTGATCATATCCAGGTACACAGACACCTGAATGTGGAAAAAACATGTATAAATAGTTGAAGAGTAAGATTAACATGAAATACAAGTACAGCAGCTTAAAGTCTTGGTATATTTATTATTGACAAGTCATCTCAAATACCTATTTCACAGACTGCAGCTAGTTATCATGCAATTGCAATTGCTCTTTCTTTAATGGAAGCCTATTCACTAAGTGTTCAACATGAACAAACAACTTTACGCACACTTCAGGCAAAGCTTGGAGCAGAAGATCTTCGTACTCAGGTAGCTACTTTATTTGATAAAGTTTTTTTTTAATTTTTAACCAAATAAAAATAAAAAATGTTATGGATATAAGTTAATTAAATATAGGATGCTGCTGCATGGCTTGAATATTTCGAGTCTAAGGTACAAGAACAGATTGAAGCTGCACGAAATGGTACCCCAAAGCCTGATGCTTCAATTGCCAGTAAAGGACATCTAAGGTAAACGACTCATCATTTTTGCTACAGTAACTAGTTTAGGAATAGATCCCAAACAAATGAAATTTACGCATGATCTGGATCCCTCTCCTACAACGGAAGTATAGGAGCCCACGAGAATACCCAACTTTCTGTTGTAGCAATCCTAGTTCTATTTACCCATTAGTAAATAAAAATATGTTTTGCCAAAACATGGGTAGCACGCTTTATCATTTATTTGGGTAAACTCGAAATATGTTTTAATGTCTGATTGTTTGTTCTTGGATACCCCACGTGGTATTGACACATGCACACTTTCCATTAAGAAGTGTGAGGCAAACACATCATCTTTGCTAATCGTATTCTTGAGTATGGTGTGTGCCTGAAGAGGATTTTGGTGCAATGCATTTTAAGGCTAAAATGTCTTCTTCTCTAACTCTCCTCTTCTCTTTTTTTAATATGCTTTCTGAAATTATATATTACATCTTCATTTATCTTGTCATTCACTAATAGGCAGATGTTGTATCTCGTTTCTTATAACTTTTCCAGTTAAACACTTTGTATCCATTTTCTGTTTGACCATTTTGTATTTAAATTTTAAACCTAGAAATTTTCATTTTCAACCGCAATTTTATTGCGCAAAAATATCATGATTACTGGGAAATGCGCAACATCAAAAAATCTTTTTGATATAGTTAGGAAGTAGTGCCTTTATAAAAGAGAATTAACCAAGGAGAGTACTGTAGATTTAAATGTTTCTATTGATGTTGTTTTGCTTAATAAAATTGTAGTTCCTGCTTGAACATCAGAGTGCTGGCTATCGGTTCTGTTCTGGTGGCGTGACGATCGGGTTGGAAATTGTGTCTAATTTTCATGTTCAATCTAAATTTTGATTCCATTCTTCAAGTGCTACTATAATAGTAAAAATGTTTACAGCAGAAAATGGAAGAAAATGCACTAAACATGTAAAAGAATAAACTGGTAATAAATCAAACAAAATGCTACAAAAATGCACATAAAACCAAATGCTTGAATAAAAAAAAGTAATATTTCTGTCAACCTAATTCAGTAGAAAGAATGTGAAAAAAAAAAAAAAAACTTTAAATATCAACCATCTTATATTTTATTTTCGCAAATGCAAGGATGCAGTATCTATTATTGTATTTCTATAGAAAATATTGAAATCCAAATCCAGAATTGTAGTGGAAAATTTTGAAAATTTCGAAACTGGTTGGAATTTCGAAAATACCAAATAAAACGAAAAGAAAATGGAAACTGGGAGGAATATTGTGCTAAAAAATTTAATTTTATAAATCTAAGTTGCATAAATGTTCTGTTGAGTAATTGCAATCAAGTTTAGTTTTTTCATTTTTCATTTTTTATTAGTAGGCTGATAGCAACAGCTCCATGTCTATTTTTCTTTCTGTCAACCACTCCATATTAATTTTACTGTTTAATCGCGACATATCTGAGTCGTCAAATTTCTTTTTCAATCCTGAATTTGGTTTTCTATCAAAAAATCTAAGATTACAGTGAAATGAGAAAACCATAACAAATCTCGTCCAATAATATGGATATTTTAATTTATTGCCTTTTAAGAGAGATTTAACATAAGAAAGTTTTTACAGATTTAAACAATTAGACTGAAATCTTTTTGCTTGACAGAAAACAAATCGGGTATGAGCAAATTCTCTGCACATAATCGGTGGAATGTAAAAAGAAATTATTGCAGACTCTATTGCTGCCCCATGATTCCTTCACATAATTGGATGAAACAAAGGCGGTCCATCGTTGAACTAGATTTGATACAAACATTGTTCACTGAGAAGCAATTCTTGGATAAAACATGTTACTCTTGGTAACAACAGTTAGTACAAACATGATTCTAGGTTCGCATTAAACCATGTTTGTTTCAATCGTCTTGATTAATTCCTTTACTTCATTCATCAATTGTATCAATTTCTTTAAATCAAATGATGAATATTTACCCTAATTTAATCAAATGTTTTTTTTTCCATAAAAGGATTTATTTGGTTCAATCAAATCGAAAGTGAATTTGAATAAACTTTCTGCCGAATCAGGTAAATACATCGAATTATTATATATTCTAAAATAATATATTCAAAACACTGGATCATTAAAAAAATCCAATGTTACCTTTAAAATTTAAAAACAAAGAGAAAATATGGATTTCAATATTCTTACCTTCACCATTTCCACAATTTCAATAATGAATTCAAAACTTTAGTGTAAACATTTGGAGAAGAAAGTGAAGTAGAAGAGAGATTAAATTTAATTAAACTGCAGTGTTAACCGTAAAAACTGGAGTGTGATAATTTTGTTTGAATTAACGGGGTCGTAAAATATGTATGGAGGCTTAATAGAATTTGCCATCAATCATGTAGTGTAATTCCCTGCATTTCTTAGTTTCTTCAAACCGGTTGAGGTAATTTTACAGTACAAGAAAGTGTCAGTATTTTAAGTAAGAAAAAATAATATGGGCGATAATTTTGCGAGTAGTATCTGAATTAACTTAAGTAGGTTGATTGACGAATTCATTATGCTAATTTCAGTAATTGAAATTTACAACGTTATTCTCATCATTGTTGCTTAGTGTAATAGCAGTTTTGAACTGGTTGATGCATTTTGTTTATCAGGAAATTATTGTCAAGGACAAAAATTTTCAGTATTTTATCCTCAAGGACAGACCTTCAGTATTTTAGCCTGAAGGACAACTTTATTTAAGTATCAGTTTTTAAGTTTTTAGGTATCAGTTTGTAGTTATCGATAGCAGTTTTTAGGTATCAATTTTTAGTTCGGTAGCAGTTTTGGAAAAATGTTTGTCCTTATGAATAATTTTAAAAGAATGTTTGTCCTTATGAATAATTTTTAGAAGAATGTTTGTCCTTGTGGATAAAATATTGAGGTCGTGTCCTTGAGGCAAAAAATATACAAATTTTTGTCCTTTAAATTAATTCCCCCTTTGTTTATTGTGAATATTAGGCTCAGGTCCTTAAAATCAAACTTAATACATGAAAACTCCTCCCAAAAAAAGATTGTAAATTAGGTCTCTAGACATTTGCTCTTTTGATTTTGAATGTAAATGTGAAACATTAGGGCACTGAAAGTGCAACTCTATAATCATTAGAGTAATCAATTGCTAGAGATTAAAAAACATTAGGATTTTAAGTGCTATTATTGATTTCTTTAACTTAACTTTATTACTAAACCATGCATATAACAGTTCTGAAACTCAGTTAATTACAAGCACATACCTACAATATAAACCATAACTCCCATCTATTGTATATCTTGGCTAGTGTATCCGACCTTCTAGATTATATCAACCCTGATGCAGACCTGAGAATGAGAGAAATTCAGAAAAAGCAAGCCCGTGCAAAGGTCTTTTCCTACCTTTTCTTTCTCCTGTATTGCCATGTTTTGTTGTCTTTCTTTTCAAATCATATCAACCTTTTACATTTATGTGCATAGATCAAAGAAAAAACTGGTCTAAACCAATTGGAATCAGCTGAAAATGGTGACGTAAAAGAAGAAGCAAGTAAACCAGAAGTCTCACCAAGGAACAAACCCAACGATAAAGAAAACAATACTAAAGTTAACCCAGTGGATGAACCTAATGATGTTAAATCCAATGTAACTGTAGCTAGTATACAAACTTCGCTTAACTTACAAGATGAAATTACATTTGAAGACATGACAGATGAAGGGTGGCAAGAAGCAGGACCTAAAGGGAGATCCCAATCAAACCGCAAGCCCTCTCATTCAAAAAGGCCTAGTCTTGCTAAACTCAACACAAATTCACTAAACAGTGATAATTCACGATATAGGACAAAATCCACTTCCAACATATCATCTCCTCAAACTTCTCCTATTGAGCCTGTGAAATCCTTAGATGCAAACCTGGGATCAAAAAAACTTTTGAAAAGCTCAAGTTTTAGTCCCAGAATAGCTTCGAATGCAAAATCACCATCGGCCATTCCTGCTAAATCTGTGCTTTTGACAAGTCCAATTAGCGTTCAATCCACTAGAAAAAATTTATCTTATAAAGAAGTTGCATTAGCACCTCCAGGTACTATAGTGAAGCCAGTTGAAGAGCATGAAGTAAAAGATAAGGACGATCTTTGTATGCCTTCTGAACATGTCAAAGTAGAGAAGATTGCTGATATCATTGCTGAAGAGTCGAATCAACCTTCTTCATTAGAGGAGACTAAGGTAAATGTAGTTGATGTAGTAGTGCTAGAAACTGAAACTCCTGAAAAATCAGACGTATCAAAAGATTCAAATCAAGAAGCTTCCGAAACCATTGATATACAGGAAACCAATGGTGATGCAACTGAGAATGAACTGGAAGTGGAATTCAGAGAAGAATCACCTAAAGTGGAGAATGGAACAAATAAAAAAGATGAATGTTCCAATGGGGATGAAACCGAGAAAACGACCTCTCCAAAGGAGCCAAGCAAGAAACTCTCAGCATCTGCTCCTCCATTCAATCCATCTACCATCACAATTCCTTTGTATGGCTCTGTAGTGATACAAGGCTATACTGATCACAGTACTGGTATCTTACCGCCTCCTATGAACGTACCGCCTATGATAATGAGCCCAGTGAGGAAACACCCTCATCAGTCAGCCACTGCACGTGTACCGTATGGGCCCCGTCTAGCTGGTGGATATGGCCGGGCTGGGCACCGTGGCCCACGAAACAAGAATGGGGAAGTTGTTACAGTTACCGAAAATGCATGTTCTACTCCCAAAATCATGAACCCTGATGCTGCTGAATTTGTTCCGAGCCAGGCATGTGTACCAAATGGGAGCAATCCAGTTTCTCCTAATGAAGTTCCTGTAAATAGTGAAGTTGTTAATGGTGAAAGTATGAAAGAGGAGGTTGATGAGAAAAGTGAAGTTGTTGAGTTGGTAAATGGTAAAAATGGTGAGACTGATAAAGGTTTGATATCTGATGTTGCCGAGGTTGTGAATAGTAATTCTGATACTCCTATCGTTATCGATGAGAGGCAAGAAGCCAAAGTGTAGAGATTGGGAGTGATTAAAGATGCAAAGAGATAAATCATGAACTTATTGTTTGGAGAGTGCATGAGTCTTTTATCAGTAGAGAAGTATGAGCAAAGCCGTGACTTATTATTGATGTTAAAGAGTTCTAATATGCACTGTCGATTTCTTTTACCCTTTTGGTTATTAATTTTGTAGCTGCAAACAATCGTCGACTTTGAAGGTTTTGTTAATGAGTTGTCATGTTATTGTATGACTTAAACTTGTGAATTGATGGAAAATCTCTACCAATATGTAAAGGCAGATGACTTCCTAAGATGAACGATGGACATGCATAAGTCCCGATAATTTATAAGCTTTTTATTTTTTGTTTGCTATCCATAGCATGTTGGTATTAAATGTTTGTGTCTATGAAGTTTATCATGTTGCATGGCTGAATTTACATGATATTGTTATTATTGAAATGCATACTATATTTGTTTCATTAGAAATCTTCATCAGAGCTTGGAGGTTTTGCCATGATAATTCCTGGTTGTTTCATGTACCATAATTTGCTCTGCTCGGATGATATGTTAGAACCTTACCAAATCTTGATTTTTTCTCTGTAATTGCAGAATTTTCCGTTCTAATCTTTTCTTGCTTTCGCCATGAGCAAGCTTGTTATGTTCCATGCTTTCGTATAGGGCTGTCAAAATCCAAGACAACCCTTTAACCCAACCCTTTTAACCCATTTTTAATTGGGTAGGGTTAAACTAATTCAATTATATCAATACAATTGGGTCAATACCCATTCAGCCCGCTTAAAATACGATGTCGGCATCTCATCTCTGAATCCCTAATTTCACAATCCGCTCGATTCCTTTCAAACAATCGCTCTCGCTTTCAATTGTGTTGATCTATCTCTCTGGATCTATCTCTCGCGTTTCTTTGAAACGATTTATCCTTCGAAGTTGAAACTCAAGCCGATCAAAGGTACTATTTTTCGTTCTAAAAAGACGGTTCTAAAAGTCTTTCAGGGTGATTTATAATTGACCGATCAATACAATTGCTCAACAGGTATTGTTTGCGGACAGAAATCGCCATCGTTTAGACAGCGACTCTCTTCTTTACAGATTTGAATTAATGCCATGGTGCATCGATTGAGTCTCTACTGCTCCGAAAGAATCAATTGAAGTGAAGGACTGATCTCAATTCAAAGGCGAGATGATGAAAATACGTCAAAGGTACGAATTTAGATATTACTCCTATTTCTTACTGTGTTAGTTTATCAATTGGTCTGGTTGCTTATGGAAACTATGAGTTAAAATCTACTTTTGAAACCATTTTTGTATTGAGTATACTCACATAAATCTTGTCATGGTAATTTCTTAATTAACAAATCTATTATTCGTCAATGTATAGTTTTAGTTCGTGTACTTTTGTTTGTTTAGTTGATTGATGGCTTATAACCTTTTGGATGATTGTTTTTTTTGTATTTTGCTGTTTTTCTTTGAAGTTTGTTGCATACACTTGGTCTCTGATATCTGTCTCATGAACAAATTGAGATATTTGCCCTTCATATGTTTCTTAGCTTTGTACTTGCTGTTGATTTTCCTATGATCAAAGTTGTACTAATCATGTTTTCATTTCATTACTCAGATCCAGTGTCATTTTGCATTTTTCTAAGATCCAATGTCATTACATTTTTACTAAATAAAGATTAAAAAGATAAATGAAACTCATGTATAAATCACTAACCAACTGTTTTTTTCTTTTCTTTCCGTGTCTTTTGTAAGAAAATAACGCACAATACCAACACTGATAATTTGTTGGCATCTAGCTTTGATAGTTTAAAACATGCCATGTGGTTTTTACACTAATTAGTCCGCACTCATGAAATTAGTGCAAATGGGAAAATCCACGCTTAGTATAATTGTTTGAAAAATAAAAGAAAGATAATTAAAGAAAGAAAATCAGCGCTTAAAGGAAAGCGGTGAGGGTTCAACTTTTTTAGTGGAAGGCAAAAGTTGGAATATTAACGGAGCTAGCCTGTTTGATTTATCTGAAATATTTCTTTATGCGTACAGTTAGAGAATATGTCACCATAGGACACAATATGTGAATTGATGGATAACAGAATTTGTAAGAGCTAAGAAAGGAAGCACTTAATTAAAAGAACCAACAGTTGGTAGTTAGTGATGCAGCGCGCAAATCCAGAATCACAAAACATAAGTCGCAAACAAGAAGATCCCCTAAATTGCGAAACATACCTGAATTGCGAAGCTTTGATTCACGAAAGCCTAAATCGTGGAGCCCTAGATCGCAGTCGAGTTCCAGCAATGTCGTGACGCTTCCCCTGAATCGCGAAGCACTGATTCGCGAAGGCTTGAATCGAGAACGACCTAAGTCACCTCCAGTAAGTCGCGAACGAGGTTTGAATCGCGAACGACCTAATCCTCAAGACATGCTTCTTCCTTAGGTCGCTCCAGTTTTTTGAATCAAAGCCCTAGGTTGCTCTGGTTTAGGTCGCGAAGTGTTGCCGCATCTTCCAGTAGGTCGCGAGCAAGATTCAACTGCCTAGGTCGCGAAGCGAGCTTCTTTATGTTGCTGAACTCCGATTGAGTCGCCAAACTTCTACATCGCGAATTTCTTAGGTCGCGAGCAGATGTTCCAGAGTTCTTAAGTCGCGATTTGTTTATGTCGCTGCCGAGTTTGTTTTTAAGTCGCTCCTGGAAGATGAAGATTTCTTATGTCGCGAGCAAACATTTCTGATGCCGTGCTTCTTCCATTAGGTTGCTGAAGAGATAAGTCGCGAGATTTTCTTAAATTGCTCCATTTTAGGTCGCTGATGAAGTTAGGTCGCGAAGTTTTGTTAAGTCATTTTGTTATGTCGCTAAGTCGGAAATTCTTATGTCGTTTGCTGTTTTTGTTAAGTCGTGTACTGTTTTGTGTTGTAATTTTCTTAGGTCGTTTGTGTTGTTGTAAACCCTATAAATAGGGATGTGATGTCATTGTAAAAAATTGTTGAATTTGAATAAAAATTTCTTTTGTGTGCTTTTGTGTGCTTTTGTGCCACCATTAAAATTGGTAGTTGAGTGTTATCTCCTATCTCCACTTTCGGCATTCAAGTGCGCTCGAATCAACGATTGTTGAAGCCAATTCACGGAATCAAGTGCGCTTGATCAACGTCGAAGAATTGTAGATCTTCTCTCACGGCATCGTGCGCGATCAATGTGTCGAAGATTGCTAAAGTCCGGTATCTTCGTGATCAACGGATTTGGGCGTTTGGTATCATCAATTCATCGATTCATATTGCTTCATTTAATCGTTTCATCGATTAGTTTGACACGAATTCTTCAATTCGTCGTCAAGCGTTATTTCCGCTGCGTCATTTGGTATCAGAGCTAGACTTAGCCAATCATAGCTAAGCCGAGTCTTGGAGCCAATTCTTATTCAAGAGATCAAGTCGTGCATCACTTTGTAAGTCAAGGCCGTACATTGCTCAGATTTTGTTCAAGTCGTGAGCAAGGAGACGAACTTATCCAAATTCGTTGGGCGTCAATTTTGAGATTTGAAGTTTCGGAGTTCGAATTAAGTTGTTTGTTTATTTGGGGTGTTTGTGAGATTTCAAACAAGTGGGAAGTTTGATTCGAGAATTTTTGGGTCAAAGTGAAGTTTGTGTTTGGATCTATTGAAGATTTGATCATGCCTCCGAGAAGTGTTAACCATTATCATAATGTTGCAAATTTGTACGGGAGAGAAGATGCTGAACATATGGAACAACGCATCGATGAAAGGTTCAGTAAGGGTTTCGAGAGAGTGGAGAAAATGAAGTCTGACATGAATCGAAATCAAAGGAGAGTGTCGCCACGTTATGATAGAGAAAGAAGAGAATCATCTTTGTCGATAAATCAAGATCGTGGAGTTCGAGACAATCGTGATTATCAGAATGGAGAAAGAAGAGCTTATCGTGGTTACGAGCATGAGCCATATTGTGATTATGAAAGATGTCGAGTAGAGGAAAGAAGAAGTAGAGAGGACGTGCATGGTCATAGAAGAGTCAATGTTCAGAATCGACATCGAAGCTCATCTAAGTTTGAAGAAGATAGTTATGGTGATAGTGTTCACTTTCGATATCCAGGTCAAGAGCAAAATCGATATAGGAATGTTGAAGAGAATGGTCATACACGAGAATCAAGGAAGGATATGGAGATTCCAGAATTTCGAGGTGGTCTACAAGCAGAGGAATTCTTGGATTGGTTATCAACGGTTGAAAAGATTTTTAAACTCAACAACGTGTCTGAGGATCGTCAAGTTAAGTTAGTTGCTACCAGATTGAAAGGAAGAGCTATGGATTGGTGGCAACAAACTAAATCAACCAGAGAGAGAATGAGGAAATCCAAAGTTGTCACGTGGGATAAGATGAAAAGGATGATGAAGGCAAATTTCTTACCCTACAATTATCAAACTCGTGTGAACCAACAGTTGCAGAAATCGAGACAAGGGAGTCAAGGAAAGGGTGTGGATAGAAACTCCAGCAATCAGAATAGAGGCGTTAATTGCAGTATAAATGTTTCTAAGAGAGTCAACGAACCAGTTGTACATGGAATCACTAAGACAAGTGTTGATGACCGAATTAAGCGTTATCATTATCAGGAGTCTGACCATAGAAGTATTGAGCCCACGATGAAAGCCTTAGTTGTAGAAGAATGTGAAAACGAGGATGTGGATGATTCTACTGAAAGCGAGCCGGAAAAAGAAGAGGAACCGACTAGCCCATTATCTTTCAGCGAAGGTGTTGAAGAAGCAGAAGGTAGTGCTGAATTGTTGGTTAGGTATGAGGCAAGTAAAGAGCTTAAAACTCCTGAGGAGGTTAAACCAATGTTAGAAGAGTTTGAAGAGGTCGGTCCTACAGAATCGTTCGAAGAATTACCACCGAAATTTGACAACGATAAAGGAGTTTTGTTAGGAGATGAAGGATGTAACTTGTTGAGGAGGACTGCTGAATTTGACTTGTATCAACCGCCGAAATTTGATAATGATGAAGAAATTAAGTCAAAGTATGTGGATGTAGAAGTTGATTACTCTTCACCGCCAAAGATTGATGTCGATAGTATGGAAGAAGAAATGGTGGTCGGAGTTGAAGGAAATACATGACAATGGAGGATTCCTGCTTAACACCTGAGTTTATGGAGGAAGGCCAGCCAAGTGAAACTTTTTTAGTTTTCGAGGAGTCCGAACAAAGTGAACATGAAACAGAAGAGAAGGTAGAATCAGATGATTTCTTATCTTTGAAAGAGTTCGACAATGAAATAAAAGATGGTGATGAACTATCAATGTTGAGTGAACCTGGAGAAAGTTCTGATTGTGAGAATCCTGAAGAGATTGAAGTATTTGAAGAATGTGAAGATGAGATGTCTGAGGAACTGCTTGAAGAAACTAATCTTGTATTTTTGGAAGAGTATGTGGAAACGAGGAATGAATTACTTGTGTTGACCAAGCAAGGAGTGAGTGAAGATCTTGAGGGTTTCAAGGAAGTTGGGTCAGAATTCAGTGAGTCTGAAGTCGAATATCCTGAAGAACTACTCGAAAAGTTACCACCACTACAGGACATTCAACCTCACCCTAAACTAGGACCAGATGCTATCTTACTACAAGAATCGTATGATCTTGAGAATCTGACAGAACAAGAAGAGTTGAAAAGACAGGATGAAGAGAATGATTGTCAGCTGGAATTGCCTGATCATGTACGAGCTGCTGACGGTATTAACGTCAATTGCTTGGAACCGTTCCATGAAAATAAACATGTTGAAAGAGAGGCGAGGGGGAGTTCAATTCAGTCAGGGGAAATTGGTGTAACACATCAAGGGAAGATTCTAGATGATGACACACCTGAACGAGATAAGGAAAGACAAGAATTTGAGCATGAGTCGTCACACTTCTTCGGACGAGACTTCCTAAGTCGTTCCGTGATTTTAAACTTCCTTATATCGTCTCTCATTTTTGTCACGTTTTGGTTCTATATCACACCATCCTATTGGCACAAGCATCATGATGTCATCTCTCTCAGATCGCTTCCTTTTGCCGCCTGCCTAATGCCACGTCTGATTTATGCCATGCGTTCCTTATGGCGAGCCGCATCTTCAAAGGTCAAGACAAGATCAATCTCAAGAATGGTTATCACCAGAACCGCACCAGACCAGATAATGAATGGAAGACAGTGTCTCGAAGAAGAAGAAAGTGTGAATTCGGGACGAATTCTTTTCAACCAGGGGAGGATGATGCAGCGCGCAAATCCAAAATCACAAAACATAAGTCGCAAACAAGAAGATCCCCTAAATCGCGAAACATACCTGAATTGCGAAGCTTTGATTCACGAAAGCCTGAATCGTGGAGCCCTAGATCGCAGCCGAGTTCCAGCAATGTCGTGACGCTTCCCCTGAATCGCGAAGCACTGATTCGCGAAGGCTTGAATCGAGAACAACCTAAGTCACCTCCAGTAAGTCGCGAACGAGGTTTGAATCGCGAACGACCTAATCCTCAAGACATGCTTCTTCCTTAGGTCGCTCCAGTTTTTTGAATCAAAGCCCTAGGTCGCTCTGGTTTAGGTCGCGAAGTGTTGCCGCATCTTCCAGTAGGTCGCGAGCAAGATTCAACTGCCTAGGTCGCGAAGCGAGCTTCTTTATGTCGCTGAACTTCGATTGAGTCGCCAAACTTCTACATCGCGAATTTCTTAGGTCGCGAGCAGATGTTCCAGAGTTCTTAAGTCGCGATTTGTTTATGTCGCTGCCGAGTTTGTTTTTAAGTCGCTCCTGGAAGATGAAGATTTCTTATGTCGCGAGCAAACATTTCTGATGCCGTGCTTCTTCCATTAGGTTGCTGAAGAGATAAGTCGCGAGATTTTCTTAAGTCGCTCTATTTTAGGTCGCTGATGAAGTTAGGTCGCGAAGTTTTGTTAAGTCATTTTGTTATGTCGCTAAGTCGGAAATTCTTATGTCGTTTGCTGTTTTTGTTAAGTCGTGTACTGTTTTGTGTTGTAATTTTCTTAGGTCGTTTGTGTTGTTGTAAACCCTATAAATAGGGATGTGATGTCATTGTAAAAAATTGTTGAATTTGAATAAAAATTTCTTTTGTGTGCTTTTGTGCCACCATTAAAATTGGTAGTTGAGTGTTATCTCCTATCTTCACTTTCGGCATTCAAGTGCGCTCAAATCAACGATTGTTGAAGCCAATTCACGGAATCAAGTGCGCTTGATCAACGTCGAAGAATTGTAGATTTTCTCTCACGGCATCGTGCGCGATCAACGTGTCGAAGATTGCTAAAGTCCGGTATCTTCGTGATCAACGGATTTGCGCATTTGGTATCATCAATTCATCGATTCATATTGCTTCATCTAATCGTTAGATATCATGGTTCTTGATAAGCCAGCATTCAAAAGAGCCAATAGCTTCAGCACAATCATATGTGTCACCATAGGACAAAGACAATGCATGTAATATACACAATTGTACGTGTACAGTTGTAGGATGTGCAGTTCTAAATCCCTGTAATGTCTTCATTTATTTGTGATTGGTATTAGTATGGAATTGGTAAATTGTGTTAATAAATGCAGGTTGTTCCTCTCAGTACAAGAAAATTAATCTGAGGAAACTTAGAAGGAATAACATCATTTTTGCAGCTTCAACACTTTAGTGAAATAGCTGTGAAGAAGATTGCAAGAAAGGTTAGTTAATTTTATCAAATTTTTAACATTCTGCTGCGTATCCATGATTTTCATTCATTATTTAATTTCTATATTTTTAAGTAGTAAGATGTGCACAAGCCCATATTTATTGTAAATTCTATTGGATCTGCACTACAAACGTGACATCACTTTAATCTCTCGTTTTATGTTCTAACTATTGCAAAGTGTACTGCATTCAATTATTAAATCTTCATATTCACTAAAATGGCTACAAAATATAATGTTCATTCCTGTAGATTGATAATTTGCCAATGTTCTGATTTTATTTTTTGCCCTACAATGAAACTAAAATATTTGCCACTACACAATTACTAATAAAATATTCACTAAAAAGATAACATGTTGTACATTGATCAACTTGATATATTTATATGTCATGATGATAAAATCTTGACGACTTTTACATATTCTTTGTATTATTGATTTTTAATAGTACCTTAGCATAGGTCCTAGGACAGTTTCTTCAGTAATGTATATATTTTTACCTAAATCAACAAAACAAATGTTTTGTTTTTTTTTCAGCAGCAGTTTATGGCATTAATAAAAACATGACATGGTCTGAAGACAATGTTTATGTTCAAAATGTTCAAAATAATGTAGTCAAAATTAATACAGTCTGAAAAGAATGTAGCTAGTAAACCAATGATAAATTCTTCCTCAAATTCTAAAAATCTGAACCTTCTTTATGGCAAAATCAAGTTTAAAGCTTCATTAAGTATGCATTTGATTCAAGCAGATGAGCTGAGGAAAAATGCTTCAATATTCATCCTGTCACTTCTTCGGTATGACTTCATTTTTATCAAGTTAGTATATGCTGAGGATAAAATATTCATTCCTTAATGTAATTTCTCATTTACAATTACAGTTATGAAATTAAACTTCACTGGAAAACACAGTTTTTATATATATATATATATATATATATCTAATCTTGGAAGTTTTAAGTATGCATCTGAATTTGAATATGCCAACCTTTAGATATTTACTGAAGTATAAATATGATAGTTTATATTGTATAAATATGCCAAGTTTTCAAAAGCTAAAACTATTTTTTTCCTTTTTTTCAGTAATGCAATTCTATACTCTTGTTGGTTCATGTTTATATACTGTAACTTTTTATTTGTATGTGCAGGTATTTCTGGGTGACTGAAAAAGTGTATCGTATGTGCTTGATTCAGTTTCAGTAATTTTGAAGACCATTTTTTTAGTCTACATCTTTCTTTTTTATTTTTGGTTTTTATATTTGATGCACTGATATACCGCAGTGTTATATTGGTATCAGTCGCAGTGTTATATCGGTATTATTTATTGCAGTTCTATCATATTTTGCAGTTTCAAAGTTATGTTCATGCACTTTCATCCAGCTTTATGTATGATATTTAATGATATTCTTGTTATCTTAGTGCATTTTTAATGTTATATTGTTTTTATTTGATGCAATTTTATACAGTCAGTTTACATTAATGTTATAGGACTATACATAATGCATTTCCACTATTATATGCAGCTGCAATTTTACATTTTATGTATATCTTGTGATATTTAATGTTTCAAGTGATAATGTTTTAAACGGGTTAAATGAGTTGATCTTAAAACAAGTGGGTTGGGTCTAATTTTTCAATTAATGAACATGACAAATGGGTTAAGGTCATAAAAGGGTCAAGTCAAATTTGACCCGACCCATTATGACCCGACCCATGCACATACACTAAATGATGTACCCATGCACATACACTAAATGATCATCAATACTGACTGAGGTCAGTTTGAATATGCTCCATGCTGAATTTTGTTCTAAAACTTTCTTTAAAATTTGTGTAGCTGCCTTTTTTACATTTGCGACTAAGCTCTTTGCTTATACGTCTGTATTCTTTTAATTTGTATTTGCGCTATGGTGTATTTTCTGTAATCTTTGTCAATCAAAAAAATGTTTCAATATATATAGTTGTTCATTTCATCTGGCGCTGGAGAAGAAATGAAGTTTAGAGTATGATATACGACACGCCCAATTAATATACCGGCCTTCCTTCTGTCGCATGTTGCCTAATGCTAGCTACAGACCCCTAAGAATAACGGGCCGGACATGGCATTCTTTTCGGAACAGAAACAGAACAGGCATCAACTCCCGGTGGTAAGGAATACTCCTAAGTAGGGCTGTTATGGTAATGGTAAATTTACCATTACCATATCATTACCGATCAATCGGTCACCACTTTAAAGTAAATTCGGTATACCGGCATAATCAGTACGGTAACGGTAAATTTATCATTTTTTACAGTAAAACATCGGTAATATTATTTCAAAACCAGCGTTAATGGTTATTTACCAGTTCATTCATAATACATTGATATTCTTGTAAGATGTTGTATTACGGGCATATAGAAGCTAAAAAACAGTTCAATTTATTTTAGTAATTCAACTCAAATGATGATAAATACACTTTTTTTCTATGTTCTTTATTAAGTGACCCAATGAGATATATAATGAATCATCATTCAGTGTAAAAATATATCAACTTATTATTTTTCTAGACAAATGGTAATATACCATTACCAGTGTAACGGTTACCAGTTTATCGGTATACCAGTTAATCGGTAACGGTAACGTTAACGTTAAACAATTTTAGTTTACCAATAAAAACGGTACGGTAGCGGTATTTACAAAATGGTAACGATAACCATTACCATAATAGCCCTACTCCTAAGCTTCGCAGGTATTCTATCACAGTTAAGAAACAGAGGAAAGAATAAGATAAGGTATATCAATGCATATATACTACTAGTTTTGTTGTTAACTCCTTGCGTGTGTTCTTTCTACACACGAAAGAGCACGGAAAATGGACACGAAAGAAGAAAGGTTATCGAAAGGAGAATGTGTTACGAAATGGGTATTTGAAAATGATATTTTAATCATGTAATTTGTTAGTGTTGAAACCGGGCCAGTCCGTAGTGGAAGTAATGGATGAATTTCAATTTTTTTGCTATTTTGAATTTTTATCAAGCCTATAAGATCTATCTATTTAGAATATCTCTAAATTTCTTTTAAATAAAATCATTATTTAATTTATATTTATAATATGATTTTATATTATATAATTAATATTATATTAAATATATATGTGTGTATCACACACACAAGTATGTATGTGCATGTGTAACATAGAAATCCATGCAAGCTTTTGTATGCCCGTGTATGTACTAGAATTCACATCGCAATGGACATGTTAGCCCCTCGGGTATATAAATATATCGTCCAAATGTACGTTTATATGCTTTAATTTATGTATACAAAATATAATATATATATATATATATATTTATTCATTTTGAATAATTTTTATGTATGTATGTATGTATATGTATATGTATATGTATATGTGTGTGCACGCGCACTACAAAACACACAAGGTTTAGTGACGACAATTTGTCGTCGACGGTTATCGCTAGCCGACGCAAACCGTCGATCGAAGAAAATACGATGGGTTTAGCGATGGTCTTGTCATTAACTTTTCGACGGCTAGAAACGGCATGGTCGTTGCTAACTGACGATCCTTTGCATCACGTATATGCCAATTGGGAGTCGCTAGCCATCGCTACCCTATGACCAATAGGCCATAGCTAGCCGTCGCAAACCTAAAAAAACCTATTTTGCATATCGGCTGCTGTTTCGACCATCAAGCCGCACAAATATAATCATATGTTTATCCACATCATATACAACACATATAAATCCAACACAAGTACAACCATCACATAAATCGCATAATATCGTACATATCACACATACCAAGTTTATATCAAAAAATCAATATTCCATCAAACAACACAATAACCATACCTACAAATCTATCCTCATGTCCATCAAACAAAATAACCATCAAACATCCAAAAATTCATCAAACATTCACAAACAATACAACTATCAGACAAGTATCAAATCCATCAACACATGTCAAATAAGTACAAAACAAAACAATCAAACAAGTATCAAAACATACCTACTCATCATCATCATCATTATCATTTCCATCATCTCCCGACTCTTGGGAAGGAAATGTCCCGTGCTCTGCTATGTATGCCGCAATCCGCTAAACTAGTAGCATAGTCAATGCACTCTTCCGTCAATCATTGAATTCTGCTATAAGAGCTCTTAAATGTGCTATCTCCTCCTCCGACTGTGATTTCCTATAATCAGCCTGAGAACTCCTCACCTGTAAATTAGTTAATAGCTAGTTGTAATTTATACGTAATATTAAATAAAATTTATAAATCAGTTAATGAAGCTAGTTAATCTCTTGGTTGCCGTAACCGTAGCCTCTGTTCCACGTCTACTTGTCGGTTACAGCATTAAAAATCATGTCTCCTCCTCAGCGGTCAACTCCTCTCGGCCAGTCACCTCCAGCACTCGAGCTCGCTCCATTTTAAATCTTTCCTACAATTGGAATATAATTTTTTGCCACAATAAGTATTCAATTTACAATTTATGTAATGTGATATAAAAGAAAAAATTAAAGCATTTTACCATTATAGCTTAAGATTTACGGTATGTCCAAGTAAATGTAACTGAGCTATCTTCATTGGTGTGCTCGATGGCATGAGTCCAAGGGACCTCCGCATGTGTA
Organism: Allium fistulosum; assembly: GCA_030737815.1. Classification (NCBI taxonomy): domain Eukaryota; kingdom Viridiplantae; phylum Streptophyta; class Magnoliopsida; order Asparagales; family Amaryllidaceae; genus Allium; species Allium fistulosum. Next base: position 1,186,433,242 of record CM060904.1, on the reverse strand, counting down.
GGCTCACGACCCTTATCCTTCGCCTGAAATTATATATGAATAAACAATGTATATAGATGATTAAATAATGTTACAAAATATTTTATAATGGTAATTTATAAATTTACCATTCCTTCCGATATTGTTGGAAGGATTTTGATCTACTGCGGTGTATAACATGATATTTATTCCTGTTTGTCAAGTTTCGCTCGGCAGTTTCCTGTCAATTTAAATATATGATTGATTGAATTAATACAATTATTATACAAACTTTAAACAAATTATAATAACAAGATGAAACTAGAAAACTTACTTTCACGGCGGAAGTTTCCCATTGCTGCTGAAAATCTGCCAAATACAGCACTCATGCAATTAGGTTTTTTATTTTTTATTTTTATGCTTGAGAGGGTGTCCTTTTAATTTTTCTCCGGCTTCTGGTTCCAATAATTCCTAAACAAATCTTGATTTTTCTCTTCTACAAATACTGCAGCCTACACATTGAAATTAAAATGAATTATATAGAGTATTTTAATTTTCAAAGATCAAATATATCATTTTCAAATGAATTATAAATTTATACCTACCATCAAGTCGGTTCATATAGCATTCTTAAAATACAATGAGATATCATCCCACTAAGGCCAACAACCAGACATACGACTCATATATGCCTTCTTAGAGACGGCCATGATAAAATCGAAAGGCTCCAACTCAAGTTCATTGCATTAATTTTGATGTAGACATTTAATAAATTTTAAATAATATACATGCACTAAATATTAATGACGTTGCAATAAATTTGATACTTACACTCCACTCTTCGGAATCATAGTCACCCTTGGACGTAAATCACGAGCCGTTGGCATCCTGGCCAGCAGCAGAAGAAGTAGAAGCATGAGATCTGGAAGATCTCCTACGAGACATATATAATAATTGTCAGAAAACATATCATTTCATTTAATGAAAAAACATATCATTTTATTGTTAGAACACATGTTTGATTAATAATCACATAAAACTTCCACTAAAACTACAAAAATGAAACAAGATGTCCTAAATACATAGAATTAATAAAACAGAACATTACATAGATCACAACAAATTCATCATCATTAATAAGATTGGAAACTCAAAATATAAATTATACAACAAGTGATATAAATATCCATCATATATGCATTACATCATCGATAATTAATAATAAGTCTTTGTCGTTTTCTGATTCAGACTCGGTCTCGTACTCTATATCGTTTCCCTCCGTACACTCAAATGCTTCTATTTGAACATTGGATTCATCGTTCAATGGCCTTAAATCAGTATGATCATCGGTTATTATTATTATTTCATTATTTGGATTAAGATCTGCTTGATAAGCTGCTTCGTCCAGAATATTATTTCCGTCAAACGTAAATCTTGCCTTTGTATTAAAAACAGCCGACCAATCTGCTTTATCTCTTTTTTAGGATGGATATGGAGCAAAATAAACTTGTAATGCTTATTTGGCTAATACGAAAGGATCATACTTATATTAATGCGAGTTATGTTTATTTCAATAAGCTTGTAATCTTTGTGCATGTTGATTTCAAAATCAAGAACATTGCCGAACCGATTGCATTTGAATAATGTAACGACCCGTAAATTTTAACTGTTTTATTAACGTAATTAGTTGAAATTTTGTGAAATTTTAAACGATAAAATTTTGAAATAAAAATTTGATATTTGAAATGCGTCTAATTAATCATAGCAACTGGTAAATTTTCATCAGATAATTTGGAAGTTTATTTTCGTGTGTAATTTTATTTCAATTTAATCAGTTAGGAATTGATGAAAATAAAATATTTTCGAAACCTAAATATTTTTATATAGAAAAATTATAAATCATCTTCTGAGCAAGACGTCATTTTTCGTTTTTCCAAATTCGGATTTCTTCAGCTCCGTCGATCTTAATCTTCTGCGTTTTGCTGCATTTTCCGCTAGTGGAAAATTCGTATTTTTATAATTCAATCGTACCACTGATATCTGTATGCCGTTTTGATAGTCTCGTCGTACTGATCTCTACGGTGTATTCACTTCTGTGTTTCGGAGTCTGGTACGCGACGGAATCTGTAAACGTCGGTAACTATACCGATACCAGTTTTATAATCTTTTGTTTTCTTTTGTCCTTTGAGTTACCCACGTGAATCGATGAGATTTATAACTTCATCCAGCTGTTTGATTTATGACTTTTGCTTTTCCCTAGCTTTTATGTTTTTTTGGTTCGTTCAAATGATCTGTGACTTTTCATTTAATTTGAGCAGACGGTATACATAAGTTATATTTACTTTAGCCTTCCGCTTACATTTCTTTTTCTTTGGATTCTCGAAAAAAAAACCATCCGCCTTCTCCTTTCCCTAGAACCTTTGCTCACCATTTCTTTTGAAACCTCTCTACCCATTCACCATTCACCACCGCTATTCCTCTCGCCTAGCCCATTCCCCTTAGCAGCCGCCTACCACCAACCAGCGACCCCCGACCTCCACCATCTTCCTGCATATATATCTCCCTGCCTCGACAACCTCCGACCCAATACCACCCGCGTGAGCCCAGCCGACCTTCCCTTTCTCTAACCACCAAACCTGCCGCCGTGCTCCACCTCCGTACTGCCCACGCCCATTTCCGGTTCCCATCTCTTCCTTTCTCCCGAAAGCTTCACCCAAGACCTCTGCGACCTGGTGCCACTCGTCCACTAGCCGGACCCCTCGCCTCATCGGCCAGCACCCCATCGCGAAGCCCAGTCGATCGTTTTCCCTTCCTCCTCCTCCTGTTCGGCCAAGCCAGCGGGTAAATGTTAATTATAAATATTGTTTTAAGTTTTTTTTTTGTTATATAAAATTAGCATATATTATACATCATATATATAGGCTATAAGTTGGTATGCGTGAGTCGATATAATATATAAGTTTATATTTACAGTGCATATATATAAGAGAGTTATGTAGTAATATATTATATATATTATACTAGTTTGTGTTATGTCTTATAAAAAGTATAATTATAATATGTTTTGGGTATATAAAATTTTATAATCAATCTGTTTGTTTATAAAGCTTATGTATAGTACTATATATATATATGTATTTTCCAGTATACCTTTATACTTTGCTTCAGTGAATAGTAGTGGTTTGTTTATGCTACTGTTATATATGTATTGTATATAGTGTAAAAGGTTTGTCTGTAGTATATATATATATGTAGTAAAGAAAATTTTATGCGTGTGTGTTTTCCGAAACCTTTTTGCATGTCAGTTCATAAAGTTTGTGTATGGTCTGTTGATAAGTAAGTTTAAATATATGATTTTATATAAGTTCTGTAAAGTTATTTGGTTAATATAAAAATAAGACTATGTTATATTATATAACCTGTGAATGTATTTTTAAATATTTAGTTACAGTATTCTGTTCTATTTTATTAGGGTAGTGTATTTAATTCATTTAACATTGATTTTTATATTGTATATATATAAGCTTTGTAGTTGTATATTTTCCAATCTGGAAGCTACTTGTTTCTTCTGTCCTATATCTTACAGTATATTTTCCAAGCTGAAAGCAAAGGTTATATATATGTGTTTAAGGTATATGTTAATATAAAATTTGATAAACAATGGAAATATATTCACTTCGATACGAGTTGTATATAGGTATATATTGGTTTGTCTATTGGTATACGTGCGTTTGGTTGTGAGATATATATGCATATACATGGATTTTGGTGTTAATATGTATGTGTTTTAAAATTTATTTCGATTTTTAAGTATGGATCTTAAAGTATAATATGTTAGTTTTGTATGAATTCAAAATTTATTATTTTATATATATATACATATGTTTGACTTAAATATGTGAGTTTAGTTTAAAACAATGATTTTGAAATATACATATATTTAATTTAATATATATATACTTAAATTTAGAATATGACTTTGCATATATACAGTTATATACATATAAAATTTTACTTATACCAATTATCTTCATCGATCATGTTCTGATTTGATTTTATCGATCCCTTATTTATCAGCTTCGATCGTCGAACTCGTGTTCATCGTGCTTTGTTCGACCGTGCTTGGATTTGTAACTCGTTTCATTCGTCGAATCTCTCTAGCCTCGAAAGGTGAGCAATCACTCACGATTAATGTTCTTTTATTTATTAAATCTGATTTCAATTGAAACGACAATTGAAATATGCTACTGTTAGTTATTTACACTGTTATTTATGCTATTAACTATACCAGTTCACCTGTGACATCTGACACCATTATCTGTTAATTATACTATGATAATCCCGTTTGGTTGATAAGTGATTGATTGTTTGTTGTTTATATTGGATGTTAAATTGTAATGTATAAAGTGATAAATAGTATGCAATTGAATTTGACGAAGGATAGTTAAAAATTTGAATCGACATATGTGTTGAATTTGATTTGTTAAATTTGTATAATATGACCCCTTGAATGTTTAATTATTTGACACGTAGAAAAATAGTTAATTACCCTTAAACCATTTGAATTTATGTTGTATTAATTGATGAAGTATGAAATTGAATAATTGATGTCAAGTGTAGAATTGCATAGAATAATTAGTATAATAATCTTTAATCTACATGAAATGATAGTGTAGATTCTAGAAATAATTATATTAATTTACACAAATAACAATGTGAATTAATACGATTATTTCGGGATTATTTGAATTTATTTATTAGATTGTTATTGATTGTTGTTATTGCTTGTTTATTTACTTTGACACCATCCCAGCTATCACACTGCAAGTTTCCTTTGCTATGCTTTGATTTTTGAATTGAAATGGAATCGGGTTGAAATGATAAATACCCAAAATAATAACTTGGACCTAGGATAGAGAATTAAATAAAAACCGATTGGTCAATAAATTTGATTTAAAAATAAAATGAAGATTTTATTTGAATAAATAATATGGTTTTGAAATGAAGTTGAAATTTGAAATTCCAATGAAAGGAAAATGTTAATATTTAATAATCTGAATCAAAATATTAACATAGTAGTTGATGAAAGAACGTTGTTTGAAAATTAATTATTTAATAATTAAATTTAGAATTATTAATAATTAAATGTTGAAATTAGTTAATAATTAAGTTATGAAATTATTTAATAATTAAATAAGGTTGAATTATTTAATAATTAAATTAAATTGAATTCTTTATTAAGTTAAATTGAACTTCTTGAATAAGTGAAACTAAGTTTCATTATTAACTGAGTTTTGAAATTGTAACTAAGTAAATAAATAAGTGAAATTGAATTTTCTTTAACAAGAAATATAAATGTGATTTATTGAAATTAATGTAAGACTTGTAATTGAAAGAATTGATTTGACGAATTTAATTTAATTCAAAATTGTAAGTTTTGATTTAATGAAGTCGGACTTAAGTAATTGATTTAATGAATTGGAAATTAAATAGAAATTGTTTTGAATGATAAATTTACTTAACGAATATTGAATGAAATCGATAAATGAAGTTAAATTGATTTGAATGTTAAATTAAATTAATTTAAATGATTTTGGAATGAAACTTATATACGAACTTGAATCAATATTTGAATGGTTTAAAATAGAAATAGAAATTGAATTATAAGATTTAGAAATTATGAATTTGGAAGTTGAAACGTAAATTTTGGAAATTGGTTTTGAAAGACAAATGAAATGTTGATTTACAAATTGTAATTGAAATTGAATTTGATTTGGTTTTGAAATATATTAAACGACCAATCGGTATAATAATTACGAAAGTTATTAAAGAGACCGGAATCGGTTATGGACATACTCTCTGTCTAAACCAAAAACCACTTTAATAACTATACGCGGAGTGTGATCCAGAATGAAGTGGTTGGAATGATGTACGTGATGACTGAAGAAAGAGAACGATAATGGATAGCCTTGACACTTGTGTCAAATTGGAAATGACTAAAACAGGAGCCGTGCCGGGCTAAATGGGGTCAGCTACCTCAAGCGAACACACTTCTTCGAAAACTACTCATTACTTGTTATCGATTGGTGCACCCTCGAAATTTTGGGAGTGTTGTTTCCCGGTGTTGCGATCGTTGCGGCGATGCGTTCTCACCAGTCCGGATCAGGCAAATGGTAGTTTCACTACCTTGGGTATTGCCTCATGTGCCTTGTCATACTTGTATCCCTATATACGCGACCACTACGATTTGTTTTGTGTTATACCTATGGAGTACTCCCTGATATCCCACTAGTTTACGGTGGAGTTTACAGTGTTGTATAGACTATAACGCTTATATAAAATGTGTTAAAGGGGATAATGGTAACGCCTTAACACTATTTTGATATTTTATATTACTGATAGGCATTATCTACTTATCATACACTACTACATAGTAGATAGTTTAACGGATCCTTAAAGGATGGTTATTCCAAACATCCTTTGAGTTACTTGTATTTCAGTTGCTATTTCACTTGAGTTGGATTTATTGATATAAGAATGTTAATCCTGACTCGAGTGTTTTTTGTTTTGCTTTAGGCTCGGGTCAGACTGAGTGTACCAGTATTCGAGACTCACCTTTGGAGTTGGAGCTTCGCTTGGAGATCCAGCTATCTATCCGGCTTTCAGATATTCAGTTGATTCCAGTGATGTATTCTGATATTGTATTTGACTATTATATTCGAGACTTCTATTGTATCTTATTTTACTCTGATATGTATATAGTAGCTTCATGAACTACTATCTTTTGTTTCCGCTGCATTTATTACTCTGTGTCTGTGATCTGTGATTATTTTATTTACTGTATATGTTCAGTTTTGCCAAATTTATATTAACAATTCGGTATTTTGAATTATTCAAGTCCGACATGTGCGGATGCGAATAGTCCAAAATAGCGGGTCGTTGCAAATAAAAAACATTTTCTGATTGTCATATAAAATATGTCAATTCTAAAACCTGTGTTAAGATGCCACTAAAAGCTTTTATATGCTAATCTGGGTCATCACTACCTTTGACAAATACACCGCTGTTATAAGTTAACTTTTTAGCACCATATTCCTTGGTGTTGAATTTGAATTCATTGATGAAGAATCTTCGTTGAAAAAAGTAAAGGGTAGAAGAGCTGTAGCTGCTAGTGGTTCTGTGAAATGACCCTCTCTTTTCATACCTGAATTTGTAAGGATTTTTTTTTACATAGAGAGAGATATATATATATATATTCATATATATATTTCTGAAGCCTAGAGTCATTTTTTTTTCTTTTTATCTATACAACTTATCCAGGATCAAAATCTTTACCAATATAAATATATCGGTGTATTCATAAGGATATGCACATACATGTGAAGATGCATGTGCCTCTCTTGTTTGAATCAGAGTTCTGGTAAACAGGAGGATAATTTGATTGATTAAATTTAATCAGTCCACACATAGTACAACTTAATTCATGCAATAAAATTCCATCCATATGTAACAATATGATTTTTAACTCTTGATTCCTTGCTAAATTCTCTATGAAGTATAACTCCTAGAAACCAGGTAATTGTGTTATGATTATCTATAAATTAATGGTGTAGTGCTTGTGCTCTGAAAAATGATATAAGTTTCTATCATTATCTATGTTTGATTTTCTTATAAAATCTGTTTAGAGTACTAACTCTTTTCTAGAATATTTTTAAGTGAGATATCATATTCCAAAAACTTAATTCTTTGATGCCAGGATGCTAAGCTAAATGAAATGCAAACTTAAGTGGGTTTCCTGTAACCATGGGTATCCAAAACATGGTTCAACCAGACTCTTTGTTCTGGTATAACCCATAGGGTCTTAAAAATGCATTTTGATCAAAGCCTGAGTGAAAAGGAATTCAGATTCATGTTAAAAATACAAAGGTAACTGGTGTGCTAATATCTGTACAAAACATATTTAAATGTGTATATATATGCAACTATTATGGACCTTACTTTCAACTCCTATATTACAGATTCTTCCTTTATTTAAAAACAAGGTATAAAACATTTGCGTAGAACAAATTGAATTATGGAAACATGGCAGAAAAAATAAATACATTTCCCCTATGCCTATCAACTCTTGTATACAAATGTCATGGTGGAAGAATAAATCATATAATTTACTGAGACTCAACTATCCAGATTTCCCCAAAACTTAACCCTTTTCAAAGACTCAAGATTGACTAATACATTTATCAAATGTAACCGTCCTATTTGTCATAGAGTTCTTGCTCAGATTTACTTACAAAATCATAGGTTAGCTTCTTCAATTTTTCAAATAATCTCTAAATTCATAAACTCCAATTACAAGTCAATTCCTTAGCAAACACTTAGCAAAATATCCCTCCAACATTTAGTATTTAAGTACAAGTGATAATTAAAAGTATCAATACATGCAGATTTCATCTTTTAAGCTCTTATCTAACTAATTTTAGCATGCTATAATCTTCTTCTCAAAGCCTTGCTCCTACTCCTACTTAGTTGCTGCAGTCCCTGAAAATGCATTTGAAGCTGCCCCATATTAAATGAGACACCCCATATGCCATTAGCACACTAGGGTCAGACACATGTCTGGTATGAGAAAATCCACTAAAACAATTTGTAAATCAAGTTAAAGTTGAAACATGTATATATATATATATATCCTGCCTTTAGAAAACAAATAAATCATGGTGTGCATGTTCTGTGTCAGTGTGCAGGTGCACACTTAAGTCTTCCTTTCCAGAAACCTCAAAAAGACATGGTACATTCAAACATTCATACAACTCAGTCATAAATCAAATAAGCATCCATACAAAACAGGGAAATCACCAAAATGAGTTAAATCATTTACTCCCTACTCAGATTTCATTCCAGGAAAACTCTAGTTCCTCTTTATATCAAATTTTCTTACATTGATATATTTATCTATCTTGGTCTCATCTGCAATTATATGAATCAATGGACACACTGTAATGGACTAATTCACTCCACTACACAAAGATCTCAAGACTTAAACAAGCCATGTATCAACTTGTATTACTCAAGAACACAAGTCATTCTTGCAGTGTTCTTGACCCCATCTCCTAGTAAGTTTTAAGTTAATAATAACACTTTTGATTTTTCATGACTAAACCATTCAGTGAATCATTTCACTAAAACAAACATTCATGTCATGGCATTCCACATCAATCATAACCAAACAGAGAAAAACAGGCAATTAAACATAGGTGTCTATTGAATAGATTCTGCACATATACATATATATTCTTGCATTTTAAAAGGGGTATAGACAACTAACATTAGCTTATGGCTTTTGAGAGAGTTTTTTTTCTTTTGCAAACATCTGTGCTTAAGTTAAACTCAGAATGACCAAGTTTCACTGAATCACAAAATTTATTTGCTATGTGTATGAATATTTATAGATTTTCATTGAATCAGGAGCATCAGCACATAGGCAACCCTATTGCACCCCTAATTCCTTTTTGTCTCAAGCCTCAGCACTTATACACAACTATATTGTAGCTCAACATGTTTATATTTTCTGGGTTGTGCCAAAACCAATACTACTTGCCTATGTTCATCATTTGATTCTCTGGGTATTTACTTATTTTTCTAAATATTAACATATCAGAGAGATCTGTGTTTTAAAAAAACATATATATCCTAATAATACTTAGAACTTTCATATAATAAAACAAGCAGAACACCCAACTAAAAATCAAGGCATTTTCATCTCTGAAATTAAAGAAAGACAATCACATATGAAAATACATTTTAAGAAAAATCATCTTATAAACTGGCTGCCTTCATTAGGACTTATTGCCTTAGATTTTTGAGTGAGTTTTCTCACCTAACTCTCTTTCACTTCTCAGTTGATTGATAAGCTTCTGCCCTCAAACCCTTTTCTTCACTTGTTTTATATTTATGTGATATATATTTTTCTCAAGAGCTATCAGGGAAGGAGAGAAGTTTCCTCATATCACTGCTTATTTATGCAGGGTTCTCCATAGGGTTTAAGGTGCTAGCTAAAGTCATTTTTGCCCATCAGAAATCATGCCATTTGCATTTTGTTTAAACCCAAAATCTTACCCTCCCCGGCTCAAGTTTGTGAAGAGAAAAGTGGTTATATCCCTTTGGTTATTTTCAGAAATTTTTGCTTTTCCAGGAAATACTTTTCCTCTTGTCTACTATCATGCTAAAAGTGTGACTTGATTTCCATTGTTTATTATACATACATATATATATATATATATATATATATATATATATCAAGTATTCTTCCTAATTCTGCCTGTACAAAACATATCTCTGTTTTACCTTATTTTCTATTTTTAGCTTTCACTTAAATAGCATGTACTTTTATTTATAAAAGGATTACTCCTTTTATATCTTCATTTCTTTTTTTCTGATAATAATTTAAAATATATTTGTGTATTTTTATTTTACTGATTTGAACTCTGGTTTTTGATTAGCATACATATATGTATATATAAGTCTTACAGAAATAATTAGTACACACACACACACATATATATATATATATATATATATATCTATACATTATTTTTATTGAACACATATGCACATGTACACTCAAATGCAATCAGTAGCATATATATATATATATTTATTCATATAGCTTTTTAAGGATTTACTCTATTTATCTGTATATATATACACACATTTATACCCATCAACATATGTTCATTCATATCATTCAGGAATTAAGCTTCAATTCAGGTGTATTTCCTGTGCACACATGTACATACATACAGTTACACCATATCAAGCCATATCAATTCCCTTTTAAAATTGGTTTAAAAATTATTTTAAACTTATTTATATTTTCATAATAAATTCCTAAAATCTTGGGTCATTACATACACCCCACCTTTTAGAAATTGTGTCCTACAATTTTCCTAAGCTTAAATCAATTTTAAACTTAATTCAGAGAACAATACATTCTCAACCAAATAGATTTTAGTCCTATCACAATAACTAAAAATACATGCATCCAAAAGGAAAGCAAATTAAAAATCTGAATTACCTTTTATCTGAAAATAGCTTAGGGTAGTTCATCCTAACTTTGTCTTCTAATTCCCATGTGCAATCATTAGGATCAAGACTCCACTGTACCTTCACAAGTTTCAGTGATTTATTCCTCAACTTCTTCACATCCTTTTCCAAAATTCCCACTGGATCCTTTTCATAAACCAAATTAGGATTTATTTGCACTTGGGTTAGGGTCTCAAGAATTTCTGCCTTGTCATGAACCCACCTTCTCAATTGTGATACATGAAAACATCATGCATCCCTTGCATGTTTTCTGGTAATTCCAACTTATATGCCAAGGAACCAATTCTTTCCAGAATTTTGTATGGCCCAATATATCTTGGGGTTAACTTGCCTTGTTTCCCAAACCTCAGTACATTTTTCATAGGTGAGATTTTGATGAAAAAAAATTTTCCTACTTCATATTCCACCTGCTTCCTTTTCATGTCTGCAAATTTCTTTTGCCTATCTTGAGCTGCTGCCATTCTTCTCCTTACCAACTCAATTTTCTCTTTAGTTTCTTGTATGTACTCAGGCCCTAAAATAGCTCTTTCTCCTGCTTCCACCCAACATACAGGTGACGAACATGGCTTGCCATATAAGGCTTCAAATGGAGCCATCCCTATGGTGCTTTGATAGCTGTTATTGTATGTAAATTCAGCTAAATGGAGATAGTCTTCCCAGTTGCCTCCAAAATCCAGTGCACATGCCCTTAACAAGTCCTCTAAAACTTTGTTCACCACTTCAGTCTGCCCATCTAATTGTGGATGGTAGGAAGTGCTTAAGCATAATTCACTTCCCATGGCTTCTTGAAAACTTCTCCAGAATCTTGAGGTGAAGATGGTATCCCTATCACTCACAATGGTTTTGGGAATGCCATGTAATCTTACCACCTCCTTCATAACTACTTGTGCTAACTTTGGTGCATTCCTTTCTGATTTGACTGGGATGAAATGTGCCACTTTAGTTAGCCTATCTACTATCACCCATATACTTGTGTTTCCTCTTTTAGATCTAGGCAGTCCATCTATGAAATCCATAGATATATCTTCCCATTTCCACTGTGGTATGCTAAGAGCTTGTAACAACCCTGATGGCTTTTGTGTTTCAGCCTTGACTTGTTGGCAAGTCATACATCTTGCAATATATTTGGCTATATCTGATTTCATTCCCTTCCACCAAAAATCTCTTTTTAAATTTTGATATATCTTTGTACTGCCTGGGTGTATGGAGTACTTACTTCTATGATATTCATTCAATATTTCCTCCTTCAACTCCATGTTTTCTGGAAAACATATTCTATTCTGGTTTCTTAAATAACCATTTTTATCAATATGGTAATTTGTCACTTCCTCCCCTTTTGATATGAGAATTTTCTTCTCCAATAAGTTTATGTCTTGTTCTTGCATTTTTCCTACCTTCAAAATTAAATCTAATTGTAGAGACATTAAACTCAGTTTTCCTTTATTTTTATCTCCTTCTACTGGTATCATTTGTACCCTATTACTTGCTTCAATTTCCAAATCAGTGAGTATTGACAGATCTTTAAATTCTTCCATCATCAACATAGCTAACTTAGCATGTTGTCTACTCAAGGCATCTGCAACTTTGTTTGCTTTACCTGGTGTATAGAGTATGTCCAAGTCATAGGCAGCTAAGAACTCCACCCATCTATGTTGCCTCATGTTTAAATCCTTTTGTGAAAATAAATACTTTAAAGACTTGTGGTCAGTGTAAAGTTCAAACTTAGTTCCTAACAAATAATGTCTCCAAAGTTTCAAAGCATAGATCACAGCTGCTAATTCTAGATCATGTGTGGCATACCTTACTTCATGAGGTTTGAGTTGTCTGGATGCATATGCAATGACTTGGCCTTGTTGCATCAACACTGCACCCAAGCCAAACCCACTAGCATCAGTGTACACAACTAATTCTTCATTTCCCTGGGGTACTTTCAAGATTGGAGCATTCACCAATGCCTCCTTCAACTGTTCAAAAGACTTCTCACACTTCTCTGACCAAACAAAAGCTTGATTTTTCCTGGTTAGGTTAGTAAGTGGTGTAGAAATTTTTGAAAAATCTTTTATAAATCTCCTATAATATCCTGCCATCCCCATAAATGATCTTACTTCACTCACTGTGCTAGGCCTCTTCCATGCTTGAATAGCTACTACTTTATTGGGGTTCACAGAAATTCCTTTGGCAGAAATGACATGGCCAAGGAAATGTACTTCCTATTTCCAAAATGCACATTTTGAAAATTTTGCCTTTAAATCTTTTTCCCTCAATCTAGACAAAACCAGATGCAAATGACTTTTATGTTCTTCCACTGTTTTGGAATAAATTAAAATGTCATCTATAAAAATTAGCACAAATTTGTCTAAATAATCTCTAAAGGTTCTATTCATTAAATCTACAAAGTATGATGGTGCATTAGTAAAGCCAAATGGCATAACCAGAAATTCATACAACCCATACTTAGTGTTAAAGGCAGTGTACTTGATACTTGACTCCTCCACCTTCATTTGATGAAAACCAGATGCTAAATCTAGTCTAGAAAACACTCTTGCCCCAGCTAATTGATCAAAAAGATCATCTATTCTTGGCAATGGATATTTATTTTTAATAGTTACTTTGTTCAATTCTCTATAATCTATACAAAGTCTTAAGGAACCATCTTGTTTCTTAACAAATACCACTGGTGCTCCCCAGCAAGAATTACTTGGTCTTATAAAACCCTTTTCCTCTAATTCCTCCAACTGTTTCTTTAATTCCTTTAGTTCATTTGGCCCCATTCTAGTTGGCTTTTTAATCACTGGGCTTGCTCCTGGAACTAAATGGATTTGGAATTCCACTGGTCTATGGTTTGGAATACCCTTAACCTCCTCAAACACATCCAAGTATTCATTGACTATGGGAATTTCTTCAATAGTAAGTTCACTGAAATCTTTCTCCAAGTCAATTAAATGATACAATTTCCTTCCCTTAGCCACTTCACACAAAATTGTGATTCTCTGGCCTCTAAGGTTTTGTAATGATATGGTGGATGAGTCTAAGTTAATTATGGCTTTAAATTGCCTTAACCAGTCTACCCCCAATATAACACCTATGTTTGGGTAGTTTAAAACATATAAATTGGAAATAAAAGTATCTCCTCCTATGTTTAATTCCACATCCACACAAATCATATTTAAAACACTAGAACTTCCCAGTGGACTTTGTATATGCAATGGGGTTTCAACCAATATGCAATTCAATTTTAGCATTTTAACTAGTTCATAAGAAATCAAAGAGTGAGTTGCCCCAGTATCATATACTACTGCTATGGTTATGGTACAAATAAATAGTGTACCTTCCACTAGACTGTGATTTTCAGCATTAGTCTCCACTGTGGATTTGCCTTTGCCTTCCATGTTTGCCAATTTTCCTTGCTGTTTATACTCAGGACAATTTCTCTTCATATGCCCCTCTTTCCCACATAGATAGCACTTGAAAGCTCCTCCTTTCAATTCTGGACATCTTGGTTTGATATGTCCTTCCTTTCCACATTGATGACATACAATTTTCTTCTTGGTTTCCTTAGCTTTGGTATCTCCAGTGCCTTTGTTACTGGCCTCCTCTTTCTTCTTATCATAAGGGTGATATCTCCCCTTGCCCTTCTTAGTGTTATTATTCTTAAAATTTCTGAACTTCTCCCTTTCCTTGTCATGCTGCTCTAATCTCAAAGCCAAGTCTATTACTTGATCAAAAGTCCTGTCAGCATAAGGTAACATGGCTCTGCTAAGTCCTGGGTTCAAACCTTTTATGTATCTATCATTTTTGGATGCTTCATCTGCCACTAGCATTGCTCCATATGTGGAAAGCCCCTCAAACGTTTGAGTGTATTCAGTGACATTCAAAGTTCGTTGCCTGAGTCTAATAAATTCTTCTAGTAAAGTGGTTTTAGCTGATGCTGGTACAAATCTTGCTTCCAACATCTCCTTGAATTGATTCCAAGTGATTTCATTCTCATTTCTCCCTGTAATGATTACTTCCCACCAGCTTAAAGCTACTCCTTTCAGCTGTCTTGAAGCCACTTGCCTCTTCCTTTGATCATCAAGCTGCATGTCATTGAAAATCCTATCCAATGTTCTCAACCATGCTTAAATTTCCATAATACTCTCTGTCCCTTAAAAGCTTTTGCCTCCTAAATGAATATAAGTCTTGAGTAATTTTGAGAGCTCTTCATGGGGATTTTCTTGCCTTTGCCCTGCCCCATCCCTAAATGCTCTCACAAAATCTTGTAGATTGACCATTGGTGGTGCATTGGAGGATCCTGCTCCCTGATTTGGTGGACTTCCTACCATAGTTTGCTAATAATAATTTACATAGCTGGTTGTTATTTTTTTCTAACTCAAACTTGATCATCCAGTGATCAATCCCTACAAAATATTTTACTTATATTTTGTTTCTTAAGTTTTTAGTTTCAAAGAAGAATTGGATTTCAAATTTTTTTTTTCAACTATGTTTTAGTAACATAGCTTTGATACCAAATGAAATGACCCTCTCTTTTCATACCTGAATTTGTAAGGATTTTTTTTACATAGATATATATATATATATATATATATATATTCATATATATATTTCTGAAGCCTAGAGTCATTTTTTTTCTTTTTATCTATACAACTTATCCAGGATCAAAATCTTTACCAATCAAGGTTTTAAATCTCGCTCATCTCGGGCGTGATCTCGTTTTCAAGCCTGGGCGATTCGAAACAACTAATTTCGTTTGAATCTCGTCTGACCCAAATCTCGGACGAGATTTCAATATCTCGTTCGGTATCTCGGACGAGATTTAACAGCGAGATATCGGCCGAATTTTTGAATTTTGGAAAAAATCAACTCTTTTTCCGTATTGGACTAGCTCATCCTTTACCTTAATTTAAGCCTTCTTAATTGTACTTTTTTTAACCCTTATTTCTTATATAAATCTCATTTAATCTTCGTCTCTTATTTTACGGCAGTGACAAGTGTAAGAAGATGATAAAATCTACATCGATTATGGTAAGTATTTCACTTTATGATTTTCATTTAGGTTTCTGATCCAAATTAATTTACATCCGATTTCATTTTTCTTTTTCGACACTTTCTTGAGTTTTTTTCCTAACCCTATTTTTTGCGGCTATAAATTATGGGCTTCACTTATTTAACTTTATGTTCTAAATGGATTCCCAATTTGATTTCATTTAGTCTTTGCTGCTATAATTTTTTTCCTCAAGGCTTATTTTTAAGCAATAAAGGAATTCTCTTTCATCTATTAATTTCATTTGATGATTACATGTTCATTCGTACATCATTTTTTTGCTTTTCTTATAATATTACTAAATGTTTGAAATTGTTTGTACTATGTATGCTATTTTCTACATTTGTTTGAAATATCTATGCTATTAGTTGCTTAATGAGATTTTGTTTGCTAATAATTAAATACTATAATCAGACATAGAATATCTTAATTCTACTTGTAGACTTTGTATTTGAAGTTATAAAATTAAGATTTCCCTTGCAGCACTATAAATCATAAAAGGTAGAAATGAGACATTATATTGTGTAGGAAAGTTAAGTGAATGATCAAACAAAGTAAAGGTGCATATGTTATGGTTTGTTTCTTGTCTACTTTATCTCATATGATATTATATAGAACATTATTCATGAAATCTAGTTATTTGTTTATTTAACATGATACAAGTGATATTTTTCCATACTAAATTACTAATGATAAGCATGTGATATATTCAAGGTAAGTGCATAGTGTTTTCCTTAAGGTAGTGACTAGTATTATAAATTTAGGTGTATGAAAACTAATTTTCGACATGACATATACTCCGAGATAACTCCGAAATGAATTTTAGAAACCGAGATGTAAATCCGAGATGGACGACCGAGATGCACTCATCTCGTTCGAGATCTCACCCAATACGAGATAAGCTATCTAAATTCTTCGAGACGAGACGTCCGAAATCCGAGATTTAAAACCTTGTTACCAATATAAATATATCAATGTATTCATAAGGATATGCACATACATGTGAAGATGCATGTGCCTCTCTTGTTTGAATCAGAGTTCTGGTAAACAAGAGGATAATTTGATTGATTAAATTTAATCAGTCCACACATAGTTCAATTTAATTCATGCAATAAAATTCCATCCATATGTAACAATATGATTTTTAACTCTTGATTCCTTGCTAAATTCTCTATGAAGTATAACTCCTAGAAACCAGATAATTGTGTTATGATTATCTATAAATTAATGGTGTAGTGCTTGTGCTCTGAAAAATGATATAAGTTTCTATCATTATCTATGTTTGATTTTCTTATAAAATCTTTTTAGAGTACTAACTCTTTTCTGGAATATTTTTAAGTAAGATATCATATTCCAAAAACTTAATTCTTTGATGCCAGGATGCTAAGCTAAATGAAATGCAAACTTAAGTGGGTTTCCTGTAACCATGGGTATCCAAAACATGGTTCAACCAGACTCTTTGTTCTGGTATAACCCATAGGGTCTTAAAAATGCATTTTGATCAAAGCCTGAGTGAAAAGGAATTCAGATTCATGTTAAAAATACAGAGGTAACTGGTGTGCTAATATCTGTACAAAACATATTTAAATGTGTATATATATGCAACTATTATGGACCTTACTTTCAACTCCTATATTACAGATTCTTCCTTTATTTAAAAACAAGGTATAAAACATTTGTGTAGAACAAATTGAATTATGGAAACATTGCAGACACATAAATACATTTCCCTTATGCCTATCAACTCTTGTATACAAATGTCATGGTGGAAGAATAAATCATATAATTTACTGAGACTCAACTATCCAGATTTCCCCAAAACTTAACCCTTTTCAAAGACTCAAGATTGACTAATACATTTATCAAATGTAACCGTCCTATTTGTCATAGAGTTCTTGCTCAGATTTACTTACAAAATCATAGGTTAGCTTCTTCAATTTTTCAGATAATCTCTAAATTCATAAACTCCAATTACAAGTCAATTCCTTAGCAAACACTTAGCAAAATATCCCTCCAACATTTAGTATTTAAATACAAGTGATAATTAAATGTATCAATACATGCAGATTTCATCTTTTAAGCTCTTATCTAACTAATTTTAGCATGTTATAATCTTCTTCTCAAAGCCTTGCTCCTACTCCTACTTAGTTGCTGCAGTCCCTGAAAATGCATTTGAAGCTGCCCCATATTAAATGAGACACCCCATATGCCATTAGCACACTAGGGTCAGCCACATGTCTGGTATGAGAAAATCCACTAAAACAATTTGTAAATCAAGTTAAAGTTGAAACATGTATATATATATATCCTGCCTTTAGAAAACAAATAAATCATGGTGTGCATGTTCTGTGTCAGTATGCAGGTGCACACTTAAGTCTTCCTTTCCAGAAACCTCAAAAAGACATGGTACATTCAAACATTCATACAACTCAGTCATAAATCAAATAAGCATCCATACAAAACAGGTAAATCACCAAAATGAATTAAATCATTTACTCCCTACTCAGATTTCATTCAAGGAAAACTCTAGTTCCTCTTTATATCAAATTTTCTTACATTGATATATTTATCTATCTTGGTCTCATCTGCAATTATATGAATCAATGGACACACTGTAATGGACTAATTCACTCCACTACAAAAAGATCTCAGGACTTAAACAAGCCATGTGTCAACTTGTATTACTCAAGAACACAAGTCATTCCTGCAATGTTCTTGACCCCATCTCCTAGTCAGTTTTAAGTTAATAATAACACTTTTGATTTTTCATGACTAAACCATTCAGTGAATCATTTCACTAAAACAAACATTCATGTCATGGCATTCCACATCAATCATAACCAAACAGAGACAAACATGCAATTAAACATAGGTGTCTATTGAATAGATTCTGCACATATACATATATATTCTTGCATTTTAAAAGGGGTATAGACAACTAACATTAGCTTATGGCTTTTGAGAGAGTTTTTTTTCTTTTGCAAACATCTGTGCTTAAGTTAAACTCAGAATGACCAAGTTTCACTGAATCACAAAATTTATTTGCTATGTGTATGAATATTTATAGATTTTCATTGAACCAGGAGCATCAGCACATAGGCAACCCTATTGCACCCCTAATTCCTTTTTGTCTCAAGCCTCAACACTTATACACAAGTATATTGCAGCTCAACATGTTTATATTTTCTGGGTTGTGCCAAAACCAATACTACTTGCCTAGGTTCATCATTTGATTCTTTGGGTATTTACTTATTTTTCTAAATATTAACATATCAGAGAGATCTATGTTTTAAAAAAACATATATATCCTAATAATACTTAGAACTTTCATATAATAAAACAAGCAGAACACCCAACTAAAAATCAAGGCATTTTCATCTCTGAAATCAAAGAAAGACAATCATATATGAAAATACATTTTAAGAAAAATCATCTTATAAACTGGCTGCCTTCATTAGGACTTATTGCCTTAGATTTTTTAGTGAGTTTTCTCACCTAGCTCTCTTTCACTTCTTAGTTGATTGATAAGCTTCTGCCCTCAAACCCTTTTCTTCACTTGTTTTATATTTATGTGATATATATTTTTCTCAAGAGCTATCAGGGAAGGAGAGAAGGTTCCTCATATCACTGCTTATTTATGTAGGGTTCTCCTTAGGGTTTAAGGTGCTAGCTAAAGTCATTTTTGCCCATCAGAAATCATGCCATTTGCATTTTGTTCAAACCCAAAATCTTACCCTCCCCGGCTCAAGTTTGTGAAGAGAAAAGTGGTTATATCCTTTTGGTTATTTTCAGAAATTTTTTGCTTTTCCAGGAAATACTTTTCCTCTTGTCTACTATCATGCTAAAAGTGTGACTTGATTTCCATTGTTTATTATACATATATATATATATCGAGTATTCTTCCTAATTCTGCCTGTACAAAACATATCTCTGTTTTATCTTATTTTCTATTTTTAGCTTTCACTTAAATAGCATGTACTTCCTTTATTTATTTATAAAAGGATTACTCCTTTTATATCTTCATTTCTTTCTTTCTGCCTATAATTTAAAATATATTTGTGTATTTTTATTTTACTGATTTGAACTCTGGTTTTTGATTAGCATACATATATGTATATATAAGTCTTACAGAAATAATTAGTACACACACACACACACACACACATATATATATATATATATATATAAATGGTTTTCTTTGAGTTTCCATAATATTAGAAATAAGGGGAATTCTGCTAAAGCTTTTGTTTCTAAACTTAGGGATCTTAGGTTTTTTATTAAAAACTGGGCCAAATATGTTTTTGGTAATTTAAAATAATAATAATAATATTCTTAATGAATTGTTTAAAATTAATAAAATAGAAGAATCTAGACCTCTTAATTTAGGTGAACGTAATGTTCTTACTAATTTGAAAGATGAATTAAATTCTATCTTAGAAAAGGAGGAGGTTATGTGGAAACAACGATCTAGAATTCAATGGATTAATGAGGCGATAATAATACTAAATTTTTTCATAACATAGCTAATGGTAGAAAATGTAGCAATACAATTAACTCTATAACTGTTAATAACATGGAGTTAGTTGATCAAAGAGATCTCAATAAGGCTTTTACTGACTATTATAAAGATATTTTTGGTACTAGAACCAACCATAGAATAAATGTTAGATGGAAAGATTTGTATCCATCCGATACTATTAAAGATTTAACTGAGCTAGGTTGTCCTTTTACCGTTGAGGAAATTAGAATAGCTATTAATGACTTACCAGGAGACAAATCCCCTGGTCCTGATGGGTTTCCTATTTTATTTTATAAAACGTTTTGGGATGTTTTAAAGTTTGATTTAGTTAATATGTTTAATGATTTTTATAATTGTAATTTAGAATTAGGGAGATTTAACTATGCAAATGTTATTTTATTACATAAAATAGTAGGAGCTAAAAATTTAAAAGATTTTCGACCTATATCCTTGATAAATTGCTCAACTAAAATTATTTCAAAGGTTCTAGCTAACAGGCTTAGTAATAGAATGAATGACTTAATTGATTGTTCTCAATCAGCTTTCATTAAAGGGAGAAATATCATTGATGGAGTGGCAGTTGTGCAAGAGTATATTAATCATTGTTGTAAGAATAACATAACTTGTGCAATCTTAAAATTAGATTTCGCTAAAGCTTTTGATTCGGTAGATTGGGATTTTCTTATAGACATTTTTCAAGCGAGAGGTTTTGGTTCTAAATGGATTAATTGGATTAAGATTTTGCTTAAAACTGGTAATTCCAGTATTATGGTTAATGGAATTTTAGGTAATAATATTAAATCAAAGAGAGGTTTAAGGCAAGGGGATCCTTTATCGCCCTTATTATTTAATTTAGCTGCCGATGTTTTTGCTAGGATTATTAAAAGAGCGGTAGAAAATGGGACTCTAGGAAATGTTGGCAATGACATTTCGCATAATGGTATATCGGTTCTCCAATTTGCCGATGATACATTTCTTTTCTCTTCCCATTTACCTAGACACATCATTACTCTTAAGTTTATTTTATATAGTTTTGAGCTTTTATCAGGCTTAAAAATAAATTTTGACAAAAGTTCAGTCTTAGTTTTAAATGATTTAGAAAAAGTTGAAAACTTAGTTGCTATGCTAATACTTTAAACTGCAAAACAATGAACTTTCCATTTGAATATTTAGGATTTGCGATTAGACCTACCAAGCTTAAACATGAGGACTGGCTCATTATCATTGATAAAATCAAAAATAAGATTTCTAACTGGAATGGTAGATTTTTATCTAGAGCAGGTAGACTTGTTTTAATAAACTCGGTTTTATCAGCCCTTTCGATGTATTGGATGTCCATGCATCTACTTCCTGATTGGGTTATTGAAAAAATTAATAAAATTAGAAGAGATTTCTTGTGGTGCGGTGATAATTCTAATAATAATTTAAAATGTTTAGTAAATTGGGAAATAGTCTGTAAAGCTAAAGAGGAAGGAGGATTAGGAGTTATTAACTTGCGTAATATGAATTTGTCCTTACTATGTATATGGTTATGGAAGTTTAAAGATATTAATGATAATAATATTTGGAAAGAAATCATTTCTAAATATTATTATAATGGAAATAGCACTTTTACTGCTTCTCCTGTTGCTTAAAGTATTTCCAATTTTTGGAAAAATATCTAAAAAAGTTATGAGATTTTTAATTTAGGAACTAATATAATAGTCCATTCTGGAAATTGTACTTCTTTTTGGCATAACTGTTGGATTTCGACTTTACCTCTTAAGTTGGAATTTAAAGAGCTTTATGATATTTGTAATTTTAAGTTTGCTTTAATTAATGAAGTTTATTCCCTAGAGAACGATCCTCCTTGGAATTTTAATTTTAATAATATTTTAATGGGTTCTTCCCTTAGGCATCTAGCTTTACTTTATGCTAGACTAAATCAATATAATATTGATAATGATAATGATATTATTAGTTGGGAATGAGATAAGAGTAGGAAATACACTTCCAATTCTTTTTATAGATTTATTAATTTTTCGGGTACACTAAATAATTCTTTTAAATTTATTTGGAAATCTAATGCCCCTCCAAAATCTAAAATTCACATGTGGTTAATACTGCATGGTAAACTTAATACAATAGAATTTTTAAAGAGAAAAAACATTCAAATTAATAACAATTGTTATTTTTGTAATTTATATCTTGAAGAAACTAATCATATATATTATGATTGCATGGATTCTTATTATATTCTTAATAATACTCTTAAAATTTTTAATTTTAACATTATAACTAAAATTTCCAATTGTGATTTTTACTGGAATAATTTTAGATTCTGATTCAAAAAGCATACTAGAATCTTACTTGACTCTTTATTTATTATTACTAGTTGGTATATTTGGTTTGAAAGAAACAAAAGAATCTTTAATAATAACAATAGTCATTTTAACAAATTGACTTATACAATCTCTTTATTTTGTTTTAATTAGATTTCTAACCCCAAATATAAATTAGCTAAAAATATTCAATTTAAAGGTTATCTTAAAAAGGTTAGTTATAATATTAATCTTTTCAAACATAATAACAATATTTTTAACATTCATAATAATAATATTACTATTTTTTCTAATTTATATGATGACTCCATTTTTAATCATAGCTTACTTACAATTGAAGGTTCATAAGATTTCTATTGGTTTTAGTTTTCATGTATTTCATTCCTTTAGTATTGGTCCGTTTTATCTTATTTAGTTTTTATTTCTTTTTTTTTGAAGAGCAAAGAGCTTTAAGCTCATTTTATTGACTTAATTAGTATTACATCAAAGAATTACAACACCACAAATCACCAATTCAGTTACAATCCCTCACTTGACAATAGTCAAAACCAATAATACAGAACAAAAAATTACTAAAAGACAGCTAGCCCAAAATGAACTGAAACATACAAATTATACATCAATCTTTAATTCAGCATCATGTCTCGAACAGGCTAACCAGTTGCTCTCATGCCAGCATTGAAAGCAGCTTTACATCAAGTAATGACATTATATCAGAAAAACTGGGTATCCAAGCTCATGATATTAACCCTTCCAAGACTTATGATCAAGCTTCAGCTACAGTCTGCCTTCAAATCTCTAAGAATACTACCATGGATAAGATTATAGAGTTGCGAAGAATTTTTACTTGCAATACCAAACACTCTATTATTCCTTTCTGTCCAAACTGCATATATCAACTTCTTCAATATCTTAAGAAGCAGTTTAGTCATTCTGGGTTTCCATCTTGTTGCTTTAAACACATTAAACCACTCAATAGCACTAATTGTTGAAGGCTTATAAAAACCACCATTTGACAAAAGCCTATACCAAATCTGATACACAAAAGTACATTCAAAAAACAAATGTGTATTTGTTTCTGATTCTGACCTGCAGAAAACACAAATATCCTCTGAAATAATTCCCATTCTACAAAGCTTATCCTTAGTATTTAAAGCATTAGCCATCACTTTCCACAACATTAAATTTTCCTTAGCACTTCCACCTATATTCCAAATTCTAGAATGCCATGGGAAATATGAACCAGTTCCGCATAGAGATTTATATACATGCTTAATAGAATGAAGCTTACCCTTATCTGACCAAATCAAAACATTTCCATTATTCTTTATAGGATTACAACTAATAATATTCCATAAATTTCTGAGCTGAGTGGAACTAGAATAAGGTAAGACAATACTATCTCCCTGTAAAAAGTCATCCACAATTGCCAAATCTGAAATTCCAGAATTCCTTCTTAGATTATAATCAACAACAGAGCTTAAAATCAATCCCTGTCTTGCCCATGGAGAATGCCAGAAAGATAAACCCTTAGTTAAGGCATAGTTGCATTGTATGAGAGGGATAAAAAATTCCCTAAGTTTAAGGATACTTCTCCAGCTCCAACTGCAGTTCTGAGGGATTTGCATAGTCCAAAAATTCTTCTTCCCAATCAAATTTTTATTAACCCATTGTGACCATAAATTTCTATCAGACTCAAATATCTTGTTGAAGTAAACAGACATGGCAGCCTTGTTCCAGAGAAAAATATTAGTTATACCTAGACCACCATTCTTCTTAGAATCAAACAGCTTATAATAAGAAATTGGAATGAGTTTTCTAGAAAAAGGATCACCATGCCAGAGAAATTTATTAAGAGCACTAGAAATCATGTTTATCAACTTCACAGGCAGAATGTAATGTCTAGTCCAATAATTGGTTATGGCCACAGCAATGGATTGGATGATGGTAAGCCTACCAGCTTGTGATAGCTTATCAATAGGCCAAACTCTAAGACGTTCAATAATCTTCTCAAAAAGAGGCAAGCAGTTCTGCTTAGTAATTCTGGAACTTAAGATAGGTAAACCCAAATAGTAAGAGTTCTTAGGTAATTCTTGGAGACCTGAAAAGTTTATGATATCATTCTTTTGCAAAGAATTTAACCCAGCAACCTTGATATTCGATTTATGGAGATTTATTTGTAAGTCAGTGATAGAGTGAAAAAAATTAAGAGAAGAAGTAACACATTGAATATTATGATGAGTGGGCTTTGTAAAGATTATAAGATCATCTGCAAAAAGAAGATGTGTGATAATTGGATTTCTGCATTTGGGATGAAGCTGAAAATTATTTTTGACTACAAGATCATTCATGATAGAATTCAGAAGCTCCATGACTATTATGAACAAATAAGCTGAGATTGGATCACCTTGTCTAACACCTTGATTACCCCTAAAATAACCATGCAATCCACCCTCTCTCGATATAGAAAACATAGGTGAAGATATACATGTGAAGATCCAAGCTAAAAAAGGTTTAGGGAAGTTCATTCTCGACATTATAGCTATAATAGATGGCCAAGCAATGGAATCAAATGCTTTTTTAATGTCTAGCTTAAGCATGCACCTTGGAGAAATATTTGCCCTCTCATATCCATACAATAGTTCTTGAGTTAAGAGGATATTATCACTTATTGATCTTCCAGAAATATATGCAGCTTGATTATTTGTGATGATATATGGTAAGACTGTTTGTAATCTATTAGCCACAACCTTTGAAATAATTTTGTAAATGATATTACAACAAGAAATAGGCCTAAAATCAGCAACTGAAGATGGATTACTTATTTTGGGAATTAATGTAATAGCAGTAGCAGCAAGACCAACAGGGAGTTTATTATGAAGAAAAAAATACTGAATGGCCTTAACAATATCTGATCCAATTATCTTCCAACTCTGCTGAATAAAATAAGCATTAAACCCATCTGGTCCACCACAACTATCACCATCTAAACTAAAAACAGCAGATTCAATTTCATTCCCAGATATTATTTAGTTTTTATTTCCTTCCTTCTTAATACATATATATGTATAAAATTTACATAAATATACATATATATGTATTATTCTAATTTTTCATATTAGTCCTCTTTTAGGCTCAGGTATGGGCTATAGGGGGTCAGATTCTTTTTGCAGGTATTTGTATTCTCGAATTGCTGTTTTTCGGATGGTAGTGTGGTCTTTAGAGCAGAGTCTCCATATCCAGATCATTGATGGTTCCTTCACAGAGAGTCTTCAGATGAGATCTCTTTTTCAGCATCATCTTCAGTTTCCACATCATTCATTCCTCCAGATCCAGAACTAGATTCCTTGCTTATTAGGGATTTTCTTCAGTTTTTAGGTATTCCTAACATCTTGATATCCGGGGGTGGCCTTGCCGGATCTCGATATCGGGGTGAGATGGGTGGTGGCCTTGCCGGAACTCATCTTAGGAGTACCTGATCTTTTCCTTTTGATATTTACATTCAGATTTTGCTACCTGCCAGGCATGTTGGCAGCACCTCATCTTTTGTGTTATATATACATATGCATGTGTGCTCTCCTCTATTTATAGAGGACCACACATTTTTCTCAAAAAAAATTCATTGATGAAGAATGTTGGATAAGTCTTGACATTTCTTTTTGGTTCTAACGTAAGAGTTTCGACCTCCATCATCGACACAATTTCTTGGATCATAAATGTAGTTCGAAAACCAATTTGCAAATTCATTAGTGAGATCGACGCGTAGATGTTGTGATTCGTAAATACTGCAAATATATATATTATATTACATTATAATATGTAAGTATAAATATGAATTTAATATTATCTAACAAATATCGCCTAACCATATTTCCACATATTTTTCAATAGATCGGCCATGTTGTCTAAAAATAGATAGCATTGTTTGAGAAGAATCTTGTTCAACGGCTTCATCATTACGAGAAACACTTACAAATGATAAGTTCACATGATATCTGAAATAATGGAAGAAAAAGGATGAAACTTCTTCTTCAAGGTTTGACTCGCAAATCGAACTTTCAACTCATGCTTTTTGTCTAATTCTTTCTTCAAATGATTCCAGTACCTATTACAAAATTAATTCAATTCAAATTTACTTACGTAAATTTGAATTTTAAATTAAAATTAATATTATGGATATTCAATATTACCTCTCAAATGGATACATCCATCCATATTGCATAGGACATCGAAGAAGTGCTTCGGATGGAAGATGAACATGTAAATGCTCCATTACATTAAAGAATCCTAAAGGAAATATTTTTTCAAGTTTGCATAGCAATATAGGGATATCCTTTTCAAGTTTAGTATACGCTCGACTTTTAACATAGTCGAACAAAGCTCTTTATAAAACAAACTTAATTCTGTTATAACACTCCATGCTTTTACGGGTAATAGTTCTTTAAAAACCACAAGTAATGAAATTTCCATAATGTCATGGCAATCATGACTTTTCATCCCACTCAATTTATTGTTTTTAAAGACAACACATCTACAGAGATTAGAAGAAATTCCATTAGAACATCTTAGTCCTTCCACCCACTTTAACATAAGTTTTGCTTGCTTGTTGTCTAGCTCATAACATGCTTTGGGTTTTCTACTATCATTAGGTTTCATATGAAGTTCGAAACATTTACACAATTCTTCTATATCACGTCTTGAATTCAGATCGTCCTTAGTTTTTCCTTTAACATTCAAAGTTGTATTAAACACATTATCAAACATATTTTTTCCATTGTGCATCGCGTCAATATTATGTAGAAGTAAGAGATCTTTTCAATAAGGTAACTTCCAAAAAATACTTTGTTTGCACCAATTATGGATTATCGATTTACCCTGAATTTCAGTATGTACTCCAGTTTCATATATCTTTGGATATTCCTTTACAAGACATATATTTCTACGCTTGACCAAATCATTGGTGGTTGTCTACTCTCTGGTCTATTAGCTAAATTTTTTATCTCTTCTAAAGGATGATTAATATGGAGAAAACACCGATGGCAATCAAACCATGTAATTTTCTTTCCATACGGTAATGAAAATGCTCGTGTTTCTTTCATACAATAAGGACAAGCTAGACAACTAACCGTTCTCCAACTTGAAAGCATTGGATAAGCCGAAAAATCACTAATAGTCCATAATAAAGATGCAAACATACGAAAATTCCTTTTTTAGAAATGTCGTATGTATCAATCCCTTCATGCCATAATGATTTCAACTCTTCAATCAACGGTTGCAAATAGACATCGATTCTTTGTGTTGGATCATCCGGACGAGGGACGACAATAGTGAGAAACGTACATGGACTTTTCATACACATCTGCGGAAGTAAATTATAAGGTGTAACGATAATATGTCAAGATGAATATTTACTACCAAATTGAGAGAATGGTAAAAATCTATCTGTATATAAATTAAATCTGGCATTGCGGCTCTCTACAGCAAACACGGGATAAGTCTCATCAAATTTTTTCATGCTTCTCTATCAAATGGATGTGTCAAAGTTCCATCTTTCTGTGTTCTCACACTGTGCCATCGCATATGACATGCCATAGCAGAAAACGCATATAACATTTGAAGTCTAGGAGTGATGGATAAATAATGCATTCTCTTGTATGAAATTTCATTTCCTTTCTTTTTTCTTGATTTGTATCTTTCCTCATTACATATTTTGCATTTCCTTATGTTAAAGTCATCTTTCCAATACAACATGCAATCTTCTATACATGTATCTATCGTTTGGTACGGTAGACCGAAAGCGGACATACGATTTTTCACTTTATAATGACTATCGTACATCAGATTATTGGGTGACATATGTCGTTTTGTAGCTTGTACAACTGCTGTAAATCTAGCTTCTGTAAAGTTGAATTTTGACTTCATAGCAATGTATTCAACAGCTATTGGTAATTTGGTTCTGCTTTTACAACTATCCCACAACGACTTCTTAGCAGCATCCAATAAATCATAGAATTTTTTTGCTCCTGCACCAGGTTCTTCTTCGATATTTACGTCTTCATTGTCAACTTGAATGGTAGGGAACATTGATCATGCCGCATCTTCCACCATATCTTCTATTGGATTCGTCATAATATAATCGTTATCCACCTCGTCCTCTGACACTACATGATTAGGTATAGGTGCAAAATTTCTCCATAACAATCCCATAAGTAATATTTTGGCACAAAATTAACTTGACACAAATGTACTATAACTATATCTGGTTTCTAATGCTTTAAACGTTTGCACTTACTAGAAAGGGAACAAATTTTTACGTCATTTCCATTACCAGATTTAGCAAATCTAATAAATTCATATACACCATTGTAGAAATGTTCCTTCACTGAACATTTCATACCAGTTCTGATTTCATACATCCAACTACGGTCGAGAAAATAATTGAATATTTTTCCTAATTTAAAAATATATGTTAGAAATTTTGACAGCACTTCACTTCTTTCTAAAACAAATTAAAGCCTTTTGGGACTAAATGCTTTAATTTCAACAGCACTTCACTTCTTTCTCTTGTATGCATAATGTTGCATCCAAGGGATGTGTTGTTGTATTTTCTAAAACAAATTAAAGCCTTTTGGGACTAAAAGCTTTAATTTTGATAGCACTTCATTTCTTTCTCTTGTACGCATAACTTTACATCCAACGGGTGTGTTGTTGTATTTTCTAAAATAAATTAAAGTCTTTTATGACTAAAGGCTTTAATTTGTTATTGTATTTCTTAAAATAATATTTAATGTTTATTTTTAGATAAACATTTTATTCATTTCTTAATTTTTACAAATTGATTTTAGTTGAATATTTGTTTCAAAAGATATTTATTATTCAAAACACTTCCAAAAATACACAAATTACTATTTTAATAACTACAAATTAAATTTTAAACCATATTTTATAATTCATTCAACTATTTAAATATTTTATTAACTAAAATTTAAATTATAAAACAGATTTTATAGTTCATTTAACTATTTAAATTTTAATTTAACTATTTTGTAAACTAAAATTTGAAGTTGGCAAAAAGTCGCCCTAATTAATTAATTACTAAAAATAATTAATCATTAAGATTAACTTTATTTTATACTTACCACTAACACTTGTAATTAACACTGACTAATTAATTAATATAAATTAATTATGTTTAACTGTAAGCTTTATATTTAACATATTCACTATTCGACCATACACATTAGCCCTAAAAATATTCTAAACTATAACAAACAATCACATACACTAATCAACATACATATTAATCAATAATTAAAAATTAAACAATCAGAACACTATAATATTCCCAAATTAAGTAATACACTATTATCACCAACTAGTATGCAATAATCATTAATTTTAATTCCGTAATTGTACCAATTAGCCCAAAATCCAAAATCAGGGTTAAATTTGTAGGATCGATCACCCTAGAGGGGGGGGGGGTGAATAGGGTGATACTAATAATTATAAAAATTTAATGCGGAAGTATAAAATAAAATAGTTTCAACACAGATCACAGTAGAAAAATCGCAGCACAGATAATAGCAGAATATAAGAAGCAGAAAACAGAACACACAGATTTACCCAGCTTCGGCAAAACCCTGCCTACGTGCTGCCCCTAAGGTTTCTACTAGAAATTAAGTAGTCAGACGCTTACACATGTAAACTTGCGACACCCGCTACCGACTAACCTAACTCTACGCTCAAAACCCTACCACAACTCAGCCACTGAGTTGCGAATTCTCGAACTACACCACCGTAGTTCGTCCCTTAGTCACACGACTAGAAATTACAAATGTTTTAAAAAATAAAATACAAATAAAAAAAAATTAAAATCAAAACCCTAATTTTAAACTAAAGCCCAAATACTATTTATAATAACCGGCCCAAAAATAAATCCCTTTTCTTTTCTATTATTTGGCTGGTGTCTTTGTACTTCGTTTCTTTGAAAAATTAGCTGCTTTATTCCTTGAGAAAATTAGGGCTTTCTGAAATTGAAGCG
This sequence comes from Allium fistulosum, assembly GCA_030737815.1. Classification (NCBI taxonomy): domain Eukaryota; kingdom Viridiplantae; phylum Streptophyta; class Magnoliopsida; order Asparagales; family Amaryllidaceae; genus Allium; species Allium fistulosum. The sequence continues at coordinate 1,186,402,259 of CM060904.1, read as the reverse complement.
CCGCTTCAATTGATCGTTCGATTATATAATCTTGCGTGCTTGCTCAGTCGAATGATTGTCTCTACGATTTTGCACACAGCTGCTCCAATTTGATCGAGTTCGATTTTTACTTCGGTATGTAATTTATGCCTTATGCTTTACTCGTTAGTTTGCTTGAACTCGATGATCTTTTAGGCCGATGATGATAGGGTTTATATAGGGTTTAATTCCTTTGATTATCGTTCATTCTGATAATTTGCTTGGCCGTATGATTTTGATTGAATGTTGGTGATTCAACTTGACTTGTTCAATTCGTATCTTCACTGGCTTGGTCACCACGGTACATGAGTTTGCTTGATTACCACGGTTTTGATTTTCGTAAATTTCTGGTTTGACTTTGGCCACTTCGACTTGTTAAATTTCCTTTTGCTCTGGTTGATTTCTACCTTGACTTCGTTGAAACTGTAACCAATAGTTTCTTGATTTGTTCATTGTATTGTTGCGTTTGAAACTATACTTTGCTTGATTTTTGTCTCAGCCTTGAGCACTGCATCACTGTATCATATATATGATTTGTACTGGTATGGTATACTGCCCATATGTGTTCATTTGTATGCCTATGCACTTGGTTGCACTGTATATTCCAGTGTGCTTCAATATTCATTGATCTCTGACCTTGGTAGAATTTGCTGCTGTCTATTTTGGTTTTGCTGCATTCTTTCTTTACTGTCATGTGTGGTATACATATGCACTGGGTTGTAGCCTCGAGCTCTGTCCACTGTTTCACTGATGCATCACTTGTTATTGATTTAGGACTGGTCGAGTTGTTCGTTATTTGATGTTGAGGCCTTTACTTGTATTCAGTTGCACTTCATGTATTTTGATATTGCATTTCTTTGAACTTTGCACTGTCTACTTTGTTGTACTGTATATTCATTCTTATGCAGTCTGCATTTGCTTTTATACTTCACTATATCCATATTGTTGGCATTGTTTATATATATATATATACGTGAGTTCATCCATACTTCTGTTTAGTACTGGTGCACTTGATATCTTCACCTCATTGTACATTTCCTTGAGTCAGGTTCCAATGTGTATGCACACATGTCTGTTGCATATATATACATGTAATTTTGCTTGCATGATGGACTCTGGTAGTTACATTGTTGTTTGGGTTCATATGCACTTGATTCTTATTATTGCTGTATATATATCTTTTTGAAATTGCTTCACCATTGGCTGTTGACATGTGTTCATGTACATTTGAGCCTGGTCTTATTTCTCTTGACCGTTTTATTGAACTTGCACCTGTGTTGAATCCAGCTTAAAGTTCGGGTTTGACCTTGTGTTGATATTGTGACTTAATATTTATTTCACTTGAGTTGAACCTGGCTTTTGATTTGGGTTTGACCTTGTGCTCACCTGTCCCTGTAGATTTATCAAGTGTATATCGGTGTGCACGGCCTTGTGGCATGTACAGTGATACACTGTGCATGTCACAAGCTGTTCGTGTATGATAAATTCAAAATTAAATGATGACGAACAACCCAAATAACTGAGCCAAATTTTATTTTCAATATACATTTTATTTTACACTGCAAAAATATTTCTTTTTCAATTTTACTACGTCAGTGTATATTTTTGCAGATAGCTCAGATGCTGGATTCAATCTGGAATAGAGTTGAAGATAAAATACGAGTGAATGATCGATATGTAGTAAGGATAGTTATGTAAATTGAAATGTATTGTAATTGCAAATTGTATATATATAGTGAGAGCTCAAATTTGTACTATTCAAAATTGTAATAAATATTTGTTTGAATAAAATATCTGTTTGAATTTAAATTCTGTGTTATTTATTTTATTCAACAAATATTTATTTATTTATTTATGTGAAAAATAAAATAGTACATTAACAAATACATTTAAATGAATATATATATGTTTATTATCATCAAACAAAAATCATATACTCGCATATTCAACAATCTCCCCCTTTTGATGATAACAAACATATATTTAAGATTTTGAATTTGTTAAATGTATTTGATCATTCAATTTGCTCCCCATATTTAAATACTCCCTCTCTACACAATGCTCCCCCTTCATATATGCATGAAAATAAATAAAAATATGCAAATGAGCCTAGATGCAAATAGAAAATACAAAATAAAATATTTGACCTTTATTTTTCAAAATCTTAACTTTTCTCTCCCCCTTTTGTTATCAGCAAAAGAGTAATAGTGTTAGAAAAATAGAGATAAAGTGATGGACATTAATACAACATTAATACTCAGTCGAGTATAAATATTAAATTTCAATAAAAAATAAAACAAAAATCATAAATACTCTATTTGACGCATATTCCACTTTAGAATGATATGGATGATGTCATAATATAATACCATATAGTTGCGTCTATTTGTGGTATATTTATATCAGGAATTTGAATATCTACTAACCATGCATAACCGTTAGGACTTTTAAATGAGATTAGTAGTATTCCAAATTTTTATTAAAAAATGAATTCAAGTATCTTTTAACCATGCATAACCGTGAGGACTTTTAAATGGGATTAGAATCAACTTGTCTATTTAATCAATCAATTTTGATATGCGTTCCATACAAGTATAACCGTGAGGACTTTTAAATGAGCATGGAAGCACTTAATCAAAAAATTCCAAGTAATTCATCCATGCATAATCGTGAGGACTTTTAAATGAGAGTGAATACTTTGAATGTTTTTATTGCTAAACATATAATAAATTGAAAGCTCATAATTTCCCATTTAAAAAATACCACATATTGACATACTATATTGGATTTTGATGAGTGATGGTCGATAGAAATATGATAGAAATAGAAATGATCATGGAATTTTTGGTAACAAAAAGTTTTTATAACTCTTGTTTAAATTTCTAAAGACATTTACTAATTATACCGTCTCAAGTTATAATATATAATTAATATCAACACTCATCACTTTTTCAATCACTATTTATCTTTTCGATAACCAGTAGGGAGTCAGATTAGTTAATGTAGTCATTTAAAATCAAATCCAAAAATAATTATAAAATCAAATTTTCCAAAATGACTAATCTGAAACAAGGTCAACAAAAACAATTTTCCAGAAGGGGTTTTATAAGAAAAATGTCTGCTATCTGAAAATTATTTGAAATGAAAAATATGCAGATATTTTCTATGAAAAACGATGCAGCTACTGAATGTCTCAACATAAATCACGTTCCATTAGTAATTTTTCTATCAACTAGATTACCAGTGTAATCTGCATTTGAATTTTTCTTTCACTCGAGATTATCATTAGTTGGATGTTATAGACCAGATCATGGAGTGTGCAACAAAATTCCTTAAGATCATTTTTACAGCATTTAAATGAAATTCTTTTGGATTTTAATTGAAGTCATGCAAATTATCAAGTAGTGACCATAGTCTTAGATTCAGAAGCAGTAAGATAAGCAAGTATATCCATGAGTATCATGAGTAATCATTAACCAATAGAACAACATCATTAAACAAATGAATATGAACTAGTTCAGAAATGATGATTGGTCAATCATTTTGCACAAATCAGAATCAAAAATAAGAACAAGTCAAATAAGAATATATCAAATCAGAATAAGTCAAAATCAAAATCAACATTTTTATTATTATCACATAACTGGCTGAATTAAATTTAGACTATGGTGGAGATTATCACATTTAATAAATCGTTCAAGATAAATATACCGTTACCTATTTTACCTTTACTGATAATATTTTGTTTGTTCTCATTGTGATTCTGCCACCTTTATACTAGGCTAAGGAACTTTGATTTGTCGCCCGTTGTGTGTCTAGAACAGCTAGAATCCAAATAACACTGTTGTTATTCCTTAGCCTGCCACCACACCTACACGATAAAAGATTTTTGTGACCTATTTGTTTTTATTGGTCCATGGTTGCTAGTGGCAACAGATTTTGAAAAATAATTTTGTGGAGACCCAAAACTATTTATATATGTTCCTTTTGGCACCCAGATTTGTTTAACTTTGAGGGATTTTATATTCGTGCCTTTTGGAACCCAAATTGATATGGTTTTCACGTGTTTGGGTATCACACTTTTCCATTTAACATTGTTATTAGTTGTTTGTTCATATTTTGACACTTTTGTAAATCCAAATGCATTCCTTTTATTCTCGAAGAGTTGATTTTCTAAGATTATATTAAATGATTTATCTCTTGTGAAAGATTTCCGAGTAACCAACTCAAGTTTACTAATTTTGGATTTTAGAAGTTTATTTTCATTTATTAGCTTCGAACAACAACTAATGCTATTATCTCTCTTTTCAAAACTATTCATTTTTAATCGCATATTTTCATTTTGAAGCTCTCTAATTTTATTCTCAATTTCAAGTATCTCAGTTTCAAAGAGTTGGAGTTTTTTATATTTAATTTTTTCAAAATCCTTGAATTCTTCAATCTCCTTTTCAAACTCGTGATTTAATCGAATATTTTTAGATTTGCTCAAAATCAAATTTTCTTTTTCAAGGGTTTTGAAATTTCCGTTGCTCTCAGTTAATTTCTTTTCAAAAATCGCACATTTAGAATTTTTCGACTTCTTAAAACGATCCAACTCCTTTTGCAAAATGTTGTTTTTACAAATCAACTCAGTTTCGTTTTTCTTTTGCATTAAAATTTCGTCTTCTAACTTTTGAAGATTTTCATGAAAACGGGCAAATTCTTTTTCAAGGTCCAAACATTTCTTGCAATTAGAACTTTTATTTATCTTAATATTTTTAAGTTCATTTTCCAAATCATTATTTTTCTGATGAAGTTTAGCTTGTTCTCTTTCCAATTTATTATTTTTCATCTCAAGAGCTTTATTATTTTCAATTAATTTTCGACAGAAGAAAACTAGATCATTGAATGAAAAATCACTTATCTCATAGGCTATTGAATCTTCATCATTGCTGCCTTTTGCCAATCTTGTTAAGCACGTTTCTTTAACTGAGTCGATTTTTGAGGATTTCTTATCGTTGTTGACTTTTGCACCATATATTGCACCAAAAGTATTCCAGATTTCTTGTGTATTTTCACAATGAGAAATAAAGTTAAAATTATCTTGATTAATATGAGAATATAATATATGCATAGCAAGAGCATTATTTTTCTCATATATTATATCACACCCATTTTCAATAATATCCCAACATTTATAATTAACAGATTTTAAATAAAATTCCATTTTTAATTTCCAATTCAAAAAATCTGTTCTGTCAAAAATAGGAGGGATAATACTAGACCGACCCTCAACAAAAACATTATTAAAAGAAGCTATTTTAAAATTTCAAATTTGTAAACAAATTTGTCTTTGAAAAATCAAACTTTTTAAAACAAAAATGGCTTTTATTCCTAGCTCTGATACCACTTGTAGGATCGATTTCACCCTAAAGGGGGGGGGGTGAATAGGCTGATACTAATAATTATAAAAATTTAATGCGGAAGTATAAAATAAAATAGTTTCAACACAGATCACAGCAGAAAAATCGCAGCACAGATAATAGCAGAATATAAAAAGCAGAAAACAGAACATACAGATTTACCCAGCTTCGACAAAACCCTGCCTACGTGCTGCCCTCAAGGTTTCTACTAGAAATTAAGTTGTCAGACGCTTACACACGTAAACTTGCGACACCCGCTACCGACTAACCAAACTCTACGCTCAAAACCCTGCCACAAACTCAACCACTGAGTTGCGAATTCTCGAACTATACCACCGTAGTTCATCCCCTAGTCACATGACTGGAAATTACAAATGTTTTAAAAAAGAAAATACAAATTTAAAAACAAATTAAAATCAAAACCCTAATTTTAAAATAAAGTCCAAATACTATATATAATAACCAGCCCAAAAATAAATCCCTTTTCTTTTCTATTATTTGGCCGGTGTCTTTGTACTTCGTTTCTTTGAAAAATTAGCTGCTTCGTTCCTTGAGAAAATCAGAGCTTTCTGAAATTGAAGCACCGCTTCAATTGATCGTTCAATTATATAATCTTGAGTGCTTGCTCAGTTGAATGATCGTCTCTTCGATTTTGCACACGGCTGCTCCAATTTGATCGAGTTCGATTTTTGCTTCGGTATGTAATTTATGCCTTATGCTTTACTCGTTAGTTTGCTTGAACTCAATGATCTTTTAGGCTGATGATGATAGGGTTTATTAAGGGTTTAATTCATTTAATTATCGTTCGTTCTGATAATTTGCTTGGCCATATGATTTTGGTTGAATGTTGGTGATTAAACTTGACTTGTTCAATTCGTATCTTCACTGGCTTGGTCACCACGGCACATGAGTTTGCTTGATTACCACGGTTTTGATTTTCGTGAATTTCTGGTTTGACTTTGGCCACTTCGACTTGTTAAATTTCTTTTTGCTCTGGTTGATTTCGACCTTGACTTCGTTGAAACTGTAACCAATAGTTGCTTGATTTGTTCATTGTATTGTTGCGTTTGAAACTATACTTTGCTTGATTTTGTCTCAGCCTTGAGCACTGCATCACTGTATCATATATATGATTTGTACTGGTATGGTATACTGCCCATATGTGTTCATTTGTATGCCTATGCACTTGGTTGCACTGTATATTCTAGTGTGCTTCAATATTCACTGATCTCTGACCTTGGTAGAATTTGCTGCTGTCTATTTTGGTTTTGCTGCATTCTTTCTTTACTGTCATGTGTGGTATACATATGCACTGGGTTGTAACCTCGAGCTCTGTCCACTGTTTCACCAATGCATCACTTGTTATTGATTTAGGACTGGTCGAGTTGTTCGTTATTTGATGTTGAGGCCTTTACTTGTATTCAGTTGCACTTCATGTATTTTGATATTGCATTTCTTTGAACTTTGCACTGTCTACTTTGTTGTACTATATATTCATACTTATGCAGTCTGCATTTGCTTTTGTACTTCACTTTATCCATATTGTTGGCATTCTTTATATATATACGTGAGTTCATCCATACTTCTGTTTAGTACTGGTGCACTTGATATCTTCACCTCATTTTACATTTCCTTGAGTCAGGTTCCAATGTGTATGCACACATGTCTGTTGCATATGTATACATGTAATTTTGCTTGCATGATGGACTTTGGTAGTTACATTGTTGGTTGGGTTCATGTAACGACCCCAGATTTTAAATTTATTTAAATTAATAATTTATTGAATTTTTGAATTAAATTGAGTAATTAAATAAATTTTTGGATAAAAATTTGTTAATTTAATTAGAAAATTGGAGCGAGTTTCCCCGACTCAAATAAAAGTGAATACATTAGCTAAGAATACAACAAACATTAACAAATAAAAACAAACAAAAGGAGTATGAACAAGCCAAAGTAAAATAAAATTATAAACCAGTAAGTGTGTAGACTAAAATAAAATAGAAATCAAAACAAAACCAATACAACATCATACCCCAGCCGAGACAAGCTTGTAAAGCAAGTACAAACAAGAAAAAGAAAATATCTACAAAGTATAAACTACACATATACAATTCCTATGTAAACAAAACAGGTAAACAACTATGTACAAAGCATGGGCAGGCAAGCCACTAAAATCATCTCAGCCGAGTTTGAAAGCTAAGAAAGTATATATGGTACAAAGCAATAAATGCAACATGCTTCAAGCATTTAATGAAAGCAACCTCAGCCATGACATTGTATAAACAAAACATCACCTGTACACTTCCTTTTTTCTCATATATCAACTTATTTCGTATACCAAAGGGCTGAGTAAATCCCAGTTCAAAGGTTTAAACAAGAGAGAAAAAAATGTTACAATCAAAACAACAATTTTATCAAAAACTTCTACTTAACCAAGTAAGAAATGTAAAGATTCCAGCTTTCAAATTCCAGTTCAAACATTTCAGTTCTCAAGTTCAAGCTTGTTCAAAGTTTTCAGAAATTAAAACCAAAATGTATGCAAGCTTCAAATGCAAGTTTCAAGTTTCCTGTTTTCAAACAAAAAGAACAAGCTCTCTGTTTTGAAAAGCCAAGGTGAGTAACATCACACTTTTGAAAACTATAAATTGATTTTGGTTGAATATTAAGTTCTGGAATGTTGTTTCCTTTGTGAATTTATTTGTATGGTGTGTTTCTGCTTATAAGTGAATGTGTTGATATGAGTATATGTATGTTTCCTGTATCTCTTCTATTGCCAGTTTTAAAAGCTTAAGACTTATTTAAAAATCCTCTTTCCCTTTGATCTAGTTTCTGTTAGGAATTAGATTATAAACAAAAGCTGTTTATTTAATCATAGACTAATGTTCAAAATTTTAATTAAGTTAAAATCTCACTTGAATGTCTTAGGAAACTAAAACAACAGAGTAAACTCAAGATAACTAGAAATTCGAATGTCTTAATTCGTTGATTCAGATCTATGATCTGAAGCCTTATTAAAAGTTAGGATTTTTAAAGGAGGGATCATAATTTTTAGTTAAGTTTGGGATGAACAGTTCTAGTTCATCTGAATATAGGAAATGAGGTGATTTCTGGCGATCAAGTGGATGGTGGTGGTCGGGGTTCTCCCTGATGATGGAGGAGCAAGCGTAGTTGAGGGGAAAAATGGTTGATGATGATCGAGTTCATCAAGGAGGTTGCGGTAGTGGGATTCTTTTTAGAACCCTAATTTTTACCTTGCATAGTAAATCGATCGTCCCGGCCGAAGTATGTGATCGAGTGCAGAGATTTTTGGGGTGGTGGTAGTAGGGTTATGGTCGAAGAAGTGGCCAGAGTTATAGACCCTCAGATGGTCGGAGGGTGGAGAACTTGGTGTTGACAAGTTTTGAGGATGGGCCGAGTGCGTGTTCCAGGTTTGGGTTGTAAGGCTCGACTTTGATTATGGGTAGTTAGTCGAGTACAGGTGATCGCTATTGGTTGTAGAGGGGTTTTCCGATGTGTGGAGATCATCGCTGGCGATCGGAGTTGGTGGCATCGATCGTGCACGTGCACGAGCACGTTTTCTCTACTCTGTTTTCTTTGGGAGGACGAAGATGTTTCCTGGGGTTTTACTCGTGTCGTTCGAGTACATGACTCGAAGAAGGGTAGGAGAAGTCTCGAAGCAGTTTTGTTTGTTCGAGTATGATGGTTCCAGGCTTTTGAGAAAAATAAAGCCTGGCAGTTCTGGATTTTTGAATTTAAAATAAAATTTGAAATAGAATTTAAACCAAGTTTGATTTGAATTGTAAATCTGAATTTAAACTGAGTTTGAATCTTAGGTTTTGAAAATAAATAAGTATATAATTTTAAATGATGTAAATAAGTTTAAAAGTAAAGTATACTTTAATAATTTGAAAATTTTAAAAGAAATTTAGTTTAAAATCTGTAAGTGGAATTTAGTGATTGGATTCAGTAAATTATTAAGTAAATTAAATAGATTGATAATTTAATTAATAACTGGATTAATTAAGTAATTATGAGTTTTAAACTCGTTAATTAAGTTTTAAGTAAATTAATTAGAAATGATTAAATTGGAGTTAAGATCATTAATTTGAATAAATTAGATTTTTAAACTAATAGTTAAATGTTAATTAATCAAGAAATTAAGGGTTAATTAAGTTACGGTTAAAAACTTGAATTGATTAAATAATTAGTGGTTAAGTAATATTTGGTTAAGGATAAATTAATTTGAAATTAATAAGGGTTTATCTAAGTTAAATTTCTTAAGAAAAGAAATTCAGGACTGTTAATAGTAATAAAGGTCATTAAATTAAGATTTAATTAATGGAAGTAATTAAAGAATAATTACTTATTGAAATTAATTAGAGGTTAATTAATGAAAGAGATTAAAGGATGAAGTACTTGATTAATTAAAGATAATTAATTAAAGAATAATTAAATAATTAAAAGTAAATTATTTAATGATTAAAGTGACTTAATTATTAATTAAGGTTGATTTATTTAATAATTCAAGGTTAATTAATCATGTAATTAACTTAAAGATTAATTAATAAATGATTAAAGGATAATTAATTAAAATGGTTCGTAATTTATTAATGTTAATTAACCAGAATTAGTAATTTATTCATAGAATTTAAATCTGATTTAAATTAATCCGACAATTAACTGACCTCACTTATGAATATTTGGATTTGATTGGATGATTGAATTGTTTGATATTTCCTGATCTGTGATGCTTTGTGATATATTTTGATTTGTGTGTAATCTTTACTGTAGTTTATTTATCTGAAATTTATATATATCTGTGATCTGTGAGTAAAAGATAAGCGATATAGTTTATATCGTTTATCAACTATATCTTGTATTCTGATATGTGATGATTCATTGTATTGCACCATTGTGTGAAACCCCTGGACTACACTGTTACACACACAAATATGGATTTCACGTGGAAATCGGTTAAGTCACAGATAATTTAAATTTGATGTTTTTGAAATTGAAATTTTAATTTCAATTGATTTTGAAATTTGAAATTTGGGTTTAAAGTGAAAAAGCTTTTGAAATGGAATTTCAAAGATAAAAGTTATTTTGAACAACTTAATCGAGGTTTGAAAATTTAAATAATTTGATTTGAATTTGAATTCAAGTTTTAAATTGAATCCTATGATTTGAAACTAGGGATTGAAGATGTTATAAATGTGTTTATCTGAATTTAAACCATTTAAAAATGTAATTTTGAGAATTTGGATTTAACCCAAAGACTTTAACTCGTATAAATGAATCAGATTTTCCAAAATGAAAACTGTTTGTTTTCAAATGATAAAAGCTTTCACATATATAAGAAATGAAATTCCAATTTAAAGGAATTTCAAGTACGAATTGAAAAATGGTTTTCCAAGTTATAAATGAATTCTTCTTGAAAGCTATGAATTGAATCTGTTTATTTTTAACAGATTTAAAATGATGTTTTGTTTAAACCATTCGAAATGGGATTGTTTTGAAAGCTATAAGTTAAATCTTTGTTTTAAAGATTTAACGAGTTAATCAAACTGAAATGGAGATAAATTTGGAAAATCTGTGAATGAATCTTTTATTTAAAAGATTTAAATGTGGAAATTGTTTAAACCGTTTAAGGTTGTGTGATATCCCGGGATTTCGAGAAGTTTAAAATGTGATAATCTCTAAATTTAAATTATTTTAAATTGATAAAATTGTTATTTTCAAATATAAATAACCAAATAATATAATAATAAGATGTTTTAATTATGGTATAGATTGATTTGTAATAAGAATAATTGTTTAAATTATGTTATTTTATAAATTTGATTTTTAATAGATTTATCATTTCTAAAATTAATAAGTATTGTTTTAATATATTTGGGTATAAGAATATACGAACAAGACTTTTATTTAAAATAAGGCTTTTGTTTTATTTTTGTCTTCCTTAAAGAGATTTTGTATATAAATTTAGAAAGTATTTATTTAATAGTAAATAAATACAAAAGATATGTTTACACTTAAAAATGAATTAAATATATTTTATTAGAATATAAATGAGTTTTTATTTTATTTTCTTTTAAAGATTTCATTTATTTATAATATAGGAAAGCATTTATTAAATTAAATATGTATTTATCTATTTAGGAAATAAATATAAAAGCTTTTAAAATCTTTTTTAAAAAAAAATAATAATAATATAAAAATAAATAAGGACAAGTGTTAAGTTCTAAACATCTTAAGTAACATGTGTTAACATAATAAGAATTGTAAAGACAAGTGTCATTTTTATTATCATTTTTCTTTGATTTTTAATAAACCATGAATTTAAGTTATAAAAGCCTACCTCTTCATTCTCTTTTCTTTTTCTAATCTCATTTCTCAAAGACAACCAAAATCAGAAAATCTACAAACCGTAATCATCTTCAACTAAAACCTGAAATCAAATCATCCTCAAACCTGAAATCTCCTCAAAACAAATCTGCAATGCAACCCAGAATCATTGTTCTCAGACCTGTAACCAATTTCCAGTTCAAAAATCTCTGTAGCCATTCTCTAAACCAAGCTGAAATGTTTAATCAAGAGCTGGAACCATTTGTTCTTTAAAGCCAGTAATTATTTCCAAGGGTTTATGCAATATAATCTGAGGCAACAGCAAAAAGTTTTCAAAGCATTTCAAAGTTTTAAAGCAAGCACTTCAGTTTTAAAAGAATGAAAGCAAATTCAGTTTCAAAGTTCCAGTTTTTCAGGCTCTGTTCAAATCTGCTTTAACTCCTCTGCCTATCATATCTGTGAGTAAACATCTTTTTCAAAAGCTAAAATAGATATAAACTTGCTTTCGAATGATTTCTAAAATAAAGTATCTTTGCATGTTTATTTATATGTATATACTCTGTATGCATGTGAGAATTGAAGTGTGTATGTCTGATTTAAATTGTTAATATGCTCTGTTCATCTTAAATAGGTGAGTAAACTAAAATTTAAAACAGTTTTAAATTTGTTGCATGTGGTAAATGTTTGAAGTAAAATTTTGCTGTATGTTTGAATATATGTGTGCATGAATGTTCTAAAGCTGAATGTATGTATTTATGTATCTGTTTTAAAAGTGTGCATGTTTGATTGCATATATATACCTCTCTGTTCATTGTTCACAGTTTGGAGTTTTGATCGAAATTCAAAATCTTTTCATCTGTTCTCTGTAAGGCTTTAGGATTCAAACAAGATTTGTTTGTTTAATTCTAATCTAAGTTTTGAAAATTTTAATTAAGCAAGAAAAGTAGAATATCACCTGTAAAAGAAAAATGACAATAAGAATTTTATACATATGTCGAAATTCAAACTCTAAAATCCTAAGTTTTTCTTTTATAACCTGAATCGTTGACTTAAATCATGATTTTTAAGAATAAATTCATAATTTTTAAAATTCTATTAAGTGAGATATCGGGTTTTGTTCAGAAAGTAAATTTTGGGTCTTTTCTGATGATCGATGGAGTTTGGTTGGTCGTGGTCATTTCTGGAGTTGGCTGTGAGGTCTTTGGTCAAGGCAAAAATGGAAGGTGGCTTTAATCTCCACCGTGGCGGCAGCAGTTCGTCAGAGTAGGGTTAAAACCCAAAGAATGTTCGATTCTGGAATTTGAGGCATTGTTGTATCTCGAGTTGATCGAGTGGCGTTAGATTTTGAGGATAGTAGCTTGGAAGGCTAGGGAAGATGTCATCGCAGTTGCCGCGAATCCAGTGATCGGAGACGAGAGATTTGAGGCGTTTTCTGGTGATGTTCAAGTTTTTGTGTCTGCTGAGTAGTTCGATTTCATTTGCGAGCCTTTGATTGAGATTGGGTGTTTGGAATAGGATGCTGAGGCGATCGTGGATATGTGGGAAGCTTTGGCGATGGTCGGAAGATCACCGTTGGCGGTGCACGGTGCACAGTGGCATGGAGATGTCAGTGTTGTTGAGTTTGGGTTCGTTTGTTTTTCTCGAAGTTGGTCTCGTGAAAATTAGGTTTTGGCTTGGGTATGTTGTAGGGACGTACGCGAGTATTTAGGAAATAACTGTTAAAGTTTTAACAGTTTAAATCTAAACAAGCAGTTTTAAAATTTGCTCGGGAGGAACTGGGGTAGATAAGGGTTTTGGCTCGGGTTGTTTGTGAGAGTGAGTGAAAACAGTTTTAACAGATAAATTTTTTTAAAACCAAACGGTTTTAATTAGACTAAACTCTGTTTTAAAAGAAAAATAAGAAGAAGAAATACTTGGTTTTGTTTCAAGTATAAATGACTTAAACCCAAAGAAAATATCAAACCAGTTTTTATAATTTAAATAAAGAAAGTAAGTTTAAACTTTAAATAATCAAGTTAAATAAATTTCTTGAAAACTCATTTCTTTGTAATGAATGTTTGAATAAATTAATTTGTATGATTGATTAATTTAAATGTATTAAGTAAAATCCTTAAGTTATTTTCAAACTAAATTTGAAATGTGATAAGGTAATTAATAAGGAAATGTTTATCTTAAAACTTAATTAAAGTTTGATAGTTAAATGAGATAAATAAAGAGTGATTTATTAATTAAATTAGTTAATGATTAATGATTTATTAATTAACAATTAAGGTTTCAAGTGTTATATTTACTTGTAATTAAGGATTGTTAATTTATAATTAAGGATAAGTAATTGATGATTATTTATTTTAAAACTTAATTAATGATTTAATTAAGTAAGTTAATTACTAAGATCAAATGTTTAATGATTATGTTTTTATCTTAAGATTAATTAATATTTTTAAAGAGTTGAAATTAATAAAGTTAATTAAGAAATTTAAGTTTAATTAATTTATTTAATTAATTTTGATAAGGATTAATTAAATGATTAAGAGTAAATTAAAATGGTAATTAAGAAGTACTTAATAAAGTTTTATTAAATAATAATTAAGTTTTCTTAATTAATAATTAAGAGATTATTTATCTCTGATTAAAGTTAATTAAGAATTAATTAACTATTGTTAAGGGTTAATTAATTATCATTTAAAGATTTATTAATAGGTAATTATGGATTAATTAATTTGTAATTAAGGTTAATTAATAAACAATGTTTTATTAATTGATGATTAAGAAGTAATTAATTAGTTAATTAAGTTTAATTAATTAATTATAAAAGTAATTAAGAATTGATTACTTTGTATTAAAAGATATTGATTAATAATTAAGGTTTATTAATTAATAGTTAAAGAATAATTAATCAAGGATTAATTAATTTGTTTAAAGGGTAATTAAGGATGAGTTACTCAGTTATAATTTAAGAAATGAATGTGATTTATTTAAGTTAATTAATTTGTTAATTAATTAAGGATAGTCACTTGGTAATTGATTAAGTATAGTTACTTAATAAGATTGATTAAGTATAATTACTTAGTGTAAGTAATTAATAAATGAATTACTATATGTAATTGGTGAATTTAATCAAAAAAAGGATTTATAAAAGAAATTAAAGTAATTAAGGATAGTTAATTACTGTTAATGATTATTTAAGGTTGATTAATGGAAGTAATTAATTAATGCATGATTAATTAATGTAATTAATTAAGGAATAATGTAATTAATTATAGTTAATTAATTAATTAATGTAATTAATTAAGGATCATTAATTATTATAATTAAGGAAAGTAATTAAAGGTTAATTACTATAATTGATTAAGAATAATTAATTTGTGAAATTAATTAAAGGGTAATTACTTTATGTAATTAATAATTAATCAAGAGTGATTAATATTTAATGATTAATTAATTAAATGGATTGAAATTAATTAATGGTTGATTAAGCAAGGATAGGAATTAATTCTTAAGTAATTAATTTAATTTAAGTTGATTAAATTAATTATAATATGGATTAATAAATGGTTGCTTATGAATGATGGTTGAGTAGAATGTCTGATTGGGTTGATATCTATTGGATGATATACTATGATATTCTGTGATATGATATTGGATATATCTGTGATAAATATGTGATATTTATCTATGTTAATGCTATGTGAATTCAAGTATTAAATTGAATTGAATTGTTTAAACCTTTAAACAACTTGGCCTTAAAAGATACGTTTTGGATTTCGATGAGACCGGGATCGGGTTTCCGTATACCGGATTTCCAGGTCTGGAGACCCGAATACCACATCGATCCAAATTAGCGATAGGTCGTGAATCTCAAGTGAAGATGAAGATTCAGAGTGCAAGGGTTATTGTCGTTAACTCTGAGGGTGATTCCAAAACGAGTGTAACGAGATAATGCCTTCGGTTTCGTTCGAACCCGGAACGAACTTGTATGGATTGAATGCTTTCAGCACATCGTCAGGTGGACGATGAGCATTCTAAGTGATGTGTTCTGATTAAAGGTAATCGTGACCTCAAGCCTCACAAACCGGGAATGGCTAAAACAGGGGAGGTGCAGCAAGGCTTCGTGGGTAGCGCCCACTGAGAGTAAGGTCATCCCTGTCTAGATGTCCCTTTCTATTTTCGACTTAGTGGTGCGGTTGATGTACACAACCGTGGGGTGATTTTATTCGGAATTATCCAGTAAGGGATGGTTCCGGCTTTGTGTTGCAGGGGAGCGGGCGTACTCCTCGGTACGGTGATCTAGGCCACGTACTGTGACGGGCGGTACCCCAGTAGCCCTGCCATTGTATGGAATCCAAAATCCAATAAGTGCCGTACGTGTTAGTTGTGCCCAACTATGTTGGAACGTGAGATGTAAGCATTCCAGCTATTTCTGTATTTTACTTGAAAATCCTAGACCTATTATAATACAATCGAATTTCCTATCAAATGTTTTGGTTAGCGTAAGGTAAAAACTTACCCATGTTTATGTGTGGGAAGTCTTACGTGATACCTTTTGATTTCAAAGGTTTTGAAGTTAAGCAAGTTTAAACCGTTTACTCACACCAGACCCATGTCTGACCCAAGTGTTTATTTCTGTTTTATATAAACTCTTGGGTACTCAAATTTTTACGAGTAGCCAAGGGAGTCAGGTTTGCTTTGACGAATATTCTGGAGGAGCAATGGAGCAGGAGGCTTCGGCGTTCGTAGATATAGTATTCCGCTGTGTTGATCTCTGAGTCATTGTTATCTGTGTTGTATCTTATATTGTAGAAACTAGACAGGTGTTTATAACTATCTAGTATGTGTTGTATATGTTGTGTAACTCTGATAGTTGTTGTATATGATACTATGTAATAGTTTATGTTATTAATATAATTTATTCGTTCCGCTGTTTAGATTCTGTTGTTGTTTCTTTCTTTCTTCTCTTCTTTTCTCTTTCTATCCCTTTCTTTCTTATCAGCGATGCGTCCTTCTGTGGAGAGAAGGCCGGGTCGTCACAGGTTGTTTAAAATAAATCTTTTTGTTTAAAGATTTGAAAATGGTAATTTGTTAAACCATTTGAAAAGAGAAGTTTTGGGTAATAAGTTGTGACTTAATTGAAATCTCATATCCATATGTTTTTAAATATTTTGCTCACTATTCGGGTTAGCCGGGAAAGGACCTTTGGGTCGTATAACTCATTCCGAATAGTGATACGTCGTATATGGATCGCATTTGAAGACCGGTGTTGAAGACCGGATATTTTTCGAAAATGAAAGGACAACCTGTCGAATGTCTCTGCACTGAGTCGCGCCGGTATAGAGATTTATATAACTCTTTTGTGACAGGAAGTCCAGACGTGATTGAAAGTTATCCGGAATTGCAAGGGCTTCGTGAGAAGTGCCTTCGGTTCTATTCGAACCCGGAACATACTTGTATGGATACATGTCTGACATAACACTTTGAGATATAAAGCCGATTTCTTTCAAATACATTTCTGTTGGTGGCGGAGAATTTATTCTCTTAGCTTAACACCCTTCTCTGAGACGTACGAGCTCAGAGGTTATGTAGTTGAAATTTATCAGCGGTATATCCCAATTTGGTAATGTGGCATGCTGAGTGTTGCTGTGTGATGATCAGTGTTTGATCATTTGCGATATGATCATTTGTTTGATCTTATATCTTTGTGATCATAGGTTGATCATTTGTTTGACCATTTGCGATATGATCATTTGTTTGATCTTATATCTTTGTGATCATAGGTTGATCATTTGTTTGACCCGAAGCATGGCTTTGTGAACAAAGCATAGCTTTGTGGACGAGACTTCGTCGAGCCTCACACCCCGGAAATGGTCAAAACAGGAAGGATGCGGCAAGGTTCTAGGGAGTAGCGCCCCTTAGTGTATGTCATTCCTTCTGGATAAAGGTGGTATCATGGTATGGAGCCCAGATACTTAACCTCTGTGGTTGCTGCAAGTTTATTACTTTGTGGTTGTTGCGAATCGAGGATCCTCGGGAAGATCGGTGACGATCGGGGGATGGCATACGCGTGTCAGTAGTTACCTATTTTTGCAGAGGTAACCCGGCCTTGTGTTGGCAGAGATCCGGTTAGGTTCTCGGGTCGTCTATTCCAGGGACGTACCCATCGTGGATAGGAAGTTCCTTAGCCTGACCATTTGTTGGAAATCCAAAGAAACAATACGTGACGTGTACGGTTTTAGTTGTATTACCTGCTATGGAATGTGGCGGTAACCTGCTATTGAACATAGTAGCTATAGTAGGCATAAGTGCGGAATGCCTATGCTGGCTAAGATTTATATTATACTTTCGAAATGGTTTCTACACTATGCACTAATAATAATATCAAAAATGATTTGATTTTGCGTAGTAAGCATCTTTGACTATCATAAGAAGAAATCTCCTCCAATTCTGCGTTTGCATTGTGTGTGTGGTGGGAGGTCTTATGGTAGTTTCATTTTCCAAAAGCATTGCGGATTTCAATGTTTAAAATTCTTTTGTTGATTGTTTAAAGATAAACTGTTTTTGTTGCTCACACCAGTCCCATGACTGATCCGGAGTTTATTGTTTCTTTCATAAACTCTGGATGCTCAAAATTTTTCTACACGAGCAGTCTAGAGTTTGGTTTTTCAGATATTCAGATTTAGTAGATTATCTGGAGCTAGTTCAGTCTTTGGATCGGACTGCACTTGCTTATCTTTGTGCATCGTTATTGGGAGTTCGAGCTATATCTGGCTTGGTGCTTTGAAGATGGAGATTATCCGCTGCTGTTGTTATCGTTTTCTTTTCCGCTGCTATTTATTGTATCATATCTCTGATGTATATAGATATTCATTGTATCATCATTGTATCTGGATATTGTATCAGATGTTGTATATCTATATTCTTTTTATTCCGCTGTGATATTTACTTAACTGTGTTATAAGCTCCGGCGACTCGGATTTGAACGCTCGAATCTACGACATTCGAGTACGATGTAAAGTATGGATGTCGATTTTCGAACGTGAAAATCCGGGACGTTACATTTGGTATCAGAGCTAAGGTTGAACTTTAGCTCAGGAGTATAACACGTTAAGTAGCTCATTAGAGATAGAGTGAAGTAAACTCTAGAATGAGTAATCCTTAAGATATCCGTCTGAACGTCTCAGTAAATTCTCTTGCTATCCACTGATAGTGAGTATGAGTGCAAGAAGAAGACGAGATAGGGGACAGGGAGTACGACTATAAATGGTCAATACCCTGCAACAGTGGAAACAATCTTTCTCTATCAATTTTCTTTGATTCGATTCCAAATTCTTTTGATTGCTTCGTATCAGCCTCAAGAAGTAGTTTCGATGTGATGGTGGCTCTACGAATCGTAGTAGAAATTCTTACTTCGTATCTTAATCGGTTTCTTATCAGCTTTTTAATTTAAACCTTAATGAATTTGAAATTGAAAATTTTTAATGTGAGGAAGATTGATTAATAGAATATGAGGATAAAATTGAATTAAATTAATAAAACGATATTGTTTGAAACCAAATTTTGAAATTCTATTGTATATTCTTGTGAATACCAAAGTCCGAAGATGGACGAATTGGTATGTATTCTGAGATAGTCCGACTTGAGTTTGGAATTCGTATCGTTAGTTCGAGGAATTATAGGAGATCGAATCTGTCTATCTTTTCGTTGTTTTCGTGCCTGCGAATTTCGAGGACGAAATTCTTTTAAGGGGGGAAGTTTGTAACGACCCCAGATTTTAAATTTATTTAAATTAATAATTTATTGAATTTTTGAATTAAATTGAGTAATTAAATAAATTTTTGGATAAAAATTTGTTAATTTAATTAGAAAATTGGAGCGAGTTTCCCCGACTCAAATAAAAGTGAATACATTAGCTAAGAATACAACAAACATTAACAAATAAAAACAAACAAAAGGAGTATGAACAAGCCAAAGTAAAATAAAATTATAAACCAGTAAGTGTGTAGACTAAAATAAAATAGAAATCAAAACAAAACCAATACAACATCATACCCCAGCCGAGACAAGCTTGTAAAGCAAGTACAAACAAGAAAAAGAAAATATCTACAAAGTATAAACTACACATATACAATTCCTATGTAAACAAAACAGGTAAACAACTATGTACAAAGCATGGGCAGGCAAGCCACTAAAATCATCTCAGCCGAGTTTGAAAGCTAAGAAAGTATATATGGTACAAAGCAATAAATGCAACATGCTTCAAGCATTTAATGAAAGCAACCTCAGCCATGACATTGTATAAACAAAACATCACCTGTACACTTCCTTTTTTCTCATATATCAACTTATTTCGTATACCAAAGGGCTGAGTAAATCCCAGTTCAAAGTTTTAAACAAGAGAGAAAAAAATGTTACAATCAAAACAACAATTTTATCAAAAACTTCTACTTAACCAAGTAAGAAATGTAAAGATTCCAGCTTTCAAATTCCAGTTCAAACATTTCAGTTCTCAAGTTCAAGCTTGTTCAAAGTTTTCATAAATCAAAACCAAAATGTATGCAAGCTTCAAATGCAAGTTTCAAGTTTCCTGTTTTCAAACAAAAAGAACAAGCTCTCTGTTTTGAAAAGCCAAGGTGAGTAACATCACACTTTTGAAAACTATAAATTGATTTTGGTTGAATATTAAGTTCTGGAATGTTGTTTCCTTTGTGAATTTATTTGTATGGTGTGTTTCTGCTTATAAGTGAATGTGTTGATATGAGTATATGTATGTTTCCTGTATCTCTTCTATTGCCAGTTTTAAAAGCTTAAGACTTATTTAAAAATCCTCTTTCCCTTTGATCTAGTTTCTGTTAGGAATTAGATTATAAACAAAAGCTGTTTATTTAATCATAGACTAATGTTCAAAATTTTAATTAAGTTAAAATCTCACTTGAATGTCTTAGGAAACTAAAACAACAGAGTAAACTCAAGATAACTAGAAATTCGAATGTCTTAATTCGTTGATTCAGATCTATGATCTGAAGCCTTATTAAAAGTTAGGATTTTTAAAGGAGGGATCATAATTTTTAGTTAAGTTTGGGATGAACAGTTCTAGTTCATCTGAATATAGGAAATGAGGTGATTTCTGGCGATCAAGTGGATGGTGGTGGTCGGGGTTCTCCCTGATGATGGAGGAGCAAGCGTAGTTGAGGGGAAAAATGGTTGATGATGATCGAGTTCATCAAGGAGGTTGCGGTAGTGGGATTCTTTTTAGAACCCTAATTTTTACCTTGCATAGTAAATCGATCGTCCCGGCCGAAGTATGTGATCGAGTGCAGAGATTTTTGGGGTGGTGGTAGTAGGGTTATGGTCGAAGAAGTGGCCGGAGTTATAGACCCTCAGATGGTCGGAGGGTGGAGAACTTGGTGTTGACAAGTTTTGAGGATGGGCCGAGTGCGTGTTCCAGGTTTGGGTTGTAAGGCTCGACTTTGATTATGGGTAGTTAGTCGAGTACAGGTGATCGCTATTGGTTGTAGAGGGGTTTTCCGATGTGTGGAGATCATCGCTGGCGATCGGAGTTGGTGGCATCGATCGTGCACGTGCACGAGCACGTTTTCTCTACTCTGTTTTCTTTGGGAGGACGAAGATGTTTCCTGGGGTTTTACTCGTGTCGTTCGAGTACATGACTCGAAGAAGGGTAGGAGAAGTCTCGAAGCAGTTTTGTTTGTTCGAGTATGATGGTTCCAGGCTTTTGAGAAAAATAAAGCCTGGCAGTTCTAGATTTTTGAATTTAAAATAAAATTTGAAATAGAATTTAAACCAAGTTTGATTTGAATTGTAAATCTGAATTTAAACTGAGTTTGAATCTTAGGTTTTGAAAATAAATAAGTATATAATTTTAAATGATGTAAATAAGTTTAAAAGTAAAGTATACTTTAATAATTTGAAAATTTTAAAAGAAATTTAGTTTAAAATCTGTAAGTGGAATTTAGTGATTGGATTCAGTAAATTATTAAGTAAATTAAATAGATTGATAATTTAATTAATAACTGGATTAATTAAGTAATTATGAGTTTTAAACTCGTTAATTAAGTTTTAAGTAAATTAATTAGAAATGATTAAATTGGAGTTAAGATCATTAATTTGAATAAATTAGATTTTTAAACTAATAGTTAAATGTTAATTAATCAAGAAATTAAGGGTTAATTAAGTTACGGTTAAAAACTTGAATTGATTAAATAATTAGTGGTTAAGTAATATTTGGTTAAGGATAAATTAATTTGAAATTAATAAGGGTTTATCTAAGTTAAATTTCTTAAGAAAAGAAATTCAGGACTGTTAATAGTAATAAAGGTCATTAAATTAAGATTTAATTAATGGAAGTAATTAAAGAATAATTACTTATTGAAATTAATTAGAGGTTAATTAATGAAAGAGATTAAAGGATGAAGTACTTGATTAATTAAAGATAATTAATTAAAGAATAATTAAATAATTAAAAGTAAATTATTTAATGATTAAAGTGACTTAATTATTAATTAAGGTTGATTTATTTAATAATTCAAGGTTAATTAATCATGTAATTAACTTAAAGATTAATTAATAAATGATTAAAGGATAATTAATTAAAATGGTTCGTAATTTATTAATGTTAATTAACCAGAATTAGTAATTTATTCATAGAATTTAAATCTGATTTAAATTAATCCGACAATTAACTGACCTCACTTATGAATATTTGGATTTGATTGGATGATTGAATTGTTTGATATTTCCTGATCTGTGATGCTTTGTGATATATTTTGATTTGTGTGTAATCTTTACTGTAGTTTATTTATCTGAAATTTATATATATCTGTGATCTGTGAGTAAAAGATAAGCGATATAGTTTATATCGTTTATCAACTATATCTTGTATTCTGATATGTGATGATTCATTGTATTGCACTATTGTGTGAAACCCCTGGACTACACTGTTACACACACAAATATGGATTTCACGTGG
The DNA here is from genome assembly GCA_030737815.1 of Allium fistulosum. Lineage (NCBI taxonomy): Eukaryota > Viridiplantae > Streptophyta > Magnoliopsida > Asparagales > Amaryllidaceae > Allium > Allium fistulosum. Next base: position 1,186,379,516 of record CM060904.1, on the reverse strand, counting down.
AAATCGGTTAAGTCACAGATAATTTAAATTTGATGTTTTTGAAATTGAAATTTTAGTTTCAATTGATTTTGAAATTTGAAATTTGGGTTTAAAGTGAAAAAGCTTTTGAAATGGAATTTCAAAGATAAAAGTTATTTTGAACAACTTAATCGAGGTTTGAAAATTTAAATAATTTGATTTGAATTTGAATTCAAGTTTTAAATTGAATCCTATGATTTGAAACTAGGGATTGAAGATGTTATAAATGTGTTTATCTGAATTTAAACCATTTAAAAATGTAATTTTGAGAATTTGGATTTAACCCAAAGACTTTAACTCGTATAAATGAATCAGATTTTCCAAAATGAAAACTGTTTGTTTTCAAATGATAAAAGCTTTCACATATATAAGAAATGAAATTCCAATTTAAAGGAATTTCAAGTACGAATTGAAAAATGGTTTTCCAAGTTATAAATGAATTCTTCTTGAAAGCTATGAATTGAATCTGTTTATTTTTAACATATTTAAAATGATGTTTTGTTTAAACCATTCGAAATGGGATTGTTTTGAAAGCTATAAGTTAAATCTTTGTTTTAAAGATTTAACGAGTTAATCAAACTGAAATGGAGATAAATTTGGAAAATCTGTGAATGAATCTTTTATTTAAAAGATTTAAATGTGGAAATTGTTTAAACCGTTTAAGGTTGTTTAAAATAAATCTTTTTGTTTAAAGATTTGAAAATGGTAATTTGTTAAACCATTTGAAAAGAGAAGTTTTGGGTAATAAGTTGTGACTTAATTGAAATCTCATATCCATATGTTTTTAAATATTTCGCTCACTATTCGGGTTAGCCGGGAAAGGACCTTTGGGTCGTATAACTCATTCCGAATAGTGATACGTCGTATATGGATTGCATTTGAAGACCGGTGTTGAAGACTGGATATTTTTCGAAAATGAAAGGACAACCTGTCGAATGTCTCTGCACTGAGTCGCGCCGGTATAGAGATTTATATCACTCTTTTATGACAGGAAGTCCAGACGTGATTGAAAGTTATCCGGAATTGCAAGGGCTTCGTGAGAAGTGCCTTCGGTTCTGTTCGAACCCGGAACAAACTTGTATGGATACATGTCTGACATTACACTTTGAGATATAAAGCCGATTTCTTTCAAATACATTTCTGTTGGTGGCGGAGAATTTATTCTCTTAGCTTAACACCCTTCTCTGAGACGTACGAGCTCAGAGGTTATGTAGTTGAAATTTATCAGCGATATATCCCAATTTGGTAATGTGGCATGCTGAGTGTTGCTGTGTGATGATCAGTGTTTGATCATTTGCGATATCATCATTTGTTTGATCTTATATCTTTGTGATCATAGGTTGATCATTTGTTTGACCCGAAGCATGGCTTTGTGAACAAAGCATAGCTTTGTGGACGAGACTTCGTCGAGCCTCACACCCCGGAAATGGTCAAAACAGGAAGGATGCCGCAAGGTTCTAGGGAGTAGCGCCCCTTAGTGTATGTCATTCCTTCTGGATAAAGGTGGTATCATGGTATGGAGCCCAGATACTTAACCTCTGTGGTTGCTGCAAGTTTATTACTTTGTGGTTGTTGCGAATCGAGGATCCTCGGGAAGATCGGTGACGATCGGGGGATGGCATACGCGTGTCAGTAGTTACCTATTTTTGCAGAGGTAACCCGGCCTTGTGTTGGCAGAGATCCGGTTAGGTTCTCGGGTCGTCTATTCCAGGGACGTACCCATCGTGGATAGGAAGTTCCTTAGCCTGACCATTTGTTGGAAATCCAAAGAAATAATACGTGACGTGTACGGTTTTAGTTGTATTACCTGCTATGGAATGTGGCGGTAACCTGCTATTGAACATAGTAGCTATAGTAGGCATAAGTGCGGAATGCCTATGCTGGCTAAGATTTATATTATACTTTCGAAATGGTTTCTACACTATGCACTAATAATAATATCAAAAATGATTTGATTTTGCGCAGTAAGCATCTTTGACTATCATAAGAAGAAATCTCCTCCAATTCTGCGTTTGCATTGTGTGTGTGGTGGGAGGTCTTATGGTAGTTTCATTTTCCAAAAGCATTGCGGATTTCAATGTTTAAAATTCTTTTGTTGATTGTTTAAAGATAAACTGTTTTTGTTGCTCACACCAGTCCCATGACTGATCCGGAGTTTATTGTTTCTTTCCTAAACTCTGGATGCTCAAAATTTTTCTACACGAGCAGTCTAGAGTTTGGTTTTTCAGATATTCAGATTTAGTAGATTATCTGGAGCTAGTTCAGTCTTTGGATCGGACTGCACTTGCTTATCTTTGTGCATCGTTATTGGGAGTTCGAGCTATATCTGGCTTGGTGCTTTGAAGATGGAGATTATCCGCTGCTGTTGTTATCGTTTTCTTTTCCGCTGCTATTTATTGTATCATATCTCTGATGTATATAGATATTCATTGTATCATCATTGTATCTGGATATTGTATCAGATGTTGTATATCTATATTCTTTTTATTCCGCTGTGATATTTACTTAACTGTGTTATAAGCTCCGGCGACTCGGATTTGAACGCTCGAATCTACGACATTCGAGTACGATGTAAAGTATGGATGTCGATTTTCGAACGCGAAAATCCGGGACGTTACAGTTCATATGCACTTGATTCATATTACTGTTGTATATATATCTTTTTGAAATTGCTTCACCATTGGCTGTTGACATGTGTTCATGTACATTTGAGCCAGGTCTTGTTTCTCTTGACCATTTTATTGGACTTGCACCTGTGTTGAATCCAGCTTAAAGCTCGGGTTTGACCTTGTGTTGATATCATGACTTAATATTTATTTCACTTGAGTTGAACCCGGCTTTTGATTTGGGTTTGACCTTGTGCTCACCTGTCCCTGTAGATTTATCAAGTGTATATCGGTGTGCATGGCCTTGTGGCATGTACAGTGATACACTGTGCATGTCACAAGCTGTTTGTGTATGAGAAATTCAAAATTAAATGATGACGAACAACCCAAATAACTAAGGCATATATTATTTTCAATATACATTTTATTTTACACTGCAAAAATATTTCATTTTCAATTTTACTACGTCAGTGTATATTTTTGCAGATAGCTCAGATGTTGGATTCAATCTGGAATAGAGTTGAAGATAAAATACGAGTGAATGATCGATATGTAGTAAGGACAGTTTTGTAAATTGAAATGTATTATAATTGCAAATTGTATATATATAGTGAGAGCTCAAATTTGTACTATTCAAAATTGTAATAAATATTTGTTTAAATAAAATATCTGTTTGAATTTAAATTCTGTGTTATTTATTTTATTCAACAAATATTTATTTATTTATTTATGTGAAAAATAAAATAGTACATTAAGAAATACATTTAAATGAATATATATATATATATATGTTTATTATCATCAAACAAAAATCATATACTCGCTTATACTCGCATATTCAACAAAATTTTAATCTAAATTGAGACGAAGTTGGAGAGATTGGTGATTCCAATGGCTTATAGCTTCCTAAGATGATGTCGATGAGAGGCGGCGGTTGTCGGGGGGGCGTCGGCTGAGGGTTTGGAGTTTTTTTTCATTTTCATTTTTGTGGGAAAGCCGGGATAATAAGAGAAGTCACGCATTTTCGTTTCTGTATACTGGACATGCCATCGGCTAACGACGGCTAGCGACGACATGTTAATTTTGTATTTTTTCTTATTCATTCTATGTTTTAAAAAATATTTAAAAACACCAATTAAATTCCTAAAAAATAAACAAGATATTTTATCACAACCATTCAGCCTGACGACTATTTTGATCATTTACATTAGATTTTTCGGTTATCTGTCTTCATGTAATTTGAATATTTTACATTATTGAAAATCTAACTTCCATGACCAATATATGTGACTTTTAGTCGGTCCATTAAGCAATTTCGATAAAGTTGATTATGTGTAACGTTTTTACGAATTAAAATATTTTTCTAAACCGTTGGGTAATTAATTATGAATTTTTAACTATATTTAACATGATAGAATTATATAAAATAAAATACTCGATAGAAAATTAAATTTATTGGACTTATATCAATCTAAAGTATATTTGACCTATTTTCAGAAGATGATGAAAAAATAAACAACCGTAGGGTGTCAATCTTGAAGTTCAAATTTACAGATGTTCGTCGACATTAGAACTAAAAACAATTCGTTCGAAGGCCGGACAACCCTGGAATGAGACCAGATTTGAACCACTAATGCTTAGTTATGTGTTAATCCAATTCGTATAGTTGGATTCATAAAAAAGTTTTTCCGAAAAAAGATTTAAGCATGAAACATGTCATTTTGCCGAGAGTTGTATAACACTTAAAATTTATTCTAGCCATTTCTTTACGAATTCAACCATACGAATTGGATTAACACATTGCCAAGCATCAGTGCTTCAAATTTGGTCTCATTCTAAGGTCGTTTGGCCTTCGAACGGCGGGTTTTTAGTTTGAATATCGACGAACGGATAAAAAATTAAAATTCAAGATCGACACCCTACAGTTGTTTATTTTTTCATCATCTTCTGGAAATAGGTCAAATATACTTTAGATCGGCATAAGATCCAATAAAATTAATTTTCTGTCGAATATTTTATATAATTTTATCATGCCAAATACAGTTAAAAATTCATAATTAATTACCCAACGGTTTAAAAAAATATTATAATTCGCAAAAATGTTTCATATAATCACCTTTATCAAAGTTGCTTAATGGACCGACTAAAAGTCGGATAGATTGATCATGGAAGTTAGATTTTCAATAATATTAAATATTCGAATTACGCGAAGACAGCTCATCGAAAATACTAATTTAACCGATCAGAACAGTTGTTAGGTTGAATGGTTGTGCTAAAATATATTGTTTATTTTTTAGGAATTAAATTAGTATTTTTAAATATTTTTTTAAAACGTAATGGGAATTAAATAAATTAATTATTTAATTAGATAATTAATATAATGGCTAGCCATCGGAAAAAATCTACGGATCATTGATGACCGTCGCCGCTTGCCGTCGTTATTTCCTGCTTATCTTATAGTGGTAGAATTTATAACATACATACATACATATATATATATATATAATTATGTATATGTATATTTAAGATCATTTAAAATTATATTAAAAATTTATTTTGTTGTGAAAGCCGAAAACAAATTTTTTAATTTTTTATATTAAAATAAATGTATATAATCTATATATATACATATATAAAAACCTTATCAATAATTTAATAACATAACACACACACATATATATAACCTAAATGAAATACATATAAAATAAATTAATACACCTCTGACAATGGTCATGGCAAAAATAATTGTTTTTTTAGATATTTATTAAAATTAAATTTCAGTATGGAAATTAGTTAAAAATTAAATAAAAATAATTTTCAAAAGATAATGTTGAATTTAAATATTTTAGCAAAAATCTGAATGATATTTTCATATTTAAATATTTAAATATTTTATATATTTTTTGAAATTTAAAAATTAATTTTAAATTCAATATTTAATTCTGCAAGTATTTAATTATATAAAAATATTTTATTTTGCCTAAAATATATTAGGTGCAAATTTAATTTTATGAAATGTAAAACATATAATATAAATATATACGTTGATATTATTAATTTATAGTATTAATTTACCTAAAATTTATTTTATTTATGCCGAAAGTCTTTTAAGTATGAAATTATTTATGTAATATTTTTAATCCATTTTTTTTATACTATAAGATTTAATATTTAAATTATGAAGCTTATTTAATTTAAATAATGTATATTAAATTAATTTAAATTAAAAAAATCAAATTTATTATTCTTTTATGTCGTGAATATTAAAGGCATGTATATGTCTTAAAAATTTAATATATAAGCAAATAATCATGCAACCATTCTGAATATAATGATACATCGATATACTCGAATCGTTAACTAACTAATAAAATAATACATGGTGTGTGTGTGTGTATTATCTAAACATTAATATATATATTTGTAGATCATATAATTACCTTACCTCCAAAGCCTATTAGTACAAGTTGAAATGAATAGACAGACTCCTTAAACTAGATTCCAATTCAGTAAGGTGCAAGCTCCAGAACTGATGACCACCGGCTATCGAACAACGTTTGTTTTTATTCGATTTGTACTTGGAAATGAAAGGGAGGGTGAGGATTATTTTCGACTAGAAGTAAGGTAGATTGTAACACCTCGCCCCAAGACCCACACTAACAAAGGATATTATGGAGTAATATCATCTGCTAGTGCAGAGAATAGAGTTGGCTAGGAGCGACCATCTGAAAGAGACATATATACAATACTTAGAGTGAACTACAAAATAGTGGTCATAAGAGAACCATGATATACGTATGTGATACATAGACAACCCAAATGAATATACAATGAAATGAGCCTCTATCTCGAATACATGATAGGCTACATACTACTAGACTACTATAGCATATAACGTAACACCAAGCTGTCCGACCCAAAGTCATCATGCAGAAGTACTTGAAACACCTCGGCCTGACCCGAGTATTACATAAAATAATAAATGGTTCATTCTAGTTATACTTCAAATAGATGTGAGATAATAATGATAATGGTATAACAAATCTCAATAAAAACACATATCCATAAAGTGTTAAAACTCAAAAGAATATTATCATTCTTAAATCTCATTCACCAAATCCCAAAACCAATATTAGTTTATAAAAGCTATTCCCATGAAATATTTGGTGAAGCACAAATCTCATGAAATCTAGAAATCAAAATAGAAATCCTAAAACAAAAAGGGAGGAGGCGCCTAAATTACCCAAGATTGGCAAGTATGAAAACTCACCGAACATGCATGTTTTCCCACGATGGTTCGGAAGAACCATAAATTCCCACAATGGATATAAAATCCATAATCTCACGAAGGTCCATAAAGACCATAAATCCCACGATGGGTACAAAACCCATAATCCTATGATGGTCCATAAAGGTCCATAATCCCATGATCCGTTGGTAGACAGATAAACACAAAAGACAAGTCGTTAAACTTGTCTTAGAAAATGTTATCTAATTTCAAATAGTAACTAAACGAATAACGTCTGTATGTCCCATACCGTACTTGTTTACTCGGATATTTACTACAAGTTAGTAAACTCTCCACTCAAGAGACAATAGGGTTTAATTGAATAAGTTTGGGAATTAACCGACATAGTAAACACAAGTGTTCCATACTACTTGTTTTACTTAATCATTTAATTGAATTCCTCATCCGTATGAATTAATAATTTATATATACACACACACTAGTTTGAAATTCCTAAAATATTTGTTTTCGAAAATAGAGTTAAAAATCCATAAAGTGAGATTTCTATATGTATATATATAAATAATATAAAATGTTTTATTAAAAATAGGATTTAGTAATCGAGTTGAAATATAATTAAATTAATTTAAAAATCTTTTATAAATATTCATATACATATATTAGACATTTATTCAAAATAAATTTATCCCAAAATCCATATCATCACAATAAGAATTAAATCACTGAAAATTAGAAGCAATTGGATTCATAAAAAAAACCTTAAAACAACAAGGCTCCAGACTCAGGTTCGGTCGATTGAACCATGTGGTTCAGTCGACTGCTTGAAGCTATATGCTCTAGGTTAGCTTGTTCAGTCGACTGAACCATAGTTTAGTGGACTATCTAGAGCTATACGCTCTAGGTTTGCTGGTTCAGTCGACTGAACAGAGAGTTCAGTCGACTGAACATGAATTCTTGGAGGTGTAAGGCTCTAGGTCACATTTCCAACTGCAACTAACGAACATTCTAGTGAGACTTTTCAATTTCGGCGATATAATATGACTAAAAATATTTACATAGTTGCATGCAGTACCCATATATTCATATGTAAATAATCTATTGCAATTTGGGCAAAGATATCATTGATGAAAACAGTAGACAACGGTATTAGAGAATCAAACCACCGATTAAACACAGAACCGAGATCAAAATCAACTATATTTCCCAACCATTTAATCACTTACCCACATGCAACATATTATAACTAAAAATTATGAGGTTACTCACCTTAGACATCCATAAAGCTCCAAATTGCATGCATTAGTCTCAACCCAAAACAACAAAAATAACCCTGAATTTTGTCCCTAGTGCTGTGTGAATTTAACATAGTGAATCTAAATAGTTTTCTACGAATTTTAACTGAAGGTGCATACATGAGTTAAGAACAACATACCAAAATTTCAAATTTTGTCGATTTTTCTAGAATTAGTAATGATTTTCCTAGTCACAGGCGTTTTCTGCTTCAGATTTGCATTTTCCCTCTTTGCAATTCAACCCACTTTAACCTCTAAGCATGGCTAAAACTCTAGATTTTTCGGTCTATTATGAATCAGCGGAATACGGATTTTAAGTCTAAATTAACATTAGAGTAGGGTGAATAGTGTTTAATGGATTATATGAATATTATTCAAATTCCTTAAGATTTTACTTGAAATGATGGAATTAACAATCACTGAAGCAATCACGGAATCAAAGTACAGATAAAAGTAAATGCAGTAAAAGTATAAAGGAAAGAATATACCAGGATTTTTACTAGTTCAAAGCTACCCTACACCCAGTCCCGCACAATTCCTTGTACGAATTTCTTTTCAACTAGTAAATGCAAATACAATCTCGATTTCAAGGCTACAAGACACACCCTCCATAATCCCGGCCTTTGGGTACAGCCACTTGATTTCCGTGCCACAAGCACACTAACTAGATTTACGGGCTACTAAGCACACCCAATTAATTTAAACAGACTACAATCATACCTACTTGGATTTCAAGGATACGAAGCACACCACAAAGTATAAGAGTATGATTTGATAGAGTTTACAGACTCAGATCTTCGATCTTGATTACAATCGATCCTATAACTCTTGAATAACACTTGATCGTAAGAGAAATGAGAGAAATCAGAGAGTATATGAAAGAGAATCAAACTACTAATGATTGAATTTCGGTAGAGTTTCGATAGAAATTGTTTTAAAATTCAAGAGAATGAAAAGAGGAGAGAAAAATAAGAAAGTATTTTATAAAAATTCGTTTGGAAGTCTGGTATATATAGAAAAACAACGGTCATGCCCATTCGCAAAGAGAAATGATGACAAGACACTTTCATTCAAAATTTGAAATTTGAAATTTATGGCTAGTATGTCGACATATGGGATTTGGATATGTTGACATATCCTTCACAAAATTAAAAAATACTTTATAAAAATTATTTTAAAATCTATTGCTTTGTAAAGTAATTCGATACTTTGTAAAATCATTTAAATATAGTTTATACAATCGCTCGAAAAAAATATAGTTTATACAAATTTTAACCAAAATATAACTGAATAAAACTTTATAAAATAATTTTGAAAGATTTTAATAAGAATATTCAATATAATGTAAATAATGTATATTTATAAATTATTAAAGTATAAACAAAAATTCAATATATATAAACTTAAAAACACTAAAATAATATCTTAATACGTATAAGAGATTTTAAAATCATTTTGGGAAATATTTTGAAAAGATTATTTTAAAAAATAGAATATTTGAAAAACAATTTTAAAACAAAATTAGAGAAAAAGAGAGAGATCGGGAAAGTGCTATCAAGGTTTTAACATAAATTATCTAGAATATCTTAAAATCTTGAACTCTTCAATACTCATGAGTCTTCATTTTTGAACTCTTGAAACTTTATATTAGCATCTTGAATCTACTCTTGATATCAGCATCTTGATATTGTATAGTCTTCTTAATCAATACATGTCTAATATCCTACACTGTATATTATATGTATCTTGATAAAACATTAGTATCTATATTTTATATAATGTCCTATAGTTGTTATCATCAAAACCAATACCTAGGGTACTAACATTCTTCCCCTTTTTGATGATGACAACTCTGTATATAAAATATAATATAACTCCCCCTGAGTTATAAAATCCCTTTAATCTATGCCTAGATTTTATACATTTCTCACCCTTTGTCATTAACAAAATAAATTAACTAAAATTATGACTCTAACACTAACTCTTACTATAATACTAACTCTAACTTTCCTAAATAAAGTACTAATCAATCTGTATAAGAATTATATATAATGATTATGAGAAAGATCATATACAAACAATAAGTGATATGTAAATAATCAATCCAAATATTCATCCAATCAAACAGAGTTTATGTCACACAGCATCAAATAAATCCACACAAATCAAAACCAATCAAATCCAAACTAAACCAAGTATTATTATTTATATACAATCAAAACCTATTTAAACTAGGCATTTCGAGGAACTTCAACCCATTCGTCAGCGCCAAAGATTGGATCCGCTTTGATTGATAACATCCTAATCTTCATCATCTTTGTTAATGGTACACTCTGGATTGGTAGTTGGTTCTTCTTTGTTCAAGGCAGAAATCATCCACCGAATCGCATCGAAATGCCTTTCTTGCTCCTTGATCATCTGCATTTGATTCAATTGTAAGTGCCATTGGTTTCTTAGGATGAACGTATGAATGTTCTTGAATGATTCAAGAGTTTGTTCAAGGGTTTTGGTTAGTTTTTGGATAGGAGAAGACATTATTTTGGTTTTAGAGTTTAGGAATGCAAAGTAAGAAGAAAGAGAGTGGATAATAATGATTCTCCGGTCTCAACAGATATTTAAAGGAGTGGAAATTCATTGGAAATGAATAGATATTTGTCGTCTATTTAATTTTCAAAATTAATTTTTTTTGAAAAGTTACCGTTGTATGTCGACATACATACCTAATGTATGCTTATATATATGCAGAAATTTTCAAAACAACTTTGTTTTGATATTCTAATGTATTTAGCTTATACTATTATACTTTTATGTTTTTCAGAGATGATAAACAATATATAACAGCAAGGAAATAAATTTTCATTAATGCTTAGATAGGGATTACATAGAACACAAGAAATAAAAAGATACATAATATTCAATATAAACTAAAACTAGAAAATCCAAATACAAGATAGTTTAAACAACTAGAAAGATGTGGTTGAAGATGATGAAGGTTCACCAAGCTTGCGGATGATCTTTTCAAAGAATTTATCTATTTTGTTGGAAATTAAAGTAAATTTCTTTGAAAATGATTTCTTAAGCTTCCTTTGGTTATGGAGGTTCTTCTCTTAATTTTTGAGAAGATCTTTGTTGGATGGATTTGGTGGCATATTGATACTTTCCAAAGAAGCATCCTCCTCCTCTTCTTGTTCTTCCTTCTCGACTTCCATTTCATCTCCTTCCTCTTCCTCTTCCTCTTCTTCTCTTATTTCATGCTCTTCTTCTTAAGCCAACCTTTGTTCCTTTTCCATAAGCATTTCATAGGGCTCGAAAAAGGGTGAAATATGCATAAGTGAAATGTTGACCTTGTCAAATATTTTTCGAGAAATTGTTTCCTCTGCTTTAAGGTCAACAACCAAATAATTAAAAATATGAGTAAGATACACACCATGAAATAATGTGGTTCCATGTTTAGAAGGATTCTTAGGAAAACATTCATTCAAAATGACTTGAGATTAATTTATGTCGCATTGACCATAAATTGCGAAAAGAGCTTTGAAAACTTTTTGAGTCAGGTTATTATAATTACCCATTCTAGTAGTGATACTTTATTGTAAAAAAAAGGCTTAAAATTCTTACTTTTGGATGCAAGTTTTTATTTTTGAATTTAAGATCATCATCTCTTTTGAAAATATCATGACTTACTTCATGATTTTGAAAATAAATTTGAAAAGATGAAAGGTCCATTCACTAGATTTGCATCCAAGAATGTGACTCAAATATTCACAATTTAAAACAATTTGTGTCCCTTTGACACTACTTCAAACTTCTCCTTCTCTACCATCATAAAACTTTCCTTTTAAATTTGAATAAAAAATCTTTACTAACTTTGGATAAGAAACAAAATCATTTTGAGAAGCATCGATTAAACCAAGAATTTCATTTTGCAAACAAAGATTGAAAAGATCATAAGTAGGAAAATCTTCAAAAATAAAAAATCTTTCGGGAAAGACTTTTCCGAAAGATAAATACTAAATATAGACTTGAATTGCTTCCTGATCATTGAAAAGATATTCTTTTATTTTCTTAGAAAGCATCATGGTTGCCTTAGTATCGCTTGAGGATGCCTTTGAAGAATAGTTTGAAGAGATAAGAGAGTTTATGATTTTTGAATTTGAAAATGAAAGTGAGAGATGAATTGAATAGATGGATATAGAGTAAGTAAATACAGAATCAAAGGACATGTTCTCTGGTCAGAAGGCAAGTTTTCAGAACATAGGAGTTGGTGATGGAGGGAAATTCAAAATTTGAAATTGAAATTCTGTCTGCGTATGTTGACATATGCTCGTGGGGTATGTCGACATATAGGCCGAAATTTTCATAAATGATTTTTGTTTAACTATATCATAGTTTGTTATTTAGATCTATTTATAGTTATTCTATTTTTAGAAAAATAATTTTAAATATATTATTATTTTATTATGTAAAATATTTATATTTAAAATATAATCATACAATATTTAATCAATATTGTTATTAATCTATTGGATATTCCTAACAATCAATAAAGCAACCAAAATAAAAGAAAATTTCATTCAAGAAATTTAAAAAAACTTTTGATATATTAATGCGTACCTTTTTGTGATCCATTTCACCATTTTGTTCTGAATTATGTATTGCCATGAATCACATGTTAGCAATTTCTATATCTGATTCATTATCACTTGAGGATATATCTGAATTGTCTAATGTTGCAGTATAGGGTCTTCTCCGTTTTCTGGATGAATCGGTGTTTGGTGTAGTTTTCAGTTTATCAAGATGTGGATAATCTGGTTTTAAATGCCCAGGGTCATCGCAGTTATAACATCTAATGTCATTTCCGTTTCTATTTCTGCTTCATGGGCTTTGTTGTCATTTCTTTTGAAATTGTTCATCATTTTATATTTTAGAAATTTTCTAGAATTCCTTGTCATGAAAGCAATTTCTTCATCTTAATCGTTGTCTGAATCCAGATTATCCGTCATTACGTTAAAAGCTATAGATTTCTTCTCTATTGCTTTGCTTTTTCTCATGTCCTGCATTTGTGCTTCAAAAGACATGAAATTGCCAATTAACTCTTCAATTTTTAGAGTGCTAATGTCATTAGCCTCTTTGATTGCAAGAATCTTTTGATCTCATTCAGGAGTGAGTGAATTGAAGATTTTTCTAACTTGTCCTCTTTAGAAATTTTTTTACCCAGTGTAATAAGTGAGTGCACTATATTTTGGAATCTACTATACATATCAGATATAGACTCATTTTGAATAATTGAAACTGGTTTGCTAATATGGAAATTTTGGTCTGTTTGACCTTACTTGTCCCTTCATGTGTAACTTGCAAAGTTCTCCAAACTTCCAATGCAGATTTACATATAGATACTCTATTAAATTCATTTCTATCTAGTGAACAAAATAATATATTCATAGCCTTAGAGTTACTTTGTGCAACTACTTTTTGGTCAGCAGTCCATTGTGCAAAATTTGTCTCGAGTTCAGTGTACTTAGTTTATGTGATATTCCAAGTGTCTAAACCAATTAACCATAAATAAATTTTCAAATTCTACACGACCAATATATGTAATTAATGCCATTAAAAAGTGGAGGTCTAGTAGTAGATTGTCCTTCGACAAATGAGTTACTAACAAGTGTATTAACCGTTTTGCTAATAGTACTCTTACCAGCGTTGGTAGCCATTTAAATGTTTTCAAAAACCAGATGATGAATACTTTGAAAACCAATGCTCTGATACCAAATGTGAGTCAGAGGAATAGGCATCTTAAGGCTAAATTAACACTAGTGGAGGGAGGGCTGAATAGTGTTTAATGGATTATAAGAACATTATTCAAATTATTTAAGATTTTACTTGAAATGATGGAATTAACAATCATAGAAACAATCACAGAATCAACGTACGGATAAAAGTAAATGCAGTAAAAGCAAAAGGAAAGAACACACCAGGATTTTATAGTAGTTCGGAGTTACCCTACATCCAGTCCCACACAATTCCTTGTATGTAGTTCTTTTCAACTAGTAAATGAAAATACAATCTCAACTTTAAGGCTACGAGATACACCCTCCAGAATCCCGGTCTCTTGGTAGAGCCATTTGATTTCCTGGCCACAAGCACACCCACTAAATTTACGGGCTACTAAGCACATCCAATTGATTTAACATGCTACAATAATACCTACATGGATTTCAGGGATACCAAGCACACCATAGAGTATAAGAGTATGATTTGATAGAGTTTACAGACTCAAATCTTCGATCTTGATTACAATCGATCCTATAACTCTTGAATAGCACTTGATCTTGAGAAGGATGAGAGAAATCAGACAGTATATGAAAGTGAATCAAACTAGTAATGACTGAATTTGATTCTGGTTGAATTTCAGCAGAGTTTTGATGGATATTGTTTTAGAATTCAAAAGAATGAAAAGAGGAGAGAAAAATAAAAAAGTAGTTTATAAAAATTCGTTTGGAAGTCTGGTATATATAGGAAAACAATGGTTATGTCCATTCGCGAAGAGAAATGACAAAAAGACACTTCCATTCAAAATTTGAATTTTGAAATTTACGGTTAGTATGCCAACATATGAGATTTGGATATGTCAACATATCCTTCACAAAATTGAATAATGCTTTAAATTACTTTGAAAATTCGTTGCTTTGTAAAATAATTTGATGCTTTATAGAATTATTTAAATACATTTTATACAAATTTTAATCAAAATATAACTTAACAAAACTTTATAAAATAATTTTGAATTCTTTTAATAAGAATATTCAATATAATGTAAACAATATGTATAAAATCAATATAGTTATAAATTATTAAAGTATATACAAAAATTCAATATATATAAACTAAAAACAGTAAAATAATATCTTAATAAGTATAAGAGATTTGAAAATCATTTTGGGAAATATTTTGAAAAGATTATTTTAAAAATAGAATATTTGAGTAACAATTTTAAAACAAAATTAATGAAGACGAGAGAGATCAAGAACGTGCTATTAAGGTTTTTAACATAAATTCAATGACTTTATAACTTATTTGGAATATCTTGAAATCTTGAACTCTTCATACTCATGAGTCTTCATTCTTGAACCATTGAAACTTTATATCAACATCTTGAGGCTACTCTTGATACCAGCATCTTGATACCGTACTGTCTTCTTAATTAATACTTGTCTAATATCTTGCACTATATACTATATATATCTTGATAAAACATTGGTATCTATATTTTATATAATGTCTTATAGTTCTTATCATCAAAAGTACTAACATCTATAAGGTGGAGAAAGTTGTAGAGAAGCTAGGATTTGAATTTAAGGATTTCTGGTAATTTATTTTATTTGTTTGGATATTTGAAAGGCTAGGTTTTGAAGAGGAGAACGAAAAAGTTTCATACTTTGGTTTCTGATGTTTGATAACTAAGAATGAGAAGAAAGCTTCTTCTTAATATAATTTGGGCCTTGGGTAATTATACTACCCACAAGAAAAAGAATTATGGTTTTGTTTTCTTTTGCCCTTTCATTTATTTCCAATTTACTAAACAACCATTTACGTACAATAAGGTTTTAAAACATGAATTGATTTCACTTTTTAACCACATTTTTAACAAAACAACACACAAGCTATAATTCTCATTTTATTTTCGTTGGAATGGATTAAGTATTCAATTCAACTTTTTAAAATAAAAGTTGTTCTCATTATTTCAATAAATTTACTATGAATGGCTTTTTAGATCACAAAAATCCAATTTTAAAATAATTTCCAACAATTTTTGATAGATTTATCTCAAATTCATTGCAAAAATTTTAATGGAAAATTAATTAGTTACAACTCTTATTTATGAATAAGAGAACGAATTCAAAACTCATTCAACCTGTTTTTATTTTGTCAAAATAATTTCCCTATATTCATTTAATCCTTTTGGAAAAAACTACACTTATACTTAAATTATTGATTATTTCAACTTTATTCTTTATTTTAAATCCCTGTGGATTTATTTTCCATCAATATAGAACCCAATTTCCTTCTATTATTTAAAGAAAAGAATCAATGACAAAGAAATAATATTTTCCCTGAAGTTTACCGAATATTTAATTTTCCATATGAGAAAGCCCAATTATAAATTATCCTTTTAATTTAGACCAAATTCACTTTAATTTGGAAACAAAATTAGAATTAAAATCCCCTATTCTCCTAAATATTTAATTATTACTATACCAAATGATACATGGGTTCAATTCTAGGTATACTTAAAGCCAGGGTCATTACAAACTCCGCCCTTAGGAAAATCGCATCCCTACAATTTCATAAGATGAAACACAAAATAAATACTATATATACGCATAGATACAAACTACTTATATCAACTAATATAACAATCAATTAACCAACCAATAAAACAATAAAAAATAACTCATAAGGTAATGTTTCAAATAACACTATATTGATTTGCTTACTAATATTATCATTTTTACTATTCAAATGAGAACACTTTATTAAAATTTGAAGTAATTTACTCTTTCTAAATTATCTCATTCCAAACCTTAAAAACACTTATTTACTTAGCTAAAAAGAATTTTCTTAAAAATTTCTGACTTTAAAAATTTTGGAAAAAATTTGGCAGAGTCACATTTGCGCGGCTCGTTCCGGAAAAATTTCCAAAACATAAAAATAACAACAAGCATGATCAACAAGATTGAAATCATTGAATTTCAATCTAAAAAAATATTTCCCACTATAATATAATATTCTCTAACAATGTATGGAAAACATACTCTTAGCAGGATATTAGCTGGTATGCTTAAGGAAACGGTGCAAATAAGCGAGTGAGATTACAAAAAGCAATGAAATGCCTCCATGTACCTGCACTCATCTTTAATATACATTTTAGTACAAAAGATAGAGCATGTAAAATAAAATAACATATAAATTCCTTTATAGAATTGCAAAAATTATAACTCTTGTAATAGCTCATGCTCCGACTTAAATAACCATGTTAAATTGAAAATTGAAAAGGACTAAAAGATTAATTTCAAAGCATGTAGTTAGCTTGCCAAAATATTTTTCGGATACAAAAAAATAATTTGCGCATCAAAAATTATTGCTATTACATTCAATGGCATAAAATCAAAATTTGCAAAAATCTAAAACAAAACTGTCCTAACTTGCAACGGGTTTTTGCAATAGCTAAGCTCAAAATTTTGGAAAATGGTCTACAAGAAAATTACTCCTTATCCTCTTAGCTTTCCAGCGAATGTAATTTTTTGTCAAATTCAGATAAAAGGGTTAGAAGTTATGACTGAAACAGCAACAAGTACGTGCACAAATTTAAAAAAAAACAAGCCAGCACTTGGCCTTGATTGAACCAGATTTTTAAATTAGTAAAGCTCAAAATTATTAAAAAGTGTTCTAAATAAAGTTGTTACTTATCAAGTCAGCTTTCTAAAAAGTGCAAAAACTTGAAAATCGGAGTTGGAATGAATGAGATATGATCAAAATACTAAGGTACTCCGGCTCAGATTTTCCATATACAGGACAGAGTTTGACTATGTTTTTAAATGAGTTGTCAAGATAGCAAATTTCAATATTTTCAAAAGTGTTCAAGACAAAAGATGTTCATTATCATATTATCTTTCCAAATAGTGTAAAAACGACAAAATCGGACCTGAAATGAGAAAAATATGATCCAAAACTATAAGGGTTTGATTGGAGTTTTAAACAAAAACTTCGATAAAATATTCATCCTTATTGTGAGATAATTTCTTGAGCGTTAACTCTACTATTAGAAATCTATACATACAAGATGTAAATGAAAATCCTTTTTGCAGAAGTCAAAAATTGCTTTAAATGGATATTTACACAACAAGTTGGTCATTTATTTCAAACCATCCACCAATTAATATATTAAACAATTTACATTATAATACTATAGTTATACATACATATAATAATTTCAATTATTTCAAAAATTATTATATCATGTTGTAACAATTTCATCAATTTATAGATAGTGAATTTTTTTTTGGGGCATTTCACCAGAAGGACAAACTTTGTAGTTCAATTAGTTTCTAGGACACACATTCAAAAAAATTACTTTCAAGGCCAAAGTCAGTAGAATAATTACTTTCAAGGACAAAGTCAGCAGTCCAATTACTTTCAAGGACATAATTTCATAGGTTTTTAGGCCCTAGAAACTAATTATTTTGCGTTTTGTCCTTGAAAGTAATTATTTCAGTTGTATGTCCTAGAAACTAATTCCACTTGCTAAAGAGGCCCTTGTGGCTAATTTCCACTTTTTTTTCTTGTTCGCAAGAGCAAACACTAAATGATATACTAATATAAAAATATACACACAATAATTTATGTGAGTGGATAAAAGGAATTCAACTTCTACTCTATTAGATTAACAAAAATCTTCATTTCATGATGTAAAATCATAAAAATTAATACAACTCTTAGGTCCAATTTCTAAATACACTTTGAATTGATTATTAATAAAATAATCGTTTTCTTAAATTCACAACACTTAGTAAACCGTCCCTTCTAACGACTTTCTCATGAATTTGTGCTTTGAGATGGTCTTTCAATATAGAATTTCACCATAGTTTTCCATCCTTCTCTACATATTCATTTTCAAAATTTTATAATCAAATTCTTCTCCATTCTTCATTTTTAAATAAACTCCATTAGTATAAAATATTCTTTCAAACTTAGGATGTCAATTTACAAAAATCAGCATATCATTTTTCCTTATTTTATAATTCAAAAATAAGTTTACCCAACCTTTTCATATATATATTTCTAGAATTTTAAGATGTCCAACTTAGTTAAACCCTTGAAGCAAGGATGTATGTCAATTTAAAGAGTTCCTAAAAATATTCTACCCTTTATAGTTCAAGGAGTTTGATACCAAATTTCATTTTTTTTAGGGATTACTTATCTACTTGAGAAATTATGGCTATCTTATCCTTAATTATTCTCATAAAATTCCACTTTTGAACTCCAAAAATTATAAAATGCTAATCCTTCAGAATTAATTTGTGTTTATAAAACCTCACTTATACAAAATGTTTCTCATTCACAAAATAAATTACCCAAAATTCATTATCTCAAATTAGTTAAATAAAGGGGTTATGGTTTTACTTCGACTTCCTTTAAATCAGAACTTCTATGCACATATGTTTTATATATAATCAACCAAAAGTAACATATAACCTTACATAAGCATACAACTTATAGTTGAATATACATATATGCATATAAATACAAAATTTACCAACAACAATTAGTATAATGATGCTGCTTTTGCCATCCATTTATAGCGAACTGCCTTGTCCATTGGCTGTGGTGTTAATTGTGAAATCACCATCGCCTCGCCATTGTTCATGACTATCGCGAGTATCTAACATTTGTATTCATTATCAAAAAAATTAACTCTTAAAATTTATTTTCCTTCGTTTTTCTTTCACCCATAAAATTTTAAATGCATTTCATAACACTTCTTTCATAAGGTTACTATTATTATCTTTTCCATGCTATGCATATATATTTATACCTTTTTAGGATTTACCTATGAATGTATCTTCAAAATAACATTTCATTTTAAGCAATATCAGTTTAAAATTTATTTCCTCTTTATTTGTCATATTTCCAAAATATTCTTTCACAAAATACTACTAGATTACCCAATATATCATGTCCAACTGTCTCATTTAAGTATTGAGAAATCCCTATTGACAATGTTGGCCAGACGTCTCGAACAGAATCCTTAAAGCGCTTAACAGACAATTCAACACACATATATACATTGATGTTCTAGAAATTCTTTTAAATGTAGAATACATACATCTTTTACACTTTTGTCTTTATAAATACTAACATGATTATATTAATTATAATTAAATACCTTATGTAGGCATGCTCTTAATTTAGAGGATAACAAATTTTCAATTAGATGATTGCTTTTACTAAAATCCTTCTCAATTAACCTCTATGTTTATAAACATCAAATATTCATTTATACTGATTGGTTAGTTTATAATTACAAGGTTTGTTCTTCGTTTATATTCTAAAATTCCATTATCCCCGTGGTGATTTCTAACTCGAAGACACCACAAGGGCAAGGTATTAACTTCAAGTAGATTACTATCTCAAGTAACGATTCTTACTCAAATTCAAAACTTAAATTGTTACTAAAAATTCCTATGTGACCATGCATCCAACAACCAATCGATTATACATACATAAACAAAGTGGACAATGTGCTTAAGGGAAAGCAGTCCATCCGCTTCTGCTGTGCAACTCTGATTTTTAAAGAGTCAAGATACAATAGGTTATTCAAGGGCTATATGATTCGGTGGAAGTAATTACACAAAGATGATGATCAAACTAGTGCGTCCCTATAATTTACGTAGATATTTCCTATTCATGGTCAAAAGGAATCCTATTAGGCCAATGAAAACCCCAAGGGTCGGTCTTTAAGACTTGCCTAGGCCAAGATTATCGTCTTTAATATTGTATATGGTTCTGAACCTTGCTCTGATACCAAGCTGTAACGCCCTACCCCGAGACCTACACTAACAAATGATACTATGGAGTAATATCATCTACTAGTGCAGAGAATAGGGTTGCTTAGGAGCGACCATCTGCATTATTGCTTTAGGTGAGTATCGATATGTCAAATTGGGTGAATATAATTTTTTTTAAAAGGATTCAACGTATCCGATCTAGGAACAAAATAATAATACAGTGGCTCAATATAATTCAGAACAATATAAAATATTACAGATTACAGAATCACAGAAAACACAAAGTAATATATATATCTCATAAAACTGAAGGAGGTATATATACAATCTTAGAGTGAACTATAAAATAGCGGTCATAAGAGAACCATGATATACATGTGAGATACCTAGACCACCCAAAAGAATGTATAACGAAATAAGTCTCTATCTCAAATACATGATAGGCTACACACTACTAGACTACTATTGCATATAGGGAACACCAAACTAGTCTGACCTTAAGTCATCATGCAGAAGTACCGAAAACATCTCGGTCTGACCCGAGTATTATATAAAAATAATAAACAGGCCAGTCTAGTTACAGTTCAAATAGATGTGAGATAATAATGATACTGGTATAACAAATCTTAATGAAAACACATATCCATAAAGTGTTAAAACTCAGAAGATATTATCATTCTTAAATCTCATTCACCAAATCCCAAAACCAATATTAGCTTACAAAAGCTATTTCCAAGAAAGATTTGGTGAAACACAAACCTCATGAAATTTAGAAACCAAATCAGCAATCTAGAAACACAAAAGGGAGATGCGCGTAAGTTACCCAAGGTTGGCAAGTATGAAAACTCATCATACACGCGTGGTTTCCCACGTTCAGAAGAACCATAAATTCTCACGATGGATACAAAATACATAATCTCACGACGGTCCATAAAGACCATAAATCTCAGATGGGTATAAAACCCATAATCCCATGACGGTCCATAACGGTCCATAATCCCACGATCCGCCGGTAGTTGGATAAACACAGAAGAAAAGTCGTTAAACTTGTCTTAGAAAGTATTATCTACTTTCAAATAGTAACTAAACGAATAATGTCCGTACGTCCCATACCGTACTTGTTTACTCGAATATTTACTACAAGTTAGTAAACTCCACATAAGAGACAATAGGGTTTCAATAAAATAAGTCTGGGAATTAACCAACGAAGTAAACACAAGTGTTCCATACCACTTGTTTTACTAAATCGTTTAATTGAATTCCTCACTCGAATGAATTAATAATTTATATATATATATACATATATATACATATATATACATACATACATATATATACATACATATATATATATATACATACATATATATATATATACTAGTTTCAGGAATTCCTAAAACATTTTTTCTGGAAAATAGAGTTGAAAATCCATAAAGTGAGATATATATATATATATATAATATAAAGTGCTTCATTAAAAATAGGATTTAGAAATCGAGTTGAAATATAATTAAATTACTTCATAAATCCTTTTTGAAAACTCTTGAAATCTTTTATAAATATTTATATACATATATTAGACATTTCTTCAAAATCAATTTATCACAAAATCCATATCATCACAATAAGAATTAAATCACTGAAAATCAAAAGCAATTGGATTCATAAAAAACTCAAAACAACAAGGCTCTGGACTTAGGTTCAGTCGATTGCCTGGAGCTATATGCTCTAGTTAACCGGTTCAGTCGATTGAACCATATTTCAGTCGACTACCTAGAGCTTACGCTCCAAGTTTGCTGGTTCAGTCGAGTGAACAGAGAGTTCAGTCAGCTGAACGCGAATTCCTGGAGCTGTAAGGCTCCAGGTCACGTTTCCAACTGCAACCGACGAACATTCCAGTGAGATTTCCCAATTTCGGCAATACAATATGACTGAAAATATTTACATACTTGCATGCAATACCCATATATTCATATGCAAACAATCTATAGCAATTTGGGCAAAGATATCATTGATGAAAACAGTGGACAATGATATTAGAAAATCAAATCACCGATTAAACACAGTACTGAGATCAAAATCAACTATTTTCCCAAGCATTTAATCACTTACCCACATGCAATGAATTATAACTAGAAATTATGAGACTACTCACCTTAGACATCCATAAAGCTTCAAATTCCATGCATTAGTTTCAACCAAAAACAACTAAAAAACATTGAATTTTGTCCCTAGTGCTGCATGAATTTAACATAGCGAATCTGAATATCTTTCCATGAAATTTTAACTGAAGGTGTATACATGATTTAAAAACAATACACCAAAATTTCAGTTTTTTCGAATTTTTTAGAATTAGTTATGAATTTCCTAGTAACAAGCGTTTTTTACTTTAGATTTGCATTTTCCCTCTTTGCAATTCAACCCACTTCAACCTCCAACAATGGCCAAAACTCTAGATTTTTGGGTCTATAAGGTGGAGAAAGTTGTTGAGAAGCTAGCATTTGAATTTAAGGATTTTTGGTAATTTATTTGATTTGTTTGGATTTTTGAAAGGCTAGGGTTTGAAGACGAGAATGCAAAAGTTTCATTCTTTGGCTTTTGATGTTTGAACGACCGTAAACTGAGAAAGAAAATAAAGCTTCTTCTTAATTTAATTTAATTTAATTTTGGCCATGGGTAATTATACAAACCATAAGAAAATGAATTATTGTTTTGTTATCTTTTGCCCTTTCACCTATTTCTAATTTACTAAACAACCATTTACATATAAACAAGGTTTTAAAACATGAATTGATTTCACTTTTTAACCTCATTATTAACAAAACAACACACAAGCTATAATTCTCATTTTATTTTCATTGGAATGGATTAAGTATTCAATTCAACTTTTTAAAATAAAAGTTGTTCTCATTATTTCAATTAATTTACTATGAATGGCTTTTTAGATCACAAAAATCCAATCTTAACAATAATTTCCAACATCATTTTTTTGATAGAGTTATCTCAAATTCATTACAAAAATTTTGATGGAAAAACAATTAGTTACAACTCTTATTTATGAATAAGAGGGAATTCAAAACCCATTCATCCTTATTTTATTTTGTCAAAATAATTTCCCTATATTCTTTTAATCCTTTTTAAAAAAAACTACACTTATACTTAAATAATTGATTATCTCAACTTATTCCTTATTTTAAATCCCTAAGGATTTAGTTTCCATCAATATGGAACCCAATTTCCTTTTATTATTTAAATAAAAGAATCAATGACATAAAAATAATATTTCCCTAAATTTTATCGAATATTTATTTTTCCACTTAAGAAAGCCCACGTGTAAATTCTCCTTCCAATTTAATCCAAATTCACTTTAATTTGGAAACATAAATAGAATTAAAATCCCCAAATCTCCTAAATATTTAATTATTACTATTTCAAATGATACTTGGGTTTAATTCCATGTATAATTCAAGCATGGGCCGTTACATAGATGGAGGCTCTATAATGTGGTAAATGAGTGTGCATTAAGATCCTTTTATAGAGGAGAGATAAGAGGGATAAGTTGAGATCAAGATCCATATTTCTCTCTTACCCATTCTTTTCCTCTGATCTATTCAACACCCTAGCCTTTTAATTAGCCATTATATGGCCGCACCCTACCTGGTCCTTTATGACCAAAATACATATGCCCTCATAAGGGCTTCAAACTCATTTTTAGTTTGCACAATATTTACCGCATTTAAATCCAATTTAAACGCGTATAGATATCGTATATCGATTAATATATTTATAACTATTATAAACATACTTAATAATATTATTTAACACATGATATAAAACTTTGTAATTAATATTTCGTAAATATAAATTAAATTAATTAATTTATAACATTTACAAATTAATTAAATCATTTGGTCAAAGGAGTATTCGACGTTTCAGTTGTGACTCTTTAGATGTAAATTTGGTCAGTGATTAATATCGAACTATTCGAATATTAACGTTCATACGTCACTTAGCTGGTGGCGTGATATTTTGACCAAATTTATCGCTTATTTGGTTTTGGTAAAATTCAATTTTACTTTGTTAAGTGTTACCCGGTTGTGACTATTATTTATACTAATTATCTTCGTCAAAACGATATCACTTTAGACTTATGGAACTTGGTAATGGTCAAAATTCCAATATCGTCAATATTCAACTATATAGTCCAAACATAAAATCCTTGGTTAAATAATAACAATTATTATTCACCGAACTACTCTGCCCAAAGATTTTGACTTTGAGTTGACTATGATACTAATCTCATATAACCGAGGAAACAAATCTTCTCTTGAATAGTGTTTCATTTTCAAAACTTTCACTCGATCTAGCTATAGTCACTCGATGTACGTCGTGTCATGATTTGACTATAATCAAAGTGGAGCTTTTGTATTGAAGATCAACAGTATTGTCAAGTCGAGAAAACTATATGAATTAGTCACATTGATATTTTCTGTTTGACCTTAGTTATATTAACCAACAAAATCCTATCGAGTGAGTCATTGCATAGTTATCCAATAACTATTAGTATGTAACCCTTTGATGCCTCCAACAGTCATTAGTAATATACTGTCCAACATTTGGAGAGCATTACGTACTCTAATTTCAAAGGATGCATCGATATCTAGCCTCGATGCATCTTGATTAGGAATATTTAAAATGATGTGTTTATTATATTATGATGCAATACTCATGATTATAACTATTTGTAATTACTATCATAGACACACAATTTATGGATTTTCTATTAAATATCTTTTAATTAAATATTTAATTATTTATAACATATTATAACAAATATATAACAGAAAGAAAAACACATTTATTACGAACTAGATTTGACTACAGAGTTAATTAATTTACAATAAATTACAGAATTTCTCCTAGGGCATACCCCTAACTTTATCGATTATAAATAATTATTTTTGCTATTGTTTTATTTTGCTGTAATTATTTTTAAATAACATAGTTAAATGATATATTATTTATAAATTATGAAATGCTAGACTAAATGTAATAAAAAAGACAATTTTTATTACAAACCGATTGTTCAGAATACATATACAATGCTACATCTCTCTTCCAAATTTCAATATTAGACATATAACAAATTGTCTAAGATCCTCGGGTTTTCCATCAGTAAACGAATAGTTCTATAGTCTGCCTCCCTATTAGCCAGAATGCAAGTGATTTTACACTCGTAAAATGGGTCATCCTCCTGTCGCATAGCCATTTATCTATCGATAGTTTGTGTCATCTCTACTCATGTGAAGAAGCTTCACTCGGCCGATGTTTACGAGGAGCAGAAGTAGTAGCAGAGCAATGCAGATGTGCATAAGCTCGAGAAGTGCGAGTGTTAATCTCGATAGTATCACCTATGAGAAAATAGGCATAAAGTCAGGTGTTGAATTGGACATTGGTAGGTAAAGCCTCTGGGACTGTGAACTTGCATAAGGTAGTTCTGATGCAGTCTTCAAATATCACATACTACTCCGTGAATTTCGGAAGAAGACAAACTTTGAATTTTTTGTACTTCTTATCAACCATGTCCCACCATTCGTTGTCTTCTCCGACGGTGTATTTCTTCGCATTCCAGAACTCGCATTCAATCTATAACAGTCGGTTTCTGGAGGTCCAATCAGACTTGAGCTTGTGATAAAATTTGTTTTTTTTATTTGATTGGCGTTGTAATCAATGTCCATCTATGTGTTGAGGACAATGATAATTTTGTCGTACCAATACCCAACTCGACATTTTCGAGATCAGATGTTAGCGAAATAAATGTCAATAAAGGTCGACATCAGTTCCTCGATTTAGTCGATAATGTAGCGGGTAGAAGAACCGAAAGACTCATGGGTTGATACTTTGAAAAAAATTAAAAAATTCTAGGAAAATATAGGAGATAGATATTTGTATGGAAAAACACAAATTTGATGAAATTTACTTTCAAAAAACGACCGTTGAGTGGCATCCGAGATGTCTGATGCGTCAGAAGTCAACCGTTTATCATCAACGGTTCAGCTGAACGGTATAAATATGCGAGCCTCACAATTGAAGCATCAGACATGGCCAATCTAAACTGGTCATTTTTAGATTGCGAACGGTATTTTTATGTTTTGAATGTACAATAGGGCAATGACATTGGTTACTTTACACTGATCAATAGTTTTGAGTCCTAAATGACTTAAGAATAATTGTTCCTGAAAAGAAGAGGTCTACGGGTAAAAAAGAACAATTAGACATATGAATAAATACGTTCGTTTTGGCTAAGTTCGTTTATTTGGACTGTGAAGGAAGATGCTTGTTGCATCATGCTGATATGTTGCAATAATACAGCAATCAAAATTATCAAATTTTTAGCGTTGATTTGATATAAAAGTAGGAATTATTCCAGATTGTTGGTCCGAGGGTTGTTTTCTGCTGTTAACACTTGCATGGTAGGTGTCAACATAGTTTGATATATCAGAGCTGATTGTACTTGCAGATATTGTCTGTTATAACGTAGCCTAGCGCGTAATTCAAGAAATTGTATGACTGTCTTCAAAATATCGAATCAAGTGATTCAGTGCATTTGTTATGTTTCATCATACAGCTTCCATTGTCAATTCATACTTAAATAATTTATGAGTGGCAATTAAAGCAAATCGAAGAAATGGAGGCTTTAAAAGCATCTCCATTGTTTTGGTATCTCCATAACTAGATGTTGTAGGGTCACCTTAATTATAGCTTGCAAATAACATGGTATTGCATTCATGCACTGCATCATAGATCTCAATCTCTTTAATTATGCATTTACTCTTTTGTACCTTAACGTTTAAGAAATATCAACTTTTATGTTATTCAAATAATAAAAATGAATAACAAAATAAGCTATTGGAGGAAGATGTATAATTAGTGTACAAATATTGCAAACTTTTTGTTATTTATTATTCTTACATTTAATACTGCAATTTTTTTTCCATCAATTAATATGTGTTAATTTCATCCAAAAAGTTTTACTTGAATTTTTTTTCTTCTTCTTTCTCTTAACATATCTTACTATTAATTAACTATAAATTTATAAATCCGTTATTGAAATTGGATGGTTAAAATATACATTAAGGGTTTATTGATGTATATCAGCAATCCACACCATAAACGTAAACTCTATCAATACATCCAATATTCCTTTTCATCTATTAAATTACATAGCATGACATTATCCTTGAAAGAGATGGAATGCATATGGGATGAAAAGTCGAAAAGAAGAAAATTTGGAAAGAAGTAAAGACACAAAAGTATAATGTAAAATCAAACAAAACGAAAATTAATTTCCTTCGTTCCGAAACACAAAATAACAATTATACGTAGTCATGTAATATTCCGTAAACAAAGCCTTGCTCTTATTAGGTGACCCAACTCATAACTCTCCAAATAGCATAAACCATCATCAACAACAAATAACCTACAACTAAGCAAAGCAAATCACAACTCTCACAGAAATACCCCACATCTTAATTGGCAATACCAATATAACTAAAAACAAGTTACATATATGACAATACATAGTCCATATGTAGACGGCCAATTATATGTGCAATATGTGCTAGTATATATGCGTATTATTTGTGTTTCTGAAATAGCCGGCACTGCCGTCCCCCACATCCTTATATTTCTCTTTAATTTTCTCTAACAGATTTCATTTCATTTTGTTTTTCCTTCTAATCTTTCTCTTTCTAATGGCTAAAAACAAAATAGCTAACAGCAGTACTAACAACGAAAACAATATCACTAACACTAGTAATGCCAACATCAATAGCAATAATGGTAATAATGGTGTGAAGGTCAAGAGGAAGAGAAAAAGTGTGCCACGAGAATCACCATCGCAGCGTAGCTCGATCTATAGGGGAGTCACAAGGTATTAATTTGTAAATTTGTACACAAGTTTTATCAATTTTAATTCTTCACTTTATTTTCGAAATGTGATTTGATTTCTCTTCCTTTGGTTTTGTTTGAATGTTGATGTATAGACATAGGTGGACGGGGCGGTATGAGGCGCATTTGTGGGATAAGAATTGTTGGAATGAATCTCAAAACAAAAAAGGAAGACAAGGTTATATATATTTTTTATGTATTCTAAATTGATTTTAGCTTTGATTTTTTATTATTATTCACAATGATACATTTAATCTAATTCATTTCATTAACGATTTTTTTTTTCAATTTTTTTCCCTTTCTTCTTTGTTCATCATTTGGTGATGGATTGCACTCTATGCAGTTTATTTAGGTGAATACATTTTCTTTGTTAATTTTACTTTGATCTGTTTCTATTATAATTTGGTAATTAATATAAATTTGTATAACTGGAAATTAATATACAGGTGCATATGATGATGAAGAAGCTGCAGCACATGCTTATGATTTAGCTGCATTGAAGTATTGGGGCCATGAAACCATACTTAATTTTCCTGTAATACTAATTGCATTTCTATATTTTTTGTATGCAATATGTCTTTTTTTTTTGGCATTTATTGCATGGCAAACAATTAAATGTGTATGTGTTAATTAACGTCAGTTAAACACATACCAAGAGGAGCTAAATGAAATGGATGGGCAGTCCAAGGAAGAATACATCGGATCATTAAGGAGGTAATTTGGATTATTTTTTTTAAACTCAAAAGTTTTAATATAATTTAAAGTTCACGACCTCATTTTGATTGTAAATCATAAATTCATATTGCTTGTATATAACTTATATCGATTAAAAGTTATATTAATAAGTTTTACTATGATAATGCAGAAAGAGCAGTGGATTTTCAAGAGGAGTTTCCAAGTACAGAGGAGTAGCAAGGTATTTGATTTTAAATTTTGTTAGACAAATATAAGTTATACTAAACTAAATATGTTTTTCATTAAAAAAAAAGATACAAATTTTTCCTTCGTGATATGATTTCCGAAATTCCAGATCTCTAATAAAAATCTCATCTCCCTTTATTTTAGGTGCAGAGGTGACTGTTTCTCTAAGTTAATATTGAGAAATTATTATTAACTAATCAAATTAGATGTACCGTTCTTTGCAGTAATTATTAACTAAACAAATTACCGTTCTTTGCAGTAATTTTTAACTAATCAAATTAGATGTAACGTTCTTTGCAGTAATTATTAATTATTTTCATTACTTATTTTCCAGAAATAGACTAAATATATAATTAATGCATTCATTTGGAAACAAACAAATTCAAAGCATTCGGATTCATGTAAATCATATGCATACTGGTATCAAGATACAATGAAACTATTCGTTTATTTCTGTTGTACTGAAATTACTCACAATTACTTATGTAGTCAATTTCAGTGAAGCTGCATTGTATAATCCCATGGATATACAAATTATGAGGTTATATTTGATTAAAGTTTAATAAAATTCACAGACACCATCATAATGGAAGATGGGAAGCACGAATTGGCCGTGTCTTCGGCAACAAATATTTGTATCTCGGAACTTACGGTAAATTTCTATCTTATTTTTTCAAAAAAAGGAAAAAGAAGACTCAGTATTTAACTTTATTTTATTTAAGAAGAAAACTTGTACGTACTGTTCTCTTTTAACACGTACGCTTTTCGAATTGCACATAATTCATACATAAACAATGATAAAACTCTGGCAGTACCATTGTATATCAAATAATTAGTCACCTATACATAACTAACACATTTGACTAACGTGTACTTAGATAGGTTTAGTTGATGCATTTGTCAACTAAGATAAGGAAGCTCAATAACTTCACATTCTATTGATGGTTGAGTTATAAGTGTATATCCCCATACAAAGTCCATAATTGTTAGTTGGTAGTAGGAGACATTATTAGTTTTAAATCCCACCTACAATCCAACAGTTTTTTGTCACTCAAATTTTATGGTAACCTACTATTATCGGCTTTAAATTTATTTAATTTGCACCCCTTTTTGGAGGGGCAGCCAAATTAATATTCATTTTCTCTCATCCTATATGCCTTCCTCCTTACCTGTTAATGCTATTCATGCATGACATTATTGCTTGACCTTGTTGCTTGCAATAATAATATAACATATTATGACTTATTATTAAAGCAACTCAAGAAGAAGCGGCAACTGCATATGACATGGCAGCAATAGAGTATCGAGGACTGAACGCTGTAACCAATTTCGATCTAAGTCGATACATCAAATGGCTTCGACCAAACTCGGATAACAGCCAAAGCAACACTCAAACTAATAACACAATCATTGGTAACTCTTCACTGACGAACATCGTGCATGATCATGACTTAAACAGCAACAATAATAACAACAGTCAAACTCAGCGGAAACAAGAGAACACTGCAGATGTTTCATCTTCATCGACCATTACCCACTCTGGAAGTGGAAGTGGAAGTGCTACATCTGCTCTAAGTCTTCTGTTTCAGTCTCCCAAATTTAAAGAGATGCTGGAGCAGAGTTCTGCAATTAGTCACCCGTGTGACTCAATGGCTGAAGCTGAAAATAAGGCGTCGAAATGCAGCTTTCCTGATGATATTCAGACTTACTTTGGGTGCCATGATGGGATTGCTTATGCAGAAGGAGATGATGCTATTTTTGGGGACTTTACTACGTTTGCATCTCCGGTTATTCAGTTCGAATTCGATGAATGAATGTAGGAGGAGTGTAGGTGTTCCTCTTTGGTAGAGGGATGAGCTGATGGTGGTTGTTTTATTGTTTTGTTATTCTATTTTATTCATTTACATACTGATTTGTTTGTTTCACATTTTCTAATAATTGTGGTAGATAAGAGGCTTCACTGGCTAATAAAAAAAGTATAAACTTATTGGATGAGCTTGTGAGATGTTGCAATAATACTGTTAATGAATGACGCCCTATGTTGCATTAGACAGTCTTCTTTCACGTCTTCTTACAATAAACTAAAATTTTCCTTGATCTGTTGATGAATGGATCAAGATTTAGAAGCTATTCACGTACCATCAGTCATTAATAACAAGAAACACCAATTTCTTCCTTATATATACAGGTAATACCGGGTAATGGTAACAAGAAATTTCCTCTGTTACTTTTCCCAGTGTATTATATCTAATTTTAATCATATTTATGTGAGAATAATATTTTTTCCCCTAAGTGACAACATCAGCAATGTATTAGAATTCTAGCTTTAGGTTTCACGAAAGACAAAATGCAGATATGTGTTTGCAATGAGGTTATTGTTAGCGTCAAAATTGATCACTAACACCCAAGGAAAGATTTGTGTAGAGAGATTAATGAAGATAGAAAATTAAAACGGAGAAAAATATGCAATAGAAACTGTAGAAACGAGAACACCGGAATTATAGTGGTTCGGCATAACTGCCTACGTCCACTTTAAGTATAATCTTTATTGCTTCTTATAAATTATTGAATACAGATACAATCCTACACTAACGACTTGATTACATGTTTGGATGAAAAATAGATGAGTCTTCGAAGTGGCAGAGTCTCCCCGGAGTTCTCGAAAAAATGTCCCTTTTCACTGCACCCCTGTCCCTCTATTTATAGACGAAGATAGGCTGGACTTTCTTCGCGGGCCCAGGAACAAGGTACTTCGGCCCATAGTAGGTGACTTCTACGCACCAAGCCAGGCATGCCGAAAAGCGGTTGCCGAGCCTACTCGGCCGGTCCAGTGGGAGTCCCGCCATTTACACGAAGCAGATTGTGAAAGGACTCGAAGCAAGCGGCAATACGATTCGATGCAAAGAAGTGTATAAGCGCCACTCTATTGTAGGATGAAGTAATCACGAGCCATTATAAAAGTTCACCGTCCCAAGTCCGTTGCCCCATGCATGCCGAACCACCAAGTTCAAACCACAACAGGCACCGAAACTCAACTGACCAAACTGTCTTGGCTCTGCGCCTTTGACCGAGCGATGTATGCCATGTTACCTCAACTCTTTTGACCGAACGATGCGCACCAAACTACCTTGACCGAGCGGCATGTGACTCAGTTCTTCTGAGGCCGGTCCACGACCAGCCGAACCATCAAGATTAACTTCACCCATACCGAGCGACTGAGGCCGAACCCCTCTTGACCGAGCCGCCTTGCTGTTCCTATCTTGGCCAAGCGATGATCCCCTCTTCAAGACCGAGCGACGATCTTCCCTTCAAGGTCGAGCGGTGAGTGGCCGAACCACCTTGACCTAACTACCCTAGCCGAGCCACTCTCGACCGGCCCGCCACATTCACATTCCAATGCTGGTCCAACTTGCATGCTTGTGCCTCACAACCACGCCGACTAACATCAGACATGTAGAACCAACTTGTATAGTATGAAACAAACCCAAATCACACACTAGCCTCTTATATTTCCAACCCGTCCTTAGTTTAAGTCCCATCCAGGTTCAACCATAGGCTCTACGACTGTCGCCCTGTAGCCGGGCCACGGTACTGGGTAACATTTGCTCCCCAAAGCGCGTCGTATGAATCAACACGGTGTGCTTTGAACTAACAACCAGTATTGTTAAATCCTGTTATAACTTTCCAAAAGCTGTATGTATATATAACCTTTCGAAGGCCGAATCACTCTGGGTTTCTCAAAACTATGCTTCCCCGTTTACCTGGTGAAATTCAACCTTTCGTTGCACCATCATCTTAACATCGTTTTCATTTACTCATTATCTTAATTATTACTATTATACTTTCTATTATATTCTATTTTACCACGGTTCGGTCGACATACGAGTGCCGAACCACTCAATCATTCTACTCACTACCGCTTGGCACGCTTACTCACCAAACTACTGTGGCACTTTGAATGACTCCACCGGTTAAGGCCTGTTCGCCTCCCTCTCCCCATATATAAAGCCCACATTCCAGTTTTTTCTTCTTACTTTCGCTTTTTTATTACAAGTCCCCTGACCTGTTTTTCTCCCGAGCCACATCCATCATTCGTCCTTTCTTCCTTTCCGAGCCAGGAAATCTATTTTGATACTTCATTCGCAAACTAACCTAACCACACCTCGTCTCAAATCCAACAGCTTTCATAGGCTTTAATTATCCGCATATAGGTATGAGCTTTTCACTTGATTTATTTCTCTAAATGTGGAGATTCGCGGATTCCCAAGTAGTCTTTAGGCTAGGAATGTGGTTCGACCTAGGTGGAGTTAGGGTAAGTTACTAGGAGAAACGACTATAGCTTTGTCTTCGAAGTCGAGGACATGGGAGAGAAGAAGGTCTGGTGATTCGTGGGGATTGGTGTATAATTCGTGGAATTCTGGTCATCATTCGGTTGAGGAAGGACGGTCGGTAGCCCACCATAGCGATGTTGAATTATCAGGAACTTAGTAATAGAGTAGGTTGAAACTATGAGAATGAGCAGCTCGGCCTATGCTAGGCTGAGACCGTTCATTGATTTTAATGCGAGCGGATCAGTACAGGCGATTAGCAGCCGTTCGGCAAAGGAAGTAACAACACTGGGTTGGTATTTGGCGTAGAATTTTGTTGGTTGATAAATCTCTTGTGGGAGTAATGCTAATGAGAGGGTGTCTTTCGGTCTGGAAAGAGAGAGTGTCGTTCGGTTTGGAATGAGAGAGGTGAAGGAGAGAAGTACTGTAACGGGGTTCGGTATAGGTCCAAGGGAAGTCGTTCGGTAATTAGGGATAGAGGATCGGTAGTGTTTGAGAAATTTGGTTCGGTGGCTAGAAAGAGAGGGAAAAGATGGGATGGTTCGGCCATCCCATAGTGTAGTGGGTTGGCATTGATAACCGAAACTATCCCAATCCAATCATAACATTCATTTGTATAATTCACCTTCACAACTAAGCACTGAATAACAGACAATGACCAGTAACAAAGCATATTAACTTGAGGACTTAATTCAAACTACTTACCCCACAACTCGAAGATTATTCAATGCAAACTGAACTGACCAAATGCAGATAGATAGTCTCCACACTCTATGTGGCCAATGTACGACTCCCAAATCATTACTGTCAGTCATA
The DNA here is from genome assembly GCA_030737815.1 of Allium fistulosum. Lineage (NCBI taxonomy): Eukaryota > Viridiplantae > Streptophyta > Magnoliopsida > Asparagales > Amaryllidaceae > Allium > Allium fistulosum. Next base: position 1,186,344,770 of record CM060904.1, on the reverse strand, counting down.
TAATAGATTGTAGGAGACGGTCAACGATGACGGTCTCCGAGGACAATAACTTACAGCTCTATCGTATCACACTTGTGTTTAAACTTTAATTTTTTCGGCACTCTCGTTCAGGTCGTAGCACTAGTTCACACATAACACGCGGGGATGTATTACCATATTATATCCGATATCAATTGTCTTTAAAGTATAGTTCAAACAGGATTTTTTCACATCCATTGCTCTTTAAAGATGTCCAGAAAGTCGAGCTCTGCTACAGTTTCCGGTAAGCCTAATCCATGCTCTCAACAGGAGGTAGTAAGTACTTCGGACCCACCAACAACCTCTATGCAGGGTATCCCGGATCCATCCGCTGCGGTTATTGGCCCGGCACCTGATGCTATATACGGAGCAATTATCCTGGACAATTCGACTGATTCTCAGGCTTCAAGAATCAGTGAAACCGCTCTTCGTCGGCTATGTTCAATCCATGGAATCCCTTTTGACGACGTATTAGTTCCATCAGGACAAGATCGTCCCCACCAGCCCCCAGCTGGATATATAGCTTGTAGCAAATTCATGTGATGGGTCGGGAGTGTGCCCCTGTTGAATTCATTTCTTCGTGAGGTGCTGCAGTACATCGGGATCGCTCCGGCACAGCTTCACCCCAACAGTCACGCATTTCTCCATAGCACTTGCATTATCTTTATGAGCATCTTATCCGGGCTACCCACTCTCGAGGATATTCGCTACATTTATCGGTTCAAATAGCGATTTGACAGCCCCTCTTTCATATTCCTTGAGCCACACTCTAAGTGTCAGATGCCGACGGAGGCATGGAGTAAATTCTCCCAATATAAGCAGGAATGGTTCTACGTGCGTTGCCCCTGGCTTTGCGAGAAGATGGTTGGAAGGGAGTAAGTTCCATTTCTGGACTCGTTACTTACCTGAGGCATAAAGTGCATTTTTTCTAAACTTCCTTCGGTCTTTTGCAGGCATCAGCCCACGTCCCGAAGGTGCGAGGTATTCTGAGGCCGCCGAGGCCATTCGTGCTACTCCCGTGGAGGACCGGGAGATCAAAGTCGTTATTTCCAATGAATCACTTCGAAAGTTTGGGCTACTGACGGAAGGTTGTCGAACTAGTCTCCCATCCAGTGCCCCTACAACCAGACCCGTGGTGGAGAAGGGTAAAGAACAGGCCGGGTCTTCAGTGCCCCCTACAGGCGGGGCCTCCGAAATGCCCGAGGAAGGTGAGATTAGAGACGCCGGGGTTTCTGGAGCGTCCGACGAGCATATAAGTCCTCTCTCAGAACCGGTGATCGACGCACCCGGCATCGATGAACCGCCTCCCCCATCAAAAGGGAAAAAGAAACTAGCTTATAAACTAAGGAAGAAGACAGTGGGCGGAACCTCGAAGGTTACAATTACTTCGATGGAGAAAGAGCCATCTCCACAACACTTAGAGGGTTCACTAAAAGGCTTATCAGATCTCACCATCCCCGATGACTTGCTCAATTACGGCTTCGACGACCCAAAATCCCTAAAACTTCACTCGCTCGCGAGAGGCGATGAAGGCATTCAAGTCCATCACCAAGGAGAAAAAACTCCGATAAGTAAAGCTAAAGAAACTGGTCCATCGGGCGGAAACACTAGGACACACACTAACACTCACTCTCCACCCCACACTTAAGTTTTATCCATCATATGATCATCTCTAACTTGTTTTCACTTGATTTCTGTGCAGGTGACATGGGACGCTCACACGACTTCGACCGCCTTTGCGGTCCCTCTATCTTTCATCACTCTAGCCGAGACTCAAGGCCCGGAAAACACCGAGATAGAGATGATAACAGTGATAGAGACTATTGTCCCCAAGATTCATCGTCTCGAAGGAAAACTTATAGCCACTCTTCCTACTCCAACGATCCTCCTCCTCAACCAGAGCATAGCAGGGATAAATCTGCTCAAAGGGGGTCTCAATCTGAAGCTCCTCGTGATCAATATTCTGGTTCATCAAGCACTAGGCAGTCCCGTGAGCTTCACAAGAAATCTGTAGTTTCGACTAAACAAACTCCCTCCAGCCCTGCACATGATCCATCGATAGCAGAAAAGCTAGCTGAGCTTAAAACCACATTTCCAAAAATATGCTTTGATGGACTAAAGTTTCTTCCGGCGATCCATCCTATTTCGGGGCATGTTAAACAAAGTGCCATTGCTTGCAATAATGATGTCTACATCCAGCACGACGCATTCATTCATTTGGTGGAAAAAATTTCAGAAGTTTCGGTGCAACGTCAGCATGAAATCGATCGCTTGAAACTCAAAGCTTTCCATGACAAAGACATTATCAAAGCACAGGATGAAGAGCTTTCCTCATATAAATCTTAGCTTGAAGCTGCTAAAAAAACCGCTAAAGACACAACCGAAGCAGTTGATCGTCTGGAAGTCGCACACAAAAAGGAAATTGATGAGGCGGTTCAACGATGTGACGCTTTAGCCTTAGAGAAGGATTCCATCCAAAAAGAAAAGAATGCTCTCGTTCAGCAAGTTAAAGAATTGGAGGAGCTACACCTTAAAGAAAAAAAGTAAAAAAACTGCAGCCCAAGAGGAGTCACAATGATATTGTTACGAGATTGTCTCTACACGACTCTTAAAAGCAAAGCTTGATGAGGAGCTCTGCAAAGTTAAAGCGCTGAAGGATGCGGCCCGTGAAGAGGGAAAAAGAATGGCGCTCTTGAAAATCGATTCTTGCCTCGAGGCGGCTACTGAGGCTGGTAGGGAGGAATTTAAGTGCATGTTTGATCCACTCATAGCTGAGTATAACGCTCGAGTTCTCATGCATCGTGACCAAACTTTTCTTGGCGAGGGTTACCTCGAATCTTTGGCCGAAGCATGGGACACTTTAATAAAAATTAAAAAGGTCAAATTGCGAACTGAAGAGGTGGATGAGGAGTCTCTTGTGAAGGAAATGCTTCGAGAGAATGAGCGCACTAACCTATCTGCGGCAAAGGCCCTTTACGGAAGGGACTCTTCCTCATCGAAAGGAAAAAATGACACTGCCGGTCCATCCGGAACCGAGTCCTCAGTTCCTCCTCCTATTCAGCCGACTGGTCGCCCATCACTCGATCCCTTCGAGCAGCATATTGGCTATGACCCAGAGAAACCTGGACTTGATATTCACACTCTATCTCCTATTCCGGAAGGTGAAACTCCCCGAACCATTGAGAGTCAGCCAGAAACTGGTACATAGCTTTTCCTCCTAGAGTTCAAAGGCCCATCGCTTTGGGCGAATAATAAATGTATCCTAACATTTGTCTCTTACGATTTCATATAGGCCATTCTGATCCCGAGCCAACTCCAAGGAGTGATGCTGCCGTAGAAAAGGAAGGGAAAACAGGAGAGGCAATTTAGACTAGAGAGACTCCCGGACCCGACGCTCAAGTGATCGAGGCGCTCGATGAAGACAAATCTGAAAATTTATCGCCCGTGGAGGAACATGATGAAGTTGAGATTACGGGCGCCTCTGAACACACTTCAAAATCGAGCATGGCGGAGCAAATCATAGAAGAGAAGAAGAAGAAAGCTGAGATTAAGGTTGAGCCTCAGGTGGTGGAACTTGATGATCCATTGAACAGGCCCCTGAAGGTTATTCTCCTCGGTGGAACCTCGCCACAGGAAGTTACTCTTCCTTCCCCAGGCACCATTTCCCTAGCAAGCAAGGCGTCTAGGAAAAAACGCTTGAGGGAGGAGTCTTCAGAGAAAACGAGGAAGGAGAAGAAGTCAAAAAAGTAGCTACCATGCCTTGCTCAACGTGAATAAGCCTGGATTATGTAATTATCTATATCTATTCTCATAGTCGTTGTAAATAGATTTTTCGCTCCGAGTTCAGGAGAAGCTGTAGTGAAACTGAATTCTCGTTTAGTAAATAAAATTTTGTTTTTTGATGATCTTTGCCGCTTAGCTTCACTGCCCATCTTGTACCTGAAATCCAGGGTTGTGTGGTCACTTAAGCTCTTGTTTGTTTCCGCATAACTCAGAGATTTCTAAACTGCTTATATTTTAGCCTGTGCTCCAGAGGCTGAGAGATTTTTGAATCGTTTATACTCTAGTCCACACTCTGGGGACTCAGAGTACCCTAGTCTGCACTCTGGGGACTTAGAGATTTTTAAGTTGTTTATACTTTAGTCCGCACTCTGGAGACTCGGAGTACTCTAGTCCACACTCTGGGGACTTAGAGATTTTTAAGTCGTTTATACTCTAGTCCGCACTTTGGGGACTCAGAGTACTCTAGTCCGCACTCTGGGGACTTAAAGATTTTTAAGTCGTTTATACTCTAGTCCGCACTCTGGGGACTCAGAGTACTCTAGTCTGCACTCCGGGGACTTAGAGATTCTTAAGTCATTTATACTCTAGTCCACACTCTAGAGACTCAGAGTACTCTAGTCCGCACTCCGGAGACTTAGAGATTTTTAAGTCGTTTATACTCTAGTCCGCACTCTGGGGTCTCAGAGTACTCTAGTCTGCACTCTAGGGACTTAGAGATTTTTAAGTCGTTTATACTCTAGTCCGCACTCTGGGGACTCAGAGTACTCTAGTCCGCACTCTATGGACTTAGAGATTTTTAAGTCGTTTATACTCTAGTCCGCACTCTGGAGACTTAGAGATTTTTAAGTCGTTTATACTCTAGTCCGCACTTTGGGGACTCAGAGTGCTCTAGTCCGCACTCTGGGGACTTAGAGATTTTTAAGTCGTTTATACTCTAGTCCGCACTCTGGGGACTCAGAGTACTCTAGTCTGCACTCTGGGGACTTAGAGATTTTTAAGTATTAAATGCGTGTTCATGCGCCAGACAAAATAATGTAACTTAATTTTTGTCTCAAAATTGTAACATACGGAAACATCAATAGTTCATGGAAAAGACGGCTTCAAGCCTTTATTGATCATAACAAATGGAAACAAACTGAATTGTCTTATTACATACCGAAAACTAAGGACAACAAAATCAACATACATTGGAAATAATTGCAACTAAAATGTAGAAGAAATAGATTAAGTGTAATAACGATGCAAATGCTCGCTATTCCATGCGCGGGGAAGTGTCACGCCATCTACGGTCGCTAGCTTGGAAGTTCCTTCTCCAAGCCTCCGTTCGATGACATACGGACCCTCCCATGTGGGATTCAGATGTGATGGGGTCGGAAAGACTCGCTTCAAAACGAGATCACCCACATCGAAAATTCTCGGTCGAACTTTTTCATTATAATATCGAGCAACCCGGTGCCTATATGCAGTTGCTCTTAACTCAGCTTCTTCGCGTTTTTCGTCGTCAAAGTCCAGTAATTCCAATAAGAGATTCTGATTCGTCTTAGGATCATAATAAGTTATTCGATGAGAAGGAACTTCAAGTTCCACGGGTATCACAGCTTCAGCGCCGTATGCCAAGGTGAACGGAGTGTGGCCAGTCGCGGACTTGTGGGTGGTTCTGTAAGCCCAGAGTGCTGTCGGAAGCTCATCCACCCACTTGCCTCTAGCCTTTTCCAAACGTTTCTTTAATATTGATTTGATTATTTTATTTACAGCTTCAACTTGTCCATTCGCTTTAGGGTGAGCGACTACCGCAAACCTTTTCTCAATGCGATACTTTTGGCAGAATTCTTTGAACTCCTTACTCCCAAATTGAGTTCCGTTGTCCGTGATGATAGTTCGTGGGAGGCCAAAATGGCATATGATGTTTCGTACAATGAAATTAATTACCTTTTTGGTGGTGATTATAGCTAAAGGCTCAGCTTCTACCCACTTGGTAAGGTAATCGACCTCAACAATTGCATATTTTGCACCATCCCTGGAAATTGGTAAGGAACCGATTATATCGATCCCCCAAATTGCAAATGGCCAAGGACTAACCATTTGTGTGAGTTCCGTTGGTGGAGCTCTTGGGATTTTCGCATACTTTTGACATTTGTCACATCTTCTTACGTTGTCCGCAGCATCCTGATTTACACTTGGCCAATAGTATCCATAGCGGAGGATCTTTTTTGCTAGGGTCTTCCCCCCAGTATGGTCACCACATTCTCCTTCATGAACTTCCCTCAAGACTCATTTTATCTCATCGTGGGCGATGCACCGAAGTAAGGGAACCGGGAATCCCCTCCGATACATTATTACGTCCTGCATTATATATTGTGAAGCTTTGCGAATGACTTGTCATCTTTCGTTCTTTCTATCGGGCAAAGTCCCATGTAGTAAGTATTGTTTGAATGGGGTTATCTATGACTCCCTTTCCATTTCTGTTTCTAGCACAAAATATACTTCCATCTCGTTTATACTTGGAAATCGTAAAACTTCAACGGAAACCAAGCCCATCGGCTGTGCATCGCCAGTACTTGCGAATTTTGCCAATGAATCGGCTTCTCTGTTTTGTTCACGCAGGACATGCGAAATATCGTAATATTCAAGGTCTGCCAATAGTTCTTGAGTCCGAGCGAGGTATGGAGCAAGCCTCTACCCCTTTGCTTGATAATCTCCCTGCACTTGGTATACCACCAATTGTGAGTCACAAAAGATTTCAACCGCTCTTACTCCGAGTTCCCTGATAAGTTTAAGCCAGCAAGCAATGCTTCATACTCAGCTTCGTTATTCGTAGCTGGGAAATTAAGCTTCAAAGAATAACAAATTGATCGGTTTTCAGGGGTTACAAGAATAACTCCAGCCCCAGAACAACGGTCGTTGGATGCCCCATCGGTGTATAGTTTCCATCGAATGGAGGGAATAACATCATCACTGTTTGGTTCGTCTGATATGGTGAATTCTACGATGAAGTCTGCTAGCGCTTGCCCTTGTATAGCCCTTCGTGGTAGGTAGGTGATATCAAACTGACTCAACTCAATATTCCATTTTAACAACCTTCTAGAGGTTTCTGGTCATTGGAGTACCTATCGCAGGGGTTAATCGGTATAAACACTGATCGGGTGTGCTTGAAAATACGGACGGAGCTTGCGTGATGCAATCACCAAGCACTAGGCTAGCTTCTCAATTTTAGGATAGTTTATCTCTGCCCCCATTAAACGTTTACTGACATCGTACACCGGCTTTTGAACTCGGTCCTCCTCGCAAACAAAAGCCGTACTAATGGCATGTTGAGATACAGCCAAGTATACATACAACACTTCATGGTCTATAGGCTTCGACAGGACCGGGGGACTTTCTAAATGTTTTACCAGAGCTCGGAATGCATCCTCGCAGTTGGGCGTCCATTCAAAATTTCTCTTCCCTTTCTTTATCACATCGAAGAAGGGAATACACTTGTCTATCGCTCTGGATATGAATCGACTCAGCGCGACCACTTTTCCATTCAGGCTTTGTACTTGCTTTATAGTTCTGGGCACTTGTATGTCTCGAATAGCCTAAATCTTTTCTGTGTTAGCTTCAATTCCCCGTGCATTAACAATGAAACCCAAAAACTTTCATGACGCAACGCCAAAGGAACACTTCAGAGGATTGATTTTCATTCCGTAATACCTGAGTAAACCAAACATTTCTGCCGAGTCTTGAATGTGGTCGTTTGACTGCCGTGACTTCACGAGCATGTCATCCACATAGACTTCCATCGTCCTACCAATTTGGTCTTTAAACATCTGATTCACCAGACGTTGATAAGTCGCTCCTGCATTTTTCAATCCGAAAGGCATCACTACATAACAGTACAGTCCAACGTCTGTGACAAAACTAGTGTGTTCCTATCTGGAATGTGCATCGGGATTTGATTATATCCCGAGTACGCTTCCATAAATGATAATAACTCATGTCCTGCTGTTGAGTCGACCAACTGATCAATTCTGGATAAAGGGAAACTATCCTTAAGGCATGCTTTGTTCAGATCTGAGTAAGCCACGCAGGTCCTCCATTTCCTATTCGCTTTTCTCATTGGTACGGGGTTAGAAACCCATTCTGGGTAGAGGGCGTCGCGGACAAACCCATTGGCTTTGAGTTTGTCCACCTCCTCTCTGAGAGCAGCGGACCTCTCCAGGTCCATGCCGCTCCTTTTTTGCTTCACCAACACGTATTTCGGGTCTATGTTCAACATATGACTCGCAAATGGCAGGAGAAGTCCCACACATATCGGAATGCATCCAAGCGAAGACATCTAGATTCACTCGGAGCAAATCAGTTAGATCCTCGATCATCGAGGGGTCGAGTTGTGATCCGATTTTAATTACTCGCGACAGGTCATCGCGATTGACCAGAACGTCAATCGTTAGTTCAGCCGGTGCTGCTTTTGCCTCCTTGGGTTCCTCATCATCGTCCCTCGGATCTATGTCTCTATATATCCGATCATGTTGCTCGAGCTAAGGCTCAGGCATTACTTGTCAATCTTCAGTGGCTCAGATGCGAACAGAGCTGTCCACAACTTTTCCTTTCTCTCTTCGCTAGGCCTCTCTCAGCTCAGCTACATAATACGCACGACCAGTCGCCTGATCGCCATGCACAACACCAACTCCTTTATCCGTCAGAAACTTCAAGGTTAAACACCACGGGGCCAAAGCTGCCCTAAACTCTTCCAGGGCCGGTCGACCTAGAAACACATTATACGGAGAATCGACATCCAAAACGATGAACGGTAGGATCCGCACCCTTCTATGTTCACCTTCTCTAAGTTCAACTGGCAATTCAACAAAACCCATTGCATCAGTAGCTGCACCATTAAAGCCATGAATACGGGCTTTAGATGGTTTTAGATCCTTTGTCTCCATCTTCATCTGGTCATATGCTTTTTTGAAGATGATGTTAACAGAACTTCCACGGTCAATCAGTATTCTTCTCACAAACGCTGGCCCAATAGTGGCCGAGATGACCATCGGGTCAATGGTAGGTGCCTCCACCTGATCGGCATCTCTACTTCTGAACACTATATCATCCGTCATCATTCGCTGCTGCTTAGTCGGAGTCCCATCCTCCGTGTTTGAACAACATTCAAAACCTGCATGCTTTAGGGAACTAGCATAACGCTCCATTTCTTGCCAATTCTTATCTACAGGGTGAGGCCCATCGACTATCGTGTTTATGACTAATCTACCTCTAGTCCGAACAGGTTCCTCAGATCATCATGGAGCCTGTCCGCGATTGGGGTCGGATGTCCCCTGTCCGCCTTCCTGAGGATTCTTTACAAACTCCTGTAACTTTTTCCGTCAAATCAGATTTTCAATTGCATCATGGAGGTGCCTACAATCCTCGGTATTGTGCCCGTAAGTTTCATGGAAGCGGCAATACTTCCCAGTCCACTTTTGTTCCTCGGTGGACTCTTTTGGGCGTGGCTTTCGATATTGGAAAGTATTACCGGTCGATAGGTAAATATTTTCTAGAGATGCGTTCAGAGGAGTGTATTCATTGTAAGCTGGGATCCTTGGTTTCCACTTTTCGGCTTCCCTTTTCTTTCCAGAATTTCCTCCTCTGGATCCTTTTAACTGCTCAGGCTTGTTTTGAACATTGACATGGACTTTTCCTGAGTTATCACCAGATTGTTTTATAGCAATGTTGCTCTGCACAGTCTCTTTGCCGGGTCCTGGTGCATTATCTCGCCTCGTCCACCTGGCTTCCTCCCTTCTTATAAATTGGCGCGCCTTTGAAATAAAACGTTCCAGCATAGCCGGAGGCTTTCCTGCCAGCCAATCACCAAACTCTGAATCCGGATCTACTCCTCGCATCATGGCTATTAAAATGGCATGGTCATTTGGGTTGCTAACTTCAGTAGCAGCAACGTGGAATCTTTGTAAGTACTCCTTTAACGATTCCCCTAGGGCCTGAATTACACTAGACAATGACATAACGTCCTTGGGATGAGTGGCATGAATCCTGAACTGCTCCACAAATTTTGTTGCTAACTCATCAAAATTGGAGATAGATCGCGGAGGAAGTCGGTTGAACCACATGGTAGCGATTCTAGATAAAGTTATTAGAAAACACCTACATTTAGTTGCATCGTTTGCCCTAGCTGAATCCATCATCCACCCATACCCCATTACATGCTATCAGGGATCAGTCTTCCCTTTGTAGGCCGAGATAGTTGGCATATTAAACTTCCTGGGGTACTCAGCCTGTAGGATAGCATCTGTGAATGGAGTATGACTCCTAGATACGCCCCAATCATCATTAGTTAAACCTTGATTTTCCCTCATCAGCTGTCTGACCATGGCTGATAGGTCTGGGGTTTGTATGGAAGATGGCAAGTTGGAATCCGTTCTACGGGACCGTTCCGGTTGGTGCCTCCACTGTTTGCGATCTACCAAATATGTATCCTGGGGACCTACTTCGTCGTGACCTTGGTAAGCCAGTCGTCTAGCTTCCACCCGCGCTCCAAATCCTAAGTTTACTGTTTCAGCTTGAGCGAGATTTCCCTGGTGCACTGCACCTGTTTGCGTTGTTTCAGTTCTACGGCGTCTACGCTTGGGAGGTTCATCAGATGAAGCAGAGCTGTCGGATGAGGAGTAGGAAGCGGGACTTCCTCCAGCATTCTGATGTTGTTGTTGAGTAAGCTGAGTCATGAGATTGGCGTTAGCTTGAATCTGCTCGTTAAGCTGTCTCCTGCTTTCCACGAGTTCTCTCATCAGCTCGTTGAACTCTGTTCTGGTGACAACTTCCGTTTGGTTTTGGGCGGCCATGGTCCCTACGCCAGGATTAGCTTGTTGATTGCTGGGTCCTATTTGCTGGATGCTAGCGGTCTCGTTGACATCCGCATTGTGGGAGGCTGATCTAGTACATGGTCTTCCCATTGTAGAGTTATCGGTTGGAACTCTGAGTAGAATCAATGGACTTCTTGTGAATGAACTCGGATCTTCTTCGGGGAATTTCCTCAATCCAGTAGCAACAAAGGAGATCCTAACAGCCTGAGAATGCGCTCTCAGTGAAAGCACCAAAATTGGTCACTAACACCCGAGGAAAGATTTGTGTAGAGAGATTAATGAAGATAGAAAATTAAAATGGAGAAAAATATGCAATAGAATCTGCAGAAACGAGAACACCGAAAATATAGTGGTTCGGCGTAACTGCCTACGTCCACTTTGAGTATAATCTTTATTGATTCTTATAAATCATTGAATACAGATACAATCCATACACTAACGACTTGATTATAGGTTTGGATGAAAAATAGATGAGTCTTCGAAATGGCAGAGTCTCCCCGGAGTTCTCGAAAAAAGATCCCTTTTCACTGCGCCCCTGCCCCTCTATTTATAGACGAAGATAGGTTGGACTTCCTTCACGGACCCAGGAACAAGGTACTTCGGCCCATAGTAGGTGACTTCTACGCATCGAGCCAGGCATGCCGAACGGCGGTTGCCGAGCCTCCTCGACCGATCCAGTGGGAGTCTCGCTATTTACACAAAGCAGATTGTGAAAGGACTCGAAGCAAGCGGCAATACGATTCGAAGCAAAGAAGTGTATGCACGCCACTCTGTTGTAGGATGAACCAATCAAGAGCCATTATAAAAGTTCACCGTCCCAAGTCCGCTGCCCCATGCATGCCGAACAACTAAGTTCGAATCACAGGCACCGAAACTCAACTGACCAAACTGTCTTGGTTCTGGTCCTTTGACCGAGCGACGTATGCCATGCTACCTCAACTCTTTTGACCGAACGATGCGCACCGAACTACCTTGACCAAGCGGCATGTGACTCAGTTCTTCTGAGGCCGGTCCACGACCAGCCAAACCATCAAGATTAACCTCACCCATACCGAGCAGCTGAGGTTGAACGCCTCTTGACCGAGCCACCTTGTTGTTCCTATCTTGGATGAGCGATGATCCCCTCTTCAAGACCGAGCGACGATCTTCCCTTCAAGGCCGAGCGGTGAGTGGCCGAACCACCTTTACCTAACTACCCTAGCCGAGCCACTCTCGACCGGCCCGCCACATTCACATTCCAATTCCGGTCCAACTTGCATGCTTGTGCCTCACAACCACGCCGACTAACATCAGACATGGCGAACCAACTTGTAGAGTACGAAACAAACCCAAATCACACACTAGCCTCTTATATTTCCAACCCGTCCTTAGTTTAAGTCCCATCCAGGTTCAACCATAGGCTCTACGACTGTCGCTCAGAAGCCGGGCCACAGTACCGGGTAATAATTATCATTGTTTATGCTTTGTAGTTGATTTCTATATTCCACAATTAAGATTCATACTTTATTCAGTTTTTTCCCACTTTGTCCTTATTGAGTTGTGTTATTCTTTTTTTTTCCTTTAATCCTCATGCGTTTATCATATGTTTGAGTGATAAAGGTGTTCTCTTACTTTTCTATGCATAGTTAAACTTACAACATGCAGTTTTTTTTTACATAATTGAATCATCAAACGGTGTGCGTTTACATTACATGTTGATGGTTCATTCACCATTTCATAATGAGTTTCTTCTTACTAAATTTTCATATGATGAAATACAAAAATAAAACTACCTATGAGCATGATATGTGAATGATAACCCTAAAGGGATATGTCAAGCCCCATTAACTCAAATTACAAATAGTAGGTTGTTCTAGATTGGGATTCCTAAAGTCATGGAGTCAAACTTCCAAAACGTTAAAATAAGCTCTATGCTTTTATTCTTAAAAAAAGGATAATTATAAATGTTAATATGCTGCAAAAAGGTAACAATCAACGCTTTTGATAATTGATACAAATGAAGTTTTAGAACATAACTAACTGAGTTTTATGATGAAAAATTTGCATTTTCTGGAATGACCCTCCTATTTACACACTAATTTTATTAGTGATTTTTTTTTAGAGATGATATATAGATATATCATCCATTACAAATATATTTTCCAGGGTCATTTTCTTTCTCTAATAAACAAAAATATATCCAGGATCTTTCACAATATAAAAATATTGTTGTAATTCTAAATCATTTTTAACATACATATATGAAGATATCTATGTTATATTCTGCTTTAATCAGAGCATGATAATAAGTAGAAATCCTTTTTAAATTTGCAAAAATGTGATAAATTCCCTTTTTAAAAGAAAACTTATTGTATCCTTATTTTTGGACTATAGTGTCCACTGGAAATATGTACCTTAGGCTGTTATTATAATTAAGAAATGATCAAGCAATAATCAGTGGAAAGCAAGCTTATAATATAGATGATTTTCTTAAAGTCTGGATAGTATCAAACTCAGGTTAAAAGAAAGTGGATCATAAGTGAACACAAGCAACATCTAGGCGTAATGGAAACGCGCCTAACTTATACATTCAAGGTCACGAGTTCGAGTGCTATGCTGGTCGGTTCAAACACAATTTTTGGTTTTTCTTTTTTATTTTTCTCCTGTATGGTTAGAAATCTGATACCTACCTATATTTGTACATATATATTTAATTTTTGCCTATAACCTAACATACAAAACAATTCTTCTTACATAACTATTTTTAAAACCCATTCTTACAACTGTTTTAAGAATTTACATTTATATTTTTGCCCAATATCAACATGTACACAGATATACATGTACATGTCAGTGTCTTTGTTCATTTTCCAGAAAACTGAGCTCAAATGTTCCCTTGCTTCATTGATTTGAAGTGAAACATTTGGCCTGACCTATGGCCTAACCATGTGGTTACTCTGGTCATTCTTTTGTTTGCATTTTTACAACCCAGATTATACACAAAACATTGATACCTCTCCTTTTCAAAAACATGTTTATATATTTTTGTATGAATCAGACACCTTGTGATCAGATATATATCATTCTTCCTAACCATAATTCTCTTTTTAAAAATATATCTTCAGAGTATATACACATTTTCTTGCATTTGGACATATATCAATATCATGAATTGAAAACATAGCAGTTTAATCCTTTTCTGGGTTTCCCCAATATAATTTTCTACATATCTATTTTTTTAAAAGGACTCAGGATTAACTGAAATCATCATAAATGATTATGCTTATAAAATCCAGGTTTTTCCTCTAAATCAAAACAACTTTAGCAAATAGGTTTTCAAATCAGTTTAACATCAATATCCTTAGTACATACCAAATCAGAAATAACCAGAAACAACATAGCACATGTCTCTTACAAGTTCTTCCTACTTAATACATTTAGATAGCCATATCAATCAGGGAATACATGCATGAATTAACACATTCTAGCTTTTATTTCTAATTATCTTAGCATCCTCTATTCCATATCTTTTTAATCTTGCTTACTTATCTCCATCACAACCTGCAAAAGCATCAGTGGCTGCCCCATTATAAATGAGACACCCCCATGTGCCATGAGCAATAAGGGTCAGATCTATGATCTGGTGTGAGCATTTCTAACATATCCATGATATTAAGCTAAGGATACAGCATAAATATACTTTGCATACTTGACAGGTATTATCATATACAATACATAAGAGCAAACATATGCATTAAAACAACTTTTATCTGGAACTACTAAGGTTGCCTTTTCTTTTTCTTATAAATTCCTGGCCTCATCTGCTATAAGGAATCAAAGGGACACATTGCCATGAACTAATTAACATCATGGCACAAAGATCTCAGGACTTAAACAAGCCATGTGCCAACTTGTCTACTTCAAATAGGACAAGCATTCCAGCAGCCTTCTTGGCACAAAATCCTTAGTTATATCACTAAGTGTATTTTTGTTCATTCTATCAATGATAGCTAGGTGTACAAACCACCTGTACACATGAAGCATACTAGTTACCTTGCAGACATAATATTGCAAGCAGTTAAAGGTTACTTTCTAGAGGTATAACACCCCAGTCATTCCATCTCACATTATTTAGCATATAAACACCCTATTCAAGCATATACCAGAATGTTTGCAACTGAGAATAAATGCATGGCTCTATTGGGTTTATTTTGATTTTGCAAGCAACTATGTTTAGCCAGATTTTTAATCTTGTTTAAACATAGTTTTTAGGCTTGTAAATTTCTGTTTGGTTTAGGGCTCAGCACTTATAGAGAAAGACTCCATTGCACCCTTAACCAATTATTTCAAGCCTCAGCACCATACCAATGTATATGCAGCCCATAGTTTTCTTTTTTTTTCATTCTTTGTCTTAAGCCATGATTCAGACTAGTTACAAATACTCTATTATATGTTCTTTAAGGTTTTGGTATAACATACAGAGATGAAAATAGAACAACAAAGTTATACATCCAGCATAGCACATCATATCTCATCAAACATTCATGAAACCATCAGTAGCCAACATAGTTTGTAAATCAAAACATGCAAAATATAGCATATAAGAGCTTGGCTGCCTAATCCCAGGTCTTAATGCCATGTATATGAGTGAGGATACTCACCTAAATGCTTACACAAGCTTAAACCAGAAAACCCTTCAAATCTTTAGCCTTATCTTCCTCTTCTTCCTTAGGTTAATTAATTAGTGAGAGAGCAGTTTTCTGATTGGGCTCTTGGTTTAAATAAGGGTTCTGTCTAGGGTTTTGGGTGATGCAAAATCCCTATTTTAGCCCAGACCAGAATCATGCATTTGGCATTGCATATTCCCTCCCTCTTAACCCTTAATGTCCCGGCCAATATTTTGAAACAAGACTAAATTGTGCCCATTTTCTTTCCTTTTCAGAAAGTGATTACTTTAAGTATTTTTATTATACTTACCTCAAACATGATAATGGTGTGACTTTCTATTTTCTGCCTATGTACATTTGCTTTCTTGCACTTTGGTTCTTACTGTTTTAGTGATTCCTTTATTAATTTTCTGCTCAAATAATATCTGGATATATATATATATATACATTTATACAACTATGGGTGTTAATTTAACTTTAACCTTTTATTTGCAGAAAACATGTGCATACTTATGTGCATTTCTACACCTATTATTCAAATAAAAATTTCACTTATTCATTATAAATCAATGTTCTCTTCTGCCTTAATTTTCAGACAAGTAATATATATATATACACACATCCTCAGGAATTTTAATATTCATGTCTAGGCCTATATTTCCTTTATTTAAAACATTTTATCTAAATGTTTTCCTTCCTTGTTTTATTATTCAGGAATTCTGGATTTTCCCTTAGTGCCATAACTAGTGTGCACGTGCACACATGCACACAACCTTGCACCACTGAAAATCCCACCTATATAATAATTCTGATTTTCCCCCAGAATTTTAATCATTTATTTAAAAGAATTTTTCCTCAAAATCTTGGGGTATTACAATCACCCCTTCTTTTAGGAATTGTGCCCTCACAATTTGCAGCATATTCTTTGAGTACTTCTACATTCTTAGGAAAAAAAAAATTATTCAAATATGCATGAGCAAATCAATTAGTCACTGTCTATCATACATATCATACTTTCTTAGTAATCTAAGAATTTACCTTTTAAATTTGCAAAGAGCCTAGGGTAATCCATCCTGATTTTATCCTCTAGCTCCCAAGTACAATCACTAGGATCTATACTCCATTGAATTTTTACAAGCTTCAATGTCTTGTTTCTTAATTTCTTTTCTTCCCTTGCCATAATTCCCACTGGCTCTTTCTCATAGATTAGATCTGGATTAATCTGAACTTCAGTAGGCTTTTCTAAGATTTCCTCCTTGTCATGTACCCATCTCCTTAGTTGTGACACATGAAACACATTGTGCATTGCACTCATCTTCTCTGGAAGCTCCAGCTTATAGGCTAGTGAGCCTATCCTCTCCAAAATCTTGTATGGTCCAACATATCTGGGTCTGAGTTTCCCCTGCTTGCCAAATCTCAAGACTTTCTTCATTGGTGAAACCTTAATGAAGACATAATCACCTACTTTGAATTCCACTGACTTCCTCTTTGCATCAGCATACTTCTTTTGCCTATCTTGAGCTACTGCCATCCTCTTTCTCACCAGTCCTATTTTCTCTGTGATGTCCTTGACATATTCTGGCCCTAGGATAGCTTTCTCTCCTGCCTCAACCCAACACATAGGTGATAGACATGGCTTTCCATATAGGGCTTCAAAGGGTGCCATTCCAATTGTACTCTGGTGGCTATTATTGTATGTGAACTCAGCCAAATGGAGGTGGTCCTCCCAATTTCCTCCAAAGTCTAACACACATGCTCTAAGCAAATCCTCTAAAATCTTGTTTACCACTTCTGTTTGCCCATCTGATTGGGGGTGATAAGCAGTGCTTAGGCACAATTCACTCCCCATAGCTTCTTGGAAGCTCTTCCAGAATCTTGAAGTGAAGATTGTATCCCTATCACTCACTATAGTTTTAGGAACACCATGCAGTTTTACCACTTCTCTCATAAAAGTTTGGGCTAACCTAGGTGCATTTCTGTCTGCTTTTACTGGTATGAAGTGGGCTACTTTAGTCAGCCTATCTACAATCACCCAAATACTTGTATTTCCCTTCTTGGATCTAGGAAGACCATCTATGAAATCCATAGATATGTCTTCCCACTTCCACTGTGGTATGCTAAGTGGCTGCAACAACCCTGAAGGTCTTTGGGTCTCAGCTTTTATTTGTTGACAAACCATGCACTTAGCAACATATCTAGCTACACTAGACTTCATTCCCTTCCACCAATAGTCCCTTTTTAAGTTTTGGTACATTTTGGTGCTGCCTGGATGTATGGAATATTTGCTCCTATGGTACTCATTAAGGATTTCTTCTTTCAATTCTATGATGTTTGGGACACATATCCTTCCCTTGTACCTTAAGTATCCTTTTACATCTATGTGATAATCCTTTACTTCCTCCTTCTTTAATAGGAGAGACCTCTTTTCTGCTAAGTCTTGATCTTCTTCTTGCATCTTTGCCACCTTCAAGGCCAAATTTGATTGTAAAGTAATTAAACTTAACCTTCCTTTACTCCTTTCTTCCTCAATTATCTCCATACTTATCCCACTGCTCTCATCTATTTCCAAATCAGTGAGCATGGTCAAGTCTCTAAACTCCTCCATCATTAACATGGCCATTTTTGCATGCTGCCTACTCAATGCATCTGCCACTTTATTAGCCTTGCTTGGTGTATAAAGTATATCTAAGTCATAAGTAGCAAGAAATTCAACCCATCTGTGTTGTCTCATATTTAAATCTTTCTGTGAATAGAGATACTTTAAGGCCTTGTGATCAGTGTATAAAATGAACTTTGCACCCAATAAATAATGCCTCCAGAGCTTTAAGGCATATACTACTGCTGCCAACTCAAGATCATGAGTTGCATATCTAGTTTCATGGGGTTTTAGTTGTCTAGATGCATAGGCTATGACCTGATCTTGCTGCATCAACACAGCCCCTAGCCCTGACCCACATGCATCTGTATATACAACTAATCCCTCATTGCCTTCTGGTACTCTCAACACTGGTGATTTTACCAAAGCCTCCTTGATCTGGGTGAAAGCTTGTTCACACTTATCAGTCCATATAAACTTTTGGTTCTTCCTAGTCAGGTTAGTGAGTGGCATTGCTATTTTAGAAAATCCTTGTATAAACCTTCTATAGTATCCTGCCATCCCCATGAATGACCTAACTTCACTAACATTGTTAGGCTTCTTCCATGCTTGGATTGCTACTATCTTATTGGGGTTTACAGAAATTCCTCTAGCAGAGACAACATGTCCAAGAAAGTGTACTTCCTCTTGCCAGAACACACACTTAGAGAACTTTGCTTTCAAATCTTTTTCTCTTAATCTAGATAAGACCAAATGTAAGTGGTTCTCATGTTCCTCTATTGTTTTAGAGTAGATTAGAATGTCATCTATAAAAATCAGAACAAACTTGTCTAAGTAATCTCTGAATATCCTATTCATTAGGTCTACAAAGTAAGAAGGGGCATTTGTTAGCCCAAATGGCATAACCAGAAACTCATACAATCCATATCTTGTGTTGAATGCTGTATATTTAACACTTGATTCCTCAACCTTCATCTGATGAAACCCAGATGCCAAGTCTAGCCTAGAAAACACTTTAGCTCCACTGAGTTGATCAAAGAGATCATCTATCCTGGGTAATGGGTATTTGTTTTTGATGGTTACATTGTTTAATTCTCTATAATCTATACACATTCTTAAAGTACCATCATTCTTTTTAACAAATACTACAGGAGCACCCCAGCATGAATTACTTGGCCTTATAAACCCCTTGGCTTCTAATTCTTCCAGCTGGTTCTTTAGCTCCTTTAATTCACTTGGCCCCATCCTGGTAGGCTTTTTGATAACTGGGCTAGCCCCAGGCATAAGGTTAATCTGGAATTCAACAGGTCTATGGTGTGAGACACCTTTTACTTCCCCAAATACATCCAAGTATTCTTTAACTATGGGGATTTCATTAATAGCTATTTCCTTGGGATTATTTTCTAATTCAATTAAATGATTTAGACTGTTTTTCTTTGATAGGTTCACATAGAATTGTAACCCTTTGGCCTTTAGAATTTTGTAGTGAAATGGTGGATGCATCTAGGTTAATTATGGCTTTGAATTGTCTTAGCCAATCTGCCCCTAATATAACTCCTATATTTGGGAAATTTAGAACATATAAATTGGAAACAAATGTGTTTCCCCCTATGTTCAAATTCACATCCACACAAATCATATGTAATACACTAGAACTTCCTAAAGGGCTTTTTATTAACAGAGGTATTTCAGCCAAATTGCAGTTCATTTTCAACCTTTTAACTATTTCATGGGAAATGAGTGAGTGGGTTGCCCCGGTATCATATATTACAGCTAAAGGTATGGTACAAATAAATAGTGTACCTTCCACTTGACCATGGTTTTCAGCATTAGCCTCAATTATGGCCTTGCCCCTACCTTCCAGGTTTGCCACTTTCCCCTGTTGCTTGTATTCTGGGCAATTTCTTTTCATATGCCCTTCCTTCCCACATAGAAAGCATTTGAAAGCTCCCCCTTTAAGCTCTGGGCATCTTGGCTTAATATGGCCTTCTTTCCCACAATGGTTGCAAACTATTTTTCTTTTGGCTTCATTGGGTTTTGCATCTACTGCCTTCTTACCATCTGCCTCTCCTTTCTTCTTATCATAAGGATGGTACTTCCCTTTGTTCTTCTTGTTGCTATTGTTTTTGAAGCTCCTAAACTTATCTCTTTCCTTGTCATGCTGCTCAATCTTCAGAGCCAAATCTATCACTTGATCAAAAGTTCTGTCAGCATAAGGCAGTATAGCCCTGCTAAGCCCTGGGTTCAATCCCTTGATGTATCTATCATTTTTGGATGCTTCATCAGCCACTAACATTGCCCCATAGGTTGACAATCCCTCAAACTTCTGGGTGTATTCTGTGACATTCATAGTCCCCTGTCTAAGTTTGATGAACTCCTCAAGTAAAGTGGTTTTTGCTGAGGCTGGAACAAACCTTGCCTCTAACATCTCCTTAAATTGATTCCAATTAATATCATTTTCATTCCGGCCAGCTATGATCACCTCCCACCAACTCAAAGCTGCACCTTTTAATTGCCTTGAGGCCACTTGCCTCTTCCTTTGGTCATCTAGTTGCATATCAGTGAAGATCCTCTCTAATGTCCTCAGCCATGCTTGAATCTCCATTACACTTTCAGTTCCTTCAAAGCTCTTGCCTCCCAAGTTGGTATAAGTCTTCACTAACTTGGAGAGCTCCTCATATGGGTTCTCAGGTCTGTGCCCAATTCCATCTCTCAAAACTCTCACAAATTCCTGCATGTCAAGCATTTGTGGTGTGCTAGATCCTCCTTGATGATGAGACCCTCTTCCTACCATATTTCTAAAAGTATATGTATTTCATCTTATTAGTTTATAACACTTAGCTTTAATTTTAAATTGGTTGTATCTTTCCTATTTAATCATTGTGTATGTCACATGCACACACATACATACATTCAGGGAATACTTATAAACAGTCAAATATACAAACAAACCTAGTATAAACATAAGCATACAAACATTTTGCTATGTTAGTTAAAACATAGCTCTGATACCAAATGGAATGACCCTCCTATTTACACACTAATTTTATTAGTGATTTTTTTTTAGAGATGATATATAGATATATCATCCATTACAAATATATTTTCCAGGGTCATTTTCTTTCTCTAATAAACAAAAATATATCCAGGATCTTTCACAATATAAAAATATTGTTGTAATTCTAAATCATTTTTAACATACATATATGAAGATATCTATGTTATATTCTGCTTTAATCAGAGCATGATAATAAGTAGAAATCCTTTTTAAATTTGCAAAAATGTGATAAATTCCCTTTTTAAAAGAAAACTTATTGTATCCTGATTTTTGGACTATAGTGTCCACTGGAAATATGTACCTTAGGCTGTTATTATAATTAAGAAATGATCAAGCAATAATCAGTGGAAAGCAAGCTTATAATATAGATGATTTTCTTAAAGTCTGGATAGTATCAAACTCAGGTTAAAAGAAAGTGGATCATAAGTGAACACAAGCAACATCTAGGCGTAATGGAAACGCGCCTAACTTATACATTCAAGGTCACGAGTTCGAGTGCTATGCTGGTCGGTTCAAACACAATTTTTGGTTTTTCTTTTTTATTTTTCTCCTGTATGGTTAGAAATCTGATACCTACCTATATTTGTACATATATATTTAATTTTTGCCTATAACCTAACATACAAAACAATTCTTCTTACATAACTATTTTTAAAACCCATTCTTACAACTGTTTTAAGAATTTACATTTATATTTTTGCCCAATATCAACATGTACACAGATATACATGTACATGTCAGTGTCTTTGTTCATTTTCCAGAAAACTGAGCTCAAATGTTCCCTTGCTTCATTGATTTGAAGTGAAACATTTGGCCTGACCTATGGCCTAACCATGTGGTTACTCTGGTCATTCTTTTGTTTGCATTTTTACAACCCAGATTATACACAAAACATTGATACCTCTCCTTTTCAAAAACATGTTTATATATTTTTGTATGAATCAGACACCTTGTGATCAGATATATATCATTCTTCCTAACCATAATTCTCTTTTTAAAAATATATCTTCAGAGTATATACACATTTTCTTGCATTTGGACATATATCAATATCATGAATTGAAAACATAGCAGTTTAATCCTTTTCTGGGTTTCCCCAATATAATTTTCTACATATCTATTTTTTTAAAAGGACTCAGGATTAACTGAAATCATCATAAATGATTATGCTTATAAAATCCAGGTTTTTCCTCTAAATCAAAACAACTTTAGCAAATAGGTTTTCAAATCAGTTTAACATCAATATCCTTAGTACATACCAAATCAGAAATAACCAGAAACAACATAGCACATGTCTCTTACAAGTTCTTCCTACTTAATACATTTAGATAGCCATATCAATCAGGGAATACATGCATGAATTAACACATTCTAGCTTTTATTTCTAATTATCTTAGCATCCTCTATTCCATATCTTTTTAATCTTGCTTACTTATCTCCATCACAACCTGCAAAAGCATCAGTGGCTGCCCCATTATAAATGAGACACCCCCATGTGCCATGAGCAATAAGGGTCAGATCTATGATCTGGTGTGAGCATTTCTAACATATCCATGATATTAAGCTAAGGATACAGCATAAATATACTTTGCATACTTGACAGGTATTATCATATACAATACATAAGAACAAACATATGCATTAAAACAACTTTTATCTGGAACTACTAAGGTTGCCTTTTCTTTTTCTTATAAATTCCTGGCCTCATCTGCTATAAGGAATCAAAGGGACACATTGCCATGAACTAATTAACATCATGGCACAAAGATCTCAGGACTTAAACAAGCCATGTGCCAACTTGTCTACTTCAAATAGGACAAGCATTCCAGCAGCCTTCTTGGCACAAAATCCTTAGTTATATCACTAAGTGTATTTTTGTTCATTCTATCAATGATAGCTAGGTGTACAAACCACCTGTACACATGAAGCATACTAGTTACCTTGCAGACATAATATTGCAAGCAGTTAAAGGTTACTTTCTAGAGGTATAACACCCCAGTCATTCCATCTCACATTATTTAGCATATAAACACCCTATTCAAGCATATACCAGAATGTTTGCAACTGAGAATAAATGCATGGCTCTATTGGGTTTATTTTGATTTTGCAAGCAACTATGTTTAGCCAGATTTTTAATCTTGTTTAAACATAGTTTTTAGGCTTGTAAATTTCTGTTTGGTTTAGGGCTCAGCACTTATAGAGAAAGACTCCATTGCACCCTTAACCAATTATTTCAAGCCTCAGCACCATACCAATGTATATGCAGCCCATAGTTTTCTTTTTTTTTCATTCTTTGTCTTAAGCCATGATTCAGACTAGTTACAAATACTCTATTATATGTTCTTTAAGGTTTTGGTATAACATACAGAGATGAAAATAGAATAGACAAAGTTATACATCCAGCATAGCAGATCATATCTCATCAAACATTCATGAAACCATCAGTAGCCAACATAGTTTGTAAATCAAAACATGCAAAATATAGCATATAAGAGCTTGGCTGCCTAATCCCAGGTCTTAATGCCATGTATATGAGTGAGGATACTCACCTAAATGCTTACACAAGCTTAAACCAGAAAACCCTTCAAATCTTTAGCCTTATCTTCCTCTTCTTCCTTAGGTTAATTAATTAGTGAGAGAGCAGTTTTCTGATTGGGCTCTTGGTTTAAATAAGGGTTCTGTCTAGGGTTTTGGGTGATGCAAAATCCCTATTTTAGCCCAGACCAGAATCATGCATTTGGCATTGCATATTCCCTCCCTCTTAACCCTTAATGTCCCGGCCAATATTTTGAAACAAGACTAAATTGTGCCCATTTTCTTTCCTTTTCAGAAAGTGATTACTTTAAGTATTTTTATTATACTTACCTCAAACATGATAATGGTGTGACTTTCTATTTTCTGCCTATGTACATTTGCTTTCTTGCACTTTGGTTCTTACTGTTTTAGTGATTCCTTTATTAATTTTCTGCTCAAATAATATCTGGATATATATATATATATACATTTATACAACTATGGGTGTTAATTTAACTTTAACCTTTTATTTGCAGAAAACATGTGCATACTTATGTGCATTTCTACACCTATTATTCAAATAAAAATTTCACTTATTCATTATAAATCAATGTTCTCTTCTGCCTTAATTTTCAGACAAGTAATATATATATATACACACATCCTCAGGAATTTTAATATTCATGTCTAGGCCTATATTTCCTTTATTTAAAACATTTTATCTAAATGTTTTCCTTCCTTGTTTTATTATTCAGGAATTCTGGATTTTCCCTTAGTGCCATAACTAGTGTGCACGTGCACACATGCACACAACCTTGCACCACTGAAAATCCCACCTATATAATAATTCTGATTTTCCCCCAGAATTTTAATCATTTATTTAAAAGAATTTTTCCTCAAAATCTTGGGGTATTACATTTTCATGCTTTGGTAGTACATAACTATTAACTGGTTTCAAAAAAATTTTGTTTTCCAGATTTAGATTGTACCATGTCCAATGTGGTTAAAGCTGATGAATTTTTGTTTCTGTTTTTTTCCTATTAAACTTACACTTATTGGAACATAATTTAAAGTGACTATATGTATATATATGTATGGAACATAATTTAAAGTATGTGTGTGTATATGTATGTATGTATGTATGATTGAACTTACACTTGTTGCATTACAGTCTTCTTTCACATTTTCATAAACCAAAATAAATAATTCTCATCTATAAAAGCTCCTCGAACTGCTCAAGTACTTTGTGCCCAACTAAGATATATAAATGTGGTGTGGGGTGTGCGTCTATCTGTGTAGTTAAAGCGCTTAGCAGTTCTATAACGGTGGAGGTGCAAAGAGTTATACCAGGGATATAGCAGAAAATAGCGGAGGTGCAAAAGCTTCATTATATATAAAACCGAATATTTAAAGTTAATTTATTCTTGTTCTCACACTATTTGTATAGAAAAAAGAATTTTTTTTAATCTTATATAACAATACTGAAGAATGTCATGATTTATGTAGACTAGATTTTGTAACTACAATAGATTTCTAACTTATATTGAGTACTTATGCCTTAAAATTAGGTCTTTAGCTTAACTTTGCTGATTTAATTTAAAAGAAGTGTGTTGCTAAAAGCACCCAAGAAAGTGCTTCCAAATACCATTTCTAAAGAATACCACAATTATTTAAAATATATGCTACCTAATACCATAATAATTAAAAAAAGCACCCAAGCCCTATTTTCTTATCGCTTCTACAATTGACTCATTGTCATGCTCCATTTCTTTCTCACTGCTCGTAATTTGAATTCACGAAAAACAATGTCTCCTATTAAGCAATTGAGAAAAGTAATATCAATGCGCTCCTCCTTATTTCTAAATACCACAATTTATTAACCCCTAAATAAATACATGTTGCAAATAACATTGAAAGCCTACAAAATTAGTGTAAATCAAAATCACCTCATTTCCTTCCTTAATCTAAATCAAAATTAGTGTAAATCAAATTTAGGTAGAAAGACAAATGCTAATTTTATTTTTAGACATTATATTTAGTTTTACGCTATGAAAAACTAGCATTGTCCTTCAGCCTAAAAAATAAAGTGGGAATTAGCCACAAGGGCCTCTTTAGCAAGTGAAATTAATTTCTAGGACACACAACTAAAATAATTACTTTTAAGGACAATACGCAAAATAATTAGTTTCTAGGGCCTAAAAACCTATGAAATTATGTCCTTAAAAGTATTTGGACTGCTGACTTTGTTCTTGAACGTTATTATTCTACTGACTTTGGCCTTGAATGTAATTATTTCAGATGCATGTCCTAGAAATTAATTGGACTGCAATGTTTGTCCTTCTGGTGAAATGCCCCAAAAATAAACTTGTTGTCCTTCAGCCTAATTTTTTTTTCAAAAATTATCCTTGTGTCTATCTTCCTGTTTGGAATTTATGTGATTAAGAAGAAGAAACATGGTTTAGAAAAGGAATGTGCTTTCTTCATGTAATCAATAACTGAGTGGAGAAATAAAAATGGTATTAGGAAGCATATGAATTAAATAAGATGAATTAAATTTTTTAATGGTATTAATAAGCACTTTCTAGGGTGCTTTTAGCATCACACTAAAAGAAAACCATTTAAATTATCCTTTGTATATTAATGTTGCTAAAGAATGTACTAAAAAGCCTTGATTTAGTAGGCGTAGTGAAAAATAATGGTGCTTAAAGCAGATCTTCTGTTTATTAGCACCAAATTGAAATAGTATAGTGGTTGGAGAGCGCTATGCGTTATAGCAGGATTTTGCGGGGCTTTAGCAAGGCTTTAACTGCATAGGGGGTGTGTGTGGACAAAGATAGGCTACACCTTTAATCCTCCGGATTTACACCACACATTCCAAATTAAATAATACTACTTTCTTTCCCCTTCCATTAACTATATTATTTAATTCAGAATGTGTGGTGGAAATCAAGGAGAATTAGAGGTGTAGCCAGATTGAGGTGTAGCCGATCCTTTTCATATACACACACATATAGAGGTAAAGGATCGACTATACCTCATTTTTGCTACACCTCAAATCGTTTTTGATTTCAACCGCATGTTCCGAATTAAATAATAGGGTGAAGTGGTAAGATAGAGGAGAATTATTATTTAATATGGAACATGTAACTAAAATCAAAGGAGATTCAAGGTGTAGCAAAAATGAGGTGCAGTCGATCCTTTTACACACACACACACACACACATATATATATATATGCGAACACACATATTATCACCTGTTAATATGAGCAGAGTCATGCCTAACACATGAGCTTGTCCATCATCCCGAGAGAAAAAGTTAGCACAATGATACATAGGGTAAAATGCAATAATGCTAAAGTAATAGAGTATTCATATGTAAACACTATTAACCTTGGGCACACTCAACAGCCTCATGAATTGGGTTGCTTGAGATGAATACAACATTTGTTGCATTTTATACAATCAATTAAATAAGATTAATATTATAATATATATTTTTTAGTTCACGTAAAACACAATATTTATAAAGTACATTAATACATTATACAAAAGTTTAAACGTGCTATGATAATAAACCATCACCTATATCAAACATTTAAGTATGATACATCAAACCATTTTAGCAAAAAAAAATCCTTCTTGCATTTTTTGAAGCGAACTCTTCAAATATATCATAATATTTTAGTATATCCAAATATTCATTTTTAATTGAGATCATTGTCGATCCACTTAATCTTTTTTGCAACATGATACTCCAAAGGTAAGTTTCAATTAAATTCAATTTAGAAAAGCTTCTTTCTGTCAAAGCAACCGTGACAGAAATAGTCAATAAAATCTAATATGTAACCCACACATTTAGAAATCCACTCACATTATGATAAGATCTTAAAAAAAATCAAGAAAGCTAATTGATTTTGTTACTTCCGATGGTAAAATCCTTTTCGATTGTTTAAACTCAAGGAATAATCCCTTTCCACAAATATCACTCTCTTGATTGTGTTTCAAAAATCTTTCAAGTTTCATGCATTGCTCTTTCAATTTTTTATCATCAAACATCTTAAATTTTTTATTTATAAAAAATCTAAAAATCTCTTCATAAAGCTTAAATTGTACTAATCGATCCGTAAGTGCGGTGAGCACTTGATCTATTATATGAAGAAAGTAAGTGACTTTAAATTTATCTTTCAAAGATTGACTGTCTTTAACATCAATTTCTTTATCCTCATCAAATTTCTTCTTTCTATGAATAACTCTTTTTTTCGGAAATTTAGGTTCAATGCCAACTTCTTTCGCAAATTCTTTAGCTTCATTCGTCATGTCATCATATCCAACTTCTCTAAAATTCTCAAAAAAACACAATGAGTCCTCTTACATTATTAATTGCATCCTCAATATCCATTTCCTCCGTGTGCACTAAGATTTAGGCCGAGTCCTAATTTACAAAATAAATGTGTCGAATTAGAGCTGTCATTTGTAGAATTTCATCAAATAAGGCTTAACCAACAATTGTTTTCAAATTAAAGATAAAACAGTAATCATAAAAAAAGATAAAAACCATTAATGAAGATTTCTAAAGAGCAGAAGAATGGCTTATTTTTTGCACCAGAATCACTGACACGATCCATTCATCTTCCTCCCTCTTCTAATTTTCATTATATAGGTATTTATTTCTAAAAATCAACAAAACAAGAGAAAAAAGAATCAATGGCCGCTTGCAACCTCCATCAGATTCATCCTGATTTTATTAATGCGGAAGCACCCCACTGTTGTTGTTGCTTTGCGTTAAGCATATTAAACCCTCCGCAAGAGGCGGAAGAGGTCGATAGTGCACAGTCTAGTAATGTGGTTCACCAGCAACCTAATTTCCTTAATCCACATATAAAAGCAACATCCTATGCTTTTTGACCGAACCACAAACACTATTTGGATGGATTTAGCCATCTGGGATGTTTTAGGAGAAAACCGTGCGTTGATAATCTACTCTCTGTATCAGCCGATATGGGTTGAACCCATCGTCATCAATCCCATCAATTTAGTTCCGAACCTTCCGCCTTTTCCAGATGGGCTGTAGGAAAAAGGGAATAAATCATCTTGCTGCTTTTGGTCGCCTTCAATGTTTAATTCTAGGATGCTAGTGTAATTTTGAATATGTGTATATTGACAGATCATTTTGAAAAGTGTAATGTGAAGTAATATATATATATATGGGTGTGTGTGGGGGGGGGTATTTAGATATTTTAGTTGAATTTCTTAAGTTATATTATACAGCTGAAAATGTGCTTATGTATTTATTACTTGGTTATATGGTGTTCTGATGAACAGAAAGGAATCGGAAGGTTTAGGACTTCTAAATTCCAATGAAGGCTTGTTGTCGGAAGGACTAACCATTAAGCTACTTAAACCTTCCGACAGTAAGGTAAAATTGAGGCTGGAATACCTTCCGGTCCCATCGGAAGGTTTAGTGCTACAACTTCAATTCCCTTTGGAGGGGCAAAAAGAACACTCTAGGTTACCAAAATGGTATTTAAATGGATCTCATATCATATTATTAACTTGATGTTAAGAGCAGTTTTAAACCTTGCAAAAAAAAGGAAATGAATGATGAATGAAGGAGTAGGAAAGATAACCGAAAAGTTTTAAATCGGGTTTGGAAAATGACCTCCTAGTTTTGAGGAAGGTTAAGTTGTTTAAAAGAACTCTTTTACTTGTACTTGGAACTTACATTTGCAGGAAAATGAAGCTGAAAATTATATAATTCTTAGAGTGGGTGACTTGGAAAGTCAAGAGCATCCTTTCACATGAAGGGGGGGGGGGGGGGGCAAATGTTACTTAGTAAATTCACCTTCCGCTTAAGCCATAAGGTCTCAAACAGAGGATAGAAGGAAAATAATCTGGAACAGACATCCCGAAGAGATCGAAGGGATGCAGTCAATAATATGAAGCGGTTCAATACCTTTCGCAAAAGACGAAGGGTGTCGTTCTACAATATTCAAGAAGCTCTTACCCACCGGAGTAGGCAAACAAGTGGAAACAAGGGCATACGACCCTACGACAACCTTTTCGAAAGCAAAATAAGCCTTTCAGGCCGAATAATACACCTGTAGGATACCTTCCGATGATACCGAAAGGTTTAGGTAAAAGCAACATCCATAAGTCATCGGAAAGCAACCCTCCGACAAAGCCAAAATGTTCACAAAAGCTAGAAACCCTCCGGTACCTTCATAAGGTTCATATGCCGTACATATGACAAATCTTCCGGCAAGGGCAACGAGTTCCTAAAGACAAATGAAGGAAAAGACCGTTTGGCAGCATTCAGCAGTCCATGATGATGCACAATAAACGAACCTTCTGTCAATAACAAGAGGCCTACAACCGTGTACAAGAAGAAATCTTCCGGCAAGACCGAAAGGTTTGCAGCTGCATACAAGAGGCAACCTTCCGTACCAGACGAAGGCAGAAGGCCGGAGGGAATGCCACCTGCATCTATAAATAAGACCTAAGGGGTCCTATTTTAAGGACAGATTTTCTTTCATTCAAAAAACTTGTAACTTCTTAATCATAATTCTGTAACCCTAATTGGGGATCAAATTAGGGAAATTTAATAAAGTGAAGTCCTATTATGAATTACAAGGGAAGTCTTTTGATTTGTGAATCATTTTATTGATTACTTAACTCTTCGCTGTCATAACATCAATTTTCAGGGTTAACTCCTCTGAAAGGTTCTTACTGATAAAGTCTGAAGCTCGATTGGTTAAGGCTACAACCTCAAGCTATGAAAGACATTGATTTTTCTACTCTCACCCTTTGGTAGGGATGACAGCCGAACTAGTCTAACATGAGTAGTAACCTTCCGGAGTTACCAACATTACGATTGGAATCCTTCAACTAAAATTAGTAGATACTCATATTTTAGCAGCAACCAAGCCATCCACATCTATTAATCAATCATTCAAACCCTTTGGGATAGTCTAAGTACAGCAGAATAAAGCTTGATCCAATAGTTGAAACTCTAACACCTCTTGGCCAGGTTAAATCTAACTTCCTAATTAGAGTGACAAAACCTTACGGCAAGTTCAAAGGTTTTCATACACCATCTAGAATTTCATTATTGGTCCTATTGCCAAAGAGACTAATCACTCAAACCTTTCGAAAGTACCAGGGCTCAACTTTAAAGGAATATATTTGGTTGATTTCCATTTGTGTTATAAAGAAAAGCTTCACAAAGATTCCAAATAAGCTTACATCTGGTAATAAATCTTCTTCTTGAAAGATTAAACCTTCCGCCCATATGGTGATGCTCAAATCAAAGCTCAGTAATTCTTGAAACTAATTGTAGAGACTATAATTAAGGATAACGTTCTTTTCTACTCAACCGACCCTCTCTTTCTTATTGAAGCACTATTTGAGGTGTTGACCAAAAATCTGGTTAACAATTATTATCATCATCATTATCACCATTATTATCATCATCTTCATTGTCATCCTCTCCTTCATTTGAATTTTCATCTCCTTCAAGCAAGAGGTCATCAAAAGATAATAACTTCTTCGGGTCGATAGCTTCTTCTTCAGATAATTCCTCTTAAAGCGATCCCTCGGCTCTCCCTAATATAAGATCAAACTTTCTCATGAATTTTTCATTTAAGTCTGGGAGAGAAGGAAATCTAGATCAAGGCATTTGTCAATATTGTCGTTGTATGCTACAAAGAGAGCATCTTCATAGCACTTTTCGATAATCTTAGTAAGAGCTTGATCTAGAAAGAAAGTGACTTTCTTCTTGGCGTCCTTTACGTTGTTATTGGAATAAATCAGAGTGGCATCACTATTTTTCAACTGGCCTTCTAAAGATTTTATCTTATCAACCATATCGATCTTTTCTTTATCTGAAGTCTTCATACTTTCATCAAGTGACAGTTTGGCTTTTTTTCCTCATTAAAGGAGGAGGCAAGTTTGTTTTTCTCAAGAACAACATTATCCTTCTCCACCGTAATATTAGTCACTTGAGCTATTAGCGAAGAAACATGCTTTTTGAGCTTAGCAATTTGATTAAAGGGACCTTGAGAGGCCAGTTGAAGAAAGAACATGTGCATGGCCACTTGAAATTTACAAGACATAAGTTAAGCGAAGATATACCAAGTTAAAAATATAAAACAGCTAAACATGAGAAGATACATACCAGTAAAATTTGTTGATAAAGAATATAAAGAAGTTCTTTTGAAAAGGATGATGACTGCAATGGTATTAGAGAAGCCACAGTTGGAGATTGAACAAGAGAACGAATAAAATTATCAAAGTCCATAGGAGCAGTTTGAGCCTGAGTCTCTGAAGGGAGAGAATCATTGTAGAGGGGAGACAAACCCAGCTCCTCAAACAAGCATCGAAAACCCGAAGCTGAAGTGGGAAGCAAGATGTTTAGCAAAGGGTTCAGGGTATGAACCTTCTCTATGTGTCCTTGTGCATCGTAATCCAGAGAACCTAAATTAATCATGCTAAGATCTTGAGTGGTCAAGGAAGTATCCACATTTGACTTCCTGCAACCACATTGAAAGTCTAGACCTTCCCGAGCTTAGGCTTTTTATTTGGAGGGGGGTTGAAGTATTAGTTGAGGCTTTGGCACTCGCTTTTCTTTTTATAGCATCAACAGCTTTAGAGATAGTGCTCCGACCAGAAGCGGGCTTAGTTGATTTGTCCAAGGTGAAACTGTGGGTTTGAACTTTCTTAGACTTAAAAGCCACAAAAATATCAGATGAACCTAAATTAAAGAAAGGTTCATAAGATAGCGACATAAGAGACTTTGTTTAACTATGATATAAACTTACTAGAAGAATCACGTTGTCTAAGGGAAGAAGAAGAAAAAGCCTTCTAACTATTAACAACTAATGCCCGCTTTCCATGAGAATCTCCTTTAACCATAGGAGGATCTCCAAGTACCCTATGTTGTTCCAGAATTAAAGAGTATTTACAAAGATATGCTTCAGTCAAAAGTGTAAGCATGTTCCCTATATTCTTAGAAGCCTCGATCAAGGCACTAATAGTGGTAGCAGTGGAAGAATCAGTCCCTTAGAAGTAGAAGCTAAAAAGGAACAATTGTCATAAGAAAACGTGGAATATAATATAAACAATCGAAAGTAATAAAAGTTACTAAGAGTAGAAAATGACCCTTTGATTCGAGGGGTGTAACTGTAGGATCTAGATTAACCTTAGAGGGGGGGTGAATAGGGTTATAGCAAATTTTAGCGAATTTAAAAACGAAATCAAACTGCAGATAAGTAAGTATGCTGAAAAGTAAATCACACACAAAATTTACCCAGCTTCGGCAACTCCTGCCTACTGCTGCATTCCCAGATTTCTATTAGAATTAAACAGTATCCCGCTTACAAACACTCTAACAGACTCGCACACCCTGCTACTGCCTATAGAGTTTTGCAAACTCGCAAACCCTGCTCACTGAACTAATTCTAACTAGACAATCTGACACTACCTAAACCTAGGTGGTGATTTACCCTGAATTTGTTCGAAGAGTACAAACTTTAAAACAGAAAATAAGAGCAAAAATTAATTTGAAAACTTTAAAACAATTTTGCTCTAAAAATAACCCAGCCCAAAATAAAAACAAATTAAAACTAAAAACCCCTTTATAATTTAACAAGCCCGGCTCCTTTGTAATTTCATCGGCCCGCTTTCTTTTATCTGATGGAATTGAGAAATGGCGGCTTCGATTCTTATTTCCTCTGAAATTAGGGCTTCGGCTCTTGTTGTTTCTCTGTAGTTTGGGGCTTCTGATTGATGTTCGAAGATGTCGCTCGAATTCTTTGCTCTGTTGACTGCTTGCCTCGAGATGATTGATTTGTTCGATCAATTTTCTTACAGCTTGGCTTCGGTAATTGCTTGAACTTGAATGTTTTTGCTTTTGCGCTCTGCTCTGTTCTATTTTCTCTGCACACAGTCGATGATGATTTGGGTTCTGTATATATAGGGTTTTCGAAACCCTAACACTCGTCTGATTTTGATTGCTTGGCTTTTACGTTGTTGAAACTTTCCATTATTATGTTTGCTATTTTGGGAAGGTACTTCGTACCCACGGCTTTGATTTTGTGACGTTCGATCATTTCTTTGATTGATATGCCAGAATCTTTCCTAATTTATACTTCTGACTTTTTCAACTTGATTTAATTTGATTTTTGAAATTGCTTTCTAACTACGTCTCTGACTTGTTCACTGTTGATCACAGCTCTGACTTGTTTGTGGCCATGTTGACTTCGATGGTGAGCATCGGCCTTGACTTTTCTGGCCCCTGTGAGCTTCTTCTCTGATCATCTTCTCTGGCCATTTGTTTTTGTGCTGTAATCCCTTTGCCTCTGAGTACCCATACATCTCTAAACATCTTTTCTGGTTGATTTAATCTGAACTTCAGTTGTACTTGCTTTGAGATGCTTACCAGCCTGTTGTTCATTGTTCTTCTTCACTTGCATCAGTTTTTGGCCATGTTTGAGTTTGAATTATGCTTCTTTGATCATGTTGACTACTTGGTCGTTGTTGTGCACTGTGTACTTGAATGTATACTAAGTTTTGTAGCTTGGCTTGAGTCTGCATTACAGTTGTGCATTGCACTGTCTTTGTCTTTGTGTACTTCCATCTTTTGATCAGTTGATGTTTATCTGCTGCCTTGTTGGATTAGTGTACATGTATGTGTCTTCTGATGCATTCTTTATTGTGTTCACTTTGATGTTGAGCCACTTTGATTACTATCTCAGCCTAGTCTTTGAATCAGTGCTTGTTGACATGTTTGATTCTTCGAGTATGTGAATACTTCATGTTAGCATTGCTATGATCCAGTCTGACTATGTAGTCTCTGCTGTGCATGATGACTGCGCACACGAGTTGGCGAGGCAGTGCACACGTGTATAAATGTACACGTGTGTATTGCAGCCACTCATGATTACCTGTCCCTGATAAGAATACTGATATGCACATATATTACACAATCAAAGATGATGACAATAACCCATATATCTGAGACAACGACAAAAACAAATTTTATATTTTTGCAAATTCAAATTTGTTTATTTTCAGATTACTGCTGTAGTTGCTAATTATACAGGTACACAGAAGACAGGACAAGAACTGAAGCTGGACAATGCAGATAGTTATAGCTGAGTGTTGAGTGATGTAGTGAGGAAAACATTGTAAATATGAAATGTATGAAATCAGTGTATGAGTGTGAAATGTATGAAATCAGTGTATGAGCTGAAAACTTTGTACTGTATAAAATATTATATTGAATAAAAAATACTGATTGAATTTGTTAAATTCTGTGCAATAGTATTATTATTCAATTATAAATATTTATTCCTGTATAGTACGATCTGCAAACACATCTATAAATTGATATATATTTTGTTATCATCAAACAATAAACACACATCAAACAATCTCCCCCTTTTGATGATGACAAACATGTATATTAAAGATTTTGAAATTCTAGTAAATGTGTTTGAGCACCAAATATTTAGCTCCCCCTATATGAATGCTCCCCCTACAACTGAGACCACTCCCTATTAGAAGATTTAGGAAATTACAGAAGAATAAAAGAACTATAGAAAATTAACTAACAACATTTAACAAATTTGGTGAAGTATTCCAAAATATTTACTTTCTTATCAAAATCTCGTTCTTCTCCCCCTTTTGTTATCATCAAAAGACTGACAAACTAATGGTACAGCAGGGGAAAAACAAATGTTAAACCAAAAAAAAATCATAATATATCATAACAAGATAACAATTTCCACATTGTAGAGAGTGGATCGATGATTTGGTTTTTACACAATGAGAAGAGAGATGTTTTTTAAAAATAATTTTGACATTTAAGCACAAAAATAAAATAAGCACTTACTAACCACGCATAACCATAAGAACTTTTAAATGGGATTAGCAGTTACTCATTAGCTATCAAGCTCCATCCATGCATAACCATAAGGACTTTTAAATGAGAATGGAGTGATGATAAACTAAAATTCACTCACATGATCCATCCATGCATAACCATAAGGACTTTTAAATGAGAATGGATGCATGTGAAATATTTATAAAATTTTTAATTTTCCTTTTAAATTTAAAAATAATGCACTCTTCTCATTTTTCAAAACCATTTTGAATGATAGAAAGATGGTAGAAATAGAAATGGTCGTGGAATAAGTTACCAAATTAATCATATTATGAAATTTCTTAAAATAAAACAACCATATTTCCACTACTGAATACCATATTCGAATCAGTCTTTGAATAATATCCAAAACTGGTTTGAATCCTAGAAATTGAAGTTGAAAATAAATATCCAAGAATATTTCAACCAAAAAATTGAAAAAAGATTAGTCAATTTCTATAATCCCCAAATCCAAACGTAATCTGGAAAATCTGTCTTCGGGGAGGGGTTTTGTGAAAATATCAGCAAGTTGAGCCTCAGTTGAAATGAATTCATTGCAAATGTCTTCCTTAGCAATGTGATCTCTAAGAAAGTGGTGTCTCACATCAATGTGTTTTGTGCGTGAATGATGAACAGGATTATTTGATAAGTCTATTGCACTTTTACTATCACATTTTAATGGAACTTGTTTATAAACTAAGCCAAAATCAGAAAGAGTTTGCATCATCCATAGAATTTGAGCACAACAACTTCCTAAAGCAATATATTCTGCTTCAGTAGTGGATAATGCAACACAATTCTGTTTTCGACTTGACCATGAAACTAATGAATGTCCTAGCATGAAACATGTCCCACTAGTGCTTTTCCTGTCAACCAATGAACCAGCATAATCAGCATCAGAATAACCAACTAAACCAAAATTTTCACAAGAAGGGTACCATAGTCCAAATTTGTGTGTGTGTGAAAGATATCTCAAAATTCGTTTAGTGGCTTTCAAATGAGATTCTTTGGGGTTAGATTGAAAACGTGCACACAAACACACAGAAAACATAATATCAGGTCTAGAAGCAGTAAGATAGAGAAGTGAACCAATTATCCCTCGATATTTCTTCTAATCAACAACAATTCCTTTCTCGTCTTTATCCAACTTTGTTGATGGGCTCATAGGAGTTTTCATTGGTTTGGAGTTCTCAACTCCAAATTTCTTCAACAGTTCCAACACATACTTAGATTGTGAAATGAATATACCATCACTGCTTTGCTTGATTTGAAATCCAAGAAAATATTTCAATTCTCCAACCAAGCTCATCTCGAATTTAGCCTGCATGACTTGTTCAAATTTCTCGCACAAGAGTTCATTAGTAGCACCATAAATAATATCATCCACATAAATCTGAACAATCAGAAAATCACTTTCTTTATGTAATAGAAACAGTGTCATGTCAGCACTTCCCTTTTTAAAGCCATTTTCCAAAAGATATGTACAAAGACAGTCATACCAAGCTCTAGGAGCTTGCTTAAGACCATATAATGCTTTTTCTAGCTTATACACATGATTTAGAAAATCATGATTTTCAAAACCGGGGGGTTGTTCAACAAAAACTTCTTCTTTCAAATCACCATTTAGAAAGGCACTCTTTACATCCATTTGTTTAAGTTTGAAACCTTTATAACATGCAAAACTTAGCAAAATCCTAATGGCTTCTAACCTAGCAACTGGAGCAAATGTTTCATCAAAATCTATGCCTTCTATCTGGTTATAACCTTTTGCGACCAACCTAGCTTTGTTTCTAATTACATTTCCGGATTCATCAAGTTTATTTTTAAACACCCATTTAGTTCCAACAATTGGATAATCTTTAGGCCTAGGTACTAATTTCCAAACTTTATTTCTCTCAAATTGATTAAGTTCATCTTGCATCGCTAAAACCCAACTTTCATCATTAAGAGCCATTTCAACAGAATCAGGTTCAATCTCAGAAATAAAACCACTGTGACAACAAAACGCACACAATTTTTTATCAAATGAAGAGCGAGTACGTATACCTTCCGTAGGATCACCTATAACCAATTCAGGAGGATGATTGGATTTGAACTTCAATCTATCAGCATCAACAGTCCTATTTTCAGCTTTCTCACTAGATGTTCCTTCTTCGATGCCTTCATGATCTACCCCATCGTCAATCGCCTTTTCAGTCGTCCTTTCCAGATCAGATTCATCGAATTTCACATTGATTGATTCAATAATTGTCTTTGTTCGTTTGTTGTATATTCTGTAAGCCTTGCTCCTTGTTGAATAGCCCATGAAAATTCCCTCATCAGCCTTTGATTCAAATTTTCCAAGTTGATCACCTATGTTAAGAATAAAACAAGGACATCCAAATACTCGAAAATAAGAAATGTTAGGTTTCCTTTCATGCCATAATTCATAAGACGTTTTGCCAAGTATTGGTCTAATCATCACTCTATTCATTACATAGCACGAAGTATTCACTGCCTCTGCCCAAAAGGTTAGAGGTTGTTTATACTCACTTAACATGGATCTAGCCAATTCTTGTAATGTACGATTTTTCCTTTCAACCACCCCATTTTGTTGAGGTGTTCGTGGAGTAGAAAATTCATGTTTTAAACCATTTTCTTCACAAAAATTCTCAAATTCCAAATTTTCAAATTCACCTCCAAGATCACTTCTCAAAGTTTTAATTGAAACTCCTTTTTCATTTTGAACAAGTTTTGCAAACTTTGAAAAATAATCAAATGATTCAGACTTTTTGGCTAAAAAATAAACCCATGTGAATCTAGAATAATCATCAACCAATACATAACAATAACGTTTTCCATTCAAGCTTGCAATTTCATTTGGTCCAAATAAATCCATGTGAATTAATTTAAGGACCCTTGATGTGCTAACAATGTTTTTAGGGCGAAATGATGATCGACTAAGCTTGCCTAAGGAACATGCTTTACACACTTTATTGTTTTTAAATTTCTGATGTGGTAACCCTCTGACTAATTCTTTTGTTTCAAGTTTTTCTAAGAGGCTCATGCTAGCATGTCCAAGTCTCCTATGCCATAAAGATGCTTCTTCGTCAGTGGCTACCAAACATCTAGAAATATTTAGATTATCAAACGAAAGCGAGTAAACATTTCCTTTTCTTTTGCCCGTAAAAACAATGTTATTAGAAGATTTATCAATGATTTTGCAAGTATCACTATCAAAAACCACATTCATACCTTTGTCACATAGTTGGCTAATAGAAATGAGATTGTGACGCATATTATCAACGTATAAAACATTAGTCAAAGAAAACGTACCGTTACCTACTTCACCTTTACCAATAATCTTACACTTGCTATTGTCTCCCATGATCACATTTCCACCTTTAAAATTCTCTAGGCTAAGGAACTTCGATTTATCACCTGTCATATGTCTAGAACAACCTGAATCTAGAAACCATTCTTGTTGTTCCTTAGCCCGCCAACAGACCTACAGAAAGAGAGAGAAGGATGACCTAGAGAAACTCTTAGGTCCAATGACGTTAGTGACTAAAGCATTGTGAATAAATAATCCCTTTAGAACCCAAACTTGTTTTGTCTTTTCATTCTTGTTCCAATAGACATGAAATTTGTTTGTAGAATTCTTAGGAACCCAAACTTTTATAAATTTCGTGTTCTTGTTCCTATGACTACAATTTTCAACACGTTGTTCAATTATTTCACTTCTAGTAAAGACACTCTTACCTTTTGCATTATCCTCAACTTGTGTTTTCCCAAAGCCTAGTCCTTTTCTGTTGTTAGCAAAAAGTTGATTTCCCAATAACATGTTGAACGATTTTTCTCCTCTTGAAAAGTTATTCAGTGATTTCTCAAGATTTTGGACTTTGGTTTTTAGTGTTGTGTTTTCAGTCACAAGTGAGGTGCATCTATTTATGAAATCCTTTTTCCTAGTGTCAATTGTTTGCCTAAGATTCAAGTTTTCTTTTTCAAGTTTCTCAAAGCTATTCTTCAGTTTTGATAATTCTGAATCTAAAATTTTACATTTTTTACAGTCTAGTTTTTGAATATTTTCAAGTTCAGTTTCTAACCTAAAATTTTCATGGGCAAGTACTCTTCTATCAGATTTTAGTTTTTCAATTTTAGATTCAAGAGCATCAACTGTTTTAGTAAGATCAAGGCACATTAAAACAAGATCTTTATAAGAATAGTCACCTACCTTACTAGATTCCTCTGAGCTTGCTTCTGAATCTGATTTTTCCATAAGACCCAAGTTAGCCTCCTCTAAGCTATCATTCAAAACTTCCTCTCCTTCTTCATCATCCCAAGTTGCTGCAAAGGCCTTCTTCTTCTTTTTCTTTCCTTTGTTGTTTTTGAGAAGTGGGCAATTTTGTTGGAAGTAGCCAGGCTTCTTGTAGTTAAAGAAGGTCAATTCATTATTGGAATTTTCAGAATCTTTTGACCTATTACCACTCGTTTTCTTCTTGCATGGCCTGAATCTCGACATTTTTCTAAGATTATTGACAGTCATTGCAAGTTCTTCAATTGGATCTTCTTCTTCTTCATCGCTCTCTTCTTTGCTCTTTAAGGCAATCGTCTTCTTCTTTGATTCGGAGTTGTTGCGTTCCTCCTTTGCTTTTAGCTCAAGCTCATATGTCATCAAGTTGCCGATCAAATCCTCCATGCTTAGTTTACTCAGATCTTTGGATTCTTGTATTGCCGTGACTTTTGCCTCAAAGTTCATCGGTAAGACTCGTAGTATCTTCCTCACTAGTTCTACCTCAGTGAATACCTTCCCAAGCGCTCTAGCATTGTACACCAAGGTTGAGAAGCGTCCAAACATGTCCTTTATGCTCTCGCCTTTGTCCATCACAAAGTTCTCGTATTCATTGCTGAATAGGGCTAGACGAGACTCATTGACTTGAGAAGTTCCTTCGTGTGTCACCTCCAAGGTATTCCAAATTTCCTGTGCTGTTTTACAATGAGAAATTCTATTAAATTCAGTCTTATCAAGAGCACAGATCAAAGCATTCATAGCTTTAGCATTTGTAGTTTTTAACTTCTTATCATTGGCATCCCACCTATCCTTTGGTTTAGGTATCTCAGTATCACCAACAGTTATAGTGGGAGATTTATAGCCAGATTCAATAATGTCCCAAACATCATAATCAACAGAACTAAGATAAATACCCATCCTAACCTTCCAATACGCATAATCATTCCCATTAAACATGGGTGGCCTAGCAATAGATTGCCCCTCAGAAAAAGCATTATTTGGTGGATTCATGACTCTAGAGTTAAAAAAAAATTACCGGGCTCTGATACCACTTGTAGGATCTAGATTAACCCTAGAGGGGGGGGGTGAATAGGGTTATAGCAAATTTTAGCGAATTTAAAAACGAAATCAAACTGCAGATAAGTAAGTATGCTGAAAAGTAAATCACACACAAAATTTACCCAGCTTCGGCAACCCCTGCCTACTGCTGCATTCCCAGATTTCTATTAGAATTAAACAGTATCCCGCTTACAAACACTCTAACAGACTCGCACACCCTGCTACCGCCTATAGAGTTTTGCAAACTCGCAAACCCTGCTCACTGAACTAATTCTAACTAGACAATCTGACACTACCTAAACCTAGGTGATGATTTACCCTGAATTTATTCGAAGAGTACAAACTTTAAAACAGAAAATAAGAACAAAAATTAATTTGAAAACTTTAAAACAATTTTGCTCTAAAAATAACCCGGCCCAAAATAAAAACAAAATAAAACTAAAAACCCCTTTATAATTTAACAAGCCCGGCTCCTTTGTAATTTCATCGGCCTGCTTTCTTTTATCTGATGGAATTGAGAAATGGCGGCTTCGATTCTTATTTCCTCTGAAATTAGGGCTTTGGCTCTTGTTGTTTCTCTATAGTTTGGGCTTCTGATTGATGTTCGAAGATGTCGCTCGAATTCGTTGCTCTGTTGACTGCTTGCCTCGAGATGATTGATTTGTTCGATCGATTCTCTTACAGCTTGGCTTCGGTATGTGATTTCTGCTCTGTGCTTTTCTTTAATTGCTTGAACTTGAATGCTTTTGCTTTTGCGCTCTGCTCTGTTCTATTTGCTCTGCACACAGTCGATGATGATTTGGGTTCTGTATATATAGGGTTTTCGAAACCCTAACACTCGTCTGATTTTGATTGCTTGGCTTTTACGTTGTTGAAACTTTCCATTATTATGTTTGCTATTTTGGGATGGTACTTCGTACCCACGGCTTTGATTTTGTGACGTTCGATCATTTCTTTGATTGATATGCCAGAATCTTTCCTAATTTATACTTCTGACTTTTTCAACTTGATTTAATTTGATTTTTGAAATTGCTTTCTAACTACGTCTCTGACTTGTTCACTGTTGATCACGGCTCTGACTTGTTTGTGGCCATGTTGACTTCGATGGTGAGCATCAGCCTTGACTTTTCTGGCCCCTGTAAGCTTCTTCTCTGATCATCTTCTCTGGCCATTTGTTTTTGTGCTGTAATCCCTTTGCCTCTGAGTACCCATACATCTCTGAACATCTTTTCTGGTTGATTTAATCTGAACTTCAGTTGTGCTTGCTTTGAGATGCTTACCAGCCTGTTGTTCATTGTTCTTCTTCACTTGCATCAGTTTTTGGCCATGTTTGAGTTTGAATTATGCTTCTTTGATCATGTTGACTACTTGATCGTTGCTGTGCACTGTGTACTTGAATGTATACTAAGTTGTGTAGCTTGGCTTGAGTCTGCATTACAGTTGTGCATTGCACTGTCTTTGTCTTTGTGTACTGCCATCTTTTGATCAGTTGATGTTTATCTGCTGCCTTGTTGGATTAGTGTACATGTATGTGTCTTCTGATGCATTCTTTATTGTGTTCACTTTGATGTTGAGCCACTTTGATTACTATCTCAGCCTAGTCTTTGAATCAGTGCTTGTTGACATGTTTGATTCTTCGAGTATGTGAATACTTCATGTTAGCATTGTTATGATCCAGTCTGACTATGTAGTCTCTGCTGTGCATGATGACTGCGCACACGAGTTTGCGAGGCAGTGCACACGTGTATAAATGTACACGTGTGTATTGCAGCCACTCATGATTACTTGTCCCTGATAAGAATACTGATATGCATAGATATTACACAATCAAAGATGATGACAATAACCCATATATCTGAGACAACGACAAAAACAAATTTTATATTTTTGCAAATTCAAATTTGTTTATTTTCAGATTACTGCTGTAGTTGCTAATTATAAAGGTACACAGAAGAAAGGACAAGAACTTAAGCTAGACAATGCAGATAGTTATAGCTGAGTGTTGAGTGATGTAGTGAGGAAAACATTGTAAATATGAAATGTATGAAATCGGTGTATGAGTGTGAAATGTATGAAATCAGTGTATGAGTGTGAAATGTATGAAATCAGTGTATGAGCTGAAAACTTTGTACTGTATAAAATATTATATTGAATAAAAAATACTGATTGAATTTGTTAAATTCTGTGTAATAGTATTATTATTCAATTATAAATATTTATTCCTGTATAGTATGATCTGCAAACACATCTATAAATTGATATATATTTTGTTATCATCAAACAATAAACACACATCAAACAGTAACACTTGACATAAAAGAATTGGTTCTCCCAATCCCTCACTTTATTGATCATGTTAGTAACCAAGCTCTTCGGCCGAGGAAGGAGACACTATATAGAACCCTTCAATTGCCCTTTTACTTTTATAGGATTTTTCAATTAATAGAGAATTTCAGTACCAAGTGAAGGGAGGTTGGCTTTGCTAGCAAGTATCTCAAAGCAACTCAGATAAGTGTATGAATTGGAAGTTAGCTAAACTAGAGCAATACCTAGATGTTCTAAGAAGTGTATAAGAAATTCAAGAGAAGGAAGATAGCCTGAATGCCAAATGTCGATAGGAGAGAAGGCAAAGAATCCCTCTAGAGGATTATCTATCATACTAGATAGACTAGTGGCCATGGCTTCTATGTTTACAATTTAGAATTACTGAAGGATGGTATCCACCTTATCCTGGGTAGTTATGAAGGATTGAGCCTGTTTATAATCTCCATTCTCTGAAGAGGGAGAAGGCTTGAAGCTTTTATCAAAATTCTTACTATCCACTTATCTGTCAGATGATATTGCACAAAATCAGAGAAGTATTGCATATTTTATTAAAGATGCGAGGATAAACAATTAAATGCTTAACCAATGAGTACTTGGTTAATTGAAAGTTATTCAATTTTTAATAGTAAGGTCTCGAAAATAAGACTAGTTATAAAACTTATAACAAGTTAATAATTCATTAAGTGATCCATTCTTAGATGTCAAATTTATAATAAGATGTTGTGTTTATACAATATTTGAAAATTTTATAACAAATGGAAAGTTCATTAACAACTATTGAATTTGTGGCCAAATGTCAGGTTCATAATAGGTCAAAAAGATTCAATTAAGGTGCCGTACTAATAACATCTTTTAGAAATTATAAAAGACGTCGAAATTGGAAACCTGATATCGAACTTATAAGATTGTTGAATGAGTAGGGTTAAATTAACTTAGATATGTTTTAATATATCATTAAATTTGGAAGATGTCGAATGCATTAACAAATTGTAAGTCTACGATATAATAACTACATTCCGAACTCATGATGTCCTATCAAACTTAAGCAAAATATC
Organism: Allium fistulosum; assembly: GCA_030737815.1. NCBI lineage: Eukaryota > Viridiplantae > Streptophyta > Magnoliopsida > Asparagales > Amaryllidaceae > Allium > Allium fistulosum. Next base: position 1,186,300,673 of record CM060904.1, on the reverse strand, counting down.
GAATTTGTGGCTAGAACATCAACTCTTTCTGTAGTTATTGAATTTAGAAATAGTAGCTCACCATGGGTTTTTGGTTTTAAAACTAGTAGACCCATCATTCATAACCAAGTTGTCGGATTCTAAATAGATACCGAACCCTTAATTAATTGCCCATTTTGTAGCTAGTAAGTAATGCCTTAAAGATATACCAAATTTCAGATTAGTTATTGGCTTTCAAGAGATACCTAAGTTGAAATTTCATATTGGATGTCAAATTTTAAAAGGTTAATTAATCCAAAAACCAGGCAAGTTATCAAATTTTAAAGAAGGTTTTGAAATTCTAACAATCAACCAAATCCATTGAATTTCGACATTTAAAACGATACCGACTTTATCATAATCGAAGCTCTAGAAAGGTAACTTTTTTGGACAAAATTTGAATTTATAACGGTGGTTATCAAATTTTAGTGGACAAAAGAAAATATTGCAATCCATATTCAAATTCAAATACTAAGTATGACGCTTCAATTAAATTCCAAACAATTCATAAAAATGCCTAATTAAACCTTAATCTAAAAATCAAAATAAAAAACCCCTCTTTAATCTTATATCTGTACAAAAAAAATCGAACCTTGAGCGCTGAAGAGAATTAAAGTTTTTAAAGTAAACTAGAAATTAAAATTGTTGTCTCTGGCTTAGTTTGCAGGTAAAAAGGTTGGAGAAGAAGAAAACGAGTATTTAATGAAAGAAAGAGGAGCAATGAGGACCGTTGGTCTTAATTTGAGTGAACGAGCGAGATTTGGATGGAATGCTAATAGGCGTCAATGAAGTTATCAAGGTGCAAATGTTGATATTGAAGAGTTAACTTGAAAAGTCAACATTTCTTCTACACTATGGGGCAAATGTTACTACAAATAAAGATGCCAAATATGTAGGAGATATGTCGGAATTCAAGATGTCGAAAGCAGTGGAACCTTTTGCAAATGATATCGCACTTCAAGCGCTTTAAGAAGATGTCAAACGCCTATGGAAGGATGGCAAGCTTCCAAAAACGTTGAATCCCAAGTGATTGAAAAACGTGAGGGTTATCAAACTTCGACAAAGAGGAGATATCACATAAAAGAATTGTATCTATAAGGATGCCGAACTACGAAGGCTATCAAACTTGAATAAAAAAAAGTGGGATGTTGAACCTCAACAACCTTGAAGGTTGTCGGGCATATGAAGAGGAAGAAATGTCGTATCTCAAAATAGTTCTAAGGACATCGTGCATGTAACAAGCTTGAAATGGTATCGAATGACAACATATGCTGAAAAACTATAGTAAAGAGATTATCAAATTTAAAGGTAGATAAAAGGAGATACCACATCATTAAAGGATACCACTCATTTAAAGGTATCAAATATATAACCACAAGGAGGGTATATCGAAACACTGTAGGCATCGGGCCTTTACAACTATAACTGTTGCAAAGCATCAACAAGCGACAAGTGGTCTTGTGCTATATAAGCGACAAAGGACGCCGAACTTTAAAGGGTATAAGAGATGCCGAATACCTATAGTTGTCAAGAATGCCGCATATCATCAGAGCCATCAAAGATGTCGAATGCAACAAATATGAGTAGAGATGTTGAATTCCATCAGAACCATGAAGAATGTTGGCTATCAACAATATAGAGGGATGTTGAATATTGACAATACAAAGAGGGATATCATAAATCACCAATCTAAAGAAGGATGTCGTGAATCGTCTTTGCTTAAAATGATATCGTAAATCCTCAATTTACAAAGGGAAGCTATAAGTCATCAATATGAAGAATGTTGTCGCATGCCGATAATACAATGAAGGACGATGAAAAACAACGATGCCGAGGGACACGTGGCAGCTATGCCACCTGCTGAAACTACCATAAATAGACCCCCAAGGTCATTCAAAAATGGGCGAATCTTCCGATCACTATTCTTACATTTTTAAAGTTGTAACCCTAAATTGGATTGGGATTTTAAAGCCTATTTTATTTTGATGATTTTTTGCACATAAGGATTTGTACAATCAACTTCGCATAGCACATTACAAGTGAATAAAGACATTTGACTATGATTTGCCTCATGACTTGCATATAACTCTTGTGAAGCGATATTACAACATTAATGTGACCTCATTTCTCAAGGCTAAAACTATGAACAAATATACTTCACATTGGACTTGCATATTTCTTTTGGGCTAACATTAGGTTGAACAAGCCTATTACTAACCAAGACCTATTTGCCTTGCACACCTTGGGTTAACTAGAAAAATTGTTAATACTATTATTATGCTCACATGTATCATGTCTATATAAAATTAATATTCAGCCTTAATTTTAATAATAAAAATTTTAAATAATTAATTTCATATGTATATTGTATAATATTTTAACTTATTCATACGTGTGAACTATATATATAAGAAAGATTCAATAGAACCTATAATTTTAGCATCCTGAATACTCCTTAACTTCCACCATTGGATCCACCAAATCAATTATGCATGAGAGAACGAAAAAAGTTGCATGTAGGAGAGATGTCTTTATTTAGTTTTAGTTTTATTCAAATGCCACCATTGATTTGATCAATCTAATGGTGGAAGTAAAGGGGTAACTAGGGTGCTATTGAACCTTGCTATATATATAATTATTTCGACACAATTTAAAAAAAAAATTCTAGATCTAAAATATTATATATATACATATATATATATATACATATATATATACATACATTAATTTATCTATAATTATTGTAAACAAATCAATTTTAAAACTTTTGTTTTTGGTTTAATAATTTATTAGGAAAATTAATTATATTTCATTTCAGATTTAAAAAAAGCTCAGTATATAAATATTAGTATATGTATGTATGTATATGCATATATGCACGCGCGTGTGTGTATGCATATATATACTTAAAAGGTATAAATATATTTATAAAATTTTGTATGATTTTTTTGCTATGTCAAATTATTGTAAATTTAAAAGTTTGATTTACTTGACCATAAAATTTTCTAGTCAAACCATGTTTAAAAAAATATTTTTATACTAAATGGTGGATGCATTGAAAAAAAGAATTTTTAATCAAAATATTTAAATTTTGAATTTTAAAATCATTTTAGTGTTGTTGAAAATAAATTTAATAATAGTATGTTTATATATATAAGTGCGTGTGTGTTTGTGTGTATGTGTATGTATATATATTTGATATAAATTTATACATAATTATTATTTTTGATAATCAGAGTGATACTTTAGTCAAGCAAAATAGTAGTTATGATGTCTTAAGGGCTCAAACCCATGACCTCTAAAACCTTTGTCTAAGAGTTATACCTCTAACCACTAAAGCTGGAGGTCATTGACAATTCATATATACTTATTCTATAATAAATTATTTATTTTATATTTTTGTGTAATTGAAAAAATGTTTTATATATATGAATATATATATATATGGTTTTAATTTAAATATTATTTAAAATTCAAATGGCCGAAAAGAAAAATTCTTTTATGAATGTATAATTATTTTAACTTGTATTATATATATACATTTAATTGGACAATATATATATATATAATACACTTTGAAATCTTATTAGCTATAGGAGAAAGTGGTCAACTTTCTCTATAAGAACTCTATTTTAGGTTATATGTATATTTAGTTGTGATTTTCATATTGTGAATATGGATATCATAATATATTTAATATAAATTGAAATTAATCAAAAAATAATTTTAAATAAAATTATAAATAAAATTATTTTGATACATTTACATTAAATAACTATTTTAATCAAATAAATTAAATTACTACAAATCTCTTTTATTAATCATACTAAATTTGATTCAGTATAAATGAATATCCATTTATATAAATACGGACCTTGTGCAATTTAATAATTTTTTTTAATTTCACCAATTTAACCCCACTGCCAATGTGCCTGTATCAGCAACAGTGTCAAACCCGCATTGTGTTTGTATGAATAATTAATCAACACATATAGAACTATATTTAGAAAAGTCAAACTTGATAGGAGTCTAAGGAAAAGATACTTAAACTAAGGAAAAGGTTACTCTAATTTAGGAATCCACTTGAGTGGAAAACCTTTTAACCTCTTAGCCTTTAGTTGGCTCATCGAAATGATCTGTTTATAGGGTATGCCTTTATGGAAGGCTCAAGGGTGTTTGTTAACCTTAGGCTAATTCAAATACTATACTTAAATGTTATAAAATTAATTTAAATTGTCCATCGGTGTGGCGCTATGGAAAACGGGTGCGTAAATCCAGTAACAAACCCAAGTTCAAGCCTTTCCTTACACACATTCTCGTAGAAAATAGTATTTGAAGGTGATAGGTGCCAATGAGTTAAAGTGGACATACACAAGTTATTTCCCCTTAGGAGTTTACCGGTCCGCCGGGTTCTCCTGAGGATATGCAAAAAAATTAATTTAATTTTGTTTAAATTAAATAATTAATTACATAATTTTATAAAGAGTTATAAATGCAAACTTAAAATTGGGTTAATCAAATATATAATTTTATAAAAGGTTATCAAATGTAAATATTAAATTGTTTAATTTAAATTATAATTTATAAGGGTTTATAAATATAATTTAAAATTGTTTTAGACTTGTATTCATAAAGGTTATAAATAAATTAAGTTAAAATTATATATAAATAAATAAAATGTTATATTTATAAATGAAATAAATTGTTTAACTAAAAAAAGGAATACGTATAAATACATATATAACTTGATAAATTAATATTGTTATAATAATTAAATGTGTATATGTGTGTATGTGTATTTTGATAAAAGAAACATGAAGTTAAAATAAATAAAATCCATGAGATTTAAGTGAGAATTTAGATGTATGCCCTAAGGGCAATTATGTAATTTGTTACATAAATCCAACTCCATAATCAATCTTGTTCGTAATAAAGGTATTTGATTTCTATTATATACTGTTATATAATGATATAATTACTTAATTAATTAATTTAAAGTATATTTAATAAAATATCCTTAAATAATATGTTGTGTGATAATAATTACAAATAGGTGTAATCATGAGACAGTTATCATAATATAGAATAACATATTGTTTTAAATATTTCTAGTCAAGATGTTTTGAGAAATGATATTAATACAACAGTCGAGACCAGAGTACCTAACGCTCTCCAAATGTTAGGCAATGTTTTACTCATGGCCGCTGGAGGCACCAAGGGGTTACATACTTATAGTTATTGGATAACTATGGAATGACTTATCTGAGAGATTCCTATTGGTTAATAACAACTAGGTTAAACTGGAAATCTCAGAGCGACAATGTTATACGGTACTCTCGACTTGAGAATACTATTAAGTTTTAATGTGGATACTCTACTTTGATTATAGTTAAATCATGGCATAACGACCATTTAATGACTATACTTGAGTCTAAGTTGAAATATTGAATGTGATACACTATTCAATAGAGAATTCATCTCCCTAGTTGTACGAGGTTAGTATCACGGTCAACAATAGTCAACTCAAAGTCAAAATCTTTTGCTGGAGTAGTATGGTAAGTAATAAATGTTATTATTGAACCAAGGACTTTGTTTATGGACTAAACCAGTTGAATATAGATGATATTGGAATTTGACAAAAATCAAATTTCATATATCCTAAAGTGATATAGTGTTGATGAAGAGAATGCGTGTAAATAATCGCTGGTAAAAGGTACCACTTAAATTATAAATTTGGATTTTACTAATGAAGATTTATAAGCGATAAATTCAGTCATACTATCACACCACTAACCAGGTGAGTATGAACGTTAGTACTCGAATTATTCGATATTAATTGCTGATTGAATTTACACCAACGAGTCACACAACCACATTGATGATTTCTCCAAAACCCCACACAATTTAATTGATTCATAAATTATTGTAAATAAACAAATATTTATGAAATATTAGTTACTTATTTATTTGATATATTGCGTGCTGTTAGTTTTTTCTGGGTGCCATTACTAATTGTTTGGGTCGTGTATAAAAGTTATATATGCATATACCGGTATATGATATCGATACACATTTAAATATGATTTAAAAGTCATTAATTATTAAACAAGTTTGATTTATCATTGGCCCATAATTGCCTTTGATATGGTCAACCATAAGGATGAAAGAAGGTGGGTGTTTGAGTTCAGATCTGGATCTGAGAAATGGTAAAAGGAGGAGAATTTTTCTCCTCCTCCTCCTCTATTTAAACTATGCTATCCCATCATTTATTTTTTTATTTTTGGAACTTCCTCCACCATGGTCAAATACCACACCAACCCCACCTCTTTAGCCAAGCTTCCACCAGCAAAATACATCGAAAAAAATTAATACAAGTGGTGCTTTAGATCGTTGCATGGTTTAGTGGATTGGGTCTTCCTAAATCTAGGAGATCCCTTCAAAAAAAGGTGCCCTTAAAGACCATTTCTGTTAAGGTATATCTTCATTTTATATTTTATATCTAATATATCATATAATCCATATAAAATGATTTTGTATGTGTATTTATTGTCTCCCAAAATAATCTTAGTTTGAATTATCTTGAATTACCTATATTAATTGATGCTTTAGATTTGATATATGCATAAACTTAATAAAAAAGCATTTTTAATTCGACACGGTCTAATATTATTTGTTTATTAAATTTTAAGAATTAAAATTAATTTTTTGATAATTTAAAATGTGATTTTCTATTTTTAAATCATATTTGTCAATAATTTGTGTTTAAAATGTTAAAATAATATATAAATATGTCTTTGTTTTATAAAAAATTATTTTTTACTTGTCATAGGCTTATTATAATTATTCAAACAATGTTTATATTAATAATATATATACTTAATTAGTAAATAAAAATAATAGTGTTTAATTAACTTAAAAAATTAGCATGGCCGAAATGAAAAATAATTATATGTATTATTTTATTACAAAATACATACCATATTCATTTATACAATTTTTAAATAGTTTATGATTTTAAAAATATTTTCTGCAGTATTGTATTTTTTTAAATATGAATATATATATTTATTTTAAATAATTAAAAGATATTTCAACTGATTTTATGGATCTAGATTTGAATCTTAAAATTATTTTATTAAGTCAAAATTAGATATTTTAGACATTAATTTTGAATTTGAATTTTATTGACTTAATCCAATTCTAACCAATATTTTAAAAGACTTATTTTATTTAATATATAAATATATTTTAAAATTACATAGACATTTATATGTATATTTATACAGTGTTTTGAGACAACCAATACACATATAAATTGCGAATGTACACATTGTAAATGTAAATCCCAATGTCTATATAAGTATACACATTGCTATGTTGCACATGCACATCATATAGATAAGAGTATATATTGATATACTCTAGTTTATATAAAACTATTTAACATATAAGACAAATGACTAAAATTTGATTTTATTTGAGTTAACTAGATTGGATCTAGCGAAATGAATTAGACTTCATAGGCCTACTATGATCCAAATAAAGATTTTTTTTTAAACTTATTTACTTCACCTGCTGCAGACCGACCTAGATAAGCATCTTGTTTTATTTTATTTTATTTATGTTTTGAAACGTAAGCCGGTTTTTATAGTGGATCGTCCACTTTTATTATTTCAAAATAAAATTACAAGCTGCTGAAGCAGCTATAACTGACATGGAGAATCACATAACCAAACATGATAACATAACTTGAAAATAAGGAACACAAGCTCAGTGACCAAATTGGAATATAAAATAAAAGATGAAACATAACAGTACACCAATGACAAAGATGGGACACAACCCAAATTTCAATTCAACAACCATCAGTAATAGTATGACTGAAATGGTTAAGAACATTACCCAAATACCAATGACATAGGAAGAGCCTAACATTTTGAATACCAATAGATAAATAATCAGGAAATGGCGATGAACAGTAGCCAGAGCAAGCCATAATACCAGTGATAGCGAGGTTGCAACTAAGGTACATGGAGAAGATACATGAATGCAAAGAGACCAAGTAGAAAAATTAGCAAAGAATCGAAAACAAAACCAGGTTAACTCGATTAGAAAAAAACATACCATATCGCAAGCATGATAGCCAGCCATAGCAGATGATCCTTCGTTGTATTGCAATCACTAAGGAGGATACTACAGAGGCGAGAAAACAACAAGCCACGTAACTGACTTAAAGACGACCCTAAGCACCAGATTGGAAAATGATATGCTACAATGCCAACATGCATCGTCTAGAAACAAAACACAACCAAAAAACCACAATGATAGACCACACATAGAAAGCATACATCAACCACCAAAAGCCAAGATCTGGAAGTGCCACAAGAAGTGAAAGGTCAACAAGAGGACAACCAATACCCAAAAGGAAGGCACGACAATCTAGTTCAAGCAATGCCACTTCCATTACAACCAATCACCAAGGGCAAGATGATAGGATGAAAAACATGTGTGGCTTGACAATGTGACAGACCAAACTCTAGCATCTAGAAGGTGGCTAAAGGTGAATCTGAGTAACCAGATCTAGTAACGAGATTGGGTAAAGTGGATCTGATTGTGTATAAGCAAGTACAATGGAAATTTGTGTGTGGTGAGGGTATCAAGCAATATCAATAAGAAAAGCTAGGGTTATGGAAGATGTGAGCATAAAAAGAAGGGGATAAAAGGAAGAGAAGAAACGAAGGAAAATAAAAGAGAGTGGCGGTGGGGAAGAAAACCCTTGTCCCCATTGTGGAAAAGCTAGGGTTATTTTATATACCTTGTCATATAGAGATATAAATAATTAAACACATTAAACATATATATGTTGAAAATCCTTACGAGAAGTATTTTATTGATTGTAGTTACAAATGTGTTTGTGACCATGAGTATTGAATAAATAAATATAATATAAAATATAAATACTTACTCCTTAAATATTCCTAGTTGAGATGTATCGAGAAAAAGATATCGATACATCCATGAGACTAGCGTATATAATGCTCTCGATATGATGGTATGTGATTTACTCATGACCATTGGGAACACCAAAGGGTTATGTACTTATGTTTGTTTGGAACAATCACAGGATGACTTAACAAAAGTGTAACGACCCGCTATTTTGGACTATTCGCATCCGCACATGTCGAACTTGAATAATTCAAAATACCGAACAGTTAATTTAAATTTGGCAAAACTGAGCATATACAGTAAATAAATAATCACAGATCACAGACAAAGAGTAATAATTTGCAGCGAAAACAAAAGATAGTAGTTCATGAAGCTACTATATACATATCAGAGTTAAATAAGGTACAACAGATGTCTCGAATACAATAGTCAAATACAATATCAGAATACATCACTGGAATCAACTGAATATCTGAAAGCTGGATAGATAGCTGGATCTCCAAGCGAAGCTCCAACTCCAAAGGTGAGTCTCGAATACTGGTACACTCAGTCTGACCCGAGCGTAAAGCAAAACACAAAACACTCGAGTCAGGATTAACATTCTTATATCAATAAATCCAACTCAAGTGAAATAGCAACTAAAATACAAGTAACTCAAAGGATGTTTGGAATAACCATCCTTTAAGGATCCGTTAAACTATCTACTATGTAGTAGTGTACGGTAAATAGATAATGCCTATCAGTAATATAAAATATCAAAATAGTGTTAAGGCATTACCATTATTCCCCTTAACACATTTTATATAAGCGTTATAGACTATACAGCACTGTAAACTCCACCGTAAACTAGTGGGATATCAGGGAGTACTCCATAGGTATAACACAAAACAAATTCATAGTGGTCGCATAGATAGGGATACAAGTATGACAAGGAACATGAGGCAATACCCAAGGTAGTGAAACTACCGTTTGCCTGATCCGGACTGGTGAGAACGCATCGCCGCAGTGATCGCAACACCGCGAAACAACACTCCCAAATCAAGGGTGCACCAATCGACAACAAGTAATGAGTAGTTTTCGAAGAAGTGTGTTCGCTCGAGGTAGCTGACCCCATTTGGCCCGGCACGGCTCCTGTTTTAGTCATTTCCAATTTGACACAAGTGTCAAGGCTATCCATTATCGTTCTCTTTCTTCAGTCATCACGTTCATCATTCCAACCTCTTCATTCTGGATCACACTCCGCGTATAGTTATTAAAGTGGTTTTCGGTTTAGACAGAGAGTATGTCCCTAACCGATTCCGGTCTCTTTAATAACTTCGAAATTATTTCACCAATTGGTCGTTTAATATATTTCAAAACCAAATCAAATTCAATTTCAAATAGAATTTGTAAACCAACATTTCATTTCTCTTTCTAAATCAATTTCCATAATTTACGTTTCAAAACTTCCACATTCATAATTTCAAAATCTTATAATTCAATTTCAATTTCTATTTAAAACAATTCAAATATTGATTCAAGTTCGTATATAAGTTTCATTCCGAAATCATTTAAATTAATTTAATTTAACATTCAAATCAATTTAAATTCATTTATCTATTTCATTCAATATTTGTTAAGTTAATTTGTCATTCAAAACAATTTCTATTAAATTTCCAATTCGTTAAATCAATTACTTAAGTTCAACTTCATTATATCAAAACTTCAAATTGTATTACATTAGATTTGTCAAATCAATTCTTTACATTACAAGTCTTACATTAATTTCAATAAATCACATTTTATTTCTTGTTAAAGAAATTCGATTTCACTTGTTTATTTACTTAGTTACAAATTTCAAAACTTAATTATTTCATAACTCAACTTTACTTATTAAAGAAGTTCAATTTCACTTATTACGAAGTTCAATTTCTCATATCAAGAATTCAATTTCATTTAATTATTAAATAATTTCAAAGCTTAATTGTTGAATAATTTCAATCTAAATTATTAAGAATTTCAAATTTTAAGACAACGTTCTTTCATCAACTTACTATGTTAATATTTTGATTCAGATTGTTAAATATTAACATTTCCTTTCATAAAAATTCAAGTTTCAACTTCATTTCAAAACCATATTATTCATTCAAATATTTTTTTTTTATTTTTAAATCAAATTATTGACCAATCGGGTTTTATTTAATTCTCTATCCTAGGTCAAAGTTTAATTTGGGTATTTATCATTTCAACCCGATTCCAATTCAATTCAAAATCAAAGCATAGCAAAGGGAACTTGCAGTGTGATAACTGGGATGGTGTCAAAGTAAATAAACAAGCAATAACAACAACCAATATCAATCCAATAATCAATTCAAATAATCTCGAAATAATCGTATTAATTCACATTGTTGTTTGTGCAAATTAATATAATTATCTCTAGAATCTACACCATCATTTCATGTAGATTAAAGATTATTACACTAATATTAATACGGTTCTTCACTTGTCATTCGATTTCAATTTTAACACTACAACAATTAATCCAATATACGTTCAATGGTTCAAAGTGTAATTATCACTATTCTACATGTCAATTAATTTTACAATTAAAAAGGGTCATATTCAACTAATCAAATTCAACATATATGTCGATTCAAATTTTAATTATCCTACGTCAAATTTATTTGCATTATATTATCACTTTATACATTACAATTTAACATCCAATATAAACAATAAACAATCAATCAATTATCAATCAAACAGGATTATCATCGTATAATTAACAAATAATGGTGTCAGATGTCACAGGTGAACTGATACAAGTAATAACATATATAACATTGTAAATAACTAACAACAGCATATTTCAATTGCCGTTTCAATTGAAATCAAATTTAATAAATAAAAGAACATTAATCGTGAGTGATTGCTCACCTTTTGAGGCTAGGGATGATTTGACGATCAAATGAGCTATGGATCCAGGCACGAATTTCAAAGCAAAGCTAGATTGGCACAAGTTCAACGGACAGGCTAATAATACGAATAGACAAAAGCAAATCAAACCGGATTGACGAAGGAAGATAGCATAAATAAACTTATGTGTATAATTATATATAACTATTTACATAAAAAAACATATTTCAACACGCATTAAATTAAAGATATATATAAGTTTTTTTTCTTTTTCTTTTAAATCAATATAAGGTTTAAAACACATACAAGTATATTACTTAAAAATCAGTATTTTTATTATAAAATCAATACAAACCATATATATAATTTATACACTTTACATATATATCTATGTACCTGGGTATAAACTTAAGTAAACCTTTATATGCGAAAGCTGGAAAAAATATATATATTATGATACTTCAAACCAATTATAATATAACATACTTCAAAAATCTGTAAAGCCCTGACATCAAGTGTCAGCCTGATGTGTATGAACAGTAACCAATGTATATACCATCTACACTTTTTAAAGTAATCACTAATATATGAAATCAGTATATATACAGTAAATATAAATACTTCTTTATAGATATGCATATTTTTAGACATCCAAATCGTATAGCTTACATATCTATATCTATATATTTTATAAAGTTCAACTCAAACACAATATACAACTTATGTAAACAGTTCAGAAACATATCTGATACCTTTAATATACTATATGCTAGATACAAAACGAATAGCTTAACTCTATACATGAACAACTAAAACCTTCAGCAACCATACAACTAAAATACAACCTGTACATTTCAAACTAATATATATTATATAGGTTACAGCTGGCAAAAAATATATGAATCAATACATTTAAACAGAAAGAAATATCTAAGATATGCATACCATTACTTACATTCAACAACGCATGGTGGGTGGAAGGGTAGAAATGGAAGTCAGGTGATAGAAGGCGCATGCAGGCTGGAGGCCGAGAATATGATGGTGTGGGTGGAAAAATCTGCGGGCAGCTGGAGGAAGGCGGTGAGAGAGAGAGAGCAAGGCGGAGGAGAGCGCGGAGACTCGAACGTTGGGTTCGCGGATATGGTGGATCTGGGAGGCTGAGGAAGCGGTGTTCGGCTAGCATGCTCAGGTGGAAAATATGTTTCTCTGGTGAAAATATGTGAGCAACAGAGGAGGAAAGAAAGGAAGATTTGGGGAAGGAAATGAAGAGGAGCCGTTCACACAAATTTATATGAAGGCAATAGAGAAAGCAACATACGAAAATACCTTATATTGGTATAAAATGAAAAGTCAGAGAGTCAGAGATCTAGGAGCTCGCAAAACGTATAAATTTCTTTTATTGTTTCAAAGTGTAGAAGACTAAAAAAAATAGACAGATAAATAAGTGAGTAAACGTGACCTAGGGAAAATAACAGGTCACAACATTGAATTCTGGCGAATAATAAAGGCTGTTCAATTTGTAAGGTACCAAATCGAATGGTCACGGGAATCAATGGACTCAACGATACCGAAACAGTCATCGTTGCACTGGTTTTGTGGGGTATCAAAACTCGAAATATGCAAACGAGTATACTGCAAAGATCAGCACGACAAGATGTTCAAAACGGTATACAGATATCAGTGGTATGATTTGAATTATAAAATTCGAATTTTTCTACTACGAAAAATGCAAGAAAAACACAGAAAAATAAGATCGACGGAGCTAAAGAAGTCCGAATTTTGAATAACGAAAAATGACGTTTTGCTCAGAAGGTGATTTACAATTTTTCTATGTAAAAATATTCGGGTTTCGAAAACGTTTTATTTTCATTACATTTTAACTGATAAAAACCGAAATGACATGACTGAAATTTACTTTCATATTTTCTAACGAAACTTTACAACTTCCTATGTTTAAATAGACGCATTTTAAATATCGAATTTTCGTTACGAAATTTTATTGTTTATTTTTATTTAACGAAAATTTCATTTAACGCAAAATGCACGTTTCTTACGTTAAAATTATTATTTTGGTTTCTGCTATTGGTTCCAACTATAACATATTATTACATTACGTTTTTAATATGTATTACATTATCGGTCTTATCGAAATTGGTCGTCAACGAATTTGGTTTTGGATTTGTAACTTATATACAAAGAGATTTCCATTTAATAAATCGTAAAATTTTATTTCTATCGGATTTTTAATTAAAATTTTATTTAATTTAGTATTTTTAAAGCGTTAAAAATACAGGTCATTACAAAAAGTATTAAATCGGTTGATGTGACTAAGTTAAAATAGAAGATCTCACGGTAATGACGTACAACTTCTGACTTAAGAATAGTGTCAAACTCAAGTACATAGACTATACTTTGATTGTAGTCAACCACATGGCATGGAAACCGTGTTACGACCATAGTTGGGTACATGTTGAAACACTTAAGGTTAAACATTACTCGAAAGAGCATTTGTCTCCTTCGTTATAGAAGCTCAATATCACCATAATAAATAAGTAAAATATAATCAAAATATCTAGCCATAGTAAATTAGTTAACTGATAAATGTTGTCAGATTGAATCAAGGACTATAAAAGTGACCTACGAATTGATACGAATATTAATAGAGTTTTTTTCCTTAACCAAAACCTAGATATCCAAGTGATACGGTGCTGATAAAAAGGATACGTGTACAAACTATCGTTACAATGTGAGATTATATTAGATCATAAATACAATTTCTCCTATCTGCGAGCGTTGAACCTGACCCTATATCGTACTTCAACAAAGTCCGTATAGACTTCGGTATTTAAATTATTTAAATATTGATTGTGGATCGTGTTTACATCAGAGACTCGATACAATTGCATTTTTAGTTATTTCTAAATTCAACCGAGGATAAAATTAATTTATAAATATTATTAATTAATAAAAAAATTGTGCTAATTTGTTAATTTTAATTGTTTGTTTCTAGCTTAAAACCAAACAGTACGATGCATAAAATTTATGATGGTTCAATCAGTTTTAGAGTCAGAAAATAAATAAATAATTCGTTCATTCATGATTTAATAGGAAGCAAATGGTCAAGGTTCAAACGGCTAGTTGCCTCAAAAAATGGCGTCCTCTATAATGGCTAGTTCTGATCCCGCTCTTTCTGCTTCCTGCTCTCCTCCCCTTCCTCCGCCGCTGTCAGCCTCTCTCCCTTCTGTGCCTACTCCTCCTCCTCCTCCTCTCCCTCAACCTCCACCGGCCCCGTCTTTTCCTATTTCCCCGTCGACCCTCCCCTCTCTTCCTCCCCTAGTTCCTCCATGTTCTCCTCGGTGCCATCTTCTTCTGCCTCCCCTCCTTCCTGGTCTTCCCTGTTTGCATCCAAGCCGAGGAATGCAGGCTCTTATTCTCCTATGGATTTCATCCTTGATTATCAAGGTAAACCTCTTCCTCCTCCTGACATTCTGGTGTCAGAAGGTAAAAGCTACTGGGATGGGTATTTGGTCGGTTTTTTTCTCGGAGACCCAGTTAACTACATGGCAGTTGTATCACATATCAAAAAAACTTGGAAACTGAAAGGTTCTTATGATATCAAATCCAATGGAGCCAAATTCTTTTTCAAGTTTAGCTGTCCTGAAGACAAGCAAAATATTCTTAGAGCAGATCCCACATTTATTCGTGGACAAATGTTTGTCATCACAACATGGAAACCAGCTTTCCGTACTGTTCAATCACAAGTGAAAACGGTCCCCATATGGATTCATCTTTACAACATCCCTCATATTGCTTGGACTCTAGTTGGTATTAACTGGATTGCTTGCCATCTAGGGAAACTGGTATGCTTCAATGAAGCCACAGAAAGGCGTGAGAGAATGGAATACGCTAAATGCTTGGTTGAAATTGCTCCTGATAAAGAATTACCTGAATATTTACTGATAGGAGATGGAGAGGACACTTGCCAAAAAGTCTACATAGAGTACTCATGGAGGCCACTTATTTGTACGTCATGTAAAGTATTCCGACATTCTACAAATAATTGTGATATGGACAAAAATAATGCAGGCGAGAAAGTAAACAAAGAAAAAGAAGGTGAGGCATATATTGCAGCCCCTTTACCTAAAATTAAAGCCACAGTTCCACGTAAAAACAATGTGGATAGCATGAAGTCGAAGCAACAAAAATGGAAACTAAAAGCTACTCAAGTCAACCAAAAAGGGGCGGAATCAACCAAAAGCAAGGTGGTTATAGACTTGGATTCAAATAATCTAAAGGGGAAAGAAGCAGATGTATCCAATGCAGGCCAGTCTCAAGAAATAACAAATGCTCATGTTGATACAAGTAATGTTTTCTCTATACTCTCTGATATGGAGGAAGGAGAATTGATAGAAGAAAATGAAGGAGCTAAAGGAACCATGCAAAATGAAGCAGACATTATTATAAATCAGCAGTCTAAAGGCAACACAGAAATTACAATTAATTCACAAAGGATACAAGACCAAGCAGATTTATATATAAACAGCAATCAGCAGCATGTTGACAAACATAGAAAATACAAAGAAAAGGAAACAATAATACAAAATCCCTCTTCTTATCCTGAGAATACTAAATCTACCGTCGTTGCTTCATCTTCTCCGAATACTTCTTTAGTTAATTCAAACAGTCCATATTCTAAACTAAAGCCTCCTCATGATATTCCGTTGTATCCACCAGCAAATGATAACTATGTTCTACCCGCCTCCGGTACTCCTTCAGACACTGATCTTGTGTCCGAAGACGATAGGAATGATAACAATAAGTTCAATCTCGAACAAATTCCGGCCAAGCTCAATCCAAAGAATTCCAAAAAGAGTGCCAAAAAAGCTTCTGCTAAGAAACAATTCAAAGATCAACAACAAAGAGTCACTCGGCAATCGGCCAAAAAACACAAAAAGTAGTGATGATCGATAATATTGGTTATTGGAATATACACGGTGGGCATGATGATGCCAAAGTATATGAAATTAAACAACTCATCAAAGGCAACAAATTGGGAATCATATGCCTCAGTGAAACAAAATATTCAGAAGAAGAAACATATTCATTTGCTAAACTTATTGCCCCTGGTTGGGACTTAATTCACAATCATGTTGCAGCCCCATATGGTCGTTTAATGATTTTGTGGAACCCCCAAGTTTATTCCATTATCACTAATGCTACCCACAGACAATTCATTCATTGCAACATAAATCACTTAGCTACTAATTTCAATTTTAACTCTACTTTTGTTTATGCAGATAACAACAAAGCTGATAGACGTCTCTTTCTTGACTTATTTCCTACTATGCACTCTACTAATCCATGGATTTGTTTAGGAGATTTTAACTGTATGCAAAACTCTGATGATAAGCTAGGTGGCTTACCTCTGTCCTTAGTTGAAGTTGCTCCCCTGAATAACGCCATCCTCCTCTCTCATCTTCATGAAGTTCCTAAAACCGGTGTTTTTATACTTGGAACAACTGCAGCAGATCTGGTGTTAGAACGTTTTGCAAATTGGATCGATCTTATTTTAATACTGCTGTCTTTAATGCTTGGCCTGCGCTCATTTCCTTTTTTCCCACTCCATCTATATCTGATCATAGCCCTATAATTCTGGACTGGGGCACTTGGAATGACAGAGGTCCTTCCACATTTAGTTCCTTCAATAGCTGGATTTCAGATCCTGAATTCTTACCTTTGATCGAGCAAGTCTGGGCCTTTCCCAAATTTGGCAATCCCATGTTCATCCTGCAATCTAAAATTAAAGATTGTAAAGCTACTATCAAAGCTTGGTCTTTGCAAAAATATGGTACTGGTAACCTTCTATCTACTAAAATAAGAACTGAACTTAATGCCATACAAATTCTGATGCAGGATAATCCCTGCGATTTAGCGATTTCGGATAAAGAGCATGAGCTAACCAAAAAATTGAAAATAGCTATCAAAACTGAATTACTTATGCTCTGTGCTAAAAACAGGCTTAATTGGGATTTAGGAGGTGATAAAAACACTAAAAATTTTCATAATTCTTTGAAACTAAAAAAGATTTCTACCTTAATTCACAGGATTAAAGATATGCATGGTTTTGAAGAGAACACACAAACGGGTATAAAGCATTCCTTTCTTAGTTATTATAAGCATCTTTTTGCTCATAATCACACAGATCCTATTTTGCATGTTTTAAATGACTTTTCGCTTAAAACTATCACTAATGAGCAATCTGAAAATTTAATTAAACTTATCACCCCGGAAGAAATCCATGAAACTATTTCAAAAATGAAAACCACAAGCTCTCCTGGTCCTGATGGTTTTACAGCTCTGTTTTTTCAAAAATGTTGGCACATTATAAAATATGATTTTTGTAAAGCTATACAACATTTCTTCAAAACCAATACTTTATTGAAGGGCATTAATCATACTAAACTTGCTCTTATTCCTAAGGTTAATCTTCCCCAAACTGTATCTGATTGCAGGCCCATTGCCTGCTGCAATGTTATTTACAAATGCATTGCTAAAATTATCTCTACTCGCATGAAAAATTGCCTTTCCGATTTAATTTCTCCTAATCAAAATGGGTTCATAATTGGGAGATCTATAACTGATAACATTTTACTATCGCAAGAACTTATAAAAGGGTACAACAGGAAAAACATCTCTCCTAGATGTTTCCTAAAGCTAGATATTCAGAAAGCTTACGACTCTGTTCGATGGGACGCTATCATTTCAATTATGTCTAGGATGAATTTTCCCTTAACTTTTTTAGCCTGGATATACACATGCATTTCTACTGTCTATGTGTCTTTATCTCTCAATGGTGAATCATTTGGTTATTTTAAAACTCAAAAAGGAATTAGGCAAGGGGATCCTATCTCCTCTTCTCTATTCATCTTAGTTATGGAAGTTCTTACCTATTTGATTTTTACGGAATGCACTAAAAAAATATTGACTTCCACCCTAAATGTCAGAAACATCAAATTTCTTCCTTGATGTTTGCTGATGATCTCTTGCATTTTTCTAAACCTAATATTAAATCCATCACCAACATTTTTTCCACTCTTCATATCTTTAATCAAATGACTGGCCTCCACATCAATAAAAGCAAATCTCAAATTAATATTGCTGGAGTTCCAGATAATATTTACCTGAATATTCTTCATGCTTCTAGTCTTTAGGCTATGGATAACAATGCCATGTACTTAGGTGCTCCGATGTGTAAGTCCAGAATATCCAATGCCCAATGCCTTCCCTTATACGAAAAAATAACATTTAGGCTCAAAACATATAATGGTGATAAACTATCACAAGCTGGCAGACTTGTAATCTTAAAAAGCATCACCATCTCTATGTGTACGTACTATTTTAGGTTGTTCATCATTCCTATAAAACTTATTAACATGTTAAATCGTGCATTTAACCATTTTCTATGGCATGGAAATATTTATTCTAACAAACTTATTCCGATTGCTTATAAAAAGATTATCTCCCCTTATAATATGGGTGGCCTAGGCATCATTAATCTTAAAATTTGGAACATTGCTACTGCATCTCATCATGTTAACACATTACATAGCAATAATCAGGGGTTGTGGGCTGTTTGGAATAGACACTACAATCTTAAAAGTTGCAATTTTTGGACCATGAATGATACCAATGATGCTAGCTTTCTTTGGAAAAGACTGATTGAGAATAGAAGACATTACCTGCCTTTGGTTCGATGAAACACAAACAACTCCTTTTGGCACTCCCCTTGGTGTGCTACTGGTATGATTCTATCCCACTTGATCGATTATAACCTTTTTAATAATTCTGGAATCCCACAAAATGCTAATGCTGATTCTTATATTAACAATGAGGGAATACATCTGCCTCATGTCAGTTCTCCCTCACTGACGAATCTCTGGACTTCAATTAGAAACTCATATATGCCTTCTGATCAGTCGGGCCTAAGCTGGAACGGCAAGCATTATAGCATATCGTTGGTTTATAAAGCAATCATACACAGTTATAACAGCTTTCCTTTTCCTTGGCACGCTCGTATTTGGAAATCAGGATCAAAACCAAAGCACAATCTTCTCTTGTGGAAATGTCTGATGAATGCTGTTCACACTCAAGATAATCTTGTTAGAAGACAGTATATCGAACACTCGTCGTGCATTCTATGTAATCGTGCTGCTGAAAACGTTGGGCATCTTTTCTTTAGCTGCTTATTCTCCTTCCAGCTCTGGAAACGCGTTCTTCATCACATACACGAGACTCCTCCCTCCAGAGATTACAAGCTTGAATGGATTCGTATCTTCCAAGAAACAAGGTGGAAATCTACTTCTACCACTCGTCTTCTCAAATTTCTCAAGCTAACGGTTGCTGCGATATGGGAGGAGAGGAATAAACGAAGATTTATGGGGACTAACTCTAGTATTTCCGCTTTGCTATGTAAAATTTTGGCTTGAGAAGATGCAGTGTCAAATGCGCATAACATGCTTGTGTATTTGATGCTGCATCTTCCTATTGTTCTACTTAGTTTCTACTAAGCGTTTTTGTATTTTGGTTTTGTTTTTTAATAAATTGTGGACTGTACACTATAAAAATAGGCTGGCCTTGCCAAAAAAATAAAATAGGAATCAAATGGGTGTTTCACCATGATTGGACAACACTATAGGCCAGTCATAGATAGAGGGATATGCTGGGCTTTACCAAGTCTAAATATCTAGAGGAAAGAGGAGAGAGAAAGGTATTGGCTCTTCACTAAAAATAGCCTAGCCTCAACATAGATTTAGGTATCTTTTTCTGAGCTCTCTTTCTTCCATTCCTAGTTGCCTACCTTTACCCTTGGTGAAGCCATTTCTTTGATGTTGCAACTCGAAGAGAAGGAGGAGACCGTGGTGCTCCAAGAGGATAATTGAACAACAATGTACTGATTATCGACGAGGAATTTTCGTAGGAAGGTATAATTTCAAATCTAATTTGTAATTCATGTTATTATGCTCATAAATATCATGTCTATATGAAATTAATATTCAGCCTTAATTTTAGTGAAAAAATTATTTTCAATAATTAATTTTATATGTATATTATATAATATTTAAACTTATATATATGTAAACTATATATATATAAAGTATATATCTTTTAAATTATTTATGTACATTTTCATAAAAAATTCTAGATCCAAATAATATATATATATATATGCATGTGTGTATGTGTATATACATATGTGTGTATATATATATTAATTTATATAATTATTTTAAAGAAAATAATTTTAAAACTGTTGTTTTCGGTTTAATAATTTATAAAAAGAATATTTTTATTTCATTTTGGATTCAAAAACTACTTATTTTATAAACACTATTATTATACACATACACACATGTATGTGTTTGTGTATGTATATATATCAATACAAATAAATATCAAAACAAATTAGTTCAGATCTGAAAGCTATAAATATATTTATAAAATCTTTACAATGAATTTTTGCAAACTTTAATTATTTTTAAATTAATTTTTTTTACGGCCATAAATATTTTGTTCAATTTTTTTTAAAAAGTATATATTTATACTTGATAGCGGCTGCATCTAAAAAAAATGATTAAGTCAATATATTTAAATTTTGAGTTTTAAATAATTCTAATGTTATTGAAAACAAATTTAGCAACATATATAAAATATAAAATTCACATATAATATATTTTACAGTAAATATTTTATTTTTATATAATTTAAATAATATATACATATACATACAAACATACATATATATACAAATATGAGTATATTATGTATATGATTTTAGTTTAAACAATATTTAAATTTTAAATGGCTGAAAAAATATTTTTTATGGATTTATAATTATTTTGAGATGTTTTATATTTACAACTGTAATTAAAGGTTATATATATCACACTTGTTTAGGTTATATGTATATGCAGTTGTTATGTTCATATTATGAATATGGAAATATAACATAATTAATATGAAATAAAATAAAATAAATTAAAAACTAACTTTATTTTAAATTATTAATAAAATTATTTTAAACATTAACCTGAGATAAATATTTTGATCAAATACATCAAATTAAAATATTTTAACATTTATTAATCAAAATACTAAATTTGGTTTAGTATAAATAAATATTATTTACAAAAACACTGAATAAAGATCTTGTGCAATTTTTAAAAGGATTTTTTTTTAAATTCACACTTTTAACTCTACTGTCAGTGCACCTAAAAGAACTATGGACCTTAAGGTTAATAATAATATGAGGGGTGCTCCATTCATGGAGGAAATAATGGATGTATCACTCCCTCCACATATTAAATCTCGATCATGTGGTATGATGGATCCACACATCCGAATAATTATCTTCTCGCTTTCGAAAGCCAAATGGATATATTTGATGCTGCAAGAGCCACAAGATGGCAGTTGTTTCTAATAACCTTTACTAGGGCTACTAGAAAATGGTACTAGAGGTATTGGAAAAATCCAATCAATTTATGAAGCCAATTTGTGTATGAATTCTCTTCTTTGGTTTACACTTCAAATGTCCCAACCATAGGTTCCAATGTTATTGTAGAGTCCTACAAAGCTGAGAAGGTGAGTGATCGAGAAAAATTATGGCTATCTAGTTGAGGTTTATTGTATACACTCCATTTTGGAAGGACTTATGCATACATGGGTGTAAGAATTTGCAAGATGTCTACTTCTAAGTCGAGAAGTTTTTTTAGCTTGATAAAAATTCATGAGAAAAAACTATAATAGAAGGGTAGAAATGTAGAGAGATTATGGTTTCATAAAATACCGAACAAGAGGGAGAAATGTGATGAGACTCAAAAGGACCAATTTTTATCCTTAAACAAACCTATACCATACGCTTGTGCGTTTACTAAGGATAGAAAAGAGTATCTACTTCTATAAAAGACCGAACCAACCCAGAGTAGAATAAAGGAGGAGATTGCTGCATGTACCATAAATCCAACGGATACAAGACTGACAACTGGCGAGCCTTGGCTTTTATAATTCAAGGGATGATTAGAAGAGGAGCGCTAAAAGAGTTTATCAAGACAAACAAAAAATTTCTACACTCTGCATGTAACGACCTGTATTTTTAACAATAGAATGTTTAAATAATTGATTTAAATATTGAATCGTAATTCATGGATGGTCCAAAAATATGATTTTTTACGGTTGAATTAAGACCGAGAAAACTTCTGTTGAGCTGGGATTGACCTTGCGAATTAAGATAAGTATAAGCGTCACTATATTTGATGATCGGATGATCCGACGACCAAAATGATGTAAAATGCGTGAAATTATCATCCTAAAGCGTTGTCTCGGATAGCGATGAAATTTATACCATTTGCAACGATTCATAATTTTATCTCACTGAATAGGAATATTTATTTAATTTTAAATATTCAATTGATTGTTTTAAATGATAAATAATCCATTTTAATTATTTTATAATGATAATAAATGATTTATAATGTTTTTATAAATATATAAACTTATTTTATAAAGATATATAAACTTCGTCGCATTCTGGCAGTTCGACGTCATATTTTTATAAATGGAATTTTATATTATTTAAAATAGTTTTATAGCTTAAATAATCTTGTTTTAATTACTTAAAGATGATAAGAAATTTATTTTAATTTTTTTTACCTAAATAAATAGTTTGATTAAAAATTGAAAATATGACTGAAATATAGATTCCGGATTATCATAGATTTAAGAAATAAAAGTTGTGATGGAACATTGTAACGTTGTTAGTTGAAATATGACATATATACATTCATGTACATGCTTACACATCTACACATACAAATATACATTTACATTTAGCATATAAACAAAAATGGTTTACTTTTGAAAAAGCAAACTTACACATCACCTTATAAGGCACATGGATGGCACATGGAGGGGGAATGGGCTAAGCACATGGTTGTGTAAGAGATATTTGTGCAAATTTTCCTATAAATAGCCAAGCACTCCATTCATAATTTACCCACACTTCTTTGTCTCTTCTTCTTCACTTTTTTCTCTCCTCTTCTTAGTGCCCTTTGGCCGTGCACTATTAGAGAGGAAATGGCCTTAGGCCATGAGTGTGGTGGGCTGTGAGTATGAGGGAGATGGAGGAGGTTGGACGTGAACTGGGGTGGTGGAGGAGGTTGGCCGTGAGCATCTATGGAGATGGAGGTCTTGGACATGAGTATTAGGAAGGAGGAGAATGGGTTTTAGTGATGTCTGATGACGTTGGAAATATTAGTGAAGTGTTGTGATGGATTGAATGTTGGTAGGAAGTGTTTGGTTTAAATAAAAGTGAGTTAACCTCACTTTGAATTACTTGATAATCACTTGTTTATATTACTTATTAATAACTTGATATTGTTTGCTATTAGTGATAATTATATACATTAACCACTTAAAGTTATACTCTTGACCACATACTAAAATGATTGCTTATATGGTTGTTTAATATGTTTGGATGATGATTGGTTGATTATATAAAAGTTTGGTTATGATAGATATGATTATTATGTTTTATAAGTTGAAAACCATATATGATCAGAAATGATAGCTATGTGAATTAACAATACATATCTTGTGAAAAATTATTCACATTATACCCAAAAGTAATATGTATACAAAATATGTTAGGCTTCTTTGTTTTTAAAACCAAAGAAATGTCATTTTATAGTATTGGAATTTACTTTGAAAAAATAAATAACTGACAAAATAGAGTTTTGAAATTGAATTGGAATTAATTTTAAAAAGAAAGAAATTGGAAAAGTGGAGTTTTGAAATTTTTGGAAAATATAATCTATGGTTTTATTTATGAAAAATAATAGCTTTAAAGGTGGAAAATAATATAGAAATATCATACGGTTTTGTATAAAAGAATTTGGAATTAAAAAAGATGGAAATAGAATATTATAATAATATAATATTAAAGATATGGAATAGAGTGAAAATGAGATTTTTAGTAAAGTAAAATAGTGAAAATTTTGTTTAATATAGTATAATATGGTATTAAAATGATTTAAAAGTGTTTCGGAAAAGTTTTGAAAAATTTGAATGAAGGGTTAAAAATAAGCCATCGCGTTTCAGCGGTTCACGGTTTCGCAACATGAAAAGTTAAACGGATGTGTAGGATAAATTATGAGTCGAAATTCTTTGAAATAAAAATTTCGGACCCTTATGGTCATAGTTTTCAAATGAAAAAGAAAAATCAAGATTCCATTTAGTAAAGTTTGAAGTATGTCCAAATCAGGTTTTGAAATCATCGCGTTTTGGCAGTTCATAAAATATATTTTAACTCTTTAAGATGGATGTTTTTAAATCTTTAAAAATATGAAATAAATTCCATAAATAAGTCAAAATATGTTAAAAGAAATTTGAATTATAAAAATGGGCATATATGTAATTAGTGTATGAAATTGGTGTTTTAATCTATAAAGCTTTAAAATCACTATTCACCAATAATTTAGCAATGGAATTTGCTAAGCCGTTGAATAAATGATTTAAACTTGGGTTTTCTTCCCGAATATTTTTGAAATGTTTTTCAAATAATAAATCAAATAGTTTTAAAAATTTAGAGCCGATCAAATAACTTGACCGACTTATGGATGATAGACAGATAGTCCCTAGGCCGGAGTTTAGGAAACTAGTTACTTGCTCCCTCTAGCTATCCGGACTACTCCGATGGAGGGGATAGTTAATTTGATTTACTCAATCATATTTTCTTAAGATAAAGGAAAAGAGATTTGGAATTTTCCACAAAGTTAAACAAGATTTCAAATAGGATTTTGATGGTAACGAGAACATTCTAGTTAAACTCTATGTTAAATTTCGAGGAGGGAATTTGTACTATCCATGTGAATTTAAAAGGTGATTTCACTGTTATTTGACGAATAGTACATGCTGTATACGGAAATTAGTATTGAGTATAATTAATCTAAAATCTATGAATCATTTTTACTCAATACTAAGTGATTTGAGTTTACAGTAAACGATGTCTTAAATAACATTGTTTTCAACCCATTTAAAACATGTTTTGAAAAAATGAAATCTTTATTAATTATGCTAATAATAGAATATGAAATATTTTCCCTAAGTAATTAATAAGAAATGATTTGGTATTTCCAAAATTAAAAAGAGGTTTAATAATTCTGTATATTCCAAAACAAAAATGGTTTAAAGATATATATCTCTAAAAAATATTTTATTGGATAAAATTATATCTTCAAAGTTAAATAATATTTGAGTAAAGAAGAAAAGAGAATTTAACAAAAGAGGCTTAACATTTTTGTATACACATTTTTTAATCGATAATTGGTTCGGAGAGACGGAGATCAGATGTGGGTGATTCCTATCCGAAAACCACTTCGAACCAATATACGGATTCGAAAGTGAAGACATGCTGAAGACAATGATTTTGAAGGCGGAGATCTTCATAATGTAGTGCTGCTTGACACTAACCTCGTGATTCCTATATTATGTACATATGGTGGCACTAGTACCTTCATTTTGAAATCTTCAATGCAAGAACTGCTCGCTACTAATCGTAGGAGTGATTCCCAAATAGGATGTTGTAGGAATACCTTTGGTTTGTCCTGTTCCTGGACAACTTGTATGGATGAATGTCTAAAATTGCATTTTTAAGACCACATACATTGGTTTTTACAAACGTACATTTGTTTGGTGGTGTGGGAGGTAACCCCTCTTATACTTAACACCCTTCCTTAAGGCGTATGAACTTGGGGAATGTACTTTGATGGAAACCAATCAGTTTGTCATCGGGAATGGCAATGTGGCATTCAAACCGAGATTTTTCATGTAAAAGGTAAAACGTTACCTCAAGCCTCACACATCGGTAATGGCAAAAACAGGGTAGATGCAATAGGGCTATGTGGTTCGCACTCATTAGGAGATTGTCATCACCTTTCTAGATTTCCCTCTATATATCGAGTTTGTTGTGTATGCTGTGGCCATAGATAGGTCGGAAACTATCGGGGTGATGACATATTCGGTACTATCTATGGTAGAGGTAGGCTGGTTCTGTGTTGGTTGAGGGCAGCGTGGCTGTGCCTCGGTACATTCCTCTAGAGATGTACTATCAGAAGGTAGCCCCTTACCTTGTCATTGTTGGAAATCCATTCTCCAATATATATTTTTACAGACTTGATTGTATACCTAAATATGCCGTTGAATTTAATAGATGTAACGCTTCCAGCTATTTTAATATGTTATTTGAAATGTGTTTTCAAACCAATGTCATTAGAAATAACATCAAATGATTTGATAAAAATGTTTTAGTTATCATAAGATAAAAAACCATCCGTGTTTATGTGTGGCGTGGTCTTATGAGATACTCTTCTTTTTAAAGGTTTTGTTTGGCATCAAAGTCGATTTATGACATTGTCATATATATTTATGATTTGCCTTTCTCATGCTGGTTTGCTAGACTAATCCGGGTATTTGTTTTATACTCGGGTCAGATCTGAGGGGTTTCAGGATTAGCTGAAGATGCTTGGAGTTTCCAGAGAAGAGCTGTAGATCTTCATCAATATATGGACGTAGTTTACTTTTCCGCTATGTTTGTTGTTTTTCAGCATTTGTAAGGATGTGTATTTATAACTGTCCAGGCTGAGCTTAGGATAGACTCTGGTATATGTATTTAAAAGTTTTTCCACTATAAAGATTATTGAAATAAGATATGTTATTCCATTCCTATGAGATTCTGTTCTACCTTATTTTTCCTTTTTAGCCATAACCATACACATTTTCGTTCAATTTGGGTTGGACATGTGTGGTTTATTGTCACCTTAAACTGTATGGAAGTGTGGGTCATTACGTGTGGCATCAGAGCTTAGGTTAAGCGAACACCTGAGCCTGGTGGGGTAAAGTCTCATCAGAGATAAGGTTAGTATCTCTCTAGGATGAGTGACTCATTAGAGATAGGGTAAGTGACACCCTAGAACGAGCTTGAGTGTATTATATATGAGCACGTTTCTGTTAATGTTATACAAAAATGGTTTTTATTTTGAAAAATTGGTAAATGAAATAATTTTACCTTGGATTATATTTTGAATGTGAAGGAATATCTTTAAATGATATAGTTATTTGTGTAGTGTTTGGTTGTTAAGGAAATGATAATATTCAATTATTATCATTTATTGATTGGTTGTTTAATTTAAAAGTTTAAATACGAACACCTCATGAATTTAGTTCCTTAATTTGGCTATGTGGTGTTCGATAAATAATAGTATTGGTTTAAGATTAAAGGAATTTATTTACGATGAATAAATTTTATGAATGTTTTATAAAAATAGGTGATTTTATAAATTGGATTTATAAAACGTGTTTTATAAGGAGTTTTTTGAGAATTTAAATCCCAGTATTTTTGAAAAGAATACGATGATTAACTAGTTCAAGTGGCTCAAAAGTCACTAAAAATGTGCAGGAGATGTGTTCAGATGGTAAACACTTCTCTTAAGTATTCCCCTTCTTGTTAAGGAATATATGATACTATTGGTAGTACCCATATTCTTGGTATCATTTTTGAGTTACTTGATCTACATAATTTTCTAAAGTTAAATAGATAATATGAATCATCAATGGATAGATTTATTAGTGATTGTTAATTTTTATCAAGATGTTTGCATTTAATATTGGTTAAAGGGAGTATATTATAATATAAGGAGTTTATTATAAAAGATAATTTATCTTTTAAATTAACTGGTTTCTCTAGAAAGAAGATAGAAACTTTTGATTATATTGTTGATCCAAAAAAATGGATCAACACCTTGGATTAAGTGTGAAAGCACCAACCCTATTTATCAAGTTAAATAAAATATAAAAAGCAATAGTAAATCACAAAAATAATAAAGAGACAAAAGATTTTTATAGTGGTTCAGCTATTAACGAAGCCTACATTCAATTTATAGCTTTTATTGATCAACTGCTGTTACAAAGGAGTTTGGATTACAATATGATTCTTCTTTCCAAAGTTACATCAAGCCACCATTATTAGAGACAGCCGGAAGAATTTCAGTTTCCCTTTAATGGGTGTTGTGAGGGAAAAGAAGAGTGAAGAAACAATGGTAGAGTTTCGACAGAGATTAGAGCAGATCCTTTTTCTGTTGCAGATGGGATGGTATCTATAAGATTTGGAAAGCACTTGGGCCAGGGCCGCTTTGCTAGGAGCCTGTATTCGTCATGTAGAAGGAGCTCGAAAAGTTTGGTGGTCATCTGAGCTAAGTATTCGGATCGGTACCTATCCGATGGGGTCGAATCGGTACCTATCCGGATACTTAGTGAATTTCTAAGTTCTGAGTCTTTTGGAGGTTATCTGAGCTAAGTATTCAGATTGGTACTTATCCATATACTTGGTGATTTTGTGAGTCTTCTTAGTTTGGTTGTCTTCCTATTCTATAATTGAGTGCCTTGTCCGAATATCAAGTCGTTTGGAGTTCGTTTGATCATCCGTCTTCATGGATCATCCAATCCATCCGTTTGTAGGAGATCCATCCATAGCTCACTCAATACTTAACCAAATGACATGAAACTTCATACATGCAATGTACATGAGTAGGAGAGCCTCCAAATCGGATCTAATGAGGATCCGAGCTAAGTATTTGGATCGGCGATGATTCAATTAAGTCGGATCAGCGGTGATCCAAACCCTTAGTTTATTTTTGAATCTCTTCTTTTGGGTCGTAGGAGATCCAGCCATAACTCACTCAGTACTTGACCAAATGATATGAAACTTCATACATGCAATATACATGAGTAGGAGGGCCTCTAAATCAGATCTCATGAGGTAGGGCCCATCCTAGGTGGGTTGGACCTGATCCGTCAAACTAGCTCGATTTGGAGGAGATCCATCCATAACTTGCTCAATACTTATCAAAATCAGATGAAACTTTGCACGTAGCTTCTAGAGGATGCATGGGACCTACTTTATGGATCTCAGGTGGTGGGGCCGAACCTAAATGGATTGGATGGTCCGATGAGTATGGATCGGTGTCGATCCAAATTGGCTTGGCCAGGTGACTTCATTTTTCATGTTGGCCTTCTTTTATGTCTTCAAAGTGTTTCAAAATTTCAGGTCAGTCCGAGTCCGTATAAGTTCTGTAGGTCCATTTTAAGCTGCTCTAGTCCAAAAGATGGTAAATATTTGAATGGATCATACGAGTCTTCATTTCTTGAACTAGGTTTCTTGGATTGCTATGAAACAAGGCTAGTGTACTTGGCAGAGGTATAGAATCATGATGCAAGAGGTTGGAAGTCCCCATGACTTATTCATTTGGATTGGTACCAATCCAATTGATTCGAATCGGTGCCGATCCAAAATGTTTGTCTATTTTTGAGAGATATTTCTTGAGGGCCATTGTCTTGTTATTCTAAAACCTTTGGTCATGTTTCAAGTCATTTAGGCTTAATCTGGATGTTCTAACTTCTTTCGAATTCTGCTGGGTTAAAAACTCGGTTAACATTTGCCTCCAGAGTACGCTTTCGTTGAAGACAAGGTGTGCTCTGGTATTGATTATCTTTGGGTTTCTTTTTCGAGGAGTTTTGACATTTGTTTTGAGCTGTCTTGAAGAGCTATCTATGAAGTACTAGTTACTTGTTCATTCCTTAGTGTGAATCCTCATTGTTCATGATTACGGTGTGATCTTGACTTGATAATTTCCAAAATGCATACGAACATCATGTGGAACGTGCTAGACGAATTTGGGATCACTTGAAAGCATCAATTTGGGTCGGTACAGATCTAATTGGATCGAATCTGCACCTATCCGAATACTTCATAGGATTTTTCAGCAAAATTTTACTTACTCAAACTTACTCCGAACCGAGTCATTTCAGTTTTGATTAGTTATCCATTTTTGACTTCAATTCTAACTTATTTCTCAATACCGAGAATGCAATCTTTGTCCTAAAATTTACATGGGGCCTTTGGTCGGTAAGTAGTTCCAACATGATGGGTTGGTGTTGACCAGGGTTGAAAATTTTTTGGAGAAATTTTCCTTCACTTATACTACTTTTGATAAGTTACTTGGTTGGTTGTTCATTAACCGTTTTTTCTAGTTTTAATTAGAATTCAGCCCGTCTTTACCGGTAAAGCTATCTACACCCCGGAGATTACGTAGTGCATTAGTTTGGTATAGAAACTCCTTGCGGTGATTTTGGGTCGGCAGTAATCTCAAAGGGAGCTGGTAGAATCTTGGACTGTACTAAGTCAGTGGGGAAGCCGGGTTTTGTTTTGGATGAGTGTACACCATTCCAGAGCCAAATCTTATTTTCCATCTTCAACTGTCTTTTTTGAGGAATTGGCTAAGTTTTGATCGTCGTTTTGAATGCTAGCATGACAATTTATTCCAAAATTGGATATAGTGGATGATTCCATCACATTCCTTTTCTTGTTTTTCACTTTCAATGATCCTGAAAAGAGAAGCTTTCAGCGTGCTTCAGACAGCGGTTTCGTTAACGATTTCTAATCGATAACGGGTAAGTTCCAAGAAAGATAATCTTAAAGTACAACATGGGTAATCTATGTACAAAGGTTGGTCCGTTCGTTGTGCTCGGGTCACCGGACCCACTTTGTATAGATAACATATGCTCTTGCCTCGGTCAATGCCCTTCGGCTTACGTTGACTTCCCTTGGATTCCGGGCGTAGGTCATACAAGTATTTTATTTAAAGTAAAACATACCTGACAATGTTGAATGCCAAGTTTTGTTGCTGAAGATGACTTTCTGGTCATTTTGTCTTTAGTCTGGCGGAGGAACTTCCATTCCTTCTAGAGCGGGATCCTCTACAGCTTAGGTTTTTCCTTTTATTCTTGTTGTGTGGGACGATTGGGTATGGTTGAATTATAAGGTATAGTTACTTTTGTAGAGTTTTAATTGAAGTTCGATAAGGCACAACTTCAGTCTTCAAAAACTAATGCATGAGTTATACGGTTGCGAATATCCTTTTTTTGTAGTTTTTGGAATTCAATCTGCACACCAGCTTCTGTCCCTAGGGACTATTAGCTTAATTGCTCGGTTTTGTGGATTGCTTTTTCTAGAACTATGAGGTAGCTTGTTCTAGCCATTTCTAGATTGTTCTTGTTTATGTTCAGCCGAGTTCTTGATCAGTTGAGTTCATTCGACAAAGCGTTGGTGTATATGCCCCAGTCCGTAGGGCCGATTACTTTGACTACTTAACCTACATGTTTTGGAAGAATAGGTCTCCTGAGCAATAATTTTATTGCCCTAGTTTCATTGATATGATAGCTCCTATCTTCGAGAACTAGGGACTTTGTTGGTTAATCCCAAGATCTGAGTTTTGTAATGATGTCGGTATGCATTAGAAAGATGCGTTTCTGGCATCTTTTGGTAAAGTAAATTCTTCTGAGTCTGGTGTTGAGATCCTAATCATATGTTGGTTTCTATCTTCGGAAACTCATGTACGGATGACTCAAACCCATGGATTTTTCCTTGATGTTGCGGATCTACGGATAACATAAGATTCCAGAAGGTTGGATTAAAGATTTGATTAAGCTTTTTCTTCTGTTTTCAAAAGTCAATCGATAGTTTCATTTTGTGGGTCTCTTCTTAGCATCACCAATCTTCAGGCGATAGCATATTCCTGTAAGATGGGACCAAATGATCTAGTCGAACCATAAGTAGGTCATCAATCCTTCTCATTATTGCCAGACTCCGAGCGACGGTTAATTTCTGAAAATTGAATCCTTCATTTTCCTTTGCTGTTAGAAATGTATATTTGGTAGAACAAAACTGTTAACTAACCAACTCCGAGGTTTGGATTGGGGATTTCTGTGCTTATCCCTGTTTGCGGAACTAGCTATTTTGAACACTCATATTTAGACACTTGCGAGAGATGGAAAGGTGTAGGGCGAATTGCTCAATTGCCCCCAGTCTAGCTCTCAATCCCATTCAGGAATTTAGGAAGTTTAGGATTTATTTCTGTCCTTCCATGATTATTCCCGCTTATCCTTGGCCATGCATGTTCTTGGTTTCTAACGTCGTCATGGAAGTTTTGTTTATATGTCAACTCTTATCTTTAGGAATTGATAACCTAGCTGCTGGTTCTAAGCAACATTTCCTCGAGCTGCCTATTTTTGGCTGTATCTCAATTCCTTCTAAGTTGAATTCTGGAAATTCGAT
Organism: Allium fistulosum; assembly: GCA_030737815.1. Classification (NCBI taxonomy): domain Eukaryota; kingdom Viridiplantae; phylum Streptophyta; class Magnoliopsida; order Asparagales; family Amaryllidaceae; genus Allium; species Allium fistulosum. Next base: position 1,186,267,594 of record CM060904.1, on the reverse strand, counting down.
TGTGCACTAGCTTTCATCCTTAGAAACTAGCACATTAGCAATTCAATCCTAGGATTTCCTTTCTATGCAGCTTTATTCCCGTGCAGTGGTAGATTCTTGCGATGTCACGTTAAATCATTCGATTGACCTATGAAAGTTTAGAACTCAGTCAAGGACCAACTTTTATCTTTGGAAGTTAGTGCATTGATGGTTAACTAAGGTGAATGTTTCTCATTAACCCTGCAGATTTAAAGTTTTCCTGGCAATGCCGGTACTTAGTGAATAATAAATTTCTCGACATTGTCGAGGCAATGTCTGTACTTAGGGACTAGAAAGTTTCCTAGCATTTCCAGGGCAGCACCTGGTACTTAGGAAATAGAAAGTTTGCCGACGTTGCCAGGGCAGCATCGGTACTCAGGAAGTAGAAAGTTTCCTGACGTTGCTGTGGAAACACTGGTACTTATGAAGTGAGAAAAGGCCTCGGCGTTGCAGAGGCAACACTGACACTCAAGAGGTTAGGATCGATTTTTCTCACTGACTCGGTGGTTCTTTTAATCTTGTTGGGTACTAGTTTCGATCTTTGAAAACTAGCACTTCAACGATTGGATTGTAGAAGTCTTTCTTAGTGCTGCCTATCTTCGGGCAGTGTTAAAGTCATGTTGGTAAGGATTGAATCATTCATCTGATCCTGTAGATTTGAGTAGAGTCCTTTTAACCCATGTGGCTGTTTTCTTAACGTTGCTAAACTCCGGGATACGCCATCTCCGTCAAGTACTCCCTTTGGCGATATGGGGTCATTGTTTAACCAATTACATGGTTATTCTTGTATAGGGTCAAATTTCCTTCGGTCGATTTTTGTTGCAAACTGCCTTCCATTTGCAGAACTTGTTATTCCCAAATGCCAAATTCCAAGCACTTTTAGAAGATTAGATGTTGTCAGGTGAGTCATTACATTGCCCCCAGTATGCTTGCACTCTTCCCATCGTAATCATGGATCAGAAGAGTTCGGTAATGTTTGTCTTGAGTCTATGACAATTAACTTCGCTTGTTCCATGCCATATGTGCTCTGCTAGGGCATTGACATTATTTCGGATATCCTCCTTATTCATTAGTTCCAATTTTCGAGAATCAACGGTTTAGCTTCTCGATTCTAAGTGTTCTCTCCTTGCCGTTGTCTATCTTTAGACAACAGCTAGTTTTTTCATAGGCAGGAGTCGAGGTATCTGATCGGTCCATGCATGGTTGATTACACCAAGCGAGGCTAAAGTCCACGCCACGATGAATCTATTACGATCAGGAGTTATCCTTCCCGACGTTGCTAGTCTCTGAGCAGTGTCAGATAAATGAAAGATGAGTTATTCCCTACGGGCGTTGCCAATCTTTGGGCTACACTAGATTCTTGCAAGTTGGGGTTTGAGTACTCAATCGAGCACCTGCTTTGTCTTTGGAAGCCGGTGCATCGATGACTTGATTCTAGAAACGTCTTCCGTCATCGTCTATCTCTGGTCGACGGTAAGTTCCTCCTTTTATCGCCTATTTTCGAGCGATGATGAATTTTAAGATGTTCGATTTCCTTGTTGATATGACGGTCTGGATTTCTCGATGTTGCTAATGCAATATCGATGCCTAGCGGGTTGGAGCATTTTCCCTTTTAATTCTGCAGTCGTTCAGCGTACTATACTGCTTAGTTCTGTTGCGATTGCCAGAATTTTCTGTCCAGCGTAACAGAACCATGGAGTGATTTTTTGTCCTAACCTATTGTTAGTGTGTTATGTGTCCCCGGTCCACGGTGTTGATTACTCTGAACACTTGATGGAGACTTGATGTTTTGGGCAGCTCTCTGGATGCCCTCAGTCAAAGATGTGTCACAGCTCCTATCTCTGGGAGCTCGTGACTTGAATGTCTTAACTTTAGACATTTTGGTCAAAGATCGGAATTCTTTGTCAAAATCTTAGTTTAGGAAGTTTGTGATATTGCTAGAGCAATGTCGGTCTTGTTGGGTGTAGGGATCGATTCCTGTTAATCCTACAATAAACAAGTTTCCTGGTGTTGCTAAGACAACACCGATATTTAGAGAATTTTAATGGTCCGTTGATGATGCCAGAGCAACATTGGGCAGTGTTTGTGCAGCTTATAAGATGTGCGGTTTCTGGGAGTGTGCGGCTTATGAGATGCGCGGTTTTTGGGAATGCACGGCTTATGAAATGCTTGGCTTATGGGATTGACATGACCCGTCGATCTGGGGTGGTTTGGAATTTCTCGACGTTGCCAATCTTCGGGTAACGTGAGAAGTTCATGCTTCAAGAGCATGGTTCCACAGCTCAAGAAGTGATGCGTAGTTTATGGGTGGCATGGCTTATGAGAGTGCGTGACTTATGGGATGCATGGCTTTTAGGGGTGCATGGCTTATGAAATGCGTGGCTTACGAAATGCGTGGCTTATGGGATCGATACGACCCGTTGATTTAGAACGGTTTGGAACTTCTCGACGTTGCCAATCTTTGGGTAACGTGAGGAGTTCGCGCTTCGAGATCGTGGTTCCATGGCTCAAGAAGTGATGCACGGCTTATGGGTGGTGCAGCTTATGAGAGTGCGTGACTTATGGGTTGCACGGCTTTTAGGGCTGCGCGGCTTATGAAATGGGCGGTTTATGGAATCGATATGACCCGTTGATCTGGAACGGTTGGAACTTCTCGACATTTCCAATCTTCAGGTAACGCGAGAAGTTTGTGCTTCAAGAGCGTGGTTCCGCGGCTCAAGAAGTGATGTGCGAGGGTTTGGGCCTTCTCAATGTTGTCGTAGCAACACCAGTTCTTAGAAGTTTGGGATCGAGATTTCCCATCGATCCGGTGGTTTGAGTCGATTCGCCTTTTTCGGCCTGGCAAGTAAATGGAGCGTACTTGGGCATGGTTTGACTGATCCAAGCAGCTAAATAATGATTTTCAAGTCGATTTGGCCCCATCGACTTAGCAAGTTGCTTTCATGAACACGGTTTTATTGGTTCAAGAAGCTAAGCAGTTTTTGGTTCGGGTAACCATGGCTTGGAAGATCCTTCCGTGTTTTAGGAAGATGTGCACGTCGAAAAAGATCAGGTTGCCATGGTGGAGAGATATACAACTGACCGCATGAAGATAGATATTAAGAAAGAGCCTATGGGAGTTCAGGGCAAGACTCTTAGCTCTTGGTCCAAACCGCCTTCAGAGAACGGGTCTTCAACTAGCATACAGTCTAAGAGGAAAAGGAACCGGTCACCAATAGTGGTAAAGTAGGAGTTAGGAAGAAGTGGGCAAGTATTATGTTAATATTTCGTTTGTTGCACTAGCTAGGTCGTTAAGTCTGTAGTTGTCAGAATGCCAGAATTTTTGATCGGGCGTAACAGAACTGTGGTATGATTAGTCTCAGCCTTCCTTGTGGTTATTCAAGTATATGCGGTGCCCCCATGCCGTAGGGCTGTTTGCGTGCTTGAACTGTACCTAGGGTTTCTCCACAACTTGTTTGGTTGCCCTAAATCTAGTGGGTGCCGTTGTGCCTCCTAGATGATTAAAGCATGGGAAAGCCTCTATCTTTGGAGACTTCTATATTAGGAATCCGAGATTCTTGGTTCCCTCGGGTGCCGAATCTTGGCTTGATTTGAGTCGGCCTCTGATTAATCACAAGGTCGATTCATTTTGGTTTAGGTTCTTTGAGCAACTTTGAAGCTACGGAATCCATCAATGTTTGCTTCTTCGGTCGTTAGAAGTGATTCCACTGATTCTATGGAGTGACTGATGTGATTATCGATTCATAGTCCCAGAGCATGATTTCATTGATTTTGGGGAGTTCTAGATCAGATTACTGCTGATCTTCTAGTTTGCCTTCACGGCATTTTAGTTCATGAAGCATTTTTTGGATCAGATGACCGCTGATCTACCGGTTCGCCATCACGATGCTTTAGTTCATAAAGGACCTTCACGTTCGCGAAGAGTTTTTGGATCAGATGACCGCTGATCTACCGGTCACCTTCACGATGCTTTAGTTCACGAAGGACCTTCACATTCATGAAGGGTTTTTGGATCAGATGACCGCTAATCTACCAGTTCGCCTTCACGACGCTTTAGGTCATGAAGGACCTTCACATCCGCGAAAGGTTTTTAGATGTCCAACGACCAGACGGCCTTGGAGCGATAATTCATTGACTCCATGAGGAACTTTGGTCAGATGTCCAACTATCAGATGACCTTGGGGCGACAATTCATCGACTCCTAGAGGAATTTCGGTCAGATGTCCGATGACCAGACGGCCTTCGAGCGATGATTCATCGACTCCAAGAGAAATTTTGGTCGGATGTCCGACGACTAAATGGCCTTGGAATGATGATTCATCAACTCCAAGAAGAGTTTCGGGGCTTGGCTCGCGGTAACATAGTTTTCTCGGTTCCTGGAGAATACTCGATGATCATTTGGATATGCCTTCTTGATGCTACCGAAGCAATGCCAGTTCTTAGAAGAAGGGATCGATATGACCCATTGATACGGCGGTTAGTAAGCCTGTGCTTTTCATTCATAGTTTTAGGGTATAGAAGTGTTTCCTTTTCCATGCTATTTGCAATGCCCCTAGTGTCTGGCAGGGCTCATGTGGAAAGGAAAGTAGATGGGGACGATTGAGAAGGCATCGCTTTAGGTTGCTGCCTCATTCCTTAGTATCTAGCTATCCAGAGTGTTATTTGATAATCATCCTTTCATCAGTTAGTCGAGGCGCTTCTCTGTCAGGTCTTAGAGACCTTGCTTGAGCAAAAGGTCGCTGAGGTCCTGTAGCTCCTTTACCTTTTGGTGTGTTCTTTGGAAAATTACCGGGTTTTCCTTTGGCCAATTGCACTACCTCCAGTCTCTACAACTGGTTTCCTTCTCACAGAATTCTTCTAGAGTAGTAGGTTCTTTCACCCTTTAATGGTTCCTGAGGGCCCTACAATAGACTGCATCCATCGCTCTCGCTTAGTCCATATGCCAGTTATACGAATGATATATGCACGGTTGCCCAAAGCTTGAACGATTGGAAAGCCGATCGAATGGAAAATCAGTTAGGATGGGGTCACAGATCCGCGACGATCCCCAATTTTCTTTCAAACTGGGTGTAACATCCCCCTACTTGGAGGCCCAAAACTAATGGCTACAGAAGCTGCAGTCATCCATAGTTATTAATCCTCGACGACCAAATATAGCGGTGTTAGATTCATTGATACACAGAAACACATGAATATGGAAAAAATTTAAAATTTAAACAGAATCACATTTCATTTCAAAAAAATTTCCAATTCATTACATAATCCAAAGATTCGCAAGCCACGTTCAGACAAAATATATTGGTTACAACATACGCCCAAGAGCAACATATGAAGATGCCTCATTGGACGATCAGAGTATATAAAGACATTATAAAAACTTTTCCATTACATTAACATAGCAGAATCAAAAGAAAAGAGAAATCTAAATAGCTATCATGCCTCTTGCACGTCACCGAAATCTTATTCGTCTTAGAGGTACATGAAAACCTCAACTCTCAAACCACTCAAAATCAATTGAGTACCCGAGAGTTTAAGGAGAAAACATAAACTTCGAGTCAGACATAAAGCCTGGTATGAGTAATAATCTACCATTTCTAATCATTTAGGTATCTAGTGATACCATACCTCTTAATGGAACAGGTTTCCCCTCACTAGTATCTCAAAACCTTTATAAAACCATATACTATGCTTCAGCATCCACAATGGTTAAAACAATTCAAAACAGTATAATATGATGATATGCAAAACAATTGAATTAATTTTGGATTACCCATCCCCATTCAATTTAGACTATCTGTCTCAGTTATAGTTTCTAGAATTACTATTAACCTATTAGTTTTGATGGGCTGACTAATAAACGGTTAAACATTTAAGAACTCCCAATCCGATTAAATAGTTTTTATGGGATCACTATGAACCTATTGGTAACTCCAATATTACTCTTATCCTAGTTTTCATGGGTTGACTAGAAACCTATTGGTAACCCCAATACTCTTTGTTCTTACCCTAGTTTTCATAGGTTGACTAGGAACCTATTGACATGTCAATATTTCATCCGGATATAGTTTTCATGGGCTAAGTACAAACCTACTGGCCCTGCCAGTATCCAATCATAGTTTTCATTGGCTTACTATGAACTTGTCTATCCAACATCTTCCTTACACATAGTTTTCATGGGCTAACTATGAACCTGTCTATCTGACATCTTCTTTCATACTTAGTTTTCATGGGCTAACAATGAACCTATCGACTCCTGCCAATATCATACAGTTTTCATGGGCTTACTGTAAACCTATTGGCCCCTGTCAATATCTTTCTTTTATATTTTAGCATCCTGTATTCTGGTCTTCCTGACCTCCTGGATGCAATTCTACTCATTCAGGAGTTTATTCAATTTATATTCACTACTGGGTTAACCTAACTAGTTCTCCTTGTTAGTCCATGAGATGATGGTTTTGATGACAACAACCTTAGAATAGATTATAAAATATAAATACTAACATTACAAGTTTAGACATATATGTATATGCAAGATCTAACCATGCAGGTATCAAGAATGAAGACTGTACAGTATAGAGGTTCAAGATATAGAGATAGAAGACTCATGAGTATCAAGATTATCAAGAGTTCAAGATTTAAAGGTTGAGTTTGTTTTATTAGGAATATTTGTTAAAACTCGTAGAAAAGCACTGGCATCTTAATATCCAATTTATTCGTGGAATGGAATCCACTTCAAGCCCGTTAAAGGGATGGAACCCTAAGTAGGATGGAACCTACGAAAATCTAGTGGGACATTGTTTTGTATCCACTAAGCTTAATTCAAATGATTTTTCAAAATTATCTTGTTTTCAAAATGATTTCAAAACTTTCCTTTTAAAAAGATTCAAAACCCTCGATTCCGTTTTTAAAATAATTTTAGCCTCAAAACATCTTTATTTTCAGAGTCAAAATTTCTCCTGATTTTAAACTATCTTTTCAAATAATATACTTAACTTTTAAATTATTTATACTTTGATTTAAATTATAGTTAAATAATATATATATATATATATTGTTCTTTATATTTACTTATGAATTTCAACTATATTCAAGTATATTTATAAAGTTTTAAATATAAGATAAATATTATTTTTATAGAAATTCAAAACATCAAATTTGGCTGAGGGATGTCGACATGCCCATAGGCACCATGTCGACATGTTGACAGTTGAGTTCAAAATTTAAATTTCAAAAGAAGTGTCTATTCGCCATACCTCTTCACGAATGGACATGACTATTGTTCTTCTATAAATAGGGGTCAGTTTCAACGAATTTTATAACACTTTTCTCTGATTTAACTTCTCTTCTTCTTCTCCACTTTCTTATTTACAAATTACACCATTACTCTGCCGAAATCAATATCGAATCTAACTAGATAATTTTTGGTTTTGATTCTCTTCACTATCTCTACAAGATCCAAGTGCTAATCTGAGTTATAGACTTTTTGTAATCAATTGAGCGAGTGAAGGTGTGATTGTAGCCCTGGAAATCAATTGGGTGAACTTGTTGCCTCGGAAATCAAGTATCTCTACCCAGAGGATTGTTATTCTGGAGGGTGTACCTCGTAGCCTTGAAACCGAGGGTTGTAATTGTTGAATTGATTTTGAAAGGAAATCCGTACTTAGTTGTGCGGGACTGGATGTAGGGTAACTCCGAACCAGTATAAAATCCAGTGTGTTCTTTCCTTTACTGCTTTTACTTTATATTTGCATCTGTGTTTGATTCTGTGTTCATATCTATGTCTGATTAGTGTATACATTGTTAACAAAATAAGATAAACTCAACAAGATTAACAAATTTCTTAAAACACTATTCACCTTCCCCCCTCTAGTGTTAATTCTAGCCTTAAGATCCTTAATCTGCATTTCTCACATTTGGTATCGGAGCCTTGTTTTCAAAAGTTTCATTATCTGAATTTTGAAAAATTTCAAAACGGCTACTAACACTAGTACTGCTATTACCACCAACACTAGTTCATTTGTAGAAGGTCAGTCTACTGCCAGACCACCACTTTTTAATGGCAGTAACTATGCATATCGGGCATGTAGGATGAAAATATATTTACAATCTGTAGGATTAGATACTTGGAATATCACACAAACTGAATATTCTGAACCCACAACTAATTTTGCACAGTGGACCACTGAGCAAAAGACTGTTGCACAAAATAATTCTAAAGCAATGAATATTCTGTTTTGTTCACTTGAAAGAAATGAATTTAATAGAGTGTCAGTTTGTAAGTTTGCATATGAAATCTGGAAAACTTTGCAAGTAACTCACGAAGGAACAAGCAAAGTTAAACAGACCAAAATTTCCATGCTCACAAATCAGTTTCAGTTATTTAAAATGAATACTAATGAGTCTATTTCAGATATGTATATTCGATTTCAAGATATTGTGCATTCTTTAATATCTTTGGGAAAGGAATTTTCGGAAGAAGATCAAGTCAGAAAATTTTTAAATTCACTCACTCCAGAATGGGATCAAAAGACACTTGCAATTGAAGAGGCAAATGACATCAGTACTTTAAAGATAGAAGAATTGATTGGAAACCTAATGTCGTTTGAAGTTCAAATGATCGGGAGAAGAGAAAGCAAAGCATCTGAAAAGAAATCAATGGCATTCAATGCATTAATCAACGGATCAGACTCAAACAGTGATAATGATGAAGAGATAGCATTTATGACCAGGAATTTTCGGAAATTCCTGAAATACAGAAAATTGAATAGTTCCAAGAGAAACAACTTGAAGAATTCCGGTAATCAGACTACAGTACCAAACTTTATCAAATGCTTCAATTGTGATGAACCAGGTCATATCAAAAGAGACTGTCCGCATCCAGATAAGCAAAACCCTCCTACAAACAATGATTCTGCAAAGAAACGGAAACGTGCATTCACTGCTACTCTAGATGACTCTGACTCATCCTCCAGTGACGATGAACAGAAGAAAGATAATTCAAATCTGTGTTTCACAGCAATTCTCGATTTAGTCGATACCAAAGACACGGAATCTGAAAAAGGTACACGTTTACAATACATTGGCTGAAATTGCATGCTTGAATTGATTGATTGATTTCGAATTGATATGTTGTTTGAATTTTAAAATTTATTTTCTATTTTTTATTACTATTTTATTATTTTATTATTATTTATATTATTTTTGGCACATTCTGAAATATATTATAAGTACAATAATATTTCAGAAATATAGACATTAATAATAATATTTATATGTATATTAGATAACTTAGGAAAAATCATGTCATGAAAATTCAAAGCCACATGTCGACATGGCCACTACCATGATGTCGACATGCCTACCTGAATTTGAATTTCAAATTTTGAATTCAAATGTTTGAATTTCCCTCCAACTTTTCACTTCATTTATTTCTCTGAAAAGATACCTTTTGACCAGAGAATATGTCCTTTGAAAGTCTATTTATTCACTATCTTTTATCATATCTTTTCACTTTCATTTTCAAATTCAAACTCTCTCTTCATATCTTCAAGCTCTCTACTCTCTACTCTAATGGCTTCTTCAAGCAACCCCTCAACCATGAGAATTTCCAAAAAAATCAAAGAGCAATTATTCAATGATCCGGAGGCAATTAAAGCATACATAAATTATGCTAATTATGCCAAAGTCCATTCCGGAAAATTTGCTATTCTTCAAGATTTTTCTTCTTATGAAATTGATTCTCTTTTTGCAAACAATGGTGTTTTAAGTCTTATTGACTCTTCTCAAAATGATTTTGTTTGCTATCCTAATCTTGTCAAAATCTTCTATGCTAATTTAAACCGTGGTTTTTATATTGGAAATGAGAATGAAATTTGGAGTAGTGTCAAAGGCACTCAAATTGTTTTAAATTGTGATCTTTTGGGTACCATTCTCAATTGCAAAAGCACGGGAATGGATCTTTCTAGTTTTCAAATCAATGAACATGATCGTGAGACATTTCATCATATTTTTAAAGGAGATGAAAACTTTGAATTTAAAAACCGAAACTTTCATCCTAAAGCAAGAATTGTCAGTCTTCTCTTACAACATACTTTGACCCCAAGATCGGGAAATTTTAACAATCCTACTACAAAAGTGTACAAAGCACTTTTTGCTATTTTCAGAAATTATGATATCAATTGGGCGCAAGTTATTTTGGATGAACTTCGTCCTAAGAACTTGGAAATGGGAGAAAAGATTTTATATCATGGAATTTACCTTACTAGAATTTTCAACTATTTTGGAGTGGATTTCAAAGGTGAAGAATTTGTCTCTAGGAAAGTTTTCAACCATTCCAACATTTCACTTATGAAAATTCCATTTGTTTTTCAACCTTATGAAACCCTTACCGAAAAGGAAGAGCGTTCGGCTCATGAAGATATGGAAGAGGAAGAAGAAGAAGAAAGGGATGAAATGGAAATAGAAGAAGAAGAAGAAGGTGAAACATCCCTAGAAAGTATTGAATATCCCTCTAATCCTTCCAACAAAACCCTTCTCAAAAACCAAAAGATAATTGTGGAGAATCAACGGATTTTAAAATGATCCGTTAGTAAGAAGTTGGATAACATTTCTTCGAAGATGAACAAGTTCTTTTCAAAAGTCAGCAAGAAACTTGGACTATCTTCATCATCTTCATCTTCTAACTAGTTTTATCTTTTAGTATCTTATTGTATTTGTCTTAGTTTGTTTTTTCGAATGTTCGTGTAGTTCATTATGCTTAATCTTTGTATTATCGTAATGAAATGAAATTTCCTTTCTGTTATCTATCTTATCTTATCTCTAGAATAAATGTTAGTATATTATATAAATATATACATATACACAATTATTCACAAAATCAAAGTTGTCATAAATTTTCACTAACCCATGTCGACATCCCCTGGAAGACCATGTCGACATGTACTGGTCAGAAGTGATTATTGATTTTGAATTTGAAATTTGAATAACTACCAAATGTCTATTCATTTCAAACGAATTTCTACACCTATATATACCTTTTTCTTCCAGAAATCTTCACTGAAATTTATTTCTCATTATCTATATCCTTCATTTCTTTCTCTAATTCAATTATGGCCAATCCTATTCACAATCTATCTGAAAATCTTGAAGAAACACTCAATTCATTCAAGAATATTCTCTCTTTTATTCTACGAAACCAGCGTCACTTAGAATTGAGTCAAATACAGATGATAAAGGAACAAGAGAGACACTTCGATGCAATACGATGGATGATCTCCTCTCTACACAAGGATGATAATGAAGCACATCCTCCTGTCTCTCTCACCAATGACAACGAGAATTGGGATGCAATTAAAGTAGACCCTATATTTGGAGAAGATGGATGGGTAGATGTTCCTCGTAACGTTTAATTTTCTTTCTTTGTTTGATTTGTTTGAATTAATTTGTTTGATTTAATTTGGTTTGAATTGATACTTTGTGTGGATTGATTTTATTTGGTTTGAAGTTTGGTGTGTGAAACATATATATATACACTGAAATGAATATAGTCTTTAATTAAGCTATTATGCTCATAAGTATCATTATTTCTTAATCTATATATTATATATTTTGTTGTATAGTTTATCAATGCAGGTACTGAAGTCCAAGAATAAGGGGGAGTAAGTTTTTTGTTGATGACAAAGGGGGAGAAATATAAAATAGGGTAGTTAGGCATAGATTAAGGGGGAGTTGTTAGTTTTAGGGGGAGTTATTAGGATAGAAGGAATATTTTATAAACAAAGGTTGTCATCATCAAAAAGGGGGAGATTGTTAGTCCATGAGATGATGGTTTTGATGACAACAACCTTAGAATAGATTATAAAATATAAATACTAACATTACAAGTTTAGATATATATGTATATGCAGGATCTAACCATGCAGGTATCAAGAATGAAGACTGTACAGTATAGAGATTCAAGATATAGAGATAGAAGACTCATGAGTATCAAGATTATCAAGAGTTCAAGATTTCAAGGTTGAGTTTGTTTTATTAGGAATATTTGTTAAAACTCGTAGAAAAGCACTGGCATCTTAATATCCAATTTATTCGTGGAATGGAATCCACTTCGAGCCCGTTAAAGGGATGGAACCCTAAGTAGGATGGAACCTACGAAAATCTAGTGGACATTGTTTTGTATCCACTAAGCTTAATTCAAATGATTTTTCAAAATTATCTTGTTTTCGAAATGATTTCAAAACTTTCCTTTTAAAAAGATTCAAAACCCTCGATTCCATTTTTAAAATAATTTTAGCCTCAAAACATCTTTATTTTCAGAGTCAAAATTTCTCCTGATTTTAAACTATCTTTTCAAATAATATAATTAACTTTTAAATTATTTATACTTTGATTTAAATTATAGTTAAATAATATATATATATATATTGTTCTTTATATTTACTTATGAATTTCAACTATATTCAAGTATATTTATAAAGTTTTAAATATAAGATAAATATTATTTTTATAGAAATTCAAAACATCAAATTTAGCTGAGGGATGTCGACATGCCCATAGGCACCATGTCGACATGGTGACAGTTGAGTTCAAAATTTAAATTTCAAAAGAAGTGTCTATTCGCCATAACTCTTCACGAATGGACATGACTGTTGTTCTTCTATAAATAGGGGTCAGTTTCAAGGAATTTTATAACACTTTTCTCTGATTTAACTTCTCTTCTTCTTCTCCACTTTCTTATTTACAAATTACACCATTACTCTACCGAAATCAATATCGAATCTAACTAGATAATTTCTGGTTTTGATTCTCTTCACTATCTCTACAAGATCCAAGTGCTAATATGAGTTATAGACTTTTTGTAATCAATTGAGCGAGAGAAGGTGTGATTGTAGTCCTGGAAATCAATTGGGTGAACTTGTTGCCCCGGAAATCAAGTATCTCTACCCAGAGGATTGTTATTCTGGAGGGTGTACCTCGTAGCCTTGAAACCGAGGGTTGTAATTGTTGAATTGATTTTGAAAGGAAATCTGTACTTAGTTGTGTAGGACAGGATGTAGGGTAACTCCGAACTAGTATAAAATCCGGTGTGTTCTTTCCTTTACTGCTTTTACTTTATATTTGCATCTGTGTTTGATTCTGTGTTCATATCTGTGTCTGATTAGTGTATACATTGTTAACAAAATAAGATAAACTCAAAAAGACTAACAAATTTCTTAAAACACTATTCACCCCCCCTCTAGTGTTAATTCTAGCCTTAAGATCCTTAATCCGCATTTCTCACACTCCTACCCTTTATCCCCAAAATGCAGTTATGGGTCCATTATAAAGTGAATATATTCATATTAGAAGAAGCAATATAACAACATAGCAATACCATTCCTATGGGTTTATAAAATTTGGTTAATCCCTTTAACCTATTTCTTTATCAAAGATAGCTTCTTCTTAAAACCAATATAAAAAGTCCTTTAATATTGCCATGGGTTTTTCCTTTTAAAATAGAGTTTGGGTCATAAAACCTTTCAATACCTTCGAAACCTATCTTTCGACTTCATAGGATAACCTCCTTCAAAAGCTCTTAAAAACATTAGGCTTCTGCCTTATAATACTTTGAATTTTACCTTTTCAAACCTTTCGAATAAATTAAAGTATTAGCATTTAACTTTAGAAGCTTTAGCTTCGAAACCAGTTGAAAGTACCCCTTTCGACACTCTTGGAAGTAACCCTTCCGAAATCATTGAAAGTACCCCTTTCGAAAGCATTGGGTTTATACTTAAAACATTATTTGGGTCAAAGTGAATATAGTCAAAGCATCTATTTCAAAACCATCCTTTATCATATAAAAATATTGGGGAAACATGATGGCGTCGGCACCATCTCTTTCGAAAGCATAAAACATCTGGGCAAAACATTAGAACGTCGGTGTCGAAACCGCTTTCGAAACCATCACCTTCGAAACCTCTAACCCCTTTCGAAAGTTTTAGGAAATGGCTTAAACTTTATAAAACAAAGTACCTTCCCACATCGTTGATATCTTCAACACCATCGAAAGGCTATAGAACGGCAACGGGGTATCGACTAGGTCGGAACACCTTCTTTCAAAACATTTTGTTATAAGTTAGGAACCCAGTCGAAAGCAATTATAAGTTAATGGCAACCTTTCGAAACCTTTTAAAACGTCTTTCGAAACCTTATGCTTCGACTCTATTGAAGGCTTAAAACAAAACATAGGCAGGCGCTTTTCTTTTAAAACAAACCAAGGTTTCGATCCCTTCAAAAGCTATGCTTTCTACACCTTACCTTCCGCCTATCTCCAATCAACTGCGTACCATCATAGTGATTCCTTGTGTATTGGTTTCTGCATAGTTGGTTTCGACAAGGATGAAGGTGGAAGCTACTATGTTGAAAGGCGCTTTCCTAAGTAGGCGGAACCACTTTTCTGAGCAAACCAGGTTTAATTCTTGTTTAAGTAAACTTTTCTCTAACTAACCTACCACGTGTCAACACCAGATTGGTTATCTTAACTTTTTCAAATTCTTTTTCAAAAATAACTACCGCTAATCTAGATCTAAACCATGGTTAAGTTAATTAATTAAGCCCTTTCAATTTTTACAAAGAAGTCCCTCGTCTAAAACAATTTATTTTGCATAGCAAATCACTTTGGAAAAATTCCCAAAAATTCACTTTAATCATGTTTTCTACAATATCAAAATTTCAACCCAAATTTTCAATATATTTTCAAAGATAAATTTATAAACCCAATTAACCATATATTCCTTTGAAAATTCATAATAATCTTTCCATAGCTTGGAAAATTCTCTAAATTGAAACCTAACTCCAAAATCATGTTTCTCATAACATAAAATTTTCCCATGACATTTAAACATCATTTAATCTTGGTTTTGACCTAAAACCATATAAAAAACCCTTTAAACAATCTTGTTTAAATCAAATAAATCATGAATCAAGCATATCATCATCCAATATATCATAAAAATGAATTTATCCCTTAAATCTAAAAATATATGATTTAAAACAAAATAGAGATGGAATTATTATTCACCTTACTCTAGATAAGGAGATTGGATTGAGATTGATTTCCCCTAAGCTTGATTTTCTAGCTTTAATTTTTAAATTCTTTTTCCTCTTAATGGCCGGCCGTTTCTTCTCTTTTGTTTTGCATTTTAAAATGATGTGAATGGGAAGAAATGGTAGTATCGAGAATATATATATGGGTAAGGGTCCTTGGGCGGCAAATTCCAATTATATCCTTATGTAATTTGTTTAATCTAAAACCATTCGTTAGCCCATTAATTAGTTTATTAGGTACAGCCTTAATTAATTAATTCAAGTCTCAATCCCCTTATCACTTACATTTACATTATTCTATTTAATTTATCTAATGAAATCTCCTGAATAATGTTATCAAAAATTAGGGGTGTTATAGGCTCCCCTCCTTAAAGAATTTTGTCCTCGAAAATCAGTAAGGACTAAATATCAAACATAGTAATCATCTGTAACCACTCCTAACAACCATACTAGTCTACCTGACTAGAAATTATGTATATAAAACTAATATAGACATACCCTCAAAGCAGATCAGGATAAGTATCTTGAACCTTGTCCTCTGCTTCCCAAGTACAGTCCTTCTCGTTGTCGCTCCACTGAACTTTCACCAACTTGACTATCTTGTTCCTCAATCTTTTCTCATTTCTCACAACAACTTGAACTGGTTGTCTAACAAAAGTCAAATAAGGCTCTACTACCAAGTCCCCCAACTCTGTCTGAGGAATGGTAGCCTCTGGATCATGCACATACTTGCGAAGATGAGACACATGGAATACATTATGGACACCTGCCATATTGCTCGGCAACTCTACTCTGGATGCGAGCTTTTCAATCCTTTCTATAATCTGGAATGGACCAACATATCTCAGTGCCAGCTTCCATGACTTCCCGAACCGTAGCACACCCTTCGTTGGTGATACCTTAATGAAAACTATATCTACAACTGAGAACTCTAGGTCTTTACGCCTCTTATTTGCGTAACTCTTCTGTCTAGATTGAGCTTCCTTCATCCGTTCTCGGATTAACTCAATCTTCTCTGACGCCTCCCTTATCAGATCTGGACCTATGACCAATCTATCTCCAGTCTCCAACCAACATGTAGGGGATTTGCATGGCCTTCCATACAATGCTTCAAAAGGCGCCATTCCTATACTAGTCTTGTAACTATTATTATAGGAAAACTCAACCAAATGTAGGTGATCCTCCCAAGATCCACTAAATTCAACACACAAGCTCTCAACAAATTCTCGAGCACCTTATTGACCCTCTCTGTCTGCCCATCCGTCTGTGGGTGATATGCGGTACTCATCTTGAGCTTAGTGCCTGACACATCCTGTAGACTCTTCCAGAATTCACTAGTAAATAAAGAATATCTGTCGCTGACTTTACTACTAGGAACTCCATGAAGTCTAACTGTGTTCTTCATGAACAACTTCGCCAAAACTGGTGCTATCGTGGTCGACTTTATTGGAATGAAATGGGCACGCTTGGTCAACATGTCCACAATAACCCATATGCTTTCATTTCCTCTCCTTGACCTTGGTAACCCATCAATAAAATCCATGGATATCGAATCCCATTTCCAAACTGGAATATCTAGAGGCTGAAGTAACCCACTCGGCTTTTGATGTTCGGCTTTCACTTGTTGACAGTTTACACACTGCCTAACCCACAAGCCAACATCCCTCTTCATGCCTTCCCAATTGAAGCTCCTCTTCATATCTCGATACATCTTGGTCCCTCCAAGATGAATCGTAAACTTGGATCGATGACATTCCTCAAGAACTTCTCTCCTCAAGTTCTCAACATCTGGAACACATAACCGTCCCTTCTTTCTTAGCCATCCTCTCTGGTCAAGGCTAAAATCCTTTAAATCATCGGTCTCGATTCCAACCACAAGTCTTCTGATCCTCTCTACTAGTATTGGATCCTCCTTCTGTTTAGAAGCATTTATCTCAATCAATACTGGTCGAACTTCTAAACAAGACAACCTGGCGGTACTCTGGCTGGAGCTAGCAGTCGACCTTAACTGCACATCACAACTGACTAAAGCTTCTAAATATTTTCACTCCGCCAACATAGCTAACAACACATTCTAATGTCTTCTGCTGAGAGCATCCGCTACTTTATTTCCTTTCCCTGGGGTACACTCTATACCAAAATCATTAGCGGCCAAAAATATCAGCGACCTTTGCTGTCGCATATTCAACTCTTTCTGAGAGAATAAGTATCTTAAAGACTTATGATCAGTATATAACTCAAATCTTTCCCCCAAAAGATAATGCGTCAAAATCTTCAAGGAAAATATCACCGCTGCCAACTCTAAATCATGAGTAGGATATCTTACTTCATGCGGTCTAAGCTGCCTAGATGCGTAAGCAATGACTTTGCCCTTCTACATCAATACTGCTCCTAATCCAGTCCCACATGCATCAGTGTATACTACCAAACCTTGGTTACCATTTGGAACTACTAACACTGGAGCATTGGTCAATAAATGCTTTAACTTAAGAAACGCTTCCTCACATTTGTCAGACCAAACAAACTTCACTTCCTTCCTGGTAAGCTTAGTCAAAGGCATTGCTATCCGCGAGAAATCCTTAATGAATCTCCGGTAGTAGTCAGCGAGTCCAAGAAAACTTCTGATCTCGGTCACCGTCTCTGATCTCTTCCAATTGTTCACAGCTTTGATCTTATCTGGATCGATTGACAATCCTTTTTCTAAAACCACATGACCAAGAAACTTAACCTCTTTCTTCCAAAAATGACACTTGGAAAACTTCGCCTTCAGCTGATTCTGCCTCGGCGTCTAGCATAACTCAAAGATGATCTTCATCCTCTTTCTCATCTTTAGAGTATACCAAAATGTCATCTATAAACACTAACACGAATCTATCCAAATACTCTCGGAAGACCCGATTCATCAAATCCACAAAGAAAGCAGGTGCATTTTTCAACCCGAACGACATCATTAACCACTCATAAGAACCATATCTAGTCCGAAATGCAGTCAAAGGAATACTGTCCTCTTCCACTCTCAACTGATGGAACCCTGTCGCCAAATCCAACTGGGAGAACACCTTGGCTCCACTTAACTGATCAAATAGATCATCAATTCTTGGCAAAAGATACTTATTATTTATTGTCCTTTCGTTTAGCTTACGATAGTCGATACACATCCTCAATGACCCATATGGTTTCTTCACAAATACCGTGGCCGCTCCCTAAGGAGAACTGCTTGGTCTAATAAGATTCCTTCCTTTTAGATCCACTAGCTGCACCTTCAATTCTTTCATCTCAGTCGGTGTCATCCTGCTAGGTGGTCTACTCATAGGTTCAGCTCCTGGCACAAGATCTATTCGAAACTCAACAACTCATTTCGGTGGTAGTCCTGTGACTGACACAAAGACATCGGCAAATTCTTTTGCGATACGAACTTGACTTAACTCTTCACTCACTTCAATTGCACTTAACAATGCACAACTACTCAGATCAGAATTCTCTACTGAGAATATAACTCGGTTATGACTATCAGGGTGTCTTAAATACATCTTCCCATCCTGGCAGAATATCCTGGCCTCATACCTTCTCAACCAATCCATACCCAAAATGATTCTGAAATCTACGAAATCGCAAACATACAAACTGCTTGCAAATTTATGACCTAACCAATCAAGTTCTAACTGGTCACATCTTATGCCCGGAGTTGCATACCCTCCTATTGGATTCGCAACCCTTAAGGAAGTAACAAGGTATGTAGGTTCTAAGCATAACCTATTAACCAAACACTGGGATATAAATGAATGTGATGCACCGGTATCAAAAAGTATCCTAACTAGTATACTCTGAATCAAAAAACGTACCTTCCATCACAGTCTTTCCTTTATCAGCTGCAGTAGGTTTAGCTGATGTTCCAATAGCAGAAACTTTCCCTTTGTCCGCCCTAGCTGGCTCTAGACACTGATTCTTATAATGCCCAACTTGATCGCAGTTAAAGCATTTCACATTCTTCTTGTCTGCAGCTTTCTTTCCCTTGCCTGACCGGCACTCATTCGCGTAATGACCCTTCTTGTCACATTTATAGCAAACTAAATCAGCCTTTACCATCTTGGCAGCATCCCCTTTCAGGGCTTCGTTCTTCTTAAAGAATTTCCTCTTCTTTCCCTAAGGACCCTAGGATTCAACTGGCTTCTCTCTAGCTGAAATAGCAAGCATCTATTCATGGTGAATGGCCATCTCCCCCACCACATTAGAAGGATCTCGGATATGGGTCAAGGTCATCCTAGCAAGCTCAAGTCTCAATCCTTGAACGAACCTTTCATTCCTTCTGACATCAGTGTCAACCAAAGCATATCTGTATCGAGACAGCTCATCAAACTTAGCAGCGTACTCGACCACTGACATCTCTCCCTGAACCAGATCCATGAACATTCTCATCAATTCACACTTAGCAACCTTAGACAAAAACCTCTGCTCAAACCTTCTTCTGAAATTAGCCCATGTCAGCTCTTCCTCCGGTACCCCAACGGTCACACTATTCCACCAGTGAAGTGATGCCCCTTGCAACTGCCCAGCCTTCTTTTTTTTTCCCAACATCCAAGCCTAGATCAGTACAGATCCTTTCACAACTCAGTAGCCAATTCTCAACTTCAACAACATCCTGCATTCCAATGAACGACTTTCCACCCCGGTGTAGTCTCTGCTTAGCTTAGCATAGTTATTCCCAGTTGGAGCCACATGATTAGATCTTCCAACATTACCAGCAACTCCGGCTTGCAAAAGATTGGCTAATAATTGATAAACCATCCCCGCATCTACTGGCGGATTTCTAGCACCTACATCGGCTTCCGCATTTGGATTAGCATTAGCCTGTCGACCTTGATTCCTCCTGGTATTAGGTCGAGCGTTTAAGTTTGTTGTAGTGCCTCCTCCACTTATATTTCCTCTTCCATTTCTTGCTTTCATATCTTCTTTCAACACGTACTTATAGATATATATATATATATCAAATACAAGCACGTTACTATAGCTTTAACCCAAACCCCGATCATATTTTCAAATTCATTGGATTATGTTTGAAAATATTTAAGGTTTAACTTTCTTTTAAAGTATCATAAATCTATGCTCTGATACCAACTTTTAACATCCCCCTACTTGGAGGCACAAAACTAACGGCTACAGATGCTGCAGTCATCCATAGTTACTAATCCCCGACGACCAAATACGGCGGTGTTAGATTCACTGATACACAGAAACACATGAATATGTAAAAAATTTAAACTTCAAACAAATTACATTTCATTTCAAAAATATTTCCAATTCAATACATAATCCCAATATTCGCAAACCACATTCAGAGAATATATATTTATTACAACATACGCCCAAGAGCGACATATGAAGATGCCCCGCTGGATGATCAAAGTATATACAAGCAATATAACAACTTTGCCATTACATCAACACAGCGGAATCAAAAGAAAAGAGAACTCTAAATAGCTATCATGCCTCATGCACGTCACCGGAAGCTTATTCGTCTTAGAGGTACCTGAAAACCTCAACTCTCAAACTACTCAAAATCAATTGAGTACCCAAGAGTTTAAAGAGAAAACATAAACTTCGAGTCAGACATAAAGCCTGGTATGAATAATAATCTACCATTTCTAATCATTTAGATATCTAATGACACCATACCTCTTAGTGGAATAGGTTTCCCCTCACTAGTATCTCAAAACCTTTATAAAACCATATATTATGCTTCTGCATTCACAATGGTTAAAACAATTCAAAACAGTATAATATGATGATATGCAAAACAATTGAATTAATTTAGGATTACCCATCCCCATTCAATTTAGACTATTTGTCTCAGTTATAGTTTCTAGGATTACTATTAACCTCTTAGTTTTGATGGGCTGACTAATAACCGGTTAAACAATTAAGGACTCCCTGTCCGATTAAATAGTTTTTATGGGATCACTATGAACCTATTGGTAACTCCAATATTATTCTTATCCTAGTTTTCATGGGTTGACTAGGAACCTATTGGTAATCCCAATATCCTTTCTTCTTACCCTAGTTTTCATGGGTTGACTAGACACCTATTGACATCTGTCAATATTTCATCCGGATATAGTTTTCACGGGCTAACTACAAACCTACTGGCCCTGCCAGTATCCAATCATAGTTTTCATGGGCTTACTATGAACCTGTCTATCTGACATCTTCCTTACACATAGTTTTCATGGGCTAACTATGAACCTATTGGCCCCTGCCAATATCATACAGTTTTCATGGGCTTACTGTAAACCTATTGGCCTCTGCCAATATCTTTCTTTTATATTTTAGCATCCTATATTCTGGTCTTCCTGACCTCCTGGATGCAATTCTACTCATTCAGGACTTTATTCAATTTATATTCACTACCGGGTTAACCTAACTAGTTCTCCTACCCTTTATCCCCAAAATGCAGTTATAGGTCCATTATAAAGTGAATATATTCATATTAGAAGAAGCAATATAACAACATAGCAATACTACTCCTGTGGGTTTATTAAACTTGGTTAATCCCTTTAACCTATTTCTTTATCAAAGATAGCTTCTTCTTAAAACCAATATAAAAACTCTTTTAATATTGCCATGGGTTTTTCCTTTTAAAAATAGAGTTTGGGTCATAAAACCTTTCGATACCTTCGAAACCTAGCTTTCGACTTCATAGGATAACCTCCTTCGAAAGCTTTTAAAAACATTAGGCTCCTGCCTTATAATACTTCAAATTCTACCTTTAAAAACCTTTCGAATATATTAAAGTATTAGCATATAACTTTAGAAGCTTTAGCTTCGAAACCAGTTGAAAGTACCCCTTTCGACACTCTTGGAAGTAACCCTTCTGAAATCATTGAAAGTACCCCTTTCGAAAGTATTGGGTTTATACTTAATACATTATTTGGGTCAAAGTGAATATAGTCAAAAGCATATGTTTCGAAACCATCCTTTATCATATAAAAATATTGGGGAAATCTTGATGGCGTCGACACTATCTCTTTCGAAAGCATAAAACATCTGGGTAAAACATTAGAAGGTCGGTGTCGAAACCCCTTTCGAAACCATCACCTTCGAAACCCCTAACCCCTTTCGAAAGCTTTAAGAAGTGGCTTAAACTTTATAAAACAAAGTACCTTCCGACAACATTGATATCTTCAACACCATCGAAAGGCTATAGAACGGCAGCAGGGTATCGACTAGGTCGGAACCCCTTATTTCAAAACATTCTGTTATAAGAAAGGAACATAGTCGAAAGCAATTATAAGTTAATGGCAACCCTTTCGAGACTTTTTAAAACCTTTTTCAAAACCTTATGCTTCGACTCTGTCGAATGCTTAAAACAAAACATAGGCATGCACTTTTCTTTTAAAACAAACCATGGTTTCGACCCCTTCAGAAGCTATGCTTTCGACACCTTACCTTCCGCCTATCTCCAATCCAACAAGCTATGGTTTCAGCATAGTTAGTTTCGACAAGGATGAAGGCAGGAGCTACTATGTCGAAAGGCGCTTTCCTAAGTAGGCGGAACCACTTTTCTGAGCAAACCAGGTTTAATTCTTGTTTAAGTAAACTTTTCTCTAACTAACCTACCATGTGTCAACACCAAATTGGTTGCCTTAACTTTTTCAAATTATTTTTCAAAAATAACTGCTGCTAATGCAGATCTAAACCATAGTTAAGTTAATCAATTAAGCCCTTCTAATTTTTTCAAAGAAGTCCCTCTTCTAAAACAATTTATTTTACATAGCAAATCACTTTGAAAAAATCCCCAAAAATTCCAGAAATCCACTTCAATCATGCTATCTAACATATCAAAATTTCGGACCCAAATTCTCAATATATTTTCCAAAATGAATTTATAAACCCAATTAACCATATATTCCTTTGAAAATTCATAATAATCTTTCCATAGCTTGGAAAATTCTCAAAATTGAAACCCAACTCCAAAATCATGTTTCTCACAACATAAAATTTTCCCATGGCATTTAAACATCATTTAATCTTGGTTTTGACCTAAAACCGTATAAAAACCCCTTTAAACAATCTTGTTTAAATCAAATAAATCATGTATCAAGCATATCATCATCAAATATATCATAAAAACGAATTTATCCCTTAAATCCAAAAATATATGATTTAAAACAAAATAGAGATGGAATTATTATTCACCTTGCTCTAGATAAGGAGATTGGATTGAGATTGATTTCCCCTAAGCTTGATTTTCTAGCTTTAATTTTTGAATTCTTCTTCCTCTTAATGGCCGGTCATTTATTCTCTTTTGTTTTACATTTTAAAATGACGTAAATGGGAAGAAATGGTAGTAACGAGAATATATATAGGTAAGGGTCCTTGGGCGGCAAATTCCAATTATACCCTTATGTAATTTGTTTAATCTAAAACCATTAGTTAGCTCATTAATTAGTTTATTAGGCACGGCCTTAATTAATTCAAGTCTCAATCCCCTTATCACTTACATTTACATTATTCTATTAATTTATCTAATCAAATCTCCTAAATAATGTTATCAAAAATTAGGGGTGTTACACTGGGTGATATCTATATGGGACGATAAGGAAAGCCTTTTTAGGCTTCATTCCAAATTTCAAGGCATTTAGATTTTGTATAATCGAGTTATGGACAAAAAAAGATGGATCGGCATTGATGGATTGGTGGTATTTTACTTGGAGTCCGACTCGAGGAAATTTACCGTTTGCTTGGAGTCAGCACATGGTTCGCTTGGAGTCATGGCATTTGAAGTGCTGGGTTGGTGACTAACGATCCTTGTAGTCATTTGCATGTTTACTTGGAGAAATTCTTGGTTCCACCTAAGTCGGATTTTGGGCCAAAATTTTCTGGGTTTGGTTCAAGTCAAATGGGTGATTACCTAAGTTTGACTTCGAGTCAGGGCCCCCAGAACCTGCTTCGAGTCAAATTACCGATCACCCGAGTCCGACTTCGAGTCCACCCTGAAATGAGTTTTTCATTGACATTTTTGATGATTTTTTATGAATTTTTACGACGACCATTTGTGACTCGACGGTGAGAGTTCCATGATGGGATTGGTGGCCGGTCAGTTGAGAGTGATCGCAATTTACAACGGGAGCCTGGTTCGGTAATCGATCCCGGTTTATGTCATATCTCCTCTGTTTTCCTGCCTTTGGGAGTACCGTTTGAGTAGTAATTCCTCATCCATTACTTGGCACTACGCTACTACAAGGGTTTGGGTGTAGGAGCACTTCTAGTGAATAGGCCGATCCATTGTTTATAACCGATCTTTGTGTTCTCTACTGCTTCATCAGCAGGTCGCGAGGAGGTAGCAATATCTTTTTCCTTCCTAGGAGGCTTTGTAGTTAGTTTTCTTGTAGGCTTTTTCCAAGTCTGAATAAAGTAGGAAACTTTATAGATAGAAATATGGATCTTATCTCAGGGATCATAGAATCTAATGTAGATGGTGAGTTGATCTCCGCAATGAGATATGATGGCTTGAGATGCAATCATTATACGACATGAGTTGTATGTAATGACTTAATCACACAATGTTGAATAATGGTTGTTTTTTATTAAGCGCCTGACCAAATCTACGATATATACCTTGTTAGTTCAGTTATCCACAGATCGACTGTCAGCATCTCCGCCAAGTGTTTAACTTCGCAAACGGCCTCAGCTGGTTGGCTGAAGCCTAGGCTCTCCATTCTTCGGGAGTGCCATTCCTTCACTTCTGGTATTTTGGACTAAGTCGGTCTTATAGGGGCAGTTTGAAGTTCTCTTTCGGTACCTTGGACGTTAGCGTCTAAATTCAAGTCATCTTTAGAATCCTAAACATCCATTGCTATGTTTTATCATGGAGTTTTCACTCTTAGATTTAGGTTTGTAGCAGGTGGTTTTGCGACAAATTGAGTGTTTGCATTTTCTTCTATGATAATTCCTGTAATTCCGCCTATCACTCCTTTTTTCTTGTCTTCTATTTCTTCCGTTCAAGCCAAAAACAGAGGAATTCTCTTACTCCGCAACAATTACGTTTTTAGGTACTATTTTTGGAGTAGTTAGTGGTTGGAGCGCTAAGAGAGGATTTATCTTGTCCATAAGCGCTTCCTTGATTGTTTGCCATTTTCCGTTTAATTTCATCAACCATCTTGCCTTTGGGTAACAACCTCATATTGAGTAGAGGACTCTGGTGCTTGATCTCCAGTATTATTCCTTGTATTGGCCCCTATTAGCAGGTTTTTGGTGTTGTTAACTTCATTTTGCTAGGGATTTTCCTCTTCAATGGTAAGATCTCCAACTTCCTAAAGCTGATTTTGCAGATCTAACTTTTAGACCTGGTGGATCTAAAGAGGAAAATTAGATCTAACCTTAGTTTAATTCTCGGTGAAAGCACCAAAATGTTAACCCAAAAAATGGATCAGCACCCTGGATTGAGTGTGAAAGCACCAGCCCTGTTTATCAAGGCAAATAAAATAGAAAAAGTAATAGTAAATCATAGAAAATGTATATAGTGGTTCAGCTATTAACGAAGCCTACATTTACTTTATAGCTTTTATTGATCAACTACTGTTATAAAAGGAGTTTGGATTACAATATGATTCTTGTTTCCTAAGTTAGATCAAGACACCATTGTTAGAAACAACCGAAAGGATCTCAGTTGCCCTTTAATGGCTGTTGTGAGGGAGAAGAAGAGTGAAGAAACAATGGCAGAGTTTCAGCGGAGATCCTTTTCCTATTGCAGTTGGGATGGTATTTATAGGATTTGGAGAGCACTTAGGCTAGGTCCGCTTTTCCAGGAGCCTGTATTCGTGTTATGCAAAAGGAACCCAAAAGGTTTGGTGGTGATCTGAGCTAAATATTCGGATCGGTACCTATCTGATGGGTTCAGATCGGTACCTATCTGAATACTTGTGAATTTCGGAGTTCTGAGTCCTTTTGAGGTTATCTGAGCTAAGTATTCGGATTGGTACCTATCCGATAGGGTAGGATTGGTACTTATCCGAATACTTGGTGAATTTTTGAGTCTTCTTAGTTTGGTTGTCTTCGTATCCTATAATGGAGTGCCTTGTCCGAATATCAAGTCGTTTGGTGTTCGTTTGATCATCTGTCTTCATGAATCATCCAATCAATCAATTTGTAGGAGATCTATCCATAACTCACTCAACTTCATACATGCAATGTCATGAGAGAAGAGCCTCAAAATCGAATCTCATGAGGATCCGAGCTAAGTATTTAGATCGGCAATGATCCAAATAAGTCGGATCGGTAGTGATCCAAACCCTTAGCTTATTTTTGAATCTCTTCTTCTAGGTCGTAGGAGATCCAGCCATGACTCACTCGATACTTAACCAAATGACATGAAAATTCATAATGCAATATACATGAGTAGGATAGCCTTCAAATCGGATCTCATAAGGTGGGGCCCGTCCTAGATGGGTCGGACCTGATCCATCAAACTAGCTCAATTTGGGGGAGATCCATCCATAACTCACTCAATGCTTATCGGAATCAGACAAAACTTTGTAGGTAGCTTCTAGAGGATGTTTTGGACCTACTCTATGGATCTTAAGTGGTAGGGCCTGCCCTAAATGGATTGGACGGTCCAATGAGTTTGGATCAGTTTCGATCCAAATAGGCTTAGATAAATGACCTCATTTGTCGTTTGAGCCTTCTTCTATTTCTTCTAAGTGTTCCCTCAAAATATCAAGTCAATCTGAGTTCGTATGAGTTCTGTAAGTCCATTAAGATGTTCTAGTCCAAAAGCGGGTAAATATTTGAATGGATCATATGAGTCTTCATTTCTTGAACTAGGTTGCTTGGAATGCTACGAAACATGGCAAGTGTACTTAGGAGATGTATAGAATCATGATGCAAGGGGTTGGAAGTCCCCATGACTTATTCATTTGGATCAGTACCGATCCAATTGATTCGGATCTGTGTCGTCCAAAATGTTTGTCTATTTTTGAGAGATATTTATTGAGGGCCATTGTCTTGTTATTCTAAGCCCTTTGGTCATGTTTCAACTCATTTGGGCTTAATCTGGATGTTCTAACTCCTTTCGAATTTTGTTGGGTTAAAAACCAGGTTAACATATATATATATATATATATATATAAAAGCATCTTTATAAAAATGTTTGAATAAAAGATAAAAGTTTTATGAAATATTTTCATAAATAAATTTGAAAAAGGAATTTCATATAACTAAGTACGTATGAGATACGTAGATCATTTCATCGCATGATTCTGATATAAGATTCGAGTACGGAACTTTAAGGTGTTTACACCGGTCCGAAAAAAGATTTATCGCTCGGTTCTTGATGACAAACATTGATGAGGATTTTAGGTTAGATACTTGTGTTTTCTATCATAGTTGAATAGCTATGTAAGAAAACCGAAGGTTTCTGATCAGGAAGCCTGATCAGAGTCCGCATTAGAGAATCGAGGAATCAATACTAGTTTGGAAATAAAGTTGTGTATTTGAGTAGAAGATCGAATTAGATATTACGGATGATCTGTGTATATCATACGGAATTAAGCTTAAAGGCAATATTTTGGGTAAACTCTTTTGGGTTTTAGGTTGTGGTGAAATTTCAGGGACGAAATGTTTTTAAGGAGGGAAGAATGTAAAGACCCATAATTTTATTGCTTTAGATAGGAATATTTAATTAATTTTAAATATTTAGTTGTTTTTTTAAATGATAAATAATCCATTTTAATTATTTTATAATGACTAGTATAAATCGCACGTACGTGCATTTAATTGCTAGAGATATTTAATTTTATTTAATAAAAATTAATGTATGGGTATCTGATATAAGTACAAAATCTTTGGTGGTCACAACGCTTTTATTTCAAGTAGTTGTTGGTAGTGCTGGTTGCAAATTGATAATGAAATCCATTGGTAGGTGATTGAAAAGAGAACGGTGGTGGAGATTGTAAACCAATAGTGAGATTCCGTTGATAGGAGAGGATATTTTTGGAATTTTAGAATGACACCGTGTAAATTCTATTCATTTAATTCTCTTTATTAATAGTAGAGATAATAAGTGATTTATAATAGTTTTATAAATATATAAACTTATTTTATAAAGATATATATATATATATATATACAAACTTCATCCTATTTTGGCAGTTCGACGTCGTATTTTTATAAATGGATTTTTATATTATTTAAAATAGTTTTATAGCTTAAATAATTTTGTTTTAAATATTTAAAGATGATAAGAAATTTATTTTCAAGTTTTGTTTACCTAAATAAATAGTTTGATTAAAAACTGAAAAAATGATCGGAATTCGGATTCCAGATTATCAACTATTTAACAAATAAAAGTTTTGATCGAACGTTGTAACGTTGTTAGTTGAAATATGACATATATACATACATATACATGCATAAACATCCACACATAGAAATATACATTTACATTAAGCATATAAAACAAAAATGGTTTATATTTAAAAAAGCAAACTTACACATCACATTATAAGGCACATGGATGGCACATGGAGTGGAGTGGGCCAAGCACATGGTTGTGCAAGAGATATTTGAGAAAATTTTCTAATAAATAGATAAGCATCCCGTTCATAATTCACACGGACTTCTTCTTCTCTTCTTCTTCACTTCTTTCTCTACTCTTCTTAGTGGCCTTTGGTAGTGCACTATTAGAGAGGAAATGGCCTTAGGCTGTGAGTGTGGTGAAGTGAAGGGTGGTGGGACGTTGGTATGAGGGAGATGGAGGAGGTTGGACGTGAACTAGGGAGGAGGAGGAGGTTGGACGTGAGCATCTATGGGGATGGAGGTCTTGGACGAGAGCATTAGGAAGGGGGAGAATGAGTTTTAGTGATGTTTGATGAAGTTGGAAGTATTAGTGAAGTGTTGTGATGGATTGAATGTTGGTAGGAAGTGTTTGGTTTAAATAAAATTGAGTTAATTTCAATTTGAATCACTTGATAATCACTTGTTTATATTACTTAGTAATAACTTAATATCGTTTACTACTAGTGATAATAAACATTAACTACTTCAAGTTATACCCTGAACCACATGCTATAATGATTGCTTATATGGTTGTTTAATATGTTTAGATGATGATTGGAAGATTATATAAAATTTTGGTTGTGATAGATATGATTATTATGATTTATAAGTTGAAAATCATATATGATGAGAGATGATAACAATGTGAATTAACAATACATATCTTGTGAAAAATTATTCACATCATAATATGTATACAACATATGTTAGGCCTCTTTGTTTTTAAAACCAAAAGAAATGTCATTTTATAATATTGGAATTTACTTCAGAATAGGGAAGAAATTCGAAAATGGAGTTTTGAAATAGATTTGGAATTAGTTTTAAAAGGAAAGAAATTAGAAAAGTGGAGTTTTGAATTTTTTGGAAAATAAATTCATGATTTCGCTTTTGAAAAATAATAGGTTTAAAGGTGGAAAATAATATAGAAATATCATATTGTCTTGTATAAAAGAATTTGGAATTAAAAAAAAGGAAATTGGATATTATAATAATATAATATTAAAGACTGTGAGGAATGCGGATTACGGATCTTAAGGCTAGAATAAACACTAGAGGGGGGTTGAATAGTGTTATTAAGAAATTACTAAATCTTTTTGAGTTATTGTTGATTTGTACACAAATGTATGCAATATTCAGACACAGATATAATCACAGATGCAAAAATAAAGTAAATGCAGTAAAGGAAAGAACACACCGGATTTTGTACTGGTTCGGGGTTACCCTACATCCAGTCCCGCACAACTAAGTACGGATTTCCTTTCAAAAGCAATTCAATAATTACAACCCTCGGTTTCAAGGCTACGAGGTACACCCTCCAGAATCACAATCCTCTGGGTAGAGATACTTGATTTCCGGGGCAACAAGTTCACCCAATTGATTTCCAAGGTACAATCACACCTTTTCTCGCTTGATTGATTTCCAAGGCTACAATCACACCTTTTCTCGCTAGATAGATTACAAAGAAGCCTATAACTCTGAATAGCACTTAGATCTTGTTGAGATAGTGATAGAGAATCAAACCAGAGATAATCTAG
Source organism: Allium fistulosum (assembly GCA_030737815.1). NCBI lineage: Eukaryota > Viridiplantae > Streptophyta > Magnoliopsida > Asparagales > Amaryllidaceae > Allium > Allium fistulosum. The sequence goes on along the minus strand of CM060904.1, from coordinate 1,186,237,406 downwards.
TTAGATTCAATGTTGATTTTGGCAGAGTGATGATAGGATTTTGATTAAGAAAATGTGGAAGAAGAAGAGAAGTGAAAAACCAGAAAAACTGATTAAAAATTCATTGAAACTAACCCCTATTTATAGAAGAACAACAGTCATGTCCATTCATGAAAGGTTATGATGAATAGACACTTCTTTTGAAATTTAAATTTTGAACTCAACTGTCACCATGTCGACATGGTCACCATAGGCATGTGGACATCCCAAAGCAATTTTTGATAGTTTGATTTTCTTTGAAAATAACCTTTATCTTATATTAAAACTATTTTAGACTTTATAAATATACTTGACTATAGATAAGATATATAGATAAATATAGAGAACACTATATATATAATTTTATATTTAAATCTAAGTATAAATATATTATATTAAAAGATAGTTTAAAACAGACGAAGTTTAAAAACATGAATATTTAAGGCTAAAACATCTTTTTGAAAAATCATTTGAAAAGATAATTTTAAGGCTAAAACATTTTGAAAAACAATTTTGAAAATCATTCCGAAGTTGTTTTGAAAAAAACATTTTGAAGTAGTTTTGCAAGCTTCTTCCTGCAGAGTATCTCATCATGTCAGGACTCGAGAACTTGTACAAAACTAGGATGTTCGGGGGTTTGTAAGACACTTGTCGTAGGTTTGTAAGCTACTTGTCGTGGGTTTGTAAGCCACTAAAAAGGTAGAAATGGATTCCATCCCAAAAGAAAAATGGAGTGAAGATTTCAGTGCTATTGTGAAGTTTTAACAAAATTCTAGACTTGTAACATTCCCCCTTTTGACCATCTCCAGTCGGTAATTAAACCAACTCGAAACGTTCAAAAAGACGAATTGTTATTTAGTTTATAAGGTTTAAACAGAATCAGCCACAGAAACACAGAATAATAACACTGAATTAAAACAAATGAGAATTTATTTCATTACTATAAATCTTTTTATATACATCAGAGTTTTATACAATTTTAATACAGATACAGCGGAATATCTTAAAATACAATTTTCTTCTGAAACTAAAAATGGTTCTTTACTCTCTCTCTAACTTCGCTGCTCGAAAATCTTCAAGCTGTAAAAATACTCGGTCTGACCCGAGTATTATATTCAAAAGAAAATAATACACAGGTCAGTCTAATTCAAACCAGTTTATTAGTGCATAGAGGCAGTAATGATTTAAATAGACGACAGTCACAATAATTCCCGTCTATCCGACTCTTTAAACAAAGAAACCGGATAACGAAAATTTTAACACTAAACAGTGTTAAACAATAAATCAGCAGATTTAAATCATCAACAGAGATAAACAGTGTTATTGGCTGCCGTACACGCACGCGTGTACGGCCTCGCCAATACAGCATAAAAAAATCAATGCATCACGACGCAAAAGAGATATCAATTCGAAACTGTCGAGTTGGGTGGCTGCAGCGCACACACACATACATGTGCACTGCCTCGCTAACTCAAATGCCCAAGATCAAATCAAAATTTGATTCAACACAAGTACAAATGGCCTCGACCAAAATTTAAAATATCAATGCAACAGAAGAAAAAAAATGACTCGAAGGAATATCAAACCAAGCTTCAGACATATATGTATGCAGACCCACCCAGGCAGGTAACAACACGACTCCAAATGAAACGAGTCAAAATATCATGCAAGTCGACTAGCAGGGCATGCAGACAACATACATCAAGATCACAGGAGTAACAACTCATGTGGACAGTGCATGCAACATAGAAGCATATGAAATGCAGACAAACCCCAATGTAATAGTGAAGTCGAAAAGCAATTCATATGACATAATGCTCAAGAAGAAATTACACATGCACTCTATCATATACTAGCCTCTAAATCACGGTCTGGGTATATAAAATTTGACCGTATAAAATGACAAGGAAGTAGTCTGGGCATTCTAATATGCAAGCATGCAAGACGGAAGTGAATCAATGTAACTAAACTGATATGCACTACAGATAATATGCAACATGAATTAAAGTAGGCACATACAAAAGCATCAACAGGTACAACCACGGCCATGCTAAAAAAACACAAATTGTGATAGGTTATTGATGAATGCAAAAGTATGGACATGCAGGCTTAGAAGAATAGGACCCCATAAAGTTAAGACTTAGATCAACTCAAAAAAAAACCTACAACTCAAATTGACTCAAGTTAAATTATTGAGTGAAGCCAATATGACAAAAATGAATGCACAGTGACTACATGAACAGGTATGCAAATAATTGCAATCATGAAATCTACAACTCCAACTGCAAGTCCAAACCAATGCACAGTGCAAACTAATGCACTACGATGACATAGACAGTTCTAACATATAACAAGGAGCATATGCAAATAATTAGCTACTTATATATGTGCGAGATTCAAGACAGTATAACCCAAAATCAGGTAGGAATTGCACAACAACAAAAATTAGCTACTGTCTCGAACCAGGTACATAATAGCCGAAGCCTTAAGATAGCAAAGGTGAATAAACACGACTCAAGTGTAATACTCATATCAACAGGGTTCAATGCAACATGGAGCTACCGACCCACAAGTGAACAGCTAAATATGATAGCAGTCTCAAAACATGAATATACATATATGGTGATGCAGCAGAGGAATGGAATAATAATGAATCAAACTAGGCAACTATCATGCATGAAACAAAAATGCCAACTGACTCGAATGGGACAACTACAGCAACCAAATAAAGTGATCGAAATCAATGATGATAGAAATTAAACTGTTAATTATCATCGACATCCATACGAAGACCCTACCGTGATAAACAATTTGCTAGCAAAATTACAGGTTGTCATTGACCAAGGGCAATAAACAAAATGGTCTCAAATTCAAAGAAACAAATGGGAACCAAAGACAGTGTTGAAGATAACAAAACAATGAAATCAACATCAAAGACAGTGTTGAAACTGAGACCAACATTATCACATTTTAAAGGAATCGAAATAGCAGTTTTTCACAAAAATCAACTTAAGTGCAACTAGCCGACAGAGAGTCCAAAAATGGCCGAAGTCAAGAAGAACAATATCAACATCGTAAATTCAAGCAAGCGAAAACAAAAATCACCAACATCAGACAGAAATCAAACTGCCGAAATAAAAATTGAACAACTTCAAAAAAACCCAACAACAAAGGTCACGAATTTGAATAGATGTGAGTAAAGGGGAATTTACTCACCTTAGATCGAAGCTGTCGCGAGCGAGAAGAACGGAAGACGAAGCCCTAGTTCGCCCAGTCGCCATTTTCGTTCGCTTTCGATTTTTTTCTTGTTTGCTGAATAATGAAGAGAGAGGGGGGTGCGATGTGGGTTTAACAGAGAAGGGTAAGGGAATCGTGGGTTAGGGTATGGGTTTAGAACGTGGTATAGGGTATGGTGTTTGATATTTTTTTTCTTTTTCTTTTTCCTTTATTATTATTTTTCTTTTTAAATCTGATTTGTTTTTATTTAATTTTGTTGTTAAAAATTTAAACTATGCATATATATTCATTTCGTATTAATAAAGTTTAACAAAAGAATTTAAATCGATTTACAATTTCCAAATTCAAACAGAAATTAACGATCGATATTAAATCGTTAATTTACGAAGATTTTATCGTTATAAAATTTCCCAACAATAAACCAGCAATTATCTGTCAACATAGATCGTTTATCGATGATTATAATTCGGGCGAAAATCCAGGTTGTTACAGAAATTCAATTTGAATTCGATTAAATTCTCTACGCGTTTATACGCCGTATGTTCATAAAACAATTCTGATAAATACGAAAATTGAAATCCAGTAATAGTTCAATATTACGGACCCAATGAAACTGGTTTCGTCAAATTCCGAGACTGTGCCTCGGAAAGCTATTTTTAAATTCAATTCAAACGATACAATTTCAAAATTGAACAAATCACTTTCAAATTCAATTCTGAAGCTTCTATTACCTTCAGCATTATCAATATGAATTTTCCAAGCCTTTAAATTATTTTTAACCGGCTTAATATTGAAGATTCAAATTTTATTCAACTTTCAATAGATTAAATTCAAAATTAAATCACCAATTCATTCTGATAATTTGAAATTCAAGTCAAATCATCGTTCAAATATTTAAAATTCATTAAATATTCTCAACTTAAATTGTTCAAAATTCAGGGTCGTTACAAACTCCCCTCCTTAAAAACTTTTCGTCCACGAAAAGGAAAGGTTGTTAAAATTTCATCGATATTTATACCTTACTCAATTTTTTTTACTAAGCTTGAAGCTTATTACAAATAAATGAATATAGGATTCATTCCATTTGTTTAATCTCATTAGTTTTGCTTATTTTCTCTTTTATTCAATGATTTCTACAATCATTGATTTCTAAAATCAAAACGCAAATGTCTTTTATCAACATTTTTAATTTACAACTCAGATTCAAACTTAAAATCCTTCACATTAGAGATTTATATAATATATCTCTTCTTCCAAAGCTGTGGACTTTCAAAACATTACAAAGATCCTCTTCCTTAGTTCATTAGGTAGGAATTTTGTAATTTTACTTTCAAATCATTGATTTGCTATTTACAGTTTGAAAATACTTGCTAACTCGAAATTTAACAAGTCCATCTTCGTTCTCACAGACATTAGACATACGCTGGCCAGGCGCAGGTCTAAAAATCTCCAAGTACTAAATATACTTGCTTCAATTCCCAGTGAAAATACTTTTAAAAATTCTTTTAAAAATGGATATGGAAAGCACGTTCCCCCATGGATTACAGTTCCACCCGGCGGTTACGCTACTTTCCCAGTAGAGTCGCTTGTGGCTGTAGATTTCTCATCTCTTAAATTTCGCCATGGTTGTCGCCATAGATTGCAGTACACACGGCGGTTACGCTACTATCCCAGTAGAATCGCTCGTGTCTGTAGGCATCACGCCCCTCAAATTTCGCCTGGCATTAGATTGCAGTTTACTCGGCGGTTACGCCACTATCCCAGTGGAGTCGCTCGTAACTGTGGGCATCTCGCCCCTCAAATTACGCTAACATCATCAATCAAATCTAATCTCATCGCGATGAACTATCGCGAAGGATTTCCGATTCAAATAGTCACTCTGACTAAAATTCTACGTAGCTACGAATTTCAAATGGACACTCATCGAGAGTTCCAATACCTTCTTTAATAATAAATGGAAGGTACTTTTCCACATCCTCAGTTTAGAAAACATAATATCATATATGTAGTACTTTCATTTCCCATTTCGTACATATAACATCTATGTAAACATACATAAGATTTCCATAACAATGTCTTTCTAAACTAACGGTTTCAAATTTACCGTATTCATATATATAAGTTCTAAAACTTACATATCTCATATTCATAACAAAATAGAGGATTTCAAAATTTTCCTCTAAGTCGATTTGGAAATTTAAGGTTATCTCAAAACCTAATTCATATTCATAATTCCATTTATTATCGACTTTCACATTCGATTTGAATTTCACGCTTACATCGTCAATTCTCAACACAGAATTGATGTCTATCGATATATAACCTCTGAGCTCGTACGTCTCAGAGAAGGGTGTTAAGCTAAGAGAATAAATTCTCCGCCACCAACAGATATATATTTAATAGAGATCAATTGCTATGTCATCAATTCACAATGTTAGACATGCAATCCAAATCATCATCTGAAATTCAAAGCTCAACTTATATTGTCTTTGATGTCGAAGTTAAACTCAATTTTAACTTAACGATTCAATCTTTTTGAAAAATTTCAAATTGAACAAATTGTTCAAATTCTCACTTAACTTTTCAACTTCGACTTCAAAAATGAATTTCAAATCATTTATTCCTTACGGAATATATTCACAACATTTCATATTTGGAAAAACATTTCCATACTTATTTAAAAATAAGTAATTCACAAGTTCATTCAATTTTCAACATTTGAAAATATTCGATATACTTAAATCAAAATCAAGTATATGTTTCATCTTTAAGGAAATCATTCTCTTTCACATTTTTATTTGAGTTAAAACGAATGTTACGTAAAACATCGTTACGACAACTCAAAATCACTAGTATAGGGATTCGAAATTTAGATAGATGTATAAATCCCAATACTACACAAAACATTTCCTTTCGGAAATCATTTACTATAACAACAGTGTTATAGTCCATCATTTCCTTATATTCGAAAACGTCTATTTCAACAATGAATGTTGAAATCTATGGTTTCGATATTCAATGCCTTTTGAAAATATCTTTTTAAAACAATTACTTCGTTTTAAAATATCACTTTCCCAAAACATGTCCATTTTATTCGATAATATATTTACTGTCCACAATTGTGAATATACATCTTTTAACAAGCTATAAGAATTTACTTATCAAAATAAGTCAGTTTCGAATTTATAAACAACATTTATAAATTCCATTTCTTATTCACAAAGACTTCAATTTATAAAAATTGCTTTATTAACCAATTCCTTTATAACTCAATTTTATATCAGAATTTTAATTTACAAGTAAATTACTTATAAATTCTTTTATTTTACAACTTTGATTCATTTTATAACTTCACAATTATAAAACTTTTAATTCTGTAACTTCCATTCACTTATGAAATCCATTAAATATTTCACTTTTAACACTTATACAATTCCAATATTTTATTAACACTTTTCAAATCTTCAATTTAAGCCGTTTATAATAATTCAAAATTTCCAATTTAAACTATTATATAAATTTATCAATTTTCCATTTCCCAGATAATCAACTAGTTCTTTAGTAAATCATTCATCGATTTGATTTTTCAATCTAAATCACATTTGATTCATTCACATTGGATTGTTACTAACATTCATTCATATTCAATTAGTTCACATTCACTAATTCATATTCAAGTCAGTTTGCTTTCAGTTCAAATCAAATTCGATTCTATTTAAATTTACTTACCTTTCAATTTGAATTCAATTTACTTAACTCTCAATTTCCATTAATTCAATTTCATTAATACAATTTCATTCACTTAATGAATTTCCATGCGATCAACTGGCAACCAATGCACATTCAACTTAACCAAATTTATTTACTTTGCTTACATTCAATTTGGTTCAACACATATAATTTCAATTGGTTTATATTCTAATTCTGATTGAATTCTTATACTCACCATATTCGCAAATTCACTTTTACAATTAAAGTTGAATTTCCTTTATATAACTCAAATTCATATTCATTACATCACTTTATCAATTCATTTTGATATCAAATTCAACCTCATTCAACATTACTTAAGCTATATTTCATTTATCTTCACTTGCATTTATTTTCACCATAAAACTTAAGTTCGTCTCAAATTTATTTGAAATTCTATTTTATTTAACTTAACTAAAGTCAAATTCATATCACATTCAAAATTCAGATTTAGTTTCACTTAACAAAACTGTTCAAACATTTGAAAACTGGTTTACTTAAACTTTCTCATTTTATAAGTTAAACAACTTATTAATTTAAACTTTTCAATTCATATCATAAAATCACTTATCATTCAAGTTTAACCTTCTATCTCAAAAATTTATCAAATCAAGTACGATTTATTTAACTTCCTTTAGTTAAATTTCAAATCCATTCATTTATTAGTACTAATTCAATTCAATTTAACTTTTCTTAAGTTAAAAATCTTCATTTTAAAGTGTTTCTAGTAACTATTCATATTAAACATCATAAACTAAGCTTTGTGTAAACCAAAGCTCTGATACCACTCTGTAACATTCCCCCTTTTGACCATCTCCAGTCGGTAATTAAACCAACTCGAAACGTTCAAAAAGACGAATTGTTATTTAGTTTATAAGGTTTAAACAGAATCAGCCACAGAAACACAGAATAATAACACTGAATTAAAACAAATGAGAATTTATTTCATTACTATAAATCTTTTTATATACATCAGAGTTTTATACAATTTTAATACAGATACAGCGGAATATCTTAAAATACAATTTTCTTCTGAAACTAAAAATGGTTCTTTACTCTCTCTCTAACTTCGCTGCTCGAAAATCTTCAAGCTGTAAAAATACTCGGTCTGACCCGAGTATTATATTCAAAAGAAAATAATACACAGGTCAGTCTAATTCAAACCAATTTATTAGTGCATAGAGGCAGTAATGATTTAAATAGACGACAGTCACAATAATTCCCGTCTATCCGACTCTTTAAACAAAGAAACCGGATAACGAAAATTTTAACACTAAACAGTGTTAAACAATAAATCAGCAGATTTAAATCATCAACAGAGATAAACAGTGTTATTGGCTGCCGTACACGCACGCGTGTACGGCCTCGCCAATACAGCATAAAAAAATCAATGCATCACGACGCAAAAGAGATATCAATTCGAAACTGTCGAGTTGGGTGGCTGCAGCGCACACGCACATACATGTGCACTGCCTCGCTAACTCAAATGCCCAAGATCAAATCAAAATTTGATTCAACACAAGTATAAATGGCCTCGACCAAAATTTAAAATATCAATGCAACAGAAGAAAAAAAATGACTCGAAGGAATATCAAACCAAGCTTCAGACATATATGTATGCAGACCCACCCAGGCAGGTAACAACACGACTCCAAATGAAACGAGTCAAAATATCATGCAAGTCGACTAGCAGGGCATGCAGACAACATACATCAAGATCACAGGAGTAACAACTCATGTGGACAGTGCATGCAACATAGAAGCATATGAAATGCAGACAAACCCCAATGTAATAGTGAAGTCGAAAAGCAATTCATATGACATAATGCTCAAGAAGAAATTACACATGCACTCTATCATATACTAGCCTCTAAATCACGGTCTGGGTATATAAAATTTGACCGTATAAAATGACAAGGAAGTAGTCTGGGCATTCTAATATGCAAGCATGCAAGACGGAAGTGAATCAATGTAACTAAACTGATATGCACTACAGATAATATGCAACATGAATTAAAGTAGGCACATACAAAAGCATCAACAGGTACAACCACGGCCATGCTAAAAAAACACAAATTGTGATAGGTTATTGATGAATGCAAAAGTATGGACATGCAGGCTTAGAAGAATAGGACCCCATAAAGTTAAGACTTAGATCAACTCAAAAAAAAACCTACAACTCAAATTGACTCAAGTTAAATTATTGAGTGAAGCCAATATGACAAAAATGAATGCACAGTGACTACATGAACAGGTATGCAAATAATTGCAATCATGAAATCTACAACTCCAACTGCAAGTCCAAACCAATGCACAGTGCAAACTAATGCACTACGATGACATAGACAGTTCTAACATATAACAAGGAGCATATGCAAATAATTAGCTACTTATATATGTGCGAGATTCAAGACAGTATAACCCAAAATCAGGTAGGAATTGCACAACAACAAAAATTAGCTACTGTCTCGAACCAGGTACATAATAGCCGAAGCCTTAAGATAGCAAAGGTGAATAAACACGACTCAAGTGTAATACTCATATCAACAGGGTTCAATGCAACATGGAGCTACCGACCCACAAGTGAACAGCTAAATATGATAGCAGTCTCAAAACATGAATATACATATATGGTGATGCAGCAGAGGAATGGAATAATAATGAATCAAACTAGGCAACTATCATGCATGAAACAAAAATGCCAACTGACTCGAATGGGACAACTACAGCAACCAAATAAAGTGATCGAAATCAATGATGATAGAAATTAAACTGTTAATTATCATCGACATCCATACGAAGACCCTACCGTGATAAACAATTTGCTAGCAAAATTACAGGTTGTCATTGACCAAGGGCAATAAACAAAATGGTCTCAAATTCAAAGAAACAAATGGGAACCAAAGACAGTGTTGAAGATAACAAAACAATGAAATCAACATCAAAGACAGTGTTGAAACTGAGACCAACATTATCACATTTTAAAGGAATCGAAATAGCAGTTTTTCACAAAAATCAACTTAAGTGCAACTAGCCGACAGAGAGTCCAAAAATGGCCGAAGTCAAGAAGAACAATATCAACATCGTAAATTCAAGCAAGCGAAAACAAAAATCACCAACATCAGACAGAAATCAAACTGCCGAAATAAAAATTGAACAACTTCAAAAAAACCCAACAACAAAGGTCACGAATTTGAATAGATGTGAGTAAAGGGGAATTTACTCACCTTAGATCGAAGCTGTCGCGAGCGAGAAGAACGGAAGACGAAGCCCTAGTTTGCCCAGTCGCCATTTTCGTTCGCTTTCGATTTTTTTCTTGTTTGCTGAATAATGAAGAGAGAGGGGGGTGCGATGTGGGTTTAACAGAGAAGGGTAAGGGAATCGTGGGTTAGGGTATGGGTTTAGAACGTGGTATAGGGTATGGTGTTTGATATTTTTTTTCTTTTTCTTTTTCCTTTATTATTATTTTTCTTTTTAAATCTGATTTGTTTTTATTTAATTTTGTTGTTAAAAATTTAAACTATGCATATATATTCATTTCGTATTAATAAAGTTTAACAAAAGAATTTAAATCGATTTACAATTTCCAAATTCAAACAGAAATTAACGATCGATATTAAATCGTTAATTTACGAAGATTTTATCGTTATAAAATTTCCCAACAATAAACCAGCAATTATCTGTCAACATAGATCGTTTATCGATGATTATAATTCGGGCGAAAATCCAGGTTGTTACAGAAATTCAATTTGAATTCGATTAAATTCTCTACGCGTTTATACGCCGTATGTTCATAAAACAATTCTGATAAATACGAAAATTGAAATCCAGTAATAGTTCAATATTACGGACCCAATGAAACTGGTTTCGTCAAATTCCGAGACTGTGCCTCGGAAAGCTATTTTTAAATTCAATTCAAACGATACAATTTCAAAATTGAACAAATCACTTTCAAATTCAATTCTGAAGCTTCTATTACCTTCAGCATTATCAATATGAATTTTCCAAGCCTTTAAATTATTTTTAACCGGCTTAATATTGAAGATTCAAATTTTATTCAACTTTCAATAGATTAAATTCAAAATTAAATCACCAATTCATTCTGATAATTTGAAATTCAAGTCAAATCATCGTTCAAATATTTAAAATTCATTAAATATTCTCAACTTAAATTGTTCAAAATTCAGGGTCGTTACAAGACTCAATACTTATCTTGAAATCTTGAACTCTTGATAATCTTGATACTCATGAGTCTTCAATCTTGATATCTTGAATCTCTATACTGTACAGTCTTCATTCTTTGTACCTGCATGGTTAAATCCTGCATATACATATATATCTAAACTATAATGTTAGTATTTATATTTTATAATCTTATTCTAAGGTTGTTGTCATCATAACCATCATCGCATGGACTAACAATCTCCCCCTTTTTGATGATGACAACCTTTGTCTATAAAATATTACTTCTATCCTATTGACTCCCCCTTAATCTATGCCCAACTCTCCTATTTTATATTTCCCCCCCTTTGTCATCAACAAAAACAAACTAACCCTAAACTATATAACTCCTAGTCTAATATCCTATATGATGATAGTGTTATCATCAATACTTACTTGTAAACCTAAAACTTAGTCCTAACTTACGAACTCTCCTAACTAAGAATCTATAATAATAATTTTAATAGAACATATATAAGAACACACATTATTTATTATTTATATATTTGTTTATATTTACATTTTTCGTAGAGATCGTAACAACAAACAACAAATAGAAAGAGAAGAAACTAATGTGAGTCTTTGAACATAGGAGATCTATGAACCGAACAATTTGGATAGTGGAAACAGAAATTTCCACGTTGTTCGACAAGATTTCCATCTTTGTCAAAGCACACTTCGCCAACGCAAACGACTTTGTCGTTGTCTTCCGCATGCTCTTCTTCCATTGGTTCTTCTTCTTCTTCTTCACTTTCCTCTTGTTCATGATCTCCTGAAGAGTCCTCGTCAATCAAGATTGGGTTAGCATGATTATCCATAAGAAATTTTTGCAAATTCCTAAGGATTTTGCCTTGCCTCTCTTGTTCTTTGGCCAATCGAAGTTGCATCACTTGGATTTCAGTCATTAACTGAAGGGTATCTTTCAGAGAATCCTCTATTTTCGTTACACGAGCGAGCGTTGATTGTTGACACGGACCAGAAGTAGGCGATGGGAACAAAAAGGTTGATTTTAAGTTTGATTTGGAAGAGGAGGCCATTGATAAACCGATCTCAGAAGATAGAACAGAAAGAAAACAGAGAGAATGAAGAAAATTTCGAAATAGGAGAAATTTATAACCACTTATTTGAATTTTGGTGGGAAAAAAATATTTAAAATTTAAAAACGTTATATGTCGACATGGGTCTAGGGGGGATGTCGACATGGTTCTCGAATTTTTGCCTATTTAATTTATTTTGAATTAATTTTTAATTATACTTAGTTATTTATATTGTATATTTCAGTTAATGAACAAATACCTAATTCTCTTCTTAATTTAGTAAATGTAGATTCATTTAAGGGTTTTGTTAAGATATCAGCAATTTGATTTTCAGAATTGATATAGTTGAGAGTAATTACTTCTCTACTTATATTATCTCTAAGAAAATTGTGTCTGATATCAATATGTTTAGTTCGAGCATGTTGAGTAGTATTTTTAGATAAATTTATTACACTAGTATTATCACAATAAATTGGTGATTTTGAGATATTTAAACCAAAATCTTTTAAAGTTTGTTGCATATATATTACTTGAGAACAAGCCAAAGCAGCAGAAATATACTCTGCTTCAGTTGTTGATAGAGAAACTGTGTTTTGCTTTTTACTAAACCAGGAAATCAGAGAATGCCCTAAAAAGTGACAAGTTCCACTTGTACTTTTTCGGTCTGATTTACAACCAGCATAATCAGCATCACAGTAAGATATTAAATCAAACGAATCATTTTTAGGATAAAATAAGCCATAATCAAAGGTGTGTTTAACATATCTTATAATACGTTTTACAGCTTTTAAGTGAGTTTCTTTAGGTTGGGATTGATACCTTGCATAGAGACAGACACTATGCATGATATCAGGTCTACTCGCAGTGATATAGAGTAGTGATCCAATCATTCCTCTATATAATTTTTGATCTACATCTTTCGAGAGATCTTCTTTACTAAGGTACTCATTGGTTGCCATGGGAGTGGGTTTTCCACTCGCAGTAGTCAAACCAAATTTACTAACTAGGTCTTTAGCATATTTTTCTTGACTAATAAAGATACCATTATCTAATTGTTTTATTTGTAATCCTAAAAAGAAGTTTAATTCACCCATATGACTCATCTCAAACTCTTTTGTCATTATTTCAGAAAATTCTTTATTCATTTCAAAATTAGTTGATCCAAAAATGATATCATCTACGTAGACTTGTACTAGTTGAATATCATTTTTATTTCTTTTAATAAAAAGAGTATTATCTACTTTACCTATTTCAAAATTTGATTGTAACAAGTAAGATCTTAGTCTATCATACCAGGCTCTAGGAGCTTGCTTTAGACCATATAGAGCTTTCTTAAGTTTGTAAACATGATTTGGAAATTTATCATTTTCAAAAAGTGGTGGTTGTTTAACAAATACTTCTTCTTTTACAAAGCCATTTAAAAATGCACTTTTAACATCCATTTGAAATAATTTGAAATTATTATGATTTGCGAAAGCAAGTAGAATCCTAATAGCTTCTAATCTTGCTACGGGGGCAAAGATTTCATCAAAATCTATTCCTTCTTCTTGACAATAACCTTGATTGACTAACCGAGCTTTATTTCTAACAACCTCTCCTTGTTCATTCATTTTATTTTTATAAACCCATTTAGTTCCAATTATTGTTTTATTTTCAGGTCTAGGAACAAGTTCCCAAACATCATTTCTAGTGAATTGATTTAATTCTTCTTGCATAGCCAAAATCCATGAATCATCATATGATGCTTCTTTTGGATTTTTGGGTTCAATAGTTGATATAAAAGCTACATTACTCATTTGACTTAGTTGGTTTCTAGTTTTAACAACAGATTGCATATCTCCAAGTATATTTTCTATAGGGTGATCTTTTAAAAGTTTAATCCTTTTATTATGATGATTTAATTCATTATTAGTTTCAGTTGACTCTTGGTTTTGAATGATTAAATCCTCTTCATCATTTATTTCTTCAAAATTTTTGAAATTTTCATCAAATGAAACATGCATTGTTTCTTCGATGGTATTAGTTCTTAAATTAAATACTCTGTATGCTTTACTTCTATTAGAGTATCCGATGAAGATACCTTTGTCGGATTTAGGATCAAATTTTTCTAAGTTATCTTTTGTATTTAAAATAAAACATTTACTTCCAAAAATTCTAAAATAAGATACCTTAGGTTTCTTTGAGAAAATAAGTTCATAAGATGTCTTATCAGTTAAAGGTCTAATTAAAATTCTATTTAAAATATAACAGGCGGTAGCAACTGCTTCTGCCCAAAAATACTTTGGTAAATTACTATCAGAAAGCATAGTTCTCGCACACTCTTGAATCGTCCTATTTTTACGTTCTACTACTCCGTTTTGTTGTGGAGTTCTTAGAAATGAAAAATTGTGAATTATTCCATTTTTATTGCAGAATTATTCAAACTTTTCATTTTCAAATTCACCACCGTGATCACTACGGATGGTTATAATTTTTTGAGAAAATTGATTTTGAACCCTTTTTGAAAAATTCTTAAAACATTCAAAAGTATCACTTTTATGTTTCAAAAATGTTGTCCATGTAAATTTAGAATAATCATCTACAATTACAAAAACATATTTACTGTGATTTAATGACTGAATTTGAGATGGACCAAATAAATCAAGATGAAGTAATTCAAGAGGTTTTGAAGTTGAAATCAAATCTTTTAATTTAAAAGAAATTTTTCTAAGTTTTCCTAGTTGACACGCATCACATATACTATCTACTTTAAAATTAATTTTAGGGAGACCTCTTACTAGATCATGTTTTGACAGTCTAGATAAGAGTTTGAAATTCAAATGCCCAAATCTCTTATGCAAAATCCAAGGGTCACTTGCATTTGCCAAAAGACACAAGTTATCATTTGAAATTTTCATACTAAGAATATAAATATTCTTTTTCCTAATTCCCTCAAATATTATGGTTGAATTATTATCTTCAATGTGACACTTACCTTTTTCAAATTTAATTTTATATCCTTTATCGCATAGTTGACTTATACTTAGCAGATTGTGTTTCAGATTCTTAACTAGCAAAACATTAGTAATAATAGGAGTTTCAGAGTTACCGACTTTGCCGATGCCGATCAAATAACCTTTTGAATTGTCTCCAAAGTTAACCAGTCCTCCGTCTTTGTATATTATACCATTCAGCATATCTGGATTCCCAGTCATGTGTCTAGAACATCCACTATCAAGTATCCATTTGTTCTTTTTGATCTCCATAGTTTGTTTGTTCTGGATTAATTCCTCAACTCCCATAAAACATGATTCATGTACATCAAATAATCTTAGTAGACAACTTGTATTTGAATATTGATTATATGCAGACTCAAGAGACAATGATGATCTGAATATTTCTAAACATGCATTAACAGATTTCTTAAACATAGCCATTAAAAAAAAACTTTTTCAAAAATCAGATTATGAAACTTTTGAAAACCTTGCTCTGATACCAAATGTGAGGAATGCGGATTACAGATCTTAAGGCTAGAATAAACACTAGAGGAGGAGTGAATAGTGTTATTAAGAAATTACTAAATCTTTTTGAGTTATTGTTGATTTGTACACAAATGTATGCAATATTCAGACACAAATATAATCACAGATGCAGAAATAAAGTAAATGCAGTAAAGGAAAGAACACACCGGATTTTATACTGGTTCGGGGTTACCCTACATCCAGTCCTACACAACTAAGTACAGATTTCCTTTCAAAAGCAATTCAACAATTACAACCCTCGGTTTCAAGGCTACGAGGTACACCCTCCAGAATCACAATCCTCTGGGTAGAGATACTTGATTTCCGGGGCAACAAGTTCACCCAATTGATTTCCAAGGCTACAATCACACCTTTTCTCGCTTGATTGATTTCCAAGGCTACAATCACACCTTTTCTCGCTAGATAGATTACAAAGAAGCCTATAACTCTGAATAACACTTAGATCTTGTTGAGATAGTGATAGAGAATCAAACCAGAGATAATCTAGTTAGATTTAATGTTGATTTTGGTAGAGTGATGATAGGATTTTGATTAAGAAAATGTGGAAGAAGAAGAGAAGTGAAAAACCAGAAAAACTGATTAAAAATTCGTTGAAACTAACCCCTATTTATAGAAGAACAACAGTCATGTCCATTCGTGAAAGGTTATGACGAATAGACACTTCTTTTGAAATTTAAATTTTGAACTCAACTGTCACCATGTCGACATGGTCACCATAGGCATGTGGACATCCCAAAGCAATTTTTGATAGTTTGATTTTCTTTGAAAATAACCTTTATCTTATACTAAAATTATTTTAAACTTTATAAATATACTTGACTATAGATAAGATATATAGATAAATATAGAGAACACTATATATATAATTTTATATTTAAATCTAAGTATAAATATATTATATTAAAAGATAGTTTAAAACAGACGAAGTTTAAAAACAAGAATATTTAAGGCTAAAACATCTTTTTGAAAAATCATTTGAAAAGATAATTTTTAAGGCTAAAACATTTTGAAAAACAATTTTGAAAATCATTCCGAAGTTGTTTTGAAAAAAACATTTGGAAGTAGTTTTGCAAGCTTCTTTCTGCAGAGTATCTCATCATGTTAGGACTCGAGAACTTGTACAAAAATAGGATGTTCATGGGTTTGTAAGCCACTTGTCGTAGGTTTGTAAGCTACTTGTCGTGGGTTTGTAAGCCACTAAAAAGGTAGAAATGGGTTCCATCCCAAAAGAAAAATGGAGTGAAGATTTCAGTGCTATTGTGAAGTTTTAACAAAATTCTAGACTCAATACTTATCTTGAAATCTTGAACTCTTGATAATCTTGATACTCATGAGTCTTCAATCTTGATATCTTGAATCTCTATACTGTACATTCTTCATTCTTTGTACCTGCATGGTTAAATCCTGCATATACATATATATCTAAACTATAATGTTAGTATTTATATTTTATAATCTTATTCTTAGGTTGTTGTCATCAAAACCATCATCTCATGGACTAACAAAGACATGGAATAAAGTTAAAGTGAGATATAACAAAGCAAAACAACGAAAAATTTGTTTAATATAGATTTATAAGTGTTTTGGAAAAGTTTTGAAAATTTGACTAAAGGGTGAAAAATAAGCCGACACGTTTCGGCAGTTCGCGATTTCGTGACCTGAAAAGTTAAACGAATGTGTATGATAAAATATGAGTCAGAATTCTTTGAAATAAGAATTTTTCGGACCCTTAGGATCATAGTTTTCAAATGAAAAAGAAAATCCAGGATTCCATTTATTATAGTTTGAAATATGTCCAAATCAAGATTTTATAATCGTCGCATTTTGGCAGTTTGTAAAATATTGTTTTCAACTATTTAAAATGGATGTTTCAAAATCTTTGAAAATATGGAGAGAAAAATTGCATAAATATGTTAAAATATTTTAAAGGGAATCTGAATTATAAAAATGGGCATATATATAATAAAATTGGTGTTTTAGTCTATAAAGCTTTAAAATCACTATTCACTGACAATTTAGCAATGGAATTTGGTAACCGTTGAATAAAAGATTTGAACTTGGGTTTTCTTCCCGAACCTTTTTGAAATGTTTTTCAAATGATAAATCAAATACTTTTAAAAGTTTAGAGTCGATCAAATAACTTGACCGCCTTATGGGTGACAGAGAGAAAGTCTCTAAGCTGGTGTTTGGGAAACCAATTGCCTGCTTCCTCTAGCTATCCAGACTGGCCCGACAAAGGGGATAGTCAATTTGATTTACTCGGATCATATTTTCTTAAGATAAAGGAGTAAAGATTTGGAATTTTTCCATAAAGTTAAACAAGATTACAAATAGGATTTTGATGGTCAAGAGAACATTATGCTCTATATTAAATTCCGAGGAGAGAACTTGTATTATCTGTGTGAATTTAAAAGGTGATTTCATCATTATTCGATAAATAGTACATATTGAATATGGAAATTAGTATTGAGTATGATTAATCTTAAATCTATGAATCTTTTTGCTCAATACTAAGTGATTTGGGTTTACAGTAAATGATGTCTTAAATAACATTGTTTTTGACCCATTTAAAACATGTTTTTAAAAAATGAAATCTTTATTAATTATGCTAATAATAAAATATGGAAATATTTTTTCTAAGTAATTAAAAGGAAATGATTTGGTATTTCCAAAGTTAAAAAGAGGTTTAATAATTCCGTATATCCCAAAATAGAAATGATTTAAAGGTATATATGTCACAAAATATTTTATTGGATAAAAAGATATCTTCAAAGTTAAATAATATTTTGAGTAAAAGGAGAAAATAGGATTTAACGAAAGAGGCTTAACATTTCTATATACACATGTACACATCTTTTTATCTATAATTGGTTCGGAGAGACAGGGATCAGATTTGGGTGATTCCTATCCAAAAATCACTTCGAACCATCTACGCGTTCGAAAGTGAAGATATGTTGAAGACAATAATTTTAAAGATGGAGATCTTCATAATATAGGGCCACTTGACACTAACCTTGTGATTCCCATATTATATACATATGGTGGCAATATTACATTCATTTTGAAATCTTCAATGCAAAGGCTGCTTTACTAAACCTAGGGGTGATTCCCAAATAGGATGTTGTAGGAGTACATTCGGTTTGTCCTGTTCCTAAACAAATTGTATGGACGAATGTCTAAAATTGCATTTTTAAGACCACGTACATTGTTTTTTACAAACATACATCTGTTTGGTGGTGTAGGAGGTAACCCTTCTTATACTTAACACCCTTCCCTAAGGCGTATGAACTCGTGGGTTATACTTTTATGGAAACCAATTGGTGTGTCGTCAGAAATGACAATGTGGCATTCAAAGAGGGATTTGTCATGTGAAAGGTAAAATGTTACCTCAAGCCTCACATGTCGGTAATGGCAAAAACATGGTAGATGCAGTGGGGCTATGTGAGTCGCACCCATTAGGGGATGATCGTCACCTTTCTAGATTTCTCTCTATATATCGGGTTAGTTGTGTATGTTATGGCCACGGATAGGTCGGGAACGACCGGGGTGATGACATATTCGGTACTATAATAACGACCCGTATTTTTAACTATTTTAAATTATTAAATTTAATATAATTATTGGAGAAAAATGGTTAGAAATAAAATTTAATTTTTTATTAATGCAATTTATTGAATATGAAATTGAATAAAATTTTGAAATAATCAATTTCAAAGATTTTGGAAATAAAAAGTATTGAAATGAAATTCTATGTATTGAAAGTGTTTGTAATCAATAGCTGAAATTATATAATATATGTTGAATTATTGTAAAATGGAAGTAGTTGTTTTATTATTTGAATTCATTTTAAAGTTAAATTTTATAAGTTAAATAACTTATATTTAAAAATATGGTAATTTATTGAATAATTAAATTGTTTAAATTTAATATTGGAATTTATTTAAATAATTGAATTCTGAATTTAATATAAATGAAAATAATTTTAAAAGTTGATTTAAATTTTATTTAAACAAGAATGAAAATTGTTAACTTTTAAATTTGAATTTAAAAGTGATTGAATTGATTTTTAAAATAGCTTGTTTTAATTAACGTGTAAAAATAGTCTTTTTGGGCATTGTCTTGGATTTCAACGAAACCAGTTTCATTGGATCCAATAGTGAACTATTATAGGATTTCAAAATTCATAGCGATCGAACTTGTCGTTTGGCCGTGCGAGCTTAAAATGCGCAGAAATTAATTTAAGGAATTTAATTAAATAATTTGATTTTGAAATGCTATCTTCTGAATATGATGGAATTGGCTCCTGAAACTAGTTCCATTGTGTTCGGAATAGGGGTATAACATATAGAATGCCAGGCGGCATGCTTCATTTGGAGTTTGGAAATTTCACGGGTCAATCGGGTCGGAAACTTATATAATAAGCCGTTCTTTTTCATTCTCGCAAGCCCTAAATCATTCAGCCGCTCCTCTAATGATTTTAATGGTCGAAAATTCAGGACCTTCTCTCCTCGATTTCTTCCAATCCACTCAACGAAATCGCTCGACCCAAAAGGGAAAATGTAGAGCTTGACGAGCTCTACACATCCAACGGTTGGATCATCACACACCTGCACGAAATCGCCAGGATCTATGTTCAAAGTTCGCGTGTGTTTTGGTTTCTCGAGGACAAACGGTGGCAGAGGGAAGGGGGAGGCTGCTGGCTGCGTTAGCTTGGAGGCGGGCGCTTTCGGCAGTGATCTCCGATCGACGAGCGGTGGCCAGGGAAGGTGCGCAATTGGTGGTTGAAGTCGCGTGGGTTGGGTATTCTCGGTTGGAATCGTGTGGACGAGAGAAGAACATGGGTGAGCAGTAGTTTAATTAAGTTAATTATTTATTATTTTGTTAATTATATGTTAATTATTATTTTTATATTAATTAGAGCGTAACCTTTTCGTACGAGGTCCGATTCAAGTGAAACAAGTCGCGTTAGGATCCTATCAACGAGAACTACGAGAAAGAGTTGAATTGAAGTTTATTTGACACTGAAAAATTTTCAGTTTCAAATAAAGATGAGTGTTTTAAACGCTCACGAAGTACTTAATATTCTTATAATTAGCTAAATCGAAATCATGAAGTGTTTTGTATTTATTGATTGTTGTGTGATATGATTGGATTAGTTGAATTTAAATTGATTGACAGTTAAAATCGACATTTAAATTTGATTTTTAAATTTGATATTAAAAATTGATAGTGTAAATTGAGAGTTAAAATTGATAGGAATTTGACGGTTAAATGGATAGTTGGAATTGATGGTAAATGTGACATTTAAATTTGGTAGGAAAAATTTGACATTTTATACACTTATTAGATCGACATCTAAATTTGATATTTTAATCGATATTGGATTGCATATCACCTTTAGTTAAACACCCCAACACTGATAATTATTGACTGTTGTGTGATATAGTTGAACTGGTTGATTGCATGTTAACTCATATTGTGATGGATGATAATGTTGATCGGCTGTATGTTGCTAGTGGTTTTGATAATTCCATGTTATCACTCTGTTATTACCACCATTGATATGATTGATCACCTAGACATTTAAATTTGGGTATGGAACTTTGGACATCCTATTGATCTAAGAATTGTTGGATGCATAGTTGACTGCTTTAATAGAATCATGATTTTGTGATTCTATCGCCGTTCAGCGAAAAGTTGAGTTTTATTTTTTGAATTTTAAAAGACTTTAAAATCTAACCTTTAGAAATTTATATATTATAAAGAATTTAATTTTGTGAATCAAAAATTAAATTTAGTTTCTGAAATTAACTTGATTTCATTTATAAAACTTAAATTCTAATTTTTATAATACTATATATTTTCCTAAAAAGAGCAATAAAAGGGTTTAAAATTTTTTCTATAACTTTAATAAATAAAAAGGAAATGTAATAAGAAGGCCGATGTTTGAAATCCAACCATTAAATTATTTTGATACTTGATATTTTTGAATTGGATTATTTTCGAAATTCAAGCTTTGGAAATGTTGGAATTAAAAATTGTTAAAGGAATTTACGTAAAGAATTCAATTTGAAATTTCGAAGTTATAATCAATAAATGTTTTGAATTATGGAAATTGGATTATTTTAAAGATTTGAATCTTAAAATTCGTACATTGAAGTTAAATTAATTTAAGTGATTTAAACCGGTGTATTGAGATTAGACTTAAATTTCTATAAACTAAAATGCTATGGAAACGAGATTTGAATTGAAACTCGAGCCATTAAATTAAGTCGTTTGAATCGAAATTGAAATTGATTTAAATTGAAATCGAAATTGAATGAAATTGAATTTGAAAGGAATTGAATTAAAACATTGGAAATTCAATTCATTTGTTTGGAATTTTGATTTGAATCCAGGTTTGTTGGAAACCGAAAGAAACAGTTCATTTTGAAAATATGTTTCACTTGATTTTGATTTGGCTTACAAGAGGATTTTTAGTCCCAACTCGAGTGTTTTTTTTCTATTATGCTCAGGTCAGACCGAGTTTTTCAGTTATCGAAGACAGTTATTTTGGAGGATGAAGATGAAGATTTGGTATATCATATTTATTAGTATTAATTCCGCTGCACTATTTCATTCTGTCTATTAAAGTTGTATAACTCTGATAATATTGTATACTTATATTTATGTTGTAAATTTGAATTGGGTATATATTGTAGACAGCTTCATGAACTGTTTATGTAATTATTGTATTTTATCGTTCCGTTGCAAGATTTTGTTGCGTTTTTTCTCTTGTCCTTTTTATTTCTTTAAAATAAACCCATTGACAATCTATCTTTTAAACGGTTTGAGTTGGACATGTGTGGTTTATTGTCGACTTGAACTGTCCAAAAGGTGGGTTGTCACAACTATCTATGGTAGAGGTATGTCGGTTCTGTGTTGGTAGAGGGCAGCGAGGCTGTGCCTCGGTACATTCCCCTAGGGATGTACTGTTGGAAAGTAGTCCCTTACCTTGTCATTGTTGGAAATTCATTCTCCAATACGTACTTTTACGGACTTGATTGTATACCTAAATATGCTGTCGAATTTAACAAATGTAACAATTCTGCCTATTTTAATATGTTATTTGAAAAGTGTTTTTAAAGAAATGTCAATAGAAATAATATAAAATTATTTAATAAAAATGATTTAGTTATCATAAGGTAAAAACCCGTCCGTGTTTATATGCGGGTGGTCTTATGAGATACTCTTCTTTTCAAAGGGTTTGTTTGGTATTAAAGTCGATCTATAACACTGCCTTACATATTTATGATTTGCGTTTCTCATGCTAGTTTGCCAGACTGATCTATGTATTTTTTTATACTCGGGTCAGATCCAAGTAGTTTCAGGATTAGCTGAAGACGCTTAGAGTTTTCAGAGGAAAGATGGAGATCTTCATCAATGTATAGACGTAGTTTACTTTTCCGCTATGTTTGTTGTTTTTCAGCATTTGTAAGGACATGTATTTATAACTGTCCAGGCTGATCTTAGGATAGACTCTGATATATGTATTTAAAAAAATTTCCACTGTAAAGATTATTAAAATAATATATTTTATTCCATTCATGTGAGATTTTGTTCTGTCTTCCTTTTCTTTTTATCCTTAACCATCCGCCTTTTCATTCAATTTGGGTTAGACATGCATGGTTTATTGTCAACCAAAGCTATATGGAAGTGCGGGTCGTTACACCATTAGAACTGGAAAATTGAGGTGATGTATGCCGATGAGTTTTATTGTGATCGGATGCGTCGTGTGGTCGTACAAGCTCGAAACGTGTAACAGTTTATTTAAGAAATCAAATAAATAATAATATAATATTAATATAAGAAACCCTTACCTACCCTCTCTCTACTCATCTCATTTTACTGTTCAATTCCCTTCTTCAGAAAATGGCCCCCTCTCCTCAAATCTATTCAAAAATCAAAATCGAGGGATCCGCTCAATGATAATTCACGAAACCAGATCTGTTGAACTCGTGTTATAGAGAGCTTCATGTTGGTGGTGATGGTGACTCATGCGACTATGTTTGGCCAAGCTTCATTATTTGGATCGAAATTAGGTTTTGGGTTTAGTGGATCTAGGCTAATCGGAGAGCGGCGTTGCATTTCTTGTGCGAAGAGGAGGGGAGTGGTAGTTTGGTGAAATACGGTTGTCATTTAGGAGGTGCGACATTACTTTATTATGACATTACACCTATACGTTGCATTTTGCAGCAACAATTCGAGTTCGATCTTGTATTGGTCGCCGTGAAGTGGGCTTGAAGAGGAGCACATTGGCAAAGACGGTGCAGCATTTCGTTATGTGTAGGCCAAGAAATCGAAGAGAAAATGTGTCGAAGGGGTGGGTTTTCTTTGTGTGTGTATGTACCGAAGTGTGCATAATTGGGAGAAGAAGGATTTAGGGATAGGTAAGGTAATTAGTATTATAATTAGTGAATTGATTATTTTATTAATCACGATTCATATATAATTCATATCTTTTGCATACGAGGTCCATTTTGGATGCGATTTTTTGCGTTGCGCTTATGATGGAAAGCTCTACGATTAGATGTTGGTTGGTCATCTTTTTTGAGGTGAGTGGTATTTTCTCTCACCATATCATGATTTTTAGTATAGTATAAAAATGGTATTTTGAAATGATTTCTAACTTTAAAATGTGATTTTAGTATACATAAAATCATAATCTATTTTTATAAAAGAAATTAAAAATATTGTAAAATGGTTTTAAATCGAATATCACATTTTTCTCATTTGACGTGCTATTTTAGGAAATTGCTAGTTTTAGGTCCTTTTTGATATGAATTCCACATTGGTTGATATAGATGCATTATACATGTTGTGTATATACTATATTGGATGTATGTATGCTTGTTAGTTACAGGTATGCTTGTTTGCTTGTTTTGGTTGAAAACGCCGATTAATCGACGATCCAATGTTAGGTAATGTCCCATGCATTAGGGTTTCGTGCATATTGATCGGGAACCCAAACGAACATGATAAGTTGTAAAAGAGTACTGGAATGCATGTCGACCGATCTGAAGATGGAAGACGATGAACTTGGATAGGCTTCGAACTTTAGGATGGACACTGGACATTTTCATTTAGTTTGTACTTATCCATTTTGGGTAAATACATGACCAAAGTGGTTAGTATTAACCATTGTAGAGTGGTCGGTGCCCATCACTATTAATGATAGTCGATTTGGCCGATCTTTTTCATAGACAGTATGGAGGCTTCGAGAAGCACGATGTGATGGTTTGTTCATGCGACGGACTTTGGATCTTGATGTCATTGCTTTACAATGAGTGATTTTGATTGTGAAACGATGACGTTACACTTTGACATGTTGGCTTCAGGACTTTGATGACATGTCTTGATGGTGATTGGAGTTGTGTTCCGATGGTGAAGGCTTGATGGACGGGAGTCATGATAATTTCCCACAAGGGCGGGTTATAGGAAGGGTGACTCATGGATAGAACAGTGTTTGGTTCTATCATGGAATGAAGGAATGTATTAATGGTTTCTTGAGAGTAATGGAATTCAAATAGGAGCCAGGAAAGGGCTTAGAGATGCGCGCTAAGGGATCGCTGATACTCGAAGTGTTTTCTTTTGTACTCAGAGCAGGGTTAATGTGAGTGCATTTATGAGTGCTTTGTTCGGCTACCCTGGATCATTCGTCTGGATCCGTATACCCTGGACCAGTGGATTTGGGTCTAGTATCTAGCTTCGAGCTATGAGATACGTATCTAGCTTCGGGCTATGAGATACGTGAGTACACTGAAAGCTGGTATTTTTATATTAATCCCTGACATGTGTTTGGTCATATGAGTAATCATATATCCAAAGCATATTGAGTGACAATGAGGTTTGTTTGATGGATGCCATGTTTTCCATGATTGTTTTATGTAGTCAGTCACTCTAGGGATGTCACATGATGTAGGTATTATGGATAGGGATACCTAAGCACCCCGACATTGTAATTAGTATGGAGTACCCTTTTATGATATTCGTAGAGTAGCATATTATGTTCATTATGTGCCAACTCTTTGGTTGCAGGGACCAGTTAGGTTGCTTCTTAATACCTTGGGTACTCTTAAATGAGTAGACTAGATAACATGTGTAAATGGTACATGGAGTTCTATAGATGGACTAGCAAGAGGCGACGCTTTCTTATACTTATGTTTTGGACTTATTATTGCATATTCCGCTGTGTGACACTATGGAGCCTTGACAGTGTTTGACTTACTGCTATTAGAGACATTTTATTAGTTGAGTTTATTTACCAGTTGTATAAACTCTATTGTTGTTTTGTATAATTGTATGAGCCTATGCACTTTGATTCTGTGGTCATGTTGTTATTACTGTCTCGCCTGTTTTATATCTGTGATGATTATTGTATTTTGTTCTATGTGTTATGAGATATACGAAAAATTCTGTGATTGTTTGATGTTTTCTTTCTCTTTTCTTTTCTTCTATTTTCCTTCTTCACTTCTTTTTTTTCTCTTAACAACCATCCTACATCGGCTGGATGCTTCAACAACGCACTATTCAGTTATATGAGCATCAGAGGTGTAGGGTGGTCATTACATTTGGTATTTGAGCTTAGGTTACATGATTAACCTAAGTTGATACCGTTATCCAATAGAGATAGGGTAGGAGTTGTCATTGTAGGCTGGATTGAGAGTATACTTATATACGGGAGAGTATTTATCATATATTTTGATTTGCAAAACTATATAGTAGTATATGTTGTATTGCAAATATGAGCACTATTGATGCAGTTTTCTTTATGAGAGACTGATCATCCTTATTGTAGATTTGGAATGATCTGGCATACGTGAAAGGCTGATATTGACTCCATCTTTGGAGTAGAGGAGTGGGCAGGGTCAAGGGCCACTAACCGTGATTAACAGAATATGTTTGTAGGGTGACACGTACCATTATCTAGAATGCCTAAGTTACTGCAAATGGATTGGCTCTCAAGTGCAAACACCTAGAGTCGACTTTACCGAGTTGTATAAGGACCAGATGAGTCTAGGAGGCAAACCTCCTTGGAACGGAGTTGGCTGTTGAGGTGCAAGACTGGAAGGATATTTGCGAAGAAATCTTCGATGACTTGGAGTTAGATGACATCGTGAGGTAGAAGTTGACCTCTAGATAACTCCACGGATGAACAATGAACTAGTGGAGTGTCCTAATAGCTTCAACTCCAAGGATCAACTTACTTGGGATCAGTTCATAGTTTGCTTCGAAAAATTTATCTTAACTTTTCAAAAGTCGGTGATGGTTAGGAAGTTCACCGTTTAAAGTAAGGCAACATTTATGTGTTGGAGTATGTGGCCAAATTCAATGTGCTACCCATTCGGTCTATCTTCCATTGATACTCCACTCAAAAAGGATGAAAGTTTATCACTGCATTAAGCGATCATCTTGGAAAGCGATTGATTGGTTATATTGATGAGAGCTTCGTGGAGCTGATCAATAAGGCTTTACAACTTGAGAGCATGTACCCAATGTAGAAGGACTGTCCCGAACCAATTAATTGAGGGCAAATAATGGAAGCATATGCATTGAATGTCATTATGATTTCATCAAGTGCTTCATTGACGAAAGAGCGTTACTATCTAGGGTATGCTTTCCACTCATGGCATTTCAATACATGTTTCCTTCAACGTTGAGATTTTACATTCCTTCATATCTAGTGATTTGATAGATAGATTGAAATAGAGACCCGAGATAGTTGACTGGCCTTTTTCTTAATCATGACAACCATGTTGGGGGCTCTGCCAGCCTATACATGGTTGTCCAGACTTAGCCTTATCAAGTCATGGATGTTTTGTTTATTTGTTATTGATTTGTTTCGGTTTAATTGGGTTTGGTATTATAGTTTGAAAATGGACTGGCTGAAGAGGTAGGGAATAGTGTGGATTGTGGGAGGCTATTGGTGATGATAGGGACTGATGAGGAGTGGAAGGTAGTGTTCGGTTACCCATCTAATGATGAGG
Source organism: Allium fistulosum (assembly GCA_030737815.1). Lineage (NCBI taxonomy): Eukaryota > Viridiplantae > Streptophyta > Magnoliopsida > Asparagales > Amaryllidaceae > Allium > Allium fistulosum. The sequence goes on along the minus strand of CM060904.1, from coordinate 1,186,209,596 downwards.
AGATGATTAGCTTTCTATATTCGCTTTTATATCTCACATGACGAGTTGTCATCTATGCCTGTAGCTGGAGAGTGTCCCGACACATTCGATTAGGTGATTCGATTACCACCATATGGATTGAGTTCTATATTGTCCTAGTTAGAAGTGCTAGACCAGTGGTCATGCCTTTAAGGCATATAATGCCCCAAGAGCAGAGGAAACTAAAGGTGCGAGCAATTGACCTATGGATGCGAGGGTTCATTCATAGGAGAACATTTGAGTGGGTTGCACCTTCATTGTTCGCCACTAAGGAGAATGGATCTTTGAGGTTGTATGTTGATTGCTGAGAGCTAAATGAGGTGATGAACAAGTATCCACTCCCACTTATTGATGGCTTGTTCGATCATCTATATAGCGCGAAGGTGTTCTCTCAGTTAAACCTTGCGATGTGGTTTCATCAACTGAGAGTAGGTAGGGAGAGTGTGTCGATCATAGTGTTTTGTATGCTACTTTGATTTTACTTGGTTGGTTATGCTATTTCGGGCTAGCCAACGAGTCGGCATGCTTTGTTGATCTCGTGAACCATGTTTCAAGGGATCACTGGAGTAAGTCCGTGATTGTGCTCGTTGATGATACGTCTACTCATGGACGAAAGAGGAGCACAAGATACGATTGATGGTTGTATTAGAGGGGTTGAGAAAACACCGATTGGTGGTGATATTTTCGAAGTATCACTTCCGACGGAGGGAAGTGAGACACTTGGGTCATATTGTTTTAGAGCAGTACATTGTTGTATATCCCATGATAGTTATGGCAGTCCAGGATCATAATAGACCCAAGAGTGCTATGGATATGAGGAGTTTTGTTAGATTAGTAGGATATTATAGATGCATTACCAAGGACTTCTCAGAGGTAGCGACCCAGTTAGCTGATTTGATGAGAGCGAATCCGACTTTTATTTGAGACACAGGGTGCATAAATGCGTTAGTGAGTCTGATAAAGAGGTTGACAAGTGCACCAATGTTACTCATTCCAAGCGGGAATGAGGAGTTGATAGTACACACATGCCTATGGTACTTAACTAGGTGCGGTATTAATGCGAAAAGGTAAGGTTTTCGCATATGTTTGTTGACAAATGGAATTGCGAAGTATCTGACTCATGATTTAAGTTGGCAGCGATAATATTCGCTTTGGGAATTCAGGGCACTATTTATTAGGAGAGAGATTTGGGTTGTTCATTGATCCTCCATCATTGAAGTATCTCTTCTCCGAGGAGGATCTTAACCTTCGCCAGTAGAAATGGTTAGAATTCTTGACCTCCTACAGCTTTGACATTTCCTATATGCCTGGTAGAGAAATGCAGTCTTGACACTTTGAGTGGAAGACATACCAGTTTAGGGGCGATATATCTAGAGTGGGCATTGCTCGAGTTTATCACTGGTTATGACTTCAGAGCTCGTTGTGAGCTAGTGCTAAAGATGATGGCTAGTTTGACCATCGGACTACTTTGATTTAGCAAATCGGTACTAGTTAGAGGTGTGAAGCTAGACTAGCGGAGATCATGGCTAAGTTAGAGGAATGAGTAGTGTTTGTAGAGGTGATGCAGTGCAGACCCAACTAAGACTGTTGGTTCCGTAGAGATGAGAGATTGTTTATTCTCAAGTGGTAGTGGGAGCAGATAACTATGACCTTCATCGATGGATTGCCAAAGGCCAGAAGAGAATATGATAGCATTTGGATTCAAAGTTGATAGATTGATGAAGAGTGCTAGATTTATATTCGATAGGTCCAGTTGAAGGCATCCAAACTGGTCGAGTTGTATGTGAGATGGATTGTCTACTTCTACAATGTGTCAATAGCATAAGTGGCTGAAACCCATTATTCAGTAGTGGCTTTTAGGAGAACTTACAAGAGACGTTGGGAAATATAGCACCGAATCGATTAGATGATATCGAGACTGAACCATAGACTTTTGACCTCGTGGGTCCTTCGTATCGTAGGACGTGATATGAAATAGGTTAGGAGGAAGGCGGTGGAGTAGTAAAGAATCGGTGGAGTGAAAGCGAAGGCGATGACATATGGGAGACCGAGAAGAACGTGAGAACCGCTATTCAGAGCTCTTCACTCGGTGAGATTTTTTTTCAGCTTTCATATTGGATATCGTATTTGATGCCTTGTACTAGGTGGTTTATTATCCTGCATGCTAGGATAGACATGGATGTTACTTTTGATGTTTGATTCTTTATGTGCCTATTAGATGTTTGATTGTTGGTATCTGATACGATTACTTATGCTTATATGGTTGTTAGTATATGGGATAGTTATGGTTTGATATAGCATAATTATTTGAGATGATTGCTATATATGATTTTGTATGCTTAAACGCATGATGATGTTACATTTGTGTTTAATCCTCTTTATTGAGTATATATTCAGGTACACAGAAGCAAGTGTTGGCTATTTAGAGGCTTACTCACTTTTATTCGCATCTAAATGGTACCCTTTTGCTATAAAAGGGGTATGTAACATTTGTAGTGTAGATTTGGGTATATATGTTTGGTTGTTCTCAAAAATGAGATACCTCAGGTATGAGATACCATATATATGAGATGTATATATACATATATATGTTGTTTCGGGATTTTTTCGAACCTAGCGACGTAAAGGAGGTGCTGTCGAATTTTTCCGAAACATGGGGGCTTTGAAAGCCTCTGGGTTAGGGATGCTCTCGTTATTTTGGGAATTTTGAGGATGAAATCCTTTAAGGAGGGGAGAATGTAATGACTCGTATTTTTAATGATAGGACATTTAAATGGTTGTTTTAAATATTGAATCGTTAATTGATTGACGGTCCAAAAATATTATTTTTCACATACAGTTGAATTAGGACTCGAGACCACTTTCATTGATTTCGGATCCATGTTGCAAATTAAAATGAGTATAAGCATTGCTATATTTGGAAATCATCTGACGGTTAAAACGATCTCGAAATGTGTGAAATTATCATTTCGGAGCACAGTCTTGGATAGCGACGAAATTTTTACCACTGGGACCGGAAAATTGAGGTGACGTCGCCGACGAGTTTCACTGCGATCAGACGTGTCGTGTGGTTGTACGAGCTTGAAACATGCAACATTTTATTTGAGAAATCAAATAAATAATAATATAATATTAACATAAGAAAACACTTACCTACCCTCTCTCCACTCATCTCATTTTACTATTTCATTCCCCTTCTTCAGAAAATAGCTGCATGCCCTCAAACCTATTCAGAAATCAAAATTGAGAGACCCGCTCAACGATAAATCATAAAACTAGATCCATTAAACTCGTGTTGGATAGAGCTTCGTGTTGGTGTTGGTGGTGATGGTGATTCGTGCGATTATGTTTGGCCGAGCTCCACTATTTGGGTCGAAACTAGGGTTTGGATTTGGCGAAGCTAGGGCAGATCTAGGCTAATCGGAGAGTGGCGTTGCGTTTTTCGTACGAAGAGGAGTGGTCGGTGGCAGTTGGTGTGAAGTGCAGCTACCATATGGGTGGCACAACATTCCGTTATCGTAACATGACACCTACAGGTCGTGTTTTGCAGCAACGACCCGAGCTCGATCTCATGGTGGTCATCGTGAAGAGGGCTTGAAGAGGAGTGCATTGGCAAAGATGGTGCAGTGTTTCGTCGTGTGTAGGCCGAGAAATCGAAGAGAGAAGGGGTCAAAGGGGTGGGATTTCTTATGTGCGTGTACGTACAGGAGTGTGCACAATTTGGAGAAGAAGGATTTAGGGATAGTTAAGGTAATTAGTATTGTAATTAGTGAATTGATTATTTTATTAACCACGATTCATATTTAATTCATATTTTTTGCATACGAGGTCCATTTTAGAAATGGATTCTTGCGTTGTGCTCGTGATGGAGAGCTCTATGACCCAACGTTGGTTTGGTCTACTTTTGTTGAGGTGAGTGATATTTCTCTCGCTATACTATGATTGTTAGTATAGTATAATAACAATGTTCGGACTTCTAACTTTAAAATGTGATTTTAATATACATAAACATATACTCGATTTTTATAAAATAAATTAAAAGTATTTTAAAATGGTTTTAAATTGAATATCATATTTTTTTGATTTGATATGATATTTTAGGAAATTGCTAGTTTTAGGCCGTTTTTGATATGAATTCCCAATGGTTAATGTAGATGCATTATACATGTTGTGTGTATACTATATTGGATGTATGTATGCTTGTTGGTTGCATGCATGCTTGTTTTCTTATTTGGTCGATTATTTGACGATCCAGCGTTACAGAATATCCTGCGCATTAGGGTTTCGTGCATATTGATCGAAAACCCAAACCAACGGGATAAATTGTAGAAGAGTACTGGAATACGTGTCGATCGATCTTGAAGATGGAGGATGATGGATTTGGATGGGCTTCAGAATTCAAGATGTACGTCAGACATTTTCATTTGGTTTGTACTTATCCATTTTGGTTAAGCACATGACCAAAGTGGTTGGTATTGACCACTATAGAGTGTTCGATGCCCATCACTATTGATGATAGTTGAATTTGCCGATCTTTGTCATGGATGGTGAGGAGGGTTCGTGGAGCGTGATGTGATGGTTTGTTCGTGTGGCCGACTCTAGGTCTTGATGTTATTGCTTTACAATGAGCAATTTCGATGGCGAAGCGATGACGTGACATTTCGACGTGATGGCTTTGGGACATTGATGACGACGAACCGATGGTGATTGGAATTGTGTTTCGATGATGACAGTTCGATGGATCAGAGTCATGATGATTTTTCACAAGGGCGGGTTCTAGGAAGGGTGACCCATAGAAAGAATCGTGTTTGATTCTATCGTGGAATGAAGGAACATAGGAATGGTTCCTTGAGAATAACGGAACTTAATTGGGGCCAGGAAAAGGCTCGAAGATGTGTGCTAAGGGAACGTTGATACTTGGATTGTTTTATGTTGTACTTAGAGTAGGGTTCCTATGAGTGCACTCATGGGTAGTTCGTTTGGCTACCCCGGAATGTTTGTTTGGATCTGTATACCCTAGACCGGTGGATTTGGGTCTAGTATCTAACTTCGGGTTACAAGATACGTATCTATCTTCGGGCTACGAGATATTTGAGTACACTAAAAGCCAGGATTTTTCCATTAATCCTTTACATGTGTTTGGTTATATGATTTATCATATATCTAACGCACATTGAGTGACAGTGAGGTTTGTTTGATGGATGTCATGTTTGTCATGATTGTTTTATGTAGTCTGTCACTTTAAGGATGCCACATGATGTAGGTATTGTGGATAGGGATATCTAGGCACCCCGACATTGCACTTCGTATGGCCCCCTTTATGATATTTGTAGAGTAGCATATTATACTGGTTATGTGCTAACTCTTTGGTTGTAGGGACATGTCAAGTATGGTTCATATACCATATGTTCCTTATACTATATCGAATTGTATAATATTTGAGATTGTTCATCGCTCATACAAGAATCTTGTCTAACTCAAGGTTTTATGCTTTGCTTCTTATTACCTTGGGTACTCTTAAATGAGTAGACTAAATAATAGGTGTAAACGGTACATGGAATTCTGCAGATGGACTAGCAGGATGCGACGCTTTCTCATACTTACGTTTTGGACTTATTATTACATATTGCACCGTGTGACACTACAAAGCCTTGATAATATTTGACTTACTGTTATTAGAGACAGTTTATCGGTTGAGTTTATTTATCAGTTGTATAATCTATATTATTGCTTTGTATAACTGTATAAGCCTATGCACTCTAATTCTGTAACTCGTGTAGTTATTACTATCTCGCATGTTTTATATCTATGATGACTATTATATTTTGTTCGATGCGTTGTGAGATATATGATAGGTTCTATGATTGTATGATGTTTTCTTTCTCTTTTCTTCTCTTCTATTTTCCTCCTTCACTTCTTTTCTTTCTCTTGACAATTGTTCTACATTGGTCGGATGGTCCAACAGCGCACTATTCGGTTATATAATCATCAAAGGTGTAGGGCGGTCATTACACTACCATTAGCTAACAGCGGTAACGTCTTTGAAAATTGATCTCAAGGAGATTTTCAATAAGATCCCCCATTTTGAGACAAAAAAACAACGACGATGTCGTAGCCATCACCAAAATTATTTTCAAGCAATAAAGGAGATTACTTTGTTTTCTCAACAAAAGTGACATAGCAACTAAACAATTTATTACAATACTCAATAAGCTTTTAACAACTTTCTACCCATTGATTACCATGCATGGGTAAACACAATAAAAACATATATAATGATGATGTGTCTACATATGCAGATACCATATATTCAGCTACCAGTTATAGATCATGGTTGAGTATATAGTAAAATAAAAACCAAAATCTAGAGCCTCATGCTCATCTTCGCCATCTTTATTCGGTAATCCAAATACTTAATAATTACAAATCATAAACTCATCTTGGAAGGTGAGCATCCATGAGTTTAAGGGAAAACAATGATAAAAACATGGGTCAAACAAGAGTTTAGTATGAATAATATTAGTCCCCCTTTTCTACAGTACAATAACATGATAGTGAGACCATGCGTAGAGCACAATCGCGTTTCCCCTCACTAAAGTATATATAACATCATCATCACATAACAAGTATATCATCATGTATAAAATGGTAAATACATCCCATAATATTTAGCATAAATAATTATCCAAGAATTATCTGTTATTCATCTGCACCAAAGCATTATAATAACGAGTCCTTTAAGTTTCATTTATTCAATTAAAGAGCTAGCCCACTCTAGGTTATGCCCACTCTTTAATTTATCGTGCAACACATTTTTGAAGGATTACCTCCACCCTTCGCTGCCTGCCCAACTAGGAGATAGTTATTTCACATAAGCTTGGGTTACATCCACTCGACAAGTATCCTTTGTTGGAACTAGGTGGCTTGTAGAGGGTGAAAGGGTAGGTTTTGAAAAAAAAATCCATAATTGGATCTTCATAGACCTATGAACTCTAATGATTGTACTAGATCCAATCTAGATAGTTTAAATAAAATCATATTTTAATGTGTGTTAATTAATTTAACATCTATATGTTTTGAATATATCAATTTACACTCATGTGTATATATGTGTAATGTAAAATGTAACATGGTGTTGTTGATCACATAAGCAGATATTGGAATTTGTATTCACTGTATAAACATTCCCTAGTTATATATGTGTTACTTGTCTCAAAACATTGTTTAATATATTTATAAAATATATCAAAATAAATATATTTTTTTAAATTAATTACATATAATAAAATATAAAATATCTAACCTAGTTAAGACTTAGTTAAACATTTTATAATTCAAATCATATCATAAAAATATCGGTTACAATTACTTTAATTAAATTTAAATATGTATATTTATATAGAATAATTATTATAGCCAAAAATATTTATTTATTTATATTTATATATTTTTTAGTTACTTATAAACCCATCACTGTTTTAATATATATAAACAATTTATATATGTTATAAAAAACATTTTAAAATTATATATATAACATTGTTTAGTTAGTAAGAAAAAATATTTTTATTTATTTATTTAAAATACACAACACTATTCTAATATGTATAAACAAGTTATATATATTTATTATAAAATAGATATTTTATAATAATATATATTGAAAATAGTACTTAAACAATAAGAGAAAAATATTCAACAAAATTTAATTTTTTATCAAAAGAATATATGTATAAGAATATTAAAGTAAACAATATATTGAATAATGATTAATATATATTATAACTAAATAAAATTATGTTTTAGCCAAAATATATTTTATACCTAATTTTAACAACTGAAAATAGTTTAAATGATTTAATTATATATATATATGTATGTATGTATATTTAGTTTAAGGTATTTTAAGTTTTCAAATTAATATATAATAAATCAAAATTAAATAAATATTTATAATATTAATAGATATATAGTAGGATACAAATATGGCCTAATTCAAAATATTTACATACATTTTAATTTTAATCTTTGAATTTGAATTAAAAGTTTCATATAGATTAATTATTGAATAAAACTTAATGTATACTAATATTTATAAGGAGACAAAATCACATATATAAAATCTTTATTATGATAATACGAAAGAATATACCTATGGGAAGTAGCATTTGATTCATACATCGATTCAAATTGTCTCCAAGTTCTCCTAAATCCTCATCTAAAGGTGCAAACTTCGGAGTGCCACCACTTGAAAGAGTTATGTATTTGATTTAAGGTATGTTAGAGCTCTACTATGGGCTTGAGTACATGGGGTCATGGCAACAAAGGAGTAAGAGAGATGGAGCAAGAAAGTAAACTAAAACATGGAGGCTTAGGTTCACCTAAATAGGGGACTTAATAGAAATATCTTTCCAGCATCTCCTCTTACCAAGTCATTCTCTTAGACCCCTCTCTCCCCTCAATTCAGGCCAACCTAAACTTGGTCAATAATAGACCAAGTGTCTCAAAACCCAATAGCAATTAAATCAGATTTAAGTTCTTATGGATATTGCATATTGATATGCACATATATAACTTTTATATATGCATCCAAATAATTATTAATAACATCCAGAACATTTCTAGAGGCTACCCCATTTACTAAACATGCTTCAAATATTAAATGCAACAATAACTGATATTTATTTAAATATTATTTAATTTAATTAATTTACAACACTATATAAATTAATTAAATCAAGTAGCGATTCAGAGACTAAAATAAATTCAGTTGCGTGACTCATAGGTGTGAATTCAATCAGCAAATAATACTTGAACAATTCAGATACTAATGTTCACACATTACCTTAGTTGTGTGGCAGTTTGGCTGAACTTATCGCTTACAAATTTCATCGATAAAGGCTAATTTACAAATTTAAATGGTACCTTTTAACAATGATTATCTATACTAATTCTCTTCGTCAAACTAATCACTTTAGGGTTATGGATTTTGGTTTTGCTCAAAATTCCAATATCATCCACATTTAATTTGGTTAGCCTATAAAAAAGTCTTTATTCAATAATAACATTTATCATACTACTATGGCTAAAGATCTTGACTTTGAGTAGACTACATCTGACTGTGATACTTACCTCATACAATTAAGAAGACAAATTCTCTATTGAATAGTGTTTCACGTCTAGTGGAGAGAATTGTGTAATATTATCACTTTGAAATTTTCTATTTGACTAATTGTTACTAACCAACAGGAAAATCTCGAATGAGTCATTCCATAGTTATCCAATAATTATTAGTACATAACCTCATGATGCCCTCGGTAGTCATGAGTAGCACACTACCCAACGTTTGGAAAGCATTACGTATTATGGTCTCAACGGATGTATCGATATCCTTTCTCGAAACATCTTGACTAGGAGTATTTAAAATAATATGTTATTTTATTTTTTGATAAATTTCTCATAGTTAGAACTCCTTATGATTATTATCACACAACATTTCATTTAAGGATTTTCTATTTAATATACTTTAAATTAATTACTTTTATCACTATATAACAAAGCATATAGTAGAAATGAAATACCTTTATTGCGAATAAGATTAATTAGAGTTAGATATATGTAACAAATTACAAAATTGCCTCAATGGCAGACCCCTAACTTCCTTAATCTCTAACTTGCACTTGGGGTTAATATGGAATCTTAACCCCATTATTTCGATTGATTTTCTCAAAACTAGCTTAGTTATCCCCTTAGTGAATGAGTATGCTATAGTGTTTTAATTATTTAATATGTCAATCAACTCTTTTCGATGCTGATAAAATGCCTTTATCATGTGGAACTTTTCGAAGTAGGTTTCTCAACTTCTAGTGAGCTCTAGGTTCTTTCTCGAGCTACATCATGACATTGTTATCATATAATAATGTCATGGAATTGTCAACATTGGAATCACCCTTAGCTTAGTTTATAAACTTTTGCATTTATATATACATTGGTTTTATTGTTGCACTTATTCGAGGCGATTTACATAGCCTAATTATTGAATTAGCCACAACCTCTTGTTTGGAACATTTCCAACGTAAAGCTCTTTAACTAGTTTGAAGATAAATTTAGGATTAACATATATGCTCGATATCATTTGTGAAGTTCGAGTCTAAATACTCCTTCATAAGAAGTTTTTTGTTTCCATAAATAATTCCTTACTATTTGTTAAATACTCGAGAACACTCTTAACTACATTTAGTGATCTTAATTTGGATTTGATATTTTCTTAGTGCACCAAGTACATAAGCAAAATGTGATACAATAGAAAATACAACATATATGATAGTTCCTATTTGTTGATGCCAAAAGTGGCACAACACCCAGAAACTTGTTGAAAAGTTGAGATCTAGCAGAAAGTAAAAGAAAAACAGTAAGAACACCAAGTTTTTATAGTGCTTTGGCAATCTCTGGCCTATGTCCATTGTAGCTTTTATTGATTTGTAGAATTCAGAGAGTTTTAGAGAGATTTAGGGTCACTAGTAGAAGGGTTTTACTGATCTAAAGTCTAGAACATCAAATAGTAGCTTCCTTAGTGACAACCATGGAGGAGAGATAGGAGATGAAAACGATAAAGTACAAAAGGTTCTCTCTTAGTTGCTATAGGGTCTGTATTTATAGGCGAATTCACCAGCAGACTCGGAGGCCCATGAAGTAGAAGGTCTAGATCCAAGTCCAAAGGTGCAAGGGAGCCAAAGCCGGCCCAATCTCCCATAAAATTCTCTCGGTACCAAGAGAGACCTCTTGGTACCAATTGGTTTTTGTAAGGGAATTTTCCCTTTCTTCTACTATTTAACCTTCATGTCTTCGATTCGTTGCATTTCAAACACTTTTCTTTGAAGGTTGAGTTTTTTATGACAATTTCCTTGATACTACTTGTCTTTTCCTGCTTTTTTTCTTTCTTCTCATGAATCCTTGGAATTTCTTATTTATTCTTGAAGTAAAGCACTTCATGACAATCATTTGAGCCTGTATTTCAAGTACAAGTGGTTTCGGAGGTACATTGGGTAAAAAATCTCTCGATGCCGAGTGGTTCCTCTCGGTACCAAGTTGTTCACTTTGCTCCTTTTCCTTTGCAACTTGTTGAGTATACGCCTACGGCCCTTCTAAGCATGTTTTCAAGTTCATGAATGTTTTGTCTTCATCTTGACATTCTATTTTCAGTGAAAAGCTGCTTATGCAAAACGCTAGTTAACACTTCTCCCCCACCAAAGCATGCTTTCATTGGAAACAAAGCATGCTCTGGATCAAGACGAGTATTGTCTAGTATCTCTCGGTTCCTATTAGTTGTTCATAAATTGTTTCAAAGCATTGCCTTCATTCTGTTGATGTTCTTTTAAATGCTTGGCATAGTTGGAATCCCATTCTTCATGCTAAAGATAAGATCTAGTCTTTGGAGACCGTTCCATGCCTTGATCGAGTATTTTACCCCTCCATTTGTGCTTTCCTCTTTTTCATCGCAAAAGTTCCACACGGTATCGAGAGGATCCACTCGATACTAAGAGCTTCCACTTAAGCCGAAGTACTATAAGTAATCAGGACTTAGCACTTTTTCATTTACTTTTCATACTCAAGCTTTTTATTGCCGATTGCTATTCACCAAGAGCTTCTAAGCTTCATTCTTCCAAGCCCAAAACCATTTGGTGTTGATCGCCAGAGGCTGCCATTACCTTCTTCACTTTTTTGCCACCACTCCTCTTCAACGCTGTCCACCGTCATTGCTCATTCAAAGCCGATCACTTCAGAGCAATTGCAACTGATCAATCCTTTTTCCCTAGTATGATTCAAGCTTTCTGAGCTAGGCAGCGCTTTTTTGTCATAGTGATGGGTGCCGATGGTGGTGACGGTTGCTTTTCGATTGGGATAGGTCGAGTCTAGGGCTTGTCTTCTCTAGAGAAGGACTTGGGGTTCAAGTTGACCTCTAGTCTTCGAAGTTCAAAGTGCTTTGACAAGCCTCAGATAAAACTAATCTCTCGTCGTCGTTCGAATGCAACAAGATGGTTCTCATTTCAAGGATGCTCATATTGGCTGATCTCTATCATTCAAACAATTCCATTGCTTGGTGTTTTGTTATCTGAACAAATTCCTGGTATTGCACCTCTTATGTTCCTGTAAAAGAAAAGCTTTCGCATTGCTTTGGACGACGACTCCGTTATTGATTATCCGACGATAACGGGTAAGTTCAATGCATAATTCCATCATGTGACATGACTGTTTTTCTAGCACAAGCGGGCTATCTACACAGAATGATCCATTCATTACGTACAGGACATGGAACTCACACTGCATAGGTCAACAACTTCACTTCCCCCGATCGATGCTCAGAATCTGATCGATCAATACATGTCGATATCCTTTGGATTTTGAGTGGTGGTTACATGGGTTTAATATTTGAGATGAAACATACTTGAATGTATTGAATGCCAAGTTTTCCATTTTAGAATGACTCGCCAATCTCCTTGCTTTCGAATCAGTGCTAGGACGTCTACTCCTCCCAAAGTCGGGTCTTCCGTGGTTCAAACTTTCACTTCAACACCTTCTGCGCCAAGGAGTATGATCATCGAAGAGCTACAAAGGATAGTTATCCCACTCTAGGAGTTACCTCCTTCGATAAACGAGTTCATTGGCCTTCGTGTTTTAGATGATCCACCCAAACAGTTGTATACTATTCTTATTTCGAAGACGCTCTAGAATATATGTCACCAACACAGGATTCTCAAAAGCGATGTGCTTCTGCCAACATAGGGTGAACGAGCACACCATCCTCTACTGGGATAGATGGCATGTAATAGGTATATGTGTCTAGGAGGTGATGTCCCATCCTTTAATTCTTTTCTATGCACGATTGTTTAAGATCTTAGGTTGGCTCCGTCCCAAGTTCCCTAACAAGTATACTCTCCTGAGCTCTATGTTCATGCTCTTCGTGAATTGGTTTTAGCTACCATCGAACTTCAGTGAGCTAACTTATCTTCTGCACTTCAAGCATCGAAGAATCGCCATCTTGTATGACCATTGAGGCCTGATGTCGATGCAAAGTTATAGAGGCACTCAATAATAAATGCTTATACTTCAAAAAGAAGTATTTCTTCGTTCAATGTCCATATGGCTTAATGAGCGCTGGCTTTCTAAACGTAAGATCCCTTCTTTCTTGCTCTTGATGCACTTAGACTCCTTTTTCTCAAGTGTTTAATTTACTATTTGCTCCCCCGTAGACATTTAAGCTCGAGAAAATCACGACGAGTATGCTGACATCCTAAAAGCTCTAAAGGAGGTTAGCTTTTAGCATCGCACCACCGCATATCTCCTGACCAACAAAAACATCTGATGGTGTGGTCTTCTACCTCCTAATAGATTCGCTATTCTTGAATCGCTCCGCCAATCATATTCAGAGTGCCAACCCGAACTTCCACCCACACTCACAGCTCTGGCAAGAATTTTCTAGTGGAACTTGAAGGTCCATCTGGCATGGCACATGTTGAAGAGCCCGTTGAAAGGGGAACTTAATGACCAATTGTTGGTAATGCCTCAAGAGAAGGGGACGAAGGAGCTAGAATGCCATTGATTCTGATAGAGAGTGAGAGTGTCAGGAGGAGAGAAGGGAAAGAGAAAATGATGGACGAGGTAGGCGAGGGAGGAGAAGAGATCAATGATGACAATGATAGTGACTACAATGCTAGTGCAGAGAGAGATGAATCATTTGGGGCGATGCCTCCTGAGAGCCCTAAAATTCCTACCTCGCCCTGTTCTGAGCATGTTATTGCTGAATCTTCCAAAAAGGTAGAGGAAGCAGGTGTATTGCCTTCAAGTGAATCAACTCCTCCCACTCATTCCTTTGGAGATGTCTTTGCCAGTTTAAGCGATTTTGATATTTCTATTGGCGATCTTCTCATCGAGGGTTCTCAGAACTTTAGCTTCTTGCTTAGGAAATCTTAGACAAAGGTGGTGAGACTCCATCTTTAATTTCATGCCAACATGGTTAGAGTACTTATGAGGTCATCGACACTATACACACTCATTAGGATCACGAACACACATCCCTGCATCTGTTTATATTCTAAAATTCTAATTCTTATACTATCTTTCTTCTTGTTTTAGGTTCCATGGCTAAAGATAGATATCATAAGATCCAACACAATGCGGATGAGTTTAGGAGGCGAACCCCTGACCCATATCCGCCCCATTCCATTTATCGAGGTCGTTATGAGATCGGCGAAGAAAGGTTTAGAAGGAATAAATGGGAAGCGGAGGAGGACCATAGTGCTAAAAGGGAAAGAAAGAAAAGGAAGGCCAAAAAGAGGCTATCCTAAAATCAACTCTAAAAATGCAAAGAGTCAAAAGATCTCCATGGTTCCCTCTCTGGCGCTCCTCTGCCTCATGTTGAGCTTTAGCTTCCTTCTTACCAATAAGCTCCAGTTTCTAAGTCCCTAACTACTATCGATCCTCCACACTCCAAGGGAATTTCTACTCCCTTGTCTTCTCTTCCCAGTGCACCACCCTACCTTTAGGATGCCTTCCTCGATCTTTTCTTGCAGGGTGTTATGTTTAATCAGGACATCGAAGACATTCCAAAGAAAGAGGTAAACCGGGATCTCTTGAGGGTTCAAAAGTTTATTGACAAGGGCAATAAATGAAAAAAAAAACTCTTCTTCGCTCTCTCTAAGGTCAACAAAATGAACTATACCAATATCTAGTCCTTCAATCTGAAAAGTAGACTAATGAAAAATCATCAGAGATTATAAGAGGGACCTAGAGAAAATGAAGGTGGAGAGAGATATAGCTTTAGAATCCAATAGCAAGGCTAATAGCCTTATGTCGGAGATGAGGAAGGCCCATGATGATGTTGTGATCATGTTAAAAAATACGTTAAAGATCGCCCATAAAGAGGGCACCGCCCTGAACTCACAAATTACTGAGAAAGACATGACCCTCACTGCGAAGGATGAAATTATTCGGGCTAGGAACATGACTGTTGTGGAGCAGGCTACTGAAATTCAGAAGCTTCACTCCAAGAAAGATAAGCTCGTGGAGAGCTTGTTATTGGCGAAGATTGAGAAACTAGATATGGAGGTTAATTACTCCTTCGCCATGTCGGAGCCTAAAGATTTTATAGTGACACGAGCCAAGGAGGTGGAAGAGCTGAATAATACTCTCCAACCCTTCTTCGCAAGCATGGTTAGACACAAGAACTTTAAGTGGCTGGGGGGTACTTATGCTGAAACCCTAGCTAATTCTTAAGAGAAAGTTCTCCATTGCTCTACGGCTGCCAGTGAAGGCCTCACCAAGAAGGAGTTAATGGCTAAATACCTTTATGCTAAAGACATAGCAAAACTCAAAGAGGGAAAGGCTATACTAGCTGTTGAGGATGTCGATGCTGCTGTTGATGCTATCGAGACTTCTGTTAGCACAAGTACATCGGTTCTAGTTGAATCATAAATTCCAAAATCCAATAAGCTTAGGATAGATAATCCTAAGTCCAAGAAGGTCAGCTCTATAGCTACTCAGACAATTCTGACATCAGCAACGTCTACTTATGTTGAGCCGTATATTCCTCACTTTGTTAACTAGCCAATTAAATACTCTCTCAAAGAGGGCGAATATTCCAAGTCTATACTTCTTGACCAATTCTGGGTGTAGGTATATCTCTGATTTCACTGGTTTTCAAGAAACTTCAGTTCTTGTGCGAATCTGCTACTAACCTTTATCATTCTGTTTGCCAATTTGTAGGTCATCCGCATCTTCCGCCTCCGCCTCCGACTACTCAAGGGTCCGGCACCACGACTGTCTTCACCTTGTTGACCTCCATCTCTACCAAACTTGCTACTCCAATTCTCTTCTAGTTTCTAACTTGGCACTGATTCTCAAAAGATCGTGGCCCTGGAAGGGCTGGAGAATGTTTCTCAGCCTTTGGGGGAAGACATTTCAATTACTAGCGCTGTAGGCCTAACCGACCTTATTACGCTGGCGGAGGAATCGAAGATCGACTTTTCTGAGGTCAGAATCAAGAAGGAGCCCAGAATCGAGAAGTCTTCTGCTCCTCGCCTCAAGCCTCACTGTAAAATTCTATACTATAGAACTAAAACCCCACAAAATCAAACCCTTAGATGCTCCTGCAAGAAAATCCAATGAGCCTTCTACCAAGCCTAAGGGTGATATTACACCATCAGAAGGCAACACCCTTGAAGGAGGGAAGATGAAAGGTGGGCAGAAGCATAAAAAACCTACCAATGGTTCAGGTAGCAATGGCAGTATGAGAGGGAAATAAAATAGCAGACTCCTGAAGCTCATGGGTGCAGTAGCTTGTATTTTTTGTTATGAACAAGTCATGCTTGTGCGGGAGCGCCTTCTCCCTATTCTTGTACATATAAGTGTAGGTAATGGGGGATTGTTTTGTCTTGCAATATCTATACCATTTTACTTTCTGCACTTCTGTATTCCTCACCTACCTGTGTATATAATATAACTTCTTATCATGCATGTTATCCATACCATATACCGTTTCCATGCAATGCTTCTATTTACCGCAAATCTATGAATGCAAATAAAATTCATGTGATTTCTCTAGTCATATATCATTATCTAGTCCTGTTTATAGTCACCAAAGTGTTCCGCTTAGCGAAATAGAACCATCGTTGAACCCACTCTGTGGTTATTCCTATTTATGTTAGGTCGAATTTCCTTCAATCGATTATTGCTGTAAATAGTACAAGTTCTACGTTGCTCCTTATCGCCGGGGAGAATTAATTGTAATATTTATTTCTTACTTATGTATTTCTACCACTAACTAAATCTTGTTCACAGAAACTATTTTTCAAAATGTTTGACTTCGGGCACTAGTACGAGTTAAATATCATGGGGAAAATTACTCAATTGCCCCCAGTCCGATTGCCCCTTTCCAATCCTAATACTGGATCGAAAGGGTCCAATAATTCCTATCTTGGATTAACATTGACTATCCTCGCTTATCCTCGGCCAAGCGTATCCTACTTAGCCGCTAGCACGGTCTAATTACTCGGTTTCGAGCATTCCTTCTCTAATGCTTCCTAATTTCGGGCAATAACCGATACTTTCCAACTGGATCAATTTATTTGATCGACCCTTACATGATCAGTCCTTCTTGATGTTGCCTAACCCTGGGCCACTATAAGCGATTATACCCTTTTTCGTTAACTATCTCTAGGAAATGGAGAATTCATGAAGGTCGGGTAGAATCATCTGATTGACCCCTAAGTTGTTATCCCTTTTTGATTTTACCAATCTCCGAACAATGCTAAATTCCTACAGGTCGGGGTCGAGTTATCCAATCGATCCCTTTAAAAGTTTTGCCTTCCTAACTTTGCCAATCTCCGGGCAATGCCGAATCCCTAAAGGTTGAGGTTGAATTATCCAATTGACTCTTGTATGAGTTTTTCCTTCCTGACATCAGCAATCTCCAGGCAACGTCAAATTTTTGAATGTTGGGGTCGAATTATTCGATCGACCCTTATATGGGCTTTTCCTTTCCGACGTTGCCAATCTCCAGGCAATTCTAGATTCCTGAAGGTTGGGGTCGAATTATCCGATCAACCTCTGTAAAAAAATTTCCCATCCCGACATTGCCAATCTATGGGCAACACCGGATTCTAAAGGTTGGGGTCGAATTATCCGATCGACCCCTGAAACTATGCTCCATGGCCTTGATCCGAGGCATAAGGAGCATGTTTCTTATCGTATGGCTAATCACATAGTATGGGAATTTTGCTTACAAGAACACGGTTCCATTAGTTCAAGAAGCTAATTAATTATTATACACGAAAATTGTGGCAAGTCTTGCCTTATTATACTACCCCCAGAATCCTTAGGTGGCTTATTTACGAAAATAAACTAAGACAAGCTAAGTATAGTAATGCTATAGCAAATCGTTGATCCATGCGCACGGGATTGGAATTCCATCAACCGTTGCAAGCTTGAAAGTTTCATCTTTGAGCTTTTGATCGGTTGCATAGGGTCCTTCGCAGTTCGGACCAAGTGCCCCGATACTCATGAAAACTCATATCAAAACAAGATCCCTACCTCCAAAGTTAAATTTTGGACCTTGGCATTGAATTGTCATACCACTCTTCTCTGGTGAGCGGCTACCCTTAATTCCGCTTCTTCCCTTTTCTAATCAACCAAATTGAGGGACTTAAGCAAGAGTTCCTCATTTGCCTTTGGATCGTAATGCCTTTTGCGATGAGAAAGGACTTCTGATTCTATCAGGAGCATAGCCATCCCATATACCAGAGCAAATGGCGTATGTTCAGTCGCTAACTTATGGGTTGTCCTATAACCCCATAATGCTAAAGGAGGTTCATCGACCAAATTTCCCTTAGCTTTAGTTAATCGTTTCTTAAAGGTGGACTTGATGATTTTATTCACCGCCTCCACTTGTCTGTTTGCCTGCGGATGCGTTACCATGGAAAAGCTCTTCTCGAATCTGTACTGATTATAGAAATCTTTGAACTCGGTACATTCAAACTGAGTTCCATTGTCAGTGATACTCATTTGAGGTACTCCGAACCTACAAATGGTGTTCTTTGTAATGAAATTGACCACCTTTTCTGTTGTAATCATGTCATGGTAAGTGGTTCCGCTTTTGCCCACTTCATGAAGTAGTCCACAACGGCTATTACATATTTAGCCCCTCCTTTCGCGGTTGGTAGCAATCTAATAAGATCAATTCACCAAACCGCAAATGGCCATTGGATAACCATTTGCATAAGCTTTGAAGATGGGGCTCTCGGGAGAGTTCCCTTTAGCAAATAGTTCTTGATTGGGGTCATCCATGACTCCTTTTCTACTATGATCTCCATAACCTAGTCGACATCCATTTAATCAGTACTTGGGGCTATTAAAACCTCTACCAGAACCAAACCCATCTATCGTGCTTCCCCAAAACTTGCCAACTTAGCCAATGAATCTACTTGTGCATTCTCTTCTTTGATGTGTGTGTAATTGTATAATGTTTTATGTTATCCAACAATTCCAGTGCCTTCATCGGGTAAGGGGCGAGCCTCGCACTCTTAGCCCGATATTCCTTCCTTACTCAGCAAACCATGAGTTGGGAATCGCTGAATATGTAAAGCATCCTTCTTCCGTGCTCCTTGGATATCTTTAATCTGCTATCAACACCTTATATTTAACCTCGTTTTTAGTCATGGGAAATTCTAATCTTAGTGCATAGCAAACTGACCGTCCTTCTGGAGTCACCAGCATACTCCTATGCCTTAACTATGTTCATTCGAAGCTCAATCTACAAACAGTTTCCAATGGGGGAGTGTGTTAGCCTCATCTTCCTCCACACCATCTCGCATGGTAAACTCGACAATAAAATCTACCAAGTCCTGCCCGTTTATCACTCTCCTCGGATGGTAAGTGTTATCTTATTCGCTCAAATCTATTTTCCATTTCAGTAACCTTCCCGACATCTTGGGTCGGTACAACATCTGCTTAAGAGGTTGACCTATCAGTACTTTGATTGGATGAGCCTAAAAATACGGACGCAGCTTCCTAAATGCCATCAGTAAGCAAGACGCGAGTTTTTCCAACTTCAGGTAGTTCTTTTTGGTTCTAATAAACCGCCTGTTGATATAGTAAATCGGTCTATGGATTCTCGCCTCCTCGCGTAATAGTGCTGCACTCAATGCGTGAGCAGACACTGCTAAATAAATGATTAAATCCTCCCTGTCTAGTAGTTTGGATAGAGCCGGTGGTGTTTCCATGTGCCTCAACGGTTCCTCAAATGCGTTCTGACATCCTAATTCCATTTAAAGTTCTTCTTTCCCTTCTTAAGGGTGTTGAAGAAAGGTATGCACCTATCTATTGCATTTAAGATGAATCGACTCGAGGCAGCGATTTTCCCATTCATGCTCTGTTATTGTTTCTTCGTAGTCGGGGTAGTTACGTTACTCAAGCCGTTAATCTACTCTAGTGCTACGATTGGCCTCAATGCCCCTTGTGTTAACAATAAATCCCAGAAAATGTTTTTAATGCTTTCTTGAAAGAACATTCGATGGATTCGGCTTTATTATATATTTTCTTAAAACATCAAAATTCTATAAAAGGTCATCTAAATGGTTTCGAGATACCTATGATTTCACAAGCATGTCATCCGCATATACTTCCATTGTCCGCTCAATTTAATTCTTGAATGTAGAATTTACCAATATCTGGTACGTAGCTCCAGCATTTTTCAAACCGAACGACATCGCTCGATAGTGTTGTATCCCAATCCTTTATAAAACTAGCATTCACCTTATCCGATATATGCATCGGAATTTGATTTTTGCTCAAATAAGCATCCATAAATGAGAGCAACTCATGTCCTGTAGTTCCACCCTCCAGTTGGTCAACCCTGGACAAAGGAAAGCTATCCTTCAGGCATGCCTTATTTAAATCTGAGCAGTCAATATTAATTGACCTTTTCCATTTGACTTCTTAACCAATACAGGGTTGGATCCCAACTGAGGTATAAAGCATATGGATAAAGTCATTAGCCATCAGCTTATCCAGTTCCTCCTTCAATGCAGCAAATCACTCCGGACCCAAACTACGTCTCTTCTGTTTTACTGGTGTAAACTTTGGATCAATATTCAATACATGATACGCTATCTCCGGCGATATCTAGCACATATCTGAATGTGTCTAAGCGAATACATCAAAATTTCTTTAGAGGAAATTAACTAATTACTTCCTTAAGCTAGCATTTAGCTGAAATCCGATCTTCAGGACCCGGGTAGGGCCATTCTGAAAGTGACTGTGCTAGGATCGTGTAATATGAATAAACTACTTGTGCGGAATAAGTAAGTAAATAGTAAAAGCAGTAAAATAAATGACACCAGAGATTTTTATACTGGTTCGAACTCCCGTTCTACGTCCAGTCCCAGACTCCTTTTGGAATTAAACTAGCAACCCTCACTTAACCTGGAGGAATAGGTTTACACCGCATGAGCAACCGAATAGGACTTCTACCGCCTAAGCAACCGAATAGGACTTCTACCGCCTGAGCAACCGAACAGGACTTCTATACAAATAACAAAATTATCTGACTGTAGTGTGCTTTTTGAATAGCACTGATAATTCAATCAAGTACAATCTTCCTATAATCTTCTCCTTTATGATATGTAGTGTAATGTGCTTGAGAATTGTGGAAGATAGAGTGATCAATGATCAGAGAATGTAAGCAGTTTGAGTGCAGTTTGAAAATAGAGAATAAGAGATAAGAATTCAAGAATATTAAAATCAGTTGTTATATGTTTGTTGAATTCTGAAATCTATTTATAGTGATTAAAAAGTTGCAACCATTGTTGAAAGGTAACAATGAAAAGAAACAGGTGCAACTGTTGGTTTGAAGATGTTTCTCTTCATTGAAGAGAAGTGTTTTTTCATGAAAAATGGCCGTTGAGAATATTCAGCCGGCTGAATGGATTTATTCAGCGTTGTGAAATTTAAAAATCGAAAACAGCAAAGAAATAGGCTATTTTTGGCCTAATTCAGCCGTCTGAATGAAGTCATTCAGCCGGCTGAATATTGTGAAACTATAAAATAGTTTCAGTATTTAGCCGTCTGAATGAAGTCATTTAGCCGGTTGAATATTGTGAAACTATATAATAGTTTCAGCAATCAGCCATCTGAATGAAGTCATTCAGTCGGCTGTTTCAGCCTATTGTGCAGGGTAGTGTATGTGTGTGTGTATATATATATATATCATTTCAGGAGAGATTTTAACATATTTCTAAATAATATAAAGACTCTAGACAAAGGTCTATCGGCTCCAAAATACTCTGAATGCGAATCTGTAATGAATCTCCTGCATAATTGATTAGTACACACAAATATTTATTTATATAGTTTGTCACAATCAAAATGATGTAAAATTGAGATTCCAACATTCTCCCCTTTTTTGATGATGACAACTATATAAGTATATATAATATATTTACATAAAATAAAAAACAAAAAAAACTTACATTAGCTTTGCTACTCCCCCTGTCAATATGCACAAATATTTAACTAACTTTTCTCCCCCTTTGTCATCGACAAAAAGAAAGATAAACTATATGCACAGAATCATTTGTTAAACAAAGATTATATTATATAAATAACTCATACTCGAGATGTCATTACTAAAGAGGAATAACAATATTCATTACAACATTATATAAATAACTAGAAAGAGCATCATAGAAGTTTGATACAAAATGTTGAAATTTGGAAATAATTATAACTGGGTAGAGAGAGAAGGCTCATCATCATCACAATCCGAACTCGAAGATGACCATTGAAATGGAGATGGGTTGTGAACTTCGGTGGATGTAGAACCAGAGCAAGAAATTTTATCCCATATTTTATTAACAAAACCTTTTATGGAGTTGAATTTCTTTTCCGTCTTCTTTTCAAGATTCTTAATGTCCCGATGAAGTTTGGATTGATTTCGGGAGAGAGTGATAATAGCCTGTCTTGAGGAGGTTTTCGGGCCAACAGCTTGAATGGAGTCATCGTCCTCTTCTTCTTCATGTTGAGTATGCGAAGAAGAGGCAATACTAGTGTCATGAGGTTCAGGAATACCTTGTTGAATATTATGAGACCATTGTTGGAAAGAAATGATTTGTTGTGAAGGAGGCCGGTGAGGAAGACCCATAAATCCTAAAGTTTTTGCGCCTAACTCACTAATGCTTGAAAACTCGGAGTCGGGCATTGGAATGCCGAAGTTGAGAAGGATACGCATAATACAAGCACCATAATGAATGGTCTTACATTTTCTTCGGATTGTGATGTCTTGAAATTCATCTAAAATGATTTTGCCCCAATTTACTTGTTGGTTGGAGTAGATTGAATAGAGGGCTTGAAAATCTCTTTTATAGACTTTTTCATAACTTCCTGTTCGAGGTTGTAGAGAGCGAATGAAGGCACAGTGAAGAAGACGTGCTTGTGGCCTTAAGGTGCTAGATTTTAAAGAACTTAAATCGGTAAGGTGATCGAACAAGAAACGATGTGAGACTTCGTCTCTATGATCTATATCAACTTCAATATCATCTATATCAACACCTTAAAATGGACAATTTAAAATATTGCCTAATCATTGTAAAGGCAAGGAAATTTCAGTGCCACAAACTATAGACCAAACACAATCTTGTCGATTTTGAGGATTATGATGGTCTAGATTCAGATTTGTAAGAAAGAGTTTGATCAAAAGATGATTAATTTTAACATTATTGGGAGCATACCCTATGAGATTATTGAAGTGGAATTGCTCGGCCAATTCTCTAATCCGGTAAGCCGCGAAATCAGGAAACTTCATGAAAGCTCCTTCAAAGATATTGGAATATTTCATGGAATTGAAATGGGAGACTGCAACATCATTCCAGAGACATTGACGAATCTGATCTTCGGAAGGACCAGCGGTGGATTCCCTTGTTCGTTTTGATCTAGGAGCCATTAGAGAGTTAAAAGAGGAGTAAAAGGTGAAAAATGTGAGAAAGGTGTGCTAGGGTTCTAAAATGGATGGGTAAAAAGGTTGAAAAGATGAATTTATAGGTATGTGAAAAGCAAGGGTATTATTGGAAGAAAAATTTGTAGGACCCAGCTTAGAAAATGCCTCAGGAAGGATTCAACCGGCTAAATGACTGTAAACAGCCGTCTGAATTACTTCCCACAAGAAAATAGTTCATTTTTGAACTAATTCAGACGTCTATTTTAAAATATTCAGTCGTCTGAATTTGGAAAAAAATATATTTCCTGGATAATATTCAGCCGTCTGTTTTATAATAGATAGCCGACTGAATTATGAGAGAATTTAATGTAGCCTTTATAACAAGATATATTATAAGAACAAGGTGATTATTATTTTTTAAATAAACAAACAAGATTACAAGATTAACAAGAAAATCTTTTAAATAGATTTGGAAAAAGAGCTTGGAGTGTGATATTCATCCGGTTCTATTTTTGTGTTCTCTTGATATGGCCTAAGTGGTGACCATCTACTACCGTGCTCCCATTAATTCGGAGATATTGGTGGACGCTGTGGCGATAGTTCCCAAGTATTGCATCAGGATGGAGAACAAACAGGAGACGATTGATGAACCGTGCTTTTGGATGAAGATCCACAGAATTTCAATGCGACTTGTTCTAAAAAGCTTAAACGCTTGGCGTTAACTTTTTGCTCATAATAAAGTTCGCGTTGTAATTCCAGCGATTCCCTTTGGTAATGATGAATGTCATCTATTTTTTATTTGGTAGACGGTGAACCAAAAAATAGAGATCTTCTTGTTCTTTTACCAGGTGGAGTATAACTTGTGTGAGTAGATGGAGGCACAATTGGTACTGGTTCATAAATCGGTGTTGGCGTAGGTAAGTTCACTGATCCTGAACTAGGAGAAGAATAAGATAGAGAAGAGGATTCAGAATTATGTTGGGAAGACATTTTTGAGTCGGAGAATTGAAACTGTTTTTATTTTAATTGAATGCAAAAGAAAGAAAAGGAGTAGAGGTATATATATGTAAAGTTTCATATAAATAGAAAGAGCATTGGTGGTTAGGATTTTAAGAACCAGAGAAAAAATTGGTTGAAAAAATTGTAAGGTAAAAAATAAACAATAAAAATAGAATGCAAACCAAAAAATAGATGTGAATAAAAGAGTAGAGTAGTGGTAAAGCACCAGATTTTCAAGTAAGAGATCCCGAGTTCGAGTCTTGAAATTATTTTTTATTACTATTACTATTATTATTATTATTTTGAAAATTATAAATCCTTGATGGAAACAATTCCTAATTCTCTTCTTAATTTTATAAAGATATTTTCATTTAAAGGTTTTGTAAATATGTCTGCCAATTGATTTTCAGAGGATACGAATTCCATTCTGACTAAATCCTTTTCAATATTATCACGAAGAAAATGATGACGTATGTCAATATGTTTTGTTCGTGAGTGATTGACAGGATTTTTTGATAAGTTTATAGCACTAGTATTATCACACAAAAAATTTGACTTAGATAAATTAACACCAAAATCTTGAAGTGTTTGTTGCATATAAATGAGTTGAGCACAAGCTAAGGCAGCAGAAATATATTCTGCTTCACAAGTTGAGAGTGAAACACAATTTTGTTTTTTACTAAACCAAGAGACTAAGGATTGTCCAATGAAGTGACAAGTCCCACTAGTACTTTTTCGATCCGTCCGACATCCTCGAAAGTCAGCATCACTATATGAAACTAACTCGAAAGGACATTCTTTCAGATAGAAAAGTCCAAAATCTTTGGTTTTGCTAAGATAACGCAATATGCATTTTACTGCTCGCATATGTGATTCTTTAGGGTTTGCTTGGAATCGTGCACATAAAAAAACACTCATCATTATGTCAGGTCTACTAGCAGTTAGATAAAGTAATGATCCAATTATACTTCGATATAATTTTTTGTCAACACTTTTGCCATCTTCATCTCTATCGAGATGAACTGTTGTACTCATTGGAGTTGATTTAGCAGTAGTATTTTCCATATTAAAGCGTTTAATTAGATTATTACAATATTTTTCTTGATTAATAAAAATTCCATTTTCTATTTGTTTAATTTGTAAACCAAGAAAATAAGATAATTCTCCCGTATGTGATATTTCAAATTCTTTGGTCATTATATCTAAAAATTCCTGAAATAATTTTTCATTTGTAGAGCCAAAAATAATATCATCTACATAAATTTGAATAATTAAAATATCCTTTTTAGTTCTTTTAATAAAAAGAGTTTGATCAACCTTCCCAATTTCAAAACCAGATTCTATTAGATAGCTCTTAAGATATTCATACCAAGCACGAGGTGCTTGTTTTAGACCGTATAAGGCTTTCTTAAGTTTATAGACGTGGTCTGAAAATTTTTCATGTGTGAATAATGGAGGTTATTCAACGAAAACATTTTCTTTTATATAACCATTTAAGAAAGCACTTTTAACATCCATTTGATAAAGTTTGAAATTATGAAAACATGCAAAGGCCAGTAAGATATGTATTGCTTCAAGTCGTGCAACTGGAGCAAATGTTTCTTCGTAGTCAATTTCTTCTTCTTGATTATATCCTTGTGCAACTAATCTAGCTTTATTCCTAGTTATATTACCTTGTTCATCTGCTTTATTTTTGAAAACCCATTTAGTACCAATGACTGTTTGATCACTTGGTCTAGGAACTAGTTCCCAAACTTTGTTTCATTCGAACTGGTTTAGTTCTTCTTGCATAGCTATAATCCAGTAGTAATCAGTAGATGCTTCTTTTGCATTTTTAGGTTCGATTTTAGAAAGAAAAGCTACATAGCCCATTTGATTAAGTTGATTTCTAGTTCTAACATGTGAATCAATTTCTCCTATGACATTTTCTACTGGGTGATCTCGTAAAATCCTAGGAGGAGATCTTAATTCATTTTCATTATAAACACTGTTTTCATTTTCTTCAAAGTTATAAATAATGTTTTCATCTTCTTCAAATTATTTTGAGTAACCGTATTTGTAACATCCCGATATTTTCAACCATTCGCATCCACACATGTCGGACTTGAATTGCTCAAAATATCAGACTGTTAATTTAAATTTGGCAAAACTCAACATATACAGTAAATAAATCAATCACAGAATCACAGACACAGAGTAATATAATAATAATGCAGCGGAATAGATAAATAGTAGTTCATGAAGCTACTATATAAACATCAGAGTTTGAAATAAAATACAACAGAATATCTCAAATACAATGATGACGTCTCTAAACCAATCAATTAGAAAGGCTGAAAGCTGAATCGATAGTTGGATCTCCAAGCGAAGCTCCGACTCCAAAGGTGTGTCTCAAATGTTGTATCACTCAGCCTGACCCAAGCGTAAAGAAAAACACAAAACACTCGAGGCAGGATTAACATTCTTATATCAATAAATCCAACTCAAGTAAAATATCAAACTAAAATACAAGGAACTTAAAGGATGTTTGGGATAACCATCTTTTAAGAATCCAGGGAACTATCTACAATGTGGAAACATACGCTATTGACAACCAAACGTCAATATAACACCGTGGTCATTTCAAATTAATTTATACTTCAAAACCAATATATCATTTCCATTTTAGTATATATATTTCCAATTTATAGCACTTTCAAAACTAAATTGATAATTTCATGTATATATTATTTTAACTTCATTGTTATTTAGTTTTGAAATATTCACTTAATAAATCCATTATTATTTAAATGCTTAAATTACAGTAAACTAAATGTTTCTTCGATTTATTTAAAACTTGAAATATCCATTTAATCACTTAAATCAAAACCAAGTTATAAAATCATATCTTAAAACCCTCAAATTCAATAAGTTTCAAATCAATTTAATTAAACAAAATTCTTAATTAAATACAATTTCGAATAAATTCAAATTTATCTTTCCCACCTTAACTTATAGAATCATTATGAAATCTAATGTAAAATTAAATTTTAAATAAATACTTAACATGTTGTGATTTACTTAAATCAAACTTTACTAAATTTAAAGCTTATTATTCAATCTATTTTATATTAAAACTTATTCATATACATATATTTTCAAATTTTAAATAAACCATATATATTTTCTTTCAAAACCATAGAAATCAATATCAAATATTTATATATAGACCAACGGTGTCTTTATATAGTTTTCTATCATATGGTCAAATGATACAGATATTTATCATTTCAATCCGTAATTTAAATATATACGGGTATATATTATTTCAACCCGCAATCCCAAATTCAATTCAAATGAAAATCGCTTGGGTTTATCATTTCAACCTATAACGATTTTCTCCTATTCTACAAATCGTTCGGGTATGTATCATTTTACCCCATAGTGAATTCTATACTAACAGAGAACTTGCAGAATGATAACAGATATGATAATAATATAACTGGCATATATCATAAATGTAAATAACAGATAATGGTGTCAAATGTCACAGGTGAACAGATACAGATAACAGCATATATATAGCAATGTAAATAACTAACAACATCAATATTTCAACTGTTGTTTCAATTGAAATCAAATTTAATAAATAGAAGAACGTTAATCGTGAGTGATTTCTCACCTTTCGAGGCTAGAGGGAATAGACAATGATATGGGTTACAGATCCAAGCATGAATTTCGAAGCAAAGCATAAGGGACTTGAGTTCGACGAACAAGCTGATAACTAGGAAGAGACGAATTCAAATCAGAACTGGATCGATGAAGACAAATGGTATCAGTGAGCTTACACATATATATATATATGACTATTTTTCAAATTACTAATTTAACTTTAATGCAAATAAAACAAAAATCTATGTCATTTCACTAGTCAATAAGATAATAGATAATATAATAAAATCTTATTCCTACTAACTGTATAAATATTATAAACTAGCATATACTTTATAAAATCTCACAGTAAAACTAATATAAACTTTTATAACTTTATATACTACAGACCCTATATATAAAGGCTAAAATATACACAGAACACTATATATATATATACTGTAGCCTAATATTATAATATATATAACTTTATTTTAAAGATATTCGCAACATTTAAGTAAATATTTCAAACATGTTGTATCTAGAGAGTCCATATTTAAAATCACCAGAACTTGCTTTATAAAGTATATATATTTACTAACCTGTCACATACAACTTGCTTATTAATATCTACACTTAAACAAATCATATAAAACTTGTATAAACTTATATATATACATAAACTGACATATTAGCTTGGATTGAAAAGCAAAATATAATATAA
This sequence comes from Allium fistulosum, assembly GCA_030737815.1. Classification (NCBI taxonomy): domain Eukaryota; kingdom Viridiplantae; phylum Streptophyta; class Magnoliopsida; order Asparagales; family Amaryllidaceae; genus Allium; species Allium fistulosum. The sequence goes on along the minus strand of CM060904.1, from coordinate 1,186,180,740 downwards.
CTTTCTGTCAACAAGTACACATTTCAACATCAAGCTATATATCTCATATACTTTTGGTTAAAATAGAAATCAACAGAGCATAGATCAAATCAATACATATATATATATGTATTTAAACGCAACCTACTTATATATTACATTCAAACTTATACTGTCAATCAACTTATGCACATATAAGCAAACAGGCGGTATATATATAAACTAATATGTGTATAGATATTGCATATATAAAAAATCAGTTTCAAATTATAATCACACTAAACATACTATACATAACTAGAATAACTTACATATATATTCAACACTTTATAGGTAACTTATTCATCAAAATGCATATATTTTTATATTTTAAACACACATATAGGCAACAGATATCTACTAATATACACAAGTATGTAAATTACAAATATATATATATATATATATATATATCCTACTTAAATCACAGCCAAACTTCATGCTCTAATTTTTATATAATACCATAAGTCAAATAAATTTACCTCAGAGTGAAACCTTCCAGTATGATAAAATACAAGTATAATATAGTGAGCTACTGCTAGGCAAAAGAAAAGGTGGAAAGAAAAAATATAGGTGAGGTGAGGCTATGGGCTGTTGTGCTTGATGAGGGTGATGCCGGTCTACATGGTGATGGTGATAGGAGATTTTGGTCGAGGCAATCAGGTCCAGAGGGAAGGTCGGAGTGGCTGATGGGCGGAGGATTAAAGGGGAAACTGCTGTGACAGGTGAGGTGATCGGCAAAGGTCAAGGAGGTTTCGGCTGGTTGCTGCCTAGCACTAGGGTGGAAGCGTCGACTACTGTCAGGCGCGTTGAGAGGAAAACGTAGCAGGGGAAGATGGGACGTGTTTGCACAAAAAATGGACAAACACCTCAAAGTCGTATGATTTAGTAGATCTTATGTTGTTCTTAGTGATTTGGGTGATTTATGCAAATATATGAAAAGCAGGGGCTAAACTGTAAAAAGACATGCAGATTTATAGTGGTTCAGCCTTAATGTGCCTACGTCCACTTTATATGTTATTTCTCTTCTCTTGTTTTGATTACAAGTACAAAGCTTTGATACAAGTAAAAGAAAGTTGTTTGAAAGTTCTCTCCGTGCTTGAGCTCTCAAACTTGTCCCCCATTGTTGTACCCCTGCCCCTCTATTTATAGATTGAGGCTAGGGGTAGGGGTCTTGGATGTGTATAGTTGCTGGTGGGCCTGGGCTGATGTGATCTGGCCTGGCACGTTTTGGTCCGGTAGCACTTGGTCCGGTGATGGTTGGGTTGTAGTCTTGGTCCGGTAATACTTGGTCCGGTGGTAGGTGGACTGGTGGTTGATCCGGCAAGGCATGGAAGAGGAGTTGGTCTGGTGGTGAGTGGAGTGTATGTTGGTTCGGCAGGAGGTGGTTCGGTAGGGGTTGGTCCGGCACCTTTGGTCTTGGGTGATGGTTCGGTAGTCACGAGGAAGGAGCTGGTTCGGTGGGTATTAGGAAGGATCTGGTTCGGTGGGAAGCATGTTGGGTGGTCCGGCTTACTTGGTTCGGTTGGGTGAGATGGTATTTGGTTCGGGGAGACCGGTTGAAATATATCCAACACTTGCCCCCCAAAGTGGGGTACGTGCTTGTAGGTGCCGCGCTTTGTTTTCTTGTGGCTGAGATGGCTTCGTTCGGTCTTGGGTGTGCCGAACCGGTTGGTCCGGTCGACATGTTTTGCTTATAAATAGAGGCTTTAGGTTACTGTCATCCTTCATCGTTTAGAGATAGCCGAACCAACCTGATTACTGAATCAACCTGATTACCGAACCAGGTATGTTCAAATGTCGAATGGGCCTATTTTGAATTATCGGATGATCTCTTGCATCTGTGCTACCGAATGGACCTTCGCATTTGCCCTGCCGAATGAACCTTCGCATTTGCCCTGCTGAATGAACCTTCGCATTTGTCCTACCGAATGAACCTTCATATTGCACTACCGAATGGACTTCTATACTATAATACCGAATGAACTTCTATACTATAATACCGAATGAACCTTTGCATCCACTTGTTTACATCCTCCGTTCTAACAGTACGCTTTTTATGTTGCAGATAAATGTCTCGAAAAGCAAAAACTCGCTCGGATAAAAAGAAGTCCCAGGGCGAAGGAGAATCTTCCGCAGTGCCCCCTGCTCAGCCAGGACCGGAACGTCACAGATCTACCCCGAGATCACTAGTGGACGGGTACGGCCCTCAGGAGCTTCTGAACTCCCCGCCCGATTGCTTTCCCAGCTCCCTTAAGGAAGAGCAGCTTGATGACATCTCCCGTTCTTTTGGAATCAATAGAGCGCGCATGCTGTTGCCAGGGAGAGAAGTTATGCCATATGACCCTCCCGAAGGGTACTTTGCCTACAGCAAATACCACTGCATGTGTGGTGCCATTCGGCCTCTTAATGCTTGGGTAGCCAGCTTCCTTACATAACTAAAGGTGGCCCCATTCCAGCTTCAACCCAACTCCTATGCTATACTGGTGAGCCTCTTCGTCATCTTCCAGAGGAAGTATGGTCGTGCTCCTTCCAACCGGGAGATCCGGTACTTGTATAATCTGAGGGGCTATAAGAAGTGGTCCCCATACATCAGCTTGGAGTCAGCTGTGACCTTCAAGCCGGTCTTGGATCTGTATTCCAAATTCAGCATGTTCAAGAAGGAGTGGTTCTTTGTCAGGGACGACTCTGTTTCTATTCGGCGTTTTACTTCTGGATGTAAGTTGATGCTTTATTTATAATTTCCATTCTGATAGCGATGCTTCTTCTCATACGTTTTCATTTTTGCTAGCGACAGGTGGCTTTGCAGTTGTGGAGACTGACCGCCTGGTTCAGATGGCGGCTGAGATAGAAGCTATCCCCGAGAGAGATAGATCAGCTGCTTTCCTGATCAGAAACGCGACCCTTCTGGAGTATAACTTGATCCTTCCACAGCAGTCAGTAGTCAAGCTGAGGGAAATGGCGGAGGAGAGGGCGGCTGCTCAGGCTAAGGGAGGTGCCACGGCAGAGAGTAGCAAGAGGAAACCTTTCACAAAACCTCCAGCCGTCGAAGGTAAGAAACTTAAGAGGTCGGACGGTCCTTCCCCCAGCAATTGTCCACTTACCCAGGGGGAGGAAGACTTAGAGGAGGAGAGAGGTGAGGGTGGAGGTGACCGGGAAGGCGGCGACGGTGGTGATGGCATCGGGGCCTTGCTTCTTGGGCAAGCAGGCGAGATCCAGGAGTGGACGGATGATGCATTCCACCAAGCTTTTGAAGGGCTGGACGGGGAACCGACTTTGATAGAGAAATCCGGAAAAGCTGACAAGGCTGGGACTGGTGTAAGCGAGTCTCCTCAGACTATTCCATCCAAGGTGGCTCCGACGACTCAAGGTGAACTTTTGACTCCTGCGGGCTCCATTTATGATAGGGACTTAGGAATATTATATGATCCGCTCCCGTCTTGGAATGAAATCCAGGACTCACTGCAGTATCCTACTCCTCCCCAGGGTTGGTATAACCACAGACGTGTTTTCTTTCGTCTTTTAACTTTTAATTTACCGCGTTTCTTGAATTATGGATCAATATAGGCTTGTGACACTTGTTCTTTATATCAGGAGCAGGTAAAACGGCCAAGGCCTCAGACCTTCGGCACAGGCTTGAACAATACAAGCTATCCAAAGCTTCCGCCAAGCCGAAGACTCCGACCCACCGTTCCGGGGATGTAGTCGACTACCGTCCTCTTCTCGGGGTTATTGAAGAGGGTATTCAGAAGAGAAAGAGGAGTCATTCCTTATCCGAACCTTCACTCGGTCCCCAGCCCCCAATTCAGCCCCTTCATGATATCACAGAGGAGGATACTGAGTTCGTACTCTCTCCGCACCTGTCTGAAAATCCTACCGTCACTCGGATTGATCGTCCTGACTTGGTTCGGAATCCATTTGCGGGTCATCCTGACCTGGATCCAAGTTCCCATGATATTACTTTCGACGAGGTTACCGGTGAGCATCTTCTTCCCCGCAATCCCATGGTACGGGTGCTTGACGAGGCTAAGTCCTTAGATCTCGATTTACTTACTACTCGGATAATTACCATGGGATTCGAGGCCAAGGCTAATTTTGATCGGGTGGCGGAGGAGACTAGGAAGCTGATGGGGCATCATGCCCGGTTGGTTAAGGCTGGAGAGGAGATTGGGAGTGCCAACATCCGACTACGATTGGTGGTTTCGGATCAGGCCAAACAGCTCGCTGACCAGGCCATTCAGATTTCTCAGCATGAGGCTGCTTCTGGATGACTAAAGAAAACCATGGAAGAGGCCAGCCGGGCCGAACTGCGGAAAATGGAAGCTTCTTGCAAAGAACGGATCGACATGGCTATTTCCACGGTGGACGAGGTTCGGAAAGCGGATCTTGAGCAGGTAGAGGAGTTGTCCGGGAAACTTGAGGATGCAGAGCTTGCTCAAGCCAAGTTGAGGGAGGAGATGGAGGCAATGCGGGAATCCCTTCTGGTTGACTGCTCGAGATACCGACCGGAGAGAGATGTTGCCGTTGAAAGGTTGTCGGCTTCCGAGGCCCGAATGAGGGAGTTTGAGGAGAATGAGGGGATGATGGACGAAATGCTTCAGGACATGTACTTCCGAACTTGGAAGCAGGGCAACCTATCCTGGATGGATGATTATCCTAGGGTCATGGCTAAGGTTTATCTTCGGGCTCTGGAGGAGGCTAAAGCGGATGCGGATAAAGAGGGTGGCGTGGCCTTTAGCATGGATGTGGTCACTGCCCAGTTTACCAAGGAGGAGAAGGTGGCGGTGAAGGAGGGTATGCGGTTGCTTGCTGCTGAGGAGGCAGGTGTGCAAGTAGAGGATGACGACCAGGATGGCCAAGAAGCAGGTGCTGGTAAGTCTCCCTTTTTTAGTTTCCCCATTAACTTGGTTGCTTCTCACTAATGAATCCTTTCTCTGTCTGGACAGGTAGGCAACATGACAAGGATGAAACTCCAATGCAGCCGGGCCCTTGATTATACCTGGAAAAACTCTTTTTGTGGATTTGACAGGGTTGTATATGTTAGTCTTAAAACAGTAAAGTAACTTTTAGGTTGTAATATTTTGCTACTTGTAATAAATAGCTCTATTCTTGACGTGTAATTCTTTGGCTTAAGCTGATTTTGTCGTCTTCTGAATGTTTGTTGCTATTTTGACATGTCGTATGAGAAATATAGTTATGTATATTCTTGTAACTAAATTGTGTTTGACGTCAGGTTCTTGTTTAAAACATAATTTCATGACTTGCAATGTTAGCGCGTGGTGTGAACAAATTATAGTCAAGTATTTGTACAAAAGAAGAAAATACCGCCTTCCATGTTCTAATTGTAGATGGCAGTCTTGAATATCTCGTATGACCGAGCAAGGAACGCAGTTGAATGCCCAGCCATCCAATTGTGAGTCCCTACACCCATCGGCGAGTATCTCCCACTCTGTATCCTGTACTTTAGGGATTGTTATAGAGGATAGGATTGAAGTTTCTTAAGTAAAATTGAAATATGTGAAAAAGTAAAACTTCCAATCACGGAAGGCCTTCGATGTGCTCAAGTTCGTGGCAAACGGGTTTTGTAGTCACTTTCCCTAGCTGTGGGTCTTGGAGACATTTGTCACCCATCTTACGCCTCCGCGGGGAGTTAATTCTTTTTTACCACAGCCGCACTTAAGACACATCGGAGCCGAGATCGCGCACAGTAACTACCCGGGCCATTATGGCCCGTAATCGTGGGTATTATTCCATTTACTATGGCCGGCTAGCGTGGGTGCCGATCGTCAACTGTGAACTGCCCCTGGCTGGCCACACCTTATGTTGGGGCTTATAGTCGGTTCGCAGTTGCCGGCGAGCCTAACGCCGTAATGAGCTGCCTCGGCTATAGTCGGCCTTCTCGGTGGCTTATAATCGGCTCATTACAGTTGGCTTTAAGGGCCGTCGCGAGCAATGAGTTAACCCGCAGCAGAGGGATGTTGGAGCAAAAGTGTCTCATTGGCGAGGGCATAGATTCGCATAGTACCTGTTAGGTTTTGCCCAGGTGAAGTTGCGCCGTGGAGTGCTTTGAGTGGAAATGCTATACGCATAGGATTTTGTTCAACATAAAAGGATAAAGTTAACAAGTAGCCAAGATATAAAGGAACAAGTTAAAAAAGAGACAAGGTTTTTTAAAGTGGTTCGGCATGAAAAGGCCTACGTCCACTGATTCTCTTTGTTAATTCACTTCATATGGGCAGTACAAGTTAAGAAAAGTATCGACGGAGGTGCTGGATGTTCCATGCCCTCTGGAACACCTCTCCGTCCACTGTTGACAAAATATAAGCTCCATTGTGGAGATCTTTATGAATTACATATGGTCCATCCCAGATTGGGTCTAGTGCTCCGGGGCGAGGGAAGATTCGCTTGAGGACAAGATCCCCTTCTTGTAAGGTACGATGCTTGACTTTGGAGTTGTATTGTGCTGCCACTTTCTGCTTGTGGGCTGCTGTTTTAAGGACTGCATCATTTCTTCTCTCCTCAACTAGATCCAAAGACATGTGGAGGAGTTCTTCATTCTCTTCCGGGTTATAGTGGATCCTACGGTGGGAAGGCACAATGGTTTCAACTGGGAGCATAGCCTCCGATCCGTATGCCAAATAGAAAGGAGTGTGCCCCGTTGATGTTCTGAAAGATGTGCGGTAGGCCCACAGTGCCGTAGGGAGTTCATCCACCCAAGCGCCCTTTGACTTTTCGAGCTTCTTTTTGATCAGAGTTTTCAGAATTTTGTTGACTGCTTCGACTTGTCCGTTTGCCTGGGGATATGCTACGGATGAGAAGCTTTTATGAATTCCGTGCTCTCGGCACCAGTTGGCAAATTCCTCGCTGTCAAACTGAAGTCCATTGTCTGATATGATTTTGAGTGGGACTCCGTACCTGCATAGAACATTTTTGATCAAGAAGTTAATAACTTTTGCTGAAGATACTTTATTCAGAGGTTCCGCTTCCACCCATTTGGTAAAATAATCAACTGCCACTATAGCATATTTGGCCCCGCCTCGGCCCATCGGTAGCTCGCCGATTAAGTCAATTCCCCATATTGCGAAGGGCCAATGGCTGGTCATTTGAGTAATCTCAGTTGTTGGTAGCCGCGGAATCTTAGCAAATTTTTGGCATCTGTCACACTTTTTGACGAAATCTAAGGCGTCCTTGCTTAAGGTGGGCCAGAAATATCCGTATCGGAGTATCTTTTTTGCTAATGTTTGCCCTCCGGTGTGATCTCCGCAGCTCCCCTGATGGATGTTGGATAAGATTTCCTTGGCTTCCCTCCCAGCGACACACCTTAATAACGGGTTAGAGAATCCACGCCGATAGAGGATGTCTTCTTGTATTGTGTAGCGGGATGCTTTCCTCAAGATTTTCTTGACTTCGTTACGCCCGTTGGGTAGTGTGCCACTTTGTAGGTAGTCTCGGATGGGAGTCATCCAAGTTGCTTCTTCGGTTGCAGTTATCAGATTCACTTGCTCAAAACTTGGGGCCAGTTGCTTTGAGATAGTTACTGCCCCGAAGATGGTGATGTCTCTCACACTTGCTTGCTTTGCCAATTCGTCGGCCTCTCGGTTCTCTTCCCGAGGGATGTGTTTGACTAAGTAGTGGTCCAATCGGCTGAGAAGTAACTTGGTCTTCTTTAGATATGCTATGAGTCGTTCCTCTCGAGCTTGGAATTCTCCTAATATTTGATTAACAAAAGTTGAGAATCGCTATGAAGACACAAAGAATTGGCTCCGATTTCTATGGCAATTTCTAGTCCAGCTATCACTGCTTCATATTCTGCATCGTTGTTGGTGACAGCGAACTCCAATCTTATAGCATAGTGCAGTTTGTTTCCCCTGGGAGTGATTATTACCACACCTGCCCCCGAGCCCTGTTCGTTTGATGCACCATCCACAAAGAGATTCCACTTGATATCTTCTGCTATTTCCAATTTCTCCTTATCTTCGTAGGTAGTGAATTCTGCAATGAAATCAGCCATGGCTTGTCCCTTGATGGCGGTGCGAGGGTGATAGGTGATATCATATTGACTTAGTTCAATGCACCATTTAAGTAGTCGCCCAGAAGTGTCGGGACGATGGAGTACCTGCCTCAGTGGTTGATCAGTCAGAACTTTGATGGAATGGGACTGGAAGTAGTGACGCAGCTTTCGTGATGTGATTAGTAAACAGTATGCTAGCTTCTCAAGTTTAGGATATATGACTTCTGCCCCAGTAAACCTTTTGCTGACGAAGTAAACTGGCCGCTGCGTGCGGTTGTCTTCCCTTACCAAGGCTGCGCTTAGGGCGTGAGATGACACAGCAAGGTATAGGTATAATTCTTCGCCTTCGTTTGGAGTCGAGAGTACCGGTGGTTTCTGAAGGTGTTCGATTAGGTTAAGGAAAGCGGTTAAGCATTCGTCAGTCCATTCGAACTTTCCCTTGTCTTTCTTTAGGGCTTCAAAGAAGGGGACGCACTTGTCCGTCGCCTTGGAGATGAATCGGCTTAGAGCGGCCACTTTTCCATTCAAACTTTGCATTTCCTTCCGAGTGGAAGGTATCTTGATATCCCTTAACGCTCGGACTTGTTCAGGGTTTGCTTCTATCCCTCTGGCATGAACGATGAATCCTAAGAACTTTCCTGATGACACTCCGAAGGAGCATTTTAGTGGATTCAACTTCATTCCATATTGTCGAAGTACTTTAAACATCTTGCCTAGGTGGCTTACGTGATCTTTGGCTTTCCTTGACTTTACCAGCATGTCATCCATATATACTTCCATAGTTTGTCCTATTAGCCCTGCAAACATCTTGTTGACGAGGCGCTGGTAGGTGGCTCCTGCATTTTTAAGTCCGAAAGGCATTACCTTATAGCAGTATAAACCCCGGTCGGTGATGAATCTAGTGTGGTCTTGGTCGGGAGCATGCATAGGAATTTGGTTATATCCTGAGTATGTGTCCATAAAAGATAGGAGCTCGTGCCCGGCTATGCTGTCTACAAGTTGGTCGATTCTGGGAAGTGGAAAGCAATCCTTTGGGCAGGCGTCGTTTAGGTTGGAAAAGTCAATGTAGGTTCGCCACTTCCCATTAGCCTTTTTTACCAGCACCGGGTTGGCGATCCATTCCGGGTAGACAGCTTCTCGTATGAAGTCATTGGCGAGTAGATTCTTTACTTCTTCATCGAGGGCTGCTGATCGCTCTGCCCCCATACTTCTCTTTCTTTGTTTTACAGGCGCCTTGGTAGGATCAATGTTTAATACGTGGCATGCTATGTCGGGGGCGATTCCGGTCATGTCAGCGTGTGACCAAGCGAATACATCCAAGTTGTGGCGGAGAAAATCGATGAGTTGTTCCTTCAATTCGGCTTTTAGTTGGGACCCAATTTTCAATAGTCTACTTGAGTCGTGCTTGTCTACAGATATAAACTCCATAGCCTCTGCAGGCTCGGCGGTGGCCTCCTCCTCTTTGTCCCTAGGGTCTAATTCATTGAAAGGGTCGCTGGTATATCGAAGAGGAGGGGCTTTCTTTAGTTGCTATGCTTCTAGACTTTTTGTGCAGAGGGCAATCTCTACACCCTTCCCTTTATCCTTCCTGTGGTTGTTGCGAAGTTCAGTCACATAGCAGTCTCGAGCAACGTCCTGGTCTCCTTCCACTTCCCCTACTCCATTTTCTGTTGGAAATTTCATCTTTAGGCACCATGGGGCTAGGACAATTCGGAAGTCAGACAAGGCCAGTCTTCCTAAGAAGGCGTTGTAGGCCGAATGGTTTTCTATTAGCACGAACGTCTGCTTCCGTACAATGGAGCGGGGATGGCTTCCAATCTCAACAAAGAGGTCCAGTTGCCCGAGGGGCATCTTAGCATCCCCAGTGAAACCGTGTAGTGGTTTATCGCAGGGAGATACATCCTTCATTGATAGCTTCATTTTGTCGAATGCGTGTTTGAACAGGATGTTTACTGAGCTTCCAGTGTCTACCAGGATTCGGTAAACTTCGGCGGGACCAAGTCAGGCAGAGATGACCATGGGATCCATGTGACGGTACTGCCTTCCTTCTAGGTCACGCTTACTGAATGTGATGTCATTACTTTCTTTCCGCTTCGGGTGGCGCTCTTCCATAACCGAATTGACATAGTCTTTATTGTCTCTAAGCGACTTTCCGTATCTTTCCATCTCTTTCCAGCTTCTGTCTGCGATGTGCGGCCCTCCTGAGATGGTATGGACCACTATCTTCTCTTGACTAGAGCTGCTAGCGTTGCGGTTTCCTCTGTCGGCCCCCGGTGAGGGTAGCCTTGGGTTTTCATTGGCAGGAGCTGGGGTCCTGTCTTGACCTTTTACATAACGTTCCAGTTTCTTCCTTCTAATGTGTTCCTCAATCAGATCTCGGTGATGATGGCATTCGTTGGTATCATGCCCGTGAGATTCGTGGAAGCGACTGAACTTTCCAGACTTCTGTGCCTTATCTGATTCCTTCTTGTATGGTGGGCGTTTGTATCTAACTTCGCCTTGGGTGGCAAGGAAGATATTTTCGACGGTCTCGTTCAAAGGAGTGTAAGTGTCGAATCTTGGTCCTGGCTGATATAGGCGCTTTTCTCCCTTCTTGCCCCCAGCATTATCTCTGGAATCATTTCTTCGAACGTCCCTTGCCACAGCAGGGGCGTTGCCATGGGTTGTCTTATTTTGCTGTCCTGACTGCCCCTCAACGGCAGCATCCTCAAGCCTCATGTATTTCCCGGCTTCGTGGAAGAAGTCGGGTAAAGTAGCTGGTTTTTCTTTTGTCAACCTTCTAGCAAATTTAGTGTCCGGATGCACACCACTACAGAGGACCATTAGGATAAGCTTCTCATCGGCATCTTGGACTGCGGCTATCGCGGCGTTGAATCTGGTTAGGTATTGCTACAGCTTCTCTCCAGGTTTCTGTTTGACGCTGGATAAGGAATAAGCGTCCTTAGGTTGCTCCACATGAATGTGGAACTGACTGATAAATTTTTCTTTCAACATTTCCCACGAGCTGATGGATCCCTGGAGTAGATGACAGAACCAGGAGGTAGCAAGATCTGCTAAGAAGAGCGGAAAGCATTTGCACAGTACTCCCTTTGTCGCCCCACTCATGAGCATATGTTGCGTGTACCTCTGTAAGTGTACAACGGGGTCGGAGGTTCCCTTGTAGAGTTCCATTGTTGGCATCTTCCATTCTCGGGGGGTGATAGCAATTTCGATATTGCGGGCGAAAGGGCTGGTTACCCTAGCGCCTATCCCTCGATCTCTTTGCTCCCGTTGGACACACTCTCTGAATAAGCGTGCCATCCTTTCATCAGAATTTGGAGCAGATAGAAATGAGTTTGGTTCTGTTCTGTGGGATTGATCCCGTCCAGATGACCTGTAGGGGTGGTATCGTCTATCATTCCTCATATTTTCCAGTGGCTGCCTTTGATCTTCTGGGAGCATGCTAGGGTCAGCTACAGTTGGCCCTTGCCTTGATCTTCCCCTGCCGGGTTCTGATCTAAGCACTTCCTCGGGTCCAACTTCGGGTGGACTCTAGCTCGGCCCAGTTCACTGGCGTTTCCGTGGTTAGGCAGTATGACAGGCTCAGCTACAGTTGACCTCCGTCCGGTACCTCCCCCGTTGGGTTCGATACCAAACGTTTCCTCAGGCCTAACTTCGGGCTGTGCTCGGTCTCGGCTCCTACCATGGCTACTTCTGCCGTTAGCTCCTTCGAAGAAGGAAGATCTTTGTTGTCTCTGAGATCCTCCAGACTGGGACTCGCCCCATGATTCAGTGTTGCGGTTGGATTCTTCAGTGTCCCTTAAGCGTGACATGAGATGGTCCACCAAGGCTTCCTGCTGGGACGTGAAGCGGTTAGTTACTTCAACCACAACTCTGTCCAAATCTGCCCTAGTAATTGCTGCAGGCTGTTCTGTGGCAGGAGTGGTTGGGTTAGCCTGTCCTTCATTTGTTACTGCTGCTGGAGGAGGACGATTTACTTGATTCTTGACAGCTGGATCTGGAAGACTGCTGGATGCGATGTTTTTTCCTTTGTTAACATCTTTTCTCTGTTTGGGAGGCATGTTTTCCAAGTAGCGAACGATGCTATTAGGAAAGCTGTTAAGTGGATGAAGTTGAAGCTTCGAGCTTTTCTCAGTGAAAGCACCAAAAATGTTTGCACAAAAAATGGACAAACACCTCAAAGTCGTATGATTTAGTAGATCTTATGTTGTTCTTAGTGATTTGGGTGATTTATGCAAATATATGAAAAGCAGGGGCTAAACTGTAAAAAGACACGCAGATTTATAGTGGTTCAGCCTGAATGTGCCTACGTCCACTTTATATGTTATTTCTCTTCTCTTGTTTTGATTACAAGTACAAAGCTTTGATACAAGTAAAAGAAAGTTGTTTGAAAGTTCTCTCCGTGCTTGAGCTCTCAAACTTGTCCCCCATTGTTGTACCCCTGCCCCTCTATTTATAGAGTGAGGCTGGGGGTAGGGGTCTTGGATGTGTATAGTTGCTGGTGGGCCTGGGCTGATGTGATCTGGCCTGGCACGTTTTGGTCCGGTAGCACTTGGTTCGGTGATGGTTGGGTTGTAGTCTTGGTCCGGTAATACTTGGTCCGGTGGTAGGTGGACTGGTGGTTGATCCGGCAAGGCATGGAAGAGGAGTTGGTCCGGTGGTGAGTGGAGTGTATGTTGGTTCGGCAGGAGGTGGTTCGGTAGGGGTTGGTCCGGCACCTTTGGCCTTGGGTGATGGTTCGGTAGTCACGAGGAAGGAGCTGGTTCGGTGGGTATTAGGAAGGATCTGGTTCGGTGGGAAGCATGTTGGGTGGTCCGGCTTACTTGGTTCGGTTGGGTGAGATGGTATTTGGTTCGGGGAGACCGGTTGAAATATATCCAACAGGACGCGTGGAGATATGCGAAGACGTGAAGAGGGATTAGTGGGAATGGTTTGGGAATGGGCAGCCATGAGTTTGGAAAGAAGAAAGAAAAGTGAGTTAAGATGAAGGAGGGAAGAGGAACAAACATGCTAACAAATAGAAGCAGGAGAGAAAAAATATAAACCTGTTGTAATATTTCAGAAGATTAACCGGCAAAATAAATATAACGTAAAGTCACAAATCGTGTAAAGTCGCAAATCGTTGATTTCAAGGAATATCAAAAGTTTACTGCTATTGGATTTATACTATGCAACACAAAAAGGCACCTGAAACCAAAAGACTTTAGAACCGTACCGATACGGTTATCCATTTCACGGTTTTCGTCAGGTACAGAAAATCCGAAACACAGAATTGAATGTACCGCAAAGATCAGCATGACAAGACGATCAAAACGGTATATAGATATCAGTGGTACGATCATCCGATCAAAAATCGATATCGGTACGAAAATGCTGCTATTTCATCGAAAATAAGATCGACGGAGTAATAAAAGTTCAAATTTTGAGAAACGAAATATGACGTCTTACTCAGAAGATGATTTCAAATTTTCTATGTAAAAATATTCAGGTTTGGAAAATATTTTGTTACCATCAATTTTTAACTGATTGAAATTGAAATAGAATTACACAATAAAATTTACTTGCATATTTTCTGATGAAAATTTACCATTCGCTATATTAAAATAGACGTATTCCAAATATCAAATTTTCATTTAATTACGTTATAAAACTATTAAAATTTTTGGGTTGTTACACTGACACTGATATACGTTGCTATCCCGTACGGAAAAATCCAAACGGAGCTAGAAACGTCCGAATTTCGCGAAACGGATTACGTAGTCTTATTCAGAGTGTTCTAAATAAATTTTATCATGTTGACATATTTAGGTTTCGGAACACTTTTAAATTCAACTGTTATTAACTGATTTAAACTGAATTTCTAGCGACCGATAAAACATCAAATTTATTCGACGAAAATTTGCCATTTGCTATGTCTAGATGGACGCATAGCAAATATCAAGTTTCCGTCATAAAATACTTTTGTTTGTTTTTAAATGGTAGATTTCATTTTATTATATTCAATAAAATTCACCTTTATTTAATTTTCAAAATAAACTATATTTCAAATTAATATAATGGAATATTCATTGGTTTAAAATTTCTAGTTCCTTAATAAAAATGCTAATTTTAACTAATGCGGTATTAAATTCTAAATTTTCTCAATTTTTGAATCATTTAACTAATTAATCCGTATTAAATTAAAATTCACAAATAAAACCCAATTTCAGTTAATCATAAATTTATTTCATGCTTTACACAATATTAAATCTATCCAATTAACTTTTATTAAACCATACGTTTGAAATCACATAAAATAGTTGTCACTTTATTAAATCAAAATCAGATGTTATAGTTCAAAGTAAATTTTATTTAAAATCCTAAATTTTATATTTCTTACTGTATTAAATTCCAAAATTTGAATTTTCTTCTCTCTCGAAAAATACGGATCGTTATAGTATTTGTGATCGTCTTAGGTATATCTTTATCATCCATAAAATTATTATTAAATTTAAAATTTTCGTCCAATGAAACATGAAGTGTTTCTTTGATTGTTTTTGTTCTTTTATTGAAAATTCGATAAGCTTTGCTTCGTTCTGAATATCCTACGAAGATTCCTTCATCGAATTTTGGGTTGAATTTTCCAAGCTGATCTTTTGTGTTTAAGATAAAACACTTTGAACCAAAAGTTTTGAAATATGAAATATTTGGTTTTCTTTGATGAAAAAGTTCATATGGAGTGTGTTTTGTTAAAGGACGGATGGAAATACGATTTAGAACATAACAAGCAGTTGCTACAGCTTCTGCCCAGAAGTGTTTTGGTAATGTGTTTCCATTTAATAAAGTTCTTGCACATTCTTGTAACATTCTATTTTTCCTTTCTACAACTCCATTTTTTTGTGGTGTTCTAGGAAAAGAAAAGTTATGGTAAATTCCCTTTTTATTACAAAAATGTTCAAATGCTTCATTTTCAAATTCACCTCCATGATCACTTCTAATATTCTTAATTTTTAAAATTTTGAGATTTTGAATTTTCTTTGCAAAATTCTTGAAATTTTCAAAAGTATCACTTTTATTTTTTAAGAAAATAGCCCAAGTATATCTTGAGAAATCATCTACTATAACAAACACATATTTACTATGATTTATAGATTGAATTTGTGGTGGAATAAAGAGATCTAAATGTAATAGTTCTAGTGGTTGTAAAGTAGAAATATTTTTCTTTGATTTAAAGGATGATTTTGACAATTTTCCTAATTGACAAGCATGACAAATATTGTTTACTTTAAAGTTCTTTTTTGGTAAACCTTTTACTAAATTATTTTTAGATAATTTATTTATAGTTTTGAAATTAATATGACAAAATCTTTTGTGCCATAACCAAGGATCATTTTCTTTGGATATTAAACACATATTTGTATTATGAATTATATTCATATTTAAAACATAGATATTTTTATCTCTAAAACCTTCAAAAATAAGATTTTTATTTTGATCAAAAATGCTACACTTATTTTCAGAAAAGGAAATATTGAATCCTTTGTCACATAATTAGCTGTTAGTAAGTAAATTATGCTTTAAATTTTTAACTAATAAGACATCAGTAATAAGAGGTGAATTAGATATACTGTTATTGCTCACATCGCCTTTGACGATGACATATCCTTTGGAATTATCTCTAAATGTGACAGAACCTCCATCTGAGTAATTAATGTTTGTTAGCATCCCTTTATTTCTTGTCATGTGTTTTGAGCAACCATTGTCTAGTATCCATTTTCCTCTTTTTTGGATGGTACCTGCAACATATAGAATTAACATTGGTACCCACCATTTTATTTTGGGTCATAAGAGTTAGGTTTTAGGAAGCCAAACCCACGAGGGTTCAGAATTCCTTTTGAAAACAAAATCTTTGTTTTTATGAACAGTTTTAATAAAAGATTTTATATACTTATTTCTAATTGAAGAATTATTTGTTTTAGGAACCCAAATTTTAATTGACGTAGTAAAATTTGAAAATTTTGAACTAAGATTTTCTACTTTATTATTCCTTTTATATGAAAAATTCTTTTCCTTTGGAATAATTTTAAAGGATTGTTTATATCCTAGTCCTCTTTTATTTGAAACAGTTTGTGAATTTTCTATAATTTTGGAATGATTTTCTCTACCTTTATTAAAATTAGAAACATTATTAGTAATGTCTTCTAACTTCGTTTTAAAGCTAGAGTTATCTCACTCTAAAATTTTGATATTTGATTTAAGGTCATGATTTTCAATTAATAAAGCATCATTCTTTTCTTTTTGAGTTTCTATCTCTTGACTTAGCAGAGAAAGTTGAGATGTCATACTAGAACAAGATTCTTGAATAACTTGAAGTTCTTCTTCTAAAATTTTCTTTTTATCTCTCAGCATTTCTACTTCGATTTTAGTTCTATTCAATTTTTCAAGAGTTTCTTTGTACTTTCTATTTTTGCTCTTTAGTTTGTCAAGTAATTTTGAATTTATTTCCAAAAGATTAAAAGTTAGATCACTTACCTCATCTTTTGTGGCCATAAAGCAAATATTGGCTTGTTCTGAATCACTGTCAGATTCACTTTCTGATGATGAAGATGATTTTGTATCGTCCCATGTGACAGAGAAAGCTTTCTTCTTGAATCTATCCTTTTTGTGCTTATACTTGTCTTTCTTTTTCTCATGATAGTCTTTCTTGATGTGACCTTTCTTGTGACATTCATAACATTCTAGAGCAGACGATGATGGTTTGTTGATGTTGTTATTGTTGCTGGAGTTGTTCTTGTTGTTTCTAAATTTGTTGTTCTTTCTAAATTTGTTTTTCTTTCTAAATTTCAATAACTTTTTGAAATTTTTAGTAATGAACGCCATATCTTCTTCATTTGAATCTGATTCATCTTTTTCTGCCTGGAATGCTATATTTTTCTTATCTTGAGCCTGTACTCGTTTTTCCTGGAGATTAACTTCATAAGACATTAGATTTCCAATCAACTCTTCTGGTTTTATGGTTGAAATGTCGTTAGCTTCTTCGATTGCTAAGACTTTTCGTTCCCACTCATCCGTTAGTGAGTTGAGGATTTTTGAAACAATATCAAAATTAGTGTAAGTTTCTCCTAATGCTATCAAAGAATGATATATATCTTGAAACCTAGAGTACATTTCATTGATAGTTTCATCTTGCTTCATTTTGAAATTCTAGAACTAATTTTTGAGCGTAGAAATTTTACTTTTTTGACTTTGTTAGTTCCTTCATGTGTAACTTTAAGTGTACGCCGAATTTCATGAGCAGTTTTACACATGTTTATTCTATTAAACTCATTTTTATCTAATGCACAATATAACATGTTCATAGCTTTAGCATTTGCAGTAGCATCTAATTTTTGCGTGTTAGACCATGCTGAATATTCAGTAGTAGGAATAATATATTCAGATTTCATAATGTTCCAGGTATCATAACTACTTGCTTGTAAATAGATTCTCATTCTAGTAGCCCAATAGTTATAGTTCATTCCATTAAATAGAGGTGGTCGTGCAGTAGATTGACCTTCTATAAAGATAGTGTTAGAAACAATGCTGGTGTTGTTTTCCATACTAAAATAATATCAGATAACTATGTTACGGTTATATGAAGGCCTTGCTCCGATACCAAATGAAAGTGACTATGTTATAGGATCGTGTAATAAGAATAAACTACTTGTACGGAATAAGTAAGTAAATAGTAAAAGCAGTAAAGTAAATGACACCAAAGATTTTTATACTGGTTCGAACTCCCGTTCTACGTCCAGTCCCAGACTCCTTTTGGAATTAAACTAGCAACCCTCACTTAACCCCGAGGAATAGGTTTACACTGCCTGAGCAACCGAACAGGACTTCTACCACCTCAGCAACCGAATAGGACTTCTACCGCCTGTGCAACCGAACAAGACTTCTATACAAATAACAAAAGTATCTGACTGTTGTGTGCTTTTTGAATAGCACTGATAAGTCAATCAAGTACAATCTTCCTATAATCTTCTCCTTTATGATATGTAGTGTAATGTGCTTGATAATTGTGGAAGATAGAGTGATCAACGATCAGAGAATGTAAGCAGTTTGAGTGCAGTTTGAAATTAGAGAATAAGAGATAAGAAATCAAGAATATTAAAATCAGTTGTTATATGTTTGTTGAATTCTGAAATCTATTTATAGTGATTAAAAAGTTGCAACCATTGTTGAAAGGTAACAATGAAAGTAAACAGGTGCAACTGTTGATTTGACGATGTTTCTCTTCGTTGAAGAGAAGTGTCTTTTCATGAAAAATGGCCGTTGAGAATATTCAACCAGCTGAATGGATTTATTCAACGTTCTGAAATTTAAAAATCAAAAACAGCAAAGAAATAGGCTATTTTTGGCCTAATTCAGCCGTCTGAATGAAGTCTTCAGCCGGTTGAATATTGTGAAACTATAAAATAGTTTCAGTATTCAGCCGTCTGAATGAAGTCATTCAGCCGGCTGAATATTGTGAAACTATAAAATAGTTTCAGCAATCAGCCGTCTGAGTGAAGTCATTCAGCCGGCTGTTTTAGCCTATTGTGCAGGGTAGTGTATGTGTGTATATGTTTATATATATATATATATCATTTCAGGAGAGATTTTAACATAATATAAAGACTCTAGACAAAGGTCTATCAGCTCCAAAATACTCTGAATGTGAATCTGTAATGAATCTCTTGCATAATTGATTAGTACACACAAATATTTATTTATATAGTTTGTCACAATAAAAATGATGTAAAATTGAGATTCCAACACATTCATGTCGATTGGAACATTTACCATCAGTTCATCCAATTCTGGTTTCCCTTTCCTATACTTCATTCTGGGATCCATAGCCTTATCAAACCTATTATGGTTTTCGAGCCAGGGTCTAGGCTTTAATTGATATGCTTCCTAATCCTGAATGTATAGAGTCCTCTCCACATTCTTACCATTCTCACGTCGCTTCGCTTCTATTACGTCCATAACATAACATTCCCTTCCAGCACTCTGGTCTTGTTACCGATCCGACCCTGATGTGTATGTAAAAATGTATATTTTTGCTACTATATTTAATCTTCTTTTATTAAAATAAATGAGCATATTAGAGCATTTTTACATGTTTAAACCAAAATCTAAATTGTTTTCAAATCATCGTTCATTCATATTTGTTTGGGGACAAAATGGTAATTTTATGTATCAATTAATTTTGAGAAAATTTATCTGCACATTTTCATTTTTATTTGTAGGAAATTGAGTGCAAATTGGATGGAGCTTCATGGATATATGCATGCACAAGTTTTCAAGGCCAAAAGAATATAGAAAAGAAAAGAAATAATGCAACATGAAGGAGCCCACATGCCCACTACTTAATGAGCCATAATTAAAAGCAAATGCACATGTTAATGAGGATTAATTAATTCCCTAATGATTACTTGGAGGCTACACAGTCTCAAGGGCATTTTTGGTAGTCTCCTAAAAATGGAACTGGGGTTTTAGGCATGTATAAATACCGCTTATGTTTCATGTAATGATCTCTTCTTTTTTATGCAAAGTTGTAGCACAGAATCAATGTTAAATAAAATATCTTTTTAATAGCTTCTTAGCCTTGTTCTTTACTTTCATGCACTTTCATTTCATGCTTTCTTTTATTATTATTTTTCTCACATGCTCTCTTTTCATTTCATGTTAGTAGTGTAGATCTCTTTTATTGTAATTAATTAGCTCTCTTCTTTTAGCACTTCTTTTCATTTATGCTTATGTTGAAATCACTTTATGTTAACATGTATTCAAATATGAGAAGCTAAGCCCCTTCAATTCAGGGGTAATGATGCTCTCATGAATCATATTAAATTAACATAATGATTTCATTTATGATCTCTCTTTTGTGCTTAATGGAAATTTTGATGTGTTTGGAACTTTGTTGTTTAATATTGAATTTGATAGCCTATGTTTTCATAACAAATAGGCTATGCTTAATTAAACATAAATACAAGTTTCCCTTTCACCTAAATATGACTTTAACAATGAAAGTGAAACTAGAATCAAAATTTGATGCTCTATGTTACTAATTTATAATAAATAGATCATGCTTAAAATAGATTTTATTTTTAATTTCATGTCATTTTCATAGGAGTTAACAAATGGGTTTGAGTGGTGTGCTAGAGTTTGATGATTTAGGTTGTGCTAATTAATAGCACAAATAGGCTATGCTTATAATAAGCACATCAATCATTTCTACTTGAATTTAAATGAGAGATTATAGATAAATTTTTTGTTGATTTATATGAATGATTGGAAGTGGATTTACCTTTAAATTGCTCCTTAATCTCATAGTTTTATTCTCATTTTTAGTCTAGTTTTAGTTTACTTTTCTACAATTTTAGCTAAATCTCTTCTTAATTCTTGGGCTAATTTGATTGAGTAATATTAGAAATTTTGCTTTCTCCATAGGTCGACCTTTACTCGCATACTTACTACGATTGTACGTCGTGTGCTTACAGTTTTATTATCACATTTGTGATGGTATTCTGATTGATAGAATTAACCATCGCGGAAAAGATTTTGGTGCCGTTGCCGGGTATGCAATTTGATTTTGATTTTACTCTTCGAATTAATTTTTGTTTATTTTGCATTTTATTCTCTTAAAAGAAAAAGAAAAAAAAATTACAAACTTCATTTCATTGTTTGCCTTTGTGCACTTCAATCCATATTCATTCTTGTGCATCTTGTTTTCCAATTGTTCCCTTTGTAATTGCATTTCATTTTTTTTCTAATTCTGTTTGTTCACTGCTTCATACCTCCCTACCACTTCATTCTTACATCAACAACACATTTCTTTTATTTTGCGTTTCATCTTATATGAAAAAAGAAAGAAAACAACAGCCTAATAATTGTTTGAATTTATTTTTTGTTTGTTTTGCTCTTTATATTTGTTTGTTTTGTTTTGTTTGTTTTTTCTGTTCATTAGTTCATTTGCACTCCTATTTCATTTCGACATTCTCTGTTGTTATATTTTTACTTCCTGTTCTTTCATATGCACTGCCCTTTTTCTCTGTTACAAGTCCACGGTTCAAAATCCTCCAATCACCTCACCCCTGCCTCACAACTCTACATCGCAACCACCCTCTACCCAACTACCAAAAGTGCAACTGCAATCGAACCAACCTTCCTCCTTCAAACTGCTACAAAACTCCTGAAATTCAACCAAACACATCACACTCACCATCCTCGCTATCTTAAATTGCAACTACATTTCAAACTATCGATCACCCCTACACCAACCATCTCCAGCCAACCAGCACCATTCTTCTCCTCTTAGCAATTCAAACCCATAGCCCCTATAGCCTCAAATCCACCATTCCATCCAACCCACTAACGCATAATCACCATCACCATTATCATAAAACTCCCTGCTCCTGCTCAACTCTATCTCTGCAACCCTATCTCCTCTGCTAAATCATTTCCTCCACATCACAAACCATCTCATAACAAAATCTGACAGCCTTCAATCATCCTTAACAGCAAACTCCTGCACCCATTTCCACTTTCGTTCCCAAACGTCCCCAATCCACGTAACACCAAGCAACCTTCATCTCCATCCCAAAACAACCACTGCATCCTTCAACATCAAGCACCTCCCTGCACCACAACCATCTCTATCACCTACAACCAAACAATCTTCACCATCACCTCAAAACTGCTTCGAATTTTCCCCCTTCCTCTGTTATAACTCGCAACTTCGCCCACTTCAACCAACCTTCACCCAAACCAAAATCTCCCCAAATCACCCACCATCACCTATTACACCCAATATCCAATTGCAACCACCCATAACCACAACCCACCTTCGACCTTCAGCAAAATCCAATTAACCACCAAAGTTGCAACCTTCATTATTGCGATCCAAGAACCGCGACCCATCCACTGCCAAATCCCCATCTCCCTATGGCTCGACCACCCAGTTGTAGCCAAAACAGATTTTTTTTGCAAAGACTTCTTTTTTTCTGAAATTTGTTTGATTTCTCTGGTTAAGTGTTTTGATTTTGGTCGAGAATTGTGTTTCGGATTGAGTGTTTATTTGAGTGTCATTTGAGTGTTTTGTAAGTTGTTTGTTTAACTTTTTTTTAAAGTTTAAGTTGTTTTTATTTTGTGTTGAGTTTTGTTTAAATCTTTTTTTTTTTAAACCAAAAAAAGAGTTGATTATAAATTCTTTTTGGGATCTTGGGTAGTGGGTTTTGTTTTGTGCTGTTTTCAATTTTTATCCTGTTTTGTTTTACAATTCATTTTTTTGCTTTTGCTTGTTTAAAAAGAAAATTTTCTTTTGTTTGTATTATTTTTATTTTATCCATTTTTTTTTAAAAAGGCTCTTTTCTTCTTATAACTTTTTTTTGCTTTCGTTTTTACTTAGCTAAATGATAAAAATTATTTTCTTTTGTTTTCACTCTATACTTATAAAAAAACATTTTTAACATTTTTTTTTTCAAGTTGCAAATTGTAGGAAATCAAAAGGAAGTGCTTGCTAGCTAGAAGATTGCTTTGCTTGCTAAAAAAATTGCTAATAATTCTGCACGCTCTAGTATCGTGCTCTTATCTTTTGTTTTTATTTTCTTTGCATATTTGGTTGCTTGCATTTAAAAATCGAAAAAAAAAATCTCATTTGTAGTTGCATTGTTAATACACGTTTAATTTCTATTTTGCATTCATTTCATCTTATTTTCTTTTCTAAGGGTAATACCCAACTTCACATACGGTGGGGGATTTTATCACTCCTTCCTTGGCCTACAAAGTGCATATTATCTTAGAATTTGACTAACAATAACGGTTAGAGGTTGGCCTTAAGGAAGTCACGAGCTCATCTAGGGAAAAATTGTATCTTGACAAGTTGATTTTTTAACAATTTATTTCTTAGTGTTTAGGCTACAGCAAAGCAATAACCATTTATAAATATTATGGTGATTCAGAAATATTATAGTGATTGTTTCTCTGAAGGTATTGAAACCTTCGGCTGCACTACTATGGTGATTCGTGGTGCATCGATAACTCCTGTCTGTTACTTGGCTGAGAACTATTTTGTTGACTTAAGTCAAAGTGTGATTATACAATTTTGAGTTAGGAGCTACTAAGGACAGAAAATTTGTAGTTAAGTCCTTGCATTCATTTAGTTGCATTAGTTCATGCATATATAAAAAATTCAAACAAAAACAAAAAATCCAAAAACAAGCATTTTACTTAATTTAGTTTTTTGTAAAACAAAATTCCAAAATAAATCTTTTCAAAAACAAACACTTAAAAAAACAAAAAAAATTAAAATCCAAAAAAACAAAACAAAAATAAATCTTCCTTTCGAAAATAATTTCTTGTTGGTAAATATTTTTCTTTAAGAAAATACACAAAAGAAAAGAATTTTTCATTCTCTAAACCTTGTTTCATTCTCATAACCTTGGTTTCCACGTCTTTCTCTCCTTAACTTTTTCACTTGTGCATGAGTACTTGGACTTGTGACACAATGAAAAATCATTTAACTCGAATGAACGAACCTCCAACGATGGTTAATGAAAACCCTCCCAGAACTCCCATGGTAGATACTTTCCCGATAGAGTTTCTATTCCTTCTTGTATCACATTACCCGGCCCAACTGATAATCACTTCAAAATTCATTCAAACACACAACCACACTCCAGAAATTTGGAAATTTTGAACACGATGACCCATACATCTTCTTAACGAAATTTGAACTAGTCTGTGAAACTATTAAACTCCAACAATTATGTGATGATGGAATCGAACTTAGGTTAATTCCATTTTCCCTTACCAATTACGCTGAAACATGGTTGTATAGCTTACCTTCAAACTTGATCAAAACTTGGGACAAATTCGTTAAAGTTTTCTTAAAAATATTCCACCTCTTGGAAAAAACGATCAAAATTCGAAACAAAATTTTAAACCTTCATGATTTAGGGGTGAACCTTTCAAAAAATACTTTGAAAGATTTAAAGAGCTTTTGATAAATGTCCACACTATAATTTTGAAAAATGGACTCTTTGCCAAAGCTTATACGATGGACTTGAAAATAGTTCACGAACCTTGCTTGAATCGACATGCCAAGGCAATTTTCTCGCTCAACATCATGGCAATGCTTGGCAATTCCTTGATGGCTGAAAAATCATCCTAATGGGAACATTCTAATGAGAAATCTATTTATTCATGATCGAGTGCACACTCGATAAGATCATCGTTGGCTTTGGAAGCTAAAATCGATGCAATGATCAATAAATTTAACAATGTTTTCTCATCCAATCAAATGAACCAAGCTTCCCAACCCTATTGTTATAAATGTAATGATCTGATCACATCGCCGATCAGGGTCCACATTCGTTAGAATAACTCAATGCTTTTAAGAAGGTTAAGAATGACCCATTTTCTCCAACGAACATTCCTAGTTGGAGAAATCATCCTAACTTTGCATGGAACCAAAATAACTCTGACACAAATTTGGTTCATCCTAATTTTCAAGCATTTTCGAACAATGCTTCGAATCTTCCTTATCAGCCCAACCACTTTCAACAAAATTTTGTGGCTCTGTCGCAAAATCAACTGTAACAATCTTTCGCTCCCTAAGACGATAAACGAATGACTTCCCTTGAGAAAAGTCTTGAAACTTTGGCTAAAGCGACCACTCAAAACCTCCAATCAAATAGCAATTTGCAAAATTTGTTAACCTCATAGATGTAAAATATGAGTCAATCAATTTCTACACTTGAAATGCAAATGAGTCAATTAGCCACTTCTGTGAGTGAACGTGAACGAGGCATGTTCCTAAGTCAGCCAGTTCTAAACCCTAGAAATCAAAACACGAACTTGAATCAGGCTCATGAAATTCAAGATAGTAATGTGAACCAAATGAATGCTATCATGACTTTGCATACCGGTAAATTAGTAGATAACCAAGTTGTCAATCCAAATGACTTACCAAAAGCTCCTTTTGACACTTCGAAAATGACAAACGATTCTGAACAAAACATCGAATCAAATTCTAATCCAAATTCTTCTTCTAATTAAGTAGATCGACCTACTGAGTATAGAATTCCATTTCCACATCGACTTCGACCTAAGAAACATTCCGATCAAATGGAAAAGTTGCTGGAAATTTTCAAACAAGTCAAAGTGAACATCCATCTCCATGATATTGTTCAACAAGTCCTAACTTACGCTAAGTTTCTAAAGGATTTGTGTACTCAAAACCAACACACTTATGTACCTAAGAAATTTTTCTTAGCTGCCAGTCTTAGCGAAGTCTTATCTCAATCAATCCCCATAAAATACAAAGATCTTGGATGTCCGACGATCTCGTGCATGGTAGGAGACAAGACGATTAATAAGTGCTTGCTAGACTTGGGTGCGAGTGTCAATTTGATTCCTTATTCATTTAGCAGCAACTTGGCTTGGGTGAACTAAAACCGATGAAAGTAACTCTTTAATTTGTCGATCATTCGATAAAGAAACCCGTGGGAGAAATCGAGGACGTACTCATCAAATTGGTCAATTCATAGCTCCAGTCGATTTCGTCGTCCTAGAGAGACAACCTATGAATAATCCCATAAGTCAAATTCCACTTATTCTAGGATGACCAGTCTTAGCTACTTCAAATTCCCTAATCAATTGTCGTAATGGTTCGATGAAATTTCTTTTTGTAACATGACTTTGGATCCTAACACCTTCAATCTTGAAAATCAATCGAATGAACCACTTGACCAAACATTGGAAGTTAGCTCCATTCAAGAAAATTTTAACAATGAAACAGTTGACCTTAACCATGAACGTGAGACCGAATATGAACACCTATTTCAAGGCAAGCCTAACAAGATGCGCTTCCGTTTGAACCCCTTATGGTTGAGTCAGATCTTCAACTAAATTCTTTGATTAAGCAACCTCCTAGG
Source organism: Allium fistulosum (assembly GCA_030737815.1). Taxonomy (NCBI): domain Eukaryota; kingdom Viridiplantae; phylum Streptophyta; class Magnoliopsida; order Asparagales; family Amaryllidaceae; genus Allium; species Allium fistulosum. The sequence goes on along the minus strand of CM060904.1, from coordinate 1,186,154,769 downwards.
TTGGAACTCAAACCTCTTCCTGATCACCTTAAGTACGCATACTTAGGTGACAACGAAATGTTTGCTGTCATAATCTCTTCAAATCTTACTCTTGATCAAGAGGCCTGCCTTCTTTCAATTCTGTCGAAAAATAAAGAGGCAATTGGATGGTCGATTACCGATATTAAGAGAATTACACTTGCTCTTGTTCAAAATTGCATCCAGTTAGTTGATGAAGCCAAGCCTATTCGTGACTCACAATGAAGGCTTAACCGAAAAACGAAGGATGTAGTTCGAGAAGAAATTCTTAAGCTCCTCGATAATGGAATCATATACCCCATCTCTGATAGTTCGTGGGTTAGCCCAATTCATATCGTCTCCAAAAATTCCGGACTTACCGTTATCATGAACGATGCTAACAAACTCATTCCAACTCGTACTCAAACGGGTTGGCATGTTTGCATTGATTATCGAAAATTAAATGCTGCAATATGTAAAGATCACTTTCCTCTTCCTTTCATTGACCAATTCTTGAACGTTTAGCCGGCTATGAGTTCTATTGCTTTCTTGATGGTTATTCCAGTCATAACCAAATTCCGATCACTCCCAAAGATATAGAGAAAATAACTTTCATGTGTCCCTTTTGCACCTTTAGGTATTGACATATTCCATTTGGCCTTTGCGACACTCCTGCTAAGTTCCAAATATGCATGGTCAGCATCTTTTTCGACATGATCAAACGCTTTTTGGAAGTGTTTATGGACGATTTTTCCATCTTTGGAAACTATTTTTCCGAGTGCTTACACTATCTTGAGATGGTTCTAAGTCGATGCAAAATAAACACTTAACATTAAATTGGAAAAATTGCCACTTTATGGTCAAACATGACATTGTATATGGATATGTCATTTCAAACGAAGCATTGAGGTAGATAAAGCAAAAGTTAACATAATTGCAAATCTATCCATTTCCAAATCTGTCAAGAAAATTCATTCATTTCTAGGACACGCTGGTTTTTATCGACGCTTTGTGAAAGGCTTTAGTAAAATTGCTTGACCTCTGACAACTCTGCTTAGAAAAGACGTTCCATTTGACTTTAATTCTGACTGTGTTTCTACTTTTGAACATCTTAAAAATGAACTCATTTCCGCTCCCATCATTTGCTCACCTAACTGGGATCTTCCTTTTGAATAATGTGCGACACTTCTAACTTTGCGGTTGGTGCTGTCTTAGGATAATGCATCAACAAAATTCTTCATGTCATCTACTATGCTAGTATGACTTTAAAGGACGCTCAACTCAATTAAATGACCACTGAAAAAGAGCTTCTAGAAGTATTCTTTGTGCTAAAAAAGTTCCGACCTTATTTGATTAGCTCACATATTATGGTTTACACTGACCATTTCGCTCTTAGGTATCGTTTCGCTAGAAAACATGCTAAGTCTTGGTTAATCTAGTGGATCTGTTTACTCCAAGAATTTGACTTTACAATCAAAGACAAAAAAGTTTCTGACAATGTCGTTGCTGGTCATCTGTCGCATCTTCTAAACGCACCATCTCCTTTACCGATCAACGGGAACATTCCTGATGAACAACTCCTTTCCGTTTCCATCGATCCATGGTATGCCGATATAGTAAACTATTTAATCACTAATGAAACTCCTTCATTTTGGTCGAAACAACGTAAATATAAATTTCTTTCCCAAGTCAAGTACTTCAATTGGGATGATCCATACTTGTTTAAGCATTGTTCCGACCAAATAATTCGACGTTGCATCCCATATTGCAAAATTAAGAGTGTTCTTTCGTTTTGTCATGACCAAGCTTGTGCTGGTCATTTCGGTCCTAAGAAAACCATGGAAAAGGTGCTTCGGTATAGTTTTTACTAGCCTACGCTTATTAAAGATGCATTTGAGTTCTGTAACTTGTGATCGCTGCCAAATGTTAGGAAAAATCTCTTGACAAAACACGATGCCTTTGAACCCCATTCTTATGATAGAAATATTTGACGTTTGGGTATTGACATTATAGGACCGTTTCCCAACTCTTTCGGAAACCTATACATTCTTCTTGTTGTCGATTACATCTCTAAATGGGTTGAAGCCATTACATGCAAAACAAATAACCATAAAGTTATTGTGAAATTCATAAAAGAAAATATATTTTTGAGGTTTATAACACCTCGCACAATAATAAGCGATAATGGAACCTATTTCTATAATCGATCATTTGAAACTCTAATGAAGAAATACTTGATAACCCACAAGTTATCCGCTCCTCATCATCCTCAAACTTATGGTCAAGTTGAAGTTTTGAATCGCCAAATCAAGCAAATTTTGGAGAAAATTGTAAATAAAAATCGAAAAGATTGGTCACAAAAATTGATAGATGTGCTTTGGTCTTACAGAACTGTGTATAAAACTAATCTAGGGATGTCTTCTTTTAGGTTAATTTATGGTATAGCATATCACTTACCTGTTGAACTTGGACATAAAGCGTTTTGGGTGATTAAGAACATAAACTTTGATCTTGAAAAAGCTGGCGAAAATAGAAAATTGCAACTCAATGAATTAGAAGAGATTAGGAACGACGCGTTTGATAATGAGAAAATTTACAAAGAAAAAAGTTTTTCCTGACAAGTCAATCCTAAGAAAAATATTTTCGCCAAATCAAAGAATTCTTTCATATGACTCTCGACTTCTTTTGTTCCCTAGGAAATTAAAATCAAGGTGAATAAGACCATACGTAGTACGGACTATTTTTCCACACGGTGCCATAGAAATTGAAAACCCTAGGGATGGATCGATTTTCAAAGCCAGTGGTCATCGTTTAAAACCTTACTTGGAGTTGGCGAGTGATCGAGAGGAGGAGCTCATGATTCTTCATGAGCCACACTACGTCTAGTAAGAAATTTTAATCCTCTCTTGTAAATATGAATATATTTTTCTCCGTTACACTCATTATATCATGCATTGACTGTGGAGACATAGTCAAAATCAAGTGTGGGGGTGTAGGAATCTCATGTTTGTTTTAATTTTTCATGGTTTTTTTTTGCATTTTCTTTCCAAAAACAAAAAAAAGAACCCAAAAAATTTCTTTTTATTGATTTACTTTTGAAGAAACACGATAGAATAAGTATACGTTTTTGGTTATTAAATTGAAATTTTTGAAAAATTACTTGCCTCAATAAAAATAAAAGTTTTATTACAAATAACTATGGTATAACTAGTATATAGGAAGGTTCATATGTGATAATTATGAAGTATATCCTAACTGTAATCTTTGTTTAAAAGAGCGGTTGATTTGAAGTAAAGGCGATAACATTTTTGATCTTCTAAGTTAAGTGGTGCTAAGATGATTTTGCATAACTCTCTCTTTTCAAAAAATAAACAAAAGGAAAAAAAATTTCATAAAAATAAGATACACCTAAAGTCATGTGTTCACATGTAAGTGTGTACACTCGCCACGCTTTGTACCCTTCTCACGTAAGCCCGAAAGGCAATGCATGATCGGTATATCTGGCCTCAGTATATCCGAGTCAGGTGTATGTAAATAAAACAAAAATAATAATAATTAAAACCTAGAATCATGTGTTCATACGCAAGTGTATACACTCACCATGCTTTGTACTCTTTTCACGTAAGCCCGAAAGGCAGTGCATTATCGGTATATCTAGCCTTAGTATAACTGAGTTAGGTGTGTAAACAATAATAATGTTAATATTTTTCAAAATAGAGAGAGCAAGTAATTAAAACCCAAGGTCTATCCTCACTTAATTGATTTGACTTGTTATTCAAAAGAAACAAAAACGTTGCAAAACTTTGATAATCAACAAAATGATTCATTTCATAGTTGCACTATGTTACCAGCCGAAACAACTAGCCAAACTAGAGTCCAATTGTGATGATAACTTAATTTTTGTTGGAAATTTTGATGAGTAAAAAAATTAAAATTTCTGGATAATAACTAAAACTTATATCTAACTTACTCATGTCAATTTAAAAGTAAATTCTTCAGTTGTAAATATTTTCAAAAACTTGCATCATGTAGTCGCATTAGTATTTGCATATCGCATTTGGATTTTTTGGGTAGTATCCGTTAAAAACCATCACGAGACAAAACTCGTCCTATTAGGGACCTAGAGGTATAACTGCTTGTTGCATACAATAAATGCAATCGTGTTTCCTATGAAAATGGATTTATCCTAGTTTTAATTTATTCGAGGATGAATAAAAAGATAAGTGTGGGGGTATTTGATGTGTATATAAAAATGTATAATTTTACTCCCATATTTAATCTTCTTTTATTAAAATAAATGAGCATATTAAGGTATTTTACATGTTTAAACCAAAATCTAAATTATTTTCAAATCATCATTCATTCATTTCATTTGGAGACAAAAGGGTAATTTTGTGTATGAATTAATTTTAAGAATTTTTTTTGCAAATTTTTATTTTTATTTATAGGAAATTGAGTGCAAATTGGATGGAGCTTTATGGATATATGCATGCACAAGTGTTCAAGCCCAAAAGAATGTAGAAAAGAAAAGAAATAATGCAACATGGAGGAGTCCACATGCCCACTACTTAATGGACCACAATTAAAAGCACATGCATATGTTAATGAGGATTAATTAATTCTCTAATGATTGCTTAGAGACTACACAATCTCAAGGGCATTTTTGGTAGCCCCTAAAAATAGAATTGGGGTTTTAGGAATGTATAAATACCACTTATGTTTCATGTAATGATCTCTTCTTTTTTATGCAAAGTTGTAGCACAGCTGCACAAAATCTATGTTAAATAGAATATCTTTGTAATGGCTTCTTAGCCTTGTTCTTTACTTTCATGCACTTTCATTTCATGCTTTCTTTTATTGTTATTTTCTCACATGCTCTCTTTTCATTTCATGTTTGCAGTGTAGATCTCTTTTATTGCAATTAGTTAGTTCTCTTCTTTTAGCACTTCTTTTCATTTTATGCTTATGTTGAAATCACTTTATGTTAACATGTATTTAAATATGAGAAGCTAAGCCCCTTCAATTCAGGGGTAATGAAGCTCTCATGAATCATATTAAATTAACATAATGATTTCATTTATGATCTCTCTTTTGTGCTTAATGGAAGTTTTGATGTGTTTGGAATTTTTTGTTTAATATTGGATTTGATAGCATATGTTATTCATACCAAATAGGCTATGCTTAATTAAACATAAACACAAGTTTCCCTTTCATCTAAATATGATTTTGAACCAGAATCAAAATTTGATGCTTAATGTTACCAATTCATAATAAATAGATCATGCTTAAAATAGATTTTATTTTTAATTTCATGTCATTTTTATGGGAGTTGACAAGTGGGTTTGAGTGGTGTGCTAGAGTTTGATGGTTTAAGTTGTGCTAATCGATAGCTCACGTAGGCCATGCTTATAATAAGCACATCAGTCATTTCTACTTGAATTTAAATAAGAGATTATAGATAAATTTTGTGTTGATTTATATGAATGATTAAAAGTGGATTTACCTCTAAATTTCTCCTTAGTCTCATAGTTTTATTCTCATTTTCATTCTAGTTTTATTTCATTTTTATACAATTTTAGCTAAATCTCCTCTTGATTCTTAGGCTAGTTTGATTGAGTAATATTAGAATTTTTGCTTTCTCTGTGGATCGACCTGTACTCGCATACGCACTACGATTGTACGCCGTGCGCTTAGGGTTTTATTATTACATTTCAGTCGTATTATAATCGATAGAATTCACCGTCGTGAACAGACCCCATTTTTCTTGGGCAATTTCATCACCAAGCACTATGGAGCCAGTGCGGTTCTAAAATCAGGGAAGGTCGATCGACCCATGAAAGCATTGTATGTCGAGTACTCATCCATTATAACGAATTTCTTAATCTAGATTATCCTGCGATCTCCTTCGCCTATTCCATAAGCAGATCAATCATCTCGATTGGATGATTCGCTTCGCTAATATAGCCTTGATTCTGAGTTTACAAGCTATCACCTCCTTTAGTTGATCTTCATCAAATCGAATGTTCCGCTGAATAGTAAGTTCACGGAAGTTCCAGTATCCACTAAGATCTGTCGTATAGTTGCTGGTTCGATTCCAACTGTTACCATCAAGGGGTCGAAAATTGGCTTTTCGACTCTGTCTGCACCCTTATTCCTGAATACGATGTCATTAGTTATCATCCTTTGCTGCTTAGTTGGAGCTCTATGTTATAATACAAAGCAATCCTCCTATGGTATGTGCTTTAGCAAGCTCACATACCATTCCATTTCCCTCCAGCACTTCTCCACTAGATGGGGTCCTCCGGTTCTAGTGTTGATAATTAACTTCCTATCATTTCACCTGAGCCCTTCCCCGCTTAGTCCGGGCTAATTCCCTTGGGTTCTTGCAGCTTGACCACCTTCCTACGGTTCTTTAACGTATTGCTGGAGTCTATTCTTCCTTATTAGTTCTTCAATAAGGTCCCTCAAATGTCGGCACTCGTTGTGTCGTGTCCATAAGTCTCATGGAAACGAAAGAACTTTCCGAAGTACCTTTCCTGCTCGGTCACCTTCTTCCTGAGAAGCTTTTTATGTTGTTCCATTCCATGAGTTGCAAGGTATATGTTTTCTAGCGTTTCATTTAAGGGCGTATAATCTTCTGATTTTATATTCCTCGAACGTTTCTTATTTTCGTTGTGCCCTCCGCTAGGGCCTTGATTCCTTTTCTTCTGGTTATCAAAATTTCCAATATTAACTACCATATTACCAGAGATTTCTCCAGCTTGTTTAATCGTTACATTGCTCTAGATAACTTCTTCATATTTTCCATCATCGATTTTCCATAAGGCTAGACTTTCCTCTTCCAATTGCATAAACTGATTAGCCTTCCAATGAAACTCTTCAATAGTCGTTGATTGCTTCATTTTCAGCCATCTATCGAAATCCTATCCGGGTGTATGCCCTGGACCAACGCCATAAATACCATAGATTACTCACTTCCATAACAACAATATTATACCGGTTTAAGAAACCCTTCAGCGACTCCTTGGGTCCTTGAGACAGGCTTAACAAGGACATCACGTCCTTAGGACGAGTAGCATAGAGTCAAAACTATTCCAAGAACCTTTTGGCTAACTCATCAAAAGTCGATATGGATCTCGACGCGAGCCTCATGAACAATATTGGCCTAACTCCTTCTAAGAAAATAAGTATGGACCTGTAACGAACAACATCAGTTACCTTGGAACTGTCCATATGCCATTCATACCTGAATAAATGTTTCCCAGGATCTGTAGTTCCATTATATGATGGCATCATCAGCATCATAAACTTCCTGGGATACTCACTCTTAGAAAATTTTCCGCAAACGAAATTCTACTTGGCGCGGAACCATAATCCTCGTTCTTTCTTTCTTTACTTTCCTCTACTAACCATTTAACCATATCTGCAATGTATTCCTCGCTGGCATGGTATTCCGAAGGATGACAATCAGAGTTACACCGAGTGTTTGACTTCACAAACGATCTTGGTCTGCCCGTTGGCATCTGTTATCCAGTTTTTAGAAGAACCGCTCCTCCGGTCTTATGTTAATGTGTGGTCGGCTCTGCTGCAGCTGTTTGAACTTCCACATCATTAGCTCCAATATCCAGCTCACAATCACCGTCGTCAAGCTACAGATCACCCTTCGAGTTAGATAAGACCAAAGCTTCAACTCCCTGTTTCGCTTGCTGTCCAGAAAACCTCTCGGTATCAAGTTGTTATCTTTTGGGGGAGCATTCTGACTTCCCCTAATAAGCTCTTCTAGTCTTCCAGCAACTCTTTCCTTCTGCTTTTTTTTGTCATTCTGCCTATTCTGACCAAAAACGGATGAGGTTTCTTCGTCAGATCATGCATGTGAAGTCTCCTTTCTGCTTCTTCTTGGCCCATGTATTTGCTGGGTTCTACTCTCAATGAAAGCACCAAAATGTTGATGCCAAAAGTGGCATAACACCCAAAAACATGTTGAAAAATTGAGATCTAGCAGAAAGTATAAGAAAAATGGTAAGAACAACAAGATTTTATAGTGGTTCGGCAATCTCTGGCCTACGCCCACTATAGCTTTTATTGATTTGTAGATTTGAGAGAGTTCTAGAGAGATCTAGTGAGATTTAGGGTCACTAGTACATGGGTTTTACTGATCTAAAGTCTAGAACATCAAATAGTAGCTTCCTTAGTGACAATCGTGGAAAGAGATAGGAGATGAAGAAGATGAAGTGTAAAAAGTCCTTTCATAGTTGCTATAAGGTCTGTATTTATAGGGGAATTCGCTTGTAAACTTGGAGGCCCACAAAGTAAAAGGTCCAAATCAAAGTCCAAAGGTGCAAGGGAGCCGAAGTTGGCTCAATCTCCTACAAAAACTCTCGGTACCGACTAGCTTTAGTAGGGAAGTCCCCCTTTCTTCTACTATTTACCCTTTTTATTTCTGATTCGTTGGATTCCGAACACTTTTCCTTAGAGGTTGAGTTTTTTATGAGATTAATAAGCATAATGTGAAACATATCAAGGTACTTAGTTAATGTTACAAAATTAGATATTGAGGTTTATATCCACCATGTAAACATTGCCTATTTAAATTTGTGTTAATTATCTCAAAACATTATTTACTGTATTTTATAAATATAAAATTTTGAAATTATTTGTATATATTAAAATGTAAATTATATAATCTAATTTTTACTAAGTTAATAAATTTTAAATTCAAATTTTGTATTTAAAATATCTAATTAAGAATTAGTAAAACATTTTAAAATTAAAAATTAGATCTTACAAGCATTAGTTAATATATCATTTATTAAATTTAAATGTGTATATTTATATAAAATAATTATTATAGTCGAAAGTAATATTAGTTTTATTTGTTTATATTTTATATATGTTATATATTTATTTATTTAAAATGCACAATACTGTTTTAATTTGCATAAACAACTTATGTATATTATAAAATAAATATTTAAAATTATATATATGCAAACCATTATTTGGCCAGTAAGAAAAAAAATTATTTATCATTTTATATGATTTATTTTTTTGATTATTTAAATTACACAACACTGTTTTTATATGTATAAATAATATATATGTGTATATATATATATATAAACATGCGTGCATACACTTAAAAGAGTGTCATCACTTGAAAGAGTTTTGTATTTTATTTAGGATGTGTTAAAGCTTGGTTATGGGCTAGAATACATGGGGTTATTACGACCAAGAAGTGGGTGAATGAAGCAAAAAAGTAAACTAAAAAGCGGAGGCTTAGGTTTACTTAAATATGGATTTAGTAGAAATATCTTTCCACCATTTCCTCTTACAATGTTATGCCTTAAGACCCCCTCTCTCTCTTCAGTTTTGGTTAGCCTATACTTGGTCAATAATGGTTCAAATGGACCTCAAAATCCAATAGCAATTAGTTCCATTTAAATCCAATTTAAATTCTTATTTATAATGTACATCGATACGCATATATTTAACTTTTATATACGCAACCAATTAATCTCTAATATAACCCAAAACATTTCTAGAGGCTACCTTGTTAACTAAATACACCCCAAATATTAAATACAATAATAACTAAAATTTGTTTAAATTAATTAATTTGTAACACTTTATAAACTAATTTAACCGAGTAGCGGTTCGAGGATTGAAATGAATCCGATTTTGCGACTCATGGGTGTGAATTCAGTCAGCTATTAATATCGAGCAATTCAAATACTAATGTTCACATGTTACCTTAGTTAGTGGTGTGACAGTTTGGCCAAACTTGCCACTTATAAATCTCATTGGTAAAATCCAATTTTACAAATTTAAACGGTACCTTTTAGCAACGATAATTTACATCAATTCTCTTCGTCAAAACTATACCATTTTAGGATATATGGAATTTTATTTTGGTCAAAATTTCACTATCATCCACATTCAACTTGGTTAGTCCATAAACAAAGTCCCTAGTTTAAAAATAATATTTTTTATTAATCATACTACTCTGGCCATAGATTTTGACTTTGAGTTGACTATATTTGATCATGATACTAACCTCATACAAATGAGGAGATGAGTTATCTATTGAATAGTATTTTACTTCCAATGCTTCATCTCATACCTAACTATAGTCGCTTGATGGTCGCCATAATGATTTAACTATAATCAAAGTGGAGTATCTACATTGAAGCTCAACAGTATTTTTAAGTCAAGAGAATTATGTAATATCGTCACTTGGAGATTTCATGCTTGGCCCAATTGTTATTAACTAACAAGATACTCTCAGATGAGTCATTTCATAATTATCTAACATCTACAAATATATAACCCCTTAGTGTCTCCATCAGCCATGAGTAATATAATATCTAACATTTAGAGAGCGTACGTATTTTGGTCTCGATGGATGTATCAATATCCTTTCTTAAAACACCTTAACCATGAATATTTAAAATAATATGTTATTTTATTTTGTGATGATTTTGTCATATAACAACTCCTTGTAATAATTATCACATAACAGATCATTAAAGGATTTTCTATTTAGTATACTTTAAATTAATTGCTTAATTAATTATACCACTATATAACAAAGTATATAATAGAAATCAAACACCATTATTATGAATAGGAAGTGGTTATAGAGTTAGATATATGTAAAAAATTACATAATTTCCCCTAGGGCTTACCCCTATCTCTCCATTCCTTATCATTAGCCTCTAAAGACACTCCTAATCCAAAAACCCATTGGTTTGTTACACTTCATTCATTATAGTCGGTTAGTTACATCCCACATTCGATCCATTTGATCTTTCGAATACAATTCTTCTTATACGAAAGTCAACCCCAATACACCCACTTTATATCATTTATTAGCTATTCGTATCACAAACATAATTGATTATAATTAGTAGTTTAACAACATCTAATTGGATGCGTTCATCATCATCGATATACATTACTTACTTAATTATAGTGAGTCAACAACACATCCATATAGCATTAAACATAGTAAAAGAGGTCAATAACATAATTTCATAATGAAATAATCCTAGTTCATTAGTTACCACCAAGTTATTAGATTAAACTAAGATAATTTACCATTCTCACATTTATAGAAATTAATTTGTTAATTTCTTATTACCTCCCATGATCATTTATTTAATCACTTTTCAGCCCAAATTTTTTTATTTCACTTAACCACATCATATCAAAAAAAATTGCATCATCTATACCGCTCTAAAATTTTACTTTGGGATTTTCTAAGTTTCTTTGGGATAGAAGCAATCTGATTTGGGTAAAACACATTTCTACTTCGGGCCTATCACCTTATGACTTCAGTCGTGACTTGAGACGTGCACCCTCTCCCCATCGGCCAAATTTATTTTGTGTGTCATAGGCACATGAAGTATATGGTAGGGTCCCACCGACACAATGCAAGTTCACTTCGATATGCACATTCATGATCTTATCATATGGCACCATGCATGCATAGTCTCATCATACACTAGGTGCGATATGGTCTTATCATCACAATATGATCTCATTGGCTATTTACTAGATCTTATGATGTGTTCGATCGAAATGCGTTGTGATGGATGTGTGACGATAAGGTTAAATGATGAGTACTAAACTAAAATTTACGATAGAATGTCCAATCATACGTCTATTCTGGAACAACTCCAATGAGTGTAAAGATAGGCTTATCGCATGTTTGCTCTGGATCTTGGTCTTATCGTCTTTGAGTTTACGATATGGCCATGTCCTTATTTGGTCTTGGTTTAATTGTCTTCGAGTCCAAGAAAGGCCTTATCAGCTTATGTTACATTCGCAAGTGCTTTAGTCAAGTTCTTAACAAAACTTATGTTTTTAGATAAAACATGAGCTTAATTAGGTGATATGAACATGTTTCTATCGTAATATTTGGATATTTCATGTTTATCAACACATTACATCGGGCATGGTCCTTATCACCTTCGAGTTTATGATACGGCCATGTCCTTATCGGCATGCATACATTTTTCCTTGATGTGAATAAACTTTAGATTCCAATAAGGAATTTTTACTTCAATATTCTGATAGGCACATTTTTTTACTTCAATATTCTAATAGAGAAACAATGGCAATTTAGTAACTAAAATTTATTTATAGTTTAAAAAGGAAGATTCTCTGCCCCTCCCCCTTTACACATGTCATTATCTCATTAGTTCATTTTGAACTTTATACTAAAAGGGATTACTATGGACCATAATTTATCTCTCTCACATGGACAATTAACTAATTAAATCTTTTAATTACTTAACAATTTGTTTTCCTCACTTAAAAGTTTATATAAGTTAGGAAAATTATTGGAAATTTTAAAATTTATGAATCACCAAAAAGTAGCTCCAGTAAAAATTTCAGGCCAATATATTATTTTTACTATTTGAAAATATTTAACAGCCAAAGACTTCATATTTTGACCTTAAAAAAATACATTGAAACTAATTTACACATGGAAAAATTTATGAAAATTTGAAACCGAATCTATTATTCCATATCAAAATAACATATCCAAATTCTAAATCATTTAAAACCGATTAGTGATAGAATTATGGTTATGCCCTAAGGGTAATTATGTAATTTTGTTTTATAATCCTAATTTTGTAAATGATCTTCTTTGAAATAAAATATGTTTTTGGTTTTATTTTCTGTTATATATGTTGTTATATTACGATATAAGTAATTAGCAAATAGACACTAAACATGTGTTAGTAGAAAATCCTTAAAAGTAGTGTTTTATCAATTATAGTTATGAAATGTACATAAATATGAGTACTGGATCGATACAAATAAAACACAACTCCATAAATGTTTCTAGTTGAGAAGTATCAAGAAAAGGATATCAATATATCTGCTGAAACTAGTGTACGTAACGTTCTCCATATGATGGACGGTGACTTAGTCGTGACCGTAAGGGACTAAAGAGGTTACATACTCGTAGTTGTTTGGAAAAAAAATCACAAAATGACTCAATGGGAGTCTTCTATAGGTCATATAACTTAGCCAAAAAATAAGATCTCAGAGTAACGACATACAATAGTTTTCTGACTTGAGAGTACTATCAAACTTGAGTGTGTAGACTATACTTTGATTGTGGGCAACCATATAGTATAATGACCATGTTACTGCTATAGTAGGATACACATTTAAACACTTGAAATAACACACCACTCAATGGACGATTAGTAAGTCAAATTAAAGTCGAAATCTCTGACCATAGCAAAACTGTTAATCGATAAATATTATCGGATTGAACTAAGGACTTTAAAATTAACCTACATAATTAATAAGGATATTAATAAAGTTTTTGACCTAAGACCAAACTCTAGCTAGATATCTAAGTGATATAGTGATGATGAAAAAAATACATGTACAAACTATCTTTAGCAGGCGAGCTTATATTAGATCTTAAATAAGATTTCTCTAAATTGATCTATAAGCGTTGAACTTAACCCTACACTATATCTCAGCAAAGCTTATTCAGACTTCAATAGTTAAACAGTTTAAATATTGTTTATCGAGTTCACACCAGAGAGTTAATACAGTCGCATTTTTAATTTTTTCCAGATTTGAAAAAGGATAATACTAATTTATAATTTTTATAAATCAAAAATAAATTAATACAAAAGTTGTATTAAACGAATGTTTAAATTATTTATTTAGAGCTAAATATTGAACAGGACAACGTATAGAAGTTATACGATAACCAGTTTGATAAATGAGCTGGAATTAATTAATTAAAAGTGGATTCAACTATGGGAAAAATGAATTTTTGACTAGGAAAATATCCCCTTTAGGCTCGACCATAGTATCAAAGAGAGAAAAGATATGGTCTCTGGATCTAGAGAAAGAAGGGCATATTTGTGTGTTGAGATTGTTATAAATAGTATAACCTCTACACAAAATTGAAGATACTTTTTCTGCCTCCTCACTTACCATCTCATAGCCAATTCCCTACCCCTTTGGTGTTTCTTTCTCTTAAACTTGCAAATCAACGAGGAAGGAGGGGACCGTGGTGCTCCAAAGAGGAATAACTGTGAGACAACGTACCGATTCTCGGTGTGATCTCTTGGAAATAAGGTCTATCTTCTGATTTAATTTTATATAATTACATAAAATTGATCATCATCAATATAATGTTAAATATATTTTCAACCTTAGTTTGCAAAAAATCAAAATAAATTTTTAATTATATTATTTCAAAACATGAATATATAAATATATACTAACGTATAAACATCTATATATTTGATCTATAAATTTATGTATGTATATACCTTGCTCATATTTATTTTTGATAATAAAAATACTTTCATATATAACTAAAACATATTTATTTTTATGTGTGTGTGTGTATCGACAAAATTATAATACCATAAAACTTGTTTACTATGGGTAAAATTATACATAGATATGTATGTATATATTTGTGTGTATACATAGATATATCAATTATATATACATATTTAAATTAAATATCTTTTTGAAAAGTAAATTATTTTGGATTTGATATATATTTAATATAGATATTTTAATTATTTTATTAAGTCATTTATTAATTATATTGGAAAATATAAATTATTCAAATCATATTTTTTCGATCGTAATTGATTTCAATTAAATAATAATAATAATTGCGGATGAGCTATTTTGTATAATAAATTATTTGAATAAGTCAATGTTTTTAAATTTTGAATTTTATATTGATTAAATAATAATAATCGAAAATAAATTTAGATTATATATATATACATATATTATAAAATTATTTATAATGTTTATTCAATAATTACACTAAATAAAATTATATTTAGTTACTTATATATTTTATGTATGTTAATTTTCAATATGTTTTTAATTGTTATTATTTATGTATATGTTTCAAATATATATGTGTATGTGCGTGCGTGCGTGCGAGTGTATAATGGCTAAAAAAATTGTTTATTTTTGTTTCTTATATATATATATATATGACATTATATATTATATTATACATATTATATATCACATTAGTCAACTTGTTAACCGTAGGACAAAGCAGTCAACTCTCCCATGAACCTTAGTTCGGGTATATATATATTGTTTATAATGTCCATATTATGAATATGAGCATGTCATTTTAAAACAATTAATTGATAACCATAAATTCATTATAAATAAAATCATTTAAATATTATTAAGACATAAATGTTTTAGTTAATAAATTAAAATTAAAACCTTCATTTATAATCTAAATATTAGATTAGATTTAGTATAAACAAATGTTTACTTAAACAAAATTAAAGATCTTGTTTAAATTAATATTTTTTTTTAAATTCACACCTTTTACCCCTCTTCCTTGCACCTACTCACAACAATGGTATCAAAACTCTAAATATGCTTATGTAAATAAATTAACCAACACTAAAGGCAACATTTTAAAAAGTCAAAATAGATGGGTGTCTAGGATGATAGAGTTAGGGGTATACCCTAGGGGTAATTATGTAATATATTACACATATATCCAATTCGATAACAAATCTTGTTCAAAATAGAAGGTATTTTCTTTCTATTATGTACTTGTTATATCATTATATAATTAATTAAGCAATTAATATAAAGTATATTAAATAGAAAATCTTTAATCGATATGTTATATGATAGTAATTACAATGTGTTATAATAATCAGAAATTTATCACACTAAAAATAACATATTATTTTAAATATTCCTAGTCAAGATGTTTTGAGATGGGATATCGATACATCTGTTATGACTAGAGTGCATAACATTCTCCAAATTTTAGGTACTGAATTACTCATGATTGCTGAGGACACTAAGGGGTTACATACTGATAATTATTAGATAACTATAAAATAACTCAATCGAGAGTTTTCTTTCGGTTAATATAACTAAGGTCAAATAGAGAATCTCGAACTGACGATATTACATGGTTTTCTTGATGTAAGAATATAGTTGAACTTTAATGTGGATGCTCTACTTTGATCATAGTTAAATCATGGCATGTCGTCCATTCAATGACTATAGTTGGGTTTGAGTTAAAGCATTAGAAGTGAAACTCTATTCAATAGTGAATTCGTCTCCTCGATTATATGAGGATAGTATCACCATCAATTGTAGTTAACTTAAAGTCAAAGTCTCTAGCCAAAATAGTATGGTTGTCATAATTGTTATTATTGAACTAAGGAATTTGTACTTGGACCGATCAAGCTGAATGTGGATGATGTTGGAATTTTGACCAAAACCAAATTCCATAAGTCCTAATGTGATGTAGCGTTGACGAAAAGAAATAGTATAAATAATCGTTACTACTAGGTACTATTTATAAGTAAAATTTGATTTTACTAAAAGGATGTGTAAGCGATAAATTCAATCAAAATGTCATGCCACTAGCTAAGGCGACGTGTGAACATTAATAGAATTATTTGATATCAGTCGCTGATTGAATTTACATCTTTGAGTCATACAAACATAATGATGAATACTTAAAAAACCACATGATTTAATTAATTTAAAATCATTATAAATTAACTTAATTAATTAATAGTTGTGAAATATTAATTATTAAATTTTATTTTATTTTTTGAATACCATTATTGTTTAATAAGTTGCATATATAAAAGCTATAAATGCGCATATCGATATACGATATCGGTAGAATATTTAAAATATTAATTTCTATGTCGTTTTGGAAAATATTTGAGTCTTATATGCCTCTTTTATGGTCGACCATGTGTGATGAGGGGAGAGATGTAACACCCCTAATTTTAAATAACATTATTCAGAAGATTTAATTAGATAAATTAAATAGAATAATGTAGAGACTAGAATGATATGCGGATTGAGATTTGAAAACTAAATAGAGGTTGTGCCTTAACTAAATGAAATCATAAGAACGGGTTTATAAAATGGTTTTATAAGTTAACTACATAAGAGAATAAGGCAAGTGTATAGTGGGAATGGCCATATATAACTCCATAACTCCTAAACCCTTACCTCATTCTCATTTTCATACTTTCATAAAAAAAAAAGATCAAGGTCGGCCGTAACCCTAGGAGAAAAGAGATCAAAATCAATTAGAGGCTAAGGATTCAAGCAAGGAAGAATTAAGCAAGATCCAATATCGAGTTCCTTATCCAAAAAATAAAAATCTAAACATCTCATATATGTTTTAATCAACATCTTAATTTCGGGTTTAAGGTCTTAAAACCGTTTGGATGATTTGAATGATGATGTGCTTTGATTTTATGCCATTTTTGATTTAAACAAGTATGTTTGTAAAGGGTTTGATTCGATTTTAAGGTTAAATCATGTAAAATGGGTTTTGAATGCCATGGGGATTTAATATGTTATGTAAAACATTATTTTGGAGATGAGTTTAAATTTTCATAATAATCCAAGCTATGGATAACTTATTATGAATTTTGAATGGAAGAAATAAATAATTTGGGTTTAAAATTAATTAAGACAATTATATAAAGGATTGTGGGTCCAAAATTTATGTATGTTAGAAAACCTATTAAAAGAGAATTACGATGGTTTTTGGAGATTTTTCCTATGTGGTTTACTATGGAAATTTAATTAATTAAGTTTGAGGACTTAAATGTCTTAATTATTTTGCTAAGGGGAAAGGATTCTTTGCTAAAATATTTTAATTAATTGGTGGATTTAATAGCCTTTTAGAAAAAGATTTTGGTAAAGGATTTGGCATATAATCATATTTTGACAAATAAGGCAAGTAGGTGAAAAGAAATTTCTTTTAAAGGCTAAAAATCAGTTTTGCTTGGATTTAATACTTCGCCACTTCCATCTGATGGCTTTCGACACCATGCCTCCACCAAGGAACCCATTCGAAACCAAGGTGTTAACAAGAAAACTTGTCAACACCCCAAAGCTGATTTAATAGGAAAAGTTAGTCCTTTTGGTTTCTTTTAATTTATTGGAGTGTGCTAGGATGTGAAGCCTTCCTTAGATTATCCTTTTGAATTAGTCCTTATTGTGAAACTTTTTTTTATTGACCTTTCGACTTGGTCAAAAGGTTTGAATACTCCTCTTTTTTGTCTTTCGAGCTGAATAGAGTAGTTTAGTTATCTCTTCGAAACGGCACTTTCAAAGCGGTTGTGGAAGCTCAAAGGATGGCTCTAAGGTTCAAGGGTATGATTTGTTCTGAATGGTTTTGACCTTGTCGAAAGCTGGAATCTTAAGTGACTTGGGTTTGGACCTAGAATTAAAGGTAAAACTGGCTTGAGTTAAGGTTTCGATCCACTAGAAGGTAGAGGTCCAGTGAAAGGTGGCCTGGAGTAAATAACCGGGATTACTTGAAAATGCAGGGGTTTCGACCAGGTCAGAAGAGGACTTTCGATGTGGTCGATACCTGAAAAACACGGTTAGATCTAATAAAAGCTTTTGAAACAATTAAGTAATCAAGAATGCTGAGATCTTCCCATTATTAATTCAACGGAACCTTTATTGATCTAATGATGACTTTATGGAACAATTTTTCCCAATTTGATTCACAAATTAGGCTTACACTTTTAGAATTAAGAAAGTATAAGTATAGAACGAATGAATCTGGCTCCCCAAAACCAGACCCCATGGTCTTATTTATAAATGCAGGTCAGCACCTTTCAACCTAATGCTTTCGACCTGGTCGAAAGGTGGCTTCAGAATTGCCTTTAGAATGCTTTCGATTCCTTTAACACTTGCGCATCCCTCTGCAATGCTTTCGAATGGGCTTGAATGCTTATGTCTTTGTCGAAAGGGATGGTTGCGCCTTTCTTCTTTATGTAGCTTTGCAGGAGATTTCCACTCTGTCGATAGGCTACCTTCAGGAGTTTCGAAGGTGTGTTGAAATGCTGATGGTTTCGATGCGGTTAATAGCTTTCAAACTTTTTCTTATGACTTGTTGCGGAACCTTCCCTGGATATTAATGGCTTGGACCGGTTCGAAAGGCTTGGTGTTAGTGCCAAAATTGGTCACTAACACCCAAATGTAAATGAAAGCACCAACTAACAGTCACAGATAACAGATAGAGTGTATGTAGAGAGTATAAATATAACGAGCAGTAGAAATTAAAAACAAAGCAGAAAACACAGTGGATTTATAGTGGTTCGGCTAACTCTGGCCTACGTCCACTCCAAAATTTTCCTTTTTATTGATATGAGAATCAATTACATTTACAATCTGGAGTTTTCAAAACAATTATGGCGGAGTAGCCTTAATAAGGAAGAAGAAGGGAAACATAAGATCCCTTTTCTGAAGTCCCACATGCTGTATTTATAGGCAAAATCCTGGTTATTGGGCTTCCCAAGTGATACGGGCCCACTAAGACCTTGGCTGAGCTCACACCCTTCACCTCGACCGATCCCAAGTCCTCCATCAGTCGACCTGAAGTAACCATGGTAATGACCCGAAGTGAAATGCTCAGCGACTCGAAGTAACATGACCTATAGCCTAGGCCGAACCCAAGTTGAAGTAACACTCACCCAAATGCCGAACCGAAGCACTCCCTAATGCCGAACGACCACTAATGCCGACCGACCCATTCCTCCCAGACCGAACGACCACCAATGCCGACCGACCCATTCCTCCCAGACCGAACGACTACCGACTACCAATGCCGACCGACTCATTCCTCCCAGGCCGAACGACCACCAATCCCGAATGACCCATTCCTCCCAGACCGAACGACTACCGACTACCAATGCTGACCGACCCATTCCTCCCAAACCGAACGACCACCAATGCCGAACGACCCATTCCTCCTAGACCGAACGACTACCGACTACCAATGCCGACCGACCCATTCCTCCCAGGAACGACCACCAATGTCGAACGACCCATTCCTCCCATACTGAACAACTACCGACTACCAATGCCGACTGACTCATTCCTCCCAGACCGAACGACCACCAATGCCGAACGACCCATTCCTCCCAGACCGAATGACTACCGACTACCAATGCCTACAGACCCATTCCTCCCAGACCGAACGACCACGAATGCCGACCGACCTATTCCTCCCACACCGAACGACCACCAATGCCGACCGACCCATTCGAGACTCCCTCGAGACTCCATCATCCCGACTCCCTCGAGACTCCAACATCCCGACTCCCTCGAGACTCCAACATGCCGACCCACTCCGGACTCTAACATGCCGACCTGCTCCAGACTCCAACATACCGACCCACTCGAGACTCCAACATGCCGACCCACTCTTGACTCCCTCGAGACTCCAACATTTCGACCCACTCGAGACTCCCTCAAGACTCCAACATCCAGACTCCCTCGAGACTCCAACATCGAGCCATTAGCCTATGCAGATCCACTTCATCCAATCCAATATCCATCTTCCAAGCGCACTACATCATCTATCCGTCCAGTCGACTTAAACCTGTCGTATTCCAGTCTCGACAAGCGAGTAGTCGATTTAGTTAAATCCACCGGTCCGCGGCCTTTCCAAAAGGCGGGTTAACATTTGCCCCCCAAAACATGCCCTACGATAGGAAGGCGTATTTTGAATAGCCTTCAATCCATCGTCCACATTCCATCCATAGCCATACAATCCGATCCGCAATCTAATCCGTTTTATCCTAGTGCCATTGCCGTATCCTTATTTGAATCCGCAACTGCTCCGAGTTGATATCCGATTATGAATTGAATAACCAAACCCCGAGCCAATTCCATAGCCATCTGAACCTGTCAACCAAGTTTTAATTAATTCAAATCCAATAACCAAATCCATGACCACTGCGGGCCGATATCCTGTTCCGACCCCGACTCTCCGGTCAAGGGCTTTTATGTTTTCCGACCTTGGCTCTCCGGCCAAGGACTTTTAGATTCTCTGACCTTGGCTCTCCGGCCAACTACTTTTTATATTCTCCAGCCTCGGCTCTCCGGCCAAGGACTTTTACATTCTCCGACCTCTGCTTTCCGGCCAAGGACTTTTATATTCTCCGGCCTCGGCTCTCCGGCCAAGGACTTTTTTATATTCTCCGGCCTCGGCTCTCCGGCCAAGGACTTTTACATTCTCCGGCCTCGGCTCTCCGGCCAAGGACTTTTACATTCTCCAGCCTCGGCTCTCCGGCCAAGGACTTTTACATTCTCCGGCCTCGGCTCTCCGGCCAAGGACTTTTTTATATTCCCCGACCTCGGCTCTCCGGCCAAGGACTTTTTAATATTACCCAGCCTCGGCTCCCCGGCCAAGGACTTTATAATATTGTGTTCGAGTCCATTCCATCGCTCTCCAGCGAAGGGACTCGTAACTTGCGATCACTGCCCGTCTCACCGGTCGGGGCCGTGATCGCGAGACCTGTATTATTTATTACATTGATCCAAATCCAATCATTCAAAATAAGAGTTTTTACAACCAGGGAAAACCAAATAAATGTATGTACATTCAAGGAAGAAACCAAAGTTTTCAGGAAAACGAAAAGAAAAACAGGATTTCATAGACTCGAGCAATACAGTTTATCATCGTCTCAGAGCATGCCTAGGGACCGTTCTTGATCCCATACATGTGTAAGTGATTTAATCATATTACTTCGAGTTCTATTACTTATTCAAAGCCATAAATCTATTTAGTTTATAACAAGCCGACGTTGCCTAGATCCAGTGCCATCTTCGTTCGAGGTGGGCAGTGGCCGCTCATGTTCCACCACCACAGCTCGATTCATCACATATTGTTGTAGATGACCATTCCTTACACGCTCCTCAACGATATCCTTTAAATGCCTGCAATCGTTTGTGTTGTGCCCATCCAGCTCATGGAATAGGCAATGCCTTCCCGATGCCCGCTCATAATCAGAGGGTTCCCTTCTTGTCGGCCTTCGATACTGGAGGTGCCCTCGAGTATCCAAGTAAATTCTTTCCAGAGTTTCAGTTAGCTCCATGTAAGAAGAAAACTTTGACTCCCTCCGAGGCCTTTTCGAAATGCTACCGTTTCCATTCATTTTCCTTTTCCCTTTATCATCTTTATTTGGATCCTCCCTGGGTGGACCTCCACCCCTTACTGCATAAGCTTCAGCCTTTCTCCCTTCTCTCTCAGCCTACGCATCCTCCTGCCTCTGGAACCTTTCCGCCTCATGGTAGAACTCCCCGAGATCCCTCGGTGGGTCCCGTTCCAATGATATCTTGAAATCCGAATTATCTGCAATTCCTGAAATTGCCGCCATCAAAACCATCGATGGATCGGGTCGATCCACCGAAGCCACCGTCGCATTGAATCTGGTTAAGAAATCCCTGAGCGACTCTCCTTTCCATTGTTTCATCGATGTTAAAGTCATTACGTTCTTGGGTCTGACTATGTGGACCCGAAACTGTCTTATAAACCTTTCAATCAGCTCCGTCCATGTGCCGATAAGGCCACTCTCCAGCTGTCTGAACCATAATGCTGCAATATCCGTCAAATACAAAGGGAAGCATCGTGCCATGACCTCCTCCGATGATCCCAGCACTTCCATATGCCTTATGTACCTCGTTAAGTGAACAGTGGGATTCGTTCTCCCATCATACATCTCCAATGTGGGTAGTTTGAAATCTGGCGGGTTTCTAGCTTGCCTGATCGCAGGAGCAAAGGGACTCCTATTCACATCCTCCAAGTCTCTATTTACCAATCTGCCTCTCATGGCTCGCCTAACCATCTCCGCCAACCTATCACTATCGCCGAGCTTTGTCCTTGTCTGTTGCCTCCAATCTACCCCCCAAGTTCACGAGGGAATCCTGGAACTTGCTCTCCGAAATGAGTATCCATTCCTCTACCGACACCATGTTGTACAGTTCCACCTAGTACTCTGCCCAGGATTGGATCAACATGCTCCAGGGGAGTGCCCCCTAGTTCTGGTGCTGCTCCTGATGGTCCTGCTCGGTTCTGAACTCCGGTTGCTTCGTGCTCCTGACCCCTACCTCCAGCATCTCCTACAGTTTCGTTAGCTTGATTTTGCACTCCAGTTTGTCCAGCTTGTCGAAGCAAATTCTGCATCATCTCCTTTTGTCTTTTTAGAAGCTCTTCATGCATAGCTCCCATCATCATCTCCATCTCGTCCCGAGTGATGAAGACCGAAGCCTGGTTCGCTCCCGAGGAAGCTTCCTAACTCCATTCATGCTGACTCCATTCAGTCCTCTGTCTTCTTGTCGATTGTCGTGCCATAGCTCTCCAAACCCCAGACCCTAAGCTTTCAAATCCAAAGTCCAAGTTGTAGAATCCCTGAGTGCTAACGTTCTCAGTGAAAGCACCAAAATGTTAGCGCCAAAATTGGTCACTAACACCCAAACGTAAATGAAAGCACCAACTAACAGTCACAGATAACAGATAGAGTGTATGTAGAGAGTATAAATATGAAAAGCAGTAGAAATTAAAAAGAAAGTAGAAAAAATAGTGGATTTATAGTGGTTCGGCTGACTCTGGCCTACGTCCACTCCAAAATTTTCCTTTTTATTGATATGAGAATCAATTACAGTTACAATCTAGAGTTTTCAAAACAATTATGGCAGAGTAGCCTTAATGAGGAAGAAGAAGGGAAACATAATGGAGATCCCTTTTTTGAAGCCCCATATGCTTTATTTATAGGCAAAATCCTGGTTATTGGGCTTCCCAAGTGATACGGGCCCACTAAGACCTTAGCCGAGCTCACACCCTTCACCTCGACCGATCCCAAGTCCTCCATCAGCCGACCCGAAGTAACCATGGTAATTACCCGAAGTGAAATGCTCAGCGACTCGAAGTAACATGACCTATAGCCTAGGCCGAACCCAAGTTGAAGTAACACTCACCCAAATGCCGAACCGAAGCACTCCCTGATGCCAAACGACCACCAATGCCGACCGACCCATTCCTCCCAGACCGAATGACTACCGACTACCAATGCCGACCGACTCATTCCTCCCAAACCGAACGACCACCAATGTCGAATGACCCATTCCTCCCAGACCGAACGACTATCGACAACCAATGCCGACCGACCCATTCCTCCCAGATCGAATGACCACCAATGTCGAACGACCCATTCCTCCCAGACCGAACGACTACCGACTACCAATGCCGACCGACCCATTCCTCCCAGACCGAACAACCACCAATGTCGAACGACCCATTCCTTCCAGACCGAATGACAACCGACTACCAATGCCGGTCGACTCATTCCTCCCAGACCGAACAACCACCAATGTCGAATGACCCATTCCTCCCAGACCGAACGACTACTGACTACCAATGCCGACCGACCCATTCCTCCCAGACCGAACGACCACTAATGCCGACCGAACCATTCCTCCCACACTGAACGACCACCAATGCCGACCGACCCATTCGAGACTCCCTCGAAACTCCAACGTCCCGACTCACTTGAGACTCCCTCGAGACTCCAACATCCCGACTCCCTCGAGACTCTAACATGCCGACCCACTCCAGACTCCAACATGTCGACCCGCTCCAGACTCCAACATACCGACCCACTCAAGACTCCAACATGCCGACCCACTCGTGACTCCCCCGAGACTCCAACATGCCGACCCACTCGAGACTCCCTCAAGACTCCAACATCCCGACTCCCTCGAGACTCCAACATCGAGCCATTAGCCTATGCAAATCCACTTCATCCAATCCAATATCCATCTTCCAAGCGCACTACATCATCTATCCGTCCAGTCGACTTAAACCTGTCGTATTCCAGTCTCAACAAGCGAGTAGTCGATTTAGTTAAATCCGCCGGTCCGCGGCCTTGCAAAAGGTGGGTTAACACTTGGCTTGGCTCTCGAAAGGGTTATTCTGACCAAGGCATGTTTCTGAGTGGTTTGAATGAAGGCGAAACCTTTCGTAAGTTTGGTGCACATATGAAGAGTTGTCATTCGTTATCTTTGAAAGGTGTTGCTTTAACTCATCCGAAAGGTCTTCATGCATGCAGAAGCACCTGCTTCAAAAGGTAGTCACTGAAGCGGAAGGGTGCTTTTGACCCTTTCGACCCTATCAAAAGGTTGTGTTACTTCTGGACTTTGACTGTAGCATCCCGTTGACTCCTCGAATGGTCTTGCCGGAGCTTATTTCTCTTGTTCTTCATTATCTTTCATTCAATTCTGGTTACGACAAGGTCGAAAGGATATTTGGTAGTAACATTTGCCCCCCTTGTGAAGGGATGCCCTTGACTTTCTAAGTCAATCATTTCGAAACCCTAAATGTTTCCCGCCTTTTGGTATTCCAGCATGAATCGGAATCGTTCATTTAAATCTAATCGAACGACTCACCATCTTTGATGACTTTTCTTATAAATCATGTTCTCCTCTTTTCTTCTTTCGTTTACCTGCAAATGAAATAAACTTCCAACAAAATCAAAGTTCTTAAACTTTCAAATAATCTTTGTTTTCCACAATCAAAAACCCAAATCTAAAGTAAGTTTACGTTTTTTTGTTTCTCGAATCTTTCCCTTCTTCATTTACAGTAAATTTCAGTTTCAAAAACTTTAACAGTTTGGACTTTTAATAATTGTTTTGATTTACTGGAAACTGTTTGAGTTCTTATTTGCTTGAAAGCATCATTTAATTTAGTTTCATGGTTTATTTGATTTACCTTTTCTATAATCCTTGTTTTAATCTTACCTGATTCGAAATTCATTGCTATTGTGTTTTTTAGAGAATTCGAAGATTTATCTCTAAGACTTCAAAATTTTAAGTATTTTATTCGCGTCTAAACCCATTTGTTTATTAGCTTTAAAAATTTTGGGTTTTGATTGGATTTGGGGAAGAAGGAGTTTTCGGTGTACTTCATCTAGAAGTCATGAGTGGTATGAATTAAAATTTGGCACCAGGATTTTACCTTTCTATCCCTTCGATGGGGATTAAGGCGGCATTTTACTGTTTTTCTTTTTCAGCCACTTTAGATGAGGTCAAAAGGTAACCTAGCGCCAAATTTAATTGACCTTGTTGAAGGGTTGATGAATTAGTTCGAAATCGACCTCTCTGCAAGCAGTTTTACATTTGAGAGTATCCCAATACCTTTCGAAGAGCTTGGCTAACATGTCCTTCTAAATAGTTATCCAGTGTATTCTTTCGATAACACAAATTTTGTTTATGGGTTTCGCACCCTTTAATACATACTTACTTTCATATATTGTATAGATTGAATTAGAGAAAACATACTTTGTATAAGTTGCAAATTAAGTAAATGTTTCGACTTAGTCGAAACCTATTGTTTCGATTGAAATTTAGTTGATGGTATGCTTTCGAAACCCTACATTCCTTTCTATTCTGTCAAAACCTTCTGTAACTAATGAGTCGAAACCTCCTATAATCATCTTTCTCCAATATTGTCGAAACGTTCCTAGCCTTCTTATTTTTTAACAGTACGACTTCAACCTAAAACCTTTCGACTTAATTGGTATATAAGGTTTTGACAGCATTCATGTCCCCCTGGTGAAACTAAGATTATATGTTTCGACAATGTCGAAGGGTCTTTTCTCTTGTTTATTGAATATTGGTAGTGTATACTTTGTTCCTGTTTGTTGTGTAGGTTTCAACTGTTCCCCTCTAATAACAAAGCTTTTATTGAGCTTCCAACATTGTTGAAGAGGGTTGGTTGGACATACATTTCCTTCCTCTCTTTCGACCCTGTCGAAAGCTCGATGAATGTTTATACTTGGGCTTTCGACATTGTTGAAGGAGGGTTTGTTAAGTGTTAACTCCTATTTCCCTTTCAACTCTGTCGAAAGCTCAGTAAATATCATTTTTTAATTTAAACATTCTTTTAAGAATATGAAGTTTCATATCTTGTTTGATGTCCAAATTATTGTGATAGGTTTCTAGTAATCCATGAAATAATGTTAATTTCATAACAAACTGTAATTTCTAACTAGAACGTTTTTGTGAGAAATGCGGATTAAGGATCTTAAGGCTAGATTTAACACTAGAGGGGGGTGAATAGTGTTTTAAGAAATTTGTTAATCTTTTTGAGTTTATCTTACTTTATTAACAATGTATGCACTAATCAGACACAGATATGAACACAGAATCAAACACAGATGCAAATATAAAGTAAAAGCAGTAAAGGAAAGAACACACCGGATTTTATACTGGTTCGGAGTTACCCTACATCCAGTCCCGCACAACTAAGTACGGATTTCCTTTCAAAAGCAATTCAACAATTACAACCCTCGATTTCAAGGCTACGAGGTACACCCTCCAGAATACCAATCCTCTAGGTAGGGATACTTGATTTCCGGGGCAACAAGTTCACCCAATTGATTTCCAAGGCTACAATCACACCTTTTCTCGCTTGATTGATTTACAAGGCTACAATCACACCTTTTCTCGCTAATATATTACAAAGAAACCTATAACTCTGAATAGCACTGAGAACCTTATAGAGATAGTGATGTAGAATCAAACTAGAAGTAATCGAGTATGATTCGATGTTGATTTTGGCAGAGTAATGGTATGATTTTGTAATAAGAAATATGGAAGATGAAGAGGAGTGAAAAACATAAAAAGTGATTAAAAATTCGTTGAAACTGACCTCTATTTATAGAAAACCAACAGCCATGACCATTCATGAAGAGTTATGGCGAATAGACACTTCTTTTGAAATTTGAATTTGAACTTCAACTGTCACTATGTCGACATACTACCTAGGGGCATGTCGACATCCCTCAGCCAAAAATGATAATTTGAATTTCTATAAAAACAATATTTATCTTATATAAAAACTATTTAAAACTTTATAAATATACTTGAATATAGTTGAAATTCATAAGTAAATATAAAGAACAATATATACATAATTTAACTATAATTTTATATTTAAATCTAAGTATAAATATTAAAAGTTAAATATATTATTTGAAAAGACATTTAAAATCAGGAGTATTTTGACTTTGAAATTAAATATGTTTTGAGGCTAAAATTATTTAAAATCAGGATAGAGTGTTTTGAATCTTTTAAAAGGAAAGTTTTGAAATCATTTTGAAAACAAGATAATTTTGTAAAATCATTTGAATTAAAATTAGTGGATACAAAACAATGTCCCACTAGATTTTCGTAGGTTCCATCCTACTTAGGGTTCCATCCCTTTAACGGGCTCGAAGTGGATTCCATTCCACGAATAAATTTGATATTAAGATGCCAGTGCTTTTCTACGAGTTTTAACAAATATTCCTAATAAAACAGACTTAACCTTGAACTCTTGATAATCTTGATACTCATGAGTCTTCTATCTCTGTATCTTGAATCTCTATACTATACAGTCTTCATTCTTGATACCTGCATGGTTAGATCCTGCAAATACATATATATCTAAACTTGTAATGTTAGTATTTATATTTTATAATCTATTCTAAGGTTGTTGTCATCAAAACCATCATCTCAAGGACTAACAATCTCCCCCTTTTTGATGATGACAACCTTTGTTTATAAAATATTCCTTCTATCCTAATAACTCCCCCCTAAAACTAACAACTCCCCCTTAATCTATGCCTAACTACCCTATTTTATACTTCTCCCCCTTTGTCATCAACAAAAAATTACTCCCCCTTATTCTTGGACTTCAATACCTGCATTGATAAACTATATAACGAAATATATACTATATAGATTAAGAAATAATGATACTTATGAGCATAATAAACTTAATTAAAAACTATATTAATTTTAGTGTATATATATACATGTTTCACACAGCAAACTTCAAACCAAATGAAATCAATCCACACAAAGTATCAAATCAAACCAAATCAAACAAATTAATTCAAACAAATCAAAGAAAGACAATTAAACGTTACGAGGAACATCAACCCATCCTTCTTCTCCAAAGATAAGGTCTTGTTTGATGGCATCCCAATTTTCATTATCAACAGATAGAGAAACGAGAGGATGTGCTTCGTTATCATCCTTGTGCAGGGAGGAGATCATCCATCGAATTGCATCGAAGTGTCTCTCTTGTTCCTTGATCATCTGCATTTGACTTAATTCTAAGTGACGCTGATTACGGAGGATGATAGAGAGAATATTCTTGAATGAATTGAGTGTTTCTTCAAGATTTTCAGATAGATTATGAATAGGATTGGCCATAATTGAATTAGAGAAAGAAATGAAGGATATAGATAATGAGAAATAAATTTCAGTGAAGATTTCTGGAAGACAAAGGTATATATAGGTGTAGAAATTCGTTTGAAATGAATAGATATTTGGTAGTTATTCAAATTTCAAATTCAAAATCAATAGTCACTTCTGACCAGTACATGTCGACTTGGTCAAGGGGGGTATGTCGACATACTTCAGTGAAAATTGATGATAATTTTATTTTGTGAATAATGATGTATATATATTTCTATAATATACTAACATTTATTCTAGATATAAAATAAGTTAGATGACAGGAAGGAAATTCAATTTCATTGCATAATTGGATAATATAATGATTAAACATAAGGAACTACATGAACATTCGAAATAAAATAAACTAAGACAAATACAGTAAGATGCTAAAAGATAAAACTAGTTAGAAGATGAAGATGATGAAGATAGTCCAAGTTTCTTGCTGACTTTTGAAAAGAACTTATTCATCTTCGAAGACATGTTATCCAACTTCTTACTAACGGATCGTTTTAAAATCCGTTGATTCTCCACAATTATCTTTTGGTTTTTGAGAAGGGTTTTGTTGGATGGATTGGAAGGGTATTCAATACTTTCTAAGGATGTTTCACCTTCTTCTTCTTCTTCTATTTCCATTTCATCCCTTTCTTCTTCTTCTTCCTCTTCCATTTCTTCATGAGCCAAACGCTCTTCCTTTTCGATAAGAGTCTCACAAGGTTGAAAAACATATGGGATTTTCATGAGGGAAATGTTTGAGATATTAAAAACTTTTCTAGAGACAAATTCTTCACCTTTGAAATCCACTCCAAAATAGTTAAAAATCCGAGTAAGGTAAATTCCATGATATAAAGTGTTTTCTCCCATTTCAAAAATTTTAGGACGAAGTTCATCCAAAATAACTTGCGCCCAATTGATGTCATAATTTCCAAAAATACCAAAAAGTGCTTTGCACACTTTTAAGGTAGGATTGTTAAAGTTTCCCGATCTTGGGGTCAAAGTATGTTGCAAAAGAAGATTAACAATCCTTGCTTTAGGACGAAAGTTTTGGTTTTTAAATTCAAAATTTTCATCTCCTTCAAAAATATGATGAAATGTCTCACGATCATGTTCATCGATTTTAAAACTAGAAAGATCCATTCCCGTGTTTTTGCAATTGAGAATGGTACCCAAGAGATCACAATTCAAAACAATTTGAGTCCCTTTGACACTACTCCAAATTTCATTCTCATTTCCATTATAAAAAGCACGGTTTAGATTAGCATAAAAGATTTTGACAAGATTAGGATAGCAAACAAAATCGTTTTGAGAAGAGTCAATAAGACTTAAAACACCATTGTTTGCAAAAAGAGAATCAATTTCATAAGAAGAAAAATCTTGAAAAATAGCAAATTTTCCGGGATGGACTTTGGCATATTTAGCATAATTGATGTATGCTTTAATTGCCTCCGGATCATTGAATAATTGCTCTTTGATTTTTCTGGAAATTCTCATGGTTGAGGGGTTGCTTGAAGAAGCCATTAGAGTAGAGAGTAGAGTGCTTGAAGATATGAAGAGAGAGATTGAATTTGAAAATGAAAGTGAAAAGATGATAAAAGATAGTGGATAAATAGACTTTCAAAGGACATATTCTCTGGTCAAAAGGTATCTTTTCAGAGAAATAAATGAAGTGAAAAGGTGGAGGGAAATTCAAACATTTGAATTCAAAATTTGAAATTCAAATTCAGGTAGGCATGTCGACATCGTGGTAGGGGCCATGTCGACATGTGCCTGTGAATTTTCATGATATGATTTTCCTAAGACATCTAATATACATATATATAAATATTATTATTAATGTCTATATTTCTGAAATATTATTTTACTTATAATATATTTCATAATGTGTCAAAAATAATAAAAATAATAATAATAAAATAATAGTAAAAATAGAAAATAAATTTTAAAATTCAAACAGCATATCAATTTAAAATCAATCAATCAAGCAACTAATTCTATGCAAGCAATTTCAACCAATTATATTGTAAACGTGTACCTTGTTCTGAGTTCGTTTCTTTGAACTCGTCGGAGTCGTGAACTGCAGTGAAACACAAATTCGAGTTATCCGTCTTCTGATCATCATCACTTGAGGATGAGTCTGAGTCATCTAGAGTAGCAGTAAATGCATGCTTCCGTTTCTTTGCTGGTTCATTGTTCATAAGAGGATTCTGCCTTTCTGGATACGGACAGTTCTTTTTGATATTACCTGGTTCGTCACAATTGAAGCATTTGATAAAGTTTGGTACTGTAGTCTGATTACCGTAATTCTTAAAGTTTTTTCTCTTGGAACTATTCAATTTTCTGTACTTCAGAAATTTCTTAAAATTTCTGGTCATAAATGCTATCTCTTCATCATTGTCACTGTTTGAGTCTGATCCATCGGTCAATGCATTGAATGCCATTGATTTCTTTTCAGATGCTTTGCTTTCTCTTCTCCCGATCATTTGAACTTCAAACGACATTAGATTTCCAATCAATTCTTCTATCTTTAAAGTACTGATGTCATTTGCCTCTTCAATTGCAAGTGTCTTTTGATCCCATTCTGGAGTGAGAGAATTTAAAATTTTTCTGACTTGATCTTCTTCCGAAAATTCCTTTCCCAAAGATATTAAAGAATGCACAATATCTTGAAATCGACTATACATATCTGAAATAGACTCATTAGTATCATTTTAAATAACTGAAACTGATTTGTGAGCATGGAAATTTTGGTCTGTTTAACTTTGCTTGTTCCTTCGTGAGTTACTTGCAAAGTTTTTAGATTTCATATGCAGACTTACAAACTGACACTCTATTAAATTCATTTCTTTCAAGTGAACAAAACAGAATATTCATTGCCTTAGAGTTATTTTGTGCAACAGTCTTTTGCTCAGTGGTCCACTGTGCAAAATCAGTTGTGGGTTCAGAATATTCAGTTTGTGTGATATTCCAAGTATCTAATCCTACAGATTGTAAATATATTCTCATCCTACATGCCCAATATGCATAGTTACTGCCATTAAAAAGTGGTGGTCTGGTAGTAGACTGACCTTCTACAAATGAACTAGTGTTAGAAACAGTACCAGTGTTGGTAGCCATTTTGAAAACTTTTCAATAAATCAGATTATGAAACTTTTG
Source organism: Allium fistulosum (assembly GCA_030737815.1). NCBI lineage: Eukaryota > Viridiplantae > Streptophyta > Magnoliopsida > Asparagales > Amaryllidaceae > Allium > Allium fistulosum. The sequence goes on along the minus strand of CM060904.1, from coordinate 1,186,122,504 downwards.
AAAACCAATGCTCTGATACCAAATGTGAGAAATGCGGATTAAGGATCTTAAGGCTAGATTTAACACTAGAGGGGGGGTGAATAGTGTTTTAAGAAATTTGTTAATCTTTTTGAGTTTATCTTACTTTATTAACAATGTATACACTAATCAGACACAGATATGAACACAGAATCAAACACAGATGCAAATATAAAGTAAAAGCAATAAAGGAAAGAACACACCGGATTTTATACTGGTTCAGAGTTACCCTACATCCAGTCCCGAACAACTAAGTATGGATTTCCTTTCAAAAGCAATTCAACAATTACAACCCTCGATTTCAAGGCTACGAGGTACACCCTCCAGAATACCAATCCTCTGGGTAGGGATACTTGATTTCCGGGGCAACAAGTTCACCCAATTGATTTCCAAGGGTACAATCACACCTTTTCTCGCTTGATTGATTTACAAGGCTACAATCACACCTTTTCTCGCTAATATATTACAAAGAAACCATAACTCTGAATAGCACTGAGAACCTTGTAGAGATAGTGATGTAGAATCAAACTAGAAGTAATCAAGTATGATTCGATGTTGATATTGGCAGAGTAATGGTATGATTTTGTAATAAGAAATGTGGAAGATGAAGAGGAGTGAAAAACAGAAAAAGTGATTAAAAATTCGTTGAAACTGACCCCTATTTATAGAAAACCAACAGCCATGACCATTCATGAAGAGTTATGGCGAATAGACATGAAATGACCCACTTCATAAATTTTTTTTTAAGTGGCCATTTAATCAAGAAAATGTTATATTCCAATTTTCTTCTATCCAGGATCTTTATGCCAATAAGAATATTGGTTTGCTTAAATCATTTAAACTTATATATATGAGGATACATAAGCTACTTCCTACTTGAATCAGAGTACAAAAGTTTGGAAGAACAAATCTGTTTGGGGATCATTTTACAGAAATAATCCCTACATAGCAATTAAGTTTCAAAACTCAGATCTTCTAAATATACATGGATTATTGCATGACTGTTGATTTCAGATCTAAGACTTGGCATTTTACATGAATTCCCATAATTTTATTACTGCATGAACAGTGCTTTTGCTTGTGCATGTGTGTGTGCATGTTCCTGTGCATGTGTGTGTCAGAAGGAAAGTTCAGGTGCCTTATTATTATTTTTTCTTGTTAACAAAATGTCTGAGTCTACCCTATACTTGGGTGATAAACATGGCTGAAAACTTAACTAAAAATTCTTTAGTGCTGGCTTAACCCAGGCTCATGGAAATGGTCATGTTAGCCACATTCAACTTGCACTTTTCTTAAGCAAAGTACATACCATTTTGTTTTCTTTTCTAAATTACTCAAATCCTCACTCTGCCAGATTTTTATTTCAACTTAAACATGAATTTCTCTCACCAAATATCTAGTTGTTCAATTAGTTTATGAATTCTCATAATCTCAGGTTTTCTATCATCATGAATTAATTAACCAGGGAGCTTTAAAAACTTCATCACTTAGTAAAACATTTTCAAATAGAATCCATAAGTCTCCACTGAAACACCCACTTCAGTTCAATACTTACAAAAACAGTGAATAATAATACATTAATTTTCCAAGCAATTTAAACAAAATAGCTTAACATAGTTCCACATAGATATCTAATTTAACTTCAGCAAAGTCTTTAAATATGTCATCCAATTTCCTTAGCAGTTAACTCATCCAAAGCTTGGTCAATAAAATTCCTATTTCCCTGCATAATCACCATGAACTGCCTCATACAAATATGAGACACCCAATGGTGCATAAACACAAAAGGGTCAGACTAATGTCTGGTATGAGTAATCTACCTGAAAACATGATTTTATAATAACTTTTACTTATATTCAAATACTTTGAATGAATTAAGGAACTCAGTATCATCCCTGTGCATGTTTTTTGTGTGGCATGTGCATTCAGGTCAGTGCTAAATAAGTCATGTATGATTCAAGTGGTTTAGTTCAGAAAAAGCAATCATAAGATTCACCAATAAAATATCATAAACCAATCAATGCAAACATCAATTCAGTCATCAAACTCCCTTTACAAATTTACTGGCCATCAGGGACTTTACCCAAGCCTCACCTGAACCTACTTCTATTGTTCACTATCAAATGTTATATGGTCTTTAGCTACTTTCTCTTTTTTTTTAACACACACTGCCTGGGACATCTCTCTCTGTTAACCCAGCACACTCAGGCCCCTGGGTATAAACATACCATGTGTGAGCTTGCAAAGTTCACCTTGCCAAGCTATATTTTGTAGCCCTAAGATCCAAAATCCTTAGTTAAATTACTAAGTGTTAATTTTCCTTTTCATAATTGTGCTAACCCCTTCTGTATCTCACTTTTCAATTAGAAGAAAATAAACAATTCAACCAACAAGTATTCATCCAGAGATGGGTAAGTCATATTCTCAGAAGCAAACACTTAATCATGAAAACAGATGTGATTCCTTAGTATATCATTTTTCCTGTGGGTTACAATGGATCCAGTTGTACACATATGGTCCTAAGTAATTTACTAGTTATCTTTTCTTACCTCTGGTTCAATCAGATTCATATTAATCTTGGAGATCTGGCTAAACCATAAGTATATTTTGATTTGGGTAGTTCATAAAACATAAGAGCTCAGCACATGTACAACATTGCACTCCTACATTTTCTTTTGTTTTAGTTAATATGAGACATAAGCAACAACACAATGTTGCAGCCCCATATTTCTTTCTATTTTCAGACCATATATCTACCACATGAATCCGGGGATTTTATAAACAACTTTATGAAGAAAACTTATAAAAGAAATCACTCCATCTCAAAGTTAACCCATATCACAGATAAACATTTTAAAACATGAATTCATGACTCTTATCTTTTTGGGTAAATCACAGTGAGGGGTTTTACACTTAAACAGATCATTAACAATCCAAAGTTATCAAATCATAAAACATAACTTGTAAAAGAAAATGAATGATTAGTTCAAATAGGCTGCCTCAATATTCAGGACTTAATGCCAAAGTTTTCAGTGAGGTTACTCACCCTTAATTCCTTTTTCCTCTCACTCTTCTTTTGATCCTTTGCCTTCCTCTAACTCCAATGGCTAGTACTTCTTATCTTCTCTGGCTTATGTTCTTATTTTTCCTTTAGGTTATGAAGAGCAAAATGTATGATCTCACTATACTAAGCCTCCTTATATAAATCCTGACTGTCACTAGGGTTTTAGGGAATTACCCAATGTCAGTTTTGCCCCATAAGGTGATCTGCCCTACACTTGATTCGTATATACAAGAAAAGGGTATGTGGTCCTTGATATATATATTTTTTCAGAAAAAAACTTCATTCTTTTAATCTTACACCGGGTCATGTTATCTTCATGACTTTAATTTTCCTAAGCAAAAGAATTGCTGGAAATGGATAAAGTGCCTATTTAAAGGTTCATACCATTTCCATGCAAGCCTTGTTTTCTACCTGCAATGTTTGACTGTATACATGTATAACATATGCATACCTAAGTCTTTATATTTTCCTTTCTTTCTTTAAATAATTTTTAAGTTTATTTCTGCCTAGTTTTCTTTTTTTCCCTGTGCCAGATTTGTTTAGAGACAAAAAAAATCCTATCTTCATACATATGTATTTCTAAATTAGTTGTTTTTAATTTATATTGATTTCTGCCTATTTTATATATTTTTATAATTTATTTATCCCATCATATATTTTAACTGTTGCCTATTTTATCACACAGAAAAATGTGTGCATGTTTGTGCACTGTCTTGTGCACATGTACATGTTTTAGACCATATATCTGCAAATCAGTTTCCTATTCCTATCTTTTAAATGCAACTTTAAAACAAATACAAACTACATTTAATCATGAATCTGCTCACAAAATCAGGGTTATCACAAGACACTTCTTTTGAAATTTGAATTTGAACTTCAACTGTCACTATGTCGACATACTACCTAGGGGCATGTCGACATCCCTCAACCAAAAATGATAATTTGAATTTCTATAAAAACAATATTTATCTTATATAAAAACTATTTAAAACTTTATAAATATACTTAAATATAGTTGAAATTCATAAGTAAATATAAAGAACAATATATACATAATTTAACTATAATTTTATATTTAAATCTAAGTATAAATATTAAAAGTTAAATATATTATTTGAAAAGACATTTAAAATCAGGAGTATTTTGACTTTGAAATTAAAGATGTTTTGAGGCTAAAATTATTTAAAATCAGGATAGAGAGTTTTGAATCTTTTAAAAGGAAAGTTTTGAAATCATTTTGAAAACAAGATAATTTTGTAAAATCATTTGAATTAAAATTAGTGGATACAAAACAATGTCCCACTAGATTTTCGTAGGTTCCATCCTACTTAGGGTTCCATCCCTTTAACGGGTTCGAAGTGGATTCCATTCCACGAATAAATTTGATATTAAGATGCCAGTGCTTTTCTACGAGTTTTAACAAATATTCCTAATAAAACAGACTTAACCTTGAACTCTTGATAATCTTGATACTCATGAGTCTTCTATCTCTGTATCTTGAATCTCTATACTATACAGTCTTCATTCTTGATACCTGCATGGTTAGATCCTGCAAATACATATATATCTAAACTTGTAATGTTAGTATTTATATTTTATAATCTATTCTAAGGTTGTTGTCATCAAAACCATCATCTCAAGGACTAACAGTTTTCACCTGGCAGAATTTTGAGTTTCCCAAAGAAGGTTGTAGCTACCTCCAAGCATTCCTTGATATCCACTCAGGATGATGTGGATGCAATCCTTAATGACTTTGGGATTACTGGGGTGGAAGCCATTCCACCTACTGAAAATGATACCATTAATGGCCCTCCTGAAGGGTTCTTCCCCTACACTACAATCCACATCTGGCATGGTATTCCTTCCTTTTCCAGAATTTTTATCTAAGTTCTTTGCTTACCATAGAATTTCTCTGATTCAGCTATCTCCCAACGTGTACACTTATGTCTTATCTCTGGAGTTGATGGCACTAGAGTCCAGCATTCCCTCCTTAAATGCTAAAGTGCTGAATCACCTTGTCCGGTTGGTTAAGATCAGCAACTTAAACAACCAAATCTTCTGGGAAAATCCTTCTAAGAAACCGATATCCGAAGGAGTGAACAAGTTCGGAGACTGGGAGAATCGGTTCTTTTTTGTCAGATGCTTTCCCCACATTAGCGAACCTTCTCTACTCCACATAAGCTCAGATTTCATTATTTTTCTTCCATATAGTTTCTTTTCTTTGCTGATCTATGCTTTTTGTAAGGTGCTTCTGCTAAAGGACTAAATGAGGAGGATAAAAGAACAGTGGAGTACCCAATTGTAGCTTCAAGAAAAATTAGGAACCGATTGACGCTGCTGAATCCCATAAATTTGCAGAAATACTCTTTCTTGACAAACGGTCAAAGGATTCTCGGCCAACCCCCTTTGATCCAACATACGTCCCAAAGCAAACGTTTCCTTTCTTTGGGAGATCCTATAAATTTCTCCCTAATGTCACCTATCTTCCCTGACCACTCCGGTAAGTTATTAACGATGCACTTGTTATCTATTGTTGTGTTGTTTTTCAAGTTATTCTACTGACTTGTAATATGTTTGAATTCTCTACAGCTGTTCCTCAGGTTGAAAACCTATCAGTGGTCCAGCTCCTCCCTCTTCGAAATCTCATGTGCCATCCTTTTCTCAGGCCCTCGCTAAGACAAAGATGGGTGTCAAGAGAAAATTGGTCAAATCGTTTGTGGTGGAACCACCTCTAAAGATAGAAAAAGTGGTTGAAGTTCCCGATTCTTTAATACTGGAAGAAGAAGGGTTTGCTAATGTCGATAAATCTCTAGAAAGTCCGACCATCGAAGATCCTCATGATCTACCTTAGGAAACTCCTACTAAGGTCGATCTTCTTTCTCGCATCATTATCTCTAGCTCTCCGAGCATAATCGAGTAGATGCAAAAGACCTTGGGGACTTCGACCCCTACTCAAGTGCTTAATCTTCTTGGACCATCATCTTCTATGCCTTCAAGTGATTTCGAGAAGATGGCCCATTCTATCTTAAACTCCCCGTCATTCACTTCAATTCAGCAGCCGTCCTCTGTTTCTGATTTGGTGGGTCACAATTGATCCCTTCTTAAACAACAGCTCCTGGTATGTTTCTCTTCATTTGACTTTATTATTACTGTTCTTCTTTAAATTTTTGACTTATGCCATACTTCATCTTTCAAATTTCCAAGAGTTGGCTCTCCTTGCAGGAACATGCGTCTAAATCTTCTGCCGAATCTTCTAAATTTCAGTATGAGATTTCTGACTTAAAGAATCAAGTCTCCAATTTATCCACAGAGAAGAATGATGATATGACTGAACTTAAGCGATTTAGAGCTTCTCTTTCCCAGTCGGAGTCTGTTAATTCTGAGGAAAAGAAAGCCCGCTAACTCCTCGCCGATGAGAATTTATCAATGAAAATTACTTTAAAAGAAGCCAAGGAGGAAAAGATCCAAATGGTGGCAAAACAAGTCTCTCTAAAGGAGAAGTTGAAAAAGAACAAAGCTTCCCTAAAATTTGCAGTCGCCACTATTTCCGATGCAAAGCGGTGAGTGTCATAATTCCTTGACATCTCTCTTGAAGATATTATGATGAATTCTTTTGAGGATGCTTTGATGCTCGCCTACGTCGATAACGTCGACAAATGCCCTGAATTAAGCTTTCCCTCGCATGACCCTACTCTTGTCAGTAGGGTTATGGGCAAGATCAAACAGACGGAGTAGGGAATCGAAATTGCTGAAAGGGAGGAGATCAACACCTCCAAAATTCTCGCTTCTGAAGTTCCTTCCTTCGAAGTCGAATCTGACTTCAAAGACGAAGGTGGTAAAGATGAGGTCGTCGAAGAAGAGGGTTACGACGACGACGACAATGATGATGATAATGATGATAACATTAACGACGGTCAAGGTTCAGGCGGCGATAGAGGCGGCCAAACTTAATCTTCTAAGAAAGATGGGGATGACCATACAAGGGTTTCAGAAAAGGATCTGTTTCCTTATGAAGCAAACCCGCCTAAACCTCATGTTCCTTCCGGCCCACAAGAAGAGCCTGCTTTTATTGACGTTGAAGTGCCAAAAGAAAACGAGCAGGTTTCCCAAGAATCAGTCTGTATAGGATTCTCCGTTTAAACATCTTTCGCTTCAAAGATAATAATAGTGTAAATTATTTATTTAAATAAGGAAGAAATTTGTCCACCCCTATAAAACCAAGCTTGAAAGAAAACAAGCGTAAATAAATAGTTTATATAGGGAGTTAGACAGACAATTGAAGGAGCACAACATCTTTCTGATAAATATCATAGACTCAATTGAAGTGCGGTAGTGTTAGCATCCTTTAAGCATCAAGAAGCTGCCCCACGGTTGAGGTGAGCGCACGTCCGATATGACGCTCTTTTGAAGGAAAACCTGGAATTGATTACTCTCTTTTGGATGTTGATTGAAGAGAGCGACATTTTGGTTAATTTCTTATACAAGGCCTATTGTAGACACCCAACTGTTGATTTTTCATATTTAGGTGATTTTAGTGGGGGCCTACTTAGGCGTTTTCACAAAAGATACTTGGACGAATTCGGATCTGACTCGCATCCTAGGGAATGTTGGAACTTGCCACGAGTCAGATCAATTCCCCAAGATCTACCTCCTGAAAAAATCAAGTATTATAAAGCAAATTTATTTCAGAACTATTTACTAGGTCAATTTTGTACGAACCAGATGAATAACCATGAATATGTAATAATATTGATTTATAAATTCTTGTTTTAGTTTTCCTTTTATACGTTGCTGTATTTTATTATGTTATCACAGAGAGAATGTTCCTCGGGTAATCTTGTCTCTAGAGATTACTTAAGCCAATATGTTAAATTGAGAAGATTTTATCTCGAAAAGGCATCAATTTTAAAATCTTCAAAATTAGCAAGATATTGTTTCTTAGAGATTTACAAAAACTTTACATGGAACATCCTCGTCTCCACTTCGATTTCCTTGGCGATGACAAAGAAAAGCTACTTAAGGAGATCTGGTCACACCATACTAAACTAATTTGCGGTCGTGATAGTCCTCCAGCCAGGGAATAGGATTATAGCAAATATCCTCCTGTGATTACTCTAGAAGGACTTAACATTCCTTTTGACTCTACAGTTATACTTTCTGCCAATTCATTGAATAAAGTTAGAGATGTTGTTTCTCATCTTTAGTTATAAAACAAATGTCTATTATATCTTTTAGTTTTTACTTGAGTTGTAATCTTTTATTGTAGTAATAAAGTGATCGATCATTTTGATTTTGACTTCATTTTTTTCCTTTTTGTTTAAATAGGAGTTACAGTTATCCATAACACCTCTCTTATTAGATTCAGCCTCTCACTTTATTAATCTTAAGGATAAGCTGTTAGCAGATCTTGAAAAGAGTAAACTTCTTGAAGATACTTTGCTTGTTCATTTTAAAGGCAATACTAAAGCATTAAGATGCCATAAGAGATTCTTGCTTCAGAAAACAATCTTAGAAATCTTAAGGATCAGATTGGCAGTTTAGAAGCAAATGTTAACAGTAAAGATAAAGCGATTTCCGTTTCGATGCATCAAGTTAAGTCAAATCCTTCAATTGACTTCAATCACAAAATGTCGGAACTTTTCCAATAGATAAGCGATTTGGAGATGAAATTGAAGGATAGTCAAGCTCATTGTGAGTCGATGGAATTTATTATGGGGAATAATATCTCGAGTATTGATTTACCAGTTCCTCATGCTACTTCATCTGTTGCTTAATCTACAAGGTCCACTTCCCTCGCTATCTAAAAATTTCCCGCTACAACTAATCCTCCCTCGGGCTTAGACGAGAAGGTATTGGGCGAGTGCTGCAGGAAGGTTAAATTCGAAACGATGAAATATTTTGATGAACGGCAGGAAGTTAGATACTCACAGAGCATAAACGAATATGCTGTTATAATTCAAAAACTCGAACGCAATAAATATCTCCTTTTGAACTGCATTGCTGAATTGGAAAGGGAAAATAAAACCTTTAGAGGTGCAAATAGAGCTTTCAATCGTGCTTTGAAAACTAATATTGATGCGAATGATGATGCGGACAGGATAAGGAAGAAAGGGAAGAAACTTAAAGAGATTCTTTGTATCGCTATCCGTCACATCGCAGATCGTTTAATCGTTGAGATCCTGAACAAAGCTGCTCAAGATTTATGAAAGATTCATATTTATTAAATATATATATTTGTTCAGTACACTTGTAAATAATTTCATAAGTTATGTAAATCATGTGTATTTTGTAAATATCACCGGGTTTGTGATCCTTTCTTAAAATGTTATCTCTGAAACATTTATTTGATAGCTTATACCACAATGTTTGTATTTGATGAATCTTTCATTCTTCTATATTTTCCGATTTACCTGAAAAGTATGAAGAAAATAATATTTCCTATTGTTAGCTTGAAATTGACATAAAAATCTATCTATATCATTCGCGTAGATTAACAAATAATTATGTCAATCATACAGTAATTGTATTTGATTATACGTCTTAAACCCCATCTTTGGTCATGATGAGAAATAATGAAGACTTTAACTTTGACCATATTGCTGGAATATCAGAAGCCTGATGGTAGAAAATCCTGAAAAATCGTAGTAGAAATCCAATGATCCATATTCGGGTATTAATGAAATTTGAAAATTTAGAAGCCCAAAACCTATATTCGGGCATTAGTTGGATGATATTTAAAAGTTAAAAAACTTGAAACTTGGATTCAAGTATTTATGGATGATAACTGGAAATCCATAATAATGATCTTATTGATAGAAGTCTTTGACCCAGATTCGGGCAATAATAGTGGATAATCAGAAATCTGTAATAGAAATCTCAAGCCCAGACTAGAGCATTGATAGGTGAAATGAGGTAATAGTCTCGAGACCCAGATTCGGGTATTAGTGATGGATAATCAGAAATCCATGATAATATTTTTCATAATAGAAACCTCAAGCCCAAATTAGGGCTTTAACAAGTGAAGTCTGATAGTAGTTTTGAAACCCAGATTTGGGTATTAATGAATGAAGTCTCATATTTCAATAATGAATGACCCGGAACCCATATTTGGGTATTAAACGATGGAACTTAGGAATAAGAAAACCGAAACCCAGATTTGGGTAATAATAAGTGGAGCTCCTCTCTACTCCTTAGATTCTGTCTTCTTCGACATGTGTAAACCTCTTAGGCCTTGTATGAAGTTGTGGTTTGATTGGTTGCTTCTCGAGCTTGAACATCCTAGTCCTTCATTTGATATGCCGCTTCTCGGGCTTGGACATCCTAGTCAGATGTTTGATGTCCCTCTTCTTAGGCTTGGATGTCTTTGTCCTTTGTTTGATGAGCCGCTTCTTGGGCTTAGAAGTCTTAGTCCATCGTTTAGTGAGCCTCTTCTTGGGCTTGGACGTCTTAGTCCATTTTTTGATGACCCGCTTCTTGGGCTTGGATGTCTTAGTCCGTTGTTTGGTGCTCTTGGTTAGCTCATTCTTAGAGGCTGGAACCAAGGACTTACCAAACCTCCCTCCAGGAGGTGCCTTGACCTGACCAGAGGCGCGGTCCAGAGCTTGTCGATGCTTTAACCTGGCCATAGCGTGGCGTGGATAAAGGCTTAAACTCCTCCCTCCAAGAGGTGCCTACCCTAGCCATAGCGTGGCGTGGACAGGGGCTTGCCGATGCTTTAACCTGGCCATAGCGGGGCGCGGATAAAGGCTTACACTCCTCCCTCCAGGAGGTGCCTTAACCTAACCAGAGGCGAGGCCAAGGGCTTGTCGATGCTTTAACCTAGCCATAGCATGGCACGAATAAAGGCTTACACTCCTCCCTCTAGAAGGTGCTCTGCCCTGGCCAACACGACGTGGACAGAGGCTTTGATCGTTTAAGGTAATGTCCAAATGAAAGGAGCATTTCACTTCCAACCATATAGATCTTTATTAGAAAAATAATTCTTTATTGACCTTTTTTTATGATCTCTTTACATATTTGTTGATTTTTCCTTGATGGAAAAAGCTGATTATCATCCCTTCCAAGGCTCTGCAGTGGTTAGTCTTATGTCCATTCATCGTATGGAAGTGGCAGTAGGATTCCCGCAAAATTCTTCCATATTTTGGTTTCTTTTTCTACGATGGCCAATAATTGAGCTCATCCTTTGTTAGCAAGTAGACATTCTCTATGGATATTGTTAAGTTGTACTCTTTAGGAAGTCTTGACTTGAAACCTGCTTCTTGAGGATGGCTTCTAAATCTTTTATTACTTGGCTTTGGAGTTTCCCCTTTGATAAATGGTTTTCTCTTTAAAACTCTTTGGGGTTCCGGTGTAGGTATTGTCCCACTTGTGACTTGATCCCATTTGTGTGCAAAGGCGTTGTAATCTGCCATTATTCCTTCTTTGAAGATTGTGCCTTTGGTATAGTGCTGAATTGTTTTTCTCATTTGGTCAAATAAATTCTCACTTCCCTTTTTCTTTTCCCCTATGGCAAAGATTGGGGTAGGACCAACATGAAAAGGGTTTAAACTCTATTTAAGTGGATCATAGGCTTCAACTTTATTTTCCCTTATGATTCTTAAAGCCTCCATCCTTAACTGTTGTTCTTCATGAAGATTCTTATTATTAGTTGCCTCTAGGGAGAATCTAACTAAGTGTGGTTCTGAGGATCCTTGCTCGGATTTTTTGATTCTGCTAGCCATGATGAAGTAAGGCCTAGAATGGGTTAGCTTGGAATAAAGTTGGGTTAGATGTATGAGGTGTTGGGTGTTCAACAGAGATGGAGGTTCAAGCCCTCCTTCTAGTGCCAAAATATTAACAAGAAAACTTATCAACACCACAAAGCTGATTCAATAGGAAAAGTTAATCCTTTTTGGTTTCTTTTGATTTATTGGAGTATGCTAGGGTGTGAATTCCTTCCTTAGATTATCCTTTTGAATCAGTCCTTATTGTAAAACTTCCTTTTTTATTAACCTTTCGACTTGGTCGAAAAGTTTGAATACTCCTCTTTTTGGTCTTTCGAGCTGAATAGAGTAGTTCGGTGATCTCTTCAAAACAGCCCTTTTGAAGCGGTTGCGGAAGCCTAAAGGATGGCTCTAAGGTTCAAGGGTATGATTTGTTCAAAATGGTTTCGATCTTTACGAAAGCTGGAATCTTAAGTGACTTGGGTTTGGAGCTAGAATTAAAGGTAAAACTGGTTTGAGTTAAGGTATCGATCCGGTAGAAGGTAGAGGTCCAGTGAAAGGTGGCCTGGAGTAAATAACTAGGATTACATGAGAATGCAGAGGTTTCGACTAGGTCGGAAAAGGACTTTAGATGTGGTCGATACCTGAAAAACACGGTTAGATCTAATAAAAGCTTTTGAAACAATTAAGTAATCAAGAATGCTGAGATCTTCCCTTTATTAATTCAATGGAACCTTTATTGATCTAATGATGACTTTTCAGAGCAATTTCACCAAATTTGATTCACAAATCAGGGTTACAACTTTTAGAATTAAGAAAGTACAAGTATATAATGAATGAGTTTGGCTCCCCAAAACCAGACCCCTTGGGTCTTATTTATAGATGTGGGTCAGCACCTTTCAACCTAAGGCTTTCGACCTGGTCGAAAGGTGGCTTCAGAGTTGTCTTTAGAATGCTTCTGATTCTTTTAACACTTGCACATCCCTCTGCAATGCTTTTGAATGGGCTTGAATGCTTTCGTCATTGTCGAAAGGGATGGTTGCGCCTTTCTTCTTTATGTTGCTTTGCAGGCGCTTTCGACTCTGTCGATAGGCTCCTCCAAGGGTTTCGAAGGTGTTGAAATGCTTATAGTTTCGACACTATTAATAGCTTCCAAACTTTTGCTTGTGACTTGTTGTGGAACCTTCCGTGGATATTAATTGCTTCGATTGGTTCGAAAGGCTTGGCTTGGCTCTCGAAAGGAATTTTCTGACCATGGCATGTTTCTGAGTGGTTTGAATGAAGGCGAAACTTTGGTTTCGAAAGGTTTAGCATGCATATGAAGAGTTGTCATTCCTTGTCTCTGAAAGGTATTGCATTAACTCATCTGAAAGGTCTTCATGCATGCGAAAGCACCTGCTTCAAAAGGTAGTCACTGAAGCAAAATGGTGCTTTCGACCCTTTCGATCCCTTTGAAAGGCTGTGATACTTTCGGACTTTGACGGTAGCATCCCTTCGACTCGTTCGAAAGATCTTGCAAGAGCTTCTTTCTCTTATTCATCTTTGTCTTTCATTCAATTCTGGTTTCAACAAGGTCGAAAGGATATTTGGTAGTTACACAAGGCACATGGTATCAAGCAATTGATATATAGTACATTGGAGAAAGGCGGAAGATACAGCGTTGAAACCTAGCTTTCAAAAGGGTAGAGGTCATTTTTATAAGCTTTCGAATATGTTACTTGCCTTTTCTTTTAAAAAGACGCTTTCGAAAGGGTTGAAGTTACTTGTAAATAGCTTTCGAATGGACTGTCGCTTACCTTTGTTTTAAAAGTAGCTTTCAATTGATTTGCCGCATATTAAGTTCTTTAAAGGAGCTTTCAAAAGGGTAGTTGCTTCTGAACCTAGTCGAAACTTAGCTGCCGTCTTCATACCTTATGAATTAGTTAAAGGCCACTTTTCTTTATAGCCTTATAATAATGAGTTCAAAAGAGAAGCTTTTGTTTTATTAATATAGAAGCCATAACCCAATACTTTCGAAAGGGTCCCTGTAGTCACTTATATTAAAGGTTTCGAAGGAAATGGTTTCGAAGGTCGTTTTGAAGCAATCTTTTTTCCTAATTATTTTACTCAAAGATCATTGCTTTCAAAAGGATGGTTTCGAAGCCATCTGTTCCCTAAATTCTTTTACTTGGGGATTAAAGTTTTTTAAAAGGTTTACTTTTTCTTATGTTCACTTTGACCCAGAAGTTATACTTAAGGTCAAACCCAATGAATTTGAAAGAGATACTTTCATTTGGTTTTGAAGCTATGCTTCTATAAATCCTACTTGAACAAGTTGGTATCAGAGCATAGGTTTACGTAAACTTGAAAAGAAATTTAAACCTAAAATATTTTCAAAACATAATCCAATGAATCCGAAAATAAGATTGGGGTTTAGGTTAACGCTATAGTAACGTACTTGTATTTGTTATATTTATAAGTACATACTCCCCTCTCTCTTAGACCGTTCTGTATCTTACTAAGGCTCATATGTAGATTTATGAGAAAGGAAGATATGGAGGCAGGAAACGGAAGAGGAAATCTAGGTGGAGTAAGCACCACAACCAATGGAAATGCTTGACCCAATACTAGGAGGAACACAGGTCGACAGGCAAATGCTAATCCAAATGCAAATGCCAATGTAGGCGCTGGGATCCCGCTAGTAGATATGGGGATGATGTATCAGTTCTTTGTCAATCTGATGCAAGCTGGAGCAGCTGGGGGTAATGCTACGAATGTCGAAGGAGCAAATCCCGTGGACCCAGTTGGAAATAACTATGCTAAGCTAAGTAGGGATTATACCAGTCTTGGTGGGAAACCGTTTTTGGAAACAGAGGATCCTATATAACTAGAGAATTGGCTTTTGCGTTGCGAAAGGATCTTCACTGACTTGGGACTAAACGATTAGTAGAAGAGGAGACTTGCCTCTAGACAGTTGTAGGGAGCAACACTTCATTAGTGGAATAGTGTTACAGCGGGAGTTCCTGAGGAAGAGTTGACTTGGGCGGAATTTCGAAGGAGATTCGAATAGAGTTTTGTCTGAAGTTTGCCAAGTCAGTATTATTGAGAAAGTTCATAGACTTAGTGCAGTGTGAGATGTCGGTGATAGAGTATGCTATGAAGTTTGATGAGCTGTCTAGATACGGATATGATACCATTAACACCATCATCAAAAGAAATGAGAAGTTTATTCCAGGGTTAAGGCCTAAGATTGCTAGGGCGACAATGCCACATCTCCATGATTCGAGTACTATTGTGGTGGAGATGGCAATCCAAAATGAAGTGATGATTTTCTACTTATGGAAAGGAGAAGTAGGTTGAGACCCAGGGTTATCAAGGCAAGAAGAAGAAATTCTTTAAGAAGAAAGGAACCCAAAAGGGAGAAGCTGCCAAGAAAGGGGAGGCTAATTTAGTTTGCTTTGAATGTGATAAGAAGGGACATTATGCTTATGAATGTTGAACTGGAAAAGGGAAGAAGGTTGCAGATAAGAAGGGAGTGAAGTGCTTCAATTGTGACCAGATTGGGCATTACAAGAATTAATGTCCAGAACTGGTCAAAGCGGACAAGGGAAAGGTCTTTGCTTTAGGACCATCATCCACTAGACCAAATGCTGCTGAGAAGAGAAAAACTATGATGGAAGGTACGCTTTTGATTCAAAATATACCAATTAGGGTACTGTTTGATACCGGTGCATCGCATTCATTTATATCTCAGTGTTTGGTAGATAGGCTATGTTTATAACCCTCGTACCTTGTACTTCCTTAAGGGTTGTGAATCCGATAGGAGGATATGCAACACTGGGGTTGAGATGTGACCATTTAGAACTTGATTTATTAGGTCATATGTTGCATGCAGTTTATATGTTTTTGATTTCGTAGGCTTCGGAATTATCTTGGGTATGGATTAGTTAGACAAATATGATGCTACGATATTTTGCCAAGATAGGGAAATATCGCTAAGACACCCTAATAGTCATAACCAAATTATATACTCAATGGAGAAGTTATACCCAAGTGCTTGTGCTTGGTTGAATACAATGGAAGTAGAAGAAGAGTTGAATCAGGTTTTGGTAGTAAGAGAGTTTGCTGATGCTTTTGAGCCAGTCACAGGACTACCACCGAAACTATTGAGTTTCAGATAGATATTGTGCCAGGAGCAGAACCTATAAGTAGACTACCTAGCAGGATGACACTGACCGAGATGAAAGAATTGAAGGTGCGGCTAGTGGATTTAGAAGGGGAGAATTTCATTAGACCAAGCAGTTCCCCTTGGGGAGCGGCCGCGGTGTTCATAAGGAAACCAGATGAGTTGTTAAGCATGTGTATCGACTATCGTATGTTGAACGAGAAGACGATCAAGAATAACTATCTTTTGCCGAGAATCGATGATTTATTTGATCAGTTGAGTGGAGCCAGAGTATTTTCCCAATTGGGTTTGGCAACAAGTTTCCATCAGTTAAGGGTGGCAGAGGACAGTATTCCGTTGACGGCGTTTCGAACTAGGTATGGTTCATATGAGTGGTCAGTAATGCCATTCAGGTTAATGAATGCGCCAGCTTTCTTCATGGATTTGATGAACCGAATTTTTCAAGAGCACTTGGATAGATTCGTGTTGGTATTCATAGATGAAATTTTAATATACTCTTAGGATGAAAAAGAGCATAAGTCCATCTTAGAATAGTGTTTGAAACACTAAGGCAGCATCAGCTGAAAGCGAAGTTTTCCAAGTGTCATTTTTAAAAGAAAGAAGTTAAGTTTCTTGGTCACGTAGTTTCAGAGAAGGGTCTATCAGTTGACCTGAATAAGCTCGAAGCTATTAACAACTGGAAGAGAACAGAGATAGTGACTGAGATTAGAAGTTTTCTTGGACTCACTGGCTATTACCAGAGATACTTTAAGGGTTTCTCGCGAATAGCAACGCCTTTGACTAAGCTAACTAGAAAGGATATGAAGTTTATTTGGTCTGACAAATGTGAGAAAGCATTCCTTAAGTTAGAGCATTTATTAACCAATGCGCTTGTGTTAGTAGTTCCAGATGGAAACTAAGGATTAGTAGTGTATACCGATGCATGTAGAACTGGATTAGGGGATGTGTTGATGCAGAAAGGTAAAGTTATTACCTACGCTTCACGACAGCTTAGACCGCATGAGGTGAGATATCCTACTCATGATTTAGAGTTGACAGCGGTAACCTTCGCATTGAAAGTATGGAGATATTATCTCTTAGCACTACACCAAAAACCATTTATAGTAGCAAAACTTTGTGGCGTTTCAAAGTAAATGCAACTAATAATATTTCACAAATAATATAAACGTAACCAAAAAAATTCACGTTCCCGCCTTTGTAAAAAAATTTCGCTTAGCCAAAACAAACGTAACCCAAACTTTACCGCTCTATTCCTTTCGTACATAGAAAAATTTCTAACGCTCGTTTTCAATTTTTCCCTTTTCACTTTCATTGTCCTAAAGAAAAAATTTCCCCTTTTTAATCGTCCTCAGTTTTGATTCATCCATTCCTCCATTTTCATCGTCGACTCCGTCATTGTACTCCACGTCGTCGCGAAAACCAGCAAGAATTTCTCCCCATGGTACCCTAAATAGATATATTTACGTATGAATTTTATAAATCGATTTTGTGATTCTATTTGGATTTTTATATGAATTTTAATGCATCCTACTTTCGGATTTCTACCTAAACAAGAAGACCATACCCGTAGATTCAGCATATGTCGGTTTAGCTTTACTAGGAGAATCTGGATCATGGCAGAGAGAATCTAAGGTAAATAAGATAGTGACACTAAATATTATAGAGTCAACATCGTTAAGTCTTTAATCTTGACTTATATTACATGTTTAGGGGTACCAATTTTGGGTGAAGACCGATGAACATGGATGTTTTACAATTAGTAATGTTTGAACTGGAGAATATAATTTTATTCATATGTGCCAGGATTTATTGGAGATTACAAAATAAATGCAAACATAACTATTACCGAGGGTTAAGTATAAATTGCTTGTAAATGTTTATACATTGCCGCAAAAGGTGAAAATACACATGGAAAGTGAGTTAATGCTTTGTTTATAAATTTGTAACAAGTTGTTCAATTGATTTGGGCGATCATGTATATGAACCTCCAAGAGATGGTCTTACAATTTGGGAGATAGGAATTCCTAACCGTTCTGCTGCTGAATTCTTTGTTCCGTATACAAACCCGTTATACATCAATAGACTATATGTTAATCATCCCAAAAAGTTAGTTTTCTTGTTAACATTGTTTATTCATCTGAAATTTAATGTTATATGATCCACTAGTAATACAACGATCAAAGTAGACAGTGTGCACACCCACTATCCATATATTTTTACACAGTAAAATTTCTGACATTTCCAACACTTTGGCATATGTGAGAAGCAAAATCAACAGACAACTTTGGCCCATGAGGCAGAGATAATTAAGTTTGATAGGAACTTTCTATTACTTAAAGGGCTAATATTTCAAATAGTATTAAATAATGACCCTAAGCATAATATGGGGCACAAGGACATTAGGTTGCCAAAATAAGGTTAGTTGTAACAGCTTATTGGGTATATATGGAGTCCACTAGACATGATAGTGTCCAGCTGATGATTTAGTGCTCTTTTAGTATTGTCTCCCATGATGTACTCTTGTAATCCCATATTAGGAGATCAATGAAATTCTAAGTTGTTGAAGTGAAAAAAAATTTAACATTCTTACATCTTTTTTTTGGAATAAAACAGAACTTGTCTTGTAACACTAGGCTGAGGTGGTTCGTG
Source organism: Allium fistulosum (assembly GCA_030737815.1). Lineage (NCBI taxonomy): Eukaryota > Viridiplantae > Streptophyta > Magnoliopsida > Asparagales > Amaryllidaceae > Allium > Allium fistulosum. Next base: position 1,186,103,906 of record CM060904.1, on the reverse strand, counting down.
TAACATGCTAAAACGATAATGTGCCTGAATTGTTAAAATGAATGAAATCTCGCAGTTTATATGAAACTTAATGCTAAGTTGTACTAAGTAATATTGTTAGTGTGATTCATATGTTATTAGACTAGTGACCTTGTTTTCATTGCAGATATAGGCAGTATGGTTTATGAGAGAGGTACACAAAATTATATCCTCGGAATGATCTAGTTTACAATTTTGGGGAAAGTAACTATCCTGAAGGATGATTCTTCACACAGGTTACCAGGTACATATTAAAGTTAAATTTTCAGGCCACGCTAAAGCTTAAAACAAATGCTTGTGTAGTGTGAATTAGTTATATTATATGTATCCCGTAGAAAGTTCAATAATGGATATTTAGGCACAACATGGGAAGAATGGTTTCAACTCAAAAATGTTAACATAATCGGAGCTTACATGCTGCGAGTGGCACTTGCGTCAGCCTCGCGTGCTGAGTTACAAGTACATATCTCCTTTTCTGTTTACAGTTTTGTAGCACTTACTGTGTTTTTGAGCAAACGAAAACAGAACAAAGGGAAATATTTATTAAATGCTTCACTAATGATTCCTTTTTTGCTTTCTTTGGAAAGGGTCGTGTTATCTATAAAATAGCAGTCATAAGCCCATTATTTTTTCTTTTCTTTTAAACAATGTTATGACAAAGCAAAACATATATATTGTTGATTGTTGCTAGGTTATCATTGCTGAGTAAATTATATAGATGATACATAACTATTCTGTAAAGTATGATTAAAATATATTTGTTCATTTAAAACTAAACCAAACCAAATCTATTCTTTAACTCCAATATAATTACTTGATACTATATATTATTATAGTATATAATTTACAGTCATATTTATTAAAAGATTGGAGTAGGTTAAGCTAGGTAATGTAAAGCAAATTGTATATTTATGTATATTGCGCAGGCTGTTATATTACATATGTTTTGTTAGTGAATTGTGTATTGAGGGCCTCAAAAGCCTATCCTTTTATGTGTAATGTTCCGTGAGTTTATATCTTTTCATTGATTTGGTCAGTGAACTTTAGTTCACAATGTTTGTGATTGGATTTTACTTATATTACTTTGGTTTTGTTTTATTTTATTTAGGTGATAGTGAAACTAATTTATGTTTGTCAACATGTGTAGTAAATATTTGCGAGAATAGCATGTTAGATTGGTTATGAGATCATTAGCTTATGTTAAATCTAGCTAGGTAGCTTTATAATACCAGATTACTGATAATAACTATGAAGTGAAGTATTTTTTTTAGTATTGGAAGTGTGTGAAGTATGCAGGGGTGTGTGTGGATTTGGGGAACTACTGTGTTTTGTACCAGAGGAAGGAGAGTTTAGGAGAGGGAGAAGAAAATGAACGCTTCCTTTGGTAAGTATATATTTAACTGTTGTACCCAATATCTCCTCTAAGTTTAATTGCATTTGTTGTTTGATATATTAAACATTAGGAATGTATTAAAACAGGGTATAGCTGAAAGTCTAAAATTTTAAAGGGGCATGTATGTTAACATTCGAGTATATAAAGTATAAATTTAGTACCACCTGTACTGTTTCAATAATGACATAAGACATGAAGTTGAGGTTAAGTTAAAATATGTAAGAACTGATGTTTGAATTATTATCACCAGGGTGCTCCAATGCTTTTTTTAATTACTTTTTTGTTGTGCAGTGCTTGCCGTACTCTGTAATGGACTCATGGCCACATGGATCAAAAATGGGTATTCAACAAACTGGAACCGATGAGTAATGCATTACTAAACTTAACTTACTTTGTTATATATTTTCTTCCATGAGTCTTCGTTCTTTGCTGAGCCATATAACATATATATTATTTTTATACAAATAATACTTTACATTGCCTTAGCATAAATATCCTTCACGTGGCCATGCATGGTGTCATTGACATTGAGAATAAATATACATGTTGAATGCATTATGTTTGTACACTCACATGTCTTCACCCATGCAAATGTTCCCTGTTCCACGGGTATGTGCTGGCACCTTGAAAAACTTACCCTTGTATATTATATTTTCTTGCACCTTGCAAACATCTATCATTATTTTTTTAATATATATAACTGAGTTTAAATAATAATAATAATCATTATAATAATAATAATAATAATTAAGTTAACCAAGTTAATAAAAATTAACTAAGTTTTTTAAAATTAAACAAGTTTTATAAAATTAACTAAGTTTAAGTTAACTAAATTTTATAAATAATAATAATATAACTAATTTAACAAAGTTTTATAACTAATGATAATGAAAATGATAATGAATTAACTACGTTTATAAAAATTAACTAAGTTTATAAAAATTAACTAAGTTTATAATAATAATAATAATATAATTAAGTTAACCGACTTTTAATAATAAAAAAAATTAACTAAGTTAACCTAGTTAATAAAAAATTAATTAAGTTTTGTTAAAATTAAACAAGTTTTATAAAATTAACTAAGTTTAAGTTAACTAAATTTTATAAATAATAATAAAATAACTAATTTAAAACAGTTTTATAAATAATAATGATAATGATGATGAGATGAATTAACTAAGTTTAAAAAAATAATTAAGTTTAAAATAATAATAATATAATTAAGTTAACCGAGTTTTAATAATAATAATAATAATAATATTAATAAATTAACTAAGTCTAAGTCAACTAAGTTTTATAAATAATAATATAATAACTAATTTAACAAAGTTTTATAAATAATGATGATGAATTAACTAAGTTTATAAAAAATAACTAAGTTTATAACAACAACAACAACAATAATAATAATTAAGTTAACTGAGTTTTAATATTCACATTATTTTAGTTTTCATATTCAGTCGTGCATATTCAGTTGAACACAAGATTGCACATATTCAGTTGTGCATAACTTTAGTCTCATTGTTTTCTCAATATTGATGGTCCTGTCATTATTATCTCAGTACTGATTATAACTTGAGTCTCACTGTTGATTATATTTTGTCTACAGGTAGGCGTTTCTGAAGAATGAGCAGTAGCAGCACTAGTTTATCGTACTTGTTAGGTAGTTTGGTTGTTTATTGTACTTGCTTAGTTCAGATGTTTATGGTACTTTAACTGCAGCAGTACCATATTGTTTGTGGTACATAGTTCGGTTGTGTAAACTTCTATGTACGGTTAACCTTTTGTCTTGAAACTACTGTTCGGTTGTGTAAACTTCTATGTACGGTTAACATATTGTTTATGTTAGTGCTTTTGTTTACGTATTTTGTGGTTTTTAAATGTGTTTATGTTTGAATGTGTATGTGTATATGTATATGTATTTTGCGGTTGTTTAATGTGTATGTGTTTATGTATTATGTTATAAGCTATGAACAAGATTGAACTGGAGGCAATTTATAGGCAGAGCTGGAATATTTTTAGTAGCGTTTCGAAAACGCTACAAAAAATAAAGGGTTGAAGTACATTTTGGTAGCGTTTTATACACTCTGCAAAAAAAGAATTTAGTGGCGTTTCATAAACGCTGCAGTAAAACGATTAATGGTAGCGTTGAAATAAGTCCAACTAAAAATCAGGTATTTTTAGTCGCGGGCTTTATAACAGCGTTTATCAAAACGCTGCTAAAACTTTTAGTAGCGTTTTTTGAGCGCTACTAAAAATCAAAATTCTTGTAGTGTAGGGAAGAGATGTGAGTTATACACAGATCATAAGTCCTTAAGGTATTTATTCACTCAGAAGGAGTTGAATATGAGACAGCAGAGCTGGCTGGAGTTTTTAGCGGCTTATGATTTTGGTATAGAGTATTCACTTGGAAAGGGAAATAAGGTAGCAGATGCTCTTAGCAGAAAACATCAGAATGTGGTGTTAGAAATATTAACGGAATGGAAGGATGTAGATGCTTTGACTACTTGTAGTGTGCAGTTAAGATCGATTGCTAGTTCTAGTCAGGGCAATGTCATGTTATCCTGCTTGAAAGTTCAACCAGTACAGATCGAAAGGATTGCTACTAAGCAAAAAATGGATCTACAGTTAGCTGAGAAGATTAAAAGGCTTGAGGTTGGACCAGAGATTGATGATCTAAAAGATTTCAGTCTTGACCTGTAACAACCCGTAAATTTAACCGGTTTTTATAACGTTATTAAGTGAAATTTTGTGAAACTTTAAACGATAAAATTTTAAGATATAAATTTGATATTTGGAATGCGTCTAGTTAAACATAGCAACTGGAAAATTTTCGTCCGAAAATATGAAAGTTTATTTCGTGCGTAAATTTACTTCAATTTAATCAGTTAAAAAGCGATGAAAATAAAACGTTTTCGAAACCTGAATATTTTTACATAGAAAAATTCTAAATCATCTTTTGAGCAAGACGTCATTTTTCGTTTTTCCAAATTCGGACTTCTGTAGCTCCGTCGATCTTATTTGTCTGCGTTTTTGCTGCATTTTCCGCTAGTAGAAAATTCAAATTTTTTTAATTCAATCGTACCGCTAATATTTGTATACCGTTTTGATCGTCTCGTCGTGCTGATCTTCGTAGTATATTCAATCATCAATTCCGATATCCGGTGCACAGCGGAATTTGTGAACAATTTAAGTCGTACCGGTATCCGTTTTGTGTCTTTTGGTTTCGGTGTGTCTTTCCAATGCCCACGTGAAAATCAAAGGCTATTAGCTATTAATAATTTCAGCCAGCTGTTCGATTAATGACCTTCGCTATTTCCCTGTTCAAGTTTCTAAACGTTTCACCAATCTACTTTCATTTTCACTTTCATTTTTCTTCTCTGCGAAGAAAAAAAACAACATTCTCTGTTCTTCATTTCTTCTGCCTCCTTCACGTTTTCTCTTCCCTCTCCATATTTTGTTCTCCTTTCCCCTACAGATCCTCCGAATGCGCAAGGCAACAAACCAAACCCACTCGGATCCGCCACTTCCACCAGTGCCAACCAAAACCGAGAGCAGCCATCACCTTCGGCCTCTCCTTAATCCAAACCCAGATCCACATGAAGCCACCACGTCCCTACCCTACCCAGTCCCACTTCCGCCACCTCTGACCGAGTGGCCGCACAACTTCCCGACTCCCCATCCTCCACCTCCACTCACCATCATCTCAGCCAAGTGCGCCACATCACCTCAGACCGGCCACGCCAGCTCCACCAGTCTTGGCCGAGCTCAATAATCCGTATACGTTATATACGGTGTGTACATATCTATTTATATGCCCATTCCTATGTTGCTTCTTATCTACTTTCATTTCAGAGGTATATTACTTTATCTATATTACATCATATAGTAGTATATAGATCTGTTACTATGCAAAGGTTTAGATAAGATGTATATAATTTATGATTATATAACTATTTATATAAGGGGTACAACCTGTTGGTTTATATACATAAAAATTATATAAGCTACTTGTAAATTATTGTTCGTACTTATAAGCTACATAAGTTATATGTAAATTGTTTGAATTTACACATAGTATAATGAAATAAGTATATTGATTTTGTAATGAATATTGAAATATATACTATGTTAGCTGAGAAGATTAAAAGGCTTGAGGTTGGACCAGAGATTGATGATCTAAAAGATTTCAGTCTTGACCTGTAACAACCCGTAAATTTAACCGGTTTTTATAACGTTATTAAGTGAAATTTTGTGAAACTTTAAACGATAAAATTTTAAGATATAAATTTGATATTTGGAATGCGTCTAGTTAAACATAGCAACTGGAAAATTTTCGTCCGAAAATATGAAAGTTTATTTCGTGCGTAAATTTACTTCAATTTAATCAGTTAAAAAGCGATGAAAATAAAACGTTTTCGAAACCTGAATATTTTTACATAGAAAAATTCTAAACCATCTTTTGAGCAAGACGTCATTTTTCGTTTTTCCAAATTCGGACTTCTGTAGCTCTGTCGATCTTATTTGTCTGCGTTTTTGCTGCATTTTCCGCTAGTAGAAAATTTGAATTTTTTTAATTCAATCGTACCGCTAATATTTGTATACCGTTTTGATCGTCTCGTCGTGCTGATCTTCGTAGTATATTCAATCATCAATTCCGATATCCGGTGCACAGCGGAATCTGTGAACAATTTAAGTCGTACCGGTATCTGTTTTGTGTCTTTTGGTTTCGGTGTGTCTTTCCAATGCCCACATGAAAATCAAAGGCTATTAGCTATTAATAATTTCAGCCAGCTGTTCGATTATTGACCTTCGCTATTTCCCTATTCAAGTTCCTAAACGTTTCACCAATCTACTTTCATTTTCACTTTCATTTTTCTTCTCTGCGAAGAAAAAAAAACAACATTCTCTGTTCTTCATTTCTTCTGCCTCCTTCACGTTTTCTCTTCCCTCTCCATATTTTGTTCTCCTTTCCCCTACAGATCCTCCGAACGCGCAAGGCAACAAACCAAACCCACTCGGATCCGCCACTTCCACCAGTGCCAACCAAAACTGAGAGCAGCCATCACCATCGGCCTCTCCTTAATCCAAACCCAGATCCACATGAAGCCACCACGTCCCTACCCTACCCAGTCCCACTTCCGCCACCTCTGACCGAGTGGCCGCACCACTTCCCGACTCCCCATCCTCCACCTCCACTCACCATCATCTCAGCCAAGCGCGCCACATCACCTCAGACCGGCCACCGCCAGCTCCACCAGTCTTGGCCGAGCTCAGCAATCCGTATACGTTATATACGGCGTGTACATATATATTTATATGCCCATTCCTATGTTGCTTCTTATCTACTTTCATTTCAGAGGTATATTACTTTATCTAAATTACATCATATAGTAGTATATAGATCTGTTACTATGCAAAGGTTTAGATAAGATGTATATAATTTATGATTATATAACTATTTATATAAGGGGTACAACCTGTTGGTTTATATACATAAAATTTATATAAGCTACTTGTAAATTATTGTTCGTACTTATAAGCTACATAAGTTATATGTAAATTGTTTGAATTTACACATAGTATAATGAAATAAGTATATTGATTTTGTAATGAATATTGAAATATATACTATGTTTACACATTAGTTTATATCCATAAGTATATATATAATTATTGTTATGGTATTGTTTTAAAATATAATCTATAGTTTTGCTTGCGTACATATGTTGCTTTATTTTGTGTATATCTATGGTTCCAAAGCTATTTTGGTCAGTGGCAGTCTTGTCTGCATATTTTTTTTTCTGTACTAATATTTATTTTGAGTGAAATTTATATTAGTTATAGTATTAGTAAATTTTATTCAGATTGTTTTTTTTGTAAGTATATATTCATACGGCAGTACTTAGTTAAGTATAAGTACATACATATATAAAGTGTGTTCTGTTATGCAGTATCTTGAAACGGTTTATAATAATATATATATTGATTTTATACCAGAGCTTACTTTCTCTTCTTTACTGTCTTTTGTCTTTTGGGAATTCGATTCTGTGTTATATAATATGTAAGTCGTATATGGTATATATGAGTTTACATATTAGTATTAGCGGTAGCTATGTGTATTTTAAATGTCTATGTTCGGTTATTATATCAGACTGGAAAAAAAAAGGAAAAAAAGAAAAGAGATGTGATATATATAAAGTTGTACAGTGATATTAAACTGAGTTGTATCTATATGTTATTTATAACAAATTTTAAAGTTAGGTAAATCATTTTTTTTATATATGTAAGTCGTTGGGTATATTTATATTGGGACTTTGTTTATGTGTTTGAATTTAAATATTTATTTTGAAATATATATTTGAATGAATTTATTATATATATATTTATTTATTTATTTATTTATTTATTATTATTATTATAATAGTGCATATATTTGATGTTTCTTAAGTTGATTCTAATTACCTCATCGATTCCTATCTTTCAGCATTGTCCGTCAAAAAAAAATCCGCTTTCAGCTTACTTTGCTTTGAGTTGTCATTTGGATTGTTCGACGGTCTAGATCGTGATCCAATTCGTATGTTGTCGAGTCGTCAAATTCTTCTAGCCTCGAAAGGTGAGCAATCACTCACGATTAACGTTCTTATATTTATTAAATTTGATTTCAATTGAAACGACAATTGAAATATGCTGCTGTTAATTATTTATATTGCTATATCTATGCCATCATCTGTATCTGTTCACCTGTGACACCTGACACCATTATCTGTTATCACTCTGCAAGTTCCCTGTTAGTATAGAATTCACTATGGGTTGAAATGATACATACCCGAACGATCTGTAGAATAGGAGAAAATCGTTATGGGTTGAAATGATAAACCCAAGCGATTTTCAATTGAATTGAATTTGGGATTTCGGGTTGAAAACATATATACCCGAATATAATTACGGATTGCAATGATAAATATCTGTATCACTTGACCATGAGATAGAAAATCATATACACACACCATTGGTCTATATATATATAAATATTTTGAAAAATGATTTCTATCGTTTTGAAAAGAAATATATGGTTTTAATAAATATTGATTTTAAAGATTTATTAAAGTTGATTTGAATCAATATAAAAATATGTTCTGAGTATTTATGTAAAATTTATATTTTCAAATATAGAGTTTGTAATGTTTCAGGTTGAAAGATAAATTTGAAATTGATTTGGAATTCTTAATTATTTAATAATTATACTTAAATAAGTTTGATTTGAAATTTATTAAATTTGAAATTCTAAAGATATGTTTTAACTTGAATTTTATTAAAAGTGACTTTAATGAATATTTCAAATTTATATAAATTTAAATGGGATATTTTGTTTATTTAAAATTTGTGAATTGAAGTTGTTATTAGATGTTATTGAAATGTTGAATATTTAAAGCTTTGAAATATATTGAAATTGAAATGGCTTATTTTATGGTTTAAATATGTATTTGAAATTGATAGATTGAAATGGTTATTTAGAAACTAAATCGAATTGAAATTGATGATTTGAGATTTGATTAAATTAAAATTTTGGAATTCGAGTTAATTTGAATCGATTTGTGAAATTTGAGGAAACTATTTTGTTTTATAAAGTAATTTTAAATTATATTTAAACTATTGATATTTTACTTTATAAATTATTTTAATATAAACTATTTTAATATAAATCATTTTTAATATAAATTATTTTATTTATAAACTATTTGATTATATATACTAATTTTAATATCTAAACTGTTTATAAGAAAAGTGTTATGATTTCCAAAATGCTATAATTTCAAAGTGTTATGATTTCCAAAATGCTATGATTTCAAAGTTGTGATTTCCAAAGTGTTTTGATTTTTAAAAGACTATGATTTCGAAAGCGTTATAACTTTGGAAAAGTACTATGATTTTGGAAATGGATTTATTTGAAGTGAAATTGATATCGTATGGATATGGTTTTGAAATGGCAATGATATTTCGGTTTGAAATATAAACTATTTTGAAAGTTTACTAATTAATGACCATCGGTGTAATTAATACGTAGTTATTAAAGAGACCGGGATCGGATATGGACATACTCTCTGTCGATACCGAAAACCACTTTAATAACTAATATACGCGGAGTGTTGATCCAGAACGAAGTGGATGGTTTTGATGAACGCGTTGACTGAAGAAAGAGAACGATTTTGGATGACCCCGGACATGACTAAAACAGGAGCCCTGCCGGGCCATTGAGGTTCGCCACCTCTAGCGGACACACTTCTTCGTTACCATATCTATTACTTTTGTGATTCGATTTGGGTGCACCCCTCGATTATGGGAGTGTTGTTTCGCGGTGTTGGGGTAGTAGCTGCTATGCCCAACATCAGTCCGGATGACACAACTACTAGTATCCTAGTTGGTATCGCCTCATGTACCTTGTCATACTGATTATCCTATTCGCGACCACTACGATTTGTTTTGTGTCATACCTATGGGGTACCCTCTGATAACCACTAGTTTACGGTGCTGTATAGACTATGACATTATAAAAATGTGTTAAGGGGGATTATGGTAACGCCTTAACGCTATTTTAATACTTTATATTACTGATAGGCATTATCTACTTAGCGTACACTATTACATAGTAGATAGTTTAACGGATCCTTAGAGGATGGTTATCCCAAACATCCTTTGAGTTACTTGTATTTCAGTCATTATTTCACTTGAGTTGGATTTATTGATATAAGAATGTTAATCCTGACTCGAGTGTTTTGTGTTTTCTTTACGCTCGGGTCAGACCGAGTGATACAGTATTCGAGACTCACCTTTGGAGTTGGAGCTTCGCTTGGAGATCCAGCTATCTATCCAGCTTTCAGATATTCAGTTGATTCTAGTGATGTATTCTGATATTGTATTTGACTATTTTATTCGAGACTTCTATTGTAACTTGTTTAACTCTGTTATATATATATATAGTAGCTTCATGAACTACTATTCTTTTGTTTCCGCTGCATTATTGTTATATTACTCTGTGTCTGTGATCTGTGATTATTTTATTTACTGTATATGCTGAGTTTTGCCAATTTAAATTAACAATCTATTGTTTTGAATTATTCAAGTCTGACATGTGTGGATTTATTATCGATTTGAATGGTCCAAAATAGCGGGTCGTTACATGACCAGAAGGGATGGTTGAGAAGGAAGGGATGGTTATGTGTTCTGAATGTTGGGGATTTAAGGAGAGAAGTCCATAGGGAATGTCATCGATCAAAATTCACGATTCATCATGGGGGAACCAAGATGTATCAAGACATGAAGAGGAGTTTCTACTAGGAAGGTATGAAGAAGGATGTTGGCTTGTGGGGGCTTGTGGGTAAGGCAGTGTATGAACTGTCAATAAGTGAAGGCCGAACATCAGAAGCCGAGTGGATTGCTTCAACCTTTGGAGATACCAGTTTAGAAATGGGATTCAATATCCATGGATTTTATAGATGGGTTGCTAAGGTCGAGTCGAGGAAATGAAAGTATATGGGTCATAGTGGACAGGTTGACCAAGAGTGCCCATTTCATTCCAGTTAAGTTAACCAGGACGGCACTTGTTTTAGCTAAATTATTCATGAAGAACATAGTTAGACTACATGGAAATCCTAGTAGTATAATAAGTGATAGAGATACTTTGTTTACTAGTGAATTTTGGAAGAGTCTACAGGATGTGTTAGGTATCAAGCTCAAGATGAGTACTGCGAATCACCCTCAAACGGATGGGCAGACAGAAAGAGTCAATAATGTGCTCGAGGATTTATTTAGAGCTTGTGTGCTAGACTTTGGTGGATCTTGGGAAGATCGCCTACACTTAGTTGAGTTTTCCTATATTAATAGTTATCAGACTAGTATAGGAATGGCGCCTTTTTAAGCTTTGTATGGAAAGCCATGCAAATCACCAGCATGTTGGTTAGAAACTGGAGATAGATTAGTCTTAGGACCAAATCTAGTAAGAGAGGCAACAGAGAAGATTGAGTCCGAGGTAGGATGAAGGAAGCTCAGTCTAGATAGAAGAGTTACACAGATAAGAAGCATAAGGATCTAGAGTTCTCAGTCGTAGATAGGGTTTTCATTAAAGTATCACTGATGAAAAGGGCGGTACGATTCAGAAAGCCAAGGAAACTAGCACCGAGATATGTTGGACCGTTCCTAGTTATAGAGAGGATTGGAAAGCTCGCATACAGAGTAGAGCTGCTGAGCAGTTTGGTAGGTGTCCATAATGTGTTTCATGTGTCTTATCTTCGTAAGTATGTGCATGATCCAGAGACTACTATTCCTCCAACGGCGTTGGAAGATTTAATAGTAGAACCAAATTTGACTTTTGTTAAACAACCAATTCGAGTTGTAGAGAGAGATGAGAAGAATTAAGAAACAAGACAGTCGAGTTGATGAAAGTTCAGTGGTGCGACAATGAGAAGGACTATACTTGGGAGATAGAAGACAGGATTAGAGAAACTTATCCTGATCTGTTGTAAGGGTATGTTCTATATTTTCTTTATATAGACTTTTTTCTAGTCAGGTAGGCTAGTATGGTAGTTAGGAGATGTTACAGATGATTGTTATGTTTAGTATTTAGACCTTGCTAAATTTCGAGGATGAAATTCTTTAAGAAGGGAAGCCTGTAACACCCATAATTTTAAATAACATTATTCAGGAGATTTAATTAGATAAATTAAATAGAATAATATAGTGACTAAAATGATAAGGGGATTGAGATTTGAAAACTAAATAGAGGTTGTGCCTTAACTAAATGAAATCATAACAATGGGTTTATAAAATGGTTTTATAAGTTAACTACCCAAGAGAATAAGGCAAGGGTGTTATGGGAATAGCAGTATATAACCCCATAACTCATAAACCCTTACCTCATTCTCATTTTCATACTTTCATAAAAACAAAAACAAAAGAGATCAAGGCAGGCCATAACCCTAGGAGAAAAGGGATCGAAATCAACTAGAGGCTAAAGATTCAAGCAAGGAAGAATTAAGCAAGATCAAATCTCAAGTTCCGTATTCAAAACAAGGTGAATAATAATCTAAACCATCTCATATATGTTTTAATGAACATCTAATTTCGGGTTTAAGGTCTTAAAACCGTTTGAATGATTTGAATGATGCAATGCTTTGATTTTATGCCATGTTTGATTTAAACAAGTATGTTTGTAAAAGGTTTGATTCGATTTTAAGATTAAATCATGTAAAATGGGTTTCGAATGCCATGAGGATTTAATATGTTATGTAAAACATTATTTTGGAGATGTGTTTAAATTTTCATAATAATCCAAGCTATGGATAACTTATTATGAATTTTGAATGGAAAAATAGATAATTTGGGTTTAAAATTAATTACGGTAATGATATAAAGGATTTTGGGTCTGAAATTTATGTATGTTAGAAAACCTATTAAAAGTGAATTAAGATGATTTTTTGAGATTTTTCCTAAGTGATTTACTATGGAAATTATATTAATTAAGTTTAAGGACTTAAATGTCTTAATTGTTTTGCTAAGGGGAAGGGATTCTATGCTAAAATATTTTAATTATTAATTGATGAATTAGGCAGTCTTTTTAGAAAAAAGATTTTGGTAAAGGATTTGGCAACTAATCATATTTTGACAAATAAGGCAAGTAGGTGAAAAGAAATTTCTTTTCAAAGATAAAAATCAGTTTTGCTTGGATTTACTACTTCGCCACTTCCATCTGATGGCTTTCGATACCATGCCTCCACCAAAAAACCCATTCGAACCAAGGCACATGGTATCAAGTAATTGATACATAGTGCATTGGAGAAAGGCGGAAGGTACAGTGTTGAAATCTAGCTTTTGAAAGGGTCGAGTTCATTTTTATAAGCTTTCGAATATGTTACTTACCATTGCTTTTAAACAGACGCTTTCTAAAGGGTTGAAGTTACTTGTAAATAGCTTTCAAAGGGATTGTCGCTTACCTTTGTTTTAAAAGTAGCTTTCGATTGAGTTGTAGCATATTAAGTTTTGAAATGGAGATTTCGAAAGGGTAGTTGCTTTTGAACCTAGTCGAAACCTAGCTGCCGTCTTCATACCTTTTGAATTTGTTAAAGGCCACTTTTCTTTATAGCCTTATAACAATGAGTTTGAAAGGGAAGCTTTCGTTTTATTAATATAGAAGCCACATCCCAATGCTTTCGAAAGGGTCCCTGTAGTCACTTATATTAAAGGTTTCTAAGGAAATGGTTTTGAAAGGTCGTTTCGAAGCTATCCTTTTTCCCAATTATTTCACTCAAAGATCATTGCTTTTCGAAAGGGTGGTTTCGAAGCCATTTGTTCCCTAAATTCTTTTACTTGGAGATTAAAGTTTTTGAAAGGGTTACTTTCACTTATGTTCACTTTGATCCAGAAGTTATACTTGAGGTTAAACCCAATGGTTTTGAAAGAGATACTTTCATTTGGTTTCGAAGCTATGCTTCTATAAATCCTACTTTAACTAAGTGGTTTTGAAAGATAAGCTTTAATACTTCCGAAAGGAATGTTTTAATGGCTTCGAAAGGAAGGTTTTGATGCTTTCGAAAGGGATGTTTGGACTATTTCAGAAGGCATATATTTAATTGTTTTGAAAGGAAGGTTTGAATACTTTCAAAGGATATATTTTAATGGTTTCGAACGATAAGGCCTAAGGTTTCGGAAGCCTTAGTTTTCAAACAAGAAACCCAAACTCTATTTTTAAAGAAGAACCCATGGCAATATGAAAGAGTTTTTAAAATGGAATTTAACTTTGGAGTTTTTGAAGAAGCTTTCCTTGCTAAAGATAATAAGTCAAAGTTATTAACCATGTTTCATTTGAAAAATGATTATAAGGAAATTGAACCATAAATGTTTATGTTGTTAGGCATTGACCAATTATCATGTGTGCTTCTTCTATAAACATATTCACTTTATAATTAACCCATATCTTCATTTTGGGGTGTTAAGGGTAGAATAACCAGTTAGGTTAACCCAGCAGTGAATATATATTGAGTTAACTCCTGCTTGAGTAGAATTACATCCAGGAGGTCATGTAGGCCAGAATATAGGATGTCTAAAGATTGATCAAAGGATTATTGGTTTATACAGTTCTTAGTAAGTCCATGAAAACAATGTATGGAAAAAGTTATTGGCAGGGTCCAATGGGTTCTTAGTGATCCCATGAAAACTATATCCAGGTTAAGTTATTTATGGAGATCAATAGGTTCATAGTTAACCCATGAAAACTAGAATATGAGAGAAGTTATTGGAGAACCCAATAGGTTTATAGTGAGCCCATGAAAACTATAATTGGATGAAGTTATTGGTAGATACCAATAGGTTCTTAGTGAACCCATGAAAACTATGAAACTGGGCAGATAGTCTGTAACCTTTGAATAGGTTATTATTCAGCCCATGAAAACTAATAGGTTAATAATGACCCTAAAAACCATAACTTGAGACAAATAGTCAAATGAATGGGGATGGGAAATCCAGAATATATTGCATGTTTGCATATCATCATAATACATTTTATTATGTTACGTTTTAACCATTATGGATGTAGATGCACAGTATATGGTTATTATAAATTTGAGTTAAGATACTAGTGAGGGGAAAACCCGTTCCGCTCAGCGGCGTGGTCTCACTAGATATCTATATCGTTCGAGATGGTAGGTTATTATTCATACTAGACTTTTTCTCTGACTCAAAGTTTATGTTTTCCCCTTAAAATCTCGAGTGCTCAATTAATTTTGATTAGTTTGAGAGTTAAGGATTTCATGTTCTCCTTTAGACAAATAAGCTGCCGGAGACGTGCAGGAGGCAAGCTAGCTATTAAGAGTTCTTTCTGTTTGATTCCACTGTGTTTTGGATTTAATGGAAAAATTGTTTAATTGCCTATATTTAGACTCTGATCATCTAAGAGGGCATCTTCATATATTGCTCTTAGCGTATTTTTTAATAATTATATTTCTCTAAACGTGGTTTACGAATTGGGATTATGTAATGAATTTGAAACATGATTTGAAATTAAAGGAGAAATTTGTTTTGTAATTTTAAATTTTTTCATATTCATGTGTTTCTGCTATATCAATGTACCTAACATTACCATATTTGGTCACCGAAAATTAAAAACTATGGATGACTGCACCATTCATAATCGTTAGTTTTGGGCCTCCAAGTGGGGGATCTACAAGAGAGGTTTCAAATGTGATTTGAGAATCCAAAGAAGCAATTAAAGGTAGGAAATAAATCTCTATCCTTTGCTCTTCACCATGACTCATTTAAAACACAGTTATGAAATGAATTTTTCCATTTTCACTTCATTCTATTTTCTTCGAAAAATATAAAGAAGGGAAAGGGAGGGGTAGGATTTGATGAGGAATTAAGTAGGGAAGGTTTTAAAGGAAGGAATTGAAAGGTTTCAATGTTTCCTTTAAAACAAATTCTCTTTCACTCATTCCAGTCCTTCTAATAATTTACTTTTCTCTCTCTTCTCTCCAACCTCTCATGGCTAGAATTCTATGGCACCATGGAAGAAAAAACCCCAAAAACAGAATAAAATTAGATCAAAATAAAAGTTGGTTGTTATCTCTATTCATTATTGCAAAATTTAGTGGTTGATTCAGTTTAATCTAGGAGCTTTGTTCATCGTTCAAGGTGCAACATATCAACTACATCCTAAGGTGATTTTAAATTTTATTTATTCAAATATATTAATCATGTTCATGTTTGAATCATATAAATGCTTTATATCAGATATTTATATATATTCATCTTGTAACATAATTCAGATCCCCTTCTACCACACCTCAATTAATTGTCTGTTCATCATGTTGATTTAACCTAGATCCCATTCTATGCTATTCCTCGATTAATTATATGATCCATATGTTAATATAACTTAGAACCTTTATCTCATATAACTATTTATTCATATTATTTGTATAGTTTGATTCTAAACTTTTTATAGCGAATTTATATGTGCTTAAGTCGTCTGATCCATTTTGTTGTTATTTTGGAATTCTTTTGATTAAATATATTTAGTTACAACACACACACCCATGTTACAAGATATTTAAACAATTTTAATGAATGCAATTTTCATTAAATGTCGACTGATTTTGATTGAAAACAACTTTAATTGTTTGAATTTTCCTTTAAAATGAATACATGTGCTACATGGTTGTTGTTTGAATATATTTTGTTTGGAGAAATATGTAAAAGTTATTTTGATTCAAAACCCATAAGTGGACTTTTATGTAAAATCTTAAAATCATTTGATTCTTTCCTACATTGAAAGTTAGATTTGTTAACTTTAAATTTATATATGTAAATATTGGACTGCATATCTTTACAAACATGTGCTATTTTGTACATTAAAACATAGTTTACAATTATTCATATAAGGACATGTGTATGTGTAAGTTATTTTAACTTAAGGTTTATTAAATAAATTTTGTGTAAAACTAAAAAAATTAATTTTAACCCTTCCCTTAATTATATATCTATCATTATATGTACATATATTTTAGATATAAATTACGGACAACAGAGGCATAATACAAAGGGACAAATGGGTCCATTGTAGTGTAAATCTCAACATCTACATATGGTCACATTAACCATGTACGCTTTATATCTTTAGCACATGCGATTTATACAAATAGTGTATCAGATACACTTATAAAAAAATATTTTTAAACAAATATAATGGAATAAAGATTTTATTAGTTTGGATTTAAAATCCACTTTAGACTTCATAGGCCTAATAAATCCAAAATAAGAATTTTTTTCAAGTCTACCTATTTCACCCGCTTCCGGCTGGTCAGGTTCCTTTATAGGAAAGGGTGCTTAAACTAAAGAGAAGGTTACTCTAATTAAGGAAAATTTATGTAGAATCCCATATCTCCTAATCCTTACCTAACTCATCATAATGATCTTATTCGAAGGTATGCCCTTATAAAAGACTTAAACGTGATTTGAGTCTTAGTTAGTTTAAATAACATCTTTGAATATAATAAATTAATTTAAATTATTTAAATTGAATAAATTAATAATTACATTATTTTTATAAATTTATAAAATGTAAATTTAAAATTATTTTTAAAATTAAACATGTATTTAATCAATTTCATAAAGGTTATAAAATATAAATTTAAAATTGTTTTAAATTAAAATTAATAAATATAAATGTTATATTTATAAATTTATTAAATTGTTTAATTAGTAAAATAAATACATATGAATATATATATATATAACTATTTTATAAAAGTTATAATTAAAAGTATATATATTATATTTATGAATAAAATGAGAGTTCAAATATAAATAAAACACATGAGACTTAAGGAAGTATACATTCGATGTATATAAAAGATACTTGATATCATGAGTTATAATTATTATATACTCATCTTCCTTAAATAGACAATTATACTCTATAAAATTAATTTTTTATTATGAATTTAATAATAACGCTTTCTAATGTTTATAATATAAATAGAGTACCTTACATATCCATGTTTATTGAACAACCTCAAAGCATAGAATATCTAAGGTGATGTATATATTATCCATAGATATATAAGAATGCTATGTAACTTTGTTGAGCGCCTTCAAAGGTTACATAGCTTTCCCTAGGACATCATGAAATGTTCAGGTCTAGAGTGTAACGACCCGTAAATTTCAACTATTTTAATAACGTAATTAGTTGAAATTTTATGAAATTTTAAGCGATAAAATTTTGAAATATAAATTTGATATTTAGAATGCGTCTAATTAAACATAGAAACTGGTAAATTTTCGTCCGAAAATACGAAAGTTTATTTCGCGCGTAAATTTACTTCAATTTAATCAGTTAAAAAGTAATGAAAATAAAATGTTTCCGAAACCAAAATATTTTTACATAGAAAAATTCTAAACCATCTTCTGAGCAAGATGTCAGTTTGTAGTTTTTCAAAATTTGGACATCTATTGCTCCGTCGTTCTTATTTTCTGCAAAATAGCAGTATTCTGGTACCGATATCGATTTTTATCGGATGATCGTACCACTGATTTCTATATACCATTTTGATCGTCTCGTCGTGCCGATCTCTACGGTATATTCGATTGTCAAATTCGGAGTTCCGTTGTACGTTGCACTTTGCGTAACGCCTACCGTATCGGTAGCCGGTTATAATCCGCGAAAACGATTTTTATCGGTTTTGCAGTCCAGCTCACCCGTGAAGCCATCAAGACATTTGCATTTATCATTTCCGAAACCACCATCTTACCTTCTACATTTCCCAAAATTTTATTTTACTTTCTTTGTATCGGTTTTGAAAAATTAATTTTTAACGTTGAATACAAAGAAGTTGAGGTTGTATTCAATTCCTAGGAAGCTGTTCGTATCTCTTGGAGGAAATTATATTTTCATTTTGCTGTTCAACCTTCCCTACCCTCCCTACTTCTCTTTGGAAAAATGAAAAAAATTAGAAAGTGACAGCTCATGTTTTCATTATTCCCTATACTTCTCTCTGCCTTTCACGTTATTTTCCATTCTCCATCTTTTCTTTTCTTTTATCTCCTCTCCCCTTCATCTTCCTCTCCCTTTCACGGACCCTCATTCCAAACCCAGCACGCACCGCCCTGCACCTCCCCTGACCTGCTCCGCATCAACCGACAGCCCACCACACAACATACCTTCCACCATCTGCCGTAAAAAGCCCACGCTAAAGCCAACTCAGACCATCCCATGCTACCACCCTGAGCGCCTCCTCCACCCTAACCCCCTCCACGTGCACGCCCTGCCTGGCTCGCAACTCGAGGCCGAGAACAGCCTGACCCCACCCATCAAGTATAGCCGAAACTCCCTCCAATTTTACCCATTGTCTCGTCCATGTCTCACCACCAGCCCAGGCCAAGAACCACTGCTGCTCCGCCTGCCCACCACCCCCTCCGTTGACCACGCAGTTCGCCGACCCTCACCCCCTGCTTTCTCCTGGCTTGCCTGGCCGAGCATGTGCCTAGTTGCGGCTGGCTTTCCTCTTTGTCGAGCTCATCCTTTCGCAGCATCACTACTTCAGCTCAGCTGATTTGTGGATACATGTATCTATACATATATTGGTAAGCAGCAACCTGTTATTCTATTTGGTTTTTTTTTAAAAAAAATGTCTTGTGTATATGTATTATATATACACGTTGCATATATATGTATTATAATTGATACTTGTCATTTTTGACCAGTTAGCAGTTCCTCCCTCTTTTATGAAAAAATTTATATAGATGTATTATGTATATATATATTTTTCTGTAGTATTAAAGTAGCAGTGTAGCAGTATATATGTTGGTAATATAATATACCAGTATTAAGTATTGATTTCTAAATTGTGTGTGTATATATACATATGTTTAGTTATCTGTTTGTATAAGTTATGTTAGTTTTATGTATAAGTTTATATAAGTTGGTATTTGCGTGAGAGTATGTACAGCCTATAGATAATGTAAAGATTTCATTTTTATCAATTTGACTTTTAAGGATAATGTATAGGTGGATTTTGCTAACTGATTTATATTATCTATTATATTATGATAGTTCATATATAAAATTTGGTTTAAAAAGTTACATTAATTATTAGTGAAGATGTATATGGATATAATGTTTGAATTTGAATAAATGTGGATTTATTTGCCTACATATGTTTGTCTGCATACGCAAGTGTACAAGTCGTATGATAGTTTATTTTATATTTATGATCCGTTTTTTTATGTGACTATGTAATTATATTTAAGTTAATAAACTATGGGCTGTAGGTAATGTATATATGTTATTTTATATATATGTTTTAAATTTATAACTATGATTTTTGAAACCCGTATTTATATTTAATTTAATATATGGTTGAATTTAAAATATGATTTATATATAGTTTCCTGTGAGTTCGCTTATACCAATTTTATCCAACGATCCAATTCTGATTTGATTTCGTCTATTCCTATTTATCAGCTTTGATTCGTCAATTCATGCCAAACTACTTTGCTTTGAAATTCGTGTTTGAATTCGTAGCTAATTCTGTGGGACGAATCAAATTCCTCTAGCCTCGAAAGGTGAGCAATCACTCACGATTAACGTTCTTATATTTATTAAATCTGATTTTAATTGAAACGACAATTGAAATATACTGCTGTTAGTTATTTATATTGCTATATCTATGACATCATCCGTATCTGTTCACCTGTGACACCTGACATCATTATCTGTTATCTATATTGATATATATATGCCATCATCTGTATCTGTTTACCTGTGACACCTGACATCATTATCTGTTATTTATATTGATATATATATATATGCCATCATCTGTATCTGTTCACCTATGACATCTGACACCCTTATCTGTTATTTATATGATGATATATGCCTGTTACCGTTGTTATATTATTATCATATTTGTTATCACTCTGCAAGTTCCCTGTTAGTATAGAATCACTATGGGTTGAAATGATACATACCCGAACGGACTTTAGAATAGGAGAAAATCGTTATGGGTTGAAATGATAAACCCAAGCGATTTTCAAATTAAATTGAATTTGGGATTTCGGGTTGAAAAGATATATACCCGAATATATTTTAAATTGCGGATTGAAATAATAAATATCCGTATCACTTGACCATAGGATAGAAAATTATATACAGACATCGTTGGTCTATATATAAATGTTTTTGAAAAACATTCTACGGTTTTGAAAGAAATATATGGTTTTAAATAAATAATGATTTTAAAGATTTATTAAAGTTGATTTAATAAAGTTGATTCGAATCAATATGAAATATGTTCGAGTATTTATGAAAATTTATATTTTCAAATATAAAGTTTAAAATGTTTCAGGTTGAAAGATAAATTTGAAATTGATTTGGAATTCTTAATTATTTAATAATTATACTTAAATAAGTTTGATTTGAAATTTATTAAATTTGAAATTCTAAAGATATGTTTTTAACTTGAAATTGATTAAAAGTGACTTTAATGAATATTTCAAATTTATATAAATTTAAATGGGATATTTTGTTTATTTAAAATTTGTGAATTGAAGTTGTATAAGATGTAATTGAAATGTTGAATATTTAAAGCTTTGAAATATATTGAAATTGAAATGGCTTATTTTATGGTTTAAATATGTATTTGAAATCGATAGCTTGAAATGGTTATTTAGAAACTGAATCGAATTGAAAATTTATGATTTGAGATTTGATTAAATTAAAATTTTGGAATTCGAGTTAATTTGGATCGATTTGTGAAATTTGAGGAAACTATTTTATTTTTAAAGTAATTTTAAAATTATATTTAAACTATTGATATTTTACTTTATAAATTATTTTAATATAAACTATTTTAATATAAATCATTTTTAATATAAATTATTTTATTATATATACTAATTTTAATATCTAAACTATTTAAAAGAAAAGTGTTATGATTTCCAAAATGCTATGATTTCAAAGCTGTGATTTCCAAAGTGTTTTGATTTTTAAAAAGACTATGATTTTGAAAGCATTATAACTTTGGAATAGTACTATGATTTTGGAAATGGATTTATTTGAAGTGAAAGTGATATCATATTGGTATGGTTTTGAAATGGCAATGATCTGTCGGTTTTGAAATATAACTATTTTGAAATTCTAGTAAATGACCATCGATGTAATAAATACGTAGTTATTAAAGAGACCGGGATCGGATATGGACATACTCTCTGTCGATACCGAAAACCACTTTAATAACTATTATACGCGGAGTGTTGATCCAGAATGAAGTGGATGGTTTGGTGAACGCGTTGACTGAAGAAAGAGAACGATTTTGGATGACCCCTGACATGACTAAAACAGGAGCCGCGCCGGGCCATTGAGGATCGCCATCTCTAGCGGACACACTTCTTCGTTACCATATCTATTACTTTTGTGATTCGATTTTGGTGCACCCCTCGATTATGGGAGTGTTGTTTCGCGGTGTTGGGGTAGTAGCTGCTATGCCCAACATCAGTCCGGATCAGACAACTACTAGTATCCTAGTTGGTATCGCCTCATGTACCTTGTCATACTGATTATCCTATTCGCGACCACTACGTTTTGTTTTGTACCTTTAGTATATGGATTGCCCTCTGGTGACTTCCGGTTTTGGGGAAACTACGGTCTTGTATATGCTCTTGGGAATAAAAATGTGTTAAGGGTGGAATGGGCCATGACTTAACGCTATTTTGATATCGTACTTTACTGATTAGACATTATCTACTTAGCGTACATTACTACCTAGTAGATAGTTTAACGGATCCTTAGAGGATGGTTATCCCAAACATCCTTTGAGTTACTTGTATTTCAGTCGTTATTTCACTTGAGTTGGATTTATTGATATAAGAATGTTAATCCTGACTCGAGTGTTTTGTGTTTTCTTTACGCTCGGGTCAGACTGAGTGTACCAGTATTCGAGACTCACCTTTGGAGTTGGAGCTTCGCTTGGAGATCCAGCTATCTATCCAGCTTTCGGATATTCAGTTGATTCCAGTGATGTATTCTGATATTGTATTTGACTATTGTATTCGAGACTTCTGTTGTATCTTGTTTAACTCTGTTATATATATAGTAGCTTCATGAACTACTATTCTTTTGTTTCCGCTGCATTATTGTTATATTACTCTGTGTCTGTGTCTGTGATCTGTGATTAATTTATTTACTGTATATGCTGAGTTTTGCCAATTTAAATTAACAATCTATTGTTTTGAACCATTCAAGTCCGACATGTGTGGATTTATTGTCGATTTGAATGGTCCAAAATGGCGGGTCGTTACAGTTGGTATCAGAGCTTTGGTAGCTCTAGGCAAAACTTAACATATAGGGTAAATGTATTTACAGAATCACTCTCATTCGAGTTTCAATCTCTTCCTTTGACTCAATTCCTTTGAATTTTGGAACGTTCCCCTCGGTTCCGAAATTCATTCGTGTCCTTCACTATTCGTCTTCTTTTAATCATGGAGCACCCCATAACTCCATTCTGAATGTTATCTATAATAGATCGGCGGTCTCGCCAATCTTAGAATGATTCGTAAAGGAGTAAACTCCTTTATAATAGGCATCGATTTACCGGAGATTTCTGTATCCTCGGTTTACGATGCTATCTATTACCGGCTATACCTAAATTCCATCTCTTGAGAGCGAGTGTTGGTTTACCTCGGAATTCAGCATCGATCTTATTCTTGAAGTTACGGACGGCCCGGTTAAGGTTGCCCGTGAATTAAATAAACTCATCCATCTCCCGATTGTGGTAATTGAATTATCTTATCTTCTGTTTCAAACTTATTTTCGAATCAAGATTCTCTTTGATTTGAGTCAACAAAATTTGAATCCCTATCCTTATTTTGAAAATTCATTCCTGTATCGTCGAGCAAAGAAGTGTATCTGAAAATTAATATTAAAAATGTTTAAAATATATTGTGTTGTTTGAGTTGTTGATGTTGATTTGGGTTTTCGATCGATTCGTCTGATCAACGCTATCGATAGGATTCCCAAAACACTTGAATAGAGCAAACTGACACAATATTATTTCAAATTTGGTAAATTGAATATATTCGTATGATTATATTATATATATATATAAGTATAAGAATTTCTGGAATTAAATAGTTAATTAAATTGGTTGTTGAATGATAATATTTGATTATCATTTATTGTTCTAAATGAATTTATAAACATGGTTTATAAATTGATTTGGAATCGAAATGAATTTTAAAAATCAGGAATTTGAGAATTTGATTTCTGGTGATTTCAACTTTGGTTTTAAAGTGTATATTATTAAAGGTATTTTCGAATAGAAACCGTTTTCAAAGAATTTTAAATGTTGAAATCATTACTCTTCTCTTTTGTCGCTGGAAAATAATTTCGGTGATGGCGGCCGTATCATCGACATTCATTTTCGAGTTTCGAAAATGAGAAACCATTCTGTAGCTTTGCTACGGTTTTGTTTGGAAAAAAATATTTTAATTTGAATTTCTTAAGTATGACTTGATTTATATATATATAGGTATATTATTTAAATTTAATTTGATTTAATATATATAGTATATACATAATTATCTCTAAAGGGTTTGAAATTAAACGGAAATTAAATTCTTAAAATTATGTTAAAGGTTGTTTCAGTTATAAATAAAGCTAAATTTTGGATAAATATTTAAACTTGAAAATTGAATTTGAAAATTTTATTTGTATAGTACTAAATTGCATTTCAATATAACTTACCTAAATTATTCAGAAGTTAAAATGTAATTGGGTAATATACAATATAAAATGATTTTATAAAATTTGAGTGGTTATAATAAATGTTATACACTAGATTTTAATTATAAAAAAATGCTAATAAAGATGATAAAATAATTAATTGAATGAGATGAATATAACAAATTTTGTTGTGAAAGAATTAACAAATTGAATTTGATCAACTTATGAAAATACCTTGAATTTAAAAGCAATTAGTAAATATAAATTAATTTAAATCAAAACTTTTATAGTTTAAATTAATTTATATGTGTTAAATATATGTGATTAGATATATTAAGTAGAATAAATTTAACAATAATTTGGAATAAAGAAGAATTTAAAATTGTTGAAGAAAATATGATTATAATAAAAGACTATTCAAATTTATGGTTTTAGAAATTGTAAATTGAAGAAAATGGGATAATAAGATAATGAATTTAGAAGTAGTTGAGATTGATTTTAGTGAAATCAAATGGATTAAATCAATTATTGAATATCAATTAATTTAAATTTGAAATTATATGGTTTAAATTAACTGTTATTCTATATTTCAAATCTGTTTTCTTTCTGGTCATTTCTATTCTCCTACCTCGTTCCTTTTCGGGGACGAAAAGTTTTGAGTGGGGGAGAGTGTAACGACCCGTAAATTTCAACTATTTTAATAACGTAATTAGTTGAAATTTTATGAAATTTTAAGCGATAAAATTTTGAAATATAAATTTGATATTTGGAATGCGTCTAATTAAACATAGTAACTGGTAAATTTTCGTCCGAAAATACGAAAGTTTATTTCGCGCGTAAATTTACTTCAATTTAATCAGTTAAAAAGTAATGAAAATAAAATGTTTCCGAAACCTAAATATTTTTACATAGAAAAATTCTAAACCATCTTCTGAGCAAGATGTCAGTTTGTAGTTTTTCAAAATTTGGACATCTATTGCTCCGTCGTTCTTATTTTCTGCAAAATAGCAGTATTCTGGTACCGATATCGATTTTTATCGGATGATCGTACCACTGATTTCTATATACCGTTTTGATCGTCTCGTCGTGCCGATCTCTACGGTATATTCGATTGTCAAATTCGGAGTTCCGTTGTACGTTGCACTTTGCGTAACGCCTACCGTATCGGTAGCCGGTTACAATCCGCGAAAACGATTTTTATCGGTTTTGCAGTCCAGCTCACCCGTGAAGCCATCAAGACATTTGCATTTATCATTTCCGAAACCACCATCTGACCTTCTACATTTCCCAAAATTTTATTTTACTTTCTTTGTATCAGTTTTGAAAAATTAATTTTTAACGTTGAATACAAAGAGGTTGAGGTTGTATTCAATTCCTAGGAAGCTGTTCGTATCTCTTGGAGGAAATTATATTTTCATTTTGCTGTTCAACCTTCCCTACCCTCCCTACTTCTCTTTGGAAAAATGAAAAAAATTAGAAAGTGACAGCTCATGTTTTCATTATTCCCTGTACTTCTCTCTGCCTTACACGTTATTTTCCATTCTCCATCTTTTCTTTTCTTTTATCTCCTCTCCCCTTCATCTTCCTCTCCCTTTCACGGACCCTCATTCCAAACCCAGCACGCACCGCCCTGCACCTCCCCTGACCTGCTCCGCATCAACCGACAGCCCACCACACAACATACCTTCCACCATCTGCCGTAAAAAGCCCACGCTAAAGCCAACTCAGACCATCCCATGCTACCACCCTGAGCGCCTCCTCCACCCTAACCCCCTCCACGTGCACGCCCTGCCTGGCTCGCAACTCGAGGCCGAGAACAGCCTGACCCCACCCATCAAGTATAGCCGAAACTCCCTCCAATTTTACCCATTGTCTCGTCCATGTCTCACCACCAGCCCAGGCCAAGAACCACTGCTGCTCCGCCTGCCCACCACCACCCTCCGTTGACCACGCAGTTCGCCGACCCTCACCCCCTGCTTTCTCCTGGCTTGCCTGGCCGAGCATGTGCCTAGTTGCGGCTGGCTTTCCTCTTTGTCGAGCTCATCCTTTCGCAGCATCACTACTTCAGCTCAGCTGATTTGTGGATACATGTATCTATACATATATTGGTAAGCAGCAACCTGTTATTCTATTTGGTTTTTTTTTAAAAAAAAATGTCTTGTGTATATGTATTATATATACACGTTGCATATATATGTATTATAATTGATACTTGTCATTTTTGACCAGTTAGCAGTTCCTCCCTCTTTTATGAAAAAATTTATATAGATGTATTATGTATATATATATTTTTCTGTAGTATTAAAGTAGCAGTGTAGCAGTATATATGTTGGTAATATAATATACCAGTATTAAGTATTGATTTCTAAATTGTGTGTGTATATATACATATGTTTAGTTATCTGTTTGTATAAGTTATGTTAGTTTTATGTATAAGTTTATATAAGTTGGTATTTGCGTGAGAGTATGTACAGCCTATAGATAATGTAAAGATTTCATTTTTATCAATTTGACTTTTAAGGATAATGTATAGGTGGATTTTGCTAACTGATTTATATTATCTATTATATTATGATAGTTCATATATAAAATTTGGTTTAAAAAGTTACATTAATTATTAGTGAAGATGTATATGGATATAATGTTTGAATTTGAATAAATGTGGATTTATTTGCCTACATATGTTTGTCTGCATACGCAAGTGTACAAGTCGTATGATAGTTTATTTTATATTTATGATCCGTTTTTTTTATGTGACTATGTAATTATATTTAAGTTAATAAACTATGGGCTGTAGGTAATGTATATATGTTATTTTATATATATGTTTTAAATTTATAACTATGATTTTTGAAACCCGTATTTATATTTAATTTAATATATGGTTGAATTTAAAATATGATTTATATATAGTTTCTTGTGAGTTCGCTTATACCAATTTTATCCAACGATCCAATTCTGATTTGATTTCGTCTATTCCTATTTATCAGCTTTGATTCGTCAATTCATGCCAAACTACTTTGCTTTGCAATTCGTGTTTGAATTCGTAGCTAATTCTGTGGGACGAATCAAATTCCTCTAGCCTCGAAAGGTGAGCAATCACTCACGATTAACGTTCTTATATTTATTAAATCTGATTTTAATTGAAACGACAATTGAAATATACTGCTGTTAGTTATTTATATTGCTATATCTATGACATCATCCGTATCTGTTCACCTGTGACACCTGACATCATTATCTGTTATCTATATTGATATATATATGCCATCATCTGTATCTGTTTACCTGTGACACCTGACATCATTATCTGTTATTTATATTGATATATATATATGCCATCATCTGTATCTGTTCACCTATGACATCTGACACCCTTATCTGTTATTTATATGATGATATATGCCTGTTACCGTTGTTATATTATTATCATATCTGTTATCACTCTGCAAGTTCCCTGTTAGTATAGAATCACTATGGGTTGAAATGATACATACCCGAACGGACTTTAGAATAGGAGAAAATCGTTATGGGTTGAAATGATAAACCCAAGCGATTTTCAAATTAAATTGAATTTGGGATTTCGGGTTGAAAAGATATATACCCGAATATATTTTAAATTGCGGATTGAAATAATAAATATCCGTATCACTTGACCATAGGATAGAAAATTATATACAGACATCGTTGGTCTATATATAAATGTTTTTGAAAAACATTTCTACGGTTTTGAAAGAAATATATGGTTTTAAATAAATAATGATTTTAAAGATTTATTACAGTTGATTTAATAAAGTTGATTCGAATCAATATGAAATATGTTCGAGTATTTATGAAAATTTATATTTTCAAATATAAAGTTTAAAATGTTTCAGGTTGAAAGATAAATTTGAAATTGATTTGGAATTCTTAATTATTTAATAATTATACTTAAATAAGTTTGATTTGAAATTTATTAAATTTGAAATTCTAAAGATATGTTTTTAACTTGAAATTGATTAAAAGTGACTTTAATGAATATTTCAAATTTATATAAATTTAAATGGGATATTTTGTTTATTTAAAATTTGTGAATTGAAGTTGTATAAGATGTAATTGAAATGTTGAATATTTAAAGCTTTGAAATATATTGAAATTGAAATGGCTTATTTTATGGTTTAAATATGTATTTGAAATCGATAGCTTGAAATGGTTATTTAGAAACTGAATCGAATTGAAAATTTATGATTTGAGATTTGATTAAATTAAAATTTTGGAATTCGAGTTAATTTGGATCGATTTGTGAAATTTGAGGAAACTATTTTATTTTTAAAGTAATTTTAAAATTATATTTAAACTATTGATATTTTACTTTATAAATTATTTTAATATAAACTATTTTAATATAAATCATTTTTAATGTAAATTATTTTATTATATATACTAATTTTAATATCTAAACTATTTAAAAGAAAAGTGTTATGATTTCCAAAATGCTATGATTTCAAAGCTGTGATTTCCAAAGTGTTTTGATTTTTAAAAAGACTATGATTTTGAAAGCATTATAACTTTGGAATAGTACTATGATTTTGGAAATGGATTTATTTGAAGTGAAAGTGATATCATATTGGTATGGTTTTGAAATGGCAATGATCTGTCGGTTTTGAAATATAACTATTTTGAAATTCTAGTAAATGACCATCGGTGTAATAAATACGTAGTTATTAAAGAGACCGGGATCGGATATGGACATACTCTCTGTCGATACCGAAAACCACTTTAATAACTATTATACGCGGAGTGTTGATCCAGAATGAAGTGGATGGTTTGGTGAACGCGTTGACTGAAGAAAGAGAACGATTTTGGATGACCCCTGACATGACTAAAACAGGAGCCGCGCCGGGCCATTGAGGATCGTCATCTCTAGCGGACACACTTCTTCGTTACCATATCTATTACTTTTGTGATTCGATTTGGGTGCACCCCTCGATTATGGGAGTGTTGTTTCGCGGTGTTGGGGTAGTAGCTGCTATGCCCAACATCAGTCCGGATCAGGCAACTACTAGTATCCTAGTTGGTATCGCCTCATGTACCTTGTCATACTGATTATCCTATTCGCGACCACTACGTTTTGCTTTGTACCTTTAGTATATGGATTGCCCTCTGGTGACTTCCAGTTTTGGGGAAACTACGGTCTTGTATATGCTCTTGGGAATAAAAATGTGTTAAGGGTGGAATGGGCCATGACTTAACGCTATTTTGATATCGTACTTTACTGATTAGACATTATCTACTTAGCGTACATTACTACCTAGTAGATAGTTTAACGGATCCTTAGAGGATGGTTATCCCAAACATCCTTTGAGTTACTTGTATTTCAGTCGTTATTTCACTTGAGTTGGATTTATTGATATAAGAATGTTAATCCTGACTCGAGTGTTTTGTGTTTTCTTTACGCTCGGGTCAGACTGAGTGTACCAGTATTCGAGACTCACCTTTGGAGTTGGAGCTTCGCTTGGAGATCCAGCTATCTATCCAGCTTTCGGATATTCAGTTGATTCCAGTGATGTATTCTGATATTGTATTTGACTATTGTATTCGAGACTTCTGTTGTATCTTGTTTAACTCTGTTATATATATAGTAGCTTCATGAACTACTATTCTTTTGTTTCCGCTGCATTATTGTTATATTACTCTGTGTCTGTGTCTGTGATCTGTGATTAATTTATTTACTGTATATGCTGAGTTTTGCCAATTTAAATTAACAATCTATTGTTTTGAACCATTCAAGTCCGACATGTGTGGATTTATTGTCGATTTGAATGGTCCAAAATGGCGGGTCGTTACATAGAGTGTCTAATGTAATTCATTATTTGTTGAGCACTCTTAAGGTCAGGAAGATGATTAAGAGCATAGTTAAAAATGTATGTTAGGGGTTATATAAGGTATAATTAGTAAAGAGTTACTTACCATGTATGAGGACTATGATTTGTTGAGCACCCTCAAGGTAGTAGTAACATGATAAACTGATCCTAATAGCCATTGATTTTTTTTTTATGAAATTCCCATATTGCGTTTAGGTTTTTGAGAGATGCAAAATTCAGTGAAAGCCTTATTGGATAAATATGATAAAAATTCTAATAAGTATATGAACATATGTAATGAAATTTAATTTACTCTAATAAATTTGCATAGATAAAATGGCTATCATGAAATTATCCTGTGAAAAGACGGGAACTAACTAAAAGGATAGGCTAAGGAATGTAAAAATTGCACTCACTTATGAAAAGCTAAGGTATGCCATCATAATTGAACCTTTAGCTAAACCCACCAAGGACTCTACACTCGCTGAGGCTTATGAAAATTGGGAAATGGAATGCGAACTAGCTCACTGTTTTGTTTTGTCTACCATGTGCATCAAACTCCAATGCAATATGAGAAAATGAATAATCATGAAATATTCTCTTACCTACAATAGTTGTTGTTTAACGATGAGTTTACTATCGAATTAGAAAACCGTCGATAAATTTCAAATTAAAATAACCGCAAGCGCACGGCGTACAAAAGTTAGTACGTCGCGAGTACGAGTCGATCCGCAGGGAATTGTTAGATTTTAAAAATCAATTCAATCAAATTATACCAAATGAAGAGGAAATTGTTAACTACAAGCAAAATGAAGCTAAAATTAGAATTAAAGTTAGATTTAAAAACTATGAGATTAGAGAACAATTTAGAGGCAAATCCACTCTCATATTTTTGTAAATCAACAAACAAATAATTTATGATCTCTAGTTATGATATTAAGTGAAATAGTTGTTGCATTGATCATAAATATGGTTTATTTATGTTATTAATTAACATAACTTAAACCATCAAACTATAATACAACAATTATACCACTTATAAATTCTCATGAAAATGAAGCCAAAGCCAAAGCAAAAGCTATTTTAAGTATGATCTATTTACTATTGTAATTAGTAAGATAGATCATCAAATTTTGTTTTTACTTTGTTTTCAAAATTAAAAATAAATTAGAAAATGATGATGTAGATTGTGTTTATGTTGAATAACAATAGCTCATTTGCAAAAACAACATAAGCTATCAAACCCACTTGTATAAACTTACATCAAAACTCATTTTCATGAAGCACAAACCAAAAAAGATCATAAATCATAAAAATGTTGAAATTACATAAAGTTAGAGAGCTTCATTATCCCTAAATTGAAGGGGTTTAGCTACTCATTTGTGTTATCAAATCAACACTTGTAAATTCCAACATTACAAAGCAAAAGAAATGGAAACTAAGCAAAGAAATAAAGAGAGATTAACTACTAACTACTTGCAAAAAAAAACAAGGCTACACTACTTGCATGAATGTAAATCTAAGCTATAAACATGAAATAAAAGAGAGCATAGAAATAAACATCAACATAAAAGTAAATAAAAGCAAGTAAAAAAGAGAAGAGAAGGAGGAGGAAACCATTTTTATTTCACTTTGATTTGTGTTTACAACTTGCTAATTTCCTAAGTAAAATAGGAGAGAGTAGAAGATCCTTTACATGTACATAAGAGGACTATTTATACATGCATAAAACTCTAATTCAATTTTTAAGGTGCTTCCTAAAATGCCCTTTAGAAAGTGTGGCCACCAAGTAACCATTAGCCACTAATTAATCCATCATTTAATGTGCATGAAGCTTTAACCTCCACTTAGTTGTCCATTAGCTTCTAATTATAGATTTAGGTAAGTGGGTGGGGTCCTCCATGATCATGAACTTGAATTATTTTCTTTTCATTCCTTGGTATTCCCTTGTGCATGCATATATCTTCATGAATCCTCTTCCATATGCATCAAAATTTCCTATAAAAATCATAAAAATTTCCAAGTAAAAATTCTCAAATTGACACATGCACAAAAATGACCATTTTGCCCCTAAATGAAGATGAATATATGATGATTTGAAAAAAATTGAATTTTGGTTTTAAACATGTTAAAATGCCCAACTATGATATTTCTTTAAATAAAAATAGATAAAATATGGATGTAAATATATGCACATTTACGTGCACATCAAAATACCCCCACACTTATCCTTTTATTCGTCCTTGAATAAAGGAAAACTAAGATATATTCGTTTTCGTACACAACACCAGAATTGTTTTTTCCAACGATTATAACCGTTACAAATAAAATTTCTAACAGTTTTCCTTACGGTTATAACCGTTGGAATATGGAATTTCTCAACGGTTATAACCGTTGGGAAAATACTCATTCCCAACGGTTATAACCGTTGGTAAATTCCACATTCCCAACGGTTATAACCGTTGGGAAAGTCCCGTTCCCAAAGACTAATTATACAGTTACCAACAGTTATATCCGTTGGAAATCTCCAGACCGCCAACGGTTAAAAATGTTAGTAATTGAAAGAATAAAATATTATTTAAAACTACCTTGACATATGTTATATATTAAAGTTGTATTATATCTTCCACTAAATATGCATATAATTAAACAAGAACAATGATTAAAAACATATCTATAATTAACACATTATACAATTGGACAAAAGATATGTTTACACCAAGTTTTATACATCATATAACCAGGTAATTTTGTAATATTTCAGTTTTAAAGTATACAATATCCAATTACACACAATTTCATGTTCCTAAATACCATAATTAAATGTAACCTCGATAAGAAATATGAAAAAGGGATCTTGTGCTTCAAGATTTATGCCCACCACAGTGCCAGCTGCAGCACACCACTGCATTAGCTGTAGACAAGAAATATGGAAAACCAAGAGCATTTTCTAACAAATTCATCTAACAAAAGATAGAATACAAGATCAATCTTAATGTTCTATCATTGGTAAAACTATTCACCATAAGATGCTTTATACTGTATCTTTTTTTCTAATCAAGTAGTTGTGCTCATCTTTGTTACACATTAGATTAGCTGGATTTTTGGAGAAGTAAACATAGAATAACTAAAAAAAATATTAGTTAACAAAATAATGCATATATGTAAAGAACTTTCAACAAAGAATTTAAGATAAATTATATTCAGCAAGTGTGCTTCATAGGTTGGATACAAGTTACATTGGTGTAATGATAGCAATGTCATCACTATTTAGTTTAAGTTGTTGGCTAACTTAGGGTCATATTTCTACGATTATTTTCCTTACGAAGTCACTTCATTTACAAGTACCCCATATTTGTATGCTTTGAGATATGCAACTTCGGAAAGCTGCTGAACTCTACTAACACAAAAAACATGATTACAACCTATTAGTAATGACTGTCAGATCAACTCACATAATAAAATTTCCAAGGTTGAAGTTGCAATTTATAGTGATACCTATACGAAGTAGCGCTTGTTGGGAATGCTCTTATAGTTTATGTAAATGGCATAAATATCATTCAAACCAAGGTACTCTTAAATTATTATATAATATATATAGTTATTAACAATGAATGTACAAAATAAGAGCATCCCAATGGTTACCTCGAGAGCCATCCAATACGGAGTACCAACAATTGTATGGGTGTTAAGGTCTGCTTCATTTAACCTAGTAGCAAATGCAAAATCTGTAAGTTTAACAAGACCCAGAAAGGGAAAGAAAATTTAATGAATTATGCTAAGAATCTAAGAAGAAAAAGAAGACAGAAAGATGGCCACATAGGTAGGGAAATAATTCACCAACATGCTCACATTGTTTTGAGTACATGTAGAAATGAAAAAAAATCAAAACCAAACATTCAGTGCTTTTAGTTTCATTCAATCTTTTATATCATATTTTCAGCGCAACTTCTAATCTGTAGCATTAACTATTACCTTCATGATGGCCAAGAAATGCTGAAGTGACTGGATATATGTAACAACTAATGATATGCACATATACGCACATGATGTAAAGATGCGATAGATTAAATAAATTGAAAGGTTAGTTACAAAAATTTGACGATGATTGAAATAATGAATATTGGTGAATCCGCTTTTTATTAATACTATAGATATATGGGGTATTCATGTCATTTCATAAACCATGGTAGAAACTACACTTCGTGTATATGCTAAACAACATGTATACCCATCAAAAAATTCAAATGAAGAATGGTATATGTTCACTAAAAATAATTCTGTTAGTTGGTATCTTACATTTATAAAAATATAGATGCATCATGGTCTCTTAAATATGCTAAACAATACAAAATTGGACTCATCATGGAACCTTATAGGCCATTTATTCAAAAAATCATATTTAAACATCTCTTCCACATTCATGGTAAACATTGCTTCACTAATTATTATATGTACCCAGATTTGCCAATCTCGTTTGAACTTTCCATAAGGGTTTGATCTAAACACACGTCTGACTCTGACATAATTGATTATAAAGGAAATCATATGGATCAACTACCTCATGTCTCGGGTGTAGGGTCTAAATTTAAATGGTACAATGCTTACATGAAAATCATTCCAATATATGAAAAACAGATTTTCTAACACACTCTACACACTTGAAAGTAAGAAAAACAAAGCGTTAACAACACAAAAGTATTAGCAAGGAAGAATAGCTCACCTAATGGTAGTCATTTGGTTAAGATGTATATGAGTATAAAATTTATTCTTCGCCAAAGCAGCAATATCAGTGTAGATAATAATCTTAGCATTCGTTTACCAAGTAATATAAAAGAGATGTTATGAAAAAGAATCAATGTTTCAAACATATTAAATTTACCTTTTAGATATGCGACCAATAAAGAATCATTGTCATCAACTACAAGAATTGAACTGACCCGCTGAAGAAGTTTGAAGTGGCATTAGCATTAAAAAAGATGAAAACACACTCAGAGCAAATAAAAGAGGATAAGCAACATGAAACCATATGTATTTTCTATTTTTAGACCTTTATTGGGAACTTAATCGTCTAGTTTAAGGCTAAGAAACCTACAATGAAAGAGTTCAGCAATTTCCACATCAAGACAGACATTTGAATTTCCAACTTGAAATCTAAGTAGGTTTGTTGACATGATAATCATCAACAAAGCACATTGAAAACTATCAAAAGATGCATCATATCTATTTATGTTGGATAAACAAAGAAAGTTTCTAATAGGTAAAGGTAAGCCATCGTATTTCTATAGTTTTTTAAGGCTGGGTTCTTTTAAAAAAAATGCATAAAATTCAAAAAAAAGGTTCCAGCAAACCAAGAAAATATCAAACTTGCTCAACAAATGAAAAATATTACCTCATAAAAACCTAGTAAAAGCTGTATAGGATTAAGAAATCAACTGATTAAAAATATATATACTAGCTGTTCATGTTATCATAATATCTTCCAAACTTTATATAACTCATATTTGTCAATAATTTATATCATAGTTTAGGATGGTTAAACTATTAATAAATACATCCGAACCCTAAACATTCACAATCCACATAGAATTGGTTGAGAATCAACCAGTAAAATTTAACAGTAATATGCTTTTCAAAAGAATGGACATCTGCAGTCCTACAGTTACAATAGATCCAATAATGAACATCTAAATAGTTGCATAAATCCTTATGTTTAATTTGAAGTAAATCTCAAAATTGAACAACAATTCGAACCAATATTAAATCCAAATATTTTCAGTCTAATTTTTTTGAAGTTGAAAAAAAATACATTCAAATCAGCTAAAAAATAAGCGAATTCAATTCTAATAGCATAAAGTGATGTTCGAAACAAAGATTAACAGTTCGAATATCAACAAATTAATATTAATTCGAAAAGTGATACCTGAGATTCTAAAATTGATTGATCTAGAAAGACACATGCGTGATGGTCTGAAAGATGCGTAAAAGATGGGTATTGAAAATATAAGGGTAAATTACAGCTCTGTCCTGCTTACTTTATTTGATTTACATATTTACCAAATTTTATCACGGTTATTATTGTTGTAAACAGCGACCAATGGATAAAATTGTTGGGAATTCATAACGGTTATTATTGTTAGAAATTTCAGAATATAAGTGTTGCAAAAAGGCTGAACTGGTATAGTGGTAGGGAGCACGATTGCATTGAGCGTATGTAACAAGCCGTTAAACCTCTGGGTGTCCCCAGTAGGACGAGTGTTGTCTCGTGAGGGTTTTCAGTGGATACTACCCATAAAATCCAAATGCAAAGCGAAAATATTTACAAAATGCAAGATTTATTTACAATGGGATGAATGTTAAGTTTTTGAAAATATTTACAAATGAAAGATTTACTTTTAAATAGACACAAATAAGTTAAATATAAATTTTGGTCATTATCTTGAAAATTTAAGTCATTCACTTGTCAAAATTTTCAACAAAAATTAAGTTATCATAACAAATAGACAATAGTTTAACTCGTTGTTTCGGTCGATAATATAGTGTAACTATGAAATAGATCCTTAGTTGATTATAAAAGTTTATCAAAGTGGTATTTTCATTTCTTTCCAATAACAAGTCAAATCAAAGAAGTTAAAATAATGCTTGGATTTCAATTGCTTACTCTCTCTTATTTGAAAATTTTATTGATATTAACAATATTTACATATGCCTAACTCAGGTAAACTGAGGCCAGATATATTACCCATGCACTGCCTTGCGGACTGATGTGAGGGGAATATAGAGCATGGCGAGCACACAAGTGTGAACACTTATCGACTGTAGGCGTTATTAAAAAGAATTTTTATATACATACACCTAACTCAGATAAACTGAGGCCAGATATACCGATCGTGCACTGCCTTTCGGGCTTACGTGAGAAGGGTAAAGAGCATGGCGAGTGAACAAACGAGTGTGAATACATGACTCTAGGTGTTAAAAATATATACAAATTTTTTTTTGTGTTTTTTTTCTATATTTTATTAGTAAGAGAGAGTTTTGCAAAATCATCTTAGCACCATTTAACTTAGAAGATAAAAATGTTATATCCTTTACTTTAAATTTACCACTTTTTTTAAACAAAGATTTTCATTTAAAATATATTTCATAATTAACACATATGATTCTTCCTACATACAAGTTAAACCATTGTTATTTGTAATCAAACTGCATTTTTTTTTGTTAAGACAAATAAATTTTCAAAAATTTCAATTTGTTAACCAAAACTTATAGTTATCCTATAGTGTTTCTTCAAAAATAAATCAAAATGTTAAAAAGAAAATGTTTTTGAGATTTTTTTTGGTTAAAAGAAAATGAAAATTCAAATATGCCATGAAACTTTAAAAAAAATGAAATTGAGACTCCCCCCAACACTTAATTTTGACTGTGTCCCCATAATAAATGCACGGTATAATAAGTGTAACAGGGAAAAATATGTACATATTTACAAAAGAGGGTTAACATTCTTACTAGACGTAGCTTGGCTCATGAAGAATCATGAGCTCCTCCTCTTGGTTATAGGGTAATTCCAAGAAAGGTTTCAAACGATGACCGTTGACTTTGAAAATCGATCCATCCTGGGGTTTTCTATTTCTACGGCACCATGTGGAAAAACAGTTTGTACCATAAATGGTCCGGTCCATCTTGATTTAAGTTTCCCAGGGAATAAATGAAGCCTTGAGTCATATAAAAGAACTTTCTGGTTAGGCGAAAACGTTTTCCTTAGGATTGACTTATCATGAAAAACATTGGTTCTTTCTTTATAAATTTTCTTGTTTTCATACACATCGTTCCTAAGTTCTTCTAGTTCGTTGAGTTGTAGTTTTCAGTTTTCGCCAGCTTTCTCAAGATTAAAGTTTAAGTTCTTTATTGCCCACAATGCTTTGTGTTCGATTTCAACGGGTAAATGGCAAACTTTACCGTAAACTAAACGAAATGGGGACATCACAAGGTTAGTTTTAAAAGCAGTACGGTAAGCCCAAAGCGCGTCGGTCAATTTTTGAGACCAATCTTTTCGATTTTTGTTAACAGTTTTCTCCAAGATTTGATTTATTTGTCGATTTGAAACTTCAACTTGGCCACAAGTCTGAGGATAATACGGAGTGGATAACTTGTGGGTTATCAAGTATTTTTTCATTAAAGTTTCAAAAGAACGGTTGCAAAAATGGGTATCGTTATCACTGATTATTGTGCGAGGTGTGCCGAACCTCAAAAAGATGTTTCCTTAGAGAAATTTCATAACAATTCTATGGTCGTTGGTTTTGCAAGGAACGGCTTCGACCCATTTTGAGACGTAATCGACAATGAGAAGGATATACAAGTTTCCAAAAGAATTGGGAAAAGGTCCTATAAAGTTGATACCCCAAACATCAAAGATTTCGATCGTAAGAATGGGGTTTAGAGGCATCATATCTCGTCGAAAAAGTCCAAGCATTTGACATCGATCGCAAGTTTTACAAAATTCAAATGAGTCTTTGGAAAGAGAAGGCCAATAGAAACCACACTGAAGCACCTTTTTCGTAGTTTTTTTAGAACCGAAATGTCCGCTGCACGCTTGATCGTGACAAAATGAAAGAACACTCCTGATATCATTATCCAGAATGCAACGTCGGATGATTTGGTCGGGGCAATATTTGAACTAGTATGGATCGTCCGAATAGAAATATTTCACTTGGGACATGAATTTGTATTTGTCCCGTTTGGACCAAGATGAGGGAGTTTCTTTAGTGACTAAGTAGTTCACTATATCAGCTTACCATCGATCGATAGTAATTGAAAGAAGTTGTTCATCAGGGAAGTTTTCATTGATTGGCAAAGAAGATGGTGCATTCGGAAGACGAGATAAGTGATCGGCTATGACATTATCAGATCCTTTTTTGTCATTGACTGTAAGGTCAAATTCTGGAAGTAAAAGGATCTAACGAATCAAACGGGATTTAGCATCCTTTTTAGCGAAGAGACATCGAAGCGCAGAGTGGTCCGTGTACACATTAATGTGTGAACCTATCAAGTAAGGTCGAAACTTTTTGAGAGCAAAAACGACAGCTAGAAGCTCTTTTTCGGTTGTTGTGTAGTTGAGTTGAGCGTAGTTCAGAGTCATGCTAGCATAGTAGATAACGTGAAGGATCTTGTCGATGCGTTGTCCTAAGACATCACCAATTGCAAAGTTTGAGGCGTCACACATTATTTCAAATGGGAGATCCCAATTGGGCGCGCAAATGATTGGAGTAGAAATGAGTTCGTTCTTAAGACGTTCAAAAGAAGAGATACACTCAGAGTTGAAATCAATGGAACGTCTTTTCTGAGGAGAGTCGTCAAGGACGAGCGATTTTGCTAAAGTCTTTCACAAAGCGTCGGTAAAAGCCAGCGTGTCCTAGAAATGATCGAATGTCCTTAAAAGATTTGGGAATGGGTAGGTTTGCAATGACATC
This sequence comes from Allium fistulosum, assembly GCA_030737815.1. Taxonomy (NCBI): domain Eukaryota; kingdom Viridiplantae; phylum Streptophyta; class Magnoliopsida; order Asparagales; family Amaryllidaceae; genus Allium; species Allium fistulosum. The sequence continues at coordinate 1,186,063,913 of CM060904.1, read as the reverse complement.
GATTTTTGCTTTATCTACCTCAATGCCTTTATTTGAGATGATACGTCCAAGGACTATGCCTTGTTTGACCATAAAGTGGCATTTTTCCCATTTCAAAGTCAAATGTTTTTCACTGCATCGATTTAGAACCAACTCAAGATGATATAAACAATCGAAAAAAGAATCACCAAAGATAGAGAAATCGTCCATAAAAACTTCTAGAAAGCGTTCAATCATGTCAAAAAAGATGCCAACCATGCATCGTTGGAAAGTAGCAGGAGCGTTACAAAGTCCGAATGGCATACGTCGATAAGCAAAGGTACCGAATGGACACGTGAATGTCGTTTTCTCTTGATCTTCGAAAGCGATTGGAATTTGGTTTGTAACGACCCAATATTTTGGACCATTCGCATCCATTATAAGTGTATAGGTAGACACTCATGCCGGAATTGAATTGCTCAAAATACCGCGTTGTTAATTTAAATTTGTCAAAACTGAACATATACAGTAAATAAATAATCACAGATCACAGACACAGAGTAATAAATGCAGCGGAAATAAAAGAGATAGTAGTTCATGAAGCTACTATATAAATGTAAGTTACATTAGAGTTAAACCAGATACAACGGAAGAGTAATACGATACATCAGATACAAATCAGAATACATCACTGGAATCATCGAATACTGAAAGCAGAATAGATGGCTGGATCTTCAAGCAAAGCTCCAACTTTAAAGGTGAGTCTCGAATACTGGTACACTCAGTCTGACCCGAGCGTAAAGCAAAAACACAAGACACTCGAGTCAGGATTAACATTCTTATATTAATAAATCCAACTCAAGTGAAATAGCAATTGAAATACAAGTAACTTAAAGGATGTTTGGAATAACCATCCTTTAAGGATCCGTTAAACTATCTACTAGGTAGTAATATACGCTAAGTAGATAATGTCTATCAGTAATATAAAGATATCAAAATAGTGTTAAGTCATGGCCCATTCTACCCTTAACACATTTTTATTCCCAAAAGCATATACAAGACCGTAGTTTCCCCAAAACCGGAAGTCACCAGAGGGCAATCCATATACTAAAGGTACAAAACAAATTCGTAGTGGTCGCGAATAGGGAATACAAGTATGACAAGGCATATGAGGCAATACCCAAGGTAGTGATACTACCGTTCGCCTGATCCGGACTGGTGAGAACGCAACGCCGCAGCGCCCGCAACACCGTGAAACAACACTCCCAAAATCAAGGGTGCACCAATCGACAACAAGTAATAAGTAGTTCGAAGAAGTGTGTCCACTTGAGGTAGCAAATCCTCCATTGGCCCGGCACGGCTCCTGTTTTAGTCATTTCCAATTTGACACAAGTGTCAAGGCTATCCATCATCGTTCTCTTTCTTCAGTCAACACGTACATCATTCCAACCACTTCATTTTGGATCATCACTCCGCGTATAGTTATTAAAGTGGTTTTCGGTTTAGATAGAGAGTATATCCATAACCGATTCCGGTCTCTTTAATAACCTTCGAAATTATTTCACCGATTGGTCGTTTATTTATTTCAAAACCAAATCAATTTCAATTTCAAATAGAATTCGTAAATCAACATTTCATTTGTCTTTCTAAAACAACTTCCAAAATTTACGTTTCAAAACTTCCACATTCATAATTTCAAAATCTTATAATTCAATTTCAATTTCTATTTAAAACAATTCAAATATTGATTCAAGTTCATATAAGTTTCATTCCAAAATCATTTAAATTAATTTAAATTTAACATTCAAATCAGTTTAACTTCATTTATCGATTTTATTCAATATTCGTTAAGTAAATTTATCATTCAAAACAATTCTATTAAATTTCCAATTCATTAAATCCATTATTTAAATTCAACTTCATTATATCAAAACTTACAATTTGAATTAAATTTAATTCATCAAATCAAATTCTTTAAAGTTCAAGTCTTACATTAATTTCAATAAATCACATTTTATTTCTTGATAAAGAAATTCAATTTCACTTATTTACTTACTTAAATAATTTTCCAAAACTTAATTAATAAATAATTTCAATTTCAATTATTTACAAAGTAAAAATTCACTTATTCAAAAGTTCAATTTTACTTATTAAAGAATTCAATTCAATTTAATCATTAAATAATTCAATCTTATTTAATTATTAATAATTCAAAACTTAATTATTAAATAATTTCAAAGTTTAATAATTTCAAACTTAATTTTAATTTCAAACTTAATTATTAAATCATTTCAAACTTTAATAATTTCAAACTTAATTATAATTTCAAACTTAATTATTAAATCATTTCTCAAATTAAACAACATACTTTCATCAATTACATTGTTAATATTTTGTTTCATATTATTAAATATTAACATTTTCCTTTCATTAACATTCAAATTTCAACTTCATTTCAAAACCATATTATTTATTCAAATAAAACCTTCGTTTATTTTTAAATCAAATTATTGACCAATCGGGTTTTATTTAATTTTCTTTCCTAGGTCAAAGTTCAATTTGGGTATTTATCATTTCAACCCGATTCCAATTCAATTCAAAATCAAAGCATAACAAAGGGGACTTGCAGTGTGATAACTGGGATGGTGTCAAAGTAAATAAACAAGCAATAACAACAACAATAACAATCCAATAATCAATTCAAATAATCCCGAAATAATCGTATTAATTCACATTGTTGTTTGTGCAAATTAATATAATTATCTCTAGAATCCACACTATCATTTCATGTAGATTAAAGATTATTACATTACGGTTTTCACTTGTCATCTATTACAATTTCATACATCATCGGTTTAACAACATACGTTCAGTGGTTCAATATGTAATTAAACAAATCCTACGTGTCAATAATTTTAATAGTTAAAGGGGTCATATAATACAAATGTTAGTTAATCAAATTTAACATTTAATTATCCTCTATCAAGTTCAATTTCATACTATTTATCATTTAACACTAACAATTTACCGTCCAATATAAACATCAATAATCAATCAATTATCAGCCAAACTGTATTATCATCACATAAATAATTTACAGATAATAGTGTCAGATGTCACAGGTGAACTGATATAGGTAATAACAGTGTAAATATCTAACAGCAGCATATTTCAATTGTCGTTTCAATTGAAATCAAATTTAATAAATAAAAGAACGTTAATCGTGAGTGATTGCTCACCTTTCGAGGCTAGAGAGAATACAGAATATGACACAGAATTTGAGTAACGAACCCGAACACGAATTCTGAAGTAAAGCGAGATTGGCACGGATTCAACAAAGCTGATAGATACGAAATAGAATAAATCGAATTAGAATTGGATTGATGCAAAAATCGAAACAAAAGTATATTATATTATTATTTTTCTTAAAACCAATATTCAATTTAAATTACATATTAGTGGACAAATCTACACATTACGTTTATAAAATCAAACATTTATACAATACATATTTTGAAATATATATATATATATATATATATATATCAATACTGTTATAAAACTTATAATAGAAACCTAACCCGATCATATATATACACTATAAACAGGTCACAAAAAAATAAACTAAAATAACCTATAAAATGCAAAACTAACGCAGCATATACATCTCATATATACGTCTATTGAAAAGTTATATACCCATATAGATAAAAACATATCACATATATATAACATAAACAAAAATCTTATATAATCAGATAAATATATATATATATAAAAACTCAAATCACATTCAATATAAACTTATGTATTAAACCGTTTGACCGAAGATATAAATTTTTTAAAAAAAAAACCAACCATACATACAAATAGTACATCAACTTTTTAATATATATTATCACACCCAGCAGATTAAAACTTGAACCCAACATATATTCAAGTAGACCAGTAAAAATATATATAAATACTCTTAACACACAACATATATAAACTTATATACAACCAGTTTAAACTTATATAAACCTGTATATATACTACATGCGATCAGTACTCTTACCCAATAAATAAACCAAAAGTAAAATAGTACTCTAAACATTATTTATCTCACGTATACAAATATATAACATACATGTACATAATATATATTATATAACAGTAATATACTAGACACATATAACGAAACAACTAATATAGGATATAAACTAATATAAAATAAAATTATACCTATACGAGACTGTCAACATACATAGATTTCAACTTAAAAGAACTTATATAAAATACACATGTCATATATAAACAACAACTAGTATAAACTATATATGTATAACCTCATACTGTACCCAAACATATGTATATAGTAAATTCTATAATTGATGTATTGTAAACTAACAGAAAATGTATACATCTTATATAACCAACAAATACAGCATACAAATATACTAGCATATACGCATCTATCTTTGTATATAACAAAATGAAGTCTGACGCAGTACCAAATCATATGAAAACTTTATAACTGTATAAACACTGTAAACTGGTATGTAGCCTATAACAAAATAGATATACATATAAACACAAACCTATATTTAAATGAGACAAAACCAAAATAAAATTATACGAACGCATGGACTCACGTGGAGGTAAGGGGAAGGCGTTCGGGTTGTCAGTGGCGGGTGGTTGATGGACGAGGAGGTCTTGAGTGAAGCTTCCAGGAGAAAGGAAGAGATGGGAACCGGAGATGGCGTGGGCAGCGCGGAGGTGGAGCACGGCGGCGGGTTCGATGGTAGGAGAAAAGGAAGGTCGGTTGGGCTCACACGGATGGTATTGGGTCGGAGGCTGTCGAGGCAGAGAGATAGTAGTGTGATCGGTCGGCCTGAGTGGTGGGGTCGTGCTCGGCTATGGGTGGCTGAGCTGAGAGCGGGCGGAGAAGGAGTGTAGGCGGATGGTGATGGAACGGTGGGTTGTGGCGAGCTCGGTGGTGGTGGTGACGTGGCATGAGGAGGGAGGGGCTACTTCGGCGGAAATGACGGAGAGGGAAGGAGTGGAGTTGACGTGAAGGCCGAGGCCGTGGAGTTTGTAGGGAAGGAGAAAATGCGTGCATATAGATGAGTAGGTGAAAAGAAATCAGTGAAGGGAGAGGAGATAGAACGTGAGTACTATTGTTTTTTTTTGAAGGGTGACTGTTCTCAATGAAGAAAAGGTGCTTAAGGCTGCTTTGAATCCTTATCTTCGAACCGAGTGAAATTAGAGTAGGGAACAGGCACTTGCTTTGTATGGAAAAGTAAAGGTCACAGTTAATTCAAGTACAGAATTTAAAGCAATTGATTATTGCTTGGCGGTCACGATTCACATTTGAAACGCAAAGAAACAAAAGGTCACGGATCCGGTACCGATACGGGTGATCGTTTTGCGGTTTCCGTGGCGTGACGGATTTTAAAACATGCAATTGAATATACCGCAGTGATCAGCACGGTGAGACGATCAAAACGGTATATAAATGTCAGTGGTAAGATTGAATTACAAAAATTCGAATTTCCTAATAGCGGAAAATGCAAGAAAAACGCTGAAAAATAAGATCGACGGAGCCAAAGATGTCTGAATTTGGAAAAACGACAAACTGACATCTTGCTCAGAAGATGGTTTAGAATTTTTCTATGTAAAAATATTTAGGTTTCGAAACATTTTATTTTCATCGCTTTTTAACTGATTAAATTGAAGTAAATTTACGCGCGAAATAAACTTTCATATTTCCGGACGAAAATTTACCAGTTGCTATGTTTAACTAGACGTATTCCAAATATTAAATTTTTATTTCAAAATTTTATCGTTTAAAATTTCACAAAATTTCAACTAATTACGTTATTAAAACAGTTGAAATTTACGGGTCGTTACACTCTCCCCACTCAAAACTTTTCGTCCCCGAAAAGGAACGAGGTAGAAGAATAGAAACAACCAGAAAGAAAAACAGATTTGAAATACAAAATAACAATTAATTTAAACCATATAAATTCAAATTTAAATTAATTGATATTCAATAATTGATTTAATCCATTTGATTTCACTAAAATCAATCTCAACTATTTCTAAATTCATTATCTTATTATCCAATTATCTTAAATTTTCAATTTCTAAAACCATAAATTTGAATAGTCTTTTATTATAATCATATTTTTCAGCAATTTTAAATTCTTCTTTATTTCAAATTATTGTTAAATTTATTCTACTTAATATATCTAATCACCTATATTTAACCCATATAAATTAATTTAAACCATAAAAGTTTCGATTTAAATTAATTTACATCTATTAATTTCTTTTAAATTCAAGGTATTTTCATATGTTGATCAAATTTCAATTTATTAATTCTTTCAAAACAAATTTATTAATTCTTTCAAAACAAATTTATTAATTCTTTCAAAACAAATTTATTTCATTATTAACTGAGTTTACTTATTATCCTATCTAACTCTATTAACATCTTTATAATCAGAATTTAGTGTATAACATTTATTATAAACACTCAAATTTTATTTATAAATTCAATTTATCTTATATATTATCCAATTACATATTCAACTTCTGAATGATTTAGGTAAGTTGTATTAGAATGCAGTTGAACAATATACAAATAAAATTTTCCCAATTCAATTATTCAAGTTTAAATATTTATTCCAAATTTTGGTTTTATTTATAATTAAAATCATCTTTTAACAAAATTTAAGAATTAGATTTCCGATTAACCTTAAACAATTTAGAGATATATAAAATATATTTATATCAAATCAAATTAAATTTTAAAATAAGGTACCTATATATATTTAAATCAAAATATACTGAAGAAATTCAAATCAAAATATATATTTTTTTTTATTTTTTTTTAAAACAAAACCGTAGCAAAGCTACAGGATAGTATCTCCACTTCGAAACTCGAAAATAAATGTCGATGATGCGGCCGTCATCACCGAAATTATTTTCCAGCGACAAAGAGAAGAGCACTGATTTCAACATTTTAAAATTCTTTGGAAACGATTTCTACTCGAAAATACTTCCAATAATATATACTTTAAAATTTTAAAACCAAAGTTCGAAATCACCAGAAACTAAATTCTCAAATTTCTGAATTAAATTCATTTCAAATTCCAAATCAATTTATAAACCGTATTTATAAATTCATTTAGAACAATAACTGATAATCAAATATTACCATTTCAAACAACCAATTTTTATTAACTTATTAAATTCCAGAAATTTTACTTATATATTTATGGTATAATCATACAATTTTATTTCATTTACCAAATTTGAAAACAATATTGTGTCAGTTTGCTCTGCTCAAGTGTTTTGGAAATCCTATCGATAGCGTTGATCAGACGAATCGATCGGAAACCCAAATCACATCAACAACTCAAACAACACAATATATTAAAAGCATTTATATATATTAGTTTACAAATACATTTCTTTGCTCGACGATACAGGAATGAATTTTCAAAATAAGGATAGAGATTCAAATTTGATGGGAATCAAACCAAAGAGAATTTTGATTCGAAAAATAAGTTTGAAACAGAAGATAAGATAATTCAATTACCACAATCGGGAGATGGATGAGTTTATTTAATTCACGGACAACCTTAACCGGGTCGTCCGTAACTTCAGGAATAAGATCGATGCGGAATTCCGAGGTAAATCAACACTCGATCTTAAGAGATGGGATTCAGGTATAGCAGGGAATAGATAGCTGTTTGCGCCAAAATTGGTCACAAACCCCAAGTGTAGTGAAAGCACCAGCGTATGAATATAAATCAACAATATTCACACACAAATCACATATCTAAGCAAATATCAAATAGCAATCCAGAAATAAAGAACAGTGACACAAGATTTATAGTGGTTCGGCTATCTCCGGCCTACGTCCACTTCAAGGTTTTTATGATTTTATTGCTCGATACTCGAAGATTACAATTTCGTGTGTTGTATTACAACTGATTTGCTGAACTAAGTTTGAATCTAAGGCAGCAATGGTGATCTGGAGTAAATCTGGCAGAGTCTGGGCGCTCTTTATCTCTCAAAATTGTCCGACCCCTTTTCTGAATGACCAGGGGCTCTATTTATAGGTGTAGGAGGCTGATATTTCGCCTAAATTGAGGGGAGACCAGTTCTGGTACGTCAGGGGGCCCACATGCCCGCTTTATGGAAATCCGGGCCCATACCGGGATCGATTCGACCCTAGGTTCGAATCGATCAAGAAATTGTCCAATCAAGCTGAAATTTGGTGTGGACATTCTTCAACATGTGCTCAAGCTTCTGTGAAAATTTCATAGCATTTGGATTTGTAGATCTCAAGTTATGATCGATTCAAGGTTGCATTTCTGGTTGACTAGCCTGGTTCGAATCGATCTAGTTCGAATCGATTCGTTCGAATCGATCCTCCTGCACGCGAAGACAATGGCGTGGTGCGCATGCCTCGTATCGATCCGCTTCTCTCTCCGGACTGACTGGGTCGACTCCATGTTCTTCGCCGCTTTGACTGGGTAGATTCGTGGTAGTGGATTCGAAGACATCCCTCTTCGAATCGAATGAGCGAAGGTCTTATTCGAATCGATCTAGGTACGTTCGTTCGAATCGAGTTTGCTATGCTGTATTCATTCGATTCGAAGTTATTCCTGCTGGATGGATTCGAAAATGAGCTACACTTCCTGGATTCGAAGCAAGGCTACGCCTCCTGGATTCGAAGCTCCTTCTCTTTATGGATTCGAGGACAGGAGTGCCATCGATTCGAACAGAAGCGAACTCGATGGGTACGAAGTCGATGGAGTCGACTTTTATGGATTCGAATGGATTTTACCTGGGGTATTCGAGGACAGGAGTACCTCGATGGATTCGAACTTATACCACCTTATCCATCTTCTGTTGGCGATATCTTGAGCCTACGAACTCGGGTTGACTCGAAACTTGGAACGTTGTTTCATCTGGCCTTGCTTGACATGTCTTATCAATTGCAGCCCGATCCGGACTCGGACAAAATTCATCGATATCCATGGTGAACCTGCGATGCACAACCGATGTTCATGACTAATAATCATTGATTTTCAGTTAATCTTTGGGTATCTCGGCTTTGCCAAAAGTTGGGATAACATTTTGCCCCCCAAAACATGCCTTTTGGTAAAAGGCGTGTTTTGATCAGTCTCAAGTTAAATGCAGTGAGTTCATGTTTTACTCATAGCTTATAGCATTTTCAATCAAGTCCATGGCTGTTCGAAGCCGAATTGTTATCAATTTTTTCCAGTAGAAGTTAAGAATGAAATTCTATGGTCTCCCCGTACTATTGATGGTCACTCCGGACCCTTGTCAAACCCATTCTAGATTTAGCGATTGAATAGAAAGATCCTATTGCACTCCGGCGTTGCTTTCTATCCCTTGCACTCTGGCCCCAGCTAGGGCGTATAGCGATGTCTTGGTCATTCTGGACCGATCGTAGCCTCTCTGGGCTCTTACTGGATCCCATCCTGTCACTCTCCGGTGAAGGGGAAACAACGATGAGTGAGCCGATCCTGTCGCTCTCCAGCGAAGCGGCTACACCCCCTACACTCTGGTTCAGTGTTTTCGAACATTAAGCGATGTCATGACCTAAATCTTTAGGCCGATCATAGCCTCTCCGGGCTCTTGCTGGATCCCATCCTGTCACTCTTCGGTGAAGAGGAAACAACGTTAAGTGAGTCAATTCTGTCGCTATCTGGCGAAGCGACTCACTTCTTGCACTCCGGTTCAGTGTATCTGAACATTAAGCGATGTCATGGCCCAAATCGTGGGCCGATCATAGCCTCTCTGGGCTCTTATCGAATCCCGATCCAATCACTCTCCGGTGAATGGGAAACGATGCTTAAGTGAGTCGATCCTGTCGCTCTCCGGCGAAGCAACTCACTTCTTGCACTCCGGACCCCGCCTCTCCGGGTAAGGTCATAAAGCGATCATGATTATATTGATATTTAATGTTCATCCTTTAACTCTCCGGTTAAAAGGTTTATTTTAATAAGTGTTTCTTTATTAAATTCAAATCCTAGATGTTCAATCTCAAACACCAGGAAAAACAAGACAATGCCTCTCCGGGCGAAGCGGTCTATTTCCGTCTTAGAGCATGCCTAGGGATCTCTCTGGTTCCCGTACATGAGTAAGTGGGATAGCCGTTTTATTTTGGAAATCAAATCTAAGAAAACTAATTGACCAGAGTCCAAATCTTGAACTTGGCCCTTGCCATCATAATCAGTTGATGACGAGTCGTGATCCCGATCCAGGATCATTCCTGTTAGGTTGAGGCGGTAGTTGTTCGGGCCTAACCGCCGTTGTACCTTCTCGGACATACTGTGGCAATCTACCACTCCTGGCATGTTCTTCCACCTCATCCTTCAGGTGGCGGCATTCATCGGTAGTGTGCCCATCCAGCTCATGAAATAGGCAGTATTTTCCAGTCCTGCGTTCCCGCTCCGTGGGATCTCTCCTGGGTGGTTTTCGATACGGGAGTTGCCCCCGAGTTTCAGTGTAAATCCGTTCCAGTCCTGCCACCAAGTCTGTGTATTGCCTGAATCTAGGCTCTCGGAATTTCTTCCGTTTGTCAGGACCATCATGTGCGTCATCCTGCTTCCTCTTTCCTTTGTCTGCCCTGGACTGTTCCGTGGCGGTTCCTTCGCCTTGTGCAACATTTATTTCCTGCCTCTCGGCCCATGATTCCTCTAACCGAATGAATTTTTCAGCTTCATGGAAAAACTCTCCAAGATCTTGCGGTGGATCTTTAGTCAAAGAGTCTTTGAATTCGGTGCCTTCCCCAACTCCTGCCACTACCGCCATCAGAATCATTGATGGATCCGGGTGATCTACAGAAGCCACCGTTGCATTGAATCGTAGCAGAAAATCTTTTATGGACTCTCCGGTCCTTTGCTTTATTGAAGCTAGAGTCATCACACTCTTGGGCCGTGTTACGTGGACCCTGAACTGTCTCATGAAGCAATCCACAAGCTCGCCCCATGTTCTGATTGATCCAGTCTCTAACTGTCTGAACCAAAGTGCAGCCAAATCTGATAAAAATAAAGGGAAACATCGTGCCATCACCTCCTCGGATGCTCCAAGTACTTCCATGTGTCTAATGTATTTGGTAATATGCATAGTTGGATCCGACTTCCCGTCATACGAATCCAGCATTGGTAGTTTGAACTTTGGAGGGTTCCTTGCATTCCTGATATTCGGAGCGAACGGACTCCGACTAACTTCTTCCAATCCTCCTCCTGACAACCCTCCTCTCATGAGTCGTCTCACTAGGCCAATCATTCTTTCATCTCCATCTAGGGTTGCCCCCTTGTCATGTCTCTGTCTTGCCCTCCGAGTCTTGTAGGGAATTCTGGTACGTACTCTTCGGGTGTTTCGTTAGCATTAGTGTTGGCCCTAGCCGGTTGAGCTCCTTCCAAAGGTCCTTCTGCGTTGGATCCTGCGGGCCTGCCCCCAAGCCCTTGTTGATTGCCTTCTGGTTCTGTATTCTGTCCTCCGTTGGGTTCCATAGCCCTAGCTCCTTGTTCCACATTCACAGCCGCTGTAGCTGGTCTAAGGTTCTGTGTCCCTGCAGCTCTCATCTGCTCGAAGAAATTCTGCAGCATCTCTTGTTGGCTTTTCATCATTCTTTCCTGCATTTGGTTATTCATAGCCTCCATCTCTTCTCTAGTAATGTAGATCGAAGCTTGTCCTTCTCCAACGTCAGAGGATGCTTCTTGACTTCCTCCTTGTTGGCTCCTCTCAGCTCTTTGTTTTTTACTTGTTTGTCGAGTCATTGTAGAGTCAAATCTGAATCCTTAAAATTTCAAATCTAAACTTTGAATCTGGTGTAGCGGGTGCTAGTTCTTCTCAGTGAAAGCACAAAAGTGTTTGCGCCAAAATTGGTCACAAACCCCAAGTGTAGTGAAAGCACCAGCGTATGAATATAAATCAACAATATGCACACACAAATCACAGATCTAAGCAAATATCAAATAGCAATCCAGAAATAAAGAACAGTGACACAAGATTTATAGTGGTTCGGCTATATCCGGCCTACGTCCACTTCAAGGTTTTTATGATTTTATTGCTCGATACTCGAAGATTACAATTTCGTGTGTTGTATTACAACTGATTTGCTGAACTAAGTTTGAATCTAAGGCAGCAATAGTGATCTGGAGTAAATCTGGCAGAGTCTGGGCGCTCTTTATCTCTCAAAATTGTCCGACCCCTTTTCTGAATGACCAGGGGCTCTATTTATATGTGTAGGAGGCTGATATTTCGCCTAAATTGAGGGGAGACCAGTTCTGGTACGTCAGGGGGCCCACATGCCCGCTTTATGGAAATCCGGGCCCACACCGGGATCGATTCGACCCTAGGTTCGAATCGATCAAGAAATTGTCCAATCAAGCTGAAATTTGGTGTGGACATTCTTCAACATGTGCTCAAGCTTCTGTGAAAATTTCATAGCATTTGGATGTGTAGATCTCAAGTTATGATCGATTCAAGGTTGCATTTCTGGTTGACTAGCCTGGTTCGAATCGATCTAGTTCGAATCGATTCGTTCGAATCGATCCTCCTGCACGCGAAGACAATGGCGTGGTGCGCATGCCTCGTATCAATCCGCTTCTCTCTCCGGACTGACTGGGTCGACTCCATGTTCTTCGCCGCTTTGACTGGGTAGATTCGTGGTAGTGGATTCGAAGACATCCCTCTTCGAATCGAATGAGCGAAGGTCTTATTCGAATCGATCTAGGTACGTTCGTTCGAATCGAGTTTGCTATGCTGTATTCATTCGATTCGAAGTTATTCCTGCTGGATGGATTCGAAAATGAGCTACACTTCCTGGATTCGAAGCAAGGCTACGCCTCCTGGATTCGAAGCTCCTTCTCTTTATGGATTCGAGGACAGGAGTGCCATCGATTCGAACAGGAGCGAACTCGATGGGTACGAAGTCGATGGAGTCGACTTTTATGGATTCGAATGGATTTTACTTGGGGGATTCGAGGACAGGAGTACCTCGATGGATTCGAACTTATACCACCTTATCCATCTTCTGTTGGCGATATCTTGAGCGTACGAACTCGGGTTGACTCGAAACTTGGAACGTTGTTTCATCTGGCCTTGCTTGACATGTCTTATCAATTGCAGCCCGATCCGGACTCGGACAAAATTCATCGATATCCATGGTGAACCTGCGATGCACAACCGATGTTCATGACTAATAATCATTGATTTTCAGTTAATCTTTGGGTATCTCGGCTTTGCCAAAAGTTGGGATAACAATAGCATCGTAAACCGAGGATACATAAATCTCCGGAAAATCGATGCCTATTATAAAGGAGTTTTGCTCCTTTACGAATCATTCGAAGATTGGCGAGACCGCCGATCTATTATAGATATCATTCAAAATGGAGTTATGGGGTGCTCCAGAATTGGAAGAAGACGAGTAGTGAGGGACACGAATGAATTTTGGAACCGCAGGGAACGATCCAAAATTCGAAGGAATTGAATCAGAAGGAAGAGATTGAAACTCGAATGAGAGTGATTCTGTAAATACATTTACCCTATATGTTGAGTTTTGCCTAGAGCTACCAAAGCTCTGATACCAACTGTAACGACCTAATATTTTGGACCATTCGCATCCATTATAAGTGTATAGGTAGACACTCATACCGGAATTGAATTGCTCAAAATACCGCGTTGTTAATTTAAATTTGGCAAAACTGAACATATACAGTAAATAAATAATCACAGATCACAGACACAGAGTAATAAATGCAGCGGAAATAAAAGAGATAGTAGTTCATGAAGCTACTATATAAATGTAAGTTACATCAGAGTTAAACCAGATACAACGGAAGAGTAATACGATACATCAGATACAAATCAGAATACATCACTGGAATCATCGAATACTGAAAGCAGAATAGATGGCTGGATCTTCAAGCAAAGCTCCAACTTCAAAGGTGAGTCTCGAATACTGGTACACTCAGTCTGACCCGAGCGTAAAGCAAAAACACAAGACACTCGAGTCAGGATTAACATTCTTATATTAATAAATCCAACTCAAGTGAAATAGCAATTGAAATACAAGTAACTTAAAGGATGTTTGGAATAACCATCCTTTAAGGATCCGTTAAACTATCTACTAGGTAGTAATATACGCTAAGTAGATAATGTCTATCAGTAATATAAAGATATCAAAATAGTGTTAAGTCATGGCCCATTCCACCCTTAACACATTTTTATTCCCAAAAGCATATACAAGACCGTAGTTTCCCCAAAACCGGAAGTCACCAGAGGGCAATCCATATACTAAAGGTACAAAACAAATTCGTAGTGGTCGCGAATAGGGAATACAAGTATGACAAGGCACATGAGGCAATACCCAAGGTAGTGATACTACCGTTCGCCTGATCCGGACTGGTGAGAACGCAACGCCGCAGCGCCCGCAACACCGTGAAACAACACTCCCAAAATCAAGGGTGCACCAATCGACAACAAGTAATAAGTAGTTCGAAGAAGTGTGTCCACTTGAGGTAGAAAATCCTCCATTGGCCCGGCACGGCTCCTGTTTTAGTCATTTCCAATTTGACACAAGTGTCAAGGCTATCCATCATCGTTCTCTTTCTTCAGTCAACACGTACATCATTCCAACCACTTCATTCTGGATCATCACTCCGCGTATAGTTATTAAAGTGGTTTTCGGTTTAGATAGAGAGTATATCCATAACCGATTTCGATCTCTTTAATAACCTTCGAAATTATTTCACCGATTGGTCGTTTATTTATTTCAAAACCAAATCAATTTCAATTTCAAATAGAATTCGTAAATCAACATTTCATTTGTCTTTCTAAAACAACTTCCAAAATTTACGTTTCAAAACTTCCACATTCATAATTTCAAAATCTTATAATTCAATTTCAATTTCTATTTAAAACAATTCAAATATTGATTCAAGTTCATATAAGTTTCATTCCGAAATCATTTAAATTAATTTAAATTTAACATTCAAATCAGTTTAACTTCATTTATCGATTTTATTCAATATTCGTTAAGTAAATTTATCATTCAAAACAATTCTATTAAATTTCCAATTCATTAAATCCATTATTTAAATTCAACTTCATTATATCAAAACTTACAATTTGAATTAAATTTAATTCATCAAATCAAATTCTTTAAAGTTCAAGTCTTACATTAATTTCAATAAATCACATTTTATTTCTTGATAAAGAAATTCAATTTCACTTATTTACTTACTTAAATAATTTTCCAAAACTTAATTAATATAGAATTTCAATTTCAATTATTTACAAAGTAAAAATTCACTTATTCAAAAGTTCAATTTTACTTATTAAAGAATTCAATTCAATTTAATCATTAAATAATTCAATCTTATTTAATTATTAATAATTCAAAACTTAATTATTAAATAATTTCAAAGTTTAATAATTTCAAACTTAATTTTAATTTCAAACTTAATTATTAAATCATTTCAAACTTTAATAATTTCAAACTTTAATAATTTCAAACTTAATTATAATTTCAAACTTAATTATTAAATCATTTCTCAAATTAAACAACATTCTTTCATCAATTACATTGTTAATATTTTGTTTCATATTATTAAATATTAACATTTTCCTTTCATTAACATTCAAATTTCAACTTCATTTCAAAACCATATTATTTATTCAAATAAAACCTTCATTTATTTTTAAATCAAATTATTGACCAATCGGGTTTTATTTAATTTTCTTTCCTAGGTCAAAGTTCAATTTGGGTATTTATCATTTCAACCCGATTCCAGTTCAATTCAAAATCAAAGCATAACAAAGGGGACTTGCAGTGTGATAACTGGGATGGTGTCAAAGTAAATAAACAAGCAATAACAACAACAATAACAATCCAATAATCAATTCAAATAATCCCGAAATAATCGTATTAATTCACATTGTTGTTTGTGCAAATTAATATAATTATCTCTAGAATCCACACTATCATTTCATGTAGATTAAAGATTATTACATTACGGTTTTCACTTGTCATCTATTACAATTTCATACATCATCGGTTTAACAACATACATTCAGTGGTTCAATATGTAATTAAACAAATCCTACGTGTCAATAAATTTAACAGTTAAAGGGGTCATATAATACAAATGTCAGTTAATCAAATTTAACATTTAATTATCCTCTATCAAGTTCAATTTCATACTATTTATCATTTAACACTAACAATTTACCGTCCAATATAAACATCAATAATCAATCAATTATCAGCCAAACTGTATTATCATCACATAAATAATTTACAGATAATAGTGTCAGATGTCACAGGTGAACTGATATAGGTAATAACAGTGTAAATATCTAACAGCAACATATTTCAATTGTCGTTTCAATTGAAATCAAATTTAATAAATAAAAGAACGTTAATCGTG
The DNA here is from genome assembly GCA_030737815.1 of Allium fistulosum. Classification (NCBI taxonomy): domain Eukaryota; kingdom Viridiplantae; phylum Streptophyta; class Magnoliopsida; order Asparagales; family Amaryllidaceae; genus Allium; species Allium fistulosum. The sequence goes on along the minus strand of CM060904.1, from coordinate 1,186,047,486 downwards.
AGTGATTGCTCACCTTTCGAGGCTAGAAAGAATACAGAATATGACATAGAATTTGAGTAACGAACCCGAACACGAATTCTGAAGTAAAGCGAGATTGGCACGGATTCAACAAAGCTGATAGATACGAAATAGAATAAATCGAATTAGAATTGGATTGATGCAAAAATCGAAACAAAAGTATATTATATTATTATTTTTCTTAAAACCAATATTCAATTTAAATTACATATTAGTGGACAAATCTACACATTACGTTTATAAAATCAAACATTTATACAATACATATTTTGAAATATATATATATATATATCAATACTGTTATAAAACTTATAATAGAAACCTAACCCGATCATATATATACACTATAAACAGGTCACAAAAAAATAAACTAAAATAACCTATAAAATGCAAAACTAACGCAGCATATACATCTCATATATACGTCTATTGAAAAGTTATATACCCATATAGATAAAAACATATCACATATATATAACATAAACAAAAATCTTATATAATCAGATAAATATATATATATATATATATAAACTCAAATCACATTTAATATAAACTTATGTATTAAACCGTTTGACCGAAGATATAAATTTAAAAAAAAAAAAAACCAACCATACATACAAATAGTACAGCAACTTTTTAATATATATTATCACACCCAGCAGATTAAAACTTGAACCCAACATATATTCAAGTAGACCAGTAAAAATATATATAAATACTCTTAACACACAACATATATAAACTTATATACAACCAGTTTAAACTTATATAAACCTGTATATATACTACATGCGATCAGTACTCTTACCCAATAAATAAACCAAAAGTAAAACAGTACTCTAAACATTATTTATCTCACGTATACAAATATATAACATACATGTACATAATATATATTATATAACAGTAATATACTAGACATATATAACGAAACAACTAATATAGGATATAAACTAATATAAAATAAAATTATACCTATACGAGACTGTCAACATACATAGATTTCAACTTAAAAGAACTTATATAAAATACACATGTCATATATAAACAACAACTAGTATAAACTATATATGTATAACCTCATACTGTACCCAAACATATGTATATAGTAAATTCTATAATTGATGTATTGTAAACTAACAGAAAATGTATACATCTTATATAACCAACAAATACAGCATACAAATATACTAGCATATACGCATCTATCTTTGTATATAACAAAATGAAGTCTGACGCAGTACCAAATCATATGAAAACTTTATAACTGTATAAACACTGTAAACTGGTATGTAGCCTATAACAAAATAGATATACATATAAACACAAACCTATATTTAAATGAGACAAAACCAAAATAAAATTATACGAACGCATGCACTCACGTGGAGGTAAGGGGAAGGCGTTCGGGTTGTCAGTGGCGGGTGGTTGAATGACGAGGAGGTCTTGAGTGAAGCTTCCAGGAGAAAGGAAGAGATGGGAACCAGAGGCGTGGGCAGCGCGGAGGTGGAGCACGGCGGCGGGTTCGATGGTAGGAGAAAAGGAAGGTCGGTTGGGCTCACACGGATGGTATTGGGTCGGAGGCAGTCGAGGCAGGGAGATAGTAGTGTGATCGGTCGGCCTGAGTGGTGGGGTCGTGCTCGGCTATGGGTGGTTGAGCTGAGAGCGGGCGGAGAAGGAGTGTAGGCGGATGGTGATGGAACGGTGGGTTGTGGCGAGCTCGGTGGTGGTGGTGACGTGGCATGAGGAGGGAGGGGCTACTTCGACGGAAATGACGGAGAGGGAAGGAGTGGAGTTGACGTGAAGGTCGAGGCCGTGGAGTTTGTAGGGAAGGAGAAAATGCGTGCATATAGATGAGTAGGTGAAAAGAGATCAGTGAAGGGAGAGGAGATAGAACGTGAGTACTATTGTTTTTTTTGAAGAGTGACTGTTCTCAATGAAGAAAAGGTGCTTAAGGCTGCTTTGAATCCTTATCTTCGAACCGAGTGAAATTAGAGTAGGGAACAGGCACTTGCTTTGTATGGAAAAGTAAAGGTCACAGTTAATTCAAGTACAGAATTTAAAGCAATTGATTATTGCTTGGCGGTCACGATTCACATTTGAAACGCAAAGAAACAAAAGGTCACGGATCCGGTACCGATACGGGTGATCGTTTTGCGGTTTCCGTGGCGTGACGGATTTTAAAACATGCAATTGAATATACCGCGGTAATCAGCACGGTGAGACGATCAAAATGGTATATAAATGTCAGTGGTAAGATTGAATTACAAAAATTCGAATTTCCTAATAGCGGAAAATGCAAGAAAAACGCTGAAAAATAAAATCGACGGAGCCAAAGATGTCTGAATTTGGAAAAACGACAAACTGACATCTTGCTCAGAAGATGGTTTAGAATTTTTCTTTGTAAAAATATTTAGGTTTCGAAACATTTTATTTTCATCGCTTTTTAACTGATTAAATTGAAGTAAATTTACGCGCGAAATAAACTTTCATATTTTCGGACGAAAATTTACCAGTTGCTATGTTTAACTAGACGTATTCCAAATATTAAATTTTTATTTCAAAGTTTTATTGTTTAAAATTTCACAAAATTTCAACTAATTACGTTATTAAAACAGTTGAAATTTACGGGTCGTTACATGGTTATAGCCGGAATAGTGGAAATTATGTTGAAGGGCTTCTATTTTCAGGGTAATAAGTTTTAAGGACAACACTTCTAAATAATTAGTTTTAAGGACAATTTACTGGATAATGATAAATTCATTTATCTTTTTAAGTTATACAGGAAAATGATAAATCTTTTTATCATTATTTCTGTATAACTGAAAATGATAAATTCTTTTATCTTTTTCCTGTTAAATGTCTTTAAAACTAATTTTTTAGAAATAATGTCCTTAAAACTTATTACCTGCACAAATAAGCCCTTGAAGTGAAAATCCCCGCCGGAATAACCGTCAAGGAAGCAGTAGAATTCATGGCTGGTTAAACGTTCGAGCATTTGGTCAATGAAGGGAAGAAGGAAGTGATCCTTACGTGCTGCGGCATTTAGTTTTCGATAGTCAATGCAAACAAGCCAACCCGTTTGAGTATGAGTTGGAATAAGTTCGTTTGAATCGTTCTTGACAACAGTTATCCCAGACTTTTTCGGTACAACGTGAATTGGTCTAACCCATGAACTATCAGAGATTGGGTAAATGATTTCGTTGTCAAGAAGTTTAAGAATTTCATCACGCACCGCATCTTTCATTTTTGGATTAAGCCTTCGTTGCACGTTATGAATAGGCTTAGCATCGTCGATTAAATGGATGCAATGTTGAACAAGAGCGGGTCTAATTCCCTTAATATCGGTAATCAACCATCCAATCGCTTCCTTGTTTTTCGAAAGAATAGAGAGAAGAGAAGCTTCTTGGTCAAGATAAAGATCATTAGAAATTATGACAGGACAAGTTTCGTTTTCACCTAAGTATGCGTACTTAAGGTGATCGGGAAGTGGTTTGAGGTCCAACTTACGGAGTTTTTCGATCAAAGAATTGGGTTGAGATTCGGACTCAACTGGAAGCGGTTCAAAGGGAAGAGTGTATTCAATCTCGTTGGGAATTTCGTGAAACAAATTTTCGTACTCGGCCTCGCGTTCGTCATTAAGATCAAGTGTCTCGTTTTCGAAGTTTTCGTGAATGACACTAACTTCCAACGTTTGGCCACAAGGTTCATTTGATTGGCTTTCAAGATTGAAAATATTAAGATCCGAAGTCATGTTTCCAAAAGAGATTTTCATCGAACCATTACGATAATTGATTATGGTATTTGAGGTGGCTAAGAATGGTCGGCCTAAAATCAATGGAATTTGACTCCCGGGATTTGTCACGGGTTGTGTTTCGAGAACGATAAAGTCAACAGGGAATATGAATTGCCCTACTCGAATGAGCACGTCTTCGATTTCTCCCACGGGCTTCTTAATGGAACGATCGGCGAATTGAAGCATGACTTTTGTGTTTGAGCTCACCTAAGCCTAATTGTTCGTACACGGAGTATGGAATCAAGTTGACACTTGCGCCTAAGTCAATCAAACATTCGTTAATCGTCTTGTCTCCAATTGTACACGAAATCGTAGGGTAGCTAGGATCTTTGTATTTAACAGGCATGGATTGGGACAAGACTTCACTCAAACTGGCGGCTAAGAAGACTTTTTTAGGCACTTGAGTGTGTCGCTTTTGGGTACACAAGTCCTTAAGAAATTTCGCGTATGTTGGGACTTGCTGAACGATGTCAAGAAGCGGAATGTTAACTTTAACTTGTTTAAACATTTCCAACATCTTTTCCATTTGGTCCGAGTGTTTCTTTGGTCGAAGACGATGTGGAAATGGAACACGATACTCGGTAGGCGGGTCTACTCGAGTAGAAGAAGAATTTTGATTGGTATTCATTCAACGTTTGGCTCCATGTTCTGTTCAGATTCGTTTGTTGTTTTAGAAGTGTCAAGAGTGGTTTTCGGTAAATTGTTTGGATTAATGACTTGATTATCAATTTGTTTACCGGAATGTAGAGTTGTGATAGCATTCAGTTAGGTGACGTTGCTATCTTGGACAACATGGGCTTGATTTGAATTTGCGTTTTGATTTCTGGGATTTGGAAGGGGTTGGCTTGGGAATGTGCCTCATTCGCGTTCACTTACAGATGTGGCTAATTGACTCATTTGCATTTCAAATTTTGAAATTGATTGGTTCGTGTTTTGCATATATGAGGTCAATAAATTTTGTAAATTGTTGTTTGATTGAAGGCTTTGAGTAGTTGCTTTAGCCAATATTTCAAGAGTTTTCTCAAGCGGAGTTAAACGTTTATCGTCTTGGGGAGGATGAGCAGCAGTTGGTTGAAAATTTGATTGTTGCGGTTGATTATGAGACGGACTCGCAAAGTTTGGTTGAAAAATGTTGGGCTGAAAGAGAGGATTCGAAGCATTATTTGGGAATGCTTGAAAATTAGGACGAACGGTATTCGTGTTGAGATTGTTTTGGTTCCAAGCAAAATTCGGATGATTTCTCCAACCAATATTGTACGTTGGAGAAAATGGGTCGTTTTTTGCTTTATTGAAAGCATTGATTTGTTCGACTAAATTGAAACACTGATCGGCTATATGATAAGGACGTTGCATTTATAACACATTGGTTGGGAAGCTTGGTTCATTTGATTTGATGAGAAAATATTATCGAATTTTTTAATCATTGCGTCGATCTTAGCTTCCAAAGCAAAAGAAGATCCAATCGAGTGTGCACTCGATCGTGAGTAAATTGATTTTTCGTTCGAACGTTCCCATTGGGATGATTTTTCAGCAAGGTTTTCAAGAAATTGCCAAGCATCGTCGTGATGTTGGGCAAGAAAATTGCCTTGGCACATTGATTCGGGCATTGTTTGTGAGCTGTTTTCGAGTCCATCGTATAAGATCTGGCAAATCGTCCATTTTTCGAAGTTATGATGTGGACATTTTATCAAAAGTTCTTTGAAAATATATTCTGAATGGTTCTCCCTTGAATTGATGAAAATTTACAATTTCGTTTCGGATTCTACTCTTTTTTTCCAAGGGGTAGAACTTTTTTAAGAAAGCTTTTACGAATTCTTCCAAAGTTTTAATCGAGTTAGATGGTAAGCTGTATAACCATTTTTCAGCGTAATCCGTAAGATCGAATGGAATTAATCGAAGTTTGATTCCGTCATCGGAAAGTTGTTGGAGTTTAATGGTTGCGCAGACTTATTCGAATTTAGTCAAGAAAATGTAGGGGTCATCGTGTTCGAAATTGCCAAATTTCGGAAGTGTGGCAATATGGTTCGAATGAATTTCGAAATGGTTACCCGTAGGGGCGGGTAACGTGATGCAAGATGGAATAGAAACTCTATCGGGAAAGATTCTATCCATAAGAGTTCGAGGGGCGTTCTTGTTTGCCATTTCGAGAGGATCGTCTGTTCGAGTTAAACGATTAGTTGTTGAGTCACGAGTCCAACGATTTGTTGTTGTGTCACGATTCCAAGTACTCATGCACTAGAGAAAGTCGAGAAGAGAAGGAAGTTAGAGTTGAGTTTAGAGAATGAAACTAGATTTGGAAAATGAAGTGAAAAATTGTTTTTCATTTTCTTTTCTTTTTTTTTGAAGGAAGAAAAATATTTACCAAATGAAATTTATTTTCAAAAGAGAAGTTTGATTTTTTTTGGCTTTTCAAATTTTTATATGTTTTTTTGTTTTTGTAATTTTTTTGTTTTTAGAAAATGGAAATTTGATTTTTGTTTTTGTTTTTGACTTTTCAAATTCTTTTTTTGTTTTTGAAAAGATATTATATTTTTTTTGAATTTTTGTTTTTGATTGAAAATTTTCAAAGGATTGGATTTAAAAGGATTTTTTTGGATAAAAAAAATAAGTAAAATTTACATTTTTTTTGGATTTTGGATTTTATTTTTAATATGCATGAACTAATGAAACTAAATGAATGCAAAGGACTTAATTACAATTTTCTATCCTTAGTAGCTCCTAACCCAAAATTGTATAATCACACTTTGTCTTAAATCAATAAAAATATTTCTCAGCCAGGTAACGGGAAGGGGTTATCGGTGCACCACGAATCACCGTAGCAATGCAACCGAAGGTTTAAGTACCTTCAAGGGAACAACCACTATAATATTTACAAATTATCGTAATATTTATAAATGGTTATTACTCTGTCGTAGCCTAGACAACAAGAAATAAAATTGTTCAAAGAAAACAATTGTGAAGATACAATTAAGCCCTAAGTGAGCTCGCGACACCCTTAAGTCGAATGTCTAACCTTTATTATTAGTCAAATTCTACAATGAAATGCGTTTGTGGGCTAAGGAAAGGGTGATGAAATCTCTCACCTTATATGAATTGGGGTATTATCCTTAGAAAATAAAATAAGGTGAGATGAATGCAAAACAAATTAAATGCGAATTTACAATGCAACTAAAATGAAGTTTAGTTTTGTTTTTGGATTTTGAATTTTTTTATATATATACAAATGCAAATGCAAATGCAAGCAACCAACGATGCAATTCAAAATAAAACTAGAGATAAAAGCACAATACCAAAGCGTGCAGAATATTAGCAATTTTATTTTTAAGCGGCAATTTTTTTTACAAGCAAGCAAATAAATTTATTTTTTGCAAGCGGCTCCTTTCTATATCTGCTTTGACAACCTAAAAAGAAAAACAAGATATATACAGCTTTTTTTATTTATATCAAAGAAGAAACCAAAACAAAATAAACAAGTGAAAACAAAACAAATGAAACAAACTAAAGTTTTCCCCATTTTTTAAAGAGAAGAATTGAAACTTGTTTTATTTATTTTTTATTTTTTATATTTTTTAAAGATAAAGGAAAACAAAATTAAAAGAAAGCAACTTTTTTATTTAGAGATAAACAAAGGTCAGATGAAAATAAGGACTAAAAAAATTGATGTTTTTTTAGACTGATGATATTTTAAAAAAAAATCAATTTATACTTCAAAGACAAATAAGCACAACCCACTACAGACCTTTCAACAAAACACTGCTGCTTTAACAAAACAACCCCCTTTCTCTCGTAATAAACCAACACAGAAAGATTTTAGGCAAATTTGTTCAGTCAAAAGCAAAGCTCTAAAAAAAATCTTTTTGATCAATTCAGGCGATTCGATGCTCGGAGGAGAGCGAAGTTACAATTGGGTCGATTGTCCTGAAGTAGGGTTGCTGGCAGGTTCGAAGGTGGTTCGAGGCGATGTAGTCTGGTTTGAATAGTTCGAAGAAGATGGCGATGTGATTCTCGAGTTCAGGTTAGTTCTGGCGATGAGAGTAGATCGCGATTGGGGTAGTAGTGAATGGTGGTGTTGTCGATGGTTGCTCGATTTTGGTTGCATTTATCTGGAGCGTGTTTGATTGAGTTTGCTGCAAACTGGTGACGCAAGTGTTTTTTTTTTCGTGTGTGGAGAGTAGCGGTGGTGAGTTGAAGTAGTGGAGGTTGAGGTTGCTTCAGGTCGGCGAGGTGTAGGATGCGGGTTTGCTCGAGTTTTTCTTGCTCGCGATTGCAGTTGCGATATGGGTTTGAATTGCGGCGATTGGAGGGGCTGGAGTTGATGTCGAGTTGTGGAAAAGTCGTGATTGTGGGTGGAGGCAGAGGCAGTGCACTGATTGTGATGATGGTCAGAAGTGTTGTAATGGGGTGAAGTGCAGTAGTTTTGTACTGATGGTATGTATATGGGCTATTGGTTATGGAGTGAGTTGCACAGCAGTTGAGAATGTAGACAGGGGAGTGGCTGAGAAGATTGGTATTAAGCACAAAAGTATTTTGATGTTTGTACAGGTGTAGGTGATGTAGTTGACAGGGATGAATGTAAGTGGTATGCCAGTAGCAGTGGATGTCAGTGGTAGGGTGTTTGAATGATGTGTGGTCAGTGTTGTGGTATGAAGCAGGGACGAAGTGTGAAGAAAAATGGTGATGTTTGAAGGTGTAGACTGTTGGAAAATGGAAGTCAGACGGCTGTTGTTTACAGATATGATGATCAGGGAGGAAGCAGTGAGAGCATGTGAGGAGGTGATGGAGTTTATGTGTTGCTCTGGTTGTGGTCAGGGGTATTGATGGTGGTATATGTGGAACAGCAATGATGTTGTATGAAAGCATTTAAAGGGTGTGTATTTGAGTGGCGTGTGATGTAGCAACAGAAATGAGGGAGTGTGAAATGTTTCACGGTATGGTTTGTATGTGGAAAGTTAGAATTGGCAGTGGCAAGTGTTTCTGGCGATGATGACTGATTGTTTCAAGTGGTGATGATTGTTTCAGGTGGCAGATTAGTGAGGAGGTGGTAGTATGTGTAGCAGTAGTATGTGATGTTGACTATGGTGGTTCGGGGATGATGACTTGTTATTGTAGTGGGAAGGAAGAGGATGTGGGGTGGATGGTTTTGCTGCTGTGAAGTGAGAAGGCAAGTGGGATAAGGAGTTAAAACAGAGAGGAATGGTTGTGCAGGGCTGTGCACAGTAAACAGTGCACCAATGTACACTGTTCTCTTTTTGTAGCTTGTAAAATAAAAACTTGTAAATGAAATAGAAAATCGAATGGAATAAATGTTTTGTTTTTATGGAAATTGTGAATGAAACTTGTTTTTTTTAGTTAATGAAAATGTAAATGAAAATGGAAACTAGCAAACAACAAAATCAAAATGCACACAAAAGTCACAACAACACTCAACGCAAAAATATTTTTTTTCTTTTTTTCAATGCGAACACACACAAAATAAAAACACACAAAAATTAAACAAAAATAATTCGAAGAATAGAAAATAAAATCAAAGCAACTCCCTGGCAACGGCGCCAAAAACTTGTTTAACGACGAGTTTACTATCGAATTAGAAAACCATCGATAAATTTCAAATTAAAATAACCGCAAGTGCCGTACGGCGTACAAAAGTTAGTACGTGGCAAGTAAGGGTCGATCCGTAGGGAATTGTTAGATTTTAAAAATCAATTCAATCAAATTATACCAAATGGAGAGGAAATTGTTAACAACAAGCAAAATGAAGCTAAAATTAGAATTAAAATTAGATTTAAAAACTATGAGATTAGAGAACAATTTAGAGGCAAATCCACTCTCATATTTTTGTAAATCAACAAACAAATAATTTATGATCTCTAGTTATGATATTAAGTCAAATAGTTGTTGCATTGATCATAAGTATGGTTTATTTATGTTATTAATTAACATAACTTAAACCATCAAACTATAATACAAAATTATACCACTTATAAATTCTCATGAAAATGAAGCCAAAGCAAAAGCTATTTTAAGTATGATCTTTTTACTATTGTAATTAGTAAGATAGATCATCAAATTTTTTTTACTTTCTTTTCAAAATCAAAAATCAATTAGCAAATGATGATGTAAATTGTGTTTATGTTGAATAAGAATAGCTCATTTGCAAAAGCAACATAAGCTATCAAACCCACTTGTATAAACTTACATCAAAACTCACTTTCATGAAGCACAAACCAAAAGAGATCATAAATCATAAAAATGTTGAAATTACATAAAGTTAGAGAGCTTCATTACCCCTAAATTAAAGGGGTTTAGCTACTCATTTGTGTTTTTAAATCAACACTTGTAAATTCCAATATTAAAAAGCAAAAGAAATGGAAACTAAGCAAAGAAAGAAAGAGAGATTAACTGCTAACTATTTGCATAAAAAAACAAGGCTACACTACTTGCATGAATGTAAATCTAAGCTATAAACATGAAATAAAAGAGAGCATAGAAATAAACATCAACATAAAAGTAAATAAAAGCAAGTAGAAAAGAGAAGAGAAAGAGGCTTGGAAGCCATTTTTATTTCACTTTGATTTGTGTTTACAACTTGCTAATTTCCTAAGTAAAATAGGAGAGAGTAGAAGATCCTTTACATGTACATAAGAGGGCTATTTATACATGCATAAAACCCTAATTCAATTTTTAGGGTGCTTCCTAAAATTCCCTTTAGAAAGTGGGGCCACCAAGTAACCATTAGCCACTAATTAATCCATCATTTAATGTGCATGAAGCTTTAACCCCCACTTAGTTGTCCATTAGCTTCTAATTATAGATTTAGGTAAGTGGGTGGGGTCCTCAATGATCATGAACTTGAATTATTTGCTCTTCATTCCTTTGTATTCCCTTGTGCATGGATATATCTTCATGAATCCCTCTTCCATATGCATCAAAATTTCCTATAAAAATCATAAAAATTTCCAAGTAAAAATTCTCAAATTGACACATGCACAAAAATGACCATTTTGCCCCTAAATGAAGATGAATATATGATGATTTGAAAATAATTGAATTTTGGTTTTAAACATGTTAAAATGCCCAAATATGATATTTATTTAAATAAAAATAGATAAAATATGGATGTAAATATATGCACATTTATGTGCACATCAGTTGTATGGTGAACAGTTTTGTAATATGAGGTATGAGGTTTCATGGAAATTGTCTCATACAAGAAAGAGCAACGGTTCATAAGTCTAGGAACATATATTTAATATGATTGGATGCATTGAGCACTTAGCCGAGCTAGGCAGTACTCTAGATTTTGAACTATAGATAAATTTGATTCTTAGGCCATTTACTCCACTGTTCGACCCATTCATATTGAATTTCATTATGAATTCTTTGAAGTGTATTGTAGTTGAGCTCCTTCATATGTTAAAGACGACTAAGAGTACTTTCACGAAAGAACCAAGTATAGCGCTTGCTGTCAAGAGTAGCTCTTCAATGAAAGGTCCTAAGAAGTGAAAGAATAAGCTAAGATAGGGAAAGGCAGGGGAAAGGTCAAGAGAAATGTTATTATCACTTTTGCTTAAAAATGGACACTTGAAAAGGAACTGTCCAAGTACTTGAAGATACTAAAGGAGAAAGAATCAGATTCTACTCCTAAAGGTATTTTCTATATAGAAAATTGTTTATCTATATGTAATTCTAGTTGGGTTTAAGATACTAGACCTTGAATTTATATTTGTAATTATTTATAAGGACTTAGGAGTAAATGGCTCATTGCTAAATGAAGCATGGAATTAGAAGTTGCTAATAAAGGTAGTGTAGCTACACAAGCAATGGGAGAATATCTTCTTAAGTTAGTGAGTGTTATGAGAGAAAATGTTATTATGTACGTAATTTTATTTCTAGAATAATGTATTCATCTCACATTGACTGACGGTGGATATAATTTTATTTGTAAAGACAATATTTGAATATCTATATTGATAATAAAACAGTTGGTTTTGGTGCATTGAATAAGGTATTTATGTTCTTAATTTTGAATCATTTATTTGTTGTTGAAAATAATTTTATGCCTAAAGTTGATGATAATTATCTGTGACGTCGTAGACTAGGCCATATTAGTAAGAAATGATTTATCAAGTTAAGAAACTAAGGTTTTCTACCATTATTTGATTTTGAATCATTTAGTACTTGTGAGTCATGTCCATGGTTTTAAATCTCCTATATATCGTCCGAGATCTCCTCCGAGATCTTCTTTTCACACTTAAACGAGACGAGACATCAAATATCGTCCATATCTCCCTCGACATGCATCTCGTCCGAGATATTCAAATCTCATTCGAAATATGGGTCAAAATCTTAATCCGAGATCTCACCCGAAATTATACATTTTTCTTATTTTCCATAATATTTTTTATTTTCATATTGATTCAAAAGAAACTACTCAATCCAATTATAAATCAGGAAATTGTTGCCAAGGACAAAATTTCTCGGTATTTTAGCCTCAAGGACAGACCTTCAATATTTTAGCCTGAAGGACAACTTTATTTTGGTATCAGTTTTTAAGTTTTTAGGTATCAGTTTGTAGTTATCGGTAGCAGTTTTTAGGTATCAGTTTTTAGTTCGGTAGTAGTTTTGGAAAAATGTTTGTCCTTATGAATAATTTTGAAAGAATGTTTGTCCTTATGAAAAAAATTTAGGAGAATGTTTGTCCTTGTGGGTAAAATATTGAGGTCGTGTCCTTGAGGCTAAAAAAATACGAATTTTTGTCCTTTAAATTAATTTTCCCATTATAAATTACCAACTTCTTGAACATATTCTTTACTTTTTATCTTAATTAGTCATAATGAAAGGTTTCACTTCTTTATTATGTTCAAATAAAAAGATATTATTCAATCATTACCAAATCAATTAAGCTAATCAAGCTACTACTCTTCTAAAAATATTCTTTTTTCCATGTAAATAAAGTATGTTACCATTTTTATTTTTACTAAGAAAGTTATAACCGTTAAATAAATTTTTGACACATCAATTTTAGATACATATGTACATCCGAGATATTCCCGAGATGCATTATAAGACCTAAGATGTCAAACCGAGATGTACACCCGATATGTAATCATCTCATCCGAGATCTCCCCCGATACGAGATAACTTGTGTAAAAATTCCGAGACGAAACGTGACCGAAATCCGATATTAAAACCTTGGTCATGTCTTAAAAGAAAAATGGCCAAGCACGTATTTAGTGGGAGCAATGAAAGAGTTGATCAACTCTTAGGATTCATACATACTGATTTATGTGGTCTGATGTCTACAACTACCAATGATGGTACCTTATATTTAGTTATTTTTATTGGCAATTCCTCTATATATGGATATGTGTATCTTATGAAAACATATTGGAGGTATATGAGAATTTTGTTGAATATAAAAACAAAGTTGAAAACCAAAGCAATAAAAAAATAAAAATTCTTCGAGGATTAAGTAGGTGAGTACATTGGATAGGAACTACAACAATACCTAAAAGAGAATGAGATTCTATCAAGTCACTTCACCATATATTCTGCAAAAAATATTGTTTCAGAAAGGAGGAGCCAAACTTTGTTGGACATGGTTCGACCAATAATGAGTGACGCTGAGTTACTGCTATCATTTGAGAGTTATGTGCTAGAAACCGTTGCATACATGTTGAACAATATACTCCCTTAGTTTGTTCCTCATATAAGTTATGGATTGACAAGAAACCTAACCTTAGTTATCTTAAGTTTTAGGGTTGTCTAGCTTACGTCATGAACATAAACTCTACTAAATTAGAGACAATATCGACTTTCTGTAAGTTTATAGGGTAGTCAGGAAATTCTCATGGATGCGTATTCTATCACATCAAGAAACAAAATGCGTTTTTTCCTTGACATGCCATCTTTTTTGAAAAGGAATTTTTCACATGATAATTTAGAGGAGATAACTTAAATTTCGATGAGATCCAAGAAACTTTCATCAAGACTGAATACATAGATAATACTTCGACTCTAACAGAAAATGCATAACCTATTAGAAGTTCTAATAAGGAAACTCGCATGCCGTAAAGATACTATGGGTTTCTCGTTGATGATGAGAATACAGATTCTGTCATTCATGATGATGATCCACTCATGTACGAATAAGCATTAAAGAGTAAGGACTCCACCTTATAGCTTGATGCCATGAAACCTGAAATGGATTCAATAAACAAAAACAATGTTTGGACTTTAGAGAATATACTCAAAGCGATAAACCCATTGACGACAAGTGGATCTTTAAGAAAACAATTGGTATAGATGGAAAGGTTGAATATTATAAAGAAAGATTAGTCATGAAAGGGTTTCATCAGATTCAAGGTGCTGATTATGATGAAACATTTTCACCAATCACCATGCATAAATCTAGTTGGATTTTACTTGCGTCATCGCATATTATGACTATGAAGTCGGGCAGATGGACATCAAAATGGCTTTTCTAAATGGTGATTAGAAGAGATAGTTTATATGTCGTAGCCAAAGGGTTCTAAAGTCAGTGGGAGCAGTGGTAAGGCTTGTAGGCTCTTAAGATTGACTTACAATCTTAAGTAAGCATCTCAAAGTTGGAACAAATATTTTGATAAGGTAATCAAATAATTTGGTTTCTATCAAAATATAGAGGAAGCATGGGTGTATAGGAAAGAGCGAAATGGTGCTCCAACATTCCTAGTTCTATATATCGATGATTTACAACTAATTGGCAATGATGAACTAATGTTGCAATTAGTGAAAGTGTGGTTGTTTAATAACTTCTCAATGAAGGATTTATGTACGGCTTCCAATATTTTAGAAAATAAGATCAATAGAGATAGATCAAAAAGGATATTGTGATTGTCCCAGTCCATGTACATAAACATTATACTAAGACAATTTAGTATGGAAAATTCCAAGCTCAAAAATGTTTCGATCCTATATTGAATTGTTTTTTCTAAGGACTCCCTATTTATGAACAAGGAAATAAAATGCATGACTCTAATTCCTAATGTCTCGGCAATACGATCGATCACGTATGCCATGTTAAGTACTAGGTCAGATATCGCTTTTGCACTAGGTGTAGTAGGTCGATGTCAATCTAATTTGGGACAAACCATAGAATAACTATCAGCGCCATCCTTAAGTATCTAAGAAATGCTAAGGATTTTTTATGATTTACGAAAACAATGAACTGCTTATGAAGGAATATTTGAACTCGAGATTTCAAAGTGATATCGATGCTAGCAAGTCGGTTTTAGGGTTACCCTCAATGGAGGAGCGGTTAATTAGAAAAGTTCCAAACAAGAAGTTGTGGCATATTTTACCATGAAGGCTGAGTACATCGCCTTGAATGGTTTTGCAAAGGAAACAGTGTGGATGCACAAATTCATTAAGGAGCTAGGTATAATCCAAGCATAGATGATCCAATGCTTATGTATTGTGACAACAATGTGGAAATTCAGATTGTACAAGAACTGCGAGCTCGTAAGAGATCGAGAAACATCCTCTATAAGTTTAGAATGATATGCCACTTTGTCAGTGATGGAGAGATCGTGATCAAAAGAGTAGATACGAAAGATAACATTACAGATCCATTCACTAAGTTTCTCTCTTAGTCCGTTTAAGGAAGATTGATCGAAGAGATGGGGTGAACCTCCGTAATTGTCTCCAAATGAATGTGAGGAACTAATGGATTAGGGGTATGCCTTAGGGGAAATTATGTAACTTTGTTATATAATCTTAATTCTATAAACGATCTTGTTCGAAATAAATATGATTTTGGTTTTATATTCTATTATATGTGTTTGTTATGTTGTCATATAAGCAATGAATAAACAAATGTTAAACACATATAAGTAGAAAATCTATAGGAGTAGTGTTTTAATAATTGAAGTTATGAAATTTTCATAACCATGAAGAATCAATATAATCAAAAATAAAACTCCTAAAATGTTCTTAGTTGAGAATTATCGAGAAAAGGGTATCAATACACCTGCTAAGATTTGTGTACTTTACGCTCTCCATATTATAGGCAATGATTTACTCATGACCTTTAAGGGTGTCTAGAGGTTATGTACATGTAGTTGCAATCATGGAATGACTCAACAATGGTCTTTTACAGGTTATATAACTTAGTCAAAATAGGAGATTTCAGAGTAATGACATATAGTGGTCTTATGACTTGAGAGTACTATCGAACTTGAATGCATAAACTGTACTTTCATTATGGGAAACCACATAGCATAGCAACCGTATTACGGCCATAGCAATAGATTTAGGGGTACGCCATAGGGGAAATTATATAATTTGTTACATACATATAACTCGATAACCAATCTTGTTCAAAATAAAAGGTGTTTTCTTTTTATTATATACTTGTTATATTATGATATAATAATCGAGTAATTAATTCAAAACATATTAAATAGAAAATCCTTAAATGATATGTTATGTGATAGTAATTACAATGTGTTGTAATCATGAGAAATTTGTCACATTGAAAATAACATATTGTTTTAAATATTCCTAGTCAAGATATTTCGAGATAGGATATCGATACATCCATTGAGACTAGAGTGCGTAATGCTTTCCAAATGATGGGTAGTGTATTACTTATGACTATTGGGGACACCAAGGGTTATGTATTAATAGTTATTGGATAACTATGGAATGACTTGATCAAGAGTTTTTTATCGGTTAACATAATTAAGGTCCAACGGTGAATCTTGAAGTGACGATATTACATAGTTCTCTTAACTAAATAATATTATTGAACTTTAATGTGGACATTCCACTTTGATTATAGTTAAATCATGGCATGGCGTCCATTAAATGACAACTGTTAATACTATAATACTCATCGAAGAGGTTCGATGTGCCATGACTTCATAAGCCATCACCATTGTCAAAGTGATAGTACCGATGTTAGGAATTGCTTCTCAGTCACATCACATGCCATAGCTATTATCAAAGACATGAAACCATTAAGGCACTTATGGATCAGTGTCAAAGAGCTAGGATATTATGCTGCATCAATAAAGGAGTATATATAATGTAGCATATGACCGAGTAGGCAAAGGAATCAACTGCAACCCACATCATAAGCCATTAATAAGTGCCGAAGTGACAATAGTGCATTTCATTGATGCTAGTTCTATAGATGCCGCCTTTCATGAGAAGAAAACCGCACTTTGTTCATGACGTCAGCAATTCGAAGATATATCATCCTCAATGTACTAGATGTGTCACTCATTTATCATGATCAAAGCAGGCTTACTAACAATAACCTTAAAGATCATCTACACGACATTAAGATGATTCCACACCTCATAAGTATGTTAAGAGTATTAATTTATAAAGATGTCAAAGGAAAAAAATGCTATGCTGCACTTCGTTAAAGATTACATCATCCTTAAACAAGCACATCGAAGATGTCACGTATATGACCAAAGCAGTGTTAATAATGGACACCATCAATACCCACAAAGTCATCAAGTACACTGACAGTATATTGGATAGAGCCACCTTAAACCAATGCTTTACTATACTAATGCTGCAGTGTTGTCTTTGACTAACAACTTTATGGGTCACCGAAGTAATTGCGACGCCACCGTCGAAGTCCATACCGAAGGATGCCGAAGATGTTGAAGCCACCCAACCCCTATAAATATGGACCTAGAGGTGCCATTTTGTGGGAGGAATTCTCTCATCTCATTTCTTACCTTTTCAACTTTGTAAATCATAAATTAATTTGGGGTTTTGTAGAGCCTATTTTACTATTGGATTCTTATACACATAAGGATTTTGAAATTAAGCAAGTACATAGCATAGCATATTGATTCAATTCGAACTTGTGAATCAAATGATCTTTTGACTTCGCATATTGACTGTTTTAACTTGTGACTTGCATAACATATCTGACTTCTAATCTGTGACTTGCATAGCTTACCAGACTTTGAACTTATTCCAGCATAGCATACCTAACTTCGAACGAGAAACCTAATAGCATTTCTGACTTCGACTGCAAACTTATATTAGCTCATATGACTTCGATCTCCATGAAAACACTAAGGAACGATATAGAAACTCTCTTCGACTTGATGTCTTTGATAAGCCTCGATAAGGCCTCTCTTTGAATTTACACTGTTTCACTACACTTTTGGGGTTAGCAAATATACTCATTAACATTTTGGTACTAGAAGGAGGGCTTGAACCTCCAACTTAATTAAAATCCCAAGTGAAACCACCTTGGCCTGCATTGAACTACTCCAACTTGCATATTTAGGGTATAAAGATCTTTCTAAACCAAGCATATCCTATTCCAAGCTAACCAGCCTTAACACCATGCCAAATAACCGTGCTAAGATGTCCAAACAAGGGTCATCTAAACCTAGAACAACTAGGCCTACTTATCAAGTCTTAACGAACCCGGGCTTCACGAGGAACAGATGCTAAGAATCAAGGCACTATAGATAATTGAAAATAAGAGAAGACGAGCAGCATCTTATAACCCAGATAAATGGAGCTTGAATCCATTTCATCTTGGGCCATCCTTAATTTTTGCTCTGGGAAAGCAATGTAAGAGAGATGATGACTTCTCAAGAATAAGAAGGGAAATTCAACTTCAAGCTAGAGGAACCATTTTTGAAAAAGAAATGACAAAGGACTTCTAATGATTAACTAGAAGGTGGGAAAGTATTCTTGACCACTCCCAAAACTAGAATGAAAATCGGCACTAATTAAAAAGCAAACTTGTTGTGGAGGCTAAGGAACCCATCACAAAAAAAAGAGTGAAATGCCATCCGAGAAAACCAAACATGAACTTGACTAATGGCCATCATAGAAGAAACATCCATACACAAATCATCAAGTTAATGGACATGACACAAATAAATATCGAAGCTTGGAAGGCATGATCAATAATTTCTTAGGGTAAGGAAAGTTGAACGAATTTGTAGGAAGATGTAAAGTCAATCATCAATAAAGATAAATTTCTGAACAAAACAAGTGAACCTACATGGTCGAGTAGTAAAACTTCTCTAAACAATGGAAAAGCCTAAATCACAACCAAAGATGGTAGTAAGGGGCTAATGCCTTTGTCTCTAGCTAACATGGCCTAGACAAAGCACCTTCTAGAGGCAGGACAGAGTAAGCCTTTGGTCCCGTCCGGAAGGGTCTGAACAAAGCACCGACTAACCAAAGCACTGACTAAGCCTTCGGTCCCGCCTATGTGGCCTAGCTGGAGCATAAGCCCTTAACCCCATCATCAAAGGCCTATCTAAAGCGCCTCCTAGAGGGAGGCCAGAGTAATCCTTTGGGCCCGTCTAGAAACAGGCCTGTCTAAATTTTCTGCAAGCCTTCAACCCCTGTCTACGTGGCCTAGTTGGAGCACCTCCTAGAGGGAGGATTGGTGAGCCTTTGGCCTATCCAGAGCACTAAATAAGCCTTCAGTGCCATCATCAACAGTCTCACTGAAGCGCCTCCTAGAGGAAGGTCAGGTAAGTCTTTGGTCCTGCTCAATATAGCTAACTAGACGCATCAGACAACAGACCTAAATCATCACCTAAGATGGTGATAAGGGGTCCAAGCCAAAGTAGTGTTCCCAGTAATCAATTTTCTAGAGAAATATCCACCAAAATCTAAGCCAAAGTAGTGCTCCCAATCAACCAATATTCTAGAGGAAGATCTATCAAAATCAAAGCCAAGTAGTGCTCCAAATCTACCAAAAACCGAGCCAAGTAGCGCTTCAAATCAAACAAAATCTATTAGAGGAAAGTCCATCAAATATGAGCTATTTATGCTTTCCAACAAATGCATTTTCAGCCACCAGACAAGAGATTCTGGTCTTCTTCTATTATTTCCATATATGGATTTCTGGACTTCTATTATTATTGCTAGATTTGGAATTTTGGTCTTTCTTCTATTATTTCTAGATATGGATTTCTGGACTTCTTTTATTATTAGCAGATATGGATTTCTGATCTTCTTCTTCTATTATTGCCAGATACAAATTTCTGGCCTTCTTGCCAGATATGGATTTCTGGTCTTCTATTCTTATTACCAGACATTGATTTCTAGTCTTCTTTTGTTATTGCCAGATCTGGGTTACTGGTCTTCTTCTATTATTATCAGATATGGATTTCTGAACTTTTTCTATCAGATAGATTTCTGGTTTTATGTTATTAACGATTGAATGGATTTCTTGGTCTTTTATGATAATGAAAATTCTAATATGAAAATTTCAATTATCTTAACAATCAGAATGTTGATTTAGGCATCAAAAGCTTGGAGTACTAAAGCAAGATAATCAGACAATTCAATTCAAAGCCACATATTTTACGTCTGAGGTAACTTTCATTCTAATAAAAGTTCACTTATAACTAATATATTATATAAAAAGTTGCAGGTACAAAAATCAGACAGAAAATAAAATCTATTTAAGGGCAGATCTTTGCTAAAGCTCAAGGCTTCATGTTAACTTTTCTAAGTCCTTGGCTAGTAAAGGATCAGTAATGTGGAAAATGGCCCCATCCAAAATTTCTTTAGGTTTCTTTTCCATCTTTTGAATGATATTTGCATCGTCACCTGAAGAAATCTAAATTTTTAAAGAGTGTTGGAGAGTTTTGTTGGCACCTTGTAAAGTACGAACCATACTCTTTAACTCTTCAATCTTCTGGTTAGGATTATATTTCTCACACTCGAGTCTTTGGACTTTGCTTTCATATTCACTAATGCGTTGAGACACTTTCTCATCCCATATCTTGCGAAAATTCTGGGTAGATTCAAATTTAACCTTTCTACCCCACCTTGAGATTGTTTCATCACTAAAGCTTGGAGGAGGGTTTACTAAAGTTAGGAATTCCCGGCTCGCCAAAGACCAAGATCTAGTCATTCTACCAGGAGTAGGGGTAGGAAGGCCGAATTCGCCTTCACTCATAATGTGCTCTAACGATTGACAATAACTTTGGCTCTTTATTAGATCAACCTCAAGATCACTTATTCTTTGCTGTAGTTTAGCTATCTCAACCTCAGCTTCAATTGAAAAACTGGATCCTTGATCCGTGTCAGTTCTCTTTTTCAATGCTTGAAGCTCATTTTCTTTTTCTGTAAGCTGCTCCTCCATGCAAGCTGTCATTTCTTTGTAAGTCCTACATGTTGATTTCAATATGAAGTAGTTCAAATGCCACTCCTATGCCTCAGGATTTTCTAGGAATCGCAAAGTTGAATCGTCTTGGGATGATCGTTTCACTTCTACATAGGCAAGCAACCTATCTTTAATCTCAATAACATGTGAAGCATCTAGAGAATCATATGTACGGGCTAACTGAGTCTCCTATTAAGAATAGGGGATACAAGAATTAATATATGAGAAATAAACTTTTCTATTGATAATAATCAGAGTTCACAAGTAATACAAAAATTAAGGTTACATCGCAATTCTATTTCAAAAACATTTATTTAATATTCAAAGTTTCGAGATTATGGTTTTAGCCTTTTCAAATGACATAGCAGTCGACGTAAGTATAGAATCGAAGGAAGCCTTAATTCCTTTCGAGGTGTAAACAGGAGGGAACCGTTGATAATCCCATTCCCCAACTGGAGGGCTATCATGAGCACATATTATTTTGGTGTGATAAGATCGGATTCAATGAACAACTTATCATTTTAATCACCTAGAAAGTCAAAGCAGAAATAAGGGTAACACATGTAGACTTCTTGTAAATTCTAAGGAAGCAATGTATTGCTAATAGCGATGTTTTGAGAATCGAAGATTTTTCCTTAAAATCTTTTCTTAGCTTGACAAATTTACTCAAGAGATCCCTAGAGATCGGACTGCTTGAGAAATCTTATTCTGTAAAACATATTAAAATTAAACTAAGGATAAGAAACTAAAATGATAAAATTCATAAGTGAACCAAGTTACATATTACAAACATTTGAGTTCATACAAGATCGATTTCTTATACATTTCAAAAATAAATCTCTTCCTATTGTACTTGATTTTTTCAGGGGAAGAGAGAGAAGAAAGTAGGATGGAAGCCACTTTGTGAAGGTTCCAACAAACTTGGGGGTGGGGATCAGACCCATACTCATCTATGATGAAAGCATCTAAGCAAACCTTCATAGTTGTCACCTAAGTATGAGAAATAGACAAATTTCCCCTGCAATAAGCATTGTACAGAAACTCCACTTGGGCATTTCTATCATCAATTAGCATCCAAAAGAAGGTTGTTATCCAGCTACGTGACCCGGCTACAAGGCGATAGTTGTAGAGGCTATGGTTGGGCCTAGACGGGATTCAAGCCAAAAGAGATGTAGAAATATGAGGGTCCGGTGTAACTCAATTAGTATAATAGGCGTATGGTGCGACCTACATGTATGGTTCGGCGTGTTTGAGTGGGTCGGTACATTTAAGTGGATCGGCCTTTAAACGTGGCTAGACCAAGGGAGGATGTTCGTGTGTCGTTTGGTCTTGAAGGACGGCATGTATCGCTCGGTCAAGGAAAGAAAACCAAGACGGGTCGGTCGATTGTGGTTCGGCATTTGTGGTTCGGCATGTGTGGGTCAGCATACCTGGATCGGTGCACCTTGAGGAGGTTAATAAGTTATTTAACCTACAACAGAGTGACGCGACCAGCATTTCTTTGCTTCGAGTCATCCGCCACTTGCTTCGAGTTCCTTGAGGGCCTGCTTCGAGTCAACAACGAGACAACCCTTGGATCGGCAACAGGTGGATCGGTGGTAGTGGATCGCCATGACTGGTTCGGTCTACCTAACAGCCATGGGCCGAGCTACCTTGGTAATGGGCTTGCACGAGGGGTCCAACCTATCTTCATCTATAAATAGAGGGGTAGAGGTACAGTTGAAGGGACCTTTTTTTCGTGAACTCCAGGGACACTGCCTTTTTTTGGTACTTGCTTCTTTTCAGTCCAAACTTGCATTCAAGTTGTTCGTTTACGAATTGTATTTGTACTCAAGTGATTGGAAAAGTAATAAAAATTATATTCAAAGTGGACGTAGGCAATTACGCTGAACCACTATAAATCTGGTGTTCTCTTTTTGTTGTTCCTTTTGCATTCAACTGTGTTACTTCTCTGTTTTAATTTACTTTCTTCATTAATCTCTCCACTCAATTATATTCAAGGGTGTAAGTGACCAATATTGGATGCTAACATTTTGGTGCTTTCACCGAGAATTGAACTCAGGCTATTAGGATCTACTTTGTTGCTACTGGATTGAGGAAATCCCCTGGAGGAGATCCGAGTTTATTCTCAAGAGTTCAACTCAGAGTTCCTACGGATAACTCTAAGATGGCAAGACCACGTACCAGATCCGCCTCCCACAATGCAGATGTTAATGAGACCGCCAGTGTCCAGCAAGTGGGACCCAGCAATCAGCAAGCTAATGCAGGTGCAAAGCCCTCCACCATCCCACACCAACCAGAAGCTGTCACCAGGGTAGAGTTCAATGAGCTGATGAGGGAGCTCATGGAAAGTAGGAGACAGCTTAGCGAGCAGATTCAAACGAACGCCAACCTAGTGACCCAAATCGCTCAGTAGCAGCGTCAGAACGCTGGTGGAAGCCCTGCTTCCTACTTATGATCCGACTGCTCCACCTCGTAAGATGAACACCCCAGGTGTAGGCGCTGTAGAATCGAAACGATGTAAGCTGGTGCAACAGAGCAGTTGGTGACGGCTCACCAAGAGAAAACCCACCGAGATGGTCCAGATTCTCTACCTGGAACCGTGGCTCCTTATCTGCACCTGGGGAGTCGCTCCCAACCTGGAGGGGGAAACTTAGGATCTGGAGCACGCTTGGGAGCTAGTCCACTGCCTCACCAGGGTCGTAGTGAAGCGAGTCCTCGGGATGTGCACTTAGATGATCGCCTGCCAAGGAGGCACCAGCCAGAACGATCATGCAGGATGGATACCAACTTGCCACCTCGCATCCAGACTCCGGATTTATCAGCTATGGTCAGGCAAATGATGAGGGAGAATCAGAGCTTAACCAACGATGACTGGGGCATATCTAGGAGCCATACTCCGTTTACAAATACCATCCTACAAGCCAGTACCCTCGAAAATTCAGCATGCCTACTATTCCATCTTATGAGAGAAAGACTGATCCTCGACAACACGTAATGAGATACGAGTGGATGATGGACTCAACTAGGGCAAATGATGCGACCATATGCAGATGCTTCCCAATAACCCTATCCAGAATCGCTACCATGTGGTTCACCAGACTTCCCCCGCGATCGATCTTCAGGTTTGATGAGTTAGTGGCAAAATTTATGGAGCAGTTTAGGATCCATGCCACTCGCCCAAAAGACGTGATGTCGTTGTCTAGTTGATCCAGGCTCCGGGAGAGTCGTTGAAGGATTATTTGCAAAGGTTTCATGTTGCTGCTATCGAAGTTAGTAATCTGAATGACCACGCTATCCTTATTGCCGTGATGTGAGGAGTAGATCTGAACTCGAAGTTTGGTGACTGGCTGGCAGGCAAACCACCGACTACCCTGGAACGCTTCAATTCAAAGGCGAACCAATTCATGAGGAGAGAAGAACCCAGGTGATCAAGACGAAGCAGTGCACCAGGGCCCAGCAAGGAAGCGGTGCAAAGCAACATTGTGGTAAAGCAGTTTGGCGAAAGCTCTAGCAAGGTCCAGGTCAATGTTCAAAATAAGCCGGAGCGGTCTAAGGGATCGGGAGTAGGAAATTCCGGACGAAAGAGGGAAGCAGGAAAGTGGAAACCAAGAATCCTAACCTATAGCGAATATACTCCTTTGAATACATCTTTGGAGAATATTTATCTATCAACTTGTAATACATTCCAATATCGAAAACCGCGCCCAAAGGAATCCACTAAGGAACAAAAGTAGACTGGAAAGTATTATCGGTTTCATGAGACCTATGGGCACAATACTGAAGAGTGTAGACACCTCCATGATGCTATAGAAAAGCTGACTCGCCATAAGAAGTTACAGTAGTTTGTTAAGAACCCGCAGGAAGGCGGACAGGGACATTTGACCCCAATCACGGGCAGGCTTCACATCGACCTGAGGAGCCCGCTTAGACGGAAGGAAGGCTGGTCATAAACACGATAATCGATGGACCTCATCCGGTAGACAAGAGTTGGCAAGAAATGGAACGCTATGCTAGCTCCCTGAAGCATGCAGGTTTCGAATGCTGCTCGAACACGGAAGACGGGGCTCCAGCGAAGCAGCAGCGAATGATGACCGATGATATAGTGTTCAGAAGCAGGGATGCAGATCAGGTGGACCTACCATTGACCCGATGGTTATCTCAGCTACGATTGGACCGGCGCTTGTGAGAAGGATACTAATTGATTGTGGGTGTTCCATTAACATTATCTTCTAAAAGGTGTATGACCAAATGAAGATGGAGGCGAAGTATCTAAAACCGTCTAAAGCCCGCATTCACAGCTTTAATGGTGCAGCTACTGATGCGATAGGTTTTGTCGAATTGCCAGTTGAACTAGGAGAAGGTGAACGCAGGAGGTTACGGATCCTACCGTTCATTGTTTTGGATGTTGATTCCCCGTATAATGTTTTTCTAGGCCGACAGGCCCTGGCAGAGTTTAGGGCAGCTTTGACCACGTGGTGTTTGACCTTGAAATTTCCAACGGACAGAGGAGTTGGTGTAGTGCATGGCGATCAAGCGACTGGTCATGCTTGCTATGTGGCTGAGCTGAGAGAGGCCCAGCGAAGAGAGAAAGGAAAGGGTGCAGACAACCATGTCCGCATCCATATTGCTGAAAATTGACAAGTAAAGCATGAGCCTTGGCTTGGGAAATACAGTCGGATCTATAAAGATATAGATCCGAGAGATGACGATCAAGAGCCCAAGGAGGCCAAGGTGGCGCCGGTTGAACTGACGATTGACATTCCAGTCAGCCATGACGACCCATCATGGGTGCTTAAAATTGGATCACACCTCAACCCCTCGATGATAGAGGATCTTACCGATTTCCTCCAAGCGAATCTAGATTTTTTCGCCCATTCTGATATGTGTGGGATTTCTCCCACCATCGCAATTCATATGTTGAACATTGACCCTAAATATGTGCCAGTGAAGCAAAAGAGGAAAGGCATGGACCCGTAGAGGTCCGCTGCTCTCAAAGAGGAGGTGGATAAACTCAAGGCTAATGGGTTCATCCACGATGCCCTCTATCTTGAATGGGTATCAAATCCTATACTGGCGAGGAAGGCAAACAGGAAGTGGAGGACCTGTGTTGATTACTCGGACCTGAACAAGGCATGCCCTAAGGGTAGTTTTCCTTTACCCAGAATTGATCAGCTGGTCGACTCGACGGTAGGACACGAATTGTTGTCATTTATGGATGCATATTCGGGGTATAATCAAATCCCAATGCACATTACGGATCAGGAGCATACCAGTTTTGTCACGGACGTTGGACTGTACTGTTATGTAGTGATGCCTTTCGGGTTGAAGAACGCAGGGGCAACTTATCAGCGTTTGGTGAATCGAATGCTTAAAGACCAGATTGGTAGAACGATGGAAGTCCATGTGGATGATATGCTCGTGAAGTCACGACAATCAAACGACCACATTCGAGACTTAGCTGAGATGTTTGATATACTCAGATTTTACGGGACGAAAATCAATCCACTGAAATGTTCCTTTGGCATTGCATCGGGGAAGTTTTTGGGTTTCATTGTCAACGCACGAGGAATCGAAGCCAACCCGGAAAAGATTCAAGCTATTCGGGACATACAGGCACCCAGAACTATAAAACAAGTGCAAAGCCTGAATGGGAAAATCACCGCGTTGAGTCGATTTATATCCAGGGAAACCGACAAGTGTATTCATTTCTTTGATGTGATAAGGAAAGGGAAAAGAAATTTTGAATGGACACCGAATTGTAAGGACGTGTTCCGAGCTCTGGTGAGACACT
The DNA here is from genome assembly GCA_030737815.1 of Allium fistulosum. Taxonomy (NCBI): domain Eukaryota; kingdom Viridiplantae; phylum Streptophyta; class Magnoliopsida; order Asparagales; family Amaryllidaceae; genus Allium; species Allium fistulosum. Next base: position 1,186,020,717 of record CM060904.1, on the reverse strand, counting down.
TGGAGAGGCCCCAGTTCTGCCAAAGCCCGTAGACCATGAGGAGTTATATGTTTACTTAGCCGTATCTCAGCATGCCATCAGTGCAGCTTTGGTTTGGGAGGGTGACCGAATCCAAAAGCCAGTGTACTTTGTTAGTAAGCGCTTAACGGGAGTATAGAGAAATTATCCTAATATTAAGAAGCTAGCCTACTACCTGGTGATCGCATCACGCAAGCTCCGCCCGTATTTCCAGGCACATCCGATCAGTATTTATACTGATCAACCTCTACGGCAGGTACTCCAACGGCCGGAGACTTCTAGAAGGCTACTCAAATGTAACATTGAGCTAAGTCAGTTCGATATCACTTACCAGCAAAAGAGGGCGATCCTAGGGCAAGCGTTAGCAGATTTCATTGCAGTTCACCATATCAGACAAGTCAAGTGGTAGTGATGTAATTCCCGTTGTTCGATGGAAGCTATATACCGATGGAGCATCCGACGACGGTTGTTCTGGGGCTGGTGTTAATCTTGTAACTCCCGAGAACCGATCAATTTGTTATGCTTTGAAACTTGATTTCCCTGCTACGAACAACGATGCTAAGTATGAAGCATTGATTGCGGGCTTGAAGCTTACCAAAGAACTTGGAGTGAAATCGATTGAGATCTTTTGTGACTCACAGTTGGTGGTGTACTAGGTGCGGGGAGACTATCAGACAAAGGGGCAAAGGCTTGCACCATACCTCACTCGGGTTTAAGAATTGTTGGCAGACCTTGAATAATATGATATTTCGCACATTCCGCGTGAACAAAATGGGGAACCCGATTCCTTGGCAAAACTCGCAAGTACTGGTGATGCACAACAGACGGTTCCCGTTGAAACCTTACATGCCCCAAGTATAAACGAGATGGAAGTAGATCTTATGTTAGAGACAGAAACTGAAAAGGAGTCGTGGATGACCCCGTTTAAAGAATATATGCTACATGGAACCTTGCTCGAGAGAAAGAACGAGAGACGACAAGTCGTCCGCAAGGCCTCTCGGTATATAATGCAGGATGGAGTGATGTATCGGAAGGGATTCTCCGTCCCCTTGCTTAAGTGCGTCGCTCACAACAAGATAAAGCAGGTCTTAAGAGAAGTCCATGAAGGAGAATGTAGCGACCATACTGGGGGAAAACGTTAGCCAAAAAGATCCTCCGATATGGATACTATTGGCCGACCGTGAATCGGGATGCCGCGGACTATATAAGAAGATGCGACAAATGTCAAAAGTATGCAAAGATCTCGAGGGCACCGCCGATAGAACTCACACAAATGGTTAGTCCATGACCGTTTACAATATGGGGGATCGATATAATCGGTTCCTTGCCAACCTCCAAAAGTGGTGCGAAATACGCAATCGTCCCAATCGATTACTTCACCAAGTGGGCAGAAGCAGAGCCACTAGCTACGATCACCACCAAAAAGGTTGTTAACTTTGTTGTGCGAAACATTATATGCTGCTTCGGTCTTCCACGGACTATCATTATCGACAACGGAACTTAATTTGAGAGTAAAGAATTCAAAGAGTTCTGCCAAAAATATCGCATTGAGAAAAGGTTTGTGGCAGTCGCTCACCCTAAAGCGAATGGGCAAGTTGAAGCCGTAAATAAGGTAATCAAGTCCATCTTGAAAAAGCGTTTGGAGAAGGCTAGAGGCAAGTGGGTGGATGAGCTTCCAACAGCACTCTAGGCCTATAGAACCACCCATAAGTCCGCGACTGGCCATACTCCATTCGCCTTGGCATATGACACTGAAGCTGTTATACCCGTGGAACTTGAAGTTCCTTCTCACCGGGTGACTCATTATGATCCTAGAATGAATCAAGATCTTTTATTGGACTCGTTGGACTTGGTTGATGAGAAACGTGAAGAAGCTGATTTTAAGGGCGGCTGCATATCGGCACCGAGTCGCCCGATATTATAATGAAAAAGTTAGACCGAGAACTTTCGATATGGGCGACCTTGTTTTAAAGAGAGTTTTTTCGATCCTGTCGCATATGAATCCAACATGGGAAGGTCCTTATGTCATCGAATGGAGGCTTGGAGAAGGAACCTTCAAGCTAGCGACTGTTAATGGCGTGACGCTCCCCAAAGCATGGAATAGCGAACATTTGCACCGTTATTATACTTAGTCTATTTCCTTTGCATTTTAGTAGTGATTGTTTCCAGTATGTGTTTCTCTTGTTGTTCTCTGTTTTCGACATGTAATAAGGCAATTCAGTTTGTCCCTATTTTTTACAATCAATAAAGGCTTGAAGCTATTTTATATGAACTATTGGTGTTCTGTGTGTTATAACTCCGTGGCAAAGTGTAATTGCATTAATCCATCTGGCGTATGAACGCACACACAAAATTAAATGTCGATCAATAAACGATTCAAAAAAATCTCTTAGTCCCCGGAGCGTGGATTAGAGTACTCTGAGTCCCCGGAGTGCGGACCAGAGTATAAATGATTCAAAAAATCTCTAAGTCCCTGGAGCGTGGACTAGAGTACTCTAAGTCCCTGGCGTGCGGGTTGGAGTATAAACGATTCAGAAAATCTCCAAGTCCCCGGAGCATGGACTAGAGTATTCTGAGTCCCCGGAGTGCGGGCTGGAGTATAAACGATTCAAAAAATCTCTAACTCCCCGGAGCGTGAACTAGAGTACTCTAAGTCCCCGGAGTGTGGGCTAGAGTATAAACGGTTCAAAAATCTCTAAGTCCCCGAAGCGCGGACTAGAGTACTTTGAGTCCCTGGAGTGCGGGATAGAGTATAAATGATTCAAAAAATCTCTAAGTCCCTGGAGCGTGGACTAGAGTACTCTGAGTACCCGGAGTGTGGGCTAGAGTATAAACGATTCAAAAGATCTCTAAGTCCCCGGAGCGCGGACTAGAGTACTCCGAGCCCCTGTAGTGCGGGCTAGAGTATAAACGATTCAAAAAATCTCTAAGTCCCCCAGAGCACGGACTAGAGTACTCAAAGTCCCCATAGTGCGGATTAGAGTATAAATGATTCAAAAGCTCCAAGTCTTGTGAAAACGGACTGGAGTTTGCATGACCCACAAGACTCTGGATTTCAATCACAGATCAAATTATAAGCTAAGCGATGAAAATCTAAAAATGTAAAGAAGTAAAATTTTATTCACTAATCAAAAAAGAAGTTTCATTACAACTTCTCCGAAGTCCGGAGCCAAAATCTATCTACAAAAAAAGAGAAGGGGAGGAAAACAACTGCATGGTACTACGTTACTTAAGTTGAGCAAAATGTAGCGAGGCAATAGTTACTTCTTCGGTTTTCTTTCCTTCTTTGGTTTTTCTGAAGTTTCCTCATCCGAGCGCCTCTTGTTGGAACCTTTTCTTCCCAGCGACGAAGTACTCGATGGAGGAGGGGGGATTTCCAAAGGTGTGATCCCACCGGGGAGAATGACCTTCAAGGGCCTATTTAAGGGATCGTCGAGTTCCACCACCTGAGATTATGTCTTAACTTTGTTTTTCTTTCTCTCCTCCTCTTCGATTTGCTCTTTCATGTTGAGCTTGGAAGTATGCTCGGAAGCGCCTGTGATTTCGACCTCGTCGTGTTCATCTACAGGTGAGGGATCTTCAAGTTTATCCTCATCTAGCGCCCCAATCACTTGAGCATCGGGACCAGGGGTATCTCTAGCATGGGGTGCCTCAGCCTTCTTCTCTTCCCGCTCTGTGACGACATCGCTCCTTGGAATCAGCCCGGGTTCAGAGTGACCTATATGAGTTTGTGAAAAACAAATGTTAAAACACATTCATCACTCGCCAAAATCTATGAATTCCAAAACTCTAGAAAGTGAAGCTACATTCCAGCTTCTAACTAACTCTCAGTGGTCCTCGGAGTATCACCCTCAGGGATTGGAGATAGAATGTGAACGCCAAGTCCGGGCTTCTCCGGGTCATAACCAACATGCTGCTCGGGAGGCCCAAGTGACGAACTATCAGTTAATTGAATGGGAGGAGGAACTGGAGACCCAGTGCCGGATGGGCTAGCATTATCATCTTTACCCTCCGATGACGGAGAGTTTCTTCCAAAGAGAGCTATTGCCGCGGATAAGTCTGAAGTCTCATTTCCTCGGAACACTTCCCTCACGAAAGCCTCTTCGTCAATCTCTTCAACACCCAGCTCCACTTTTTTAATTCTAATCAAAGCATCCCACACTTCAGCGAGTGACTCGAGATAATTCTCACCCAAGAAAGACAAGTCACGATGCATAAGGACTCTTGCATTAAACTTGACAATGAGCGGGTTGAATAAACATTTGATTTCTTCTCTGCCGGCTTTGGTAGCTGCCTCAAGTTGAGAGCTAGCCTCTGTGAGCGCTATCTTCTTTCCCTCTTCAAGAGCTGCTTCTTTTAGTGCTTCAACCTTGGATAGCTCTTCATCAAGTTTTGCCTTTAGAAGCCGTGTTTCGACGATTTCATCACAGTATCTTTGTGACTCTTCTTGTGCTACAATTTTCTCTTCTCTCTCTTTAGAGTGTAATTCCTCTAGTTCTTTGACCCATTGATCGAGAATGTCCTTTTCTTTTTGGATAGAGTCTTTCTCCAAAGCCAGAGTGCCACTGCGTTGGACTACCTCATTAAGTTCTTTCTTGTGAGTGGCCTCCAAGCGACTAACTACCTCGGTTGTCTACTTAGCATTTTTTTGGGCAGTCTCGAGCTGAGATTTGTATAAGGATAGTTCCTCACCTAACCCTTAATGATGTATTTGTCATGAATAGCTTCGAGTTTGAGGCAATCAATCTTGTGTTGGTGTTCAATGGAAACCTCCGAAACTTTTTCTACCAGGTGTACGAACGCATCATGTTGAAAATAGACATCGTTGTTGCAAGCGATGGCGCTCTGTTTAACATGTCCAGGGATAGGATAAATTGCGGGAGAAATTTCAATCCATTAAAACATATCTTCGGGAATGTAGTCTTGAGCTCAGCTAATTTTTCTGCTGTCGATGGATCGTGTTCGAAGGCTAAAGGGGTCTGCCTAACCGGAGTCACAGACTTCTTATAAGGTTCACGAGATTACCTGGTGCTCGACGAGCCAGAATGTTGGTCGCGAGGAACTTCGGACCGGGATCCCTTCTGAGCAGACTTCTCCCTACTATGCTCCGAGTGAGGGGGAGGACCGTTTGGATATGAAGAATGGCTGTAAGTTCTCCTTCTGGAAGACGATGACTGTAATGACCCTAAAATAAAATAAAATAAAATGATATATATATATTTATATTAGAAAATTCTGAGATATATATATATATATAAGTATATATATTGCATTTAAAACAGAAAAGAATTTGGCAATAAATGAAATTGCATGGGAGCTTCTGTTTGATAAAATGCAAGGAATTAAGGTAATTAAGAAAGGAATTGGAACTCAAAAATAAGTATAGCTTTATGTCCAAAGAATTATGTAAATATATGCAAATGGGGTGTTTTCTGTTTTATATAAAGATAGAAAATACAAAGGAGATTTTCATATTCCTTAAACTTATAAAAAGAAATGAATAAAGGATCACATGCATATGGCATGAACAAAATAGAAACATGAAAATAGCATGCAGTGTTTAAAATGTTCAACTCCCAAAAATAACCAATTAAAGTAACCTGATGTGTGCATTTCCAACTTAGGACCACACAGGAATGTGATGTGTAAATAAACATCTAAGGGTATCAGGGGAATTACCCATTTTCTTAAACCCTAGAATGGAATTATAAATAACTACACATGGCCAAAACCATCACTCTCTCGGGATCAAAAAACAAAATAAAATAAACAGGGAAGGAACACTAGCTTGGGGCTTTGGGGGATTTGCTGTTCTAAAGATTAAAGCAGTGAAAGGAAAAACATAATGTGAGTACTTATCTTTTGTATGCAATGGCATTAAGTCCTATTGCAGGCAGCCTAAAAATACTATGAGTTATTTGAATCTCTGAAATGATTTGTTATGGGTGATATGGATGTTTGTTTGTGCATTTTTGTTTGGAGCATTGATCTGTAATTTGGCTTTCAGAGTTAACATGTTTTAAGTATTCTTGTTCTACCATCATTAAACATGGATCAAGATTAAAAGGGGAACATGGGGTTAAGCCAGAAAATATGCAGGCAGGCATATTTCTCTGATATAAAAAAAAGTAAAACTAAATTGGTCACTTGGGGGTTAGTCAATGATCTGCTTACTTCAGGTGGAAGCAAGTATGTGCATGGTGCAACTGCACCCTGAGGCCTTTGTGTGTTGGAATAATTTAAACAACCTGGGAGTTTCCATCACAATGCATACATAGTGTTCATTTGACAAGGAGTTAAAGACCATAAAATAAATGGGGACAGGGGTTTAAAAATCTGGGTTATAAATATCCAGATATGGTGTTAAATTAATCAAGTTAAACTTGTTCATTGATTAGTTGCTGGGTGAAAATTTGGAGTATGAAACTTGGGTTTATTTAATCTAGATTTGGGGAGAATAAATCAAGAATCATACATATGTTTATCTTTACTGTTTGCTGTGTATTTGTTTGAATAGATGAATGTGTTTTTGTATTACCTTGTATGAACCAAAACATGCTAAGTATAAACATCTGTTAAACTAGGAAGGCACTGCAAGATTATGTTTTAAAACCATGAATATGTATACAAAATTGATAAATGCTCATACCAGTGAAAACTGACCCTTTTGGTTGCCCTTGCAATCATCTGGGTGTCTCAAAAATTCTTTGGGGCAGCTAAATGATTTTCTTGTAGGAAATTGAAGTTGGCTTGATGAGTAGAGAAGGCATTGGCTGCTAGTATAAATAAGAGAGAGACTTGATTTTAAAATTTGCAGATGCATTGTAATGAAATCACTAGGCACATTTTATTTTCTGCAATTGAAGATTACTTTTAGGAAACTTTTAAGTATTTTGAGTTGAAGATATGTACTTAATCAAAACCTGTTATGAGTGATCATTGATGATGTTTTTGATAACTACTGAATTTATCTTATGAATGTCTGATTTGGAGAAATTAAGGGGTTAGACATGTCATATACATTTGACATGGATACATATATATTTGAACACTGATTTTCATTGCTTATGTTTTGCCTTATGGAAATTAATAAGCTAAGGGGATTGATTTTTAATGAACGCTCAAGAATTTAGTAGAATATTCAAGTGAGATGAATTTGTGCATGGCAGGTAAGTGATACTTGCATATGCACGAATTCTGGAAACTTATAAGTAATTGAGTATTCAAGTTTAACCTCTGAGAAAACTTATCAACAATTTTAGACGTCTAAGATCAAATTAGACGTCTGTCACAATAATTTAGACGTCTGGGATTGTATATAGACGTCTGTCAATAAAAATTTAGAAGTCTGAACTTAGTTCAAAATGTTTTCTACACTCTGTTTAAAATCTAGACACTCTGAGACGTCTGTCATAATAATTTAGACGTTTGAGATTGAATATAGACGTCTGTTAATAAAAATTTAGACGTCTGAACTTAGTTCAAAATGTTTTCTACTCTCTGTTTAAAATCTAGACACTCTGAGACGTCTGTCATAATAATTTAGACGTCTGAGATTGAATATAGACGTCTGTCATAAAATTTTAGACGTCTGAATTGCTGATTTTGCATAATTTGTCTATTTTCGAGTAAATTTCCAAGATTTATCGATTTTAGCAGATCCAACTTATTGTTATTAATTATTATCAACCTTGATATCTATCATGAGATCAAGTAAATGTTATTTTAGAGTTAAATAGAATTATCTAGGCAAGATATATATATATATATATATAAGTGTTAGTATTTGTCAAAGTGCACCTATGGCAGTAGAACAAGACTTAGAAAAGAAATAAGTGGCTATGTCAATAGCTTGTATGGTACTTTAATTTCATTTTGATTTAAATTCCCTCTGATAAAAATATATATATATATATATAATAATAATAAAGAAACAATTGTATATCATCAAATATACAATTGACTTAGTTTGTTTGTACACTGATATGATTATATTGGTAAAACCAGGGTCTTGGGAAAAATATTTGGAAATTATATAAATATTCAAATATAAAAGAATTGGGGTTTAGTGGTGAAGGCCTCTTGAAAGTTATATATAAAAAAAAACTAGGTGTTATAGAGTGAGGGTCACCACAATGACTCTCTAGGATGGTAATCTCTATCACCGTTGTCGTCCCTGTCTCGTCGTTTACCTGATCCTGAATCTCGATTAGAATGGTAGAAGATAGAGGATCCGCGAAGGCGGTCAATGTCGTGTGTACGCCCTATATCACCTGCACATGAAACCATACGAGGACGAGTTAGTAGGGATCACACGATAAGTGAAATTCAAGTGCATGGTGGAGTGTAAGTGTTTGTGCATGTCCTAGTGCAGCCCTCCGATGGACCAGTATTTTTCGCTTTACTTATTGGAGTTTTCTTTCCTTGATGATGGGTCTGAATGCCTTCATCGCTTCTCACGGGCGAATTGGATCCCATAGCCTAAGGGTTATTAAAACTGTAATTCAATATGTCATCAGGAATGGTCAAGTCCGATAGGCCTTTTGATGAGCCTTCTAAATTTTGGGAAGACGACTTCTTTTCGATCGGAGTTATCGTAACCTTTGAAGTTTCGCCAACCTTTTTATTTTTCAGCTTGTAAGCCAGACTCTTTTTCTTTTTCGAAGGAGGCAGTGGTTCATCGGTGCCGGGTGCATTAGCTACTGGTGCTTGGCCACAACTTATATTCTCGTTAGTCGCAACCGGCACCTCGGTTTCTTTAATCTCGCCTTCCTCGGTGGTATCGAAGGCCCCTTCGGCAGGGGGCACCGAAGGTCCGGCTTGTTCTCTGCCCATTTCCACGGTCGTTCTTGCTATAGTAGCTCCAATTGGAAGGCTAGTCCGGTGGCCTCTTCCAATAATCCAAACTTCGAGAGCTGTTCGTTAGTAATTACGGATTTAACGTCCCGATCTCCTACGGGAATAGCTCGGATAGCCTCGACGACCTCGGAATACCCGGCACCTTCGGGTCGTGGACGGATATCTGTAAGAGTTGAAAGAAGTTTAGAAAAGATGCACTTTGAGCCTTAAGACGAAGATTGGAATAAAAATGGGACTTACTCCCTTCTATCCACCTTCTCGCAAAACCGGGAGGACAACGTACGTAGAACCACTCTTGTTTATATTGAGAAAATTTACTCCACGCACCCATCAGAACTTCACATTTGGGGTGTGGCTCGAGGAATATGTAAGACGGACTGTCGATACGTCTCTTGAAGTGGTAGATATAACGGATATCCTCGGGAGTTGGAAGTTTAAGTAAGACGCTCATGAAAAGAACGCATGTACCATGGATAAATGCATGACTATTAGGGTGTAGTTGTGCTGGAGCAATTCCTATATACTGTAACACTTCACGGATGAATGAATTGAAAGGTGGCACAATTCCAGCCCAGCACATAAATTTGTTGCAAGCGGTATATCCGGCTGGGGGCAAGTGAGGCCGATCTTGTGCCGAAGGAACTAGAACGTCTTCGAAGGGGATTTCGTGGATAGAACATAATCAACAGAGAGAAGATTTGCTGATTTTTGAGGTTTGAGAGTCGATAGGATCATCTAGAACGACGGGCCCGTCTACAGCATCGTTAGCCGGGCCTATAACTGCAATAGGCGGATCTAGGATGCCAGGTATGGGGGTTGATGATGGATTCAAAGTTCCCACTGCCTCCTACAGAGAACTTGGCTCAGGCTTGTCAGAAACTGTAGCGGAGCTTGATTCTTTGGACATCTCCAAAGAATGATCGATGTGAATAGATACCTGTTTAAGCAATACTTGAAAGATAATAGATATCAGATATAAAAACAAAGTATTTCCCCATGTTGTGTGTGAACTAGTGCGACGATTCAAGCAAAGAGTACAGATAAATTAAAGTTCTAAAGAATAAAATGTAGCGTGACAGAGCTTTAAGTTGTCATCTCTAGAGACTGCCATATTGACCGTCACCAAAATTTGTCCTATGATTGGTAGCATAGGTACTAGGATCAGACATTGGCATCATATATTGTGAAGGCTTTTACTTGCTTCTGTTGGGTTAAATTCGCGTTTACGGTTGTTAAAAATGTGAAATTGTTAGTCCGAATCAGGTCTGTAAGTTCCTATGCTTTGGTTTTTGTCAGTTCGTTGTTTTATGCTCGAGCATGAGAAAGTGTGGTCCTGATATATTCTATATTCAAGATGAGGTAACTTCGATTGCCAATGCTGATCCCCATACCCAATACCGATCGTCTACCTAAGTCTATGTACCGAGCCACTCTACCTTGCTTGAAACCAATCCACACATCTAGTCTCCTACTACCGACCCACCAGTTAACCTAAACAGCCAAATTACTCTTTCTCTCAGAACACCGATCCAAACTTGTAAGCCACCCTACCGACTGAGCATTGTTGATGTTTTCCTATCTGACTCCTCCTGAGAGGGGTCGGCCTACAAGAATTGCCAACCAGACTTGCTTACTTCTCAAGCACCTAACCCTCTCCTCCTATGAATTGCAGACCTCCCTAAACCAATCAAGGACGACTCCTCTCCAATTAGCATGAATCCATGCCACAAACTATGTTCACCCTAATACGCTTACTCGCCCTAATTTGCTTCTCTCCTACTCTTCACGAAAGTCCATGTGTACGTGATAAATCCTATGTGAAGATATTAATCCTTACCTTTGTGTTAATTCGAGGTTGGGGTGAGAAGTTTTTTGGGCTTGGAATCGAGGGCTATGATGGCAGCAAGAATGGAAGATGGCGGAGTGACGTTATGGGGTAGTTCGGTGGATTAGAGGACGTAGGGCTTAGGGCTGTATTGGAGAAAGAAGGAATGAAATAAGAAGCAAGAGGAAAAAAATGAAGGAATGGATCTTTATATGTGGAGAAAGGCAGGTGAATGGGCCTTACCCTGTGGAATCGGTCAGAACGCTTCGGTGGTTTGGTGAGTGAACATGCCAAACGACTCCGGGTAGACCGAACGCGTGGTTCGGTATTCGTACGCCAACCCATTCACTGTAAATAAATATATATATATATATATGTATATATATATATGTGTGTGTGTGTGTATATATGCAAATATAATGTTAGGGAAATCCACCGTGATTTAGGCTTCGAGAGGTTGTACACACCGTTTTTGAAAAGTTAAAAACAGTATTTAAACTACAGACGATTATCATTCTAAATGAGCTAGCTTCTGAAAGCAAGGACTGATGGCTGATTCAAAGCGCGTCATGTTGATTCACACAACGCTCTTTGGGGGGCAAATGTTATCCAGCTATATGACCCGACTACAAGGCGATAGTTGCAGAGGCTATGGTTGGGCCTAGACGGGATTCAAGCCAAAAGAGATGTAGAAATATAAGGGTCCGGTGTAACTCAATTAGTATGATAGGCGCGTGGTTCGGCCTATATGTATGGTTTAGCGTGTTTGAGTGGCTCGGTACATTTAAGTGGATCGGCCTTTAAATGTGGCTCGGCTAAGGGAGGAAGGTCGTGTGTCGTTCAGTCTTGAAGGACGGCATGTATCGCTCGATCAAGGAAGTCATAGTAGGTCGGCATGTATCGCTCGGTCAAGGAAGGAAAACCAAGACGGGTCGGTCGATTGTGGTTTGGCATTCGTGGTTCAGCCTTAATGGTTCGGCATGTGTGGGTCGGCATACCTGGATCGGTGCACCTTGAGGAGGTTAATAAGTTATTTGACCTACAACAGAGTGACACGACCATCATTTCTTTACTTCGAGTCATCCGCCGCTTGCTTCGAGTTCCTTGAGGGTCTGCTTCGAGTCAACAACGAGACAACCCCTGGATCGGCAACAAGTGGATCGGTGGTAGTGGATCGGCGTGACTGGTTTGGTCTACCTAATAGCTATGGGCCGAGCTACCTTGGTAATGAGCTTACACGAGGGGTCCAACCTATCTTCATCTATAAATAGAGGGGTAGAGGTACAGTTGAAGGGACCTTTTTTTTGAGAACTCCAGGGACACTCTGCCATTTTTTGGTACTCGCTCCTTTTCAGTTCAAACTTGCATTCAAGTTGTTCGTTTACGGATTGTATCTATACTCAAGTGATTGGAAAAGTAATAAAGATTATATTCAAAGTGGACGTAGGAAATTACGCTGAACCACTATAAATCTAGTGTTCTCATTTTTGTTGTTCCTTTTGCATTCAACTGTGTTACTTCTCTGTTTTAATTTACTTTCTTCATTAATCTCTCTACTCAATTCTATTCAAGGGTGTTAGTGACCAATTTTGGTGCTAACAAAGGTCATCGGTTTGGAATTCTCTTTTATGAGTATTTCCCGATGATGATGGGTTTTCTTCATTTGAGGAGTGACTTCTCTTTATTTGAAACATATTAACATTGACGCACTCTTAGCAAGTTTCTTGTACTTCTCAGACAGTTCGTTGTATTCTTTCAGTTATTTGTCATATTCTTTGTTTAAACGATCTATTTCCATTTTTTTCTTTTCAAGCATCACGTCACAACAATATTTAAGTTTTCTCCTTAACTAAAAAATTAATGCATTAACTAAAATTTACTTGATATCTTGAGGCATTTGGATAAAGAAATCCATACCAGAGAGAGCTATACTGAAGACAATGATATCTTTCCTTTGTCTTTGGACTGTTTTCCTTGGAAAGTACTACCCTTATTAGAAGAATCTTTCTTTGAAGGGTCTTGTATGTCAGCAGTTTCTGTATCTTGAACAGCTGAGTCTAAGTTACTATCGTCAAATCCATCCCTTTCATCTGGTTGAGCAAAAAACCCATTCCATCGCCTCCCCCATCATCATCATTATTGTCATCGCAATCATCACCTTAGTCATCATTGCGATCATCATCATCATCATTATTATCTTTGTTGTCAGCAATGATTTCCTCTTCAGCGGCGAATCCTTCCTCAAGAGCTTTTTTGTCCTTTTTATCCTGAGATTGAACTTTGTCTTACACTTTTTATTTAAGGATGGTAGAGATGGAAAATCTAGGTCTAGGCATTTTCGAATGTTGTTGGCATATACCACATACAATGCATCTTCATAGCACTTCTCGATGATTTTGGAAAGAGCAACATCGATAAAGGAAGTAACCTTTTTCTTGGCTTCACAAAGAATGTTGTTTGGATATCTAAGAGACTAGACTTCCTTTGTAATTGGTCTTCGAGCGAATTATTCTTCTTAGGTAGCTCGGAATTTTCCTTGGCCCACCCTATCTAGATCGATTTTAAGTCTGTTAGATGACTTGAGGTCAGCTTCTAAATTTTACATTTTTTCTTCTAACAGCTGGCTAGCCATCTTTTCTTCCTCGAGGGAGGAAAAATTTTTCTTTCTCATGGATCACCTCATCTCTCTATGATAATGTCAATCAAGCTATTCTGAAGTGAAGAGATCTTCTCTTTATGCTCAACCACCTCATTAGATGGCTCTTGAGAGGCATCTCGGAGAAGAAGCATGTGTTTTTCCACATAGAATACATAACTTGTCTAAGTTAAAATGAAATCTATAAAGTTAAAGTTGATCAAATGTACAGAAAAACGTACCAATAAAAGTTTTTTGAGGATCAAGAAAAGGTAGTCATCAAAATAAATTAGGGGTTGCGATGATCCGAGAGAAGTGATTGAGAGAGATTAAATGGCCAATTGGGTAAGTTCCTTAAAATTCATTAATGAAATTCGAGGCTGAGTCCTTGAAGGAAGAGGATCATCTAGGGAAAGAATCATACCAAGTTCAGCACACATGTGGTAGATAATCGTTAGGGAAGTAGGAAATGTAATATTAAGAAGGGGTTGGGAGTTTGAGCTTCCTTGGGTGTCTCAGTTTGAGCCTTGTTTGCACCTAAAATGGTCACAAACACCAAAGAATGGTTTTTTTGTAGAGAAGTAAGTGAAGAAAAACAAAATTAAACCGAGTAGATGAATAAGTAAGTAACAGAGAATAAGCAATAATCAATGACATGGATATTTATAGTGGTTCAGCGTTGTATGCTTACGTCCACTTTAAAGGTTATCCTTTATTAATCACTTTTGAATCTGATTACAGCAGTGGAAATAAGTTTGCATTTGATTACAATGGAGTCTAGAGTAACAAGCAGTGTAAGGATCCTCAGAATGACCCATCAAGCCAGTATTTATAGAGGAAGACGACCAAATATCTCTCTGAAATCTCGACTGAAGGACCTTCTAAACCATAAAGGCCCACTAAAGGGATCGCTGGGCCCAATTCCCAAATAGGAGGGATGGGTACCGATCCCTTCTTTGGTCAAATTTTGGGGAGCGATAGCTTCCTCATGCAAAAACATGTATTGCCTCCAAATTTCATGTCATTTGGATCATTGGAGCTCAATTATTACTTGATCTTTGATTCAACATTACTTGCATGCTACTCTGTGTCGATACCTTTCAAGGGATGTATAACGATCCCTCAAACTTGTCCTTTTGATATGCGATCCCTAGGGTGGGTTTCCTAGGGATCTCATATCTTGCTCTTCAAATTTCATAGGCATTAGACTTATATATCTTGAGATAATGATTGTTTTCCATAAGAATGCTCTTGTACTTTGAAACACGTCAATCCCTCTTGTTGGAGACAATCTATGCCGATCCCTCCTATGCGTTGAACCATATTTCATACTTCGAACATTCTACATTGCATATCCATCAATTCCATTCAATCCTGAATTTATATTACCATCTGTACTTGACTTTTGGGCCCCATAATCACCACTCTAGAGTCATTGACCTTGATGGCAGTCGAATCTGACTTGTGTAATTAGTTCAATATAGCTGGGTTAAAATGACGGATAACACTTTCCCCTCAAAGTACGTCTTGTGATGAACATGACTTGTTTTGAATTAAAGCAAATAAGAGTCGTGGATAAGAAATCTGTCTAGTTTTCTGAATAGTTGTTATCCATCTGCCGAATTATTTTTCCAAGGTGCTGTATTTCTCATTGATCATCATGACGCTTGGTTGATTTTCAATGATATAAATCAAGGGCTATTTCCATCAGTTAATATATGAAAGTCTGGCTCTGCAAGTCTAACTAGTTTTGGTTATTTTGTCCAACTTCGAACTTGAAAACTTCAGTTCGATTCCAATTTCTGTCGATTTCAAAAATTGAAATTTCTAGGTCATACACGTGTATGTTCATATATACGTTCTCTCCGTTGGCTCTCGGATGTGCTCGTACATTCACGGGTCATCGCCAACTTTCCCTACATTTTTTATGTTTATGTTTTTTTTACAATTTTCATTCCTATATTCATTTGCATGCATATTAATGGTCAATCCCTCACTCTTTATATTCCCTTCTTTTTTTTGTAGGGTTCGGCACATGCTTAGCCGATCCCTCCTTTCTATTCCTTGTACTTACAAGGATCGGCATATTGCTAGCCAATCTCTCCCTTTTTCTTTATGTTTGCAGGGATCGGTATCTTTCATGTGGATCCCTCTCCTTTGGCTTAAAACTATAAGCCGACCCCTTCGTTCCCTTATATAAACTAACATCCATTCTTTCTAACCTTCATGCATCCAACACTTCTACTTTCTTCCCATTCATATCCTTAAAACCGAACCCTCATTTACCACAAAAATTAGAACCCTTCCTTCCTACTCAAACATTGCCTTCGTCCAAACATTAACCTTTCGACTTAGCTTTAGATTGTCACCTCACCTTTCATTCGAACCACACTTTGTTTTTTTCTCTCGAATCACCCGTCTCTAATGCATTTAAGTGGGTTATCCACCTTTAAACTTTGATTCGTTTGACGAGATGATGGATTCTATTCTATTGGAGACAATATGGAGTTCGGATGGAAAATCGAAGGCCGTAACTACTTGGAGGAGAGGAGAAGTTGAATGCAGTAGGGTTTGGCTATAAGGTTGGAAGGCTTGCATGGGAAGGTGGAAGGAGAGGGATCAGTTGCTTTCGATTCATAAGAAGGGTTCGGTAGTCCTAATAGATTGAGGATGAACCGGTATCCTTATTGAGCAAAGGAGTGGGCTAGCATGGAAGGTTCGATATTGGAAGTTAGGAAAGTAGGAGTCGATAGAAATGGGTAGCAGGGTTGGATCGACAGAATTGTAGAAAGAGAGGGGATCAGTGTCCTATGAAAGGAGAGAGCGGTCGGCCATGTTGTTTAAGGAGAGGGATCGTAGAATTTGTGATCGGCAAGCTTTTAGGAGAGGGTCGGTCGAGCCGTTTTGGGAAAGGGATCGATATATAGGATATAGGTCGGCATGTAGGGTTCGGTATTTTGGGATCGGCATATATGCACTTTGAGTTTAAAATCTAATCCAAACTTACTCGTTTAAGCAATTACTACCAATTCACCTCAACAAACTTGAACATATAATGACGATGAACAATAGAACTTGCATATTCACCATCGAACTTGAGATTGAGCAATCAAATCCCTGAACTTTCAACATGAACTAAAACTTAGCATATGGATCTGAATGACAAATTTCACACTTTGATATGTCGATAGTTGATCCTAAAGCTTACACAACCAATCAATCTCCTCGCCAGTTGAGATGGTCAGGGATGACGGTCACTTTGGTCGGAATCCAAAGTTTCATCATTTAACTTCATTCTCTTATTTAAAGTTGTTTATTTCTGTTATACACTACACTACATCGGACTAGCTCACCCTTAGCATGGGGGAACAGGTAATTTTTCTAATATTGATTGACTACTGATTATAGTTGACATGGACTTTAGACTCTTAGAGTGTTTATCTGCAATGTCTTCTGGACCAACCTCGCAGCAGAGAAATCCTGAAGCAAAATCGAGCTCCGCGACTATATCTGGCGGGCTTTCCCCTGGTTATCAGGTCGAACAAACAAAAGTTTCTGGCCCATCAATCAACCTTTTTTTAGATGTTCCCGTCCTCTCGGTGGAGAAGTCCTACACCCGATGCAGTAGAAGGAACCATTCTCTTAGATAACCCGATAGATTCTCAAGCCTCCTGAATCGGTAAGGCTACCCTATGCAGGCTATGTTCCATACATGGAATTCCATCCGAAGACATCCTGGTTCCTTCGATAAATGATAGGCCTCACTTTCCCCCAGAGGGTACACAGCGGCAACAAATTCATGCGCTGGGTTGGATGCCTACCGCCGTTCAATTCTTTTATTCGGGAAATGTCAACATATCTTGGAATAGCTCCCGCTCAACTTCACCCGAACAGCTACGCCTTCCTCCATGTAACTTTTCTACTATTCATGAGCTTTTTTTCTGCCTACCAACTCCTGAAGACATAAGGTTCATTTATAACTTTAAATGATGGTCAGGAAGTCCTTCCAATGTTTTTCTTGAGCCTTCACCCAACTGCCAAGTCTTAATGGGTGCTTGGAATATAATTTGTCTTTTCAAACACCATTGGTTCTATGTTCGGTGTTCGCCTGGCTTCGTAAGGCGATGGTTGGAAGGCCGTAAGTGTTATCTTTGTTTCACTCTTAAGTCCATTAATTCAAGTCATATTTATGAATCAACTTACATCCTGAATATCTCCAGGTGTCCGTCCACATCCTGAGGGCAATAGTTTTTCAAGAGCGATCTCCACTATTCATGCCACCCCTATCGAAGACAGGGACATTAGACTTCTCGTAACCGATGAGTTATTATCTCTATTCGGACTGCTGGAAGGGGGTTATAGTACCGGGCTCCCTGGAAGTGCAGCATTACCGAGAAACATCGTGGAGCAAGAAAGGGATGTCAACAATCCTATCATGCCTCCAGTCGAGGGGACTCAAGATAACATTGAAGAAGGAAAAATTAGAGATGCCTAGACCAATGAGCCTGGCGACACTGATGCAGGCCCAAGCAAAGCGCTTGTGGTCGAACCATCACAAGACGCGCAATCCCAAACACCAACTAAGAGAAGGAAGAAGCCGGCATATAAACTTCGGAGAAGAAAAACTGCTAAGGATCTAGAACTTGTTATCACTTCTGTTGACGAAGAGTTATCTTCCCAACACTTAGAAAGTTCAATGAAAGGGTTTTCAAATTTCCAGATCCCTGATGACATTATGACTTATGACTTATGACTTCCTAAACATCAACATCGAGGGGTTCAATTCTCCTACCAGGAGTGGTGATGGCATTCTTCCTACCGATAGAGGGGAGAAAATGCCTATAGGCAAGGCTACAACTACTTGTCTGTCAAGGGGGACACTAGGACACTTACAATCACGTGCACTCCACTACATGCTCTTCACATATCTTTTGTATAATGGTTACTTATACATTTTTGTTTGGACATTGCAGGTGCAATGACTCAGCCTCAAACTTTTGATCTCCTAAGGGGCTCTTCGACGCAATATGGATCTAGCCGTGGCTCAGAATCAGGCAGGCGTAGGGAAAGAGACGACGATCGGGAAAAAAGTCTTCATTCAAAGGAATCTTCTTCTTCTAAGCATAAGTCCCAGTATTAATCATTCCATCAAGAAGATCGGCATAACCTTTCTATTTACAGTAGAGATCAAACTTCCTATCAGGGACCTCAAATTGCCGTATCAGATGAGCAGTACTCTGGTTCTTCCAGCTCCAAGCAACATTGCTACTACAGATCAAGTAAGCATCCAATTGCCACTTTCGATCCATCCTTGCAGACCTCTACTTCTGATACTTCAACATCAACAACAAAGAAATTATCCGAACTTAAGGCCACTTTCCTAAATATCTATTTTGATGGGCTTAAGTTCCTTCCCACAATTCATATGGTCCCAGAGCACGCCAAAGTAAGCCCTCTCACATGTGTAAGCGACATTTTCGTGTAGCGTGAGTTGTTCCAGCACTTAGCGGAAAAAATCTCTGAAGTGTCAATCGAGCGACAATATGAAATATATCGTCTCAATCTAAAGGCGATCCACGATAAAGCTATACTCAAGCACCAAGATAATGAGATATCAGAGTTGACAGAAAAACTTGCTAAGGCAGAAAAGAGTGCCAAGGAACGTTTGAGGCAGTGAGTTGTTTGGAAGCTACCCATAAGAAGGAACTCGATGCTGCCCTCAATTGCAGCGGCACACTCGCTTTGGAAAAGGATTCCTTGCAAAAAGAGAAAGATATCTGGGCCCGCCGCGTTGAGGATCTTGAAAAGCTTCTTAGGAAAGAAAGGGAAGAGAAGATCGAGGCTCAAGAAGAATCGCGAAGGTATTGCGAGGAGTCTATTAAAGCCAAGAGTCTGAAAATCAAACTTGACGAGCAACTTGCCAAAATAGAAGCCTTCAAAGAAGAGGCAAGAGAGGAAGGCGGCAAGGAGATGATGGAACAAATTAAAGTCCAGGTGGAAGATGCTAAAGAGTCCGATCGGAATGAGATTAAGGACATGTTTGATCCTCCGATCATCGAATACAATGCTAAAGTCCTTATCCACCACAACTTGAGCTTTCTTAGCGAAGGTTATCTTGAGTCACTCGCCGAAGCCTGGGAGTATATTGTCGAGATGAAAAACAGGGAGCTGCGCGAAGCCGAGTTAGATGAAGAGAAATTGGTGCGGGAGATACTTCATGGAAATGAATCCCTAGAACTTGCCGCCACGAGACTTCGATATTTCAACATTTTAGCACCATTCAGTAAAGGGAAAAATATTGCTGAATCATCGAAGTCTGATCCCAAGGAACCCTCTTCTTTCCAAGTAGGTTCGAACGTTAGTGTTTTTTGGCCCAAGGCAAGATTTGAGCTACGATCCTGATAAACTCGGTTACCAATCTAAAGTGCTGACCCCTATTCTAGAAGGGGGCACTCCGGTGATAATCGAGAGCCAACCGAATGTAGGTATTCCACTTTACTCTCCACTCTTCGAGAGGTTTTGTACCTCATGCTCAATGGTTTTAGGCTTATCTCCTTGTTTTAAAAAATCCACAGGTTTTCCGGGTCCTGGCCAAATTCCTAAAAGTGATGCTGCCGTGAAGCAACAAGAGAAATCAACAGAGATTCCGAAGGCGGCCAATGTTTCATGGCCCGATGCTAAAGTCAAAGGAGCACTCGACGATGATAAGACTGAAGATCCGATGCTGGTGGATGAATCTGATGATGTTGTGATCACCATCATCTCTGTACGCACTGATGAGATCAGCTTGATGGAGCGCATTGAGAGGGAGGAGTTTCTGAAGAGAATGGCCAAAGCTAAGCCCACCGAGGTGGACATTGATGATCCACACTTCGTCCCACTACAAGTCATTCCGCCCGGTGGGTCATTTCCCAAAGAACTCTCTATAAGCATCGAATGCCCTCCTGCCAAAGGCGGTAAATAATCAAGGAAGAGAACAAGCGGAAGTTCAAATAGCGCCACTCCCGATATATCCAAAAAGGGGAGAAGATCGAAGAAATAGCCGTCGCTTCGGCTCTTGTGTACATAGTTTGCATAGCTGTTTGTTTGTTGTTTTTTTGTTAGTCATGGTTGTATGGGTACGACCCTTGGTTTTTTAAATAAACTTGTACCACAATTTTGAAACTTATCGTATAAATAAAAGTTTTTCGTCTTCTGTTGAGATATCATGTGAACTGTTATTTAAGTAGTTGAACTATTGCTTTCCATTCAATGTACTTGTAATTCGTTGTTCATTAATTATGATAACAACCCATTAGCTATATCCCAAGGTGTCCATGTGGTCACGGCCTTGAGTCACACAAACGTTGGGCTCGAGCCTTAGTGTTACGTCGTCGAATTCAGCGGTTTGAGTAATTATACTCCTGCCCCTAGTCTTGGGTTAACGGGGTTTGGCGTTGGATGGTCGAACTTCATCCTTAGCGAGTTTATACTCCTCCTGTTGGTTTCAGGCTGGAGCTGATAGAATATTTAATGGTCAAACTGCACTCATCTATTTGCTTATACTCATATCCACACTCTGGGGATAAGAGTTAGTTGGTGGGTGGTAGAATCACACCAATTTATCTATTCTTACTCATATTCGCACTCTGGGGATAAGAGTTAGTTCGTGGGTAGTCGATTCACACTCGACTTATGTTTATGCTCTAGTCCATACCCTGGGGACTTAGAGTTGTTTCGCAGGTGGTCGATTCACACCCGATTTATGTTTATACTCTACTCCATGCTTTGAGGACTTAGAGTTATTTTGAAGAGCAATCGGATCATACTTTCCTTAATTGATTGATTTGCCCCCAAGATCCGGGGTTTGATTTAGTGAGAGATCGGTCATGTCATGGTCGCTCTTGTTTTATTTCAGTCCCATCGTTTAGCGGGATTTATTCGATCATTAGATGGTCGAGTCACATCAATTCCTTATTGTGTATCCCATCCATTGGATTATGAACGGAAGTTATCAAATGAACAACCATACCATGCTCATCTTGTTTAGTCCCATTGGGAACTAGCATAATTGATTAATTCCAAACTCTGAGAACCTATTCGGACATATCGACATCAATCAGTTTCGTCATGTAACTAATACATAATGCTACTGCAAACATAAATATGAAGGAAGTTCAAAACTTTATTTGCTAAATGGAAAGGAATGGCATAATCTGTCTTATTACATATCTGGAAAGTCAAATGCTAGAGCAAATTCTGAAAACAAATACAACTGAATGAAAAAGAAATAAACTAAGTGAAATTGCATCGTAAATGCTCGCTATTCCACGCCCTTAGGAGTGTGATGCATCAACAATTGCTAACTTGAAAGTTCTCTCTCCAAGCCTCTGTTCAATGACATACGGTCCTTCCCAAATTGGATTCATGTGTGACGGGTAGGAAAAACCCGTTTCAAGACAAGATAACCAATTTCAAAGGTTCTAGGTCGGACTTTAATGTTGTAGTATCGGGTGACTCGGTGTCGATGTGCAGCTGCCATCAAGTCAGCTTCCTTGCGCTTCTCATCTATAAAGTCGAGAGATTTCTAGAGGAGATCTTTATTCATTTTGGAATCATAGTAAGTCACTCAATGGGAAGGAACTTTGAGCTCAACAGGAATGACAGCTTCGAATACGTAAGCAATAGCGAATGGAGTATGGCTAGTCGTGGACCAGTGGGTGGTCCTATAAGCCCATAGTGATATCGGAAGTTCATCCACCCACTTTCCTCTAGCCTTTTCCAAACATTTCTTCAAAATGGACTTTACAATTTTCTTTACAACTTCAACCTGTCCATTTGCTTGAGGGTGAGCAACTACTGCAAACCTCTTTTCAATATGATACCTTTAACAGAAGTCTTTGAATTCAGCATTGTCGAATTGAGTCCCATTATTTATTACAATAGTTCGTGGAAGACCAAAACAACAGATGATGTTTTGGACAATGAAGTTGATTACTTTCTTGGTTATGATCATGGCTAAAGGTTCTGCTTCGGCCCATTTGGTGAAGTAATCAACTACGACGATAGCATACTTTGCACCACCTTTAGAGATCGGTAAGGAAACAATAATATCTATACCCGACATGGCAAATGGCCATGGGCTGACCAATTGCGCGATTTCCATCGGTGGAGCTCTTGGAACTTTTGCATATATTTGGCACTTGTCATATTGTATTACATAGTCATCGGCATCTCGATTGACTGTTGGCCAATAATATCCGTAACGGAGTATTTTTCTTTGCTAGAGTTTGCCCTCTAGTGTGATTGCCACATTCTCGTTCATGGACTTCTTTTAGGACCCGTTTTATATCATCATGAGCGATATACTAGAGTAGGGGAACAGAAAAACCCTTTCTGTACATAACTCCTTCTTGCATGATATATCGTGAAGCTTTACGAGGGACTTGTCGCTTTTTGTTCCTTTTTTCAGGTAGAACTCCCTTTAGCAAATAGTTTTTAATCAGAGTCATCCACGATTCCCTTTCAAGCTCCGTCTCTAGTACCCGGTCGATTTCTATCAAGTTTATACTCGGGGAATTTAATACTTCGACCGGAACCGAGCCCATCTGTTGTGCATCGCCAATGCTAGCCAACTTTGCCAATGAATCAGCCTCTCAGTTTTAATCCCATGGAATATGTGAAATGTCATAGTACTCAAATTCGGTCAATAATTCTTGGACTTGGGTAAGGTATGGAGCAAGCCATTGTTCTTTAGCTTGATAATCTCCCGTGACGTGGTATACTACCAATTGTGAATCGCCAAAGATTTCAAGAGACTTTATTCCCAGTTCTCTAGTAAGTTTAAGTCTAGCAATCAGAGCCTCATACTCAGCTTCATTGTTTGCGCTGGGAAATCAAGCTTTAAAGCATAACAGATTGACCGATCTTTGGGAGTTACAAGCACAATTCCTGCTCAAGAACAATGACCATTGGACACTATATAATTTTCACCGTATTGTAGGATTTTGCTGCACTCCTGGGAATCATCCTACGCAGTGAATTCTGCTATATAATCTGCCAGCATTTGACCTTGGATAGCCCTTCGAGGAAGATATGTGATATCAAATTGACTAAGCTCAATATTCCACTTTAGTAACATTTCAGATGGCTCAGGTCGCTGTAGCACCTGTCGTAACGGCTGGTCAGTGTAAACATTGATCAGGTGCGGCTGTAAGTATGGACGGAGCTTTCGTGATGCAATCAGCAAGCAGTATGCCAGTTCTCTATTTTTCGGATAGTTCCTTTTAGCTCCCGTCAATTGCATATTGGCGTAATAAACCAGTCTCTAGATTTTATTCTCCTCACAAAGTAATGCGGCACTTATAGCATGTACGACATGGCAAAATAGATGTATAAATCCTCATGATCCACCGGCTTGACAAGTTGGAGGGTCTCTCCAAGTGATTCACCAAAGCTTGAAATGCATCTTTACAATCCTGCATCCATTCGAAGCATCTTTTTCCTTTCCTAATCAAGTCAAAGAAAGGAATGCATTTATTGGTAGCTCTGGAAATGAATCGGCTTAAGGCAGCAACCTTCCCATTCAGACTCTGTACTTGTTGAAAGAACTAGTAGATCATGTATGGCTAATAAAATGAGTATATATACTAATTTATACTCTGAAATAACAAAGCAGTAAGTAAATGTACACACCGAGATTTATACTAGTTCGGAGCACCTTTCTTATGTCCAGTCCCTAAGCATCTCTTAGGTATTTCCTTGGGAAATCCCTCCCTTGACTCGGAGGAATAGGTTTACAACTTAACCAATCTGAGCACCTCTCAAATTTATTCTTTCCTTCGAAAAATACAATTCTTGCTTGACAACCTTGTGTTCGTCTAACAATGATTTTGACTTGATAGTACAATGGTTCCTATAATCTCCTTGATGATTCATAGTGAGTGTACAGTGATTATTGGAACAATAACAAATGAAATAATAGAGTTAAAAGTACAAATGCTTAGAATAGCACAAGAGAGTATAATCGATAGAAATCAGAGTAGAAGGTGTATCTTTAAGTACGAGTTACTGTGCTACTTATATATATTGAAGAGAAAAAACCAAGAGTTGTCAATCTTCAAAAAATCCTTTCAGAATTGCAGAAAATTGTTCGAAAAGTCTCAACTCTTGAAGATGGCCTTTCATAAAAAGTAGCCATTAAAGCATCTCGGTTTGCTAAGCGAATACGTCAGTCTACTGAGTATGAACATTTTAATTTTCACGGCAAATATTTGAATTTAAAAAAAATAGTTTAACACAGTTTCAATCGACTGAAATTGGGCTGGTCGACTGAAACCAATTTCTGTCGACTGCACAGTGTAAGTTCAGTTTTTTATATAAACACTTTATCATTTTAAATTCAATCTCTAGGCTATATTGATATCTATGTTAGTTTGTGTCTTTGTGTGTGTATATGAACCATCAAGGAGATTTTGCAGTTCAGTTTAAGACCATAAACATACTGTTGATCTTGAAGCTCCATAGTTTTGACTTCTTTGACTTGTAGATGATTCTTCTTGCATATTGCCTTTCTTTTTGTCTTCTTGAATGATAGCATGTCATCATGATATAGTATATATGTGCAGTATATAGTTTTCATCATTAAAATGGAGAAATAATGTTCTAACACTTGTTTGATAGTCTTTGGCGCTTGCATATAGCGGATAACTTGTATCTTCTCGGGATTAGCTTCGATTCCGCGGGTGTTAACAACAAAACTCAAGAACTTCCTTGATGCTACGCCGAAAGAACACTTCAAAGGATTAATTTTCATCTTGTAATGTCAGAGGATGCCAAACATTTCTACCAGGTCTCTATTGTGGTCGCTTGATCGTCGTGACTTCACGAGCATATCATCCACATATACTTCCATTGTTTTTCCAATCTGACCTTTAAACATCCTGTTGACTAAGCGTTAGTAAGTCGCTCCTGCATTCTTTATTCCAAACGGCATCACCACATAGCAATATTATATAATATCGGTAATGAAACTGGTGTGCTCTTGATCGAAAATGTGCATCGGGATTTGCTTATATCCTGAGTACGCATCCATGAAAGATAGCAATCATGTCCTGCGATTGAGTCCACCAGCTGTCGATCCTCGAAAGGGGAAAACTGTCTTTCGGGTACGACTTGTTCAAGTCTGATTAATCAATGCATGTTCTCCATTTCTAGTTTGCCTTTTTCACAAGCACAGGATTAGATACCCACTTAGGGTAGAGGGCGTCGCGAATAAACCCGTTGTCTTTGAGTCTATCCACATTCTCTTTGAAAGCGGTAGATCTCTCCGAATCCATGCCGCGTCTTTTTTGTTTCACCAGGACATGCCTCGGGTCGATATTCAATGCATGACTCGCAATGGCAGGCAAGATTCCACACATGTCAGAGTGAGTCCAAGTGAACACGTCTAGATTCACTCGAAGAAATCTAGCAAGTTCTTTCATCATCGAGGGGCTGAGCTGTGATCTGATCTTTAGGACCCATGATGGGTCATCGTGGCTAACTGTGATATCAATCGTCAACTCATCCAGTGCAGTCTTGGTCTCTTTGGGGTCCTCTTTATCATCTCTAGGATCTATATCTCAATAGAACCAATTGTGGCACCCGAGCCAAGGCTCAAGTGCTAGTTGTCAATCTTCGGTAGCTTGGATGTGGACAGTCTTGTCCACCCTTACCTTTCTCTTTGCATTGAGCATCCCTTAACTCAGCTACATAATAGGCACGTCCAGTATCATGATCACCGTGAACAACTCCAACACCATTATCACTAGGAAACTTCAAAGTCAAACACCATGGGGCAAGGCTGCCTAGAATTCGGCTAGGGCCGGTCGGCCCAAAAAACTATTATAAGGAGAGTCAACATCCAAAACAACGAAAGGCAAGATTTGCACTCTCCTACGGTCGCATTCTCCCAACTCTACGGGTAATTCAACATAACAAACAGCTTAAGTTGCAACACCGTCAAAACCATGTATGCGGGCTCCAAGTGGCTTTAAGTCCTTGGCTTCCATTTTCATCTGATCATAGGATTTTCTGAAAATCGTATTTACAAAACTTCCACAATCAATCAATATCCTTCTCACCAAAGCAAGGCTGATCATAGTCGAAGTGACCATCGGGTCGATCGTCGGAGCTTCTATCTTGTCTATATCTCTATTACTAAATATGATATCATCTATCATTGTACGTTGCTATTTTGTCGGAGCTCCATCTTCTGTATTCGAACAATATTTAAAATCCACATGCTTAATCGCACTCGCATAGCGCTCCATCTCATGCCAACTCTTATCCGTTGGGTGCGGTCCTTTGACTATTGTGTTTTTTACCAATCTTCCAACAGTTCATGCAGGCTCCTCAGCCCTGTGTGGTGCTTGTCCTTAGTTGGGGTCGGATGTCCCTGTCCGCCATCCTGTAGGGTTTTTACAAATTGCTACAACTTCCTTTCTCGAATCAGCTTTTCGATTATATCCTGGAGATGCCTACATTCATTCGTGCCATGTCCATAGCATTCGTGGAACCGAAATATTTTTCGGTTTGTTTCTGCTTCTCAGTTGATTCTTCTAGAGGCGGCTTTTGGTATTGCATGGTATTGTAGGTAGATAAATAGATATTCTCCAAGGGCGTATTCAACAACGTGTAAGTATCGTACATCAGAATCTTAGGCTTCCCTCTTCCAGAATCCCTATGTCGTTCTTGGCCCCTTTCTCCGCCTTTCTTTTGCTGATTCGGCTTGTTTTGGAAATTCACTTGAACTTTTCCAAAGCTATCATCAGACCGCTTTACTTCAATATTACTCTATACTCCTTCTCCGCTCGGTCCTGCAATATTCTTTTTCCTGGAGGACCTGGCTTCCATCTTCCTCAAATACTGAGTCACCTTTGCGTAAAAGTGTTCCAAAGTTACGGGTGGCTTTCCAGCTAACTAATCGTCGAAATCAGATTTTGGATCTATCCCTCTCGTCATGGCCATCAATATTGCATGGTAGTTCAGATTACTGATTTTCATAATAGGTGTATGTAATATCTCAAAATAATCTTTCAATGATTCTCCTGGAGCCTGGATCATGCTGGACAGAGACATTACATCCTTGGGGCGAGTTGCATGCATTCGAAACTGCTCCACAAACCTTGTTACAAAATCATCGAATCTAGAAATTGATCATGGAGGTAATTTTGTGAACCACATCGTTGTTATTCTAGAGGGAGTTATGCGAAAACATCTACACTAGGTTGTATCATCTGCTTGCGCGGAATCCATCAGCCATTCGTATCTCATGATATACTGCCTGGGGTCAGTTTTTCCCTCATAGGCGGGCATCGATGGCATGTTGGACCTCCTTGGATACTTCACATGAAAACCATTATTAGTGAACGGGGTATGGCTTCTCGAGATTTCACAGTCATCGTTAATCAAGCCCCGGCTCTCTCTCACTAACTATCTAACCATTGCCGATAAGTCCGGCGTTAGGATAGTTGGTGCCAAGCAGTGGTCGTGTTCTATCTCATGTGAATGGTCTGGTCGATGTTTGCGGGCCGTTCCACGCCTTCTTGGTTCATCATCTTCTCGACGTATATCTTGCAAATTCACTTCATCGTCATTTAGGTGAAGCACTTGGTCAACATTTAATTGAACTCCAGCATCCAAACCAACTGAAGTAGCTCCCGCCTGATTTCCACGATGTATGGGTTGATTCCCTCTTTTGGGAGAGGGATTACTGATCCCTATGGAGGGATCAACACCGCTGGATCCTGGTAGACCACAATGGTCTATTGGTTGATGCCTCGGAGTTTCTATGCGATATTCATCTATTCTGCGACACCTATGCCTATGATACTCGTTTGACGAGCTAGGACTCTCCGATGCCGAGTAAGGAGTGAGTCCCTCCTAGCTTTCCCTTGCTGCTGCTGATTAAGTTGGTTCATTAGGTTAATATTGGTCTGAATCTATTGATTAATTGTCGATGGCTCTCCATCAACTCTCTTATTAGATTATGAAATTCATCTCTTGTAATAGAATCAGTGGGATTTTGAACTTCAATTGGTTCATCATTCACATCCTTTGGTTGATTGCTTGGGCCTCCTTGCTGGATGCTAGCATTCTCATTTCCTTCCACGTTCGGAGAAGTAGATCTAGTATTCCTCACCATTGTTGATAGCTTCGCTTATATTTTTGCGAATCCGAGTAGTATAAGAAATTCCTTGAAGATAACTATAGATCTCCTTTGGGGGATTTATCCAGTCTAGTAGCAACAAAGGGATCTTAATAAGCTAAGAATCAAGGTTCTTAGTGAAAGCACCAAAAATTTTGCTTCTAAAATGGTCGTAAACACCAAAGAATAGTTTTTTGTAGAGAAATAAGTAAAGAAAACAAAATTAAACCGAGTAAATGAATAAGTAAGCAACAAAGAATAAGCAATAATCAAAGAAATAGAAATTTATAGTGGTTCAACATTGTATGTCTACGTCCACTTTGAAGATTATCCTTTATTAATCACTTTTGAATCTGATTACAGCAGTAGAAATAAGTTTGCACTTGATTACAATAGAGTCTAGAGTAACAAGCAAAGTAAGGATCCTTAGAATGACTTATCAAGCCGATATTTATAGATGAAGATGACCAAATCTCTTTGAAATCTCGACTGAAGGATCTTCTAAACCATAATGACTCATCGAGTTATTGCTTGATCTTTGATACAACATTGCTTGCATTATGCTCTTTGCCGATCCCTTCCAAGAGATGTACACCGATCCCTCCAAACTTGTCCTTTTGATGTGCGATCCCTAGGGTGGGTTTCCTAGGGTCCTTATATCTTGCTCTTCAAATTTCATAGGCATTGGACTTGTAGATCTTGGGATATTGATTGTTTTCCACAAGAATGCTCTTGTACTTTGAAACAAGACGATCCCTCTTGTTGGAGCCAATCTATGCCGATCCCTCCCATGCGTTGAACCATATTTCATACTTCAAACATTCTGCATTGAACATCTATCAATTCCATTCAATCCCGACTTCATATTACTATCTGTACTTGACTTCTGGGTCCCACAATAACCACTCTGGAGACATTGACCTTGATGGCAGTCAAATCTGACTTGTGCAATCAATTCAATATAGCCAGGTTAAAATGCCGAATAACAAGTCTCTTTGGGCTTCTTTGGAGCTTTGTCCAAATCTACTGCTCTGGGACTTAGATCAATATTTACATGCCCCATCTCATCTATGATAATAGGGGTAAATTTACCCGCAAGTTTAGGCCTTTTATCTTGGGGAGGAGAAGGAACGTCTATAAGAGCATCATTGCTCATTTCTTCTTCATCTATTTCCTCAATGGCTTAAGCAATTGAATCATTAAAGGAGGCAGGTTTTGTCGTTTGAGTTGGGGCTGAAAATGCATCATAACATTTTCTCTTCTTAGAAGCACTATCTTTAACCTTTGTTTCTTTGGGAATTACAGCAAGGGCAGATGAGTCTAAAGCAAAAAGGAAAAATCAGTAACATAGTAGCATTAGTAATTTAGTTTCTAGCTATGATAAAACTTACCAATAGAATCTAGTTGAATCGAAGAATTAGATGTGAAGACTTCTGATTTTCCAATTACCAATGAGCTCTAGCCCTGAGAATTGTGTTTTACCAGCGGGGGTTCTCCCAAAACTTTATGGACATCTAAAGTAATAGAATATCAACGAAGCTTGGCTGGGGTTAAAAATCTGAGCCTGCTCCCTATTTTCTCAACTGCTTTAGTTAGCGACAACATTTGTTTTTGTTCCTTAGGATTTAACTTTTTGGGGGCAGAGTCTAAAATAAAAATATCCATTAGCAAAGAATAATAAACCAACATGGATAATTAGGGAGAAGAAATTTACTAAGGGTAGAGAATGTTCCCCTAACACCGGAGAAACATTTGATGAAGAAAAACTGAGTTTCCCATGTCCTTGGTTTGTTAACGCATTCCGAAATCAAGCTTTTCAAATAAGGATGAATTCATTACAGTTGATGGTTTGGTTGTTCTCCCACTTTAGCAGGACTAGCTATGTAATGAAGAATTTCGGAACTAAGAGACGAGAGCCCAGACTCTCAAGCTAAGACCTCCAAACAGGTCAATTATGTATAGGAATTCGGTAAGAATTGGACCGATGCAATATCTAGATGTTTCAAATACCTTAAGAGAAATCTAGGGAAGGGAAGGTAGCCAATGTGCCGGATATGAATGGCATAGAAGGCAAAATATCCCTCTGGCAAGTTGTAAGTGTTGTCTGAAGAGCCCGCGGGGATGGCTTCAACCCCGGTGATACAAATTGTCCAAGAATGGAATCCACCTCGACCTGGGTAGTGATGTATGATGGATTTGTAATAATGTCTCCCTCATTGCTAACTGAAGAGGAAGGTTTAGACTCTTTGCCAGTCTTCTTAATGGGCTTCTTACTGGATTGTTTACTCTCCATTATCCTGCCAGATGAAATTATTCCATTTAAGAAATAATCATAATCATATTGTCTAAAATATTTGTTACATGTAAAGTTAAAAGTTTAGTCTGAGTAATCCATTTATTCTTGAAGTGACAAAGTATGTAACAGTCACTAGATAAAAATTCTTACATGGCACATGTTAAGTTTGTTTAGAAACATAAGTTTCAACTCCGATAGGAGAATTTCCTGAAGGTGGGTTATATGGAAATTAAAGGAGAATAGATATATGACATCAATGAGTTCACGTCGGAAGTGTTGTAAAACTTAATCTATAGAACACTGACAAGTCCCATAACCATAACTAACGTCGAAGTAGTGGGGTCATCGACATTGATAGATAACGGCGACATGAATTGGAAACATGATAATTCGTTAAACAATTTTATAACATGATAAAAACAATGGTGTCAAGAGTGTCAATGTCAAATAAGGCTCCACTAGCAATGTTAAAAGTGATTATGAAAATGTAAAGAAAAACAGAAAGGATATAGCCATTAAACTATGCTTGAAGACAAACGTTAAAAGAGTATTGTCGATAAGAATATTAATAAGAATGTCGACAAGGTAAATCAAAACACTGATTGCCGATGACTTCTAAGTTTTCAATCAAGGATAACCGCACTTCGACTTTAGTCGATGAGATGCGAAATGACTTTAGCGTTATTGACCTTAATTAATTAACAAAGAGTGTTATTAACTACCGCAAAACTAGTGTCGAACCTGTTAGTGTCGTGCTTAATCAGCCTAGATGCCTTCTTTTCTTTCTATGACTTCAATTTACTTACAGTACTATCTATGATATTAATTAACAGTAATATCTATAACTTCGAGTGGGTCGATAAGCTTCACTCTAATTTCTTACAAAACGAAAACTTTTAACTAGCAAGATAAGAAGACAACATAAGGTTCTATTAACTTCAAAAGGCAAAACGCCATCGAGAATGATCAATGTTAATATGATGAAAGCCAGTGTCGAGGTCACCTTTATTGTTAATAAACCTAGAGTATACCATTTTCATACCAGTGTCAAATAGTATTAAAACCTATACACAATTCAAATAAAAACCTCGTGTTATTGGCTAAGTCAATATTAAGCCTCTAGGCGACTTCGTGAGCGTTAATACCAACATAGGGCTGATAGTAATGGGTTTAGGTTTGATATGCTACTCATTTCGAAATAGGAAATCCCAAAATCAATACCATTAAAAAGTTAATCCAATATTAGAGAAGATTAACAATCATAATCGACAACAAAATTTGGAATATTAGAGTCAAACGATTGGATTCGATTCCTGATTCTAAAAGTAATGAAATCTAAGGAAAACCTTAGTCACGGTTTTAACATAAAAATTCATGTGAACTAATGTAGAAATTGATTAAATGAAAGTTGTACCCGGGTGTAGAAAATCGCTACTAAAGGACTTGATTTTGCAGCTAATTATTGAAAGCTTGATTCTTGTTCAAATTTTTGAATTGTAGGTGAAAAAAAGAAAGGCCTATATTTTTATAGGAGAAAATAAGAAAATTAGAGTTGTTGGATTGGATTCAAATTAATGGTTAAAATAAGCACGAGAAGACCAAAGGCTGGAAATGGATGACTCCGACACTATTGACTTGAAAAGTCAATGGCTCCTCTACACTAGGGGGCAAATGTTACTACTACAATTCTCATCGAAGAGGTTCGATGAGCAATGATTTCATAGGCCATCACTATTGTCGAAGTGATAGTGCCGATATTAATAATTGATTCTCAATCACATCACATGCCATAGCTATTGTCAAAGACATGAAACCATTAAGGCACTTATGGATCACTGTCAAAGACATAGGATACTGTGCTGCATCAATAAAGGAGTATATACATGTACATGACCAAGTAGGCGAAGGGATCAATTGCAACCCACTTCATAAGCCATCAATAAGCGCCGATATGACAATAATATATTTCATTGATGCTAAGTTCTATAAACATCGCCTTTCATAACAAGGAGTCGCATTTCATTCATGACATCATCACTTTAAAGATATATCACCCTTAATGTACTAGGTGTGTCACTCACTTATCATGATCAAAGCAGACTTACCGACAATAACCTCGAACGTCATCAACATGACATTAAAATGACACCACACCTCACAAGTACGCCGAGAGCATTAATTTATGAAGACATCAAAGGAACACAAAGCTAAGTCACACTTTGTTAATGATCACATCATCCTTAAACAAGCACATCGAAGACATCGCGTATTCAAGAAAAGTGGTATTAATGAAGGACACCATCAATACCCACGAAGTCATTAAGGGCATCGATGGTATATTGGATAGAGCCACCTTAAACCAATGCTTTACTACATCAATGCCACAGTGCTGTCTCCAACTAACAACTCTGTGGGACATCGAAGTCATTGCTAATGCTGCCACCAGAGTCCATACTGAAGGATGCTGAAGATGTTGAAGCCGCCCAACTCTTATAAATATGGACCTAGGGGTGCCATTTTGTTGGGGAATTCTCTCATCTCATTTATTACTTTTCAACTTTGTAAATCCTAAATTGATTTGAGGATTTGTAGAGCCTATTGTACTATTTGAACCTTGTATACATTAGTATTGTAAATTAAGCAAGTACATAGCATAGCATATTAATTCAATTCAAACATGTGAATTGAATGATCTTTTGACTTCACATATTGACTGTTTAAACTTGAGACTTGCATAGCATATCTGACTTCGAACCTGTGACTTAAATAGCATATTAGCTTTGAACTTATTCCAGCATAGCATACATGACTTCGAACTAGTACTTGCATAGCATACTTGAGTTCGAACGTGAACCCTAATAGCATTTTTGACTTCGACCGCAAACTTATATAAGCTCCTATGACTTTGACCTTGATGGTAATACTAAGAAAGTTATAGAAACTCTCTTCGAATTGATGACTTCGACAAGTCTCGACAAGGCCTCTCTTTGAATATACACTGTTTGACCACACTTTTGGGGTTAGCGAATTTATTCGTTAACAACTTTAGTTAGATCTGAGTTAAAGCATTGAAAGTAAAACATTATTCAATAATGAATTTGTCTCTTTAGTTATATGAGGTAAGTATCACGGTCAACTATAGTCACCTAAAACTCAAATTCTCTAACTAGAGCAATACGATTAATAATAATTTTTAATATTGAATCAAGCATTCGTGTTTGGACTTACAAGTTGAATGTGGACAATGTTAGAATTTTGACCAAAACCAAATTCCATAAGTCCTAATATGATATAGTTTTGACAAAGAGAATTGTGTAAATAAACGTTACTATCGAATACTGCTTATAGTAAGTATTGGATTTTATCAAGAGATGTATAAGTGATAAATTCAATCACAATGTCACCCCATTAGCTAAGGTGAGGTGTGAAGATTAGTATGAATTGCTCGATATTAATCGATGATTGAATTTATACCTTTGAGTCACACAACCGAAATGATGAATACTCTGAATAAACCATACAATTTAACTAATTTATAATCATTGTAAATTAATTAAATTAATTAATATTTATGGAATTTTATATATTAAATTCTATTTGATTTGTTTGAATACCATTAGTATTTGATAAAGTGCATATATAAACGTTATAAACATGCGTACCGATGTACGAAGTCGGTAGAATATTTAAATTGGATAAATAGAATAA
The DNA here is from genome assembly GCA_030737815.1 of Allium fistulosum. Classification (NCBI taxonomy): domain Eukaryota; kingdom Viridiplantae; phylum Streptophyta; class Magnoliopsida; order Asparagales; family Amaryllidaceae; genus Allium; species Allium fistulosum. The sequence continues at coordinate 1,185,986,207 of CM060904.1, read as the reverse complement.
ATACAAAATGAGTGTTTAAATAAATGAATATTTGTGTGTTAAAATTTTATTTGATTTATTTGAATACCATTAATATTTAATAAAATGCGATATAAAAGTTATAAACGTGCGCACAATATCTAATATCGGTAGAACGTTTAAATTGAATTTAAATGGGATAGTGCTAATAGGATTTTCAAAATTTTGAGGGCCCATGTGGCATCATCTATGGTCAGCCATGCATGTGGAAGAGGGAGAGGATTTTACTGCTATTTAATAAAGAATTAAAAAAGGAAGGTTTTAAGGAAGGAATATGAAAGGTTTTTATCATCGCTTTAAAGCAAATCTCCTTACATTTCTTTTATTATTCATTCTTTCTTGATAGAAATTTTTTCTCTCTTCTCTCTTAAGTCATGGCTAAAAATTCATGGGGTTCTAGGGGCTAAAAATTCTAAAATCAAATACAAATTGAATCAATTTATAAATGATGGTTAATACCTCTTGATCTTGGCAAAATCTAGAGGTTGATTTTTGAATGTATGAGCCTTTGATTCATTATTTAATGTGTGATTTATAGACAACATCCAAAGGTAATTCTCTAATTAACTTAATCTTATGTTTTATCATTTATACAGTTTGAATAATCTGCCTTCTACATCTCTTTAATTTGTATGACCTTTTGCGATATAATTTAGACCCCCCACCACCTTTGTTCATTTAATAATTTTATGTGTTTTGTCTATATTTGAATTCTACTATCATGAATTTATATGCGCCCAAGTTGTCTAATTCTTTCCTGTATAGAAATTAATGTTTGAACACTTTTATTGAAACTATTTTGACTAATTGATCTAAGTTGTATGTTACAAGTTTGGGAATTCAAAATATATGTTGCTGGTTGTTTTGTTAACAATTCGGGTTATTACTTACATGAGAATAATAATTAATTCATTTTAAATTTACAAGTGCACTTTCGTTTAAAATCTTAAAAAAAACTTTTGATTTCTTTTGTTAACAATTAGGTTTAAGTTTGTTAATTTTATTGATTGAAGGTATACATTTTTAAACTACAAACTAATTAAATACATATGTAACATGTTGTTTTGAGTTTGAAACATTGATTCAATTATTGTATGTGTGTTTATGCATATTGTATATTTATACGTTTTTAATTCAAAGTTTACGATGGACTTTTATGTAAAAATATAATTTTGTGTTAAAAGTATTCCTTAATTAAAAATTAGCTTTAAATGGTTTGCTTTAATTTTAGAACATGCCAAGTGACAAAAATTATTTTAATGTAAAGAAATATACACATATATGGTGTATATGTGTGTGTATTTATATGCATATTTATATAAAATAAATGTTATTTTATTTTTAAAAAAGTTTAGATAATAAAGACATATATAAAGCACAAATGTGTCCGTTACGGTGTAAATCTCAGCACCTAAACTCATACACATTAACGATGTATACTTCTTATATGTTGTGGTTACACAACATATACTAGAGTATATTTGGATATACTCACATTTTATGTTAAGTATACATTGCTCACTAATGACAATTCATTAATCATTTAGTTTGATTAAAAAAGAGAAAAATGGAAGGTTTCTCTCTTCAAATAAAGAAAAATCTTTCCTTATTTAATTGCATAAGTTTTAAAAAAAGAAAAGAAAGACTTCCTTCTCTAAATTAACTCTTATAAGTAACTATTACGGATGGGTGTATTTGATCCACTATACATTTAAATTTAAATTAAATTTAGACTTCTTTTTAACCAATTTTAAATAAAATAAGATTTTATTCAAAATTTATTAGATTTAATCTAATATACCTTAAGACTTCGTAGGCCAAATAGTTCAAAAGTAGGAAAAAACATTGAAATCTACCTATTTCTCTCACTTTCGACTTGTCTAGTTACATTAATGGTATCGGAGCCTAAATAGTTTATGCGATCTAAATTAGCAATGTTAAGGCTAATTTATTAAAGCCTTCCTATTTAATAGGGTATTTAAAAAGGTAGTGTCAAATGATCGGGTTTGGTAATCAAGTAGTATGTCATACTTGGCTACTGGCATGATCCAAAGGATAAAGTAAGCTCAAAGCTTATCCCGAATATAAAGGCCCAAACTGATTTTAGACATTGGACTAATTTCAAAATCTGTTTGAAAATTTAAAAGGCATTTTAAATTTTAAATATAAGTTTAAAATATAAAAGTGAATTTTGTAAAAGTTATAAAATTCATTCGAATTTTTCAAAATTATTTTAAGAAATTATATAATTAATTTCAAATTTTTAAAATTTTAAAATTTAATTAATCAGATTAATTAAATAAAATAAAATAATTAATTAAAATTTAATTAAGTAAAACATATATGTTGATATATTGTATAACTATAATTGTTGTAGTTATTTATTTATCTTATAATTATTTAGGACAAATTAAATTCCAATTTTCATGTTAACTAAAGTATTTAATTAAATTGTTTAATATAATAAAATTTATCAAATCAAATTACTTAAAAATTTAACTAATTAAAGTGTATACATATATTGATATATGCACATAAACAAACTATAATTATTATAGGTTATTAACTATCTTAAATTGTTTAAAATGAGTAATGTAAAATTTAAATTTTTTTATATAATTAAATAAAATAAACCAATATGATTTAATTAATAATAAATAAAATTAATTAAATAAGGTTTGATAATATACATAAGATTATTATATAAGTTAATTAAATTATAAAAAATGTTATAAATAAAATAAATCTATATAATATGAATGTATAATATATATAGAACTAGAAAGAAATCCAAATTAAATTTAAGGAATAAATACATATATGTAGTACGTATACCATGATTTCTAATGTGTCTGACACTTAAATCATAAGGGTATTTCAAAAGAAATACATTATTCCTATTGATAACATTCAAAATAAATATATCAAAGATTATGAATCTATAACGTATATAAGTTGTCCTCGCCATTTATATGTTAACAGATTACTTGTATACTCTTTAGTTGTCGAGCTTTCCTCAAGATAGAGATGGTATTTGTAGCACTATTAATATATTGATTAGATGAGGTAAGGTTCATGCATGTATATGTTGAGCTTTCTTTAAGGTATATGCATTATACTTAGGTCATTGAGAAAAGTTGTGTACATGTGAATAATCTCTTTTGAGTTGTTGAGCTTTCCTTAAGGTTGAGATGAGATTAGAACAAAGATACGGGTTAGGAGTTATATATGATGCAACCGATAAGGTGTTATCCATCGTTTGCGGGTCTATGATTTATTAAGCTTTCCTCAAGGTTAGAATCCTAAGGCAAGTGAGTCCTAACATCTACTAGAGAAATCATGAGATTTCTATGTTTTTCTTATGGTTTTGAGAAACATAAAAATCTAGTAGGAGCCTTATAAGAAAAATGAAATGGAAAATTTTAATATTTCTAATATTGTAAAAACATTTGCTATATAAAGTTAAAATAATCTACTTAAGTAAATTTGTGCAACTACTAAAATTGATAAAATGTTTATCAATTAGAATATACAAATGAGTAATATTTATTGACAAATAAATATGAAATATACTTACCTTAAATCTTTTAGCATATTATCACTTCAAGGCCCATGCAAGAGCCTAACTATATGCTACTAAACATATTTGTAATTTGGTCACTTAAGTGTGTATTTTTCTAAGAAATTTTGCCTTGTTTCCATGAGTTTTAAACCCTTAAGCAATACATGAATATATATATTTGATTCATACTCGACCGCATATAAATGGTATATAATGAATGGTCATAATTCGTAATGTACAAAATTTTAGTGAAATTTGTCAATTGGAAATAATCAAATAAAGCATGATGTGAAAATATGTACTCGGTACAATTGATTACAATAAGGATTTATCTATGAATGGTTTGATCATTTAGAAAAAGAAAGCGAATATATAAGAGTGGATGTAACTTAGGCACATTTTGGATGAAGAGGGTGAATGGTCGACTCTACTTCAAGAAGTGATATCGAAAGCGAGAATTATAAAAAATGATAGTAGATAAATATTATGGAATGAGAAATGCAATTTTATTCCAATTGTGTTTATCATATAGAAAATTATTTTCTATAAAAGTCATTTCTATGAATTTAAGATATTTGATTGAAAACTCTCGATTGCAAACTAGTTACAGAAAAATAAATAAATAGTTCATAATAATTAGTCGAATGGAGCTTCATATTTCATATGCTATTGTATTAATGACGGAAATAGTGGGAGCATGCCATATAATACTTATCAGTTGATGCATCAAGATATGAGAAATTGTTTTCATAAACATACCAAATATTATTTATGAAATAATATTTATTTTCAATATTGACTGAAAATGAACGTTGTTTTATTTTGTTATGAATGTTTTGAATATTCGTTATGAAATAAATCAATTAGAATAACCGTATTTGTCACATTAGCTAAATAACACAGAAGTATCTATAATTTTTGCAATTATTGTGGAACTAAGGACTGTTTAGTGGGAGGGGCATAAGAGTTGGTGAACTCTTTAGATTGATACATGAATATAAAGCCTAATAATATTTTCCACATACTTCACTTAAGTCATAGATGAATTAACATAAAATGAACATGTGTATTTGATATATAAGTATTGTATTTATGACAAGTCTATTGAGTATAAAACAGAAGTATAAAACATAATATGCAAAGGAAACAAAAAAAATTCAATCTAGTGGAATAGAAAAGTATAAAGGAAAACGGCACCAAAAGTACCTTAAATGAATAAAGATTCAATCTCAAAACTCACGTCTCTCTATAATGCAGAATGATGTATCGAGAAGGAGTAATCGGACTTTGTTGAACAAATACGATTGATAATGAGTAAAGTTGAGTTCTTTCTATAAGGTCGAGTACCCAAAAAGTAAGCATATAATGTTTAAGTTCAATTTCATCAAAAACAAAGTTTACAAAATCATACAAGATAAGAGCTGATGAAACAATGCCTACATATCCTAGATTAAGGAGTTGACAGGTTGTATGAGTCGAGAGACTACACGTAATATTTACCCATGAGGGATCTTGTGTGAACCACTCCAAAGTAGTTTGGATCGATCAATGTTGATTGACCAATTTATCTTATAAACATAAAGTTTGTAAACCTAAAACCAAATCAGTTTTACACACACACAGATATATATATATATATGCAGCTCATAAAATGTTTATGAATGCCTATTCTATTACACTGAGAAATAATTGTTGTTTCAGGAAACCTCAACTTCATAGTGAAGAAAATTCTTTTAGAAATTATTGGTAGTAAAATGTATTCGTACAATCTAAAGATAAAACTAATAACAAAGGGTGGAATAAAATTAACCAAACTAAATAGACACAACACATTAGACTGTCTAATGATAAATCTCGCACATCAAAGAGAAACTATGAATTTTATTAATGTCGAGAAAATAACTTTCTCGCTTTTAAATAGGCCATTAAGAGTATTGACTCTAACATGTGGCACGATGCGCAAATCTGGAATGGATTCCGAATATGTTATCAAACTATGATTTAATATTGATACCCAAAAGGATATGATAGATCGGTTGCAAAAGTATCTTAAAAAGGAAGATCAATGTAGTTGGAATATAAGCCAAGTTGATAAGAATAGCATCGTAAATTTCTATTGTTGAAATAACATAATAGATTCATCATTAAACGTGCTTTAGTTAATTCAGATTTTACTCACAATGATTACCACTCAGTATGACTTTGAGTATTGGTACATACATGTTGAAACAAAAAATTCCAAATAATGATTTATAATAGACCATTTGCACATAATAATCAAAATGTCTCAAAGTCAGTAGGAGCTATGACTGAGTTTGTGAGTAATGGATATCCAAGAATTGATACGAAAATGTTATTTGATAAGCATCAGAGTTAAGTAAGTATTTTGGTAGAGAAATCAAATACTTTGAATTTTAATCAAAATGTAGAGGAAGCATGTGTTTATAAAAAGAATATTAATAGGTAATAAAATATATTTCTAAAACTATAAGTAAACAACAAACTTATGATTGTTAAATATGTATTCATGTTAAAATCATTTCGGTTTTGTTGTTCAATACTCGACATTAATTTGGAAAATAACATCTTTTATAATCAGATAAAAGGATGAAGGGATTGCCCCCAGTGATATATAGAGACACAATATCAAAATTGTTTGATATGGAGCATATAAGGTGGGTTCCTTATGCATTAGCAATAGGAATTATCATACATGTTATATTATCTACAATATCACAGTTCGTTCATATATTTTATACATAGAGCAAGTAAAAAATTCAAATTAAGATCACTTAATGATAGTTTAGAGTGTTTTCAAGTATTTATGAAACACTGGAGAATTGTTTATAGAAACAACGAACTCCTTATAAAGGAGTACGCAGACTCGAACTTCATTAATGATATCGAGTATAATATGTCAATCCTAAATTTATGTTCAAACTTAAGTGAAGAACTTTAAGTTAGAAATGTTCCAAAAAATAAGCAATAGCTAGGTGCATCACCTTAAATAATGCTATAATAAAAGAAGTATTAATAAATGCACAAATTTATAATTGAGCTAAAGGTGATTCCAAATTATGAGAATCATATGACATTTTTATATGATAATAATGCGGCGATACAGTTCATAAAAGAACCTAGAGCTTACCAGAAGTCAAGAGACATACTACAAATGGTTCCACATGATAAAGGCAGTTTATCAGTGTCGAAGAGAGTTGAATGACAAAGTAGATAATTAAAAAAATAGCTTACTCGTTCACTAAGGGACTGACCTAATTAGTTTTGAGAAAACCGATTATAGAAGTTAGAATAAGATTCCATAATTGACCCCAAGCACAAGTGGGAGATTAATAGAGTTAGGGGTATGTCCTAGGGCAAATTATGTAATCTGTTGTATAAATATATAACTTAATCAATCTTGTTCAAAATACAAGGTGTTTTCTTTTTATTATATACTTGTTATATTGTGATATAATTAATCAAGTAATTAATTTAAAATATATTAAATTGAAAATCCTTAAATGATGTGTTATGTGATAGTAATCACAATGTGTTATAATCATGAGAAATTTTTCACATTAAAAATAACATAATATTTTAAATATTCCTTGTCAAGATATTTTGAGATAGGAGGTTGATACATCCGCTGAGACAAGAGTGTGTAACTCTCTCCAAATGTTGGGTAGTGTATTAGACTTCGGGGGCACCAAGCAGTTACATACTGATAGTTATTGGATAATTATGGAATGACTCACTCGAAAGTTTTCTGTTGGTTAATATAACTAAGGCCACATAGAGAATCTCAAAGTGACGATGTTACACAATTCCTCGACTTAGGAATACCGTGGAACTTCTGTGTGGTCCACTTTGATTATAATTAGATCATGCCATGGTGTCCATCGAATGACTATAGTTGGGGTCCGTATTGAAGCATTAGAAGTGAAACACTATTTAATAGAGAATTTGTCTCCTCAATTACATGAGTTTAGCATGGTCAGCTGTTGTCAACTCAAAATCAAAGCCTCTAGCCAAAGCAATACGATTAATAACAATTTTTATTATTAAATAAATAGTCGTGTGGGTTTGGACTTACAAAGTTGAATATACGATTTTAGAATTTTGACCAAAACCAAATTCCATAAGTCCTATTGTTATTTAGTTTTGACGAAGACAATTAGTGTAAATAATCATTACTATAAGGTACCGCTTATACTAAGTAAATTAGATTTTATAAAAAGATGTGTAAGAAATAAATTCAGCCAAAATGTCACATCACTAGCTAAGGTGATGTATGAACGTTAATATTTGGATTGTTCGATATTCATCATTGACTGAATGTACACCTTTGAATCGCACAACCGAAATGAGGAACATTTCGAATGAACCGCGTTATTTAATTAATTTATAAGCATTGTGAATTAATTAAATTAATATTTATGAATATCAAATTTTATGTAAGGGACGCATTTTTCGACCCCAGAATGTCGATATTAATACATCCATGGTATTCACGTGCCGAGCACCCAAGTGTCGGAAAGAAAGAATATTAGGGCAAAGAAAAAGAAGAAAAAAATTAAACAAGAAAGAGGAGAATAAAAACATGAGAATCTCACAGCGGAATGATAACATATAATATCAAAAGATAATACACAAAGCTACTCTAATATACATAGTGTTTCAGAGTTACTAATCAAAGTACTATCATCAGCCCGGACAGTTATAACAGTATGCCCTTACAATTGCTGATATATATACATAAAATAATGCAGCGGAATTACGAATAATATAGTAGGTAAACACCCTGCTCCTCTCCAAGAGCTTAATGAACATCACAAAAACTTGCCTTTCTCGACAACTTGAAAGAGCACATAATGACTTTAGGGAAAACTAAAGTCATGTGTCAAACATAAGTTTGGTGTGAGAAACTCAAGAATATGTATGCACCATATAACATCACCTTTTGAGACCGTTGTAACGGTTATCTCCTCAAAAGAGCCAAACCATATAATAAATACCTATTGTGATATAATAGATAATGCTTAGGGTGAAGAATATAAATCAGAAAATAGTTGTTTGTGCTTACATTGGTGACACCACAACAATTTAGAGTACAGTCGAAACGGCTAAGGCGCGTTCGCATAATAGATTTTCTACGGAGACCTCCCCATTAAAACTCGTAAGTAAACTGATACCAATCTCGATGACAAGGATCAGAAGTCACCTTTGAGTGTCGTATATCTCTAGATAAAATATACCATAAAGTAAACACAACTAGCCCATACCCTAACACGTGAACCAAGTATCATCAACTCCACATGTGCAACATTTCGATAAGCATACTCTAGATATGGAGTTGATATACCCCCAATGAGTTAGCTAAACCCCAGTATTTTGCATCCTAATATGTCTTTAGTCATATACTTATGATGAAGTCACGTTCAACACCTCTACACATGAGTCGTCATCACTCAAATAGAACACGAATTCTCAAATGGATTCCAACATCTCAAACATATTTTGAAATCACACATGGATACCAACATCTCAAATAGGTCGACTTCCAAGAGATAAAACATGTATCTCAATCTTGAAGTGATTTTCGATAAGTAAAACACTTACCGACCTCGGTCTCTCCAAGACGAAGTCAACGAATTTGGTCATATTTAACAACCATGAGAACGATCGCATATGGAAAATCACGTTTCCAACATTCTCAACTTCCCATATCCCTTGGAAGAGTAAAGCGCGGTAGGTTAGAGCACTATTTCTTCTACCCCTACTGCTCGAAACATCATTCTTAACTCTCAAAGATAGAAACAAGTCTACGGTGTTAGCTTTCATGTTAAGTACATGACTAAATATTTTCCATAAGAAAGTATCACACAAAGCACTATTAACGCACACAAAACACGATTAAGTCACATAAAGGAGTTTTAATCCCCTTTTTAATTAATCTTTCATTAAATAAAACCTCTTTTATTAGTAAAAATCCTTTTATTAATTAAAACTTCTTTTACTAATTAATATTCCTTTATTAATTAAAACATCCTTATTTAATTAATACTTCATCCTTTAATTAAAACTTCTTTTATTAGTAAAGCTTCTTTTATCTAATTAAAACTATTTCATTTAATTAAAAACTTCTTTTAAATAAAAATCTTTTATTTAATTAAACTCATTAACTTAATTAAAATTCACTTGTTTAATTAATAACTTAACTTATTAATTAAACTTCATATTAAACTTATATATAGATTTAGTTTTCCTTTTAAAAGATATATACTTGTATTTTACTATTCACGTATTTTACTATCACATATTCACTATTCATTTATACTCTTTATATACTTCAAAAGTATTCATATACTTATCTCAAATGATATAAGTATATTCACAAATTATCAAAAATATTTACTTACTTTAAAATATAATAAAAAAGGTTAAAGACAAATGTTACTTAAAATTGTCACTATAAACCTCTTCTCTTTTATAAATTAAACATATAACTTTTCTATCTTTATTTCAATAGATTTCATACTCGTTGTTATCTTTAAAATTTTGTTATTAAATATCAAATTATATTTATAATATTTTTCCACTTTAAAATATAATTCAAGGGTTTAAAAACAAATGTTATTAAAACATTGTTTATAACAAATCCAAATCACTTTCCACGTAATCATTATCTTTAAAACTCTCTTTTAACGATCTAATTACTTTATTAAGAGTCAAAGACAAGCGTTACTTAAACATTGTCACAACAACCCAAAACTATTCACTTATAATCCTATTTAAAATATTTGTTATTTAAACTCTAATTATATTCCAAATTGTAATTCTAATTATATTCTGAATTATAATTCTAATTATAAAAACCACTCTTGTATTCGATTTTTTTAGTTGACTTTGCCTTATTCCCGAGACCAAACTTCCTAAATGATTGAGCTAATGAGGGACTTTCTAGGGGAATTTTAGAAGCGGTTAGACAGCAGTAACTACAATATGGTTTTTTTTCTCTTATAACCCTATTTACATCTTAATTATAACCTTAATTTTGATCTTAATTTCAAGTTAATTATAATCTCAATTATAATCATAATTACATCTTAATTATAATCTCAATTATAATCTTACACTAAGGTAAAATATTTAATAATAAAACAATTTAAAAGGATATTGTATTACACAGGCTTCTTTTTATTTTAATAAAATATTTAACTAATGTTCTAAAAACTATATATATTTAAAAAATACTTTAAAAATACTTATACTTTGGTTTAAAACATTTATATTAAATATTACTTAAAAATACTTATTTTGTAATTTACTAAAAAACCATAAAAACACGTTTTATAATTTAAAACCCTTTACTTTAAAAATTCATAAATAATTTTTAAGCCTTTGTATTTTTCCAATAATAAAAACACTTATGGTATTTGTTAAAAATACGAAGTAGCCCTATGATGTTTTACAAAATTGACTTTAAAAATCACTGAACACAAAGCGATTTCAAAGTGCGTCCACCGCAACCTTTTTGCTTCTAACTATCACAACTTCCATTCACAATTTCTATAACTTTCCAAACCAATTCTTTTATGTCAAACACACCAAACGTGTGTAGTGAATTACTAAATATATATTTTCCCAATATAATCACAATTTAACCAATTTAACATATGTCAAATACAAGGAATTTAAAGTGCATTTATATTGACTATCTCGCTTCAACCATTTACAGCACACTATCAAACATGTAAAAAACAAGTCTCAACCAAGTCATATATTTTAGAGCATTATAAGAGAATGTATACTACATATAAGTTTCACAACAAATATATACACAACATTATACAAATTAAATGGTGAGTTAAGTCATCCAAGCCCAAGCTAAACCAAGATGTAGATTATGTCGCTACGAGTGCAACGATGAGGATGGTGTCTCAATTGCACCTCATGTGCAAAAGTTATTGATTTTATAAAATTGTGAATTAAATAATTTAATTAATATACTAATTAACTTTTAATTACCTCTCCTAAATACTTCTTTCCTTCCAAATTCTCATTGTACATGCATAAAAACCTACACATAAATAAACCAACACTACCAATCCTTCCTCCTTGATTTCTCCCTCATCTCTCCACGAAACAATGGAACGTTTGTTCCAATGGACCCCTCTACTCACGCTATCCACAATGCACCCTACGATAACAAGCTCGACTTACCGTAGAAAAACATGACTCATGACCTACTGCCGCCCTTCGAATTATCGCAATTCACTAAGGAGGTTCGGAGCTTCAACCAATGGTGCCACTTGGTGCATCTCGCGATGAGAAGCATAGTGGTACCCTTCATTTCATCTAAAAACTCCCCTAGCTCTAACACACTGTAACCTTAATTCGACCTCCTTATGTCGACCATCCCCTAATCACTACCGCACTTGACCAAACAATCGTAGATGTGAAGCTCTCCTTGTTACATGTCCAACGGATCCAACGTCATCCGATTTTGCGGCCTGAATCTCTGGTTTTAATTCAAAATGAGAAGGTGGCTAGTTTCTCTTGTTTACTATAAAGAGGGAAATAAAAGAAAGAGAGAAAGTGAGAGAGAAGAGTATGGGAGGGCTTTTATTTATAATAAAATATATATTATTTTTAAATTCTCAATTAACATGACCACATGGGACGTCAGATCACTATGAAACTCATTGGCGTACACCACCGCATTATTTTAGTTTCGATGGCTCTGGTTTAGTCAAAATCCGAAAGAGTGGCCTGGGATGATAATTTTATGCACTTAGAGACCGTTTATCGATAAAATGATTTTCGATCACATTATCGATATTTATTCGAACTATTTATTTTTGTGCACAAAGTTCGAAGACAAATTTCTTATCATTAGTTATTATTCAGAAAGGGGGTTAACAAGGCAATTAAATAAATTTAATCACATTAAATTCAAGAATCAAATATTTAAATAATTCATATATTTAAATACAAAGTGTTCGAACTTCCAGGTCATTACATTTTATTCGGTTTTTTTGAATACCATTAATATTTATTAAAGTGCACATATAAAAGTTATGAATGTGTATACGAATATACAATGTTGGTAGAATATTAAAATTACATTTAAATAGAATGAACACTAAATGGGCTTTTTAATAAATTAAATCAATTAATATTTATGAAATATTAATTATTAAAATTTTATTTGATTTATTTGAATACCATTAGTATTTGATAAAGCGCATATATAAAAGTTATAAATGCGTGCAATAATATACAATGTCAGTAGATTATTTAGATTAGATTTCAATGAGATTAATGCTATAAGGTTTTGGAAATTTTGAGGATCTATGTGGCACCATATATGGCCAGCCATGTATGTAGAAGAGAGAGAGGATTTTACTGAGATTTAGTAAAGAATTAAAGGAGGAAGGCTTTAATGAAGGAATATGAAAGGTTTCTATCATTTCTTTAAAACAAATCTCCTTTCATTTCTTTCATTATTTATTCTTTCTCGATAAAACCATTTTTCACTTCTCTCTCAAGTCATGGCTGAAAATTCATGGGTTTCTATAGGCTAAAATTCCTAAAATCAAATTCAAATTAAATGAATTTGCTAATAGTGGTTTATATCTCTTAATCTTTGCAATCTGGAGTTTAACTTCTGAATCTATGAGCCTTTAACTCCTCATTTAAGGCGTTATTTGTAGGCAATACAAAAGGTAATTCTTCAATTAACTTATTCTTATGTTTTATCGCTTATATATTTTGAATCATCCAACTCCTACATCTCTTTTATTTGTATGATCTTTTGCAATATAATTTAGTTCCATCATCCCTTTTTTTCATTTGTTAATTTTATGTGTTTTGTATAGATTTGCGTCCTATTATTACGAATTTATATGTGCCAAATTGTCTAATTCCTTTCTATCTTAGAAATTAGTCTTTGAACAATTTTTATTGAAAAATATTTTGATTTATTGATTTAAGTTGTATATTATAAGTTTGGTAATTGAATATATATGTCACTAGTTGTTTAATAATAATTTTGGTCAGTGCTTACATGAGAATTATAGTTAATTCATTATAAATTTACAAGTAGACTTTTCTGAAAAATCTTTTAAAAAAATTAATTTCTTTTTCGAACACTGGGTTTAAGTTTGTTAGTTTTATTAATTGAAATGTATATATTTTTGTAATGCAAACTAATTGAATACATATGTTACATGTTGTTTTGAATTTAAAACATTGATCCAATTACTCTATGTGTGTATTCATATATGTTTATGTTCTTAATTCAATGTTTACAAAATGGATTTTTATGTAAAATTGTAATTTTGTTTTAAAACTATTCCCTCCTTAAAAATAGCTTTAAATTGTTTGCTTTGATTTTGAAAATATCAAGCAATAAAAAATAATTTTAATGTAAACAAGTATATACATATATATGTGGATGTGTGTGTGTATGCGTATTTATATAAAATAAATGTTGTTTTGATTTTTTTTTAAAAATTGGACAACAAAGTTGTAACGACCCGTATTTTTAACTATTTTAAATTATTAAATTTAATGTAATTATTGGCTAAAAATGGGAGTGGTTGTTTTATTATTTAAATTCGTTTAAAATTAAATTTTATAAGTTAAACAACTTATATTGAAATATAATGATTTGTTGGATAATTAAATTATTTAAAATTTAATATTGGAAATTGTTTAAATAATTAAATTCTGAATTTAATATGAATGAAAATGATATCGGAAGTTGATTTAAATTTTATTGGAATATGAATGCAGGTTGTTAACATTTAAAAATTGGATTTAAAGTGAATGATTATAAATTGGAAATTTTATATTTTATTTAACGTGTAAAAATAGCCATTTTAGCCATTGTCTCGGATCTCGACGAAACTAGGTTTATCGGATCCGTAATAGTGAATTATTATAGGATTTCAAGTTTTGTAGCAATCAGACTTGTTGTTTGGTCGTGCGAGAACGCGTTGAAATCGATTAATGGAATTTAAATTAATATAATTTGATTTTAAAAGATAACTTCTATATACTTTTGAATTAGGGTTTGAAACTAGTTTCACTGAGTTTAAAAATAATGAAACCTATATTTTGATATATTGGATGACCCATTTTCATTTCGGGAACGAAACGGGCTTTTCGGGTTGTTGTTATCGTTTCGATCCAAATCGATCTGTCCATCCATTCTTATCCATCTTTGTCTATATAAATAGATTTTTCTCTAACCCTCACAGTCTTTTATTCTACTTCCTGTACGCACAAAATTCTATCTCATCTATCCCTTCTCAAATGGCTGTCAGACGTATCAAAACCCTAAATTCCCAATTCCAAATTCAACTCCAAAATTCAAACTTCGCAAACTCTATCGAATTATATACTGCCGGAAAGCTCTCGACGAACGTAATCTAGATCTGAGATTCATTTTTTGATTTGGGGTGTGCTGTGACCAGAAATCGTTGAAGAATTTTTGGTCGTTCGTATTAGGGCTTGGGATATAACGGTGGATCTTCATCGATACGACGATCGGAAGTTGCTGCAGCATAGAGGACGATGAGTGGAGCAGATCCATGTGGTTGGAATGTCGATATGGCATCGAGGTTTGCCAGAATTCACGCCCAAAGCTGGACGACGGCGGAGCCTCTAGGAATGACTGGAGTTGGTCCCACAACCACCGTGCGGGCGGCCTGAGGTGGGAAGCTTGGCGTGGCGGTCGAATCTGGTCGAAGGCGAGTAGAGCGGCGTGCGGTGGTAGTGTTTCGAGGCAGCTATTAGGGCTTGAGGCTATTGCGTAATCGAGCGCGTGACGATGTTTGGGGAAGGTAATTTTAATTACCATTTTGTCGTTTTGCTTATTTTAATTTAAATTTTAAAATCCAAACTTCTAACTGACATAACTTTTACATACAAAATCGGATTTGGATGCGGTTTCTTCCATTGCATTCGTATCAAAATTTCAAACATTATGGAACTAATTTGGATGCATTTGGAGACTGTTGGATTTTTGGGCTTTTATTGGATTTTAAATCGACTGCAAAACAAAGGTGAGTGATTTAACCAACTCACGAAATACTAAATCTTCTTATGTTAGTTGAATTAAATTTATGAATTGATAAGAATTTTATTGATTACTGTTTGGTAATTTAAATTGTCATTTAAATTTAATTTGAAGTAAATTGTCATTTAAATTAATATTGAAATTAAATTGATAGCTAAATACCTGATATTGATAACTAGTTAATTATTGTGATTTATTAACTGATATGGATGTTGATTGTGATGGATTTTTATTTGTTGACATTTTGGATGATTGGATGTTGTGTTTGTTGTTATCACACTACAAGTTCCCTTAGTTTGTTGTTAAGAAAATCACTATGGGTTGAGATGATACATACCCGAATGATCTTATAGATTAGGGAAAATAGTTATGGGTTGAAATGATACATACACGAGCGGTTTTATTGATTTGGAAATTATTGATTCGGGATACGGGTTGAAATGATATATACCCGGAAAAATTTAACTATTTTGGGTTGAAATGATACGTACTCAATCACTTGACCATAGGGTAGAAAATTATATACGGACACCGTTGGTCGGTTTAAATTATTTTAAAGTATGTTTGATTTACAAATTTGATTTTTAAATTTAATTTAACGATTTTATTTCAAATTTATATTTGGAAAATAATTTATTTTATATGTTTTAAAAGTTTCAAATTATAAGTTAATATATGGTTTTAAATGTAAATTTAAGATTTTTACTTATAATTTTATTTAGTTTTAAATATATAATTTAAATAGTTTAAAATTTAATTTATTAAAATATTTAATATAGTTTTAAGAAATTTATTTTAATTTAATATAATAAATATAGTTTTAATTTAATACATTAAATATAGATTTTTATATAATAACTTTAATAAATAAAAATTTAAGAAGTTAAGTGGAGAATAATTTGTAATTACATCTGATTTAAAGGATCTTTATAAAAGATTTTTTATAAAGGATTTTATAATGGTTTTATAAAGGAGTTATAAAGGTTTTAAAGGATTATATAAATGGCTTTATAAAAGAACTTGTGTAAAGGGATTTGGAAGCATTTTAAAGGAATTTTGCGCAGAAGTTTATGAAAAGGGGAAGAGTTGTAAACTATTTTGGAATTTATAAATAGCTTTATAAATGGTTTTAAAGCATATAAATAGTTTATAAATGGTTTAAGAGAGATTTATAAATTATTTTTGAAATTGATTGAAAAAAATCTTCATCGGTATTTATGAATATATTTATACTTTTGGAATAAGTATACGGATATCTTGATATAAAGGTATAAACTGTTTCTGCATTTATTATTAAAAATGTTTTATAAAATGACCACGGTGTGGAATAAGCGTTTGGTTGTTAAAGAGACCGGGGTCGGATATTGTCATACTTTTTACCAATTTCGAAAGCACTTTAACAACCGTGCATGTGGTGGAGAATCCAGAACGAAGTAGGATGGTTTGGCGAATGCTACTGGTATGAGGTAAGCACGCAGCCCTGACCTTCGGGTCAGCTTGATATGACTAACACAGGAGCCATAACCAGGCCAAGTGTGGTCGCTCCTCCGATCGAACATGATTCTTAGATACCATATCTGTTGCTTTGTGTTTGATTGGTGGCCACCCTCGATTTGATTATGGGAGTGTTGTTTCGAGGTGGGCGGTAGCTGCAGCTATGCATTACCACCAGCCTGGTTTCGCAAAATGGTAGAATCCTACCCTAGGCATTGCCTTGCGTGCCTTGTCATATGCCTTATCGAGCCCACTACGATTTTGTTTTGTGTTGTAACTATGGAGTGCTCCCTGATAGCCCACTAGTTTACGGTGGAGTTTACAGTACTATATAGACAACGATGCCTATAAAAATGTGTTAAGGGGGATATGGGTAATGTCTTAATGCTATTTTAGTATTTTACTTTACTAATAGACACTACATATATAGCGTATATTACTACATATAAATAGTTTAACGGATCCTTAGGAGATGGAAAATCTTGAAACATCTCTTAAGTTATTGCACGCACGTTATACACTAGATAGGAGATGTAAAATCCCGTAAACATCTCTAAAGCCATTACACTCATATTTACTTGTTGTTGATTTAACTTACATAAGATCTTTTAGTTCTGACTCGAGTGTTTTGTCTTTTCATTACGCTCAGGTCAGCCTGAGCATTTCAGTGTTGAAGACTTTATTTTTGGAGGACGAAGATGGAGTTTGGTATATTATATTATTAGAAATTTTCCGCTGCATCATTATTGGTATGTCATTGTTTGTACTCTAATTGTTGTAAACATTATGTAATCAAATGTATATTATAAAACAGCTTCATGAACCATTTATTTGATTATTATATTTTGTCATTCCGCTACGAGATTCTGTGTTTTTTTCCTTCTTTTCTCTTATTTTCTTATTTACCTCATTGACAATCCTCCCTTTTGAATGGTTTGAGTTGACATGTGTGGTTTATTGTCGATTTAAACCGTCTAATAAGGTGGGTCGTCACAGTTGGTATCAGAGCTTTGATTTAGCGATAAGCTTAGCTTTGTGGGGTTTGACTCATTAGAAATAGGGTAGTAATACCCTAGAATGAGTTTGTTTGGGCATGAATATATATATATATATATATATATATATATATATATATATATGAGAGCGCGTACTTGTTAGTGTTATAAAATGTTTTATATTGTGTTTACTTATCTGTTGAGTTGTTTATGAATTCTGGTCGGTGCGTGGGACGTCATGTTATCGATGGGGGTTTCTAAACACTTAAACGAGGCAAGTCGACATACTATTATTTTAAAATCAGGTAAATGAAATAATTTTACCTAAATTATATTTTATATATACGAAATGATAATTTTCGATGGATGTTAGTTGTTAGGAGATGATAATATTTAATTATCATCGACTATTGGCTAAATTAAATTTAAAAACGAATACTTTGTGAACTCTATTTCACGAAGTGTTCGATAATTAAATTGAATTGAAATCGATTAAAATAAGAATTAGTTAAAATGACAAAGATGTAAATTGATGAAATATTTTCATAATAAGGTAATGAAATTATATAAGTATATTTATAATATGGCTTATAAATAGAAAGGATTTAAAAGTCGAGAAATTTTAAATTTAAACCCGTTGCTTTAAAAATTGTCTTCAAAGCCTCCAAAATTAATAAGAATATTATTTGAAAGTGTTTTGATGAGAAATATATTTTGAAAAGATTTTTTTAAAGAAATAAAAGCATTGAACTTGCTTTGGTCACTGAAACTAATTCTGGGGATGACTGCAGCATCGCCAGTATTCATTTTCGAGTTTCTGCATGAGAATTGCTACCAAACGGAATTTATTTTCGATTAAAACAAGTTTTGATTATGAGAAAATATTCTAAGTATGATTTTGATGAATATATGAAAATAGTTTTGAACTTATAATTGAAAATAGTATAGATAAAAATAAGTTATAACTTATAGATTTGAACAGGAAAGTAAAAATTTAAATTTTAAAACTATTGAATATTTGGTTAGCAAACAAAGGAAAATTTGAATTTGAGGTATGAAAAAAAATTAACATAAGAAATGTTAGACAAATAGAGTTAGTGAAATGAAGTAAATAAAGTGAAGTCTAACTCAAGAAAGCTTAAATAAAAGTGAATTGTATTTGAAATGAATTAAATAAAATAACGAAATGAATTTTAAGTGAATATATAACTTATAGATTTGAGAAATATT
Organism: Allium fistulosum; assembly: GCA_030737815.1. Taxonomy (NCBI): domain Eukaryota; kingdom Viridiplantae; phylum Streptophyta; class Magnoliopsida; order Asparagales; family Amaryllidaceae; genus Allium; species Allium fistulosum. The sequence goes on along the minus strand of CM060904.1, from coordinate 1,185,966,820 downwards.
AAGGTAAAACAAATTCAAATTTGTTCAATGTGAATGATAAGGAAAAAAAATTAAATTAGAGTTAAATAAACTGAGTAATGGATTAAATGGAATAAATTTAACTTAATAAAGATTAAATGAATTGAACTGGATTTGAATGGAACTAGATAAATTAATAAAGTGAATTAATTCCACTTAAGTTATAAAATGAATTAATAGTATGAATACGAACTTGAATTATAAATGAAATGCAATTTGAATTGTGAAAGAAATTGAATGAAAAAAAATGAGTGTTTGTAAAATTAATATGAGTAATTGAATTTAATTTGAATTGGATGTAAATAAATTAAATGCAAATATAATGTGTTTCAATAAAATTGAATGGTAACTAATTGAATATGAAATAAGTTAATGGAATAAATTATAAATTGAAGTTAACTTAAGAGAAGTTGAATGAATTAATTGTGAAAAAAGGAAATTATTAATATGAATTTGAGCTATAAAATAAAGTTTGCTTAAGTAAAAATTAATAATAAACTAATGAAGGGAGTCAGTTTATAAAATAAAATTTATTGAAGTAAAAATTTATTAATATGAACTTGTATTTATAGAATGAACCAATGAAGTGAATCGAAGGATTAATATGGACTTAAGTTATGAAAAATAAATATGAAGTGCATTTTATAAAATGGTTGCAATAGGCTTAAATGGTTTATAAATGAGATTGGTATCAAAGAAAATATATTAAGTGTAATGAAATAAAATTTAACTTAAAATAAGATTGAATGAAATGGAATAATTTTATAAAATGGTTCATAAATGAATTTATATGAAATATGTTAAACAAAAAGTGAAACAACTTGAATTTAACAAATTGAATTGAATAAATTGAATGTGAATGGAATAGATGTGAATAAATTTGAAGTAGACCGACTAAATGTTAATAAAAATTGGGTGTAATAAGAATGAAGTATATAAATTTAATATTGACATTGGAAATGTAAATTTTGATAATTTGGATTAATTAGATGAATATTAATAATTTTTGAATGGTTTCTTTTGTTACAAATCATTGTTATTACTTTTTTGATTGCATATGATTGTTGTATATCGTGTATTTGTGTTCGTGTTTATGGTTTGGATTCAAAATTCATGCTCTGAGGTTCTATTTCACTCATACATGTTTTATATCTTATTATAAGTGACTAATGTTCTAAATTGAGTTGAGATAGGTACATACGAAGACCATTTGGACGTATACGCGGATTATACTTTGCTTTTGCTTGCTTAGTAAGAGCGAACTCGCTCGTATTAATAATAATAATAAGGTACGTATCTCGGATTACATACCGCGCTTTTATATTTTTCCCTTCGGGATGCCTCTTCATTGAGATGAGATGTATATTTGATATGTTTGGTATATATTTGTATTATATATTCTATTGTAAAAAAATTCCAATCGAGCCACGCAAAGCAGACTCTATCGAAATTTTTCGTAAATCCGGATGTCAGGAATTTTTTGTGGTTTTGAAAATTTTATAACTTGTTTTTATATATAAGTTATATTTTCTGTGAAACCGATATCAGAGGAGCGTAGCGAGAGCGTAGTAAAGGTTTTGTAAATAATAATTTAAATGTTTCATAAGTTGATTATTTTGAATAAATATATCAAGTGTGAAATTCTCTACTTAACCCCTTTTCGAGGACGAAAAGTTTTGAGTGGGGGAGAGTGTAACGACCTGTACTTTTAACTATTTTAAATTATTAAACTTAATGTGATTATTGGATAAAAATGGGAGTAGTTGTTTTATTATTTGAATTCGTTTAAAATTAAATTTTATAAGTTAAGCAACTTATATTGAAATATAATGATTTGTTAGATAATTAAATTATTTAAAATTTAATATTGGAAATTGTTTAAATAATTAAATTCTGAATTTAATATGAATGAAAATGATATCAAAAGTTGATTTAAATTTTATTGGAATATGAATGAAGGTTGTTAACATTTAAAATTAGATTTAAAGCGAATAATTATAAATTGGAAATTTTATATTTTATTTAACGTGTAAAAGTAGCCATTTTGGTCATTGTCTCGGATCTCGACGAAACAAGTTTCATCAGATCCGTAATAGTGAATTATTATGGGATTTCAAGTTTTGTAATGATTGGACTTGTCGTTTAGCCGTGCGAGCTTGAAACGCGTAGAAATCAATTAATGAAATTTAAATTAATATAATTTGATTTTAAAAGATAACTTCTATATACTTTTGAATTAGGGTTTGAAACTAGTTTCATCGAGTTTAAAAATATTAAAAACCTATATTTTGATATATTGGATGACCCATTTTCGTTTCGGGAACAAACGGGCTTTTTGGGTCGTTGTTATTGTTTCGATCCAAATCGATCTGTCATACTCTCTGCCAATTACAAAACCACTTTAACAACTATGCACGTGGTGGAGAATCCATAATGAAGTATGATGGTTTGCGAACACTACTGGTATGAGGTAAGAATGCAGCCCTGACCTTCGGATCAGCTTGATATGACTAAAACACGAACCATAAGCAGGCTAAGTGAGGTCGCTCCTCCGATCGGACACGCTTCTTCGATACCATATTTGTTACTTTGTGATTGATTGGTGACCACCCTCGATTTGATTATGGGAGCGTTGTTTCGAGGTGGGCGGTAACTGCGGTTATGCGTTACCACCAGCCTGGTTCCGCAAAACGGTAGAATCCTACCCTGGGCATTGCCTCGCGTGCCTTGTCATATGCCTTATCGAGCCCACTATGATTTTGCTTTTTGTCGTACCTATGGAGTGCTCCCTGATAGCCCACCAATTTATGGTGGAGTTTACAGTACTGTATAAACTACGATGCTTATAAAAATGTGTTAGGTGGGATATGGGTAACGCCTTAACGTTATTTTAATATTTTACTAATTGACACTACATATATAGCATATATTACTACATATAAATAGTTTAACAAATCCTTAGGAGATGGAAAATCCTGAAACATCTCTTAAGTTATTACACGCACATTATACACTAGATGAGAGATGTAAAATCCCATAAACATCTCTGAAGCCATTACACTCATATTTACTGGTTGTTGATTTAACTTACATAAGATCTTTTAATTTTGACTTGAGTGTTTTGTCTTTTCATTACACTCGGGTCAGCCTGAGCATTTCAGTGTAGAAGACTTTATTTCTTGAGGACGAAGACAGAGTCTGGTGTATTATATTATTAGAAATTTTCTGCTGCATCATTATTGGTATGACATTACTTGTACTTTGATTGTTGTAAAAATTGTGTAATCAAATGTATATTATAAAACAGCTTAATGAACTGTTTATTTGATTATTATATTTTGTCATTCCGCTGCGAGATTCAGTGTTTTGTTTTTTCTTCTTTTCTCTTATTTTCTTATTTACCCCATTGACAATCCTCCCTTTTGAATGGTTTGAGTTGACATGTGTGGTTTATTGTCGATTTAAACCATCGAAAAAGGTAAACCGTCCAAAAAGGTAGGTTGTCATATATAAATGGAGAATGTGTCGGTTGTGGCATAAATCCCAACACCTAAACACGTACACATTAACTGCATATATTTCACATATGTTGCACTTACACAATAAACACTAAAGTATATTTGGACATACTTATATTTTATGCTATGTATAAATTGCTCGTTAATGACATTTAATGAAGTCATTCAATTTAATTAAAGAGAGCGAAATGAAAAGTTTGTCCCTCCACATAAAGAAAAATCTTCCCTTAATTAATTGCATAAGTTTTAGAGAAAGAAATGAAAGTTTCCCTTCTCTAAATTAACTCTTAAAAGTAATTGTTACACACATTGATGTATTTAATACACTATACATTTAAATTCAAACTTCTTTTTAACCAAATTTAAATAAAATAAGATTTTATTTAATCCTTATTAGATTGGCTCTAATATACCTTTAGATTTCATAAGCCCAATAGATCCAAAATAGGGGAAAAAATTGAAATCTACTCATATCACCCACTGCTGACTGGCTCAGTTCCATTACATAGTTGGGTTCACGTAGAAACACTTGAAGTGACACACTACTCAAGTGAGGATTCGCCTTCTTCGTTATAGAAGGTCAATATAACCTAATTGGTAATTCAAATTAAAGTCAAGGTCTTTGGTCAGAGCAAAAAATTTAATCGATAAATATTACCAAATTGAACTAAGACTTTAAAATTGACCTACGCAATTAACAAGGATATTAAAGAGTTTTTGACCTTAGACTAAACTCTAGATATTTAGATGATACAATGATGATGAAAAGAATACATTTCAAATTGTCATTACTAAGTAAGTTTAATTGGATCAGAAATACAGCTGCTCCTAACTAATTTGTAAGCGTTGAACTTGACCTTATAACATACTACAGCAAAGTCCTTACAAAGTTCGATATTTAAATAGTTTATATATTGACTATGCATCGAGTTCACAACAGAGAGTCAATACATCCACATTGTCGGTTCTTTTGAATTCGTTTATAAATTAAAATTAAATTAATACAAAAGTTGTATTAATATTTTATGATGTTTTATTTATTTATCTATATATAAAAATCAGATAGAACAATGTATAAAAATTATACGATAATTCATTCGATAAATGAGCTATAATTAATTAATTAAAATAGAATTCAAAGAGGGGTCAAAGGAGTATCTGAATAAACAAATATCCCCTATGGCCGGCCATAACTTGACCAGAGAGAGACAAAGGTCTGGTGTCCAGATATAGAGAAAAACATGGAGATATTTGTTTGTTGATTTGGCTATAATTAGTATAGCCTCCACATAAAACAGAAGATACCTTTTGCGACGATTTGGATTTTCGGACCAGTCAAAATCATCGAAAACCCGCCTGTTCTAAAATAAAATGAACACTACCAACTTAATACACATCATCATTTGATGAATACACAACACCACTAAATGTATAGGATACTATTTCAATAATACAACTTATCAGAGTAATCATTAGTTCTACCGGGTGTACTTTAATACATACCAAACTCAAACACTATAAATCTACCGCCGCACAAGTATGATGTGAGAGACAACAATATCCATTCCTGCGAACTCAATAAGTATATCAATGCGGAATAAAACAGTAAGCAGGAAAGATACATCAACACATGATAAATAGCAAATACTGAACAAGAAAATGTTATATTATTATTGGGGCTGCATCACTACCACTTGTGACTGCCTACGTACCCCTATCTAATTGGGTACCCAATTAGATACATGATTAAGCTAATGTAGTTCTCCTACCACAAAAAGGACTCAAGGAACCCACGATGCATAAACAAACATGTAATTCCCAAACTACCCACTTAGGCTTATATTCTTTTATTCATATTTCTGAAATCTGATTAACTTATTATTTTCAAAATATAATCATTTTCGAATATAATCTCTTTGAACTAAATTCCATGTTTCATTATAAATCCTTTTGAAATAATAATATATATCTCTTTCGTATCAAATCATACTTTTCTTTGGGATTTAAAACAAATCATTTTTGAAAACGGTATCAAATACTCCGTATAATAATACAATGCTATATTTGATATATTTATTTGAAAATCCCAAATACTCTTCTATAAAAGCATATCAAAATATATACAACCAGATCGGGACCTATAAACAAGGCAACTGGGTCCCAGCCTTTTTAAAATTAATAAGTATGTCCCTCTGTACAAAGAGTGGACTATACCTAGGGTTACACAAAATCCTCCGCCCACTTTTTAGTTATGGATTACCCAAATCATCCAAAACACAACAAATCATCTTGTTTCCCGAAGTAACAAACATTTTGCACTAACATTTTGCACTAATTTTATTATTTGTAAATTAGGATTCACCTCTTGTTTTCAGAAGTAATACACAAAAAAATCCTTTTAAAACACAGATATCATGAAGAGGTAATTAGTCAAAAGGACAAACATTAATAAAAAAATTTAGATGCAGTCCAGAAGTTTTCAAATTTAGCTTCAAGGCAAAACCACATTTTCTCTCTTCTCCACGTTGATCTCAAATCTGCTTCCTTTCAACTGCCGCTACCCCTATTCTTCCTCCAACACCACAACCTCGTAGCCCATCCTCCTCTCATCACCATCGCCTTCAACAGCTCAACCTCGACCCATGCAGCCTCGACCTGCACTGTGCCCTGCTCCGTCTCGCCGACATCATTGCCGCTCTTCTCATCGTCTTCGTCGATTTGTTGTTGGTTTTTCATTGCCGCTCTCCCCGTCTTCATTGCCGCTCTCCTCATCGCCGGCGTCGTTGCCTCGACCTGACCTGCACTGCGTCCTGCTCCGTCTTTTTCGGCGTCATTTTAGCTATGAAGCAGATTAAATCAGCGTCGATCTGAATTTTAAAAAAATCAATAACATTATAAAATGCTAAATTAAATTAGTATTAAATCATTGTAATGTTATATTCAAAAATGCTAAATTTTACTATCATTTTGCATACGTTAAACCTGCTAGTTTACTTCATAGTTAAAATGCTACATCAATCTATCATTTCAAATATCATTAATATGCTACTAAACTTTGTATCTAAAATTATATATTAAACTATCATTTTGCATGTTTTAAACATTCTATTGTACTTCATAGCTAAAATGTCAGTTTAAAAAATGATAAAATAAACTAGCATTATCATTCTTTTTTATAGTTTAAAAAATGCTAAACTAAATTAGCATTATACACATATAATGCTATATTCATTTTCACTTAAAGATAATGCTAGTTATATTTAGCATTTTTGAATGTTAACTATTCAAAAAAAATCGATCGGCACCAGCTTCGACCGTCTTCTCTTCCATCACCGACGCCATGCTTCGCTGCTACACCACTATCGACGCCATGCTTCGCCGCTACACCACCAACAATCTTCTCTTTCATTGTCTCCCAATCCACCTCGACCAACCACCTCGTCGCCTCTTGGGCTGCTACCACCTCCTCGCCCCGACCATCCACCTCCCAAGCCCCTACCACCTCATCGCCTCCTAAGCCTCATCCCCCGTGGCGTCGCCTGCCAAGCCACCACCATTTTAGTCACGTCTTAAGTTTGACGTTGCGATGTATTTTTACAGGAATTTTGGCCTTCGTACTAAATATAAAACGTGTTGTCCTTGTGTCAATTTTTTTTTTTATGTTTGTCCTCCTCCCAGTTTTCCACTATCATGAAACACCCCCAATAACTTCTAGAAAAAATGTGCGATTTATATTGCAAATATTTGCAGTTAAAATGCAAATATTTGCAATTCTCGCTGCAAATCTTTGTAAAATAAATATTTGCAGTTAAAGCTGCAGATATTGACGGCATAGACAACACATTTTCGTTGAAAATAATCACGGGGTTTTTTCATGAAACCTGTTTTTAGAAAGGCGCAGATGTGTTGAAACTTATGAAGGGTGTTTGATAGAACGTCTTTATAATAGAAGGATTTTGTTAATGTGTGCCTTAGGGTCCCATGTTAAAGATTGTATTTATGTGCTAGAAGACAAAAATCTTAATTTCAAATACGTATTTTATCCTTGTAACGTAAAAATAGATGGAATTCAAGGGATTGTTTAGATAATTTAACCAATATTAACATGCATGCGTAAGACAAATGGTAACATTTTTCATAATACAAACATGTAAACATTAAATTTAAATGTAAATTTAGCGCATTTAACAAATATAGAATTCTCTCCTTTTTATGCCAACTACTTTCCAGTTTTCTTCAAAATAAGAAGCGAATTGCGCACAACTTCAAATTCCAGTCCAGGTACCATTATAAATTTGTTGGGAAAAAAAAATTTATCAACAATAGAACTACATGGATATGCGATATCACAATTCTAAATTTTTCCCATACATTGAGGTCTGATATATACAGGCTGCAGGATATACTCATGTTTATAAAATAAACTTCATTAAATCAAATTATCACAACACTAAGCAATAGAAGTTGTTACATCACCATAGTGAAAATTGATATGAAACCATGTATGTTACAATCATGTAAATGGAAGTCGGAAAATATAATTATATGATACAACTGTAGTTAATGGAAGAAAAATACTAAATGTGTATAATTTTTCTTTTTTGAACTTGGCTGTAAATTACATTAGGTGGATCAAACCCAAATATCTTATCATTATTACCCATAATCATGATTTATAAATAATAAATAAAATTCTTACTTACAAAAACTATTTTGTAGGCTATTAATTCCAACCTTCAAGCAAGGGCATAGATTCTTTAAACTTAACAAAGGAGCTTTCTCTGTCCATCCCTCCAACTATTGAGAAGTTTCCTTTATCCTAGAATTTATGATACATGTCGCTTTAGCAAGATTGTCTATCAGGAAATGAACATGATGCCAAGATATTGATTGATCTCATCTATCAATTAAATGAACTAATCACATTAAAAACAAACAACAAAAATGCCCTCTTTTAACCCTCATTACTAATTTATGCTAATTACAGCTATTAATCTGAAAGTCAATATATCTTTCAATGGGTGACTTGCAAATTGCAATAAACTCATTATTAATCATTTTTATCAAACATGTTATCAGTTTAGCACACCTATAAAAACTTGTAATAATTTTGAACTTGTAAACATAAATCTAAATTATAGGTAATTAAATGGATTACCATATTGCTTCAGTAATCTTCGTTAAAAGGATGTAGAAAGTTGCCCAGCACATCAACTGCTAATAGCCTAATGCACAATGCAATGTAACTTTTATTCTATTACTATCATGTCACTTCTAATAGTGGTAATATTAAAACAAATGTCAGCAAAACATAAAGCATAAGTAGAACCCTTTGTTTCAAATACCTTTAATTATTTTTAAGTTTAAAATTTATAAACAGCAAATAAATGATTTTACCCAGCAATTTGGTAGTACAAATATTAAACACACTATCCTTTGCTATGTGTATAATATAAAATCAACCACAGAACATGTCAAGGTTAAAAAAAAATAGTAGTTTCTATTACTACCTTATTAGATAAGTTGCAAACATTAGTAAATTACATATAAAATTTGATAAAAAAATATAAAAAAAAATCAAATGCAAGCATTATAAATCTATACTATATTATTATTAGTGAGTTCAATTTGAAGCTCACACAGGCCCCCTTGAAATTTGGCAACTGAACAGTCTCCCAGTATGTGACGCCCCACCTCTATACCCATGCTAACCAAGAACACTACGGGGTAGTGCTGTCAATTAGCACGGAGAATAAGGCTGTTGAGGAGCGACCATCCATGAAATTTCTTTGTGCGAGAACCGATATGTCAGATAGTATAGAATGCATATCTTTTAAGGAGGAAATCCGACATACCGATACAAACACAAAGCTATCACACGGTGGCTATATATAATCTTCGGAAACAAATATAGAAGTATGCATAACATAAATCAGTCACAGACATCCATATCACAAAGGCGGAAGAAGATATGAATAAATATATATATCACATGAAAGTGTACATCAGAGTAGTGGTCGGAAAGATCCACGATAATACAAAAGAATAGCATCACGTGCTACACAAAAGAATAAGTACACAACATAGAGTCTATATCTCAAAGGTGTACATCCAAAAACTACTAATCTAGGTAGTTAGCCAAAAGTCAGAATAATCCTGAAGAGAAGTCAAGCAGAAGCACCTGTAACATCTCGGTCTGACCCGAGTATTATTTATAAGAAAATAATAAACGGATCAGTCTAACTATAAATATCAGGTGACATGATATAAGATAAGAGGTATGGCATAAACATATAATAACCATGATGGCATACTACTATAAGTATGTAAATGATAATCAACAAGGGATTAATCAATGTCACAGGAATCTTCTCAAAGATCCAAACACATAAAAAGGGTAATGACACACAAATTCACCAATACACAAAAACTGATATCATATCAGTGAAAACCACAAAAGTTGGTGAAGCACTAAATCCAGAAATCAACACACGAAATCCAGAACAAATCCCAGAAATCAACACACGAAATCCAGAAATCACTAAAAGGGGGAAGTCCGACACACGGACGAGAAGTTATCTCATGGAAGCTATCCATTTAAATTTTCCGAACACACGGATGGCCCGAAGGCAAGTCCGACACACGGACGAAGAGACATCGCACATTTGCTAGTCTAAACCATAAAATGATCATCATCAATCATAAAGAAGTGTCAATCACACTAAGCTAGTAAATATATGAGTTTAGCTTCATGTCCCATAACCACTTGCTTAACTTAAATATTTACGAACAAACTGTAGATCTTCACTAGGAAATTGTCACAAAAGGGTTCAATCGAACAAGTCCAAGAGCTAACCGACGAAGTGAACGCAAGCGTTTCATACCACTCGTTTTACTAAGTCGTTTAAGTCGATTTCTCCTTCGAGTGAAGTAAAGGCTTGTATATACTAGTAGATTGAAAATCGGTTTGAGAAAACGAACTTTTGATATTTAAAATAGTGTTGAAATCGCTTTGATGAAAGAGTTTTGATATTTACTATTAGTATTGAAACCTTCGTATATCTTTAAAGTGACAAGTCATGAAACGACTGTAGAAACAAATCAATTCACGTTCGAAGACGTGAGTAAAGTCCAATGAAGTCAATCCCAAAACCATCAAAGTAGAAATTCTGATAAATGTTTTTCAGATGAGATTGCCTACGCAGAGTAATACGGGGTTCGACCTGCCCGGTCAGGTCGCGGGGGTCCAGGGGGCAGCGCCCACGGCGGGGTGCGGGGCAGCGCCCCGTCACGGTACGACTTAGTGAAGGCAAGCTGTCTCTAGAAGCCAAACCGGTCAAACGACCAAGTACTAACTCGCGAACGACCTAGGGGAAAAACAGGTCAAACGACCAAGTACTAACTCGCGAGCGACCTAAGGTCTGCGATCTAAATGCGAGCGACCTATCGAAGTGCGCGACCTAACAGTGAGGCGCGACCTAAGGTGATTCGCGACCTAAGGGTACGCGACCTAACATGGTTCGCGACCTAAGACTCGCGACTTAAAGTTTGCCTGGGGAGTTATAGGTCGGCAACGACCTACGACTTAACAAAAGTCGAGCGACTTAAGAGGCATGGGAACCAGCGACCTAAAACTGGCGACCTAAGGATACGCGACCTAAAGGCTTGCGACCTAAAGGCACGCGACCTAGAGGTGAACGACCTAACGAGGTCCAGGGGAAGCGACCTAAAATGCTTCGACTTAAAGGTGCACGACTTAAGGTCTTACGACCTAACAACTTGGCTAGGCACGCGACCTAACGACTTAACTGGGCATGCGACCTAACGAATTAGCAAGGCACGCGACCTAACGACTTAAGCTTTGAACGACTCAAGGAGTTAACTCGCGAACGACCTAACACTTAGCTCCTGAACGACTTATGCCTTTTTCCTGGAGATTATCGGTCGGCAACGACCTACGACTTAAGGGCGAATACGACCTACGACTTAAGGACGCGCGACCTAACTCCGAACGAGCTAAAAATGGCCAGAACGACTTATGCTCCGTGTGGCTTTTCGACACGAACGACCTACGACTTAGGCTTATCTCGCGAACGACCTAACGAAGACAGAAACGACCTAAGTGCAGTTTTTCACCAAAAACACTAGAATTTTGGGTTTTTCACCAATCCAATCCAAACCAAATGCAAATGCTGATGCTAAAATGATAGGGAACCATTCCCAACAGTCCAAGATAAATATAGGCAAGATGTGAGATCAAAAATCTCACCTTTTCCACGAAATTGATGAAGATGGAGATTGAAAGCAAGGAGAAGCAATCCTAAGCTTGAATCCACTATCTTCTACTTGAATTTGGAGTTGAATCACGGATTTGCAATAGAATTGGAGTTTGGAGTTTTAATTTCCACTTCCCACCACCATTTTTGATGAAGCTTGAATGTTAAAACAAAGGGTGAATGAAGTTAGGAAGGGGGTTGGGCTGAACTAAGGAAGTGCAGTTCAAACCAAAGTCTCAAGCGGGAAAAGTGACGAAAATTTCACTATCTCCAAACATATCGAAGTTTACACTCAAAAAGATCGCAAACGTCATTTTGAACTCAATGGGGGTGGTCTCGAGTCCTAATTTGACCGTATGCAAAAAGTAGCTTTTCGGACTAACATCCGACTAACGATGAAATATTTAAATATAAAATCGATAGATATGTGGGTTGTTACACAGTATACCATTATTATCCAGTTCCATTTCCAGTGCGCAGAAGCCCCTGAAATTTTTTTCCTCCATTTTGAACTGAAACGACGCGGTTCCCTTCTCTTTTCTTTTTCCTCTCGCTCTCTCCTTTGTCTTCCCTCCTCTTCGACCGTGTGTTCGCCATCCTACCTTTCCCCAGACCAAAATGATGTCGTCTTGCTCGGTTTGAAGCTTATCCACTCCATCCTCCTTTATACCCACTTCCTATCGACGTCGCCTACCGACTTCTGCATGGTCGGAATTGGTTCAACAGAGGGTTTTGTGCGTGGCTGCTAGATCTTCTCCCGATGTAAGTACTTATTGTTCCTTCATTCTACCGATCGATGTTAGGTTAGAGTTAGGTTTCAATGACACACAAGCCTCTGTGAGAGTATTCAGTGAATTTTAAACTCAAAGGTCACGATTTTAATTTTTTTTCTTCTTCTATCATGCCTCTCCCTTTCCTCCTTTCTCCTAACCCTAAATTATAAAGTCCCCCTCGATTTGTGCTTTTCCCGCTATGCCACCGTCGTCCCTAATTCTTGCCCACACATTCTCTCTTTGTTTTCCTGTTTTCAACTTATGCCTACATCTTCTCCACCCTAAATCATCGCCCTTCCTGAATTTTCTAACCACAACAATACCCAAATCTCGAACGAAGCACGATTTCTTAGTGAAGCATGGATCTTCCTTCGTACTACTATGCAAAATTGTCTATCGATATCGAGTACAGCGGCTAGGGCCTTCTGCTTCCATCAATCTACTTTAGCCGGTGTAAGTTATTCTTATGAAATTATGTGCTATTTAATTTTTTATGCTACCTCTACTGAATTTAGTGGCTGGGGCCTTCTACTGAATCTTATGTAAGTTTGAATAATGTGAGCTAATTTGTATGCTACCTAATATGCTACCTCTTTTATATGTTTATTTACTTTTGATTTTAGCATGTTATATAACTATTTGTAAAATTAGGAGAAAATATGGTTTCCCCTTTTCCGATTCACCCAATATGCTGTATTACTTCATTATGATTATTTTTGATCAAATCTATATACTATATGATTTATAAAATTTTAGCTTTGGTGGTTTGAGTTCTTTTTCCATACCTTTTTAGCTAGACAATCATTTTTGACATTGTTCATTGAATCGAAGAAATTTTTGCATGATGAATCTCTTATTTTAGTAACGTGTAATCATTAATTTGTCCTGCATTTTATGATTTATTCTAAAAGAGCAAGGATTTGTCCCTAAAATCTTTGATTTTTTAAAATTTATTATTAGCTAATAACACTCCAAACAAAATCATATTTTTATTGCATCGTGTTTTCAACCTTTAATAGCAACTTTTTGTGTATTATAAAAGCACAAACATGGGAGTGTGTGCATCTTTGTGTGTGTGTATGTGTATGTATTACTAGCTATGTATTTTCAATTTATTACATACTCTACCAAAATCATGCCTGCACTGTATTATAAAAGCACAAACATGAAGCACAAACATGATTTTGGTAGGCTATGATTTTGGTAGAGTATGTAATAAATTGAAAAATAATAATATGATATAAATTTATATTTTAGTACGGCTACTAGCTTTGTTGGAGGAGATAAAGCAGCATGATCAAAATAAGTTGTGTTGCAGAACCATTATTTTGTTTCTCTTTTGTCCCTGTTTTCTTATTCTATATTAGATATAACTGTGTGCTTCACCACACATTATTGTAATAAATTTTCTCAACAAGTTTTTAGACTATATGCCTGCACTGTTTTCCCCCTGGATTAATTACTAGCTATGTATTTTTGGTACTAAACTTTACTTTCTATTTTAAAGGAGGCTTCTTGATGTTGATATAAACACAACTAAAAATGTTGACATAACCAGTCCAGCTGGGGGACGGATACAAATATAATATTGACATAAATATACTCATTTGATGTTTATTGGGTATCAACAGGGATCCAGTGGGTAGTTTTATCCGGTCCAACTCATGGAACTTCTGTGAGTCCCACAAATTGTCTGCTCAATAGGGACGATGTATGGAATTACTGCTTGGTTTACGTTTACGCATAAGGAGCATGAGGAATTTGATACAACAAACAACTATCTATTGATATCTTTTAGCGTAGGAAAGGGGATCCAAGAAGATGCAGTATATTTTCACCACTAGATGACATGTGTAGGTTCTGTAGTGAAGCTATTCTATGAATTATATAAGTTGCTTTGGGTTTACAATTCGTTTTGTCTATTATAGATAGCTGCTCTTACTTTAGTGAAACAAACAGACATCCTTCACTGTTAAAAGTTTGGGTACTTATATAGTCTATAAATAAATTGATTATTATCTTTTATGGTAACTGGTAAGTCTGAACCCTATCTGAAACAACATATAACATATATTAGATGTCAAATATAGGCCATCGATTAAGACATAATATCTCAGCTCCATTTTTTATATAGAAGTATTGTATTTGACATTTATGAATTTTTCATGTAGTTAACAAAGAGTTGGGTAAAACCGGCATCTAATACTATTTGGTTTTCTTCATTTTGACATAGTTCAAATTCTTAAACTTCTTTTAGTTTTTTTAATCACCCAAAAATATTCAATTATGTACAAATGCAGGGACATGAATATGGTATTCTAATAAGCAAACATGTCTTCTATATTTTAAGCTCATTTCAAAGAAGCTTTCAGATAGCACCAAGATTGACGCCACAACTAATTTATATTAAGAGTTTTGCTACATTACTATGATTTCATCTCATTTAAAAATGGTATGCAAATACTTATGCTTTTAGTTTATTCGAGATAATATTGCATAAGCTAACCGAGTACAGGAATGTGATAAAGGAAATCCATTATTCATGGCCAAAGCCCATTCCGAAGAGAAAGAATGAACCACGGACTACACGCCAATGGAAAAAAGTAATAATTAGGCCAACAAAAAAGGTATCGTACTCTTGAAGTTTATTTTATTTCTAAACAACCCTAGCATGGATTTCCAGCCAAGTAACAAAGCCACACCAGACAAGAAAAATATATTTAATACAGTAAACCTTTGACATCACTAATAAAAAAGGTTGCGAGATTTACTTTATTCTAAAGATGAAATTGCTTCTGAAAACTTTTGATTTGAATATATATAATGCCAATCCTCTTTGTTATACTTTAGGTCACTACAGTAAGTCCTAAATCAACTTAAATGATTTTGGTTTGCTTAGAATCACTTGGTCATGGACTCATCATTTATAAGGTCTGATTTCAATCAAAATTTTTATATTTATTTATCGATTTACTTCACATTAGAGCACCTATTATAAATTTTGTAGATAATAAATGTGAGTACTACTATTAAAGATTGTACATTTATCATCAATGTTTATAACCATTCAGTTTGTATTATAATATGCTAATCATCTTTGTTATATTTTAGGTTATCACTTTAAATCCAAAATCAGCATCCTATACTAATGGAATAGCTTTATTTTAACCAATTTTGGTTTTCTTAGGATCACTTGGTCATGAAGTCGTCATTTGTAAGGTACAACTTCAACTAAAATTTGAATATTTATTTATTTCACATTAGAACACCTATTATAATTTTTAGTATATAATAAATATGAGTCCTACAATTAAAGATCGTACGTGTTATCGATGTTGGTGACCATTCAGTTTGTTTTATATTATTATTATCATTAATTTTGAATAATATATGATAGTATGGTACCAAATTGTTTAAAGTCCTTTCACTATAACTTATTGGCAATTTAGGATATTATCCGTTACGTCATTTTTTATTTGTGTTCAAGTTTGTTTAATAGATTTTGTTAAGGTAGGAATTTAAGAGGAAAATAGAATCATAGAAGAAAGACATGAACCAAACTTTTGTTAGGAAATATTATAAAATTCATACACTCAAACATCCCTAAGTAGTTTGGCAAAATGCAAGGATCATGGTAATGACATTCAAACATGACAGAGGAAACAATTTATTTCACACCAAGTGAAATCTTTTCTTCCTTATTTCAAAATGATTTAATGATGCAATAAGTGTTTACAAAACAACAAATGTACAATAATATGCCTAATTTTATATTTGTACATTATAAATAGCTTATTTTAAAAATACTGACTATATTATATCCATAGATGTATTTTTCATGTGGGATCCTCCGTGACAGGGATGTGTTTATGGAAGATGCCAAAGCAACCATCAATTTCTAAGTTTAAGATAATTTCTTCGTGCTACCTTAAATAATAATTTTTCTAACCCACTGTAAGGTAAGTAACTAGAACTAATTTTCTCATGATTCAAATTCTCATTATACTTAGACACTATTCAATTCATTGCCTTAGATTTAGAGATAGTTCATAATATAGAAGTATAAAATATACATGTGATAAATGGTTAATTAAATGTTGATGTGATGTGGAGGCATTATCAATATTGTGGATAGTTCCTTTGATGGTGTAATCCCTCTCATGTCTTAAGTTGACAATTCATAAAACACGAAAGCAGTGACAGATAGACTGGTCATGATTAAAAGGCAATTTAGAATCCATTGGCATTACATTCAAAAAAAATGATGTCTGTAAATATGATGTAAAAAGATAAGGTTAGGTTGGTAAATAAGTTGTTACAATTTATTATTTGGGAAATGGATGTAATTTGGAGAGCATGTACACAAAAGTATTGTACAAATATCAAAATAGGAGCACATGAGGAGAGGTATGTAATATTTGTCGGTAGGGATATTGTTTTGTAAGTGTTAACAGAAAAAAACAGCGGGAGTCCTAACTATGTAATTTTCATGGGTGGAGATGCTAATCCAAATATTTGAGTTTGAGTTGGCCAGATGAACCTTTTAACACATGGATTTGACTTGCTATCATGAATGCTTAATGTGATACAAAATTCACCAGTCTCATTTTGGTTTTGAAATAAAAATTATACATTGATATGTTTGGATGTTAACAGTTTGGTTTTCTTTTAGAAAGGAAAGGTCCACTGAAGTAAACTTAGCAGCTAAGTGGAAATTCCTTCAGAGATTTTGGTTAATAGTAATTGGAAGCATCTACTTTCTTCTTATTTTTGCCTTAATTATATGTGCCTTAACTATGTAAAGTTAAACAAAAACAAAATGGGACGCTTGGAAGTAAAATGGCATGCTCGGGGGACTATGAGAATGTTATGCGATTTTGTTTTGTATGCCATTATGTTTCCTTTTATTGTATGTATTAAGATACAATCCAACATCATTTATGTGTACAATGGTTCTTTGGTGTGTACTAGATCTGTTGAAATTTATACTATAATTTTCTCTTAAATCTTTTATCTTTTCTTAATATGTTGTAGTTTTTTATTTTCATCATTTGAAATGAATATGAACTGTTCATTTAATACTGTTAACATCTGTTATAAATATAAAATATTGGATGTGTATATTAGCGCTGTTTCAGCATGTGTATAAATTTTTCACTGTCCCTCCCTTTATTTTCATCACCATGGATCATATATGCATCGAGGGAGAGGCAACTCTTATTTCACTTTTACCAATTGAATTATTCCAGTTGAGATTGCAAATTTTTTATGTTTAAGGGGTTCAACACCTTAGTTTTCTGGTACAATGTTGGTAGAATTATGAAGTTGCTTTTTTTATTATTTTTTCCTATATTTTGTCCAACAACAACTATCATTGCAAGGTAAGAAGATCCATATTCGATGTCACAATCTTTGCTTCAGTGATGTTGGTGTAAACTATTCTATGCTTATTTCGTTCATCAAAAGTCAGTGTTAAAACGAGTATATTTAGATATATGATGTATGTTTGTAACATCATGTACATATCATTTTATAAACATGAAAGATTGATATATTAAAAGTACTGGATGGATTACGACACCATACTTTAAAACGATGTACATTAAAAAAGTAAAAAACACTAGGTAGAATTTTAATATCCAATTTCCAAGATATAATTAAATAAAATTCTCAAGTTCGTTATTATCACAACATTATTTTAGACTGAAAACATAGATTCAATGATAATTACAAAAACTATAACAACAAGCCGTGTGCGTAGCACGGGTTCGCACTAGTTACCATATATAACTAACATGGGCAATGTTCCGCACAACATCTTCTTACATTATACTTCACCTCCTAAAAAATTAAAACATTAAAGTAAACTAACCAATTCGCCAATGGTCATATAAAACAAAAAAAATGGAAAAATGGACCATAGGTTATATTTTTGTTCCTACGTAGGAAAATCTTTTAAACTATAAAAAGAATTTAATTATAAAGAACCTACATTGAATTGAAACATGGTGAGCCCAAAACATCTGACACCAAAATTCCATTTGTTGCAACTTTATTGTGTTAAATTTCAACATTTAAATGAATTTGCATTAAAGAAAAACTAAATTAAACCAAAAAAATTGCTAATTAAACTTGAATGGTTCATAATTTAACTTACCTCAGTTATGATAATCCCATTCCCGTGCAATTTCTTCCCAATGTTTCAATAGTGGATAAAACACATGGCCCATAAAACAAAATAGAAATCCTCGTTTGGTTTACAGTTTTTAGTTTTGTGTTTTCGTCTAAACAAAAATGTGCATTTCTTATGTATTTTTGAAAAATAAACAATTTTGAAAAATAAAATTAACATAGCAAATAGAAAACAAGTTTTTTCGATTTTTCGTGTTTTGGGACATAACCAAAAGATGGAAAACAATTCATCCCCTTCATTGTCCGTTCATCGTCGCAACGACTAAGAATTGTAAAAAACTTTCTCATATTTTCTTGTATTTTGTAACGCAAGTTGAAAACACAAAACATAAAACTCAAAACGAAAACAAACGGACCCTAAGGTAGTGTTTGGTTTAAAAACAAATTTTGTGTTTTTCGGTTTTCAATATGTCTCTCAAATATGAGAAGAATGAAGAGACAATGAAGGAGATGAAAGAAAGACGATAGGAGGACGAAAGTGATAGAGGGACGACGGAAGAATGGATTGTTTTACTTGCTTGTGTTATTTCCCAAAACATGAAAAATAAAAAAAAAGTTGTTTTCTAATTTGTATGTTAACTTCGTTTTCTAAATCGGTTGTTTTCGGCAATATAAATGTGTCGTGCGCATTTTTGTATGGACGAAAATCCAAAATTAAAAATAACAAACCAAACATTATCTAAGCTTTTTAGGCATAATTATCTTACTATATTACAACAGACTCACATCCTATATAAGAAAACCACATATATATTTTAGTCATCATATTATTTTGAAATTTGTTTCATTGAGAAGGGAAATCAATAAAGGAAAATAAAAATGGACTGTAATTGTACGAACATGTGAACCTATTTGAAAAGGTATGTTTAATATAATTTCATTACAGAGCAAGTTCAAACTTAAAAGTTTCAAGAGAGGAACATATCAGTGTTTGAGAACTATCTTGTTTGGTATTAGTACAATAAAATTGTTGAAGGTAAAAGAAGTTTACATATACCCTTATTAAGTGGTTTGCAACGGAAGCTGCCCTTTCAAAGAATTTCATGAAATTATCATCCCAATTCTTTAACTCATGACCAAGTAATAAAACATAAGTCAGAAAGCTACAATCATGATGTGGGTTATGAAATGTTGAAGAACAGAATGCAAGTCATAAAGAACACAGTAAACTCATATAAATACCTAACTACCACTGACACCAAATGTAACACCAAATGCATTCCGCTTGAATTATCATCCGTTCTACATGGGTGGTCGACATCCCCAACATGAATGCCTAAATCAAAACTAGGACCGTCACGGTAACGGTAAATTTACCATTACCATATCATTATCAGTCAATCGACTATCAGTTTAAAGTAAAGTCAAACATCGGTAATATTTTTCAAAACCAACAGTAACGGTAATTTACCAGTCCATTCATAATACATTGATATTCATGTAATATGTTGTATTACGGGCATTTAGAAGCAAGAAAATAGTTCAATTTATTTCAGTAATTCAACTCAAATGATGATAAATACACTTTTTTTCTATGTCCTTTATTAAGTGACCCAATGAGATATATAATGAAGCACCGCTCAGCGTAAAAATATATCAACTTACTATTTTTCTAGACAAACGGTAATTTACCATTACCAGTGTAACGATTAACAGTTTATTGGTATATCAGTCACCGGTATACCAGTCAATCGGTAACGGTAAACAATTTTAGTTTACCATTGAAAACGGTGCCATAACGGTATTTATAAAATGCTAACGGTAACTAATCAAAACATAAATCTGAAAAACAAAAGGGGTAAGTTATAGAAAGCAGCAAGCTTTGAGCTTCAATCAAAATTAGTTAGAAGTGTTTTTTGGTCGAATACAAAGAGATTCAAATTCCCTTACGTTTGTGTTATGTTTCTTTTTTTCCCATGAAGCCGACAAAGGAAACTGATGAAGTCGACAAAGGAAACTGATGTAACTACAAGTAGAAATGGGGAAAGTGGAAAAGCGGGTAGGTGTAGGTATGCACAGTGGGACGGAAAATTTAATTAAGTCAAACGGTGTCAACTTTTGTGTATTAGCCTTACTATGAGCCGCATGATATATACTCTAATGATAAAACTGGACCGCTCTTTGTCTTTTGTTTGTCTCTACCGTTAACTCCAACCAATTATATTATAGAATAATAATAATATTATATATATATATATATAATAATAACATATAAACATTTATGTATTTAATCTACAAATTTATTTTAGTATATATTATGCTCATATTTATTTCAATAATAAAAAAAATTATTATATATATGATTAAAACATATCTATTTATGGTTTTAAGGGTGTATATATACATATATGTTTTAAAAAATATTGTAAGATTTGTTTGCTTCCTAATAAAAATTTGGTACATATATTGTGTGTATACATATATGTACATAAATATATAATTATATAATATATTTAAATTAAATATTTTATGAAAAAAGAAAAAATATTTTTGATCAAGTATATATTTATTTATTTATTTATTTAGTATAGATATTTTAACTATTTTATCAAGTCAATTATTATTTAAATTTAAAATTTTGAATAATTTAAAATTGATTTTTTTTATCGTAATTTATTTTAATAAATAAATTAATATTTGCGAATGAGTTATTTTGTATAAAAATATTACCTTGAATAAATCAAAGGTTTTAAAATTTGAATTTGATATTAATCAAATAGTTATATCTAAATATATATGTATATGTACGTATATTTATATTTATATTTATATTTATATGTATGTATGCATGAACATATATATGTATATATACATATATTTATAAATTTATTTTAATAATATTTACTTAATAATATTATAGTAAATAAAATTTTATTTAATTATTTATATATTTTATATATGTAAATTTTGAATATGGATTTAAATGTATTATTATTTATGCATATGTTTTAAATATAAAACGACAAAAAAACTGGTTTTTTGTCTCGTATGTGTCTATGTATGTGAATATGTAAATTATTATTATTATTATTATTATTATTATTATATCGTATATGTTATATATCATAATAGTCATCCTATTGACTATAGGGCAATGTGGTCCCGTGAACCTTTGAATATGGATATAATGACATTTTAAAACAACCGACTAATTAATTATAAATTTTTTAGAGATATAATTATTTAAATATTAATAAGAAATAAATGTTTTAGTTAATAAAATAAAATAAAATAAAAATCCTTCTTTTATAATCTAAATACTAAATTTGATTCAGTATAAGCAAATATTTATTTACAAAAACACAAATAAAAGATCTTATGCAAACTAATAAAAAGGAAAATTTATTGAAATTCATACCTTTTACCTCGTTGCACTTGCACCTAACTGCAACGATTAACTCAAGTTTTCTTTTTAATATTGCCATCATTTAAGCCATTTTCAACATATATTGTAACAACCCGCAAATTTATCAGTTTGATAAATTATATTTATTTTTAAAATATTCAAATATAAGCTTTTTTAACATAGATTATGTTGTTTTGAATAATAAATAATAATGATAATCTTATTTTGAATAAATATTTACAAAAAATATATACTTTGGAAAAATATCGATAAAGTGACTGAAAACCGTTTTATCGATAAACGGCTCCATAATCATCAAAAATCACGCACCGAGCTGGATACATACACTCATTTATCCATATAAACAAGAATATGAAATAAAATTATTTATTTTGTTTTTGGGAATATATAATGTATTTATGACATCATATTTAATAATTGATTTATGAATTTAAATTGAGATTTAATGATTTAATAATTATTATAATTATTTAAATAATTGTTAAAATGATTATAATTCATTTTAATTAGTAATATAATGAAAATAAATCATTTATAATAGATTTATAAAAAATATATTTAACTTGAAAATATAAGGAAAATTGATATCGTGTTACCGATATAATAGCACTATTTGTAAACAGTTGTTTAATATTATTTATAAGCGAAAATGTGATCGAGAATCGACTTTCAATTTTCAACGGTCTAACGAACGGAAGTTGTTCAAAGTTGTTGCAACCTTGTTTATATGTCTTCTACACATATATAACATACACATGCAAACCCTAACATATACATAAACATATATACATACAAATATACATATACACTTATATATATATATGTATGTATGTATGTATATATTACAAAAATATCTAAGATATTTTCATTTTCTCACTACTTAAGCATCCTTAAAATCAATGCACGTAGGCGGTGATGCATACATGTGTAATGGTGATGATGTAGGGGTGTGAAATAATGGGGAGAAGGTGGTAGAAAGTTGAGATGTGACGGTAGGAGAATATCTTGATATTTTTGTACAAACTTTTGCCTATAAATATCAAGCACCCATTCACACAATTCTCTTCTTCTTCCTCTTCTTGAAGCTCATTAATGGCTTCTGGTTTATAGAAAAAATTATAGAAAAGCTGTGGAAAAATATCCAAAATAAAGTAAAATATATACACATGTATATACCATGTCAATCCACCTCCAAAACTAAGTCAAACACCTCCTTTGCACTTCCACAACTGACGGACACCACATCTTCCACCATCGGCCGAGAGCTCCACCTCTTCTAGCTTAAGCCATGCTCTTCCTAAGGTCCAGGGGTCGATTCCATAGGCTCCAGTGCAATCGTTAGGGATGGCAATGGGGCGGGTCTAGGGTCCAAACCCGGTCGACCCGCCCCTGTTTTGGCCCGTCAAGACCCGCCCCATTGGGTCATTGGGGCGGGTAGACCCGCGACCCGTTCTTGAGTACTCCAGGTCTAGGGTCGAGTTGGGGCTTGGACGGCCTGCCCCAACCCGACCCGCACTACTAACATCTGATGAAACCACTTTATTATTATAATGATTTATTAATCTTTTTAGTTATAAGTGATTCTAGCATGGATATTAAAATGTTCCAATCAATATCTATAGAAAAAATTAGAGTATTAAGTTGCGTCATTGATAATTATACAATAACATATGTATATATTTTCTGAATTGTTATTGTAGACATCATTTTTATTAACTTCCCATAGACACATTGTTATTTGTATTTCATATATTATTTGGTGATAACGAGTATAAACAAATAAATATATGTACGTTGCTACATAATATTCAATCAATACATAGAGACTCATTGGGTCTTGGGGCGGGTCGGGTCTACCCTGATCCGCACGGGTCCCGGGTACGGGGCAAAATTCCAGACCCGCACCGGGTCTACGGGGCGGGTCTGGGGCGAGGTCTAAAAAATCTGGGACGGGTATGTGGCACTAAAAACCCGCCCCATTGCCATTCCTAGCAATCGTAGCGAAGCTATAGTGAATTTTCGTAAAGTTAGAAACTAATAAATATGAGAAACTCGACGTGTGTGTGTGTGTGTGATACATTGAATGATATAATACATTTTGCTATACTTGTTCAGGACGGTTGTTTATCGTATTGAATATGATAATATGGATGTTTGATTGTTGAAATAGTTCACGTTAAATACACGTCGAATTTCACAAAAGAAATCACTTTTCTTTAATAAATGAAATGGTGTATATGGCATCGATAAACCTCTTTAGAATGGTTCAAAATGATTTGGAAATGTTTTATAAACATTTAAAGTGTCTCGACAAAGCTTGGAAAAGAATAGGAAATTGAGTCAAAAATAGGCGCGTCGCGTAACGACAGTTTACGATTTTGCGCCGTAATAGTTTCAACCCATTTATACGATGGATTCGGTGCCGAATTCTTTGGAATAAGAATTTTCCGAACTCTTATAATCATAGTTTTCAACCAAAAGAATAAGATCGAGATTTCATTTAGTAGATTTTGAAATATGAGCAAAACATGTTTTCAAAATAGTCGCGGTTTGGCAGTTCGGAATCCAAAAAGGAAATTTCTTTGAAATTATAGTCTTAAATCTTTAAAAATATGGATTAGATTCTATAAATATACTAAAATGTTTTAAAAAGGATTTGTGTTATAAAAATAGACTTTCAAATGATAGAAAAGTTGTTTTGATCAAAAAAGTTTTGAAAACACTATTTGCAGCACTTTTCGTAGCAGTTTTAATAACTTACACAAATTACAGTTTTAACTTAACTATTCTTTCCCGAATCTTTTATAAACATTTTCAAATAAATAATAAGTGTTTTAACGATAATTTGGGAGTGTTATAATTATCTTAAAAGGAGTTTAAATAAATGATTAAAAGAAAAGCTGTTATAAATAAATGATTAAATCTTGGCTCTAAATGCCCATAAGTAGACCTGATTTTTCTACTCGTGAGATCCGGATATTGGGTGCTTAAACTAAGGAGATATTTAAGAGCAACCAGTGCCCTGGCTCACCTGGCCTCTTTCCTGGATGATGAATAGATAAGGTCGAAATGTCAGAAACGATGCAAGTATAAAAGATTCAAATTTACAAATTTAATACAACTTGGATTGTGTAGAAATAATCTTCTTATACTTTTTATTAAATTCCGAGAAGGGAACCTGTACTATTCATGTGAATTTAAAAGGTGATTCCGCCATTATTCGATG
Source organism: Allium fistulosum (assembly GCA_030737815.1). Taxonomy (NCBI): domain Eukaryota; kingdom Viridiplantae; phylum Streptophyta; class Magnoliopsida; order Asparagales; family Amaryllidaceae; genus Allium; species Allium fistulosum. Next base: position 1,185,941,450 of record CM060904.1, on the reverse strand, counting down.
GATAGTAAAGGTTGAATATGGAAATTGATATTGAGTAGAATCAGTATAATTTCTATCGATGTTTATTTACTTAATAAGGTTTTCCAACATGATTTATGAGAAATGATTTGGTGTTTTCCAAAGTTAAAGAGAGGTTTAATTATCTCGTATATACTGGAAAAGAAATGATATATCTCTAAAAGATGTTTTATCGATAATTGGTTTGGAGAGACCGGGATCGGATTTTGGTGATTCCTATCTGAAAACCACTTCGAACCAATGTACGTTCGAAAGTGAAAACATGATAATGGCAATAATTTTGAAGTTGAAGATCTTCATAATGAAAGGCTACTTGCCACTAGCCCTTCGATTTCCATATTATATACATATGGTGGCAGTAGTACTTAATTTTGAAAAGCTTCGATGCAAGGACTTCTCGTTGCTAATCCTAAGGATGATTCCTAAAATAGAATGTCGTAGGAGAGTGCCTTCAGTTTGTCCTATTCCTGGACAACTTGTATGGACGAATGTCTAACATTGCATTTCTAAAATACACGTACATTGATCTCTACAAACGTACATCTGTTTGGTGGTGTAGGAGGTAACCTCTCTTACACTTAACACCCTTCTCTGAGACGTACGAGTTCAGAGGTTGTACATTTGTAGGAATCAATAAGGTGTGATGGAAATGACAATGTGGTATTCTAAGTAGGATTTGATGATTTTATGCAAGGTAAAACGTGATCTTAAGCCTCGCACCCGGGAATGACAAAAACATGATAGATGCAGTAGGGCTATGTGGGTTGCACCCATTAGGATATGGTCATCATCTTTCTAGATTACTCTCTATATGTCGGGTATGTGGTGTATGCTTTGGGGTCCCTGTAAAGGTCGGTAACGACCGAGGTGATGTCATATTTGGTACTATCTACGGTAAAAGTAGGTTGGTTCTATGTTGGTATAGGACCATCTATTGGTGCCTCGATACATTTTTCTAGAGATGTACTGTCAAAAGGTAGTCCCTTACATTGTCATTGTACGGAATTCATTCTCCAATACGAGCCTTTACAGTTTTAGTTATAAATCTATTATGCTATCGAATTTAACAAATTTAACAATTCTAGCTATGATTAATATGTTATTTGAAAGGATTTTCAAAGAATGTCATTGAAGGTAATATCCCTGATTTTGCGTAGCAAATGTTTTGGTTATCATAAATAAAAACCAGTTCCGTGTTTATGTGCGACGTGGTCTTACGAGATACCCTTTGTTTTCTAATTCCCATATTTTTGAGTTCCTCACACCAGTCATGGGACTGACTCGGAGTTTATTTTCTTTTCCCTTAAACTCTGGATGCCCTATTTTTGGACATCCAAGGAGTTAGGTAGCATGGAGCATTTTGGGAGAAGCATGGAGGTTCTTATGATGATGGTTATCTATTGTTAGTTTCCGCTATATTTTGTATTATAAATTGGGTATCCACCAGCCCCTATAAGGGATAGGCAATTATAACTATCCCTGGCTGGGTTAGTACGTACCATAACTTTGATGAATCACTTAAGGGTGATTGTAAGTACTTTCCACATGTATAACTATAAGTTGTTTTAAATATGATGTGAGATTCTGTTTTGTTCTGTCTTCTATCTTTATTTCTTTTAAAAACCCTTGATAATCCGCCTCTCTGGCACATGGATTTGCAGCACATGAATACCGAGGATGTATTAGTGTCGATTTCTGAGGGTCAAGGAGATGGGCCGTCACACATATCATATGGAATCATTTCATCATCATAAAAAAAGGGGCAATATTACACACTTTAATAAAGAAAAGTTGTTAAATACCTTTGGAAATGAAGCTTTCTCTTAATTTGATTTGTTCCTTCCTCTTCAAGCTTGAAAATGGTGCTTTAGGGTTTTTGATTTGTTTTGTTTTCGATGAGAAATGAACTGAAAGAGAGTGGTGAGTTTGTTTTGAGAATATGGATTAGTGTTATGGGATTTAAGCGATGTTAGTGAATTAATTAATTAGCCTGTAGCTTTTGTATCATGTTCATTCCCTTAACTAAATACGCTTTATGGCCTTGTAGCCAGTTACTCGCTATTTTATTTAATCATCACCTAAATGTCAATACATTATTTTAATTAATTTCACATTCAATTAATCAACTTTCATATTATTAAATTAAATTGAACATTTAATTCATTAGTTATTATAACATTCTCATGTTTGGCCTACTCCCTAATGTAGGATGTTACAATTTTCCTTCCTTATAAGCATTTTGTCCTCGAAATTTGAATAAGGCTACAATGCACACATAAGCACATAAAAAGTTCAAAACAAGTACATTCAATACAATAGTCAACTACTAATAAAACTAACATAATGTATTAGTGCATCTAGTAACACACTTCAAACATACTAGTGTTAGTACCAGTCAAACAATAGTCAAGGTATCGCACAGCTAAATAAAAATCATGCATCAAATATATATGGATAAAGATTTCTAATCTTATCCTCTACTTCCTATTTAGCATCATTAGTGTCGTCGCTCCATTTGACACGAACAAGTCTAATAGCCTTGTTCCTTAACTCTTTTGTATTTCAACCAACTATACCCATAGATTTATGCATATATGTCAAATCCAGGTTGACCTCCAATCCTCAATGGACCTTAGTTCTACCACCACAGTTGGGTGGTGTGCACTTCCCTCAAACATGAAATGTGAAAAACATTATGCATACCAGATAAGTTATTTGGTAACTCTACCCCATAGGCGAGTTTACTGATCCTCTTAACAATAAGAAATGTTCCCACATATCTAGGAGCCAATTTCCTCGCTTTCCCAAAGCACATAATACCTCCCATAGACAAGAATTTCAAAAAGACATAGTTTCCTATAGTGAACTCTAAATCTTTTTCCCTCTAATTAGAGGGAATTAACTCGACCCTTTTAGTGGCATCTCGAACTAGGTTCGGCTTAAGAACGAGTCAATTCCCGATATCTAACCAACATGCTAGTTATTTACAAGGTCTTCTGTAGCATGTCTCAGATGGTGTCATACAGTGCTTGACTAATAACTGTTGCTATAAGCAAACCCTACCAAGTGTAGATGATCTTCCATAGATCCTCGATAGTCCAAAACACATGCTTTTTGTAAGTCTTCAAGAACACAGTTTATTCTTTCTTTTTGTCCATCCATCTGGGGATGGTAGGCTGTACTTATGTTCAACCCCATACCTAAAGCACGCTATGGACTCAACCAAAATACACTAGTAAAAAATAGATCTCTATCGCTTACTATATTGCTCGGTATCCCATGTAATCATACAATATTCTTCACATATAGCTTTTCCAAGCTAGATGTTGTTCTAGTCTATTTGACTGGGATAAAATGGGCATCTTGGTCAATCTGTCCACAACAATATTATAATCTTACCATTTTGATCCTCTTAGCTTAGATTTTATGATTTATTTTTTGTTTATGATGGGATTAATCATGTTTTCATGAATATAATGAATATATGTCATGACCGGGAATTTCGAATCTTGAAAATCGACACTATACGTCCATTGTATTACATGCCGAACAATTGAATGCCAGAAAACTCGATAGTTAAGGGAAAAGAAAAAAAGAAAGAGGTAGAAGAAAAAGAAACAACAACACAGAATCTCACAATCACAGCGGAACAATATATAATAGATAATAACATGTCTTTATACAAAAAGAACTATAACTGTTACTTATACATTACATCATCAGAGTATGACGAATCAATAACTCAATGCTGGACAGTTATAGTAACTTGTCCTCACTAGTGCTGAATATACAGCCTACAATACGCAGCGGAATGTAATCAAGTACGTGGAATACGTCTCTGTCATCTAGCTCGTCTCCTGAGCTCCATAGCATCCTAACCTGAATCTGTAATACTTGGTCTGACCCGAGCATTATAATAAAATAACCCCGAGTCAGTCTGGAAAACCAGCGTGAGAAAACACACTCAATTTGAATTATTAAAGTTATCAAAATCCTTTGAAAAACAAAGGTATCTCGTAAGACCACGCCACACATAAACACGACGGGTTTTTACCTTACGATAACCAAAAATTTTATATCAAAATTAATCTGATATTATAATAGTGTCTAAGTACAAATACTTATTTAAATAGCTGAAATTGTTACATTAATTAAATTCCAGCATACTAGGGTCTACAACCAAAATAGTAAAGGCACGTATTGGAGAATGGATTTCCATACGATGACTAGGCACTGGGGTACCACCTATTACAGTACACATCTAGAAAAATGTACTGAGGACCTCGTTGGGATCCCTTACAACACAAGACCGGAATACCCCTAACCTAGATAGTACCGAATATGCTATCACCCCGGGTGTTCCCACCCTTATCGAGCTCTCCCATGCACCGTAATTATAATATCCGAGAGTATCTAGAAAGGTGATTAACATACCTTAATTGGGTGCGACCCACTTAGCCTTACTGCATCTCCCCCGATTTTCAGTCATTCCGGTTGATGAGGCTTGAGGCTACGATTACCTTTTTAAGGAATTTTCTCTTAGAATGCTCATTGTCCTCCAATGACAATGTACTGATAGCATCCATCCATACAAGTCCGTTCTGAGTCTGAACGAAACCGAAGGCACTATTCCTACTACATCCATTTTGGGATCATCCTTAGGATTAGTAGCGATTAGCCCTTGCACTTCAGTGCTCCATCTTCGACTCCATGCTCTTGTTTTCACTCCGAAAACGTACTCGTTGGATCGAAGTGGTTTTCGGATAACTTATCCGATCTCGGTCTCTACGAAACAATGTTCGATATTTTCGATAAACTCAACCCTGGTTCTTTAGGAAATAAACAGACGAAAATAAGATCGAAGATCATCTCCTAACCGTTAGTGGATGGATTTCCTTATCATCATCCTAGAAGAACGAAATGAGTTTATACGTACAGTATAGTACCTTCCGACGGTAACTGTACCATATAATCCCCGTGTTTCTCCTAGATATTTCCAAAGTTATGTTTTTGGTCCAGATTTGATAGTCGGTTATTTAACTATCAAATAAACAATCATTCAACTAAAGATTCCATTTCCTACAGAAATCACTAAGTCTTATTTAATTTAAACTTCGATAAATTAAATCTCTTTATTAAACAGGTATATATACTTATCTCGCCGGAATGGGTATATTCACAAATCATTTCTTTCAAAATACTTGGACTTTTAAAAATAAGTACGGAAAGCACCATGCGGTATCAACCATGGATTCACAGCTCAATGATTACGTCTCTATCCCAGAGAAATCCAAACTTAACCTCAGGCAATCTCTGCCTCCGATTCCGCAATGAAAGTATACAATTACTTGCCTAAAACTTTATTTAATAATTCTTTCAAAAGAATACTTATAAAGTTTCTATATAAATTTTCCAAGTTTAATTAGGAAAATACCCTTCTATAAAAGTTATTATGCAAAATAATATTAATATTGAATAATTTATCTTTTAAAATGATAATGCCGGTTAATTAATAATTAACTTTAAAACAAATCATTTTAAGGTAACTTTAATTAATAATTAAATATACTTTTAAACAATTTAAAATAATTACATAACTAATTTTCTAAAATATTTTTAAACACCTTTTAAATTACTTAGTTTAATAATTAAAAATCCTCTTTTTAAAACAAACCCACTTTCTTGATAAAAATATATTTTTCAATCCCATATAACCAATCTAATATTTATAAATCTCTCTCGATTTATCACCAATTTGATTTACGTCCCAATTTCGTAAATCCCCCTTTTCACATTTCTAAAAGTAAATTTATCATATATTTTCAAACCGATTTACCTATCTCATTATAAATCCTTACTGTGAATTTATAACTTCAATTTATCAACTTATAAACATTTCACTTTATTTATAAACATTGTTTATAAATCCCATAGTCTTATCTTCTCTTACAACGGTTTCACATCACTTAAATCCATCATAAATTGATTTCTAAATTAATTTCCCTTTTATAAATCAATTTCTTAAATAACCCAAACAATATGCCAAAACAAAACCAAATCTCGATTTTACTTATATTTCGTAATTTAGAAATCTTATTTAAGGTCCGGTATAATCATTTTCATATTTGCTTCCAAATCCACTTCTATTTTTCCTAATCTATTTAAAATCTTGATTTAAAAAAACTTTTATATTTAAAACAAGTATCACTAAGGAATTATTATTTAAAATCCTATATATACATTATTCCAAATCTCTATTTACAATATTCTGAAATAGTTAAGTACTAATTCAGAGTCAAACTATTTATTTTATCTAAATTCATTTCTTTTAATTAATCCAAAATTCACTATAAATATTTCACTTCCAAATTTCATTTTAATTTCTTTCCAAATTAAAAACATATATTTATGGTATTTTTAAAAATACCAAAATCTAGACCAGTATTACCATAGCATCAAATAAATTCAAATCACACTATAATCTATCACAGATTATTCAAACATATCATATATCACTATATATGAAAATAAATTCAACATTTTTGAGGAATCCAGTTGGATCCCTCCAACCTGTTTTCATGTAACTACAGATGTTAATACAACATAAAAATACCAATCCCGCTTCAAGGCGGGATATCGCAGTAATATAGGGTCATCCGCTATTATGCGGGGCGCATAGGGTCTCATCCGCTCCAATAGGTGGGAATAATCAATCCAACTACTAATATATATACTACTATATATAATATCACATTCAACTGATAATAATTTATCAATTCAACCAATCATCCAATAATTAATTTTAACTATTTAAAATTAACTAGTAGTCCAAAAATGAGTGAGATTTACTCACTTTGATTTTCATCGACGCTGAAACGATCCGTCTTAATTTTAAAATTAAACGGACGTTTAATTTTTTACCAAAATTCCTGCTAGCTCCAAATTCAACCAAACTAATTCCATAGCGAAGATCTCCTTAATACGAACCCAACGCGACTGACCGCGTTGATCAATTCAGACCCTAAACGAACAAGTTATGAATTTATAAGCTTCAATTTTCAATTAAAACTAGTTTAAATTAATAAATAAGACCTTTATTTCTCCCTGCCCAGCATATAACTTCAGCCCGCATAGCCCAAGCCCGCATGTCCCCTTTCTTTCTTTTTCAGCCCAAAAGCCCACGAAGCAAAACTCCAACCCACTATCTCCTTCTTCCTCCTAGACAAATGCCTGTAGCCAAGAATTGTGCATACCCATCGCCACGCGTGCACGCATACCTATGATACGATGAACCATCGCGCTATTTGACAATCTGACCACACCAACGAACTCTCCTCTTCCATCTCCATCCACCTATGCCCACAAACCCACGATCGAACCACCGAACAAAGAACCGACCTGACACCCAATCGTGCTCGACCCAAAAACATGCGACCACCATACTTGAACCACATGTGCCAAAAACTAGGTCGGAGCAGCCCTTTGACACCACTAACCAGATGCCACAAACCCTGAAGCCTACCATCGCCTAAATCCTCCACTAGGTTAAACCCTAGCCCACCATGCCGTTCGACACTCACTGACGACCCCCCCCCCAAATCAAAGCCGCACCCTACAAAAGCTATATCAGACTGAAGCCATTGTCGAACTATGAATTTAGAAAGTTGTTTCGAGATTTTTAGATTAGTGGTTTAGGAGATATGAATTTTTGACATTCCTTTGCCACCATTTTTTTGCTTTCATTGTTCTGTTAAAAAAATAAAGTAGAGAGGGAACATGATTTTTAAAAAGGAGGTGGCGTGAGGTAGAAGAGAAAGTCATGTCTGATTGGAGAGAATACGGCTGAGATTGACTACAAAATTTTAAAATAAAATTTTTAATTACAAATATCTCGATTTACGCAGCTCAAAATTTTGAATCCCTATAGAGGCGTGCCGCTAGGCGTTTATAATGTTATACCCCTATTTCGTACGTAATGGAAAAGGTTTCGAGTCCTAATTCAATCGTATGGAGAAGATAGCTTTTTGATCCCAATTATTATATTGAATTTTCGATATAAAATTCAACAGGTTTCTATTCCGTACGACCAAACGATAACTCTAAACGCTATGAGATTTGAAATCTGATAATAATACACTACTACGGCTCCAATGGAACATGTTTCGTCGAATTCCGAGACCGTGCCCTAGAAGGCCCTTTTTATTCGTCAATTTAAACAAGCTATTTTTAAAATCGAACAAATCACTTTTAAATTCAATTTAAAAAGCTTTATTATCTTCATTCTAGTCAATATAAATTTAATAAGCCTTTAAATTATTTTTACCAAGCTTAAAACTCAAGATTCAATGTTTTAACCAATTTTCAATTATTAATTCAATAATTAAATTATCCTATAAATCGTTATATTTGAAATAAAAGTCAAAAATTAACTTTTAAATATTTAAAATCAATTAAATATTCCAATTTCAAATAACCAAAATTTTGGATCGTTACATTCCTCCACCCTTAAAAGAATTTCGTCCCCGAAATTACCAAGGTAAGAAGAATGATCCAAAACCCATTAACTTTCCCAAAATAAATCAGTTGAAACAACTTCCCAATATCAATTTATTGAAACCACATTATCACTTTTACTAATTTCCAAATTCATCCATAGATTCCAATTCATATTATTTAATCAACCATTTCAAGTTATAATCCAAAATCAAATTTCAGTTATTAAAAATTTTCTTCAAAATTTTCTAACTCCTTAAATTTTCGAAATTTTTTGCCAGTGTCTCCTTTGCGCGGCTAGATCCAAATAACTACAAATCGCCACTACGGGCTCAAACCATCCAAAGAAAAGCCAAGTGGCTCAATCATAAAACCATCAAATTCAAACATCAATTTAAACATGTATCTTTTTGTCGGGCAATCCAATTTTCTTATGATATCAAAGACATCAATTTAGCATTTGCTTTTAAATACCTGCACCTTGCTTACTAATGATATCCAATCATATAATTCAAAATCATTTTATTCATCATTTCAATTTTCAATTTTTATCTCACAAAAACCCGTACGATTGTACATATACCATTCGTACGCAATATCAACTCTGATCGCTCACTCGATTACACAATTTCACTTCCGAACTAGTATCGTTCACACGACTCTCTAGTGCGGACTCAGATCTGGTTTCTTGAATAGAAACCGTCATTCTCCTTGCATAGCCATATACTATGATAGAGAATTCCCAGAATCAATCATAAATCCATATCTAGTGTTTGCCATCGAAAATCGAGTGAAGAATCCTAATTCGGATCGATATAAATTATCTCGAAATTCTATGCTCGAATCTGGATCAAATCGTCATGCGAATAAAATAATATACGTACAACTTACGTATTTATTTCAATTTGATTCTTAGATATCCCAATTTCTCTTATTCACATTCATTTCATTTATATTCCCTTATTCACAATTATCATTCACACTTCTAATTCACATTCACTTATTTACTTAGTATCTTTCCTTAATACCAATTTCACTTAAGAATTTCACCATCAATTTTCTTAAGTCTATTATAAACATTTTATACAAACTTCTTATGGTTATTACCACTTTACAACTTAATTTATATCCATTTCTATTCAAATTCAACTTCGATTCCATTTATAATAATTATTTCATTTAGCCTACTTAGGCTAAATTTTAAAAATTCACTTTATTTAACTTAATTCAAGTTAAATTTCTATTCCATAGTTAAATTTCAAATTCTTACTTTTCTTGCATCCATATTCAACACTTTAAAATATTGCTTTATCTTGCAATTTACAAATTTTATAAGTTATCAACTTATTTTCTCATATTTCCAATAAATATGAAAATCCCAAAGTTTAAACACTTGTTCTTAAATATTTCAAAATCATTTTTAAAATCATATATATACACACAAAATCCCTTGGTATATCAAATCATTCTTTTGCATTTCAAACCAAAACCAGTTTTACCAACAAAACTCCAATTGTAGCAATCCCTCCCTTGGAAACTCGGAAATGAACGTTGATGATGCTGCAGTCATCACCAAAATTATTTTCTAGTGACCGAAGTGAGTTCAGTGATTTCTATTCCTTTTAAAACCATTTTAAAAATATTTCAGTTCAAAAATATTCTCCAAATAATATCATTATTATTTTCCAAGACTTTGAAAAACATTTCAAAACCAACGAGAATTAAATTCCAAAATTCCCAGCTTTCAAACTCTTTTAACAAATCATGTCTAAATATACTTCTGGAATTCCATTTTATTTCAAATTATAAACCACATTTACAAAATCACATTTACATAATTCCATTTCGTTATATGAAATATTTCTTAACTATTGACTATAATATCAACTTATTCAATCACCACAACAACAAATGATAATAGTTTAATATTATCATTTCCTAACAACCAAGCACACCATATACAATTATAATAATTTCTGAAAAATTATTTCTTTCATTATAAAAATAATCTGGGTAAAATTATTTCATTTACCCCATTTCAAAACAATACCATGTCGAATTGCTTTATATAAGTGTTTAGAGACTCCTATCAATAACGTTAATTATTCGTATTGACCAGAACCCATAAACCACTCAACAAATCAACCAACACAATATAAAACAATTTTTATATCACTAACAAATATGCGCTCATATCTATTAATACACTCAAACTCATTCTAGGGTACTACTGACCCTATCTCTAATGAGTTACCCCATCAAAGCCAAGGTTCTTGCTTAACCTTCAACTCTGATACCAAAATGTCATGACCGGGAATTTCGACTCTCGAAAATCGACACTATACGTCCATTGTATTACATGCCGAATAATCGAATGGCGGAAAACCCGATAGTTAGAGGAAAAGAAAAAACGAAAGAGGTAGAAGAAAAGGAAACAACAACACAGAATCTCACAATCGCAGCGGAACAATATATAATATATAATAACATGTCTTTATACAAAAAGAACTATAACTATTACTTATACATTACATCATCAGAGTACAAGGAATCAATAACTCAATACTAGACAATTATAGTAACTTGTCCTCACTAGTGCTGAATATACAGCCTATAATACGCAGTGGAATGTAATCAAGTACGTGGAATATGTCTCTGTCATCCAGCTCGTCTCCTGAGCTCCATAGCATCCTAACCTGAATTTGTAATACTCGGTCTGACCCGAACATTATAATAAAATAACACCCGAGCCAGTCTGGAAAACCAGCGTGAGAAAACACTCAATTTGAATTATTAAAGTTATCAAAATCCTTTGAAAAACAAAGGTATCTCGTAAGCCACGCCACACATAAACACGATGGGTTTTTACCTTATTGTAACCAAACATTTTATATCAAAATCATTTGATATTATAATAGTGTCTAAGTACAAACACTTATTAACAAATCACTTTTAAATCATCGAACAAATCACTTTTAAATTCAATTTTAAAAGCTTTATTATCTTCATTCTAGTCAATATAAATTTAATAAGCCTTTAAATTATTTTTAACAAGCTTAAAACTCAAGATTCAATGTTTTAACCAATTTTCAATTATTAATTCAATAATTAAATTATCTCATAAATCGTTATATTTGAAATCAAAGTTAAAAATTAACTTTTATGTAATTAAAATCAATTAAATATTCTAATTTCAAATAACCAAAATTATGAGTCGTTACAGTATATATTGAATATGTTGAAAATGGCTAAAACAATGACCAAACCAAAAGTGAGACTTAAGTTAATTATCTTCAAACAATTTGAAATAAGGATATGTTGTTTGTAATATAAATTTAGAGATGAGTTTTTTATTTCACAATTTTTTCTTGTGTATATTAATTACGAATTTTCTAAAGTGAAAATGCATAGCTTTTAAATGTAAAATAATATTTTTAAATAGTAAATAATATTACTTTGGCTCAACATTTTTCTGGAGTTAGAAATTTATATTCATGATTTTCTATGAACTTTTTGTGATTGTCTCATAATTTTCTTGTATGAAATGAATTAATTAGTGATAAGACAAATTATTTTAATTCATAAATTAGTTAAGAAATTAATTAATTTAATAATAAAGTAACAAAGATAAATTATTGTAAATGACATTGTTTATAGTATAATATGAAAAAGAACAAATGTAGTTATGACATGTTGGAAGAATGGGATACAAAATATTACTTTATTAGGTAATAAATAACTTTTTACTTTGTCATTGCATATTTATCACCCTGACCTTATCACTTATGTCCTTATCTCTAAACATCCTTATACTAAGCTATAAAATGTGACTATCTACTAATTAAATTCTATACCGCTAAAAATGATAAGAACAATTATTGTTAAAGACAAATACTTAGAAAAGTTTGAGATTACCTTAAGGAACGTGATGAGAACACATTTATATGATGGTCCTATAAAATTATTGACATAAAAATTGCTCCAATAAAAAAATTGACATAAGAACATGGTCCTATCAAAAGTTGGGGCAAGTGCTAAAGATAACGTGGGGAAATCACAAAGTCAGCCTAAAGTAAACAATAAATTGCAATAATAACATGTTCCTATCACAAAAACGATAATCTCATGGCCACTCAAAAGTCAACCACAACGCTGGTAACATATTTCCTGAAGCGATGCATTAAGCAAGTTGTAACCAATGTGTCCATTGCAAGTCATCATCATGAGATGTTGGAGAGTAAAGCTAAGGTCCATTTTCAATGTGGTCACATCGAATATATGCCAATCGTTTTTGTATTTTTGAAATTTTTGATGTGCTCATCACTATCTAATATGAACCTATCCCATGAACTAAAGCAGTCCCAATGCTAGTGCGAGTTTAGCCCAAAGTTCCTTAGTGTCTAAACCAAAGTGATTCTATCGCAAGCCTTAAGTACGTATTGCTCAACTTATTCACCTTAGTTAAATAACATATAATGACCGATATGGTCCATGCAATGTGACCATTGAATTTAGTGGTCCTATCAATTATAAAAAGGAGTAATGCAATGATAAACCAAGCTAAGCAATGAGACCCTAAGCATCGCTTAAACAGCATGGAGTGACCCGGTGGTTGGTTTAAAGTAGATGAGAGGTAGCTCGAAATAAAGAGAGAAATCATCGAACCGAAATTTGAATGTGATGTGAACTATGCTCTATTGATTGATATGACTTAAATTAAGTTGAAATATTATTTTTAAAGTAAAAGGTGATTAAAATAATAAATGAATATGTGATTGCAATCAGAGATTAGTGATAGAGTTAGTGGTATGCCTTAAGAGCAATTATATAATTTATTGTAAATTATTAACCCTGCAATCGATTCTTGTTCATAATAAAGGTGTTTTTCTTTCTGTTATATTTTTTTTATGATGTGTTATAAATAATTAAATGTTAATCAAAGTATATTTAATAGAAAAACCCTAGATGGTGTGTTTAATGATAGTAAATACAAATAGTTGTAATTATGGGCATTGTATCACAATAAATAAAACACATCATTTCAAATAATGTGATGCTAGGGGCACCATGAAAGTGCTTACGAATACCATAAAAGAAAATAATAAACGCAACAAAATTTGTATGCTTCCTAATACCAAAGTCTTTTCACGCAGCAATCAACCATCGCGTAAACTCATTTTTCACGACGAACAACTGCCTACCAGCACCATTTTCAATAGCCATCAACCACTGGAAACTGTAGTTTGATGATTGGTTGCCATGGAAAACGGTATTGGTCGGCGGTTGTTCATCTTGCAAAATGAATCAAAATCGATGCCGTGCAAAATGGTGTTGGTCGAGGTTGTTAGAACCTCCAACTTATGTTTCAATAATAACAACTATACAATCATATACATATATAGACTTTATCAAGATTGCAGGTATATACTACGAGCAGACACCATATTGAGACTCAAAGAAAAATGAAGATTCATTGACCATACTAAGGTTATTCTACTATAAAAGAGTCCTAGATAAAATATTGTTAAGGTCTCCTTGAGTATATATACATACACGATCACACATAGTTTTATATACATCAAAATCTAGTGAAAAATTGTTTTCACCTCACAGACGTCTATGACAAGTCTTGGGTTAAAAATTAAAACTAATCACAGACGTCTATCATTATACCACAGACGTCTGTCATGGCAAAAACTGTCATATTTGAAAAGACACTTCTTTTTGAAACTAAAGGAAATCATCTTTCATGAAGAGTTGCTGCCATTAAAACAAAAGGATTTCTTCAAAGAGTAACAACTCTTCATCTGCACCTCTCTGATTCTGTAAATAGCATCTTGATTGAGAAATAGAAATAATTTACTTAACTTGATTTGATCAATTCTTTACTCTCTTGATTTCAAAGCACTCTCTTGCGTATACACTATTTACATACTCTCAATCCATTAAAACCTTTTGGTTAAATCATTTCCTACAACTCAAAGCAATCATATTCATATACTCAAAGGAGATCATAGGAATATTTGTACTATAAGTCAAAGATTGTGTTATTGGAACACAAGATTGTCAAAGACACTTTTGTATTAAGCCTATTCCTCCAGCGAAGTTAGAGTAGTTTGTTTAAATGAAATACCGAACGAGAGCTTCGAAATTGGACGTAGGACGGGAGGTTCGAACTACTATAAAAACTCTGGTTTGCATGCTTTTTATATTTTACTATTTATTGTCTACTATTGCATTGATTTATATACTTGCATATTATACACAAGTTAGATAGTATACAATCCACTAGACTTTCAATTTGTATCAGAGCTTGGTCATTTCAATCTATGGTAACACATAATTGAAATTATTAATATGGAAAGTACATTTCAAGAAGGTCAATCAACTGCTCGTTCCCCACTATTCACTGGCTCTAATTATGCTTATTGGTCAATACGCATGTGAATTTTTATGGAAGCAAATGGCTAGAAATATGGTTAGCAACTTAAAATAAATACGAAGCACCTAACACTGATATAGGCACATAGACCGATGCACAAAAAGCAGAGGCATCTAACAATGCCAAAGCTATGAATGTTTTATTTTGCTCACTCGATAAAATGAATTTTCACAAGTCATATTGTGCACTATTACTTATGATATATGGCGTACATTACAAATACCCATAAAGGCGCAAATAAAGTCAAGCACAAAAAAAAAATTATTCTACAAAATCAATTTTCAGCTTTTAAAATGAAATAAAATGAGTCAATTATTGACATGTATGTTAGATTTCAAACTATACAACACGATCTTATGACACTAGGAGTTAAATTCACTGATTTTAATTTAGTCACACGAATTTTGAACTCTATGACAAACGAATGGGAAAGAAAAGTATTAGCCATCGAAGAAGCTAACGATCTTTCCCTACTCAAAGTCGAAGAGTTAATAGGAAATCTGATGTCATATGAAGCAAATTTACAGGCAAGAAAAGAAAAAAATCAAGAAAGGAAAAACATCGCATTTTAAGAAAACAACGACTCCGACTTGAAATAAGATGAGGTTGTGTTAATCGCCAGAAATTACAACAAGTTCAAGAAGTTCAAAAAGATGATGGAATTTCAAAACAATAGCAACACTAATTCCTCAAATCAAACATCAATGAAATGCTTCGGGTGTGATAAATTTGACCATATGAAGAAAGACTGTCCACTACTCAAAAATGATAAAAAGAAAAACAAATTCAAAAATTTCAAGAAAAAGAGAAGAGCATTTCACGTAACTTGGGATGACTCGACTCTTCCTCTTCATCCGATAGTGACAGTGACATAGGACAAGCAAATGTTTGCTTCATGGCTAGCACAGATGAGGTGCGTCCTGAATTAACATATGATGAACTTCTTGACATTAGTATAGAATTAGATGACAAGTATAGAGAATCAAAAAAAAAATAAAGAAAATATAGGAAAATTAAACAGAGCTGAATTAGAAATCACTACACCAAAACAGGCAAATTCTAACATTTATAAGTGTTACAAATAATTTCAGTAACACTTTTTAAGTGTTACTAATGGACTGTGAGGAATGGAGTGGCCAAATTTGTAACACTTATAAGTGTTACAAACATACGTATTACTAACACTTATAAGTGTTGGTATCTAAATATACGGTAACGCTTATAAGTGTTGGTAACGAAATATACGATAACACTTATAAGTGTTGGTACAGAAATATACGGTAACACTTATAAGTGTTGGTAACGAAATATACGGTAACACTTATAAGTGTTGGTACAGAAATATACGGTAACACTTATTAGTGTTGGTAACGAAATACACGGTAACACTTATAAGTGTTGGTACAGAAATATACGGTAACGCTTATAAGTGTTGGAAAACGATTATTTAGTAACACATATATATATACCAAAACTTAAACGCAAAGTTTAAATATAAACACTCTGCAAATAATGGTTTCCATATCACAAATAATTCATCATACATATTCAATGCAAAGTTTAAACGCTCTGCAAATGTAGTATAATATATCATAAACAATTATTTACATATTTCAAATACCACAATGTCATATATTCAGATATTATTACAGCATTTTATAAAGTTATGAAGGAGATCTAAAGTTATGTCCTTCCGGATATGAACATTTTAGACAATCATGTAAAGTCAAGTTTTTAAATAATACTTCTCCATGTCTCGTGATCTAAGAGTACGTTATCATTCAAATATTAGCTCCTTATATCTGGCCTTATGATAATATCATGTTGTGCTTAAGTAATTTTTACCTTCACCCTTTCTGCAAGAACCATAAAGCAGTCATGAGAAAATTTTCTTTATAGCATCCATCATATGATGAAAACTGAAATTCTGAATAACAAAACCTTGTAACTTGAGCGAAGAACTAGTCTTTTGTATAGTCACTTTTCCCGACAATGTAAACTACATCATTGTGAGGATATAATTCTACATATCTTTCCCATAAACCATACTGCCTGAATCTGCAATGAAAACAAGACTTTTTCGTCAACTATTTTATATAGTAAATTTCAGTATTCGGTTAGATACTTAGATGATAGTACATAGCATATTAATAACAAACCCAGAGCGACTAACCACGGGACATATGATGCTACAAAGACATAATACGATTGAAACTTTAATGACAGTCCATGTTAGTATATATAAATTTGAATAACAGACCAGAGTTTTTATTCAAGTAGTGGAACATGTATGGCATTAAATTTCAGTAGTAATAAAGATGTAAGTGATAGAAAACTAACTTTTCAGAATGATTTAGATATAGCTTGTTAGCATAAGAAGGGTTGGGGTCTGGAATAAAGAATTCAGCAGCAGTGCGATCAGGAATTCCAATCTCCCACAATGTAGGACCATCTCTTAGAGGTTCATATACAATATCATCACCCAAATTTATGGAAGAACCTATATAACAAATTTTTAAGTAAACATCAATGATTACACTTTTTTTTCTGGCCTTCTGCTGCTATGCAAAAACATTTACAAGCAATTCAAATTTAACCTGCAGTAACATTTATAGTTGTATTCAGTTTGAAGTCGCCAATAAAACCAAGAACATATGCATACAAGTTATATTCTCCAGCTCGAACATTGCTAATTGTAAAATATCCAAATTTATCAGTCTTCGTCCAGAACTGGTACCCCTAAAAATACATATATGTAGCGGATATCAGTTTAAAACGTGCAAAATATTCAGTATACATAATATTTATTACCAATAATATTGCCTTGTTTACCTTTGATTCTCTCTGCCACGATCCAGCTTCACCTGGTAAGGCCAAACCAACATATGCAGAGTCTGCCAGTATTTGATTCTTGTTTACGAACCTAGTTATATATAATCTAGTTAGTTCAACAAGGCATGTTCAATTTTCTATTGACACTTAAGAATGTAACACACAGCTGATTTTAAATAATTTATAGAAGAATACCTATCACTGACAAATAATCTACCGGTTACCGAACCTCTTTGTTCAGCAGTTTGGTAATCCTTCAAACGAGGAAAACTATATGGCCAACTTTTTACTTCAGTATGCATCTGGAATACATAATACAGACACAATGAAGGTCAAGTCGTATAATATATACCACCTCGATATCTTTGCACAAGGTCACTCCCGGCATAATGAGTACTTGTGAACATCTAAAATGAATGAATTAGAAAAACAAACATATATGTGATGTTGAAAGAAGCATCACATATTTTCCACATGCCATATCCAAAGTTAGTCATTAGAGTTAAAGAAAATACATACAGCTAGTGTAATGCTACCCGTATGTGAAGTAAGATCTTGCATGAATGGCCCACCATTTTTGAACTCATAACTGGGAGTAATTAGCCAAAATCCAATTAAAGGGTTGGAAGAAATCCAACCATGAACTCGATTGTCCTTATTATCTATTGTAAACTGATACTTATCATCCACCTGTGAAGCAATACATGTATGCACGAAAGAATCAAGTTAAATTTATAATTTCAAAAAAATAATTCATGATTTATGTATAGGCTTGCCTCTCCTCTCATATCAGGTTCCATGGGATTAATTAAGCGAACAGCTTCTTTATAGGCTAGTTGTTGACTTCTTGATAATGAACGGTCTTCAGGCATAGGCATAACCCTTTGTCTATTATCTGTTAACGCCATATAGTGGAACCTAAAGGTCAAAAAGAAACAAGACATTAACATTTTTTTAAGGTGAAACTTTAAGCTGGACAATATTATCTTACAAACATAAAGCAATATACATATGCGTCCATGCCTGTAAATAAGGCCATGAATTTGTTTCCCTTTGGGTGCTAGAAAGTGTTTATGATGATTAAGTTTATTGACGATATATGCTATACACCAAAACACTGCCATCACGCCTCCTCATCGCCACTGTTCAACGGTGCACACTACCACATACAAAACTACAATATAAGATGGCAACTATCATTTTCTTTATTTGATAATACTGATTCCATCTATCATTTTCATCCTTACCGTAATACAGTTCAAAAGAAATCGATGATCGTCCATTATAGATATATATGTGTGTGTGTGTGGGTGTGTGTAAAATCAGGAAATTTGTTCAAATGTAAAAATAGAAATCAAATAGAGAAGTAAGTCTAAAAAGAATAAAACATACAGCTGCATATTTCTCTACAAGAGGGCGGAAAATTGGATCATTCAAGAGAGCTTTGTCAGATGGCAACTGAATTAGTCCTTCTCTCTCTCCACTTAGTAGCTCCCTATATGGCAAAATAACGTTAGACAATTCTACAAATAGGTGACAATGTATGATCAAGAATAACAAGAAGGTGTTGCATACTTGAAATATGAGTTATCAAAGATAAGGGGATTTGAAGTCCAAGCTCCCTCAAAGCCAGATCTCTCCTTGTGGCACCTTCCCTGTTATATTTATCCATATTCCAAACAAATACACAACACGCTAATGACAAGACAAAACTATAGAATTTGGTAATCAACGCTATAAAATCTCTCAGAAGAGCAAATGTGGATTCGATAAATGTATTACTAACCAGTATGTGGCCACTAGAAAGAGCAACAATATCCTTATCACTCAAACCCATATGACCGAAGACATCTCTTAGATGATCAGAGCCTGAAGCATATGACATATGCATTATATTGAATAATTAGTTTTATTCAAACTAAATTTGATTATAGGATAGTTGGATCATAGCTTTATACCCTTAGTGGCATCAGGTAGACGACCTTCTGGTGGTGGTTCTGGTTTGTCTTGAAAGATGAAAACCATTGTGAGACAAGAACATCATTTAAGAACGATCAATTATTAGATGATAACTAAACATACTTAACGCAGACATTTTAGTAAAACCAAAATATAGTGACCAGTTATCAATACAGGTTAAATTGGATCCGAACCTAAACACCTTCATTGTTTGTACAGCTAAAAATTAAGTAAACCACAAAGAAATAGGGTAAAGCGTCCAAACATCGTTAAGGGTTTCAGAAGGGGAAAAAATGCAAAAATTTATTTTTAAGAACATTTCATCAGTTCCATTACCTTAGTAGATAGAGTTATAGGAACCATATTACAATATCTGAAGTGCCACTTACGTGCATTTTATCTTATATTGTACAATTTTATGCAAACATGGTCTGATTTGCTCCATGGGATACCCATAGAAAAATTTGAAGTAAACAAAAGTAGTAATGATGAACAATCTTATTCAATATAAATTCTCATCAGTACAATTGTAACACGTAATAGATTGTCAAGCAAAAGACACAAAAGGCTTGCAATTGAACATGTTATTTCAGGAAGGAGACATGGCAGGTAAATAGAAATGCAAATTATCGAAACAATATATTTTTCGAGACAAGAACTTCACCAAAACTTGGGTGACTTCCCAAATCAACAGCCAAAACAAATATTATCAACTGTAAACACTGATTTACGAATTCAAAGATAATACTCTCGTCCTAA
Organism: Allium fistulosum; assembly: GCA_030737815.1. NCBI lineage: Eukaryota > Viridiplantae > Streptophyta > Magnoliopsida > Asparagales > Amaryllidaceae > Allium > Allium fistulosum. The sequence continues at coordinate 1,185,920,947 of CM060904.1, read as the reverse complement.
TGTAAACCAGAATTTCAATTAGCACGATTTTTATGATTAAACGATTAAATAATGTTCAGATTCTGTTTTTAAAATACACCAAAATTCTCAAATACCCTAAATTTATGGTCTTTTGAGGTAGATCTTGTGAATTAGGGTTTGAAATCGTACAAAAAAGCAACAAATTGATTTGCAATTTTAGAAGAGAATAATCTTACATGCTCGCTTTCCTCAGGCTTCTTTATATTATTGTCGATCAATTTAGCATCGCTTAGACGAGCAGATGAGCGACCTTGGCTGCGGGGACTACATCGTCATGCCTATGATTTGTCGCAAGCAAATCAATGTTGGTTTCTAGAAAACCTAGAAGAAAGGAAGATAGAAATTAGAAAAAGAAGCGGCCAGTGAATAAGAAAGTGTGGGAAATGAAATCTATTGTAAAATTACAAAACACTCCAAACTATCATGACTTATTTACGGATTCCTTGAGTATTCTAACATCTATTTGTGTTGCAAAAATTATTAATAAAATTCTCTATTTTTGATAACACTTTTCTTAGTATTCTCACTCTTTTTTACTGTTAGCCGTTTGTAACACTTAAAAGTGTTAGAAATTGAGAAATATAAAATGTTACAAAATCACTATTTTGGTGTAGTGAATTGGAATGTTAAAAGACGAGAAAAGTATTTTAGAAGAAGAATTAGAATTAGCACAAAAATAATGCAAAAAACTATCATCTCAAAATGCTACTCTAACACATGATATAGAGAATAACAAAATAGAGAATTATAAAATTGAAAAAGAAAAGTATGAATTAAAACAAAATTTAGAATTAGCTAATATAGAAATTTCCGATCTCAGAAATAAATTAGATAAAATTACTAACAATGTTTCAAAGTTTAATAAAGGAAAGCAAAATCTAGATAATTTGATAAAGATTTCAAAACCATCAGGAAATAGGAATGGTTTAGGATTTAACAAAAATAACCATAAACGTTCTAAAAATAATATGGTCACTAATAATAATCAAAGTTTTAAGAAGTATAGTACATTATATACAAATTTTAGAAAAACAAAATCTAAATATGAAAATAAGGGAACAAAAATGATTAAGGTATGGATTCCTAAAACAAATAACAAATTGATTAGACAAAAACACATAGATGTATATCTAAAAGAGATAGTTCATAATGAAAATTACATTTCTAAAGGTTCCAAACCTTCATGGGTATGGCTACCTTCTCCTACTAACCCATAGGACCCTAACAAAGGATGTAGGTACCAATTAAAACTCTTTATTTTTTTGTAGGTACCCAAAACCAAAAATAAGGAGAAATGGATACTCAATAGTGGATGCTCCAAACATATGACGGGAACTGCACACATGCTATCAAACATCACTTACATGGCCGGTGGCACGGTCACTTTTGGCGATAATTCCAAAGGGTATGTTATTGGAATTGGAAACGTCATCAATGTCGATACATCTACTTCTCCTATTATTTAATGTTTTATTATTTAAAAACTTAAAACATAATTTACTTAGTATAAGCCAATTATGCGATAAGGGATTTAGAATTGATTTTGAAAAGGATAAATGGAATATCTTTGATCAAAATAAAATTTTAATTTTGAAGGAAATATTTATTTTCTAAACATGAATATTAATCATAATAATGATTTATGTTTAACTACAAATCATGATGATCCATGGATATGGCATAAAGGATTTTGTCATATAAATTTCAAATATATAAACAAATTAGCTAAAACTAATTTGGTAAGAGGATTTCCAAAAATAAATTTCAAAGTTAAAAATCTATGCGATGCATGTCAACTTGGAAAATTAAAGAAAAGCCCGTTTAAACCTAAAACGGAAATCTCTACTAAACAACCTCTTGAATTACTTCATTTGGACTTATTTGGTCCAACTCAAGTATGTTCGATAAATCATAATAAATATGTTTTTGTAATTATAGATGATTTTTCAAGGTATACTTGGACGCTATTTTTAAAACATAAAAGCGATACATTCGAAATGTTTAAATTTTTTGCTAAACAAATTAAAACCCTAATGGATTTAAAAATAAAAAGTATAAGAAGTGATCACGGTGGAGAATTTGAAAACGAATTATTTACAAACTTTTGTAATAAGAAGGGAATTACTCATAATTTTTCATTTCCATGAACACCACAACAAACGAAGTAGTCGAAAGAAAAATTCGCACCTTGCAAGAATGTGCTTGAACTCTCCTAAATGGCAGTGGGTTACCAAAGAATTTTTTGGTCGAAGCAGTTGCTACTGCTTGTTACATATTAAATCGAGTAACTCTTAGACCTATGACTAAAAATACGGGTTATGAAATTTTCTTCAAAAAGAAACCAAAAGTATCATATTTTCGAATATTTGGATCAAAATGCTTTATTCTAAATACAAAAGATAATTTTGGAAAATTCGATTCAAAAGCCGATGGAGGAATTTTTGTTGGATATTCTGATCAAAATAAAGCTTACAGAATTTTTAACAAATGAACAAATGTTATAGTAGAAAGTCTTCATGTCTCGTTTGATGAAAACTTCAAAAATATAAGTAAAGACGACGAAGAAATTTTTGACACTAATCAAAATAGAATTATTGAAAATAATAATAATCAAAATAATATGACCGAAAATAATAATAATCAAAATAATATGATCGAAAATAATACGATTGAAAATAATAATAACAATGATTTGGAATCACCACCCCGCATTTTAAAAGATCATCTTTTTGATAACATAATTTTAAATCTAGATAACAAAGTTTCGACTAAAAGACAAGTAAATCAAATGAGTAATGTAGCATTTATATCTAATTTTGAACCAAAAAATTATAAGGAAGCATCAAATGATGATTTCTGGATTTTAGCAATGCAAAATGAACTTAGTCAATTTGAACGAAATAATGTTTGGGAATTAGTACCAAGGCCAAATGATCAATCAGTAATTGGAAAAAAAATGGGTTTTTAAAAACAAAGCTGACGAAAATGGAAATATTATATGCAATAAAGCAAGATTAGTGGCACAAGGATACAATCAAGATGAAGGCATTAATTATGAAGAGACTTTTGCACCTGTGGCACGTCTTGAAGCCATAAGAATATTACTTGGTTTTACGTGTCATCATAAATTTAAGCTATTTCAAATGGATGTTAAAAGTGCTTTCTTAAATGGTTTTATAAAAGAAAATGTTTACATAGAACAACCACCACTATTTGTTCATGAAATATACCCAGATCATGTTTTTAAACTTAAAAAAGTATTATACGGTTTAAAACAAGCACCTCAAGCTTGGTATGATCGAATAAAATCACATTTAATTAATTCCGGTTTTCAAATTGGTAAAATAGATACAACAATATTTATTAAAAGAGAATAGAAGGATATATTAATTGTTCAAATTTATGTTGATGACATTATATTTGGATCTACGAACAAAAATTTATGTAATGAATTTTCTACAATAATGACAAATGAATTTGAAATGTCTCATATGGGTGAATTAAATTTCTTTTTAGGATTACAAATAAAACAATTAAATAATGGAATATTTATAAATCAACAAAAATACTGTAAAGAACTACTAAAACATTTTGGAATGGATAATACATCAAGTAAACCCACTCCAATGAGTACTTCTACTCATCTAGACAAAGGTGAACACAGAAAAGAGTTTGATCATAAACTATATCGAAGCATGATAGGATCCTTAATATACTTAACCGCTAGTAGACTAGATATTATGATGAGTGTTTGTTCATGTGTAAGATTTCAAGCACAACCTAAAGATTCACATCATCGGGCTGTTAAACGGATTTTATGATATTTAGCCAACACTAAAGATTATGGACTATTTTACCCAAAAGGTAGTACGTTTGAACTTGTATCTTACAGTGATGCAGATTTTGGTGGATGTAAATCGGATAGAAAACGTACAGTGGCACGTGTCACTTTATTGGTCAATCGTTAGTTTCGTGGTTTAGTAAAAAGCAAAATTGCGTTTCTCTTTCAACATGTGAAACCGGATATATTTCTACTGCCTTAGCGTGTGCTCAAGTAATATATATGCAACAAACACTTAAAGACTATGGAAAAATAATAAACAAATCTCCACTATATTGCGATAATACTAGTGCTATAGATTTGTCTAAAAATCCTAATCATTCTCGAACAAAACATATAGATATTCGTCACCATTTTCTGAGAGATAATATTGAAAAAGAAATAATAACTCTAGAATTTGTTAATACCGAAAATCAAATAGCTGATATTTTTACAAAACAATTAAGTGAACAAACTTTTATTAAGTTAAGACGAGATCTAGGAATTTGTATGTACAATGAATTGATTAACTAAAGTTATAGAAATAATGTTTAGTTCACTTGTCTGTAATGCTTATATGAAATTTAAACTAAAACTAATTTTTATAACTTCGAATTAACCACTACCACATAATTTTTTTTAATAACAACCATTTAAAATCCTATGGTTTAAATCATTTCTCTTAACTACTTTTCTAAATATAATGAAATTTTATATTATAAATTCAGTTATATACTAATTAGAAATAAATAAACACAGATAAATTTTCTAAAAACAAATAAAATGATGTCTTCCGATCACGACTCCATCAATTCAACTATCGACTACAAATCCCCCTCGTCCAATAGCACTTACATATCTCCAACAAAAACCACTCCTACATCATCTCCTTCTCTAAACATCATCGCTTCACCAACATACCATACTGGCTTTTCTCCGAAAGGGAAAAAGGTAAACAATCAATTGATCTGAAGTCATCATCTCTTTTTGACAAAGTCGATGTGATATATCAACAATAGATGATTGGCGTTCAACGTGAAATGTATTACGAGCAACGTCGTCAAGGATCCCATTTAAATTTTCTCAAAAAGTGTATTCTCGCAATTTGTGGTCATTCACCAACGAAAGATTGCATACACCAAAAGTCTCCTCGATTACAAGAAACTCCTAAAAAATACATAACATTACTCCGAGAAACCTATGCAAACCAGGACCATCAAACCAACCTTGGATTGACACCCCAGTTCATCCAAGTTGGTCTCCACTCAGGTCATTACTTGATGATACAAAAGTTGAACCAAATTCATAGGATATTCAACAAATTAATAATTCTGAATTTTCCAACAAGAACTAAAAACTTTTGTTATATATCATATACATTATATTTATTTATTGATGATTGATATGTATTTTGGTTAATATATTTTAATAAAAAATTTATATTGAAATTTTCCCTATATATCATAATTTGCATATCACAGACGTCCGTGAATAGACTACAGATGTCTGTCAACACCTTCGGAAAAAATTTCCCTATAGCCACAGACGTCTGTGGATACATCACAGACGTCTATGAGCACTCTCTGTTTAAAACTTTTTTAGCCATAGACGTCAGTGGATCCAACACAGACGTCTGTCTAAACTCTCAACCTTAAAATTACTGAAGCCACAGACGTCTGTGCCTTCTTCACAGACGTCTGTCACTGCTCAGCCAGCAGCCCTATATAAAGAAATTTACTCCTCGTTTCACCTTACCTCCATTCCAACTTCTGATTTCTAAAACCCTATATTTCAAAACTTCCAAATTGTCAAATCAATGGCTCCTAAGAAGATTCCCGTCTCCAAAAAGCAAAAACAAGGCCAACCGTCTTCCTCCGCTCAATAACCGGTAACACAAGCTCATATTACCCAATGGCTTCGAAATAATCCTAACGCAATTAGACGGTTCGAGGCTCTTACCCAAAAGAAGATTCACTATGGACCTTTTTACCGTCTTGACAATGTTATGGAATATGAAATTCTTGGAATTACAAGGATGCCCGCTATTGCAATTTGATTAGCTATGATGCAAATAAGGTAATCATTGACCCTCTTGCTATTTACCTCTTCTACTCCAATTTATGTGGTTCAAAGATTTGGAATCCTGAGAATGATGAGGGTTGGTCTTGGTCCAGCATGTGTGGAAAAGTAGTTAAAATAGATGTATATATGATTGGTCGAATTTTAGGACGTTTTTATGAGGGGATTGATTTAATTGATATACCGGATCACAGTCTATTACCTAGGGATGAAGTTACCAATCAACTGTGGGAGGATAAAATGCAACAATGGAAATCTATCTTCGACCTTGTGCCAGACTTTTAAATCGTATGATAATTAATACCATTATTCCTCGTCTAGGTAGTCATGAACAAATTTATCCCAATCATAGAGCTTTGTATGCCATATTTGCTCGCCTACGGGTTAATTGGGCAAAATTTATTCATTACCAAATTAAAGGATTTTGGTCGTAGCATCATTGTTCCATTGTTTATGCTCCTTATATCATGCGCATCTTGCAAAATCTTGGCGTTCCTTCATATGTATCACAATACGAAGAATTCCCACAAAAGATAGTGGTCCGCGATATTTATCACAATGCATCTTCCCAAAAGCTCTCCTCGTATTATCCCCTTTATCTAATGGACTCAACAACAACAAGAAGAAGAACATCATGGTCCTCCTCCAACTAGCGCTCCTCAGCAAACCTACTCCCCTCATACTTCCCAACAACCACCTTCGTCCAGTCGTCATACCGAATATTATTCCGACTCCGAAATACAAGAAGCTCGTCTTAAACCAACACCGGAAGAATTTCTTTCTGATTTTGCCATCAAAAATCAAAGAATAATCACGGCCAATTAGCGAGCTTTAAATAGAAAGATGACGAGATTAGAATGTTCTTCCTCCACTAGGATGACAAAGATGGAGAAGACATTGGAAAAAGTGGTCTCCACTTTAGGGAAAGTAACGCGCAAGGTACGTGGTCGATCTTCCTCACGATCATCATCCTTGCCTTCCCCAACACCTCCACCTTGGGTTCAAACACCAGTTTATCAAGCGCAACTCTCTACCAAAGATACATCACACGATCAAAGTGCTCAAGGGAAGACTCCTATTGACGTACAACCCGAGGAAGAGGAAGAAGACAGTGATGAGATGTACATGTCCGATACTCCACATTTTCAACAACCATACATGACATTTCAAGGCCTATCTATTCACAAAGATGAGGAGTACAATGACCAGACACAGTGGCCAGGTACATATGAGCAGGATCCATCTTCTTACTGGGAGTATTTTGAGAATTACAAAGGATTATCTTATTCGCATAATCAGTATAATTAGACTTTATTTTCTGTTATTTTGTAACTCTTATGCTTATTTGCCTTCCTATTTTAACAACTTTTGTTTTTCATTTTATGCTGAACATTAATATTTGATGATAACATGCCATGATTATTTACTATATTCATATCATTTATTGTTTCCCTCCATTTTGATAATGACAAAAAGGAAGAAATCTATGCATATACATATGGGGAGAAGCATATACATAGGGGGAGACAAAATATAGACAAACATGATAATACTTCTATTCTATTGTTGATATCTGATTATATGGTTAATATTTGAATGTATAGTTGATTTGTGATTGTATAGTTGTCATCATCAAAAAGGGGAAGATCGTTAGAACCTCCAACTTATGTTTCAATGATAACTACTATACAATCATATCCATATATAGACTTTATCAAGATTGCAGGTATATACTACAAGCAGACACCATATTGAGACTCAAAGAGAAACGAAGATTCATTAAATAGACTAAGGTTATTCTACTGTAAAATAGTCGTAGATAAAATATTGTTAAGGTCTCCTTGAGTATATATGCATACACGATCACACACAATTTTATATACATCAAAATCTAGTGGAAAACTGTTTTTCACCTCACAGACGTCTAAGGTATACTCACAGACATCTGTGACAAGTCTCGGGCTAAAAATTAAAACTAGTCACAGACGTCTATCATTATACCATAAACGTTTGTCATGGAAAAAACTATCATATTTGAAAAGACACTTCTTTTTTAAACTAAAGGAAAACATTTTTCATGAAGAGTTGCTGCCATTAAAACAAAAAGATTTCTTCGAAGAGTAACAACTCTTCATCTACACCTCTCTGATTCTATAAATAGCTTCTTGATTGAGAAGTAGAAATAATTTACTTAAGTTGATTTGATCTATTCTTTACTCTCTTGATTTCAAAGCACTCTCTTACATATACACTATTTACATACTATCAATCCATTATAACCTTTTGGCTAAATCACTTCCTACAACTCAAAGCAATCATATTCATATACTCAAAGGAGATCATAGGAATATTTGTACTATAAGTCAAAAACTATGTTATTGTAACACAAGATTGTCGAAGACACTTTTGTATTAAGCACATTCCTCCGGGCGATGTGAGGGTAGTTTGTTTAAAGGAAATACCGAAGGGGAGCTTCGGGACTGGACATAGGACGGGAGGTCCGAACCAGTTAAAAAACTCTGGTTTGCACGCTTTTTATATTTTACTATTTATTATCTACTATTGTATTGATTTATATACTTGCATATTATACACAAATTAGATAGTATACGATCCACTAGACTTTCAGCGGTTACATATTGATAGTGATTAGATAACTATAGAATAACTCACTCGATAGTTTTTTGCTAGTTAATATTACCAAGGTCAAATAGAAAATATCGATGTAAATAATTTACATAGTTCTCTTTACTTGAGAATACTATCGAACTTCAATATGAAAGCTCCACTTTGATTAAAGTAAATCATGGCATGACGTCCATTGAATGACTATAGTTGGGTTGAGTGGAAGTATTTGAAGTGAAACACTATTCCAGAGACGATTCGTCTCCTCAGTTATGCGAGGTTAGTATCAAGGTCGGCTAAATTCAACTCAAAGTTAAAAACTCTGACCAAAGTAGTTTGGTTACTATTGAACCAAGGACTTTGTATTTGGACTACAGAGTTGAAAATGGACGATTGTAGAATTTGACCATTACCAAATTCCATAAGTCAAGTGACATGGTTTTGACGAAGAGAATTGGTATAATTAATTGTCACTATTGGTAACGCTTAATAAAGTAAAATTGGATTTTACCGAAAACAAATAAGCAATAAATTTGGCCATAATGTCACACCACTTAGTAACTGACGTGTGAACGTTAATATTTGTTTAATATTAATTGCTGAACAAATTTACACCTAAGAGTAACACAACCAAAACGTTGAATATTACTTTTACCACCTAATTTAATTAATTTATAAATTAATGAAATTAATTAATATTTATGAAATATTAATTATAAAATTTTATTTGATATATATTAAACAATATTAAATAGTGTATTTATAATAGTTATAAATATACCGATCGATATACGATATCAGTATGCGTTTAAATAAGATTTAAAATTGCATTGAATATTGATCAGACTTGGACCAAATTTTAGGACCATTTGGGCATGATATTTTTGAATGTAGGAGGAAAGATTTGGGCGGCCATTGATGGAAATTGGGAAGGATTTCGAATGCTCAAAAGAGTGGAATTTGTAAGACAGAGATATTAGAATGTTGTCTAATTTTCACTCTCTTGGCTTCCTTTTTGTAAGCCACCTTTTACACCATTTATTTCGACACTTTTTCTATCCTTCCTCTCAGATAATTTCAGCCAGCAACCATTCTCTCTAGGCCTCAAAAATCCAGGTATAAAATTACATCAAAACTCTTTGATTCGATCATCGGTGGTAAGGCAATTCAAGAGCTAGCAACTTCTGATTCGTGAACGGATTCAGGTAGATCAATTTAACTTTTCAACTTGTATGCAAGGGCTTTTGTGAAAGTTAAATCTCTATTTTATCTTTATTATTTCATATTTATATCATATTTTTTATGTAATAGGATGTTTCATTATATTACGAATCATGTATATCAAAATGCTGTCACAAGTCGGTTGGTTGTGTATATTAGTACATTTATATAAAAAAATAAAAAAATTTGTAAGCCTACTTATTAGATGCTTACGGGCCATTAATAAAAATTTTTAGGTATAAATAGTATTATTAAATGATTTAATTAATTAAAATTTATTTTAAAAGATTAATATTATACATCATATGTTTTAAAATTTTAAAATAATTTATTTGTAACAAAATGCAGTCAGCAACAAATAATTATAATAATTGTTACTTGAATAAATATATTTAATTATTTATTTAACCTAAAATTATTTATGTAATTTAAATAATTTTGCATATAAATATTTATCTATTACAAATAATAAAATTTTATATAAAAATATTACACAACACATTATATGCATAAAACTTTTGAAAATAATATTTTTATATGTTTATTTTAATTTTTACATGGCTTTTAATTTTAAAATGATTTAAAAATGAAAAGAAAATAAAAAAAAATTATATGTGTTTAGCCGAGAGAAAAATTTGCAGAAATATAATTTAAAAAAATTTAATTTTATTATTTGTATTAATATATATATATATATATATATATTTTAAAATAAAATATTATTTTAACAATTATTCATGGCTTATATATTATATTGTTTACACACACACACACACACACACACATATATATATATATATATATATGTATGTATGTATGTATAAGTTAAAAATTATTTCACCTTGGTTGCAATTTTTTTATAAGTTAAAAATTATTCAAAGGAAAATAATATTCAAATTATTCAAAATTACGAGGTTGCAAGTTTTCATCAATGGGGACTAGGGTTGTTCTTCCTACCGTCTCTTCCTTTTTCTTTCGTTCTCTTCTTTTGTCTCCCTTATGTTTTCGCTCTGTTCTCCCTAAACCCCAGCTTTCCCTTTTGTTGTGACTTGCAACCTTGTCCATTCATAAACCCCTCTTTTTTCTTCCTCGGATCTTATCTGAATCGCTTCTCCTTACTTGCTTCTCTATTCCGATTTTGACCACCGTTCGGTTGTTGTACTTTGGTCCTTCTTCTGGTCAACCTGTCGCGCTTTCGCACCTTTCAATTCACCCTTGGTGACTGCCTGCAGCAGAAGTGGCGACCTATTGAACCGGTTTGGCGCTTTATGGTTTCAGTTGTCTACTATTTGGCCTTTGTACGTTCAATTGGTTTGGTCTTAGTCGGTTTTCATTGCTTCTGGTTTTGTTTGGTGGAGCATTTTTGTTAGATCTTTTTTGGGTTTTTGTGATGGTAGCCATGTCAAGATGAATTCTCTTTGGGGCTTGGTTGGCTCCGAGAAGTTCATCTGTGGGTTGGCTTCTACCTTTTCTTTTCCATCTTGGTTGGTTAATGCCATGATCTGATTTGTTATCTTTGATGGACTATTTCCTGGTCATGCTTTGTTTTGGTGTTTATTCTTCTCAAGGGAGACTTTTGTTAGTCCATGAGATGATGGTTTTGATGACAACAACCTTAGAATAGATTATAAAATATAAATACTAACATTACAAGTTTAGATATATATGTATATGCAGGATCTAACCATGCAGGTATCAAGAATGAAGACTGTACAATATAGAGATTCAAGATATAGAGATAGAAGACTCATGAGTATCAAGATTATCAAGGGTTCAAGAGTTCAAGGTTAAGTTTGTTTTATTAGGAATATTTGTTAAAACTCGTAGAAAAGCACTGGCATCTTAATATCCAATTTATTCGTGGAATGGAATCCACTTCGAGCCCATTAAAGGGATGGAACCCTAAGTAGGATGGAACCTACGAAAATCTAGTGGTACATTGTTTTGTATCCACTAATTTTAATTCAAATGATTTTACAAAATTATCTTGTTTTCAAAATGATTTCAAAACTTTCCTTTTAAAAGATTCAAAACTCTCTATCCTGATTTTAAATAATTTTAGCCTCAAAACATCTTTAATTTCAAAGTCAAATTACTCCTGATTTTAAATGTCTTTTCAAATAATATATTTAACTTTTAATATTTATACTTAGATTTAAATATAAAATTATAGTTAAATTATGTATATATTGTTCTTTATATTTACTTATGAATTTCAACTATATTCAAGTATATTTATAAAGTTTTAAATAGTTTTTATATAAGATAAATATTATTTTTATAGAAATTCAAAATATCAACTTTGGCTGAGGGATGTCGACATGCCCCTAGGCACTATGTCGACATAGTGACAGTTGAAGTTCAAAATTCAAATTTCAAAAGAAGTGTCTATTCGCCATAACTCTTCATGAATGGTCATGGCTGTTGCTCTTCTATAAATAGGGGTCAGTTTCAACGAATTTTTAATCACTTTTTTCTAGTTTTCACTCCTCTTCTTCTTCCACATTTCTTAATACAAAATCATACCATTACTCTGCCGAAATCAACATCGAATCATACTCGATTACTTCTAGTTTGATTCTCCATCAATATCTCTACAAGGTTCTCAGTGCTATTCAGAGTTATAGACTTCTTTGTAATATATTAGTGAGAAAAGGTGTGATTGTAGCCTTGGAAATCAATTAAGCGAGCAAGGGTGTGATTGTAGCCCTGGAAATCAATTGGGTGAACTTGTTGCCCCGGAAATCAAGTATCTCTACCCAGAGGATTGTCATTCTGGAGGGTGTACCTCGTAGCCTTGAAACCGAGGGTTGTAATTGTTGAATTGTTGTTGAAAGGAAATTCGTACTTGTGTTGCGGGACTTGATGTAGGGTAACTCCGAACCAGTATAAAATTCGGTGTGTTCTTTCCTTTACTGCTTTTACTTTATATTTGCATCTGTGTTTGATTCTGTGTTCATATCTGCGTCTGATAAGTGTATACACTATTAACAAATTAAGATAAAACTCAAAAAGATTAACAAATTTCTTAAAACACTATTCACCCCCCCTCTAGTGTTAATTCTAGCCTTAAGATCCTTTCCGCATTTCTCACATTTGGTATCAGAGCTTTATTTTCAAAAGTTTCATAATCTGAATTTTGAAAAGTTTTAAAATGGCTATTTTTGAAAAATCTGTTAAAACTAGTTTAGAATTGTTTAAATTATCATTGTTCCATGAGTCTGCATATGAATGTTATTCAAATTCTAGTTGTCTACCCAAATTTTATAATGTGCAGGAAAGATGCTTTATGGGTATTGAGGAATCAATCCACAATGGACAATCTGTGCAGATCAAAAGGAATAAGTGGATACTTGATAGTGGTTGCTCTAGACACATGACTGGTAATCCAGATATGCTGAATAATATTATATACAAAGACGGAGGACTGGTTAACTTTGGAGACAACTCGAAAGGATACGTGATTGGCATCGGCAATGTCGGTAACTCTGAAACTCCTATTATTACTAATGTTTTGCTAGTTAAGAATCTGAAACACAATCTGCTAAGTATAAGTCAACTATGTGATAAAGGATATAAAATTAAATTTGAAAAAGATAAATGTCATATTGAAGATAATAACTCAACCATAATATTTGAGGGAACTAGGAAAAAGAATATTTATATTCTTAGTATGAAAGTTTCAAATGATAACCTATGTCTTTTGGTAAATACAAGTGACCCTTGGATTTGGCATAAGAGATTTGGACATTTGAATTTCAAACTCTTATCTAGACTGTCAAATCATGATCTAGTAAGAGGTCTCCCTAAAATGAATTTTAAAGTAGATAGTTTATGTGATGCATGTCAATTAGGAAAGCTTAGAAAAAGTTCCTTTAAATTAAAAGATATGATTTCAACTTCAAAACCCCTTGAGTTACTTCATCTTGATTTATTTGGTCCATCTCAAATTCTGTCAATAAATCATAGTAAATATGTTTTTGTAATTGTAGATGATTATTCTAGATTTACATGGACAATATTTTTGAAACATAAAAGTGATACTTTTGAATGTTTTAAATTTTTTACAAAAAGGATTCAAAATCAATTATCTTTAAAAATTATAACTATACGTAGCGATCACGGTGGTGAATTTGAAAATGAAAAGTTTGAGGAATTCTGCAATAAGAAGGGAATAACTCACAATTTCTCATTTCCAAGAACTCCACAACAAAACGGAGTAGTTGAACGTAAAAATAGAATGATACAAGAGTGTGCGAGAACTATGCTTTCAGGTAGTAATTTACCAAAACACTTTTGGGCAGAAGCTGTTGCTACCGCCTGTTATATTTTGAATAGAATTATAATTAGACCTTTAACTGATAAGACACCTTATGAACTTCTTCATGGAAAGAAACCTAAGGTATCATACTTCAGAATTTTTGGAAGTAAATTTTTTATTTTAAATACAAAAGATAATTTGGATAAATTTGATCCTAAATTCGACAAAGGAATCTTTATCGGATATTCTAATAGAAGTAAAGCTTATAGAGTTTTTAATTTAAGATCTAACAACATCGAAGAAACAATGCATGTTTTGTTTGATGAAAATTTAAAAGATTTTGAAATTACAAATGATGAAGAGGATTTAATTACTCAAAACCAAGAGTCAACTGAAACTAATAATGAATTAAATCATCCTAATAAAAGGATTAGACTTTTAAAAGATCACCCTATAGAAAATATACTTGGAGATATGCAATCTGTTGTTAAAACTAGAAATCAACTAAGTCAAATGAGTAATGTAGCTTTTATATCATCTATTGAACCCAAAAATCCTAAAGAAGCATTAACTGATGATTCATGGATTTTGGCTATGCAAGGAGAATTAAATCAATTCACTAGAAATGAAGTTTGGGAACTTGTTCCTAGACCTGAAGATAAAACTATAATTGGAACTAAATGGGTCTATAAAAATAAAATGAATGAACAAGGTGAGGTCGTTAGAAATAAAGCACGATTAGTCGCCCAAGGTTATTGTCAAGAAGAAGGTATAGATTGTGACGAAACCTTTTCTCCTGTAACAAGATTAGAAGCCATTAGGATTCTACTTGCTTTCGCAAATCATAATAATTTCAAATTATATCAAATGGATGTTAAAAGTGCATTTTTAAATGGATTTGTAAAAGAAGAAGTATATGTTGAACAACCACCACTTTTGGAAGATGAAAATTTACCAAACCATGTGTACAAACTTAAGAAAGCTTTATATGGTCTAAAACAAGCTCCTAGAGCCTGGTATGATAGACTAAAATCCTATTTATTACAATCAAATTTTGAAATTGGTAAAATAGATAATACTCTTTTTATTCAAAGAAATAAAAATGATATTCAACTAGTTCAAGTATACGTAGATGATATCATTTTTGGTTCAACTAACTTCGAAATAGAATTTTCTAAAATAATGACAAAAGAGTTTGAGATGATTCATATGGGTGAATTAAACTTCTTTCTAGGATTGAAAATAAAACAGTTAGATAATGGTATTTTTATTAGTCAGGAAAAATATGCTAAAGACCTAGTTAGTAAATTTGGTTTGACTACTGCGAGTGGAAAACTTACTCCCATGGCAACCAATGAGTACCTTAGTAAAGAAGATCTCTCGAAAGATGTAGATCAAAAGTTATATAGAGGAATGATTGGATCACTACTCTATATCACTGCTAGTAGACCTGATATCATGCATAGTGTTTGTCTCTGTGCAAGATACCCATCCTAAAGAAACTCACTTAAAAGCTGTAAAACATATCATAAGATATATTAAACACACCTCTGATTATGGCTTATTTTATCCTAAAAATGATTCATTTGATTTAATATCATACTGTGATGCTGACTATGCTGGATGTAAATCAGACCGAAAAAGTACAAGTGGAACTTGTCACTTTTTGGGACATTCTCTGGTTTCCTGGTTTAGTAAAAAGCAAAATACAGTTTCTTTATCAACAACTGAAGCAGAGTATATTTCTGCTGCTTTGGCTTGTTCTCAAGTAATATATATGCAACAAACTTTAAGAGATTTTGGATTAAATATCTCAAAATCGCCAATTTATTGTGATAATACTAGTGCAATAAATTTATCTAAAAATCCTACTCATCATGCTCGAACTAAACATATTGATATCAGACACCATTTTCTCAGAGATAATATAAGTAGAGAAGTAATTACTCTCGACTATATCAATTCTGAAAATCAAATTGCTGATATTTTAACAAAACCCTTAAATGAATCTACATTTACTAAATTAAGAAGAGAATTAGGTATTTTCTCATTAACTGAAATATAAAATATAAATAACGAGTATAATTAAAATTAATTCAAAATAAATTAAAAAGGCAAAAATTCAAGGACCATGTCGACATCCCCACTAGACCCATGTCGACATATAACGTTTTTATTTTATTTTTTTAAATTTCCCACCAAAATTCAAAAATTTAGTTATATATTCTTCTCTATTTCGAATTCTTATTCATTCTCTCTGGTTTCTCTTCATTTTCTATTCTAAAATATATAAAATAATGGCATCTTCCTCTAAATCAAACATAAAATCAACTTTCTTATTCCCTTCTCCTACTTTAGGTCCATTCCAATGCTCTACTCTCGCACGTGTAACTAAATTGGAGGAGTCTATGAAGGATACTCTTCAGATGTTGACTGAAATTCAAGCGACTCAACTTCGTATGGCGAAAGAGCAAGAAAGGCAAGGCAGGATTCTTAGGAATTTACAAAAATTCCTAATGGATAACCAGGCCAACCCTATCTTGATCGATGAAGATTCTTCACTCAATCAAGAACATGAGGTCAGCAACGAAGAAGAAGAAGAAGAACCAATGGAAGAAGCACACGAGGAGGATAATGACCAAGTAGTATGCATTGGAGAAGTGTGTTTTGACAAAAATGGGAATCTTGTCGAATAACGTGGAAATTTCTGTTTCCACTATCCAAACTGTTCAGTTCATAAATCTCCTATGTTTAGAAACACACATTAGTTTCTTTTCTTTCTTTCCGTTGTTATTTATGTTTTTATGTTTTTCAAACGCAAATGTAAATAAAACCATACTCGTAATAAATAAACTCATGTTCTTATATGTGTTAGTATAATTGTGAATTCTTAGTTAGGATAGTTTAGGATTATATTTCTGTATTAGATTTAAGTGTTAATTATTTATGATAACACTATCATTATAATCACACGTAATAGAGTGATAAGTTTTAGGGGGAGTTATATAGTTTGGAGTTATCTAGTTTAGAGTTAGTTTTAGTTTTTGTTGATGACAAAGGGGGAGAAGTATAAAATAGGATAGTTAGGCATAGATTAAGGGGGAGTTATTAGAGTTATTAGGATAGAAGGAATATTTTATAAACAAAGGTTGTCATCATCAAAAAGGGGGAGATTGTTAGTCCATGAGATGATGGTTTTGATGACAACAACCTTAGAATATATTATAAAATATAAATACTAACATTACAAGTTTAGATATATATGTATATGCAGGATCTAACCATGCAGGTATCAAGAATGAAGACTGTACAGTATAGAGATTCAAGATATAGAGATAGAAGACTCATGAGTATCAAGATTATCAAGAGTTCAAGAGTTCAAGGTTAAGTTTGTTTTATTAGGAATATTTGTTAAAACTCGTAGAAAAGCACCAGCATCTTAATATCCAATTTATTCGTGGAATGAAATCCACTTCGAGCCCATTAAAGGGATGGAACCCTAAGTAGGATGGAACCTACGAAAATCTAGTGGGACATTGTTTTGTATCCACTAATTTTAATTCAAATGATTTTACAAAATTATCTTGTTTTCAAAATGATTTCAAAACTTTCCTTTTAAAAGATTCAAAACTCTCTATCCTGATTTTAAATAATTTTAGCCTCAAAACATCTTTAATTTCAAAGTCAAATTACTCCTGATTTTAAATGTCTTTTCAAATAATATATTTAACTTTTAATATTTATACTTAGATTTAAATATAAAATTATAGTTAAATTATGTATATATTGTTCTTTATATTTACTTATGAATTTATACTATATTCAAGTATATTTATAAAGTTTTAAATAGATTTTATATAAGATAAAAATTATTTTTATAGAAATTCAATATATCAACTTTGGCTGAGGGATGTCGACATGCCCCTAGGCACTATGTCGACATAGTGAAAGTTGAAGTTCAAAATTCAAATTTCAAAAGAAGTGTCTATTCGCCATAACTCTTCATGAATGGTCATGGCTGTTGCTCTTCTATAAATAGGGGTCAGTTTCAATGAATTTTTAATCACTTTTTTCTGGTTTTCACTCCTCTTCTTCTTCCACATTTCTTAATACAAAATCATACCATTACTCTGCCGAAATCAACATTGAATCATACTCGATTACTTCTAGTTTGATTCTCCATCACTATCTCTACAAGGTTCTCAGTGCTATTCAGAGTTATAGACTTCTTTGTAATATATTAGCGAGAAAAGGTGTGATTGTAGCCTTGGAAATCAATTAAGCGAGCAAAGGTGTGATTGTAGCCCTGGAAATCAATTGGGTGAACTTGTTGCCCCGGAAATCAAGTATCTCTACCCAGAGGATTGTCATTCTGGAGGGTGTACCTCGTAGCCTTGAAACCGAGGGTTGTAATTGTTGAATTGTTGTTGAAAGAAAATCCGTACTTGTGTTGCGGGACTGGATATAGGGTAACTCCGAACCAGTATAAAATCCGGTGTGTTCTTTCCTTTACTGCTTTTACTTTATATTTGCATCTGTGTTTGATTCTGTGTTCATATATGTGTCTGATTAGTGTATACACTATTAACAAATTAAGATAAAACTCAAAAAGATTAACAAATTTCTTAAAACACTATTCACCCCCCTCTAGTGTTAATTCTAGCCTTAAGATCCTTAATCTGCATTTCTCACAACTTTGGCTTGGTGTGCAATACGTGGCTCCTCTGTGTCCTACGTGACTAAACATGATTATATATATATATTATAAAAGATTTATGATGTGACTAGATATAATTATGACAAGTTATATTATTTAATTCAATTTGCACCTATAAATACCACCCCTCTCCTCTTCCATTTCATAAGTTTTCTTCTTCACTTTCTCAATCTTTCTCCTTCTCTTTAATGGCCTCTCATCTTAAAATAATTATGGAGAAATTTATAGCAAATAATATTTAAATATATATAGTATATGCATATATACATAAACACTTCGAAAATCTACTCAATCTCCTCCTCCACCCCTTAGAAGCTCACGGCCACCTCATCTCCACCTCAAAGCCGAGAGCACCACCACCTAAGAAACATGGTCAAGCACTCCTATGCCTTGGCTGAACACATATAGGAAGAAGGAAGGAGTTCGAAAGGCTCCGAAGCAAGTAAAAGAGGAAGAAGTGCCGCCGGAGTTGAAAGAGAAGTCTACAAAAAAGTTAGGTGGAGTGGAACTAATTGTGAGTACTCAACATTTTAATTTACTAATTAATCTCTCAAGTTAATGATATGAAAGTTTAATATTTTGGATAATTAAGTGTTTGATTACTTGGATAATTATTTGGTTGATTAGATGTTGTTAAGTTGGTTGATAACTTGGTTGATGAATGATGAAAAGAAAACCATAATTGAAATGGTTAAGTAACTAACCATAGTTATTTCATGAAGCATAAATCCATATGGATGTGTATATGAAGTTATTTAGCCTCTTAATGGTTTTAAGAATATAAGAAGATTGAAAATGAATATTATAATATTATAATATTATGAAATGATTAATATGGAAAATATTGGTTTAAATGTTTGAAAATGGTTTATAAACATTAAAATTCAAATTGGAAAAGTTTTGTCAAATAATGAATTTGGAGTCAAAAATAGGCGCGTCGTGTAACGTTAGTTCGCGATTTCACGCCGTAAAGGTTAAATCTTTCTGTAGGATGGAATCAGAGTCGGATTTCTTTGCAACAAGAATTTTCCGAACTCTTATGACTATTGTTTCAAATAAAAGAAAAGGATCAAGATTCCGTTTAATACATTTTGAAATATGAGTAAAACAAGTTTTTGGAAAAATCACGGTTTTGCAGTTCGGAATCCATAACTGGATTTCTTTGAAAATAATGTTTAGAATTGTTTAAAAATATGAATTAAATCTTATAAATCTTTAAAAATGTTTTAAAAGTGATTCGGGTTATAAAAATGAATTTCCAAATGATAAAAGTCGTTTTGATTAATATAGCTTAAAAAAAGCATTTTTCGTAGCATTTTCTGCAATACTTTTCCATAACTTTTGAAATACAGTTTTAAACGCAACCGTTCTTTTCAAAATCATTTGTAAATATTTTCAAATGGTTAATAAATTATTTTAAAGTTAATTTTAAAGGATTTATGGAACGATTAAAGATTTAATGATTTGGAGTCGATCAAATAACTTGACCGCCTTATGGGTATCAGAGAGATAGTGTCTAGGCTTGAGTTTAGAAAACCAGTTTCCTGCTCTCCCTGGCTATCTAGACTGGCTCGACGGAGGGGATAGTAAATTTGATTTACTCGGATCAAAATTTTCCAAAGTATAAAGGATATAATTTTTCAAATATACATAACTTGGATTTTATGTAGATAATCTTCTTGTACTCGGTGTCAAAGCTCGAAGAGGGAACCCATACTATTCGTGGAATTTAAAAGGTGATTTCGCCGTTATTCCGCCCATAGTACTGGTTGAATATAGGAATTAATAATGAGTAGAATTAGATGATTTCTATAGATTCTGCTCACTTAATATTTACTGGTTTTGGATTAACATCCTAGATAACATGGTTTTAACTCAATCAAAGTTTTGAGTTTTGAATTAAGAAATCTTTGTAAAGATTTAAACAAATGATTTGGAAATATTTTCCTAAGTAAAAGATGAATTAATTTGGAATTATTCCAAGATTTATAGAGGTTTAAATTTACCAAATGGTTTGATAAATAAGGCTTAATGATTCCATATACCGTTAAGAAGGTAAAGGAATAGTTAAATGAATATATCTCTAAGAGATATTTATGAGTGAATAAAAAGATGAATTAAATTGAATGATGATTGATAGTCACATATGAACTTAACATCATTTTAATCGATGATTGGTTTGGAGAAACCGGGGTCGGATTTGGGTAACTCCTATTTGAAAACCACTTCGAACCAATGTATACGTTCGAAAGTGAAGACATGTTGAAGATAACGTTTATTGAAGACTGAAGATCTTCATAGCGAAGGGACTGCTTGTTGACATTCTCTGGGTCGCTCCTAATATAGAGACATTTATTGTAGCAGGTATCCTATCATGTTTTGAAATCTTCAGATTGCAAGGACTACTCACTACTAATGGTAGTAGGAGGAGTGCCTTCGGTTTCGTTCAGTCCCAGAACGAACTTGTATGGATGAGTGTCTAACATTGCATTTCTAAATTAAGAACGTTGATTTTTACAAACGTGCATCTATGGGTGGCGTAGGAGGCAACTCCTATTAGCTTAACACCCTTTTCTAAGACATACGATCTTGGAGGTTGTATTTTTGTGGAAGTCAATTAGTGATAAATGGAAATGGTAGTGTGTCATTCAAAGTGGAACCAGTTGGTTAGTTAGAGCGTAGCCTCACGAGCCTCACATCCCAGAAATGATACGGGATACTATGTGGTCTGAAGAACACACATTCGGGCTGTTGGTTGATATATATGGTGGTGTCCATTGGGGGGGCATTGGGGGAAGGCATCCCTCAAGGAATTTATTGCCCCATTTATTTGAAGATAGTAGCAAGCTTGCAAAAAGTGATAAGGCTACCGGATATTGGTAGTGCAGCAAGTAGAGTTCCAAGTGACTTGCTTGAGAAAAGCGATTAAGGCACCGTGGGAACTATGTTTGCTATGCATGGATCGAAGGAAAAGGCCACTAGTTCCTTGTCATGTTGGAAATCCAATTCTAATACGAGCTTTACGGTTTTGATTGTATTCCCAAAATAGGTGTAATGCTTTGCAAACATTTCAGCCACCCCTTTGGTTTGACCTAGTCCGGATATATTATCATAGACTTAGTCTGGGTATTGATACTAGTTTTATATATATTTACTTGAAAAAGGTTTTCGAAATCCATTTCATTAAAGATAATATCAAAGTGTTTTTCTGTATAAAGTATTTTGGTTATCATAGGATAAAAACCCGTCTGTGTTTATGTATGGTGTGGTCTTACGAGATACTATTCTTTTCAAAGGTTTGTTTAGTACTCATCTATGACTCCATCATATGCTTATGGTTCGAGTATCTCAAGCTGGTATATCAAGCCTGATCCGGGTATTTTTGATACTCGGGTAAGATCCGAGTAGTTTCAAGTTTAGCTGAAGACGCTTGGAGTATCCAGAGGAGAGCTAGAGATCTTCATCTACGTATGGACATATTCTATTATCCGCTGCATCTATTGCATTTGTTTTTATTTTTCAACAATTGTAAGGGTAGAGGATTTATAACTTTCCAGGCTATATCTAGGTTAGACTCTGATATTGTATTCAAATTTTTCCGTTGTAAAGATTTTATATTAAAATAATATATGTTGTTCGATTCGTGTGAGATTTTGTTCTATCTTTATTTTCGTTTTTCCTAACAATCGGGCTTTCCGGCACTTGGATTTGCGGCACAAGGAGGTATTAGTGTTGATTTTTGAGGGTCAAAAACCCCAGTCATTACATTTGGTATCAGAGCTTAGGTTGAGCGAATACCTAGGCTTTGGTGGGGTAAAACTCATTATAGATAGGGTTAGTAATACCCTAGAATGAGTGACTCATTAGAGATAGGGTTAGTAAAACCCTAGAATGAGTTTGAGAGTATTATATATATATGAGTGTGTATTTGTTAATTGATATAAAAATACTTTATGTTGATTTATCTGTCGAGTTTTTTATAGATTCTGGTCGGTACGTGGGACGCCACGATATCGATAAGGGTTTCTAAACACTTAAAGAAGGCAAATCAACACACCATTTTTAAAAGGAGTATATTTTATATATACAAAAGTCTAAATATTAGTTTGGTGTGGAAAATTTATAAGATGTTATCCCTTTGAAAAGTTCCAAGAATCAGGTCCTGGTCTATTTGGTGATGGTGGGAATAATCTTCTATGTATCGACCATATGTTGGCTTGGGCGAATGGTATCGAACACTTGGTATATTATTCTTATTACCACTGTATAATCAAGGCAAGTTCAAAGCCAAACAAGTTAAATCAAATAATTTGGATAATGGTATGAAACCTCTAATAATAACTTAGTATATCATTTAGGTAAGGATGTCTTATTATATGCCGGGTGATGAGTTATGGGCTAATCCAAAGTAAGCACGAAGAGTACGTGCATAGGAAGAAGCTGAAGAAAGAGCAAATCTAGGACTCTTTGCTGGCATCCACTGTTTCTATTGCGGTAAGAAAGGACATTATGCAGTTATGTATGAAATTAAGCAAAGGAAGAAATAGATGAGGGAAAACAAAAATTATGATCGGGATGATATAGTCTGTTTCAAATGTAAAGAGAGAGGACATTTTCTACATAAATGTCCTAAAACGAAGAAGAAACCGAGGATTAAAAAGAATAAAATGGGCTGCTACCGATGCAAGAGCCTAAGACATGAAGTCAAAGATTGTCCTAAACGAACTTGCATTTGGTGCTTCCAAGGGAAACATTTAATGAAGGACTGTCCAAAAATGAAAGTGGTTAACTCCGGCCTCCAAGATAAAACACGTCTACCTCAAAAGGAACCCAAAAATAGTATATGTGGCAGTTCAGGTATTTATATAATGGCAGTGTGTGAAAGGTTGTATTCCCTAGGGAGTTGTCTCTAAAAGTTTGTAACATAGTCTAGGGTTCGTAATGAATGTATAAAAATAATGTTAATTAATAAATCTCTTTTGATCATTCTCCCTGTGCATTTTTTCTATCTTCCATCAAATCAATTTAATAAGATATTTAGAAATAAAAAGTTTAAAAGAATATTAGAAATGGCTTCTAAAAAACAGTATTTAATTTAAGAAATTATTTAAGAATATATTTTATAGAATAATGTGTAAAAATAAAAGATGTTTGAGAAAGATGGATTTTAGAATTCATATCCTAATGTTTTGAAAAAGTATAAAAGAGAAAGTTATGCAATATAAAATAAGTTTGGGGTTAAATTTATTAACAAAGAAATTTCAAAGGAATTTTGAAATAAGAATTATAATGGTATTATTCCAGATAAAGAGATAAAAATATTTTTGGGAATAAGTAATTTTGAAGAATAAAAGGTTTGTATAAATATTCAAAGTAAAAAAATAAAAGTTTTATGAAAATTTTCCATAAAGATTTTTGAATGAGTACATATGAGGTACGTAGATCATTTCGACACACAATTTTGATCTAAGATTCGAGTACGGAACTTTGAGGTATTTACACCGGTCCAAAAGAGGATTTATCACTCGATTCTTGACGGTGAACCTTGATAAGGGTTCATGATTGGGTACTTGTGTTTTCTATCATAGTTGAGGGTTATGTAAGGGAAACAAAGTTTTCTAATCAAGAAGTCTGATCAAAGTCCGCACTAGAGAATCAGAGGATTAATACTGATTCGGAAGTAGGATTCGAAAATTATATCAAAATGGATGATCTGTATACATCATATGGATGTAAGTTTAAAAATAAATATTTTGGGCAAATACCTTTGGGTTCTGTTTTGGTGTAATTTTGGGGACGAAATTCTTTTAAAGGGGGAAGAATGTAACGACCCGAAATTTCACTGCTTTGTTTAGTGAATATTTAATTAATTTTAAATATTCAATATATAATTTTTATAATGAAAATAAACTCATTTTAATTAATTAATAATGATGGTGAAATTGTTTTCAAAATTTGTTAACCAAATTAAATAGTTCATATAAAAACAGAAAATGTGATCGAAAAACGTTTTTCAAAATTTCGACCTTTCGACACCAGAAAGTTGTCGGGCATATTGTTCGTCTTTATGCACTATATATACATATATATAAGAGTTAATTGACTACATAACAATACACTTAAACATAAATTATCTTATATTAATTTGGAAAAGAAAGTAATGTGACTATACATAATAATTATATATAAGAAAGTGATGTGACTATACATAATAATTATATATATAAAAGAATGTGATGTGACTAAACATAATAATTATATATATATAAAAGAAAGTGATGTGACTAAACATAATAATTATATATATATATATTATAAAAGAAAGTGATGTGACTAGACATAATAATTATATATATATATATATAAAAGAAAGTGATGTGACTAAACATAATAATTATATATATATATATATAAAAGAAAGTGATGTAACTAAACATAATAATTATATATATAAAAGAGAGTAATGTGACTAAGCATAATTATATATATTATAAAAGATTTGTGATGTGACTAGATATAATTATGACAAGTTATATTATTTAATTCATGTTGCGCCTATAAATACCACCCCTCTCCTATTCCATTTCATAAGTTTTCTTCCTCACTTTCTCAAGTTTTCTCCTTCTCTTTAATGGCCTCTCATCTTAAAAAAATTATGGAGAAATTTATAGCAAATAATATTTAAATATATATAGTATATGCATATACACATAAACACTTCAATAGTCTACTCAATCTCTTCCTCCACCCCTTAGAAGCTCACGGCCACCCCATCTCCACCTCAAAGCCGAGAGCACCACCACCTAAGAAACATGGTCGAGCACTCCTAGGCCTTGGCCGAACACATATAGGAAGAAGGAAGGAGTTCGAAAGGCTTCGAAGCAAGTAAAAGAGGAAAAAATGCCACCGGAGTCCAAAGAGAAGTCTACAAAAAAGTTTGGTGGAGTGGAACTAATTGTTAGTACACAACATTTTAATTTACTAATTAATCTCTCAAGTAAATGATATGAAAGTTTAATATTTTGGATGATTAAGTGCTTGATTACTTGGATAATTATTTGGTTGATTAGATGATTGTTAACATGGTTGATAACATGGTTGATGAATGATGAAAAGAAAACCATAATTGAAATGGTTAAGTAACTAGCCATAGTTATTTCATTAAACATAAATCCATATGGATGTGTATATGAAGTTATTTAGCCTCTTAACGGTTTTAAGAATATAAGAAGATTGAAAGTGAATATTATAATAATATAATATTATGAAATGATTTAAAAGTGAAAAAGAGATTTAATATGGAAAATATTGGTTTAAATGTTTGAAAATGGTTTATAAATGTTTTATAAACATTAAAATTCAAATTGGAAAAGTTTTGTCAAATAATGAATTTGGAGTCAAAAATAGGCGCGTCGCGTAACGGTGGTTCGTGATTTCGCGCCATAAAGGTTAAATCCTTCTGTAGGATGGAATCAGAGTCGGATTTCTTTACAACAAGAATTTTTCAAACTCTTATGACTATTGTTTCAAATAAAAAAAAGGATCAAGGTTTCATTTTATAGATTTTGAAATATGAGATAAACAAATTTTTGGAAAAATCGCGGTTTTACAATTCGGAATCCATAATTGGATTTCTTTGAAAATAATGTTTAGAATTGTTTAAAAATATGAAATAAATCTTATAAATCTTTTAAAATGGTTTAAAAGTGATTCGGGTTATAAAAATGAATTTCCAAATGATAAAAGTCGTTTTGATTAATATAGCTTAAAAAAGCATTTTTCGTAACACTTTTCCGCAGTACTTTTCTATAACTTTTGAAATACAGTTTTTAACGCAACCGTTCTTTTCCAAATCTTTTGTAAATCTTTTTAGATGATTAATAAAGTATTTTATAGGTAATTTTTAAGGATTTATGGAATGATTAAAGGTTTAATGATTAGGAGTCGATCAAATAACTTGACCGCCTTTTGGGTATCAGAGAGATAGTGTCTAGGCTTGAGTTTGGAAAACCAGTTTCCTGCTCTCCCTAGCTATCAGGACTGGCCCGACAGAGGTGATAGTAAATTTGATTTACTCGAATCAAAATTTTCTGAAGTATAAAGGATATATACATAACTTGGATTTTATGGAGATAATCTTCTTGTACTCGGTGTTAAAGCCCGAAGAGGGAACCCGTACTATCCATGGAATTTAAAAGGTGATTTTTCCGTTATTCTGCCCATAGTACTGGTTGAATACGTGAATTGAGATTGAGTAGAATTAGTTGATTTCTATATATTCTACTCACTTAATATTTACTAGTTTTGGATAACATCCTAGATAACATTGTTTTAACTCGATCAAAGTTTTGAGTTTTGAATTAAGAAATCTTTGTAAAGATTTAAATAAATGATTTGGAAATATTTTCCTAAGTAAAAGGTGAATTGATTTGGAATTATTCCAAGATTAAAGAGGTTTAAATTTACCAAATGATTTGATAAATGAGGCTTAATGATTCCATATACTGTTAAGAAGATAAAGGAATAATTAAATGAATATATCTCTAAGAGATATTTATGAGTCAATAAAAAGATGAATTAAATTGAATGATGATTGATAGTCACGTATGAACTTAACATCATTTTAATCGATGATTGGTTCGGAGGAACCGGGGTCGGATTTGGGTAACTCCTATTTGAAAACCACTACGAACCAATGTATATGTTCGAAAGTGAAGACATGTTGAAGATAACGATTATTGAAGACCGAAGATCTTCATAGCGAAGGGACTGCTTGTTGACATTCTCTGGGTCACTCCCAATATAGAGACATTTATTGTAGCAGTGGTCCTATCGTGTTTTGAAATCTTCAGATTGCGAGGACTACTCACTATTAATGGTAGTAGGAGGAGTGCCTTCGGTTTCGTTCAGTCCCAGAATGAACTTGTATGGATGAGTATCTAACATTACATTTCTAAATCATGAATGTTGATTTTTACAAACGTAAATCTATAGGTGGCGTAGGAGGCAACTCCTATTAGCTTAACACCCTTCTCTAAGACATACGAGCTTGGAGGTTGTATTTTTGTGGAAGTCAATTAGTGATAAATGGAAATGGTAGTGTGGCATTTAAGGATGAATTAGTGTCGATTTTTGAGGGTTGAAAACCCCGGTCGTTACATTGAACTTGTTGCCCACTAAATATGTGCCTTAAAAACCATATAAGATATGGTATGGTAAGAAACCCTAACTCAAATATTTGAAGCTATGGGGTTGTCCGGCCAACGTTAAGAACATTGGTTTGAATAAACTAGAGGCAAGATTGGTACTGTGAAAATTTATAGGATCCTCATAAATTTAATGGGACATAAATTCTAAAATACCAAGGAACAAAAGGTTATTGTTTCTCGGCATGTTGTCTTTTAAAAAAATTCCATCAAAGGAAATTAACAGTGAAGTTATCGACTTAGATGAGATCCAAGATGTTAACTTTAAGGTCGAACTAGTGTGACAACCAATTTTACCCGTATATGAAAACATGCAACCTGTTAGAAGGTCTGGTAGGGAACCTTGCACACTAGAGAGATACGATGGTTTTCTCGTAGATAGTGAGAAGGAGGACTATGTCTTAGATGATGACACTCCTATCTCTTTCCAACAAGCATTACAAAGTAAAGACTCTGTACCCTCGCTTGGAGCAATGAAATCTAAGACGGATTCCATGTATGAAAGAAGTATGGACTTTGTTGGACATACACAAAGGGATAAAACCCATTGGCTACAAATGATTTTTTAGAAAAAGATAAATGCAGATGGGGTAGTAGAGACATATAAAGCTAGGCTAGTTGCAAAAGGATTTTATTAGATTCAAGGTGTTGATTACGATGAGACCTTTTCACCCGTAGCCATGCTTAAATCCATTCGAATGATGTTGGCCATTGCTACATTCTCTGACTATGAAATATGGAAAATGGACGTAAATATTATATTTCTAAACGGTGATTTAGAAGATACCATATATATGTCGCAACCTGAGGGTTTTATGGTTAATGAGAGTGAGGTCAAGGCTTGCAAGTTGTTTAAGTCCATTTATGGACTCAAACAATCTTCAAGGAGTTGGAACAAGTGTTTTGATAAAGTAATCAAACAGTTTGATTTTTATCAAAACATGGAGGAAGCACGCATATATAGAATGGAACATGGCAACGCTATCGTATTTTTAGTGCTATATGTCGACGATCTTCTATATATTGGTAATGACACAACATTATTGCAATCAGTGAAAGCTTGACTTCCCAAGAACATCTCTATAAAGTATTTGGGTGAAGCGGTCTATATACTTGGTATACAGATCTATAGAGATATATCTAAGAGGATGTTGGGATTGTCCAAATCCCTATACATATATACCATACTGGGTTCAGTATGAAGAATTCCAAATATGAAAATGTTCCAATGTAGTCTGTAATCATTCTTTCCAAGAATGACGCTCCTCATACTAATGAGGAGAAAGAGCGTATGAAGAGGATCCTCTATGCTTCAGCCATAAAATCTATAATGTACACTATGCTATATTACTAGACTTGATATGGCATACACATTAGGATGCGTAAGCCGATACCAGTCTAATCCGGGAGAAAAGTATTGGACAGCTGTAAAATGTATAATGAAGTATTTAAGAAATACTTAGGACTTATTCCTCATATACAGGAATGGGGACATCCTTATGAAGAGGTATACAGATTCGAGATTCCAGAGTGACATTGATGATAGTAAATCGATGTCTGGTTATGTCTCTATGCTTAAGGACAGAGTCGTCGGTTAGAAAAGTTCCAAACAAGAAACGGTAGTTGTTTCGATGATGGAGGCTGATTACATCGCCCTCAATGATGCAATTAAAGAGACCGTCTATATGAATAAGTTTTTTAGTGAACTTGAAATGATTCCCAATATCGAGAATCTAATGGTATTGTTCTATGATAACAATGTGGTGATACAAATCGCAAAGGAACCCAGAGCACACAAGAAGTCATGGCACATTCTTCAGAAGTTCCACCTTATTCGAGAATATTAGAAGAAAGAAGTCGTGATACAAAGGGTAGATATCAAGGACAACATAACAGATCCATTCACTAAGGGTCTAGCTCGATTGGCACTCGAGAAACTGATCGAAAGGATAAGATTGAGATTCCATAATTGTCCTCAAGTGCAAGAGGGAGATTGATAGAGTTAGTGGAATGCCCTAGAGGTAATTGTGTAATTTATTGCAAATTATTAACTATGTAATCGATCCTCGTTTGTAATAAAGGTGTTTTTCTTTCTATTATATTTTTTTATAATATGTTATAAATAATAAATATTTAATTAAAATATATTTAACTGAAAATCAATAAATGGTATGTTTGTGACAGTAATCACAAATAGTTGTAAGGTATTGCATCACAATAAATTAAAACACATCTTTTCAAATATTCCTAGTCGAGATGCATTGAGACTAAATATCGATGCATCCATTGAGAATAGAGTATGTAACGCTCTCCAAATGTTGGGTATTGTATTACTTATGATTGTTGGAGGAAACAATGGGTTACGTACTGATAGTTATTGGATAACTATGGAATGACTCGCTCGATAGTTTTCTACTAGTTAATATAACTAAGGTCAAACAGAAAATATCAATATGACTAATTTACATGGTTCTCTTAGCTTGAGAATACTGTCAATCTTCAATATGAAAGCACTGCTTTGATTGTAGTCAAATCATGGCATGGCGTCCATCGAACGATTATAGTTAGGTCGAGTGAAAGTATTGGAAGTGAAACACTATTCAAGAGAGGAATTGTCTCCATAGTTATATGGGTTTAGTATCATGGTCAATAGAAGTCAACTCAAAGTCAAAATATCTGGCCAGAGTAGTTCGGTTATTATTGAACCAAGGACTTTGTGTTTGGACTATAGAGTTGAATATGGACGATATTGGAATTTTGACTATTTCCAAATTCTATAAGTCCAAACTGACATAGTTTTGACGAAGAGAATTGGTGTAAATAATTGTCACTATCGGGTAATGCTTAATAAAGTGAAATTGGATTTTACTGAAACTAAGTAGTGGATAAATTTGGCCATAATGTCACACCACCTACTAAGTGGTGTGTGAACGTTAATATTTTAATGTTCAATATTAATCGTTGACTAAATTTACACCTAAGAGTCACACAACTGAAACGTTGAATATTCCTTTAAACACCGGATTTAATTAATTTATAAATTATTGTAAACTAATTAAATTGATTAATATTTATGAAATATTAATTATATAATTTTATTTGATGTATATTGAACAATATTAAATGGTATATTTATAATAGTTATAAATATACCGATCGATATATGATATTGGTATACATTTAAATAAGATTAATAATTGCATTGAATATTATTCGGACTTGCACCAGATTGGAGGTCTATATGGGCATGATATTTTTGGTTGTAAGAGGCATGATTTTGGGTGGCCATATAAGGGCAGTTAGGGAGGATTTTGAAAGGCTAAATTGGTGGAATTGGTAAGAGAGAGATCTTAGGATGTGATCTAATTTTCACTCTCTTGACTTCCTTTTTATAAGCCACCATTTACACCATTTCTTTTGACACTTTTTTGTCTTTCATCTCTGATAATTTTGGCCTAACAACCATCCTCTCTAAGCCTTAAAAATCTTAAGTACAAAATCACATCAAAACTCTTCGATTCGATCATCGTGTAAGACAATTTGGAAGCTACCAACTTCTGATTTGTGAACGGATTCAAGGGGATCAATTCAACATTTCAATGTGTATGCAAGGGCTTTGGTGAAAGGTAAATCTCCATTTATCTTTATTATGTCATATTTATATGCTATATTATTTATATGATAGGATGTTATATTATATTACGAATCTTGTATATCGAAATATTGTCACAAGTGGGTTGGTTATGTATATTATTACATCTATATAAAAAAAATTGTATGCTTACTTATTAGATGCTCATGGCCTGCAAATAAAAAAATTATTTTTTATATATAGAAATATTATTAAATGATTTAGTTAACTAAAATCCATTTTAAAAGATTAAGATTATATATCATATATTTAAAAAAAAATATTCATGTATATAATACATTCGGTAGCAAATAAAAATATTATTTTGAATAAATATATTTAATTATTTATTTGACCTAAAATTGTTTATGTAATTTAAATACTTGTGTGTGTGTGTGTATATATTACAAATAATAAAATTTTGTGTAAAAATATTACACAACATATATTATACACAAAATTTTCAAAAATAATATTTCTATATGTTTACTCTAATTTTTACACGATTTTTAATTTTAAAATGATTTAAAATACAAAATCGAAAAGAAATAAAAAATTATACATGTTTGGCCGAGAGAAAAATTTGCATAAGTATAATTTCAAATTTTTTTAATTTTATTACTTATCTAAATAAGTGTATATATATAATTATATATATATATATTTATATGTATTATATGATTTAATTTAAAATAAAATAAAATATTATCTTAATAAATTATTCACCGCTTACATATTACATATGTGTGTGTGTGTTTAAAGTTATTTCATAAACTCATATTTACTAATTTAGGGATTTAATTATTATATATATATATATATATTTTACATACATGTATATAAATATAATTTTTATAAATGTTATATGTATAAATTGTTTATAAGTAACATTTAGTATATGTACAGTATATTTATATTCATATTATATATATACTTATATATTTTATTATGAAGCAAACATGTACATATTTAGACAATAAATCAAATACAAGAGGGCTAACTTGTTTGTTGTAGTATAAATCTAAGCATCTATACATAGGCATGTCAAACCATGTACACATAATTCAGTTGCACGTGCACCTACGCACACATGTGTATATGATACACGTACATATAATACAATACATGTATATATACATACTTCCATATGTATGATAAAACTTTGTTTATAAATTCTAATAAAATATCGATTTTATTTAATATAAAACTTATAAAATTTGTAAATAAATTAGACCACATAGGCCCATTAAAGACCCAGATACGTAAAAAAAATTGAAATTTACCCGACTACTCCGCTGTAGGTTGACCCAATTCCAACAATTAGTAGATTAATTTTTAACATATGAAAATGATAAATTAGCCAATTTTGAACTAATAAATTGGTGATGATTTGTGACTTATGTTTAATTCATTATAAATGATTAAAAATGTGGGAAAGTAATTTTATTATTTCTTTGTGACATTAAATCGGTGTAATATTTACTTATTATGATTCGGTAATTGTCGGATCGATTTCACCCAAGAGGAGGGGTGAATAGGGTGATACTATTAATTATAAAAATTTAATGTGGAAGTATATAAAATAATTTCAACATAGATATAGCAGAATAATAGCAGCACATATAATAGTAGAATAAAAAAAACAGAAAATAGAACACATAGATTTACCCAACTTCGGCAAAATCCTGCCTACGTGCTGCCCCCAAGGTTTCTACTAGAAATTAAGTAGTCAGATGCTTACACGCGTAAACTCACGACACCCGCTATTGACTAACCTAACTCTACGCTCAAAACCCTGCCACAACTGAGCCACTGAGTTGCGAATTCTCGAACTACACCACCGTAGTTCGTCCCCTAGTCACACGACTAGAACTTACAATAGTTTAAAAGAAAAATACAAATTAAAAACGATTTATAAATCAAGAACCCTAATATTTTAAAAAATAAAATCCCAAAGTAATTATTTGAAGAAGTCGGCCCAAATAAAAGTGAACTCCTTTTGATTTTTATATTATCGGCCCGATCCTTTGAGAGAAAAAATGGCCGCTCTCTTTTGTGCTTGTTCGTTCCTCTCTGAGAAATTAGGGTTCAACTTTGTTGAAGCCGCCGACTTTAGTTGATTGATCGAATAAGTGATTTCGCTTTCCTTGCTTGATCGACCGTCTCTTGATTTGCACACGGCTGCTTCTCGATCGAGCTTAATTTTGAATTGGTATGTAATTTATGCTTTTTGCTTTTCTGGTTAGCTTTGCTTGAACTCGATGCCATTGTATGCCAGTGATTATTGGGTTTTAAATAGGGTTTGATCCCCTATAATCTCGTTCGAATAAATTGTTTGAACTCGTCTGATAATTTGGTTCGGCCATTCGATTATCCTTGAATGCTTTAGATTTCTCTGACTTTTTCAATTCGTATATTTTTACTTGCTTGATTACCTTGGTTATCACGGCTTTGACTTTGGCTTGTTCGATCTTTTTCTTGGCCACCACGGTTTCGATTCTTTGGTCTTTGAATTTATGATGACTGCATTGTGTGACCACGGCTTAGAATTATTCTTGACCATTTGGATTTTTCTCTATGACTTCGACACTTATGATTGATGATATTTAAAAACATCTCTGTCGGAATATTTTTGACTTGTTTGATATTTTTACTGTCTGGACTGTTTGGTTGCATCTTTAGTTTGAAGTTACCACTGTCTACTTGGTTGCATTGCATTTGAACTCACGTGCACTGATGTTGGTCTTCATGTAGCTTGTTTGCACTTGGTTTCACTGCATAGCTTTGCATTTTTGTGAGCTGAGCATTTTGACTTATATTCAGTTGTATGCATGAAGTTATGTGTACTTGTGAAGCTTTGGTTTGTATCGAGTAGTTGCTTGTCATTTTGAGCTACTGCACTACTCTGTCCACTGCCGTGTTGATGTTGCATTTGAACTCATGTGCACTGATGTCATGTGACGATCTGGTTGTATATATGTGGCCTTGGTTTCACTTGAGTCTGAGCTTGTATATGAACCGGTTCATGATGTTGCTCCTTGATTTTCTGGCCTTCACTTGATATCTGCTGCACCATGTAGTAGCTTTGCTTGTTCTTGTGAAACTGTCTTTCTTTGTCAAAATAGCTGCTGCCTGGAAAAAATTTCGACCTTGATTTAATCTTGAAACTGCTTTCATGTTCGAATATAGTTTCCATTGTTGTCATTTCTGGTGCAGTGTGACCCATTCATTTAGACTTCATGTATGTTTGGTTGCCAGGTCTAGTTGTTGTTTTGTACTGGTGCACTTGATTTGAGCTTGCATTGTTTTCATGGTCATGCACTTGGGCTTGCACTTGACCGTGCAGTCTGACTTTGGTTGATGTTGTTGCCTTTGATTATATCATACACACTTGCCAGGTCTTCACTTCAGTTGAAAGTGTGACTTTGGTTGATGTTGTTGATAGCTGCAATGTCATTGCATTCATGTTCATATATATGTATACAAGTGTGTATGCATTTTGTTCTTGTTAGTTGTCTGGTCTGGTATACATGTGCACTCCCTATATATGTGTACATGTGTGTTTGCATTGACTTCACTTGAGTTTGCATTATGGTATGGTTGCTTCATTATTTTCATATGTTTGGTCTTTGAGCAAGTTCATGTAGTGTATGGACTTGCCTTTGCTCTGACTAGTTCATTGAACATGTTACATCTTCATATGTATATACAGCGTTGTTTTGCTGTGTGCATGTTTGCTAGTTCCTCTTGGAGTCTGAGTTGAATCCAGCATAAGGCTCGGGTTTGACCTTGTGCTCGTGTCGTGACATTATTTGTATTGCACTTGAGTTGAACCTAGCTTTTGATTGGGTTTGACCTTGTGCTCACCTGTCCCTACAGTTTTATCAAGTGTATATTGGTGTGCACGGCCTTGTGGCATGTACAGTGATACACTGTGCATGTCACAAGCTGTTCGTGTATGATGAATTCAAATTTAAATGATGACGAACAACCCAAATAACCGAGGCAAATATATTTTCAAAATACATTTTATTTTACACTTCAAAAATATTTCTTTTTCAATTTTACTGCGTCAGTGTTTTCTTTGCAGATAATTCAGATGCTGGATTCAATCTCGAATAGAGTTGAAGATAAAAACAAGTGAATGAGTGATATGTAGTGAGGTGCAAATGTAAATTGAAAATTGTGATGTAGTCAAATTTGTATTGTAATTGAAAATTGTGTATATATATAGTGAGAGCTCATATTTGTACTATTCAAAATTGTAATAAAATATTTGTTTGAATAAAATATCTGTATGAATTTAAATTCTGTGTTATTTATTTTATCCAGCAAATATTTATTTAATTATGTGAAAATAAAATAGTACAATAACAAATACATTTAAATGAATATATATATATGTTTATTATCATCAAACAAAAATCGTATACTTGCATATTTAATAGTAATGTGTGATGATGATGAATGAACCGTATTACATGTCCAATGCCTATTTGTGATGTTTAATTATACATGCGATAATGAATAACTTATGAATATTATAAAAATATGTATAATTGTTGTTTACCCTCATATGAGTAGAATTCACCTGGGAGATAAATATGATCTAAAGTAGGATGTAATTAACCAATTATGATAAACGAAGTGTAATACAAACCAATGGGTTTTTGGGATTAGGAGAACTTCAATGGCAGATGCTTGTCGAGTGGTTTAACCCAATGTCATTAGTGCATAATAACTCCTAATTTTGTGGTATGACCAATGTTGGAAATTATGTAATTTGTTACATATATCTAACTCTATTACTGATCTGGTTCATAATAAAGGTATCTGACTTCTATTATATACTTGGTTATGGTTATATAATTAATTAAGTAATTAATTTAAAGTATATAAATAATAAAATCCTTAAATAAAATGTTATGTGATTGTTGTTGCAAATAGTTGCAATCTTGAGTACTTAATCACAATATAAAACAACATTTTATTTAAACTATTCATGATCGTTATGTTTCGAGAAAGGATATTGATACGTTTGTTGAAACCATAGTAGGTAACGCTCTATAAATGTTGGGTAGCATATTACTCATGGCTATTGGGGCACCAAGGGGTTAAATATTGATAGTTGTTGGATATCTATGGAATAACTCATATGAGAGTTTCATATTGATTAATAACAACTAGGTCAAACACGAAATCTTAAAGTGATGATATTACACAGTTCTCTTGACTTGAGAATACTATCAAACTTCAATATGGAAACTCCACCTAGTTAAATCATGGCATGATGTCCATCGAACGAATAAAGTTGGGTCTGAGTTGAAACATTGGAAGTGAAATACTATTCAATATACAATTCGTCTCCCCAATTGTAGGAAGTTGGTACCATGGTCAACTACATTAACTTAAAGTAAAAAAAAATAGCTAAAGTAGTATGGTTAATAATAAATGTTATTATTGAACCAAGGACTTTGTTTATGGACTAGTCAATTTGAATGTGGATGATATTAGAATTTTGATGAAAACCAAATTCCATAAGTCCTATTGTGATATAGTGCTGACGAAGAGATTGGTATTAATAATCATTGCTTAGTTTAATTGCTTAAGAAATTAAAAAATGTGGTTCAATTAGTGTTAGCACCAAAATTGGTCACTAACCTCGTTGAGAAAGATTATGTAGAGAGATAAATGATGAAAGTAAATTTAAACAAAGAACAATATGCTAAATTGAGTGCAAAGATGAGAACACCAGATTTATAGTGGTTCGGCGTAACTGCCTACGTCCACTTTGAGGTTAATCTTTATTGCTTTACTTGATAACTGATTATAGATACAATCCGTATACCAACTACTTGAATACAATTGCTAAGTAAAGAGAATGAGTCTTGAAAGCGGCAGAGTCTCCCTAGTGTTCTCGAAAAAAGGTCCCTTTCACTGTGCCCCTGCCTCTCTATTTATAGACAAAGATGGGTTGGACTCCCCTGGTGGGCCTGGCAACCGACTACCTCAGCCCAGAAAGAGTGAGTTCTGATTGCCGAACCACTGATGCCGAACAGACTGATGCCGAACCACTGATGCCGAACAGACTGATGCCGAACCATCGATGCTGAACAGACTGATGTCGAACCATTGATGCCAACCAGACTGATGCCGAACCATCGATGCCGAACAGACTGATGTCGAACCATTGATGCCGATCAGACTGATGTCGAACCATCGATGCCGAACAAACTGATGCCGAACCACTGATGCCGAACAGATTGATGCCGAACCATCGATGCCGACCAGACTGATGCCGAACCACTGATGTCGAACAGACTGATGCCGAACTACAGATGCCGAACAGACTGATGTCGAACCATCGATGCCGAACAGACTGATGCCGAACCATTGATGCCGACCAGATTGATGCCGAACCATCGATGCCGAACAGAATGATGTCAGACATCTCTAGACGCCGACCAACTCCGTATGTCTAATGCTCTGCCATGCCGAACGCTTCTGCCATGCCGAACAAAGTGTGGATACCGATCCATGTATGCCGAACGATCCAGGTATGCCGATCCATGTATGCCGATCACTCTAGAATGTAAGTGCCGAGTGCCTAGTTGCCTAGTCAAACCTTCAGGTAACACTTGCCCCCCAAAGTACATCACGTGGTTAAACGTGGTGTGCTTTGAATCACCCTGGATGCCGAACGATATACAAATACCGAACGACACAGCCAAAGACGAGCACCCTGGATGCCGAACAACATAGCCGATGCCGAGCACCCTGGATGCCAAAAAATGTCGATTTGACCAGTTCAACCGGTTATAGCTCTTCGACTTCCCTTCTCTCTATATAAGCCGATGCTCCTTCTTCTTCTCCCTTTTACTTCTACCTCCGCTTTTCAGTATTTACGAACTTTGCCTCTCAACAGACTTCAAAGAATTATTTACTTTTCCCTTCCCTTCTTAAACATCATTCGTTACCTCACTTCCTTCCCCAACCAACTGAATCCAATTAGAACCACGTTCCCTACTCCAGAATCTCCCCGAGCTTCGACTCATTTCTTAGGTAAAAAACTTTTCCTTAAATACTTCACTCCGATTAGGAAACCTAGCATGAGATTCGAACTCGCGAATCTTTGCAAAATCAAAGTCAGAAGTAATTGCGTGGAGCAGGAGGAATTAAGGGTGAAGTGTGGGTGTTTTAAAGGAGTTTAAGGCTAGACGAACGGTAGAAGAGAAGAGGATGGCAGAGGTGTTTGAAGGAGGGAGTTGGTGGAAGATGTATTGATGTGGCTCGGCATGACTTCCTTATGCCGAGCGATGGAGGGGAAGTACGGTAGTGAAATTGGAGTTAAGGTTTAGTGAAGTTGATCGGCATGACCGTGGTTTGACACGGCTTGCCGAACGACTCGGGTATGTTGGCTAGGAGAGATGGAGGAAAAGAAGAGAAATGATGTTAAGGGCAGAAGGCCGAGTGAATCAGCTCGGCATGACTTGTTGTGTGCACTCGTTTTTAAGCCGAACAGGAGAGAGGTCGAACAGGATTCTGGCCGAACAGGATTTTGGCCGAACAGAATTT
The DNA here is from genome assembly GCA_030737815.1 of Allium fistulosum. Classification (NCBI taxonomy): domain Eukaryota; kingdom Viridiplantae; phylum Streptophyta; class Magnoliopsida; order Asparagales; family Amaryllidaceae; genus Allium; species Allium fistulosum. The sequence continues at coordinate 1,185,881,791 of CM060904.1, read as the reverse complement.
TGTTCGATCAGAACGAAAGCCGATCAGAATGAAAGCCGAACAGAACTTAAGCCGATCAGAAATTAAGCCGAACAGAACTTAAGTCGAACAGAACTTAAGCCGAACAGAACTTAAGCCGATCAGAACTTAAGCCGATCAGAATTTAAGCCGAACAGAACTTAAGCCGAATAGAACCTAAGCCGAACTCTTATTCACCTTGCCTAATCATATAACAAACACAATGACAAGGACCTAACCACACTAGCATATCGAACTAATCTGGACTGATAACTTCTTAGTTTCAACAATCACAAGTTCACCTTGCCTAATCATATAACAAACACAAGGACAAGGACCTAACCACACTAGCATATCGAACTAATCTGGACTGATAACTTCTTAGTTTCAACAATCACAAGCCTGAACTTAAACCAATAAAAACGGATTAAATCTTTTAACACGCAGTGCCAATGTCCGAGTTCAAAATTGAAAACATTGCAAGGCTGGCTTTCGGAGACGGTCAGTGATGACGGTCTTCGAAGACGACAGTTCAAGGCTCAACTTTATATCATCAATCCTGTGACTTATAATTTCTCAACGTTTACACCTGAATGATCGCACTAGTTCACACACTACACGGGGGGAATATTCGTATTGTTAAGTCTGACGTCGATTATTATTTTTTAAGTATAGTTCGAATAGGTACTTTGCTAGATTCAATCTTTATCAGCGATGTCTCGGAAATCTAGCTCCACCACGATTTCGGACAGGCCTGGGTCGTCCTCTCGACGAGAAGTCGCAGATACTTCAAATCCGTCAACTTCCCCTGTACATGACTTAGCTCCCGATGCGCTGGAAGCAGCAATTTTCTTGGACAACCCTGTCGATTCACTTGCTTCAAAGATTAATGAAAGTACACTCCACTGGATATGCTCTGTCCATGGAATCCCCTTTGATGACGTGCTAGTCCCATCAGGGCATGGCCGTCCACACTTGCCCCCAGTCGGATACACAGCTTGTAACAAATTCATGTGTTGGTTTGGCAGTGTGCCACCATTCAACTCGTTTCTTCGGGATGTGCTGCAATACATCGACATTGCTCCATCGCAACTGCACCCGAACGGCCATGCATTCCTCTACGGCACTTGCATCCTCTTTATGAATGTCTTCTCTAGGCTTCCAACCCCGAGCGATAGCAGATACATATATTGCATCAAGAAATGGAAGGATAGCCCATCATTCGTGTTTCTCGAGCCGCATAACAAATGTCAAATCTTAACTGGAGCGTGGACCAAATTTGCCTTGTATAAACAGGAATGGTTTTATGTGCGTTGTCCTCCCGGCTTTGCGAGGAGATGGGTTGAAGGAAGTAAGCCTTTTTCTTTAACCGTTACTTGTGTTTAGCAGCAGCCGCATCTCTTCTAACTTTTACCCATCTTTTCAGGTATCACTCCATGTCCTAACGGCCGCGGATACTCTGATGCCGTCGAATCTATTCGAGCTCTTCCTGCCGGAGAACGGGACATTAGAACTCTCATTTCGAATGAGTCACTTACAAGGCTTGGATTATTGGCAGAAGGCCGTCGGATAAGCCTTCCTCAAGGCGTCACCATTCCCAGGCATGGCTCTGGTAAATGGAAAAAACAAGCTGAGTCTTCAGCACGCAACGCTCCTGATGCACTAGAAGAGGGGGGAAATTAAGGAGACTGAGACGCCCGAAGTACAGGGCGAGAATATTAGTCTGTCTCGGGGACCGGCAGTTGAAGTTCATGACATAGAAATGTCGTCTTCCCCTTCGAAGGGAAAGAATAAACTGACGCGCAAGCTGAGGAAGAAAACTGTGGGTGGAACTTCTAAAGTTACCCTTATGCCAACGGAAAAAGAAACTTCCTCGGAGCACTTAGAGAGTTCTCTGAGGGGCCTGTCGAACCCTACCATTCCTGACGATCTACTCAACTACGGTTTCGACGATCCAGAGGCCCTCAAGCTTCATTCGCCCGCTAGAGGCGGTACGGGAGTTCAAGCTCAAGTCCAGGGAGATAAAACTCCAATTAGTAAAGAAACTGGTCAGTCGGGGGGAAACGCTAGGACACAGACAGACACGCGCACTTCACTTTGCACTTCAATCTTAACCGTCGCCCTGATCTTTTCTAACTTGTGGTTATTCTCATTCTACGCAGGTGACATGGGACGCTCCCACGGATTTGATCGTCTCCACGGCTCTTCCATCTTTCACCACCCTGGCCGGGATTCGGGCCCTGGTAAACGTCGGGACAGGGACGACTACGGAAATCGAGACAACCGTCCCCGAGAGTCGTCTTATCGAAAGAAATCACATTCCCAGTCTTCATACTCTCGCGATCTCCCTCCTCAAATAGAACCAGACAGAGAAAAATCTTCGCAGAAGGGGTCTCAACCCGATGTTTCCCGAGATCAACATTCTGATTCATCAAGCACACGACAATCTCGGGAACATCGTAAGAGAACTGAACTTTCAAAGCCTCCTCCCCCTGCTTCTGCGGTAGATCCAACAATATCGGAGAAGCTGGCCGAACTTAAAGTCAAATTTCCCAAAATATGCTTTGACGGCCTGAAGTTCCTTCCAGCAATTCATCATATTCCAGGGCATGTCAAGCAGAGTGCCATCGCTTGCAACAATGACTCTATGTTCAACATGACATGTTTGTTCATTTAGTCGAAAAAGTCTCAGAAATCTCCGTTGAGCGCCAACAGGAAATTGACCGCTTGAAGCTTGAAGCTATCTTCGACAAGGACATCATCAAAAATCAAGATGAAGAGCTCGCTTCGTATAAGTCCAAGCTCGAGGCTGCAGAACAAAGTGCAAAAGACACTGCTGAGGCCATCGCTCGTCTAGAGACGACCCATAAAAAGGAACTTGACGAAGCGGTTCAACGCAGTGGGGCCCTGGCTTTAGAAAAAGATTCTATTACGAAAGAAAGGGATGCACTCGCCCTGCAAGTCAAAGAGTTGAAAGAGCTATTCTCTAAGGAGAAAGAAGAGAAGATAGCCGCTCAAGAAGAGTCCCAACGATATTGCAACGAAATTGTTGCTACACGGCTCTTAAAAGCAAAGCTCGATGATGAGCTTTCTAAGGTTGAGACGATGAAGGATGAAGCCCATGAGGAGGGCAAGAGACTAGCTTCCGAGGAGATCGACTCCCGTCTTGAAGCAGCTGCAGAGGCCGGTAGAGAAGAGGTCAAGTGTATGTTTGACCCGCTGATTGCCGAATACAGCGCACGCGTCCTCATGCACCGGGACTTGACTTTCTTGGGCAAGGGCTATCTTGAATCTCTAGCCGAGGCTTGGGAGACTTTAGTAAAGATTAGACAGGTGGAGTCGGGCATCGAGGAGGTCGACGAGGAGGCTTTAGTAAAAGAATTTCTCAGGGGGAATGAGCCATCGGACTTGTCTGCGGCTATGGATCTCTTTGGTAAAGGCTCTCCTCCGTCAAAAGAGAAAGATGACAAATCTAGTCCATCTGGAACTGAGGCTGCAGCTCCTCCTTCTACTCAATCGGCCGATCGGCCAGCACTTGACCCATTCGAGCAGCATGCCGGCTATGATCCGGAAGACCCCGGTCTCGGCATTCACGTGCTATCTCCCATTCTAGAGGGTGAAACTCCACGCACAGCTGAAAGCCAGCAAGAAAACGGTATAAAACTCTTCTTCTAGAAGTGCAAAGATCTGTCGCTTTCTGCGATCGGTTATTGGTTCTAATGTTCGTTCTTTATGTTTTTATACAAGCCGCTCTGATCTTGAATCGACTGCGAGGAGCGATGACGCCAAGGAGGAGACGGGGAAAACAAGCGATGCTACTCACGCGGGAGTAACTCCCGGTCCTGATGCTCAAGTGATCGGAGCGCTAGATGATGATAAGTCTGACACTTCATCCCCCGTTGAAGGGAGTTATGAAATTGAAATCACGGGCGCCTCTGAACACACTTCGAAGGTGAGTATGAACGAGTGACTCGCGGAAGAGAAGAAGAAGAAGGTCGAGATCAAGGCCGAGTCTCAAGTACTAGAACTCATCGACCCGCTGAATAGGCCTCTGAAAGTCATCCTTCCCAGCAAATCCAAACCACTGGATGTTCCTCCTCCCACTCCTGACTCCGCTTCTTTAGCAAGCAAAAAGTCCATGAGGAAGCGTGAGGGAGAGGAGTCATCTGAGAAAACAAAGGAGGACAAGAAATAGAAGCCGAAGAAATAGCCACTATACTCGTTCAACGAGATTTTGCTTAGGTCCTGTAACTACTTTTACTTTTTCGTTTTCGTAGTTTATGTAGATAGATTTTTGACTCCAAGTTTTGGAGGAGTGGTTGTATAACCCCATTTTGGATTATTGAATAAAGTTTAATTTCTTTGTCATTTGAACGATTTTTTGCTTCTTAGCTTTCTGTATAACTGTGGTCGAAACTCAACTTCTTATGAGTTGCATAAATTCCCAATCCATTCTTACATTGTTCGGACATTCTTTGGAATTGTACATTTCTCGTTTCACATTTTTAGTACTTAGAATATTTTCAAATCCGCGCTCCGAGGACTTAGAGTAATTCGGTCTGCATTCAGGGGACTCGGCAGTTCAATTCGTTTATACTCTAGTCCGCGCTCCGGGGACTTAGAGTACTCCGGTCCGCATCCAGGGGACTCGGAGATTCGAATCGTTTATACTCTAGTCCGCGCTCCGGGGACTTAGAGTACTCCGGTCCGCATTCAGGGGACCCGGAGATTCAAATCGTTTATACTCTAGTCTGCGCTCCGGGGACTTAGAGTACTCAGGTCCGCACTCAGGGGACCCGGAGATTGAAGTCGCTTATACTCTAGTCTGTGCTCTGCGGACTTAGAGTACTCCGGTCGGCACTCAGGGGACTCGGAGATTCAAATCGTTTATACTCTAGTCCACGCTCCGGGGACTTAGAGTACTCCGGTCCGCACTCAGGGGACTCGGAGATTGAAGTCGTTTATACTCTAGTCCGCGCTCTGGAGACTTAGAGTACTCCGGTCCGCACTCAGGGGACTCGGAGATTCAAGTCGTTTATACTCTAGTCCGCGCTATGGGGACTTAGAGTACTCCGGTCGGCACTCCGGGGACTCGGAGATTCAAGTCATTTATGCGAGTTCGTACATCATATGGAATAATGTAACTCCAACAGTTCATCACCAGATTATAAGGTACAGAAACATCAATAATTCATGGAAAAAACGGCTTCAAGCCTTTATTAATGAAACAAACTAAATTGTCCGATTACACGCTAAAAAGGAAACTAAGAATCAATGGAATAAAAACATACAGCAAACAATTGTACCTAAAACAGGAAAGAAACAGGCTAAATGTAATAACGTCGCAAATGTTCACTGTTCCACGCTCGAGGGAGTGTCACGCCATCAACAGTCGCTAGCTTGAAAGTTCCCTCTCCAAGCTTTCGTTCAACGACATATGGACCTTCCCAGTTGGGATTCATACGTGATGGTACCGGGAAAACTCATTTCAAAACGAGATCACCCACATCGAAGATCCTTGGGCGGACTTTCTCGTCGTAATATCGCTTGACTCGGTGCCTATATGCTGCCGCCCTTAGTTCAGCTTCTTCACGTTTTTCATCAACGCAGTCCAGTGACTCCAACAAGAGATCCTGATTCGTCTTAGGATCATAATGTGACACCTGATGTGATGGAACTTCAAGCTCCATGGGTATAATAGCTTCCGAGCCGTATGCCAATGCGAATAGAGTGTGGCCAGTCATGGACTTGTGGGTAGTTCTATAAGCCCATAGCGCTGTTGGGAGTTCATCTACCCACTTGCCTCCAGCCTTTTCCAAACGCTTCTTCAATATGGACTTGATTACTTTGTTCACGGCTTCAACTTGTCCATTAGCCTTCGGATGAGCAACGGCGGTGAACTTTTTCTCAATGCCATACTTTGAACAGAAATCTTTGAATTCTTTACTTTCAAATTGAGTTCCGTTGTCTGTAATGATGGTTCGCGGGAGGCCAAAGCGGCATATAATGTTTCGTACAACGAAATTAATGACCTTCTTGGAGGTGATTGTGGCTAAAGGCTCTGCCTCGGCCCATTTTGTGAAGTAGTCGACCGCAACTATCGCGTATTTTGCACCACCTTTGGATATAGGCAAAGAACCGATTATGTCAATTCCCCAGATTGCAAACGGCCAGGGACTAACCATTTGTGTGAGTTATGTTGGTGGAGCTCTCGGGATTTTCACATTTCTTTGACACTTGTCACATTTTCTTGCGTAATCTACAGCATCCCGATTCACAGTTGGCCAATAGTATCCGTAGCGCAGGATCTTTTTCGCTAGTGTCTGCCCCCCAGTATGGTCGCCACATTCTCCTTCGTGAACCTCCTCCAAGACCCGCTTTGCCTCATCACAGGCAATGCACCGTAGTAAGGGGACCGAGAACCCTCTCCAATACATTACTCCTCCCTGCATCACATATCGCGCGGCTTTGTGAATGACCTGCTGTCTTTCGCTTCTTCTTTCGGGCAAAGTCCCGTTTAGCAGGTATTGTTTGAATGGGGTCATCCACGACTCCTTCTCGATTTCCGTTTCCAACGCAAAATCGACTTCCATCACATCTGTGCTTGGAGTGTGTAAGGTTTCGACGGGAACCAATCCCATTTGCTACGCATCGCCAGTGCTTGCGAATTTGGCCAACGAGTCGGCTTCCTTGTTCTGTCCGCGCGGGACATGCGAAATGTCATAATGTTTGAAGTTCGCCAATAGTTCCTGAACCAGAGCAAGATATGGAGCAAGGTTTTGTCCCCTTGCTTGGTAGTCTCCTCGCACTTGGTACACCACCAGCTGCGAGTCACAAAAAATTTCAACTGATTTAACCCCGAGTTCTCCAACGAGCTTTAAGCCATTAATCAGTGCTTCATATTCTGCTTCATTATTCGTAGCCGGGAAATTGAGCTTCAAAGCGTAACAAACCGATCGATTTTCTGGAGTTATGAGAACTACACCAGCTCCGGAGCAACGGTCGTTTAATGCCCCATCGGTGTATAATTTCCATCGAATAGGGGGAATGACACTATGACTATCTGGTTCGTCAGATACAGTAAACTCAGCGATGAAATATGCTAATGCTTGCCCTTGTATGGCTCTTCGTGGCAGATAGGTAATATCGAACTGACTCAACTCGATATTCCATTTTAACATCCTTCCAGAAGTTTCTGGTCGTTGGAGTACCTTCCGTAAGGGCTGATCGGTATACACACTGACTGAGTGTGCTTGAAAGTATGGACGCAGCTTACTGATGCAATCACCAAGCAATAGGCCAATTTCTCAATTTTAGGGTAATTTCTTTCTGCCCCCGTTAAACGTTTGCTAACGTAATACACCGGCTTTTGGACTCGGTCCTCCTCGCGGAACAAAGTCGCACTTATAGCATGCGGGGATACGACCAAGTATACGTACAGCATCTCGTGGTCTACTGGTTTCGACAGTACTGGAGGACTCTCCAAATGCCTCACCAGATCTCGGAATGCTTCCTCACAGTTGGATGTCCATTCAAATTTCCTCTTCCCTTTCTTTATATATCGAAGAAGGGAATGCACTTGTCCGCGGCTCTGGATATAAATCGACTCAGCGCAACCACCTTTCCATTCAAGCTTTGCACCTGTTTTATAGTTCTGGGCACTTGCACATCTTGAATAGCTTGAATATTTTCTGGGTTAGCTTCAATTCCCCTAGCATTAACAATGAATCCCAGAAACTTCCCCGACGCAACACCGAAGGAACACTTCAGAGGGTTGATCTTCATCCCATAATATCTGAGTATATCGAACATCTCTGCTAAGTCTCGAATGTGGTCATTTGACTATCGTGACTTCACGAGCATGTCATCCACATAGACTTCCATCGTTCTACCAATCTGGTCTTTGAACATTCGATTCACCAAACGCTGATAGGTCGCTCCCGCGTTTTTCAATCCGAAAGGCATTACTACGTAGCAATATAGCCCAACGTCTGTGATGAAACTGGTGTGTTCCTAGTCCGGAATATGTATCGGGATCTGATTGTATCCCGAGTATGCATCCATGAATGACAACAACTCGTGTCCTGCAGTGGAGTCGACCAACTGATCAATCCTAGGCAATGGGAAACTGTCCTTGAGTCATGCTTTGTTCAAATCGGACTAATCTACGCAAGTTCTCCATTTCCCGTTCGCCTTTTTCACCAGCACGGGGTTTGATACACATTCAGGGTAGAGGGCGTCGCGGACGAACCCATTGGCTTTGAGTTTGTCCACCTCCTCTTTGAGAGCAGCGGACCTTTCCGGGTCCATTCCTCTCCTCTTTTGTTTAACTGGGACGTACTTCGGGTCTATGTTCAACATATGACTCGTAATAGCGGGAGAAATCCCACACATGTCAGAATGTGTCCAAGCAAAAACATCAAGATTCGCTCAGAGGAAATCACTAAGGTCTTCAGTCATTGCGGGGCTGAGTTGTGATCCGATCTTCAGTACTCGCGATGGATCGTCTCGACTGACTGAAATGTCAATCGTCAGTTCACTCGGTGCTGCTTTTTCTTCCCTGGTCTCCTCATCGTCGTCTCTTGGATCTATGTCTCTGTAGATCCGAGAATTTTGCCCGAGCCAGGGCTCGGGCATTATTTGTCAATTGTCAGTATGCTGGATGCGGACGGGATTGTCCGCAACCTTTCCTTTCTCTCTCCGATGGGCCTCTCGGAGCTCAGCCACATAACATGCACGATCGACCACCTGGTCGCCATGAACAACACCTACTCCTTTGTCAGTCGAAAATTTTAAAGTCAAACACCACAGGGCCAATGCTGCCCTAAACTCAGCCAGGGCCGGTCGACCCAAAAACACATTGTACGGAGAATCCACATCCAAAACTACGAAAGGTAGGATCTACACCCTCCTACGCTCACCTTGTCCCAGTTCAACTGGCAACTCAACATATCCCACTGCATCGGTCGCTGCGCCATTAAAGCCATGTATACGAGCTTTAGATGGCTTCAAATCCTTCATCTCCATCTTCATCTGATCATAAGCCTTCTTGAAGATGATATTGACAGAACTCCCACAATCCATCAAAATTCTTTTCACAAAAGCTGGTCTGATTGTCGCAGATATGACCATCGGGTCAATGGTAGGAGCCTTCACCTGGTCAGCGTCTTTGCTCCTGAATACTATATCGTCTGTTATCGTGCGTAGCTGTTTAGCGGGGGTCCCATCCTCTACGTTGTAACAACACTCGAAGTCCGCATGTCTCAGGGAATTAGCACACCGTTCCATCTCTTGCCAGTTCTTATCTGTAGGGTGAGGTCCACTGATGATCGTGTTGATGACTAGTCTACCCACGGTCCGAGCAGGCTCCTCGGGATAACGTGGAGCTGGTGCACGACCGGGATTGGACGTTCCCTGTCCTCCTTCTTGCGGATTCTTCACAAACTCCTGTAACTTTTTCTGTCTAATCAACTTTTCTATAGCATCATGTAGGTGTCTGCACTCTTCAGTATTGTGCCCATAAGTTTCATGGAAGCGGCAATATTTCCCAGTCCGCTTTTGTTCCTCGGTTGACTCCTTTGGGCGTGGCTTTTTGTACTGAAAGGTATTGCAGGTTGATAGGTAAATGTTCTCAAGAGACGCATTCAGCGGGGTGTACTCGTTGTAGGTTGGAATTCTCGGCTTCCATTTCCCCGCTTCTCTCTTCTTCCCTTGATTTCTTCCTCCGGATTCCTTAGATTGCCCGGGCTTGTTCTGGACATTGACTTGAACTTTTCCCGAGTTGTCTCCGGACTGCTTCACAGCAATGTTGCTTTTTACGGACCCCTGAACAGGCCCCGGTGCCTTATCTCGCCTTATCCACCTGGCTTCCTCTCTTCTTATGAACTGATGTGCCTTTGAGTAAAAACGCTCTAGCGTAGTTGGAGGTTTTCCTGCCAACCAATCTTCAAACTCTGAATCTGAATCCACACCTCGCATCACAGCCATAAGAATTGCGTGATCATTGGGATTACTGACTTCAGTAGCCGCAATATGGAATCTCTGTAAATACTCCTTAAATGACTCCCCAGGAGCTTGGATTACACTTGATAGAGACATCACGTCCTTTGGACGAGTAATATGTATCCTGAACTGTTCTATAAACTTCTTTGCCAACTCCTCGTAACTGGATACGGACCGCGGAGGAAGTCGGGTGAACCACATGGTAGCGATCCTAGATAGAGTTATTGGAAAGCACCTGCACTTGGTTGCATCATTCGCTCTAGCTGAATCCATCATCCATTCGTACCTCATCACATGCTGTCTGGGATCGGTCTTTCCTTCAAAAGTCGGGATAGTTGGCATGTTGAACTTCCTTGGGTACTCCGCCTGTAGAACAACGTCTGTGAAAGGAGTATGACTTTTGGACACTCCCCAATCGTCATTTGATAAGCCTTGATTCTCTTTCATCAACTGTCTAATCATAGCTATTAGGTCTGGGGTTTGTATGGAAGGTGGAAGGTTGGAATCTGTCCTACGGGATTGATCAGGTTGATGCCTCCTCTGTTGGCGATCTGCCAAACGTGCGTCTTGAGGTTCAACATCATTAGCATCTTGGTGAGCCGGGCGTCCAGCCTCCACCTGCACTCCAGCTCCTAAGTTTCCAGCTCCTGCTTGGTCATGGTCTCCGAGATGTAAGTGGTCCCCAGCTGTTCGGACAGCAGCACCTGCCTGCGTAGTTTCAGTCTTGCGGCGTCTACGCCTGGGAGGTTCATCGGATGAAGTCGAGCTGTCCGATGAAGAATAAGGAGCTGGACTGCCCCCAGCATTCTGACGCTGTTGTTGAGTGAGCTATGCCATGAGATTGGCGTTGGCTTGCATCTACTCTCCGAGTTGTCTCCTGCTTTCCCTGAGTTCTCTCATCAAGTCGTTGAACTCTATTCTGGTGACAACTGGCATTTGGTCCTGGGTGGTAGTCCCTACACCTAGAATTGCTTGCTGATTGCTAGGCCCTGCTTGTTGTATGCTAGCAGTCTCATGGGCATCCGCATTATGAGAGGCTGATCTGGTACGTGGTCTTGCCATTGTAGAGTTATTGGTATGAACTCTGAGTAGAATCAACGGACGTCCTACAAATGACTTGGATCTTCTTCGGGGGATTTATCCAATCCAGTAGCTTCAAAGCAGATCCTTGTGGTCTGAGAATTCGATTCTCAGTGAAAGCACCAAAGTGTTATCACCAAAATTGGTCACTAACCTCGTTGAGAAAGATTGTGTAGAGAGATAAATGATGAAAGTAAATTTAAACAAAGAACAATATGCTAAATTGAGTGCAAAGACGAGAACACCAGATTTATAGTGGTTCAGCGTAACTGCCTATGTCCACTTTAAGGTTAATCTTTATTGCTTTACTTGATAACTGATTACAGATACAATCCGTATACCAACTACTTGAATACAATTGCTAAGTAAAGAGAATGAGTCTTGAAAGCGGCAGAGTCTCCCCAGTGTTCGCGAAAAAAGGTCCCTTTCACTGTGCCCCTGCCTCTCTATTTATAGACAAAGATGGGTTGAACTCCCCTGGTGGGCCTGGCAACCGACTACCTCAACCCAGAAAGAGTGAGTTCTGAGTGTCGAACCACTGATGCCGAACAGACTGATGCCGAACCATCGATGCCGAACAGACTGATGTCGAACCACTGATGCCGAACAGACTGATGCCGAACCATCGATGCCGAACAGACTGATGTCGAACCATTGATGCCGACCAGACTGATGCCGAACCATCGATGCCGAACAGACTGATGTCGAACCATTGATGCCGATCAGACTGATGCCGAACCATCGATGCCGAACAGACTGATGCCGAACCACTGATGCCGAACCATCGATGCCGACCAGACTGATGCCGAACAGACTGATGCCAAACCACTGATGCTGAACAGACTGATGCCGAACCATCGATGTCGAACACACTGATGCCGAACCATTGATGCCGACCAGATTGATGCCGAACCATCGATGCCGCACAGAATGATGTCAGACATCTCTAGACGCCGACCAACTCCGTATGTCGAATGCTCTGCCATGCCGAACGATCCAGGTACGCCGAACGCTTCTGCTATGCCGAACGAAGTGTGGATACCGATCCATGTATGCCGAACGATCCAGGTATGCCGATCCATGTATGCCGATCACTCTAGAATGTAAGTGCCGAGTGCCTAGTTGCCTGGTCAAACCTTCAGGTAACAATTAGAAACGTCTGTAAATGATGAATTCGACCAAATATTCACACCAACAGCTAAGGTGATGTATGAACAGTAATATTTGAATTGTTCAATATTAATTGCCGACTGAATTCACACCCCCGAGTCACACAGAGTATTTGTGAATTCTCCAAAAAAACATACAATTTAATTAATATCGATTAATATTTAATTTATTTGATGTTTGGTGAATTATTAGTAATTATTTGGATGGATATATAAATGTTATATATGCATGTATCGATATACAATATCGGTATATATTTAAAAGGATTTTAAATATAGCTAATTGCTTAACAAGCTTTTGGAAATAATTATCTATATGGCAGAATGATCTCGCCTGCCATATTAGAGAGAGTGAAATATGACTGAGATTTGATTGAAAATTTATTGATAATTAAAAGTGAATGTTTTTAAGAGAGAATAAGAGGTTTTTATTCTCTCATTAAAAATATCCTCTCACACATTTTCTTTCCTATATTCATCTTTCATTTGCTTCTCTTTTTCTCCTCCTCTTCCTACCATGGTCGAAATTTCATCATCCCCTTTCCATAATACTTTCAACTTCAAATAAAAATGAAAACATAAAATGAATTAAATATAAATGGTTCCTCCATCTCTTGTAAGGATTGAATGTCGGTCTTAGTGGAGAAATCTCAAATCAAGATGTGACTTTTTGGCTAGATCGGAAAGGTATATCCTTTTTAATTAATTTATTAAATTAAATATGATTATCATAGTCTTGTGTGTATATAGTATTGTGGGTTATGATGTGCTGCCATAGTACTATGCGGAATGGATCTTAATGCTAATGTAACACTAGAGTGGGGGTGAATCTTGTTTTTAAACTTATTACTAATTTATATTTTGATTATCAAACTTGACAAAATTAAGTTAGATTTATAGGAAGTAATATAATAAATGCAGGAAGCAAAAGCAATAAAAGTATGGAGAAGATGCCAAGAATTTTATATTGGTTCGGATTCCCAATCTGACATCCAGTCATGTACCCCGTATAAAATTTCCACTATAACAAACTTGCAATTCCACAAATGATAAGTCCACTATTACAACTTGATTTTGGATTAGGTGGGAAGCAACGCCTATCCAAACTTTTTACAGGTGGTATGAATAACCTAGACCTTCTTGACTTTGAAACAGGTGGCAAGAATACCTATCCTGACTTTCCATGGATGGCAGGAAACACATATGCAATCCAAACTTTCTACGAATGGAAGGATGCAACTTTACAACAAGCAGTAGAGTAATATCTACAAGAAACTAAACCTTCGGATCACACAAGTAGTATTCAATACAAATTCTTATAGACCTCCGGTAGTAATATATCATTGATTTCTTTGAGGAATATGATAAGAATAGAGAGTAAATGATCGAGAAATTGTATCTGGACTCTCTGACTTTTAGTAGTTTGCAGATCCATGAAAAAATAGAGAGAAATAGAGTGGATTTGCAAAGTATAAGTGTATGTGAATAATAGGACTTATCTGCAAAATATAAGAACGTAAAATGTAAGAGAAATGAGAGGCAATTGCTTAAAAATTTTGTTGTCCAAAGCCTTTAAATAGAAGCTGAAGAGAAGTGTCTCTTTGTGAAAGGTGAAATGAAGTGTCTATTTGTTTAAAATCAAAAGTTGTAACCAACAACTAGTATGTCGACTACTATTTTGGATATGTCGACATATATCCAAGTGTAAAATGTCAATATTTTAATAACAATTATTTTAAATAATTTAACTTGCAAAACAAATATTAAACTTTTACAAAAAGGTTATTGAGAATAAAATAAAGAGTTTTAGAAGTGAAGATTCAAAGAATTGCATTAGGATCTTAACAATTAAATATAAGACTCAATATACTTTAAACCCGACCAACTATTATCTTCTACTTTTTCGGTATTTGTTCCTTGAGTCTCATGTGCTCTCCTAGCTTTGCCTTTGAATCTTCGTCGTTCCTTTTGATCCCCTTGATCTGCTTGATTCCTCTTTATTTCCTTGATTCCTCTTGATCTACCTGGTCTTGTACCTAAGTTCTTATATTGATCTAATTGGATATGTATACTGCATCTTCTTCTATAATATATCTTGATAGAATCCTATATTTCATATACTATATCATACATAAACTTGGAAAATAATTTGTACTAATATTTATCTAGTTGTTATCATTAAAGCCAATACAGTGGTTTGAACAATCTCCTCCTTTTTTATGATAACAATCGTCTAAATATTTTTAGATAAATTATGAGATTAATTTAAATCCTGCTCCACCTAAATCCATTAACTCCCCTTATGTTAATGCTCCATGTATTTTTTGACTACTATATCTTATACCATTCTCATCTCCCCTTATCATCGATAAATGGGATAAAATAATTTGTATAAAATTTAGTTAATATTAAAAGGGTGATGCTGGTATGTTAATTATCATAATAAAGTTTTGATTCCTAAAAATTTTAGTGTTACATGTCGATATGTAAGTTTGTATGTTGACATAGATTATTTATTACATATACGTTGACCTATTCTATAGCATATGTCGACATACATGACATTTTCCTACATATTTGTTTTCTGTCTAAATGTATATATGTATAAAAATATTTATTTTATTTCTTTGCTGATAGTATGTTGTGAAAATAAACATGACTTCATTAAGTATATAACATATTAACATAAACAAACGCAAATAACAAATACACACAACAAATGTAAATATACACACAAAATAGTTAATGTCGATGGTCCACAACTCCTGGGCATTTATTACCACAACAATAGGAGTAGGAAGTGCAGAAGTTTCGCTTTGGCTCAACATGATTCCTTTTGGCATCGAAGATGATCTCTCCTGCATATCGAACATCGAAATCATCATCAATAATTTACCTTCTTCCTCTTCCACTTCTGCTTCTTCATTATCCACTATAGGGTTGTGGATAACTAGATTTGCTTCAGGTTCATCAACGATTATTGGATCATTCATATTATTGAGAAGATGATTATGAATGGTCTTAATCATTATTCGTTATCTTTCTTACTCGCTCTTTAATTGGATCTATAGGAACTCCTATTTTAGTAAGCATGTTTAGGACATTCTTCATTTGCTCTTAAATTACCTAATTTTGAGAAAATAAAGTCTCAAAATGGTGAAGAATTTCCCATATTCCTTTTAAATGAAGTGGGATCCATCGGAGAAATTTTTGATTGAGTTTTCTGGAGTTTGAAGAATATAAAATGGGCAAAACCATGAAATAGATTAGTTTTATAGGGTTCATAAATTTTTAATTAAAGAGGGAAAGTTAGTTATGGTTGAAAAGACATATATGTCGACATATGCATATGTGTACGTCGACACATGTCTTGAATTTTTTTTCAATTTGTATATTTTTTTATGATATATACTTATATATGTATATATATATATATTGTTTTATATTTATATTTCTGAATAAGAACTTATATTAAATTTTCTCCTTAGTTTAATAAAAGTATTTTGAACAAGAGGTTTATTTAAAATATCCGGTATTAGATTTTTGGTATTTATAATTTTGAAGTTATATCTCCTTTACTTATATGATCCCTTAGAAAATGATGCCTTATGTCTATGTATTTTGTCCTAGCATGATTAGATTGATTTTTCGATAAATTTATTGCATTGATATTGTCATTGTATATAGATGATTAATTCATATTTAGACCAAAATCTTTTAATATTTATTGCATAGTGTTGACTCGAAAAATGGATCAACATCCAAAATTGAGTTATAGGGAACCTATAAGACCTAAATCCAGCAGATAGTATTGAAAATAATAGAAATAGAAAAGGAAATAGGGGATTTTTATAGTGGTTCGGTAATCTCTTGCCTACGTCCACTTTATAGTTTTTATTGATTGTTGTTTATAGAGAATTAGAGAGTACAAGTCACCAGTACTAAGGTTTGATGGGTTCTTTGACCTAGAGCTGCCAAGAGTAACTACCTAGGTGACTATTGTGATAGAAGTAGGAGATGAAGAAGAGAAGTAAAGTTCGGATTAGAGTGCAGATCCCTATTTAGTTGTAGTAGGGTTGATTTTATAGGGAAACAACAGCATGAAGTTAGAAGCCTGCTTGAGTCGAAACCAAGGAGAGAGCCCAGAGATGCGCACGTGAGCACATGGACCCACGTGTCGTTAAAATCAGTCAGTATTGACCCATGTGCCGCTAAAACCACTTAGTCTCAAGTGGTCAACCACTTGGTACCGAGTGGTTTACTATAGTGTGAACCATCAATTTTTGTTGGCATTGCTCTGTTATCTCCTTCTTGATGCGTTTTGAGCTCTTTTCTATTGACTTCGAGTTGGTTCTAGTCATTTTCTCGATAACACTTGAACTGTCCTACTTTCTTGGCCTTCTTCTCATCAATCACGTGAATCACTCAACTATTCTCTGAGAAAAGCACATGACCCCGAGTGGTTGAAGATGTAGCTGAGGTACATAAAGCATGAGTGGCCAAATTGGCTTGCATGGACTGCTTGGTACCGGGAGAAAGCACTTGGTACCGAGTGATTTCCTTAGCCAATAAACCACTTGCAACTACTTGTTTTCCAATCTTCTGACCTTCTGATCGTGTTCCCAAGTTCTTGAGTCATTTCGTCTCTGTCTTGACCTTCTAACTTCTGGTTGAAATATACTTGGTTAAAAACCCAGTTAACACTTGTCCCCTAGAGTATACTTTCGTTTAAAACAAAGCGTGCTCTGGATCAAGACAAGTTCTGATTTCCTATCTTTTGATTCTGAATAGTTGTTTAGGGACTGTTTTGAAGTACTATTTGGTCTAGTATATATTCCTTTAACTGCTTTGCATTGTCAGAATTCCATTCTTCGTTCTAAGGACAAGATCTATGCTCTGGAGATTTGATCTATGCATTGGAGATCATTCAATGCCTTAAATGAATATGCTCTCTCTTCACTGTATATTATTTTCATTTTTTCTTTTTTGTTGCCGCCAAGAGCTTCCAATGACGAATTTTTCAAGTTATCACTAAGAGCTTTCGGCCCTTGATTTCCACTAGTCACCGAGTGAAATTCATCTAAGGTCGAAGGAATGTCGATTGTTGTGGCAATGGTGATGATGGTGGTGGTACAATCGATTGCTTCTTGGTAGAGATAGTCGAGGCTCGGGTTGTGCTTGTCCTATGATGGATTTCAAGCTTATCCTAGGCCATATTCACACCGCTTTGGAGACATGTCCAACTCTCTATCTTCGGCTAACTTCTATCAGTGCAGGGATATTCTTGTATTGTCAATTGCATTTTAACAAGATGGTTCATTTCAAGAACAGTCTTATTGGATGATTCCATCATTATGCTTTTCCTATTGCAGCACTTCTAGTGTTCTTGAAATGAAAAGCTTCCGCGTCACTCCGGACAGCGGTTCCATTGTCGATTGTTAATCAATAACAGCTAAGGTCCGATGCACGAATCCGTCGTGCGACGTGGCTTGTTTTTCTAGCATGAGCAAGCTATCAATATTGGATGGTCCGTTCATCATGTAGAAGACAAGAGACTCATACTTCACGGATTCTCTTTCATTTGCCCCGGTCAATGCTCGAGATTTGATCGGCCAAACGTGTCAACATTTTTTGGACTCTGGACATTGGTCACATGAGTTCTAATTTTCAAAATAAAACATACATGATCTTATCGAATGTCAAGTTTTATTGTCTAGAATGACTCACCGATCATCGCACTTCAAGTCCAATGATGGTATGTCTACTTCTCCTAGAGCTGGATCCTCCACAGCTCAGGCTTCACCTTCTATGCCTGTTATGCCAGGACAATTGATCACGGAAGAATTACGAGGCCCATTTGTTCTTATAGAGCCATTGCTTAATCTGCCTCCACCTCTAAATGAGTACCCAGCCTTAAGGGTCTTGGATGAAGAGGGAAGAACAAGTATGGATTCCCTAAAGCTTTCTGGCCTGTTGGTCTTGGTCGTATAGTACGGACCCTTTGTTTTAGGTTTAAATAGGTCATGCTTGAGCGAGGGCGGCCCCTGCTATCTTGCAACTTTGTGCATATAAACACACCCCCGACAATTGCTTTGGTTATGTTCCATTATCCAGCCCAGTATATAGTTGCGGATGATTCCAGTTCTATGCTGCTTCCAACTGTCATGGAGCAATGGTTGGGATGTTCATTTCCTAGTTGTATGATCCTTGCCATGATCTAAATCATGTTTGTGGAACATATTTTCTTTTTAAAATGCCTAAATCTGGGCACTAGCAATAACTAAATGTTATGGGGAAATTTATCCAATTACCCCCACTTTAAGTGCGTTTTACCTATCCTGATCCTGGATCAAGAAAGTCCAATGATACCAGCCTTAGATTTCTCCATGATTACCCTTGCTTAATCTCAACCAAGCATGTCCTGCTTAGCCACTAGCATTGTCGTGGGAGTTTAATCATGCATTTGTTTCAATCTTCGAAAATTGGCGTATGAATTGTTCAATACTGAGCATCATCCTTGATGTTACCTACCTCCGAGAAACGGTTGATGTTACCTTCCCGACATTTCTTTCCTACAGGCAATGGCAGTTTCATGATGATTTATGTCGACTTTTCCTTGGTCAGCTTTCATTGAAATAGTCTGTCCCGCACTGCTCCCTACCGTCGAGGAACATTATCTATGATACTTAATCCTCATTCATATGTTTCCTTCATGGACTGAATCTAATTTATAGAGATTACTACTACAAGCCTGGGCATAAGCATGATTTAAACATGCGGGGCAAATTAACTGATCGCCCCTAGTCCATTAATACTTGTTTTCAATCTTCCATGACTATCTTCGCCTTATCCTCGACCAAGCGTATCCTGCTTGGTCATCGGTGTTATCGTTGAATTCTAGTCAGGCACTAGTTGTAGTCTCCGAAAACTAGCGCACGAATTATCCAATTTTGATTATCCTTTCTTGAAGTTGTCTATTTCTAGGAAACGGTAAAGTTTCTGATGACTATGGTCGACACTCCAGCCATTTAGTAGTTTCTATTTTCAAAAACTAGCACGCCAATAGTTCAATTTTGAGGGAACCTCCCCGATGTTTCCATGCTTTGGGCAACGTCGGGTTCCTAAAAGTTAGAGCTTTCCTTCCTTGCCAATCTTTCGGCAATGCAAAATTCTTGAAGGTTTATAATTATATCTTCTCGACGTTGCCTATCTTAGGGCAACGGCGAATTCCTGAAGGTAGGGGCTGAAGTGCCTTTTATGATGAAAAGGAACCTACAATTCTATTGGGATCATTAATTCCGATCCATAAACCAAGGTGAACAGCGAATGTCTAATTGCTAATTAGTGGGTTGTCATATAAGCCCATGTTGCCAATGGAAGCTCATCGACCAAATTGCCTTTAGCTCTGGTTAATCGCTTCTTTGGGGTCGATTTGATGATTTTGTTCACCATTCACACTTGTTTGTTTGCCTTATTCATCATGATCGTCGCAAGCGGTTATGCTTCAGCTTGTTTAGTATTCAACTGCAACGATAGTATACTTAGCTCTTTCGATCGACACCGGCAACACTGTTTGGTGTAGTCAGCAGAGTCCCGATTTATTGTTGGCTAAAAGTCTTCATAGTGAAGCACCTTCTTTGCCTGTGTCTGCCCCTTGGTGTGATCTCTACAGCCGCCCTTATGGATTTCCATGAGATCTTCCTAGCTTCATCCTTGGTTACACACTGAAGCAGGGAGTGGAGAATCCTCTCCTATATAGCATTCCGTCTTGCATCTATAAACTGTGGCAGTTTTCAGAGGAATTTCTTCCACTCATTCATGTCTCTAGGGAGAATTCCTTTGATCCAATAATCCTTTATGGTAGTCGTCCATGATTCCACTTCCTCTGCAGTCTCCAGAATACGATCTGTATACCAGTCCCAGTCTTTGGGAACTGGCAATTTCGTTACTTAATTCCAAGTGTTATTCTCTCAATGTTGCCTACTACGGGCTGCATTTGTATTCTTTTTAGTTCAGAGATGGAAACCTAGTAGTGCTTTAGTTTTTATCTCCAAAAACTAGCACACTAGTATTTAATTCTGAAGATTCATGCTTGGCATTGCCTATCCCCGTGCAACGATTGATATCTGCAAGTTAAGTAGAATGATCCGATCGAATTGAGAGCGAGTGCATCTTCCTGAGGTTTCCAGTCTTTAGGAAAACACAAAATTCCTGAAGATTTTATGTTTGTTCCATCCTGACATTGCATATCTCTAGGTGATGTCAGATCTCTAAAGATTTGGGCTTGTACCTTCCCGACGTCGCATGTCTTTGGGCGTTGTCAGATTCCTGAAGGCTAGAACTCGGTACCATCCCAATGTTTCCAATCTTTGGGAATTGCTAGATTTCTGAGGGTTGTAGAGTTCAAAAGAGTGTCGGCTTCTATTTCTCGAGGTAGCGCTTTGATAATTTGAATATGAAGATTCTTTCTCGATGTCGTCAATCTCTGGACTACGTCGAATATTGGTAGGTTGGGGTCGATTTTCACGATCGACCCAGCGGTTTTGACTTCCTAATACTGCTATCTCCAGGCGACTCTAGTTCTCAGAGGGCTGTGGGTTGATTTTCATCGTCGATCTGGTGGTTTGAGTCGACTTTCCCATCGTCTCGACAGTTTAAGACCTTCCCGGTATTGCTCGGGCAACGTCGGTTCTCAGAAAGTTGGGATCGATTTTTCCCATCGATCCATTGGTTTTGGACCTTCTCGACATTACTGGAGCAATGATGGATCTTAGAAGGTAGGGGTCGATTTGACCATCGGCCTGGTGGTTTTGGACCTTACTGACATTGTCGGGGCAATTCTGGCTCTCAAAAGGTAGAGGTCAATTTTATCGCCGATCCGGTGGTTTTGGACCTTCCCGACATTGCTGGAGCAACGTTGGTTCTCATAAGGTGGGGGCCAATTTGATCGGTCGACCTTGATGGTTTAGACCTTCTCGACATTGCTGCGGCAACGTTGATTTTCTAAAGGTTAGGGGTTGATTTGACTCGTCGACGCTGATGGTTTAAACATTCTCAACGTTGTTGGGGCAACGCTGGTTTTCTAAATGTTATGGGCTGATTTGACTCATCGGCCTCGACAGTTTAGACCTTCTCAACATTGTCGGGGCAACGCCGATTTTATGAAGGTTAGGGGTCGATTTGATCGGTTTGCCCTAACGGTTTAGACCTTATCAACGTTGTTGAGGCAAGGTCGATTTTCTGAAGATTAGGGATTGATTTGACTCATCTGCACTGATGGTTTAGACCTTCTCGACGTTGCTGGGGCAATGCCAGTTTTCTGAAGGTTAGGGGCCAATTTGACCCATCGACACTAATGGTTTATGAGTCCATGCTCCCTGTCCATCATTCGAGGATAGAGGAACATTTGTTTCAGTTGTGCTACTGGTTATGCGACAAGGGGTTTTGCTTGCAAAAATGTGGTCCCATTGGTTCAAGAAGTAGGTTTTATTGATGAGTGGAGGAAGTGGAAAGTCTTGCCTATTTACAATGCCCATCAGTGTCCTTAGGTGGTTTATTTACGAAAGGAAAATGAAGGAAATTGGATACAGTCGGATGAAGTGGCATCACATTAGGTTGCCATTTCATTTTTCATATGATCTGCTAGCTTGAATCTCATTTGATAACTAATCTTCTATGATTTTGTCTAGGCCCATCACTGCTAGATCCATGGGGTTTTCCTTGAGCTAGAGGCCCATGGGGACCCATAGCTTGATCAACGTTCTATTGCTACTTAACATACTGCTAGAGCTTGTTATTCCTTATCAGCTCCTCGATAAAATTCTTTAAGTGTTGGAATTTATTGGTATTATGCCCGTGAGTTTCATGGAAGTGGCAGTACTTCTCAGAATGTTTCTCATGCACTGTCACTTCCTTCCTAGGTGGCTTCTTATATTGCTCAGTTCCCTGAGTAGTAAGATATATATTCTCCAGCGTATCATTCAAGGGCATATAATCTTCCAATTCGAAGTTCCTTAGACCTTTTCCCTTCCCGTTACGCCTACCACGAAAGTCCTGATGCCTTTTCTTTTGATTACCAGAGTTCCCAATGTCAATCGCAACTTCACTCCTGCATTGTCACTCTTTCCTTCAGTCAAACCTACTTCCATAGTTGTTGGATGTTTCATCTTGAGCCATTTTCCAAATTCCATATCCGGGTGAATGCCATGGGCTGAAGCCATGAATACTAGGTCTTCCTTCGGATCGCTGATTTTCATCACAGCAGGGTTAAATTGGTTCAAGAACCCCTTCGGTGACTCCTTGGGTCCTTGGGACAAGTAAGATAGGGACATTACATCCTTCGAATGAGCAACATGCAGTCAGAACTACTTCAAAAACTTCTTGGCTAACTCATCAAAGGTAGATATGGACTTCGGCGTGAGCCTAGTAAACCACATCGAGGAAACTCTTTCCAAGAAGATAGGGAAGCATCTACAACGAACAACATCCTTATCTTTAGCTCCATCCATATGCCATTCATACTTGAGTAAGAGTTGCTTAGGGTCGGTAGTTCCATTACATGATGGCATTGTTGGCGTAGTGAATTTTCTGGGGTATTCTTCTCTTGATTTATTTCAGTGAATAGAGTTTAGCTCTATGTGGAAGCCCAATCATTGTTCTTCCTACCCTTACTTTATTCCACCAATCGTTTGACCATGTCAGCGACGCACACCTCGCTGGCATGATATTCCGAAGATCTACTGTCAGGGCCTGCACAAAGTGTTTGACTCCGTAAACGGTCTCGATTTGCCGGCTGATGTCTAGGTCCTCCTGTCATTGGGAGAACCACTCCTTTGGTATTTCATGGATGTACGATTGGTTGAGCTGTAGTTATTTGAACTTCGGCAGCATTTCCTCCAACATTTGGTTCAAAATCATCATTATCCAGTAGCATCTCATTATCAGAATCATAAAACACCATTGCATCTTCTTCCTAAGCTTCACTCCCCCCTTGATTCTTCTCGGTACCAAGAGAAAACCTCTCGATACCGGCTGGTTCTCTTACGGGTGGAGCTCTTCTACTTCCTTGTGCCAAGTTTTCCGCAACTTCAGTAACTCCCATCCTTTGCTTTTGTTTTCCTTCCCTTCTATTTTGGCTAGAAATAGAGGACTTCTTATGTTCTTCCACTGGGGAAGTTTTCATTCTATTCCTCTTGGTAGTTTAGGTTTGTAGATTGAGCAAAGCATCCATCTTGTCCATGAGAGCTTTCTGACTGTCCACCATTTTCTGGTTAAGCTCTTGCATTGTCTTATGAAGCTCTCCTCTGGTAACTACTTCATTTTGAGAAGAAGAGCCTGGTAATGTATGTGCATTGTTAACTTCGATTTGGTGAGTGTTCGCATCATTACCATCGACTACCGCTCCTGCTGATCATTCAGATATAGATTTTCCTTTTATAGACGCCATAAGTTTTCAATAATAAACCCTTAAATTCTTTAAGCAAGTTTTCTGAATATAACTTCTGGATCATTCCAATCCAAAGTAGAGAGCTAGATCTAAGCCTGGATTCAGTTTTCTCAATGAATGCACCAAAATGTTGACACCAAAACTGGATCGTCGCCTAAGATTGATTTGTAGAAAACCTATAAGAATTAGACCCAGCAGATAGTATTGAAAATAAAAGAAATAGAAACTGGAGACGTGTGATTTTTATAGTGGTTCAGAAATCTCTGGTCTACGTCCATTTTATAGTTTTTATTGATTGTTGTTTATAGAGAATTAGAGAGTACAAGTCACCGGTACTAGGGCTTGACGGGTTCTATGCCCTACAACTTCCAAGAGTAGCTGCCTAGGTAATTATTGTGAGGGAGGCAGGAGATGAAGAGGAGAAGCAAAGTTCATATCAGAGTCCAGATCCTTCTTTAGTTGCAGTAAAGTTGATATTTATAAGGAAACAACAGCATGGAATCATAAGCCCGCTTGAGTCGAAGCCTAAGAGAGAGCCCAGAGACGCGCATGTGAGCACATGGACACACATGCCTTTAAAACGACTCGATATCGAGTAGTAAACCACTCAGCACCGAGTGGTTTACTTAAGTATAAACCATCAACTTTTGTTTGCATTGTTCTGCTATCTCCTTCTTAATGCGTTTTAAGCATCGTTCTATTGACTTTGAGTTGGTTATAGTCGTGTTATCGATAACACTTGAACTATCCTGCTTTCTTGGCCTTCTTCTCATCAATCTTGTGAATCGCTCAACTATTCTCTGAGAAAAGCATATGACCCCGAGTGGTTGAAGATGTAGATGAGGTACATAAAGCACAAGTGGCCAAATTGGCTTGAATGAACCACTCGATATCGGGAGAAAGCACTCAGTACCAAGTGATTTCCTTAGCCAAAAACCATATGCAACTTCTTGTTTTCCAATCTTCTGCCCTTCTGATCGTGTTCCCAAGTTCTCGAGTCGTTTCATCTTAATCTTGACCTTTTAAATTTTGGTTGAAATATACTTGATTATAAAATGGTAAACACAATTATAAGACTTGTGCACATACCATAGCTGCAGATATATATTCTGCTTCTGTTGTGGACAGAGATATAGAATCCTGCTTTTTGCAATACCATAATACGAGTGAGTGTCTAAAGAAATGATAAGTTCCACTCGTACCTTTTCTATTAGATTTATATATAGCATAATCTGCATCACTATAAGATATTAAGTCAAATGTATCCCTCTTAGGGTAAAATAGTCCATAGTCTAGAGTATTATTTACATACCTTAGGATTCTTTTTGAAGGACCCATGCTAGTCTAGAGTATATGTTCTAAAATCTAAAAATAATAATTATAAATCTAGTTTCAATTATGGAACAGTTTGAAAATAAATTTTATTATTTTGTACAAAAGTCCATTTTGTCAACTTTGAGTTAAAATAACATATGCAATGCACATAACAAGTGCAAACTATGTTTTAAATTTTTAAATAAAACACATTGTAACATCCTTCATTTTGAGGCCCAAAAATAAGCGCTACAGATGTTGTAGTCATTTATAGTATTAATTTCCGACGACAAAATACGGCAATGTTAATTGTATTGACATCAAAAGCACGTGAATATGAAATTTTCTTAAATATAATTCAAAACAACTTTCACGTTCCATTCCAAAGACAATATTTCATATTCATTACATAATCTCAAACATTGCCCAGACTCAGATAAAATATAATTATTACAAAATACTCCAAGAGCAACATATGAAGATGCTCCCTTTGTTGATCAGAGTTTACTACTAGGAAGTTATAACATCTGTAACGACCCAGAATTTCTGTCATTTGAAATTCGTATATTTAATTGATTTTAAATATTAACAAGTGAAATTTTTAAGTCGAATAACTTAAATTTTGAATATCTAGATTTAATTGGATAATTAAATCGACAATTTAATATTTGAAATTCCAGAAATAATTGGAAATTGGATCAAATGTGTATAAAAATGATTTATAAAGTTATATTAAATCATATTGGAGTTAGAATGATCTTATAGAAATTTTAAAATTGATTTAAAAGTTAATTTGTAGAAATTGAATATTTTAATATTTAATTGACGAGTGAAAATAGTCATTTTTCAAATAGTCTCGATTTCGACGAAACCAGTTTCATCAGATCCATAATGTTATATTATTGTAAGATTTCAAATTTCGTGTCAATCGGATTTACGGTTTGTCCGGGGCAATCCAAAACGCATCGAAATCGATTTAATCGATTTAATTTAAAATTTGATCGTTTAATTCCGTAACTCGCACATATGACTAAATTAGCTCTCGAAACACGTTCCATTGTGTTCGAAATGCAGGTAAAACCTTAGAAACGCCAGCCGGCACGCTTTGTTTGGAGTTCGGAAAATTTTCGATGAATAGTGTTTTGGCAATTTTCTATAAAAGGACCTCATTTTCTTTGTTTTGCACAAACCCTAGGGTTTCAAGCTTCAGCCGCCACTTCCCTTTTCAATGGCCAGAAATTTCGAATTTTCTTCCTCCATTATCTCTCAATCCACAAACAATTAGCAAAAACGTTCAACTACAATATTGTAGAGCACATCGTGATCTTCACATCCAACGGTGATGATCGAATATGGCGCAACGAGGAGGAGGCTAGGGGGCTGCGTTTTGGGGGCTGTTCGAGCTTGATTGGGTGGCCGTGGCACGTCGTGGGGAGGCCGGCCTCTAGCCGAAGGAAGGTGAGAGCAGGGGCTTCGAGGTGGCGCTAGTTGATCGACTTGAAGACGTTGGTATTTGGCTCGATAATTGATCAAAGAGAGGCGGCTAATGGGTTCATATTCACGTTCAAAACCTGATGGGGGGGAAGAAAGAAGATGCGGCCCAGATTTGAAGTGGAGAAACGAACGGCTATGATGAATCTGGGTTTGAAAAATAAAATAAAATTGTAAATTTGTATATATAAAATCGTATAAACTTTGAAAAATCATATCTTTTTGATACGAGGTCTGTTTCGCACGAAACGAATTGCGTTGGGTTCGTTTTGTCGAGCACTACGCAATGGAGCTGGATTGGAATTGATTGGAGCTAGTGAAAATTTTGAGTAAAATTAAACGCGTGTTTAATTTTATTCGAAATAAAATACTGCAACCGTTATTGGAAGCAAGGTGAGAACTCCTCACTCAATCGAAAATTTGTTTCGATTTAAATTTTAAATAGTTAGATTTAAATTTTGTTGATAGTGTTGATTGTGTAAATTGGATGATAATTGCTATCTGTTGTGATGTAATAGACCCTATACGCTGTATATTAAGCGGAGGTTATTTTTTAAAACCATATACCGCAATAATTCCACTGTGAAGTGGAATTGGTATTATATATGTATTTGGAGTTGATTTCCCGCATTATATAGCGGATGAGACCCTATTGCGCCGGATAATAGCGGATAGTATTTTATAAATCTCATATACCGCGATATTCCACCTCGAAGTGGAATTGGTATTGTGCTAACATCTGTGGATGCAGGGAAACAGGTTGGAGGGATCCAACTGGATTCCTCGAATAATTGAATTTGGTTCAATATTGTGTGTTGATTTATTTATAATCTATGTGTGATTATATTGTGTTTGAAATCGTTGACGGCTATAATTTAGCCGAATATATTTTTGGTATCATTGGATACCGAAAATAAATAAAAATTGGATTTTCGAAATTTAAGTTGAAAATTTATCGAAAAATTTATTTTTGATAATTGGATAAATTTAAAAGGAGTTTTAAAAGATAAAAGTTTTATTTTTGAACCATATTGAATCAAATTTCAAATTTGGAAAAAGGGCTTAATAAATGGATTTCGAAAATATTATTTATAAGTTGGGAATTTATTTAAAATTTGGATTTTTGAATAGTTTGGAAAATAAAGGAATTTATCTGCTTAAAAGGGAATTTATTTTAAAAAGGAAATAAATTTAGAAATCCATTTGGTAATTGATTTTTGGTGATTGAAAATAAATCTTTTGGAAATGTTTGGAAATTTATTTGGTGTTTTGAAATAAATTTGAAAATCAATTTGAAATTAATTGATTATTAATTCACCATAACCAGTAAAATATATTCACAGAAATTTATCTGATTTAAATTAATCAGATAATTTAATTAATCCTACTTATGGACGTTTGGATTATATTGGATATTGAATTGTTTGACATCTCTGATATGTGATGCTTTGTGATATATCATGTTCTGTGTTGTGATTTTGTGATTTATTTATCTGTGATATATATATATATATATATATGATCTGTGAATGAAAGATAAGCGTTATCGTTTATACCGCTTATCAATTATATTGTTATATTTGATCTGTGATGGTTGAATGTTGTTGCACTATTGTGTTAAACCCGTGGACTACACAATACACACACAAATGTGGATTTCACGTGGAAATCGGTTAAGTCACAAATTTTTATCAATTTTGGAAAATTGAGTTTTTGAATCCAAAATAGTTTTGGAATTGGAATTGAAAGTTTTTGAAATGAGTTTCAGAAATAAAAGTTATTTTAAATAACTTAATAGAATTGGAATTTAAATCATTTGATGTAAGTTTGAATTCAATATTTTGAAATTGAATTCAATAATTTGGGAATTTTGGTTTAAAGGATTTTTCAAATTATAAAAGGTGTTTATATGGGTTTTTAACTATTTAAAATATGGTTTTGGAAATTTAAATGTATATTCAAGTTTTATACTTGAATGGCTTTAAACTGTGTAATTGTAACCAGTTTTTCCCAAAACGAAAACTATCCGTTTTCAAATAATAATGGCTTTCATAAAGTGAAAAGATTTCCAATTTTGTATTGAAACATTTCAAGTTGAAATGAAATTGTGAATAGTTTGGAAAAAAACTATGAATTAACCTTTGTGACGATAATTAAACTTTATTTTGAAATCAAAAAAGATTTTAAATGATGTATCTTTTACATTATAAAAGACTTGAATTGTGAATAGTTTGAAAGCTATAAATTAAATCTTGATTTAAAGATTTAATGGGTTAATCAAATTGAAATGGAAATTGATTTGGAAATCTGTGAATGAATCTCTGTGAAACTGGGTAAACTTTGTGAAGTAAATCTTTTTGTTTAAAGATTTAAAATGGTAATTTGTTTAAACCATTTAAAGGAAAGGATTTGGGTAATAAGTTGTGACTTAATTGAAATCCCTATATCCATATGTTTTAAATATTATGCTCACTATTCGGGTTAGCCGGGAAAAGACCCTTGTGTCATATAACCCATTTCGAATTAGTGATACGACGATATGGATCGTATTGAATACCGGTGGTGAAGACCGGGTATTTGTGAAAACGATAGGATGACCTATCGATTGTCTCTGCACCGTTAGCTACGGTATAGAGATTTCCTTTGTGATGGGAAGTTCGTTCGGGATTGTGAATACCCGAAATGCAATGGTTTCTTCGGAAGTGCCTTCGGTTCTATTCGAACTCGGAAAAGACTTGTATGGTTACATGTCTGACATTACATTTTGAGATATAAAGCTGAATTATTTCAAATACATTTCTGTTTGGTGGCGGAGAATTTATTCTCTTAGCTTAACACCCTTCTCTGAGACGTACGAGCTCAGAGGTTATGTAGTTGAAATTTATCAGTGATATACTCCCAATTTGGTAGTGTGGCATGCTGAGTGTTGTTGTGTGATGATTATTTATTGATCATTTGTTGATCAAAGCACGGCTTTGTGAAAAAGTGTAGCTTTGTGGACGAGATCTCTTCGGACCTCACAACCCGGAAATGGTCGAAACAGGAATGATGCAGCAAGGTTATGAGGGTCACTCCCTTTAGGGTATGTCATTTCCTTTTGGAAAAGGGTGGTATCAGGTATGGAGCCCCGGTATTTAACCTATGTGGATACTCCAATCTCATTTACTGTGTGATTGTTGTTTGATCGAGGCGCCTCGGATAATGGTCCCAAAGGACCGGGGAGTGGCATATTCGTGTAGTAGTTACCTAGTGACAGAGGTAACCCGGCCTTGTGTTGGCAGAGAGCTAGTTAGTTCTCGGGACGTCCCGCCAAAGGCGATCCCATGTGGCATAGGAAGTTCCTTAGCCTGACCATTTGTTGGAAATCCAAAGAAACAATACAAGCCTTGTACGGTTTTAGTTGTATAACCTGCTATGGAATGTG
The DNA here is from genome assembly GCA_030737815.1 of Allium fistulosum. Classification (NCBI taxonomy): domain Eukaryota; kingdom Viridiplantae; phylum Streptophyta; class Magnoliopsida; order Asparagales; family Amaryllidaceae; genus Allium; species Allium fistulosum. The sequence continues at coordinate 1,185,851,868 of CM060904.1, read as the reverse complement.
GCGGTAACCTGCTATTGAACATAGTAGCTATAGTAGGCATACAATAATGGTTGTATGTTGGCTAAGATTAATATTATACTTTCGAAATGTTTTTCTGCACTATGCACTAACAATAATATCAAAATGATATGTTTTGCGTAGTAAGCATGTTTGACTATCATAAGAAGAAATCTCCTCCAATTCTGCGTTTGCATTGTGTGTGTGGCGGGAGGTCTTATGGTAGTTTCATTTTCCAAAAGCATTGCGGATATTTTCCACTTCCTTTGTTGTTGTTGTTTTAAAGATAATAACTGTTTTAGTTCTCACACCAGTCACCATGACTGACCTGGAGTTTATTGTTTCCTTCCTAAACTCTGGGTGCCCACCAATTTCCACACGGGCAGTCTAGAGTCAGGTTATCAGGTCATTCTGGATTCAGGAGATGTTGTGGAGCTCAGTGGCGAGCTGGATGGCAAGACGTAGCATTTGTATATGATATTATTTATTCCGTTGTGTATTCCGTATGAGGACAAGTTTGTATAACTGTCCATTGATGGATTGTGTTGTATATTGACTCTGATGATGTGATGTAATGTATAAAATGATATAGTTCTTTGATTTAAAGATTATTCATTTATCTATTATATGTTGTTCCGCTGCGAATGTGAGATTCTATGTTTGTTTCTGTTCTTTTTCTTTCTTTTTTTCTTTCTGTCTTCTTCTACCTCTTCTTTTTAAACCCTCAGGGTACGGTTTTCCGGCATTCGATTGTTCGGCAGTTGATACAGTGGACGCATTAATGTCGATTTTCGGAAGTCGAAGAATCGGGTCTTGACAACATCTGTCATTATATACGTTCCAACGAAATAACTTCAACATAGGGATATATATAGATAAACTCCTATATAGCTAAATCTACCTCCTCCACATCTCCAGAAGTTTTATTCATCCAACCTATTGACCTATAAACCCTTACTCTCGAACAACCCAAATCGAATTTTGAGCACCCAAGCATTTAAGGGAAAACATAAACTTCGAGTAAGACAAAAAGTCTGATGTGAATAATAATATGCCATCTCGGTTAATGGATATCTAGTGAGACCACGTCGTTGAGCGGAACGGATTTTCCTCGTACTAATATCTTTTAAAAATATATCTTTTGAAAATCAAACTCCTACAACTACAACTGTTAAAATAGACAATAAGAACAAAAATATGCATGCATGCAACATGGGTGATCATGACCAATCTGTCTAAATCAATGGACTATCTGTCCCAACATCATAGTTTTCTTAGGGTAACTACGAACCTATGGCTGAATCGGGCCTGCCAAATATATCAAATTCTCTAATATACTATTACAAGGCAACTGGATGGTCTATTCAAAACTTACTATTCCTAGGGTCACTCTGATCCTAATGGTTTTGCGGGCTCATCAATAACCTACCTCATCTTGTATATCCCTTTCTGTGCATAAACCTACTTTTAGTCTTACCTGTGACAAAGCCCTACGCATTGGAATTACCGACTAATATCAACTGAGGGCTAATAGCTGAAGTATAAGGCGGTACCCTACACCAATCCCATTTGATTTTCTAATCTCTGAGTCAATTCATCCTATCACAATTTATCTAACGGTGATAAGAACAATAATCTCTTTAGTAAAATTCTGGACTAAGTACCCATTTTATTTCCTTGAAAACATAATTCTTTATAAATGATTTTAACCTTGAAATCATACTTTAAAACAAGGAAAGTAGAGCCATTTACTTTATCCAAAATATTTATGCCATGGTATATGCTTTTAAAAAATAATATTGATGAAATTCGATATCACTTTGAGGTATTCGCTTCTCAAAACTATAGGCCATTAAGCCAAAACAATAAAACACTTAAATTGATTAAGTGCGGCATGATTATCGCTGATATGGGTCTTCGCACCCTTCTTATTGCCAAGAATTATGGTAAAGAACTTAATTTAATAAAGCATAAGACCATAGGGTTGATATAAATCTACATCGCCTATCATAGTATCAAGTTTCATAGGTTTGCATAGTATAAAGTTATAAAGCTTGAAAACATGGGAGTAGCGACATTGATGACTAGTGGCATCAATGCCTTAAAGAGAAACGTGGCGTCATTATCCCCATTATAGATTAACTTTGAAAGTAATGGGGATGGTGCCACCGCCGAAGGGAGTTAACATAGTAAAAATAGCGGCATCACTGCCTTGTAAGGTCGGAGTCGACATTGAAAACTTTCGGCATCATTAGCACTGACATAGATGATTTGCAACATCATAGTACAAGAGATTTAATATAGTAAACTAGCGGCATCGTTGTTTACAGAGTCGGCGTCATCATTGAAACCATGCGGTATCACTCACATCAAAATTATTGATGTCAACTTTGATACTTTCCTTCATACTTCAACCAAGGCTGATCCATTTCATATCAATCGACCCTATGTATCGTCCATGATTGACGTCGAAGACCATAAACGCGACATAATGAAGTACGACATCGTAAACCTCGGCGTGGCAAAGCCGTAATTACTATGAAAAGTATTTTCTTGCTAATAAAAGTAATTCCTTTTCACTAGCTCCTATTGTTCGTCAAAATCTTATTGGATAATAATTTTCTTTATCAGAACATTTTCAGAAATCTGCGAAAGTGCAGAAATTTCATTCCCAAAACATTTGCAAACCTATTGATTTATATTAATATTTTAGTATAATTATTAAGCTTTTCTAACCGAAATAATTCATAATTAATCACAAACACTTGGGAAAACTCCCCAAAAATCACAAGAAATCTAATTTATTATATTCTCTAACATATAAAAATTTCAAGGACGAAAACTTTATTTAATTATTTTTAACAATTAAAACCCTAAATAAACCATTTTCTCCACTTAGAAAATTCATAATAAATTCATACTTGCTTGGAAAATTATGAAATTGAAAACCACTTCTAGAATAATGTTTCTAACATCATATCAAAATTTCAAGTCGATTGGGTATCGAAAACTATGCTTTCACACTTAAAAACCTATTAAACAATTCTATAATAATCCAATAATTCATCCTTCAAGCATATAATAATCTAAATAATTAAAACATGGCATAATACATTCAAAATATTTGGGTTTATACTTAAACCGACAAACAGATAAAACTTGAGATGCATAACCATTATTCACCTTGATTTGATAAAGGAACTTGGGATTTGAGTTAAATGTTGATTTCGCCTTGCTTAAATCTTGATTTCCTAACATTATCTTCTTTGTTTTCTTGCAATAGTGGTCCTTACTCTCTCTTTAGTTTGTGTAAATAGAAGTGAGGGAGGAAATAAGAGAATACGGGCTTATGTTTAGGAATTAAGGTATATTCCCATTTTTCCCTTAGCATATATTCCTCCTTCTTATCTAAGTTTTAAACCATTCTTATTAACTCATTCATTAAGGCATGACCCTTGTTAATTATCAAATCTCAATCCTCTTATCCTTTTACAATATTTTTTTTAATTTTTCTAATACAGTATCCTAAATAATGTTAATCAAAATATGGGCTGTTATAGACTCCCTTCCTTAAAGAATTTCATCCTCGAAATTACAATAAGGTATACACATCAAAACATACAAGCATAGATGTAAAACATACCATCAAAAAAATCAGGTAAGTGTCTCTAATCCCGTCTTCCGTCTCCCAAGTACAATCTCCCTCGTCGTCACTCCACTGGACTTTTACTAATCTGACTGTCTTGTCCTTAATTTCTTCACATCCCTAGCCACAATACGAACTAGACGTCTAACTATAGTCATCTCCGGTTCCACCACTAAATCTTCCAAAGCAGTTGGAGTGATAGTAGTTTATGGATATTGATCGCACTTACTGAGATGAGAAATATGGAAAACATTATGGACTTCTGCAAAACTATTCGGTAGCTCTATCCTATAAGAAATTTTTTTGATCCTTTCTATAATCTAAAATGGTCCAACAAACCTTGGTTCTAATTTTCCCGATTTCTTAAATCTTGATACATCCTTCATTAGTGATATTTTGAAGAAAACATGATCTCCAACTGAGAATTCTAAGTTTTTCTTCCTCTTATCTGCATAACACTTCTACCTACACTGAGCTTCCTTTATTCTAGCTCGAATCAACTCAATCTTTTCTACGGCTTTACTTATCATATCCGGGCCAAGAACTAATCTATCACTGGTCTCTAACCAACATACGTGTGATTTACATGGCCTTCCATACAAAGCTTCAAAAGGTGTCATTCCAATACTAGTCAGATACCTATTGTTATAGGAAAAGTTGACTAAGTGTAGATGGTCTTCCCATGATCCCCTAAAATTAAGCACATAGGCCCTTAACAAATCCTCCAAGACTTTGTTAACTCTCTCCGTTTGTCCATCGATCTGTGGATGGTAAGCGGTGCTCGTCTTGAGCTTGGTACCTACCTCTTATAGGCTCTTCCAGAATTCGCTAGTAAATAAAGAATCTCTATCGCTGACTATACTACTAGAAATCTCATGCAGTCTTACTGTATTCTTCATAAATAGCTTAGCTAAAACATGTGTCATCCTTGTCGACTTAACGGGAATGAAATGTGCATTTTCGTCAGTGTATCCATTATAACCCAGATACTTTCATTTTCTCTATTCGACCTTGGCAACCTGTCTATGAAATCCATAGATATAGACTCTCATTTCCATACTAGTATATCCAAAGGCCGAAGAAGTCCACTTGGCTTCTGATGTTCGGCTTTCATTCACTTGCTAACAATTCAAGCATTGTTTTACCCATAAGCCAACATCCCTTTTCATACCTTCCCAGAAGAAATTTCTCTTCATATCCTGATACATCTTAGTTCCTCTAGGATGAACAGTAAACTTGATCGATGACACTCCCAAAGGACTTCTTTCCTTAAGTTTCCAACATATGGAACACATAATCGTCCCTTCTTTCTCAACCATCCATTTTGATCAAGATAGAAACCCTTCAAATAATCAATCTCAGCTCCACTTTCCAATTTTCCGATTCATTCAGCTAGCAATGGATAGTCTCTTTGCTTGGAAGCAGTCATTTCAATCAATACTGGTCGAACTTCTAAGCAAGATAACATTACAGCACTCCGACCAGAACTAGCCATTGATCTTAACTGCACATTACACGTGGTTAATGCCTTTAAATCTTTCCATTCAGCTATTATTGTTAATACTGCATTCTGATGCTTTCTACTAAGCATATCTGCTACATTGTTCCCTTTTCCTGACGTATACCCAATTCCAAAATCATAAGCAGCTATAAACTCTAACCACATCTGTTGTCTCATATTTAACTCTTTCTGAGAGAATAAATATCTTAAAGATTTTTGATCCGTATATAACTCGAATCGTTCTCCCAAAAGATAACGTCTCCACACTTTTAGAGCAAAAATTACAGCAGTCAACTCTAAGTCATGAGTCAGATATATGACTTCTTACGATCTAAGCTGTCGAGAAGCGTAGACAATCACCTTACCCCTTTGTATTAACACAGCTCCTAACCTTATTCCGCATGCATCGGTATACACAACCAAATCTTTATTTCCATCTGGAACAACTAACACGGGCGCATTAGTTAATAAATGTTTCAACTTCTGGAATGCCTCCTCACATTTATCGATCCAAATATACTTCACGTCCTTCCTTGTCAACTTAGCCATCGATGCTGCTATACGGCATAAATTCTTGATAAATCTCTGGTAGTAGCCAGCTAACCCAAGAAAACTTTTTATCTCAGTCACTGTCTCGGGTCTCTTCCAGTTATTGTCAGCTTCTTTCTTTGATGGATCTACTGACAACCCTTTTTCTGAGACTACATGACCAAGAAACTCCACTTCTTTCAAAAATGAAACTTCGAGAACTTCACTTCTAGTTGATGGTACCTCAACATCTCAAGCACTATTCTAAGAAGAGTCTCATGATCTTGCTCATTCCTAAAATATATCAGAATGTCATCTATAAATACTAACATGAATCTATCTAAATGCTCTTGGAAGATTCGATTCATCAAATCTACGAAGAAAGCAGACGCACTAGTTAATTCGAATGGCATCACTAACCACTCGTATAAACTATATCTTGTTTGAAACGTCGTCAAAGGAATACTGTCTTCCGCCACCCTCAATTGATGGAACCCTGTCGCCAAATCCACTGAGAATATACTTTGGCTCCATCCAATTGATCAAACAAGTCATCGATTCTCGGTAGGGGATATTAGTTCTTTATCGTCTTTTCATTCAACTTATGGGAATCGGTACATAATCCTAACAGCCCATCCTATTATTCATGAATACCTCGGCCGCTCCCCAAGGCGAATTACTTGGTCTAATCAAACCTTTTCCTTCTAAGTCCACTAGCTGCACTTTTAACTCCTTCATCTATATAGCTATCATTCTACTAAGCGGCCAACTAACGGGTTCAGCTCCAAGTATAAGATTTGTTTGAAACTCAATAGCTTGTTTTAGCAGTAGTCCTTTCACTGGCTCAAAGACATTGGCAAACTCTCTAACGACATAAACTCGATTCAACTCGTCTTCCTCTTCTATTGCCCCTAACAAAGCACAAACATCAAAATTCTAGTTCTCTACTAAGTATGCAATTCGGTCGCTACTATTAGGGTGTCTTAGTGATATTTTCCCATCTCGGAAAAATATCCTAGCACCATATTTACTTAATCAGTCCATACTCTAAATAATCCCAAAGCCTACGAAATCAAACACATGTAAACTACAGATAAATATATGACCTAACAATTTAAACTCTAATTGGTCACATCTCATCCTTAGAATTGCATACTCTACAATTGGATTCTCAACCCTTAAGGAAGTAACTAGGTACAAGGGTTCTAAATTAAGCTTATTTACTAAACAGCGAGATATAAAAGAATGTGATGCACTAGTATCGAATAATACTCGAACATGTATACCATGAATCAAAAGCATACCTCCCATAACAGCCTTTCCTTTCCCCTTTGTTGTGGGTCTCCAGGCAGATGGTTCCAAAGAAAACACTCTCCCTTTCTCACGCTTGGCTGGTTCCTTGCACTGATTTTTATAGTGTCCGATCTGGTCACAGTTAAAGCACTTGATGTTCTTTCTCCAAATCACCTTCTTTCCATCATTGGAATGACATTCATTCGCAAAATGCCCTATCTTATCACACTTGTAACACACAACTTCGGCCTTTCCTTTCTTAGCAGCTCTACCCTTCTGAGCTCCCTTTTTATGACAGAACTTCTTTTAATTTCTGATTCTGCCCACTCTGAGTCTCCATTGATTCATTACCACAAAAGAAAGCAAGCATCTCTTCATTCCTCAGTGCCATCTCCACTACCACGTCACATGGATCCCTAAGATGTAACAAGGTTTCCCAAGCAAGCTCTTGTCTTAATCCATGGATGAACGTTTATTTCTCTTAATCACAGTATCTATCGTGACATACCTATATCTGGATAACTCCTTAAATCTTATTGCATACTCCAACAAAGTCACGTCTTCATGCACTAATTAACTTCCTTAATAAGGTTGACTTGGCAATTTCAAACATAGACCTCCCCTTGAACCTCCTCCTGAACTCTGCCTAAGTCAAATTCTCCTCTGGTACCCCGATAGTAACACTATTCCACCAGTACAACACAGCTCCTTGCAATTGCCTGGATGTCAATCTCCCCTTTTTCTCATCGTTTAGACCTAAATCAGCGAAAATCCTTTCACAATGGAGCAGCAAATTCTCCACCTCGATAGCATCCTCAGTTCCAATAAGTTGCTTTCCTCTAAGTCTGACATAATCACTACTCAAAACAGCATGATTATTGACAACTGGAACTTAAGGATTTGCTCCCTAGCATTTCCACCAACTAATCCAGCTACAGCTCCTACTTGCATCATGTTGACAAAGAACTAATACATAGCTACCATATACACCTGTGGTGTTCCGGCACCCATATTAGCAGCTGTTTGCGACCCGGATTCCTCCTAGTATTGGGCATGACATTTCCATTGGTTGTGGTGCTCGCTCTATCGAGATTCACTCTTATGTTTCCTACCTCCATATCTTACTTCCTTAAATCTGCATTCAAACTTTAGTAAGATACGGAAGAACAGTCCAAGAGAGATGGGAATAGAGATAAGGTATATATATATATATATATGTATGTATTTAACAAAGACATGTATAATACTATAATGGTATCCAATTCCCCAATCTGATTCTCTGATTCTTTTCGATTATATTTTTCAAGACTCCTTTTAAGTTCAAAATTCTTTTAGTTTTACATAAACCTATGCTCTGACACCAAGTTGTAACATCCCACATTTTGAGGCCCAAAACTAAGCGCTATAGATGTTGCAGTCATCTATAGTATTAATTTCTAGTGATAAAATATGGTAATGTTAATTGTATTAACATCAGAAGCACAAGAACATAAAATTTTCTTAAACATAATTCCAAAACAACTTCCACATTCCATTTCAAAGAAAATATTTCATATTCATTACATAATCTCAAATGTTGCCCAGGCTCAGATAAAATATAATTATCATAAAATACTCCAATAGCGATGTAACACCCTTAATTTCAATAATATTATTCAGGAGATTTAATTAGGTAAATTAAATAGAATAATGTAGAGTGATAAGGAGATTGAGATTTGATAATAAACCTAGAGGTCGTGCTTAATTAATTCTAACGGGCTTATTAATGGTTAAATGATAATTAAATTAACATAAGGGTATTAGGGTCATTGCCGCCCATATTTCCTACCCTTATACTATTATCCCTATACCATTCACGTTCATTTTATCATAAGCAAAAATAAACGTAAGAAAGAAAAGGAAAGCCAGCCATTAAGGAGTAAGAAGAGAAGAGAAATTCTAGTTTAAAGCTTAGGATCAAGCTAGAAGAATCAATCTCAAATCAATCTCCAATTTCCTTATCCAATCTAAGGTGAATAATAATCACTACATCTTTATTTTTGGTTTTTATATGATAATTGATTTTCGGATTTAAGGTTAAATCTAATATGATGATATTTGATGATATGCTTGATTTCAAATGAATGATAGAGTCAAACAAGGTTGTTTGCATTTCATAAACACGGTTTTAAGGGTAAATCCATATGTTTTGATTTTAGAATGCCATGGGAAAATTATATGTTATGAGAAACATGATTTTGGAGTTGGGTTTCAATTTTTATAATTTTCCAAGACATGGAGAATTAATTATGAATTTTTAAAGGAAAAACATGTATTATTGGGTTTAAAAATTATTTTCGATTGTTATATGATGAATTTGGGTGCAAAATTTATATATGTTAGATAACATATTAAATGTGAATTTCTATGATTTTTAGGGATTTTTACTAAGAGATATATTATGGAAATTAAATTATTTTGGAAGAAGGACCTAAATGATTTAATTGATGTTAAATGGGAAGGGCTTATTTGTTAATGTTATTCAAGTTTTAGATCTGAGAAAAATGCGGCGATTATTTGTAAAATAATTTGAAAATTTAAGGTAACCAATCAAGTGTTTACAAGTGGGCAAGGTAGTTACAAAACGATTAATTTATTTGGTAAAAACGACCTTTTCACTCAGAAAAGTAGGTTCCATCACTTTCGGAAGGACCCCTTTTGACTCAGACCTTCCGCTATCAATCAGGTCGAAACCTATCTAGACAAAACCAGTTAAGCCAAAACTAATACATATTATATCACTTAGTTGGTACGCAGTGGATTGGAGAAAGGCGGAAGGTAGGGTGTCGAAACATAGCTTCCGAAGGGGTCGAGACCTTTGGTTTGTTTTCTATAGAAAAGCGCTTGCTTGTTTACAAAAAAGTTTTGAAGGATTCGAAACTATTGCTTGTGAAAGGGTATTTTAAAACAAGCTTTTGAAGGAGAGATGCCGCCTTTTTAAAGTAGTAGCTTCCGAAGGAGTTACTAAGTTTTTAAATTAATGCTTTGGATGGGGTAGTTTCGTCCAAGTCGAAACTCTTCTATAATTTTAAGCCTTTCAATGGTATTGAAGATATCAATGCTATCGAAAGGTACTTTTTGTTTTTATAAATATAAGCCACTTCCCATAGCTTTCGAAAGGGGGTTAATAGATTCGAAGGCTTGGTTTCAAAGCCAATCTTCAAACATTTTCACTTATATAGCATAAGCTTTCAAAATGATGGTTTCTATTCCATCATGTTTTCTCCAAATACTTTTATATGATAAAGAACAAAAGGGGTACTTTCATTTATGTTCACTTCGACCCAGATAATATTTTAGGTATAAACCCAATGTTTTCGGAAGGGGTAATTCTAATGGTTTCGAAAGAGGGACTTTCAAATGAGTTTCGAAGCTATGCTTCTAAATGTTAAATGCTAATGCTTTAATACATTCGAAAGGTTTCGAAAGAAAGTTTTAAGGTGTTCAAAATGCAGGGGCCTAATGTTTTGAAAATAGATTTTTATGCTTTCAAAGGAGGGTATCCAGTGAGGTCGAAAGCTAGGATTTGAAGGAGTTGAAAGGTTTTGTTTTTCAAAACTAATAACCCAAGCTCAATTTTTTAAAAAGGAAAAACCCAAGGCTAAATTAAAGGAGTTTTATGTAATGGTTTAGAGAAGAAGCTTTCCTTGATAAAAGGGATTAACCATGTTTTATATTAAACCCACAGAAGTGGTATTGTTTTGTTATTATGTTTCCTTCTTCAAGTATAAACATATTCACATTACAATGGACCCATAACTGCATTTTGGGGATAAAAGGTTAGAAGAACCAACTAGGTTAACCCAGTAGTGAATATAAATTGATTAAACTCCTGAATGAGTAGAATTGCATCCAAGAGGTCAGGGAGACCAGAATATAAGATGCATAAATATAGAAGTTGTCAGGGAGACAGGTTCATAGTGCACCTATGAAAACTATGATTAGGAAGTTATTGGAGTTACCAATAGGTTCATAGTGATCCCATGACTATGTTATAAAGAGTAGTTTGCAGTGGCCAATTGGTTTATAGTGCGCCCATGAAAACTATATCCGGATTAAGTTATTGACAGTTGTCAATAGGTTCCTAGTCAACCCATAAAAACTAGGATAAGGAAGAAGTTATTAGAGTTACTAATAGGTTCAGGGGAACCCATGAATTAATTAAACCCACAGGAGTGGTAGTGTAAGGTTAATTGGCAGGGGCCAATAGGTTCATAATGTACCCATGAAAACTATAAAATAGGACAGGGAGTCCAGAAACTAAATACAGGTTATTAGTAAGCCCATGAAAAATAATAGGTTAGACCCTAAAAACTATAAATATGACAAGGAGTCAATTAAACAAGGGATGAGAAATCCAAAAGGTTTTAACTTGTATGTGTATCATCATAATATTTTGAAATGAGTTTGTTTTTAACCATTATGGATGCAGGAGCACAGTATATGGTTTTATAAAGGTTCTAAGATACTAAGGAGGGGAATACCCATTCCGCCTTTCCCTTAAGCGGCGTGGTTTCACTAGATATCTAAATAGTTTGAGATGTTAGATTATTATTCATACCAGGCTTTATGTCTGACTCAAAGTTTATGTTTTCCCCTTAAACTCTCGGGTACTCAATTGATTTTGAGTAGTTTGAGAGTTGAGGTTTTCAGGTACCTCATTAGACGAATAAAGATTTCGGAGACTTATAGGAGGTATAATAGATATTTATAGTTCCCTTTTACTTGATTCCGCTGTGTAGTTTGTAATGGCAAAGTTGTTAAATTGCCTTTATATACTCTGGTCATCCAAGGGGGCATCTTCATATGTCGCTCTTGGCGTATGTTGTAATAAATATATTTTCTCTAAACGTGGTTTACGATTATGGGATTATGTAATGAATTGGAAATGATTTGAAATGGAATGTGATCTTGTTTGTAGTTTTAATTTTTTTTCATATTCATGTGTTTCTGTGTATCAATGAATCTAACACCGCCGTATTTGGTTACCGAAGATTAATCACTATGGATGACTGCAGCATCCGTAGCCATTACTTTTGATCCTCCAAGTAGAGGGATGTTACAAGTTGGTATCAAAGCATAGGTTTATGAAAACTTAAAAGAAAAGTTAGACCTAAAAGTTTTTGAAACATAATTCCAATGAATTAGAAATATGATCAGGGTTTGAGTTAATGCTATGGTAACGTACTTGTATTTGATATATATATATATAGACACACGTATTCCCCTCTCTCTTAGACCGTTCTTCTGTATCTTACTAAGGCTCGTATGCAAATTTACGAGAAAGAGAATATGGAAGCAGGAAAGGGAAGAGGAAATCTAGGTGGAGGAAGCACCACAACCAACATAAATGCTCGACCTAATACCAGGAGGAACAAAGGTCGACCGGCTAATGCTAACCCAAATACTGAAGCCAATGCTAGAAATCCGCCAGTAGATGTAGGGATGGTGTATCATCTTTTAGCTAATCTTTTGCAAGATGGAGTTGCTGAAAATGTTGGAGGAGCTAATCCTGTGGCTCCAGTGGGGAATAATTATGCTAAGTTAAGCAGAGACTACATTAGTCTGGGTGGAAAGCTGTTTTTTAGAATGGAGGATGCTGTTGAGGTTGAGAATTGGATATTGCACTGTGAGAGGATCTTTACTGATCCAGGTTTGGATGATGAGCAAAAGAGGAGGCAGGCATCTAGGCTGTTGCAAGGGGCAGCGCTTCACTGGTGGAATAGTGTGATTTTCGGAGTTTCGGAGGAAGGGTTGACATGGGCTGATTTCAGAAGGAGGTTTGAGCTGAGGTTTTTATCTAAGGTTGCCAAGAAGGCATTGATGAGGAAGTTTATGGATTTAGTCTAGGACTCCAGGGAGAGATGTCAGTAATCGAGTACACTGCCAAGTTTGACGAGTTGTCTCGATATGGATATGCCACTATAGACACTGACACCAGAAGGAATGAAAGGTTTATTCAGGGATTGAGGCCCGAGCTTGCTAAAATGACCAAGACACATATCTGAGTACCTTGTAATGTGGTGGTGGAGATGGCCATTCGCCATGAAGAGATGGTTGTTGTTTTTGCCAAAGAGAAGCCAATAGAATCCTAGGTTCCTCAGGGAAAGAAGAGGAAATTCTTTAAGAAGAATGGAGCCCAAAAAGGGAATGCAACCAAGAAGGCAAAGGCTGATTTAGTGTGCTTCAAGTGTGATAAAAAGGGTCATTATGCTCACGAGTGCCGTCAGGCAAAGGAAAGAAGCCTGCGGAAAAGAAGAATGTGAAATGCTTCAACTATGACCAAGTTGGGCATTATAAGAACTAGTGTCCCGAGCCAGTCAGGGTGGACAGAGGGAAGGTTTTTGCTATTGGACCACCATCTTCTTCTAGGCCTACTGCAGCAGATAAAGGGAAAACTGTGATGGAAGGTACGCTTTTGATTCAGAGTACACCAGTTAGGGTACTATTTGATACCGGTGCATCACATTCATTTATATCACAATATTTGGTTGATAGGTTATGCATTGAACCTACATACCTTATTACTTCCTTAAGGGTTGCGAATCTAATAGGAGGGTATGCAACTCTAGGGATGAGATGTGACCAGTTAGAACTTGATTTGTTAGGTTATAAGTTTACATGTAGTCTGTATGTTTTTTATTTCGAAGATTTCGGGATCATTTTGGGTATGGATTGGTTGGGTAAGTATGAGGCTAGGATATTTTTCCAGGATAGAGAAATATCATTGGGACACCCTGATAGTCATAATCGAATCATCTTCTCAGTGGAGAATTCCAATAGGAGTGTGCGCTTTGTGGAGTGTTATGGAAGTAGGAGATGAGTTATGTCAGGTTCGAGTAGCAAAAGAATTTGCAGATGTCTTTGAGCCGGTTACGGGATTACCACTGAAACGAGTCGTTGAGTCTCGAATAGATCTTGTACCGGGAGCTGATCCTATGAGTAGACCACCTAGTACGATGACACCGACAGAGGTGAAGGAATTGAAGGTGCAGCTAGCGGATCTTGAAGGAAGGAATTTTATCAAGCCAAGCAGTTCGCCTTGGGGAGCGGCCGCGGTATTCGTGAAGAAACCAGATGGGTCGTTAAGGATGTGTATCGACTATCGTAAGCTAAATGAAAGGACGATCAAGAATAGTTACCCTCTGCTGAGAATAGATGGTCCGTTTGATCAGTTGAGTGAAGCCAGAGTGTTTTCCCAATTAAATTTAGCGACAGGGTTCCATCAGTTGAGAGTGGCGGAGGACAGCATTCCTTTGATAGCATTTCGGACGAGGCATGGTTCGTATGAGTGGTTAGTGATGCCATTTGGGTTAATGAACGCACCTGCTTTCTTCGTGGATTTGATGAACCGGGTTTTCCGAGAGCACTTGGATAGGTTCATGTTGGTATTCATAGGTGACATTTTAGTGTACTCGAAAGATGAAAGAGAGCATGAGCTTCATCTTAGAGTGGTGCCTGAAACGCTGAGGCAGAATCAGCTAAAGGCGAAGTTTTCCAAGTGTCATTTTTGGAAGAAAGAGGTTAAGTTTCTTGGTCATGTGGTTTCAGAGGAGGGCTTGTCAGTTGATCCAGTTAAGATCGAAGCTGTCAATAATTGAAAGAGACCAGAGACGGTAACCGAGATCTGAAGTTTTCTTAAACTTGCTGGCTATTACCGGAGATTCATTAAGGATTTCTTGCGGATAGCAGCACCTTTGACTAAGTTGACCAGGAAAGACGTGAAGTTTGTTTGGTCCGACAAATGCGAGGAAGGGTTCCTTAAGTTAAAGCATTTGTTGACCAATGCACTAGTGCTGGTAGTTCCAGATGGAAACCAAGGGTTGGTAGTATACACTGATGCATGTGGGACTGGATTGGGAGCAGTATTAATGCAGAAGGGTAAAGTTATTGCCTACGCATCTAGGCAGCATAGACCGCACGAAGTAAGATATCCTACTCATGATTTAGAGTTAGTTGCGGTAATTTTTGCCTTGAAGATTTGGAGGCATTATCTCTTGGGGGAGAGATTTGAGATGTATACTGCTCATAAGTCTTTAAGATATTTATTCTCTCAAAAGGAGTTAAATATGAGGCAATAGAGATGGTTTGAGTTTTTGGCTGCTTATGATTTCAGTATAGAGTATACTTCTAGGAAAGGAAATAAGGTAGCAGATGCTCTTAGTAGAAAGCATCAAAATGTGGTGTTAGCTATGTTGGCAGAATGGAAGGATCTAGAAGCTTTGGCCAGTTTTGATATGCAGTTAAGGTTGACTGGTAGCTCTAGTCAGAGTGTCTCCATGATGTCTTATTTAGAAGTCCAACCAGTGTTGATCCAAAGGATAGCTTCTAAACAGAAAGAAGATCCAGTTTTAGCCGAGAGGATTAGAAGGCTTGAGGTAGGATCATAAATCGATGATCTGTAAGATTTTAGTCTTGAACAAAGAGGATGGTTGAGAAAGAAGGGACGATTATGTGTTTCGAATGTAGAGAAATTAGGAGAGAAATTCTTGAAGAATGTCATCGATCCAAGTTTACGATTTATCCTGGAGGGACCAAGATGCATTAGGATATGAGGAGGAGCTTCTATTGGGAAGGTATGAAGAGGGATGTTGGCTTGTGGGTTAGGCAGTGTGTAAACTGTCAACAAGTGAAGGCCGAACATCAGAAGCCGAGTGGATTGCTTCAGCCTTTAGAGATTCCGGTATGGAAATGGGATTCGATATCCATGGATTTTATAGATGGGTTTCCAAGGTCAAATAGAGAAATTGAAAGTATATGGGTCGTAGTGGATAGGTTGACTAAGAGTGCCCATTTCATTCCAGTAAGTCAACCAGGACGGCACCTGTTTTGGCGAAGTTGTTCATGAAGAACATATTTAGACTTCATGGGATTCCTAGTAGCATAGTCAGTGATAGAGATGCATTATTCACTAGTGAATTTTGGAAGAGTCTGCAAGAGGTATTAGGTACCAAGCTCAAGATGAGTACAGCGTATCACCCACAGACGGATGGCCAGACAGAGAGAGAATCAACAAGATACTCGAGGATTTATTGAGAGCATGTGTATTGGACTTTGGTGGACCTTGGAAAGATCACCTACATTTGATTGAGTTTTCCTATAATAATAGTTATCAGACTAGTATAGGAATGGCGCCTTTTGAAGCTTTGTACGGAAGTCCATGCAAATCACCAGTATATTGGTTGGAGACTGGAGACACATTGGTCTTAGGTCCAGATTTGGTTAGGGAGGCGTCGAAGAAGATTGAGCTGATCCGAGAACGGATGAAAGAAGCTCAATCCAGGCAGAAGAGTTACGCAAATAAAAGGCGTAAAGACCAAGAGTTCTCAGTTGGAGACATGATTTTCATAAAGGTATTACCAATGAAGGGTGTGGTACAGTTTGGGATGTCAGGGAAACTGGCACTAAGATATGTTGGTCCATTCTAGATTACAGAGAGGATTGGAAAGCTCGCATATAGAGTGGAGTTTCCGAGCAGTATGGCAGGTGTCCATAATGTATTTCATGTGTCTCATCTTCGCAAATATGTGCATGATCCTGAGGCCACTATTCCTCTGACAGGGTTGGAAGATATAGTAGTAGAGCCTAATTTGACTTTTGTTAGACAACCGGTTCGGGTTGTAGCGAGAGATGAGAAAGGATTGAGGAACAAGACAGTCAAGTTGGTGAAAGTTCAGTGGAGCGACAACAAAGACTGTACTTGGGAGACAGAGGACAGGATTCGAAATACTTCTCCTGATCTTCTTTGAGGGTATGTCTATATTAGATTTATACAAATAATTCCTAGTCAGGTAGACTTGTATGGTTGTTAGGAGTCGTTACAGATGATTGCTATGTTTGGTATTTAGTCCTTACTGAATTTTGAGTACGAAATTCTTTAAGGAGGATAGCCTGTAAGACCGCTAATTTCGATAACAGTATTTATGAGATTTAATTAGGTAAATTAAATAGAATAATGTAGATTGATAAGGAGATTGAGATTTTATAATAAACCTAGAGGTCGTGCTTAATTAACTCTAATGGGCTTATTAATGGTTAAATGATAATTAAATTAACATAAGGGTATTAAGGTTATTGCCGCCCATATTTCCTACCCTTATACTATTATCCCTATACCTTTCACGTTCATTTTATCATAAGCAAAAATAAACATAAGAAAGAAAAGGAAAGCCGGCCATTAAGGAGTAAGAAGAGAAGAGAAATTCCAGTTTAAAGCTTAGGATCAAGCTAGAAGAATCAATCTCCAATTTCCTTATCCAATCTAAGGTGAATAATAATCACTACATCTCTATTTTGGTTTTTATATGATCATTGATTTTTGGATTTAAGGTTAAATCTAATATGATGATTTTTGAGGATATGCTTGGTTTCTAATGAATGATAGAGTCAAACAAGGTTGTTTGCATTTGGTAAACATGGTTTTAAGGGTAAATTCATATGTTTTGATTTTAGAATGCCATGGGAAAATTATATGTTATGAAAAACATGATTTTGGAGTTGGGATTCAATTTTTATAATTTTCCAAACCGTGGAGAATTAATTATGAATTTTTAAAGGAAAAACATGTATTATTGGGTTTAAAAATTATTTTTGGTTGTTATATGATTAATATGGGTCCAAAATTTATATATGTTAGATAACATATTAAAAGTGAATTTCTGTGATTTTTGGGAATTTTTACTAAGAGATATATTATGGAAGTTAAATTATTTTGAAAGGAGGACCTAAATGATTTAAATGATGTTAAATGGGAAGGGCTTATTTGTTAATGTTATTCAAGTTTTAGATCTGAGAAAAATGCGGCAATTATTTGTAAAATAATTTGAAAATTTAAGGTAACCAATCAAGTGTTTACAAGTGGGCAAGTTAGTTACAAAATGATTAATTTATTTGGTAAAAACGACCTTTTCACTCAGAAAAGTAGGTTCCATCACTTTCGAAAGGACCCCTTTCGACTCAGACCTTCCGCTATCAATCAGGTCGAAACCTATCTAGTCGAAACCAGTTAAGCCAAAACTAATACATATTATATCACTTAGTTGGTACATAGTGGATTGGAGAAAGGCGGAAGGTAGGGTGTCGAAACATAGCTTCCGAAGGGGTTGAGACCTTTGGTTTGTTTTCTAAAGAAAAGCGCTTGCCTGTTTACAAAAAGGTTTCAAAGGATTCGAAACCAATGCTTGCGAAAGGGTATTTTAAAACAAGCTTTTGAAGGAAAGCTGCCGCCTTTTTAAAGTCGTAGATTCCGAAGTAGTTAATAAGTTTTTAAATTAGTGCTTCAGAAGGGTTAGTTTCGACCAAGTCAAAACCCTTCTGTAATTTTAGCCTTTCGATGGTATTGAAGATATCAATGCTGTCGGAAGGTACTTTTTGTTTTTATAAATATAAGCCACTTCCCATAGCTTTCGAAAGGGGACTAATGGGTTCGAAGGCGTGGTTTTGAAAGGGGTTTCGAAGCCAATCTTCAAACATTTTTACTTATATAGCATAAGCTTTCGAAAGGATGGTTTCTACACCATCATGTTTTCCCCAAATACTTTTATATGATAAAGAAAGGTTTCGAAAGGGGTACTTTTTTTAAGTTCACTTCGACCCAAATAATATTTTAAGTATAAACCCAATGTTTTCGGAATGGCTACTTCCAATGGTTTTAAAATGGGGACTTTCAAATGGGTTTAGAAGCTATGCTTCTAAATGTTAAATGCTAATGCTTTAATACATTCGAAAGGTTTCTAAAGAAAGTTTTAAAGGTTCGAAATGCAGGGGCCTAATGTTTTGAAAATAGATTTTTATGCTTTCGAAGGAGGATATCCAGTAAGGTCAAAAGCTAGGATTCAAAGGAGTCGAAAGGTTTTGTTTTTCAAAACTAATAACCCAAACTCAATTTTTAAAAAAGGAGAAACCCAAGGCTAAATTAAAGGAGTTTTATGTAATGGTTTAGAGAAGAAGCTTTCCTTGATAAAATAATAGGTTAAAGGGATTAACCATGTTTTGTATTAAACCCACAGAAGTGGTATTGTTTTGTTATTATGTTTGCTTCTTCAAGTATAAACATATTCACATTATAATGGACTCATAACTGCATTTTGGGGATAAAAGGCTAGGAGAATGGGCTAAGTTGACCCAGTAGTGAATATAAATTGATTAAACTCCTGAATGAGTAGAATTGCATCCAAGAGGCCAGGGAGACCACAATATAGGATGCTTAAATATAGAAATTGTCAGGGAGACAGGTTCATAGTGCACCTATGAAAACTATGATTAGGAAGTTATTGGAGTTACCAATAGGTTCATAGTGATCCCATGAAAACTATGTTATAAAGAGTGGTTGGTAGGGGCCAATTAGTTTGTAGTGCACCCATGAAAACTATATCTGGATTAAGTTATTAACAGTTGTCAATAAGTTCCTAGTCAACCCATGAAAACTAGGATAAGGCAGAAGTTATTGGAATTACTAATAGGTTCAGGGGAACCCATGAATTAATTAAACCCACGGGAGTGGTAGTGTTAGGTTAATTAGCAGGGGCCAATAGGTTCATAGTATACCCATGAAAACTATAAAATAGGACAGGGAGTCCAGAAACTAAATACAGATTATTAGTAAACCCATGAAAACTAATAGGTCAATAGTTACCCTAAAAACTATAAATATGACAAGGAGTCAATTAAACAAGGGATGGGAAATCCAAAAGGTTTTACCTTGTATGCATATCATCATCATAATTTGAAATGACTATGTTTTTAATCATTGTGGATGCAAGAGCATAGTATATGGTTTTATAAAGGTTTTAAGATAATAGTGAGGGGAAAACCCATTACGCCAAGCGGCGTGGTCTCACTAGATATCTAAATGGTTTGAGATGTTAGATTATTATTCATACCAGGCTTTATGTCTGACTCAAAGTTTATGTTTTTCCCTTAAACTCTCGGGTACTTAATTTATTTTGAGTAGTTTGAGAGTTGAGGTTTTCAGGTACCTCATTAGACGAATAAAGCTTCCGAAGACGTGCAGGAGGCATAGTAGATATTTAGAGTTCTCTTTTACTTGATTTCGCTATGTTGTTTGTAATGGAAAAGTTGTTAAATTGTCTGTATATACTCTAATCATCCAAGGGGGCATCTTCATATGTCGCTCTTGGCGTATGTTGTAATAAATATATTTTCTCTGAATGTGGTTTACGATTATGGGATTATGTAATGAATTGGAAATGATTTGAAATGAAACGTGATCTTGTTTGAAGTTTTATTTTTTTTCCGTATTCATGTGTTTCTGTGTATCAATGAATCTAACGTCGCCGTATTTGGTCTCCAAAGATTAATAACTATGGATGAATGCAACATCCGTAGCCGTTAGTTTTAGGCCTCCAAGTAGGGGGATGTAATAAGCGACATATAATGGTGCCTCCTGGTTGATCAGAGTTTAATGAAAGTGCTGCTATGGATCGTAATATAGAATAGTAACTAAAGTTATCTACTAGTGCGGAATAAAATATAAAAATAAATAGTAAAGTAAATAACACCAGGGATTTTTATACTGGTTCGAACTCCTGTTCTACGTCCAGTCCCAGACTCCTTCTGGAATTTAACTATCAACCCTCTCTTAACCCAGAGGAATAGGTATTACACCGCCTAAGCAACCGAATAGGACTTCTACCGCCTAGACAACTAAATAGGACTTCTATCGCCTGAGCAACCGAACAGGACTTCAACAATATAGAGAATTTTCTAGACTGATCATGCTCTTTTGATGGCACGGATAAGTCTTTAGAGTGCACCCTTCCTATAATCTTCTGCTTTGCGGTATATAGTGTAGTTCATGAAGATTGGAAGTTAATTTAATCAAAATGAATTTGTGCTTGAATGTGCAAGTGATTAGAACGAGATTTGAAAGCAAATAGCATAATATTTTCGATAATAAGTATATGAGAATAGAACCAGAAATTAAGTTATTAAAACAACTGAAATGAAGGCTATATATAGAGTTTGAGTGATGCAATTCTTCATGAAGATTTACGGTTAAAAGATACAGAAACAACTCTTGAATCAAGGGTTGTTCCTGTTCGTTGAATGGAAGTGACCATTCAGAAAATAACCATTATGAATTTTTAGTCGACCGAGGAGAAGATTTCAGTCTACTGAATATTCAAAAATTTCGAATGTTGAAGTTTAATATAAAAAAGACACATAGTTCAGTCGACTAAATAGGGTGGTTCAGTCGACTGAACCTTCAAGTGCACTGTGCACAGGTATTCAGTCGACTGAACCTCCTCATTCAGTCGACTGAATTCAAAGTTTCTGCCATATTGAAGTTCTTTTAAAAAAAATTGTCAATGGAACTTGAAGTAAACGAAATACTTTTGTGTGTATATGATTTGAAAATAATTTTAAATACTTGTGTGTGTGCATATACCACCGAGGAGAGATTTTAACAATAATCAACTACTAGACTAGACTATAGACAAACCATTAATAATTTTGAAACTTTTCTCTGAATTCTTGGTCTGCAATCTATTGTCGAGTAGAATAGCATCTTCTCCTGCAAATATGGTTAGTTCACATACTATTTACTTATATAGTTGTCAAGATTAAAATATCAAAATACAAGGTTCTAACATTCTCCCTCTTTTTGTTGATGACAACTATGTAAGTTAAAAACTTTAAAAATGATTGTTACTCCTCCGGAATAAATGATCTACCTGCTGAATATTTATATTTCTCCCCCTTTTCCATTGACAAAAAGGAATATATAGATAGCATGATAAACAATAGTATCAAAGATGAAAATATATGAGTAACGATAAATAAATGTAGCAAGGAATATATATAGACACACATGCATAAGAATAACATCATAGAAGAATATGTTAAAACAACATAACAACAAACAAACAACATCAAACAACATCAAACAAACAACATCTAAGGTGCAATATAATATCATAAGGAACAACAGGAATTAACGAAAATAGGTAGGCATAAAGTAAGATAAAGAAAACTAAACTTCCTCACCCTCCGATTCTTCCTCTTCTACTTCCTTCTCAGATGTAGACCATGTGAAAGGAGCGGGATTCTCGGCAACAATTGTAGAAGTAGAGCTGGTGCATGAAATCTTCTCCTATATCTTGTTTAAGAAGCCCTTGATGGAGTCAAGCTTCTTGGTGGTCTTGACGACATTATTTTCGACGGTGACCAATCGTCGATTGAGCTTGCTTTGATTTCGGAAGAGTGTGGCAAGGGCATGCTTTGGATTGAATTCACCTTGAAGCTCTTGAATTTCATCATCTTCTTCTTCTTCCTCTATTTGATGGGAAGGTTGAGTGGAGGAGGAGGCAATGTGATGAAGTCGGCATCGGGTAAGGTGACTCCGAAATTCATAAGAATGCGCATGATATTAGTTTCGTAGAAGATGGTCTTATAACTCCTCTTATGATTGACGGTTAGGAATTCGTAAAGAATAACTTTAGCCCAATTTACTTGTTGGGAGGAGTAAATGGCGTAGAGAACTTGAAAGTCTCTCTTGTAAACCTTCTCGTAACTCCTGGTACGAGGTTGAAGAGATCGGATTAGAGCATGGTGCAGAATACGTTCCTTTGGTCGCAAGGCAAAGGATTTAAGCACGGTCAAATTGTCGAAAAGAAATCTAAGGGAGACTTCATCTCTATTGTCCATGTCGACATCAATGTCATTGACAGCTTCTTTGGAATGACAACGAAGAATATGTCCAAGTCGTTGAAGTGGGAGATAAATCCGGACGCTGCAAACCAACATCCATATGCAATCATCTTTATTTCTTGGATCTTGGTGATCCAAGTTCATGTTTGCAAAGAATAATTTGGTGAGAAGGGGATAAATTTTTACATTGTTGGCATCAAACCTAATCAAGCTGTCAATCCCGTTAACTTTAGTGATCTCGCGGATGGCATAGGCATTGAAATTAGGAAATTTGACATAGGAGCCATCAAAAATTCTTGAGCTCTTCATAGCATTGAATCGTGTAACTACAATGTCATTATGAAACCATGATGTTATTTGACTTTCGGATGGTCCGACGGAGGATTCTCTTGCTCTCTTAATTCTTTGAGCCATTTAATTGATTGGATTTGAGGTTAAAAAGATTGATTTAAAGAAAAATGGAGGCTAGGGTTTCGTTTGCTGAAGAGGTAAGGGTTTGATGAAGAAGAAGATGATTATGTATGGTTGGTGAAAAGGTATGTTGGGAAATGGATAGGCAGATTTTTAAAAACCAAAAATATACGAATCAGTCGACTGAAAAGGTAGGAGCAGTCGACTGGTATGCAGGAAAATTTATCCCGCGTGTTTACAATGTAAAAATTGCAAATTCAATCGACTGAATTTATATGGTCAGTCGACTATATTTCGATACAAATTGGAGTATATATGAATATTTGGTCGATTAGATTAGTAGTTCAGTCGACTGATATGCAGGAAATTTTTTGCCGTAACTTTTTAGTTGAAAAGTAGCACGTTTCAGTCTACTGATATGTTATATTCAGTTGACTGATATGTTATATTCAGTCGACTGAATCTGTAGTTAGAAGAAAAAAAATTATATGAAGTTTCAGTCGACTGTCTAACGCTGTTCAGTTGACATAAACTGTGTGTTTATGTGAACTTTGCCTTTTTACTATAGGTTTTTCTATAACATAATTAAATAATATATATACATATCTATTGGAAAACAAAAATTATATCATTATTTAATAGAGAAAACATATAAGAAATACAAAATTTTCTATAAAACAATATACAAGAAATCTTAGTTTTTAGAAGAGTTTGAATCATCCGAACGTGGTTCAACCTTCGTAATTTCTTGTAATGGATGGATAGGTGACCATACATTACTACGTTCCCAGGAGTTTGGCCACACTTGAGGACGTTGAGGGCTTCGTTCCCAAGAGTTTGGTGGCACTTAAGAATGTTATGGTGATGGTTGATGCACACATTGTTTTGATGATGACCCGCAAAACTTCAAAGCGACTTGTTTTAGAAAGCATAAGTGTTTAGCATTAACTTTCTGCTCATAGTACATTTCACGTTGAAGTTCCAGAGTCTCTCTTTGATTATCATGAATATCATCAATTTTATCTTTAGTGGATGGAGAGCCAAATCCTAAGATACATTTGGCCCTTTTCCCTGTGGCGTATATCCGGTGTGATGTTTCGGTGACGGTGTAATCTTGACTGGAATATATGCAGGAGTGGAGTTGTTGGAATTTTTTGATGATTCGGAGGTTGGAGTGCTAAAAACAATGGAAGACTGATTTGATCCTTCTTGAGAAGACATTATGGAGTTTGAAAAAGATTGAATGAAAGAGATTATATAAAAGTGTGAGTTTAAGCAATTGAGAAACAGAAGCCTATATATATTGGGAAGACATACTATTTTCAAGTTGAAGTAACCTGAGAAGAAGATTGTTTGAAAGTTTATAACCAAAGGAAAAATTAGAGGTAGATAAACATAACAAATACTGATCGTACAGGTAATTAGAGGTAGGTAATTGTTGTTAAACCAAGAAACAATATAACATAATGGAAAAGCGTTCAACTTCTATACTAGTGACCTGAGATCAAGTGCTAACATCTCCATTTTTTTTAAAAATCATTTTTAAAAAGTTATAAAAGTTTAATTATAAGTCATGCAAAGATACAATACCTAATTCTCGACGTAATTTAATAAAAATATTTTCATTTAATGGTTTAGTAAATATATTAGTTATCTGGTTTGCTGAAGGAACAAAATCTAATGAAATATTTCCTTTTTCTATATTATCTCGAAGAAAGTGATGTCTAATATCAAGGTGTTTAGTTCTAGAATGATTTGTTGGATTTTTCGATAAATTTATTGCACTTGTATTATCACAGAAAATTGTTGAATTAGAAAGTTGTATTCCAAAATCTTATAGTGTTTGCTGCATGTAGTTTACTTGAGCACATGCCAAAGTAGCAGAGATATATTCTGCTTCACACGTCGAAAGTGAAACACAATTTTGTTTATTACTAAACCAAGATACTAAAGATCGTCCAATAAAGTGACAAGTACCACTAGTACTCTTTCGATCCGTTCGACATCCTCCAAAATCAACATCACTATATGATACTAATTCAAAAGGACATTCTTTTGGATAAAAGAGACCGTAGTCTTTAGTCTTGCTTAAGTATCACAAAATTCGCTTCACTGACCGCAAATATGATTCTTTGGGATTTGCTTGAAATCGTGCACACAAGCATACACTCATCACTATATCTAGTCGACTACCAGTTAAATATAGTAATGAACCAATCATACTACGATATAGTTTTTGGTCAACACTTTTGTCATTTTCAACTTTATCGAGATGTACTTTAGCACTCATAGGAGTTGGTTTAGCAGATGTGTTTTCCATACCAAAATCGTTTTATGAGATTATTACAATATTTTTCTTGATTAATAAAAATACCATTACTTAATTGTTTAATTTGTAAACCAAGAAAATATGAAAGTTCTCCCATGTGAGACATTTCAAATTCTCTTGTCATAATTTCTGAAAATTCTTGGCATAATTTTTCGTTTGTAGAACCAAAAATAATGTCATTTGCATATATTTGAATTATTAAAGTATCATTTTTATCTTGTTTTATAAATAAAGTTTGATCTACTTTTCCAATTTTAAAACCAAAACTAATTAGATAATTTTTAAGACGGTCATACCAAGCACAAGGTGCCTGTTTTAAACCGTATAAAGCTTTTTTAATTTATAAACATGATCTGGAAATTTTTCATGTGCCAATAAAGGAAGTTGTTCTACATAGACATTTTCTTTTATAAAACCATTTAAGAAAGCACTTTTACATCCATTTGATATAGTTCAAAGTTATTAAACACATGCATAAGCTAATAAAATATGTATAGCTTCTAGATGAGCTACAGGTGCAAATGTTTCATCATAGTCTATTCCTTCTTCTTGATTATAACCTTAAGCAACTAGCCTGGCTTTATTTCGAATAATATTTCCTTGCTCATCGGCTTTATTTTTATAAACCCATTTTGTACCGATAACCGCTTAATCACTTAGTCTAGGAACCAAGTCCCAAAAGTCATTATGTTTAAATTGATTTAATTCTTCTTGCATAGCTATAATCCAGTAATCATCAGTTGATGCTTCTTTAGCATTTTTGGGTTCAATATTTGAAAGAAAAGCTACGTGACCCATTTGATTTAGTTGATTTCGGGTTTTTACATTAGTATTTATTTCTCCAATGATATTTTCAATAGGATGATTTCTTAGAAGTCTTGGTGAAGTTCTTATTTCATTATTGTTGTTGTCTACATTATTTTCAAAATTTTCAAAATCATCATCTGAGTTATTTGATTTAGAAATAATTTCTTTATCTTTAATTTTATGATTAAATTTGAAATTTTCATCGAATGACACATGAAGTGTTTCTTTGATAATTTTAGTTCTTTTATTATAAATTCTGTAAGCTTTGCTTCGTTTCGAATATCTAATGAATATTCCTTCATCAAATTTAGGATCGAATTTACCAAGCTTATCTTTTGTATTTAATATGAAACATTTTGAACCAAAAACTTTGAAATAAGATATGTTGGGTTTTCTTCCATTAAAAAGCTCCTATGGAGTATGTTTTGTTAATGATCTAATGAAAACTCTATTTAAAACATAACAAGCAGTTGCTACAGCTTCTGCCCAAAAATGTTTTGGTAGAGTACTTCCATTTAATAAAGTTCTAGCATATTCTTGAAGTGTTCTATTTTTCCTTTCTACAACTCCATTTTGTTGTGGAGTTCTAGAAAATGAAAAATTATGAACAATTCCTTTCTTATTACGGTAATTTTCAAAAGATTCATTTTCGAATTCACCACCGTGATCGCTCTGAATATTTTTAATTTTCAAATTTTTATTATTTTGGATTCTTTTAGCAAATATTTTAAAATTTTCAAAATTATCACTTTTATTTTCAAAAAATTTGTCCAAGTGAATCTTGAAAAATCATCTACAATTACAAAAACATATTTATTATGGTTTATTGACTGAATTTGAGTTGGTCCAAAGAGATCCAAATGTAATAACACAAGTGGTTGTAATGTAGAAATCATTTTCTTTGATTTAAAAAAAGATTTTGTTAATTTTCCTAATTGACAAGCATCACAAATACTTTTCACTTTGAAACTCATTTTTGGTAGACCTTTAACTAAATTATTCTTAGATAATTTGTTTATTGCTTTAAAATTTATATGACAAAATCTTTTGTGCCATAACCGAGGATCATTGTCTTTGGCTATTAGACACATATTTGTGTTATGATTGACTTTCATATTTAATATATAAATATTCCTTTCTCCTGTTCCTTCAAATATAAGATTACTACTTTGATCAATTATGTTGCATTTATTTTCTGAAAAAGTTATATTAAAACCTTTATCACATAGTTGACTTATACTTAGCAAATTACGTTTTAAATTTTTTACTAGTAAAACATTTGTAATAAGAGGTAAGTTAGATGTACCTTCATTGCTCACATCGCCCTTGTCGATGATATATCCTTTGGAATTATCTTCAAACGTGATAGATCCTCCATCTAAGTAGATAATTTTGGTCAGCATATCTTTATTTCCTATCATATGTTTTGAGCAACCACTGTCTAGTATCCACTTTCCTCTTTTCTTAGTTGGTACCTGAAAAAATTATAAAAATAACGTTGGTACCCACTTTTTATTAGGGTCCAAGAGTTAGGTCTTAGGAAGCCAAACCCAAGAGGATTTAGAATTCCCTTTATAAGTAAAATCTTTATATTTATGAACTGAAGTTATAAAGGATTTAATATACTTATTTCTGATTAAATTGTTATTAGTTTTTGGTACACAAATTTTTATAGTATTTGTGCTACCAATTTCTTTCTTTTGAGTGAAAACCTTTGGTTTTGGTTTTGGTTTTACAAAATTGTTGTGTAAATTGAAATTTTTATATGATATGCTATTCTTCTTTGAACTAGTCTTTGAAGAATTTTTATATCCTAATCCATTCTTATTAGTAGTAGTTTGAGAATTACTAATAATTTAGAAAGATTTTCTCTTCCTTTATTAAAATCAGTTACATTTTTAGTGATATTCTCTAACTCGGTTTTGAGACCGGTATTTTTCAATTCAAGAATTTTGACATTTGATTTTAAATCATGATTTTCTGAAGCTAATGTCATATTCCTTTCTTTTTGCACTTCTACTTCATTATAAATCATATTGAGTTGAGAAGAAACGTTAGACAAAGATTCTTGTGTATTAACAAGTTCTTCTTCTAGGATTTTCTTTTCATCTCTTAGCATATCAACCTCTATTTCAATTCTGTTTAATTTTTCTAGTGCATCTTTATACTTTCTTTTAACTTCTTTTAGTTTATGTAACATATCTGAATTTATATCAATTAAATCATCAAAAGTTAAATCACTTACATCGTTAGTCGAAGCCATAAAACAGACGTTGGCTTGTTCAGAATCGCTGTTTGTGTCACTGTCTGATGATGAAGACGATTCTGAATCATCCCATGTAACAGAAAATGCTTACTTCTTTTTGTACTTGTCCTTCTTATTCTTGAATCTGTCTTTCTTTTTATCAGGACAATCTTTCTATATGTGACCCTTCTTATGACATTCATAACATTCGAGATTCAAAACTGGTGGTTTACTGGAATTGTCTCTCCTATTGTTTCCAAAGTTCTTGTTCTTTCTAAATTTTAAAAACATTTTGAAATTCTTTGCAATCAATGCAATGTCATCTTCATCTGAATCTGAATCTTCTTGTTCAACTTTAAAGGCAACATTCTTTTTATCTTGGGCTTGATCTCGTTTTGCCTGCAAATTAACTTTGTATGACATGAGATTTCCAATTAAGGTTTGATGGTAGAAATGTCATTAGCTTCTTCAATAGCAAAGACTTTTCGTTCCCATTCATCCGTTAAAGAGTTTAGAATTTCTGAGACAATATCAAAATCTAAAAAATTATCTCCTAGTGCCAATAGTGAATGATGTATGTCTTGAAATCTAGAATACATGTCATTTATAGTTTCATCTGGTCTCATTCTGAAATTTTGAAACTGATTTTTGAGCATAGAAATCTTGCTTTTCTTAACTTTGTTAGTTCCTTCATGTGTGACTTTAAGAGTTCTCAAAATTTCGTAAGCAGTTGTACACATGCTAGCTCTATTAAATTCATTTTTATTTAAGGCACAAAATAACATATTCATGGCATTTGCATTCGATGTAGCATCTATCTTTTGTGTATTTGACCACTTTGCAAACAGTGTAGTGGGTATAGTGTATTCACTTTGAGTAATATTTCAAGTATCATATCCATTTGCTTGCATAAAGATTCTCATTTGAGTTGATCAATAATTGTAATTCAAACCGTTAAATAGTGGTGGTCGTGCAGTGAATTGACCTTCAACAAAGCTTGTGTTAGTGTTATTTTCCATATTAACTGAATATCAAATAACTGTGTTATGGTTATATGATGGTCGTGCTCTGGTACCAAATGAAAGTGGTGCTATGGATCGTAATATGGAATAGTAACTAAAGTTATCTACTAGTGCGGAATAAAATATAAAAAGTAAATAGTAAAGTAAATAACACCGGGGATTTTTATACTAGTCCGAACTCCTGTTCTACGTCCAGTCCTAGACTCCTTCTGGAATTTTACTATCAACCCACTCTTAACCTGGAGGAATAGGTATTACACTGCCTGAGCAACCGAATAGGGCTTCTACCGCCTAGACAACTGAATAGGACTTCTACCGCCTGAGCAACCAAACAGGACTTCAGCAATATAGAGAATTTTCTAGACTGATTGTGCTCTTTTGATAGCATGAATAAGTCTTTAGAGTACACCCTTCCTATAATCTTCTCCTTTGTGGTTATGGTGTAGTTCATGAAGATTGGAAGTTAATTTAATCACAAATGAATTTGTGCTTGAATGCGCAAGTGATTAGAATGAGATTTGAAAGCAAATGGAAGAATATTTTAGATAATAAGTATATGAGAATAGAATCAGAAATTAAGTTATTAAAACAACTGAAATGAAGGCTATATATAGAGTTTAAGTGATGCAATTCTTCATGAAGAGTTACGGCCAAAAGATACA
Organism: Allium fistulosum; assembly: GCA_030737815.1. NCBI lineage: Eukaryota > Viridiplantae > Streptophyta > Magnoliopsida > Asparagales > Amaryllidaceae > Allium > Allium fistulosum. The sequence continues at coordinate 1,185,821,716 of CM060904.1, read as the reverse complement.
AAAACAACTCTTGAACTAAGGGTTGTTTCTGTTCGTTGAATGGAAGTGACCGTTCAGAAAATAACCGTTATAAATTTTTAGTCGACTGTGAAGAAGATTTCAATCTACTGAATATTCAAAAATTTTGAATTTTAAAGTTTAATATAAAAAAGACACATAGTTCAGTCAAATGAATAGGGTGGTTCAGTCGACTGAACCTTCAAGTGCACTGTGCACGTGCACAGGCATTCAGTCGACTGAACCTCCTCATTCAGTCGATTGAATTCAGAGTTTCTGCCATATTAAAGTTCTTTTGAAAAAAATTTGTCAATGGAACTTGAAATAAACGAAATACTTTTGTGTTTATATGATTCGAAAATAATTTTAAATACTTGTGTGCGTGCATATACCACCGAGGAGAGATATTAACAACAATCAACTACTAAACTAGACTATAGACAAACCATTAATAATTTTGAAACTTTTCTCTGAATTCTTGGTCTGTAATCTATTATCGAGTAGAATAGCATCTTCTCCTGCAAATATTGTTAGTTTACATACTATTTATTTATATAGTTATCAAGATCAAAACATCAAAATACAAGGTTCTAACATTTACTACTGGACAATTACAACATCTATCACTACATACACTCAAACAAAATAACTTCAATACAGCAGATAAATAATATATATATATAATCCTATATAGCTAAATCTGCCTCCTGCACCTCTCTAGAAGTTTTATTCGTCCGACCTAATGACCTAACCTTTACTTTCGAACTACTCAAATCGAATTTTGAGCACCCAAGAGTTTAAGGGGAAAACATAAACTTCGAGTTAGATAAAAAGTCTGGTGTGAATAATAATGTGCCATCTCAGTTAATTGATATCTAGTGAGACCATGCTGCTTTCTGGAACGGGTTTTCCCCTCACTAATATATTTTAAAAATATATCTTTTGCAAATCAAACTCCTACAACCACAATGGTTAAAATAGATAATAAAAACGGTTATATGCATGCATGCAACATGGGTGATCAAGACCAATTTTTCTAAATCAATGGACTATCTATCCCAACATCATAGTTTTCTCAAGATAACTATAAACTTATGGCTGACTCGAGCCTACCAGATATATTAAATTCTACAACATGCTATTAGAAGGCAAATGAATGGTCTGTCCAAAACTTACTATTCCTAGAGTCACTCCGATTCTAATGGTTTTGCGGGCTCACAAATAACTTACCTCATCTTGTATATTCCCTTATATGCATAAACCTACTTTTAGTCTTACCCATGACAAAACCCTACGCACTGGAATTATGGACTAATATCAGTTGGGGGCTAACGGCTGAAGTATAAGGCGCTACCATACACCAGTCCCATTTGGTTTTCTAATCTCTAAGTCAATTCATTCTATCATAATTTATCTAATGGTGATAAGAACAATAATCTCTTTAGTAAAATTTTAGGCTAATTATCCTTTCTATTTCCCTGAAAACATAATTCTTTATAAAAGATTTTACCCTTGAAATAATACTTTTACTTTATCCAAAATGTTTATGCCATGATATATGCTTTTAAAAAATAATACTGATGAAAATCGATATCACTTTGAGGTATTTGCTCCTCAAAACTATAGGCTACTAAGTCAAAACAATAAAAACACTTAAATTGATAAAGTGTGGCATGATTATCGCTGACATGGGTCTTCGCACCCTTCTTATTGTTGAAAACTATGGTAAAGAATTTGATTTAATAAAGCATAAGACCATAGGGTCGATAAAGATCTATGTTGCCTATCATAGTATTGAGTTTCATAGGTTTGCATAGTATAAAGTTATAAAGCGTAAATACATGGGAATGACGACATTGATGACTGGCGGCATCAATGCCTTAAAGAGAAACGTGGCGTCATTATCGTCGTTATAGATCAACTTCGAAAGTAATGGGGTTGGTGTCATCGCCCAAAGGAGTTAACATAGTAAAAACAGCGGCATCACTGCCTTATAGGGTCGGCATCGACATTGAAAACCTACGGCATCATTAGCACTGACATAGATGATTTGCGGCATCATTGTACAAGAGATTTAATATAGTAAACTAGCGATATCGCTGCCTTACGGAGTCGGCGTCGTCGTTGAAACCATGTGGCATTACTCACGTTGAAGTTAATGATGTCGACTTTGATACTTCCCTTCATACTTCAACCAAGGCCGATCCATTTCATATTACCCGAAGTTGATGTCCTATGTATCATCCATGATTAACGTTGAAGACCATAAATGATGCATAATGAAGTGCGGCATCGTAAACTTCGGCGTGGCAAAGTCATAATTACTATGAAAACTGTTTTCTTGCTAATAAAAGTAATTTCTTTTCACCAACTCCTATTTTTTGTCAAAATCTTATTTGATAATAATTTTCTTTATCAAAACCTTCCAAGAAGTCTAGCAAAGTGCAGAAATTTCATTCCCAAAATATTTGCAAACCTATTGATTATATTAATATTTTAATATAATTATTAGGTTTTCCTAACCCAAATAATTCATAGTAAATCACAAGCACTTGGGAAAAATCCCCAAAATCACAATAAATCTAATTTATTGTATTCTTTAACATATAAAATTTCAGAGCTGAAAACTTTATTTAATTATTTTTAATAATTAAAACCTAAAATATACCATTTTCTCCAATTAGAAAAATCATAATAAATTCATACTTGCTTGGAAAATTATGAAATTTAATACCACTTCTAGAATAATATTTCTAACATCATATCAAAATTTCATGTTGATTAGATATTAAAAACTAGGTTCTTCACACTTAAAATCCTATTAAGTAATTTTATAATAATCCAATAATTCATCCTTCAAGCATATAATCATCCAAACAATTAAAACATGGCATAATGCAATCAAAAGATTCGAGTTTATACTTAAACCGAAAATAATAGATAAAACTTGAGATGCATAACAATTATTTACCTTGATTTGATAAAGGAACTTGATATTTGAGTTCAAAATTGATTTCCCCTAGTTTAAATCTTGATTTCCCAGCTTTATCTTCCTCTTTGCTATCTTGCAATGGATGGCGTTACTCTCTCTTTAGTTTGTGTAAATAGAAGTGAGAGAGGAAATAAGAGATTAAGGGTTTATGTTTAGGAATTAAGGTTTATTCCCATTTTGCCCTTAGCATATATTCCTCCTACTTATCTAAGTTTTAAACCATTCGTATGAACTCATTCATTATGGCACGACCCCTATTAATTATCGAATCTCAATCCCTATATCCTTTTACATTGTTTTATTTAATTTTTCTAATTAAATATCCTAAATAATATTAATCAAAATTGGGGTTGTTACACACATACACATATAAAGTTTGTAGTCTAATATGTGTTTTGAAATTAAAGTAACAAATTGAAATCCAACTTTATCTTAAGAGGGAGTTAAAAGGTTTATGATATTTTACACAAAAGCCCAATTAATTTTTTAAATTAAAACTACTTTTAAACAGAAGTAAACAATAATCAAATGAATTAAATTCAAAAAAAACATGTAAAACATGTATCCAATTTCAAAAATGATTTCTAATAAACAACATATGTAGTTTATTCATGTTTGTATATATAACAGATAATAAAAATATATAAATTCATTAAAAAGTTTGTTTTCAATCATAAATTATAATTATTTTGTTAAACAATAATTTCAAAAATAATAACAAAATAGATAGGACAACTTAGGCACATATAAATTCATCGTAAAAGGTTCAAATCTAGGATGTATAAACAGTATAAACAAATAATTAAATGAGATGTGGCAAAAGGGATTTAAATTATATAGCTAGATAAACATATAAACAAATGATATGTAGAAGTATAAGATCTAAACCATGCATATAGATGAACATATGAATAAATAAAATTAGAATGTTATCTTAAGACGTAGTAAAAAATTGCACCTTGGACAATTAATAAAGCTTCTTGATCCAATTGAATTAACCTCCAGACATTACAATGATATGAAGCAACACCTTTTATTTATTTATTTTTGATTTATTTTTTAAAAATTATTGGGAAATTTTATGGCTAGGAAGCCATTAAGTTTTGGCCATGGAGAAGAGGAGGAGAAAAAGAAAATAAATTGTTAGAAGCATAAATGAATGAATGAAATAGAATAAAAAAATTTATAAAGGAAATTTTCCTCTTTAAAATCTTTCTTATTTAATTCCTCGTTAGATCTCAATCAAATCCCCCCCCCCGCTATCATGCATGGCCAACCATAGATGGAGGCTATTTGCCCTTAAAATTTCCAAAACTACTTAGTAATTAATTGACTTAAATCAAATTTAAATGTTTATCGATATCGTGTGTGTGTATACATACAACTTTATATATGCACTTCACTAAATACTAATGGCATTCAAACAAATCAAAAAAAAATTGAATTCATTTGATTACTATGACTGTAAGTTAATTAAATCATGTGGTATTTTGAAGTATTCGATATTACGATTGTGCGGCTCAAAGGTATAAATTTTGTCAGTAATTAATATCAAATAATTTGAATGTTAACATTTATACGCCATCTTAACTAGTGGTGTGACATTTTGACTGAATTTATTGCTTATACATATTTTTGGTAAAATCCAATTTTACTGTTATAAGTGGTACCCGGTAGTAATGGTTATTTATACCAATTCTCTTCGTCAATGCTATATCACATTAGGACTTATGGAATTTGGTTCCGGTCAAAATTCCAACATTGCACACATTCAACTTGATTAGTCCAAACACAAAACCCTTAGTTCAATATTAACAATTATTATTAACCATACTACTATAGTCAGAGACTTTGACTCGAGTTAACTACAATTGATTGTGGTACTAACCTTATATAACCGAGGAGATGAATTATCTGTTGAATAGTGTTTCACTTCCAATGCATCAACCCAGACCCAACTATAGTATTTGATGGACATCATGCCACGATTTAAATATAATCAAAGTGGAGTGTCTATATTAAAGTTCCATAGTACTCTCAAGTTAAGGGAACTTCATCGTCCCTTCGAGATTGCATGTTTGACCTTAGTTATGTATTAACCAACAGAGAACTCTCAAGTGTGTCACTCCATAAATATCGAATAACTATCAGCACGTAACCCCTTGGTACCCCCAGTGGCTATAAGTATTACACTGCCTAATAATTAGAGAGCATTAAAGTCTCAACGGATGAATCGATATCCTTTCTTGAAATATCTTGACTGGGAATATTTAAAACAATATGTTGTTTTCAGTGTGAATAAATTCTCATGATTACGAAACATTATAATTACTATCATGTAACATATCATTTACAAGTTTTCTATTTTATATACTTTAAATTAATTATATCACAATATAACAAGTATATGGTAGAAAGAAAAACACAATTATTACGAACAAAATTGATTATTGAGTTAGATATATGTAACAAATTATAAAATTTCCCATAGTGCATATCCCTAACTCTATCAATCTCCCACTTGCACTTGGGATTAATTACGGATTCTTGTTCCTACTCCTTCGATCCTTTCTCAAAACTAATTAGGCCAGTCCCTTATTGAATGGATATGATATATCTTAACTATCTACTTTGTCAATCAACTCTCTCCAACGTTGATAAGCTGCCTTTACAATATAGAACCCTTCAGAGTATATTCTTCGAATTCTAGCGAGCTTTAGGTTCTTTTGCGAAGTGCATCACAACATTGTTGTCATATAAATGTCATGTGGCCCTTAACATTTGGAACCACTCCAACTTGGTTATAAATTTGTGCATTTACTTATACTTATTTTATCGCACTGCTATTCATGGCGATGTACTTAGCCTTTGGTAAAATTAGCAACTACCAATTGTTTGGAACATTTCCAACTTAAAATTCTCAACATAAGATTGATCATGAATTTAGGATTGATATACTATACTCGATACCACTAATGAAGTTCGAGTCTGTGTGCTTCTTCATAAGAAGTTTATTGTTTCTATAAATAATTCTCCAGTATTTCGTAAATACTCGAGAACACTCTAAACAGTCATTAGTGATCTTAATTCAGATTTGATACTTTCCCTTTGTATCCAACACATAAGTGAGATGCAATACTGTAGACAATACAACATGTAAGATTATTCCTATTGCCAATGTATAAAAAATCCATCTTACATGCTCCATAGTAAATATTTTAATATGATATCTATGTATATCGTTTTGTGACAATCGTGACATTTTTTTATAGAAAATATCAAAGATGATCTTTCAAATCGAATATCGAGAATTAAACAACCAAACTAAAATGATTTTAACATGAGTGCATCATTAACAATCATAAGTTTGTTGTTTAGTTATAGTTTTGAAATATTTTAATACCTTTATAGTGATTTCTTATAGACATATGCTTCCCTTGTATTTGGATTGAAATTTAAACTCTTTAATTTTTCTATCCAAATATTTTCCCAACTCTGATGCTCATCGAATGATACTTTCGCATCAGTTCATGGATCTTATTCAATAACCCATAAACTCAGAATTGCTCCCACTGACTTCGAGATACTTTGGTTATTAAATGCAAACAATATATTCTTAATTATTATTTAGAATGTCTACTTCAACATACATATACCAAAACTCAAAATCATATTGAGCGATAATTTAGCGAGTAAAATCTTAATCAATTTAAGTGTATTAAATGATTAATCTGTTACATTAATTTAAATAATTGAAATTTACGATGTTATTCTATAGACTAGCTTACTATATTAAAACTGCATTGGTTTTCTTCTCGAAGACACTTTTGTAGCCAATGGATTGTATCTCTTTGGGTATAACTATCAAAATCATATTTTGAAAATGTACTTAGAATTCATTTTGGATTTACGCATCGTGTCATAGAGTTAATGCCCTTAATGGCTTATTGACAACTAAAGAAATTATTTTCTATGCATCAATAAGAAAATCATAGTTTCTCTTGAATGTGTAAGAGTTTTTATTATATATTCTAATTAGCTGAGTTCATTTAGGTATAGTCAATTTCATTTCATCCTTTGTAATCGGTTTTATCTTTACATCATTTCCAAACCTGTTTTACTACCAATCATTTCTAAAAGAAATTACTTCTAAGTTGGTGTTTCTTGAAACAACGTTTCTTTCCTATGCAACATAATAGGTCTCCATAAACATTTTATTAATTGTCTGTATGTATGTATGTATAAAGCTGATTTGGTTTTTAAGTTTACTAAATGTATGTTCATAACATAAATTGGTCTCCCAATATTGATTGGTCCCAAACTTATTTGGGGTAGTCCGCACAAGATCCCTCATGAATAAGTATTACATGCAGTCTCTCGAATCAAATAACCTATCAACTCCTTGACCTGGGATACATAGGGGTTGTTTTACCAAATCTTATCTTGTATGATTTTGTAAACTTCGTTTTAGTAAAACAAAGTTTAACTATGTACTTATTCTTAAGTACATGTCCTTATAGAAAGAAGTTAACTCAATTTCACTCACCATCAATCGTACTTTGTCCAATAAAAGTCCAATTACTCCTTACCCATACATCATTAGGGAGAAGCGACTTATGAGATAAAATCTTATTCATTTCAAGTACATTTGGAACTCCTATCCAGTACACTCATTTATTCAATTAAATCAAATTATTTTCTTTTCTTTTTCACATCATGCTATTTACTTCCATTTTATATTTTATAAACTTATCATAGACATACTACATATGTATCAAATACACATGCTCATATCTGCAATAATTCGTCGGTGAATTTAATGGAGTATGTAGAAACATTTTGGTACCATTAGACCTATGATTGCATGCATCTATATGTATCAATCCTGAGAGTTCACCGGTTCTTATGACACTCCCATCGAATTGGTGTTTTTTCTGTAACCTTTTGAGATACAATTCACTAGTACCATATGATTCATAATCATATGATTAAAGAATTATTCCTCAAAACCACGACTTAGTCCATAATCCTGAATGAATTATAAAACTTTAGATACTTATATATCTTTTAATGTATCATTTTGTTATGAAAACAAACACCATTATTTTAGTTTTGTTTTATGTGATGACTACCGTACACCTCCAGTACCCAATAAGACCTGTAGAGTGCGCTGCGATGGTACCCGACTGATGTAGGATGATAGTCAAGGTGTGAAGTAATAAATATCCAAACTGAAGAACCTATATAACATCTCATAGCACATAGATAAAATATAATAAACAAATAGATGTAAAATAGGCAAGACAAAAAATGAACCATAAATAAGAACATCAAAGTGCAACAAGTTCATTGATTATACATAAAAAGGGAAATAATAGAGTTTATGTATCCCAAATCTCCAAATAAACTCTACTAACCGTCTCTCAAATAATAGAATTACTAATACAGCTTCATAGTATTACACAGCGGAATATAAGCGATAATAAGCTCCAAAATATAGATATATGAAAGCGTAGCCTCCTGCTCATACTCCGTAAAGCTTCATGTGCTATCCAGACCTGTTGTCCCTAATCTTCTTAGGGTATTCGAGATAATAAGAAGCAAAGTATAAAACCTCAAGTCAGACAACGGTCTAGTGTGAGCGATACATCATCTTAAATTACTATAAATATGGTATATAGTAATAAGGACATATGATATATAGAACCATACCTCCTAAGATGTCCTTGCATCCAACAAGTTCGCACATAAACACAGTATATGCTAAATAACTATCACATAAGTGTGTACCGCACTAAGTACAATTTAGGGCATAGGGGTATTAACAACAGTATGACATCCATATCAAGCACACAACAAACACTACAACCATCAGACAACCTTACATCTCTCACTCAAATTCCATTGGGTATACGATAACTCCTATGACCCACTATGACGACCCGTAATTTTTGGATATTTGAAATTGGAATATTTAATTGATTTTAAATATTCAAAAGTGAATTTTTAACTTGAATTTCAAATATCACTATTTATGGGGTAATTTAATTATTAAATTAAATAATTTGAAGTTGGGTAAAATGTTGAATCGGGAGTTTTAAGCCTGTTAAAAATAATTTGAAGACTTGTAAATTTTATAGTGACAATACTGAAGATAATAAAAGCTTTTAAATTGAATTTAAAAGTGTTTTATTCAGTTTTGAAAATATATCGTTTAAATTGATATTTAAAAATAGCCTTCCGAGGCACAGTCTCGGAATTCGACGAAAGCAGTTCCATTGGATCCGTAATATGGTATTATTATCGGATTTCAAATTTCGTAGAGTTTGGAGTTATTGTGTGAGCGCACGATAGATAAACGCGCTGGAATTAATATTGAAATTTAATTTAAATAGTCGGTCCAAAAAGCTATCTTCTCCATACGATCGAATTAGGACTCGAAACCTTTTCCATTGTGTTCGGAATAGGGGTATAATATTATAAATGCCTGGCTGCATGCCTCGATAGAATGTCAAATTTTTAAGCTATGAATTCAAGACGATTTGAAATTTAAATTTAAATTAATATACATTTACTTTTGTTAACCAGTCAAAACAATTTCACGTCAAAACTTTTTGCCTTCACCTCAAATCACTATAGCTGTTCCTTCTTCAACATGCCAACATCCCTTTTTTTTTAGCAGAGCACGTTAACATCTCATCTGGTCACCCCATTCCTTTACAAAATGTATGCAGTGATCATTTCAAAATATTCAGAAAAGAAAATTTGTAATGGCCGCGAATTCGTTCCAAATCAAAACCCCTTCTTCTTCGTGCCAGTTCGAACGAAAACTCCTCTTTCCAGTTAAATCAAAAGCAATCCCAATTCGAAAAAAGAAAAAAAAAATTGGGGAATTCGCGAACCCTTCTAAAATCGCGGCGTCGTCGCGATTACCACGACCGAAGGGGAGCATTGGGGAGTTCGATCTCGCGTGTGAAGATGGGAGGCAGGGAAGCTGCGCGACGTGGTGATGCTAGGGGAGTTGTTTGGAATGGTGATGGTGGCGGGTTGGTCGAAGCATGGCAGTACCGATGTGGGAGGACTCGAGTTTGTGCCTGGTGATCGAGTAGCTACAGTCGTGGGTCGGAGAGAAGATCTCGAGCTCGCGTGCGACTCCGCGATGGTGGTTAGGTATTTGTTTCGATTTATATATTATAACCCATATCTGAATATACATATAGAAAAAAAAATATTGAAATATATACATATGCAGATTTATTTATTTGTTTACTGAAACAAAGATATTATTATATATATATGAAGTTTTGAGAGAAAAATATATATATATAGGAATTTATGGAAAGATTTGATTTTTAAAATCTATATGGGTTATTTTTATAAATATACTTATGTAGTTTCTAAATGAGAAATAAAATATATATACATATATTCATTTTAAATCTACCAGTTTATTTTTAAATAAGGTATTATAGTGATTAACTTGTTAAATAATCTTATTTGATTATTTTTAGTTACTCAAAGATTTTATAGGAGAAATTGTTAAAAAAAATTAGTTATAATTAGTTCAAATTAAATGGTAATTAGTTGTTCGATTTGTTTCAAATATTAATAAAAATCATCTCAAATGTTAATAAACCCTATAATGTTTGTACAAGGTCTAAAATCGTGAAGAAAACGAGCCGGTTTGGAGTGGATTGCAAATTAAAATCAAAGGTGAGTTAATCTCACTCATCTGGGTTATTTAAATTTAAATAGTTAAATTTAAATATTTGGTTGAATGATTGAATTGATTGGATGTGATATATATTATATAGTAGTATATATATATATTGGAGTGATTGATTTCCCGCATTATATAGCGGATGAGACCCTATGCGCCGCATAATAGCGGATGATATTTTATAATCCCATATACCGCGATATTCCACCGCGAAGTGGAATTGGTATTGTGCTAACGTCTGTGGATGCAGGGAAACAAGTTGGAGGGATCCAACTGGATTCCTCAAAATGTTTGAATTTATTGTGTATATTCAACGTTATGACTATGTGATGATCTGTGATGAATTTTATTGATCATATTGGGAATTGGAATTTATTGATTACTCTGGCTTGGTTGTGTATATATATTGGAATTTTGAGAATTAAAATATATATATGAAGTTTGGAATTTTTAAGGTAAATAAAAAGGAAACTATCAAATAAAATAATTATAAGGAATTTGGATAATTTAAAATGAATAGGAAGAATAAAAGTGGTTTTTCTTAAATTGAACAAGTAAGTCCAAAGTTTGGGAAAGAGATATTTGAAATAAATAAATTCAAGTGATAATATTTAAAAGGAGTAAAAAAATTATTTTAAAAATTCAAGGTTTAAACTTGTTTGAAAGATAAGGAAGAAATTTGAAAATAAACATGAAATTTGTAATTTCAAGTTAAATAAGATTTTAAAATCTTAATTTAGAAACTGAATCTGGAATTAATGAAATTAACGGATTTTAAAGTAAACTTGAGAAAGTAAAAGAATTTATTTCAAAATGGAATTGATTTGGAAATCAATTTGGAAATTTGATTAAGTGTTTGAAATTGAAATTTTAAAAGGAAGTTGAGATTATAAAATTTATAAATGGGGTTTATAAAGTGAAGTAATATATCAGTGGATATTTGGAAGTATAAATTCAGGGTGGGAATTTATTAAAGGAATGGATAAATTTGGTTAAAAATAAATAGTGATTTATTTTTAAAGATGTGGAAGAGGCGAAGTGAAATTTCCCTGGATAACCAAGTACGTTTCCAAAGCAAACTTTTAAGTATGAGTTAAAGGATTTAAAGTTGTTTTTAAAGTATGTTTTAGAAAATTATTGTTTTAAATGTTTAAAGTTAAAAGTAAGTATTTCTCAAATTTAATTTAGTAGTAATTATTTAAAGGTAACTTGGTATTGTGTTTTAAAAGGATAAAAATGTAGTTTTATATTTTATAAAGTAGTTTATTTTAAATATTCTTAAAGTATATATTTTTAAATAATGTATTAAGGTAGTTTTAATTTAAATGTTTTAAAGTGTATTTTATAATAAAGTGTTTTTAAATTATTTTAAAAATCTAAAGTTTTTGTACTTGGTGTTTTCAGTGGAAATAAATATTTGGGAATTTATTCCATGAGAAAAAGGTTGGTTTTGAAACTGTTTTCAAAGAGTTGAAAAGTGAAATATATCTTGCGAAGATATTTTTGAGATTAATAAATAATTTGGAAAATTATTTATGTGTTTGATGGATGTTTGTGGATGTTAATTGATAGTTAAATAACCGACTATCAATATTGGCCAATGCTGATCGTTTCGAAGAGACCGAGATCGAGATTAATTTCTCGAAAACCACTTCGATCCGGTTTGTACGTTTTCGTGGGGAAACCGAGTTTGGAATCGAAGATAGGGCAGTGAAGTGCAAGGGCTAATCGCTACTAATCCTGAGGATGATTCCAAAATGGATGTAGTAGGAGTAGTGCCTTCGGTTCCGTTCGAACCCGGGACGAACTTGTATGGATGAATGCTTTCTGAAACATCGTCAGGTGGACGATGGGCATTCTAAGAGATGTGTTCTAAAAAGGTAACGCTTAGCCTCAAGCCTCATCAACCGGGAATGACTGAAAATTAGGGGTTATGCAGCAAGGCTATGTGGGTAGCGCCCATTAGGGTGAGGTCATCCCTGTCTAGATGTCCCTTTTTATTTTGGCTTAGTGGTGCGGTTGCTGATCCCAACCATGGGGTGATCTTACTCGGAATTACCCTTAGGTAATTCCGGCCTTGTGTTGCAGGGGATAGGGCATGGTCCTCGGTACGCTGATCTAGACCATGTACTGTGACAGGTGGTACCCCAGTGCCTAGTCATTAGTTGGAAATCCATCCTCCCTACGTGCATGTATGGTTTTGATTGTGCCCAACTATTGCTGAAATGTGAGATGCAAGCATTTCAGCTAGATTCTATTTTACTTTCTATAGACACTATTATAATATCAGAGGATTTTGATAAAAAGTGTTTTGGCTATCGTAAGGTAAAAACCCGACATGTTTATTTGTGGCGTGGTCTTACGAGATGCTTTTAATTTCAAAGGGTTTCGGAAAACTTAATAATCCAATTGAGTGTGTTTTCTCACGCTGGTTTTTCCAGACTGACTCGGGTGTTATTTTATTATAATGCTCGGGTCAGACCGAGTATTACAGATACAAGATAAGGATGTTGTAGAGCTCAGGAGACGAGCTAGATGGCGAGATGTATCACTCGTACTTGGTATATATTCCGCTGTGTAGAGTATGTTGTGTATTCTGTATGTGGGACAAGTTATTATAACTGTCCTGAATTTGTGATGTTGATTATAACGTACTCTAATGTTGTATTCTGGTGATGTATGTATAAATAGATATAGTTTCTTTCTGTAAAGATCAGTTATTATCTATTATATTTTATTCCGCTGCGATGTGAGATTCTGATGATTTTTTTTATTTTCTTCTTCTACCTCCTTCTTCTTTAACCCAAATGGTTCGTATTTTCGTTCTTTTTGAGTTGATTTGTTGGAGATTAATGTCAATTCAAGGGGTACGGATTTGCGGGCTGTTGCAGTGGTATCAAAGCTGAAGGTTAAGCGAGAACCTTGGCTCTGGTGGGGATTACTCATTAGAAATAGAGTCTGTAGTACTCTATAATGAGTTTGAGTGTATTAATAGATATGAGCGCGTATTTGTTAGTGAATATAAAATTTGTTTTATACTGTGTTGATTTATCGGTTGAGTTTTTATGAATTCTGGTCGATATGTGGGACGCCATGTCATCGATAAGGGTTTCTAAACTCTTAAACAAGATAAACCGACACAGTATTGTTTTAAAATAGGGTAAATGAAATAATTTTACCCAAATTATTTTTGTATAAGGAAATAATTTTTGTAAATTATTATAGTATTTGGTTGCTTGGTTGCTTGGTTGTTAGGAAGTGATACTATTAAATTATTATCGTTTAAGTGTAAAATTTAATAAGAAATCGAATTATAACCAAAGTTAAGGGAATAAATTCAGATAATAAAATGAAATTTGTAAATGTGAACTATAAATATAGTTTATAATTGAAGATGAAATAAAAATTCCAGAGTAATGTTTGAATATAAATTGGATGGATTTGAAATTTGGAATTTTGGGAATTTTAAATTCTTTTGGGTTTGAAAATGGTTTTCAAATGCTTTGGAGAAATAATGATGATAGCATTTGAGAAATATTTTGAGTTGAATTTGAAATCTGGTGAGATTTGAAATTAAGAATATTTGGAATGTTTTAAGAGATAAAAGCATTGAACTCTTCCGGACGTTGGAAAATAAACTTCGGTGATGACTGCAGCATTATCGATGTTCATTTTTGAGTTTCCAAAGAACAAATTGCTACCTGAGTATTTTAAATTGAAGTATTTACAAAGTTGGGTTTGGTTTGAAATTTAAAGGGATAACTAGTGAGTGGCCCGTGCTACGCACACGGGCAATTTTCTGGTTTAGTATTATGAGCATTGTTTTGCACAATATTCAATATTTTTCCACATGTTTCTTCCTCTGGCAATCATGCCTAAACTTGAAATTATTTTTGAGATTGTCAATTTGAACTGAATTTTTTATGTAGAAATATGTGTGCCTTTGGAGTAGATGGAGATGTTAGAAATGAAATTAAGTAGATTCATAAAGTAGATACAAAAATTAATTTGAAAGTATATTATATCTTACAGCGATGAACTTGATATTCAATTTGAAGTGAATTTATTTTACGCAGTTGAAAGGGTAATAAGTATTTTTCTTCCCTATGGACTGCATTACGCTAATACGTTGTTTTTTGTCGTACTTGAATAAATGAATGGTTGGATATAATATTGAATAATAATGGGAGAGGAAAGGTACGCATGTGATGCAGGTAAACGATCTAGGATACAATCAACATTATTGCCATTATCCTCCTTAGCTGAAGTGAAGATGAATCATTTATTTCCATGCAACCTAGTCTTTCATCCTTTTAAATCTTTACTTAAAGCCGTTACTACCACAATAATAGAAGAAACAATATAGGACCTAAATCTCATAAAAGTACATCTCAATGGATTAATTTCACCACAATGGTAACTATTACATGTTGTTGCACCAAAGACAGACAACAAAAATTGTAAAATGGAACAAAAACCCTAAAAACGGTACAGAAATAATCTGATATGTGAAAATGTAAGAGAATCATGTTGTCTTGTCTGCGTTTACCACCAGGACATCCAAGGAAAGCACAACAGTAACATCCACGACAACCAATTGGAACTAAAGTAACCTCCCACTTAGCACACTTTCCGACTTAGGATTTTTAACTATTTCATCCACACTCGGCTTCTGCAATAATATTTGCGTAATTATCTTAGCAATATATGGTATTCATACAAAATTGGAGATAATTACTGATTAACTCAATAATGATTTTTACACCACGGTATGCACTTTGACCGGTTGCATGCTTTTTCTTGAGATAATGAAAAACATTACCTGGATCAATATCAGCATAGTCGCATAGCTATTGAATGATAACCTGAGAGAGCATTAACAAATGAATTCAAAAACAGTTAGGGTTTTCTAGCAATTTCCCAGGTGTGTTGCTTTTTGTATAATGCTAATTAAATAAAATTGCTTTTGCCTTAATATGCTTTACATCTCAGAGGAAACCATAACAAAACGTGGTTTAAGTGAATAAGAATTTCTACACATAAATCGTTATTTTTCAGAAACAAAACAGAATACGGTTAACAACAGCTGGAATACAGAACCGTAAAACAATGCTCGAAAGCTTTAGGACACTTGTTTGTCAAAATGATAGAAAGTCCTATTAACTAATGAGATTATAAGAAAGTGATTAAAATTTGTATTTCAACTATTTTATATCAATTATAATATAATAGCAGGAAAGTGTAAACCCAATGAATGGAATTAATATCTCATAAAGATTACCATAACCAACCAAGAAACCAAATACAAAATATGTAACAAATATCAAAACAACACCTTAATTTTAAAAGTTATGTTCTCACTTTCATACTTCATTATTCAGTAAAGAGTGGTAGGCACAAAAGCTAGTAGAATAATTAACTTCAACTGGTAATAAATGTAAAGATAATGGACAGTTTAATTGAATAATAATCAATCCGCTTAGAATGAGTATTGTTATGCACAAATGCATCAGCAGTATACAAATCATTAAAACTTTCTATCTAGTCCATCCCTAACAATGTTATCCTAATTTGAAAATAATTGATGTCTAAAGGTCAACAGCCATAAGGTAATATACTTTATTTTATGTTTAATAGTTATGTCGAAAAAGAAAAGGGAAAAATGCATAAACCTTTTAACATTATAATCAAGATCCTACTTTCTTAAAAGTTTGAAGCTATCCAATATTCAGGTTAATATTCTATTCAAAAGAAGTTTACATTTTGTTATTTATCCAGCAGCCCACAAATTAGTTCTTCAAAACCGATGAAATTTTTATGCAAGCATGTTTTATAGTACAAAAAACTGGATGCTTTATTAAAAAAATATGAGGGTGGGTATATTGTTCTGTTTATGTGCATGTTCAAAAGGACATATTTTCCATTTCATACATTTAAAATGAATAATTGGAAATGGTGTTAAAGGGGTATTGTAGTTATTTAACAAAAATTCCAATTAATCATTATTAACATGTACATATGAATATCTTCACACGCATATATATGTATATAGTGTGTGTATAACACAAACAGAAATAATAACAGATTGTCAAATAATTTTTAGAAGAATGTTTGTTCTTGTGGTTAAAATATCGAGGTCGTGTCCTTGAGGCTAAAAATATAGAATTTTTTGTTCTTTAAATTAATTCCCCCTTTATACAATAAGGAGATGGACTATTTCAAAAAGAAATTTATAGTTTAACCAGAATGAATTTTTATGATTTCACGTAGAAACTTACAATTTCACCATAATGAATTCTTACAATAAAATTCATTCCGTTGTTATGATTTTTAAGTGTGCAATAAAAAGATATATTTAGAAGAAAAAGTACATGTAACTGCGAGGAGCATGACCTAACAATTATAGTGAGATCAACATAGTCATATCAGCATGATCTACCAACTATCACAATGACAAATGATAATTTACACATGATATATTTACTATGAAATATCTCATATAGAATGTTCCATAAAAAATTTTATAACAAATAGTTAATTATTATGAGCATCACCTCGTCGAATTGAAATACTCTAATAAACAATGGTCTCATCCAAGTTGTTAGTAAAGTAAGAAAATAAAGAATTATCAGTAGATATTAGTATTCGTAGAGTAATGATGACAGGTAAGAATGAGTTACACACACATACGTATGTAGATGTCTACATACATAGATATGTATGTATGTATATAGAATTTGATAATTTTTGCAAGCATGGTCTAATTCTTACAATAACATCTCTACAACCGTTTTTGTATACTGATTATTTAAGACCGGTAGAAATGAATACTTTAAAATCGATGACTATAATAAATATTTTTACTACATGATACACTGCAAACCTGATTTTGATTGCCAAATGTATTGGAATGAACTAAATTTTATGAAGATGTTATTAATATTTAATGATACTTGGATAATGCTAACAAAAAATTATCAAATCCCAACAATTTTAGATACCGTTAATCAAGTTGGGCACCAATCGGGGATGCTAAAAAGTTGGAGTGCAAATCCTTACTCATATATCCATGGTTCACTCAAAATATATGCATATTGTAAAAGCAAAAGGCAAGCATTCAATATCACTTAACAGTGGTACTGGAATCAGCATTTGTAGTTAGTGCTACAGCATACTATCTTATCATTTGCTAAATTATTAGAAGAATGGAATATTGACCGTTCTATTTAACATCAAGATAAAATATTAATACAGTACAACGTTTATATAGCATAACCAAAACTGTTGGATACTCATTGTTTAAAAATCCATTAAACTATATATATATACTATGGTTAGATGTATTATCATCTTGTGTATATCACAAATTCATAGTCTATACAATCCAATCAACTCTATCGGTTCCTTAACTTCCTGGAAAATAAATACACATGTAATAAATCATATTACTGCATACCCTAAAAATTCGCTTCACTTTCCTTGTCATTGCTGCCGTTTAGGCATCAAAATAAACATTAATTTCCTCCCAAAAGGAGCATTATTGCAGTCAAAATGGTACCGTAACATAAGCGGAAAAAATCTGGTCAAGCTTTGCATGTGCAAAAGGGTTGTTGTATACAAAAAAAACTATAATATTCAGGGAAGTAAACAAAATGAACATTATCGATTGAAGGGGAAATAAATTTAATTAACCTGATTTTCGCATTAACAATATTAAACTATCTGTAGGAACACATGTTTAACTATTCACACTCCAAGTAACACTATCACATGTATTAGAGAAAATTCTGGAGTTAATATAGCACGAATATTCTACTATTGAATGTTCAATTGTTAAATTAAACGGGAATCCAAGTTTAAAGTGAGCAGAAAATGTAACCGCAATTCAAAAGGATAAAATTAAATAAAAGCTTTGTTCAATTAAGCTCAGCTCAAAATTATGTGAATGACCTATTACTTTGGGTTAACTTTTTTACAAACTGTTTCTTGGGTGATATTCTTTTATTAGATGAATTTGATCTACATAAATTGGGTAGAATACTATATTAAAAGAGCATTAACAATATATGTTAGTTCGTTCATTATTTCAAAACAGAGAAACTAAAAAATCATCTCAAGAAGCTGCTTCAGTATAAATTATTCAATGTTTGATATTACACAATATTTTTTACTTATATTAACGGTCATAATATTGTTAATCATAAATAATTTACCATTATTGCAAGTAATCATGGATTCATGGTATAGTCTACAGATTTGCAAACAATCTTTTAAGTATAATAAGCCAACATTAAATAATATCTCTATTTAGCCTTGTCTATGAAAATCATTTCTGGGACTTGTGTTAATTTTCTTCAGTTCTAAACTTGTGTTATCCACTATGCCATTCTCGATACCAATAGAATGACACTAGTAAAACAAAAGTAGTTTTATCACAATGACTTGCATTTTCTCTTTTTTAAAAATGAATTTAAGAACCGACGTCAATAAACCTAGAGTATAAGAAGTAAAAACAAATAAACAACGTGGTGCATACATAGCTCAATTACATTAGAGTGGAGATGAAGACAATCAGCATAGTGTTTTCCTAACCCGCCAGCATGAATTTGATCTCCTTACTTCTTGCGACTTCACCTAGCCTTACTTGATGTAGTTGAGAAGACTGAAGAAGTATTTATTTATTGTGGATCCATTACATCAATAGTTTCTTAATGGCATAACGGAATAAATCAAACTATCATACTTTTGCTAGGTAGGAAGATCCTTCCAAACCTCATGTACCCATTCTACCTCCCCCTAAAAAGATTATCTTGTCAAATACGGTAGAAATAGGCGAATCCTCTGTAATTGTAGACACATAAACTAAGAAGAATATACGCGTGAAATTCACATAATTAGTTGTTAAAATAGAAAAATATCAAGTACCATGGGACAGTTCATCCTATTAGGACCGGGTGATTAAGGATTGGGGAAAATAGGTTTAATATCAATGGAAGGAAATTAGGGAAGCTACATAATTACATGGAGAAGATTTAGCCCTATGTTACATAGAAAGTTGAAACAGCAAATTCCAAAATAGGTAAAGTAATTTGGATTTTGTTTGAATTAGAGAATAATTTTCATTTTGTGCTTTTAAATTTTTAATATAAAAAAGCAATAAAGTTTTTGGTAAAAGCAATAAATCAATTGGATATCCATAGGGAACAAAAATTTATTCTGACATTCAACTAAACATAGCATATGCACAAATTTTTGTTTCTTTTGTAAGAAGAAATGGTCATTTAAAGTATTCATCAATTGACACCTACTATAAATTTACCATTCCGGAAACAAAAGTCCTTTATAAGAAGAATAAAATACTTAAGATATGGGGTTGATGTACCTCTTTACATGCTAAGTAAGTGCACTGCCAAATGAACCACACGTTAACTTGAACAAAATAACAAATAGAAAAAACTGAATTCATATTTATCACAGTTTAAACTCAAACAGTTTAAAACTTAAATGGCCCGTGTTTACCTGAACTTAATTGAAAAAATCCAAAAATAGTTAAAAAGTCAAACTTACTAACCTTGATTACAGAACACAGAATAAAGTTGATTTGAAGAAGAAAAGGATGTTGTCATATTTTTGGTCTTAAAATTGTAACTGTTTAAAAATACATATTCTGTGTGAGATTAAAAATGTTGTTTTCAGTTCTTGAAAAACATGAACTGAGCAGCTGAGATTAACAAGGAAATAAAGGAGAACAATTAGTGAACCACTATGGCAGGTGATAAATGACTATTAACATAGTAACACGACTGACAGTTAAAGTAATGCTAACCTAGAATGCTTGGACGTGCCAATATTTAAAATAGAATTAAACCCATGTTAGTTAATAATTGTAAAATTGAATGAGGTTATGGTTGGTGGAGTAAACAAAAGTGCATATTGATTTATAGTCTCAAACAAAAGTGTAAGTTGAGTTCTTAACAATCAAGGTGTAGAAAAGGTTGTAATCTGTCATCCGCATTGCAGAAACAAATTAGTTAAAATGGTAAATGGGAATGAAAAATCAAAATATATGAAAACTAAAGATCATAAATGAAACAGCTAAAATTACCATGGTTGAAGATTCGTAATGACGCATGATAAATAAATGTCTGGTTCCATCATCCAAATTGCACATGGAGAACAATGAAAGTCTATGGGTTGTATCACGTTGATCGTTGGTTTATGACTGAAATTTATGTATTTGGGGTAGGAATTGGTCAATTTGGGGAGAAAATTTAAATAAAATTTGGTATGATTTTAGGTTTAAGAAAATGGATTTAAAGAAGAAAAAAAGGTAGTATACTGAAACTTAGAAGATTAACCGCTCCATTCTTATTACCAGTTTGACACGTGGTGATAATACAAAGGTGTGGTTTCTCCTTTCCATTATAAGTAATAGATAGATAGATAGATATCAGATACATAAACCACACTCAACTAATCCACTACAATTAAAGATAAGGAAACAAAAGTTTTGGCTAGTACTGGATTTCAGATATTACAGTACCTCCATTGAAATCTTATTGATACGATTTTAAATTTAAGTTATGATTATGAAATGATTACTAGAGCACTTTTCTTAAACAAAAACGATAGTAAAACATAGGAACACTTTTTCCTCCAAATCAGGTTAAATATGAATTGAAAACAGTACATACACTGATGATTATAAGAAAAAACAAAAACTAACACGATATAAGTAGGCTCCAACATAAGAACAAAAGCTAATGGAAGAATGACAGAAAATTAAAACAAAGGTAGATAAAAATATGAGTAGATTGTAGAAAATACAAATTAAAAGGGAACAATATGTGAATAGAAAGATAACTAAGGAAAGAATTTGAAATAATGACAGTATCAAATATCACATCACTATATGTAAATCTTCTCCGTGCTTTAGCAATGAATTAGAAAAAAATAAATATGTAATAAACAAAGCAGTTTCTCCATTTATATAAGTGAGAGATTGAAGAGAGAAATTTCTTTAAATTCAAATAAATGACATAAAAAAGAAATGATAACGAAAATGAAACGATAACATAAAACTAACATGAATACAATAGAGTATAAAAAAAGCACCAATATGTAAATAAAAATAAAAATAAGCATATAATAATGTTTTGAAACAATATTTCGAAAAAATGATATAAGTAGGTTTCAAGGATGTAGAAACAAAATAAAAAAGCAGTTCTCCATAACAAAATAAATATGAAAACAACACCAGTACAAAAACATCGTTTTCTAAACAATTCTCAGCTTTAACTTTATTTCATTTTATATTGATATATAATGGTATGGCCAAATCTTTATTTATATTGAAATATGAAAATGATTGTAAGAGAAAGTAAAAGGAACGGGAAAGTATTGTTATAAAATAGTATGATAAACTACAAATGGGCATATAAAATCTGAAACTAAAATTAAATATGATCAAAATGGACAAAGAAGTCTTAAGCTTAGTTTTTTGCAATTAAACAGCGGGTACAATTTTTTAAAACAATTATTAAAGGACTTCCAGTTGTATTGATTGACTCATGCAAATAACAATGATTGCCTAAAGGTGGTTATATGATTATTGTTATTGTAAAATTATATGGTTGATATAATTTGACGAAATCAACAGTTGCTAGAAGTTTAGCCCGTCTTATCCCATTAATCACTACGCTAATAACCTTAAGATGAATTCTATTCATATGCTCAAAAATGATTTTCTACACCAAAGATTTTTTTTTAAAACTTTGAATTGGACTGATTATAAAATTAGACTTTTTCAGTAATATAAAATGCAATCATCTATTATTAAGCTCGAAGATTTAATTCAATCCAGTGGTAATTTTCCGTCCTAGATTGTATGTTTAGAGAAAGATTTCAATGTTAAGTAATCGTCATGCAATCATCCACTTATATGTGTAAGGACATTCCCCAAATGCATACAAAATGAATAAAATTTCCTAAATTTAAGGTTTTTATGAAGGGTTAAGTTATGAAATAACATAAATTAAACTTGCGGTGATATCTTCCAAATACATACATAGACGGTATCTATTGGTTAAATGGAAACCCCTCAATTCGGGATGATTTCCTCAAATTTGAGACTTTGCAATCTAAATCAACGTGTTGAAATCAGTTTTATTTTATAAAAAAGAAAACGCAAAAACGTTCGTACAGATGACGGGAAGATAACGTGGGCATAATAATATCAAATTCGTACCTCAATTCGAGCCATCCTATAACTTCAAATCCATCACCAAACTCTAGGTATTCTCAGTTTACAATGAAAGGCAAGGGATTTTAAAAGTAAGTTAGGAACAAAAAATAGTAGAACGACAAAAGGAAGAAAAGGAAAAAGAAATGGCAGTACTGTCTGTGAAGATGAGATGTGAAAAATAAGACGATGAAGGGCAGAGGAAATGAAGATGCAGTTGGAATAACTGACGGAAGGGAAAAAAGTTGGTGGGAATGATATATTTTGTTACAGGAAAATGCCACGTGTCTTGATAGTATTGCTTTGGTTCCTGCTTTCCTTTTTAAACTAGTGTGTGGCCCGTGCTACGCACACGGGCAGCTTTGGAATTTGGAAGATATGCTAACTTTTTCTCATTCATTCTGTGTTCAAGTTGTTTATAAGAAATTGAAGTAGTTTTTTAGTATCATAGGGGATTGCTTGAACAATGTCTGACTGTTTGATAAGTTTTATATTGCATATTCATCATTTGACCAAATGAAATAGTCGAGCTTCAATGTGGTAAGTTATAATGTTGGGTTCATTAGATAAGGTATTTTCAGTAATAATGTGTAAATAATGACTAAATGAGGTCTGCGTAGCAATAAGCAGTAGTTCGTCATGCAAGTGTTAATTTTATAGAATTCCCCCACTGAGATGATTTCTGACTTTTGTACTTTGAACCATACAAATTAATTTTATAGAAAAATATGCCGCAGATAAATCATATGGTAACATAAAAAATAAATTTGCATGAATACAGGAAGAATGCAGATTAACTCTACTGAACCTTTTTTCTTTAGTGTTTAACAATGTTTTAAGAGCAATAAGTAAGAAGCATATATATTAAAAAGAGGAAGCATAATTCGCTATAGCAATATTTGCAGCATGAACCAAATATTAAAAGCGTTATTTGCATAAATACCTCTCATAAAATAAAAAGCCCAACTTTTTAAGTGAAAAGGCCAAGCATAAGTAAACAACAAGACCAATTCATTTCTAACAGTGTGTATGATTCAAGGTCCACCACAAAATTGTTTGCATCTCATATGACAATGAAGGAAGACGATGAAAACACTGCAAAAGTTTAATGTCAATTAGTGGCATACATGTTGAGCCTGTTTATAATCAAATTGCAAATTGAGTATCATATAACTAAAAGTATAAGTATGATGTTATTTCAATCAATGGCATGTTGTTGTAGAACAAATGCAATAGAAAAACTGCCTTGAATAGGTGTAAACTTATGCATGCAAACCAGAAATCGCATCAAGTGCCTTTCAAAAAAGCAATTTTGAACCACCTATAACATCTATAACAAACTGGTGGAGAAGATGTGAACTTTAAACACCTTTTTCGCATTGGATGTGATGTATGGTAAAGGGAAGAAACTTTCTATTTCACCCAAAAATTTTGAAGTACAAAACTATTAAAATGAAGATTGACATATAGTGTAATATCATGATTTAGATGTCAACAATAATAATGTAATAATTGCCAACATTGTCGACTCAGTTGGTAGGTAGCTCAGACTGTATATGAGATTAAAGGTCATGAGTTCGAAATGCAAGATTGACACTTGTTTGGCACTAATGAACCTTGTTAAAAAAAATTGTAATACTGTTACTTCAAAATAAATATGAAAAAGGTCATGACTATCAGCTATCACCTCATTTGCTTACACAAACAGTGCAAGTTATTTTTGTAGAAATAAAATAAAATAACTTTGAAGAAACAGTAACAAAGTGTAAGGAGAGTTCAGAAGACAATATGCTAATGAGGAATTGAATTAGTAAACACAGAACATAGTAAGAACCAATTTACCTTGTTCCAGAAAAATAGAATTTAGCATCAACCAGGTTGAAGAAGTAAAAAACAACACAGAGGTATGTTCTTGGAGTTGGTTCACAATGGATCAAAATTTGAGGAAGCTTATTAGTTAATTGCAAACTTAGGTTATACACCACCTCATCCTTTAGGTATTCGACCCGTAGTATGTTGATGCTACTCTTCTACTGCTACGTTGCAACATTGCTCCTTGGAACACGAAACCATGCATTTTTATCCAGCCTTGCTTCTCTACTGGCCCACAGCTTGCTCCACTATGTGATTGCTCATTCCGCTAACCATTCCTTATGTTCTTCAGTTTCAATTCTAGTTGTTCTTCAATGGAACTCATGTAGCTTGCTCCATTGCACATTCAGTTCATGTCCTACCAAGCTAGGTCATATATGAACATATGGTTCTGGCGCAATTGCAGTTGTTAAGAATGAGCATATACGTATATCATAATTTGTAAGTTGATTATGGCATAGTAGTTTTAATAAATTAATAAGGTTGTACTTTGCCATGTGTTGAATGTAAAAATATATTACCACTTTTGTTTTAATTTTAGCTTAGTTATTAGTTAAGATCAAATTTAATACAATATAAATGGCTGATTCACTTGTTAGTTTTAACATGTAAAGTCTGCACTAAATAAATTTTGATAACCTAATGTGAAGCTAATAAACTAAGGAAAACCAGTAGTTACCAAAACTTAAAACTGATAGACAGTCAATCAAGGTTAGTTTTGTAATCACGAATTGTAAGGCCTTTTTCTTTCCTCCAATCTTTTTTAAATTCCACTCTCACTATCGTCTACGACTACCAGAACATTGAGACATGCTCCGTTTTTTCCTAACCCTGCTACCTTCAAAATTCACCTTCAACTTGAACCATTCGTCTTCCCGTGGCTCCTCTGCTTTCCAGTTTATCTTGGTTTTAGCTTATCCCTCCAGAATCACTGCACCTTTTACATCCGATATGCGAAGACAGTAAAGCATGTATAGGGAAGACATATTTCTTAATGCACATAGTTATAGTAGTTAAACAGTTAAAAACATCCATATACGGAAATCTGATAGCCGTTTGACTGTAAAGACATGTTGATGACACTCCAATTTCATTTCTGAAGTAGATAGGGAAGCAATACCAAATAGGTAGAGTAGTTTGGTTTGGGTTTCGCTATCTGCATCTGTGCTTTTGTTCAGTTATTTTTGTTCAAATGCTATTGATGTTGGGATCAAAAACAACTCGTCAGATTGACATAAATGAGATCGACATAAACAAAGGTTGGTAGATGACTAAAAATAGCAAATCAAATTAACTATTAAATGCGTTATTGCTTTGCAGTGTTATGGTAAACATTGAGTATTAAAACAATGCATATATATATATATATCACCATAAATATAAAATAACATAAAATTAAATAACAGAATTCATCTCCAGTTGTCATACAACAATATTAACAAACCACTACAAATAATTCACAGTTACATCTGGAAGGCAAATAAATAACATGTTTAAATTTTAATATGGGAAAATATAGCATGAATTGAGTTATCCAAACCGCGTTATGAGCTCAGCATGTTGAACTATCAGGCATACTTTACCATTGTCTTTTATATTTCAGTCAAATGTATGGACACATGTTATTAGGAGAAATATAAAATACGAAGGTGAACTGTGAACACGACAGCAAGGCTTCATGTTCCCAATCTTGGCTATAATGTTTGCAACACATCCCTTAACAATATTATTCAAGTTTACCATGGACATCCTTACTGTAAACCAAAACATATATATATTTAGTAGTATTATAGAATAAGAATAAGGGAAGACGAATGTATATTTGTCCGTTAGAACAGTGAAATGAGTATAAGCACCTAGACCAAGTTAGTGTATATGTCTTCATAAAGATGAGAAACATAGATTTATGACAATATAATCTACAACCAGTTGAGTAACATGTCGTAACACAAATAGAGCTTGCAATCTCTCCATTGAACAATTTGGCATAAATAAGGAATACAAACACATAACTGCATGCATGACCAGACACAAACAACCACAAACGTAAATGGTTTCATGTTTACTGAAAGATTAACTTGTTCACTTTTTAGCCTCATAATCATATCATTGATTTATGATAAAACACAACTCATACATTGTACTTAAAGATAAAATCAAGGATAAGTTCCAAATAAAGGCGTAGTTAATCATTCTTTTACACTATAATTACTTGCACACATCCTATTAATTTATTTCATATAGGCTTCTTAAAATCATAATATGCATATTTTTCACAGTTAAAGCTGTGGTATAATGAAAAATCTTGTTATATTTTACTCAAAGTAGCAATCTTGGAAAGCTAATATAGTACCAACTCTTAAAAGTGTTTTGTAAGCGGGAATAAGAAAACGATGACCATTTAAATATATAATTGTCATAAACTGTTTTTATGTTCAACAATTTCAGTTTTAAATACTGAGAAAAAATCCCGACGATCCACTAATCGTCTTCCACAATCTTGGTTTACCAGTCTTTATTTCACGTAACCACCTAACCTAACATAAGGTGGGAATGAAAATATAGCAAAATATACACATGGTCTCTAAATTTCTTTTTATGGTAGACATGTATGCAAAGAAAAAGGCGGACATAAAGATCTTCTTGCTGTTTCACACGTTATAAGTTAATAGTTTCAGTCTAGTTAAATAACTTTATAAAGGCAGATATTAATTTATTCTGTACATAAGAATAGCCACGGGAATGCACGTATATAAGTTGAGATATCATTTGGCAATAAACAAAAGGATACACCTTTCCAAAGCAAAAATAGAATATAAAACTTTAGTACAATAAGCAGTGGACAAAAAAGATCACTCCTGAATAGGTATATAAAAGGTTGTCGTTACGTATTAAGCGGTCTTCGTAATCAGTCACGTAAACGCTTAAATGGACATGCTCTAACAAAGAATATATGCGTAGAATCCCTGCGAATAACCATATAATGGCAGTTCCTGTCATGGACAGTAGGGGAAATAAATCACAGTAGAGAAACAGACAACTGCAGAACTTCAATTTACGAATTACTCTGTAGACTTGCCATATTCATTAAAATAATCTCAATGACGACTATAGAAAACAGGACTGAATTTTAAACATAAGAAGCATTTACAATAGACATTAGGCGGAGTCGATTCATTGTATTTCCCCTCAGATATCCACTTATGTTTAAATATGCTCAATGTAGCAAGATTTGAATCACCATTGAAGACACTGTTCTTGCATTCTGGTGGAGCAACCATTTTTAGTGCTAAATAGAATCCAACACCAAATTGACTAATCATACTGACAGTAGCAGAAGCTTATGTTGCTTCATAAATTTTTGCTCCCAGCCCTGTATGATCTGCTCAAACTGTTCATAATGTCAGGTTATAAATTAACCATGCCAGGTTAGAAGTGATAACATGTAAACAGAATATGCATTCAATCGCAACATGTAAACAAACTGATTACTCACATTACGAAGTCGATATATCGTTAATAAAAAAAAGCATGCTAGTACCGAATTTCATGCACCCACTACATTATTCAGTAATGAGGACAATATTCATTTATTCATGTATCAACAATTTACTGTTGTTTTCTAAATATCTTCATCCATCATTTTAATACATAAACTATCAACATAAGCATCATACAAATATAACATGAAAATCCATATATGAACAAAATAACATGCAAAACACCTTATCACCATATAGTAGCATGGTTTATATGTTGCATCTCCCTTATTTTAGTTTCAGTGTTTATTACAAAGTTATATTCCTTCTCTAAACATACAATCACCACCACTGGATTTCACATAACTACCAAGGTACATCAAAATAATGTGAACATAAACTGAATGAAGAATATAATTTTACAGAATACGAATCAAACTGTTAACGAACTCGTATGTTTTTACCAAATTGTGACGAATTAGAATCACCTAATTTGTAAAATATTTATCAGTTGTGGAATATTTTTAGGATTCAGTACCCTACTAAAACATTTTTTTTATTCATAGTAAAATGTCAACATGTTTGCTTCTTCATATTTAGTATACATATACATTGCAAAGCTAATATCCAGGTTCGTTCATTGAAAGAGACAAATAAGGTACTATAAAATGTAACTGTAATATATAGTTTACTATTAACTACCGTAAATTAAGTGAAGTGATGTACATCTTACAGTGCAGAGATAAAAGCATAAGAAATCTATGCGCACGCCATGCACCGAAAGCTGTGTTTGTATAAATTGAACCGTAGTTGATGGAAATGAGTCTGGTGGACACCTGGATTGATGTTCAATTCCTACATCTTTAACATAAAACCACTTGAATTGGCTGTATAAGTTGTTTTAATAAAAAATTCACAACCACAACTAATTTTGAAACTCTGAAAATTTTAAAATAATGAAGAGGGACAAACCATTACTTAACCTCCATGTCTTTCGATGTCTCAAACATGGGTGCCTGTAAAGTCAATTTAACTGGCAAACTACAGTTGCTGGAAAAAAAATACATAGTTAAAGAAATGGCACTGTATCAAAATTAGGGATACTTGTAGATCAAAATATTTTTAATGACCTCTTCTTTGGTATAAAAGGGTAGTGCATATTATGTCGTTAACCTCCTGCTCATGTACACAAAAGGAAGCAACATTCTCGAGTGACAGATCAAAATCCCGACAACAATTTCAGCAGCTCAACCATCTGATTGGAGCATTTCTTTCAATTCTTTTTACACCCAACAACAATCTACCCTCGATCTAGCATGACGCAACAATTGTGATTTATTAACTAATCAGAAAAGCAGCATATCACAACCTTTACTGACAAATATATTGCAACTTAAATACAATCAAGTATAGCTTCTCATACAAATAACAGATATATGTTGCATAGTCAGGCTCACAATGCTCGCACCATTTTAAATATTCACCGAAAAAGGGTTTTACTGTAATCTAAATTAAATATCCATGAACTTTATTTATTTGACTGACAAAATTAAAGAAGCTTGTCGTCATTGTGTCGTCATTGTGTTTCACTTCCAATATGAATTAATCAATTTCCAAGTCATCTTTATATTCAAAAAAATGGAAGTATAACTCCTCGTAACAATTTGGGAAAGAAAATATTAAACTCGCCTATAGTGTTTTTCAAGGCAATCATTCTTTGGCTTTTTAAAACATGCATGTACAAAGTAAGTATGCATGGCAGAATGTCTTTCGAAAGTTGTCAATCATGGGAATGAGTAGAAATAATTGGTGGGGTTTTCATGCCACTGGTGTTTGGGAACCCAATTTAAATATGCATACATGAGCAGAGATTTATGCAGAAAACATTAGCCACTGCAGTATGTTATATACTGCTGTATTGAAGTTGAAGTGTTAGGAAAAGTCCGTAATTTTTCTAAAAGATGTATATGAAATAACTATAATTAAATTGATACTTTAACTAAATCAAATCAGTATGTAAATTACCAATTTAAAGTAGTATAAATATGATAATAATACCAAACAATTAGAATTGTGTTCGATATAAAAACTGGTTTGTAGAAATCTACCATAGTTATAAACAATAGCATCAAGCTACTACTAACTTATAACCGTATGGGACAATTAGTATTCTTTTGTTTGTAACTATAGAGGTAAAGCACATGGAAAATCATGAAGAATACGTAAAATTATATGAATATGTGTTTCGTTCATAAATACACAATGTCATAGTTATGACTTGGACGCATAACTGTAAATTAAAACTGCCATAAAAGGTGATTGAAAACAGAATATTATAATTTTGTGACGCCACATATGTTTTAAATCCTATATTGACATCATGTGCAAAATAGGGGCAGCAAAAGCAAGTAACCAAGCACATCCAAAACTCAGACAGCAGTCATCAATGAGTAACTGTTAAATATTCATTTTGTAGTCATTCAGAGCATACGGTAATAAAATATATTTTAAATCAAACTTTAAGTACAATATGCATCCATCTACAGGAAAAAAAACAAAAAATTCACCAACTCAAAATTACTTTTTACTGCTAAGGAACCAAGTTTTAAGCAAATGCGCCGAAGAAGAAAAAACAGCAAACATTACTGGGAAAATGAGACTGCATACTTCTAAAATGTTAAAACACATAAACTCACCTTTAGTTGGTAATTTCAATTGCAAGAATGAGAGCCATGACAGAACATACTGCATTTTTTTAATCATAGCTGTTCATAGTCTATCAAATATGTTTGCAAATCGGAGGTAGTGAAGCAACTGTTAAATGTTCATGCCGTATACATAATAAGTTTACATCACATAACAAATATTGTATTAGATGTTCATCTGCTATGAAATAATGCAGTATATCATGTAAAAAAAAAATTGGGAGACCTTTTGTTAAAAACATTTAGTAGTACACCAAATCTGCTTGTTGTGCTCTGCAAACAGCATATTAACACGGTTAGTCCGAAATTATTACAAATATAATCCTTGAAAAAACAAAACAGAAGTAAATTTGCTTGAATTGCTAAACAACCCCCACCCACATCGAAATTGGTAGAAAATTTGTGCTATCCACACTGTAAATTAACAGATACAAACGATACATGTATAGAAAATGAAGCAACAATTATTTTTTCTTTAAAATTTGGCTTGGTACAGATTTATTATACTCATGACTGTAATCTACGGATGCTGACAGCAACACTACTTTACTGCTTACTACAGCAGTTAAAGATGAATTTTAATAAACGTTAGACTATTCATAATGATAGTTTACCTAACATATAATGGGATTAAACTTGGTATAATTAGACATAATATTTGGAAAACAGATCATGTTTTCAGTTGGTGCCCAAAAAAAATACAGTACAATTGGTATAGAATGAATATCGCCTTATATAAAAGTGTAATAGTCAGCACTGCTAATTTTAGCATTTTATTAACTGATGATTTATGAAACCGCAGTACCAACCAAATGAACATTAAAAAATGGACTGATTCAGCATACGATTTAGATATGTACGTAAATGCAGGGCAACCTATTGGAAAATGGTGCTATGAAATGAAAATATTTACTTCTCTACTCTTTTATAAGCATAACTTCATGTGAACATAGACTTATACAGACACAAAATAATTGGTTCAAAATTCAAAAGAAACAATTATATCAAAATTATTACTATAGTTACCGACACACATTTGTAAGACGAATGTAACGACCCGCCATTTTGGACCATTCGCATCCATTACAAGTGTATAGGTAGACACTCATGCCGGAGTTGAATTGCTCAAAATACCGCGTTGTTAATTTAAATTTGGCAAAACTGAACATATACAGTAAATAAAGTAATCACAGAACACAGACACAGAGTAATAATTGCAGCGGAAATAAAAGAGATAGTAGTTCATGAAGCTACTATATGAATATATAAAATATATCAGAGTTTACAACAGAAGAGTAATACGATACATCAGAGTTAAACCAGATACAAACGGAAGAGTAATACGATACATCAGATAAAATCAGAATACATCATTGGAATCATCGAATATCTAGAAGCAGAATAGATGGCTGGATCTTCAAGCAAAGCTCCAACTTCAAAGGTGAGTCTCGAATATTGGATCACTCAGTCTGACCCGAGCGTAAAGCAAAAACACAAGACACTCGAGTCAGGATTAACATTCTTATATTAATAAATCCAACTCAAGTGAAATAGCAATTGAAATACAAGTAACTCAAAGGATGTTTGGAATAACCATCCTTTAAGGATCCGTTAAACTATCTACTATGTAGTAGTGTACGATAAGTAGATAATGTCTATCAGTAATATAAAGATATCAAAATAGCGTTAAGTCATGGCTCATTCCACCCTTAACACATTTTTATTCCCACAAGCATATACAAGACCGTAGTTTCCCCAAAACCGGAAGTCACCAGAGGGCAATCCATATACTCAAGGTACAAAACAAATTCGTAGTGGTCGCGCATAAATGGAATACAAGTATGACAAGGCACATGAGGCTATACCCAAAGTAGTGATACTACCGTTCGCCTGATCCGGACTGGTGAGAACGCAACGCCGCAGCGCCCGCAACACCGTGAGACAACACTCCCAAAATCAAGGGTGCACCAATCGACAAGTATAAGTAGTTCGAAGAAGTGTGTCCACTTGAGGTATCAATCCTCCATTGGCCCGGCACAGCTCCTGTTTTAGTCATTTCCAATTTGACACAAGTGTCAAGGCTATCCATTATCGTTCTCTTTCTTCAGTCAACACGTACATCATTCCAACCACTTCATTCTGGATCATCACTCCGCGCATAGTTATTAAAGTGGTTTTCGGTTTAGATAGAGAGTATACCCATAACCGAATTCCGGTCTCTTTAATAACTTTCGTAATTATTACACCGATTGGTCGTTTATATATTTCAAAAACCAAATCAATTTCAATTTCAAATAGAATTCGTAAATCAACATTTCATTTGTCTTTCAAAACCAATTTCCAATAATTTACGTTTCAAAACTTCCAAATTATCATTTCAAAATCTCATAATTCAAATTCAATTTCTATTTAAAACAATCCAAATATTGATTCAAGTTCGAATACAAGTTTCATTTCGAAAACATTTAAATCAAATCTTATTTAACATTCAAGTCAATTTAAAATCATTTATCGATTTCATTCAATATTCGTTAAGTTACTATGCCATTCAAAACAATTTCCATTAAATTTCCAATTCATTAAATCCATTATTTAAATTCAACTTCATTATATCAAAACTTACAAATTGAATTAAATTAAATTCATCTAATGAAATTCTTTAACTTTCAAGCCTTACATTTATTTCAATAAATCACTTTTTTTTTTGTTAAAGAAATTCAATTTCACTTATTTAATTACTTAAATAATTTTCCAAAACTTAATTAATTAAGAAACTCAATTTCAATTATTTACGAAGTGAAATTCACTTATTCAAACGTTCAATTTTCTTATTAAAGAATTCAATTCAATTTAATCGTTAACTAATTCAACCTTATTTAGTTATTAAATAGTTCAAAACCTAATTATTAAATAATTTCAAAGTTTAATAATTTCAACTTAATTATAATTTCAAACTTAATTTTTAAATCATTTCAAAGTTTAATAATTTCAACTTAATTATAATTTCTCAAATTAAACAACATTCTTACATCAATTACATTGTTAATATTTTGTTTCAGATTAATATATGTTAACATTTTCTTTTCATAAAAATTCCAATTTCAACTTCATTTCAAAACCATATTATTTATTCAAATAAAATCTTCGTTTATTTTTTTTTTAAATCAAATTATTGACCAATCGGGTTTTATTTAATTTTCTATCCTAGGTCAAAGTTCAATTTGGGTATTTATCATTTCAACCTGATTCCAATTCAATTCAAAATCAAAACATATCAAAGGGAACTTGCAGTGTGATAACTGGGATGGTGTCAAAGTAAATAAACAAGCAATAACAACAATCAATATCAATCCAATAATCAATTCAAATAATCCCGAAATAACTGTATTAATTCGCATTGTTATTTGTACGAATTAATATAATTATTTCTAGAATCTACACTATCATTTCATGCAGATTAAAGATTATTACATTACGGTTTTTCACTTGTCATCTATTACAATTTCATACATCATCAATTTAACAACATACATCCAGTGTTTCAAAGTGTAATTAACAATTCCTACGTGTCCATAAATTTAACAGTTACAGGGGTCATATTATACAAATGTCAGTTAATCAAATTTAACATTTAACTATCCTACATCAAGTTCAATTTCATACTGTTTATCATTTTAACATTAACAATTTAACGTCCAATAGAAACATCAACAATCAATCAATTATCAGCCAAACTGTATTATCATCGCATAAATAATTAACAGATAATGGTGTCAGATGTCACAGGTGAACTGATACAGGCAATAGCATATATAACAGTGTAATTAACTAACAGCAGCATATTTCAATTGTCGTTTCAATTGAAATCAAATTTAATAAATAAAAGAACGTTAATCGTGAGTGAGTGCTCACCTTTCGAGGCTAGAGAAGTTTTTGACAACAGGACATGCTACGAATTCCAAAGCAACGATAGATAAACACGATTCAACGAACAAAGCTGATAGATAAGGAAGAGACAAAATCAAATCAGAACTCGGTCAATAAAGATAATTGGTATCAGTGGACTTATATAACCATATACGACTATATATATATATAATCATATTCTAAAATCAAAATCCATTGTTAAGAATTAAAACACACATAAAAATCAAACATATGTACATACATTATATTTTGAAATAAATACATATAATTATAATTGCAAAATACTTACATTTTAAAACAAATATATATAATTTCCAAAGTCATCATTTTTCCCCAATACAAAAAAAAATCAAAGTATATATAAATAACATGTATATTTTGTAACATATAAACAGACATATACAGACTTGACTTTATCTACTAATAAATTTTTTTTTTTTTTACATATTGCTGCAAACTGTAAAACACATATATCACAACAACTTATCTACAATATATATAACATAGAATCTGTATATATATAATATATAAAAAAAAACCATCAGTTAACTTAAAATACATATTTTAAAATAATGTACATATACAATATTTATATTTAAATCAACTAGCATGCAAACCCAATACACACGCAAATACATAAATAGAAAAACGAACACTTCCCAAAACAAAGAAGAACAGCAATATGAAAGCAGTCTTAATCAATATTTATAACTAAATGGATAAACTGATATAAAACAGACTATAGATTAAACGTACTGTATATATAACATTTAACAGTATAAATTTTAGTATATAAAGCTTACACACTTATTATATATATATATATATATAAATCAATAATTATTATAAAATCAGTTAATAAAATCAATATGGGCTCAAACAGATTATATATAGCTTACATAACTGATATATACAAGTAACCGAGTTCTGCATAATTTATGTAGGCTTATAGATATAAACAAAAGGTTATAAACGACTCATATAAACTTATATTTAACAATCTACATTCATTTCAAAATTGAAATACCCATATTTCCTTTCAAAATTAAATTACAAAACAACAACCTAACATTTCAGATTTCCAAACTAATAATATAACTAAGCTTATATTTGTAAGATATGTATATATATATTTACGTAACAGAGAAGGCTAAGACCCACACTCAATATTGAAACCAATACATATATACATAATAATAAACTCAAATTTATCTAAAACACATACTGCTATGTAACTTATATACCCTCATAAGTCTAAAATATATATGTAAACTGACCTGCATACGCATGCGTATAAGCTACCCTAAGCCTTTATATTAAACCACTGTGAATATATATATATAGTACCGCAAACATAAAATAGGATAAAATATATATTCCATCTATATAACATATATACAGTACGTATGTATAAGATATACCACATACATAAGGCAGCTCGGCAAAATGGAAGCACAGCGAATGGGAGAGGATAAGTGAAGAAAGTGGGAAAGTCGGAGGCAATTTGCAGTGGTTTGGGTCGGAGTTGCCTGGTCGGCGGCTTGGAGGTTGGGGATGGAAGGGCGGTGCAAGTTCGGTAGTGGGGTGGATCTGGTGAGCGATGAACGTGTAGTGGATGTTGGCGTTGTCGTGGAAGGAGCTGGTGGTTTGCGGCTGTGTTGGCGGAGCTATGGACTGACGATGTTGTCGGAGTTAGAGGGTTACGGCTTCATGGTGGATCGGTTGTTGGAGTGATGGCTTCACGTGGTGAAGGGTAGATGCAGATGGGAAGGAGAGCAATAAAAAAATGGAGGAGGAGATTTGAGATGTCTGGGAAGAAATGAAGAACAGAGGATGAAGTAATTGTTTTGTTTGCAGAGAAAATGAACGGTTAAAAGAAAATGAACGTGCAAATTTTAAACCGATGGCTTTTCGATTCCTATCATCAATTCAAGTGACCATTACCATTCCAGCCTATTTAAATAAAAATAAGCTAAATACAAAATAATTTCAAATCCAAAAGGTTGAAAGTGGATACCGATACGGGCGACCATTTCGCAGTTTCCGCAGCGTTCCAAACTCCGAAATGTACAAATGAGTATACTGCAAAGATCAGTACAACGAGACGATCAAAACGGTATACAGATATCAGTAGTACGATCAAATTATAAAAATTCGAATTTTTCTACTACGGAAAATGCAACAAAAACGCTGAAAAATAAGATCGACGGAGCCAAAGATGTCCGAATTTGGAAAAACGACAAACTGACATCTTGCTCAGAAGATGGTTTAGAATTTTTCTATATAAAAATATTTTGGTTTCGGAAACATTTTATTTTCAACGCTTTTTAACTGATTAAATTGAAGTGAATTTACGCGCGAAATAAACTTTCATATTTTCGGACGAAAATTTACCAGTTGCTATGTTTAACTAGACGTATTCCAAATATTAAATTTTTATTTCAAAATTTTATTGTTTAAGATTTCACAAAATTTCAACTAATTACGTTATTAAACAGTTGAAATTTTACGGGTCGTTACACTCTCCCCCACTCAAAACTTTTCGTCCCCGAAAAGGAACGAGGTAGGAGAATAAAAACAACCAGAAAGAAAAACAGATTTGAAATACAAAATAACAATTAATTTAAACCATATAAATTCAAATTTAAATTAATTGATATTCAACAATTGATTTAATCCATTTGATTTCTCTAAAATCAAACTCAACTATTTCTAAATTCATTTTCTTATTATCCGATTTATCTTCAATTTACAATTTCTAAAACCATAAATTTTAATAGTCTTTTATTATAATCACATTTTATTCAACAAATTTTAAATTCTTCTTTATTCCAAATTACTGTTAAATTTATCCTACTTAATATATCTACTCACATATATTTAACCCATATTAATTTAAAACATAAAAGTTTCGATTTAAATTAATTTACATCTATTAATTTCTTTTAAATTCAAGGTATTTTCATAAGTTGATCTAATTTCAATTTATTAATTAACCCTAACAAAATTTATTTTTCAATTATCTTATTATTCTATTTATCTCTATTAACATTTTATAATTAAAATTTAAGTGTATAACATTTATTATAAACACTCAAATTTTATTTATAAATTCAATTTATCTCATATATTATTTAATTACGTATTCAACTTCTGAATGATTTAGGTAAGTTGTATTAGAATGCAGTTGAACAATATACAAATTTTTTTCAAATTCAATTATTCAAATTTAAATATTTATTCCAAATTTTGGTCTTATTTATAATTAAAATCATCCTTTACAAAATTTAAGAATTAGATTTCCGATTAACTTTAAACAATTTAGAAATATATATAATATATCTATATCAAATCAAATTAAATTTTAAAATAAGCTACCCATATATATATATATATATATATAAATCAAATTATACTAAAGAAATTCAAATCAAAGTCTTTTTTTAAAACAAACCGTAGCAATGCTACAGAATAATATCTCCACTTCGAAACTCGAAAATGAACGTCGATGATGCGGCCGCCATCACCGAAATTATTTTCCAGCGACAAAGAGAAGAGCACTGATTTCAACATTTTTAAAATTCTTTGGAAATGATTTCTATTCGAAAATACTTCCAATAATATATACTTTAAAATTTTAAAACCAAAGTTCAGAATCACCGGAAACTAAATTCTCAAATTTCTGAATTAAATTCATTTCAAATTCCAAATCAAGTTATAACCAAGTTTATAAATTCATTCATTTTTTATTATGCAATAGTCAATGGTTTACAAAACAATAAATGAAAATCAATTATTATCATTTCTGACGACAAATTCATTAACAATTTAATTTCGGAAAACTTATATTTATAAATAATATAATCATACAAAACTTTTTATTTTATTTATCAAATTTGAAAACGATATTGTGTCAGTTTGCGCTACTAAAGTGTTTTGGAAATCCTATCGATAGCGTTGATCAGACGAATCGATCGAAAACCCAAATCAACATCAACAACTCAAACAACACAATAAAAACATTTTAAAATTAATTTACAATACACTTCCTCACTCGACGATACAAGAATGGATTCAAAGCAAGGATAGGGATTTAAATTTGATGGACTCAAATCAAAGAGAAATCTGATTCGAAGATAAGTTCGAAACAAAGATACGATGATTAATAAAAAGTAGGAAGATGGATAAGTTTATATAAATCGTGGGCAACCTTAACCGGGTCGACCGTGACTTCAAGAATGAGATCGGTATAGAATTCCGAGGTAAATCGACATTCGATCTCAAGAAATAGAATTCATGTATAGCAGGAGATAGATAACATCGTAAACCGAGGATACAGAAATCTCCGGTAAATCAATGCCTATTGTAAAGGAGTTTTGCTCCTTTACGAATCATTCGAAGATTGGCGAGACCGCCGATCTATTATAAATAACATTTAGAATGGAGTTATAGGGTGCTCCAGAATTTGAAAGAAGACGAATAGTGAAGGACACGAATGAATTTCGGAACCGAGGGGAACGTTCCAAAATTCAAAGGAATTGAGTCAAAGGAAGAGATTGAAACTCGAATGAGAGTGA
The DNA here is from genome assembly GCA_030737815.1 of Allium fistulosum. Lineage (NCBI taxonomy): Eukaryota > Viridiplantae > Streptophyta > Magnoliopsida > Asparagales > Amaryllidaceae > Allium > Allium fistulosum. Next base: position 1,185,782,206 of record CM060904.1, on the reverse strand, counting down.
TTCTGTAAATACATTTACCCTATATGTTAAGTTTTGCCTAGAGCTACCAAAGCTCTGATACCAACTGTAACGACCCGCCATTTTGGACCATTCGCATCCATTATAAGTGTATAGGTAGACACTCATGCCGGAGTTGAATTGCTCAAAATACCGCGTTGTTAATTTAAATTTGGCAAAACTGAACATATACAGTAAATAAAGTAATCACAGAACACAGACACAGAGTAATAATTGCAGCGGAAATAAAAGAGATAGTAGTTCATGAAGCTACTATATGAATATATAAAATATATCAGAGTTTACAACAGAAGAGTAATACGATACATCAGAGTTAAACCAGATACAAACGGAAGAGTAATATGATACATCAGATAAAATCAGAATACATCATTGGAATCATCGAATATCTAGAAGCAGAATAGATGGCTGGATCTTCAAGCAAAGCTCCAACTTCAAAGGTGAGTCTCGAATACTGGATCACTCAGTCTGACCCGAGCGTAAAGCAAAAACACAAGACACTCGAGTCAGAATTAACATTCTTATATTAATAAATCCAACTCAAGTGAAATAGCAATTGAAATACAAGTAACTCAAAGGATGTTTGGAATAACCATCCTTTAAGGATCCGTTAAACTATCTACTATGTAGTAGTGTACGATAAGTAGATAATGTCTATCAGTAATATAAAGATATCAAAATAGCGTTAAGTCATGGCCCATTCCACCCTTAACACATTTTTATTCCCACAAGCATATACAAGACCGTAGTTTCCCCAAAACCGGAAGTCACCAGAGGGCAATCCATATACTCAAGGTACAAAACAAATTCGTAGTGGTCGCGCATAAATGGAATACAAGTATGACAAGGCACATGAGGCTATACCCAAAGTAGTGATACTACCGTTCGCCTGATCCGGACTGGTGAGAACGCAACGCCGCAGCGCCCGCAACACCGTGAGACAACACTCCCAAAATCAAGGGTGCACCAATCGACAACAAGTATAAGTAGTTCGAAGAAGTGTGTCCACTTGAGGTATCAATCCTCCATTGGCCCGGCACAGCTCCTGTTTTAGTCATTTCCAATTTGACACAAGTGTCAAGGCTATCCATTATCGTTCTCTTTCTTCAGTCAACACGTACATCATTCCAACCACTTCATTCTGGATCATCACTCCGCGCATAGTTATTAAAGTGGTTTTCGGTTTAGATAGAGAGTATACCCATAACCGAATTCCGGTCTCTTTAATAACTTTCGTAATTATTACACCGATTGGTCGTTTATATATTTCAAAAACCAAATCAATTTCAATTTCAAATAGAATTCGTAAATCAACATTTCATTTGTCTTTCAAAACCAATTTCCAATAATTTACGTTTCAAAACTTCCAAATTATCATTTCAAAATCTCATAATTCAAATTCAATTTCTATTTAAAACAATCCAAATATTGATTCAAGTTCGAATACAAGTTTCATTTCGAAAACATTTAAATCAAATCTTATTTAACATTCAAGTCAATTTAAAATCATTTATCGATTTCATTCAATATTCGTTAAGTTACTATGCCATTCAAAACAATTTCCATTATATTTCCAATTCATTAAATCCATTATTTAAATTCAACTTCATTATATCAAAACTTACAAATTGAATTAAATTAAATTCATCTAATCAAATTCTTTAACTTTCAAGCCTTACATTTATTTCAATAAATCACTTTTTTTTTGTTAAAGAAATTCAATTTCACCTATTTAATTACTTAAATAATTTTCCAAAACTTAATTAATTAAGAAACTCAATTTCAATTATTTACGAAGTGAAATTCACTTATTCAAACGTTCAATTTTCTTATTAAAGAATTCAATTCAATTTAATCGTTAACTAATTCAACCTTATTTAGTTATTAAATAGTTCAAAACCTAATTATTAAATAATTTCAAAGTTTAATAATTTCAACTTAATTATAATTTCAAACTTAATTTTTAAATCATTTCAAAGTTTAATAATTTCAACTTAATTATAATTTCTCAAATTAAACAACATTCTTACATCAATTACATTGTTAATATTTTGTTTCAGATTAATATATGTTAACATTTTCTTTTCATAAAAATTCCAATTTCAACTTCATTTCAAAACCATATTATTTATTCAAATAAAATCTTCGTTTATTTTTTTTTAAAATCAAATTATTGACCAATCGGGTTTTATTTAATTTTCTATCCTAGGTCAAAGTTCAATTTGGGTATTTATCATTTCAACCCGATTCCAATTCAATTCAAAATCAAAACATATCAAAGGGAACTTGCAGTGTGATAACTGGGATGGTGTCAAAGTAAATAAACAAGCAATAACAACAATCAATATCAATCCAATAATCAATTCAAATAATCCCGAAATAACTGTATTAATTCGCATTGTTATTTGTACGAATTAATATAATTATTTCTAGAATCTACACTATCATTTCATGCAGATTAAAGATTATTACATTACGGTTTTTCACTTGTCATCTATTACAATTTCATACATCATCAATTTAACAACATACATCCAGTGTTTCAAAGTGTAATTAACAATTCCTACGTGTCCATAAATTTAACAGTTACAGGGGTCATATTATACAAATGTCAGTTAATCAAATTTAACATTTAACTATCCTACATCAAGTTCAATTTCATACTGTTTATCATTTTAACATTAACAATTTAACGTCCAATAGAAACATCAACAATCAATCAATTATCAGCCAAACTGTATTATCATCGCATAAATAATTAACAGATAATGGTGTCAGATGTCACAGGTGAACTGATACAGGCAATAGCATATATAACAGTGTAATTAACTAACAGCAGCATATTTCAATTGTCGTTTCAATTGAAATCAAATTTAATAAATAAAAGAACGTTAATCGTGAGTGAGTGCTCACCTTTCGAGGCTAGAGAAGTTTTTGACAACAGGACATGCTACGAATTCCAAAGCAACGATAGATAAACACGATTCAACGAACAAAGCTGATAGATAAGGAAGAGACAAAATCAAATCAGAACTCGGTCAATAAAGATAATTGGTATCAGTGGACTTATATAACCATATACGACTATATATATATATATAATCATATTCTAAAATCAAAATCCATTGTTAAGAATTAAAACACACATAAAAATCAAACATATGTACATACATTATATTTTGAAATAAATACATATAATTATAATTGCAAAATACTTACATTTTAAAACAAATATATATAATTTCCAAAGTCATCATTTTTCCCCAATACAAAAAAAAATCAAAGTATATATAAATAACATGTATATTTTGTAACATATAAACAGACATATACAGACTTGACTTTATCTACTAATAAATTTTTTTTTTTTACATATTGCTGCAAACTGTAAAACACATATATCACAACAACTTATCTACAATATATATAACATAGAATCTGTATATATATAATATATAAAAAAAACCATCAGTTAACTTAAAATACATATTTTAAAATAATGTACATATACAATATTTATATTTAAATCAACTAGCATGCAAACCCAATACACACGCAAATACATAAATAGAAAAACGAACACTTCCCAAAACAAAGAAGAACAGCAATATGAAAGCAGTCTTAATCAATATTTATAACTAAATGGATAAACTGATATAAAACAGACTATAGATTAAACGTACTGTATATATAACATTTAACAGTATAAATTTTAGTATATAAAGCTTACACACTTATTATATATATATATATATAAATCAATAATTATTATAAAATCAGTTAATAAAATCAATATGGGCTCAAACAGATTATATATAGCTTACATAACTGATATATACAAGTAACCGAGTTCTGCATAATTTATGTAGGCTTATAGATATAAACAAAAGGTTATAAACGACTCATATAAACTTATATTTAACAATCTACATTCATTTCAAAATTGAAATACCCATATTTCCTTTCAAAATTAAATTACAAAACAACAACCTAACATTTCAGATTTCCAAACTAATAATATAACTAAGCTTATATTTGTAAGATATGTATATATATATTTACGTAACAGAGAAGGCTAAGACCCACACTCAATATTGAAACCAATACATATATACATAATAATAAACTCAAATTTATCTAAAACACATACTGCTATGTAACTTATATACCCTCATAAGTCTAAAATATATATGTAAACTGACCTGCATACGCATGCGTATAAGCTACCCTAAGCCTTTATATTAAACCACTGTGAATATATATATATAGTACCGCAAACATAAAATAGGATAAAATATATATTCCATCTATATAACATATATACAGTACGTATGTATAAGATATACCACATACATAAGGCAGCTCGGCAAAATGGAAGCACAGCGAATGGGAGAGGATAAGTGAAGAAAGTGGGAAAGTCGGAGGCAATTTGCAGTGGTTTGGGTCGGAGTTGCCTGGTCGGCGGCTTGGAGGTTGGGGATGGAAGGGCGGTGCAAGTTCGGTAGTGGGGTGGATCTGGTGAGCGATGAACGTGTAGTGGGTGTTGGCGTTGTCGTGGAAGGAGCTGGTGGTTTGCGGCTGTGTTGGCGGAGCTATGGACTGACGATGTTGTCGGAGTTAGAGGGTTACGGCTTCATGGTGGATCGGTTGTTGGAGTGATGGCTTCACGTGGTGAAGGGTAGATGCAGATGGGAAGGAGAGCAATAAAAAAATGGAGGAGGAGATTTGAGATGTCTGGGAAGAAATGAAGAACAGAGGATGAAGTAATTGTTTTGTTTGCAGAGAAAATGAACGGTTAAAAGAAAATGAACGTGCAAATTTTAAACCGATGGCTTTTCGATTCCTATCATCAATTCAAGTGACCATTACCATTCCAGCCTATTTAAATAAAAATAAGCTAAATACAAAATAATTTCAAATCCAAAAGGTTGAAAGTGGATACCGATACGGGCGACCATTTCGCAGTTTCCGCAGCGTTCCAAACTCCGAAATGTACAAATGAGTATACTGCAAAGATCAGTACAACGAGACGATCAAAACGGTATACAGATATCAGTAGTACGATCAAATTATAAAAATTCGAATTTTTCTACTACGGAAAATGCAACAAAAACGCTGAAAAATAAGATCGACGGAGCCAAAGATGTCCGAATTTGAAAAAACGACAAACTGACATCTTGCTCAGAAGATGGTTTAGAATTTTTCTATATAAAAATATTTTGGTTTCGGAAACATTTTATTTTCAACGCTTTTTAACTGATTAAATTGAAGTGAATTTACGCGCGAAATAAACTTTCATATTTTCGGACGAAAATTTACCAATTGCTATGTTTAACTAGACGTATTCCAAATATTAAATTTTTATTTCAAAATTTTATTGTTTAAGATTTCACAAAATTTCAACTAATTACGTTATTAAACAGTTGAAATTTTACGGGTCGTTACAACGAAGGTAAAAAATAGGGGATTTTATTTGACTTAATGTTAAAGGAAAATGATGTACTACTTATAAACAATGTTAAAGTTAAATCAAATAGCATCTGAGTATACTTAATTGGTATATGTTTACTAAATTGCCTCTTACTTACTAACTACTCAAGTTATAGTACTGTAAACCTTAGCCCCACAGTAGGGGAAGAAAGCACAAAACCCCAAAATTAGTTTCAACAACGATTTTATATAACAAAATTATGTCAACTGATTTGATGATTAAAATGAACGGCGCATTAATATCCAATGAATTTGAAGTTGTCTGAAATAACAATTTAATACAACGGAACGACACCTGGGTGAAAAAAGAAAGAAAAAAGGAAACCCGCTTTAGAGTAGGCAAATGGAAGTGCAAACAACTCCCCAAAATCAGATACACTGAAAATTTAATCTAACAGAAAATGCAAATGTGCTGATGTTCAAAAGGTATGGCCTAATAATTGACAATGAAATGGTAGTAATGTGTAATAGAAGTCCTATAGAATGAATTTGAACCTAGGAAGGTTCTACGAGTTGCGACTCGCTAAATTTCAAAAACATGAAATCCTAGGTTCTGTGTATGTGGGTGCAAGTGAGCATAAATCCTCAAAGAAATCCCTAACATTGAATTAATATTGGACAGTGGAACACATAAGTTTAGGACATTCCCACCTCTTCAAATCAGAACGTCTGATAAAATGCAGGGAGGTTGACGAACAAAAAATCATTTTGTCATGAATTAATTTTTCAAACATAGCAAAATAACTTACGCCTGCCAACTATGTCAGCAGTTGACCAACCATCTGTACTAAATTTAATCGTCATCTGATGTAATCGGCATGAATTGCACAGTGTTACAGAAATATGAGAACTGATAATTTGTACAACCCACTGAGTTTTGAGAGGAAAGAAAAATTCATGACATCGCAACTTTCAAAAAGAAAGATTATACTAATCAAATTAAAGGTTTAAACAACTGTGGCTGACCACTTGAAACCGCAACTTTTGTAAACAGAACCAAATATGTGTGCAGTAAATTTTTTTATTTATGAAACACCTAGTATGCAAAGGAGCTAAGTTGGAGATTGAGATTTATAGGTACAACAGATCATCATTGTATATACCCAAACAAACTCTAACAGATACGGCTTAAAATGTATGCATAGTTTGAAAATCGAGGAAGAAGAAAATTGTACATGAAAGCATGTAATAACGGCAGATCATGAAGTTATGTAACACCAATCATCCTACCCACTGAGCACTGATGTATATACAAAATCGCAGATTTTAGTTAGAAGTTTACTGTTTAGCATATTAAAAACCTTAAAAACCATAGCTTTCTACAGTGAAGTACCAATGTGGCATTTTGTAAAAGCATCTTCTATAATTGAGTTGGAATAACTTATAAGATTACACCCAATGACACACTTTCAATCGTACCTGTTCCCTTGTAAATCTAAAATAATAATTATACATCAACGTACATTTTTCCAATTATAAGGAGATTGAAACTTGTTCGAATGCAAAATAAAATGGATGTGTGGTACAGATAGATCATTCAATAACAGTCACAGTTAACAATCGATGTTTCTTATCTTTCTTGATTTGGACTGAGTTGTTAAGTGTAACCTGATAAACCATTGAATAATTACAAACTCGGTGTAAAGAATAGAGTTTTACAGTTTTAAAAAAATACTTTACAGGAATGAGTTGCTTAGATTAACCCTGATAAACCAATGAATATGTACAAACTGAATGTAAAGAATATAGTTTTATACTTTGAAATGCTACTTGCCAGTATGTTTTCCATACGCACAAAACCGGAAGCCAAAAAACAGGATACATCATAGCATAGTAGCAGATCATGAAACTAATGTTAATACGAACTACCTACCAACTAATTCTTCAAATCCAAAGAGAATTGCCAAAATGAGGGAAAGAGTAATAAATTACCAACATAAGAAACCCTAATTTTCAAATTCGTGGTTAAGGCAGCGGGTGGATACCGTCGTCAAGCATGGAATTTTCAGACCGATGTTCGAAAAGGGGTGAAGTTATGATGGAGATATTGTAAAGGGGTGTAGTGTAGTTAGCGGAGGAGAAGTCAACCGAAATTTGATGCAGTTATTAAAAATAAGGCGTGTTTTGGAAATAGGTCAGGAAGAGAAGTTGCGGAGAAGTTCAGCGAATTTGATGTAATTATTAAAAAGAGGCGTATTTCCAAAACAGGACAGGTGTCGTAAGATAGATGTTTTGGTTTCTCTTTTCCTATTTAAGTAATAGACTAGTGTGTAATCCGTGCGTTGCACACGGCGATGTTAATAAAAAGTAGTATTTATATTTTAATTATTGCTAAAATTAAAAATTTATTATGTAATTTATGATAAATTTATTGTGATATATTAATCATAAATTAAAATGACATGTGATGCTCAGATGTAAGGTTGAAGGTTCAATCATCGCCAACTATATATATGTGTGTATATATATATATATATATATATATATATATATATATATATATTTGTAGCAATTAATGTCCTACTAAAAAAATTAATTTTTGTAATACTATAGATATAAATAATTTACGTCACGTGATATATATTTTTTTATATGTATGAGTGAATAAATAACTTTACAATTTTTGTTTTAATTGTTGTGTATATATTGAATTGTTATTTTTCAAGGATTTATAAATAGATTTACGAATGTTAATTTAATTTAATATATTTAAATAATTTGAATTAATAATCAACATAACTGTCAAATATAAGAAGTTGAATGTGTAAAGTTATAGAAAATTACGAAGAGCTTTGTACGTATTTGTACTTGAGAAGGGCATTTTATGCCCGTTTATCTACATGTGAACTTTGATCCATTATTTAGTTTTCATTTTTAAACAATTTCATAGTTAATCATAGATTTTCTGTTGTTATAGGAGAGTCACACTTACAATTTTGATAATCGCAAATAATGTTATGTAGCATTTAGTTGAGTTTTAAACTTGACATGGTTTGATAACATGTTGAAAGTAAATGTTTATATAATCTAATTTTTATCGATGTAATTTGTGCGTCTACATAGTAATGTTGTAAAATATAAATTTATCTTTTAAAGGTTGTTAAAAATAAAATTATGTTATGTAACATAATGTACAATAAAAATTTAAAGATAACTAAATTAGAAATTAAAAGAGTTATTATTATTTATGTACACATTTTATGTTATGCAATTTATGTATCCTTATGTCTGAATAAATAAATAACTTTATCATTTTTTCCACATATAAATGAATATTGTATATATTGAAATTCTTATATTTTTAGTATTTATTGGATTGATTAATGAATATTAGTTAATCAAATTTATTTAAATAGTTTAAATTTAAGATTACGCAATTAGTTAAATATGTGGACTTGAGTGTAAAATATTAAAAAAGAATTGAGAATGATTTCTAAGTAATTGTAAAAAAAATTTGAAATTTTGGTGTTTGAAATTAATAGAATTATATAATGTATTGTATGATAAATTCGTTCAGTAAATAAATTATAAAATAAATTTGTTATTATCACTAATGTATATAATTTATGTTATGTGATTTATACACGCACACAAACACACACATATCTAAATAAAAAAAGATCTTTTTTTATACCAATTTGTTGATACGCCTTTAGCATATGTATTGAAACTTTAGTTTTTTAGAATTTATTAATAAATATTAGTTGACTAAGGTTGTCTATTAATTTAAAATTTGGATTATGTAATTAATTTAAACATGTGGGCTTTGATGTAAAATATAAGAGAATAGAGAAAGATTTATAAATAATTGTAGACTTATTAAAAGAGTAGGTATTTGAATATAAAATAGTATGAGAAGTTTAGTATAATAATTGTAAAGTGATAAATTATAAGATTTTAAAAATAAAATATCTATAGTTGGAGAGAATTAAGGGGAATAAAGATAATTCCTAGAATTAATCATAGAGCTTAAAATTCTTCCGCTTTACTATTATTTAATAGATAATGGATTGGATATACCCAAGAAGTTTGGATATGATTAATTTCAAAGGTGATTTTGAAATTTTGGGAAATTGTTTAAACTCTGGAATCTTATTTAAAATGTTAATGGGATAATAAAAATATATACTTGGCTAAATAAAATGTATAATCCCGAGTTAAAAAGTAAAATGTGAATGGGATTGATTGTAAATAGATGAAAGTATGTATATAAATAAGTTTGTGACCTATAAAATTTAAAAGTGGCGAAATAAGCCTAAATAAAATTGTTTTGTATTTTGGGAAATGAATAAAAATCCAAAACTTAAATTATAAAATAGATTGAACTCAAGTAAAATAGTTAAAGTGATTTTTGAAAAAAAAATCAAATATTGGGTGTAAAATTGGAATAAACTAATTGATAATTAATTAGTAAATGAAATATGGAAATGGAACTTAAATTGGTTAAATGAAAGTTGAATTGTGGGTAGTAATGGAGTTGGAAATGAACTCAAGTTATAAATAAAACTCAAGTGAGTAGAAATAGATTGAAATGGCCTTGTTAATTAATAAATAACTTAAGTAAATTGTGAAATGGTTATTGTCGAGATTTATGAAATGGTTTTGAATGAAACTAGTTTGGTTAATAAAATGAAATGCAAGTTAAATACCAATTTGATGTGACAAATGTTTGGTTTGTAAATAAATTGTGGAATGAGTATTTGATGTAATCAATATGGAATGTTCCAAGATTAATAAAATGGATTCAAATAAAATGAATATGAATATGGAATGCAAAATGAATTGAACGGAATCAATTGGAAATGAAATAGAGTAAAGTATAAATTGAGTTGGTATCAATTTAAATTATTTATAAGCTAGAATGGATATTCTATTAAGTGAATATCATTGAATTTGCATAGAAATGGTTGTCGTTTGACGCAAACGAGATTGAATAAAATTCTATGAATTGATAGAAGTAAACAAAAGTGATTTTTGAATCAATTGACATGAATATGAGTTGTTTGGAATTATAAATGAATTGGAGGTAAGTAAGTGAGTTGTACATCACTTAAATTGAAGGCAAGGGTAAGAAAAGCGAGTGAAAGCAATTGAATTGGTGATTGAAACCTTATTAATTACTTATAAGTGCTGTTTGGTATGTATGGCATATGAAATCCATGTGTTAGCTATTGAAATGAGTGAAATGTGAAATAAATTTTCTATATATGGCACTTACATATTTGAATTGAGTTAGTACAGGTATAGGGAAGCCGTGTGGTTGGATTTGATCGTGCAAAATGCTAAAATAATAATCTGCTTGCTTAAAAATGCTAAATAGAGGTATGCCTACACAATAAAAGATAGGAAATATGAACTGTTGTTTTTTTTTCCGACCGTGTGGGTCGATGTATATATATTTATATCTCTTGTCAAATTGTAAAAGCTCCTTCGTACAAAGGAGACTTTGCCAAAAATTTCCGAAAATTTTGGGAGTTAGAAAAATTTTGAAATTTTTTGGAAATTTTCACTAACGACAAATGATTTAAAATTGGAATTTGAGATAAAGGTAAATAAAATTCAATATTCAAAGTTGAAGATAAATTGAATCCAAGCAAAAATTGAAAATGAAAATTTGAATGAAAATCGGGAGAGAGTAATTAGATTTGAAAATAACTAATAAATTGAAGCAAATTTATTTTATATGGAATTGGAATCCAATTTGAATAGAAGTAAATTAAAACCAAGTGGTATAGTGAAAGTAATAATATAAGGGTATACAAAGTGCCTATATTGAACTTAAGAAATGAATGGAGAAAGTTCTTAAGTAAATTTGGTATTGGAAGTATACTAAGTTAATAATTGGATGAAAATCAAATTGGAATGCTGTGATTGGATATTATTGTAGAGTAGTATATAGGTAATTTAAAACAAGAGAAATTGGGATTTTGATTGCCGAAGATAAATAAAATTTCTCAACAAAAGGTATGTATTTAAAAATTTCTGTATGAAATTTGATTGGGTTTTGATCTAGCCACTTGGCGTTTTGTTTTCTTTTGAAATCCGAGGACCCGTAGAGGCAATTTGTAGTTGTACCGAGCTAGCCGCGCAAAGGAGACACTGGCAACAAATTTCGGGAATTTAAGGAGTTAGAATAAAATTTGAGAAAATTTTGATAATTCAAGAATTTGAATTTGAATTTAAATTTGAATTATGAAGTAAGTAATATTATTTGGAACTTATGGATAAGTTGGAAAGTTAGAAAGAGGGTTAGTGTGTTCCTAACAAAAGATTATTTTGGAAAGTTGTTAAAACTGTTTGGCTTTGGGAAAAAGTAAACGAGTATTGGACCATTCTTCTTAACTAGTAATTTCGGGGACGAAATTCTTTTAAGGGGGGAGGAATGTGACGACCCGTAATTTTTGGATATTTGAAATTAGAATATTTAATTGATTTTAAATATTCAAAAGTGAATTTTTAACTTGAATTTCAAATATCACTATTTATAGGGTAATTTAATTATTAAATTAAATAATTTGAAGTTGGGTAAAATGTTGAATCGGGAGTTTTAAGCCTGTTAAAAATAATTTGAAGACTTGTAAAATTTATAGTGACAATACTGAAGATAATAAAAGCTTTTAAATTGAATTTAAAAGTGTTTTGTTCAGTTTTGAAAATATGTCATTTAAATTGATATTTAAAAATAGCCTTCCGAGGCACAGTCTCGGAATTCGACAAAAGCAGTTACATTGGATCCGTAATATGGTATTATTATCGGATTTCAAATTTCGTAGAGTTTGGAGTTATTGTGTGAGCGCACGATAGATAAACGCGCTGGAATTAATATTGAAATTTAATTTAAATATTCGGTCCAAAAAGCTATCTTCTCCATACGATCGAATTAGGACTCGAAACCTTTTCCATTGTGTTTGGAATAGGGATATAATATTATAAACGCCTGGCGGCACGCCTCGATAGAATGTCAAATTTTAAGCTATGAATTCAAGACGATTTGAAATTTAAATTTAAATTAATATACATTTACTTTTGTTAACCAGTCAAAACAATTTCACGTCAAAACTTTTTGCCTTCACCTCAAATCACTGTAGCTGTTCCTTCTTCAACACGTCAACATCCCATTTTTTTTAGCAGAGCATGTTAACATATCATCTGGTCAACCCATTCCATTACAAAATGTATGCAGTGATCATTTCAAAATATTCAGAAAAGAAAATTTGTAATGGCCGCGATTTTGTTTCAAATCAAAACCCCTTCTTCTTCGTACCAGTTCGAACGAAAACTCCAATTTCTAGTTAAATTCAAAAGCAATCCCAATTCGAAAAGAAAAAAAAATTTGGGGAATTCGTGTAGGGTGGAATTCGCGAACCCTTCTAAAATCGAGGCGTCATCGCGATTACCACGGCCGAAGGGGAGCATTAGGGAGTTCGATCTCGCGTGTGAAGATGGGAGGCAGGGAAGCTGCGCGACGTAGTGATGCTAGGGGAGTTGTTTGGGATGGTGATGGCGGCGGGTTGGTCGAAGTGTGGCAGTACCGATGTGGGAGGACTCGAGTTTGTGCCTGGTGATCGAGTAGCTACAGTCGCGGGTCGGAGAGAAGATCTCGAGCTCGCGAGCGACTCCGCGATGGTGGTTAGGTATTTGTTTCGATTTATATATTATAACCCATATCTGAATATACATATAGAAAAAAATATATTGAAATATATACATATGCAGATTTATTTATTTGTTTACTGAAACAGAGATATTATTAAATATATATGAAGTTTTGAGAGAAAAATATCTATATAGGAATTTATGGAAAGATTTGATTTTTAAAATCTATATGGGTTATTTTTATAAATATACTTATGTAGTTTCTAAATGAGAAATAAAATATATATACATATATTCATTTTAAATCTACCAGTTTATTTTTAAATAAGGTATTATAGTGATTAACTTGTTAAATAAACTTATTTGATTATTTTTAGTTACTCAAAGATTTTAAAGGAGAAATTGTTAAAAAAATTAATTATAATTAGTTCAAATTAAATGGTAATTAGTTGTTCGATTTGTTTCAAATATTAATAAAAATCATCTCTAATGTTAATAAACCATATAATGTTTGTACAAGGTCTAAAATCGTGAAGAAAACGAGCCGGTTTGGAGTGGATTGCAAATTAAAATCAAAGGTGAGTTAATCTCACTCATCTGGGTTATTTAAATTTAAATAGTTAAATTTAAATATTTGGTTGAATGATTGAATTGATTGGATGTGATATATATTATATAGTAGTATATATATATATATTGGAGTGGTTGATTTCCCGCATTATATAGCGGATGAGACCCTATGCACCGCATAATAGCGGATGATATTTTATAATCCCATATACTGCGATATTCCACCTCAAAGTGGAATTGGTATTGTGCTAACGTCTGTGGATGCAGCAGGTTGGAGGGATCCAACTGGATTCCTCAAAACGTTTGAATTTATTGTGTATATTCAACGTTATGACTATGTGATGATCTGTGATGAATTTTATTGATCATATTGGGAATTGGAATTTATTGATTACTCTGGCTTGGTTGTATATATATATTGGAATTTTGAGAATTAAAATATATATATATGAAGTTTGGAATTTTTAAGGTAAATAAAAAGGAAACTATCAAATAAAATAATTATAAGGAATTTGGATAATTTAAAATGAATAGGAAGAATAAACGTGGTTTTTCTTAAATTGAACAAGTAAGTCCAAAGTTTGGGAAAAGAGATATTTGAAATAAATAAATTCAAGTGATAATATTTAAAAGGAGTAAAGAATTTATTTTAAAAATTCAAGGTTTAAACTTGTTTGAAAGATAAGGAAGAAATTTGAAAATAAACTTGAAATTTGTAATTTCAAGTTAAATAAGATTTTAAAATCCTAATTTAGAAGCTGAATCTGGAATTAATGAAATTAACGGATTTAAAAGTAAACTTGAGAAAGTAAAAGAATTTATTTCAAAATGGAATTGATTTGGAAATCAATTTGGAAATTTTATTAATTGTTTCAAATTGAAATTTTAAAAGGAAGTTGAGATTATAAAATTTATAAACGGGGTTTATAAAATGAAGTAATATATCAGTGGATATTTGGAAGTATAAATTCAGGGTGGGAATTTATTAAAGGAATGGATAAATTTGGTTAAAAATAAATAGTGATTTATTTTTAAAGATGTGGAAGAGAAGTGAAATTTCCCTGGATAACCAAGTACGTTTCCAAAGCAAACTTTTAAGTATGAGTTAAAGGATTTAAAGTTGTTTTTAAAGTATGTTTTAGAAAATGTATTGTTTTAAATGTTTAAAGTTAAAAGTAAGTATTTCTCAAATTTAATTTAGTAGTAATTATTTAAAGGTAGCTTGGTATTGTGTTTTAAAAGGATAAAAATGTAGTTTTATATTTTATAAAGTGGTTTATTTTAAATATTCTTAAAGTATATATTTTTAAATAATGTATTAAGGTAGTTTTAATTTAAATGTTTTAAAGTGTATTTTATAATAAAGTGTTTTTAAATTATTTTAAAAATCTAAAGTTTTTGTACTTGGTGTTTTCAGTGGAAATAAATATTTGGGAATTTATTCCAGGAGAAAAAGGTTGGTTTTGAAACTGTTTTCAAAGAGTTGAAAAGTGAAATATATCTTGCGAAGATATTTTTGAGATTAATAAATAATTTGGAAAATTATTTATGTGTTTGATGGATGTTTGTGGATGTTAATTGATAGTTATATAACCGACTATCAATATTGGCCAATGCGCTGATCGTTTCGAAGAGACCGGGATCGAGATTAATTTCTCGAAAACCACTTCGATCCGGTTTGTACGTTTTCGTGGGGAAAACGAGTTTGGAATCGAAGATGTAGCAGTGAAGTGCAAGGGCTATTCGCTACTAATCCTGAGGATGATTCCAAAATGGATGTAGTAGGAGTAGTGCCTTCGGTTCCGTTCGAACCCGGGACGGACTTATATGGATGAATGCTTTCCGAAACATCGTCAGGTGGATGATGGGCATTCTAAGAGATGTGTTCTAAAAAGGTAACGCTTAGCCTCAAGCCTCATCAACTGGGAATGACTGAAAATCAGGGGTTATGCAGCAAGGCTATGTGGGTAGCCCCCATTAGGATGAGGTGATCCCTATCTAGATGTCCCTTTTTATTTCGGCTTAGTGGTGCGGTTGCTGATCCCAACCGTGGGGTGATCTTACTCGGAATTACCCTTAGGTAATTCCGGCCTTGTGTTGCAGGGGATCGGGCATGGTCCTCGGTACGCTGATCTAGACCATGTACTGTGACAGGTGGTACCCCAGTGCCTAGTCATTAGTTGGAAATCCATCCTCCCTACGTGCCTGTACGGTTTTGATTATGCCCAACTATTGCTGAAATGTGAGATGCAAGCATTTCAGCTAGATTCTATTTTACTTTCTATAGACACTATTATAATATCAGAGGATTTTGATAAAAAGTGTTTTGGCTATCGTAATGTAAAAACCCGACATGTTTATTTGTGGCGTGGTCTTACGAGATGCTTTTGATTTCAAAGGGTTTTGGAAAACTTAATAATCCAATTGAGTGTGTTTTCTCACGCTGGTTTTCCAAACTGACTCGGGTGTTATTTTATTATAATGCTCGGGTCAGACTGAGTATTACAGATACAGGATAAGGATGCTGTAGAGCTCAGGAGACGAGCTGGATGGCGAGACGTATCACTCGTACTTGGTATATATTCCGCTGTGTAGAGTATGTTGTGTATTCTGTATGTGGGACAAGTTATTATAACTGTCCTGAATTTGTGATGTTGATTATAACGTACTCTGATGTTGTATTCTGGTGATGTATGTATAAAAAGATATAGTTTCTTTCTGTAAAGATCAGTTATTATCTATTATATTTTATTCCGCTGCGATGTGAGATTCTGATGATTTTTTTTATTTTCTTCTTCTACCTCCTTCTTCATTAACCCAAATGGTTCGTATTTTCGTTCTTTTTGAGTTGATTTGTTGGAGATTAATGTCAATTCAAGGGGTACGGATTTGCGGGCTGTTACACCCACGTAGATGGTCAGCGACTACTCAATGTCACGGATGCTTAACTCATGCCCACATAAATGGCAAGGAACTAACACATGAATATATCCAAATTACAGGCACAGATAGACTACCAGGGGTAAACCAGACTACCATGTCCCAACGTCATGAACATCCAATCTCAGAGTTATCCATCAATCCCTTAGCACACATACCGATAGTAGAACCACCTCTTGTTCTACTGCATAAGCTATCACATAGAACTTATCTGTATAACTACATATCCTCCTACTTGTATCATTGTCCATGCTTCTGTTATTTGAAATTTCATCATTTTGGGTTGTTGGTTGGTTAATTGAGGATGATTGAAGTATCGTTGGTGGAGTAAGGTGTTATGAACATAATAAAATAAGAAGATGGAAGGAATGAGGAAAGGGGTAGCTAAAAACAAACAAATATAGGCATATGGAATCGCGACATCGGTCGCTTGACCAATCAACCGCATACCAGTCGACTGGTAGTTACGACTGGTCAATGTATAATTTAAATAAATAAATAAATAATGTATATTACAATAAATTAAAATAATATATATAATATAATCACACTTATATAATATATACATATATATTATATATATGAGAAATGAACATTAATTAAAATGTTTAATTGATTAAATAAAGTGTGTAATAATATTAAACTTATAGAAAGCTATAAAATTTAGTAAATTCTTATTTATATAATTATCATATAACCTTGTAAAAATTAGTAAAAGGATATAAAACTTATGTTGTGGAATTACAAATAAATTTTATGTAGTTAGAATAAAGATTTAAACATTATTATTTTATATAATATAATTAATATTACTTTTCATTAAGAAAATATTATTTTGTTATTAAATTTAGTAAATTCATTATATAAACCTACTTTGATTATTATTTATGTATTCTGTTTTTGTGTGATTAGAAATATGAATAAACGGATTAGTAATACCATTTGATATGGGACTTCCGGTAACACTTTTTTGGTTATTCATCAGACTTATTGCATAGAAATATAGAGTATGGATTGAGTGCATCTTATGAATATTGAATAAACATTCGAATAACATGCGGTGGTATGGGATGTCATTGTGTTATTTGTTTGGTTATTCATTGCAAGTAAATATTACTCAATTGGGGATTAGATATGTATGATAGGGCTCGATGTGGTGAGTAACATATAGCCATGTGTCGAAAATTGTATCGAGCTATGTTTGTCGACATTTATGTGGAGCTATGTGTTAGCTATCGAGTATAGATACTATGTGTCTATCCATCCTTGTATAACTGTCTTTATGTTTTATAAGTGAACCAAATTGGTCAGTATCCACCTTGATGGCCTGATTGCGGGGTCGCTCTAGCTCTCCGTGACACCCTTATACATATTGTTGTCTGCCTTAGTTGTGTGCATATGCCCTTTGTGTCACCTAGACCAGTAGTCGATTACCTATAGGGGTAATGTGCCAGGTCGTGACCAAGTAAAGTCCTCACGTGGAGGAGCACGAAGGTGGATCTTGTCATGATACCACTGGAAGGTAACCGATAACTATAGGAGTTATGTCAGACAGACATACATGTGGATCTTGGAGTAAGTAGACGTGTCGTCAGTCTCCCATCTAGTTCCGGTATGTGCGGTAGATAGTCATATATTATTTATATTCCATTGATGAGTATGATTATGTTAGAGATTATGAGTCCAAAGTATAGTCTCCTTGTATATCCATACATATCTTTCGATATGATATATTTTCTATAGTATCAAGGTATGGTTGATGATGTTTACATATGTAATAAATTGTGTGCATACATATATTATTGTTGATTACAATATAGACATTATACCACTCATGTATTGATTTCAGACATAGCCGACCTATGTGTTTTATACTCGGATCGGTCTGAGACTTTGCAGGCATAAGTATTATGTAGATAGCTGGATATGCTTTGGAATTTTGGCGAGGCTAGTAATAGATATAGGATGTTACATACCTTTATGCATTTTTGTAGCCTCATTAATGTATTAGTAGCTGTATTTGATGATATATTATATAGTGGGCTAGAGACGATCATTTTGTAGCCCTTTAGACTATGTACTATATTATGTATATTATATTTTATCTACTGCGTTGTTTCTCTGTGTACTCTGATGTTATTTTGTGATTATGTATTTTTCTGTCCTGGTAGCACACGTGTTTATTGCTTTGTACTGAGACCGTGTACATTTATAGTAAGTAATATATGATATATGATATGTACCGGTGTTAGCCTAAAGAATATTCACGTGTGTACCCCATATCGTCTCATTCTCAGTATTATCCAACGGTATTTCTTTATAACTCACTTGGATAGTATGGGTATAGAAGTGAGGGTGTTTCGGGTGGTCCCGTAGTTGATTGACCTTCTTTGGATGTGTTAAACATGGTATTTGTATTACTAGCCATTTAAATTTTTCAAAAGTCGGATTACAAAATTTTGAAAACCAAAATGCTTTTATATGAAATGTTGGTTATGATGCACTACCTTAGTACTATGCAGAATGGATCTCAAGGAAGATGTAACACTAGAGAGAGATGAATAGTGTTTTTAAACTTATCACCAAATTATATTGTGATTATCAAACTTAACAAAATAGAATTAGATTCACATGCAATAATTTAGTAAATGCATAAATTAAAAGCAATAAAAGTAAGGAGAAGACACCAAGAATTTTATACTGATTCGGATTGCCAATCCTACATCTAGTCATGTAACCTATATGGAATTTCCACTATAACAAACTTGCAATTCCATAGGTGGCAAGTACACCTTTACATCTTGACTTTGAATCAAGTGGCAAGCAACACCTACCCTGAATTTATATAGGTTACAGGATACACCTAAACCTACTTGACTTTGAACCAGGTAGCAAGCTCATCTGACTTTCCATGGATGGTAGAACACACCTATACAATCCTGACTTTCTACGAATGGCAGGATGCACCTTCAATAAGTAGTAGAGTAATATCGATAAGAAATTGAACCTTTCGATTACAATTTCATGTAATCTTTAATACAAGTTCTATATACCTCTAGTATCAATATATCTTTGATTTCTTTGAGGAATAGGACAAGAACAGAGAGTAAATGGTAGAGAATTTGTATATGGACTCTTTGACTTTCAGTAGTTTTCAAATCCATGAAGAAATATATATAGAGAGAGAGAGATAGTGGATTCACAAAGGATAAGTATATGTGAAAAATATGACTTATCTGCAAAATATAAGAATTTAAAGAGTAAGAGAAATGAGAGAGAATTGCTGAAAAATTTAATTGTCCAAAGCCTTTAAATAGAAGATGAAGAAAAGTATCTCTTTGCAAAAGGTGAAAGGAAGTGTCTATTTATTTAAATGTTACAACCAACATCTAGTATTTCGATATACTATTTTGGATATGTTGACATATCCTATTGTAAAATGGCAATCTTTTTATAACAATTATTTTAAATCTTTTAACATGTAACCAATATTAAAATTTTATAAAAAGGCTATGGAGAATAAAATAAAGAGTTTTTAAAGAGTAAATCCAAAGGAATTGCTATGAGGTCTTTAACAATTGAATCTAAGGCTCGATATACTTTAAAACCGACTAACTATTGTCCTGTATTCTTCCATTCTTTGTTCCTTGAGTCTTATGCATTCTCCTAGCCTTGCTTTTAAATCTCCTTTGTTCCTTTTGATTACCTTGATCTGCTTGGTTCCTCTTAATCTCCTTGATCTGCTTGGTTCCTCTTGATTTACCAGGTCTTGTACTTGAGTTCTTGTAATTATCTGACTAGATACACATACTGCATCATCTGTTGATTATCCTACAATATATCATGATAGAATTTCTGTATTTTCTATATTATATCGTACATAAACTTGAAAAATCATCAGTACTCATATTGACCTGGTTTTTATTATCAAAATCAATACATGTGGTTCTCATAACTATTGCCTTATTTTGATTTGAAATGGTTTAGGTATCTTCAATTATTTGTTAAATGACTTGATTTGGTTTCTAATCTGATAAATAAAAAAATTTATATATGATAAAATAATGTTTTAATTGTAGATCTATGTTTTGAACTCTTAAATCAAAATGTAATTTTTACCTTGGATCTAAAAGTTTATATATACATATTATTAGGTATTGAAATAGAAATTTTGTTTGCACATGTTTTCACCTTGAATTGAAAATAATCATGCAATTTGAATATTTTGTTAAATGAATTGGTTTGTTCTTAATCTGAAAAATTGAAACGGAAGTTTACATAAGATTAAAGAATGTATTTTTATGAATCAAAGTTACAATAATATTCTATATATGTTATGCAATTTAATGTTTCAAATGTCCTTATTTGAATATTTTAAAAGATTTTTATTGTTTAATTTTGTAACGACCCGCAAATTTCAACTGTTTTAATAACGTTATTAGTTGAAATTTTGTGAAATTTTAAACGATAAAATATTGAAATAAAAATTTAATATTTGAAATGCGTCTAGTTAAACATAGCAACTGGTAAATTTTCGTCCGAAAATATGAAAGTTTATTTCGCATGTAAATTCACTTCAATTTAATCTGTTAAAAAAGCGATAAAAATAAATGTTCCGAAATCTAAATATTTTTGCATAGCAAAAATTCTAAACCATCTTCTGAGCAAGATGTTAGTTTGTAGTTTTTCAAAAATTTGGACATCTATTGCTCCGTCGCTCTTATTTTCTGCAAAATAGCAGTATTCTGGTACCGATATCGATTTTTATCGGATGTTCGTACCACTGATTTCTATATACCATTTTGATCGTCTCGTCGTGCCGATCTCTACGGTATATTCGATTGTCAAATTCGGAGTTCCATTGTACGTTGCACTTTGCGTAACGCCTACCGTATCGGTACCCGTTGTTTTTGTGTCATTTCTCCTCTGGGTCCTTTTATCTCCTTTGTCTATTCAGTTTCCATCGTGCAACAAGCTGTCATCCACTTATTCAAATATCAAAGGACACGCCCATTAATTGTATTCACGTGTCTGTTCATTTGCAAGCGTTCAAAACATACCACTGTCCTTCTAATTGCCAGCTCCACTTTTCTCTAACTTCCATTCTTCTTCAACATGAATTCACATTAAATCTCCTTCAGATCCAAGCTTCCACCGAAGCCTAGCAATCATCTTTCCCCAACTTCGTTCCCTTCCCACGTCCAAACCACCCTAAGCCCGCGCATCACCATCCCCTTCCCTTCTTCCCTTCGCCTCCCTCTTCGGGTGCTGCCCCTGACATCGCCGATCACCTCCGCCCACACAACCGCCGACCCGAAAACCCCTAGCAGCCCATGCATACAGCCACCTCGTCCTCCTACTTCAACCCCAGACTCCACCGAAGCTTCGCACCCCACGCCGAACTCGACGGCAACAGCCAGGTCAGCCTCTCCTTCACCTTTCTCCTAAGCCCTCCGCGTGAAGAGCACACAACCCAAGGCTCAATCCCCTCCTCCTTCCAGCGCTTGCGCCTTCCCTCCCCGGCCTTTCTCTCACCGCCTCCGCACCCTTCCAGCCAACCAGCCGTGGCCGAGAGCCATCCATCACTACGGTTTCTCTTGTATGTATATATGTGTAGGAATATATATATCTTAGTCTATATATTAATTAAATATAACATATGTTAGTTTATATATATGTATTCCACAGTTTCAGTATGTGTTTTAAAAACGTGTGTCTTATATTCAAATCTCTGGACATTTTATATTAAAAAGCATGCTACAATATCTTGTTTAAATATTGGTATACAGTTAGTTATGAAGGTTGTACAAATCATATGTATGTGTCAAGGTTTCATTTTTAAACGTATTAGCTTAACAGTATAAACATTCACTGTACCGTAAAATTTTATATATATTTAGACCTCTGCATATTGATTTGAGTTTATATCATATAAGTTGATACATATATCTTAGTAGGTCTGCCTGCATATGTCACGAGTTTGTAATATCTTAAGTGTATTCACATATAGCAAGTTTTGTTTGTTTATAATATAAAATACACTTTATGTAAACTGTAGAGTTCATTTGTTAGTATGCAAGTCTGTATATGCTTATAACATATGTACTATATGTTAAAAAGGCACTAAGGTATACACGTTTAATGGTATGGGTTATGGTACGTATATTGGTTAGCACATTTGATCTAGGAAGGAGATTGATTTACTATATATGGTACAAAACGTTTTAAAGTAGGTATATTTTTATTATTTTATACGGTTACAGTGTTGTCTATATGTTCGAAGTATGGTATAAGTATCTAGTTTCATATTATATAAATTAATTGTTCACTTAGTGTTTTACAGTACGACTAGATTTTTATAGGATATATTCATATGTATGTTTATATATTATTTAGATCGACATTTGATTTCAGAATGCATAAAGATTTTAATATAAAGTATATTATATATAGGTAGATATCAAATATATGTGTACTGTATGTATTTTAAATCTCAATATATGTGTTTTGATATAAACAATGATTTTATTTACATATGTATTTTATTTTGATATCTATCTTAAAAAATGAAATATTGACTAAGTAAGAAAATAATAATGTTATATATATATTTTAGTTTATATCAAAAATTATTCAATTTGTTTCATCGGTCCAGTTCTAATTTGATCTCGTAAAATTTTGATTTATCAGCCTTATTCGTCAATTCGGGCCAATTTAGCTTGTTCTGGAATTCGTACCTGGATTCGTAACTCATCTCTTTCTCGTCCGTCTCTAACCTCGAAAGGTGAGCACTCACTCACGATTAACGTTCTTTTATTTATTAAATTTAATTTCAATTGAAACGACAATTGAAATATGCTGCTGTTAGATATTTACACTGTTATTACCTGTATCAGTTCACCTGTGACATCTGACACCATTATCTATTAATTATTTATGCGATGATAATACAGTTTGGCTGATAATTGATTGATTGTTGATGTTTATATTGGACGATAAATTGTAAATGTTAAAATGATAAATAGTATGAAATTGAACTTGATATAGGATAATTAAATGTTAAATTTGATTAACTGACATTTGTATAATATGACCCCTTTAACTGTTAAATTTATTGACACGTAGGATTTGTTTAATTACACTTTGAACCACTGAATGTATGTTGTTAAATTGATGATGTATGAAATTGTAAATGAATGACAAGTGAAAACCGTATAAATAATTAGTGTAATAATCTTTAATCTACATGAAATGATAGTGTAGATTCTAGAGATAATTATATTAATTCGTACAAATAACAATGCGAATTAATACGGTTATTTCGGGATTATTTAAATTGATTATTGGATTGTTATTGTTTGTTGTTATTGCTTGTTTATTTACTTTGACACCATCCTAGTTATCACACTGCAAGTTCCCTTTATTATGTTTTGATTTTGAATTGAATTGGAATCGCGTTGAAATGATAAATACCCAAATTGAACTTTGACCTAGGATAGAAAATTAAATAAAACCCGATTGGTCAATAAATTGATTTGAAAATTAAAACGAAGATTTTATTTGAATAAATAATATTGTTTTGAAATGAAGTTGAAATTGGAATTTTTATGAAAGGAAAATGTTAATATTTAATAAATCTGAAACAAAATATTAACAATGTAATTGTTGAAAGAATGTTGTTTAATTTGAGAAATGATTGAATTAAGTTTGAAATTATTAAACTTTGAAATGATTTAATAATAAAGTTTGAAATTATAAGTTAGTTGAAATTATTAAAGTTGAAATGATTTAATAATTAAGTTGAAATTATAATTAAGTGAAATTATTAAACTTTGAAATAATTTCGTAATTAAGTTTGAAATTATAATTAAGTTGAAATTATTAAGCTTTGAAATTATTAATAATTAAGTTTTGAATTATTTAATAATTAAATAAGATTGAATTATTTAATGATAAAATTGAATTGAATTCTTTAATAAGTGAAATTGAATTTTTGAATAAGTGAATGTTATTTCGTAAATAATTGAAATTGAGTTCTTTATTAATTAAGTTTTGGGAAAATTATTTAAAGTAAGTAAATGAATAATTGAAATTGAATTTTCTTTAACAAGAAATGAAAATGTGATTTATTGGAATTAGTGTAAGACTTGTAATTGAAAGAATTGATTTGACGAATTTAATTTAATTCAAAATTGTAAGTTTTGATTTAATGAAGTTGAACTTAAGAAATTGATTAAATGAATTGGAAATTTAATAGAAATTGTTTTGAATGACAAATTTATTTAACGAATATTAATTGAAATCGATAAATGAATTTAAATTGATTTGAATATTAAATTAAGTTAATTTAAATGATTTCGGAATGAAACTGATATACGAACTTGAATCAATATTGAATTGTTTTAAACAAAATTTGAAATTGAATTATAAGACTTTGAAATGGTAATTTGGAAGTTTCGAAACGTAAATTATGGAAATTGGTTAGAAAGACAAATGAAATGTTGATTTACGAATTCTGATTGAAATTGAAATTGATTTGGTTTTTGAAATATATAAACGACCAATCGGTGTAATAATTACGAAAGTTATTAAAGAGACCGGAATTCGGTTATGGGTATACTCTCTATCTAAACTGAAAACCACTTTAATAACTATGCGCGGAGTGATGATCCAGAATGAAGTGGTTGGAATGATGTACGTGTTGACTGAAGAAAGAGAACGATAATGGATAGCCTTGACACTTGTGTCAAATTGGAAATGACTAAAACAGGAGCTGTGCCGGGCCAATGGAGGATTGATACCTCAAGTGGACACACTTCTTCGAACTACTTATACTTGTTGTCGATTGGTGCACCCTTGATTTTGGGAGTGTTGTTTCACGGTGTTGCGGGCGCTGCGGCGTTGCGTTCTCACCAGTCCGGATCAGGCGAACGGTAGTATCACTACCTTGGGTATAGCCTCATGTGCCTTGTCATACTTGTATTCCATTTATGCGCGACCACTACGATTTTGATTTGTACCTTTAGTATATGGATTGCCCTCTGGTGACTTCCGGTTTTGGGGAAACTACGGTCTTGTATATGCTTTTGGGAATAAAAATGTGTTAAGGGTGGAATGGGCCATGACTTAACGCTATTTTGATATCTTTTTATATTACTGATAGACATTATCTACTTATCGTACATTACTACATAGTAGATAGTTTAACGGATCCTTAAAGGATGGTTATTCCAAACATCCTTTGAGTTACTTGTATTTCAATTGCTATTTCACTTGAGTTGGATTTATTAATATAAGAATGTTAATCCTGACTCGAGTGTCTTGTGTTTTTGCTTTACGCTCGGGTCAGACTGAGTGTGCCAGTATTCGAGACTCACCTTTGAAGTTGGAGCTTTGCTTGAAGATCCAGCCATCTATTTTGCTTTCAGTATTCGATGATTCCAGTTATGTATTCTGATTGCATCTGATGTATCGTGTTGCTCTTCCGTTGTATCTAGTTTAACTCTGATATATCGTATTACTCTTCTGTTGTAAACTCTGTTGTATTTTATATATTCATATAGTAGCTTCATGAACTACTATCTCTTTTATTTCCGCTGCACTTATTACTCTATGTCTGTGATCTGTGATTATTTATTTATTGTATATGTTCAGTTTTGCCAAATTTAAATTAACAACGCGGTATTTTGAGCAATTCAAATCCGGCATGAGTGTCTACCTATACACTTATAATGGTTGCGAATGGTCCAAAATATCGGGTCGTTACAAATTTATTGTGTTCAACTTTGGTTTTATAATATTAAAGAAAACTAAATTTCATTTGGGTTGAAACTTTTAACTATATGTATATATAAGTTTATTTTATCAATTAATTCAAGTATACGTAAGTTTGCAAATACATCAGAAAATTTTAATGTAATATGGAAGTTTGTTTTGAATTAACTAGAAAGTTTTGGATTAAATATTATATATATACATGTATGTGGGTGTGGGTGTGTATAAACATTTAATAATTTTATTACATATTGCTAAGGCATGTTTTAAAACTTTTTTTAGTTTTATCAAACAACTTAAAATTGAGGTAATAATATATACATATTAATTATTGTTTATTGTTTATATCATTTAATTGTAACATAACACCTTCTAGATGTAAATTAAATGTTATATTAATTATATTTGCTAAAGATAAAAGATGGAATCATTCAAGGTGTAGCGACCTCGATTTTCGACCCTCGAAAATCGACACTGATACGTCCACTGTATCGCATGCCGAGCAATCGAATGCTAGAAAACCTGATTGTTAGGGTAAAAAGAAAGAACGAAGAAGATAAGAAGAAAACTAAAAAACACAAAATCTCACAATGCAACGAACAATCTATAGTATATCACAAGTCTGTACACAAAAGCAAAACTGTGACATGTATATATACAAACATCAATCAGAGTATACTAACCTAACTTAGCCTGGACAGTTATAACAGTCTGTCCTCACAATGGCTGATAACACAACAATGAATAAAGCGGAAAATAACCATCTACGTAAATACATCCCTCGGCCTCCAACTCGTCTCCTGAATCTCCAAGCATCCAATCTAATCTGTAATATACTCGTCTGACCCGAGCATTATAATAAAATAACACCCGAGTCAGTCTGGAAAACCAGCGTGAGAAAACACACCCAATTGGATTTAAAGTTATACGAAAATCTTTGAAATCAAAAGGTATCTTGTAAGACCACGTCACACATAAACACGACGGGTTTTACCTTACGATAACCAAAACACTTTTATATAAAAATCATGTAATATTATAATAGTGTCTAAGTACAAATACTTATTAAAATAGCTGAAATGCTTGCATCTCCAATATAGTTCGGTGCAATCAAAACTGTATGGCACTTATTGGAGAATGAATTCCATACTATGACCAGGTAAGGAACTACCTCCGATGGGTGCATCTCTAGATCAATGCACCCGGGTTTGACAAGAACATCTTGTACCCTGCCATACAGAACCGGCCTACCACTTGACTAGTAGTACCGAATATGTCATCGTCCCGGTCTTCCGACCTTTTTGAGATCTCATGCACAACCAATCCATAAATATGTAGATGTAGGGTATCTAGAAAGATGATGGCATACCCTAATGGGAGTGACCCACTTAGCCCTGCAGCATGCCCTGTTTTTAGTCATTTCCCGGTTGATGAGGCCCGAGGCTACGATGACCTTTCAAGAAATTTACACTAAGAATGCTCATTGCCCTCCAATGACAGTGTGCTGATAGCATTCATCCATAAAAGTTATTCTGGGACTGAACAAACTGAATCTCCAAAATCACCATCTCATTATCTTCACGATATCACAATTCGCAACGCTCAAATTAGATCGAAGTGGTTTTCGGATAATTAAATCCGATCTCGGTCTCTTCGAAATGATCAACGAATTTGGCCAGATTTGATGGTCGGTTATTTAACTATCAATTTACACACATAAGCAGTCACTAGGCCATATTATAAATCTTTCAAAACATTTATCTCCAAATATCTTTACAAAGATATATATATATTCAAATCTCTTCCAGTATTTTAATATTTGAAAACGATTTCAAATACTTAAATCCATAACAGGATATTTCAACCCATATCAACACTTAGAAATATTTCCAAATCCAACTTATAATTCATTACTTAAGAAAATATTTCTATATAAGTCAATTCGTTGCTAAAATATCTCCAAAACCTTTAATTCCAAAACATAGGAAAAATATTATAAGTTTACTTCCCAAAATCATTTCTAATATCCATACTTAGGAAATATTCTGTACTTATCTCTTAAATCTCTGGAATCATTAATAAATTCCTTTTTACAATTTCCAAAACCGATTATTCTTATTTATAATCCCAACTAACAAAATATAACTTCTTTTATTAATTCAGATTCATTTGCGAAGTTCTTGTATCTAAACATTTTGGATATTTTCTCAAGTTTCCAAAATTCCGTTATAAGATTTACTCTTATAAATTCACATCCATTAAATAAAACCCGATTTACAAATATCGAGAGTATTTATAAATAACTTCAATCAATTTCCAAAACTCTATATAATAAAATAAGTATTTTTAAAGAATAGTAATAAAATTTCAAACCATTTAAGTGATTATTAAAATATCAAACACTTTTAAATAGACAACGATAACAAATTTCCAATTTATAAATAAAACTAATCGATTTACAAACTTATTTTAAAATTAGAATTCGTTTCAATTAAGATCAAATATTTGAAAAATCAACTTTCCGAAATATTTCAATACTAAAAACAGTTTTTAAACTACACAGTTTAATAAATAAATAAAATCTATTTTTAAAACGAAATTTAACTTCTCGATAAAAATTTATTTTTAAAATTCAATCACAACCATTTTACATTTATAAATCTCCCTCTCGATTGATCATGAATCGATTTTCATTACCAATTTAACACAATTTCCATTTTCCAAAACAAGATTCACTGTCTCTTTCTAAATTGATTCTCATAACTCGATATAAATTCATATTGTGAATTTATATTCTCAATTCATCGAGTGATAATCATTTCACCTTATTTATACCATCGTTTATAAATTTTATAAATTCATTTCCAGTTTCACTTGTTTATAAAATAATCTCATTTATAAGACTTCATTTATAAACCCATCCCTTCATAATTCCTTTTTATTTTCAGACCTATTTTAAATATCGCTTTCGACTCCTTTTTCATATTTCAAAATTACAACTTTAAATCCATTGTTCAAATTTCCTTATATAAATTATTTTAAAATCTTTATTAAAAATATCTTCTGAAATAGATAAGTACAAATCCCATAATCAAATCGTTTATTTACCCAAATCAAATCCTTTTTAAATAAATCCAAAATTCAATATAAAAAATTTTAAATTCCAAAATCGCCTTTGAATTTCCCTTTTAAATTCAAAAATATTATTGATGGTATTTAAAATACCAAAATTAGGGCCAGTGCTTCTATAGCATCCAATATATCAAATCACACAATAATCCATAACAGATTATTCAATAACATCACATATCACTATATATGAAAAACAATCAATATATTTGAGGAATCCAGTTGGATCCCTCCAACCTATTTCCCTGCATCCACACATGTTATATAACATAAAATACCAATCCCACTGAGGCGGGATATCGCAGTAATATAGAGTCATCCGCTATTATGCGGGGTGCATAGTGTCTCATCTGCTCCAATAGGCAGGGATATATTAATCCAACTACTAATATATATACTAATATATATAATATAACATCCAACTGATAATAATTTATCAATCCAACCAATCAACCAATAAATAATTTTTAACATTTTAAGTTAAATCCAGTAATCCAAATGAGTGAGATTTACTCACATTTATTTCCAATTGTCGCCGAGACGTTTCGGTTCCGACTAGCGTTCGAATTTAGCTAAAAATTCTGGAAGCTCCAAATTGTTCCAATCCAATTCCTATACGTAGAATACATTATTACGAACACAACGCAAAATGTTGCGTTCGAATCCGACCTAGAATGAGCGAGTTATTGCAATTATAAGAATTTGAATTTATTAAAAACAAATTTATATTTACTTAATCACAATGTAAAGTTCATTACCCACATACCCCAGCCCAACTAGCAACCCGACCCGCTACCCACAACACTCTTTCTTCCCCAAAAGCCTCTCTCCTCCCTTTCAAAAACCTGGAACCGCCTTCTCCACCATGCACGTACACGTGCACACGCGCCATACTCCATCATTCGTCAACCCGAAGCCACCGCAAGTCCCATTGCTCCTCCCCTCTCCACTGCCCACCATCTCGCCACCTACGGTCGAACGAAATTGTCAGGGTCCGGATTTTTCGACCTTCGAAAATCGACATCAATACGTCCACTGTATTACATGCCGAGCAATCGAATGCCGAAAATACCGGATCGTTAGGGAAAAGAATAAGGAGGTAGAAGAAGAAAATAGAAACAACAACACAGAATCTCACAATCGCAGCGGAACAATATATAATAGGTAACACTTGGTCTTTACACAAAAAGAACTATAACTATTTTATACATTACATCATCAGAGTATAATACATCAATAACACAACACCGGACAGTTACAATAACTTGTCCTCACAAATGTTGAATATACAGCCTATAATACACAGCGGAATAAAATCAAATACGTGTAATACGTCTTCGTCATCCAGCTCGTCTTCAGAGCTCCATAGCATCCTATCCTGTATCCGTAATACTCGGTCTGACCCGAGCATTATAATAAAATAACACCCGGGTCAGTCTGGAAAACCAGCGTGAGAAAAACACACTCAATTTGAATTATTAAAGTCTTCAAAATCCTTTGAAAATCAATGGTATCTCGTAAGACCACGCCACACATAAACACGACGAGTTTTTACCTTACAATAACCAAAACATTTCATATCAAATCCTCTGATATTATAATAGTGTCTAAGTACAAATACTTATTCAAATAGTTGAAATTGTTACATTAACTAAATTCTAGCATACGAGGCTCTATAATCAAAACCGTAAAGGCACGTATTGGGGAATTGATTCCATACGAATGACTAGGCACTGGGGTACCACCTGTCACAGTACATGTCTAGAAACAGCATACCGAGGACCACGCCGAGATCCCCTGCCACACAAGACCGGACTATCCCTGACCTGGATAGACCGAATATGCTATCACCCATGGTGTTCCCACCCTCTTTCGAGCTCCTTCCATATACCGTAGTAATAAATAATATCCGAGGTTATCTAGAAAGGTGATAAACATACCCTAATTGGGTGCTACCCACTTAGCCTTGCTGCATCTCCCCTGCTTTTCAGTCATTCCTGGTTGATGAGGCTAGAGGCTACGATTACCTTTTTAAGGAATTTTTCAATTAGAATGCTCATTGTCCTCCGATGACAATGTTCTGATAGCATTCATCCATACAAGTCCGTTCCAATTCCGAATGGAACCGAAGGCACTACTCCTACTACATCCGTTTTGGAATCACCCTCAGGATTAGTAGCGATTAGCCCTTGCACTTCACTGCTCCATCTTCGACTCCATGCTCTTGTCTTCATTTCGAAAACATACTCATTGGATCAAAGTGGTTTTCGGATAACAAATCTGATCCCGGTCTCTTCGAAACAACGTTCGATATTTTTGGTAAACTCAACCCCGGTTCTTTAGAAAATAAACATACAAAAATAAGATCGGAGATCACCTCCTAACCGTTAGTGGACGGATTTCCTTATCAACGTCCTAGAAGAACGAAACGAGTTTATACGTACAGTATAGCACCTCGAACGGTAACTATACCATATAAATCCCGTATTACTCCTAGATATTCCCGAAGTTATAATTTGGGTCCAGATTTTGATGGTCGGTTATTTAACTATCAAATAAACAATCATTCAACCAAATATTCCATTTTTTCCACTGAATAACTCCATATCTCTTTTTAATTTAATTTTAATAAATTAAATCTCTTTATCCAAAATATATACTTAACATATCGAGTTAAGTAAATTCACCAAAACTATTCTTTCAAAGATATTTGGAAAACTAATTTGGAAAGTACCACTGCGGTATCAAACCATAGATTCACAGCTCAATGGTTTCGTCTCTATCCCGGAGAAATTCAAGACTTAACTACAGGCACTCACTGCCTCCGATTACACCATGCGGGTATACCAATACTTTTCGAAAACTTGTTTAAATTTTTTTACAATAATACTTATGAAAATTTCTATAACAAGTTAAACTTTAGGTAAACTAATTTTTAAAATAAAAGTTATTATATAAATATTAATATTAAATAATTTTTCCCTTTGAAAATAATAATACTGATTAATTCTTAAATAAAAATTAACTTACTATAAACTAGCTGAACCAATATTTAAATATACTTTTAAACAATTTTAAACAACTAAATAATTATTTTCTAAAATATTCTTAAACAATTTTAAATTTCCTAGTTAATACTTAGAAATTCCCTTCTTAAAATAAACTTAAATTCTCAGAAAAACATATTTTTCAACTCCCATATAGCCAGTCCAATACTAATAAATCCTTCTCGATTTATTTCCAATTTAACTTACGTACCAATTCCGTAAATTCCCTTTTTTCACATTTCTAAAAATAAATCCACCCTTTATTTTTAAACCGATTTACCCATCTCCTTATAAATCCTCACCGTGAATTTATAACTTCAACTTATCCACTGAAAATCACTTTACTTTTTTATTTATAAACCTTGTTTATAAATTCCATAATCTCATTTTCCGTTTATCACTGTTTTCATAGCATTAAATCGATTTTAAATCGATTTATAATTTAAAATCCATTTTTAAATTAATTTTCCTTAAATAACCCAAATAAATTCCAACGCCCACTAAATTCAGATTTCCCTTCCTTTCTAAAATTTAAAATCTCTTTTAAAATCTAGTATAACAATTTTATATTTTATTTTCAGATTTCCTTTTATTCTTTGCCAAACTATTTTTAAATTCGATTTTTAAAAATAAATCCTTTTATACTTAAACAAAATCACTTAAGTTCTATTATTTTTTAATACTCTTATTCAAATATCCCAAAATCTCTATCTTTCCATATTCAGAAATTGTCAAGTATAATTTCAAAATCAAACTATTTATTTTACCCAAAGTTCATTTCTTTAGTTTATCCAAGTTTCACTATAAATATTTTTACTTCAAAAGTTTCCTTTTTAATTCCTTTCTAAAATTTTAAACATTTATCATTAGTATTTAAAAATACCAAAATCTAACTAGTGATTCCATAGCACCAAATAAATTCAAATCACACTATAATCTATCACAGGTTATCCAATATATCATATCACTGAATATGAAAATAAATTCAACATTTTTGAGAAATCCAGTTGGATCCCTCCAACCTGTTTCCCTGCATCCACAGATGTTAATACAATATAAAAATACCAATCCCACTTTGAGGGGGATATCACGGTATATGGGGTCATCCGCTATTATGCGGGGCGTATAGGGTCTCATCCGCTATATATATGCGGGAATATCAATCACTCTAATATATATACTACTATATATAATATCACTTCCAACTGATAATAATTTATCGATTCTTTCAACCAATCAATAATTAATTTTAACTATATAAAATTAATTACGGTAATCCAAATTTGAGTGAGATTAACTCACTTTTATTTCCAGATCGTCAAAACGTTCCGGATGGAATCGAACATCGTTCGATCTCAGCGTACATTCGATAAGCTCCGTTCTAAGGAAAACCCACTCCATACACAGATTTTATCATTACAAACGTAACACGACCAACTGGGTTCAATTAGGACCTAAAACCAATAAGATATGTATATTATACACTTCAAATTTTAAAAATAGAACTAGTTCAAAGAAATAAAACCTTTATTATCCTACCAATCATAATCACAGCCCACAAACCTCCAAGCCCGACAGTTCTCCTCTATCCCTTTTTTTTAATAATACGTCCCACAGCCCAAAACAAAAGAAAACAAAAGACAACAGGGCTTCTTCTTCCCTTCAATTTCCTTTACACGCACGAAATAAGGAAGGCAACCATGGCGTGCATGCACGTCTCCTCCTCGCTCCCACCCCACGAAACCTTACCAGAACTTCATCGATCGATTTCCCATTCAAACCCGCACCTACCCAAACCACCCCCTTCGAGTTCGACGCAACCCACAACATCGCGATCTGCCAACATCTCGTGCTACAGTACACGCATGTGATCTCCCCTGGTTGATCGGACTACACAAATCTTTGACTACTACCGCCTTCTGATACTAGATGCTCGAATAAGATCACCAAACTCCCACTCAGTCACTACAGAGGCAAAATTCCCAAACCCTAACTTCGAACCGCAGTTCGTCTACCGTCGAAACCATCAAATGTGGAATTGCATCTCCCAAGAAGTGTTTCAGATTGAAGCTTATGCTAATAAAAAATTTTTGGAAATGGTTTCGTATCTTTTTATCAAGTATAGGTTGAGAAATCAAATTTTAAAGCTTCCATTTTTATTTTTATTTTACTGTTTTCGTTTGAACAATTGCGTGAGTTTTTAAAAAGAGGAGGGATGTGAGGCTTGCGTGTTCGAATGGTGAACGGTGATTGAAAGAAGAAATAAAGCTGATGTTAAAGAAATTAGTCAAGTCAATTTTATAAATGTATTATTTAAAATTTTAAATCGTCTCGAATTTGTAGCTTAAAATTTTGACCTCCTATCAAGGAGTGCCGCTAGGCGTTTATAATGTTATATCCCTATTTCGAACGCAATGGAAAATGTTTCGTGTCCTAATTTGATCGTATGGAGAAGATAGCTTTTTGGACCCAATTATTATATTAAAATTTTTATATAAATTTCAGCGCGTTTATACCCCGTACGCCCAAATGATAACCCCAAACGTTATGAAATTTGAAATTCGATAATAATACACTATTACGGATCCAATGGAACTGGTTTCGTCGAAATCAGAGACTGTGCCTCGGAAGTCTATTTTTAAATGTAATTTAAACGATATATTTTTAAATCTGAACAAATCACTTTTAAGTTCAATTTTAAATCTTTTATTATCTTCATTATTATCAATATAAATTTTATAAGCCTTTAAATTATTTTTAACAAGCTTAAAACTCCATATTCAATATTTTACCCAATTTCCAATTATTTAATTCAATAATTTAATTATCCAATAAATGGTTATATTTGAAATTCAAGTTAAAAATTAACTTTTAAATATTTAAAATCAATTAAATATTCCAATTTCAAATATTCAAAATTTTGGGTCGTTACAGAAATGAAATGCGACCCAATCATCGACCCGCTGTAGTGCCAGAATCGCGACCCACAAACGGTAATCGGAGCACCCACGAAAATCACCATCGCACCTCTCCACTACTCCGAACTCAGATATGGCCTCGAATCCTCCCATCGATCATCACAGCGATCGATTTTGTAAGCCCTAGTTTGACTGTCCCCCACGTCGATCCCCCCATAACCCTGTCGCAAGCTACAAAAATGATATGAAATGGAAGAGCTCAACGATTCAAACACAAAGCAACCTCGTTAGGAATTTTAGTGGAGTATTGGATTTTGTATTGATTTTTCAATTTCCAAACTCGCGGCCATTTATTTTTTTCCCTCTACTTTGATAATCTGGAGACGAATGAAAAGGGGAAGTGAACAAATGAAGAAAATATATGTAAGTGTTGTTTTAAATTTTAATTTTATACCCAGATAAGTTTTGAACGAAATGATGATGTTTCCTCTGCCTTTTTTCTTTTTGGAAACAGTTTTTATATGAGAGGGAAGATAGGAAATACATAGATCAGATAGGGTGGCTGGAATTGATGAATAGGGTGGCTGAAAAGAAAGAATGGAGGCTGAGTCAAATCAAATATATATATATATATATATAATTCAAAATTCCAAAATATCTAGCTATAAATTTCAAATCCCAATCGAGGCATGCCGCCTGGCGTTCCTAATGTTATACCCCTATTCCGAACGCAATGAAACAAGTTTCGAGACCTAATTCGACCCTATGGAGAAGAGCTTTTTGAACCTAATTATTATATTAAATTTTCGATAT
Organism: Allium fistulosum; assembly: GCA_030737815.1. Classification (NCBI taxonomy): domain Eukaryota; kingdom Viridiplantae; phylum Streptophyta; class Magnoliopsida; order Asparagales; family Amaryllidaceae; genus Allium; species Allium fistulosum. The sequence goes on along the minus strand of CM060904.1, from coordinate 1,185,745,911 downwards.
TAATTTCAACGCGTTTCTATCCTGTACGACTAAACGGTAACTCCAAACTCTACGAAATTTGAAATCCAATAATAATACACTATTACAGATCCAATGGAACTAGTTTCATCGAAATCCGAGACTGTGCCCAGGAAAGCTATTTTTATATGTTAATTTAACGAGTTATTTTAAAATCGAGTAAATCACTTTTAAATCCAGTTTAAAAGTTTTATTGTCTTCATTTTTTTAACTAGAATTTAATAAGTCTTTAAATCATTTTTATCCATATAAAAATCCAAGATTTCAATTATTAAATTCAGTAATTAAATTATCCAGTAAATCATTATATTTGAAATTCAAGTTATTAAATCTATAATATTAACTTTTAAATATTTAAAATCAATTTAAATATTCCAATAAAAATAACCAAAATTCTGGGTCGTTACACAAGGATATCACATTTAATCTCCTTCCCTATTAGACCTTGAGTGATTATATCTTAAGTTAATTTTGTTTATTCTTATTCATTGTCACCTGTTAATTACACTTGCTTTATGTTTAGCATATTTGCCACAAAATTTAAAGTATGAATATATCTGATATATGCAAACCTTTTCGAATCTCACACTTAATTAATTTAGAATTAATTAATAAGATTAAGATAATGTTAATAAAATATATTAAAATAACTAGATTGGATCAAGTGAAACCCTTTAGACTTCATGTCCCACTATGATCCACGTAGGATTTTTTTTAAATCTGTCTATATCATGTACTATAAACCGATATTGTTCCTTTAATGGTATCAGAATCCAAATGGTCTGTGTGGTCTAATTAGCAACTTTAGAGCCAACTAATTAAACCTACATATCTGATATGTGTATTCTCCCTTCCCTAGCTATCGTCTTGGCCAAATGAGTAGAGTAAGTCCAAATTGTTGGACCGATTATAAAGGCCCATACTAATTTGGATTTTGGGCTAATTTTCAAAACTAAGATTGAAAATTCAAGATATATTCTAAATTTAAAAGTTAAATTTAAAGTATAAAAGGAAATTTGTTAAAATTATAGAATAAATTCAAATTTTCCAAAATTATTTTGAGAAACTAAAATTTTGAAATTTTAATAGATTTAATTAACCAAATTAAATTAATTAATTAATTAAAAGCTAATTAATTAACAGTCACATGCATACATGTGCGCGCGCGCTCTTTGATATATGTATGTAGCTATAATTGTTATAATTATATGTTTGTCTTGAATTTGTTTTAAATGAATTATATTAAACTTTTAAGTTAATTTAAATATTTAATTAACTTGTTTAATTAAATAAATAAATTTATTAAATAAATTAATAAAAATTTAATTAATTAATATGTATACATATATTGATATGTGTAGATAAATAAACTATAAATGTTATAGTTAATTATTTATCTTAATTAGTTTAAGTTAAATAATATACAACTTCAAAAATTCTATAAAAAATAAATTAAATTATTAAATATGATTTAATTAATGAAAATGAAATTAATTAAATATGGTCTAGTTAATAAGAATTAAAATTAATTAAATGTAGTTTAATAATAAGATATATACATATATACATATACATATACATATATATTATATAAGTTAATTAAATTATAAAAGTTATAAATAAATAAAAACTTATATAACAATATATGTATAAACATAAGTGGAACTGTAATAAACCCAACTTAAATTTAAGGAATGAGCATGTGCATATTGTATGTATACCATGATTTTAGATGTGTCTAATACTTAAATCGTAAGGATATTTCATAAAAAATACCTTGTTCCCTAAATCAACATCACTTAATACATACATACATACATATATATATATATATTAAAGATTATGAATCATTAAGGTATATAAGTTATCCTCTACTATTTATATATTAATAGATTACTTGCACACTCTTTAGTTGTTAAGCTTCGTCAAACTATATATGCTATGCATAGTACTATTGATATATTGACTAGACAAGGTAAGATACATGTATGTATTTGTTGAGCTTTCCTTAAGGTATGTGCATTATACTTAGATCGCCGTGAAATAGTGAGTACAAGTGAATAATCTCTTTCGATTTGTTAAGCTTTCCTCAATGTCGAGATGAGATTATGACAAAGACCATGTGTTAGGATTTGTACATGATACAATTGATAAGGTGTTATCCATCGCATGTGGGCCTATGATTTTTGAGCTTTCATCAACGTTAGAATCCCAAGGTAAGCAAGCCTTAACATTTACTAGGGAAATCAAAATAATTCTATGTTTCTCTTAGGGTTTTGAGAAACATAAAAGTTTAGTAGGATCCTTATTAGAAAAATGAAATGATACATTTAACCTTTCTAATATTGTACGAATATTGGTTATACAAGTTGAAATAATCTACTTCGATAAATTTGTACAACTAATATAAGTGATAAAATGTTATACAGTTAACATATACAAATGAACTGAATTAAGTTAAACAAAGAAATATAAAATATGCTACCAATAGATCTTTTGGTATGTTGACACTTCAAGACCATTGCAAGGGCCAATTTATACAACCACTAGGACAGTCATACCTCGGTCATGTAACTGTTTATTTGTACAAGACTGTGTGTTTTCTTCTATAAGTTTCGAACTTTTTAGCAATATAAGAATAGGGATATTTGATCCATATTTGTTCACATATGAATGTTATATGGGAAGTAGTTGTAACGACCCGTATTTTTAGCTATTATAAAAAAAATTGAGAAAAATGTGTGATCCTCTACGAATAGAGGAGAGCACACATGTGAATGTATATATCACATACATAAGGTGCTGCCAACATGCCTGGCAGGTAACAAAAACAAAATACATATATCAATCTCAGGTACTCCTAAGATGAGTTCCGGCAAGGCCACCACCCATCGCACCCCAATATCGAGCTCCGGCATGGCCACCGCCCGATATTGAGATGTTAGAAGTACCTAAAAAACTAAAGAAAAACAAAACTACTGGATGACGACACAAACTAATAAGGAAGCTCCAAACATCTGAATCAAAAGGGGTGAATAAGCAACTGCTCTGAAGTGGATTTGCTGAAAAGAGAGACCGCTCTGAAGGCTCTGAACAAGAGGAAGAAGTGCCAAACTGAATAATAGATCCTCCTGAAAAAATTACTCCATAATGAAGATAGCAGTATCCTATATCTGAGGAGATAACTGCTAGTAATCCTGGATGAAGAAACTCTGCTCTGATGACCTCTCTACAATCTGATATCCATCGATCTGAAGACAAGAAAACTTGCAAAATGAACCTGATATCCTATCTCCCATACCTGTATCTAAAACATGACTAAGGAAAAAATTAGAATGGTACATATATATGTATATTTATATAGTAAATATACATATATATATGTATTTATAACGAAGGAAATAAAAACCTAAATAAGACTATCTAGACAATAACAAAAGAAATGAATTACCTGTAAACTAAAACCAAACAGAGACTAGTACAAAAATTAGGACAGATCTATTTTATGTACCTTTAATCATTAGTAAGTTATGATTAAAAGTGAAATCATCATATAAATTTGAGAAAAAATTAATAATACTATTATTAATGTTAAAAAAATTATTGTTGTGTTTAAAAAAGTTAATATTATGATTTACTTTGTTAAGATACCGTTTGAAATGGATAATTTTAGCTAATTTATATTTGGGGTTAGAAATCGCATTAAAACAAAATGAAGAAATTGAAAAAATCAATTTGTTTAAATGACTGTTATTATTATTAAAAAAAAATTGATTTCTTTCAAACCAAATAAACCAACTAATAATAATGAATAAAGTATCTAGTAAAAATCTAATATTCTTTTTGAATTTGAATCTAAAATTATTCCAGTAGGATTCACAGTCCGAAATTTTAGATATTATATTAAAGTTAAAATTTTTAAGAGTATTAATTAGGATGTAATTAGAATCTAAACAATCATAATATAAATGATTAATGTCCTTAAGATGCAGATTACAAAAATAACATTTATTATCATTTTGAATGTTTTTTCTTTTTAAAAATTCTATTGTATTAAGTTTTCCATGAAGTATTAACCACATGTGAATTTTGGACTTAGGAGGAGCATTAGATTTCCACAAATATTTAAAAGAACTGTTTGTAGTACCCGAAAAATTAATAAATCTGTAGAAAGAATTAGAAGTATATTTCTTACTCTTATCCCATTCCCAACTAATAAAATCATTATCATTATCAATATTATAAAGATTTAATCTAGCATAAAGCAAAGAAAGTTGCCTAAGGGTTGAATCAACTAAAATTCTGTTAAAACTGAAATTCCAAGAAGGATCATTTTCAGGAGAATAAACTTCATTGATTAAAGCATACTTAAAGTTACAAATTTCATACAGCTCCTTAAATTCTAACTTTAGAGGCAAGATCGAAATCCAACGGTTGTGCCAAAAAGAAGTACAATTACCTGAATGTACCATCTTATTAATTCCTAAGTTAAAATTTTCATGACATTTTAAAATGTTTTTCCAAAAATTAGATAAATTTTGGGAATATGGATAAGCAATTTGATATAAATTGCTATTACCGTTATAGTAATATTTGGAAATGATCTCTTTCCAAATAGCGTTATCATTTATATTTTGAAATTTCCAAAGCCATTTACCTAAAAGAGACAAATTCATATTACGCAAATTAATAACTCCTAAACCACCTTCCTTTTTGGCCTTACAGACGGTTTTCAAATTTACTAGACATTTTATATTATTATTAGAAATTTCCCCACTCCATAAGAAATCTCTTCTAATTTTATCAATTTTATCAATAACCCAATCCGGAAACAGATGCATGGACATCCAATAAATCGGAAGGGATGATAAAACCGAATTTATTAAAACTAGTCTACCTGCTCTAGATAAAAATCTCCCATTCCTGTTAGAAATCTTAGTTTTAATTTTATCTATAATAATAATCCAATCATCATGTTTGAGTTTGGTAGGTCTAATCACAAAACCAAGGTAGTCAAAAGGAAATTTCATAATTTTGCAATTTAGAGTATTAGCAACTAAATTTTCAACTTTTTCAAAATCATTTAAAACTAACACAGAACTTTTTTCGAAATTTATTTTTAAGCCGGATAAAAGTTCAAAACTATAACGACCCTAGATTTTAATTAAATTTAAATTGATAATTAAATTAAATTTTTGAATAAAAATTGGAAACAATTGATAACTGATATAACATATTAGTTGAATTAGGAATTGCTTTTAACTAATGTATTTGAATTCAATCGAATTGGGATTTATAAATAATGTAAAGTTCAAAATATACTTACAAAATAATAAAAATAAATATACAAATGTTTATGTACAAAGCAATTAATACTAGCACTATCATCAGCCAACAAAGTAAACATATTAACTAAAATCTAACATCATAGAACTCATGCATATTTCAAAGTATAAAACAAAAGAAAAGAATAAACAAAGGCAAGTAAAATATGTAGCTGTGAAGTAGTATGCAGGCAAGTAAAAGAAGATAATAAATATATCATGGTGTGAATCAAGACAAAGTAAATTTATAAAACAAAGAAAAGCAAAAATAAATACAACACCCTGTACATGCTTTTTCTTTTATATACTATCTCCATATTGTACAGCCGAGCTAAAATAAAGCAAAAGAAAATAGAGGACTTGAGTTATTAATGCAACATACCTCATGCATTTAATGCAAGCATCTTCAGCATGCTTATTATACAAACAATATACTGCATACTTCTCTTTTATATATATCAACCTCCTTCCTCTCAGTTCTTCCATTTATACAAAGCAAACCTGAAAGGTTATCTCAAACTTAAACAAACTTCAGTTTAAAACATCGAAACAAAGAAGGAAAATTTAAATCTGGAAACCTGGGAGAAACAAGTTTCTTTGGAAAAAAAATGAAGATTCAACTTGAAAGCAGATGTAGATTGAAGTCTGCAGCCTGTTTGAAGCTTTAAACAAATTCAAAACAAAAAGGAAAGCTCTGTTTCTTTCTGCAAAATAAGGTGAGCAAACTACTTTGTTAAAGCTTAAAATCTGATTTAATCTTGCAAGTATGCTGCTGTGAAAATCTTTGGTATAAATGTGAATATACTTGTATGTATATAAATTTAGGTGTGCATGTTTGAGTTACAGGCATATGTGCCTCTGTCATTTCCAGGTTTTCAAAAACCTATTTAAAATTTGATTTCTCTTCCCCTGGATCTTGTTAAACTTTATAATCTAAACAGAAATTGTTTGGTTAAACATGTTTTAAGTTTTAAAAAATGAATTAGAGCAAAACAATTAAAGTTTCTTTTGGAAATTTGAAATTACAGGCAAACAAGAAATATTGTGATAAATTTGATTGTCATAAAATACTCATTTAAGTTCATAACCTAAATCTTTAATGGAAAATAGGATTTTTAAAGTAAGAATGGTAATTTTTAGTTTTATAATTTACGACCAGTTCGTATTTGAACAAAAATTGCATTTTTTCCATTTTCTGACAATCGAACCAATTTTAAATGTTGAAATGTTGTTGAAAGCAAGTATGAACATTGATGATTTTAAGAAAAATACGAGATGATTTTATATTTCATCGTGGTTGGTGAGTGGAGTTAATCTAGGGTTTAAGCCCTGTATTTTGTCAGTTGAAGTCGCGAGACGATTTCTTCGTTGACCCAGCGTTTCAGACGATCGGACCGGGGGCGATGAATTCGTGGTTGAACGGTGGAGCGCTGGTAGTGATCGCGGGGTCGCTGATGATCTGTGGTGGCGGTACGAGGTGGTTTTGTGGGTGTCAGTTTTGTTCCAGTGGGTTCATTCGAACTCTATATCGTTTTCGTGGTTGATCGAGGAATCTAGGTGGCCAGTTGATTAGAGGAGGTCGTAGGTGACTTGCCAGAGGTAATGTCGTTCGCCGGAGTGATGGCGAATTCTGGTGCAGGTGCACGGCACTGTTCGCGTGTCAGTTTGGGTTGGTTGCGGTAGTTTTGGAGAAGGAGGAGTGGGCTCGAGTTTGTACCCGGGAAAACATGGAAATGGCTCGAGTTCGCTGCCGAGTAGTTCGCGAGTATATAACAGTTTTGAAATGTTGAGATAAAAACAAGTTTTTGAAAAAAGAAAAAAATAAGAGTGGCTCGAGTGATTGCTCGAGAAATCCTAGTTTGGGCTCGGGTTTCCTGATGGAAGTGGATTTTGTTAGCATGTTTTAAAAAGAAATTTTTTAAAACAAGTGTTCAAAGCAAACATTTTTCAAAGAGAAAATTTAAAAAGATTTCAAATAAAAGTATTGATAAAAGGTTAATTTATTAATGTAAGTAATTAAGGATAATTACTGAATGAAAGTAATTAATTAATGATTAAAATTGATTAATCGGGTGATTAAAGAATAATTAATTAAGGATAATTAATTAAATGGTAATTAATTAAGGGTTAAATTATTAATTAAAGATAATTAATTAAATGGTGAATTAAATAATTAAAGGTTAATTATTTAATAATTAAAGGTTGATGAATTATAATTAAAGGTTAATTAATTTATTATAAATGGTTAATTAATAAATGATTAAAGAAAGAATAATTAATCAAAATTATTTGTAATTTATCGATATTGATTAACCAGGATTAGTAATTCATAAGAAATTAATCTGATTTGAATTAATCAGACAATTAACTGACCTTACTTATGAATGTTTGGATTCTATTGAATGTGAATTGTTTGATATCCCTGATTTGTGATGCTTTGTAATACATCCTGATTTATGTTGTGATCTGTAATTTACTTATCTGTGATATATATCTGTGATCTGTGAATGAACGATAAGCGTGATAGTTAATACCGCTTATCTACTATATTTCTGTATTCTGATCTGTGATGATTGAATGATATTGCACTACTGTGTGAAACCCCTGGACTACACCTTTACACGCACAAATATGGATTTCACGTGGAAATCGGTTAAGTCACAGATAATTTAAATTTGATGTTTTTGAAATTGAAATTTTAATTTCAATTGATTTTGAAATTAGAAATTTGGGTTTAAAGTGAAAAGCTTTTGAAATGGAATTTCAAAGATAAAACTTATTTTCGAATAACTTGATTAAGTTTTGAAATTTAAATAATTTGATTTAAACTTGAATTCAAGTTTGAAATTGAATCCTATGATTTGAAACTAGGGATTAAAGATGTTGTACAAGTTATATATGGGTTAAACCATTTTAAAGGTTTTGATTTGGAAATTTGAATTTAATTCAAGGGTTTTAACTCGTGTAAATATAACTGGATTTTTCCAAAACGAAAACTACTTGCTTTCAAATAATAATAGCTTTCATTTTAAGAAAGGATTTCTAAATTGTGTTGAAAGGTTTCAAGTTTGAAATAAAAGTTGAAATGTTTTGAAAACTATGAAATGAGTCTTTGATTCAAAGACCGGATGAGTTAATCCAACTTGAAATGGAATTGTTTTGAAAGGCTATGAATGAATCTTTGGAAACTAGTTTTGAAAGCTATAAGTTAAATCTTGACTTAAAGATTTAACGAGTTAATTCAATTAAAATGGAAATTGTTTTGAAATCCATAAATGGATCTTTGTGAATGGGGTTAACTTTGTGAATTGAATCTTTCTGTTTAAAAGATTGGAAATGGTAATTTGTTTTAACCATTCGAATGAAAAGTTTTGGGTTTTAAGCTGTGATTTAACTGAGACCCCAGTATCCATATGATTTTTAATTACGCTCGTTATTCGGGTTAGCCGGGAAAAGACATTTGCGTCATATAACCCATTCCGAATAATGATACGACGTATATGGATAGCATTTGAAGACTGGTGGTGAAGACCGGATACTTTCAAAAACGAAAGGATTACCATTGATTGTCTCTGCATCGGCTGATCCCCGGTATAGAGATTTCAGCACCCTTTGTGATGGGAAGTCCGGACGTGATTAGAAATTATCCGGATTTGCAAGGGCTTCTTTGGTAGTGCCTTCGGTTCTGTTCGAACCCAGAACAGACTTGTATGGATTGTATGTCTGACATTACACTTTGAGATATAAAGCCGATTTCTTTCAAATACATTTCTGTTGGTGGGGGAGAATTTATTCTCTTAGCTTAACACCCTTCTCTGAGACGTACGAGCTCTGAGGTTATGTAGTTGAAGGTTATCAGCGATATACTCCCAATTTGGTAATGTGACATGCTGAGTGTTGCTGTGTGATGATCATTGTTTGATCATTTGTGATATGATCATTTGTTTGACCATTTATCTTTGTGATCATTACTTTGATCATCTGTTGACCCAAAGCATGGCTTTGTGAAAAGCGTAGCTTTGTGGACGAGCTTCGTCGAGCCTCACAACCCGGTAATGGTCGAAACAGGAATGTTGCGACAAAGGTTTTTAAGGGTAGTTGTGACGCCCCACCTCTAAACCCACGCTAGCCAAGAACACTACGGTGTAGTGCTGTCAACTAGCACGGAGAATAAGGCTGTTGAGGAGCGACCATCTATGCAATTGCCTTGTGCGAGCACCGATATGTCAGATAATAAAACATTGCATTTCATTTTTTAGAGGAATACCGACATACCGATACAAACTCAAAGCTACTACACAGTGGCTATAATAGTTTAGGACAATAGATATAAAAATAACACAGATAACATAAATGCGGAATAAAGATGGAACGAAAAGTCTCATATATACAATAATTGATATCAGTTACAATACATTTGACACAATACAAATGATACAACTACAATTGTCGACTCAAGAAGTTATATATATATACAAGTACATTATCGACTAATATACATGAATACATTATCATCTTAAAACAGACACACAGACTACTACAACAAGACGAAGACCACTTCAAATGATATAAAAAAGTCTTCATAGCTCTAGCAGCAACCCAAAGCTAAAAATCTACAACCTGTAAATACTCGGTCTGACCCGAGTATTACATTCAAAAGAAAATAATACTCGGATCAGTCTAATTCAAACTCAGTTATTAGTGCATAGAAGCAATATTAATCAATCTCAATATAGATGACAGTCACAGAAATCTCGTATATCCAACTCTCGATACGAGAATTGGATAACGGCAGAAATAACACTAAACAGTGTTAATCCACAAAACAGAAATCCAAAGCAGTTTAAGCAATTGAAATGTCAATTTAAAAATATCAATGCTAATTGGCTGCAGTACACGCTAACGTGTACTGCCTCGCCAATACAGCCTACGAATTACGCAACAGGTCGATGAATTAAGGATAAAAGAAATATCGATTAAAATCTGTCCATTCTAGGTGGCTGCAATGCACGCACGCGTGCACTGCCTCGCCACCACCGAATATAAAGTCACCACCACAATGAAACTGCAGTGGCAAACAGGTATAAGGACGAAGGCAGGCTGCAACTAAACTGCAGAAAAGTCATCAACAGTTCAAGCATACACAGCAATAGAGACGAATTCGAGTACATCGTGAAGCAGAACCAAGTGCAGTTCAACTGAGATGGACAACTCGAGAATAAACATTTACAAATGAACGAGTATGTGCACCCAAATAAGGCCACAGCAACGACTAAATCATTTAAGCATAAGAATGCAAGAGGAATGTCACTGAGAAGGAATGTTTAGTATACATATAAATAAATTTCATATGTACAACAAACATAAAAGACTACTCAGCAATGCAAGTGGATGACAGTCTCAAGCAACATCAACTATACATGTTCGAACAGAGCAAATGCTCTAATAGAGCAAAGAAATGGCAAAGTGACAGTGGATCCAGGAGACAACTCAAGTGCAGCTATAGCGAACAAGTACAAGACAAGTTAGCAAAGTGCAGATACAAGTAAAGTGCACAGTGTTCCAGATCCAAACAACATGAAAGTACAAGGGCAGTTGAACAAGGGCAAGTGCATCTCTCCTAAATGTACATAAATATTTGCAACAAAATGGTGCAACATGAACCAACAGTATGAAAGAGGTTCGAACTCATGTCAGTGCACAAATTACTACACTAACATGCAAAATGAAACCGAGATTTGGCTGTCTAAACCAATCCAAAGAAATGAACTGGTAGGAGCAAAGACAGTACGCAAGTCAAAGATTAGAGACCAGTGCACCAGACCTCAAACAGGCCAGAGTCAATTCAACATACAAATGAAACTGTCCAAGGAACATACACCAGTCAGATGTATGCACTGGGAAATCAAAAGCACAACATGCACAAGTACCAGAAATGAAATGCAGACACATGAATGCACCAAACTCAACAAGACCAATATCACAGAAGCATCAACATGAAAACAGTGCTCAAGATGAATCAACAAACATGACTCAAGTGTACAAAGACCAGATCAAAGAAATATCAGACTTCAGTGAGACTACAATCAAATGCATCAAAGTTCAAGCAAATGAAGTTCACCAATGCTCAGTGCTACTACAAAACAAGTACGGGTGATACTATTGACAAATACACCAAGTAAATGAAAGCTGCAGCAAAACCCAAACAATAATTCGAATGTGATACAAAAGTGAACACATAAACAATACCCAATGAACAAGGAATCATGATATAGCAGTACACACAGGTGAAAGCAACTGAAATGTCAAGACTCAACCAAGATCACAAGCAATGCAACCAGAGTTAACTGCAAGCTTCAACATGAATAACGCATATATACATACAATGGCAACTGACTCAACAAGGCAAAGGTTATGGAGGCTAGAGCATAGGAATGTGCAGACTCAAGCTACAAGTTCAAATGTCAACAAAGCACATCAGTATGGCAACACGACAGCATGCACATATATGATGACTGCACAACTTCAAATGCAATGCAAACATGATCAAAGATCAAAGAAACGACTGCGGGGTGAAGAATAGAGCAAAGCAAGAACTATCGAGTTCAAGCATGAATCAAAGGAAAAGCAACAGAACACTAATCAGAGAAACCCCAAAATCACGAAAATCGAACAGAACAAAATTGAAGCCGTGAATCAAAAGGGATTACCAAAAATATCGAAATCTGACTTAATTATAAACCCAGAAATCATCATAGACCGCGGGGTGGACAACAGAGCAAAGCAAGAACTATCGAGTTCAAGCATGAATCAAAGGGAAAGCAACAGAACACTAATCAGAGAAACCCCAAAATCACGAAAATCGAACAGAGCTTCGAACTCTAATAACTCAAAGCATGAATTAGATGTGAGCGGGGGAGAAACCACTCACCTTGTCCGAAGTGAAGAGCACGCTTGATCGGAGGAGCAAGCAACAAGGATCATCTCGAAATCGATCGAACCAATCACGCGCTTCGACTTTCAAAGCCCACAAACCAGAGCGCAAGAGGAACGAAAGCCCTAGCAAGCATCGAAAGAACGAACGAGGCCAAGCCCTAGTCTGATCGAGAAAACGAAGAGGAGATCGTCGCCATTTTTCGTTTGCTTTGTTTTCGGTTAGGGTTTGAAACGCGATTGAACGAAGAGGGGAATGGGGATGGGTTTTCTTTTGGTGAATACGGCACCAAGAAAGAATGGACCCAGATGATTTGTTAAGCCCACAATCCTTTTAACAAAAATCTTATAATTGAATTTCAATCCAATTTGAAAAGAATTCAAACCGGCTAAGAAGAGAATTTCAATTCGATCAAAATGCCAATAGCTTATTAGCAACCAGATTAGATCGTCAAGAGGCGATAATTAAATGGGTACGAAATGTCGGGTTGTTACAGACTCCCCTCCTTAAAGAAATTGCGTCCTCGCAATCCTAAGAGATAAGTGGGAAAGAGGTAACAACCATAAGAACATAACAATGTCGAATGCATAAGCAAAGCAAAGATCAACAGGGAAGTGTAGGAATTATGGAAGTATCAGTCATAGAATCAAAAGGTTCGACTGATTCAAATCAAAAGAATCAACATCGTGGGGATCAAGGAGTCAAAATCAGACGACTATCGAAAGCAAGAATCAATCGAGTTCTAGCAATTGAAAGAAAAGGAATCAGAGCAGAAATCACGTACTGCACGAATTGAATGCGAGTAAATCAAATTACTCACCTGAATCGACAGAGAAAAAGACGAAGCTCAAATCTCAAAATCGCAAATATTCAATCATCAAAAATGATAATCGAATTTCACGAATATCTAAATATCAAAAACGATAATCAGAAACATAAACATTCGATTAATCAAATCGAAAAATATTTAATTATCTCAGACGATAATTAAATTTCACAAATATCTGATTATCAAAAACGATAATCAGAAATCACAAATATTCGATTATCAAATCGAAAAATATTTGATTATCTCAAACGATAATCAAATTTTACAAATATCTGATTATCAAAAACGATAATCAGAACCACAAATATTCGATTAATCAAATCGAAAAATATTTAATTATCTCAGACGATAATTAAATTGGAAAATATTTAATTATCACAAAGGAAAATCAAATTTCACAAATATCTGATTATCAAAAACGATAATCAGAAACACAAATATTCGATTATCAAATCGAAAAATATTTGATTATCTCAAACGATAATCAAATTTCACAAATATCTGATCATCAAAAACGATAATCAGAAAATCAGAAATATCCGATTATCAAAAACGATAATCAGAAACACAAACATCTGATTATCAAAATGATAATCAGAAGTCATAAATATTCAATTAACGAGTCCGGAATTAACCGAAGTAGTAAAAGTATGGTTCCATACTCCTTACTTTTGCTAAATCGTTTAAATCTCTTTATCGTTTCTTTGAAAGTGCAGAATTGTGTGTTTTTAAAAAAAAATAACATTTCACATTCTCAAACGGACAAGTCCGGAATTAAGCGAATCAGCAAAAGAAAGGGGTCATAGTCCTCGATTTTTCTGAAACGTTTAAATCGCTTCCTCGTTCTTTTGAAAATGTAAACTGTAAAAAATTTTGAAAACAATTTTAAATTTATATTTTTGAAACAACTTTTAAAAATAAAGAATTTTGAAAACACGTGATTAAATTAGCAATATCAGTATTGCGGGAGAACCGCTTGTAAATCCATTTCAAAATTGACGGTTACTGAAGTTAACACGTCAAAATTTCATCAAAATAACTGGCATCAAAGTATAATACCAATGAATTTTCATTTATAAGAAAATGTCACAAGAATCTTCTCAAAGATAGAAAGGGATATCATACCCTAAACTTGTATTCATAACAAGTCAATAACACATGAATTCACCAATGCACAAAAATTGATAAACATATCAATAGAAATCACGAAAATTGGTGAAGCACAAAATTTCAGAAATCATCACAAGAAATTCAGAAATCACAAGTTCTAGAAATCTACACACGAAATCCAGAAAACACAAATTCTAGAAATCTACACACGAAATCCAGAAAACACAAATTCTAGAAATCTACACACGAAATCCAGAAATCACAAATTCTAGAAATCTACACACGAAATCCAGAAAACACAAAGAAGGGGAAGTCCGAGCACACGGACGAGAAACTATCCATTTAATTTTTCCGAACACACGGATGGGAAGCTATTCATTTAATTTTTCCGAACACACGGATGGAAAGCTATTCATTTAATTTTTTCCGAACACATGGATGGAAAGCTATTCATTTAATTTTTTTCCGAACACACGGATGGAAAGCTATCCATTTAATTTTCCGAACACACGGATGGAAAGCTATCCATTTAATTTTTCCGAACACACGGATGGAAAGCTATCCATTTAATTTTTCCGAACACACGGATGGAAAGCTATCCATTTAATTTTCCGAACACACGGATGGCCCGAAGGCAAGTCCGACACACGGACGAAGAGACATCGCACAATCGCTAGTCTAAATCACAAAAATGATCGTCATGATCATAAGGAAGTGTCAATCACACCAAGCTAGTAAATATATGAGTTTAGCTTCATGTCCCATAACCACTTGCTTAACTTAAATATTTACGAACAAGCTGTAAATCTTCACTAGGAAATTGTCACAAAAAGGGTTCAATCGAACAAGTCCAAGAGCTAACCGACGAAGTAAACGCAAGCGTTTCATACCACTTGTTTTACTAGGCCGTTTAATTCAATTTCTCATACGAGTGAAATAAAGGCTTGTATATACTAATAGATTGGAAAACGGTTCAAGAAAAAGAACTTTGTAGTAAAATAGTTTTGAAATCGTTTGGAAAAAAAGGGATTTTAATATTTACTACTAGTATAGAAAACCTTTATATTTTTAAAGTGACAAATCACAAAAATGATTGTAGAAACAATCAATCACAAGAATTCACATACGAAGATGTGAATGGAATCCAGAGAAATCGATACTGAATCCATCAGAAAGTATGTTCATAAAAATCCCGAAGAAAATGTCATCAAAGTTGCTAATAAATGATAGCAACAAATCGGGGAAATAATCAAGAGTCGATTAAATTTGGAAACAAAGTCAATTCACTAAAATTTCACATTCGAAGACGTGAATAAAATCCAAAGAATCCGATTCCAAATTCATCAAAGTAGGAATACCAAAAATTCCAGAAATAGAAGTTATCAAAATCGACAAAGGTGATAACAACTAATTAGAAAAGAAGAATCGATTATCAACTGGAAAAACAAAGCAAAACGAGCAGAAATGCATAAATGACTTCAACAAAAGTAAGAATCAAGTCAATGTCGAAGCCAACGATTAATGGCCGCAGCCGAGTGCAAAATGAATCAATCATTATCATCAAAGAATCCAACAGCAAACAAAGTCAGAGTCTTGAAAATCAAGAAATTAGCAATTTCTCATAAACAAAATGACCGAAGTCGAATGGAATTCAAGACGAGGAAAAACACAAAATATCAAGTTCAAAATTGCTGAGATCCAAACAAAATCCACATCGGCTAAATCAATTCAAAGCCGAAAACAAAAGAACAAAAATCCTTATCATCGAAAACCCAACTTAAGTTCGCAAAGTAAACGGAGGCAGAAGCCAAAAATACTTTCACGAAATCAAAACCAAATACACATGAATAAGCGTTAGGAATTCATACCTAACAGTCAAAAATAATCATATGTAAAGATGAGAGATAAAACGTCGACAAATAGTTGTAACACATGCTCCATCTAAGTTATGTTTTATAATTGTCCTAAACCCCAGGCTCCGATACCAAGCTGTGACGCCCCACCTCTAAACCCACGCTAGCCAAGAACACTACGGTGTAGTGCTGTCAACTAGCACGGAGAATAAGGCTGTTGAGGAGCGACCATCTATGCAATTGCCTTGTGCGAGCACCGATATGTCAGATAATAAAACATTGCATTTCATTTTTTTAGAGGAATACCGACATACCGATACAAACTCAAAGCAACTACACAGTGGCTATAATAGTTTAGGACAATAGATATAAAAATAACACAGATAACATAAATGCGGAATAAAGATGGAACGAAAAGTCTCATATATACAATAATTGATATCAGTTACAATACATTTGACACAATACAAATGATACAACTACAATTGTCGACTCAAGAAGTTATATATATATACAAGTACATTATCGACTAATATACATGAATACATTATCATCTTAAAACAGACACACAGACTACTACAACAAGACGAAGACCACTTCAAATGATATAAAAAAGTCTTCATAGCTCTAGCAGCAACCCAAAGCTAAAAATCTACAACCTGTAAATACTCGGTCTGACCCGAGTATTACATTCAAAAGAAAATAATACTCGGATCAGTCTAATTCAAACTCAGTTATTAGTGCATAGAAGCAATATTAATCAATCTCAATATAGATGACAATCACAGAAATCTCATATATCCAACTCTCGATACGAGAATTGGATAATGGCAGAAATAACACTAAACAGTGTTAATCCACAAAACAGAAATCCAAAGCAGTTTAAGCAATTGAAATGTCAATTTAAAAATATCAATGCTAATTGGCTGCAGTACACGCTAACGTGTACTGCCTCGCCAATACAGCCTACGAATTACGCAACAGGTCGATGAATTAAGGATAAAAGAAATATCGATTAAAATCTGTCCATTCTGGGTGGCTGCAGTGCACGCACGCGTGCACTGCCTCACCACCACCGAATATAAAGTCACCACCACAATGAAACTGCAGTGGCAAACAGGTATAAGGACGAAGGCAGGCTGCAACTAAACTGCAGAAAAGTCATCAACAGTTCAAGCATACACAGCAATAGAGACGAATTCGAGTACATCGTGAAGCAGAACCAAGTGCAGTTCAACTGAGATGGACAACTCGAGAATAAACATTTACAAATGAACGAGTATGTGCACCCAAATAAGGCCACAACAACGACTAAATCATTTAAGCATAAGAATGCAAGAGGAATGTCACTGAGAAGGAATGTTTAGTATACATATAAATAAATTTCATATGTACAACAAACATAAAAGACTACTCAGCAATGCAAGTGGATGACAGTCTCAAGCAACATCAACTATACATGTTCGAACAGAGCAAATGCTCTAATAGAGCAAAGAAATGGCAAAGTGACAGTGGATCCAGGAGACAACTCAAGTGCAGCTATAGCGAACAAGTACAAGACAAGTTAGCAAAGTGCAGATACAAGTAAAGTGCACAGTGTTCCAGATCCAAACAACATGAAAGTACAAGGGCAGTTGAACAAGGGCAAGTGCATCTCTCCTAAATGTACATAAATATTTGCAACAAAATGGTGCAACATGAACCAACAGTATTAAAGAGGTTCGAACTCATGTCAGTGCACAAATTACTACACTAACATGCAAAATGAAACCGAGATTTGGCTGTCTAAACCAATCCAAAGAAATGAACTGGTAGGAGCAAAGACAGTACGCAAGTCAAAGATTAGAGACCAGTGCACCAGACCTCAAACAGGCCAGAGTCAATTCAACATGCAAATGAAACTGTCCAAGGAACATACACCAGTCAGATGTATGCACTGGGAAATCAAAAGCACAACATGCACAAGTACCAGAAATGAAATGCAGACACATGAATGCACCAAACTCAACAAGACCAATATCACAGAAGCATCAACATGAAAACAGTGCTCAAGATGAATCAACAAACATGACTCAAGTGTACAAAGACCAGATCAAAGAAATATCAGACTTCAGTGAGACTACAATCAAATGCATCAAAGTTCAAGCAAATGAAGTTCACCAATGCTCAGTGCTACTACAAAACAAGTACGGGTGATACTATTGACAAATACACCAAGTAAATGAAAGCTGCAGCAAAACCCAAACAATAATTCGAATGTGCTACAAAAGTGAACACATAAACAATACCCAATGAACAAGGAATCATGATATAGCAGTACACACAGGTGAAAGCAACTGAAATGTCAAGACTCAACCAAGATCACAAGCAATGCAACCAGAGTTAACTGCAAGCTTCAACATGAATAACGCATATATACATACAATGGCAACTGACTCAACAAGGCAAAGGTTATGGAGGCCAGAGCATAGGAATGTGCAGACTCAAGCTACAAGTTCAAATGTCAACAAAGCACATCAGTATGGCAACACGACAGCATGCACATATATGATGACTGCACAACTTCAAATGCAATGCAAACATGATCAAAGATCAAAGAAACGACTGCGGGGTGAAGAATAGAGCAAAGCAAGAACTATCGAGTTCAAGCATGAATCAAAGGAAAAGCAACAGAACACTAATCAGAGAAACCCCAAAATCACGAAAATCGAACAGAACAAAATTGAAGCCGTGAATCAAAAGGGATTACCAAAAATATCGAAATCTGACTTAATTATAAACCCAGAAATCATCATAGACTGCGGGGTGGACAACAGAGCAAAAGCAAGAACTATCGAGTTCAAGCATGAATCAAAGGGAAAGCAACAGAACACTAATCAGAGAAACCCCAAAATCACGAAAATCGAACAGAGCTTCGAACTCTAATAACTCAAAGCATGAATTAGATGTGAGCGGGGGAGAAACCACTCACCTTGTCCGAAGTGAAGAGCACGCTTGATCGGAGGAGCAAGCAACAAGGATCATCTCGAAATCGATCGAACCAATCACGCGCTTCGACTTTCAAAGCCCACAAACCAGAGCGCAAGAGGAACGAAAGCCCTAGCAAGCATCGAAAGAACGAACGAGGCCAAGCCCTAGTCTGATCGAGAAAACGAAGAGGAGATCGTCGCCATTTTTCGTTTGCTTTGTTTTCGGTTAGGGTTTGAAACGCGATTGAACGAAGAGGGGAATGGGGATGGGTTTTCTTTTGGTGAATACGGCACCAAGAAAGAATGGACCCAGATGATTTGTTAAGCCCACAATCCTTTTAACAAAAATCTTATAATTGAATTTCAATCCAATTTGAAAAGAATTCAAACCGGCTAAGAAGAGAATTTCAATTCGATCAAAATGCCAATAGCTTATTAGCAACCAGATTAGATCGTCAAGAGGCGATAATTAAATGGGTATGAAATGTCGGGTTGTTACAGTAGTGCCCCTAGGGTATGTCATTTCCTTCTGGATAAGAGGTGATATCATGGTATGGAGCCCAGATATTTTACCTATGTTGATGCTGCAAATTTATTATACTTTGTGGTTGTTGCTTTGTGATCGGGATCTCGGATAAAGGTCGGTAACGACCGGGGAATGACATAGCTCGTGTGTTAGTTACCTAGTTACAGCTTGGTTAAAGCGTGAGGTAGCGTTGACCTTGTGTTTGCAGAGAGCAGGTTGACTCTCGGGGCGTCTTTCCAGAGGCGTTTCCATCTCGGTGTAAGGAAGTTCCTTTGCCTGACCATTTGTGGGAAATCCAAATCTCAATACGAATCTTGTACGGTTTTATTTGTAGAACCTGCCATTTACTTATGGTGGTCACCACTGTTTAGATGGTAGTTATAGTACGCATACAATAATGGTTGTATGTTGGCTAAGATTAATATTATACTTTCGAAATGGTTTCGACACTATGCACTAGTAATAATATCAAAAGAGTTTTCTTTTGCGTAGTAAGCATGTTTGACTATCATAAGAAGAAATCTCCTCCAATTCTGCGTTTGCATTGTATGTGTGGCGGGAGGTCTTATGGTAGTTTCATTTTCCAAAAGCATTGCGAATTGACTTTAAATTCTTTTGTTGTTCGTTTTTAAAGATAAACCGTTTTTGTTGCTAACACCAGTCCTATGACTGATCCGGAGTTTATTGTTTCTTTCCTAAACTCTGGGTGCTCAAAATTTTCTACACGGGTAGTCTAGAGTTGGGTTTTTCAGATAGTCGGGATTAGTAGATTTTCTGGAGCTAGTTCAGTCTTTGGATCGGACTGCACTTGCTTATCTTGGTGTATCGTTATTGGGAGTTCGAGCTATTTCTGGATTGGTGCTTTGGAGATGGAGATTATCCGCTGCTGGTGTTATCTATTTTCTTTCCGCTGCTACTTGTTGTATCATATCTCTGATGTATATTGGTATTCATTTTATCATTCTGTTGTATCAGATATTGTATCAGTGTTGTATATCAATGTATTATTCATTTCTTCCGCTGTGTTGTTATACTTAATTGTGTTATAAGTTCCGGCGACTCGGATTTGAACGGTCGAATCTACGGCATTCGAGTACGATGTAAAGTATGAATGTCGATTTTCGAGCGTGAAAAATAAGAGGCGTTACAAAAACTATAATGGATAAACTTGAGGGTTATAATGTGCCTAGGAAGGTGGGAAGAAAAAAGAATGGTATCGTTAGCAAATTGAAGAACCGATATACCATTACGCGATATGTCATTTCCTACACATCCTAGAGATCCATTATCCACCGCTCTTTTAATAATTTTAGCAAAAACATCAGCAACTAAGTTAAATAATAAAGGCGATAATGGATCCCCTTGCCTTAAGCCTCTCTTAGATTGAATTCTATTACCTAATATACCGTTAACCATAACACTAGACTTTCCAGTTCTAAGCAAAGTCATAATCCAACTGATCCATCTTTGACCAAAGCCTCTAGCATGAAAAATATCTAAAAGAAAATCCCAATCCACCGAATCAAAAGCTTTAGCAAAATCAAGTTTTAAAATCCCACAGGTTATGTTATTCTTACAACAGTAATTAATATATTCTTGAACAACTGCCACACCATCAGTGAAATTTCTCCCTTTAATAAAAGTCGATTGTGAACAATCAATTAAATCATTCATTCTTGTACTAAGTCTATTAACTAGAACTTTAGAAATGATTTTAACTGAACAGTTAATCAAAGAAATAGGTATAAAATCTAAGTTTTTAGCTCCTACTTTTTTGTGTAACAAAATAACATTTGCGAAATTAAATCTCCCAAATTGCAAATTACCATTATAAAAATCATTAAACATGTTAACTAAGTCAAATTTTAAAACGTCCCAAAAAGTTTTATAAAATAAAATTGGAAACCCATCAGGTCCCGGGGATTTATCACTTGGCAAGTCAATAATAGCTTTTCTAATTTCTTCTTCGGAAAATGGATTATCTAACTCTGATAAATCAACTACAGAATCAGATGGATACAGATCTTTCCAACTAACATTGATTCTATGTTTGATTTTAGTACCAAAAATATCCTTGTAATAGTCTGTAAATGCCTTGTTAAGATCTCTTTGGTCAACAAGCTCTTCATTATTAACAATAATAGAATTAATTGTATTACTACATTTTCTACCATTAGCAATGTTATGAAAAAATTTAGTGTTATTATCTCCTTCATTGATCCATTGGATTCTGGATCTTTGCTTCCACATAACCTCCTCCTTTTCTAAAATAGAATTAAGTTCATCTTTTAAATTAGCAAGAACGTTACGTTCACCTATATTTAATTGTCTAAATTCTTCTATCTTATTAATTTTAAGCATCTCATTAAGAATATTAGGCCCCGTTTGGTTTGCTGTTTTTAGTTTTGTGTTTTAGTCTAAACAAAAATGCGCATTTCTTAT
The DNA here is from genome assembly GCA_030737815.1 of Allium fistulosum. NCBI lineage: Eukaryota > Viridiplantae > Streptophyta > Magnoliopsida > Asparagales > Amaryllidaceae > Allium > Allium fistulosum. The sequence continues at coordinate 1,185,723,906 of CM060904.1, read as the reverse complement.
ACATTGTTGGAAAACATGCAATTTTGAAAAATGAAATTAACATAGAAAATAAAAAACAAGTTTATTTGATTTTTCATGTTTTGAGGCATAACAAAAGGACGAAAAACAATTCATCCCTTCCATTTCCCGTCGATCGTCGTAATGGCTAAGAATTGTAAAAGGATTTCCCTCATTTTCTTGTATTTTGTATTGTATGTTGAAAATACAAAACGTAAAACTAAAAACGAAACCAAACAGGCCCTTATCTTTTTTGATTTTTACGTTGCCAAAAACATTTTTGTTCCAATTTTTAAGGAAAAATCTAAGCTCCCTAAGTTTTGATACAAATGATTTTGCAGAATTATCCTTATTTTTAGTATTATGATAAATCAATGAAATCCATTTACCATTAATTAAATTCACAAAGTTAGATTCCAAAAGCCACATCTTTTCAAATTTGAAATTATTAATAATAACTCTATGATGTTCGCAGGTGAGAATAATAGGACAATGATCTGAGTACGTGTAAGGTAAACCAGTAACTCTGCATATTGGAAATTTATCTTCAATCTCATCACTAACGAAAAATCTATCGAGAAGAGCCATGGATGCAGATTCTCTTGCATTACTCCAAGTGAATTCTCTATTAGAAAGGGGGATCTCGATCAAATTAGAATTAATAATAAATTGATCGAATTCCTCCATAGCAGAGTAGTCCCCTTCCCTAGGAGAACGCTCACCTATGAAGCACGTAACATTAAAATCACCCCCCAAAATCCAAGAACCCGGAGCTAAGGATCTAAAATCTAGGTATTCATTCCATAGAATTCTCCGGTTAATGTTTGAATTAGGCCCATAGACATTAAAGATATTTAAAAAAGAATTATCAGAAAGATTAATAAGGATAACATGAAGAGAATGTTGCTTGATAATACATTGAAGTAACTTAAAATAATTTTCTTCCCGTCCTATCATTAATTCCCCTGAAGAACCCACAGAAGGTAAAAAAACCCATTTTTTAAAGTGATAACCACCTAGTCTTCTAAAAAAAATGAAAGTCAGGGCAATTAATTTTAGTTTCCTGAAGTAAAGCAATGTCAATAGAATAATCTTTAAAGAATGTTTTAACTTTATCGCATTTTTTCAAATCATTTAAACCCCTAATGTTCCAACTAATGATCCTCATAAACTAACTGTACTAGCCCTCTCTAATTCCTTACATCTAATACTCCCTATCTAACTCAGCAGCAGTAAAAATAAAAGATGTAACAGAAGCTAACTGACTAAACTCAGCAGATGAAAGACTGCCTAATGCATAAGAAGAGTACATACTACCCGAAAAAGAAATCATACCCGAGCCTGAATTCGAAGCTCCACACGTGGCACTCGAACCAGGTAACTCACCCATGGAACGTGACTGATTATTACGAATCCTAGCACTTCGACGAACGGATCCACTAGAAGCTACTGATTTTTTACTCTTAGCTTTCATCGACAATGAATCTGAAACCTTAACTGAGTTGTTTCTTGATACCGCACAATTATTCAAAGGAAAACCACTATCACCTGGAGCAAAATCTAAATCAACATTTACTGCCCTATCTGAAAAAGTGCTCAAAGCCAACTGATTAGTATTAGCTTTCCTCAAAGAAATGAAGCTCGAAACAGGAAGAATGCCAAGCACTCTATCAACAGTATTATTCACAAACAACCTCTGATTATCTTCACCAAAAACCTCCAAATGCTCAAAAAAATTGGCATGAATATCCATTGTGCATATCTGTGGATCAGTTGAGGGCTTTGGTACGTCCCTCACTTCCAACAACATGTCAAAATGAATGAAATTTTCAACTTCAAAAAGATCTACAGCCACTTCAGTACCAGTAATCCAATCCAATATATTTTCATTGGTCAAAAAAGTTTCAGAATGAATGGTAGAATCGGTCGAAAGGCTGCAATCACCATTATAATCGAAAACCTGGGAACTAGCAGCTAACAATACTTCATGGCTCTTTACTGAATTATTTACCAACATTGATGATTGAATCACACTTAAAGAGCCTAACACTTTTTCAAAACAGATTTTCTCATCCAAGTTCGAGTTTATTACAAAGCTTTTTATACCAAAAGTCAAATATTCACCAGAGCTGACACTGCCTAAAACCAAAGAATCCTGCTCCATAAATTCATAATCTGCATCAATAAGATCATCAGACAATCCATTCTAACTATAGTCGAATTGCTACTATCAACTGAATTAACACCATCACATTTGTTAGATATTGATGTCTGTTCAGCAACCAAATGCTCAGGCATCCCCAACAAATCCCCATCACCAATTAAATAATCAAAGTCATCTTCTGCTAGACAATCAAATTTATTAGAGGTAGAAATATCGAAATTATCATGCACACATTGAATAGACTTACGACTTCTGTTCCTAATAACAGTGAAGAAATGACTATGTTCATCAAACTTCTCTTTTCCATTCAACAATGATACAAAACAAGTCGGATCTTTGCATATTGAAACAGCAGGATCTAAAAGAATGGGATCGAATCCCAGATTATCATCTTTAGCTGCCTGGAAGCTTGGATTGATCAATTCTACTATAAAAGCCTCTGAAGAAACAGAATTATTGATCAAGTCTTCAGATTTGTTATCAAACTCTACTGATCTGCCAAAACTTTCTTTATACCCTTTGCCAATATTAGGTTGGTTAATGATATCAAAATGATAAAATAATTCATCAAGATAACCGATTCCTACATCTTTATTATTCCAGAGATGATCAATCAGGATTCCCCTCAACATCGGATAATTCAAAGCAAATTGAAAACCATGATTAACTAATTTTGGTTTGTTGAGTTCGATCTGTCCTTGACTTCCTCAATTTCAGATTTTCCAAAGAATTCCTCTGGGTTACCAAATCTCTCAATATACCCTTTTCCAATGTTTGTCTCATTAATACTGTTAAAATGATACAGAAGTTCGTCAAGATATTTGATGCCGACATCTTTCATATACTAGAGATGATCAAGAAGAACTCCTTTCAGCATCAAGAATTTCAAAACAAATTGAAAGTCGTGTTTAATCGAATTCGAAGAGATCGATATCTTCTACAGACCTTACTCTTGTGCCCAAAATTACCACAAGTAAAACATCTAATTGGATCCCTGCATTTATTTCTGGTATGATTAAAATCCCCACACCTAAAACAAAACTTCTTGCCCTTCCTGGAATCAATCCAATTAGAATTAGTTTTACAAATCGATCCTTTAGTTCGGGAAGGTAACTGGTTATTGACGGCTTGAGCGTAGGTATAGGGATAAGGATTGTTCTTTAAAATATTTGAATTTCCTGAAGACGATGAAGATATCAGATGGAAAGCTTGAGAGAACGATGAAGAATTCAGGCGAAAATCTTGAGAGGATGCCATTGAACCAAGAGCCAAAAAAAATATTATTGTTTTGAATGTAAGTTATTAGATTTAATATAATTAGCTATTATAAATTATTAGATTTAATGTAATTATTAAATAAGTTGGGTCAAAAATAAAAATACTTAATGATATTGAATGTAAGTTATGGGATTTGAACTGGAATAAAATTTTGAACTAAACTAATTTCAAAGGTTTGGCGATAAAGAATATTGAAATGAAATTTTATATATTAACTGGGTTTATAATCAATAATTGAAGTTGAATAATAATTGTGACTTATTGAGATAAAAATAAAAAGACGTTGAAAAAAAATTCATTTAAAAATCCAATATTGAAATTTGTTGAATATTGAATAAATAAATTGTTTAAATTTAATATTGGAAATTATCTGAATAATTGAATTTTGAATTTAATATGATTGGAATGGTATCAGAAGTTGATGTAAATTTTATTTAAATAACAATGAAGAGTGTTAGGACCTAAAAATTTAGTATAAGTGATTAATTTAAAATTTGAAAAGTTTATATTTTAATTGACGAGTAAAAAATAGCCTTCCGGGCCACAGTCTCGAATTTTGACGAAACTAGTTCCATTGGATCTGTAATAGTGTATTATTATCGGATTTCAAATTTCGTAGCATTTAGAGTTATCGTTTGGTCATACGGAAGAGAAACGAGTTGAAATTAATATCGAAAATTCAATATAATAATTGGGTCCAAAAATCTATCTTCTCCATATGATCGAATTAGGGCTCGAAACTTGTTCCATTGCGTTCGGAATAGGGGTATAACATTATGAATGCCTAGCAGCATGCCTCGATAGGAGGTCAGGATTTTTAGTTACGAATTCGAGACGATTTAAATTTAAATAATATATAAAAATTGATTTGACAAATAATTTCACATCAGAACTTTTCCCTTTCTCTTCAGTCACTGTTCATTAACTACTCAAACACATTTTCCCTTTTTCAAATATCACATTACCCTCCATTCGAACAGTGGACCGAACACAGTGAAAAAAAAAACAATGGAAACTTTGAAAAATCATAACTCGATTTCTACTCAAGTAAAAATCACGAAACTTGGTTCTAAATTCTTGTTTTCGCCCGAGCTTCGAATTGGTATGTGATTTGAAGGGTGAGGCTTCGAATTGAGTTGCTCGACGTTGAGTTGGTGAGCTAGGGTTTCGATTATCGGCTGATTGGTGGAGTTTTGGATCATGGGGACGTGGTAATTGATTTTGTGGAAAGTTTGGCAGCTGTTGTGGTGATTTTGTATGGCGCATTGTCTTAGGGAGGAAGGCGACCTGTATGGTCATGGTTGCAGGGCTCCAGGTCACACGGAGGCTCCAAGCTTGGAGTTTTTGGTACGGGCAGGACGAGTTCGACGAGGGAGAAAGCACGGTGTTGTCGGATTTTGGTTTCAAGCTTCGAAGCTCAGTGTCGCTACGAATCGTGCACGAGTGAGTTCATGGAGAATTCTCGTGTGTAGGCTTTTGTTTGGGGAAGAAGGTCTCGGGGGTATTTTGGTATTTAAGCTAAGGTTATTAAATTTTAAAATTAATTATATCGATAACTTATAAAATCTATAACTTCCACATACGAGGTCCGATTGGGATAAGACTTTTTGCGTTGCGATCGTGATGGCGAGAGCTTCACAATGAAACTGGTTTGGACTGATTTGGTGACTGTCAAAATTTGGACTAAAATCGGACGTTGTCTGGTTTTAATTCCAAATCGGAACGTCTCAACGACAACAGAAACTCAAAGTGAGTGTTTTATCATGCTCACAAGTACTAGAATAATTTTGTGCTAGTTAAATTTGATATTATGAAGTGATAAATTGATTGGTTGTTTGATAAATTTATTTGTCATCTAAACTGTCATTGAATTAACTGTTAAAATTTTAAAATGACAGTAAATATTAAATAGGACTTTAATTGCTAATAAAATAACTGATTTTAATAACTATGAAATTGTTGTGAATTATATTGACTGTTGAATGATTGATTGTGATGGATGTTATTGGTTGATATTTAATGGTTGGATGTTTATTTATTTTATGTATATCTTATTATCACCCTATAAATTATTTACAGTATATAACTGTAAATTGAATTATTTTCGAATAAATTAAGAAATATGTTGAAATGATATATACCTATGACACTATGATTTGGTTTGAAATGATGTATATCCATACCTGAAATTAAATTGAACTAACTGATCACTTGGCCATAGGATAGAAAATTATATACGGACACTGGATTGGTTAAATTATATGATTTTAAAATCTTTGATTTGAAATTATTTAAATGGTTTTGGTTAAAAGAAATTGTTAATTAATTGAAGTTGAGATTTTGAAAATCGGAATATGATTGAATTCATAAATTGATTTGTTTTGAAAAGGTTGAACTTTTATTTGAACCTTGAATATTGCTAAGTAAAAGTGATATAAAACGATATTTCAAAATTGAGCTCGGATTTGAATTATAATTGAAAATCTGCATTTTAAATTGAATATGGAAGGTAAATTTGATTAAGTGTTTAAAATCGATATTTTGAAAGTCGAATTTGGAATTGATGTAAATCGAAATGGTTTAAATTGAAATTTAATTGAAATTAATTCAAATTGAAAATTTAATTGAAACTAATACGAATTAGAATTGAGTTGAATTAATTGGAACTGAGATCGAAATTAAATTAGTTTGGAATCAAAATTGAAATCTATTTGAATATAAACTGGAATCGAAGTTGAAATTGATTTGAATTGAAATCGAATTGAACCGATTGAATGGAAATTAGAATTGACTTGAATTGGGAAGTTTGAATTGAATCAGTTTGACTTTGAAACTATTTTCAAATAAATTATTTTAGTATAAACTGTTTTAAAATCAATATCCTTTAAACATTCAAATTATTTTGTTTTTTTTTAAATTATTTTACTATATAAACCATTTTAATATCCAAACTATTTTATATTAAACTATTTAACCATTTAAACTATTTTAACCATTTACACTATTTAACCATTTACATTATTTTTAACTATTTTAATTATTTAAACTATTTTAAACTATTCAAACTATTTTTCGAAATTCAAACTGATAAAGGAAGGAATATTTATCTTTTAAATCATGGATTTAAATACGAATTGGGTTAAAATGAAGTTATGACCTAAATTGGAATTCGAAACAATTTTGAAATCGAAATTGAGATATTCAGGTGGAAATGGTTTTGAAATGAAATGATATATTTTGAGTAAATATGGTAATTTCGAAATGGATTTGATTGTGAAGCGAATATGATATTTTGATATCAAGTATGAATTGTTTTCGAAATGTAAAAGTACCAACCAGTGGGTAAAACGATGTTTGGTTGTTAAAGAGACCGGAGCCGAATATGGGCATACTCTCTGTCGATACCGGAACCACTTTAACAACTGTGTACACGGAGGAGACTCCAGAATGAAGTGGTTGGATTTGACGGCGATTGCTGGATTTTAAGAAAGAGAACGATGATGGATAGACCCCAGCACTTGTGCCAATTTGAAATGTCTAAAACAGGACGGCTTGACAGGGCCATGTGTGCTAATTACCCCGAGCGGACATCCGTTCTTCGATTTTTGGACTTGGTCCATATTATTACTCTTATTGTTGGTCTCGATTGGTGCACCTTGATTGGGATAGCCTCCCTTTGACTCGATATGGGATGGATGAACGCTGTGGGCGGTCATGGCTATGATGCGTTACCACCAGCCCTGCGACCCGAACTGGTAGTATCCTACCTTGGGCATTGCCTCACGTGCCTTGTCATACTTTTATTCCTATACGAGACCCGTACGATTTTGGTTTGGTGTTGTCGTATCACGGCGCATCCCTATCCCCCGACCGTTTGCTGGTGTTTTATATGCAAACTGTACGACAATGCTTAAAAACACGTTAAGGGGGATTAATGTAAAGCCTTAACGCTATTTTAATATTTATTTTACTGACTAGACATTATATATATATCGTATTCTACTACATATAAATATTTTGACGGATCCTTAAGAGATGGAAAATCCCATAACATCTCTTGAGTTATTGCACACACGTTATACACTGGATAGGAGATGTGAAATCCCGTAAACATCTCTCACGCCGTTACACTCATGTTATATGCGATATCGATTTGACTTACATAAGGATATTTTAGTCCTGACTCAAGTGTTTTGTCTTTTCATTACGCTCGGGTCAGTCCTGAGTTATTCAGCTTATTGAAGACCTATTCTGGAGGACGAAGACGAAGATTTGGTATACTATTACTATCGTTATTCATGCATCATGTTGTCTGCTGCATTACTTTATTCATTCTTTATGTATGTATATAACTTTGATAAATATTGTATAGATTATAATCAAATGTATTGTATAAACAGCTTCATGAACTGTTATTTGATTATTATATTTTATCGTTCCGCCACGAGATTCTATGTTTATTTTCTTCTTCTTTTCTCTTATTTTATTATTTAACCGCATTAACAATCCACCCTTTTTAATGGTTTGAGTTGACATGTGTGGTTAATTGTCGATTTAAACTATCCAAAAAGGTAGGTCGTTACAGTTGGTATCAGAGCTTTGGTTTAGCGATAACCTTAGCTTTGTGGGGTAACTCATTAGAGATAGGGTCAGCAGCACCTTAGAATGAGTTTGAGTGTATTAGTAAATATGAGCGCATATTTGTTAGTGATATAAAATTGTTTTATATTGTGTTGGTTGATTTTTTGAATGGCTTATGGATTCTGGTCAACACGAGTAATTAACGTTATTGATAGGGATCTCTAAACACTTGAACATGACAATTCAACATAATATCGTTTTGAAATGGGGTAAATGAAATAATTTTACCCTAATTATATTTTTCTTTTATATAAAGGAATAATTTTCAGAAATTACTATGGTTTATATAGCGTGTTTGGTTGTTAGGAATGATGAAATTGATTATTATCATTAATTAGTTATTGTGTCTTAATAAAAGAGGTTTATTATAAGATAAACAATGACAAAACAATTTGTGAAATGTTTTAAGAAGTGAAAATATGTAAGTATAATTTATAATGGTGGCTTATAAATTAAAATGGATTTAATTGAGAAATTTTAGAATCTAAGACCCGGGAATTTTTGAAAATGGTTTTTAAAGCTTTGGAAAAGTATAGTGATATTAGTTGGAAAATATTTATGAAAAATATTTTAAAGGGATTGTTAAAGGGAATGAATTCAGTACTCCCCTCTTCTGTCGCTAGAAAATAATTTTGGTGATGACTACGCAGCATCATCGACGTTCATTTTCGAGTCTCAAAGTGGGGGAGACTTCTGAGAAGCGTTGCTTCGAAATTGTTTTGATAAGTGGATTTTGGTTTAAACTCCAAAAGTTGATTTGATATATAAAAGTTATAAGTATACATACTTATTTCAAATGATTTGAAATGAATCCAATGTTTAAAAATTTTAAGTTTTGTTAATTAATAATCTTCAAATTATTTGAATGAAATGAAATATTTGAATAACCAGAATTTATAAAATAAGAGAATTAAGAAATCTAAGCTAAATGTTTGAGGAACATTAGAGATAAAGTTTGCAACTCTAAAATTGAAAGTAAAGAAAATTTAAACGAGTTGGAATAGTGAACATTCTAGTTAAGTACAATGAATCTGATAAATTTGTATAATACCAAATTGCATTCTACTAACATATAATAAGACTTACCAAATATTAAAAAGTTATAAATGGTGACTTGGATATGTAATGGAATGTTATACAAGTAAACAAACTTAAAGGTAATTAGAATGTATGTAAATGGAAATTTAGTTGTAATAGTAAGTGTTATATACTTAAGTATATTATGAAACGATAAATGACTAGAATTTAACATAAATTGGCACAGAAATGGTGAAATTGAACTTGTAACTCTTGAGATAATTATAAAACTTTGATAAAGTTCAACTTCTTATATATGACTTTTATAAGATAATTAATAAACTAAAGTGATGATTAATAAAATGTTTCACAAATAAATCTGTTATTAAAGGAAATTATGAAAGTGAATGTAAATGAAAAGAATTTGGTGTAACTAAGAATCAATTGGAATAAATATGTAAGTTGTACGTATATTATTTTATTCGCATAACAATTTGATCCAGATTTGAGCACAGAAGTTCGAGATAATTTATATCGATCCAAGTTAGGATTTTTCACTCGATTCTCGACGGCGGACCCTGAAAATGGATTTTGATTTGATTTCAGAATTCTCTATCATAGTATATGGCTATGCAAGGAGATTAACGGTTTCTGATCAAAGAACCAAATCTGAGTCTGCACTAAAGAGTCGTGTGAACGATACTAGATTGGAAGTGAAATTGTGTGATCGAGTGAGCGATCAGATTTGATATTGCATACAGATGATATATGTACATCGTACAGGCTTAAGTAAAACAAATACTGGAAATTGAAAATGCAAAAATATGAATTGATTTTAAATTATATGATTGGATATCGTTGGTAAATAAGATGCAGGTATTTAAAATCAAGAAAATGTTGGATTGCCCGACAAAAAGGTACATATTTATTTTGTCATTTGATTTGATGGTTTTATGATGGAGCCACTTGGACTTTGTTTTCTTTTGTTGGTTTGGGTCCGTAGAGGCATTTTGTAGTTGTACCGATTGAGCTGCGCAAAGGAGACTACCAAAATTTTCCATAAATTCGGGTGCTAGAAAAATTTAAAAGTTTTAAAATTTTATAACTTATTTTGATAACTAGATTGAAAATTCCATAAGCTGATCAGGGTGGCTTAACGGAAGCATAGTTAAAGTTTCCAATAGGATTTTATTGTTTTGTAAGTTGATAATTTTGAATAAAATATATCAAATGTTGAATCCTTTACTTAACGGGTTTTAGAGGACGAAAAGTTTAAGTGGGAGAGATTGTAACGGCCCGTATTTTTAGCTATTTTAAATTATTAGATTTATTGTAATTATTAAATAAGTTGGGTCAAAATAAAAATACTTAATGATATTGAATGTAAGTTATGGGATTTGAACTGGAATAAAATTTTGAACTAAACTAATTTCAAAGGTTTGGCGATAAAGAATATTGAAATGAAATTTTATATATTAACTGGGTTTATAATCAATAATTGAAGTTGAATAATAATTGTGACTTATTGAGATAAAAATAAAAAGACGTTGAAAAAAAAATCATTTAAAAATCCAATATTGAAATTTGATGAATATTGAATAAATAAATTGTTTAAATTTAATATTGGAAATTATCTGAATAATTGAATTTTGAATTTAATATGATTGGAATGGTATCAGAAGTTGATGTAAATTTTATTTAAATAACAATAAGAGTGTTAGCACCTAAAAATTTAGTATAAGTGATTAATTAAAATTTTGAAAAGTTTATATTTTAATTGACGAGTAAAAAATAGCCTTTCGGGGCACAGTCTCGGATTTTGACGAAACTAGTTCCATTGGATCTGTAATAGTGTATTATTATCGAATTTCAAATTTCATAGCGTTTAGAGTTATCGTTTGGTCATATAGAAGAGAAACGCGTTGAAATTAATATCGAAAATTCAATATAATAATTGGGTCCAAAAATCTATCTTCTCCATATGATCGAATTAGGGCTCGAAACTTGTTCCATTGCGTTCGGAATAGGGGTATAACATTATGAACGCCTAGCACGCCTCGATAGGAGGTCAGGATTTTTAGTTACGAATTCGAGACGATTTAAATTTAAATAATATATAAAAATTGATTTGACAAATAAATTCACATCAGAACTTTTCCCTTTCTCTTCAGTCACTGTTTATTAACTACTCAAACACGTTTCCCTTTTTCAAATATCATGCTCCCCTCCATTCGAACAGTGGACCGAACATAGTGAAAAAAAAACAATGGAAACTTTGAAAAATCATAACTCGATTTCCACTCAAGTAAAAATCACGAAACTTGGTTCTAAATTCTTGTTTTCGCCCGAGCTTCGAATTGGTATGCAATTAGAAGGGTGCGGCTTCGAATTGAGTTGCTCGACGTTGAGTTGGTGAGCTAGGGTTTTGATTATCAGCGCATTGGTGGAGTTTTGGATCATGGGGATATGGTAATTGAGTTTGTGGCGAAGTTTGGCAGCTGTTGTGGTGATTTTGTATGGCGCGTCGTCTTGGGGAGGAAGGCGACCAGTACGGTTGTGGTTGCAAGGCTCCAGGTCGCACAGAGCACGGAGGTGCCGAGCTTGGAGTTTTTGGTACGGGTAGGACGAGTTCGACGAGGGAGAAAGCACGGCGTTGTCGGATTTTGGTTTCAAGCTTCGAAGCTCCGTGTCACTACGAATCGTGCACTCGCGCGAGTGGGTTCATGGAGGATTCTTGTGTGCAGGCTTTTGTTTGAGGAAGAAGGTCTCGGGGGTATTTTGGTAATTAAGCTAAGGTTATTAAATTTTAAAATTAATTATATCGATAACTTATAAAATTTATAACTTCCACATACGAGGTCCGATTTGGACGAGACGTTTTGCGTTGCGATCGTTATGATGAGAGCTTCACAATGAAACTAGTTTGTACTGATTTGGAGACTGTCGAAATTTGGACTAAAATCGGACGTTGTCTGGTTTTAGTTCCAAACCGGAACGTCTCGACGACAACAGAAACTCAAAGTGAGTGTTTTATAACGCTCACAGGTACTAGAATATTTTTGTGCTAGTTAAATTTGATATTATGAAGTGATAAATTGATTGGTTGTTTGATAAATTTATTTGTCATCTAAACTGTCATTGAATTAACTGTTAAAATTTTAAACTGACAGTAAATATTAAATAGGACTTTAATTGCTAATAAAATAACCGATTTTAATAACTATGAAATTGTTGTGAATTATATTGACTGTTGGATGATTGATTATGATGGATGCTATTGGTTGATATTTAATGGTTGGATGTTTATTTATTTTATGTATATCCTATTATCACCCTGTAAATTGTTTACAGTATATAACTGTAAATTGAATTATTTTCGAATAAATTAAGAAATAGGTTGAAATGATATATACCTATGACACTGTGATTTGGATTAAATTATGTATATCCATACCTGAAATTAAATTGAAATAACTGATCACTTGGCCATAGGATAGAAAATTATATACGGACACCGGATTTGTTAAATTAAATGATTTTAAAATCTTTGATTTGAAATTATTTAAATGGATTTGGTTAAAATAAATTGTTAATTAATTGAAGTTGAGATTTTGAAAATCGGAATATGATTGAATTCATAAATTGATTTGTTTTGAAAAGGTTGAACTTTTATTTGAACCTTGAATATTGCTAAGTAAAAGTGATATAAAACGATATTTCAAAATTGAGCTCGGATTTGAATTATAATTGAAAATCTGCATTTTAAATTGAATATGGAAGGTAAATTTGATTAAGTGTTTAAAATCGATATTTTGAAAGTCGAATTTGGAATTGATGTAAATCGAAATGGTTTAAATTGAAATTTAATTGAAATTAATTCAAATTGAAAATTTAATTGAAACTAATACGAATTAGAATTGAGTTGAATTAATTGGAACTGAGATCGAAATTAAATTAGTTTGGAATCAAAATTGAAATCTATTTGAATATAAACTGGAATCGAAGTTGAAATTGATTTGAATTGAAATCGAATTGAACCGATTGAATGGAAATTAGAATTGACTTGAATTGGGAAGTTTGAATTGAATCAGTTTGACTTTGAAACTATTTTCAAATAAATTATTTTAGTATAAACTGTTTTAAAATCAATATCCTTTAAACATTCAAATTATTTTGTTTTTTTTTAAATTATTTTACTATATAAACCATTTTAATATCCAAACTATTTTATATTAAACTATTTAACCATTTAAACTATTTTAACCATTTACACTATTTAACCATTTACATTATTTTTAACTATTTTAATTATTTAAACTATTTTAAACTATTCAAACTATTTTTCGAAATTCAAACTGATAAAGGAAGGAATATTTATCTTTTAAATCATGGATTTAAATACGAATTGGGTTAAAATGAAGTTATGACCTAAATTGGAATTCGAAACAATTTTGAAATCGAAATTGAGATATTCAGGTGGAAATGGTTTTGAAATGAAATGATATATTTTGAGTAAATATGGTAATTTCGAAATGGATTTGATTGTGAAGCGAATATGATATTTTGATATCAAGTATGAATTGTTTTCGAAATGTAAAAGTACCAACCAGTGGGTAAAACGATGTTTGGTTGTTAAAGAGACCGGAGCCGAATATGGGCATACTCTCTGTCGATACCGGAACCACTTTAACAACTGTGTACACGGAGGAGACTCCAGAATGAAGTGGTTGGATTTGACGGCGATTGCTGGATTTTAAGAAAGAGAACGATGATGGATAGACCCCAGCACTTGTGCCAATTTGAAATGTCTAAAACAGGACGGCTTGACAGGGCCATGTGTGCTAATTACCCCGAGCGGACATCCGTTCTTCGATTTTTGGACTTGGTCCATATTATTACTCTTATTGTTGGTCTCGATTGGTGCACCTTGATTGGGATAGCCTCCCTTTGACTCGATATGGGATGGATGAACGCTGTGGGCGGTCATGGCTATGATGCGTTACCACCAGCCCTGCGACCCGAACTGGTAGTATCCTACCTTGGGCATTGCCTCACGTGCCTTGTCATACTTTTATTCCTATACGAGACCCGTACGATTTTGGTTTGGTGTTGTCGTATCACGGCGCATCCCTATCCCCCGACCGTTTGCTGGTGTTTTATATGCAAACTGTACGACAATGCTTAAAAACACGTTAAGGGGGATTAATGTAAAGCCTTAACGCTATTTTAATATTTATTTTACTGACTAGACATTATATATATATCGTATTCTACTACATATAAATATTTTGACGGATCCTTAAGAGATGGAAAATCCCATAACATCTCTTGAGTTATTGCACACACGTTATACACTGGATAGGAGATGTGAAATCCCGTAAACATCTCTCACGCCGTTACACTCATGTTATATGCGATATCGATTTGACTTACATAAGGATATTTTAGTCCTGACTCAAGTGTTTTGTCTTTTCATTACGCTCGGGTCAGTCCTGAGTTATTCAGCTTATTGAAGACCTATTCTGGAGGACGAAGACGAAGATTTGGTATACTATTACTATCGTTATTCATGCATCATGTTGTCTGCTGCATTACTTTATTCATTCTTTATGTATGTATATAACTTTGATAAATATTGTATAGATTATAATCAAATGTATTGTATAAACAGCTTCATGAACTGTTATTTGATTATTATATTTTATCGTTCCGCCACGAGATTCTATGTTTATTTTCTTCTTCTTTTCTCTTATTTTATTATTTAACCGCATTAACAATCCACCCTTTTTAATGGTTTGAGTTGACATGTGTGGTTAATTGTCGATTTAAACTATCCAAAAAGGTAGGTCGTTACAGTTGGTATCAGAGCTTTGGTTTAGCGATAACCTTAGCTTTGTGGGGTAACTCATTAGAGATAGGGTCAGCAGCACCTTAGAATGAGTTTGAGTGTATTAGTAAATATGAGCGCATATTTGTTAGTGATATAAAATTGTTTTATATTGTGTTGGTTGATTTTTTGAATGGCTTATGGATTCTGGTCAACACGAGTAATTAACGTTATTGATAGGGATCTCTAAACACTTGAACATGACAATTCAACATAATATCGTTTTGAAATGGGGTAAATGAAATAATTTTACCCTAATTATATTTTTCTTTTATATAAAGGAATAATTTTCAGAAATTACTATGGTTTATATAGCGTGTTTGGTTGTTAGGAATGATGAAATTGATTATTATCATTAATTAGTTATTGTGTCTTAATAAAAGAGGTTTATTATAAGATAAACAATGACAAAACAATTTGTGAAATGTTTTAAGAAGTGAAAATATGTAAGTATAATTTATAATGGTGGCTTATAAATTAAAATGGATTTAATTGAGAAATTTTAGAATCTAAGACCCGGGAATTTTTGAAAATGGTTTTTAAAGCTTTGGAAAAGTATAGTGATATTAGTTGGAAAATATTTATGAAAAATATTTTAAAGGGATTGTTAAAGGGAATGAATTCAGTACTCCCCTCTTCTGTCGCTAGAAAATAATTTTGGTGATGACTACGCAGCATCATCGACGTTCATTTTCGAGTCTCAAAGTGGGGGAGACTTCTGAGAAGCGTTGCTTCGAAATTGTTTTGATAAGTGGATTTTGGTTTAAACTCCAAAAGTTGATTTGATATATAAAAGTTATAAGTATACATACTTATTTCAAATGATTTGAAATGAATCCAATGTTTAAAAATTTTAAGTTTTGTTAATTAATAATCTTCAAATTATTTGAATGAAATGAAATATTTGAATAACCAGAATTTATAAAATAAGAGAATTAAGAAATCTAAGCTAAATGTTTGAGGAACATTAGAGATAAAGTTTGCAACTCTAAAATTGAAAGTAAAGAAAATTTAAACGAGTTGGAATAGTGAACATTCTAGTTAAGTACAATGAATCTGATAAATTTGTATAATACCAAATTGCATTCTACTAACATATAATAAGACTTACCAAATATTAAAAAGTTATAAATGGTGACTTGGATATGTAATGGAATGTTATACAAGTAAACAAACTTAAAGGTAATTAGAATGTATGTAAATGGAAATTTAGTTGTAATAGTAAGTGTTATATACTTAAGTATATTATGAAACGATAAATGACTAGAATTTAACATAAATTGGCACAGAAATGGTGAAATTGAACTTGTAACTCTTGAGATAATTATAAAACTTTGATAAAGTTCAACTTCTTATATATGACTTTTATAAGATAATTAATAAACTAAAGTGATGATTAATAAAATGTTTCACAAATAAATCTGTTATTAAAGGAAATTATGAAAGTGAATGTAAATGAAAAGAATTTGGTGTAACTAAGAATCAATTGGAATAAATATGTAAGTTGTACGTATATTATTTTATTCGCATAACAATTTGATCCAGATTTGAGCACAGAAGTTCGAGATAATTTATATCGATCCAAGTTAGGATTTTTCACTCGATTCTCGACGGCGGACCCTGAAAATGGATTTTGATTTGATTTCAGAATTCTCTATCATAGTATATGGCTATGCAAGGAGATTAACGGTTTCTGATCAAAGAACCAAATCTGAGTCTGCACTAAAGAGTCGTGTGAACGATACTAGATTGGAAGTGAAATTGTGTGATCGAGTGAGCGATCAGATTTGATATTGCATACAGATGATATATGTACATCGTACAGGCTTAAGTAAAACAAATACTGGAAATTGAAAATGCAAAAATATGAATTGATTTTAAATTATATGATTGGATATCGTTGGTAAATAAGATGCAGGTATTTAAAATCAAGAAAATGTTGGATTGCCCGACAAAAAGGTACATATTTATTTTGTCATTTGATTTGATGGTTTTATGATGGAGCCACTTGGACTTTGTTTTCTTTTGTTGGTTTGGGTCCGTAGAGGCATTTTGTAGTTGTACCGATTGAGCTGCGCAAAGGAGACTACCAAAATTTTCCATAAATTCGGGTGCTAGAAAAATTTAAAAGTTTTAAAATTTTATAACTTATTTTGATAACTAGATTGAAAATTCCATAAGCTGATCAGGGTGGCTTAACGGAAGCATAGTTAAAGTTTCCAATAGGATTTTATTGTTTTGTAAGTTGATAATTTTGAATAAAATATATCAAATGTTGAATCCTTTACTTAACGGGTTTTAGAGGACGAAAAGTTTAAGTGGGAGAGATTGTAACGGCCCGTATTTTTAGCTATTTTAAATTATTAGATTTATTGTAATTATTAAATAAGTTGGGTCAAAATAAAAATACTTAATGATATTGAATGTAAGTTATGGGATTTGAACTGGAATAAAATTTTGAACTAAACTAATTTCAAAGGTTTGGCGATAAAGAATATTGAAATGAAATTTTATATATTAACTGGGTTTATAATCAATAATTGAAGTTGAATAATAATTGTGACTTATTGAGATAAAAATAAAAAGACGTTGAAAAAAAAATCATTTAAAAATCCAATATTGAAATTTGATGAATATTGAATAAATAAATTGTTTAAATTTAATATTGGAAATTATCTGAATAATTGAATTTTGAATTTAATATGATTGGAATGGTATCAGAAGTTGATGTAAATTTTATTTAAATAACAATAAGAGTGTTAGCACCTAAAAATTTAGTATAAGTGATTAATTAAAATTTTGAAAAGTTTATATTTTAATTGACGAGTAAAAAATAGCCTTTCGGGGCACAGTCTCGGATTTTGACGAAACTAGTTCCATTGGATCTGTAATAGTGTATTATTATCGAATTTCAAATTTCATAGCGTTTAGAGTTATCGTTTGGTCATATAGAAGAGAAACGCGTTGAAATTAATATCGAAAATTCAATATAATAATTGGGTCCAAAAATCTATCTTCTCCATATGATCGAATTAGGGCTCGAAACTTGTTCCATTGCGTTCGGAATAGGGGTATAACATTATGAACGCCTAGCACGCCTCGATAGGAGGTCAGGATTTTTAGTTACGAATTCGAGACGATTTAAATTTAAATAATATATAAAAATTGATTTGACAAATAAATTCACATCAGAACTTTTCCCTTTCTCTTCAGTCACTGTTTATTAACTACTCAAACACGTTTCCCTTTTTCAAATATCATGCTCCCCTCCATTCGAACAGTGGACCGAACATAGTGAAAAAAAAACAATGGAAACTTTGAAAAATCATAACTCGATTTCCACTCAAGTAAAAATCACGAAACTTGGTTCTAAATTCTTGTTTTCGCCCGAGCTTCGAATTGGTATGCAATTAGAAGGGTGCGGCTTCGAATTGAGTTGCTCGACGTTGAGTTGGTGAGCTAGGGTTTTGATTATCAGCGCATTGGTGGAGTTTTGGATCATGGGGATATGGTAATTGAGTTTGTGGCGAAGTTTGGCAGCTGTTGTGGTGATTTTGTATGGCGCGTCGTCTTGGGGAGGAAGGCGACCAGTACGGTTGTGGTTGCAAGGCTCCAGGTCGCACAGAGCACGGAGGTGCCGAGCTTGGAGTTTTTGGTACGGGTAGGACGAGTTCGACGAGGGAGAAAGCACGGCGTTGTCGGATTTTGGTTTCAAGCTTCGAAGCTCCGTGTCACTACGAATCGTGCACTCGCGCGAGTGGGTTCATGGAGGATTCTTGTGTGCAGGCTTTTGTTTGAGGAAGAAGGTCTCGGGGGTATTTTGGTAATTAAGCTAAGGTTATTAAATTTTAAAATTAATTATATCGATAACTTATAAAATTTATAACTTCCACATACGAGGTCCGATTTGGACGAGACGTTTTGCGTTGCGATCGTTATGATGAGAGCTTCACAATGAAACTAGTTTGTACTGATTTGGAGACTGTCGAAATTTGGACTAAAATCGGACGTTGTCTGGTTTTAGTTCCAAACCGGAACGTCTCGACGACAACAGAAACTCAAAGTGAGTGTTTTATAACGCTCACAGGTACTAGAATATTTTTGTGCTAGTTAAATTTGATATTATGAAGTGATAAATTGATTGGTTGTTTGATAAATTTATTTGTCATCTAAACTGTCATTGAATTAACTGTTAAAATTTTAAACTGACAGTAAATATTAAATAGGACTTTAATTGCTAATAAAATAACCGATTTTAATAACTATGAAATTGTTGTGAATTATATTGACTGTTGGATGATTGATTATGATGGATGCTATTGGTTGATATTTAATGGTTGGATGTTTATTTATTTTATGTATATCCTATTATCACCCTGTAAATTGTTTACAGTATATAACTGTAAATTGAATTATTTTCGAATAAATTAAGAAATAGGTTGAAATGATATATACCTATGACACTGTGATTTGGATTAAATTATGTATATCCATACCTGAAATTAAATTGAAATAACTGATCACTTGGCCATAGGATAGAAAATTATATACGGACACCGGATTTGTTAAATTAAATGATTTTAAAATCTTTGATTTGAAATTATTTAAATGGATTTGGTTAAAATAAATTGTTAATTAATTGAAGTTGAGATTTTGAAAATGGAATATGATTGAATTCATAAATTGATTTGTTTTGAAAAGATTGAACTTTTATTCGAACCTTGAATATTGCTAAGTAAAAGTGATATAAAACGATATTTCGAAATTGAGCTCGGAATTGAATTATAATTGAAAATCTGGATTTTAAATTGAATGTTGAAGGTAAATTTGATTAAGTGTTTAAAATCGATATTTTGAAAATCGAATTTGGGATTGATGTAAATCGAAATGGTTTAAATTGAAAATTTAATTGAAATTAATTCAAATTGAAAATTTAATTGAAACTAATCCGAATTAGAATTGAGTTGAATTAATTGGAATTGAGATCGAAATTAAATTAGTTTAGAATCGAAAATGAAATCTATTTGAATATAAACTGGAATCGAAGTTGAAATTGATTTGAATTGAAATCGAAATTGAACCGATTGAATGGAAATTGGAATTGACTTGAATTGGGAAGTTGGAATTGAATCAGTTTGACTTCGAAACTATTTTCAAATAAATTATTTTAGTATAAACTGTTTTAAAATCTATATCCTTTAAATATTCAAATTATTTTGTTTTTTTTAAATTATTTTAATATATAAACCATTTTAATATCCAAACTATTTTATATTAAACTATTTAACCATTTAAACCATTTTAACCATTTACATTATTTTTAACTATTTTAATTATTTAAACTACTTTAAACTATTCAAATTATTTTTCGAAATTGAAACTGATAATGGAAGGAATATTTATCTTTTAAATCATGGATTTAAATACGAATTGGGTTAAAATGAAGTTATAACCTAAATTGGAATTTGAAACAATGCTGAAATTGAAATTGAGATATTGAGGTGGAAATGGTTTTGAAATGAAATGATATATTTTGAGTAATTATGGTGATTTCGAAATGGATTTGATTGTGAAGCGAATATGATATTTTGATATCAAGTATGAACTATTTTTGAAATGTAAAAGTACCAACCGTTGTGTTAAACGACGTTTGGTTGTTAAAGTGACCGGAGCCGTATATGGGCATACTCTATGTCGATACTGGAACCACTTTAACAACTGTGTACGCGGAGCAGACTCCAGAACGAAGTGGTTGGATTTGACGACGATTGCTGGATTTAAAGAAAGAGAACGATGAAGGATAGACCCCGACACTTGTGCCAATTTGAAATGACTAAAACAGGACGGCTTGACAGGGCCAAGTAGGCTAATTACCCCGAGCGGACATCCGTTCTTCGATTTTTGGACTTGTTCCATATTATTACTCTTATTGTTGGTCTCGATTGGTGCACCTTGATTGGGATAGCCTCTTACCACCAGCCCTGCGACCCGAACTGGTAGTATCCTACATTGGGCATTGCCTCACGTGCCTTGTCATACTTTTATTCCTATACGAGACCCATACGATTTTGGTTTGGTGTTGTCGTATCACGGCGCATCCCTATCCACCGACCATTTAATGGTGTTTTATATGCAAACTATACGACAATGCTTAAAAACGCGTTAAGGGGGATTAATGTAAAGCCTTAACGCTATTTTAATATTTATTTTACCGACTAGACATTATATATATATCGTATTCTACTACATATAAATATTTTGACGGATCCTTAAGAGATGGAAAATCCCATAACATCTCTTGAGTTATTGCACACACGTTATACACTGGATAAGAGATGTGAAATCCCGTAAACATCTCTAATGCCGTTACACTCATGTTATATGCGATATCAATTTGACTTACATAAGGATATTTTAGTCCCGACTCGAGTGTTTTGTCTTTTCATTACGCTCGGGTCAGTCCTGAGTTTTACAGCTTATTGAAAACCTATTATGGAGGACGAAGACAAAGATTTGGTATACTCCTACTATCGTTATTCCTACATGATGTTGTATGCTGCATTACTTTATTCATTCTTGATGTATGTATATAACTCAAATAAATATTGTATAGATTATAATAATATGTATTGTATAAACAACTTCATGAACTGTTATTTGATTATTATATTTTATCGTTCCGCCGCGAGATGCTGTGTTTGTTTTCTTCTTCTTTTTTCTTATTTTCTTATTTAACCCCATTAACAATCCACCGTTTTTAATGGTTTGAGTTGACATGTGTGGTTAATTGTCGATTTAAACTGTCCAAAAAGGTGGGTCGTTACAGTAGTCATGATTTATAATTCACGAACCTTCAATGAAATTAGGTCATTCAAAAAAGCAAACAAACCATAATGTGAGATAGTGTATACAATATGATTGATTATAATAATGACCTTGTTGTGTTATATGTAGCACTAGAACAAGACCTACAAGATGAACCTAGAAATTCAATCATTGAAAAGTTAGCTTGATCGGTTTACATAAGTTGCAACTTATTTGATATCCTTAAATGTTAAGGATGCCCAAATGCATTTTTGTAAAGAGTTTAATGGTCGTGCAGTAAGTGTTTTCTTTGAATGATTTAACCATTTTGAAAAGGAAAGCAAAACTACTATAGTGGATGTAACTTAGGCATGGTTGGGATGAAGAGAGTGAATGGTCACCTCCACTTCATAAAGAGACATCGGAGATGAGAATTGTATAAAATAATAGTATATACTTAACATTGAATGAAAAATATGATTTCTATTTTATAATGTATTTTCATATAGAAAATTATTTTTATGAGATTTATTTCTTTAAGTTTAAGGTATTTGATCTAAAACTCTCGACTGTAAACCGGTTAAGGTAAATGAAATATATACTCCATATTAATTGGATGGAGCTTCGCATTTCATATGCTTTTATAGAAATGTTAGAAATAGCGGAAGCATACCATATAATACTTCTTAGTGGGCGCATCAAGTTACGAAAATTATTTTCATAAATTTAACGAATATTATTTATGAAATAATAACTGGTTTCAGTATTTACTGGAAATAGATAAGGTTTTATTTTGATAAGAATATCGGTATAAGATAAAACTATAATAATGGTATTTTTCCATAACAAAAAGTGATGCATTAGAAAATACATATGTATCAAAAAAATTTACAATGGTTTTGGAATTATGGATGAAGCTATTTCTTTGAAAAATAATTCAATAATCATATGATTATAAATCATATGGTACTGATGAATTGTATCTCAAATGATTAACGGCGAAGCACCCATTTAATGGGAGCAACAAAAGAGTTGGTAAACTTTTCAGATCGATACATATAAATGTATATAGTCGAAGGTCTAATAATATCAAAATGGGTCCACTTACTTCATTAAATTCTTAGATGATATAATACAAAACGAAAATAGAAAAACATAACATGCAACGAAAATAAATATTTGATTTGATAGGTCAATGTATTGGAAAGAGTTCCGAAAGTACCTAAAAATGAATAAGATTCGATCTCAATAATCATTACTTCCTTGATATAGATGCACCAATAAGGGGTAATCATACTTTGTTGGACAAAGAACGATTGATAATGAGTGAAGTTGAGTTAACTTCTTTCTATTAGGATGTGTACCTAAGAGCAAGTACATATGATAAAATTAATTTCATCCAAAACATAGTTTATAAGATCATACAAGATAAACGTTTATAAGAAACTCCTATATGTCCTAGATGAAGGAGGTGACAAGTTGTGTAAGTTGAGAGGCTTCACGTAATATATGTTCGTGAAGGATCTTGTGTGGATCACCCCAAAGCAATTTGGGGCAGGCAAATATTACTTTACTACCAATAATTTCTAAACGAAATTCCTTCATCATGAAGTTAACATTTCTTGAAACGGTAGTTTTTTTCTTAGTATAATGGAACATGCATTCAGAAACATTTTATAAACTGCCTTTATAGGCATAAATCTGATAGTTTATGAAAAGTATATTCATGACATTAGAATGTCTAACAAGATTTGGATATGATCCAAAGATGAAACTAATTACGCAAGATGAAATGAAATTAACCAAACCAAAAAGTGACACGACACCTTAGACTGTTTAATAAGAATTCCCATACATCAAAGAGAAACTATGAGTTTCTTATCGATGTCGAGAAAAGAAATTCCTCAGCTATCATTAAGCTATGAAGCGTATTGACTCCACCATATGATACGATATGTAAATACAGAATGGATTCCAACTACATTATCAAAACATGATTTTAATAGTTGTACCCGGAGTGATATGACCCATCAGCCACAAAAGTGTCTTCGTTCTTAAAGACCAATGCAGTTGGAATATGGTAAGCTATGATCGACAGAATCATAATGCAAATTTCAATTATTGAACCTAACGTAACAAATTTTTTGTAAAATGTGCTTAAATTTAATCGAATTACACTTGTAAGATTATCGCTCAATATGATTTTTTAGTTTTAGTACATATATGTTGAAATAAAAATTCTAAATAATGATTTAGAATATGTTGTTTATACATAACAACCAAAGTGTTTTGAAGTCAGTGGAAGCGATACTGAATTTATGGATTTTAGATAGGATCCAATAAATGATACAAAAGTATCAATAAACAAGCATCAGAGTTGAGAAATTATTTTGATATAAAAATCAAGTAGTTTGAATTTCAGTCGAAAAGTAGAGGAAGTATGTATCTATAAAAAAGAACTATAAAGATACTAGACTATTTCTAAAACTACAAGTAAACAACAACTTATGATTGTTAATAATGTACCCATGTTAAAATCATTATAGTTTGGTTGTTTAATTCTCAATATTGGATTTGAAAGGACTTTGTAATATTAAAATAAAAGGATGTTAGAAATGTCTAAATGGTATACATAGACACTATATTAGAATGTTTAATGTGGAGAGTGTAAAATGGATTCCTTATGCACTGGCAATAGAAATTATCGTACATGTTATGTTGTCTACCATATCACATTTCGCTTATGTATTTGGTATAAAAAGTAAGTATCAAATCCAATTTAAGGTCATCTAATGGTAATTTAGAGCCTTCTTAAGTATTTACAAAATACTAGAGAATTGTCTATGGAAACAACAAATTCCTTATGAAGGAATATTTAGGCTCGAACTTCATAAGAAATATCGAATATAGTATGTCAATCCCAAATTCATGATCAATCTTAGTTAAGAAGCTTTAAATTAAAATTGTTCCAAATGAAAGGTTATGATTGACTAAATGCTAAGTACGTTGTCTTGAATAGCACTACAATAAAAGCTGTATTGAAACAACCCGCAAACCCGTACCCCTTGAATCGACACTATTCTCCAACATATCGACTCAAAGTGAACGGAAATACGAACCATTAGGGTTAAAGAAGAAAGAGGTAGAAGAAAAAGAAACAACACATCAGAATCTTACATCGCAGCGGAATAATATATAATAGTTAATAACTGATCCTTTACACATAAGAAACTATATCTGTTTTATAATTACATTATCAGAGTACAACAAAATCAGAATCAAATACTGGACAGTTATATTAACTTGTCCCACAAACAGAATACACAGTACACACAACACAGCGGAATATACATCAAGTAAGAGTGATACGTCTCGCCATCCAGCTCGTCTCCTGAGCTCCTCAGTATCCTTTCCTGTAATCTATAATACTCGGTCTGACTCGAGCATTATAATAAAATAACACCCAAGTCAGTCTGGAAAACCAGTGTGAGAAAACACACTCAATTGGATTATTAAAGTTTGAAAATTCTTTGATATCAAAAGCATCTCGTAAGACCACGCCACAAATAAACATGTCGGGTTTTTACCTTACGATAGCCAAAACATTTTTATCAAATTCTTTTGATATTATAATAGTGTCTATAGAAAGTAAGATAGAATCTAGCTAAAATGTTTGCATCTCACATTTCAGCAATAGTTGGGCACAATCAAAACCGTAAAGGCGCGTAGGGAGAATGTATTTCCGATAAATGACTAGGCACTGGGCTACCACCTGTCACAGTACCTGGTCTAGATCAGCGTACCGAGGATCCACCCTAAATCCCCTGCAACACAAGACCGGACTACCCCTTACTGGATAGTCCGAGTAAGATCACCTCGCGGTTGGGATCAGCAACCGCCCACACAGCCGAAATAAAAAGGAACATCTAGACAGGGATGACCTCACCCTAATGGGCACCACCCACTTAGCCTTGCTGCATAACCCCTGATTTTCAGTCATTCTCGGTTGATGAGGCTCGAGGCTAAGCGTTACCTTTTTAGAACATTTCACTTAGAATGCCCATCGTCCTCCTGACGATGTTTCGAAAGCATTCATCCATACAAGTCCATTCCGGGTTCGAACGGAACCGAAGGCACTATTCCTACTACATCCATTTGGGAATCACCCTCAGGATTAGTAGCGACTAGACCTTGCACTTTACTGCTCCATCTTCGATTCCAAACTCGTTTCCCCACGAAAACGTACAAACCGGATCGAAGTGGTTTTCGAGAGATAAATCCTGATCCCGGTCTCTTCGAAACGATCAGCGCATTGGCCAATATTGATAGTCGGTTATTTAACTATCAATTAACATTCACAAACATCCATCAAACAATAAATAATTTTCCAAATTATTTATTTACCTCACAAATATCTTCACAAGATATATTTCCATTTTCAACCCTTTTGAAAACAGTTTCATAACCACCTTTCCCTCACGGAATAAATTCACAATATTTCTATTTCCACTGAAATATTACTTCACTTTTATAAACCCAGTTTATAAATTCCATAATCTCATTCTCCTTTTAAAAACACAGTTTCAAATACTCAATCAATTTTCAAATCGATTTTCAAAATCGACTCCATTTTAAAATAAATTCCTTTATTTACACAATGTATTTTAAAACCCATTAATTCCATTAATTCTAAATTTAACTTCTTAATTAGGATTTAAAATCTTATTTAAACTGAAAATATAAATTTTCATAAAGTTCCTTTTATTTATTCCTATCCCATTTAAATTCCGAATTTAAAAATAAATCTTTCATTCCTTTAACTAATATCACTTAAGTCTTAAAATTCATTATTTCCCCTTTTTATTCAAAAACTCCTTTCCATACCCGGAATTTATTTACTAGAATTTAAATATCACTTTTATCTTTTCCCAATTCATTCTTTAATTTATTTAAATTCTCTATAATTATTTTACTTAAAAATTCTCTTATATTTTCTTTTCAAAAATCCAATTCTATATATTTTGATAACTCGGTATACCGAAAGGTATATTCAATCAAACCATAGCATCTAATATTCTAATTATCAATATAATTCATCACAGAATATCAAATAATCATATCACAGAATTATTAGAACAAACTAAATAACTTTGAGGAATCCAGTTGGATCCCTCCAACCTGTTTCCCTGCATCCACAGATGTTAGCACAATACCAATTCCACTTCGAGGTGGAATATCGCGGTATATGGGTTTATAAAATATCATCCGCTATTATGCGGCGCATAGGGTCTCATCCGCTATATAATGCGGGAAATCAATCACTCCAATATATATATATATACACTACTATATATAATATACCACAACCAATCAATTCAATCATTCAACCAAATATTTAAATTTAACCATTTAAATTTAAATAAAACCCAGATGAGTGAGATTAACTCACCTTTGATTTTTAATTTGCAATTCACTTCCAACTTGTCTTGTCTTCTTCACGATTTTGACCTTGTATAAACAATTCACGATTTATTACTATTTGAATAAATCAAACAATTTATTTTCCCTTTTATAATTTAATTAACTAATAATTAAATTTGGACTAATAACTTATTCTAAACAACTTCCCTATAATAAATATTATTAGTAACTAAAATAATTAAATGAGTTTAAACAAATTAATCACCTAAATAAATTATTTTGAAATAACTAGTAAATTGTATTTATATTTTTTTTTTCAAATTGCATATAAAATAATTTATATAGATTTTATAGAAATCTAATTTATATATATAACTTTAACATTTCTGAAATTCCTATATATATATATATATTTCTATTTCCTAACTTATATGCATATATATAATATTATTAAATTGAAAAAACAAATTAAACCTCGACTCAACCTCTGTCGAGTTCGAAAATCAAACAGAACCCAAGCCCACATGCCGTAATCGCAGCCTCCACAACCGTGAACCATCGGCGGCGTCAAGTTCGCCTTCCAACCCCAATCTCCCCATGCGACCAAAACCTATTCGCCAGTCATCCCCTCGCTCTGCTCGAAATCGAGCCTTATCCTCCAGCCTTCCAACTGTCGAACTGCCGTACCTACGCCCCCACCATCGGCTCGCTTCCAATTGCGCGCGAGAGACACCACGGCGACAACCCTACGCGTGCCTCCACCCACGCATCCACACACACCTTTTGCTTCGCCATCGAGTCCAATCGCCGCCCCTACCAGGTCGACATTCGTGCGATCGAGCCACCAAACGTGATTCCGCCTCCCTATCCCCTTCGCGATACCATCTCGCGTTCGCTTCTGCATACACGCCTCGATCTCTCCTGCCTTGCAATGTAATCGCGATCGTGAGTACTTTTTTTTTCTACTGATTCGATCTTGGATTTAGAAATGAGGGAGGGAGGATCCGTTCGGCCATACCTCTTTTTTTTCTGCTCGATTTATTTTTCTGATTTTATTTTGAAAAAGGAAGCAGCGCGATTTTAAGTTTGAACGAGATTTCAATGTATAAAATTTTCTCAGATGTTTTGGCTCGATTTTAGCTTCTAAGAGAAGAGAAAGGGTACGTGATTTAACAGAAAGGAACGATGTGGTTTTAATAGAAAGAGAGAAGTGATGCCTTGCGTGTTTGAATGGTTTGGCTACAGTGATTTGAAATGATGGGAAAAGGTTATGAGGTGAAATAATTTCAGCTGAAAGTGACAAAGATAAATATATTTTTAAATTAAATTCAAACTGTCTCGATAAATGCTACTCAAAATCTCGACCTCCTATCGAGACATGCCGATAGGCGTTCATAATGTTATAACCCTATTTCAAACACAATGGAAAAGGTTTCGAGTCCTAATTCGATCATATGGAGAAAATAGCTTTTTGGACTCAGTTATTAAATTGAATTTTCGATATAGATTTAAGCGCGTTTATATATCGTATGCTCACACAATAACTCCAATCACTATGAAAATTGAAATCCGATAATAATACACTATTACGGATCCAATGGAACTAGTTTTGTCGAATTCCAAGACTGTGCCTCGGAAGGCTATTTTTAAATACCGATTTAAACGATATATTTTCAAAACTTAACAAAATACTTCCAAATTCAAGTTTAACACTTTTACTATCTTCAGTACTATCAATATAAATTTTACAAGCCTTTAAAATATTTTTTAACAGGCTTAAAACTGCAGATTCAATAATTTACCCAATTTCAGTTATTAAATCCAATAACTTAATTGCTAAATAAATAATAATATTTGAAATTCAAGTTAAACTACCTTTCAAGTATTTAAAATCAATTAAATATTTCAATTTCAAATGCTCAAAAATTCCGAGTCGTCACATGTATAATGCACAAATTTATAACTAAGCTAGGGTGATTCCAATTGTTAAGAATCACTTAACATTTTTATGTGATAACAATGCCACAATACAGTCACAAAAGAATCTATATCTCACTAGAAGTTGAGAAACATACTCTAAAGAGTTCCACGTGATAAAGACAGTTTATCAGTGTCAGAGAGAGTTGATTGACAAGGTAGATAGTTAAGATAATATAACATATCCATTCACCAAGGGACTAGCACAATGAATTTTGAGAAAACTGATCGAACAAATGGGAATAAGATTCCATAATTGACCCCAAGTGCAAGTGGAAGATTGATAAAGTTAGAGGTATGCCCTAAGGGCAATTATGTAATTTGTTACATATATCTGACTCTATAACCGATCTTGTTCAAAATAAAGACATTTGCTTTCTATTATATACTTTGATTATATGATGATATAATTAATTAACTAATCAATTTAAGTATATAAACAAGAAAATCTTTAAATGAAATGTTATGTGATTGTAGTTGCGAAGAGTTGCAATCGTGAGTTTTTTTTTTGAAATTGGGTACTTAAATGGTAGTATATATTAGTACAACAAGTCTTAAGTAGTATACAACATATTATATGTCAATATATGCTCGAATCACGCTACATATCGAACCCGTGACCTCCTGCACCAAAGTTGAAGAACCTAACCCCTAGAACAGTGGTGTTGGTCATCGTGAGTAGTTAATCACAATGTAAAATAATATTTTATTTTAAATATTCTTAGTCAAGATGTTTCGAGAAAGGATACATATACATCTGTTGAGACCAGAGTATGTAACATTCTTCAAATGTTAGGTAATATATTACTCAAGACTGCTGGAGGCACGTACAAATAGTTATTGGATATCTATGGAATAACTCGTTCGAGAGTACCATATTGGTTAATAACAACTAAGTCAAACAGTTAATCTCGAAGTGACGATACTACTCAATTCTTCTAACTTGGGAACATTGTCAAACTTTAATGTGGAAACTCCACTTTGATTATAGTTAAATTGTGACATGACATCCAACGAATGATTATAGTTGAGTCTGAGTTGTACATTGGAAGTGAAACACTATTCAATAGAGAATTCATCGAGGTTAGTATCACAGTCATATGTAGTCAATTCAAAGTCAAAATCTCTAGACAAAGTAGTACGGTTAATATAAATGTTATTATTGAACCAAGAACTTTGTTTATAGAACAACCAAGTTAAATATGAACAATATTGGAATTTCGTTCAAAAAGAAATTCCACAAGTCCTAATGTGATATGGTATTGACGAAGAAAATTGGTGTAAATAATCATTACTAATTGATATTGCTTAAAAAATTATAAAATATGATTTTACTAAAAAGGCCTGTAAGCGATGAATTCGGCCAAACTATCACACTACTAGCTAAGGTGACATGCAAACATTAATATTTGAATTGTTCGGTATTGATTGCTGACGGAATTCACACCTTCGAGTTACACAACCATATTTGTGAGTTCTCCCAAAAACCACATGATTTAGTTAATTTATAAAATGTTGTGAATTGATTAAATTAATTAATAGTTGAAAAATATTTATTATTATTTAATTTGTTTGATGTTTTGGTGTTGTTAGTATTTGGATGTATATATAAAATTTATATACGCCTGTATCTATATACGATATCGATATATGTTTAAAGGAGTTTTAAATATAGTTATAACTTGACCAACTTTTGAAAATAATTTTCTGTGTGATGAAATGATATGGCATGTCATGCTAGAGAGAGAGGAAGTGATATGGATAAGATTTGATTGAAAATTAATTAAGGATTTAAATTGGAAGTTTCTAAGAGAGAATAAGAAAGGATTTTATTCTCTCATTAAAAAAATCATCTCATTCATTTTCTTTCCTATATTCATTCTTTCTTTCATTTTTTTCCTTTTTCTCCTCCTCTTCCTGCCATGGTTGAGATTTCATCATCCCCTTTCAAAAATATTTTCAACCCCAATTAAAAATGAAAACATCAAATAAAATAAACATAAGTGCTTTATTTATCTCTTACAAGGATTGGATGTGAATCTTGGAGATCTGAGGAGAATTCTCAAATCTATTACTTTTTGGCTAGATTTGAAAAGTACCTCATATTTTAATTTTTCTATTAAACGTAATATGATCATCATAATCTTGGTTGCATATACTATTGGCTTATTTTGATTTGAAATTATTTATGTAATTTGAATCATTTTTTGAATGAATTGATTTTGTTTTTAATTTGATAAATCAAAACATAGATCTATGTATGATTAAAAAATGCTTTAATTATCGATCTATGTTTTAAAATCTCAAATCAAAGTGTAATTTTTTTCTAGATCTGAAAGTTTGTATACACATATTATTTTCATTAGTACTGAAACAGAAACTTTATTTGCACATGTAGTTACTTTGAATTGAATATAATCATGCAGTTTGAATACTTCGTTGAATGAATTGGTTTGTTTCAATCTAATAAATTGAAATAGAAATTTCCATATGATTAAAACAATGTTTTGGTCATAAAACTAAGTTTCAAATTTAATTACAATAATATTCTTAATATGTAACGTAATTTAATGTTTCGAATGTTTTTATTTGAATATTTTAAAAAATTGTTAATATCTTGTTTAATTTATGTGTTCAGCTTTGGCCTTATGATATTAAAAAAACTAAATTTAATTTTGTAACGACTCGGAATTTTAGTCATTTGAATTTGAAATATTTAATAAATTTTAAATATGAAAATATTAGTTTTATAAGCCAAATATCATAAATTTCAAATATCGAGATTTATATTTAATAACAGAAATTTTAAATTTAAAAATTTGAATAGCGATTTAAATAATTGGAATTTGTTTAAACCTTGAATTTAATGTAAATAAAAATGGTTTCGAAGTTTGATTTAAATTCAGAATAAATAAAAATGGGGTAATAATTTTTTTTAAATAATTAGATTTATAAGTGATTTATTTAGTTCTAATAATAATTTGTTTTAATTAATGTGTGAAATTATCATTCCAAAGCACTGTCTCAGATTTTAACGTAACAGTGCCATTGGAACCGTAATAATAAATTTTTATATGCCGGTGAATTTTGTAGCGATCGGACGTATCGTTTGGTCATGCGAGCTTGAAACGCATATAAATCTATTAAAGGAAACTTAATTAACATAATTTGATTTAAAGGAAATTTAATTAACATAATTGGATTTTAAAAACTAACTTATTTATATGATCGAATTAGAGCCCGATAATAGTTCAATGTATTCGGAATAGGGGCATTTAATACAGAACGCCTGTTAGCACGCTTAGTTAGGAGTTCGAGATTCTAGGGTGCGTGAAGCTTGATATTTCGAATAAAAAAATAATCTACCTTATGTTTTAAACCATACCTCAACTGGATGCACATACCCTCCATCACATTCTTGCCCATACCTCCTTCTCCCATTTATTCTTACCTGATAAAGAGAAGCAAGCATTTTTAAATTTCAAAATTAAAAATCAAATTCTCCACTCATAGAAAAATCACATAAATGGATTCTTTGAACTCATACGATCATTGGCTTCAATCCAATACACTCGTAGTCGTGTACGATCGCGTTTGGGGTAAATATCTTTCTCGACCGTGAATTAGGGTTCACGATTTCTCAATCACTAGTCGTTGTTAGGTGATATAGAGGATTGGTTTAAGATCGGGGGTTGAGGGGCACCTTTGGCCAGCGTTTAGTGATGTACGGTCGAGGTTTGGAGAGGCTGATGGTTGCTACAGCAGCCATAGGATGGCCAGGTCGTGTTTCAGATGGAGGATCTAGGCGTTGTTCGTAGTGATGGTCGAAGGTGCTTGCAAGAGAGGTTCGTCGACGAAGTCGGTTTGCCGTTTAGTGGTGAGACGAGGGAGTTAGGAGAAGAGAGAACGTGCGAGTGTGGGTTATGCACATTCTGTGCATGTACAGGATGATGAGTGAGGAGGAGAAGATGGATTAGCAAATTGATTTGGGGGTACTAATGATTAAGGGTTGTAATTAGTGATTAGTTTAATTACTTAATTTCAATAGCTTGTAAATCGAATAACTTTTGCATACAAGGTCGAATTCGAACATGTGAGGAGTCAAAACTTAGAGCTTATCTATGTGATGATGTAATTAACTTGCCGTATTCCAGTTCCTATGCTGTTAGGGATGTCTGGAAATTTTTTGAAAACGGATTATATACCCGGTCAGAATTTACATGCTTATGGGGTGATGATTCTCATTCAATCAATAGAGTTTATAAGTTAATTGCATACTCTTCAACCACTACTCAATTTCCTTGGCACATAAGAATTTGGACTTATAATTCCACTCCTCGTCACAACTTGCTTCTTTAGAGAGTTATCAAGGGGTGTCTTCACACTCGTGATAGGCTATTTTCTATGGGATTGATTCGGTTTTCTAATTGTTTACTGTGTGGCCATCATGTTGAATCTATTGATCATCTGTTTTTTGCTTGTCAGTTCTCCTTCTATATATGGAAGAGCATATTGTGTCATTGTCACCTCCATAAGCCTTCTTTTGATTCTAAACTTGAATGGTACACTATCTTTAAGGCTACCAGATGGAGATGTTCAAAATCTATGCTACTTCTAAAAGTTTTAAAAGCCTTTATTCAACTGATTTGGACTGAAAGAAATGCAAGGGTGTTTTGGGGAATTCGTTCCTCTAAACACAGCCTCTTTCGTGCCTTAGTCAGTGCTTTGTAACTGTTGAGGTGGATCTTTGCCATCTGCATCTTGTCATGCTTGTAATCAGTTGGTTTTTGCTGCTTGGAGTCCTCTTATGAAATGCTTCGAGTCTTTCCTAGGTCTTCTGTTCTGCTGCAGTTCTCAAGTTGGAAGTGTGGTTGCTTGGTGGTTTGCCTTGGTCTGCTTGGAGTTCTTTACTTCTCTTCGGGCTCTCTTTTGTCTACTATTTTGTCTTTCTTCTTGTAATTTTTGGTCTTTCTTCTTTCCTGTTTTCTGTGTATTTCTTTATTTATGCTTGTAATACTTTTTACATGTTATAAATAAAAGGTAGGGGTCCTTTTATCCCTGTTGGATTTGCTAAAAAAACAAATTGCCATTTAGGTTGGAGTTGGTTTTTGAGACGGGAAATGATTTTAAATCTGAAATTAGGTTCGGAAAATATTTTGTTTTAAGAGATTTAATTTCTATTTTATTCCAAACTTATTATCTGTCTTTCTAAGTCATTTAGAAATGGTTTAAGGGATTATTTATTTATATTTAATATTGTTTTAAAGACTATTTCTTTATATTTAATACTATTTTAAAGTTATTTATCAATATTTTAATATTTTGAAAAGCTAATTATTTAAATAATTAATATGGCTTGAAATTAATATAATGATTTATTAATAATGTTTTGGAAATTAACTATTATTATAATTTTGAAAATTTATTTATTATTATTCTATTAATAATGTTTTGAAATTTTTAGTTATTATTTTTAAGATGTTTTAAGGTTAATAATTATTATTTATATATAATGTTTTTTAATAATTATTATTATATAATAGAGTTTTGAAGTAAATGTTTATTATTTATTAATAAATGTTTTCGAAATTTATAAATAGATTTTTATAAATGGTTTCAAAGATTTATAAGGAGTTTATAAATAATTTTAGAATCGGATAAAAAGAAAATCTTTCTCAGTTTGTAAATATACTTATACAATTAAGATAAGTATATGAGTACATTTTCTAAGTTGTGAAGTGTAATGTTCGTGAATATAATTATACCATTGAGATAAGTATATGGATATTTTTCCAAGTATTGAAAATATAGGGATTTGTGCATATATCTTTGTAAAGGTGTTTTTATGCAAGTAATTTACAAAGTGATTCTAATTAATGAAATAATTCATATAAGAGGTTAGTGGTTGCTTATCTGCTTAACCAATGTTAGTTTTCCCTATGGAATTAAATCCTTGATTTGGATGTGTGTTTGTTGATAGTTAAATAACCGACTATGAAATATGGACCCAAAACATAACTTTGGAAATATCTAGGAGAAATACATGAGCTATATGGCACAGTCATCTCCGATGATGTTGTACTGGGCGTATAGATCTCATTTCGTTCTCCTAGGATAAATGATAAGCAAATCCATCCACTAACGGTTAGGAGGTGACTTCCGCTCTTATCTTTGACTATTTATTTCCTAAAGAACCGGGGTTGAGTTTACCAAAAATTATCGAAAGTTGTTTCGAAGAGACCGGGATCGAACCTGGTTGGTGAGGTTCACGAATGATACGGAGTTCTCGCTTTGTGTTTGGTGGCGAGCAAGAGACTCTTTCCCCTATAGTCCTGGAGAGGTAGTATAATGTAACGACCCGTATTTTTAACGGATCGACAAGTTCGACAGAATTTGGAATTTTAGAGTTTTTGAGCCATTTCAGATTTTAGGCGAAAATGGCTAAGTCCTGAGTCGTGAACGACTTAGTGTAAGTCGTGAGTCGTATACGACTTAGGGGATAGGAGCGACTCAGGGATTTGACTAGTTAAGGGTGTAAGGATAAGTCGTTTGAACGACTTAAGGGGTAGGCGCGACTTAAGGACTGTGCGAGATAAGGCTTAAGTTGTAACAGTTAAGTCGTGACCGAGTTAAGGTGATGAGTCGTACCTAGTTATCTGATGAGTCGTACCCAAGTCATCTGATGAGTCGTATCCTGGTTATCTGATGAGTCGTCTGACCAGTTGAGTCGTAACCCCAGCTATTTGTTAAGTCGTGACCGACTCAGTAGTTGGCTGCTAGGTTATAAGTCGTAGAATGGGTTATCTCGTCTAACCAGTTAAGTCGTGGACGAGTTAAGGGATGAGTCGTAAGCTGTTGAGTCGCGCGTAGGTGATAACTCGCGCAAGTGGATGAGTCGTAGCCTTTGTGATGAGTCGTATACGAGTTAGTAGTTGAGTCGTCTAACCAAGTAAGGCGTGCGCATTTAAGTCGTAGACAGGGGGTCTGGTGAGTCGTAGGCGCATGCTATAAGTCGGAGACGACTTAGGAGATAGCTGTTTTGTCGTGAGTCATAGGCAGAAGTGTGTTAAGTCGTTGAGTCGTAGGGCTTTGAGTCGTAAGTCGTAAATGACTCATGGAGGCAGACGAGATAGGGATTTCAGCTATAAATAGGAGAGCTTCTCTTCATTTTTGGGATCCGGATTTTGAAGCGACGAAGTGCTGCCATTTTGAGAGCTCGACTTCTACACTTCTTCACTTCTTTTCTCCACTCTAATCTAGTGCTTCCATCCATCCAAATCGAAGATCAAGATTGAAGATTCAAGAGCTTAGATTGGAGATCTTCATCTTTTCAAGAGAGATTTCTTCGTTTGAAGCGGATTCGTGATAGATCAAGCTTGATCCCTTGCTGTCCAGATCTGAAGCGTGTTGATTAGAGGTTGTTTAGGTGATTTGGTGAGTGGTGATTATCTCTCACACGGATCCAAAGGAGTATATCGGATTGTTGGCTCGATTTGGTGTTAAAATAGGGATTTCCATGCATTTTCTTCATCCAAAGTGTAGATCCATATAGATCCATTATTCATGATGATGTTACATCCATTTTATCATATGTTAACCTATGCAAGTTCATTCATCAAGTTTGTAGAGATATAATCCATGTTTTCATGCATATTGGACTTTCAACTCTTTAATTACGAAAATGCCATTATTGTTATAATTGTCTACTTAGATCATATTTGAATGCTTGATTGTTTGGATTGATGTTTGATTTGATTGATTGTTATGAACTAGATGATTGATGATTAGATTTAGACCGAAGACGATTCAAAAGCTAAGGGAAAGGCTCTTGAATTGGGAAAGCTGCTCGTGGCATATGTAGCGGGATGATGAAGCTCTTATGCATAGATTCGATGATGTGATGTTGAGATGAGGCTTTGCGAGGATGTAATGAAGCGAGTCATCATGTGATGAAGACTTGGTCTAATCCAGACGGGATCATTCCAAGCATGTTGATAACTCGGTGATATGATTCGAGTTGAGGATAATGAATGGATATGAGAATAGTCGTCGAGGAGGATGACTAGGAGGTTTGGATAGCATCGTTGTTGAAGGTTCTAGCATGCTCTAAGGAAGAGTACGTTTGGGCAGATTCGATAGTCCCAACGACTAACTGTTGATGGTCGAGTACTCTGGGCAGATTCGATAGTCCTAGGCACGGGCTGCGACGACGTGCGGGAGTTATGTCTAGAACCGGGGTTTCCATTAGCCCTTGACGGACGGCTGAAAGAATGTGCCGGTCATTCAATTAACGGTGATATCGAAGCAATGATAACAGTGATAGCCAGAGTCATGGATGTTTGGTTGTAACGTCATTTCGGACTCAAGAGCGGTATTTTCTGGGTGCTTATCTGATTTAGGCCTTGGTACTTGGAAAACATCGCCCTTGACTCGAGTGATAATAGCTTTACTTTAAATTGTATGCTCTGCTATGTTTGCTTCTGCTTAGTGTGTGTCTGGGGGCTATCACTATAGAATGAGGTTGGAGTGGGAGGGTTGTATTCCTATTCCTTTTCCTTTATGCTCTTTTGGTATGTTGTTAGTTAATTTACTGCTCACTAAGACTGTTGTCTGACTCAAGGCTTTATGTTTTAATTCTTATTGCTTTGGGCTGTTCGTCCATTTTGGGACGGGCAGACTAGGTAGCAGGTGACAGGTGCTGTTCTGTTCTCACGATGTTGATATCGAAGACGAGCTGGAGGGTTGCATATTATCTTCTTATTATATGTACTGGATATTCCGCTGTTTTGTATTCTCTGAGAGATATGTAGTGAGGCTAGATGTATTGACTATGTGGATGCTTGTATTCAACTATTATGGAGTTTTATATGATGTCATTTTGTTCTGTAAAGCTTCACTATACATATGTTCTATTGTATTTTGTCCATGCGCTGTGAGAAATACGATAGATTTTGTTGTGTTTAATTTACCCTGACAATCGTCCATGGTCACCTGGCACACTTTACAGCGCACTATCTCTAGATTCGGTGCAGGGGTCATGGGCGGTCGTCACATTTGGTATCAGAGCATTGGTTAATCGATTTTACCCAACGCTCGCTGTCGTAACTACGTATGAGAGACGTAATTGTAATTTTGATGGATGACTACTATATATAATATAGTAGCTTAGTAGAGTTTGAATCCTTTATGCAGTTGTTTCTCTAGATGTTCTAATCATTCCTTTTTATAGATATTGAGAATGAGTCGAAGAGGGAGACCAGCTGCTAGGGAAGGCCGTGCTACTGAAGAGACTGCTGATTATGCAGCCATGTTCGAAGCTATGATGACTTCGATCATGAGAAGGATACCAGTTCCGGGGGCGGCAGTTGATGTTGGAGTTCAAGTCCAAACTCCGAAACCAGTGGATTTTGCTAAGTTGTGCAAGGATTATACTGCTCTTGGAGGAAAGGTTTTCTAGGGAACAGAATCAACTATTGAGGTCCATAGGTGGATAGATGCTTGTAGAAGGATCTTTGGTGATTTGGGAATTGATGATGCAACTAGGAGGAAGTTGGCATCAAGGCAGCTTCAAGGGAGAGCTTCTGATTGGTGGAACTCTATTACCATCGATACTCCGGAGGAAGAGATTACTTGGGAGCAATTCCAAGTCAGATTTGAAGCTAAGTTCATTTCTACAGCTCAGAAGTCAGTTCTGTTCAAGAGGTTTGTGGAGCTCAAGCAAGGCGGAAGATCTGTTCTTGAGTATGTTTCTGAGTTTGAAGCTTTGTCCAAGTATGCCCGGTCATATATTGAGTCTGCATATCAGAAGAATGAGAAGTTTGTGACAGGCTTGGACAGCTATCTTGGGAGACAGTTGGTGGATCATTTGGACGATTCATTTGAGAAGCTTGTGGAGAAAGCTCTTAGGCATGAGAGTCTGTTTTCTAAGGAAGGATCTGTTGTTGCTGTGACCAGGGAAGAGTCTAAACCCCAGTAGGGTGGAAACAAGAAGAGGAAGCAGCAGCAGCAGAAGGGTAAGGATGGCCAGAAGAAGCCGAAAGGCGAGGTGACTTGCTACAATTGTCAGCAGAAGGGCCATTTCTCTAAGGATTGTAAGAATCCGAAGGTGCCAATGAAGTGTCACAACTGTGACAAGCCGGGGCACATCAGGAAGAATTGTCCAGAACCGAGGAAGGACAAGCAGATTGTGCAAGCTTATGCTTTGGGAGCTGTTCCGTCGTCTTCAAAAGCTCCTACTGCTGAAGAGAAGGGAAAGAGTGTGGTTGTTCAAGGTACTCTTTTCCTATGTGGTGTTCCGGTTAGAGTTCTGTTTGATACTGGAGCGTCGCATTCGTTTGTTTGTAATGAACTCGTAGGCCGGTTAGGTTTGGCACCGGATATTGTTGATAGGCCATTGGTTGTGACTAATCCAGTTGGGGGTTCGTCTTGTTTGTGTATGTTATGCCGTGGTCTAGTTGTGTCGAGTCATGGTTGCTCTTTTATTTGTGATTGCTTTGTTCTGAACTTTGCGGGGTTCGGAATTATCTTGGGTATGGACTGGCTTAGGAAGTATGCGGCAAAGGTTGATTGCGAAAGGCTAGAAGTGACAGTCGAGAATGTGGAGGGGCGAAAGGTTGTAATACGATGTAAGCATGAGGAAGGCGTCTTCATGAGCTTCATGTATTCGCTGGTTGTTCCACGGGATGGACTGTCATCGGTGCCAATCGCTAATGGATTCGAGGATGTCTTTGACGAAGTCAAAGGGTTGCCGCCGCATAGAGAGATCGAGTTTCGAATAGATCTAGTAGAAGGAGCCAGACCTGTTGTGATGCCTCTTAGGCGGATGGCGCCTAGGGAACAGCAGGAGTTGAGGGTGCAAGTTGATGACCTTTTACAAAAAGGATTCATTCGGCGTAGTGTGTCCGAGTGGGGTGCACCAGTTGTGTTTGCAACCAAGGCAGATGGGTCGTTGAGATTGTGCGTCGATTATCGTGAGCTGAATAAGGTGACTAAGAAGAACAAGTATCCATTGCCGAGAATAGATGACTTGTTTGATCAGCTTCACGAAGCTAAGGTGTTTTCTCAGATGGATTTGGCAACGGGATTTCACCAGTTGAGAGTGGCTAAGGATAGTGTGCCGAAGACTGCTTTTAGGACACCATCCGGTTTCTTTGAGTGGCTGGTAATGCCGTTTGGATTGACTAACGCGCCAGCATATTTTGTGGATCTTATGAATAGAGTGTTCAGAGATCAGTTGAACAAGTTCGTACTTGTGTTCGTGGATGATATTCTGATTTATTCCAGAACGGAAGAGGAGCACAAGATGCACTTGCGTATGGTTTTGGAAATCTTGCGGAAACATCAGCTGAAGGCTAAGTTTTCGAAGTGTCACTTCTGGAAGAGTGAAGTGAGGTTCTTAGGCCATGTGATTTCTGGAAATGGAATAGCGGTTGATCCCGCTAAGGTGGCAGCAATCCAAGATTGGGTTAGACCTAAGAATGCATCTGATGTGAGAAGTTTTCTTGGATTAGCAGGATATTATCGACGGTTTATCAAAGACTTCTCCAAGGTAGCTGCACCGTTAACAGGATTGACGAAGAAGAACCAAGTGTTCAGTTGGGATGCTAAGTGTGAGCAAGCTTTCGGAATCCTGAAAGAGCGATTGATGAGTGCTCCTGTTTTGACTATTCCTAGTGGGAATGATGAGATGGTGGTTTACACCGACGCATGTGGTACTGGACTTGGAGCGGTGCTGATGCAGAGAGATAAAGTTGTTGCGTATGCCAGTCGACAACTGAAGCCGCATGAAAGGAATTACCCGACTCATGATTTGGAGTTAGCGGCGATTGTTTTTGCTCTGAAGATGTGGAGGCATTATTTGTTGGGAGTTCGATTCGAGTTGTTTACGGATCACAAGTCGTTGAAGTATCTTTTCTCCCAAAAGGATTTGAATCTTCGGCAGCAACGTTGGCTAGAGTTTTTGGCATCATATGATTTTGGTATAGCTTATACTCCGGGAAAAGGTAACGCAATGGCAGATGCGTTAAGTCGAAGACATGCAGGATTGGGGGCCATGTTTTCTGAATGGAAGAATCTCGAGTATTTAGCTGGATTTGACTTCAGGACTAGATGCGAATTGGAACCTGAGATGTTGGCAAACTTATCAATAAGACCCACTCTTGTGGAAAGGATTGGTGAGAGCCAAAAGCGAGATGATAAGCTTGTCAAGATTATCCGTGAATTGGAATCTGGATTGGATCCAGAAAAGGATAAAGGATTCGAAGTCGATCGAGAGGGTTGGCTTCGGAAGCAAGGACGACTAGTTGTTCCTGATATAGATGAATTGAGGAGTGAAGTTCTGAAGGAAAGTCATCACTCGAAGTTGACAATTCATCCAGGTGGAAATAAGATGTATCGGGATATGAAGAGAACCTACTACTGGGAAGGTATGAAGAAGGATGTTGGAAATTTTATTTCCAAATGTATGAACTGCCAGTTGGTAAAAGCTGAACAGAAGAAGCCAAGTGGATTGCTTCAGCCATTAGAAGTTCCTACATGGAAGTGGGAGCAAGTATCGATGGATTTTATTGATGGATTGCCTAGAACCAGAACGGGAAATGAAGGGATTTGGGTTATCATTGATCGTTTGACTAAGAGTGCACGATTCATTCCTGTTCGATCGACTAGGACTGCATCAAAGTTGGCTGAGTTGTATGTTAAGTGGATAGTTCGTTTCCATGGTATTCCGAAGAGTATAGTGAGCGATCGAGACCCATTGTTCACTAGTGGATTTTGGAAGAGCTTCCAGGAAGTCTTGGGAACCGAGTTGTGTTTGAGTATAGCTTATCATCCCCAAACAGATGGTCAGACCGAGAGAGTCAACCGAGTTTTGGAAGATCTTCTTAGAGCATGTGTTTTGGACTTCGGAGGATCATGGGAAGATCACCTTCATTTGGTGGAGTTTGCATACAACAACAGTTACCAGTCAAGCATTGGTATGGCACCGTATGAGGCATTGTATGGAAGGCCATGTAACTCTCCGACATGTTGGTTGGAAACTGGATAAAAGTTGATGCTTGGGCCAGAGATGATTCGTCAGACTTCAGATTGTATAGAGATCATTCGGCAACGAATGAAGGCAGCCCAAGATCGTCAGAAGAGTTATGCCGATAAGCGTCGTAAGGATTTGGAATTCGACGTAGGAGATATGGTTTTTGTGAAGATTTCTCCACTGAAGAATGTTATTCGATTCGGGAAGAAAGGAAAATTGACTCCGAGATTTGTCGGACCATTCCCGATCATCGAGCGAATTGGAAAGCTCGCCTATAGGTTGGAGTTACCTGAGAAGATGTCGGGTGTGCACAATGTTTTTCATGTATCATATCTACGGAAGTATGTGCACGACTCGAATACAATGGTTTCTGCTGATAACTGTGAAGACTTCGAAGTTGATCCAGTCGATAGAAGACCTCGTAAGCCGCTTCGTGTTGTTGAAACCGACATGAAACAGCTTAGGAGGAAGGTAGTTAAGTTGCTCAAGATACAATGGAGTGACGATGAGAACGACTGTACGTGGGAGGTGGAAGAGAGGATGAAGGCAGCTCATCCTGAACTCTTCAAGGTATGGCCCTAAGGTGTCGTATCATCTAACAACATTGTAACTTGTTCTAAGTCTTAGAATTCTGTACGCTAAGCTAGAATTGGATGCATGGTTTGCTGATTGTTATGGTTGGTAGGCGTACAGAATAGTCTTCGATTGCTTTGTTTGTTTGGAATTTCGGGGGCGAAATTCCTAAGGGGGAGAGAATGTAACGACCCGTATTTTTAACGGATCGACAAGTTCGACAGAATTTGGAATTTTAGAGTTTTTGAGCCATTTCAGATTTTAGGCGAAAATGGCTAAGTCCTGAGTCGTGAACGACTTAGTGTAAGTCGTGAGTCGTATACGACTTAGGGGATAGGAGCGACTCAGGGATTTGACTAGTTAAGGGTGTAAGGATAAGTCGTTTGAACGACTTAAGGGGTAGGCGCGACTTAAGGACTGTGCGAGATAAGGCTTAAGTTGTAACAGTTAAGTCGTGACCGAGTTAAGGTGATGAGTCGTACCTAGTTATCTGATGAGTCGTACCCAAGTCATCTGATGAGTCGTATCCTGGTTATCTGATGAGTCGTCTGACCAGTTGAGTCGTAACCCCAGCTATTTGTTAAGTCGTGACCGACTCAGTAGTTGGCTGCTAGGTTATAAGTCGTAGAATGGGTTATCTCGTCTAACCAATTAAGTCGTGGACGAGTTAAGGGATGAGTCGTAAGCTGTTGAGTCGCGCGTAGGTGATAACTCGCGCAAGTGGATGAGTCGTAGCCTTTGTGATGAGTCGTATACGAGTTAGTAGTTGAGTCGTCTAACCAAGTAAGGCGTGCGCATTTAAGTCGTAGACAGGGGGTCTGGTGAGTCGTAGGCGCATGCTATAAGTCGGAGACGACTTAGGAGATAGCTGTTTTGTCGTGAGTCATAGGCAGAAGTGTGTTAAGTCGTTGAGTCGTAGGGCTTTGAGTCGTAAGTCGTAAACGACTCATGGAGGCAGACGAGATAGGGATTTCAGCTATAAATAGGAGAGCTTCTCTTCATTTTTGGGATCCGGATTTTGAAGCGACGAAGTGCTGCCATTTTGAGAGCTCGACTTCTACACTTCTTCACTTCTTTTCTCCACTCTAATCTAGTGCTTCCATCCATCCAAATCGAAGATCAAGATTGAAGATTCAAGAGCTTAGATTGGAGATCTTCATCTTTTCAAGAGAGATTTCTTCGTTTGAAGCGGATTCGTGATAGATCAAGCTTGATCCCTTGCTGTCCAGATCTGAAGCGTGTTGATTAGAGGTTGTTTAGGTGATTTGGTGAGTGGTGATTATCTCTCACACGGATCCAAAGGAGTATATCGGATTGTTGGCTTGATTTGGTGTTAAAATAGGGATTTCCATGCATTTTCTTCATCCAAAGTGTAGATCCATATAGATCCATTATTCATGATGATGTTACATCCATTTTATCATATGGTAACCTATGCAAGTTCATTCATCAAGTTTGTAGAGATATAATCCATGTTTTCATGCTTATTGGACTTTCAACTCTTTAATTACGAAAATGCCATTATTGTTATAATTGTCTACTTAGATCATATTTGAATGCTTGATTGTTTGGATTGATGTTTGATTTGATTGATTGTTATGAACTAGATGATTGATGATTAGATTTAGACCGAAGACGATTCAAAAGCTAAGGGAAAGGCTCTTGAATTGGGAAAGCTGCTCGTGGTATATGTAGCGGGATGATGAAGCTCTTATGCATAGATTCGATGATGTGATGTTGAGATGAGGCTTTGCGAGGATGTAATGAAGCGAGTCATCATGTGATGAAGACTTGGTCTAATCCAGACGGGATCATTCCAAGCATGTTGATAACTCGGTGATATGATTCGAGTTGAGGATAATGAATGGATATGAGAATAGTCGTCGAGGAGGATGACTAGGAGGTTTGGATAGCATCGTTGTTGAAGGTTCTAGCATGCTCTAAGCAAGAGTACGTTTGGGCAGATTCGATAGTCCCAACGACTAACTGTTGATGGTCGAGTACTCTGGGCAGATTCGATAGTCCTAGGCACGGGCTGCGACGACGTGCGGGAGTTATGTCTAGAACCGGGGTTTCCATTAGCCCTTGACGGACGGCTGAAAGAATGTGCCGGTCATTCAATTAACGGTGATATCGAAGCAAT
This sequence comes from Allium fistulosum, assembly GCA_030737815.1. Classification (NCBI taxonomy): domain Eukaryota; kingdom Viridiplantae; phylum Streptophyta; class Magnoliopsida; order Asparagales; family Amaryllidaceae; genus Allium; species Allium fistulosum. The sequence continues at coordinate 1,185,678,974 of CM060904.1, read as the reverse complement.
GATAACAGTGATAGCCAGAGTCATGGATGTTTGGTTGTAACGTCATTTCGGACTCAAGAGCGGTATTTTCTGGGTGCTTATCTGATTTAGGCCTTGGTACTTGGAAAACATCGCCCTTGACTCGAGTGATAATAGCTTTACTTTAAATTGTATGCTCTGCTATGTTTGCTTCTGCTTAGTGTGTGTCTGGGGGCTATCACTGTAGAATGAGGTTGGAGTGGGAGGGTTGTATTCCTATTCCTTTTCCTTTATGCTCTGTTGGTATGTTGTTAGTTAATTTACTGCTCACTAAGACTGTTGTCTGACTCAAGGCTTTATGTTTTAATTCTTATTGCCTTGGGCTGTTCGTCCATTTTGGGACGGGCAGACTAGGTAGCAGGTGACAGGTGTTGTTCTCTTCTCACGATGTTGATATCGAAGACGAGCTGGAGGGTTGCATATTATCTTCTTATTATATGTACTGGATATTCCGCTGTTTTGTATTCTCTGAGAGATATGTAGTGAGGCCAGATCTATTGACAATGTGGATGCTTGTATTCAACTATTATGGAGTTTTATATGATGTCATTTTGTTCTGTAAAGCTTCACTATACATATGTTCTATTGTATTTTGTCCATGCGCTGTGAGAAATACGATAGATTTTGTTGTGTTTAATTTACCCTGACAATCGTCCATGGTCGCCTGGCACACTTTACAGCGCACTATCTCTAGATTCGGTGCAGGGGTCATGGGCGGTCGTCACATATAAGGCCTTGAAGGGTTGGTTATGGGTCAAGAGGTTGACTGTAAAATCAGATTCGAGGTACCAGTGTATGCCACGGTGGATTGTACCCACTGTTGATGGTTGAAAAGCCTAGGTCGTTACATTTGGTATCAAAGCGCGAGGTTAAGCGAGAACCTTGCCTCTGGTGGGGATTACTCATTAGAGATAGGGTTAGTAGCACCCTAGAATGAGTTTGAGTGTGTATATATATGAGCCCGTATTTGTTAGTGATATAATTTTTTTTATATTTTGTTGGTTTGTCTGTTGAGTGGCTTATGGATTCTGGTCAATATGAATAATTAACGTTATTGATAGGGATCTCTAAAAACTTGAATAGAGCAATTCGACATGGTATTTTTTTGAAATCAGGTAAATGAAATAATTTTACCAAGATTATATCTTATATATAAAGGAATAATTTTTCAAAAATTATTATAGTTATATATAGTATACTGGTTGTTAGGAAAACAATAATATTTAGTTATTATCATTTATTGTTTGGTTAATCATGCTCACCCAATAGGAGCATTGACTATTGTTGTTGATTGGGTAGTCGTGTCTGACCAGTTTATGGGCATTGACTATTGTACTAGGTTAGGAGCAGATTATCCTTTTCTGCATGGGTTGGGTAGATTAGTGATTGTGGGAACATTAAAAACGAACACCTTGTGAATTCAGTTTCATAATTTGACTATAAGGCATTCGAAGATAATGTTGGGCTAGAGTTTGATTTTAAATAAAATTCATTTGTTATAACTCAACAAAGTAATCTTTTGATAAACGATTTTATATAAGGGGTGTGAATTTCATGAGTATGATTTACATATGGGTTTGTAAATAAAAATGGATTTAAACCGAGAATTTGAGAATTTAAATCCCTGTGTTTTTGAAATGATTTTTCAAAGTTTTTGAAGCAAATAATAATAGTATTATTCAGAAGTATTTTTGAATAGAAATGTAGTAAATTGGATTTTAAAAGAGATAAAAGCACTGAACTCACTTCGGTCGCTGGAAAATAATTTCGATGATGACTGCAGCATCATCGATGTTCATTTTCGGGTTTCCAAATGAGGAATTGCTACCATGGTGGTTTTCTTTATAGTGGTTGGTAAAACAAGTTTGAATTAAATTCCAAGTATGATTTGTTATACAAAAGGAGATATGTATTATATGTTATTTCAAAATAGAGTTGAAATAAATCCAGGTATTTAATTCTGAAATGTTCAATTAAATATTTTATGGATGCAGGTAGCCTATGCATTAGAGTAGATTGGTTTTGAATCACATTTTGATATGTTTGTTATTTTTCATTTATTGAAATAAAATGGAATTTCCGACGATTTTGGATAGTCGGGCTTCTAAATTGGATTTAGAAATTGGGCTAAGTGTTTTGGAAAATTATCAGGAAGTAAGTTTTTAGAACGGAAGAAATAGAAAGGAAAATAAATTTTAAATTTGTTAAACATTTGGGTTAATTAAAACAAACTTGAACGGTGCGTATATACTCTTAGGATATAGAAGAGTGTGATACAAATATAAACTTAAGTTTTAAAATGTTGATTAAACCAAAGTTGTGTTTATAGGTGTTTATAAACTTAAGTAAAAAAAATTATGATATGGTTATAGATTAATTGGTTGGATATTACTTGTAAATAAGATGCAGGTTCATAGAAGCAAAGGCTAGTTGACGCTTTAGTTTCACGAGTAGAGTTTGGTTGCCCGACTAATAGGTACACGTTTATATTATTATTGGTTTGATGGTTTTATGATTGACCCACTTGGCTTTTGTTTTCTTTTGTTAGTTTGGGACCGTATTGGCGATTTGTAGTTATTTCGATCAAGCCGCGCAAAGGAGACGCTGTCGAATTTTTTTGTAGATTTAAAGAGTTAGAAAATTTTAATAACAAGTTTCAACAAATTGGTTTTGAAAAGCTAAAAGGGATAGGGACATTTTTCTTACCTTGAAAATTTCAGGGACGAAATTGTTTTAAGGGGGGGAAGAATGTAACGACCCAGAATTTTAGTCATTTGAATTTGAAATATTTAATAAATTTTAAATATGAAAATATTAGTTTTATAAGCCAAATAGCTTAAATTTCAAATATAGGGATTTGTATTTGGTAATGGGAATTTTAAATTTAAAATTTTGAATAGTAATTTAAATAATTGGAATTTGTTTATATCTTGAATTTAATGTAAATAAAAATGGTTTCGAAGTCTGATTTAAATTTAGAATAAATAAGAATGGGATAATAAAAAAAATTTAAAAATTTAGATTTTAAAGTGATTTATTTGGTTCTAATAATAACTCGTTATAATTAACGTGTGAAATTATCATTCCGGAGCACTGTCTCGGATTTTAACGTAACCAATGCCATTGGAACGGTAATAATGAATTTTTGTATGCTAATGAATTTTGTAGCGATCGGACGTATCGTCTGGCCATTCGAGCTCGAAACATATAGAAATTTATTAAAGGAAATTTACTTAAATTGATTTTAATAGCTAACTTCTTTATATGATCGAATTAGAGCCCGATAATAGTTCCATTGTATTTAGAATACGGGCATTTAGTATAGAACGCCTGTAAGCGCGCTTTGATAGGAGTTCGAGATTTTAGGGTGCGTGAAGCTTGGTATTTCGAATAAAAAAATAATTTACCTTACTTTTCAAACCATACCCTCACCCATACTCTTCATGAATGCACATACCCTCCATCGCGTTCTTGCTCATACCCCCTTCTTCCATTTATTCTTACTTGATAAAGAGAAGCAAGCATTTTTAAATTTCAAAATTAAAAATCAAATTCTTCACTCATTGAAAAATCACATAAATGGATTCTTTGAACTCAATCATTAGCTTCAATCCTATACACTCATTGTCGTATACGGTCGCGTTTGGGGAGATTGTTTTTCTTGGCCGTGAATTAGGGTTCATGATTTCTCAACCTCTAGTCGTTGTTAAGTGATATGGAGGATTGGTTTGAGATCGGAGGGTTGAGGGGCACCTTTGGCCAATGTTTGGTGATGTATGGTCAAGGTTTGGAGAGGCCAATGGTTGCTACAGCGGCCACAGGAAGGCCAGGTCGCATTTAAGTGGGAGGATCCAGACGTTGATTCGTGGTGGTGGTCGGAAGGTGCTTGCGTAGAGAGGTTCGTCGGCAAAGTCGGTTTTCCATTTAGTGGTGAGACAAGGGAGCTAGGGGGAGAGAAAACGTGCGAGCATGGGTTATGCACATTCTGTGCATGTAAAGGATGATGAGTGAGGAGGAGAAGATGGATTAGCAAATTGATTTAGGAGTAATAATGATTAAGGGTTGTAATTAGTGATTAATTTAATTATTTAATTTCAATAACTTATAAATCAAATAACTTTTGCGTACGAGATCGGATTCGAAAGCCGTTTGTTGTGTTGCACTCGTATGGATATTATCTTCGCAATGGATTTGGTTTGGTTGGAATTGGAGCAAAAGAAAATTTGGGCTATAATTGAATGCCCGTTTGATTTTAGTCCAAACCGGAACGCCTCGACAACAACTAGAATTTCAGTGAGTTAAACTCACCTTTTCGGTTAACCATTAATGTTATATAGCTAAAAAAATTATTGATTGGATGTTTGGATGTTTATCTGTTAATTGTTTGGCTTTGACAAATTGTCGCTTTTGAAAATGGTCAATATATGAAATCAATTGCAGGAGAACAGGTTAAAGGGATCCAACAGGATTTTCACCACTGTTGAATTTTATTTATATATATGTGTGTGTGTGTGTGTGTGTGTGTGTGTTGATATATATATATATGAGCTGTGATGCAGGGGGGACAGGTTGAAGGGATCCAACAGGATTCCTCGCCATTGTTAAGTTGTTTTCAATAATATCATGTTACATGAATCATTGAATATCAAACCTGATTATTTGAATCTATTGGTTATGACATTGTTATATGTTTGAAACTTAAACCCTATGTGATATAAAATCAATATCGATATTGGTTGAACATTGGGTGGCTATTGGCCTTAAATTAGTATTTTAAAAATACTATAAATTGTCATTTGGGTTGGAGTTGGTTTTTGAGACGGGAAATGATTTTAAATCTGAAATTAGGTTTCAAAAATATTTTGTTTTAAAGGATTTAATTTCTATTTTACTACAACCTTTCTAAGTCATTTAGAAATGGTTTAAAGGATTATTTATTTATATTTAAATATTGTTTTAAAGATTATTTCTTTATATTTAATATTGGTTTAAAGTTATTTATCAATATTGTAATATTTTGAAAAGCTAATTATTTAAATAATTAATATGGCTTGAAATTAATAATAATGATTTATTAATAATGTTTTGGAAATTAACTATTATTATAATATTGAAGATTTATTTATTATTATTCTATTAATAATGTTTTGAAATTATTAATTGTTATTTTTAAGATGTTTTAAAGTTAATAATTATTATTTATTTATAATGTTTATTATTATTAATTATTATTATATAATAGAGTTTTGAAGTAAATGATTATTATTTATTAATAAATGTTTTCAAGATTTATAGAGTTTTATAAATAGTTTCAAAGATTTATAAGGAGTTTATAAATAATTTTAGAATTGAATAAAAAGAAAATCTTTCTTAGTTTTGTAAATATACCTATACCATTAGGATAAGTATATGAGTATATTTTCTAACTTATGAAGTGTAATGTTTGTGAATATACTTATAATTTGTAGGTATATCTTTGTAAAGGTATTTTTATACAAGTAATTTACAAAGTGATTCTAATTAATGAAAAGATTAATTAAGAGGTTAGTGGTTGCTTATGTGCTTAACCAATGTTGGTTGTCCTTATGGAATTAAATCTCTGATTTGGATGTGTATTTGTTGATAGTTAAATAACCGACTATCAAATATGGACCCAAAACGTAACTTTGGAAATATCTAGGAGGAACACGCGAATTATATGGCACGGTCATCTCCGATGATGTTGTACTGTGCGTATAGATCTCGTTTCGTTCTCCTAGGACAAATGATAAGGAAATCTGTCCACTAATGGTTAGGAGGTGACCTTCGCTCTTATCCTTGACTGTTTATTTCCTAAAGAACCGGGGTTGAGTTTACCAAAAATTATTGAAAGTTGGTTCGAAGAGACTGGGATCGGATATGTTATCTGAAAACCACTTTGATCCAACTCAAGCGTTTCAAAGTGAAGGCATCTTGAAGATGATGGAATTGAAGATGGAGCTCTTTGAAGTGCAAGGGGGTACAAGATGTTTTTGTCAGAGCCCGGTGCATTTTATCTAGAGATGTACCATCGGAAGGTAGTTCTTTACATTGTCATAGTATGGAATTCATTCTCCAATATGAGCTTTATGGACTTAGTTGTGCCTAACTACGCTGAAACATGAGATGCAAGCATTTCAGGTATATTCATATTTTACTTTGACCTCTAGACACTATTATAATATTAGTGGATTTTCTATAGAAAATGTTTTGGTTATCGTAAGGTAAAATCTCATCCGTGTTTATATGCGGCATGGTGTAACGGGATGCCTTTTATTTTAAAATGATTTTTCCTAAATATAGAAATCAGTTGATTTGATAAGAGTTTTCCTCATGCTGGTTTACCACACCGATCCGAACTTTCTTCCCTTTCAATGCTCGGGTCAGATAGAGCATATTTACAGATTTCTTTGGATGCATTAGAGCTCAGGAGACGAGCTGGAGGTCTAAGACGTATCTACGTATTTCTTTGTGTTCTGCTGTGTCGTCTGTTGATTGTATCTATCAGCAATTGTAAGGACAGGTTGTTATAACTGTCCAGGCTGAAATAAGTTAGTGTACTCTTATTGGTGTACGTATGTTACATTTTTTTTCTTGTGTAAAGATTTTTTTTGTATATTATAGATTATTTGTTCCGCTGTGAGATTTTGTGTTGTTTAATATTCTTCCTTCTTCCTTCTTCTTTTCCCCTAACAATCGGGTTTTCCGGCATTCGATTGCTCGACACGCAATACAGTGAACGTATTAGTGTCGATTTTCAAGGTCGAAAGACTCATTTGTTACACATTTGGTTGAAACTTTTAATTTATATGTACATATGTATTTTCTTAGTTAATTCAAGTATATGTATGTTTGCAAATACATAAAAAAAATTAGTATAGTATGGAAGTTTACTTTGAATCAATTGGAAAGTTTTGGATTAATCATAATATGTGTGTGCACGTGCATATGCACGCATGTGCGCACGTGTGTGTATAAACATTTAATATTTGTTTTTCATATTGTTAAGGTATGTTATAAAATATTTTTCAGTTTTATCAAACAATTTAAAATTAAGATAGTAATATATACATATTAATTATTACTTCTTGTTTATGTCATTTTATTGTATCATAACACCTCTTGCAGGTTAATTAAATGTTGTATTAATTAAATTTGCTAAATAGGAAAGATGGAATCAAGGATGCCGCCTTTCACCTTCTTCCCTGCTAAAGTTTGATGTGATTACATCTAGATTTAATTTAGTTTATTCTTATCCATTGTCACGTGTTAAATACACTTGCTTTATGTTTAGCATGTTTGTCACATAATTTAAAGTATGATTATATTTGACATATTCAAACCTTTTCAAATCTCACACTTAATTAATTTAGAATTAATTAATAAGATTAAGATATGTTAATAAAATATGATTTTATTAAAATAACTAAATTTGATTTAGTGAAACCATTTAGACTTCATAGACTCACTATGATCTGAATAGAAAAAAATTGAAATCCACATATTTCACCCATTGCAGAATGGTCCGGTTCCTTTAGGTGTGGCCCTCCGAAAATGTGTTGCACGATAAACTAAAGACTGGTAGTAATCTAGGTGTGAGGTTAATATTTTAATCGAATGAACTAATGATGATAGCTTATCAAGATGCTTAGGTGACATTAAACAAATAAACAATGATTGTGAGAGAGGTATTAATGTAAATGGCATAATACGTTAAATATTAATAGTTCTTGACATAAAATACCCTAATTAACTAGAGAGTTAATATGTTGGTATTACTTTTATGTATATGATGATATGCATAGTATGTTAATGATGATGTTATGATTGAGATGGTGAGGCGAAATCCATCTCGCTTTGCGGTGTAGTCTCACTATCATATTATTGTGTTTTAAAGGGCACTAATATTATTCACAGCAGATTATTGTCTGATACATGTTTTATTATTATTTCCCTCATAAACTCACGGTGCTCACTCGAGTAGGTTGACTTTATGTTTAGCAGGTAGACAAGTATTTTGGACAAGCAAGCAAAGAAGCCAGTAGCGAGCAAGAGGATTTTACCTATTTAGTTATTTTATTCGGTTGTGTACTCTACCAAGTTATATAACTAGTTAGATGAATGTGTGACATCTTCATATGCCAGCACATCATCCTTATCTATATTTTATTATATTTACTTCTTTGTGGAAAATGATTGGGTTGAAGATGTTAAAACTTATTAAAAGTTGTATAAGGTTATTTAGTTGCTCTGTTTACTTATATTGTAAAAAATAAACTGATATTATTTTGTGTCTTGCAAATAATTCTAGTGATGACTATAGCACCGACATTCATTTTCAGGTCTCAAAATGGATAGTGTTGCACAGTATAGTTACCAAATCCAATGTAACAGAACCTTCCATACATAAATATACACAATATTTGATATATAAATATCAATAGAACACTATGAAACATGGATGATGGATCTAAGTCGGAATACTAGTAGAAGTTTGGTTTCACCTGTCGATCAACTCTCGTCAGCATTGCAATCTTTGATCATTGCCAAATCCAATTTGATTGGTCATATTATCCTGTCAATCTCCAATATCCTCTAGTTGCTAGACCCCGAATTGGATTCCTTCTCTTGACCATCTTCCCAACATTGATTCTTTTAGTTTTGGTTAATTCTTGCTCCAAGGTACCCAATCTAAATCTTCTTTTTAGCACTTTGTCTCAATCTTCAATAGCCCTATCAAAAGAGTCGGGTTGAGTCATAAAAAAGTCAGGTAAAAATTGATCCAATTCATTTATGATCTCTTGACCTATTTAGTATAATGGTCAATCTTACCCAATCCATTTAATATTTGAGTTTCCCATTTAACCCTTTTAACGATTTAAATTCGATTTAATGAATAAAAAATTAGGAAATATATAAGAATTTCAAATTCTATTCTTTACTTTTAAATTTCTAATTTTCTTCAAAATTCAAATTTCCTTATTTTTGTTCCCGAAATTTTAAATGCAGATAAAAATGCAAAATTTAGAACTTAATTTATGAATATAAACTCAAAATTTCAAAATCTGAATTGTTACATGTAAATTTCCACACGACTATCTAGTAATTTAGAGACAAATGAGTCTCTAAAGTATTATTCGAATCAGATTTTAGATGTAGTGGTATAATCATTTATTTGTTAGGAGCAATTGTTAATTACCATAGAGAACTACAAATTACGTTCAAATATGAAGAACCCGAGTGTTCTATATTGTCTGTAACGTTGATATGTGCAATTAAAGTTCTGCTAAAGTCTAGCGAAATCCCCGCTATAGCCATAGCGCTCTTCGAGCACTACGCTTTTCCAATATTGCGCTAATAAATATTAGATATGTTTTAAACCCCGCTATTTCCCGCTGCACCTGCTAAATCTACGTTTTTTATCACCCATTTTAGCAAAATTAATATAAGAATGTTGATTTGACTAGTTCTCTTTTGAATTGAATCAAAAAGATTAGGATAAAGATCTTACTTTAAGGTATAAGTGCTCAATATTTTTAATAATAGTTGTAATAATTCAGGTGTCACACTTTTTTGGTATCAACGTGAACTACCAAAAACGCCCATCTATATATTTTCAAATCATAATCACTAAAAAATAGGATCTAATATTAAATTTCTTTTGTAAATTCAAACACTCCTAAAAGCAGGATCTAATATTAAACATGCTTTACAGATTCAAAATGTTTCTAAAAATATGATCTAAAATTAAACTTCCTTTACAAATTCAAAAATATTTTTTTCAAATATATAAATCTTAATATCACTTGAAAATAAATAAAAATTTATTTTTTTGACTGATTTAAACATATACAATTTATAAGGAAAACAATTCACGTGCGAAGCGCGTGCCATAACACTCATAAGTTAGAAATCTATTATAGTCATCAAATCTGGACTGCATAAATAATGATATTCTTCTGTTTTGTTATATAAGATCAAACAATATTTCTCTTTCCTACACAAATGATGTGAGAATGAGAATAAATTGAATATAAATATTTGGTTTTATATCTAATAAAACTTTTCGCACTTCGGTTATTCCTGCTATAACTTTTTGCACCTTTGCCGTTATGGAACTGCTAAGCACTTTAATTGCACAGACGTTGATTCAATTCACTAGTTAACGTCTCACCCAAGTTCAAGTTTGTATACATTAGTTACTACAATTTGAATCAAAAGTATACTACCTAGTCGTTCGAGTACGAATTTTCAAATTCAAATTTTTATGTATTCCATAAAAAGACGGGTTATTTTTGTTTTATTCTAAAAATATTCAATTGTTTATGAGTAAATATTCAAACAACTATCTAGTGATCTTAAGACGAATGAATCATTGAAGTACTGCCTGAATTAAAGTTCAAATGTATAGATGCAACATGTTATTTGCTAAATACAACCGTTATTTATCATGCAAAGGTACAGCGTACATTTAGAATATGTAATATCCGAGTGTTTATATTATTTGTAACATAAATGTTAGTCTATTGATGTAAATCTTACTTTATTACTAGTCGGTATAATGAAGCTACTGCAATTTGAATGAAGAAAATAGCTACTTTTTCCCAGTAATTCAACTCAAATTTTTGAAGTTTCAATTTTTCAAAATTTGAATTTTTAATATTCAAATATGAAATTTTCAAGTTTCCAAAATTCATCATTTTAAATTTTCATTTTTCGAATTTCAGTTTTTTTAATAAATGAGTAATAAATTATGTATTGATGACTTTTTTAATAAAGGGGGATGGATCATAAATTGATTGACCCAACCATTTTTAAAGTTATGGATTGGATAAATAGGTTGAAACATAGCCAGAGACAAGTTTTCTTTGTTGGGGTAGTAAATGAAAGAAACACGGGGAGAATGAGATATTTATAGAGAGAGAAAATCATGATGGCAAAAGTAAAATTTGTTTTCCCACCAGTGCCATATTTCAAATTGGCGCACACTTTGAGGCGATCGGCCAACCCTCCACTGTTTTGGGCTTTTTGCTGCTCCGCTGTGTCTTACTTGTGGCCCGTGCGTGTGTACACCCAGCAAACCCCTGGCACATGATTCTGTGCACCCGATTGTTTTCGCAGTCATGCTTACTTGAAAGATCAACTACTCGTGCATTTTCACCTTTTTTTTTATTTTCCTTTTGTCTCCTAGTCTAAAACAGAGGTTGTTACAACCCGTTCCATCCTCCACCTACTGCAACAAACCAATGCAAAACTCCACAACATAAAATCAACCACTCATAAAAATATTCTTTTAAAACTGCGATCGTGAACCTCTTAAAAAGCAAGCTTGGAAGCTAGTAGGTACCATTACATCAATTTTTATAATGATATGCTATACTTTATTTCTCGTATTTTGAACACAAACTGAAAATTCTTCAGTCTAATCAGTTTTCATCATCACCGTAGATTTTATAAGTTCCACAATTGGTAATTTACATAAACACATCAATTGGCTAAATATACTGAAACAGGAACCTGAGAGTGATTAATTCCATGACCAAGCGCGAATATGAAAAGTATCATCTGATTTATGGAATCATAAACGATAACCACCAGCAACCGGAGGTGCAGTGCATGCTTCTCAGAAAAGGTAAACTGAGCTGCAACCATTTAAATATTTTTCTTCAATTCATGGATTGCCGAAAATAACATTGTATGACAATACTGGTTTTATCTCAAGGTAAAACAAGCTATCCTCTTTATTCTGAAATTCGTTTATTCTCAGACTTATTAAGAAAATGGAGCAGCCTTTTCTAGCTTGGTATAATAACTGTATATTAATTTACGAGGCTTCCACTGTTCTTCGAATAAATTGTCTTCTTAATATTTTGGTGATCAAGTATCCGCCACATCAAATATGGGTGTAATATCAACAGGCACCTGAAAAATAGTAATATGAAACAAAATGGATCAGAACTTTTTTAACCAGGAAAGGGTATGTGTTACACAGTAACAGATTGGACACTGCGGAAAGAAAGTGAAATTGCAGATTTCAAATAGCATAATACCACCAATGAAAGTGAAATGTGCCAGGAGTAGAATAATTGTAATAGATAAATAAATAACATGATGCAGTAAACATATAACAGAGCCATTTTAACATTGGAGTCTAAGGGATCTCATAAGTAATTTTACTGCTACGGAAGTAAACTAACATTTCCTGAGCACAACGTTCCACTCTATCCTTGTTAACTATTCTTCTTCCTACAATAGACAAATATTGGTTTTATTTCAAATTCCAAATCAACCCTCTTCCGAGAATACCAGTACTAGATGGCATTAGTTCTACTAATCTGTTCATGGACGTCATGTAGATAATATTCTTGTCTTGAATACCGAGGAGCACACTCATGCTTACTCCGAGAGTTTGGGAGCATTACATATCCACACATGCAACAAAGCATACAAAATTTTCCATTTCTTACGAGTACAAACTCTTATATCAAGTGTCAAAATATTTCTATCTTACTTTCTTCCAAGAAAGTGAGTTCTGTTTGACTGATATATTGTGTGTGATCAACAATGTCAATGAGGATGTCGTTGAGACAACCTCATGCTTATGTTCTAGGATCTGTAATTTCAAACTTGCTTATGTTCTAAGTACCGCAAACATTCCATTATTTTATAATGGTACAAAATCACTCATGCAGTCGTACATGAGGTGGCAGGTTCTTACAATTCTTATCGATGAAAAGATCTTTTACTTTATTTCATTTTGTAAGAAGAACCCCAGATTAAAAGCCACACAGTATACATAAGCACGAGCTATTGTTCTACTGTTGTGCAGTGACAAAAGCTTCATTTTTATTTTTGTCGGTTTATATTACTCTAAATTGACTGTCTGCGGTACTTAATGAACATCGTACTATTATAACAAAACATAGTAAAAGCAATTTCTGACCTGGACTCTCTCTAACTTTGCCAAGGCAGACGATAATGGTTGAGACATTTTTGCATACTTCTGAAGGAGAGATTTTGCAGCAGTTTTATCACCTTTTGCTTGGATTGTCAAGATTTCCCTACCAAGGCTTTCGACCACATCATTAACCTTTTAAAAATGAAATAAATTACAAAATCAACTCGATATCACGAGGAGAGAAAAAGATAACAGGTTTCAAGAAATACCTTTGTAAAATCAACTGAAAATGTTTCATCGTTGTTCATGACAAATGCTCCTTTCTCAAATAACCAATTAAATTGCAACGCTTGACCTTTTCTGCTTGGAGATTTTGGAAATAACTAGTGAGTACATGAAAACTCTACAGTTTTTATTTTATTTTATTTTTTAAAATAATAATAATGAGTATGATGACGACGATGATAATAATTGGTAATTGATTTCAGGAGGATTAAAACATAAAACCTCTAAGTTCACACTCTAAAACTTTATCACTATGCTAATGGTCCACGACATCTCCATAGTACACACACACACACACATAGGTATGTGTATATGTAATGGAAGAATCCACACCTCCTCTTATTTATTTCCTTATCTTGCCTTCGTCTTTTTGTGCCCAAAATTATCATAATGGAATATAAGTGTGTATTTAATTCATTTGTTATCCGGATCATCTCCACAAATTTTTACATCACTTAAAACCTCTAACCAATTCAAAAGTACATTAGAAATTGATGGCTAAAATAAATATTTCATATGGGTCATATTAATCCGTAATCTTGAGTGAGGTAAAAAAAATTGAAATTATGTAAAATTTTGTGTGATAGTCTAGATACAAAATATTTTTGCAACTTAGCATTTCTAGATACGTCAATTTAAGGGGGATTTGAAGAAAATGAAATGCAATCTCTGTATAGATACATGGATATGACTCAAGAACAGATTTCTTAAAAATTCCTCGTAAATGTCAAATGAGCATAAATCTGGACAATTTTATGACCTAAGCTCATTCACGCAATTTAAAATTGTCTGAAACTTCTAATCCACTCAAAACCATGAATTAATGGATCACTGAAATTGTTGATTTTAACTATCAATTTAAAAATAGTTTTGAAATGTTAAATGACACAATTTTGTGGAACTGAATTTTAGGCCAAGAAAATCATATTTACAAAAAGATATTTCATTTTTCAAGACATTCAGATAAGAAAAGGTGAACAAGGAATTTTGTGTGTGTAAGCAAGGATCCATGTCTCAGCTACTAAAGTGCCACAATTTTGTGTGTTCCTGTGTAAATCGAGCTTAGAGAAAAGGTATAAAGTAATACCCATGAGCTTCTTCCATTCCGAATCGAACTGAGCGAAAGCATCCGGCGAGGAAAGAAACATACATTGACTTCAATAAGTCTTTTGGGAGCACATTCTAATCAAATAGAGAAACTAGCATGTAAAATCAATAGTAGACAAGGCAGCATAAAGATGACTCATTGGTTCAACCAGATTGCTAAGCCTTATTTACTAAAACAAATCCTTAACCTTACATACTTTGTAGTATAATTCTTATAATAGTACACAGAAATAGAAAATAAGAGAACCCAGAATCAAACTATTCCACAATGCATCCATATTTTGGAGAAAAGAAGAGATGTATCTTGAAAGCCACTCATGTTAAATTATTATTATTATTATTATTATTTAACAATCTAACCCTTTGTAACATTGAAGGTAATACGCTTTTAACACACTTTTCTTTGTATGCTATCTACAAGAAATCGCTGCACACACGAACTGGAGCAGGCAACATATTTGAAAGTAAAAAACAGATGATGCGGGTCTATGCAACTTTAGACAACTAACTGAAAAGGCACAATGGAATAAGATTATCAAATACCAGATAGTAAACTTTATATGAAAAAAAAAAAATTGTTGTGCAAAACTGAAAACTATGGTTCTGAAGTAATATTACTGAATGTAGTAGCTAACCTGGTCAATAAGGAATCTTAACGCCCAAAGCCCAACTATATCAGCTTTCGCTTCTTCTAAGGCAGAGTGGAGTTCTTGTAGTTCCTTCATGCAGAAAATTGGAGAATAGAAAATCAGGCATATGATAATTTTATAGGTAGCCCTAGAACAAAATGGTCTACAGATCCAAACCTTATAATGATAATGTCGACAAGAACAAAAACTAGAAACTTAGGTGATATTAATATCGGAATGGAAATAGTTACCCGCAGAAAGAACATATGTTGTAGATGATTCTTTTTTTTTTCAACTCTACCTTTCATGTTTTTAAGTACAGTTAAACCCAACGGTATGGACCCAAACATGATATTATTAGTACTATCATCCGGTTCTATTGATTATCTCTAACTGTATTTTTATTAGATTAGAAGCAATTGGATTCTTTGCTTGCCAACATTTTATAAGACAATGATAGAACTGAACCAAAAGCCGGCTGAAGAGTATACATACAACACTGTGGGTGGAGTTTTGGGTTTGAAAGAGAGGAGAGGGGTGGGGAGTATTGAATCAAAGCTGTCGAATCGAGGGAACTTTTAATTTTACTAATACTTCTGTGAATTGTCAACAGTAATGATAAGAAAATATGAAACCATAGCATGTTAACAGTATGCAAGCATTGATAAATTGAGAGTACATAAATAAGGATGTAATATGGAAAACCCAATCATGTAAATGCAAAAGGGAAACGATGTGAACAATTTTACCTTAAATCGGTACAGATAGTTATAATCATATACTTCTTCGTATTGTTTTAATTTTCTTCCAATCCGTTCTATTAAAACATCAATCTTACACCAGTTGGGCCAACGATTATATTTGACCAGACTTGTTGAAACTATTGTTATTGTGTTTGTACACACACAGATGTATGTGTGTGTGTGCGTGCATGTACGTGCGTGTGTGCATGCGCATATGTGTGTGTAGAGAGAGAGAGAGTAGCAATATCTAGGTTATATAAAAACTTGATACATACCAATCTAACAGTTGATTGTTTACCATTTGGGAGGACTATAGCATGAGGTCCTATCCCATGGCAGCACTCATGGCAAACTGTGTGAGTGTAAAAAGATTCAAAATCAATGTGCTCCTTCTGATCCACATTGATGCATGCATCAGCTATTGGTTGAAGAATATGCTTAAACCTAACAAATAGAATTTATAGGTTTCAAAATCAATTCGGCATACTGAAAAACAAGATATTATTTTGAAGAGTCCCTACAAAAATTCTGTACCACAATATGATGTCTACAGATTTGATACTGTCATATGTGTTGCTATACACTTCAATCAATCATTTATCATGTTCAGATTGATTAATTTATGCTTAAAATCAGAGAGCTTTTATAATCTGTAAATCCATCTATAATCATATTTCGATAATACTATGAAAATGATTGCTTAAGACTTTCACACAAAAAAAATACTTCTCTAGATATTTCTTTAGCATCAGCATAGCATTTACATCAACTATTTGCAATCACGTATCATCATTAAGTTGCAATTTATATTTAGCGCTTCATAAGCATACAATGTTACACTGCATCACATTTGAAACTTGGACTGCCAATTTTATCATGCTTCAAGGTATATGAGAGAATAAAAGAAGAAAGCATACTTAGCTTCTGACACATTCTTCAACATGACCATTGATGTTCCACGTTTATTAACTATGCGTTCATCATTTGGTAAATTAAAGGCAACGGTCTGGGGACCTTTCACATCCTGTCATTTACACAGTTTATAGAAATATTGAGCAACACAGATTACGGCAGAATATGTATTTTTATAAGTAAATTGTTAACCCATGTATAAAATACTTTTCGTCCGGTACCAAGACAAAAATAAAATGAGTTCAGCAATTCAACTATAATACAAGAAGACTATTACAAAGTGTATGTGCGAAAGTTATCTAACCATTTTAATCATAGGGAATGGAAAAATGAAAATGAAACAAACAATATAGAAACTAACCCCGGCATTATAAATAAGCTGTATAACTCTGATTGGAGCAGCAATCACATCTTTTGACTTGTACATATCCTCTAATGGAAGATTTTGTTCCAAATCCTGGAATAATTTTTTTTGAAGATTAGCATTATGATAATATATAATAGCAATAGCAAAAATAATTTTGATGGGAAATCAATACCAGTAATCGATCGCCAAAGAGTTTTACTTGAGAAGTTGCAATGTCATCTCGTATCCCCACAAATGCCTCAAATGTAGCCTTCAAAGATGTCAAGCACTTAGAATACATTGCAAAATATTTCTGTAATTTCGACTTTTTGTTTATTTGATGATTTGCTACTCGAATAGAAATTATTTATCGGGTATGTTGAAAAAAAGCTATAAACAACGCACGTAGTGTTTTATTGTTGAACATGGTTGCTTTCCAAACAGTGAACATTGATTCTAATTCAACGAGTCAAAATCAGCAGTATGATATTGAATTGGATAGAAAGGAATGCTGAAGCCATTCAGCAGAGAAGAATCCCCATAACTTCTAAAAGAAATATTAACAAATTAACAAGATATATGCATATGCGGATGATCTGCTTATGTTTTCAAAAGCAAAAATTGAAAGCACTTATTCTATTAAATAAGTACTAAATGACATTGAACAAAAAGCAGGTCTAACTTTTAACACCTCCAAAAGGAAGTTTTTTTTTGTTTTGGGAAAGGTGTAGCAGTTAAAGACCAAATCACACAAATCCTTGGAGTTCAAACTGGAAGTCTACCCATTAAATATCTGGGAATTCCCCTATCAGCTAATAAGCTGAAAACTTCTGATTTTGGGGCATTATTAGATTAGAATTAATGGTAGACTAGATGCGTGGTGTAGCAAGTTTTTAAATACTAGTGGTAGATTGGAGCTTATAAAGACTACAATCTACCCTATCATCTAATTTTGGATGCAAATATGTCAAATTCCAAAATCCGTACTGCATAAAATAGAACAGCAATGTTCCAATTTTTTGTGGAATGGCAAACATCACAAAATAAGTTGGGCAACAACATGCAAACTGAAAATAGGAGGACTAGGCCTACGAAATTTGGAGGATTTGCAACAAGCATACGCAGTAAAACTGGTATGAAATTATCTAAAGCAAAATTCTTTAAAAACTGGATTCACAACAGACATTGCATGAAGAAAATTTTCTGGACAGCAAAGTTAGATAATAATGCATCATTTACATGGAAGCTAATGTTAAGAACCAGAGGAAAGTGCAGCAAACTTATCCACAGAAAAATTGCAAATGGAAAAAATACTAGCTTGTGGTTTGACCCCTGGATAAGGGGTAAATCACTGCCAAACATAATTGGATGGTCTTATATGGCGTTGTTCAACTCCCAAAATAATACAGTTAGCAGCATCATAAACCAAGGTGAATGAGATCTATCTAATGCTACTTTATCAAGAAACATATGTAATACCCTCATGCAAATCAAAATTCACAGCGAAAACAACAATGACAAATGGGAATAGCAAGCAAATAATGGCAAGTTCTCTATTAAATCAGCATGGGAGTCCACTAGAATAAAGGGAGAACAACAACAATGGTGCAACAAGGTGTGGAATAAATGTTGCTCCTCCAAACTGTCAACAACAACCTATTTTGCTTTTATGAACAGGTTGCCTGCGAAAGACCGTTTACAGCAGTGGACCAACATCGAAAACACAAGGTGCAGTTTATGTAACATTAATGAAGAATCAAGCAAGCATCTGTTTTTCAACTGTACATACTCAAATTATATTTGGGAAAAGCTGAATGAAATACTCGGTCAACAATTTATAAACTCAAACAATCAAGACCTTCAAACGATGCTAGAAGAGTACGCTAACACAAACCGAGACCGAAGCATGCAAAACGATATCAAAGACGTTAAACTAACTACAACAGTGTGGCATATATGGCAGGAAAGAAATCAAAGAGTGTTTTAGGCGAAGGGCTTACCAGAGAACACCAGATTCAAACTCATAGTTACGGACATCAAAATCTTACTGTCAAAATCAAAGTTTATGGTAGAGGGCACTCCGTAGCAAGCTTTCATCACCGACGTTCTAGAAAGAGAGCTATCGGCCTATGCTGGCGAACAACGCATAGATCCAGGGTAAAGTAGCCAAGAGTAGAAGTAAATGAGGACAGGAGTCGTGAGATGCTATAGCCATTTGGAGTAATTTCAACTCCACCGTTTATTCACAATTTCAGATCTAAAGCTACTGAATAAATGAAGTAGATAGGAAAGTTAATGAAGTCCGATAGTTTATTAAATGTGGAAGTTATTCGGATCGGGTTTGGTATTGGAGAGTTAATGAAGTCCAAGAGTTAATGAACTCTGCCATTTATTCACAACAAGCACCTGTATGAGTTTTTTAATTTTGTTTTGGAGTAGTGTGTTGTAATCTGTTCTCATTGTGGGTTCTCTACCTATTGTAAACAATATTTATTCCCTTGTTAATAAAGTAACTCATTCAAAAAAAAACAAAAAACAAAAAAAAACCTCCCTCCTAGTTGTACCCCGGTGAAATTAACATGAATTAACTGCACCCAAATTGCATACTGAAATTGGGTTCATTTGATGTTATTGAAGACTTGGAAATGATTAAAAATGTGAAACAGATGGTTTCTTGTTCTTTGATTCATTGCTTGTGGAATAAAAGCTTAATCATTTAGTTGCTTAATTATTTAATCGTATATGAAACATCCACCGTGTTTACTTGTAAATTAGTTGTTCAATTAGAAATCGATTTAAAAAAGCGCTATTTTGGCTCAGGTCCTTGTTTGTTTTAAAAATTAAAAAAAAACAGTATCGCATCTCTCATTTTTTTTTAAATGTCTCACGTCCTCCTTTTAAATTTTGTTAAATTGTTGTTGAAAATGTTTTTAAAATGAATGATGTAAGAAAATTCAATCATTATCGAATCTAATGTTTATTGAATATTTTATGATGTCAAATATTAATCTGATATATGCAGAACTGCTATTTTTTGTCGGTGCAATGCAAATAACTGTGATGCGTAGTATTTACACTAATTACACTCCAAATAAATGTGATTTTAATATTCATTGTGCAACAACAAAAAATAAATGCACCAAACAAATATCTTCAAATTTATTTCTCATTTTAAATCTCAAATATTTGCGTTGCAATTATTCTGATATTTCCACAATAAATATTGGTAGTGCAAATATTTGAACTATTTGCACAAAATAACAAGGACCTGGAAAATAGAACCAAAATGGAAGAGACCTAGTACAAACTACGGACCTTGACCAAATTTTCACTTAAATTAATTATTATTGTATGAAGCTATGTCTAAAAATCTATGTCAATGTATTTTAGTTAAACTTTGTTATTTTCATACAATATTTGATCATCCGTATAATTCAGCCCACCAAAAATAAAATTCATGGCGTTGTCCTTGATTATACCGACCATACCGTACCCCAAACACCACACAAAGCACAGCCACACTCACACAAACACGTCCGGCAAGAGGAACCTTCCTCACATTTGAAACTTTGTAACACCTCACCAAGGTTTCGAAAACTTATAAATTGGTTCATTGGATCTAAAATGAAAATAACAGTACTCTTTATTCAGCATAAGGTTTAATTAAACTAACGCAACTACTATTTTTTAGAGTACAATATGAAAAAATTTAACTCTAAATAGCATGGAAAATGTAGAATTTTTGGAGGCAATTGGCTGTGGTTATGCTATAAATTTATCAGTGTAAAAAATAAAAAATAAAAAGCAGTTAAGCGTGGATTTTTCTTCAACTGTGCCAAACATGAGTGATTTCAAGAACTGTACTATAAAAGAATAAGATGGCTAGAATAATTAAACTAGTATGCATGTTCGAATACTCGATCGCACAACAATAAATGCATAATAATGAATTAAAAAACTATATGTCGATACAAATATACCATCTTTGCATTCATTACCTGCTTCCAGACAAATACAATAATTTGAGATTATCGGCCAATGTAAAATGATAGAAACAGTTAACAATTACCTTGTATCCAAACAGTGAATCTTCATAGGTCTCATATGGACCTATAGTAACATCCAGTTTAGAATCCTATAGTAGAAGAGAGAGCAAAAATTAGTATTTAGCCTGTTAGCTGCCCCAAAAGAAAATGGCAATCGTCTTCAATATTTCCGTACAAGTATAAAAGCAATACAATGAAGAACTTCAAATAAATAAATAATCAGTTGCGGTTGCTGCTGTTTTTTTCCTTCAGATGATTAAACGTTGAAAGTAATTTTGGTAATAGACATCTTACAAAGCAAGCTGAATTTAAGTGAACCAATTTTAATTAAAACAAATTATATCGGTTTTAATACTTCTGGATGTCACAACTTTTTTGTGGAATGTAAACTTCCAACAAAAGTCACTCTCATTTCGAACAATGAGATCTTTTTTTTTGAGATATAACTAAAAAACCAATGAAAAAAATTTCAACGTTATATTACATAACAAAGTTCTAAGATATTTGATGAGATAAGAGCAAAAATCGTAGAAAATTTCAAAATAAATGCATTATAAATTTGCAACAGACTTTCAAAAAAAAAATAGCTAATGATAACATTTCTTTAAAAGTTAAAAGAAATGCAAATGAAAAATATTAACACAATCACATTTAAAACAGAAGTCATGGTTAAGAATAAGAAACTAAGAAATTTTATGATAAAAACTTTAAAAAGAATCACAATAAAAAGTTAATCGTCAATTTCAAAAGAAAAAGTAATAACACTTCTTGTTATTATAGGAAGATAAAAGTTTAATAAACCATAAAATAAATCGAACAATTAATTATAATAAACAATTTTAACAAAATGTAACCATTTATCGTAAAAGGATTTAGCCATATTTGTATTCTTCATTGTTTAATGATTAATATGCACATAATATTGTTTACAAAATCATAGTTATTACAAACCTATCATTTGCACTCACATTAGTGCAAAAAAATAGGTCAGCGTTAAGCTTCGAACTTACGGTTTTGATCGTCTGTTTACTCATTTTACACTTTAGTCTTGGTAAACCAACAACTTACATGACAAATAAAATATATGTTTTGAGTTACATGGTAGAGTTGTTAGTTCCTGAGACGATGGTTTTGATGACAACAATCTTAGGACTTGTTATAAAATATAAATACTAATATTCTTGTCTAGATATATATGTATATGCAGGATGTATATGCAGATACTGAAGAATGAAGACGGTACGGTATAGAGATTCAAGACTGACGAATTCAAGATTGAAGAAATCAAGACTGAAGACTCATGAGTATCAAGAGTTCAAGATTTCAAGAGTTTAAGATAAGTAATAGTATCTAGATTTATGTTAAAACTTCATACCACTAAAATCTTTATTCGGATTTTAATTATGAAATGGAATCCACCTTCTCGCTTTAATAGTGGGATGGAACTCACGGCCTCTTCAGTGGGATGGAACCCACGACCTTCTCTAGTGGAATGGAATTCACGAAATTTTCAAAATGATTCATTTTAAATATTTTTTCAAAAACTTTTTAAAAGTCATCTCTCTCAGTTTAAATATTTTAGCCTTAAACTATTTTTATTATCATTTATATTTTGATTTCAAAATCATCCCTTGTTTTTAAACTATCTCCTGATTTTAATATTATAAGCTTCAAATCTCAAAAATATATTCTATACTTGGTTTTTAATATTACTTTTATATTATAGATTATATTTTTTTAAGATTACTTTTTAAATCTCTTTTATAAGTTTAAACTATATTCAAAATGGTTTATAAATTTCAGAAATTATTTTGACAAGTTTTAGAAAGAAAATCTCTTTTAAAAACAAAAATCAATTTTCAAAATTTACTAGAGCATGTGGACATACCCCATCCCCCATGTCGACATAGTAGTCGTAGAATTTAAAATTCAAATTTTCAAATGAAGTGTCTATTCGTCATAACCTTTCACGAATGGACATGACTGTTGTTCTTCTATACCAGTTGTTTTCAACGAATTTTAAGATAGTTTTTCTTCATTTCTTCACTCCTTCACTCAAATATTCTCTTATATTTTAACAAAACTCTACCGAAATTCTAAGTGAATCAAACTCGATCATCTCTAGTTTGATTCTCTATCACTCTCTCAAAGATCTCGGTGCTATTCAGAGATAGGATCATTTGTAATCAAAGAAGTGTATCGAGTCTCTCTATCTATCAAAGTGATATTGGAAACAGTGTGATTATGGCCCGTAAATCAATTGGGTGTGATTGTAGCCCGTAAATCAATTAAGTGATCTTGTAGCCTGGTTAAATCAAGAGAGTTTGCTCTGAACTCGAAGACAGGATAGTGTATCTCGTCGCCTTGAAATCGAGGTTGTAATATCGACATTATATTTGAAAAGAAATCTGCACAATAAATTGTGTGAGACTGGATGTAGGGTAACTCCGAACCAGTATAAAATTCCGGTGTGTTCTTTCCTTTGCTGCTTTTATTTACTATTTGCATCTGTGTCTGATTCTGTGATTGTATCTGTGTTCGTGAATTGTATCTGTTTGGATTTAATTTGAAAAGATTTCGAAAAAATTCATAAAATTCATTAAACACTATTCACTCCTTCACTCAAATATTCTCTTATATTTTAACAAAACTCTACCGAAATCCTAAGTGAATCAAACTCGATCATCTCTAGTTTGATTCTCTATCACTCTCTCAAAGATCTCAGTGCTATTCAGAGTTATAGGATCATTTGTAATCAAAGAAGTGTATCGAGTCTCTCTATCTATCAAAGTGATATTGGAAACGGTATGATTATGGCCCGTAAATCAATTGGGTGTGATTGTAGCCCGTAAATCAATTAAATGATCTTGTAGTCTGGTTAAATCAAAGAGAGTTTGCCCTGAACTCGAAGACAGGATGGTGTATCTCGTCGCCTTGAAATCGAGGTTGTAATATCGATATTATATTTGAAAAGAAATCTGCACAATAAATTGTGTGGGACTGGATGTAGGGTAACTCCGAACCAGTATAAAATTCCGGTGTGTTCTTTCCTTTGCTGCTTTTATTTATTATTTGCATCTGTGTCTGATTCTGTGATTGTATCTGTATTCGTGAATTGTATCTGTTTGGATTTAATTTGAAAAGATTTCGAAAAAATTCATAAAATCCATTAAACACTATTCACCCCCCCTCCTCTAGTGTTACTCCAACCTTAAGATCCGTAATCCGCATTTCCAACATTTGGTATCAGAGCCAGATTTTCAAAGTTATTATAATCTGAATTTTGAAAAAGTTTAAAATGGCAACTTTTGAAGATTTTGTAAACACTAGTTCAAAACTGTCTATATCATCATTGTTTCATAAGTCTGCATATTGTTATTATAGAAAATCAAGTTATCTACCGAATTGGTGTGTTGTGCAGGAACATATGTGTTATATGGCTTTTGATGAATCAACACTCAATGGACAATGGTGCAAATCAAGAAAAATAAATGGATATTTGATAGTGGATGTTCAAGACACATGACTGGCAATCCGAAGATACTGAATGACATAATTTATGAAGATGAAGGACTGGTCAACTTTGGAGACAACTCAAAAGGATATGTGATTGGCATCGGCAATGTCGGTAACTCTAAAACTCCTACTATTTCTGATGTTTTGTTAGTTAGGAATCTAAAACACAATTTACTTAGCATAAGTCAACTATGTGATAAGGGGTACAAAATTAAATTTGAAAAGGATAAGTGTTACATCGAAGATAATAAATCAAATATTATCTTTGAAGGAATTAGGAAGAAAAATATTTATATACTTAGTATGAAAATCTCAAATGATAACCTATGTCTTTTGGCTAATACAAGTGACACTTGGATTTGGCATAAAAAATTTGGGCATTTGAATTTCAAACTTTTATCTAGACTATCAAAACTTGATTTAGTAAAAGGTCTACCTAAAATGGATTATAAAGTAGATAGTATATGTGATGCTTGTCAATTAGGAAAACTTAGGAAGAGTTCATTTAAATTGAAAGATATGATTTCAACTTCAAAACCTCTTGAGTTACTTCATTTAGATCTGTTTGGCCCATCTCAAATTCAGTCAATAAATCACAGTAAATATGTTTTTGTAATTGTAGATGATTATTCTAGATTTACATGGACAAATTTTCTAAAACTTAAAAGTGATGCTTTTGACTTATTTAAAACTTTTGCAAAAAGAATTCAAAATCAACTTTCTTTAAAAATCAAAACTATTCGTAGTGATCATGGTGGAGAATTTGAAAATGAAAATTTCTGTAATCAAAAAGGAATAACTCATAATTTTTCCTTTCCAAGAACTCCACAACAAAACGGAGTGGTAGAGCGTAAAAATAGGACGATTCAAGAGTGTGCAAGAACTATGCTTTCTGATAGTAAAGTACCAAGAAATTTTTGGGCTGAAGCAGTCGCTACAACTTGTTACATTTTGAATAGAATTTTAATTAGACCTCTAACCAATAAAACACCATATAAACTTCTTTCCAACAAGGAACCAAAGGTATCTTATTTTAAAGTCTTTGGAAGTAAATGTTTCATTCTAAATACAAAGGACAATTTGGATAAATTTGATCCTAAATCCGACAAAGGAATCTTTATCGAATATTCTAATAGAAGTAAAGCATACCGAGTTTTCAATTTAAAAACCAACACCATTGAAAAAACAATGCATGTATCTTTTGATGAAAATTTCAAAGATTTTGTTCAAATAAATGATGAAGATAATTTTGTTACTTTAAATAATGAATCAAATGAAATAAATTGTGAAACTATTCATCCTAATAAAAGGATCAGGCTTTTAAAAGATCATTCTGCAGAAAATATACTAGAAAATATTGAATCTGTTGTTAGAACTAGAAATCAACTAAACAAGATGAGAAATGTAGCTTTTATATCAACTATAGAACCCAAAAATCCAAATGAAGCATCATCTGATGATTCATGGATTCTTGCTATGCAAGAAGAACTGAATCAATTCACCAGAAATGATGTATGAGAACTTGTTTCTAGACTCGAGGACAAAACTATAATAGGAACTAAATGGGTTTGTAAAAATAAAATGAATGAACAAGATGAGGTCATTAGAAATAAAGCTCGGTTAGTCGCGTAAGATTATTGTCAAGAAAAAAGAATAGACTATGATGAAACCTTTGCACCCGTAGCAAGATTAAAAGCCATTAGAATTCTACTTGCTTTCGCAAATCACAACAATTTCAAATTATTTCAAATGGATATCAAAAGTGCCTTCTTAAATGGGTTTGTTAAAGAAGATGTTTATATTGAACAACCTCCACTTTTTGAAGAAGAAAAGTTTTCAAATCATGTTTACAAATTAAAAAAAGCTTTATATGGTCTGAAACAAGCTCCTAGAGCCTATTATGATAGACTAAAATCTTGCCTATTACAATCAAATTTTGAAATTGATAAAGTAGATAATACTCTTTTTATTAAAAGAAACAAAAATAATATCCAATTAGTACAAATTTATGTAGATGATATAATTTTTGGATCAACAAACAATGAAATGAACAAAGAGTTTTCTTAAATAATGACAAAAGAGTTTGAGATGAATCATATGGGTGAACTTACTTTCTTTTTAGGGTTGCAAATAATATAATTAGATAGTCGTATTTTCATTAGTCAAGAAAAGTATGCTAAGGATCTAATTAATAAGCTTGGTATGACCAATGCGAGTGGAAAACCCACTCCTATGGCAACCAATGAAGCCTTGAATAAAGAAGACATGTCAAAAGATATCGACCAAAAACTATACAGGAGAACGATTGGATCGCTACTCTATATAACTGTGAGTAGGCCTAATATCATGCATAGTGTCTGTCTCTGTGCAAGGTACCAATCTCAACCCAAAGAGACCCATTTAAAAGCTGTTAAACGTATCCTAAGATATGTTAAACACACTTTAGACCATGACATATTTTACCCTAAAAATGATTCATTTGATTTAATCTCATATTGTGATGCTGACTACGCTGGTTGTAAATCAGACCGAAAAAGTACAAGTGGAACTTGTCACTGTTTAGGACATTCTTTGGTTTTCTGGTTTAGTAAAAAGCAAAATAATGTCTCACTATCAACAATTGAAGCAGAATATATCTCTGCTGCTTTGGCTTGTTCTCAAGTTATCTATATGCAACAGACCCTAAAAGATTTTGGATTAAATATTTCAAAATCGCCAATTTATTGTGATAATACAAGTGCAATAAATTTATCCAAAAATCCTACTCATCGTGCCAGAACCAAACATATTGATATCAGACATCATTTTCTCAAAGATAATATAAGTAAAGAGATTATTTCTCTTAAATTTATCAACATTGAGAATCAAATAGCTGATGTTCTGACCAAACCTTTGAATCAATCAACCTTTACTAAATTTAAAAGAGAACTAGGTATTTGCTCTATAACTGAGATATAGAATATAGATATAGTAACATATACATTTAAATAAATAAAGAAAAATAAAATTGTCAAAATTTCCATAAGGATGTTGACATCTCCCTACCCCATGTCAACATACAACGGTAAAATTTGAAATTTTGATTTTCCCTCTAAAATTAGTTTGGTAGTTATATATTCTCTATGTTTCGAATTCTTCTGTCTTCCACTTTATTTCTATCTGTAATAAACTTCTGAAAATATAAAATAATGGCCTCCTCTCCTAAATCAAACCAAAATGCGACCTTTTCTTTCCCTTCTCCTAATGTTGGTCCATTCCAACGAACTACACTGGCCCGAGTCATGAAGATAGAGGAAACTTTGAAGGACTCTCTGCAAATGATGATTGAGTTGCAAGTCATGCAAATAAAGATGGCAAAGAAACGGGAGAAACAAAGCAAGATCCATAGAAATTTGCAAAAATTTATAATGGATAATCATGCAAATCCGATCGTGATTGAAGATGACTCCTCTAACATTCATATTCATAATCCATTAGAGGAAGACGACGAAGAAGAAGAAGCGCAAATGGATGAAGACGATAAAGTTATTTGCATTGGAGAAGTCTGTTTTTGTAACGACCCGTATTTTTACGGATTGACAAGTTCGTCAAAATCTGGAATTTTCAGCATTTTAAGTCATTTCAGATTTTAGGTATAATTTGTCTAAGTCCTAGGTCGTGAACGACCTAAGAGCTAAGTCGTGACCGACTTATAGGATGGTAGCGAGTTAAGAAGGTTTGCGACTTAGAGGTTAGGTCGTCTTGGTTTAGGTCGTAGTTGGCGACCTAAGAGGTAGCGCAACCTATAGTGTGAGCGACCTAAGTTTGAGAGTTGAGTTGTTAGGTCGTCTGGATAACCTAAGGTTAGTAAGCGACCTAAGGGGATAGGTCGGCAGCGACCTAAGGAACTAGAGACAGTAGTTAGCGACCTAGGGTTAATGACCTAATTGTTAGCGACCTAAGAGTTAAGCAGAATAGGGGTTGGCTGGTTAGCGTAGTTAGGTCGTTAGACGACCTAAGGTGTTAGGTCGCGTGTGTGTTAGGTCGCGTGAGTAGTTTTGAAGTGGGTTGTTAACTCGTAAGCGTCTTAAGGAAATTATTAAGTGTTAGGTCGCATCCCAGTTGTTCGTGACTTACGTTAGGTCGCGAGAAAACTTAAGGTGTTAGGTCGTTGGGTTTTGGCTTAGTGTTAGGTCGTAGCCTATGTTTTAAGTCGCGAGCGACCTAGGAGTTAGCTGTTAAGTCGTAACCCAGTTATTCGTTAGGTCGCGTAAGGCTTAGCAGTTAGGTCGAAGATGTGCTTAAGCGCTAGGTCGCAGGTGCGCGTTAGGTTAGGTCGTAGAGGCTGGGGTTTTTTTAAGTCGTAGGTTGGTAAGTCTTTAGGTCGGTAGGTTTTAGGTCATAGGTCGTGGACGACCTAACTCCGAGCGACTTAAGGGAATTTCAGCTATAAATAGGAAGGGGTTTTCTCATTTTTTTGGGATCCGGATTTCGAAGCGACGAAGTGCTGCCATTTTGAGAGCTCGACTTCTACACTTCTTCACTTCTTTTCTTCACTCTAATCTAGTGCTTCCATCCATCCAAATCGAAGATCAAGATTGAAGATCCAAGAGCTAAAGTTGAAGATCTTCATCCTTTGAAGTGAGATTTCTTCGTTTGAAACGGATTCGTGATAGATCAAGCTTGATCCTTCGCTGTCCAGATCTGAAGCGTGTTGATTTGAGGTTGTTTAGGTGATTTGGTGAGTGGTGATTATCTCTCACACGGATCCAAAGGAGTATATCGGATTGTTGGCTCGATTTGGCGTTAAAATAGTGATTTCCATGCATTTTCTTCATCCTAAGTGTAGATCCATATAGATCCATTGTTCATGATGATTTGACAACCATTTTTACTAAGCATTAACCTATGCAAGTTCATTCATCAAGATTGTAGAGATAATTCTCATGATTTCATGCTTGTTAGACTTTCAACACTTTATTTACGAAATTGCCATTATTGTGATAATTGTCTATTTAGATCTTATTTGAATGCTTGATTGTTTGGATTAATGTTTAACTTGATTAATTGCTATAAATTAGATGATTGGTGATTTGATTTAGACCGAAGATGATTCAAAAGCTAAGAGAAAGGCTCTTGAATTGGGAAAGCTGCTTGTGGCATTTGTAGTGGGTGATAAAGCTCTTATGCATAGATTCGATGATGATGATGTTGAGATGAGACTTTGCGAGGATATGATGAAGCGAAGTATGAGATGAGATAGTCTTGGTCTAATCCAGACGGGATCATTCCAAGCACGTTGGTAACTCGGTGATATGATTCGAGTTAAGGGTAATGGATGCTTGAGAGGCGCTTGAGCTAGTATGGAAATAGTCGTCAAGGAGGATGACTAGGAGGCTTGGATAGCATCGTTGTTGAAGGTTCTAGCATGCTCTAAGCAAGAGTACGTTTGGGCAGATTCGATAGTCCCAACGGCCAACTGTTGATGGTCGAGTACTCTGGGCAGATTCGATAGTCCTAGGCACGGGCTGCGACGACGTGCGGGAGTTATGTCTAGAACCTGGGTTTCCATTAGCCCTTGACGGACGGCTGAAAGAATGTGCCGGTCATTCAATTAACGGTGATATCGAAGCAATGATAACAGTGATAGCCAGAGTCATGGATGTTTGGTTGTATCGTCATTCGGTCTCAAGAGCAGTGTTTTTTGGGTGCTTATCTGATCTTGGTTTAGGCCTTGGGGGTTTGTGCTTGGAAAACATCGCCCTTGACTCGAGTGATAATTTCTTTACTTTACATTGTATGCTCTGTTACATTTGCTTCTGCTTAGTGTGTGTCTGGAGGCTATCACTGTAGAAAGAGGTTGGAGTGGGAGGGTTGTATTCCTATTCCTTTTTCTTTATGCTCTTTTGGTATGTTGTTAGTTAATTTACTGCTCACTAAGACTGTTGTCTGACTCAAGGCTTTATGTTTAATTCTTATTGCCTTGGGCTGTTCGTCCATTTTGGGACGGGCAGACTAGGTAGCAGGTGACAGATGATGTTCTCTTCTCACGATGCTGATATCGAAGACGAGCTAGAGGGTTGCATATTATCTTCTTATATGTACTGGATGTTCCGCTGTTTTGTATTCTCTGAGTGATATGTAGTGAGGCTTGATGTATTGACTATTTGGATGCTTGTGTTCAACTATTATGGAGTTTTATATGATGGCATTTTATTCTGTAAAGCTTCACTATACATATGTTCTATTGTATTTTGTCCATGCGCTGTGAGTAATACGATTGATTCTGTCGTTTTTAATTTACCCTGACAATCGTCCATGGTCGTCTGGCACGCATTACAGCGCATTTTTCTCTAGATTCGGTGCAGGGGTCATGGGCGGTCGTCACAGTTTTGATAAAGGTGGTAATCTGGTCGAATAACGTGGAAACTTTTGTCTCCATTACCCAAATTGTTCGACTCACAAGTCACCAATTATCAAAGACTCTCATTAAATTGTTTTTACGATAATGTTTTTATATATTGTGTGTTTGTATATATTTGTGTTTATATGTGTAATATAACAACATAATAAAATTATATTTATGTTTCGCTTAATTATATTTCGTTATTAGTATTTAGTTCCATAGTATTAGTTTAAGGGGAGTTATGTAATTTAGGATTAGTTTTTGTTTATGGCAAAAAGGGAGAATTATAAAATAAGGTTAGATAGGCTTAGATTAAGGGGGAGTTAGTAGCTTAAAGGAGAGTTGTTGGAATAAGGGGAGTCGGAGTAGAATCGAAGTTTGTAGAGAAGATTTTATAAACAAAGGTTGTCATCATCAAAAAGAGGAAGATTGTTAGTTCCTGAGATGATGGTTTTGATGACAAGAATCTTAGGACTTGTTATAAAATATAAATACTAATATTCTTGTCTAGATATATATGTATATACAGGTGCCGAAGAATGAAGACTGTACAATATAGAATTTCAAGACTGACGAATTCAAGATTGAAGAAATCAAAACTGAAGACTCATGAGTAACAAGAGTTCAAGATTTCAAGAGTTCAAGATATCAAGATAAGTAATAATGTCTAGATTTATGTTAAAACTTCATAATAGCACTAAAATCTTTATTCGGATTTTAATTGTGAAATGGAATCCACTTTCTCGCTTTAATAGTGGGATGCACGACCTCTTTAGTGGGATGGAACCCACAACCTTCTCTAGTAGAATGGAATCCACGAAATTTTCAAAATGATTTATTTTAAATATTTTCCCAAAAACTTTTTAAAAGTCATCTCTCAGTTTAAATATTTTAGCCTTAAACTATTTTTATTATCATTTATATTTTGATTTCAAAATCATCTCTTGTTTTTAAACTATCTCCTGGTTTTAACATTATAAGCTTTAAATTTCAAAAATATATTCTATACTTGGTTTTTAATATTACTTTTATATTATAGAAGATATATTTTTAAGATTACTTTTTAAATCTCTTTTATAAGTTTAAACTATATTCAAAATGGTTTATAAACTTCAGAAATTGTTTTGACAAGTTTTAGAAAGAAAATCTCTTTTAAAAACAAAAATCAATTTTCAAAATTTACTAGAGCATGTCGACATACCACATCCCCCATGTCGACATGGTAGCCGTAGAATTTAAAATTCAAATTTTCAAATGAAGTGTCTATTCGTCATAACCTTTCACGAATGGACATGACTGTTGTTCTTCTATACCAGTTGTTTTTAACGAATTTTAAGTTAGTTTTTCTTCATTTCTTCACTTCTTCTTCACTCAAATATTCTCTTATATTTTAACAAAACTCTACCGAAATCCTAAGTGAATCAAACTCGATCATCTCTAGTTTGATTCTCTATCACTCTCTCAATGATCTCGGTGCTATTCAGAGTTATAGGATTATTTGTAATCAAAGAAGTATATCGAGTCTCTTTATCTATCAAAGTGATATTGAAAACGGTGTGATTGTGGCCCATAAATCAATTGGGTGTGATTGTAGCCCGTAAATCAATTAGGTGATCTTGTAGCCTGGCTAAATCAAGAGATTTTACCCTGGACTCGAAGACAGAAGGGTGTATCTCGTCGCCTTTAAATCGAGATTGTAATATCGACATTATATTTGAAAATAATTTGCACAAGAAATTGTGTGGGACTGACTGTAGGGTAATTCGAACCAGTATAAAATTCCGGTGTGTTCTTTCTTTTACTCTTTTATTTACTATTTGCATCTGTGTCTGAATCTGTGATTGTTTCCGTGTTTGTGAATTGCATATGTTTGGGTTTAATTTGAAAAGATTTCGAAAAAATTCATAAAATCCATTGAACACTATTCAACCCCCCCCCCCTCTACTGTTAATCCAGCCTTAAGATCCGTAATCCGCATTTCCAACAAGAGTTACATCATCCATCTGCTGAGGAGGAATGGTGTTTAAAGAGATGAAAGTGGCTATCTTGTGGTGAACCATAAACAGTAATGGAGTTAGACAAGAAGCAATATAAGGAACTTTAGTTGAATTTTTTATTAGTATCTAAATATGGAACTCACAATGTTTGATGTTGTTTTGCATGTATTTTCTATTTTTGAATTTCAAATTAATTTGCAGTTGAATTTTTTGTGGGTTTTGCAATGTATGTAATACTAAAAAGCATAAGAAGAATTATTACACGCGCGCGCGCACACACACACACATACATACATACATACATATATATATATATTGTAACGACCCAGAAATTTCAACACTTTGATTTGTGAGTATTTAGATTAAATTAAATATTCAGATAATAGATTTTGTAATTAAAATAAAAACTCTTTGGAATAATAACTAGAGATGGTGAATTAGTTTTCAAAAATTTGTTTACAAAAGTAATTAGTTTAAAGAAATCAAAAATGTGATCGGAATTCATTTTCCGAATTTTTTGACTTTCCGTCAACCAAAAAATTTTCAATAAAATGTGTGAACATTATTGTATATTCATATGCATAAATTTACAAATAAATTAGAGTTATGCTATACACACACACTCTTAAGGATGTGACTTGTTATGAAATAATAATAATAATTTATACATAAAACACAAAGTACTTAACATTTAAAGCTATTAGTACTTGAATCTTCTTTTAACCCAACATGAGCTTCTATGTATGTACTTAGGCATACAATGAAATGATGTTAGGATGTAGTAAGATATTTTTCATTTCTTTATATATATATATATAATCCTTTTCATATATCTATATACTCATACACTACTTGTTATACACATATTCATCATATTTGAAAAGGAAAATCTTAAAGGAAAACGAAGAAAGGAAAAAAAATCTGATCTTGTAAAGCTTTTCAAAATCTTAAACGAAAATTTCAAAGAGGGAAGGTGAGTTTACTAATCTTAGTAGTTGATTTAAGAGCATACTTACTGCTAAACATTGTATACATGTAAATAATCACTTACAGGTATTTTATTTTCTCTGTTTTGTTTTACAAACTCAAACATAAGTTTAAAAATCAATAACTCATAAACCACTTGATATTAGCTCGAGCCGTCAACTGCAAAGATGTTCATTTACGTTCATGGTTATTTTAAAAATTATCCGTTTAATGTTTTGTCAACTCTGACGACAGGAATGGGCTTATTATAGTAAGCAGACTATAAAAATGAATATTTGAACAATTCTAATCTGTCAAATGGATTGTATAATCTTGTTTATCACATCGATTCATGATTTTTAATGGTATCCGAGTGATTTTTAAGTTTGGAATTTGTGTTTGGGAGTAAGTTGAACGGAATTGGGTTAAACTTGAAATTCCGACAAGTTTGTTGATGATGGGTCAAGTGGGTTGGAGGAACCTCGGGTCATGGGAGAGACATTGACGATGGTTGCGGGGTTTCAGGTGGAGTGAGGTGATGGTCAGAGCTCGGTTTAGGGTTAGGTGTATGCTGTGAGTTAGTCTCGAACGTGGTGGTTTTGGCAAGGCTAGGGAAAGTCGAGCTCGGCGTGGGTTGGTCAAAAGGTGCGCTAGGGTCTTGGGGTTCGTGCGGCGATGGCGACGCAGCTACAGGTGGTCGCGGGTCGTGGGGAGATCGAGAATTGGCGAATCGCATTTGATGTGGGAAAGTGGCTGCTGGATTCGATTGGGGATTTTGAAGAGGAGAAGGTCGGCGCTTGAAGTTGAGGGTCGATCATGATGGCCGGAGCAAGGTGAACGTGGAGGTGTCGTTGCGGTGGGGTCTCAAGCGAAGCAGCTCATGTGCACGTGCACACGCATGCACGAACGTGCATGGGTAAGAGGGGAAGAAGAGAAATGTTGGGAAGGTTGTCTGGGTTTGCTTGATTATTTCTTGCGGTTTGGTTTGGGAGAGATGGAGATGGGTTGCGTTAGCGGTGAAGCAGTTATTTTTGTTTGGGTTTAGTCTGGTGGGCCTTGGGCCAAGGATTGTTAAATCTTTTTGAGTTAATTAGTTAATAAAAAATTAGTTTAACCTTTGTAAATCCATAATGCATCCATACGAAGCCCGTTTAAACCGCGGTCTTCGACATTAGATTCGTAGAAACGAGTACAACGTAGTAATGTAACTTGTCAATGATTTTGGGCAAGTATAAATTTAGGGCATATGAAAACGACTGAATTTAAATTATGTTATTCTAAATAATGTCATTTAAATTTATGTCTTATTTATTGATGCTTATTCGACCAAATAAAATACTATTGAGTTAAACTGGATTGAATATGATAATCAGACATCTGTTTAGCGGAATAAAACACCATTCCGCTAATTAAATAATTTGACATTTAATTAGCAGAATAAATCCTCGTTCTGCTATTTTATAGCTTTAGACATCTGATTATATATCGATAAATTGATATGCCACTTTGAATAAGTGATATGTTAACCAATGACGGTTAAGTATGGAATTTATTACGTAGTCGTGGATTATGTAAATATCTGTTATTAACTTGAAAAGTTAAATTGAATAATATGGTAGCTTATTAAGTACCATGGTGATCGTTAAGCCTCCTTCAAATTTGAAAAACTAATTATTGATTTGAAAGCTATTTTAAGAATAATTATTTTTATTATAAAGTTTAAAGATAATTATTATTTAATAATAAAATTTTAAAAAGAGTAATAATTCTTTATTAATAATATTTTAAAGATAATTATAATGATTTGAGTAATTATTTTATTAATGTGATCCTTAAAGATTATAGCGAATGTTATAACTGTAACGGTCCACTTTTCCGTACAGTTTAAGCTGACAATAAACCACACGTGTCCAACCCAAATTGAACGAAAAAGCGGGTAGTTGGAGAAAAAGAAAGAAGAAAGAAGACGAGAAGAACTAAACAACACAGAATCTCACGGCGGAACGAATAATCTATAATAGACAACAAATCTTTACACAAAATAAAACTGTAATATATGTATATACAAACATCAATCAAAGTATACTAACCTATTCAGCACGGACAGTTATAACAACTTGTCCTCACAATTGCTGAATAATATACAACAATGAATGCATCGGAAAAATAACTATGTACGTGAATACGTCTCCGGGCCCCATCTTTCCTCCTAAAGCTCCAAATATCCAGCTAAACCTGAAAATATGTCCGGTCTGACCCGAGCCTTATAGGAAAACAACGCCCGGGTCAGTCTGGTAAAACCAACGTGAGAACTTAAATCACAAGGAATTTTATTTTATTTTATAGCTTTTAAAATCCTTTAAAATCAAAGGTATCTCGTAAGACCACGCCGCACATAAACACAGATGGGTTTTTACCTTACGATAACCAAAACCTTTTATACCATAAATCTAGTAATATTATAATAATATCTAAGGGCGAAAATAATAATAATCAAGTAGTTGTGATGTTCGTTAGTGTACATCACAACAATAAGGCACGTTCGCTAATTGTGTAGGATTTCCATGGAGGTGCCCTCGGTACTTCGAGGAACGGTCCTCCTGTACAAGGATCAGAGATATCCTTCCGAAGCAGCATACATCCCTAGTAATGTACCATAGGAAAAACATGGCCGGTCTCGGTAAGACCGAGTGCATCGCCCCATGCATGCATAACAACTGTAAGTGACATCTAGGAGGAGCCGACTACACCCTATGGGTTTGCCAACCCTACTGATCATGTCTCGTATCTCTGGTTTTAGTCATTCTCGCTGATAAGGCTACGTCCGGCATTCCAGCTCACGCACCGCCATCAAAATAGATCATAGAATCCCACATGGATTCCAATACCCCCAACAGGTCTCGGAATTGCATATAGATTCTCACATCTCACTTAGATCTTGGAATCACATCCGGATTCTCATACCCCAACGGATCTCGGAATCACACATGGATCCCAACATCTCAATATATCACGAATCTCCTCCATAGAACCGTATATGGTTTTCGAAGTGGTCACGGATTCCAGTCATCTCTTACGAGTACACTCTTCCGCTTCTCGGGTGCTCCACAAAACCAAACGCCGATTTCCAGAATGCTCAATACCGGTTTTTTAGGAAATAATCAGACAATACATAAAAACGGGGATCACACCCTAACCGTTTAAGTGGACGGATCTCCTTATCATTTAAAAACGAAACGAGTTTATACGTACAGTATAACACCACCGATGGTAATTGTACCATATAATCCCCGTGTTTTCCCTAAATATTTTCAGAGTTAAATTCCTTCGGTGTTAAGTAGGGAATATTTCTCTACCACCAAAATTAAGAAGGATTACATATTTAGGCCAAGATTTGATAGTCGGTTATTTAACTATCAAATAAACAAACATTCCAAACAAAGATTATATTTCCCACGGAATCACTAAGCCTCTTAAATTAATCTTTCATTAATTTAAAATCACATTTCAAATACTTGAAAATCACTTCTATATACTTATCTCAACATGATAAGTATATTCACAAACCACTATATTTTTTATACTTAGAAAATATAATCATACATTATTTAAAATAACTTAAATTAATAAGTTATTATTTAAACATCCCTCAATTCATTCAATTTAAATCTCATTTAAAATAATAGCTTTAAAATCTCATTAATAATATATTAAATTAATTTTAAACACTGCTATGGTATTAATAAGTTAACTTCAAAACAGTATTAGGATAATAATTAATTAACTTCAAATAATATTAATACGGTAATTAATTAACCTATAAATATAATTAAATAACTTAAATTAATATAATTAAATAACCTTACTTAAAAATTAAAGTATAGTTGAATCATTTTAAATAAATAATTAAATTAAAACATTTTTAACCAATAACTAAATAACTTTAAAATAATAATTAAACATTCTTAAATAACATTAAGAAATAACCTTTAAGGATCTTATTAATGAATTAATTAACTTAAATCATTATTAAAAACAATTATAAATTATCTTTAAAATATTATTAATAAAGAATTATTACTTTTTTTAAATCTTATTATTAAATAATAATAATTATCTTTGAACCTTATAATAAAGATAATTATTCTTAAAATAGATTTCAAATCAATAATTAGTTTTTCAAATTTAAAGGAGGCTTAACGATCACCATGGTACTTAAATAAGCTACCATATTATTCAATTTAACTTTTCAAGTTAATAACAGATATTTACATAATCCACGACTGCGTAATTAAATTCCATACTCAACCGTCATTGGTTAACATATCACTTATTCAAAGTGGCATATCAATTTATCGATATATAATCAGATGTCTAAAGCTATAAGATAGCAGAACGGAGATTTATTCTGCTAATTAAATGTTAAGTTATTTTAATTAGCGGAACGGTGTTTTATTCCGCTAAACATATGTCTGATTATCATATTCAATCCAGTTTAACTCAATAGTATTTTATTTGGTCGAATAAGCATCAATAAATAAGGCATATATAAATGACATTATTTAGAATAACATAATTTAAATTCAATCGTTTTCATATACCCTAAATTTATACTTGCCCAAAATCATTGACAAGTTACATTACTACGTTGTACTCGTTTCTACGAATCTAATGTCGAAGACCGCGGTTTAAACGGGCTTCGTATTGGTGCATTATGGATTTACAAAGGTTAAACTAATTTTTTTATTAACTAATTAACTCAAAAGGATTTAATGACCCTTGACCCAAGCAATGTTTTAAAACGCAAAAGGCGTACGCGAGGCGTTTTTGGGTCTGTGAGGCGAGGCGTAAGCCTCGAAGCGTTAAGACGTAAGCCTTTCGGGTAAAGAAAAAGCGCAACACTTACACTGAATAACATTAAGCGTCAAATAGTAAATAAGAACCTTAAAGCATTCGAAGCAATTCAAACAAAATACAATCATCCTTGCACATTTAAAGTAAATCAACAATTCAACATAAATTGCAAAAAGATCAAATGATATCTTCCTCCTCATCCATAAGCATGTTGCCATCCAAGCTATCATCATCACTAGCATCAAAAAGATCTCGTGTCTGTGGTTCGAATAAAGGATCATAATCATCAACATCATCATTCTCAATTCTTACACCCTTTCCTTTTGGATCATTGCCTATGAAGTTACCAATATAAGTTAATTCTATATTTTAAAATTAACAATTTGTTTGTTCCTAATATTATTATTATTTTATACTTGTACCACCACTATTATAGCGCCTTCTTTTATATGGAATAATAGGAGGAGGTGAAGGATTAGATTCTCTTGGTGGTGGTGGTGGTGGTGGAGGAGTATTAGGATCTCTAGAAGGTGTAGGTTCATGGTTTTGAATTGTTGGTTCTCTAATGCGTAAAATATCCTCATATATTGGAGCGGGCATATTTCTTATGGCATCAACATCAAGAAAGTGATCTTCTTCGTCAAGCCAACTTGGATCGGAGGGAAGAACCGGATTTCCTAATTCGGCAATCCACTCATCATCGGATTCAATTTCTTCCACAACAATTGGATCCATCTTTCTTCTTCTCATGATTTCTCTTTGCCTCGAAGCGGTGTTATATTTGACATACACCAAAGAATGCAACCTTTTATGCTCAAGTCTATTTCTTTTCTTTGCATGCATCTAAAGTAAACAAGATAAATTTGATTCAATATGAAAACAAAATTACAATGATTTACTAAAACGTTCTTAAAAGTGACTTACCCATTGAAATGTACTCCAATTTCTCTCACATCCCGATGCACTACAAGTTAGACCTAGCACCCGAATAGCAAAATTCATCAACTCGGGAGTATCGGTCCCAGAGTG
Source organism: Allium fistulosum (assembly GCA_030737815.1). Lineage (NCBI taxonomy): Eukaryota > Viridiplantae > Streptophyta > Magnoliopsida > Asparagales > Amaryllidaceae > Allium > Allium fistulosum. The sequence goes on along the minus strand of CM060904.1, from coordinate 1,185,639,225 downwards.
TTCCCACCAATACACTAATCAATCAATAAACATGAAAAAACATATATTTAGTACTTTATAATTTATTATAAAATGCATTACTAACAAGTGAATTACTAACCCGGACTTCTCATCTTTCTACTCTTAATTGCCATAGGATGTCCAAGTAGACCATTTTGACGATCATACACGTCCAATTGACAATCCGCGATGAGACGTTCTTCGCTATCACCCAGCATTCTATCCATATAAAAATACAAACCTTTTTTTACTTCATCCACATTAGAAAAAGAATCTTCATAACGAAATTGTGGATTCAAGTAGTAGCCCGCCGCATGTAATGGTTAGTGTAATTGTGATTCCCACCGCCTACCTATACGACTCCAAATAGGTTTATATTTTTTCTCATTATTCCCAACATTTTTAACAATCTTTTCATTCGCCGCATTCATCAACTCATATATATATATATATATATATATATATATATATATATCACATGGCAGGTCTATCTTCTTCATCAACCTCTCGCAACACAAACAAAAGGGAGAACACTTTTCACACAATAAGCAATATGTTGCCAAAAAATTCATCAAATAATACATATTTTCTACTTTTAATACCATCAACTTTTTTAGCAAATGGACCTTCAACCCATTCTTTAGAAGAAAAAAAGAAACAATATCTTCTTTTTGCATGTATAAACTTTGAAGAGTAAGAAAAGAGGTGGCAAATCTAGTGACCGCGAGACGAATGAGCTCTCTATCTTTGGTAAACTTCCTCATCAAAGCAAGAACCCAAGAATGACCGTATATGAATTTCACCACAAATTTTGCTTTTTGAATGGTTTGGCTAAACACCGTCAATTTACTAATATCTTCGAGCATCAAATCAATGCAATGAGCCGCGCATGGAGTCCACAATAATTTCTTCCTTTCCTCCATTAGAAGGTTACCGGCTCTTTTGTAGTTGGAAGCATTATCGGTAACAATTTGAATTACATTATCCTCTCCAACTTCATTGATAACACTGTTGAAGTATCTAACCAACAAATATGCATTCTTTATTGTATCCGATGCATCAATGGATTTCAAAAACCATGTACCTTTCGGGTTATTAATTAGAAAATTAATAATAACCCTACTCTTCCCATCCGTCCAACCATCAGACATAATAGTACATTCGTACTTCTCCCAATCTTTTTGTAAGCTCCAATCATGTTGTCAACGTCTTCAACGCTTTCTTTAAGGATCCAAGTCCTTAACTCATGACTAGAATGTGGTTTAAATCCGGGACCATATTTTGCAATATGGTCCATTGCCACTTGATATGGAGTGTTTGCCGCATTGAATGGAATTGCACTGGTGTAAAACCATAATCCAATTTTTTTGCAAACTTCCTTTCTTTCATCTTTCTTATAGCGACTATTCAAAGTACTTTGCTTTGCCTCTAAATTGACAAACTTATCCATTGCTCCTCTAGGCCTATGAACATTACCACTTCCACTTTCAAGTTCTAAATTATCATTATCATCTTCAATGCTTTCACTCCTACCAATCTCACGAAACATATCAAGTTTTGATTGCTTAACACGTTTAATTTTCTCTAGAGTCGCAATGCATTCATTTCTCACATTTTGTGGGACTTTTGGACACGGAATAATCCCAACATGAGTACATGCTAAATGTTGTTTAAAACGAACAATTCCCCGGTGCATTTATGATCACAAAATCCACAAAGAAAAATATTTTATTGGTGGAATCCGGTAAATCTTTGACCCACTTCCATGCAATATCCCTCCTGCTCATTTCAAATTACCTTAGTCATAAACAAAAGAAAGCAAAATATCAGAACAGTAAAGAGCTCGATTCCAGTTTTTAACTTTAGGGTTTTACCTTTTTTTTCCTTTGAAGTCGGCTGAAAGTGAGAAACAAAGTAGGAAGATAGGGTTTTGAAGCAGGTACGCAAATTTTATTTTTTCTATATGTGTATGCCTCAGCTAATTGAGGCTATGAGGCGTACGCATATTGCGCTTTTTGCGCCTCAATCGATTGAGGCTTAAGCCTCAGAGGTAAAACGCCTCACGATCTGCGCCTCTAGGCATTTTTGCCTACGCCTTGCCACAAGGCGCGCGCCTCAGGCGCGTTTTTTAAAACACTGGCCCAAACCCACCAAACCAAACCCAAACAAAAATAACAAAAATAACTGCTTCATCGCTAACGCAACCCATCTCCATCTCTCCCAAACCCAAACGCAAGAAATAATCAAGCAAACCCAGGCAACCTTTCCAACATTTCTCTTCTTCCCCTCTTACCCATGCACGTGCACATGAGCTGCTTCGCTCGAGACCCCGCCGCAACGACACCTCCACGTTCACCTTGCTCCGGCCATCATGATCGACCCTCAACTTCAAGCGCCGACCTTCTCCTCTTCAAAATCCCCAATCGAATCGAGCAGCCACTTTCCCACATCAAACGCGATTCGCCAATTCTCGATCTCCCCACGACCCGCGACCACCTGTAGCTGTGCCGCCACCGCTGCACGAACCCCAAGACCCTAGCGCACCTTTTGGCCAACCCACGCCGAGCTCGACTTTCCCTAACCTCGCCAAAACCACCGCGTTCGAGACTAACTCACAGCATACACCTAACCCTAAACCGAGCTCTGACCATCACCTCACTCCACCTGAAACCCCGCAACCATCGTCAATGTCTCTCCCATGACCCGAGGTTCCTCCAACCACGACCACTTGACCCATCATCAACAAACTTGTCGAAATTTCAAGTTTAACCCAATTCCGTTCAACTTACTCCCAAACACAAATTCCAAACTTAAAAATCACTCAGAATACCATTAAAAATCATGAATCGATGTGATAAACAAGATTATACAATCCATTTGACATATTAGAATTGTTCAAATATTCATTTTTATAGCCTGCTTACTATAATAAGCTCATTCATGTCGTCAGAGTTAACAAACATTGAACGGATAATTTTTAAAATAACCATGAACGTAAATGAACATCTTTGCAGTTGACGGCTCGAGCTAATATCAAGTGGTTTATGAGTTATTGATTTTTAAACTTATGTTTGAATTTGTAAAACAAAACAGAGAAGATAAAATACATGTAAGTGATTATTTACATGTATACAATGTTTAGCAGTAAATATGCTCTTAAATCAACCACTAAGATTAGTAAACTCACCTTCCACATTGCTCCTTGAAATTTTCGCTTAAGATTTTGAAAAGCTTTACAAGATCGAATTTTTTTTCCTTTCTTCTTTTTCCTTTAAGATTTCCCTTTTCAAATATGATGAGTATGGGTATAACAAGTAGTGTACGAGTATATAGATATATGAAAAGGATTAAAATATATATATATATAAAGAAATAAAAAATATCTTACTACATCCTAACATCATTTCATTGTATGCCTAAGTACATACATAGAAACTCGTGTTGGGTAAAAAGAAGATTCAAGTACTAATAGCTTTAAATGTTTAAGTACTTTGTGTTTTATGCATAAATTATTATTATTATTATTATTTCATAACAAGTAACATCCTTAAGTATATATATATTGCATAACTCTAATTTATTTGAAAATTTATGCATATGAGTATACAATAATGTTCACACATTTTACTGAAAAAAATTTGGTTGACGGAAAGTCAAAAATTCGGAAAATGAATTCCAATCACATTTTTTATTTTTCTTCGAACTAATTACTTTTGTAAACAAATTTTTGAAAACTAATTCACCATCTCTAGTTATTATTCCAAAGAGTTTTTATTTTAATTACAAAATCTATTATCTGAATATTTAAATTAATCTAAATACTCACAAATCAAAGTGCTGAAATTTCTGGATCGTTACATATATATACATATATATATAGAGAGAGAGTTAAAGGTCTGCTACACCCATATTTTGCTCCACCTCCTTTTACACCCTACGGTTTTTAGTGTTACTCTATTCAAAATTGAATGAAACTTCAGAAATATTCCATTTATATTATGGACAGCAGACCACAAAAAATGAGATCATTTTGATACCTTTAGCATGTTCAAAATGTTATTTGATATCAACAGCTAAAAGGTTTATTTTAATCGTCGATTTGACATATTATTTTGAATATGTTAGAATTATCCAAATTAGCCAAAAATTTGTGGAGATGATCTTGAGTAAGGACATCTCCACAAATTTCGTTTGGTTTCAAATTGCATAGCTCGAGAAAATGTAGGGGTGTAGATAAGTTGTAGAGGAGCCTTCCATGTATGTGTGTGTATACATACATGCATGCATGCATATATGTAATATATAATTGTAACGGTCATAATATTTTGATGTAAAAAGTAACAAAAATACCGTTTAGTTATTTTGTGATGCTATAGATGAATTTCATTTTAAAGATACAAGTTGATCTATGAAAAATATATTATTATAATAGTAGTAGTCGCAGTAGGAACATATTTTTGATATATTAATATAAATATGCAACCAAGTCCTAATCTAAGTATATTAAAATGGAATAAAACTATTTGTAAGATTTTTCTAAAAATTATATTGCACGCAAAATTTTAGTTTATTTCTTAAATAATTGTATAAAAGTTTAATTTGTTGTAAATTGCAATTTCGAAGAACATTAGGGTATAGGAAACAATTTTTCATAATATTTTATGGTTAAGCTCTTTTAAGACTAGTAATAGAAATTATTCATAAAAAATGATGAAAAAATTTAGCAGATAAAAGGGACTCAAAAGGGTAATTATAACGTTGAAGTAATTTATGGATAAGAAATTAAAAATTCAAATGTTAAAAAAATAGAACAATTTTAAAACTGGAAAAAACATAACTCGATCCATTGTAATAAAAACATGCATAAAAGAGTTATTAGCAAATTTGTTTAGAAAATGTAAAACAAATTTTCTGTACTAACATTTTTCCAGGAAAAAAAAACAAATACTATATATGTTTATATAAATAGTTGAAAGATTGCCATTTACAATTATAAACTGTACAAACTAAATGATACCGTCGCCACCTGCATTAACTTTAAACATATGCACTCGTAAATTTTACATAAAATTGTAGTTTATTGCTTACATTTTTATGCACACGTGCCAAAGTACTAGTATAAAGAATAGTTCAGTTGACTTTTTGGTCCAAGGATGTCACCGGTTCAAATATTACTTGGGAAGGTTGATGAATTTTTTTTTCACAAAAAATTAATCACGATACTACTTCTAGGCTTACAGTGAGATCCAGAAATCATACATTTCTATTTAAAAAGTGCAATTAAGGTAAGGCAAAAGTATCTAATTCACACTCACCAATTCCATCCATGCTATGTCAGAATCGTAGTAGTCGTTTGACAAAAAAGCATCTGCTTTGGTTTTCAGTAGTCTCTTCAAGCTAAAGCAAAATAAATCATTTCCACTCAGTTCAAATATTTATATAAATTATACATCTAACAGAGCAGCTTACCTTAACGAATCACTCAATTCCGCTGCTTTTCTAAGAAATTGAGCAGCTTCCAAAAGACGAACTCTATACTCTTCAGAGTATGGTACAACAAATAGATGTCCAATTTTATCAGATTGCAGAGACAGAATATCCATTTCTGATTCACCATGACGTTTGATGACGCTAAAGAATCCAGTTGCAGCTTCTCTTTCACCTTCTGTTAGACTATCCTTCCACAGTTCAAATTCCTTGCCCCCAAAAAAAAAAGATAAATTTCATGGAATAAAGTCGAATTACAGGGTATAAAGCATAGACACAAAATAAACATAATTACAAAATTGCTAATAAGTTTGAAACTAGAGAAATGGGTAACTATGCATCAGTACTATCCTTTTCAAAGTAGTGCATAAAGAAAGCAAAGTCAAATTGACGAGAGTCGCAAAAAAAGCTGACCGTACATTATAATTTATAAATATGAAGAAACCTTACGTCCGGTTAGAGTATTTAGTATTTACAAACTTCACACAAATAGCAATAAACAATTAGTCAGGAGTAGAACCAACTTCATCTAGTAAAGAGATTATAGTTATAAATATAACAATAACCATCTGATATAATACAAATTTTGTTGGAAAAGTTGTATTCTTTCGCTTACTTTTATCTAATATATATTTTGTGGAAAGTTTCGAATATTTTAACTCAACCATTTGGTTAACAACTGAACCCGATAAAAACATAAAACCAATACACAGATTATAGAGTGCATACAAGAACTTTAAGGGGTTTGAGTAACCTCTGTTCCAAAAACATGAATAGTCTCTTTTAAAACATTAAAATGGCACCATGCACGTGTTCCAGGACAACCCCAATCACAAAACAAAAAGTTGGGTGTGATTATTAGTTCATCACATTCAATTCATTAGCCGCTCAAAATAAAACTCACATTGAATCATAATGATGATGATGATAACTGATTTGCAAACAACTATGTATCTTGTATCTTATATATTCCAAACTCTAAGCAGTCGGCTTTCAAATTTGTTTAAGCATAATTTGTTATGATGATACAGTAGTATAATACCAAAAGAAATGTCGTACCCATGCAAACTTGATGTTTAGTACCAATAACAAAGTTTTCTCCAAAATAGAGCAAAAGTCCAAAATTTTAGTCAGCAGGCCACGGTACTTTCAACGCTAAAGTTAGGGTTTCTTATATCTCGCCCCATGGAGTCTGAATGATGGAGGAGCAGTTCAACGACCTTCAATTGTGGTGTGGCAGTTATAGATGGCGGTAGAGCAAACGTCGGAGTGAAGTTGTGATCGGGATCGATATTAGTGGTGAAGGAGGAGGGGTGTGATGGATTTTATGGTGATGAAGGGTAGAGATGATGATGGAGATCGACGTAACGATATGCATTGTGTTAGACATGATTGTTAGGGGTGAAGTAGACGGTGAGAATGAGCAGTGTTGATTTGATGAAGTTGTTTGTTATAATTTGTAATGCTACTATGTTGTATCATTTTATGAACTGAAAATTTTAAATTAAGTACATGTATGTCTTAGCTACTAATGTTATTTTATGGTAATAGTTTATGAATTGTATTAGCATTTTTAGATGAAGTACTTGTATCTTAGCTCACATTGTTGTGTTTTATAGTAGCATTTTATGAATTACATTAGCATTTTCGGATGAAATGAATATATTAACTCATAAAACTGTTTTGTAGTACCAATTTTAAATGGAGTGATTTTTCATATTCTACACTGTAGCGGTATTTTATGATGTGTATAAAGTTATTTTATAGTGTGTTATTTTATAGTATTGCTTTGTAGTATCATATCATGTTCAGTAATAGGTATAATAATATGATAATTAAAAATTGAATATAATATTTAATGTTACATAATTTGTAGTAACATTTTTTACTGTAGTGCTTCTTACTCTATCATTTTCGCGGGTCTAATCGTATTAGAGCAATTTATGTTATAATTCTACCATGTAGTATCATTTCAATTTTCTTGTTATTTATTTTTGTATGATTTAACACTCCATTTTGCTACTATATAGTTTCACTTTTGTTGTTTACATGTTCATTGCATTGTTTTTTAATTGCATATTTTTTTATGAAGTGTTTAATGTAATTTATTACTATTATTTTGAAATATTTTACTAAATGCTAGTGTATAGTAGCATTTCAAACGTGGTAGTTCTAAAAAAAATTATCGAAATATTATTCAATAAAGAAAAAGAAAACAAGAAACCTTCATATGGTAACACTATATAGTATTATTTGGTACATGCTGCTACTTTTTTTTTTTATTATTAGCACTGGTTATCAACGAGGCAGTGGGTAAGAGGTGAGAAATAGTGTCATGAGGTGGTGAAGTGTCGTTGCGCATCAGATGGTGAAATTATGTGTTGTACTTGGATTTGCAACATTTTAGGATTTTTAGGGTTTTGATGGTGACTGGGGTGGAGGCAAAAGTAGTGGTGGCTGATGTGGCAGCAGTAGGGCGGCACGACTATAGTGGGAGCAGCGGCAGGTGGTGCAGTAGTGGTGTTGGAGGCCGACGGGTTGAGAATGACGAGATTTTAAGAAAGAAGATATGTGACTTTTGTTTTGTCCTTCTAACTAATTTTAAAAGTTGGTGGTCCACCAGACTCTAAAAGGGAATTGAAGTTTGTCTTTTAATCAAAATACTCCTTATCATTTTAGCATTTGAAGCTTTGAAAGATTAATCTTCCATGAGATTACACACAAAGGGAAAAGGGGGAATTGAATTGTTGATTTTTACAAATGAACGAAATAGAGATCATGCTGTCCACTCTAGCACATATTCTACAAGAACAGCAATCACGTCTGTCTCTGCCATACATTGACCAAAAGATGTGTCAACTATGTTGTTGTCACTTTATAGTAACAAGGGATCATCCGCTGTCTCCACTATTCTCTGACTAAAGTGTTGGTGATATAATGTTCCCATGCTGTTATCATTGAATACGATATAAATGTAACTACCCTACGTAAAGCATGAGTAGTTCTTCAGGTAATTGTGTAATTCGCTCTTCACCACTAAATTTGTCTTTGGGTAATAAATCATACTGTTAGACCAAACCCCAAAGAGATCTACTGCAGTCAAGTCAAACTGAATAAAAAATAGGCTGCTCATCAGACTCGCAAACAAGTTATATAAATTAAAACACTTAGTTCAAGCCAGTAGATCGTAATAGCCAGACATATTTGTCTAGTACAAATTTATGTGTTAATGATCAAATGAAATCATGTTATCTTGACACACACAAATGTGTACTGAGATGGGAAACAATACATGCAATTATGAGTGTGTGCATGCATGAATGCAAGTGACTCAAGACATGTTCAGCATTAATGAGCATTGGGTTCTATTAACAGATCATATATTTAGCATCTTATAATAAAGAACTCGGGAATTATTTTAATATTACCATTTTTTCCATATCAGGAGGGTAGAAATTAGAGCCAGGTGGTTTAACTGCAGGAAAGGCAGCTCTGTACTCGATTCCTTTCCAGCCTGGAATTATTTTTGTGGAACCTGCAGTTAACTTAATGGCAGAATCTGCTGTAGACAAAAATGGTTTTTCTTCATCAAGTGTTGACCTATGATGAGTAGAAGAGTTTGAATAAGCACGAACAAAGATAATATCTGCACCATAATGAAATAAATTATTGATTTTTTTAATATTTTTGGATTTCACTGGGAATCTACCATGGGCTCTTATTTATGCAGTAATACATCCATTTTAGTTTATCCAAGTTGGATGCATCAGCATGCTTCTTCAACCAGTCTCTCAGTACAGAATTGCTATACCAAACCTACAATATCATTAGGATACAAATTTATTATTAAAGAAGAAGAAGAAAGAAAGAAAGACAGAAAAAAAGACAGAAAAACAATTATAGCAAAGTATACATGCAGTGTTTTAACAAAGATTATGCAGTTATGAAAGGTATGATGATTAAACCAAAACATCATAATGAGTTGCTATCAGATTACAACTTCGGAAATAATGGACATATGCAAAATCATAACTCTTACCTGATCAAAAAATATCTCATCAATAACCTTGGACGCTTTAATTATAAAGCCCAATGCTTCCCTGTCAGCATCTGAGAGTCCATTTAACTGGGAAATGTAAAAGTTAAAAAAAAAAAAAGCATACAAATTAAAAATAGGGATGTAATGCTCTTACAACTACTAAAACTTCCATAACACATTTTATAGTAGAGATCGTCATCAGTTAGTGTTATTGGTATGATGTCTTAGGTTATGTTGTTTAAACTCTTGTTCGGATCCAAGGATTTACATTTACAAGGCTAGAACCTTAGTTGTTAGTGTTAGAACCACATGTATTGATTTTGATGGCAAAAACTATATAAATATTATTACTAATGACTTTTCAAGTTATGTAGACTATAGTGTAGGAAATGCAGTATACTACTCATAAGTATTATAGGGATATAAATGAATCAAGAAGACCGATAGGAATCAAACAGATCAAGGAGACCGAGAGGAATCAAGCAAATCAAGGAGATCTAGAGGAATCAAACAAATCAAGGAGAAAAGGACTGAAGGACAACGCTAGGAGGATGCAAGAGATTCAAGAAACAAAGACTGAAAAAGCACAATTCAGTTAATCAAAATTCTGTGTAAAAAGTCTTTGAAATATTTGTTAAAGACCCTGTAGCACATCTTTGAAATCTCTCTTTAAAAGATGTTTATTTCTTCTCTAGAACCTTTTTCCAAAAGTAAAATATTGATTTTGAATATTATAATGTTTAAAACAATTTTTATAGTGTTTTTCAAAATCAACTAGCATATGTCGACAAACCCTGAAAATATATGTCGTCATGGTAGCCGCTTACATGCTTAAAAATCGACACAGATATGTCGACATACTATTTGAACATATGTCAACATACTAGCCGTTAATGCAATTCATTCTTTTCATACTCTATGCTCTCGAAAACAAAAAGTTTCAACAATTCATTTTTTCTCTCACTCTTCTTCTCTCTACTTTATCATCAAGTTCTCTTACTACTATATGCATATACTTTGCGAATTCATATTCTTTCAATCTCATTCTTAACAAATTCGCAAACTACAAAAGTTCAGAGGGTTCTTACTTGAATTCTCTATCATTATATCTATTATTCCTCAAAGATTTCAATTGCAAACCGTAACCGGAGGTCTATGGGATCATTGTACTAAACACTACGAGATTTAGTATTCGAAAGATACAATTTCTTGTAGAATTACTCTCTGCTACTTGAATTGCAAAGGTGTATCATGCCACCCGCAGAAAGTTAGAATTGTATAGGTGTTCTTGACCACCCGTGGAAAGTCAAGAGGATATACGTGTCATGTCACTCGTGCAAGGTCAAGATTAGTGTGATTGCCACATGATTCAAAGCCAAGTTGTATAGGTGTACTTGTCACCCGCTTAATTGCAAGTAATTGTTACTGTAAAAAATTTCTACGAGGTACGGGGCTGAAAGTAGGATTGGAAATCCGAACCAATATAAAAATATCTAATGTCACTCTTTTTACTTTACTACTTTTTATTCTGTATTTATATAATTATATGCTTGTGGTTCTGAATTGAAAAGTTTGAAAAATACATGTTAAAGTATTAACAAGTTTAAATGCATCATTCAACCCTAGTGTTATAATAGCCTTAAGAATCATTTCGCACAAGTATTGAGATGTCTCACTGTTAACCAGCTTTTTGACCAAGCAGATTTTCAACTAGAATAAGAACGTCAAGATGAAGACAAAACGATTCATGAACTTGAAAATACGCTCGAAAGGGCAAGAGATGACATTTAACAAGTTTGAAGCAAAATGAGGCTAAATAGACTTCTCGGTACCAAATGGAATTTCTTCCACTTAGAGCCCCCGACCTCTTGTACTTCAAGTACAATCTCAAGCAATCGCCGTGAAGTACTTTTCTCAGAGAAGAGCAATTATAAGGATTTTCTGGAAGAAAGCAGAATAAAACAAACAGTATCAAGAAAATTACCAGAGAGAACTTGATCTTCATGAAAAAGAGTTTGACACACAACAAATCGAAGATGGAAAGACAAAACAAAGAAGAAGAAAAAGAAGGATTTTCATCCACCAAAACCACTCGGTACAAAGAGGTTTTTTTTAGCTTGGGTTGACACTCACATTCTTGGACGCTTGGACTAGCACCTGGACCTTGAACTTCGCGGGCCCCTGGATCTGCAGAGCATCTTTCCCTCTAAATATCAACCCTACGACAGCCAAAGAAAGATATTCTCTAACTTTTGGCACTTCTCCTTCATCGTTTCATATCTCTCTTTATAATAGTCGCCAAGGGCAACATTGTTGGCGGTTTTAGGCTTAAAAACCTGTCAGTTTCTTGTACTTGTGACCTAAACCTCTCTCAAACTCATAATTAATAGAAATATAAAGTGAACGTAGACCGAAAATTGCTGAACCACTATAAAAAAAATTGTGTGTTCTTTACTTTCTTGTTATTTTCTGCTAGATCTATATATTTCAGCAGGTTTTTGGGTATTGTGCCATTTTTATGTCAACATTTTGATGTTTTCACTGAAAAAGAAGAATTCAGACGCAAATCTAGCTATCTGCTGTGGATCGTAAAAGTCCAGACGTTAGATATAGAGTTTTCAATCAAATCCAGAGGAATTTCTCAAGGAATTAAGATTCAAAGAAGATGAAGATGCCTAACACTAGATCTATGATTGGAGGGAATCAACTGGAGCATGGAGGCAACCATCCTTAAATTTCAATCAATCCATCTACGTAACCATGGAGAAGATGGAGAGAATGATGAAAGAGATGCAAGATGGAATAATGGTTCGACAACAGGAGGTGCTAGATGGAATTTTCAGAAGGATGGAACAACAAAGAATAGCCGAAGCAGCTGGAATTCAGAACCCAAGGCCAGAAACAATGCGAGAGCGTTTGAAGTTAGAACAGAGCAAACTGGAGTAATGCCCCGAGTAGAACCAGTTCGTACCGACCTGAATCGAGTTGGTACCAAGAGGAATTTACTCGGGGTAAGATTGGATCTAGGATGAGCTCTTATGCCTAAAATGGACGATGCTGGAGCCAGAGGCATATCGAAATTCGAATGCACAACAACAGAAGCTAGAACCAGAAGCTCGTCGTAGGAACAGAGGGCTGAATGAAGTAATGGATCAGATATTTCCATTAAATGATAACCCCATAATCGAGATGGATTGAATTCAGATTTGAGTCCCTTACCTTGCCTTTTGTTTTAAATAAATGATGCAATATTACTATCAGACCACTTACACATGTACGGGATCCTGACGGTCCCTAAGCACGCTCTGAGTTGGAAGTCTAAAGATGATCATTGATAGAATTAGATAGTTTGATGTTTGCTAAATGCCCTGACTTAGGCTTCATGAGTGATGATCAACACCGATTAGGAAACACCAACGGAGATTGATGACCCCTTGAAATTGATTAAGATTTTACAAACCGCTTGAATGTGATTGCTGCTACCGATTAATCGTGGTAGTCCAGTCTGGAAAGACGAGGTGTAACAGCTTAGGATTTTGTCGCTTTGATTTGTGAATATTAATTAATTTTAAATATTTAATTAATGGTTTTTAATGATCAAGTAACTCTTTTTTAATTAATAAGTAATGATGGTAAGCTCATTTTGGAAGTTTATTTACAAAAACAAATAGTTCAATGAAAAATTGAAAATGTGACAAAAAATCGTTTTTTGAATTTTTGACTTTTATCGAACGAAGGTTGTCGCAATTGTTGCACACATATACACTTTTATAACATACACTTATACATATAATAAGTGATTTAATAAAGTAAAAAGGGTTGGTAAAAGTAAGTATACTTGAAGGATTTAAAAAGGAAATTAATTAAAGTAATAAAGGAAATGACTTCTTATTCTAAAGATAAGAATATTAGAATTACTAAAAGGACATAAGTAAAAAAAGTGGTAATGACAAGTGTCTTAAGGAAAGTGTGTTGCATAAGTTAGTAAAGGATAGTGGTTTTTATAAAAGAAAGGAGTAGCTTAATTCAAGGAAAGTTAAATTTGGTAATTTTCCACTTTTCATTTCTATAAAAGAAGCACATTCCATTCACTTTTGCATTTTTACTCCATTTTTCATTTTTGCTTTCTTTTGCTGTCTTCTTTCCTCCTCTCTCTTCTAAAATTCCTTCGCAAATTTAATTCAAAACTCCTCATTTTCAACCAAAATTCCTTCATTCGGTAACAACATCCATAACATCACCACCATTTTAAAGATGTAAACTTTATCGTCAAACCCTTCATTTTTTGTCGGGCCGTGAGCACCAAGGAAAGGGGGCCTTGCATAAGCACGAGGAAGGAAGAAAATGTGGTTTTGTGATGTTTTAGTTGATGATAAGAAGGTTTATGTGCTTGCTGGTAGTGGTAGAGTTTGGTTGTGATAAAAGGAAGATATTTCACTTTAAAATAGTTTGAAAATTGACAAAATGTTGTAATAATTTAGTACTAGCCTATAGTGTTGTATGTATATGTTTGTGATGTGCTTATGTTGTTTGATTTTGATTCCTGCTTGAAAGCGGATGACATAAATAACAATTGTGTTGTAGGGGACAAAAGCAAAGTGAATGGAAGTCAAACTGTCTTCGTAGTGAATAGATCATTATGGAAGCACTTCGAAGAATGGAAATTTTGTAGAGGGATTCTAAAGGATTCCTCACCTTATTGATTTTTATTTATATATATTATCGGTTATGTAAATGTTTATGTATATGAAAAGTAAATGTTGCTTAGATATAGTTAACTTACTTGTTGGCTTTATTGCGACATTGAAATCTCGTGCTCGTTTTTAAGCGATTTACCACTTTTTTCTAAAGTGTGTTGAAATAGTTACTGAACATGACTTTTGTTTTCAAACCTTTTTTCAAAGTTATTAAAGTGTTTAAAATATAGAAAGAAAGTGTTTAAGAGCTATTTTGATTTACAAAACAAGTTTTAAAAAGTTACGGTCCATATAGCGATAATCGCTATGGATGCAGTTTGAAAATCGATGATTTTTGTAAAGTAAAAAAGAGTTGTCTATTTTAGATATTTTGAAAAGTCTTCAAATTTGTTTATAAGTATTCAAAATGAAGTTTGAAGTTTTAAATATATTTTTAAGAATTTATTTAGTTATTTAAACAAGAAATTTAAATTTTACTCTTCGTTTTCAAAAGTCAAGTTCGATTCCTACCATGCGCTTCCATATCCTATATAAATTTACCCGGGGGTATGGGGGCTTGGATCAGCGGACGGCTTTATTATACCCTCCTCAGGAGTTTACCGATCCGCCGGGTTCTCCTGGGTTTTCAAAAAAAAATCAAGTTTTATTTAAAAGCGACCATCTTTAAGGGAATGTTCTAAATACAAAGTTCAAACTTGTTTTAAAGAGTTTTAAAAGAGGAAGAAAACACGGATTACAACACCATTGTTATATTAAATGTTTTTGAGAAAGGAAAAGAGATTATGGACCATAACATTATTATTATAGTAAATGGTTTCGGGAAATTTGAAAGGAAGTTTGGTTTATAATGCTCTTTTATTATTAAACAAGTTGATTAACAACACTATGCCTGTAACAAATATTTTCGATAAAGGAAAGGAGATTATGAACTATAACATTCTTGTTATAGTAAATGGTTTCGGGAAATTAAAAGGTAAGTTTGGTTTATAACACTTTTTACTATTAAACAGGTTGTTTACTTTTTAAAAAGAAAAGATGTTGCCTTTTTAAATCAAACTTTGGTTTAAATAAGTGATTTTGGAAAATGTTTTTAATAGCAAGTATATTGGAACTCTCGAATCCTATTTTAATTTCTAAACTTCGAGGTATAGAAACTTGTTTCTATTTTGAAGCTAGAAGCGTTGTCGAGTCAAGGTTAAAGAAGTAATAATACCACAACTTGAACAGGTTCATTTCTAACTGATGAAAAGTACTAGTTTGAAATCGAAGACAAGTAATAAGTTTATGGAGTTGGTTTTCCAGATTGTTTTAAAAAATCCTGTTTTCTGCAAAATATTTCGTTATTGGTGTCATTAAGTAACACAAAACAAATATGATAAATAGTACTAAAATGTTGACACGTTTATGTAAAGTAAGTCATCTTATATTTAACAGTAAAAGTCGATGTGTAGATTTTTCTCTATCTGTGAGATCTAGAATCGGAGTATCTAGGCAAGGCTAGGAGCAACCAGTGCCCTGATGTACCTGGTTTCGATTCTCAGTGAGGGACGGAGAAGTCGAAATATTGAAAGTGTGATAAGTATATGAGGGTTAATTTCTATAAATAGGTCATGATTAATCAAATATATAGAAGGTGTTTCATTTTATATTTGACACTAAATTTCAAGGTACGGAAGCCCGTTTCTATCCGTAAGAATGTAGTCGAGGCAATGGTAGTATTCTAACTTGTCCGACTTCATTGTTAATCAAGGGATAGCACGGAGTTGAAATCGAAAAGTGGTGATACATATATGATGTTCGATTTTCCATATGCAAATTATATACTTACACCATATAGGGTTTGTCCACTATCGATACTTGGCCTATTTTGACTTAGAAAGTATATAAAAGCTTTGCAATTTCATACGGTTTGAGATTCCCTTGGGAGAACTCATTCCGGTGAAACGTCTCTCGCTTTAAGGGTTATATTAGAGATCCCATTGGGACGTTTATATAGTCCGCTTACTTCTGAAAGAACCAGGATTGAGTCAACCAAAAGCTATCGATTATTGGTTCGGAGAGACCGGGATCAGATAAGCATGAGTTATCCAAAACCACTTCGAACTGGCATAAGCGTTTGAATTGAAGACATCTTAAAGATGATAGAATCGAAGGCGGAGTCTTAAAGTGTAATGGCTACTTGCTACTAATCGTGTGGGTGATTCTAAAAGGATGTAGTAGAAGTAGTGTCTTCGGTTTGTTCATAACATGACCAAATTGTATGGATAAATGATGGCATTACATTGTGGCCTGAAAAACAATGTTAGCATTCAAAGTGGGAATTGCTAAAAAGGTAAAATGTAGCTTCGAGCCTCACACGCGGTAATGGCTAAAACATGAGATATGTAGTGGATCGTATCCATTAGAGTATGGTCGTCATCTTTCTAGATCGATATTTATGGATTTGGTATGTGCATGAGAGTTCTCAAGGAAAAGGCTGTAAAGCAACCGGAGTGATGACATATTCAGTATTATCTAGGAAGGGGTGGGTCGGTTCTGTGTTGGCAGGAGTCGCAAGGTCTGTAAACATCGGTACATTTTATCTAAAGATGTGCAGTAGTAGGTGGTACCCCGGTGCATCGTCATTATATAAAATCCATTTTCCAATGCGTGCCTTACGGGCTTAGTTGTGCCCAAATACTGGAATGTGGAATGCAAACATTGCAGCTATGATTTAATATTTATTTTAAACCCTAGACATTGTTATAATATAACTGAATTTCCTATTTGAAATGGTTTAGTTATCGTAAAGTAAAAACTCGTTCGTGTTTATGTGCGGCGTAGTCTTACGAGATACCTTTATTTTTGAAATATTTTACAAGATAAAACAATCCATATGATTTGAGTTTCTCATGCTGGTTTACCAAACTGATCCGGGTATTATTTTCTTATAATACTCTGTCAGACCCGAGTATTTTTTCAAAGTTAGCTTTGAACGCTTGGAGCTTCAGGAGACAAGTCGGATGCTTCCAAGACTTGACGTGTTTTATTTTCCGTTGTAGTTCTTGTTTTGTATTTATCAGCAATTGTAAGGATGGGCTGTTATAACTGTCCAAACTGATGATAGGTAACAGATTGTTGTATGAATATTAAAATTTTCTTTGTAAAAATCATTTGGATATTATACATTACTCGTCACGATGTGGGATTCTATTCTGCCTTTTCTTTTCTTTCACCCCAATAATTTGTCTTTCTGGCACTTGGATGTTCGGTACTTGAATACCGTGCATGTATTAGCGTCGATTTTTGAGGGTCGAAAAGACGGATCGTTATACGGGGCAGTGACTATAAGAAGTAAGTCCTCTTACTGGAGAGTAAGCGGATAGACTTGCTTGGACGTTGGGCCCGCTTGTCGGAGAGCGAGCGGATTGGACTCGGCAAGAATTTAAAGAGATCAAAAGTAAGTCTCATCACCAGAGAGTGGGCGGATAGACTTGCTTGGACGTTAAGTCCCTTTGTCGGAGAGCAAGCGGATCAGATTCAGCAAGAATCCGAAGAGATCGAACCCTAGATTGGATGATAAACGATCCAGAAAGATCGAATCTTGATTGAACGATAAACGATCCGGAGAGATCGAATCTTAGATTGGATGCTAAACGATCTGAAGAGATTGAACTCTATATTGGATGAGACCCTAGATTGGATGAGGCCTAGATCGGATGTTAAACGATCCGAAGAAATCGGACACTAGAATGGACATTGAATTGACCTTAGGATTTGTTGCGATTAGACTAGAATAGGTAAATCCCAGACGTACACGAGACGATTTTGATATATGATATGATAGCTCCGAATGAAAAAGGACTGATTGTAATTTATGACTAACACTTAAGCAAGAACTAGAGTTCTTGGCTATGACAGTTTGGAATGATCATGGATTTGCATGAGAATCCAAAGGAAGTGGATGATTCTCCACAACTTGAATCGATGGATGGTCGAAGGGCTCAATTACCGAAGATTGACTACTGCTGAAACTTGTTCTTGAGCAAAGCACGTCTTATATTCATAAGGCGTACTTTGGAGGGCAAGTGTTAACGGGCTTTTTGACCAAACGAATTTTCAACTGAAATAAGAACGTAAAGATGAAGACAAAACGATTCACGAACTTGAAAACACGCTCGGAAGGGCAAGAAGATGACATTCAACAAGTTTGAAGCAAAATGGGACCAAGTAAACCTTTCGGTACCGAGAAGAATTTCTTCCACTTGGTACTCCCAAAACCTCTTGTGCTTCAAGTACAACCTCAAGCAATCGTCATGGAGTACTTTTCTCAGAGAATAGATGAACAACTCTAAGGATTTTTTAAAAGAGAAAGCAGAATAAGATAAGCAGTATCAAGTATATTATTAGAGAGAACTTGATCTTCATGAAAAAGAGTTTGAACACAACAAATTGGAGATACGAGGACAAAAAAAGGAAAAAAGAAGGGTTTTCACCCATCAAAACCACTCGGCATCAACAAGTTTTTTCTTGGAGGGGCCGGCACTCATACTCATGGACGCTAGGACTAACATCTGAACCTTAAACCTCGTAGGCCCCTGGATCTGTAGAGCATATAAATATCAACCCTATGACAACCAAAGAAGGATTTTCTCTGACTTTTGGCACCTCTCCTTCCATCCTTTATCTTTCTTCACAATAGTCATCAACGGTAGATATTGTTGGCAGTTTTAGACTTAAGAACCTGTCAATTTCTTGTACTTATAACTCCAAATCTCTCTCAAACTCATAATCGATAAAAATATAAAATGGACGTAGGCCGGAGATTACCGAACTACTATAAAAATTCTTGTGTGTTCTTTACTTTCTTGCTATTTTCTGTTAGATCTATATATTTCAACATGTTTTTGGGTGTTGTGCCATTTTTAGTGTCAATGCTCACATAACCCACCCACATAACCCACCCGTTAGTTCACAAGTTTTGACCTCTCTTCAAGGACCCCGCTAATTTCTTCTCCAGCACTAAAAGGCTTCTGCCATGGAAGATCGAAATTCCAATTCTCTTATTATTTAGGTTATTGTAGAAAATATGATGATTTTACCTTTATTATTAATTGTGGACAATTGTAAAATCAGAAAAGATGATTAAATATTCTAGTTAAATGGCTTGTGTTGTATTGGTTGATGGTTATCACAATTGTTGCACACCAACAATTGGAATTAGAGCGATCCGCAACTCTAATGACGACATAAATAAGACTAAGCAAGCTATAAATTAAAAGGTATATAGAAGCTACTACAAAAGAACCAATATTTTCATCATGATTCATTGTCAGTACTAGGTCAAAGATTCTATATAGCTCAAATTAATTCTATTGGGGAAAAGAACTGTTATAAGAAAGTATATGAATAATGATTGCAACTTGTACTGCGCTGGAACCCTTGCTAAAATATGTGAACGGACTGAACAATAAATATAAGTAGTTACCTCTGCATTCAGATGAATTGGAGCATATCTCTTAAGATGTTTTTGCAAAGTAAGACCCTGGCCCTTTATATCTTCTCCGTATCTGCAGAAATAACAAAAGATAATTATCGAATCTGTAAAAAATAATCATCCATAGAATACAAGGATAATTAAAGATGGCCAGTGGTTGAATAAACTACTATATCGATAAGGCCTGAGTGTGTATTATTTGTAGCTTAAAATATTCAAATAATAATTCCAGTAGCAACCTTTGTGTGATGATGTCAAAAAGTTGGCCATACTGCCCATTTACATCATAAGGAACGTATTCCTTATGGTTGTTGGCTAAAAGACTTTTATACTCATCGCAACTTATATATTTGACTGCAGACACTTCAGTTTCCTACAAAGATCAAATAATATATGTTAGAACATCTACATGCTAGATTGGAATAACATACTGATAAATGCAGAGGTAGTTATAATGCCAACAGTAAGTAGAGCATCCTGCATATTTCAGTAGGGAAAAATGAAGAAAAGGTATCTAATAACCAGCAATCGTATATATATGTAAGCATTATAAGAGACTATGTCTGAAATGTTTAAACGTTTTTCACACAAACAATATACAAAAACAGCATATATACATACATATAAACATAAATATATGTATGTATATGTCTCTCTACACGCACACAGAGGTAAGGATCCACTATACCTCACATACGCATATCTACACTACGAAAAAAAAGAGAACATTTTGAAATTTCTAACTTGTTCAGAATGTTAAAAGTCGAGATCAACCGACAAAACATTTGTTTAAACCATTGATTGAAATATTATTTTGAATATGAAAGGACTATTCAAAATAACCAAAATTTCAAGGAGATGGTCTTAAAGCATATAAGAATATATCGACAAATTCTCGTTCGGTTTCAAACTGTGTAGCTCAAAAAATCGTCATGATATTGGTCTTTTCAACAACTAGAAATATAGGACTCCACTTTTGGACCATGAGGGCATTTTTTGTTAACGAGACATAAAAATCAAAATTTTAAAATGTAGAAGCACACAGGAGATGTCTTTTTGCTCCCGAGACGAGGAATCGGTCTTGAGGCGTTGAGCCATAAGTTTTTCGAGTAAACATTATACATGTACATATCAAAAGTAATTAAGTATAGAATAATAAATGCTGAACATTAGAACAAAAATATATTAACATTCAAAGTGATTTAAAAAATTACAATCAATTGCAGATAAAAAAATCATTTAAAACTTTCTATCTTATACATCACTTACTAATATATACATAAACACAACATAAATTTATTTTAAAATGATAAAACCCTAGAAGACACAACTATGTTCAAAAGCATACTGTTATAACTTATGAGCAACGCTGCAACATCCAATTTCAAGTTGAAACATAGACCATTACAAGTAGCATCAAATTTAAATATAATAAAAAAGGAAAACATATACACACTACAAATAGCAGAAAAGAAGCTAAGTTATTCTTTTATCGTTTTTGTTTTTGTTCTCTAATTCTTTCGTGTTCTAAAAAAACAATCGCAATTAGTACTGATTTCAAATTAGAAATCGATTTTGAAATCGAATACAAGAATTAATTTCGAAATAGAAAAATACTTAATGCTGTTTTGTTTGTCTTGTACTTTTTTATTTCTTATGAAATGATTACGGATTTGTAAATTTATGTTAGATATGGTAGTTATTATAATTGGAGACTTTTTTATTTTTTTGCAAGACATACGTCTCAACAGCCGGGGACGTGTGAAGTGTACATTTTGTAAGTCTCGCAAGCCTCAAGTTCCTAGGACGTAAGTTTTGGTGGTAAAAAACATTTCTAAGCAAACTTCAAGACGTTTTGATTCCATATCGCCTTGAGGTGGACCTTGAGGTGCATAGGAGGCAAGTCTTTTAAAACATGGCAAAAAATACAATGGGGTTGGTCAATTTTTTTTAAAAAAAAAGGGGCATCGAACCAGTGTAAAGTTTTCTCTTTGTTATTTGATGAGGATGAGTCTAATTTTGGAATCCTTTTAATTATAGTTGTTATGGTAGTAGTAACCATTATCAATACAAGAAAACTATTACTGTATCAATACTATTGGCCGGTCAAAAATGACTACCGATATTTTACCATTACCGTTGGTAAAATAATAGTTGGTATACTGACATATTGATAAACTGTTTATTGGTAATGGTATATTTTCCAGTATACAAGGATATTAAAATTTAATTGCATTAAGGTTTTGATAATGATAAGAAAGTAAATGTTTTGTTGTTGATATCAAATCTACTAATGCATATATCAAAATTTTGCTTTTTTTAGTTGATATAGAAAATTTACATTATAGGAAAATGGGCACAAGAACAAACTTAGAAAAAAAAATTAGGTTGAAGGACATCAAGTTTTTTTTTGCTGAAGGACGATACTAGTTATAACTAGCATTTTGTATAGTATAAAACTGAAAATAATACTAGTTATAACTAGCATTTTGTATAGTGTAAAAGTTGAATATAATGTTAATTATAACTAGAATTTGTCCTTCGGTCTAAAAATAAAACTTGATGTCCTTAGCCTAATTTTTTTTTAAACTTGAATATCATATTCTTTTTTTATTCAAAACATTGGCATGAGTTAGTATTTAGACCATGTGCAATTGGCAATTGCCTAAACCCAAACCAACTGTTCCAACTAACAAAGTTATATTTTCCAACCCAAGTAATCTCTTGTAAATTGAAAGTTGATGGAAATATAGATTTGTGTATGTATACAATCATACACTTTAATAATAATCGGTAGCTTTCAAAACCGAAGAAATAAAAGGGTAGGAATTCGAGAACTGACTGCGGAACCTTGGATGAAGTTAAGATTTTGTACACAACCAACTGTATTATAAAACGTACATGTCCAAACTTCTACACAAGCTTCAAACCAATGTTGGACCCTGAAAGGTGTATTATATTTGTAGGTTAAATGAGTACTATGTAAGAAAGAAGGTAACACATCATAGTAATGGGATAAGGTTTTAGCTCAACAGTCATCTACTCAACTAATAGTGGAAAAAAATGTTGCCCAAAACTACAGTGAATGAAATATCCCAAGCAACAACCATGACTTACCTAGTAAAGATGAAAATGAACTCATTATTCAATAAACAAAATTATGTATAGATGCTGAGCTGTAAAATGATACAGCTTTTCGTTTATTTTGATGCTAGAACTATAAGGCTGTAGCAGTAACAACTACTTTCTATCTCATTTTATATCTTCTTTCTTAGCTTATATTTTATTTCCTATTATTTGTTTATTATCATTTTACCATAGATCTAGTTTAAGTTGTACACTGCAGAATAAAACCTTTTTACATCTGTTTTGCAGTGCATAATTTGTTGCTGCTATTATTAGTAATACCATGCAGCTTCATTTATAACGGGGCACCTCTGTCGCTAATTGTCAAAGGTCTTGATACTAGTATATTGGTATATTGTTTTTCATGTTCCAAAGAGTAATATTATAACTGGTGCTACTGAAGCACTTTGTTTGTCATGTAAAACTAGACCTCACCTGAAGAGTAAATGCTTCTAGCGGAATTGGAGCCAGAGTTGTTACCAGATATACATCATTGTATTCATTATTGATGTATTTTCCATCATTTATAACACTGCATCAAAAGACAATGAAGAGAATGTTGAATTTATAGTACAACTATTTGGATGAACGTGAGAAGAAAAAAATATGATAAGAAGGATGCTCTGACTACAGAGAAATACAAAGATTACGAAAATAGAAATGACATAACACACTGCAACTATGGGAGGACAATGACATACATTCCTTGGAAAACAAATATCTAGAAATGTAAATATGATAATTCATCAATGATAGGCATATAAAAACATCCAATGGAAATCCTACAGTCTTTGCTTCATAAGCGAACCCAAGGAGACTAACGAAACTTAAACATGGGCTGCACCCTAGCGAGTATCACATATTTTTAGTATAGCCAAACCAATCATTCACAAAATATGGGTATCATATCCAGATTTGAATCGTTTCCACATTGTTAAATGAACAAAAAAAGAAGATGATTTGGTATCAGGTATTAACTTTTACAGCTATATGCAAAACCATGATACAAACCACATCATAATAACGGTTTAAGCACAATTAGAACGTCGGGTGTTAACCTTTATAAGTATATGCAAAATCTTGATCCTACAACACCATAACAGTGGTTTAAGCTCAATTTGGGACGTCATGGTGTATTTTTTATTTTATAAAAAACATCGTTTACTGGGAGTCAGGAATCATAACAATTTATATGGTTTTTACCCAATTACAACCAAATTCTATCCAAAGTTCATGTCTTTCATAACTCCTCAATTATTTATGCACGTGACAGAGTTAAATAAGTCTATTCACCCTAAAATGTTAGACTGCAGCAAAAAAATGTGAACTATAGAACTGATTAGATGAGCCATGCCTAGAAGTGTTAAACATGATATACCAAAGGTTATTTTATTGTTTACAATATACAACAAAATATAGAAAATAAAAATAAACTAGTAAGTAATCGGTATCATAAAGATCATGTTCCTAAGGAACTGAATTTAAGAAAAATACTCATGCAAATGCAATCATAATTTCCTCGTGTTGATGTTGCTCTTTTAATTTGTCTAACTAACTGATGTTGCTCTTTTAATAATATGGCTTGATTCAACTTCTACCTATGAACTTTATTCTTCACATTCACATTCTAGAAATGAGCATTAAAAGTGTGAATTGGCTCTCATGAACTATGGCATTAAAAATGTGTTTAGGCAATCACATGTGGTATTCTGTATTTTAGATTTTACATTAAAAAAAACAGCTTACTAATGCTTAAGCAACATTTTATCCATGACATTACTTAACAGGATTAAATGATAATTCAACTTTAAATGTTCTAATTTGCCCCACGTAAAGTAGTATATAATTCTAGTAGTGATATGAGGTTTCGTAAGGAGAAACGGTACAAAAATCAAAAAAAAAGGAAATTGAAAGATGATGTGGTTTTGAAGTCTGAAGGGATTAATGATGTACAGGTTGATGACCAGTTTTAATGATGGACTTCCAATCAGCAGGATAAAACTATATGAACTTTTTGATATAATGTATCCAACACTTGAGCACTTTTAGTTTTTGTTTGGAGATCAACAATTTTGATTAGAAATTTTGAAGTATGGCGAGTTACTATTTTTTCCTAATAACTTGATTATTATGGTTGTGATATGTGGCTTTTCTTAAATCTGAAACGTGTAGTATGAATGTATGATGTTATGACTTTATAATTTTCTTTCCTTATGATTCATCTGAAAACTTACTGTTGCGGATACATAAGAATGTAGAACAAGTGTATAACTTAAATATTATGTCTATGTAAAGTTGTATATGGTAATATTGTATCATCTTAAGGCTCCTAAACTAAGCAACAGTCAGAAACTACTTCGGTGTTGGTTAAGCGTCATCAAGTATGATGTTTATTTGTCTCCTTGCCTTACGCTTAAAATTATATATCCCATAAGTTAACAAAAAGTCTTTCTAAATTCACACTTCACATCATAATGCTCCATTACTATTCATGATAGTCGACTAACCTTGTGACAATTAAGTGGTGTCAAACGCATCAACTTAGACAACATTTTTCAGTTTATCCTATGGCATTGTGAAGCTTTCAAAGTTTGTAATAGAAAAGTGAAAAAGGTCAACTTTAATACTTTATAATTGCATATGTAACTGTACAACTGCGTATACATAGCATGTTACATCAGATACATTGACTTTAATTCTATCTTCTTTTCTGTTATTGCATTGTCTGCCTAACCATTTCAATAAGCAGTTCAAACAGAAGAGGAAGAAGAAAATACAAATCCACAAGCATAAGAGATGGCTAATAAGCACACGACAAATTAACAAAAACGAGATCAAATAGCCCACGTGAACGGGGATTACTCACCATTCTTGTAGAAACACAAAAATCAACTCAAATGCATCTTTAGGAAGGTTAATGCCCAACTCTTCTAGTAGCTCCCTCCTGAAATTCAAGCAATTAAAAAGTAAGCAACACAATTTGTTTGCTTCGAAACTAAAAATCAACAGTATGAAATAGCAAACCTGGCACTGATAAGAGAGCTATCACCAGCAGAGATATGGCCAGCACTTGAAATGTCCCACTGCCCAGGCCATGAATCCTTGCAATCAGCCCTCTTTTGAAGCAATAATTCGTTCGTAGTCTCTGAATAAATCCACACGTGTACGGCACGATGGTAATCTCCATTTTTATGCACCAGGCCTCTTTGAGAAAAAAAAGTACGATTGATTTAGAATTACTTCAAATGTTTTTCGTTTTTCTCTTATATAGGTCAAATGATACCTGGGTTTTGAAAGGCCGGTTTTTTCACCGGTTTTAGTGAGGACGTCTAGTAGTTCTTCGTCTTGGTTATGGATGGGAATCGCCATTGCAGCGGCTGCCAGTGATTTAGGCTCTGTTGGTGTCAAGATAAAAAAAGTGTTATTGCTATTGACTTCTCTTCAAGTCACCCCAAAATATTGTGCACTCATCTTCCTAACACCGCTTATTTTTCTTTTTAAATCAAACGACACCCCGATCGGCCACAAAGGACCGAAATACTCTTCGGTCACCTCCGGCCGTTTTCCAAGAATAAGGTTCGGTTGCCAATGGCCGTGCGGCGTTAAACCACCGAAAAACTGCTGATACAGACGGTTGTTTATAACTGAGTAAATGAAAATGATACTGGTGGCCAGAAGCACATAGAAAAAATTCATTTCTATTAAAACTATAATGGTGGTCAGAAGATGAAATCTGGGTACCAATAGCAGCACACTAAAAAAAGGCTAAATACTTATTTGAACAAGGGATAAGAGATTAATAACTTGTTTGTTTTCAAACAATTGACCTCATTAAGCTCTTTTATTAAGTGAAATGGATAAGCAAAATTTTAGTGCTTATTGGATGTGCTGATCACTTATTGCACTGATTTTCAATTACACCCTTATATAACACAACATTAAGTTGTTTTATATAGTATATCAAACAATTGAAAAAGTTTAGACATAATATCAATATTGTTTTTAGTTATCTCTTTCTCTTTTGAATTAATTTTTTCGTTTTGTTTTGATTATAAATTTATCCAGTGGTTTCCAATAAATGGAAACAAATATACTAAAAAATATTGACCAAAAAAAATTAATGGTAGCCTACCTAACGTTTCGGTATAAATTAAAATATAGTACTCTATAAATTGATTAATAAAAACGAAAATGAAATATATATGATTTTTTTACGATATATTTTTCATTCAAATATATATAGAAAGAAATATGTAGTGCAGATGTGAAAAAATATAAATAAATAATTTCGTCCCGCATTCGTTTTTTTTATTTTATACAAAATATAAGACATAAGATAAGGTATTTAAGCGTGCATTTTCAATGGCACTATGCCAAAGAATAATTACTTGTAAAATTGAGGGGTAATACTGTCAAAATGGTGATTTATGTTCTTAAAACAAAATTTTAATTAGATAGCAAACAAACAATATTTCATGTATTCAGCAATCAGTATTCAGCAACCAGCGTTCAGCATTCAGCATTTAGTGTCCAGCATTCAGTATTCAGCTCTTTAAACAAACGATACCTTAATTGTTTAGTGTTATTTTTGTCGTACCTAATACTTAAAAAGACAAATTCTATTTGCTTCCAATGATCTCCTTCCAATTCCCACCACGTTGAAAAATAAAGTAGGGCGCTTCTTAGAAAATAATATTAACACAATAAAATTTGTGTGATTTCTAATACCAAGGTCGTTTTGGACAGTCAACCATCACGTAAAGTCGTTTTGCACAGCAAACAACCGCCGACCAACCCCATTTTTTACGGTTATCAACCACCGAACTACTCTTGTTCGATGGTTGATGGCCGTAGAAAATGGTGTTGATCGACGGTTGTTCGTCGTGCAAAAAAGTGTCAAAAATGATGTCTTTGGTAGCCCTTTAAAAGACTGCTATTAGGAAGAGTATAGTGTAAAATTTTATGGTATTTTTTAGCAATGGTATTAGAAAGATGAAAATGAGATGTCTTTAGCAACACACAAAATAAATCATAGTTATACGTGTATTTACACCCTACTACGTTGAAAAATAAATCTTAGGTGGCCTTCTAGGTTAATATAAAATTAACGGAATCCAAAAATTAATAAAGGGTTCTTAAAGGGACTTCACGTTTGGATATGAGGTGGTTTTCAGTAGGAGGATCATCGAATTTCAATTTGATTGGACAAAAGGTTGCCGAATTTACTGTAAAAAAATTTCGGTGGGGGTTGGCCGGACTTTTTGGCCCCTTCATATTCAAAAGTGAAGTTCCTTTATCAATACCCATATAAATAGACAAAACTCTTCAGTCACCCTCGCCCGTCGCGAACGTGGGTGATAATACCAACCCCATTCATAACGAACGTGGATGGTAACATCAATGCCCGTAGCATGCATGGTTGATAACACCTCTGTCGGTAGCAGACGATGGTGTTTTTTTATTAAAAAAGCCACGCTGAACCCAAACGATGGTAGTCATGAAATGCACACCAGTAGTGGGCATGATGTTCTTTAGAACCAAGCTCTACTCGTACGTCGATGCTGTTATGATCCAGCTTCCATCTAAGTGTAAAACAAATAAAAATAAAATTAAAGTATAAAAGGGGACAAAATGATAAAATGACGGGGTGTGAAAGAAGAAAAATAGGGTGTAAGAAATTTTTCTCAGGTGCGAAATGAGAATCTTGGATGCAAATAGTCTGGACCTACTTAAAATGAAAACACACACCTGGCACTGCCTTAATTAACAAAAATACACTTAGAGCATTGTCAACAAGGACGTGGCTTAGTCACTTACTCGCCCCCACTAGACAACTCTGAGATTGCTTTAGCAACATTGGATTGCCAACTTAGTCGGTATTTATAATGCGAGTTAACTTAGTCAGCATTATAAATGTCTTACAATGTAGATAACGGTAAAACAATAATAACGTTGTCAACTTATTCGACTTCATAAAACTCGGATAAAAGTAGCGGTATTATTTTTCACAATTGTTCAATTTACTTATGACATATCACTGCATTCTCACTTACTAACTCAAAAAAAATATCTACTCTCATTTCTGTACATCATTCGCTCTCTTGACTCTAAAATCAACGTTTATTAATCAAATAAAGTGTAACGACATGGTATTTCGAACCGTTCAAATCGACAATCATCCACTCATGTCAAACTTGAATTGCTCAAAACAACAGATTGTTAATTTATATTTGGCAAAACTTAGCATATACAGTAAATAAATCAGTCACAAAATCACAGACACATAGTATTACAACGAAAACAACGGAATAGATAAATAGTAGTTCATGAAGCTACTACAATAAACAACAAATTCCAAAATAAAATACAATAGAAATCTCAGATACATAGAAGTTACGAATAAAAATGTCAATGACAAGTCTGAACAAAACAACTGGAATAAACTAAAATAACTGGAAAGCAGAATAGATAACTCCAAGCAGATCGCTAGGCTCCAAAGGTGAGTCAAATGATGTGACACTCAGTCTGACCCGAACATAAAGCAAACACAAAACACTCGAGTCAGGATTAACATTCTTATACCAGTAAATCAACTCAAGTGAAATGTCAAGTGAAATACAACATAACTTAAAGGATGTTTGGGATTCTCATCCTTTAAGGATCCGTTAAACTATCTACATACATAGTACAATACGCTACATAAATAATGTCTATAGTAAAGTAAACTATTAAAATAGCGTTAAGGCGTTACCCATATCCCCCTTAACACATTTTATATATTCTCATAGTCTATACAGTGCCGTAAGCTCCACCAAACCAATGGTTTACTCAGAGGGCACTCCATAGGTACGGTACAAACCAAACTCGTAGAAGGAACGATAAGGCATGTGACAAGGCACGCAAGGCAATGCCCAGGGTAGGATTCTGCCGTTTTGCGGATCCGGACTGGTGGTAACGCATAGCAGCTACTACCGTCCACCTCGAGACACACTCCCAAATCAAAGGTGCACCCAATCAAATCACAAAGTAATAGAATGGTATCGAAGAAATATGCCCGATAGGAGGAGCGACCTCACTTGGCCCGGCGTGGCTCTTGTTTTAGCCACATCAAGCTGACTCGTGGGAGCCAGGGCTGCGTTAATACCTCACATAGAATCGTCGCCAACCATCCTACTTCGTTCTGGAATCTCATCCACGTACACAGTTGTTAAAGTGGTTTTCGGTATTGGTAGAGAGTATGATAATATTTGATCCCGGTCTCTTTAACAATCAAACGCTTATTTCACACCATGGTCATTTATATAAAATCACTTTTATAATCATTTCAAACAGTTCATACTTCATATCAAAATATCATATCATTTCAAAATCATATCACTTTTGAAATCATATACACTTTCTAAATCATATCACCTTCCACTTAAACAGTTTAAATATTGAAAAGTAGTTTATATACATTAAAATAGTTTATATTTAAAATGGGTTATAGATAAAATAGTTTATATATTAAAAATAGTTTATATATCAAAAATAGTTTATAATTAGAATTGTGTCTTCCAATTTCACAAATCAATTCAAATTCTCATTAAACCACTTTTATGTTATATCGATTTCAAATCCAGGTTTAAATTACAAATTTAAACCACTTCCAATTCAACATGTTTCAATATTCAAGCAACTTACAATAACTAAATTTGATAAATTTCATTTATATTTCAAAATTCAACTTTAATTCTATTTAAAATTCATTTTTTTAAAGTTGAAAATATTCGTTTAATCAATTTTATCAAATCAAGTTATAAAATCATACCTTTCAAAATCTCAAAGTCAATAAGTTCAAATCCAACCTTATTTAAATTTAATTTTAAACAAATTAAATTATAAATAAATTCTTATTTAAATTACAATTCTTACAAATAAAATTACAAATCAATTCTTATTTACTTACCTTTCCAACCTCCATTAACTTGAAGATATTACAAAAATCTATTTAAAATATTAATATAAATTTAAATAAATACTTAACATGTAATATATTATTAGTTAAATTAAATTCTTAATAAATTTTATTATATTGGTTATTATTAAATTAAATCTTATTATTATTAAATCCATTTTAAATCTTATTTTTATATATTTAAAAATAATAAAGTTATAACTAAAATTTTAAAATTTACATTTTGAACTTAATTATAAATTAAAAATTTCCAAAACATATAAATTTAAAATCTAAATTTAAAAATTTAAAAATAAATATTTATATTAAAATTTCAAATCAATATTTGTCAAACCCATATATTTTCCTTTCAAAATTCTGGAAATCATCTTTGAAAATAGACCGACGGTGTCCGGATATAGTTTTCTAACCTATGGTCAAGTGGTACGGATATTTATCATTTCAATCCGCAATTTATTTAAATATACAGGTATATATCATTTCAACCCACAATCCCAAAATTCAAATCAATGAAAATCTCTTGGGTTTATCATTTCAACCCATAACGATTTTCCCCTAATCTACAAGATTGCTCGGGTATGTATCATTTCAACCCATAGGGATTTCTAAACTAACAGGGAACTTGCAGAGTGAGAACAAATATGATAATTATATAACATATCAACAACGGGCGTATATCATCGGTAACAAATTTAAATAAAATATATACAATAAGTTATGGTGTCATATGTCATAGGTAAACAATTGCAGATAATGGCATATCATATTTAACAATTAAATAAATAACAAATCAAATTTAACAGTATATTTCAATTGTCATTTCATGTGAATTAAATTTACTAAATATAAGAATGTTAATCGTAAGTGATTGCTCACCTTTTGAGGCTAGAGAAATTGACCAGAAAAAGATGCGACGATCCACGGATACGGACATGAACTAGTGCACACGGACACGCGACAAACAAAAGATGGCTGCGACAAAGCTAGATAACATGAATTCAAATTCTATGGAAACAAAATATAATATATATATATACCATTTTCCTCCTATTAAAACAAATTTTAAATTAAAAAAATACATATTAAATATCTTTATATACATATGTTTTAAACCCAATATCCAAAATAAATCTTTATAAATATAATTTAAAATCAATATTAAAAAAAATAATATAAAATATATATATATATATAATCTCAAAATCACTATTCAACTTAAACACATATATAAAATAAAATATTTATATATAAAATTTAAAATCAATACTTAATTTTAAACACATAGATTTTAAAATCAAACATATATATATATATATATATAATATAACATATATATATATATAATATAACATATATATATATAATATAACATATATATATACTTTACTGCTTAATTTTTTTCTAAAATAGGACCTGTTGCTAACAAAATATATACAACATACATATCTTTTCAAGGTTTTTCATATATATATATATATATATATATTTGCTAATGTATGACAAAATTTATAAACTTATACTTTATATATATATAAACTAACGGTAAACAAAAATTTATAAACTCATATTCTATAAACAATAATTTACTCACATTTTATCAAATACACCTGAAGCTTGTCGAATCTCATTTTCAAAATATAAAACAATAAAAACAAATGGAAAAAAAATCATAACTCACATTTATAAACAATAGAAGAGGTGAGAAAAAAAACGGGCAGTGGAGCTTCATGCAAGAGGAAAGGTGTTGGAGTTCGACTACTGTCGTGCTCGGCGAGGTAGAGAGAGGGGAGATGGACAAAGGATGGTAGTCATGTGTGGAAGAGGCGGCCATCAAGGATCATCATTGGAAAGTGGGCTTGGGTATGACATGGAGCTAACGGTTAGGGGAATGGCTGTGGGTTTAGGTGTCAAGGCGGTGGTATGCGAGGTTGACAGTTCGAACGGGATGGGTTGCTCGGAGGGGAGACTTGGTGTGGGCGGTTGCGGATCTAGGTCGGGTGTTGTCATGGTTTGTCGTTGGAGCAGGGTGGTGGCCAGAGGCGGACGGTGATCGGTTGGAGGGTGGGTGCGGCCTCTGTTGTCAGGGGAAAGGCTGCTTAGAGTGTGGCATCACGTGGAGATGGAAGGGTGGATGCTGACTTGGTGGAGGGTGGTTGTCGGAGCAGTTGACTAGGTTCAGGTCAGGTTACTGTGTATGGAAGGGTGGATGCTGACTTGGTGGAGGGTGGTTGTCGGAGCAGTTGACTAGGTTCAGGTCAGGTTACTGTGTATGGAAGGGCGGCAGGTTGGATGGTGTGGCATGCTAGTTCAGCGTGGTGGGAAGAGCACGGGTTGATGGAGGAAAAGCGGCGAAGGGTGGAAGGAACAGGGTGGCGAGCCGGACGGAGGAGAAGGCCGGTTGCTTGGTTTTGCTGCGCGTGCTGCTATGGGTCGGAGAAGCAGGCGAGGGGACAGGCTGGAGAAGGTTGCGGTGGAAAATGAACGGGCTTGGGGAAAAGGAGGGGCAAGCTACAGGTATAGAAAAGAAGAGAATGCTTCGATTCTCAACTATATGCTGACATATAAACTTTATATATAATAAATTTTTTTAGAACAGAAATGATAGATAATAGAGAAATGGAGAATACGAATGAACCAAAATATAATATGTTGAATGGTGGAATAGAAAAAGCCCCACCTTGAATTTTAGGAAATATTTATGGCTACTGACCATTGGTTTACGAAAGGACACAGGGAACCAAAAGGCACAAAAATGGTTACCGATACGGCTAACCATTTCGTAGATTTTGCCGCGTACCGGACACCGAAATGCGCAAATGAATATACTACGGAGATCTTCATGACGAGACAAACAGAATGGTACATAGATATCATCTATACGATCATCCTATCAAAAGTCGATATTCACTGCCAAAATACTGCTAAACCGTCGAAAATAATATAAACGGAGCTAAAGCAGTCCAAATTTGGCGAAACGAAATATGACGTCTCACTCGGAAAATGATTTACATTTTGATTATATAAAAATATTCAAATTTCGAAAATATTTTATTTTCATCAGATTAACTGATTTAAACTTAAATAAAATTACACAACAAAACAAAGTTATATATTTTCTGATGAAAATCTGACATTTGCTACGTTTAAATAGACGTATCACAAATATCAAATTTTCATTGCAAAATTTTATTATTTAAATTTCAAGAAAAATTTAGTTAATTACATTATTAAAATCGTTAAAATTCCCGGGTCATTACATAAAGTAAAATGGCCAAAGAGGTAAAAAGCGGCATACCAAATTTTCAATCATTCAACAATCTTTCTATTTTCAGTGATAATTCTCAACAAAATTTCCAATAATATTCATAAGTATGTTGCAATGACATGGAATTTCGAACACTTCATATTTAAATATCTAAATTATTTAAATATTTGAATCTTGGATTTAATGTGAATAAATGTGGTTTTATTATCTTGTTAACCCCCTTTTAAATCATAATTAATGAAGGAAAACTTGTTTTTGAAATTTATTTACAAAAATAAATAGTTCAAAGAAATATCGATAATGCAACCGAAAATCGTTTTATCGATAAACGACTTTTTACTAAATAAAAGTTGTTCAAACTTCTTGTACATGCCTTAGAAACAAATGAACACATAAATAACAAATGTAAACACTTAGGTTTATGGAAAATTAGAGAGCTTCTAGAATGAGACAAAGAAAAGTGATTTGTAGGGTGATTTATGGAGGGAATCATGGAAAGCATGTAGGCAAAAGCATGGGAAGGGGAGACTTTCTTTGGCTAGCCAAAAGAGAGGGCAGGGAGGTCTTTTTTTTTGCTGCTAAAGTGTTAACTTCATATGTCATTTGTCTCGTAATTTTGTTTTCAAAAATTTTGAAAAAAAGAAAACGAATTCATGTTGTTTCTTCTCTTCGTTCTTCCAAGACAACTTCAAAACTTCTTCAATCTCTTCCAAACTTTAACCATATTCTTAAATCACCTAGAGAACATGCTCTAACATTTAAAAAGTTTAAAAAATGAAAAAAAAGGGAACCTACCTTGGCCATGAGCATCTACGAGGCTTGGAAGAGTTGGCTTGTGATTTTGTGAAGCAAAGTGGTAACTTTGGACTTTGGGTGATGGTACGAAGTGATTCTTTGTTTCTAGATGGCTTATGCTTGGATTTTAATGTTTAAAAGTGAGTTTACTCACCATTGAATTGTATATAATTATTGATTGTGTAAATTATAAAGTTAAATAGAGAATAATGCAAGTTATAACCTTTGGACCCATCCTTGCTTTGGAAAGCAAGTGATAACTATATATGCGATATTATCACTTCTACTACCCTCTAAAATATGTATCATGGCCATGACCTTGTGTTTACATGTTTGATAATGTTGTATATGATGTAGAAGTGTGTATGTGAATGTTTGAAGCGTGAAAGTTGCTGTGAAAGCACTTTGAATCTCTTGTATTTAACTTACTTTATAATGGTGTTATATATATATATATATATATATATATTATTGGTTAATATAATTTGGTTGTTCTCTACATATATTTTGGTGTATGGGATAGTAAGGAATTGATTTGGAAAGTTGTAGAACTTATTGAACAAAGTTGCAAAAGTATGTATAGCGAAAAGGTCGCTATGGATGTACTTAGGAAATGCCTTGTTTTGATGGACTTTTATATAATTTTATATTGATATCCTTAGGCATTTCTTTGTTGTTTTAACAAGTATTATATGTCTACTTATTACTATAAAAAAAATTAGACTTTAAAACATTTAAGAACAAGTCAGACAAAGCAACAAAAGCTAGACAAAAAAGGTCGCTATATGAACACTTAAGAAAATGCCTTGCTTTGATGAATTTTTATAAGGGGTTTTGGACCAAAAGTCCCTATTCTCAAAGCCCATGCACAAAAAGTCCCTATTAATAAACTCATGTAAATTAGGTCCCTATTTTGTTATTTTTTACCATATTTTCCCCTTCTAGAAAATCGACCTAGCATTGAAATCAGGGGCAAAAGTGGCATAAATTAGTCAAAAACTAAAAATAGGGGCCAAATTTTCATAACTTTTTTGGGAGGGACTTTTCTTCCAATTCTAGGGACTTAGTAGCCGTTCCTTGTTTTTATAATTCATTTTAAAGACATCCTTAGGGGTTTCTTTCCATGCTAATTAGGTAGACTAAGTATCCTACTTACAGTAAAAATATTGGAGTTAAAATAAATTGTTATCACATAGAAATCGAATTAAACATTTTAGTGAATATTACCTTAAAACCTACTCTTTGTCCAAAGTTCCAGAATTTGTCACTCTTTTAGACAGCAACACCATTTTCCCAATTTAAATACTTTAGACAACATTTCTAGAAATGCTATCGTTTCTATTGGAAACTTTAAATGTTTCTAAATCATGTTTGGATTAAGTATTTTTCCTCAATATTTTTAGGGATGTTTCCTAGCATATGTTAGAGTATTTTAAAAGCGATTTCAAGTTTAAATATATATTTAATAATTAATTATGAATTTTTAAAGTAAGAGGCATTTAAATAAACATGCTTATTTTTTGTTTTTCCATTTATTTCAAAATTTGTTATTTTTACATAATATTATATATATATATATAATTATAATATATTTTTAATTATTTTAAAAGTGTTTTAACATAATTATAAGTATTTTAAAAGTATGTGTATATATATATAATTTTTAAAAAGTAAATTAAGTATTTTATAAAAGTAGTATAGGGGTTTTGAATTTTAAATCTTAAGTTAAATAAAATGGTTTTGTGAATTTAATTAAAAGTATATTGCCTTAATCAATAAGTGTGGATATGCCTAGATCTTTAAAACGAATGTTTTAAAGTACATGAAAAGTATGAAATGGTTTTGGTGTGACGACCCTGAATTTTTGACATTGGAAATCAGATTATTTAATTGATTTTAAATATCTGGAAGTTAGTTTAATTTGAAATTCAAATATCAGAATGAATTTGGTAATTTAATTATTAAGTTTAATTTTTGAAGAGTAAAAATTTTGAATCTTCAGTTTTGGGCTTGTTAAAAATAATATGAAGTCTTGTAAAATCTATATTTATAATACTGAAGATAATAAAAGCTTCAGAATTGAATTTGAAACTGTTTTGTTCAGTTTTGAATTTTATCGTTTAAATCGATATTTAAAAATAGCCTTCCGAGGCACAGTCTCGGAATTCGACGAAACTAGTTCCATTGGATCCGTAATAGTGTATTATTATCGGATTTCAATTTTTGTAATATTTGGAGTGATCGTTTGGCCGTACGATAAGCAAACACGCTGAAATTAAATCGAAAATTCAATATAAAAACTAGTCCAAAAAGCTATCTTCTCCATACGATCGAGTTAGGACTCGAAACCCTTTCCATTGCGTTTGAAATAGGGGTTTAACATTATAAATGCCTAGTGACATGCCTCGATAGGAAGTCAGGATTTTGAGTGCGTTTGTTGAGACGATTCGAATTCGATTTAAATATATACATTTGTATCCTAGTCACCTCAGTTGAAATTATTTCACTTCATAACTTTTCCCCATCAGTTCAAAATCACTGTAGCTAGATTTTTTCCCAACACGCGAGCTTTCACATCTTGTTCATCCTTATCCTTGCACGCGACCTTATCCTTTCCCCCAGTTAAAACATTTCGAAAGAAAAAATGAAATGCAAAAATTAGCGCCTCGTTTTTCAAATTCACATTCAAATAAAAAAAAGTGACTTTCTTTTTTCCTCTGTCACTCGCAAATCAGGCACGCAAGGCAGTGGAGGGTCACGACTTGATCGAGCACACGTAGGGTTGGAGGCGCGAGAAGGTTAGGGTTTCGATTGAGCTCGAGCACGAGCGCGTGGGAGGCTGTGGATTGTGATGATTTCAGTGGTCGCGGTGTGGAAGGGACTCGAAGTGGATACCATGGCTTTGGCTATCGATGGCAGCAGCTTGGAAGCGCGTGCATGAAGCGGAGCAGGGCGACGGTGAGGTTGCGAGCGAGCAAGGCAAGTCGAAGTTTGGGTTTTGGAGTTCAGTGGCGAGCGCTAGGTCACGGTGGTGGCTCGTTCGAGAAGGTGGTGGTGGCTCGCCTGGGCATGTCTGGAATTAGGGTTCGCCATCGTGTCGAGATGACAACGGCAGGCTCGAAGCAGTGTATGGTCGCGTGCGATTGGTTTGGTCGGTGGCAAGGGCTCTGGCATCAGATCGAGTCATGATATTCGTCTCTGGCGAGTGCAGTAAGGTATAATTTATTTTCAAATTTAATTTATATGTAAATATATATGTACAGTAAAAGAAAATATAAATATATATGTGTATATATTTTTAAAGTAAAGATTGTTTACTGTCTAGTTTCAAATTGTAGAATTTAAATATATACAGAAAATTTATATAAGATTTTGTAAGAAAAATAATTAAATTTACTAATTTATTTTAGTGATTAATCTATTAGTTAACTTATGTAGTTATTTTGGTAACTAGAAAATATTTTATTAAAGGGAAAATTTATTAAAATCAAATTATTAGTTTAAACTAATTTTTAGTTAAGTCAAATTATAAAATGAAAATTTAATTTGTTCATCTAATTCGAATATTAATAAATTGTATAAATTGTTTATACAAGGTCTAATACAATGAAGAAATAGTCGGAATGGAAATGGACTGCAAATTAAAATCAAAGGTGAGATCTTATCACTCAAATCAAAATTGGAATTTTAGTTATTGATTGATTGATTGTTTGGATGCGATAATATATATGTATATATATATATATTTGGAGATTGATTTCCCGCATTATATAGCGGATGAGACCCTATGCGCCGCATAATAGCGGATGATATTTTATAAATCCCATATATCGCGATATTCCACCTCGAAGTGGAATTGGTATTTAATTGTTGTGCTAACATCTGTGGATGTAGGGAAACAGGTTGGAGGGATCCAATTGGATTCCTCAAATATTTGAATTTGTTTCAATGTTGTGTGTTGATTTATTTATAATATGTGTATGATTATATTTGTGATTGAAATTGTTGAAGGCTATGGTTTAGCCGAATATATTTTTGGTATCGTAAGATACCAGAAATAAATAAAATTTGATTTTGGAAATTAAAGTAGAAAAGCTTAGACCGTTACAATTAAAGTATTAAAGTTGATTTTTATGACCCGATCGAATTATTTCCAAAATGTGGAAAAAAATATATTAATAAATGGGTTTTGAATAATATTGTTGAAAAGTTGAAGAATTTATTGAAAATGGAATTCTAAATAATTTGGAAAGAATAAAGAGATTTATTTAAAAGGTGATAAATTTCTTGAAATCAATTTGATAATTGATTTGGTATTTGAAAATAAATCTTTGGGAAATCGATATGAAAATTTATTTGATGTTGAATGAAAATGGATTTTGTGTTGAAATAAATTAGGAAATTGATTTGTAAAATGATTTGGTATTTGGAAATAAATTAAGAAATAAATTTGCAAATGTTCTGTTCTATTGAAAATAGACTTGGGAATCAATTTGTAAGATTGATTCAGTATTTGAAATAAATGGGAGAATCAATTTGAAATTTGATTTGGTGTTGAAATAAATTTAGAAATCAATTTGAAATTTGATTTGGGGGTTGAAAGTGAATATTCGAAAAATCGTAAATAAGTGAATATTTGAAAATTTAAATTCGCAGTGGAAATAAATAATATCGGGAATTTTATTCCGCGAGTGAAAAGTGATTTGAAATTGGTTTTCAAAGTGATGAAGTGTGGAAAATATATATCTTGCAAAGATATTTTGAAATTTAATAATTTGGGAAAAATCATTTGGATTGGTTGATTTTTGTGAATGTTGTTGATAGTTACATAACCGACTATCAATATTTGCCTTTGAAATGGCACTTGAATTTGTTTTTAAAACAAGCGTTCATTATTCGGTTTAGCCGGGAGAGGATATTGTGTCATATAACCCATTCCGAATAATGGTACGACGTTATGGATTGCAATTGAAGACCGGATTTGCAAGGGCTTCTTCCTTTATTGGACGAAGTGCCTTCGATTTTATTCGAACCCGGTACAAATTTGTATGGTCGTATGTCTGACACTACACTTTGAGATATAAAGCAGATTTCTTTCAAATACATTTCTGTTTGGTGGTGGAGAATTTATTCTCTTAGCTTAACACCCTTCTCTGAGACGTACGAGCTCAGAGGTTATGTAGTTGAAGGTTATCGGTGATATACTCCCAATTTGGTAGTGTGGCATGCTAAGTGCTGCCGTGTGTTGCTGATCATTTGTGATCAAAGCATGGCTTTCGTGTAAAGCGTAGCTTTGTGGACGAGACCTCATCGGACCTCACACCCCGGAAATGGTCGAAACAGGAAAATGCGGCAAGGTTATGAGGGTCGCACCCTTTAGGGTATGCCATTTCCTTCTGGAAAAAGGTGGTATCATGGTATGGAGCCCAGATATTTTACCTGTGTGGTTGCTCCAATCTCATTTACTGTGTGGTTGTTGCTTTTTGATCGAGGGCCCTCAAATAAAGGTCGCAAACGACCGAGGGGTGGCATACTCGTGTAGTAGTTACCTAGTAAGAGGTAACCCGACCTTGTGTTGGCAGAGAGCTAGTTAAGTTCTCGGGACGTCCCTCCAGAGGCGTACCCATGTGGCTAGGAAGTTCCTTAGCCTGACCATTTGTTGGAAAATCCAAAGAAACAATACGAACCTTGTACGGTTTTAGTTGTAGAACCTGCCATTTAACATGGCAGCTTTGGTTGCTATGGTTGATATGTAGGTCAGAATTGATATATTTGCATGGGACATAAACTCCAAGTTGGTCAGAATTGGTTGTTTGGATGAATTGGTTGCTTTGGTTGCTATGGTTGATATGTATAATTTGGTTTCTAAATTAAAAAGTTTTGGAATTGTATCCATATATTTGTCTATTTTTGGATCCCAATATATTCTATGAATGGTTAGTTATCCCTTCGGACTAACCCATGCCCTGCATATTTCGTAGATCCGAATAACCCGAGTATCTTGTGAAAAATTAAAAAGATTCGTTCTCATATCTATTATTGATATTCTGATTTGGTAAGCCAAATGCAGAATAAATGCTCAGTTTGATTTGATGAAACATTCTTCATCTATTCTTTGTTGTCTCCCTACTTTCAAATTTCGAGGATGAAATTTCTTAAGGGAGGGAACCTGTAACGATCCCGGATTTTTACTAAGTTTAAATTGATAATTAATTTAATTTTTGAATAAAAATTGTGAAATTAATTGGTAAACAAATTTGAGTTTCTCCAAATTCAAATAAAATATGTGTTAAATAATTTGAATTTCTAAAATATATCTTACCAATATGTAAACATAAGTGTAAAATAAACATATGTTATAAGTATACGAAGTAAAATAAAATATGTACAAAGGTACTTACAAAATAAATATAAAAATACATATGTGGACATACAAGACAATTAGTATTAAAGTTAGAAATAAATATTTGAGTTAAAAATAGGAATACAAATATATAAGATAAATTATAAAAATATACAGTAAACAAATCAAATTTGATGTGAATGATAATATGAAACAAGTAAACATATATATGAAAGCATTGCAAAAGAAGACACTAATATATATTCAAGAATGAAACACACAAAAAAATTATAAATATCTATGTATGAGTAAGGATAAGCATGAAGATTTGTACATGGCAATTAATGCTCTCATTTCAGCCACCATAGAGAGAGAAAAATCTCTGCCCATATTTGTACTAGAGAGAAAAAAATATCACCCTGTACAACAATCTTTTATATATCATCTTCATTTCAGTTTCGTCCATCAAGATAACTAAGCAAACCTGAAGTAAATATCATTCAACAAAATTCAAAATAAACATCATTATCTTACAAACTCAAACATCATTCAAGATCAAAACAGAAAGGATTTACAAGAAAATCAAACTACAGCCTTCAACATAGAATTGTTCTCTGTTCAATCTAATATCAGGTGAGCAAACACTTGAATCTATACGAATATCTTCTGGTTTGCATATGATGATTTGTGATTGTGTATGCTTGTGTGAATATGAACTTCTGTATAGATGGATATACTAGTGCATGTCTGTACACAAAGCAAATGTCTCTGTTCCAGGTTAACAGGGTTCCAAACCTGTTTCCAAAAATTTAAATCTTCACTTCTAATCCCCTTTAGACCTTAGGATTCAAACAAAATGTGTTTGTTAAATCTTAAGCTAGTTCTTAATAATATTTTTAAGAAAATCAGAAAGTAAATTTTGAACTGGAACAAGAATTTACAGTGAAACTCAAATAAATACAAAAACCCAAGTATCTTAATTTCTTGAATCAATTATATTATGTGATTTGTTCTTGAAAATAATGATTTTTAAAAGAAAAATCACGATTTTTAATTTGGTAGATTTCGAGAATTAGTAGGTTGAACGTGAAATGGGTTTGAATGAAATTACGGTGATCGGTGGGTTTTTTAGCTCTCGTGATTGAAGTCGAAGACTGCTGGGAGGATGTAGATGTGAGGAAAAATAGTGGAAGTATTTTTAGATGATCGTGGTGATGGATTGACGTCGATCTAGGGTTCGACAGTCACTTTTGGCTGTTAGAGTTCTTGGGGAGATTACGACTTCGTCATGGTGTTTGGGCCGATCGCACTAATGGGGAACGGTGCGTTGGAGTTTGTCGAAGCTCCAACCAAAATTGCATGGTCTCTGGTGTACTAGATCGATGGAACGAGGAGTTTTTCGATGATGGTGATTTGGTTCCAGTGGTCTCGAGTAGTTCGATTTTGATACTCCAGTGATCTCGTTAATCTAGGAGGTCGGGGAAGTTAGGTGTGTCGAAGATGATGTGCCGGTGGTCGCAGAGTTGGTCGACGATGTTCGGTTCAGATGTACACGTGCACGACCTTATGACGGTGTCAGGAAGTTGAAGGTGAGCGACTCGAGTTGATACTCGAGAAAGTGATGGATTGTCTCGGGTTGGAATGCGAGATTCTCGAGCCTGAAACAACAGTTTATTAAGTTTAAAACTTAAACTAAATACGCGAGAATGAGAAGAGGGAACTCGGGAAAATGGAGGGGAAAACTCGGGGTTTAACTCGAGTAAACGAGTGTTTTTCTCGGGTCTATTAATGTTGGCCAAAAGCAGTTTTAATGTTTAAAAGAAAATTCAAGTTTTTAAATTTGAAATCTTGATAAATCTTGTTAAATCAATTTTCTTCTTATATTAAATGATA
This sequence comes from Allium fistulosum, assembly GCA_030737815.1. Lineage (NCBI taxonomy): Eukaryota > Viridiplantae > Streptophyta > Magnoliopsida > Asparagales > Amaryllidaceae > Allium > Allium fistulosum. The sequence continues at coordinate 1,185,596,147 of CM060904.1, read as the reverse complement.
TCGAAGTTTAAGTATTAGTTGAGAAGGATTTTTAAATAAATTGTTTTTAATTAGCTAAGTTTAAAAATGGTTTTTAATAACATAGCTTTTATTTTTGAAGTTATTTTAAATAAACTCAATGATACTTAAAGAAGTTAATATTAAGGATGTTTTAAAAATTTTAATTAACTTTTCAAAGATTGGTTAAACTTTATTTATTAAAGATTTGAAGTAATTACTTAATAAAAGTAATTAATATAAAATTAATTGATAATTCAATTTAATTAATCAAGTAATTAATGAATGATTAATAATTGAAAATTACTTAGTAAAAGTAATTAAGAATGGGTAATTAATGATCAAAGATTGATTAACCAAGTAATTAAGGGTTAATTACTTTAAAGAAAAATTAATTAATGTGGTTAATTAATTAGGGTAATTAATTTAAGAATAATTAATTAAAGGTTAATTAGTTAAAGTTATTATGAAATGATTATTAATTAAAGGGTAATTAATGATTAATTAAAGAATAATTAATTAAATGTTTGTAATTAATTAATTATTAATTAACCCTGACTAGGAATTATCCATAGGCAAATGATCTGGTTTAGATTAATCAGATATCTTAATTGGTTTCACTTATGGATGACTGTATTCTATTGAATGCTGTGAATTGTTTGATATTCTCTACTGTGTGATGCTTTGTGATGTAAATTTGTTTTAATTCAAGCTGTGATGAATGTAATTTATTTTATCTATGATGAATGTATACCACTTATCGATATAGGAATATACCACTTATCGATATTGATATGCTTAAACATGTGATGATTTGTAATGTTGCACTACTGTGTAAAACCCCTTGACCACACTTTTACACACACAAATATGGATTTCACGAGGAAATCAGTTAAGTCACAGATGATTTAAATTTAATGTTTTTGAAATTGAAATTTTAATTTCAATTGATTTTGGAAAGGAGTTTTTAAGATAAAAGTTATTTTGAATGACTTGGTAAAGTTTTTCAATTTAAATAATTTAATTTAAATTTGCATTCAAAATTTGAAATTGAATTCTATGTTGAGAAATTATGATGTAAAAAGGGCATACAAGTTTATATGGGTTTTAAACCATTTTTTAAGTATTGTTTGGGAATTTGAATTAACTCAAAGATTTTAACTTGTATAAATGAGATCAGATTTTTTTGAAATAAAACTGTTTGTTTTCAAATGATAAAAGCTTTCATATAAGAAATGAAATTCCAATTTAAATTAAAGGAATTTCAAGTTTGAATTGGAAATAGTTTTCCAAGTTACGAATACATCTTTGGAAACGTGTTTTGAAAGCTATAAGTTAAATCTTTGATTTAAAGATTTAATGAGTTAATCCAATTGAAATGGAAATCGATTTGAAAATCTATGAATAGATCTTTGTGAAACTGGGTGAACTTTGTGAGATGAATCTTTTTGTGTAAAAGATTAAAATGGTAATTTGTTTAAACCATTTGAAAGAAAGGTTTTGGGTAATAAGTTGTGACTTAACTGAAATCCTAATATCCATATGTTTTAAAATATTGCGCTCACCATTCGGTTTAGCTGGGAGAGGACCTTTATGTCATATAACCCATTCCGAATAGTGATACGACGTAAATGGGTAGCGTTTGAAGACCGGTGTTGAAGACCGGGTGTTTGCGAGAACGATAGGATAACCTATCGATTGTATCTGCACTGAGTAGCTACGGTATAGAGATTCCCTAAGTGATGGGAAGTCCGATCGGGATTGTGGATACCTGGATTTGCAAGGGCTTCTTTGGAAGTGCCTTCGGTTCTTTTCGAACCCGGAACAGACTTGTATGGTTGTATGTCTGACATTACACTTTGAGATATAAAGCTGATTTCTTTCAAATACATTTCTGTTTGGTGGCGGAGAATTTATTCTCTTAGCTTAACACCCTTCTCTGAGACGTACGAGCTCAAAGGTTATGTAGTTGAAGGTTATCAGTGATATACTCCCAATATGGTAGTGTGGCATGCTAAGTGTTTCTGTGTGTTGCTGATCATTTGTTGATCAAAGCATGGCTTTTGTGTAAAGCGTAGCTTTGTGGACGAGACCTCATCGGACCTCACACCCCAGAAATGGTCAAAACAGGAAAGATGCGACAAGGTTATGAGGGTCGCACCCTTTAGGGTATGTCATTTCCTTCTGGAAAAAGGTAGTATCATGGTATGGAGCCCAGATATTTTACCTGTGTGGTTACTCCAATCTCATTTACTGTGTGATTGTTGCTTTGTGATCGAGGGCCCTCGGATAAAGGTCGCAAACGATCGGGGGGTGGCATACTCGTGTAGTAGTTACCTAGTAAGAGGTAACCCGGATTTGTGTTGGCAAAGAGCTGGTTAAGTTCTCGGGACGTCCCTCCAGAGGCATACCCATGTGGCATAGGAAGTTCCTTAGCCTGACCATTTGTTGGAAAATCCAAAGAAACAATACGAGCCTTGTACGGTTTTAGTTATATAACCAGCTATGGAATGTGGCGGTAACTTGCTATTGAACATAGTAGCTATAGTAGGCATACAATAATGGTTGTATGCTGGCTAAGATTAATATTATATGTTTGAGATGTTTTCACACTATGCACTAGCAATAATATCAAAGATTTTATCGTAGCAAGCATGTTTGACTATCATAAGGAGAAATCTCCTCCAATTATGCGTTTGCATTATGTGTGTGGCGGGAGGCCTTATGGTAGTTTCATTTTCCAAAAGCATTGCGAAATTATTTTATTTTCTTTGTGAAAATAAATGTTTTTGTTACTCACACCAGTCCCATGACTGACTCGGAGTTTATTGTTCCCTTCCTAAACTCTGGGTGCCCACAATTTCACACACGGGTAGTCTAGAGTTGGTTTTTTTTTCAAATAGTCAGGTTTAGTAGATTAGTTGGAGCTAGTTCAGTTTTGGAGTTCACGACTGACCTTGCTTATCTTGGTGCAACGTGATGGTGGTTCGAGCTTGATGTTGGAGTTTTTGGACTCATTCTCTTTTAAAGATCGTTTGGAGTTATCACTTCTGTTGTTTCCGCTGTAACATTATTTGTCTCTGATATTATTGTATCATATAGATATCATTGTTGTATATCATTTTGGATATTGTATTCATTTTAGTTGTATATGATATGATCCATTTCTTTCTTCCGCTTTGTTGTTATACTTAACGTGTTATAAGCTCCGGCGAGCCAGATTCGGCGTTTGAATCTGCGGCATTCGAGTACAAGTGAAGTACGGGTGCTGATTTTCGAAGGCCGAGTCAGGACCGCTACATTTGGTATCGGAGCTAAGGTTGAACTTTAGTTATGGAGTATAACACATTAAGTAACTCATTAGAGATAGGGTGAAGTATACCCTAGAATGAGTAATCCCTAAGATATCCGTTCGAATGCCTTAGTAAATTCTCTTACTATCCACTGATAGGGGGTTGCTTATCTTTGTGACACAAAGTCCTCTCCCGGCTAAACCGAATAGTGAGCGCAATATTTTAAAACATATGGATATTGGGATTTCAGTTAAGTCACAACTTATTACCCAAAACTTTTCTTTCAAATGGTTTAAACAAATTACCATTTTAATCTTTTACACAAAAAGATTCATCTCACAAAGTTCACCCAGTTTCACAAAGATCTATTCATAGATTTTCAAATCGATTTCCATTTCAATTGGATTAACTCAGTAAATCTTTAAATCAAAGATTTAACTTATAGCTTTCAAAACACGTTTCCAAAGATTTATTCGTAACTTGGAAAACCATTTTCAATTCAAACTTGAAATTCCTTTAATTTAAATTGGAATTTCATTTCTTATATGAAAGGTTTTATCATTTGAAAACAAACAGTTTTATTTCGGAAAAATCCGATCTCATTTATACAAGTTAAAATCTTTGAGTTAATTCAAATTCCCAAACAATACTTAAAAAAATGGTTAAAAACCCATATAACTTGTATACCCTTTTTTCATCATAATTTCTCAACATAGAATTCAATTTCAAATTTTGAATGCAAATTTAAATCAAATTCCAAAACTAAATCAAGTTATTCAACAATAACTTTAATCTTTGAAATTCCCTTTTTCAAAAGCTTTCCACTTTAAATCCGATCCATTTTCAAAACCATTTGGATTCAAAAATTCAATTTTAAAACTATTTCAAAGATCTGTGACTTAACCAACTTCCACGTACAATCCATATTTGTGTGTGTATGGTGTAGTCCAGGGGTTTAACACAATAGTGCAACATCATTCAATCATCATAGATACAATCACAACCATATCGATAAGCGATATAATCCTATAACGCTTATCTATATACACAGAATCACAGATAGATCACAGATAAAATAAATTACATTCATCACAGCTTGAATTAAAACAATTAATATCACACAGCATCACATAGTAGGGATATCGAATAATTCACAGCATTCAATAGAATACAGTCATCCATAAGTAATGATTTATTAATCATCATTCTCTAATTAATTTAAATAAATTAAATTAATTACTTTCATCATTCTAAATCTTGCTTACTTAACCATTAATTAATTACAAATTAATTAATCATCCTCTAAGTGCTAATTAATCACCCTTGATTAATTATACTCTAATTACATTAAGTAATTATCCTTAATTAATTACACAAATTAATTATTCTTAACCAATTACAGTAATTAACCTTTAATTACTTCATTAATTAATTAACTAAAATTAATTACATTAATCCTTAATTAATCACATTAATTAATTACTTCATAATCACTTATCATTGATTAATTAATCTTAATTAATCAACCCTTAATTACATCATTAATTATATTAATTAATGATCTCTAATTACTTCTTTAATTAATTACTCTATTTACATTAATTACATTAAGAAATTAATCTTTAATTAAACCCCATTTATTAATCACTCTTGATTAATCTTATCCAGTAATTAACTACTCTTAATTACTCATTAAATAAATTAATTACTCCTTAATTAATTATCTTTAATTAATCCCTTACACAAAGTAATTGAATCTGTGTGGCGGTCCTGACTCGGCCTTCGAAAATCAGCACCCGTACTTCACTTGTACTCGAATGCCACAGATTCAAACGCCGAATCTGGCTCGTTGGAGCTTATAACACGTTAAGTATAACAACACAGCGGAAGAAAGAAATGAATGATATCGTATACATCACAAATGATACAATATCCAGAATATGATATACAACAGTGATATCTATATGATACAAGAATATCAGAGACAAATAATAATGTTACAGCGGAAACAACAGAAGTGATAACTCCAAACGATCTTTAAAAGAGATTGCGTCCAACAATTCAACATCAAGCTCAAACCACCATCACGTTGCACCAAGATAAGCAAGGTCAGTCATCCGGACGAACTCCAAAAACTGAACTAGCTCCCGATAATCTACTAAACCTGACTATCTGAAAAACCCAACTCTAGACTGCCCGTGTGGAAAATTATGGGCACCCAGAGTTTAGAAAGGGAACAATAAACTCCGAGTCAGTCATGGGACTGGTGTGAGTAACAAAAACAGTTATTTTCACAAAGAAAATAAAAGAATTTCGCAATGCTTTTGGAAAATGAAACTACCATAAGGCCTCCCGCCACACACACAATGCAAACGCAGAATTGGAGGAGATTTCTCCTTATGATAGTCAAACATGCTTGCTACGAGAAAATCTTTGATATTATTGCTAGTGCATAGTGTGAAAACATCTCAAACATATAATATTAATCTTAGCCAGCATACAACCATTATTGTATGCCTACTATAGCTACTATGTTCAATAGCAGGTTACCGCCATATTCCATAGCAGGTTATACAACTAAAACCGTACAAGGCTCGTATTGTTTCTTTGGATTTTCCAACAAATGGTCAGGCTAAGGAACTTCCTATGCCACATGGGTACGCCTCTAGAGGGACGTCCCGAGAACTTAACCAGCTCTCTGCCAACACAAGGCCGGGTTACCTCTTACTAGGTAACTACTACACGAGTATGCCACCCCCCGGTCGTTTGCGACCTTTATCCGAGGACCCTCGATCACAAAGCAACAATCACACAGTAAATGAGATTGGAGCAACCACACAGGTAAAATATCTGGGCTCCATACCATGATACCACCTTTTTCCAAAAGGAAATGACATACCCTAAAGGGTGCGACCCTCATAACCTTGCCGCATCTTTCCTGTTTTGACCATTTTCGGGGTGTGAGGTCCGATGAGGTCTCGTCCATAAAGCTACGCTTTACACGAAAGCCATGCTTTGATCAACAAATGATCAGCAACACACAACACACATTTGGAAATAGTTTTCCAAGTTACGAATACAAAATGTCACGATCCAAATTTCAGCGTTCGAAAATCGACACCCGTACTTCACTTGTACTCGTATGCCCTTTTTACATCATAATTTCTCAACATAGAATTCAATTTCAAATTTTGAATGCAAATTTAAATCAAATTTCAAAACTAAATCAAGTTATTCAAAAATAACTTTAATCTTTGAAATCCCTTTTCAGAAGCTTTCCACTTTAAATCCGATCCATTTTCAAAACCATTTGGATTCAAAAATTCAATTTTAAAACTATTTCAAAGATCTGTGACTTAACCAACTTCCACGTGAAATCCATATTTGTGTGTGTATGGTGTAGTCCAGGGGTTTTAACACAATAGTGCAACATCATTCAATCATCACAGATTCAAATACAGCAATATATTTGATAAGCGGTATAAACTATAACGCTTATCCTTATTCACAGATCCATAGATAAATCACAGATAAAATAAATTACATTCATTACAGCTTGAATTAAAACAATTCATATCACACAGCATCACATAGTAGGGATATCGAATAATTCACAGCATTCAATAGAATACAATCATCCATAAGTAATGATTTATTAATCATCATTCTCTAATTAATTTAAAATAAATTAAATTAATTACTTTCATCATTCTAAATCTTGCTTACTTAACCATTAATTAATTACAAATTAATTAATCATCCTCTAAGTACTAATTAATCACTCTTGATTAATTATACTCTAATTACATTAAGTAATTATCCTTAATTAATTACACAAATTAATTATTCTTAACCAATTACAGTAATTAACCTTTAATTACTTCATTAATTAATTAACTAAAATTAATTACATTAATTAATTACTTCATAATCACTTATCATTGATTAATTAATCTTAATTAATCAACCCTTAATTACATCATTAATTATATTAATTAATGATCTCTAATTACTTCTTTAATTAATTACTCTATTTACATTAATTACATTAAGTAATTAATCTTTAATTAAACCCCATTTATTAATCACTCTAGATTAATCTTATCCAGTAATTAATTACTCTTAATTACTCATTAAATAAATTAATTACTCCTTAATTAATTATCTTTAATTAATCCCTTACACAAGTAATTGAATCCAAATTACTTCCATTATTAAATCATCTTCCACTAATTACATCCAGTAATTACCCTTAATTACTTGACTAAGTAATTATACTTCACTAATTACATTAAGTAATTACATTTATTGAATCATCAAGTGATTATCTTAAATTAATTAAACTTGATTAATTAAATTAAACTAATCAAATTTAACTCAATTAATTACAATGAGTAATTAATTCCTTAATTACTTCCATTAAGTAATTACACTCAAACAATTTCACAATGATTATCTTTAATCAATTAACCTAATTAATTATTAAACTAATCACATTAATTAATTATTAAATAATCCTAGTTAATGACCTTCATTAACTATTCTTTAATTACTTCTCTAAATTAATTAACTTAGATTAATTATTATTGATTACAAATTGATTTATCTTTAATAACCAATTTATTAATCTCTAATTAATTAATTAATTAAGTTTTAACTGTAACTTAATTAATCTTTAAATTACTAGATTAATTAACCTCTATTCATTAATTTAAAACCTAATCTTATCTAATTAATGATTCTTAATTACCCATTAATTATTTCTAATCAATAAATCTTAAACCTTAATCTTTATTCAAATCCTTCCTTTATAATTTCAAATTCCATTTTAAATTCAATTTTTTTTAAATACACTTAATTACTTAAACACTTTAAGTTATTAAACAATTCGAATTTAGCAACTTTATTTATTCCTAAGATTCAAACTAAACTTGAAATTCATATTTAAACTTTTGATTTAAAACTTAGTTTTAAACTTTGCTTTATAAATTCAAAATGAAAATTTTAAATTGTAAAAACAGAAAAGGTTTAAATAACTCAAGTTTAAAATTGTATAACAATAAATATAATCTATTAAAGGAAATATTAGTTTAAGTTAAACTATCAGTTTAAAATTTAATCATTAGTTAAATAAAATTTTAAAATGGTAGTTAATTGTTCGATTTATTTCGAATATTAATAAATTATATAATTTTTATACAAGGTCTAAAATCGAGAAACAAGCGGGAATGGAAAATGGATTGTCTGCATTGTTAAAGGTGAGATCTTCTCACTCAAATTTGTTGCCTAGTTAATTTAAATTGTTGGATGTGTTTGGATGAATTGGATAATTTATCTATTGATGATATTAGATATAGTAGGATATCTATATACATATATTGGTGATTGATTTCCCGCATTATATAGCGTATGAGACCCTATGCGCCGCATAATAGTGGATGATATCATATTAATCCCATATACTGCGATATTCCACCTCGAAGTGGAATGGGTATTTAATTATTGTGCTAACATCTGTGGATGCAGGGAAACAGGTTGGAGGGATCCAACTGGATTCCTCAAATTGTATGAATTTGTTTCATATGTTGTGTGATGATTTATTGATAATTTGTGAATGATTATATTGATGATTGAATCTGTTGAAGGCTATAATTTAGCCAAATGTATTTTTGGTATCGTTGGATATATGAAACAAATAAAATTGGATTTTTGAAATTAAAGTAGGAAATTTTAAGTGAATCCCTTTTGGAAGAACTAGGTGGATTTAAAAGAAGGAATTTAAAAGCATAAAGTTGATTTTTGAAATCTTATCGAATTATTTCCAAAATACGGGGAAAGATATTAATAAATGGGTTTTGAATAATATTGTTTAAAGGTTGAAGAATTTATTTAAAATGGAATTTTAAATAATTTGGAAAGAATAAAGGGATTTATTTAAAAGGTGATAAATTTCTAGAAATCAATTTGATAATTGATTTGGTATTGGAAAATAAATCTTTCGAAAATCAATATGAAAATTGATTGGTGTTTTGAATGGAAATGATTTGGTAATTGGAAATAAATTTAGAAATAGATTTGCAAATGATTTGGTATTTGGGAATAGACTTGGAAATCAATTTGTAATTGATTTGGTGCTTAAAAATAAATTACAAATCAATTTGGAATTTGATTTGGTGTTTGAAAGTGAATATTTGAAAAAAAATCGTATGTAAGTGGATATTTGGAAATTTAAATTCATAATGGAATTTATAAAGAAAAAGGGAAATAAATAATATTGGGAATTTTATTCCGCGAGTCAAAAGTGATTTGAAATTGGTTTTCAAAGTGATGAAGTGTGGAAAAAATATATATCTTGCAAAGATATTTTGAAAATTTAATAATTTGGAAAAATTATTTAGATTGGCTTGATTGTTGTGAATGTTGTTTGATAGTTAAATAACCGACTATCAATATTTGCCTTTGAAATGGCACTTGAATTTGTTTTTAAAACAAGCGTTCATTATTCGGTTTAGCCGGGAGAGGACTTTGTGTCATATAACCCATTCCGAATAATGATACGACGTTATGGATTTGCAATTGAAGACCGGATTTCAAGGGCTTCTTCCTTTATTTGGACGAAGTGCTTTCGATCCTGTTCGAACCCGGAACAGATTTGTATGGTCGTATGTCTGACACTACACTTTGAGATATAAAGCAGATTTGTTTCAAATACATTTCTATTTGGTGGCGGAGAATTTATTCTCTTAGCTTAACACCCTTCTCTGAGACGTACGAGCTCAGAGGTTATGTAGTTGAAGGTTATCAGTGATATACTCCCAATTTGGTAGTGTGGCATGCTAAGTGTTGCTGTGTGTTGATGATCATTCGTTGATCATTTGTGATCAAAGCATAGCTTTCGTGTAAAGCGTAGCTTTGTGGACGAGATCTCATCAGAACCTCACACCCCGGAAATGGTCGAAACAGGAAAATGCGGCAAGGTTATGAAGGTCGCACCCTTTAGGGTATGTCATTTCCTTCTGGAAAAAGGTGGTATCAAACGAGCTACATCGATCTCGAAGAAACCACCACCACATCGTGAACGAGATTCGCCACTTCCCTTGCCTCGCGAAACTCCAGAAAATGCTCGAGCATGGCTCGCGATTGGTCGAGATTTCCCCCAAATCATTTCGAACACAAATCGCGAATGAACCCTAGCTCGTGATTGAACACCGCCATCTCGCTACGTCGCCGCCATGCCGCGGTTGAGTCTGGCCATCGCGACCCAACCCCCTCCACGCCGAGCTCGAATCCATCGACCCGCCTAATCGCGACTTCTTCGCCATGTTTCGGTTGCGAAGCTGCTTTTCGAACGAATTCAATTCGTTCGTTGTTTTTTTTTCTTTTTTCTTTTTTTTCTGCATATAACTCGAATGGATTCGACTTTGAAGAGGCTTCGGCCATTGATTTATTTTGAACGAGAAAATATTCGTTCGCTCATTTTTTTTCGTTATGGCTGAGGAGATTGCAGTTTTAAATCGAAGAGGAAGAAGAATGAGCGGCCATTCTCGACTGGTAGGATTTTCAACCATCCCAATTTAGTAGTGTGGCATGCTAAGTGTTGCTGTGTGTTGATGATCATTCGTTGATCATTTATGATCAAAGCATGGCTTTCGTGTAAAGCGTAGCTTTGTGGACGAGACCTCATCGGACCTCACACGTTGGAAATGGTCGAAACAGGAAAGATGCGGCAAGGTTATGAGGGTCGCACCCTTTAGGGTATGTCATTTCCTTCTGGAAAAAGGTGGTATCATGGTATGGAGTCTAGATATTTTACATGTGTGGTTGCTCTAATCTCACTTACCGTGTGATTGTTGCTTTGTGATCGAGGGCCCTCGGATAAAGGTCGCAAACGACCGGGGGGTGGCATACTCGTGTAATTTTTACCTAGTAAGAGGTAACCCGGTCTTGTGTTGGCAGAGAGCTGGTTAAGTTCTCAGGACGTCCCTCTAGAGGCGTACCCATGTGGCATAGGAAGTTCCTTAGCCTGACCATTTGTTGGAAAATCCAAAGAAACAATACGAACCTTGTACGATTTTAGTTGTATAACCTACTATGGAATGTGGCGGTAACCTGCTATTGAACATAGTAGCTATAGTAGGCATACAATAATGGTTGTATGCTGGCTAAGATTAATATTATACTTTCGAAATGTTTTCCACACTAGGCACTAATGATAATATTAAAAAGATTTTTGCGTATCAAGCATGTTTGACAATCATAAGGGGAAATCTCCTCCAATTATGCGTTTGCATTGTGTGTGTGGCGGGAGGCCTTATGGTAGTTTCATTTTTCAAAAGCATTGCGAAATTCTTTTATTTTCTTTGTGAAAATAACTGTTTTTAAGATCTCACACCAGTCCCATGACTGACCTGGAGTTTATTGTTCCCTTTCTAAACTCTGGGTGCCCATAATTTTCCACACGGGCAGCCTAGAGTCAGGATATCAGGTCATTCTGGGAGTCAGAAGTTGCTGTGGAGATCTGGGGGCGAGCTGGATGGCGAGACGTATCACTTATACTAGTATTATTCCGCTATGTATTATGATATGAGGACAAGTTTATATAACCGTCCAGTGTTGGGTGTTGTTGTTGTAAACTCTGATGATGTATTGTATAAACTGATATAGTTCTTTGCTATAAAGATTATTCATTCATCTATTATATATTGTTCCTCTGCGAATGTGAGATTCTGTTATTGTTTCTGTTTCTTCTTCTTTCTTTCTTCTTCTACCTCTTCTTTTTAACCATGATGGTTCGTATTTCCATTCTTCTTGAGTTGATTTGTTGAAAATTGATGTCAATTTAAGGGATACGGATTTGCGGGCTATCACATGTGGTATCCGTACCCCTTTGATATTTGATATATATTGCTCTGATACCACTTGGAACAATTCGACCTTTCGACGCTCGAAAGTCGACATTAGTACGTCCACGGTATCAAATGCCGCACAATCGAATGCCGTAAAACCGAATCATTAGGGTTAAAAAGAAGAGGTAGAATAAGAAAGAAAGAAGAACAGAAACAACAAAAAAATCTCACATTCGTAGAGGAACAATATATAATTGGTGAATGACTAATCTTTATAATAAAGAATTATATCAATTTATACAATACATCATCAGAGTTTACAACAACAACACACATCAGTGGATAGTTATATAAACTTATCCACATAACAGAATACACAGCGAAATAATAATATAAGTGATACGTCTCGCCATCCAGCTCGCCTCCAGATCTCCACAGCAACTTCTGAATTCCAGAATGACCTGATAACCTGACTCTAGGCTGCCCGTGTCGAAAATTATAGGCACCCAGAGTTTAGAAAGGGAACAATAAACTCCAGGTCAGTCGTGAGACTGGTGTGAGATCTTAAAAATAGTTATTTTCACAAAGAAAATAAAAGAAATTCGCAATGCTTTTGGAAAATGAAACTACCATAAGGCCTCCCAGCACACACACAATGCAATCGCACACATGGGGGAGATTTCTCCTTATGATAGTCAAACATGCTTGATACGCAAAATCTTTTTAATATTATCATTAGTGCCTAGTGTGGGAAACATTTTGAAAGTATAATATTAATCTTAGCCAGCATAGGTACCATTATATTATGCCTGCTATAGCAGCCACGTTAAATGGTAGGTTCTACAACTAAAACCATACAAGGTTCGTATTGTTTCTTTGGATTTTCCAATAAATGGTCAGGCTAAGGAACTTCCTATGCCATATGGGTACGCCTCTGGAGGGACGTCCCGAGAACTTAACCAGCTCTTTGCCAACACAAGGCCGGGTTACCTCTTACTAGGTAACTACTACACGAGTATGCCACCCCCCGGTCGTTTGCGACCTTTATCTGAGGGCCCTCGATCACAAAGCAACAATCACACAACAAATGAGATTGGAGCAACCACACAGGTAAAATATCTGGGCTCCATACCATGATACCACCTTTTTCCAGAAGGAAATGGCATACCCTAAAGGGTGCGACCCTCATAACCTTGCCGCATTTTCCTGTTTCGACCATTTCCGGGGTGTGAGGTCCGATGAGGTCTCGTCCACAAAGCTACGCTTTACACGAAAGCCATGCTTTGATCACAAATGATCAGCAACACACAACAGCACTTAGCATGCCACACTACCAAATTGGGAGTATATCACCGATAACCTTCAACTACATAACCTCTGAGCTCGTACATCTCAGAGAAGGGTGTTAAGCTAAGAGAATAAATTCTCCGCCACCAAACAGAAATGTATTTGAAAGAAATCTGCTTTATATCTCAAAGTGTAGTGTCAGACATACGACCATACAAATCTGTTCCGGGTTCGAACAGAATCGAAGGCACTTCGTCCAATAAAGGAAGAAGCCCTTGCAAATCCGATCTTCAATTGCTATCCATAACGTCATACCGTTATTTGGAATGGGTAATATGACACAAAGTCCTCTCCCAGCTAAACCGAATAATGAACGCTTGTTTTAAAAACAAATTCAAGTGTCATTTCAAAGGCAAATATTGATAGTCGGTTATGTAACTATCAACAACATTCATAAAAATCAACCAATCCAAATGATTTTTCCCAAATTATTAAATTTCAAAATATCTTTGCAAGATATATATTTGCCACACTTCATCACTTTGAATACCAATTTCAAATCACTTTTCACCCGCGGAATAAAATTCCCAATATTATTTATTTCCACTGCGAATTTAAATTTTCAAATATTCACTTTCAACCCTCAAATCAAATTTCAAATTGATTTCTAAATTTATTTCAACACCAAATCAAATTTCAAATTGATTCTCCCATTTATTTCAAATACTGAATCAATCTTACAAATTGATTCCCAAGTCTATTTTCAATAGAACATAACATTTGCAAATTTATTTCTTAATTTATTTCCAAATACCAAATCATTTTACAAATCGATTTCCAAATTTATTTCAACACAAAATCCATTTTCATTCAACATCAAATAAATTTTCATATCGATTTCCCAAAGATTTATTTTCAAATACCAAATCAATTATCAAATTGATTTCTAGAAATTTATCACCTTTTAAATAAATCCCTTTATTCTTTCCAAATTATTTAGAATTCCATTTTCAATAAATTCTTCAACTTTTCAACAATATTATTCAAAACCCATTTATTAATATATTTTTTCCATATTTTGGAAATAATTCGATCGGGTCATAAAAATCAACTTTAATACTTTAATTGTAACGGTCTAAGCTTTTCTACTTTAATTTCCAAAATCAAATTTTATTTATTTCTGGTATCTTACGATACCAAAAATATATTCGGCTAAACCATAGCCTTCAACAATTTCAATCACAAATATAATCATACACAGATTATAAATAAATCAACACACAACATTGAAACAAATTCAAATATTTGAGAAATCCAGTTGGATCCCTCTAACCTGTTTCCCTGCATCCACAGATGTTAGCACAACAATTAAATACCAATTCCACTTCGAGGTGGAATATCGCGGTATATGGGATTTATAAAATATCATCCGCTATTATGCGGCGCATAGGGTCTCATCCGCTATATAATGCGGGAAATCAATCTCCAAATATATATATATATACACTAATATATATACTATCGCATCTAAACAATCAATCAATCAATAACTGAAATTCCAATTTTGATTTGAATCAAGTTGAAGAAAAATCCAAATTGGAAAAAATAAAATAAAATGGATTGAATTTAAGTAAACTAACTTCAAAATTTATTAATTCATGAAATAATGAATTGGAAGTTGAATTAGTTAAATTAAAGTTGAGTTGTGAGCTAAATTTAAAATGGTTTGAATTTGCATATAAATTCAAGTAAGTAAAAAATAATTATATATAAATTGAAATTTCCTTGATAAAGATAGAGTAAATTCAGGATGAATTGAATATGGAAATTTAAAATTTAAAAAGGATAAGTGAATATACTAATTAAATTAAATTAGTAGATGGAATGGATTTGATTAAATGAAAAATCAAATCAAAAATTTAAATTAGAAATTGTTTACAAGGAAAATGAACTCGAGTTTTGAGTTGAAACGACTTAAGAAATATTTGGACAAAGGTGTTGTTGTCGAGTTTTGTGAAATGGTTTTGAATGAAATTTGTTTGGATTAATGAAATAAACTGAATGTGAATATGGAATGCAAATTGAATTGAATGGAATCAATTGGAAATGAAATGGAATTAAAATAAATTGAGTTGGTATCAATTTAATCAAGAAATTAAGATACTTGGGTTTTTGTATTTATTTGAGTTTCACTGTAAATTCTTGTTACAGTTCAAAATTTACTTTTTGATTTTCTTAAAAATATTATTAAGAACTAGCTTAAGATTTAACAAACACATTTTGTTTGAATCCTAAGGTCTAAAGAGGATTAGAAGTGAAGATTTAAATTTTTGGAAACAGGTTTGGAAGCTATAAGTTAAATCTTTGATTTAAAGATTTAATGAGTTAATCCAATTGAAATGGAAATCGATTTGAAAATCTATGAATAGATCTTTGTGAAACTGGGTGAACTTTGTGAGATGAATCTTTTTGTGTAAAAGATTAAAATGGTAATTTGTTTAAACCATTTGAAAGAAAGGTTTTGGGTAATAAGTTGTGACTTAACTGAAATCCTAATATCCATATGTTTTAAAATATTGCGCTCACCATTCGGTTTAGCCGGGAGAGGACCTTTGTGTCATATAACCCATTCCGAATAGTGATACGACGTAAATGGATAGCGTTTGAAGACCGGTGTTGAAGACCGGGTGTTTGCGAGAACGATAGGATAACCTATCGATTGTCTCTGCACTGAGTAGCTACGGTATAGAGATTCCCTAAGTGATGGGAAGTCCGATCGAGATTGTGGATACTCGGATTTGCAAGGGCTTCTTTGGAAGTGCCTTCGGTTCTGTTCGAACCCGGAACAGACTTGTATGGTCGTATGTCTGACATTACACTTTGAGATATAAAGCTGATTTCTTTCAAATACATTTCTGTATGGTGGTGGAGAATTTATTCTCTTAGCTTAACACCCTTCTCTGAGACGTACGAACTCAGAGGTTATGTAGTTGAAGGTTATTAGTGATATACTCCCAATTTGGTAGTGTGGCATGCTAAGTGTTGCTGTGTGTTGCTGATCATTTGTTGATCAAAGCATGGCTTTCATGTAAAGCGTAGCTTTGTGGACGAGACCTCATCGGACCTCACACCCCGGAAATGGTCAAAACAGGAAAGATGCGGCAAGGTTATGAGGGTCGCACCCTTTAGGGTATGTCATTTCCTTCTGGAAAAAGGCGGTATCATGGTATGGAGCCCAGATATTTTACCTGTGTGGTTGCTCCAATCTCATTTACTGTGTGATTGTCGCTTTGTGATCGAGGGCCCTCGGATAAAGGTCGCAAACGACCGGGGGGTGGCATACTCATGTAGTAGTTACCTAGTAAGAGGTAACCCGGCCTTATGTTGGCAGAGAGCTGGTTAAGTTCTCGGACGTCCCTCCAGAGGCGTACCCATGTGGCATAGGAAGTTCCTTAGCCTGACCATTTGTTGGAAAATCCAAAGAAACAATATGAGCCTTGTACGGTTTTAGTTGTATAACCTGCTATGGAATGTGGCGGTAACCTGCTATTAAACATAGTAGCTATAGTAGGCATACAATAATGGTTGTATGCTGGCTAAGATTAATATTATATGTTTGAGATGTTTTCACACTATTCACTAGCAATAATATCAAAGATTTTCTCGTAGCAAGCATGTTTGACTATCATAAGGAGAAATCTTCTCCAATTCTGCGTTTGCATCGTGTGTGTGGCGGGAGGCCTTATGGTAGTTTAATTTTCCAAAAGCATTACGAAATTTTTTTATTTTCTTTGTGAAAATAACTGTTTTTGTTACTCACACAGTCCCATGACTGACTCGGAGTTTATTGTTCCCTTCCTAAACTCTAGGTGCCCACAATTTCACACACGGGCAGTCTAGAGTTGGGTTTTTTTTCAGATAGTCAGGTTTAGTAGATTAGTTGGAGCTAGTTTAGTTTTGGAGTTCACGACTGACCTTGCTTATCTTAGTGCAACGTGATGGTGGTTCGAGCTTGATGTTGGAGTTGTTGGACTCATTCTCTTTTAAAGATCGTTTGGAGTTATCACTTATGTTGTTTCCGCTGTAACATTATTTGTCTCTGATATTCTTGTATCATATAAATATCATTGTTGTATATCATTTTGGATATTGTATTCATTGGAGTTGTATATGATATTATCCATTTCTTTCTTCCGCTGTGTTGTTATACTTAACGTGTTATAAGCTCCGGCGAGCCAGATTCGGCGTTTGAATCTGCGGCATTCGAGTACAAGTGAAGTACGGGTGCTGATTTTTGAAGGCCGAGTCAGGACCGCTACATTTGGTATCAGAGCAACTTGAGTTATTAAAAAGAATTTCCTTAGTAAATTCTCTTACATTAAGTAACTTATTAGCCGAGTCAGGACCTTGCTTATCTTTATGAAATGTGATAGGGGGTTCTCGCTTCGTAGTTTGGTGGAGAACGGGAGACTCTTACCCCTACATGTCCTCTTTGTGGGGTTGGTTAGCCGTAAGGTGTGACAGTCGAAAGGCTTGCCGTAAAAGCAATGGTAGGGTACCATTGTATGCCATGGTGGGTCTGGAATGGTTGCAAAGCCTACCGGTCGCCGCTACCGACGGTTGAAAAGCCTAGATCGTTACAAGTGGTATCATAGCAATTGGTTAAGCGACAACCCTGGCTCTGTTGGGTGTTACTCATTGGAGATAGAGTCAGTAGTACTCTAGAATGAGTGTGAGTGTAATAATATATATGAGTGTGTATTTGTTAGTGAATACAAAAAAAAATTGTTTTATATCGTGTTGACTTATCGGTTGATTGTTTATTGATTCTGGTCGGTGCAGTTTGGCCAACTGTAATCGATAGGGGTTTCTAAACTCTTAAACAAGATAAACCGACACGATATTGTTTTAAAATAGGGTAAATGAAATAATTTTACCCAAAACTATTTTTGTATAGAAAAGAAATCATTTTTCGTAAATTATTATGTATATGGATGCTTGGTTGTTAGGAAGAGATAATATTGAATTATTATCATTGTTATATGGAAATGAATAAGAAATAATGGTATAACCAAAGATTTGGAGATAAATTCATTTAACAAATGAAATTTATAAATATGAATTGAAAGGATAAGGAAATGAGTTCACATACAAATGTGATTTGTAAATGTAAATGGTAAATGTGATTTATAATTTGAAATAGAATTCCAGAGGAATATTTGAAAATAAATTCATTAATGGAATGCAATTGGTAATGTGAATTTATAAATGAGTTTTATAAATTGAAATGAGATGCCAGAGTAATTTTTGCCATACGGATTAAAGGATTGGATTGAAATTTCAAAGGATTAAATTTCCTAATTTGAAAATGGTTTCCAGAAGTCTGGAAAATAATTATTTGAGAAGTATTTTTGAGTTGGATATGAAATCTAGTGGGGTTTGAAGTTTATAAATATTTGGGAAAATATTTTGAAGGGACATAATTAATTTCAAAGTTAGTTTTGAAATGTGAGTAATTGTTAAAAAGACTCTGGAATTTCTTTAAATTGTTATGGAATGTAAATAAGTTTGATAACTTATGAAACATTTGAAATTTGATTGGAATAAGATTCAAATTGAAAAGGAATGAATTTGTGAATGAACAAATGAGGTTACATTTGTAAATAAATGAATTGGAAATTGAATAATGAAATGAGATTTGATTTGAATCAAGTTGAAGAAAAATCCAAACTTGGAAAAAATAAAATAAAATGGATTGAATTTAAGTAAACTAACTTCAAAATTTATTAATTCATGAAATAATGAATTGGAAGTTGAATTAGTTAAATTAAAGTTGAGTTGTGAGCTAAATTTAAAATGGTTTGAATTTGCATATAAATTCAAGTAAGTAAAAAAAATATAAATTGAAATTTCCTTGATAAAGATAAAGTAAATTGAGGATGAACTGAATATGGAAATTTGAAATTTAAAAAGGATAAGTGAATATACTAATTGAATTAAATTAGTAGATGGAATGGATTTGATTAAATGAAAAATCAAATCAAAAATTTTAATTAGAAATTGTTTACAAGGAAAATGAACTCGAGTTTTGAGTTGAAAAGGCTTAAGAAATATTTGGACAAAGGCGTTGTTGTCGAGTTTTGTGAAATGGTTTTGAATGAAATTTGTTTGGATTAATGAAATAAACCGAATGTGAATATGGAATGCAAATTGAATTGAATGGAATCAATTGGAAATGAAATGGAATTAAAATAAATTGAGTTTGTATCAATTTAAATTAGTTATAAACTAGAATGGATATTCTATTAAGTGAATATCGTTGAATTTGCATATAAATGGTTGTCTGTTGACGCAAACGAGTTTATATAAAATTCTATGAGTTATTAAAAGAAAATAAAAATTGATTTTTGTATCAATTGAAATAGATATGAGTTTGTTCCGTTTAAAAATGAATTGAATGTAAGAAAGTGAGTTGTAAATCACTTGAATTGAATAGAAATGGTATGTGAATTAGTTGTAAGCAATTAAATTTGTATTGAAACTTGATAAATTGCTAATGGAAATAATTTTGAGTATATTGGTTACAAAAACTACTTGTTATTGAAAATAAGTGAAATGTTAATAGATTTTCTATATATGTCAGTTACATGTTTAAATTGAGTAAGTAGAAGTACAGGGGGCCGTTTGGCTGCATTTTGGTTGCGCAAAAATGCTTAAAAATAAGCCGCTTTGCTTAAAATGCTAATAAAGGTACGCCTACGCAATAAAAATAGGAAATATGAACTGTTTTTGTTTTTCCGACCGTGTGGGTCGATGTATATATATTTATATCTCTTGTCAAATTGCAAAAGCTTCTACGTACAAAGGAGACTCTGCCAAAATTTTCTGAAAATTTTGGGAGTTAGAATTTTTTTTTGGAATTTTTGAAAATTTTCAGTAACGACAAATGATTTCAAATTTGAATTTGAGATAAGGTAAATAGAATTCAGTATCTAAAATGAAGTAAATTGAATTCAAATGGAATTGAAAATGCAAAGTTGAATGGAAATGAATATATAACTTTGTTAGTGAAGTGAAAATAAATATAAGAAGTATGTAAATACTTATATTGAACTTAAGAAATGGTGAAATTCTTAAGTAAAATTTAGAATTGAGGAAATATTCTAAGTTAATAAGTGAATGAAAATTAAACTGGAAGTAGTAAAATGGTGATTGTTAATAAGTGGATAGAAATCAAAATATAAATGTGAATAAAAGAAAAGAAATATATAAAATGATTTTGAAAGCTATGATTGGAAATTATTGCTAGTAGTATACAGGTGTTTTAAAGGCAAAAGAAAATTGGGATTTTTGATTTCGAAGATAAAATTAATTCGCTCAACAAAGGTATGTATTTAAAATTTCAGTATGAAATTTGATTGGGTTTTTGATCTAGCCACTTGGCATTTTGTTTTCTATTGGAATTTGGGGTCCGTAGGGACATTTTGTAGTTGTACCGAGCTAGCCGCGCAAAGGAGACGCTGGCGAATTTTTTTGAAAATTTAGAGAGTTAGAAAATTTTTGAGAAATTTTGGATAATTTAAAATTTGAATTTAAATCTAAATTTGAATTGTGAAGTAAAATGAAGTTGCTTGAAACTATGAAAATGTTTGAAAAATTAATAAGAATGATATTGTGGTTATGATAAGAAGATTGGTTTGAGAATTTGATAAAACTATTTGGTTTTGGGAAAATGATAAACGGGTTGAGGATCATTCTTCCTAACTTGTAATTTCGGGACGAAATTCTTTTAAGGGGGGAAGAATGTGACGACCCTGAATTTTTGACATTGGAAATCAGAATATTTAATTGATTTTAAATATCTGGAAGTTAGTTTAATTTGAAATTCAAATATCAGAATGAATTTGGCAATTTAATTATTGAGTTTAATTTTTGAAGAGTAAAAATTTTGAATCTTAAGTTTTGGGCTTGTTAAAAATAATATGAAGTCTTGTAAAATCTATATTTATAATACTGAAGATAATAAAAGCTTCAGAATTGAATTTGAAACAGTTTTGTTCAGTTTTGAATTTTATCGTTTAAATCGATATTTAAAAATAGCCTTCCGAGGCACAGTCTTGGAATTCTACGAAACTAGTTCAATTGGATCCATAATAGTGTATTATTATCGGATTTCAATTTTCGTAATATTTGGAGTGATCTTTTGGCCGTACGATAAGCAAACGCGCTGAAATTAAATCGAAAATTCAATATAAAAACTGGTCCAAAAAGCTATCTTCTCCATACGATCGAGTTAGGACTCGAAACCCTTTCCATTGCGTTCGAAATAGGGGTTTAACATTATAAACGCCTAGCGGCACGCCTCGATAGGTAGTCAGGATTTTGAGTGCGTTTGTTGAGACGATTCGAATTCAATTTAAATATATACATTTATATCCTAGTCACCTCAGCTGAAATTATTTCACTTCATAACTTTTCCCCATCAGTTCAAAATCACTGTAGCTAGATTTTTTCCCAACACGCGAGCTTTCACATCTTGTTCATCCTTATCCTTGCACGCGACCTTATCCTTTCCCCCAGTTAAAACATTTCGAAAGAAAAAAAATGAAATGCAAAAATGGCCGCCTCGTTTTTCAAATTCACGTTCAAATAAAAAAAAGTGACTTTCCTTTCTCCTCTGTCACTCGCAAATCAGGCACGCAAGGTAGTGGGGGGTCGCGACTTGATCATGCACACGTAGGGTTGGAGGCGCGAGAAGGTTAGGGTTTCAATTGAGCTCGAGCACGAGCGCGTGGGAGGTTGTGGATTGTGATGATTTCAATGGTCGCGGTGTGGAAGGGACTCGAAGTGGATACCGTAGCTTTGGCTATCGATGGCAGCAGCTTGGAAGCGCGTGCATGAAGCGGAGCAGGGCGACAGTGAGGTTGCGAGCGAGCAAGGCAAGTCGAAGTTTGGGTTTTGGAGTTCAGTGGCGAGTGCTAGGTCACGGTGGTGGCTCGTTCGAGAAGGTGGTGGTGGCTCGCCTGGGCATGTCTGGAATTGGGGTTCGCCATCGAGTCGAGATGACAACGGCAGGCTCGAAGCAGTGTATGGTCGCGTGTGATTGGTTTGGTCAGTGGCAAGGGCTCTGGCATCAGATCAAGTCGCGATGTTCGTCTCTGGCAAGCGCAGTAAGGTATAATTTATTTTCAAATTTAATTTATATGTAAATATATATGTACAGTAAAAGAAAATATAAATATATACGTGTATATATTTTTTAAAGTAAAGATTGTTTACTGTCTAGTTTCAAATTGTAGAATTTAAATATATACAGAAAATTTATATAAGATTTTGGAAGAAAAATAAATATACGTAATTTAAATTTACTAATTTATTTTAGTGATTAATCTATTAGTTAACTTATGTAGTTATTTTGGTAACTAGAAAATATTTTAATAAAGGGAAAATTTATTAAAATCAAATTATTAGTTTAAACTAATTTTTAGTTAAGTCAAATTATAAAATGAAAATTTAATTTGTTCATCTAATTCGAATATTAATAAATTGTATAAATTGTTTATACAAAGTCTAATACAATGAAGAAATAGTCGGAATGGAAATGGACTGCAAATTAAAATCAAAGGTGAGATCTTCTCACTCAAATCAAAATTGGAATTTCAGTTATTGATTGATTGATTGTTTGGATGCGATAGTATATATATATATATATTTGGATATTGATTTCCCGCATTATATAGTGGATGAGACCCTATGCGCCGCATAATAGCAGATGATATTTTATAAATCCCATATACCGCGATATTCCACCTCGAAGTGGAATTGGTATTTAATTGTTGTGCTAACATCTGTGGATGCAGGGAAACAGGTTGGAGGGATCCAACTGGATTCCTCAAATATTTGAATTTGTTTCGATGTTGTGTGTTGATTTATTTATAATTTGTGTATGATTATATTTGTGATTGAAATTGTTGAAGGCTATGGTTTAGCCGAATATATTTTTGGTATCGTAAGATACCAGAAATAAATAAAATTTGATTTTGGAAATTAAAGTAGAAAAGCTTAGACCGTTACAATTAAAGTATTAAAGTTGATTTTTATGACCCGATCGAATTATTTCCAAAATATGGAAAAAATATATTAATAAATGGGTTTTGAATAATATTGTTGAAAAGTTGAAGAATTTATTAAAAATGGAATTCTAAATAATTTGGAAAGAATAAAGGGATTTATTTAAAAGGTGATAAATTTCTAGAAATCAATTTGATAATTGATTTGGTATTTGAAAATAAATCTTTGGGAAATCGATATGAAAATTATTAGATGTTGAATGAAAATGGATTTTGTGTTTAAATAAATTTGGAAATCGATTTGTAAAATGATTTGGTATTTGGAAATAAATTAAGAAATAAATTTGCAAATGTTCTGTTCTATTGAAAATAGACTTGGGAATCAATTTGTAAGATTGATTCAGTATTTGAAATAAATGGGAGAATCAATTTGAAATTTGATTTGGTGTTGAAATAAATTTAGAAATCAATTTGAAATTTGATTTGGGGGTTGAAAGTGAATATTTGAAAAATCGTATATAAGTGAATATTTGAAAATTTAAATTCACAGTGGAAATAAATAATATCGGGAATTTTATTCCGCGAGTGAAAAGTGATTTGAAATTGGTTTTCAAAGTGATGAAGTGTGGAAAAATATATATCTTGCAAAGATATTTTGAAATTTAATAATTTGGGAAAAATCATTTGGATTGGTTGATTTTTGTGAATGTTGTTGATAATTACATAACTGACTATCAATATTTGCCTTTGAAATGGCACTTGAATTTGTTTTTAAAACAAGCGTTCATTATTCGGTTTAGCCGGGAGAGGACTTTATGTCATATAACCCATTCCGAATAATGGTACGACGTTATGGATTGCAATTGAAGACCGGATTTGCAAGGGCTTCTTCCTTTATTGGACGAAGTGCCTTCGATTCTGTTCGAACCCGAAACAGATTTGTATGGTCGTATGTCTGACACTACACTTTGAGATATAAAGCGGTTTTCTTTCAAATACATTTTTGTTTGGTGGCGGAGAATTTATTATCTTAGCTTAACACCCTTCTCTAAGACGTACGAGCTCAGAGGTTATGTAGTTGAAGGTTATCGGTGATATACTTCCAATTTGATAGTGTGGCATGCTAAGTGCTGCTGTGTGTTGCTGATCATTTGTGATCAAAGCATGGCTTTCGTGTAAAGCGTAGCTTTGTGGACGAGACCTCATCGGACCTCACACCCCGTAAATGGTCGAAACAGGAAAATGCGGCAAGGTTATGAGGGTCGCACCCTTTAGGGTATGCCATTTCCTTCTAGAAAAAGGTGGTATCATAGTATGGAGCCCAGATATTTTACCTGTGTGGTTGCTCAAATCTCATTTACTATGTGATTGTTGCTTTGTGATCGAGGGCCCTCAGATAAAGGTCGCAAACGACCGGGGGGTGGCATACTCGTGTAGTAGTTACCTAGTAAGAGGTAACTCGGCCTTGTGTTGGCAGAGAGCTGGTTAAGTTCTCGTGACGTCCCTCCAGAGGCGTACCCATGTTTCATAGGAAGTTCCTTAGCCTGACCATTTGTTGGAAAATCCAAAGAAACAATACGAACCTTGTACGGTTTTAGTTGTAGAACCTGCCATTTAACATGGCAGCTATAGCAGGCATAATATAACGGTACCTATGCTGGCTAAGATTAATATTATACTTTTGAAATGTTTCCCACACTAGGAACTAACGATAATATTAAAAAGATTTTGCGTATCAAGCATGTTTGACTATCATAAGGAGAAATCTCCCCCATGTGTGCGATTGCATTGTGTGTGTGTCGGGAGGCCTTATGGTAGTTTCATTTTCCAAAAGCATTGCGAATTTCTTTTATTTTCTTTATGAAAATAACTGTTTTTAAGATCTCACACCAGTCTCATGACTGACCTAGAGTTTATTGTTCCCTTTCTAAACTCTGGGTGCCCATAATTTTCCACACGGGCAGCCTAGAGTCAGGTTATCTGGTCATTATGGAATTCATAAGTTGCTGTGGAGATCTGGAGGCGAGCTGGATGGCGAGACATATCACATATATTATTATTTCGATGTGTATTCTGTTATGTGGACAAGTTTATATAACTGTCCAGTGATGTGTGTTGTTGTTGTAAACTCTGATGATGTATTGTATAAATTGATATAATTCTTTGTTATAAAGATTAGTCATTCACCTATTATATATTGTTGCTCTGCGAATGTGAGATTCTGTTGTTGTTTCTGTTCTTCTTTCTTTCTTCTTCTACCTCTTCTTTTTAACCCTAATGATTCGGTTTTCCGGCATTCGATTGTGCGGCATTTGATACCGTGGACGTATTAATGTCGACTTTCGAGCGTTGAAAGGTCGAATTGTTACATTTGGATTGTAGTAAACAATGGTTGAGTAACAATTGTTTTTAACCCTTATTGATTATACTTAGTACTATAACTAGATCTTTAAAAAGATTATTTTAAAGATAATTATAAATGAAATGGTTTGGGTTTGTAGTGAACAATGTTTAAGTAACAATTATCTTTAACCCATATAAATATACTTAGATCTTTAATATTTGATATCTCAAAGATAATAATAAGCATGGAATCTTTTATAAAAAGATAGAAAAGATAAAAGTTTAACTTATAAAAGAGAAGGGGATTATAATGAACAATGTTTTAGTAATAATTGGCTTTAACCTCTTTTATTATATTTAAAGTATGTAAATCTTGTTAATGGTTTATGAATATACTTGTACCAGTTGAGATAAGTATATAAAAAGTATTGAAAAGAGTATAAATGAATAGTGAAATAGCAGAATTCAAGTATATATCTTTTATAAAGGGAAATTAATTTTATATATACACGTATAATTACTTAGAAGTATCTAAAAGTTTTACGGCTTCATATGATTTAACCCTCATGGAAGAGAATTGGTATGAAACGTCTCTTGTTTAAGAACTTATATATACGAGATCCCCCAGGAGGACTCCTATATATGGTTCGCTTGCTTCTGAAGTAAGTAGTTATTAATAGACAAAGTTTTATTAATTAATAATGGAGTTTAATTAATAAAGAAGTTTAATTAGTAAAAAAGTTTAATTAATAAAGAAGTTTAATCAATAAAGAAGTTTACTTAAATAAGGAGTTTTAATTAAGTAAGAAGTTTAATTAATAAAGGAGGTTTTAATTAATAAGAAGTTTAATTAAATACGGAAGTTTTAATTAACGAAAGAAGTTTTATTTGATAAAAGGAATTTTACTAATAATTTTTTTAAAATAAAGGATTAATTAAATAAAAAGGGATTAGAAGTTGTTTATGTGACTTAATCGTGCTTTGTCGTACTTTGTGTGTTTACATGTTTATGGAAAGTATTTGGTCGTGTGCTTAGCACTAAAAGCTGATAAAGTAGACTTGATTCTATCTGTGAGAGTTAAGTATGATGATTCGAGTAGGGTGTAGAAGCAATAGTGCTTTAACTTATCAGGATTCACTCTTGACCGAGGGATAGTGGATGTTGAGAAGGTCGAAAACGTGATAAGTATACGAGACTTAGTTTCCATATGCAAACATTCTCATTGTTGTTGAATATGACCAAATAACTTTAGAAGAAACACGTGAATTATACGGTACGGTTATTCACTCGGTGATGATATAACTTATGTATAAACTCATCTTGCTCTTATAGGATAAGTGATAAGAAAATCCATCTGGATAGGAGATGATCTCCACCCTTATCTTTGTCTATTTATTTTTGAAAGAACGGGAGTTAAGTTAATCGGGAAATTCGTCGATTCGGTCTTAAAGAGACCAAGATCGGATAAGTACACTTAGGTAATACTTACCGAAAACCACTTCAAGACTGAGATACATGTTCTATCTCTTAGAAGTGGATATGTTCGAGGCACTGGAATCTATATGGAGATTCAAGATCTGTTCGAGATGCTTGAACCCATATAGAGGTTCATGATCTGTTCGAGATGCTGGAATCTACATGGAGATTCAAGATCTGTTCGAGATGCTTGAACCCATATAGAGGTTCGTGATCTGTTCGAGATGCTGGAATCTACATGGAGATTCAAGATCTGTTCGAGACGCTGGAATCCATTTGGGGATTCATGATATGTTCAAGTTGTAGCTCATATGTAGAAATGTTGAACGTGACTTCACCGTCGGTAATGACAGAAACCAAATTAGGGGTTTAGCTAACTCCAAGGGTATATCAACTCTATATCTAGAGATGTTTTTAATATGTTGGCCAACGGGAGTTGATGATATCTGATTTCATGTTTTCAAGCATGGACCAGCTATGTTTTCCTTTTTGGTATATTCTATCTAGAGATATACGATGCTCGAAAGGTAATTTTTGA
This sequence comes from Allium fistulosum, assembly GCA_030737815.1. NCBI lineage: Eukaryota > Viridiplantae > Streptophyta > Magnoliopsida > Asparagales > Amaryllidaceae > Allium > Allium fistulosum. Next base: position 1,185,568,296 of record CM060904.1, on the reverse strand, counting down.
CCATTGTTAGGAGGTCCGCTTCGATATACCGAGGACATCACCAATGGAAAATCCATATGCGAACGTACCTTAGCGGTTTTGATTATACTTCAATATTGTTGCGTCTTGAGATGCAAGTGACACAACTATTTTTTGATTTATATTCTTTACCCTAGACATTATCTATTATATTACCATATGTACTTATTAGATGATTTGGCTCTTTTGAGAGGAAAACCATTACGGCGATTCGAATGGTCTCAAAAGGTGTTGTTATATGTACATGTATAATTCTTGAGTTTCTTACACCAGATTTATATTTGACTCGTGTTTTCATATTTCCCTTATGTCCATGGGTGCTCTTTCGAGTAGTCTGAGGTAGACGAGTTTTCATTGATGTTCATTAGGCTCTTGGAGAGTAGTTGGATGTTTTACCTACCGTAGTATTTATTTCCACTCTAGTACTTTATGTATATAAATATAAGTAATTGTAAGGACGGACTGTTATAACTATCCAGGATGATGATAGAACTTTAGTTAGAACTCTAAAATGCTATGTATATTAGAGCAGCTTTGTGTACTATCTTTTGATATTATATATTATCATTCCGCATATGAGATTTTGATGTTTTTATTCTTCACTTTCTTGTTCTTTTTCTTTACCCTAACAAACTATCTTTTCGGCACTTAGGTGCTCGACATGTAACTACCATGGATGTATTACTGTCGACATTTGAGGGTTGAAAAGTCATGTTTGTTACATATGTTCTCGTTAGTAGTCATAATAGCATACTACTAGCGACGACAGCTAATAGTCAAATCTTAATATATGCCATTGTTCTCAAAATAACAATTGGCACTCTTAAGGTAACTACAATCAGATGCACAACTTAAGTAGAATTTGAATAATCAATTTGATTCCATTAGAGGGGGTTTGATTCATATTTAATATAATTTTGGAGACTGTAAAGCTTATGATGACGTATTTTTGCTCGATTTTCTTGCATTGAGACGAGCAAGCTGGCTTTCAAACCTCATAGCGCCCCGCTTTGATCACAAGATCTCAATTTTGGCTCATCTGGCCCAATATCTTCATAAAAGTCAGTGCAACCTACAGAGGCCCACACCGCGATCAATGGGTGGTAGGCATTGAATGCCACCTAGCTTGAGAATGATCCAACAGATAAGTACCCTCCCTATGGTATACTCACCCTCTCTCGGGTTCGGTTGCCTCGAAACATCGTCACGCTTGCCTCTCGCTTGCAACCGGCCCACTCCTCCTTTGCTATTTCGTCTTAGCATGATAGGCTTCTGCCTAAAGCGCTTGTTTGCTCTTGCAAAATTAAGCCACGTCCTTGCACGGTTCCAATGAAAAGATTGGCATCTACAACATTGTTCATCTAACAAAAGTGGTACCATGTAGTAACCACTCCATGTCCTTCCATGTTCATATAGCGACTAAGTTACTATTCAATAACCTTTTGTCGATATGCTGCCTTTCTTGAAAAAAGAATGCTTCTGTATGACTCAACAGTTGTCTTTCATCTTGGCCATTCAAGGCAGTTGGCATCCTAACTAGCCCTCATTTGCATTATTCAACACTACCCATAGCTGGAAGGAAACCTAGGGATTGGCCCATCAATCTTAGCTGACCGAACTAGATTGTTATCTGCTATAAATACAACATTAAATGCATGTATACAAGGATCACGTTCTCATTTATTACTTTCATTATTATCTCTTATAATAAAACCTCTGTAATAGAGATACCTTAATGGACGTAGATCATTATTGATTAAACCACTACAATTCTTGTGTCTTTTTACTCGTTTTAGCATTTATTATCTTGTTTTCCTCCTCATTTTCAATTTGTTAATTAACGTATTAGCAAGCAACCTTTGCCATTATCAACTCATAATTGTAATCCTGAGGTTGGCTAAATTCTAATCAATGGTATGGGTTGAAACTTTGATTATGGTCAAGAAAGCGATTGGAGCTAAAGGAGATCAAACAATGAAGGGACTAATATCAAAAAGATACAAGTTCCTGAGTACTACGGACTAATGGAGAATAATTCTAATTAAAAATATGGTTGTGTAACAAACAAGAGAAGTCGGTTGTTCGTTAGCTCTAGTGCTTAAAAAAATCCAATGAAAGGTATATCCAAGTTTGCTTTTTGGGAGACTGTTTGTGACTTGTTCGATGCTCACCTTTCCAATACTCTTCCAAGAAGCATTGAGTTCATTGACAAAATTAATAGAATAGGATAAACACAACCTTTCATAAATGGAATTAGATCATGTCAATATTTATTAGAAGACAAGCAGTGAAGCCTGAGATGTCTAGTAACCATCTAACTTTCATTCGCACATTTCACTATTATGTAACAAACATCCAATACTAGTTTTATTTTAGTTTGGAAAAGCCCATAAAGTCTACATGGATGGGAAAATGGGTTATGTTCAATATTTTACACATCTATAATTTCCTAAAGAAAGAAGACAAATGAATCATGATTAACAAGCAACACATCATTTTTCAATTCGATCCAAGAAAAATGAATGTTGATTCAAGTTGGGGGATTTTGATGCTCGGTTATAGATCATGATGTCATTCCACTCTACGATAGCGATGGAACAAGGGCATTAGGAAAGCGTAAGTTGAAAAATAAAATTGATTATACCTCATAGTATGAAGGAATTATGGAATGTATATCATCTATGTTGGATGAGCTGCACTAACAATGACGTTGAAAAAGGTGAATTTCAAAAAGAATTCATTTTACTAATTTGCATAAGATCTTTAAGTTGTGTTTGTGTAAATAAATATTTGTTTATTTAAAATTAAATTTAGTATTTTGATTAATAAATGAAGGTTTTAATATTTATTTAGTTTTATTAATTAAAATATGTATTTATTGTTAATGTTTAAATAAATTTATTTATAATTTAATTTATACTGAATATATAAATTTTGTTATCCAACATTTGAACCAAGTAATTTTTTGATGAACCTGGACATCAAGATGATGAAGGAATGAATAAAGGAGCTCAAGAGATGTTAGGAATGATGCAAAGAAGATGTACAAGAAGTTTAATGAGATTATGCATATGTCAAATCATATTAGTACCGATATGATTTTTGGTGTGGGGTTCACTTTTGAGTAGTGGGTGAAGATATAGTGTACTTTGCAGAAAAAGACAAGGTTGGTATAGGACTAATCGTGTCGGCACTGACATGATTTATAGGAGCAATTTTCAGCGAAGCTTGGAAACTTGAAGACTTGAACAAGTATGAAATAATGTGAAGGTACAAGCTACAAAATCATGCCAGCACCGACATGGTTTGATTTACGAATTTGACTCGTTCTTCGTACCTGAAAGCATGGACATGATCTCCTGCCCAGTCTTTTACAAGCTAACGACTTTGGGGGATGGATTCGTCTATAAATATCCATCATGGAGCAACAAAAGAAGGATCTTTACTCTTCTAAATTCCATTTTGTCATGAAGTTCTGTTTAACTCGAGTTTATATAGCTTTTTAGATCTGAAACTTCGTACTCTGATTGTACTTGTACAAAATCTTTTGAAATAAAATTAAAGTGGATATAGACAGTGATTGAGGCCGAAGCACTATAAAATTTTGTGTGTTCAAGCATTTTGCTTTCGTTTTTAGATATATAATTCTTGTTTGTGATCAATTGTAGGCATTATGTCACTTTTTGATCTAATATTTTTTGGTGTTTTTACTAAGAATGAAGATTCTTAGGTCCAAATCAAGCTTTAATTTTGGATTTGAAGAATCTAAAAGGTAAATCCAAGGATTATTTGCTGTAGATTTGCATTATTTGGATTTGGAAGAAGAATCTACTATATATCTGATAAGGAATAGCCCTAAAGAAAATTGCTTCTAAGTCCAGAATTGTTGCTAACGGTGATGAAGAAGGCTCTCAGCATAATGAAGAGACTAGTCAACCTTTGAATGCTTTACCAAGATTTTCATCTCAAGAGGAGATAGTGACAAATGTCGAGCTGGATATAATGATGGTTGAGATGAATAGGAAGATGTTGGAAAGTCAGAATGCTATCATGGAGAAGATAGAGAAAAGTTTTTTGATGATGTCCTGGCTACCTCAGGGGTAGAAGAAGCCATAGGGATTCATTGTCTTTAGATTTTAATAAAGAAAGTTCATCTTTATCAAATCAGAATCGATGAGATGGCAAGCATAAAATAAAGAACAAGAGTGCTAGAACATCAAGGAGGTAGAGTGCAAAAGCTGGAACTTATTGGGTAAATGCCGGTTAGGTTGGTACCAAACACAATCAAGTCGGTGCCAAGTTGATCCATGAAGTCGATACCGACGTGAATGTTAAGGCAGTGAATATGTCTGACAATGAAGAGGATTTACAAGATGCTAGCACTTGTGATGGACAAGCTATCGGTGCACAAAATGGCGGTGTTCAAACGAACATTATAGAACCAATAAGGCATAGATGAAGAAGGCTACTTCCCATTGAGATAAGGGAGCCTAGACGTCATGCTATAAACCGAGAGCATTTGCAGAGTCAAACACTTAGGACTGTGTTTGATGATCGCCGTCCAACCGCCCAAAGTAGCAAGGAGTACATCGCTGATATGGCTATGAGGTTATTAAATGAAAATCAAAATACAAATGACTGGGGCTCATCGCCAAGCCGAGCCCTGTTTGCCGAAGATATTCTAGTGGAAGTTCATGCTACCGAAAATGTCATCGTATGATGGAACAACTGATTCAAGGCAGCATCTATTGAAGTACGGATGGCACATGGATAGTGCTCGTGCTACAGATTGTGTGAGATGCAGTGCTTTCCAGTATTCTTAGATGGAGTTGTTGCGATGTGGTTCACACGACCCACACCGAGGTCCATATCATCTTTTGATCAATTATGAAAAAAGTTCATGGAGCAACTCTGACTCCATACTACTCGATTAAAGGACGCGATGTCTTTGTCGAATGTTCACCGGAGTTCTGGAGAGACTCTGAAAGATTTCCCGAAGAATTCAATGCCGTAGTGACAAAAGTTAGCAATCCTAGAAATGAGATTGTTATGATGGCATTGGTTAATGGGGTTAACACAATAACTGATTTCGGCAGATGGTTGAAAAGAATGCAGCCTATTGAAAGGCATCCCAATTTCTATGCTTAGAAGAGGCAGATTTGGCTGCTAGATTGGCATCCGACAGTCAAAAAGGACCGAGTTCCTATAGTACAAAGCAACATAATTATCAAACATAGCAGTGATAGTGCTGGAAACGTTGCCGTGAATGTTGGGAATAATAATAATACCAAAAGGAAGAACCAAGTACCGTTGGGAAGAAGCACGACACCAAGAAGCGCATGAAGTATACTAGACTAGGAGATTACACTCTGTTGAAAGATTCTATAGAAAATAGCTAACTTGCCATGCAAGGTACTGAAAGTTACAAGAAGCTGCCTCAGAGGGAGGCAACTGAAGAGAAAAGGCGTTTAGGGAAGTATTGTTGCTTTCATGGGACACATAGGCACAATATCAATGAATGCCAATGTGACGCCCCACCTCTATACCCACGCTAACCAAGAACACTACGGTGTAGTGCTGTCAATTAGCACAGAGGATAAGGCTGTTGAGGAGCGACCATCCATGTAACTTCTTTGTGCGAGCACCGATACGTCAGATAGTATAGAATGCATATCATTTAAGGAGGAAATCCGACATACCGATACAAACTCAAAGCTATCACACAATGGCTATATATATTCTTCGAAAACAAACATAGAAGTAAACATAACATAAATCAGTCACAGACATCCATATCACAAAGGCGGAAAAAGATATGAATAAATAACACATGAAAGTGTACATCAAAGTAGTGGTCAGAAAGATCCACGATAATACAAAAGAATAGCAACATGTGCTACACAAAAGAATACATCTATGAGTCGGTATCTCAAATGTATACAACAAAAACTACTAATCTAAGTAGTTTGCCAAAAGTCAGAGTAATAGATCCCTGGAGAGAAGTCAAGCAGAAGCACCTGTAACATCTCGGTCTGACCCGAGTATTATTTCATAAGAAAATAATAAACGGATCAGTCTAGCTATAAATATCAGATGACATGATATAGAATAAGAGATATGGCATAAACATATAATAACCATAATGGCATACTACTATAAGTATGTAAATGATAATCAACAAGAGATTAATCAATATCACATGAATCTTCTCAAAGATCCAAATCCACAAAAGGGTAATGACACACGAATTCACCAATGCACAAAAATTGATAAAACATATCAATGAAAATCACGAAAATTGGTGAAGCACAAATTCCAGAAATCAACACACGAAATCTAGAAAAAATTCCAGAAATCAACACATGAAATCCAGAAATCACAAAAAGGGGGAGGGAGGCCTATCACATGAACGAGAAGCTATCTCATGGAAGCTAACCATATAATTTTTCGAACACACGAATGGCCCGAAGACCTTTGACACACGAACGGCCCGGAAACCATCGAACACACGAATGGCCCGGAGACCATGGGGCGCTACCCCATATATGTGAGTAGAAACATCACATAAGCGGGGTCTAGTCTCCCTCGCAGACAAAGAGACATCGCTCAATCGCTAGTCTAAATCATAAAAATGATCATCATGATCATCAAGAAGTGTCAATCACACCAAGCTAGTAAATATATGAGTTTAGCTTCATGTCCCATAACCACTTGCTTAACTTAAATATTTACGAACAAACTGTAGATCTTCACTAGAAAATTGTCACAAAAGGTTCAGTCGAACAAGTCCAAGAATTAACCGACGAAGTAAACGCAAGCGTTTCATACCACCTGTTTTGCTAAGCCGTTTAATTAGATTTCTCATCCGAGTGAAGTAAAGGCCTGTATGTACTAATAGATTGGAAAACGGTTTAGGAAAAGAGCTTTGTACTAAAATAGAATTTGAAATCGTTTTGATGAAAGAGTTTTGATATTTACTACTAGTATTGAAACCTTTATATTTTTGAAGTGACAAATCACAAAGATGATTGTAGAACAATCGGTCATAAAAATTTACATTCGAAGATGTGAATAAAATCCAAGGAAATCAATTCCAAAACCATCAAAGTAGAAATACACTTGCGACCTAAAGTGGTCGAATTAAAGTGCAACGACTTAAAGTAAAATAGGTCGAACAATCTAAGGGTAGCATGCCGAGCGACCTAGGGGAAAAACAAGTCGAGCAACCTAAAGCATAACAACCTAAGGAATAGCACACGACCTAAGTGGTGCGACCTAGGGCGTAAGCGACCTATCAGGGTCGAGCGACGTAACATGGCCGACCTAAGTATGGAACGACTTAACTGGGCGAGCGACCTAAAGGAGACAGGTCGAGCGATCTAAGGTGAGGCGAGCTAGAACGGTCGAGTTAAGAGGGCAACGGCCTAAAGATAAAGACTCGCGACCAAATGATAAACAGGTCGAGCTATTACCGAGCGACCTAACAACAAGTGTGAGTATATTAGGTCGAACGACCTAACTGCAAACGGTTTAAGGTCCAACGACCTAAAGGGGAGCGACCTAAGCACGCGAGCGACTTAACATACTCGAATGACCTAACTGCAGGCCGACCAAAAGGAGACTAGGCCGAGCATCCAAAGGTCAAGCGACCTACGACTTAGCGACCTACGACCTAGGGAAAACGAGCTAAATGCAGGCGAGTCATATAACAGGTGAGTGTTCTTCAATGCTGAGCGACCTAGGGGTTGCGACCTAACTACCGAACGACCTAAGGTGTATAGCGACCTAACGAATGTCGAACGACCTAAGGTGGCGCGAGCTATATGCAGGTGTGAATTTTCAACTGCCGAATGACCTAAGGTGGCGCGAGCTATATGCAGGTGCGAATTTTCAACTACCGAACGACCTAAGGTGTATAGCGACCTAACGAATGTCGAACGACCTAAGGTGGTGCGAGCTATATGCAGGTGCGAATTTTCAACTGCCGAACGACCTAAGCCCAGTATTGTAAAACACACGAAAAATTGGGATTTTCATCAATTCAATCCAAACCAATTGCAAACGTTCATTCTAAAGTGATAGGAATTCATTCCCAACAATCCAAGATGGTTATAGACAAGAATGTGAGATAAAAATCTCACCTTTTCACGGAAATTGATGAAGATGAAGCTTGGAAGCAAAGCAAGAATCAGCCACAAGCTTGAATCAATCTATTCACTTTGAATTTGGAGTTAGATGTTGAATTTGCAAATGAACTTGAGCTTGGAATTTTAATTTCCCATTCCCTCCACCATTTTTGATGAAGCTTTTCTGTTAGGATTATGAAGAAGGAAGTGATGGAGAGGAGATGGGTTGGGACTGAGTTAGTAATGGTTCAGCCCAAACCAAAGCCCTAAGCGAAAAAGTGACAAAATTCCACTAAGTCCAAACATGTCGAAGTTTATACTCAAAAAGATCGCAAACGTCATTTTGAACTCAATGGAGGTGGTCTCGAGTCCTAATTTGACCGTATGCAAAAAGTAGCTTTTCGGACTAAGATCCGACTAACGATTAAAATATTTAAATAAGATATTTAAATATAAAATCGATAAATATGCGGGTTGTTACAGACTCCCCTCCTTAAAGAAATTGCGTCCTCGCAATAAACAAGATGGAAATAAAAAGTAACAACTATAAAAGCATATTAACACCAAAAGAAATTTGAAATAAGAAGTTCACCTCAAAAGAGCATGAGAAAGTAAGTCCGGATGTGTACGCTCGATGAATTCTCTAGATTCCCCAAGAGAAATCCTTGGGATTTGAGAACCATAGAACTCACACACAAAGAAAACATCTTTATTTTTGAAGATGTTTGACTTTCGAAGCGATAATACGAATAGGATGCTGCTCAAAAGTTAAATTAGGCGAAACTTCAATTTCTTCCACAACACCGAACTCATGAATAAAATCGGAATCTCGAAAGCATTTCCGTAATTGAGAAACGTGAAACATGTCAAGAATAGCAGAAAATTTGAGCCGGTAATAGAAGGCGATACGTCATGGAATCACTACGTTCAGTGATAGGAAATGGCCCAATATATTGAGGCGCTAATTTTTCTCGATCAACTGAAACGTAAAACACCCTTAATAGGTGAAACACGAATAAAGTCTGGACCTAAAGCCAGCTTCTCACCGACCTCAAGCCAACAAGAAGGGGATCAGCATGGCCTTCCATAGAGTGCCTCGAAAGGTGTCATACCAATACTAGATTGGAAGCTATTATTATAGGAAAACCCAAAATAGAAAAATATGATTTTCCCAACTTCCATCAAAACCAAGAACACAAGAACGAAGAAAATCTACAAGAGTTTGATTCACACGCTCGGTTTGTCCCTCAGACTGGGGTGATAAGCGGTGCTAAAATCTCGAAGACTTTTCCAAAATCCACTATTAAACAATGGATCTCAATCGCTAACAATAGAAGTAGGGACACCATGCAATTTAACAATTTCCTAGATAAAGAGTTTGGCCAAAAGAGGAACGGTTCGGTTAGACCGAACGGGAATAAAATGGGCGGATATAGTAAGTCTATCAACTATCACCCATAAGCTATCATGACCCGAACAAGAACGGGAAAGGCCATCACTAAAATCCATGGAAATTTGGTCCCACTTCCAAATTGGAATTTCTAAAGGCTGCAATAACCCATCAGGCCTTTTGTTGTTCGGCCTTAACAAGCTGGCAAGACATGCAACACTTAACAAAGTTAGCAATATTAGATTTCATTCACACCCAATAATATAGTCGCTTCACATCCGCGTACATTTTACTACTACCGGGATGAATGGTAAATTTAGAATGATGAGAATCTTCTAAAGTACCTTTACGAAGATCACTAATATTTGGTACGATAAGTCTACCAAATTTTCGAATGCCGCCACATAAATCAATATCGAAGTCTTTCAAACTTTCAATATTAATTTTATCCCTACAACTTTGGTTAAGAGGAGCCAATTCGGGATCTAGCCTTAGAGCTTCAAGAATGCAGTCTAAAAGAGAAGGATGAGCCTCAAGGCTACATAAAACAAGAGATGAACATGAATTAGAATTCACGATCCTGAATCTCACAAGTGGAGGAAATCTCGAGATCATTCCATTCGGATATCATCAAAGAAATAACTGCCTGTTGCTTAAGACTAAGGGTATTGGCAACACGATTTCCCTTTCCGGGGTATAAAGGATATCAAGATCATAAGATACAAGGGATTCGAGCCAACGTGGTTGACACAAATTAAGTTCCTTATGAGAAAATAGATATCCTAATAATTTATAATCGAGGTGGAGAACAAATTTCTCCCCCAAGATGATGATGCCAAACTTGGAAAGCAAAAACAATAGCCGCGAGCACCAGATCATAAGTGACATACCTAGTTTCGATCGGCTTTTAGGATTTTAAAAGTACAAGTGATTGCACGTTCTCTTTTGCAAGAGAACGGCATCCATACCAATTACGGTCAGCATTGGTACAAAAGAAAAAGTTTTGGTTCCCTCCGGGAATCACAAGGATAAGAGTATCGAAAAGAAAGAATTTAATCTTCTTTCCCGAAAAGCTAAAACTTTCAAAATTACAATTACCATTATAGAAAGATTTACATTTTACAAGTCAATTAATTGTGTCTGACTATCACATCAAAGCGTTTAGGAAATCCCTATCGATAACGTTGATCAAGCGCATCGACCAGAATTCTTAAAACACTAAACGGGCAATACAACACAAAATCATCTTCTATATGATGAAAATATCTCTTAAAAGTTTTGAGAATATTCTTTGCTTGTTTAAGATTAAAAATCAAATTGTACTTATAAATAAATCTTATGAAAAAGATTTGCAAAATTTTAAATTTCTATTTTCATCCAAAATTAATAAATACAAGAATGGAATTATCGAGATATTCATAGAATACTCGATTTATAAATTGGATGAAATAAGCTGGATAAACCGAATGACATAATAAGCCATTCATAAGAATCATAACGAGTGCGGAATGTAGTAAGTGGAATGCTAACTCCCGCACTCCTAGCTAATGAAAACCTATGGCAAGGTCAAACTGGAAAGACCTTAACACCTCTTAAAAGATTGCTTAGGTGATGATCCTAAGACAAGCTCAAAGATTCCGGAAAATTCACAACTACTCAATTGAGAGAAATAATTCTTTACTCAAGATGTGAGCTTAAAGAATAAAATGATGCCATCAATTTGGAATCGAAATCACAAAGGAAAAATATGAATCTGCTTATTAAAAATGTCGAAAATGAATAATCCATTCGGAAAAATAAGATATGGGCCTCATAGTGATTAAGCCAATCCTTTCACGCAAATCAATTCCGAAACCTAAACAACGCATAATATGCAAATCGGTTCGGAAAGAAAAATCACATGAAATAATTTCGACATCAATAAAAAGCAAATTGAGTGTTGCGGATCCACCAACCGGATTCGCAATTCTCAAAGAAGTCATCCATCCCAAAATGTTTTAAAGAAAAAGAATCAACTAGTTCTTTTGATATAAAAAGGATGAGATGAACCCATATCAAAAAGAACTCGAATAGGATAATCACAAAACAAGTGTAATCAAGGATTGAATAAGAAATACCTTGGCCAAGAGAAGAGTTGCTAGGGGCTTGCAGCTTTCCCTCTCTCCTACTTTGAAGTTTGGGACAGGTAGACAAGTAATGACCCGAGCCTTTGCAATAGCGGCAATAAAGGGGTTTCGGGCACTTAATTACATAGTGGTCCGTGGAACCACAATTATAGCATTGTTTACGACTTGGGGTAGGGGTCTTGGCTACCGAAGTTTCTGGTTCCATTTTCTTCTTGCTCAGAAGTATGGGGCAAACAGAAATATGATGACTTGAATTTTTGCAATAACGACAAAAGAGTGGTTCCAGACACTTCTTTGCGTAGTGGTACTTAGAATTACAATTGTAGCATCCTCTACAAAAAGAGTTTGGAGTCTTTGCTACCAAAGTAGGTTGCGTTACCTTCTTATCGGGATGAGGGCTTTTGAACTTAATATGCTTCTTCTTGGAAATCCCAATATCACTATCAATTCCTTTATCATCCTCTTCATGTCGAAGAGTGATATCCACAAGTTGATTGAAAGGAACTTCAAGTTTCAGAGGTAAAACCATTTTGGGGTTCTTACACAAAGCACAGATAAACCTTTGATTCTTAGCAAGATCCAAAAGTTGTTGGGCAGACATGAATATGCCATCCAGAGAAGGACTACTGGATTGACTAGCGCTAGGACTGCCAGAACTAACCATCTCTTCTTCTTTAAGAAAGAAAGGAAGAAGAAGGAAGAGGTTATTCTTAGAATAAAATATCAAGCAATCTTGATAGATAAAACAAGGAATCATAAAAGAAAATAGGATGAATCGGTATAAAGACTCGAATTAATCCTAAGACACAACTCCTAAGAAAGACTTAGGACGATGATCCTTGTTAAGTTATTCTACATTGCTCCGAAGTTTGGCTCTGATACCAAGCTGTGACGCCCCACCTCTATACCCACGCTAACCAAGAACACTACGGTGTAGTGCTGTCAATTAGCACGGAGGATAAGGCTGTTGAGGAGCGACCATCCATGTAACTTCTTTGTGCGAGCACGGATATGTCAGATAGTATAGAATGCATATCATTTAAGGAGGAAATCCGACATACCGATACAAACTCAAAGCTATCACACAGTGGCTATATATATTCTTCGGAAACAAACATAAAAGTAAACATAACATAAATCAGTCACAGACATCCATATCACAAAGGCGGAAAAAGATATGAATAAATAACACATGAAAGTGTACATCAGAGTAGTGGTCAGAAAGATCCACGATAATACAAAAGAATAGCAACATGTGCTACACAAAAGAATACATCTATGAGTCGGTATCTCAAATGTATACAATAAAAACTACTAATCTAAGTAGTTTGCCAAAAGTCAGAGTAATAGATCCCTGGAGAGAAGTCAAGCAGAAGCACCTGTAACATCTCGGTCTGACCCGAGTATTATTTCATAAGAAAATAATAAACGGATCAGTCTAGCTATAAATATCAGATGACATGATATAGAATAAGAGATATGGCATAAACATATAATAACCATAATGGCATACTACTATAAGTATGTAAATGATAATCAACAAGAGATTAATCAATATCATAAGAATCTTCTCAAAGATCCAAATCCACAAAAGGGTAATGACACACGAATTCACCAATGCACAAAAATTGATAAAACATATCAATGAAAATCACGAAAATTGGTGAAGCACAAATTCCAGAAATCAACACACGAAATCCAGAAAAAATTCCAGAAATCAACACATGAAATCCAGAAATCACAAAAAGGGGGAGGGAGGCCTATCACATGAACGAGAAGCTATCTCATGGAAGCTAACCATATAATTTTTCGAACACACGAATGGCCCGAAGACCTTTGACACACGAACGGCCCAGAAACCATCGAACACACGAATGGCCCGGAGACCATGGGGCGCTACCCCATATATGTGAGTAGAAACATCACATAAGCGGGGTCTAGTCTCCCTCGCAGACAAAGAGACATCGCTCAATCGCTAGTCTAAATCACAAAAATGATCGTCATGATCATCAAGAAGTGTCAATCACACCAAGCTAGTAAATATATGAGTTTAGCTTCATGTCCCATAACCACTTGCTTAACTTAAATATTTACGAACAAACTATAGATCTTCACTAGAAAATTGTCACAAAAGGTTCAGTCGAACAAGTCCAAGAATTAACCGACGAAGTAAACGCAAGCGTTTCATACCACCTGTTTTGCTAAGCCGTTTAATTAGATTTCTCATCCGAGTGAAATAAAGGTCTGTATGTACTAATAGATTGGAAAACGGTTTAGGAAAAGAGCTTTGTACTAAAATAGAATTTGAAATCGTTTTGATGAAAGAGTTTTGATATTTACTACTAGTATTGAAACCTTTATATTTTTGAAGTGACAAATCACAAAGATGATTGTAGAACAATCGGTCATAAAAATTCACATTCGAAGATGTGAATAAAATCCAAGGAAATCAATTCCAAAACCATCAAAGTAGAAATACACTTGCGACCTAAAGTGGTCGAATTAAAGTGCAACGACTTAAAGTAAAATAGGTCGAACAATCTAAGGGTAGCATGCCGAGCGACCTAGGGGAAAAACAGGTCGAGCGACCTAAAGCATAACAGCCTAAGGAATAGCACACGACCTAAGTGGTGCGACCTAGGGCGCAAGCGACCTATCAGGGTCGAGCGACCTAACATGGCCGACCTAAGTATGGAACGACTGGGCGAGCGACCTAAAGGATACAGGTCGAGCGATCTAAGGTGAGGCGAGCTAGAACGGTCGAGTTAAGAGGGCAACGGCCTAAAGATAAAGACTCGCGACCAAATGATAAACAGGTCGAGCTATTACCGAGCGACCTAACAACAAGTGTGAGTATATTAGGTCGAACGACCTAACTGCAAACGGTTTAAGGTCCAACGACCTAAAGGGGAGCGACCTAAGCACGCGAGCGACTTAACATACTCGAACGACCTAACTGCAGGCCGACCAAAAGGAGACTAGGCCGAGCATCCAAAGGTCAAGCGACCTACGACTTAGCAACCTACGACCTAGGGAAAACGAGCTAAATGCAGGCGAGTCATATAACAGGTGAGTGTTCTTCAATGCTGAGCGACCTAGGGGTTGCGACCTAACTGCCGAACGACCTAAGGTGTATAGCGACCTAACGAATGCCGAACGACCTAAGGTGGCGCGAGCTATATGCAGGTGCAAATTTTCAACTGCCGAACGACCTAAGGTGGCGCGAGCTATATGCAGGTGCGAATTTTCAACTGCCGAACGACCTAAGGTGTATAGCGACCTAACAAATGCCGAACGACCTAAGGTGTATAGCGACCTAACGAATGCCGAACGACCTAAGGTGGCGCGAGCTATATGAAGGTGCGAATTTTCAACTGTCGAACAACCTAAGCCCAGTATTGTAAAATACACGAAAAATTGGGATTTTTACCAATTCAATCCAAACCAATTGCAAACGTTCATTCTAAAGTGATAGGAATTCATTCCCAATAATCCAAGATGGTTATAGACAAGAATGTGAGATAAAAATCTCACCTTTTCACGGAAATTGATGAAGATGAAGCTTGGAAGCAAAGCAAGAATCAGCCACAAGCTTGAATCAATCTCTTCACTTTGAATTTGGAGTTAGATGTTGAATTTGCAAATGAACTTGAGCTTGGAATTTTAATTTCCCATTCCCTCCACCATTTTTGATGAAGCTTTGCTGTTAGGATTATGAAGAAGGAAGTGATGGAGAGGAGATGGGTTGGGACTGAGTTAGTAATGGTTCAGTCCAAACCAAAGCCCTAAGCGAAAAAGTGACAAAATTCCACTAACTCCAAACATGTCGAAGTTTATACTAAAAAAGATTGCAAACATCATTTTGAACTCAATGGAGGTGGTCTCGAGTCCTAATTTGACCGTATGCAAAAGGTAGCTTTTCGGACTAAGATCCAACTAACGATTAAAATATTTAAATAAGATATTTAAATATAAAATCGATAAATATGCGGGTTGTTATAGCCAACATTTGAGAGATGTGATTGAGGATCTGATAAGGAAGAAGAAGATGCAATAGTATGTAAGGAACCCGTAGGTTGGTGGGCTAACGAATAACATACTCCAAGGATAGGCTGCCCAAGGAAATCAAGCTGGGTCAGTGGAGAGGAACAAAGAAAGCCATTGAAAGGTATAATGATTAATGCTACCTCTTGAGAGCCTCATCCTACAGAGAAAAGATAGAACTAGATGGAACGATAATGCAGCACTTTAGGGCATGTGCCTTAAGAAATCTATTTCTCCATAGAGGAGCAAAACAAAAAAGAACGATGAATGATGATATCATATTTAGAAATAGAGATGCGGATGGGATGCATGTCCGACTCTTGACCCATAGTGATTACGATTATGATTGGGCTGACAACAATGCACCGGTTCCTTATTGATTATGGGAGCTTAATTAATAATTTGCTTAAAAAGATGTTTGATCAGATGCTACTCAACAAGAAGGATTTCAAGCCTTGTAAATCTCGTATCCAGGGATTTATTAAGGTGGCCAAAGAACCTGCTGGCGGCATAGAGTTACCAGTTGAATTGGGTGAAGGAAATCATAAGATAGTGTGTTTTCAAATATTTTTTATGGTCGTTGGATTCTCAACCTATAATGTTTTCCTGGGCTGACCGGCCCTGGCTAGTTTTAGAATTGCCCTTGTTCCGTGGTGTCTGATGATGAAGCTCCCCATCGAGGATAGAGTATGAGCAATACAAGGCGACCAAAGCATTGATCGAGAATGTTACATTATGGAGCTCAACGAGGCAAAGCGAAGAGAGAAAGGGACGGATGCAGAGAAGTCTCTCTACATCAAGACTGCTGATGCATAGCAACCACTATCCAAGCCCTAACATGGGTTGCATAGAAAATTCTACAAACCTTGTACCCCATGAAAAGAGTTTAAGAAAGTAAGGGTGGAAGTAGTAGAGATAACGATGGACGATGAAGATCCGATGCAGGTTCTCAAGATTGGGTCTCGGCTTAGCCTGAAAATAAGGAAGGAGTCTGTAGGGTTTCTTTAGGCAAACACGAACGTGTTTGCTTAGACGCATTTTGATATGTATGGAATTTTGCTGGAGAAAGCATGTCATGCATTAAATCTGGACCCAAGATACTCTCCTATGAAATAGGGGAGGCATGGTTCATAACTGTAGGAGATAACGTACCATTCATAATATTTAATAAACATATATTGTGTGATATTGATTTAGGGAACAATGTATTTCTTGCGAAATACCCTCGTGATTCAAGTGTTTGACACATCTTAAACCTAATTTGAGTTTCTTATAGTTCCACTATATTTAGTTTAGTCATATTTAATTTAATTTTAATTTTATTAATTAAATCATATTTAATAATTTTAATTAACATTTTAATTTAAATTTCAACCATTGAATTTTACTTCATTCATCCTTAACTATTTAAAGATGAATATGGTCTATAACATTTATAGTAATTATGTACACATATCATTGTACATGTATTTATTTATTAATTAACTTTGAATTAATTCAATTAATTAAAAATAATTTTTAAAAATAGTATAATTAAATTTAAAGTTTTATCTTCATTTACCTTAAATATTTTTATATAAATATGCATATACTTTTAATTTAATTATTTATTTATTTCTTTATTTAGTTAATCCAATTTATTAAACAATAAAGATAAAAAATTTGAAGTCAGTATATTAACTTTCAAAACCAGTTTGGAAAAGTTTATAACATTTATAACGTGTCATGTGTTAAACTTAACTTTTAAAATTAAAATATAATTTTCTAAGTTTTCAAAACATATTTGAAAAATCAGCCCAATGGCCAAAATCAATTTGAGTCCTTATATCAGGGATAACCTTTAGGTTTACTTCATCATTTAGGTCATGCTAATTGCTAGGTAGGGCAGAATACCTAATTATCCAAATCCAACATTCGATACTATCTTTCTAGACACCTTAATAAATGGTAGGCTTTAAGCAGTTAGTCATAATATTGCTAATTTTAGAACGCATAAACCATTGGGCTTTGATATGATTGTAGGAACCAAACTAGTGAAAAGTAGGTTAAATGGGTGAATTTCAAAAAAAATTATCTTAGTTCTTTGTTGGGCCTATGAAATCTAAATGGAATTTAGATCCTACCTAAAGTATTTTAAATAAAATCTTCATTTTATTTAATTTTTTTATAAGATGGACTTTTTTTGTTTTATTTTTAAAGTGTACCCAAGACACTTGATTGTGTTAAGTGCATGCGCTGCGGATAAGAAGCGCACATAGTTAATGTGAACGCATGTAGTTATTGAGATTTAAATGGTAACAAACTCATTTCCCTTTTATATATGCCTTTGTTGTCCAAAGTTTTAATTTGAAAATATATATGTAGTAATGGATAAATAGATATATGTGTGTATTGAGATTAAATTTTACCATATTGTTTTGAAATTTAAAGTTAATAGTGATGAATTTAATTTCAATTAAAGAAGAGATAAAGGTTAAATTTTATAGTTTTACACTAAAGTTCATTTTATGAATTTAAGTTAAATTAGCATTCACATATATGTTTCTATATAAATTAATAATTGCAAGTAATATTTTAAATTTAGAAAAAAATCATGAATTTTTTATAGTTTATTCTATATGCGTATTAAAGTTAACAATTAAAATTATACTTTTAATTTGGAAAGGAAACAAAGTATCACACACAAAAACTTTAAATATGGAAAGGAAACAAATGATTAATGATTTTACACAAAAGTCCATTCATGAATTCTAGGTTGAAAACTTTTATTCTTGTAAACAATATCTAAAATAATTATTCAAAACATCAACCACATAACATAAGAAATTAAATTTCAAAGCAAGTTTAAACAATTAACACATACAATTTATTTATATTTGTGTATACAAATGTTATAAAATTATAATATAGTTTTCAATCAAAACTGGTTTTTTTAAACAAAACCTTCCAAATTAAAGAAAAGGGAATCAGACAACTTAAGCATATGTAAATTCATAATAAAAGCATTCTGATCTAAATTATATGAAGAACAACGGTAAATAATTAAAGGAAATAAAGGATTTTAAAGTATATTAATCATGATAAGCATATAGTAAATGGAGGTACAACACAAAAGTGGATTTGAATCATATCATCAAAATAAACATATTACTAATTAAGTTGGAAAAAGGGATTTGAATTGCATATTCCAAGATGAACAATCAAATAGATGAGATGAGGCATATAGAGTCTAAAAAATGTAAACAAGCGAAACATATAAATAAATCAAATCAGGATATTACCTTAGATTGTAGCCAAAAGTTACACCTTGAATGATGAATTGACACTCATAGATTCAATTGAATCGATCTTTATATCTTGTAGGAATCAAGAGACAACAACCACCTTTGTTTTTATTTTATTTTGACCTTGATTTTGTAATTTTTAGACTAGAGAATCCATGAAAATTTGCCTATGAAAGATAGAGAGAGAATAGCAAAAACTGATTTATGAAATCTTTAACGGGGGTAATTAAAGGCCAGAGATGATTCATCTTCCGTTAATTAACCTTTAGCTTTTCAATTCAAATTGAAACCCTATAACCCCCTAACCCCCCTTCCAGTCTGGTCATACCATGAATACAATAGGCCTTAAAAATTTCACAATCCATTTTATATTTATTCTATTTAAATTCAATTTAAATATTCTACTGATATCGTATATCGATACTCGTATGCATAACTTTATATATATATATATGTATATGTATTTCATTAAATGCTAATGGTATTCAAACATTAAAAAAAATTAAAAAGTTAATATTTCATATATATATTAATTAACTAAATTAATTTACAATGATTGTAAATTAATTAAATCAATTGGTTTATTCAGAGTATTAATTATACGGTTGTGCGACTCAAATGTGTAAATTCAATCATTGATTAATAGTAACCAATTCAAATATTAACGTTCACACATCACCTTAGCTAGTGGTGTGATATCTTGGCTAACTTTATCACTTAAACGTCTTTTTGGTAAAATGCAGTTGTACTTATTATAATCGGTACTCGGTAATAGGTTATTTACACCAATTATCTTCGTCAACACTGTATCACATTAGGACTTGTGGCATTTGGTTTTGGTCAAAAATCCAATATCATCCACATTCAACTTGATTAGTCCAAACATAAAATCCTTGATTCAATAGTAACAATTATTATTAACTGTACAACAGAAGGATCATTTGTTCATCTTTTCGTATAATTTGAAAAGAAAGCAACTGGGAGGTGCGACTAAAAGGAGTGGAGTTTATTCCAAAAATCCCAGATTTTCTGCCAAATACTTTAACTTTAAGCTGACTATGGTTGACCATGATACTAACCTCATATAACTGAGGAGACAAATTCTCTATTGAATAGTGTTTCACTTCCAATGCTTCAACCTTGACCCAACTATAGTTGTTGAATGGACGTCATGCCATGATTTAACTGGAGTGTCTACGTTGAAATTCAACAGTATTCTCAACTCAAGAGAACTGTGTAATATCATCACTTCGAGATTCTCTATTTGACCTTTGTTATATTAACCAACATAAAACACTCAAGTGAGTCATTCCATAGTTATTCAATAACCATCATTATGTAACCTTATCATGAGTAATACGATGCCTAGTATTTTGAGAGCATTACACACTCTTGTCTCAATGGATGTATCGATATCCTATCTCGAAATATCTTGACTAAGAATATTTAAAATAATATGTTATATTTAATGAGATAAATTTCTCATGATTACAACATATTGTAATTACTATCACATAACATATCATTTAAGAGTTTTCTATTTAATATACTTCCAATTAATTATATAATAATATAAAAGTATATAATAAAAGGAAAACACCTTTTATTTTGAACAATATTGGATATCACGTTAGATATATATAACAAATTACATAATTTTCTCTAGGGCATACCCCTAACTCGATCACAAATAAATAGTCTAAAAATAAAATACATAAATGCATATGACATAAACAAATGGTAAACATGTAAAGATCATGACAAACAAGAAAGCGTTAATGAACTAGTCCATAAATACAATGGGTACAAACAAATAGTCCTCAAATAAAATACATAATTGCATACGATAGAAAACGATGTCACAAATAAGATACTCATCACCATTATTGTCATAGTAAGGAAACTTAATCTCATCGTCACTCCCATCCAAGCCAACTCGCCCAACATCGTCACCCATACCTAAGTCGACAACATGGGTGAATCATCGTATCTATGCTTATGTTAATATATAGCCTCGTCTTAATTAGTCCACTCCTAAACATGTCGAGTCAAATCATGTACTCTTCACTTGTTCTCCTCCACACTCCATCTATGATCCTTTTACCACTATGTATAAAGCATAATGGTATGATGATGATGCTCTCTTTATGTAACATCGTGAAGACCGACTTGCATATGAAATAAATCCACATACGAAAATGCTACTAGATCGGGATACTCAATGATCACATGACCATGAAAATCCATGTATTGATCCTATCATGTTGTAGTAGGTAAAAAAATGGTTCGTTCCTAACCTCAAAGCTAAATAATATGCAATGGAGCTGCATACAAGTAGGTTGTGATAAGTCCTCTATAATACATCCACGGTATTCTTGTGCCAAGCATCCAAGGGCCGGAAAGATAGATTGTTATGGTAAAATAGAAAGAAAAAGAAACAGGGCATGAAAGAAGGAACACAATATCAGAATCTCATAGCGGAACAATAACATATAATATCAAAAGATAGTACAAACTGTCACTCTAAGATACACAGTATTTCAGAGTCACAATTCTTAATGCTATATCATCCTGGATAGTTATAACAACCTATCTTCACAAATGCTGATATGTATAATATAGTAATGCAGCGAAAATAAGAATACTATGGTAGGTGGAACATCCAGCTCGTCTCCTCGAGCTCCAAAGAACAACAGTGAAAACCTGCATTTCTCATACTACTCAAAAGAGCACATGAGGAATTTAGGGAAAACAAAAACCATGCGTTATACATAAGTCTGGTATGAGAAACCCAAGAAATATGTAGCTAACATATAACAGTACTAATAAGAATGCACAGAATGCCATAACAGTTATCCCTTCATAAGAACCACTCATCTAATAAGTATATAAAGTGATATAATAGATAATGTCTAAAGTGAAGAATATAAATCAGAAAATAGTTGTGATGCTTGCATTGATCACACTATAACATATTGAGGGTACAATCAAAACCACTAAGGTACGTTCACATAATGGATTTTCCATGGAGATCTCTACGGTCAAGCCGAATCCTATCTCCTGCACAAGGATCGGAAACTACTCCGAGCATCGTATATCTCTAGATAAATATACCTCTGGGTAAACATAGCTAGTCCATGCCCTAACACGTGATCCCGCATACCATCACTTCCATGCACAACATCGATAAGTATACTCTAGATTTGTAGTGATAATATTATGTCGCATGTTAACTAAACCCTAGGCTATGAGGCCTGCTCTGTTTTCTATTATTTCTAATGTTAAGGTTATGTTCGGCATCTCTCACACGAATCTTCATTACTCGAATAGAACACGAACCACCAAATGGATTCCAACATCTTAAACAGATCACAAATCATTACATGGATTCGAGCATCTCGAACAGATCTCGAATCTCCACATAGATCCCTGCATAAGTCAACCAATGAATGCAAACGCTGACCTCTCCTTTGGAATTAACCTTAGAGTAGACAGTTCAACTCCATAACATTCCACTTTATAAACGCTTCCAAAACATAGAACCCATATATCAGTTTTGAAGTGGTATTCGGTAAGCAGAACACTTTTCGATCTCGATCCTTTCAAATCCATTTCGAAGAATTTCCGATCAAATTCGATAGTCAATTAATCGACTATCAAGTTCGAAAATAGACGGTCGCATATGGAAACCAAGTCTCGTATACTTTTCACGTTTCCTAACTTTTCGTCTCACACTATCCCTCGATCATGAGTGAAGCCGGTAGGTTAGAGCACTGTTGCTTCTATCCCCACTCAGACATCGGCCTTAACTCTCATAGTTAAACAATCCTATTTCATCAGCTTTTAGTGCTAAGTATATAAATAAATACTTTCCATAAACGAGTAAACACACAAAGCACGATCACGTCATACAAAGCACAATTAAGTCATATAAGCGACTTCTAATCCCTTTTTTATTTAATTAATACTTTTTATTAATTAAAACCTCTTTTATTAGTAAAACTTCTTTTATCTAATAAAACTTCATTTATCGATCACTATTTATTTGTACTCCATCAGTACTTCAAAAAGTATTCATATACTTATCTCAAATGTATAAGTATATTCACAAATCTTTAACAAAATTTCTTACTTTAAAGCTTTACTTTTTTTATTTTTTCCAAAAGATTCCATACCTATAATTTCCTTCAAATGTCCAATTTAAGGATCTAAATACTTTCACGAGTCGATTGAAAAATGTTTAAGACTAATGTTACTTAAACATTGCCACTACAAACCTAAAACCATTTCACTTATGCTTATCTTTAAAACATTCTTTTAAAGATCTATTTACATTTATAAGTATAATCAAAAATGGTTAAAGTCGAATGTTATTAACACATTGTCACAACAAATCCGAAACCATTTCATACTTATATCATCTTTAAAAACATCCTTTTAAAGATTTAGGTTAATATTTGGTTAAGTTTGATAGTCGACTAACCGACTATCTAGTTAAAAACGATCACTTATAGAAATCAAGGTTCGTATACTTAACTCGTTTCCTACATTCCAACTTATATTATCCCTCATTCAAGAGTGAAGCCAAGTAAGTTAGAGCACTGGTCACATATCAAAGCCTTGCCTAGAACTTCATTCTGAACTCTCATAGATAGATAAGTCTACCTCATCGATTTTTAGTGTTAAGTATAGTATTAATGACTTTCATAAACAAGTAAGAAATCAACACGATCAAAATGTTTTCGACCTTCACAACTTAACTATTCCGCGGTCAAGAGGGAAGCTGGTAGATTATACCACTATTGCTTCTATTCTTACTCGAACATCAATCTTAACACTCACAAATACATAAGCTTGCTTCGTCGGTTTTTAGTGTTAAGCATAGTTAATTACCTTTTTCAAAACTTATACACATATATAAATACTTTGAAATTATTATAAAGAGGCTTTAAATATCTATGTAAAATATTATCTAAAAATAACCAATTTATTTGAAGAAAATAAATAAAAATATGTCTTATATTATAAAACCTCTTTACTTTAAAAATACATATATAATTATTAAAAATATATTTAGACTTCAAACCAACTTTAAAATACTACAAAATTTGTTAGAAAATATCCCTAATAATAAGGGAAAAATATCAAATTTATATATCATTTTTAGACACTCAAAACCATAAGCAACTTACTACAGCATTTATAATTACTGTCAAAAGTCCTTGTTAAAAAACAACACTAAAAAGCATGAAATTTGCAACCAATTTTAATAATTTAAACAAATGATTTAAGACTTGAAGTTTTTATAGTAAGAACCACCCTTAAGATACTCAAAAACCATTGAAAGAAGCCCGTAGGTGTATCAATTAATTTATTTAGAAAAATTTCCAAAAACAACGTCTTTACTAAAGTGTTCGTTTATCGACATTTTTACTCCAACTTTAGCCATTTTGTTTGAACAATTCCAAAACCTTTTAAACTCTAATTCTTTTCTAGTAATAAGTATACTAATAGTAATTATTAAAAATTCAAAGAAACCCCTAATGATGTCTTTCAAATTAGTCAAAAATTTCCAAAAATAGGACATTTCAAAGTGCTCAAATAGCGACCTTCTTCTCGTTATAACTTTTTGCAACTTTGTTTCACAAGTTAGTGAATGATTTAAACTTCAATATTTTTCCAATAATAAGTACAGTAATAGTAGTTATCAAATATGCAAAGAAGCCCCTAGAATGTCTCTCAAAGTTAACACTGAAAATTACCGGACACAAGGTATTTTCAAAGTGCATCCATAGCGACCTTTTCACTTCTAACTTTCACAACTTTGGTTCACAATTTGTACAATTTTCCAAACCATTTCTTTATTGTCACATACACCAAAATATGTGTAGAGAACAACCAAATCGAAGTACCCTAAGTTAAGATCATAAGTCTTCCATTTACATAAGTTAAAGTTAAGGGATATCACAGTGCACTTATAGTGACTATTCTCACTTCAAACACTTTCAAATATACTTCAATTCAACACACAAGCCAACCAAACATGTAAACACAAAGTATAAGCTATGCTACATGTTATAGAAGGCAATAGAACTAATTTTATACAATATAAAGTTGTCGTTTGCTTTCAAAAGCAAGAGGGGTCCAAAGTTTGTAACTTTACTTAGTTATTGTCACTTTAACTTTATATTCCAAGAACACAACATATATACACAATATATACATACAAGATAGTGAGATAACTCACCCAAATATAAGCCTATAACAAGCTCAAACACAAAAAAATAATCAAAGAACTAGTTCCTACCATCACCAAACTCCTAAAGATCCAGCCTTTTGCATATCCAAGCCAAGGCAACACCTCCCTCTTCCTTGCATGCTCACGACCAAACCCAAGCTCTCCCTTTTCTCCCATCCTTTTCCCCTTGTAACTTTGGATCCTTGCTTTCTAAGATGTGCTAAGTTGTTGGTGAAATTTTGGTGGACTTTGAAAGAGATTTGAATTAATTAGAGAAAGAGTAGTGAAGAACAAACTAGATTAGTGCTTATGCACTTCCAACATTTTTATTATTTTTGATATTCTCAAGGTTTAGAAAGTTATGAATGAATTAAGCAAGCCCAATCCCTCCTTTACACAACCAAGAACCCCTCCCATGTGCCTTGCTTGCTCCTTTCACTTTACACCTCATTTTTTCTTAGTAAATTAACCTTTTACCCTTACACGCAAAATATCTTCTATGACATCACCCATGACATCATCAAATACTTTATTTTCCATAAATGACAAAACATTTTTATTTTATATTAATGTTTTTCTAAGCAAATAAGTGTATGTAGAAAAAGTTTGAAAAACATCTGACGAGTAAAAAGCTGTTTATCGATAAAACGATTTTTGGTTATATTATCGATATTTTTTCAAAGTAACTATTTTTGTAAACATTTTTCCAAAACAAGTTTACCATCATTAGTTATAATTTAAAGAGGGTTAACAAAGTTATTAAATCAATTTAATAACATTAAATTCAATATTCAAATATTTAAATAATTTAGATATTTAATTACGAAGTGTTCGAAATTCCAGGTCGTTACATTCTCCCCCACTTAGAATATTTCATCCTCGAAATTCCTAAATGAATAACCATAGAAACAATCATACATCAATATTTAATAGCATTCATGGTCATTAGCAAGCATAGCTTATGGTTTACCCAGGTTTAAAACCTTCTCATCGCACAAGAATGATAAATAACTTACCAAGCGTATCTTACGCTCAACAACCTCAGGTTATTACTTAGATGATTATTCATGATACCTCCTAACAATTTGAAGAGTCATCCCCCAAGCTTTCCATAAACCAACACAACATAGTATACAATTATACCAAAGCTCGTATGATGTACTTGGACCATCCGTATGCAATATCAAATCTGATCACTTGCACGATGTTACACCCTCACCTTTATACCTATGCTATCCAAGAGTATTACTAGGTAATACCATTAGATAATGCAAAGAATAAGGCGATACATGATACACATGTAAATATTCCCTTTTGTTAACACTGGTACATGTTTATAGTATCGAATAATAACTCTTATATACTTACGTAGTATCGGCACAAAGCAATAAATACATGTGCCTGCAGCATAGAATAATATACAATATACAGAAATATCAGGGATCATAGAGTCAATCGCAGTGGTAATATATTATACATAAATATACAACGTCCTATATACATCACAATGTCATACATACAATGAGACTATATAGGACAAAATAATCTACCACACTACAAAATAACCAGTTTCCATTGTGCTCAATAAATGCAAGCCGGTCTTATCATCCTTGTGCCTGAAACGTCTCGGATTGACTTGAGTATTATATAAATAACACACGGGTCAGACTATATCTAAATCAAGAGTTAATATATGTGTGTGTGTGTGTGTGTGCGCGTGTATAACTTAATGTATATATAGTATATAATATATAATATCCATGATATCAACAAATATGTAATAATGTATGCATGGTGTATGTCTATACAAGTAAAATACAACAGACAAACCCAAATGCATCGTACAACATCAAATATCACAAAACCATGCATAAAGCCCACATATAAAAGCACATCAAATCAAAATAACAGAATCAACATCGAATGGGTGAATCATGCATATATAGAAATCATCAATAATGAGATATTCTCAAGTAACGTCAGGCAATGCCGAAGCAATGCCCATAGTCTCTCTCAATCTCATATTATAAATAATATTATCAAAACACTAAAATAATAAGAAAGATTTGAGCTAGCTTATAACAATGCTGAAATATAATCAATAAATAGTAGGCCGTCGCATAAGAAGGATATAGGGTTGACCATACTTTGGACACTATCGCAGGTTTAATCACCTCTAACATCATATATGTCTATCTACCACCCACATACAGCGGAACCAGATGAGAGACTGATAACGCATCTGCTTGCTCTAGGAGCCACATGTGGTCCATATGACATGACTCCTACAATCATCGGTTACAATTACCTCTCCCCTCCCGATATCGTGACAATGATCCATTATAGGCTCGACAACGCATAGCCTCTTCGGTTACGACTACCGACCTGTGTCCCTATGGTAACGGACTACTAGCCTATGCGACACAAAGGGCAACCACCTACCAATCTTGTGATGCGCATCGAATACTATAAAAAACAACGATGTGGCGGATCTTGGGCGCGACACTACGATCAGGCCGCAAGGGTGGATACTAGCATCTGGTTCACTCCCGAAATATAAAGGGAGCTAGACAATAGGTAGATATACTCATAGTGTATATATAATCTAAGGGTAAATCTAGCCTCCACATATGCTCACCGCAACAAGTCACACAACATACCCCCGTATGACTGTCATCTACGAGAAAAGAATAATTGAATAAATAACACAACGATGTCCCATACCACCACGTGTTACTAGTCCATTTATTCGGTGCTCACACATCATACGCGCTCCTTCGATATTCTATATAACGAGTCCAAAGAATAACTGAAAAGGTATTGCCGAATGACCCATCCCAAATGGTATTACTAATCTGTTTATTCAGATTCCTCGCTACACAAAATTAAATATCACAAAATCAAATAGAAGGACATCATCACCATATCTTATCAAATCACCAATCAAATCTATATCAACGGTGAATCATTCATAATATTGAAATCTGTATAGGAAAATGAGAAATCAGAAGAAGTAGAAATTATACATAATATCTCAATTTTAATTCAAACATTTAAATCATAAAGTTCGGCAAAATATTTATTTAATAATTAAATCAAGTATTCATATATATATATATATATATATATATATATATATATAAAACCCGCAAAAACACTTTCTAAATCAAATAACCTTTATTGAAACCATTTCGATATAAAATTTGATTACCCAAATTTATCTCCTATTCCTTTTATCCACAATTTTCCAAAACATCAAAACTCACTTTACAAATCAAAACTAATTATATAAACTATTATATAGTTTTCTATAACTAAATAATACTTTTAAATAAATTTATATATTTCAAAAATAATTATTTTCATTTCAAACTATAGTTTATAATTCAAACTTTGACTATATTCAAAATCTCAAATAGCTCATATTGAAAATTATCTAATGTCGTTTTAACTTTATTTAATAATCTTCTATAATTAAATACCATTTCAAAATAAATTTTAAGTTATAGAATAAATTATATTTATTTCAAATCATAGAATATAATTCAAAATCTTCACTTTATATTCTAACAGTTAGAAATAAAATATTTTCCCATTTGAAAAAACTAACTTCGATATTCAAAATAATTTTCCATGAAATCATTTTATTTTTTTATAACTATACTTCAATTTAAATTTTAAAATACTAAAATAATTTATCGAAGTATTCGAAAATATTTAAAACTAGAAAAATCTATCGAACACCTAAAAATATGAATTAAGAAGTAAAAATTCTCCAAAATCATCTACAATCATTAATATAAATTTTTATCGTACGGCCGAGTCGAATTACATCTAATTTTGGCCATCTATACACTATTCACATAATACAAATAAGTCATGCAAATTGAAATGCAAATAAACATCATCTCCTTTGCATTTTGGACAACCAACAAACACAATCAACAAATTGTAACACAATCAATTAAGTATCCCGATCGACAATTCATTTAAGCAATCCCATCAACATACACAATCAACCAAAAAGCAACATACATCTCAATAATATAATTCAACCAATATCGGGATCATGTTCATATATATCGGATAATAAATTTTAGATATAGTAGTGGTGAGAATAGAAACGATGCTAGAATTTTCGAATCAATGACTTCCTATAACCAGACAACCATTTCGTCGAAGTCATTATTTCTGATCGCTAACCCAGGACTGCACTTCACGATACAGCAAGCTCACCTCGCCAGCATGACTTTACACCTTTAGCCTTCATCACCAGATCGTCACTAGAGCGCACGCACATTCTCCATTTCGCTCCATCAATCAAATTAACGCACGCACAACACGATGCAGCATAGTCGCTTGCACAACCCCTACCATTACCCAATCGCACGTCAATCACTTTGCTTGAATGTCATCAGCTCCATCGGTGACTTCCTGTGTACGTGCGCACAACCCACTTTGCAGCAGCAAATTGCTCCAATTCCAGAATTAAGCACCTCCCAGTCGCAATTTCAGGTCGTCGCTCCCTGTTGGTGCACGGTTCTTCCAATCATGACATCCGGTCACGTCGCCTGGAACCACACACCCCGTCGCTTATCGAGTAGCCTCCGATCATAACTCCTCCCCTTCATGTCGTTCGCCTGAGTCACGATGCCTTTTTATTTTATTTTTATTTTTTATATAAATATAGGCGATTTCCATTCTCTGATAATCGAATGGAATTAGGGCTAAATAAAAAATAAAAGGGGAACGTGTTCAGGCTTAGTCTAGAGATGGGGTGAGATTTAAGGGAAATGGGTTTGGGCTATTAATTGATTTCGGCCCATAAATTTTAACTCTATTCACTTCTTTTCTTTTTTATAAGTCTTTATAATTTATTTGCAATTAAATTTCAATCTAGTTTAATTTAATGCACACTTCAAAATATTTCACATTGATTAAAACATCTTGTTTAGTTTAATATATTATTTAAAAGAATTTACAGTTCGATTCAATTTATTACGACAAAACCTTTTATTAAATAAAATTTAATTTACTAAAATTCATTTCCAAAATATTAATTATCAATTATTGATTTTGAAAATTTTCATTTTATTTATATTTATTTGTTTATATGGTGTAGAAAATAGAGTTGTTACAGTTGATCACACAGATTTCACTTTTAAACTAGTATAGATCACTCAACCTCTCTACCGTAGACTCCGATCAGGTTCCTTAATTAGAAATCTTCATTCTTCTTACATAGCAATATACTATGATAGAAAACTTTGGAATCATATTAAGAATCTGTATCAAATGCTCGCCGTCAAGAATCGAGTGAAAAATTCTTGTTCGGACCGGTGTAAACTACCTCGAAATCATGTACTCGAATACTGGATCAAGAACAATCATACGAATAAAACGATCTACGTACAACTTACGTATTTATTACATTGGTTTCTTAACTACACCAATTTCCTTTTTAATCACATTCATTTACCCAAATAGTGCATCTCTTTTAATACTAAAACCATCATAACTTCAAGTTTATAAACATTTATAACTTAAGTTCATACTCGCATAATACTCCACTACACCCTAAGAGTATGTACACAACATCAAATTTGTCTTACTTAACAAATATGTTCAACAAATTAAAACTTGTTTTAACTATCTACCTTCTCAGCTCAAGAGTTACAAAAATTAACAATATATTTTCACAAAATCACTTAGCTTCAAATCTATAACAATTTAGAAGTTTCTGTAACAACCCGCTATTTTGGACCATTCAAATCGACAATAATCCACACATGTCTGACTTGAATAATTCAAAATAACAAATTGTAATAAAATTTGGAGCAAATGGAATCAAATACATAATCATAGACACAGAATATCAGAATAACTCACAGCGGAAATAAAATACCATAGTAGTTCATGAAGCTACTATATACAACTGTCAAAACATATACAAAATCTCATAGTCAAAATAAATATAATAGAAGTCAAGATACATAAGACAATAATACAGAGATAATACTGAATAGGAAATAACTGGAATCGAAGTCGATGAGTCGATAGACAAATAAGCTCCAACAGATCTCTAGCTCCAGAAGGTGAATCCAAAGTTGTGATTCTCAGGATGACCCGAGCGTAAAGTAAACACAAAACACTCGAGTCAGGACATACATACTTATACAATGTAAACCAACTCAAGTGAACGGTAATATAAATGCACAATAACTTAAAGGATGCTTGGGATCGCCCATCCTTTAAGGATCAGTCAAACCATCAATTAAGTAGTAATAAACACTATCATAGAAATATCCATAATAAGTAAACAATGCAAATAACAGTGTTAATGTGACTAGAGTAGCGCAGAGCTGCAGTAATCGCTCACCTCTAGCCACACTCTCAAATTTAGGGTGTGCATCCAAATAAATCACAAGGAAATAAAATAGCATACAAAGAAGTGTCCCGTGGTTAACATTTCAAAATGGTTTATAATTTCAAATTAAAATCCTTCATTTAAACCATTTAAAGTAAAGTCATTATACCTTCAAATCAAATATTAAATTCCCAAAATTTTAACCTTTTCTTAGTTCATTTATTCACTTAAATACATTAAAACATTAAAATTCCAGCTTTCACAGCATTTAGAAAGTGCTGCGGTAAGTTATATTTAAAAACAATTCATTTCAGCAAAGACAGCATTTAAAAACTGCTGTAGTAGTTCAGTTTTAGTTGAAAAATCATTCAATTCAGAAAAGACAGCATTTACAAAACTGCTGTAATAGTTCAGAGTTCAATTTAAAGATTTTAGTTCAATTCAGCAAAGACAGCATTTAAAAACTGCTGTAATAGTTCAGTTTTAGTAGAAAAATCGTTCAATTCAGAAAAGATAGCATTTACAAAACTGCTGTAATAGTTCAGAGTTCAATTTAAAGATTTTAGTTCAATTCAGCAAAGACAGTACTTGCAAAGTGCTGTGATAGCCCTTAGTTAGATTTTAGCCTTTTAGTTCACTTCTGCAACTACAGCACTTACAAAGTGCTGTAGATTCTATAAGTTAAGTTTTTAGTTCATTTTCAGAAACGATAGCATTTCTGAAGTGTTACTAAAACAATTTCCAGATTTTTAAATAGAATTTCAGTAACAAATAAACTTCAATTTAAACCATTTTAATTATATAAAAATCATATTTCTCAACTTTAAAATGGTCATTTAATTACCCCTTTACCTATGATTTTTATAAAGTAAATTCCACAAAAAATATCAAATTTTCACAGTTTCACTTATTAAATTCAAGTGTACCATTTTCCTATTTTTTCTCATTTTTATCAATTTACTTTAACACTTAAATTTAAATTTCCATTTTCACAAATAAAACTTAATTTCCATTTCTATTTAATTAACTTAAACTTTCATTAAGATCAAATCTCACAAATTCCAAGTCAAGTTAAATTCCAAATTACCATTTTAAGCATTCAATTGTTTAACATTTTATATTCATAGAAAAATCAATAACACTTTAATAAATCATTTTAAATTCAAATTTAATCAAAATGTCATAATTTACATTTTTGAAATACTTAAAAATATCCAGAGAAATATATAAAATAACCACGGGTTTGTATATTATTTTCTAACCTAAGACAAGTGATACGGATAATATATCATTTTAATCCGTAATTTACAAAACAAAAATCCGGGTTTTATCATTTCAAACCCGCAATCCCAAGTTAATAACAATAAATAAAAATCGTTCAGGTCTATCATTTCAGCCCATAACGATTTTTCCCTATTCTAAAGTCCGTTCGGGTATGTATCATTTCAACCCATAGTGATCTAATCTACAGGGAACTTGCAGTGTGATAAACAAATATAAATGAATAGTTTAACAACATATATTAGTAACGGATGAGATGACAGGTAAATAAACAGGTTTAACATCATATAATTAATAATCACAGGCAGGGATAACATAACATAATAGTACTACACATTCAATTGTTGTCAATTCACATTTGCATAAGTATAAATGTCAGGTGAGATTTACTCACCTTTTTATGCTGGAGTAAACAAATCAAATGACACAAACGAATTCCAGAAAGCACGATGCAACGACAATAGACTCAAGTGGGAAGAGAACCAAGCTATTAACCTTGTGAACAACCCATAAACAATAAAATATAAACATAAATATAATACAACATATATTGAGATGATCTTTGAAATAAAAAGCAAATGAACACAATTGCTTTGGCCATGCTTTCAACCATCAAGTGCTCGACCTAGGGGTTTAAAATGCTCGGGTTTGGACCTAATATAGCATGGCTACATGGACTAGAATGGCTTGGGTTTGGACCTAAATTAGCAAGGCAACATGAAGATGAAGAGTGGAGGCTACAACATGAAGAAGACAAAAGGACAAGGCACTAAATGGAGTTTTGGTGCACCACAAGGCTCGGCCACATGCATTGTTTGGCTCGGCCATACATGTTTCAGATCTGGACAGAGGCTAAGTCGATGTGTGGTGGTCATATCATGGTGGTGATGGAGCAATAGGTGATGGCCAAGGTGATGTATGAAGGTGGTGAAGCAACTAGGCTAGGCTAGCATGCATTTTGGAAGGTTTTGTGCAACTTTTGAGGTGTTTGTCTTCATTTAAAGGCCATGGCCTGATCTGGTCAGAGGGGGTGGAGGTGATAGGTGGTTGATGGTGAAGAGGAGGAGGTGGTGGAGGTGGTGGACGAGGCAACTAGAGTGGAGAGCATGCAAATATGTGAAGAAATCATGGCCAAAACAAGGCAAAAGGAAGAAGAAAATGTAGAAAAGAAGAGAGAGCCATTACCAAACCTTTCAGATCTGAGTTTGGCCAAAAATTTGTGATGTTGAGAAGCTTTTTCACGTGAAAAATGAATAAAAATTCACGGCTAATCGATAAAAAAGGAACGACCAAAAATATGAAAAGGCAAGAAAGTGAAAAGTCAAATGTTTAAAGCTTTAGTCTCTTCAAATTTCCATTTCTATTAAATCAAATAAAACAAATAAAATTTCAGTAAATGCATTAGAAAAAGGAAGCAAAATAAAATAAACTGAAATAAACAAATAATTTTAAGAAAAATAGAAAAAGAAATAGTTTATAAATTTGAAACAAGACTTAGAAATTACAAATAAAATACCATTAACTATGGAAAATTATTACTATACTTCTAAACCAATAAAAGTCAAGTAAAATAAAAATAAATGCTGAACAAATAAAGTGGAAATGAGAATAAAATAAGGTCTTAAGAAAATAGAAAATAAATAAAGAATTTCTTTGATTAATTGAAACTGGAAATTAGAAATTGTAAACAAAATACAACTGACACTGGAAAATGTCAATTACACTTTTAAAAATGTTTTTAAAACCAAAATATATACATAACATGTTATTTTACCCATATAAATGTAAATTATAACATTACATGACCAAATAAAATATTATTTATATAATTTAAAATAAACAATTTTGTTAAATACAGCAAATTACACTCAATAGTTAAAAAGGCATAACTTTCACTATATTAATTTGATTTTAACGAAACGAAAAGCATTATTCTTAAAATTTTATTTACTTTCATAATAAAAGATAAAATTCAAATTTTCAAACTTTCAAATTTTTAAATTTAAAAGTCAAAGTTTGACCATATCGTCCAAAATTCACTTTTCTAGAAAATATTCTATTTAGTCAAGTTTGGAATTCTAATTCACATCAAAAATCAAAATTTATATTTAAAATAAAAAAAATTATCCATTTAAATAAATAAAATAAAGTTTTTAAATCAAGAAATTCAATTTAAAATAATTAAAATATACAATTAAAATAATCACAAAATACAGGGTTGTTACAGTTTCTGACTGTCCAAAATCGCTGAAAATCCTATTCCATTTTAACAAATGAAAACTACCAAACAATATATCATAATATAATGCACATACCACACAATCATAATGTGTGAGCTACATGCATCCATAAATAACTTAACAAAGTTTCATTTATTTATTTAAACACACTTTACCCAAAAAGGAAAAACATGAAAAGGTTTCATCATTTATTCTGGGCTATGCCTATACCACTTGGGCCCCCAATAGAGCATACATACAAATCTTTTCCATATAGAAAATTTATTTCAAAACCTTTTAAAGAAATACTTTAGAAATAAACACCATGTTTTATTTCAAATCATTTGAATAAATATATATGCATAAATCTTTTATATATCAAATCATATTGTTGGGATTAAATCAAATCTATTTTACCAAAACAACTTTGTAGCATTCCCCACTTTGAAACCCGAAAATGAACGCCGATGATGCTGCAGTCATCACTAGAATTATTTTCAAGCGACAGAAGTGAGTTTAGCACATCCAAATCATGCCTTTCGAACTTAACCAAAATCATTTTCAAAGCGGTATCACGTACTTCGTATAATATTACTTAGGGCCATGATCTCAATCTCATAAACCAATTTTCCAAATATTTACTTTCAAATAATACTATTATTATTTTCTTCAAAAACTTTAGAAACTTTTTCGAATTTACCAGGATTTTAGTTCTCAAAATATCCATTTACATCCTCTTCATTTATAAACTATATTTTATAAACCATACTTATATAAAATCTTTTCACAAATGTTTGTTTATAGAATACCTTATCTTTCCTCACATTTTAATAAATATATTTTATTAAAGTTAACTTTTAACTCAACATTATCATCGAATGCCTTATAGTCAAACCGTGAAACTAAATTCACAATTTATTTGTTTCAATGCATCTACAAAGATTGTCAACCCAACCCATGTAGTGAAAAGCTAAACTACTCATAGACTGGTCGAGCATAAATCAATAATCAACAAATAAAAGTCAATGCTCATAAACTGATTGAGCATAACTAATCAATCAAAAAACGATAACAATGCTCATAAACTTGTTGAGAACACTAAGCTAATAAATCTACAAATGATAATGATGCTCATAAACTGGTCAAGCATGTCAAATCATTATACGAAGGATAAAAATTCTCATAAACTGGCCAAGCATGGCTAAACTAATTAATGAGGGGTAACGATTGAATATCATCAATCCCTACATTAATTGAACTACACTTTAAACTCAAAGTCAAAATCTTTGGATAGAGTAACCTGTTAATAAAAAATGTTATTATTGAACTAAGGATTCTGTAGACGGACTAAATAGTTATATACATATATTATTAGAGTTTTGACTAACAACAACTCTATACATATTAAAGCGATATAGTATTGATGAAGAGAATATGTGTAAATTATCATTACTAGAAGGTACAGCTTAAGAATATGTAAAATTGGATTTTACTTATGAGATACATAAGCGATGAATTCGACTAAACTGTTATACCACTAGCTAAGATGACGTATGAATGTTAATATTTGAATTGTTTGAATACTAATCACTGATTGAATTCACACCTATAAGTCATATTACTGAATCTATTTAGCCTTCTAAATACTACCGATTTAATTAGTTTATAGCAGTTACTAATTAGTTAACTTAATTTTTATTTAGAGAAATATTAATTATTAATGTACTTACTATTTGGGATGTATTTAGTAAATGGGGGTAGCTCAAAAAATTGTTTTGGTATCATTAGTATTTAATTGGGCACGTATATAAAAGTCATATATGTGCGTATCGTTATACAATATCGATATATATTTAAATAGGATTTAAATGCAATTAATTAATTAATGGGCCTTGAGTTTTATTTGGTCCATTAAGGACCATATCATGGCCTGTGAAAACAAAGAAGGGAATGGTAGATCTAGCATTGATTTGGTAAGAGAGAAATGAGTAAGTTTTTTTCCATAACTCCCTCTAAAAAGCTAAGGCAAATCATAATATTTTTGAATCTTTTCCTTGCTCTTCTTTCCTCTAACCTTAACCAACAATGCTCCTATCCAAACTCATAGCCAAGTTCCCCTTTTTACATCCAAATACAAACAGCTTAAATCTAGGTGGTTATATGCTGAAGCTTGCAAATTCGGGTAGAGATTTATGAGATTTATGAGACTATGCAGATCGAGGTCATCAATCAAGCTACATCTTCATCAACGTATAATTCTTATTTATATATAGTTATTGTATGCTCATTATCACCATATATATATATATATATTATTGCCTGTTTGGAACTCAAAATTTACTTTTAGCAAACTAACAATTGATTATATGTTTTAATTCTTTTAATACAATGATTTAAACAGAAAAAATATTGATTTCGACCTATATTATTTTATAGTGTGTAAATTATTTTTTGATCTTAAAACATATTTTCTTATAATTTTAGATAATTATTTTCTAATTATAATAATTTTAATAGTACATTAATTTTATGTTTAAAATTAATATATATTTATTGAAATATAAATTGCTTTCGGCAATTATATTTAAAAAAAGCTTAAGCTAAAATATATATACATATATATGTATATATTATAATCAAAATAATAATTTGGATTTAAAGATAATATATATGTATTTAAAATTGATAACTTTCGAGCATTCTACTAGAATATTTTTTTTGCCGAAAGTATATATATTTTATAATTATATATATAATAAAACGATTTAATTAAAATATATTTCAAAATTAAATTAATTAATTATTTTTTATTATATATTTAATTTAATATTCACAAGTATATATTATGAATATAACTTAGTCAAATTTAAGGTATTCTATAAATTTTAGTTAATTAACTCAGATCTAAAATTTGAATTAGAATATATGTTCACCATCAAACGTAGATGTTTTAGTTTTAAATTTAAATTTGAAATTTTTGACTTAGTCAAATTATATGTGATGTTTTACAAAATCATTTTCATTATTTCATTAAATATAAATTTTTAAATATTATATATATACAACATTAAATAATTTAAGCAAAGCAATCAATATATATGTATTTATGTATGTATGTAAATGCTCAATATATGCAATGTACATATGAAACCCAACATTCACAGTTGTATATATATTGAACCATGCATTAACTATAATGTTATTATGCTAATACGAGTTCGAACCCTTGCTACACACATGGAGTTCGCCACATAATCTATTTAACACTATATTTAAAAAAAATTCAAATTATGAAGATGAAAGTGTACATTTATGAATTTTATTCTTTTACATAGAGTATATTTTTCTTGAACACTTTTGTCAAACATTTGCTAATAAATCTATTTAAGTAATCTCGAAGCACGCAATGTATAATTACATATTTTTAGAGCAGACGATTTCATACAACAAAAGATAACATCAACTATCAATTACCCTTAACATGGTAAGCTGTATACTACTATGCATCACCATTAGTTTTTAAATGTAAGCAGCATACATCCAATATAAGTTTATCCTATATTTAATATAGAAATATATATTTGGACACACACATATGTACACAGTTTTGTTGATAATAATGTTTCAAACCTGACATAAAGAAATAATGCTTAAATTGAAATATTGTTAAATTTTTTGGTTCAAATAAATAATATTTCAAATTCGAAAAAGCTCAACTTTTGACATTATCCAATACTAACTACAATATAAAAATATTAAAGTAGCTTTAACACATCATATTTCTCAATACATATAACATAATGCAATATGAAATATATATATATATATAATGTAAATATTGTACAATCAAATTTTTGGAACAACCGAATAATATTTTACTATAACTTTAAGTATTCATGTAAACACAACAATTAACATAATTCAATGCAAAATAGTACATCACCATCACATGGAATCATTCTGGATGAAAATAAAACAGATTTTGGATGACATTTCATTATAGAAAATATCACTAAGGTCAAATAGTGTGAGAAAACATAATTAACAAATTAAACTATTAGAGATAGATTACTATCAATAGAATTTTTTTACTCTACGTTGGTATATTGTAAAGTAGAACAAATATAAGGCTATATTTGCAAAGAAAAGAACTTAAATAAAAGTAGGAGTGTTCTATAGCAAAATGTGAAAAGTAGCCAAAGTTAATTAGTCTTATTGTGAATTAAATTTTATAGGAACCATGGTTTACTCGGAGGTTAATTATGCATTTCTTCTACAAAAAGATAAGACAAAACTTGCATATCAACAAATATTTCTTTGCTCGTTTATTTTATTCTACTAAAATTGTTAATTAAAAAAAGTATTTGGTAGGAACTGGTTTTAAGTTCTAATTTTACTACTTCTATGTGGTAGTTCTTACAACAAAAAAGCATTTGCTAATGTTATAGCATAATTCACGTTCACTCATAAAGTTGAACTTACATTTCTTTGGGTATATTAGTGATAAAAGGAATTAATTGATTACATATTAGTTCTCAATTGACTAAAATTATAGAGAATTAACATGTAACGTACTCTCTCACTAAATTGAAATTTCATCTAAGGAGAATTGTTTGTGATTAATTTTATTAGTTTGAATTCAAATGACTGAAATTGATAATAGTTACCTTTTTAATATTATTTGGTATGATCCCCTATTTGAAATTAGTTTACTTACAAACATTCTGTGTAACTACATGTCACATCCATAATTTCTAAATATCTGTAAACTTAAAAAAAATCAGAACATTAAACAAACTTTGTAAACAACAAAAATTATCATGTTGTATCATAAGATCCCTTTGAATTTAGTGGCAACCGTGCACTTAAATGAAAAAACATGTTACTCATTGAACATCATCGGAAAATATATTAAATCCTAGGTTGACTAAGAAAGATATATAAGATTTTACAAAAAATACATTCATGTCGACTAAGACCATATAAAATATTTATAAAGGAATAAACAAAAATGTTACCTATACATTTATACATTTCTTAAAATACAATATGAAAATGTATCGTTTGAATATTTTTCACTACTGCTATAATGCTTTTTACCCAACTTGATTTCCTTAAATAGAGAAATACATAGAAACCTAAACAAAAAAAGCAATAGGTAGCACCTCGGTTATTGAAAACATGAATTACCATAAATATTATGTTGAATATAAAAGTGTTGATGAATTAATTCAAATTCTATGAAAATTTAAAAGATTGAGTGTATATTGTTTGAAAAGAATCTTTAATTTGATTTAGACTGTAAATACAATTTTTTTTCTTCTAGATTCTAATATACATATGAAATTGAAAAAGGAGCGACAAAATAGCAAAAATGAAATGGTATGGAGAAGAAACTGAAAATAGGAAGTAATAGAGGAAATAATTTTTTTTTATTGAAATTGTGGATAGGATGAAGAAATTGCAATTAAATCATAAAGAAGTAATTAATGTAAAGTGTGTGGTAAATGGAAATAAGAGTTATGTAAGGGAAAATTTGTTATAAAGAGTCAATAGCCTAGCAATAAGGATTTTAATTTCAAAATTAAGAGAAAAAAGTATACGGATGATCAAAGATTAAACTTCTTAGATAATAGAGATATACATCGAACATATTAGAGTTGAAGGCAAGGATAAGGGAATGATGGAGCTTTTGGCATGTTTCTAATAAGTTGATTAGTGAAAGTCAGTATGAATCCTTACTTAACGTGGAAAGGAAAAAAAATTATGATAAGAAAATGCTAAGATTTTTTTTGTAGTTTTGAACTAAAAGTACATTTTATTTGGAATAAATTATGTAATTAACTATCATAATTATATTTCAAGTTATAAAAAGTCAAATAATTAAGAGAAAATATGTGGGATTAATTTTTAATGGAGGGGGAGAGTTAAACATGTATGCCACTAATGTGTTATGGCATATTTTACAAATAAGGACATTGTTAATTCAATAAAACAAAATTTCTGTGTACAACGACTTCAACTTGTTTTAAATCGATAAAAATGGCTTCCTCCAACACGAACCCCGTGCCTCCTTCTCCCCCGATCCTACCCTCTCCCCTGCCATCCCCTTCCCCCCCACTACTCTCAATCCCGATCCCGCCTCCATTGCCTCCCCATAGAGCTGGGCCTTCTGCCGCTACCGGCTCTGCCTCCAACAAACCAGCTTTTCACCTTCGTAACCAAGATAGGCCTAACCCTACCTTCACCTCTAGAAAAACTTATGCGCAGGTGGCAGCTTCCTCCCGCCCCCCTGCTCCAAAATCCGCCAGTGATCAAGAGACATCGTTTTCTCCCAATTTTCAAATCAGCCCACGCAACTTTGGATTTTTTGAAATCCAAAGGCCGTTGTCTTCGATGTGCAGGTTCTGGCCACGTGGCAAATGCCTGTAGGGACTCCAAGATCTGCTTTTTTTGTGGATTTTACGGTCATTCTCAATTGACTTGTCCCAACAAAAAAAGAAAATACAACGCTTCGAATCCTGTACGCACAAAGCCAACTCCCCAAAATGATCATTTCGTTCAGTCTAAGCGTGCCCCACCAGCTTTTGGTACACATAACAACACACTGCAAAACCACTCCATTACTCAACCATCCCCTCCAACCTCCCCCCAAAAACCACACTCTTCTCATCATTTCCCCATGGAGGACTCATCAAAATACTTCACTGCCACCATCATAGACGGTTTCTGGACCATTGAGACCCTCTCTGTCACATTGACTTCGCACCTCCAGATCCATGAATGGCCGACTTGGATACTCTCTGACAAATGCTTCCTAGTCTAGTGTCCCTCCATTGCTGTTCGCGAAAGGGCACTTCAACTCCAAACAATCTACAAAGCCGGCAACTCCGGTTCTATCCTAATCCAGCCTTGGGAAGACTTTATACCCCCGACCGCACCAAACCTTGGACCCCCTACGTGGGCTAGGGTGCAAGGTTTTCCTGAGCTCCTACACAACAATCTTGAGGCGATAAGGGAAGCTCTTAGCCCCATTGGTAGGCCGGTGGGCCTTGACGAATGCGACTGGTCCTACTTCGATCACCGCTACCTCTACCTTAAAATGCAATTCTTTGAAGGAATAGTCTCCCCATGCACTTTTGTCTCTCGTCTGAACAATCTTGATCACATGCTAATGGTAGAACATTGGGAACACGAGCATCCCAGACGTCGGCCAGAAACATTCATCCTGGGCACCGATTTTGAAAGAGATTGGAAATGCTTCAGCGAACCTCTCCACATACCCTCCGACCAGTCTAATTCGGACGATCGATTTGATGCTATGAATGTAGAAGCCTCTTTATCCCCACCTAGCCTCCCTATTGACCCCCAAAGCAACATGCAAGATGATTCCTTGGAAGTGGTAGGCCCACTCGGATGGGTTGTTGGGCCTCCGCCTGAGCCTCGTTGGGACCCGCATGCTAATCTTGACCTTTCTACTCCACTTCACCTCCAATCCCCTTACCATCATAACGTACCGCCTCCCCTGCTGGATGCTCAACTTCCTCCCCAAGATCTACCTTCAGCTCCCCAACACTTAGCTGCCCTCTCCCCCACCCTTGTCCGCCGAAGCAACAGGTTGAGCCGTGCAGACACTCCTCCTGGTGGTTCGAGTAGTTTCTTTAAACCTGTTGTTTTTTCATCTGCTAACTCTAAAATTAATAGGAAAATGGCTCGTTGCATGGGCATATATTTAACCGACCAAAACTATACAGCTATGCAAACACTCGAATCTGAGCGTCTTTCCCTTTCCCAATGAAAATAATATCCTGGAATGTTCGAGGTTTGGGGGACTCCTCAAAATGTCGTGCCATAAACCTTATTTTAGCCCCTCATAAAATTGACATCCTCTTAATCCAAGAATCTAAGCTGTCGGACCCGTCCTCATCCCTTCTTAGGCTATTAGGTGGCTCCCACCTATCTCGTTGGGCCCACATAAATGCCATTGGATCAAAAGGCGGTATAATTACCGCTTGGAATGAATCGTCCTGGTCCCTCTGTCAAATCATCTCTCATCCTGTCGCACTACATGTCATCCTTCGACATCTCCACTCGGGTATACTATACTTCTTCTCCAATGTTTACGGCCCTCAAAATACTCACGAAAGATCTGTCCTTTGGTCGAACTGTTTGGAATTTGCCTCCGATATCACTGGCCCTTGGGTCATTGGGGGAGATTTCAATACGACCAGATCCCCCTTAGAAAGAAACTATGGAAGCGGATCTCAGGATTCCGATTCCTTTAGTGAATTTATCAGCTCGGCAGCCCTCATTGACCCGCCCATCAGCAACAGACTCTTTACCTGGTCAAATCGCAGATTTGAGCCAACCCTAGCAAAATTGGATCGTTTCCTCTTCAACAGTTCCTAGGATGACCTACACCCCATCTCTATTGTTAATGGCCTTGCCACCTCCCTCTCCGACCATTGACCACTGCTTCTAGATTCAGGTGCCACGCCAAACTCCCGCCGTCCATTCAGATTTGAACGCCTTTGGCTCCTAGAGCCATCGTTTGATGACTTTGTTAAATTAGCATGGTCCCATCCCACCCCGGCCCACTCGGCCGCTGCTCGGGTCGTCTTCAAACTCCGTTCACTTCGTAAAATCATCCATCCCTGGGCCAAATCTATTTGGGCTCGATCCGATCCCGTATAGCGGCAACTCAAGATGACATTCTTGGTCTCAACATTCTTGAAGAATCCCGCCCCC
The DNA here is from genome assembly GCA_030737815.1 of Allium fistulosum. Lineage (NCBI taxonomy): Eukaryota > Viridiplantae > Streptophyta > Magnoliopsida > Asparagales > Amaryllidaceae > Allium > Allium fistulosum. The sequence continues at coordinate 1,185,524,455 of CM060904.1, read as the reverse complement.
TATCCGCCCCTGAACTGAATCGCTTGCGGGAGCTGGAGCTGGAATTGGAACGACTTATCAAGCAGGAAGAGATTGGTTGGAAGCAGCGCTCAAAGTCGAGATGGATTGACGAGGGAGGCAAAAACACTGCTTTTTTCCACCGCCTAGCCAATGGGCATCGTAGATCCACCTTCATCTCGGAAATCTCTCACAATGATAATACTTACTTGGACCAAACTGACATCCTTAACCTTTTTACTACCTTTTACCGCAACCTCCTTGGGAAACCCTCTCCTCCACTCCCACCCATTGACTGGAATCTCCTCTACCCCAACTCTTCTCCGATCTCCATAGACCACCCCTTCTCTGAAGATGAAATCTGGTCGGCCCTAAAAGATATGGCTGACGACAAATCCCCGGAACCAAACGGCTTTGGCCCTGCTTTCTTCAAACACTTCTGGGGCACTGTTAAATATGATATCATAGAGATGTGCTTTGAATTTTATTCTAACCCCTCGACAATTGCAATTTTGAATTTCGCCAACATTATCCTCATCCCCAAATATTCCGGCTCGACCTCCTTATCCTCCTTTCATCCTATTAGCCTCCTCAACACTACCTTCAAAATCATCACCAAAATCCTGGCCAACCGTCTCCAAGATGTTATTGCACCGTTGGTAGGAGCTGAGCAATCGGCCTTCATCCTGGGCCGCAACATCCTCGACTGTGTGGCAGCCACTTAGGAAGTCATCTCTTACTATCACTACTCTTCCACCCCAGGAGCCCTACTCAAACTCAACTTCTCCAAAGCTTTTGATTCGGTTAATTGGAACTTTCTGCTTGACCTTATGAAGTACAGAGGCTTTTCCGATACTTGGTGCAATTGGATCAAGTGCATCCTCAGTACTAGTTTTTCTACAATTTCCATCAATGGCTCGCTGGGGGGGCACATAAAATCTGCTCGAGGATTAAGGCAAGGCAACCCTTTATCCCCGCTTCTTTTTGTCCTCATTTCTGATGTGTTTAACCGCAAGATCAAGCTTGCAATCTCCAATAGCCTCCTTGCCGGCATTGGACTCCCCAACTCGAACTTATCAGTCTCCAGCCTCCAATTCGTAGATGACACCATTCTGTTGGATTCCCTTAAACCTGACCATATTCATTGTCTTAAAGTCCTTCTATACGTCTTCGAACTCATCTCTGGACTATCCATCAACTTTAACAAGAGCTCCATCATCATGCTCGGCGATTCCCTGGACCTGGGCCCCTCCTCCGCCTCTCTTCTCAACTGCAAACTGGAACAATTCCCAATCACCTACCTTGGTATCCCCCTTCACCCCACTGAACTCGCCCGCCAGGATTGGCTCCCGCTTGTCTCCAAGATCAAATCTCGGCTTGCATCATGGAAGGCCGATTCCCTTTCCTCTGCAGGCCGGCTTGTCCTTGTCAAATCCGTTCTGTCAGCCCTCCCCTCCTACTGGATGTCATTCCACAAATTGCCAAAGTGGGTTATAAAGAAAATTGATGGTATTAGAAGATCTTTCCTTTGGAACGACACTCGGACAAAATGCTTGATCAACTGGAAGACTGTCTGCCTACACCAAGATCATGGTGGTCTAGGAATAGTCAACCTCGACTCATTCAACATAGCTCTCCTATCTAAATGGCTTTGGCGCATCATCACACCGAGCAACTTCATCTGGAAAGAATGGATACTTCAGCTCCACTATCATTCCATACCTCACTTGGTACTCAACTCCACCCCTCGCCTCAAACCTTCCCCTTTCTAGGCTGGTGTGTTAAAATCCATACCCCGAGTCAAGTCTCTATTTCATGTTTCTGTTGGGAATGGAATTTGCTGTCGGTTCTGGTTCGATATTTGGCACGATCAAACTCCCCTCGCCCGCCTGTTCCCCTCCCTATTTTCCCACACAACCCATCATAACTCATCTGTTAATGAAATCTATACCCTTGGCCCCGACTGCCTATGCCCCTCTGCTCTCTTTGACCTTAGCACCCTGAACGAAATCACTTTAGTCACTCACCTGCTCTTATCACTCCAGCTCTCTCCCTCGCCAGACCATTATATCTGGGCCGTACCTCCTGCGAAAAGATTCGCAGTTGCCTCATGCTACTCTTACCTCAGTCACCCAGGCAGATCTTTCAGTTTCGCAAGGGTATGGAAATGCAAATTCCCTCCCCGCATCCTCTTCTTCCAATGGTGCCTCATCCACGCTTGTATCAATACCAAAGATAGACTTAGACATAGAAATATGCCACTGGACCCTCTCTGCGCTTTCTGCTTGAGGCAAGATGAAACTATTCACCACCTCTTTTTTACATGTGACTTCTCCTACTATATATGGGCTGCGACTTGTGCAAACCTCATAGGATACATCCCTGCTCTACACTCTTTGACCATTGGAAATATAACCCTCCTGATAGAGAACTCGACTCCCTTGTCGCCATTTACAGTTGGTGCATCTGGAAAGAAAGAAATGCGTTTATTTTCAACAAACCCAAATGCATGGTTGACGGAATCTGTAACAGAATCTCTTACTTATTTTCGCTGTGGACAGGATCGGAACGAAGGTGGCCTTTCACTATGCGCCTCCCCCCCAGCGATAATGGCAATGACGACTGATTGGATTCTACGTGGGAAGTCTCTCCCTGTTCTCTGTTGGCCCTGCTCTTTAGGGGTCTAGATACTATTTCTTTTGCTTATTTGGGCTGTTTATTGTATGTAGTTCTCTCTGTGTATGCAGAACATGGTTATCTTTTGGCTATCGATCAGGCTTATTGATCGACTACTACTTACTTATATTATTATATATTCGGCTGTGTAGTCTCACGCTACACACCCATGTTTTCCAAAAAAAAAGATTTGGACTTCAATGTAAAATTTATGCAACAAATTATGAAAATTAAGCATTTGGGATGAGATTAAAGGAGATGAGAGATAAATGTTGCATCTATATTGAACTTCTTAAAAATTAGACAAAATAGATAATATAGATAGAAAAGTATGGTCAAAATGTTCAAATTGAATTAATTGAGCTTAATAACTAAGTTTTTATTCGAACCTCTAGCTTTGAAATATACTTGGTTGAAATCTATATACCAATCATTTATACAGTTTAAATCATACTTTCCTACATTAAGTAATCATGCTTTCAAATCACTATACACATACATGTATATATATATTTGTAATAAAAATAATAGGATATAAGTTGTCATAAATTGAAATCACTTTAAAATTAATCATGTAATTCTTTGAATTATCGATTCCATGAATTCAGCTTAAACCCTACAACAATATAAATTTAAATAATAAAGGAAATCCCCAATAAAGAAACAAACAAAGTTATTTGGATTTTTTAATATTATAATATAATATCTTATAATAAAAATAGAGATAAGTTAATAATAAATTTAAAAATCGCATGAAAATCAATCCTTTAATTCCATAAATTATCGACTCCATTAACTTTGTTTCATACTACAACAATTTTGATACAAAATAAAAAGCCAATCCAAATAAGTAACTAAACAGAATTAATTGACAGTGAGCCAAAAAATACGTTAGTTAGTATTTTAGAAAATGGAAAACTCAAATCAGAATGAAACATACAAATGGAAGAGGTTAAGTGAAATTAATGGTATACCTTAGCCATTAATAGTACAATTAATATTTGATATGTATGAAAATGAAATTATAAGGGTGTAAAATATTAATAATACTTCGAATTACTGAGAATTCAGTATACATGATGAAATGAATTGCGAAAAGAGTATACAAATGGTCGAATATTCTCTTTTACATATAAACAAAAAGTAAATTGTAAATAAGAAACTAAACAAAATTAATTGATATTGTGCCAAAAACCATACATTAACATTTTTCAAATGGATAACTCATTTAGAATGAAATACGTAAATGAAAGGAGGTTACATGAAATTATGGTATATTGCAGCCATTAATGTTATCATTAATATTTAACACTCGTGAAAATGAAATTATAAGCGTGTAAATTTTAATAATCCTCGAATCATTAAGAATTCAATATACATTATGAGATGACTCGAATCATTATAAGCGTGTCAATATTTGCTTATATATATATAAGAGATGATCATGGAATGAAATTACCTTTCATCAACAGACCCTTTTGATTCATTCATCAATTGTAATCTACAATCCTGTGAAAATTAAGATATAAGCTTAATCAGAAAAGTATAATAGATAAAAAATGAAATATCACCGATATATCAAATAAAACCTCAAAAAGATGATATTGAAGCCCTCATATTATTTACTTGCATCACTTTTTGTTCTTAGAATCAGACTACTTCAGTATGGTATATTATGTCATCATACCTCACAGCAAAAAATTACAACCGGAAAAACCAAAAACCAAATCAATTAGCAATGATCAAATTATATAAAAATAAAACAAAATAAACAAAAAAGGTGAACTTAATTGGTTTTCAAAGATCCATTATCTTATTACACTGGAATAATACACAATAATTTATCTTGCAAAATTATGAGAGATTAAAGACATTGAATCAGTGAAACAAATAAAATTTGATGATAATTGGAATAATTACTAAAATTAAGTTTAGAAATGGGGTGTTGTTTAACTAAGAAATTGGAAAGCCGATGAATAATAAATGAAGCCCCAATTAAAAAATGTAAGAAAAAAGATATTTAAGAAAGTTGATAAGAAAAAGGTAAGTTGAGGGGACACCATCAATACATAGGTTAATGTTTAAAGACAAAAATAAAACAATCGAAGGGTGAAAATGAAAAATGAAGCTTGAACAAAGGAAAATTCAGTATAGAGATTGAGAAGGAATGCGAGAGATGAAAAGTCATATATTTAACTTTAATATAATAGAATAGACAGAATATAATAGAATAGATATAGATTGTAATAAATGTATTTATTACACTTATTATATATATATATATGTAAATGGATAAAAAAGAATAATAATATATGTAAATTTAATACAAAATTAAGGTGCAATAAAATTGGTGGCTCTTTGTTTTTGTTATATTTTTGAGTCCTATTTAAATATTTCATCACTTGGGTTATTTTTATGTTTAGTAAATGATCATATATTACAGTACATTAAAACACGAATTTTAACATTTGAAGCTTCAATTTACTTTGGTTTTTGATCTAAAATCTTCTACTTCAAAGAAGAAACTAAATTCTAATTTAAAATCAGATAACTCACTAAACAAAAAAAAAATCAAGAAGCATATAATATCATAAATAATAGAGGACACGTGACAATGCATGAATTTTCAAATTATGAAAGATTAAGTAATATCTCAATTCCTTAAAGTGTTGATCAAGATTTACATTTAAAAATGTTGTTTTACTTAACTGAAGACATATGCTTGAATAAGAAAAGAACAGATAATATTTTGAATACAAATCCTCTATGTAAACACTACACAACATAAGAAATTTCATTTCAAACTTCATTCCATTATTTACAATATAATTCAATCCCAAATGAATCAATGCATAGTTGCAATGTCATCTTTTTAACTATTTTCATTATATATTAAAAATTTAAGAAGAGTAATTTTGACATTTGTAGACATAACTTGCAGATATTCCAAAACCATTGAGTAAATATGTATAGTTCAGAATATAACATTTATTAAATAATATGTTGAACGTTTAATCAAACTCAAATACAATGGGAGCACAACATATTTTTTCTAAGAAACCAAATATTAGCAAATAAGAATAGGAAAAAACAACATACAATTTCCTTTAATTCATGAAAGAATGCAAAAGTACAATATTAACTTAGTTTTCTATCAACAAATGCAACCACTTAGATTGAAAATAAAAGTCATATAAAATTGTGATATCTATTTGGTAAATAAATATCAAATGGTTAACTGTAGTAATATACAATGAATGAAAGAAAATTAGAATTTAAATAAAACTCTAGATATTTAACAATATAAAGCAAAATAAAAAAAATCTCGAAGATTAGGGAAGAAGAAAAGGGAATATACTGTTGAATAAGTGGTAGATGTAGCAAAATTGAGATTCATGTATACTCTTCACTCTCAAAATATCCAATCTTAGAAACTGAAGTGGAATCAAAGAAAATTGGAAATGAAAAACCATAATTTTTAGGAATAATGAATGGTTGTGTTTACCTACATTCTTCAAAATTATGCATAGCAAATGTGAAGAATTATAAGAAGGGAAGACAAAAGGACTTGTAAAGAAGTTACTCATCCATGAAATGTTAAATGCTAGAAATGAATACTCTGAACTAAAGTGTAGAGTTAATCCCGAATTAAGAAATTATCGAGGGGGAAACTAAAAAAATTGTTAGAATTAAGGAGAGTTTAGCATCTATACTATATTATTATTAGTGAGTTAACTTTCAAGCTCACACATACTTCCTTGAAATTTGGCAACTGAACAGTCTCCGTCTATTCTACGAACTATACTATCCTCTGAATACTGTTGTTTCTCTCTGCACCGTCCGTGATTTTCTCATCCCCTTTTCCTTCACATGAAAATACTGTTCTTCCCATCCCTAATCTCTTTTTCCAAATTTCTTCCACCCCAAATCCATCAAATCCCCTTACGCTTATCTCCTCTTCCCCCTTTTCCTCCATTAGAAATCGATAAATTCCGTTCGATTTGTTCCGTCACCGTTCCTTTACCATCGGTTTCTACCCCGCATCAAAATATTGTACAAACCCTAGCCTCAACGCCTTACCCGTTTACACCTCTCCATCGGTTTCCTCTATCGCCATTCCTTGCTCGCCCCTGCTTTTCGTCTGCTTCCACTGTACCGTTGCTTGGCCACAAATGCAACAGCACGATGTTGTTCTCATCCTGCTCGCGTTTTAGGTATTTTGAATCAGTCATTTTCATCAATTTCTTTCAATTACTGCGATTCATTTAACTTTTTATGTTAAGTCTTCTTCCTTAAACTAACTTAATTTCAGTTGTTTTCACTATTTGCTGCAGCTGCCTATGATTTATATCTGACCTCACGGATTCCTTCGCTGCCTTCAAACGAGTTTCAGGTTTGATTTCCTTCCATTTTAATGGTTCGTTTTTTAATTACTGTAAAAAATCCTTTTTATTAGATCAAGCAACTGGATTGTCTGTTCTTAATATTTGCTTTGGAACTTTATCAAAAAAAAAACTTGCTTGAGAACTTCTTTTAAGATATGTGATTGCTTTTCTTATATTCCAATTATTGTTATAGTAATCAGCAATATGGAAATTAGTATGATTTTTTAAGTTTTATCAATCAGTTTAGGGATGACATATGAAAAGTTCGCAATATCTCATTTCATTACATGTGTTTTCTCAAAGATAATCACTTAAATATTCAAAAATAAAAATGTACAATTTTTCGCTATTTTAACTTACATATATCTTCCACGTTTATGTGTGAAATGAAGTCATCTTAGACTGATTCAGTGCTGGAAGGTTTCATAGGAGCATCTCTCAAGGTACAAAAGGTATGACATTGTAAATTCTAAGACTACACATATAATGCTTCTGCTTCTAATATTAAAAGAAATAAGTTATGTAATAAAGAAATTTGTGAGATGTCCAAAATGATAACATTACCGGATATGATATGTGGACAATGCTGTCCAAAAGGATAACATTATCAAATATGATATATATGGACCAATGCTTTTATCACCCTATAGCGATTACATGATCGCTAAAAATAAAATCCAGTTACGTACATGCTTCGAACATTCAATTGTGCAAGTGTAGCAGATGTCACATATTGTATATTTTAGCAAGTTTTTTCTTTCTTTCATGTTTTGAATTTTCTGTGGTTATATAACTGGCCTCATTGCTTGCTTCGTGTTCCTGTAAAATTTAGCGTAAAATCTAATACTTCGTTAACTGTGATTAAGGTAATAGGTGACTCAATTTATTTATGTAAATTTATATTTTGATTTACTTCCTCTCCCAACCATTTGAACATTTCGACAGAGGAAAAATATTGAATCTTTCATTCAGGGTTAAGGTAGAATTGAAGCTTTCTACGAAGAGAAATTCTGTTAAGTCATGAATAAACTAAAGCTAAAAAAAATTTCCAGCTTTTTTAAAACATAAGCTAATACTAACATAATTCCAACAATTCACTTTGCGTAACAAGGTCGTGCTTTTTTAGATGGCCAGGATTGGAATAGAATATAAAATCAACTACAAGATGATCAAATTAACTACAATAATGTTATCAGATGATAAAGTGGTTGATTTTTATAGCTAAAATATTATGTTTTGTGTCATATCGATCTATGTACACATGTTTTTATTTAAAGTGCCCCTTTGAATATTAATCTACAATGAATTAAGTTAATATGTGTGCATTTATTTAACTACATTGAGATACCGATCATAATAAAATAGAGTGCTTAATTTTTTGTAGCCAAAATATCATATTTAGTGCCATATCAGTCTATGCACGTTTATTTTTATTAAAATTGCCTCTTTGAAGATTAATCTACAATAATTTGGGAGTTAATATGTGTGATTTTATTGTAATTACATTGAGTTATCGATCATAACAAAATAGAGTGATTAAATTTTTATATCCAAAATATCATATTTAGTGACATATCAATCAATGTACACATGTTTTTGATAAAATTGCCTCTCTGAAATTAATTTACAATGAATTCAAGAGTTAATATTTGATGTCGTATGTGAATATCCTAAACCTACTTAGCTATCATAATTATAATGGCAAATATTGAATATACTATTACTTGATATTGTAAGCTAAGATATTGTTTGAATATCTCTTAATTTCCAGGTTAGAAAGCACATATATAAATTTATTTTGGCTTAGATGAATGGTTTTGGTAATTTAGGCAAAAAGTAACCCGCTAGGCTGAAAACAAAAATCAACTTTATTGACGTTTGGCTTCCTTAGAATGCTAATACTTTACTGAGGTTTTAATTGTCATTGAAAGAGAGAATTACTTTTGGAGAATTACCATACCCTTAAAATTATGTGATGAATAACTACAATAACATGAACTTAGTGATAGATGGCAACCAATAAAATTGACATATTTCTTAATATTTTAATTCAATATATCGGGTGGGATGAAACCTCATTGATGCAGCTTTTTTATATTCATATACATACGCTTTTTGATCAACTTTCCCTTAACACTAATCCGTAAGATTTAATATATGGGTCCAAAAACTTCACTCAATAATTTATTGTCTCCTTTGATCAATAATAAATATTTTATCTATTTGTTTAATAATATAACTGCATAAACTGGCTTTTTTGTAAAAATATAATATAGAGTCTTGAAATATAATCTATAACCTATGCTCTCCTTTTAATTTCTAATGTGTGAAGATTTGTTTTGTTTGTAGGTTGAGCTAATGGGCCTACCCACCATTGATGCAATTTTAGAAACTTTCTCAAAGGTAAAAATCTCAATTATATTTTGTATTTTTTCAAATAGATTTCCTTTTTTTTGCCCTTATGCATGGTCGTTATATGATCTGTAGCTATACATCATGTTCCACCAACAAATTGCATAGTTTTATCGCTATCTAAACTTTTGATATTTGTGTAACTATTACTTTTGAAATCATCGTCTCAACTTTTGGTACTTATTCTATTATATTTCATAGATATTTATTTATAAATAATTAAACTAACCTATTTTTAAAATATTTTTATTAAAACACTCTTCAATGTTTTTAATTTATATAAAAACTTACGCGCCGCTACTTGCATGTTTTTTGTATTTGGCTTTCCTAAGTACTATAAGCAAAACTAAATTCTTTACCATCATTAAAGTCACCTATAAAATACAATAACACATTTATCGGTAAATTTTAATACATTTCTCAACTGGTAGTAAATTTGGTTAGTAAAAAATATATCTCCAACATTCTTTAAACGTATGTTCAAAATATAACAGATGCGTAAGTGGTTCATTATTGTTCGTTTACATTTACCCCAAATTATGAATTAAATTGATTTTTTTAATGCAGAAATAGGTATACTCTTAATAACTGGGTATTGGTCCATTCGTTTATCAATTTTCAAGACCACTCATTGATTTAATTTTCAAGACCAACCGGTAGTTTAATCCTATGCTACATATGGTTCCTTTGACAAGTATGTATTCCCACTATGTTAGGACTATATAATCTTACTTATTAGTACAATTATCCGTGTTTTCATTTTTGTAGCATGGCGTTAGGAAGTATTTTTGGTTAATTGTTCGATTTGTGCTGGGATTTTAATGATCCGATTTATATGTATTATACGACAATATGATATGAGTTTTTTTATGATACAGCTACAACTTTGGACATGTTTTGTGTTCTTGCTTTTGTATGACTATAATGCCCAGCACGAACTCTGAAATATTTTTTTAATCCAGTTTTCAAATAGTATTTGCTATGGTATGCTTTCCCTTTCAAATTATGCTATGGTTGCACCTACATTGTGGAATTTTATAGCTTTTAAAGTATCAAGATATAATTTCTCCAAACTATTTTCAGTATTTTTTCTTTCTATTTTTATGATTTTGGCTAATTTTGGATTATTACATTTTTTCGGCTAAAACTTCTCGGTCTTAGAACTTAAATCATGATGTGTTAAGGTAAGTAGGACAATGTTTCATTTTCTTTTCGTATCTATCGATACTAAGCTCTGCATTGAATGTTTCTATTTTTTATATAAATTGTATACACTAAGGTTTGACTTTCCTGTTGAATTTAGATTTTAAAATATGAATACTAATTTTAAAAGCATAAAAATGGATTTCAAATTTTGCGACTTGAATTTAAATGTGAAAGGCTTTATGATTTTACATATTTCGGTTCTACAATATTTTTTCAATTTTTTATTTTTTTGCATCAGAATTTTAACGTTTTTAGTACCAGCAGTAAATTTTAAAACTTTATTTAAGAAATTATTAATCGGTTTCAAATTTTTACTTTTAATTTTTCATACTTAACTTCTTAGAAATGATTTTCTTTGTTTTTGGTCAGTTTGGACATCGAAACATTTACACAGACTTATATATAACTAAACTTCTACACTATAAATCCACAAACAATCATTTCACCCCCAAGTGGAACGCTTCATTATTCACCACAGTACAAAGCTTTTCACTGCTCATCTTACCAAATATTAGCATTAACACATTAATTATGTCATGTTTTATTAAGTTCTTCATTGCTAAAATACCTGATCTTTATACAATTTAAGCCACAATAACTTGCATTTCCACGGTACCAAAGCATGTATGTAAAATATTTAATTAATTTTAAATTGTTTGAATTTGTTTTTTTCAGTTCCAAATTTTGTAATTTTTAGAAATGGGTTTGAAAATAAAAGTTAAACCTATAACGACTTCTCAAATATAGATCTATTGGTAAATCAGTGGACTGTTGATAAGCAATAAAATAAAGTTACTAGACTATTGATAATTGACAAACGAGTAACGACTTCTATAATATAAATCTTTTGATAAGTTAGCGGGGTATTGAAAATTAAAATTTACCGACCAATGGCATCTCTAATATTAGTTACTCGACTATAGATAACTAAAATAGGCAGTAAACTTCTGCAATTCCACTTGACCATATAGTAGTTTTATAGAATAGTTTTAATTTTTTCAAAAAAAATGTAGTTTCTGCACTTTATTTAATGTATTGATTTCTTCAAAATAGTTTCAATTTTGTTTTATAAATTTTTTTGGCTTCGAGTACTGTACTGAACTATTACAGTTATGCATGATATTTTTGTTTACTGTTCTAATAAAAATGTGATTAATTGTTGGTCCAACTCAACTATTTTTTTATATATATTTTCTACTTGATAACAACATTTGTTATTCATTTTTTTTGAAGAACTCTATTTTCATAATTTTGTCCTACATGTTTCATATAACTTATGCACTTTACGTCTTTACGTATTAAATTTAAATTTTAAGACATTTTTGATTGTAGATACTGCTTTTTATTTTAGGTATTGTTTGACTTCATACTTTTATATTATTTCTTATAAAATATTTTCAAAATTTCTATTTTAATACAGTTTTCCCTTATGGATGATAGATTTCAACTGATTAAAAGATTTAAAAACACACTTTTTTCAGTTATGTAGTATATATGTTTTACAAAATACATATTCGTAGATATGTAATTTTGTAAATTATGTCTTCCAGTTTATACTATAGTTGTATTTACATTATGGAATTTAAAGCTTTTAAATTTTAAATATACATTTTTTTCCAAATTACTTCAGTATTCTTACTTCTATTTTAAAGATTTTGGATTATTTAAATTACTTTTCTTTCAACTTAAAGTGGCTGTAGAACTTAAACCATAGTTTTACAAGGCAAGTGGGATGTGAACTATTTGATTTTTGGTATCTATAGGTACAATTACAAAATGTTTGATTTTATATACTGCATTTACCAAACTTTGACAACCGTATTAAATTTGAGTTATACGATTTAAATATTGATTTAAAATATTAAAATGGGATTTTAAATTTTGCACCTCGAATTCAAATAAAAAAGGCTTGATAATTTTACATATTGTAGTGTCACAACATTTTTTACATTCTTTTTCCATTAAAAGTTGATGCTTTGTATTTTTACTTTATTCATCTTTAATCTTTATTTAAAATTATTCATCTTCTGTGTTTAGTTTCAAATTTTGTATTTTTACTTTTTCATACTAGACTATTTGGAACCGATTTCTTAGATTTATAAATAAGCAATTCTACAAGCATGCTTTTGCCCAAGTATGATACTATAATATTCAGCCAGCAAAGCACAAAGCTAAATATTAAACTAGCTATTTTATTTTAATGTTATAGTTGCTTTTTGATTCAAATTATCTATATTAAGCAAACTACAATATTAATCAGCAAAACAGACTGAAGTATTCCATTTTGAATTCACTTTTTCATTCAAACTAGCTATGAATTGTTAATCTTACTGAGAACTAGCGTTAAACGCTGATAACATGATTTTCAAAAACAATTGGAAGAGGTGTAAAACAGCATATCGATTATTTCCATAAATATCAATGGAATATTGAAATCTGTGTTCGTATAAATTGTAGATATTCATTTTCAATTTATCTAAATGGCACCAATGAATTTCCATTTAAACACTGGATTTGCTTCATCAAGTTCAAGCAATAAAAGTGGTTTAGATGAAGGTGCTAACTCTTTAGAATGATATTCTATGTTCAGAGGATTTTAAGCGTTCAATGTTTGAGAAGCAGTTAGAAGAGATGTTCATTAACTAACTAAAGCAAGGTAGAAGTAGTTAACTTCTACAAATGGGTGTGGCTATATGTCATACACTTCCCAATGTGAGTTTCGGCCTTAGTTAATAATTACTGTGTATGTTTATTTAATGTGTTATATCATTTTGCATAGCATGTTTTTAACAAGCTATTAAGTTAACTTTTGTTAACATAAATTTACTACAAAATATAGAGACATGAACTTTAATCTGGATCTTCCAATGCTCAAAACTTTAAATATAATATTGAGCATGAGCAATAGTTAAAGTTAATATCTTTTAGAAGGACATTGCCAACAGGTAATGTATTACACTTGCAACAGAGCCTGATGCCTTATTGGCAATTGAAGCATTTGCCATAAATATAACTACAGCAGTTCCCACACCTCCGACTGACCCTATATCCTCACTTGCAACCGAAACTCTACACCCACTTGCAAAATTGTAAAACTAACACAAGTAGGAAAGTACTTCATTTAGTTCTTACTTGAACGATATAAGCTCCGTGAAGAGTGACTCAATTTACAACATCATTCAGAATTACACTTAATCAATGCATTATGAGCAATAATATACCGAATACATTCTGCTATCTTCCAGACAATGCACTTTTCCTACATTATACATGAACACGTGCCATTATGTGTGTCGTATTCAGTTTACTTTCAAAGTTATCTATATGCTTTTTATCCTGCAGCATGCAACCTTTACCGCAATAATATGCAAGAGCAAGCAAATGTAACGAGACTGAATCAAAACTGCTGCTCTCATTCTCTTTTGGGATTTTCCTTACCACTATTCCTCTGCTTGCTAGCTCGCTTTATAACATTAAGGATTCCCAAGCGCCTGCAATTCTTTCAAACTGTTCTTATAAACTGAGCTGACAATAACCAAGCCATCAATTTGCGTTCCTACATCAACCAGCCAAATTTTGCATAGAAACATTACATCTTTATTTCATCAGAAATATTCAAGTACTCCGTTGTTTGTAATAAATAGATTACGCTTTTCCTATTTTCTTCTGAAATTTTATCATCCTGTACAATGTGTTTAGATGGTGAAAACATCAGCCAATTTACTACTATTTCATATATCTATATTAGATGCTGGCTTTTTTCTGAAAAACATTTGTTATTCCTGTTAAATAATTATGTGTTCCATTAATGGAAATAACTGCCAATCTGCTACATTTTTAACACCTTTATTCAATAAATTTTAGTTAGTCATATATCAATTTTAACATTAACTAGCACTATTTTCAAGGGAGTAATGGCTGTAGTATTTACAATGGAGAAAAATTACATAATATTTGGTATAATTAAAACCTACAATTAACTACAAAACTGTTTGCTTATAACTTTGCAACAATAGTATACATTTCTTTTAATAGAACAACCATAGAAATATGGATATAAGGACTTCACATTAGTATGAACTTTGCATTAGATAACTAAAAATTTTTTAACATCAAATCCGTATGCGAAGCACGGGTTCACACTAGTTTGGATTAAGAATGAACGAGAGAAGAGGATATGAAAAGGCAATTATTGAACTTTATATATAATAGAATAGATTTCACATCTACATATCATCACAACCATTTTGAATATATTTTAGACATATTCATTTATATATCGATCATATTTAATCAATAATAAAATTAAATAATCAAAATGAAATAGGATTTTATTAAATAACTAAATTGGATCTAATTTCAATTAGTCGATCTCATGTACCCATCAAGGTCCAATTAGGAATTATTTTTGAAATTTATCCATTTTACCCATGGCTAGCCGGGCCAGTTCCAATAATAGTATTGGAGATCAAATGGTTTATGTGGTCTAATTAGTCAACATTTAGGGTCAATTGATTAAACTTATCTGTCTAATAGGTATCTAGAATAGTATAGTGTCTGGGCTTGGGGTTGAATAAAAAGTATTCTCCCCTCCTTGGCCATTAGCCTGGTCCAATGGGTGGAGTAAGTCCAAAAGGTTGACCAAGACGTAACGCTTAGAGTTATGTGTGCGTTGGATTAATTGTCAAATTATGATTTAAAATTTTAAAATATATTTTAAATTTAAATGTTAGGTCTAAAATATAAGAGAAATTTTATAAATGCTATAAAATAAATAAAAAAATCAAAATTGTTTTATGAAATAGATACAACAATTTTCATATTTTTAATATTTAATTAATACGCTTAATTGAATATATAATTAATTAAAAGTTAATTAATTTAAATATATATACATATGTTTTTATATATACATAACTATAAAAGTTATAGTTAAATATTTATCTTAACTTGATGAAGATGAATAAAATAAATTTTTCAAAATTACTAAAAATATTTATTGAAATGTTTAATTAAAGAATTAATATATATATATATATAACTATAATGGTTGTAGTTAATTATTCATCTTAAATGGTTTAGGATGAATAAACTAAAATTTCTAAAAATTTAAAAATAAAAATTAACTAATAGTTAATTATAATTTAATTAATAAGATACACGTATACATTATATATGTTAATTAAATTATAATAGTTATAAATAAATTAAACTTATATATATATATACACATAATATAAGTGGAACTATAAGAAATCCGAAATGATTTTGAATAAATACTTATGTATGGTATACGTACGGTGATTTTATATGTGTCCGACACTTGAATCACGAGGGTATTTAATAAGAATACATTATTCTTTAGATCGATATCACTCAAAATATATTAAAGATTATGAATCTTTAATATAAGTTGTCATTTATCATTTATATATTAATAAATTACTTGCATGCACACTAGATGTTGAGAAAATTCAAGCTAGAGCTATTATGTGTAGTGCTATTAATATATTACCTAGACAAGGTAAGATGCATTCATGTATTAGTCGAGCAAACTTAAGGTACATGCACTACAGTTAGGCCGTCGTGAAATGATAGGTGAGAGTGAATAATCTCTGTTGATTTGTTAAGAAAACTCAAGGTCAATGTTAAGATTAGGGCAAAGACCACAGTTAGGAGTAGTTAATGATACAACCAATAAATAGTTATCCATTGCTTGCGAGCCTATGATTTGTTTAGTAAACTCAAGGTCAATATCCCAAGTCAAGTGAGTCCTGACACTCACTAGAGAAATTGAAAGATTTTTATATTTCTCTTAGGGTTTTAGGGATTGTAAAAATATAGTGGGAGCCTTAAGGAAAAAACGAAATGAATATATTTAACTTTTCTAATATTATAAGAACATTTGCTATGTAACTATAATAATTTACCTAAATTAAATTTGCTGCATAATGACTAGCATAAGATTATGTCATGAAAATGATAAGCTCACCGTACCCAACTACACTGACTGGTTAAGAGCGATAAAAATAGCACTCACCTAAGAAAGATTATGGTTCGAAATATATGAAACTTTAAAAATTAAACCACACTGAAGGTGTGAATCCTGATATGGTTAAGACTTATAACACTTGGGTTGCTATTTGTGACATAGCCTAAGCTTTCGTGTTGTCTACTTTAGAAAAATCATTGTAGAGATAATACAAGTACATGATTATCCAAAAATTCTTTGATAACTATAACGACCTGTATTTTACATATCAAAGTATCGTAAATTATTATTTTTAAAATCTAAATTGCGTCGCATGAGCTATAACTTTGGGCAATGTTGGGTTGTGAGATTTTTGAACCTAAGAAATTTTATCGGATGACTTTACCCTTGAAAACTTATGATCATTGCAACTTTTAATAGAAGCTGAATCAACATTCGAAATCACTTCCATTGGAAAGATATAATAGTTTCTCTTTTTGTAGAGTGATCGTAATAGTGATTTGGACTTCCTAGCAAGGTGATATAACCCTTTGAAGTTAAATAGTTTTTGAATAGCTTAATGGGTACTTAAAGAAGGTTTAACCTATGCCCATAGGCCCATTTCGAGATTAGAGCTAAGTGGGGTTAATGAGACATCTCCCATGTCATCTCCCCTTCCCAAAATAGCTCTAAACCACCACTAACCTCCTCCAACCCAACCCTTTTCTTCACTTTAATCAGCTTAAACATGTCATTAATGGGTAATTAGTGAGGGGAGTGGAAAATTACTATTTTGGCATCTTGGAATTTGTGAAACTTGTTATCGTACTTTATATTTGTTTTGGGATTCATTTATTTTGGTATGAGAGGAGCGATTTTACACATCTCACTACCCTATATATGTCCATATTTTAAAAATGATGCCTTTAAGTTGTTATAGAGAGTTAAAAACGTGTAACGCCCCGCCTTATACCTATATTACTAGAGTGTATTACAAAGTAATACCGTCTAATAATACAGAGAATGAGATTTTTTAAGAGCGACCAAACATGAATATTCCCTTGGGCTAACACCGTCACATCTTTCTTACCAAAATTTGAAGATCTGAACTGAATAGTTGACTTGAACGGTATCGACACATAGCAATACACATGATGGATACAATACAATTCAGAACAATATGTAATAACATAGAGAATGCAGAATCACAAAACACAGCGAAATATTATAACATACGGACACGAGGGTACAAAGATAAGTGAGTTTACAAAATAGAAGAACTAGGCTCACATAATACATATATGGATATAGGCTATAACACGATTTAAATATACATGATCACAAAGTAAACATATCATACAAAGTATACTACATACATGAAACTCTAATATCCTAATGACGTATAATACATTATAACTCTACCATCATAGCTAGCAAAACATCCATAGTCTCTGAGTCCCAGTACCTGAAATATCTCGGTCTGGCCCGAGCATTATAATAAAATAATACCCGGATCAGACTATCTCTAAATATCAAAGGGTAAGATCTCAATAATAAAGATATCAATTGTAACAAGATATATCCAACAATAATTAACATACAAGTGATCTCGACAATACTCAAGTCTATTATAGACTACCATACACAAATATGGTGATTCATACATAGTTATTTCAAATCAATAAAACCAAAATAAATCCATATAAGGCTATTACTAATCAAAGTTACTGTCCCTTTATGGACAAAATATTAAGGTATGGTCCCCTCCTGGATAGTCATAAAACATAAACTAATCACAACATGTCATAAAATCATCTCAAGT
This sequence comes from Allium fistulosum, assembly GCA_030737815.1. Taxonomy (NCBI): domain Eukaryota; kingdom Viridiplantae; phylum Streptophyta; class Magnoliopsida; order Asparagales; family Amaryllidaceae; genus Allium; species Allium fistulosum. Next base: position 1,185,505,986 of record CM060904.1, on the reverse strand, counting down.
CTCTCATGGACTATCATCTTAAATATGGTGTTACATATCAAAATCTTCGAAGCACAAAAAGGGAATTCATACCCAAATATAGAATGCTACGAAGAATACATGGGAACAAATACCCGATTATACTCATAGATAATCACTGGTAGTTTGGTCAGTTGCTAACACTATACTAGCAGTTTAGTTGGTTGCTAACATCACACTAGTAGTTTAGTCGGTCACTAACACCATACTAGCAGTTTGGTCGATTGCTAACACCACACTAAATACTTCGACTAATAGGATATTCTTAGTGCTAATTGCTCTCTTCCAAGGGGAGACTGATAAGAAAAGCTCTAGGAGTTTGGCCCACTAAAATCCTACAGTCCATCGGTACTGGACATCCATAACATATGTTCAACCTAAAATCGCATTGCTAAGGTGCCATGCCTACGATCGAATGACACAAGTGTTATGATATCGAATGTAGGCCATGGTTGAGACTGCTGGTTTAGTGGTATAGGGCTAAAACGAATGCCACGACTCGGGGTGCGACCTCCATCGTCAAGCCGCTAGGTCGAACAACTAGCTTACAAGTCAAGCTATCAAATGCACTAACTAATATAACGTGTTATACAATAACTCACATCCCCAAGATACTATTGATCACGAAGTGTTATAAACTTATTGGATAGTAATTACTAAAGTAACACTATGTGTCCTATAACCACTTGGTGTTTCTAAAATATTTACTATTAGTTAGTAAATTCCACTACCAAATATTCTATGCAAATAAGTCGTATAATTAAATAATGGAGTGATAACTAATGTCCCATAACCACTTGTTACTACTGAATTATTTAAGTATATTTCTCGTTTCATATAAAAGAGTAATTAAATCAGATAGTCATATGTTTATGGAAGTAAATTTTCAAAACACTTTCCTTAGAAAATACAACGATTTCCCAAGTTCTTTAAAAACCCCACTTTTTGATTACAAATAATAATATATATATTTCAAAAAATATTATTGCTAAAATCCGATAATTAAAAATTCCTTTATCTAAAATTCCACAATCGAATTCATATGCAAAATAATATTTTCATTTCAAGAAACTTATATATTTTCATAAACAATTATTTATAGCCAAACAAGCAGTTAACATCAATTGAATCCCGGTTTTAAAACCACTTAAAAATTTCCATAACCACACTATTAAATGCCTTCCATAAACACACAATTAAAACACCAATTAATTCAATAAAATGATAAAATTATCTTTATTAAGTCATTATTCTTGCTCCATAAATCTCAGTTCAAAAACACAAAAAATTGAGCAAGAAACATCTTGAAATAGCACGCAAACGAACTAGCAAACAAAACACACGGGTTTAACCTGGAGCTTACTGCTCTAGATTTTCACCCAGCAGTCGACTGGATCAAGTTAACTAGTTGACCGGTCGAGGCATTCCTCGAGAAGTAATGCTCCAGGTCATGACCACTTTGACCAGAGGTCGATTTCCGACGACTTGAATGAATTTTTTGCCTACTCCTATTGTTTCAAAACACATATAAACACCCAATTAAGCCTATGGTACCATCTGGAGAAAATCGGATAGCACCTACCTTTGTATTATGTTCAATTTACACAACAAAATGAAACAAGCAATCAACAAAACTACTATAATTTAACATGCAACCCATATTTAGGCGAAGTTGTGAGTTTAACTCACCTTATAGCCTTGTTACAATTCTACCTTGCCTTTATCTTCAAGCTAGAACTCAATTTCCCCAAATTAAACCATAATTTTCCCAGAAATTTTGGGATTTTATTTGAATTTAAAAGGTGGGATTTTGCTTGATATTTGGTTTTGTGAATAAAGAGGAAACAAGTTTCTGTTTTACTGTAAGAAGATAATGAACATAGTGTTCATTTTGTTAAGTTCAAAAGAGGACAATTCTCTCTTTTACACACACAGTGTGCTGAATTTAATTTAAGCCCAAACCCAATATTAAATAAAAGAATTAAACTCTTTTACACTAATTTTCTCACCTTTTAAAACACTATTTTCCAAACTGGTTTCACCCCTAAAAATTTACACAAAAATACTACAATATATTTCAGTCTTTTAACTTCTCATTAAAAAGAAAGAAATATAATTTAAACAATTATTTTGACCTCTTTTTTTAATATTTAAAACATAATAATGCTTCATTTCAACTAAAAGGCCAAATACAACACTTTTATTGTTTTAACACAAATAAACTCATTTTTACCTAAAAAATAATTTACACGATATTTAAAAAACATTAATACATTCTTTAATGAGTTTTAAAACAAGAATTTACATCATTAAATTCCCTTTACACAATATTTCTCAAATTCACTACTTATAGAAAATACACAATTTTGATTAGCACAATGTACTCTCTTCATTATAAATTCTAAAAATAAGTTATAATACTTCTAAAATTATTATTCAATCTTTTTAGAAAGATTTCAACACATTATTTTACACAACACCATTTTTAATCCAAATTTTTAACTTATAAGAAACCCCTAAAAATCCAATTACACAAACTCCTTTATTATTGAATCCTTAAAACTTTAAAATATAAATAGAAGAATAATCCCTTCATAACCAAATTCCAAATACACAATCTTTATTTAGAAACCATTTTAAATACTAACATTCTTAAATTTCCATTATTATTCCCCGAATAATTATTAATAAATTCAATTCAAGGTACTGAATAAAGAGGGTTGTTACAAAACGTTTACAAACTTAGATCTAACTTAAGTGACATCTTTAAAATGATTTTTAAAAGATAAATATGAAACTTGATTCATTTTTGACCATCTTACAAAACAACCCATCATTTGATGTAATGTTAGATCTAGGGCATTATATATGATTGAACTGGATTGGAATATGAGTTATATGGATGTTGTGCATTTGATGTATGTGCTTGTTGTTGTGTTTTTAATCCATTTTCATATAGTTAGAGAATGTCCATCATTTGAGTGATTCGGTAGGAAAACGTGTGTGAAATGCGGTTTGACCTGAATGTATAGTTTGTGGAGACAAAGAGAGTTTACAAAACAAGTCGCATCAGAAAAGGACGTGATTTGAGGTGGAAAAATCATGTTGGCATTAATGGCAAAATTATGTCAATAGTGGAGTACTTGGTGGGAATTGCATGATGACTTCAGGTTGAAATGCTGAGTGCTTTAGGGCTTTGATTGGGGAGCTTCGGGCTAAGAAGAATTGTTTCCAAGGAGTTTAAGTGAAAATTTGGTTAAGTAAACAACTCAATACCGAGTTGTTTATCTCCGTTAGACTTGGTTTCTTGGGGGAATTCCAGGCGCTACTTAGGAATGGATGACTACAACATCTGTAGCGCTTAGCTTTTGGCCTCCGGATATGGGAGTTATAACTTGTTATTAGAGCATGGTTTATGAAAACTTTAAACCAAAAATGGTTTTTAAAACATAATCCTAAGGAATTAGAGTAAGATTGGGGTATGGGATAATGCTATAGTAATGTAATTGTATTTGTTATATATAAGTATACGCTTTATTTCTAGTCTCCTATCCTTGTTAGGTTATTTTTCTATTTCTCATAGGGTTTGAATACAGATATGGAAGGAAGAAGAGGAAGAGTTAAACCAGGAGTGGAAGGCACCGATGGGAATGCCAGGCCTAATGTGAGAAGAGGTCAAGGTCAGGCATAAGCAGAGAATGTGGGTGCGGAGTCCCGCAAGTTGGAATGGAAGCTATGTATCCGTTCTTCGTGAATATAGCGCAGGCAGGTGTTGCTGCTGGAGTAGTGGGAGGAGGAGTTCCAGGAGCTCCAATTGTCAACAACTATGCAAAGTTGAGTGGGGACTACATTAAGCTTGGAGGGAAGCCGTTTGTTGGAATAGTAGATGCCATTGAGGTAGAAATTTGGTTGTTGCACCGCGAAAGGATTTTTGCAGATTTGGGGTTCAATGACTAGCAAAAGAGGAGGTTGGCATCCAGACAGCTTCAGGGAGCCGCTTTGTTTTGGTGGAACGGTGTGACGGATGGTGTGGATGAGGAAACTTTGTCATGGGCATATTTCAAGGGAAGGTTCCAGGAGAGGTTTATGTCTACAATGGCATAGTCAGCTCTAATTAGGAAGTTTGCTGAGTTAGAGCAACGGGAGATGTCAGTTCTGGAGTATGCTAGAAAGTTCGAGGAGTTGGCCCGATATGGGTATGCTTCAGTGGATACAGTCATGAAGAGGAACGAGAAGTTTATCAGGTGGTTGAAGCCTGAGTTAGCTAGGGCCACATTACCTTATATTAGAGATCCTTCTGACTTTGTAGTGGAGATGGCCTTAAGGCATGGGGAGATCCTTGATTCTCTAAAGAAGAGTAAGGCTAAAGAAGTCCAGGTTGGGCAGAATCAAAAGAGGAAGTTCTTTCCTAAGAAAGGTGCTCAGAAGGGTGGAGCAGCTAAGAAGGGGAAGTCTGAGATTGTTTGCTTAAAGTGCGACAAGAAGGGGCACTTTGCTAATGAGTGTCGTGTTGGGAAGGCTAAGGAGGTGGCTGGAAAGAAGAATGTCAGGTACTTCAACTGTAACCAGATTGGACATTATAAGAGCCAGTGCAAGGAGCCCGCAAAGGATGGAAAGGGCTAGGTGTATGCATTAGAACCTGCTGCTTCTAAGCCAACAGCTCAGGAGAAGGAAAAAGGCAATTTTGGGAGGTACGCTTCAGATTCATGGTATGCCTGTTAGCGTTCTATTTGATACTGGTACATCTTATTCTTTTATATCTAGATGTTTGATAGATAAGCTTAACCTAGAACCCTCTTATTTAGTTACTTCCTTATGGGTTGCGAATCCAATGGGATGGTATGCAACACTAGGGTTGAGATGCGGCCAATTAGAGTTTGACCTGTTAGGTCATACTTTTTTTTACAGTTTGCATGTGTTTGATTTTGTGGGGTTTGGGATTATTCTTAGGATGGACTAGTTAAGTGAGTACGATGCTAGGATATTTTGCCAGGATAGGAAAATATCGCTTAGACACCTAGATTGTAGTGATCAGATAGTTTATGCCGTAGAAGGTTCTAGCGGTGAAGTGAATGCTTTGTTGGTTGCTATGGAATCGGAAGATGAGTTGAGTCAAGTTTTCGTGGTTAGAGAATTCGTAGATATGTTTGAGCCTGTAGTTGGATTGCCGCCGAAACGAGCCATTGAGTTTCAGATAGATTTGGTTCCGGGAGCAGAAACTGTGAGTGGACCGCCAAGCAGAATGACCCCTACAGAGATGAGGGAATTGAAGGTGTAGTTGGTGGATTTGGAAGGCAAGAATTTTATCGGGCCAAGTAGTTCGCCTTGGGGAGCAGTCGCAGTGTTTGCTAAGAAGCCGATGGATCATTGAGGCTATGTATCGATTATCGTAAGTTGAATGAGAGGACGATAAAGAATCAATATCCATTGCCGAGGATTGACGATTTGTTCGACCATTTGAGTGGAGCCATGGTATTCTCGCAGTTGGATTTGGTGACAGGTTTCCATCAACTCATAGTAGCAGAGGATGGTATACCTTTGACGACATTTAGGACCAGATATGGGTCATACGAATGGTTAGTTATGCTGTTCGGACTGACTAATGCACCATCTTTCTTTGTGGATTTGATGAACCGGGTTTTCCGAGAGCACTTGGATAGGTTCGTATTGGTTTTCATAAATGATATCTTGGTATACTCTAAGGATGAAAGAGAGCATTAAGTTCATCTTAAAGCGGTGCTTGAGACGCTGATACAGCATCAGCTGAAGGCGAAGTTCTCGAAGTGTCATTTCTGGAAGAAAGAAGTGAAGTTTCTTGGTCATGTACTCTCAGAGAAAGGGTTATCAATGGATCCGACTAAGATTGAAGTAGTGAATAGTTGGAAGAGACCCGAGATAGTGACAGAGATAAAGAGTTTTCTTGGGTTGGCTGGTTATTATCGGAGGTTTATTAAGGATTTTTCATGGATAGCGGCGCCGATGACCAAGCTAACGAGAAAGGATGTAAAGTTTGTGTGGACCGATAAGTGTGAGGAAGCATTCCAGAGTTTGAAACACTTATTGACCCATGCGCCTGTGTTCATTGTTCCAGAAGGGAATCAGGATTTGGTGGTTTACACCGATGCATGTGGAACAGGATTAGGAGCTATGCTGATCAGAGAGCTAAAGTTATTGCCTATGCTTCTAGACAGCTTAGGCCGCATGAGGTCAGATATTCGACGCATGATTTAGAATTGGCTACAGTGATTTTTGCATTGAAGGTGTGGAGACATTACCTTTTAGGAGAAAGGTTTGAGTTATATACAGATCATAAGTCGCTGAAATATTTGTTCTCTCAGAAGGAGCTGAACATGAGACAGTAGAGGTGGTTAGAGTTTAGCGCTGCTTATGATTTTGGAATTGAGTACACACCAGGGAAAGGAAACAAGGTTGCAGATGCACTTAGCAGGAAACATCAGAATGCAGTATTGGCAATGATTGATGAGGGGAAGGATTTAGAAGCATTAGCAGATTGCAGTGGAGATCTGAGGTTGGGTCTAGCGGAGAAACCATAGTGTTATCTTGTTTGGAAGTTCTACCAGTGATGAACGAGAGGATTGCTTCTAAGCAGGAAGAGGATCCAGTATTAGCTGAATGGATCAGGAAGCTAAAAGATGGAACCGAGAGCGATGACTTGAAAGATTTCAGTCTTGACCAGAATGAGAGGTTAAGAAAGAAAGGAAGATTATGTGTTCCGAGTGTAGGAAACATAAGGAAAAAAGTCTTAGAAGAATGCCATCGTTTGAAATTCTCCATTCATCCAGGAGGTACTAAGATGTATCAAGATATGAAGAGGAGTTTCTTTCGGGAAGGTATGAAGCGAGATATTGGGTTGTGTGTGAAGCAGTGCATGATTTGCCAGCAGGCAATGGCCGAACACCAGAAACCAAGTGGGTTGCTTCAACCATTAGATATTCCAATATGGAAGTGAGATTCTATCTCCATGGATTTTATTGACGGGTTGCCAAGGTTGAACAGAGGAAATGATAGTATATGGGTCATAGTGGACAGATTGACCAAGAGTGCCCATTTCATTCCAGTTAGGTCAACCAGAACGACACCTGTTTTTCCAAAGTTGTTTATGATGAATGTGGTTAAACTGCATGGAATTCCTAGTAGCATAGTAAGTGATAGAGATCCCTTATTCACTAGCGAGTTCTGGAAGAGTCTGTAGGAAGTTTTGGGAACCAAGCTCAAGATGAGTACTGCTTACCATCCGCAGACAGATAGGCAAACAGAAAGGGTTAACAAAATCTTAGAGGATTTTTTAAGAGCTTGTGTTCTAGATTTCGGGGGATCATGGGAAGACCATCTGCATTTAGTCGAGTTTTCGTATAACAACAGTTATCAGACTAGTATTGGGATGACACCGTTCGAAGCTTTGTATGAAAGACCATGCAAATCTCCCGTATGTTGGTTAGAGACCGGGAATAGGTTGGTTCTTAGTCCGGATTTGGTCAGGGAAGCTGCAGAAAAGATTGAGGTCATTCGGGCTAGAATGAAGGAGGCTCGGTCTAGGCATAAAAGTTATGCAGATAAAAGACGGAAAGATCTAGAGTTCTCAATTGGAGATAAATTTTTTGTCAAAGTGTCACCGATGAAGGGTGTGATTAGATTTGGAAATCGGGGAAGTTAGCACCGAGATTTGTTGGACCTTTTCCTATTGTTGAGAGAATCGGGAAACTCGCATATAGAGTTGAGTTACCGAGAAGTTTAGCAGGAGTCCACGATGTTTTTCATGTGTTAGAGACCCGGAGACTAGTATTGCACCGACCGTGCTAGATGATTTAGTAGTAAAACCGTATTTGACTGTAGTGAGGAAGCCTATTCGTATTGTTGCAAGAGATGAGAAGAGGCTTAGAACCAAGACGGTCAGATTAGTCAAAGTCTAGTGGAGCGACGATGACAGAGACTGTACTTGGGAGATTGAGAGCAGGGTTAGAGATACTTATCCTGACTTGTTTGATGGTATGTTTTACCTTCTTGTTTGATTTATTGTGTGCCTTATCGTAATTTCGAGGACTAAATTCTTTAAGGAGGGGAGTCTTTAACACCCCAGATTTTTGGTAACATTATTTAGAATATTTAATTAGCTAAATTAAATACAATAATGTGTTGATTAGGGGATTGAGATTTGATTTTAATTAAGGGGTAGCCTTGCCATGTAACAAATGAACGAAAGAGAAGTTAAAATGAAATAGGAGGAGGGGTAAAATAGGAAAGAGACCATTCCTATATCTATAACCCATGGCCGTGTAAATTATACATGTTTATTTCATTCTTAAATTTTTAAAATAAGGGGCCGACCACCATTAACAAGGAAAAGAGGAAGAAAGCTAGGAAGAAGCTAATTCAAATCAAATCTATTCATATCTCAATCTCTTTAATCTCTAAAGCTAAGGTGAATAATGTTTACATCTCATTTTTGATTGTATTTTCGGTTTTTAAATGATTGTCGAATATTTTGCATTGATTTGCCATGATTTTGAATGATGGAATGAATATATATACTTGTTGATGAATTATGGTTATTCATATTGAATTTATGATATTTTAAGGTGAAAACCCTATTAAATGACATCCAAATGCCTTGCAAATTTTTACAAAGATCATAAATATTATTTTGGAGATGTGTTTCAATTTTAAGATTTTTCTGAATTTTCGTGGAAATAATATGAATTTTCTAGTAAAGAAAATGGTATTTTGGGTTATAAATTAACTACGGGTAAATAATTAATTGTTTGGGTCTGAAATTTTTATATGTTAGAAAACATATATAATGTGATTTTCTGGAATTTTTCTAGATTTTTCCTAAGTGTTTTAATGGTTATATAAAATTATTTAAGGTATGGGACTTAAATTTTTTATATAATTTAAAGGAGGAGAAAGGGCTTTTTGAAAAATGTATAAATTGTTAAATCTAGAAAGTCGACAGCACTTTTGAAAAGAGAAACCTTGCAGCCAATCAGATTTAAACAAACAAGGGTTAGTTGCAAAAGAATAGTTTAAAAGTACAAATAAATAGGTTTTTCACTGTTTCGTCTCTTTCGGCACCAGGTTCTACCTCCATACCATCGCCTCCGACACAGTCGAAACTAATGCATATGGTATCGGGCAACTAGTACGTAATGAATTGGATGTGGGTGAAAGGTATAGGGTCAAAACCAGGGGGTTTCGAAGGGGTTGAAGCATTGTTTTGGTTTTAAAGTAAAATGCACCTGCTTTCTTTCGACTATGATGCTTTCGACTTAGTTGGCTTTCGACTAGGTCAAATGAAAGAATGGTTTCGATTGGGTTACGCTTTTGTTTTTAAATGCTTGCTTTCGACTGAGTCGAAACCTTTAGCTGCCTCTTCCTACCTTTCTATCCAAATGGTTTTGAAGGGGTTCCTTTTGTTTTCTAAAACATGGCCGCCTCTCCAATGCTTTCGAAGGAATCGTTTCGACACCATTGTTGAATATGCTAGTATATGATTTTTGTTTGATGATAATAAACATATATATATATATATATTCATTTAAATGTATTTGTTAATGTGCTATTTTATTTTTCACATAATTAAATAAATATTTGCCGAATAAAATAAATAACACAGAATTTAAATTCAAATGGATATTTTATTCAAACAAATATTTATTACAATTTTGAATAGTACAAATTTGAGCTCTCACTATATATATACAAATTTCAAATACATTACAATTTCAATCACATCACAATTTTTCATTTACAAATGCACCTCACTACATATCACTCATTCACTCGTATTTATCTTCAACCCTATTCCAGATTGAATCCAGCATCTGAGCAATCTGCAAAATAAACACTAACGCGGTAAAATTGAAAAGAAAATATTTTCCAGTGTAAAATAAAATGATTTTTAAAAATATTATTTGCCTCAGTTATTTGGGTTGTTCGTCGTCTTTTAATTTTGAATTCATCATAAACGAACAGCTTGTGACATGCACATTGTATCACTGTACATGCCACAAGGCCGTGCACACCAATATACACTTGATAAATTTACAGGGACAGGTGAACACAAGGTCAAACCCAATTACAAGCCGGGTTCAACTCAAGTGCAATAAATAAAGTCACGATACGAGCACAAGGTCAAACCCAAGCTATAAGCTGGATTCAACACATGTGCAAGTTCAATAAAACGGTCAAGAGAAATAAGACCAGGCCCAAATGTACATGAACACATGTCAACATCTAATGGTGAAGCAATTTCAAAAAGAGATATATACATCAATAATATGAATCAAGTGCATATGAACCCAAACAACAATGTAATTACCAGAGTCCATCATGCAAGCAAAATTACATGTATACATATGCAACAGACATGTGTGCATACACATTGGAACCTGACTCAAGGTACAATGAGGTGAAGATATCAAGTGCACCAGTACTAAATAGAAGTATGGATGAGCTCACATATATATAAACAATGCCAACAATATGGATACAGTGAAGTATACAAGCAAATGCAGACTGCATAAGAATGAATATACAATACAACAAAGTAGACTGAAACAAAGTGCACTGTGCAGTCGAATGAAATGTCGAAGATCAGACACAACATAATACAACATAGAAATGTGGAAGTGCAGATCATACATTGAACCAGTGAAAACACAGCAGTGTGCAAATGACGACTACAAGACCAAGCCGTGCACATGTAAACAAAACCAGATACAAATTCAAGTGAAACACAGTACAAGCTCAACAACAAAGCTTAAATCAACACCAACTGAATACAAGTCAAGAAACAAAATGCTCCAAGACAGACTGAAGATTCAAACATGAGTGCAATAGGACAACTCGGCTAGCATGAACCAGATAGACCAGTGAACAGCAAGTGGCCAGAGGAGCAAATGAAGTACACAAGTGAATGGCAACAAACATCAAAATTTCATATGCAATCAGGTCTCAACAGCATAGACTCGAAGGAACAAGCCAATGTGACAGCAATGCATATAGACCAGACAAGATCATAGAGATGACACTGAGTACACATATAAAACTATGGACAATGCTAACAAGTAACATATATATATGCTACAGAGACCAAAGAACCAAGCTACTAGACATAGAGTTTCAAACAAAGTCAAAATATCATCACAAAATCAAAGTATCGAAGTCATAGTGAAAAATGCAATGTACAAGTACAGGATACAACGATGCAGAAGTTCGAACCAAAAATAAGGTCGCAGGGGATTTCAAATCAAAGTCAAATTTGAATTGTAGAAAATCGAAACCGTGGTGAGCAAGAAAAAATTCCCAAAGCAATTCGAAGCCATGATGAGCAAGCCATCGTCAAATTATACGAAATTGAAGAAGTCAGAAATCATCTCAAGCATTCAAACATAATCAAGCGCCCGAACAAAATTATTGAAGAATTCAAATGAATTTATACAAACAAAAATATAGGAATTCGAATCCTATAAAACCCAATCATCATCGGCTGTAAAAAGCATCGAGTTCAAGCAAGCTAAACAGTAAAGCAAAAGCAACAAATTACATACCAATTCATAGCCGAACTCGATCAAATTGAACGAGCCGTGTTCAAATCGAAGAAACAGTCGATTGCCAAAGCAAATCAGAGGAATAGCAGTTGTAATTGACAAAAAATTAGTCGGCTTCATCAATTTATCACAAGCCCTAGTTTTCGCACAGAGGAAAGAACGAGCAAGAAGCCATTTTCACAAACAAAGAAGAGAACGGGCCGACATAAATAAAAGGAGAAAGGGATTTTGTTTATCACCTACTTTTTTTTGGGCCGACATTCTTTGGGCTTCTATCTTTTAAAAATTAGGGTTTTTTGTTTAAATTGTCTTTTTAATTTGTAATTTATGTTTAAACTATTGTAAAGTCTAGTCGTGTGACTAGGGGACAAACTACGATGGTGTAGTTCGAGAATTCGCAACTCAGTGGCTGAGTTGTGGCAGGGTTTTGAGCGTAGAGTTAGGTTAGTCGATAGCGGGTGTCGCGAGTTTACGTGTGTAAGCGTCTGACTACTTAATTTCTGGTAGAAACCTTGGGGGCAGCACGTAGGCAGGGTTTTGCCGAAGCTGGGTAAATTTGTGTGTTCTATTTTCTGCTTTTATTATTCTACTATTATCTGTGATGCTGTTATTCTGCTATATATGTGTTGAAATAATTTTATACTTCCGCATTAAATTTTTATAATTAATAGTATCACCCTATATCTGTGTTGAAATAATTTTATACTTCCGCATTAAATTTTTATAATTAATAGTATCACCATATTCACCCCTCCTCTAGGGTGAAATCGATCCTACAACCATCACTTTATTACTTAGGAAATGGTTTCGAAACAGATGCTTTCGACTTAAATGTTTTTAAAACCCTTTTTCTATGTTTGAAGTAAAACCCAAATGGTTTCGAAAGAGATAGTTTTAAATGGTTTCGAAACAAATGCTTTTGACTTTAATGGGTTTCTGATCCTTTTGCTCTACTTGAAGGCAGAGTCCAAATGGTTTCGACCAAGACGATTTTCAATGATTTCGAAGGAATGAAATTTTCTTTGGTTTAGAAAGGTTTCCACATGTTTAAATTGAACCCAAAGTGCTTTAGAAAGGATTGAGTTTTAACTGTTTCGAAAGGTTATAATGGATGGTTTCGAAAGGGGTGATTCCCCAGGGTTTCGAAAGAGATGAAAGGAATGGTTTTTCCTATGTTTTCGAAAGGCAATATTTAAAGGTTTCAAAGAGGGATGTCTAATGTTTTGAAGCTTTCAAAGGAAAAGCTTTTAATGGTTTTGAAAGGGTCACTTTCAATGGTTTCGAAGGGGTTACCTTCAAGGTTTTCGAAAGGGTTGTTTAAAGGTTTTAAACAAAGGTTTTGAATGTATTGAATAGGCAATATAGCCTAAGTGTTTTCAAGGTAAAAAGGTTTTTAACTTGTTTTGGAAGGATAGTTAATCCTCATTAAATCTTATCAACATTATTTTGAGTAAAGTGTATATATATCATGGCAATATAGCTTAGAGTAAAGCTAAGAATATATTTTCCTTGTATAAGTATGATTTAAAGGTTAAATCGTTTTGAAAAGGTTTTCAAGAAAAAATTAAAGGGTAGTTAACCCTAAAAAATAATTTGGATAGTTAGTCTATTTTGATTCGGACAGTTAGTCCAGTTTGCGGGCAGTCGGCCCAATTGTATGGACAGATAGTCCATTTGTAGCTTAATGGACCTTGTTATTATGTTGTGTATAGATAGTTCACTTATTATTTGTTTTATGGACAGATAGTCCATTTATTAGCATAAAAGATATTGCTATTTTGATATAATCAGTTTGATTAAGCAGTTTGGTTGTAGGAAAGGAATTGCAAAATATATGTTTTAAAGAGGATATTAGTGAGGGGAAACCCGTTTCGCTAAGTGGCGTGGTCTCACTTAATATCAGTAAACCGAGATGTAACAGAATTATTCACACCAGGCTTTATGTCCGACTCGAAGTTTTTGTTTCCCCTTAAACTCTCGGGTGCTCAATATTGATTTCAGTAGGCCGAGGGTTAAGGTTTTCAGGTTTTAGTCTTTTGGCGAATAAAGCTTCCGAAGATGAGCAGGTGGCTGACAGATAGCTAACTAGGAATTGCATATTGTTTTGTTTATTTCCGCTGTGTATTAAGTCAGATATAACTATATTGCTTTGATCAACCAAAGGGGCATCGCCATATGTTGCTTTTGGCGTATTTTTGTAATGATTATACTTAACCTTTACTTGGGAAACGATATGGGATATGTAACTTGGATATGAATTTGTTTTGAAATGTAATCAGCTAAATGTTGTTTTTTGGAAATCTATGATTTTATTCATATTCAAGTGCTTTTAATATCATGGATACCATTATCATTACCGTATTTTGTCACCAGAAGTTAATACTATGGATGACTGCAGTATCTATAGCGCTTAATTTTTAACCTCCTGATATGAGATGTTATAGTTCGACCTTACAACGGGGTTTCACAAGCCAAGGCTTAAGAAGAAGAGTGTGCCGATTACAACATTTCATACGGATCTGCTTTCTTTGAGTGGTTGGTCATGCCGTTTGGGCTAACTAACATGCCGACATACTTTATTGATCTCATAAATTGAGTTTTTAGGAATTAACTAAATAAATTTGTACTTTCATTGATGATATTCTCATCTACTCATGAAAGGAAGAAGAACACAGACACATCTGAGGATTATGGTGGAGGCATTGAGCAATCAACGAATGAAGGCGAAGTTTTCTAAATATTACTTCTAGAGGAGAGAGTGCAATTCTTGAGGCATGTTGTCTTCGAATAAGGCATTCCTGTGGATCTTGCCAAGGTGGCAACAGTCCAAGATTGGGAGAGACCCAAGAGTGCTACAAATGTGAGGAGTTTCTTAGGATTAGCTGGGTATTATAGACGATTTATCCTGGAATTCTTTAAGGTAGAGGCACCGTTAACCACTTTAACGAAGAAGAACCAGACTTTCATCTTGGATGCAAGCTGCGAGCACATGTTTATGAGTTTGAAAGGAAGGCCGACGAGTGCACCGGTGTTGGTCATTTCAAATGGGAATGAAGATTTGATAGTATACACAAACGCCATTGAAACTGGACTGGGTGCAGTGTTGAAGCAAAGAGGGAAGGTTATCACATATATTAGTCGACAAGTAGAACTGCACGAGAGAAAGTATCCGACTCACAATTTGTATTTGGCAGCGATTATGTTTGCTTTGAAGATTTAGAAGTACTACGTATTTAGGGAGAGGCTCGAGCTTTTCGTCGACCATAAATTGTTGAAGCACCTCTTCTCTCAAACAGATTTCAACCTTTGTCAACAGCAATGATTGGAAATTTTAGCCTTCTACGAGTTTGGCATTTCCTATATGCTTGGTAAGGGAAATGCAATTGTCGATGCTTTAAGTAGAAGGCATGCCAGTTTGGGAGCGATGTTCCTAGAGTGAAAGTAGCTTGATTATATTACTAGCTATGACTTTAGACCTTGATGTGAGCTGGAGCCGGATATGTTGGATAGTTTGACCATTAGACCTACCTTGATTGAGTGGATCGGTGTAACACCCCACCTCGATACCCATACTAATAAAGAATATTACTAAGTAATATCATCTACTAATACGGAGAATAAAGCTAGTTAGGAGTGACCAAGCATGAATATTTCCTTGGGCTAACCTCGACATGTCTTTCTTACCAAAATTTTAAGGATCTATACTGAATTTTTGACGTGTACAGTTGTTTGCACCAAACGTTGGCACAAACACCCAATAGATTATATGTAGAAAAATAAATGAAGAAATTAAAATTAAAACAGAGGAAATAAGTAGAAAACAAATGAAAAAATAACAAATAGGTTTATAGTGGTTTGGCATTGAATGACTACGTCCACTTTGATGAAATAGCTTTATCAATCGCTTGAATTTCTGAGTACAAGTGGGATTGGATTGGAATCCATGAATATAATGGAGTACAAAGAAAAAAACATTGTAAAGAAACCCTCAAATAAGCTTATAGGCGTAGATGACCGAATATCTTTCTGAAAATTTACCGGCAGAATATGCAGATGTAGATGAGCTCACCCCGAAATTTCAAGGCCCAATTCCCATCATGGAGTGATCAGCCTCGATTGGTCAAGGTGCCCACGTAGCATGCTACGATCGGTATGGTGGGTCCCCCTCCATGCTAGCTTCATGTTTCCAAAGTTGTTTGCGTAGTTGCTTTCTTATTTTTAGAGATATCGACCGATTCCCGTTGAGTTGAACTACTGGTTCAAGCTGTTCATAGCCATAGCGATCCGATCCTCTGCTTAGAGGAAGCACTAACCCATACTTAGCATGTTTTGTAGAGTCTATCTCTTGGTTTCTGTTGATCGTTGCTTCATATTATTGTCTATACTTGATCTCTGGCCTCTGTGATTACCTCTTTGGGCGAGTTTAACTTGTCCAATCGATTCGAATATAGCCAGGTCAAAAGATCTGATAACACTTGCCCTCCCAAGTACTTCTTGTTTCAAACATGACGTGCTTTGAATCGAAGCAAGTTAGAATTGCTGAGAGAAATTCCATTTAGTTTCCTGAATAGTCGTTATTTGTCCATTGAATTATCTTTCCGAAGAGTCGTATCTTTCTCCATTCATCATGGCGCTTAGTCGATATTCAATTTAAATTCAAAGTGTAATCGCCCGTCTTTGTCTATGCTCGGTTTCATTGAGCTTGTCGATCGGGTTAGAAGGCTTTGGTTATTTGCAATGACATCTTTTCTGCGAAATCTAGGTAATAATTCAAGTTTTGTCAATTCAGGAAATTAGATGTTGGGTGCACACATGCTGTGCAGTTAAAGCGCTCGGCAGATTCAAAGCGGTGGAGGTGCAAAAAGTCATAGCGGGGATACGACGAGGATATAGCGGGATATAGCGGATGACTCTAAAATAGCATATAAAACTCGTACTTAATGTTTTTATAGATATATAAATGGTAATTAAATGAAAAAAATATCATTCAAATGAATTATAATTAATACATAAATAATTTTAAATAAAAACATGTGCGAATATACTTTAAATAAACGTAAAACTGTTATATAACATAATTGAATTTAGTAGAATATTAGAGTATTTTCATTCTGAAAATATATTAAAAATTAAATCAAATAAATCAGTTTCATAATTTTTATAATGTATAAATGCAATTTTCAGTTCATTTTATTAAAGAAGATATAGCGGAAATAACGGAATATAGCGGGAATAATGGGATATAGCAAAAATAGCGGGGCTTAAAGCGGAAAGGCTATATTTTGGGGCTATATGGAAATATCGTAGCGGTAGAAATCCGCTATGAGATATAGCGGGGTTATAGCGGGGTAATAGCGGGGCATTAACTACACAGCACACATGCATGCTCATTTACGTATGCACTTTTGTCACTGGCTCCCGATCACGCTTACACATTCATGGGTCATTGCCGATATCACGTAGTTGAAGTAAAGAGCATTTTTCTATTTTTTTTAATATATTGGTAAGGGGCATTCGGTATCAATCCCCTAATTAGGGGATCGGTATCGATCTTAGTCTAGGCGAACTTAAACATATCTCGAGCCCAAGTTAGCGGGCCACGTATCATATATAAGTTAATCACTTAGCTTACTTCTCTTCTCACTTGCTTCATTTGCTTCTACTAATGAACCGAACTCTCACTTCCCTTTATCGCCGCTATTAACAATTCTAAGCTCAAGAAACCCATCCATGCCTCCAATCTCGAGTTGATTCAATCCTTCCTATTCCCTGCAACCTTCCCCGCCGCCTCCTTCAATTGAATCTAAGCATCCAATTTTACTCGACCTCGTCCCAAATCAAACCGAACCCTTGATCCAGAGAATTTTAAGTTAGCCCTCTTTGATCAAGCCACGTCTTCCTACACAGGTGAATTTGGTTTTTGTTTGTAAGCAATTTAAAGTGAGTGGTTGTGGCGAGATGATGAGGTTAACCATGCTGGTGGTCGCGAAACTAGGACTCGTCGATGGATCGGAAAGAATCAAAGAGGCGATGTAGTTAATGAAGGGCTGATGTGGACATGAGGATGATGAAGTGAAATTGTATACAACTGTGGGATCAGTTGTAGTATCAGATGAAGATGAAATGGAGTGGTAGGAGGCGATCAGTGATGGAGCGATCGATTGTGATATGGAGTGGAGCGATCGATGATAGAAGGAGATGGTTTCGTGATGCTGATGGATTAGTGATAGGAGGCGATCAGTTTTAGTTGTTGAGGAGATGAATATAGGGATCGGTTTACGCGTTTGGGAGTTCGAAGATGCATAAGGCAAAACTGCCTAGGGGACTTGCCATTTTCAGCGGTTGAACATGAGTGTTTGAATTCGATCGATCGCATACTTGACCATATGAACTTGTAATAGATCATGATTTAAAACATGAACACGAACTCTCATGGGATTGAATATTCGGACTTGCGAACAAATGCATATAACTTGGTACTTGATTGGACTTTGTATTTGAACTTATATGACTTGAATTATTGTTAACCAAAGTTGCACACTTTCAAATATGACTTGAACTTGAACAAGTATAACATATGGTCTCAAATGAACTTGAAAGTGAATATCATACTCAAATATGCCGATGACTGATCCTGGAGCTTAGATAAAATCGACAACCGATCGACGTGAAAGCCGGTTGGGGAAGTCAGCGATGACGGTCATCCTGGTCGAATCCCAGAGTTTCATCATAACTGTCATTTTAATTCCGAACTGTTTATCACTACATCGCACAACATTGCACCACACCACAATAATCTACACATAGCACAGGGGGAATATGTTAATTTTTTTAATGATCACCATCTGCTGAGTTTGATAGCTATGGGTTCTAGACGCTCGGAGCATTTATCTGCTATGGGTACCAAACAAACTACTTCTCACGACAATTCCGATGCTGAGTCAAGTTCTGTAACAATATCCGCTCGAGACTCTCCAGGCCATCAATCTGAACTACCTGAAAGTTCATAGCAGGTGCCAGAAATTCCTTCGAACTTAGAAGAAGAGATCAGGCCAGCTCCTGACACTCTAGAAGATGCCATAATTCTAAATGATCTGGAAGATTCAGTGGCTTCAAAGGTCGATGAAGCCTCTCTCCGCAGGTTGTGCATTAAATACGGGATCCCATACGAGGATGTGCGAGTTCCATCCCGTAACGATAGGGCTCACTTGCCCTCGGAGGGGTATATTGTATGCAACAAGTTTTGTGCCAGGCTGGTTGGTTTCCACCCTTCAATCGATTCATCGGAAATGTTGCATTATTTAAGATTGGCATCGGTTCAGTAGCATTCGAACAGCTACGCCTTTCTGCAATGCACGTACATGATATTCCTCGAGTTCTTATATCGTGAGCCGACTCAAAAAGACATTAGATTCATCTACAACCTCAAGCGGCGAAGGGGAAATCTCTCATACACTTTCCTCAAGTCGGTCACAAACTACCAAGTCATAACCGACGTTTGGAACAAACTAAGCTCTTTTAAGAATGAATGGTTCTACGCGCGCTGCCCACCTGGTTTTGTAGGATGGTGGTTGGAAGGACATACGTGTCGCTTGAAACTTAATTTTAAGTGCTTTTATTCGAGTTGTATCATGAACTAAACAGCTTTTAATGAACATTGCGGGTAGCTATCCACGTCCCACCGGTGACATATACTCGGAGGCGGTTTCAGCTCTCAAAAACATACATGTGGCAGATAGAGATATTAGATCTCTTCTCACTAATGAGCGCCTTTTTATCTTCGACATACTAGAAGAAGGCCATAGCACAGGACTGTCTAGAAACACCATGGCGGAAGTTGTAGAGAGAAGAGGCACCGGTAGGTAAGGAGATGATGAAGCTGATCCTGTCGTGTCCCTAGTCGAAGGGGCTCAAGATGTCGTTGAGGAAGGTTAGGTGAGGGGCGATGCTAATGAGCTTAGTCATGTCATTGTGAGCCCAAGCCATGTGCATGCGGTTGGATCCTCCTAAGGTCTACAGCTCCCTGCCTCAAAGAAGAGAAAAGGAAAAGGCTCATTTATAAACTTCGCAGAAGGTAGCACTACAAGAAAATATGCTTTTAGTAGCAACAAATGGCAGCGTTTCAACTCTAAGTGCAACCATTAGTTTTACAAAGTAAAATAAATTAGGATCAAAATGCTGCAAATTAACAAAATTTGTTAGGCGGGACTTCAATTATTTTAGCGGGCCCTAAAATTATTTTCCATCTTTCGTTATTATTCAAAATAAACCCTTATCTCCTACAACCTCTACTTTGACCGCAAACAAATAGATGAAGCTAAAACTTTCGCGAGACCTTCTATCCCTTTGCTCCAATTCCATGGCCTAGGATCCAACTTCAGCGCCTTCGCTCTATGGTCGAATTTCAATACCTCCAACCATCTCTGCTCCTTAGTTGTTGCCAAAATGGCTTTTCCATATTGGAGAATTCAGTAAAAGGTAAAATATCAAATTATCAATTTAACAGTTTATCACAATCTATTTATTTGGGTATAATGTTTTCAATTTTAGAAGTTAATAAGGGAATAAGGTTATGGTGACGAAGCCTTTGATTTTGTTTGTGCTTATGGTTTTTGGAGTTTAGGTTCGACTAAAGTTTGTATACGTCCTACTTTAACAGCGAAATATTTTAATAGCATAACTCAAAGATGTGGTCATCTATTTGTATCAGCGATGACAACCTTGGAACTAGGATTAATACTCTAACATCCAAATATTTTAACGTCATCTGATCCTCACAAAGGATGTAGAAAAAAGAGAGCAAAACCAATGCAAAAATTAAGTAAATAAGTAGAGTTTAAAAGAGTGTTAAGGAACTTAATTGTATTAGGCATCAACTATATTAGGTTCCTAAAAGTGCTTTTTGTGTATGCTTATATGATTCATTGGGATTATTCTTCCTATATATCATGTTTCATCCTTCCATACATTATGTAGCATACCCCAAATTTAAGTCTTTGATTCGAAAGTAAGAATTTTGTAAAGAACTGAAGCTAGTAAGGTTTCGGCTTGAGTTTGACATTGATGCTTCAAGGTCGATGACAGAATGGTACAAGGAAATCAGGAAGACATTGATTATTAGAAATGAATTCTAAATGCGGTCGGTTAAGGATATTTGTTCAATATTTATGTAAGCCTTATTGTTCCTCAAACATGACTAAATGAGTGGAGTGCATGTAATACTTACAATAAAGTACATAATGGTTTTACAAAACCTGAAATGGGTTCGCTTATATTCATGGACCATTGTTTCAAGTGATAAATTAAACAGTGTATATTATTTATTTTAGCTTTATTTTGTTTTTATTTATATATATAAAATTGGGATTTCCTGAATTAAGTTGGGCGACATGCTTTGGGAACTGAGGTTTTTCTCTAAATTTAATCATATTTTCTTGAGTCTATTTAATTTTGGAATTGACTGTTACTCCAAATTTTTGCACACATTATTGATGCCATTCTCCTAATTTTTCATTTGAAACCTCTTCATGTTTCTTACTTCTGTCCACTTTGGTTATTTTCTATCTGGTAACTTGCGTAATTTGTGCAGGGAAATTATCTGACTTTTAGTAGTATAATTCAGTTTTAACGTGCAGAAGTAGTTTGGAGAAAAAACAAAACATATTTTTATACTGGGATTGATCAGGTACCATTGGAGTATCCAAGAAGATCTGTCCACTGCTTTAGTCTTTATCTTATACTAGAATTTTGATAAATTAATATTATGCGGTTCTGATCTATCACATGATACTTAATTGATTTTTTATATATCAATTTAGGTTATGATCTGTCCAAATAGACTACTTTCATATAAGTAAATCTAATGTAATGTTAAAATAAAAGGTTAATGCTAATCCAATTCTGTATATTTTGACTTTAGATTTGTTGGGTTCTTTTCGTAAATACTATATTAGTTGATAACTTTACAAATCAAGTTAAGAATTCCTAAATTATATTTCTTAGTGCATGTATACTATCTTTTTAATCCTAAACAGTGGTTAAACCAAAAATACCAGACATTAATTGGTAAAAGGAACAACTAATCCTATATAGTGTATATCAAAACTTTTGACATTCCAAGTAAATTGGACCCAGGTTATTGTCAAGAACATGAGGTAACCTGAGCCTTTGATTGGGTTTCAATATATAATACTTAGAAACAGTTTGAAAGTTTGAATGAAGAGGTTTTAGATGGTAGTTAACCGATTGTAAGCTCCATTTAGCCTTTTACATCAGCAAAATGTACTAATATTCTAATGAATTAACAAATATAATGGTATTTATTATTATTTTGTTTCATGTTCAAGCCCAAGAGGAAACTCGCCGTACAAAGCTCCTTATCATCTACTTTTTTATGCCATCATGAAAGGCAAGCTGTTGGTTTTCCTCCATTTAACACACAGTTTTACTGTATACACCGTATTATTTTATATTGAATGTGTCATTATGTTCAAATCTGCTGGTACACACACACACACACACATATATATGTGTGTGTGTGTGTGTTGTATAGATATATTTTTTAAATCTGCAAACTTCAGACTGAGAACACATACTACTCAAGTTATGTTTATAAAACAATTTAGTTGAGTTATAAGAGTTATAAACGTGTGGGATAAAATCGGTACAACTGTAAAGTCAAAGACTAATTAAAGTTCAATAAGAATACGTATTCTGAATGATATGACAAGGAAAGATTCATATCGGGAAGATTTATGAACAAGCTTGTTTGTAGCTTTTCAAAATGAAACATGATTATTCGAATTTTTATATTTTTTCTAATCCTTGTTAAGGAAATATCAACCAAACATCATTATTGAATACTAATGATACACAAGATATTCTTTTTACCAAAATGATATAAATGATATCTTATAGAAAGAAGCAATGTGGTATAGGACAAATAAGCTGAAGAAGAGAAAAATGGAGAAATTCCAATATTGACTCCATTTGACATGGGGAAATTCAAGCTCGCTCATAGGTAAAGATCTATTCTTACAAATTCTATCTTTGACTATTTATAATTTGGTCATACCAATATAGACTTGTTTTTGAGTTTGCAATAACTAGATTGTTGTTAATATGTTTTCACTGTCTTCAACTAATACAACAATAGGTGCAAGAACTTTAAATAAGTGAAGCCACAACGATATTAGAGACTACTAGGGGATACCCTCACACTCCTGGTATATACACTAAACAACAAGTAGAAGCCTAGATACCAATTGTGAATGTTATGCATGAGAAACGCAGAATCATTTTCTGTCAACTTTGGCACAGTGGAAGAGTTTTCCACTATAGTATGTTATGCTTCCTTTTATTTTTTGTGTAGACTACTCTAGGACTTTGATATTTCCATAATAGTTTATGTTTTTGTGAGCTATCAACCCAATGGAGAAGCTCCGATTTCAAGCACAAACAAGTAGATTACACCATTATAAATGATGACTCAGTGAAAGCATTCTCCATGCCAAAACGCTCATCAAAATCTAAAATTCCTCAAATTGTTGATGATTTTCGTGTTGTTGCCAGAAATGCTATTGAAGTTGGTGGGCATTTATTTCTAATTTCGTATTTATTACAAAATTTAATTGCTCTAAGTTATTGACTTGATAAATGTGATATGTGATGACCATTATATATGTTTATTGGCAGCCTGGAACAATATTATATATGTATTAGTTTTTCCACTAATGATCATTCTGTATTTGTAATTCTTTATACTAGACAATAAATAGAAAGGTTGAAATATGTAAAAATCTTGCACTATACTGGTCCTTGTGTGATAATGGTATAATTCAAATTGTGTATCCACTTGGTCTAATATACAGTTGAGATAATTTTATGGAGTCTGTTTATGAAATTTGATTCTCGAAATGAAACATACTGATGCTAACTTTACACCCATTTTAGAGCATAGCCCGGTTCTTTACATTTTTTGACAGTTTCTAGAGGTTATTAAACAGGAGAATTTAACTCACTTTCAAGATGTCATTGTGCTTCGGGATTTTTTCAATTGCTAGTAAGTCTTCAAGCACGTTGACCAAAAAAATTGATGATTGCAAATTTTAAATGGTTCATGTAGATACAATACATTTTGTTTATGTTCCCAAGTGTCATATTCAATCCAGGAAGGTTAGGCATTTGAAAAATTAAAAGTAGTTGACCAAGATATATTTTCATTTATATTTAAGATAGTGAAAATAAATTTTATGTAATATAAATGTTCAATTTTTATCATGCAGGATGCTCTTGAAATTAAATTTTCATGCCCACGTAGCATGCCAGAGAGAGGAATGGGTGCTGCTGTTGGCCAAGACTGCATTATTAAAGGAGGTTTGTGGGTGGGTTAGTGAAGCCATTGTACCTGTTTGGGCAAAGATGATTCCAAATATTATGGATATTACTCAAGTATGTGATTTGATATTGTAATATATATCACTGGTCCGTTCATGCAATTATAGTGTCATCTCTTCCTACTAAATATGTGTTTAAATGCAGGTTGCTGGAATGTTGTTTGCTATTTTTAACTGTCGTGGTTTGCTTGTCACCCCTTTATTTGTGAGAAGTGAAACTACTTCTAGGAAATAATCTCATATGACCTGTGCATCTGAAACTGTAATTATTGATAAAGATGCTGGGGCAGTGGCAGTTGTTTACCGTGTTCCATTTTCACATGTATATGCTAATTTTACTTTTA
The DNA here is from genome assembly GCA_030737815.1 of Allium fistulosum. Taxonomy (NCBI): domain Eukaryota; kingdom Viridiplantae; phylum Streptophyta; class Magnoliopsida; order Asparagales; family Amaryllidaceae; genus Allium; species Allium fistulosum. The sequence goes on along the minus strand of CM060904.1, from coordinate 1,185,481,659 downwards.
ATCTAGACAATTATGTAGTACATATTCTAACCATCCTCATATATTTATTTATGATGTGATAGTATGCATCACTTGATGCTATATTGATAGTAACAAGTAGCTGATCTCTAAGGCATTAGAGAAAGTCTGTTGGATGATGGAGAAATTAGAGGGGCTGGCAATGCGTGGATTTGCCCAGAGGTAAATTCCTATCTCTGTCTCGACTCATGAGTGTAATGTACAGAACTGAATATGATGGAAAAAAATAACGGAAACTCATTTATTGCTAAACTAATCTATAAATTGCTGGGTTTTTTTATATTTTATTCTGTTAAATTATCGAAAGTGTTTTTATTCATTCTCAGCAAGCAAGGGTATCTTTGGAATCTGAATGTGCAGGAGTTGCTACCATTAACACTATCATGGGTGTCAATCTTAATGCATTACGTCCTGAACCTTGTGTTGAAGGGTTGGTGCTTATCAACTTTTGTGAAACTTCAAATTCAGTTTTCTTTTATGTTTTTCTGTTACTAACTATTTCTACTTGAATTTGAAATATTAAGTTGTTTGGGTATGTAAAATAAAGTTACATGCACTTATGGTTCCTACTTTACTGTATTTAAAGCGGAGCAGTATTAGGAGGACAAGGAATTTGAGATAAGGGAAACCAAATTAAGATGTTGATCGACTTATTCCTAATTAATCTGGTTTGTCAGAAAGGTATGTGATTTGTGTCTGTTCGAATGTTGGTTTCAGTTTGCTATTTAGATTAGATAAAATTCAATCTTTTCTTCTGCTATAATCAATCAAGTTTCTGCTATAATCAACTAAGTATTATAAAAATTAACAAGTTTAGAATAATAATAATAACAACAACAACAAGAATAATAATAAACTAAGTTTGATAAAAAATTAACCAAGTTTATAATAATAATAATAATTTAACTAAGTCAACTAAGTTTTGTAATTAATAACAATAACAATAACAAAAACTAAATTTACAAAAATTAACTAAGTTAACTAAGTTTTATAAAAATTAGATAAGTTTATAAAAATTAACTAAGTTTATGATGATGATGATAATAATAATAATGAATTAACTAAGTTTACAATAATAATAATAAATTAACTAAGTTTATGAAAAATTTATAACCATAGTTTTCATTTCAACTATGTATAATTTGGTGTTGATAAAACTTAGTTTTAAGCATCTACCTTTCTTTCCTTTCTGTAGTTAATAGTAAGGACTATAGTTTAGTGCTTTGATAGGGATATGGCCAGGAATAGGATGATATGAGCTTTATCATCAGTTGATATTAGAAGTTGATAATTCATCATCAATTACCTATATGAAAGCCATTTAGTAACCGTCCGTCTAAATTAGAAAAGCTGGTCGTGAAAGCTCTAAATGGGAATTCCATGCAGCCATGATCCACTATTATCGATCAGTGGAGAGATATGTATAACTCCATATTCCATCTCAGTTAGAAGCTGAAAACCCCATATCCAAAACTTTAGCAGTGGGTTATATTATGACATAAGTAGCATAATAAATTTTATTTACACATCTCTCAGTTACTACTATGGTTATTTTGCATACGAAAAAGAAATTTTTTGGCACTCGTTCAAACTATGGTTTACCCATATTTAACCATCCAAATAACTACTAATATATGCTTACATGGGTAAAACATAAGCTTTGATTGTTTGGTGGTTTATGTAAGTCAAACTATCTATCATTTGAAGTTTTGATATAAGCAAACATGTATTATCGATTGACTAAATTTTCAGTGGAAAATATATTTACACAGTCATGTAGTACGCATAACAGATAACATTCTCGCGTACAACATAGGAATATCATATTTGAATTAAAAAACATTGTTTGGAGTACATTGACTTGAATATGGTGCAGGACATAAAATTTGGAAACAATAAACACATTAAAATTTAAAACCAAAACAGAACTACTATGCAAAAACAAATGTTGCAATGGAAAAACAACTGAGATGGATTAGTATGTTTGAAAAAAGAAGCATGGATTTCTTCATAAAATTAGCAAGAGCACCAAGTTTTCTTTCGTTTTCCCTTTCCAATCCACGTTAGTTGGTGTACACTAATTGTTAGCATTTGATATATACAGTAGCCTTGAATATATACTGCCGCTTTAACATTACTGCTGGTGCAATGTGAAAATGTGTACATGCATGTATGTTAGCTGATCTTCTAATGGACTGATGCAATGTGAAGGACCTGCTTGCTTGAAGAATGTGTTGAATGCATTGCCAGCTTGCACGAGTGAAGGTGTAACTGCAAGGGTGAATGCACTATTTTAACTTTGATTTTGTATTTTGGTTTGTTTCTCATTTCTTGAACTTTCATTCAACCATGCCTATCTATTGTGCACAACTTTGCTATTTGAGTTGTTAAATTAATGCTATATGTTTAAGGATCTGTAAGTGTCACTAGCTAGTACCAGGTTTTACCCTCAAGATTAATTGCAAAGAATTTACTCTCAAGGTAAGCATTTTATGATATTTATATTAGAAATATAAACCAGTTATTGTTGGTGCAAAATGTATGTATATCTTCACTCTCAAGGTAAGCATTTTTTGATATTTTATATTAGAAATATAAACTAGTTATTGTTTTCTTGCTCTATTGTCTACGGGTAATTAGCATTTCCTAAGTGAAGAACAACTACATCAAAGAATTGTCGGTAATTAAGCCATGAGCAAGACTTTAACTGTTATATATTATAATATTTTGTTCGTACTAGTTGTGTAGACTTGTTTGTAAATGGTTGTGGTATGTGAATTCGCTTATTTTGTCGAAATACTATTATTGAAATGATTATGGATATCATACTTGATTATGCGAATAACGTGTTTTTTTCAATTATTTGAATATGATGATTATCGATGTTGGTTTGAAAATGATAATTATGTGATTGATTGTTGGTTTTAATATGGCTATTATATATAAGTGATCGTCGAAAATGATACAAACCATTAACAGTAAATAGCGGCATTTAAAATATGTTGTACATCAATCAATAAGTTTTAGTAGCATTTCAAAAGTGCTACAGGAAAAAAATGCAATTTACAAAAAACTTTTAACTTTGGTTGCATTTTGAAAACACGGCAAAAAAACTTTTGTACGGTTTTAGAAACGCTATAATATGTTTGTTTTTGGCAGCGTTTACTACAACGCGACTAAAACTTTTAGACTTTTAGTTGCATGTCGTGTCACGGCGTTTACCGAAATGCTGGTAAAAGTTTTGGTAGCGTCTTTTCAACGCTACGAAATGACTTTTCTGGTGTAGTGTAGGTCTCCAAGAAACCTAAGCCAACCTTTGTTGCTATAGATCAATCTAGCTATTCGTCTCTAGAAAATCTATTTGAGGGGCTGTTGGACATCCCGCTCACGGACGATGTCAGAAATTATGACTTTGCCAATTTAAGGCTTGGGGGATCTGAATCTCCTATTTGATTTGGTGCTTACATTCCTCCCACTAGCATGGGAGAGATTACTCCAACGAGCAAAGCTCAAGTAACTGGTCCAATGGCACTTGGACACTCATGATCATGGGCACTGCACCACACGACACTTATTCACCTTTAATTCCAGTGATTCTTATACACTTTTATTTTGTTTACAGGCTCGATGGGATGCCCCCAAAACTATGATCGCTTGAAGAGATCAGCATACTCTCAACCATCTTATTTTGGGCCCAATTAAGGTCTAGACCCCGACCAAGACAGAGAAGGGTATGAAGGAAGAGAAGACCAAGATTGAAGACACCAATCCAACGACTCGTCGTCCAAACATAAATCAAAATCTCAGTCTTCTCGCCACAAGGGTGCCGGTCAACACCTCGTTACACATAGTAGTAGCAAGTCGCTGCCTTATGCTCCCACTTCTACTACTGCGCCCGAGAAACATTTGGGTTCTTCCGATGCCTATCGATCTTCGTAACATTAGTCTGGCACATATGGTCTTGATACTTCATCCCACAAGCACGACAGACGGGCCCTCTCAGCCCCGACTCCTCTTGATGCCACCGCTGCTGAGATGATGGCTAAGCTCAAGGCCACATTTCCTAAGTTGTGCTTTGACGAGTTCAAATTTGTTCCCACTTTGCATTTAATTCCTCCAGAGGCCAAGGACACGACGCTCTCATACGTTAATGATGTTTATGTCTAGCATAATACAACTCTCTATGTGGTTGAGAGAATTTTTAAGGTGTCAATGGAAAGGAAACACGAAATTGATCGCTGAACTCTTGATGTGATCCATGAAAAAGACATCATCAAGTACTTGGATAAGGAGGTCAAGCAGTCGGGCATGAAGCTAGTCGATGTTGAGAAAAAAGCCACAGAATCTTCTGAAGTCGTCTAGGGTTTAATGATAGTGCACCAAGCTGAACTGGACACTGCCGTTTGTCGCAGCGAAACTTTAGCCCTCAAAAAATATGTTTTACAAAAGGAGAAGGAGACGCTGGAAAAAGGCAGTGATGTTTTTGCCCTTCTTTTTAAACAGCTTGAGGAAGAGCTTGAGAAGGAAAACCAGGAGAAGTTTGAGGCCCAATTGGAGTCTCAACGATACTGCAGGGAGATCGTCGAGGCTCGCAAAGCTAAAATAGAGGTCGACAATCAACTTGCACAAATAAAGGCCCTCAAGGAAGAGGCTAGGGAGGCGAGCTGGACAGAGATAAAGGATGAGTTTGATCCATTGCTGATATATTACAATGCATGTGTTCTGATGAATTGCAACCTCTGCTACCTTGGAGAGGAGTATCCCGAGTCTTTTGTTGAAGCCTGGAACCATATTGTAAATCTGAAAAGGAAGTCCCTCGGTGGTGCTGAAGTGGATGAAGAGCAGCTCATGTGCAAAATCTTGCACGATGAAGAGCCCGATGAACTCAGGGCTGCCCGGCTTAGTTTTCTCAGTGATCCAGCAATCAATGGAAAGGGGAAAGATGGTGGTGAAGCCTCGGGATTTGGTTCCCAAGACCCTTCTACTACTCAAGCAACCGGTGCTTCAATTTCTCATGCCCTAGAAAGGGATGCGGGCTATGATCCAGATCATCCAGGGATGACAAATCTTTTAGACTGTCTCCGATTTTGGAAGGCGGCATTCCAGCTACGACCGAAGGCCAATCTAGTGAAGGTATATCTCTTACTTCTTCGATGCTTAATAAGGTTTACATCTCGCATCCGATAGTCATGGGCATACCCATTGGTCTTTATGAAATTGCAAGTCTATCTGCATCTGTCCATGCTTCCGAAGATAATGTTTCCCTGGGACAGCAAGCATTGACCATAGGGTCCACTACAGTCGTCACTGTACATGTAATTCGTAATAATCAACCAGTTGAGAATCCCGACCTGGATGCTGAAGTCATAGGGCTCTAGATGAAGAAAAGACTGATGACCAGCAGGGCTAGGATGAAGTAGAGGACGTCATAGTGACCCATGTCTCCGAATATACCGGTAAACTTGGCACGAAGGAGCGCATCGAAAAGGTGGCCTAAAGTTGCAAGCCAAGAAGGAGAGTGCCGAAGTGGATATTACTCTGCTTCAAGTCATACTGCTGGGCGGCGTCACTCCTGAGGAGGTCGATCCTTCTGTATCCCAAAGTTAGATGGCCCCTGTTTCTAAAAGCATCTCTCCTAAGGGTAGCAAGGGAAAAAATGGGCAAAGAGTAGAGGACGAGGTGGTTGCTCCGGAGAATCTACACCAGAGAAGCCTAAAAGGGGGGAAATAGCCGTCGAATCGGCTTGGGTAGTTCATAGTTGGGTAGCTAGTTTCTTATTGTTGGCCACAATTGTGCGAGTATGGCCCCCATTTTTGGCTTTTAGTTTTCGAAATAAACTTGTACTTAGTTTCCAAGTTTTAGTATGTGAATAATGATTCTTTCGTTTTTGTTCATCTTTTGTAAAAAAATTGTCTAAATGTTCGAGCTATTACGTTTCCCATTTAATGTACCTATAATTGATCGCTCGTCGTTCAAGTTGCAATGTCTTTCGATCCAATAAATCCATCTCAAGGCCTCCTTTCGATCACGACCTTAAGTCGTACAAACACTAGGTGTGAGCCACAGTGTTACGCTATCATGTTCAGCGGCTAAGTGATTATATTCCTGCCCCCAGTCTTGGGTTGGTGGAGCAAGTTCGTGGATGGTCGGGTCCCATCCATGGTGAGTTTATACTCCTCCTGTCGGGTTCAGGCCAGAGTTGGAGAATGAATGGTCGAATCACACTCATTCGTTTTGTTTATACTATTATCCACACTCCGAGGATCAGAGTTAGTTGATGGGCGGCCAACCACACCAGTTTGATGTTCATAATCTAGCCCATACACTGGGGACTGAAGTTGTTCTAGGAAACGGTCAAATCACATTTCCTTTGACTAATCTCCTTACCCCCAAGTCTGGGGCAAAAGTTAAAGAGTAGTCGGTCGTACCACGACCACTTTTATTTTACATTCTTCTTGTCGAATCGGGAGATGGAGTTAATCAATGATGGTTGAGTCAAACCCGCTCTCTGCTTTATACTCAGCCCATCTGATTGCAGGCGAGAGTTGATGGATGAACGGTTGAGTCACGTTCATTTTGTTTAATTCAAGTATGGACCCGAGTACTTGGTTGGCACTAAACTTCGCGTAATTTTTGGTTTATATTATGCATATGTGGATGTAAGTTAGTCATATATCACAACTATTATATTATGCACAAACAATTCACAGATATAGAAGGAACTTCAGATTTTATTGCAAACTGAAAAAGAAGCGACAGAAGCTATCTTATTACATGGCTTTGAATTCAACTGCAAAAGCAAATTCTAAATGAAATACAACTGAATGAAACAAAACTAAGTGAAATAACTTCGTAAATGCTCGTTATTACATGCTCTAGGAAGTGTGATGCCAGTGACAGTCGGTAGCTTGAAAGATTCATCTCCAAGCTTTTGATTGATGACAAATGGTCTTTCCCATCTCGGAATCATATCTACGGGGCTAGGAAAGACCAGTTTCAAGACAAGATCGCAAATTTCAAAGGTCCTAGATAGGACTTTAAGATTATAGTATCGAGCGACTCGGTGCGCAGCTACCCTCAAATCAGCTTCTTCATGCTTCTTATTAACCATATCTAGAGATTCCAAAAGGAGATCTCTTTTAGTTCTGGGGTCATAATAAGTCATCCGATGAGAAAGGACTTCAAGTTCTATAAGAATCACGGCTTTGGAGCCGTAAGTAAGGGCGAATGGAGTATGGACAGTTGCAGACTTATGGGTGGTTCTGTATGCCCATAATGCTAATAGGAGTTCGCCAACCCACTTACCTCTAGCCTTTTCCAAACGCTTCTTCAGAATGGACTATATGATTTTGTTGACAACTTCAACTTGTCCATTAGCTTGAGGGTGAAAAATTGACACAAATCTTTTCTCGATATGACGTCAACGATAAAAGCCTTTGAACTCAGCGCTATCGAATTGGGTCTAATTGTCGATTATAATTGTTCGGGGGGATCAAAACGATAGACGATGTTTCGAACAACAAAATTGACTACTTTCTTCGTAGTGATCATGGTCAAAGGTTCAGCTTCAGCTTATTTAGTGAAGTAATCAACTACCACAATGGCGTACTTCGCACCACCTTTGGAAATCAATAAGGAGCTGATAATGTCAATACCCCAAGTAGCAAACGGCCATGGACTGACCATCTGGTGATTTCCGTCGGCGGGGCTATCGGAATCCTTACGAACATTTGGCACTTTTCGCATCGTTTAGCATAATTAGATGCGTCTCGATTGATAGTTGGCCAGAAATAACCATAGCGGAGTATCTTCTTTGCCAGAGTTCGCCTCCTGGTGTGATCGCTACACTCTCCTTCATAAACTTCTCTTAATACTTGCTTGATTTCATCATTGGTGATACATCGAAGCAGGGGGACGGAGAAATCCTTCCTATACATGACTCCTTCTTGAAGGATGTATCGTAAAGCTTTACGAAGGACCTGTCGTTTTTTATTCCTCCATTCGAGAAGGATTCCCCTTTGCAAATAGTCTTTAATCGGAATCATCCACGACTCCTTCTCAAGCTCCGTTTCTAAGACCAATCAATCTCCATCTGGTCAATACTCAAAGCACTGAGTATTTCAACTAGAACCAAGCCCATTTGTTGTGCATCACCAGAACCGCCAACTTGGCCAATGAGTCGACTTGCTTGTTCTGTTCTTTAGGGATGCATGTAATGGTGTAATGCTCGAAATCGGTTAGCAGCTCTTGGACCCGGTTGAGGTAAGGAGCAAGTCGCGCTCCTTCGGTTTTGTATTCTCCCCTGACTTGGTTTACTACCAACTGGGAATCACAAAAAATTTGCAAAGCTTTTATCCCTAGCTCTCTAGCCAGTTTAAGCTCAACGATCAAGGCTTCATATTTAGCTTCATTATTTGTTGCAGGGAAGTCAAGTTTCAAGGCATAGCAGATCAAGTGTTCCTCATGAGTTACCAGTATGACTCTGACGCTAGAACACCGATCGTTGGATGCTTTATCCGTGTACATATTCCAATGGATGGTAGATTCTCCACCGCTCTTTTGAGAGTCGTCTTGTGTAGTGAACTCAACTATGAAGTCTACCAGTGCTTGTCCCTGGCTAGCTCTTTGAGGGAGATAAATGATATCGAACTGGCATAATTCGATTTTCCATTTAAATAACCTTCCAAACGTCTTAGGTCACTGCAAGACCTGTCGTAATGGTTAGTCGATGAAGACATTGGTGGGATAAGACTGAAAATAAGGGTGAAACTTCCTTGATACAATCAACAGGAAATATGTGAGCTTCTCTAGTTTCAGATAGTTTCTTTTAGCACCTGTCAACCGCTTGCTAACATAATACACCGGCCTCTGGATTCGATTCTCTTCGCGCAGCAGTACGACACTTATGGCATGTACCGACACCGCTAAATAGATGTACAAGTCTTCATGGTCCAGTTGCTTGAACAAGATGGAGGGTCTCTCTAAGTGATGTACCAGAGCTTGAAATGCATCAATACAATCCTACGTCCATTCAAAGTTTCTCTTCCTTCTTCTGATTAAGTCAAAGAAAGGAATGCACTTGTGCTCTGGAGATGAACCTACTCAAGGCGACGACCTTCCTATTTAGACTTTGCACCTGCTTGATTGTCTTCGGCACCTGGATATCCCTTATGGCTTGAATTTTCTCCGGGTTTAGCTTCAATTCCATGAGAGTTGATGATGAACCCCAAGAATTTTCCTGATGCAACATCGAAAGAGCACTTCAAGGGGTTAAGTTTCATTCCATATTTCCGGAGAACACTGAACATCTCCGCCAAGTCATCGATATGGTCTTTTGATCGCCATGACTTCACGAGCATACCATCCATGTATACTTACATTGGTCGCCCGATCTGGTCTTTGAACATCCGGTGGACCAGTCTCTGGTAAGTGGCTCCAGAGTATTTTAGTCTAAAAGGCATCACAATGTAGCAGTAGAATCCTAGGTCGATAATGAAGCTGGCATGTTCTTGGTCTGGGACGTGCATCGGGATCTGATTCTATCCAATGTATGCATCCATGAATGAAAGAAGTTCATGTCCAGTGGTAGAGTCTACCGGTTGGTCGATCCTCAAAGGTGGAAAGCTGTCTTTCGGGTATGCCTTGTTCAGGTTTGGGTAGTCGACACACGTCTGTCACTTCCCATTAGCCTTTCTCACTCACGAGAACTGGATTGGATACCCATTTTGGGTAGAGGGCATCGTGGATAAACCCATTGTTCTTGAGTTTATTCACCTCCTCTTTGATTGCAGCAGATCTCTTCGGATCCATGCCGCGTCATTTTTGTTTCACATGGACATGCCTCGGGTCGATATTCAATCCATGGCTCGTGATAGTCAACAAGATCCTGAACATGTCAAAATGAGTCCAAGCGAACACATCAAGGTTCGCTTGGAGAAAGCCAGGTAATTCCTTTATCATCGTTTCACTTAGCTATGATCTAATCTTCAGGACCCATGATGGGTCATCGTGGATGACCGTGATGTCGATCGTCAGCTCAGCAGGTGCAGCCTTGGTTTCGTTGGTGTCCTCTTCTTCATCTCTCAGATCTATATCTTTATAGAATCGACTGTGGTGCCCAAGCCAAGGCTCGGACGTTGATTGCTAACCTTCATTGATTTTGATGCAGAGAGGTCTCTCTACATCCTTTCCTTTCTCCCTTCGTTGAGCGTCTCTCAACTCAACCACATATCAGGCACGTCCAGCCACCTGATCTCCATGGATAATTCCCACACCATTCTCTATCAGGAATTTAAGGGTTAGACACCAAAGGGCGATTGCTGCCCTAAATTCAGCAAGGGCCAGTCGGCCTAGAAAAGCATTGTATGGAGAGTTCACATCCATCACAACAAACGGCAGCACCCGCACTCTCCTTCGGCTATCGTCTCCTAACTCCACTGGTAGCTCGACACAGCCTACCGCTTCAGTTGCAATATCATTAAAGCCATGAATATGGGCTTTGCATGGTTTTAGACCTTCGACTTCCAGTAACATCTAGTCATATGCCTTCTTGAAAATGATGTTCATGGAACTTCCATAATCAATCAGAATCTTTCTCACCAAGGTGAGGCCAATCATGGCCGAGATCACCATTGGTTCGATCTTAGGGGCCTCTACCTTATCCGCATCTCTACTCTGAAACATGATATCATTTGTCATAGTTCGCTGCTGCTTTGTTGGAGCACCATCTTTCATGTTCGAGCAACATTCAATATCAACATGTCTGATAGCGTTCACGTAACACTCCATTTTATTCTAGCTTTTGTCAGCTGGATGTGGTTCTCCAATAATAGTATTAATAACTAATCTCCCTATTATCTGTCGAGGTTCCTCAGCACTACGTAGAGCTTGTTCTCGATTAGGGTCGGATGTCCCCTGCCCGCTATCCCGTGGGGCTTTAACAAACTGCACTTTCTTTCTCGAATTAACTTCTCAATAACATCATGGAGGTGGCGACACTTATCCGTGGTATGTCTATAACTCTCATGAAATCTATAGTACTTTTTGGACTATCTTTGTTTCTTTATCGGTTCCTTCGAAGGTGGTTTCCTTACTACATAGTGTTACAAGTCGATATATAAATATTCTCCAGCAACATATTCAATGGCATGTATGTATCAAACGATGGGATCCTCGGCTTCCCTCTCCCGGATTCTTGTCTTCGATTGTGGTTTCTATCATCATGTTTCTTCTGCTCATTGGGTTTGTTCTGAACATTAATCTGAACATTTTCGGAACTATCACTAGAATGCTTTACTGCCACATTATTTTGTACTCCCTCGGCATTTGGGCCTATAGCATCTCTCTTTCTGGTTCACTTTGCTTGCTCCTTTCTCGAAAATGAGCCGCCTTTGCAAAGAAATGGTCTAATGTAAAAGGAGGCTTTCCAGCTAACCAATCGCCAAACTTGGAATTAGGGTCGACTCCCTTAATCAGCGCCATGAGTATTGCATCATCATTCAAACTACCGACTTTTGTAATAACTGTATTAAACCTCTCCAAGAAATCTTTCAATGACTCCCCCGGAGCCTGGACCAAGCTGGAAAGTGACATTACATTCTTGGAATGAGTTGTATGCATGCGGAATTGCCTCAGGAACTTCTTTTCTAACTCATCAAATGAAGATATTGACCATGGTGGTAGCTTGGTGAATCATATGGTCGCAACATCTTTCAAAAAAATGGGAAAACGCCTGCACTTGACTACATAAGCGGCTCAGGCGTAGTCCATATGCCATTCATACTTCATGAGATGATGCCTGGGATTGGTTTTTCCCTCATAGGCAAGCATCATAGGCATATGGAACCTCCGCGGATATTCTGCATGTAGAATGTTGTCGACGAATGGAGTATGACTTCTGGAGAGTCCCCAATCGTTGTTAGTCAAGCCTTGACTTTCTTTCACTAGCTACCTTACCATAGTTGTTAAGTCTGGTGTTTGGAAAGTTGGTGCCATGCGGTAGTCGCATTCCACCTCACATGAATGACCCGATCCATACCTCCGGACAGTGCTATGTTGCCTTAGTTCTTCTTTCTGTTGATCCATCTCCCGAGTAGCAGTTCTATCATCGTCTCTCAACTACGGTTCAATCGCATTCGTCTGAGCTCCAGCACCTTGATTGATTACGGCACCTCTGGAGTAAACTTCTCCACCTGCATACCGATCCCCCCTTTGATTAGAGGGTTCATTGCTGATCCCCCTAGGGGGTTCGGCACTAATCGATGCCAATGGGCCATGGCCAATCGCTTGATCTTGTCCTGATGTTCCAGCTACGTGTGCATCCATTTTGCGGTTTCTGCTTTGGTGATAGTCATCAGATGAAGAGGAATTTTCCAATCCTAAATATGGAGTACGTTCCCTTCTTGTCTTTCCACATTGATCTTTTAGTTGATTCATCAAGTTGATGTTATCCTGGATTTGTTGGTTGAGTTGCTGATGACTATCCATCAGTTTCTTTATTAGGAGTTCAAAATCAGCTCCGGTGATGTATTCAGCTGGATTCTAGGCATCGGCAGCCATCGGTTGTACATTTTGATCAACTTGTTGAAAACTAGAACGTCATTTCCTTCAACAGCACGGGAAGTAGTATACTTTCCTCTAGCCATGGCTAATAGTTTCCTTCTAGATCTTCAAATCTGAGTAGAAACAGAACTTGTTGGCAGAAATCTGGTTCTATCTTGTGAATACGAAAATCCACAAGGAGATGATGAGATCCAATAAAACTGAGAACCTCTTTCTCGGTGAAAGCACCAAAATGTTTGCATCAAAAGTTGGCACAAATACCCAATAGATTATACATAGAGAAATAAATGAAGAAGTCAAAATTAAAATAGAGGAAATAAGCAAAAAACAAATGAAAAAATAATAAACAGATTTACAGTGGTTCGACATTGAATGTCTACGAACACTTTGATGAAATACCTTTATTAATAACTTGAATTTCTGAGTACAAGAGGGATCAGATTGGAATCCATGAATATAATGGAATACAAAGTAAAAACAACGTAAAGATCCTTCAAATGAGCAATGAACCCTGTATTTATTGGCATAGACGACCGAATATCTTCCTGAAAATTCATCGGTAGAATTTGTAGATGAGACGAGGTCACCCAGAAAATTTTAAGGCCTAATTCCCATCATGGAGCGATCGGCCCTAACCAGTCAAGGTGCCCACATGGCATGCTGCAGTCGATATAGTGGATCCCCCTCCATGCTAGCTTCATGTTTCCAAAGTTGTTCGCATAGTAGCTCTCTTCTTCTTAGAGATATCGATTAATTCTCATTGAGTTGAACTGCTGGTTCAAGCTGTTCATAACCATAGCGATTCAATCCAATCCCCTGCCTAAGGGAAGCACTAACCCATACTTAGCATATTATGTAGGGTCTATCTCTTGGTTTCTCTTGATCGTTACTTCACATTATTGTCTATACTTAATCTCTGGTCTCTGTGATTGCCTCTCTAGGCTGCTTGCCTTATCTATCATCAAGTCTAGCTTGTCCAATCAATCCGAATATGGCTGGAACAAAAGGCCAGATAACAATAGTATTGGCACAAAGCAATAAACATGATGGCTAAAAAAGGAGTTCAGAACAATATATAATACCACAGAAAATACAAAATCACAGGACACAACAAAATATATAATATCGACATGAAAGTACATACATAAATGAGTCTACAAAATAAAATACTAGACCCATATAATATACAAGTCAAGTACAAGGCTAGTACCAAAATAATATGTACATAACATGAGTCATAATCTCAACAAATGATATCATTGGTACATGATCTAGACCCAAAGGATGCATATATACATCATATACATAACCAACTCCCAGCTAAGACAACATCAAAGGTCACTAAGTCTTGGCACCTAAAATGTCTCGATCTGACCCTAGTATTATAGAAATAATAAATGGGTTAGGCTAATTCTAATTCAATAAAAGTGAGATCACAGGGTATAACGTATATGAATCACAATGTGTAGTCATTATAATAAGCCAAAAGTCTAAATAAACAATGGCTTAACCCAATTAATTCAACACCAAAATAAGATGAACCAAAATATCTCATAATCAAAACCATAAACTTGCATGAAAGCAAGTGAAATCCAAAAGACGAGCACAAAAGCAAGTCGAACCCAAAATATGAGCATGAAAGCAAGTCAAACCAAAGATAAACATGAAAGAATGTCGTAACTAAAACAAGCATATCCTTCATCAAATTACCATGTCATAAATCCATAAATTTGCTTATCATAAGCAATCTCAAAACATAGTAATAGAAATCTCAACAAACATATCATAAATCAAAGAACCCGCATGAAAGCGATTCATAATATGACTGTGACGCCCCACCTCTATGCTCACAATAACAAAGAGTATTAAAAGAAATACTGTATGTTATTACGAAGAATAAGGCTGGATAGGAGCGGTCATCCGTAGTTGGCTTTACACTAGTATTGGTTACCTCGATAGGAGTGGTATATATTTTTCATTTTTCATCTCTTATTTATTTACTCCCATCGACATACCCAATTCCAGTATAAAACGAACTACGATGGTTCATAATAGTTTAGGACAATATATATAATACTAACACATATACAAAAAGATGCAGAACACAGATAACAAAAGTCTCATATATATATAACTGATGTCAGTTACAATACATTTGATACAATACATATGATACAACTACAACCGTCGACTCTGGAAGTTATATATACATGTACATTATCAACTAATATACATGAATACATATCAACCTATACAAAGACACGACTACTACAAAATGACGAAGACTACTTCAGAAGATATGAAAGACTTCATAGCTCAAGCAGCAACCCAAAGCAGGAAATCTACAACCTGAAATAACTTGGGTCTGACCCGAGTATTACATTCAAAAGAAAATAATACACGGGTCAGTCTAATTCAAACTCAGTTATTAATGCACAAAAGCAATAATAATCAATATCAAATAGACGACGGTCACAGAAATCTCGTATATCCGACTCCTCGATAAGAGAATCGGATAACGACAGATATAACACTAAACAGTGTTAAACAACAAATCAGCTAATTCAAATCACCAGCAAAGATAGATAAAAGATTACCAATGCAGATAATTTAGAAAACAACAGAATTGCCTAAACAGCAATTTAACAACAAAATCCAATTATTAAATAAATAATTAGAAAATCTCAAAATGGTTAAATCAAACCAAACTCTGTGTGGCTGCAGTACACACACGCGTGCACTGCCTCGCCACTATAGTACGTGAAATCATCACAACAGTGAATACTAACAGCAATCAAAACTGCAGAGGTCAAAGTGAAACCCAAGCCAATAAAACAACATAAACAACGAAAATCTAATTATCAATATGATAATTAGAAAACACATAATCTAACTTATCTGAAAGATAATTAGATATCAACAAAATCATCAGATTAAACCAAATCAAAATACAACTTCAAAATATCGAATTGAACCAACGAAACAATTCAACAATCGAAATATCAATTAAATCCGTCACTTTTGCTAGGGCTGCAGTACACGCACGCGTGTACTGCCTCGCCACTACAATAATGCAAGTGAAACACAACCCAAAGGTGAGACATGAAGTAAGATATAACATGTTATGCAACTGTAAAACTTAACAGTGCAAGCTCCAAAAAGTATACACCTGAAGATTACACTGCAACAGGTCAGGAACAAACGTATGCAACATCAACAAGTGATGTACACATGAATGCAACTACCCTCGAATACCAGTGAACACCCAAATCAATACCAAACAAGATCAGAGACAACAAGTAAAGAAAGCACAACATGAATGATCAGGTAATATGCATAAAGTAAGCACTGTCGCAGCCAAAAATCAACTCAGCAATGAACCCAACCAGAAACAAGACTCAAGTACCATCAAAGGCACAATGACATGCATACATTTCAAGATCACAATGTTCACAGAACAACTCACGTGTATGCAACTTGACCAAAGTAGTTTCAAGTCAAGTAGAGCAACAATGCACAAAGGACACATGAGTAACTAATAGAGCAGGCCCGAATGACCCAGAGTAACAAAGTATGCTACAACCCAATGCAAACAACACCAAAGACACAGCAGAATCAAAGTGAACAAACAGTGGCAAATGCATATACATCAGTGGTCATTGCAATGCAATGGTTCTATCAAAATATGCCACAGGAGGATCAAACTCAAGGCAGGCAAACTGAATGGTCACAGACATGAACACACAAATACATATATGCAGACTGCCTCAATGGATAAGACAGCTACAATAAATGCTCAAACTCGAGGGATGCTTCAACTACCAATGCACAGTGAATATACATGAAGACTGGCGTGCGTAAGATGGAGAAACCATATGTAAAATGCAACTATAACTTCATGCTAAAAGTACTGGGCCAAATGCCATCATACGTACAAAACCAGAATCAAATAGTGGTTTTGATCAAAAACAGAGACAGTGAACCATAGATAATGTACAAATGTAAATACTACAAGCTAGACAGCATGCCAGAGAAGCAAGTGTCGACCAAACAAACGAAACAATGCAAGCATTCAAGTACAGGATCGAGTGCAACCAGTTGATGTAAGTACTAAGCAGTATCGAAATGCTTACAAGCTCAAAATCATGGAACAACAATTTCTTACTTTTATGAAAGCCAAAGTCAGGTGATGAAAACAAGTTGAAGCAGAAAACAACATTATCACCCAACCATAAACACACCCACAAGTGAACTTGAACACAGTCGAAAATGCTACAAGGATAATACAAAATCAACAGTCACGAAAATACAAATAACGAATAGTTCAAAACCAAGTAAATGCCTAAGTCACAATAAAAACAATTCAATGTCAAGACCGATGCCAACAGAGAAACGCACAGAGCAAGTTAGAACTCATCAAAACAGTGGTAGCCAAGAAGCAATGGCCAAAACAAAATGTTGGACAAATTCAAGAATATAAGTTCGAACTCGTCAAAACAGTGGTGGTCAAAACTGAAAATAAAAAAATCGCGGTGGCAAAGAAACCGAACAAGTTAGAAATCGACACCATTTTATTCGAGTAATTCGAAAAAGTCAGAGGTCAATCCCAAGCATAAAAATGGCCAAGATAAATCAAGTGACAAATTCAAATAAACCAAAAATCGAAGATCTCGAATCATATTTGAATTAGAAACGTGAGTGAAAATTCACTCACCTAATTCCTAGAACCCAGATCCAAAAGCCGAAATCCCCCTTTTCCCCCCTTCGCATGGCGCCTGACAAGCTCGAAGCAAGGCGGATCGAACAGTTTAGAGTCGAGCGAAGCAAACCCTAGCAACCATGTTTGTTTCTTCGTTTATTTGGTTTAGGGCTTGTGAAAAAAATAAAAGGCGGAACGGGATTGCTCTAGATAAATATCACGTCACCAATAAAAAAAACATGGGCCACTATTAAGTTTTAAAGCCCGTCCAACATCTAACATATCTATCAAAGAATTTCAATTCGATTAAAATCCCAACAGAAATTTACAACCAATTTAATCATCGTTTGACGAAATTTAATTGTTCTAAACTCCGGGTTGTTACAATGACATCAAACACAAGGCATACATAAGAGTATGTCGAAGACAAGTCAACATGCAAAGACGAGCATGAAAGAACATCGATGAGCGAGCCTAAAAGCCAGTCACCACATCCAAAGGCGTACATAAGAGTACGTCGAAGGAAAATCCAAAATTAAGTCAACATGTAAAGATGAACATGGAAGAACGTCGATGAACAAGCCTAAAAGCAAGTCACCACATCCAAAGGTGTACATAAGAGTATGTCGAAGAGAAATCCAAAAATAAGTCAACATGTAATGACGAACATGAAAGAACATCGGTGAAAATGTCCGAAAATAGTCACCACATCCCGAATGTGATCATTTCTAATCTAAAGTGTTATATACTTTCTAATTAAATACTCGAGATTCCCCTATTGTCCCATAACCACTTGGTGACTCCTAATTATTTATTATTAGATAGCAAACTCCACTCCATAAAATATTCTATCAAACAAGTCAAAGAATTAATCGACATAGTGATACTAATGTTCCATACCACCAATACTAAATTGATTAATTAAAATTCTCCTTTCATAGAAGTAATATTTTATATAAAATTACTTCGTTTTAAAATCAATTAAAACTTGTCTATTGACTATATTTACTACATTGAAAAATATTTCATATTTAAATATAGCCTTTAAATTGAAACGTATATGTATATATGATTTCTTCATTTTTAAAACCATTATTTGAAATATTTTTCTACCAAATTATGCTTTGAATTTGAAATATATCATAGGAGAAATTTATGTAATTTATAAAAGTGTTTTTCAATATATATATATATATAATGATATTTTTCTAAAACTACTCTTCAAAATATCTTAATTTAATATGTGTGTGTGTGCGTGTATAATTTATGTATTATCATTGTAATTTCCCCAAACTCATAGAATTGAAATTCCATGATATCACAAAGTCAAAATTTGCATTACAAACCAAGAATTAAGAAATCAAAATATAGTCTAGCTACAAAATCGAGTGTATTGTGATGGTTATCAACATATTGGCACTTTCAATAATCGACAATCAAATCAAATTCTACATTTAAACACACAATTCAACCATTTCATTCATCAAACAAATTGAACCCATAACATGCAATTTATTTCAATAATTTCATACAATCGCCACTAAAATATCACACGATTCATAAGCGATTCATAAGTTAAGCAAAGCATGCAAAGAGGGATATTCTTATTTAGATATAGCAGTGTGACTTAAGAGGATAACTCACCTAACCAATCATTGGTTGAAAATTCTCTACTTATGGCGTTTTCGAATACTTCCGCCTTTAGTTGTTGTCGTAGCCAAGCTTTCCAACCTCGCGCTTAAGCCCCATCACTAGACATTGCCATAAACACCACTACATCGCCAGCCACCATACGACCTCCAGCCTCGACCACACCCTGATTGCTGCTAGCCAGCAGCCCCGCCTTCACCTCGATGTCCTTTATCGCAAACCTTACTCCATCGCTACCACGCTCCAAGCACATTACCCGATCCCCATCTCCAGTCGCCGTCGTGACCCTCCTTCGTGTGCGTGACCATCAACTATAAATGCGAGGTCATGCTTTTCTATTTTTTTAAATGTTGATTTAGGGAACTAGAATTTTGGAGGAATCAGGCTTAGAGTGTGAGTGGTATAGGGTACGGGCTATGAACATGAAAGTGGAGTTTTGTGTTTTTTTTTCTTTTTTATTGGATTGGGCTGCATTTGAATTTTGTTTTGTCCTATTTGAATTAAACTAAAGTGTTTTCTTTTATCCTTATGGAATTTTGGTTCCTTTTTTATTCTTTAGAGTTGTGAAACCTCTTCTAAAAATTATTCAAGCAAATATAATATTCTTCACAATTTTATTCTTACCAAAAATAATTTTTCTTTCATTAAAATATCGTTTTCCAGTTTTAGCTCAAATTTAAAATTAATTTTTTATTTCTCAGAATATCCCAAAATTCACAAATATTATTTATTTCACTAATATGAATTTTTAATGACTTTTGGGTTCACAAAACATGATTCAAATCTTAAATTGAATTTTAAATCAATTTTATCCATTTTATTCCCAAATAATTCTAAAAATCCAAATTAAATTGCCAAAATTTATTTTAACATGTTTATTTTATTTTAACCTCGACCAGGGTTGTTACATCGGTTTCAGCCAGAGTCGTTACCCTAGATTTGCGTAGGTCATAACTAAGATTGAGGGTAGGGTAGAGTTTGAAGAGATGAGGTGGTACAGACTTGACCATGAGCGTTGGCTCCATAAGGATATGAGATTGTTTATATCAGACATTGATGGGTTGAGGGATGAGGTGCTACGTGAGTGCCATCATTCGAGATTGACTATACATCTCGGAGGCAATAAAAAGTATCACAATATGAGGCAGAGATTTTATTATGGAGGGATGTGGAAGGATATCGGTACATTCATCTCAAAGTGTATGAATGTTAGCTAGTGAAGGCTGAATAGATGAAGCCAAGTGATCTGCTGTAATCGCTCGAGATTCCCGAGTAGAAATATAAATGAATATCGATGGACTTCATCGTTGCATTGCCGCGGAACAAAGGAGGGTATGATAATATCATGTCATCATGGATAGGTTGAAAAAGAACGCTAGGTTTATACCATTAAGTCATATAGAATGACATCCAAGTTGGCCGAGTTGTATGTAAAGTGGATTGTATGATTCCACAGTGTGCCAAACAGCATTGTGAGTGATCGAGACCCATTATTTATTAGCATATTTTGGAAGAGCTTACAGAAGGCATTGGGGATAGAGCTTCACTTGAGTACAACTTATCATCCACAAAACGATGGCCAAATTAAGGGGTGAATCATATCTTGGAGGATCTTTTATGAGCATGTATTTATTGACTTTGGAGGCTCATGGGACGATTACTTGCACTTAGTAGAGCTTGCATACAACATTAGTTATCAGTATAACATCGGATGGCACCATTCGGTGTATTATATGGTCGACATGCAACTCCCCTCATGTTAGTGGGTAGGGGGCGAGAAGCTGATATTAGGACTAAATATGATTAGGGTACTTCAGAGAAGATCGAGACCCTACAAAAGGAATAAAAGCAATTTAGGATAGGCAAAAGAGCTATGTTGATAAGAGATGTAGAGAATTGGAATTCTTTGTCGGTGTTAGATTATTTGCGAAGGTCTCCCTGTTGAAGAATATTGTTTGATTCAATACTAAGGGGAAGTTGGCACCAAAGTTCGTTGGCCCTTTTCCAATACTTGAGAGGATTGGGAGCTTAGCTTGTAGAGTCGACTTGCCTTAAAAATTGGCGAGCATGCATAACGTGTTCCATGTATCTAACTTGAGGAAGTTTGTGCGCAACTCAGACATGACTATTATACTTGATTAGCTTGATGATATCAAAGTTTAACTAGAAGCTTCTAGACCTCGTATTGTCAGATGTGATACGAAGCAACTTTGGAGTAAGACGAAGTAGTTAATAAAGGTTTAGTCGACTAAGAGCGATTGAACATGGGTAACTGAGAAGAGTGTGAGGACCGCTTATCCGAAGCTCTTCACTTGGTAAAATTTTCATTTTTTGTTAGCTTTCATGTTTATTATCATATTTGATGTTTTATAGTGAGTAGCTTAGTACTCCACATACTAGGATAGGCTTGTATCCCTATTTGCGTGCATGTTTGTGTGCATGATTGATGCTCGACATGATTTCTTGTGATTGTTAGGCATGCGGGGTAACCGTGTTTGACTGTATCTTATTTGAGTTGGGGATTTTAGGGGCAAACTTTCTAAAAGAGGAAGAGTATAACGACCTGTATTTTACATATTGGAGGATCATAAAATATTATTTTAAAAATCTAAATTGGGTCATAAGAGCATAAAACTTTGGGGAATGTTAGACAATTACATTTCCGTCCTTAAGAAATTTTATCGAACAATTTTACCCCTAAAAACTTGCAACTGTTGTAACTTTTGATAACAACTGAATTAGCGTGCGAGACTACTTCCATTGGAAAGATATAGAATGGTCATAGTAGTGATTTGAACTTTCTGGTTAGGAGATATTGCCATTTGAAGTTAGACAGTTTTTGAACAATTTAATAGCTACTTAGAGAAGGTTCAACCTAATCCCATAGACCCATTTCGAGATTAGAGCTAAGTAGGGCTGATGGGACACCTTCCATATCATTTTCGCTCTTTCCAAAACAATTCTAAACCACCATTAAACTTTTCTAAGCCAAAATGCAGCCCTTTTCTTCACTTTAATTAGCCTAAACATGTTATTAAGAGGTGTAGTAAAGGGATTAGAGAATTACTATTTTGGCACCTTGGGATTCGTGAAGCTTGTCGTCATACTTTAGATTTGCTTTGGGGTTCGTGTATTTTGGTATAAGGTGAGTGATTTACACACTTGCTATCCTATATATGTCCATATAGTATAAATGATGACTTTAAGTTGTTTAAAGAGTTAAAACATTTTCAAACTTAGATCTAACTTAAGTGAAGCCTTTAAAATGGTTTTGGAAAGATAAATCTGAAATTTGGTTCATTTTTGACCATTCTTACAAAACAACCCGTCATTTGATGTATGTTAGATCTAGGCATTATGTATAATAAAATTTTGATTGGATTGTTTATATGAGTGTATGGATGTTGAGCATTTGATATATGTGCTTTTTTGTGTGTTTATAATCCGTTTTGTGTACTTAGAGAGTGGTCATCATTTGAGTGATTCGTTAGGCAAACGTCTACAAAATGTGATGCCACCAGAATATGTTGTTCTTAAAGAAATAAAGAGACTATAAAACAAGTCTCACCAGATTTGGGCATGATTTAAGATGGAAAAATAATTTTTGCATCGGTGGTAGAATCATGTTGGTAGCAGATTACTTGGTACGTTAATGACTTCCGACTGAAACACTCAGCGCTTCGAGGCTTTGATTGGGGAGCTTCGGATCAAGGAGAACTATTGCCAAGGAGTTGAAATGGAAATTTAGTTAAGTAAATAACTTGATACCAAGTTGCTTATCTAGGTACCAACATGTTTACTTTGGGGAATTCCAAGCGCCGCTTCTAGATGTAAAGGAAGGGGCTTCGAATTAGTTAGACTTAGCAATTTTTGCTAAGTAAAACATGTTGGAATCGACATGTTTAGTAATTTCGACACCGACATGATTAATGTTTGACCAATCTTAGCCAAACTTTGTGGGGGCATTAAGGGGCCCTTAGGGGGTGTGTCGTAGGTGTTCGCTCATTTATTCGACGTTCGATCGTGATATTAAGGCATAATAAAGTGATGAGTTCGATGGAGAAGCGATGAGGTGATGCTTCGATGAGATTATATCAAAACTTTGACGAGAGGACTATATGACATTTAGGTGATGTCTAATGGTGTTACATATTTCAATGGACCGAAAAAGTGAGTCATTTAATCAAGCACTTCAAGAGAGAAGGGACCATAGCATAAAAGGAGTTGCGAATGAGCGAGTGCCGAGTGAACACTGATGGAGTGGATGAGAAACGGTCCTATTATTGGTATGTATGTTAGAATTAGGTGCTCATATGTGGTAGGGTATTTTGTGTATACCCTATGGTGATTTGAGTACACCCATGGGTGGATCCACGTGATGACATTTGAGTAGTCCATACCCTTAGCCACATGAGTTATGAGTTATATGAGTTATATGAGTTTTGAGCATCCAATGCCCATGACTTTGAGTAGTCATAGCCTATTTGAGTTGGTTGTATGGGTTATTAGAGAATATCTGAGATTTTGATGGTTATTTTGATTTCCTTGATTTATTCAATTGTTGTTTTTGCCTTGATTTATTTGTAATTGAGCTGATTGTCCTTTGAGATAGGTATTATCGAGTAGATACCCAATTAACTTATTTGTACTTAGAGTATTAATACACTATATGATCATAACTTAGCATGTATTTTAAGTTATGTGCTAATTTGTTGGATGCAGCGATAGGTCGGGTATGATTCCTCATACTTATTGTCTCTTTTTTACTATTATTTTCATAGTATTTTGAGATTATTTATCGCTCACACCAGACTATTGTCCGATTCAAGGTTTTATGCTTTACTTCTTATTACTTCGGGTACTCTTAAATGTGTTGACTAGATAACTGGTCTGGCATTAGTGCATGAGGCTGTTCAAAGGACGAGTAAGAAGCTGGCACTATCATATATTTGTTTATTAATTTTACTGTTTATTCTGCTGTGCATCACCATGGAGATTTATCAATGCTACATTTTAATCAAGTCTTTATGTCTTCTCATGGCATCTCCATCTCTACCCTCCCACATCCCTCCCTTCTCCATCTGTACCTTCTCTTTCCTTACTTGTCTCTGACCCGTCCTTCATCACTCCCGTGACATCCCTGTCCCAACACCTCCTCCTCCTCCCCCTTCTCCTCTTCCTGATCCTTTCCCTCCTCTTCAACCTCTTCTTCCTTCTTCTTTGCCATCATCTTCTTCTTCTATCCCTGTTGCTCCTGTTCATCAGAAATGTCCAGATCAGTGGTCATCTTTATTCACTGGTAAACCTAAGAACGCTGGTTGTTACACTCCTTTTCATTTCAATCTTAAGTACTCGGGTGTATCTCTTGAGCCTCCTTCAGAAGTCATTAATGAAGGTATCAAATCTTGGTCAGACTCTCTTGTTGGCTTTTTTCTTACAGACAATGTTAACTACATGGCAGTAAGGGTGCATTTGGATAAATCATGGAAATTAAAAGGTTCATATGAAATGCTATATGACAAATAGAACTACTACTTTAAATTCACATGCCAGGAGGATAAGGAGATGATCCTTAAACGTGACCCGATGTTTATTCGTGGGAAAATGTTTTTAGTTATGTCATGGAATCCGAGCTTTAGTACAGCTCAATCTACTATCAAAAGTGTTCCTATTTGGGTGCACCTCTATAGAATTCCAATAATGACATGGACTTTGTTGGGTATTAACGGGTTAGCCTGTCACTTGGGGAAGTAGTATGTTATGATGAAAACACTGAAAAGTTGAAAAGGTTTGAATACGCAAAATGTCTTATTGAGATAACTCCTAACAATGATCTTCCAGACTTTATCTCAGTTGGTGATGATTCTTGTCCAAATGTTATTGTGGAATATTTGTGGAGGCCTTTGATATGTTCAAAATGTAAGGTTTTTGGTCATTTTACGTATCATTGTGAGGTTGGTATAATTGATGATAATGAAGCAGATGAGGGTCAGATAAACCAGAATACTGATGATCTTTCAAAAGGAAAAGTTGTAAAAGGAAAAAGGTGTAGAATTCAAACCAGAAAAAAGGAGAAGGGAATTTTTTTTTTCATGTTAAAAGAAAAGCAAAATTTCTTCAAAAAGCTTGGAGAAGAATGGAAAATGCAAAAGTGTTGGGATCAGATTGTATTGTTGATGAAAATGGTGAAGTTTCTTCTCAGAATGATGGGAAGATAGTGAATATCCATGAAGAAGGAAGAGTGGATGAACACTGTATGGAGTCAATGCATAATGACTTGGTTCAACCAGTTTTCATTGTGCCGAACCACTTCAGGATGAAGTAAATGTGTATGTTAATCCTTCTGCGACTGATATGCATGATAATTATATGGCAATAGAAAATCCTTCAGATTGTTTAACATCAAATCCATTTTCTGTTTTAAATGAAGAAAATGATGCAATCAGTAATGCTATCTTGGAATCTGGTCACCATAATCCCCCATTTTCTTCTCATAATAACTTGAATTCATCTCTCAGCCCAAATCAAAATTCTGACGTGCACAACATGCACAACTCCTCTTATGTAACCGCAAAAGATAATTCTCCAATCATCTCCCATCATCCTCTTAAAGTATCTAATCAAATTCCTGTATCTTCCCCAGCAATTTCCCTAGCAATTTCCCCATACCTTTCAATTGATCTTCCTATATCTGTTTTCCCTGATATACCTGCTTTATCTCATCATTCATCAATTTCATCCTCTAAGAAAAAGAGGGGCAGGCCAAGGAAAAATGCTTCCCAAAATTGTTCCCCTGTTGATCTGGATTGTGGGAAGGATTACACAATGGACCAAACTAGAATCTTTGAACGTACATCGGATATACTTAATGTCTCAACCTCTGGTGTGCAAACCAGAGCTACGTCCTCCCAACTTTTATAAATGATAGACAAATTTGGTTATTGGAATATTAGAGGTGCGAATTCCATTGCCAAACAATTGGAAGTCAAAAACTTATTCCTTACTCACTCCATTCAACTCATGGTAGTAGCTGAAACCAAATTAAATCATTCTACCACCTATTCTGCTGCCTCTACAATTAAAACAAATTGGAATCTCATCCACAACCCTTCTCAAGCTCCTTTTGGTAGATTGATGTTGATATGGAACCCCTTGAATTTCTCCATTACTCTTCTCATTATTCATGGATAGTTCATTCATTCTAAAATCATTCACATACCGACTAATATCCTTTCTATATGACTTCTGTGTATGCTGAGAACAACAATGCTCACAGGCAAGTCCTCCTTGACATCCTTCCATCTCTTCATCCACTAAATTATCCTTGGATATGTTCTGGTGATTGGAATTGCATGCAATATTCTCATGAAAAAAGTGGTGGTGCTCCCCTCTCTTATCAACACACAAGACCATTGAATAATGTAAAATTTCTTCTAGCCTTATCCTCATTAAATCATCTAGATGCTTTTATACTTGGAACAATAAGAGTAGAACTCATATTAGAACCCTTTGTAGGCTTGATAAATCTTTTCACAACCTCTATTCCTTAACTCATTGGCCTATTCTTCATACCTTTATCCCTCCTCCCTTTTTATCTGATCATTCTCCTTTAATTCTGGATTGGGGTAGGGACTCTATGAGTAGACATTCCTCTTTTTCATTTTTCAATAATTGGACTAAGCATAATGATTTTATATCTATTATTTCTGATTGCTGGAAATGCAAAATATATATGGCAAACCTATGTTTGTTTTGCAGGGTAAACTCAGAAAATTGAAGAGCATACTAAAAATTTGGACGACTACAACTTTTGGTAATGGTGCTAGTCTCTCCTCTATTACTAGACAAAATCTTATTCAGGTGCAAACCATGCTTATATCAAACCCTTCAGATGCTGCTTTATATAATGAGGAACGTAGGCTCTCTAAATTTTTGGCTAAATCTCTCCTGGAAGAAAACAAGATGCAAATGCAAAAATCAAGTGTTAAATGGCAAAAGTTTGGTGATAAAAATTCTACCTTTTTTCATGACTCTTTGAAGATCAATCGGGCCCATTATAATATTATTAGCATTCTTGATAAAGATGGAAACTCTTGTTCATCTCCTACATCTATTCAAATAGGTTTCTTGGATTATTTTCAATGCTTACTAGCTAACCCCTCTCTTCCTACTATTTCATATTCCTTTTTCTCTCATGTTAATCTCCCTGTTATTTCTTATGAGTCCAGTCAATATTTGATCACTATTATCGCTGATGAGGAAATAAAAGAAACCATTTTCAGTATGAATTCTACTAGTGCTCCTGGTCCTGATGGATTTAATGATCATATTTTCAAGTGTGCATGGGGTATTATAGGGCCTGATGTTATAAAGGCAGTTAAGAATTTCTTTACACATAATAAACTGCTATTTGGTATAAATGCTACCAATCTTGCCTTAGTCCCTAAAATTCAACAACCTTCAAGTGACACTCAATTCAGGCCTATTGCGTGTTGCAATGTGATATATAAATGTATTTCAAAGATACTGGCTACCAGAATGAAGACTGTGCTATCAAAGATATATCCCCAAACCAAAGTGCTTTTCTTCCTGAAAGAGATATAACCGATAATATATTATTATCTAATGAGCTTCTAAGAGGGTACAATAGAAAAAGCATCTCTCCTAGATGTGCTATTAAGCTGGACATTCAAAAGGCCTATGACTCGATTCAATGGAAATCTATCATTTATATTCTGCATTCCATGAAATTTCCTCCTCCATTTTTGGCTTGGGTATATACTTGTATATCATCGGTTACTTATTCTCTGAGTCTTAATGGAAACATTTTTCGATATTTTCTGGCACACAAGGAATTCGGTAGGGTGATCCTATATCCCCTTACATATTTATATGTGTAATGGAATTACTTAACTCTATATTCAACAAGGCTATGGATATGAGGCAGATTGATATACATCATTTGTGTAAGAATCATAGAATTTCTACTCTCATGTTTGCTGATGATATTATGGAATTCATGAAACCTAATGTTAAATCCATCAATGGTGCTCTTTTGATGCTAGATTCTTTTAATATGCTAACCGGTTTATCTATTAATAAAAATAAATCAAAAATTTCATTGCTGGCATCTCTGAATCTGACAAGAATTCTTTGATAAGTTTGTCTTCCTTATCTTATTTCGACATTGATGAGATGTATCTTGGAGCTCCTCTTTCAACTACAAAACTCAGATCTTCTCAATGTCTCCCTTTATTTGAAAAATTGGTAGCCAAAATCTCTTCTTGGCTTGCTACTAAATTCTCCACTACTGGAAGACTTATTATAGTTAAGCATATTGCTACTTCCATGTGCCTATATTATGCAAGAATCTTCATTCTTCCTATCAAACTTATTTTCCATGATTAATTCTGCCCTTAATCATTTTTTATGGCATGGAAACCTATTCCCTAGAAAACGTATTCCTATATCTTTTAAATAAATTTGTTGTCCTCTGATTAAAGAAGGTCCGGAGTTATGAATATTAGATAGTGGAATGCTACGGCTATCTTTGCTCGTATTAATAAAATTATGATGTATGATGCAAATCTCTAGGCTAACTAGATAAGAAACAACTTGATCAAGTCTGCTCATTTCTGGAATATGATTATTCCTCTTGATAGTTGTTGGGCATGGAGACAATTGCTCAGGTCTAGATCAATATGACTCCCCATTTTCAAAATAAGATGAAGAATAAGAATCAACTCTCCTTCTGGCATGATCCATGGTCAAGCCCTAGTGTTATACTCTCTGAGTTGATTCACATCAATCTTAGGGTCTTATCTAGAATTCCAGATAATGCTAAGGTTGGTAATTTTTACTACGATGGTCATATTATTCTTCCACACTCCAGCTCCATGATTGTTAGAAATTTATGGTCTACTATTAAAGGAAAAAGATACAAAGAGGAGGCTGATTCTTTGTGGTTAGGTTAATGCCACACCATTAAATTGCTATATAACTATCTGTTAGGGTTTTTCTCTATGCCTACATTTCCATGGCATTCACGCATTTGGATAAATTCTTCTATGCCTAAAGAAAATATCCTCTTATGGAAAATTATCAAGAATGGCTTACACACTCAACTTGTTTCTTCTGTGGTCAAGGAGCTGAGAATATAAATCATTTATTCTTTTCTTGTTCTTACACCTTCTTTGTTTGGAAGAGAATATTGAGGTATCTTCATCTTCATAACCCAAGTTCTATCTCGGATGTTGAATGGTTTAACATATTTAAAGCTACAAGGTGGAAAAATAATAAGGGGATGCTACTAATCAAAGTTTTGAAAAGATTTGCATATTTGATTTGGATGGAAAGAAATGCTAGACTATTTAATGGCATTCGTTACTTTGAACGGTCTCTTTTTCTTTCACTTGCAAGATCATTTTAGGCCTCTTTCCTTAGTTATTGAGTATATATCTCTGCTTGTTATTTTTGGTGTCATTTTCTTTTTATTTCTCTTTTTGATGGGTATGCCCATCCTTCTTTGTATGCCTCTGTTATTCAATAAATGGTAGGAGTCCATTCAACCCTGCTGTCTTTGCCAAAAAATATTTAGAGTTTATTTATTTATCAATTATATAAACTCTATTACTGTCTTATATAACTGTATTAAACATCTACTCTGATATGTCATGGTTCATATGGTTATATTTCTATCTTGCATGTTTTATATTTGTGATTATTATTGTATTTTATCCTTACGTTGTGAGATGAATGGCAGGTTATGTGATCATCTAATTACCTTACCTCTTGACTATCATCCTATATCAGCCTGGTACTATTGTAGCACTTTTACTGGTATATTGGGTACCTGAGGTGTAGTGGGGTCATCACAATAACCTCAAAGCTTTATTTGGGAAGTGATCTCGTTCCATGGTATAAGATTGCTAAAAAATTATTTCATATGAAAATGAGTAAGGGTACTCGTGTAGAGGACCATGTCATAATGACGAAGGGCTATTTCGATAGACTTTATGACCTATGTGCTAAGATTACCAAAGTGCAAAAATGGATTTGACCTTTGCTCGCTGACTTTGTAGTTTGAACCGTTCATACTTAATTTCAATATAAACCCGTTGAGTGTGAACATTGGTGTGAGGTCAGCGGAAAGTTCATATGAGGATCAAAATATAACGCTCGTTGTAAAACAGAAGTCATCGTCTCGAAAAGTTTAAAGAAGAGAAAGCGTGGAAGTAAAAAGGTAAAGGTAGTGTCTCCAATGATAAGGGTGAATGTCATATGTTGACTAAATTTTTCGTCAACCGCGAAAGTGTATTTAGAAGAAAGTATTAACAATGATTGGTAATTAGTACCTTGGTTAAAAATGAAAATGAGGGGATACTAATAGACTTAAAAAGTAAAGTAAACAAGAGTTTTAGAGTGTGTTTCCTGGGGAATTGACCAGGCAACTTAGTACTCGACCTCCCCATCGATCAGTTAAACAATGAGCGTTCGGCATGTTAAGACCGTTCGGCACGAGCACAGCGTTCAGCATCTAAAGGGCGTTCGGTATGGGATAACGTTCGGCATCTAGGAGCGTTCGGCATCCATGAACGTTCGGCCTACAAGGTACGCTCGGCATTCCCAGACTGTTCGGCATTCCAGCCTCATTCGACCTGCATCCCTCACTCAACACCACATCTCTTCCGGTACGTATCTCATTCGGCAATCACCTGCAGCTCGTCATCCAAGGTCATTCAGTACAAATGGATGTTCGGCATTCAGAGTGTCCGGCCTCACCTCGTTCGGCATAAAGGGGGAGGCTCGGCATTCTGTTGTTCAGCCTATCTGGTTCGGCGCATAGGACTTACACTATTTGGACCGAGTTATTCAGCTACCAGGCCCACCAGAGAAGTCCAACCCACCTTCGTCTATAAATAGAGAGGCAGGGGCACAATGAAAGGGATCCTTTTTTGGGGAGAGAACACTGGGGAGACTCTGCCATTTTCGAGACTCATCTTCTCTACTTAAACAACTTCATGCAAGCATTTGATTCACGAATTGTATTTGTAATCAACTATAAAGAAGATCAATAAAGTTTAACCTCAAAGTGGACGTAGGCAATTACGCTGAACCACTATAAATTTGGTGTTCTTACTTTCTGCAGTTAGATTAGCATTGTCTTCTCTGTTTAATTTACTTTCATCACTTATATCTCTACACAATCTTTCTCTACGAGGTTAGTTACCAATTTTGGTGCTAACACTTTGGTGCTTTCACTGAGAATTGAATTCTCAGCTTGATTGGATCTCATCGTCTACTAGTGGATTTCCATATCCGCGAGATAGATCCAGTTGTTTACTAGGAAACTTCCTATTCTACTCAGATTTGAAAGAAATCTAAAGGAAGCAGATAACCGTATTCATATAAACCAAGTCTATGTAAGATATGGGGACTGGGCGTTGAAGTTTGCAGTCATGTTGAATAAAGGCCGACCCCCCTCTGAAGCCAATTTAGCCGACCGCTCCAGAAAAGGCTTATGCCGATCGCCCCAGAAAAGGCGTATGCCGAACGCTCCAGAAAAGGCGTATGCCGAACGCTCCAGAAAAGGCTTATGTCGATCGCCCCAGAAAAGGCGTATGCCGAACGCTCCAGAAAAGGCTTATGCCGATCGCCCCAGAAAAGGCGTATGCCGAACGCTCCAGAAAAGGCGTATGCCGAACGCTCCAGAAAAGATGTATGCCAAACACTCCAGAAAAGGCGTATGCCGAACGCTCCAGAAAAGGCGTATGCCGAACGCTCTTCCAGGCCAAACATACCTCTAGGCCGAACGCCCTTCCAGGCCGAACATACCTCTAGGCCGAACGCCCTTCCAGGCCGAACATACCTCTAGGCCGAACGCCCTTCCAGGCTGAACATACCTCTAGGCCGAATGCCCTTCCAGGCCGAACATACCTCTAGGCCGAACGCCTCTGTAATGCCGAACAGTATTGTATGCTGAACGACTCGGTTGTGCCGAACAGTGTGAATGCCGAACAGTGTGAATGACGAACACGTGTGGAATGCCGAACAGTGTGGATGCCGAACAGCTTTGGCCGAACCACTTCTGGACGATCCACTTTGGACAAACAGCCTTGGCCGAACAGCTTTGGCCGAACCACTCCAGGCCGATCCACTCTGCCGAACAGCCTTGGCCGAACAGCTTTGGCTGAGCCACATGCCAACACCGAACGCCCCAATGCCGAACGATACTTCTGTATGCCGAACGGTACTTCTGTGCCGAACGAAGTATCCAGACCGATCCATGCACTGTATACCAATCTCTCTCTCACAAAACAATCTGACTGGTCCCTATACAAAAAGTATATGGATCGGGTACGACCCTTATTTTCAAAAAAAAAATATTTTCGGGTACGACTCGAACCCTAGCCGCAGCGCAGTGCCTTCGGATAGTGAATTCAAAACTCAAGTTAATAAAGGAACATTCTATCCACTTCCTTGACATCCCATGATCGACCAGGGCATAGAGGATCTAGCGGCAGCTTATGAACGACATCAAGGGAACGGACAAGCAACCGCTATTCAAACGGTACTCTCAAAGGTTGGAGAACATAGAGGATGTGACTAGCAAATGCCAAGATGACTCCAAGCACCATTCTTCGCTGACCCAGTGTAATGACCCAAGATTTTAGGAATTTATCCTGAAAAATATGAATGAATTTAAAATAATTTTTAAATTAATTTTGGAAGGAGATTGTTATGGCTTGATAGTGTATCAAGTATGTGTGTACATGTGTGCACAGGGTATACACATGAACAAAAGCTAAAAATCTCTGATCTTTAAGAATAAATACATATTGATATGTATGGGAATATATATATATATATTAAATCTTTAAAAAGCTGAATGCATAAGTAAATATAAATATATGTATGCTACTGAATATTTTAAGTATACATGTGCATGTGTGTGTCAATACAGAATGATATACATATATATATATATAAATATATATATATGTGTTAATAAAATACTAGAGTTCAAACTAGTGAAATAAAATATACAGACACAATTTTAATATAAGCAGAAATCAAAAGAAAGAAGATATAAAAAGAACTAATCCTCTTATAAATAAATAAAGGAAGTACATGCCATTTACATGAAAGCTAAAAATAGGAAAAAATAAGAGAAAACAGAGAAATGTTGCTATAGGCAGAATTAGGAAGTGTATTAAATAAATAACAAAACCAAGTCACATTTTTAGCATGATTGTAGACAAAAGGGGAAAAGTATTTTCTGAAAGGCAATTTCTGAAAGAAAAATGTAACCACTTTTCTCTTCACCCAAACTAAGCCGGGAAGGGGGTAAAACTTTGGGTTAAAATGCAGATAACATGATTTTCTGGTGGGCAAAAATGGCTTTAGCCAATACCCAAAACCCTAAGAGAGACCCTACATATATATATACATGTATATGCAGCAGCCTCCTCTTCTCTTCAGAAAAGAATTTTGAAAAAAAAAAGAAGAAAAACAATACCACTGAAATCATAAGACAAAGGGAAGAAAGAGAGCTTGAGGATAAGAGCAGGAGTTCATCAATTAATTAAGGAAACAAAGGAGAGAGCTAGGTGAGAAAACTCACTCAAAAATCTAAGGCAATAAGTCCTAATGTAGGCAGCCAGATAAAAGTATTTTTATTAAAAGAGTATTTTCATATATATATGTTTATCTGTGAATTTAAATCTGAATATGTTTTGATTTTCTTTGATTGATTATTTGTTTTATTATAACAAAGTTTTATGTGTTGAATCTGTTTATACACTCAGATCTCTGATATGTTAATATTTAGGGATATAAACAAATACCCAGAAAATAAAATGTTGAGAATAGGCAAGTAGTATTGGTTTTGGCTCAACCCAGAAAGATGTAAATAATGTTGAGCTGCAATATACTCATGTATAAGTGCTGAGGCTTGAAATAGAAAGGAATTAGGGGTGCAATAGGGTTGCCTATGTGCTGATGCTCCTGATTCAATAAAATGCATAGCAAACAAGATTTTGTGATTCAGTGAAACCAGATTATTCTGAGTTTAACTCAAGCACAAATGTTTGCAAAAGAAAAACTCTCTCAGAAGCTATAAGCCAATGTTAGTTGCCTAAACTCCTTCTAGAATACCAAGATGAATATATGTATATACAGAACCTTATTTTGTAATCACAAATGGTTGTTGCTTGTTTGTCTCTGTATGATTATGAATAATATGAGATGCCATGTTATGGATGTTTTAGCTAATGAAATGAATCACTGAAGGGTTTTGCCATGAACAATCAAAAGAGCTATTATTAACTTAAACCTGATTAGGAAATTGGGGTCAAGAACACTGCAGGAATGACTTGTGTGCTTGAGTAACATAAGTTGACACATGGCTTGTTTAAGCCCTGAGATCTTTGTGTAATGGAGTGAATTAGTTCATTACAGTGTGTCCATTGATTCATAAGTATTGCAGGTGAGACCAAGGATAGATAAATATACCAAGGAAGTAATACTTGAGCAGATGAGAAAACTAGAGTTTTTCCCAGATTTGAAATATGAGTATTGAATGAGTGATTTAACTCATATTAGTTATTTTCCTGTTTGGTATGAATGATTGTTTGTCTATGATTGAATTGTATGCTTGAATGTTTGTGCTATATATATATGTAGTCTCTGGGAAGAAAATTTAAGTGTGCACATGCACAATGACACAGAGCATGCACACAAGTATTTACCTAATTCCAAAGGACAGAACCTTATGTATTTGTACTTAACTTGATTTTAAACTAATTAACAAATTGCTTTTGTGAATTTTCTCATACCAGACATGTGTCTGACCCTAGTGTGCTATTGGCATCTGGGGTGTCTCATTTAAAATGAGGCAGTTTCCAATGCTTTTTCAGGGATTGCAGCAACTAAATAGGAGTAGGAGCAAGGCCTTGAGAAGAAGATATAGCATGCTAAAACTTAGTTAGATAAGAGCCTAAATGTTGAAATCTGCATGTATTGACAATTTAAATTGCTACTTGTATTAAGTGTTGAATATTGGATTGATATTTTGTTAGGCATTTTGTTAAGAATTTGACTTGTATCTGGAATCTATGAACCTAGTTAAATTTCTGTTATGCTTAAAAAGGATTTTGATCAAATCTTGTAAGTAGATTTAGCAAGAACACTATGTTAAAAAAATTGAATGATTACATTTTATAAATGTATTAGTCAATCTTGAGACTTTAAAAAGGATTTAAGTTTTTGGAAAATCTGGAGAGTTGATTCTCAGATAATCAAACTGGTTTTATTTTCTAATATAACATATGTATGCAAAAGAAATAGACATAGGTTGAATGTTTTTGTATGGCTGCAAGGTTTATTTAACTTGTTCCATACAAATGCTTCATGTCCTATTTTTAAATAAAGAAAGGATCTGTAGTAAGATAGATGGAAGCCAGATTCAAATAGTTGCAGATATATATGCACATAAACATGTTTAAGTGCAGATTTTACCTCACCTTTTCCTTTGTATTTGAAATAAGAATCTGAATTTTACTCAGATTCTAACCAAATGCATTTTAAATGCCAGACAAATCTTATAAGAAGAAATACAAACCTGGAAAATGATAAACACTCTTATCATTCAATCATGAAGCCTTCTAGGTTGTAGGAATGGAATTCAAAAATGATTAAGCAAGGATATTTGTTTTGTATGATGGATCTTAGGCAAAATAAAATATGTATATGCAGACAGGTAGATAACAAGTTTCAAATTGTACAGAAGAAAAAAAAATGAAAAACAAAAATTGTGTTTGAACCGACCAGCATAGCACTCGAACTCGTGACCTTGTATGTATAAGTTAGGCGCGTTTCCATTACGCCTAGATGTTGCTTGTGTTTCCTTAGGATCCACTTTATTTTATACTGATTTTGACACTATTTAGAACTTAACACAAACATCTATATTAAAAGCTTGTTTACTACT
Organism: Allium fistulosum; assembly: GCA_030737815.1. Classification (NCBI taxonomy): domain Eukaryota; kingdom Viridiplantae; phylum Streptophyta; class Magnoliopsida; order Asparagales; family Amaryllidaceae; genus Allium; species Allium fistulosum. The sequence goes on along the minus strand of CM060904.1, from coordinate 1,185,445,741 downwards.
GATTATTTCTTGATCACTTCTTAGTTAGTATAAACAGACTAATGTGTTTGTTCCCAGTGGATTGTTTGATCAAAAAAAAATAATATATGAAATAAATTAGCAATCCAACATCCTCTTGTTTTTCAAAACTCTGATTCAAACAAGAGAGGCATATACATCCTCACATGTATGTGCTTATTTTTGTAAATGTACTGATATATTTATATTGGTTGATTATTGTGATCCTGGATATATATTTGATTTATTGGAAAAAGAAAGTGACCCTGAGAATGATAATTGAAATGGATGATATATCTATATATATATATATATATATATATCCTCTTTAAAAAAAAAAAAATTCCTTATGAAATTAGAGTATAATTTGGTGGGTCATTTCAGTTGGTATCAGAGCTATGTTATTCAACATAGTAGAAGTAAGGATCAAGTCCTTAGATAGAAATAAAATTAAAAGGAACTAAATATCTAACTAACCAGCTATGTAAATTATTATTAGCAAACTATAGTAGGGAGACCACCAAATCAGGGAGCAGGATCTTCCCATGCACCACCAATGGTCAATCTGCAAGACTTGGTGAGAGCATTTAGGGATGGGGCAGGACAAAGGCAAGAAAATCCCTATGAAGAACTCTCAAAATTGCTTAAGACATATACTCATTTAGGAGGCAAAAGCTTTGAAGGGACAGAGAGTATCAAGGAGATTCAAACATGGTTGAGAACATTGGAAAGAATTTTCAATGACATGCAACTTGATGATCAAAGAAAGAGGCAAGTGGCTTCAAGACAGCTGAAAGGAGTAGCTTTAGGCTGGTGGGAAGTAATCATTGCAGGAAGGAATGAGAATGAAATCACTTGGAATCAATTCAAAGAGATGTTGGAAGCAAGGTTTGTACCAGCATCAGCAAAGACTACCTTGTTAGAAGAATTCATTAGGCTTAGACAAGGGACCATGACTGTCACAGAATACACTCAAAGGTTTGAGGGGCTTTCCACATATGGAGCAATGCTTGTGGCAGATGAGGCATCTAAAAATGATAGGTACATAAAGGGTTTGAATCCAGGACTTAGCAGAGCCATGTTACCCTATGCAGACAAGACTTTTGACCATGTGATAGACTTAGCTTTGAGGTTGGAGCAGCATGACAAGGAAAGGGAGAAGTTCAGAAATTTTAAGAGCAATAATAACAAGAAAGGTAAGGGGAGGTATCACCCTTATGATAAGAAGAAAGAAGAGGCTAGTAACAAAAACACTGGAGATGTCAAGGCTAAGGAAGACAAGAAGAAAATTGTGTGCCATCAGTGTGGAAAGGAAGGGCATATCAAACCAAAATGTCCAGAATTGAAAGGAGGAGCTTTCAAATGCTATCTATGTGGGAAAGAGGGGCATATGAAGAGGAATTGTCCTGAGTATAAACAGCAAGGCAAATTGGCAAATTTGGAAGGAAAAGGCAAAGCCACAGTGGAGAGTAACACTGTAAACCATAGCCAAGTGGAAGGTACATTACTTATTTGTACCATACCCATAACAGTAGTATATGATACTGGGGCAACTCACTCCTTAATTTCTTATGAACTGGTTAGAATGCTAAAACTGAATTGCATATTGGTTGAAACCCCATTGCATATACACAGTCCATTGGGGAGTTCTAGTGTTTTAAATATGATTTGTGTGGATGTGGGATTAAACATAGGGGGAAATATTTTTATTTCCAATTTATATGTTTTGAATTACCCAAATATAGGTGTTATATTGGGGGTAGACTGGTTAAGGCAATTTAAAGCCATAATTAATTTAGACTCATCCACCATATCATTGCAAGATTCTAGAGGCCAGAGAATCACAGTTTTATGTGAGGTAGCTAAGGAAGGAAAACTATATCATTTAGTTGACTCAGAAAAAGATTTCAGTGAACTAACCATTGAAGAAATTCCCATAGTCAATGAATATTTGGATGTGTTTGGTGAGGTCAAGGGTATTCCACACCATAGACCAGTAGAATTCCAGATCAATTTAGTTCCAGGAGCAAGCCCAGTGATTAAAAAGCCAACTAGAATGGGGCCAAATGAACTAAAGGAACTAAAGAAACAGTTAGAAGAATTGGAAGAAAAGGGTTTTATAAGACCAAGTAATTCTTGCTGGGGAGCACCAGTGGTATTTGTTAAGAAGCAAGATGGTTCTTTAAGACTCTGCATAGATTATAGAGAATTAAACAAAGTAACTATTAAAAATAAATACCCATTGCCAAGAATAAATGATCTTTTTGATCAATTAGCAGGGGCAAAAGTATTTTCTAGGCTAGACTTAGCATCTGGTTTTCATCAAATGAAGGTGGAAGAATCAAGCATCAAGTACACTGCCTTTAACACTAGGTATGGGTTGTATGAATTTTTGGTTATGCCATTTGGCTTGACCAATGCACCATCTTACTTTGTAGATTTAATGAACAGAACCTTTAGAGATTGTTTAGACAAGTTTGTGCTTATTTTTATAGATGACATTTTGATTTATTCTAAGACAGTGGAAGAACATAAGCATCATTTGCACCTGGTTTTGTCTAGACTAAGGGAAAAAGATTTAAAGGCAAAATTTTCAAAATGTGTGTTTTGGAAGGAGGAAGTACATTTTCTTGGCCATGTTATATCTGCCAAAGGAATTTCTGTGAACCCCAATAAAGTAGTGGCTATCCAAGCATGGAAGAGGCCAAGCACTGTGAGTGAAGTGAGGTCATTTATGGGGATGGCAGGATATTATAGAAGGTTTATAAAAGATTTTTCAAAAATTTCTACACCACTCACTAACCTAACCAGGAAGAACCAAGCTTTTGTTTGGTCAGAAAAATGTGAAAAATCTTTTGAACAATTGAAGGAGGCATTGGTGAATGCTCCAATTCTAAAGGTACCACATGGGAATGAAGAATTAGTGGTATACACTGATGCTAGTGGATTTGGCTTGGGTGCAGTGTTGATGCAACAAGGTCAAGTCATTGCATATGCATCCAGACAACTTAAACCCCATGAAGTAAGGTATGCCACACATGATCTCGAATTAGCAGCTGTGATATATGCTTTAAAACTTTGGAGACATTATTTATTAGGCACCAAGTTTGAACTCTACACTGACCACAAGTCTCTAAAATATTTGTTTTCACAAAAAGATTTAAACATGAGGCAACACAGATGGGTGGAGTTCTTAGCTGCCTATGATTTTGACATACTCTATACACCAGGCAAAGCAAACAAAGTTGCAGATGCTCTAAGTAGACAGCATGCTAAATTGGCTATGATGATGATGGCAGAATTTAAAGATTTGTCTTTGCTAACTGAGTTAGAGATTGAGGAGAATGGTTGTGTGCACATTAATGAGCAAATGCATGGTGCACAAGAAGATAAAGGGAAGTTAAGCTTAATGACACTTCAACCAGATTTAATTCTGAAGGTAGGAAAAATGCAAGAACAAGATGCTCACTTATTAGAGAAGAGAATGCTCCTCTCAAGAGGGGAGGAAGTAATGAATCACCACATTGATAAAGATGGTTATGTGAGATACCAGAATAGGATGTGTGTACCAGAGGACATAGAATTGAAGAAGGAGATATTGGATGAATATCATAGAAGTAAATACTCCATACACCCAGGTAACACAAAAATGTATCAAAATTTGAAAAGAGACTTCTGGTGGAAGGGGATGAAATCTGATATAGCTAAGTACATTGCCAAATGTATGACTTGCCAACAAGTCAAGGCTGAAACTCAAAGACCATCAGGGTTGATGCAACCTCTTAGTGTACCACAGTGGAAGTGGGAAGACATATCTATGGACTTCATAGATGGACTGCCTAGATCTAAGAGAGGTAATACAAGTATATGGGTGATAGTGGATAGGCTAACCAAGGTAGCACACTTCATCCCAGTCAAGTCAGAAAGAACAGCACCAAAACTAGCTCAAATTTTTATAAAAGAAGTGGTAAGGTTACATGGCATTCCCAAAACCATTGTGAGTGATAGGGATACCATCTTCACTTCAAAATTCTGGAGAAGCTTTCAAGAAGCAATGGGAAGTGAACTATGTTTAAGTACTGCCTACCATCCTCAATCAGATGGGCAGACTGAGGTGGTAAACAAAGTTTTGGAGGACATGTTGAGGGCATGTATATTGGATTTTGGGGGCAACTGGGAAGATTATCTTCACCTAGTTGAATTTACCTACAACAACAGCTACCAAAGCACCATAGGAATGGCTCCATTTGAAGCCTTGTATGGAAAACCCTGCTTGTCACCTGTTTGCTGGGTAGAAGCAGGAGAAAGGTCTATTTTAGGACCTGAGTACATACAAGAAACCAAGGAGAAAATTGAGTTGATAAGAAGAAGAATGACAGCAGCTCAAGATAGGCAAAAGAAATTTGCAGACATGAGAAGGAGGCAGGTAGAATATGAAGTGGGAAATTTTGTTTTCATCAAAATCTCACCCATGAAAAATGTGTTGAGGTTTGGAAAACAAGGCAAATTAACCCCAAGATATATTGGACCATACAAGATTTTGGAGAGAATTGGACCCTTGGCATATAGGTTGGAATTACCAGAAAACATGCAAGGCATACATGATGTTTTTCATGTATCACAATTGAGAAGGTGGGTTCATGACAAGGCAGAAATCCTTGAAACCCCAACCCAAGTGCAGATAAATCCTAATTTGATTTATGAAAAGGATCCAGTGGGAATTTTGGCAAAAGATGTGAAGAAGTTGAGGAATAAGTCTCTGAAACTTGTGAAGGTACAGTGGAGTCTAGATCCTAGTGATTGCACATGGGAATTAGAAGACAAGGTTAGGATAAATTATCCTAAGCTATTTTCAGATTAAGGTAATTCTGATCTTTGATTGTTTTCTTTATTTTGGATGAATATATTTTTAGTTAGTATAGAACTAAGAATCTATTTGGTAGAGAATATACTTGTTCTCTGAATTAAGTTTAAAATTTATTTTAAGCTTAGGAAAATTGTGGGACACAATTTCTAAAAGGAGGGGTGTATGTAATGACCCAAGATTTTAGGAATTTATCCTGAAAAATATGAATGAATTTAAAATAATTTTTAAATTAATTTTGGAAGGAGATTGTTATGGCTTGATAGTGTATCAAGTATGTGTGTACATGTGTGCACAGGGTATACACATGAACAAAAGCTAAAAATCTCTGATCTTTAAGAATAAATACATATTGATATGTATGGGAATATATATATATATATATATATTAAATCTTTAAAAAGCTGAATGCATAAGTAAATATAAATATATGTATGCTACTGAATATTTTAAGTATACATGTGCATGTGTGTGTCAATACAGAATGATATACATATATATATATAAATATATATATATGTGTTAATAAAATACTAGAGTTCAAACTAGTGAAATAAAATATACAGACACAATTTTAATATAAGCAGAAATCAAAAGAAAGAAGATATAAAAAGAACTAATCCTCTTATAAATAAATAAAGGAAGTACATGCCATTTACATGAAAGCTAAAAATAGGAAAAAATAAGAGAAAACAGAGAAATGTTGCTATAGGCAGAATTAGGAAGTGTATTAAATAAATAACAAAACCAAGTCACATTTTTAGCATGATTGTAGACAAAAGGGGAAAAGTATTTTCTGAAAGGCAATTTCTGAAAGAAAAATGTAACCACTTTTCTCTTCACCCAAACTAAGCCGGGAAGGGGGTAAAACTTTGGGTTAAAATGCAGATAACATGATTTTCTGGTGGGCAAAAATGGCTTTAGCCAATACCCAAAACCCTAAGAGAGACCCTGCATATATATACATGTATATGCAGCAGCCTCCTCTTCTCTTCAGAAAAGAATTTTGAAAAAAAAAGAAGAAGAAAAACAATACCACTGAAATCATAAGACAAAGGGAAGAAAGAGAGCTTGAGGATAAGAGCAGGAGTTCATCAATTAATTAAGGAAACAAAGGAGAGAGCTAGGTGAGAAAACTCACTCAAAAATCTAAGGCAATAAGTCCTAATGTAGGCAGCCAGATAAAAGTATTTTTATTAAAAGAGTATTTTCATATATATATGTTTATCTGTGAATTTAAATCTGAATATGTTTTGATTTTCTTTGATTGATCATTTGTTTTATTATAACAAAGTTTTATGTGTTGAATCTGTTTATACACTCAGATCTCTGATATGTTAATATTTAGGGATATAAACAAATACCCAGAAAATAAAATGTTGAGAATAGGCAAGTAGTATTGGTTTTGGCTCAACCCAGAAAGATGTAAATAATGTTGAGCTGCAATATACTCATGTATAAGTGCTGAGGCTTGAAATAGAAAGGAATTAGGGGTGCAATAGGGTTGCCTATGTGCTGATGCTCCTGATTCAATAAAATGCATAGCAAACAAGATTTTGTGATTCAGTGAAACCAGATTATTCTGAGTTTAACTCAAGCACAAATGTTTGCAAAAGAAAAACTCTCTCAGAAGCTATAAGCCAATGTTAGTTGCCTAAACTCCTTCTAGAATACCAAGATGAATATATGTATATACAGAACCTTATTTTGTAATCACAAATGGTTGTTGCTTGTTTGTCTCTGTATGATTATGAATAATATGAGATGCCATGTTATGGATGTTTTAGCTAATGAAATGAATCACTGAAGGGTTTTGCCATGAACAATCAAAAGAGCTATTATTAACTTAAACCTGATTAGGAAATTGGGGTCAAGAACACTGCAGGAATGACTTGTGTGCTTGAATAACATAAGTTGACACATGGCTTGTTTAAGCCCTGAGATCTTTGTGTAATGGAGTGAATTAGTTCATTACAGTGTGTCCATTGATTCATAAGTATTGCAGGTGAGACCAAGGATAGATAAATATACCAAGGAAGTAATACTTGAGCAGATGAGAAAACTAGAGTTTTTCCCAGATTTGAAATATGAGTATTGAATGAGTGATTTAACTCATATTAGTTATTTTCCTGTTTGGTATGAATGATTGTTTGTCTATGATTGAATTGTATGCTTGAATGTTTGTGCTATATATATATATGTAGTCTCTGGGAAGAAAATTTAAGTGTGCACATGCACAATGACACAGAGCATGCACACAAGTATTTACCTAATTCCAAAGGACAGAACCTTATGTATTTGTACTTAACTTGATTTTAAACTAATTAACAAATTGCTTTTGTGAATTTTCTCATACCAGACATGTGTCTGACCCTAGTGTGCTATTGGCATCTGGGGTGTCTCATTTAAAATGAGGCAGTTTCCAATGCTTTTTCAGGGATTGCAGCAACTAAATAGGAGTAGGAGCAAGGCCTTGAGAAGAAGATATAGCATGCTAAAACTTAGTTAGATAAGAGCCTAAATGTTGAAATCTGCATGTATTGACAATTTAAATTGCTACTTGTATTAAGTGTTGAATATTGGATTGATATTTTGTTAGGCATTTTGTTAAGAATTTGACTTGTATCTGGAATCTATGAACCTAGTTAAATTTCTGTTATGCTTAAAAAGGATTTTGATCAAATCTTGTAAGTAGATTTAGCAAGAACACTATGTTAAAAAAATTGAATGATTACATTTTATAAATGTATTAGTCAATCTTGAGACTTTAAAAAGGATTTAAGTTTTTGGAAAATCTGGAGAGTTGATTCTCAGATAATCAAACTGGTTTTATTTTCTAATATAACATATGTATGCAAAAGAAATAGACATAGGTTGAATGTTTTTGTATGGCTGCAAGGTTTATTTAACTTGTTCCATACAAATGCTTCATGTCCTATTTTTAAATAAAGAAAGGATCTGTAGTAAGATAGATGGAAGCCAGATTCAAATAGTTGCAGATATATATGCACATAAACATGTTTAAGTGCAGATTTTACCTCACCTTTTCCTTTGTATTTGAAATAAGAATCTGAATTTTACTCAGATTCTAACCAAATGCATTTTAAATGCCAGACAAATCTTATAAGAAGAAATACAAACCTGGAAAATGATAAACACTCTTATCATTCAATCATGAAGCCTTCTAGGTTGTAGGAATGGAATTCAAAAACGATTAAGCAAGGATATTTGTTTTGTATGATGGATCTTAGGCAAAATAAAATATGTATATGCAGACAGGTAGATAACAAGTTTCAAATTGTACAGAAGAAAAAAAAAATGAAAAACAAAAATTGTGTTTGAACCGACCAGCATAGCACTCGAACTCGTGACCTTGTATGTATAAGTTAGGCGCGTTTCCATTACGCCTAGATGTTGCTTGTGTTTCCTTAGGATCCACTTTATTTTATACTGATTTTGACACTATTTAGAACTTAACACAAACATCTATATTAAAAGCTTGTTTACTACTGATTATTTCTTGATCACTTCTTAGTTAGTATAAACAGACTAATGTGTTTGTTCCCAGTGGATTGTTTGATCAAAAAAAAATAATATATGAAATAAATTAGCAATCCAACATCCTCTTGTTTTTCAAAACTCTGATTCAAACAAGAGAGGCATATACATCCTCACATGTATGTGCTTATTTTTGTAAATGTACTGATATATTTATATTGGTTGATTATTGTGATCTTGGATATATATTTGATTTATTGGAAAAAGAAAGTGACCCTGAGAATGATAATTGAAATGGATGATATATCTATATATATATATATATCCTCTTTAAAAAAAAAAATTCCTTATGAAATTAGAGTATAATTTGGTGGGTCATTTCACCCAACACTTCGAATTTAGTGACTCCAAGCAAACCAATGTTTGGCTCTAAGCAATTTATTCCAAATACTAACAAGGGTATCATAATGATCGCGTTTGAGGAAAGTCGACCTCCAGATATATTTTGGCAGCTAGTTAGCTAAAGAGCCTCCTACGACTATGGATTGTTTCTTTTACAAAATGAATCAGAACTAAAGTGAGGTGGAGTGGAGCATAATAAGAAAAATAACAATGAAGGCCCGTTGGCTAAGGATGTAGATCCCAGTAGTCGAAACAAGACTTCAAAATTCAGCTCATATGCTCTTTGAAAGGTTCAATTGACAACCTCTACTTGAAGACTCACGACTCGGAGTGGTACTGGAAACCAACCTCGAGAGAGTACACCAAAGTCTAAAGAAAATCAGGGGAATGTTGTATATTCCCAAATGCTCACTGATCCTAACACGGGCGATTACAAACATCTCCGAGGTATGATCGAAAAGATGACCTGGAAAGGAAAGCTTCAATAGTATGTACAAGTCCTGCAGAATGGCAGGCAGCGAATATCCGATGCCTATTAATAAAGGGCTATGATTATCAATTGGACGGTTGATGGCCAACATCCCTTTGAAAGGAGCCAGGGGCGGAGTCGAATAGCGAGCACACGATGCTGCTTCACATATCAATGAGATTTACCATAATCTTCTTTGAATTATTTCCATTTCCATCTCTATTTCAATTGTTCTATGAACTACGACTAGCTTGAACTAAACTACTTTAAAACGATGCAGGTGTCCAGGTACTCAGATTTGGTTGCCAACCAATCTACGCAGACCATGATCGGACGTGTGGAGTTACATCTAGATGAGAATAATTCTATTGCTCATCATCAACCATATGCCTTTGATTTGGGGCTATGGATTAAATACAATGTACAACATCACGATGCACAGAGAGCTGAATTCCATCCTGCAAGTGGAATTTATTCAAGTAGAGAGCGGCTGCGATACGGCCAGCCACTCGCTAAGTGAAACTCGAGCTCGGGGGCAAGCCATCACATAAAGGTTAAAAATGGGTTGATACACGACGATCCTTCGCACAACTCCGTACTCCCAGAGTGCGAGACGGAGTATAAACATCTACTTAACTCCGTACTCCCAGAGTGCGAGACGGAGTATAAACATTAATCAACTCCGTACTCCCAGAGTGCGAGACGGAGTATAAACATTCGCTTAACTCTGTACTCCCAGAGTGCGAGACGGAGTATAAACATTAATCAACTCCGTATTTCCAGATTGCGAGACGGAGTATAAACATCTACTCAACTCCGTACTCCCAGAGTGCGAGACGGAGTATAAACATACATCAACTCCATACTCATCCCCAAAACTGGGGGCAGAACCAAAGCAAAGCACGCTAGTTGAACATTTGTCTAAAAGAAGATTGCAACGAAACGATTAAAAGACGACTGTCAAGCAATCAACTGAACGGAAATATTCAGAATGAAAGACTGCGGTTTTTCAAAGCACGTCATGTTTACACAAGACGTCCTTTGGGGGGCAAATGTTATCCCGCCTTTTGGCAAGGCCGTGACACCAAGAACTTGATTAGAAACCAGTGACAGTTCGTCTTGGAGATCGGTTACACAAAGGCTCACTATGGATATCGATGGATTTTGTCCGAGTCTAGATCGAGCCACGATTAACAAGACATAACAATCAAAGCCAGGGAAGCCAATGTTCCAAGTTTCAAGACGATCCGAGTTCGTATGCTTAACTTATGATCGATTCGAACAACCGACCATCCATCCATCAACCTCCACATTTGACTTGGAGACCTAAACTGCTTGGAATGAATATGGCCCGATCATCCACTCCAATCGAGTCATAGAACAAAGTTCGACAAAATACCCCTCATGAAGCTCAGTGACGCCGGGATCCGTCTAAAGTGGACGTGATTTGATCATCTACACATCAAATCCTACACTGAACACGAAAGGTTGTTCGAAAGCCCAACTTGAAGTAGCTATGGTAGACGGCGTACTCGCTAACCATCGCTGTCAATATAAGGACACGACTGCACCTTGGAACATATGCAACTTACTTTGTCTACTCAACAATCTATTATCCTTATTTTCTAGAAGGATATACGGAGCAAATTGTAAGAGATTTGGCTATCTAACCCAACATGGATGTGATCCAACCATCTGTCATATACCTCCTTCCTTAACTTGATTGGAAGAGCTATAATCACCAAGCGGACGAGAATCGATCGTCCATTTTTCAAATTCCATCCCTCATCCTGGGGGGCAGAATCCTATTCCGTGAGCAAACGTGGTTCGATTGTTCATTCGACGAAATTAGCCTCGATACAGTGGATGAATACAAATTAAAGAGTGGAAATACGACTGCTCTCAACTTAAACCTCCAAGTCCCCAGAGTGCGAACTGGAGTACTCTAAGTCCCCAGAGCGTGGACTAGAGTATAAACGACTAAAACCTCCAAGTCCCCAGAGTTCAGACTGGAGTACTCTAAGTCCCCAGAGCTTGGACTAGAGTATAAACAACTTAAACCTCTACGTCCCCAGAGTGCATACTGGAGTACTCTAAGTCCCCAGAGCGTGAACTAGAGTATAAATGACTTAAACCTCCAAGTCCCCAGAGTGCGGACTGGAGTACTCTAAGTCCCCAGAGCGTGGACTAGAGTATAAACGACTAAAACCTCCACGTCCCCAGAGTTCGGATTGGAGTACTCTAAGTCCCTAGAGCGTGGACTAGAGTATAAACGACTTAAACCTCTACGTCCCCAGAGTGCGGACTGAAGTACTCTAAGTCCCCAGAACGTGGACTAGAGTATAAACGACTAAAACCTCCAAGTCCCCAGAGTTCGGACTGGAGTACTCTAAGTCCCCAGAGCGTGGACTAGAGTATAAACGACTTAAACCTCTACGTCCCCAGAGTGCGGACTGGAGTACTCTAAGTCCCCAGAGCGTGGACTAGAGTATAAACGACTTAAACCTCCAAGTCCCCAGAGTGCGGACTGGAGTACTCTAAGTCCCCAGAGCGTGGACTAGAGTATAAACGACTAAAACCTCCACGTCCCCAGAGTTCGGACTGGAGTACTCTAAGTCCTCAGAGCGTGGACTAGAGTATAAACGACTTAAACCTCTACGTCCCCAGAGTGCGGACTGGAGTACTCTAAGTCCCCAGAGCATGGACTAGAGTATAAACGACTAAAACCTCCAAGTCCCCAGAGTTCGGACTGGAGTACTCTAAGTCCCCAGAGCGTGGACTAGAGTATAAACGACTTAAACCTCTACGTCCCCAAAGTGCGGACTGGAGTACTCTAAGTCCCCAGAGCGTGGACTAGAGTATAAACGACTTAAACCTCCAAGTCCCCAGAGCGCGGACTGGAGTACTCTAAGTCCCCAGAGCGCGGACTAGAGTATAAACGACTTAAACCTCCAAGTCTCCAGAGCACGGACTGGAGTACTCTGAGTCCCCAAAGCGCGGACTAGAGTATAAATGACTTAAACCTCCAAGTTCCCAGAGTACGGACCGGAGTACTCTGAGTCCCCAGAGCGCGGACTAGAGTATAAATGACTTAAACCTCCAAGTCCCCAGAGCACGGACTGTACTCTAAGTCCCCAAAGCGCGGACTAGAGTATAAATGACTTAAACCTCCAAGTCCCCAGAGTGCGGACTGGAGTACTCTAACTCCCCAGAGTGCGGACTCGAATATAAGCGAATCGGATCTCCAAGTTACCTGAATATGAACTATGACACAAATGACTTGAATTTGTCAATCCTTGGCATACGGGCTAGAAAGTATTCTAAGTGCACGAAGCACAGAATGGAAGTTCAACGACTCCCGAAGAGTTTCCGAGTTATATGAAGATGGACTGAGAAGTCTATGTTACTCACAACTGCTTGGATTAAAATCACAATCACAAAGAAAACTGAACAATAAGAGTCTTTTGTAAGACAGAAAAAGGAACTAAACCTTATTCAGAAATGAGTTTCTATTACAACCCCTCCAAAGTTCAGAGTCGACATTCTATCTACAAGGACTAAGGAAATAGATAAAAATAATTACATGACTTAAACTAACCCTCGTTGAACGAGGATAGTAGTCACTTCTTGTGCTTCTTCAACTTCTTTCTAGACGGCTCCTCTCCAGAGCATTTACCCTTGGTACTCTTCTTTGATAGAGGGGTAGCAACTGAAGGAGTACGGGGGCCTTCCATGGGCTTGGACCCGCCAGGAAGGATGACCTTCAACGGCGTGTTCAAAGGATCATCCAAGTCCACAACTCGAGGATCTACTATGACCTTGACCATCTCCTCCCTCACTTTCTCGAGCCGCTCCTCCATGCTCAATTTGGATGTATGCTCAGAGGCGCCTGTAATTTCTACTTCATAACCCCCGTCGGTAGGAGAGGAGGTTTCAGACTTGTCTTCGTCAAGCGCTCCGATCACCTGAGCGTCTGGACCAGAAGCCTCCCCTGCGTGAGTGGCTTCACTTGTTTTCTCCCCCACTTCCTTGGCAACATTACTCCTCGGAGTGGGCTCGGGGTCAGAACGGCCTACACAAAATTGTGGAAAACAAGAATGCAATAGTCCTGCATAAAGAATAACGACTTTCGAAATCTTAAAGAGAATCTTAAAGAGAAGGATTATCTACCAGGTTTAGGAAAACTCTCAGCCATCCGGGGGGTCTCACCCTCTGGAACGGGAGACAGAACGCGGACTAAAGTACTCTAAGTCCCTGAGTGCGGACTAGAGTATAAATGACTCAAAAACCTCTACGTCCCCAGAGTGCGGACTACAGTACTCTCAGTCCCCAGAGCATGGACTAGATTATAGACAACTTTAGAAAAATCCCTAAATCCTAGAAGCGGACCAGATTACTCTAAGTTCCCAGAGTGCGAACTAGAGTATAAACGAATTGACGAAAATCTCTGCGTCTCGAACTGTGGACTAAAGCATAAACCGTTCGACAAATCTCTAAGTCCCCGGAGCGTGGACCGAAGCATGAACACAAATTGGACGCGAGTCAACCAGAGGGAGAATAACACTAAGTCACCAGAATGCAGAGTGGTGTATAAACATCGATAAATAGGCGAGTGGATTCCGACCATTTTCTATTCCGTAAACTTCGGCCTGGGATCGACAGGAGGATTATTAACCCGCTGAGGATGGAGTTCGACCGTCCAACTAGTGACCTGGCCAAATCATTACTGGGGGCAGGGGTACAAAACACTAAAAAGATGAATACGACAGCTTATTGTAGCTCTAGCGTGGCGTTCTTTATAACTTGAGGCAGCGACTACAGGGAGGCCTCAATACAGAGCCAATCGAAACGGCATCCAAAGCTACGAGCAACCTACTATATCATACCTCAGACCAAGGGTCAATGCCGATCCGCACCAAGCACATACGAATGAGACTCGGATGTTTGTTTTTTGAAAAACTATGACCCCCAGAGTATGGAAAGGAGGGTAAACCACAAATACTTGGTCAAAAATTCTCCAGCACCCTCGTTCGATTCGTTAGGAGGAGTATGAAACTGGATGAGCATAACCCGACTGCATTTGTAGCCAACTTTACCCCGAGATATGATTACAGAGCATGAACCAAAGTGGACGTGGATGACCATCCATTGTCCAAATTACGCCCTGAAACTTACGTGGCATCGAAGTATTCCTCTTGGAATGAAAAACCACGACAAAATCCAAGATAGGCGAGACCTAGTCTCCTATCGACTGACATGATCCCACGATTCAACGGGAAAGAGAGTAAAGCTAAAGTGGGCATGGCTGGCCTTCCTACTTATCGGTATATGCCCCAGACCTGGGGGCACGAGCGAGAAACAAGATGAATATCGGATCACAGCTCAGTGCAATGATGATAAAAGAATTAGTTGGATTTTTCTGAATAAATGATGATATGTTCCCTTGGACCCATTCCGACGTGCATATGTGATTTCATTAACTATCGCGAGCCATGCATTGGATATCAACCTGAAGCTACAAAAGCTAGCACAATCTCTATTGATTTCATCATGAAAGCTCCACTCTTACTTTTAGGCTCACCCCATCAACGTCTATGCCTACCAGCCGTTGCGACAAGGCATACAATGACCTGAGACGTCTGAAAGACTACTTAAATAGAATATCAAACTAAGCTAATTCGGTATCACCTATTTTCCACGAAGGGCTATTCAAGGACGGAAATTAGCAGACCTCACACCCAAATTCACTACCTCAGAAGACTACTCGAAGAGTAGCAGAGAACCAACCATAAGATGGAAAATGTACACGGATGGAGCATCCAATGATCAGTGTTATGGCTTGATAATGACTCCTGAGGAACGATCAATCTGCTACGTCCTAAAACTCGATTTACCTGTAACAAACAACGATGCTTAGTATGAAGCCTTAACTACCAGCCTCAAACTTGCTAGAGGATTTAAAGTGAAAACTTTACATATCTTTTGTGATTCTTGATTGGTAGTATACAAATTTAAGGAAGTTGATCTTGCTAGGGGGCATTGTCTTGCTCCTTTTCTCGGCCAAGTCCAAGAGCTACTAACTGACTTCACGTATTACATCATTACACACGTACTCAGCGAACAAAATGAAAAGGTGTCATGGTTGACTCCTATCAAAGACTATCTAAAATGAGGAATTCTTACTGAATGGAGGAATGGCAAACGACGGATCCTCCTCAAAGCTTCACGCCAAATCATCTAAGAATAATTCATGTGTCAAAAGGAGTTTATCCATCCCCATGCTTCGGCATATCGCCCATGATGATATCTTGAGCAAAGTCTATGAAGATGAATGCGGTAATAACATCAGGGGGAAAACCATGATAAAGAAGATACTCTGCTACAGGTATTACTGGCCAACTATCAACCCAGATGCGGTTGATCATGCTAGACAATGTGACGAGTGCAAGATGTTTGCAAAAAATCCGAGAACCCCACCGATGGAAATTATTCAAATGGCTAGTTCATAGCCGTTTGCCACTTGGGGGCATTGAAATCATCTTCTTGTCAATCCTAAAGGTGGTGCGAAATACACCATCATAGCAGTTGATTACGTCACCAAATGGGCAGATGAAGAACTCTTAACCACGACCAAGATGAAGAAAATAATTCACTTCTTTATCCGTAACGTCATCTGTCCTTATGACCTTCCATGATCCATTATAACTGAAAATGGGTAGGTTGAAGCTGTGAACAAAATCATAGAGTCTGTACTGAAGAGAGGTTTGGAAAACGCCTCAAGTGGCTGATTGCAACCCTTATTTCACAAAAAATACAAACAAGGAATCGCGATTGAATTGCAATTAAACTAGATGGAGTTAGCGACGACTTATGAGCATATAAAATGCATCCGAGAGCCAATGGCAAGAACATGTACCCGAACGTGCATGTGTACATCTGAAAAAGTTCGACTTCTT
The DNA here is from genome assembly GCA_030737815.1 of Allium fistulosum. NCBI lineage: Eukaryota > Viridiplantae > Streptophyta > Magnoliopsida > Asparagales > Amaryllidaceae > Allium > Allium fistulosum. The sequence continues at coordinate 1,185,429,555 of CM060904.1, read as the reverse complement.
GAGATCAACAGAAATTGAATTCTCACTAAGGGTTATTAAGAGAAGACTAGATCAGATAGCCAAAGCTTATTAGCTCTGCAGAATCAGACACGAATGGCCATTGATATTCTCGAGAAGGCATCTCCAAGAGGATTTAACCAAGGTTCGAAGCGGAGCATGGAGGATACGTAATTCAAAGCGTATCACGTTCGGTCACGTAATACACTTTGGGGGGCAAGTGTTTCCTGGGGAATTGACCAGGCAACTTAGTACTCGGCCTCCCCATCGATCAGTTAAACAATGAGCGTTCAGCATGTTAAGACCGTTCGGCACGAGCACAACGTTCGGCATCTAAAGGGCGTTCGGTATGGGATAACGTTCGGCATCTAGGAGCGTCCGGCATCCATGAACGTTCGGCCTACAAGGTACGCTCGGCATTCCCAGACTGTTCGGCATTCCAGCCTCATTTGACCTGCATCCCTCACTCAACACCACATCTCTTCCGGTACGTATCTCGTTCGGCAATCACCTGCAGCTCGTCATCCAAGGTCATTCAGTACAAATGGATGTTCGGCATTCAGAGTGTCCGGCCTCACCTCGTTCGACATAAAGGGGGAGGCTCGGCATTCTGTTGTTCAGCCTATCTGGTTCGGCGCATAGGACTTACACTATTTGGACCGAGTTATTCAGCTACCAGGCCCACCAGAGAAGTCCAACCCACCTTCGTCTATAAATAGAGAGGCAGGGGCACAATGAAAGGGATCCTTTTTTGGGGAGAGAACACTGGGGAGACTCTGCCATTTTCGAGACTCATCTTCTCTACTTAAACAACTTCATGCAAGCATTTGATTCACGAATTGTATTTGTAATCAACTATAAAGAAGATCAATAAAATTTAACCTCAAAGTGGACGTAGGCAATTACGCTGAACCACTATAAATTTGGTGTTCTTACTTTCTGCAGTTAGATTAGCATTGTCTTCTCTGTTTAATTTACTTTCATCACTTATATCTCTACACAATCTTTCTCTACGAGGTTAGTGACCAATTTTGGTGCTAACAGAGTGGTTCGATCTATGTCCGCTACTAGAAATATCTTATCATTCCACTTCTATTATAACAGCCTATATTACAAGATAATGACTAAAAATACCAAGATGCTTGAAAGCTAATGTTTTTCAACCCTTGTGAAGTGCATCCCTGCCACATTTATAGCTAGAGTTCTTGTGTATTCCAACTCCTTCGAAATGATAATGCATAGAGTTTTATAGTAGATGAAACTGATGCTTGGACGATTGAAATTATGCTGTAAAATAGAGTGGAAGAGTTACTGACCGTTGATCAGGCCGAATGGGCTAGTGGGAGATGGCTGGAATAGTGAAAGAAATGTGTGCCTGAGAAGAGTGCCAACAGGAGAGCCATGCAAGGTGCATCCTTGCTTTTACTGCCCATTTAATGCATTATGTACTTTGTGGCATTAAGGATATGACATGCTCTCTGTCAGAAGTAGACGCATCTGGTTGTACTTTTTATCGTTTACCTCTATATGCTTAGGTCGCAAGGCGGGCTGGGTTGGTTAGCTGATTGCCTAGGACATGAAGAGAACATGAAGTTGCTAAGGACAAAGCTAATGGCATGTCGGGCCGAGCATTAATTAATGAGACGGTGTACCAATCATAGGTAGTTGTACCAGGGCTTGGCCAAAGCAAGTCCATGCTTGTACCAGTCTTGAGCCATGCTAGTCGACAAATAGCTGGGAGAGATGCTTGAGTGGATGGGAATCTGATCGCTAGCCAAATGCAGGTCATCGTAAGAGAGTCGGTCGCATGTAAAGTGGATCAGTGTGGACTGGGCTGGGTTATTGCTTAGTCTGGCTTTGCTTGATGAGTTGACTATTGATGTTGCTTAGGGATCTGCTGACTGGCTGCTGGCATGATGTGCTATCGATAGATGGGTTGGTGTGGGCCCAGCCTGAACCTGGGCCAGCAATTGAGGTAGCTTAGGCAGCTTACCTCTAGCCCTGGCAGAAATAAATGGGACTAGCCTGGATCTAAGTCATCCTGGACTAGGCCAGGCTAAGAAGCCTTAATGAACTTTTCTTTTTTACTTATAAAAAAATTGAGTAACATTTTGCCCCCCAGGTCCATGCCTGTAAGTGGGTGTGAACTTGTCAAATCACGAAGGCCCTACCATTTTGCGACTCTACTATGCATTTAATATGCGTCATACTTAGTGTTATGGGGCATTTCACCAGAAGGACAAACTTTGCAGTCCAATTAGTTTCTAGGACACACATTCAAAGAAATTACTTTCAAGGCCAAAGTCAGCAGAATAATTATTTTCAAGGACAAAGTCAGCAGTCCAATTACTTTGAAGGACATAATTTCATAGGTTTTTAGACCCTAGAAACTAATTATTTTACGTTTTATCCTTGAATGTAATTATTTCAGTTGTGTGTCCTATAAACTAATTCCACTTGCTAAAGAGGCCCTTGTGGCTAATTTCCACTAGTGTTATGCTACTGGTTGAGGCAGTTGTTCTTCTCAAGATGTGGCAGAGATGTGTCACTTCCCCTTGCAAGCAGTGTAACAACCCGAATTTTAAGTAGCAATTATTAAAGTTCATAACAAAAATTAATTGATTAAATTAGATTTTTAAATATTAAAAAGAAAATGATTTTGTAATTGATTTGTTGTATGGGTTTAAATTATAAACGTGTGATAATCAAATTAAAATAAGCTGAAGGGTGAAAGTAATATTTATAGAAAGATATATTTGAAATATAGTATTGGTTTGGTAAATGAATGAATTTAAGATTTGGAATTTGAATTTAAATTGAGATTAGCTTTATAAATAAATGAAAATAAATAAATGTTAATTTACTTAAGCCTAAGCCCAAGTATTAACCCCAATTTTATTTCCTATTCAAAATCCAGACTTCTCCTTTCTAAGAGTTTTCTCTACTACATGAAACAATCACGTTTACCTCATCACCTCATTATTCACCTTCCTCAATAAAATAACAAAAACCCTCGTCAATTTGAAAACCAGGATCAAATTAAATGAATCATTATAAATTACCAAATTCAAATATGTGGTTCTTAGCTTTGTTTTACCTCTATAGCAAGAAGAGAATGGAGTTTCATTGTGATGTTGGTGTGCTGTGTGCATGCGTTCGAGAGAGGAAAAGGAAGAAAATCAGTGCACGGGTGAGTGTTTCCACTCACACATCTATGTTCAAATCATACAAATTATGAAATTTGTGTTATTTAGATTGATGTTGGATTGAATTTCAAGTTTGTCCTTTGAATTAGAGGAGGTGTAATGGTCGGAGGAGGAAGCGATCATTTGAAATAGGCGAATGCATTTAGAAATTTCTTTAATCGGTCGACCATTTAGGTCACACGGTCGACCGCATGCGGTCGACCGAGAGGCCGACCAGCCGTGTGTAGTGTGTATATGTGTATGCAACCTCATGTTAGTGCAATCACCTGATATCTATAATTAGGAAATAAATATACTTTTTTAAAATAAACTAAAATGAATATACCTAAACTTAAATATATAAATATATTTAGAAAATTATATATGAATGTAAATATAGTTTAAAGTTTAATAAAATTAATGTTTTTATGTTTTTTAAAATTATGCAAATATTCAATAAATCCTAAAAGCTGATTATTATCCATTTTGATGTTTTCTCTGTGTTATTAAATGCTGCTGTGTGGATAATTTAGACGTACAAGTATACGAAGTAATGTTTGATCAACAATTTGGAAATATAACTTTCTATCATTTAAAAGTTATTAATTGTTTAATTAAGGGTTTCCAAAGTATAGTTTCTGAAATTCTAATATATAATTCAAGTTTTGGAAAAAGGTATTTATTTGAGTATGAATATATTAAATTGATTTAGATGTTTTAAAATTACTTATAAATAGTATTTGATTATAGAAAGTACAAAATAACTCTTATATGTAATATTAAGTTTTATAAACTATTTTGGCATTATAAATGTTTAATTTGAGTTTTCTAATGTTATTGTGAATATTTGATAATTGTTTAATTTTATGAAAGACTAAGAAATTTAGATATTTATTATAAATAATTTATCGAACAGAAAATTTTATACTTCGTCATAATTAAATATTTAAAAGATTATAAAATTACTAAAAATATGAAATATTCTCGGGTTAGTAATTTTGTTATTTTAAATTGTATTTCCATTATAAATACTTTTGAATTATTAACGTGAGTTTTAAATATATATATTATGCATGACTTCTAAGTTTTCTGATTCTCATTCTGTCTATACTGACTTTAATGTTATGGGTGATTCACCATTGAGATGGATTTAAATGATGATTTATAATGATACGGTGGCGACATCCTTGATATTATTTTATTATATTTAATTCTATGTGATAAGAAATCTGAATAAATGGAGTTATAATACCGTTTGGGATAAGGCATCTGGTAATATTTCTCTAGTTATTTTTTAGACTTGTTATATGGAATATTTGGGGATTAAGTGGAATTTATAAGTAGCGAGTAAACATTTTAGTATCATGCAGTGGTATGGGACGCCGTTGTGATATTTATTTGGTTATTCATTGTAAGAAGATGACACTCATGCGACGGGAATAGAGTAGATAGTGTGAGGTCATACACATAGTGAAGAGTATGCTATGTACCTATATTCAATGAGTATGGCTCTACGCCTAACGATGACCAAGATTTTGTGTCTATATGTATTTGTTCTATGTGCCACTATTATAATGTACTCCTATTATGTGTGCTGGAGAGGACCAGATGGCTAGAATCCATCCTAGCGGCCTGATTGTAGGGTCGCACCCAGATCTATGACACCTTATATATAGCTTAGTGCTTTCGCTTTGTGCATACGCCCTTGTGCCACCTAGATAGTAGTTTGTTACCTATTAGGGCTGTAACAACCCTATATTGACATTTTAATATTAAACTAATTTAATTAAAATAGAAGTGTTTGAATTTAATCTTTGATAATTATTATTTTGAAATCTAATTATTATTCAAGCAAAGTCTATTTAATAATGGATTTTGTTATAATAGCATTGGATTAGTTAATAGATTTCCTTTTGGATAATATATTAAGACCCAAATAAAGTGTTATTGTTAAATATAAAAATAGTTCCAAGTGTAAATAATTGTATATAATTGAAATAGATGAAAAGAAGTCTTAGCTGATAATAAAATCACTAAATCGAAAAAGATGAATAAATTTATTTTATATATCAATACAGTAAATAATTAATTAGAGTGGAGTGAAATTCGATTGAACGAAATTGTGTTGTTATCGAATATATATATATTTCGTAAAATATAATGCAAATCATTTTGAAATTAAATCGAGATGTTAACTTTATAAGGTTAAAATAAAATTGATTTTTATTTATTTTATGGGTCGTTGAATTAAACTCCATCAAGCCCATTATCCAAATAACTTTATCCCTTGTCTTTCTTTAATCCACCGTCATCCCCTTCTCAGCCTTACCTTTTCTATTTTCCCCAAAACAAAATGTAAATGGGAAATCAAAATAGAAAGAAAAAAAACAAAGAAGAGCTGTCGTTTGCCGCAATCAACAGCGATGACGAGAGCGGAAAGTGGAAGCGACGACGCAAGGCTAGGGCGTGGTGTACATGCAGAGGAATAACATGATTGGGGCCAACGACCTAGGTGCCTATGCACACTTTAATGGCCGAAGGCATGGTCTAACATCGACATCGTCAAGGGGTGCGCATCAGTGTATATGATCGTGGCGGAGGAATTAGAGGTGTTCACCGCGACAGACCTGGAATTGGGAGCTTCTCGAGTTGGTCTAGGTGATTTTGGGAAAGTTTAAGCATGGTTGAGGTGAGTTGTTGAACTCACAATCTCTATCTAATTTCATTCGCATATTGTGAGTTATTGCACGAAAACTATCTCAATATACATAAGCATGTTTTGCTTTAGAATGAAAAATATAAGAAAAAATAAATACAGTAGCATACATGCATTGCAAGTGATAGTTCAGAAGCTTGTTTGCTTTGCAAGGCCCTGTAATGATTGTTTGTTGCGTTGATTCAGATATAGTTGCTTGCTTTATAACTTGTTTCATTACGAAACATATATGTAAAACCTGAAAGATAATAGAAAGTCACTGTAGATTGAGAATTAACAGTAGTATACAATTCTTGAAACATATTATGTTTATTTTGTTATCTATTTGGATTTTATTGGCAACAACATTGATGAATTTGAACCTGACCCTACTGTGTGTAGTATGTAACATATCCATGAGACTTAAAATTATTACTTTGGAAATGGAATCGCGACCAGTCGACTGAACATTATGGAACAATCGACTAGGGCTGTTCAAACTGGGCAGTAAGCCTAGTTTCTTATGACATTTTACTTTCTTTGTTGATTGCTTTGCTTTGTTAGTTCTTTAACCTATTATTGGTTATGTTATTTTTTGATAATAAGCAGCAATTTCATTGTTATGAGTTGCAATTCCCTTTAATGTTTATTTTTAAGAAATTATATTTATTTTTATGCATAAAGCTTTGTTTTAAAAGAATCGATGGTAAGATTTTAAAGTTGATAAATACTTTATGAAAAGAAAAGCTTAGTTTTAAAATAAATTTAACTTAGATTTTTAAATTTACAAATAATTTATGGTTTTAAAGTGTTATGAAGTAATGTTATATATATATATATCTATATAGATTTGAAATAAAGAGAATTATCAATTATTTAAATATTGTTTTGATTTAAAGACCTAATAAAGTAATTTTATTTTTAGACTTATAACTTTGTGATTTTTTCCTTTATATATATATATGAGTTATTGAATTTTAAAAGTGATAAATGTGAAATAAACTATAGATAAAGCAATTTAGAAATCATTCTTATATAATAAAATTTGTATTACTTTCTTTCAAACTATAACCTATTATTGGATTTAATTGTGTTTAGCCTTTGGCTAATTATACAACATTTTGGTATTTCTTTGATGACTTTTGGAAACATTGATTTCGAACAATTAATGCTTTCACTTGTGTTTCATTGAACTTCGTGCTTTGCTATGAGACAAAGAATTTTAATAAACGATTGAATTGTCGGGTGGTATGGGACATTTTGTACAATTCTTTCAGTCATTATTATAATTTGTTAAATAGAGTCTAAAGTGGAAATTAATAGCTTTTAATAAATACTTGAATTTACTATCTGGTATAGGACAGTTAGTTAAATTCTTGTGATTACTGGAGTGAAAGTAATTAACATTTAGAGTTTTATTATCTTAGGGTGTTCGGATTTCAGACCGATAGATCCCTGACAGAAGTTAACTCATTTTTCATCGATCTGAGAATCGATACATTTTAGATTTGGGTAGGCAGATCTCTTTCGGAAGATCAGTTATGGTGTAAATACGGCTGTCTCTTTCGGAAGGCAGATTTTTACATGCATCGTAGTCTATATATACTACAACCTATCAGTTTATTTTGTTTTATACAGTTAGACTATGTTTACCTCTTTCGGAAGGTAAATTTGCATAGGACAGTTTAGGTGCATGGATGCTCTTTTCTTTGAGCGGTGTCCCTATATTGCAGTTTCTTTCGGAAGGCTTCCTTTCTATGTAGCGGGTCTCTTTCGGTAGATTTTGTGTCACTGGATTAAACTGATAGATGACTACCATTATTGGTTCATTATTCATGATTATTTCTTCAGAGATTTTGGCATAGATATTTAGTATCCTTTTTTTTGGTTCCGAAGAATTTTGAATTGATTATAACCATATTTTAGAGGATAGTCCATTGGAGACTTGATATGAATTTGTGAAATGGTGATTTTTCTTATATGCCTTATTTCGATGATATTTCGTTTGGGCATATTTTTGTTATGACTTATTTGGATCGTTAAGTCATATTTTGATTCCTGTATATATTGATTTAATATACCTTATTATTGTTAAATTGAATTTGGCATATATATGGTGCTTGGGCATGTTTATTCGATACGACTTATGATTAAATCATAAATTTTATTAACCTGCATATATATATATATATATTGTTTGAGCATACTTAATTGATATGAATTATTTTTATATGGTTAAGTCATATATTCTTGTTATCAGTATCTCACCCTTTTGATATTTAGAGATAGTCTGACCCGAGTGTTATTTTGCTCGGGTCAGGCCGAGACTTCTCAGGTTATAGGTAGACTTTTGGATGATTGGGCTTGCTGGGGAGATATACTATTTGGACTTCTAGTTTATCTCATTTAGCCATTTGGACTTTGTATAGTTGAGATTATAGAATTGTCACCAGTATATTATTTGAGTCTAGTATTCTATGTCGTAGACTCGAAATTTGCATAAGTTATGAAAATTATTGTTTCGCTGTGATCTGTGTATCTTTGATATTTGTTTCATATTTTATTCTGTTCTGAATACCATTAAATCAGTGTGTTTATTACTTTATATTAATACTATACACGTTAAATTTAAATTCATATATTAATTAAAAGGTATAAATGACGTGTCAGTGTTAGTATAAAGATATATTCACATTCGATCGCCCTTAACAAGCCGTATTCTCCGGATTAGTAGACGACATTACTTGTAATGTTCTTTGCTAAACTGGGCATAGCGGTGGGGTCATCACAGTAGGTATCAGAGCTGTGTTCAGAACATTATAGAATATAATTTACACAGAGTCGAGATCAAAACCTAGATGACCTAGAGTCCCATCCCCGGGGTGTAGTTATTTGTAATTTAATCAACTATTTAGGAATAAGAATATAAATGATTAATGGGAATAATCATTGGGACGTATTTGAAAAATCTTTTGATAATACTATATAATTTATTGTTACGAAATTTGGAACTCACTTTTGTAAAGAGCGAGTTTATTAGATAGCATAAATGAGACTTTAGATGGCTTAAAATCAAATTGTTGTGTCCTGATCTGTTAATAATCAGAGTTGCGCAGCAGAAATGGATGGACTATTTTCGTTGAGCATAATAATTAATTTATTCTAATATAAATGTTTGTTTGATTGAATTGTATATTATTTGCATTAATGTTTGTTTTTGTTTAAGCTTAGCTTAAAAGGTGGAATTGAATAAAAAGTTATAATTCAAAGAATTTATAAACCCATTTGAATTTGGATGAACTCAATTATTAATAAAAGTCAGCGGTTTCTCCAAAATAAAATCGCTGGGGAATAATAATATTGTCTAAGTAATTAATAATTATAAAATAAAGAATGATGAATAATACGTATCTAATTAAATTGGGAATTGAAAAATATATTTAATAAAAAAAATAAGATATAATAATATTTGAATGGGTGCATACTGTTGTGAATAATTGAATATGATGTGATATACTGTTTTGAATGCAAATTGTTGATAATGAATGTGTATAAATATGTAACATCATAAGTTAATAATTTTATGCAAGGAAGCAAATTATTTTGAGTAAGTGTTTGTACCAAAAATAGGCACAACACTCTTCGGAAGTTTTTGAAGAGATAAAAGTGAAGAAAGAAAATTAAAACTGAGGATTATCTAACAAAAACTCCAAATAACAGAAAGTAAATTGCACAGAAGACAGCGATTTAGAGTGGTTCGGTGCTTTGCCTACGTCCACTATGAAAGTTGATGATTTTATTGCTCGATACTTGAAGATTATAATTTCTTATTGCGTAGTACAACTGATTTTATAAGCTAAGTCTGAAACTAAAGCAGCGGTGGTGATTTGGAGTAAATCTGGCAGAGTCTGGGCGCTCTTTAGCTCTTAAAATTGTCCGACCCCTTTTCTGAATGACCAGGGGCTCTATTTATAGGTGTAGGAGGCTGATATTTCGCCTAAATTTCAGGAGACTAGTTCTGGTACGTGAGGGGGCCCACATGCCCGCTTTCAGGAAATCCAGGCCCACTTTGGGATCGATTCGAAGTCCATTCGAATCGATCAAGAAAACATCCAATCGGGCTGAAATTTGGTGTGGACATTCTTCAACATGTGCTCAAGCTTTTGTGAAAATTTCATAGCATTTGGACTTGTAGATCTCAAGTTATGATCGATTCAAGTTTGCATTTCCGGTGGACACGAGTGGTTCGAATCGATCACTTCGAATCGATAGGGTCGAATCGATTCTCGGTGCATGTGCGTGGTGATGTGGCGCGCGTGCTTCTCGGGTTGATCCATCATTTTCTCCGAGTTTACTGGGTCGAATCCATGGTTTTAGCCGCTTTGACTTGGTGGATTCGAGGTAACGGATTCGAAAGTATGCTCCTTCGAATCGATCGAATGGATGTTTCCTTCGTATCGATCAACGTAGGTCATAGTTAATCGATACGAAGGCTTCTCAGCTGAATGGATTCGAAGATAGTCGTGGGATGGAGTCGAAGTTCTTCAACTACATGGATTCGAAGGCCTTCTCTTTGATGGATTCGAAGTAGGGATATGCTTCGTGGATTCGAACCAATGCATGGCCCACGGATTCGATCGTAGGACTAGTCTTATGGATTCGAACCTAAGGCTACTTCAGATGGATTCGAACCAAGGCATGTTCTGATGGATTCGAACCTAAGGCTGCTTTCTCCACTTTTCGTTGGTGATATCTTGAGCATACAAACTCGGATTGACTTGAAATTCAGAATGTTGGCTTTTACGGCTTTACTCGACATATCTTATCAATCGTAGCTTGATCCGGACCTGGATAAAATTCATCGATACCCGTGGCTATCTAGTAGCTCTCCAATGCTGAGGTTGTATGATCCTTATTTTCCAGTCAGTTCCTTGGTATATCGGCCTTGCCAAAAGGCGGGATAACATTTGCCCCCCGAAGTACGTCTTGTGTAATCATGACGTGCTTTGAAAAGCTGCAGTTCCTGTTTGATAATCATCACATGTTTCGCTGAAAACTGTATCCTGTATTGCTGTAATTGACCGTTGTATGATTGTGATCATCTGTATGCTGTCGGATTCACGATGAGACGAGCACTTGATTCCTGTGAATGTCAAAGATTAAGTATTAGTCGAACATATGCGCATATATATAGATATGTGTCATCTTGACTTTTGTTAACGTTGCGTGTTTGCACGTCATTGCCAGTTCATTTAGTTATCGAAGTCTGCATCGATCCTCTCCTAAATCGATTTGAGATTCGAGTTAAAACATCGTTTTGATGAAAGGAGAATGTTAATATTTTAAAATCTGAAACAAAATATTTAAAAATGAAATTGATGGAAGAATATTGTTTAATTTGAGAAACGATTGAATTAAGTTTGAAATTATTGAACTTTGAAATGATTTAATAATTAAGGTTGAAATTATAATAAAGTTTGAAATTATTAACTTTGGAATTATTTAATAATTAAGTTTTGATTTATTTAATAATTAAATAAAATTGAATTATTTAATGATTAAATTGAATTGAATTCTTTAATATGTGAAATTGAACTTTTGAATAAGTGAATTTTACTTCGTAAATAATTGAAATTGAATTTCTTTATTAATTAAGATTTGGAAAATTATTTAAGTAAGTAAATAAGTGAAATTGAATTTCTTTAACAAGAAATAAAATGTGATTTTGAAATTAATGCAAGACTTGAAATTTGAAGAATTTGATCTGATGAATTTAATTTAATTCAAATTGTAAGTTTGATTTAATGAAGTTGAACTTAAGAAATTGATTTAATGAATTGGAAATTTAATAGAAATTGTTTTGAATGATAAAGTAACTTAATGAATATTGAATGAAATCGATAAATGAATTTGGAATTGATTTGAATGTTAAATTAATTTAATTTAAATGATTTCGGAATGAAATTTATATATGAACTTGAATCAATATTTGAATTGTTTTGAATAAAATTTGAAACTGAATTATAAGATTTTGAAATGGGAATTTGGAAAATTTTGAAACGTAAATTATTGGAAATTGGTTTTGAAAGACAAATGAAATGTTGATTTACGAATTCTATTTGAAATTGAAATTGATTTGGTTTTGAAATAAATAAACGACCAATCGGTGAAATAATTACGAAAGTTATTAAAGAGACCGGAATTCGGTTATGGATATACTCTCTATCTAAACCGAAAACCACTTTAATAACTAATATACACGGAGTGTTGATCCAGAACGAAGTGGATGATTTTGGTGAACGCGTTGACTGAAGAAAGAGAACGATTTTGGATGACCCCTGACATGACTAAAACAGGAGCCGCGCCGGGCCATTGAGGATCGCCATCTCTAGCGGACACACTTCTTCGATACCATATCTATTACTTTTGTGATTCGATTTGGGTGCACCCCTTGATTTGGGAGTGTTGTTTCGCGGTGTTGGGGTAGTAGCTGCTATGCCCAACATCAGTCCGGATCAGGCAACTACTAGTATCCTAGTTGGTATCGCCTCATGTACCTTGTCATACTGATTATCCTATTCGCGACCACTACGTTTTGATTTGTACCTTTAGTATATGGATTGCCCTCTGGTGACTTCCGGTTTTGGGGAAACTACGGTCTTGTATATGCTTTTGGGAATAAAAATGTGTTAAGGGTGGAATGGGCCATGACTTAATGCTATTTTGATATCTTTTATATTACTGATAGACATTATCTACTTATCGTACATTACTATATAGTAGATAGTTTGACGGATCCTTAAAGGATGGTTATTTCAAACATCCTTTGAGTTACTTGTATTTCAATTGCTATTTCACTTGAGTTGGATTTATTAATATAAGAATGTTAATCTTGACTCGAGTGTTTTGTATTTTGCTTTACGCTCGGGTCAGACTGAGTGGTTCAGCTTTCGAGACTCACCTTTGAAGTTGGAGCTTTGCTTGAAGATCCAGCCTTCTATTCTGCTTCAGTATTCGATGATTCCAGTGATGTACTCTGATTTGTATCTGATGTATCGTATTACTCTTCTGTTGTAAACTCTGATGTATTTTATATATTCATATAGTAGCTTCATGAACTACTATCTCTTTTATTTCCGCTGCATTTATTACTCTGTGTCTGTGATCTGTGATTATTTTATTTACTGTATATGTTCAGTTTTGCCAATTTAAATTAACAACACGGTATTTTGAGAAATTCAACTCCGGCATGAGTGTCTACCTATACACTTATAATGGATGCGAATGGTCCAAAATTCCGGGTCGTTACAGTTGGTATCAGAGCTTTGGTAGCTCTAGGCAAAACTTAACATATAGGGTAAATGTATTTACAGAATCACTCTCATTCGAGTTTCGATCTCTTCCTTTGACTCAATTCCTTTGAATTTTGGAACGTTCCCTACGGTTCCAAATTTCATTCGTGTCCCTCACTATTCGTCTCCTTTCAATTCTGGAGCATCACATAACTCCACTTCGAATGACCCTTATAGTGAATCGGCGGTCTCGCCAAACTTCGAATGATTGTAAAGGGGCGAAACTCCTTTATAATAGGCATCGATTTACCGGAGATTTCTGTATCCTCGGTTTACGATGCTATCTATTACCTGCTATACCTGAATTCTAATTCTTGAGATCGAATGTCGATTTACCTCGGAATTCTACACCGATCTTATTTTGAAGTCACGGTCGACCCGGTTAAGGTTGCCGCGATTTATATAAACTTATCCATCGCCTTATTTTGTTATTTAATTATCTCGTCCTTGTTCAAACCTATCTTCGAATTGAAATTCTCTTTGATTTGAGTCTATCAAAAATTTGAATCCCTATCCTGGCTTTGAAATCCATTATTGTATCGTTAAGTGAGGAAGTGTATTGTAAATTAATTTTAAAATGTTTTGTATATTGTGTTGTTTGAGTTGCTAATGTTGATTTGGGTTTTCGATCGATTCGTCTGATCAACGCTATCGATAGGATTTCCAAAACACTTGAGCAGAGCAAACTGATACAATATTGTTTTCAAATTTGTTTGACTATATTGTAAAAATATAAGTAAAATTTTCTAGAATTTAGAGGTTAATTAAATTGGTTGTTTGAAATGATAATATTTGATTATCATTTATTGTTCTAAATAAATTTATAAATACGGTATAAATTGATTGGAATTTGAAATGAATTTAATTCAGAAATTTGAGAATTTAGTTTCCGATGATTTCGAACTTCGGTTTTAAAATTTTAAAGTATATATTATTGAAAGTATTTTCGAATAGAAATCGTTTTCAAAGAATTTTTAAAATGTTGAAATCAGTGCTCTTCTCTTTGTCGCTGGAAAATAATTTCGGTGATGGCGGCCGCATCATCGACGTTCATTTTCGAGTTTCGAAGTGGAGATACTATTCTGTAGCTTTGCTACGGTTTTGTTTTGAAAATATTTTGATTTAAATTCCTTCAGTATAATTTGATTTACATATATATAGGTATCTTATTTTAAAATTTTTAATTTGATTTGATATAAATATATTATATATATCTCTAAATTGTTTAAAGTTAATCGGAAATCTAGTTCTTCAATTTTGTTAAAGGATGATTTACTTATAAATAAAACCAAATTTTGGAATAAAACATTTAAACTTGAATAATTGATTTTGGAAAATTTTATTTGTATATTGTTCAACTGCATTCTAATACAACTTACCTAAATTATTCAGAAGTTGAATATGTAATTGGATAATATATAATATAAATTGAATTTATAAATAAAATTTGATTGGTTATAATAAATGTTATACACTTAAATTTTAATTATAAATGTTAATAGAGATAAATAGAATAATAAGATAATTGAAAAATAAATTTTGTTTTAAAGGTTAATTAATAAATTGAAATTAGATCAGCTTAATGAATACCTTGAATTGAGATCAATTATTGAATATTAATTGATTTAAAAATGAAACTTATATAATTAGAATTAACAGTTGAACTAACAAACTTAAATCGAATGATTATTTATTGATTTAATATAAATGGATTTAACCAAACTGAAAAGAAAGTGTAAATTAATTTAAATCGAAACTTTTATGTTTTAAATTAATTTATATGGGTTAAATATATGTGAGTAGATATATTAAGTAGAATAGATTTAACAGTAATTTGGAATAAAGAAGAATTTAAAATTGTTGAAGAAAATATGATTATAATGAAAGACTATTCCAATTTATGGTTTTAGAAATTGTAATTTGAGGATAATTGGATAATAAGATAATGAATTTAGAAATAGTTGAGATTGATTTTAGTAAAATCAAATGGATTAAATCAATTATTGAATATCAATTAATTTAAATTTGAATTTATATGGTTTAAATTAATTGTTATTTTGTATTTCAAATCTGTTTTCTTTCTGGCTGTTTCTAGTCTCCTACCTTGTTCCTTTTCGGGGACGAAAAGTTTTGAGTGGGGGAGAATGTAACGACCCGTAAATTTCAACTGTTTTAATAACGTAATTAGTTGAAATTTTGTAAAATTTTAAACGATAAAATTTTTAAATAAAAATTTAATATTTGGAATACGTCTAGTTAAACATAGCAACTGGTAAATTTTCGTCTGAAAATATGAAAGTTTATTTCGCGCGTAAATTTACTTCAATTCAATCAGTTTAAAAAGCGTTGAAAATAAAATGTTTTCGAAACCTAAATACTTTTACATAGAAAAATTCTAAACCATCTTCTGAGCAAGATGTCAGTTTGTCGTTTTTCCAAATTCGGACATCTTTGGCTCCGTCGGTCTTATTTTCTTGCGTTTTTCTTACATTTTCCGCTATTAGAAAATTCGAATTTTTATAATTCAAATCGGACCACTGATATCTGTATACCGTTTTGATCGTCTCGTCGTGCTGATCTCTACGATATATTCAACTCTGTGTTTTGAAGTCCAGCATGCAATGGAATCTATAAAACGTCGATTTCCGTATCGGTACTCATTTTGTGCCTTTTGATGCTTGTGCCCGTCCAAATTCCAACGTGCATTATCCAACAGCCATCAGCTATTACTGTTTCTGAATAAAAGAAAATGTGACTTTTGAATCAATATGATATTTATTGTCGTCTAATAGGCTTCTGGTTCCTTGATTTCGTTACTGTTCTTTTTATCTTCCACATATTCGTTCACTTCTTTTGATAAAAAAACTTATTGTAATACATATAAAATTCTGAAGCAAACTTCTACATCTTCACTCCACTACTCTTCTCCCTCATATTTTTCTTTGTTGTAACCAGAGCTTTCCCCATCTTCACCATCAAACCTAGTGACCTCTCTTCCCAAGCAAACACCCACGACCGTAACTCCTCAACCCGACACCACCGTTTCCACCAGGCCATCGCCCGCATCACTGCCCTTACCTATGGCCGAGCATGTAGGCTGCAGATCGCGAGCAACTCCATCCTCCTGGGTTATTCTCTCTAGCACGACTGAGCTCCGATCCACCTTCCATCAGCAGCCCGCAACAACCATCAACCAGTCACCACGACAACCACCTGCTCGGCCTCCTCCCCTTCTGACCTACCGTTCCCAAAGCTTGGCTGACCCCACTTCTCTCTTTTCTTCTATCTGTTGTAAGTTGTGTGTATATAATAATACATATTATTTATTAACTTATTATATACGTGTGCGCTTAAAACGTTTTGGAATATAAGGTATGCTAGTTTATATATTGCATGTTACCATTCGCTTAAACCTTGTCTGCATTCTTGTATACTGTAGTATATCCTTGTATTTTATATATATGTGAAATCTTGAAGGTAAAGTATTTGTTTATTTACATTGATGGCAAGGTCTGCATATTGTAGTGGATATATACATCTATATATTTGGTTGTATAAAATTAGTTTAAAGGTACTTATCTTTTATAAGTTAGTTATGGGTTCTAGTTTCATTTACAGTTGCACGTAGGTACTTTATATGCAATGTTATGCCAACTTATATGTAGGAATGTTAACTGGGTTATAGGTTATTATACATATTTACAAGCTTGGTAGTGGTTACGTGCATAAAGGTTTTCCAAAACCATATTTTATTTAGTCTTTATAAATGATAGTCCAGTTGTTGTTTCATGGTCTAGCATAGGGAATTTTGTTAAACAATAATATATATGTTTATCTATGCGTGCGTTGGTTTATAAATGTGTATATTTTATTATTTTATACTAGCTATATATTGGTTATACACAAAGTTGTTTACAACGTATAAAGTTATGTATTCATTTATTTAAAAAGTTTTCGAAGCTAAAAAAATAAAATAAAAATAAAATGTTAAGCTTGCCAGCATGACGCTATTTCCACATTCAAGACGGCAACCACTAGTAATATATATAGTTATTCTCCCAAGTGTTACAATGTATTTATTTTAAGTAAGTACATGTTAATCTTATTAGGAACATTGATTTTTGGATTTTAAATATAAATTTTTTGCTTGTATATCAGTTTCAATTATACGTATTATTTCAAATTATACCATGTATAAATATGTTTGTTTATTATAGGCGTTTTATTTAAAACAATGATTTTGAAAGATATATATATATTTAAATTTAAAATGTGTTTGAAATTTTGAATATGATATATACAGTTATATATAGTTATATAAGTTCGCTTATATCAATTTTCTTTATCGATCCAGTTCTGATGTGAGTTCGTCCCCTCCTATTTATCAGCTTGTCCGTCGAATTCGTGCCAATCTGGCTTCGTTTGGAAATTCGTGCTTGGACCCGCGACTCATCTCATTTTAGTTCACTTCTCTAACCTCGGAAGGTGAGCACTCACTCACGATTAACGTTCTTTTATTTATTAAATTTGATTTCAATTGAAACGACAATTGAAATATGCTGCTGTTTGATATTTACACTGTTATCACCTGTATCAGTTCACCTGTGACATCTGACACCATTATCTGTTATATATGCAATGATAATACAGTTTGGCTGATAATTGATTGATTGTTGACGTTTATATTGGACGTTACATTGTTAATGTTAAAATGATAAATAGTTTGAAATTGAACTTGATATAGGATAATTAATTGCTAAATTTGATTAACTGACATTTGTATAATATGACCCCTTTAACTGTTGAATTTATTGACACGTAGGATTTGTTTAATTACACTTTGAACCACTGAATGTATGTTGTTAAATTGATGATGTATGAAATTGTAAATTGAATGACAAGTGAAAACCGTAATGTAATAATCTTTAATCTACATGAAATGATAGTGTAGATTCTAGAAATAATTATATTAATTCGTACAAATAACAATGCGAATTAATACGGTTATTTCGAGATTATTTGAATTGATTATTGGATTGTATTGTTTGTTGTTATTGCTTGTTTATTTACCTTGACACCATCCCAGTTATCACACTGCAAGTTCCCTTTGTATGTTTTGATTTTTGAATTGAATTGGAATCGGGTTGAAATGATAAATACCCAAAATTGAACTTTGACCTAGGATAGAAAATTAAATAAAAACCCGATTGGTCAATAATTTGATGTAAAAAAATAAAATGAAGATTTTATTTGAATACATAATATGGTTTTGAAATGAAGTTGAAATTTGAACTTTTAATGGAAGGAGAATGTTAATATTTTAAAATCTGAAACAAAATATTTAAAAATGAAATTGATGGAAGAATATTGTTTAATTTGAGAAACGATTGAATTAAGTTTGAAATTATTGAACTTTGAAATGATTTAATAATTAAGGTTGAAATTATAATAAAGTTTGAAATTATTAACTTTGGAATTATTTAATAATTAAGTTTTGATTTATTTAATAATTAAATAAAATTGAATTATTTAATGATTAAATTGAATTGAATTCTTTAATATGTGAAATTGAACTTTTGAATAAGTGAATTTTACTTCGTAAATAATTGAAATTGAATTTCTTTATTAATTAAGATTTGGAAAATTATTTAAGTAAGTAAATAAGTGAAATTGAATTTCTTTAACAAGAAATAAAATGTGATTTTGAAATTAATGCAAGACTTGAAATTTGAAGAATTTGATCTGATGAATTTAATTTAATTCAAATTGTAAGTTTGATTTAATGAAGTTGAACTTAAGAAATTGATTTAATGAATTGGAAATTTAATAGAAATTGTTTTGAATGATAAAGTAACTTAATGAATATTGAATGAAATCGATAAATGAATTTGGAATTGATTTGAATGTTAAATTAAATTAATTTAAATGATTTCGGAATGAAATTTATATATGAACTTGAATCAATATTTGAATTGTTTTGAATAAAATTTGAAACTGAATTATAAGATTTTGAAATGGGAATTTGGAAAATTTTGAAACGTAAATTATTGGAAATTGGTTTTGAAAGATAAATGAATTGTTGATTTACGAATTCTATTTGAAATTGAAATTGATTTGGTTTTGAAATAAATAAACGACCAATCGGTGAAATAATTACGAAAGTTATTAAAGAGACCGGAATTCGGTTATGGATATACTCTCTATCTAAACCGAAAACCACTTTAATAACTAATATACGCGGAGTGTTGATCCAGAACGAAGTGGATGATTTTGGTGAACGCGTTGACTGAAGAAAGAGAACGATTTTGGATGACCCCTGACATGACTAAAACAGGAGCCGCGCCGGGCCATTGAGGATCGTCATCTCTAGCGGACACACTTCTTCGATACCATATCTATTACTTTTGTGATTCGATTTGGGTGCACCCCTTGATTTGGGAGTGTTGTTTCGCGGTGTTGGGGTAGTAGCTGCTATGCCCAACATCAGTCCGGATCAGGCAACTACTAGTATCCTAGTTGGTATCGCCTCATGTACCTTGTCATACTGATTATCCTATTCGCGACCACTACGTTTTGATTTGTACCTTTAGTATATGGATTGCCCTCTGGTGACTTCCGGTTTTGGGGAAACTACGGTCTTGTATATGCTTTTGGGAATAAAAACGTGTTAAGGGTGGAATGGGCCATGACTTAACGCTATTTTGATATCTTTTATATTACTGATAGACATTATCTACTTATCGTACATTACTATATAGTAGATAGTTTGACGGATCCTTAAAGGATGGTTATTCCAAACATCCTTTGAGTTACTTGTATTTCAATTGCTATTTCACTTGAGTTGGATTTATTAATATAAGAATGTTAATCCTGACTCGAGTGTTTTGTATTTTGCTTTACGCTCGGGTCAGACTGAGTGGTTCAGCTTTCGAGACTCACCTTTGAAGTTGGAGCTTTGCTTGAAGATCCAGCCTTCTATTCTGCTTCAGTATTCGATGATTCCAGTGATGTACTCTGATTTGTATCTGATGTATCGTATTACTCTTCTGTTGTAAACTCTGATGTATTTTATATATTCATATAGTAGCTTCATGAACTACTATCTCTTTTATTTCCGCTGCATTTATTACTCTGTGTCTGTGATCTGTGATTATTTTATTTACTGTATATGTTCAGTTTTGCCAATTTAAATTAACAACGCGGTATTTTGAGCAATTCAACTCCGGCATGAGTGTCTACCTATACACTTATAATGGATGCGAATGGTCCAAAATTCCGGGTTGTTACAGTTGGTATCAGAGCTTTGGTAGCTTTAGGCAAAACTTAACATATAGGGTAAATGTATTTACAGAATCACTCTCATTCGAGTTTCGATCTCTTCCTTTGACTCAATTCCTTTGAATTTTGGAACGTTCCCTACGGTTCCAAATTTCATTCGTGTCCCTCACTATTCGTCTCCTTTCAATTCTGGAGCATCACATAACTCCACTTCGAATGACCCTTATAGTGAATCGGCGGTCTCGCCAAACTTCGAATGATTGTAAAGGGGCGAAACTCCTTTATAATAGGCATCGATTTACCGGAGATTTCTGTATCCTCGGTTTACGATGCTATCTATTACCTGCTATACCTGAATTCTAATTCTTGAGATCGAATGTCGATTTACCTCAGAATTCTACACCGATCTTATTTTGAAGTCACGGTCGACCCGGTTAAGGTTGCCGCGATTTATATAAACTTATCCATCGCCTTATTTTGTTATTTAATTATCTCGTCCTTGTTCAAACCTATCTTCGAATTGAAATTCTCTTTGATTTGAGTCTATCAAAAATTTGAATCCCTATCCTGGCTTTGAAATCCATTATTGTATCGTTAAGTGAGGAAGTGTATTGTAAATTAATTTTAAAATGTTTTGTATATTGTGTTGTTTGAGTTGCTAATGTTGATTTGGGTTTTCGATCGATTCGTCTGATCAACGCTATCGATAGGATTTCCAAAACACTTGAGCAGAGCAAACTGATACAATATTGTTTTCAAATTTGTTTGACTATATTGTAAAAATATAAGTAAAATTTTCTAGAATTTAGAGGTTAATTAAATTGGTTGTTTGAAATGATAATATTTGATTATCATTTATTGTTCTAAATAAATTTATAAATACGGTATAAATTGATTGGAATTTGAAATGAATTTAATTTAGAAATTTGAGAATTTAGTTTCCGGTGATTTCGAACTTCGGTTTTAAAATTTTAAAGTATATATTATTGAAAGTATTTTCGAATAGAAATCGTTTTCAAAGAATTTTTAAAATGTTGAAATCAGTGCTCTTCTCTTTGTCGCTGGAAAATAATTTCGGTGATGGCGGCCGCATCATCGACGTTCATTTTCGAGTTTCGAAGTGGAGATACTATTCTGTAGCTTTGCTACGGTTTTGTTTTGAAAATATTTTGATTTAAATTCCTTCAGTATAATTTGATTTACATATATATAGGTATCTTATTTTAAAATTTTTAATTTGATTTGATGTAAATATATTATATATATCTCTAAATTGTTTAAAGTTAATCGGAAATCTAGTTCTTCAATTTTGTTAAAGGATGATTTACTTATAAATAAAACCAAATTTTGGAATAAAACATTTAAACTTGAATAATTGATTTTGGAAAATTTTATTTGTATATTGTTCAACTGCATTCTAATACAACTTACCTAAATTATTCAGAAGTTGAATATGTAATTGGATAATATATAATATAAATTGAATTTATAAATAAAATTTGATTGGTTATAATAAATGTTATACACTTAAATTTTAATTATAAATGTTAATAGAGATAAATAGAATAATAAGATAATTGAAAAATAAATTTTGTTTTAAAGGTTAATTAATAAATTGAAATTAGACCAGCTTAATGAATACCTTGAATTGAGATCAATTATTGAATATTAATTGATTTAAAAATGAAACTTATATAATTAGAATTAACAGTTGAACTAACAAACTTAAATCGAATGATTATTTATTGATTTAATATAAATGGATTTAACCAAACTGAAAAGAAAGTGTAAATTAATTTAAATCGAAACTTTTATGTTTTAAATTAATTTATATGGGTTAAATATATGTGAGTAGATATATTAAGTAGAATAGATTTAACAGTAATTTGGAATAACGAAGAATTTAAAATTGTTGAAGAAAATATGATTATAATGAAAGACTATTCCAATTTATGGTTTTAGAAATTGTAATTTGAGGATAATTGGATAATAAGATAATGAATTTAGAAATAGTTGAGATTGATTTTAGTAAAATCAAATGGATTAAATCAATTATTGAATATCAATTAATTTAAATTTGAATTTATATGGTTTAAATTAATTGTTATTTTGTATTTCAAATCTGTTTTCTTTCTGGCTGTTTCTAGTCTCCTACCTCGTTCCTTTTCGGGGACGAAAAGTTTTGAGTGGGGGAGAATGTAACGACCCGTAAATTTCAACTGTTTTAATAACGTAATTAGTTGAAATTTTGTAAAATTTTAAACGATAAAATTTTTAAATAAAAATTTAATATTTGGAATACGTCTAGTTAAACATAGCAACTGGTAAATTTTCGTCTGAAAATATGAAAGTTTATTTCGCGCGTAAATTTACTTCAATTCAATCAATTTAAAAAGCGTTGAAAATAAAATGTTTTCGAAACCTAAATACTTTTACATAGAAAAATTCTAAACCATCTTCTGAGCAAGATGTCAGTTTGTCGTTTTTCCAAATTCGGACATCTTTGGCTCCGTCGGTCTTATTTTCTTGCGTTTTTCTTACATTTTCCGCTATTAGAAAATTCGAATTTTTATAATTCAAATCGGACCACTGATATCTGTATACCGTTTTGATCGTCTCGTCGTGCTGATCTCTACGATATATTCAACTCTGTGTTTTGAAGTCCGACATGCAACGGAATCTATAAAACGTCGATTTCCGTATCGGTACTCATTTTGTGCCTTTTGATGCTTGTGCCCGTCCAAATTCCAACGTGCATTATCCAACAGCCATCAGCTATTACTGTTTCTGAATAAAAGAAAATGTGACTTTTGAATCAATATGATATTTATTGTTCGTCTAATAGGCTTCTGGTTCCTTGATTTCGTTACTGTTCTTTTTATCTTCCACATATTCGTTCACTTCTTTTGATAAAAAAACTTATTGTAATACATATAAAATTCTGAAGCAAACTTCTACATCTTCACTCCACTACTCTTCTCCCTCATATTTTTCTTTGTTGTAACCAGAGCTTTCCCCATCTTCACCATCAAACCTAGTGACCTCTCTTCCCAAGCAAACACCCACGACCGCAACTCCTCAACCCGACACCACCGTTTCCACCAGGCCATCGCCCGCATCACTGCCCTTACCTATGGCCGAGCATGTAGGCTGCAGATCGCGAGCAACTCCATCCTCCTGGGTTATTCTCTCTAGCACGACTGAGCTTCGATCCACCTTCCATCAGCAGCCCGCAACAACCATCAACCAGTCACCACGACAACCACCTGCTCGGCCTCCTCCCCTTCTGACCTACCGTTCCCAAAGCTTGGCTGACCCCACTTCTCTCTTTTCTTCTATCCGTTGTAAGTTGTGTGTATATAATAATACATATTATTTATTAACTTATTATATACGTGTGCGCTTAAAACGTTTTGGAATATAAGGTATGCTAGTTTATATATTGCATGTTACCATTCGCTTAAACCTTGTCTGCATTCTTGTATACTGTAGTATATCCTTGTATTTTATATATATGTGAAATCTTGAAGGTAAAGTATTTGTTTATTTACATTGATGGCAAGGTCTGCATATTGTAGTGGATATATACATCTATATATTTGGTTGTATAAAATTAGTTTAAAGGTACTTATCTTTTATAAGTTAGTTATGGGTTCTAGTTTCATTTACAGTTGCACGTAGGTACTTTATATGCAATGTTATGCCAACTTATATGTAGGAATGTTAACTGGGTTATAGGTTATTATACATATTTACAAGCTTGGTAGTGGTTACGTGCATAAAGGTTTTCCAAAACCATATTTTATTTAGTATTTATAAATGATAGTCCAGTTGCTGTTTCATGGTCTAGCATAGGGAATTTTGTTAAACAATAATATATATGTTTATCTATGCGTGCGTTGGTTTATAAATGTGTATATTTTATTATTTTATACTAGCTATATATTGGTTATACACAAAGTTGTTTACAACGTATAAAGTTATGTATTCATTTATTTAAAAAGTTTTCGAAGCTAAAAAAATAAAATAAAAATAAAATGTTAAGCTTGCCAGCATGACGCTATTTCCACATTCAAGACGGCAACCACTAGTAATATATATAGTTATTCTCCCAAGTGTTACAATGTATTTATTTTAAGTAAGTACATGTTAATCTTATTAGGAACATTGATTTTTGGATTTTAAATATAAATTTTTTGCTTGTATATCAGTTTCAATTATACGTATTATTTCAAATTATACCATGTATAAATATGTTTGTTTATTATAGGCGTTTTATTTAAAACAATGATTTTGAAAGATATATATATATTTAAATTTAAAATGTGTTTGAAATTTTGAATATGATATATACAGTTATATATAGTTATATAAGTTCGCTTATATCAATTTTCTTTATCGATCCAGTTCTGATGTGAGTTCGTCCCCTCCTATTTATCAGCTTGTCCGTCGAATTCGTGCCAATCTGGCTTCGTTTGGAAATTCGTGCTTGGACCCGCGACTCATCTCATTTTAGTTCACTTCTCTAACCTCGGAAGGTGAGCACTCACTCACGATTAACGTTCTTTTATTTATTAAATTTGATTTCAATTGAAACGACAATTGAAATATGCTGCTGTTTGATATTTACACTGTTATCACCTGTATCAGTTCACCTGTGACATCTGACACCATTATCTGTTATATATGCAATGATAATACAGTTTGGCTGATAATTGATTGATTGTTGACGTTTATATTGGACGTTACATTGTTAATGTTAAAATGATAAATAGTTTGAAATTGAACTTGATATAGGATAATTAATTGCTAAATTTGATTAACTGACATTTGTATAATATGACCCCTTTAACTGTTGAATTTATTGACACGTAGGATTTGTTTAATTACACTTTGAACCACTGAATGTATGTTGTTAAATTGATGATGTATGAAATTGTAAATTGAATGACAAGTGAAAACCGTAATGTAATAATCTTTAATCTACATGAAATGATAGTGTAGATTCTAGAAATAATTATATTAATTCGTACAAATAACAATGCGAATTAATACGGTTATTTCGAGATTATTTGAATTGATTATTGGATTGTATTGTTTGTTGTTATTGCTTGTTTATTTACCTTGACACCATCCCAGTTATCACACTGCAAGTTCCCTTTGTATGTTTTGATTTTTGAATTGAATTGGAATCGGGTTGAAATGATAAATACCCAAAATTGAACTTTGACCTAGGATAGAAAATTAAATAAAAACCCGATTGGTCAATAATTTGATGTAAAAAAATAAAATGAAGATTTTATTTGAATACATAATATGGTTTTGAAATGAAGTTGAAATTTGAACTTTTAATGGAAGGAGAATGTTAATATTTTAAAATCTGAAACAAAATATTTAAAAATGAAATTGATGGAAGAATATTGTTTAATTTGAGAAACGATTGAATTAAGTTTGAAATTATTGAACTTTGAAATGATTTAATAATTAAGGTTGAAATTATAATAAAGTTTGAAATTATTAACTTTGGAATTATTTAATAATTAAGTTTTGATTTATTTAATAATTAAATAAAATTGAATTATTTAATGATTAAATTGAATTGAATTCTTTAATATGTGAAATTGAACTTTTGAATAAGTGAATTTTACTTCGTAAATAATTGAAATTGAATTTCTTTATTAATTAAGATTTGGAAAATTATTTAAGTAAGTAAATAAGTGAAATTGAATTTCTTTAACAAGAAATAAAATGTGATTTTGAAATTAATGCAAGACTTGAAATTTGAAGAATTTGATCTGATGAATTTAATTTAATTCAAATTGTAAGTTTGATTTAATGAAGTTGAACTTAAGAAATTGATTTAATGAATTGGAAATTTAATAGAAATTGTTTTGAATGATAAAGTAACTTAATGAATATTGAATGAAATCGATAAATGAATTTGGAATTGATTTGAATGTTAAATTAAATTAATTTAAATGATTTCGGAATGAAATTATTATTCCAGTTCTACTACAACGGCCTAGATTACAAGATAATGACTCAAAATACAAAGATACTTGAAAGATAATGTTTTCAACCCATGTGAGCTGGCAATGCATGATGCATTTATAGCTATAGTTCTTGCGTATTCCAACCCCTTTTAAGTGATAATGCATGAGTTATTTATAGTTGTTGAAACTGATGCTTGGACGGTTGAGATTATGTTGTAAACATGGGAAAGAGCACTTGACCGTTGATCAGGTCGAACGGGCTGGTGGGAGATAGCTTGAATACGTAAAGGAGTGCGTGGCTAAGATGAGTTCCAACAGGAGAACCGTGCAAGGTACATGCCTTGCCTTTACTGGGCATTTAATGCATTATGCACTATGGTGGCATGTTATAAGGATATGACATGTTCTCTGTCAGAAATATACACACTTGGTTGTTCTTTTCATTGTTTACCTCTATATATTTAGGTGGCAAGGTAGGCTGGATTAGTTAGTTGACTACCGAGGACATGAAGAGAACATGAAGATGCTAGGACAAAGCTGAGGGTGTAACATCCCGATATTGAGAAGTAATAAATTTGAATTATTAAAAGTAAAATTTTTCATTAAATGGAATTGAATAATGAAAATTTAATGAGGATTAAAGATGATTTTGAAAATAGTGGAAATTAGCCACAAGGACCTCTTTAGCAAGTGGAATTAGTTTTTAGGACACACAACTGAAATAATTACTTTCAAGGACAAAACGTAAAATAATTAGTTTATAGAGCCTAAAAACCTATGAAATTATGTCCTTGAAAGTAATTGAACTGCTGACTTTGTCCTTGAAAGTAATTATTCTGCTGATTTTGGCCTTGAAAGTAATTTCTTTGAATGTGTGTCCTAGAAACTAATTGGACTGCAAAGTTTGTCCTTTTGGTGAAATGCCCCTTGAAAATATGTATATGAAATTAAGAGTTTTGAGAAGTTCGGGTAATTTTGGAATAAAACATTTGGATTTGGAATTAATTAAATGTGAATGTATAAAATGTTGTTTTATAATATATATATATATAGCAATGGAAGGTGAAAATAATTTATATTGATACAAATGAGTTAGTGAATGTTGCAAAAGTGTTAGAAAAAGATTGGAAACCCTTAAATGAAAGAGTCGTTATAAAGTTTAAACATCTTTGGCAGTTAATGATCATTAACTAATAAAGTATTGTTTTTGAATTAGTATTGTTATTTTAGAGTTGGAAAATGGCTTTAGAAAGAGTTAAATGTATATTGGGTGATTACTAAAACTAGTGTTTTAAAATTAAAATATATTTGAAACAACGAATAAGTGTTAATTGGAATTTTTATATTATGGAAAGTGATGTTGAAATTCTAAATTTTGAAATGAGTTTGAAGAATGAAATAAAAGGAAATAATAGTTCTATAATGACAAATAAGGTAGTTAACTAAGTACGAAAATCTCATTTATGTAATGTGAAGTATGGAGAAAATATTGGTTTCTTGATAAAAGGAGTAATAAATGCTATTTTTGAGTTTATGACAGTAAGCTTGCTTGTATGGTAATAATCTCTATGTGTCATTCAAAATCTGAAATGAGAAAAATTATAAATTTGGGCAATGTTTGTAAAGTTAAAGTGTCAAATTAGTTATGTATGATTTAAATGAAAAAATCCATTTTTAATGATAAAAGTGATACTAGTATGTAAAGTTTCATTTTGAAAAGAAGTGTATTTAAAACATTGTTTATAAGAGTGAAAAATAAAACGGGGAATGAATATAAATGAATTATTTAATTTAGGAATGGGTGTGGGTTTGCTTAAGAATCCCCTTAGCCATTGTCAAAATAAGGAAAACAACCATCTCTCAACATCGGCTTTCTTCACGTTCATTTTTAGAAACTAAAAAAAGAGATGAAGTTTCTTTCTTTTATCTCTTAAAACCCTAGCACAAAAAAATCCAATCAAATCAAATAAATTGCTAAAAATTCCTAAGCTTCAAATTTAGCTTCTCAACACCCATCTCCACCATGTAGACCCAAAAAGATGGAGTTTTGGCAATGATTGGGAGTCGAAATTGGTTGAGTAGCAAGAGGGAAAGTAAAAATCTAAAGTACAAAACCTCTCGTCAGTCTGTAAATCATAACTAATTCCATAAAAATCATAAAAATTTCAAATTATGTTGTTTGTAACTCATTCATACATCTCCAGTTATAATTTCATAATAAAATATTAAGATTTGCTAGGTTAAATCATCACAGTACCCATATTAAGGTGAGTAATTCTCACAACTCATCTCTAATATAGTGCATGCAAAAAAAAATCTATAGTTGAATTTTCGATGGTGCATATGGGTGAATTTGATGATTGTTGTTTACATTGCTTGCTAAAAACAAAGCTATAAATGAAATTGCATGCAAAACCCTTCCTATTGATCATTTAATGCATTGTTTGATTACTGTGAATGTATGCATGCTTCTATATGTGTATTCAGTCCTTAGAGATGAGCTTGCGTTGCCATAATCGATGAAGTTTTGATTGAAATAGGTTTTCTTGAGCTGAATTGCTTTAGGATTTTTCAACACCGGCTCACTGGTGTTATGTCCACTGGTGGACTGTTGCACGCATCCTTGAGCCATTCAGCTCCGGGATAGAAACATATGATGTCGTTTTATTTTTATTTCTTTCTTTTTCCTATTGTTTTGTATGATTTATAGATTTGAATTTCCATCATCATCCTGGGTTTCAACTTTGTCAGATTGAATTAAAAAATATATTTAAATGGAACTAATTTTGTATTTAGAAATTAGTCTTGTTTAATTATATAAAGATATATTCCTTAAAAGGCCTCTGATGAACTTTTATATATGCAAATATTTTGGAGTACATTTC
Organism: Allium fistulosum; assembly: GCA_030737815.1. NCBI lineage: Eukaryota > Viridiplantae > Streptophyta > Magnoliopsida > Asparagales > Amaryllidaceae > Allium > Allium fistulosum. Next base: position 1,185,400,170 of record CM060904.1, on the reverse strand, counting down.
AAATTTGAGAACCATATATTTGTATAGAAAACATATTTTAAGGTAAACATTATTTTATATAGAGAAAATATTGACAATGATATTTCCAAGAAGGATATCTGACGTATGTAAATATATACAAGTATGTTTCCAAAGAGTACTTCAAAACTTGTAGAATGTGAACTTTGGAAATTTTGTAAACATTTTCTAAGGATATCTATGCTCTTCTAAACAAGTATTCAAATCTCTAAATGTTTTTAGATGCTGGCTTTCAAGCTGGATTCTTTTTTCTATCTAGTAAGAAATATAATTAAATGGTTTGGTAGTATCGAATGGTATGAGACATTCGGTGTCACTTCCTTAGTTAATTATACAACTTGTTATGTTGAAAATAGTTTAGAGTGAGTGGAAATTACTACATTGTAGTAAATATTCAAGTAGCACCGAGTGGTATGAGACACGGCAATACTTAAATTATTAGTATTAGAAAGTTTTTGACACTTTTGAGCAATAGAATCGTAGGGATCTCTAGCTATTGTGAATAGAGGAGTGTTACTCTGTGTTTTTCAGTCTCCTAGAGTGTTACTTTATATTTGTTGGACTCCACTTATAAGATATACATTATGATGATTTGGTTACCACTTTGACTATAGGAGCGTTGCTCTATGTTTGTCAGTCTCCTGGAGCATTACTTTATGTTTGTCGGCCTCCACTAGGAAGAGATATAATGATTAGGTAACCCATATGATTATAGGAGCCTTACTCTATGTTTGTCAATCTGGAGCATTACTCTATGTTTTCGGTCACCCCTTGGAAGGTAATGCATACATTTATATATTTCCCAAAAAGTAGTTTTTATAGGATTGGTTTCATTACCGGACTTGCTTTGTGCTCGTCTATGATGTTGACTTGCGATGTGCTAATCCTTTCATGTGATTTTGATATGCCATTCACCATATTTTTTATGATTATCGATGATATGCATGATATTACTTTATGGCATGGTGATTTTCTGATGATACCTTTTTATTTATGATGTTGGCATAATATACCGTTAATACAACATCTTGAGGATTATGCATGTTTATTCCGTGATCTTGGATCATTATATTTAGAGATAGTCTGACCCGTTTATTTTATAAATACTCGAGTAAGGCCGAGATTTGATAGGTGCAGGGACTCAGTGACCAGGGATATGGGCTAGCTTTTGGGGAGATAACATTATGTTATGTGTGTATATATAATCATTTTGTACTAGTAATGTATGTATGGATGTATGTTTGGTATGAGATAACGACTTTTCTTGTTGTACATATTATTATGATACTTGTTGGAGTTGATGTATATGTATATATGTGAGTCCAGTACTTTTTTTGCAATCACTTTTTATAATATGATATGTGTTATCCCACCTTTTGACCATACAATATTCGAACATATATAAACGATCGAATCGGATGAGCGACCGATGAATAAATGATCCAAGGACCTTGGGAATACCATAAAAAGACAAGAAAAAAGAAATATAAAAAAATGAGCAAAAAAAGTTTAAAATTTGGAAGTTCAAGTTTTTGGATGGGTTAACTCGAAGCAAACCCACAAGATCCTCAGGTCAGCCTCGAAGCAGGACAGTCTTGAAAAAATCCAAGCCCGGCCCAGAGCAACCCATGCAAAAACTCCAAGTCAGGAGTCAGTACCGACCCCCACTCTATGGATCAATATTGAGTGCCAAAAACTCAAGTCAGACACATGGAAAACTCAGGTTTGACTCCAAGCAAGCTAACTCATATTAGGACTCAAACATACAAAAACCTTAGGGTTGACTCCAAGCAGGTGAAGGAAAACTCAGAACATGAAAATCTCAGAAAATCTTCGGGTCGAATCCCAAGAAAACACTCAAATTTCTCGGGTCGGACTCCAAACAAGTTCAATAAAATCCAAAGCAACCCAAATCAAGATGACACAATAATGGGATTCCCTAATTTAGGGATCGATATCGACTCCTACATAGGGACCGGTACCGACTCCTATTCCACCTTGGGTGGATCCCATCTTTTGCCCACATTCCTAAATCAATGCCAAAAGTCTATTTTCAAAGTCGTTTTGTTGATTCAATGAAATTCTCCATCGATCTCCATAAACACTTGAATTAGCAACTTTGTTCTTCTACAACTCTGCCATTTGGACTCCGAAATAAGCTAATATTGGTGCAAACCATGATGGAATCACGAAGCTAACTACAAGACGATCCGAGGTGGAGAGTTGAAGACACCAAATTTGGTCGTCTTGGGGTTCGGTATCGAATCCCACTTAGGGATCGGTACTAACTCCCAACTTCCTGCTGATGTAGTATCCTACTTCTATGGAGAATTGGTCGGCTAGGACATATTTAGTGTGGGATTTTAGGCTCTGTACCTCTATAAATAGGAAGGTAGGGCTCATTTTTTAGGATTTTTGGATCTACCTTTACTCTACTCTATAGTTTTGTAATTCTGAAAATCTAAGTGTGGGAGTTGTATCGAGCCCTAAGAACTTCCACCCCCAACTCAGAAATAAACAATAAAATCATTAAGTGGACATAGTCCAGAGTTTTCCGAACCAGTATAAAACTTTGTGTGTTCTTTTCTTACCTGCTTTACTTTACTTTCTGCACTTTTATTCTTTAATACATTCATTTGGGTGTTTGGGCCATTTTTGGTTCAAACATTTTGGCGCACCAGGTAGGGGGACACTTGAACTCCCTGATTTAAGAACTTGGATATTGAAGATGGTTAGACAATCAACTGGGAAGGTTGTAACTGCTCGAAATTAACAAGGGGGCAACCATGAGGCGTCCTCAGGATTTCACCCCCTATCAATCTACATAACTAGGGATGAGATGGAAACTATGATGAATGGACCATAAGAGAGGATGTTGGCTCGTCAAGAGGAGATGATGGAGAACTTCTTCAGAAGGATGGGACAAGCATGAACGCTTGGAATTGTAGAAACACAGAATCAGAGACCGAAAGCTGGAGGATAAATAGCTGGAAACGGGGCAGAACAACCTAGAGCGAACTCCGAGCCAAACTTAGGGATCGATATCGATCCCCGAGCAGGAGTTGGTACCAAGCCCCACGAACTCGAGGGCATGGGTCGTCCTACCATGGGTAGGAATGATGTATTTCCTGGAATTGGTGCAGAATGTGTGAATTCGGATCAGAATGCAGGGAATCAAATCAACAGGAGGAGTACATACCAGAATTCCCACATGGAGTCAGGGGGCAGGCTGGAAATGCAAACTTGGGAATTCCTTTGGATGACAACAATAACCTTGCTAAGATGGTGAGACAAGGTATGAGGGGTGTATTTTCTAATCAGAGCATAAAAGATGTGAATAGAAGTTTGTTTACCCCAAACATCAAAAATGCAAGGAATCCATCGGAATTCAAATTACCAACATTGGAGACATATGACGAAACGTCATACCCTACAGTTCATCTGATGAGGTTCATCCGGCACATGGGGGTGCTGAGGACATCTAAGGAAGTCATAGGATGGTGTTTCCCTTTATATCTTACGGGTTTGGCAGCACAATGGTTTAGGCAGCTGGAAAACGGTTCCATTAGTACGTGGGTCATGTTGGTGAATAGATTTGCGAAGCAATTTAGGGTCCATATCTCATGACCCAAGAATGTAATAATGTTGGAAAGCATGAAGCAAAGGGATGGAGAGACCCTCAGGAGTTTTCTGACGAGATTCAATGCGGCAGCAGTTGCGGTGGATAAACTCGACCCTTCAATGGTTTCGATGGCAGCGGTTTTAGGAATAGCCACGAAGATTGATTTTAAAATTGCTTTAGAACAAGATCCACTGATGGATCTTATGGAATTTTACCATGCGGCTGAAATTTTTCAGCAGCAGGAGGATCCCGAAGCTAACAAGGAAGAGGTTAATGTTGTGGATTGTAACGACCTGGATTTTTAACACTTTAAAAATCCGAATTAAAATAAAATTTTAAATAAAATCCGAAGGAAATAAAATTTTGTGATATTTGAATGTAAATTATAAGTTAAAGATAAAACTGAATTCTGAAATAACTGAAACTGTAAATTGATAAAGATGTTAACTTATATTAAATACGGTTAATGGTTTAACAATGTTGTTTGAATGTTATTGGAAATCCCTTTAATGTAATTTAAATGAATTGAATTAGATTGTTAAACAATGAAATAAATAAAATGTTAAATTTAATATTGAAATTATATTGAATGTAGTTAACGATTTAAATTTGAATGTTACAAATAATTGAAACGAACTGAATTTTATTGTAAAACAAATTGAAATTGATTATAAACAAAGAATAGGTAAATTGTTAGATTTAAAACATTGAAAGTTTACGTTATCGAAATCAATATAAATAAATGTAACTTAATATTACAGTTGATTGAAATAAGATAATAACTGAAACAAATGAATGTAATTTAATATTACTGTGAATTTAAATAAGATGATAGCTGAAGAAATGAAAGTAAATGAATTATAAACTATTGTTAATAATGTATAAGTAAATGGTTGATTCAATAATGTAAGTGTAAATTGAAATAAAAGAATTCAATTGAAATTAAATAACTTGGATTTATATTATAGTGTAATTGAACGACGAATCTAATGAAATATTTTATATTGAATATATTATGGAAAACTGTACTGTAAACAATTGTTAATTACTGTGAACTCAGAATTGAAATTTGTTAACATTTAAAATTTGATTTAAAAGTTAATAATTTAAAATTGGGAATTTAATATTGAAATTAAACAGTAGAAATAGCCATTTTCACAACTGTCTCAGATTTCGACGAAACTAGTTTCATCGGATCCGTAACAGCGAATTATTGTAAGGTTTCAAGTTTCGTAGCGATCGGGCTTGTCGTTTGATCGTACGAGGCAGAAACGCGCAGAATAAAATTATGCAGTTTTAATTTAAAAGTTGAGTTTTAAAATTTTAACTTCTGTATATGATCGAACTGGGTCTCGGGACCAGTCCCATTATGTTCAGAAGGCCTTTAAACATATAGTTAGCCTATCGGCATGACCCATTCTGAGTTCGGGTATAAAAGGGCCTAAATCTGTATTTTTATATATTATTTTATTCAGTAAAATTAGAAAAACCCTAAACCTAAATCTTTACAGCAGCCACAAACAATGGCCGAAAATCAACCTATCTTCCTTCCTTGATCTCTTCAAATCCACGCACTTTCAGTCCTCAACTTCAACTACAATATTGTAGAGCACGACGAACTCTACAAATCCAATGGTCAACTTCACCTATCACTTCGTCGTTGGTGAACAATCTGGCGTGGAAGTGGGATTGGTTTTGAGCGGCGGCGCACGCGTTGGAGATCAATGGAGGCGCGCGCGCGACCACCAGGGGTGCGCCAGGCGTCGGCGAAGGCGGTAGTGGTCATCGATCCTGGTGAACTTCGACGAGGAAGCAACGGAAATTCGAGATAGGCGGCGGCCAATGTTCATGTTAGGGTTCGAGTGTTGATCTGTGATTACGGGCGAGAAGATATTAAAACTTGCGGCCATGATTCCCTCCTCTGAAATGAACGGCTAGGATCGTGTAAGTATTTCTGTTTTAAATAAAAAAAAGATTATTATATTATAAATTGTTGAATATTCAAACATCTATAACTTTTCCATACAAGGTCCAAACTGAGCGAAACAAGCGGCGTTGGAATCGTATTGACGAGCTCTTCGCTATGGAGCTGGATTCGCTATGGAGCTGGATTCGTTCCGATGTTGGGTATAAAATTTTGTTTAGTACAAGTTGATATGGTTTTTTTGTACAAGTCGATCAGAGATTTTTTTTCTTATGGCTGATGGATGTTTGCATGGTGGCTGCATTTATTAGCTTTGTACAACTTTACATATAAGTGTCTTCCTTTGCAAGCTTCATTTGTTTACATACCTATATTTATTTTTGTTTACTTGTGTACATATATTCCTTCTTTCCTTTTGCTTTGTCTTTTTGACTTACACTTTGCCTTTACAATATTACTTTATAATATAATTAAATTTCTATTTTAGTTAGTTGTTAAAGTTTAGCAAATGTTTTTACTTGATATTTTTATAGTTTATCTTATATATATTTATCTCTATTTGAATTGGGGAAACTCGAATTAGTTTATCTGTTAATTTCACAAATTTTATTCAAAAATCAAATTAATTATCAATTTAAATTTATATAAAATCCGGGGTCGTTACAGGTTTCCCCCCTTAAGAAATTTCGTCCTCGAAATTTGCCAGGGAGACACAAAGATAGATGAAGAATATTTCATCAAATCAACTGAATATCTATTCTGCATTTGGCTTACCAAATCAGAATATCAATAATAGATACAAGAATGAATCTTTTTAATTTTCTTCACAAGATACTCGGGTTATCCAGATCTACGAAGTATGCAGGGGCATTGGTCAGTTCAAAGGGATAACTAACCATTCGTAGAATATATTGGGACCCAAAGAAGAAATAGATATATGGATACAATTTCAAAACTTTCAGTTTAAAACCAAAGTATACCTATCAACCATAGCAACCAAAGCAACCAATTCATCCAAACAAACAATTCGACCTATTTGGAGTTTATGTCCCATGCAAATATATCAAATCTTCTTTCTGGATCTACCAGAAACTATCGAAGAATTGAGAAAAGATGACAAACAAAAGAGATTGATAGAGAAAAGGTTGTTTCCTTGTTGTTACAGGGTATTGACCATTTATAGTCGTATTCCCCTATCCCCTATCTCATCCTCTTCTTACACTCATACTCACCATCAGTGGATAGTAAGAGAATTTACTGAGGCATACGGATGGATATCTTAAGGATACTCATTCTAGGGTATAATTCACCCTATCTCTAATGAGTTACTTAATGTGTTATACTCCTGAGCTAAAGTTTAACCTTAGCTCTGATACCAAGATGTCACGATCCAAATTTCAGCGTTCGAAAATCGACACCCGTACTTCACTTGTACTCGAATGCCGCAGATTCAATCGTTGAAATTCACACTCGTGCCGGAGCTTATAACACAGTAAGTATAACAACACAGCGGAAGAAAGAAATGAATGATATCATATACATCACAAATGATACAATATCCAGAATATGATATACAACAATGATATCTATATGATACAAGAATATCAGAGACAACTAATGTTACAGCGGAAACAACAGAAATGATACTCCAAATGATCTTTAAAAGAGAATGCGTCCAACAACTCCAACATCCAGCTCGAAACAACATCACGTCGCACAAAGGTAAGCAAGGTCAGTCATGAACTCCAAAACTGAACTAGCTCCCGATAATCTACTAAACCTGACTATCTGAAAAACCCAACTCTAGACTGCCCGTGTGGAAAATTATAGGCACCCAGAGTTTAGGAAGGGAACAATAAACTCCGGGTCAGTCATGGGACTGGTGTGAGTGACAAAAACAGTTTATCTTTAAAACAAACAACAAAAGAATTTTCAACATTGAAATTCGCAATGCTTTTTGGAAAATGAAACTACGATAAGGCCTCCCGCCACACACACAATGCAAACGCATAATTGGAGGAGATTTCTCCTTATGATAGTCAAATATCCTTAATACGAGAAATCTTTGATTGATATTATTACTAGTGCATAGTGTGAAACATTTCGAAAATATAATATTAATCTTAGCCAGCATACAACCATTATTGTATGCCTACTATAGCTACTATGTTCAATAGTAGGTTACCGCCACATTCCATAGCAGGTTATACAAATAAAACCGTACAAGGCTCGTATTGTTTCTTTGGATTTTCCAACAAATGGTCAGGCTAAGGAACTTCCTACTGCCACATGGGTACGCCTCTGGAGGGACGTCCCGAGAACTAACTAGCTCTCTGTCAACACAAGGCCGGGTTACCTCTTACTAGGTAACTACTACACGAGTATGCCACCCCCCGGTCGTTTGCGACCTTTATCCGAGGATCCTCGATTACAAAACAACAATCACACAGTAAATGAGATTGATGCAACCACACAGGTAAAGCATCTGGACTCCATACCATGATACAACCTTTTTCCAAAAGGAAATGACATACCCTAAAGGGAGCGACCCTCATAACCTTGCCGCATCTTTCCTGTTTCGACCATTTTCGGTTTGTGAGGTCCGATGAGGTCTCGTCCACAAAGCTACGCTTTACACGAAAGACATGCTTTGATCAACAAATGATCAGCAACACACAGCAGCACTCAGCATGCCACACTACCAAATTGGGAGTATATCACTGATAACCTTCAACTACATAACCTCTGAGCTCGTACGTCTCAGAGAAGGGTGTTAAGCTAAGAGAATAAATTCTCCGCCACCAAACAGAAATGTATTTGAAAGAAATCAGCTTTATATCTCAAGGTGTAGTGTCAGACATACAACCATACAAGTCTGTTCCGGGTTCGAACAGAACCGAAGGCACTTCCAAAGAAGCCCTTGCAATCCGGATAATCCCTAATCACGTCCGAACTTCCCACCACATATGGAGTCTCTATACCGGGGACCAGTCGATGCAGAGACATTCGACGAGTTGTCCTTTTGTTTTCAAAAATATCCGGTCTTCACCACCGGTCTTCAAATGCTATCGATAACGTCGTATCATTATTCAGAATGGGTTATATGACACAAAGTCCTCTCCCGGCTAAACCGAATAATGAGCGCAATATTTTAAAACATATGGATAATGGAATTTCAATTAAGTCACAACTTATTACCCAAAACTTTTCTTCAAATGGTTTAAACACATTACCATTTTAATCTTTTACACAAAAAGATTCATTTCACAAAGTTCACCCAGTTTCACAAAGATCCATTCATAGATTTTCCAAATAAATTTCCATTTCAATTGGATTAACTCATTAAATCTTTAAATCAAATATTTAATTGATAGCTTTCAAAACAATTCCATTTCGACCTTTTATACAAAAGGTACACCTTTCTAATTTCAAAAAAAAGTTCAGCAATCTTTCACAAAGATTTATTCATAACTCGAAAAACCATTTTCATTTCAATCTTGAAATTCTTTGACACAAATTGGAAATTCATTCCTTATATGAAAGCTTCTATTATTTGAAAACAAATAGTTTTCATTTCGGAAAATCTGATTCATTTATGCGAGTTAAAGTCCTTGGGTTAAATTCAAATTCTCAAAACCATACTTTTAAAATGGTTTAAATTCATATAAACACATTTATAACATCTTTAACCATAATTTCCACACATGGAATTCAATTCAAAATTTTGAATTCAAATTCAAATGAAATTATTTAAATTGGAAAACTTTACCAAGTTATTCAAAATAACTTTATTCTTAAAACTCCTTTTCAAAAGCTTTAACATTTAACCCAAATCTATTTCCAAAATCAATTGAAATTAAAATTTCAATTTCAAAAACATTAAATTTAAATCATATGTGACTTAACCGATTTCCTCGTCAAATCCATATTTGTGTGTGTAAAAGTGTAGTCCAAGGGTTTCACACACAATAGTGCAACATCATTCAATCATCACAGATTCAAATACAGAAATATAGTAGATAAGTGGTATAAACTATAACGCTTATCGTTCATTCACAGATTCACAGATAAATCACAGATAAAATATATTACATTCATCACAGCTTGAATTAAAACAATTCATATCACACAACATCACATAGTAGGGATATCGAACAATTCACAGCATTCAATAGAATACAGTCATCCATAAGTGAAACCAATTAAGATATCTGATTAGCTAAACCAGATCATTTGCCTATGGATAATTCCTAGTCAGGGTTAATTAATAATTAATTAATCACAAACATTTAATTAATTATTCTTTAATTGATCATTAATTACCCTTTTATTTAATATTTCATAATAACTTTAACTCATTAACCTTTAATTAATTATTCTTAAATTAATCACCCTAATTAATTAACCACATTAATTAATTATTCTTTAAAGTAATTAACCCTTAATTATTTACAAAAATGATTATCCCTAATCACAAATTAATTACATTGAGAAATTATCCTTTAATCATTTAATTAATCAATTTTAATCATTTAATCAACCCTTTATTATTAATTATTCAACCTTAATTAATAAAACAATCAACCTTTAATCATTAAAATAATTAACCTTTAATTATTTAATTATCCTTTAATTAATTATCTTTAATTAATTAACACTTAATTAATAAATCAACCCTTAATAATAAATTAATTATCCTTAATTACTTTCATTAAGAATTTATCTTTAAGTAATTAGTTACCCTTTTTAACTAATTATATTAATTAATTAAATCTTAATTAATTCTTTTTATTACCTTAACTAATTAACCTTTAATTAATCACATAAATAAATTAATCACCTTGATTAAAACAAATTAGCCCTTAATTAATCACCTTGATTAATTTATTACCTTGATAAATTATCCCTTTATAAATCACCTTCCTTAAGTGATTAATCAATAACCAATTAACTTACACCTTCAAGTTAATTTACTTTTGAAAACATTTTGATTTTTATAAACTTATTTTATTTTCAAACTAGGTTACAAAAGTAAAATTTGGATCCCTCTTTCAAAAATCTGGTTTTAAATTTAAATTCTGTTTAAAATTTTAAACAGACAGGTTTCTCTAAAAACCTATAACAATCTCCACTAACCCGAGGCCAGCGTCAACTGCTTCGAGTCACCAACCCCACAACTTCGGGCCAACCACTCGAACTTCTTGAGTAAAACTCGAGTCCCTCACCCAGCTAACCCAACTTTATCAGAAAAGCAAAAGTGCACGGTGCACATGCACCGTGACTACATCCACCTCCGATCAACTCTGCAACGTCGAGCAAGTCGACTATCTTCCACCAACCAACCCCCGATCACCAGAACTCCTCCATTCCCTCTGAATCAAAATCGAGTGCCAAAATCGATACTTGGAAACAAAACAGGAACTCCTCCTATACCTGGCAACGCGTCGTTCGCCATACCCCAACCACCAGAACACACAAAACTCTGACCATCACTTCGTCAATACCTCCTCTACTTCCTCCCAAGAACACGCAACACTCGATCGTACGATGGCGACGAACGAATCGAAATTCCTGACCTTACCAAAACTAGGTTTAAAAACTTCACGAGCTCGCCGCCGTCACCTCGGTGAACTGGAACAGCTCCAGCCATTTTTTCCAACCCCACCGGTCACTCCTCTACCTCCAGGAGGAAACTCGACCCCTCCGATCAATGAGACCACCCGCGGCGACCCAAAATGCAAAATACAGTCGAACCCAAACTGCTCTTCATTCTTTGATCTAAAAATTGTGGGTCTTGCTTTAAAAATCATATTATAGTATAGGAATTCAATTTATATTCGTGAATTCGTGAATTAAAAGGTTTAAATTTTAACCCATTTAAAGTTTCTCTCAGATATATTGTTTTCCGGTGATAATACTAAGTTATTTTAACTTGAATACATTTTTAAAATTTAGTTCAAGGTCAAACAAACATTTTTTGTTTTGATCCTAAGTCCAAACATTAAGTGGATTGGGAAGAAATGATTTTTAAAATCAAAGTTTGGGTGTTCAAAGCATCAGACTATAAGCTTGTATAAACACTTCCAGGTTTCAATTTAAATACAGAGGATCCATGTATATATATACAACTTATTCACAGATGTACATATAGATAAACAACGATTTAATACCTTTAAAATTCAAGAAGAATGTGCTACTCACAGTGTTTTCCAGGAGAAGAAAACAGAGCTTGAATTTCTTTCTGCTTGCTGAACCCATTTCTTTGATTCTCTGGCTTTGATTTGATTTATGTTGTTGTTTAAGTTAAATTTTTGTGTTAAGTTTAAGATGATATTACTTCAGTTTTATCAACTTGAAGAAATGAATTGAAAGGAGGAGATTGATATGTGAAAATGAAATATACAGGGTATGTTATTTTTATTTGTACTGGGTATAAAATTTTGTTTAGTACAGGTTGATATGGTTTTTTTGTACAAGTCGATCATAGATTTTTTTTCTTGTGGCTGATGGATGCTTGCATGGTGGCTGCATTTATTAGCTTTGTACAACTTTACATATAAGTGTCTTCCTTTGCAAGCTTCATTTGTTTACATACCTATATTTATTTTTGTTTACTTGTGTACATATATTCCTTCTTTCCTTTTGCTTTGCCTTTTTGACTTACACTTTGCCTTTACAATATTACTTTATAATATAATTAAATTTCTATTTTAATTTGTTGTTAAATTTTATTTAATGAATTACTTTATATTTTTATAACTTATCTTTTATTTATTTCTTATTATTTTGTAATATAGATAATTTCTATTTTTAATTAGTTGTTAAAGTTTAGCAAATGTATTTACTTGATATTTTTATAGTTCATCTTATATATATTTATCTTTATTTGAATTGGGGAAACTCGAATCAGTTTATCAGTTAATTTCACAAATTTTATTCAAAAATCAAATTAATTATCAATTTAAATTTATATAAAATCCAGGGTCGTTACATATATACTCATGACATTGACTTGGATTGAAGTGATATATATCCATTTATGAAATTAAATATGAATAAATGATCACTTGGACATAGGATAGAAAATTATATATAGACACCGGATTTGGTTAAATGAAATGATTTTAAATTCTTAAATTTTGAATTGTTTAAAAGATAATATTTAATGAAAAATGATTTGAAATATAAGAAATGGATTATCTTTGAAATCGAACTTTGAAATTTGAAATCGAAATTTGTTATATCTGAATTGTTTAAGAATCGAAATTGAATCGTTAACTTTAAATTGAAAAGTGAATCGGAATTGTAACTTTAAATCTTTAAGTTAAAAATGAAATAAAAATTTGAATATTTGAAATTGAATTATTTTAAAGGTTTAAATGTTGAATATAAACTTTGAAATCTATTGAGTTAAAATGTTTAAATCAATATTTCAAAACGTGAATTGAAACTGATAAATAAAATGGTTTTAAACAAGAAATTGAATTGAATCGATAATTGAATTTGAAGTTAAGTTGAAATCGTTTTGGAAATTGAACTCGAGTTCAGATTTATTTGAATTTAAAAGAATTAGTTTATTTTGGAAACTATTTTCCATATAAATTATTTTAAATATAAATTGTTTTAAACTCAACTATTTTGATATTCAAAAGATTTGATTTCCAAACTATTTTAATATAAACTTTTTTAATACTTAACTATTTAATATCAAACTATTTTAAACCAAACTATTTCTTCAAATTATTTTATACTATCTAAACTATTTTCAATATTCAAAGGGTTTTAAAGTCGAAACAGTTGTATTTAAATCATTGATTTGAATGCGAACGATTATGGATTTTGAATGTAATATATATCGAAGTATAATTTGGTACGAAACATTATCTTTGAAATTGAGATTTGAATTGAATAATATGATTTGCAATTGAAATTTAATTAATATGATTTGAAATCGAAATTGAAATAATGTGTTTTGAAATTGAAATTGAAATAATATCTTTTAAAATGTAACTTGAAATGATATATTTGAAATATAATATGCAATGATAAATTTTGAAATCATATATGTTGAAATCGATATATTTTGGAAACGAGATATTTGAAATGAAATGATTTGAAGTATATTCGATATTTTGAAATAGAAACGATTTGAAATGACTTGAAATTAAAATATGATATTTTGATATGAAGTATGAACAGTTTTGAATTGCAAAAGAACCAATCAGTGTAATAATACGTAGTTATTAAAGAGACCAGGATCGGATATGGACATACTCTCTGTCGATACCGAAAACCACTTTAATAACTATTATACGTGGAGTGTTGATCCAGAATGAAGTGGTTGGTTTTGATGACGCGTTGATTTGAAGAAAGAGAACGATATTGGATGACCCCTGATATGACTAAAACAGGAGCCATGCCGGGTCAAGAGGCTTGCTACCTAGTAGCGGACATCCATTCTTCGTTTTCTCTTGGACTTGGTCCATATATTTACCTTTCAGTTGTTGGATTCGATGGTGCACCTTGATATGGGATTTTTCCCTTTGATTTGATGGGATGGATGTTCGCGGTGTTGCGATCATAGCTATGATGTGTTTTCACCAGTCCGGATCAGGCAACTAGTAGTATCCTACTTGGTATTGCCTCATGTACCGTGTCATACTATTTATCCTTTCGCGCCCACTGCGATTTTGTTTTGTGTTATACCTATGGAGTACTCCCTGATAACCACCAGTTTACGGTGGGGTTTACAGTGCTGTATAGACTATGACATTATTTATAAAAATGTGTTAAGGGGGATATGGGTAACGCCTTAATGCTAAGAAATCTATACTATTTGTGAATAGACATTATCTATTTAGCGTATTCTATTACATATAGATATTTTGACGGATCCTTAAGAGATGGAAAATCCCGTAACATCTCTTAAGTTATTGCACCCACTTGTACACTCGATAGGAGATGTAAAACCCCGTAAATATCTCTGACGCGATTACACTCATATTTTAATGATATCGAATTAACTTACATAAGAGTATTTTAGTTCTGATCCGAGTGTATTGGTTTTCTTTTTCTCCTTTATGCTCGGGTCAGTCTGAGCATTTCAGTTATTGAAGATTATCACTTCTGGAGGACGAAGACGAAGATTGGTATATTATTACTAGTATTATTCTATTACATCATTTTGTTCCGCTGCATTATTCTGTATATCTGTTGAATGTAAAAAGGTATAACTTTGATTATAGTGTGTATAACCCTGATATTATTAAAGTGTAATCAAATATTTTGTATAACAGCCTCATGAATTGTTTATTTGATTATTGTATTTTATCCTTCCGCTGCGAGATTCTGTGTATTGTTCCTTCTTCTTTCTCTTATTTTCTTATTCACCCCATTAACAATTCACCATTTTGAATGGTTTGGATTGACATGTGTGGATGATTGTCGATCTGAACCGTCTAAAAAAGGTGGGTAGTTACATCTGGTATCAGAGCTTTGGTTTAGAGAATTCTAGACCTGTAGATAAGCTCACTGAGTGTATATATATGAGAGAGCGTATTTGTTAGTGTTATAAAATGTTTTATGTTGTGATGATTTGTTCTGTTGGGTATTTGTGAATTCCAGTCGATGCGTCTAGCTAACGTTATTGATAGGTGTTTCCAAACACTTGAACAGAGTAAACCAGCACAATATTGTTTTCAAAATTAGTAAATGAAATAATTTTACCTAGGACTATATTTTATATATAAAAGAATAATTTTCAAAATATAGCTATCCTTGTTGTGTTGTTTGTTAAGAAGCAAATATATATAAGTATATTCAAATAATAAAATGAAACTGAACTAAGAAATTGAGAACCTAAACCCGGTTATTTTTGAAATTTGTTTTCTAAGATTTGGAAAATAATATTAGTATTATTTGAAAGTATTTTTGAATAGAAATTGTTTTAAAAGTGATTTCAGTGAAGTGAATTTAGTACACCCTTCTTTTGTCGCTGGAAAATGATTTCGGTGATGAGTGCACGCATCATCGACATTTATTTTCGAGTCTCAAAGTGGGGGAGACTACCTAGTAGCTTTTCTACGAGATTGTTTTGATAAAACCGATTTTGATTTAAACCCAAAAGTATGATTTGATATAAAATGTTATATATGTGTATATTTATTTCTAATGTTGAAATAAAACCGGTATTTGGATTCTTAAGTTCTGTTATTGAAATAAAATAGAAATTTCGACAACTCTAATAATTGAAAAACTTCCAAATGAAATAAGAAGTAAAATCTAAGTTTGGTGTTAATATAAAAAGGTGAAATTATAACTCCAAATTGAAAATAATAGAATTGGATATAAGTTTAAACTATTGAACATCTTTATTAAGTAAAATAAATAAAATAAATTTGTATAATACTCAAATTTCATTCAGAAAACATAAATAAGACTTACCAGAAATAATTATAAGTTAAAATGTTAATATGAAAACGTAATGGAATATTATACAAGTTAAAAATCTATTAATATAGAATGTTTAAATTAAAAATTGTGTTGTAAATGAATTAAGTTGTAATAAGAAATTGTTATACACTTAACATATGTTTAATAAATAATTCAAATAGTAAATGAAGATACTATTTAAATAAATGTATATGAACTTAAACTAATAGAATGTTGATAAATAAAATATACTTTTGAATTAATAATAGATTAAACAACGGTATAAATGAAGATAGTTCACAAAAGTGATTATGAACTTAAGTATATAACATGGAAGGGTTAATGATTAAATTGAATAGAAAATGGATTTGAACTCAAGAAGGTAAACCATTTGTAAATAAAATTATATACTTGTAATTTAATTGTAAAACAAAACAATGTAAGTTTGAAATAAACATTTGAAACTAAATTATAATCTTCCGAGATAAATTCTAAACTTTGTAACATTGTGTAATGAAAATGAATCCTATTTAAATGTTGTAAACTTAAAAAAATGGATTAATGAAATAATTCACAATAAAATGAATATCAAATTTGAAATGCTATACATGAGGATATGTATAACAAAAGTAATTATGAACTTAAGTTGATAATCTGAGATGTTTAATGATTAAACTAAATTAAAATGATTCTTAATGAAATGTGAAACTTAAGACATTGATTAATGGAATAATTCACAAATAAATAAATATAAAATGAGAAATGCTATATAAGAATTAAATGTAAAGAAACTTAAGTAGCATTTTAAGAAGTGATTCAAATAATGAAATTGAATGTTAATTGGGATATGAACTTTATGTAAGTAAATACAAATAAATTAAAAGGAATGAAATTTGTGGAAAAAAATATGAATATAAATAAATGAAAGTAAATAATGAAGTTTTGAAACCAATAAAATAAAATACGTAAGTTGTACGTAGATCATTCTATTCATATAATTTTGATCCTGGATTCGAACACATGATTTCAAGGTGATTCATCTAGTCCGTGTTAGAATTCTTCACTTGATTCTTGACGGCGAACACTTATACGGATTGTTGATATGATTTTGACGTTTTCTATCATAGTATTATAGCTATGTAAGGAAAATGGAGATTTCTAATCAAGAAGCCGAATCAGAGTCCACACTAAAGCAGTCGGGTTATAAATACTAGTTCAGACGTGAAATTTTTGTATTCGAACAAGCGATCAGTTTGTTGTGCGAACGGATGATATATGTACATCGTACCAACTTAATAATAATTGAATGGATATTGTTTAACTTATGATAAGTTCGGGTATATTTAAAAGTGTTAAGGTAGTACAAATAATCTATTGAGCAATAACCTAAGGCTGTTGAGCATATGGTACGATTAGTAGTTTATTTATTCAACGTTGTACGATTTGAAATTTTGTGAACCTGAACAAACCATTTGTTTTTTTATTAATAATTGGAGTTGCTATTAAGTTGAAATTGTGTGATTGGTTGTTTTGTTGCATATATTGTTATATTGTTTTGGTTGCATATTGATGGTTGTTTGTTTATGATTGCTATCGCTTATGGTTTGAAGTAGAATACATGTTATTTGGGTTTTATTAAACTCTTACTTGCATTTTATATATTCTATAAGCAGCTAACATTTAAATTGAGTTAAGATAGGTACACGAAGCCATTTGGACTTGTGCAAAATCTTGACTTGCTTTTGCTTGATAAATTATAAGCTAACTTGCTTATAAATGCTAAATAAGGTACGTTCTCGGATTACGGTTTATGTTGTGGTATATTATTGTGTTCCCCATGTTTTGGGATGCCTCATTCTTGTAATGAGATGTATATCATGCAATTATTACCACTGTGAAATTTTTTGGTCCTAGCCGCGAAAAGGAGGTGCTGCCGAAATTTTTCAAAAATCCGAGAGTTAGAAAATTTTGAAACTTTAAAATCCTATAACTCATTTTGCAAATGAGCTGAATATTTGAATGAATTATATCTAAATGATGGTTTCCCCTTCTCCGTTCCTTTTCGAGGATGAAAAGTTTTAAGTGGGGGAGAATGTAACGACCCGGATTTTTAACACTTTAAAAATTCGAATTAAAATAAAATTTTAAATAAAAATCCGAAGGAAATAAAATTTTGTGATATTTGAATGTAAATTATAAGTTAAAGATAAAACTGAATTATGAAATAACTGAAACTGTAAATTGATAAAGATGTTAACTTATATTAAATACGGTTAATGGTTTAACAATGTTGTTTGAATGTTATTGGGAATCCCTTTAATGTAATTTAAATGAATTGAATTAGATTGTTAAACAATGAAATAAATAAAATGTTAAATTTAATATTGAAATTATATTGAATGTAGTTAACGATTTAAATTTGAATGTTACAAATAATTGAAACGAACTGAATTTTATTGTGAAACAAGTTGAAATTGATTGTAAACAAAGAATAGGTAAATTGTTAGATTTAAAACATTGAAAGTTTACGTTATTGAAATCAATATAAATAAATGTAACTTAATATTATAGTTGATTGAAATAAGATAATAACTGAAACAAATGAATGTAATTTAATATTACTGTGAATTTAAATAAGATGATAGCTGAAGAAATGAAAGTAAATGAATTATAAACTATTGTTAATAATGTATAAGTAAATGGTTGATTCAATAATGTAAGTGTAAATCGAAATAAAAGAATTCAATTGAAATTAAATAACTTGGATTTATATTATAGTGTAATTGAACGATGAATCTAATGAAATATTTTATATTGAATATATTATGGAAAACTGTAGTAAACAATTGTTAATTACTGTGAACTCAGAATTGAAATTTGTTAACATTTAAAATTTGATTTAAAAGTTAATAATTTAAAATTGGGAATTTAATATTGAAATTAAACAGTAGAAATAGCCATTTTTACAACTGTCTCGGATTTCGACGAAACTAGTTTCATCGGATCCGTAACAGTGAATTATTGTAAGGTTTCAAGTTTCGTAGCGATCGGGCATGTCGTTTGATCGTACGAGGCAGAAACGCGCAGAATAAAATTACGCAGTTTTAATTTAAAAGTTGAGCTTTAAAATTTTAACTTCTGTATATGATCGAACTGGGTCTCGGGACCAGTCCCATTGTGTTCAGAAGGCCTTTAAACATATAGTTAGCCTGTCGGCATGACCCATTCTGAGTTCGGGTATAAAAGGGCCTAAATCTGTATTTTTATATATTATTTTATTCAGTAAAATTAGTAAAACCCTAAACCTAAATCTTTACAGCAGCCACAAACAATGGCCAAAAATCAACCTATCTGCCTTCCTCGATCTCTTCAAATCCACGCACATTCAGTCCTCAACTTCATCTACAATATTGTAGAGCACGACGAACTCTACAAATCCAACGTTCAACTTCACCTATCTCTTCGTCGTTGGTGAACAATCTGGCGTGAAAGTGGGATTGGTTTCGAGCGGCGGCGCACGCATTGGAGATTGATGGAGGCGCGCGCGCGACCACCAGGGGTGCGCCAGGCGTCGGCAAAGGCGGTAGTGGTCATCGATCCTGGTGAACTTCGACGAGGAAGCAACGGAAATTCGAGATAGGCGGCGGCCAATGTTCGTGTTAGGGTTCGAGTGTTGATCTGTGATTACGGGCGGGAAGATATTAAAACTTGCGGCCATGATTCCCTCCTTTGAAATGAACGGATAGGATCGTGTAAGTATTTCTGTTTTAAATAAATAAAAAATTATTATATTATAAATTGTTGAATATTCAAACATCTATAACTTTTCCATACGAGGTCCAAACTGAGCGAAACAAGCGGCGTTGGAATCATATCGACGGGCTCTTCGCTATGGAGCTGGATTCGTTCCGATCAGAGTCAGTTAAATTTCAGCGTTATTAAAAGGTGAGTGTTTAAACCACTCACGCAATACTAAAATATTCTGATGTTAATTTAATTCAATATTATGAAGTTATGAGCTGCATTGATTGTTGTTTGGTTGTTTAAATTGACAGTAAAATTTTATTGTATTGAATCGAATCTGAATCGTTGTTTAATCTGAATTGACTGTTAAAATTGATTTATAAAAATCGAATGGTTAGTTAAATCCCGACATTCAATAATTAGTAAATACTGTTATATACTGATATGATTTGGATGTTGATTTCATGTGGTTGTTATTGATTTGTATGATTGGATGATTGGTGATTGTTTTATGTTCGTTTATTTACTTTGACATCAATCCCTGTTATCACACTGCAAGTTCCCATAAATATAAACTGTTAATTGAACTGTTTCGAATAAATTAAGAAATGGGTTGAAATGATATATACTCATGACATTGACTTGTATTGAAATGATATATATCCATTTATGAAATTAAATCTGAATAAATGATCACTTGGACATAGGATAGAAAATTATATACAGACACCGGATTTGGTTAAATGAAATGATTTTAAATTCTTAAATTTTGAATTGTTTAAAAGATAATATTTAATGAAAAATGATTTGAAATATAAGAAATGGATTATCTTTGAAATCGAACTTTGAAATTTGAAATCGAAATTTGTTAAATCTGAATTGTTTAAGAATCGAAATTGAATCGTTAACTTTAAATTGAAAAGTGAATCGAAATTGTAACTTTAAATCTTTAAGTTAAAAATGAAATAAAAATTTGAATATTTGAAATTGAATTATTTTAAAGGTTTAAATGTTGAATATAAACTTTGAAATCTATTGAGTTAAAATGTTTAAATCAATATTTCAAAACGTGAATTGAAACTGATAAATAAAATGGTTTTAAACAAGAAATTGAATTGAATCAATAATTGAATTTGAAGTTAAGTTGAAATCGTTTTGGAAATTGAACACAAGTTCGGATTTATTTGAATTTAAAAGAATTAGTTTTATTTGGAAACTATTTTCCATATAAATTATTTTAAATATAAATTGTTTTAAACTCAACTATTTTGATATTCAAAAGATTTGATTTCCAAACTATTTTAATATAAACTTTTTTAATACTTAACTATTTAATATCAAACTATTTTAAACCAAACTATTTCTTCAAATTATTTTATACTAAATAAACTAATTTCAATATTCAAAGGGTTTTAAAGTCGAAACAGTTGTATTTAAATCATTGATTTGAATGCGAACGATTATGGATTTTGAATGTAATATATATCGAAGTATAATTTGGTACGAAACATTATCTTTGAAATTGAGATTTGAATTGAATAATATGATTTTCAATTGAAATTTAATTAATATGATTTGAAATCGAAATTGAAATAATGTGTTTTGAAATTGAAATAATATCTTTTGAAATGTAACTTGAAATGATATATTTGAAATATAATATGCAATGATAAATTTTGAAATGATATATGTTGAAATCGATATATTTTGGAAACGAGATATTTGAAATGAAATGATTTGAAGTATATTCGATATTTTGAAATAGAAACGATTTGAAATGACTTGAAATTAAAATATGATATTTTGATATGAAGTATGAACAGTTTTGAATTGTAAAAGAACCAATTGGTGTAATAATACGTAGTTATTAAAGAAACCAGGATCGGATATGGACATACTCTCTGTCGATACCGAAAACCACTTTAATAACTATTATACGCGGAGTGTTGATTCAGAATGAAGTGGTTAGTTTTGATGAACGCGTTGATTTGAAGAAAGAGAACGATATTGGATGACCCCTGATATAACTAAAACAGGAGCCGTGCTGGGCCAAGAGGCTTGCTACCTAGTAGCGGACATCCATTCTTCGTTTTCTCTTGGACTTGGTCCATATATTTACCTTTCAGTTGTTGGATTTGATGGTGCACCTTGATATGGGATTTTTCCCTTTGATTTGATGGGATGGATGTTCGCGGTGTTGCGATCATAGCTATGATGCGTTTTCACTAGTCCAGATCAGGCAACTAGTAGTATCCTACTTGGTATTGCCTCATGTACCGTGTCATACTATTTATCCTTTCGCGCCCACTATGATTTTGTTTTGTGTTATACCTATGGAGTACTCCCTGATAACCACCAGTTTATGGTGGGGTTTATAGTGCTGTATAGACTATGACATTATTTATAAAAATGTGTTAAGGGGGATATGGGTAACGCCTTAACGCTCAGAAATCTATACTATTTGTGAATAGACATTATCTATTTAGCGTATTCTATTACATATAGATATTTTGATGGATCCTTAAGAGATGGAAAATCCCGTAACATCTCTTAAGTTATTGCACCCACTTGTACACTCGATAGGAGATGTAAAACCCCGTAAACATCTCTGACGCGATTACACTCATATTTTGATGATATCGAATTAACTTACATAAGAGTATTTTAGTTCTGATCCGAGTGTATTGGTTTTCTTTTTCTCCTTTATGCTCGGGTTAGTCTAAGCATTTCAGTTATTGAAGACTATCACTTCTGGAGGACGAAGACGAAGATTGGTATATTATTACTAGTATTATTCTATTACATCATTTTGTTCCGCTGCATTATTCTGTATATTTGTTGAATGTATAAAGGTATAACTCTGATTATAGTGTGTATAACCCTGATATTATTAAAGTGTAATCAAATATTTTGTATAATAGCTTCATGAACTGTTTATTTGATTATTGTATTTTATCCTTCCGCTGCGAAATTCTGTGTATTGTTCCTTCTTCTTTCTCTTATTTTCTTATTCACCTTATTAACAATTCACCATTTTGAATGGTTTGGATTGACATGTGTGGATGATTGTCGATTTGAACCGTCTAAAAAAGGTGGGTCGTTACATGGATGGCGGAAGACCGTCCGGAACAAGATCTAGTAAGGATAAAGGAAAGCGAAAGACAGACGATAGCTTTGATGGATAAAATAACAAAAGTGAGAACCGAGATTCACTTCTTACACTGATTTAAATGAGACCCCAAAGCAGATTTATCTGGATATAGGTGAAAAATCCCCAATCGGAGGCTGGTAAGGAGAGAGCCAACAGACAATGAAAGAAAGTCAGGAAAATACTTCCTGTTCCATTAGCTAGATGGGCATAATACGAATGACTACAAGCATCTGCGGGATTTGATAGAGGAAATGTCAAGATAACTGGTTATAAAAATATGTTAGTAATCAAACTACATTGACAGAATGTGAGCAACCATCAACCGCGGTAAATAGAAATGGCCCTGGATCAGGGGCAAGGCTGGTCATCTCCTGATCGGATGGCAAGGAATCAGGTTCGGTTCTCATACTCTAATTTCCATTCTCAATAAACCACCCAATAATACCGTCTAGATACTTTCTCGTGTTTGGGATCCTGAATGGTCCCTAGGCATACTCTAAGCTAGATGCTAGACTATAACACCAGGAGAGGCAATAATCTAGATATTGGACTTTGTGTTTTTATGTTTAAACTTTGATTTAGTTATATGAACCTTTGATTATAAAACCCACTTAAACATGAAAACTCACATTGATCGCTTTAAGTCCCATTCGTAAAGACGGGACCAGGGTGTAAGAAGTAAGTCCCCCTACCGGAGAGTGAATGGATGGGTTTGCTTGTCGTTGAGTCCCCTCGTTGGAGAGCGAGCGGATTGGGCTCGACAAGGTTCTCAAACGACCATTAGCCTTGAATGGCTACGAATTTAAATATTGGTCTAGAACGACCATTATCCACTTCGAATGGCTATCAGTCTCGAACAACCACCATCCGCCTCGAACAGCTATATCGACCTCGAACGGTCAGCCGCCTCAAACAGCTATCGATCTTGAACGACCACCATCCGCCTCAGATGGCTATATCGACCTCGAACGGTCATCCACCTTAAACGACTCTATCAGTCCCAAATGACCATCATCCGACTCGAATGGCTATCGGTCCTGAACGATCGTCACCCGCGTCGAACGACTTTATCAGTCTCGAACGACCACAAATTTGATAATCAGCCTTGAACGGCTATGGATTTAACTGTCGACCCTGAACGATCATAGATTTGATCATAAATCCAAAGAGATCACACATTAAACTGAATATAAAGCGATCTAGAGAGATCGAACTCGAGAATGAAAAGAAACTTGCATTTGATAAAAATGATTTAAACGCCTTATAACTCAAAATAGAATTGAAAAATCCCGAATGAACACGAGACAACTTTTGATATGTAATAACTCTGAACAAAGTTACAGAGATAATGATGTAAACCTTGGATCAATGTGGGATGGCCTTGATATGCGATGTAATGACTCAAAATGACATTGGATTGCAATAATGTATAGATTAAACTTAGGCAGAGTCTAGAGTTTTAGGTTGTAACAAGTCTGGAACAACCCGTGATTAACAAAAGAGTCTGAAGGAACTGAACGGTTCATCAAGATTGAGGAAACTAAAAAGCTCAACTATTAAAGATTAGCATCATAGTTGTTCTTAAACAAAGCACAACTTCCATTCACAAGGCATGCTTCGGGGGACAAGTGTTATACCGCCTTTTGATCAAGCAGTATTTGAATAGACTTAAACGATCAAATCAGATGACCGAACGATGAATAAATGATCCAAGGACCTTAGAAATACCATAAAAAGACAAGAAAAAAGAAATATAAAAAGATGAGTGAAAAAAGTGGAAAATTTGGAAGTTTAAGTTTTTGGAAGGGTTGACTCGAAGCAAACGTACAAGTTCCTCAGGTCTAACTCGCACAAGGACAGTCTTGAAAAAACTCCAAGCGTGTCGTACGGCAACCCTTAGTAAAACTCAAAGTCAAGGGTCGATACCGACCCCAACTTTGGGAATCGGTACCAAGTCCCAAAAATTGAGTCAGACGCATGGAAAACTCGGGTCTGATTCCAAGCAAGCAAACTCATGTCAGGACTCGGGTCAAACACATAAAAATCTTGGGTTTGACTCCAAGCAGGCGAAGGAATACTCAAAACATGAAAATCTCATAAAATCTTCAGGTCGAACCCCAAGCAAACACTTGAATTTCTTGGATCGGACTCCAAGAAAGTTCAACAAAATCGAAAACAACCCAAATCAAAATAACACAACAATGAGATTCCCCAAGTTGGAGATCGGTACCGACTCCTATCTAGGGATTAATATCGACTCCCAATTCCACCTTAGGTAGACTCCATCGTGTGCCTACATACCTAACGTGATGCCAAAAGCCTATTTCTAAAGTTGTTTTTGTTGATTCAATGCGATTCTCCATCGATCTCCATGAATACTTGAATCAGCAACTTTGTTCTTTTACAACTCTGCCATTTGAATTTTGAAACAAGCTAATATTGGTGCAAGCAACCATGGTATCATGAAGCTAACTGCAAGACGATCCGAGGTGGAGAGTTGAAGACATTAAATTTGGTCGTCTTATGGATTGGTACCGACTCCCAACTTCCTACTGATGTGGCATCCTACTTCTATGGAGAATTGGTCCAAATCTTATGCAACAGCTAGGAGATATTTGGTGCGATATTTTAGGCTCCCTACCTCTATAAATAGGAAGGTATGGCTCGTTTTTAGGATCTTTTGGCTCTAACTCTACTCAACTTAATATTCTTGTGATTCTAAAAATCTAAGTGTAGGAGTTGTATCGAGTCCTAAGAACTTCCATCCCCAGCAATAAAATCATTAAGTGGACATAGGCCAAAGTTTGCTGAACCACTAAAACTTTGTATGTTCTTTTCTCACCTATTTTACTTTACTTTCCTCATTTTTATTCTCTACTATATTCATTTAGGTGTTTGGGTCTATTTTGGTTCAAACAATATAAGCTATATTATATTTTATCGTTGACCTATGATTTTGTGTTCTCTATTATATGATATATTTTTTTGTTCTACATTAGCCAGCATGTTTTTCGCTTTATGCTAATATTATTCATTTCATTTATAATTATTTGAGTTAAAGGAATACGTGATGGTGTTAGCTTAAGGGAATATACACGGATGGTCGCTCCTTACAAGCCTTATTCTCCATATTACCAGAAAATACTATGTAATAATCTTTGATAGTATGAGGTGTAGCATTATAGCAGAATATCATAGCTAGGTCAAAACAACATAGGATATATAAGACATGAATCTTGGCCTTAGTAAGACTTAGAATCCCTGTTTCCCCTTGTGTGTGTGGCAATTACCTTATATTAAAGAGGAAGTGGGAATATACGATGATTATGGGTGTAATCATCTAGGGACATACATGTTATTTTTCTATTAATATCCATATCTACCTCTTTTCTGTATGTGTCTCCAGGTGAAGTGGAAGATTAGAAGGAGGTAGTGAATTAAGGAATTGTTAGCTGGACCAGTAGTGTCGGCATTGGTGAGGTTTTGATGAAGTTGATTTTGAATTGAAGGATCTAGTAGTGATCAGAGTGCGCAGTGGAAGCCGAAAGATAGGTTCGCTAAAGGCATTTGTTTGTTTGTTTGATGTATATATGGTTATATTAATGTTTGTTTTTATTTCTGCTTAGTTTATAACGTGGAAATTGAGTAGGAGTTATTACTCAAGATTTATAAACCTACTTGAATATGGATGAATCTAATTATTAGTAAAGGGCAGTAATTTCTCCAAAATAGAACCACTAAGGAATAATGAATTTTTTAAGAAATTATCATAATGTATAATGATGATATATGATGTATAATTAAAATGTGGAATTGGACAGAAATATATAATAAATAAAAGTAATTATTTGAGTGGTTGCTTGCTTTTGTAATAAGTATGGAGTGATGTATTATTTTAGTTGCAAGTGGTTGATAAATATATATGTGTATATCAACATCATAAGTAAATACTTTTATCTAAGCAAGAAAATGATTTTGATAAAGTATGAATATTATTTTCATAAAGTGATTGAGAAAATTTTATATGATATATTTTATGTTGATTAGTCCATTGAGAGGTTTATGAATTCTGGTCGATACGAGTAGCTAACACTTAAATGAGGCAAAATTGGCACAATATTTTGGACATGATATAAGAAATGTTTTACTTAGGATTTTACATTGTTTTATGAAGTATATATTATTTTAGAAAAACAAAAATATTATTTTTCTAGATTTAAATAATTTGAACAGCTTATGTAGCATTGGATATTAGTGTGAAATTGAAATCATTGGCAATGTAGTATTGATATAAAATCCTAGGTAATCAACATTGCAGTCAAATAGCGAAACAAATCACTAAAAATTTATGGCACGATAACGTTATCTATTTTAATATAAATTAGTTTAAGGATTTTTATATATAGATACAAATATATTTATTCAAGTCTGAACAAAAAATTAAATGATATGAATTTGTTATTTTTTAAAAATAATTCAAAAGAAGATTTTATATAAGGTGCAATACATATAGATGTTTATGTGCTTTAATAACAAACATGAGTTAAAGAAGGGATAAAATTAAGCAATTTTACACTTTGAAAGTGTTATACGAATATGGTCATAATTTTTGATTTTTTTGTCTGATTTTGATGAATCTTCTTTCACTTGAAACATATTTTAATATGGAACAAACTTTATGTTTGCCATTTGTTCATAATTTTGAAATTTATTGGTGTTAAAATCAGTTTGAATTTGAATTAAAAATGTAGCCTGGGTATTTATTTTCAAAATTGCAGTGTCTAAGTGTTTTAGCTGTAACTTTTAAACGGTTTATCTGAATTCTACGATCTTGCACTTTATGGAAAGCTAAAAACATAAGCAACAACTTTTTTTAGGAGTTTTGTAAAAATTTGAAGTTTTCTAGGTTAAAAACGTAGATTTCTTGACTGGACCTGTGCTTATTTATCAATTCCAGATTTTATTGCATTTGGGAAAAATCCCGTATCTCATAATGTACTCAGACGTTTTGATAATTCGAGAGTTTCTTAGGGAAGCTAGTGCAATATGCAAACTCTACTTTTGAAACCTTTATCTAATTTTGTGATTATAGCCTTTAAAAAAGCATGTTGGCCATATATTAAATTTATGCATGCTTAACATATCTTACTATATGCAACTAAAGTTTGAATAGGAGTTAATAATAGGTGCTCAAAAGGCCTATTTGGACAAGTTAGCGGCAATAGCTTGCTTTTGCTCACATAATAACATGGTAACTCGATTTAAAATGCATGCACGCACACACACACACGCATATGTATACACACACACACACACACGTGTGTGTGTGAGTTATTATGTTGTTTCCACATGTTTTGGGATTCCCCATGGTTGAGATGTATGTATAGTGATTATATGTTGTTGTGATTTTTTGAAACACCATCCGTACAAAGGAGATTCAGCTAAAATTTTCCATAAATTATAACACTTAGAAATTTTAGGTTCATATGGGAGAATATAAAACTTTAATAAAGATAAATCAAATATATGGTGTATGAATTAGTAAGAGTTTTGGTGGCATTTAGTGATATAAGAAACATAGAGGGGTTGGATGATAAGTTTTAGTAGGTGATGTTTTGTGGTGGTTGAATGGATATGAAGGCCATATTTAAATAATTTGGTGTGTATTAGCTACGATGGACGAATATGCCTAAGTATAGGTTAAGGCTCAATTATCGAATGCTCTTGGTAGGTTTATTTTATGGATTGCTTAGATTGTTAATAGATGCTTGTGTCTTAAATTTTAGATGGTGGAGGATGCAAGTAGTTATTAGTAGTTATAGATTTTCCCTTAAGGAGAAATTACGATGACACAATTTTCTTAAGGGGGTCTGTAACAACCTGGTATTAAGAAGCAACAAATTGAATTTTAAAAGTAAAATTTGAAATTAAATGGAATTAAATAATGAAAAATTATCAGGGATTTGAGATAATATGAATACACACACACACACACACACACATATATATATATAACTAAGACTTTTGCGTGTATATATATAGCAATGTATGGTGATAATAATTTATACTAATATAAATGAGTCAATGAATGTTGTAAAAGTGTTAGAAAATGATTGGAAACCCTTAAAAGAAAGATTCGCTTTGAAGTTTAAACATCTGTGGAAGTTAATGACGTTTAATTGATAAATTTATTGTTTCAATGATTGAAGAGGCTTCAGGTATAGAGGGGGTTCTTTCTCAAGCAGAGGATTCCCAGAATGCTGATGGTAAGTGTTTGTGACTTCTGACAGCTTTCTAACGGTGATGAACATAGGTGTATATGTTGATTTGGACGTGTTCATAGAGAATTGTGTTTCAAATGCAAAGTCAATCTATGGTAAGGATATGAATGGTTTTATGAATGATAGTAGATTGCCCAGTTTGAAGAATGGGGTAGACATGCACACAGTTTCTGATACAACATGTACAGGTAAGGAAAACATGGAGGACATTCTTGTAGATTCTGATATAATTGCTATGGATTTGGTTAGAGTTCATACTGATGATGGTTTATATGTTTTTGCTATTGATGAATTACAACACTCGTCAAGATTTTCTACAGATATTACTTGTGACAAGGGGTTATTGAATGCAGTTGTTAATTATACTGTTGAATCCGATTTCCATCTTCCAGTGGATAACAAAGATGTTAGCTTTGAGGATGTTGAATTCAAGGTTGGCATGGACTTAAATGCAAATTCGAGTAATAACATGCTTGATATTGGGGATGTGAGTAGTGGTACTACACCAATTGTTGGTGATAGCAACATAGATGCTGACGAGAATAATATGTTTTATGGCAATGATGTTGATGAGGTCAGAGTTAACAAAAATATTAATGCAAATATTAAAGAGAGTAACTTAGTTATTTCTGGAGTCATTGGTCTAAAGAGTGGTGATGGGGTGGATGCTACGATACAACGTTCATCATGCGCATCAACCAATGGTATCAGATATTTTATTATTGGCAGAAAATCTTCTTCGCTATCTTCGTCGACTAAAAAAGGTAGGCGTGGGAAATCTGTTGCTGTGAGTGGATCTGTTCGCCGGAGTGCCAAGCTCCGTAGTAGTCATTCTCCGTCTTCGGGTGAGTTACCTGATTCGAGTGCCATGAGTGGCGCTACGAATTCAGGCTCAGGTATGATTTCTGATTTGGGCAGTACATATTCTTCCTTGGTAGTTTGACTTCCTCGGATTTTTGTTAGTTAGCTAGAGATACTGCTTATATTAGAAGTAAGGAAATTGAGAGGGCTAGAACTGTTGGTTTATGAAGATTATTAGCTGGAATATTAGAGGTCTGCACGATTTAAGTAAATGATAAAATTAGAGCATTTTTAAGGATTATTTTATTGATATTGCACTCTTATAGGAAACTAAAATAGAGTGTCTGGATATTCGTTTTTATAGAAGATTAGATGGTTATTAATTTAGGAATTGGGCTTGTTTACCTTCTGTTGGATCTTTGGGGGGTTTACTTATTGGGTGGAGGGAAAATTCTTTTAAACTTCTTCAGTGTATTTCTAAGCAACATTCTTTGCATATTATTCTCATCAACCTTAGTGACAAACTTTATTTTAAATATATCTAATGTTTACGGGCCAAACACAAAAATTGGTCGTCGGGTTCTATGGAATGAATGTCTAGAATTTAGATCATTAGCTCCTGGGTTTTGGATTATGAGGGGTGATTTCAACGTTACGCGATTTCTAGGAGAGCTTTCACCACAAGAAGGTGATTTCTCTTCTATGAAAGAGTTTGACCAATTTATTATTAATTATAATTTGATTGAAATTCCTCTTACTAATAGAGAATTTACTTGGAGTAATACTAGAGAGTCCCCTTTAACGGCCCTTCTAGAGAGATTCTTTGTCAGTGACGAAATTGAGGATAAATTTCCTATTTGTAGAGTTTCTGGTTTGCCTTACACTTATTCTGATCATTGCCCTATAATTCTCACATGTGATCATCATAGAATTGTTAAATGAACTTTTAAATTCGAAAAATGTGGTTAGTAGAATCCAATTTTTCAAATCTAGTTAAAAGTAAATGGATTTCAATGAATTTTTATAGCATCAGAAATACAGATAATTCTGCTAAAAATGTTGTTTTAAAACTTAGGGGTCTTAGGACCTTTCTTAAAATTTGGAGCAAGAATGTTTTTAGTAGTATTAAAATTAAAAAAGAAAACATTCTTTCTGAAATGCTTAAAATTAACAAGATAGAAGAAACTAGACAACTAAATCTAGGTGAGCGTAACGTTCTCGCTAATTTAAAAGAAGAGCTTAATTCAATTTTAGAAAAAGAAAAGGTTATGTGGAAACAAAGATCTAGAATTCAATGGATTAATGAAGGTGATAATAATACAATTTTCTTTCATAATATACCTGATGGTAGAAAACATAGTAACACGATAAATTCTATTTTTGTGAATAATATAGAATTGGTTGATCAAAGGGATCTTAATAAAGCATTTATTGATTATTATAGAGATATTTTTGGTACTAAAAATAAACATAGAATTAACGTTGGATGGAATGATATTTATCTTATTAATTCTAGTGATGACCTTTCTGAGTTTGATAATCCTTTTTCTAAAGAGAAAATTTTGAAGGCTATTATTGACATGCCTAGTGATAAAGCCCCGAGCCCCGATGGGTTTCCTATTTTATTTTACAAAATATTTTGGGATGTTTTAAAATTCGATTTAATTAGCATGTTTAATGATTTTTATAATGGGAAATTACAATTAGGAAGATTTAATTTTGCAAACGTAATTTTATTACATAAAAAAATCGGTGTTAATAATTTAAAAGATTTTAGACCTATGTCTTTAATTAATCGTTCTGTTAAAATTATTTCAAAATTTTTCGCTAATAGACTTAATGCAAGATTGAATGGTCTAATTGATTGTTCGCAAACTGCTTTCATTAAAGGTAGAAATATCACTGATGGAGTGGCTGCTGTTCAAGAATACATTAATCATTGTTGTAAAAATAATATTACATGTGCTCTGCTAAAACTAGACTTTGTGAAAGCTTTTGATTCGATTGATTGAGATTTTCTAATTGATATGTTATTGGCTAGAGGTTTTAGTCGCAAATGGATTGATTGGATTATGACTTTGCTTAAAACTGGTAATTCTAGTATAATGGTTAATGGTATTTTAGGGAATAAAATTCAATCTAAACGAGGATTAAGGCAGGGTGATCCTTTATCGCCTCTTCTGTTTAACTTAGTCGTTGATGTTTTTGTTATGATAATTAAAAAAGCGGTCGGTAATGGATCTTTAGGGAATGTGGGTAGTGAAATCTCTCGCAATGGTCTCTCTATTCTTCAATTTGCGGACGATACCTTACTATTTACTTCCCATTTCCTAATCATGTCAGTACTCTCAAATTTATTTTATACAGCTTTGAACTTCTTTCAGGGCTAAAAATTAATTTTGATAAAATTACCGTTTTAGTATTAAATGACGTTGATATGGTTGAAGGTTTAGTTGCAAATACGCTTAATGGTAGAACTATGACATTCCCTTTTGATTATCTTGGTTTTCCGATTAAACCAACTGAACTTAAGCATGATGACTGGTTAATCATAATAGATAGGACCAAAAATAGAATTTCTAATTGGAATGGGAGGTTTTTATCAAGAGCGGGTAGATTAGTTCTTATCAACTCTGTTTTATCCGCTCTCCCGATCTATTGGATGTCTATGCATCTTTTTCTAGATTGGGTGATTAATAAAATTGATAAAATAAGAAGGGACTTCTTATGGAGTGGTGATAATGCCAAAAGTAGTCTTAAGTTTAGTCAATTGGGAAATAGTTTGTAAATTGAAATTGGAAGGTGATTTAGGAGTTATTAATTTACGTAACATGAATTTATCTTTATTAGGGAAGTGGTTATGAGAATTTAAGGATATAAATGATATTCTATTTGGAAAGAAATTATTTCTAAACATTATTATAATGGTAGTAATAATTTATACCAAATTACACCTACAGTTATTAATAAGTTATCTAATTTTTGGAAATCAATTTTAAAATGTCATGAGATTTTTAACCTTGGTACTAATACAATTGTTCATTCTGGAAATAATACATCTTTTTGGCATGATCATTGGATTTATGTTATTCCTCTTAGGATAGAATTTAAAGAGTTTTACGAAATTAGTAACTTTAGGAATGCTTTAATTTTGGATGTTTTTTCTCCGGATAATGATCCCCCTTTGAATTTTAGTTTTAATAGAATTTTAGAAGGTACAACTCTTAGGCAACTTTTCTTTGCTTTATGCTAGATTGAATTTATATATTATTGATAACGAAAATGATAATATTAACTGGGAATGGGATAGAAAAAAGAAATTTACTTCTTATTCTTTCAATAAATTTCTTAATTTATCGGGCGTAGCTAATAACTCTTTTAAACTTATTTGGAAAACAAATGCTCCTCCTAAATTTAAAATTCATATGTGGTTAATCATGCATGGAAAACTAAATACTATTGAATTTTTAAAAAGAAAAATATATGCAAATTGATAATAAATGTTGTAAGGTTCCTGAACTCGGCCTTCGAAAATCGGCACACGTACCTCACTTGTACTCGAATGCTGTAGATTCAAACGCCGAATCTGGCTCCCCGGAGCTTATAACACAGTCAGTATAACAACACAGCGGAATAAAGAAATAGATGATATCATATACAACTCCAATGAATACAATATCCAGAATGATATACAACTATGATATCAATATGATACAATAATATTAGAGATAAATAATGATACAACGGAAATAACAGAAGTGATACTCCAAGTGATCCGACAAAGAAAATGAGACCAATAACTCCAACATCAAGCTCGAACCACCATCACATTGCACCAAGATAAGCAGGTGCAGTCATCAACTCCGATGAAGTGAACTAGCTCCAGATAATCTACTAAACCTGACTATCTGAAAACCCCAACTCTAGACTGCCCGTGTGGAAAATTGTGGGCACCCAGAATTTAGGAAGGGAACAATAAACTCCGAGTCAGTCATGGGACTGGTGTGAGTAACAAAACAGTTTATCTTTAAAACAAGCAACAAAAGGATTTTAAACATTGAAATCCGCAATGCTTTTTTGGAAAATGAAACTACCATAAGGCCTCCCGCCACACACACAATGCAAACGCAGAATTGGAGGAGATTTCTCCTTATGATAGTCAAAAATGCTTACTACGCAAAAGAAACTCTTTTGATATTATTACTAGTGCATAGTGTAGGAAACATTTCGAAAGTATAATATTAATCTTAGCCAGCATACAACCATTATTGTATGCCTACTATAGCTACTATGTTCAATAGCAGGTTACCGCCACATTCCATAGTAGGTTATACAACTAAAACCGTACAAGGTTCGTATTGTTTCTTTGGATTTTCCAACAAATGGTCAGGCTAAGGAACTTCCTACTGCCACATGGGTACGCCTCTGGAGGGACGTTCCGAGAACCTACCCGGATCTCTGCCAACACAAGGTCGGGTTACCTCTGTCACTAGGTAACTACTACTCGAGTATACCACCCCCCTCCTTTGGGACCTTTATCCGAGGCCTCGATCACACAGCAACAATCACACAGTAAATGAGATTGGAGCAACCACACAGGTAAATATCTGGGCTCCATACCGTGATATCACCTTTTTCCAGAAGGAAATGACATACCCTAAAGGGAGCGACCCTCATAACCTTGCCGCATCTTTCCTGTTTCGACCATTTCCGGGTTGTGAGGTTCGATGAGGTCTCGTCCACAAAGCTACGCTTTTTCACAAAGCCATGCTTTGATCAACAAATGATCAGCAAATGACCATCAACACACAGCAACACTCAGCATGCCACACTACCAAATTGGGAGTATATCACTGATAACCTTCAACTACATAACCTCTAAGCTCGTACGTCTCAAAGAAGGGTGTTAAGCTAAGAGAATAAATCTCCGCAACCAAACAGAAATGTATTTGAAAGAAATCAGCTTTATATCTCAAAGTGTAATGTCAGACATACAACCATACAAGTCTGTTCCGGGTTCGAACAGAACCGAAGGCACTTCCAAAGAAGCCCTTGCAATTCGGGTATTCACAATCCCGATCGGACTTCCCATCACTTAGGGAATCTCTATACCGGGGCCACTCGGTGCAGAGACAATCGAGAGGTTATCCTATCGTTCTCGCAAACACCCGGTCTTCAACACCGGTCTTCAATTGCTATCCATATACGACGTATCACTTATTCGGAATGGGTTGTATGATACAAAGTCCTCTCCCGGCTAAACCGAATAGTGAGTGTAATATTTTAAAACATATAGATATTGGGATTTCAATTAAGTCACAACTTATTATCCAAAACTTCTCTTCAAATGGTTTAAACACATTACCATTTTAATCTTTTACATAAAAAGATTCCATTCACAAAGTTCACCCAGTTTTACAAAGATCTATTCATAGATTTTCAAATCAATTTCCATTTCAATTTGGATTAACTCGTCCAATCTTTAAGATTTAACTGATAGCTTTCAAAACAATTCCATTTTGACCTTTTATACCAAAGGTACACCTTTCCAATTTCAAAACAAAGTTCAACAATCTTTAACAAAGATTTATTCATAACTCGGAAAACCATTTTCCTTTCAACTTGAATTTCTTTTGACACAAATTGGAAATTCATTCCTTATATGAAAGCTTCTATTATTTGAAAACAAATAGTTTTCATTTCGGAAAATCTGATCTCATTTATACGAGTTAAAGTCCTTGGGTTAAATTCAAATTCTCAAAACCATACTTTTAAAATGGTTTAAGACCCATATAAACACATTTATAACATTTTAACCATAATTTCCAAACATGGAATTCAATTCCAATTTTTTTTTAAATTGAAAACTTTACCATGTTATTCAAAATAACTTTTATCTTAAAAACTCCTTTCCAAAGCTTTAACATTTAACCCAAATCCATTTCCAAAATCAATTGAAATTAAAATTTCAATTTCAAAAACATTAAATTTAAATCATCTGCGACTTAACTGATTTCCTTGTGAAATCCATATTTGTGTGTGTATGAGTGTAGTCCAGGGGTTTCACACAGTAGTGCAACATCATTCAATCATCATAGATCAAAATACAGAAATATAGTTGATAAGCGGTATAAACTATAACGCTCATCTTTCATTCACAGATCACAGATCATAGATATATAAGTCACAGATAATAATTTACATTCATCCCAGATAAATAACTACAGTACAAATCACACACAAATCAGAATATATATCACACAGCATCACAGATCAGAATATCAAACAATTCAATCATTTAGTCAAGTCCAAACATTCACAAGTAAATTTATTAATCAACTGATTAATTTAAATCAGATGTATCAATTATTAATCCGGGTTAATTATCATAAGTTGATTACAAATTATTTGAAATAATTTCCCTTTCATCATTTATTAGTTAACCTTTAATTATTAACTAATCATTAATTAATGAATCAATTTAACCTTTAATTACTTAATTTATCTTAACTAATTACAATCATTAATTAATCCTTTAATTAATAAATTTAATTAACCCCTTAATTAATAACAAATATTTATACCCAAATTACTGATTATCATTCAATGAATCACATCCGGTAATTATCTATTAATCACTTTTATAAGTAATTATATTTCCAAAATTTTCAAATGATTATTCTGAATTATACTTAAGAAATTTAACTTGAACTAATCAAGTTAACTCAATTGATTACATTAAATAAATTAATTCCTTGATTACGTATATTAAGTAATTATACTTAATGATTCCACACATGATCATTATTAAATTAATTTATCTAAATTCATTGTTAAAATTAGTGACATTAATTAATTGTTCAAATAATCTTAGTTAATGATTTCATTAACTATTAAATTTATTTAATCACCTTTTTAAAGAAAATTTCTTATATTGATCATTTTTTATTATAAATTAATTAACCATTAGGAACTCATTCATTAATGAATTTTAAATCATAAATCTTTATTTTTTTAAAGTAACGCATTCATATTTATGATTTAATGATTATTTACAATATGGTTGAAACCATTCATTTCAAATTTTCATTTAAAACTTCATGTCAAAATCTGGAATTCAATTCAAGATATAATTAAGTTTAGGTTTTGAAAACTTTGTTTAAATTCTCTTTTTCAATTCAAAATACAAGTTAAATTCAAATCTTTATTTCCACTTAATTGCTTAAACACCTTTAAGTTTTTAAACAATTTAAATTTTTAAAAATTAAATTCCCAGACTAAACTTCAAACTGAGTTTGAAGTTATATTTAACTTTACCTCTGAAATTTCAGTTCAAACCTTGCTTCATAAATTTAAATTTGGTTTCAAAATTTCCAAACCAAAAACAGTTTCAGGTTGAAAGCCTGTAACAAAATTTTGACCCGAGATGACAATTTCTTTGCTTCGAGTAAACAACTCGATCTACTCGAGTACGACGCGAGAAATCACTAATTCTTCCCAGGCAAAACAAAACACCCAGGCACAAAGTGCTCGTGCACGTGCACATCATCGCTGGCCAACTTCCGGCATTGTCACGACGTCGAGCACGTCGACAATCCTCCCCAGAACCAACTCCGACCAACCTAACTACGTCATCGCCTCGAACTCGAATTCGAGATCAAGCTTGCAACTTGGAACAACCCAGACCATCACGACCCTCACCTGTCAACGCCTTGTTCTCGGCGCTCCGACCACCAGACAACCCGAGCTTCCGGTCTCGACTTCGTCAACTCGACAGCCACCATTACCCAAAACCTCGAGCAGCTCGATGCTCGAATGAAGACGTAGTGCACGAGTTTCCTCTCCACTCAAAAACTAGGTTTACAAACTAAAATCCTACGCCGCTGTTGCCACCATCATCTTCACCACCTCCGACCATTTTTCCTGGCAACCCCGTAGGCTCCTCCATCTCCACGAACAACCCCGACATCCACGAATCGACTGATCACCGGAAATTGATCAAAATTTAATTTTCGAGCAAAAACAAACTGCTCTTAAACCAGTTGCTTAAAAATCATCAAACAAGATTTAAAAATCATGCCTTCCATTAAGGATTCAAGTTATATCTTTGAATCAATGATTCGTGAAGTTCGAAATTTCCAGGATTTAAAGTTTTTACTGTAAAATTTTGATCTTCCATTCTATATACCTTTATACTTCACGAAACCATTTTTAGATTATAACCCATACTTAAACACAACTATTTTGTTTTCAAACCAAAGCCTGATGTTGATTAGAAAACAAGAAATGGAATTTTCTTGTTGTTTTGTACTCTGTAAAACAAACAGAGAAGAAGAGAAACACTGATACAAGCATATATACACAAAGCTATTGCAACATATATTCAAGTAAAAACTAAATGCCACTCACCTTAAATATTTTTAGATTCCAGAAGTCTTCAAGTTGAAAGTTAAAGTTGTAGTCTTTTAAGTTGAAGTTGAAATCTGGTTTGAATTTGCTAACTAGAACTTCACTTGATCTCAGATTTGCATGGGTTGTTTTGATCTTTTACTGAGATGTTATAAGTTGATGTTTGTTTGTTTATAAAGTGATATTATCTCAGTTTTCCCATAGTTAAAATGGTGAACAAAAACTGGAATGAAGTTTGTTAATGTATATAGGAAATGAAGTGTTACAGGGTATGTGTTTTGTACAGGGTGATGAATTATGTTGTACAAGGTGATATAATTTGTTGTACAAAAATCAGGGATATTTCTTTGCTTTGGGGGCTGATGAGATATATTTGTGCATGCATTAATTATCTTGTACCAATTATATATTTTTTTCTTCGGCTGTACAAATATGAAATAATTGTTGTGGCTTCCTTTGCAAGCTTTTATACTTATCTATATACTAGTGTCTTCCTAAGCCAAAGATATTTATATTTCTTTTCCTTTTATAAGCCTTCATATATATTTTTGTTTTCTTTTAGCTAATGTATTGACTTTATATTTTACATAGTTTATTAACATATTTTTTAAATTTATTTATGTATTTATTTTATTTTATTTTTTATAATTTATCTTATATAATTTGAATTTTTTTAAACCATTTATTTACGATTTAAATTCAAATCATATATATATATATAATTTCAAATTTACTCATATATGCCCAAATATATATATATATATACACATTCTCATATATATACAATATTTTAAATTTAAATGATTTATACAGAATTTATTTGAATTCGGGGAAACTCGCATCAATTTACAATTTATTTCACAAATTTTATTCAAAAACTAAATTAATTATCAATTTAAATATATATAAAATCCGGGATCGTTACAGACTTCCCCCCTTAAAAGAATTTCGTCCTCGAAATTTGCCAGGGAGACACACGGATAGATGAAGAATGTTTCATCAAATCAAACTGAGCATCTATTCTGCATTTGGCTTACCAAGTCAGAATATCAATTATAGATACAAGAACGAATCTATTTAACACTTCACAAGATACTCGAGTTATCCAGATCTACGAAATATGCAGAGTATTGGTTAGTTCAAAGGGATAACTAACCATTCGTAGAATATATTGGGACCCAAAGAATAGATAGATATATGGATACAATTTCAAAACTTTTAGTTTAAAAACTAAATTATACCTATCAACCATAGCAACCAAAGCAACCAATTCATCCAAACAAACAATTCTGACCTATTTGGAGTTTATTTCCCATGCAAATATATCAAATCTTTTTCCTGGATCTACCAGAAACTATCAAAGAATTGAGAAAGGAGATGTTGAATAAAAGAGATTGATAGAGAAAAGATTGTTTCCTTGTTGTTATAGGGTATTGACCATTTATAGTCGTATTCCCCTGTCCCCTATCTCATCCTTTTCTTGCACTCATACCCACTATCAGTAGATAGTAAGAGAATTTACTGAGGCATTCGAACAGATATCTGAGGAATACTCATTCTAGGGTATACTTCACCCTATCTCTAATGAGCTACTTAATGTGTTATACTCCATAGATAAAGTTTAACCTTAGCTCTGATACCACTTGTAAGGTTCCTGAACTCGGCCTTCGAAAATCGGCACCCGTACCTCACTTGTACTCGAATGCCGTAGATTCAAACACCGAATCTGGCTCCCCGGAGCTTATAACACAGTCAGTATAACAACACAGCGGAATAAAGAAATAGATGATATCATATACAACTCCAATGAATACAATATCCAGAATGATATACAACAATGATATCAATATGATACACTAATATTAGAGATAAATAATGATATAGCGGAAATAACAGAAGTGATACTCCAAGTGATCCGACAAAGAAAACGAGACCAATAACTCCAACATCAAGCTCGAACCACCATCACATTGCACCAAGGTAAGCAGGTGCAGTCATCAACTCCGATGAAGTGAACTAGCTCCAGATAATCTACTAAACCTGACTATTTGAAAACCCCAACTCTAGACTGCCCGTGTGGAAAATTGTGGGCACCCAGAGTTTAGGAAGGAAACAATAAACTCCGAGTCAGTCATGGGACTGGTGTGAGTAACAAAACAGTTTATCTTTAAAACAAGCAACAAAAGGATTTTAAACATTAAAATCCGCAATGCTTTTTTGGAAAATGAAACTACCATAAGGCCTCCCGCTACACACACAATGCAAACGCAGAATTGGAGAAGATTTCTCCTTATGATAGTCAAAAATGCTTACTACGCAAAAGAAACTCTTTTGATATTATTACTAGTGCATAGTGTAGGAAACATTTCGAAAGTATAATATTAATCTTAGCCAGCATACAACCATTATTGTATGCCTACTATAGCTACTATGTTCAATAGTAGGTTACCGCCACATTCCATAGCAGGTTATACAAATAAAACCGTACAAGGCTCGTACTGTTTCTTTGGATTTTCCAACAAATGGTCAGGCTAAGGAACTTCCTACTGCCACATGGGTACGCCTCTGGAGGGACGTCCCGAGAACCTACCCGGATCTCTGCCAACACAAGGCCGGGTTACCTCTGTCACTAGGTAACTACTAATCAAGTATGCCACCCCCAGTCCTTTGGGACCTTTATCTGAGGCCTCAATCACACTGGAACAATCACACAGTAAATGAGATTAGAGCAACCACACAGGTAAATATCTGGGCTCCATACCATGATATCACCTTTTTCCAGAAGGAAATGACATACCCTAAAGGGAGCGACCTTCATAACCTTGCCGCATCTTTCCTGTTTCGACCATTTCCGGGTTGTGAGGTTCGATAAGGTCTCGTCCACAAAGCTACGCTTTTTCACAAAGCCATGCTTTGATCAAAAAATGATCAGCAAATGACCATCAACACACAACAACACTACCAAATTGGGAGTATATCACTGATAACCTTCAACTACATAACCTCTGAGCTCGTACGTCTCAGAGAAGGGTGTTAAGCTAAGAGAATAAATCTCCGCCACCAAACAGAAATGTATTTGAAAGAAATCAGCTTTATATCTCAAAGTGTAATGTCAGACATACAAACATACAAGTCTGTTCCGGGTTCGAACAGAACCGAAGGCACTTCCAAAGAAGCCCTTACAATCCGGGTATTCACAATCCCGATCGGACTTCCCATCACTTAGGGAATCTCTATACCGGGGCCACTCGGTGCAGAGACAATCGAGAGGTTATCCTATCATTCTCGCAAACACCCGGTCTTCAACACCGGTCTTCAATTGCTATCCATATACGACGTATCACTTATTCAGAATGGGTTGTATGACACAAAGTCCTCTCCCGGCTAAACCGAATAGTGAGCGTAATATTTTAAAACATATGGATATTGGGATTTCAATTAAGTCACAGCTTATTATCCAAAACTTCTCTTCAAATGGTTTAAACACATTACCATTTTAATCTTTTACATAAAAAGATTCCATTCACAAAGTTCACCCAGTTTCATAAAGATCTATTCATAGATTTTCAAATCAATTTCCATTTCAATTTGGATTAACTCGTCCAATCTTTAAATCAAAGATTTAACTGATAGCTTTCAAAACAATTCCATTTTGACCTTTTATACCAA
The DNA here is from genome assembly GCA_030737815.1 of Allium fistulosum. NCBI lineage: Eukaryota > Viridiplantae > Streptophyta > Magnoliopsida > Asparagales > Amaryllidaceae > Allium > Allium fistulosum. The sequence goes on along the minus strand of CM060904.1, from coordinate 1,185,358,120 downwards.
AGGTACAACTTTCCAATTTCAAAACAAAGTTCAACAATCTTTAACAAAAATTTATTCATAACTCGGAAAACCATTTTCCTTTCAACTTGAAATTCTTTTGACACAAATTGGAAATTCATTCCTTATATGAAAGCTTCTATTATTTGAAAACAAATAGTTTTCATTTCGGAAAATCTGATCTCATTTATACGAGTTAAAGTCCTTGGGTTAAATTCAAATTCTCAAAACCATACTTTTAAAATGGTTTAAGACCCATATAAACACATTTATAACATTTTAACCATAATTTCCAAACATGGAATTCAATTCCAAATTTTTTTTAAATTGAAAACTTTACCAAGTTATTCAAAATAACTTTTATCTTAAAAACTCCTTTCCAAAGCTTTAACATTTAACCCAAATCCATTTCCAAAATCAATTGAAATTAAAATTTCAATTTCAAAAACATTAAATTTAAATCATCTGCGACTTAACTAATTTCCTTGTGAAATCCATATTTGTGTGTGTATGAGTGTAGTCCAGGGGTTTCACACAGTAGTGCAACATCATTCAATCATCATAGATCAAAAAACAGAAATATAGTTGATAAGCGGTATAAACTATAACGCTCATCTTTCATTCACAGATCACAGATCACAGATATATAAGTCACAGATAATAATTTACATTCATCCCAGATAAATAACTACAGTACAAATCACACACAAATCAGAATATATATCACACAGCATCACAGATCAGAATATCAAACAATTCAATCATTTAGTCAAGTCCAAACATTCACAAGTAAATTTATTAATCAACTGATTAATTTAAATCAGATGTATCAATTATTAATCCGGGTTAATTATCATAAGTTAATTACAAATTATTTGAAATAATTTCCCTTTCATCATTTATTAGTTAACCTTTAATTATTAACTAATCATTTTTAATTAATGAATCAATTTAACCTTTAATTACTTAATTTATCTTAACTAATTACAATCATTAATTAATCCTTTAATTAATAAATTTAATTAACCCCTTGATTAATAACAAATATTTATACCCAAATTACCGATTATCATTCAATTAATCACATCCGGTAATTATCTATTAATCACTTTTATAAGTAATTATATTTCCAAAATTTTCAAATGATTATTCTGAATTATACTTAAGAAATTTAACTTGAACTAATCAAGTTAACTCAATTGATTACATTAAATAAATTAATTCCTTGATTACTTATATTAAGTAATTATACTTAATGATTCCACAATCCACACATGATCATTATTAAATTAATTTATCTAAATTCATTGTTAAAATTAGTGACATTAATTAATTGTTCAAATAATCTTAGTTAATGATTTCATTAACTATTAAATTTCTTTAATCACCTTTTTAAAGAAAATTTCTTATATTGATCATTTTTGATTATAAATTAATTAACCATTAGGAACTCATTCATTAATGAATTTTAAATCATAAATCTTTATTTTTTTAAAGTAACGCATTCATATTTATGATTTAATGATTATTTACAATATGGTTGAAACCATTCATTTCAAATTTTCATTTAAAACTTCATGTCAAAATCTGGAATTCAATTCAAGATATAATTAAGTTCAGGTTTTAAAAACTTTGTTTAAATTCTCTTTTTCAATTCAAAATACAAGTTAAATTCAAATCTTTATTTCCACTTAATTGCTTAAAAACCTTTAAGTTTTTAAATAATTTAATTTTTTAAAACTTAAATTCCCAAACTAAACTTCAAACTGAGTTTGAAGTTATATTTAACTTTACCTCTGAAATTTCAGTTCAAACCTTGCTTCATAAATTTAAATTTGGTTTCAAAACTTCCAAACTAAAAACAGTTTCAGGTTGAAAGCCTGTAACAAAATTTTGACCCGAGATGACAATTTCTTTGCTTCGAGTAAACAACTCGATCTACTCGAGTACGACGCGAGAAATCACTAATTCTTCCCAAGCAAAACAAAACACCCAGGCACAAAGTGCTCATGCACGTGCACATCGTCGCTGGCCAACTTCTGGTATCGTCACGGCGTCGAGCACATCGACAATCCTCCCCAGAACCAACTCCGACCAACCTAACCACGTCATCGCCTCGAACTCGAATTCGAGATCAAGCTTGCAACTTGGAACAACCCAGACCATCACGACCCTCACCTGTCAACGCCTTGTTCTCGATGCTCCGACCACCAGACAACCCGAGCTTCCGGCCTCGACTTCGTCAACTCGACAGCCACCATTACCCAAAACCTCGAGCAGCTCGATGCTCGAATGAAGACGTAGTGCACGAGTTTCCTCTCCACTCAAAAACTAGGTTTACAAACTAAAATCCTACGCCGCTGTCGCCACCATCATCTTCACCACCTCTGACCATTTTTCCTGGCAACCCCGTAGGCTCCTCCATCTCCACGAACAACCCCGACATCCACGAATCGACTGATCACCGGAAATTGATCAAAATTTAATTTTCGAGCAAAAACAAACTGCTCTTAAACCAGTTGCTTAAAAATCATCAAACAAGATTTAAAAATCATGTCTTCCATTAAGGATTCAAGTTATATCTTTGAATCAATGATTCGTGAAGTTCGAAATTTCCAGGATTTAAAGTTTTTACTGTAAAATTTTGATCTTCCATTCTATATACCTTTATACTTCACGAAACCATTTTTAGATTATAACCCATACTTAAACACAACTATTTTGTTTTTAAACCAAAGCCTGATGTTGATTAGAAAACAAGAAATGGAATTTTCTTGTTGTTTTGTACTCTGTAAAACAAACAAAGAAGAAGAGAAACACTGATGCAAGCATATATACACAAAGCTATTGCAACATATATTCAAGTAAAAACTAACTATCACTCACCTTAAACATTTTTAGATTCCAGAAGTCTTCAAGTTGAAAGTTGAAGTTGTAGTCTTTTAAGTTGAAGTTGAAATCTGGTTTGAAATTGCTAACTGGAACTTCACTTGATCTCAAATTTGCATGGGTTGTTTTGATCTTTTACTGAGATGTTATAAGTTGATGTTTGTTTGTTTATAAAGTGATATTATCTCAGTTTTCCCACAGTTAAATTGGTGAACGAAAACTGGAATGAAGTTTGTTAATGTATATAGGAAATGAAGTGTTACAGGGTGATGAATTATGTTGTACAAGGTGATATAATTTGTTGTACAAAAATCAGGGATATTTCTTTGCTTTGGGGGCTGATGATATATATTTGTGCGTGCATTAATTATCTTGTACCAATTATATATTTTTTTCTTCGGCTGTACAAATATGAAATAATTGTTGTGGCTTCCTTTGCAAGCTTTTATACTTATCTATATACTAGTGTCTTCCTAAGCCAAATATATTTATATTTCTTTTCCTTTTGTAAGCCTTCATATATATTTTTGTTTTCTTTTAGCTAATGTATTCTTTATATTTTACATAGTTTATTAACATATTGTTTGAATTTATTTATGTATTTATTTTATTTTATTTTTTATAATTTATCTTATATAATTTGTATTTTTTTAAACCATTTATTTACGATTTAAATTCAAATCATATATATATATATATAATTTCAAATTTACTCATATATGCCCAAATATATATATATATACATTCTCATATATATACAATATTTTATATTTAAATGATTTATACAGAATTTATTTGCATTCGGGGAAACTCGCATCAATTAATAATTTATTCACAAATTTTATTCAAAAACTAAACTAATTATCAATTTAAATATATATAAAATCTGGGATCATTACAAATGTTCTTTTTGTAATCTGTATTTTGAAGATATTAAACATGTGTATTATGATTGCATGGATACTTACTACATTCTGAATAATACTCTCAAAATCTTTGACTTTAGTCTTACAACTAAAGTTACCGATTACGATTATTATTGGAATAATTTAAGATTTAAGTTTAAAAAGGAAAATAGAATTTTACTTGATACTTTATTCATTATAATTTGTTGGTGTATTTGGTTTGAGAGAAACAAAAGACTTTTTAATAATAATAATCATCATTTTAATAAATTTGTTTTTATGATATCATCGTTTTTTTAATTGGATCTCAAATCCTAAATATAGATTAGCTAACAATAATCATTTCAAAGAATATCTTAATAAGGTTAGTAATAATATTAAGATATTTAAACAAAATAACAATATTTTTAACATTAATAATTATAGCATTAACATTTTTTCTAATTTGAATGATGATTTCACTGATTATCATAATGTCCTTTTTATTAAAGGAGCATAAGGATTATTTTTAAATTGTTTTAGTTTATAGGATTTTAACTTTTTGTTTTGTTAATTTTTTACCTTTTCGATTTTGATAGCTCTTTTTTTACACCTTTAGTGTTGGTTAAGATGTTGCATAATGAGCTTGGATTTTTTTTAGTCTGTTTCTTATTTTTGTTGCTTTTGCGTTTTATAATTTTAGCTATTGTATTATTACTTTTGCTTCATTAATACACATATATGTATATAAATTTCATTTATATACATATATGTGTATTATTCTTATAATTTTATTTAGTTCCATTTACAGATACTGGTTTAGACCAGAAATGGTGCTAGATTTTTATTTGCAGGTTCTCAGGATTGCTGTTGATAGGATTATAGTGAGACGTTCATTCTTGATCTTCCGCGTTCGTAGTGAGGAGTTATTCCCAGTTCTTCCGCATCTACAATGTGACACTCTTCATTCTGGATCATTTGCATTTGCAGTGAGGCGTTCTTTCCAATTCTTCCGTGTCTACAGAGTGGCATACTTCATTCTAGATCATTCACATTTGCAGTGAGGCGTTCATTTTGGATTTTTTGAGTTTGCATTGAGGCGTCTCTCTCTCAGCTGGAGATGTCTACTGATATCTTCCGCACTGAGTTGCTTCATGGTTTTTTTGGGTACTTCTAACACCTCATTACGGACGGTGGCCTTGCCGGAGCTCGATAATGAGGTGTAACGGGCGGTGGCCTTGCCGGAGCTCATTCTAACTGTACCTAGAGTCCTTTTCACTGTTTGTTGTATTATGACTAGTTACCTGCCAGGCATGTTGGCAGCACCTTTGTTTACAGTGATACACACACACATGTGTGCTCTCCTCTACTTTAGAGGATCACACATTTCTCTAAAAAAAACATTTTTATTTTAGAGTTGGGAAGACTTTAGAGAGAGTTAAAGGTAGATTAAATGATTACAAAAACTAGTATTTTCAAATTAAAAATATATTTGAAACAATGAATACGTGTTAATGGAATTTTTTGTATTTTTGAAAGTGATATTGGAGTTTCAAATTTTAAAATGTGTTAGAAGAATGAAATAAAAGGAAATAATAGTTTTATAATGATAAATAAGGTAGTTGGTTAAGTATGAAAATCTCATTTATGTAAGCTGAAGTATGGGGAAAAATATTGGTTTCTTGATAAAAGGAGTAATAAATGCTATTTTTGAATTTATGATGCTAAGCTTGCTTATATAGTAATAATCTTTATGTGTCATTCAAAATTTTGAATGACAAGAATTATCAATTTGCGCAATGTTGTTAATACCTCAGATGATTTTGATGACAACAACCATATAAATATAGATACTAATATTTTGCTAAACTGTATTGTACATACCGCAAAATATTACACAAGTACAGAATGATTAAATTTGAAGACTGGTCAGTATAAAGACCGAATTTCACGATTCAGAGATAATGAATGCTTATGAGTTTAAAGGCAAAAATTTGAAGAGCTCAAAACTTTAGTACAAGTCATTAAAATAAAGTGTTAAAGTCCCTAATAACAGATTCTGATCTTTATCAAAAATTTCCGTTCTTTGATATTTTATAAAAATAAATTATTTAAATTCAAAATATATTTTTACAAATATTTAATAAAAGTTTTTATGAGTTCAAACTATATTAAAACTATGTCTATATGATTTACAAAAGTTTAGAATTTTGAAACACCTTTTAAATGTTTGTATTTTTCAAAACATACATATGTATGTCGACATATACCACATAGGTATGTCAACATGTGGATCGTTAGGGAGATAATTGATTTTTGGGCACATCTCTTCACGAATGGACACTTCCTTTTAAACTATGTTTAAACCAGTAAACGTATTCCTTTTAAATTTTGAAAGGTTGTGACTGTTTATTACATCTTTTCACGAATATATACATCTTTTCAAACACTATATAAAGGGGTAGAATAAGTAATTTTAACTAATTTTTCATCTTCTTCTTTCTTTGAATTCTCATTGCATACTCTCTGAAAGTAAAATTCCATTTTTCTCTCCAAAAACTACTCACTCATCATCAAGTATTTTCTCATCGATTCAAAGATCAAACCGTTATAAATAGGGCTATTGTATCCTAAATACAACTGTTTGTATATGGAAATCAATAAATCTACTTTTATTTGTTTGGGTGTGCTTATTATCCATTAAAATCAAGTGGGTGTGCTTAGTAGCCCATCTAAATCTAGTGGGTGACCTTGTAGCTTGGTAAATCAAGAGAGTTTGCCCCGGACTCATGAGACATGAGGGTTTATCTTTTAGCCTTGAAATTGAGACTATATTCTGGTTTGTTTGCTACTTGGTTTAAGTAGGTGATTGAAAAGAAAGCTGTACAATATTGTACGGGACTTGATGTAGGATGGTTAATCCATACAAGTACAAAATTTCTAGTGTCATCTCTCTTACTTTACCTTTTGTTATTGCTTTTATATTTATCTATGATTGCATCTGTGACTGTTTAATTAGTATAAAACTGTGCTGATAATCTATGATTTGATTTAAAACTTGAAACAAAGTTAAAAGAATCCATTAAAGTTATAAAACACCATTCACCCCCTTTTGGTGTTAAATCAGCCTTAAGATCCACTACACCGTAACCCATAAACATATGTAAAGTTAAAGTGCGAAATTAGTTATGTAAGATTTAAATGAACAAATCCATTTTTAATGATGAAAGTGAAACTTCTATTTTATATTAATCATCTAATCATTAATATGAGAATCCAGGAATATCTAATTATGTAAACTTTTAGTTTAAAAGTGCATTAAAAATTTGTTTTAAAACATTGTATTAAAAATTTTCATCCATTTATTACAAGAAAAGAAATGAAAGATATACTATAGTATTTAAGTACATAAAGTTTCATTTTGAAAAGAATTGTATTTAAAAGTTTATGTAAAACATTGTTTATGAGAGTGAAAAAGAAAATGGGAAAAGAATATAAATGAGTTATTATATTTAGGGATGGATGCAGGTTTGCTTAAATATCCACTCATCCCATTATCAAAAAAGGAAAACAACTATCTCTCTTCACTAGTTTTCTTCACATTCATTTTCAAAAACTAAAAACAAAAGCAAATTTCTTTTTCTTATCTCTTAAAACCCTAGCAGAAATAAAAAATGCAATCAAATTAAATAAATTGCTAAAAGTTCCTAAACTTCAAACTTAGCTTCTCAGCACCCATCTCCACCATATAGACCTGAAAAGATTGAGATTTGGCCATAGTTAGGGGTTGGAATTAGTTGAGTATGATGATGAAATTTTGGAATTTTCGCCGATTTGATCTTGAGAATGATTGCATGCAGATTGGAGCTTTTGGATGTCAAGGTGAGTAATTCTCACAACTCATCTCCAAAAATATGTATGCGAATAAAATAAAAATAGTGTAGTTGAATTTCTGATAGTGGATATGGGTGACTTGATGGTTATTGTTTGCATTGCTTGCTAAAAACAAAGCTATAAATAAAATTGCTAGTGAAACCCGTTCTTATTGATCATTTTATGCGTTGTTTGGTTACTGTGAATGTATGCATACTTGTATAGATGTATGCAGTCCCCAGAGATAATTTTACGTTGCCATGGTCGATGAAGTGTCGATCGAAATATGGTTTCCTAGAGCTGAATTGCTCTAGGATTTCCCGACATCAGTGCATCGTTGTTATGTCCTACGGTGGAATGGTGCATGTATCATGGAGCTATTCAGCTCCAGGATAGAAGCATGTGATGTTGTTCTATTTTTATTTCTTTCTTTTTTCTGTTGTTTTCATATGATTTCCGGATTTTGAATTTCCATCTACCATCTTTGGTTTTAACTTTATCAAGTTGATTTAAAAATATATTTAGATGGAATTAATTTTGTAATTTAAAATTAATCTTCTTTAGTTATATAAAGATTTATTCCTTAAAAATATTTTGATGAACTTATATGTGTGTATATACATACATACATACATATATATATATATATGCAAATATTTTGGAGTACATTTCATATATGAAAAATATATACATGTGTATAGAAAACATATTGAAGGTTATCATTATTTTATATGGAGAAAATATTAATAACAATATTTTCAAAGAAGGATATTCGAAGTTTGTAAATATATACAAGTTTGTTTCCCAAGGATTACTTCAAAACCTATGAAATGTGAGCTTTGGAAATTTTGTAACATTTTCTAAAGATATATATGCTCTTATAAACTAATATTCAAATCATTAAATGTTTTTAGAAGCTAGCTTTCAAGCTAGGTTCTCTTCTTATCTAATAAGAAATATAATTAAATGGTTTGGTAGTATCGAATGGTATAGGACATTCGATATCACTTCATTAGTTAATTATACAACTTGTTATGTAGAAAATATTTTAGAGTAAGTGGAAATTACTACCTTGTAGTAAATATTCAAGTAACATCGAGTGGTATAGGACACTTGGGCGATACTCAAATGATTACTATTAGAAAGTATTTGACACTTTTGAGCAATAGAATCTTAGGACTCTCTGGCTATTATGAATAAAGGAGTGTTACTCTGTGTTTGTCAGTCTCCTAGAGGTTACCATATGTTTGTTAGACTCTACTTGGAAGATATACATTATGATGATTAGGTTACCACTTTGACTATAGGAGCGTTACTCTGCGTTTGTTAGTTTTCTGGAGCATTACTCTATGTTTATCAGTCTCTACTTGGAAGAGATATGTTATGATGATTAAGTAAACTGTATGATTATAGGTGCATTACTGTGTGATTGTCAGTCTCTTGGAGTGTTACTCTATGTTTGTCGGTCTCCTATTAGAAGGTAGTGCCTACACTTATGTATTTCTAAAAAAGTAGTTACTATAGGATCGGTTTCTTTACCCCGACTTGCTTCATGCTCGTCTACAATGTTGATTTGCAATGTGCTAGTCTTTTTATGTGATTTTAATATGCCATTCATCATATTTTTTATATGTGTTTTTAATATGCCATTCACTGTATTTTTGATGATTGCCGATAATAGGTTTGATATTACTTTATGACATGGTGATTTTGTGATGGTGCCCTTTTGTTTGGGATGTTGGCATATTTTACCATTATTACCACATCTTGAGGATTATTGATGCTTTTTCTATGATATTACACCATTATATTTAAAGATAGTCTGACTCGTTTACTTTATATACACTTGGGTCAGGCCGAGACTTGACAGGTGCATGGACTCAGTGACCAGGGATACGAGCTAGCTTTTGAGGAGATAACGTTATGTATATGTAAATATAGTATCATGTTGTGCTAGTTCTATATGCATTCTTTTGTGCCAAAATTGGTCACAAACACCCAATAGAGATTGTGTAGAGTAATAAATAAAGAATATTAAATGTAAACAGTGAGAATATAGCAATAAAGCAATAAGAAATAAGCAAATAACAGAGACACAACAATTTATAGTGGTTCAGCGTTGTTTGTCTATGTCCACTTTGAAGAGATAGATTTATTAGTCACTTTGTAAACAGAGTACAATAGGGATCAGATGAAAATTCTTAGTTACAAAAGAATACAAAGCAACAAGCAGCGTAAAAGTTTCGAAAATAAACGATCAAGTCTATATTTATAGAGGAATATGATGAAATATCTCCCTAAAAATTCGGCAAAAGTCTCTCTAGATCCATAAGGGCTCACAGGAGGGATCGTATGGCCCGAATCCCAAGGGGAAGGAATAGGCACTGATCCTCTACTTGAGAGAGGTACTAATCCGTACTTAGAATATTCTGGAGAGTCTATCTCTTGGCCTCGGTTGATCGTCGCTTCATATCATTTTCTGCGCTTGATCTCTAAGCCTAACAATCATCTCTCTGGGCTTCCGTCCTTGATGATCATCCAGTCTAACTTGTTTAGTTAGTCTGAATATAGCCATACCAAAAGGCCGGATAACATTTTCCCCTTAAAGTATGTCTTGTTGCATACATGACGTGCTTTGAATTGATATCGAGTTAGACTCGTCGGAGAGGATTCCACTCAATGTCTCGAATGGTCGTTATCCTTCCATTGTTGTTATGCTGCTTTCTAAAGAGTCAAATCTCTCTCTGTTCTCCATGACGCTTGGTCGATTTTCAATTGTATAAATTCAAGATTGTATTCCATCAGTTACTATCTATGTCCAGTTCTACGGGGCTAGTAAGCTTTGGCTATCTGATCTAGTTTCGTATTTGAAAGCTTCAGGTTAGAATTCAATTTCCATCGATTCCAAAAATTGAATTTTTAGAATATACAAGTGCACGTTCAGGAGCATGTATTTGCTGTTGGCTCCCGGATGCGTTTGTACGCTTGCGGGTCGTCGCCAATTCCTTATAGTTTAATTGCAATTGGATTGCAATTCCTTGTTTATATTTTTTATAATGAAATAAGGGTTATAATAAGTCACTCGATGAGAAGGGACTTTAAGTTCTACAGGGATGATGGCCTCAAAGTCGTAAGCAAGGGCGAATGGAGTATGGCCAGTCGTGGAGTTGTGGGTGATTTTGTATGCCCATAATGTTGATGGGAGTTCGTCGACCCACTTGCCTCTAGCCTTTTCCAAACACTTCTTCAGAATGGAGTTTATGATTTTGCTAACAGCTTTGACTTGTCCATTAGCTTGAGGGTGAGCAACTGTCATGAATCTTTTCTCAGTATGATGTTCGTGATAGAATTCTTTGAATTCAGCACTGTCGAATTGGGTCCTACTATCAGTTACAATTATTTGGGAAAGACCAAAATGATAGATGATGTTTCAGACAACAAAGTTGATTACTATTTCGTTATGATCGCGACTAAAGGTTTAGCTTCAGCCCATTTGGTGAAGTAACCAACTGCTACGATAGCGTATTTTGCACCACCTTTAGAAATCGGCAAGGAGTCGATAATGTCAATACCCCAAGTGGCGAACGGCTATGCATTGACCATTTAAGTAATTTCCATTGATGGGGCTCTCAGAATTTTTGCAAACATCTAGCACTTTTCGCATTGTCTAGCGTGATCAGTTGCATCTCGATTGATAGTTGGCCAGTAACACCCGTAACGGAGTATTTTCTTTGTCAAGGTTTTCCCCCCGGTGTGATCGCCACATTCCCCATCATGGACTTCTCTCAAGACTCGTTTAATTTCATCATGGATGATACACCAAAGTAGGGGAATGGAGAAACATTTTCTATACATGACTCCGTCTTGGATGATGTAGCATGAAGCTTTATGGAGGATCTGTCGTTTTTCATTCCTCCATCCGGGAAGGATCCCTTGTTGCAGATAACCTTTCATAGGAGTCATCCATGACTCCCTTTCCGGCTCCGTCTCCAGAGACCAATCAATTTCCATTTGGTCGATGCTCGGAGCATTTAGTACTTCAACCGGGAATAAGCCAATTTTCTGTGCATCCCTGGAACTGACCAGCTTGGCCAATGACTTGGCTTTTTCATTTTGTTCTCTAAGGATGTGTGTAATGGTGTAATACTCGAAGTCAGCTAGTAGCTCTTAGACCCGGCCGAGATAAGGAGCAAGTCACCGCCCTCTAGCTTGATAATCTCCCTTGACTTGGCATACTACTAACCAGGAATCACAAATGATTTATAAAGTTTTCACTCCCAATTCCCTAGTAAGTTTGAGCCCGACGATCAAGGCTTCATACTTAGCTTCGTCATTTGTTCCAGTGAAGTCGAGTTTCAGGGCATAGTAGATCGATCTTTCCTCAAGAGTCACCAATACGACTCTGGCGCCAGAACACCGATCGTTGGATGCTCCATCCATGTACATTTCCATTGGTTGGTCGATCGTCCACTACTCTCTGGAGAATCATATGGTGTAGTGAATTCAGGTATGAAGTCCGCCAATGCCTATCCCTGGATAGCTCTCCAAGGGAGATACATGATATCGAATTGGCTTAGCTCGATATTCTATATAAGCAACCTTTTATACGTCTCAGGTCACCGTAGGACCTGTTATAACGGCTGGTCGGTGCAGATGTTGATGGGGTACGCCTGGAAGTAAGGGCAAAGATTTCGTGATGCAATCAACAGGCAGTACACGAGCTTCTCTAGATTCGGGTAGTTTCTCTCAGCACCTATCAATCGCTTGCTAACATAATATACTGGCCTTTGGATCCGATTCTCTTTGCGTAACAATGCGGAACTTATGGCGTGTACCAACACTGTTAAATAGATGTATAAGTCTTCACAATCCAGTGGCTTAGATAGGATGGGAGGTCACTCTAAATGATCTACCCGAGCTTGAAATGCATCTATGCAATCTTGCATCCATTCAAAGCTCTTCTTCCCTCTCCTGATTAAGTCGAAGAAAGGAATACACTTATCGGTGGCCTTGGAGATGAATCGACTTACGGCGGTTGTACCTGCTTGATTGTTTTCGGTGCTTGGTTGTTCCGAATTGCTTGTATATTCTTGGGATTGGCTTCGATGCCGTGAGAGTTGATTTTTGTGACTTTGTGAGCATATCATCCACATATACTTCCATTGATCGCCCGATTTGATCTTTGAACATTCGGTTGACCGGCCTCTGGTAAGTAGTACTAGTGTTCTTAAGTTCAAATGGCATCATAGCATAGCAATATAATCCCAGATCGGCGATGAAGCTGATGTGCTCCTGGTCGGAGATGTGCATCGGGATTTGGTTGTATCCATAATACGGTCCATGAATGAAGGCATGTTCAACGGTTTAGTCTACCAGCCGGTCGACCATTGAAAGGGGAAAAACTGTCTTTCGGACGCGCCTTGTTCAAGTCTGAATAATCGACACATGTCCGCCACTTTCCTTTTGCTTTTCCCATAAGTACAGGATTGAATACCAGTTTTAGGTAGAGGGCGTCGTAGATAAGACATTGCTTTTGAGTTTATCTACCTCCTTTTTAGTGCAGCAGATCTCTTCAGATCCATGCCGTGTCATTCTGTTTCTCCAGGACATGCCGTATATGGTTTGCATACGTGAACCAACATATGGCCTTGAATTAGATGTCTAACACTTCATACTTGAGTAGATTAGCATATCTGTACTTATTCGGATTGTAACACGTGCCCTGAATGAACTTGAATATGAACATCAGATTCCTATATGCTGATAGCCGATCCTTGAGTTCAAATGTAACTGTTTCGTGTAAAAATCAACGTAAAATCCGGTTGGGACGGTCAATGATGACGGTCACTCTGGTCGAATCCCAGAGTCTTGTTATGAGCTGTTGAGATAGTAATTGCTGAAACTCTAGAAGAGGAGATCACTTGGGAGCAGTTTAATGAGAGGTTTGAAGCGTAGTTTATATCAGAGTCTCAATAGAGTGTGCTGTTGAGAGAGTTAATTAACCTGAAGCAAGGTGACTTTACTATAGAGGGGTACATCCAGAAGTTTAATTCATTGGCTAAGTATGGAAGGGAGATCATCAATACCTCGATGAAGAAGAACAAGAAGTTTATTAGAGGCTTAAAGCAAGGTCTTGATCATAAGGTGGTGGCTCATCTAGCATCTCCTTTTGAGTTTGTAGTTGACATGGTTAGTAGGTATGATGGGTTGTACCAGGAGCAAAGAAGGGTGGAGGTGAGACCCAAGGCAGAGCAGAAAAAATGGTTTACCCTATATGTGAAAGATAAGAAAGGAGCAGCCAAAGGGGAAGGGTGCAGTTGCTAACATAGAGTTTGTATGCTTTAACTATGGACATAAGGGGTATTATACTTCAATGTGACCTATGCCTAAGGAATCTGGGAAGATGAAGTGCTTCAAGTGTGACAATGTGGGGCATTTGAAAAAGGATTACTCCGAGCTTAAGGTGAAGGTTTATGCTTTTGAGGGACCAAGGGAAGGACCATCCATCGAGGAGAAAGGCAAGAGGAAGCCTTGGAAGGTATGGCTTTGATTTTGGTATTTCTGTTAGAGTATTGTTTGATACTGGTGCTACACATTCATTTATAGTTAAAGATTTGGTTGATATATTTGGGTTAGGAGTCACCTATTTAGTCACTTCCATACATGTAGCTAATCCGATATGAGGTATGCCACTCTCGTATTGAGATGCACTGGCCAAGATATTGAGTTGGATGGGTGTCAGTTTTCTTATGATCCTACGTGTTTGACTTCATAGACTTTGGAGTTATTTCAGGGATGTACTGGTTGGAGAAGTATAGTGCAAGGGTACACTGCACTTAAAGGATAATTACTCTGAGCCATCTAAACCACAGAGGTAGGGTGTATGTGGTCTTGGAAGAATGTAGAGAACTGCACAAAGAGTGTTTGGTTTGCTTTAGCTTCGAAAGAGGAGGATCCTGGAGCAATACGAGTACTGAAGGAGTTCTAAGATGTGTTTGGGCCAGTTTTGGGGTTACCACCCCAAAAGCGGTGGAGTTTCGAACAGATTTACTATCTGGGACTAAACTGTTTAGTTGACCTCTAAGTAGAATGCCTCCAAAGGAGATGGAGAAGTTGAGGAATCAATTGGCAGAGTTAGAAGGAAAGAGCTTAATAAAGCCAAGTAGTTTATCTTGGGGAGCAACAGTATTTGTAAAGAAGTCTGATGGGTCATTAAGGATATGAATAAACTATCGAAAGCTGATGAAAGGACGACGAAGAATAGGTATCCTTTGCCGGGAATTGATGATTTGTTCGATCGGTTAAGTGGAGCTAAGGTGAGTTAGACTTTACTATAGGGTTCCATTAGTTGAAAATGGCGAAGGAAAGCATTTCTTTAACTACGATCAGAACAGGTATGGTTCATTTGAGTGGTTAGTTATGCCATTTGGGCTGACCAATGCGCCTGCATTCTTTGTAGACTTAATGAATGGGATCTTTTGAGATAAGCTGGATAAATATGAGTTGGTGTTCATAGATGACATTTTAGTGTACTTCAAGGACAAGGAGGAACATACAATTTATCTAAGCCTTTTACTGGAAACGTTGAGACAATGTAAGTCAAGGATGAAGTTTTCTAAATGTCACTTTTGGAGAAGAGAAGTGAAGTTCCTAGGCCATGTGATTTTGGAATAAGGGTTTGCAGTAGATCCTATGAAGGCTGATGCAGTAAATGGGTGGAAGAGACCCTAGACCATGATCGAGGTGTGAAGTTTCTTGGGATTGGCTGGCTATTACCAGAGATTTATTTATGACTTCTCCCATATAGCGGCGATGATAATGAGGCTGACTGGGAAGGGTGAGCAGTTTGTTTGGGCACAGGAGTGTGAGAAGGCATTCCAAGAATTGAAGTATAGATTGAGGAATGCGCCTTTGTTGGTAATACCTAAAGGGAATGATGGTATGACTGTATACACTGATGCATCATGTTTAAGGTTAGGTACAATATTGATGCAGAAAGGTAGGATAATTGCTTATGCATCTAACCAATTGTGACCCCATAAAGTTTGACATCCAACACATAATTTGAAGTTGGTAGCAGTTGTCTTTGCCTTGAAGTTTTGGAGACATATCTCTTTGGGGAGAGGTTTGAGTTTTATACTGACCATAAGTCCTTGAGATGTTTATTCTCTCAAAAGGAGATGAACATGAGGTAGCAGAGGTAGTTAGAGTCTATAGCATCATATGATTTTAGGATAGAGTATACCTTAGGAAAAGGCAACAAAGTAACAGATGCCTTAAGCCGAAAACATCAAAATTGTGTTTTGGCTATGATAGTGGAATGGATCGTGTTGTAAACATTGTCTTCTCGTAATGTGCAGTTTCGGTTTAGTGCAGGTTCGAGTAGCAGTTCCAGGATATTATCATGCCTGGAAGTAAGGGCCTATATTGATAGAAAGGATAGTTGAACTACAGAAGGGCGACAAGTTTTGCGTAGATATTGTAATTAACTTGGATTCAAAGGTTGGAGCAGTAGAACTGGAGGGATTCAGTGTTGATAGAGAAGGTAGACTGCAGAAGAATTGAAGGTTTTATGTTCCAAGTGCAGACGGACTATGGAGGGGAGTATAGGATGAATTTCATCGTTCAAAGTTTACCATATATCCTAGAGGTACAAAGATGTACTGAGACATGAAGAGGAGTTTCTTCTAGGAAGGGATGAAAAAAGATGTCGGTGAGTATGTGAGAAGATGTCTTACGTGCCAGCAGGTGAAGGTAGAACATCAGAAACCAAGTGGGCTCCTGCAGCCTTTAGAGGTTCAAGTGTGGAAATGAAATTCAGGATCTATTGACTTTGTAGATGGATTGCCAAGGACAAGGGCAAGGAATGAAGACAAATGGGTTATAGTTGATCGACTAACAAAGAGTGCCTATTTCATTCCAGTGAAGGATAAGAGGACTGCGCTGAAGTTAGCAGAGATATATGTCAAGGTAATAGTGAGACTAGAAAGGGTACCTAGCTCTATTATTAGTGATCGGGATTTGTTGTTCACTAGCATGTTTTGGCAAAGTTTGCAGAAGGTATTGGGTATAGAAATATGCATGAGTACTTCATACCATCCACAAACATATGGGCAGACCGAGAGGATCAACAAGGTCCTGGAAGACTTGCTGATAGCATGCATTTTAGACTTTGATGGATCTTGGGAAGATTACTTACATCTGGTAAAGTTCTCATATAACAACAGCTATCAAAGTAGAATTGGGATTGGAAAGGTAGCATATATAGTGGATTTGCCTAGTGTTTTTGTAGGGATTCATAATGTGTTTCACGTATCATGTTTGTGGAAATGCATTAGAGATCCGGACGCACTAATCAGTTAGAGCGCAGTAGAAGACCTGGTCATAAAGCCAAATACGACTTATGTATGAAGATCGGTTTGGATTGTGGATCGAGATGAGAGGCAACTTTGGAACAAAGTAGTGAAGTTAGTGTGTATCCAGTGGAGCATAGATTGGGAGGACTACATATGAGAAACAGAGGATAAGGTTAAGAAGACCTATCCAGAGTTATTCATTTCAGATTAGCACATAAGCTATGTATTGAATTATGCTGCCGTAGACCATATATATGTGTGTGAAATATTACAGATGTTTATCATATTAGTATATCGCACCAGTGCATTTCATATGCATGAACTGAGAATTCATGGATATGCTTAGGGTGAGCCTGGACTAGAGGAGAATCTCTACTGAACCTTAATTGAATTTCAGGGGCTAAATTCCTTTAAAGAGGGAAGACTGTAATGACCATATTTTTTTAGTTAACCAAATAAACCAATTAATAGGCTAAGGGGGGCTACATAAGAGAAATAAAAGGGAATAAATAGATGGAAAAGGGGCATGGGGGCCTAAGCCCAAATTATTGTGGGACAATAAACATTACTCTTTTTTATTTGTTCATTTTCATGTTACTCAAAATAAAAATAAAAGGCTAAGGAAGAACTTTAATTGTGGTGGCTTAGAGAGAAGAAAAATAAGAAGAAGATAGGGAAAACACAAGCTAAAGAGGACTAAGAAGACTAAAGCTAGACATCTTAGATCTAGGTGAGTAATACTTAACCTGTCTACATCGATCTCTAATATATGGGTTTGGTCTGGATTCGTATGTTTTTGAGTATAATGGAGTTCATATGGATTTATATTAACCAATATAATGGCTTAATGAATGTTTTGGGGAAAAATAGATAAACATGGGATGTTTAGATGCGTTTCCCCTACTTTAATAATTTCGAAGCACCATAGAAGTTTTATATGATGTTCAAATCATGATTTTAGAGATAGGATTTTTTGTTTGAGAA
The DNA here is from genome assembly GCA_030737815.1 of Allium fistulosum. Lineage (NCBI taxonomy): Eukaryota > Viridiplantae > Streptophyta > Magnoliopsida > Asparagales > Amaryllidaceae > Allium > Allium fistulosum. Next base: position 1,185,340,137 of record CM060904.1, on the reverse strand, counting down.
GTTTCTTAAGCTTATACGATTTTACAGGATTGATTGAAGGTGCACAACTAGAAAATATAAGGAAAATGCCTCAAATTCTGAATAAAGATTAAATATGCTAGAACAAGCGTTCACAAATTTTCTATAAATTTATTAGAATTTACGATAAGGGAAATAAACCTAAAAGGGGCAAAGTGCCGCACTAGGGCAAGTGGGTAACTATAAGGGTGCATATGAATAAACTTATATGGAAATAAATATCAATAAGTGCTGAAAAGGTAGGGAACCGGATCCAATCATTCGTTGTAAAGAAGAAAAAGGACACTGCAAATAACATAAAGTAAAATAAGGATGAATAAGATAACGACACATGTAAAGTCATTATCATAGATACTAGGGTTTGTTTGAAAACCGCGTTGGGGCGGTGGCTCTATGTTTATAAGTAAGTACCGCACACAATCTGAAGGGGTCATGCCATGCAATTGGAAAGAGTACACTTAGTAAGAAAAGTGATAGCAGTCAGCGTTGGGGTAGGTTGATATGGTTCCAAGAGAAGTAGTAAATGAAACTTAGCAGAAGATAAGTAAACGAGACTCAGGGAGAGGCCAGGTTAGTAATGTGAAGGGATCCTGTGTTAGAAACAAGGTTGGAAGGGCTATCGACGCTGGATGGGGATGCTCACTCAAATCCATACCTTGAGAAGGTAAGGATAGACATTCAACTTCCATAGACTATGGGGCGGTTCCATAAGTTAAACAAATGTTTAAAATGGATGCACACCTTGGAAAGGTGAGGAGAGGCATTCATGATTGCACCCCTATGGAAGGTGAGGCATTCAACTGCGCGGGGCGTAGTATAAAATTGCTAAAAAATAAACCAGAAGTATGTAGGGTGTAGTATAAATTGGTAAACAGAAATGAATAAGAACTGCGCGAGGCATAACATCAAGTAATTAAAGAAAAGTAAGAAGACTTGCATAGGATGCAGAAATCAACAGTTAAAGAAAAATAAGTAAGACCTACGTGAGGTATGATATTAAACAGCTAAAGAAGAATAAATAAAAGCACGGGGTGCAGTATTAAACATTTAAAAGAGAAGCAAGAAGATGCACGGGGTGCAACATTATAGTAGAGTAAATAATAATCTAAGGGGAGAATCCTGGTGGGGACTTGTAGGAAGCACAGTGGTAAAGTAATGTGATGATTCAAAGGATGATCTAAATTGGGAATTGAGTGGGGTTTTTGTTGGGAGTGCAGAAGTAAATAGGAACCACTTAGGGAAGCGTAAGATGCGTATGTAAATAAGAACTATTTGCATTAGTATTTTTGAATGTTTGACTCCTAATATAGAATAATGAGTGGAGAAATCCAATCCGTGCAGTACGGTTCGGTCTCAATATATGATTATTTTTGGGTACGTATTATTCACATCAAACTTTATGTCCGTCCCGTGTTTTCATTATTGTTTTCCCCATAAACTCACGAGTGCTTATTTGAGTAGACTGAGTTTATAGGATTAGGCAGGTTTGAAATAAGGGCTGCAATAATAGTTCAAAAACGAAGTAGAAGGCTTCATAGCTAATAAAGATTTTCGTTTTCCACTGTATTAAGGAGTTCGGACCGCATCATCATTTGAGTAGACTCTTTCTATGTTATTTTTCTATTACCTTTGATCCCTGCGTAGGCACGTTGGGGGATAAATTCTGACTGAAGTATATGTACAAGATGCTTAAGCAAATTTTGATGTAATAAAGATATTTAGCTGCTCTTTTTTCTTTATCTGTGTTAATTAATAAACTGAACTCACTTTCGTCGCTGGAAGATAATTCCTGTGATGACTGCAGCACCATCGACATTCATCTTTGTAGTCTCAAATGGGGGATGCTACATCGGGCCTACCTTGAAGCCTTGATCAGCTTTTCCTTTTTACTTATAAATATATAAGTAACATTATCATTGTCATAAGATGGGCCATTAGAAATGAAATTTTCCAAAGTATCTGAAAGATGGTTAAATGGAAGAAATAATTTGTTTCTTTAGCACCTACAGGTAGGTTTATGATTCAAAATTGTTTTGCAATTACTAAATATTCTTATGTTTTAGATAATGGATATGGAACTCTTATATGTAAATTTGTTTTATGGACTTTGGAATAGACAACATGCGGTAAAAGAGGAAACGAGCCTTCAAGTTGCTAATGGACCTACAGTAGATGCAGCTATAGTTGGAGACTATCATTTACGCTTGCTAAGTAGGTTTGATATTGTTTTAAATAATTTTTATTATGTACGAAACTTTATTCGTGGTATTATATCTGTATTTATATTGTTTGAGACTATATTTAGTTTTTATTGTAATAGTAATATTATGAATATTGTTTTCGATGAACATAATGTTTGCAATGACGTTATGGATAATGACATTTATATATTTTACTTTAGTTATATATGTGCTGTTAATAATTATTTGGCTATTATTGTTAAAAGATTGTTAGTTATGGCTTATAGATTAGGTCATATAAGTGATAAAAGATCGCACAAATTGAAAACTGCCATTAATTGATTATGAACCATTTGACTCTTATGAATCGTATCTCAAGAGGAAAATGAACAAGAACCCCTTCAGTTGAATTGAACAATCGGGTCTCGTTCATATTGATATGTGTGGCCCAATTCCTATAGTGACTAAGGACAATTCCACTTATTTTGTAACTTTTACTAATGATTTCTTGAGACTATGATATGTATACCTTATGAATGTGTTATCCAGCCTTTTGACCAGACAACATCTAGATGGACTTGATAAATCAAACTTGAATGCTATCAAGGCAGAAGGTTTGGAGAGATAACTGTAAAGTCCAAAAACCAAGTACAATCAAGATCACGAGATAAAAAAAGCCATTCTAGATCCAAAACTCGATCCATCACTTTGATGGACGGTACCGATCCATCCCCATGGATCGGTACCGATCCATAGAATCTCATCAGATAAACTCCAACTACTAAGTCTTGATACTAGAAGCTTATTCCAAGCACCATAGATCGATCGCCTGTCATTTGCCATTGAATGCCTCAAGCACTTGAAATCGGCAACTCCATCCCTCCACCAATCCATCATTTGTACTCAGGAGCAAGCTCATAGCAACACAATCAAGTTGGGAAACACAGAGCTAAAGACATATCATTTCATCCCAAAGTGGCAAGAAGGATCCATAAGAAGATCTTATGGATCGGTACGGATCCATGCCTATGGATCGGTACCGATCCATAGCTGAATGCCAACATGACCATGTATTTTCAAGAACAACTGCTGTTGATTAGTTGTAACGACCCACTATTTTGGACCATTCGCATCCATTATAAGTGTATAGGTAGACACTCATGCCGGAATTGAATTGCTCAAAATACCGCGTTGTTAATTTAAATTTGGCAGAAATGAACATATACAGTAAATAAATATAATCACAGATCACAGACACAGAGTAATAAGTGCAGCGGAAATAAAAGAGATAGTAGTTCATGAAGCTACTATATAAATGTATAAGTTACATCAGAGTTAAACCAGATACAACAGAAGAGTAACACAATACATCAGATACAAATCAGAATACATCACTGGAATCATCGAATACTGAAAGCAGAATAGATGGCTGGATCTTCAAGCAAAGCTCCAACTTCAAAGGTGAGTCTCGAATACTGGTACACTCAGTCTGACCCGAGCGTAAAGTAAAAACACAAGACACTCGAGTCAGGATTAACATTCTTATATTTATAAATCCAACTCAAGTGAAATAGCAACTGAAGCACAAGTAACTCAAAGGATGTTTGGAATAACCATCCTTTAAGGATCCGTTAAACTATCTACTATTTAGTAGTGTATGATAAGTAGATAATGCCTATTAGTAATATAAAGATATCAAAATAGTGTTAAGGCGTTACCATTATCCCCCTTAACACATTTTATATAAGCGTTATAGTCTATACAGCACTGTAAACTCCACCGTAAACTAGTGGGATATCAGGGAGTACTCCATAGGTATAACACAAAACAAATTCGTAGTGGGTGCGTATATAGGAATACAAGTATGACAAGGCACATGAGGCAATACCCAAGGTAGTGAAACTACCGTTTGCCTGATCCTGACTGGTGAAAACGCATCGCCGCAGCGATCGCAACACCACGAAACAACACTCCCAAAATCAAGGGTGCACCAATCGACAACAAGAAATGAGTAGTTTTCGAATCATTGACCAATCGGGTTTTATTTAATTCTCTATCCTAAGTCAAGTTCATTTGGGTATTTATCATTTCAACCCGATTCCAATTCAATTCAAAATCAAACATAGCAAAGGGAACTTGTAGTGTGATAACTGGGATGGTGTCAAAGTAAATAAACAAGCAATAACAACAACCAATGTCAATCCAATAATCAATTCAAATAATCCCGAAATAATCGTATTAATTCACATTGTTGTTTGTGCAAATTAATATAATTATTTCTAGAATCTACACTACCATTTCATGCAGATTAAAGATTATTCCACTAATTATTTATACGGTTCTTCACTTGTCATTCAATTTCAATTTTACACTACAACAATTAATCCAATCTACGTCGATGGTTCAAAGTGTAATTATCACTATTCTACATGTCAATTAATTTAACAATTAAAAGGGGTCATATTCCACTAATCAAATTTAACATAAAATCAGTTTTAAAATCGTTAACTATCCTATATCCATTTCAATTTTGCATACTATTTATCATTTAACACTAACAATTTAACGTCCAATATAAACATCAATAATCAATCAATTATCAGCCAAACTGTATTATCATCGCATAAATAATTAACAGATAATGGTGTCAGATGTCACAGGTGAACTGATACAGTTAATAGCATAAATAACAGTAGCATATTTCAATTGTCATTTCAATTGAAATCAGATTTAATAAATAAAAGAACATTAATCGTGAGTGATTGCTCACCTTCCGAGGCTAGAGATCGAGAATAGACAACGAAGTTGAGTTACGAATTGCAAGCACGTCCTCCAAAATAAACTAGATTGGCACGAATCGACGAGCAAAGCTGGTAAATAGGAATTGCCGAAATCAAATCAAAACATTTAACATAGCAACAAATAAAAAACATGTCCTGCGTCAAAGTTTAACAATATAATTCTATGTGTTACCGAGATCGAAATGGTCTGAAATTTGGTATGAATAAAGATCAAAACTTGTATTTCAAACTGCAAAAGAATCACTTAATTTGGACAAGAGACGAGAAAAGTTACGATGTCACCAACATAGACTCAGGCCATGTTGCGACTGTCAAATGTTCAGGTCAGAAAACCCCTCTGGGTCTGACTTTCGGGTAAGAAACAGAGGACTGAATCACCTCGTATGAAGCTATAATTTTATATAAAGAAAGTAGAAAACTCTATCTTCTAAACAAAAAAGGAATCACTGTATTCCGACGTAAGACAGAAGAGATACGATGCGTCAAACATGAACTCAGGTCGTGTTTGCAGCAGTGTAAAATAATTTCAAGTACAAAAGAACAGCTGCCTGGGTCTAACTTCCAGATCCTCGACCACTAATCAAACGATGTCGGATTTTGCTGAAATTAGACAGGCATAAACTAGGTAACTTCGACTCTTTTTAAAAAATAAAATTAACCCATTTCGATAAAACATGAGTGAGATATGATATCGTGAACATGAAGTCTAACTGCTGTTCAGCAAAAAAATAATAAACATGCAACTACCAGCTTCACTTAGTCTAGCACCATAAAAAACACGCAGCCAGTAGAAATAATATCCTTTAGCATATACTTTCTTTTTAATAATATATACAGTAAGCAAAAATCTACTACATATATATATAACTTATATATTGTAAACAATTTTTTTTTTAGTACTGTCAAGCCACAAATATGTATCCAAACCAAAAATAGAACAAAAGAAATATTCTAAACTGTATAGAAGTTCATGACTAACTTATTACATACTTATAGGCTATATAACAACTTATAAAACTAAGAAATGTTCATACCTTAAAAATGAAGCATAATATACATGGACGTGTAAACCCATCCAAGAAAGGAGGAGGCCGAGCATGGAAAGGGGGTGGCAGTGGGTAGAGAGCGGCGCACGGAAGGCAGGTGATTGCAAGGAGGCGCTGGCAAAGGTTTCGAGGCCAGTTGCGCGTTGGATGGCGCGAGCAGGTGGGGAGGTGCTGCGCCGGTGAGTGCTGGGTGCTGATGTGAACGGGCGACGGTGTGGAGTGGCTTTTCATGGCTATGGTGCTAGCGTAAATGAAGGGGAGAGGAGAAGCTTGGTCACGGTGAGGAGGATGGCGAGAGGAGGAGCGGAGATGGCGGACTTGGCTGCGGTCGAATTTAAAGCGGAGGTGAGATGAGTGGAGACGTGTGTGCTGTAGCGGGAAGAGGAAGAAGGGTTGACGCATGCTTTTGGTCATGAACAGCAAACAAAATAAAAGTGACAGAGTAACAAGAATGGACAAGGGAAAACAAGTTTGGTTTCCTATTTATTTTTTTCTTCAAGTTTCAAGATGACACAAAAAAGTAGGAGGTGAATGGTTTTAAAATGAAAAGCTGTTTAATTTTTATCCGTTGTAAAAAAAAAGAAAAATATATATAATTTGAACGGACACAGAAGTCAAAGTTAAGCGGGTACTGGTATGGCTATTTGTTTCACGGCTATCACCGTGTACCAGATATCAAAACATAGAAATGAATATATCATCGAGATCAGCACGACAAGACGATTAAAACGGTATACCGATATCAGCGGTTCGATTGAATTATAAAAATTCGAATTTTCTACTACTGGAAAATGCAAGAAAACGCAGAAAAATAAGATCGACGGAGCTAAAGATGTCCGAATTTTGAAAAACGAAAAATGACGTCTTGCTCAGAAGATGATTTAGAATTTTTCTATGTAAAAATATTTAAGTTTCGGAAACGCTTTATTTTCATCGATTACTAACTGATTAAAATTAAAATAGATTACACAATAAAATGAACTTCCATATTTTTGGATGGAAATTTACCAGTTGCTATGTTTAACTAGACGCATTTCAAATGTCAAATTTATTATTTCAAATTTTATTATTTCAAATTTCGCTCAAAATCAATTAATTAAATAAATTAAAATCGTTAAAATATCCGGGTTATTACACTCTCCCCCACTCAAAACTTTTCGTCCTCGAAAAGGAAGGAGGTAGAAGAATGGAAACAACCAAAAGAAATAGACTTGAATTACATAATAAACAATTAATTTAAACTATATAAATTTCAATTTAAATAATTTATATTCAACAATTTGTTGATTTGATTTCACATTTATTAATGTTAGGTACAAAAGGTTTCTTTCAAATGAAATTCGATTTAAATTCAATTAATTCAAGATATACACTTAAGTTGATTTAATTCAATTTATTAACTTCCAAAACAAAAATTTTCTTCTATTAATCACACCTACTATTTATTTAACTTATTATTCTATTTATCTCCATAAGCATTTTATAATTAAAATTTAAGTGAATAACATTTATTATACGCACTCACATTTTATTTATAAAGACAATTTATATTGTATATTATCCAATTTTCTTAAATTACCAACTTCAAAAATCATAAATTTGAATAGTTATTTATTATAATCATATTTTATTCGACAAATTTAATTTTCTTTATTCCAAATTATTATTAAATTTACCCTATTTAATATCCTATTACATATATAAAGTACATTTACGTTTATTATAACCCCTCAATTTATTTAAAAAAAAATTAACATCATTTTGTACTATATAATATTAAATTACATAGTTAACTTTTGAAAATTTAGGCAAGTTATATATTTTGGAATGCAATTAAGTATTATACGAGTAAAATCTTCTAATTCAATTATTTAACTTTAAATATTTATTCAAAATTCTAGCTTTATTTATAATTAAAATCATCATTTAATCATAAATTCAATAATTAGATTTCCAATTCACTTTAAACCATTTAGAGATAATTATGTATATACTATATATATCAAATCAAATTAAATTTAAAATAATATACCCATATATATATAAATCAAATCATACTTAAGAAATTTAAATCGATTTAATTTCCAAAAACAGAACTGTAGCAAAGCTACAAATTGATCTCTCCACTTCGAAACTCGAAAATGAATGTCGATGATGCGGCCGTCATCACTGAAATTATTTTCCAGCGACAAAGAGAAGAGCACTTGATTAAACATCTAAAATCTCTATGAAATGATTTTTATTCGAAAATACTTTAGATAATACATTTTAAAACCTTTAAAACCAAGGTTTGAAATTTTCGGAAACTAAATTCACAAATTCTTGATTTAAATACATTTAAATTTCTAACAAATCTATAAACAAACCTTTTAATTCTATTTATTTTTATGTTGGAATAATCAATGATTTACAAAATAAATAGTGAAAATCAAATATTACCTTTCTGACAACCAATTCAGTTAACAATTCAATTTCAAAAAATTTATACTTATATGTAATATAATCATACAAGATTATTTTATTTACTAAATTTGAAAATACTATTGTGTCAGTTTGCCCTGTTCAAGTGTTTTGGAAATCCTATCGATAGCGTTGATCAGACGAATCGATCGAAAACCCAAATCAACATCAACAACTCAAACAACACAATAAAGAAAACATTTTTATATTAATAACACATGCACTACCTCGCTCGACGATACAAGGATGGATTTCAAAATAAGTATAGGGATTCAAATTTGATGGACTCAAATCAAAGAGAATTTGGATTCGAAGATAAGTTCGAAACAAAGATATGATGATTAAATAACAAAGTAGGAAGATTGATAAGTTTATATAAAATCGCGGGCAACCATAACCGGGTCGACCGTGACTTCAAGAATAAGATCGATGTGGAATTTCGAGGCAAATCGACATTCGATCTCAAGAAATAGAATTAAGGTATAGCAGGAGATAGAGAGCATCGTAAACCGATTATACAGAAATCTCTGGTAAATCAATGTCTATTGTAAAGGAGTTTCACCCCTTTACAAATCATTCTAAGTTTGGCGAGACCGCCAAGTTATTATGGAGATCATTCGAAGTGGAGTTATTGGATACTCCAGAATTCAGACGAATATGAATAGTGAGGGACAAGAATGAATTTCAGAACCGAGGGAACGTTCCAAAAATTCAAGGGAATTGAGTCAAAAGGAAGAGATTGAAACTCAAATGAGAGTGATTCTGTAAATACATTTACCCTATATGTTAAGTTTTGCCTAGAGCTACCAAAGCTCTGATACCAACTGTAACGACCCGCTATTTTGGACCATTCGCATCCATTATAAGTGTATAGGTAGACACTCATGCCGGAATTGAATTGCTCAAAATACCGCGTTGTTAATTTAAATTTGGCAGAACTGAACATATACAGTAAATAAATATAATCACAGATCACAGACACAGAGTAATAAGTGCAGCGGAAATAAAAGAGATAGTAGTTCATGAAGCTACTATATAAATGTATAAGTTACATCAAAGTTAAACCAGATACAATGGAAGAGTAACACGATACATCAGATACAAATCAGAATACATCACTGGAATCATCGAATACTGAAAGCAGAATAGATGGCTGGATCTTCAAGCAAAGCTCCAACTTCAAAGGTGAGTCTCGAATACTGGTACACTCAGTCTGACCCGAGCGTAAAGCAAAAACACAAGACACTCGAGTCAGGATTAACATTCTTATATTTATAAATCCAACTCAAGTGAAATAGCAACTGAAGCACAAGTAACTCAAAGGATGTTTGGAATAACCATCCTTTAAGGATCCGTTAAACTATCTACTATGTAGTAGTGTACGATAAGTAGATAATGCCTATCAGTAATATAAAGATATCAAAATAGTGTTAAGGCGTTACCATTATCCCCCTTAACACATTTTATATAAGCGTTATAGTCTATACAGCACTGTAAACTCCACCGTAAACTAGTGGGATATCAGGGAGTACTCCATAGGTATAACACAAAACAAATTCGTAGTGGGCGCGTATATAGGAATACAAGTATGACAAGGCACATGAGGCAATACCCAAGGTAGTGAAACTACCGTTTGCCTGATCCGGACTGGTGAAAACGCATCGCCGCAGCGATCGCAACACCGCGAAACAACACTCCCAAAATCAAGGGTGCACCAATCGACAACAAGTAATGAGTAGTTTTCGAAGAAGTGTGTTCGCTCGAGGTAGCTAGCCCCCATTTGGCCCGGCACGGCTCCTGTTTTAGTCATTTCCAATTTGACACAAGTGTCAAGGCTATCCATTATCGTTCTCTTTCTTCAGTCATCACGTACATCATTCCAACCACTTCATTCTGGATCACACTCCGCGCATAGTTATTAAAGTGGTTTTCGGTTTAGACAGAGAGTATGTCCATAACCGATTTCGGTTTCTTTAATAACTTTCATGATTATTACACCGATTGGTCGTTTATTTATTTCAAAACCAATTCAAATCTCAATTTCAATTAGAATTTGTAAAACAACATTCCATTTGTCCTTCTAAAACAATTCCCATAATTTACCTTTCAAAACATCCATATTCATAATTTCAAAATCTTACAATTCAATTTCAATTTCTATTTAAAACAATTCTAATATTGATTCAAGTTCGTATACAAGTTTCATTCCGAAATCATTTAAATTAATTTAATTTAACATTCAAATCAATTTAAATTCATTGATCGATTTCATTCAATATTTGTTAAGTTGATTTGTCATTCAAAACAATTTCTATTAAATTTCCAATTCGTTAAATCAATTACTTACGTTCAACTTTATTATATCAAAACTTCAAATTGTATTAAATTAGATTTGTCCAATCAATCCTTTAAAATTACAAGTCTTACATTAATTTCAATAAATCATATTTTATTTCTTGTTAAAGAAATTCAATTCCACTTATTTACTTACTTAAATAATTTTCCAAACTTAATTAATAAAGAAACTCAATTTCAATTATTCAAGAAGTTCAATTCCACTTATTAAAGAATTCAATTTATTTAATTATTAAATAATTCAATCTTATTTAATTACTTAATAATTTCAAAACTTAATTATTAAATAATTTCAAACTCATTTATTAATAATTCCAAATTTTAAAACGACGTTCATTCATTATCTACAATGTTAATATTTTGATTCAAATTATTAAATATTAACATTTCCTTCCATTAAAATTCAAATTCCAACTTCGTTTCAAAGCATATTATTTATTCAAATAAAATCTTCATTTTTATTTTAAAATCAAATCATTGACCAATCGGGTTTTATTTAATTCTCTATCCTAAGTCAAGTTCATTTGGGTATTTATCATTTCAACCCGATTCCAATTCAATTCAAAATCAAACATAGTAAAGGGAACTTGTAGTGTGATAACTGGGATGGTGTCAAAGTAAATAAACAAGCAATAACAACAACCAATGTCAATCCAATAATCAATTCAAATAATCCCGAAATAATCGTATCAATTCACATTGTTGTTTGTGCAAATTAATATAATTATTTCTAGAATCTACACTATCATTTCATGCAGATTAAAGATTATTCCACTAATTATTTATACGGTTCTTCACTTGTCATTCAATTTCAATTTTACACTACAACAATTAATCCAATCTACGTCGATGGTTCAAAGTGTAATTATCACTATTCTACATGTCAATTAATTTAACAATTAAAAGGAGTCATATTCCACTAATCAAATTTAACATATAAATCAGTTTTAAAATCGTTAACTATCCTATATCCATTTCAATTTTGCATACTATTTATCATTTAACTCTAACAATTTAACGTCCAATATAAACATCAACAATCAATCAATTATCAGCCAAACTGTATTATCATCGCATAAATAATTAACAGATAATGGTGTCAGATGTCACAGGTGAACTGATACAGTTAATAGCATAAATAATAGTAGCATATTTCAATTGTCATTTCAATTGAAATCAGATTTAATAAATAAAAGAACATTAATCGTGAGTGATTGCTCACCTTCCGAGGCTAGAGATCGAGAATAGACAACGAAGTTGAGTTACGAATTGCAAGCACGTCCTCCAAAATAAACTAGATTGGCACGAATTGACGAGCAAAGCTGGTAAATAGGAATTGCCGAAATCAAATCAAAACATTTAACATAGCAACAAATAAAAAACATGTCCTGCGTCAAAATTTAACAATATAATTCTATGTGTTACCGAGATCGAAATGGTCTGAAATTTGGTATGAATAAAGATCAAAACTTGTATTTCAAACTGCAAAAGAATCACTTAATTTGGACAAGAGACGAGAAAAGTTACGATGTCACCAACATAGACTCAGGCCATGTTGCGACTGTCAAATGTTCAGGTCAGAAAACCCCTCTGGGTCTGACTTTCAGATAAGAAACAGAGGACTGAATCACCTCGTATGAAGCTATAATTTTATATACAGAAAGTAGAAAACTCTATCTTTTAAACAAAAAAGGAATCACTGTATTCCGACGTAAGACATAAGAGATACGATGCGTAAAACATGAACTCAGGTCGTGTTTGCAGCAGTGTAAAATAATTTCAAGTACAAAAGAACAGCTGCCTGGGTCTAACTTCCAAATCCTCGACCACTAATCAAACGATGTCGGATTTTGCTGAAATTAGACAGGCATAAACTAGGTAACTTCGACTCTTTTTTAAAAATAAAATTAACCCATTCCGATAAAACATGAGTGAGATATGATATCGTGAACATGAAGTCTAACTGCTGTTCAATAAAAAAATAATAAACATGCAACTACCAGCTTCACTTAGTCTAGCACCATAAAAAACACGCAGCCAGTAGAAATAATATCCTTTAGCATATACTTTCTTTTTAATAATATATACAGTAAGCAAAAATCTACTACATATATATATAACTTATATATTGTAAACAAATTTTTTTTTAGTACTGTCAAGCCACAAATATGTATCCAAACCAAAAATAGAACAAAAGAAATATTCTAAACTGTATAGAAGTTCATGACTGACTTATTACATACTTATAGGCTATATAACAACTTATAAAACTAAGAAATGTTCATACCTTAAAAATGAAGCATAATATACATGGACGTGTAAACCCATCCAAGAAAGGAGGAGGCCGAGCATGGAAAGGGGGTGGCAGTGGGTAGAGAGCGGCGCACGGAAGGCAGGTGATTGCAAGGAGGCGCTGGCAAAGGTTTCGAGGCCAGTTGCGCGTTGGATGGCGCGAGCAGGTGGGGAGGTGCTGCGTCGGTGAGTGCTGGGTGCTGATGTGAACGGGCGACGGTGTGGAGTGGCTTTTCATGGCTATGGTGCTAGCGTAAATGAAGGGGAGAGGAGAAGCTTGGTCACGGTGAGGAGGATGGCGAGAGGAGGAGCGGAGATGGCGGACTTGGCTGCGGTCGAATTTAAAGCGGAGGTGAGATGAGTGGAGACGTGTGTGCTGTAGCGGGAAGAGGAAGAAGGGTTGACGCATGCTTTTGGTCATGAACAGCAAACAAAATAAAAGTGACAGAGTAAAAAGAATGAACAAGGGAAAACAAGTTTGGTTTCCTATTTATTTTTTTCTTCAAGTTTCAAGATGACACAAAAAAGTAGGAGGTGAATGGTTTTAAAATGAAAAGATGTTTAATTTTTATCCGTTGTAAAGAAAAAGAAAAATATATATAATTTGAACGGACACAGAAGTCAAAGTTAAGCGGGTACTGGTATGGCTATTTGTTTCACGGCTATCACCGTGTACCAGATATCAAAACATAGAAATGAATATATCATCGAGATTAGCACGACGAGACGATTAAAACGGTATACCGATATCAGCGGTTCGATTGAATTATAAAAATTCGAATTTTCTACCAGTGGAAAATGCAAGAAAACGCAGAAAAATAAGATCGACGGAGCTAAAGATGTCCGAATTTTGAAAAACGAAAAATGACGTCTTGCTCAGAAGATGATTTAGAATTTTTCTATGTAAAAATATTTAAGTTTCGGAAACGCTTTATTTTCATCGATTACTAACTGATTAAAATTAAAATAGATTACACAATAAAATGAACTTCCATATTTTTGGATGGAAATTTACCAGTTGCTATGTTTAACTAGACGCATTTCAAATGTCAAATTTATTATTTCAAATTTTATTATTTCAAATTTCGCTCAAAATCAATTAATTAAATAAATTAAAATCGTTAAATTATCCGGGTTATTACACTCTCCCTCACTCAAAACTTTTCGTCCTCGAAAAGGAAGGAGGTAGAAGAATGGAAACAACCAAAAGAAATAAACTTGAATTACATAATAAACAATTAATTTAAACTATATAAATTTCAATTTAAATAATTTATATTCAACAATTTGTTGATTTGATTTCACATTTATTAATGTTAGGTACAAAAGGTTTCTTTCAAATGAAATTCGATTTAAATTCAATTAATTCAAGATATACACTTAAGTTGATTTAATTCAATTTATTAACTTCCAAAACAAAAATTTTCTTCTATTAATCACATCTATTATTAATTTAACTTATTATTCTATTTATCTCCATAAGCATTTTATAATTAAAATTTAAGTGAATAACATTTATTATACGCACTAAGATTTTATTTATAAAGACAATTTATATTGTATATTATCCAATTTTCTTAAATTACCAATTTCAAAAATCATAAATTTGAATAGTTATTTATTATAATCATATTTTATTCGACAAATTTAATTTTCTTTATTCCAAATTATTATTAAATTTACCCTATTTAATATCCTATTACATATATAAAGTACATTTACGTTTATTATAATCCCTCAATTTATTTAAAAAAAAATTAACATCATTTTGTACTATATAATATTAAATTACATAGTTAACTTTTGAAAATTTAGGCAAGTTATATATTTTGGAATGCAATTGAGTATTATACGAGTAAAATCTTCTAATTCAATTATTTAACTTTAAATATTTATTCAAAATTCTAGCTTTATTTATAATTAAAATCATCATTTAATCATAAATTCAATAATTAGATTTCCAATTCACTTTAAACCATTTAGAGATAATTATGTATATACTATATATATCAAATCAAATTAAATTTAAAATAATATACCCATATATATATAAATCAAATCATACTTAAGAAATTTAAATCGATTTAATTTCCAAAAACAGAATTGTAGCAAAGCTACAAATTGATCTCTCCACTTCGAAACTCGAAAATGAATGTCGATGATGCGGCCGTCATCACCGAAATTATTTTCCAGCGACAAAGAGAAGAGCACTTGATTAAACATCTAAAATCTCTATGAAATGATTTTTATTCGAAAATACTTTAGATAATACATTTTAAAACCTTTAAAACCAAGGTTTAAAATTTTCGGAAACTAAATTCACAAATTCTTGATTTAAATACATTTAAATTTCTAACAAATCTATAAACAAACCTTTTAATTCTATTTATTTTTATGTTGGAATAATCAATGATTTACAAAACAAATAGTGAAAATCAAATATTACCTTTCTGACAACCAATTCAGTTAACAATTCAATTTCAAAAAATTTATACTTATATGTAATATAATCATACAAGATTATTTTATTTACTAAATTTGAAAATACTATTGTGTCAGTTTGCCCTGTTCAAGTGTTTTGGAAATCCTATCGATAGCGCTGATCAGACGAATCGATCGAAAACCCAAATCAACATCAACAACTCAAACAACACAATAAAGAAAACATTTTTATATTAATAACACATGCACTACCTCGCTCGACGATACAAGGATGGATTTCAAAATAAGTATAGGGATTCAAATTTGATGGACTCAAATCAAAGAGAATTTGGATTCGAAGATAAGTTCGAAACAAAGATACGATGATTAAATAACAAAGTAGGAAGATTGATAAGTTTATATAAAATCGCGGGCAACCATAACCGGGTCGACCGTGACTTCAAGAATAAGATCGATGTGGAATTTCGAGGCAAATCGACATTCGATCTCAAGAAATAGAATTCAGGTATAGCAGGAGATAGATAGCATCGTAAACCGATTATACAGAAATCTCTGGTAAATCAATGTCTATTGTAAAGGAGTTTCACCCCTTTACAAATCGTTCGAAGTTTGGCGAGACCGCCAAGTTATTATGGAGATCATTCGAAGTGGAGTTATTGGATACTCCAGAATTCAGACGAATATGAATAGTGAGGGACAAGAATGAATTTCGGAACCGAGGGAACGTTCCAAAAATTCAAGGGAATTGAGTCAAAAGGAAGAGATTGAAACTCAAATGAGAGTGATTCTGTAAATACATTTACCCTATATGTTAAGTTTTTCCTAGAGCTACCAAAGCTCTGATACCAACTGTAACGACCCGCTATTTTGGACCATTCGCATCCATTATAAGTGTATAGGTAGACACTCATGCCGGAATTGAATTGCTCAAAATACCGCGTTGTTAATTTAAATTTGGCTGAACTGAACATATACAGTAAATAAATATAATCACAGATCACAGACACAGAGTAATAAGTGCAGCGGAAATAAAAGAGATAGTAGTTCATGAAGCTACTATATAAATGTATAAGTTACATCAGAGTTAAACCAGATACAACGGAAGAGTAACACGATACATCAGATACAAATCAGAATACATCACTGGAATCATCGAATACTGAAAGCAGAATAGATGGCTGGATCTTTAAGCAAAGCTCCAACTTCAAAGGTGAGTCTCGAATACTGGTACACTCAGTCTGACACGAGCGTAAAGCAAAAACACAAGACACTCGAGTCAGGATTAACATTCTTATATTTATAAATCCAACTCAAGTGAAATAGCAACTGAAGCACAAGTAACTCAAAGGATGTTTGGAATAACCATCCTTTAAGGATCCGTTAAACTATCTACTATGTAGTAGTGTACGATAAGTAGATAATGCCTATCAGTAATATAAAGATATCAAAATAGTGTTAAGGCGTTACCATTATCCCCCTTAACACATTTTATATAAGCGTTATAGTCTATACAGCACTGTAAACTCCACCGTAAACTAGTGGGATATCAGGGAGTACTCCATAGGTATAACACAAAACAAATTCGTAGTGGGCGCGTATATAGGAATACAAGTATGACAAGGCACATGAGGCAATACCCAAGGTAGTGAAACTACCATTTGCCTGATCCGGACTGGTGAAAACGCATCGCCGCAGCGATCGCAACACCGCGAAACAACACTCCCAAAATCAAGGGTGCACCAATCGACAACAAGTAATGAGTAGTTTTTGAAGAAGTGTGTTCGCTCGAGGTAGCTAGCCCCATTTGGCCCGGCACGGCTCCTGTTTTAGTCATTTCCAATTTGACACAAGTGTCAAGGCTATCCATTATCGTTCTCTTTCTTCAGTCATCATGTACATCATTCCAACCACTTCATTCTGGATCACACTCCGCGCATAGTTATTAAAGTGGTTTTCAGTTTAGACAGAGAGTATGTCCATAACCGATTCCGGTTTCTTTAATAACTTTCGTGATTATTACACCGATTGGTCGTTTATTTATTTCAAAACCAAATCAAATCTCAATTTCAATTAGAATTTGTAAAACAACATTCCATTTGTCCTTCTAAAACAATTCCCATAATTTACCTTTCAAAACATCCACATTCATAATTTCAAAATCTTATAATTCAATTTCAATTTCTATTTAAAACAATTCAAATATTGATTCAAGTTCGTATACAAGTTTCATTCCGAAATCATTTAAATTAATTTAATTTAACATTCAAATCAATTTAAATTCATTGATCGATTTCATTCAATATTTGTTAAGTTGATTTGTCATTCAAAACAATTTCTATTAAATTTCCAATTCGTTAAATCGATTACTTACGTTCAACTTTATTATATCAAAACTTCAAATTGTATTAAATTAGATTTGTCAAATCAATCCTTTAAAATTACAAGTCTTACATTAATTTCAATAAATCATATTTTATTTCTTGTTAAAGAAATTCAATTCCACTTATTTACTTACTTAAATAATTTTCCAAACTTAATTAATAAAGAAACTCAATTTCAATTATTCAAGAAGTTCAATTCCACTTATTAAAGAATTCAATTTATTTAATTATTAAATAATTCAATCTTATTTAATTACTTAATAATTTCAAAACTTAATTATTAAATAATTTCAAACTCATTTATTAATAATTCCAAATTTTAAAACGACGTTCATTCATTATCTACAATGTTAATATTTTGATTCAAATTATTAAATATTAACATTTCCTTCCATTAAAATTCAAATTCCAACTTCGTTTCAAAGCATATTATTTATTCAAATAAAATCTTCATTTTTATTTTAAAATCAAATCATTGACCAATCGGGTTTTATTTAATTCTCTATCCTAAGTCAAGTTCATTTGGGTATTTATCATTTCAACCCGATTCCAATTCAATTCAAAATCAAACATAGCAAAGGGAACTTGTAGTGTGATAACTGGGATGGTGTCAAAGTAAATAAACAAGCAATAACAACAACCAATGTCAATCCAATAATCAATTCAAATAATCCCGAAATAATCGTATCAATTCACATTGTTGTTTGTGCAAATTAATATAATTATTTCTAGAATCTACACTATCATTTCATGCAGATTAAAGATTATTCCACTAATTATTTACACGGTTCTTCACTTGTCATTCAATTTCAATTTTACACTATAACAATTAATCCAATCTACGTCGATGGTTCAAAGTGTAATTATCACTATTCTACATGTCAATTAATTTAACAATTAAAAGGAGTCATATTCCACTAATCAAATTTAACATATAAATCAGTTTTAAAATCGTTAACTATCCTATATCCATTTCAATTTTGCATACTATTTATCATTTAACTCTAACAATTTAACGTCCAATATAAACATCAACAATCAATCAATTATCAGCCAAACTGTATTATCATCGCATAAATAATTAACAGATAATGGTGTCAGATGTCACAGGTGAACTGATACAGTTAATAGCATAAATAACAGTAGCATATTTCAATTGTCATTTCAATTGAAATCAGATTTAATAAATAAAAGAACATTAATCGTGAGTGATTGCTCACCTTCCGAGGCTAGAGATCGAGAATAGACAACGAAGTTGAGTTACGAATTGCAAGCACGTCCTCCAAAATAAACTAGATTGGCACGAATTGACGAGCAAAGCTGGTAAATAGGAATTGCCGAAATCAAATCAAAACATTTAACATAGCAACAAATAAAAAACATGTCCTGCGTCAAAATTTAACAATATAATTCTATGTGTTACCGAGATCGAAATGGTCTGAAATTTGGTATGAATAAAGATCAAAACTTGTATTTCAAACTGCAAAAGAATCACTTAATTTGGACAAGAGACGAGAAAAGTTACGATGTCACCAACATAGACTCAGGCCATGTTGCGACTGTCAAATGTTCAGGTCAGAAAACCCCTCTGGGTCTGACTTTCGGGTAAGAAACAGAGGACTGAATCACCTCGTATGAAGCTATAATTTTATATACAGAAAGTAGAAAACTCTATCTTTTAAACAAAAAAGGAATCACTGTATTCCGATGTAAGACAGAAGAGATACGATGCGTCAAACATGAACTCAGGTCGTGTTTGCAGCAATGTAAAATAATTTCAAGTACAAAAGAACAGCTGCCTAGGTCTAACTTCCAGATCCTCGACCACTAATCAAACGATGTCGGATTTTTCTGAAATTAGACAGGCATAAACTAGGTAACTTCGACTCTTTTTTAAAAATAAAATTAACCCATTCCGATAAAACATGAGTGAGATATGATATCGTGAACATGAAGTCTAACTGCTGTTCAGCAAAAAAATAATAAACGTGCGACTACCAGCTTCACTTAGTCTAGCACCATAAAAAACACGCAGCCAGTAGAAATAATATCCTTTAGCATATACTTTCTTTTTAATAATATATACAGTAAGCAAAAATCTACTACATATATATATAACTTATATATTGTAAACAATTTTTTTAGTACTGTCAAGCCACAAATATGTATCCAAACCAAAAATAGAACAAAAGAAATATTCTAAACTATATAGAAGTTCATGACTGACTTATTACATACTTATAGGCTATATAACAACTTATAAAACTAAGAAATGTTCATACCTTAAAAATGAAGCATAATATACATGGACGTGTAAACCCATCCAAGAAAGGAGGAGGCCGAGCATGGAAAGGGGGTGGCAGTGGGTAGAGAGCGGCGCACGGAAGGCAGGTGATTGCAAGGAGGCGCTGGCAAAGGTTTCGAGGCCAGTTGCGCGTTGGATGGCGCGAGCAGGTGGGGAGGTGCTACGCCGGTGAGTGCTGGGTGCTGATGTGAACGGGCGACGGTGTGGAGTGGCTTTTCATGGCTATGGTGCTAGCGTAAATGAAGGGGAGAGGAGAAGCTTGGTCACAGTGAGGAGGATGGCGAGAGGAGGAGCGGAGATGGCGGACTTGGCTGCGGTCGAATTTAAAGCGGAGGTGAGATGAGTGGAGACGTGTGTGCTGTAGCGGGAAGAGGAAGAAGGGTTGACGCATGCTTTTGGTCATGAACAACAAACAAAATAAAAGTGACAGAGTAACAAGAATGAACAAGGGAAAACAAGTTTGGTTTCCTATTTATTTTTTTCTTCAAGTTTCAAGATGACACAAAAAAGTAGGAGGTGAATGGTTTTAAAATGAAAAGCTGTTTAATTTTTATCCGTTGTAAAGAAAAAGAAAAATATATATAATTTGAACGGACACAGAAGTCAAAGTTAAGCGGGTACTGGTATGGCTATTTGTTTCACGGCTATCACCATGTACCAGATATCAAAACATAGAAATGAATATATCATCGAGATCAGCACGACGAGACGATTAAAACGGTATACCGATATCAGCGGTTCGATTGAATTATAAAAATTCGAATTTTCTACCAGTGGAAAATGCAAGAAAACGCAGAAAAATAAGATCGACGGAGCTAAAGATGTCCGAATTTTGAAAAACGAAAAATGACGTCTTGCTCAGAAGATGATTTAGAATTTTTCTATGTAAAAATATTTAAGTTTCGGAAACGCTTTATTTTCATCGATTACTAACTGATTAAAATTAAAATAGATTACACAATAAAATGAACTTCCATATTTTTGGATGGAAATTTATCAGTTGCTATGTTTAAGTAGACGCATTTCAAATGTCAAATTTATTATTTCAAATTTTATTATTTAAAATTTCACTCAAAATCAATTAATTAAATAAATTAAAATCGTTAAAATATCCGGGTTATTACACTCTCCCCCATTCAAAACTTTTCGTCCTCGAAAAGGAAGGAGGTAGAAGAATGGAAACAACCAAAAGAAATAGACTTGAATTACATAATAAACAATTAATTTAAACTATATAAATTTCAATTTAAATAATTTATATTCAACAATTTGTTGATTTGATTTCACATTTATTAATGTTAGGTACAAAAGGTTTCTTTCAAATGAAATTCGATTTAAATTCAATTAATTCAAGATATACACTTAAGTTGATTTAATTCAATTTATTAACTTCCAAAACAAAAAATTTCTTCTATTAATCACACCTATTATTTATTTAACTTATTATTCTATTTATCTCCATAAGCATTTTATAATTAAAATTTAAGTGAATAACATTTATTATACGCACTCACATTTTATTTATAAAGACAATTTATATTGTATATTATCCAATTTTCTTAAATTACCAATTTCAAAAATCATAAATTTGAATAGTTATTTATTATAATCATATTTTATTCGACAAATTTAATTTTCTTTATTCCAAATTACTATTAAATTTACCCTATTTAATATCCTATTACATATATAAAGTACATTTACGTTTATTATAACCACTCAATTTATTTTAAAAAAATTAACATCATTTTGTACTATATAATATTAAATTACATAGTTAACTTTTGAAAATTTAGGCAAGTTATATATTTTGGAATGCAATTGAGTATTATACAAGTAAAATCTTCTAATTCAATTATTTAACTTTAAATATTTATTCAAAATTCTAGCTTTATTTATAATTAAAATCATCATTTAATCATAAATTCAATAATTAGATTTCCAATTCACTTTAAACCATTTAGAGATAATTATGTATATACTATATATATCAAATCAAATTAAATTTAAAATAATATACCCATATATATATAAATCAAATCATACTTAAGAAATTTAAATCGATTTAATTTCCAAAAACAGAACTGTAGCAAAGCTACAAATTGATCTCTCCACTTCGAAACTCGAAAATGAATGTCGATGATGCGGCCGTCATCACTGAAATTATTTTCCAGCGACAAAGAGAAGAGCACTTGATTAAACATCTAAAATCTCTATGAAATGATTTTTATTCGAAAATACTTTAGATAATACATTTTAAAACCTTTAAAACCAAGGTTTGAAATTTTCGGAAACTAAATTCACAAATTCTTGATTTAAATACATTTAAATTTCTAACAAATCTATAAACAAACCTTTTAATTCTATTTATTTTTATGTTGGAATAATCAATGATTTACAAAACAAATAGTGAAAATCAAATATTACCTTTCTGACAACCAATTCAGTTAACAATTCAATTTCAAAAAATTTATACTTATATGTAATATAATCATACAAGATTATTTTATTTACTAAATTTGAAAATACTATTGTGTCAGTTTGCCCTGTTCAAGTGTTTTGGAAATCCTATCAATAGCGTTGATCAGACGAATCGATCGAAAACCCAAATCAACATCAACAACTCAAACAACACAATAAAGAAAACTTTTTATATTAATAACACATGCACTACCTCGCTCGACGATACAAGGATGGATTTCAAAATAAGTATAGGGATTCAAATTTAATGTACTCAAATCAAAGAGAATTTGGATTCGAAGATAAGTTCGAAACAAAGATATGATGATTAAATAACAAAGTAGGAAGATTGATAAGTTTATATAAAATCGCGGGCAACCATAATCGGGTCGACCGTGACTTCAAGAATAAGATCGATGTGGAATTTCGAGGCAAATCGACATTCGATCTCAAGAAATAGAATTCAGGTATAGCAAGAGATAGATAGCATCGTAAACCGATTATACAGAAATCTCTGGTAAATCAATGTCTATTGTAAAGGAGTTTCACCCCTTTATAAATCGTTCGAAGTTTGGCGAGACCGCCAAGTTATTATGGAGATCATTCGAAGTGGAGTTATTGGATACTCCAGAATTCAGACGAATATGAATAGTGAGGGACAAGAATGAATTTCGGAACCGAGGGAACGTTCCAAAAATTCAAGGGAATTGAGTCAAAAGGAAGAGATTGAAACTCAAATGAGAGTGATTCTGTAAATACATTTACCCTATATGTTAAGTTTTGCCTAGAGCTACCAAAGCTTTGATACCAACTGTAACGACCCGCTATTTTGGACCATTCGCATCCATTATAAGTGTATAGGTAGACACTCATGTCGGAATTGAATTGCTCAAAATACCGCGTTGTTAATTTAAATTTGGCAGAACTGAACATATACAGTAAATAAATATAATCACAGATCACAGACACAGAGTAATAAGTGCAGCGGAAATAAAAGAGATAGTAGTTCATGAAGCTACTATATAAATGTATAAGTTACATCAAAGTTAAACCAGATACAACGGAAGATTAACACGATACATCAGATACAAATCAGAATACATCACTGGAATCATCGAATACTGAAAGCAGAATAGATGGCTGGATCTTCAAGCAAAGCTCCAACTTCAAAGGTGAGTCTCGAATACTGGTACACTCAGTCTGACCCGAGCGTAAAGCAAAAACACAAGACACTAGAGTCAGGATTAACATTCTTATATTTATAAATCCAACTCAAGTGAAATAGCAACTGAAGCACAAGTAACTCAAAGGATGTTTGGAATAACCATCCTTTAAGGATCCTTTAAACTATCTACTATGTAGTAGTGTACGATAAGTAGATAATGCCTATCAGTAATATAAAGATATCAAAATAGTGTTAAGGCGTTACCATTATCCCCCTTAACACATTTTATATAAGCGTTATAGTCTATACAGCACTGTAAACTCCACCGTAAACTAGTGGGATATCAGGGAGTACTCCATAGGTATAACACAAAACAAATTCGTAGTGGGCGCGTATATAGGAATACAAGTATGACAAGGCACATGAGGCAATACCCAAGGTAGTGAAACTACCGTTTGCCTGATCCGGACTGGTGAAAACGCATCGCCGCAGCGATCGCAACACCGCGAAACAACACTCCCAAAATCAAGGGTGCACCAATCGACAACAAGTAATGAGTAGTTTTCGAAGAAGTGTGTTCGCTCGAGGTAGCTAGCCCCCATTTGGCCCGGCACGGCTCCTGTTTTAGTCATTTCCAATTTGACACAAGTGTCAAGGCTATCCATTATCGTTCTCTTTCTTCATTCATCACGTACATCATTCCAACCACTTCATTCTGGATCACACTCCGCGCATAGTTATTAAAGTGGTTTTCGGTTTAGACAGAGAGTATGTCTATAACCGATTCCGGTTTCTTTAATAACTTTCGTGATTATTACACCGATTGGTCGTTTATTTATTTCAAAACCAAATCAAATCTCAATTTCAATTAGAATTTGTAAAACAACATTCCATTTGTCCTTCTAAAACAATTCCCATAATTTACCTTTCAAAACATCCACATTCATAATTTCAAAATCTTATAAATCAATTTCAATTTCTTTTTAAAACAATTCAAATATTGATTCAAGTTCATATACAAGTTTCATTCCGAAATCATTTAAATTAATTTAATTTAACATTCAAATCAATTTAAATTCATTGATCGATTTCATTCAATATTTGTTAAGTTGATTTGTCATTCAAAACAATTTCTATTAAATTTCCAATTAGTTAAATCAATTAATTACGTTCAACTTTATTATATCAAAACTTCAAATTGTATTAAATTAGATTTGTCAAATCAATCCTTTAAAATTACAAGTCTTACATTAATTTCATTAAATCACATTTTATTTCTTGTTAAAGAAATTCAATTCCACTTATGTACTTACTTAAATAATTTTCCAAACTTAATTAATAAAGAAACTCAATTTCAATTATTCAAGAAGTTCAATTCCACTTATTAAAGAATTCAATTTATTTAATTATTAAATAATTCAATCTTATTTAATTACTTAATAATTTCAAAACTTAATTATTAAATAATTTCAAACTCATTTTTTAATAATTCCAAATTTTAAAACGACGTTCATTCATTATCTACAATGTTAATATTTTGATTCAAATTATTAAATATTAACATTTCCTTCCATTAAAATTCAAATTCCAACTTCGTTTCAAAGCATATTATTTATTCAAATAAAATCTTCATTTTTATTTTAAAATCAAATCATTGACCAATCGGGTTTTATTTAATTCTCTATCCTAAGTCAAGTTCATTTGGGTATTTATCATTTCAACCCGATTCCAATTCAATTCAAAATCAAACATAGCAAAGGGAACTTGTAGTGTGATAACTGGGATGGTGTCAAAGTAAATAAACAAGCAATAACAACAACCAATGTCAATCCAATAATCAATTCAAATAATCCCGAAATAATCGTATCAATTCACATTGTTGTTTGTTGAAATTAATATAATTATTTCTAGAATCTACACTATCATTTCATGCAGATTAAAGATTATTCCACTAATTATTTATACGGTTCTTCACTTGTCATTCAATTTCAATTTTACACTACAACAATTAATCCAATCTACGTCGATGGTTCAAAGTGTAATTATCACTACTCCATATGTCAATTAATTTAACAATTAAAAGGGGTCATATTCCACTAATCAAATTTAACATATAAATCAGTTTTAAAATCATTAACTATCCTATATCCATTTCAATTTTGCATACTATTTATCATTTAACACTAACAATTTAACGTCCAATATAAACATCAACAATCAATCAATTATCAGCCAAACTGTATTATCATCGCATAAATAATTAACAGATAATGGTGTCAGATGTCACAGGTGAACTGATACAGTTAATTGCATAAATAACAGTAGCATATTTCAATTGTCATTTCAATTGAAATCAGATTTAATAAATAAAAGAACATTAATCGTGAGTGATTGCTCACCTTCCGAGGCTAGAGATCGAGAATAGACAACGAAGTTGAGTTACGAATTGCAAGCACGTCCTCCAAAATAAACTAGATTGGCACGAATCGACGAGCAAAGCTGGTAAATAGGAATTGCCGAAATCAAATCAAAACATTTAACATAGCAACAAATAAAAAACATGTCCTGCGTCAAAGTTTAACAATATAATTCTATGTGTTACCGAGATCGGAATGGTCTGAAATTTGGTATGAATAAAGATCAAAACTTGTATTTCAAACTGCAAAAGAATCACTTAATTTGGACAAGAGACGAGAAAAGTTACGATGTCACCAACATAGACTCAGGCCATGTTGCGACTGTCAAATGTTCAGGTCAGAAAACCCCTCTGGGTCTGACTTTCGGGTAAGAAACAGAGGACTGAATCACCTCGTATGAAGCTATAATTTTATATACAGAAAGTAGAAAACTCTATCTTTTAAACAAAAAAGGAATCACTGTATTCCGACGTAAGACAGAAGAGATACGATGCGTCAAACATGAACTCAGGTCGTGTTTGCAGCAGTGTAAAATAATTTCAAGTACAAAAGAACAGCTGCCTGGGTCTAACTTCCAGATCCTCGACCACTAAACAAACGATGTCAAATTTTGCTGAAATTCGACAGGCATAAACTAGGTAACTTCGACTCTTTTTTAAAAATAAAATTAACCCATTTCGATAAAACATGAGTGAGATATGATATCGTGAACATGAAGTCTAACTGCTGTTCAGCAAAAAAATAATAAACATGCAACTACCAGCTTCACTTAGTCTAGCACCATAAAAAACACGCAGCCAGTAGAAATAATATCCTTTAGCATATACTTTCTTTTTAATAATATATACAGTAAGCAAAAATCTACTACATATATATATAACTTATATATTGTAAACAAATTTTTTTTAGTACTGTCAAGCCACAAATATGTATCCAAACCAAAAATAGAACAAAAGAAATATTCTAAACTGTATAGAAGTTCATGACTGACTTATTACATACTTATAGGCTATATAACAACTTATAAAACTAAGAAATGTTCATACCTTAAAAATGAAGCATAATATACATGGACGTGTAAACCCATCCAAGAAAGGAGGAGGCCGAGCATGGAAAGGGGGTGGCAGTGGGTAGAGAGCGGCGCACGGAAGGCAGGTGATTGCAAGGAGGCGCTGGCAAAGGTTTCGAGGCCAGTTGCGCGTTGGATGGCGCGAGCAGGTGGGGAGGTGCTGCGCCGGTGAGTGCTGGGTGCTGATGTGAACGGGCGACGGTGTGGAGTGGCTTTTCATGGATATGGTGCTAGCGTAAATGAAGGGGAGAGGAGAAGCTTGGTCACGGTAAGGAGGATGGTGAGAGGAGGAGTGGAGATGGCGGACTTGGCTGCGGTCGAATTTAAAGCGGAGGTGAGATGAGTGGAGACGTGTGTGCTGTAGCGGGAAGAGGAAGAAGGGTTGACGCATGCTTTTGGTCATGAACAGCAAACAAAATAAAAGTGACAGAGTAACAAGAATGAACAAGGGAAAACAAGTTTGGTTTCCTATTTATTTTTTTCTTCAAGTTTCAAGATGACACAAAAAAGTAGGAGGTGAATGGTTTTAAAATGAAAAGCTGTTTAATTTTTATCCATTGTAAAGAAAAAGAAAAATATATATAATTTGAACGGACACAGAAGTCAAAGTTAAGCGGGTACTGGTATGGCTATTTGTTTCACGGCTATCACCGTGTACCAGATATCAAAACATAGAAATGAATATATCATCGAGATCAGCACAACGAGACGATTAAAACGGTATACCGATATCAGCGGTTCGATTGAATTATAAAAATTCGAATTTTCTACCAGTGGAAAATGCAAGAAAATGCAGAAAAATAAGATCGACAGAGCTAAAGATGTCCGAATTTTGAAAAACGAAAAATGACATCTTGCTCAGAAGATGATTTAGAATTTTTCTATGTAAAAATATTTAAGTTTCGGAAACGCTTTATTTTCATCGATTACTAACTGATTAAAATTAAAATAGATTACACAATAAAATGAACTTCCATATTTTTGGATGGAAATTTACCAGTTGCTATGTTTAACTAGACGCATTTCAAATGTCAAATTTATTATTTCAAATTTTATTATTTAAAATTTCACTCAAAATCAATTAATTAAATAAATTAAAATCGTTAAAATATCCGGGTTATTACACTCTCCCCCACTCAAAACTTTTCGTCCTCGAAAAGGAAGGAGGTAGAAGAATGGAAACAACCAAAAGAAATAGACTTGAATTACATAATAAACAATTAATTTAAACTATATAAATTTCAATTTAAATAATTTATATTCAACAATTTGTTGATTTGATTTCACATTTATTAATGTTAGGTACAAAAGGTTTCTTTCAAATGAAATTCGATTTAAATTCAATTAATTCAAGATATACACTTAAGTTGATTTAATTCAATTTATTAACTTCCAAAACAAAAATTTTCTTCTATTAATCACACCTATTATTTATTTAACTTATTATTCTATTTATCTCCATAAGCATTTTATAATTAAAATTTAAGTGAATAACATTTATTATACGCACTCACATTTTATTTATAAAGACAATTTATATTGTATATTATCCATTTTTCTTAAATTACCAATTTCAAAAATCATAAATTTGAATAGTTATTTATTATAATCATATTTTATTCGACAAATTTAATTTTCTTTATTCCAAATTATTATTAAATTTACCCTATTTAATATCCTATTACATATATAAAGTACATTTACGTTTATTATAACCACTCAATTTATTTTAAAAAAAATTAACATCATTTTGTACTGTATAATATTAAATTACATAGTTAACTTTTGAAAATTCAGGCAAGTTATATATTTTGGAATGCAATTGAGTATTATACAAGTAAAATCTTCTAATTCAATTATTTAACTTTAAATATTTATTCAAAATTCTAGCTTTATTTATAATTAAAATCATCATTTAATCATAAATTCAATAATTAGATTTCCAATTCACTTTAAACCATTTAGAGATAATTATGTATATACTATATATATCAAATCAAATTAAATTTAAAATAATATACCCATATATATATATAAATCAAATCATACTTAAGAAATTTAAATCGATTTAATTTCCAAAAATAGAACTGTAGCAAAGCTACAAATTGATCTCTCCACTTCGAAACTCGAAAATGAATGTCGATGATGCGGCCGTCATCACCGAAATTATTTTCAAGCGACAAAGAGAAGAGCACTTGATTAAACATCTAAAATCTCTATGAAATGATTTTTATTCGAAAATACTTTAGATAATACATTTTAAAACCTTTAAAACCAAGGTTTGAAATTTTTGGAAACTAAATTCTCAAATTCTTGATTTAAATACATTTAAATTTCTAACAAATCTATAAACCAACCTTTTAATTCTATTTATTTTTATGTTGGAATAATCAATGATTTACAAAACAAATAGTGAAAATCAAATATTACCTTTCTGACAACCAATTCAGATAACAATTCAATTTCAAAAAATTTATACTTATATGTAATATAATCATACAAGATTATTTGATTTACTAAATTTGAAAATACTATTGTGTCAGTTTGCCCTGTTCAAGTGTTTTGGAAATCCTATCGATAGCGTTGATCAGACGAATCGATCGAAAACCCAAATCAACATCAACAACTCAAACAACACAATAAAGAAAACATTTTTATATTAATAACACATGCACTACCTCGCTCGACGATACAAGGATGGATTTCAAAATAAGTATAGGGATTCAAATTTGATGGACTCAAATCAAAGAGAATTTGGATTCGAAGATAAGTTCGAAACAAAGATATGATGATTAAATAACAAAGTAGGAAGATTGATAAGTTTATATAAAATCGCGGGCAACCATAACCGGGTCGACCGTGACTTCAAGAATAAGATCGATGTGGAATTTCGAGGCAAATCGACATTCGATCTCAAGAAATAGAATTCAGGTATAGCAGGAGATAGATAGCATCGTAAACCGATTATACAGAAATCTCTGGTAAATCAATGTCTATTGTAAAGGAGTTTCACCCCTTTACAAATCATTCGAAGTTTGGCGAGACCGTCAAGTTATTATGGAGATCATTCGAAGTGGAGTTATTGGATACTCCAGAATTCAGACGAATATGAATAGTGAGGGACAAGAATGAATTTCAGAACTGAGGGAACGTTCCAAAAATTCAAGGGAATTGAGTCAAAAGGAAGAGATTGAAACTCAAATGAGAGTGATTCTGTAAATACATTTACCCTATATGTTAAGTTTTGCCTAGAGCTACCAAAGCTCTGATACCAACTGTAACGACCCGCTATTTTGGACCATTCACATCCATTATAAGTGTATAGGTAGACACTCATGCCGGAATTGAATTGCTCAAAATGCCGCGTTGTTAATTTAAATTTGGCAGAACTAAAAATATACAATAAGTAAATATAATCACAGATCACAGACACAGAGTAATAAGTGCAGCGGAAATAAAAGAGATAGTAGTTCATGAAGCTACTATATAAATGTATAAGTTACATCAGAGTTAAACCAGATACAACGGAAGAGTAACACGATACATCAGATACAAATCAGAATACATCACTGGAATCATTGAATACTGAAAGCAGAATAGATGGCTGGATCTTCAAGCAAAGCTCCAACTTCAAAGGTGAGTCTCGAATACTGGTACACTCAGTCTGACCCGAGCGTAAAGCAAAAACACAAGACACTCGAGTCAGGATTAACATTCTTATATTTATAAATCCAACTCAAGTGAAATAGCAACTGAAGCACAAGTAACTCAAAGGTTGTTTGGAATAACCATCCTTTAAGGATCCGTTAAACTATCTACTATGTAGTAGTGTACGATAAGTAGATAATGCCTATCAGTAATATAAAGATATCAACATAGTGTTAAGGCGTTACCATTATCCCCCTTAACACATTTTATATAAGCATTATAGTCTATACAGCACTGTAAACTCCACCGTAAACTAGTGGGATATCAGGGAGTACTCCATAGGTATAACACAAAACAAATTCTTAGTGGGCGCGTATATAGGAATACAAGTATGACAAGGCACATGAGGCAATACCCAAGGTAGTGAAACTACCGTTTGCCTGATCCGGACTGGTGAAAACGCATCGCTGCAGCGTTCGCAACACCGCGAAACAACACTCCCAAAATCAAGGGTGCACCAATCGACAACAAGTAATGAGTAGTTTTCGAAGAAGTGTGTTCGCTCGAGGTAGCTAGCCCCCATTTGGCCCGGCACGGCTCCTGTTTTAGTCATTTCCAATTTGACACAAGTGTCAAGGCTATCCATTATCGTTCTCTTTCTTCAGTCATCACGTACATCATTCCAACCACTTCATTCTGGATCACACTCCGCGCATAGTTATTAAAGTGGTTTTCGGTTTAGACAGAGAGTATGTCCATAACCGATTTCAGTTTCTTTAATAACTTTCGTGATTATTACACCGATTGGTCATTTATTTATTTCAAAACCAATTCAAATCTCAATTTCAATTAGAATTTGTAAAACAACATTCCATTTGTCCTTCTAAAACAATTCCCATAATTTACCTTTCAAAACATCCATATTCATAATTTCAAAATCTTACAATTCAATTTCAATTTCTATTTAAAACAATTCAAATATTGATTCAAGTTCGTATACAAGTTTCATTCCGAAATCATTTAAATTAATTTAATTTAACATTCAAATCAATTTAAATTCATTGATCGATTTCATTCAATATTTGTTAAGTTGATTTGTCATTCAAAACAATTTCTATTAAATTTCCAATTCGTTAAATCAATTACTTACGTTCAACTTTATTATATCAAAACTTCAAATTGTATTAAATTAGATTTGTCGAATCAATCCTTTAAAATTACAAGTCTTACATTAATTTCAATAAATCACATTTTATTTCTTGTTAAAAAATTAAATTCCACTTATTTACTTACTTAAATAATTTTCCAAACTTAATTAATAAAGAAACTCAATTTCAATTATTCAAGAAGTTCAATTCCACTTATTAAAGAATTCAATTTATTTAATTATTAAATAATTCAATCTTATTTAATTACTTAATAATTTCAAAACTTAATTATTAAATAATTTCAAACTCATTTATTAATAATTCCAAATTTTAAAACGACGTTCATTCATTATCTACAATGTTAATATTTTGATTCAAATTATTAAATATTAACATTTCCTTCCATTAAAATTCAAATTCCAACTTCGTTTCAAAGCATATTATTTATTCAAATAAAATCTTCATTTTTATTTTAAAATCAAATCATTGACCAATCGGGTTTTATTTAATTCTCTATCCTAAGTCAAGTTCATTTGGGTATTTATCATTTCAACCCGATTCCAATTCAATTCAAAATCAAACATAGCAAAGGGAACTTGTAGTGTGATAA
Source organism: Allium fistulosum (assembly GCA_030737815.1). NCBI lineage: Eukaryota > Viridiplantae > Streptophyta > Magnoliopsida > Asparagales > Amaryllidaceae > Allium > Allium fistulosum. The sequence goes on along the minus strand of CM060904.1, from coordinate 1,185,307,340 downwards.
CTGAGATGGTGTCAAAGTAAATAAACAAGCAATAACAACAACTAATGTCAATCCAATAATCAATTCAAATAATCCCGAAATAATCGTATCAATTCACATTGTTGTTTGTGCAAATTAATATAATTATTTCTAGAATCTACACTATCATTTCATGCAGATTAAAGATTATTCCACTAATTATTTATACGGTTCTTCACTTGTCATTCAATTTCAATTTTACACTACAACAATTAATCCAATCTACGTCGATGGTTCAAAGTGTAATTATCACTATTCTACATGTCAATTAATTTAACAATTAAAAGGGGTCATATTCCACTAATCAAATTTAACATATAAATCAGTTTTAAAATCGTTAACTATCCTATATCCATTTCAATTTTGCATACTATTTATCGTTTAACACTAACAATTTAACGTCCAATATAAACATCAACAATCAAACAATTATCAGCCAAACTGTATTATCATCGCATAAATAATTAACAGATAATGGTGTCAGATGTCACAGGTGAACTGATACGGTTAATAGCATAAATAACAGTAGCATATTTCAATTGTCATTTCAATTGAAATCAGATTTAATAAATAAAAGAACATTAATCGTGAGTGATTGCTCACCTTCCGAGGCTAGAGATCGAGAATAGACAACGAAGTGGAGTTACGAATTGCAAGCACGTCCTCCAAAATAAACTAGATTGGCACGAATCGATGAGCAAAGCTGGTAAATAGGAATTGCCGAAATCAAATCAAAACATTTAACATAGCAACAAATAAAAAACATGTCATGCGTTAAAGTTTAACAATATAATTCTATGTGTTACTGAGATCGAAATGGTCTGAAATTTGGTATGAATAAAGATCAAAACTTGTATTTCAAACTGCAAAAGAATCACTTAATTTGGACAAGAGACGAGAAAAGTTACGATGTCACCAACATAGACTCAGGCCATGTTGCGACTGTCAAATGTTCAGGTCAGAAAACCACTCTGGGTCTGACTTTCAGGTAAGAAACAGAGGACTGAATCACCTCGTATGAAGCTATAATTTTATATACAGAAAGTAGAAAACTCTATCTTTTAAACAAAAAAGGAATCACTGTATTCCGACGTAAGAAAGAAGAGATACGATGCGTCAAACATGAACTCAGGTCGTGTTTGCAGCAGTGTAAAATAATTTCAAGTACAAAAGAACAGCTGCCTGGGTCTAACTTCCAGATCCTCGACCACTAATCAAACGATGTCGGATTTTGCTGAAATTAGACAGGCATAAACTAGGTAACTTCGACTCTTTTTTAAAAATAAAATTAACCCATTCCGATAAAACATGAGTGAGATATGATATCGTGAACATGAAGTCTAACTGCTGTTCAGCAAAAAAATAATAAACATGCAACTACCAGCTTCACTTAGTCTAGCACCATAAAAAACACGCAGCCAGTAGAAATAATATCCTTTAGCATATACTTTCTTTTTAATAATATATACAGTAAGCAAAAATCTACTACATATATATATAACTTATATATTGTAAACAAATTTTTTTTAGTACTGTCAAGCCACAAATATGTATCCAAACCAAAAATAGAACAAAAGAAATATTCTAAACTGTATAGAAGTTCATGACTGACTTATTACATACTTATAGGCTATATAACAACTTATAAAACTAAGAAATGTTCATACCTTAAAAATGAAGCATAATATACATGGACGTGTAAACCCATCCAAGAAAGGAGGAGGCCGAGCATGGAAAGGGGGTGGCAGTGGGTAGAGAGCGGCGCACGGAAGGCAGATGATTGCAAGGAGGCGCTGGCAAAGGTTTCGAGGCCAGTTGCGCGTTGGATGGCGCGAGCAGGTGGGGAGGTGCTGCGCCGGTGAGTGCTGGGTGCTGATGTGAACGGGCGACGGTGTGGAGTGGCTTTTCATGGCTATGGTGCTAGCGTAAATGAAGGGGAGAGGAGAAGCTTGGTCACGGTGAGGAGGATGGCGAGAGGAGGAGCGGAGATGGCGGACTTGGCTGCGGTCGAATTTAAAGCGGAGGTGAGATGAGTGGAGACGTGTGTGCTGTAGCGGGAAGAGGAAAAAGGGTTGACGCATGCTTTTGGTCATGAACAGCAAACAAAATAAAAGTGACAGAGTAACAAGAATGAACAAGGGAAAACAAGTTTGGTTTCCTATTTATTTTTTTCTTCAAGTTTCAAGATGACACAAAAAAGTAGGAGGTGAATGGTTTTAAAATGAAAAGATGTTTAATTTTTATCCGTTGTAAAGAAAAAGAAAAATATATATAATTTGAACGGACACAGAAGTCAAAGTTAAGCGGGTACTGGTATGGCTATTTGTTTCATGGCTATCACCGTGTACCAGATATCAAAACATAGAAATGAATATATCATCGAGATCAGCACGACGAGACGATTAAAACGGTATACCGATATCAGCGGTTCGATTAAATTATAAAAATTCGAATTTTCTACCAGTGGAAAATGCAAGAAAACGTAGAAAAATAAGATCGACGGAGCTAAAGATGTCCGAATTTTGAAAAACGAAAAATGACGTCTTTCTCAGAAGATGATTTAGAATTTTTCTATGTAAAAATATTTAAGTTTCGGAAACGCTTTATTTTCATCGATTACTAACTGATTAAAATTAAAATAGATTACACAATAAAATGAACTTCCATATTTTTGGATGGAAATTTACCAGTTGCTATGTTTAACTAGACGCATTTCAAATGTCAAATTTATTATTTCAAATTTTATTATTTAAAATTTCACTCAAAATCAATTAATTAAATAAATTAAAATCGTTAAAATATCCAGGTTATTACACTCTCCCCCACTCAAAACTTTTCGTCCTCGAAAAGAAGGAGGTAGAAGAATGGAAACAACCAAAAGAAATAGACTTGAATTACATAATAAACAATTAATTTAAACTATATAAATTTCAATTTAAATAATTTATATTCAACAATTTGTTGATTTGATTTCACATTTATTAATGTTAGGTACAAAAGGTTTCTTTCAAATGAAATTCGATTTAAATTCAATTAATTCAAGATATACACTTAAGTTGATTTAATTCAATTTATTAACTTCCAAAACAAAAATTTTCTTCTATTAATCACATCTATTATTTATTTAACTTATTATTCTATTTATCTCCATAAGCATTTTATAATTAAAATTTAAGTGAATAACATTTATTATACGCACTCACATTTTATTTATAAAGACAATTTATATTGTATATTATCCAATTTTCTTAAATTACCAATTTCAAAAATCATAAATTTGAATAGTTATTTATTATAATCATATTTTATTCGACAAATTTAATTTTCTTTATTCCAAATTATTATTAAATTTACCCTATTTAATATCCTATTACATATATAAAGTACATTTACGTTTATTATAACCACTCAATTTATTTTAAAAAAAATTAACATCATTTTGTACTGTATAATATTAAATTACATAGTTAACTTTTGAAAATTTAGGCAAGTTATATATTTTGGAATGAAATTGAGTATTATACGAGTAAAATCTTCTAATTCAATTATTTAACTTTAAATATTTATTCAAAATTCTAGCTTTATTTATAATTAAAATCATCATTTAATCATAAATTCAATAATCAGATTTTCAATTCACTTTAAACCATTTAGAGATAATTATGTATATACTATATATATCAAATCAAATTAAATTTAAAATAATATACCCATATATATATATAAATCAAATCATACTTAAGAAATTTAAATCGATTTAATTTCCAAAAACAGAACTGTAGCAAAGCTACAAATTGATCTCTCCACTTCGAAACTCGAAAATGAATGTCGATGATGCGGCCGTCATCACCGAAATTATTTTCAAGCGACAAAGAGAAGAGCACTTGATTAAACATCTAAAATCTCTATGAAATGATTTTTATTCGAAAATACTTTAGATAATACATTTTAAAACCTTTAAAACCAAGGTTTGAAATTTTCGGAAACTAAATTCACAAATTCTTGATTTAAATACATTTAAATTTCTAACAAATCTATAAACAAACCTTTTAATTCTATTTATTTTTATGTTGGAATAATCAATGATTTACAAAACAAATAGTGAAAATCAAATATTACCTTTCTGACAACCAATTCAGTTAACAATTCAATTTCAAAAAATTTATACTTATATGTAATATAATCATACAAGATTATTTTATTTACTAAATTTGAAAATACTATTGTGTCAGTTTTCCCTGTTCAAGTGTTTTGGAAATCCTATCGATAGCGCTGATCAGACGAATCGATCGAAAACCCAAATCAACATCAACAACTCAAACAACACAATAAAGAAAACATTTTTATATTAATAACACATGCACTACCTCGCTCGACGATACAAGGATGGATTTCAAAATAAGTATAGGGATTCAAATTTGATGGACTCAAATCAAAGAGAATTTGGATTCGAAGATAAGTTCGAAACAAAGATATGATGATTAAATAACAAAGTAGGAAGATTGATAAGTTTATATAAAATCGCGGGCAACCATAACCGGGTCGACCGTGACTTCAAGAATAATATCGATGTGGAATTTTGAGGCAAATCGACATTCGATCTCAAGAAATAGAATTCAGGTATAGCAGGAGATAGATAGCATCGTAAACCGATTATACAGAAATCTCTGGTAAATCAATGTCTATTGTAAAGGAGTTTCACCCCTTTACAAATCATTCGAAGTTTGGCGAGACCGCCAAGTTATTATGGAGATCATTCGAAGTGGAGTTATTGGATACTCTAGAATTCAGACGAATATGAATAGTGAGGGACAAGAATGAATTTTGGAACCGAGGGAACGTTCCAAAAATTCAAGGGAATTGAGTCAAAAGGAAGAGATTGAAACTCAAATGAGAGTGTTTCTGTAAATAAATTTACCCTATATGTTAAGTTTTGCCTAGAGCTACCAAAGCTATGATACCAACTGTAACGACCCGCTATTTTGGACCATTCGCATCCATTATAAGTGTATAGGTAGACACTCATGCCGGAATTGAATTGCTCAAAATACCGCGTTGTTAATTTATATTTGGCAGAACTGAACATATACAGTAAATAAATATAATCACAGATCACAGACACAGAGTAATAAGTGCAGCGGAAATAAAAGAGATAGTAGTTCATGAAGCTACTATATAAATGTATAAGTTACATCAGAGTTAAACCAGATACAACGGAAGAGTAACACGATACATCAGATACAAATCAGAATACATCACTGGAATCATCGAATACTGAAAGCAGAATAGATTGCTGGATCTTCAAGCAAAGCTCCAACTTCAAAGGTGAGTCTCGAATACTGGTACACTCAGTCTGACCCGAGCGTAAAGCAAAAACACAAGACACTCGAGTCAGGATTAACATTCTTATATTTATAAATCCAACTCAAGTGAAATAGCAACTGAAGCACAAGTAACTCAAAGGATGTTTGGAATAACCATCCTTTAAGGATCCGTTAAACTATCTACTATGTAGTAGTGTACGATAAGTAGATAATGCCTATCAGTAATATAAAGATATCAAAATAGTGTAAGGCGTTACCATTATCCCCCTTAACACATTTTATATAAGCGTTATAGTCTATACAGCACTGTAAACTCCACCGTAAACTAGTGGGATATCAGGGAGTACTCCATAGGTATAACACAAAACAAATTCGTAGTGGGCGCGTATATAGGAATACAAGTATGACAAGGCACATGAGGCAATACCCAAGGTAGTGAAACTACCGTTTGCCTGATCCGGACTGGTGAAAACGCATCGCCGCAGCGATCGCAACACCGCGAAACAACACTCCCAAAATCAAGGGTGCACCAATCGACAACAAGTAATGAGTAGTTTTCGAAGAAGTGTGTTCGCTCGAGGTAGCTATCCCCCATTTGGCCCGGCACGGCTCCTGTTTTAGTCATTTCCAATTTGACACAAGTGTCAAGGCTATCCATTATCGTTCTCTTTCTTCAGTCATCACGTACATCATTCCAACCACTTCATTCTGGATCACACTCCACGCATAGTTATTAAAGTGGTTTTCGGTTTAGACAGAGAGTATGTCCATAACCGATTCCGGTTTCTTTAATAACTTTCGTGATTATTACACCGATTGGTCGTTTATTTATTTCAAAACCAAATCAAATCTCAATTTCAATTAGAATTTGTAAAACAACATTCCATTTGTCCTTCTAAAACAATTCCCATAATTTACCTTTCAAAACATCCACATTCATAATTTCAAAATCTTATAATTCAATTTCAATTTCTATTAAAAACAATTCAAATATTGATTCAAGTTCGTATACAAGTTTCATTCCGAAATCATTTAAATTAATTTAATTTAACATTCAAATCAATTTAAATTCATTGATCGATTTCATTCAATATTTGTTAAGTTGATTTGTCATTCAAAACAATTTCTATTAAATTTCCAATTCGTTAAATCAATTACTTACGTTCAACTTTATTATATCAAAACTTCAAATTGTATTAAATTAGATTTGTCAAATCAATCCTTTAAAATTACAAGTCTTACATTAATTTCAATAAATCATATTTTATTTCTTGTTAAAGAAATTCAATTCACTTATTTACTTACTTAAATAATTTTCCAAACTTAATTAATAAAGAAACTCAATTTCAATTATTCAAGAAGTTCAATTCCACTTATTAAAGAATTCAATTTATTTAATTATTAAATAATTCAATTTTATTTAATTACTTAATAATTTCAAAACTTAATTATTAAATAATTTCAAACTCATTTATTAATAATTCCAAATTTTAAAACGACGTTCATTCATTATCTACAATGTTAATATTTTGATTCAAATTATTAAATATTAACATTTCCTTCCATTAAAATTCAAATTCCAACTTCGTTTCAAAGCATATTATTTATTCAAATAAAATCTTCATTTTTATTTTAAAATCAAATCATTGACCAATCGGGTTTTATTTAATTCTCTATCCTAAGTCAAGTTCATTTGGGTATTTATCATTTCAACCCGATTCCAATTCAATTCAAAATCAAACATAGCAAAGGGAACTTGTAGTGTGATAACTGGGATGGTGTCAAAGTAAATAAACAAGCAATAACAACAACCAATGTCAATCCAATAATCAATTCAAATAATCCCGAAATAATCGTATCAATTCACATTGTTGTTTGTGCAAATTAATATAATTATTTCTAGAATCTACACTATCATTTCATGCAGATTAAAGATTATTCCACTAATTATTTACACGGTTCTTCACTTGTCATTCAATTTCAATTTTACACTACAACAATTAATCCAATCTACGTCGATGGTTCAAAGTGTAATTATCACTATTCTACATGTCAATTAATTTAACAATTAAAAGGGGTCATATTCCACTAATCAAATTTAACATATAAATCAGTTTTAAAATCGTTAACTATCCTATATCCATTTCAATTTTGCATACTATTTATCATTTAACACTAACAATTTAACGTCCAATATAAACATCAACAATCAATCAATTATCAGCTAAACTGTATTATCATCACATAAATAATTAACAGATAATGGTGTCAGATGTCACAGGTGAACTGATACAGTTAATAACATAAATAACAGTAGCATATTTCAATTGTCATTTCAATTGAAATCAGATTTAATAAATAAAAGAACATTAATCGTGAGTGATTGCTCACCTTCCGAGGCTAGAGATCGAGAATAGACAACGAAGTTGAGTTACGAATTGCAAGCACGTATTCCAAAATAAACTAGATTGGCATGAATCGACGAGCAAAGCTGGTAAATAAGAATTGCCGAAATCAAATCAAAACATTTAACATAGCAACAAATAAAAAACATGTCCTGCGTCAAAGTTTAACAATATAATTCTATGTGTTCCCGAGATCGAAATGGTCTGAAATTTGGTATGAATAAAGATCAAAACTTGTATTTCAAACTGCAAAAGAATCACTTAATTTGGACAAGAGACGAGAAAAGTTACGATGTCACCAACATAGACTCAGGCCTTGTTGCGACTGTCAAATGTTCAGGTCAGAAAACCCCTCTGGGTCTGACTTTCAGGTAAGAAACAGAGGACTGAATCACCTCGTATGAAACTATAATTTTATATACATAAAGTAGAAAACTCTATCTTTTAAACAAAAAAGGAATCACTGTATTCCGACGTAAGACAGAAGAGATACGATGCGTCAAACATGAACTCAGGTCGTGTTTGCAGCAATGTAAAATAATTTCAAGTACAAAAGAACAGCTGCCTGGGTCTAACTTCCAGATCCTGACCACTAATCAAACGATGTCGGATTTTGCTGAAATTAGACAGGCATAAACTAGGTAACTTCGACTCTTTTTTAAAAATAAAATTAACCCATTCCGATAAAACATGAGTGAGATATGATATCGTGAACATGAAGTCTAACTGCTGTTCAGCAAAAAAATAATAAACATGCGACTACCAGCTTCACTTAGTCTAGCACCATAAAAAACACGCAGCCAGTAGAAATAATATCCTTTAGCATATACTTTCTTTTTAATAATATATACAGTAAGCAAAAATCTACTACATATATATATATATATAACTTATATATTGTAAACAATTTTTTTTTTAGTACTGTCAAGCCACAAATATGTATCCAAACCAAAAATAGAACAAAAGAAATATTCTAAACTGTATAGAAGTTCATGACTGACTTATTACATACTTATAGGCTATATAACAACTTATAAAACTAAGAAATGTTCATACCTTAAAAATGAAGCATAATATACATGGACGTGTAAACTCATCCAAGAAAGGAGGAGGCCGAGCATGGAAATGGGGTGGCAGTGGGTAGAGAGCGGCGCACGGAAGGCAGGTGATTGCAAGGAGGCGCTGACAAAGGTTTCGAGGCCAGTTGCGCGTTGGATGGCGCGAGCAGGTGGGGAGGTGCTGCGCCGGTGAGTGCTGGGTGCTGATGTGAACGGGCGACGGTGTGGAGTGGCTTTTCATGGCTATGGTGCTAGCGTAAATGAAGGGGAGAGGAGAAGCTTGGTCACAGTGAGGAGGATGGCGAGAGGAGGAGCGGAGATGGCGGACTTGGCTGTGGTCGAATTTAAAGCAGAGGTGAGATGAGTGGAGACGTGTGTGCTGTAGCGGGAAGAGGAAGAAGGGTTGACGCATGCTTTTGGTCATGAACAGCAAACAAAATAAAAGTGACAGAGTAACAAGACTGAACAAGGGAAAACAAGTTTGGTTTCCTATTTATTTTTTTCTTCAAGTTTCAAGATGACACAAAAAAGTAGGAGGTGAATGGTTTTAAAATGAAAAGCTATTTAATTTTTATCCGTTGTAAAGAAAAAGAAAAATATATATAATTTGAACGGACACAGAAGTCAAAGTTAAGCGGGTACTGGTATGGCTATTTGTTTCACGGCTATCACCGTGTACCAGATATCAAAACATAGAAATGAATATATCATCGAGATCAGCACGACGAGACGATTAAAACGGTATACCGATATCAGCGGTTCGATTGAATTATAAAAATTCGAATTTTCTACCAGTGGAAAATGCAAGAAAACGCAGAAAAATAAGATCGACGGAGCTAAAGATGTCCGAATTTTGAAAAACGAAAAATGACGTCTTGCACAGAAGATGATTTAGAATTTTTCTATGTAAAAATATTTAAGTTTCGGAAACGCTTTATTTTCATCGATTACTAACTGATTAAAATTAACATAGATTACACAATATAATGAACTTCCATATTTTTGGATGGAACTTTATCAGTTGCTATGTTTAACTAGACGCATTTCAAATGTCAAATTTATTATTTCAAATTTTATTATTTAAAATTTCACTCAAAATCAATTAATTAAATAAATTAAAATCGTTAAAATATCCGGGTTATTACACTCTCCCCCATTCAAAACTTTTCGTCCTCGAAAAGGAAGGAGGTAGAAGAATGGAAACAACCAAAAGAAATAGACTTGAATTACATGATAAACAATTAATTTAAACTATATAAATTTCAATTTAAATAATTTATATTCAACAATTTGTTGATTTGATTTCACATTTATTAATGTTAGGTACAAAAGGTTTCTTTCAAATGAAATTCGATTTAAATTCAATTAATTCAAGATATACACTTAAGTTGATTTAATTCAATTTATTAACTTCCAAAACAAAAATTTTCTTCTATTAATCACACCTATTATTTATTTAACTTATTATTCTATTTATCTCCATAAGCATTTTATAATTAAAATTTAAGTGAATAACATTTATTATACGCACTCACATTTTATTTATAAAGACAATTTATATTGTATATTATCCAATTTTCTTAAATTACCAATTTCAAAAATCATAAATTTGAATAGTTATTTATTATAATCATATTTTATTCGACAAATTTAATTTTCTTTATTCCAAATTACTATTAAATTTACCCTATTTAATATCCTATTACATATATAAAGTACATTTACGTTTATTATAACCACTCAATTTATTTTAAAAAAAATTAACATCATTTTGTACTATATAATATTAAATTACATAGTTAACTTTTGAAAATTTAGGCAAGTTATATATTTTGGAATGCAATTGAGTATTATACAAGTAAAATCTTCTAATTCAATTATTTAAGTTTAAATATTTATTCAAAATTCTAGCTTTATTTATAATTAAAATCATCATTTAATCATAAATTCAATAATTAGATTTCCAATTCACTTTAAACCATTTAGAGATAATTATGTATATACTATATATATCAGATCAAATTAAATTTAAAATAATATACCCATATATATATAAATCAAATCAGACTTAAGAAATTTAAATCGATTTAATTTCCAAAATAGAACTGTAGCAAAGCTACAAATTGATCTCTCCACTTCGAAACTCGAAAATGAATGTCGATGATGCGGCCGTCATCACCGAAATTATTTTCCAGCGACAAAGAGAAGAGCACTTGATTAAACATCTAAAATCTCAATGAAATGATTTTTATTCGAAAATACTTTAGATAATACATTTTAAAACCTTTAAAACCAAGGTTTGAAATTTTCGGAAACTAAATTCACAAATTCTTGATTTAAATACATTTAAATTTCTAACAAATCTATAAACCAACCTTTTAATTCTATTTATTTTTATGTTGGAATAATCAATGATTTACAAAACAAATAGTGAAAATCAAATATTACCTTTCTGACAACCAATTCAGATAACAATTCAATTTCAATAAATTTATACTTATATGTAATATAATCATACAAGATTATTTGATTTACTAAATTTGAAAATACTATTGTGTCAGTTTGCCCTGTTCAAGTGTTTTGGAAATCCTATCGATAGCGTTGATTAGACGAATCGATCGAAAACCCAAATCAACATCAACAACTCAAACAACACAATAAAGAAAACATTTTTATATTAATAACACATGCACTACCTCGCTCGACGATACAAGGATGGATTTCAAAATAAGTATAGGGATTCAAATTTGATGGACTCAAATCAAAGAGAATTTGGATTCGAAGATAAGTTCGAAACAAAGATATGATGATTAAATAACAAAGTAGGAAGATTGATAAGTTTATATAAAATCGCGGGCAACCATAACCGGGTCGACCGTGACTTCAAGAATAAGATCGATGTGGAATTTCGAGGCAAATCGACATTCGATCTCAAGAAATAGAATTCAGGTATAGCAGGAGATAGATAGCATCGTAAACCGATTATACAGAAATCTCTGGTAAATCAATGTCTATTGTAAAGGAGTTTCACCCCTTTACAAATCATTCGAAGTTTGGCGAGACCGCCAAGTTATTATGGAGATCATTCGAAGTGGAGTTATTGGATACTCCAGAATTCAGACGAATATGAATAGTGAGGGACAAGAATGAATTTCAGAACCGAGGGAACGTTCCAAAAATTCAAGGGAATTGAGTCAAAAGGAAGAGATTGAAACTCAAATGAGAGTGATTCTGTAAATACATTTACCATATATGTTAAGTTTTTCCTAGAGCTACCAAAGCTCTGATACCAACTGTAACGATCCGCTATTTTGGACCATTCGCATCCATTATAAGTGTATAGGTAGACACTCATGTCGGAATTGAATTGCTCAAAATGCCGCGTTGTTAATTTAAATTTGGCAGAACTGAACATATACAGTAAATAAATATAATCACAGATCACAGACACAGAGTAATAAGTGCAACGGAAATACAAGAGATAGTAGTTCATGAAGCTACTATATAAATGTATAAGTCACATTAGAGTTAAACCAGATACAACGGAAGAGTAACACGATACATCAGATACAAATCAGAATACATCACTGGAATCATCGAATACTGAAAGCAGAATAGATGGCTGGATCTTCAAGCAAAGCTCCAACTTCAAAGGTGAGTCTCGAATACTGGTACACTCAGTCTGACCCGAGCGTAAAGCAAAAACACAAGACACTCGAGTCAGGATTAACATTCTTATATTTATAAATCCAACTCAAGTGAAATAGCAACTGAAGCACAAGTAACTCAAAGGATGTTTGGAATAACCATCCTTTAAGGATCCGTTAAACTATCTACTATGTAGTAGTGTACGATAAGTAGATAATGCCTATCAGTAATATAAAGATATCAAAATAGTGTTAAGGTGTTACCATTATCCCCCTTAACACATTTTATATAAGCATTATAGTCTATACAGCACTGTAAACTCCACCGTAAACTAGTGGGATATCAGGGAGTACTCCATAGGTATAACACAAAACAAATTCGTAGTGGGCGCGTATATAGGAATACAAGTATGACAAGGCACATGAGGCAATACCCAAGGTAGTGAAACTACCGTTTGCCTGATCCGGACTGGTGAAAACGCATCGCCGAAGCGATCGCAACACCGCGAAACAACACTCCCAAAATCAAGGGTGCACCAATCGACAACAAGTAATGAGTAGTTTTCGAAGAAGTGTGTTCGCTCGAGGTAGCTAGCCCCCATTTGGCCCGGCACGGCTCCTGTTTTAGTCATTTCCAATTTGACACAAGTGTCAAGGCTATCCATTATCGTTCTCTTTCTTCAGTCATCACGTACATCATTCCAACCACTTCATTCTGGATCACACTCCGCGCATAGTTATTAAAGTGGTTTTCGGTTTAGACAGAGAGTATGTCCATAACCGATTCCGGTTTCTTTAATAACTTTCATGATTATTACATCGATTGGTCGTTTATTTATTTCAAAACCAAATCAAATCTCAATTTCAATTAGAATTTGTAAAACAACATTCCATTTGTCCTTCTAAAACAATTCCCATAATTTACCTTTCAAAACATCCACATTCATAATTTCAAAATCTTATAATTCAATTTCAATTTCTATTTAAAACAATTCAAATATTGATTCAAGTTCGTATACAAGTTTCATTCCGAAATCATTTAAATTAATTTAATTTAACATTCAAATCAATTTAAATTCATTGATCGATTTCATTCAATATTTGTTAAGTTGATTTGTCATTCAAAACAATTTCTATTAAATTTCCAATTCGTTAAATCAATTACTTACGTTCAACTTTATTATATCAAAACTTCAAATTGTATTAAATTAGATTTGTCAAATCAATCCTTTAAAATTACAAGTCTTACATTAATTTCAATAAATCACATTTTATTTCTTGTTAAAGAAATTCAATTCCACTTATTTACTTACTTAAATAATTTTCCAAACTTAATTAATAAAGAAACTCAATTTCAATTAATCAAGAAGTTCAATTCCACTTATTAAAGAATTCAATTTATTTAATTATTAAATAATTCAATCTTATTTAATTACTTAATAATTTCAAAACTTAATTATTAAATAATTTCAAACTCATTTATTAATAATTCCAAATTTTAAAACGACGTTCATTCATTATCTACAATGTTAATATTTTGATTCAAATTATTAAATATTAACATTTCCTTCCATTAAAATTCAAATTCCAACTTCGTTTCAAAGCATATTATTTATTCAAATAAAATCTTCATTTTTATTTTAAAATCAAATCATTGACCAATCGGGTTTTATTTAATTCTCTATCCTAAGTCAAGTTCATTTGGGTATTTATCATTTCAACCCGATTCCAATTCAATTCAAAATCAAACATAGCAAAGGGAACTTGTAGTGTGATAACTGGGATGGTGTCAAAGTAAATAAACAAGCAATAACAACAACCAATGTCAATCCAATAATCAATTCAAATAATCCCGAAATAATCGTATCAATTCACATTGTTGTTTGTGCAAATTAATATAATTATTTCTAGAATCTACACTATCATTTCATGCATATTAAAGATTATTCCACTAATTATTTATACGGTTCTTCACTTGTCATTCAATTTCAATTTTACACTACAACAATTAATCCAATCTACGTCGATGGTTCAAAGTGTAATTATCACTATTCTACATGTCAATTAATTTAACAATTAAAAGGGGTCATATTCCACTAATCAAATTTAACATATAAATCAGTTTTAAAATCGTTAACTATCCTATATCCATTTCAATTTTGCATACTATTTATCATTTAACACTAACAATTTAACGTCCAATATAAACATCAACAATCAATCAATTATCAGCCAAACTGTATTATCATCGCATAAATAATTAACAGATAATGGTGTCAGATGTCACAGGTGAACTGATACAGTTAATAGCATAAATAACAGTAGCATATTTCAATTGTCATTTCAATTGAAATCAGATTTAATAAATAAAAGAACATTAATCGTGAGTGATTGCTCACCTTCCGAGGCTAGAGATCGAGAATAGACAACGAAGTGGAGTTACGAATTGCAAGCACGTCCTCCAAAATAAACTAGATTGGCACGAATCGACGAGCAAAGCTGGTAAATAGGAATTGCCGAAATCAAATCAAAACATTTAACATAGCAACAAATAAAAAACATGTCATGCGTCAAAGTTTAACAATATAATTCTATGTGTTACCGAGATCGAAATGGTCTGAAATTTGGTATGAATAAAGATCAAAACTTGTATTTCAAACTGCAAAAGAATCACTTAATTTGGACAAGAGACGAGAAAAGTTACGATGTCACCAACATAGACTCAGGCCATGTTGCGACTGTCAAATGTTCAGGTCAGAAAACCCCTCTGGGTCTGACTTTCAGGTAAGAAACAGAGGACTGAATCACCTCGTATGAAGCTATAATTTTATATACAGAAAGTAGAAAACTCTATCTTTTAAACAAAAAAGGAATCACTGTATTCCGATGTAAGAAAGAAGAGATACGATGCGTCAAACATGAACTCAGGTCGTGTTTGCAGCAGTGTAAAATAATTTCAAGTACAAAAGAACAGCTGCCTGGGTCTAACTTCCAGATCCTCGACCACTAATCAAACGATGTCGGATTTTGCTGAAATTAGACAGGCATAAACTAGGTAACTTCGACTCTTTTTTAAAAATAAAATTAACCCATTCTGATAAAACATGAGTGAGATATGATATCGTGAACATGAAGTCTAACTGCTGTTCAGCAAAAAAATAATAAACATGCAACTACCAGCTTCACTTAGTCTAGCACCATAAAAAACACGCAGCCAGTAGAAATAATATCCTTTAGCATATACTTTCTTTTTAATAATATATACAGTAAGCAAAAATCTACTACATATATATATAACTTATATATTGTAAACAAATTTTTTTTTAGTACTGTCAAGCCACAAATATGTATCCAAACCAAAAATAGAACAAAAGAAATATTCTAAACTGTATAGAAGTTCATGACTGACTTATTATATACTTATAGGCTATATAACAACTTATAAAACTAAGAAATGTTCATACCTTAAAAATGAAGCATAATATACATGGACGTGTAAACCCATCCAAGAAAGGAGGAGGCCGAGCATGGATAGGGGGTGGCAGTGGGTAGAGAGCGGCGCACGGTAGGCAGGTGATTGCAAGGAGGCGCTGGCAAAGGTTTCGAGGCCAGTTGCGCGTTGGATGGCGCGAGCAGGTGGGGAGGTGCTGCGCCGGTGAGTGCTGGGTGCTGATGTGAACGGGCGACGGTGTGCAGTGGCTTTTCATGGATATGGTGCTAGCGTAAATGAAGGGGAGAGGAGAAGCTTGGTCACGGTGAGGAGGATGGTGAGAGGAGGAGCGGAGATGGCGGACTTGGCTGCGGTCGAATTTAAAGCGGAGGTGAGATGAGTGGAGACGTGTGTGCTGTAGCGGGAAGAGGAAGAAGGGTTGACGCATGCTTTTGGTCATGAACAGCAAACAAAATAAAAGTGACAGAGTAACAAGACTGAACAAGGGAAAACAAGTTTGGTTTCCTATTTATTTTTTTCTTCAAGTTTCAAGATGACACAAAAAAGTAGGAGGTGAATGGTTTTAAAATGAAAAGCTATTTAATTTTTATCCGTTGTAAAGAAAAAGAAAAATATATATAATTTGAACGGACACAGAAGTCAAAGTTAAGCGGGTACTGGTATGGCTATTTGTTTCACGGCTATCACCGTGTACCAGATATCAAAACATAGAAATGAATATATCATCGAGATCAGCACGACGAGACGATTAAAACGGTATACCGATATCAGCGGTTCGATTGAATTATAAAAATTCGAATTTTCTACCAGTGGAAAATGCAAGAAAACGCAGAAAAATAAGATCGACGGAGCTAAAGATGTCCGAATTTTGAAAAACGAAAAATGACGTCTTGCACAGAAGATGATTTAGAATTTTTCTATGTAAAAATATTTAAGTTTCGGAAACGCTTTATTTTCATCGATTACTAACTGATTAAAATTAACATAGATTACACAATATAATGAACTTCCATATTTTTGGATGGAACTTTATCAGTTGCTATGTTTAACTAGACGCATTTCAAATGTCAAATTTATTATTTCAAATTTTATTATTTAAAATTTCACTCAAAATCAATTAATTAAATAAATTAAAATCGTTAAAATATCCGGGTTATTACACTCTCCCCCATTCAAAACTTTTCGTCCTCGAAAAGGAAGGAGGTAGAAGAATGGAAACAACCAAAAGAAATAGACTTGAATTACATGATAAACAATTAATTTAAACTATATAAATTTCAATTTAAATAATTTATATTCAACAATTTGTTGATTTGATTTCACATTTATTAATGTTAGGTACAAAAGGTTTCTTTCAAATGAAATTCGATTTAAATTCAATTAATTCAAGATATACACTTAAGTTGATTTAATTCAATTTATTAACTTCCAAAACAAAAATTTTCTTCTATTAATCACACCTATTATTTATTTAACTTATTATTCTATTTATCTCCATAAGCATTTTATAATTAAAATTTAAGTGAATAACATTTATTATACGCACTCACATTTTATTTATAAAGACAATTTATATTGTATATTATCCAATTTTCTTAAATTACCAATTTCAAAAATCATAAATTTGAATAGTTATGTAACGACCCGTATTTTTACAGATCGAAATGTTCGTTCGAATCTGGAATTTTCAGCATTTTCAGTCGTTTCAGATTTTAGGCAGAATTTTTCTTAGTTCTAGGTCGTGAACGACCTAAGTGATAGGTCGTGACCGACTTATAGGGTTGGCGACCTAAGGGGTAGGTCGGCAGCGACTTAATAGAAGTTAGCGGGTTGAGTGAGTTGCGACCTAGTGGCTACCGAGTTAGTATATTTAGGTCGGCAGCGACCTAAGGAAACTAGTGAGATGCGACCTATAATAGTTCGCGACCTATAGGAGTTAGCGATCTAATTGTTAGCGACCTAAGAGTTAAGCAGAGTAGGGGATGGCTGGTTAGGGTAGTTAGGACGTACGCGACCTAAGTTAGGTCGTGAGTTCTGTTTTAGTTAGGTCGCTTGTTGGCATAAGTTGTTAGATCGCATAGGTTGGTAAGTCGCGTGGGAGTTAGGTCGCGTGTTGTTTTAGGTCGTCATGTGTTAGGTCGCTGAGGAGTTAAGTCGTAGCATCTGTTGGTCCCGTGGGTTGCTAAGTTGTTAGGTCGCAAGGTTTTGTCTAAGTGTTAGGTCGTACCTGTTGTTAAGTCGCGCGCTTGTGATAGGTCGTGCGCATTAGGTCGTAGGTCGCTGGCATGTTAAGTCGCAGATGCGCATTATTGTAGGTCGTTAGGCTTAGGTCGGTGGGGCTTAGGTCGGAGGGGCTTAGGTCGGAGACGACCTATAGAGTTAGACGACCTAAAAATCTGCCTATAAATAGAAGGGTTTTTCTCACTTTTTTGGATCCGGATTTCGAAGCGACGAAGTGCTGCCATTTTGAGAGCTCGACTTCTACACTTCTTCACTTCTTTTCTCCACTCTAATCTAGTGCTTCCTTTCATCCAAATCGAAGATCAAGATTGAAGATTCAAGAGCTTAGATTGAAGATCTTCATCTTTTCAAGAGAGATTCCTTCGTTTGAAGTGGATTAGTGATAGATCAAGCTTGATCCTTCGCTGTCCAGATCTGAAGCGTGTTGATTTGAGGTTGTTTAGGTGATTTGGTGAGTGGTGATTATCTCTCACATGGATCCAAAGGAGTATATCGGATTGTTGGCTCGATTTGGTGTTAAAATAGTGATTTACATGCATTTTCTTCATCCTAAGTGTAGATCCATATAGATCCATTGTTCATGATGATGTTACATCCATTTTATCATATGTTAACCTATGCAAGTTCATTCATCAAGTTATAGGGATATAATTCATGTTTTCATGCTTATTGGACTTTCAACTCTTTAATTACGAAAATGCCATTATTGTGATAATTGTCTATTTAGATCTTGTTTGAATGCTTGATTGTTTGGATTAATGTTTGATTTGATTGATTGTTATGAATTAGATGATTGATGGTTTGATTTAGACCGAAGACGATTCAAAAGCTAAGGGAAAGGCTCTTGAATTGGGAAAGCTGCTCGTGGCATATGTAGCGGGATGATGAAGCTCTTATGCATAGATTTGATGATGTGATGTTAAGATGAGGCTTTGCGAGGATGTGATGAAGCGAGGCAATCATGTGATGAAGACTTGGTCTAATCCAGACGGGATCATTCCAAGCATGTTGATAACTCGGTGATATGATTCGAGTTGAGGATAATGAATGGATATGAGAATAGTTGTCGAGGAGGATGACTAGGAGGCTTGGATAGCATCGTTGTTGAAGGTTCTAGCATGCTCCAAGCAAGAGTACGTTTGGGCAGATTCGATAGTCCCAACGGCCAACTGTTGATGGTCGAGTACTCTGGGCAGATTCGATAGTCCTAGGCACGGGCTGCGACGACGTGCGGGAGTTATGTCTAGAATCGGGGTTTCCATTAGCCCTTGACGGACGGCTGAAAGAATGTGCCGGTCATTCAATTAACGGTGATATCGAAGCAATGATAACAGTGATAGCCAGAGTCATGGATGTTTGATTGTATCGTCATTCGGACTCAAGAGCGGTATTTTCTGGGTGCTTATCTGATTTAGGCCTTGGTACTTGGAAAACATCGCCCTTGACTCGAATGATTATTACTTTACTTTAAATTGTATGCTCTGCTGTGTTGCTTCTACTTAGTGTGTGTCTGGGGGCTATCACTGTAGTAAGAGGTGGAGTGGGAGGGTTGTATTCCTATTCCTTTTCCTTTATGCTCTTTTGGTATGTTGTTAGTTAATTTACTGCTCACTAAGACTGTTGTCTGACTCAAGGCTTTATGTTTTTAATTCTTATTGCCTTGGGATGTTCGTCCATTGTTGGGACGGGCAGACTAGGTAGCAGGTGACAGGTGCTGTTCTCTTCTCACGATGCTGATATCGAAGACGAGCTAGAGGGTTGCATATTATCTTCTTATATGTACTGGATGTTCCGCTGTTTGTATAATCTCTGAGTGTTATGTAGTGAGGCATGATGTATTGACTATTTGGATGCTTGTATTCAACTATTATGGAGTTTTATATGATGGCATTTTATTCTATAAAGCTTCACTATACATATGTTCTATTGTATTTTGTCCATGCGCTGTGAGTAATACGATAGATTTTGTTGTTTTAATTTACCTTGACAATCGTCCATGGTCGCCTGGCACACTTTACAGCGCACTATCTCTAGATTCGGTGCAGGGGTCATGGGCGGTCGTCACATTTGGTATCAGAGCATTGGTTAATCGATTTTACCCAACGCTCGCCGTCGTAACTACGTATGAGAGACGTAATTGTATTTTGATGGATGAATACTATATATAATATAGTAGTTTAGTTGAGTTTGAGTCCTTTATGCAGTTGTTTCTCTAGATGTTCTGATCATTCCTTTTTATAGATATTGAGAATGAGTCGAAGAGGGAGACCAGCTGCTAGGGAGGGCCGTGCTGCCGAGGGGGCTGCTGATTATGCAGCTATGTTCGAAGCTATGATGACTTCGATCATGAGAAGGATACCAGTTCCGGGGGCAGCAGTTGATGTTGGAGTTCAAGTCCAAACTCCGAAACCAGTGGATTTTGCTAAGTTGTGCAAGGACTATACTGCTCTTGGAGGGAAGGTTTTCTTGGGAACAGAATCAACTATTGAGGTCCAGAGATGGATAGATGCTTGTAGAAGGATCTTTGGTGATTTGGGAATTGATGATGCAACTAAGAGGAAGTTGGCATCAAGGCAGCTTCAAGGGAGAGCCTCTGATTGGTGGAACTCTATTACCATCAATACTGCGGAGGAAGAGATTACTTGGGAGCAATTCCAGGTTAGGTTTGAAGATAAGTTCATTTCTACAGCTCAGAAGTCTGTTCTGTTCAAGAAGTTTGTGGAGCGCAAGCAAGGAGGGAGATCAGTTCTTGAGTATGTTTCTGAGTTTGAAGCTTTGTCCAAGTATGCCCGGTCGTATATTGAGTCTGCTTATCAGAAGAATGAGAAGTTTGTGACAGGCTTGGACAGTTATCTTGGGAGACAGTTGGTGGATCATTTGGACGATTCATTTGAGAAGCTTGTGGAGAAAGCTCTTAGGCATGAGAGTCTGTTTCCTAAGGAAGGATCTGTTGTTGTTGTGACCAGGGAAGAGTCTAAACCCTAGCAGGGTGGAAACAAGAAGAGGAAGCAGCAGCAGCAGAAGGGTAAGGATGGCCAGAAGAAGCCGAAAGGCGAGGTGACTTGCTACAACTGTCAGCAGAAGGGCCATTTCTCTAAGGATTGTAAGAATCCGAAGGTGCCAGTGAAGTGTCACAACTGTGACAAGCCAGGGCATTTCTGGAAAAATTGTCCAGAACCAAGGAGGGACAAGCAGATTGTGCAAGCTTATGCTTTGGGAGCTGTTCCGTCGTCTTCGAAAGCTCCTACCGCTGAAGAGAAAGGAAAGAGTGTGGTTGTTCAAGGTACTCTTTTCCTATGTGGTGTTCCAGTTAGAGTTTTGTTTGATACTGGAGCGTCACATTCGTTTGTTTGTAATGAACTCGTAGGCCGGTTAGATTTGAAGCCGGATATTGTTGATAGGCCATTGGTTGTGACTAATCCAGTTGGGGGTTCGTCTTGTTTGTGTATGTTATGCCGTGGTCTAGTTGTATCGAGTCATGGTTGCTCTTTTGTTTGTGATTGCTTTGTTCTGAACTTTGCGGGGTTCGGAATTATTTTGGGTATGGACTGGCTAAGGAAGTATGCGGCAAAGGTTGATTGCGAGAGGTTGGAAGTGACAGTCGAGAATGTGGAGGGGCGAAAGGTTGTGATACGATGTAAGCATGAAGAAGGCGTCTTCATGAGCTTCATGTATTCGCTGGTTGTTCCACGGGATGGACTGTCATCGGTGCCAATCGCTAATGGATTCGAGGATGTCTTTGACGAAGTCAAAGGGTTGCCGCCGTATAGAGAGATCGAGTTTCGTATAGATCTTGTTGAAGGAGCCAGACCTGTTGTGATGCCTCTTAGGCGGATGGCGCCTAGGGAACAGCAGGAGTTGAGGGTGCAAGTTGATGATCTTTTGCAGAAAGGATTCATTCGGCGTAGTGTGTCCGAGTGGGGTGCACCAGTTGTGTTTGCAACCAAGGCAGATGGGTCATTGAGATTGTGTGTGGATTATCGTGAGCTGAATAAGGTGACTAAGAAAAACAAGTATCCATTGCCGAGAATAGATGACTTGTTTGATCAGCTTCACGAAGCCAAGGTGTTTTCTCAGATGGATTTGGCAACGGGATTTCACCAGTTGAGAGTGGCTAAGGATAGTGTGCCGAAGACTGCTTTTCGGACACCATCGAGTTTCTTTGAGTGGCTGGTAATGCCGTTTGGATTGACTAACGCGCCAGCATATTTTGTGGATCTTATGAATAGAGTGTTCAGAGATCAGTTGAACAAGTTCGTACTTGTGTTCGTGGATGATATTCTGATTTATTACAGAACGGAAGAAGAGCACAAGACGCACTTGCGCATTGTTTTGGAGATCTTGCGGAAACATCAGCTGAAGGCTAAGTTTTCGAAGTGTCACTTCTGGAAGAGTGAAGTGAGGTTCTTAGGCCATGTGATTTCTGGAAATGGGATAGCGGTTGATCCCGCTAAGGTGGCAGCAATCCAGGATTGGGTTTGACCTAAGAATGCATCTGATGTGAGAAGTTTTCTTGGATTAGCAGGATATAATCGACGGTTTATCAAAGACTTCTCCAAGATAGCTGCACCGTTAACAGGATTGACGAAGAAGAACCAAGTGTTCAGTTGGGATGCTAAGTGTGAGCAAGCTTTCGGAATCCTGAAAGAAAGATTGACAAGTGCTCCTGTTTTGACTATTCCAAGTGGGAATGATGAGATGGTGGTTTACACCGACGCATGTGGTACTGGACTTGGAGCAGTGCTGATGCAGAGGGATAAAGTTGTTGCGTATGCAAGTCGACAACTGAAGCCGCATGAAAGGAATTACCCAACTCATGATTTGGAGTTAGCGGCAATTGTTTTTGCTCTGAAGATGTGGAGACATTATCTATTGGGAGTTCGATTTGAGTTGTTTACGGATCATAAGTCGTTGAAGTATCTTTTCTCCCAAAAGGATTTGAATCTTCGGCAGCAACGTTGGCTAGAGTTTTTGGCATCATATGATTTTGGTATAGCTTATACTCCGGGAAAAGGTAACACAGTGGCAGATGCGTTAAGTCGAAGACATGCAGGATTGGGAGCCATGTTTTCAGAATGGAAGAGTCTCGAGTATTTAGCTGGATTTGACTTCAGGCCTAGATGTGAATTGGAACCTGAGATGTTAGCAAACTTATCGATAAGACCTTCTCTTGTGGAAAGGATTGGCGAGAGCCAAAAGCGAGACGATAAGCTTGTCAAGATTATCCGTGAATTGGAATCTGGATTGGATCCAGAAAAGGATAAAGGATTCGAGGTCGATCGAGAGGGTTGGCTTCGAAAGCAAGGACGACTAGTTGTTCCCGAGATAGATGAATTGAGGAGTGAAGTCCTGAAGGAGAGTCATCACTCAAAGTTGACAATTCATCCAGGTGGAAATAAGATGTATCGGGATATGAAGAGAACCTACTACTGGGAAGGTATGAAGAAGGATGTTGGAAATTTTATTTCCAAGTGTATGAACTGCCAGTTGGTAAAAGCCGAACAGAAGAAGCCAAGTGGATTACTTCAGCCATTGGGAGTTCCTACATGGAAGTGGGAGCAGATATCGATGGATTTTATTGATGGATTACCTAGAACAAGAACGGGAAATGAAGGGATTTGGGTCATCGTAGATCGTCTGACTAAGAGCGCAAGATTCATTCCTGTTCGATCGACTAGGACTGCATCAAAGTTGGCTGAGTTGTATGTGAAGTGGATAGTTCGATTCCATGGTATTCCGAAGAGTATAGTGAGCGATCGAGATCCATTGTTCACTAGTGGATTTTGGAAGAGCTTCCAGGAAGTTTTGGGAACCGAGTTGTGTTTGAGTACAGCTTATCACCCTCAAACAGATGGTCAGACCGAGAGAGTCAACCGAGTTTTGGAAGATCTTCTTAGAGCATGTGTTTTGGACTTCGGAGGATCATGGGAAGATCACCTTCATTTGGTAGAGTTTGCGTACAACAACAGTTACCAGTCAAGCATTGGTATGGCACCGTATGAGGCATTGTATGGAAGACCGTGTAACTCTCCGACATGTTGGTTGGAAACTGGAGAAAAGCTGATGCTTGGGCCAGAGATGATTCGACAGACTTCAGATTGTATAGAGATCATTCGGCAACGAATGAAGGCAGCCCAAGACCATCAGAAAAGTTATGCTGATAAGCGTCGAAAGGATTTGGAATTCGACGTTGGTGATATGGTTTTTGTGAAGATTTCTCCACTGAAGAATGTTATTCGATTCGGGAAGAAAGGAAAATTGACTCCGAGATTTGTTGGGCCATTCCCGATCATCGAGCGAATTGGAAAGCTCGCCTATAGACTGGAGTTACCAGAGAAGATGTCGGGTGTGCACAATGTTTTTCACGTATCATATCTACGGAAGTATGTGCAAGACTCGAATACACTGGTTTCTGTTGATAGCTATGAAGATTTCGAAGTTGATCCAATCGATAGAAGACCTCGTAAGCCGCTCCGTGTTGTTGAAACTGACACGAAACAGCTTAGGAGGAAGGTAGTTAAGTTGCTCAAGATACAATGGAGTGATGATGATAACGACTGTACGTGGGAGGTGGAAGAGAGGATGAAAGCAGCTCATCCTGAACTCTTCAAGGTATGGCCCTAAGGTGTCGTGTCATCTCACGATATTGTGACTTGTTCTAGTGTTAGAATTCTGTACGCTAAGCTAGAATTGGATGCATGGTTTGTTGATTGTTATGGATGGTAGGCGTACAGAATAGTCTTTGATTGCTTTGGTTGTTTGGAATTTCGGGGGCGAAATTCCTAAGGGGGAGAGAATGTAACGACCCGTATTTTTACGGATCGAAAAGTTCGTTCGAATCTGGAATTTTCAGCATTTTTAATCGTTTCAGATTTTAGGCAGAATTTTTCTAAGTCCTAGGTCGTGAACGACCTAAGTGATAGGTCGTGACCGACTTATAGGGTTGGCGACCTAAGGGGTAGGTCGGCAGCGACTTAATAGAAGTTAGCGGGTTGAGTGAGTTACGACCTAGTGGCTACCGAGTTAGTATATTTAGGTCGGCAGCGACCTAAGAAAACTAGTGAGATGCGACCTATAATAGTTCGCGACCTATAGGAGTTAGCGATCTAATTGTTAGCGACCTAAGAGTTAAGCAGAGTAGGGTATGGCTAGTTAGGGTAGTTAGGTCGTACGCGACCTAAGTTAGGTCGTACGCGACCTAAGTTAGGTCGTGAGTTCTGTTTTAGTTAGGTCGCTTGTTGGCATAAGTTGTTAGGTCGCATAGGTTGGTAAGTCGCGTGGGAGTTAGGTCGCGTGTTGTTTTAGGTCGTCATGTGTTAGGTCGCTGAGGAGTTAAGTCGTAGCATCTGTTGGTCCCGTGGGTTGCTAAGTTGTTAGGTCACAAGGTTTTGTCTAAGTGTTAGGTCGTACCTGTTGTTAAGTCGCGCGCTTGTGATAGGTCGTGCGCATTAGGTCGTAGGTCGCTGGCATGTTAAGTCGCAGATGCGCATTGTTGTAGGTCGTTAGGCTTAGGTCGGTGGGGCTTAGGTCGGAGGGGCTTAGGTCGGAGACGACCTATAGAGTTAGACGACCTAAAAATCTGCCTATAAATAGAAGGGTTTTTCTCACTTTTTTGGATCCGGATTTCGAAGCGACGAAGTGCTGCCATTTTGAGAGCTTGACTTCTACACTTCTTCACTTCTTTTCTCCACTCTAATCTAGTGCTTCCTTTCATCCAAATCGAAGATCAAGATTGAAGATTCAAGAGCTTAGATTGAAGATCTTCATCTTTTCAAGAGAGATTCCTTCGTTTGAAGCGAATTAGTGATAGATCAAGCTTGATCCTTCGCTGTCCAGATCTGAAGCGTGTTGATTTGAGGTTGTTTAGGTGATTTGGTGAGTGGTGATTATCTCTCACACGGATCCAAAGGAGTATATCGGATTGTTGGCTCGATTTGGTGTTAAAATAGTGATTTCCATGCATTTTCTTCATCCTAAGTGTAGATCCATATAGATCCATTGTTCATGATGATGTTACATCCATTTTATCATATGTTAACCTATGCAAGTTCATTCATCAAGTTATAGGGATATAATTCATGTTTTCATGCTTATTGGACTTTCAACTCTTTAATTACGAAAATGCCATTATTGTGATAATTGTCTATTTAGATCTTGTTTGAATGCTTGATTGTTTGGATTAATGTTTGATTTGATTGATTGTTATGAATTAGATGATTGATGGTTTGATTTAGACCGAAGACGATTCAAAAGCTAAGGGAAAGGCTCTTGAATTGGGAAAGCTGCTCGTGGCATATGTAGCGGGATGATGAAGCTCTTATGCATAGATTTGATGATGTGATGTTAAGATGAGGCTTTGCGAGGATGTGATGAAGCGAGGCAATCATGTGATGAAGACTTGGTCTAATCCAGACGGGATCATTCCAAGCATGTTGATAACTCGGTGATATGATTCGAGTTGAGGATAATGAATGGATATGAGAATAGTCGTCGAGGAGGATGACTAGGAGGCTTGGATAGCATCGTTGTTGAAGGTTCTAGCATGCTCTAAGCAAGAGTACGTTTGGGCAGATTCGATAGTCCCAACGGCCAACTGTTGATGGTCGAGTACTCTGGGCAGATTCGATAGTCCTGGGCACGGGCTGCGACGACGTGCGGGAGTTATGTCTAGAACCGGGGTTTCCATTAGCCATTGACGGACGGCTGAAAGAATGTGCCGGTCATTCAATTAACGGTGATATCGAAGCAATGATAACAGTGATAGCCAGAGTCATGGATGTTTGATTGTATCGTCATTCGGACTCAAGAGCGGTATTTTCTGGGTGCTTATCTGATTTAGGCCTTGGTACTTGGAAAACATCGCCCTTGACTCGAATGATTATTACTTTACTTTAAATTGTATGCTCTGCTGTGTTGCTTCTACTTAGTGTGTGTCTGGGGGCTATCACTGTAGTAAGAGGTGGAGTGGGAGGGTTGTATTCCTATTCCTTTTCCTTTATGCTCTTTTGGTATGTTGTTAGTTAATTTACTGCTCACTAAGACTATTGTCTGACTCAAGGCTTTATGTTTTTAATTCTTATTGCCTTGGGCTGTTCGTCCATTGTTGGGACGGGCAGACTAGGTAGCAGGTAACAGGTGCTGTTCTCTTCTCACGATGCTGATATCGAAGACGAGCTAGAGGGTTGCATATTATCTTCTTATATGTACTGGATGTTCCGCTGTTTGTATAATCTCTGAGTGTTATGTAGTGAGGCATGATGTATTGACTATTTGGATGCTTGTATTCAACTATTATGGAGTTTTATATGATGGCATTTTATTCTATAAAGCTTCACTATACATATGTTCTATTGTATTTTGTCCATGCCCTGTGAGTAATACGATAGATTTTGTTGTTTTAATTTACCTTGACAATCGTCCATGGTCGCCTGGCACACTTTACAGTGCACTATCTCTAGATTCGGTGCAGGGGTCATGGGCGGTCGTCACAAGTTATTTATTATAATCATATTTTATTCGACAAATTTAATTTTCTTTATTCCAAATTATTATTAAATTTACCCTATTTAATATCCTATTACATATATAAAGTACATTTACGTTTATTATAACCACTCAATTTATTTTAAAAAAAATTAACATCATTTTGTACTGTATAATATTAAATTACATAGTTAACTTTTGAAAATTTAGGCAAGTTATATATTTTGGAATGCAATTAAGTATTATACAAGTAAAATCTTCTAATTCAATTATTTAACTTTAAATATTTATTCAAAATTCTAGCTTTATTTATAATTAAAATCATCATTTAATCATAAATTCAATAATTAGATTTCCAATTCACTTTAAACCATTTAGAGATAATTATGTATATACTATATATATCAAATCAAATTAAATTTAAAATAATATACCCATATATATATAAATCAAATCATACTTAAGAAATTTAAATCGATTTAATTTCCAAAAATAGAACTGTAGCAAAGCTACAAATTGATCTCTCCACTTCGAAACTCGAAAATGAATGTCGATGATGCGGCCGTCATCACCGAAACTATTTTCCAGCGACAAAGAGAAGAGCACTTGATTAAACATCTAAAATCTCTATGAAATGATTTTTATTCAAAAATACTTTAGATAATACATTTTAAAACCTTTAAAACCAAGGTTTGAAATTTTTGGAAACTAAATTCTCAAATTCTTGATTTAAATACATTTAAATTTCTAACAAATCTATAAACCAACCTTTTAATTCTATTTATTTTTATGTTGGAATAATCAATGATTTACAAAACAAATAGTGAAAATCAAATATTACCTTTCTGACAACCAATTCAGATAACAATTCAATTTCAAAAAATTTATACTTATATGTAATATAATCATACAAGATTATTTGATTTACTAAATTTGAAAATACTATTGTGTCAGTTTGCCCTGTTCAAGTGTTTTGGAAATCCTATCGATAGCGTTGATCAGACTAATCGATCGAAAACCCAAATCAACATCAACAACTCAAACAACACAATAAAGAAAACATTTTTATATTAATAACACATGCACTACCTCGCTCGACGATACAAGGATGGATTTCAAAATAAGTATAGGGATTCAAATTTGATGGACTCAAATCAAAGAGAATTTGGATTCGAAGATAAGTTCGAAACAAAGATATGATGATTAAATAACAAAGTAGGAAGATTGATAAGTTTATATAAAATCGCGGGCAACCATAACCGGTCGACCGTGACTTCAAGAATAAGATCGATGTGGAATTTCGAGGCAAATCGACATTCGATCTCAAGAAATAGAATTAAGGTATAGCAGGAGATAGATAGCATCATAAACCGAGTATACATAAATCTCTGGTAAATCAATGTCTATTGTAAAGGAGTTTCACCCCTTTACAAATCATTCGAAGTTTGGCGAGACCGCCAAGTTATTATGGAGATCATTCGAAGTGGAGTTATTGGATACTCCAGAATTCAGACAAATATGAATAGTGAGGGACAAGAATGAATTTCAAAACCGAGGGAACGTTCCAAAAATTCAAGGGAATTGAGTCAAAAGGAAGAGATTGAAACTCAAATGAGAGTGATTCTGTAAATACATTTACCCTATATGTTAAGTTTTGCCTTGAGCTACCAAAGCTCTGATACCAACTGTAACGACCCGCTATTTTGGACCATTCGCATCCATTATAAGTGTATAGGTAGACACTCATGCCGGAATTGAATTGCTCAAAATACCGCGTTGTTAATTTAAATTTGGCAGAACTAAACATATACAGTAAATAAATATAATCACAGATCACAGACACAAAGTAATAAGTGCAGCGGAAATAAAAGAGATAGTAGTTCATGAAGCTACTATATAAATGTATAAGTTACATCAGAGTTAAACCAGATACAACGGAAGAGTAACACGATACATCAGATACAAATCAGAATACATCACTGGAATCATTGAATACTGAAAGCAGAATAGATGGCTGGATCTTCAAGCAAAGCTCCAACTTCAAAGGTGAGTCTCGAATACTGGTACACTCAGTCTGACCCAAGCGTAAAGTAAAAACACAAGACACTTGAGTCAGGATTAACATTCTTATATTTATAAATCCAACTCAAGTGAAATAGCAACTGAAGCACAAGTAACTCAAAGGATGTTTGGAATAACCATCCTTTAAGGATCCGTTAAACTATCTACTATGTAGTAGTGTACGATAAGTAGATAATGCCTATCAGTAATATAAAGATATCAAAATAGTGTTAAGGTGTTACCATTATCCCCCTTAACACATTTTATATAAGCATTATAGTCTATACAGCACTGTAAACTCCACCGTAAACTAGTGGGATATCAGGGAGTACTCCATAGGTATAACACAAAACAAATTCGTAGTGGGCGCGTATATAGGAATACAAGTATGACAAGGCACATGAGGCAATACCCAAGGTAGTGAAACTACCGTTTGCCTGATCCGGACTGGTGAAAACGCATCGCCGCAGCGATCGCAACACCGAAACAACACTCCCAAAATCAAGGGTGCACCAATCGACAACAAGTAATGAGTAGTTTTCGAAGAACTGTGTTCGCTCGAGGTAGCTAGCCCCCATTTGGCCCGGCACGGCTCCTGTTTTAGTCATTTCCAATTTGACACAAGTGTCAAGGCTATCCATTATCGTTCTCTTTCTTCAGTCATCACGTACATCATTCCAACCACTTCATTCTGGATCACACTCCGCGCATAGTTATTAAAGTGGTTTTCGGTTTAGACAGAGAGTATGTCCATAACCGATTTCGGTTTCTTTAATAACTTTCGTGATTATTACACCGATTGGTCGTTTATTTATTTCAAAACCAAATCAAATCTCAATTTCAATTAGAATTTGTAAAACAACATTCCATTTGTCCTTCTAAAACAATTCCCATAATTTACCTTTCAAAACATCCATATTCATAATTTCAAAATCTTACAATTCAATTTCAATTTCTATTTAAATAAATTCAAATATTGATTCAAGTTCGTATACAAGTTTCATTCCGAAATCATTTAAATTAATTTAATTTAACATTCAAATCAATTTAAATTCATTGATCGATTTCATTCAATATTTGTTAAGTTGATTTGTCATTCAAAACAATTTCTATTAAATTTCCAATTCGTTAAATCAATTACTTACGTTCAACTTTATTATATCAAAACTTCAAATTGTATTAAATTAGATTTGTCAAATCAATCCTTTAAAATTACAAGTCTTACATTAATTTCAATAAATCACATTTTATTTCTTGTTAAAGAAATTCAATTTCACTTATTTACTTACTTAAATAATTTTCCAAACTTAATTAATAAAGAAACTCAGAAGTTCAATTCCACTTATTAAAGAATTCAATTTATTTAATTATTAAATAATTCAATCTTATTTAATTACTTAATAATTTCAAAACTTAATTATTAAATAATTTCAAATTCATTTATTAATAATTCCAAATTTTAAAACGACGTTCATTCATTATCTACAATGTTAATATTTTGATTCAAATTATTAAATATTAACATTTCCTTCCATTAAAATTCAAATTCCAACTTCGTTTCAAAGCATATTATTTATTCAAATAAAATCTTCATTTTTATTTTAAAATCAAATCATTGACCAATCGGGTTTTATTTAATTCTCTATCCTAAGTCAAGTTCATTTGGGTATTTATCATTTCAACCCAATTCCAATTCAATTCAAAATCAAACATAGCAAAGGGAACTTGTAGTGTGATAACTGGGATGGTGTCAAAGTAAATAAACAAGCAATAACAACAACCAATGTCAATCCAATAATCAATTCAAATAATCCCGAAATAATCGTATCAATTCACATTGTTGTTTGTGCAAATTAATATAATTATTTTTAGAATCTACACTATCATTTCATGCAGATTAAAGATTATTCCACTAATTATTTATACGGTTCTTCACTTGTCATTCAATTTCAATTTTACACTACAACAATTAATCCAATATACGTCGATGGTTCAAAGTGTAATTATCACTATTCTACATGTCAATTAATTTAACAATTAAAAGGGGTCATATTCCACTAATCAAATTTAACATATAAATCAGTTTTAAAATCGTTAACTATCCTATATCCATTTCAATTTTGCATACTATTTATCATTTAACACTAACAATTTAACGTCCAATATAAACATCAACAATCAATCAATTATCAGCCAAACTGTATTATCATCGCATAAATAATTAACAGATAATGGTGCCAGATGTCACAGGTGAACTGATACAGTTAATAGCATAAATAACAGTAGCATATTTCAATTGTCATTTCAATTGAAATCAGATTTAATAAATAAAAGAACATTAATCGTGAGTGATTGCTCACCTTCCGAGGCTAGAGATCGAGAATAGACAATGAAGTTGAGTTACGAATTGCAAGCACGCCTTTCAAAATAAACTAGATTGGCATGAATCGACGAGCAAAGCTGGTAAATAGGAATTGCCGAAATCAAATCAAAACATTTAACATAGCAACAAATAAAAAACATGTCCTGCGTCAAAGTTTAACAATATAATTCTATGTGTTACCGAGATCGAAATGGTTTGAAATTTGGTATGAATAAAGATCAAAACTTGTATTTCAAACTGCAAAAGAATCACTTAATTTGGACAAGAGACGAGAAAAGTTACGATGTCACCAACATAGACTCAGGCCATGTTGCGACTGTCAAATGTTCAAGTCAGAAAACCCCTCTGTGTCTGGCTTTCATGTAAGAAACAGAGGACTGAATCACCTCGTATGAAGCTATAATTTTATATACAGAAAGTAGAAAACTCTATCTTTTAAACAAAAAAGGAATCACTGTATTCCGACGTAAGACAGAAGAGATACGATGCGTCAAACATGAACTCAGGTCGTGTTTGCAGCAGTGTAAAATAATTTCAAGTACAAAAGAACAGCTGCCTGGGTCTAACTTCCAGATCCTCGACCACTAATCAAACGATGTCGGATTTTTCTGAAATTAGACAGGCATAAATTAGGTAACTTCGACTCTTTTTTAAAAATAAAATTAACCCATTCCGATAAAACATGAGTGAGATATGATATCGTGAACATGAAGTCTAACTGCTGTTCAGCAAAAAAATAATAAACATGCAACTACCAGCTTCACTTAGTCTAGCACCATAAAAAACACGCAGCTAGTAGAAATAATATCCTTTAGCATATACTTTCTTTTTAATAATATATACAGTAAGCAAAAATCTACTACATATATATATAACTTATATATTGTAAACAAATTTTTTTTTTGGTACTGTCAAGCCACAAATATGTATCCAAACCAAAAATAGAACAAAAGAAATATTCTAAACTGTATAGAAGTTCATGACTGACTTATTACATACTTATAGGCTATATAACAACTTATAAAACTAAGAAATGTTCATACCTTAAAAATGAAGCATAATATACATGGACGTGTAAACCCATCCAAGAAAGGAGGAGGCCGAGCATGGAAAGGGGGTGGCAGTGGGTAGAGAGCGGCGCACGGAAGGCAGGTGATTGCAAGGAGGCGCTGGCAAAGGTTTCGAGGCCAGTTGCGCGTTGAATGGCGCGAGCAGGTGGGGAGGTGCTGCGCCGGTGAGTGCTGGGTGCTGATGTGAACGGGCGACGATGTGGAGTGGCTTTTCATGGCTATGGTGCTAGCGTAAATGAAGGGGAGAGGAGAAGCTTGGTCACGGTGAGGAGGATGGCGAGAGGAGGAGCGGAGATGGCGGACTTGGCTGCGGTCGAATTTAAAGCGGAGGTGAGATGAGTGGAGACGTGTGTGCTGTAGCGGGAAGAGGAAGAAGGGTTAACGCATGCTTTTGGTCATGAACAGCAAACAAAATAAAAGTGACAGAGTAACAAGAATGAACAAGGGAAAACAAGTTTGGTTTCCTATTTATTTTTTTCTTCAAGTTTCAAGATGACACAAAAAAGTAGGAGGTGAATGGTTTTAAAATGAAAAGCTGTTTAATTTTTATCCGTTGTAAAGAAAAAGAAAAATATATATAATTTGAACGGACACAGAAGTCAAAGTTAAGCGGGTACTGGTATGGCTATTTGTTTCACGGCTATAACCGTGTACCAAATATCAAAACATAGAAATGAATATATCATCGAGATCAACATGACGAGACGATTAAAATGGTATACCGATATCAGCGGTTCGATTGAATTATAAAAATTCGAATTTTCTACCAGTGGAAAATGCAAGAAAACGCAGAAAAATAAGATCGACGGAGCTAAAGATGTCCGAATTTTGAAAAACGAAAAATGACGTCTTGCTCAGAAGATGATTTAGAATTTTTCTATGTAAAAATATTTAAGTTTCGGAAACGCTTTATTTTCATCGATTACTAACTGATTAAAATTAAAATAGATTACACAATAAAATGAACTTCCATATTTTTGGATGGAAATTTACCAGTTGCTATGTTTAACTAGACGCATTTCAAATGTCAAATTTATTATTTCAAATTTTATTATTTAAAATTTCACTCAAAATCAATTAATTAAATAAATTAAAATCGTTAAAATATCCGGGTTATTACATTAGTGGACCTCGTAGAGGATGGCATGGTGGATCATTTCCCACCAATCTACACCTATAAATAGGAGGCTAGTGGCTCATTTTCAAGGGTCATTTGTTTCCTTGTAATTTTTACATATTTTCTGTAATTGCCTGTGGAGTGGTACAAAACTATAAGAACGGTACTTGTAAAATAGTAGTACCATCAGTAAAAATCACAAGTGGACATAGGCAACGATTAGCTTAACCACTAAAAATGTTTGATTTCTCTTTTCTACTCATTTTAATTTACTTTTCTTCAATTTTATTCTTTATATAAACTCTTGGGTGTTGGTGCCACACTTTGGTACTAACATTTTGGTGCTTTCACTGAGAACCAATTCTCGGTCTGTTTGGATCCATCTTCTACTATTGGATTGCCTAAATCCAAGAGATAGATCCAATTTTCTTCATTTTTGGAATTTTTAACTACTCGGATTTTCAGAAAATCTAAATAAGTGCTTTCTACCATGGCTCATAGAAGAGATCGATCCACCACTTCATGTGCTGCTGAGAATGTTGAGATTGCTGGTTCCCAACATGTTGAGGAGGTTGCATGAACAACCGCTAACGAAGGTCAGAACCCAATAGACGTGATTACTTGAGTTGAGATGGAATGTATGATAAAGTAAATGTAAGATAGGCTCGAGGAAAGCCACAATGAACTGAATCAGCAAATGAAGCAGAGCTTCAATTTTTTAAATCAATTGACAAGGAGTTGTAGGGAGAAGCAAGAGGGAAGTACACCTTTTGGTTCAAAGTCTGATAGTTCCTCATCATTAGAGCAAAGGTAGAGGAATATGAAACAAAAGACAGTTCAATAGGAGACTGGAGCATCGAGGCAAAGACTTGTGCCAAGTCGGGGCAAGTGACTATGGATCGATACCGATCCCTCAAGAGGGATCGGTATTGATCCATCCAATTATGGTTATGGTGCTCTATTTTTGAATGACGATGTTGACTTGGCTTCTGGTCGTGCTGCAGAGGGCCAAAATGCTGGAAATCAAGCGGTTGCTGCGGATCCAACTCGAAGAAGTCATCAAACTGCCGAACGAACGGTTCTCCTGGAGTCAGCGAAGCCTAGGTATCGTGAAACAAACCAAGAGCCTTTTCCGAGCTAAACACTTGGAGCAGATCATGATTACCGCCATTCAGTAGATTGACTATTCTAACCTAAATAAGACGTGCCCAAAAGATAGCATCCCACTCCCAAGGATCAATTGGCTGGTAGACTCAACAACCGGACATGAATTGTTCTCGTTCATGGATGAATATTCTAGATACAAGCAGATTCTGATGCATGTCCAGACCAGGAACATACCAGCTTTATAACCGATCTGGGACTATACATACCAGTGTTAGTACAAGGGAATGTTCATGTATATACCCCCATATAGCCTTATTCTCTGTATTATCTAATAGTATTCTCTGTTTACTCTTGGATAGTATGGGTATAGAGATGAGGTGTTTCATGTGGTGTGACACGATACTTAATTATTCTTGAATGGTTGAGATCCTTTTTGCCTTTTTAGTATAATGGCTATGATTGAAGGGATAAATATTTAAATACCCCTCTTCCTTTCTACTTTGAACCCATGAAGCTTTTGCCATGTAAATTTCTTTAGCAACGTCGAACTTTGCATGGTTTTCTATTAGTAAAACAGCGGACTTCGTCTCCCTCTTCCTCTCAAATGCTCTTAAGCGCGTTTTGTTTTGTCAAACTTGTATAGTGTTATAAGAAAGGTTCCTTGATATTGAAAAGTTTTGAACGTTGATCTTCCTCCTAGGCTGCTGTTTGGAACATTGTTTAGAGATTAATGTTGCATCATTACCTGGCCTGAGCTGGCGCTATCCGGTTATTTTTTCGACATCAATTGACCATTGTTGTCATGTCAATGGCCCATTTGATGCTGATGGGTTTCCTTGCCATCTTTCTCTGGAAATACCAAGCCTAAGTTGGTTTGCACACTTTACTACCATCTTACTACCATGACTTGGTTAGTAGTATCAGTAATCTAAAGGAGTGAAAGGGCATGCATTATGGCTACACACGGCATGGAGCCAAACTAGGATTATATTCTGAATCCTCAGATTAAAATGTTCAATTATCGGAGGGGGCAGTGGAACACTGTTCATCGTTGCCATCAATGTTAGGCATGTGCAAAAAAGGACATGAAAAGGTTTACAGAAGACAAAAAAGGTGAGGAAAAGTTGAGAGCTTTTGAGGGAGGTTTAGGCCCTCCTTCTAGCTCTAAAATGTTGACTAAATTTTTCATCAACCTCGAAAGTGCGTTAAGAGGAAGTATTAGCAATGATTGGTAACTAATACCTTAGTTAAAAATGAAAATAAGGGGGTACTAATTTAATTAAAATGATTATTAATTTCAATTATCATTAATTGAAATAATTAATTTAATCCCATCATCATTAATTAAAATAATTGATTAAGTTCAATAAATTAATTGAACTCCATTATCATTAATTAATTAAACTCTAATAATCATTAGTTAAAACGATTATCAAGTATAAAATACCATTAGCAAAAATGATTAATTCAATCTAAATATAAACCAATTTTAATCATCATTTGTTAAATTGGTTAATTAATCTCAAATTAATTAATTTAAAAGATTAATTAATTTAAATTATCATTAATCAAAATGATTAATAAATTTTCAATATTCTTTTTAGCGGAAACACAGGCTCAAGTTCATACGATAGGGTTTTGGTGATGAAATTTAATAAACGACGGTATAGCAAAAATTGCTATAGCGAAATTTAAACTATTAAATGGAATATTGAGATTTTATTCAATTATCATCAATATAACAACATATGAATGTTTACAAATAATTTATGGATGAGAAACCCCCTTTAGGTCTCTCTACATATTTTTCCTGCAAAACAATGGTTATCGATAATATATAGATAATCATATGGGTTTATAGCGATCAAATTAATATGTCAGCCATTTTCTAAATAATCAATAAACATTTATAACATTATTAACATGATATAATAAAATTTTATATAAGTTATACTCACCAAAGGTTTTGAAAACTTGAAATACTTTAGCGCTCGGAAAGCTTGGAAAACCACAAATTCTTCTCAAAAATGGGTCATATTGCACTCGACTTTTGGACCCTTTCGTCCTGGATTTTGGAAAAGTGATCAGAAGGAAGGTTTTATATTGTTCTTTCCTCTATCGGTTTAATAAAATAGTTACTCAAAAAGTTAAATTTTCAGGAAGTTATAGCCAAAACAGTGAGGGGTATTTTCAGACATCAAAATCTAGGTTCAAAAACACTCTTGCAAAAAGATAAATATTTGGAGCATCTAAGCACGAAATAAGAAAAAGTGATAAACTAAAACATTGTAGCCATTAGAAATACACATGGTTTGAAAAAAATAAAATCTGGTTTTGGAGTATTTGGTAAGAATATATGGTCGAAACCATTTCGGGTAAAAAGGAAGAAATTTAAATGGAAAAGAAGGAATCTTTAAACAAGTTTTTAAAACATTTAAAAGTTAATTTTTGAAATCTTAAAACATGAAAAGTTATTTTATAAGCCATTAAAAGGTTTCATTAAGCTTTAAGGAAGATAAGAGAAGAGAAAATGAAAAATAAAATGAGTAAGAAAGGTGAAAAATTAGTTTTATATGAAATAGAAATAACAAATTACCTTTTACCCTCATGTAGTCTACCCTCCACACATGCATGCCATGTCACACCATCTCCTCTACCTCACCCACTTCAACCACACCTAGACACCCTCCCATCAAATCAAAGTCAACATGCATAAGTACTCTAATGTACTTACGTCTCCTAATGATGTGACATTCTCTTTTTATTTTATTTTATAGTTGCCAAAATGTCACATCATCATTTTTCTTAACTTAATTAATTACACTTAACCCTAATTAAATTACTAATCTATGTTTATAACATTGCATATATTTGAAAATATATACAAATGTGTACACAACATTTCAAATAACTTTTATATGATGAAACGTTGAAAATTCGAAAAACGATTTCCGATCACATTTTCTGTTTTTCATCGAACTAAACAAATTTTAAAAATTATTTTACCAGTATAATTTATTATTTAAAAGAGTTTTATTTTCATTATAAAACCATTTATTTGAATATTTAAAATTAATTAAATATTCGCAAATCAAAGCAGTGAAATTTCGGGTCGTTTTATTACAATTTGATTTTTATTATTATTTATTATATTCGAACCATTTGTTATTGTAATAAATATGAAAAATGATTCACCATTTCATTTATTAATTAAAATAAGTTAAATGAAACTATTAAATCTTTTTAATTCATATTTGGTTCACCATTCAGATATTTAATTCTTAATTCAAATATTTAATCGATCACTATTATTGAATTCCAAGTATTAAATTCCAAAATCCAAATATTTAAATATCTAAAATTAATTAAATATTTAAAATCAAATGACCAGAATTTTGGGTTTTTACAGTAGCAAACAACCCTTGCACTTCAAAGTCTTCCACTTTGACCTTGCCTTTACTATTTCAATTCGAACGCTTACGTTTATTTGAAGTGGTTTTTGGATAACAACTAATATACGATCCCGATCTCTCCAAACCAACGTTCGATAATTTTAAAACGACCAAGTTGTTTATAGTAGACTATCCCACTATCAGGGTGTAAAGATTTACATATGGATATACGTTCCACATGCTTAGATTATCATGACCCACTTATCGAAATTAAACCCTTGTATTCATCACGTTCCCGAAGTGCAGTATTTGTGATAAGTACATGCCGACTTACTTTCAATAAAATGTGTCACCGTTTTATTACAACTACTTTAATTTATTTAGCTACTTAATAGCATGGACAAGAGATCTTTTTTTTAAAACAATTTACTTAAACAAGAAACTTAGTTAAAAATAAATAACCGATAGAGTTTAGAAAAGCAACTTTAAAATAAATAACTTTAATTTAATCATAAGTTTAAAACTAAACTAAACCTTAATTAATCTTAAATAAATCAAATTTAAATAATTTAAAATCCTAATTTTATTTATAATTAAAATTTAATTAAATAACATTCATTTAAGAATTATCCCAATTTAAGTGGATAATTAACCTTTAATTAATGATAATTAATTAAATAATTAACTTTAATTAATTAATTAATTAAACTTGATTAAATAAAAATTAATTATTTTTTATCTTAATTAATCATTATTTAAAACTTACTTAATTAAAAATAATTAACTTGGTCAATAATTTCTTAAACTCTAATTACTTAACCTAATTACTTAATTAATTAATTAAATAATAATTACTCTAATTAATAAATTAACTAAATAAATTATTAAATAATTTAAAAATTAAAATTTTAACTTACTGAATTAGTTTGAAATGAGTTTTCAAAAACAATCCAAAAGAAAACACTTAAAACTTGAAATCGTGAAATTTTCCCGAACTGCATCCATAACAACTATCGCTATGTGAGTGCAGTTCAATAGAATCGATTTCTATGTGAAAAATTCACTTTAACTCTAGCTGTAACATATTTGAAAACATAAATGTAAAAGTTTTGAAACTTAAAAGCGAAGGTGAAAATTTGGAAGACATTTTCAAAATCCAAAACTAGAAAAAGGGCTTTCGTTTTTAAATCAGATCTCAAGTCTTTTGCGACTTTTAAAGGTGCTAACTCTACAACAATTCATCACATACGCTTGGTTTTGGTTTCATAACCATACTACCATCATATCGTAACCAATCTTTCACATAACCATATCCAAACATATCAATTTAACAACCAATCACCAAATCAAAGTTCAAACATAAACATATACCATCAATACAACATAATAATTCGACATAACAACCACTATATTTTCATAACATATAGTTCATCAAAATAAAGTTAATTTCTTTTCCAAAACAAAAGTTTTACTCACCGAAACTTTTCTAAATCAAAGCGAACTTTTGCTAAAACTTGAAAACACTTTTGAAACTTGCAAAAGTAGAACTTTGGACCCTTGAACACTTGAAATGGGCTTGGCCAAGTGGGTTTGGGCTCTGCCTAGGCCTTGTAGTGCATGGCCATGACTAGTTTGGGCTTGGCCATGTGGTCTTGGGTGGATGTTTGCTTGAGTTTTTGAAGAGAAAGTGTTGTAGGAGATGTAGAAGTGGTTTTGTGAATTAAAGGAGGGATTTTTGCATAAGGAAGTGACTTTTTTTCTATTTTTAAAATTATGAAGAGGAAGTCATGGATACTTTAGCTCTAGCTCGTAGGAAATTTTAGAGTGAAGAGGAGGTTTGTAAACATGAAAATATGAAAATAAAGGGGTATATATAGGCTTAGGATTTAATTAAAATAATATAAAGTGTTTTATAGTTAAATTTACATATGCATGCATAGCCATACCCTTACCTTCCCTTCAAAACTATCCACTACACCCTCCTTACTTTCAACTATTCAAGTCATGTCTCTAGTGTACCTTAGTTGAAAAGGAGCATTTTATATATGTTATGTGTGTGTGTGTGTGTATTTATGATATAAAATCTTATATTAATTTATATGTTTATATGTTTAAGGAGAAACATGCACATGCATATATAATTATGTACACACCATGTTAAGTTAGTTTATATTGTGTGCATGTGCATTTAACATAGTG
Organism: Allium fistulosum; assembly: GCA_030737815.1. NCBI lineage: Eukaryota > Viridiplantae > Streptophyta > Magnoliopsida > Asparagales > Amaryllidaceae > Allium > Allium fistulosum. The sequence continues at coordinate 1,185,266,384 of CM060904.1, read as the reverse complement.
TTATGACTTTTGAAACAACTTTTAAACAATGAAAAATTGATATTTCGGAAAATAATTTCCGATCACATTTTCTATTTCTCTATGAACTATATATATTGGTAAACAATTTTGAAAATGATTTTATCATCGTTAATTATTATTTAAAATAGTTTTTTTAATAAAAATCCATTTATTTATTATTTAAAATATAATTTAAATATTCATTTAAATAGAGATTAAATTCTGGGTCGTTATACTCTCCCCCCCTTAAAAGAATTTCGTCCTGAAATTAGAAAACAAGGAGATAATTCAAACCACACAAAAACTATTTGTTCATACCATAAACACATACAAAGACATGTACTAAGCATCCATAGCAAATAAACATACACTATACAAACAATAGATAATCAACTAATTATCCTAACATCAACTCGGGATAGGCTTCTCTCATATGATCAACCGTCTCCCAAGTGCAGTCTCTAGAATCCTCGCTCCACTAAATCTTAACTAGTCGCACTGTCTTGTTATGCAACCTCTTTTCATCCTGATCCACAACATAAATTGGATGTCTAACCACTGTCAGGTTCGGTTCTATTTCCAATTCCTCTTGAACCAATGGCTCTACAATCAAAGATGGGTCTTGAATATATTTCCTTAAATGAGATAGGTGGAACACATTATGAACACCCGTCAACCTTTCTGGAAACTTAACCCTATAAGCAAGCGATCCGATCCTTTCAAGAATACGGAAGGGTCCAACACACCTTAGAGCTAATTTCCCAGCTTTTCCAAATCTAACAGCTCCTCTTATTGGCGAAATTTTGACGAACACCAAGTCTCCAACCATAAACTCTAAATCTCTTCGCCTCTTATCTGCATAACTCTTTTGGCAATCTTGAGCCTCCTTCATCCTTTTCTTAATCATTGCAACTTTTCTCTATAGCCTATCGGATCATGTCCAGTCCAAGAACTAATCTGTCTCCCGTCTCAACCCAACATATTAGTGACTTGCACGGTCTTCCATACAGAGCTTAATACGGTACCATTCCGATGCTAGCTTGGAAACTATTATTATAGGAGAACTCAACCAGATGTAAATGATCCTCTCATGATCCACCAAAATCCAGAGTACACGCCCTCAAGAGATCCTCTAGAATTCGATTCACCGGCTCCGTCTGTCCGTCGGTTAGGGGTGATATGATGCGCTTAAGCTCAACTTTGTTCCTAGAGTTGTTTGCAATGCTTCCCAAAAATGACTAGTAAATATAGGGTCTCGATCACTTACAAGAACTCCATGCAACCTAACTATCTCCCTTATAAAAATTTCAGCTAAAGAAGCAGCGGTTCTCGTTGGTTTCACCAGAATAAAATGCACGCTCTTCGTTAGCCTATCTACGATAACCCATACTCTTTCATTTCTTTTTTTGGTTCCGGGCAAAGCATCGATAAAATCCAATGATATCATTCCCCATTTCCAATTAGGTATTTCCAAAGGTTGTAATAATCCGGCTATCTTCTGATGATCACCTTTGATTTGTTGTCAGCGCGAACACCTGCTAACAAAGATAGAGATATCTCTTTCCATTCCCTTCCACCAAGACATCTGCTTCATATCCCTATGCATATTTGAGACACCTGGATGGATACTCAACTTAGAACGATGGCATTCTAACAAAACTTACTGCCTAAGACCATTGACATTCGGTACATAGATCCGTCCATTCATGCTCAAAACTTCTCGGCTATCAATCTCAAAACTTGAATATTGCCCCTCCTCAACCTTCCTGATGATCGCCACTAAGCTTCTGTCCTCTCTTTGCTTGCTCACTATTCTTTCTAGGAGAGTCGGGGTAACTTACAAAAGAGTCAAAACAACATTCTTGCTTAAGGCATCCACCACCACATTAGCCTTCCCTGGCGTATATAGAATATCCAAGTCATATGCCACCAGAAACTCCAACCACCTCTATTGCCTCAGGTTCAGATCCCTTTGAGTAAAAAGATACTTTAGGGATTTCTGATTCATGAAGAGCTCGAATTTGTCACCTAATTTAAGAAAGAAAACTTACTCCTAAAATCTCTAAAGATTAGAAAGAAACTTAGAGGAATAGAAGGATCCTTACCCAGTAATTAGTGTCTCCACATTTTAAATGCAAAGACAACAGCCAGCAACTCCAAGTCATGTGTAGCATAGTCCTTCTCCTAAGGCTTCTACTGCCTACTTGCATACGCAATCACTCTACCATTCTGCATCAGAACAGCACAAAGTCCCACTCCACACCCATCTGTGTAAACCATGAATCCACTATTTCCATCTGGAACAGCCAAAACCGGTGCACCGGTCAACCTCTTCTTCAATTCCAGAAATGCCTCTTCACACTTAGGGGCCTAAACAAACTTCTCCTCCTTCTTAGTCAGCTTAGTCAAGTAGGAGGAAATCTTGGAATAATCTTGAATAAACCTCCTATAGTATCCAGCCAATCCTAAGAAACTGCGAACCTCGGTAGGAGTCTGTGGTCGCTTCCATTCCTGAACAGCCTCCACCTTCACTGGATCCACAGAAATACCTTCTTCTATCACAATATGCCCTAAGAATCTTACCTTCAATTTCCAAAAATGGCACTTAAATTTTTTTGCCTTCAGGACATGTCTCCTCAATGTTTCCAACACTATTTCCAAATGATTCTTATGCTCCTCCTCAGATTTAGAGTAGATAAGGATGTCATCGATGAAAACTAACACAAACTTATTAAGAACTTCTCGGAAAACATGGTTCATGGGATCTACAAAATATGCAGTTGTGTTGGTTAGCCCAAAAGGCATAACCAACAACTCAAAGAAATAGTCAGGGTAAGCAGTTAAGGGTATATTATCTTCAGCAACCCTAAATTGATGGAATCCAATAGCTAGATCCATCAGAGAAAATACCGTAGCTCCATGAAGTTGATCAAAAAGATCATCGATGTGGGGTAAGGGATACTTGTTCCTAATGGTCAGCTTATTCAACTCCCTATAATCCATGCACAACCTTAAAGATCCTTCAGACTTAGCCGCAAACACCACAGTAGACCCCCAACTCGAACGACTAGGTCTAATGAATCCTCTCCTTAATAGGTCCTGGGCTTGACTTACCAACTCCTCTCTCTCCCTCGGAGCCATCCTTCGCTTGGGTTGAAACATAGGCCTTGCACCGGGGACCAAATTAATGCAAAACTTTATCTCTCAGTGTGGGGGTAAACTTTTAACCTCTTCGAATACGTATGGAAAATTCTTAACAACTTCAATAGACCTAAATTTTCTTGGGATGCCTCCAGGGCATACAAGAAACTACACATATGAATACCAGGTTTCTTACATGATACCTTAACTTTCCTCCCTATACCAGTCAATAAGGATACAGTTCTCTTATTACATTTTAAGACAGCCTTATATTTTGATAACCAATCCATACCAAGTATAATGTCAAATCTTTTAAAGTCCAAGACATATGGGTCGCAAGAAAAAGTGATGGAAAAGGTAGGAAATTGTCACGCTCTTACAAATCATATCCAAATAGGTCACGCCACCTATGGGGTTAGATACACATATAGGGTTTTCTACAATACTAGGGATAAGATGAAATTTGCCTACTAATTCACAAAAGATAAAACTATGAGAAGCACCGGTATTAAATAATGCTCAAACAAAGGTACCATTAATCAGTAAGGTACCTTCAAGGACGCCTGTTCCCTTCACATCCGTTGAAGTAGATGGTTCATTCTTAATGACGTACACCTTAGGTTGATGCACCTTCTTCATGAGTGGGTAGTCCTTTATCATATGCCCGGGTTGATGGCAATTAAAACAAAGAGTCTTCTGGACCATTGGGGAGATAGGTCAACTTTGATGTTGTTGTTGCTGCTGCATTCCAGAATTCTTGCAAAACTTTGCGATGTGGCCCTTCTATTGACACTTGTGGCAAACAAAGTACTTAAAACTATTTCCTTGAGCCCCACTGCCAGGCTTACCCTTTCCCTTATTCTTCGAATTTGGATTGAACTTCCTCTTGTTAGAACCATTTCCACCAGTATTTCCACTAGGTACTACTGGAGTACACTTATTCCTTTCCAAGGCCTCGTATCTCATAGCCATATCAACTAGATCCATAAAAGTACCTTGAGCATGAGCAGTCATTTTCTCATGGTATTCTTCCCTCATACCTAAAACAAACATCTCGTTCTTCTTTAATGGGGTGTTAATCAATTCTTTTCCAAAACAAGACAACTCATTGAACTTCGTCTCATACTCTACTATAGACAGATCCCCTTGCTTCAAATCCATAAAGTTCCGGTACATTCGGTCCTTCCTGCTGTTGGCAGGAATTGGTCTTCAGAAACTTCCTAGCCCTCGAAAACTCATCTTCAGGAATATTTGCAGTAAGGGAGTCCCACTAGGCAGTGGCTCCCTCTTGTAGTTGCCACGCTGCTAAGAATCTATTCTGCACATCTGACAACCTAAGACCCTTAAAAATCTTCTTGGAAGATCGCAACCAAGCTTGCACTCCCATGATAGACTCAGTCCCCTTAAATGGTTTCTCTCCAAGGTTGGTGTAATTCTTGCATAAGGTTGCAAAATTCACTCTTGGCTACTCGGATGCTGCCTCTTCGGTAATTCGAACTCCTCCTAGATTTGGGGTTCAACCATTTGTAGTTGTAGTGCTACCTGCTCCCCTACCACGTCTGCCTTTATTACTCATGTCTTACTACCTGGCATAGTAAGATAATTCTTAGAATATTTGGACGACATAAATCTTGACAGAAGGGTACTATCAAACCTATCAAGCTGACTTATCTACCAGATATATATATATATACACACACACGAATAAAAATTAGAAACATGCACTCTTAAAGTTGACCCTAACCCAAAGTCTAAGTGTTCGATCAACCTAGGCACCGAAAGATGAGCAATAATGGGTAGAAGAAAAAGAAAGATAAGAAGGAACTTCACAATCACAGAATCTCACCACGAATTAGAACGACATATAATATATAACATAGGGTATTACATAGTCATTCCCATAATAATAATACATCATAGTCTTTACATTACAACTTCAAATGGACATTTATAATTACCTACCCGTACAAAAATACATAAGTCATACATAAACACAGCGGAATAAGATAATAACTAGCTAACGATGAAGCCACCTGCTCCAGCTCCTTCAAAATGCTTCCGTAAGAAACCTGGATCACTTGGCTACTCATACAAATCTGAGTACCCAAGAGTTTTAGGAAAAGAAAATAAAACTCTGGGTCAGACATGGGTTTGGTGTGAGTAAGCTCAAACAACTTAATTCTTACTTTTATAAAACATTTTGAAAATCAAAGGTATCTCGTAAGACCACGCCGCACATAAACATGAACGGGTTATTACCTTACGGTAACCAAAACACTTTGTATAGAAATCAAGTAATATTATCATAATATCTAGGGTTTTCAAATAAATAATTCACATAGCCGAAATTGTTACATTAATTAAATTCCAGCATAATTAGTATATAACTAAGACTGAAGGCACTTATGGGGAAATGGATTCCATACATAACCAGGTAAGGAACTACCATTTGAAGGTGTACCTCTAGATAAAATATACCTTGGGTCTAACAAGAACATATTGTACCCCTGCTACATAGAACCGACCTACCACTTGACTAGTAGTACAAAATACATCACCACCACGGTTGGGATCAGCAACCATACCAGAGCATACAAAAATGGGTCAAATAATCGATTCTAGATACGATGATTACATACCCTCATGGGAGCGAGCTACATAACCCTGCTGCATACCTTGGTCATTTTTAGTTGATGGGGCCCGCGGATAAATTTACCTTTAATATAGCAATGCCACTTGGAATGCTAACATTGTCTTCCAAACGTTGACACAATGTCAGCATTCATTCGTACAAGTCATTCAGGAGATGTACGAACCGAAGGCACTATCCTCGCTACCCCGTTTTGGAATCACCCTTAGGGTTTGTAACAAACAGTGCTTGCACTTCAAAGTCTTCGACTTGGACCTTGCCTTTACTATTTCAATTCGAACGCTTATGTTAGTTCGAAGTGGTTTTCGGATAACAACTAATATCCGATCCTGGTCTCTCCAAACCAACGTTCGATAATTTTAAAAGGGCCAAGTTATTTATAGTGGACTATCCCACTATCAGGGTGTAAATATTTACTTATGGACATACATTCCATATGCTTAGATTATCATGACCCGCTTATCGAAATTAACCCCCTTGTATTCATCACGTTCCCGAAGTGCGGTATTTGTGATAAGCACAAGCTGACCTACTTTCAATAAAATGTGTCACTATTTTATTACAACTACTTTAATTCATTTGGCTACTTAATAGCATGGACAAGAGATCCTAGGTTTTTAAAACAATTTACTTAAACAAGAAAGTTGGTTAAAAATAAATAACCGACAGAGTTTTAAAAAGCAACTTTAAAATAAATAACTTTAATTAAATCATAAGTTTAAAACTAAATTAAACCTTAATTAATCTTCAAATTTAAATAATTTAAAATCCTAATTTTATTTATAATTAAACTTTAATTAAATAACATTCATTTAAGAATTAAACCCAATTTAAGTGGATAATTAACCTTTAATTAATAATAGTTAATTAAATAATTAACTCTAATTAAATAATTAATTAAAGTAAATAAACTTGAATAAAAATTAATTATCTTTTATCTTAATTAATCACTATTTAAAACTTACTTAATTAAAAATAATTAACTTTGTGAATAATTTCTTAAACTCTAATTACTTAACCTAATTACATAATTAATTAATTAAATAATAATTACCCTAATTAATAAATTATTAAATAATTTAAAACTTAAAATTTTAACTTACTTAATTAGTTTGAAATGAGTTTAAAAAACAATCCAAAAGAATACACTTAAAACTTAAAATCGTGAAATTTTCCCGAACTACATCCATAGCGACTATTGGTATGAGCACAGTTCGCTAGAATTGATTTCTAGGCGAAAACTTCACTTTAACTCTAGCTATAACATATTTGAAAACATAAATGTAAAAGTTTTGAAACTTAAAAACAAAAGTGAAAACTTGGAAGACATTTTCAAAATCCAAAACTAGAAAAAGGGCTTTCGTTTTCAAATCGGATCTCAAGTTCTTTGCGACATTTTCAGGTGCTAACTCTACAACAATTCATCACACACACTTGGTTTTGGTTTCATAACCACACCACCATCTTATTTTTAACCAATCATTTACGTAACCATATCCAAACATATCAATTTAACAACCAATCACCAAATCTAAGTTCAAAATAAACATATAGTCATATACCATCAACACAACATGCTAATTCAACATAACAACCACTATATTTTCATAACATATAGTTCATCAAAATAAAGTTAATTTCTTTTCCAAAACAAAATTTTTACTCACCGAAACTTTTCTAAATCAAAGCGAACTTTTGCTAAAACTTGAAAACACTTTCGAAACTTGGAAAAATAGAACTTTTGGACACTTGAACACTTGAAATGGGCTTGGCCAAGCGGGTTTGGGCTCAGCCTAGGCCTTGTAGGGCATCGCTATGACTAGTTTAGACTTGGCCATGTGGTCTTGGGTGGATGTTTGCTTGAGTTTTGGAAGAGAAAGTGTTGTGGCAGATGTAGAAGTGGTTTTGTGAATTAAAGGAGAGATTTTTGCATAAGGAAGTGATTTTTTTTCTATTTTTAAAATTATAAAGAGGAAGCCATGGATACTTTAGCTCAAGCTCTTAGGAATTTTGGAGTGAAGAGGAGGTTTGTGAATATGAAAATATGAAGATAAAGGGTTATATGCAAGCTTAGGATTTAATTAAAATAATATAAAGTGTTCTATATTTATATACATATGTATGCATAGCCTTACCCTTACCTCCTCTTCAAAACCGTCCACTACACCCCCCTTACTTTCAACTACTCATGCCATGTCTCTAGTATACTTGGGTTGAAAAGGAGCATTTTATATATGTTATGTATATATATATATATATATATATATTTATTATATAAAATCTTATATTAATTTATATGTTTAAGGAGAAACATGCACATGCGTATATAGACATGTACATACTATGTTAACTTAGTTTATATTGTGTGCATGTGTATTTGACATAGTGCTTTGACATTTAAAACAACTTCTAAACAATAAAAAATTGATATTTCGGAAAATAATTTCCGGCCACATTTTCTATTTCTCTATGAACTATATATATTAGTAAACAAATTTTGAAAATGATTTTATCATCATTAATTATTATTTAAAATAGTTTTATTTGTTAATAAAAATCCATTTATTAATTATTTAAAATATAATTAAATATTCATTTAAACTGCGATTAAATTCTGGGTCATTACAATAGAGAAGTTCAAAACCTGCTTAGATAAAAATATTCTAGAGAACCCAAAGATAAGAATTGAAATCATTCTCCGAATCAAAAACCGATTTCAAGCCAAACGGCAAATTAATATTATTTTCAAAAATTCTAAATTAAGTCAAATAGCCACCAAAGCACTTAACCAATATTGTTATTGATTTTTTATCACTACCGGGGTTAAGTTTTGAACATATCACAATGTCATAACTAATTGTGCTAAACAATCAAGATTCAGCAATTAACAGGTATACATAATTGAAAATTTTAAGCCACTAAAATGAGAAATCCGGATTCCTCAATTATATTGTTGTATTTAAATTTAAAATAACAATCACTTGTAAAAGCGATTGTTTAACCAAATAACCAATAATTTCAACCAAACACAAACAATAAATTTTTATCTACTATATAAAATACTGATTTGAACAAAAAGGTGAGTTTAACTCACTGAAATTTCAGTTATCGTCAAAGCGTTCTGATACTATCTAAAATAGAACATCATTCGATTTTAACTTGAAATTCTATAAGCTCCAATCTCTACCAATCTAATTCCAAGATGTAGACATCGCTGATACGAGTGCAACGTGATTTAGCATGTTCAATTTGGACCTTATATGAGAAAGTTATTCAATTTATAAGATTTGAGAATTAATTACATAATTAATAATTTACTTAACCCTTAATTACCAAAACTTAAATCACTAATCCTTTCTTCCTCAATGTTTTTTCCCTCCAAAATCTAGCACCTGCTCACGTAAAAGACATGGCCGCAACTTCCTTCATCCCCGTCTACCCCATTTCTCGACGAAAATCAAATTTGACTCGCCGATGTTCACCTCTCATTGACCTCCACCTTCTAATCACCTTCACCTTGCACCCGACCTCCTCCTTACGGTCGCATCTCCCAGGCCTCCACGCAACCAAGCAAGTGTTGCACTCCCCCTTTAAGAGCCGCACACCACCATAAGATGGCCGCAGGTGCTATTTTCCACAACGAATCCAATATAACCTCCAATTTGCAAATCGAAGACCACACCTCTCGAAAATCCAAGCCCTAGTCTATCGAATCCTTCACTGTTCCTCTGCCATACCCACTAAACTAGTGTCTCAACCCACGAATTTCCATCAACATGTAGATTTCATCTAATAAAACACAAAGACCCAGCTTTTCCATTTTTTAGATTTTTCTATGATTTGATTTGAATTTTTGAAAAATCAAATGCTTGCTTTTTCTTTCATTGATCAGAGATAGTGATGAAAAGAAGAAAATGTTTGCTGCATGGTACGAAATGTTAGGAGTTAGTTTATAATTTAATTTTTCGACATTTCGCTGCACAGCTTTTCCGTTCACATACGAACCCCCAACGATAAAACAATAATATAGCCACCCTTAGAATAGCGATGAGATCCCCAAATAATAATAATACACAATGGTTTTTGAGTTCTATAGAGTCACCAAAACAGTGTCGTTTGTCGATAAATCATCAAACGACAATTTCAATATTTTCCAAATTAAAAATTATGGAAAAATCAAATAAATTAAATTAAAAATACATCAATAAAAATCGAATCCTTATATTAAAAATAAATTTATGATTATCTATTTGAACCATTTATTATTGCAAATAAATTTACAAAATGAATTCACCGTTATTATTTATTACTTTAAAATGAGTTAAATAAGACCATTAAATCCATGTAATTAATATTCAATTCAAACTCCAGATATTTAGATCATTATTCAAATAATAAGACACAATTCCAATATTTAAATCATTATGCAAATATTTATTCACAATTCAAAGATTTAAACAATCTATATAATTTAGTCCAAGTTTTAAAGCTTTTAAACCAATATTTCAATAACTAAAATTAATTAAGTATTCAAAGTCAAATGACCAAAATTCTGGGTCGTTATGTTCTCCACTCCTTAAAAGAATTTCGTCACCAAAATTCCGAAGGTAGGAAAAATGCCTCCAAACCCTTAGGCTTTTCAAACTCAATTAGTTGAAACTTGTCATCAATTTTTTTAAGTCCTTAAAATTATGAAATTGTTTGGCAGCGTCTCCTTTGCGCGGCTCGATCGAAAAATCTGCAAATTGCCGTTACAGTCCCAAAACAAAAAAAGAAAACAAAAGCCAAGTGGCCTCCTATATCCGGGGCATAAAATCATCAAACCAAACCAAAAATATAAACATGTACCTATTAGTCGGGCAACCAACTCTACTCATGAAACTAAAAGGGTTAACTAGCATCTGCTTCCTTGAATTTGCAACTTACTTACAAATAATATTCACCTATTTAATGTGCAATCACATATAATTTATTAAAGCTCGTACAATGTACATATACCATCCATACGCAATATCAAATATGATCGCTCACTCGATAACATAATTTCACTTCCGAATTAAATATAACGTAATTAATTGAATTTTTGTGAAATTTTAAATAATTAAATTTGAAAATAAAAATTTTATATTTGGAATGCGTCTATTTTAACATAGCAACTGGTAAATTTTTATTAGAAAGTATGAAAGTAAATTCTGTCGTGTAATTTTCAATTTAAAATCAGTTAATTTGATGGAAATAAATATTTTCAAAATCTGAATATTTTTATATAATAAAAATGTAAACTATCTTCTGAGTGAGATGTCATAATTCGTTTCTTCAAATTTGGACTTCTCTAGCCCCATTTATCTTATTTTCAACGAAATTACAGCAATTTTGGAACCCAATATTGACTTTTGATAGAATGGTCGTATCGCTGATATCTGTGTACCATTCCGTTCGTCTCGTCGTGCTGATCTCCGCAGTATATTCGTTTGTGTATTTCGGAGTCTGGTACTTAGTAAAATCTACGGAAAACGGTAACCGTACCGGTACCAGTTTTTAAGCCTTTTGGTTTTACCGTATAAAATGGAATGGCCACTTAGCTTTTATTATTCCTTAATTCAGTGGACGTGACGGTTGCTTTTTCTGTGGGTTCAATATTTATTCCGGTTGGTCATTTCCTATTCACTTTCGTTTCTGACACTAAAGTAAAAAAAATTATATATGTATATTTTGCATACTTCTCTGGCCTCCAAACTTCGAACTCATCCCTCTCTCCTCTCTTATGCTCTCCATGCCTCACCCATCTCCTTACGTTTGCCCACTCCCTTGCTCCCACACTTGCAAGCCTTGAGCAGCCTCACTTCCACGTCACTTCAATGGCCACCACCCTCTCATGCCCGACTCGTCCCTCCGTGCCACGTCTCCTTGCCAGAACCCACCCCACTGCCCACAACATCCCCTGGCCGTGCTGCAGCTAAACCCACACCAAAGTCCAACCTCTACCGTGAAGCCTCCAACCGAAACCCACCTCTGCAACCGCCCCTCTGCCTTCGGCCTCAACTCGCCACGTCAAAGCACCGCACCATCCCACACGCACAGCCACCCTACGCCGAGACTTCGCCCTATCCCCATCATCTAAGCCATCGGCCGACCATCCCACTTTGGCCTTACTCCGACCATCGTGCCCTTCCTCCTCATGATGTGCTGCCACCAACCTTGTCCACCTTCCCCTGGCCTTTGCTCTTATGTTGTATACAAAGTAAGTATACATTATGGTATCATATAAAAATATACTTCAAAGTTTACTGTGTACTGCTCTGGAAAATACATATATGGATAATATGTGTAAGCTATTTTGGTTTCTTCGATTCTGTATTATTTACAGTATATATCTACATAAGTATTCGACTTTGGCTATACACATTTATTTTGAGTATTGGTTTTAAAATGTGATGTATATATATACTTTGATTTTTGGACATGTGTTCAGGATTATAATATCGGTTTGTATATATATGGCTTCTGCCCACGTTATAGTCTATGTATATATATAAAGTTATATATCGGTTTGCAAGTATTTACCTGATTTCGATATCTCTTATACATCACCTGTATATATATATATATATATATATATATATATTATTTATTATCATTGGTACATGGCATTATAAATATAATTGGTTTTATATATATTATATATACATATCAATTTGTTGATATGGGGTACTGGTTGAAGAATGTGTATATATAAATGTAAAGGGCATATATTTAAATTTAGGTTAATATCTGGAAATAGCTTCGTAATAGTTTTAATACACACACACACACTTGATTTTGAATATATGCGTTTTAAAATATATATAATATGAGGAGTTCATTTTAATATGTGTTAAAAATTAAATATTTTTTTTTAAATATATATAGATATTTTGATTTTATTTGATGTGTTTTAATTAAACAATGATTTTTGAAAAATATATATAGATTTTATTCTAATATGTGTTTAAATTTAAAATATGATTATATATATATAGTTTATATATAAGTTCACTTATATAATTGATCTTCATCAAATCCAGTTCATCGTGCTTTGCTTTGTCTCGCCGCTATCCAAAATTGGCTGCAGCAGTTTTCTTTGATTTGCTCGTGTCTGTGTCCATGTACGTGTCTGTGTCATCTCCTTCACCATCGTCGTTCTCTAACCTCGAAAGGTGAGAAATCACTCACAATTAACATTCTTATATTTAATAAATATGATTTCACTTGAAACGACAATTGAAATATGTTGTTAAATTTGCATTGTTAGTTATTTAATTGTTAAATATGATATGCCACCATCTGCAATTGTTCGCCTGTGATATATGACACCATATCCTGTTGTGTATATTTTATTTTATTTATCACTGATGATATATGCATGTTGTTGATATGTTATATTATTATCATATTTGTTCTCACTCTGTAAGTTCCCTGTTAATTTAGAAATCCCTATGGGTTGAAATGATACATACCCGAATGATCTTGTAGAATAGGGGAAAATCGTTATGGGTTGAAATGATAAACCCAAGTGGTTTTCATTGATTTTGAATTTTTAGGATTGCGGGTTGAAATGATATATACCCGTAGATATTTGAATTGCGGATTGAAATGATAAATATCCGTATCACTTGACCATAGGATAGAAAACTATATATGGACACCGTTGGTTTATATTTTGAAAATGATTTCCAAAGTTTTGAAAGGAAATATATAGTTTTAATAAATATTGATTTTTAAAATATGATATATATAAATGTTATTTTTATATATGTCTAAATTTCAGATTTTTAAATTATATGTTTTGGAAATTTTATATTTATAAGTAAGTTTTGAAAAATATAATTTGTAAAAATTTTCTTATAATTTTTTTTAAATATATAAAATAAGATTTAATGCAAAATACATTTAATAATAAGATTAAATTTAATAAGATTTAATTTAAATTAGTATATAATATGTTTAAGTATTTACTTAAATTTGTATTAATAATTTAAAAATAGATTTTTATGACTTAAATAATAAAAGTTGGGAAGATAAATTAATGTTGACTTGGAATTTAAATTGGTTAATAATTGAATTTAAATAAGAATTTATTTGAACTTATTGATTTTGAGATTTTGAAAATTATGATTTATAATTGATTCGATAAAAAGGTGATTAAATGAATATTCTCAACTTTAAATAAGATTGAGACAGAATATTTAATATGGATTTAAATTTGTAAATTGAGATTTTATTTAATTGTTATTAAAATGATTAAGTGAATGTTTTTTTCCTTATTTGAATAAAATTAGAGTTAAGTGTTGAAATATAAATGAAACTTATATTGAAATTGTTTTTTAAAACCTTGAATCTTATTGGAAGAGAAATGATAGTTAAAACCTAGATTTTGAAATCGAAAAAAAATTGAAATGGTTTATTGAGCATTTGAATTGAACCTTTGACCATTTAAAATTGAAAGTGTTGAACATGGATTGATTTAAATTTAATTTTGGGAATCTAAGATGATTTGAATTGATTTGTGGAATGGGAGAAAACTATTTTTATTATATAAAGTATTTTTAACATATATAAACTATTTTAATATATAAATTATTTTAATACATAAACTATTTTAATTTATAACTAGTTTAATATATATACTATTTTCAATGTCTAAACTGTTTAAGTCGGAAGTGTTATGAATTTCCAAAGTGTTATGATTTCCAAAGTGTTATGATTACAAAAGTGTTATGATTTCGAAAGAGTTATGATTTTGAAAGTGTTACAATCCTGGAAATGAATATTATATAAAGTTAATAATGATATCGGATTGATATGGTTACAAAATGAATATGATATTTTGATATGAAGTATGAACTATTTGAAATGAAATGACCACGGTGTGAAATAAGCATTTGGTTGTTAAAGACACCGGGATCAGATATTGTCATACTCTCTGCCAATACCGAAAACCACTTTAACAACTGTGTACGTGATGGAGATTCCAGAACGAAGTAGGATGATTTGGCTAACTCACGGGATACAAGTAACTTAAAGGATGTTTGGGATTTCCATCCTCTAAGGATCCGTGGAACTATCTACTATGTAGTAATATACGCTATTATAATATGTCTATAGTAAAGTAAAAGTATTAAAATAGCATTAAGGCGTTACCCATATCCCCCTTAACACATTTTATATATTCACGTAGTCTATACAATGTCGTACGCTCCTCCGTAAACTGGAGGTTTACCCAGAGGAAACCACATAGGTACGTTACAAAACAAACTCGTAGAAGGCACGATAGGGCATGCGACAAGGCACTCGAGGCAATGCCAGGGTAGATATACCATTTGTGGATCCGGGCTGGTGGTAACGCATAGCAGCTACTACCGCCCACCTCATGACACACTCCCAAATCAAAGGTGCACCAAATCAAATCACAAAGTAATAGAATGGTATTGAAGGAATGTGCCCAATCGGAGGAATGACCTCACTTGGCCCGGCGTGGCTCCTGTTTAAGCCGCATCAAGCTAACTCACGGGAGTGTGTCACGAGGTGGGCGGTAGTGGCTGCTATGCTTTACCACCAGTCCGGATCTGCAAATGGTATATCTACCCTGGCATTGCCTCGAGTGCCTTGTCGCATGCCCTATCGCGCCTTCTACGAGTTTGTTTTGTACCGTACCTATGTGGTGTCCTCTGGGTAAACCTCTAGTTTATGGAGGAGCGTACGACATTGTATAGACTACGGGAATATATAAAATTTGTTAAGGGGGATATGGGTAACGCCTTAACGATATTTTAATACTTCTACTTTACTATAGACATATTATAATAGCGTATATTACTACATAGTAGATAGTTCCACGAATCCTTAGAGGATGGAAATCCCAAACGTCCTTTAAGTTACTTGTATTTCAGTTGACATTTCACTTGAGTTGAATTTACTGATACAAGAATGTTAATCCTGACTCAAGTGTTTTGTGCTTTGCTTTATGCTCGGGTCAGACTGAGTGTCACAACATTTGAGACTCACCCTTTGGATCTTGGAGCTTCACTTGAAGATCGATCATCTATCTATTCAGCTCTTCAGTCATCTCGGTTATTTCCAGTTGTGTATATTCAGACTTGACAGTTGCTTATGTATTTGAGTTTCCTTTGTACGTGAATATCTGTTGTATTTTGTTTAACTCTGATGTTTACATAGTAGCTTCATGAACTACTATTTATCTATTCAGCTGCTTATTGTTATATTACTCTGTGTTTGTGATTCTGTGATTGGTTTATTTACCGTATATGCCGAGTTTTGCCAAATATAAATTTACAATCTGATATTTTGAGTAATTCAAGTCTGACATGTGCGGATGCGAATGGTTCGAAATACCGGGTCGTTACAAGTGGTATTAGAGCTCTGGTTTAGGAAAAACTTAGCATATAGAGTAAAATTTAATTACAGAATCACCTTCGTTCGAGCTTAAATCTCTTCCTCTTTGATTCGGATTTCCTTTGAATTTTGGAACATTCCTCGTTTCTAGAATCCATTCTTGTATTTTCCTGTTCGTGGATTGGTATGCAAGACTGGGGTAAAAAAAAAAATACTTTTCTTTACAATTGTAGTTCTTGTTCCTCTTGATGCGGGAGCATCCCATAGCTTTATTTTCTGTCCCACCAACCTTGGTTTGGTTTGTAAAAGGGGTGAAACTCCTTTATGACAAGCGTCGACTCACCGGAGATTTCTATATCCTCGGTTTACGATGCTGCTCCTTGCAAAGCCTGAATCGTTCTCTAGTAGACGACCCGGGAAAAACCTTTTGTGATCGAATGTGGAATGCCTTCGGTTATGCAGGCAGTTATAAATTTCGTTTGATACTCAGCCTAGTGCTCTTAACTACACCTTGATATTCAGGGAATATCCTGATGTTTTGGTGAAGTCACATCTCTCCCATTTAAGCGGGAAATTGAATCCCGCATCAATCCTATCCCTGGAGCTTGACTTGTGTCCTGGTTCTCGTTGATGATATTCTCGCCTTCTCTTAGTCTCGGTCGACCCGGTTAAGGTCGCCCACGATTTATATAAGTCTATCCATCTTTTCTCTTTTGTAATCTATCTACCTTATCTTTATCTCGAGCCTATCTTCCTTGTTAGAATTCTCTGTAATTAGGGTCTCTCCGAATTTGAATCTCTATCCTTGCTTTGAAATCTATTTTGAATTATCGTGGGAGGGAGTGTATTTGAAATTAATATAAAAATATTTTATATTGTGTTGTTTAAACTGTTAAGTTTGAATTTTGGGTTTTGATCGATCTGTCTGGCCTACGCTATCGATAGGAATTCCAAAACACTTGAACAAAGCAAACTGACACGATTTTGTTTTCGAAATTGATAAATGAATAATTTTATGTATGGTTATATTTTATATATAAGAGTATAATTTTCTGGAATTTGATAGTTAAATGAATTGGTTATTAGAAATGATAATACTAGATTACCATTTATTGTTTTGTCAACCGTTAACTATTGTTGTATAATTCTAAAACAATGTTTATAAATTGGATCTGAAAATAAAATAAATTTAAATTAAGGATTTGAGAATAAAATTTCTAGGGTTTTCTCTAAATTTGGACTTCAAGGTTTTGAAAAATATATTATTTGAAAGCGTATTTTGAATGAATTTTTTTAAAAGAATTTTATAAGAATTAAGTCTATACTCTCTTCGTTTGTCGCTGGAAAATAATTTCGATGATGACTGCAGCATCATCGACATTCATTTTCGAGTGTCAAAGTAGAGAGACCGCTTAGTGGCTTTGCTACACTTTTGTTTTGGAAAATAGATTTGATTTGAATTTCTTGAATATGATTTGATTTATATAACATATACGTATATATTTATTTCAAAATAGTTTGAAGTCAAACCGGAAATTTGAATCCTAAGTTTTATATTAATAAATGGTTTCAATTATTGAAATAAAGTGAAATTTCGAATAATTGGAATATCTAAAATGATAAATGAAATTAAACCAACTTGAAATAGTTGAATTTGAATAAAACTTATTTGTATGATACTAAATTGCATTCTAATATATATAACTTACCTAAATTATTCAGAAAGTTAAAATGTTAGGGTGAATATATAATTAAAGGTTATACAAGAGAAAACTTAAGAAATAAATTGTTCAAACAAAAATCTGGCTTAATATAAAAGTTGCAAATAAAAGGGAAATTTGTATAGTATTTAATTTCACTCAGAACCTTAATATAACTTACCTAAATTATTCAAAAAGTTAAAATGTTAGGGTGAATATGTAATTGAGGTTATACAAGAGGAAATTTAAGTAATAAAATGTTCAAACTGAATTTTTCTTAAAAGAAATCTTGTGTAAATAAAAAGAAACTTATATGGTGTTTAATTACATTTAAAAATATTAACATAACTTACCTAGAAAAAGTTAAAATGCTAATGAGAAAATGTAATTGAATAATATACACTATAAAGGTAAGTAATAAGATGCCCAAAAATGAAATTTTAAGGAAATTTATGAATAAAAGTGGGTGGGTATAATAAATGTTTACGTACTGATTCAATGAAATAAATTAAACAATAAAATAAGAGTGCTATTTAAGCAAGTGATTATGAACTTAAGAAAATAAACAGGAAATAAATAAATTTATATTTTGAAAACTGTTTATAAATAACAAAGAATAGTCGAAATTGAATTATAAGTGGAATTAACTTAATTGGGAAAAAGGGATTAAATAAATGAGTAAATCAAATAATTTTTTTTTCCTTGAAAGAAATTATGTAACAAATATTAATAAATTGAAACAAATCAAATTGAATGAAAATAGCTTGAATTGAAAATCAACAAAGTATGAATAAATGAATATTATTGATTAAATAAAATGGATTGAAACCAAATTAATTGAATATAAATCAATTTAAAAACTAATGAAATTTGTATGGTTTTGAATTGGTTGTGTATCTGATAATATGTATTTCAAATCTATCTTTTCTTCTAGTTGTTTCTATTATCCTACCTCCTTCCTTTTCGGGGACGAGAAGTTTTGAGTGGGGGGGAGTGTAACGACCCGTAAGTTTTAACGGTTTTAATAACGTAATTAACTGAATTTTTGTGAAATTTTAAATAATTGAATTTGGAAATAAAAATTTGATATTTGGAATGCGTCTATTTTAACATAGCAACTGGTAAATTTTTATTGGAAAGTATGAAAGTTAATTCTGTTGTGTAATTTTCAATTTAAAATCAGTTAATTTGATGAAAATAAAATATTTTCAAAATCTGAATATTTTTATATAATAAAAATGTAAACTATCTTCTGAGTGAGACGTCATAATTCGTGTCTTCAAATTTGGACTTCTCTAGCCCCGTTTATCTTATTTTCGATGAAATTGCAGCAATTTTGGAACCCAATATCGACTTTTAATAGAATGGTTGTATCGTTGATATCTGTGTACCATTCCGTTCGTCTCGTCGTGCTAATCTTTGCAGTATATTCGTTTGTGTATTTCGGAGTCCGGTACGTGGCAAAATCTATGGAAAACGGTAACCGTACCGGTACTAGTTTTTGAGCCTTTTGGTTTTCTTTGTCTATTCATTATCCATCGTATAAAACTGAATGGCCACTTAGATTTTATTATTCCTTAATTCAGTGGACGTGACGGTTGCTTTTTCTGTGGGTTCAATATTTATTCTGGTTGGTCATTTCCTATTCACTTTCGTTTCTGACACTAAAGTAAAAAAAATTATATATGTATATTGTGCATACTTCTCTGGCCTGCAAACTTCGAACTCATCCCTCTCTCCTCTCTTATGCTCTCCATGCCTCACCCAGCTCCTCACGTCCTCCTACTCCCTTGCTCCCACACTTGCAAGCCTCGAGCAGCCCCACTTCCACGTCACTTCAATGGCCACTACCCTCACATGCCCGACTCGTCCCTCCACGCCACATCTCCTTGCCAGAACCCACCCCATTACCCGCAACATCCCTTGGCCGTGCTGCAGCTAAACCTACACCAAAGTCCAACCTCTACCGTAAAGCCTCCAACCGAAACCCACCTCCGCAACCGCCCCTCTGCCTTCGGCCTCAACTCGCCACGTCAAAGCACCGCACCATCGCACACGCACAGCCACCCTACGCCGAGACTTCGCCCTATCCCCATCACCTAAGCCATCGGCCGACCATCCCTCTATAGCCTTGCTCCAACCACCGTGTCCTTCCTCCTCACGATGTGCCGCCACCAACCTTGTCCGCCTTCCCCTGGCCTTTGCTCTTATGTTGTATACAAAGTAAGTATACATTATGGTATCATATAAAAATATACTTCAAAGTTTACTATGTACTGCTCTGGAAAATACATATCTATTATTTACAATATATATCGGTTTGTATATATATCTACATATATGTGTAAGCTATTTTGGTTTCTTCGATTCTATATTATTTACAGTATATATCTACATAAGTATTCGACTTTGGCTATACACATTTATTTTGAGTATTGGTTTTAAAATGTGATGTATATATATACTTTGATTTTTGGATATGTGTTAAGGATTATAATATCGGTTTGTATATATATAGGCTTCTGCACACGTTATAGTCTACATATATATAAAGTTATATATCAGTTTGCAAGTATTTATCTGATTTCGATATCTCTTATACATCACCTGTATATATATATATATATATATATATTATTTATTATCATTTGTATGTCACATTATAAATATAATAGGTTTTATATATATTATATATACATATCAATTTGTTGATATGGGGTACTGGTTTGAAGAATGTATGTATATAAATGTAAAGGGCATATATTTAAATTTAGGTTAATATCTGGAAATAGCTTCGTAATAGTTTTAATATATATATATATATGTGTGTGTGTGTGTACACTTGATTTTGAATATAAGCATTTTAAAATATATATAATACGAGGAGTTCATTTTAATATGTGTTTAAAATTAAATATTTATTTTTAAATATATATATATAGATATTTTGATTTTATTTGATGTGTTTTAATTAAACAATGATTTTTGAAAAATATATATAGATTTTATTCTAATATGTGTTTAAATTTAAAATATGATTATATATATAGTTTATATAAGTTCACTAATCTAATTGATCTTCATCAAATCCAGTTCATCCTGCTTTGCTTTGTCTCACCGCTGTCTGAAATTGGTCGCAACAGTTTTCTTTGATTTACTCGTGTCTGTGTTCGTGTACGTGTCTATGTCATCTCCTTCACCATTGTCCTTCTCTAACCTCGAAAGGTGAGCAATCACTCACAATTAACATTCTTATATTTAATAAATATGATTTCACTTGAAACGACAATTGAAATATGCTGTTAAATTTGCATTGTTAGTTATTTAATTGTTAAATATGATATGCCATCATCTGCAATTGTTCACCTGTGATATATGACACCATATCCTGTTGTGTATATTTTATTTTATTTATCACTGATGATATATGCCTATTGTTGATATGTTATATTATTATCATATTTGTTCTCACTCTGCAAGTTCCTTGTTAATTTAGAAAACCCTATGGGTTGAAATGATACATACCTGAACGATCTTGTAGAATAGGGGAAAATCATTATGGGTTGAAATGATAAACCCAAGCGATTTTCATCGATTTTGAATTTTTGAGATTACGGGTTGAAATGATATATACCCGTAGATATTTAAATTGCATATTGAAATGATAAATATTCGTATCACTTGACCATAGGATACAAATTATATACGGACACCGTTGGTGTAACAACCCGGGATTTGCATTACCAATTAATAAATAAAAGTTAGGTTTTTATTTATTTTAATGAAGCATAAAAGGATTTGGAATAATAAAATTTATTATTTGAAAAGGCTATTTTAATTAAATGGGAAATATGGAATTTTAAAATGAGGATAAAATGTTATTTTTGGAAAGTTAAATATTTGAGGAGAGATTTTAAAATGGGTTTGGATAAGAAAAAAAAATGAGTTTTATAAACATATATGAACACTTAGACTAATTTTTGGAAACATGTAAATAACTCTCTTCTTATTGGGTTACAAAACCTAACCCAATAACCCACCCTAAACCTCCTCTATAAATTATCTCATACTCTCATAACCTCATTCATTCAACCCTAATCAAAACCCTAATCATTTCCTAAAGCTTTCATAACAAAAATGGCCTCTATCTTCATCTCCTTCTAGTTTTAGCTTATGCAAGTCATTCTATGCAAAGGTAATGCAAATACCCACCTCAAATCCATTTTTATATCTTTCTCATTTCTGAAATGTATTTGGTAACACATGTTTTATGTTTTTTTTGATCTTATAGCCTCCTAATCATCTTTTGCTAACTTGGGTTGATGTTATAATAGTCTTTGTTGCTTTCAAGAGAGGTATATTGCTAAAAACCTCTTCTAATATGCGTTTAATCATCTTTTGATTTTGGTAATCAGTTAATAACACATGTTTTATTATGTAACATGTGAATCATAGCTCTTTGATCATCTTTGCTTTCATTTTGGGGTGTGCACATAAGGTACTTGTAGTATATGCCAGCTGAAATTATAATTAGTTTATTGCTGTTAGTAAATTAGGCATATCTCATTCATCTTAAATCGGAATTAATATTTTCTTGAAGTTCTGGAAAGCTTATTCTGTACCCTATAACTTTTATGTTTTGTGCTTTGCCTAATTTTGAGGTTTGAATGGTCGAAATCATGCTTGTTTGTCGCTGACCTGACAACAAACTACAGGGTTGATAAAATAAAAACCTGAAATTGATTTGGTCATAAGTTACTCGTTTCTTATTCAAATATAATAATTTTGGATTTTCTGGAAAGCTTAGATTTAGAGCTAAAACTTTCATGTTTTGAGTTTCATGAAATTTCGAAGTTAATTTGGTCAAAACTGTGCATTCTTACCACTGTCCCGAGAGCACAACGACAGTGATATAAAATTTAGATCTGAGAATTGTTTTAATCATAGAATTTTCATCTCTGGTCGGAATTTGACGATCTTGGTCATTCCGGAAAGCTTAGAAACTAAGCTACAACTTTCATTTTATTCATTTTGCCAGAATTTGAAGTTTACTATGCCAAAATTGTGGTTTTTCATCTCTGGCCAGTTAGTGCATAGCTATAGGCCTTAAGTCTCTTTTCTCCCGTTGTTTTCAGCGTAGAACCCCGACTTTGCGACGCCATCCCGGGCTCGTCCTTTGTCGGATTTCATCGTTTTTGGTCTCGTTAAAAATGATGAGATCGAGATCTTTAACCATGCAAAGTTTGGTTTAGATCTGGGTGCATTAGATACTTTGTTTCTATTACCGAAGTAGCACTCAGAAACTGTTTTACAATAGTGATCATTTTCAGTTATCGTCGGACCAACTTTGAAACATTGTCGTTTCTTCGTTTCAAGTCAAAACCGAACGATTCTTTTTGCATATCAAAGTAGAAGTACTTTACTACGCTCTTGCAAATTTTCATCAAGATCTGAGTTCATGTGACCCTTCGACCATGTCGTCGAAGTGGGACCTTTACACTGTTTTGACACAGTAAAGTTTTATGATTTTTTGTCCGACTTTGAGACGACGTCGTTTCTTCGTTTCAAGTCGGAATTTCCCGATTCTTTTTGCAGTTTGGAGCAGGGATGTTGGACTATATACCTACCAATTTTCATGCCATTCGGATTTAGTTTGCTGGTCCGAATAATTTTCCGAACTTGGGTTCGCGTCATTTTTGGACTATTTTCCAACACTTGGAATATTTTCAGTGATTTTCTGGTTTTATTGATTTCTTTGAGATTTGTCTCTAGATTTCGTACACGGGTTTTATGAATTATTTTCAAAGGATTTTTCACTCCTAAATGGCTTCCGAAATTATTATATAATATTATTTTTAATTATTAAATTAATTACTCCATAATAGGAGAGTTTTCAAAAGCCGTTTTAAAGTGATTTCAAAATCAATTATAAATCCGTTTCGCACCATTATTTTCTATAATAAAAATCTCACACTCACTTTTTAGCACGTCGAGCGAAGTGGAAAGGTGCTTAAATGGTTAGGAAATCTCCGGCCTATGGAACCGTGTGTATTTTCTTTCTGGTTAATCCCCGACCTATTCGATTGATCGTTTTGACCTTTGGGTCTAGTTTACCGATGATACGAGGTGGACTTTTTATTGTTTGGAGTGTGAGCTTGCTATTGGTTAGTAAACCGTTTAGTGCGAACGTGGGGTATGTGACTCATTGTTAACACTTTACGGGTTCCTCTCCAAGAAGTTGGTGACACATTAGCCTTTGGGCGGCCAGTATTGGACCTCTGGGTCACCACGCCTCTGGGCAACCGTCTCTGGACACCTGCTCTATGGAGCAGTTTATTTTTCGGCGTGCGCCTCTGGGCCTTTATCCTTCTGGGAAGGATCTCGCCGTCTCGCGCGTTCCGCATCTGTGCGAGTGATCGATCACAACTCTACAGTACTTGGCAACAACGACTCTGGTCGGTGCATGTGCAATATTGGTATTATTTGATGATTTTTTTATATCCATTCGAGTACCGCCATTCGGTGTTGGTTCTATGGAACCATACGATGTAAGTGCGATTGCCTTGTGGATTCACAGTGTCTCTGGACACTGCTTTTCAGTGTTGGATTTCATTGACTTTTCAGTATATCCCCATTGCTCTTTGGAGCATCGATCTTTGCTTGGGCATTGATTACAGACTCTGGTCACTCTTGGGATTATTGCCTATGGGCATCTTTTTATGGCTTTGGCTACGCCGATGATATGAGGCGATTTTATTTATTCTACACTTTGGTGTTGATTTCTCTTTGGAGATTTTTATTGTTTATTGATGATTAGGGATCGTCATTATATTCATGTGGTTCATAATATACTTCTCTTTGGATAAGTACTGTTTTATTTATGTACCGCATTATTATATATCTCAGTTATTACTGATTGTTTAGCTAGCCTGACCCGAGTGTTTTCGCTCGGGTCAGACCGAGTTGTTTCAGGTTAGGTCTTTGGACTTAGCTTCTGTGCTTCCGCTTGGACATTATCTGCTATGCTGATAGATAGCGCTTTTATTTGTCCACTATTCAGCTACTCTGTTATTATTCAGACTTTGATATGTACATATTTTTAACCCACATGTGTGGGCAGTGGCTTTGTACCCACTTATAGTATTTGGATCTGTATTGACGATGTATTGTTCTGGGATTTTACATCTGTTATGTGATTCTGTTCTGTGATGTTTTATCATTTATTATTATGCTTTGTCCTGATAGAACTTTAGCTATTTGTAATTTCGTTATAAGTATTTACCGAATATGTCGAACCACTTGAAAAAAATATATAGATACCATCCTTTCGACGTATTCAGTAGATAGTTATAGCTTGATTACAAATGGTCGCTTCCACTATACTCTATTCTCCGCTTTAACAGACAGTATTACTCCCGTAATACTCTTTGTTACAGTGGGTCTCAGAGTGGGGCGTTACAGTTGGTCTATATTTTGAAAATGATTTCCAAAGTTTTGAAAGGAAATATATAGTTTTAATAAATATTGATTTTTAAAATATGATATATATAAATGTTATTTTTATATATGTCTAAATTTTAGATTTTTAAAATTATATGTTTTGGAAATTTTAAATTTATAAGTTAGTTTTGAAAAATATAATTTTTAAGATTTTTCTTATAATTTTTTTTAAATATATAAAATAATATTTAATGCAAAATACATTTAATAATAAGATTTAGTTTAATAAAATTTAATTTAAATTAGTATATAATATGTTTAAGTATTTACTTAAATTTATATTAATAATTTAAAAATAGATTTTTATGACTTTAATCATAAAGGTTGGAAAGATAAATTAATGTTGACTTGGAATTTAAATTGGTTAATAATTGAATTTAAATAAGAATTTATTTGAACTTATTGATTTTGAGATTTTGAAAATTATGATTTATAACTTGATTCGATAAAAAGGTGATTAAATGGATATTATCAACTTTAAATAAAATTGATAGTGAATATTTAATATGGATTTAAATTTGTAAATTGAGATTTTATTTAATTGTTATTAAAATGATTAAGTGAATGTTTTTTCCCAATTTGAATAAAATTAGAGTTAAGCGTTGAAATATAAATGAAACTTATATTGAAATTGTTTTTTTAAAACCTTGAATCTTATTGGAAGAGAAATGATAGTTAAAACCTGGATTTGAAATCGAAAAAAAATTGAAATGGTTTATTGAGCATTTGAATTGAACCTTTAGCCTTTTAAAATTGAAAGTGTTGAACATGGATTGATTTAAATTTAATTTTGGGAATCTAAGATGATTTGAATTGATTTGTGGAATGGAGGAAACTATTTTTATTATATAAAGTATTTTTAACATATATAAACTATTTTAATATATAAACTATTTTAATATATAAATTATTTTAATTTATAACTATTTTAATATATATACTATTTTCAATATCTAAACTGTTTAAGTCGGAAGTGTTATGAATTTCCGAAGTGTTATGATCTCCAAAGTGTTATGATTTCCAAATTGTTTTGATTTCAAAAGTGTTATGATTTCGAAAGAGTTATGATTTTGAAAGTGTTACGATTTTGGAAATGAATATTATTTAAAGTGAATAATGATATCAGATTGATATGGTTTTGAAATGAATATGATATTTTGATATGAAGTATGAACTATTTGAAATGAAATGACCATGGTGTGAAATAAGCGTTTGGTTGTTATAGAGACCAGGATCGGATATTGTCATACTATCTGCCAATACCGAAAACCACTTTAACAACTGTGTACGTGGTGGAGATTCCAGAACGAAGTAGGATGGTTTGGCGACGATTCTATATGGTATTTACGGAGACCTGACTCCCGTGAGTCAGCTTGATGCGGCTAAAACAGGAGCCACGCCGGGCCAAGTGAAGTCATTCCTCCGATTGGGCACATTCCTTCGATACCATTCTATTACTTTGTGATTTGATTAGGTGCACCTTTGATTTGGGAGTGTGTCACGAGGTGGGCGGTAGTGGCTGCTATGCTTTACCACTAGTCCGGATTTGCAAATGGTATATCTACCCTGGCATTGCCTCGGGTGCCTTGTCGCATGCCCTATCGTGCCTTCTACGAGTTTGTTTTGTACCGTACCTATGTAGTGTCCTTTGGGTAAACCTCCAGTTTACAAAGGAGCGTACGACATTGTATAGACTACGAGAATATATAAAATTTGTTAAGGGGGATATGGGTAACGCCTTAACGATATTTTAATACTTTTACTTTACTATAGACATATTATAATAGCGTATATTACTACATAGTAGATAGTTCCACGGATCCTTAGAGGATGGAAATCCCAAACGTCCTTTAAGTTACTTGTATTTCAGTTGACATTTCACTTGAGTTGAATTTACTGATACAAGAATGTTAATCCTGACTCAAGTGTTTTGTTCTTTGCTTTATGCTCGGGTCAGACTGAGTGTCACATCATTTGAGACTCGCCCTTTGGAGCTTGGAGCTTCACTTGGAGATCGATCATCTATTTATTCATCTCTTCAGTCATCTCGGTTATTTCCAGTTGTGTATATTCAGACTTGACACTTGCTTATGTATTTGAGTTTCCTTTGTACGTGAATATCTGTTGTATTTTATTTAACTCTGATGTTTACAGAGTAGCTTCACGAACTACTATTTATCTATTCTACTGCTTATTGTTATATTACTCTGTGTCTGTGATTCTGTGATTGATTTATTTATCGTATATGCTGAGTTTTGCCAAATATAAATTTATAATCTGATATTTTGAGCAATTTAAGTCTGACATGTGCGGATGCGAATGGTTCGAAATACCTGGTCGTTACAATATTATTGTAAGCCTATAAAAACTTTAAAAGACTTATCTTCATTAATAAAATATTTCCCAAGATTATAGTTACCTCTTTAAGGAATCATTATTTTACTTAAGAAACATTACTTAAGTTTATTAACATTCTGTTACTCAAGCCCATATTTGCAAAGTATTCTTCTACTTCCTAAGAGCATATAAACAATATTTAGAATTGTTTTACTTAAGTAGAATATTCAACATATTTATAATTTGTTTTAAATTTCTATCTCTACAAATTTATAAGTTACAAAAACTTATTTTCTTATAATTTCTTAAAATGCTTAGCTTCAATTTCTATATACATTCAAGAATTTCTGACCATCCAAAATCATTGAAAATTCAATTTCACTTTAATAAATGAAAATTATCAAATAATATATCATAATGAGATGCACCAACCAAACTACCCTAATGGATAAGATACTTGATTCTATAATATCACTTAGCTGAAAATTTCCGAATTTAAAACCCGGTTTTTATTTCAAATCATTTTGAAATAATAATAATATACATATCCCTTTAAGTCTCAAACCATACTTTTGGGATTTTTAAATCAAGATCTGTTTTACCAAAATAACTATAAACCCATTTACCATGGTAGCAATTCCCCACTTAGAAACTCGAAAATGAACACTGATGATGTTGTAGTCATCACCGGAATTATGTTCCATCGATCGAAGTGAGTCTAGTGCTTTCTATCTCTTTCAAAAATGCTATAAAAATTTGTATTCCAAATAATACTATTATTATTTTCTCCAAACTTTGAAAACAATTTCTGAAACGTCGAGATTTCAATTCTCAAATTTCCAGTTTAAATCCATTTAATTATAAACAATACTTATAATTCACATTTTATAAAGTCACTTTCTTATATAAACTCATTTCACAAATGCTTCTCATTGTATAAATTATAACAAGTAATTTTTATTATAATTAAAATTCAACTCAATATTATCACCGAACGCCTTATAGTCAAATTATGAAACTGAATTCACAAGGTGTTCATATTAAATTTAACCAACAATAAAGGCTCATAAACTATCCGAGTCCAACCAATCAATAATAAATGATAATAATTAAATATTATCATTTTCTAAAGACCAAACACGCTACATATAACTATACTAATTTTCTGAAAATTATTCTTTTATATATAATATATAATTTAGGTAAAATTATTTCATTTACCCAATTTCAAAACAATACCGCGTCAATTTGCCTTGTTCAAGTGTTTAGAAACCCCTATCGATATAGTTGTTCCTTCGGTATCGACCAGAATTCATAAACAACCCAACCGATAAATCAACACGATGTAAAACATTTTTATATCATTAACAAATACACGCTCATATATATAATACACTCAACTCATCCTAGGATCTCACTTACCCTATCTCAAGTGAGTTAACCCTATCAAAGCCTAGGTGTTCGCCAACCTAAGCTCTGATACCACGTGTAACAACCCACCTTTTCACCTTCAGAAATTGATACTAATACATCCACGGTATTCACATGCTGAGCTTTCAAGTGCCGGAAAGATAGATTGTTAGAGAAAAAAGAAAAGACAAAACAGAATCTCATAATGTGACGAGCAATCTATAATATAACAATGATCTTTACAAAAGAAACTGAACTTTGTTATACATATATCAATCAGAGTGTAATGCCCCACCCCGAGTCCCACACTAACAAAGGATATTACAGAGTAATACTGTCTGTTAGTATAGAGAACATGGCTGGTTAGGAGCGACCATCCGTGAATTTTCCTTTAAGCGAGTATTGCTACGTCGGTTTGGGTGCTAGTTTTTTTCAATTAGAGTCGACATATACAATCCAAGCTTAAAACAAAAACCATAGTGGCTATAATACTAATTCAAAACAATATACATTATTCACAGAACATAGAATCATAGAGTATAAAATGTACACAGCAGAATATACAATGGATACAAATTGAATGGAGAAAATGGATACATGATGTCAACTACAAGACCGTGGTCATTACGATCCACAATATACATAAGTACTACATCTTATGGATACAAATATGTACATATAAATGAGTCTAAACTTGATACAAGATACAACACTACAAGAATAGGTACATATTGTAGGAAATGCGGATTACGGATCTTAAGGCAGAATTAACACTGGAGGGGGGGTGAATAGTGTTTAATTAATTTTATGAATCTTTTTGAAATCTTTTCAAATTAAACCCAAACAGATGCAATTCACAAACACGGAGACAATCACAAAACCAGAAACATATGCAAAGAGTAAATAAAAGTAGTAAAGAAAAGAACACACTAGGATTTTATACTGGTTCGGAGTTTTCCTACATCTAGTCCCACACAATTTCTTGTGCAAATTTCTTTTCAAATATAATATCGATATTACAACCTCGATTTCAAGGCCACGAGATACACCCTCCTGTCTCCGATTCCAGGGCAAACTCTCTTGATTTAACCAGGCTACAAGATCACCTAATTGATTTACGGGCTACAATCACACCGTTTCCAATCTCACTTTGATAGAGAGAGACTCGATACACTTTGATCCTTCGATCTTTGATTACAAATGATCCTATAACTCTGAATAGCACTGAGATCTTTGAGAGAGAGTGGCAGAGAATCAAAACTAGAGACGATCGAGTTTGATTCACTTAGGATTTCGGTAGAGTTTTGTTAAGAATGTTTGAAAATAAGAGTGGAAGAGAAAGAGGAGAGAAAACAATGATATCTTAAGTGAAAATTCGTTGAAAACTACTGGTATATATAGGAGAATAATGGTCATGTCCATTCGTGAAAGGTTATAATGAATAGACACTTCTTTTGAAAATTCGAATTTTAAAATCTACGGTTACCATGTCGACATGGGGGTATAGGCATGTCGACATCCCCTAGTATTTTTTGAAAATTGATTTTTGTTTTAAAAGAGATTTTCTTTCTAAAGCTTGTCGAAACAATCTTAGAACTTTGTAAATTATTTTGAATATACTTTATGATTATAAAAACCTTTGGAAAGTGATCTTATGAAATATAAAAGTAATAAAAACTAAATATATAAATATTTTGAGATAAAAGCTAAAACATTAAAACCAGGAGATAGTTTAAAAACAAGAAATGATTTTGAAATTAATATGATTAAAACTAGTTTTTGAATTAAGGCTAAAATATTTAAACCGAGAGAGAGATGTCTTTTTTAAAAAGATAGTTTTGAAAAAATCTAAAAATAAGTCATTTTGAAAATTTCGTGGATTCCATTTCACTAGAGAAGGTCGTGGGTTCCATACCACTAAAGAGGTCGTGGGTCAGCCTAGAATATAATGAATGAGTTAAGCAAGAAAAATAATGGATGAAAGGAAGTAGATCTCAAATATAAACACAAAATCGAGTATTAACAAACATCAAAAATGCTTAAATAAACTCCAAGAATGTAATCATCAAATATCAAAACCCAACATAGCTTCTAAAAGCAAAACCCTCGAAACTATTTGGTGATAACACAAACATCATAAAATCTAGAGTTCATAATTAGAAATCCAGAAATCACATAAAGGGTGTGACGACCCGACTTCCTACGCCCAGGAAATCGTATCGTTTTGAAGAAAAGAAAGAGGTGAGAAAGTAGAAAGAAAGAGAAGAAGAAGAAACAACAACAGAATCTCAACAGCGGAACGAATAAAATATAATATATCACATAAATTAATACATAGTATCATATACATCAGAGTTACACAAAATATACAACACATACTAGACAGTTATAAACACCTGTCTAGTTAATACAACTCACACATCACAGAGATACAACACAGCGGAAATACAGAATAAACTCTAATCACAGCGGAATCACTACATATCTACACGCTGAAGCCTCCTGCTCCATTGCTCCTCCAGAATTCGTCAAAGCTAAACCTGAATCCCTTGACTACCCATAAAAATTTGGGTACCCGAGAGTTTATGAAAAACAGAAAAAAACTTCGGGTCAGACATGGGTCTGGTATGAGTAACAGGTTAAAGTTGCTTAACTTTGAAAACCATTTGGAAACAAAGGTATCACGTAAGACTTCCCACACATAAACATGGAAAAGTTTTTACCTTACGCTAACCAAAACATTTGATAGGAAATCCAGTGATATTATAATAGTGTCTAGGGTTTTCAAGTAAATAGAAAATAGCTGAAATTGTTACATCTATTAAATTCCAGCATACTAGCCACAAAGTGGGTAATACAATCAAAACCGTAGGGTCTCGTAGGGAAAATGGGTTTCCATCAATGGCTGGGCTACTGGGGTACCGCCCGTCACAGTACGTGGCCTAGATCACTGTACCGAGGAGTACGCCCGCTCCCCTGCAACACAAGGCCGGACCCATCCCTTACTGGACAGCTCCAAATAAGATCACCCTACAGTTGGCGCGACCAACCGTACACTAAACCGAAATAAATAGGGACATCTAGACAGGGGTAAACCTTACTCTCAAGTGGGGGCTACCCACGAAGCCTTGCTGCACCTCCCCTGTTTTAGCCATTCCCGGTTGATGAGGCTTGAGGTCACGATTACCTTTAGAGAACTCATCTCTTAGAATGCTCATCGTCCGCCTGACGATGTTCTGAAAGCATTCGATCCATACAAGTTCGTTCAGGGTTCGAACGAAACCGAAGGCATTATCTCGTTACACTCGTATTGGAATCACCCTCAGAGTTAACGACAATAACCATTGCATTCTGAATCACCATCTCGAATCTATAAGTACTATCTTCGTCAAACTCATTACGGAATCACCCACAGAGTTATACTGACGAATAGTTCTTATACCTCGAGTCTTCACTTGCTCCACTTGGATTTCACGACCTAACGTTATTTTGGATCGATGTGGTATTCGGGTCTCCAGACCTGGAATCCCGGTATACGGAAACCCGATCCCGGTCTCATCGAAATCCAAAACGTGTCTTTTAAGGCCAAGTTGTTTTAAAGGTTTAAAACAAATCAATTCAATTATCTATATATCAACACAGATAGATAAATCACAATATCACAGATAGATGATCACATATCAGCATAAATGGATAATCTATATCATCACACTTCAAACAAAGCATCCATATCACAACAATATTACTCATCTCATATCTGAGATCACAATCAATCAATGGGATATCAATATCAATCATCATACATAAGCAAGGATTAATAATCACATCATTGATAATTAATTTAAAATGAATTAAATCAATTACCTTATCCTTAATTAATTTAAAGTTAATTAAATTAATCCCTTTACCATTATTAACTTGCTTATATTACTATTAATTAACCATTAATTAATTAATCACCATCCCATTATTCCTTTTTAATTAATCATCCCGATTAATTACTTTTAATTACATTTGAGTAATTATCCTCGAATTATTTCTCGGATTATTTTAATCAAATATAGAAATAAATCTTTATATTACTTCATTTATTAATTAACCAAAGTTAATTACTTTGCTTAATATTCATATTAATAAATCTCTTTATTTATCAATTATATTCCAGATAAATCCATTTTAATTTCAACATTAATTATATTAATTAATGATTTCAAATTAACATTTACAATTTAAATTAATCACATCGAGTAATTTATCTTTAAATTAAACCCAAATATTAATCCCCTCTGATTAATCACATCTGGTCATTAACTTCCTTAATTACTTCATAAACAAATTAATTACTCAGTAATCAATTATCTCTAATTAATCCCTTTGATTAATTATATAAAGTATTTACTCAATTTACTTTATTAACGAACATCATCCCATAATTACATCCTGTAATTTAACCATTAATTATTTCTCTAAGTAATTTTATCTTCAAATCATCAAACAATTAAATACAGGTTAATTAAAATAAATACATTAACCCAAATAAATCACATTTACTCAATAAATCAAAACGAGTAATTACTTTCTTAATTACTTCCCATCAATTAGTTATACTTTAACGGTTATAAATGTTAATTTCAATTAATTAATTCAATTAACGATTAATTAATCAATTACATTGATAAATTATAAAAATCTAGTTAACAGTCTTCATTTACATTTAATAATTTCTATACTAAGTAATTAACTTATATCAATCATTATAAGTTAATTTTTCCATTTGTAAATTAATTAAAGTCAAATCCATACTTTCAATAACATATAAATTATTTAATTC
The DNA here is from genome assembly GCA_030737815.1 of Allium fistulosum. Taxonomy (NCBI): domain Eukaryota; kingdom Viridiplantae; phylum Streptophyta; class Magnoliopsida; order Asparagales; family Amaryllidaceae; genus Allium; species Allium fistulosum. The sequence goes on along the minus strand of CM060904.1, from coordinate 1,185,232,423 downwards.
ATTTTGAAAACTTTAATTAATACATTAAACTTTAATTACAATTTAATTACTTAATTCATTTTTAAATCTTGCATTGATTCATTAAAACTTCACTTTCTATTTAAATCAATACGATCCCATTTACAAATTAATTCTTTATTAATTGATGAGTTAACTAAATCTTTATTCCTCAAAGTAACTCATTTTCATTTCGATAAAAATTCAACTTCAAAATGTTTAAAACATTTATTTCTCATTTCCCTTAAATTCTCATTTTTAAATGTCGAGTTTAACGAACGTTAATAAAATTTAAAATCTTTTTATAAACTAACCTTTTAACAGAAATCTTTAAATTTCAAATTTTAAAACAATCGTAGTTTTAAATCAAACCACCTTAGTTCAAATATTTAAATTAAATAAAAAGTATTAAAAATTTAATCTTTCTTTTTATATATAAAAAAAATCTAAATTTCAGACACTTAATCAACTCAGTTCGACATTATTTAAATTTAAAACCAACAATTTAAAAACTGTTTACTGGAAACCAGTTTTCCGAGTTTCCCCCACCTTGCTTCGAGAAAAATTCGAATTTTTCCCGGGCCAAAACTGAATCTACTCGAGTATGTACTCGAGTTTTAAACTGGCACTGTTAATTCTGTGCTAAACTAAACTACCGAGTTCTTCCAATTTGCTTCGAGAAAAACTACAAATTCCCCGAACAAAACACGGGACTACTCGAGAAAATCTCGAGTTCATTTCCCTATCACCACCATGTAAACACTTCCACCACTTAACTGTGCACGTGCACAGTTCCGTTCATCACCTCCGATCGACCACGTCTATCTCCACACATCGGAGATTAACTCGACACCCCCTCTCCGGCCTCCGATCATCCTCTCAGGCACTCGATCGAAATCGAGTTCGATCACCACCTGGAAACTTCGCCGCTGCTCCTACCTCCGATCACCAGAAACCACCGAACTCTGGCAAAAGCCTCGCCCACTTTTCCTGCATCCAATTTCCAGAAGCTCGTATCACTCGATCGCTTCCTGGCTTCAAACGAGACCAGAAATCTCGAGCCACCCAAATTAGGTCACCAGACTTTAAGCACTCCTCGCCGCCACCACAACGAACTTCCGACCATTCCACTATTATTTCTTGAATCCCTGGTCATCCCTCTTCCCCTCGACCAATACCAGACATCTCCGGTCAACCGCATCAACCAAGGCAACTCAAAACGTTCAAATCAGTGAAATAAGAACTGCTCTTCACACCCTTGTTTAAAAATTATAGTTCTTGTTTTAAAAACCATAAATCTGTATGTAGTTTCAATTTATAATCTTGAATCTTTAAAATCAGAAGTTTGATTTTTGCACTTATTGAAGTTGAACTGTATTATTTGGTTTCCAGAGTCACTTACAAAATATTTCAACTTAAATAAATTTTAAATACCTAGATTAGAGCTAAACAATCGACTATTGTTCACATCTTACCTTCAAACAAATGATAGATTAAGTGGTAATGGTTTGGTTACCCTTCTATTCAAAAGAACAACATCAGATAACAGAGAATCAAGCAGAGTGTAGATATTCAAAGCTTTACACAATCATTTATACTAAAATACACATCGTCACAGAGAGAAACAAGCTCTAAATTACTAAGTCATATCTTTAAATAGAATGTTACTCACCACTTTGGAGAGGAAGGACAGAGACTTTATCTTTGAAATCTGTTTTGAACTTGAAAACTGGAAACAGGTTTCCATTTTGATCCTTCCAATCATCTTGCTCTCTACCTCTGAGTTGTTTGATCATTATGGAATGTTGTTTAAGTTTTAATTAAGTTTTTTTTCCTTTAGTTTTGTTGAGCTCGAACTGGCATTGGAAAATGATAAAAGAAGGTTGTTTTCAGTTTTAAGTTTTGAACCATTTTACAGTGTTTGTATATTTTTCTTTTCTTATTCTAAAATGGTCAGAGATATTTTTACAATATGGTGACTGAAATACACTTCGAACAGATGTTGTATGGCTGCTAATAGTAAGAGCATTAAATGCCTTGTACCATGATGCTTCCATTTCCATACTTATCTATATTTTATAACTTGCCTGAGACTTCTTTCTCAAGCTACAGGTATGTTTCCTCTTTCTTTTATATTTGCTTTTGTTTTCCTTAAGTATTGCAGGCATGTTTATATTCGAACCCTCCATTTGTTTTGATGTTATCCTGTACAACTTTAGTTATATTTTTCTTGGTTCAATTGACTATGCAGGCTTGTTTTACATTTTTAACAATTTAAAATGTTACTCTAGTATATTTATAAAGTATAATGGATGTTGTTTGATTACTTGGTATATTTGTTTTATTGTTATTTACAAACAATAAAATTCACTTATGTAAACTTTTACTCGTTTTACCGTATTGTATTCCTATGTGAATACTTTTATATATATTTTTATCCTTATAATATCATTTAAAATAAATGACACATTTATAAATTTGAAACGATTCATAAAAGAAATTATATTTTTATTAATATTATAAAAGTTCGTTTATCAAATTTTTAAAAAGATCAAACAAAAGAAATTATTTATTTCACAATATATCCAAAGTAACATTTGACAAATTTAATTAAAAACTCATATATATATATTTTAAACTAAAATCTTACAAGTTACACCTTTGTAAAGAAAAATGAAATTCTTTTATAAATAAATATAAATCTGAACCAAATTAGAGTAAGCTTAAAACAATTTAACCATTTATGAATATTTAAAACCATATATATATTTATTAAATAGCTTTGAAAAGTTATTCCAAAATAAATAATAATTTCCAAATCTCTAGAATATATATAAGAAATTTGAAAACAAAATTTATCAATTAAAATTTAAAACAGAATTTACCTGTCTATGATATATACCAGAATATCCGTTATAAACAGAAAAATCATTTATTAGTTTTAAAAATATAACTCACCAATATGATATTTATCAGAAGAAAATATCAATTCAAGTATTATAATTTAAAAATATATCAGATCAATTTAATATTTAACATAAATTATTAAATTGATATTGCTCGAAATTCCGGGTCGTCACATTCCTCCCCCCTTAAAAGAATTTCGTCCCCAAAATTTAAAACAAAGGTAATTAAATAATTTATTTAAAATTTTTAATTTTAAAATGCATGCATATATCAATCAATGCTAACAACCATAGCATCCAAATTATCTAATCAAACAAATCTATCTATCCAGATAAAATACTGGATAGAATTCTCTCGAGTTTCCCCGAGTATAAATACCGGATTACTCGCTCTATAGAATCCAACAATCAATACAACTAAACTACAGAATTCCTACTCATCTAGATCTGCAATACAAGACAGTATGTCCGACTATAGACGAGTCAGACTCGCAACCCAAAACTCTCCTGAACAGCTGGTTCCAAAATCAAAAATAGAATCTTACACGTATTCCCTCAGAGATACGTGAAACACAACGAATTCCAGCTATCTAAACTGGCAATTCACTCCAGAAGAACAAACACTAACTTCTCCAGAATACAGAGAAAATCCAGAACACCTCGGAGCTAATTTCCCCGACTTACCAAACTAAACTGCTCCTTCAATCAGAGAAAACTCATTCAGAATCAAATCTCCGATTCTGAAATCCAAATTCTTCTGTCTCTTATCTACCAAACTCTTCGGACGATCCAAATCTGCCTTCATCACTACTAATCAGCTAAACCTCTGCTGATGCCTTTCAGAACAAATCTAAATCCAAAAACAATCCAGTAGACGATCTTCTCCCTATCAACCAAAATCAAGAACACAATCCCTACCATCAGCCGTAGAAATAACTTCTCTTTTCCCAGAAAAGAAAAACAGTCGCACTCCCAACTGCTTCCGCTGCACAACTCTGATAGAGGTAGAAGAAAATATAGATGATGCACACAAGCAAAAACCTTCCACTGATATCAACTGTGACGGACCTAGGCTTTGCAACCATCAGTCAGTAATCACAACTGGTAAGCCTCCCAACTATTCCGAAAATATGGTTTAACAAATCCAAAATAAACTCAGAAGTCCCTCCAAAACCATCCGACTACTAGGCTAAACCATCGGTATCACTCCTGGAATCTATTCGATACCAAACTAAATCTCCAGATGTTAACAAAACACTGACTTCCATCCATTACCACTCAATTATAAATTCATTTGTTTATTCATAAATTTAGTTTTCAATAAATAAATTTTGTTTCCAAACACTTATTACTTCCAGTCCACTTTAACTAATTCTACACTTCACTTTCATTTGACATGATTTAGTTCCATCCCAATTTAATTCAAACTTTAAGTTTCCAAACCCATTTATTTATTCCACAACATTTTAAATTTACTTCCAGAGTTTAAGCGATTTCCAAAGTACAAAACCACCTTTTAAATCAACTATATCTAAAATTCTTTGGCAATTCAAATATTCTTTTGAATTTCAAAACCAAACCCATTTCACAAACAATTCCAATTTGAAATAATTTGATAGCAAACTTTTCTCTCGGAAATTCGAAAATGAACATCGATGATGCTGCAGTCATCACCGACGTTATTTTCTAACAACCGAAAGAGTTCAAATGCTTTTATTTCTTTTAAACATCTCAAATATTTTAAATTTTAAATCTTTCCAGATTTTAAATCCAACTCAAAAATATCCTAGAAATAATACCATATTTTTTTCCAGAACCTTTGAAAACACTTCCAAATCCAAAGAATTTAAATTTTCTCAAAATCCCAGATCCACCCAATTTCTATTCAAACATTACCATGGAATTTTATTTCAATTTCAATTGCAAATCACATTTATAATTCACATTTACAAAATTCCATTTGGTTATATGAATTTATTTCTTGACTATTGATTAAATTCCAATTCTTATTAAATTTTCCCAATGACAATGATAATCGTTCAATATTATCATTTCCTAACAATCAAGCAACCATACATAACTATAAAAAATTTTGAAAAATCATTTCTTTTATATACAAAAATAATTTGGGTAAAATTATTTCATTTACCCTATTTTAAAACAATATTGTGTCGGTTTATCTTGTTAAGAGTTTAGAAATTCCTATCGATATTGTGGCGTCCCACACACCGACCAAAATCTATAAACACCTAACCGATAAGTCAACACAATATAAAACAATTTTATATTCACTAACAAATACGCTCTCTCAGGAAAGAAATCACTTAAGAGCCTAGGTATTCGCTCAACCTAGTGCTCTGATACCAACTGTGACGACCCGACTTCCTACGCCCAGGAAATCGTATCGTTTTGAAGAAAAGAAAGAGGTGAGAAAGTAGAAAGAAAGAGAAGAAGAAGAAACAACAACAGAATCTCAACAGCGGAACGAATAAAATATAATATATCACATAAATTAATACATAGTATCATATACATCAGAGTTACACAAAATATACAATACATACTAGACAGTTATAAACACCTGTCTAGTTAATACAACTCACACATCACAGAGATACAACACAGCGGAAATACAGAATAAACTCTAATCACAGCGGAATCACTACATATCTACACGCTGAAGCCTCCTGCTCCATTGCTCCTCCAGAATTCGTCAAAGCTAAACCTGAATCCCTTGACTACCCATAAAAATTTGGGTACCCGAGAGTTTATGAAAAACAGAAAAAAAACTTCGGGTCAGACATGGGTCTGGTATGAGTAACAGGTTAAAGTTGCTTAACTTTGAAAACCATTTGGAAACAAAGGTATCACGTAAGACTTCCCACACATAAACATGGAAAAGTTTTTACCTTACGCTAACCAAAACATTTGATAGGAAATCCAGTGATATTATAATAGTGTCTAGGGTTTTCAAGTAAATAGAAAATAGCTGAAATTGTTACATCTATTAAATTCCAGCATACTAGCCACAAAGTGGGTAATACAATCAAAACCGTAGGGTCTCGTAGGGAAAATGGGTTTCCATCAATGGCTGGGCTACTGGGGTACCGCCCGTCACAGTACGTGGCCTAGATCACCGTACCGAGGAGTACGCCCGCTCCCCTGCAACACAAGGCCGGACCCATCCCTTACTGGACAGCTCCAAATAAGATCACCCCACAGTTGGCGCGACCAACCGTACACTAAACCGAAATAAATAGGGACATCTAGACAGGGGTAAACCTTACTCTCAAGTGGGGGCTACCCACGAAGCCTTGCTGCACCTCCCCTGTTTTAGCCATTCCCGGTTGATGAGGCTTGAGGTCACGATTACCTTTAGAGAACTCATCTCTTAGAATGCTCATCGTCCGCCTGACGATGTTCTGAAAGCATTCGATCCATACAAGTTCGTTCAGGGTTCGAACGAAACCGAAGGCATTATCTCGTTACACTCGTATTGGAATCACCCTCAGAGTTAACGACAATAACCCTTGCATTCTGAATCACCATCTCGAATCTATAAGTACTATCTTCGTCAAACTCATTACGGAATCACCCACAGAGTTATACTGACGAATAGTTCTTATACCTCGAGTCTTCACTTGCTCCACTTGGATTTCACGACCTAACGTTATTTTGGATCGATGTGGTATTCGGGTCTCCAGACCTGGAATCCCGGTATACGGAAACCCGATCCCGGTCTCATCGAAATCCAAAACGTGTCTTTTAAGGCCAAGTTGTTTTAAAGGTTTAAAACAAATCAATTCAATTATCTATATATCAACACAGATAGATAAATCACAATATCACAGATAGATGATCACATATCAGCATAAATGGATAATCTATATCATCACACTTCAAACAAAGCATCCATATCACAACAATATTACTCATCTCATATCTGAGATCACAATCAATCAATGGGATATCAATATCAATCATCATACATAAGCAAGGATTAATAATCACATCATTGATAATTAATTTAAAATGAATTAAATCAATTACCTTATCCTTAATTAATTTAAAGTTAATTAAATTAATCCCTTCACCATTATTAACTTGCTTATATTACTATTAATTAACCATTAATTAATTAATCACCATCCCATTATTCCTTTTTAATTAATCATCCCGATTAATTACTTTTAATTACATTTGAGTAATTATCCTCGAATTATTTCTCGGATTATTTTAATCAAATATAGAAATAAATCTTTATATTACTTCATTTATTAATTAACCAAAGTTAATTACTTTGCTTAATATTCATATTAATAAATCTCTTTATTTATCAATTATATTCCAGATAAATCCATTTTAATTTCAACATTAATTATATTAATTAATGATTTCAAATTAACATTTACAATTTAAATTAATCACATCGAGTAATTTATCTTTAAATTAAACCCAAATATTAATCCCCTCTGATTAATCACATCTGGTCATTAACTTCCTTAATTACTTCATAAACAAATTAATTACTCAGTAATCAATTATCTCTAATTAATCCCTTTGATTAATTATATAAAGTATTTACTCAATTTACTTTATTAACGAACATCATCCCATAATTACATCCTGTAATTTAACCATTAATTATTTCTCTAAGTAATTTTATCTTCAAATCATCAAACAATTAAATACAGGTTAATTAAAATAAATACATTAACCCAAATAAATCACATTTACTCAATAAATCAAAACGAGTAATTACTTTCTTAATTACTTCCCATCAATTAGTTATACTTTAACGGTTATAAATGTTAATTTCAATTAATTAATTCAATTAACGATTAATTAATCAATTACATTGATAAATTATAAAAATCTAGTTAACAGTCTTCATTTACATTTAATAATTTCTATACTAAGTAATTAACTTATATCAATCATTATAAGTTAATTTTTCCATTTGTAAATTAATTAAAGTCAAATCCATACTTTCAATAACATATAAATTATTTAATTCATTTTGAAAACTTTAATTAATACATTAAACTTTAATTACAATTTAATTACTTAATTCATTTTTAAATCTTGCATTGATTCATTAAAACTTCACTTTCTATTTAAATCAATACGATCCCATTTACAAATTAATTCTTTATTAATTGATGAGTTAACTAAATCTTTATTCCTCAAAGTAACTCATTTTCATTTCGATAAAAATTCAACTTCAAAATGTTTAAAACATTTATTTCTCATTTCCCTTAAATTCTCATTTTTAAATGTCGAGTTTAACGAACGTTAATAAAATTTAAAATCTTTTTATAAACTAACCTTTTAACAGAAATCTTTAAATTTCAAATTTTAAAACAATCGTAGTTTTAAATCAAACCACCTTAGTTCAAATATTTAAATTAAATAAAAAGTATTAAAAATTTAATCTTTCTTTTTATATATAAAAAAAATCTAAATTTCAGACACTTAATCAACTCAGTTCGACATTATTTAAATTTAAAACCAACAATTTAAAAACTGTTTACTGGAAACCAGTTTTCCGAGTTTCCCCCACCTTGCTTCGAGAAAAATTCGAATTTTTCCCGGGCCAAAACTGAATCTACTCGAGTATGTACTCGAGTTTTAAACTGGCACTGTTAATTCTGTGCTAAACTAAACTACCGAGTTCTTCCAATTTGCTTCGAGAAAAACTACAAATTCCCCGAACAAAACACGGGACTACTCGAGAAAATCTCGAGTTCATTTCCCTATCACCACCATGTAAACACTTCCACCACTTAACTGTGCACGTGCACAGTTCCGTTCATCACCTCCGATCGACCACGTCTATCTCCACACATCGGAGATTAACTCGACACCCCCTCTCCGGCCTCCGATCATCCTCTCAGGCACTCGATCGAAATCGAGTTCGATCACCACCTGGAAACTTCGCCGCTGCTCCTACCTCCGATCACCAGAAACCACCGAACTCTGGCAAAAGCCTCGCCCACTTTTCCTGCATCCAATTTCCAGAAGCTCGTATCACTCGATCGCTTCCTGGCTTCAAACGAGACCAGAAATCTCGAGCCACCCAAATTAGGTCACCAGACTTTAAGCACTCCTCGCCGCCACCACAACGAACTTCCGACCATTCCACTATTATTTCTTGAATCCCTGGTCATCCCTCTTCCCCTCGACCAATACCAGACATCTCCGGTCAACCGCATCAACCAAGGCAACTCAAAACGTTCAAATCAGTGAAATAAGAACTGCTCTTCACACCCTTGTTTAAAAATTATAGTTCTTGTTTTAAAAACCATAAATCTGTATGTAGTTTCAATTTATAATCTTGAATCTTTAAAATCAGAAGTTTGATTTTTGCACTTATTGAAGTTGAACTGTATTATTTGGTTTCCAGAGTCACTTACAAAATATTTCAACTTAAATAAATTTTAAATACCTAGATTAGAGCTAAACAATCGACTATTGTTCACATCTTACCTTCAAACAAATGATAGATTAAGTGGTAATGGTTTGGTTACCCTTCTATTCAAAAGAACAACATCAGATAACAGAGAATCAAGCAGAGTGTAGATATTCAAAGCTTTACACAATCATTTATACTAAAATACACATCGTCACAGAGAGAAACAAGCTCTAAATTACTAAGTCATATCTTTAAATAGAATGTTACTCACCACTTTGGAGAGGAAGGACAGAGACTTTATCTTTGAAATCTGTTTTGAACTTGAAAACTGGAAACAGGTTTCCATTTTGATCCTTCCAATCATCTTGCTCTCTACCTCTGAGTTGTTTGATCATTATGGAATGTTGTTTAAGTTTTAATTAAGTTTTTTTTCCTTTAGTTTTGTTGAGCTCGAACTGGCATTGGAAAATGATAAAAGAAGGTTGTTTTCAGTTTTAAGTTTTGAACCATTTTACAGTGTTTGTATATTTTTCTTTTCTTATTCTAAAATGGTCAGAGATATTTTTACAATATGGTGACTGAAATACACTTCGAACAGATGTTGTATGGCTGCTAATAGTAAGAGCATTAAATGCCTTGTACCATGATGCTTCCATTTCCATACTTATCTATATTTTATAACTTGCCTGAGACTTCTTTCTCAAGCTACAGGTATGTTTCCTCTTTCTTTTATATTTGCTTTTGTTTTCCTTAAGTATTGCAGGCATGTTTATATTCGAACCCTCCATTTGTTTTGATGTTATCCTGTACAACTTTAGTTATATTTTTCTTGGTTCAATTGACTATGCAGGCTTGTTTTACATTTTTAACAATTTAAAATGTTACTCTAGTATATTTATAAAGTATAATGGATGTTGTTTGATTACTTGGTATATTTGTTTTATTGTTATTTACAAACAATAAAATTCACTTATGTAAACTTTTACTCGTTTTACCGTATTGTATTCCTATGTGAATACTTTTATATATATTTTTATCCTTATAATATCATTTAAAATAAATGACACATTTATAAATTTGAAACGATTCATAAAAGAAATTATATTTTTATTAATATTATAAAAGTTCGTTTATCAAATTTTTAAAAAGATCAAACAAAAGAAATTATTTATTTCACAATATATCCAAAGTAACATTTGACAAATTTAATTAAAAACTCATATATATATATATTTTAAACTAAAATCTTACAAGTTACACCTTTGTAAAGAAAAATGAAATTCTTTTATAAATAAATATAAATTTGAACCAAATTAGAGTAAGCTTAAAACAATTTAACCATTTATCTGAATATTTAAAACCATATATATATTTATTAAATAGCTTTGAAAAGTTATTCCAAAATAAATAATAATTTCCAAATCTCTAGAATATATATAAGAAATTTGAAAACAAAATTTATCAATTAAAATTTAAAACAGAATTTACCTGTCTATGATATATACCAGAATATCCGTTATAAACAGAAAAATCATTTATTAGTTTTAAAAATATAACTCACCAATATGATATTTATCAGAAGAAAATATCAATTCAAGTATTATAATTTAAAAATATATCAGATCAATTTAATATTTAACATAAATTATTAAATTGATATTGCTCGAAATTCCGGGTCGTCACAAAGGGGAAAGGCGTCAAACTCCAAGATTGGTGAATAAATTCACATACATGCATGTAACTTCAAGATAGACGTATATGTCTATAAACTCCAAGATAGGTACGAGACCTATAAACTCCAAGATAGGTACGAGACCTATAAACTCCAAGATAGGAACAAGTCCTATAAACTCCAAGATAGGTATGAGACCTATAAACTCCAAGATAGGAACAAGTCCTATAAACTCTAAGATAGGAACAAGTCACATAAACTACAAGATAGGTACGAGACCTATAAACTCTAAGATAGGAACATGTCCTACAAAAACTCCAAAGGCGAGCTATAAACTCGTCGATATAAGTGTCATGAACTCTTAAATAGCAACTGAATAAGTAATGACTATGCGTCCTATATCATATGGGTTTGCCTAAATGTTTACTACAGGATAGTAAACTCCACTAGTGTGTATAAATGGCTCAATCGAACAAGTCCGGGAACTAATCTAGAGAAATAAACACGAGCATTCCATACTGCTCATTTTATTAACCCGTTTAAATTGATTCCTCAGTCGATCGATGTCCTGCAATTATTACAAAATAATTTACTTTGAATTCCTTCTTGAAAATATTGTTTTATGAACTAGAATATTATATACATACATACATACATACATACATGTTGGAAGACCTTTTTTTAATATATTTATATATATAAGTATAATTTTAAACCATTATTATAAATCAACTTTAAACCATTATTATTATGGATAAATATTATATATATATATATATATATTCCAAATATTCCTTATAGAAAATATATTCACACTTAACATGATTTGAGAAAACGGTTTGGATTGAAAATCGTTCTTTAGAAAACTCAAGTTAAAATGTGCAATACAACTTATGTGTAGCAACATATTTCCATAACACATTTCTATGGAATAGAAACTCCGAGATAAATCCACAAATTTATAAACCAAAGCTCCAAAATTTGCATTGAAATCAACATAAAATAGAACACATAACAATGCAAATAATCATCGAAGAAACAATCGGGCGAACAAATGGTCGGACGGGGCAATCGGGAAGCAGAACGGACATAACCTAGGGCTCTACCTAGGTCGTGACCGGAGCACCAGTCATGTGTGACCGGTCTACCGATGGCACTACCTGGGCTAAGTCCTAGGTAATGTTCGTCACTTCTCAATGGTCCGTTGATGGTGAATTTCAGGATATAGATGGTTTTGGTTTCAAGGACACTAATTTTGGTGTCATGCAAGCACATATTCAACTACAATTTGATGATTCAAGTGATCATATGACAAGATTTTTTAGAAAACAGAGAATTGCATAGCAAAAGATGCAATAACATAAGAGATTGAAATTAGTTCACACCAAAAATCATCAGACAACAACTTGCAACATATATTCAGCTATAGTCTAGAAGTGTGAGATTAACTCACCAATTTGAGCTTGAATTGGTAGCAAAAGACCCGGATTCTCCTAGGCTAGCTTCTCTTTACCACTTCTTTTGATTACTACAATTATCAGTCAAAAGCTCTTTGATTACAAATTTAATTTGGGGGATTATGGGAGCTAGGGTTTGTATTGTAGAAGAGGGTTTGATTTTAGTTCAGGCTGAGAATAGATTAAGGAGGAAAAATGAACGTGATTTCATTTTCTTTACACTGTATTCCTCATACGTGGACCAAATGGTTGCCATGGACCCAATAAGAAAGAGTATTATTATTTCTTCTTATTTCTCTTTTATAAATACCAATTTACAATTAAACATGTTTTACTAATCATAAATTTAATTTCTCAAAATTTCAATCAAAACAACATGAAATTCTAGTCTAAAGACGTAGCCTAATCGCTACCTGAATACCCCAGAAGAATCCCGGACCAAACCTCCTCCGATTGGGCTTCTATTGGTCAAAAACATTGATCGAAGTATGTCTAACTAGTGCACCTGTTATGCCCACCAGTGCACCTATTGTGGTCGGCTAAAATAAGCAGCTTATTATATGTGTTTTTTCTGATTTTTGTTTTGCTTGTATCGCACTCATTTTTAATCGGATTCGTGATCCGTTTTCTTCTAAATTTAGATATGATTCTCTACTACCTTTATTCGTTTATTTCATCAAAAAATTTGAATAGAATTCATTCCAAAAATTGTTGTGCAAATCGGTGTTTCAAGCTAGTTTCCAGAAAATAGAAATATAGCATTTTTACATATATATCTTCAAACTACCTTTAAAAATCATTATAAATTCAAAATAAAATCATAGTAAGACCTGATATATCAAACTGCAATTTGAAAATAGTTTTATATAATTTTTAAATATATTTTATATATTTATTTCTGTATAATTCATTTCATAGCTCAAAACATTGTTTATTTTCCATTTCTCACTAAATAAATCATATATCTATAAATCCATAATTAAATTTATAAATTTACATATACATGCATCTTAACTTCAAAAATCATTTTCGTAACATTTTGATGTGATTTTATACCCCAACTCGCTTTTTTTTCACAAAACCGGGTATATTTTCATATTTTGTGAAATCGCACCCTTATAAATTCATATAAACTAAATAAAATTCCACAAAAATACTTTTTAGACCCGATACCACCATATTAAACTTCAAAAAATAATCTTGTATCAATTTTACATGATTAAATGTCCCAAACAGTTAAAAATACAATTCCATATCTATTTTCACATATTACGAAATCTATATATATATAGATTCTTATAAATTATATAAATATGCATAAAAATTATACTTAGGTATTTCAATTTGATATTTCATCTTCAAAATTTATTCATATCAATATCTAACCATTATACTATAAATTTCCCACTTATATTTATCTCATTTGGAAAACCCATTTAAATAAATTTCTTATTTATATAATTCCAAATTTTATTTCAAATTCAAAAAAAACCAAATAAAATTCCCCAATTTCATATTAAAATTAATTAAGATAAATTAAATCATATTTTATGTTCAATTTCAGGCAATCTCGACCAGGGTTTTAACATAGAGTCGACTAATCAATCAACAACCAAGACAGTTATAACAACTTATCCTCACAATTGTTGATAAATATAAACAACAATGCAGCGAAAATATAATATACATGAATACCAGTTGGAGGCATCCAGCACGTCTGCTAAAGCTCCAAGTATCCAAACTGAATCTGTAAATATGCTCGGTTTGACCAAAGCATTGTAATAAAATAACATTAGGATCAGTCTGGTAAACTACCATGAGAAACACAACTCAATTTAATTTTAATGTTATAATTTTTTTTTGAAAATAAAGGTATCTTGTAAGGCCACGCCGTACATAAACACATACGGGTTTTTATCTTACAATAGCCAAAACATTTCTATAGAAAATCCCCTGGTATTATAACAATGTCTATGGTTTAAAATAAATATTAAATCATAGCCGAAATTGTTACATTAATTAAATTCTAGCATAATAGGTATACAATCAAGTCCAAACGCTTATATTGGAAAATGGATTCCAACTATGAACGGGTAAGGGTCTACCAACAGAATCCGTACACCTCCAGATGAAATGTACGGGAGAGTATAACACGTTGCACCTCTGCTACTCAGAACCGACCCTACCCCTTACTAGATAGTGTCGAATATGATCACCCCTTGGTTGCAATCAACAACCATAATGGGCCCTGAAGCATACATATATATCAACTCTATATAAGGAAATGATCATAACCTAATTGGAGTGACCCACATAGCCCTGCGGCATGCCCCTGTTGTAATCATTTTACCGGTTGATGAGGCTAGAGGCTACATGTAACGACCCGGAATTTGACCACTTTAAAATATACCATTTAAAGTGATTTTAAATATAAAATATGTAATGTTATGTGATTCAAACAATATTAGATAGGATTTGGGAAGAGAAGTATACACAAAAATAGTAACATTTGCCTATATCGACAAAAGTGACAAAATGCTTATTTCAAAAAAGTAAGTTTCAATGGTTAAATAATTTTTTTTAATTAATTTATGAGTGTTTATATTTTTAAATAGCAATGTATAAATTATTTTTAATTTGGTTTGCATAAATAAATAGTTTAACTAAAACGTCAAAATGTGAACGTAAAACATTTTGTCGAAAATCAATGTTTTGTCGATTAAAAGTTTTCGCAACGTTGTCGCTACTTTATTTTCTTATATAGGAACATATATAATCAAATAGTATAAGTATTAATTAATTCACTAATCAAGTTTACTTTTACTAAACATACTTGGAAAATTCTAGAATATAATTAACAAAAAGTAAGCATAAAAAGACAAAAAAGTACAAAAGTCAAAAAGTAAAACATCAAATCAAACAAACATAATTATTACTTTCTTTACTTAATATTTAAGTAAAAATGACATAAAGTAATGATTTGAAATGTGATGTTAAGTGTTGAAAAAAATAAGGTTGCTTAAAAATTAAGTAAGATTATTTTGGTAATTTGGTAAAGGGATATTTTTAGTAACTTACCACTTCATTTTTTTCTATAAATACCAACCACTTTCTCACTTTTTTTCACATCATTTCTACCTTCTTCTTCCTCCTTGAAGCTCTCTTTAATGGTTTTTTCTTCTCTTTTTCCTTACTAACTTTTTCAAAATCTTATCAAATCAACTCCAAACACAACCAAACTTTGCCAAAGACCTTAGAATACCATTAAAACATGGTTTAGTATCTAAGAATGGAAGAAATGATGGAGGAGAGGTCGGAACCCATGGAGGCCGAACCATTTGGAAGAAAGAAAGCAAGTTCGGGAAGCTCTGGAGCAAGAAAAAGTGAAGGAAGTGCCACTGATTTCATTCCAAGGAGCTAGGACCAAATTCAAGGTGCTGCGGAATCTCTGTCGAATTTTCCGAAGTTGGTTGAAGTTGAAAACGATGGCGAAGTGTTGGATTAAATGAATATTGGTAGGAAGTTAATAAATTTGGTTAAAGGTGAGTACTCATATTTAAAGTTACTAATTTCTAAAAATATTTCAAGTTGATAACATGAAAAGTTTAGTATATGTTGGATTATTTAATGGATGATAACTTGGTTGATATTATGGTTGATTATATGTTTGTGATATGAATGATAACATGGTTTGATAAATGATAAGAAAAATGGTTAGTAAGCATAGTTAATTTAATAAGAATTTAAATCCATATAAATATGTGTATGGAAATTATTTAGCCTCTTAATGAAATCAAAATATCTAAGAAGATTCAAAATGATATAATACTATAATATGAAATGAAATGGAAAATGGATTTGAAATATGAAAAATATTATTTAAAATGAGTTTAAAATGATTTAGAAATGTTTTATAAATATTTAAAAATGTTTCCATGAAGTTTGAAAAGAAATTGAAAATTTAGTCAAAAATAGGCGCGTCGCGTAATGGTAGTTCGCGATTTCGCGCCATAAATGTCAAAATAGTGTAAAAGTTGGAATATAGCTCGGAATTCTTCGAGATAATAATTTTCCAAGCTATTACATCCATAGTTTTCCAAGAAGAAAGAAAATCGAGATTTCGATAAGTAGATTTTAAGATGTGAGTAAAACAAGTTTTTGAAAAAATCGCGGTTTTGCAGTTCGGAATCCAAAACTGGATTTCTTTGAAAATGATGTTTTAAAATTGTTTAAAAATATGAAATAAATCTTATAAATGTTTTAAAATATTTTAAAAGTGATTTAAGTAATAAAAATAGATTTTCAAATAATAAAAGGTTGTTTTAATCAATATAGCTTTAAAAAGCACTTTCCATAGCACTTTTCAATAACTTTTGAAATATAGTTTTAGCACAACCGTTCTTTTCCAAATCTTTTGTAAAGGTTCTTAAATGATTAATATAGTATTATAAGGCTGATTTGAAGGATTTATGGAATGGTAAAATAAATGAATAAGTGTTTTAAATAATGATTTCAAAATTTTATAAATCATTTCTAAAAATGAAAGGAGTATGCGGAAACGACTAATACATTTGTCTCGCTTGTGAGATCTAATTGATAAAACAAGATGTGTAACTAAGGTTAGGAATGGAGCAACCAGTGCCCTAAACTTACCTGGCCTTAATTTTATCTTTTAGACGAGGGGTGGAATAGATCGAAGGAAAGCCCGGATGCTCTAAAAGATCATATTTAAGTTTTTTCCAAAATAAAAGAAAAAAACAAATCCTTTAAATTCAATGTGTAGAAGTAATGAATTTGGTGTGGGAATTATATTCACGATTTTGGATAGTGAATAATCCTTTAAATTAAATGTGTAGAAGTGATGAATTTGGTATGGAAGTTATATTTACGATTTTGGGCAGTGAATAATCCTTTAAATAAAATGAACGTTTTGGAAAGTGATATTGTAAAATGGAGTTTAAATGGTTTGAAAATAAAATGATTTGTAAATTTACTTATTATTAAAAAAGTATATGAAAATGTTTTCCAAATATCCAATAAGTGAAATGGTTTTGAATATTATCTTTTTAAAGATAATTTGAATTAAATGATTTGGAAAAGCGATCTATAAATGATTAATAAAATTAGGCCCAATGATTGTTTATGTGCTAGATTTTGTTTGTTGCTTTGATAGTTAAAAAATCGACTATCAAATTTGGCCATTTTAGTTTCTCGACTTGGTGTGGAAACTATTTAGTCGTACACTTAGTACATAGCCATCTGTGTAGGCTTGATTATCGTTTGTGTTAAGAATGTTGATTCGCCTAGTGCGGAGTGATTACTCCTATCTACTGAGCTCCCTTCTTGGCCGAAGGATAGCAAGTTGAAAGTTGGAAACGTGATAAGTCTATGAGACTTAGTTTCTGTGAGAGGTTGAGAAACGCTTTTGCGTTGTTGGTGCGAAGAGACCGGGATCAGATTTATCTGAAAACCAGTTCGGACCAACATATATACGACGATTGTGCAGGTTGGTCGATGATATTGATATTTAGGATTTTCTTAGTGAAGGACCGCTTGTTGATCATTTGGGGTTAAAATCCCAATATACATATAGTAGCAGTAGTCTCTTCGTTATGAAATATCCAATGCAAGGACTATTCGCTACTAATCCTAGGGATTTCCCAACAGGATGTGGTAGGAAAGTGCTTTCGGTTTGTCCTGTTCCTGGACAACTTGTATGGACGAGTGTTTGACATTGCATTTCTAATGATTACGTACATTGGGTTTTACAAACATACATCTGTTTGGTGACGGAGAAGGCAACTTTTCTTAGCTTAACACCCTTCCTTGAGACGTACGAGCTCAAAGGTTGTATTTTTGTGAAAGGCAATTAGTAGTCAATGGAAATGGCAATGTGGCATTCAAAAGATGATGTGATATGTGAAAGGTAATCGATACCTTTTTGGCCTCACTCCCCAAAAATGACTAAAACAGGGATAGAAGCAGTAAGGCTAAAATGAGTCGCTCCCATTAGGAGATGTCATCACTCTTCTAGATATATGTTTACATGCTATGACGTTGTGTATCTGATTATTGTTGTGTATGCTTGTGGCCACGAATAAAGGTCGGTAACGACCGGAGTGATAACATATTCGGTACTATCCAGGTATGGGTAGGCCAGTCTTGTGTTGGTTTAGGCGGGCTGTATCTGCCCTCTAGGTACATCCCTCTAGAGGTGTACTGTGTTGGTTCGGAAAGGTAGTCCCTTTACCTAGTCATTTGTATGGAATCCAAAATCCACTACGTACCTGTCATTTTGTTTTGTAGAGCCTAGTATTGCTGGAATTTAATAATGGTAACAATTTCAGCTATGATTAATTATTATTTGTATACTAGACACTAGTATAATATAATCGGATTTGATATGAAAAGGTTTTGGTTATCGTAAGGGAAAAACCCGTCTGTGTTTATGTGTAGGCGTGTCTTACGAGATACCTTTTGTTTTGATAAAGGGAAAGTTTTGATAACTTATAAATTAAGTTGAGGTGTTTTTTCTCAC
The DNA here is from genome assembly GCA_030737815.1 of Allium fistulosum. Lineage (NCBI taxonomy): Eukaryota > Viridiplantae > Streptophyta > Magnoliopsida > Asparagales > Amaryllidaceae > Allium > Allium fistulosum. The sequence continues at coordinate 1,185,213,438 of CM060904.1, read as the reverse complement.
GCTGGTTTACCGGACTGATCCGGGCGTTCTTCCCTTTCAATGCTCGGGTCCGACCGAGTATATTTACAGGTTCAGTTTTGGTGCTTTTGGAGCTTCAGCGGGCAAGCTAGAGATCTTCATGTCGTATACACGTATCAGTTTATTATTCCGCTGCATTGCATTGCATTGTTGTTGTTGTTGTAAATTATCAGCATTTGTCAGGACAGGTTATTATAACTGTCTAAGCTGATGATTACTTATTGTGTACTCTGATATTGATTTTTTTATATTACAGTTTCATTTTGAAAAGATTATTGATCTAAATTATATGTTATTCCACTGCGATGTGAGATTCTGTATTGTTTTGGTTCTGCTTCTCTCTTTTTCTTCTCTTTTCTTCTTCTTTCTTCTCTCTTTCTTCTCACCCTCTCTTTTCTTTCTCATGATTATCTAAAATCGGTGCACTCTGGTTCGAACATGTATGGTTTATTGTCGAATTCAAAGGGTGTCGATTTCGGGTCATCACACTACGTTTTACCTTTTAGTAGCAATTCCACTTGGAATGCTAACACCGCTCTCCAGGCAGAAATACAATGTCATCATTCATCCATACAAGTTCGTTCTGGGTCTGAACGAAACCGAAGGCACTACTTCTACTACATCCATTTTAGAATCACCCTCAGGATTGGTGGAAAGTAGCACTTGCACTTTTAAGAACTCTGTCTCCAACACATCATCTTCAAGATGTCATCCATTCAAACGTTTATGCCGGTTCGAAGTGGTTTTTAGATGACATATCTGATCATGATCTCCCCGAACCGATTACGATAGTTTAAATCTGGCCAAGTTTGACAGTCGGTTATTTAACTATCAAATAATAACAACAATCAAATTAGGCATTTATTTCCATAGGGAAAACCAACATTGGTTAAGCACATAATTAACGACTAACCTCTTTAATTAATCCTTTCATTAATTAAAATCACCTTGCAAATACTCATAAACCCTTTTTACTCTTTTCAATACTTAGAAGAATATCCATATACTTATCTCAATTGTATAAGTATATTCACAAAAACACTACACCTGCACTACAAAGGAAATGTATTTATATATTTATCTCAATGGTATAAGTATATTCATAAAACACTACACTTTTCCTACTTAGAAAATATATTCATATATGTTTGCGCCAAAAATGGTCACAAACCCTAAGTGTAGTGAAAGCACCAGTGTATGAATACAAATCAGCGATATTCAAACACAAATCTCAGATCTAAGCAAGCAACAAACAACAATCCAGAAATAATGGACAGTGACACACAATTTATAGTGGTTCGGCTATCTCCGGCCTACGTCCACTCCAAAGTTTTTATCTTTTATTGATCGATGCTTGAAGATTACAATTTCGTGTATTGTATTACAACTGATTTTCTGAGCTAAGTCTGAATCTAAGGCAGCAGTGGTGATCTGGAGTAAATCTGGCAGAATCTGGGCGCTCTTTCGCTCTTAAAATTGTCCGACCCCTTTTCTGAATGACCAGGGGCTCTATTTATAGGTGTAGGAGGCTGATATTTCGCCTAAACTAAAGGGAGACCAGTTCCAGTACGTCAGAGGGCCCACATGCCCGCTTTCTGGAAATCCGGGCCCACTTTGGGATCGATTCGAAGCTATGTTCGAATCGATCAAGAAATCGTCCAATCGAGCTGAAATTTGGTGAGAACATTCTTCTATGCATACTCAAGCTCCTGTGAAAATTTCATAGCATTCGGACTTGTAGATCTCGAGTTATAATCGATTCAAGTTGTGGTTTTTCGTGAAGGCTGTTGCGTTCGAATCCATTGGTTCGAATCCACTTCCTTCGACTCGATCGGTCACGTGCGCATCGATGACGTGTCGCAAAATCCCAGGGCTGATCCACCTTTTTTGCCGTGTTGAACGCTTCTTTCCCGGATACGCGCTTCGCATCCATACCTCGTGTCCAGTTCACATCCGTGATTCGAACCCATTACTTCGTATCCGTCTCCTTTGACTCGATCAAGTTATGTGCGCGTTTCCCTGACTTGTGCATACTTCCAATTCGTATCCATTGATCTTATTCGTATCGATCCTAGGGGCATGCTTCGAATTGCTCTCGTCGAATCGATCGATTCGAACATACCATAACCCGATGGATTCGAACTCTCCTTGACCTCATCGATTCGAAGCATTATACTTTGTCTCGATTGATTCGAACATGTTGTCCCAGAGCAAACGATTGACTCCATCTTCCTCGATACGAACCATATCGACACGAAGTGCGGTGAGCTTCAATCGATTCGAACCTTCATCGATTCGAACCAGCATCCATCGATTCGAAGTACATAGATTCGAACCGTGCTTTGTGTATTTTAATCCTTTCATATCTTGTGTGTACGAACTCTGATCGTCCTGAAAATTGAAACATAGCCTCTCCTAACCTTGATTGTCATTCCTAATCAATTTTACCTTGATCGGAGCTCGGCCAAATTTTGACGACATCGATCACAACCTTGTCTCTAATCGACTTCCAATCCTGATACCCATCCTTTCTTGTCGATTTGTTTGATATTCCGGTTTTGACCAAAAAGCGGGATAAAAATATACTTATTTCAATGATATAAGTTTATTCACAAAACATTATGAAAGAGTTCTTATTTCAAAATCATATCAAAAGGATTAAAAAAATATTGTTTTAAAAGAAACGGAGATAAGGATAAACCTAAACACGATTCCTTCAGTGTTAAACATGGAACGAATGTCCATGCCACCAAAATTAAGAAGGTCAATTTGGGGAAATCCAATCTCAATTTCTTTTATAAATTTCTTTTTTTATACAACTCTGAAATAATTTATGAAACTCCTTTATAAATCTCTAAAATCATTTATAAAACTCTTTTATAATTCTATAAAACAATTTATAAAACTCTTTTATCAATCTCTTAAACAATTTATAAATCTCTTCTATAAATCTATAAAACAATTTTAAAACTTCTTTTATAAATCTATAAACCCATTCATAAAACTTTATTCTTTTATAAAAGTCTTTTATCGCATCTCTCAAGCCTCCACGTGACCAAGCAAGTTTCAACTCCCCCTTTAAGAGCCGCACACCACCGTAAGATGACCACATGTGCTATTTTCCACCACGAATCCCAATATACCATCCAATTTGCAAATGGATGACCACATGTCTCAAACATCCAAGCCCTAATTTATCGAACCCTTCACTGTTCCTCCACCGAACCCACTAAACTAATGCCGCAACCCACGAAATTCCATCAACATGTAGACCTCACCTAATAATACACAAAGATCCAACTTTTTCCATTTTTTAGATTTTTCTATGATTGGATTTGAATTTTTGAAAAATCAAATGCTTACTTTTTCTTTCATTGATTAGAGATAGTGATGGAAAGAAGCAAATGTGTGTTGTGTGATACAAAATATTTGCAGTTAGTTTATAATTTAATTTTCCTGCATTTCGCTGCATAGCTTTTTCGTTCGCGTACGAACCCCGAATAACAAACAAAAATATGGTCACGCTCAAAACAGCAACATGACCCAAAAATAATAATAATACACACTAGTTATTATGTTCTATAAAATCACAAAAACACTGCCATTTGTCGATAAATCATCAAACGAAAATTTCAATATTTTCCAAATTAAAAATTATGGAAAAATCAAATAAATTAAATTAAAAATATGTCAATAATAATCAAGTCGTTATATTAAAAATAAAATTTTTGATTATTTATTCGAACCATTTATTATTGCAAATAAATTTAGAAAATGAATTCGCTGTTATTATTTATTACTTTAAAATAAGTTAGATAAGACCATTAAATCCATTTAATTAATATTCAATTCAAACTCCAAATATTTAAATCATTATTCAAATAATAAGACAAAATTCTGTTATTTAAATCACTATTCAAATATTTATCCACAATTCAAAGATTTAAACAATCTATATAATTTAATCCAAGATTTAAAGCTTTTAAACTAATATTTCAATTAGTAAAATTAATTAAACACTCAAAGTCAAATGACCAAAATCCTAGGTCGTTACATTCCCCCCTTAAGAGAATTTTCTCCTTCGAAATTCCAATGGTAGGAAAAATGCCACCAAACCCTTAAACTTTTCAAACTCGATTGGATGAAACTTGTTATCAAATTTTCTAAGTCCTTAAAATTATAGAAAATTTTGGCTGCATCTCCTTTGCTTAGCTCGATCAAAAAAACTACAAATTTTCACTACGGGCCAAAACCAACAAAAGAAAACAAAAGCCAAATGACCTTCCTTATCTGGCGCATAAAATCATCAAACCAAGCTAAAAATATAAAAATGTACATATTAGTCGGGCAACCAACTTTACTCATGAAAACGAAAGCATCAACTAACATTTGCTTCCATGAACCTGCATCTTACTTATAAATAATGTTCAACCATTTAATGTGGAATCACATATAATTTATTAAAGACCATACGATGTACATATACCATCCATATGATATATCAAATCTGATCGCTAGCTCAATCACACAATTTCACCTCCGAACTAGTATCATTTACTCGACTTCCCTAGTGCGGACTTCAATCAAGTTCCTTGATTAGAAACATCCGTTATCCTTACATAGCAATATACTATGATAGAAAACTTCAAAACCAAATCAAAAATCTGTATCGAGTGTTTGCTGTCAAGAATCGAGCGAAAAATCTTTGTTCGGACGGTGCAAATTACCTCAAAATCGAGTACTTAAAACTGGATCAAAATCAGTTGTGCGAATAAAATGATCTACGTACAACTTTCGTATTTATTCCATTGGTTCCTAAATTATACCAAATTCTTTTTATTCACATTTAATTTTAAATTACACTTAGTTTTCCAATAGTATTTCCTTCTACTAAAATCATTTACAAACCATTTCATAAATCGTTTTATTTAATTTTATTTAAGTTAAATTTCATCTCATAGCTTAATTTCAAATTTACTCTTCTAAACTATATCGATTATTTTTAATTCACATTTATCATTACTTTGTATATTCCCTTTAAGGCTAAAATTATTTGTGAATTATTTCATAATACCCATACTTAGTTCACAAACATCTTATAATACCACTTACGTAAATCAATCACTTTAGAACTCAAGTTTATACACACGTTTCAAAAAGCCACAACTTCACCCTTAAAGCCCTTTCATACTTAAGTTTATTATAAACATTTCAAAGCACAATTATGTTTATTATCCACTTTAAAACTTAAATCCATATTTTTTAATTAATACTGGAATTCATTTTTGAGTCATTTCATAACATATTACTTTAAACCTACAAACACTTTATAAAGACTTATCTTCATTAATAAAAAAATTCCCAAGAGTATAATTACCTCTTTAAGGAATCATTATTTTACTTAAGAAACATTACTTAAGTCTATTAACATTCTATAACTCAAGCCCATATTTGCAAAATACCCTTCTACTTCCTAAGAGCATATATACAATATTCAAATTGTTTTACTTAACCAGAATATTCAATAAATTTAATATTTGTTTTAAATTTGTATCTCTTTAAATTTATAAGTTACAAAAACTTAGGGCCTGTTTGGTTTAATTTTTGTTTTGTGTTTTGCGTTTTCAACATTCATAACAAAATATGAGGATAACGGAAGAAAAGTTAAAAAAAATTAGGCAATTATGACAACGGTGAAGGGATAGCGGAGGTGATGGAACAACGACGGATGGGATGGATTATTTTCCATTCTTTTGTTAGTTATCAAACCACGAAAAACAAAATAATTTTATTTTATTTTATATGTTAACGTCATTTTTCGAATTAGTTGTTTTCAAAAATACATGCATCATGTGTACGATTTTTGGACGAAAACAAAAAACTAAAAACGACAAACCAAACGAGCCCTTATTTTCTTATAATTTCTCAAAACGCTTAGCTTCAACTTCCATATACATTTAGTAATTTCTGACTGTCCAAAATCGCTTAAAATTTCATTTCATTTTAATATATGAAAATTATCAAACAACATATCATTATGAGACACACCAACCAAACTATCCTAATTAATAAGATACTCAAGTCTATAATATCAATTAAATGAAAATTTTAGAATTTAAAACCCGATTTTTATTTCAAATCATTTTTAAATAATAATAATATACATATCTCCTTGAATCTCAAATCATACTTTTAGCATTTTTAAATCATGATCTGTTTTACTAAAAATAACTCTAAACACATTTACCATGATAGCAATTCCCCACTTAGAAACTCGAAAATGAACACCGATGATGTTGCAGTCATCACTGGAATTATTTTCCTGCAACTGAAGTGAGTCCAATGCTTTCTATCTCTTTCAAAAACCCTATAAAAATATTTCTTTTCCAAATAGTACTAATATTATTTTCTCTAAACTTTGAAAACAATTTTCGAAAATACCGGGATTTCGGTCCTCAAATTTCCATTTTAAATCCATTTAATTATAAACAATACTTATAATTTACATTTTACAAATTCACCTTTTATATAAACTCATTTTACAAATGTTTATCATTGTATAAATTATAACAAATAACTTTTATTATAATTAAAATTCAACTCGATATTATCATCGAACGTCTTATAGTTAAACTGTGAAACTGAATTCACAAGGTGTTCTCATTAAATTTAACCAATAATAAAGGCCCATAAACTATCTGAGTCCAACCACTCAACAATAAATGATAATAATCAAATATTATCATTTTCTAACAATGAAACACGCTATTTATAACTGTATTAATTTTCTAAAAATTATTCTTTAATATATAAAATAAAATTTAGGTAAAATTATTTTATTTACCCAATTTAAAAACAATATTGTGTCAATTTTCCTTGTTCAAGTGTTTAAAACCCCTATCGATACAGTTGTTCCTTCTGTATCAACCAAAATTCATAAACAACCCAACAAATAAATCAACACAATATAAAACATTTTTATATCACTAACACATATGCGCTCATATATATAGTACACTCAGCTCATCCTAATGTCTCACTTACCCTATCTTAAATGAGTTAACCCAACCAAAGCCTGGGTGTTCACTCAACCTAAGCTCTGATACCATGTGTAATGACCCACATTTTCACTTTCGAAAGTCGACATTAATGTATCCATGGTATAAACGTGCCGAGCATTCAAGTGCCGGAAAGATAGATTGTTGAGGAAAAAGAAAAAAAAGACAGAACATAATCTCAGAATATGACGAGCAATCTATAATATAACAACGATCTTTACAAAAAGAAAAACTGAACTTTATTATACATATATCAATCAAAGTCAACCAATCAATCAACAACCTGGATAGTTATAACAACCTGTCCTTAGAATTGCTGATAAATATAAACAACCAATGCAGCAAAAATAGAATATACATGAATACAAGTTTGAGGCATCCAGCTCGTATCCTGAAGCTCCAAGTATCCAAACTGAATATGTAAATATGCTCGGTTTGACCCAAGGATTATAATAAAATAACATCTGGATCAGTCTGCTAAACCAATGTGAAAAACACACCTTAATTGAATTTTAATGTTATAAAAATCTTTTGAAAATAAAGGTATCTCGTAAGACCACGCCGCACATAAACACGGACGGGTTTTTTTCTTACGATAACCAAAAAAATTCTATTGGAAACCCTCTGATATAATAATAATGTCTACAGTTTAAAATAAATATTGAATCATAGCTGAATTAAATTCCAGTGTAATAAGTATACAATCAATTTCGAAGGCTCCAATTGGAAAACGGATTCCAAATATGAAAGGATAAGGGTCTAGCAACCGAATCTGTACACTTCTAGATGAATTGTCTGGGAGGCAACAACATGTTCCACCTCTGCTATTGAGGATCGGCCCTACCCCTAACTGAATAGAGCTGAATATGATCACCCCTTTGTTGCGATCAAATAACCATAATGGGGCCCAAAGCACACATTGATATCGACTCTAGATAAGGCGATGGTCATACCCTAATGGAAGCGACCCACACAGACCTTTGGCATGTCCCTGCTTTAATCATTTTACCGATTGACGAGGCTTGAGGCTATGTTTTACCTTATAGATAGAAATTCCACTTAGAATGCTAACATTGCCGTCGAAGCAGAAATGCAATGCCAGCATTCATCCATACAAGTTTGTTCTGAGTCCGAACAAAACTGAAGGCACAGCTTCTATTACATTCATTTTGGAATCACCCTCAGGTAAGTAGCCCTTGCACTTCAAAGAACCCCGTCTTCGAAACATCATCTTCAAGATGTCATCCATTTGAATGCTTATGTCGGTTCAAGGTGGTTTTGGGATAACATATCTGATCCTGGTCTTCCCGTATCAATAACGATAGTTTAAAACTGGCCAAGTTTGATGGTCGGTTATTTAACTATTAAATAATAATAACAATCAAATCAGGGGTTTATTTCCATAGGGAGACCAACATTGATTAAGCAAATAATGTAATGATTAACCTCTTTAATTAATCCTTTCATTAACTAAAATCACCTTGCAGATACTCGCATCAAAATCTTTTACAAGGGCATGCTCACAAACCCTTTTTACTCTTTTCAATACTTGGAAGAATATTCATATACTTATCTCAACGGTATAAGTATATTCACAAAAACACTACACCTTCACTACTAAGGAAATGTATTTAAATACTTATCTCAACGGTATAGGATAAGTTACAAAACACTACGCTTACTCTACTTAGAAAATGTATTCATATACGTATATCAACGGTATAAGTTTATTCACAAAACGTTATGAAAGATTTCTCATTTCAAAATCATATTAAAAGGATTAAAACAAATATTGGTTTAAAAGAAACAGAGATAAGGATAAACTCAAACACTATTCCTTTAGTGTTAAGCATGGAATGAATGTTCGCACCTCCAAAATTAAAAAGGTCAATTTGGGGAAATCCAATCTCAATTTCTTTTATAAATTTCTTTTTTTATACAACTCTAAAATCATTTATAAAACTCCTTTATAAATCTCTAAAATTATTTGTAAAACTTTTTTATAAATGTCTAAAACAATTTATAAAACTCTTTTATCAATCTCTAAACAATTTATAAATCTCTTTTATAAATCTATAAAAATCAATTTATAAAACTTCATTTATAAATCTATAAAGCCATTTATAAAACCTTAATTATTTATAATAGTCCTTTATAAAGATCATTTATAAAAGTTCTTTATAAAAATTACTTTATAAAAATCTTTCCAAAAATCCCTTTATAAAATCCTTCATAAAAATTCTTTATAAACCCTTTATAAATCCAAAACTCCATTTTTATTTATAAATTCTTTATTAAATTATATTCCTTTATAAATCAATTTATTATTTATAAGTACAATTAATTAGATGAATTATTTAACCTTAAACATCTAAATAAATAATAAATTAACTTTTCAATAACATTAATAAGACATTCAATTTCTTTTAAAACATCATCAATGAAATAATTAATTTACTTCAAAACATTATTAGTATAAGAATAAATAATTTCAAAACATTATTAATATAATAATTAATAATTTCAAACATTATTAATATAATAATTAATGATTAAACTTCAAAAACTTATTATAATAAATAATTAACTTCCAAATATTATTAATGAATAATTATTATTATTTTCAAACAATATCAATTATTTAAATAAATAACTTTTCACAATATTAAAATATTAATAAATAACTTTTAAGCAATATTAAATAGAAACAACCAACGTTTGAACATTATTAAACAATAGTTAAACAATTTTAAGTCATTATTAAATGATTGTTAAACAACTTTAAAATATTTATAAATGGTTTAGAAAAAGCAAATAAAAAGGGTGGGTAAAATATACAAGTTCAAAAACTGCTTAAATAAAAATATTTCAGATAACCCAGAGATCAAAATTTGAAATCATTCTCCGAATCAAAAACCAATTTCAAGCCAAATTGCAATTAATAGTATTTTCAAAAATTCTAAATTGGGGTCCATAGCCACCAAAGCACTTAACCAATATTGTTATTGATTTTTTATCACTAACAGGGTTAAGTTTTGAATATGTCACAATGTCATAACTAATAGTGCTAAGCAATAAAGATTCGACAATTAACAAATCTACATAACAAGTTATAACTGAATAGAATTAATAGGTATATATAATTGGAAATTTTAAATCAATACAGTGAGAAATTCGAATTCCTCGATAATATTGTTGTATTTAAATTTTAAAAAACAATCACTTGTAAAAGCGAATATTTAACCAAATAGCCAATAATTTCAACCAAACACAAATAGTAAATTTTTATCTACTATATAACATACTGATTTGACCAAAAAGGTAAGGTAAACTCACCAAAATTCCAGTTATTGCCGAAGCGCTATGAATCCGTCTAAAATCAAACAGTGCTCGATTTTAGCTTAAAATTCAACAAGCTCTAATATCTATCAATCCAATTCCAAGATATAGACAACGCTGATACGAGTGCAACACGACTGAGCATGTTCAATTTGGACCTTGTATGAGAAAGTTATTCAATTTATATGATTTGAGAATTAATTATTTACTTAACCCTTGATTACCAAATCTTAAATCACTAATCCTTTCTTCCTCAATGAGTTCTCCTTCCAAAATCAAGCACCTACTCATGCAAAAGACATGGTCGTAACTTCCTTCATCCCCTTCCACCCTATTTCTCAACGAAAATCAAAACTTCGTCGTTGTTCACCTCTCTCTAACCTCCACCTTCCCATCACCTTGCACCTGACCTCCTACTTGCCATCGTGTCTCCCAAGCAAGTGTCGTACTCCTCTTTTAAGAGCTGCACATCACCATTAGATGGTCGCAGGAGCTATTTTCCACCATGAATCCCAATATACCCTCCAATTTGCAAATCGAAGACCACACCTGTCACAAATCCAAGCCCTAGTCTATCGAACCCTTTGCTATTCCTCTGCCAACCCTACTAAACTAATGCTAGAACCCACGAAATTCCATTAACATGTAGATCTCACCTAGTAAAACGCAAAGATCCAACTTTTCCATTTTTTGGATTTTTCTGTGATTAATTTGAATTTTTGAAAAATCACATGCTTACTTTTTCTTTCATTGATCAGAGGTAGTGATGGAAAGAGAAAATGTGTGCTATGTGGTATGAAATGTGTGGAGTTAGTTTGTAAGCTAATTTTTGACATTTCGTTGTACATCTTTTCCGTTCAGGTAACGAACCCCGAACTACAAAACAAAAATATGGTCACGCTCAGAATGGCGACGCGATCCCAAAACAATAATAATATACACTAGTTATTGATTTCTATAAAGTCACAAAAACACTGTCGTTTGTTGATAAATTGTCAAACGAAAAATTCAATATTTTCCATATTAAAACTTATGGAAAAATCAAATAAATTAAATTAAAAATACATCAATAAAAATCGAGTCGTTATATTAAAAATAAATTTTTTATTATTTATTCGAATAATTTATTATTGCAAATAAATTTAGAAAATGAATTCATACTTTAAAATGAGTTAAATAAGACCATTAAACCCATTTAATTGATATTCAATTCAAACTTTAGATATTTAAATCATTATTCAAATAATAAGTCATTATTCCAATATTTAAATCACTATTCAAATATTTATTCACAATTCAAAGATTTAAGCAATCTCTACAATATAATCCAAGTTTTAAAGCTTTTAAACCAATATTTCAATAATTAAAATTAATTAAATATTCAAAGTCAAATGACCAAAGTTCTGGGTCGTCACAATGGTTGTTGTCATCAAAATCAATATCTGAGGTATTAACACCGTTGTCCAAATTTATAATTTTTATCATCCAAAATTTTGAATGACACATAAAGATTGTTACTATATAAGAAAGCTTAGCATCATAAATTCAAAAATAGCATTTATTACTCCTTTTATCAAGAAACCAATATTTTCCCCCATACTTTAGCTTACATAAATGAGATTTTCATACTTAACCAACTACCTTATTTATCATTATAAAACTATTATTTCCTTTTATTTCATTCTTCTAACTCATTTTAAAATTTGAAACTCCAATATCACTTTCAAAAATACAAAAAATTTCATTAACACGTATTCATTATTTCAAATATATTTTTAATTTGAAAATACTAGTTTTAGTAATCATTTAATCTACCTTTAACTCTCTCTAAAGTCTTCCCAACTGTAAAATAAAATGTTTTTTGAGAGAAATATGTGATCCTCTAAAGTAGAGGAGAGCACACATGTGTATGTGTGTGTATATCACTGTAAACAAAGGTGCTGCCAACATGCCTGGCATGTAACTAATCATAATACAAAAAAAATGAAAAGGACTCAAGGTACAATTAGAATGAGCTCCGGCAAGGCCACCACCAATTACACCTCATTATCGAGCTCCGGCAAGGCCACCGCCCGTAATGTGGTATTAGAAGTACCCAGAAAAACCATGAAGCAACTCAATGCGGATGATATCAGTAGACAGCGCCAGCTGAGAGAGCGACGCCTCAATGTAAACTCAGAAAATCCACAATGAACGCCTCACTACAAATGTGAATGATCCAGAATGAAGTATGCCACTCTGTAGATGCGGAAGAACTAGAAAGAACGCCTCACTGTAAATGTGAGTGATCCAGAATGAAGAGCGCCACACTGCAGACGCAGAAGAACTGGGAATAACTCCTCACTGCGAACGCGAAAAATCCAGAATGAACGTCTCGCTATAATCCTATCAACAGCAATCCTGAGAACCTACAAATAGAAATCTAGCACCATTTCTGGCCTAAACATGTATTTGTAAACGGAACTAAATAAAATTATAAGAATAATACATATATATGTATATAAATGAAATTTATATACATATATACGTATTAATGAAGTAAAAGTAATAATACTATTGCTAAAATTATCAAACGGAAAAGCAACAAAAATAAGAAATGGACTAAAAAGAATCCTAGCTCATTATGCAACATCTTAACCAACACTAAAGATGTAAAAAAAGAGATATCAAAATCAAAAAGGTAAAAAATTAACAAAATCAAAAGTTAAAATCCTATAAACTAAAACAATTTAAAAATAATCCTTATGCTCCTTTAATAAAAAGGACATTATGATAATCAGTGAAATCATCATTCAAATTAGAAAAAATGTTAATGCTATAATTATTAATGTTAAAAATATTGTTATTATGTTTAAATATATTAATACTATTACTAACATTATTAAGATATTCTTTGAAACGATTATTTTTAGCTAATCTATATTTAGGATTTGGGATCCAATTGAAACAAAATGATGATATTATAAAAACCAATTTATTAAAATGATTATTATTATTATTAAAAAGTCTCTTGTTTCTCTCAAACCAAATATAGCAACAAATTATAATGAATAAAGTATCAAGTAAAATTCTATTTTCCTTTTTAAACTTAAATCTTAAATTATTCCAATAATAATCACAATCGGTGACTTTAGTTGTAAGACTAAAGTTAAAGATTTTGAGAGTATTATTCAGAATGTAGTAAGTATCCATGCAATCATAATACACATGTTTAATATCTTCAATATACAGATTACAAAAAGAATATTTATTATCAATTTTCATTTTTTTTTCTTTTTAAAAATTCAATAGTATTTAGTTTTCCATGCATGATTAACCACATATGAATTTTAGATTTAGGAGGAGCGTTTGTTTTCCAAATAAGTTTAAAAGAGTTATTAGCTACCCCCGAGAAATTAAGAAATTTATAGAAAGAATTAGAAGTAAATTTCCTACTCTTATCCCATTCCCAGTTAATATTATCATTTTCGTTATCAATATTATATAAATTCAATCTAGCATAAAGCAAAGAAAGTTGCCTAAGAGTTGTACCTTCTAAAACTCTGTTAAAACTAAAATTCCAAAGGGGATCATTATCCGGAGAAAAAACATCCAAAATTAAAGCATTCTTAAAGTTATTAATTTCATAAAACTCTTTAAATTCTATCCTAAGAGGAATAACAGAAATCCAACGATCATGCCAAAAAGATGTATTATTTTCAGAATGAACAATTGTATTAGTACCAAGGTTAAAAATCTCATGACATTTTAAAATTGATTTCCAAAAATTAGATAACTTATTAATAACTGTAGGTGTAATTTGGTATAAATTATTACTACCGTTATAATAAAGTTTAGAAATAATTTCTTTCCAAACAGAATTATCATTTATATCCTTAAATTTCCATAACCACTTCCCTAATAAAGATAAATTCATGTTACGTAAATTAATAACTCCTAAACCACCTTCCTTTTTTTATTTACAAACTGTTTCCCCGTTGACTAAACTTAAGTCTACTGATGGCACCAATCCATAAGAAGTCCATTCTTATTTTATCAATTTTATTAATCACCCAATCTGGGGAAAGATGCATAGACATCCAATAGATCGGGAGAGTAGATAAAACATAGTTGATAAGAACTAATCTACCCGCTCTCGATAAAAACCTCCCGTTCCAATTAAAAATTCTATTTTTAATCTTATCTATTATGATTAACCAGTCATCATGCTTAAGTTTAGTTGGTCTAATCGGAAAACCAAGATAATCAAAAGGGAAAGTCATAGTTTTACAATTAAGCGTATTTGAAACTAAACCTTCAACCTTATCAACATCATTTAATAATAAATGGAACTTTTATCAAAACTAATTTTTAGCCTTGAAAGAAGTTCAAAGCTGTATAAAATAAATTTGAGAGTAATGACATGATTAGGCAAATAGGAAGTAAATAGTAAGGCATCGTCCGCAAATTGAAGAATAGAGAGACCATTGCGAGAGATTTCACTACCAACATTCACCAAAGATCCATTATCGACCACTTTTTTAATTATCATGGCAAAAACATCAGTGGCTAAGTTAAACAGAAGAGGCGATAAAGGATCACCCTGCCTTAATCCTCGTTTAGATTGAATTTTATTCCCTAAAATACCATTAACCACTATACTAGAATTACCAGTTTTAAGCAAAGTCATAATCCAACCAATCCATTTGTGACTAAAACCTCTAGCCAATAACATATCAATTAGAAAATCCCAATCAACCGAATCAAAAACTTTCGCAAAGTCTAGTTTTAGCAGAGCACATGTAATATTATTTTTACAACAATGATTAATGTATTCTTGAACAGCAGCCACTCCATCAATGATATTTCTACCTTTAATGAAAGCAGTTTGTGAATAATCAATTAGATCATTCAATCTTGTGTTAAGTCTATTAGCTAAAACTTTTGAAAAAATTTTAACAGAACTGTTAATTAAAGAAATAGATCTAAAATCTTTTAAATTATTAGCATCGATTTTTTTATGTAATAAAATTACGTTTTCAAAATTAAATCTTCCTAATTGTAATTTACCATTATAAAAATCATTAAACATGCTAATTAAATCGAATTTTAAAACATCCCAAAATATTTTGTAAAATAAAATAGGAAACCGATCATGGCCCAGGGCTTTATCACTAGGCATGTCATTAATAGCCTTCAAATTTTCCTCTTCAGAAAAAGGATTATCAAACTCAGAAAGGTCAATCCTAGAATTAATAGGATAAATATCATTCCATCTAATGTTAATTCTATGTTTATTTTTAGTACCAAAAATATCTCTATAAAATCAGTAAATGCCTTATTAAGATCCCTTTGATCAACCAATTCTATATTATTCACAAAAATAGAATTTATCATGTTACTACGTTTTCTACCATTAGTCGTATTATGAAAAAATATTCTATTTTTATCACCTTCATTAATCCATTGAATTCTAGGTCTCTGTTTCCACATAACCTCTTCTTTTTCTAAAATTGAATTAAGCTCTTCTTTTAAATTAGCGAGAACGTTACGCTCACCTAGATTTAGTTGTCTAGTTTCTTCTATCTTGTAAATTTTAAGCATTTCAGAAAGAATGTTTTCTTTTTTTAATTTTAATACTACCAAAAACATTCTTACTTCAAATTTTAAGAAAGTTCCTAAGACCCCTAAGTTTTAAAACAAAATTTTTAGCAGAATTATCTGTATTTCTGATATTATAAAAATTCATTGAAATCCATTTATTTTTAATTAGATTTGAAAAGTTGGATTCTAATAACCACATTTTTTCGAATTTAAAAGTTCTGTTAACAATTCTATGATAATCACACGTAAGAATTATAAGGCAATGATCAGAATAAGTGTAAAGCAAACCAGAAACTCTACAAATAGGAAATTTATCCTCAATTTCATAACTGATAAAAAAATCTATCTAGAAGGGCCATTGAAGGGGACTCTCTAGTGTTGGAAATGCAGATTACGGATCTTAAGGCGGAATTAACATTAAAGGGAGGGTGAATAGTGTTTAATTAATTTTCTGAATCTTTTTGAAATCTTTTCAAATTAAAGCCAAACAGATGCAATTCACAAACACAAAAACAATCACAGAATCAGACACAGATGCAAATAGGAAATAAAAGCAGTAAAGGAAAGAACACACCATAATTTTATACTGGTTCGGAGTTACCCTACATTCAGTCCCATAGAATTTCTTGTGCATATTTCTTTTCAAATATAATGTCGATATTACAACCTCGATTTCAAGTCCACGAAATACACCCTCCTGTCTTCGAGTCCAGGGCAAACTTTCTTGATTTAACTAGGCTATAAGATCACCTAATTGATTTACAGGCTACAATCACACCCAATTGATTTACGGGCCACAATCACACTGTTTCCAATATCACTTTGATAGAGAGAGACTCGATACACTTCAATCTTTGATTATAAATGATCCTATAACTCTGAATAGCACTGAGATCGTTGAGAGAGAGTGGTAGAGAATCAAACTAGAGATGATCAAGTTTGATTCGCTTAGGATTTCGGTAGAGTTTTGTTAAAATATAAGAGAATATTTGAGTGGAGAAGAAGGAGTGAAAAAATGAAGAAAAACTAACTTAAATTCGTTGAAAACAACTGGTATTTATAGAAGAACAATAGTCATGTCCATTCATGAAAGGTTACGACGAATAGACATTTCATTTGAAATTTTGAAATTTGAATTTCTACGGTCACCATGCCGACATGGGGGAATGGGGTATGTCGACATGCCCTAGTGAATTTTGAAAATTGATTTTTGTTTTTAAAAGAGATTTTCTTTTTAAAACTTGTCAAAACAATTTCTAAAGTTTTTAAACCATTTTGAATATAGTTTAAACTTATAAAAGAGATTTAAAAGGTAATCTTAAAAATATATAATCTATAATATAAAAGTAATATTAAAAACTAAGTATAGAATATATTTTTGAGATTTAAAGCTTCTAATATTAAAATCAGGAGATAGTTTTAAAACAAGAGATGATTCTAAAATCAAAATATAAAAGATAATAAAAATAGTTTAATGCTAAAATATTTAAACTGAAAGAGACGACTTTAAAAAGTTTCTGGAAAAATATTTAAAATAAATCATTTTGAAAATTTCATGGATTCCAATCCACTAGAGAAGGTCGTGGCTTCAATCACAGTATTAAAGCGAGAATGTGGATTCCATTCCACTATTAAAATCCGAATAAAGATATTAGTGCTATTATGAAGTTTTAACATGAATCTAGACAGTATTACTTATCCTGATATTTTGAACTCTTTAAATCTTGAACTCTTGATACTCATGAGTCTTCAGTCTTAGTTTCTTCAATCTTGAATTCATCAGTCTTGAATCTCTATACTCACTCTTGATATTTATACTGTACAGTCTTCATTCTCAGTACCTGCATATATATATATATATATATATATATATATATATATCCTGCATATACATATATATCTAGACAAGAATATCGGTATTTATATTTTATAACAAGTCCTAAGGTTGTTGTCATCAAAACCATCACCTCAGGAACTATCAATCTTCCCGTTTTTTATGATGACAACCTTTGTTTATAAAATCTACTCCATTAAACTCTGATTCTACTCTAACTCCTCCTTACTCCAACAACTCCCTTTTAATCTACTAACTCCCCCTTAATCTAAGCCTATTTTATAATTCTCCGCTTTTGTCATCAACAAAAACTAAGCCTAAACTACATAACTCCCCCTTAAACTAATACTTATGGAACTAAATACTAATAATGAAGTATAATTAAGCGAAACATAAATATAATTTTATTATATATATATATATGTTGTTATATTACACATATAAACACAAATATATATACAAATACACACAATATATAAAAACATTAACATAAAAAAATCTAATGAGAGTCTTTGATAATTGGTGACTTGTGAATCGAACAATTTGGGTATGGAGACAAAAGTTTCCACGTTGTTCGACCAAATTACCATCTTTATCAAAACAGACTTCTCCAACGCAAATAACTTTATCATCTTTGTCCATTTGCGCTTCTTCTTCGTCATCTTGCTTTAATGGATTATGAATATGAATGTTAGAGGAGTCATCTTCAATCATGATCGAGTCCGCATGATTATCCATTAGAAATTTTTGCAATTTTCTATGGTTTTTGCCCTGTTTCTATGGTTCCTTAGCCATCTTTATTTACATGACTTGCAACTCAGTCGTCATTTGCAAAGAGTCCTTTAAAATTTCCTCTATCTTCATGACTCGGGCCAGTGTAGTTCGTTGAAATGGACTAGCGGTAGGAGAAGGGAAAGAAAATGTCGCATTTTGGTTCCATTTAGGAGAGGGGGACATTATTTTATATTCTCAGAAGTTTATTACAGAGAGAAATGAAGTGGAAGACAGAAGAATTCAAAATATAGAGAATATATAACTACCAAATTAATTTTAGAGGGAAAATCAAAATTTCAAATTTTACCGTTGTATGTCGACATGGGGGGTAAGGGGATGTCGACATCATTATGGAAATTTTGACAATTTTTATTTTTCTTTATTTATTTAAATATATATGTTACTATATCTATATTATATATCCCAGTTATAGAGCAAATACCTAGTTCTCTTCTAAATTTAGTAAAGGTTGATTGATTCAAGGGTTTGGTCAGAATATCAGCTATTTGACTCTCAGTGTTGATAAATTCAAGAGAAATAATCTCTTTGCTTATATTATCTCTGAGAAAATGATGTCTGATATCAATATGTTAGGTTCTGGCATGATGAGTAGGATTTTTGGATAAATTTATTGCACTTGTATTGTCACAATAAATTGGTGATTTTGAAATATTTAATCTAAAGTCCTTTAGGGTCTGTTGCATATAGATAACTTGAGAACAAGTCAAAGCAGCAGAGATATATTCTGCTTCAGTTATTGAGAGATGGTATCTTTCTTTTTTACTAAACCAGGAAACTAGAGAATGTCCTAAAAAGTGACAAGTTCCATTAGTACTTTTTCGGTCTGATTTACAACCAGCATAGTCAGCATCACAATATGAGATTAAATCTAATGAATCATTTTTAGGGTAAAATAGGCCATAGTCTAAAGTGTGTTTAACATATCTTAGGATACGTTTAATATCTTTTAAATGGGTTTCTTTGGGTTGAGATTGGTATCTTGCACAGAGACAGACACTATGCATGATATCAGGCCTACTCGCAGTTATATAGAGTAGCAATCCAATCATTCCCTTGTATAGTTTTTGGTCGACATCTTTTGACATGTCTTTTTTATTCAAGGCTTCATTGGTTGCCATGTGAGTGGGTTTTCCACTCGCAGTGGTTATACCAAACTTATTAATTAGATCCCCAGCATACTTTTCTTGACTAATGAAAATACCACTATCTAATTGTTTTATTTGCAATCCTAAAAAGAAAGTAAGTTCACCCATATGACTCATCTCAAACTCTTTTGTCATTATTTCAGAAAACTCTTTGTTCATTTCATTGTTTGTTGATCCAAAAATTATATCATCTACATAAATCTATACTAATTGGATATCATTTTTGTTTCTTTTAAAAAAGAGTATTATCTACTTTACCAATTTCAAAATTTGATTGTAATAGGTAAGATCTTAGTCTATCATACCAGGCTCTAGTAGCTTGTTTCCGACCATATAAAGCTTTCTTTAATTTGTAAACATGATTTGGAAACTTTTCTTCTTCAAAAAGTGGGGTTGTTCAACATAAACATCTTCTTTAACAAAACCATTTATAAATGCACTTTAACATCCATTTGAAATAATTTGAAATTTTTATGGTTTGCGAAAGCAAGTAGAATTCTAATGGCTTTTAATCTTGCCAAGGGTGCAAAGGTTTCATCATAGTCTATTCCTTCTTCTTCACATTAACCTTGCGCGACTAACCGAGCTTTATTTCTAACGACCTCGTCTTGTTCATTCATTTTATTTTTATAAACCCATTTAGTTCCTATTATAGTTTTGTCCTAAGGTATTGGAACAAGTTTCCATACATCATTTCTGGTGAATTGATTCAGTTCTTCTTGCATAGCAAGAATCCATGAATCATCAGATGATGCTTCCTTTGGATTTTTGGTTTCAATAGTTGATATAAAAGCTACATTACTCATCTTGTTTAGTTGATTTCTAGTTCTAACAACAAATTCAATATTTCCTAGTATATTTTCTAGATGATCTTTTAAAAGCCTGATCTTTTTATTAGGATGAATAATTTAACAATTTATTTCATTTGATTCATTATTTAAAGTAACAATCATCTTCATCATTTATTTGAACAAAATCTTCGAAATTTTCATCAAAAGATACATGCATTGTTTCTTCAATGGTGTTGGTTTTTAAATTGACAACTCTGTATGCTTTACTTCTATTAGAATATCCGATAAAGATTCCTTTATCGGATTTAGGATCAAATTTATCCAAATTGTCCTTTGTATTTAAAATGAAACATTTACTTCCAAAAACTTTAAAATAAGATACCTTTGGTTCCTTATTGAAAAGAAGTTCATATGGTGTTTTATTGGTTAGAGGTCTAATTAAAATCCTATTCAAAATGTAACAAGTTGTAGTGACTGCTTCAGCCGAAAAATTTCTTGGTAATTTACTATCGAAAAGCATAGCTCTTGCACACTCTTGAATCGTCCTATTTTTACGCTCTTCCATTCCGTTTTGTTGTGGAGTTCTTGGAAAGGAAAAATTATGAGTTATTCCTTTTTTATTATAGAAATTCTGGAATTTTTTATTTTCAAATTCTCCACCATGATCACTACAAATAGTTTTCATTTTTAAAGAATATTGATTTTAAATTATTTTTGCAAAAGTTTTAAATAAATCAAAAGCATCACTTTTATGTTTCAGAAAAAATTGCCCATGTAAATCTAGAATAATCGTCTACAATTACAAAAACATATTTACTATGATTTATTGACTGAATTTGAGATGGACCAAACAGATCTAAATGAAGTAACTCAAGAGGTTTTGAAGTTGAAATCATATCTTTCAATTTAAATGAACTCTTTCTAAGTTTTCCTAATTGACAAGTATCACATATACTATCCACTTTAAAATCTATTTTAGGAAGACCTCTTACTAAATCAAGTTTTGAAAGTCTAGATAAGAGTTTGAAATTCAAATGCAAAAATCTTTTATGCTAAATCGAAGGGTCACTTATATTAGCCAAAAGACATAGGTTATCACTTGAGATTTTCATACTGAGAATATAAATATTTTCCTTCCTAATTCCTTCAAATATAATATTTGATATATTATCTTCGATGTGACACTTGTCCTTTTCAAATTTAATTTTGTACCCCTTATCACATAGTTGACTTATGCTAAGTAAATTGTGTTTTAAATTCCTAACTAACAAAACATCAAAAATAGTAGGATTTTTAGAGTTACCGACATTGTCGATGCCTATCACATATCCTTTTGAGTTGTCTCCAAAGTTGACCAGTCCTCCATCTTCATAAATTATGTCATTCAGTATCCCCGGATTGCCAGTCATGTGTCTCGAACATCCACTATCAAGTATCCATTTATTTTTCTTGATTTGCACAATTTGTCCATTGAGTGTTGATTCATCAAAAGCCATATAACACATCTGTTCCTGCACAACACACCAATTCGGTAGATAACTTGATTTTCTATAATAACAATATGTAGACTTATGAAACAATGATGATATGGACAGTTTTGAACTAGTGTTTACAAAATCTCCAAAACTTGCCATTTTAAACTATTTCAAAATTCAGATAATGATAACTTTGAAAACCAATGCTCTGATACCAAATTTTGAAAATGCGGATTACGGATCTTAAGGCAGAATTAACACTAGCGGGGGGGAGGTTGAATGGTGTTTAATTAATTTTATGAATCTTTTTGAAATCTTTTCAAATTAAACCCAAACAAATGCAATTCACAAACATAGAAACAATCACAGAATTAGACACATATGCAAATATTAAATAAAAGCAGTAAAGGAAAGAACACACCGGAATTTTATACTGGTTCAGAGTTACCCTACATCCAGTCCCACACAATTTCTTGTGCAGATTTCTTTTCAAATATAATGTCGATATTACAACCTCGATTTCAAGGCCACGAGATACACCCTTCTGTCTTCGAGTCCAGGGCAAACTCTCTTGATTTAACCAGGCTACAAGGTCACCTAATTGATTTACAGGCTACAATCACACCCAATTGATTTACGGGCCACAATCACACCATTTCCAATATCACTTTGATAGAGAGAGACTCGATACACTTCGATCTTTCTTTGATTACAAATGATCCTATAACTCTAAATAGCACTAAGATCTTTGAGAGAGAGTGGCAGAGAATCAAACTAGAGATGATCAAGTTTGATTCACTTAGGATTTCGGCAGAGTTTTATTAAAATATAAGCGAAAATTTGAGTGGAGAAGAAGGAGTGAAAAAATGAAAAAATAAACTAACTTAAAATTTGTTGAAAACAACTGGTATTTATAGAAGAACAACAGTCATGTCTATTCGTGAAAGGTTATGACGAACAGACACCTCATTTGAAAATTTGAAATTTGAATTTCTACGGTCACCATGTTGACATGGGGGGATGGGATTTTCCAACATGCCCTAGTGAATATTGAAAATTGATTTTTGTTTTTAAAAGAGATTTTCTTTCTAAAACTTGTCAGAATAATTTCTGAAGTTTTTAAACCATTTTGAATATAGTTTAAACTTATAAAAGAGATTTAAAAGGTAATCTTAAAAATATATAATCTATAATATAAAAGTAATATTAAAAAATAGTATAGAATATATTTTTGAGATTTAAAGCTTATAATATTAAAACCAGGAGATAGTTTAAAAACAAGAGATAATTCTGGAATCAAAATATAAAAGATAATAAAAATAGTTTTAAGGCTAAAATATTTAAACTGAAAGAGATGACTTTAAAAAGTTTTTGGAAAAATATTTAAAATAAATCATTTTGAAAATTTCGTGGATTCCATTCCACTAGAGAAGGTCGTGGGTTCCATCCTACTAAAGAGGTCGTGGGTTCCATCCCATTATTAAAGAGAAAAGGTGGATTCCATTCCACTATTAAAATCCGAATAAAGATTTTAGTGCTATTATGAAGTTTTAACATAAATCTAGACACTATTACTTATCTTGATATCTTGAACTCTTGATACTCATGAGTCTTCAGTCTTGGTTTCTTCAATCTTGAATTCGTTAGTCTTGAACCTTTATACTTAGTCTTGAATCTTTATACTGTGCAATCTTCATTCTCAGTACCTGCATGTACATATATATCTAGACAAGAATATTAGTATTTATATTTTATAACAAGTCCTAAGGTTTTTGTCATCAAAACCATCATCTCAGAAACTAACATCTAGTATTACTGCAAGTAAATTCTCTATTAGTAAGAGTAATTTCAATCAAATTGGAATTAATAATAAATTGGTCAAACTCTTCCATAGAAGAGATCACGTTCCCATGGTGAACGCTCTCCTAGAAATCGAGTAACATTGAAATCACCCCCCATAGTCCAAGACCTAGGAGCTAATGATCTAAATTCTAGACATTCATTCCCTAGAACCGGCGACCAATTTTTGAGTTTGGCCCATAAACATTAGATATATTTAAAATAGAGTTGTCACTAAGGTTGATGAAAATAATATGCAAAGAATGTTTCTTAGAAATATACTGAAGAAGTTTAAAAGAATTTTCCCTCCACCCTATAAATAAACCCCTAGAAGCTCCAACAGAAGGTAAACATGCCCAATTCCTAAAGTAATAACCACCTAATCTTCTATAAAAACGAATATCCGGACACTCTATTTTAGTTTTCTGTAAGAGTGCAATATCAATAAAACCATCCTTAAAAAACGCTCTGCTTTTATCACATTTATTTAAATCGTGCAGACCTCTAATATTTTAGTTAATAATCCACATAAACCAACAGATCTAGCCCTCTCAATTTCACTACTTCTAATATAAGCAGTATCCAAATTCAACGTTAGAAAAAACAAAAGCAGTATCTCTAGCTAACTGACAAAAATCCGAAGAAGACAAACTACCTAGAGCATACGAAGAATATGTACTGCCAAATCAGAAATCAAACCTGAGCCTGAATTTGTAGCGCCACTCATGGCACTCGAATCAGGTAACTCACTCGAAGACTGAGAATGAGTACTACAGAGCATAGCACTCCGACGAATAGATCCACTCATAGAAATAGATTTCCCACGCCTACCTTTCTTAGCCGACGAAGATAGCGAAGGAGATTTGCTGCCAATAATAAAATCTCTTATACCAGTGGTTGATGTGCATGATGAACGCTGAATCATAGCATCCACCCTATCACCACTCACTAGACCAATGACTCCAGAAATAACTAAGTTACTCTCTTCAATAGTTGCATTAATATTTTTGTTAAATCTACCTCATCAACATCATTGCCATAAAACATATTATTCTTCTCAGCATCTATGTTGATATCACCAACAGTTGGAGCAGTACCACTACTCACATCCCCAATATCAAGCATGTTATTACTCGAATTCGCATTGAAGTCCATGCTAACCTTGAATTCAACATCCTCAAAGTTAACATCTTTGTTATCCATTGGAAGGTGGAAATCAGATTCAATGGTATAATTAACAACTGCATTCAGTAACCCCTTATCACAAGTAATATCTGTAGAAAATCTTAACGAGTGTTGTAATTCATCAATAGCAGAAACATATAAACCATCATCAGTATGAACTCTAACCAAATCTGTAGCATGAGTACTATCACCACTTTGATATACCATTGACATAGGTTGAAAAGCAATTATATTAGAATCTACAAGAATGTCCTCCCTATTTTCCTTGCCTGTACATGTTGTATCAGAAACTGTGTGCATGTCAACCTCATTCTTTAAACTTGGCAACCTACTATCATTCATAAAACCATTCATATCCTTATCATAGATTGACTTTGCATTTGAAACACAATTCTCTATGAACACATCCAAATCTACATATACACCTATGTCCATCACCGTTTGAAAGCTTTTAGAAGTCACCAAACACTTATCATCGGCACTCTGGGAATCCACTGCTGGAGAAAGAACCTCCTTCATACCTGAAGCCTCTTCAATCATTGAAACAATAAATTTATCAATTAAACGTCATTAACTTGTTTGATGTGTGTTTAGTGTTTGATGATAACAAAATATATATATCAATTATAGATGTGTTTGCAGATTTTATTTTACACATTTACAGATGTTATTTTACAAATACAGGAATAAATATTTATTTTGAGTAATAATACTATTGCACAGAATTTAACAAATTCAATCAGTATTTTATTCAATATAATATTTTATTCAGTACAATATTCATACAATGATTTCATACATTACATAGATTTCATATTTACACTGATCTCTCTCTCACTCATACATTTTTAATTACATTGGTTTCCTCACTACATCATTCATACACTCAGTTGTTTCTTCTGCATCTACATTATCCAGCTCCAGTATTTATCTTGTCTCCAGTGTACCTGTATAATTAACATCTACAGCAGTAATCTGAAAATAAACAAATTTTAATTTGCAAAAATATAAAATTTGTTTTTAAAAGCTATCTCAGATATATGGGTTATCGTCATCATCTTTGATTGTAATATCTGTGCAAGTCAGTATTCATATCACGGACAGTTAATTACGAGTGGCTGCAGTACACACGTATACACGTGTGCACTGCCTCGCCAACTCAAGTGCACAAGGTCAAAACAAAACTGTCTCAAACACAAGTGCATCAAGTCAATCAAATGCATCTGGAAACTAGAGTGCACAACAACACTGATAAATATGGAAGTGCACCAGTTCAAGTGACAACATACAATGATGACCAGAGTGGTACAAGTTCGACATGGCATGGTTCAATGCAAATGACCAGACTCGAACATACATACAAGACTGTGCCACCAGACCATCTACAACAGTGCAGTGACTACAGAGATGAACACAATGTCAAAGCACAGAGCAACCCAGTGTCAACAACAATGCAACAATATAAGAATAGAATGAATGACTCAAATGTGCAACTGCAAATGACAGAGAAGATAACCAATGGCACAGGCAAAGGCAACAAGACCAGTGCAGATGATCAACCAAGTACAATAGTTCAAATCATCACAAGTTAAAGACCAGAGCATCAAAACAATGTCGAAGCCATACATATATACAAGCAAACCAAAAGTGCACAGTGAACACAAAAATGGCCAGAGTCAAAGTACACAAGAGTCGTAAACAACAACAAATCAAATATGATCAAGAACAAGTGCACAGGGAAGCAGCTACAATGAATGCACAGCAACAGTGAATCAAGACTAGAGTATCAATGCACATGAATACACAGTGAACACAAATGGTCAAACTACATGCAGGAGCAACAAGGTAATGAAGCCAATGTCATATGGTCAGAGAACAGTATATATATACAGTAGTGAAGATGATCAGAGAAGATCATCGAAGTCACAGTGAAGTCAAAAAATTTCAAGTCAAAGTTGTATATGTTAATCACGTTTACAAGTTGAAAAGGTCAAAGATTTGAAAATCAGGAAAGTTTCAATACCGTGAAGTTCAAGTAAAATCGCACGTTCAAAACAAAGCCGTGAATCAGAAGAAATTCCCAAATATATCGGAGCTTAAAACAGGAAAGTTTCAACAACGTGAATATCACGTAAACCAAATCAGACGCCTATATAAGGAGACCCAAATCATCATTGACAAGGTATGGTGAAAATCAGAGAAAACCCAATCATCACCGACAACAATAAAGCATAAGAGTTCGAATACAAAATCGAAGAGAAACAGTGATAAAAATCAAACCTGAAGCAACTGTCGAACTCCATCGAAGCAGCCAACAAAGAATTCATCTCGAAATCAATGGAACCAAGCAACATCAGAAACATCCAACAATCGATCGAAACAATCACGTGCTTCGACATACAAAGCTCACAGATCAGAGCGCAAGAGGAATGAAAGCCCTAGCAAGCATCGAAAGAACGAACGAGGCCAAGCCCTAAATTTCCAAATCTAAGTAACGAGCCGCCATTTATTTTTCCAGAGCAAAGAAAAGGATCGGGGCCAGAGATATTGTTGATTAAAGAAATAAGAAGCGGGCCGATATTAGTTGAAATAAAAGAAGGGGCCGGCCTATTTTTAAAGGGTTAAATTAATTAGGGTTTAAGTTTTTTAATAGGATTTAATTTAGTTTTAAAGGTTTTAAATTTGGGCCAGGTTTTATTAATCTATTTTTAGGCCAAGTTCATTTGAGGGAAAAAGTTTTTTAAACTGTCGATTTATATTTTGCCCTGGGGTTCAAACTGTATTTTGTATTTTCAGTTTATATTTTTCAAGGTCCAGTTAGAGTCAATCACCACCTAGGGTTAAGGTGTTGTCAGATTGTCTAGTTAGAATTAGTTCAGTGAGCAGGGGGCTGCGAGTTTGCAAAGCTCTATAGGCGGGAGCAGAGTTTGCGAGTAAACGAAACTCTATAGGCGGAGCAGGGTGTGCGAGTCTGTAGGAGTGTTTGTGAGCGGGAGCGAGTGTCTGCGAGTCTGTCAGAGTGTTTGTAAGCGGGAGACTGTTTAATTCTAATAGAAATCTGGGAATGCAGCAGTAGGCAGGGGTTGCCGAAGTTGGGTAAATTTTGTGTGTGATTTACTTTACTGCATATTTATTTATCTGCTGTTTGTTTCCGTGTTTGATTTGAGAAAATTTGCTATAACCCTATTCACCCCCCCCCCTCTAGGGTTAATCTAGATCCTACAAGTGGTATCAGAGCCCGGTATTTTTTTCTTTAACTCTAGAGTCATGAATCCATCAAATAATGCTTTTCTGAGGGGCAATCTATTGCTAGGCCACCAATGTTTAATGGAAATGATTATGCTTACTGGAAAGCTAGGATGGGTATTTATCTTAGTTCTGTTGATTATGATGTTTGGGACATTATTGAAACTGGCTATACACCTCCTACTATAACTGTTAGTGATACTGAGATTCCTAAACCTAGGGATAGGTGGGATGCTAATGATAAGAAATTGAAAACCACAAATGCTAAAGCCATGAATGCTTTGATCTGTGCTCTTGATAAAACTGAATTTAATAGAATTTCTCATTGTAAAACATCACAGGAAATTTGGCATACTTTGGAGGTGACACACGAAGGAACTTCTCAAGTCAAGGAGTCTCGTCTAGCCCTGTTCAGCAATGAATACGAGAACTTTGTGATGGACAAAGGCGAGAGCATAAAAGACATGTTTGGACGCTTCTCAACCTTGGTATACAATGCTAGAGCGCTTGGAAAGGTATTCTCCGAGGTAGAGCTAGTGAGGAAGATACTACGAGTCTTACCGATGAACTTTGAGGCAAAAGTTACGGCAATACAAGAATCGAAAGATCTGAGTAAACTCAGCATGGAGGATTTGATCAGTAACCTGATGACCTATGAGCTTGAGCTAAAAGCAAAGGAGGAACTCAACAACCCCGAATCAAAGAAGAAGACGATTGCCTTAAAGAGCAGAGAAGAGAGCAATGATGAAACAGAAGATCCAATTGAAGTGCTTGCAATGGCTGTCAATAATCTTAGAAGAAGGTCAAGATTCAAGCCACGCAAGAAGAAAACTAGTGGTAATAGGTCAAAAGATTCTGACAACTCTGAAAATGAATTAATCTGCTATAACTGCAACAAGCCTGGTCACTTCAAACAAAATTGCCCACTTCTCAAAATCAACAATGGAAAGAAAAAGAAGAAAGCCTTCGCAGCGACTTGGGATGATGAGGAAGGAGAGGAAGTTTCAACTGATAGCTCAGAGGAGGCTAACTTGTGTCTTACGACAAGATCAGATTCAGAAGCAAGCTCAGAGGAATCTAGTGAGGTAAAGAACTATTCTTATAAAGAACTTGTCTTTATGTGCCTTGATCTTACTAAAACAGTTGATGCTCTAGATTCTAAAATTGAAAAACTGAAATCTGATAGGAGAGAACTTGCCCGTGAAAATTTTAGGTTAGAAACTGAACTTGAAAAGATTCAGAACCTAGATTGTAAAAACTGTAAAACTTTAGATTCAGAATTATCAAAACTGAAGAATAGCTTCGAGGATCTTGAAAAAGAAAACTTGAATCTTAAGGAAATCATTGACACTAGGAGAAAGGATTTTATAAATAGATGCACCTCACTTGTGACTGAAAACACAACACTAAAAATAAAAGTCCAAGATCTTGAGAAATCACTGAGTAACTTTTCAAGAGGCGAAAAATCATTTAATATGTTATTTGGAAATCAATTGTTTGCTAACAATAGAAAAGGACTAGGTTTTGGAAAAACACAAGTTGATAGTGCTAAAAGAAAAAGTGTCTTTACTGGATGTGAAATAAATGGGCATCATAGTCATAGGAACAAGAACACAAAATTTATACAAGTTTGGGTTCCTAAAAATTCTACAAATAAATTTCATGTCTATTGGAACAAGAATGAAAGGACAAAACAAATTTGGGTTCCAAAGGGATTGTTTATTCACAATTATTCTGCCACTAACAACCATGGACCTATAAAAACAAATAGGTCACATAAATCTTTAACCGTGTAGGTGTGGTGGCAGGCTAAGGAACAACATTAGTGTTATCTGGATTCTGGCTGTTCCAGATACACAACGGGCGACAAATCAACGTTCCTTAGCCTAGTATAAAGGTGACAGATTCACTATGAGCAAACAACGAATGATTATCGTACAGGTAAAACAGGTAGTTGTATTTATTTTCAAACGATAGGCAACCGGTAATAAACTGCACCATAATCTGAATTAAATCAGCCAGTTATGATTGATGATGTTAATTCTGATTTGTTAATCATCTTTAAATAGAATTACTCTAAGTAACTATGATGGTTGACCGATTCTGATATGATTAGACTTTAATCTATGCTTAAAAATTGATCAACCATTTTTCATGAACTTAAATCTGTTTGGTCAAACTATAAGGATTGATTGATTGCTCATGCTCTAAAAGGTAGTTTTGAGAAACTGTTGAAACTACTGATTCACTGGTGAAAACTTCAAATTGCTTTTGCAATAATAGTAATGCTTTAACTATAATTCTACGGAAGGTATACACACTCGCTCTTCATTTGATAAAAAGTTGTGTGCGTTTTGTTAACACCGTAGTTTTATTTCTGAAGATGAATCTGATACTGTTGAAATGGTTCTTAACTGCTTCTAGACCCCATATTATGTTTTCTATGTGTTTGTGTGCACGTTTTCACTCTAATTCTAAAGAATCACATTTGAATACCACTAAACGAAATTTTGAGATATTTTTCACACACAGACAAATTTGGACTATGATATCTTTCATCTGAAAACTTTAATTTAGTTGGTTATTCTGATGTTGATTATACGGGTTCACTGGTTGACAGGAAAAGTACTAGTAGGACATGCTTTATGCTAGGACACTCACTAATTTCATTGTCTAATAATCCTGCTCTCCATTCACTCACGAAACACATTGATGTGAAACACCATTTTTTTGATCACATTGCTAGGAAAAAACATTTGCATTGAATTCATTTCAACTGAGAATCAACTTGCTGATATTTTCACAAAACCCCTCCTCGAAGACAGATTTTTCAGATTACGTTTGGATTTGGGGATTATGGAAATTGACTAATCATTTTTTAATTTTTGGTTGAAATATTCTTGGATATTTATTTTCAACTTCAATTTCTAGAATTCAAACCTGTTTTGGATATCATTCAAAGATTGATTCGAATATGGTATTCAGTAGTGGAA
Source organism: Allium fistulosum (assembly GCA_030737815.1). Classification (NCBI taxonomy): domain Eukaryota; kingdom Viridiplantae; phylum Streptophyta; class Magnoliopsida; order Asparagales; family Amaryllidaceae; genus Allium; species Allium fistulosum. The sequence goes on along the minus strand of CM060904.1, from coordinate 1,185,182,137 downwards.
ATACGTTTGGTTTATGAAATTTCATAATATAATTAATTTGGTAACTTATTCCACGACCATTTCTATTTCTACCATCTTTCTATCATTCATAATGGTTTTGAAAAATGAGAAGAGTAAATTGCTTTTTAAATTAAAAAGGAAAAATCAAAGAAAATCTTAAAATATTCCTTATGCATCCATTCTCATTTAAAAGTCCTTATGGTTATGCATGGATGGATCATTAGAGGTTATCATCACTCCATTCTCATTTAAAAGTCCTTATGGTTATGCATGGATGGAGCTTGATAACTAATGGTAACTGCTAATCCCATTTAAAAGTCCTTATGGTTATGCGTGGTTAGTAAGTGCTATTTTTTTTGTGCTTAAATGTCAAATCTTTTTAAAATTATAATAAATAGAAGAAAACATCTCTCTTCTCATTATAAAAACCAAATCATCGATCCATTCTCTAAAATGTGGAAATTGTTATCTTGTTATGATATATTATGGTTTTTTCCCTGTTTTTTCCATTTGTTTTCCCCTACTGTTTCATTATTTTTTGTCAGTCTTTTGATGATAACAAAAGGGGGAGAAGGAAGAGATTTTGATAAGAAAATAAGTATTTCTGGAATATTTATTTACCAAATTTGTTAAATGTTGTTAGTTATTTTCTATAGCTCTTTTATTCGTCTGTAATTTCCAAAATCTTCTAAATAGGAAGTGGTCTCAGTTGTAGGGGGAGTATTCATGTAGGGGGAGCATACATATAGGGGGAGCTAAATATTTCATGTTTAAACACATCTACTGGAATTTCAAAATCTTTAATATATGTTTGTCATCATCAAAAGGGGGAGATTGTTTGATGTGTGTTTAGTGTTTGATGATAACAAAATATATATATCAATTATAGATGTGTTTGCAGATTTTATTTTACACATTTACAGATGTTATTTTACAAATACAGGAATAAATATTTATTTTGAGTAATAAAACTATTGCACAGAATTTAACAAATTCAATCAGTATTTTATTCAATATAATATTTTATTCAGTACAATATTCATACACCGATTTCATACATTACATAGATTTCATATTTACACTGATCTCTCTCTCACTCATACATTTTTAATTACATCGGTTTCCTCACTACATCATTCATACACTCAGTTGTTTCTTCTGCATCTGCATTGTCTAGCTCCAGTATTTATCTTGTCTCCTGTGTACCTGTATAATTAACATCTACAGCAGTAATCTGAAAATAAACAAATTTTAATTTGCAAAAATATAAAATTTGTTTTTAAAAGCTGTCTCAGATATATGGGTTATCGTCATCATCTTTGATTGTAATATCTGTGCAAGTCAGTATTCATATCACGGACAGTTAATTACGAGTGGCTGCAGTACACACGTATACACGTGTGCACTGCCTCGCCAACTCAAGTGCACAAGGTCAAAACAAAACTGTCTCAAACACAAGTGCATCAAGTCAATCAAATGCATCTGGAAACTAGAGTGCACAACAACACTGACAAATATGGAAGTGCACCAGTTCAAGTGACAACATACAATGATGACTAGAGTGGTACAAGTTCGACATGGCATGGTTCAATGCAAATGACCAGACTCGAGCATACATACAAGACTGTGCCACCAGACTAGCTACAACAGTGCAGTGACTACAGAGATGAACACAATGTCAAAGCACAGAGCAACCCAGTGTCAACAACAATGCAACAATATAAGAACAGAATGAATGACTCAAATGTGCAACTGCAAATGACAGAGAAGATAACCAATGGCACAGGCAAAGGCAACAAGACCAGTGCAGATGATCAACCAAGCTCAACAGTTCAAATCATCACAAGTTAAAGACCAGAGCATCAAAACAATGTCGAAGCCATACATATATACAAGCAAACCAAAAGTGCACAGTGAACACAAAAATGGCCAGAGTCAAAGTACACAAGAGTCGTAAACAACAACAAATCAAATATGATCAAGAACAAGTGCACAGGGAAGCAGCTACAATGAATGCACAGCAACAGTGAATCAAGACTAGAGTATCAATGCACATGAATACACAGTGAACACAAATGGTCAAACTACATGCAGGAGCAACAAGGTAATGAAGCCAATGTCATATGGTCAGAGAACAATCAATATACTTCTAATGTCGAATCAGGATCAACTAGGATAGAAATAAAGCATTGGGTCGAACTCTTCTTTGGTGTCAAGGTAATAGCTATGAATAGTCATCGACTCCCACTCCCAGGAAAGGGTAGAAGAATAGGACCTATTATGGGACATACAATGCATTACAGACGTATGATCATTACGCTTCAACCGGGTTGTTCTATTCCACCTCTTATAGAGAAAAGAACTTAAAGCAAAATACTTAATAACACGGCGATACATTTATACAAAACTTCTACCAGTAGTGAAGATGATCAGAGAAGATCATCGAAGTCACAGTGAAGTCAAGAAATTTCAAGTCAAAGTTGTATATGTTAATCACGTTTACAAGTTGAAAAGGTCAAAGATTTGAAAATCAGGAAAGTTTCAATACCGTGAAGTTCAAGTAAAATCGCACGTTCAAAACAAAGCCGTGAATCAGAAGAAATTCCCAAATATATCGGAGCTTAAAACAGGAAAGTTTCAACAACGTGAATATCACGTAAACCAAATCAGACGCCTATATAAGGAGACCCAAATCATCATTGACGAGGTGTGGTGAAAATCAGAGAAAACCCAATCATCACCGACAACAATAAAGCATAAGAGTTCGAATACAAAATCGAAGAGCAACAGTGATAAAAATCAAACCTGAAGAAACTGTCGAACTCCATCGAAGCAGCCAACAAAGAATTCATCTCAAAATCGATCGAACCAGGCAACATCAGAAACATCCAACAATCGATCGAAACAATCACGTGCTTCGACATACAAAGCTCACAGATCAGAGCGCAAGAGGAACGAAAGCCCTAGCAAGCATCGAAAGAACGAACGAGGCCAAGCCCTAAATTTCCAGATCGAAGGAACGAGCCGCCATTTATTTTTCCAGAGCAAAGAAAAGGATCGGGGCCAGAGATATTGTTGATCAAAGAAATAAGAAGCGGGCCAATATTAGTTGAAATAAAAGAAGGGGCCGGCCTATTTTTAAAGGGTTAAATTAATTAGGGTTTAAGTTTTTTAATAGGATTTAATTTAGTTTTAAAGGTTTTAAATTTGGGCCAGGTTTTATTAATCTATTTTTAGGCCAAGTTCATTTGAGGGAAAAAGTTTTTTAAACTGTCGATTTATATTTTGCCCTGGGGTTCAAACTGTATTTTGTATTTTCAGTTTATATTTTTCAAGGTCCAGTTAGAGTCAATCACCACCTAGGGTTAAGGTGTTGTCAGATTGTCTAGTTAGAATTAGTTCAGTGAGCAGGGGGCTGCGAGTTTGCAAAGCTCTATAGGCGGGAGCAGAGTTTGCGAGTAAACGAAACTCTATAGGCGGAGCAGGGTGTGCGAGTCTGTAGGAGTGTTTGTGAGCGGGAGCGAGTGTCTGCGAGTCTGTCAGAGTGTTTGTAAGCGGGAGACTGTTTAATTCTAATAGAAATCTGGGAATGCAGCAGTAGGCAGGGGTTGCCGAAGCTGGGTAAATTTTGTGTGTGATTTACTTTACTGCATATTTATTTATCTACTGTTTGTTTCCGTGTTTGATTTGAGAAAATTTGCTATAACCCTATTCACCCCCCCTCTAGGGTTAATCTAGATCCTACATAACTTCCATAGATGTTTAAACTTCAAAGCAATTCTTTCTTTCAAGGGTTTCCAATCATTTTCTAACACTTTTGCAACATTCACCGACTCATTTATATCAGTATAAATTATTCTCACCATACATTGCTATATATATACACTCAAATCTCTTAGTTATATATATATATATATATATATATATGTATGTATGTATTCATATCATCTCTAATCCCCAATAATTTTTCATTATTTAATTCCATTTAATTTCAAATTTTACTTTTGAAATTCAATTTATTACTTTTTAATACCAGGTTGTTACAGACCCCCTTAAGAAAATTGTGTCATCGCAATTTCTTCTTAAGGGAAAATCTAGACCTACTAATAACTACTTGCATCCTCCACCATCTAAAATTTAAGACGCAAGCATCTATCAACAATCAAACGAACCAACCTTCAATGCATGACAATCTAAGCAATCCATAAAATAAACCTCCCATGAGCACTCGATAATTGAGCCTTAACCTATACTTAGGCATATTCGTCCATCATAGCTAATACACACCAAATTATTTAAATATGGCCTTCCTATCCATTCAACCACTACAAAACATCACCTACTAAAACTTATCATCCAACCCCTCTATGTTTCTTATATCACTAAAGGCCACCAAAACTCTTACTAATTCGTACACCATATATTTGATTTATCTTTATTAAAGTTTTCTATTTTCCCATATGAACCAAAAATTTCTAAGTGTTATAATTTATGGAAAATTTCAGCAGAATCTCCTTTGTACATATGGTATTTCAAAAAATCACAACATATAATCACTATATATACACATCCTAACCATGGGGAATCCCAAAACATGTGGAAACAACATAACAACTCACACACGTGTGTGTGTATACATATATGAGTGTGTGTGTGTGTGTGTGCATGCATGCATTTTAAAGCGAGTTACCATGCTATTATGTGAGCAAAAGCAAGCTATTGTCGCTAACTAGTCCAAATAGGCCCTTTGAGCACCTATTATTATTCAAACTTTAGTTGCATATAGTAAGATATGATAAGCATGCATAAATTTAATATATAGCCAACATTTTTTTTAAAGGCTAAAATCACAAAATTAGATAAAGGTTTCAAAAGTAGAGTTTGCCTATTGCACTAGCTTCCCTAAGCAACTCTCGAATTATCAAAACGTCCGAGTACATTATGAGATACAGGATTTTTCCCAAATACAATAAAATCTGGAATTGATAAATAAGCACAGGTCCAGTCAAGAAATCTGCGTTTTTAACCTAGAAAACTTCAAATTTTTACAAAACTCCTAAAAAAGTTGGTTCTTATGTTTTTAGTTTTCCATAAAGTGCAAGATCGTGGAAATCGGATAAACCTTTTAAAAGTTACAGCTAAAACACTTAGACACTGCAATTCTGAAAATAAATACCCAGGCCATATTTTTAATTCAAATTCAAACTGATTTTAACACCAATATATTTCAAAACTATAAAAAATGGCAAACATAAAGTTTGTTCCATATTAATATATGTTTCAAGTGAAAGAAGATTCATCAAAATCAGATAAAAAAATCAAAATTTATAACCATATTCGTATAACACTTTCAAAGTGTAAAATTGCTAAATTTTATCCCTTCTTTAATTCATGTTTGTTATTAAAGCACATCATCTATATGCATTGCACCTTTATATAGAATCTTCTTTTGAATTATTTTTTAAAAATAACAAATTCATATCATTTAATTTTTTGTTCAAACTTGAATAAATATATTTGTATCTATATATAAAAATACCTAAGCTAATTTATATTAAAATAGATAACGTTATCGTGCCATATATTTTAAGTGATTTGTTTTGCTATTTGACTGCAATGTTGATTACCTAGGATTTTATATCAATACTGCATCGCCAATGATTTCAATTTCACACTACTATCCAATGTTGCATAAGTTGTTCAAAATATTTAAATCTAGAAAATTAATATTTTTGTTTTTCTAAAATAATACATCACTTCATAAAACAATGTAAAATCCTAAGTAAAACATTTCTTATATCATGTCCAAAATATTATGTCAATTTTGCCTTATTTAAGTGTTAGCTACTCGTATCGACCAAAATTCATAAACCTCTCAATGGACTAATCAACATAAAATATATCATATAAAATTTTCTCAATCACTTTATGCAAATAATATTCATAATTTATCAAAATCATTTTCTTGCTTAGATAAAGTATTTACTTATGATGTTGATATGCACAAACATATTCATCAACAACATGCAACTAAAACAATACGTCACTCCATACTCATTACAAAAGCAAGCAACTGCTCAAATAATTACATTTTATGTATTATATATTTCTATCTAATTCGACATTTTAATTATAAATCATATATCATCACTATATATTATTATTATTAATTTCTTAATCAGATTCATTATTCCTTAGTGGTTCTATTTTGGAGAAACTACTAGCTTTAAATAATAATTAGATTCATCCATATTCAAGTAGGCTTATAAATCTTGAGTAATAACTCCTACTCAATTCCCATGTTCTAAACTAAACACAAATAAAAACAAACATTAATATAACCATATATACATCAAACAAACAAATGCCTTTAGCAAAAAGCTCTCTTCCGGCTTTCGCTGCACACTCTGTCACTACTAGATCCTTCAATTCAAACTCATCTTCATCACAACCTAGGATTGTGAAGTATTCATAATACGAGATTCGGATTAGAGTCTTTTACAACTTCCCTAACCAAGCTACTTCATTTTTACTCCAAGCCACATAGAGGTTTATACAACATCACCAATGCCAACACTACTAGTCCGACTAACAATTTCTTGATTCACTACCTCCCTAAAAACTTCCACTTCACCTGGAGACATACACAGAAAAGAGGTAGATATGGATATTAATAGGAAAATAACATGTATGTCCCTAGATGATTACACCTTAATCATCGTATATTCCTACTACCTCTTTAATATAAGGTAATTACCACACATGTAAGGGGAAATAGGGATTCTAAGTCATACTAAGGTCAAGATTTGTGTCTCATATCCTATATTGTTTTGAACTAGCTCTGATATCTTGCTATAATGCCCCACCTTTATATCCACACTATCAAAGAATATTACATAGTATTATCTGGTAATATGGAGAATAAGGCTTGTAAGGAGCGACCATCGGTGTATATTCGCTTAGGCTAACACCATCATGTATTCCTTTAACTCGAATAATTATAAATGATGTCAACAATATAGGCATAAAGTGAAAAACACGTTAGCTAATATAGAACATAATAATATATCATATAATAGAGAACACAGAAGCACATGTTGCAACGATAAAATATAATATAGGCCATATCATATTACATAAAGCGACTCTACAAAAAGAGTACTGGACTCACGTATATACATATACATCAACTCCAACGAGTATCATAATAATATGTACAACAAGAAGAGTCATTATCTCATACAAAACACACATCCATACATACGTTACTAGCATAAAATGACTATATATATACAACATAACGCTATCTCCCCAAAAGCAAGCCCATATCCCTAGTCACTGAGACCCTGCACCTGTCAAGTTTCGGCCTGACTCGAGTATTTAGAAAATAAACGGGTCAGACTATCTCTAAATATAATGATGCAAGATCACATAATAAGCATGCATAATCCTAAAGATGTTGTAATAACGGTATAATATGCCAACATAACAAATAAAAAGGCATCATTACAAAATCATCATGCCATAAAGTAATATCATGCCTATTATTGACAATCATAGAAAATAGGGTGAATGACATATCAAAATCACATCAAAGGACTAGCACATCGCAAGTCAACATTGTAGACGAGCACAAAGCAAGTCGGGTAATGAAACCGATTCTATAGAAGCTACTTTTTGTGAACTATATAAGTGTAGGCACTACCTTTCGAGGGCAGACCGAAAACATAGTGTAATGCTCCAGGAGACTGACAAACACAGAGTAAAGCTCCAGGAGACTGACAAACATAGAGTAACACTCCTATAGTCAAAGTGGTAACCTAATCATCATAATATATATCTTCCAAGTGGAGTCCATAAAGTAACACTTTAGGAGACAGATAAATACAAAGTAATGCTCCTCTATTCACAACAGCCAGAGATCCCTACGATTCTATTGCTCAAAAGTGGTCAAACACTTTCTAATAGTAATCATTTAAGTATCGCCCAAGTATCTAATATCACTCGGTGCTACTTGAATATTTACTACAATGTAGTAATTTCCACTCACTTTAAAATATTTTCAACATAACAAGTTGTATAATTAACTAAGGAAGTGACACTGAATGTCTTATACCATTCGATACCACCAAACCATTCAATTATATTTCTTACAGATAGAAAAAGAATCTAGCTTAAAAGCTAACATCTAAAAACATTTAAAGAATTGAATACTATTTTAAAAGAGCATAGATATCCTTAGAAAATGTTTACAAAATTTCTGAAGTTCACATTCTATAAGTTTTGAAGTACTCTTTGGAAAACAAACTTGTATGTATTTACATACTTCAGATATCCTTCTTGGAAATATTATTATTAATATTTTCTCTAAATAAAATAATGTTCACCTTAAAAAATGTTTTCAATACACATATATATGGTTTTCGAATTTGAAATGTACTCCAAAAATTTGCATATATAAAAGTTTATCAAAGGCCTTTTAAGGAATATATCTTTATATAATTAAAGAAGACTAATTTCTAATTACAAAATTAATTCCATTTAAATATATTTTTAATTCAATTTGATAAAGTTGAAACCCAAGATGATGATGGAAATTCAAAATTTGGAATCATATGAAAACAATAGGAAAAGGAACAAAATAAAAATAAAACAACATCATATGCTTCTATCCTGGAGCTGAATGGCTCAAGGATACATGCACCAGTCCACCGGTGGACATCACATATGCACCATTGAAAATTCACCCATAGAGTTTTCTTTATTTGCATGCACTATATTAGAGTTTTCTTTATTTGCATGCACTATATTAGAGATGACTTGCGAGAATTACTCACCTTAATATCCAAAAGCTCTAATTTACATGCAATCATTCTCAAGACCAAATCAGGGAAAATTCTAGAATTTCATCATTGGTACTATGATGATTAACCTAGCAAATCTTAATGTTTTCTCATGAAATTATAACTGGAGATGCACGAATAAGTTACGAACAATACAACATAATTTCAAATTTTTATGATTTTTATGGAATTAGTTAAGATTTACAGTTTAACAAGAGATTTTCAGCTTCAGATTTTCACTTTACCTCTTGCTACTCAACTAATTTCGACTCCCAATCAGGGCCAAAACTCCATATTTTTGGTCTATAAGGTGGAGATGGTTTTTTAGAAGCTAAGTTTGAAGATTATGAATATTTTGCAATTTATTTGATTTGATTGGATTTTTTGTGCTAGGGTTTTAAGAGATAAAAAAGAAACTTTTCTTTTGTTTTTAGTTTCTGAAAATGAACGTGAAGAAAACTAATGTGGAGAGATAGTTGTTTTCCTTATTTTGATAATAGGCAGAGTGAATTCTTAAGCAAACCTATACCCATTCCTAAATTTAATAATCTTTTTATAGTCATTCCCCGTTTTATGTTTCATTCTTATAAACAACGTTTTAAGTACACTTCTTTTCAAAATGAAAATTTACATGCTTAGATACTATAGTTTCACTTTTATCATTAAAAAAGGTTTTATTCATTTAAATCATACATAACTAATTTAACACTGCAACTTTATAGACATTGCACAAATTTATAATTTTTTTCATTCCAAATTTTGAATGAACATTTATATTATTACCATACAAGCAAGCTTACTGTCATAAACTCAAAAATAGCATTTATTACTCCTTTTATCAATAAACCAGTATTTTCCCCATACTTCATATTAAATGAGTGAGACTTTCATGCTTAGTTAACTACCTTATTTATCAGTATAGAACCATTATTTTCTTTTATTTCATTCTTTAAACTCATTTCAAAATTTAAAATTTCAACATCACTTTCCATAATACAAAAATTCCCATTAACACTTATTCATTGTTTCAAATATATTTTTAATTTTCAAAACATTAGTTTTAGTAATAACCCAATATAGCTTTAACTCTTCCTAAAGCCATTTCCCAACTCTTAAAAAACAATGCTAATTTAAAAACAATAAATTTATCGGTTAATGATCATTAACTACCAAAGATGTTTAAACTTTATAACAATTCTTTTATTTAAGGATTTCCAATCTTTTTCTAACACTTTTACTTAGTAACTCAATTATATTAAAATAAATTATTTCATCTTCCATTGTGACACACACACACACACACAGAGATATATATATATATATATATATATATATTACAAAACAACATTTTATACATTCACATTTAATTAATTCCAAATCCAAATGTTTTATTCCAAAATTACCCAAACTTCTCAAAACTCTTAATTTCATATACATATTTCCAAAACATCTCTAATCCCCACTAAATTTTCATTATTCAATTCCATTTAATGACAAATTTTACATTTAATAATTCACTTCACAATACTGAGATGTTACTTCCTTAGCTTTGTCCTTGGCATCTTCATGTCCTCGGTAGTCAGCTAACCAACCTAGCCCACCTTACCACCTAAGCATATAGAGGTAAATGACTAAAAGAAAAATTAGGTATGTATATTTCTGACAGAGAGCATGTCATATCCTTATAACATGCTACCATAGTACATAATGCATTAAATTCCCAGGTAAAGGCAAGGCATGCACCTTATATGATTCTCATGTTGGCACTCATCTTAGCCATGCACTCCTTTAAGTATTCCAGCTATCTCCCACCAGCCCGTCTGACCTGTTCAGCGGTTAGGCACTCTTCCTACCTATTTACAACATAATCTCAACCGTCTAAGCATCAGTTTCAACAACTATAAATAACCCATGCATTATTAGTTCAAAGGCGTTGGAATACGCAAGAACTATAGCTACAAATGCATAATGCATTGCCACTTCACAAGGGTTGAAAGACATTAGCTTTCAAGTATCTTGGTATTTTTAGTCATTATCTTGTAATCTAGGTTATTGTAATAGAAGTGGAATAATAAACAATTTCTGATAACAGACCTAGATCACTGTAGATAGAACCACTCTAAAACTCTTATTTACTTTAATTTTTCAGTCCATGATATTTAAAAGTAATTAATCATTTTAAATAATGATATTTGAATTTAATTAATCATTTTAATTAATGATTATTTTCAAATTTAATTAATTGTTTTAACTAATGATTTTAGAATTTAGTTAAATCAGCTTAATTAATGATGTTTTATAATTAAATAAATCATTTTAACAAATGATGTTTTAATTAATGGTTTTAGCTAATGGAATTTGAATTTAATTAATCTGATTAATTTATGATTATTTTAAACTTCATTAATTGTTTTAATTAATGGAATTTAAAATTACTCATCATTTTAATTAATGATGTTTGAGATTAATTATTCATTTAATTAATGACTAGTTGACTTTAATAAATCCTTTTAATTAATTGATTGAATAAAGATGATTAAAGTAAATTAACTAATATAATAAAAATTGCTTTAATAAACTGATTTAAAGTTAATAAACTGATTTAATGAAGATTTTTAAAAGTTAATTTACCAATGTTATAAAAGTGTTTGGGAATAATTATCTATAATCAATTGTTTATTTAAAGGGATTTTAAATGTAATTAATTATCTTTTGGGATAATTAATATTGTTTTAAAAGTATAAAAGGAATTGGAACTTGATTATTGGGATGATAAGTTGGATAATCTTCTGGGTGTTCGGTCTAATGTTGGTTTAGGCCTTCGGGGTCGCGCACTTGGAAAAATTATCCTCTTAACGTCTTAACAATCAGGAACTAATTCTAAAAGTGTTTTACCAACACGAAAATCAAGCAAAAAGTCCAGTTCATTTTTAAAAGTAACTGTTTGATTCATTTATGGAAATAAATTATTTCCATAAAGTGAATCACTTATATGGAAATGATTTATTTGTATAATTAGCACTAAACATCGAAGAAGTAGACTTGCCGCTATTTCGAAAGTTAAGAATAATTGTGTGACTTGACTCTGAGGTAACACTACCTTGACTTGTCCGGTATTATTGTTAACCTAGAAATAGTACAGGTTTGAATTCAATGAGTGGTGATAAGTATGCAAGACTTAATTTTCATATACGATCATTTTATGTCCTCGATAGTTGGTATCTCGGCTATCGGTTACTTCAGCTACTTTATTTTCATCACTCTAAGACGATATGTTGCTCATTTGAGCTTTGTTATCCTTTGTCGGAAATGGCTAAACCCAAAGAGCGAGTGGAAGCCAAGCTATGTGGGGTTGGTCCCATTAGGATATTTTCACATCTACTTTAGATTGGATTCGGTGTTGCGCATTGAGATGTGAAATACTCAGATACTCGGTAACCATTGGCGGAGTCCGGCTTGGACGTGTCCGAGAGCCATCAGAGTTCTCAAGTATATTTCTAGAGGTATACTTTCGATGAAGGGGGCGCACCCTCCTAGTCATTTGCTGGAAAATTTCCCTTCCTTATTTGATTTGTATCCCTGAATCTGTTTTAGCTTTAAAATTTCCACGAGTAGAGCCAACTCCTCATCATGGCATTTAAGTGTTTATGTAGCCCATTCTATCGAGTTTGGACTATTATTTTATTTAGCTCATTCTATCAGGTTTGGACTGTTACTTTATTTAGCCCATTCTATCGAGTTTGGACTGTTACCTTATTTAGTCCATTCTATCAAGTTGGACTGTTTTCCATTGTTCTATCCATTTTGTCTAGTTTGGATTTTACTCGGTTTATTTCTATTCTTTTAAGTCTGGTTAATATTATTTATGCTCAATCATATTTGGTTTTGTTTCCTGATATTCATTTCTGTTCTTGCCTGTATGGATGTTATTCTTGTGAGGTAAAAACCTGTTCCGCGTTAGCGGCGTGGTCTCATAGAATTTTTATATATGTTTCCCCTTATTCGAGTTATCGCATGCTATTATTTCCAGACTGATCCGGGTGTTATTTATTTATAATGCTCGGGTCAGACCGAGTATTTTCCCAGGTTGGCTTTGGTGTTATGGAATTCTTGGAGGGGAGCTGAAGATTCACCCGTCGTATTATTTTATTTTCCACTATATTATATAGTATACCTATCGGCATCTATAAGGTCAGGATTTTATAACCGTCTAACTGATAAGGTTTGTTTTTCACTCTTATATACTCTGTATGTTTGGAGTGACAGTTTCTATTGTCCTTGTTATATAATATGTTGTCGATTCCGTTGTGAGATTCTATTTTTCTCTGTATTTACCCTAACAATCTGCCCTTTTGTCGATTGGATGAGTGATATTTGAACATAATGGTAGTGTTTGGTGTCGACTTCTGATGGTCAAAATGGTGGGTCGTTACAAATGGTATCAGAGGGTAAGGTTAAGCGAGAACCTTGGCTTTGGTACGGTTTGGCTCATTAGAGATAGGGTAAGCGATAATTGAGAGTATTATTTATACGAAAGCGTATTTGTTAATGTTATAAAAACATATTATGTTAATTAGTCTATTGATTTTTTATGAACTATGGTCGAGACGTGGGACGCCACGGTATCGATAGGGGTTTCTAAACACTCGACCAAGGCCAACGAACATGGTATTGAAAATTTTGGAAAATTTAATATTTTCCCTAGGATTATAATTCATATATATAAAGGAATAATTTTTGAAACTCTATATAGTTATATAGTGTGTTGGTTTAAATGTGATAATATTTATTTATTATCACTATTGTTTGTTCGGTTATGCTTAACTTAAATGAAAAGCGCAAACTGTTGTGTGCTGATTGCTAAATTGTGCTCAATTTATTTAGGAGCATCTATCGCTTGATTTAAAATGAACCCTCTATGAATTAATTTTCACAATTTGACTATAAAGGTGTTCGAAGAAACCGTTAACTTGAAAATTCACCTTTGTATAATGGTGGGCTAAGAATTTAACTTTATAAAAAGTTGTAATATAATCTACATAATTGAATAATATATTTAGAGAATAAATATTGAAGATAATTCTATTATAATGAAGAAGGATTATTATAATATGAAATTATTTTTATAAAAAGAAAGTTTTATATAAATTTAGTTTGAAAAACATGTTTAAAAAGGATTTTTGTTCTAAATCTTGGAATTTTTGAAAAAGAATTTCAAAGGAATTTTTGAGAAATGAAATAGCTATACTTTTGAAAATATTAAAAATAGAAAATAGATTGGGAAGTAAAATTTGAAATGGAATGCATTTTCTTTTGGATAATTAGGAGGAAACTGTTTCGATTAGTTTTGTGTTAATTCGAATAATCTTCTAAGTGACGATCAGATGTTTGCTTAGGCGAACTTGTGGAATAATTAGTAAATTATTCTCATTATCATTGTGCGATCAAAATGAGTTAACCCAAATAAAACCAAAGTGAGTTTTAATAAATAAATTGTTCGAAGTTATTATACATAAAAATATATGAGTATGCTTTCAAAGGTAAGTTTTAAATTTAAATCGGGTATCTAATTTTTAAGTTCCCTAAAGAGGAATTGCTTTCAAAATAAAAAGTAATTCTAATAAGAGATTGTTTAGATAAATAAGATTTTTCCCTTAGATTAGATAAGGGATAAATTAGAAACAAGTAAATTAGGTTGAATTAATAAAGAAGTTTTTGATAAACATTGTTTTTATTAAAACCATATAATTGATTGAAACATCTAAGTAGAATGAACTACTTGTTGATTGAGTCAACCCATAAATATTTTTTTAATATTTTAAGTTAAAAAGGTTAATAGGTTGACTCGGTTTTAAGAAATCATGAATTGATTTGATCTCCATCTGGTTTTTTGAAAAAGTTAAAACAAAAATTTATATGTACTCTTAGGATATAAAAGAATATTATACAAGTAAATAAAATGAGATAAGTTATTATTTGATGTTTATAAAGAAATAACTTTATAAGATATTTTAAAACTTGGGTGAGAAATTATGAGATAACTCATAAATAATTTTAGTATTGAATAAAATACTAACTGAAAATATAAGTGAATAATTTTTTTTAATGTAATTAAGAAATTAATAAAATGTAGAGTATAACTTTCCATTTTGTCCGAGCGAGTTTGGATAATCTTCTAAGCAATAACCAAAGGCTATTGAGCAAAACGGTACGCTTAGATAATTATCTATATTTTTGGACAATTAAGAAAGTTTTGAACCTAAGTTAAAATCTATTTGTTAGTCATTTGACATTTTAAAACAATGTTAAGTGATAAGTTTTTCCTTGTGGAATTTGATTGATTGGATTTGATTGAATTGAATTGATTGGCTGCGTGATTTCATATACGATTGTCTATAAAGTTTAAGTTTATAGACAAAGGATTTTTAATTGTTTTTATTAGGACCTAAATCCTGGTCATTTTGAAAAAGGTAGATTTTGAAGATTTTAGGAAAGGAATGGAATTTATTCACTCTAGTTGATGTTTTTGGAGGAACCGGAATACCACTGGACGCTCCATGTTGTATTGATTCTAGAGTTTCACCATAATTTATTTGGAGGGATCCCCTCCTTCTCATTTTGATTTTGAGCTTTGATTTTTCTCATTTGAGAAAATTGAAAATAAAATTTTGATTTAAAAAAACCAGGTATTTAGATCTAAATTTGTCATCTAAAAAAAAATTGGATGCATGGCATCTATTATAGTATATCCTCTTGTTTGTCGCATATGATTGAGATATGGTTGTTGGTTGCATGTAGGTTTATATCATGCTAGTTTTTTCATGTAGAGCGACATCATATTGTTTTTATCAGCCTGGTTTTCTTTTAGATTTTTGTAAGTACATGCATGCAAGAGATTGCTATCAATTCTTATGCACCTACATTTGCATAGAAGATAATAAATTACTTGTCAAAATATAAATCAAACGCAAAGGTACGTAATAAATTTAGAAAACTTGAATTGGTTGATGATTTTATGCCTCAGATATGGGAGGCCGGTTGGCTTTTGTTTTCTTTGATTGGTTTGGAGCCCACAGAGACAATTTGTAGTTGTACCGATCGAGCCGCACAAAGGAGAAGCTGGCAAAATTTTCCGAAAATTTTAGAGTTAGAAATTTTTTAAGAAACTTTTGAAAATTTTTGGATAACTAAAATTTGATTTTTGAGTTATAACTTGGAATGAATGAGTGCAAGGGAATAATTTAGTATAGGTGAACGGATTTGAAAATTTTGGAACTATTCCAACTAATTTGTTTTGAAAAGTTAGTAAGTTTAATGACCCATTCTAATTAATAGTTTTAAACTTAAGGGTTTGGAAACATTTTCTTCATTAGGAATTTCAGGGAAGAAATTCATTTAAGGGGGAGAATGTAACAACCCGAAATTCTGGTCAATTGATTTTAAACATTTAATTCATTTTATATATTTAAATATTTGGATTTTGCAATTTAATACTTGGAATTATATAATAGTGATCGATTAAATATTTGAATTAAGAATAAATATTTGAATGGTGAACCAAATAAGAATTAAATAGATTTAATAGTTTCATTTAACTTCTTTTAATTAATAAATGATAATGGTGAATCATTTTGCAAATTTATTACAATAACAAATGGTTCGAATATAATAAATAATAAGTAAAATCAAATTGTAATAAAACGACCCGGAATTTCACTACTTTGGTTTGCAAATATTTAATTAATTTTAAATATTCAAATAAATGGTTTTATAATGAAAATAAAACTCTTTTTAATAATAAATAATAATGGTGAAATAGTTTTTAAATTTTGTTTACAAAAATATATAGTTCGATGAAAAATAGAAAATCGTTTTCCGAATTTTCGATGTTTCATCATATAAAAGTTGTTTGAAATGTTGTGTACACATTTGTGTATATATATATTCAAATATATGCAATGTTATAAACATAGTTTAGTAATTTAATTAGGGTTAAGTGAATTAATTAAGTAAGAAAATGATGATGTGACACTTTGGCAACTATAAAAATAAAACAAAAAGAGAATGTCACATCATTAGAAAGCATAAGTACATTAGAGTACTTATGCATGTTGACTTTGATTTGATGGAAGGGTTGCTAGGTGTGGACTGAAACGGGTGAGGTATAGGAGAAGGTGTGGCATGGCATGCATGTGTGGAGGGTAGAGTACACGAGGGTAAAAAGGTAATTTGCTATTTCTATTTCTTATAAAACTAATTTTTCACCTTTCTTACTCATTTTATTTTTCATTTTCTCTTCTCTTATCTTCCTTAAAGCTTCATGAAATCTTTTAATGGCTTTCAAAATAACTTTTCATGTTTTAAGATTTCAAAAATTAACTTTTAAATGTCTTAAAAACTTGTTTAAAGGTTCCTTCTTTTCCATTTAAATTTCTTCTTTTTTACCCGAATGGTTTTGGCCATAACTTCTTACAGAATAATTCAAAACCAGATTTTCTTTTTTTAAAACCATGTATATTTCCGGTGGCTACAACTTTATTGTTTACCACTTTTTCTTATTTCGAGCTTAGATACTCCAAAAATTCAATTTTTTGCAAGAGTGTTTTTGAACCTAGATTTTGATGTTCGAAAATACCCCTCACTGATCTAAAACTTTTCTTTTGACTACTTTTACAAAATTTGAGAGGAAAGGGTCCAAAAGTCGAGTGCAAAATGACCCATTTTTGAGAAGAATTCATCGTTTTTCAAGCTTTCCGAGCGCTGAAGTATTTCAAGTTTTCAAAACCTTTGGTGAGTTTAACTCACATAAAATTTTATTATATCATATTATTGATGTTATAAATGTTTATTGATTGTTTGGAAAATGGCTAACATATTAATTTGATCGCTATAAATCCATATGATTATCTATATATTATCGATAACCATTGTTTTGCAGGAAAAATATATAGAGAGACCCAAAGGGAGTTTCTCGTCCATAAATTATTTATAAACATTCATATGTTGTTATATTGAGGATAATTGAATAAAATCCTGATATTTCATTTAGGGGATTTTGGGCTCAAGGAAAAAGTTGCAGAAAAATTTAGTTTTAGGGACAAGAAATTTGCTTTTTAGGCTGAAGGACACTTTTTAGTGTAAATCACAGAATGATAGTTATAACTATCATTTTCTGTTTACACTAAAAATGTCATTCAGACTAAAAAGCAAACTTGCTGTCCTTGAGACTAAATTTTTTCACAACTTCTTCCTTGTGCCTATTTTCCTGTTTCATTTAATAGTTTAAATGTCATTATAGCGATTTTCGCTATACCGTCGTTTATTAAATTTCATCCCTAAAACCCTATCGTATGAACTTGAGCTTGTGTTTCCGCTAAAAAGAATATTGAAAATTTATTAATCATTTTGATTAATAATAATTTAAATTAATTAATCTTTTAAATTAATTAATTTGAGATTAATTAACCAATTTAACAAATGATGATTAAAATCGGTTTATATTTAGATTGAATTAATAATTTTTGCTAATGATGTTTTATACTTGATTGATCGTTTTAACTAATGATTATTTGAGTTTAATTAATTAATTAATTAATGATAATGGAGTTAAATTAATTTATTGAACTTAATTAATT
The DNA here is from genome assembly GCA_030737815.1 of Allium fistulosum. Taxonomy (NCBI): domain Eukaryota; kingdom Viridiplantae; phylum Streptophyta; class Magnoliopsida; order Asparagales; family Amaryllidaceae; genus Allium; species Allium fistulosum. Next base: position 1,185,163,659 of record CM060904.1, on the reverse strand, counting down.
ATTTTAATTAATGATGATGGGATTAAATTAATTATTTCAATTAATGATAATTTGAATTAATAATCATTTTAATTAATGATATTTAAAATTAATTAATCATTTTAAATAATGATATTTGAATTTATTTAATCATTTTAATTAATGATTGTTTTCAAATTTAATTAATTGTTTTAACTAATGATTTTTAGAATTTAGTTAAATTAGCTTAATAATGATGTTTTATAATTAAATAAATCATGTTAACAAATGATGTTTTAATTAATGGTTTTAGCTAATGAAGTTTGAATTTAATTAATCTGATTAATTTATGATTATTTTAAACTTCATTAATTGTTTTAATTAATGGAATTTAAAATTACTCATCATTTTAATTAATGATGTTTGAGATTAATTATTCATTTAATTAATGACTATTTGACTTTAATAAATCCTTTTAATTAATTGGTTGAATAAAGGTAATTAAAGTAAATTAACTAATATAATAAAAATTGCTTTAATAAATTGATTTAAAGTTAATAAACTGATTTAATGAAGATTTTTAAAAGTTAATTTACCAACGTTATAAAAGTGTTTGGGTATAATTATCTATAATCAATTGTTTATTTAAAGGGACTTTAAATGTAATTAATTATCTTTTGGGATAATTAATATTGTTTTTAAAGTATAAAATGGAATTGGAACTCGATTATTGGGATGATAAGTTGGATAATCTTCTGGGTGTTCAGTCTGATGTTGGATTAGGCCTTCGGAGTCGCACACTTGGAAAAATTATTATGTAAACATACATATTAGGTAATAAATTGACTATCTGTCAGAACACTATAGTTTTGTTTGGCTTACTATTAACCTTTGGCTGACTCGAGCCTACCAGACAATATAAAAAAATAATCTAACATCTGTTAGACACCTCTTCCAGACGATCTGTCCTTAACTATCTGTTAAATACTTCTCTTCTAGATGGTCTGTCCCTAACTTAACATCTCCCAGGGTTACCTGATCCTAATGGTTTTGCGGGCTCACCAATAATCTATCTGTATACAAACATATATCCCCTTCTGTGTGTAACCATAATTTTAGTCTTACCTGTGACGAAGCCCTACACACTGGAATTTTGGACTAAATTAGCTGGGGAAAATAGCTGATGTATAGGGCGCGACCCTATACCAGTCACATCTGGTATTCTAATATTCGAGTCATTTTACTTAGGGATCCCATCCCATAATTTCCTAGAAAACCTTTTTAAAATAATTTAAAACCTTTAAATCAAAATTACACAAGGAAACTACATATGCTCTATGCTTTACTCAAGATCACCTTGCCATGTTATATATATACTTTACTCAAGGCGGCAGCTAGGGGTTTCGACCCCTTCGAAAGCATTACTTAAAATATAAGAGTGCAACCCATTTGAAACCTCTTCTTTAAAAACACTTGACTTAGTCGAAAGCCAACCGAGTCGAAAGCTATCCTTCGAAGGCAAAGTAGGTGCTACTTCCATTTTAAAACAAGGCATACTCCAACCCCTTCGAAACCCAACGTTTCGACTGCGTACCTTTTTCCTCTATCCAATATGATACGTTCCAAGTAACTTGATACCATGCGCATTGGTTTCGAAAGCATGGTAGCGAAACGTCCTAGTCGGAACCCCTGGTGCTGAAAGTGGTGGAACATGCTAAAAACATGTTATTTTTGTTTTTAACTTAAAAGAGAAATTTTGTTAACTAACCTGCTATTGTTTGTCAAATTTTCATTAGTTGCTAAATATCTTTTTCAAAAGTACTGCCAATATTTTCAGAAATAAACAATGATTTTATTTTACAAAATACCCCTTCTCCTTAATTAAATATATAAAACATTTAAGTCCCATACCTTAAATAATTTTATATATTCATCAAAACACTTAGGAAAAATCTATAAAAATTCCAGAAAATCATTTTCAATATGTTTTCCAACATGTACAAATATAAAACCCAAATAATTAATTATTCAGCCATAAATAATTTATAACCCAATAAATTGTTTTCTTCACTAGAAAATTTATATAAAATCCACATTAATTTGGAAAATTATGAGAGTTGAAACCTATCTCTAAAATTTCATTTCTGATCTAAATCTAAATTCGCAAGGCATTTGGATGTCATTAAATAGGGTTTTCACACCAAAACATATCAAAAAAATATATATGAATAAGCATAAATCATCAACAAGCATATATATATATATCATTTTATCATTCAAAAACATGGCATAATCTTGCAAATAATTCGGATTTTACCTTAAAACTAAAAACCATTAAGAAAAATGAGATGTAGTCATTATTGATCTTAGCTTTGTGATTAAAGATGTGAGATTTGATCTTGATTAATTGATTTGATTCTTTCCTTGAATCCTAGCTTTATCTTCTCTTGAGATTCGAAATAGTGGCTGGCCTTAAACTTAAAAATTTTTGCTTGTAAAAATGGAATGAACGTATGTAAGTAATTCCTAAGGGTTTAGGGTATAAGTTTAATCATTTTTCTATTTTGCCCTCCCTTATTTCCTAACACCTTAATTCATTGTTTAATCATTAACATGGCATGGCTACCCCTTAATTAATTCTCAAATCTCAATCCATTAATTAGCCCACATTATTTAATTTAATTTAACTAATTAAATTTCCTAAATTATATCACTAAAATATGGGGTGTTAAAAGTCAAAACCAAAATATCTCTCTTGACTTACAGTCCTAATGGAAGTGAAGACTTTTGACTAACAAGCCCTAAATAATAAACCAAGAAATGCATAATCCTAAATAAAAATTAAATCATCGATAACAAGGCTTATAAATCTCGACTTACAGCCTAATGGAGGTAATAACTTTTGACTGTTAAGTCTTAGAAGATATCAAGAAATGTGGAACCCAAATAGAACATACACCATACAAAATACAAAAATCAATATCCAAGAATACTATCTCAACCTACAGTCCTGATGGCAGTAAAGGCTTCTGATTTTTAGTTCATGGAGATAGCAAGAAAAACAGATCCCAAATAAAACACAATTCATACAGAACATCGAAAGCAGTATCCAAATAATTTTCGACTATTAGACCCTCGAAGATAACAAGAAACACAAACCCAATAAAAATCAAAGTCAATCAAATGCTTAATGTACAAAATCTCATATCTTGACCCACGGTCCTTGGAGAGGCAAAATTCTCGATTAATTGGTCCTAGGAGATAGAAACAATGGACAGACAAAAAGGTCACTAAGCCATAGTCTCTAATGAGAGAATGATAGACAAGCACATAACAAATCTCTAATGTCATAAGTAGACAACACGCAACTGTCTTTGGTTAGGCTATCTCAAATGACAAACTAACAAGAAGGTAGTCTCTAAGGCCATACAATCATTGTCTCTAGTGAGGTGATAAAATTAGATGTCCAATAGATAATGGATCTACCTAAGCATCCAGATGGGATACTAACGTAACACAGCACTACTCTAGGAAACGCTAATGACCGTAGCTTGTTTCCTACAGTTCCTTAGTTACTCCTAGAATCGCAACACCAATATCCATCTTCATGCTATAAATATGGTGCCAGGCTATGCTGAGCATTGGTCACAATTCATACTTGCCATTGGTGACAGATTGTTGGTCCTAAAGTGATGTCTAGGCAATAGCTCAAATGAGAGTATAACTCTCATCCTAAAAACTCAATAAGATGACATCATGGATCTGGAGCACGACCCCATAACCAGGACCACTAGGATGGAGATTAGCCTATTGCTGGGTCTTAATCACGTGCTCTCAATAATGGCGTGAACCCTATGACATAAATTCCCAACAAATACTCTCGACCCAAAAAGTCCTAATAAGGGCATCTCAATATAATAAAAACTCGACTACTAGCTCTAAGAGTAGATAATGATATTCTTGGCTAGATGAGTCCTAATGAGAGTAATAATAAGTACTCTCGACTCCATGCATCCAAATGAAAGCGTCATGACATAATAATTCCTCTACTACTAGCCCTAAGAGTAAATAATAATATAACTTGACTAGTCAGTCCTAAGAGGATAAATCTGTAAGTTCTAGCATAACTCCAACTTGTATCCCTGGGAGAGTAATAGAACACTCGACTATTATGATCTAAGGAGTCGCCTCTAGACGATGTCATAAATTCCAAATCCATCTCCATAATGTAAGTGATGTCTACTCACTAATAGTAACTGAATAAGTATTACTTGAGCGTCTCATACCACTCAGTATTACTTGAACGTTTACTAATTTCTAGTAAACTACACTCACTAAAAACAACAACTATTCAATAAAATGAGTTAATAGAATAACCGAAAAAATATTACCGAGCGTCACATACCATCTGATATTACTAATCCTCTTATTCAACATCCCTATTATGTACAGAATTAAAATACTATACAAATCAAATATTCCATACGAGGGGTCAAGAGAGTAATCGGAAAAATATTACCTAATGTCCTATACCAATTAGTATTGCTAAATCGTTTACTCAAAGTTCTTATCATATAGAATTTCACATAAACATGAATATGAACCAACTTCAAATCAAACTATACGTATGTACGAAATGAGATCTATATTTTAATACTCCTAAAACCATTCCAAAATGCTTAACAATTGGCTTACCTTCAAATATGCTTATATGCTCAAAATCCCATTTCAAAATATTCTTGAATCCCTTTTATTAAACATACACTTTACAAAAGAAATTCCTTTTTCGAAATATTATTAAAACCTTTCAATTGCACTTGTAAAAATTCCATATAATCCAGTATTCTTGAAAATTCTAAATTTTCATTTTTAGAAGAGCTTTAATATCCAAAACAATTTCCATTAACTCATTTTGTTTCCAACCACTTTTATTTATTTCTCAATATACTTAAATTTTATTTTTAAAAATCCTATACATAATTTCCAAAGCTTTCTGAAATATATTAACAAAGGAATCAATAAAACATCCAAAATATAAATCATGGAGTGAAACTCTCTAAAATATCAACTAATAATCAACATTAATTTTATCGTGCCCGAGTTGAATTCCATCGAACTCCGGTCATCGGTCATCCATATAATGCACATAAAACAAAATACAAATATATGAAATTCAAACCGCAATCGGACGAAGTTCCATGTGCAAATTGATACTTCCAACCAATACAAGCAATCAACCATCTCAACATCAAACAACTCCAAACTAATATACCAAACAGTCCATTCAACTAAGCAACTCAAGCAATGTACAAAATAAATACACATCAAGTAATTTGATATAGATATAGATGTGAGTTTAGAAACTCACCAAAATTCCAACGAGATCCTTTACTGCCTCCAGCCTATTTCGCCATCTTCATATTCCACCATTGAGCAATGGATTTTGTGCACGCCTCCTTATTTGCGCACTTCAATCACCAAACCTCGGTTGCCCATCTATTCCAAGCTGCATCACTCCTCACTCCATCTCACATCGCCCGAAGTTAATCACTAACCTCCATCATCTACATGTCCAAGTCATTGCAAGCCATTGATCATAGCTACCCCTATCGTCATTGCTGGCAGCATGCTCGTGCCTCGTCACGGCCATCAAACACATGGCTCATCCTTGCATCGTGGCCTCCTACCTTTATCGGCAATGCTTACCAATGCCAGGTTAAACACCCTACCTCTATACCCATACTACCCTAGAGTACTACAGAGTAATACTATCGGATAATACAGAGAATAAGGTGGTATGATGCACACACGTGAATATTACCTTAGGCTAACAATGGTACGTATCTAAACAATGAATAATTGACTCAGTTATACGTACACAATATTTGCAAAAAACAATAAATATGCGAGCCTCTAGGAAAAAACAATACACGATATACAGTATATAACAGAGAACACGGAGTCAAAATCGCAGCAATAATATTTAATACAAAAATATACATGGTATGTCCAATATATAATACAAGGCTATATATATGTATATGAAACTATATAATAATCAGATGATATACAACAATACAATATGCTAGTCTCCTCTATGCCCAGATAACACAGGTCGGTCTCATTGTCCTTGTACTTGAAATGTCTCGAACTAACTCGAGCATTATATAAAGTGGGTTAGACTATGTCTAAATCAAGGGTCAATACATATGTAACTTAGAATATGTAGGAGATAATAATAATATAATAGCACCATTGAAAGAACTCAAGACATAACCCCAATATTAGTCTTTAAATGGTAATATATGCATGATATATAATTAAAATAACATAGATAATCTTAAAACATCACATAACCTCAAGTATCAGAAAATAGAAACAATCATGAAACCAAGCATAAAGATGTCATCAACCATATAAAAGCACATCAAATCAAAAATCACAGAATCAATAATAAATGGGTAAATCATACATATCCAGAAATCATCGTCAAATTTCAAAAAATATCAATAAATAAGATATTATCAAGTATAGTCAGGCTAGCATACAGCAAAGCCCAAGTATATCCCTTAATCTCAAATAATAAATCACATCATAAATATATTTAAAATAATAATAATAAGCCAAAAATTTGCAAAATCATATATAAAGTATATAATATGAGAATCCATCATACTCTGGACATCTATCACAGGTATAATCTCATCTCCTCATATGAAATGTCATATGATATATCATGATGGGTAAATAATTATTCATAAGACATGAAGTCCTAGGTGGAGTCATATCTCACAAGAATATAAATAGTATACGTCTATTTACCACATACACCGGAACCAAATCGGAGGCTGACAGTACGTCTGCTTGCTCTAAGAGCCACACTTATGCCCGTCTAATATGACTCCTACAATCATCGATAGCCTCTCCTCGATATCGTGACAAGCTCTATCTATATGCTCGTCTGCACGAGGACTCTACTCGATCATGACTCGGCATGTGCCCCTATGGTTAATTGACTATTGGCTTAGGTGACATAGGGGCGAATGTATACAGTGATAACACATAGTTAGATAGTTATAAGGGTGTCATGGATCTGGTGTAGGAAATGCAGATTACGGATCTTAAGGCAGAATTAACATGGTTGGGGGCTGAACAGTGTTTAATTAATTTTATGAATCTTTTTGAAATATTTTCAAATTAAACCCAAACATAAGCAATTCACAAACACAGAGACAATCACAGAACCAGACACAGATGCAAATAGTAAATAAAAGTAGTAAAGAAAAGAACACACCCGAATTTTATACTGGTTCGGAGTTACCCTACATCTAATCCCACACAATTTCTTGTGCAGATTTCTTTTCAAATATAATGTCGATATTACAACCTCGATTTCAAGGCCATGAGATACACCCTCCTATCTCCGAGTCTAGGGCAAACTCTCTTGATTTAACCAGGCTACAAGATCACCTAATTGATTTACGGGCTACAATCACACCCAATTGATTTACGGGCCACAATCACACCGTTTCCAAACCCACTTTGATAGAGAGAGACTCGATACACTTCGAACTTTCGATCTTTGATTACAAATGATCCTATAACTCTGAATAGCACTGAGATATTAGAGAGAAAGTGACAGAGAATCAAACTAGAGACGATCGAGTTTGATTCACTTAGGATTTCGGGAGAGTTTTTTTTAAAGCATTTGAAATATAAAAGAATATTTGAGTGGAGAAGAAGGAGTGAAAAAATGAAGAAAAAATAACTTAAAATTCCTTGAAAACAACTGGTATATATAGGAGAATAACGGTCATATCCATTCGTGAAAGGTTATGACGAATAGACACTTCTTTTGAAAATTTAAAATTTAAAATCTACGGCTATCATGTCGACATGGGGGGTATAGGGATGTCAACATGCCTATGTTATTTTTGAAAATTGATTTTTCTTTAAAATGATTTCTATTCTAAAACTTGTCAAAACAATTTCTAAACTTTGTAAACCATTTTGAATATAGTTTAAACTTATAAAAGAGTTTTAGAAAGTAATCTTAAAATATATAATCTATACTATAAAAGTAATATTAAAAACTAAGTATAGACTTCTTTAAAATATATTTTTGAGATTTAAAGCTAAAATATTAAAATCAAGAGATAGTTTAAAAAACAAGAGATGATTTTGAGATCAAAATATTAAAAAAATGATAAGAATAGTTTTTGAATTAAGGCTAAAATATTTAAATTGATAGAGATGATTTTTAAAAGAAATTTTTTTTGAAAAATAGTTAAAATAAATTATTTTGAATATTTCGTGGATTCCATTCCACTAGAGAAGGTCGTGGGTTCCATCCCACTATTAAAGCGAGAAGGTGGATTCCATTCCACAACTAAAATCAGAATAAAGATTTTAGTGCTATTATGAAGTTTTAACATAAATCTAGACTCTATTACTTATCTTGATACCTTGAACTCTTGAACTCTTGATAATCTTGATACTCATGAGTCTTCCGCCTTGATTTCTACAATCTTGAATCTGTCAGTCTTGAATCTCTATACTGTACAGTCTTCATTCTCAGTACCTGCATATATATACCCTACATATACATATATAGCTAGACAAAGATATTAGTATTTATATTTTATAACAAGTCCTAAGGTAGTTGTCATCAAAACCATCATCTCAGGAACTAACAATCTCCCTCATTAAATGGGTCTCTTTGGGTTGAGATTGGTACCTTGCACAGAGACAGACACTATGCATGATATCAGGCCCACTCGCAGTTATATAGAGTAGCGATCCAATCGTTCCCCTGTATAGTTTTTGGTTGATATCTTTTGACATGTCTTCTTTATTCAAGGCTACATTGGTTGCCATAGGAGTGGGTTTTCCACTCGTAGTGGTCATACCAAACTTACTAACTAGATCCCTAGCATACTTTTCTTGACTAATGAAAATGCCACTATCTAATTTTTTTATTTGCAATCCTAAAAAGAAAGTAAGTTCACCCATATGACTCATCTCAAACTCTTTTGTCATTATTTCATAAAACCCTTTGTTCATTTTATTTTTTGTTGATTCAAAAATGACATCATCTGCATAAATCTGTACTAATTGGATATCAGTTTTGTTTCTTTTAATAAAAAGAGTATTATCTACTCTACCAATTTCAAAATTTGATTGTAATAGGTAAGATCTTAGTCTGTCATACCAGGCTTTAGGAGCTTGTTTCAGACTATATAAAGCTTTCTTTAATTTGTAAACATGATTTGGAAAATTTTCTTCTTCAAAAAGTGGAGGTTGTTCAACATAAACATCCTCTTTAACAAAACCATTTAAAAAGGCACTTTTGACATCCATTTGAAATAATTTGAAATTGTTGTGGTTTGCGAAAGCTAGTAGAATTCTAATGGCTTCTAATCTTGCTACAGGTGAAAAGGTTTCATCAAAGTCTATTCCTTCTTCTTGAAACTAACCTTGCGCGACTAACCGAGCTTTACTTCTAACGACCTCGCCTTGTTCATTCATTTTATTTTTATAAACCCATGTAGTTCCTATTATAGTTTTGTCCTCAGGTCTAGGAACAAGTTTCCATACATCATTTCTGGAGAATTGATTCAGTTCTTCCTGCATAGCAAGAATCCATGAATCATAAGATGATGCTTCCTTTGGATTTTGGGTTCAATAGTTGATATAAAAGCTACATTACTCATCTTGTTTAGTTGATTTCTAGTTCTAATAACAGATTCAATATTTCCTAGTATATTTTCTATAGGATGATCTTTTAAAAGTCTAATCCTTTTATTAGGATGAACAGTTTCACAATTTGTTTCATTGATTCATTATTTAAAGTAACAAAATCACCTTCATCATTTATTTGAACAAAATCTTTGAAATTTTCATCAAAAGTTGCATCCATAGATTCTTCAATGGTGTTAGTTTTCAAATTAAAAACTCTGTATGCTTTACTTTTATTAGAATATCCGATAAAGATTCCTTTGTCGGATTTAGGATCAAATTTATCCAAATTGTCCTTTGTATTTAGAATAAAGCATTTACTTCCAAAAACTTCAAAATAAGATACCTTTGGTTTCTTATTGAAAAGAAGTTCATATGGTGTTTTATTGGTTATAGGTCTAATTAAAATCCTATTCAAAATGTAACAAGCTGTAGCGACTGCTTCAGTCCAAAAATTTCTTGATAATTTACTATATGAAATCATAGATCTTGCACACTCTTGAATCGTCATATGTTTACGCTCTACCACTCCGTTTTGTTGTGAAGTTCTTGGAAAAGAAAAATTATGAGTTATTCCTTTCTGATTACAGAAATTCTGAAAAATTTCATTTTCAAATTCTCCACCGCGATCACCACGAATAGTTTTGATTTTTAAAGAAAGTTGATTTTGAATTCTTTTTGCAAAAGTTTTAAATAAATCAAAAGCATCACTTTTATGTTTCAGAAAAATTGTCCATGTAAATATAGAATAATCATCTATAATTACAAAAACATATTTAATGTGATTTATTGACAGAATTTGAGATGGACCAAACAGATCTAAATGAAGTAACTCAAGAGGTTTTGAAGTTGAGATCATACCTTTCAATTTGAATGAAGTCTTCCTAAGTTTTCCTAATTGACAAGCATCACATATACTATCTACTTTAAAATCCATTTTAGGACGACCTCTTACTAGATCAAGTTTTGAAAGTCTAGATAAGAGTTTGAGATTCAAATGCCCAATTCTTTTATGCCAAATTCAAGGGTCACTTGTATTAGCCAAAAGACATAGGTTATCATTTGAAATTTTCATACTGAGAATATAAATATTTTTTTTCCTAATTCCTTCAAAGATAATATTCGATTTATTATCTTCGATGTGACACTTATCCTTTCCAAATTTAATTTTGTAGCCCTTGTCACATAGTTGACTTATGCTAAGTAAGTTGTGTTTTAGATTCCTAACTAACAGAACATCAAAAATAGTAGGAGTTTTAGAATTACCGACATTGCCGATGCCAACCACATATCCTTTTGAATAGTCTCCAAAGTTGACCATTCCTCTATCTTCATAAATTATGTCATTCAGTATCTCCGGATTAACAGTCATGTGTCTTGAACATCCATTATCAAGTATCCATTTTTTTTTCTTAATTTGCACAATTTGTCCATTGAGTGTTGATTCTTCAAAAGCCATATAACGCATCTATTCCTGCACAACACTCCAATTCGGTAGATAACTTGATTTTCTATAATAACAATATGCAGACTTATGAGACAATGATGATTTGGACAGTTTTGAACTAGTGTTAACAGAATCTCCAAAAATTGCCATTTTAAACTTTTTTAAAATTCAAATTATGATAACTTTGAAAACCTATGCTCTGATACCAAATGTAGGAAATGCGGATTACGGATCTTAAGGCAGAATTAACACTAGAGGGGGGTGAATAATGTTTAATTAATTTTATGAATCTTTTTTAAATTTTTTCAAATTAAACCCAAACAGATGCAATTCACAAACACAGAGACAATCATAGAACCAGATACAGATGCAAATAGTAAATAAAAGCAGTAAAGGAAAGAATACACCCGAATTTTATACTGGTTCGGAGTTACCCTACTGTTATCCCGCCTTTTGGCAAGGCCGTGACACCAAAAGGTTGACTGGAAAACTAAAGACAGTTCATCGTAAAAGTTCGTTATACACTGTTTCACCATGGATATCGATGAATTTTGTCCAAGCCTGGATCAAGCTACAATTGATAGGACACGACGAGCAAAGTCATGGGAACCGGCGTTCAAAATTTCAGGTCAATCAGAGTTCGTATGAATGAGATATGATCGATATAAGTTAGTGAAGATGTGATGTTCGAATCGATCGGAGAACCACTGTTCGAACCCATCGGCTGCGTAACGATCCATGTGCGCGGTTCGAATTGATCCATTCGTATCCATCACCACACCTTGGTTCGTGTCCGTTGGCTTCGTATCGATCGGAATGGCCAGGATTTCGTATCCATAAACTTCGTATCGATCGACCAATGATTAGTTCGAATCGATGAACGAGGCGTTCATTTGAATCCATCAGGCAGCTTCAGTTCGTATCCGTCACAATCGTATCCATTGAATGGAGACATCACCATCGATACGAGTTAAGCCGCCTATCTCAATTCGAACTAGGCGCTGAAAGCTGATACGAGATGCACGATGTTGATTGATTCAAACTGGATAACAGTACTCGATACAAACGAGGCGAAGTTTGTGGATACAAATCGGTCAATGCGCCACTAAAATCGGATCGACCCAGGCAACTCGCTCCATGTCATCGTGCGCACGCGCTTCCGATCGATGCGAAAGCCATCGATACAAAACCATGGATTCGAACAGGGCAGCGCACATGGAATCTTAACCTCGTATCGATCATATCTCACAAATATCAAATCCAAATGCCATGAGATTTTCATAGCATCTTCCACACAAGGTAAAGAACGTTCCTGCCAAGTTTCAGCTCGATTGGATCAATTTTTGATGGATACGAAATCATTTCGTATCGATCTCAGATCGAACCGAAACTTGGTGGGGTCGGTCGCGTGGGCCCACTCACGTGCCAGAAAAAGTCTCCCGAAGTTTGAGCGCGATCTCAGCCTCCTACGCCTATAAATAGCCCCCTGAGGCCTTCAGAACAGGGATCTTTTGGCCATTCAGCATCCAGACTCTGCCGGAATCAATCCTACACTTCATCACCACTGTTGTATTCGAATTTCAAAGCATTAATCCATTGTAACCTGCTGTAATCAGTTGTAATCATCAAGTGAATATCAATAAAGTTATCAGCTTCAGAGTGGACGTAGGCAAGATCGCCGAACCACTATAAATCCTGTGTCATTTATCGTTTTTATTGAGTTTCCTGAGTGATTTGCATACTTATTTTTCTACATATTTGATATCTGTGATCTGTGATTGCGAATTGGTGCTTTCAACGACTATCGGGTGTTTGTGACCAATTTTGGCGCAAACATTTTGGTGCTTCCACCGAGAACGCTAATTCAGGAGTTCTATCATTTGAAAGTTGAATCAGAAGGCTAAGAGATTTAGATCCGAAGAATCATGACAAGACAAACAAGTAGAAGGCAGAGACCAGAGCAAAGTCAGCATGAAGGGAGTCAAGAGGCTTCCTCGGGGGCAAACCAAGCATCGATCTTCATCGCCAGGGATGAGATGGAGACAATGATGAAGAGACAAGAGGAAATGATCCAGAATTTGCTTCAACAGATTGGACAACTTGGAGCGCAAAATCAAGGAGCAACCAGAGTCCAGAACGGAGCAGGACCATCTAGCGCAGCGCCGGAGCTGGGGGGCACACACTTAGAGCATGTTGATCCAATCCCGGGAAGAGATTCAGGGACATCCGAGCAACCTGGTGGCAATAGAGGGATGAACGCTCAGCCAGGAGGGCAGAACGAAGGTAACACTCAAAGATCACAGCCTGACGACAACGACAGGTTGGCAGAGATGGTCAGACGGGCCATGAGAGGCGGACTAGTCAATAGAGATCTAGAGGATGTACATAGGAGTCCCTTTACTCCTACGATCAGGCAGGCCAGGAATCCACCAGACTTCAAGCTACCCTCGGTGGAAATGTATGATGGGCGGATGGATCCAGCGGTCCATCTAACGAAGTATATGAGGCACATGGAAGTGCTGGGGGCATCACAAGAAGTCATGGCCCGGTGCTTTCCATTGTATTTGACGGACATTGCAGCGCTATGGTTTAGACAACTGGAGAGTGGTTCCATTGGGACTTGGACAGATTTGACATAAAGGTTTATGAGACAATTCAAGGTCCATATTTCGAGACCCAAGAACGTGATGAGTTTGGCGACTCTAAAACAAAAGGCCGGGGAATCTTTGAGGAGTTTTCTGATGCGATTTAATGCGGTAGCAACATCAGTGGATCGACCAGATCCATCTATGGTCATGATGGCAGCTGTATCTAGAATACCTGATGGCACGGAGTTCAAGAATTCACTAACTAAAGATCCACCTACGGACCTGGGAGAGTTTTATCATGAAGCCGAAAAGTTTTTGCGATTAGAGGATGCTCGTACGAAGAGAGAAGAAGAAATCGATGTTTACACAGTTGGAGGCGGTAATTCACCCGGAAAAGGTGTCGAGACTGGTAAAGGGAAGCGAAAGGCTGAAGAAAATGATGACAAGTTAAAGCGGCAACGGAGGGAGCCACGATTTACCACCTATTCAGAACTGAACGAGGGTTTGGAGCGAATCTACCAAGACACCCGAGAGCGAGTTGCATATCGTAGACCAATACGACGGGATCCGACTACCGACGAAAGAAAATCAGACAAGTATTGCTTATTCCACGAGCTGAATGGACATAGCACAAATGACTGTAGACACCTTAAGGATGAGGTAGAAGGGCATATCAGGAACGGTAGGCTACTTCAGTATGTGAGGAGGCGAGCTCCAACGGTGGAACCAGAGCGACCACCGTCTACATCAGCTAGGGGTGACCCCGAGCCGGGGCACCGTATGGTTATCAATTGATTGAAATAACGATGAACAAGTCGTAAACTTCTCACTAACACGGTTAAATCATTTACACATCTGGGAGATCGCGAACGATCCACAGACATGCTCTGAAAGACCATTGACCATATCGTGATGAGAATTTACACTTTGACATCCTTGCTTTGCTTTTGTTTCATGTTGATTTGGACATTTAAAACTTTGCTTGTTTGGACATTTCTATTATGGAATTCATGTGAATGTTAATTTGATATTTGCAATACTGTAGAAGAAATTACTCGTGTATGCTTTGGATCGCGTACGGTCCACAAGCACACCTTGTATGGCGACGAACCGCCACGATCGCTGATTCAGAAATTCACCCGAACGTGAACCTGACATCGATAATACTAAGTCCCCCCCCCCCCCGGGCACACTCATTCGCCTCGAACGGCACCCGACCTCGAACGGTCACAATTAGCCTCGAACGGCGCCCGACCTCGAACGGTCACCATTAGCCTCGAACGGCACCCGACCTCGAACGGTCACAATCTGCCTCGTACGGCATCCGACCGTGAACGGTCACATTTCATTTAGTATAACCTTCGATCGCGAACGATCACATTTTTTCCTCGTACGGCGCACGATCGCGAACGATCACATTCTTCTTTCCACGTCACCCGTCCGCGAACGGTCATAATTTGTCTAGAACGACACCTGACCGCGAACGGTCATAATTCGTCTAGAACGACATTCGATCGCGAACGGTCACGACTCGTCTAGAACGACATCCGACCGCGAATGGTCCCATTTCGTTATTTGCCGCAAACGGCATCCAACCTCGAACGGTCCCATTTCTTTATTTGCCGCGAACGGTCCCATTTCGTTATTTGCCGCGAACGGCATCCGACCTCGAACGGTCCCATATTACCTCAAATGACATACGGTCGCGAACGATCGTCATTCGTGGTCAGGAAAGACTATCAATGTAACAACCCGGGATTTAGTTTCAACTTATAATCGTCAATTATCGATTTAAACAAGGGTAAATCGCTGTTGGAAATGTAATCAGTTTGAAATTCCTTTATAGATTGTTAAGTGTTAGTGGACCTTTAAAGCTAGCCCATGCCTTAATTTACTTCAGTGCCTTATTATCAAACAAAAACCCGGTCTTCCCTCATATTTTATTTTTCGTTCAAAATCAAAAGAGAAAAACAAAACCCTAGCTAAAGAAAGAAAAGAAATGGAGGCGGCCTGGTTATGAGTTCTCGTTCCCAAATTAAAGAATTAGGGCTACTACCAATTGTCTTCGATCGACTTCGTGATGCCGGCCTCGTCCCTGCTTCAACTCGTCGAAGGAGGTTTCGTGCTTGGCTTCGATCGATTGCTTCTCCGTTGCTTGATTGAATTCGTCCTCGCTTCGGTTGAGCACCGTGCAAAGGCGAGCAAAAGGGGATGCTATCGGCAGCGATTCGAGTTGGGCTCTTCGGAAAAGGTGAGTGATTTCTCACTCACATCTAATTCAAAGTCGTATAATCCTTTGTTGATTGATTCCATGGCTTTGATTTTGGTTTGAATCTGTTGTTTTGAATTCTCTGGTACTTTGGCTTTGTGACAACATTTTGGCTTCGGTCTCCTTGTACTTTGCGAACTTCATTTGGGTTTTTGTTGATGGGTGTCGCGGTTACCAAAAATAAATCGAACTTTGAACGATGATTTCGGGTTGACTTTGGTCATTTGATTTTGGGTTTCGATGTTGATGATTTTTGCCGAGATGATTTGGCCCTAACTTGTATTAGGCCATGCCACTGATATTATTATTTTGTTCGATTTCGACCATTTCGCCTTCGCTGTTGTATTGTCTCACTTGATTAGTTGAGATCAATTGTCCATCGACATGTGTACACTTTGCTTGTTGTTTCTGACCACATTCGCTGTGACTTGCTCGAGTTGCATTGTGCTTGAATCTTCTTGTGTGTCTACCTGTGTACTCGAGTCCATATTTAAATCGAGTACAATTGAGTCTTGTTGTCACTTGCATCCCATTGTTCACTTAGACTTTGTACCTACCTGTTGCATTCACATTCACGCACTATACACTGGATTTGCTCCTGATAGAATTAGTGTATTGATTATGCATATCCAATTACACTCGAGTTCAACCTGTTGCTGCATTGTCACTTGCACTGTCCAGTGTTGCAGTTGCATATGTGTTGTAAGGATAGTTTCATTTTTATTACGTTGATACTGTCTGGTCTTCTTCATTGTGGTTGATCTGTGAGTTCTCTGGTGGACTCTTCATTGTTGTTGTTGAACACTGTATGCACCTTCACTTGAAACTGTAGCCTTCACTGTGTACACTTTGTTGATCTGGGTTTGATATTCTGGTTCATTCATTGTATATCTGTGGTCATTTAGCAATGTGAACTGCCTTGATGATACTCGAGATTTGTTGTACTTGACTTCGTGATAATGTTGTTCCACTGTTTGTGTCCTGTTGCACTATAAGTTGCCTTAACTTCCTCCTATTCACCGTATTGAAGTGTAGCTTGTATTTAATTGAATCTTTTCACTGTCACCACTTTTGGTTGTACTGTCACTTAAATTACATTCATCCTTGATGTCAGTTCCTTGGTTTGGTGATTCCACTTGAGTCTGGGCATTTCTATGCTCTAGTCTCCACAGCAGCATTCATGCTTTAGTTGCTGACTGCTGCATTGCCCCAGTGTATTCATGTGTAGCCTTCATATATGTGCATGCATTTGTTCTGAAGTGTAGCTTCACATGAGTTCTTTACGTGATGTTACTTGATCTGCTTCACCGTTGTACCTTGATTCAATTGCCACGGGCAGTTGTGATATATACCATCACTTGTGTACTTTGTGCATTCACCTTGTTGACCGTCCCATGGTCACTTCCAGTTACCTGTAGTTTGCTTCCTTACTTGAACTGCTGCAGTTCGACTTGCTCACTACTTCCTGACTCGTAGTACTGTCGTAGGGCTGATGTGTTATGTAGTTCACTGTATCATACACTTGCTTATTGCATTCGTTGGCACTGTGAATTCTTGAGCACCGGCCTTTTGTGCCTTATTGATATTTCAGTATATGCTGTGGTGGCGAGGCAGTGCACGCGTGCGTGCACTGCAGCCACCCAAACTCGACAGTTTTTAATTGATCTTTCTTTTGCTTCTGATGCATTGATCTTTTATGCTGTATTGGCGAGGCCGTACACGCGTGTGTGTACGGCAGCCAATCGAATTTTTGATGGTTTTAAAGTGACAATTTCAATCGCTTTAAATTGATTTAGTCGATTTGATAAATTGTTTATTTATCTCTGTTGATGATTTAAATCTGCTGATTTTTGCTAAACACTGTTAAGTGTTATATTGACCGTTATCCGGTTTCTTTGTTTAAAGTATCGGATAGACGGGAATTATTGTGACTGTCATCTATTTAAATTATTACTGCCTATATGCACTAATAAACTGGTTTGAATTAGACTGACCTGGGTATTATTTTCTTTTGAATGTAATACTCGGGTCAGACCCGAGTTATTTCAGGTTGTAGATTTTCTTCTTTGAGTTGCTGTTCAGGATTTGAAGACTTTTCACATCTTCTGAAGTTGTCGGTGTCATTTTGTAGTAGTTGCGTCATGGTATAGAACGATATGTATTCATGTATATTAGTCGATAATGTACTTGTATATATAACTTCTAGAGTCGACAGTTGTAGTTGTATCATATGTATCGTGTCAACTATATTGTAACTGACAGTGGTTATATATATATGAGATTATTGTTACTCTGTGTTCCGCATTTATATTATCTGTGTTATTGTTATATCTAATGTCCTAAACTATTATGAACCGTCGTAGTTCGTTTTATACTAGTATTGGGTGTGTCGATGGGAGTAAACAAATAATAGAAGAAAAATAAAAAGTATATACCACTCCTATCGAGATAACCAATATTAGTGTAAGGCCAATTACGGATGGTCGCTCCTATCCAGCCTTATTCTTCGTAATAATAGACAGTATTTACTGTAATACTCTTTGTTATTATGAGCATAGAGGTGGGGCGTTACAGTTGGTATCAGAGCTTGGGGTTTATGGACATAATATAAAACTTAACTCGGAGGGAACATATGTTACAACTATTGGTCGATGTTTTAATTGTGTTTGAGTCAAAACTAAAGTTTTGAAATTTGGATGAAATTTTTAAATATCTTTATTTAAAAATAATAGTGAAATTGTGTTCTGATGATTTGATTGATTTGTGTTCTGTTTATCAGAGTGCGCAGCGAAAACAGTGAAACTGTCTTCACTGAGTACAACTGATAATCTTTTTGATTTAAAAATCAAAATACGAAATTGATATGAATTTCATTTGTTGTTTACATAGCTGTAATTATTTTGTTTCTTTGAGAATTTCGAATCCGAATTGAGGATTCGAAGAAATTGCAGATATGTGATTTTTGTTGAAATTTCCGCTGGCTTTCTTTTGTACTAATCATCTAGTGATTAGATTTTTGCTGTTTTGAATTATCTTCATTGAAGATACATTTGAATGATTTCTTTGTTCATTTTGTAGTACGTGCAAAAATTTGAATTGCACGTTATCGCATTTATTTTACGTTGAACCGATGCTTGGTTATGATACGTATTTTGTTGCCGTTATTTTTATAACGGACTTTTTACACCAATGCTAAATTTTTGAGGCACGGTGTTTTGTTGACAATTTTAATGAATGAAAATTCACTGATGTCACATTTTGATGTGAATTCTTTTGATGAGATATTTGATGTTTTAAAATTTCTGTCGCTTTGACTTCAGTAACAGCCAAATTTTTAAAAGTGGATTTTCAAGCGGTTATTCCGCAATGCTGATTTGTGACCGTTTTTACGGTATTTTGAGAAGTACAATTTCCTTATCAAAATTGTTACTAATATTGCTGCTTTAATCACGTGATTGGAAAATCGTTTTAAAAATGTAAATTGTTTTATAAATTTTTAACGGTTTGCGTTTTCAAAAGGATGAGGAAGCGACTTAAACGATTCAGCAAAATCGAGGATTATGACCCCTTTCTTTTACTGTTTCGCTTAACTCCGGACTTGTCCAGTTGAGAATGTGAATTGTTATTTTTGCAAAATAAATAAAATTGCTTTCAGGAATTTTAACAGTTTGCGCTTTCAAAAGAATGAGGAAGCGATTTAAACGTTTCAGCAAAATCGAGGACTATGACCCCTTTCTTTTACTGATTCGCTTAATTCCGGACTTGTCCGTTTGAGAATGTAAAGTGTATTTTTACAAAATACACAATTTTGCACTTTCAAGGAAACGATGAAGTGATTTAAACGATTTAGCAAAAGTGCGGAGTATGGAACCACACTTTTACTATTTCGGTTAATTCCGGAATCGTTAATTGAATATCTGTTGTTTTGATGATTCTACACTTTCAAGGAAACGATGAAGAGAATTAAACAATTTAGTAAAACTCGTGGTTATGGGACATGTGCGTTTACTATTTTGGTTAATTCCGGACTCGTTAATTGAAATATTTGATGCTTTCGTGTGCTTTCGAGCCACTATGTTGGACCTTCGGGTCATATGTTGGACCTTCGGGTCAAATACCAGTACTAGACCTTCGGGTCATATGGTGGACCTTCGGGTCATTTGTTGGGCGCCAAAAATTATGTTGAGTACTTGGTAGGCTTCGGCCATTTGTTGATGCACGTGCGGCGAATTAAAAACTCGCCATCTGATGGGATCGATCCAAGCTTTTATGTTGATTTTCTAGTCTTCTTAATTGATTTCTAGATATTTGTTGTTTCCAATTATCTGCAGGTAATTGGATATTTGTTGATATGAGTTCTGATTATCGTTTTTGATAATCGGATATTTGTTGTTTCTAATTATCGCTTGTGATAATTAGATATTTGTTGATATGGGTTTTGATTATCGTTTTCGATAATTGGATATTTGTTGCTTTTAATTATCGCTTTTGATAATTAAATATTTGTTGATTTGAGATTTAATTATCGCTTGAGATAATTAAATATTTGTTGATTTTAGATTTAATTATCGCTTTGGATAATTAAATAATTGTTGATTTGAGATTTAATTATCGCTTTTGATAATTAAATATTTGCTGATTTGAGATTTAATTATCGCTTTTGATAATTAAATATTTGCTGATTTGAGATTTAATTATCGTTTTTGATAATTAAATATTTGCTGATTTGAGATTTAATTATCGCTTTTGATAATTAAATATTTGCTGATTTGAGATTTAATTATCGCTTTTGATAATTAAATATTTGCTGATTTGAGATTTAATTATCGCTTTTGATAATTAAATATTTGCTGATTTGAGATTTAATTATCGCTTTTGATAATTAAATATTTGCTGATTTGAGATTTAATTATCGCTTTTGATAATTAAATATTTGCTGATTTGAGATTTAATTATCGCTTTTGATAATTAAATATTTGCTGATTTGAGATTTAATTATCGCTTTTGATAATTAAATATTTGCTGATTTGAGATTTAATTATCGCTTTTGATAATTAAATATTTGCTGATTTGAGATTTAATTATCGCTTTTGATAATTAAATATTTGCTGATTTGAGATTTAATTATCGCTTTTGATAATTAAATATTTGCTGATTTGAGATTTAATTATCGCTTTTGATAATTAAATATTTGCTGATTTGAGATTTAATTATCGCTTTTGATAATTAAATATTTGCTGATTTGAGATTTAATTATCGCTTTTGATAATTAAATATTTGCTGATTTGAGATTTAATTATCGCTTTTGATAATTAAATATTTGCTGATTTGAGATTTAATTATCGCTTTTGATAATTAAATATTTGTTGATTTGAGATTTAATTATCGCTTTTGATAATTAAATATTTGCTGATTTGAGATTTAATTATCGCTTTAAATAATTAAATATTTGTTGAATTTAGATTTAATTATCGCCTGAGATAATTAAATAATTGTTGATTTGTTGTTTTAATTATCGCTTTAGATAATTAAATATTTGTTGCTTTGAGATTTAATTATCGCTTTAGATAATTAAATATTTTCTGATTTGGAATTTAATTATCGCTTTAGATAATTAAATATTTGTTGATTTTAGATTTAATTATCGCTTTAAATAATTAAATATTGATTGACTAGAAATTTGATTATCGTTTTTGATAATCGAATATTTGTTAAATTTGAAATTTGATTATCGCTTATGATAATCGAATATTTGTTGATTTGAGAAATTTGATTATCGTTTTTGATAATTGAATATTTGGTTTCTGACAATCATTTGAGATAATCAGATATTTGATTTGTCTTATGATTATCGTTTGGGATAAGTAAATATTTGCGATTTGAAAATTCAATTATCGTTTTTGATGATTGAATATTTGCGATTTTCGAGATTTGAGCTTCGTCTTTTTCCCTGGCAATTCAGATGAGTAAATTGATTTACTCACATTCAATTCGTGCTCTGTATGAGATTTCTGCTCTGTTTTTCCTTCTCTTTTAGTTGCTGGAACTCGATTGTTCTTGCTTTTGTTGGTCGTCTGATTTTGATCCCTGATTCCCACGATGTTGATTCTTTTGATTTGAAGCAGTCGAACCTTTTGATTTCTTATCTAATACTTCCCCGCTGACACTTGCTTTGCTTGTACATTCGACATTGCCATGCTCTTTTGGTTGTTACCTTTTATCCATTTATTCCCTATGATTGCGTGGACGCAATTTCTTTAAGGAGGGGAGTCTGTAACAACCCGGGATTTAGTTTCAACTTATAATCGTCAATTATCGATTTAAACAAGGGTAAATCGCTGTTGGAAATGTAATCAGTTTGAAATTCCTTTATAGATTGTTAAGTGTTAGTGGACCTTTAAAGCTAGCCCATGCCTTAATTTACTTCAGTGCCTTATTATCAAACAAAAACCCGGTCTTCCCTCATATTTTATTTTTCGTTCAAAATCAAAAGAGAAAAACAAAACCCTAGCTAAAGAAAGAAAAGAAATGGAGGCGGCCTGGTTATGAGTT
Source organism: Allium fistulosum (assembly GCA_030737815.1). NCBI lineage: Eukaryota > Viridiplantae > Streptophyta > Magnoliopsida > Asparagales > Amaryllidaceae > Allium > Allium fistulosum. Next base: position 1,185,141,107 of record CM060904.1, on the reverse strand, counting down.
CTCGTTCCCAAATTAAAGAATTAGGGCTACTACCAATTGTCTTCGATCGACTTCGTGATGCCGGCCTCGTCCCTGCTTCAACTCGTCGAAGGAGGTTTCGTGCTTGGCTTCGATCGATTGCTTCTCCGTTGCTTGATTGAATTCGTCCTCGCTTCGGTTGAGCACCGTGCAAAGGCGAGCAAAAGGGGATGCTATCGGCAGCGATTCGAGTTGGGCTCTTCGGAAAAGGTGAGTGATTTCTCACTCACATCTAATTCAAAGTCGTATAATCCTTTGTTGATTGATTCCATGGCTTTGATTTTGGTTTGAATCTGTTGTTTTGAATTCTCTGGTACTTTGGCTTTGTGACAACATTTTGGCTTCGGTCTCCTTGTACTTTGCGAACTTCATTTGGGTTTTTGTTGATGGGTGTCGCGGTTACCAAAAATAAATCGAACTTTGAACGATGATTTCGGGTTGACTTTGGTCATTTGATTTTGGGTTTCGATGTTGATGATTTTTGCCGAGATGATTTGGCCCTAACTTGTATTAGGCCATGCCACTGATATTATTATTTTGTTCGATTTCGACCATTTCGCCTTCGCTGTTGTATTGTCTCACTTGATTAGTTGAGATCAATTGTCCATCGACATGTGTACACTTTGCTTGTTGTTTCTGACCACATTCGCTGTGACTTGCTCGAGTTGCATTGTGCTTGAATCTTCTTGTGTGTCTACCTGTGTACTCGAGTCCATATTTAAATCGAGTACAATTGAGTCTTGTTGTCACTTGCATCCCATTGTTCACTTAGACTTTGTACCTACCTGTTGCATTCACATTCACGCACTATACACTGGATTTGCTCCTGATAGAATTAGTGTATTGATTATGCATATCCAATTACACTCGAGTTCAACCTGTTGCTGCATTGTCACTTGCACTGTCCAGTGTTGCAGTTGCATATGTGTTGTAAGGATAGTTTCATTTTTATTACGTTGATACTGTCTGGTCTTCTTCATTGTGGTTGATCTGTGAGTTCTCTGGTGGACTCTTCATTGTTGTTGTTGAACACTGTATGCACCTTCACTTGAAACTGTAGCCTTCACTGTGTACACTTTGTTGATCTGGGTTTGATATTCTGGTTCATTCATTGTATATCTGTGGTCATTTAGCAATGTGAACTGCCTTGATGATACTCGAGATTTGTTGTACTTGACTTCGTGATAATGTTGTTCCACTGTTTGTGTCCTGTTGCACTATAAGTTGCCTTAACTTCCTCCTATTCACCGTATTGAAGTGTAGCTTGTATTTAATTGAATCTTTTCACTGTCACCACTTTTGGTTGTACTGTCACTTAAATTACATTCATCCTTGATGTCAGTTCCTTGGTTTGGTGATTCCACTTGAGTCTGGGCATTTCTATGCTCTAGTCTCCACAGCAGCATTCATGCTTTAGTTGCTGACTGCTGCATTGCCCCAGTGTATTCATGTGTAGCCTTCATATATGTGCATGCATTTGTTCTGAAGTGTAGCTTCACATGAGTTCTTTACGTGATGTTACTTGATCTGCTTCACCGTTGTACCTTGATTCAATTGCCACGGGCAGTTGTGATATATACCATCACTTGTGTACTTTGTGCATTCACCTTGTTGACCGTCCCATGGTCACTTCCAGTTACCTGTAGTTTGCTTCCTTACTTGAACTGCTGCAGTTCGACTTGCTCACTACTTCCTGACTCGTAGTACTGTCGTAGGGCTGATGTGTTATGTAGTTCACTGTATCATACACTTGCTTATTGCATTCGTTGGCACTGTGAATTCTTGAGCACCGGCCTTTTGTGCCTTATTGATATTTCAGTATATGCTGTGGTGGCGAGGCAGTGCACGCGTGCGTGCACTGCAGCCACCCAAACTCGACAGTTTTTAATTGATCTTTCTTTTGCTTCTGATGCATTGATCTTTTATGCCGTATTGGCGAGGCCGTACACGCGTGTGTGTACGGCAGCCAATCGAATTTTTTATGGTTTTAAAGTGACAATTTCAATCGCTTTAAATTGATTTAGTCGATTTGATAAATTGTTTATTTATCTCTGTTGATGATTTAAATCTGCTGATTTTTGCTAAACACTGTTAAGTGTTATATTGACCGTTATCCGGTTTCTTTGTTTAAAGTATCGGATAGACGGGAATTATTGTGACTGTCATCTATTTAAATTATTACTGCCTATATGCACTAATAAACTGGTTTGAATTAGACTGACCTGGGTATTATTTTCTTTTGAATGTAATACTCGGGTCAGACCCGAGTTATTTCAGGTTGTAGATTTTCTTCTTTGAGTTGCTGTTCAGGATTTGAAGACTTTTCACATCTTCTGAAGTTGTCGGTGTCATTTTGTAGTAGTTGCGTCATGGTATAGAACGATATGTATTCATGTATATTAGTCGATAATGTACTTGTATATATAACTTCTAGAGTCGACAGTTGTAGTTGTATCATATGTATCGTGTCAACTATATTGTAACTGACAGTGGTTATATATATATGAGATTATTGTTACTCTGTGTTCCGCATTTATATTATCTGTGTTATTGTTATATCTAATGTCCTAAACTATTATGAACCGTCGTAGTTCGTTTTATACTAGTATTGGGTGTGTCGATGGGAGTAAACAAATAATAGAAGAAAAATAAAAAGTATATACCACTCCTATCGAGATAACCAATATTAGTGTAAGGCCAATTACGGATGGTCGCTCCTATCCAGCCTTATTCTTCGTAATAATAGACAGTATTTACTTTAATACTCTTTGTTATTATGAGCATAGAGGTGGGGCGTTACAATCAAGTTCTTTACAGGTCGATGATAGGATATGAACATCCAGCTTATGGAACTACAAAACACACCTTCCTATCGCAAGGCATGTTTTGGGGGGCAAATGTTATCCCGCCTTTTGGCAAGGCCGTGACACCAAAAAGTTGACTGGAAAACTAAAGACAGTTCGTCGTAAAAGTTCGTTATACACTGTTTCACCATGGATATCGATGAATTTTGTCCAAGTCCGGATCAGGCTACAATTGATAGGACACGATGAGCAAAGTCATGGGAACCAGCGTTCAAAATTTCAGGTCAATCAGAGTTCGTATGAATGAGATATGATCGATATGAGTTAGTGAAGATGTGATGTTCGAATCGATCGGAGAACCACTGTTCGAACCCATCGGCTGCGTAACGATCCATGTGTGCGGTTCGAATCGATCCATTCGTATCCATCACCACACCTTGGTTCGTGTCCATTGGCTTCGTATCAATCGGAATGGCCAGGCTTTCGTATCCATAAACTTCGTATCGGTCGACCAATGATTAGTTCGAATCGATGAACGAGGCGTTCATTTGAATCCATCAGGCAGCTTCAGTTCGTATCCGTCACAATCGTATCCATTGAATGGAGACATCACCATCGATACGAGTTAAGCCGCCTATCTCGATTCGAACTAGGCGCTAAAAGCTGATACGAGATGCATGATGTTGATTGATTCAAACTGGATAACAGTACTCGATACAAACGAGGCGAAGTTTGTGGATACGAATCGGTCAATGCGCCACTAAAATCGGATCGACCCAGGCAACTCGCTCCATGTCATCGCGCGCACGTGCTTCCGATCGATGCGAAAGCCATCGATACGAAACCATGGATTCGAACAGGGCATCGCACATGGAATCTTAACCTCGTATCGATCATATCTCACAAATATCAAATCCAAATGCCATGAGATTTTCATAGCATCTTCCACATAAGGTAAAGAACGTTCCTGCCAAGTTTCAGCTCGATTGGATCAATTTTTGATGGATACGAAATCATTTCGTATCGATCTCAGATCGAGCCGAAACTTGGTGGGGTCGGTCGCGTGGGCCCACTCACGTGCCAGAAAAAGTCTCCCGAAGTTTGAGCGCGATCTCAGCCTCCTACGCCTATAAATAGCCCCCTGAGGCCTTCAGAACAGGGATCTTTTGGCCATTCAGCATCCAGACTCTACCGGATTCAATCCTACACTTCATCACCACTGTTGTATTCGAATTTCAAAGCATTAATCCATTGTAACCTGTTGTAATCAGTTGTAATCATCAAGTGAATATCAATAAAGTTATCAGCTTCAGAGTGGACGTAGGCAAGATCGCCGAACCACTATAAATCCTGTGTCATTTATCGTTTTTATTGAGTTTCCTGAGTGATTTGCATACTTATTTTTCTACATATTTGATATCTGTGATCTGCGATTCCGAACTGGTGCTTTCAACGACTATCGGGTGTTTGTGACCAATTTTGGCGCAAACACCTACATCCATTCCCACATAATTTCTTGTACAGATTTCTTTTCAAATATAATGTCGATATTACAACCTCGATTTCAAGGCACGAGATACACCCTCCTGTCTTCGAGTCTAGGGCAAACTCTCTTGATTTAACCAAGCTATAAGATCACCTAATTTATTCACGGGCTACGATCACGCCCAATTGATTACGGGCTACAATCACACCGTTTCCAATCAAACTTTGATAGAGAGAGACTCGATACACTTCGATCTTTCGATCTTTGATTACAAATGATCCTATAACTCTGAATTGCACTGAGATCTTTGAGAGAGAGTGGCAAAGAATCAAACTAGAGATGATCGAGTTTGATTCACTTAGGATTTCGGTAGAGTTTTGTTAAAGCATTTGAACTATAAGAGAATGTTTGAGTGGAGAAGAAGGAGTGAAGAAATGAAGAAAAATTAACTTAAAATTCGTTGAAAACAACTGGTATATATAGGAGAATAACGGTCATGTCCATTCGTGAAAGGTTATGACGAATAGACACTTCTTTTGAAAAATTGAATTTTAAAATCTACGGCTACCATGTCGACATGGAGGGTATAGGGATGTCGACACGCCTATGTTATTTTTGAAAATTGATTTTGCTTTAAAATGATTTCTATTCTAAAACTTGTCAAAACAATTTCTAAACTTTGTAAACAATTTTGAATATGGTTTAAACTTATAAAAGAGTTTTTGAAAGCAATCTTAAAATATATAATCTATATAATAAAAGTAATATTAAAAACTAAGTATAGACTTCTTTAAAATATATTTTTGAGATTTAAAGCTAAAATATTAAAATCAAGAGATAGTTTAGAAAACAAGAGATGATTTTGAGATCAAAATATTAAAAAATGTTAAGAATATTTTTTGAATTAAGGTTAAAATATTTAAATTGATAGAGATGAAATTTCAAAAAAAAGTTTGTTTTTTGGAAAAATAGGTAAAATAAATTATTTGAATATTTCGTGGATTTACCAAGCTGTGACGCCCCACTCTGAGACCCATATTAACAAAGAGTATTACGAGGTAATACTATAACGACCCGCTATTTTGGACCATTCGCATCCGCACATGTCGGACTTGAATAATTCAAAATACCGCGTTGTTAATTTAAATTTGGCAAAACTGAACATATACAGTAAATAAATAATCACATATCACAGACACGGAGTAATAAATGCAGCGGAAGCAAAAGATAGTAGTTCATGAAGCTACTATATACATATCAGAGTTAAATAAGGTACAACAGATGTCTCGAATACATAATCAAATACAATATCATAATACATCACTAGAATCAACTGGATATCTGAAAGCTGGATAGATAGCTGGATCTCCAAGCGAAGCTCCAACTCCAAAGGTGAGTCTCGAATACTGGTACACTCAGTCTGACCCGAGCGTAAAGAAAAACACAAAACACTCGAGTCGGGATTAATATTATTATATCAATAAATCCAACTCAAGTGAAATAACAACCGAAATACAAGTAACTCAAAGGATGTTTGGAATAACCATCCTTTAAGGATCCGTTAAACTATCTACTAAGTAGTAGTGTACGATAAGTAGATAATGCCTATCAATAATATAAAGTATCAAAATAGTGTTAAGGCGTTACCATTATCCCCCTTAACACATTTTATATAAGCGTTATAGTCTATACAGCATTGTAAACTCCACCGTAAACTAGTGCGCTATCAGGGAGTACTCCATAGGTATAACACAAAACAAATCGTAGTGGTCGCGAATAGGGATACAAGTATGACAAGGCACATGAGGCAATACCCAAGGTAGTGAAACTACCGTTTGCCTGATCCGGACTGGTGAGAACGCATCGCCGCAGCGATCATAACACTGCGAAACAACACTCCCAAAATAAAGGGTGCACCAATCGACAACAAGTAATGAGTAGTTTTCGAAGAAGTGTGTTCGCTCGAGGCAGCTAACTCCATTTGGCCCGGCACGGCTCCTGTTTTAGTCATTTCCAATTTGACACAAGTGTCAAGGCTATCCATTATCATTCTCTTTCTTCAGTCATCACGTACATCATTCCAACCACTTCATTCTGGATCACACTCCGCGTGTAGTTATTAAAGTGGTTTTCGGTTTAGACAGTGAGTATGTCCCTAACCGATTCCGGTCTCTTTAATAACTTCTGTAATTATTACACCGATTGGTCGTTTATTTATTTCAAAACCAAATCAAATTCAATTTCAAATAGAATTTGTAAACCAACATTTCATTTGTCTTTCTAAATCAATTTCCATAATTTACGTTTCAAAACCTTCAAATTACCATTTCAAAATCTTATAATACAATTTCGATTTCTATTTAAATCATTCCAATATTCATTTAAATTTGTATATAAGTTTCATTCTGAAATCATTTAAAATGATTTAATCTACATTCAAATCAATTTAAGTTCACTTATCGATTTCATTCAATATTCGTTAAGTAAATTTATCCTTCAAAACAATTTCTATTTAACTTCCAATTCATTAAATCAATTATTTAAGTTCAACTCCATTATATCAAAACTTACAAATTGCATGAAATTAAATTCATCAAATCAAATTCTTTACATTTCAAGTCTTGCATTAATTTCAATAAAACACATTTTATTTCTTATTAGAGAAATTCAGTTTCACTTATTAATTTACTTAGTTACAATTTCAAAACTCAATTAATAAAGAAACTTAATTTCACTTATTCAAGAAGTTCAATTTTACTTAATAAAGCATTCAATTTTATTTAATTATTAAATAATTTCCAAACTTAATTATTAAATAATTTCAACTTTTAAAACTACATTCTTTCATCAACTACTATGTTAATATTTTGATTCAGATTATTAAATATTAACATTTTCCTTTCATAAGAGTTCAAATTACAACTTCATTTCAAAACCTTATTATTTATCCAAATAAAATCTTTATTTTATTTTAAATCAAATTATTGACCAATCGGGTTTTATTTAATTCTCTATCCTAAGTCAAGTTCATTTGGGTATTTATCATTTCAACCCGATTCCAATTCACTTCAAATCAAAACATAACAAAGGGAACTTGCAGTGTGATAACTGGGATGGTGTAAAAGTAAATAAACAAGCAATAACAACAATCAATAACAATCCAATAAATAAATTCAAATAATCCCGAAATAATCGTATTAATTCACATTGTTATTTGTGTAAATTAATATAATTATTTCTAGAATCTACACTATCATTTCATGTAGACTAAAGATTATTACACTAATTATTTATATGGTTCTTCACTTGTCTTTCATTATTCAATTTTCTACTACATAAATTATTCAACATACATTCAATGGTTCAAAGTGTAGTTAACACTATTCTACGTGTTAATTTATTTAACATTTAAAAGGGGTCATATTTAACTAATCAAATTCAACATATAAATCCATTTTAATTGTTAACTATCTTATAATAAATTCAATTGCATACTATTTATCACTTTAACATTTTCAATTAACGTCTAATTTCAACATCATACAACAATCATTTATCAACCAAACTTGTATAATCATCGCATAAGTAACAGATAATGGTGTCAGATGTCACAGGTGAACTGATACAGGTAATAGCATATATAACAGTGTAATTAACTAACAACATCATATTTCAATTGTCGTTTCAATTGAAATCAAATTTAATAAATAAAAGAACGTTAATCGTGAGTGATTGCTCACCTTTCAAGGCTAGAGGGGACAGGAGATGTCACAGATACGCACACTGACACGAGCATTAAAATAGAGTTACGAATGCAAGCACGACTTCCAAAAACAAGCTAGATTGGGACGAATTGACGAACGAAACTGATAAATCAGATCGATGAAAATAGATGAGAAACTGCTTGATTTAGACCGAAACAAAATATATGTATTATTATTTTCCTTAAACCCAGTATTCAATTTAAAATACATATACATTTTTAAATAATTATAAAATATCATCTTTACACTACATAATATATAACGTATATAAGCATACATACAATTCGCCTACTGGTTACACTTAAAAAAACATACTGTTTAGAAAATAGTTCTTAATAAGCAATACAACTTATAAATATATAAAAGTTGCAAATACTAAATACTAGAACATGCAACTATTATTATATGGATCCAGCATTAACAAATATATACGTACCTTTATATTATACACAACTATATAAATATACTCTAATTATGAAATATTGTAAACTTATATTATAAATGTTGTAACTTATGTATGCCTTAATGCAACAATCAGTTTCGCATAATGCTCAGCAGAAAATACCCACTCGTATAGCCTTAGAAAACTCTAACAATTCAACTTCCATTGTATAAAGCAACAGCCAAAAACATACTATCCCTTTACCTACAAACTTAAATAAACTTTACACATATTAACCTTTATAACTTACTTATATTATACAACCCACCAAAATAAATATGCAACAGACTATATATATAGGATTAAACATTCATATGTAATATTATTTATCATTTATATTCATACACTTACAAAAGAACAGTAGAGGGAGGAGGAGGAGGCACAGGGGACGAGTTGTCGGCATAGGTATGGCTGCGTCGGTGGAAGTCGGCTATGTGGAGGAAGCTAGGCCCTTCGGCCATGGGATGCGGGTCGAGCAGCAGCATGGGAGTAAGGCAGAGAATGTGGGGAAGTTTCGGTCATTGGATGGCTCGGTAAAGAGGCAAGCAACGAGTTGGGGTTGACGGAGCGGAGGTGGATGCAGTTCGAGTTGGAAGCCTGCTAGCTGGGCTTGGCTGATGACTAGGTCGCCGGAGGAAGAAAAAGTTGAGAGCATGGGTGAGGGGCTGCTGTGCTATAGGGTTTTGTCGGATGAAGGCCGACAATGTCGGTTGCGGGAACATGGGTTGCGAAGCTTGGGGTGAAGCTGCGTGTGGTGGGTGGCTGTTACATTCGAAATGAAGAAGAACAAACAAGTTTCAGAAAAAAATATGCAAGCTTTGGTTCTCTTTTTATTTATTTGAAAATGAAAGGTGGAGGAAGAAGAATGCTTGCCTGGAATGTAAGAGGAGACTAAGTTTCAAGGTGCCATGATATTTTAAAAAGTTAAATGTATAATAATAATTCTTGGAAACATGAAGAAATGAAGAGGTTGGGAGGGCAAACGTTTGCAGGCAAGAGATATGCAAGTTGTAAAGTGAAATGGACAGGCACCATAAAAATATAAACCATTATTATATAATTGACCGTAAGTTATGAATCAAAATTTATTGAACATAGTGGGAACAAGCTGGATCCAAGTAATAATAACGGCCAGTAGCCCGTTGGGTTTAATACGGTGGATAACGAAAGGTCAACAACTAAAAGGTTAGAAAACAAAATAAACGACACCGATACGATGAACCGTTTAACATATCCGGTTGTGCACCGGACATCAAAACACAGATTTGCATATACCGCAGAAATCAACACGACGAGACGATCAAAACGGTATACAAATATCAGTGGTACGATTGAATTATAAAAATTCGAATATTTCCTACTGGCGGAAAAATGCAAGAAAAACATAGGAAAATAAGATCGATGGAGTTAAAGATGTCCGAATTTGGAAAAACGAAAAATGACGTCTTGCTCAGAAGATGTTTTAAAATTTTTCTATGTAAAATATTTAGGTTCTGAAAACATTTTATTTTCAACGTTTTTTTTAACTGGTTAAATTGAAGTAAATTTACGCGTGAAATAAACTTTCATATTTTCGGACGAAAATCTACCGGTTGCTATGTTTAACTAGACGCATTCCAAATATCAAATTTATATTTCAAAATTTTATCGTTTAAAATTTTCACAAAATTTCAACTAATTACGTTATTAAAACGAGTTAAATTTACGGGTCGTTACAATCATAATACCGTCTGCTAATGTGGAGAATAGAGTTGTATAGGAGCGACCATCTATAGCTTTGTCTTAACTATCTACTGAATACGTCGATAAGTGCTATCTATTTTTTTTCTTCTCAAGTGGATCGATATATCCAATAAATATTTAATACAAAACTATAATGGCTAACGGATCTATCATAACAAAACATAACAACTCAAATGTAAATAACATCACAGAACAGCAGAAATGCATACATATGCATAAGTACAGATACAATCACTAGTACAATCCAAAATGATACATCAAAGTGGTATGACGACCACAACCCAAACATGGGTCAAAAGAATATACATATAAGAGTAGCAAACCAAAAAGGACTGCACAAAAAGCTATAACAAAAAGAGCTAGCAGAATAGGCTAAGTCCAAATGTACCTAACCTGGAACACCTCGGTCTGACCCGAGTATAAAATACACGGGTCAGTCCTGTGCAGTTAATGCACCGCTATTACCCCGCTATAACCCTGCTATATCTCATAGCGGATTTCTACCGCTACGATTTTTCCATATAGCCCCAAAATATAGCCTTTTCGCTTTAAGCCCCGCTATTTCCGTTATATCCCGTTATTCCCGCTATTTCCGCTATATGTTCTTTAATAAAATGAATTGAAAATTGCATTTATACATTATAAAAATTATGAAACTAGTTTATTTGATTTAATTTTTATTATATTTTTAGAAATGAAAATACTCTAATATTCTACTAAATTCAATTATGTTATATAACAGTTTTATGTTTATTTAAAGTATATTCGCACATGTTTTTATTTAAAATTACTTATGTATTAATTATAATTCAACTGAATGATATTTTTTCATTTAATTACCATTTATATATTTGAAAAAACATTAAGTACGAGTTTTATATGCTATTTTAGAGCCATCCGCTATATCCCGCTATATCCTCGCTGTATCCCCGCTATGACTTTTTGCACCTCCACCGCTTTGAATCCGCCGAGCGCTTTAACTGCACAGGGTCAGTCTAGCTAAACAAATCAGTAAAAGGTGATAGCAGAGTAATAGAGCATAGTGATGTTCTTCTTTAACAAGAAGAAACAATAAGAAAGCTAACCATATACATATGGAGGATACGCATCATGTATGGCATATATGGTTCCACTAGGTGATAGAACACTATTGCTTCAATAAGCATAAAACACAAAGGAGATGAAAAATCTCATGAATCGCTAAAATGTAGGGGTGGGCGCGGGTTGGTTTGGTGCGGTTTGGAGTCCAAACCGCTTCCGCACCGCATCAAACGGTTAATCAAAAATACAAACCATTATACTAATATTTTAAACGGTTCGGTTTCGGTCCGGTTTGAATGTAATACGGTTTGGTTTCGGTCCGGTCCGGTTTGAACCCATATTAAATATGAAATAAGAGAATTACTTTCATCAACAATCAATTTACGAAGGCAACTATGTGAAACTTTTACACTTAAAGGTTAAACACACAATGTTATACTGAAATGAAAGATTAGTTCTTAATTGTATGAATATTTCAATTTGACATTTACCTACAAGTGAGATTTTTTTGGTAGATTAACCAAACATCAACATTAACCAATGCATAATCATTAAGGAAATGACTACGATTATAATTAGCATTTATCCAAAAAAATGAGATGAAAAATATTATACCAAAACTATAGCTTCTTCCTTTATGATAGCGATTATTATTAATATAACAACAACATACGCTAAAAATAGAATGTACATCGTTAGAATCTAAAATAAGATAGGAGTTTCTTATATTTTTATCATAAGATTACTAATGTAAATTTTCGGTTCGGTCCGGTTTAATATGGTTGGTTCAATCGTCCAAATCGCAACCGAACTGTATCGATGCAGGTCGGTCCGGTTTGGGGTATCTGCTTCGGTTAGAAGATTCGGTGCGGGTTTCCGCACCGTTTTTGCGGTCTGGTGCGGGCAGTTTCCGTATAGCAGTGCGGTTTATGCCCACCCCTACTAAAATGTAGCATGCCTCATATCATCGGCAATCATAAATCAAATAAGAATGGTTTAGGGAATAGTATAATGTAAACTCCTAAAAGAGTAATTCCCAAACCCGCCATATCGGCAACTCCAAGGAAAACATAAGCAAAAGCCATCTCGACATAAGCCATCAGGCAAATGTCAACAAGGGATAAAAATCTCATACAACGCCAAAAGGCAAATCCCATAAATAGCGCCAATAGGCAATCTCAATATATATATATATGCCAAAAGGAAAATCTCAACACGCCAGTGCAGGCAATGAAAATCTCAAAAGAACTTCCAAGAGTCCAAAAATCCCCAAGTAATCGCCACCGAATGGTTCAAAGGACCGATTCCAAAATGACGACACACATGGGTAAAAATCATCTCAAAAAGGTTTTGCACGTGCTATTTTTGCCGAGTACTGTTTCACATAATAGGTACCTCGCCCAAAGGCAAACGTCGAAAGACAAATACACCGCAATGGCAAATACGCCACAATGGCACATCCAAAGACAAATACGCCGCAATGGCAAATGACCCGAAGGTCCAGTACTGGCACGCCAATAGGCAAATGTGTCACAAACTCTCGGAAAGGAACCCGAAAAGTGTTAACGTGTGTCCCATACCACCCGTTCGCACTAAACGGTTTACTAACCGCTAGTAAATTTCACACTCAAAGCAGTAAAAGGTTCACCTCATATCATCGGTAAACTAGACCCGTAGCCCAAAACGATCAAACAGACAAGTTAGGAATTAACCGAAAGGATAAACGCACGTATTCCATACTACGCGTTTTACCCAATCGTTTAACTCTCCTTCTCATTCGCTCGACAGTGCAAAAATGTAATTTTTATAGAAAATAATTTACCTTGAAAATAAGCTTTGAAACCGATTTCGAAAACCATTTGGAAACCATATTTGAAAATTTCCCTTATTATAAAGAATAAATAGGTTTTATACTTTAAAATACTTTAAAATATTATATAATAATTATTTTTAAATCCCCTAAATTTTAAAAATCATTTCAAAAAGATTTGGAGAAAACCGTGCTCGAAAACGACCGAAAACAAGCAAAATTCCACTCAAACCGAAATTCAATTTTAAATTCAAATTAAATTCAAATAATTCAAAATTTGAATTTTGAATTCATCAAAACTGGGCTAACCTATTGATAGGCATCATAGCCCTCAAAATACTTCAGAAATATCACAAAAACTGAAGTAAATGTCAAAAATCGGACAGAAAAAGAACATAAACACGCTTGGGCAAATAAAACTCAGGTCTGAAACCATCTCTGGGTTCAAATTTCGGACATAAAAAATGTGTCCGATCGACTTTTGATTTAACTAAAAATTGGTGTGCATCATGTAGAAAATATCATCTTTCAGAAGAAAAAAAGAATCAATGAATTTCGACAAAAAATGAAAAAGTTACGATGTCTCAAACATGGACTCAGACCATGTTTGTAACAGTTCAACAAGACTGCCCATGCCTAAAAATTCACTCTGGGTTCAACTTTCAGGCATAAAAAAAGCAACAAACGGCATCAGATTAAGCTCAAAATTGGTTGCAATATATTAGAAGACTTTATCTTTTAAACAAATAAATAATCATGCAATTTGGATAAAGTATGAGGAAGTTATGATGTCTCAAAGTTGAACCCAGACAGTGTTTTCAATATAAAAATCTGGGCAAAAACATGCTCCGAGTCAAAGTTCGGCAGCATATTTCTATAAGCTATATAGGTCGAAATCACTTTAAATTTGATATTATTATAGTAGAAGACTATATCTTTCAAATAGTAAAAGAATCACGCTATTTGGATAAAGTATGAGAAAGTTATGATGTCTCAAATATGGACTCAGGCCATGTTTGCAGCAACACAACAAAATGTGTACAGGTGATTTCCAGGCTGTGCATTGATTTTGCAGTGCAGTTTTCAAACGTCAAACGAATATGTTTTGCAATGAAATTTGGCACACATATACTACAACATACAGGCTATCAATTGAAGAAACACCAGCAGCATTTCGTTGCCGGAATTGGGGGAAAATGACGTGCAAAGTGACATACAAACTCAGTTTTCTCAGAAACAAAACATGAACATAAAATCAATATATTGACTATTTTTTGTTAGATTTTGGCATTTTGAAGCATGGCTTCAGCTAGTGTTTGTGAGTTTTGATACTCACCTTGCAAAATACTTGAGCTGCAAGTGTAAATCGGAGAAAAGGTGCAAGCTTCGGCTTCAAAAGAGCTTCAATGACCTAAAAATGGAATGTAAAGAGACATGCAAACCCAATTCTTCAATTACAGTAAACAACTCTTTTCAAAAATTGAAATTTGATGAAGGAATTAGGTTTAGAAATTGATTACCTGTCTAAATTGATTTAATTTGTTAAATTACAGCAAAGATTTGATGAAAAAATTGGAGATTTGACTTTGCTTTTGAAGGAGGAAGATAACTTTTCTTTCACTGTTAGTTTCTGGAAGAAGCTATTTTGAGTACGTACAAGAAATGAGAAAAGTCTTTTTCTCTTTTCCTATTAAGTAATAAATGGGCTTAGACCCTAATAACATAATTAATTAGCCCAAAAACAATTTAAAACACAAAATTCTATTATACACAACATAAACACAAGTTATAATATATACATACAATGCTTTCACTTTATAAAATTATACAACATATTGTTATGTACCAAAAATTTATTTTATATCAAAATAAAAGATTATTTAACTCTAAAAATTTATTTTTATTAATTAAAACTCTTATTTTAATAAAATGCACAAATTACACAATTATTACTTAAAACTTCATTTTTAACATCAAAAATTACAAAAAATTTATTTTCTTACATAATTAAATGCAATAAACCATATTTCCATCATTTTTCTATCCAAAACATATTTTTAAACAAAATTTCATCTTTTCATTTATAATATATAACCTTTAAAAATCAAATACTTCCTTTAAAAATTATTAAAAAAAGTAATTGGCAATAATGAATAAAATTATTGCATTTTCTCTAAATAAAAATTATTTTCCATTCATTATTAACCCAAACAAATAAAATAAAGCTTTTAAACTTTATTTTCACATTTCATTTCCCAAAATTCATTGTTTATTCCAAATAAGCCATTTAAAATCTCCAATTTTATTTTAGTTCACAATATTAAATCATAACTACCGTTATAATTTAATATTTATAGATAATCTCCCAAACCAAGGTTGTTATAGACTCCCCCCTTAACAAAATTGCGTCCCCGCAATTTCTATAATGGAAGTTATTTATGACATCTATTTCATCACAACAAGATTCAAATCAAAAGATAGGATCATAGATATTCACCCTCAACAGAGGATGAAAGGATCGGGACAAGTTTTCTCAGCAAATCCTATGGTTTCCCAAGTACAATACTTAGGGTTAGCGGACCATAGAATTTCATAAGCGGAACATTCTTATTTCGAAGGTGTTTAATCTTCGAAACAACTACACGAATAGAATTCAGCACAATACACAAGTCAGTGAGACTCGTGATCATGCAACACAAGTGAATTAACAATCGAGATTAAATCTCGAAGATACAACGAAATTGGGTTACCTGGAAAATATCATGAATACCCAAAACTGAACAGCAAATGATGCATGAAAGCAATCGAACCAAGGCGTTCAGTAATAGTAGATGGTCCTATATAACTAGGAGCCAACTTTCCGAATATACTGAAACGCACTTAACTCCTTTAAAGGAGTAACACAAATAAGCACAATCATCACAAGAGGATTCAACAAAAGACAGGTGGTATTTCAAGCTACCACCATAACACATGAATGCAAGTCATCACAAGAATCGCACTAAGGCAAGACACACAAGAATGGATTACAAGAAATTTTCTCAAAAATTTGTTATAAGAGTTTTCACTCAAATCCATTTTCTTTTATACACAAAACTCAAACTTCAATACTTGGAAAATTTTAAAGTCGCTTACTTAAATTTTCAATTCAATCATCTTTACTTTAAATTTAAAGTAAATTAAATTAGAGTTGTTCCATACTCTAATTCCAAAAATAAATATACTACAATAAGTAATATATATATATATATATATATATATTTCCACTAAATTTATCAAATTTTACACCATTTTACTTTATGATTTAAAAGGACACTAATTAGACCCTTCATCGATGGCTCTAAATATTCAGTAATTAAATTTTCTCAAAAATTTTCTAAGTGTTTAATTTTTCGAAAAATTCGGCGGAGTCTCCTTTGCATGGAGAGCCCTTTACAATTTCATAAATATGAATTATAGATATACATCGACCAAAAGGTCGGAACACAATATATATATATATATATATATATATATATATATATATAATTCTTAACACATAAACACTTAGCAATTCATACCTTTCACTTTTAGCGTTTAAAATGCGAGCATGCTTACTTTTATACTTACTATTTTGCTAATTAATCATTCAAATATCCTCTTGCACCTGCACTTAACTTATTGAAACATATTAGCATGCACTTATAAACATATGAAGCATTAAAATCATAGTTTAAATAAGACAACAACTCCAAACTTCAAAATTTTCGAATTCAGGCCGGCTACAAAGACTCGGGCTTTTGAAACAGTAAAACTCATAATCCGAAAATACTTATAAAATAAAGGTTATTCTACTCAGTTCAAGCTTTCCAGGGATATAAAGATCATCAAAATCGGATTTACGTTTTGAAAGTTATTCCCAATTTACTTTCAGCTTTAAACTCAGAAATTATAAAAGAGGACAGAGATGTCTATCAGTCAAACTCATTTTTGAATAACCAAACTTCAAAATTTTCAAAAATGATACAAAGATGATTTCTAGATTACTGAAAGCACTCTCTTTTTCAAAAATAATGGACTCATTTGGATTTGTAAATCACAAGTTATCGCTGTTTTAAAACAGCACTTTTCAATCAAAATTTTCCGACACAGGACATTTTATTGTCAAAATTTTCAAACCATTATTAAATCAAAACTACATAATTTTAGATCAAAAATATTTTCTCTAAAACATTTATTACATGATCCTTTTCTTCGGAAAGCCAAGACATATAGAATTACACTATAAAAGCGAGAAGGTGGATTACATTCCATAATTAAAATCAGAATAGAGATTTTAGTGCTATTATGAAGTTTTAACATAAAATGGAGACTCTATTACTTATCTTGATATCTTGATATCTTGAACTCTTGATAATCTTAATACTCATGAGTCTTCAGTCTTGATTTCTACAATCTTGAATTCGTCAGTCTTGAATCTCTATACTGTACAGTGTTCATTCTCAGTACCTGCATATGTATACCATGCATATACATATATATATCTAGACAAAGATATTAGTATTTATATTTTATAACAAGTCTTAAGATTGTTGTCATCAAAACCATCATCTTAGGAACTAACATCTGGGGCGTGACCCAATGATCAGCCTGCCATAATGAATACTAGCCAATCTGGTTCACTTCCGAATCATAATTGAAGTTGGACAAAGATAGACAGAAACATAGTATCTATAGTCAATAACTAACATATAGCTCTACATATATGCTGACATACAGCTCTATATATTGGCGGAAACACAGCTCTGTACAATTGCCGGCACATGGCTATATATGTGACTCACCTTAGCAAGCCCATCATACATTCAAATTCACACTGATTCACACGGACTCTCTTCTTGTCACGTGAGTGTCATCTACTTACAATGAGTAACCGAATAGATATCACAACGGCATCCCATACGATTGAGTGATAGTCATACGTTTATTCCCTGCTTATAAACTACACTTAATCTTCATAATATTATATACAATGAGTCTAAAGAATAGCCAGAGAAATTTTACTGAAAGTCTCATAACAAATGGTATTATAACTGCATTTATTCATATTCCCCGTGACATAGAATTTAAATATCACAAAACCATATAGAAAGAGGTCATCATTGTATCACACTAAAACCATCAGTCAAACTAATATCAATGGTGAATCATTCATGATATCGAAATTAGTATAGGAAAATGAGAAATCAGAAGATATAGAAATCATACATAACAATACCAATTTAATTCAGAAATGAAATAATAATAAAGTTTAACAAAATCTTTCTTTAAACATTTAAACCAAATATTCAAATATATATACACATAGCACACTTTAATAATTCATAAATGTTTACACCAAAAGTTGGCACAAACACCCTAAAGATTATTAAAAGAGAATAAAATGAAGCAATTAAATGCAAACAAGAAGAAACAACACACAACAATTATAGTGGTTCGGTTGATCATTGGCTTACCTTCACTTATTATTAATGATTCTGCAAAGTTTTTACAAACGTGATCTTATAGATCGGTGGTCTATGGATCGATGATGACCTCAGAAATTACAATAAGAGTGCAGAAATTTAGAATGTCGAAAAAAGGATCTCGAAATATTGTCCATCACCCTCCATTTATAGTTAAAGATCGACATATTTAAATATACTATGTTCTCACCAGGTTCCCCACGTCCAGAAGGAGCTGCGAAAAGATTGTGGCCAAATCAGCAAGTTATATGGATTAGTACCGATCCATGATGACCGTTCACTGTTTATTTTTTTGACTCTTTGAGGTTGCTTGATGGATTGTACTTGTCCTTGTGTGCTTCTGATATCTTGAAGTAGGCTTGATTTGGAGTGAGTTCCTTGGTATGATGAGAGGTAAGAATGCTTGGTCAGGTTTTTGTGAAGTTAGGACTAATCGATCGATACTTGAGTCATAGATTGTTAGCGATCTATCTTCAGTTGCACGTTTTGATCAATGATGTCCTTATATTTATACATCATGAGGAGAGAAGTAGTTTGGAGCGACTTATATGGATCGGTACCGAACCATGGTTATGGATTGGTACCGATCCGTTATCTTTTCTCGAATGTTGGTTTTTGGCTTTAGCATCTGAAGTGACCTAGCATGTAGGCAATCATCAAAGGTCATTGGCATGCTAAAGGCTTTATCTATGAATCGTGCTTGATAACTGAGTTTAGAAGTTATCATTCTGGATTTCTGCTCGGCTATCCTCATGTCTGATCGATCAATGACTCGTTTGAATATGGTTTGGTCATAAAGCTGGAAAATAACAAGTAATCGTATTATTAGTGAAATACACTTTAAAATACCTAAACTATTAATTAGAAAATATTTCACATTTTTCATAATTTTATAATCTTTCAAATAATTAATTCAAACCAAATATAAAATTTTCTTTTCAATAAATTACTAATTTTAAGTAAAAAATTTCTTCAATCAATTTATATTCTAGAACTAATAAAACTAGTAAACATTTATATACTAGACTAATTTCACTTTATTTATATAATTTAAAAAATAAAGATGTAAAAACAATAATTTACTTTCAAATCCTTACACTCGCATACACACACTGATATATATATATATAACATTTAAAATTACTTTACCAATCAAATGTAACTTATAAAGGTTATCGTAATGAAACTCTATTTTGAAATAAATTTATAAACTTCCAAAATTAATTATATTTATTTAAAACCATTAAATGTAATTCAGTATTTTCACTTTAACTCAAATTAATTAGAAATAAAACATTTTCTTTTAAATCATACCATATTTGAAGTTCTCATATTATAGAAAAGAGATTTTTATTTATTCAAAACATATCTAAAACCATATAATTATTTTATTAAAATAATTCTATATTTTTCCAAGGTTTGAAAACTCTTTCAACAATATTTAAATAACCTTTATAATAAAAGTCACTTAAAAGAATATTATTATTTTCATATTATATTTTTATAAAATAACATAATATAAAGCGAACTTGGTGACATGAACAAGAATATGTTTTGGGATATCACTTGGGATAGGAAATTCATATACAGCGATGACTCCTCGGACTTTGTTCCTAACCGTGCACTTTTATTCTTAGGCTTTTTCCATGTTCTTGGTCCTGATTCGTCCGATGATCGTAGTAGATCCTCTTCTTCGGAGAAGGGCTAGTCTAGGTCCTTAGTAGTTTAGGCTTGTTGCCGAACTCCTGTGCTATTTTTTTAGCTGCTGAGGCGTCTTTTCCTCTCACTTGTATTTCATATGTTCAGTCGTATGGCCACTATAAAATTAGCTTGACCGTGCAAAATAATAATGCTTTGTTTTACCTGCAAAGAAATAGCATTATATTTTATTTTGCCTTTAAAAGAATTCCAAACTTATAATATTGATTTTAAAAGGGTTTTATAACCAAAAGAAAACTATATTTATAGTTATAAATTAAAATATATTTTAAGTATGAAAATAGCTAAATTAAATAAAATTTTAGTAAATTCTTTTTAAAATTCTTTTAATAAAAAATTAAAATCCTCAAATAATTTTTCAAAGCTTTCCAAACATCTTTTTAAACAAGAAAATAAATAATTATCTAAATTAATAATTTATGGAATTTAATTCTCCACGAACATATCAAATGACATCACTATGAATATATACATCGTGCGACCCTAGTTGAATTCTGTCGAACTCTGGTCTTCAATAAAAACACACATCGACATTCATCTATATATACAAATATATATATAGTTCAATTCATAATAGGACAAAATTCCGTTTGCAAATTGACATTTTCAATCAACACAACTAATCAATATTCCAAACATCAATCCTTCCCAAACAATCCAATTCAACTATGCATTTCAAATAATAAACGGGATGAATACATAATATGCATTAAATTCTAAACATAGATGTGTGTTACGAAAACTCATCGAATTACCGAGTGAAGTGTACTGCCTTCGTCTTGCCAAAAGCCTACATTTGCATCGTCGTTTTTCCCCAAATTCACTCTCCACCATCCTCATCGAGATCGTGCCTTCCAATCGCATCTCCACCAGCCTGCAACCATCGCCACCCTTCACCATCTTCGAGCCTAATTCATCGCCAAGATCCACTTCACGTAACCGCTCCTCCTTCAAGTCCACACGCACATGACCTCACCTATGTTAAGGAATCACGTCCACCGCCAGTCGCAAGCAGTTCCCCATCCTCAAGAGGTCGTCGATGAGCCAGGCGAGTGCCTTCATGCACGATATCATCATTTTTCTTTTTCTTTTTTGAGTGCTTGAATCGATTTGGGAATTTTTTTTGAGTTTTGAGGTAGTAGTCGGGTGTTTTCTAGAACAGAAGTAAAAATGAGGTTTGGGTTGGTTTGGAGAAAATAAAGGAGAAGGGGAAAAGCTGGGCTTGATTAGTACATGGGCTTTGGTTTCTAATTAATTATTTTTTTTCATTTCTTTTCTTTATAAATAACTCTTGTATTTTATTTGTAAACAAAATTCCAATCTAATACAAATTGATTTACACATCATTCTAGGAAATATAATTTGATAACTACACAATTTAATTCAACTCAATATTGTTTCAGTCTAATTAATTATTCAATATATTCACACAAATAATTTTATTTTCCCACCATTTCAATGATATAAAATTTATTTACACTTTCAAAATATTTTATATTTGATTAAAACATTTTACTCAATTTCAATATATTATTCAAAATAAATTTATTATTACTAAATAATATTTATATAAATGAAATAATAAAAAATTAAAAATCAAATTTAAACGTTCTATTTTAAATAAATTTATTTAATATTACGGTGTAGAAAGCAAGGCTGTTACAGACTTCCTCCTTGGCTCCTTATGAAAATTGTGTCCTCGTAGTTTCTTATAGGGAAATGTCAAACAAAACTCAAACTCTAAAATTTCTTTGTATTCCACAACCTTCTATCAAACTAAAACTACACATTCCTTTATGTGGTTCTATTTCCAATTTCTCTTATCATATGCTATAATTTAAATATATTCAATTCAACGACTTTCTATTTTCGCATACGATAAAATTTCTGTAAAAAATTTCTAAATGTTGAATTTTTTTGAAGAATTTCAGCAGAGTCTCCTTTGTATGGAGAGTGTTTTGAAAAATCAAAACACAATATCACAATAAATTACAACCCAATCAAGAGGCATCCCAAAACGCGGGAAACAACACAATATCACATCACATCATAAAAATGTACTTTTATTTAGCATTTAAAGCAAGTTATCTTATTCTTATGCAAACAAAAGCAAACCAACATCGTTGACTAATCCAAGTTTGCTTCATAAATACCTATTCTCAATCTCAATTTCAAATGTTAGTCGCATATAAAGATATGTAAGAAGCGTGCATTCATTAAATGTAGAAACAACATCACTTTTATATTTAAACCATTTTCTAACCAAATTTTAAAGGTCAAAACAACTAAATAAAGTAATGGTCTCTAAGAATGAATTGTTACATAGTGAATTTTATCTCCAAAACAACTTTCAGATTGTAGAAATTAGGTTTGCAACTCGAGCTATGGGGAATTTTCTAAAAGGCATCAGTTCGGGTTTTATAATAAATACGCAGGCCCGCTTTTGTAGTTTGCATTTTTAGCCTAGAAAATGTCAAAATTTTACGACACTTAAACAAAAGTTGTTTGTTGGGTTCTTAGCTTTCTAAAAAGTCAAATTCGGACAAACCGTTTGAAAGTTATGCTTAATCGAACACAACACTATATTCAGACCAGTTCAGGTTTAAAGTGAAGGAGCAAGTGCAAATGCACAAAAAGAAGTAAAAACAAGTTTAGTTTTAAAGTGCAGAAGCAAGTGGAAGTGCACAAGGCAAGCACACAAAGGAAACACACAAGGAAATGTGCAAAACATAGAGATGCAATACCACAACCAAGTCATGCACACGCAGACAAGCTTGAAGTCAAGAACACCAAGGACAGCAAGCACTCTGGCAAGCACAAGCACACAAGGGAAGCACAAGAAAGCTTCAAATGAAGTTTAGATTTCAAGAACATATTTAAGCACATAAGGCAAGTATGAGCACACACAGAGCAAGCACGTCAGGGCCCGCAAGCAAAACACACATACATACAAGCTCAAACAAGAAATAATCGAGCGTACAGATTAATGTCGAACAACCACAAATTAATCTCAAAGTTGAATAATTCAAAGCCAGGAACGAATTTGTACAAAAAAATCAAGCCAATGTTCAAATCAAAAGTCAAACTAATAATAACCAGAAGCCAGTGCAAAAATCAAGGTTGATATATTCAAACAATAAATCATGAAATATATTAAAAACAAGAATTTTTATTTAAATCAACGACTATATAAATATTAAATATACTATTCCATTTTATTTATTCAATACTAAAATAAAGATTAATTTTTTTCACAAAACCCAATATATATATATATATTCAAAATCTTCAAAAGCACTTCTTGGGTTAAAATATAATTTATAAATGTCTTCGTTCAATGTCTCACATTTAATACTATTTATTTTTTTATTTTTTTCCATATTCTAAACTACAAGATATAACACAAATTCTTTTATATATATATATACACACACACACACATCCTAAATGTTTCTTTTACTAAAAATTTCTTTTGGTTCAAACATAACAAACACACACACACACAGATATATATATATATATATATATATTTATATATTGTGTGTGTTTACATATAGTAGTCCATAGATTAATTTATATTAAAATATACAACGTTGTCATGCCATAGATTTTAGCGATTCATTTCACCAATTGATTGCAATATTGACTATCTAGGATTTAATATCAACATTATCTCGCCAGTGATCTCAACTTTAAAATAACATCTAATGGCTGCATACGTTATTCAAAAATATTTAAACCTTGAAAAATAATATTCTCCATTTTATAAAATAATATATTACTTTATAAAACAATGCACAATTTTAAGTAAAATATTTCTTATACCATTTCGAAAATTGCATGTCGAACTGCCTCGTATAAGCGTTTGGGAATCCCTATCGATAACGCTGATTAGACGTATCAACCAAGATTCTTAAAACACTCTACGGTCAATCTAACACCAATACAAACTACTAAAATATTTTCAACCACTATATAAATATTATTCATGTTTTATTAAATCATATTCTTATTTGAAACAAAATATAAAACTTCAGAATTCGTATATACATTCAATTCAACAATCATTAATGATAATACAAATCATCACACATCCATAATATCAATCAAGCATTCTATTAATTTAAATTAATTTCTCATTCACATCTTTAATTATATTTTATTATTATTATTATTATTATTTCTTAAATAGATTTCATTATATCTTAACGGTTTGGATTTGGATAAATTATTGGATTCTACTAATATTTGGCACTGTCTAGATTGAAGGGGGTATTTAAATATTTGAGTGATAGCTTCTACCCAATTTCCACATTGTAGACTAGACTAAATGAAAAAATATATAACCAAACGCACATCAATAAACAAACAAACGTCTTCAGCGGAAAGCTATTTATCAACATCCGTTATGCACTCTGATCACTACTATATCCTTCTAATCAATTAGCCTCATCATAGTTTAGAGTTATGAAGCATTCATAATTAAAATTTTGAATTAGGGTCTTTTATAGCTTCTCTAAACGAGCCACTTCATTATTATTCAAGCCACATAGAGATTAATTTAATAACTCTAATACCGACACTATGGGTCTGGCTAACAACTATTTATTTCACTACCTCCATCAACAACTTAAACTCCACAAGGAGACAAACACACAGAGTGATAGAGATAAAAATAATATATATAGTATGAAAAATAATAAGTGCATCCCCAGATGATTACTCCAGTAATCATTGTAGACTCCTACTTTCCCTTTAATATAGGGTAGCTGCTTAACACTTCCAAGGAGACAGTGACTCTAAGATCAAGACTCGTGTCTCTTATATATTATGTATTGTTCTGAACCTGCTTTGATACCAAATGAAACACCTCCACCTCTATATCCATACTATCCAAGAGTACTACAAAGAAATACTATCGAATGATACAGAGAATAAGACGATATAGGGTATACACGTGAATATTCCATTGGGCTAACACTGCACATATCTAAACATCAAATAAATAATTCACCTATACATATTGTAACAACCCGAAATTTAACTCATAATAATTAATTCGTTAATTAATTAAATAATAAAATAAATTTGTGAAATTATCAGAATTGAGCCACGGGAATTGCACCATTGTGTCTGTGGTAATTTTCTGGTCAATTTCCATATATAGAACGTCAGAAACCGAGCTAATATGACCAAGATACAAAATAAGCAGAAATAGAAGAGAATATATATATAAGGCAAGTCGACCGACCGGTCGACCTGGGCACCAGGCGGTCGACCGCCCAGTCGACCCACCTCCCTTAATTACGAACGAACGTTCCAGAGCGAATTTTTCTGACTTAATGACGTGTTTTGCATTCTTTACCTCAATCTGGTCCTTCCATTCTTGTATCTGATGGCTCCTATTCAGCATATGACGTGGTTGCATCCCATTCAATCTTCAAAATCCAATGGTTTGAGATCCAATTCTACCCCTATAAATAGACCCCTAGACCTAACACTTTTTCTCATTCTAGGTTTTCTCCAATTTGGTTCACTTTTCTAGGAAGGACCCTAAACGGAATAATTTTTCCAAGGAGAAAATCGTTATATATTAAATTATTTTACAACTCTAAGTGGATCCGGGAAGTCCAAAGAAAGAGCTTAGGACCGGAGATGAGCGATTGTAATTATTTTAGATTTCTTTAAGTAATTTAAAATAATAGGGTTTCCAATAGTTGTAGTTTTACTATGATTTTTGGAATAGCCTTTTCAGTAGTTTATTTACAGTTTTTAGAATTATTTTCAGTCTATTTTCTTTCAACTATTCTTTTTAGTAATTTTATTTTATTTCTATTAATTATAGCTTTTTTGTTTATTTGCAGTTTATTTACAGTATTTTAGTTTATTTACTGTTATTTATACGTTATATACATCTTCTTTCTACACTTTGGATTTTCTTCTATTTTCAGTTTCTTTTATTCCTCCTTCTTCTTCGTGATTAGAATAGGATTAACGCGAATATGGATTAAATTGTAAGAAAACTGAAATAATGGAATATAAGATGTAAATTACAAAGACTGTAATATAAATGGAATTGGAACGAAATTATGCCTAATTGGACTGAAATTATGCCTAATTATGACATTAATTAGATTGAATTAAAAAGATTGGCCTAGTTATAACTTAGAATTATAACTAAAAAGAGTAAAAGATGAAAGAGGCTTATTTTCACACTTAGACCTTGGGTTAAGTAATAAGCATGATTATAACATAGGTTATAGTAAGAAAAAAGAACAGAATAAGGCTTATTTTAAGACTTAGAATAAATTAATAAGCACAGATAGTAGAGAAAAGTGTAAAGGCTTATTTAAATAATTTATCTAAGTTAATAATCAAAGATGAAAGTAGGACCTGTACCAAATAGCATTCCATATTAGACAAAACGGTGGTCTCACATTAGCCTGAAGTGAGAGGAGGGCACGCTTATGCTAAAAATGGTAGTAATTGGTCAATTAGAAGTCCAAATCATGGGGGATTTGGATAAAGGACGCAACTAGATATTGTTTGGATGACGGGCCAGTACTAACAAAATTTCCCCTATTTTCTATGGACACATGGTTGTCTTACATTAGCCTTAAGTGAGACGAGGGGCACGCTTATGCTGAAGTTTGAGGTAATAAGAAGACCCAATAGATGGAGCAAAAGGTAGCATGGGCATGGTGGCAGTTACATGTGCGACTTCCATTCTGGTGCTCAGTAATCGCTATGAGTTCCAAGCGCTTAGTATGTGTGTCTTTCGTAGACACCATTGCCTTCTGTGTAGGGAGCTATGTATCGTCTGGATCCACAGTGGTTCTTTGTGCATCTTTCGTAGATACCATTGGCTGCTGTGTAGGGAGTTACCTAGTCTCTGGTCCATAGTAAGGTCTATGGAGTAGCAGGCCGATCGAAGGGTAGAATTAGGAATTCAGCCTAATTATAGGATTAGGAATTCAGCCTAATCAAAGCAGCTATCAAGAACAAGTGAAATCAATCAAAGTTAACCTATCTTATAGTTGGTAAATTATGATGGGTAAATGACTGTACGTAAGACACGAAGTCCCAAGTAGAGTCATGACTCATAAGAATATAAATATTACGTGTCTATCTACTGCACATACCAAAACCAGACATAAGACTGGAAGAATGTCCGCTTGCTCTATGAGCCACATGCGTGTGTATCTAACACAACCCTTACAGTTATCAGTTATCTCCCCTCAGTATCGTGACAAGATCTACCTATATGCTCGTTTACGCGAGGACTCACCCGATCACGACCCGGCATAAGCCCCTATAGGTAACTGACTACTGGCCCAGGTGACATATGGGCGAATGCACACATCGATAGCACATACATAACGAACCAGATTTTCGACCCTCGAAAATTGACACTAATACATCCACTGTATCACATGCCGAGCAATCGAATGTTGGAAAACCCGATTATTAAGGGAAAAGAAGAAGAAAGAAGATAAGAAGAAAACTAAACAACATAGAATCTCACAGCGGAACGAATAATCTATAATATATCACAAGTCCTTACGCAAAAGCAAAACTGTAATATGTATATATACAAACATCAATTAGAGTATACTAATCTATTTCAGCCTGGACAGTTATAGCAGTCCGTCCTCACAATTGCTGATAACACACCAATGGATACAGCGGAAGATATAACCATCTACGTGAATACGTCTCTGGGCCTCCAAGTCGTCTCTTAAAGCTCCAAGCATCTAATCTAATCTGTAATATGCTCGGTCTAACCCGAGCATTATAATAAAATAACACCCGAGTCAGTCAAGAAAACCAACGTGAGAAAAACACACCTAAATGGATTTTAAGTTATCAAAACCTTTCAAATAAAAAGTATCTCGTAAGACCACGCCGCACATAAACACGGACGGGTTTTACCTTACGATAACCAAAACATTTTCTATCAACTCATTTGATATTATAATAGTGTCTATAAACAAATACTTATTAATCTTAGCCGAAATTATTACATTAATTAAATTCTAGCATACTAGATTCTACAATCAAAATCGTAAAGGCATGTATTGGAGAATGGATTCCATACTATGACCAGGTAAGGAACTACCTCCGATGGGTACATCTCTAGAACAATGCACCCGGGTCTGACAAGAACATCTTGTACCATGCCTAGGGCTGTTATGGTAACGGTTACTGTTACCGTTATGCATTTACCGTTACCGTACCGTTTTCATCGGTAAATCCAAAACGCTTACCGTTACCGTTACCGATACTATCGGTATACCGACTGTCGGTATACCGACTGTCGGTATACCGAAACATCGGTAACCGTTTTGTCGGTAACGGTAAATTACCGCTACCTGAAAACATTCAAAATACAATGATTTTTCATCGAAACCAAGCATCAACAATCCACAAATAGCTAACAACCATGTAGAGTAGAAAGACAACACAAACATGCTAACATTTAAGTGAAACAAACCCATATACATGCTACATAATATCAGCCTTACATCATTTCATTAGCATGTAGCAACCAAAAAATTAGAACAAGTAGCAACCAGAAAATTAGAACATCAATTCCAACAGACCCAAACTTAAATTTACTGATTTGCTTAAAGTTATATCAAGTTATCTAGAGTAAAAGCTACTTCTCCCACCACTGGAGTCAATTAAGCAAATTTTCCTTTTTAGCGGCTGTAGCTATAACCGGTACATCATGGAAGAATTTGATTGCCATTACCACTTCACTATCTCCTTGGTCTCTCCAAAAGAAGGTTCAACTGCCATTTTTTTCCCTATTACTAGTCCTAATACACTAATAGTATCACCCCGAAGCTGCATGCATTTATCATCCCCGCTTTGTGTACATTTCTGAAAGGTATATCTGTTTTTTACCTTTTTTATTTTACATATTATATTTATGGATAATGATCATGAAGGTAGTAGTGGTACCCATTGATCCAAATTTATGGATAGTGATCAGGAAGATAGCAGTATCCCTTTGTACTCTCTAAGCTGTTTTTGAGACTGGAAATAGGAAGTGTATATCCGTTCGTCAAGTAATTGAAATGGACATGCGCTTTGCTCATTCAAACTTTTTTACAAATGTTACCGAATTCCTTAAGTAATTTTCCCTGAGTTTAATGTCCACTTCTCGCATTACAGATGTCGTATGTGTATGTGAATGTGTATTCATTAATCTATAAATGACAAGATATTTTATAATCTGTTACCTGTAGATGCCATCTGCTTCAAGTATAGGAAGTTGTCTAAATCGTTTTAGTGTTATAAAAAGGAGTTTTGACCACTTGTCCCCGTTACAGTTAGCTTTCAATTACTGTGATTTAATTCAACATTATTATTGACATATAACAGTATACGTACACTTTGGAATGATGTAATGGAAGAAAATAGCCATCATCTATATTATGCATAACTGGAAATGAGCTATTTTATATGTGTGTAAGGGAATATAAACTTACGAAATGATGTAGAGTGTTCACCAAGTGTAGAGTGCAGTCACATACTCTGATAACAACTTACGAGAATATGTGATGTTACCTAAAAGGAAAGAAAAAATTGACATAAATTAAAAAGCAAAGCTACAAATAAGACTTACAATGAAGTATTCGATTCTGGCCACAAACCCAAAAATAACAATCGAAAATTCGAAATCAAGATGAAAGAGGAAAATAAATTACCAAGTGTAGAGTGCAGTAACTTCCTTCGTTTAATGCTTAATTAATCCGCTTCTTTTGTTTTATTTTAGAATTGGAAGGAGAAGGAAAAGGGGAAAGGAGGAAGAATGATGGAGAGTTGGAGACGACCAAATGAAGAAAAAATAAAAACGTAAAAAGTAAAAAAGAAAAGAGCGGTTGTGTAAAAAGGTGAAACCCTAACAAAGCAATTAGCAGCAGAACGCTAATCCAAGATTCCAACGGATAAAAATACTTTACATAAAAAAAGGAAAGGAAAAATCAATGTGTCGGTAATTTACCGATACCGTCGGTTCAAAAAAAAATTTACCGATACTTTACCGCTCAAAACGGTAAGATTACCGTTACCGTACCGAATGTATCGGTATACCATTTTATTCTGTAATCGGTAACCGATTTATCGGTAACGGTATGGTAACGGTAAATTTACCGTTACCATAACAGCCCTAACCATGCCACACAGAACCGACCTACGAATTGACTAGTAGTACCGAATATGTCATCATCCCGGTCTTCCAACCTTAATCGAGATCTCTCATGCACAACCATCCATAATAATAGGGTAACCTAGAAAGATGATGACATACCCTGATGGGAGCGACCCACTTAGCTTTGCTGCATGCGCTGTTTTAGTAATTTTCCGGTTGATGAGGCTTGAGGCTACGTTTTACCTTTATATAGCAAACCATCTTGGAATGCTAACACCGCCCTCTAGGCATAAATGCAATGCTAGCATTCATCCAGACAAGTTCGTTCTGGGACTGAACGAAACCGAAGGCACTATTCTCTATTTCATCCATTACGGGGAATCCCTCCCTAGGAAAATAGAGAAAAAGCCCATGCATTTAACTCCGTCTTTGGCTATCTTTAACATATTCCAATTCGCAATGCTTATGCTAATTCGAAGTGGTTTTGGATAACCCGATCCCGGTCTCTTTGAACTAACAACGATAGTTTAAAATTGGCCAATACTTTGATAGTCGGCTATTTAACTATCAAAGGAACATACATTCATCTAAAGCCTTATTTCCAAATGGAAATACTACTGGTTAAGCACCAAGCAACACCGAGCCTTTTTAATTAATCCTTTAATTAACTTTTTGTTAATTAATCACTTTCCAAATATTTATCACAAAATATCTTTACAAAGATACAATCTCAAAATCACTTTTATCCCTACGATATTTGGAAAACATTTCCATATACTTATCTCAACGGTATAAGTATATTCACAAACAATTTCATTTTCTACACTTAGAAAATATCTCTATATACTTAAATCAAATAAGTATATTTACCCTCTTGGAGAAAACTCCTTATCTCCAAAACACACTTTATTAGGTTAAAACGAATGTTGCGTAAAACATCGTCATGACAACCCAAACCACTAGTATAGGGATTCAACTAACTATATTGAATATCAATCTTCGATATCGAACTTCAACTATTTATTAGTTAACAATGAAGTCAATCAAGTTGGGGTATCATTACCTCTCAAACCTTGACCGAACAACATTCTTAACATCAAAAAAGACAAGAGTTACCCATCTCGAATATCAACATCAAATATAGAATATATGCATAAATCCCTTATGCTATATATAAAATATTTCTTTTCGAAATAATTTACTATAACAACAGTGTTATAGTATATTTCTTCCTTACTTCTTACGAAAACGTCTATTAGAACAATAAATGTTGAAATCTATGTTTTCGTTACCTAACACATTTTAAAATCACTTTAAAAATCATTTAAACTTCATTTAAAAATATCGCTTTCAAAACCATTACTAAAAAGATTATTCACTTTAAAACGTATACGTATTTCCTTATATAAAATCCACCTTTAAAACTCAACATAAAATATTTCTCTATTTATGAAACTATGTTTATAAATCCCACTCTTATTCTAAAACTTCCCTTTTATAAAATTTCTTTATTCATAAAATTCCTTTTTATAAATCTACTTCTTTATAAATTCCATTTGTTATCAAAATCCATTCATAAGTATCGATTTCAAATCCATTTTCATATTTATAAACCAATGTTTAAAATCCTCATTTCTGTTTTATAAAACACCGTTCAACATCCCAAATTCATTCCAACGTTATATTTTTCAAAATAGAATTAACTACTTTTCTAAAACAACCATTTCCCATATTACTATAAATCCACTGATGTGGTTTATTTGTCCAATTTGCCAAATTATAATATTTCCCATAATTTATAAACATCGTTTATAAATCTATCGTTTCATTTTATAAACTCTTCCTTATTTACAAAATATCATATTTTAAATTTATACTTAATATATAATTATATAATTTTAAAATAACAGTTAAATAATGTTTTATACAAAGATATTTCTATCTTTTTTTAGTCATATTCCTTTAATATTAAACGGACTTAATAATTTATATTTTAAACTCATATAATATGGTCTAGAAAAATCTCTATTTAATATATTCCATAAAACTATTAATTTAATATCCAAAAATCATATTATTATTATTTATACAAAAATAGCTTCTTAATAATTCAAATTAATTAATAAACATATTTAATTTCGAAAACCGTTTAAAAACACAATCTTCACTTAATAGTATTTCAGAAATACTAAAAAGAGGCATAGTGCTACCGTAGCACTAAATAGGGAAAATTATATCAATGTCATCACATATGTCATCTAACACATCATATATCACTATATATGAAAATTAAATTAACATTGCGAGGAATCCAGTTGGATCCCTCCAACCTGCTCCACCTGCATCACAAATCACATGCAATATATAATCATAAAATAAAATCAACTGCTTCGAGGCGGGATCGTATACAAGGGTCATTCGCTCATACACGGGAACGTATAGGGTCTCATCCACTCCAATAGGCGGGTATATATATCCAGCTACTAATAATATAGTAAACAACCAAACAAGCAATCATAAGCAACAAACAACATAAATAAAATTATTCCCACTTATATAAAATATAAGTGACTAGAGAGAGTGAGTTTTACTCATAATTATTCCAGTTGTTGCTTTCGCATTCTGGTGCCATCTAAATTCGAACAGCGTTCGAATTTAGCGCAAAATTCCAATAGCTCCAATTCATACCAAATCAATTCCATAGCGTAGACTCGTTACTACAAACGTAACGTAAAAAACAGCGTTCACATCTGACCTTGCATCAACAAATTATATAAATTATAAGAATTAGGGTTAGTTAAACAAATTAATTAATCAATCACACTTATAAATATTTAGTTACCCTACATTTATAACCCGGTCCAAAGCAAAAGCCCACCCGCACTTCTTCCAAAAACAACCCCGCCAAAAATAGCTACTCCCCAAACTCCATTGTTGCATCTTTGACTGGCCAATGCTCCTCCTCCGGTGTATGAAATCCCACACCGCCTCTACCGTCGAACTCCTCGGCCAAAACATTCTAACCCAGTCACCACGAAGTTGAGCACGACCTCCCATAATACATCGCGACCTGGCGCGGCCATCAACCAACCCCCAAATGTCGGACCCACCTCTGACCAGCCGTACATCACCAAGAACTCGCAGGAGAAACCAATCGACCTCACAACCGCTAATATATCCTCCATTATTCAAACCGATGGCCAAATTCTTAACAATCTAAAACCCTAGTACCAACTTTCCAAAATCGAGAACCATGAAACACTGCCGCACCTACCAAAAAGCATATCAAAATGAAGCTTCTTCTTCATGGATTCCATAGAAACAAACGTTGGAATTTTACATTGAGAATTTGATTTTTAATTGGAATTTAAAGAAGCGCATTCTCGTTTTTCCCTTCTTCTTTTTTCAATCTTTGTATCGCTATAACTCATAAGAGAAGAGAGGCAGAGAAACATTAATGACATAGTCGGCCTTGATTTTGATTTGAGTAATTTTTGAATTTTATAAAGAAAAAGTCCTTATTTTGAGATTTTTAATGGAGAGTGATTTCTTTGTTTGCTGACATGATGAAAGAAAAGAGATGGGGAGAGAAATAATGTGTGCTGAGGAGTACGAATTGGAACAAGAAAACAGAAGGGTATGCTGAGAATACAGATTGTTGGGTGAGTTAAAAAAAATTATATTTTTATTCAAATTACCGGCGTCTCGCTGTACCATTTTCCGTTATCGTATGGACTCCAAA
Source organism: Allium fistulosum (assembly GCA_030737815.1). Taxonomy (NCBI): domain Eukaryota; kingdom Viridiplantae; phylum Streptophyta; class Magnoliopsida; order Asparagales; family Amaryllidaceae; genus Allium; species Allium fistulosum. Next base: position 1,185,106,875 of record CM060904.1, on the reverse strand, counting down.
TCAATAAAACAAAAATACGGTCGTGCTCAAAACAACGAGGTGATCCCAAAACAATAATAATATACACCGGTTATTGAGTTCTATAAAATCACAAAACACTGCTATTTGACGATAAAACGTCATACAACAATTTAAAATTTTCCCAAATTAAAATTTATGGAAAAATCAATTAAATTAAATTAAAAATACATCAACAGAAATCGAGTTGAAATAACAAAAAATTATTTCCTGATTTATTTGTTCGAACTGTTAATCACTACAAATCAATTACAATTGAATTCATCGTTGTTATTAACTTATGTAAAAGAGTTAAATAAGTCCTTTAAATCAATCAGATAGATATTCAATTTAAAATTCAGTTATTTGATCCATTATCCAAATATAAATTGTTCAATCAAATATTTTAACTAACTCTATATTTGAATTCCAGTTATTCAACTTCAATTAAATCCTTATGTTTTTGGATTTTTAGTTATTTAACCTTTTGAACCAATAATTTAATATTTAGATTAATTAAATATTCCAAAATCAAATGTCCAAAATTCTGGGTCGTTACAACATAGCTAGATAGATATAAGGGTGCCACGGATCTGGGGCGCGACCCCACGATCAAGCTGCCTGGGTGGATACTCGCTATTCTGGTTCATTGTTGAATCATATAGAAAGTTGCACAAAAATAGATAGACACATAGTATATATACTCAATAGCTAACACATAGCTCTACGTATATGCCGATACATGGCTCTATATATTGCCCGATACATAGCTCGTTACAATTTTCGGCACACGACTATATATGTGACTAACTACAGTGAGCCCATCATTCATTCCATCTAAGTCACAAAGAATGTTTTCCCGTCACGTGAGTGTCATCTACGTACAATGAATAATCGAATAAATATCACAATGACGTCTCATACCACTCATGCATTTATTCACTACTTATAAACTACACTCAATCTCCATAATATTCTATATAATGAGTCCAAGAATACGAATAAATATTACCGAAAGTCCCATACTTGACGGTATTATAACTCTGTTTATTCAGATTTCTTACCACATAGAATTTAAATATCATAAATCATATAGAAAGATGTCATCAACGTATCACATTAAAACCATCAAGCAAAATCATTACAATGTCGAAATCAGTATAGGAAAATAAGAAATCAAAAAATGTAGAAATCATACATGAAAATCCTAATTTAATTCAGAAATGAAATGATAATAATAATAATAAAGCTCAACAAAATCTTTCATTAAACATTTAAACCAAATATTCGAATATGTAAATATGTGTGTGTGTATCACACTTTAATAATTTATAAGTATTCATATTATTAGTGAAATACACTTTAAAATACTTAAACTATCAATCTGAAAATATTTCATATTTTTCATAATTTTATAGCCTTTTAAATAATTAATTAAAACCATATATAAAATTTTATTTTCAATAAATTACTTATTTTAAGTAAAATTTTCTTCAATAAATCTATATTCTAGAACTAGTAAAACTAGTAAAACATTTATATATTAAATAATTTCATATCATTTACATAATATCAAAATTAAAGATTTAAAACTATAATTTACCTTCAAATCCTTGCATACAGACACACACACATACATATGTATGTATGTATGTATGTATGTATGTATGTATGTATGTATGTATGTATGTAACATTCAAAATTACTTTACCAGTCAAATATAACTTATAGAGGTTACCATAATGAAATTCTGTTTTGAAATAAATTTATAAACCTCCAAAATAAATTATATTTATTTCAAACAATTGAATATTATTTCGACTTTCCAATCGTGTCACCACCAACCTACAACCATCACCACCGTTTACCACCTTCGAGCCTAATTCATCGCCATCATCCACTTTATGCAACCGCTCCTCCTTTAGGTCAGCATGCATATGACTTCACCCATGTTGAGGCATCACGTCCATCGCCAACTGCAAGCATTTTCCCCTCCTCGCGACATTGTCGATGAGCCAGGCAACTGCCTTCGTATGCAATATCATCATTTTTCATTTTTTTTTCTTTCATTTTTATTCCTTTTCACATGTGTGAAGATTTGGAAATTTTTTTGAGTTAGGAGGTAGATACTTGGGTTAGAACAAAAGTAAAAATGGGGTTTGGGTTGGTTTGGAGAAAATAAAGGAGAGGGGGACAAGAATGGGCTTGGTTAGTACATGGGCTTTTTTAATTAATTTTTTTTTTCATTTCTTTTCTTTATAAATAATTCTTCTATTTTATTTGTAAATAAAATTCCAATCTAATATAAGTTGATTTAGACCTCATTATAGGAAATATAATTTGATAACCACACAATTTCATTCAACTCGATATTGTTTCACTTTAACTAATTATTCAATATATTCACATAAATATATTTTTCCATTATTTCAATGATATTAAACTTAGTTACACTTTCACAATATTTTATATTTAATTAAAAAAATTTACTTGATTTCAATGTATTATTCAAAATGAATTTATTAATTTAATTTAATTTATTAAAAAATCTTCTATTAAATAATATTTACTTCAGTAAAAATTTATTTTCAGACATAATAATTATTAAAAATCAAATTTAAGCGTTTTATTTTAATTAAATTTATTTAGTCGTAGAAAGCAAAGTTGTTACACCAAGGCTCCATCATTCATGCAGCTTTTTTTCATATATTGAATTTGATTTGGGAGAAAAATTAAGGCAATTAGTGAAGAGCAGGGTTAGGGTTAGCTAAAAGGGAAAATAAGGAATGCAATATGGGCTTGGGCTTGGGCTTAGCTTTCATTAATTAATTATTTAATTTCCCTTCATTTCCTTTTAAATTACTCTATTATTAATTTATAATTAAATTCCAATTTAATTTTAATTGATTTACACTTCATTCTACAAAGTATATTTTGATAATTAGACAATTTTATCCATTTTAATACTATTTATTTTTATTTGATTATTTATTGTATTAACGTAAAGTAAATTTATTTTTTAATATTTTAATCGCATAAAAATTATTTATGCTTTAAATATATTTTATGTTTAATTAAAATATTTTATTCAATTTATAAAACAAAATCCTTTATTAAATAGACTTTAAAATAATAATTACCATTCGAATATTTCTATTTTAATTAAATTTACATATTATTATGTCATAGAAAGTAGGTTTGCAACATGTGGTTTCAAATATTGAATCATCAACAACATTTGAAATGAAGAGATTCTCTTGTGGATGTGGGTATGTAGTTGAAGAAGTGATTGGGGTGAAGAAATTCCATATTTGATCAGTTTATTTATTAACATGTTTATGCATATACGATTGTTTTGACTACTTATATTCTACCCCTTCTCATAATGAAAATTTGCGCTTACTCTTAATTTCTTTTATTTGGCAAACTTGATGCTTTTTCTTTGTTATTTTCTTTCATGTAAATAATAATGTGTTGGGCGAGTTCAAATCTATCACCTCTCTCATACATCTTTACTGCAATATTAACAAGTTCAGAATACTTTTATAACTCAATGTCCATACAATTTCTTCCTTGATCGATACATACATGGTGAATAGTATGACTTTTTATATTTAATACTAATTCCTAAGCTTGAATAATAACGTGGGTTGCAGAATTATGGATCTTAAGACTAATTAAACACTAGAGGGGGGTGATGGTATTTTCTAATTGATGTAAATCCTTTTGAATTTCTTTCAAGTTAAATATTAAATCATAGATTTACAACACAAAATTATACTATTAAACAGTCATAGATGCAATCATAGATAAAAATAAAAGCAGTAAAGCAGAGTAAAGAGTTAGAGAGATGACATTGGGGATTTTATACAGGTTCGGAATTCTCCTACGTCCAGTCCTGTACAATTTCTTATACATATTTCTTTTCAAATGTCAATCTTTAACTGACCAGAAGACAAACCCAAATATAATGTTGATTTCAAGGCTATCCTTAATTTCTTAGCTTAAGGTAGACTCACTTGATTTGTACAGGCTACAAGCACACACACTAGATTTCTGGGCTACTAATCGCACCCATTTGATTTGAATGGGCTACAAGCACACCCACTTGATTTGAACGGGCTACAATCACACCTAAGTAAATACAAATAGAGTTGATAGTTTTTCCAAAGATAATATCTTGAACTTTGGATACAATGGATCATGTAGCCTCTTAGATGGCACTTTGATCTTTGAATTGAGAGAGAGATGTTTCCAAAATGGTAAGAAAGTAAAGAAGTATGACTGATTATATATGATTTTGAAGAGATTTGAATATATTTTTCAATGGAATTTTCAAGAGAGTAAGAGGAGGGAAGAAAATAAGTAATTAGTTATCAAAAAATTCGTTTGCACTCTCCTTTATATAGTAAATCAACAGATGTGTTCGTCCGTGAAGAGTTGCAACGAATCAACACTCCCTATGAAAATTTGAAAACCTCTTGGCAGCATGTATGTGACATACTCTATGCGTATATGTCGATATATGCATGTATATTTTAAAAACTTATTTCTTTTAAAATGTTTAGAAAATCCTGTACTTTGTAAAATAGTTTGAACATAGTTTATAAACATTTTGAACTTTGAAAAACTTTAAGAAAATATTTTGAAATTTATTTTGAAAATTTATTTTTTTTAAAATATAAAAGATAGAAAAATAGAAGATAGAGATCAAAGATTGCTATCAAGGACTTTAACAATATAAGCTATGACTCTATACGCTAAATTATAATCTTGAGATCTTTATATCTTGGTCTTTTTACTCATGAGTCTTCGTGTCTATCTTTTGAGTCTTTATATTGTACAGTCTTCGATTCAACATCTGTGTAATTTTCTGCACTATATACTATATAACTTGGTAAAACATTAGTATCTGTATTTTATATGATTGTATATGGTTGTTGTCATCAAAATTAATAACTAAGGTATTAACAAATAAAACTTGCATTTAATTTGAAAACATGTAACGCATAAAATACAATAAATACCTACATAATACTATTTTATTCATATAAAGTTACATGAAATAAATGGTAAAAAATATGGATAATCGTATTTATTAATTAACTTTCCTTAATTTTCTTGCAAGTAATTAGCATGCCAATTTAGGCACAGTCTGGTTTAATCAAAATCAAAATCGACCCAGCTAATCTTTGACCAATAAGCCCCCATCGGCCCAAGCTAAAGTTGGCCCCAGGCCAGCCCATCTACTTGATAGCTCATCAAGTTGACGACTGACCAGCTTAACTTGAAGTGGCTTCAACAGCCAACTCACCAAACGAGGATAGAACTACGCATTGCCCAACCCAGTCCATACTGGCCCAACTTTCTATCGACCGGCTCTCTCATGCCAGCCCACACTTGCTATGGCTTTAGGTCAAACTACCTATTCAACACCACCCAAGCTAATTTTCGGTCGGATCTTTAGACAAGACTAGCTCAAGTGTGAACCATCTTTGGCTCGACTTCATCACAACCGCCTTCAACCGGTCCTAAGCATCCCATCTCGTCATCTCATAGCTGACTTGACACCTTTCTTGTAATTTGGCACTAGTCAGCTCTCCTCAACAAACATGCATTAAGCAACCAGTTTGTTTGTAGCAATCTGCATCCAGTTTGGCTCCAAACTAGCTTATCAAGACTGGATCTATGATACCCCATAAGATTAATAGTAATCAATTAATAATTATTAAGGCTCAATAATGCTTTCAAAGACTAATACTTTAGATGTTAGGGTGTATTAAGTATTGGATGGTGGGAATTGGATGCAAAATTGGTTGGACCATACTCCAATGCGTAGGAGTGTGGAAATTATTGTGTGAAATAAAGGATTTTTGATTTTTGAAAACTTACATACATATATATTTGCATCATATTTTCAAAATATTTTTAAAAGAATGCATACATATAAGAGGTGCCGATTTATAATTTATTCAATATGCATATCATATATGTTGTGATACACCATGCACTTGTACACATTTGGCTACAAAAAATTTTGTACACTAATTAGTTGGATAGTTGAGATATTTGCGTGCTATGTTACATGATTCAATCCTTGAGAAATTTCGAGGATGAAATTCTTTTAAGGGGGAGAACATAACACACATTAAAATCAACAGTAATTAATAAATAATTATTAAATTTAAGTAAATGTTAGAGTTTGGCCATGAAAAATGCACCATTATGTTCGGGGTGATTTTCTGTGCAAATTTCATATTTGAAGTTTTGCTATTAGAGTTCAAACGAAGAAGTTATCAACGTTTGAAGTTTGAGGAACGAAAATAATTTGATAGGAAAAATAGGAAATAAATAATAATAAATGCGGGACACAAACACTTATAAGGGCGATCGACCAGTCTTGAAGGTGGGGGCTAGGGTTGAACCTTGGCTGAATGGGGTAGATTTAATTATTTAAATTTAACGGATACGATTGATTCGAGTGCCTATAAATACAGGTCTAACCCCCACTTCTCTTTTCATATTTTCTAATAAAGCAGTGAAACTCTACCATTTTCCCTTCTTCGCTATTTCTATTAATTATAAAATATTATATTATATGTGTATATAATCAGAGAAGGGCAGAAAATAAAAGAGAAGAAGAGAAGGAGCGAATTAATACTGCAGAATAAGGTAAATTTCATAACTGTAAATCTATATTTCCCTTAACCTCAAATCACTTCTCATATCTGTAATTCTAATAGTATGTGTATATATCTTGTTATACATATTCTTTAGGGAAAAAAATGGAAAAGGAGTCAAATCAAGGGGATGAATTCAGATTTGGGAGATTTGGAAAGCTTGAAAGGTGGGTGGGAAATTATCTGATTTATTTATAACATTGAAATTTATATCGTTGAATTTTATTTAATTATTATGCCTATATAAGATCCGATGAGTTATAGGCTTAAGAGGAATGTATAGGAATATCACCTACATATTATGTAAGATAGGTAATTTTGCCTACGAATGGTATTTTCACCCTAATATGGAAAGTTGAAAATCAATCCTTAAATTTGTTGAAGTTTAATGTTGATAAAGTTGTAAGGTTTATTTCAGATTTATAGTTGGGTTGTAAAATGTTAGTGTTAGTTAAATTGCCCTAATTTGACTTAGAATATGAATTTATATGTTTTAATTTATTGGGAGTGGGGTACAATATAGTTGTATCTATTTCCGTGTAATTTTCATAAATTATCTAATTCCACAAATGTATAAAAATTACGTCGTTTGAAATAATAAGGAATATACCAAAAATGAAAGAGATGTGCAAAGGTCACACTTTTGGTTAATTTATGGAAAGTTATAATGGTAATCCTCTTTGGAAGGATAGGTTTGATAAATTAAGCATGAAAAGGAATGTTCTAGTTTAGGAATTAATAGTTAGAAATAGGAACACACACACACACATGTATAACTGTGCTTACCGATTAAAAATAAAAAAAATCATAATATACATCGATATTCACATTGGTTATAATTAGGATGTCTAGTTATAAATAGCATAGCAAATTATAGGATTAAGAATTTTAGATGGAAAAGTGATAGTAATTCCAAAATTAATAGGGCAATTGTGCAGTTAAAAGGGAGTTATAGGAATTAAATAGGGACATATGTGTTTAATGGGACTAATTAAAGGATTTAATATGACATTTACGGAGAAATAAAATAGGCATAACAGGTTGAATTAGAATGAATAAATAAATGTTATTATAAATTATCCAAATAAAATAATAATGACCATTTATTGCGGACAATTGGCATTTATGGAATATAGTAAATAAGCGTATAAGATAGGAATTAAATGCTGGAAGGTAGTATAATTTTCATAGTGGGAAATAATACAGCCGTAATTATACATTTAGAATGAATGTGAATTAGTAGGTCTAGCCCAACATTTAAGCTTAGAATGGTTGGTTTGGTTTAATGGGTTGGGATGCGAGGTCAGTAAAGTTACACAATAAAAATCTGCCATTCATCTAGAGGCTACCAGCAGTTGTGTATACATTTGACTGATGTGGGACATCTTCAACCATAGGACCCATGGGAAAGGGATAGTGGTTGCATATAAGTAGGGAAAAATATACCAAGGGTTCGCTTCGAATTTGAAGTTTTAAATGGTCTAGTACTTTTTGGGAAATATGGTCTACTTTGTTTCTGATAAAAGATATTAAGTAACTGGAATGGGCATTTTCCTTGACTTACATTAGGTTAGTCTAGATGAGATTTCATCTATGGAAGGTCGATGGGCTATGTTAGTATTGTTGTTGAACTGGTATTTAGCAATGGGGCTGGCATATAGGCTATGATCACCAACAGTCCCGAGCGGTCGGTAAAAAAGACTCGGGTTATGCTCTAATGGGTTTCGCTTCCTACTAGTGCAGAATTCGTATGGGATAAGCACATACCTGAAAGTTTAATTAGTTAGTTATTTGTTTATCGGAGGTGAGCTACTTAACCCCTAGATGAGTCTTTGAGATGTGTTAGTAATGTAGTAAATAAATTACTAAGCCATATCTAAGGGTTATCGGTCTCTATAGTTAGAACCGATTGACTAGAAATTACGTTATGGAGAGCCCACTTTAGGGTTGAGGTATTAAATGGCCGTTGGTTCTGCCTCCCCTATTTAGAAGTATTAAGTGGCCGTGGTTTATGGGTAGTACAACATTTAGATATATAAGTATATTGGCATATATATATATATATAGTTATATCTCGGAGGAGGTTACAGATATAGTATGTGCACATAGGATTGAATGGATTAGTCATAAATAATAGACGTAGCACTTAAATAGGAATCAATCGACATGAATTAGTATTATAGATAAAGTATATAAATTTTCAATCACCGAAACGTTATTATGACCCCCTCCTCATTGCAACCCACATGATAGATTTTGGAGGGACGGGCTACTGGTGCAAGATGGGAATGGTAGATGATGAAGTCTTCTCATTCATGCTCGGCACTGATTATGCAACTAGATATCTAAGGAATACTATTGATTCCAAGGCAGCAGCCTCGGTTAGTATTTATGTCGTATTATATTTTTCTATTCCACTCTGAGTTTACGTAGATAGCTCTCTGATATACTTATATTTATTATATGTTACCAAATCCAACGATCTGTATCCTAATGGACTTGAGTTTCGATTTAGTCAAAATTCGAGTCCATTAAGATACGGGTTGTTACATTTGGTATTAGAGCTTAGGTTAGTCGATCATAGGAAATAGGATACGCTGAGAGAATGTTTTTGTACTTTTACCTATAATTATATATATATATATATTATATGCCAAACTCTATGAATTCCAACTATAGAAGTAGTTGCGACCATATTCTGAAAAAAATGGATGAGGCAACTATGAGTTGAAATAATGAATAGAGTTAAATTTATACATCTACCCCGATTACCCTATGGAGTGCAGGATGTAGCAAGGCAAACCAAGAAAAGCATGAGCACGACATATAGAAGGACCTTGGAAGTTAGATGGTACTCGACTCCTTTGTTGGGCCTAGGCTATCTTATGACCATGGATTTCGATGGATTGTCGATTGAAGACGTACATTTCATCCAGACAAATAGGAAGTAAGAACCTATGAGTTGCAAGCATTTGAAAGCAAGATGTGACAAAGGATTGATCAAGTTCCCGCGGAAGGTGTGCATTAATCACTATAAGAGGATAGCTAGATTTTTAGTTTATACTCTTAATAAGAAGAGGTTACAAGTAAAGGGATAAGAGAAGAAAAGTCCAAAAGAAAGGATGATTAAAGTCCATTTTTAAGTCCAGCCCTTTTTGAAAGCATTTGACAAAAAGATTTTTAAAATATCTTGAAACGTTTGAATGGGATTTTCAAAGGATTTTTAGGAAGTTGTTTTGAAAATGCAAGAAAATTTGGAATTCTAAGTTAAAATTGGTTGGGTCAAATTTTTTTGATTTAAAGGTTTTTGGTAAAGGGGTTTTTTGTTTTTGAATTGAATGGAAAAGAGAGCGCATGTTGGGCTCAATTATTTTTACTATTTTTGTAAATTTGGAAGTTCCTTTTTAAAATTCTTTCTAAAAGGCGGATAAATGGAAATGGTATTAATTGAAATAGGGTAAAGAAGGTAGAAGGGTAAGAACGCCCGATAATGAAGATATGAAGAATATTCTTGTATAGGAATAATATGGAGAAAAGCAGCTGAAATAGATTTATATGTATCCCTTTTCATTGAAGAAAATCCCAATGACTAAAGCAGTAGGCGAACGCACTGCAATGAGTCAATGGAGAAGACAATAAAAGAGGAAAAGAGCTACGTAAGGAGAAGCCACTTAAAAGCAATTTAGGTAGGAGAAATTTTAATAGTAGTAGTATTAGAAAATTTGAATAGAAGCCACGGTAGTAATTTATACTAAAATTTGATTAGTAATCTAGTTAGAAGTAGTATAGGAAATAAACAATAGAGATATGATAGGAGAGATGGGTTATTCCAATAAATATATGCAGTAATTGTGCATATCTTTTAAAAGTCCCACTTATGTGCTATTAGAATCTCCACTAAGATTGAAAGCGAAAATAACATGAGTAGTAGGAAAATAATAAAATGGAAGTTATTATCATCTACTCCAGTTTTCATTGTTTAAAGACGTTTTTGAAAATAATAGTTTGATATGAAATTAGGTTTTTGAATGCAAATAAACGTTTTGAGTAAAAAATCCCACTTTTAAAAACGTAAATTTCTACTATAGAAAGTCTTTGAAAAGGGAAAGATGGTTAGAATAGGAAACTTTTAATCGCTCCTTTTGGAAACCAAGCAGTTTTTGAATTTAATAAAAAAGTTTCTAAGTTTATGTTTTCAAAGATAAAATTTTTGGATGTTAGAAATTATGTGTTAGGTATTGGATTGTAGTAATTAGATTCAAAATTGATTGAACCATACTCCTACTCGTAGGAGTGTGACAATTATTATGTGAAAAAAAAAAGATTTTTGATTTTTGAAAACTTGCATACATATAGAACTGCCAATATATATAGGTTATTTACATCATATTTTCAAAATATTTTAAAAAAAATGCATTCATATAGGAGGCACCGATGTAGAGTTCAATATGCATATCACATATGTTGTGATATACAGTGAACTTGTACACGTTTGGCTGCAAAATTGGTTGTACACTAATTGATTGGACAGTTTAGATGGTTGTGTGCTATGTTGCATGATTCAATTGAAAGAACTAGTGGATCGTGTATAGCTAATAAAGGCAAGTATATATACTAATTTATACTGTGAAATACTAAAGCAGTAAGTAGATGTACAAACCGAGATTTATACTGGTTCGGAGCACCTCTCATACGTCCAGTCCCTAAGCACCTCTTAGGTATTTCCTCAATAAATCCCTCGCTTGACCCGAAGGAATAGGTTTACAACTTAACGGATTTGAGCACCTCTAAGATTTATTCTTTCCTTTGACAAATACAATTCTTGCTTCACAATCTTGTGTTCGTCTAACATCGATTTTGACTTGGTAGTAAAATGGTTCCTATAATCTCCTTGATGATTCGAAGTGAGTGCACCGTGATTATTGGAACAATAGCAAATGAAATAATGGAGTTGAAAGTACAAAATTGCTTAGAATAGCACAAAAGAATAATAACAATAGAAATCAGAGTAGAAAGTTGGAAAACTAAGTATGAGTTGTTGTGCTATTTATAAATACTGAAGAGAGGTAATCAAGAGTTGTCAACCTTCAAGAAAATCCTTTCAGGATTAAAAAATTGTTCAAAATGGTTGCAACTCTTGAAGATGACTTTTCAGAAAATATGGCCGCTGAGCGATTACATCAGTCTACTGAGTATGAACATTTAAAATTTCATGACAAAAATTTGAATTATATAAAAAAAAATTGATTTACACAGTTTCGGTCGACTGAACTTGGGCTTAGTAGACTGAAATCAGTTTCAGTCGAATGGACTGTGTAAGTTCAGTTTGCATTAATATTTTGACCTTTGTCGAATATCAAATTTTAATCATATCTTGACATCTATGCTTGAGTGTGTGTTTGTATGTGTATATGAACTATCAAGGAGATTTTACAATTCAATCTAAGACCATATACATACTATTGATCTTGAAGCTCCATAGTTTTGACTTCTTCGACTTGTAGATGATTCTTCTTGCTTTTTGCCTCGTGTTGTTCTTTTCTTGAAAGCCTGATATCATGATATAGTATATATGTGCAGTATATAGTTGTCATCATTAAAACAGAGACTTAATATTCTAACAATCTCCTCCTTTTTTATGATGACAACAATCAAAGTTTAAATGTAAAAATATTGATTTTTATCCCCCTAAATTCATGCTCCCCCTATCTATATGATTCTTCCCTATTGGCATCAACAAAAGAAGTAAACAACATCACATAAAGTCACATAGGAAAAATAACATCACATAAAGTAAACAACATATCATCAAATACAAGTTGTCACATACATAGAGTTGCATAACATGATAAATTAAATTACATAACAACATAACATAAACAACATCACAAATAGAAGTGTTTTGAACGATACCACTACGTAAGCATAAAAAATATGATAGTCTTACCAAACAAGGATGGAGTTGAAGAAACTAAGGTTCAGGCTCAGAGGATGATGAGACCTTTTTACAAATTTTACCGAGCAAGTTTCCAAAAGTTTTTTGACGTTTCATCATTTTCTGATGTTGCTTGAAAAGAATTTCTTGGTTGTAGAGAATAGCTGTTGTGGCATTGATATTCTTTGAAGGTTGGACTAACGACACTTCATTTTCACTATCGGAAGACCAATTAACTTCTTCGAAAATTTCATGACTTGATTGACCACACGTTTGTGCTTGAGAGGTTTGAGCTTGGTGTAGTTGTGAAGATGATTGATCCAAGGTATTTTTAACCAAAGTTGACAAATAAACATTATATGAAGGAAGAGGTTCCATTGTAGAGGGTAATTTCATAAGTGAAATAAACTTTTGATCCATAACCTTTGGTGTAATGTAATCTTGTAAAATGTCCATATTAATTCCAAAATGGAGAAATATCTTTGTGAGATATGAGCCAAAAAACATTTTTTTTCGAGAATGGGAACTAAAGCTTTTTATTTCATCATGAATAATCTTTTCCCAATTTAGTTGAGTGTTAGAATAAATGGCATAAAGAGTTTTATAGTTGTAGTCGTACATTTTTTTCATAGCTCCTGGATCGAGGAAAAACAATATGAAGAAGCATTTTATTAATTATTCGAGCTTGAGGTCGTAAATTCACCGATGTATTTTCGGTATTTGGAAGATGGAATTTGTAGCTAATCGAATCATAGGCGAAATCATGATGGAACACATTATCTAAAGAAGATCCATGACCATTACACTCTAAAATAGCTCCTAGATCTTGATAATTGAGTACAATATCAATTCCTAATAACCTACTCCATAAAATTCCTTCTTCGGTTTCATTTGGAGGTGTATAAAAATCACCACAAAGATTTGAATAGAACAATTTGACTAAAAATGGATAAATTTTTACCTTATTTTTCTTTTCATCAATCAAGGAGAGGAATCCATATTTTCTTGCTAAATCCTCTATGCCAAAAGCAGCAAAATCTTCCATCTTGTAGAATGTCTCTTGAAATATTCTTTTGTCATTTAATTCGTTGAAGGCTCGAAGATTTTTGGCACTTCCATTAAGCCATTCCAAGATTTGAGCATCGGAAGAAAAATTTAGGATGAGCCGGATTTAAGGAAGAGGAGGCCGGTGCTTTGTCTTTGCTTTGTTTGGGACGATAGCAGGGATTTTCTGTCTTGGAGCCATTAAAAAGCTATTTGGAGTTGGGGTTTTTTGAAGAGACAAAGTGAATTGGTGAATAGGCACGATGGAAAAATGGTAGTTATGTTGTCATTTTAGGGAAGTTCAGTCGACTGAGGCAGAAATTCAGTCGACTAAAAATACATATTTTTGAGGCAGAGAGCAAGTAGCCAATTTCATACAGATTCAATCGACTGAGATAGATCCCTAGTCGACTGAAACTGTGCCATTTTGACATACATCGCATAGATTATTGACTTTAAAATTTATTTTAGGTAAACCATGCACTAAATTATTTTTAGCTGATTTATGAACATTTTTAAAATTAACATGATAAAACCATTTATGCCAAATCCATGGATCAGAAATATCTGCTATTAAGCAGACATTTTTATCATGTCTTATTTTCATATTTAAAATATAAATGTTATGTTTTCTTATTCCTTCAAAGATTAAATTTTTATTTTTATCAAAGATATTGCATTTTCCTATTTCAAAAGTTATAGAAGAACCTTTATCACATAATTGACTAATACTGAGAAGATTATGTTTTAAATTTTTAACTAGATAAATATTTGAAATAAGAGGAGAGTTAGATATACCGACAGAAGCAACATCTTCTTGTCCTATAACATAGCCTTTGGAATTATCTCCGAAAGTGACGGTTCCGCTATCCTTGTAAGAGATATTCATTAGCATATCAGCATTTTCGGTCATGTGCTTGAAGCAACCACTATCGAGAATCCACTTTTCCTGTTTGGGATGGGGTACCTACAAAGATAAAAGTAATTTTATGGTACCCACTTCCTTTATTGGGGTCCTGGGGGTTAAACTGAAGGTAACCATACCCAGGAGGTTTTGGTAAAACCTTTGAATCTATTTTTTTTATTATAATGAACATCATTCAAAAATCTATCTATGTTTTTGTCTAATCAAGTTATTATTTGTTTTTGGAATCCATAATTGAATAGTCTTTTTATTATAATTTGATTTGATATTCACTGGTTTACGAAATTTAGAATAAAGTGTAGCATAGTTGTGTTGAACTTTTGGTTTCTTTTATTTTATAAATCCTAAACCATGTTTATTGTTAGGGGGTTTTGAAATACTAATTAAATGAGAAAGGTTCTCTTTTCCTTGGTTAAATTTAGAAATGTTTGTAGATAGATCATTTACTTTCTTTTCTAAAGACTGTTTATCTTCATTTAACTCTTTTACCTGATTTTCTAAATTATTGACAGTTTTTCTTTGTTTTACGTTATCATTTGATAGTGTTGCAATTTCCTTTTTTAAATCCTCCACATTTTGATTTTCTTCAACAAATTTACACATATTTTGTAATTTTAGAATTTCTTCTTCTAATATAATTTTCTCATCTTTTAACATTTCATTTTCTAGTTCTAGTCTGTAATTTTTCCTGACCATTCTTTATGAGTTTTTCTAAGATTTCTATATTTATTATCTAGTTCTGATGCTATTTCTATGACATCATCAAAAGATAAATCTAAAAGTGCCTCATTTTAGTTGCCATGAAGCAAACATTGGCTTGTTCTTCATCACTATCACTGTTACTGTCACTGTCACTTGAGGAATCATCCCATGCTACCTGAAATGCATGCTTCTTTTTCGAGAATTTCTCATATTTGTTGTTCTTGTTGAAGCTTTTCTTATCTTTGTTTAATTCTGTACATTCCTTTTTCATACGACCAAATCGATTGCACCCATAACATTTAAATGACGAAGGATCGTTGGAGTTGCTTGGTTTTTGCCTTTGCACCATCTTATTGAATTTTCTGAGCTTGTTGTAATTTTTAGCAAGGAAAACTACATCTTCTTCATCCAAGTCTGAGTCGTTGTCATTATTTACCTGAAAAGAAATACTTCATTTTTCTTGGGCTAGATCTTTTCTAACTTGCAAATTTGCTTCATATGATATCAAATTTCCAATTAACTCTTCTACTTTGAGTGTAGAGAGGTCATTGGCTTATAGCTAATACTTTTCTTTCCCATTCCTCAATTAATGCATTTAGAATATGTGTAACTAAATCAAAATCAGTAAATAAGACTCCTAATGCCATGAGATCATGTTGTATAGTTTGGAATCTAGAATACATTTCTACGGTGCTTTCATTTGATTTCATTTTAAATGATTGAAATTGATTTGTCAGCAAACATATCTTAGTTTGTTTTACTTTGATGGTTCTTTCATGTGTGACTTGAAGCATGTGCCATGTATCATAAGCTGTTTTGCACATCATAATTCTAGAAAATTCGTTCTTATCTAATGCAAAATATAAAACATTCATAGCTTTTGCATTATTTGAAGCAGCGGTTTTCTGAGTATCTGTCCATGTACTGATTGTAGTAGTAGGAGCTACATACTGAGATTGAGTAGATAGCCAAATGTCAAGTCCGCTTGATTCCATAAAAACTTTCATACGTGTAGCCCAATACATATAATTAGAACCCGTAAAAAGTGGTGGACATGCAGTTGATTGTCCTTCCTGAAATGTGTTATAACTCATATTGGCCATAGTATTCAAAATTGTGTTCTAATTTTGATTAGTCCTTGCTCTAATACCAATTGAAAGAACTAGTGGATCGTGTATGGCTAATAAAGGCAAGTATATATGCTAATTTATACTGTGAAATACTAAAGCACTAAGTAAATGTACACATCAAGATTTATACTGGTTCAGAGCACCTCTCCTACGTCCAGTCCCTAAGCACCTCTTAGGTATTTCCTTAGTAAATCCCTCGCTTGACCCGAAGGAATAGGTTTACAACTTAACCAATCTAAGCACCTCTCAGATTTATTCTTCCCTTTGACAAATACAATTCTTGCTTGACAATCTTGTGTTCGTCTAACACTGATTTTGACTTGATAGTACAATGGTTCCTATAATCTCCTTGATGATTCGAAGTGAGTGCACCGTGATTATTGGAACAATAGCAAATGAAATAATGGAGTTAAAAGTACAAAATTGCTTAGAATAACACAAGAGAATAGAAATAATAGAAATCAGAGTAGAAAGTTGGAAAACTAAGTATGAGTTGTTGTGTTATTTACAAATACTGAAGAGAGGCAATCAAGAGTTGTCAACCTTCAAGGAAATCCTTTCAGAATTAAAAAACTGTTCAAAATGGTTGCAACTCTTGAAGATGACTTTTCAGAAAATATGGCCGTTACAGCATCTCAGTCTACTGAGCGATTACATCAGTCTACTGAGTATGAACATTTAAAATTTCACGGCAAAAATTTGAATTATATAAAAAGTTGATTTACACAGTTTCGGTCGATTGAACTTGGGCTCAGTCGACTGAAACCAGTTTTAGTCGACTAAACTGTGTAAGTTCAGTTTGCATTAATATTTTGACCTTTGTCGAATATCAAACTTTAATGATATCTTGACATCTGTGTTTGAGTGTGTGTTTGTGTGTGTATATGAACTATCAAGGAGATTTTACAATTCAATCTAAGACCATATACATACTATTGATCTTGAAGTTCTATAGTTTTGACTTCTTCGATTTGTAGATGATTCTTCTTGCTTTTTGCCTTGTGTTGTTGTCTTCTTGAAAGCCTGATATCATGATATAGTATATATGTGCAGTATATAGTTTTCATCATTAAAACAGAGACTTAATATTCTAACATCAACCTTTGAGGAATTTCAGGGATGAAATTCTTTTAAGGGGGAGAATGTAACACCCATAAAATCAACGGTAATAAATAAATTATTATTCAGGCTCAAAAATAGAATTTGAACAAACGTCGAAATTTGGCCACGAAACTTGCACCATTATGTTCGTGGCGATTTCTAAGCAACTTTCATATTTGAAGTTTTGTGGCCGGAGTTCAAACAAAAAAGTTATAAGCATTTGAATTTTTAAGAACGAAAATAATTAAATAGGAATTAAATAGGAAAAATAGGAAATAAATAACAATAAATGTGGGACCCCACCGATCGACCCCTATACTTGGGTCGGTCGACCGCTTACAGGGGCGATAAACCGGTCCTGAAGGTGGCGGCTAGGGTTGAATCTTGGCCAAACGGGCCGAATTTAATTATTTAAACCTAACGGATACGATTGATTCGAGGGCCTAAAAATACAGGCCTAGAACCCCAATTATATTCTCATACTTTCTGATCAAAGCAGCGAAGCTCTATCATTTTCTCCACTATTTCTACCAATTATAAAACCTTATATTGTATATAATTAGAGAATGGCAGAAAATAAAAGAGAAGAGGAGAAGGAGCGAATCAATACTGCAGAAACGGGTAAATTTCATAATTCTAAATCTATATTTCCCTTTGCCTCAAATCTCTTTTCTCACATCTGTAATTCTAATAGTGTGTGTGTGTGTGTGTGTGTGTGTGTGTGTGTATCTTATTATACATATTCTTTTGGAAAAAGAATGGAAAAGGAGTCAATTCAAAGTGATGAATTTGGAGTTAGGAGATTTAGAGAGCCTGAAAGGTGAGTGGGAAATTATACGATTTAATTACAACATTGAAATTTATATCGTTAAATTTTATTTAATAGTATGCCTATATAAGATCTTATGAGTTGTAGGCTTAAGATGAGCTTATAGGAATATCGCCTGCATATTTTGTAAGATGGGTAATTGGAATATTAATGGTATTTTCATCCTAATCTGAAAATTTGAAAATCAGTCCCTAAATTTGTTAAAGTTTAATGTTGATAAAGTTGCAAGGTTATTCCAGATTTAAAGTTGGGTTGTAAAATGTTAGCATTAGTTAGATTGCCCTAATTTGATTTGGAATGTGAATTTCTATGTTTTAATTTATTGAGAGCGGGGTACAATTTAGTTGTAACTATTTTTGTGTAATTTTCATAAATTATTTGATTCCATAAATGTATAAACATTGCATCGTTTGAAATAATAAGGAATATACCAAAAATGAAAGAGATGTGTAAAGTACAGATGTTCTTCCTCGTAGTTTGCACTTTTTATTCCAATAAAAAAAGATAATTCTTTATAATTTCAAATGAAGCAAAAGTCTCACTTTTGGTTAATTTATAGAAAGTTATAATGGTAATCATTTTTGGAAGGATGGCTCTAATAATTTAAAATGTGGAAAAGAATGTTCTGATTTAGGAATTAATAGTTAGGAATAGGAATACACACACGTATAACCGCGCTTACTGATTAAATAAAAAAAATTTTATATAGTGTAATATATATTGATATCCGCATTAGTTATAATTAGGACGGCTAGTTATAAATAGCATAGCAAATTATAGGATTAGGAGGTGAAGATGGAAAAGAGATAGTAACTCCAAAATTAATAGGGCAATAGACGTGCAGTTAATAGGGAGTTATTGAAATAAATGAGGACATAGATGTGTTTAATGAGACTGGTTAAAAGATTGGGTACTTTTGGCACAGGTCCTTATTAAGTTTCAAAATTCACGAAAAGTCCTTCACTAAATTTCAGTGTAAATTAGGTCCCTGTTTTTTATTCACGATTATTGCAGAGTATGATGCAACATTTCATAAAAGTTGCTGACATTTCCGCAACATTTCTGTACACTGTGAACATAGTGTATGAAAGTTGCTGAAATATCAACACTTATTTATAAAAGTTGCTGATATTTCAGCAACATTTATGTACACTGTGAACACAGTTGCTGAAATATCAGCACTTATTTATAAAAGTTGCTGACATTTCAGCAATAATTTTTCTTTGTTTTTACAATAAAACTTTGACACAGATAGTTGCTGAAATATCAGCACTTATTTATAAAAGTTGCTGACATTTCAGCAATAATTTTTCTTTGTTTTTACAATAAAACTTTGACACAGATAGTTGCTGAAATATCAGCACTTATTTATAAAAGTTGCTGACATTTCAGCAATAATTTTTCTTCGTTTCCAGAAAACAGGGACCCGCTTTACAATGAAACTTTGACAGGGACCCGCTTTACAATATGAAAGTATGATAGGGATGCCTCCCTAATTTCCACTAAAAGATTTAACATGACATTTATAGGGAAATGAAATAGGCATAATAGGTTGAATCAGAACGAATAAATAAATGTTATTAGAGATTGTCCAAATAGAATAATAATGACCATTTATTATGGAAAATTGACATTTATGGAATATAGTAAATAAGGGATAAGATAGGAATTAAATACTAGAAGGTAGTATGATTTTCATAGTGGAAAATTATACAGCCTTAATTATATGTTTAGAATGAGCGTGAATTAGTGGGCCTAACCCAACATTTAAGCTTTAGATGGTTGGTTTAGTTTAGTAAGTTGGAATGCAAGGTCAGTAGAGTTAAACAACGGAAGTTTGCTCTTCATCTAGAGGCTACCAGCAGTTGTATGTACTTACTACTGATGTGAGACATCTTCAATCATAGGACCCATGGGAAAGAGATATGCGGTTG
The DNA here is from genome assembly GCA_030737815.1 of Allium fistulosum. Taxonomy (NCBI): domain Eukaryota; kingdom Viridiplantae; phylum Streptophyta; class Magnoliopsida; order Asparagales; family Amaryllidaceae; genus Allium; species Allium fistulosum. The sequence goes on along the minus strand of CM060904.1, from coordinate 1,185,086,598 downwards.
CGCATAGGTAGCTATGTTATGAAAAGCGCGCTTAAGCGTTAAATTCATGCACAACACTTAATTTTTTGTGAAAGCAAAAAGATTAAGCGATGATCACTTAAGCGCGCTTATATGCGCTTTGCTTAAATTTAAGCAACGCATAAGCAATACTTATCAAAAAATTATTATTTTTGAAATAACAAGAATTAGGATTGTAGTAAAAAACGACGTTCCTAAAAAATGTTTCTAATTTTCTATAATATGGATTGATTTGCATTAAGATATGATTATTTTATTTAACAAATGTGCACAGTTTGTACTCAACTCGAGTATGCTAACTTTTAATGAATAGATAAAGTCAAATCGAACTTTTGAAACCTATGAATTTATAAATTAACTTCAATGTTAAATTTTAGTTTTTTATGATGAATTTGTGCGTACACATATAGTACACTTGTACATATATACTACACTTAATATAATCCCTTTATAATAGATTTACATAGGTACAAATAAAGTATGCTAAGAAATTAAGCGGCGCTTAAGCAACATTAAGCGAAGCGAGACTTCTATCACCTTGCCTCACTTAGCACTTATCGTAACGTAGATAGTTAGGGGAAAATATATCAAGGGTTCTCTCGAATTTGAAGTATTAAATAGCTCGGTACTTTTTGGGAAATGGTGTCTACTTTATTTTTGATAAGAGGTATTAAGTAACTATAATAGACATTTTCCTTGACTTACAATAGGCTAGTCTAAACAGGATTTCAGATGTAGAAGATCGGTGGGCTATGTCAATATTTTCGTTGAACCGATATTTAGCAATAGGGCTGGGTTATAGGCTATGACCACTGGCGGTCCCGAGCAGTCAATAGTAAAGACTTGGGTTATGCCATGACGGGTTTCGCTTCCTATTAGTGTAGAATCGGTATGTGATACGCACAGACCTCAAAGTTTAATTAGTTAGTTGTTTGTTTATCGAAGGTGGATTGTTAACCCTTAGATGAGTCCTTGAGATGCGTTAGTAATACAATTATTAAATTATTAAATCGTATATAAGGGTCATCGATCTATGTAGTTAGAACTGATTGACTAGTGAATACGTTATGGAGGACCCGCTTCGGGGTTGGGGTATTAAATGGTCATTGGGTCTGCCTTCTCCCTATTTAAGAAGTATTAAGTGGCCAGAGTTTTTGGATAGTACAACGTTTAGATGTATATGTATATAGGCATATATATAGTTATACCTTAGAGAAGATTAGGCATATGTACACACACATTTAATTGAACAGATTAACCATAAATAATAGTCATAATATTTAAGTAGGAATCAATCGGCATAAATTAGTGTTATAGATAAAGTATGTAAATTTTCAGTCGCCGGAACATTATTCCAACCACCTCCTTATTATAACCCACATGATAGATTTAGAGGGACAGTCTACTAATGCAAGACGGGAACGGTAGATGGTGAAGTATTCTCATTCATGCTCGGCGCTGACAAGGCAACTAGATATCCAAGGAACACTATTGATTCCAAGTAGTAGTCTCATTCGGTATTTATGTTTTGTTATATTGTTATATTCCACTGTGAGTTTATGTAGATAACTCTTTGATATAATATGTTTATTATAGATTATCAAAACCAACGAACCGTGTTCTAATGGACTTGGATTTCAATTTAGTCAAAATTTGAGTCCGTTAAGGTACAGGTTATTACAGGCTCCATAGAAACGACCAGCACGCTCAAGACGGCATTAATAATAAATTCATCCATCAAGATCGGCTCAATCATGAACTATCTCTAGCCGACATTACGACAGTCCGTCCCTTCATATCATAGTCGACTTGGCACGTTCTTTGCACTTTGGTCCCTGACAACATTCAACTTCCAGTATCACCTGCAGTCCGACCGAAGTCATTCATGTGCCTTGCTACATAGGCATGCAAAAGTAAACGGCAAACCGTACAACTTACCGTATAAGGTACTGTAGCAAAGTAACCAGGAGCATGCATACTCCTGTAGCTTACCGTTAGTATTTAATGCGCATTATATGCAAAGCCTGCACCTAGTACAGAAGGACAACAGGAACGCTTCTCAACCACCCAGTCATTTTTACTTTTAAAGTTGTCTCCCATCAGCCCATGCAACTAAATAAACGGCCAAACATGCTTTACGCCTGTTTTACCGTGCAATCTCCATCATTCATCATCCATTTCAAACACTATAAATACCCCATGCATTGTCACTTCAAAGGAATTGGAAATTATTAGAATTTTAGTTATTATCCCTTTCCAAAGCTTTTCTCACGGCAAATCAAAGCTCTAAGTACTTAATATTAGCTAACCTTTTGATATTAAGTGCTTTATTTCTTATTATTTACTTGTATTTCATTTTAATTGCAAGAGAGAAATTTAATAAGAAATCGACGTTAGCAAGCTTGCCGACTTACTGTATATTTAGTGTCATTTATTTTGCTTTGCTTGCTTTCTTCCTTATTATACATTTTTTAAGCCTAATGATTAACAAGTACTTTTGCTTTCACAACACATTAGGCTAATTCCGAGGCTGGTTAAATCTCCAGTCAACAAACCCATTTAAAATGTATCATTATTACCTATTAGTTCGTATAAAAAACAATTAACCATTCAATAATTTCATTGTTGTCACATTTTTCAACCTATAATAACTTTTGTAGCAAAATTAGAAATAATTGTAATGATTAAATTCTATAATGATTTTTATGATATGCTTTACAATTTATTACTGGAAACTTTTGTAAAAACACCCTCCTCGAATTTCAAAATACACAGCTGTCCCTCCTCAAAAATATGTTATAAAAAAAAATCATATTTTTAAGTTTTGAGATATTTGAAGAGTAATCTGCTAATATTTGCAGTGAGATCTGCAAATTGTGAATATTCGTAGAGAACTCTATAAATATTTGCAAAATTTTCTGTAAATATTTACAATTTTAAAAAAAAATTGTTTTGATCATAGAAACATGCTACCGAAGTTCAAATTTAATTTAAAAATATGATTTATTTTATCGAAATAAAAAATAAGGATGTTATTTAAAATATGTTTTGAGGAAGAGTTTTTCACATACCAAATCTGAAAATAAGGGGTGGAATGAAATTTCCACTTTATTATTATCATCAGTTGTTCCATGTATAAGGCTTTCGCTTGAGTGGGTTCAGGATGGACAAGTGGTACTCGGTCTTACCACATTGCTGAAAAACCTGTTTTCGAAACTTGATCAATGAATAAATCATCCAAAAAACCGAATCTAATGAATTTGCAAATAAAGCTCATTTTAGGCTTATGTACTCAAAGTGACATATATTTCTTAGTGCTATAAGAACCTAAATTTTGAATGGAACATTATATGAATTTAGGCCAATTTATTAACATCCATACTTTTGCCTTTCACGCCCCATTAAAAATAAAAATAAAATGAAATGACTAATTCCCCTTAAGCAAAATTATTTTGAATTGTTGTGTTATTAGACTTTCTATATTCTAATCCACTTTACTTTACCATTATGTACTGTGACCATGTAAAAATATGATAAGAATAATATATTTGAAGTAGACAATAATAGTTTGAATAAGATTATATTTTATCTCATATTTTCATTTCCCCCCTTTTTTTGCATCTTTTTTTCTTACTATAATTTGATTCTAGGATTTTTTTTCTATATCATATTGCCATGCTAACTAGGAATGTATACAAACCTAGTTCTTCGGTAGCTTAGAATGTTAGAAAACCTAGTGTCTAATGAACTGGGAATGTTAACTGACTTAGATTAATGTAGTTTATTGTATAAAAATCTAATTTACGGAACGACTTTTATTCATTTGAAATGTATTGTAACTATTTTTCTTTTTGTAAATTGCGTTGTTGATGAAGAGTAAGAAATAATTATGGATTATGTCTTCTTTGTTTTCTGTTCTTATCTTTTTATTTCTTCTTTCTTCCATTAAAGGAGTAGAGTTTTGTTATATTTTAGGGGTAGTTTTGATAAATTTTGTGGTGGAAAAAGCAAAATATGGATACGGTATTTTTTTTGTTTAAACAATGGATTAGGAAAGGGATGGTATGAATAGAATTGGCCATGAACATATTCTGAATTTTTGATTTCATTTATGTTTCACTAGATTTTTATAACCTGCGTAACCTTGTTTAATCTGTTATTGTATCCGTTCCCATCTATATAAAACCGACCCAATCCAATTCAATCTTCTGGGTGAATATGGATTAAACTTCCGACTGCTGGAATCTATGTAGGTTGGATGAGCAATTCGGCCCAATTTGACTCTATCCAAATTTTGTGCAACTTAGAACAGAACCATATCATATTATATTAGACAATAAACATGGGCCATATTATCCATATTCAGTTCGATCGTCAAAACTCATGCAAAGGAACATTTCTAAAGTCCAATTGGGAAGAATTTGATCTCTCTTCGTTGTTCTTAGTTTTCTAGAAGTTCTGAAATGGCCGAGGTATGATTAACCAGCTTTCGTTCTATATTCCCCTCTTTGATTTGTGTTTGTATTTCAATAATTTAGGGATCTCGATTTTGTAGATTGTTTTGGCGATTATGGATTTAGGGTGCGTCTCGATTTTCATCTGATGCTTAAAACGTACTTTATGGTATTAGACGGAATTTGTTAAAAATCTGTTCATCAGTAGGGATGATTTTACAACAGAAAAATATATGAAACCGAACTATTTGTGAAAGTCTGGAGAAATGCTAGTATGATTTTCCAATTTCACCATCCTAACACCCTACGCTAGGCACAAAGGTTTTCCAGATGTGTAACTTTTAGAGATTAATGTACCTGTCTAATTAATCAAAGATGTTTTCTTACTGATAAATGAGGTTAACATGTCTTTTTTCATGGGTTCAATAATACTAATATGGTTGATGTTTCTGGTTGGTGCTGACCGCTGTTTTAGGGAGTTATTGTAACAAAAAAAAATATTGATTTGTACAACTGGATGGAACTGCAAACCGGAACCAATTAACATGAAGATAGTTCATTAATAATTTAGATACACACATCAAAATGAATGAGAATGGTCATCCAAACCTTACTAGAAAACACTTCGTAATGAGGTACAGTAGCCAAACTAGCTACTCTACATATTTTCTCATATGTTTACAGTTGTATGCCATTACTTTTAGCATATAATAAAAATGTTAACGTCATGACATGTTTATTGAAACTGCCCAATTACTAAGGTTTAAAGTGTTGTTTTACAAATCTGCTTCCACTTTTACCTGACATCATGATTGCATTGTGTGAACAATAAATATTTTTGGACCTTAAAATATAAAATAAATATGAACAGAATAAAATTAAGTAGCAAGTCCTAGTCTTACTTGAACATAAGTTCCATTATAGCTTTTGAAAATAGTACAAGGATATTTCTCATCGCTTCGCCTTCCTCTATATTACTAGGCTAAACTGTAGTAAATCTTGTTGAAGTTCTGATGCTCATCAAAGCTTCTAACAATAGGTTTTATTTATATTATTTCATTCGTACGAGTATAAATATTGACATGAATTTTAGTTCTTATTGTTCATATGTTAGGAGAATCTAGGGCCGATCTTCTTCCTCGTATTTCTAATTTATCGCTGTCATGTTTTATGGATTATAATTTATAAACAAATTAAGATCCATGAAATAGAATGATAATAATAAGAGATGAGAAGAGATGTCTTGAACATAGTATGAAAATTGCCACTATAAAGCTAACTTTGCCTGTGCATGCTTCAATAAACATATATTTCCAGATAACAATCTGAACTATCAGCGATGAATGATCACGTTTTTGGATAAATTAAGAGCAATTGTACCAATGACTCAATTAAAAAGGAATTGCCAATTAGACTAATATTTGCTAATGCATCCATACTATAAATAAGGCTTTGATAATTGATCCATAAAACGATTAGTTCATCGATAATTGCTACTCAATTGCTCAAGTAATTGATGAGACTTACAGATACAATGTGAGATAATATGTGGGGTACATGTACGGTTGTTTAACTTAATATATTGCAATTGTTACATTGTCAATTGCCAAGTTGTGTGTTAAAAATGAATTAACACTTGATAATTCAATTGTCAATTGCCAAGTTGTGTGTCAAAAATGAATTAACACTTGATAATTCAATTGTCAATTGCCAAGTTGTGTGTCAAAAATGAATTAACACTTGATAATTCAATTGTCAATTGGGCAATTGCTCCTGGCAAACGGATGCAATTATTGTAATCTATATTTGCTACTACTTTATGTGCATTGAAAAATATATTCATGATTGATATTCTGCAAGACTGTGTTAGGAAATTGTACAGCATTGTGGTGAGGGTAAATTAATAATTCCTTGAACTGTTTTTTATATTTATTGAAATAATAAGAAATTAAACGCCGAAGGCAATTTTAGAGCATCTAGATGACACACTAAAATATTCAGACCTACTTACAGGAATGACGCATTATTGAGTCCTTGGACAACCAATAATTAGCCTAATATCTATCATTGGGAAAATAAAAAGTAGTTAATAAGTGGCCAGAGACTACTTCTAAGTAGTTGTCAGACAATACCATTGCAGCACTACCAACAGAAATTGTGTTAGTAATGCTTTGACAAGAACTCCCAGAGTTCTACAGGTACTTGTAGAACAAGGTACATGTACATACATGTATACAGCGTGTGTTTTTGGAGTCTTTGGAGTATTCTTATATGTATATGTATACACAAACATACATATATATAAACATACATGTACATTTATCTATACATACATATATACATACATGCATATAATTATGCATACATATATACATACGCGCACATACACATACACGTGGTAAAAGCTAGCGGTTTTGGGAACAGTGAGACAAGTACCTGTTGCTTCTCCGGAACAAGTTTTTTTAACCGAAAAAGAACGGCTAGTGTATCAGAGCATTCTTGAATTATTAAAGTAGACACAGTAACATTCAACTTATTCCTGTACATCCAATAATCATGTAAGCAACAATTTTATTTCATCTGTTATATTTTGCCATTTCCCATCAGGTTTAGCATTTTGTCTCCTCATTCTTTTTTGATAAGAGTTTCTAAGTTCCATTTTATGATATATCTTCTGCTTTTGCCCATCAGATTTAGGGATGGCAATGGGGCGGGTCTAGGGTCCAAACCCGGTCGACCCGCCCCTGTTTTGGCCCATCCAGACCCGCCCCATTGGGTCATTGGGGCGGGTAGACCCGTGACCCGTTCTTAAGTGCTCCGGGTCTAGGGTCGGGTCGGGGCTCGGCTGACCCGCCCCAACCCGACCCGCACTACTAACATCTCATGAAACTGCTTTATTACTATAATGATTTATTAATCTTCTTAGATATAAGTGATTCTAGCATGGATATTAAAATGTTCCAATCAATAATTTATAGAAAAAATTAGAGTATTAAGTTGCGTCATTGATAATTATACAATAACATATGTATATGTTTTTCTGAATTGTTATTGTAGACATCATTTTTATTAACTTCCCTTAGACACATTGTTTTTTTTATTTCATGTATTATTTGGTGATAACGAGTATAAACAAATAAATATATGTACGTTGGTACACAATTTTGAATCAATATATAGAGACTCATCGGGTCTTGGGCGGGTCGGGTCTACCCTGACCCGTACGGGTCCCGGGTACGGGGCAAAATTCCAGACCCGCACCGGGTCTACGGGGCGGGTCTGGGGCGAGGTCTAAAAAATCCGGGACGGGTACGGGGCACCTAAAACCCGCCCCAACCCGCCCCATTGCCATTCCTAATCAGATTGAGATAAAAACTGCACCAGCTGATTTTCGCTTTCCTACAACAAACCAAACGAAGCACTGTTTCACTCGATACGTTGAATATCACAAGTATAATTCTTCTCATCTCTATTCGCTTTTTAGTTAGGATGTCAGTTCTAAGACTATTTCTCCTTTAATGTTTTATGCAATGTTTTTATTTAAAGGCTATACCGCAAGAAAATAATCCCTAAAGTGTCATTTGTATACTCTACTTCTTAGTTGTAGATCAGCGAACCAATAGAATCCATCTTCCCATCACCTTATCATCTATATAACTACCAGTTATGGATATTCATTCCTAATTTATGATGAATGGCAAGATCTACCTGATCGCTTATGCATTCAGACAATTAGAGCAGAGAAGCCCAATCTTAAATTGGTGGCCTGTATAATGCCCATGTCTTACAGTTCACTACCACTACTCTGTCTCACTTATTTTCTCATCAACGACACAAAATACACTACAGGGTCTTTCTTTCAGTATATAGGTTTATTACATAATGACTTCTGATTTTTATGGAAATGCAGATGTTTGTTTGCCAAAGGTGACGACTCTGCTGATTGTGAAAAATTCGCTAAATACTATCGATCTCTTTGTCCTGGTGAATGGGTGAGTGCAAATTCATTGTTTTGAACTGTTTTCAGTTACCAATTTACACCCTAGGATTTTAATCAAGTATCAATCAATTCCTCAAACGTTGTTGGTCAGACAATGTTTTCGCTAATAAAATGTGTTTCTTCTTAAATATGTTCTGTACAATTTGATTAAATTATCGGTTGCTATTATTCTACAACAAACATGAAATAGAAACAATTTCTTGTTATAAATTCTACATGATCTCTTAACAACTTTGCACACTGATCAGCTTCATTATAAGGTATAGTAACAAATTTAGCACATAATTCATGTGATTGTTTATATATTTCACGCGCTTCTTTGCCATGGTTATGCTCTCTTGGTCATTATGAGGGCCAGCTGCACCTCATTTCTGCTGCACCTCATTTCTGCTGCACCTCTATTTCTCCGATTTTAACCACACATTCTGATTTAAATAATATACTTTCTCTCTCTTGTCATCTCATTATATTATTTAATCAGAATGTGTGGTTGAAATCAAAGGGGAATATAAGTGTAGCAAGAATGAGGTTACACACACACACACCTTTGCACTTTTGTACTAACGGTTTTTCTCTCCCGTTTATCTATCTCAATAAAGTTACATACATACCTATATATATACCTTTGCTCTTTTCTACTAACGGTTTTTTTCTCCTGTTTATCTATCTCAATAAAGTTGAGTTTATAAGGTATCATTCATTGTCGGACTTTTAAGATAGCTGCATCATTGATGCAAAACATTTTATAGGCATTATATGAGAGATAGAAGAAGTATATGCAAGGTTGTGTTGTTTATTTGATGTCCCAAATTTTTTTTTTCTTTCCATTGACTTTGGTGGCAAAACACGCTGACTTGCTGCACAGTAAATCAATATAACAACATTTCAGATAACATTTTGTTACCTGTAACATGGGTCTGATAAGATGAGTGGCAAGCAAAGACTTGCATTAAGATCAGGGATTTATTCTGTTAAAAAAAAATATCGGCGTGTATTATACTGAGGCTTCGAGTATCGGGTCCTTATTTTTGATGTCTTTACAAGAAAAGTTTCTATGTCAATAAATTCATAAATTAGGTCCCTATTTTTTTAAATATAGAAAGTGCAAGCTAACTTGTGCTTTTCATAAAGTTTTTAAAATTAGAAATTTCGATTTGCAGCTATTCGTAAGTATATAAAGCTGTTATTTAAGTTTGTTTTTATAAAATAACTCATTTTTTACTAGTATCAAAGTTTATATAATTTTTAGGAAGCTTATTATTTTCAAAAATAGAGATCAAAATTACACATTCATTGGTGCAGTGGCTTTTTCTAAATCACAAAAAATAGGAAGCCAGCCACTTTTTCTTTGTATTATATTTCATGATCAACAACTTCAGTGCTACACATATATCCATCACTATCAATGGTTTTCTTGGGATTTACAAGGAAGACTGGTCTTGCATTGTTCTTTGATTTCCTATCGACTTTTTATAACCATCTTTGCTATTAAATCATGCCGATGACTACTTTTTTCTTGAATCTAGCTGACGAAACTACAGTTACGATAGAACTTTTTTACCTATAGTAGGTCGTGATAATAAATGTTCGTTGAAGACGTATGTTAAGGGCCTTTTCAAAGATATCATAAATATAAATAACAGATTTGAAACTTCTGATGTCTCACTGTTTATAACACAATGTCCAGTTTGCTGTGAGTGTCTCCTTTATCAAATATCCTTCACTTCTATAGACAATGCCTTGTAGCCTAATATAAATTGGTTATATTTTTTCTATATGAACATAAATAGGAAATGATATTAGTTTTGTCTTTAGATGAATAAAGGAACAACTCTTATACGATTGATAAAAGTGTACTAAATGAATATTTTCCAAAGTTGCTGGGTGGAAATGAGATTTTAAAGTGTTTTTGCCAAAAATACGAAGTACACATACATTTGAGTGTGTTTTAATGCTTGAGGTGGCAATTGATTGGATAAAGATACGATATAAGTTTGACAATGAATACTTGAAAAATTCGAAATTCATCCGCATCCATATCTGATAAGCGAATAAATATCCGATGTCTAACAAAGATTTATGTTTGTGGGTACAAAGTATCTGCATTTAAAAATTACCCGTTTGTTTTTTACGAAGATAATAGTTTATATTTTGTGTATTTTAATATAATAAAGGATTGGCATTTACCGTTTTATCAAGATAATAATTTGTACTGCACGTATACAAAATACAAATGTATATTTATTGCTCAAAATTATTTTTTATTATCATATTTTATTTACTTTTTGTAGGGCTGTTATGGTAACGGTAAATTTACCATTACCATACCATTACCAGTCAATTGGTTACCATTTTAAAGTAAAGTCGGTATACCGGTATAATCGGTATGGTAACGGTAAATTTACCATTTTCTATGGTAAAACCTAGGTAATATTTTTTCAAAACCAACGGTAACGGTAATTTACCAGTCCGTTCATAATACATTGATATTCATGTAAGATGTTGTATTACGGGCATTTAGAAGCAAGAAAATAACTCAATTTATTTTAGTAATTCAACTCAAATGATGATAAATACATTTTTTTCTATGTCCTTTATTAAGTGACCCAATGTGATATATAATGAAGCATCGTTCAGTGTAAAAATATATTAATTTTTTTTTTTTTTAGACAAACGGTAATTTACCATTACCAGTGTAACGGTTACCAGTTTATCGGTATACCAGTCATCAGTATACCAGTCAATCGGTAACGGTAAACAATTTTAGTTTACCAGTAAAAACGATACGGTAATGGTATTTACAAAATGGTAACGGTAATCATTACCATAACAACCCTAACTTTTTGTACTCCTATAATAATGGGGATTGAAACAATTTTATGTTTAACAATTTTTTTCTAATTTTGTCTTTAGATTTATTAATTGTCAGACATTGGTGAATAAGAGAATATCTGATATCCGTCCGTTATCTGTGGAAATGGATATTCAATATGCGAAAGTGATTTTGGATACGAATGCGGATATTACAATATCCGCATCTGAAAGATCTAATACTGTTGACCTAATATTAGGTCATTGTTGTCAAGGTAAGTGAACAACTGCATATGCTGTTTTTTGTGTTATATCTTTATTAATAGTTGTAATAACTTTAGTGTCTTACTTTTTAGTATCAACGTGAACTACCAAAAATGCCTTTCTACCTTAATATCACTTGAAAATTGAATCTAAATTCTTTTACAAATTCAAAACCCCCCTACAAATATTATCAAATTTTAATATCTCTTAAACCTAGGATCTAACAAATAAACATTTACAAATATTACCAAATCTTAATGTCGCTTAAATATAGGAACTAACAAATAAACTTTGTTTTAAAATTTCCCTCTACAAATTTAACCAAATCTTTAATACCACTTAAAAATAAGATCGGGCAAATAAACTTCTTTTACAAATTAATAGAAAAAAAAGTCAAACTAACACCAAATTAGATGTTGCAACTAAGAAATAAAAATTCAAATAAACTACGCATAATTTCAACGCAAAAATATGGCTTAACTTTTATGCAAATTATTTCTCTTGAATGTATTAACCATGTTCAATTTATAGAAAAACAATTCATGTTTAAAGCACGTGTCATTATCACCGTATCTCTCGTCATCAATATTTATGATTTACTGCTTTCAATGAAACAGGTTGAAAGGTGGAATGAGCAGAGAGAGAATGGAGTCTTTCCTGGCCCTCTGTGAATTTACAGGCCGTGGACATCATTGTTGTTTGTTCTTGGTGCTTGAAATAATTACATGACAATTTTATTTGTGCTTGAAATAATTATTTATTGCAAACTATATAACGTTTAACAGTTCCATTTGTATTTGTCCCATGTTATTATTGAATGTTATTCCATTGTGTGATCAATGCAATTTTATCGCTAGCTGTAGTATTTAATTCAGTTTTATTATTTAACATTTGATAGTCTGTCTGCATGATAAATGCTGGTCGGTTTGACATTTTTGGAAATTCAAACAAATAACTATTTTGGAAATTGAATTGCTTTATTTTGAAATAAAGAGATGCAGAATGGTGTGTGCCACGTTTATGCACGTGTGTATTGAAAAGAAATTAATTCATTATCATGCATGCAGCAGAACTAAAATTTAATCGAATAATGTTTTGATGTTGGTTTTGCATTGAATTTTCTGTGGATAATCGCAAATTTTACTTGGATAAAAATTAGAAATGGGCTTGATAGCCCATGCTGTTCGCTTGTCCGTTGAAAGCCCATTACGAGCATCAGTTTCCAACACGTGTCCAACCAACCAAACCAACTGCAAATAAATAAATATAATAATGTAAAATAAAATGGATTAACTGATCAATCAAATTAGGGTTGGAGAGGAAATGGAAAAAGGGATACACAAGAGAAGATCTATTAGAACCAAGAGAAAGAGAAGCAAGGGATTTGCGAAGGCGATTGCTGAATATTTGTTATCGGATTCATACATGTATGCGCCTTTGCTTGATGATTCTACAAGTTCATTTGCTTGCAGTTTGGGTAATTCAGTCATGGACCTGGAAAGTTCGCCGACCGGCATTCGCTCATCTCCTCCGAGTATCGGTCAGATTCTTACCATCATCACCCTTGTCTCTTTCTTTAGTTTTGATTCTCAGATTAGATTTAAAATTTTGGATTGCTGTTGTCTGTTACTAGTAGTCCCGGCATACAGTACATTGTGTATATTAATAACTGTTGTCTCATCACGTTTAGCAAGTCGTCAGCTGGAGAATATTTGTTTCGCCATTCTTTTGAAATGCCTTTATAAGAGGAACAGTCAAAGGGAGCGGCAATTGAGACGCAGAATAAAAAATAAAACATAAGATCTGACACATTAAATCTTTGGATTTTGTTTCCTCGCAGTGAAGGTGGAAATCAAAGGATGATCCAACCGCCTAGATTAATTGTGTCATTATTTTGTGTAAATTTATAGTTGAAGGAAAAAGAAGAAAAAAAGATGGAATTTTTTTTTAATAAAAAAATCTTGTTTGTTTTACAGTGATTTCTGTGTGAACAGTCGAATTGATTATTCAGTCAAAGATGCTGAGAACACACTAAACTGGATGTGAATATTTCAAGTTCAATTTGAATTAAATGTTGAAAATAATCATGCATATTTTAGTTCAGGTTTTTGATTTGAAATCATATGAGTTAACAAGTCAATAATGTACAAAAAGTATTGAAAAGGATTAAATGATAACAGAAATCTAATAATCGGTATTCATGATTATCAAGAAGCGGTAATGAGTTGATTAGTCATATAATTATTAGCATTTAACGTTGACGTATCGAACCACATTTATCTTCGTTGTTCTAAATTTTCTTCTTTTAAAAGATTAAAATTGTACAGTTAACTGAATTTGGTTTGTATTTGCAAATTATTCTCATGTAATATAGATTTGTGAATTTTACTGGTTCTTTTAAATATTTGAAAATCCAAAGAAGTGGATGGTAATAATTTGTCCGCTGTGCTAATTATTTGTGTATAATTCATGAACTTACTAAGTAGATGTCTCATTGTACGTCCTTTAGAATATTGCATATATACACAAATAACTCTTGCATCCAGTATACATCTACATATTTTTTACAAGGAAAATTTGCCTCCTCATCAAAACCTATTGAGGAACCTTTATTATAAAATCTTGTCGAGGGAAAAAAATTGTGATGCATATCATATATAGCGGGGGTAGATAATAAGCCTTTCTTCAAGGTATGAGGTTCCGACCAGAACCCCGAGATTCCAGCCATCCCAGTTCGGTTTCGGCCGAAGGCGGGACGAGACTGACAAAAATCCATCCTGCTTAAAATCGGTAAAAATAAAATAAAATAAAAAATATGTGGTAGGAACAAAATCAAAAGCAACAATGTAAACAGAAAACCAATTGAACAAAAAAACAAAAAAATCAATTAGTTAATACCTCCCACCAAATCGAGCAGCATCATTAAGCAATTAGCATTTTATTGCAATAAAGCGGAATCCTACTTGAGTTGAGGTTGAGTCGAGCGGTGTCTCGTTTACTTTTTTTTCTTTTTCTTATGATCGACATTGAAAAGACAAAGACGAGAGTTTTGATTTTTAGAAAAACGAAGACGAGAGTGGGTTAGGATGGGAATTTGTTATTTTAGGGTTAGATATTGGGTATAATGATAATTGGGCCTGCGAAGATAAATAAAATATAATATAACTGGGCCAGCTATAGCTATGTTAAGTTAAATATAGTGTTCAATTCTAATTAATTAGGCTGCTTTGTTTTGGTAATTTAATTATAATGTTTCGTTCTAATTTAGATTAAGTAATAAATTATAATATCTAGTTTAATTTTAATGTTTTACATTTAATTTCTATTCAATTTTAGGTATGTTATAGCAAATCGAACTAACATTACAGTAACCCGAAACTGAAACCGAAACCTTCGAAATTTCCGAAATCGACCGAAACCATAGAAATTTAAAATGAGCGAAACCGAAATCAAACCGAGTTCTCGAACCTTGCCTTTCTTCAGTACTTTACAAGGATTCTACACCGAAAGATCTATAGCTATTTCGCAAAAGAGTAAAATATACATACACAAATACTGCTATATTATTAAATACAATCAT
Organism: Allium fistulosum; assembly: GCA_030737815.1. NCBI lineage: Eukaryota > Viridiplantae > Streptophyta > Magnoliopsida > Asparagales > Amaryllidaceae > Allium > Allium fistulosum. The sequence goes on along the minus strand of CM060904.1, from coordinate 1,185,071,471 downwards.
ACATAACTTTGAAGAGGTTTGCTCCCACAACACCATCGGAAAATACCTGCATAAGGCATGAGCAAGTTACAAGAAAATATACAAACGTATAATGGAATGCAGATAAAAAAAACCCTAAGCGCAACAGTAGTATTCATACATATATATTACATATATATATATACATATATATATATATACATATATATACATATATATATACATATATATACATATATATATATAGGAACGTTCAATGACACTCCCATATTTTGTAGCACTCCTATGGTTTCATAATTTTCACCATACAATCCGATTTAAATAATATTATGAGTGGAAGAGAGAGAGAAAAATATTACTTAAATTGCAATGTGTGGTGGAAATTAAGGGACCACAAAAGTGCTGCGAAATAGGGATGCCACATACATGCTGGTGCTTATTTTTTGATTTTTGGTGTAGTGGCACAACAGTGGTAAAATCAAATCTGTAGAGATCGTTTCAAGGCATGTCAATGACGCTCTTCTTAAGATGTTATTTGCCTTCACCACCCGTTTTAACAGATGAATGAGTGCTGTGAGTTATGACAAATCGTCTCTCAAGATACACTGGAGTCGAGATGATCAATCTCTTCAACTGATTGCGATAGCACGATCGAAAACGATTCAAACTATCTTCTGAATTGACTGCAGCGACAAGAGTATCGAGTTTGCATTCTGCAGTTTCATAAACCAGAAATAATATTGAAAGAAATAAGAGAGGAGAAGGGAAGAAGATTAGAAACAAGAGAAAAATTCAATTGAAATGTTTTTCAGCCTTTTCTATTTATAGTTGTGAAGTGGCGTCTTTTTGCATTTGAGACGTTGCATCTCCCGCCAAATGACGCTTTCTTTCGTTTGAACGTCCCGCTAAAACAATTCCATCCAAAAATATAATTTGGACCCAAGCCCGACCCGGACGGTGGCGACGGGGGCACGCGTGTGGTGTTTATGCATGACATTCCTCATCACAAAAGAGTAAGTATTAGGTGCCCAAAGGACCCAACCTTCTTTTGAGGAACCTATATTTAAACAAATATAGTTTCTTATTTTCTAAGATGTGAGACTATTCCAATCCCACATTCTTCCTCTTCCATTTCTCTTCTTCTCATTTTAAAAACAAAATAACTTGCACTTGATATTTTATAAATTTTCACTAATAATCCTTTATCAAATTTTAATAAAAATTTCTTTTGTCGTATGTTGCAGAAAAACTTGTGCATAATTATAGATGTCTTGTGGACTTGAATCTATACATGGTGATAACCTATCAGAGCACGCCATGATGGAGTAGTTTACTAAGCATTGAACCAACGATCCAATGCGATGTAACAGATGTGTTTCACACATTCGTTTTCTTTTCTTCAGATAGTTCATAAGCCGACATATGAATTGGCCTTGTGTCTGCATAAGTATAGATATCTTGTGGACTTGAATCAATACATAGTGATAACCTATCAGAGCACGCCATGATGGAGTGATTGACTAAGCATTGAACCAACGATCCAATGCGATGTACCAGATGTGTTTCACAAACTCGTTTTCTTTTCTTCAAATAGTTCATAAGCCGACACGTGGATTGGTCTTGTGTCTATCTTGATTTAATGAAATGCCCTTAAAGACTTAAGCCATAGTCTCGCAGAAGGCGGCACCACCTTTGTGCATTCATATAGGTAGGTTTATTTCAAGTACCCTATAACTATATTCTTCAATCGTACTTCTGTTATAAACCTTTTAAGTACTAAGCAGTACATCCTCCACCATATCATTATAGGTACCAAGCACTCTTCTTGGAATGGATATGATATTTGTTGTTCAGACTAAGGTTATAATGCTTAAATCACATCGTATAATGTACTTTTGCTCATTGAACTTAGGATAATGAATTTTATTATGTTGAGTTGAGTTTGCATCATAGGTGATTTCTATGTTGGTTTTAAACTCCTTCATTTTGATGTTTTCAACACCAAATCTCTTGCAAGTCCTTTTGTAAATGGATCAATCAAATTTTGGTTAGATCTCACGAAATCTATGATAATTAACCTATCAGCGAGCATTTGTCTCACTGCACTGTGCTTTATGCCAATATGTCTAGGTTTTTCATTATATACTGACTATATGCTCTTGATAGTGTTGCTTGATTCTCACAGTGCACATATACCAGAGGCATTGGTTTTGGTCATACAAGACTTTCTAATAGCAGATTTCTTAACCATTCTGCTTCTTTACTACAAGCAGTCGGAAATTTCTAATAGTAGATTTCTTAATCATTCTGCTTCTTTACTACAAGAAGTCGGAAATTTCTAATAGTAGAAGTCGGAAATTTCTAATAGTAGATTTCTTAATCATTCTGCTTCTTTACTACAAGAAGTCGGAAATTTCTAATAGTAGATTTCTTAATCATTCTGCTTCTTTACTACAAAAAGTCGGAAATTTCTAATAGTAGATTTCAATAGTAGATTTCTTAATCATTCTGCTTCTTTACTACAAGAAGTCGGAAATTTCTAATAGTAGATTTCTTAATCATTCTGCTTCTTTACTACAAGAAGTCGGAAATTTCTAATAGTAGATTTCTTAATCATTTTGCTTCTTTACTACAAGAAGTCAGTGCTATAAGTTCAGCTGCCATGGTAGAATCTACAATACACTTTGTTTCTTTGAGGTCCAGGATACCGCTCCTCAGTAGGAGTGAATATTCATCCACTAGTTGATTTATTATTATCCTCTCTTCAATTATTTCAACTGACATCCGTGTATCCTTCTATTACACTTGGATATCCACTGTAACCATAGACTATAGTTTCTTTCAAATATTTTGAAATTCTTCGTATAGCTAGCTAGTGAATATTACTAGGATTACTGGTATATCCACTCATTTTTCCAACAACGTAGGCAATATCAGGTCTTGTGCATGTCATGACATACATTAGACTACCAATAACTTTAACGTGTTCTAGTTGATCTTTTGATCTACCAGTATTAGAATAGAGTTGCATTAAACCTTTTTAGAACCTTCACTATGTAATGAGACTAGGTAATGATCAACCATTCTGTTGTTTTTATGATTCTTATTCCTAGAATCACTTCAGCTTCCCCTATACCTTTCATGTCAAAACATGAAGATAGAAATCTTTTCGTTTGTTCATTACTTGAGGTATCAGTCTCAAATATCAACATATCATCAACATAGACGTATAATTACACCTTTACCAACACGAAATTTGCTATAGACACATTTGTTTGATTCTCAAATCCTAAAACCATTTGATACTATGGTTTTATTAAATTTCTCATGCCACTGTTTTGGTGTTTGTTTAAAACCGTAAAGTGATTTGATAAGTTTACATACTTTACGTTTTTGGCCAGACATCATAAAACCTTCTGGTTGAGACATATATATCTCCTCATCAAGTTCTCTACTTAAGAATACAGTCTTGACGTTCATTTGATGAATTTCAAATTTATAAATAGATGCTAATGCAATTAATGTCCTAGTTGTTGATATTCTAGCTCCAAGTGCATAGGTATCAAAATAACATATTCATTCTTTTTAGGTATATCTTAGCAACTAATCTAGCCTTAAATTTCTCTATCGTATCCTCTGCTCTTAATTTTTTCTTAAATATCCACTTACATTCTATTGGTTTAGAGCCAGGAGGTAAGTCTATTAGTTTCTTTGTTTGATTTTCCATAATAGAATCCATGTCATCATTTATAACTTCTTGCCAAAAGGCTGAGTTCTGAGATTTTATGGCCTCATATATGTTAAAGGATTAGAATCTATGTTTGTAGATAGCATGGCTTGATATTTAATACCATCTTTTGATCCTTCAACCAAATAAATGATAAAATCTGGGCCAAATGACTTTTCAGTTCTCATTCTTTTACATCTCCTAAGAGATTCGTCAGTTTCATCAATATTTTTTGAGTGTTCTCAAATTCATAAATAATTTCAGCGACCTCCATCATTTCATGAATAGATGTATTAACCACCATCGTTTCACTAATAGATGGATTAGATAAAATAGATGTGAATCTATTCATATAATATCACATCTTTAGATTCTATTATTGTGTTTACCTTAATCGAATTTTTGTTGGGTTCTATTACTATAAACCTATGACTCTTGCTGTGTTGAACGTATCCTAAGAAAACCACTCAATGTTCATTTGTCCTAATTTTTTGATTTTTGGTTCAGTTAATAGAACAATGGCTCTATAGCCCCAAACTTGACAATAATTAAGATTTGGTTTGCGTCTCTTCCAAAGTTCATAAGCTGTAACTTTGGTTTTCTTATGAGGTATTCTATTTAAGATGTAACAGCCGGTAAGTTAAAGCCTCGCCCCCAAAAACTAGTATTGAGACCAAAATTACATAACATTAATCATTTCATTAAGGGTCCTATTTTTACGTTCTGCTACTCCATTTGTTGTGCAGTATAAACTACAGATGTCTCATGTATAATTCTTACAAATTCACAAAATGGAGAGAAAAGATATTCACCTTCCCTATCAGATTCAAAAGTCTTAATTTTAACATTACATAGGTTTTCTACTTCCGTCTTATAGGTCATAAATGAATTTAATACATCGTTCTTAGTATGCATTAGATAATCATAACAATACTTTGAATAGTCATATATAAATGTGATAAAATACTTATATCCTCCTATATTAGGAGTACTATGCATGTCACAAGCATCACCATGAATCGGTTGTAACATATTAGTGGTACTAACGGTTTTCTAGTTATTTTGGTTAAAGAGCATATCCTACACTTATCATTAGATTTATTATCATATTTAGAAATCATGTCATACATACTTCTAATATTAACATGTAGAAAAGAAGTCAACAATACAAGCAGAAGCAACTATTTTATTAATATTCAATTTGAACATTCCTCACACATTTACCCTTTTCCAACGAACATTCTATCTTTGGTCAATACATATTTATCTGACTCAAAGACTTGTTTGAAGGCAAACTTATTTAATAGACTATCAGAAACAACGTTCTTTCTAACCTCGGGTACATAATATACATCATTCAATGTTAGAATTTTCTCCGATGTGAACTCCAAGTCTATTGTCTCCTTCCTCTTGACCGTTTCTTTCACTCATTTTTCCATATAGAGATAATTTTCATTCTCAGACGATTCAAGTTTCTTGAATAGACTCTTGTCGTTGTAGTCAATTTAGAAGATAGTTTGAATCGATTTCGATAGTGATATCGCAGTCGATTGAATAGATTAATTACCTCGGCTCCATTGTATCTTGGGAAACAATTTGCCATAACTCACGCCCATTCGTTTGTTAAAACGAGTGGTGATGACAAATAACTTCTTAAGAAGAGTGTCATCGACGTGTCTTGGAGCGGTCTCTACAGATTTGATTTTATCACCGCTGTACCACTTCATCAGAAATCCAGAATCAAATACCAACAATACATATATACATACATAGATATACATACATACATAGATACACACACATGTGTGTGTATGTATGTATATGTATAACATAACTAATGATGGTTTTGGTATCTGATTTGTTTGATTGTGTTTGCTACTTTCACAATCCAATAATCTTATGACCATTGTTTCTATCCTCGTTAACTATTTATGGGCAATAAATGTAAGTAAATTAGTTTTAAACTACCTGTTTAATCTGAATAGCAAAGTTAAACTATTGAATTCCATTGATGGATAAAAATTACATTCTAGTTTAAAATTGGAGAAGTTGGCATGGATGGTTTCATCATTTCATGGACACTTGAAATTTCCCTTTGAATTAACTTGGTTGAGGGTAAATCACTAGTGAGTAGTTCAACTGCCCAAAGCATCGGGTTGGCGAATGAGAGATGCAATGGCCGATTATCAATGACGTCAATCCTGTTGAATTCCATTGATGGATAAAAATTACATTCTAGTTTAAAATTGGAGAAGTTGGCGTGGATGGTTTCATCATTTCATGGACACTTGAAATTTCCCTTTGAATTAACTTGGTTGAGGGTAAATCACTAGTGAGTAGTTCAACTGCCCAAAGCATCGGGTTGGCGAATGAGAGATGCAATGGCCGATTATCAATGACGTCAATCCTGTTGATTTACCTAAAGTATGGGTTGTGGGATCAGTGCATGCTTCCTTGGGATATTACATGTTGCCGACCTTATGCTCGGTTTACTAGTGTTAAAAAAAACTCGGTTGAGGAAAGTTTCATTGGTTTACTGACACTTGCAATTTCCATTTGAAATTAACTTGGTCCATTGGTAACTTCATCATTTCATTGAGTTTTGATGCCTGTTCTAAAATAATATTCATCTTGTATCAAATCAGAAATAATGTAGTAATTTGGTGTCTATACTATACAATTCTTCTGTGAAAAATTAGTGAACACACCTTGTGCATCTCCTTAATAACACATGAGTTTTGTTCAAAAGGGACTGATATTTTACTAACCAATCTTGATATGTGGCTCTGCTTGGCTAAAAAATAAAATTCATTTCACCTGTTAAACTAAAGATATAATAGAAGAATATGGAAAAATGCTTTAATGAACATGCTGTTTGGAATAATTTTTAGAAGGTTGATATTTGCTAGTAATGGATTTAAAAAATGATGATCGAAAGGATGGCCATGACCTCACACAATTTAAAAGAACTTTAAACAGTATAAAAATAAATAAATAATAAATAAGAACAGAAACATAAACAAGAAGGCCATTGTTTATCTGTGTCAGTATGTGGCCCACTGCTAGATAGCAAGAATGAAAATCCTTGCTAAGTGAAGAAGATGAAGGTGTATGCGGGCAACATTTGAGGTGGATGGTGCTATCGAATGTGGTTAAAATTCGACAGAATGTGGTAATTATATCGGTAGAAAAAAGACCTTCCTGTAGTTTACGTTCAAGCTTTTGAGCCTGCTAGCAATCACGAGTTGATGAGTAAAATGATGAAGATGGTCAAGTTATATGAAGTTGTTTGGCAACAATTTTTTTTCTATTATCTATAAATGGGGGTTTGAATATTAACTTCAAGTAGTAATTAATAGTAATTTTCAAGTATAAGTTTTTGTATGATATTTAGCTTTTAATGAACTTATAACATAGTACAGGATTGGATATATCTGTATATGCAGTTGTGCATGAAACATACGAAACCACAAGACTGTTTTAGCTATTTGCTGGTTAAAATTACTTCTGAATTATTGTTTTTCACAGGTTGTAAGCAACAAATGGTTCCCTTCAATTCTACTCCAATTTTTTCAAGCTCTTATATGAAGTTTCCAAAACATTTAGAACTTAAATAAGTTATTTAACTTATGAATAAGTAGGTTTGACTACTATAAGAGCATCTCCAACATGACTGAAATAAAAAAATGGGGCAAATCCACGTTTTTTTTCCCATTCCTTATGCCACAACAATGTGGATTCGAGCGTGGGGAATGAAAAGAAACTGTGATTTATCCCCTTTTTTTTAGCATGGGTTGATAAACAGGTTTCTGAAAGCCGTTTATCGTTCGTTAAACGGGTTTCTGAACCTTGTTTTTTTATGATTCTACGCCTTTTTCTTCACCGTTTAAAAAATAATTTTTATTTTTTATTTGCTAAGCGGGTTTGTGAAACCCATTTTATGTTTTTTTCCTTTTATTTTAATAAACAGAAAAAAATAAAAAATAACGTGCAGTCGCCGCTGGAGAAGTAGGGATTGCCCATGCTTTTTTTAACCTCCCCACGCCAAAAATTGGCTTTCTACTGGAGATGCTCCAAGGAGTTGTCAAACATGCTCATGAAGAATTCGAATAAAACGATAGTTTGTGTTTTTTTGGTCTGACTGACAATATGTATGTTATTTTTATTAGGGCATCTCCAGTCCATTAAGGGTTGAATAGTCAAGGGACTGAATATTCAACCCTTAATTGGGCTAGGTTCCCCAAGGGCCAGACGCCCATTTAATGGGCGCCAGTCCCCTCCCCTCATAAACCCTGCTGGTAGTAGGTGTGTCAAAAGGGTAGAAATGAGTTGCATAAGGGTTACATAGAAATTGATTCAACTCTTTTGACATAATTTTTAATCCAATTCTTTTAAACTTTTTTTTAATGTGGGTTAACCCTTATGACCCGTAAAGCAAATATCATCTAACAAAGTATAGTCCAAAACCCAATCGGTAGTGTATAATAAAAATACAAAGTTGTAGAATAGGACAACAACAAACAAATGAACTGAGCATAGATATGAAAGGTGAAGACGTGCTGCATACTAAAATATACAACGAAGCAGACCAAGTTAGTTCAATTAAAAAATGCAAACAAGAACAGGAGAGAACATCTCAATTTAACACACAGATAAGTTGCACACGAATACATGAACTGGTAGACACACTTAAACAGAGAAATGAAGTCAAGCACTATTGTGTACACAGGAAGCAATTGGAAGCTAAAGATCAAAAACTTGCACTCAGGAAGTAGAGACCGTGCAAAAAAATATAACAAAAACAAAATAGAAAAATATTATAAACGCACAGTAGACAAATAAGCAAATGAATAAACACACACTACACACTAGACAGCAGCGAATGAAAAAAAAAGAACTCAGTTGACAGAAGCAATATCTGGCCAGAAAATATTGTTACATAGCCCTGAAGGTTATTTCTTCACAATTCACTAGCATGTTCTTCTTCAAACCTGCATATAAAATAGTAGACAAAATTTATAGCAGCGACAACAAAACAATTTCAATTTGACCAAAAGACAGAAAATGAAAGATAACTATAAATCAATTAGTGTACCTCTAACAATGCATCGATTAGCTAAAAGAGGAGTTAAAAATTAAGTAGCTTGTTCATTATCAAAAACGGTAACATCTTCCGTATGATCTTCGATTGTTGACATTATAGATGTTCCATACAACCAATCTCTTGAACAAAGTAACGCTTCAACAACATTCTCCTTAAGTGAACTGCGATAGTCATCTAAAACTCTACCACCAATACTAAATGCACTTTCAGAAGCGACGGTGGTAATTGGAACAGCTAAAATATCTCTTGCCATGAGAGATAAAATTGGATATTTATATTGTTGCGATTTCCAAAATGAAAGAATATCCAATTGCATTTTACGATCAACTAACCCATCTTCCAAATAAGAATCAAGTTCAGACTTGCGAGGATTGCTAGCAAATTCGGAATAATCAAATCGATCCATCATATCTTCGCATTCTTGCGAGTAAGGACCCGTAAATGATTGTGTGGATTCCACAATTTCCACGACACATGTTTCAATGGACGATTCTTTTCTCACCCTTTCCTTATACTCATCATATAGTGCTTCCAACTTTCTTTCCATCCTTTCAAACTCTAAGCAGTCGCCATACAATGTGTTATAAGAAAACCGAACGAAATTTGTTTTGTATCGCGGATCAAAGATGCAAGCAATGGAAAGTAACACACTAAATTCACTCCAATATTTATTAAACTTTTTGAACATTTCACTTGCCATGTGAGACATAAAGTCATTCTCCTCCGTGCACTTCTTCAAAGTAAAATAAACCAAGAAAATTTTTGGAAAAAATAAGTTAGCCGTTGGGTAATTTGCGCTGGAAAATAATGAAGTGGCATCGTAAAAAACTCCTAGAAAACGTGAAATTCTCTTTGCTTTGATCCATTCTTCGGATGTTGGAAAATAACTATAACTAGAATCAATAAGCTTAAGACGGAAAGGGCTCGTTCATAATGTATTGTGCTTTTAAGCATTATAAAAGTTGAATTCCATCTAGTAGGAACATCCTGACGCAATCCTTTCCTAACGTCATTCAATGAAAGAGTGGTTATGCATTCGACGAAACTTTTCTTTCTAGATTGAGAACCCTTGATATATTTAATACTCTCACGTATGTTACTTAAGAAAGAAGCGACACATTTTAAACCATCCTACACTATCAAATTTAGCACGTGGGCGGCACATCTGACATGCAAAAATTGTCCATCCGCAACCATTGCTTTTCTATGACAAAGATGTGATTTCAGTAAATCAACGAATTTATCTTTAGCAGATGCATTATCTAGAGTGCATGCAAATATTTTATCGACTACTTTCCAATCAACCAACATACTTGAAAATTTTCCAAATATAGCCGAGCCCGAGTGTGGAGGTGCCATTAAACAAAAATTCAACAATTTCTTTTGTAGATTCCACTCATTATCAATAAAATGAGCGGTTAGAGTTATAAAACCATCCGTATTTACTGAAGTCCATATATCAGATGTTAAACTAACTCTTCCACTACATGATTTTATAAAATCCTTAAGTTTGACTCTTTCATTCTCATATACTTTCATAACATCGGAACATGAAGTGTTTCTTGAATAATGCTCCACTTGATTGTTCAAGTAGGAATGAATCTCACGAATACAGTCATATTGAACAAATTTGAAGGGTAAGTTATGTTGTATAATTGCTCTAGCCATCAAGTCTCTATATTTCTTTTGTTCGAAAGCACTTCTTTGATTAACCTCTATGCTTTTATCGATTAAGGGACACTTTTCTACATGATTCAGTAAATTTTTAGTCCCATAGGTACCACCCCATATATATTTTCTTTTACATTTTTTGCAGAAGCAAGTACGTTTCTTACCTTCAATAGTTTCATTTTTTTCAAAGTATTTCCAAACATCGAAATACGTACCCTTTTGTCGCTTATTTCTTGAAGAGCTACCCATTGAATCTACATCTGCTGCCAACTCCGGTGTGTTTCTTAATTGAGTATCTTGGTCAACAATATCCATATTGTAAAAATCTGTAAGTGCACATGTAAATTAAAATTATAGTTACAGTTAAATATAAAAGGGTTAAATAAGGTACATGTAAAACAGCAACACTTCTGGAAAAGCATGTACAGGCAGTAAATTGAGTATCATAGAAAAGTTACAAAATAAAAGCATCTACAAAATGAAAGTTGTTCTCGCACAGAACAAAAGGAACAGGTGGAAGTAATAAAGAAAAAATCAGAATATCATGGCAAATAAATTTACTACTGTGTTCAAAGCTAGCATTTTACTAAATGACAGTACAGACATTTAACATAAATTTACTCATTTATTAGTTAGGTCTATTTTCCAGACATTGGGAATAAACCAAGAAATAATATATGTGCTGTATCATGGCAAATTAATATACAGCACATATATTAATTTAGTACTTCAATTATACACACTGCAACTACATTGCATCTACTTGTATGTATTATAATATAATATAACCAAAATGAAAGTTAGATCAAGTGACAACTATGTAATTTTTGAAATCCAAAATGAAAACCAGATCAAGTGTACAACGTACCAAAAGTTTTTGCACTTACCGTGTTTTGATAAATGTGCTAATATGACGAAGTACACATGTCAAAGTTTGATAAGGTTCATCTTTGTCAAACTATGGGATAATATTACGAAGACTTGCATAACATAGAACTGAGGTATAATTAAAGTGATTTATACTATCAACATGGCTTTTATAAAGCATTAAAAGCAAAAACTACGATTCAAAAAAGCAAGCAACCGTTAACTATTAACCTCAGATATTGGTAATAACCTGAGATGTCTACCAAGTGATGATATAGTCTTGTACATTAACTATTAACCTCAGATATTTCTAATGAACTGTTTTCAACATGGATTAAAAAAAGATAAAATATAAAAATGCACAATCTTAATCGGAAATTAAGCATCAAAACAAAACCAAAACCCATCATGAATGCTTTTAACTGTATATGCAAGAATACAGTAGCTACAGCTAATATGAATAAATGCCTTCCAGTGTTTGGAACCAAAGAAAAAATGACAACATAATGAAACAAAAATCAATCGACATTACCAATTACCGCTTCAGCCGAGATATCAACATTTTGCAAAGTACATAAATTAAATAAAGAAAAAGGCATAACAAACCATCATCGCCACTGCCTATCAAGCACCCAATCCTGCAACCAGATTTTTAATTTACCAACGACTAATTTACCAACGACTAATTTCAGCACAATCAGATTTTTAAGTTAAAAGAAATTACCCTATTCTCAAATCAATCAGAAAATAGACGAAATCGAACAGCGAACCGATAACCCTGAATCAGCACCACTGAGTCGATTTGGAGAAGATCAAGTCGACGAACGATGAATTGGGATCAAAATCGACGTGAGGAAGACTCATAGGTGTGAAGAAGAACAAACCAACTCGACCCAACAAAAGAATAGTTTGAATCGACGAAATAATGAGCAATCGCCACTGATTTAGGGTTTGGAATGTAACTGGGTGGAGTCGGCAACCAGGTTAAACAGGTAGTGTTAAGAGTAGACAGGTTGAACGGGTTGATAACAAAATAATTTGAAGAAGGCCCGACCTGTGTAAAATAAGGTTAAAAGGGTAGGGTTAAATGGGTTTATTGACTTTTGACAGGCCTAACTGGTAGGGGAGAGAGGGCTTGGGCGCCAGGGCTTGAGCGTCCCAATTCAATTTTCTGAATTGAAAACTGAATGTTAAGCTTAATATTCAGCTTTGAACGAACGACTGGAGGTGATTTTCGTAATATTCAGCTCTGAATTGCAACGATCGGAGATACTCTTATATTATGAGATTATTAAACATTCAGAATAATTGAACTAAACTTTGAAGAGACTTGTAGGCTATAATTTGAATTGTAATGGTTGCCAAGTTTAATTTTGTTTTACGAAAAAGCTCATAGATGTTGAATTATGATGTGGATTTTTGCTATATGTATTTCCAGGCAAAGGAGCACCTGTGACTAGGCCGGTGGACAATTGAACTGTGTTTGCATGCGTACTGTCTTGTGAACGCAAAAACTGGCTGCATAATTCATGTTGTATTTTCGATAGTTGTTTTGTGTATTGTGACTCTTTTCAGTTTGTATATAGTTCAAATGATTGTATAAAAAAATTCAACAGAACAGTTGCTTCGAAATGAATTTGTCCCATAAGGAGATGTACCAACTGTTTTACAGAATGGATACTGTTGCCAACACATGGCGTCACTTCAAATCGCCAATGGTGGGGGTGATTATTCATCATGGATCCAAGATGCAAATCGATTAGCACTATGTAATCATGTGATTTGAACTAAATTTAATTTTGACGTAAGAGGTGACATGGAAGTTTACATGTATAGAGGCATGGAAATAGATAAGAGCGTCTCCAAAATGAAGGTTACAGATTACGAAATGTAAGTAAATAAACGCATTGTAACAAAGTATATTTTGTAGTGGGTTACAAATTCAACTGGATCGGTCGAAGATATATAATATGTTTAGACATTTGTTGAACAAACTTTTGATTTCGGATGCTCGTTCAACAAGCGTCTAACTATTGAACACTTCTTGAATAAGCATTCAAAAACAGCTACTTTTAAAATGTAAATTTCATACGGCTATTCTTTTCCTTTCCTACAAATTTCATTCGCTACACTTTCTTCTCATTTCACAGCAACAATCTACTACATCAAAAATCATTATACTCTCACTTCTCTTCAACAAAAATGTTTTGTGATTTCGACGTCGGTGCTGCAAAATGGAGTTTTGAGGAATTCAATTTCGAAGACAATATAGTTTCGGTTGGAGGAGCGTTCACTACTGATAATCGGGTTTTAACGGAAGATTACGATTTATGCTACACTTGATGTGCACTCTCAACCAATCCGATCCGAGATGCCGATCAAAGTGGTTATACTTTTTTTGGGCAAAACTACAAATTATTATAACCGAAAAAACATTATCACATAAGATTGTTTTCTTCGATTAAAGGTCGTTATGGAAAAATTAATCGTCAAACATGAACATTTGATTCAATAATTTTTAAGTTAAATCTGACGAACTATAATGGTTTTGAAGGTGAAATGCATTTATTGTTTAGAATATGAAGTCCATCCAGGTCTACCAACCCAGCTAGATATTCAAGTCTAATCGTGTCTTTGTTGTTTGAAAAAATATAGAACCAAAAAGAGGAATGTTCATCTCATCGGTGTCCCTATACTCTACTATATATCTCTGTAGACTTGTCAGTGTTACAGCACCCCCTCTATCATTATCCTTAGCCAAAGTCGGTAAATATGCATATTACATAAACTCCTCATATGCACTATCAAAGGGTACCACATGCGGTCTAGTCGGCGAACCTCTATACCAGTCGGCATAAAAAATTCAAAGTTGTCAATTCTAACTCAATTTAGAAAATGAAACGTATGTGTAGTAGATCACCATCTCTTTGTACCTACCACACAACGGTCTACGTGTGCAAACATAGGTAACTATATAAAATTACCTAATGGTGATGCATATAGTTTATCCTTAATCGACTGAGCTAATGTGGTAAAGTACATGGTAAGACACTTATGCCAACTAACTCGCATAGCTATATGACCGGGATATATAAGTAATTATTTAAAGTTAACAAAAAATTTATAATTTGTGATAAACAAATTTATATAATGATTATATATTAAAAATATACTCCCAGCATCGCTAACGCTGCACTCAATCGATGTATTCCTGTCGGTGGCAACTCGCTCAAGCAACGAATATCATTTGCGGTCACATTAGCATTTGAAATAGTATGTACTACACCGACATTGGCATCGCTTGTATAACAGACAACACGTCTAATAATTTTGATAGGTCGTGATGGCATTTTGACGTATTTTTGAATTAAAAAGTGAAAAAGTGGAGAAGTGAAAACATGAGAAGAATGAGGTGAAAATGCATCATATATGTCGTGGGAGCTAGCCGTTTGTTTAACAAGCACCTAAAGTCTAGACGCTTGTTGAATAAGCACATAGCATTTGGGCGTCCGCGTCCAAATGCGGATGCTTGTTCAACAAACGTCTAAAACCCATGTGTTTGTTGAACAAGTGTCTAGTTTGATTTTCTATTCGGAAATCGTAAGGGTTACATTTTGAAACCCATAAAAATGTAACCATTTTTCTGTTGGAGCTCTAATGTGATAAACTTTCACAAAGGTGCCCACATGGGTGGAACCATACATGGAAAGAAGGTGCTCGATGCACCTTTGGAAGATACCAAAGTAAGCTCATATTAATTAAACACTACAAATATGGATCAACTTTCCGTGAAACAAAGCATCTTCTCAAATTCTTTCCATATTTTAAAAAGCTTACTAAATCACAAGGCAAGGAAACAAATGCAAGCATGTGTGCAAGTTATCACTAAAAGTTAATTAGGATTTCACCTTATAAAGATGCCAATGCTAAAGGGACTTCAATTTTGGATAAGTGGGGCAAATTTTAGGGGGGCTCCACCTAGTAAAAAAAAACTGTTATAGGGACTCCACCTGAATAAAAACATTTACAATTTTACCCATCCCCATAGCAAAATTCGGTAACAACCAATCAAAAAATAAGAAAAAAATACGATGGTTCATCGAAAACTATTTTCGACGAGGTCGTGTCGAAAAAAATAGGGAAAAACGGCAGTTGGTCGCCAAGAATTTGAGGGTAGTTATAGATTTTAATTTTTTTTGTTAGGGAGGACAAATATTTTTGTACACTCCCTAGCCGTTTTTCGAAAAATTAAAACGACCCACTGTTATCTAGTGTTAGAGTTCCTTTAATAATGCCTATAAAAATTAGCTATTAGAATATCTAATAAAAATATTCGATCAAGAACTTTAATAGAAATAAGATTTTTATGTATTTTTTAGTTCAAAATTATCGTCGTCATCGCCATCATGATTATTCAGATCAATCAACCCCTTGGATGAGGATTTGTCAAGAACGAGCTGACAACCAACAAGAGAAGCGGCTTTCTAATAAACTCTTACCTTGAAACTACCAATTTTATAAGGGTTGTTCCGGCTTCGGAGCCAACAAACAAGTGCTGGTTTGAATCAAGCTTAAGCAGTTTAGCTCACCTCCCGAAGAGAAGAATAGTTGGGACTTACACAACTCCATATAGCACTTGGATAAGCCAATCCACATAAGACGTGTTAAAGGAGGTCTTAGGTTTGCCTTCCCTCAGGAAGATGGAGTTTCGAATTGATTTGAAGAGAAATGCTAAATCGGTGGTTATGATCGGTTAGTGCATAACACTTTGGAAGCAGCAGGAACCAGAGGTTCAAACGCGGGGTTCATTAAAGAAAGATATTATACATAAGAGTACCTTTGAGTAAGGGCACTAGAGGTTCTTCTACCAAGGCCGATGGACCATTACGACTTTCGCATCGACTATCGAGAGTTCAATAAGCTAACTAGGAAGAACAAATATCAATTACCATGTATCAGTGACTTGTTTGATCAATTGAGTGCTGCAAATATATTCTCCCAACTTGATCTTGCCATCAGGTTATATAACTTGAGAGTTGAAAATGATAGCTTGATGGAGACTGCTTTTAGGCCCCCCCGATGGGTTCTTCGATTGAAGGTTATGCCATTTAGGATAACCGATGCACCTGCGTACTTTGTCCACCTTATGAGCGAGTTTTCAGAGATCAGCTCAACAAATATGTACCTATTTTCATTGATGACATCTTGATTTATCTGAGGAATAGGGAAGAGAACAAAGTACACCTTAGAAAGGTGTTGGAAACGAGGAAATACCAGCTCAGAGCTAAGTTTTCTACATGCCACTTTTGCCGAAGGGAATGCACTTTCTAAATCATGTTCTGTCCGAACGGGATAATTCAGTCGATCCCAACAAAGTAATAGCAATACAAGGCTGGAAGGTACCTAGGAATGTGACCGTGTTTAAAATTTATATGGAATCGCATGTCTCAGGAGTACAACCATTATTAACGGACCTATTCGCACTTGCTTGGGATTCTCCTAGACTAGAAGTGGTAATACACTTGTTAAGCATTGATATAAATTGTATCAAAACTTGATACAAATATTTTGTATCAAAATTAATCCCTTTGAGATCCATAATTAATCTTTTAATTTGCTTTTCGAATTACAAACTTTTATGTTATGGTTGGGTATAAATCATTTGCTTCAATTTTCTATATTCTGGTGTGCCAACTTAATCTTAGCCATTCATTTATACACTACAACCAAATACCTCTTTCGCAACGTGTAATGATCGTTGTAATAGATCTTTTACAACGTGTTTTGGAAAGTTGTATTAGATCAAGTTGTAATAGGGTCATAGCATTTTACAATTGTTTCCGATCGTTGCAAGAGAGTGTTATAATAATTTTTTTGCAATTGTTTTTGCCCGTTGTAATAGGTCTTTTACAACTGGTTTTGTCCGTTGTAGGTCTTTTACAACATTTTTTACCCATTGTTAAAAAATTCAAATGAAAATAAAATCTAGACACTGCTACAGCGCACCTGTAAATTTGATATTATTTTGCAATTGAAACCAACATTATACTAATAACAACCAATATAGTTAACATTTACTAAGAATAACACAAAAGGTTCATATTCCAAAATGCCAGAACGATTCATATATTCATGTCATCCATAAAGTCTTAACATAGTCATAAAACATCATATTTCAAGCCTAAAATAACATAAACATGTGAAAAAATAACACAAGATATAGAATCTAAGCTGGATGACATTGAAGTAAACCTAGGAGCAGGGATAGGGGCACATGCTTGTTGCATTTGTAGGTGAAGCAGTTGTGATGTACAACTGAGACTTGTAAAAACCAAAAGACATGAAATGACATACAACATGCATCTTTAGTGCACTTGTTTTTGAATCCAACAGGTAAATTGTCTTGAGGTCTTGAACCTTCCATTATGATCTTCATAACATCCTTATACCATATAGTTAAGACAATATTATTTTGATGGAGCAAGAAAATAGCCATTGATTTTCGACACTAGAACAATAACTACGCACATAGAAATGCAAAGATCGTCCATTTTTTTAATGTTTCATTAGATTGAAACCCATCTAAAACAGATTAGATCATGCCAAATTTTGTAGACCAAAAAGATTTTTCTGACGGCTATATGGTGATCGACTGGCATGGCTGCTGTTTGGATGCACAGATTGTAACAATCAAGAATTTCGGACAATTCGTATTTGAATACCTGAATTATTTAAATATTTGAATCTTAGATTAAATGTGATATATTAAATTTATTTAATAACCTTGTTAAACCATTTTAAACAATAACTAAATAATATTAAACTTATTTTTGAAATTTGTTTACTAAAATAAATACTTCAAAGAAATACTGATAATGTGGTCGAAAATCATTTTATCGATGAACAGTTTTTATCCAATAGAAGTTGTTCAAACTTTTTCTACATACACTAAAACACTTAGTAAATCATAAATAAGAAATAAAAATATTTTGCACTAAGCCACTTTTGGGAAGCTTCTAGGAGGGCTAATATGGTAATTTGCTAGAGGAAAGAAGAGATATTTTCCTAAAGAAATGAGGTGTAAAGGTGGCATGTGAGGGGGGAGGCTCCTTTGTGACCTTCCATGGAAGGTAGAAGGTGGTAGTGACCCTTTGTACAAGCTTACAAATACACCCTTAAGGTTAAGGCTAATCACTTTTTAGGAAATTAAGAAAGTAGTAGAAACTAATTAGTGTTAATCCATTTCTATTTCCACTAATTTTTCTCAAATCTATTCAAATCAACTCCAAATCAAATCAAACATGGCCAAGGACCTTATAACAACATGGCAACAACTCTTAGCAACTTGGAAGTGGAAGAAAGGAGGTACAAGGGGGGAAACACCAAGAGGCCTTGAGCATTGGGAGGGTGATGGAGCTTGGTCGAGGCAAAAATAAAGCAAATGTGGTGTCTTTTGGTTGTTTTGGTTGAGGTGGGAAGTGGTTGCAAAGGGTGAGGCTTGAGAATGGTTTGTGCATGGTTTTGGGTGAGCTAACTCACCATTTAAAAAGTATATGAAGTGTATAATGCTTGTGTTATATTATAGTTTTGTTTGACTATATATTGTTGCTTGATTTGTTGTGATTCTTGCTTTGAAATGCAAATGGAAGTGATTTTATAGCAGTAGTCGCTATAGACGCACTTAGGGATTGCCTTGTGTTTAATAATTTCTATAGAAATTTATAGAGAGATCCTTAGGAGTTTCTCGTCATGGTTGTGATGTATATGTATATACTAGTTACTGTAAAATGACTGGATGTCAAAAAGTTTGTTTGCTTGTCAAAAATCGAAAAAACATTTAAGTATGTAAAACAGTAAATATTGGGATCTACATAGCAGTCAGCCGAAGTATTTTAAAAGGGCTGTCATTGCCTCTATACCACTTTTTACAGCATTCTGGAAATGTTGTCTTTTTTGTTTGAGAGTTTAAATTGTGTTGAAATGACTTTAAAATTTAAGTATTTCGCTTCAATCTTTTTGGAGATATTTTCTAACATATATTAGAGTATTTTAAAAGTGGTTTGGAATTTTTATGAGTTTCTAATAATTAATTATAAATTATTAAAGTAAATGGTTTATTTTAAATAAAGAAAAACATGTATTTTTGGTTTTTAAATAACTTATAAAATAAGTATTTTTAAGTAATATTTTAAATAAATGCTTTAAACCATATTATAAGTATTTTAAAGTATATATAGTTTTAGAAAATTAGTTAATTCCTTTATTAGTATTAAAAGCTTTTGTTATATAATATCTTTTTAAAATTGTTTTATTATGAAATATTTTATTTTATAAATAAATTATTATACTTATATATTTATATATCATTCTTAAAAGGTTTTTAAACTATAAATAAATGTTTTATAAAGTGGTTAGGAATTTTTTAGTGTCTAAATCGTGTTTTGTTTTACTTGTTAGGAAAAGTAATTAACTATGCTTAACACCGACGAAGTAGACATATCTATTTGTGAGAGTTAAGATTGTTGTTCGAGTAGGGTTTAGAAGCAATAGTGATGTAACCTACCGGCTTCACTTTTGACCAAGGAATAGTTAAATCAGGAATGTCGGAAACGTGTTAATCATGTTGTTTACATACTCATTGATGGAAAATATTTAGTCGTGTACTTAGCATTAAAAGCCGACTAAGTAGACTTGTCTATCTATGAGAGTTAAGAATGAAGTGTCTATGCAAGGCTTTGGTATGCAACCAGTGCTCTGACTTACCTGACTTCACTCTTGACCGAGGTATAGTTTAAGTTGAGATGTTCGAAAACGTGATAAGCATACAAACCTTGATTTCAATAAATGATCATCTTTAGAACTAGATAGTTAACTAGTCAAATACCGAACTTAGGTATAAAATTTATTTTTGGTTTACTGTGATAATATGTTAATAACATTGGTTTTAACTCCTTTTTATTATATTTAGTAGAGTACTTAGATCTTTAAAAGAATGTTTTAAAGATAATTATAAATGGAATGGTTTTGGGTTTATAGTAACATTGTTTGGATGACATTTGTTTTTAGCCCATCAAAGTATACTTATGCAAGTGTGAAATTTTATTTAAGGTTTATGAAAATTCTTATACCGTTTGGGATAAGAATATGAATACATTTCTAAGTATTGAAAAGAGTAGAAATAAATAGACAATAGTAGTATATATGTACGTATCTTTTGTAAAGACATTTTAAATATATATACAAGTATTTTCAAAGGATTTTTTAACTAATAAAAGGATTAATTAAATATAACGGATTAAGAGTTGCTTAAATAGCTTAATCATACTTCGTGTGACTTAATCGTGCTTTATTTGTTACTCGTTTATAGAAAGTATTTAGTCGTAAACTTAGCACTAAAACCCGATGAAGTAAGCTTGTCTATCTGTAAGGGTTAAGGATGATGTTCGAGTAGGGTGTAGAAGAAATAGTGCTTTAACCTACCGGATTCACTCTTGACCGAGGGATAGTGTGAGTTGAAAAGATTGGAAACATGATAAGAATACAAGACTTTGTTTCCAATTACGATCGTCTATTTTGAACTTGATAGTCGATTAGGTAACTATCAAACTTGGCCAATTAACTTGGGAAGTATCTAAAAGCTTCATGGTTTCGTATGATTTGAGAATCCTCGGGGAGGAGCATTGGTATGTGTAACTTCCCCCACTTGAAGGCCCAAAACTAACGGCTACAGATGTTGCAGTCATCCATAGTTATTAATTCTCGGCGACCAAATACGATAATGTTAGATACATTGGTATAACAGAAACACGTGAATATGGAAAAAATTAAAATCATTAAACAACTTTCTCGTTCCATTTCAAAACATTTCAAATTCATTACATAATCCCAGATTCGAGAATCACATTTAGAGAAAATATAATTATTACAACATACGCCAAGAGCGACATATGAAGATGCCCCCTTAGATGATCAGAGTTTAAACATAGGCAATTAAACAACTTTTCCTTTACAACAAAACACAGTAGAATCAAAATAGAAAAGAACTTCTACTAGCTAGCTTGCCTCCTGCACGTCTCCGGAAGCTTATTCGTCTAAAGAGGTACCTGAAAACCTCAACTCTCAAACTACTCAAAGTTAATTAAGCACCCGAGAGTTTAAGGGGAAAACATAAACTTCGAGTCAGACATAAAGTCTGGTATGAATAATAACCTACCATCTCGAACCATTTGGATATCTAGTGAGACCACGCCGCTTAGCAGAACGGGTTATCCCCTCATTAGTATCTTATCCAAAAATTGGTAATAGCCATATACAGTGCTCTTGCATCCACAATGGTTAAAACATAGTGTTTTATAGTTATAGTTTATAGGGTTACTATTAACCTATTAATTTTCATGGGCTCACTAATAACCTGACTAAAGTTTATGGACTATCTGCCCAGTCTCATAGTTTTCATGGAACCACTAAGAACCTATTATCCCCTGCCAATAACTTCATTTAATTATTTTATAGGTTCTCCCTGAAGCTATTGGTATCTCCAATAACTTCTCCCATATCATAGTTTTCATGGGTTGACTATGAACCTATTGACTTCTGTCAATAACTTAATCCGAATATAGTTTTTATGGGTTCACTACAAAACTGTTGGCCCATGCCAATAACTCTCTTTAAACATAGTTTTTATGGGTTTACTATGAACCTGTCTAAACTGATAACTTCTTAATCAGTCTTTGGGCATCCTAAGTTCTGGTCTATCCGACCTCCTGGATGCAATTCTTCTCATTCAGGAGTTAACTCAATTTATATTCACTACTGGGTTAACCTAACTGGTTATTCTACCCCTATCTCCCCAAAATACAATTATGGGTCCATTTTACAGTGAATATGTATATTAGAAGAAGCAAACAATATCGCATAATAACACCAACATCTATGGTTTAATATCCTTGAAATCATTTTCATATGAAACATGGTTAATCCCTTTGACCTATTACCTTATCAAGGAAAGCTTCTTCAAAAACTCCATACTTAAAAGACATTTTAAAACTTCTTTATTTTGCCATGGGTTTTCCTTTAAAAATGAGATTGGGTTCTTTGTTTTGAAAACTAAGGCTTTCGAAACCTTAGACCTTTACTTTCAAAACTGTAACATCTCGAGATTTTAGACTTTCGAAAATCGACATTAATACGTCCACTGTATCAACTGCCGAGCAATCGAATGCCGGAAAATCGAATTGTTATGGTTAAAAAGAAGAGGTAGAAGAAGACAGAAAGAAAGAAAGAAGAAACAACAGAAACAATATCAGAATCTCACATTCGCAGCGGAACAACATATAATAGATAGATGAATAATCTTTAAATCAAGAACTATATCATTTTATACATTACATCATCAGAGTCAATATACACACAATACATCAATGGACAGTTATACAAACTTGTCCTCATATAGAATACACAGCGTAATAATAATATCATATACAAGTGATACGCCTCGCCATCCAGCTCACCACTTGAGCTCCAAAGCCGCCTGAAATCCAGAATGACCTGATAACCTAACTCTAGGCTGCCCGTGTGGAAAATGATAGGTACCCAGAGTTTAGGAAAGGAACAATAAACTCCAGGTCAGTCATGGGACTGGTGTGAGAACTTAAAACATTTATTATCTTTAAAACAACAACAAAGGAAGTAAAAGACATCCGCAATGCTTTTTGGAAAATGAAACTACCATAAGGCCTCCCGCCACACACACAATGCAAACGCAGAATTGGAGGAGATTTCTCCTTATGATAGTCAAACATGCTTACTACGCAAAATCATTTGATTTGATATTATTATTAGTGCATAGTGCAGAAAAACATTTTGAAAGTATAATATTAATCTTAGCCAGCATAGACATTCCGAACTATGCCTACTATAGCTACCATCTAAACAGTGGTGACCACCATAAGTAAATGGCGGGTTCTACAACTAAAACCGTACAAGGTTCGTATTGGGAATTGGATTTCCAACAAATGGTCAGGCTAAGGAACTTCCTATTGCCAATGGGTACGCCTCTGGCGGGACGTCCCGAGAACTAACTAGCTCTCTGCCAACACAAGGCCGGGTTACCTCTTACACTAGGTAACTATTACACGAATATGCCACCCCCCGGTCCTTTGGGACCTTTATCCGAGGCGCCTCAACAAAACAACAATCACACAGTAAATGAGATTGGAGTGACCACATAGGTTAAATACCAGGGCTCCATACCTGATACCACCCTTTTCCAGAAGGAAATGACATACCCTAAAGGGAGCGACCCTCATAACCTTGCTGCATCATTCCTGTTTTGACCATTTCCGGGGTGTGAGGTCTTACGAAGTCTCGTCCACAAAGCTACGCTTTTTCACAAAGCCATGCTTTGATCAACAAATGATCGATAAATGATCAACACACAGCAACACTCAGCATGCCACATTACCAAATTAGGAGGATATCACTGATAACTTTCAACTACATAACCTCTAAGCTCGTACGTCTCAGAGAAGGGTGTTAAGCTAAGAGAATAAATTCTCCGCCACCAAACAGAAATGTATTTGAAAGAAATCAGCTTTATATCTCAAAATGTAATGTCAGACATGTAACCATACAAGTCTGTTATGGGTTCGAACAGAACCGAAGGCACTTCCAAAGAAGCCCTTGCAATCCGGGTATTCACAATCCCGATCGAACTTCCCATCACAAAGGAAATCTCTATACCGTAGCTAACGGTGCAGAGACAATCGATAGGTCATCCTATCATTTTCACAAATACCCGGTCTTCACCACCGGTCTTCAAATGTTATCCATATCGTCATATCACTTATTCGGAATGGGTTATATGACACAAAGGTCCTTTCTCGGCTAAATCGAATAGTGAGCACAATATTTAAAACATATGGATATAAGGATTTCAATTAAGTCACAACTTATTACCCCAATCCTTTCCTTTAAATGGTTTAAACAAATTACCATTTTAAATCTTTAAACAAAAAGATTTACTTCACAAAGTTTACCCAATTTCACAAAGATTCATTCACAGATTTCCTAATCAATTTCCATTTCAATTGGATTAATCCATTAAATCTTTAAATTAAGATTTAATTTATAGCTTTCAAAACTATTCACAATTCAAGTCTTTTATAATATAAAAGATACACCTTTTAAAATCTTCTTTGATGTCAAGGTAAAGCTTAATCATCTTCACAAAGGTTAATTCATAGTTTTTTTTTTCAAACTATTCACAATTTCATTTCAACTTGAAATGTTTCGATACAAATTGGAAATCTTTTCACTTTATGAAAGCTATTATTATTTAAAAACAGATAATTTTCGTTTTGGGAAAAACTGGTTACAATTACACAGGTTAAAGCCATCCAAGTATAAAACTTGAATATAAATCTAAATTTCCAAAACCATATTTTTAAATGGTGAAAAACCATATAAACACCTTTTATACTTGCATAATCTTTTAAACCAAAATTCCCAAATTATTGAATTCAATTTCAAGATATTGAATTCAAATTTTAAATCAAATTATTTGAATTTCAATTTATTAAGTTATTTAAAATAACTCTTACTTTTGAAACTCATTTTCAAAAACTTTCAATTCCAATTCCAAAACTATTTTTTTTGACTCAAAAATTCAATCTTTAGAATTTGTTAAAAATCTGTGACTTAACCGATTTCCATGTGAAATCCACATTTGTGTGTGTATGGTGTAGTCCAGGGGTTTAACACAATAGTGCAACAACATTCAACCATCACAGATCAAATATAACAATATAATTGATAAGCGGTATAAACTATAACGCTTATCTTTCATTCATAGATCACAGATATATATATATATATATATATATATATATATATATCATAGATAAACAAATTACAGATCACAACACAAATCAGGATATATCACAAAGCATCACATATCAGAGATATCAAACAATTCAACATCCAATAAAATCTAAACATCCATAAGTAGGATTAATTTAATTATCTGATTAATTTAAATCAGATAAATTTAAAGTCAGATTAATTTCTAAACACCAAATCAAATTTCCAATTAATTTCCAAATTATTTCCTTTTTAAAATAAATTTCTTTATCTCTTCAAATCTATTTAAAAATCCAAATTTTTAAATAAATTCTTCAACTTATAAATAATATTAATCGAAATCCATTTATTAAGCCTTTTCCCCGTAATTTGAAATTTTATTCAATATGGTTCAAAAATAACTTTATCTTTTTAAAACTCCTTTTTAATTTATCCAATTCTCAAAAATAAGTTTTAAAATAAACTTTCAACTTGAATTTTTAAAATCCAATTTTTATTTATTTCCGGTAACTAACGATACCAAAAATATATTCGGCTAACCTATAGCCTTCAACAATTTCAATCACAAAGATAATCACACAGAGATTATAAATAATCAACACACAGCATATGAAATAATTTCAAATGTTTGAGGAATCCAGTTGGATCCCTCCAACCTATTTCCCTACATCCACAGATGTTAGCACAATATCAATTCCACTACGAGGTGGAATATCGCGGTATATGAGATTTATAAAATATTATTCGCTATTATGCGGCGCAATAGGGTCTCATCCGCTATATAATGCGGGAAATCAACTCCAAATACATATATAATCCCAATTCCACTTCAAGGTGGAATATCGCGGTATATGTGTTTAATATAATAACATCCGCTATTATGCGGCGTATAGGGTCTATTTCAACACAATAGATAGCAACTATCATCCAATTCACACAATCAAGCAATTTTAAATTTAAATCGAAAACAAAATTCGATTGAGTGAGGAGTTCTCACCTTGCTTCCAATAACAGTTGCAGTGTTTTGTTCCGAATAAAATTAAACGAGCGTTTAATTTGAATCAAAATTCACACTAGCTCCAATCAACTCCCATCCAACTCCATCGCGTAGTGTTCATCCATACGAACCCAACGCAATTCGTTTCGTGCGAAACGGACCTCATATGAAAAAGTTATCACGTTACAAAGTTTATATGAATTAAAATATATATATATATATAATTCAATTTCAATTTTTTTTATATTTTAACCTTCACTCGATCTGTGCCGTTCATTTTCTAACCCTAGAATCAAGGCCGTGCATTTCATCTTCCCCAACTCTAGGTTAAACACGCACGCACAAAACCCATGTAGCCGCCTCCTTGCTCGAATTTTCGAGCCTCCATCTCTGCGTTTCATCCCGATCGAATGCCATCATTTTGTAGCCAGAGCCGAGCCCTACCACCGCCTGGAACCACGTGGCACTCGGCCACCCCCCTACCTCAGAAACCGTGCATGAAACGCACGACCTCACGATAGAAATTCGACCTCTACAGTGCACCATCGATGATCATCACCGTATGGATTAAAAGATCTTTCGATGCTCTTCCACTTTGCAGTTGAATGTCTTGGCCAATTGTTTATGGATTTAGAGAGATTAAGGAGAGAAGAATCGAACGATTTCGGCCATTAATAAGTTAGGGCCGGCTAACCCTAGATGATTAGGTTTTGGTGAAAATATGAAGATTTTAGGTCCTTTTATAGAAATTTTCAAAACACTTTTCACTCGGTTTTTTTTTGAACTCCAAACGAAGCGTGCCGCCAGGCGATTATAATGTTTTACCCGCATTCCGATCACAATGGAATATATATCCAGAGCCAATTCAATCTTATGCGCGAGTTACGGAAATAAACGATCAAATTTAAATTAAATCGGTTAAACTAATTTCTATGCGTTTTGGCTTGCCCCGAACAAACCGTAAATCCGATTGACACGAAATTTGAAACCTTACAATAATATAACATTACGGATCCGATGAACTAGTTTCGTCGAAATCCGAGACTGTTTGAAAAATGACTATTTTTACTCGCCGATTAAATATTAAAATATTCAATTTCTTCAATTTAATTTTTAATTCAGTTTTAAAAGTTTACTAACATCATTCTAACTCCAATATAATTATATATAACTTTATAAATCATTTTCATTCACATTTAATTCAGATTTCAATTATTTACACAATTTCAAATATTAACTTATCGATTTAATTATACAATTAAATCACTATATTCGAATTAAAATTCATTCGGCTTATAAATCTTACTTGTTAATATTTAAATCAATTAAATATCTGAATTTCAAATAACAAAAATTCTGGGACGTTACAGAAACCATTGGAAAACCTCCTGCAAAAGCTTTCAGATCTTCATTTCAAAACACTAAGCATATGCCTTTCGAAACAGTTTAAAACATCTCTTTCGAAACCATCAAAACATACCTTTCGAAAGTAGTAAAGCATCGCTTATTAACTACTAGAAGTGTAGCTTCGAAACCATTTGAATGTACCCCTTTCAAAACCATTGGGTTTATCCTTAAAATATCTTTTGGGTCAACGTGAATATAAACGAAAGTATCCCTTTTGAAACCATTAACCTTTAAGTAAAAGTGATGGGGAAAATTGATGGCTTCGGAACCATCCTTTTGAAAGCATTAATCATTTAAGTAAAATATTTGGAAGGATAGCTTCGAAACCCCTTTCGAAGCCATTGCCTTTTAAACCTTTATGTGGCTACTGGAGCCCTTTCGAAAGCATTGGGAAGTGGCTTATTACATCTATAAAACAAAAGCTACCTTTCATACCCGTTGATGACTTCAATCCCTTCGAAAGGCATAAAGACGACATCAGGGTTTCGACTGGGTTCAAACTACCCTATCAGAAGCATTAATTTAAAAACAAGGCAACTCATTCGAAAGCTACCCTTTCGAAACAAAAAGGCGACAACTTCTTCGAAAGCTATATTAAACCCTTTCGAAAGCATTATTTTGAAAACAAGGCAAGTGGCATATCTTTGGATAGTAAAACAAAGAACCTTCGAAAGCTATTCAAATTGGTTTCGACCCCTTCGAAAGCAGGGTTTTGACTCCATTCTTCAATCCACTACGTACCAATGCATTAATACCTTGTGTATTGGTTTCGACTTGGTTGAGGCAGAAGTATACTGTCGAAAGGTAGCTTCTGAAAGTGGCGGAACCATACTTCTGTACAAAAACTGATTGCCTTTTCAAGTAATTGCTTTTTAACTAACCTGCCTATTTGTAAAATTTTAGTTGATTGCCATAAACTTTTCAAATTCTTTTCTAAAAACTGCCGCATTCATTTTTGATCTAAATAAAGATAATTAGCAAAGAAGCCCTTCCCTTAAGCAAAATAATTAAAACATTTAAGTCCTCCAAATAAATAAATTTAATTTCCATAGTAAATTACTTAGGAAAAATCCCCAAAAATCAGAGAAATTCACTTTTAATATGTTATATAACGTATATAAATTTCAAACCCAAAATCCTTCATATGATAGCCGAATAAAATTTTAAACCCAATTATTCATTTCTTTCTTTAAAAATTCATAATAAATTATCCACAGCTTGAATAATTATGAAAAATTAAACCCATCTCCAAAATAATGTTTTACATAACATATTAAATCCTCATGGCATTTGAAACCCAATATGAACGATTTTAGCCTTAAAACCGAATAAACATTTATCAAACAATCTTGTTTGAATCAAACATATATAAAATCCATGCATATCATCATCAAAAATCATCATAATGGATTTAAACTTAAACCCGAAATCATTTGCTGTTTAAAAACGAAAATAGAGATGATTTTGATTATTATTCACCTTGATTAGGATAAGGAACTTGATATTTGATCTTTGATTAATTCCCCTTGTTTGATTGCTTAACTTTAATTGATTTTCCCCTTTTCTTTCCCTAGGTTATGGCCAGCTTGAGCTCTCTTTGGTTTACATTTTTGAGTTTTGAAAAATGAACGTGCAAAGAAATGGAAACGAGATTTTAAGGGTAATGGGATTATGGGTGTGGCTTTTACCCATAATGCCCTTGTTTTATTCTCTTATTAATTATCTAATAAACCATTTCCATAAGCTCATTCTTTATGTTTATATAAGCACGACCTCTAATTAAGTTTTCAAATATCAATCCCCTTATCACGCTATTATTTACATTATTCTATTTAATTTATCTAATTAAATTTCTTGGATAATGTTACTAAAAATTAGGGGTGTTACAGGCTCCCCTTTTTAAAGAATTTCATCCTTAAAATTCAGTAAGGACTATATACCAAGTGTAACAATCATTTGTAATGGCTCCTAACTACCATACTAGCCTACCTGACTAGCAACATTCTGTACAAGTCAAATATAGGACATGCCCTTGCAGCAGATTAAGATAAGTATCTCTAATCTTGTCTTCTGTTTCCCAAGTATAGTCCTTCTCGTTGTCGCTCCACTGAACTTTCACCAACTTGACCGTCTTGTTTCTTAACCTTTTCTCATCCCTCGCTACAACCCGAACTGGTTGTCTAACAATAGTCAAATTCGATTCTACTATCAACTCTTCCAACTCTGTCGGAAGAATAGTAGTCTCTGGATCATGAACATACTTGCGAAGATGAGACACATGAAACACATTATGGGCCCCTGCCATACTGCTCGGCAACTCTACTCTGTATGCGAGCTTTCCGATCCTCTTTATAACTTGAAATGGACCAACATATCTTGGTGCCAATTTCCTTGACTTTTCAAATCGCACCACACCCTTCATCGGTGATACCTTAATGAAAACCCTATCTCAAACTGAGAATTCTAGGTCTTTAAGCATCTTATATGCGTAACTCTTCTGTCTAGACTGAGCTTCCTTCATCCTTTCTTGAATCAACTCAATCTTCTCTATCGCCTCTCTAACCAGATATGGACCCAAGACTAATCTGTCTCCAATTTCCAACCAACATGCTGGCGATTTGCATGGTCTTCCATACAAAGCTTCAAAAGGAGCCATTCCTATACTAGTCTGGTAACTATTATTATAGGAAAACTCCACTAAATGTAGGTGATCTTCCCAAGATCCACCAAAGTCCGATACATAAGCTCTTAACAAATCCTCGAGTACTTTATTGACTCTCTCTGTATGCCCATCCATTTGAGGGTGATACGCAGTACTTATCTTTAGCTTGGTACCTAACATGTGACGCCCCACCTCTATACCCACGCTAGACAAGAACACTACGGTGTAATGCTGTCGACTAGCACGGAGAATAAGGCTGTTGAGGAGCGACCATCCGTGTAACTTCTTTGAGCGAGCACCGATATGTCAGATAGTATAGAATGCATATCGTTTAAGGAGGAAATCCGACATACCGAATCAAACTCAAAGCTATCACACAGTGGCTATATATATAATCTTCGGAAACAAACATAGAAGTAAACATAACATAAATCAGTCACAGACATCCATATCACAAAGGCGGAAAAGGATATGAATATATATATAACACATGAAAGTGTACATCAGAGTAGTGGTCGAAAAGATCCACGATAATACAAAAGAATAGCAGCACGTGCTATACAAAAGAATAAGTACACAACATAGAGTCTATATCCCAAATGTGTACATCCAAAAACTACTAATCTAAGTAGTTAGCCAAAAGTCAGAATAATCCTGAAGAGAAGTCAAGCAGAAGCACCTGTAACATCTCGGTCTGACCCGAGTATTATTTATAAGAAAATAATAAACGGATCAGTCTAGCTATAAATATCAGATGATATGGTATAAAGTAAAAGACATGGCATGAACATGTAATAAGCATAGTGGCATACTACTATAAGTATGTAATTGAAAATCAACAAGAGATTAATCAATATCACAAGAATCTTCTCAAAGATAAAATAGGGTATCATACCCTAAACTTGTATTCATAACAAGTCAATGACACACTAATTCACCAATGCACAAAAACTGGTATCATATCAATGAAAATCATGAAAATTGGTGAAGCAGAAATTCCAGAAATCATCACAAGAAATCCAGAAAACACATAAAAGGGGGGGAGGCCTATCACAAGAATGGGAGCATGAAAACTCACCAACGCGCGTAACACATGAACGAAAAGCTATCTCATGGGAGCTATCCATTAAATTTTGACACACGAACGGCCCGAAGACCATGGGGCGCTACCCCAATATGTGATGGTGAAACATCACACAAACGGGGTTTAGTCTCCCTCGTAGACAAAGAGACATCGCTCAATCGCTAGTCTAAATCACAAAAATGATCGTCATGATTATAAGGAAGTGTCAATTACACTAAGCCAGTAAATATATGAGTTTAGCTTCATGTCCCATAACCACTAGCTTAACTTAAATATTTACGAACAAACTGTAGATCTTCACTAGAAAATTGTCACAAAAGGGTTCAATCGAACAAGTCCAAGAGCTAACCGACGAAGTGAACGCAAGCGTTTCATACCACTCGTTTTACTAAGTCGTTTAATTCGATTTCTCATCCGAGTGAAGTAAAGGCTTGTATATACTAATAGGTTGGAAAACGGTTTAGGAAAAAGAGCTTTGTAATAAAATAGAGTTGAAATCGCTTTGATGAAAGAGTTTTGATATTTACTACTAGTATTGAAACCTTCATATTTTTAAAGTGACAAATCACAAAAATGATTGTAGAAACAATCTATCACAAAAATTCACATTCGAAGACGTGAACAAAATCCAAGGAAATCAGCTCAAAATGCATCAAAGTGGAAGTTCTGTTGAATGTTTTTCAGATAAGATCGCCTACGGAGGGGGGTCCAGGGGGGTGGCAACCCCCTAGGTGGGGGTGCGGGGGCAACGCCCCTGCTACGGTGTTCGACCTAACACAATGGCCGAGCGACCTAACAAAATGGCCGAGCGACCTAACTGGAGCAAGCGACTTATAGGTCATACGACCTAATGATGAGCGACTTAAGGGAGGCGAGCGACCTAAGGGGATTCGCGAGTTAACTATGACACGCGACCTAAGGGTCCAGAGGCAAGCGACCTAACAAGGTCCAGAGACGAGCGAGTTAAGAAGCTCGCGACCTAACATCCTAACACGCGAGCGACCTATCGAGTCACACGACCTAATATAAATGGTCCAACGACTTAGAGGGTCGAACGACTTAACTGGAGCTTAGGTCGGAGATGACCTACGAGATATACAGGCCGACTTAGTGGAAAATGGTCGAGTGACCTAAATCGAACGACCTAGTGGATCGAACGACTTACGAGTTAACACGCGAACGACTTAACGACCTAGTGAAAATGGTCCAACGACCTAACTCGAACGACTTAGTGGGTCGAACGACTTAACTGGAGCTTAGGTCGGAGACGACCTACGACTTAAGCCAGGGCGAGCGACCTAACGTTTGCCTAGGGATTATAGGTCGGAAATGACCTACGACTTAAGCCAGGCCGAGCTAAATGCAGGCAGGGACTTTTCCACGCGCGTGAGCGATCGGGGCAGAACGACCTATGGAGCCAGAGCAACCTAACAACAGTTTTTTCACCAAAACACTAGATATTTGGATTTTTCGCCAATCCAATCCAAACCACACGCAAATGTTGATGCTAGAGTGATAGGGAATCATTCCCAACAGTCCAAGATAGTTATAAGCAAGAATGTGAGATAAAAATCTCACCTTTTCACTAAAATGGATGAAGATGGAGATTGAAAGCAAGGAGAAGCAATCCAAAGCTTGAATCCACTATCTTCTACTTGAATTTGGAGTTGAATCTCCGATTTGCAATAGAATTTAAGTTTGGAGTTTTAATTTCCACTTCCCACCACCATTTTTTTTTGATGAAGCTTGAATGTTAAAACAAATGGTGAATGAAGTGAGTAAGAGGGTTGGGCTGAACTAAAGAAGGTGCAGTCCAAACCAAAGTCACAAGCGGAAAAAGTGACGAAAATTTCACTATCTCCAAACATATCGAAGTTTACACTCAAAAAGATCGCAAACGTCATTTTGAACTCAATGGGGGTGGTCTCGAGTCCTAATTTGACCGTACGCAAAAAGTAGCCTTTTGGACTAACATCCGACTAACGATAAAATATTTAAATATAGAATTGATAAATATGCGGGTTGTTACATAACACATCCTGTAGACTCTTCCAGGATTCACTAGTAAACAAAGCATCTTTTTCACTGACTATACTACTAGAAATTCCATGCAGTTTAGCTATGTTTTGCACGAATAATTTAGCTAAAACTGGTGTCGTCCTGGTAGACTTAACTGGAATGAAATGGGCACTCTAAGTCAACCTGTCCACTATGACCCATATACTTTCATTTCCTCTATTCTACCTTAGCAACCCATCTATAAAATCCATGGATATCGAATCTCATTTCCAAACTGGTATCTCCAAAGGTTGAAGCCATCACTCGGCTTCTGATGTTTGGCCTTCACTTGTTGATAGTTTACACACTGTCTTACCCACAATCCAACATCCATCTTCATACCTTCCCAATAGAAACTCCTCTTCATGTCTTGATACATCTTGGTTCCTCCAGGATGAATCGTAAATTTGGATCGATGAAATTCCTTAAGAACTTCTTTCCTTAAGTCCTCAACATTCGGAATACACAACCGTCCCTTATTTGTCAACCATCCTCTCTGGTCGATATTAAAATCCTTTAGATCATCGATCTCCGATCCTTCCTCAAGCCTTCTAATCCTCTCGGCTAATAATAGATCCTTCTTCTACTTAGAAGAAATCCTTTCAATCAACGTTGATCGAACTTCCAAACGGTATAATATGGCGGTACTCTGACTAGAACTAGAAGTCGATCTTAACTACACACTACAAGTAGTCAAAGCTTCTGAATCTCTCCATTCTGCCAACATAGCTAACACCACATTCTGATGTCTTCTACTAAGAGCATCCGCTATCTTATTTCCTTTCCCAGGTGTATACTCTATACCAAAATCATAAGCTGCTAAAAAATCCAACCACCTTTGCTGTCTCATATTCAACTCCTTCTGAGAGAATAAATACCTCAAGGACTTATGATCTGTGTATAGCTAAAATATCTCCCCTAAGAGATAATGTCTCCATATCTTCAATGCGAAGATCACCGTTGCTAACTCCAAATCATGAGTAGGATATCTTACTTCATGTGGTTTAAGCTGTCATGAAGCGTAGGCAATAACTTTACCCTTCTGCATCAATACAGCTCCTAATCCAGTTCCACATGCATCGGTATACACCACCAACCCTTGGTTTTCGTCTGGAACTACTAACACAAGTGCGTTGGTCAACAAATGTTTTAACTTAAGGAATGCTTCCTCACATTTGTCAGACCAAATAAACTTTACGTCCTTCCTGGTTAACTTAGTCAAAGGTGCTGCTATCCGCGGGAAATCCTTAATGAATCTCTGGTAATAGCCAGCAAGTCCAAGAAAACTTCTAATCTCAGTCGCCGTCTCTGGTCTCTTCTAGTTATTAACAACTTCGATCTTATCTGGATCGACTGACAAACCCTTCTCTGAAACCACGTGACTAAGAAAATTAACCTCTTTCTTCTAAAAATAACACTTGGAAAACTTCGCTTTCAGCTGGTGCTGCCTCAGCGTATCAAGCACTACTGTAAGATTATTTTCATGCTCTCTTTCATCCTTAGAGTATACTAAAATGTCATCTATAAACAACAACACGAACCTATCAAAGTACTCTCGGAAAACTTGGTTCATCGGATCCACGAAGAAAGCAGGTGCGTTTGTTAGCCCGAATGGCATTACTAACCACTCATACGAACCATATCTAGTCTGAAACATTGTTAGTGGAATACTGTTTTGTGCCACTCTTAACTGATGGAAACTTGTCGCCAAATCCAACTAGGAAAATACTCTGGCTCCACACAACTGATCAAATAGATCATCAATTCTCGGCAGGATACTTATTCATAATCTTCTTCTCGTTCAACTTACGATAGTCGATACACATCCTTAACGACTCATCCGGTTTCTTCACGAACACTGCGGCCGCTCCCCAAGGCGAACTACTTGGTCTAATAAAATTTCTCCCTTCTAGATCTACTAGCTGCACCTTCAATTCCTTCATCTCGGTCGGTGTCATCCTGCTAGGTGGTCTACTTACAGGTTCAGCTCCTGGCACAAGATCTATCCGAAACTCAACAGCTCGTTTTGGTGGTAGTCGTGTAACCGGCTCAAAAATATCTGCAAACTCTCTTGCTACTCGAACCTGACTTAACTCTTCTCCCACTTCCATAACTCTCAACAAAGCACAAGCACTTTGATCAGAATTCTTCACTGAGAATATGATTCGATTATGACTATCAGGGTGTCTTAGTGATATTTCCCTATCCTGGCAAAATACCATAGCCTCATATTTACCCAACCAATCCATACCCAAAATGATTCCAAAATCTACGAAATCAAAAACATACAGACTGCATGCAAACTTATGACCTAACAAATCAAGTTTTAACTGGTCACATCTCAACCCCAGAGTTGCATACCCGCCTATCAGATTTGCAACCCTTAAGGAAGTAACAAGGTACGTGGGTTCTAAGCATAACCTACAACCAAACACTGAGATATAAATGAATACAATGCACCAGTATCAAATAGTATCCTAACTGGTATACTCTGAATCAAAAGCGTACCTTCTATCACAGTCTTTCCTTTCTTAGCAACAGTTGCCCTAGCAGACGATGGTCCAACAACAAAGACTTTTCCCTTGTCCACCCTGACTGGTTCTGGACACTGATTCTTATATGCCCAACCAGGTCATAGCTAAAGCACTTCACACCATTCTTCTCTGCAGCCTTCTTCCCCTTGCCTGTCCAGCATTCACGAGCATAATGACCCTTCTTATCACACTTAAAACAAACTAAATCAGCCTTTGCCTTCTTGGAAGCCTCTCCCTTCTGGGTTCCCTTCTTCTTAAAGAACTTCCTCTTCTTCCCCCGAGAACCTTGGGTTTCAATGGGCTTTTACTTCCCACAAATAGCAATCATTTCCTCATGTCGGATTCCCATCTCCACAACAATATTACAAGGATCACGGATATGTGGCAGTGTCGCCCTAGCAATCTCGGGCCTCAATCCCCGAATAAAGTTCTCATTCCTCTTGATGACGGTGTCAATAGTAGCATACCCATATATGGAAAGCTCGTCAAACTTAGTAGCATACTCAATTACCGACATCTCTCCTAGCGCCAAATCCATAAACTTCTTCAACAATGCTGACTTAGCAACTTCAGACAAAAATCTCTGCTCAAATCTCATTCGAAATTCTGCCCAAGTTAATTCTTCCTCTGGAACTCCGGTAGTAACATTATTCCACCAATGGAGCACTGCTCCCTGCAACTACCTAGAGGCTAGTCTCCTCTTCTTCTCATCATTCAATCCCAAGTCAGCAAAAATTCTCTCACAATTCAATAGCCAATTCTCAACTTCTATGGCATCCTCCGTTCCCACAAACGGATTCCCACCAAGACTGGTGTAATCTCTACTCAACTTAGCATAGTTGTTCCCAATTGGAGCCACATGATTAGCTCCTCCAACATTCCCAGCAACTCCAGCAGCTGCTCCAGCTTGCATCAGATTGACGAAGAACTGATACATCATCCCCATATCCACTGGCGGATTTCCAGCACCTACATTTGCATCTACATTTTGATTAGCAACCCAGGTTCCTCCTGATGGGTCGAACATTTCCATTCGTTGTGGTGCTTCCTCCACCGAGATTTCCTCTTCCGTTTCCTGCCTCCATATATTTTTTCTTGTAAATCTACATACGAGCCGTAGTAAGATACATAAGAACGGTCTAAGAGAAAGGGGAATACATACTTATATATATATATATATATCAAATACAAGTATGTTACTATAGTGTTGACCCAAACCCCGATCTTACTTTCTTATTCGTTGTATTATGTTTTTGAAAAATCTTTTAGGCTTAAATTTATTTTAATTTTTCATAAACTTATGCTCCGATACCAACTTATAACATCCCCCACTTGGAGGCCTAAAACTAACGGCTACGATGTTGCAGTCATCCGTAGTTATTAATTCTTGGCGACCAAATACGGTAATGTTAGATACATTAATATAACAGAAACACATGGATATGGAAATTTTATAAAATCATTAAACAACTTTCACATTCCATTTCAAAACATTTCAAATTCATTACATAATTCTAGATTCGAGAACCACGTTCAGAGGAAATGTAATTATTACAACATACGCCAAGAACGACATATAAAGATGCCCTCTTGGATGATTAGAGTCTAAACATAGGTAATTAGACAACTTTGCCTTTACAACAAAACATAGCGGATCAAAATAGAAAAGAACTCCTACTAGCTAGCTTGCCTCTTCCATGTCTTCGAAAGCTTATTCGTCTAAAGAGGTACATGAAAACCTCAACTCTCAAACTACTCAAAGTTAATTGAGCACCCGAGAGTTTAAGGGGAAAACATAAACTTCGAGTCAGACATAAAGTCTGGTATGAATAATAACCTACCATCTCAAACCATTTAGATATCTAGTAAGACCACGCCGCTTAGCAGAACGGGTTTTTCCTCACTAGTATCTTATCAAAAATTTATAATAACCATATACTGTGCTCCTACACCCGCAATGGTCAAAACATAGCAGTTTAAAATATTATGATGATATGCAAAAGAGTAAATCATTCTGGGCTTTCCATCCTCATTCATTTGACTATTAGCCATAGTTATAGTTTCTAGGGTTACTATTAACATATTAGTTTCATTGGCTCACTAATAACCTGACTAAAGTTTATGGACTATCTACCCGGTCTCATAGTTTTCATGGGATCACTAATAACCTATTGGCCCCGTCAATAACTTCATTTAATTATTTCATGGGTTCTTCCTGAACCTATTAGTATCTCCAATAACTTCTCTCATATCATAGTTTTCATGGGTTGACTATGAACCTATTGACTTCTGTCAATAACTTAATCCGTATATAGTTTCATGGGTTCACTACAAACATGTTGGCCCCTGCCAATAACTCTCTTTAAACATAGTTTTCATGGGTTTACTATGAACCTGTCTAAACTGACAACTTCTTAATTAGTCTTTGGGCATCATATGTTCTGGTCTATCTGACCTACTGGATGCAATTCTACTCATTCAGGAATTAACTCAATTTATATTCACTACTGGATCAACCTAACTGGTTGTTCTACCCCTTTCTCCCCAAAATACAATTATGGATCCATTTTACAGTGAATATGTATATTAGAAGAAGCAAAAAATATAGCATAATAACACCAACATCTATGGTTTAATATCTTTGAAATCATTTTCATATGAAACATGGTAATCCTTTTAACCTATTACTTTATCAAGGAAAGCTTCTTCAAGAACTCCATACTTAAAAGCCATTTTAACTCCTTTATTTTGCCATGGGTTTTCCTTTCAAAATGAGATTGGGTTCTTTATTTTGAAAACTAAGGCTTTCGAAACCTTAGACCTTTACTTTCGAAACCATTGGAAAACCTCCTTCGAAAGCATTCAAATCTTCATTTCAAAACACTAAGCATATGCCTTTCGAAACACTTTAAAACATCTCTTTTGAAACCATCAAAAAATACCTTTCGAAAGTATTAAAGCATCACTTATTAACTCATAAAAGCATAGCTTCGAAACCATTTAAAAGTACTCCGTTTGAAACTATTGGGTTTATCCTTAAAATATCTTTTGGGTCAAAGTTAATATAAACGAAAGTACCCCTTTCGAAACAGTTAACCTTTAAGTAAAAGTGATTGGGGTAAATTGATGGCTTCAGAACCATCCTTTCGAAAGCATTAATCACTTATGTAAAATATTTGGAAGGATAGCTTCGAAACCCTTTTCGAATCCATTGCCTTCGAAACCATTATGTGGCTACTGGAACCCTTTCGAAAGATTTGGGAAGTGGCTTATTACATTTATAAAACAAAAGCTACCTTTCAAACTCGTTGATGAGTTCAATCTCTTCGAAAGGCATAAAGGCGGCAACAGGGTTTCGACTGGGTTCAAACTACCCTTTCGAAAGCATTAATTTAAAAACAAGGCAACTCATTCGAAAGCTACCCTTTCGAAACAAAAAGGCAGCAACTTCTTCGAAATCTATATTAAACCCTTTCGAAAGCATTCTTTTGAAAACAAGGCAAGTGGCATTTCTTTGGATAGTAAAACAAGGAACCTTCGAAAGCTATTCAAATTGGTTTCGACCCTTTCGAAAGTAGAGTTTCGACTCCATACCTACCGCCATTCTCCAATCCACTACGTACCAATGCGTTGATACCTTGTGTATTGGTTTCGACTTGGTTGAGGCGGAAGTATAGGGTCCAAAGGTTGCTTTTGAAAGTGGCGGAACCATACTTCTGTACAAAAACTATTTTGTTGCCTTTTCAAGTAATTGCTTTTTAACTAACCTGCCTATTTGTAAAAATTTAATTGATTGTCACAAACTTTTCAAATTCTTTTCTAAAAACTGTCGCGTTCATTTCAGATCTAAATAAAGATAATTAGCAAAGAAGCCCTTCCCTTAAGCAAAACAATTAAAACATTTAAGTCCTCCAAATAAATAAATTTAATTTCCATAGTAAATTAGTTAGGAAAAATCCCCAAAAATCAAAGAAATTCATTTTTAATATGTTATCTAACATATATAAATTACAGACCCAAAATCCTTCATACGATAGCTCAAATTTTAACCCTAATTATTCATTTCTTCCTTCAAAAATTCATAATGAATTATCCGTAGCTTGGATAATTACAAAAAATTAAACCCTTCTCCAAAATAATGTTTTACATAACATATTAAATCCTCATGGCATTTGAAACCCAATATAAACGATTTTAGCCTTCAAACCGAATAAACATTTATCAAACAATCTTGTTTGAATCAAACATATTATAAAATCCATTCATATCATCATCAAAAATCATCATAATGGATTTAGACTTAAAACCGAAATCATATGCTCTTTAAAAACGAAAATAGAGATGGTTTTGATTATTATTCACCTTGATTAGGATAAGGAACTTGAGATTTGATCTTTGATTAATTCCTCTTGCTTGATTGCTTAATTTTAATTAATTTTCCCCTTTTCTTTCCGTAGGTTATGGCCGGCTTGAGCTCTCTTTGATTTTCGTTTTTTAGTTTTGAAAAATGGACGTGCAAAGAAATGGAAACGATATTTTAAGGGTAATGGGATTATGGGTGTGGCTTTTACCTATAATGCTCTTGTTTTATTCTCTTATTAATTATCTAATAAACCATTTCCATAAACTCATTCTTTACGTTTATATAAGCACGACCTCTAATTAAGTTTTAAATTCGCAATCCCCTTATCACGCTAATATTTATATTATTCTATTTAATTTATCTAATTAAATTTCCTGAATAATGTTATTAAAATTAGGGGTGTTACAGTATGAAGCGTCTTTAGATTTATGAACTTATATGTACGAGATCCCCCAGAGAGGACTCCTTTTTATGTATGGTTTGCATACTTCTAAAAGAACTGCAGTTGAGTTTTTCAGAAATTCATCTAATTAGTTTTGGAGAGACTGGGATAGGAAAGTGTTTTGCTTATCGAATACCGCTTCAAAACTAATATACGGATTATGTGTTTTGGAAGCGGTTGTGAAGTGAAATGTTATAGAGTTGAACTGTCCATCCTAAGGTTAAGTCCAAGGGAGAGGTTAGCGTTAACACTAGTGCTATAGAGTTGAACTGTCTATCCTATTGTTAAGTCCAAGGGAGAGGTCAACATTTGCATTCGTCGGACGACTTATGTTGGGATCCTTATGGAGATCCATGGACTATTTGAGATGTTAGGATCCTTGTGGAGATACGTGTTCTGTTCGAGTGATGAAGGCTCGTGTGAGAAATGCCAAACGTAGCTTCGACATCGAAAATGTTAGAAAATAGATTATGCCCATAGCCAATGGGGTTTAGCTAACTCGTAGGGTATATCAACTTCATATCTAGAGTATACTTATCGATGTTGCTAGCGGGAGTTGATTATATTCAGGATCACCTTTTTGGCCGTGGACCAGCTATGTTTACCTTAATGGTATATTTTATCTAGAGATATACGATGCTCGAAAGGTAATTTTCGACACTGGTTAGGAGGCTGGCCTTAGTTATTCTGAGGATGTCTCCAATGGAAAATCCATATGCGAACGTACCTTAGTTGTTTTAATTGTACCCTCAATATTATTGTGGTATGATTAATGTAAGCATCATAGCTATTTTTTGATTTATATTCTTTACCCCAGACATTATCTATTATATCACCATGTGTACTTATTAGACGTGTTGTTCTTTTAAGAGGATAACTGTTACGGCATTCC
Organism: Allium fistulosum; assembly: GCA_030737815.1. Lineage (NCBI taxonomy): Eukaryota > Viridiplantae > Streptophyta > Magnoliopsida > Asparagales > Amaryllidaceae > Allium > Allium fistulosum. The sequence continues at coordinate 1,185,029,824 of CM060904.1, read as the reverse complement.
ATGCGGTCTCAAAAGAAATGTTATATGCAGCCGTGTATTTCTTGAATTTCTCATACCAGATTTATGACTGACTCGTGGCTTTATATTTCCCTTATTTCCATGGGTGTTCTTTCGAGTAGTCTGGGAAATGCAGGTTTTTGTTGATATTCTTTGGAGTTCGTGCAGATGAGATGGATGTTTCACCTATCGCAGTATTCTTATTTCTCTTGCATTGCTACTATGTATATATTAGCATTTGTGAGGATAGGTTGTATCCAGCCTTTTGACCAAGCAGTATTCGGATAGACTGGACGAGTCGAACTCGAAAGCTATCAAGGCAGGAAGCCCGGAGAGATAGCCAGAGAGTCCAGGGTCCAAGTGCAACCAGAGCCATGAGAACTAATAGATCATGATCCACTAAGTGGTGGATCATAGGGGTGGGCACGGTCGGTTAACCGAACCTATCGGTTAATTTGAACGGTTAACCTATAAAAAGCAACGGTTCGGTTAACCGTTCCATCGGTTAAAAATGGTTGCACGAACCGACCGAACCGGTTAAATTTAACCGTGGTTAACCGGTTAAATTTAATGGTTCGGTTAACGGTTAACCGTTGCAAGTTAACCGTTTAAGGCAAACGGTTAACCGTTGCACAGCAATACAATATCTTGACTGATGGCATACAATATCAATATATATCAGGGATGGTATATGGCAACATTGCTCATTAGCATGACTGATGGCATACAATATCAATATATGTCAGGCCACATACGAAACAATCCAATTAGCACAGCAAAGATCATCACATAATTCACAATCCAATGACACACACTACAGTGATCAGTCCACAACAATACAGTCCTCACTCCTTAGTTCTTCAATTCATAGTTAATTCAATTGTACAATACTACAAGCCAACAGTACTACATAGTCTAAAATACTACAAAATGCAATGAAAATAGTGAATACAATACAGATACTTTAAAGATTGAGCCTGAGATAGCGAGCTTCAGCCTTCAACTCTATATTTCCATCCATTTTAACAATAGCACAAACACCTGATTAGATATAGATAAATATATAGAGTGATATGTAGAGTGATATGTACAAGTAACAGGTTTATATATATGTAAACTATAAACAAGTAACAGGTGTTAAACATTGCATTAGAACTGACTGTAATTTATAAGAAACAGGTGTTAAACTATAAACAAGTAACAGGTGTTAAACTATAAACAAGTAACATGTTTATATGTAATGACTGTAATTTACAAAAAACAGGTTTATATATATATAAACTATAAGTAACAGGTTTATATATATATAAACTATAAGCAACAGGTTTAAAAATATAGAGTGATATGTACAAGTAACAGGTTTATATATATGTAAACTATAAACAAGTAACATGTGTTAAACATTGCATTAGAACTGACTGTAATTTATAAGAAACCGGTGTTAAACTATAAACAAGTAATAGGTGTTAAACTATAAACAAGTAACAGGTTTATATGTAATGACTGTAATTTACAAATACTCTCATACCTCTTGATGTTAAACAAGACCAAGTAACAGGTGTTTCTAACTTTCTACTTGATCTATTGATTGATGTTTCAACTTTTGCACTAAACTGTGTAACTGGTATACAATATGAGGTGTTTCTACTTGAACTGTGTAACTAAAAATAAACTACTGATACATTTACACTGACTAAACTGGTATACACTAAAATGTAACTGGTATACACTAAAATGTAACTGGTATACACTATACACTAAAATTTAAACTACTGATACATTAGAGCCTAGTGCTGATTCAGTCCAAACTATGTCACTTGAAGGATATCGTCGCTTGTAAGTTATATTTATTTTTAACTCCTCTCAGTGAGTATTCTATTCAGCGCTTAGTGCTGATTCATATCCACTTACTTGCTGATTCATATCCTGCTTACCTATTAATTCACGTTGTTGATTTGATAAAATGATTCATATTCTACCAGATAGCTGATTATTGTGTAAGTTTAAAACTGCATCATTACCACAATAACCCTTCAACAGAGTTTTCAATAGGTGACCTGAAGTTTATTTTTGCTTAAATTGATGATATTGACACTGGATGAAAAGCAACTAGGGATTTTTCTAGAAAGTTTGTTAAATGACAAATTATGTGAGTAGAGTCTGCTTACATATATTTCATAGTAAATTTGATATATTACCAAATAGCGAAGTATCACTTACAATCGGTTTTCAAGAAAGCGTAGTCCTGTAAAACAATCAGGGATATGGCTAGTAAGATTAGGATGTCTTGGAATAGCATCCACTTATCACCTGAAATCAAACAGTCAAACAATCCAATTAGTGAATAAATAAAAATCGAACATCATTGAATGTTACAATATCAAATACACCATTACCATATCCGTGGAATTATTAACTGTCATTATAAAGTTATATGATTGTATATGAAGAAAGTATATGATTGTTTTGAAAGTATATTATTGTTTTGAAAGTGTAAACACTAAACTATATGAACATTTCTACCAAATGAAACTAACCGCGGTGAAGGTGAATACAAATATTGACGAACGTGGACCATCCATGGTGAACATAAAATTTGATGGCGACTCACGTTCACATCCATGTACAAAATCTACATGGCAAACAAGTTAATTAGAGCATTGTATTTCAAATCCAACAAATGAAGAACTATATTATTTTACAAATGCAAATATCACCTGATAGGAGTTCATCATAATAAGAAGCATCATCGATAGGAACCTCAATGCGATGATCGACAAAAATTGGTTTGGACCTTAACCAATTCTGAGTACAAACCAATGCCTCAACCATCCGTGGACTCAAAGTACTACGAAAAGGATCTATAATTCTTCCTCCGGTGCTAAAAGCGGATTCAGAAGCAACTGTGGATACCGGAATAGCAAGAAGATCTCGAGCGACTAAAGATAAAACACGATATTTGGAACTATTTACCTTCCACCATAGTAAAACATCAAAATTATTTGGTGTACCCTCAATCGGTGCATTTAAATACTTTTCTAGTTCGTTTCCTTCGTTATCGTGTTGTTGAACCTGTCTTAGAAAAGTGTTCATTCTTCTAGCAAGAACATCACTAACATCCTCAACACGTTCACTAGCAACGGGCGTACTAGGTTCTGGCTCCTCACACGTTTGTGTTCCAAATGTAGAATCGTTAACATAAAAGTCAAACAACCTTAGCAAAATATTCTTCACACTTATTAATATGTTTTTCGCAATATTTTTTTCATACATGTCTTCAACACATAGCTTCAAAAATTGGAATTTATACCTTGGGTCAAGCACACACGTAACAAATAAAATTTTGTTCATATGACTTTCGCTTCCCCAATATTTATCAAACTTCATTTTCATACTAGATGCCATTTTAGCAAGATAAGGATTCGTTTTATCAACCAATACTTTAAGTTCTTCTTGAATTCCACTAAGCTCGGCAAAACAAACATTTGCGGTAATGGACAAAGTTTTGCTAAATTTTAAAGTAACATCATAAAAATACTTTAAGAATTTAACAAATAATTCAGCATTTTTCCATTCCACACTTGTCGGAGGATGAATTTCATCATCAAAGTAAGCAACAAAAATACCATCATTTTCACTCATATCATCAAAAACTTTTTTGTACTTTAAAGCCGCTTCCAACATCAAATACGTTGAATTCCATCTAGTCGGTACATCTAAAATAAGCATTGATTTATTCTCAATTCTCAAACTTAAGCATAACTCTCTAAATTTACTCAATCGTGATGGAGGTGATCTCACAAATCTGACTGCAGTACGAATTCCAGCTATAGTACTACTAATTTCTTTTAGCCCATCATTGACGATTAAATTGGTTATATGAGCACAACAACGAATATGCATGAAATCACCATTCAAAACACAACCACCATTATACTCATTTAATTTGCTTTTGACATAATTAATTGCCACTTCATTTGCACTAGCATTATCGACTGTGATAGACACTATTCTTTTGAGTTCCCATTTTTTGATACAGTGGACAATAACTTTTCCAATATTTTCTCCTTTATGACTAGTAATCACACAAAAATTTATAATCCTTTTATGTAGCTTCCAATCTCCGTCGATAAAGTGTGCAGTTAAAACCATATAATTCACATTCTGAATAGATGTCCATGTATCCGTAGTTAGACAAACACCATGCAATGATTTTGAGAACAATTTTTTAAGAGACTCTAACGAATCCCAATATAACTGAAGCACATCCCTACAAATTGTTCTACGTGAAGGAACTTCAAAACTAGGACACAATTCCCGACAAAATTGAACAAAACCTTCACCCTCCACAAAACTAAAAGGTAGTTCATCAATAACTAGCATTCGAGCTAATGATTTTCTATATTGCTCTTTATTGAATGACCATGCGATAAGATTGCAACTACCTTCACTATCGTTATTTGTTCCAAAAGCTAAAGTTTTTTGTCTCTTATCACTATCACGTGGAATGGACTTACATGAATGTTTTATATGGTAATATAAATGTGTAGTGCCATTTGATTTAGAATCACATGCAAATTGTTGACCACAATAGTTGCATATACATTTCTGAAAATTGAAATTACCGTCTTTAGTAAAATGTCCCCATACCGGAGAAGGCTTTCTAGAAGAAGGCTTGCGCACCGGGTGTAGAGGAGGCTTTCTAACATTGATGCCATCTTCGCCAGTTTCCTCATCATCCGCTTCTCCCGCAAACTCATCATCATCTATTGTTTCTCTAGCACTACCTATTTGTACCTGTTATAGTGCATGAAAAACAAAAATACATTTTAGATTAGAAATATATGGTTCATATCTACGTGTATCAGTTGCAGTTGCAATTGCAATCACTGTAAAATTATTGAATAACTAACAGCCTTTAATTAACTACAAATGTAAACAACATTATACAGTTTATTAAATTCAGGTTAATTATCTACGTGTATCAGTTGCAGTTGCAATTGCAATCGGGCAATCACTGTAAAATTATTGATTAACTGACAGCCTTTAATTAACTACAAATGTAAACAACATTATACAATTTTAAAATGTAAACAACAGTTAAACAGTTTATTAAATTCAGGTTAATTCAAGCATATACATTATACAGTCAAGTTAAAATGATTATACAGTCAAGTTAAAATGAGTCACATACTATAGCAAGAAGAGTAAAACAAACATTATATCGACATGGAACATGAATACAAATAGGGGCAGAGCATTTCTATTTTACAGCGCATATATTAAGCTTTGGAACATCTCTACTATTATTGATCAATATATAGTTTACATATAATTGATTAAAGATTTACTAACAGTCAAGTTAAAATGATAGCACAGTTAAACAGTTTAATAGTTAGTTTATCTGTATCATATGAATTATTCATTTCAGCAGGCTAATAGTTAGTTTATCTGTATCATATAAGTTTATAACAGTTACAAAGTTTTTTACAGTCACACATTTTAATCTAAATTATTCATTTCAGCAATTACACATTTTTTACAGTTACACATTTTAATCTAAATTATTCATTTCAGCAATTATTCATTTTAATCTAAACTATTCAAGCAATTACACATTTTTTACAGTTACACATTTTAATCTAAATTATCATCTAAATTATTTATAACAGTATAAGTTTATCATCTATATTATTCATTTCATCTAAATTATTCAATATTCATTTCAGCAGCAAATTATTACATTTACACAGTTTAATCCAGCAGCAAGATAATTAATCCAACAGCTATCAAATGATTACTACAGTTTATACAAACTAATTATACAGTTTATTGATTATAACAAATTATACAGTCCATACAACCTAAATAAAACATATAAAAACTAAAAAATAAACATAATCAAATGAATAATACAAGCTTACGTTTTTTCTTTTCCTGCTATTCACCATATCTGAATTTGTAAATCAGTAGATCAATCTGAATTTGTGTTGATCGGCGATTCGCTATGTAATTGATGGGTGGAGAGGCTTTTTGTGATCTGGGTTTTGCAGGAACGATCAGGGATTGAAGATGATAGGCTTTTGCTGAAGCTCCGTCGCGTAGCCCTTGGTTTGTAGAACGAATTGTGAAAGCGGCGGCCACTCGATAGTCACTAGGGTTTCTAATTTTCTATTATTTACGCGATATTAATGATGGGCCGGGTGCGGGTGCTTGGCTTCGTAGTTCGTAGGTCAGTATTTGAAAATATTTTCGGTTAACGGTTAACCGTTAACTAACATTTGGTTAACCGTTAACCGAACCGAATTTTATCGGTTAACGTCGATCGGTTAATCGAATGTTCGGTTAACCGAATTTATCGGTTAATGCGGTTCAGTTATGGTCGGTTGGATCGGTTAAGTCGGTTAGGTCGGTTAAATGCCCACCCCTAGTGGACCAGTACCGATCTAACCACTTGGTTTGGCACTGATCCATGATACTTCATTAATTTTGGCCCAATCTCCTTCTATCCACTATTCATGTTGCTAGAAGCCTATCCCAAGTTCTATTGCACTGATCCATGCGACCCCCTGTCGATCTCCTCGAGCACCTGAAATTAGCAATTCCGTTCAAATGGACTTGAATGGGCTTGTAGCATAGCCTCGAAACAAAGCACATAGGTTGTATTTGGACTTTGGTTTAAATTGGACTTAGATTTGAAAGTGCATTTATAGTAATAGTAGCTATAGATGCACTTAGGAATTGCCTTGTGTTCGGTCATTTCTATGGAACTTTGTGGAGAGATCCTTAAGGATACCTTGCAATATTTTTGATGTTTATTATGCATGCTTGCTGTTGTAAAAAGATTGAATGATAAAAATTTAAGTAACATATCGAAAAGTGGTCAAACTTCCACTTGTGCAGAACTGCCCCGTTTATCCTTTGTTTTTGAACTTTAAAGGTTTGGAAAGAACTTTTAAATTAAGTATTTGGTTTATTCTTTTTAAAAGGGTTTTCTAATCTTATTAGAGTATTATAAAAGTGATTTGACATTTTTATGATTTTTGAAGAATTAGTTATGAATTTTTAAAGAAGAAGGTTTACTTTTAAATATAAAGGAAACATGGTTTTTCCAAGTTTTTAAGTGAATTATAAACTTGTTATTTTCAAGTAATATTTTAGATGAATGTTTTAAAACCTATTATAAGTATTTTAAAGTATTTTAAAAGTATTTTTAAGTATATATAGTTTTTAGAAAATGTGTTGACTATTTTATTAAAGTATAAATATCTTATGTAATATATAATATCTTTTAAATCGTTTTATTAAATATCTAGTTTTATAAATAAATTTATGTATTTATATATATCATTTCTAAAAAGGTTTTAAATTATAAAAAAAGGATTTAGAAAGGGGTTATGAATTGCTTAGTGGCTAAATCGTGTTTTGTTTAATTACTTCTTTGGAAAGTAATTAACTACGCTTAACAAAAAAAGCCGACGAAGTAGGCTTTATCTAATAATGGGAGTTAAGATTGCCGTTTGAGTAGGGATAGAAGCAATAGTGCTCTAACCTACCGGCTTCACTCTTGATCGAGGAATAGCTAAGTCTAGAATGGCAGAAACGTGTTAATCATGTTGATTACTTAGTCATTTATGAAAAGTCATTAATACTATACTTAATACTAAAAGCTGACAAAACGTGTTAATCGCGTTGATTACTTACTGATTTATGAAAACGTGTTAATCGTGTTGATTACTTACTGATTTATGAAAAGTCATTAATACTATTCTTAATACTAAAAGCTGACGAGATAGACTTTTTTATCTGTGAGAGTCAAGAATGAAGTATCTAGGCAAGGCTTTGATATGCAACGAATGCTCTAACTTACCTGACTTCACTCTTGACCAAGGGATAGTATAAGTTGGATTGTCGAAAACGAGTTAAGTATACAAACCTTAATTTCTATAAGCGACCAAGTTAACTGTATAGTCAACTAGTCGACTATCGAACTTGACCAAATATTAACTTAGATCTTTAAATGAATGTTTTTAAAGATGGTAACAAGTATAAAATGGTTTTGGGTTTGTTGTGACAATGTGTTAACAACATTTGTCTTTAACCCTTTTTTATTATAATTATGAATGTAAATAGATCTTCAAAAAGAATGTTTTAAAGATAAGCATAAGTGAAATGATTTTGTTTTTGTAGTGATAATGTATGAGTAGCATTAGTCTTAAACCTTTTGAATGGATTTGTGAAAGTACTTAGATCCTTAAAATAGATATTTTGAAGGAAATTATAAGTATGTAATCTTTTGGAAAAAGATAGAAAATACAAAGGTTTAAAGTAATAAATCTTGTTAAATGATTTGTGAATATACTTATACAGTTATACCAACTGAGATAAGTATATGAATACTTTTTGAAGTATTGAAAGAGTACATAAGTTTTACTAATAAGGGGGTTTTAATTAATAAGAAGTATTAATTATATAAAAAGGGAATTAGAAGTCGCTTAGGTGACTAAATCGTGCTTTGTGTAATTTGATCATGCTTTATGTGACTTGATCGTGCTTTGTGTAGTTATTCGTTTATGGAAAGTATACGAGACTTAGTTTCCATTTACAATCATCTATCTCGTACTTGATAATCGATTAGTCGACTATCGAAATTGACCAAAGTAACTTAAGAAATATCTAGAAGAAATACGAGATCTATATGGTATAGTTATCTTCGAAGATGCTATACTATACGTATACACTCATCTTGCTCTTCTAGGATAGATGATAAGGAAATCCATTCGAATAGGAGATGATCTCCACCCTTATGTATTGTGAACCAGTGTTAAGTTAACCGGAAATTCATTGATTGGTTTTGAAGCATCCGGTAAGCGGGGGAAGTGTACTTATATGAGATGACTCGAACCCATAACCACTTCAAAACCATGTACACGATCTATATTCTTGAAGTGGTTATGAAGTGAAATGTTATAGAGTAGAATTGTCTATCCTAAGGTTAAGTCGAAGGGAGAGCTCAACGTTAACATTTCAAACTATGTTATCGTGTGAGACTGTCTATCTTGAGGACTATTCCAAGAGAGAGGACAGCATTAGCATTCACTGGAGGACTTATATGCAAATCTATATGGAGATTCGAGATGATCAAATCCATATACTGATTCATGATCTGTTCAAGATAATGGAATCCATTTGGGGATTTGTGTTCTGTTCGAGTGACGAAGACTCATGTGAGAGATGCTGAACGTAGCCTCGACATTGAAAATGATTGAAACCGAAGATAACGTACATAGCCGTGAAGGGTTTAGAAAGCTTAAATATGGTATATCAACTCCAAATCTAGAGAACTTCTCGATATTGCTAGCGGTAGTTGATGATATTCGGTTAACGTTTCGGCGTTGACAAGTTATGCTTACCTTATGGTATATTTTATCTAGAGATATACGACACTCAAAAGGATATCTCTAATCCTTGTGTAGGACCATTCTCGATATAGTGAGGGCACCTTCATTAAAATCCTACGAAATTATGCGAACGCGCCTTAGCGGTATTGATTATATACCTATTATTGTTATGGTGTACACGCGACATAACTATTTGATCTGACTTATATTCTACACCATAGATATTATTTATTATATCAAAATATGTACTTAATAGATGATTAGCTTTTTTGAGTGGATAACCGTTATAATATTCCATGCAGTCTTAAAAGGTGTTGTTATATGTCATGCATATTTCTTGAGTTTCTCACACCAGACTTATGTCTGACTCGTGGTTTTATATTTCCCTTATTTCCATGGATGCTCTTTCGAGTAGTTTGAGAAAGAAATGTTTTCATTGATGTTCTTTGGAGCTTTAGGGGATGAGCTGGATGCTTCCATTCACCTAACATAGCATTCTTATTTCCACTGCATTACTTCATTGTATATATCAGCATTTGTGAGGACGGGTTATTATAACTGTCCAGGCTGATGATAGTACTTATTATTATAACTTAGAAATGTTGTGTATCCTAGAGTGATAGTTTGTACTATCTTTTGATATTATATGTTATTGTTCCGTTGTGAGATTCTGATGTTGTGTTCCCCTCTTCCTTGTTTTATTTCCTTTTCTTTTATTTTACCCTAACAATTCGTCTTTTCGGCACTTGAGTGCTCGGCATATGAATACCATGGATGTATTACTGTCGACATTTGGGGGTCAAAAGGTTGGATCATTACATATGGTATAAGAGCTGAATGTTAAGCGCGAACCTTGGCGTTGGTTGGATATGACTCATTAAGAGATAGGGTAATGGAATGCCCCGGCATGAGTTGAGTGTATTACATATATGAGAGCGTATATGTATTTACTATATATTAGTTTTATATATAGAGAGTAAGCTGAAATGTAGTCTAATTTATGTAGGGATTAATGATGTTTATCTATTATCTCTTATTGATTAGCTTAGCCATGCTCGGCCAGTTTATGAGCATTGACTATTGTTTTTTTATTATTGTTTTGTGCTCGATCAGTTTATAAGCAGTTTTACCTTTCTACATCATAGGTTGGGTAGACAATAATTGTGGGTATATTAAAATGAAAACCTTGTAAATTTAGTTTCTTTGTTTGACTATAAGGCATTTAGTGATAGTGTTGGGCTAAAGGTGAACTTTAGTAAAAGATGTTTATTATAACCTAAAGGAATGATAAGGTATTGTGCTAATAAACATTTATGAAAAGGGTTATATAAGAAAGTGATTTTATATAAGTACGGTTTATAAAATATGGTTTTTAAACAAAGAGGATTTAAACTGAAAATTTGAGAAATTAAATCTCAGTGTCTTTGAAAATGGTTTTCAAGATTTTGGAAAAATGATAGTAGTATTATTTGAAAGCAAATATTTGAGAAATTAGTTTATGAAATTAAGATCATAATACTCAGTAATATTTATGAAGTATTTAATACTGCTTTGAAATTGATTTTTGTTAATTCTGAAAGGCATGATTTGGATGCACTAAACTCACTCTTGTCACTTGAAAATGATTCTGGTGATAACTGCAGCATCATCGGCTTTTATTTTTGGGTTTCAAAATAGGGGATGCTACCATATTAGATTGCTACAAAGTTGTTTTAGCAAAATAGATTTTGATTTAGTCTCGAAAATATGATTTGATATACAAAAGGTATAAGTATATATTATTTCAAAATGATTTGGAATGAAACCCGGTGCTTAGTTCTAAAGTTTTCTTGTAAAGTTATTTCATGGACACATGTAGCCTATGTATGAGGATAGTATGGTATCTGCATCATGGTATGATATGTCGTTTGATAGTTTCCATTGGTTAAAATGAAACAGGATTTTTGGTAATTTTGGACAGTCTGAAACTTCCGAATCATTTTAGAACTTGAAGCTAAGTGTTTTGTGAAAATATAAAGTTGAGTTTTTGTATTTCTTGAACCGAGAAGGTTGTAAGTTAAAAAAAGTTTTGAATTTGTTGAACATCCTTTTTAAGTAAAATAATTTTATGTTTCGTATATACTAGTAGGATGCAATGGAGTATTATACGAGTATGAACTTAAGTTATAAAATGTCCATAAACTTAAAGTTAGTTTTTTTGATCTGATTCATAAATGATTTTACTATGGAGTGATATGCTATTTGTGTATAAGAATGTGGTTTAAAGGATATTGGTATAGTTAAGAAACCAATAGAATGAATACGTAAGTTGTATGTAGATTGTTTTATTAGCATGACCGTTCTTGGTCCAGTATTCGAGTACATGGTTTCGAGGTGATTTACACCAGTCTGAACAAGGATTTTTCACTTGATTCTTAACGGCGAACACTTGATACGGATTCATGATAGGATCTTGATGTTTTCTATCATAGTATATAGCTATGTAAGGAAGACAGAGAATTCTAATCAAGGAACCATATCAGAGTCCGCACTAGAGAGGTCAAATGATCTATACTAGTTTAGAAGTAAATTTTATGCGATCGAGTAAGTGATCAGATCGTATATTGCATACGGATGGTCTATGTGCATCATATGGGATTTAGTATGTTTGTATACTATATTGTTGGCTTAGGGAGAGTTTAAGGAACGACTCTTCGATTTATTCTATGGTGGCATAATGAATCGTCTAAGTAATAACCTAAGGCTATTGAGCGTAAGGTATGCTTGGTAGATTGTTTATCATCCTTGTTCGATGAGGAGGTTTGAACTTGAGCAAACCATGAGCTTTTTTGCTAGCGATTGTGATATTGTTAAGATTAATGTGTGATTGTTTCTTTGGTCACTCCTATTAGAATTTCGAGGATGAAATATTATAAGTGGGGAGAATGTAACGACCTGGAATTTCGAACACTTTGTATTTAAATATCTGAATTATTTAAATATTTGAATCCTGAATTAAATATAATTAAATTGATTTAGTAACCACCTTTAAAATAATAACTAATGATGGTAAACTTTTTTTAGGAAAATATTTGCAAAATAAATACTTCGAAGAAATATTGATAATGTGTTCAAAATCGATTTATTGATAAACAGCTTTTTAATCGATATATGTTGTTCGAATTCTTTTATGCTAAGCTAATAAATATATATTAACACATTAGAAAATAATCAACACACTTCTCTTCATGGAGTAATTGGAACATTATAGAAGCTTCTAATGAATAAGATATATTTGAATGAAAAGGGGTAGTTTAGTCATTTACTAAAGGAAGGTGGTGTAAAGGGGAAGTGATGTGCATGTGGAGGGGTGAGCCTTCCATGGCATGATGAGGGGTGAGAGGAAGGGTAGAAAACACCATATTGAGCCTATATAAGAGGGGGCATACCTCTTGAAATCACTTTTGCTAATATACAAAAGAAATCAACTCTCTTTCATGTCTTCCTCTTGATTAATTTCTTAAGAAAATAAATTTCAAAACAACTCCAACTCAACTCAAACTTGGACTAGAGTCATAGGACAATATCATAACAACTCCTAGATACTTGGATTTGGAAAAATCAAAGCACATCTCCCCCCTCAAAGATAGGCCACGAGCTATTTGGTCTATTTTGGGAAAAAAGGAAAGTGTAAGCAAGGTGAAGGTAGGAAGCTAGGTGGTTGCAAGGAAGAGTTAGGAAGTGTTGGCTTGAATCTTCATTGTTTTTTTGCTTAAGGGTGAGCTTACTCACCACCTTGAATGAAAATATTTTGTATATGTGCTTGTGTTTGATTGTGTATGTATTGTTTGAATTGATTTTGATATATGTTGTTATATTGATTTTGATTCTTGCTTTAAAAGCAAATGGCATGTATAATCCATATGTATGAACTTGGAACAGACTTGAATGGACCTATATGACTTGTAGCATAGCCTTGAAATAAAGCACATAGGTTTTAGATGGACTTTGGTTTAGATTGGACTTGGATTTGTAAGTACTCTTATAGCGATAGTCGCTATAGATGCACTTAAGAATTTCCTTGTGTTCAACAATTTCTATGGAACTTTATAGAGAGATCCTTAAGGGTTTCTTACCATATTTGTGATTTTTCTTATGTATTATTTATGTTATAAAAAGATTGGATGTTAAAAAGTTAAGTAACATATCGAAAAGTGGTCAAACTTCCACTTGTGCAAAACTGCAACGTTTAGCCTTTGATTTTGAAATTTAAAGGTTTGGAAAGGACTTTTAAATTTAGTATTTAGTGTCATTCCTTTTAAATGGGGTTTCTAACTCTTGTTAGAGTATTTTAAAAGTGGTTTGACATTTTTAAGAATTAGTTATGAATTTTTAAAGAAGAAGATTTACTTTTAAATATAAAGGAAACATGGTTTTTCCAAGTTTTTAAGTGAATTATAAACTAGTTATTTTCAAGTAATATTTTGGATGAATGTTTTATTATTAGTATTTTAAAGTATATATACTTTTTAGAAAATGTTGTGACTATTTTATTAAGGTATAAATATTTTATGTAATATGATATCTTTTAAATCATTTTATTAAATAATAAGTTTTATAAATAAATTTCTATACTTATATATATATATATATTTCATTTCTAGAAAGGTTTTAAATTATAAACAAAATTTGGAAAGGGGTTATGAATTGCTTAGTGGCTATATTATGTTTTGTTTAATTACTTGTTTGGAAAGTAATTAACTATGCTTAACGCTAAAAGTTGATGAAGTAGACTTATCTATTTGTGAGAGTTAAGATTGACATTCAAGTAGGGATATAAGTAGTAGTGCTCTAACCTACCAACTTCACTCGTGACCGAGGAATAGTTAAGTCGGAAATGATGGAAACGTGTTAATTGTGTTGATTACTTACTCATTTATGGTTACTATACTTAACACTAAAAGCCGACGAGGTAGACTTATTTATCTATGAGAGTCAAGAATGAAATGTCTAGGCAATGCTTTGATATGCACCCAGTGCTCTAACTTACATGGAATTCACTCTTGACCGAGGATAGTATAAGTTAGAATGTCAGAAACAAGTTAAGTATGCAAACCTTAATTTCTATAAGTGATCGTTTTAACTGGATAGTCGATTAGTCGACTATCGAACTTGATCAAATATTAACTTAGAAATTTAAGTGAATGTTTTTAAAAATAGTAACAAGTATAAAGTGGCTTTGGGTTTGTTCTAACAATGTGTTAATAACATTCATCTTTAACAATTTTTTATTATACTTATGAATGTAAATAGATCTTCAAAAAGAATGTTTTAAAGATAAGCACAAGTGAAATGGTTTTGGATTTGTAGTGACAATGCTTGAGTAACATTAGTCTTAAACTGTTTAACTGGATTTGTGAAAGTACTTAGATCCTTAAAATGGATACCTTGAAGGAAATTATAAGTATGGAATATTTTAGAAAAAGACAGAAAATGTAAAGGTTTAAAGTAAGAAATCTTGTTAAATGATTTGTGAATATACTTATACCAATTGAGATAAGTATATGAATACTTTTTAAAGTATTGAAAGAGTACAAATTAATAGCAGTGATTGATAAAAGAAGTTTTATTAGATAAAAACAAATTTACTAATAAAAGAGGTTTTACTTAATAAAAAGTATTAATTAAATAAAAAGGAGATTAGAAGTCGCTTAGGTGACTAAATCATGCTTTTCGTAACTTGATCGTGCTTTGTATGACTTGATCATGCTTTGTGTGTTTATTCGTTTATGGAAAGTACATGAGACTTGGTTTCCATTTACGATCATTTATCTTGTACTCGATAGTTGATTAGCCGACTATGGAAATTGTCCAAAATAACTTAGGAAAAATCTTGAAGAAACACGAGGTCTATATGGTACAGTTGTCTTCAGAGATGTTATACTATACGTATACACTCGTCTTGCTCTTCTAGGACAAATGATAAGGAAATCCGTTCAGATGGGAGATGATCTCCACCCTAACGTACCGTCTATTTATTTTTGAAAGAACCGGGGTTAAGTTAACCGGAAATTCATCAATTGGTTTTGAAGCATCCTATAAGCGAGGGAAGTGTACTTATATGAGATGACTCGAACCCATAATCACTTTAAAACCATATATGCAATCTATGTTCTGGAGGTGGTTGTGAAGTAACTGTGAGAAATGCAGATTACGAATCTTAAGGCTGGAATAACACTAGAGGGGGGGGGGGGGTGAATAGTGTTTTATGGATTTTTTAAATCTTTTTGAATTTTATTCAATTTAAACACCAACAAATGCAATTCACAAACACAGATATAATCACAGAATCAGATACATATGCAAATACTAAATAAAAGCAGTAAAGGAAAGAACACACCAGGATTTTATACTGGTTCGGAGTTACCCTACATCCAGTCCCGTACAATCGTACAGATTTCTTATCAAAATAATCTCCCAGATTACACCCTCGATTTCAAGGCCATGAGGTACACCCTCTTGTATTCGAGTCCGGGGCAAACTCCCTTGATTTACCAGGCCAGAAGATCACCTAATCGATTTCCGGGGCAACAATCACACCCAATTGATTTCAAGGCTCAACCGCACCTTTTACTCAACAGTTTGATTTACAAATAATCCTATAACTCTGGATAGCACTAAGATCTTATGGAGAGAGTGGCAGAGAATCAAACAAGAGATAATCAAGTTTGATTCACTTGGTATTTTGGCAGAGTATTGTTTGGGAATTCTTTAGGATAAATGTGGAAGATGAAGAGAAGAGAAAACAAGTGAAATCTGATGATAAATTCGTTTAGAACTACTGGTATTTATAGGAAATCAACAGCCATATCTATTCGTGAAAGGATATGATGAATAGACACTTCTTTTTGAAAATTGAAATTTGAAAATAACGGACACCATGTCGACATGGGGGGTTGAAGGATGTCGACATGCTCAAGGAAAAATTAATGTGTTGATTTTCTTATTAAAATTGGTTTCTGTAATTTGTCAAAACAATTTCTAAACTTTGTAAATATATTTGAATATAGTTTAAACATATAAAAGAGTTTAGAAAATAATTTTTAATATATATAATCTTAATCTATAAAGTGATTTAAAATCTGAGTATATAAATATTTTAAAGCTAAATATTTAAAACAAGAGATGGTTTAAAAACAAGGACAATTTTGAAATCAAAATATTAAAAATGATAAAAATAGTTTTGAGGCTAAAATATTTCAAACAAGAGAGATGTCTTTTCGAAAAGAAAGTTTTGAAAACATTTTTTAAAAACAAGAGATATATTTTTGAAAACCATTTTTATAAAATTAGTGGATATCAAAATAGGACCACTATATGTTCCACTAGATATTGTCGTGGGTTCCATCCCTTTAACAGGCTCGAAGTGGATTCCATTCCACGAATAAATTTCGAATAAAGAAGTAAGTGCTTTCAAGAAGTTTTAACATAATTCTAGACTAACTACATTATCTTGTACTGTTTGAAACCTTGAACTCTTGATAACTTTATTTCTTGATACTCATGGGTCTTCAATCTTAATATCTTCGATCTTTAAATTCATTAGTCTTGTATCTCTATACTGTACAGTCTTCATTCTTGGTACCTACATGTTTATATTCTGCATATACATATATATCTAAACCATAACGTTAGTATTTATATTTTATAACAAGTCCTAAGGTTGTTGTCATCAAAACCATCATCTCAAGGACTAACAGTAACATGTTATAGAGTTGAACTGTTTATCCTAAGGTTAAGTCCAAAGGAGAGGTCAGAGTTAATATTTCAAATGATGTTATCATATGGGACTGTGTATCTTGAGGAATATTCCAAGAGAGAGGACAATGTTAACATTCATTAGAGGACTTATGCGGGAATCTATATGGAGATTCGAATTCTGTTCGAGATGCTCGAATCCGTGTAGCGATTCGCAATCCGTTCGATGATGGAATCCATTTGGGGACTCATGTTCTGTTTGAGTGATGAAGATTTGTATGAGAGATGCCGAACATGGCCTCAACATCGAAAATGACTAAAACCAAAGATAGGGTACATACCGTGAAGGGTTTAGCGAGCTTAAATATAATATATCAACTCCAAATCTAGAGATGCTATCGATATTGCTAGCGGGAGTTGATGATATTTGGTTAACGTCTTAGCATTGACTAACTATGGCATACTTATGGTATATTTTATCTGAAGATATATGACATTCGGAAGGATATTTCTGATCCTTATGCAAGAGGACCGTTCTCGATATACTAAGGGCACATCCATGGAAATCCTACACAATTATGCAAACGTGCTTTAGCGGTATTGATTGTATACCTGTTATTGTTGTGGTGTATGCACGACACAGTTATTTTATCTGACTTATATTCTACAACCTGAACATTATCCATTATATTGAAATATTTACTTAATAGATGGTTGACTCTTTTGAGTGGATAACAGTTATGGTATTCCATGCGGTCTCAAAAGGTGCTATTATATGTCATGCATATTTCTTGAGTTTCTCACACCAGACTTATGTCTGACTCGTGATTTTATATTTTCCTTATTTCCATGGGTGCTCTTTCGAGTAGTCTAAAAAATGAAAGTTTCCGTTAATGTTCTTTGGAGCTTCTGGAGACGTGATGGATGCTTCCATTCACCTACCGTAGTATTCTTATTTCTGCTGCATTACTTCATTGTATATATCAATATTTATGAGGACAGGTTGTTATAACTGTCCAGGCTATTATTATTGTAACTTTGAAATGCTATGTATCTTAGAGTGACAGTTTGTATTGTCTTTTCATATTGTATGTTATCGTTCTATTGTGAGATTCTGATGTCTCCTTTTCCTTGTTCTCTTTCCTTTTCTTTTCCTTTACCCCAACAATTCGTCTTTCCGACACTTGAGTGCTCGACACATGAATACCAAGAATGTATTAGTGTCGATGTTTGGGGGTTGAAATGGCAGATCGTTACCCCTTGACATTCCTCTTCCAACCTCAATCGAACACAAACTACAACTTAAAATTCTAACAAGACGGTTCCTTTTTAGAGAATGATCATGTTTAATGCGCTCCAACGAAAGATTTTTCTACATAACATAGTTGACCATTGCACATACCATGTTCCTACAAAAGAAACACTTCGCGTCGCTTCGGACAAAGGTTCCGTTATCGATTATCCGACGATAATGGATAAAATCCAATGCACGGTTCCTTCGTACAATGTTGCTCATTTTTCTTACATGAGCGAGTTATTTGCATAGAATGGTTCGTTCGTCGTGTGTAGGACACGGGATACACACTACATGGATTAACACTTTCACTTGCCCTGATTGGCGCTTAGAATCCTATTGGTCAACACTTGTCGACATCAGTTGGATTCTAGATGCCGGTCACACAGGTTTAAATTTAAAGTAAAATTCCAAAATAAAACATACCTAACCATGTTGAATGCCAAGTTTTCCTATTGAGAATGACTCACCATTCTCCCAGATTCCATGCTAGCACTAGGCCATCAACTCCCCTTGAATTCGAGTCTACTACTACACGTGCTTCAACCCCCACGACTTCCGGTCTTAGGCATTCAATTACCCACGAATTGCAGAGAATGATCAGTCGGAAAAACTAATTCAAGAACATCCTCCTTTGAATGATAATACTGGCTTGAGAGTTCTGGATGATTTGCCCGAATAGGTTCCAATGATTCTAGCTACGAAGATGCTTAGAAATATACGTCGACAACACGTGATCCCTAAAAGTAATGTCCTGCTTCTGACACAAATCCAACAAGCGCACGATCGGGCTGCAATAGTACATTTGCAATAGACGCAAATCCAATGGAAATAAGAGGCAGGCTAAAAAGAGCCAGCCTTATGACCATGGAAAAAAGCATAAGGATTTGCATGATCACCATGGATCATCTTCTTGCATGACTATGCCTCATTCTTCTCAATCCCAAGTTCCTTCACACCAAAAAAACTCCAACTTTGTTGCATTTTGACTACGACCATGCCGCCTCAATCCAAAGGAATCATCGTGCTTCCGACTCCTATTCCAGCTTCATCAATCTACATGCATGCCGCTTTCTTCGACCTCGGCTTAACTAGTGTCGTGTTTGATCGAGACATTAAAAATATTTCCAAGGATGAGGCAGACCAGAAGGTCCAATGGGTCCAGGAGCTTGTTGATCGAGGTTAGAGTGGAAGAATCTCACTTATGCTCCCTCTAATGTCAATCGAATTACTCAAAAGAATATCCAGTCGTTTGAATCTTAAAAGAAGACTTACGATAGTCTGTTAGAGGGGTATAAGAAGGACTTGGAGAAAATTGGGAAAGAAAAAGAAGCGGCCCTGGAGATGGAGAAGAAAACCAAGGATCTGATGGTGGAAATAAGAAGAGCTTATGCCAATGCAGAGATCGTAATAAAAGATTTGCTTAAGACTGCTCATGGGGACAATGCCACTCTAAAGACACAGCTTGCTGAAAAGGACTTAGCCCTTACCATGAAGGATGAAACCATTTGGGCCAAGGATAAAATTATTGAGGATCAGACAGTTGAAATTCAAAGGCTTCTATTTTAACAATACAAGCTTGAAGGTAGTCTGCTATTAGAAAAGGACAAGAAATTGGATATCAAAGTTGAATATTCTGTCGTCGCACATGATCTAAAAGAGATCAAACGGCAGAAGGTCAAGGAGTGATAGGAATTGAATACCACCCTTCAACCGTTCTTCGCTAACGTTATCCAATACAAGAACCTAAAGTGTCTAGGAAGTACATTTGCCGTTATCCTCACCGGTGCCTGAGAGGAAGTATTGCATCGTCCAGAGGTGACCGATGATGTCCTCACCGATGATGAGTTGATAGCCAAATACCTCGATGCAAATGATATAGCAAAACTTGAAGCGGGGAAGGCTATTTGGGCTGCAGAAGATGCTACCACTAAAGCTCATGTCGACCCAAGTGCATCGGGTCAAGAAGAATCGTTAACTCCTTAATTCTAAGAGCTTGCAGTGGATATTCTTGCAATTGAAGGGGCTAGCTCTGAGGCCAACAAAGTTATTCCAACTTCAGTGCAATCACCCCCGTTGAACCTTATGTTCCCTCCTTCGTTGATCCATTAGTCTAACATTCACTCGAGGAAGGGGAAATCTCTATATCTCCTATTTTGCTATCGAGTCCAGGCGAAGGTATATCCCTTGTTCCTCCAATATTTGAAGTCATGCAGTTCTCGCCTGAGATTATAACTAATCTCTACTTCTCCGTTTGTGAAGTTACATGACATTCTTCCCTTCCACATACTCCTCCAATCACTCAAGGCATGTGCACTACTGTGATCACCACCAAGTCAACCCCCATGACCACGGGATTGATTGTTCCAAGTCTTCCCTCTAGCTCTATCTTCAGTTTTGATGTGGAAATAATTGCATCTATGGAAGGATTAGACGATGTTTCCCACTCCTAGGGAGAAAGCATCATCATAACCAGTGCCTCGGGCCTAATCGAATCCGTTTCAATGGTGGAGCAGTGGAAGATTGACTTGTTAAAAGTTAAGATTAAGACTGAGCCTAGTATCGATAAGCCTACAAGTGCTGAAGAACCAAAATCTTCTTCTCATATTCCTTCCCTTGTTATCCGTCCTTCGAGGAGCGGCAGCACCGTCGCCACAACAGAGACTTTTGATCTTCTTTCCAGCTATCTTGAAGATCCTGCCATCATCATTTCTAAACGTGCCACTACCCCTTCAAAAGGCAGCACACCGAAAGATGATAAGGGCCAGAAGAGACCTTGTGATGAATCAGATGGCAAGGCTGGGAAGAAGAAGAAGGGCCAAAAGAAATAAACTTCTCAGCCACTTTCCCGAGATAGTTTCCATTTGTATGTTTGGGATGTATCCTTTTGTTTTTCATTTCTGTATATTGGCCGCGTTTGTACCGAAGCAGGCCCTGTGATCTCCATGTATAAAAGTTGAAGTAATGAAAGACTATTTTTCCTTTTAAATCTCTGTTCCATTTAATTTCCCACACTTTCATACTCTGTATTTGCCTACATACAATTGCATGTATATATAATATAATCGCCTGTACTGCAATTTATACATATTATACATGTTTGTTTCCATGCAACACTTTTATTTATCACAACTCTATGCATATAAATAAAATTCTTGCAATTGCTTTAGTAATATTCCATTATTTAACTCTGTTTATAGCTGTCGAAGTGTTTTGTTTGGCTGGACAAAACTATAATTTAACCAACTCCATGGTTATTCCTTTTTATTTTAGATTGATTTTCCTTCAACCATTAATGAGTTTTATATAATCCAAGTTTTGTACTATTCTCTACCTCTGGGAAGTAGTGGTATGAATGTCTATATCCCGACGTCTCCAATCTCGCTGATAACCGGGCGTGATTGGTGTTATCCATAAGTTTACACTGTCAAACCTTGACAAAGACTATCCTACTAAACCGCAAGTGAAACCAAAGCCTTTATTTTGTTCCACCACATAGCGAGTCCTGTTTCCGCGACTAGTAACTTCAAATGTCAAAACACGAGCATTGTCTACCGACCTTGCCTAATTTCATGCACTGATCGGTGATTAATCATGTGGGGCAAATTATCCGATTGCCCCCTAGTCCGATTATACCCTTCCAATCCTGACTTGGGCCAGAGGAGTTCAATCATCTCTTTTTTCGTTCTTCAACGATTATCCTCGGCCGAGCATGTCCCGCTAGGCCACCAGCGCAGTTGTGAATATCCCATCCATAGATCGGTTCACATATCTAAGAACATTTGCCTTTGGATGCCTATCTTTGGGCATCTGCTCTCAGTCCCTCCTATCTCTAGGTGTTGACCGAGAGTATCTGTTGACTATCCTCGCTTATCCTCGGCCTAGCATATCATGCCAGGCTATAAGTATGGTCATTAAAAATCCAATCACATGTAGTTTCTGTTTCTGGAAACTGCACTTTAGTTGCCTTATCCTCGACATTCCTTCTTCACGTTGCCTAATTCCGGGAAACAATCAACACCTGAAGGATGGGGTCGAATTATCCAGTCGAACCTTGTGTTTTCCTTCCTCAGTCCTAATCCTAGAGCGAAGTACCATCATCCGAGTACCTAGGCATGTAGGGTTGAATTATTCGATTAACCCTTGAAATTGCACTCCTCGACCCTTATCCTGGACTAAAGGAGTTTGTACTCGACCATATTGCTAATCGTATAGCGTGGGATTTTGCTTACAAGAACATAGTTCCATTGGTACAAGAAGTTAACATTTATTTATAAACAGAAAACGTGGTAGCTCCTACCATATTACAGTGCCTCCAGAATCCTTGGGTGGCTTATTTGAAAAAAGTAAATTAAATAAAATAGCATTGTAGCGAGTCGCTACTCCACGATTGTGGAATCGAGGTTCCGTTAATAGTAGCTAGCTTGAATGTTCCATCTTCAAACTTTTGCGCAATTGCATAAGGACCTTCCCAATTCAGACCGAGTGCCAACATACCCGGAAGAAATCATTTCAAAATGAGATCTCCAATCTCAAAGGTATGGTTTTGGACATTGGTGTTAAAGTGTCGTGCTAATCTTTTTTGGTGAGCAATAACCCTTAAAATCACTTCTTCTCTTTTTTCATCAACCTAATCGAGAGACTCAAGTAAGAGCTCCTCATTTACCTGTGGATCGTAATACCTTTTACACTAAGAAGGGACTTCCAATTCTATCGGGATCACAACCTCTGATTCGTAGGGAAAACATAACGGCGTATGTTCAGTCGCAGACTAATGGGATGTCGTATAAGCCCACAATGCAAGTGGAAGCTCATTGACTCAGTTGCCCTTAGCTTTCATTAACCATATTTTTAAGGTAGACTTGATGACTTCGTTCACCGCCTCCACTTGTCTGTTCGCTTGTGGATGTGCTACTGCTATAAAGCTCTTCTCAATCTTGCACCAGTTGTAGAAATCATTGAACTTTGTACTTTTCAATCTGAGTTCCATTATTCATTATGATCTTTTGAGGTACTCTGAACCTACAGATAATCTTCTTCGTTACAAAGTTGATCACTTTTTTTGTTGTGATCGTGGCAAGCAGTTCCGCTTCAGCCCACTTCATGAAATAATCCACTGCAACTATTGCGTACTTAGCTCCTCCTTTCACCATTGGTAGCATACTGATAGTGTCAATCCTCTAAAGTGAAAATTGCCACGAACTGACCATTTGTGTATGCTCTATCGATGAGGCTCTTGGTATATTCGCAAATCTCTGACATGGTTGCATCATATGGTATAATCAACCGTGCCTCGATTTATTGTTGGCCAGAAATATCCATAGCGAAGTAGCTTTTTGTTAATGTCTGTCCCCAATGTGGTCGCCATAGCTTCCTTTATGGATCTCCATGAGTATTTTCCCTAGCTTCATCCTTAGTTACACCCCCTAGCATGGGGGTAGAGAATCCTCTTCTATACAGTACTCCTTCTTGCATCATGAACCGTGGTTCTTTTCAAAGGAGTTTCTTCCATTCATTCCTTTCTCTTGGGAGAATTTCCTTAAGTAGATAATCCTTGATTGGAGTCATCCACGACATCTCTTCCTCCACGGTCTTCGAAACCCACTCGACATCCATCTGGTCGATACTTAGAGCCATTAATACCTCCAATGGAATCAAACCTATTACCTTTGCCTCCTCGGAGCTTACCAACTTGGCCAATGAATCAGCTTCGCATTCTCCTCTATGGGGATATGTGTAATCGTATAATACTCTATATCATCCAACAGCTGTAGTGCCTTTGTTAGATAAGAAGCAAGCTGCAACTGTAACGACCCGGGATTTTGACACTATTATTTTGATAATTCTTTAACTTAATTATTGATAATACAAGTTTTTATCATTTAAAACAAATAATATATTCCAGCTATTTACTGATTATCTATATATATATATATTTGGGTGGGGGACAATGGTTTGGAAATTTAAAAAAATCTCTCAAAAATATTTAAAACCTTTCTACTATTAAATATAATTACATATAGAAATATAATTAGATATTTATACTTAAGCTTTGATATAAAAATTTAAAATAAAAATATATGTTTAAAAATAGGAATAAATTTACATAAGTGGCTTATATTGTTTGTATGTAACATAAGTGAAAACTTATACAAGTGACAATGATAAGTATATATGTATATGTATAGGTGTATAAGGCAAACAAGACAAAACCATATTTGTATACATATGTATGTAGTATGTACATGGGAATGAATATATGCATGTAAACAAAAGGGGAAACACAACATTTAATGCACATTCCCTCAAGCACATAAAATATTAAATCCCATTTCAAATAGATCACATCTTTTTCAAATAATCAAATCATGTCAAAGAAATCTCTAATCAAAGAAAAGAGAAAATGAAAAAAAATGAAAAGAAAAGAAAAGTGAAAAAGGGGACTTACTGTGTACAACAAAGAGCAGTAGTATACTTCTCTTATATATACACCTCCACTTGTCTTCATTTTTTTTTCATTCGAACCAAGCTAAATTAAAAAGAAAACACTACTGTTTCACAAACTTAAGAAGAATCAAACGATTAAACAGAGAGGATCATCAACAAGCTAGCAGCACTTTCTTTTCAAAAACCAATTCTCTGTTCAAAGAAGATTCACGGTGAGTAAACTTTTAAATCAAAATCTTTCTTATAGCCTATGAGTATGCTTAAAAATAAAATAAAATAAAATAACAGTATTTGATATGTTGCTTACATAGAAATGGATGTATATATGCATGTATATGGATGAATATAAAAGCTTATACACAAATCTTGCCTCTGTTCTGTGCTGTGTATGTCATGATTAACTTTTAAAATTCCATATCTCTTCTTTGAAGCTGTTATAAGGAATGATGTTAACAAGTAAATTGTTTATTTTTGATTCAAATTTGTATAAATTTTTTTTTTATTAAATATTACAAAGTGTAGAAAAATAAAAATGCATATGGCAGTAAGTAACCAGATAATTCAAGAAATTCGAACATTTCAATTTGTGTTTTCACCTACATGAATAGAATCGGCGTTAGAAATAACGAATTTTAGTGGTATTTTCATGATTTTAAATTGTGTATATAATGGGATATCGGGTGATGAACGTGAATTGGTCTTTGACCAATTTACGGCGATTTGGTCGTGATTGGAGGTTGGGGTTTTGGTCAGAGGTAGCTGGGTGGTATAGGATCACGAGAAAAATGGTGGTGAATTTTTCCGATCGGCGTGGCGTTGGGTCAGAGGGGAAGTAGGGTCTTGGTTCGAGTTTTGGTCGAGGTGGTTTTTCTAGCAATGGCGGCGTCGTGGTGGGAACGTGAGGCTGCGGTGTAGGGGAAAAAGGTAGAGGGGAACAAGGCGAGGCTTCTGGTGAAATGGCTTGGCTTCTGGTGGTCGGTGACGGCGGCATCACAAGTTAAGGGAAGTGGCTGGTTCGTTTTCTGGAAATGGTCTGGCTTTCGATTTTTCAAAGTTGAGGGTTGCCGGGGAGAAACTGGTAGCTGGTGGTTCAAGGAGGTCAGGAGCGACTTGGAGGTAAGGTCGGCGGTGGTCGGCAAATTTTCGTTGAGGTGTGCACGTGCACGCCGTGGTTCGTGCAAGTGTATTAGCAGTAAGAAAGGAGGATAAGCAGTAGAAAAGAGAAGAGGAAGGGGGGAAGTCTGGATCGGGTTTTGGGCCGATGGCCATTGTTTTTTTAAAATATAAATATTCTAAAGTATTTTTCCAAATCTAATAACTTTAAAACTATTTACTTCTTAAATTCCCTGATTTTATAAACATAGAACCGAGTTTTGTCTTATCTCCTTAACAATGTGTTGATACCCTTATTAAGTAATAAATTTGAAATATAATTAGTTAGTGGTTAATGTAAATAAAACAAATTAAAACTTTAAACTATTTGAACCCTAGGGTATTTTATATATGTTAATTATTGATTAATTTCTAAAATTTACTCAAAGTAAAATAAATAGTTTGTAATTAATTTTAATTAAAAATAAATAGGATTTGGAAAATAATTAATTTTGTTTTTAAATTAAAGGGATAATAGTGTGATTGATTAATATAGACTACAAATGGTTTAAATGGTTCAGTACATTGGATTGCCTTGATTTCTCTAGTGTGTTGTTTCCAGTTATTCTGTGATATAAAGTACCCCGCAATTGAAACAGTTAAATATAAACATTGAGATGTTTCATTTGAATGGATATTTGTGATGGAATTTCTAAGTGAATGTGACATTCTGAAACTGGATTGGTTTGTTAAAAACAACTTGGCCTTAAAAGATGGCGTTTGGATTTGATGAGACCGGGATCAGATATCATTGTTATCTAAAAACCACATCGATCCAAAATGAACGATCAGGTCGTGAAGATCTCAAGGGAAGATCCGGAATGAAGATTCAGAATGCAAGGGATATTTGTTGCTAACTCTGAGAGTGATTCCAATACGAGTGTAGCGGAGATAGTGCCCTCGGCTCCGTTCGGACCCAGAACGGACTTGTATGGACGAATGCTATCAGACCATCGTCATTGGAGGACGGTGAGCATTCTAAGTGAATGTGTGCTAAAAGGTAAATCGTACCCTCAAGCCTCATCAACCGGGAATGGCTAAAATAGGGGAGGTGCAGCAAGGCTAAGTGGGTAGCTCCCAATTATGGTAAGATTTCCCCTGTCTAGATTCCTTTATTTCGGTTGTGTGGGCGCTTGCTGGCTCCAATCGCGGGGTGATCTTATTCGGACTATCCAGTAAGGGGTAGATCCGGTCTTGTGTTGCAGGGGATCGGGAGTGGTCCTCGGTACGCTGATCTAGACCAGGTAGTGTGACGGGCGGTACCCCAGTAGCCCTGCCATTGTATGGAATCCAATCTCCAATAAGTGTCGTACGTTTTGATTGTGCCCAACTATGTTGGAACGTGAGATGTAAGCATTCCAGCTATTTCCTATTTTATATTGAAAACCCTAGACACTATTATAATATCACTGGATTTCCTATGAAAGTGTTTTGGTTATCGTAAGGGAAAATCACGTCCGTGTTTATGTGCGGCGAATCTTACGAGATACCCTTGATTTCAAATGATTTTCAAGTTAAATAAATTTAACCGTTTACTCACACCAGACCCATGTCTGACCCAGAGTTTATTTTTCTATTTTCCTAAACTCTTGGGTACTCAAATTTTTATGAGTAGCCAAGTGATTTTAGGTACGCTTCGACGTATTGTGGAGAAGAAGTTGGAGTAGGTGGCTTTAGCATATCTAGCTATATCTATGTTTCGTTGTATTAGTATATATGTCTACATTTTGGTTTGTAATGTATAGACAGATCCCCACGACTGTCTAGTATGATGTATGTAAAAGTTGTGACTCTGATGTACTGTACTAGTAACTTTGTGATATATGTGATGTAATATATATATCATCCGTTCCGCTGTGAGATTCTGTGATTTGTATTAGTTCTTTCTTTCTACCTATTTCTTTCTATATTACGACTCATTTTTCAATGGAATGAAAGGTGGTTCGTCACAGCAACGATCCCACCGCTGTACCCATATTATTAAAGAACATTACAAGTAATTTCGTTTAATAATACGGAGAATACGGCTGGTTAAGGGCGATCGAATATGAATATACATTTATACTAACACTGACCGTCTTTATTACATTTTAAGGATCTGAACTGAAAATTTTAACGTTTACAATATTAATATAAAGTAATTAACACACCGATTAAAATATTCAGAACATTATATAATATAAAATAAATCAAAATCAGAATCATAGATCACAGCGAAATAATATACATTATATACATAATAGAGTGTGAGTCTACAAAATATCAGTACTAGACCCACATAATATATATATCATATCCAAAATATTGTATCAGGTACACAACAACAACAACCAGATATTATACATGACATAACTCCTAAAGGTCAATATACATAAGTATGAAGTAAACTAAAACGGTAAAAATAGTCTACTTCAATGCTAGTCGAAATCCAAAGGTCAACGAGTCCCTGTACCTGTATAGTCTTGGCCTGACCCGACTATTTATGAAATAAATGAGTCATACTATCTAATAAACAGATGAGATAATGATATCATAATTTTTGACTTAACACGAATAACAAGTCATAATTAAAATATGCCTGAAACAAAATCATAAAAAGGCATCTCAATCCAATTCACCATTCCATAAATCCATATCAAGTCTCTAATGGACTATCATCCAAATATGGTGATAATCAAATCAAAATTTCTTCAGAGCCAAAAGAAAAGATACCGAAAGATCTAATCACAAATCTCTAAAGAAATAACCATCACTAAATGAAATACTAATGGTAGTCATCCATCAGTTTAATACATTGACATGCAATCTACTAAAAGAGACCCGCTACATAGAAAGGAAGCCTGCCGAAAGAGATTGCAAACACTACAACAAAAAGACCCTATGATAGCGCCAAAAACGCTATTAAAGCTTATAATAGCGGTTTAATAAACGTTGTATAACGACATGTTATTAAAAACAGTGAACAATTTATAGCGTAAAATAAGCGCTATAAAAGGTATTAAGATAATAGCACAAATAATCCGCTATTTTAAACATTTTTAAACGACAAATTATGTGTTATTAATTACTATAATAGTGCTATTTGTCCGCTATGAAATTCGTTATAAGACACAAAATACTTTTTGTTTTTTCTAAGATAGCACTAATAATTCGCTATAAAAATTATTAATAGCGGATTATGAGCGCTGTATATGGACACGTTATTGTAGATGTTGACTTCTCACAACACCAATATGCCGCTATAAAGATTCAGCTACAATAGCGCTTATACTTTGTTATGATATGTTCTTTTATAGCGCTTACTGATCTATTATTCATCATTCTTTATAGCGCTTTTTATAATACCATAGCGCTTTTTCTGTTATGCATATGTAGTACTGAAAAATTTAATAGTGGTCATTCGATGCTATTAAATATTTATAGCGGTTTTCAAGTGCTATGGTTTAGTTTCACAATTCAAAAAATTTCTGCATCCTAGTCATAAACTACAGTATTAAATACCAATATCAAAATGCACAATAATAATCATTTTAAACATGAAATCATTTAAATAACGCAAGAATCATAAAAGATAATAAATATAGAGATGTAACACATTACATTAAACATATCAAATATTCATACACATAATATCTTATAGCTTAAAGCACATAAATCAAAACATAGTAGCAAATGTTTTAAGCACACCCCAAAAAATAGTAGCAAAGTTTAACAAAAACAAGTACATATTTGGTTGTTTGCATTAAAAAGAAGACCACAACTTTCGCATCCTTCTTCTTTCACACACCTGCAAATAAGGTAAATATTTACATTAGGAACGAATATGAACAAAACATTGACGAAATTTGATTTTTAGATAGCATAGTGCAGTATGTGTGCATAAAGGGCTGATAAGTTGAAACTAAGGCCTTTTTAACTTGACTACAAAATACATCCAAGCCACTAAAAATCAAAGCAATCTTAAAGAATTTGAAATGAAGTGACAATAAAAAAACCAAAATCAAGGGAAGAAAAATTCAACATAAACAGACTAACTAAAAAAACACATGCACAGTAACACAAGGAAATAGTGTCCAAACTTCCTATCATGCTTGAATCCTACATCCAATGGCACAATGAAATATTTAGGAGCATTGAGGGTGAAACAATTGGTGGCAGCAGTTGAAATGCGACTCTAAAAATTGTAAGTACTTGAACTTCTAAAATTGGTGGCAGTGGTTAACTACAATCATTATTTCAGGATGAAACAATTGTTGTTCATCATTAATTCATAATGATACAATCTGTCTCTAAATGTTGATTTCTATTTGTCTCAATGTATCTCCTTATTCTCAACTGCTCATTCTGTTTTTATTATTATGAATTAATCTAATGAACTGAATACAATGTGTGATTGGGACAACACTATTTGGAGACGGGAACTCCACTCTAACTAAGTTAACATTATTCCTATTTAAATGCAAGAAACATAGTATAATTTGGTTATTATTGTGTCATGAAACATAGTATAATTTGGTTATTATTGTGTCATGATGCGAAAAATAGCAAGTTTTCGACCACGAGAAGCTATTTAAATGCAAGAAACATAGTATAATATGATTGAAGTTGTTTAAAAAGGAATCAAAGATATACTATAAAATCTGTTTTAAGCTAGGCTAGAACATGTCCTGAACTTTTAATTTCAACAGCGCATTATTTGAGTGATTGAAATAAAAGTAAGGGGAAAGCACCTACAAAAACTAGCACATTG
The DNA here is from genome assembly GCA_030737815.1 of Allium fistulosum. Taxonomy (NCBI): domain Eukaryota; kingdom Viridiplantae; phylum Streptophyta; class Magnoliopsida; order Asparagales; family Amaryllidaceae; genus Allium; species Allium fistulosum. Next base: position 1,184,999,046 of record CM060904.1, on the reverse strand, counting down.
TCAAGTTGTTGATCCGATTACACTCCAGAGTTACATCATCTGAATATGCTTCCGGTAATCAAGAGAAAGGGCAGAGCATAAAAAAAATCAAATTTCTATCAAAGACGTGCTTGTTCACTTTAAATCGTTATGTCTTGTAGGCATAAAGCAATTTCAATAAACAAATCAAATTTCCACACTTGCCCAGAAAATGCTCTCATCATGTTGCTGCTCAGGCCGCGAGGCTCTCTTCATATCTTACCATGCTTCTCTGTTACTGGCTTTTCTCACCCACATCAGTAGTAGTTTCAATCTCTATTTGGCATTGCGTCTCGGCTCTCTATGTTGAACCTGCTCCACTTAGGACTCATGCAGCAATAGCATCTAATCGATCCCTATTGTATTCTTGCTTGCTTCATTTTTTTTCATGTCCTGACAGCTTTATTAATCTTCATGTTCTGTCCAGTACGCAGAATCCCATCTCTATAAAATAGAATAAAAACCTAAGTTTTGAACTAAACATTTAAAAAATCTCGGGTTTGTTTGAAGTGGTGTAAGGAGCAAATAACATGGACAGAAAAAACCATGAAGATAAACACACAAAATTAAAGACTAAATAGACCTAGAATATGTGCAAGTGTCAACCTACTACATTGATATAGAAAATTCACAAAATAGAGACATTAAGTGTATAAAACTAAATTATGTGAACTGTAAGGTCATGAATAATAAATAATTTTCTGAACTTATCTCGTGCGATCGTTTAATTTGAGAATCTCGTGTACTGGTACATGCTACTAAATCACTATAGGATACAATAGTATTTGAATTATTATAAAAAATTAATAAATTAATAAACCTTTATGCACGTAGATTATAGTCATAATCGTCTTATTGTCATTCTATACACATACACACAAAAGTCCAGTTAAAGAATCAATGTTTTCGTTAAATTATTTGTAGTCTAATTGTCCGCTTACAATCATCTATTCATTAGGCAGCTGCAGACATTAAAAACATTTTTAAGTTTACAGAAAAAAATAGACAAATTAGTTTTTGTTATTTAATTATTTATTTTAAGTTATATAGTTGAAATGAATTGTTTGTTATTTGCACTTCAAACAGTATTTTCTTTTGTCTATGTTTTGCTTAGACTTGCTACATTTGTTAATTTTGAGAGGAAAATAAATACATGAGTCTATCCATTTCTATATCCCCTTGACTATAATCGGTAATATTTATTATTGCATATAAATATTCAATTTGTATTTTCTAATAGGAAGCTTTAAGCTGTAAAAAATGCAAAACATAGATTGACTGTCTATTCAGATCAATACCATAAGCTTCCGCTTCTTTCAGTTCTTAAAAAGAAATGCCTAAAAAAGAGAAAAAAAAGCTTATGAATGGTCCTTCAGTTTCCGAACCAACACTTGATCTTACCATCACTCAATGCTAGTGTTGTTCCAATTTGTTCTCGATCACTTGCATTTGGATAAGGGTTCCTTCAAAAGAACCTACACAAAGGACATGTAGGAAAATTATAAATATACCGGTCTTACATATATAGGCAATTACAACTCTGTTGATTAAAATGAAGATACAGACTCTTCTAACACAGTAACACTTGGCTTTGTTCAGGTGTATAACCCTTGTGCACTTTCTCTTTCGATTTTGCAGCAGGTCCACTGGTAGGATTTCTTTTTTTGTATAGAAATAATTAATCCATGTAATTTTAGCTTCAACACTAGAGCACACATAAAAAGACAATTAGATTAAAAAGTATTTTATCAGTACCTTGGTCCTAACTTCATCAGTGTTAGTTGTGAAATAGAAAACCAACAATAGAAAACCAACATTAGCTACTGTTTTTCATCCTCATGATTTGGTAGATGGATTGACACACACACACACAAACACACACACACACACACATATATATATTTATTTATTTATTTAAGCCCAGTGGTTATTGATTAGTTTTTAAACTGATCGTGTCCATATTTCATGTGCTTCGAGATTTGAAAATTCCCCTGATACTAACTATCTGAACTAATAACTATCTGATTGTGAACTAATGACAGCGTAAATAAATCCAATTCTAATATAAAAGTTAATCGCAACCAAACAGCTTGAATATGACACTTCGTATTCCTTGAAGAATGCCAACAACAATATAAAAGTAATAGAAAAAGGATAGTGGATTTCTTGTAAAATATACACCAATGGTCCAAGCATATAATAAACCAATCCTGGAAACAACAGTTCACTGCTGTACAAATTTAGCACAGTCAGTGATGATAAAATAAAGAAAAACGTAGCCTATGTAGAAGCACTTCAACCCAAAAATGTGATATTAACTATATAAAGCTTTTAAAGATAAAACAATATTATCAACATGTTATATGAAGTCATGGAATAGTACAAGTTATCAGAAATCGAGCTAAGCAGAAAGAACAAGGCAAATCTAATCAGAACAGCCATTGTTAATATAGTGCGATGTTGTTAACACGGCAGTATTGACAATTAATGTATATAAAATATTAACTGAATAAATTAAATTAGTGAACAGACATAAAGTATTTGGAAACCTGTTATCAAGAGACATTATGGTTAATAAATTGGTAAAACACAACTTATTAAATAAATAGAACCCAACTTATATTGGCATTGGCTTGCTTATAGCGCTTTGTATAATTTAATGAATGTTTGTCCAAATAAAAACTACCCGATCTCCTCCCTAGTTCAGTCCTTACCCAAATCCTTAGCAAAAAATAAATAACAACATAGAAATTTAAATTAACTCCTACATTATATTTTCGCTCGGTGATGCTTTTTGCTCCAAAACTAGTTAACTTTTATGATGGTCTCAAATTATGACACAATTACCAAACAGAACAGATGATGAAATGCTAATAAAGTAGAAGTAACACTCTAGTTAATTGTTATTAGTATTATTGTTATTATTATTATTATAAACTTAGTTAATTTTTATAAAACTAAGTTGATTTATTGCTATTATGATTGTTGTTAGTATTATTATTATAAACATTAATTTTTATAAAAATTAGTTGAATTATTATTATTATTATAAAACTAAGATTATAAAATTTTATTGTAACTATTAAGATTATTGTTGTTGTTGTTAGTATTATTATTATAAAATTAATTTATTTTTATAAACTTAGTTAATTTTTTTTTGAATTACCTAGAGAACCAAGCTTCGCTTGTAAACTCTAGGGAAGTATGTGCCTGCCAAACACATACTTCGGGTAATTTATTATTATTACATAAACTTGTTATTTTTTATAAAACTTGGTCAACTTGGTTAATGTTTTATTATTATTACATAAACTTGTTATTTTTTATAAAACTTGGTCAACTTGGTTAATTTTTTATTATTATTACATAAACTTGTTATTTTTAAAAACTTGGTCAACTTGGTTAATTTTTTATTATTATTATAAACTTAGTTGTTACAATACAAATTCTATCTACTTATGCATTAATAACAGTGCATGCATTGACAGTGGATGTATCTATTTGGGCAGTTATCAGTGTGCTACTCATTCCACTGCAAATAATCTCAGTAATGACTTACAATGACAGATTATAAATTATAAAAGAATTATAAAATAAAGTTTGTACCTTGTTGCATAGAAAAGTCCACAAGTGTAGATCCGATGTCCAAGAAAGAGAGTATGTACATGTAAATAAGGAATAAAAAGTATGTGAAAGCTTTTAAGGTGCTTTTAGTTCGATTAATTTCTTATGAACATGTATACTGAGAATGCTAAATCTTCTTGAGGTTTTTCTTCGGCAAGAGAGATTAAATATTATTAATATATTAGATAATCTGCTAATTACTTATTTTACTTATGAACGGTTATCATAAGAGTAATATATTATATAATCTAAAAAATTACCTTCTCATCAAGTTCAACTTGAGATTTCTCTTCAGTAAGAGAGATTAAATCTTCTTCTGCCATATTAAGCTTATCTCTTATATTTTTTAACTTTTTCTTTCCTAGCAGACTGACGGCGCAATTTCACACTTTGTAAGATCATGTTCCAACATTTTCCACTCATCTCTCGGGCTCTCTCTATCTCTTTGCTGAACTTATTTCTGGCATACATGAAAGCAAAATAAGAAACAACATGAAGCTCTTAAGGATAGGAAATAATTTATAATTTCATAAATTTTATATTCTAATTTATGTCTGGAAGATAATCTTGTACATTTTTTGAAAGAACAAAAGAAAAGAGAACAACATTATGTAGTATACGAAACATGCCTCGTAGATGGCCCAAAAATAGGCAGACAAAAAAATTGATTAACAAACGACTGACCACCTTACATATACCATGAATAAAGTAACAAAATTCTACTCACTATGTAAAATGGTTGTGTTGGTTGAAAAGTGTCGTAACTTGTTTGTATTTATTTGCTTTTTAATCGGTTGCGATTCCCAAAGAAGTTGCAATCAATTATAGAAGATGCACTATAAGAGAAATTAAAATGGACGCACATAGTTTGCCGGTTACATAGGTGTAGTAGCTCGTGTAAGCACTTGCTAGAGTTGAATCATACTGATTCACCTATTTAGTACTCTTAAGTTGCAGAACATAGGCCTGTTACATAGTAGACAAAGAGGAGGTAACATAGCGAGTTTCACAAGTATAAAATCACACAGAAAAACCTTATAGGAGAGCCTGAATGCAAATGTGATAACACAAACCTTTATTCTCATCCGAAATCCCCTGATGTCATATAATATTTTATTCAGAAGGTGGGGTATAAATGTAATGCATGAATTGGTTTATGCATAATTTGGTGCTGTTCAAATCTTATCATGTTGTAACTTTAATTTTACCTAACATAGGGTTGTTAATAACCACTTTAAGCTGAACATGTATACATATGCACATTTCAGCAAAATATAAATGAAGGCAACACGCCTACTAAGTTTAAGTGCAGTTTAAATTTTATATAATATTGATTTATCTACAGATGTCCATTTCTCCAAATATATATTAGCACCAGAAAATTATCTGTTTATAATATCCATAAGAAGTTGAACAACCAGTACACAAATGTGGATAAACCAATAGCAACAAAATATAACGAGAGAGAGAGAAGGAACTGTCGTCACCTCACCATCTATTCAAACCAAACATGCAATGAAATCCAACTGCTGACCTACACTGACCTAACTAAAGCCAACTTATAAATCACCTATGTTGAATGCAATTTTCTTATTCATCGTCATCATACAATTTCATTCTTCTCCAATTTGTATCATGGCGAAGAGATATGCTGTAATGACCCACTATTTTGGACCATTCAAATCGACAATAATCCACACATGTCAGACTTGAATAATTCAAAATAACAGATTGTAATAAAATTTGGAGCAAATAAAGTCAATCACAGAATCACAAACATGGAAGTATCAGAATAACTCGCAGCGGAAGATAAAATACCATAGTAGTTCATGAAGCTACTATAACAAAGTCTCAAAACAAATACATAATATCAGTCTGAATACAAATACAATAGAAATCCCAAATACATAGAAGTCCACTAATACAAAAGTTGAAATAGAACAACTGAAATTGAAATAGATAAATAACTAGATAAGCAGAATCTCCAGCGATTCCTAGCTCCAGAAAGTGAAATCCAAAGCTGTGAATACTCAAGCTGACCCGAGTGTAAATAAAACACAAACACTCGAGTCAGGACATACATATGTATACAATGTAAACCAACTCAAGTGAACTGTAATAAATGTACAAGTAACTTAAAGGATGCTTGGGACCGCCCATCCTCTAAGGATCCGTTAAACTATTTACTATGTAGTAATATTCGCTATTATCATAATGTCTAATAGTAAAATAAACATACTTTGAAATAGCATTAAGGCTTTACATTTTCCACCTTAACACGTAATAGTCTCAGTAGTCCATCCAGTATCAGCATACCTCTAGATCGGGAGGCTACCCTAAATACTCCATGGGCTACGGGAGAAAACCAAACTCGCAGTAAAGCTCGCTATGGTAGGTGACACGGCACACAAGGCAATTCCAGGGTAGATATACCAATTACATACACGGGCTGGTGGAAACATGTAGCAGCCACTACCGCCCACCTCGGAACACACTCCCAAATCAAAATCGAAGATGGCCATCAAATCAATCACAAGGTAAGAGTATAATATCGAAGGAATGTGCCCGATCGGAGGAATGACCTCACTTGGCCCGAGATCGCTCCTGTTTTAGCCACCTTAAGCCAACTCACGGGAGTCGGGTCCACGTTCATACCTCAATAGGATCATCGCCACCATCCTACTTCATTCTGGAATCTCCACCGCGTACACAGTTGTTAAAGTAGTTTTCGGTATCGATAGAGAGTATGTCCATATCCGATCCCGGTCTCTTTAACAACCAATCGTTATTATAACCCGTGGTTATACATTTCAAATTGGTTTATATTTCAAATCAAAATACATCATTTAAACCATTAAAAAGTAAAGTCATTATACTTACAAATCAAATATTCAATTCCCAAAATTTAGCCCTTTCTGAGCTCATTTATTCAGTTAAATACTACAAAACATTTAAATTTCAGCTTTTCGCAGCACTTAGAAAATGCCGCGGTAAGTTATATTTGAAAACAATTCATTTCAGCAAAGACAACATTTATAATCTGCTGCAGTAGTTCAGTTTCATTTGAAAACAAGTTAAATTCAGCAAAGAAAGCATTTATTAACTGCTGCAGTATTTCAGGGTTCAATTTGAAAAATTAGTCCAATTCAGCAAAGACATCATTTACAAAACTGCTACGGTAGTTCAAATACATTTGAAAATCTTCATTTCAGCCAATTGCAGCACTTATTAAGTGCTACTATAGCCCTTTTATTAGTTTTAGATTTTAACTTTCTTTCTACAACCACAGCACTTACTAAGTGCTGCAGTAGCCCTTAGTTAATTTAGCCTTTAGTTCTTTTGCATCAACCACAGCACTTACAAAGTGCTGTAGTATCATTTACTTCAGATTTTAAGTTAATTTCAGAAATGATAGCATTTCTGAAGTGCGACTAATTCAATTTCCAGATTTATAATAAAATTTCAGAAACAATTAAACTTCAATTTAAACCATTTTAACTTATAAAAATCATATTTTTCCACTTCAAAAATGTTCATTTAAATACGCTTTAACTTATGATTTTATAAAGAAATTTTTTTACAATAAAATCAAATTTTCCAATAATTTCACTTATTAAATTCAAGTGTAAAATTTTCCCATTCTTTGCATTTTTAACAATTTACTTTAACACTTAAATTTAAATTTCCATTTCATAAATAAAACTTAATTTCCATTTTTATTTGATTAACTTAAACTTCAATTAAAAAATCAAATCACAAATCTCCAAATTAAGTTATGTTTCAAATCACAATTTTATCATTTATTTATTTAACATTTTAACTTATAGAAAAATCACTAACCCTTTATTAAATCATTTTAAATTCAATTTAAATCAAATTATCATATTTTTACATTTTAAAATACTTAAAATTTTCTAGAAAAATATATAAAATAACCACAGGTCTGTATAATATTTTCTAACCTAGGTCAAGTGATACGGATAATATATCATTTCAATCCGTAATTTACAAAGAAAATCCGGGTTCTATCATTTCAAACCCGCAATCCCAAGTTAATAAAATAAATAAAAATCGCTCAGGCCTATCATTTCAGCCCATAACGATTTTTCCCTATTCTAAAGTTCGTTCGGGTATGTATCATTTCAACCCATAGTAATTCTATTCTACAGGGAACTTGCAGTGGGAGAAATAGAAATAAATAAACAGTATAACAAAATATAACATATCAGATGATGTGACAAGTTTATAACAAAGTTTAACATCATATAATTCATATCATAGGCAGGTATAACATGGTATAACAATTCTACACATTCACTTCTTATCGTTTCACAATTCTGTAAGTATGAATGTCAAGTGTGAATAACTCACATTTTCGAGCTAGAGTTAGCAAATCAAAATACACAAATAAATCCAGAAAGCACGATATAGCACGACTTTGGATTCAAGTTGAGAGAGAGCCAAGATTTTGATCTTGTATATAACAAATAAAACAAAGCAATATAAATATATATTCAACACAAAATTTAAATTGAAACAATATGGAAATAGAATTAACAAAGAACATCACCAAGCCTTTAAATCAAAATTGCTTGACCATGACTCAACATGGGCTCGGCCATACATGTTTATTTGGTTCGGCCATCATGATTTGTTGGTGGTAAAGGCTCGGGTTTGGCATCACATAGGCACGGCTACATGGGGATGTGAAAAGTTTGGGAGTTACAAGGTAGGGAAGATCAAAGGACAAAGCAAGAAAGAGGGGTTTGGTTCAACATAGGCTCAGCCTATGGTCATATCTGGCTCGGCCATAGCACTATAGGTCAGGTCAGGGGTAGGAGGGGTGGTTGTAGGCCGTGGATGATGAGGAGAAGATGATGGTGGTGGTCGGTGGAGATGATGGTGGGTAGGGCCGAGCAAAGCATGAAGAGATCAAGGCAAAATCAAGCAAAATAAAGAAGAAAATAAAGATGATGGAAGCCATGAACTTACAATTTTTTTCAGAAATGAAGATAGTCGTGAGAATGAAGTGGTGAGGAAGTTTTTTTCACGTGAATAGCAATGAAAATGTATGGCTAAACAAGAGAAAATGAAAGGCCAAGCAAATGATAAGACAAGCAAATGAAAAGTCACAAGTTTTAAAAGCCTTTGTCTCTTTGAATTTCCACTTCTTTTATTCAAAATAAACCAATCAAAAATCAAATAAATAAAATAAAAGTTAAACAAGATAATGTAGAAATGAAAATAAATAAATAGTCTTAGGAAAAATAGAAAATAAATAAAGAAAATACTTTGTTATATTGAAAATAGAATTAAAAATTGTAAACAAAATACAACTAATATTGGAAAATTACAACTACACTTTTAAAATGTTTTAAAAATAAAATTTGAAATAAAAATCTATTTTAAACATATTTGAAAAAATCTTGGGTTATTACACTCTCCCCCACTCAAACCTTTTCGTCCTCGAAAAGAACGAAACAAGAAAAATAAGGAAAAGCAAGATAGAAAGGCAAATAGTACTTGAAACAAACAATTCCGGATTCGAAGCATGAATGCTCTCCTCCGTCTCCCAGGTACAATCTCGATCATCTGTACTCCACTGTACTTTGACCAGACTAACATATTTCCTTCTTAGCTACTTCATACCTCTGTCGACAATACGAAGTGGCTTCCTCTCAACAGTCGGATTAGGCTTAATATCCAAACTATCAAGAGCAGAAGGCTGGACAATAAGAGATGGGTCATGAAGATACCGGCGAAGATGTGAGACGTGGAATACATCATGCACTCCAAAAAGCTTCTCGGGAAAATCCAGACGATAAGCCAAAGAACTAACTCTTTCCACAATGCGAAAAGGACCAATGAACCTAGGAGAAAGCTTCCCTCTACGACCAAAGTGAATGACATTCCTTAAGGGAGAGACCTTAAGGAAAACCTGATCACCAACAGCAAACTCTAAACTCCGCCTATGCCTATCAGCGTACTTCTTCTGCCTATCCTGCGCAACCTGCAACTTACTCTTAATCTCCTCAACTATCTCAGAAGCCTCCAAAATCATATCAGGACCAAGAACCAAGCGATTACCGGATTCAATCCAGCAAGATTGAGATCTACAAGGTCGTCCATAAAGAGCAGCAAACAGAGACATTTTAATACTGGCCTGAATTCAAAGATGGAATGAGATAGATAAAGGATTAAGATAAGCTTAAAACAGAAAATTAGATTATACCTGATAACTATTATTGTAGGTGAATTCGACAAGATGGAGATGATCTTCCCAAGATCCTCCATAATCAAGCACACAAGCACGAAGAAGATCTTCTAGAATCTGATTCACCCTTTCCGTTTGACCGTCGATCTGTGGATGGTAAGCAGTGCTCAGATTCAGATGAGTACCCAAAGATTCCCGAAAAGCTTTCCAAAACTGACTGGTAAAGATAGGATCACGATCATAAACAATACTGAGAGGAACACCATGGAGATGAACAATCTCTCCCATATAGATCTCAGACAAGCTAGAAGCAGAACGGGTAGACTTGACCAGAATGAAATGAGCGAACTTGGTCAGTCTATCCACAATAACCCAAATACTCTCATTACCCCTCCTAGTCCTCGGTAATCCATCAATGAAATCCATGGAAACCTGTTCCCACTTTCAATTGGGAATCTCAAGGGGCTGCAACAAACCAGGGGTCTTCTGATGATCGGCCTTGACTTGCTGACAAGTCGCACACCTACTAACAAAGATAGAGATATCCCGCTTCATCCCTCTCCACCAATAAAGCCTCTTCATATCCTGATACATCTTCGTCACACCAGGATGAATAGAAAGTCTGGATCGATGATTCTCCCAAAGTAACTCTTGCCTTAATCCATCAACATTCGGGACACAAATCCTACCATTAATCCTCAAAATCCCTCTATCATTGATCTGAGCTCCACTACTACCACGACTACTACCACCAACTCTGCTACGAACACTCTCCTTAATAAGCCTAAGCATTCTATCCTCATCCTGCTTAGCCACGATACGATCCAAAAGGGGAGAAGAAGAAACAAGAAGCTGACACAACAAAGCCTTCTTCCGACTCAGAGCATCGGCCACAACATTAGCTTTCCCGGGAGTATAGCTAATATCGAGGTCGTAAGAAGCCAGAAACTCAAGCTAACGAACTTGCCTCTGATTCAAATCCTTCTGGGTGAAGATATATCTCAAAGACTGATGATCGATGAAAAGCTCAAACTTAGTTCCTAGAAGATGATGCCTCCAAAGCTTCAAAGCAAAGACAACAGCAAGCAACTCTAAATCATGAGCAGCATAATTAGCCTCATGGGTTTTCAACTGATGGCTGGCATAGGCAATGACCCTACCATCCTGCATGAGAACAGCACCCAATCCCTCACGACTAGCATCAGTATATATCGTCAATCCCTCACTTCCATTCTGAACGGTAAGAACTGGTGCGGAAGTAAGCTTGCTCTTTAACTCATCGAATGCAGCTTCACACTTCTTATCCCAGATAAATTTGGCATTCTTACGAGTCAAAGCAGTGAGAGGTGCAGAAATCCGAGCAAAATTCTCAATGAATCTCCGGTAGTAACCGGCAAGGCCCAGAAAACTACAAATATCAGAAGGAGTCTTAGGAGTTTCCCAATCCTGTAACAGAATAGGGAGAAATAAGAATAGCAGAAAAGATAGAATAAATAAATGATAAAGGAAAAAAAGAGAAAGAAAGAAAGACTTACATTGATCGCAGCGATCTTGACTAGATCAACAGAAACTCCATTACCAAAAACAATATGCCCGAGGAATCGGACTTCATCCTTCCAGAAATGGCATTTAGAAAATTTAGCCTTCAACTGATGATTTCTAAGAGTCTCCATAACATATTTCAAATGTGACTCATGCTGTTCCTTGGTCTTAGAGAAGACAAGGATATCATCAACAAAGACTAGAACAAATTTATTAAGCACATCACGAAAAACACGATTCATCAAATCAACAAAGAAAGCAGGAGCATTAGTCAAACCAAAAGGCATGACTAACCATTCAAAGAACCCATTCTCAGTACGGAATGCCGCCTTGGGAATACTTTCCTCAGCAACTCTGAGCTGGTGAAAACCTGTGGCAAGGTCAAGCTGAGAGAAAACAGTAGCACCATAAAGCTGATCAAACATATCATTGATGCGAGGCATTGGATATCTGTTTTTCATAGTGAGCTTGTTCAGTTCCCTATAATCAGCACACATCCTCAAAGAACCATCGGACTTGGTGACGAAAACCACTACTGCTCCCCATTCTGAATGGCAAGGTCTGATCAGACCCTTGGAGAACAAGTCCTCAATTTGCTTTCCCAACTCAACCTTCTCGCGGGGTGCCATTCTTCAAGGAGGAAGAACTACAGGTCGAGCTCCAGGAATAAGATCAATACGAAAATCAATTTCCCACTTAGGAGGTAAAGAAGTGACTTCACCAAATACATCGGGATAGAGTCGGACTACAGGAGTTGAATCAAGAGCACCAGGAGAAGAATCCAGAGAATAAATAAAACTATCAGCAAAATCCTGAGGCATGCGGCACTGAATAATCAAGGAATTACCCCGATCATCAACAAGATAAACAGACCGGGTTTTACAAGAGATATGGGCATCATGCCTACTCAGCCAATCACTTCCAAGCAATAAATCAAAAGCATCGAAGCCCATAACATAGAAATCACCACAAAAGCGATGATCTAAATAGAGAGGTTTCACTTGCTTACAAATCCTATTAAGGTTTGCAGGACCACCAATTGGATTAGAAACACATAAAGGAATAGAAGCATACTCAGGAGAAAGGAGATGCTCGAACTTATCACACAAATTAACAGAAATAAAACTATGGGAAGCTCCAGTATCAAATAAAACACGAACAGGATGCTGAAATAAAGAAAAGGTGCCCTGAAGAGTACCTTGGTCATCACTAGGAGCAGGTGCAGGTGGAGCAGGTGAAGAAGCAAAGGTAACATAAAAAATACCAGATGGTTTGCCCTTCTGCTGGGTAGGGCAATCCTTCCTGAGATGGCCAGGCTGAAGACAGATATGGCATAGATCACGCCTATTCAACTGAGCAGGAGGAGGAACAGCAACACCAACTAAAGTAGGACAACTATTAGCATAGTGTCCCTTCTGATCACACCTGAAGCAGGTGATGGTAGAAAGTTCAACAGGCTGCCTCTGAGAAGGAGAAGATGATGAAGATCCCAAACCCGAATGCTTGAGCCAATTCTTCTTCTGCTGATGGAAATTAGGCTTTCTCTTCTTAGAGTTAGCAGAGGAAGACTGAGATGAAGGAGCACCAACAACAGCAGGACCCTTGGAAGTAGGGTTCTCATAACGAATAGCTATATCCATAAGCTCGGTGAAAGTGCCATGAACATGAGAAATGAGACGATCATAAAACTCTGGGCGAGCTCCAGCTATGAACTTCTCATTCTTCTTAAGTTGGGTGTCAATAAGGCCAGAACCAAACTTGGAAAGTTCGTTGAACTTCTGCTCATACTCAGAAAAGGACATATTACCCTGCTTGAGATCCATGAATTCACGATAAAGCTGAGATTTACCGGCTTCTGGCATCCATTTTGCCACAAAAGCCTCCTTGGAAAGACGATACAGAAGCAAAACTTAAGATAGATTCAAAAGAAAGGAAAATATGGGAACAAAATTCAAGATAACACAAAGGATACCTAAACTGCTCCCAGGAAATATCACCCTCGTTAGTGTGAGCTGTAACAGACTCCCACCAATCCAAGGCTGACTCTTGCAGCTACCAAGCTGCTAACTGACGCTTCTGGGCATCAGTAATCTCGAGACCAGAAAAGATCCTCTTTAAACTCTATAACCATTGCTGGGCTTCAATAATGCTCTCTGAACCGGTAAACTTGGTTCCACCAAGTTGAGAGAATTCCTTACAGAGAATAGTAAACCTAACGGGTGCAGTAGGTTGAGGGGCTGGGGCAATACCACGACCCCTACCTCTGGCATTTCCACGATTCATCCTGAAAATATCAAGAATGAATTTTAGGACAAAGGTACAAAGAAGACAAAGATAAGATAAGATACGATAAGACAAGATAAAATTCACTTGGATGAATATCCTAACGAAAGAAAATACTACCAAGGTAGATACGAAAAGAAGGAAGTTTAGAAAATTGCGTTTTAAAACAAGAAAAATTTATATCAAAATAGTCTTTCAAAAATCCTTTGAAAAATCATTTTAAAATCATTTTATACTTTGAAAATACGTTCTCTCACAAAGAAATGATTCTGAGGTTGATTTCACTCATTCTAGGGTATTTCTACCCTATCTCTAATGAGTTTTTGCTCCGCAGGCTAAGGTTTGCCTAAAAACCTGGTTCTGGTACCAACTGTAATGACCCACTATTTTGGACCATTCAAATCGACAATAATCCACTCATGTCAGACTTGAATAATTCAAAATAACAGATTGTAATAAAATTTGGAGCAAATAAAGTCAATCACAGAATCACAAACACAGAAGTATCAGAATAACTCGCAGCGGAAGATAAAATACCATAGTAGTTCATGAAGCTACTATAACAAAGTCTCAAAACAAATACATAATATCAGTCTGAAAACAAATACAATAGAAATCCCAAATACATAGAAGTCCACTAATACAAGAGCTGAAATAGAACAACTGAAACAGATAAATAACTAGATAAGAAGAATCTCCAGCGATTCCTAGCTCCAGAAAGTGAAATCCAAAGCTGTGAATACTCAGGCTGACCCGAGCGTAAGTAAAACACAAACACTCGAGTCAGGACATACATACTTATACAGTGTAAACCAACTCAAGTGAACTGTAATAAATGTACAAGTAACTTAAAGGATGCTTGGGACCGCCCATCCTCTAAGGATCCGTTAAACTATTTACTATGTAGTAATATTCGCTATTATCATAATGTCTAATAGTAAAATAAACATACTTTCAAATAGCATTAAGGCTTTACATTTTCCACCTTAACACATAATAGTCGCAGTAGTCCATCCAGTATCAGCATACCTCCAGATCGGGAGGCTACCCTAAATACTCCATGGGCTACGGGAGAAAACCAAACTCGTAGTAAAGCTCGCTATGGTAGGTGACACGGCACACAAGGCAATGCCAGGGTAGATATACCAATTACGCACACGGTCTGGTGGAAATGCGTAGCAGCCACTACCGCCCACCTCGGAACACACTCCCAAATCAAAATCGAAGATGGCCATCAAATTAATCACAAGGTAAGAGTATAATATCGAAGGAATATGCCCGATCGGAGGAATGACCTCACTTGGCCCGAGATCGCTCCTGTTTTAGCCACCTTAAGCCAACTCACGGGAGTCGGGTCCACGTTTATACCTCAATAGGATCGTCGCCACCATCCTACTTCATTCTGGAATCTTCACCGCGTACACAGTTGTTAAAGTGGTTTTCGGTATCGACATAGAGTATGTCCATACCCGATCCCGGTCTCTTTAACAACCAATCGTTATTATAACCCGTGGTTATACATTTCAAATTGGTTTATATTTCAAATCAAAATACATCATTTAAACCATTTAAAAGTAAAGTCATTATACTTACAAATCAAATATTCAATTCCCAAAATTTAGCCCTTTCTGAGCTCATTTATTCAGTTAAATACTACAAAACATTTAAATTTCAGCTTTTCGCAGCACTTAGAAAATGCTGCGGTAAGTTATATTTGAAAACAATTCATTTCAGCAAAGACAGCATTTATAAACTGCTGCAGTAGTTCAGTTTCATTTGAAAACAAGTTAAATTCAGCAAAGAAAGCATTTATTAACTGCTGCAGTATTTCAGAGTTCAATTTGAAAAATTAGTCCAATTCAGCAAACACAGCATTTACAAAACTGCTGCGGTAGTTTAATTACATTTGAAAATCTTCATTTTAGCCAACTACAGCACTTATCAAGTGCTACTGTAGCCCTTTTATTAGTTTCAGATTTTAACTTTCTTTCTGCAACCACAGCACTTACCAAGTGTTGTAGTAGCTCTTAGTTAATTTAGCCTTTAGTTCTTTTGCATCAACCACAGCACTTACAAAGTGTTGTAGTATCATTTACGTCAGATTTTAAGTTAATTTCAGAAATGATAGCGTTTCTGAAGTGCTACTAATTCAATTTCCAGATTTATAATAAAATTTCAGAAACAATTAAACTTCAATTTTAACCATTTTAACTTATAAAAATCATATTTTTCCAGTTCAAAAATGTTCATTTAAATACCCTTTAACTTATGATTTTATAAAGAATTTTTTTTACAATAAAATCAAATTTTCCAATAATTTCACTTATTAAATTCAAGTGTAAAATTTTCCGATTCTTTGCATTTTTAACAATTTACTTTAACACTTAAATTTAAATTTCCATTTCATAAATAAAACTTAATTTCCATTTTTATTTGATTAACTTAAACTTCCATTAAAAAATCAAATCACAAATCTCCAAATTAAGTTATGTTTCAAATCACAATTTTATCATTTATTTATTTAACATTTTAACTTATAGAAAAATCACTAACCCTTTATTAAATCATTTTAAATTCAATTTAAATCAAATTATCATATTTTTACATTTTAAAATACTTAAAATTTTCCAGAAAAATATATAAAATAACCATGGGTCTGTATAATATTTTCTAACCTAGGTCAAGTGATACGGATAACTTATCATTTCAATCCGTAATTTACAAAGAAAATCCGGGTTCTATCATTTCAAACCCGCAATCCCAAGTTAATAAAATAAATAAAAATCACTCAGGCCTATCATTTCAGCCCATAACGATTTTTCCCTATTCTAAAGTCCGTTCGGGTATGTATCATTTCAATCCATAGTGATTCTATTCTACAGGGAACATGCAGTGTGAGAAACATAAATAAATAAACAGTATAACAAAATATAACATATCAGATGATGTGACAAGTTTATAACAAAGTTTAACATCATATAATTCATATCACGGGCAGGTATAACATGGTATAACAATTCTACACATTCACTTGTTATCGTTTCACAATTCTATAAGTATGAATGTCAAGCGTGAATAACTCACCTTTTCAAGCTGGAGTTAGCAAATCAAAACACACAATAAATCCAGAAAGCACGATATAGCACGACTTTGGATTCATGTGGAGAGAGAGCCAAGATTTTGATCTTGTATATAACAAATAAAACAAAGCAATATAAATATATATTCAACACAAAATTTAAATTGAAACAATATGGAAATAGAATTAACAAAGAACATCACCAAGCCTTTAAATCAAAATTGCTTGACCATGACTCAACATGGGCTCGGCCATACATGTTTATTTGGTTCGGCCATCATGATTTGTTGGTGGTAAAGGCTCGGGTTTGGCATCACATAGGCACAGCTACATGGGGATGTGAAGAGTTTGGGAGTTACAAGGTAGGGAAGGTCAAAGGACAAAGCAAGAAAGAGGGGTTTGGTTCAACATAGGCTCGGCCTATGGTCATATCTGGCTCGGCCATGGCACTACAGGTCAGGTTAGGGGTAGGAGGGGTGGTTGTAGGCCATGGATGATGAGGAGAAGATGATGGTGGTGGTCGGTGGAGATGATGGTGGGTAGGGCCAAGCAAAGCATGAAGAGATCAAGGCAAAATCAAGCAAAATGAAGAAGAAAATAAAGAAGATGGAAGCCATGAACTTACAATTTTTTTTCCAGAAATGAAGATAGCCGTGAGAATGAATTGGCGAGGAAGTTTTTTTCACGTGAATAGCAATGAAAATATACGGCTAAACAAGAGAAAATGAAAAGCCAAGCAAATGAAAAGACAAGCAAATGAAAAGTCACAAGTTTTAAAAGCCTTTGTCTCTTTGAATTTCCACTTCTTTTATTCAAAATAAACCAATCAAAAATCAAATAAATAAAACAAAAGTTAAACAAGATAATGTAGAAATGAAAATAAATAAATAGTCTTAGGAAAAATAGAAAATAAATAAAGAAAATACTTTGTTATATTGAAACTAGAATTAAAAATTGTAAACAAAATACAACTAATATTGGAAAATTACAACTACACTTTTAAAATGTTTTAAAAATAAAATTTGAAATAAAAATCTATTTTAAACATATTTGAAAAAATCTTGGGTTGTTACACTCTCCCCCACTCAAACCTTTTCGTCCTCGAAAAGAACGAAACAAGAAAAATAAGGAAAAGCAAGATAGAAAGGCAAATAGTACTTGAAACAAACAATTCCGGATTCGAAGCATGAATGCTCTCCTCCGTCTCCCAGGTACAATCTCGATCATCTGTACTCCACTGTACTTTGACCAGACTAACATATTTCCTTCTTAGCTACTTCATACCTCTATCGACAATACGAAGTGGCTTCCTCTCAACAGTCGGATTAGGCTTAATATCCAAACTATCAAGAGCAGAAGGCTGGACAATAAGAGATGGGTCATGAAGATACCGGCGAAGATGTGAGACGTGGAATACATCATGCACTCCAGAAAGCTTCTCGGGAAAATCCAGATGATAAGCCAAAGAACTAACTCTTTCCACAATGCGAAAAGGACCAATGAACCTAGGAGAAAGCTTCCCTCTACGACCAAAGTGAATGACATTCCTTAAGGGAGAGACCTTAAGGAAAACCTGATCACCAACAGCAAACTCTAAACTCCGCCTATGCCTATCAGCGTACTTCTTCTGCCTATCCTGCGCAACCTGCAACTTACTCTTAATCTCCTCAACTATCTCAGAAGCCTCCAAAATCATATCAGGACCAAGAACCAAACGATTACCGGATTCAATCCAGCAAGATTGAGATCTACAAGGTCGTCCATAAAGAGCAGCAAACAGAGACATTTTAATACTGGCCTGAATTCAAAGATGGAATGAGATAGATAAAGGATTAAGATAAGCTTAAAACAGAAAATTAGATTATACCTGATAACTATTATTGTAGGTGAATTCGACAAGATGGAGATGATCTTCCCAAGATCCTCCATAATCAAGCACACAAGCACGAAGAAGATCTTCTAGAATCTGATTCACCCTTTCCGTTTGACCGTCGATCTGTGGATGGTAAGCAGTGCTCAGATTCAGATGAGTACCCAAAGATTCCCGAAAAGCTTTCCAAAACTGACTGGTAAAGATAGGATCACGATCACAAACAATACTGAGAGGAACACCATGGAGATGAACAATCTCTCTCATATAGATCTCAGACAAGCTAGAAGCAGAACGGGTAGACTTGACCGGAATGAAATGAGCGGACTTGGTCAGTCTATCCACAATAACCCAAATACTCTCATTACCCCTCCTAGTCCTCGGTAATCCATCAATGAAATCCATGGAAACCTGTTCCCACTTTCAATTGGGAATCTCAAGGGGCTGCAACAAACCAGGGGTCTTCTGATGATCGGCCTTGACTTGCTGACAAGTCGCACACCTACTAACAAAGATAGAGATATCCCGCTTCATCCCTCTCCACCAATAAAGCCTCTTCATATCCTGATACATCTTCGTCACACCAGGATGAATAGAAAGTCTGGATCGATGATTCTCCCAAAGTAACTCTTGCCTCAATCCATCAACATTCGGGACACAAATCCTACCATTAATCCTCAAAATCCCTCTATCATTGATCTGAGCTCCACTACTACCATGACTACTACCACCAACTCTGCTACGAACACTCTCCTTAATAAGCCTAAGCATTCTATCCTCATCCTGCTTAGCCACGATACGATTCAAAAGGGGAGAAGAAGAAACAAGAAGCTGACACAACAAAGCCTTCTTCCGACTCAGAGCATCGGCCACAACATTAGCTTTCCCGGGAGTATAGCTAATATCGAGGTCGTAAGAAGCCAGAAACTCAAGCTAACGAACTTGCCTCTGATTCAAATCCTTCTGGGTGAAGATATATCTCAAAGACTGATGATCGGTGAAAAGCTAAAACTTAGTTCCTAGAAGATGATGCCTCCAAAGCTTCAAAGCAAAGACAACAGCAAGCAACTCTAAATCATGAGCAGCATAATTAGCCTCATGGGTTTTCAACTGATGGCTGGCATAGGCAATGACCCTACCATTCTGCATGAGAACAGCACCCAATCCCTCACGACTAGCATCAGTATATATCGTCAATCCCTCACTTCCATTCGGAACGGTAAGAACTGGTGCGGAAGTAAGCTTGCTCTTTAACTCATCGAATGCAGCTTCACACTTCTTATCCCAGATAAATTTGGCATTCTTACACCCGCCGTTCGTAGCTCGATTGGTTTGGGAGATGGGAGATGGGAACCAAAGGACTGTGTCCGGGCAGTTTCGAATCCCAGCGCCAAACCATCAGTGGGAGTTTCAACGTTACGCATCCGTGTGCGACGACTAAATAAAAGCGGGGTAGACACACGGCGTGGGGTTTACTTAAGTGAGTATCAATGAATACCATGATCTTAAGGTTCCCCATGATCTCAAAAAAAAATTTGGCATTCTTACGAGTCAAAGCAGTGAGAGGTGCAGAAATCCGAGCAAAATTCTCAATGAATCTCCGGTAGTAACCGGCAAGGCCCAGAAAACTACAAATATCAGAAGGAGTCTTAGGAGTTTCCCAATCCTGTAACAGAATAGGGAGAAATAAGAATAGCAGAAAAGATAGAATAAATAAATGATAAAGGAAAAAAAGAGAAAGAAAGAAAGACTTACATTGATCGCAGCGATCTTGACTGGATCAACAGAAACTCCATTACCAGAAACAATATTCCCGAGGAATCGGACTTCATCCTTCCAGAAATGGCATTTAGAAAATTTAGCCTTCAACTGATGATTTCTAAGAGTCTCCATAACATATTTCAAATGTGACTCATGCTGTTCCTTGGTCTTAGAGAAGACAAGGATATCATCAACAAAGACTAGAACAAATTTATTAAGCACATCACGAAAAACACGATTCATCAAATCAACAAAGAAAGCAGGAGCATTAGTCAAACCAAAAGGCATGACTAACCATTCAAAGAACCCATTCTCAGTACGGAATGCCGCCTTGGGAATACTTTCCTTAGCAACTCTGAGCTGGTGAAAACCTGTGGCAAGGTCAAGCTGAGAGAAAACAGTAGCACCATAAAGCTGATCAAACATATCATTGATGCGAGGCATTGGATATCTGTTTTTCATAGTGAGCTTGTTCAGTTCCCTATAATCAGCACACATCCTCAAAGAACCATCGGACTTGGTGACGAAAACCACCACTGCTCCCCATTCTGAATGGCAAGGTCTGATCAGACCCTTGGAGAACAAGTCCTCAATTTGCTTTCCCAACTCAACCTTCTCGCGGGGTGCCATTCTTCAAGGAGGAAGAACTACAGGTCGAGCTCCAGGAATAAGATCAATACGAAAATCAATTTCCCGCTTAGGAGGTAAAGAAGTGACTTCACCAAATACATCGGGATAGAGTCGGACTACAGGAGTTGAATCAAGATCACCAGGAGAAGAATCCAGAGAATAAATAAAACTATCAGCAAAATCCTGAGGCATGCGGCACTGAATAATCAAGGAATTACCCCGATCATCAACAAGATAAACAGACCGGGCTTTACAAGAGATATGGGCATCATGCCTACTCAACCAATCACTTCCAAGCAATAAATCAAAAGCATCGAAGCCCATAACATAGAAATCACCACAAAAGCGATGATCTAAATAGAGAGGTTTCACTTGCTTACAAATCCTATTAAGGTTTGCAGGACCACCAATTGGATTAGAAACACATAAAGGAATAGAAGCATACTCAGGAGAAAGGAGATGCTCGAACTTATCACACAAATTAACAGAAATAAAACTATGGGAAGCTCCAGTATCAAATAAAACACGAACAGGATGCTGAAATAAAGAAAAGGTGCCCTGAAGAGTACCTTGGTCATCACTAGGAGCAGGTGCAGGTGGAGCAGGTGAAGAAGCAGAGGTAACATAAAAAATACCAGATGGTTTGCCCTTCTGCTGGGTAGGGCAATCCTTCCTGAGATGGCCAGGCTGAAGACAGATATGGCATAGATCACGCCTATTCAACTGAGCAGGAGGAGGAACAGCAACACCAACTAAAGTAGGACAACTATTAGCATAGTGTCCCTTCTGATCACACCTGAAGCAGGTGATGGTAGAAAGTTCAACAGGCTGCCTCTGAGAAGGAGAAGATGATGAAGATCCCAAACCCGGATGCTTGAGCCAATTCTTCTTCTGCTGATGGAAATTAGGCTTTCTCTTCTTAGAGTTAGCAGAGGAAGACTGAGATGAAGGAGCACCAACAACAGCAGGACCCTTAGAAGTAGGGTTCTCATAACGAATAGCTATATCCATAAGCTCGGTGAAAGTGCCATGAACATGAGAAATGAGACGATCATAAAACTCTGGGCGAGCTCCAGCTATGAACTTCTCATTCTTCTTAAGTTGGGTGTCAATAAGGCCAGAACCAAACTTGGAAAGTTCGTTGAACTTCTGCTCATACTCAGAAAAGGACATGGTACCCTGCTTGAGATCCATGAATTCACGATAAAGCTGAGATTTACCGGCTTCTGTCATCCATTTTGCCACAAAAGCCTCCTTGGAAAGACGATACAGAAGCAAAACTTAAGATAGATTCAAAAGAAAGGAAAATATGGGAACAAAATTCAAGATAACACAAAGGATACCTAAACTGCTCCCAGGAAATATCACCCTCGTTAGTGTGAGCTGTAACAGACTCCCACCAATCCAAGGCTGACTCTTGCAGCTGCCAAGCTGCTAACTGACGCTTCTGGGCATCAGTAATCTCGAGACCAGAAAAGATCCTCTTTAAACTCTGTAACCATTGCTGGGCTTCAATAATGCTCTATGAACCGGTAAACTTGGTTCCACCAAGTTGAGAGAATTCCTTACAGAGAATAGTAAACCTAACGGGTGCAGTAGGTTGAGGGGCTGGGGCAATACCACGACCCCTACCTCTGGCATTTCCACGATTCATCCTGAAAATATCAAGAATGAATTTTAGGACAAAGGTACAAAGAAGACAAAGATAAGATAAGATACGATAAGACAAGATAAAATTCACTTGGATGAATATCCTAACGAAAGAAAATACTACCAAGGTAGATACGAAAAGAAGGAAGTTTAGAAAATTGCGTTTTAAAACAAGAAAAATTTATATCAAAATAGTCTTTCAAAAATCCTTTGAAAAATCATTTTAAAATCATTTTATACTTTGAAAATACATTCTCTCACAAAGAAATGATTCTGAGGTTGATTTCACTCATTCTAGGGTATTTCTACCCTATCTCTAATGAGTTTTTGCTCCGCAGGCTAAGGTTTGCCTAAAAACCTGGTTCTGGTACCAACTGTAATGACCCACTATTTTGGACCATTCAAATCGACAATAATCCACTCATGTCAGACTTGAATAATTCAAAATAACAGATTGTAATAAAATTTGGAGCAAATAAAGTCAATCACAGAATCACAAACACAGAAGTATCAGAATAACTCGCAGCGGAAGATAAAATACCATAGTAGTTCATGAAGCTACTATAACAAAGTCTCAAAACAAATACATAATATCAGTCTGAAAACAAATACAATAGAAATCCCAAATACATAGAAGTCCACTAATACAAGAGCTGAAATAGAACAACTGAAACTGAAATAGATAAATAACTAGATAAGCAGAATCTCCAGCGATTCCTAGCTCCAGAAAGTGAAATCCAAAGCTGTGAATACTCAGGCTGACCCGAGCGTAAGTAAAACACAAACACTCGAGTCAGGACATACATACTTATACAGTGTAAACCAACTCAAGTGAACTGTAATAAATGTACAAGTAACTTAAAGGATGCTTGGGACCGCCCATCCTCTAAGGATCCGTTAAACTATTTACTATGTAGTAATATTCGCTATTATCATAATGTCTAATAGTAAAATAAACATACTTTCAAATAGCATTAAGGCTTTACATTTTCCACCTTAACACATAATAGTCGCAGTAGTCCATCCAGTATCAGCATACCTCCAGATCGGGAGGCTACCCTAAATACTCCATGGGCTACGGGAGAAAACCAAACTCGTAGTAAAGCTCGCTATGGTAGGTGACACGGCACACAAGGCAATGCCAGGGTAGATATACCAATTACGCACACGGTCTGGTGGAAATGCGTAGCAGCCACTACCGCCCACCTCGGAACACACTCCCAAATCAAAATCGAAGATGGCCATCAAATTAATCACAAGGTAAGAGTATAATATCGAAGGAATGTGCCCGATCGGAGGAATGACCTCACTTGGCCCGAGATCGCTCCTGTTTTAGCCACCTTAAGCCAACTCACGGGAGTCGGGTCCACGTTTATACCTCAATAGGATCGTCGCCACCATCCTACTTCATTCTGGAATCTTCACCGCGTACACAGTTGTTAAAGTGGTTTTCGGTATCGACATAGAGTATGTCCATACCCGATCCCGGTCTCTTTAACAACCAATCGTTATTATAACCCGTGGTTATACATTTCAAATTGGTTTATATTTCAAATCAAAATACATCATTTAAACCATTTAAAAGTAAAGTCATTATACTTACAAATCAAATATTCAATTCCCAAAATTTAGCCCTTTCTGAGCTCATTTATTCAGTTAAATACTACAAAACATTTAAATTTCAGCTTTTCGCAGCACTTAGAAAATGCTGCGGTAAGTTATATTTGAAAACAATTCATTTCAGCAAAGACAGCATTTATAAACTGCTGCAGTAGTTCAGTTTCATTTGAAAACAAGTTAAATTCAGCAAAGAAAGCATTTATTAACTGCTGCAGTATTTCAGAGTTCAATTTGAAAAATTAGTCCAATTCAGCAAACACAGCATTTACAAAACTGCTGCGGTAGTTTAATTACATTTGAAAATCTTCATTTCAGCCAACTGCAGCACTTATCAAGTGCTACTGTAGCCCTTTTATTTGTTTCAGATTTTAACTTTCTTTCTGCAACCACAGCACTTACCAAGTGTTGTAGTAGCTCTTAGTTAATTTAGCCTTTAGTTCTTTTGCATCAACCACAGCACTTACAAAGTGTTGTAGTATCATTTACGTCAGATTTTAAGTTAATTTCAGAAATGATAGCGTTTCTGAAGTGCTACTAATTCAATTTCCAGATTTATAATAAAATTTCAGAAACAATTAAACTTCAATTTTAACCATTTTAACTTATAAAAATCATATTTTTCCAGTTCAAAAATGTTCATTTAAATACCCTTTAACTTATGATTTTATAAAGAATTTTTTTACAATAAAATCAAATTTTCCAATAATTTCACTTATTAAATTCAAGTGTAAAATTTTCCGATTCTTTGCATTTTTAACAATTTACTTTAACACTTAAATTTAAATTTCCATTTCATAAATAAAACTTAATTTCCATTTTTATTTGATTAACTTAAACTTCCATTAAAAAATCAAATCACAAATCTCCAAATTAAGTTATGTTTCAAATCACAATTTTATCATTTATTTATTTAACATTTTAACTTATAGAAAAATCACTAACCCTTTATTAAATCATTTTAAATTCAATTTAAATCAAATTATCATATTTTTACATTTTAAAATACTTAAAATTTTCCAGAAAAATATATAAAATAACCACGGGTCTGTATAATATTTTCTAACCTAGGTCAAGTGATACGGATAACTTATCATTTCAATCCGTAATTTACAAAGAAAATCCGGGTTCTATCATTTCAAACCCGCAATCCCAAGTTAATAAAATAAATAAAAATCACTCAGGCCTATCATTTCAGCCCATAACGATTTTTCCCTATTCTAAAGTCCGTTCGGGTATGTATCATTTCAATCCATAGTGATTCTATTCTACAGGGAACATGCAGTGTGAGAAACATAAATAAATAAACAGTATAACAAAATATAACATATCAGATGATGTGACAAGTTTATAACAAAGTTTAACATCATATAATTCATATCACGGGCAGGTATAACATGGTATAACAATTCTACACATTCACTTGTTATCGTTTCACAATTCTATAAGTATGAATGTCAAGCGTGAATAACTCACCTTTTCAAGCTGGAGTTAGCAAATCAAAACACACAATAAATCCAGAAAGCACGATATAGCACGACTTTGGATTCATGTGGAGAGAGAGCCAAGATTTTGATCTTGTATATAACAAATAAAACAAAGCAATATAAATATATATTCAACACAAAATTTAAATTGAAACAATATGGAAATAGAATTAACAAAGAACATCACCAAGCCTTTAAATCAAAATTGCTTGACCATGACTCAACATGGGCTCGGCCATACATGTTTATTTGGTTCGGCCATCATGATTTGTTGGTGGTAAAGGCTCGGGTTTGGCATCACATAGGCACGGCTACATGGGGATGTGAAGAGTTTGGGAGTTACAAGGTAGGGAAGGTCAAAGGACAAAGCAAGAAAGAGGGGTTTGGTTCAACATAGGCTCGGCCTATGGTCATATCTGGCTCGGCCATGGCACTACAGGTCAGGTTAGGGGTAGGAGGGGTGGTTGTAGGCCATGGATGATGAGGAGAAGATGATGGTGGTGGTCGGTGGAGATGATGGTGGGTAGGGCCAAGCAAAGCATGAAGAGATCAAGGCAAAATCAAGCAAAATGAAGAAGAAAATAAAGAAGATGGAAGTCATGAACTTACAATTTTTTTTCCAGAAATGAAGATAGCCGTGAGAATGAATTGGCGAGGAAGTTTTTTTCACGTGAATAGCAATGAAAATATACGGCTAAACAAGAGAAAATGAAAAGCCAAGCAAATGAAAAGACAAGCAAATGAAAAGTCACAAGTTTTAAAAGCCTTTGTCTCTTTGAATTTCCACTTCTTTTATTCAAAATAAACCAATCAAAAATCAAATAAATAAAACAAAAGTTAAACAAGATAATGTAGAAATGAAAATAAATAAATAGTCTTAGGAAAAATAGAAAATAAATAGAGAAAATACTTTGTCATATTGAAACTAGAATTAAAAATTGTAAACAAAATACAACTAATATTGGAAAATTACAACTACACTTTTAAAATGTTTTAAAAATAAAATTTGAAATAAAAATCTATTTTAAACATATTTGCAAAAATCTTGGGTTGTTACATATGCAACCTTCATGGGCTTACTTTTTGTGCTTATCATGTTAAGCAACTCTTATTCTGATGTTGCACGGCATTTACTTGACACTAAGCTTCATGTAATTCCAGTTCTTCCAACACCAGAGGTCTCACCATTACTTGAGATTCCTAAGTTCCCGTCTATTCCAACTAGCCCTTCTGTTCCTAACGCACCAACTGTCAATAACCCATGAGAAACACTTTAGGTGATTGTAGTACTATTGTCTTCTTGCTTTCGTCGATATTGTCCTTTGTGCTTCTTATGAGTTATATGTAATATTTAGTTATTTACTAGTTCATACGATTTGAATGAATATTTGTGAGTCTTCGCTATATATGTAGTTACATCATTTGTATGTATTATGTTTGATCAACCATTTTTTACTAGTGCTTATTGGGCTGAATGTCCGATATTGAGAAAATCAAAGGTAATTTAATCAACGGAAATGCTAATTCAACCAAATATGTAGTACGAATTGAATACAAAATTAATCCAACAGTTGCCCTATAATTAATACAATTTCAGTTGAACTAGCAAAGTCATTTAATCAACATTAATGCTATTTAAGAAAATATTCATGTGCTATGTATCTATTTAAGGGATATACATATTACACTTTCAAAAGTTTTTTGAGAAAGATATATTTATAAGAGTTACTTCAACTTTGAACAATTAGTTGGACATCGATTTTTGATCAATATTGTAATGAACTAATGAAGGGAGGAGATGGTAAATAGTTGCTACTACTACACATTTTAGGCAATTAAGCCTAAACATCATCATAATGAAACATTATCTACCAAATCTTACTAGTACTATTGCTTAGCGGTGGAAATTTACAGATGGAACTTTTTATTATTCAGTTTATTGCACTAAAAAGGCAAAAAAAACGTAATTCTTAAAGTTTATAAAATAATTGAGCTTATACTAGATTGGAGTTTTGATAATTTTATTGATAAATTTAGCATAAAAATATTTTTTAGTAAACATATTACATATAATCTCTTTTCTGTCGATGACGCCAATCAAGAATTCATTATGTAAAATTACATCATTATCCCTGATAGCAAACCATCACAACATAAAAAGGGAGAAATGCTAGTGCATAAAAATTATTTACCTTCTTCATTCCAAGTCTAAAAAACGTAGCATGTATATCAAACTGAAGTGCACGTGATTATAACTTGATGTCTATAGCATAACTATCACGTTGCAAAATATGACATCAAAGCTTGTTGAAGAAGACTTTCTACTGACGGAAGAAGATAAGTCTGAACCAATAAATTTGAGTCCTGCGATATTACTAGCACAATGTGACTGAAATTGATAATGCGATAGTTTGTACATACATTGTTTAAAAAATTTACGTATAACAGCAAAAAAAGATATGAAAACCAATCAATTAAACAAATAGAAGTTTGTCAAATAAAAAAAGCTTACTCACTACAAAATATTCCTCAAAGTCGCAGTTACATAGTGCAACTCGAAGAAAATAGAAATATTCACCTCATAAATTTCATCTTAAATTTGATTATTTTTTTTATAAAAGAAATATATTACTAAAGAACTTTATTAATATTGGTTCGGATGAAAGAACAGGAAAAGATGATGGTACATTGATTCTAAAAAAAATGTGGATAAGAACTTTATCCGAGTTGGGATGTTTCAATAAATTTTATTTAGTTATTAATGAGGTTTATATAAGATCAATACATTTTGACTAATAAAAATTTATTGAACTTTTATAGTTCTTGACCATTGGTGTAAGTGTCTTTAGTATTTAGACGCAAGCACAGAGTAAAATACAGAGAAATGTGATAACATTTTTGTCTTAGCAAAACTCATACTAGACTAAAATTAATGAATCTAGCAAAAGATAAAATAGATTAATAGTTCAGATTGAATAGCTGAAGTTTATGTTTACGAATCACCGGCTACATCTTGATTGGATTTCTTTGTATTGCCACGGTGGAGAGGTAAACAAGTCCTTGTCCTAATCACATTTATGTGAGTGAAATGGCTTCTGAATGAAGCCATAAAAGATGTAGTTTGGTCAACATATTCATCATAAAATATACCCTTACATTGTAGAAACACAAGATCTAATCTACACAAAGTTGAATTTATCATAGTTAATAGTTTTTGTAACATGACAATAAAAATCATCATGTTAAAGCCTGTTCTAACTTGATCTAACTACTATACATGAGGGGGATATTACAAAATAAGTTTGGTCACAGAGTAAAAACATGAAAAAAATGAATAGTATAAACTCACTTGCTTCAAATCATCAGTATAGTCACTCAAATTAAAGTTAATGTCAACCTAAACACCACGAAACTTAATCGTTGCTCGATCATAAGCTCTGGATCAAAGCAATTGAAAGAATACATTACATCGTTCTAACAAGTGCTCGCAGTAAACTGAACCAAAAAACTGATTATTTAATTATTTAGCTAAACAAATCACTTGTTGTTTGTGATTTGCTTTGTAAATGATTTTGAATAAGACAAACCACCTATTTGCTAAACTCTTAAAATAAGGAATGAAATTATCAAGTTTGTTAATAAGACTCTTGTCTTACCCTATCTTTTATTATATATCAAAAGATAGATGAAAATATTAAAAATGTTTTATACAGAGCTCTCTACCTTATTACCCTTGTTCAATCTGCATATTCCCTTTGCTTTATACATTAACACCAACAATATTTGGTGAAAGGGTTTTTCTTTGCAGCATTCATGAAATTTGTGAATTTACAAAACTCTGGATTTTTGATCCTTACCCTAAACTTAACAACGATGTAAGAAATCATAATATGTTATACATAATAGCCTAATGATATGATTGTGAGAATCCTGAAGAAGGTTTAGTGGCATAACATTAAGGTAAAGATGTAAATAATGTGATGTACCAACCTCAGCCGCCATCCTTAGACTCTGGCTACGTCACCATCACCAACATCAGTCGCCATCACCAACATCAGCCGCCATCAGCTCGTCTCGCACAGACAATCTTCGAGCCCCAGTACCGCTCTCTTCATCACGCATGAGTCAACAAAGCCGCACTTCCACCTATCTCTATCGTTCCATCCCCTTCCCTTTACTGTTGTCAATTGCGAGCGAGCGTTCAATCATTTTGTTCCTTTTTTTTCAGTGGCAAATTGATATAGTAACTTGGGTTTTTTGAAGAAAGGAGCGGTTTTGGTTTCTAGCGATTTGAGATAAGAAGATGCGGAAATAATTTGGGGAATTGGCGGCCACTGAAATAAAACGCAGCGTAGAATGCGTTACACAACCAATTTATCATCAAAATCAAACAAATTGAAAAATATGATAACATTATAAAATAAAGCGTTATCTTTTACCGTTATGAAAATCCACTTTTCTTGTAGTGAAATTAGGAACACCACTCAAAGAAAAGAGCAGCCGTGTACCTAATCCGTCCTATGCAAATTTACCTACTGAAAGAGGTAAATATCGTTATACTATATAAAACAAAATAAATTGATGGGTTGTAGTGTCTATAGACTATGATGCATGTAAACATTTGCCTTCCGAAAGAGACAGCCGTATTTACACCATAACAGTCCTACCGAAAGAGATATGCCTACCCAACTCTAAAATGTATCTACTCTTAGGTCAATGAAAAATGAGTTATCATCTCTTAGGAATCTATCGGCCTGAAATCCGAACACCCTAAGATAGTACAACTCTAAGTGTAGCTCACTTTCACTTCGGTAATCACTAGAATCTAACTATCCCATACCAAAAAGTGAAGTTCTAGAATTTACTAAAAGCTAGTAAATTCGACTCAAACTCTATTTAACAAATTATAATAATAATCAAAATAATTGTATGAACTGTCCCATACCAATCCGACCATTCGATCGTTTATTAAAATTCTTTGTTTCAAAGAAAATCATGAAATTCAGTAGAAATCCAAATAAAGCTTGTTTTCATATATTTCAAAAGATAAGAATTTAAAAGATTTCTAATAAAATGGAGTTTCTTTATTTAAAATTTAAAATCAAACTATTATTTTCCAAAATCAATAATTTCCTTTATTCTTAAAATTTACATACATACATACATATATATATATATATATATTTCATAAAATCTTAAAAGCTTTCAAATCTTATTTATCTATATTTTTAAAAATAAATAAATAAATAAATATATATATATATTTAATAATACTAAAAGAAGTTTGCACGTTTAAATAAATCATTTATAAATCCTTTACAAGATTTAAAAATTTTTAAACACCCATTTTCTTTAAATTATACATCAAAAATCATTTGACACTCTAACAATCAATTGCTACTGGAAATCGAGAGATAACATAGTCCAAAACATGCTCGAAAACTTAGCAAAGCAAATAATTGAACTAACAACAAATTTTCAAGCAAGAACTGGGCAAAACTGCCTAGTTTTAATTATCATCGGTCGATAGGTGGTAAGGGAATGGTCGGTCGGTCATCGCGATTTTCTAGGCATCAATTGCCCAGTTGATCATCGTTCAAGCTCTAATGATCGGGTTTCTTTGGTTCAAGTGAGTTGCAAAAGCTAGTAAATGCAATATCAGGTCCAACCAAACTTGCAAACACCATCAATATCATCCTAAAAGCATACAAAGAGGATTTTGATCAAACAGAAACTAATAGTGATCAATTTTAAACTAACAGTATTTAGACTTTGATTATCTAGTTTCTTATTTAACCAACAGTCCATTCATTTACTTAACAATCTAACAAATAATCATATCAACATTAATGATTAAATATAGTGTGTGAGATAGAATTCTCATCTTGAATCAAAAGACGAAGAAAGGAACTGGAAATGGAGTAAGCTGAAAATTGAAAGCTACTATCTTCTTATAACTCCAAAACTTCTCAACTTCAATTATCCAAACCCCAAAATACTTCAACAGCCCCTAATACCAATTTCAGAGATTTAATAGTAATTCAAATCCCTAAATTGATTTTATAGAAAGATAGAATAGAGGATAAAAAGCTCATACCTTATTTTCTAATAATTTGTAGGATTTTCTTTTGATTTTCCAAGATCAAACTAGGGCTGAAAATTTAGGTTTGCTTGACTCTTTCATTTCTTATTTCCTGCAGAAGATACGGTAATGGAATAAGAAGGAGTTGAATTAGAGATGGGTTAAAGATTTAGAGTATATTGGTTAAGTAATTGGCTAATGGGCTTGTATTACTAAAGCTCAAATTTAATAAAAATGCTATTACATTGTTTAGTTAAATTTATACTTAACTAACTTTCTAAACAAAATAATTCTAACAATTTATAATAGAATTAATCTCTTTTTAACTTAAACAACACTTAACAAATATTTCTAATTAAGTAAAAATAAATTTTCATCCACTAATTTATTTCATAATTAAATTAGTTTGTTTTCAAAAACTTAGAATTCTTCCCATTTTAAATAAGAAATCTCAAATCTTAATTATTCAACTTTCCAAATCACTATGTTGAAATGTCTCATTCTAGTGTTTTGGAAATCCCTATCGATAACGTTGGCCAAAGGCAATGCCCAGAATTCTTAAATCTCTCAACAGAAAAATTAACACAATTTATATTATATTTTTAAATTTAACTTTTATTAACATTATAAAATATCTAAATTTGATATAAAATTCCCTTTTTAATATTAATAAATTCAAACCACTTATCCAAATTAAAATTATTATCACTTAAATTCTCAAATTCACAATTAGTTTTATTAATCATTTGTTAATTAGATAATTATTAACAGAGTTTTTACACAAGCCTCGCCCGCTTAACATGATATTCGTTCCTCACTTGAAAAACCACCAACTGGGAATCACCGAATATTTGCAGCATCCTTTTTTTAGTTCCTTTGCTATCCTCGGTCCTGCTATCAACGCCTCATACTCAGCCTCGCTATTAGCCGTGGGAAACTCCAATCTCAATGCATAATAAATCGATTGTCCTTTCGAAGTCACAAGCATTACTCCTACATCTAAACTACGTTCGTTCGAAGCTCCATCCATAAACAATTTCCAATAAGGAAGTGTGATCGCACCATCTTCCTCTTCACCATCTCGCGTAGTAAACTCAGCGATGAAGTTCGCCAATGCCTGTCCGTTTATCACTCTGATCATAAGTAATATTGTATTGATTTAATTCAACGTTCCATTTCAGCAACGTTCCCAAAGTCTTAGGTCTATATAACACCTGTTTAAAGTTGATCCATTAGCACCTTGATCTAATAAGGCTGAAAATATGGTCGCAGCTTCCTCGATGCGATCAACAAGCAATAGGCAAGTTTCTCCAACTTCGAATAATTCTTTTCAGCTCCAGTAAATCGCTAGCTGATATAATAAATCGGCCTTTGAATCCTTGCCTCTTCACGTACCAATGCTGCACTTAGTGCCTAAGTGACACCGCCAAATAAACGAACAAATCCTCCCCATTCAACGATTTGGATAGAACCTATGGTGTTTCCATGTGCAATAGCAACTCTTCGAAGACATTTTTACATTCCTCCTTCCATTCAAAGTTCTTCTTCCTCTTTTTGACAGCGTTGAAAAACGGTATGCACTTATATATTGCTTTATAGATGAATCGACTCAAAGTGGCAACCGTCTCGTTTAAGCTCTGCAACTCCTTCTTCATGATCAGGACACTCACGTTCCTCACACCATTAATCTGCTTCGGATTAGCCTTAATACCTCTTGAATTCATGATAAATCCCAAAAATTTCCCCGATGTAACTCCAAAAGAGCATTTTAATGGGTTTAACTTCATTCTGTACATCCGCAATACCTTGAACATCTCAAAAAGGTCGTCCATGTGATTCCTCAATGGTTGTGACTTCATGAGCATATTATCTACGTACACCTCCATCGTCCATCCGATTTGTTTCCTGAACATGGAATTCACCAACCTCTGGTGCATATCTCCTGCATTCCTAAATCCATTATAAAAATTGTGTGTTCGATTTGGCATGTGCAACAATATCTGGTTATAGCCAGAATAAGCATCTATAAACAAGAGCACCTCGTGTCCTATGGTTCCGCCTACTAACTGATCAATCCTAGACAAAGGAAAGCTATCCTTTAGGCATTCTTTATTCAACTTTGAATAAACAATACATGTCTGCCACTTTCCGTTAGATTTCTTTACTATCATGGGGTTCAATACCCATTTCGGGTATAAAGCATTGCGAATAAAACCGTTCACTTTCAACCTATCCACTTCTTCCTTCAACGCAGCGGATCGCTCCAGACCTAGACTGCATCTTTTTTGCTTCACGGGTGGAAATTTTGTGTCTGCATTCAGCTTGTGGCATGTTATCTCTAGCAATATACCGCACATATCCAAATGTGTCCAAGCAAACACATCCAAGTTTTCTTATGGAAAAGTAACCAACTCCTTCCTTAATCCTACGTCGAGTTAAGATCCGATCTTAAGAGCCTAAGTAGGATCGTCCATGTCGACTAGAACATTGATTGTCAGCTCAACCAACCCACCCATACTTCATCTGACTTCTTCTTGGGATTTATAGACTTATCGAACCTGCTATGGTTCTCGAGCCAAGGCTTGGGCCTTCATTGCTATGCTTTTAAATTCTTAATGTAGAGAGCCCTCTCTACATTCTTGCCTTTTTCTCATCCCTTTGCCTCTCTCAGCTCAACGACATAACATTCCCTGCATGCACTCTGGTTTTTTCTTACTGATCCAACCCCATTCTCCATGGGGATTTCATCATTAAGCACCAAGGAGCCAATGCTATTCTAAAACCAACTAGGGTCGGTTGGCTTAAAAAGGCGTTGTACGTCAAATATTCATCTACTATAACAAACTTTTGAATCTATACCATCGTTCGGTCTTTGTCTCCTAACTCCATGGACAAATCAATTTTCCCAATTGATTATTTTGCCTTGCCTGTAAATCCTTGAATCCTTAACTTAAAAATCTTGGCATCCTTCATACCGATCTTCATATAATAAAATGTTCTTTTGAATAATATATCTATAAAACTTCCGTTGTCCACCAAGACCCGATGTACCGTAGTTGGACCAATAATAATCGTAATCACCATGGGTCGAAGGTTAGCACTTCGACTCCATCAAACTCTGTATTCCTAAACACAGTGTCATTTGTTACCATCCTTTGTTGCTTAGCTGGAGCTCCATCTTCTATAACAAAGCAACTCTCATGTGGTACGTTCCTCAACGAGCTTGCGTACCATTCCATTTATCTCCAGCTTTTCTGTGCTGGATGAGGTCCTCCTGTATGGTATTTGTGACTGTTGATTTCCATAAGCATTGGCTTTTGGGGTCTAGTATTCTATCCACTATCCTTCGACTCTCTCATATGTTGTTGTAACTTTTTCTTCCTTATAATTCCTTAATACTAAAGATGCGGGCACTCATTTGTGTTGTGTTCATGAGTTTCAAGGAAATGACAGTACTTGCCTGAGGTCGTTCTTCCTCAATCACCTTCTCCCTAGGTGGCTTTTAATACATTCTCATGCCTTGCATGGCAAGGTATATATTTTCCAATTTATCATGCAAAGGCATACTCATCAGGCCTTGTATTCCTCAGGCGCTTTTTGGCTTCATTCCGCCTGCCTCCAAAGTCCTGATTTCTCTTCTTTGATTATTAGAATTTTCAACATCTACTGCCACATTACCGAAACTTTCATGGGTTTGTTTAATTGCCACGTTACTATATATCACTTCCTTCGACTATTCACCATCAGTCTTTCCTCCAGCCTGATTTGCTTCTTCCAATCGCAAGAATTGATTGGCCATCCGGTGAAATTCCTCCACAGTCATTGGCTGCTTCATCTTTAGCCATTTTCCAAAGTTCGTGTCTGAATGTACGCCCCAGACCAATGCCATAAACACCAAATCCTCCTTCCAATTGTTAACTTCATTAATGTAATGTTATACATGTTCAAGAACCCTTTCAATTACTCCATAGGTCCTTGATAGAGCTCACAAGGACATTACGTCCTTAGGTCTAGCAGGGTGAAGCCTAAAAATTCTCCAGAAACTTCTTTGCCAACTTATCAATAGTAGATACAGAGTTCGACACGAGCCAGGTAAACCACATCGATGCAACACCTTCCAGGATATGGAAAAACATCTGCACCGAACTGTGTCCATTGCCCTGGCACCATCCATGTGCCATTTATATTTAAACAAGTGTCGCTTGAGGTATGTAGTCCTATTATATGATGACATCGTTGGCATCGTAAACCTCCTGGGATATTCCTCTCTTAGAATATTCTCCATGAATGGAGTTTTGCTTGGCGTAGAACCCCATTCCTCGTTTTTCCTCCATTTTTTCTCTTCTACCAACCGCTTAATTATATCTACTATATACTTCTCACTAGCTTGGAACTATGAAGGTCGACTATCAGGAGCTATGCCAAGTGTTTGACTTCGCAAACGGTCTCATTTTGCTCCCTGGCGTCTAAGTTCTTTAGTCTTTAGGATAACCATTCCTATAGGTCTTTTCCAATGCTTGATCGGCTCAATAGTAGTTATTTGTATACTAACATCTCAAACACCAACATCCAGCTCATAATAATCATCATCACGCTACAAATCATTCTCTGAATCAGACAAATCAATGGCTCTAGCTCCTGTTCCCCCTAAGGTCGAAGATTCTTCTTGGTACGACCTGTTTATGGTCGGTACCGAGTTGAATCCCCTTAGAGAGAGCCTTCCTGCTTCCTTCAGCAACTCTCCTACTGTCCTAGTAGCCGTTTTCTTGTGATTTTGTTTTCCATCTCTTATGTTCTGACCAGAAACAGATGAGTTCTCTTCTTCAGATCTAGGAGGTGAAGTCTTCTCCTACTTCTCATGGATCTCTACGACTGCTGGGTCAGCAAATTTATGCTTGCATCCATCTTTTCCAATAGATCTTTCCGACTGTCAGCTAAATTCTGATTCAACTTCTACATCATCTTATTAAACTCCACCATAGCACCCATCTTTTGAGGAGTAGATTATCCTAGCAATGCTGTTGCCTGCTGGCTACTAACATCTATATGATGAGAAGTTTCTTCATCTATACCGGCTACTGCTCTAGATGATCTTCCAGATATCATAAGTGCCATTGATACCCGTATGCGAATCCTTTAACTTTTTATTGAAAATCTTCTGGATCTAACCTTTGGATATTCTGATCCAAAATAGAAAGCTAGATCTACACCTGAGAATCTCCTCTCTTAATGAAAGCATCAAAATGTTGAGCCTAAAAATGGCACAATACCCAAAGCAACCTGAAATAAAGTGAGATCTAGCAATAAATTATAAATAAATAAAGAGAACACTAGAATTTTATACTGGTTCGGCAAATCTATGGCTAACATCCATTGTTTTGTTATTAATTATAGATTTGTATTCACTAGTACAAGCGTTTGGTAGATCTAACATCTTAGAATAGCCAAGAATAGCTTCCTAAGTGACTATGGTTGAGGAATGATAGAATATGAAGAAAGAAAAATGCCAAAAGTCCTTTTCCAAATGCTATAAATGTTGTATTTATAGGGAAATCGTCTAACAGAATCATCTGGTCTCAATGTACTAAGTCTTACTTTAGATTCGAAAAAGTAGGAGACGAAGATGGAGTTCCCAAAGCGGTAAAAAAACCCGGTATCGACTAGAAGTGGTCGGTGTCGACCTGTTTTTGGTAGGGGAATCACTCTTTTTCCCCCCTTTAGTCTTCTATCTCCGATCCATTGTGTTTCAAGTAATTTTCCGTAGAGATCATGTTGACTCTAAGAGGTTCTAATATTACTTGTACTTGTCTGCTTTTCTTCAGAACTTCCTTGGAGTTGTTCGCATATTCCTTGAGCAATGTACCCCAAGATGATCACTCAAGTCATAATCCCTCAATCCATATCTCTTGGACTCCACAAGAGGTCAAAAAAGTACTCGGTACCGAGTAGATAGCTCAGTACCGACTTCTGTCCTTAGCTCCTATTTTGCTCCAATTTCTTATGTCTACTCCTTTGGTTCCTCCAAGTATGTTCCCAAATCCGTAAATTGTTTTGTCTTCATCTTGACGTCCAGATTCATTTGAAAGCCGCTTGGTTTAAAAGTCGGATAACAAGTATATAATGGCTATAAGTCAACATATATCTAGTGGTATGAAGCACATGCTACGCAAGATTTAAACCAACAACCTCATGGACGAGTGCCTAACCATTGGGACATTGGTGTTGGACAATCGTAAAATACATTTACTACAACTTTCATTGTGCGAAGGTTGTAAACGAAATAATAGTATAATTTTGTTGTAGTGATAATATAGTTAATTAATATAAGGAGGTCAAGAACATCCCTGAGTGATCATAGGTATCACACAATAGACAAAAGTTCTAGAAGTCATAGATTCGAGCCACTAGGACATCATAAAGAGTGTTCTGCATGAATAAAATATTACTTTTGTTGTGGGTTTAGTGCGTACTTTCTTAGGATGTCATATAGTGAACCCAAATTGACATCTGGTTTACTTGAGTGTTCAATACATATATATATATATATATGTATGTATATGTATATGTATATGTATATGTATGTATGTGTATATATATATATATGAAAGGGGGTATACTGGACCTAGAAAAGCGACCAGAGGATTACAACTCGTGGTAGTTTTGAATTAGTTGTGATATGAGCTAATTTAAACTTTAAACATAATTTATATTAAAGGTGCACTCTTTGTGAAATGAAAGAGGCAACAAATGGGGTATTTTGAACATGGCACGAATAAGGAAAGTTTGACAAAAAGAGAATGTGTTTTGGTGGTGCGAAAGAAGAAGCCGGTAAATGATTATTTGATAATTGTATTGTAATATTTATTGCTAACGGTAATTAGTTGTTTCTAATGATAAATAATTTATTATTAAGAAGCATTACACATGATTAGACAATCCAGTAATAAAAGCAAATAAGTTTATAACAATCGAATGTAACAGATACAATAATTTAAAAATATAAATACAGAGATATATACATGATGGTAGAGATTATAAAATACATTTAGCGAAGTCCCGCACTAATTATCTCATTCCTTGTACTATCTCGAACCAATGCTATATTATTTTTGACACTTCTTTCGATTGATTCATGTTATTTTTCTCTTTTTACTTGAATATTGTAGTAATTTTCAAGGTATTCTTCTGAAATAAGATTGGGATCATCATCAAATGACATAAAATGTGCATTCCCACTATTGTATTTCTATACGAAATTGCGAATAACTATTATAGCGATAACCACTTTAACTTGAACTAGAAATTGGTAAGTCAGCATATTACTTAAGATCCCAAATTTCTCTTCCATATTTTGACTGTTCTTTCGATTACCATACGTGAACTTGCAAACAATCACACAACGTAATGAAGTATAGTCTTTCATATAAATGTTTCATCGACAATGCTCTTAATTTTCAGATAGAATATCGCTAAACCAAGCACGCTTGTGTAAGTTAAAGTATAAATCAACGTATTTGACTTATATAAAGAGGAGAAAATTAGACAATTTTAACTTGATACGTTAGAGGTGTTGGATGCATCCGATGTGTCAAACTTAATTAATCCAATTTTCTTCAATTTATGAATGAGAAAGTTCAAGCTTCGACCTGTTAACATTTTCGATCCATCAGCCCACTTTTTGAACCACTATAAAATCCCATGTGTTTTTGTCTTGTTTTAGACTTATAATTTAGTACAGCCTGATTAAATTCCATCGATCACCACAATCCTAAGATAGACTTTTCGGTACATTCATAAGAGCACAATCCCAATCTCTCATCCCGTGAGTCGTGTTCTTCGCTAAATCAACATTTGGGGGTGTTCCGTCATTTTCTGAACTGACATAGATAAAATATAACTTTGATTTCTTTAAACAAACTAACATTACTCGCATAATTGAAAATAGTAACATTTTGCAGTCTCCTCCTTCCCATTTCCTTGCCTACTTCCATTATTTTTAAGCTCATTTTCTTCTACCCTTATAAACCTCAACACTTTCAGTTTCCCCATCCTTCAATATTTCAATCATTCATCCGTGCCCCGTGTGTCCATGAACATGATATTAACTGGGTTTGTTCGATTCATGTTGGCAACGGGCTTCTTCATCATTTGCTTTTTCTTAGGAGCATCAGACTATCTTTCAAGCATGAACTGATCATATCTCTCTTTTGCCTCACATCGAGACTGCAACCTTTGTTTCTTCTTTGCTTTTTTTTAAACTCCAATGGTTCGAACCACATCCTCATTAGTCTTAGGAGTACAATCTTTACCAATAGCCCAATCCGGGATTCAGATTCTCGTAGACTAGAAGTGGTACTACACATGTTAAGCATTGACATAAATTGTATCAAAACTCGATACAACCCTTTTGTATCAAAGTTAAGCTCCTTGAGGACAATAACTAATCTTTTAATTATTATTTTTCAAATTACAAAATTTAATGTTGCAGTTGGGTACAAATGCTCTGCTCTAATTATTTGTATTTTGGTGTACCAACTTAATCTCAACCATCCATTTATAATATAGTTAATCAATATAAAAAGGGAAATGTGTGGTGAAGATCAAAGCGGGCACTCTATACATAGAAAAGCCGCCGGAGCAGAGGAATATATCTCGTCGCAGTTGTGAATTAGTTGTGTTGTGAGAGCTAATTCAAACTTCAAACATAATTTATATTAAATGTGAGTTCTTTGCGAACTGAAAGAGGGATGCGAAAGAGGTATTTTGAAAGGAGAACGAATAAGGAAAGTTCAGTGAAAGGGGAATGTGTTTTTGTGGTGCGAAAGGGGAATAATTATTTATAATTGTGTTGTAATAATTATTGCTAACGATAATTAATTGTTGCCAATGATAGTTAATTTTACCAAATTTTTGGACATGGTTCAATAATGTCAACAAGTGCCGATTTTGAAGATCAAACTCGTGATATTTAATCTTATAGTCTAAACTACCAGCCAACCTTGTTGGCGATAATTAATTTATATTTAAGAAGTATCACACGTGATTAAATAATCCAGTAACAAAAGCAAAACGGTTTATAACAATCAAATGTAATGAATACAACAATTGAGAAATATATACACGATAGTAGAAATTAGAAAATATATTTGGGAAGTCCCGCAATAATTATTTCTTTTCTTGTGCTATCTCGAACCAATGCTACATTATTTTTGCCACTTCTTTCGATCGATCCATTTTATTTTTCTCTCATTACTAGAATATTGTAGTAATTTTCAAGGTATTCATCAGAAATAATATCGTGATTATCATCAAATGACATAAAATGTGCATTCTTGCTGTTGTATTTCTGTATGAACTTATGAATAACCATTGCAGCGACAAACACTTTAACTTGAGTTAGAAATTTGTAAGTTGGTATATTATTTCAAATTGTAAATTTTTTTTACCATATCTCGAATGTTCTTACAATTACCATAGGTGAACTTGCCAACGATCACAAATCGTAACGAAGCATGGCTTTTTCATACAAAAGTTTCATATACAAGGCTCTTGATTTTTAGATAGAATATCATTAACCCAAGCGTGCATGTATAAGTTGAAGCATGAATTAACGTATTTGAGTTATATAAAAATGAGAAAATTAGACCTTTTCAACTTGACACGTAGGAGGAGTAGGATGTGTCCAATGTGTCAAATTTAATCAATCCAATGTTCTTCCATTTCTAAACAAGAAACTTCAAGCTTCCTCCCGTTAACATTTTGGATCCATAGGCCCCGCTCCCACCCACACATACACCCCTACCCCCCTAAACCCAAAGTACAGTAACCAGCGAAATGATGGTTTCTGTCAGTCGATTTTATGATTAGAGCATCTCCAACAGTTCGGAGTGCGGAAATTGGATTTTCCGCACTTCGAAATGTTGGAGGCCTCATTTCTGCAACAGAAATGAGGCCAGGCGCCTGTTGAACAGGCGCCTGGGCATCAGGTGCCTATTCAACAGGCGCCCGTGTTTTTTAAACATCGGGCGCCTGTTGAACAGGCGCCTGAAGCCCAGGCGCCTGGTGATCGCACCTATATCAGGCGCTTTCCCCCTCTCCCCCTCATTTCTACCTCTTCCATCCTCTTTTCAGTTAATTTTTTTTATTTTACTTTGTGTCCAAATGCCGCCCCGTACGGTCAAAACCGATAGACGCACCATTCGATATGCGACCGATGCCAATATCGGACCTGCTCATGTCCCTCCTGATGCTACCGTGACTCCAAATGATCTTCGATCCTTACACGACTTGCCTCCTACTGTTTCGCATCGACTTACTGCAGCTATAGCAACGCCACAGGTATACGTTTATTTCTTTATTGCTTGATGAACAACCGTGTAATTGTATATATATGATAATTGTTTGTTTATTTTAACATTAAATAATCCTATAGGTTTGTCACGTAGCGATGCGAGGTAGTTGGTATAGGTGTATGTCTAAGTATTTTGATCGGTTACCGCAGCCGATTTTGGATAGGCTACATGCGTCACCTTTTGGTTAATTTCTATATTAACCTAGATTTGCACATGTAGATCGTTGCCTGGTAGAGGCCCTTACCGAGAGATGGTGGCCTACCACTCACACATTTCATTTCCCTGATTTTGAGCTAGGACTGACTCCTCTAGATTTTTATATGCTCATTGGCATAGAGGTTGGTCGACCGGACCGTCTCCATGTTCCATTTGATAGTTCCTTTGAGGAGTTCGAGTCATATTCATCTTATTTACCGACTTTGGCCGATGAGGAGGTTAGAGGAGGAGCTGTTACTCTCCCTTGTTTGCAGCGTTATATAGTAGAGTACATGGCCGTTGAGGATATGCACACTCCGGTTATCCGTGCCTTCATATTATACCTTTTTGGGTCTATATTTTTTAGTAACAATAAGGGTACTACTAGGCTTGGTTTTCTGGCTGGGTTAGTAGATGTGGATGGACTACATATATATGATTACGGTACCGCTATTATTGGTTATTTGTACGTAGCATTAGATTCTTATGCGCTTCAGCAGTCTAGACAGATGTATGGATTTTGGTACATTCTTCCATTTTGGTACTATGAGTATACTGCCAATATGCACCCCGACTTATTATAGAGGCGAATGCCACACCTTATATTTACTTTCCTAGATTGCGTCGTTGTGGTCCTCCTATGCATTTGTCCCGTGTTGCGCAAGGGGTGCACAATGAGCTGATGGAGGCTAGACAGCAGATGGATATGAGGTGGTGTGGTAACATTATCGTTCGTCTATGGGATCAGTACTTACAGTTCCTAGAGCCCGGTCCTGATCATCCACTCACTTTTCAGTTTTCCATGTCGCGACGCAGGATTTTCTTTCAGGTTCCTACATGTCCATTCATATGGTATTTAGGGGAGCGGTGTTGGCTATAGTAGTATGGTATAGTTCGCATTCCATCAGATCCGCTACCATGGGATGATATGTATGGTGATATTAGGGTTGGACCAGCTTATATTCTTGCGATGAGGGGTGCGGGATGGGTGAATGGTGAGCCTTTTACAGTTCTGGAAGACTTTGATTCATATTGGGCTCGAGTAGCCCCACGTGCTTACGCGTTGCTTGATTATATTCGGGGTTTGAACTTCGATCATATTGGTCCGCATACCTCTTCTGGTAGAGTTCCACTACCGCCTTCCACCTTTGAGCCTACATTATCTCAGTACACGCAGCCTCCTACTTTCGACCCCCCTCTTCATTCGTTTAGAGCGTATGATGTACATGGTCAGGTGGTGGAGTATCCCCTGCAGTATCCTATAAATGACTCTATTACGGGTATACCATCCGCCGGATTGTATCAGCCTCATTAGGTTTGTACGAGTTTTAAATTTTCTTTAAATTACTTGTCATTATATTCTCCACCTTTGTATAATTTTTCTCATGCGCATATCAGTATTCTTAGTACATGGATTATGGTAGATGGATGATTGCTGCATTTGAGCGTATGACACTCGATTATACACATATGATGTATC
The DNA here is from genome assembly GCA_030737815.1 of Allium fistulosum. Lineage (NCBI taxonomy): Eukaryota > Viridiplantae > Streptophyta > Magnoliopsida > Asparagales > Amaryllidaceae > Allium > Allium fistulosum. The sequence continues at coordinate 1,184,955,162 of CM060904.1, read as the reverse complement.
AGAGTTACCAGACTGCGGTCCAACAGCAACAGACTCAGTATGATGCGCAGATACAGGGATTACAAACCCAGATTCAGCAGCTTCAGGAGCAGCTCCATGCCGGACCTGAGCCTCACAACTTTGATGACGTCAACGATGACAGTGATGACGATAGTGGAGACGATGAGGAGATTGATAGAGGTTCCGATCACATAGACTGATGTGCTGCATTTAGATGTTTTAGACTGTGTTATTATTTTTCACACCTTATATTAGTTGGTTGCATATTATGTTGGTGATGATGCTACTGTTATATGTGATTGTCTATATGTTATGGCATCATGTTGATTATATTTTATGTTGAGTATTGCATCGTGTTGATTATAATTTACGCTTGTTTATTATTAAGCGTATATGAAGTCAAAATGTTGAAGTAACAAACACAGTTGTGTTTGTTTGTCAAAAATTTTATGGATGTTTGACACGTGGACGTTAATCTCATGCTTCATTTTTTTGATGCGGATCACGACCTCTTTATTTAAGATAAAGTGTAATATTCTAATGTCACAACATTTAAAAGTTCGGTAAATTCAATCAATGTGTAACATAATATTTTCGACTACAGAATTAAAACTGTTAGTAATTTTTTTTATACAAACTGATCAGATGTGCGACGATGAAGAGATAATGGCAACTCAGTTTTGGGACACTATTGCTGAACTTCTGTTTCTGTGTATGCATATTTATTATTGTCTTATTTATGAGTAATTTAACTTTCTACTGTATTGTCAAATCAAAATACAGTGCTCATATTTAAACATAAATACTTTTTAGCATTCACATGCTTCAATATATACGTAAGAGCTTTTCTTCTCAAACACACAATTCAGTTCTCCGCTCCTTCAATCTTCTAATCCTCATATCAATGCCTTCCTGGTCATCATCTATTGACTCTGATGCCGGGTACGTTCCAATGGAAAGCGAACACACCGATGAAGATTGGAATATCAACTACCAAGACCAGCATTACGAGGACGTTGGTCGTGAATTCCCAAATCTTGACCAACTCACATTTCAAGAAGATGTTCAACCTGTACAAGAACAGTTGGTTCATCAACAACCATAGGAGGTTGAACAAGTATCAAATTTGCAACCTTCGGTTGAACAAGAGGTTGACTCTTACGCAATATTTTGCCACTGTGGTTATAAGGTTGAAGTTGTGGTTAGAGCTGATGGCGAAGATATTGGTCATCGAATCCAGTTGTGTCCTTTCTGGCCTGAAGGGTGCAATTATGCAGAATGGGTTGATGAACGGCTGTACCTAAGGGCCATAACATATGCCAATGAGCTGGAACGAGAAATAAGACGTCTCCGAAATGTCGTGCATAATTTACAATTTGACCGTAACCGGTAGTTTCTTAGTGTCAGTTCTAAGTCCTAGTCGGGGTATTTTTGTTGGTTGTATTATTGTGGAGTGTATTATTGTTTGTGTATGTATTGTCGTTGACTGTATTAATGTTTGGGTGTTGCAGCAACATTGTCTTGTTTCTTTCTGTATTATTGCCTTAAGAACATGGCTATAGTTGTATGATGGGACGAGACACCGCATCAACAGTCAATAGTGTATGGAGGGGACAAGACAGTGTAGGCATGACACTGCAGACAAGACACTGCATCAACAATTAATAGTGTATGTTAAGAACATGGCTACAGTTGTATGATGGGACGAGACACTGCATCAACAGTCAATAGTGTTTAGATGGAACGAGACACTGCAGACGTGACATAAATGGAATCTACTTTATAGATGGTGGTTGAATTGAATTAATGCTACCCGCATGTGATTGTTTGTTTTGTTATGAAAGTCAGCATGTGATTTAAGCTATAAAAAGCTTGTTAGATGCTGAGAAGTATTATTGCTCATTCTTATTTCATACAATTTCAAATATAACAAATGGCGGCCGAAGATTATATATTTTTTGATGATAGCGACGACGAATTTGATGAAATAATGGAAGATCATTTTCGTCGCGAAAAGGAACTAATAAGTATGGCTGCACTACAGGTTGGTCAATCGAGCAAGCAACATGGTGGATCAGTTGTTGGTCGTCGGTATAAAAATCGTAGACATTCATGGCATAATGACAGACTGATGGAAGACTACTTTGTTCCAAATTCTACTTACACAGATGCTGATTTTAGAAGAAGATTCCACATGCGGCGTCCTCTATTTCTTAGAATCCTACAATGTATCAAGCAGCATGACAAATATTTTATCTTCAAACCCAATGCATCTCGTACAATGAGATTGACTGGAATTCAAAAAATGACAGCTGCACTAAGAATGCTTGCATATGCAGGACCGGCGGACGCGCTTGATGAAAATTTGAAAGTGGCGGAAAGCACGGTATTAGAGTGTTTGGAGCATTTCTGTCAAGCTACCGTGGACATTTACGGTGATCAATACTTACGCAGACCGAACGAGGCGGATATAATAATGTTATTAAATATGCATGGTAGTAGAGGTTGGCCTGGAATGTTAGTCAGTATAAACTGCATGCATTGGGAGTGGAAGAATTGTCCAAAGGCGTATGCTGGAGCTTATCAGGGTAAGTCTCGTAGGTCCTCTATTATTCTTGAAGCCGTAGCGTCGTATGACTTATGGATATGGTATGCATTTTTTGGAATACCGGATTCGAACAATGATCTTAACGTAGTCGAACGATCTACTTTGTTCAATGATTTAGCAAACGGTAGATCAACTCCTTGTACCTTTACTTTAGGAGGTAACACGTACGGTCATGGATATTATCTTGGCGATGATATATATCCTAAATGGAGTACCATTGTCAAGACAATTCCTAACCCACAAAACAATAAACAAACAAAGTTTGCAGCGATGCAAGAAGGCCAGAGGAAGGACGTTGAAAGAGCATTTGGGGTTCTTCAATCTAGATTTGCCATAGTCAGTAATCCATGCAGACTTTGGTCACTAGTTAAAATGACCAAAATAATATACACATGTATTATTTTATATAATATGATTATAGAGGATGAAAGAGACATGGAAGAAGATTACTTTTACGAGGGTGCTCTAACAACACCGCATGTTTGGCGCAATGATATGATTGGAAGCGCACTAGAACTCGAGTTTCATGTAGAAAGCCAAATGTCCTACCGTAGTGTTCAACTGCATCGAAGACTGCAAAATGATCTCATAGATCATCTTTGGAGCTTTTCTGGAAATCAGTGAAAATATATTTCTGTTGTTACTTTTTCTACTGTTGTTTATGTTGATGTTACTTATTATTGTTATTGTAATCTGTTTATGTTTAATTAACGTGATGTTGTTATAATCTTTTTTCAATGTAATGCAATTTCAATGAAAATACTAATATTAATAATTGCTTGCATTCAGAACACAATACAACTAACGGTAATTAAAAGATACAAAGGTTGTAGAAACGGTAATTCATTTAATGACCCTCTTTAAGTCTACGCCTCATAATTTCTCTCCTTCTTTGCTCCGTATACTCCAGTTGTTCTGCAGACATGTGTGACGTATCAATGAACATTATTGCATCTTCATCTCTTTGCCGGTTTCCAGCAAGAAGTTGATCCATTCTTGACAACTTTTCTTGGTGTTGAATCGCTCGAGTTTCCATTGCCCGGTTAAATCTATCTTCAGATTCAAGTAGGAGTTTTTTAATTTCTACTTGATCCGCTCCAGCAGTCTACTTCTTTTTGGCCGCTTTTGCTCCCTGTGGCTTAACAAAATGATATTCGGTTGGGGTTGAGTCTTCTTCTGATCCTAAACCGTAGCTTCCTAGCGATTCCCTAGGGCTAGAGCTTTCTCCAACTCTAGGCGTTTTACCTCGACCACTGTTTGATTGAACTTGTTGAACGGTTTTCTGAAGCGATGATTTCCATTTAACGTGCTCGACCAACATGTCATAAACATGCATGAACTGATAAAAATGTGGTGCTTGTTTACTATCAGGTTTATAGATTTGTTTGAACAACTTGTTTGCGGCCATTCTCTGTTAAAAAAACACTAGTATAATTAGAGAACTATGATAAAAAGTAGAACAATGAAATTATATTAAAGCTTACCAAATGCGTTTCATTTCCAAATCCACTAGGATTCGTTTGCTTTAGCTTGAAAATTTGAGAATCGAACGTTTGCGTTTGACGATTTATTTTTCCATAATGACCTCTGACTGAAGATAGCGTTCTTTTCCGATCGATGTTTTTCCGATTGTAGCAATTAGTAATTTTGCTCCAAAAAGTCTCACCACTTTGATCGGTCCCTCGAATAGGATCGACCGAGAGTGCACAGTAAATGTAGCAAAGATCGTAGTCTTCCGCAGCGCTCCAACTTGCATTAGTTACCTCTCCCCCAATCGGAACCGTAACGTCTTGTAAGTCGTAGTCTTCAAAACTGGACCTTGCAGCATCGACGTCGAAATCGGAGTACATTTTCAGTTGAGATTAGTGGTAGCAAAAAACTGTGATGGAGGAAGGAAATTGGTTGTTAAGGGAAGAAGAGGAGGGGAGTTGTATTTGAAGGGGAAATATGGCCGTTGGGGGCGACCGTTGGAGGGGGATTAATTGGGCGCCTGTTAAACGAGCGCCTGGATACCAAGCGCCTGTTTAACATGCGCCTCGTCTGATTCACATTCCGGCACTTTGGCCCTCCCTTTCTGCACTATGCGATTTTCTGCACCCTGTTGGAGAGCTTCATCGGTGCATATTTGAGAATTCTCAAACGGTGGGAGATGCTCTTTTTAAATACATTACACAGCATAACTTATTTCCGGTCCTACATGAATCCAACTCCAGTCGCATTTCGTCTCTCCCGCCAAATTCATCTCCATCCATTCAAACCTTTCTTCTCCGTCGCTCCTTATTTTTCTTCCATAGAATCCAAATTTGTATCAACAAAAAGGCAAATGAATTACTCTTCAATCAAAAGGCGAAGCAAAGAAAATGACTATGAAATCTCTGCATGGGACGAAAAGCCATATGAAATTCTTCCAACAGGAAAAATATCATACATCGATGAACAAGACATAGTTTCTTTTATTGATCCTCCCAAAGAGCTCATTCCTATTGATCCCGATTCTTATAATCCAGCTGCTTATCTCTGGTTTGATTTTATTCTTTGATTTTTATCGCCTTTATTATGTTTGTTTTAATGCTTCGCTGAGCCTTTTGTGATTTCTGGAACATACAACTTGATTTTTGCTTAATTGTTTCTACCTTTTTAGTCCTATACCTATAGCCTTACAATTTCATTTCGATAATAACTTCGGTAGATTTTTTTTTTTTGACGCTGAAATCTGCAACTGTAAGCATTAGTGAAAGATCATCCATTTTATATTATTCTGAAGCAATATACGGAATTGAGCAAGCTATTTGAATTTGCAGAATAAACACGGCTGTACTTTTACAATTATGAGACAAAAATGATAATTCCACCACAACATTGGCCAGTCAAAATGCAAATTCACCTCATTTTGGGACTACTGTAGGGGGTGAGACTAAAAATATCATTGTTAAAAGTTTTTTTTCATGTGTACTAAGTAATGCAGAGTTGTATATTTGGTTCCATAGTATTCAATTTGCATATCAGCTACACTGCAGTATTCTCAAGTAACATGTTTACAAGTAAACAAACAAGTTATTGCCATGTAGATGCTTCAACTATTGAAATGTTTATTGGGGAACAAAAATTTTCTAATCATATGCATTGAAATTAGGCATAGTTAACGCCTTTACAGTCAATGCTGATCTAAGTTATTTTTTTATCAGATGCTATAAATGTACATAGAAACCTGTTTAATTTTCTCTTTTACCAAATTTCAGTTTGAACGATTTACAGGAAGAAAATTGGGGATATTCCAGAAAAAAGAAGACCTCGTTTGCTCTCTGTAGTCAAATCTAGGTTGTTTTATTAAATTAACAGTTACTCTCTGAATTTTTCTACTTCAATCTTGGACTAATTAAAATAAAATCATGTACAAGCACTAGTATCATGTCATCTGAATTTTATTCAAATATCAATTTTCCACTACAGACTCATTTCTCGTATGTGGGAAATTGCTGGGACACGATATGAAGATGCTAAATTAGCAAAGAAATGTGCATCAGTTTTGTTGTCATTGACAGACGATAGTTTAATAACCGAAGAACTATGGGCCTGTAGAACAAGCAAAGGTAGGTTCTTTTTCTTATGGTTGAACTATTAACATTTACAACGTGAATCCAATTAGAACTATGGGACTGCAGAACAAGCAAAGGTAAGTTCTTTTTCTTATGCTAATTAAGCTGTAATTAACATTTACCATAGCAGCTGAAAAGTATTATAGCTCACGTTAGAACTATGTGAAACCAATTAGAGTTAATAAAAATACTAGCATTCTTATCTTTTATGCTTATTTTACGACTGGCTGAACCAGCCCTCTCGTAATTCAACCCTCGTAATTCAACCCTGTCCTAGTTAAATCACAAACCCTCTTGATTGTTTCTTGACTACCTGATCTGTGAACTAATGTTGTGAAACAGGACCCCTACCTATCGCTTCTAATTTGATAAAAGACTTCAATAAGGTTTGTCTTATTTAGAAGATAATGAAGATGTTGCTTTTTGCAAGTCTATTTAACTATCTCCTGTACATACCATATGATTTTCTTTTTCAAATCACACATATTTCAGGCCATATTTCGTGGAAAAGATGGGGGCACCTATGGACGGATAATCCTTGGTATGATTGTAAATTTCAACATATTTTTTTGAATTACAGTTTAGCAAACTATTTTCATACAAACCCCTCTTTTGAATATACCTAACCGTTGCACTAAGGCTCCACCTCTTAACATCTCTTTTAAATATAATGTTTAAAAATATCTCATTTATAATTCAGTAGACATTTGATGTATTTACATCTTAATAAGTCGACGTACGTGTAGATCCATGTAGTTCAATAACTTAGTAATAACGTTTATACTGAATATTAAAGAAGAAATAATAAGCAACCAATGTAGGACTAAAAATTCATTTAATCTTACTACAAGACCGTGCAAATTGTAATAGTCCATAAATTATCCACCTATTTTGCATGTTTGACACAAACTTTTGCTTGATTGATAGTGGCTGAATTTTCTAGTATGTAAATATTACTATAAATTTTGTTTTCAGGCGGATTGATTTCCAGTGGGATAGCAAACATGTATGGCCCATTGTATTTCAGGGTACAACAAGTCACAGAAGTAATGTCAACAGAACAGCCTTGTGATTTGGCTTATGAGTTTGGCGATGGTTTATTGAATCTTCATGATTATCCTCAAGGTTTTCCAGAACCAAGTATGTATATCTTTCTATTATTAAGTGAACATAGAGTAGTTTTTCCCTTTTCATTTTGGCTTCTTTCTGGAATACATCAGTAATAAAACCTGTTTTCATTTGTTTGATTAAAACATTTACTTGCACACTGTTAGGAATGGTAGTTTCATCCTACGTTTTTCAATCTGTTTGCATTGTTATTCTCACGTTCCTTCTGAAGGCTATTTTTTCTGTATATTGATATATCTGAGATTAAAAACATCTAGTTCTATTACAAACATCTAGTTTTACATGCCTATCGTTATTCCTTTGAGTTCTTGACATTATCAAGTAGGATACAGCCATGAAGCTTTTATAATCCAAATATGCCAACTTTAATCATCCTATTTTATCAAAACATCAATTTTCAATTGTAATTAACTGGTTAAAATTACATTAATTGTCTTATAACTATTACAGGGTTACATGGGTGGCCTTTCAATGATCATCTGGTAATCTATGTACGGCATGCTGGACCTGGAGTATTAGTGGGGCAGGCATGGCAAGAAGGCAAAGATTTAGAACAAGTGCCCAAGAAATTTTGTGGTGAGATCTTAATGGTCAAAATATCATAATGCGTGCCGTCATCAGCTATATTTATGGACCTGGCGTATAAGAAACGATTTCCGTTATGTTACGGCGAAGTTGATGAAAAAATAATGTTGATCAGCGGTTGTATTTAGTTATTAATAATCAGCGGGATTTTAAGTTTCTAACTTGTTACGTTATTCACCAGTTATCTTATTTTTGTTGTAAATCAAGGTCATAAGCACATCTTACTTGCCGGAATGATAACTTCCAGCATTTTTGTGTAATTGCTTGTAAACGGCACTTCTCACAAGTGGGTCCATTTGAACCTATGGACTCCACTCTTCAGCAACAACCTTTCCTATAAAGAGTTTAATGCAAACACCATCGAAATGTACTTTTAACTTGGACTAATATCTCATTAATTGGATATGTTTGTTGGCCAATTCTGAAAAGAAGGAAAATTTTGATATAAACTCGAGAAATGTGATTTGGTGGAAAGCAAGTACTTAACGAGCCAATGAATCAGTTTTCAATATAATTACGATTATGCCATTTTAAACTCCCGAAGGCCTACATAATATCTAGCAACAATGGCTTTGGGAAAGTCGTGATATGATAGCTCTTTGAGCTCAACCTTCGTAAGCTTTTGGGGGTAAGTTAGAATTAACGCACGATAGCTTGGGTAGCTATTAACCCACGATGGCTTTGGAGAAGTCATGTCATGAAGGCTTTTCAAGATTAACCCTCGAAAGCTATCAATACGAGAAGGCTATTTGAAGCTAGTACGTGATGACTATGGAGAAGCTATTTGAAGCTAGTACGCGATGACTATGGAGAAGCTAGTACGCGATGACCATGGAAGAATTAACATGAGATGGCTCTAGGAAGGCTAACCCACGACTTCTACTTGATGTTCAATATGCAATAGTTTTGGAAGCTATCTACCCGCGAAGGCTTTTGAGAAACTAACACACGACAACTAAGGAAAAGAAGGAAATAAATGAGTGATGGCTTAGGGAGAATTAACCCACGATGGCTAAAGGATAGCCAACACACGATGACTAGGCTCAACATTCGAAAAGCAATGGGTTAGCTAGCATGCGATAACTAAAGTTAGATTGTGATAGCATAGGAAGCTATATTTTTCTATGTAAAACAAGAAATGCTTTGGACACTTTTGACGACAGTTTTCAAGTGTTGATTAACTATTTCATAGGGATGAAATAAAAGAGGAATTCTGATAAGTTAAAATTGTGTTAACTTGTTTTTGAAAAGAAGGAAAACTTACAGGGTATCATTTAAATTGAAAGATAAAGATGTTTTATCTAAATGGTACACTATAAATAAATGAATGAAACGGGTTGAACTATGTTCATAAAGATATACCGGCTCATGGAGTTATTGGATGACATGATTCCTTAACTATTAGTCTAAAGTCCAACGGTATATGACTAGATATCGCGATAGGTTTCAATCCTAAAAGATTTATAAACTCAAAAGGGGAGTTAAGGTAGGGTGCTAAGGGGTGGTGTTATAACTAAAATAAATAAATCGGCAACGTAAACAATAGCAGTTCAGGAAATAAGAGGAGCTATTGACACTTACTGGAATGTATTCAGCGTGCTTACATTCAACCTCTTAGGGGAGTTAGGGTGGCACTAGTCAAGGCGGCTCCTATTGGTGGAATGAGTGGTCATTTCATTAAATGAGCTGTTCAAGAAAAGTGAACCGGTGATAGGTACGCCTAGTAGGTAATCACTAAATAAGTTAATGATAACTTAACGATGAAAGCCTAAAACAAGAGATTATGTGATGTTTGATTGGATAATGAATGATTGTATAACATGGTTCATAACTGGATGGTAAGTGTAAGGCACACTTATTGTTTGAATATATACACATGATTGATTTTTATGTAATGTTGCTTAAATATATAGTATATCTTGATGATAATAAAGTAAGGGGAAAACCCGTTCCGTGCTAGCAGCGTGGTCTCACCATGGATGACTAGGGTAAAGACATTACTCATACCAGGCTTTATGTCTGATTTGTGATTTTGTTGTTTCTCATAGACTCACGGGTATTCATTCGAGTAATCGGAGTTTATGGATTAAACATATATATAGTGGAAGGTCGAATAAAGATTTCGAAGATGAATAAGGAGGCTTATGTAGAGAATAAAAACATTTTAAATATTCCATTGTGTAAAACCAGAAATTATAACTGGTTATGTGTTGTGTTGGCATCTTCATATGTCCACCGCAATACTATTATTTTCTATTGTATTTACCGCTACAGGGAATGAATTGAGTTAAAAAAATGATGTAATGAATTATGTAATTCAAATTAGCGTGATGAAAAAGTTATTTAGCCGCTCTATTTACTTATGTTGTGCAAAATAATACTGAAATCACTTTGTCGTTGGAAAATGATTTCGATGATGATGCAACATCATCGACGTCTATTTTTGAGTCTTGGAGTGGGGGAGGTTAAAACGAACTTTATTGAGAGTAATCAACTTAACCTTTCCAATTTCTGTAACAATAGTTACTAACTCGATTTTAGCACCTTGCAACCATATGATAGGTTGTTAATACCCATTAAACCTTAAAGTTAAACTGTTTAATATTAAGGTCTGGTTATCTATATCGTTGGTCATTCTCAAGATATGGTTTATGACCCATTCCGACTGAAGTAGACCGTACCATTTCCCTGGTCATGAATTTTGTGAATTAGTCAACTAAATTATCACTTGATCTTATATTGACAATACTAATCATGTCATCATTGATCATTTGTCTAACATAATCATGCCAAGGTTAATATGTTCCAATTTTCCATTGTAAACTTTACTATATGCTCTAAACATAGTTACCTAAATATCGCAACATAAAGATATAATAAACATTGGCTTTGGCCATAATGTAATTTCTAACCATTATGCCTCTTTTCCGAGGCAGCAAGCGCTATAAATTCGGAGTCCATTGTGTAGTTCGTAATGCACATTTGTTTCTGCGCCCATGAAACAACCTGTCCGCCTAACGTAGAAATTCAAGCTGAGGTTAATTTGTTGTCACCAATGCTAGTTATGCAACGTGCACCCATATAAACTTCTAATACGCTTGGAAACCCATTATAGAAAGGACGTAATTTTTTGTCTTTTGAAGATAACCTAACAACCTTCCAATTGCCTTCCAATGATCTATATCGGGACGATTGGTATATCGTGCAAGTTTGCATATTGCATATGCTATGTCGGGTCTTGTACAATATATAGTGTACATGATACTTCCAATAGCCTAACATACCCATTTAAGAAATGTCATCACCCTCACCTTTATTAAGGTCGACACTCGAGTTTATTGTGGTATTAACATCTTTAATTTTAGTAGTCCATATTTCTAAAGCACCTTCTCGATGTAATGTGATTGATTTAGTGTATATCTCTCACTGTTTTTACTAACTACTATTCCTAGTATTGTATCAACGTCACTTAAACCGTTCATTTTAAACTTTAAAGTTAGATACTCTTTGGTATCTTGTATACCTTTCATGTTGGTACTGAATATTAATAAATCATCTACATAAAAACAAATGACTACTCCATAGTCTTTAGTAAAATTAGAGCAAATACATTTGTATGCACCGTTATATGTAAAACCTGTTAGGAAAATGAATTTAGTATTTTGATGGTAACAACCATATGCCAATGCTTCTAATGAATTTATCAAGTTAGTTTAGGTAATATAGTATTAGGTCACAAATAAGAATTGTTCGCAATAACGACAAAGCTCAATAAAGATGAATAAATGTATAACTTAGCATATGAAGCAAATGAAATGAAGACAAGCGCTCTCAAAGAACCACAGTGGTGTTAGCAAATCATATGAAGTCGCAACTTATAGAATTAGGGAATGTTCTATGGGCAATTATGTAATTTAGCGTACATTACCCAACTCTGTAATCAATTTTTTTTCGTAATAAAGATGTTTGATCTCTGTTACATATTTGTTACACTGTTATATAATTAATTAAGAAAATAATTAAAAAGTATATTAATTAGAAATTTTTTAAATAATATGTTGAGTGATGATAATTACAAATAGTTGTAACTATGAAAAAATTATCTCATTATAGAAAACACATTGGTTTAAATATTCCTGGTCGAGATATTTCGAGAAAAAATATCGATACATCCAATCAGACCAGAGTACCTAACGGTCTCTAAATATTGGGTAGTGTTCTACTCATTGTTATTGGGGGCATCAATGGGTCCCACACTCGGAGTTATTAGATAACTACGGAATGACCCATTTGTTTGCACGAAAAATGGACAAACATCTCCAATCGTAATAACAACGGATTCAATAGAAGTAAAATGCAAGAAAAATAAAAGACATGCGAATTTATAGTGGTTCAACCATAATGGGCCTACATCCACTGTTCATATTTATTTATTTTCTTATTATTTAGCATTTATAAGAGTCTTAAGGTGAGATACAACAAATTATGACTGAAGGCATATATCTGAAGCTCAGTTTGGTTATTTCTGTAGCATAGAGTCTTCTAGCTTCAAAATTTGTCCCTATGAATGCCAAATGTTTGGATATTTATAGGGGTGAAGATGTGGTGTGGTTTATCCAGCAAGTGAGGAAATTTCTATATATAACTCGCCCGAATCAGATACCACCTATAAAAGATTTGATTGCTAATTTTCAAATATATGCAGATTTTATTCCATATATGGCCTGCTTGGTATAGCCAAAAGCTCGGTTCGGTGCTGGTTGGCCCAGTGTAATGTACGTGGACGTGTTGTTGGGTAAATTCTCACACCTACTCCTTGGCCTGGCTTCTCCCAATTCCTTCCAGTCCACCTATTCATGCGCAAACTCCCTTGTCTAGCACCTAGCCTACCGAACATGATTTCTTGTTTGGTAGCTTGGATACCGAAGAAGATTTCCTGCTCAGTACCCCAAGGGTACTGAGAGGGATTTCATGTTTAGTACCCAAGGGTGCCGAATAGGATTTCCTGTTTGGCATTTTTGAGTGCCGAACAGGGTTTTCTATTCGGCATTGAGGGCCCCGAACAGAGGGGGGCTCTCCTTGCCAAACCAATATCTCTCTATTCCTTTGTTCCCTTGTGATGTCCGACCTTCTACTGGCTCCCATATGGTTATTCCCTGGTCTTGATCTCATGGGCGAAATTTCCCGTAACACTTGCCCCCCAAAGCTCAGCGAAACATCTGTCATCCTTTGTATGTTAGTTAGGTTCAGTATGCTACTCGCTCAGTGGCCAAGGTTTGTTTGGTATGCCATTGGTTCGGCACTTCTTCGGTTCGGCATGCCATTGGTTCAACATAGGTCATACCCACGTCCCTATATATAAACTCCTGCACGTCTCCCTACCGAACACACATATTCATTTTTCTGAGTCCCTAAGTTTTTCGAGACCATTCGTCTCCCTTGAGCTTCCATTGCTAATCTTCATTCCTACTGCCTCCAATTCCATACAACTTCCATCCAAGGTCATCACTCAGTCTGGTAAGCATCTCTACCTACTTTTGCATTCATATTGTTGATTTATAAGCTACGATTCTGGTTGTGCCCGGAAGCTAGGTTAGGGTTTAGGGCTTAGTTCGTTTGGTTTCGGTTGGGCATAGAAGTTAGGAGATTTTTGTGTTGGGAAAAAACTTCGATTACAGAAACAAAGCTGTTTAACCTCTCTTGACCAATGTGACTTTTGGATCAAAGCCTTGGATGTGGCCATTGCTGGGTTCGGCCTTTGGACGAAGAGGATATTAAGTGTTCGTAGATCTCTATGAGCTGTGCACGGTTTGTTTGTCGAGTGAGCCCTTGCATACGTTCCTAGGGCTGAATTTAGCTTGGAAATAACTTTTTCTTATGCTAGAATATCTACGTTAACTTTGTCTTAGTTCTTTTTCAATGCATATGTACACACCCAAGCCCACACATGGATACCTTCACTCTTTACGATTATACATGAGATAAATCATTGTAGATAGGTATGTCGGGCCACCGTAAGGCTCGCTCACAGACAGTTTTTGAAGATTAGGGTCCTTCTTCTTCCACCCCTTCGGATCCCACGCCGTCGGGGCGTCGCTTCAGCCAGCCCAGTTTAGCTCACTCTCTGGTACATGGATATGGGTCACCCTAACTTTTGGTGAATCCTATCGACTTCGAGGCCTCCACCTTGACTTCTAAACAATTGGATTTGATCGTGGCCACTCATGACATCCCTAGAGAGAGCATCCATTTGCCCAACCCTGAACAACATGCACATGCTCCAACAGAAGGGTACATGGCTTAATCTTGTTATCACTCCACGGTAGGAGCCCTGCCTCCTCTTCCTCAATGGATAGCAGGCTTCCCTGTGTACTTGAAAATTGCTCTGTTCCAGTTACATCCCAAATGGTATGCCATCCTTACTAGCCTGTACACCATTTTTATGAGGAAGTTCCAAATGCCCCTTACCCACCATCAAATCAGGTTTCTTTATGTTATAAAAAGCACACTAGAGGGTTCCACTTTTATTTATCTCAATGTGGGGAGCAAGTTTAAGCCGATTGAAAACCTGTACTCTAAGCACAATATGTTCAAGTGCGAATACTTCTTCGTCCGGGTTAGCTCTCTGTGCTTTCATCAATGGCATTCTGGATATGAGTCTCTTTCTTCCACCAGTTTCTTCTCATAGCTTGCGAAATCTTGCATTAAATGCTAATTTTTATTTCTTTGGATCTTCTACCAGATATGGTGAGAGCAGAAACTGGGATGATTTGGAGGATATGTTATGCAGACTCCAACAAATCCCGAAGGAATTTCGTGAGGTTCTTTGTCTAATTACTGATGATAATCTAAGGCAGCTTGGGCTATTAGCAATCGGTCACTCAATCAGGAGAGGCAGACAATCCTCCATACATAAGCCTGCTAAGAAAAGAAAGGAAAGGATTCAGCCATCGGTAAGACAAGCGAAGCGCCATCCTCTCAGCCTTCCATTTCCGGTGTCATCCTATCTATAGATCCATTCGGAGTTGCCCCCGCTGTCCTTATGGGTTCAGAGGAGCCGGAGTTAAATTCCTTTAAGGTCGAACCTCGTAAAGGTAGTCGGCTCACCTTAAGGGAATGGGATGATGATAGCATCCGTACTAAGATAGTAGAGGACACAGGCATCCACTTTCATAACAGTGAACGCATCGCCTCAGACCGTGATAAGGCGCACTCCTTTGTACATATTGGCTTAGATAATTCATTTAATTTAGAGATGGAGAAAGCCCTACACTAAGATTTTGGTACTAAGGAGGAGGAGTAGGGAACCTTCATTCCCGGAGACATTTCCGTTTCTAACTACCTTCAAGATCTAGAGCTTGGCATCGATTATGGGGACTCTACATCCATAGCGAATATTCAACGACAGCTTGAAACTGAAAGTGCACTGGGATCTCGTATAATATGGCTTAGATATATATTCAAGTGTATATTCAAAACTAAGCAATACTAACTAGCAGATTATAATAAAGTAAAGTAAATAAAAATGATCACACCAGAGTTTTTATAATGGTTCGGACCTCCCGTCCTACATCCAGTCCCAAAGCTCCCGTTCGGAATTTCTCTAACCAAATACCCTTACTTCGCCCAGAGGAAAAGGCAATACAACAGAGTTTCTGACTTGAAAACTTTATGTTCCTTCAACACAGATTTTGACTTGATGGTACATGACTTCCTATAATCTTCTTGATGATTCAAGATGCGTGCTTCATGATTATTAGAAGTGTATTGAGTGATTCTTGAGTAAAGAATATAGTTTGAATGCAAGAGAGTTCAAGAGTGCACAAGAGAGAATACAGATCAAGAAAAGTAAGTTGAGAAAGTTAATTTGATTCCTGAATGTTGATATCTATTTATAGATATCAAAGAGTTGCATCGAAGAGCTGTAATTGTTTTGAACAGCCATTACTGTTCGTAGTGATGCTCTTGAATGATGGCAACCATTCGAAATGACTTTTCAGAAAATAGCGCTTACAGGGTGGTCAATCGAATGAGAATAAAAGGTTTGTATACCGAATATAAACAATAATTTACACAACAAATTTAAAAATAAGTTTGTACAAAATATGTTCATGTTCAATCGATTGGAAATATTCTCATTCGATTGCCCTTATTCCACTGAACATATTTTTAGTCGATTGAACTATATAAAACCTGTTTTTTACATAGATAGCCTAATTTAAATTGCTTTAATTCTTTGATTTTTGGAAATCTTTGTATGCAGGTGTGTGTGTATGAACAATCAAGGAGATTTTACAAGTATATCTGTGACTATCTCCTTGATTCTTCGATTCAAGATCTTTTGGAACCTGCATAATATAATATTCTAGATATATACAGAGATCTAGTTGTCATAATTAAAAAATATAAACAGGGTTCTAACAATCTCCCCTATTTTGGTGATGATAAATATATAAGTTGAGATAAGATAATATATAGAACTCTCCCCCTTAATACATGCTCCCCCGTCAATGTACTAATCTCTCCCTTTTTGATGATGACAACCATGCAACTTTATAATATAAAATAATAGCTCCCCCTAAATATATGCTATACGTATAAAAAGTTTATTTCCCTTAATTTTATAAAATACCAATATAAAATATGTAAGACGTTCTTCTCCCACTTTGTCATCAACAAAAAGGAATGAGAGCATATGCATATTATATTTTAAAAATTCGCCTTAAATATAACATTTTTCTAAGAGATGTATTTATGTACTTTTCTCCCCCTTTATAAAAGAGATAGAAAGTATCACAAAAAAAATAAAAGATAATAACATTAATTCAAAGTGATGAGTATCTAATAGATATGTTAAGTGTAAGCAAAATAATACTCATTTTTATAAAAATATAGAGTCATGACTTACCATATCTAGTTGGATGTGATTGATCCCTTAAAAATATAGTTCTCATTGTTAATCACAGTGTTGTAATATTTGCTAATGTATATTTGTCTATCATGATTAATTAGATTAGCAGAAACCCACATATTAATAGTCATTAATTTAGCTTTCAAATGATGTTTTCTATTTCTAAGTAAAATACTATAGTGATATGAATTAGTTTTAGAACTATCTTTATTTTTAGTACTAGTATTAAAACGTGTATCCATGAATGCATATCTAGTAGTATTTCTACAATTATCTTGTTTATGATCTAAACCAGTTCTATTATTGTGAGCTTTTGTATTCTTAAGTAAGGAAGATAAATCATCTTTTCTATTGAAATTTGTTTATCAAAAACAGCTTTAGAATCACAAATTTCTTTTTGCAAAATAATAATATTATCTTTTAAAAGTTCACTTTCTTTAATTAAATCTAAATTTCTAGCATTCAAAGCACCATTCTCTTCTTCAAGAGACAAATGGTTAAAATTAGATTTATTGAAAGAATTTTTCAAAAATATATTTTTATTTTGCAAACTTTGATTTCCTTCAAAAGATCAATATTTTTATTATGTAAACGCTCATTTTCAATTAATAGGGAATCTTTTTGTAAAACAAGTTCTTCTAATGTATTTTAAAAAACTTCGGTTTGTTTTACTAAAAAATTATTTTCTTCCTATAAACTACTAATTTTACACTCACAATCATCTAATTTAGCCAAACCAATATAATTGACCGTTTGTGATGCTTTAAAATCTTTTAATAAATTCTCATGCATTTGTAAAAGATCTCTATATAAAGAATCTAAGCATACCAATTTTGATCTGAGATTAGCCACGCAACACATATACCTTGATTCTATAAACTGTTGCTTGCTTTCAAAATGTTTCTTTTTCTCGACTGTCTTTGAGCTCTAACTAGATCTTCTCTTTCTGTCCATTGTTCTAGAATGTCATTACGATTAATAGAACACTAGGTTCTGATACCAAATGTTAGTGCACATGATCTCTAATATAGCTAACTATTGTTAACGTGCAAATAACTATAATCAAGCTAAATACGAATAAGGTAAAGTAAAGTAAATAAAAACGATCACACTAGAGTTTTTATACTGGGTTGGACCTCCCGTCCTATATTCAGTCCTGAAGCTCCCCTTTAGAATTTCTACTAACCAAATACCCTCACTTCGCCCGGAGGAATAAGCAATACATTAGAGTTTCTAACTTGACATCCTTGTTTTCCTTCTACACAGATTTCGACTTGATGGTACAAGACTTCCTATAATCTCCTTGCCGATTCAAGATGTGTGCTTCATAATTATTGGAAGTGTATCGAGTGATTCTTAAGTAACGAATATAGTTTGAATGCAAGAGAGTTCAGTAGTGCTCAAGAGAGAACATAGATCAAGAAAAGTAAATTGAGAAAGTTAATTTGATTCCTAAATGTTAATCTCTATTTATAGATATCAAAGAGTTGCATCGAAGATTTGTAATATTTTGGAACAATCATTACTATTTGTAAAGATGCTCTTGAACGATCATAATCAATCGAAGTGACTTTTCAAAAAATAGCCTTTACATGTGATCTGATGATTGAGAATAAAAATTCAGTTTACTGAGTATAAAAAATAATTTATGCGATAAATTTAAAAATAATTTTGTACAAAAAAATGTTCATGTTCAGTCGAATGGAAATATTTTCAATCAACTGCCCTTAGTTGACTGAAAATATTTTCAATTGGCTGAACTATATAAAATCTGTTTTTTATATAGATGGCCTAATTTAAATTGTTTTAACTCTTTGATTTTTGAAAATCTCTGTATGCAGGTGCGTGTGCGCGCATGTGCATATGAACTATCAAGGAGATTTTAAAAGTATAATTAAGACCAAATACATACATTTGACTTGACGGTCCATATTTCCTTAGTTATTGATATGTAGATGATCCACTTTCATTTCTTCTTGATTCTCTAATTCAAGATCTTTCGGAATATGCATAATATAATATTCTAAATATATACAGAGATATAGTTGTCATCATTAGAACATACAAACAGGGTTCTAATAGAAACCCATGAGAACCCCAAAGGTTCGTGTAGTCACTACGCACTCTTGCACTCACACCCGCATAATCGCACGTTCATGCCACAGTCATGCACGTTTCAGTTGTCTGTTTTTATTCTAATCCATCATATATTGCCATTGCAGGTAGCATGAGCTCGAAAAGTGTAACGACCCAGAATTTTGAACAAATTAAATTGAAGATATTTAATTAATTTTAAATATTTGAACGATGATTTAATTTGAATCCCCAATATAACTTTGAATTTAGCGATTAAATTATAAAATTTAATCTATTGAATTGAATAAAAATTTGAATCTTCAAATTTTAAGTTGATTTAAAAATATTTTAAAGGCTTAGAAAATTCGTATTGACAATAATGAAGATAATAGAAGCTTCAGAATGGAATTTGAAACTGCTTTGTTTAGTTTTGAAATTATATTGTTCGAATCGATATTTAAAAATTAGCCGTCCGAGGCACAGTCTCAGAATTCGACGAAACCAGTTCCATTGGGTCCGTAATATTGAATTATTACCGAATTTCAATTTTCGTATTTTTCAGAGTTGTTGTGTGATCATACGATAGGTAAACGCATTGAAATTTAAATTGAATTCAATTTATATTTAAATTTAAAATTGGTCAAGGGTCAGCACATTTTCTTCCCTAAAAACACGCCCCTTTGTTTCAGCCGAGAATCACGAAAAAAATCATGCAACCCATCACCAACCATCCTCCTTTCAATTTTAAATAACAATCTCCCTCTCCAGTTTTAAAATCAAACGAAAACAAAACAATATTAATGGCCGAAGCCTATTTGAATTAAGCTCCCCCTTCTTCAAATCAAAATCACAGACAAAGTTACATTCAAATTGAACGCGACTCCTCCTCCCTTTCGTTTAAATCGAAGGCGATTTCGAATTTGGCAAGTCGCGATTTCAATTTCGAGTCGAAGGCGTTCGCGTGGGCTTCGAGCAGACAGTCGAGACTCGGCAATAGCAGATGCGAGGTGGCGATTCGTGAGCACGTAGGGGACGAGGGGATTCGCGGCGTGTCCGACTGGGGTGCGTTCGACTTTGGGGGGCCGCAGTTCGATCGGAAAAGGAGGCGCTGGCGGCGGCTAGGGCAGTGATCTTGGGGTCGTTCGAGAAGAACTGCGATGGCGTTCGCGAGTCTAGGGGCTCCGATCGAATGCTGGGAAGATGGAGTGTTTCGTGGCGATCGAGTTTTAGGGCACGGTGATCTGGTGATGGCGTGCAATCTGGGTGCTCGCGATTTCTTCGGTACAGATAGATATAAATTTATTTTCGAAAATAATAATAATAATAGCAGTTGTTTATTTTAAGTATATATATATATATATATATTTATGTATATGGGATCTGGACAGGGGATATACATACATATGATAAGAAGATAATTCTGTTTAATATATAAGTTAAGAATTTATAAATTTACAGTAAAGTTTCATTTTATTCGTGAAAAAAAAATATATTACAAGGAAGAATAGTTTAAATTAAATAATTAGTTGAATTAAAACTATTAAATGGAAACTTATTATTCGATTTATTTCGAATATTTTCCAACTGTATAAAATTGTTTATTTTTGGTTTGCTAAAAAAATAAATTACTAAGTTAATTAAATTATTAAAGGAGAAATTGGTTAAGTAGATAAATAGAACAATAATTTAAGTGTTCGATTTAATTCGAATATTGATATATTGTATAAATTGTTATACAAGGTCAAACCGGGAAAACCAAATCAGGATTAAAGTGAATGGCAAACGGAAATAAACGCAAAGGTGAGATATTTTCCTCACTCAAATTGAAAATTTAATTTGCAGTTATTGATTTGATTGATTGCTATTTGGATGTGATATTAGATATAGTAGGATATATCTATATATATAGCAATATATACATATTGGCATATGTATATATTGGATTGATAGATTTCCCGCATTGTATAGCGGATGAGACCCTATTGCGCCGTTAGTAAGCGGATGATTTTTATAAAACCCATATACCGCGATATTCCACCTCGAAGTGGAATTGGTATTGTGCTAATATCTGTGGATGCAGGGAAGCAGGTTGGAGGGATCCAACTGGATTCCTCACCAGTATTTATTTATGTACAGATATTGTGATATTTGTTGATTATCATATTGATATATGATAATTAATGTTGTGATTGACTAATTGGTGCTGTTGCATCATCGGATTCAATTTTGAAGTTTAAAAATAACGATTCTTACTTTAAAAGGATTTTAAAGTGATTTTTGAAAGTAGACGTTTTATTGAATTTTTGAATTGATTTATTTCAAATAAATAACCGTTTAAAATCTTAAAGTTATAGAAATTACAATGTTGTGAAATATAACCGAAAGGTAATTTCTTTTGAAATAGATAGTTAAGTAATTTATGAAATGGTTTTAGTTGGAATTTTTGAATTATTAAAAAACGATGTATGTAAAAGATGTACAAAATTGATATTTATAACTTTGAAATATTGGGATTATAAAACAAGTTTTTATAAGCGTTAAAATGAATTTTTAAGAATTTATAAGTGAATGAAACTTATAAATTTTGAACTTATAAATGGAAATGATTTTGTAAAATATGTTGGTATAAGATTGAGTTATGAATTGAATTAGTTAACAAAGGAGATTTATAAATTGAAGTTTTTAAATAGAATGGAAATTTATAAACATTGTTTTATAAATCCGAAATCACTTATTTTGATAAGTGAATTATAGAAGTTAATAAAGGAGATTTATTAAATCGAAGTTGTTATAGAAAATAGAAATGTAATTTATAAACGTTGTTTTGTAAATTTGAAAATCAATCAAATTTGATGAATTTAATATAAAGGTTATTAAGGGAATTTTATCCACGATTTTTGACAGTGGATAATCTTTGAAATAAAATGTGTAGAAAATATTGAAATTTGGTTAGTGAAGTATATTCACGATTTTGGACAGTGAATATGTTGTTAAGTAAAATGGATATTGTTTTGGGAAAGTGACATTGAAAATGAAGTTAATTGTTTTAAACGATGTTTTAAAATATATTGAATATCGAAATCATAGATTTCAACATTTATTGTTGAAATGGTGGACTATAACATTGTTGTTATAGTAAATGATTTCCAAAAGGAAATGTTTTATGTAGTATTGGGATTTATATATCTATCTTAAAATCCGAATCCCTATACTAGTGATTTTGAGTCGTTGTAACGATGTTTTACGTAACATTCGTTTTGACTCAAATAGATGTTGTTATAGTAAATGATTTCCTTAAAGAATGAAATATATACTTAATTTTGCTTTAAGTATATCGAATATTTTCCATGTGTTGAAAATAAATAGATTTGTGAATTACTTATTATTAAATAAGTATGGAAATGCTTTTCCAATATGAAAACGTTTTTGAGAATTTATCTTTCTAAAGATAAATTGAAATTGAATATTTGAAATTGATTGAAATCGTATATCAATAGATATTTGAAAAATATAAATTCATTATGGAATTTATAAAAAGAAATGGGAATTCGTTTTAAAAATAAATATCGATTTATTTTTGAAGTGTGGAAATTATATATCTAGTAAAGATATTTTGGAAAATAAATAATTGGGAAAATTATTTGGAATCTGATGATGTTGCGCATCTTTATTGATGGTTAAATAACCGACTATCAATAATTACCTTGAATGGGTATTTGTTGTGAATTGGATGAATTTGAATGCCACACTTATTTTTGAATAAGCGCTCACTATTCGGGTTAGCCGGGAAAGGACCATAGGGTCGTATAACCCATTCCGAATATGTGATATGTCGTTATGAATTGCATTTGATGACCGGTGTTGAAGACCGCATATTTTTGAAAACGGAAGGATTACCGTCGAGTTACTCTACATCGGTTGATCTCCGATTTAGAGGTTTTATCACCCTTAGTGACGGGAAGTCTGGATGTGATTGGAAATTATCTGGAATTGCAAGGGCTTCGTGAGAAATGCCTTCGGTTCTGTTCGAACCCGGAACAGACTTGTATGGATTGTATGTCTGACGTTACAAATTGAGATATAAAGCTGATTTCTTTCAAATACATATCTGTTGGTGGCGGAGAATTTATTCTCTTAGCTTAACACCCTTCTCTGAGACGTACGAGCTCAGAGGTTATGTAGTTGAAGTTATCAGCGATATATTCCCAATTTGGTAATGTGGCATGCTGAGTGTTGCTGTGTGATGATCAGTGTTTGATCATTTGTGATATGATCATTTGTTTGATCATTTATCTTTATGATCATAGGTTGATCATCTGTTGATCCAAAGCATGGCTTTGTGACAAAGCATGGCTTTGTGACAAAGCGTAGCTTTGTGGACGAGACTTCGTCAGGGCCTCACAACCCGGAAATGGTCGAAACAGGAATGTGTTGCGGCAAGGTTATGAGGGTCGCGCCCTTTAGGGTATGTCATTTCCTTCTGGAAAGGGGTGGTATCATGGTATGGAGCCCAAATACTTACTCATGCGGACACACTTTATTTATTATGTGTGATGTTGGTTATCGAGCGCTCGAATAAAGGTCCCAAAGGACCGGGGGATGACATATTCGTGAGTTACCTGTTATAGGGGTAACCCGGCCTTGTTTGGCAGAGCAGTTTGTCTCTCGGGACGTCCAGCCAGAGGTGATCCCATTCGGCAGGAGGAAAGGAAGTTCCTTAGCCTGACCATTTGTTGGAAATCCATCTTCCAAATACGAACTTTGTACGGTATTAGTTGTAGAACCTTCCATTTACGTACGGTGGTCACCATTGTTTAGATGGTAGCTATAGTAGGCATACGATACTGGTCGTATGTTGGCTAAGATTAATATTATACTTTCAAAATATTTTCTACACTAGACATTAATAATAATAATAATCCAATGATTGGCGTAGTAAGCATATTTGACTATCATAAGAAGAAATCTCCTCCAATTCTGCGTTTGCATTGTGTGTGTGGCGGGAGGTCTTATGGTAGTTTCATTTTCCAAAAGCATTGCATATCTGTTTTATTTTCTTTGTGAAAAATAACTGTTTTACGATCTCACACCAGTCACCATGACTGACTCGGAGTTTATTGTTTCCCTTCTAAACTCTAGGTGCCCACCAATTTCCACACGGGCAGTCTAGAGTTAGGTTATCAGGATATTCTGGATATTCTGGAGCTTTGAAGATAAGCTGGATGACGAGATGTAGTATTTGTATCTGATAGTATTTATTCCGCTGTGTATTCTGTATGAGGACAAGTTTATATAACTGTCCATTTTTGTATATTGACTCTGATTGATGTATGTATAAACTGATATAGTTCTTTGTTTTAAAAGACTAGTGATTATCTATTATATATTGTTCCGCTGCGATATGTGAGATTCTGATATTGTTTTCGTTTCTGATATTGTTCTGTTGTTCTTCTTCTCTTTTTCTTCTATCTTTTCTTCTACCTCTTCTTTTAAAACCCTAATGGTTCGGTTTTTCGTTCACCTTGAGTAAATCGATGGAGATTAGTGTCTATTCAAGGGGTACGGAAAAGCGGGCTATTACATTTGGTATCAGAGCATATGGTTAAGCGACAACCCTGCTCTGTTGGGTGTTACTCATTAGAGATAGAGTCAGTGGTACTCTAGAATGAGTTTGAGTGTAATAATAGATATGAGTGCGTATTTGTTAGTTAATATAAAAATTGTTTTATATTATGATGATTGATTTATTGAGTGGCATATGAACCTTCGTCGGCACAGTCTGCACAACTGGATCGAAGGGGTTTCTAAACACTTGAATGGAACAATTCGACACAGTATGTTTTAAATCGGGTGAATGAAATAATTTTACCCAAAACTATTTTTGTATAAAAAAGAAATGTTTTCTATGAATTATCATAGTATATGGATGTTTGGTTGTTATAAAATAATAACATTGAATTATTATCATTGTTATATGAAATGGAATGATAAATTTAAATAATAACCAAAGATTTGGAGATAAATTCAATTAACAAATGAAATTTATAAATGTGAATTGAAGCATAAAGAAATGAATTCATATACAAATGAAATTTGAGAATATAAATTATAAATGTGATTTGTAATTTGAAACGGAATTCCAGAGAAGTTTTTGGAAATGTAATTGAAAGAATTTGGAAACTTTAGAAATTAAAATCCTAATTAATTTGAAAATGAATTTCAAAGGTTTTGGAAAAATGTTTTGAAGAGATGAAAAGCTCTAAACTCTTTTCGGTCGCTGGAAAATAACTTCGGTAATGACTGCAGCATCATCGATGTTCATTTTCGGGTTTCCAAAAGAGGAATTGCTGCCAAATTGTTTTAAATGGAAGTTGTTTGGATAATTTGGGTTTTGTTTTGGAAATTCAAAGGATAATTTGAATTGTTTTCAAAATGATTTTTGAAATGTTGAAAAAAAACTCTGGAATACTATATAAAAATATTTATGAAATATTATTAAGTTGATAACTTATACAATTTAAATTTTTGATAGAATAAATTTAACTTAAAAGATAGAGTTAAATAAAAGAAAGTATAAGTGAATAAATTTGAATAAATGAAAGTGAAATTGAAAATTGAGATTCATTTTGAAGATTGTAAGCAATAGTATTGAATTGAATAATTATAAATGTGAATTGAAAGAGAAATTAAAATTCATATGGAATTTGAAATCCAGTTTAAATGTCAGTAGATTTAACCGAAGCGGTAAATTGAAAATAAATATAATGTGTATATGGAATATTTATATTGAACCTAAGAAATGAAGAGTGAAATTCTTAAGTAAAATTTGATATTGAAATTATTCTAAGTTGATGATTGAATGAACAAAAGAATCAAAACTGGAATTGAAACTGAATACTGAAAACAAATTTGAATAAGTGAATTAGAATTTGTAATGAATTAGTAATTGGAACTAATTTAAAATAGTGCAGTTATGAATGAAAGATAATTGATAAATTCAATATTCAGAAGCTAAACTAAATCCAAATTAGATTGGAATTGTGAATTGAATTCAAATGAAATTGAAATGCAAAATTGAATGAAAAAAAAAGAATATATAACTTCAATAGTGAAGTAAAGATGTATAAGAAGTATATATTGAAAATTTTGTAATAAAATGTGCAAAATGGTTTGAATATGTAACTATATATTATGGCTAATAGGATATACAGGTGTATAAAGGAATTGGAATTTTGATTTCAAAGATAAATTTGAATTGCTCGACAAAAGGTAAGTATTTGAATTTCAATATGAGATTTGCTGATTTCTTGTCTAGCCGCTTGGCCTTTTATTTTCTTTTTGAATTTTGAGAGTCTGTAGGGACGTTTTGTAGTCGTACCGTATTAGCCGCGCAAAGGAGACGCTAGCGAAATTTTTTGAAATATCGGGTGTTAGAAAATTTTGAGAAAATTTTGAAAGTTAAAATTTGAATTTGAATTTTGAAGTAAACAATGTTATCTGAAACTTATAATTGAAGTTGAAAAACTAGTTGAATTGATAACGAATCTTTAATAGAAAGATTTGTTTTGAGAATTTGATAAAACTATTGGATTGTGAAAAATAGTAGACGAGTTAAGGACCATTTTTCCTAACTTGTAATTTCAGGACGAAATTCTTTTAAGGAGGGAAGATTGTAACGACCCAGAATTTTGAACAATTAAATTGAAGATATTGAATTAATTTTAAATATTTGAACGATGATTTAATTTGAATCCCCAATATAACTTTGAATTTAGCGATTAAATTATAAAATTTAATCTATTGAATTGAATAAAAATTTGAATCTTCAAATTTTAAGTTGATTTAAAAATATTTTAAAGGCTTAGAAAATTCGTATTGACAATAATGAAGATAATAGAAGCTTTAGAATGGAATTTGAAACTGCTTTGTTCAGTTTTTAAATTATATTGTTCGAATCGATATTTAAAAATTAGCCGTCCGAGGCACAGTCTCGGAATTCGACGAAACCAGTTCCATTGGGTCCGTAATATTGAATTATTACCGGATTTCAATTTTCGTATTTTTCAGAGTTGTTGTGTGATCATACGATAGGTAAACGTATTGAAATTTAAATTGAATTCAATTTATATTTAAATTTAAAATTGGTCAAGGGTCAGCACATTTTCTTCCCTAAAAACACGCCCCTTTGTTTCAGCCGAGAATCACGAAAAAAATCGTGCAACCCATCACCAACCATCCTCCTTTCAATTTTAAATAACAATCTCCCTCTCCAGTTTTAAAATCAAACGAAAACAAAACAATATTAATGGTCGAAGCCTATTTGAATTAAGCTCCCCCTTCTTCAAATCAAAATCACAGACAAAGTTACGTTCAAATTGAACGCGACTCCTCCTCCTTTTCGTTTAAATCGAAGGCGATTTCGAATTTGGCAAGTCGCGATTTCAGTTTCGAGTCGAAGGCGTTCGCGTGGGCTTCGAGCAGACAGTCGAGACTCGGCAATAGCAGATGCGAGGTGGCGATTCGTGAGCATGTAGGGGACGAGGGGATTCGCGGCGTGTCGTGACTGGGGTGCGTTCGTCTTTGGGGGGCCGCAGTTCGATCGGAAAAGGAGGCGCTGGCGGCGGCTAGGGCAGTGATCTTGGGGTCGTTCGAGAAGGACTGCGATGGCGTTCGCGAGTCTAGGGGCTCCGATCGAATGCTGGGAAGATGGAGTGTTTCGTGGCGATCGAGTTTTAGGGCACGGTGATCTGGTGATGGCGTGCGATTTGGGTGCTCGCGATTTCTTCGGTACAGATAGGTATAAATTTATTTTCGAAAAAAAAATAATAGCAGTTGTTTATTTTAAGTATATATATATGTATATATATTTATGTATATGGGATCTGGACAGGGGATATACATACATATGATAAGAAGATAATTCTGTTTAATATATAAGTTAAGAATTTATAAATTTACAGTAAAGTTTCATTTTATACATGAAAAAAAAAATTACAAGGAAGAATAGTTTAAATTAAATAATTAGTTGAATAAAAACTATTAAATGGAAACTTATTATTCGATTTATTTCGAATATTTTCCAACTGTATAAAATTGTTTATTTTTGGTTTGCTAAAAAAATAAATTACTAAGTTAATTAAATTATTAAAGGAGAAATTGGTTAAGTAGATAAATAGAACAATAATTTAAGTGTTCGATTTAATTCGAATATTGATATATTGTATAAATTGTTATACATGGTCAAACCGGGAAAACCAAATCAGGATTAAAGTGAATGGCAAACGGAAATAAACGCAAAGGTGAGATATTTTCCTCACTCAAATTGAAAATTTAATTTGCAGTTATTGATTTGATTGATTGCTATTTGGATGTGATATTTGATATAGTAGGATATATCTATATATATAGCAATATATACATATTGGCATATGTATATATTGGATTGATTGATTTCCCGCATTGTATAGCGGATGAGACCCTATTGCGCCGTTAGTAAGCGGATGATTTTTATAAAACCCATATACCGCGATATTCCACCTCGAAGTGGAATTGGTATTGTGCTAACATCTGTGGATGCAGGGAAGCAGGTTGGAGGGATCCAACTGGATTCCTCACCAGTATTTATTTATGTACAGATATTGTGATATTTGTTGATTATCATATTGATATATGATATTGAATGTTGTGATTGACTAATTGGTGCTGTTGCATCATCAGATTCAATTTTGAAGTTTAAAAATAACGATTCTTACTTTAAAAGGATTTTAAAGTGATTTTTGAAAGTAGACGTTTTATTGAATTTTTGAATTGATTTATTTCAAATAAATAACCGTTTAAAATCTTAAAGTTATAGAAATTACAATGTTGTGAAATATAACCGAAAGGTAATTTCTTTTGAAATAGATAGTTAAGTAATTTATGAAATGGTTTTAATTGGAATTTTTGAATTATTAAAAAACGATGTATGTAAAAGATGTACAAAATTGATATTTATAACTTTGAAATATTGGGATTATAAAACAAGTTTTTATAAGCGTTAAAATGAATTTTTAAGAATTTATAAGTGAATGAAACTTATAAATTGTGAACTTATAAATGGAAATGATTTTGTAAAATATGTTGGTATAAGATTGAGTTATGAATTGAATTAGTTAACAAAGGAGATTTATAAATTGAAGTTTTTAAATAGAATGGAAATTTATAAACATTGTTTTATAAATCCGAAATAACTTATTTTGATAAGTGAATTATAGACGTTAATAAAGGAGATTTATTAAATCGAAGTTGTTATAGAAAATAGAAATGTAATTAAAAACGTTGTTTTGTAAATTTGAAAATCAATCAAATTTGATGAATTTAATATAAAGGTTATTAAGGGAATTTTATCCACGATTTTTGACAGTGGATAATCTTTGAAATAAAATGTGTAGAAAATATTGAAATTTGGTTAGTGAAGTATATTCATGATTTTGGACAGTGAATATATTGTTAAGTAAAATGGATATTGTTTTGGGAAAGTGACATTGAAAATGAAGTTAATTGTTTTAAACGATGTTTTAAAATATATTGAATATCGAAATCATAGATTTCAACATTTATTGTTGAAATGGTGAACTATAACACTGTTGTTATAGTAAATGATTTCCGAAAGGAAATGTTTTATGTAGTATTAGGATTTATATATCTATCTTAAAATCCGAATCCCTATACTAGTGATTTTGAGTCGTCGTAACGATGTATTACGTAACATTCGTTTTGACTCAAATAGATGTTGTTATAGTAAATGATTTCCTTAAAGAATGAAATATATACTTAATTTTGCTTTAAGTATATCGAATATTTTCCAAGTGTTGAAAATAAATAGATTTGTGAATTACTTATTATTAAATAAGTATGGAAATGCTTTTCCAATATGAAATGAAACGTTTTTGAGAATTTATCTTTCTAAAGATAAATTGAAATTGAATATTTGAAATCGATTGAAAATCATATATCAATAGATATTTGAAAAATATAAATTCATTATGGAATTTATAAAAAGAAATGGGAATTCGTTTTAAAAATAAATATCGATTTATTTTTGAAGTGTGGAAATTATATATCTAGTAAAGATATTTTGGAAAATAAATTATTGGGAAAATTATTTGGAATTTGATGATGTTGCGCATCTTTATTGATGGTTAAATAACCGACTATCAATAATTACCTTGAATGGGTATTTGTTGTGAATTGGATGAATTTGAATGCCACACTTATTTTTGAATAAGCGCTCACTATTCGGGTTAGCCAGGAAAGGACCATGGGGTCGTATAACCCATTCCGAATATGTGATACGTCGTTATGAATTGCATTTGATGACCGGTGTTGAAGACCGGATATTTTTGAAAATGGAAGGATTACCGTCGAGTTACTCTACATCGGTTGATCTCCAATTTAGAGGTTTTATCACCCTTAGTGACGGGAAGTCTGGATGTGATTGGAAATTATCTGGAATTGCAAGGGCTTCGTGAGAAGTGCCTTCGGTTCTGTTCGAACCCGGAACAGACTTGTATGGATTGTATGTCTGACGTTACAAATTGAGATATAAAGCTGATTTCTTTCAAATACATATCTGTTGGTGGCGGAGAATTTATTCTCTTAGCTTAACACCCTTCTCTGAGACGTACGAGCTCAGAGGTTATGTAGTTGAAGTTATCAGCGATATATTCCCAATTTGGTAATGTGGCATGCTGAGTGTTGCTGTGTGATGATCAGTGTTTGATCATTTGTGATATGATCATTTGTTTGATCATTTATCTTTGTGATCATAGGTTGATCATCTGTTTACCCAAAGCATGGCTTTGTGACAAAGCGTAGCTTTGTGGACGAGACTTCTTCAGGGCCTCACAACTCGGAAATGGTCGAAACAGGAATGTTGCGGCAAGGTTATGAGGGTCGCGCCCTTTAGGGTATGTCATTTCCTTCTGGAAAGGGGTGGTATCATGGTATGGAGCCCAGATACTTACTCATGTGGACACACTTTATTTATTATGTGTGATGTTGGTTATCGAGCGCTCGGATAAAGGTCCCAAAGGACCGGGGGATGACATATTCGTGAGTTACCTGTTATAGGGGTAACCCGGCCTTGTTTGGCAGAGAGCAGTTTGTCTCTCGGGACGTCCAGCCAGAGGCGATCCCATTCGGCAGGAGGGAAGGAAGTTCCTTAGCCTGACCATTTGTTGGAAATCCATCTTCCAAATACGAACTTTGTACGGTATTAGTTGTAGAACCTGCCATTTACGTACGGTGGTCACCACTGTTTAGATGGTAGCTATAGTAGGCATACGATACTGGTCGTATGTTGGCTAAGATTAATATTATACTTCCGAAATGTTTTCTACACTAGACATTAATAATAATAATCCAATGATTGGCGTAGTAAGCATATTTGACTATCATAAGAAGAAATCTCCTCCAATTCTGCGTTTGCATTGTGTGTGTGGCGGGAGGTCTTATGGTAGTTTCATTTTCCAAAAGCATTGCGTATCTGTTTTATTTTCTTTGTGAAAAATAACTGTTTTATGATCTCACACCAGTCACCATGACTGACTCGGAGTTTATTGTTTCCCTTCTAAACTCTGGGTGCCCACCAATTTCCACACGGGCAGTCTAGAGTTAGGTTATCAGGATATTCTGGATATTCTGGAGCTTTGAAGATAAGCTGGATGACGAGACGTAGTATTTATATCTGATAGTATTTATTCCGCTGTGTATTCTGTATGAGGACAAGTTTATATAACTGTCCATTTTTGTATATTGACTCTGATTGATGTATGTATAAACTGATATAGTTCTTTGTTTTAAAAGACTAGTGATTATCTATTATATATTGTTCCGCTGCGATATGTGAGATTCTGATATTGTTTTCGTTTCTGATATTGTTATGTTGTTCTTCTTTTCTTTTTCTTCTATCTTTTCTTCTACCTCTTCTTTTAAAACCCTAATGGTTCGGTTTTTCGTTCACCTTGAGTAAATCGATGGAGATTAGTGTCTATTCAAGGGGTACGGAAAAGCGGGCTATTACAAAAAGGGAAAAATTACTTTCTAAAATGAAGCGGTTGGGGCCGAAGGCGCCTCCCAAGGATGTTAAAAAGGCGGTGTCTTCATTTGGCCCGAGTGAAAATGTTGGACAACTAACTA
The DNA here is from genome assembly GCA_030737815.1 of Allium fistulosum. Classification (NCBI taxonomy): domain Eukaryota; kingdom Viridiplantae; phylum Streptophyta; class Magnoliopsida; order Asparagales; family Amaryllidaceae; genus Allium; species Allium fistulosum. The sequence continues at coordinate 1,184,923,079 of CM060904.1, read as the reverse complement.
CGGAGCTGAAGACTGGGGAGACCGTTCACTACCGTCCGACCGAGGATGAAGGCAACTAGGGCTGTGAAGTCCGCCCTACACCTTTGATGCTCATATAACCAAATAATGCACTATTGAAGCATCCGGTCGATGTAGGACGATGGTTTAAGGAAATAAAAGAAGTAAAGAAGAGGAATAGAAGAGAAAACAATAGAAAAGAAGAGAAAGAAAATGCCATACAATCACAGAACCTATCGTATATCTCATAGCGCATTGAGTAAAATATAATAATCATCACAAATATAAAACATACGAGACAGTAGTAACTACATGAACCAAAGAACCAGGGTACATAGGTTCGTATACAAAACAGTAATAGAGTTTATACAACTGATAAATAAACTCAATTGATAAACTGTCCCTAAAAGTAGTAAGTCAAACACTGTCAAGGTTCCACAGTGTCACATAGCATAATAAACAATAATAAGCCCAAAATATAGATATGAGAAAGCTTCGCCTCCTGCTAGTCCATGTGCACACTCCGTGGGCTGCTTACACTTGCTATCTAGTCTACTCATTTAAGAGTACCCAGGGTAATAAGAACCATAGCGTAAAAGCTTGAGTCAGACAACAGTCCGGTGTGAGTGATAAACAATCTCAAAATACTACGAAAGTCGATATAGTATATGAAATAGAGGGCTTGGGGAATCACACCCGACATGTCCCTACATCCAAAGAGTTAGCACATAACATTGATAATATGCTACTCTACAAATATCTTAAAGTGTACTCCATCCAAAGTACAATGTCGGGGTGTCTAGGTATCCATATCCACAATACCTACATCATGTGACATCCATAGAGTGACAAACTACATAAAAACAATCACGGTAAACATAGCATCCATTAAACAAACATCACTACCACTCAGTGTGCTTTAGATATATGATAACTCGTATGACAAATGCTCTACTAGGGATTAATGAAGAAATCTCGATATTTCATGTACTCGATACACTGCCCAAAGCTGAAACTAGACCCAAATCCATCGGTCTAGGGTAAACGGATCTAAACAACCGATTCGAGGTAGTCTAACAAAGTATCCATACGTGTCCTCACAATACCCCTGCTTTGAGTACAACAGAAAAATTCCGAGTATCGGCGATCCTTTAGCATGCATATCCGAGCCCTTTCCTGGCTCCATCTAGTTTCCATTATTTTCAAGGAACCATTCCATGTTCCTTTATTCCACGATAGAATCAAACACCATTCTATCCACATGTCACCCTTTATAGAACCCGCCCTTATGGAAAATCATCACGACTCCATTACCATCTAGCCATCATCATCGAAACACAACTCCATCAAGATCGAGTCGTCGACATCAAAGTCTCCAAACCATTACGTCAAAGTGTCACATCATCACTTCACCATCGAAATCACTCATCGTAAAGCAATAACATCAAGACCAAGAGTTGGCCGCACGAACAAACCACCACATTGCGCTCCTCGAAGCATCCTCACCATTTGTGTCAAAGGTCGACCAAATTGGCCTTCATCAATAGTGATGGGCACCGACTACTCTACAGTGGTCAATATTGACCACTTTGGTCATGTACTTAGCCAAAAATGGATAAGTACAAACCAAATGAAAACGTCCGCCATCTATCCTGAAGTTTGAAGCCCATCCAAGTCCATCGTTTTCCATCTTCAGATCGGTCAACACACATCCCAGTGCTCTTTTACAACTTATCAGCAACACGCCTAATTTTAAATAACATTATTCAGGGTATTTAATTAGATAAATTAAATAGAATAATGTAAATGTTAAGTGATAAGGGGATTGAGATTTTAATAAATTTAAGTGGCCGTGATTATTAATTTAATTAGAGCTAAAGAATGGTTTATAGACTAATTAAATTATGAAAGGGTATAATGGGATTTAGCTACACATAACTTACCTTTATATATATATATATATATATATATGTGTGTGTGTGTGTGTATGTATGTTTTTACCCTTAAGCCATTCACACTCTATTCATTTTCTCATAAAAATAAAAATGTAAGTAAAGAAGATAAGGCCGACAATTAAAAAGAAAAGAAGAAGAGGAAATTCAAAGAAAAAGAAGAGAAAGTAAAAAGGGGAATCAAACTCATCTCAATCCACTTTCCTTATCAAAGATTAAGGTGAATAATTATATTCATCCCAAATTTTTGAATATATATTTCAGAATTAAGTTTAATTTGGATTCTATGATGTTTGATGATGATATGCTTGAATTATGGTTTGTTTAAATTTAAACAAGATTGTTTAAATGACGAGTCATACTGTTTTAGATCAATCCCGTGTGATATTGATGTTTAAATGCCATGGAAAAATTATATGTTATGCAAAACATGATTTTATAGTTAAGTTTGATAATTTTCCAAGCTTTGAAAAGATTATTTTGAATTTTTGAATGAAAATATAGCACTTTAGGTTTATAAATTTATTTCAAAAAATATATTGAGAATTTGGGTTCGAAATTTTGATATGTTAGATAACATGATCAAAGTAAATTTCTGTGATTTTTGGGGATTTTTCTTAAGTGATTTGATATGAAAATTAAATTATTTTGAGAGGAGGATCTAAATGATTTAATTGTATTTGCAATGGAAGGTTTTATCTGCAAAATTCTAAGCTTGATACTTATCCAAAATAAAAAGGGTGGTTAGTTTTGAAAAGCATGGGAAAAGTTAAGGAAACCAATAAGAAGTTTACATGTAGGCATGTTAGTTGATAAAAGTTACTTAAGTTGGGCATTAACTAGTTTTAACCCAGAAAAACAGATTCCGCCTCTATTAGAGGTACCTTTCGCCTCTTTCCTTTTGCCTTTAACTAAGTCAAAACCCCATTTAGCTAAAAATCAATACACAGAGTATCATCTAGGTGGTACATAGTGGATTGGAAAAAGGTGAAAGGTATGGTGTCGAAAGCATAGCTTCCGATGGGGTCGTTACCTCAGTCTGTTATAAAAAGATAAGTGCCTGCCTTTGTTTTACTAAGCTTTCAACTTAGTCGATACATATATTTTTGGAAGGAGTTTTATAACGGCTTTCAAAGGGGTTGCCATGTTTGTTTTAAAAGAAAAAGGGGTTTCGAAGGTGTTCCTTTAATTATAAATCAATGCTTTCAAAAGAAAGGGTTCCGACACAGTCGAAACCTTACCGCCGAATTTTTGCCTTTCGAGTGTATTGAAGTCATCAATGCTGTCGAAAGGTATTATTTATTTTAAATTTATATTAAGCCTCTTCCTAAATGCTTTCGAAAGGGTTATGGGTTTCAAAGGCAATGGTTTCGGAAGGGGTTTCGAAGCTATCCTTCAGTACTTTTAATATATGCTTTCGACTCTATCGAAAGGGATGGTTCCGATACCATCATAAATTCCCCAATATTTTTATATGGTAAAGAATGGTTTCAAAAGAGATACTTTAGTTTATATTTACTTTGACCCAAAAGATAATTTTAAAGGTAAACCCAATGATGTCGAAAGGGGGACTTTCAATACTTTAGAAAGAGATACTTCTAATGGTTTTGAAGCTATAATTCTAATAATTAATAAGTAACACTTTATTATATTCGAAAGGTTTAGAAAGAAGGATTTTAAAGTGTTTTAAAAGACAGTAGTCTAATGTTTTGAAAGGAGATATATGCTTTCGAAGGAGGATATCCAGTGAGGTCAAAAGCAAGGTTTCGAAGATTTTGAAAGTATAGTTTTCAAAACTAATAACCCAATCTCATTTAAAAGCAAAACCATGGCATATTAATGAACAAAGTATTTTGAAATGGAATTTATGAAGAATTCTTAATGGGTTAAAAGAATTAACAAAGTTATATTGTTTGCTTCTTCATATATGTATATATTCACTTTGTAATGAATCCAAAACTGTACTTTGGGAAAAGGTAGAATAACCAGTTAGGTTGACCTAGTAGTGAATATAAATTAAAGATATTGGAAATGGCCAATAGATTAACAGTAAGTCCATGAAAACTGTATAAGGAAAATGATATTGGCAAGGGCCAATAGGTTCATAGTTAGCCCATGAAAACTATGTAAAATTGAAGATGTCAGTTAGACAGGTTTATAGTAATCCCATGAAAACTATATCTGGATAAGAAAATAAAATATTGATAGATAGTCAATAGGCTCCTAGTTAGCCCATGAAAACTAGGGTAAAAGAAAGATATTGACAGTTAGTCAATTGGTTCCTAGTCAGTGCATGAAAACTAGGATAAAAGAAATGATGTTGGATTTATCAATAGGTTCATAGTGATCCCATGAAAAATATATAAGTGGACAGGGAGTCCATAAATATTTAACCGGTTATTAGTTAGCCATGAAAACTATTAGGTTAATAGTACTCCTAGAAACTATAACTATGACAGATAGTCAAAATGAGTGGGGATGGGTAATCCAGAATTGATTAAATTGTTTTGCATATCATCACATAATAATGTTTTGAATTGAATTAACCATTGTGGATGCAGGAGCATGGAAACTGGTTTATAAAGGTTTTAAGATACTAGTGAGGGAAAACCCGTTCCGCTAAGCGGCGTGGTCTCACTAGATATCTAATTGATTTGAGATGATAGATTATTATTCATACTAGGCTTTATGTCTGACTCAAAGTTTATGTTTTTCCCTTAAACTCTTGGGTACTCAATTGATTTTGAGTAGTTTGAGATTTGAGGTTTTCAAGTACCTCATAAGACGAATAAGCTTCTGAAGTCGTGCAGGAGGCATGTAGTTATTTGAGTTCTCTCTCATATGTTTCCGCTGTGTTGTTTTGTTAAGGCAAAGTTGTTTATTGCCTATTATATACTCTGATCACTAAGGGGGCATCTTCATATGTCGCTCTTGGAATATATTGTAATAATTATATTTCTCTAAATGTGGTCAACGTTGTGGAATTATGTAAAGAATGTTCAAATGGGTTTTTGGAATGGAATGTGAAAGTTGTTTTGAAATTTTTAAGCTTTTTCCATATCCATGTGTTTTTGGTATATCAATTTATCTAACATTACTGTATTTGGTCGTCGAGGATTAATAACTATGGATGAATGCAGCATCCGTAGCCGTTAGTTTTGGGCCTCCAAGTGGGTGATGTTACATTATCCCATCCATTTAGGTTTCCATCATTTGTGCAGCCCATCGATATGCACGAAACTCTATTTCATCATAAGAGTTTCCAAAGATTCGATCAATATACATGAAACCCCAACGTGCAGGATATTCCCTAATGATAGATCATCGATTGATCAGCATTTTCAAACAAAACAAGCAAACAAGCATACATGCAATAACAAGCATACATACATCTAATATAGTATACACACAACACGTATAACGCTTCTATATCAACCAATGTAGGATTCATACAAAAATGGCCTAAAACTAGTAATTGTCTAAAAATAGCACGTCAATAAGAAAAATGTAATATTCTATTTAAAACCATTTAAAAATATTTTTAATTTCTTTTATAAAAATCAAGTGTGTGTTTAAATATATTAAAATCACATTTTAAAGTTAGAAATCATTTCAAAACACTATTTTGATACTATATTAACATTCATAGTACGGTGAGAGAAAATACCACCCACCTTAACAAAAGATAACCAATCTTATGCCAAGTTGTAGACCTCTCCATCATGAGCGCAACGCAAGAAACTGTGTCTGAATCGAACCTCATATACAAAAGATATGGATTTTATAAGAATATTAATATAAAACGTTGATTAATTATTAACTCATAATTACCTTCATTGCCCTCAAATCCATCTTCCCAAATGCAAAATCCCTTTATACACGTATGAACCCACTTCCACCATGCACGTGCACCTCCCTCTCTCCCTTTACGGTTGATGATTTAATGAACGGACTTCGCCGATGGACTGCACTAAGCGCCGTCCTCGCGACAGACCCAAAGTGGTGAAGCTTGGTCGCCTCTTTCAAATCGTGACCTGCCAACCCTTCCGTGATTGTATGAATGTCGAAAATCTCTAGGGGACGCCGCACCTCCTCCGACCAACTCCAAACAATGCACACCACAAGAGAGACTCGATGCCATCCTCGCCTCGGCCTAAATCCACCCTAGCTCCACCAAACCCAAACCCTAGTCGTGGCCCAAAATGTCGAGCTTGGCCAATCACGGCAGCATATCACCTCATCACCACCGAGATGATGTTCTCCTCCATACGAGTTCAACGGATCTAACCTCATCGATTTTTGTGGATCGTGGCACCCGATTTAATTTATGGAAGGGTTAGAGGAAGGGGGTGGCTAATTTTCGTTTACAGGAAATGAAACAATGAAAGAGTGAGAAAGGGGTGGAATAGGTTATGTACATTTATATTAATAGTATACATATAATTAATTTGATTTCTTAAATAAGTCACCATACGTTTCGAGCTCGTACGATCACATGGCACATCCGATTGAAATAAAATTCGTCGACATACATCACCTCATTTTTTCAAAACGAATAGTATAAATTTCGTCGCTATTTGAGACAAACTCCAAGATGATACTTTTATGCCTTTCGAGATCGTTTTGGCAATTGCTTTGTCTGATTTCCAAATATAGTGATATTTATACTCATTTTAATTCACAACGTCGGTACAAACTCAACGGAAGTGGTCTCTAGTCCAAATTCAATCGTATGTAAAAAGTCATATTTTTGGATCTTTAATTAATTAATGATTCAATATTTAAATATTCTATCATTAGAAACACGGATCGTTACAAGGGCCCCAAGGGTCGTTCATGAAAAAGATTCTTCTCTTCTAGCAGTAAATTAAGATCCAGGACTTCATTATGTCCCTCCAAATGTCCTCGTCTTTTATCTTTTCATTTATTCGATTTGGAAGCTTCCAAACAACAAGAGAAGACGGATAAGAGAGGAGCGGTAGTCCTCATCCCTAGGAAAAAGGATAAGGGAAAAGAGACAGAAATGGCAGTTGTCATTATTGACCCCATAAACCCAAACTTTGACGAATTCTAGCAACCTTACTAAATGAGAGATCCTCTAGCCCACTTGCTTACTGAGGCACCCCTTCCTTTACGGAAGCAATTGACCTTATTCCGAACACATTGGGTGGTATGAAGGCCCTGTTAGAGTATCATGCCAAAGTCATCAAGGCCAAGGAGGAGATCAGCAAGAAAAATGTGGAGCAGAATTTAGAGATTTTTGATTCCAGGAAGCAACTGCAACAAAAGGATTTAGACTATAAGAAAGTGGTAGATGCGATGGAGAGGTCTCATACTGAAGAGATTAAGAAGCATGTCGATGAGATTGAGAGGCTTATGGCTACTCATACCGAAGAATTAGAGCAGTTGAGATAGGACCATTCTGCCAACGTCAAAGCCGCCAAGAAAGAATATAACAATAAGGCGAGGCAGCTCTTTGATGATTACAAGAATGTCAAAGACAAGTTCACCAAGAGGCTAGGTGAGCTTTAGGCAAAGATGAAGGGAATAGATCTGAGCATCACCGACCTGAAGGAGTGGGTTGTGCAGTGGAGAGCTGATAGGGTTCCCTCCAAGCAAAGCTCAAGGCCTCATCTGCCACCAAAGATGTCGAAATCTCTAGGGCCGGGAATTTGCAAGAGGAGAAAGATGAATTAAATAGCCAGCTGGATCAGGTGGAGGCGCTTCTGAATGAAATTTACTTTAGAATGTTCACAGAGAAGAGCTTAGCATGGATGGACGACTATCAGGATGTCGTGGTTTCAATCCATAAGTGCCTAATCAAAGAGGCTAAAGTCGCTAGTGGGTAGGGTGGTCCACCTTTTATCCTTGAAGCAATTGACGCTCGCTTCTCAGCAGAGGCGAAGGAAGCTGTTCATCTAGGCTACATCAAGCTAGCTGAAGCTGAAAAAGCCCGAAGGGAAGAGGTGGAGAAAAAAAAAGGATAGTGGCTTGACCTCTAGGGCTATAATGTAGGATCAGATTTTGAAACCGATCATCTACGCTCCTATGCATGATGCTCCTCTAACCATTTCCATGTTTCTTCATATGCATCCACTGTTAGTCAGCCTCTAGAAGTGCCTCCACCTTCAAATTACATTCAGGCTCCTGGCGATATTCTAAACTCTCCCAAGGAGGTAGGATTCTCCTTTATTGTCTATGGGCCACTGACTAGTATGTTTGAGCTTTCTTGTGGAAAAACACATCTGACTGCTCCCCTTATTTCCCTACAAGCGGTTCTTTAGTGAAGGGCCCATCCAGAGTGATTATTACTTTTGAAGCTCTGCCTCCAATAACCATGCCCCCAAGACCCTCCAGCTAATGCAGCTTAGGACGAGATGATTACGGCTCTCAAGGAGGACGTCGTCATCAAAATTATAAGTGCTACAGAGTCCTTTGAAGATTTTGACAGGGATGAAGCTTTGAAGCAACAAGTCCTGCTAAGATTCCCCAAGGAGATGGCAAGGGTTAAGCTTGAAGCCCATGAAGAGCTAAAATGTATAAAGATGAGACAAGCAGAGCTCGATGCAGCTGCCGCCGCCAAGCTAGAGGAGGAGAAGAAAGGAGGCGAGCAGAAAGACTCCACGCGTCATAGTAAGAAGACCATCTCCAAGTCCAAGTCTAAGTGAAGAACTGTGCTCGCGCCCCGTCCGTGTTTTCTTTTGTTTGAGATAGATTGTTGTGTACATTTTTTCTTTGTTTGTATTAAACAATTTTGTGCTCAATCGATTTTGATGTATTAGTGAGGTCGAGCGTATCTTACCCCCTAATACTTGTGATTTTTGACTTATAAATATCTGGATGTTTGACAATTATGATTTGTATGTATGACTCGTATGTCCATTATCCTTGCATGCTCCATTTTTTCCTTTTTCTATTCATTGGTTACTGTGTAATTCCTGTGTGCCTTATGTAAGTTTGAATTGATAGTTACTATTTGCCATCGTCGGGCTTGGTTGTCCGCCATTGGCCGAGTCCTAGCCTGACAGTCAGCGGAGAACCAACCTAGCGGCTGCCATGTTCTTAATGCTGGCAAGTCGGGTTTTCCATGACTTCATCCAAGTGTTTAAGGCTATCAACAACAATGAACTTCTAGGTAGGATCACCCTAGTTTACCATAACCGATGGGAAACTGTGAGCCGATCGTCAATGATGAACATCCTGTTAAGAGTCACTTCGGTCCATAATGCCGGCGAGAAGTTTGAGCCGATCATTAGTGATGGACACTCGGTTAAGGGATCACTATGTTTCACCACTACCGATGAGGATTTTAAGCCAGCCTCAATGACGACACCTGGTTAACAGATCACTTTGGTCCACCACTACTAGTGAGGAGTTTGGGCCAATCGTCAGTGATGGACACTCGGTTAAAGGATCACTCTGGTCCACAAATACCGATGGGAAATTTGGGCCGATCATCAATGATGGACACCCGGTTAAGGGATCACTCTGGTTCACCATTGTCGGGGAGAAATTTGGGCTGATTGTCAATGACAGACACCTGGTTAAGAGATCACTCTGGTCCACCACTACCGATGATAAATTTAGATTGATCATCAATAATGGACACCCGATTAAGGGATCACTCTGGTCCATCACTACAGGCGATGAGTTTGAGGTGATCGTCAATGATGGATACTCGGTTAAGGGATCACTCTGATCCACCACTAACAGCTAAGAGTTTAGGCTAATCGTCAATGATGGACACCCGGTTAAGGGATCACTCTGGTCCACCACTGTCGACGAGAAGTTTGGGTCAATCGTCAATGATGGACACCCAGTTATGGGATCTCTGGTCCACCACTACCAGCGAGAAGTTTGGGTCGATTGTTAATGATGAACACCCGGTTACATCCTCACTTTGGTCCACCACTGCCGGTGAGAAGTTTGAGCCGATCATCAACGATGAACACCCGGGTAAGGGATCACTCTGGTCCACCACTACAGGCGGGGAGTTTAGGACGATCGTCAATGATGGATACCCAGTTAAGGGATCACTCTGGTATCTGCCTGTGAGAAATTTGAGAGGAGACACCACGACAGCATAGTTTTGCCCCCAAGATGAGAAGTCAGCTCTTTGGGCCTATGCAATGTTTTCCTCATAGTGCTAAGGTTAGTCCAACGTGTTCAAGTGGTAATTCAAAACTACATTTTCTAATCATTACCTATCATGAAAAGATTTTATGGAAGGCGCACTTTATTAGAATCCATTTCATAATTGTTTCGATTACAGAATTTCATTACAATTAGAGAAACAGTAGAAATCTAAGTGAAATAATGACGAAGATGGTGTGCATTTCAAGATTTTATAAATATGGCTCTATTTACAGTGCTGAGGATGAAAGCTCCATTACCCAAGTCTTTGTGGATGACGTATGGCCCATCCCAAACTGGGTCGAGTACCCCCGGTCTAGGGAATATTCGCTTTAGCACCCGGTCCCCCTCCTTGAGCGAGCGGTTTGACTTTAGAGTTATATTATGTAGCTATCCTTCGCTTATATGCTTTGGCTTTCAAGGCGGCTTTCTCAAACCTTTCTTCAATCAAGTCCAATGACATGTTCAGTAGCTTCTCATTTTCATTAGGGTCATAGTGAATCCTCCGATGTGATGGCACTACTATCTCCACTAGTAACATTGCCTCTAATCCATATGACAATGAGAAAGGAGTATGTCTTGTTGTTGTCTTGAAGGAAGTGTGGTAGGACCATAATGCCAGCGAAAGTTCGTCCACCCATGCTCCCTTTTACTTTTCTAGCCGCTTCTTTATGAGTGTCCTCAAAATTTTGTTTACCACCTTCATTTGTCCGTTAGCCTGTGGATATGCTATGTCGAGAATCTTTTCTTTACTCCATGTTGCTGGTAGAAACCAGCGAACTGCTCACTGTCAAACTGCAATCCGTTATCCGAGATGATCTGAAGGGGAACTTCGTACCTGCATATCACATTCCTAATAAAAAAGTTCACGACCTTTGCCGCTGACATCTTGGTATGAGGATCGGCTTCCACCTACTTAGTAAAGTAGTCAACCGCCACTATAGCATACTTAGCTCCACCCCGCGCTAGGAGAAGTTCTCCGATTAGATCGATTCTCCAAACTACGAAGGGCTAAGGACTAACCATGTGAGTTAGCTCGATCGGAGGCAACCTAGGAATCTTTGCAAACCGCCCGCACTTATTACACCTAATTGCATACTCCATCATATCATGGTTTAATGTTGGCCAGAAGTATCCATACCACAACACTTTCTTAGCCAAGGTTTGTCCCCATCATGGTCTTCGTAGCTCCCTTGATGTATGCATTCTAATACCTCCTCTACTTTCCTTCTAGCAACACATTTAATAATGGATTAGAAAATCCTCTTTGATACAACACTCCATCCTGAATGATAAAGCAGGGTGCTTTTTGTAGGACCTTCCTAGCTTCATTCCTATTACCTAGTAATTCCCTTCACTCAGGTACCTTTTTAACGGTCCAGGTCTCCTCGCTATTGATAGTTACAACCACATTCACCTCCTCGAAGCTGGGATTATGCAGGGTCATAATGGGTACCGAGACCCAACTCCTGAACTTACCAACTTTACCAACTCATCTGCATTCTAATTCTCCTCCCGAGGAACGTGCTTGATCACGTAGTGTTCCATTTCATTAAGCAAGATCTTCACCTTCTCTAAATAGGAGTTCAAATGCTCTTCCTTAGCCTAGAATTCTCCGAGTACCTGGTTCATAATCAACTGCGAGTCGTTGTGCATGCACGTCAACCTGATCCCCAGCTCCTTCGCTATCTCTAACCCTGCTACCAACGCTTCGTATTCTGCCTCATTGTTTATTGCCTTGAATCCAAGCCATATTGCATAATTAGCTTCTTTCCTTTAGGCATTAACAATACTACTCCTGTACTAGAGTCATGATCATTCGATGCTCCATCTATGTACATCCACCATTTAAGAGCCTCTTCCTCTTGGGGTTTTACTTCATCGTCTAGTATGGTGAACTCAGCGATAAAGTCTACTAGCGCTTGTCCTTTGATCGTAGTTCATGGATGATAGGTTATCTTGTAATGGCTTAACTTGATACTTCATTTGGTAAGTCTTTTCGAAGTATCAAGCCTGTGCAAAACTTGTCTCCAGGGCTGATCTATAAGTACTCGAATGGGGTGCGATTGGAAATAGTGCCCCAACTTTTAGGATGCTATTAATAGACAATATGCCAGTTTCTCCATCTTAAGATACCTTGATTTCAGCCCAGTGAAACGTTTACTCATGTAGTATACTGGATGTTGCACTCGATCTTCCTCCCTAACTAATGCTATGATCAGCGCATGGAATGATACTGCCAAGTATAGATAGAGGTCTTCCCCCTTATCTGGTGTTGAACGAACTGGTGGCTCCTATAAGTGTTCCAACAAGTTTAAGAAAGCGACTAAAAACTCGTTTGTCCATGTGAACTTGTCCTTTTCTTTCTTGAGTGCTTCGAAGAATGGAGCACACTTATCCGTCGTTCTAGATATAAACCTGCTTAGTGCTGCCACCTTTTCATTTAGATTTTGTATCTCTCTTCATGTTTTGGGAATTTCGATGTCTTTTAAAGCCTGTACCTATTCCAAGTTAGCCTCGATTCCCCTTGCTTGCACAATGAATCCCAAGAACTTTCCAAAAGATACCCCAAAGGAACATTTTAGCAGATTCAACTTCATCCCGTATTTTCGCAGAATTTGAAACATATCCACCAAGTGTAGTATGTGATCTTCAACCCACTTTGATTTCATGAGCATATCGTCAACGTATACCTCCATAGTCTTTACCATCTGACTGGTGAACATCTTATTAACCAATCATTGGTACGTCGCTTCTGCATTTTAAGCCCAAACGGCATGACCTTGCAGCAATAGAGCCATAAGTTGGTAACAAAGCTAGGGTGCTCCTAATTGGAGACATGAATCACAATTTGGTTATATCCGGAGTATGCATCCATAAAAGATAGGAGCTCATGCCCGGTAGTTCTATCTACTAGCTGGTCAATCCTCAGGAGTGAAAAGCAGTCCTTAGGACATGCATCATTCAAGTTAGAGAAATCGATGCAGGTCCACCATTTTCCATTTGACTTCTTGATCAGGACTGGGTTTGCAATCCACTCTGGGTACAAAGATTTTCCGATGAAGCCGTTTTCCAGCAATGTCTTCACTTCCTCATTTAGTGTCACCGACCGCTCCGGACCTATACTCTTTTTTTTGTTTCATTGGAGGTTTCCTTAGGTCGACATTTAAAGCATGAAAAGCAATCGAGGGAGAAATCCCACACATATCTGCATGAGACCAAGTGAACATGTCCTGGTTGTCCCGTAAGAATCCAATTAGTTGTATCTTAAGACTCCGTTCCAGACCGGATTCGATTTTCATAAGTCTCATAGGGTCATTTCCATCAACTTCCACAAACTCCATCGCCTCTCCAAGCTCAGATGTGACCCCCTCTCCTCATCCCTCGAGTCAAGCTCATAGTGCAGATCTTTTGTGAACTAGAGAGGGGGCCCTTCCTTTAGTTGCTATGTGAGGGAGTTCTTGTCACAGAAAGCGATCTCTGTGCCCTTCTCTTTTTCCCTCTATTTGTTTTCTCGAAGCTCTGCCACATAGTATTCCTTGGCAGCTTCTTGGTTTCCTTCCACCACTCCGTTCATGGTTAAGCACCATTAGGCTACGACTGCACAGAAGTTCGATAAAGCAGGTCGCCCCAGAAAGGCATTGTATGTCAAAAATTCATCACCAAAATGAAAGTTTGTTTTCGTATAGCTGATCGGGGATGGGTTCCTATCTCGACGAACAAATCCAACCTCCCAAAAGGCATAGTTCCCTCTCCTATAAAGCCATGTAACTGCTAGTTGCATGGTGCAACATCCTCCATAGACAATCCTATCTTACCAAATGTATCTTTAAATAGAATATTTAGTGAGCTCCCATTATAAACTAGAATATGATGCATCTCTGCTTGGCCGAACATAGCTGTAATAACCATAGGGTCGGTGTGTGGGTACTGCTTACCTCGCAAATCGGTGTCACTGAAGGTGATCTTTTCTTGCTCTCGGCACTGGGTCTTGTTTTTTTATTCGTCGCTTACAACATACACATAAGCTTCTCCGTTCTTTAATGAATTTTCATAGCTTTCCATCTTTGCCCAGCTCTTATCGGCTACGTATGGCCTTTTTGCTATAGTGTTGATTACCAATCTCCTATCCTTCTCGTGGTTGTCACTAGATCCCTCGCCTCCATTCCTAAAGGGGACCTGCCTTGGGGCCTGCTTCTCAGGAGTCGGAGGAGCATTCATACTCTTAACATAACTATCCAATTTCCTTCTCCTGATGTGGTCCTCAATTACGTCCCATAGATTATGACATTCATTAGTGTTACGCCCATGGGATTCGCAGAATCTACAATACTTTCTCGTGTTCATCTCTTCTTCAGTTTCCTTCTTTCGCATAGACCCGTTGAATTTGAACTCCCCTTGCACGGCGAGGTAGATGTTTTCTATGGTATTGCTCAAGTCCGTGTAAGTGTCAAACTCGTACTAGGCTTGAACCTTCTTCGCTCCATTTTCTTTCCGTCGGAATTGCTAGGATTGCTATTTTTATTTTTCTCTACACCATCGCCTTCATCATTTTAACCATAGCATTCATGCTATTAGAAGCCTCTGATAATTTAATAGTTGTTCCTGACTACTATCCTGCTACAGCTTCCTATAAACACATGTAATTCGCGGCTTCATAGAAGAAATCATGAAGAGTAGTCATTTCTCCCTAATCAATCTTCGAGCCATCTTATGTCAAGATAGATGCCACTGTACAATACCATAAGGGTCAACTGTTCATCAAATTTCTATACACTACGACTATAGCGTTGAAACGAGTCAAGTATTACAGCAGAGTCTCATCCTCCCATTGCTTCACATCCGACTAGAGTATGGGTCCTTGGGTTGTTCTATATGAACCTTTAATTAGCTGATGAACTTCTCCTTCAACATCTCCCATGAATGAATTAAGCCAGGTGGAAGACGGTAGAACCACATAATCGCCAAATTCGATAGGAAGAGGGGAAAGCACTTACATAAAACTTCTTTTGTTACCCTACTCATTGATATATGCTGCGTATATCGTTGTAGATGCACTATAGGATTAGTCAACTCTAGGTAAGGGTCAATAGTAGGCATCCAGAAGCTCCTAGGATTTTAGGCAATCTCTTTTTCCATAGAAAAAGGGCTACCGACTCTCGCTCTGATTCTGTGCTTTATTTGCTCATGGCGGATACACCTCCTTATAAGTCGCCCCATACGGTCTTCCGGTTCAAGGGATGAACAGAGCTGGGTTGACCTCTCCTGTTTGGGGGTAAGAGGCTTCTTTCATACCTTCTGTGATGACTCATCCTGCGATCTCTGCTTTGTTCACTGCTTTGGGATCATTCATAGTGATAAGTTTGTCTTCCATCAGTTGCTACTTCGGTCAAAATTGGAGAGCGTTTCCTATGTTGGGGAGGTTCGGCCATAGCCGCCCCTGGTTCGTCGCATTCCTCGTTTGGTTTAGTTCTGACTAGTCCTTGAGTGTGGCATTTGACTAAGCCCTTGCTCGAGCTGTTTCCTTAGAGTTCGCTCATCCTACTCGTTGATTTTCCTGATCTGATTTGCCACTATAGTATGAACTCGTTCGTCTCCTAGATCATCGAGACCGAGTTCTCCCTCTGGTTTCAATGTTGTGAGCGGAAACAAGTATGTCATGAATTGATCCACAATAGCTTCCTGCTAGGTAGTGAAGTGGGTGTCGTGATTTGCCACAATCTCTCCAAGTTACCCCTGGTGATGATATCTGGCCCCGATGTATTAGATGATTGGTTGTCTTAATTAGCAACAACTGGATTAACGTTCCTGCTGGCACCCTCGGTCTTGCTCTTAGGTTTTGGAGGCATGCTAAGAAGGTGGTTCCTAGTGAAAGCATCAAAAACGTTTGCATGAAAAATGGACAAACACCTCCAATCGAAATAATAACGGTAGATTCACACGTAGATTTATAGTGGTTCAGCCATAATAGGCCTACATCCATTGTTCATATTTATTCCTTTTCATATAATTCAGCTTTTACAAGAGTTTTGAGATGAGATACAATGAATTATGACTAAAAACATAGATCTGAAACTCGGTTTGGTAATTTCTACAACATAGAGTCTCTTAGCTTCAAAAATTGTCCCATGAATGCCAAATACTTGGATATTTATAGGGGTGAAGAGGTTGTGTGGTTAATCCGGCAACCGAGGAAATTTCTATGTATAAATCACCCAAATCAGATACTTTTGCCTACAAAAGATATGATTACTAATTTCCATATATATGCAGATTTTATTCCATATATGGCTTGCTTGGTTCGGCTGAAAGCTTGATTCGATTCTGGTTAGCCCCGTGAAATGTACGTAGACGTGTTGTTGGGGAAATTCTCACACCTACCTCCTTGGCCCGACTTCTTCCAATTCCTTCTAGTCTGGCTATTCACATGCAAACTCCCTTGTCCAGCGCCTAGCCTACCGAACATGGAATTTCTATTCGGTAGCTTAGATAATCATGTTTGGTACCCAAGGGTGCTGAACGGGATTTCCTATTCGGTACCCAAGGGTTCCAGATAGGATTTTATGTTTAGCATCTTTGAGTCCCGAATAGGGTTTTCTATTCAATATTGAGGGCACCAAATATGGGAGGATCTCCTTGCTAAACCATCATCTCTCTATCCCCTTGTGATGTCCGACCTTCTACTGGCTCCCACGTTGCTACTCCTAGGTCTTGATTCATGGGCGAAATTGCCTATAACACCACCTGAGAGTTTCATGTTGGTTAATAATAACAAGGTTAAACGGGAAATTTCAATGTGTGATGTTACATGATTCTCTCAACTTAAGAATACTATGTAACTTTTATGTGGATACTCCACTTCAATTATAATTAAATCATGGCTTGACAACCATCGAGCGACTATAATTGGGTTTGAGTAGAAGCGTATAAAGTGAAACACTATTCAATAGAGAATTCGTCTCCTCAGCTGTATGAGGTTAATATCACTGTCAACTGTAGTCAGCTTAAATTCAAAATCTTTGGTCTGAGTAGAATGGTTGATAATAAATGTTATTATTGAAAAAAAGATTTTTTTATCGACTAATCTAGTTATGTTGATAAAATTGGAATTTTGACCAATGCCAAATTTTGTATATCCTAAAGTGATATATTTTTGACAAAGAGAACGTTTGTAAATAATCATGACTAAAAGGTATGCTTCAAAGGTATTTGATTTTATAGATGAAGATCCATAAGCGATAAATTTGACCAAACTGTCACGCCACTTGCTAAGGCAACATGTAAATGTTAATATCAAATTGTTCTATATTAATCACTGACTGAACTTACACTCGCAAGTCGCACAACCATATATATGAATTCTTCAAAATACCACATAATTTAATTAGTTTATAATTGATCAGGTAGTGTAGGAACAAGGTTCAAATCTCTTGGTCTGTTAGGATACCTCAATTGCATACATCACTACATTTCCACTTGGCACTTAGCGTAATGATAAACGGCTCGTCTCATCGTGACTTTTCTTGGATTCTCAATACTTTTATCACTCCATCCTCGAATGAAAGGATAAAAATCAAGAACACAATTAGCTATGTCATCCAATAAGCCTTCTAGAATGCGCCAAGAAAAAAGAGTTTTCATCCACATTCGGGGGACATCCACCACTTTTCACTGGTTGGTGAGGCCCTCTTTAATACAAAAAGGAAATGTTTACGGGGGCCAGAAAGACTTGAACCTAACGAACATAACAAGAAAACGGGTTTAGACAATTCTGTCCCTTTTTTGACGTAGGAGATAGATCTAAGGGCCTTAACCCATATTTTTTTATTTATGCATTACAAATTTAGAATTTCTTGAATCCTTCGTTCGACATTAGATCTGCGAATTTCGATAGAGAAAATGCTCAACCAGAGCTATGGCGATATCGAGAAAGTAGAATTTGATGAAAAATACCCAAGGTCTATTCAATTAGCACGAATTTGCGATCTCTTTGGGAACACGAAATATGCTTCAATCTTTCCAATGGTACCATTATTTCTATGCCTATCCCTGAATTCCTTTTTTTGGACTATCTGCATTTAAGAAAATTTAAACGCTCTATGGATAGAGAAAAAAGTGGAGTGTTGGTCAGAGCAAGCCGCCTCCCATTATAAAATAATATAATTGGTAAAATCTCATCCTTCTAACCCACTAGGCCCTTCAGTCTTACAAAGACCACATCCCCTCCCCCAATTGATCGGCGTCGTCGTCACCCTAAGGGCATCCCTTCCCTTTTTAGTTACATATAAGTATACTGGGTGGTTGACTTTATAGACCCACCTATAGCCAACTCTTTTCCTAAAGAAAGAGCGTAACACCCCCACATCTGTACCCATACTATCCAAGAGTATTAAGAGTAATACTTTCGGATAATACAGAGAATAAGACGATATAGGGTAAACACGTGAATATTCCCTTGGGCTAACACTCGTATGTATTTAAACATCAAATATAACTCACCAACAAACGTATACAGTATTAACACAAAGCAATAAACACGTGTGCCTCTAAGAATAATACTTAATATACAATAATTATCAGAGAACACAGAGTCAATCATAGCGGTAATATATAATATCCAATATACAATATATATTCAATATACATCACAATTATATACAGATAGGAGATTATGCAATATAGAATTATAATCCAAAATATAATATATCAAATTTCCTCTAAGCCCAGAAAACACATGAACTAGTCTCATAGTCCCTGTACCTGAAGTGTTTCGGACTGACCCGAGTATTATAAATAACACAGAGGTCAGACTATAACTAAATCAAGGGTTAATATACCTATAATTCAATATCAATGTATAATAATAATATGATAGCACCCATAATGTCAATAACTACTTGATAATATATATAAATATAAATATATATATATATATAAAGCGTATATATAATCATAACATCATAAACAATCCTAAATGTATTATATAATTTCAAAAATATAACAGATCATACATAAAGATGTCATCAGCCACCTCAAAGTAAATCAAATCAAAAGTCATGAAATCAATATCAAATCAGTGAATCATCCATATCTAGGAATCCATCATCAAAATCAAGATATCATCAATAATGAGATATCATCAAGTATAGTTAGGCTATCTCATAACCATGCCCAAACATACCTCTCAATCCCAACAATAATAAAAGTATCATCATCAACATATAATGGGAAAGGCTGCCTAACAATAAAAGATATGAGAATCCATCATACTCTGGACGCCTATCTAGATATAATCTCATATCCTCATATACGAATAAACCAAATTATTATGGATATAACGGGGACTGACTAAAATTTAGACACACGGTCTCTAGTATAGTCAAACTCATCATAGGATAGTGAATAGTATATGCCAATCCACCACACACACATTGGAACCAGATGGGAGATTTATGGCTGCATGCCTGCTCGAGGAACCTAGGGTCAACCAGCCTCCCAGTAATAGCTGGATCTATTCCTACAGTCTTCGGTTACCTCGATGGACACTGTGACCCCATCCACTAATGGCTCGTCAACGCATAGTCTAGGTCAAGACCCTGCTTTTTCTCTATAGGTAACATACTACAGGCCTATGTGACACAAGAGGCTATAGGGCGTGATCCCATAATCAAGCTGCCAGGGTGGATAAAGGCTAATCTGGTTCACTTCCAAAACATAAAGGGAGCTGGACACAAGTGGACAACAGAGTACTTATATCCTATACCTACATATAGCTCTAGATATAAGTCGACACAGGGCTCCTTATAATCCAATACATAACTATGATATACTAGAGCTCTAACCTCTCACCAACACACAACTCTGAACATAAGACAAAACATGGTCATAATATAATCACTATAGCAAGTATCATCACATATACATGAGTAACCCCATTTGCATGACATGTACTTATAAAGAATGCAATGACCTGACTTTTTGATGCTCGAATATCAACATTAATACATTCACGGTATTCGTGTGCCTAGCACCCAAGTGCCAGAAAGACAGAAAGTTAGGGTAAAATAGAAGAAAAAAATAGAACAAGAAAAGAATAACACAATATCAGAATCTCACAGCGGAATGATAATTTATAATACTAAAAGAACAGTACAAAGGGTTACTCTGAATACAAGGTTTCCAGAGTTACAAGACCTGAGTACTATCATAAGCCTGGACACTTATAACTATCTGTCTTCACAACGCTGATATATGTACATAGCTAATACAATACAACAGAAATAGAAGTAGATAGATAATGGAAGCCTCCAGCTCGTCTTCTAAACTCTGAAGCGTCTAAGGTAAAACCTAATACTCAGCCTACTCAAAAGAGTACATGAGGAATTCAGGGAAACAAAAACCAAGCGTCAGACATAAGTCTGGTACGAGAAAAACTCGAGATACATGCAACATGTAATAACTATTGAGACCGTGTGGATTCCTGTAATGATCATCCCATCAAAAGAAACCAACCATTCATTAAGTTTAATACAGTGATATGATAGATAATGTCTATGGTGTAGGATATAATAATATCAAATAGCTGTAATGCTTACATTGGTCACACCATAACATATTATGTTACACTTAATACCGCTAAGGTACGTTCACTTAATGGATTTTCCATTGAGATCTCTTCGGGGAAGTCGAATTCGAACTCCATCCACAAGGATCATAATTTACCTACCGAGCGTCGTATATCTCTAAATAAAATATACCATAAGGAAAACACAAAGGCCCATGCCCGAACATAAACATGAACAACGTGAACGAAATACCATCAACTCCCGATACTAACATATCGATAGGCATACTCTAGATCTGGAGTTGATAAAATCCTATCGTGGGTCAGCCAAAACCCAGATTGTGCAGCCTACTCTGTCTTTAGCCATTTCCGATGTTGTGGTTACGTTCGACATCTTCTACACGAGCCTTTATTACTCGAACAGAACATGAATCCCAGATTGGATTCCTATATCTCGAACAAATCTCGAAACCACACATGGATTCCCACTCCTGAATAGATCATGAACAAATACATGTGTTCGAGCAACCCAAATAGATCTTGAATCCTCACATAGATTCCTTTCTTCAACCGCTTCCAAAACATCGAACTCGTACACTAGTTTTGAAGTGGTATTCGATAAGTAGAACAATTACTGATCCCGGACTCTTCAAAACCAATTGATGAATTTCTGGTAAACTCAATTTCGGTTCTTTAAGAAGTGAGAGCTAGAGACGTTTCATACCAATACTCCTCCCCAAGGGTTCTTAGTGATCATGAAGTCTTTCGATTACTTCCTAAGTTAATATTCAGTCAAGTTCGATAACTGACTGATCGATTATCAATCAAAACAATTGCTTATACAAATCATGGTTCATACGCTTAACTCTTAATATAGTTAGGCAATACTTTTAAAAAGAATGAAATAAATCGTTCGAACTTAAAATCCTTTTTGAAACAATTGAAGTTCAAAGATCAAGGTTAAACGGGGCAGTTTTGCACTAGTGATGTTTTGGCATTTTCGAGATGTTACTTAACCTTTCACCATTCAAGATTTTAATAGCAATAAACATACATAAAAAACAATGCAAATATGATGAGAAATCCCTATGGATCTCTCTACAAAGTTCCATAACAATTGTCAAAAATAAGACAACTCCGAACTGCATCCATAACGACTATCGCTATAAGTGCACTTTCCAATCTAAGTCATATCTCAACCTATGTTCAACAACAACCTATGTGCTTTGTTAAAGGCCTAGTCATATGTCATACAAGTCCATTCAAGTCAATTCAAATCCATATATGGATCCTATGTGCCACTTGTTTTCAAAACAAGAATCAAAATCAATGTTTTCAACATATGTCACTTAACAATTCAAACAACTTTAACACAACAAAATATAATCATATATGAGTTATATTATCAATCCAAGTGGTGATTTAGCTCACCTTAAACTCAAAAAACAACGAAGCTTTAGCACTCAAGTTCAAACCCACGTGCATAGAACTCGTATACTAGTTTTGAAGTGGTATTCGGTAAGTAGAACACTTACTGATCCCGGACTCTTCAAAACCAATTATTGAATTTTGGCAAACTCAATTCTGGTTCTTTCAAAAGCAAGTGAGAGCTAGAACGTTTCATACCAATACTCCTCCCTAGGGGTTCTTATTGGTATAAAATTGTGAAGTCTTTCGTTTACTTCCTAAGTTAATATCAGGTCAAGTTCGATAATCGACTAATCGATTATCCAATCAAAACAATTGCTTATACAAATCTGGATTCATACGCTTAACTCATTTTGACATTCCAACTTAACTATTCCTCACCCAAGAGTGAAGCCAAGTAAGTTTGGGCACTAGTTTCTCCAAGCCTTGCCTAGACAATTCAGTCTTAAATCTCACAAAATAGATAAGTCTACCTCGTCGGCTTTTAGTGTTAAGTATAGTATTAATGATTTCCATAAACAATAAGGAATCAACTCGATTAACACATTTTCGACATTTTCCACTTACCTATTTCTCGGTTAAGAGGAAAGCCTGGTAGGTTAGAGCTCTATTGCTCCATCCCTACTTGACATCAATCTTAACTCTCACAAATAGATATACTTCGTCGGCTTATTAGTGTTAAGCATAGTTAATTACTTTTCTAATAAGTAATTAAAAAATTAACCATTTAGCCATTTAGCAATTATAACCCTTTTTTGAAACAATTAAAATACCTGAAAATACTTATAATAGGTTTTAAAACATTTACTTAAAATATTACTTAAAAATAACAAGTTTGAAAAATCAACAAAACTTGGGAAAAGAACATGTTTTATTCTAAAATTCATTTCTTTAAAAATTCATAACTAATTCTTAAAAATTCATAAATATCTCAAACTACATTTAAAATACTCAAAAATAGTTAGGCAATACTTTTAAAAGGAATGGAACAAATTGCTCGAAAGTAAACTCCTTTCTGAAACAATTGAAGTTCAAAAATCAAGGTTAAACGGGGCGGTTTTGCACTAGTGATGTTTTGGCCGTTTTCGAGATGTTACTTAACTTTTTACTATTCAAAATGTTAATGGCAATAAACATACATATAAAACAATGGAAACATGATAAGAAATCCCTATGGATCTCTCTACAAAATTCCATAACAATTGTCAAAAACAAGACAATTCCGAACTGCATCCATAGCTACTATCGCTATAAGTGCACTTTCAAATCCAAGTCATATCTCAACCTATGTTTTACTACAACCTATGTGCTTTGTTCAAAGCCTAGTCATATTTCATATAAGTCCATTCAGGTCCATTCAAATCCATATTTGGTTCCTATGTGCCACTTGTTTTCAAAACAAGGATCAAAATAATGTTTTCAACATATGTCACTTAACAATACAAACAACTTTAACACAACAAATATAATCCTATATGAGTTATATTATCAATCTAAGTGGTGAGTTAGTTCACCTTAAACTCAACAAACAACCAACCTTAAGCACTTAAGTTCAAACCCAAGCTAGTAAACTCCTTTCCTTCCTCTCACTTCCTTGCTTCACTTGCTCCTTTGCCTCCTCTAGCCTCCTAATGCTCATGGCCCAAGGTAAGTGGCGGAGTATGGCTTCACTTTTTCACAATCTAACTAGGTAGATGGTTTTGTTTTGTGGTGGTAATGTCTCACTCCAAGTTTGAGGTGATTTAGGGATGGTTTGCAAACTATTTGCTTTAGAGAGTTAAGAAGAAGAAGATGATGAAGACATTGAAATTTTAGCTAAAAGCTTAGGAATATTTGTGAATGAATACTAAGGGTGTACTCCTCCCTATATAGGCTTAGGAATGATTCCCTTTAAGCTTGGCTTCACCCCTCCACCATGCCATGAAAGGCTCACCTCCCATCACTTCTCCTTTATGTCACTTCTCCTTTATGGCTAATTCTTATACCCTTCTCATAATATTATCTCTTATCCTAATAGAAATTTCTAGAACATTCCATGCTTTATGAAGAGGAGAGTGTGTTAATTAGTTGCTAATATGCTCATTTGATCATTAGTTAAGTGCACGATAGTTCGAATAACTTATAGCGATCGAAAAGCTGTTTATCAATAAACCGATTTTCGGTCACATTATCGATATTTCTTCGAAGAATATATTTTTGTAAACTATTTTCAAAAAAAGTTTCTTAACATTATTTAATAATTAAATTATGTTAAACAAGGTTATAAAATCATATTTATAACACTTAAACATTATCCAAAATGTATCGATATTCGAAGACGAAGTGTTCGAATTTCCGGGTCGCTACATTCTCCCCTACTTAGAACATTTCGTCCTCGAAATTCAACAAGAAAGATAATCAAAGAAGATAAAGGAGATACATATATATAACACTAGTGAAAATTATATACAAACTAAAATGCAACTCAAATACAAACTAAGATGAGAAAACTTTAGTCTAAGAACAAATCTGGATAGGATTCCCTCAAACTATCCTCGGTCTCCCACGTACAATCCCAAGCATCCTCGCTCCATTGTACCTTGACTAACTTTACCACCTTAGTCCTCAATTGCTTTGTATCTCTATCAACAATACATACAGGCTACCTCAACACAGTCAAATTTAGCTTAATCTCCAAGTCTTCTTGATGTGATGCTTCCACTGTCACCGAAGGATCATGCATAAACTTATGCAAATGTGATACATGAAATACATTATGCACACCCAATAGCCTAATCGGTAACTCGACTCTATATGCGATTATACCAATCCTCTCAAGAATCAGGAACGGTCCTATATATCGAGGAGCCTACTTCCAAGCCCTTCCAAACCAAACTAAACTTCTCATTGGAGAAACCTTTACAAATACAATGTCTCCAACTGAGAAATCCAAGTCTCTATGCCTCTCGTCTGCATAACTCTTTTGTCGATTCTGCGCTTCCTTGATTTGCTTTCGAATCTCTATAACCTTATCTGATGCCTCTTCGATCATATCTAGCCCAAGCACAAGACCATCTCCAGGTTCTACCCAACACGATGGAGATTTGCAAGGCCTTCTATACAACGCTTCAAATGATGCCATTCCGATACTGGCTTAATAACTATTATTGTTTGAAAACTCAACAAGTGGTAAGTGCTCTTCCCACGAACCTCCAAAATCCAAAATGCATGCTCGAAGCAAGTTCTCCAACACTTGGTTCACCCTTTCTATTTTCCCATCCGTCTACAGATGGTAAGCGGTACTCAAACTAAGCTCGGTCCCTAATGCTTCATGAAAACCCTTCTAGAACTAGCTTGTGAATATCGGATCTCTATCACTCACGATATCACAAGGAACACCATGCAACCTGGCGATCTCCTTAACATATAACTTAGCCAAACTAGAAGCTATCCTCATAGTAACGGGTAAGAAGTGCATGCTCTTGGTCAACCGATCCATAATAACCCACACAACTTCGTTACCCCTCGTTGACCTAGGCAATCCATCGATGAGGTCCATAGAAATATGCTCCCACTTCCACTTTGGAATCTCAAGTGGCTGAAGCAGTCCGGCCGTTTTTTTGATGACTACCTTTTACTTGTTGGCAATTAGCACACCTGCTCACACAGATTGAAATATCCCTCTTCATACCCTCCTACTAGAACATCCTCTTCATGTCTTGATACATCTTAGTGACCCCAGGATGTATTGTCAACCTAGAATGGTGACTCTCTACTAGGACTTCTTTCCTAATCCTATCAACATTCGGGACGCACAACCTATCGTTCATTCTCAAAATGCAACGGCTATCCATCTCGAATCCCGGCCACTTCTCCGGTGCCTCATTCTCACTTACATTCTTAGCTGTCCTAGCAAATGAAGATCTTTATGCTGATTCCCTTCGATACGACTAATTTGAGTCAGACGAACCTCAACATTCGCCATAACTGCATACCTCTTACTGTGTGCATCAGCTACGAAATAAGCTTTCCCTGGAGTAAAAAATATCCATATCATAGGCCGCAAGAAACTCCAACCACCTTTCCTGCCTCATGTTCAAATCCTTTTGCGTAGAAAGATACTTCAAAGACTTATGGTCCGTGTATAATTCAAACCTTTCACCTAGCAAATGATGCCTCTACATACTTAAGGCAAATACCATCGCTAACAACTCCAAGTCATGAGTTGCATACCTAGCTTCATGCGGTTTAAGCTGCCGACTTGCATAAGCGATAACCCTCCCATGCTGCATCAACACAACACCTAGGCATGTTCCACATGCATCAGTGTAAACAGTCAAACCCTCACCTCCATCTAGTAGAGTAAGAACAGGAGCACTGATCAACTTTTCCTCTAGCTCTAAGAATGCTTGCTCGCATTTATCCATCCATATAAATTTGACATCTTTCTTAGTCAAATTCGTTAAGCGAGAGGCAATCTTTGAGAAATCCTATATGAGTCTCCTGTAATAACCTGCCAAACCTAGAAAACTTCTAATACCTGTTGCACTTTTTGGGCTCTTCCAGTCCTAAACGGCCACAACCTTAGTGGGATCAGTAGAAATACCATCTGCCCGAAACAACATAACCTAAGAACCTAACTTCCAAACGCCAAAAATGACACTTCGAGAACTTAGCCTTCAACACATGCCCACTTAGTGTTCTTAGAACAATCCTTAGATGGTACGAATATTACTTCTCGGTCTTAGAATAGACCGGAATATATTCGATAAAAACACGGACAAACTTATTCAACACATCTTGGAAAACTCGATTCATTAAGTCCACGAAATATGCTGGAACATTAGTTAGGCCGAACGGCATAACTAACCACTTATAAAACTGGTTGGATCTAAAAGTGGTTAAGGATACACTCTCCTCTGCCACCCTTAACCGATGAAACATTGTAGCAAGGTCAAGCTAAGAAAATATTCGAGCTCCATGGAGCTCATCAAACAAGTCCTCTATCCTAGGCAAAGGATACTTGTTCATAATAGTTCTCTTATTAAGCTCGTGATAATCTACACACAATCTTAAGGAAGCATCCGCCTTTGTAGCAAAGACGACAGGCGCTCCCTAACTTGAACGACTTGGTCGGATCAAGCCCTTCTACAACAAATCACTAACCCGATTTGTTAGCTCCATCCTCTCCTTTAGTGCAAGTCTACGAACATACAATATAATAGGTTACACATCCTTTACTAAATCAATGCAAAATTCTATCTCCTTATGGGGTGATAAATATGACACCTCTTCAAAGACATCCATAAATTCCTGAACAATAGGAATAGAACCCAACTCCTCCTCTACCACATCAAGAAAATAAAGAAAACTAGTCATACGTGAGCTTGGTCCCTTACAATCAATAGTCAAAGCCTTCCTCCCCTGCTTCAATACTATGGTTCGCTTATCATAATCCAAGACTGCGCTATTCCACGATAACCAATTCATCCCATGTAGAACATCAGAACCCATAAAACCCAGGATATACATATCGCAAGGAAAGAGTCATTCAAAATAAGAGATCATAATTCCTAAACAAACCATACTAAGATTGGCCGAGCCCCCAATAGGTTTGACACACAAATAGAATCTGAAGCTATAGTTGGTTCAAGTTTTAGTTTCTCAACAAGAGTACGAGAAATGAAACTTAAAGAAGCACCAGTATCAAATAAGCCATGAACAGGAATGCCACAAATAGATAGAATACCTTCCAAAACTTGCTTTACTTTTGCTACAGTGGAAGTGGAAGGTGCTGAAGCTAGTGCAAAAGATTGAGTTTGCTTTCCCTTGCGAAGCATCAGACACTCCCTAGCAAAATGCCCTGGCATATGGCAGTTGTAGCAGCTCTTGGGTGCAAATCGTGCCTTGGCTATTTGTGGCTATATCTTCATTGCCTTAGCAATAGGTGCCGTAACCAATGGTGCCTTCGCCACTTGTTTCTCCCCAATTGATGGTCAGTTCCGCACAAGATGCCCCTTCTTCCCACACTTATAACAAATGAGACCAGAAATATCCCTAGGTAGAGGAAACTTCCGCTTGTTGTTTCAACCTGGTGAAGCAATGGACGGCTTCAAATCCAATCTCTCAAACCTTAACCCCTTGTTCACCAGATTCATATAAGACCCCAAGATGTGATTAGTCATATTATCGTTGAACTCCGAACACATCCATACGATGAACATCTCATTCCTCTTTAAAGGTGCATCTACCAAACCAGGTCCGAATCAAGATAAGGTAGTGAATCGGTTATCATACTCTACCACTTTCATGGCCCTGGCTTTAAGTCGAGGAAGCTTCTAATCAACAAAGTCTTCCCGGCTTTCGAGACAAACTTCACCTCAAAACCTCTTTAAGTTAGGCCCAAGAAAAGTCATTCTCTTGGACACCAGTAGTGATAGAACTCCACCAATCCATGGCCACATCTGTCAGATGTCGTGATGCCAACCGACGCTTCATCAGGTCATCTAACTCCATATCCCTAAATATACGGTCACATAACTTAATCCAAGTCTGTACTTCTATGATCATCTTCGTACCACTAAACCTCTTACCTCTTAACCTCTCATAATCATGATAGAGCAAAGCGAAGTTCACCCAAGGTCTGACTTGTAAGACATCCTCTATAG
This sequence comes from Allium fistulosum, assembly GCA_030737815.1. Classification (NCBI taxonomy): domain Eukaryota; kingdom Viridiplantae; phylum Streptophyta; class Magnoliopsida; order Asparagales; family Amaryllidaceae; genus Allium; species Allium fistulosum. The sequence goes on along the minus strand of CM060904.1, from coordinate 1,184,894,358 downwards.
TATGCACCCTTGGTTCTTTGACTGGAGCAACATTCCCTGGTACTCAATCTCCAACCTTAGTGATGGTACAACCCCGACCAACTCTACCTCTACCTCCTCGAGCATTGACAGACCTAGTACTCATGATGCACTACCTAAACATAGCAGAATATATTTAGGATATGAAAGGATACAGTTATTAAAAGAAAGAGATTATTCCTAAAGAAAGCTGAAAAAGGAGTATAGGTTTATAGAAAATATAAATACGCTCTCTCTTATACACTCGACTCATTTTAGGGTGTCGCTTACCCTATCTCCAATGATCCATACCTAACCAAAGCCAAGGTGTTCGCTTAACCTTGGGCTATGATGCCAAGTGTAACGACCCAACTTTTTGACCCTTGAATGTAGACACTAGTACATCCATGGTATTCGTGTGCCGAGAACCTAAGTGCCGTAAAGACAGAAAGTTAGGGTAAAATAAAAGAAAAAGAATAGAACAAGAAAAGAAGAACACAATATAAGAATCTCATAGCATAATGATAATTTATAATACCAAAGAACAGTACAAAGGGTTACTCTGAATACAAGATTTTCAGAGTTACAAAACCTAAGTACTATCCTCAGCCTGGACAGCTATAACTACCTATCCTCACAACGTTGATATATGTATATAGCTAATATGGTACAATAGAAATAGAAATAGATAGATAATGAAAGCCTCCAACTCGTCTTCTGAACTCTGAAACGTCCAAGGTAAAACCTAATACTCAGCCTACTCGAAAGAGCACATGAGGAGTTTAGCGAAACAAAAACCAAGCGTCAGACATAAGTTTGGTATGAGAAAACTCAAGATACATGCAACATGCAACATGTAACTATTGAGACTATACAGATTCCTGTAATGATTATCCCCTCAAAAGAATCCAACAATTCATTAAGTTTAATATATAGTGATATGATAGATCATGTCTATGGTGTAGGATATAATAATATCAAATAGCTGTGATGCTTACATTGGTCACACCACAACAAATTATGTTAAACTCGAAATCGCTAAGGTACGTTTGCATAATAGATTTTCCACTGAGATCTATTCGGAGAAGCCAAATCCGAACTCCATGAATAAGAATCAGAAGTTACCTACCTAGCATCGTATATCTTTAGATAAAATATACCATCAGGAAAACATAAAGGCCCACGCTCGAATGTAAACATGAACAACGTCAACTAAATACCATCAACTCCCGGTACCGACATATCGATAGGCATATTCTAGATCTAGAGTTGATAATATCCCATCGTGGGTCAGCCAAACCCCAGATTGTGTAGCCTACTCTGTCTTTAGCTACATTCAATGTTAAGGTATGTTTGACATCTTTCACATGAGTCTTCATTACTCGAACAGAACATAAATCCCAGATTGGATTACCGTATCTCAAATAAATCTCAAAACCACACGTGGATTCCCACATCCTGAATAGATCATGAACAAATACATATATTTGAGCATCTCAAACAGATCTCGAATCCCCACATAGTTTCCTTTCTTTAACTGCTTCCAAAACATAGAACTCGTATACTAGTTTTGAAGTGGTATTCGGTAAGTAGAACACTTACCGATCCCGGACTCTTCAAAACAAATCGATGAATTTCGACAAACTCAATTCCGATTCTTTCAGAAGCAAGTGAGAGCTAGAACGTTTCGTACCAATACTCCTCCCTGGGGGTTTTTATTGGTATAAAATTAGGAAGTCTTTCGTTTATTCCTAAGTTAATATTAGGTCAAGTTCGATAATCAACTAATCGATTATCCAATCAAAACAATTGCTTATACAAATCTAGATTTATACGCTTAACTCATTTTCGACATTCCAACTCAACTATTCCTCACCCAAGAGTGAAGCCAGGTAAGTTTAGGCACTAGTTTCTCCAAGCCTTACCTAGACAATTCAGTCTTAAATCTCACAAAATAGATAAGTCTACCTCGTCGGCTTTTAGTGTTAAGTATAGTATTAATGATTTCCATAAACAATCAGGAATCAACTCGATTAACACATTTCCGACATTTTCCACTTACCAATTCCTCGGTTAAGAGGAAAGCTCAGTAGGTTAGAGCTCTATTGCTCCGTCCCTACTTGACATCAATCTTAACTCTCACAAATAGATATACTTCGTCGACTTATTAGTGTTAAGCATAGTTAATTACTTTTCTAATAAGTAATTAAACAATTAACCATTTAGCCATTTAGCAATTCTAACCCCTTTTTTGAAACATTTAAAATACCTAAAAATATTTATAATAGGTTTTAAAACATTTACTTAAAATATTACTTAAAAATAACAAGTTTGAAAAATCAACAAAACTTGAAAAAAGAACATGTTTTATTCTAAAATTCATTTCTTTAAAAATTCATAACTAATTCTTAAAAATTCATAAATATCTCAAACTATGTTTAAAATACTCAAATATAGTTAGGCAATACTTAAAAAGGAATGAAACAAATTGCTCGAACTTAAACTCCTTTCTGAAACAGTTGAAGTTCAAAAATCAAGGTTAAACGGGCCGGTTTTGCACTAGTGATGTTTTGGCCGTTTTCGAGATGTTATTTAACTTTTTACTATTCAAAATTTTAATGCCAATAAACATACATATAAAACAATGCAAACATGATAAGAAATCCCTATGGATCACTGTACGAAGTTCCATAACAATTGTCAAAAACAAGACAATTCCGAACTGCATCCATAGCGACTATCGCTATAAGTGCACTTTCAAATCCAGGTCATATCTCAACCTATGTTTAACTACAACCTATGTGCTTTGTTCAAAGCCTAGTTATATTTCATATAAGTCCATTCAAGTCCATTCAAATCCATGTTTGGTTCCTATGTGCCACTTGTTATTAAAACAAGGATCAAAATCAATGTTTTCAACATATGTCACTTAACAATTCAAACAACTTTAACACACCAAAATATAATCCTATATGAGTTATATTATCAATCTAAGTGGTGAGTTAGTTCACCTTAAACTCAACAAACAACCAACAACAAACCTTAAGCACTTAAGTTCAAACCCCAGCTAGTAAACTCCTTTCCTTCCTCTCACTTCCTTGCTTCACTTGCTCCTTTGCCTCCTCTAGCCTCCTAATGCTCTCAGCCCAATGTAAGTGGGGGAGTCTGGCTTCACTTTTTCACAATATAATTAAGTAGAAGGTGTTTTTATATGATGGTAAGGTCTCACTCCAAGTTTGAGGTGATTTGGGGATGGTTTGCAAACTATTTACTTTAGAAAGTTAAAAAGAAGAAGATGATGAAGACATTGAAATTTTAGCTCAAAGCTTAGCAATATTTGTGAATGAATACTAACGGTGTACCCCTCCTTATATTGGCTTAGGAATGGTGCACTTTAAGCTTGCCTTCACCCCACCCAACCATGCCATAGAAAGCTCACCTCCTATGACTTCTCCTTTATGTCTCTTCTTCTTTATGTCACATCTCCTTTATGACTAATTTCTCTTATACCCTTCTCATAATATTATCTCTTATCCTAATAGAACTTTCTAGAGCATTCCATGATTTATGAAGAGGAGAGTGTGTTAATTTGTTGCTAATATGTTCATTTGATGATTAGTTAAGTGCACGATAGTTCGAACAAATTATATCGATCGAAAAACTATTTATCGATAAACCGATTTTTGGTCACATTATCGATTTTCTTCGAAGAATATATTTTTGTAAAAACTTTTCAAAAACAAGTTTCTTAACGTTATTTATTAATTAAAAGATGTTAAACAAGGTTATAAAACCATTTTATAACACTTAAACATTATTCAAAATGTATCGATATTCAAAGACGAAGTGTTCGAATTTCCAGGTCGCTATAAAGAATAATCAAACAAATAACGTAACAATGTCCCATACCACCACATGTTCTTCGAATGATTATTCAATGCTTATAAACTATACTCAATACACACTAGGTATCTCTATAGGACAAGTCCGATGAATAACCAAAAAAGTGTTGCCGGAAGTCCCATACCAGACGGTATCACTAATTCGTTTATTCAAATTTCTCGTCACACAGAAATGAAAAATACACAAATACAATACTAAAATTAATCATATAAAAATATATACAATGTATTATAGATCTCAAATAATGTTATATAAGACATATAATACAAAAGTAATCCAAATAAATATTTAAACATCATCATAAAATAATTTCACAAGTCTATTTTATAACTTAGGATCATCATTAAATATCATAAAACCATTAGATAATTCAAAATAAGAATATACTAAATCTTTATAAATTTCTACATGAATCGTAATATTATTAAACTACCTCATACTATTAATGAACATCTCAAAATGACTTGTAAAATCAAATATTAGTCATTACAACCATTTCATAACTTTCTATAAGTAAATACTATATCAAAATAAAAATTAACTTCCAAGATAAGTTCCAATATACTTCAAATCATTTGATTATAGATAATTCAAATCTTTCTCCATGTATAATTAAGATCACTATTAACTATATTAATATCACTTAATAGCATTGAAAAGCAATTTCATAATTTAATGATTAATAAACCGTTCTCTAAAATGAAAACCAAACATTAAATCATAATAACATATATATACAACTAAATAAATTACTAAAACCATTAATAGGTCGACTGAAATAGAGAATTTCTTTTGGGTTAGGATTTTGTACTAGTCTAGTCGACAGAATATTTTGCTCATTCGACTGAATATGGTTTTAGTCTACTGAATTTTATTTTATCTACTAAATTTTGGATACATTTCTTGGGTTTCGATTTTACACTAGTTTAGTCGATTGAATTTTTTTCTCAGTCACCTGAATTACCAGAATTCAAAGAAGAATGAATTTTAATAATTCTTATCTTTTGATTACACAAGTAGTTTCTCTCTTTTTTAATGTTTATTAACTTCTATTTACTTTTACTCCAACTATACCAATGATGAACAATTCTCATATACGAAGGTGTGTTCATTGTACTTCCAATGTGTAACTTGATCATTATCTTATTATCACTAAATCAATTCAAACATAGTTATAAGTAGGAGAACCCACCTTGAATTGAAGATCATACTAGCTTTCCTTCCTCTTTGAGCCTTCTCTTCATGAATTCTTCAATTCAATTTGGATGGGTAACTCTTGTGCTTCATTATACTATTTGGTGTAGATTGTTAAATTGAAGCATGATTTTTTATTGTATTAATTATTGGGAATTAATGTGGATTTAATTTCAGAATTTAGAGTGAAAGATTTTTAACAAAAATGCTAAAATTTCATATATGTAAATTGGAGGGATTGAGCTATATTTATAAGAGAGGGTGAAACCTCTAGAGTTGGAAAACTCTAGAATACCTTTTCTTGAAAACAATTTATTTGTTTTGGGTTGGGTTTTATTCAGTTGGGCTAGTTGAATATAAATATTTCTTATCTTATTTTGTTTACATGAAAATAATATCAACATCCCAAAAGCCATAATTGTTTACATGAAGTCTTAATGGACTTGGGCTTGTGCAGTAACCTTTCGGATTAAAATCTTAACATTTTAATAAACTAATTTCCATCAGATTCTCAAATCATTTCTTTAATCACATGTTAATTAATTCCAAAAATCCTAGTTAGTTTGTTAATAAATATTAACTATCGTTAAATAATTGCTACTTAACAACAGGTTGTTACAGACTCCCCCTTAAGAAAATTGCATTCTCGTAATTTCTATTTAGGGAAATCTATAACTAGATAGATAAATTCTATCTCATCCACACTATTGGTTATTTACATTCAAATTCATAGTACTCTATTGTCACTATTACAGGTTAGCACATACTGTAAGCTGCTTCAACCGTCAAGTACATAAATAAAGCAATACCAATCAATGATTAGACCTTTCATCGGTGGCAAACATGATTCAAATTATTATCTTCCTTGCCCATTGCTCATGCTCGTGGACTATGAGTTTGTGTGAAACTCATTTGAAAGATTCAAATAATATCAATATTAGAAAATACCATATGTTGATGCCAAAAATGGGCATCAACACCCAATAGAATCTAGTAGAGATTAATGAAGAATGAAATTAAAATAGAAATCATAAACGAACACATAGATTTTTGTAGTGGTTCTTGGCCTAGTCCATTTTATATTTTTATTGATCTTCCACTCGATTATGATTACAAGAGTGTTTGGATCAGCTAGGATCCATTAGTACAAAAGAGAAGAATAAAAATGGTAGAGCCTCGGCCGAGAAAGCAGGATTCCTTTTCTGACGCCATGCCTGCTGTATTTATAAGGGAAGACATGCACAGATCGGACTGAAATTTTGGCAAAAGGTTCGGGAGACCAAGACGAGGCTACCCAAAAATTTGCAGGCACATCGAGGCCCACAATAGGGATCAGTATCGATCCTTCTTAATGCATCCAAATGGGATGTGATCCTTATGAGGGATGACCCATGGTGTTAGCTACTTGCTCCCCAAATTTTGTGAAATTTCGACGTACAGTTTGTGAGATATCGCATTTTTCGTGAAGTAGTGTTGCTTGAATTCTGATTTCTGTCGATCCCTCTAGAGGGATAGGTATCGATCCCTCCAACTTGCTCCAAATGCCATGCGATCCCTATGGGGTGTTCCATATGTTATAATTAGCTTATACTCTAAGTTTCATGTTGATAACATTTGTAGTTTTTGAGTTATTGACCGATCGTTGTGGCAATATGTAGTGAAAGCTGAATATGGACGATCCCTTTTATACCGATTCATTTTAATAGGTGAAGTAATTTGCTCATAACTTGAGCATACGAACTCCAAATGATTTAAAACTTGAAATGTAGCCTCATGGGGATTTCCTTGTCACTCAATAATGATCTTACCAAATTTGGGACAAAAATTGAGGATATGTATCGATTCCCTAGGGAAAGGGATAGGAACCGATCCTTGCCTAGGGGAGGCATTATTCCATACTTAGAATATTCTAGAGAGTCTATCTCTTAGCCTCGGTTGATCATCGCTTCATATCACTGCCTGTGCTTGATCTTTAAGCCTAATAATCATCTCTTTGGTATGTCTTCCTCGATGATTGTCTAGTCTTACTTTTCCAGTCGGTCTGAATATAGCCGAGCCAAAAGGCCGGATAACACTTGCCCCCCAAATTATGTCTTGTTGCGTACATGACGTGCTTTGGATTGAAGCAAGTTAGAGTCGCTATAAAGAAATCCATTCAGTTTCCTGAATTGTCACTATCCTTCTGTTGAATTATCTTCCGAAAGTGTTATCGTCTTGGTCTCCCGAACCTTCTGCCAAAATTTTAGTCCGATCCGTGCACGTCTTCTCCTATAAATATAGCAGGCACAGCGTCGGAAAAGGGATCCTGCTTTCTCGACCGAGGCTCTACCATTTTTATTCTTCACTTTTGTACTAATGGATCCTAGCTGATCCAAACACTCTTATACTCATAATCAAGTGGAAGATCAATAAAAATATAAAGTGGACGTAGGCCAAGATTGCCCACTATAAAAATCTGTGTGTTCATTTATGATTTCTATTCTGTTTTAATTTCGTTCTTCATTTAATCTCTACTAGATTCTATTGGGTATTGATGCCTATTTTTGGCATCAACATTTTGGTGCTTTCACTGAGAATCAAATTCTCAACTTGACTGGATCTCATCATCCACTTGTGGATTCCCATGTTTGCGAGATAGATCCAGCATTCTACCGATAAACTTCCTATTCTACTCAGATTTGAAGGAAATCTAAAGGAAGCTGATAGCCATGGTTAGAGGAACTAAGTCTACTTCCCATGTTTTTGGAGGATTTGATTATGCTAGCAGTCTTGTTTGGAGTTGTTCATGTGTTCATGTCCATTTGGAAGGGATTGGATTCACTCATGTATGCAAGTTCTTAGGATCAGATGCTGAAGTTTGCACTTAAGTTAGTCAAAATAGCCGATCCCTTTGTCATGGCAAAAATGGCCGATCCCTTTCTCAAGGCCAAAATAGCTGATCCCACTCTCAAGGCCAAAATGGCGGACCCCTCCATACCTATTACCGATTTGTATTTACATGTACTTGGTCAATACCGATCCTTCCAAAGACATCAATACTGATCCCTCCGAAACAGCTATACCGATCCCTTCAACATATATGTATACCGATTCCTCCAGTATATATACCGATCCCTCTACAAGGTATATATATATTGATCCCTCTCCAAGGTGTATATACCGGTCCCTCTCCAAGGTATGTATACCGATCCCTCTGATAACTATATATACCGATCCCTTTACAAGGTATAAATACCGATCCCTTTCCAAGGTCTATATATCGATCCCTCTCCAAGGTATGTATACCGATTCCTCTGTAAAGTATATATTCTGATCCCTCTACAAGTATACCGATCCCTCATCCACTTACATGACCGATCGCTCCTCTATCCAGTACATTCCGATCCCTCACCATTCCATTGCGACCGACCCCTATACATGCTTTGTCTTCTCCAACTCATCACAACTGACTTTGCAATTGATTCCTCACCGATCCCTCCAACATATACACCAACCCCTCTACGAAGTATATATACCGATCCCTCTTCAAAGTATATATACCGACCCCTCTACAAATCGGTTCACAACCAATCCCTCTGGCAGATCCCTCGTTCACGTCCCCATAGTCGATCCCTCTTATATGGCAAACTACCGACCCCTTACCAAAGCAATTTAGCCGATCCCTATACTACCGATCCCTATGTCGCATTTGTCCAGAACCAAACCCTTGTTTAACCGGTCCCCTGCATTCTAGATTCGGAACTCAACTTAAACACGGTGCATTCTATCCACTTCCCTTACGTCCTGTGACTGACTGGGGAATAGAGGATCAAGCAGCATCTTTTGAATTGCAACCAAGGAACATACAAGCAACCACTACTTGAACGATACTCCCAAAGGTTGGAGAACATAGGTGATGCGACTCTACGCAAACCTAAGAAACTTTGGCCCAAAGCCAAACTCGGGTAAAACCAAAATTTTCTCCAAGAAAATGCCAAGATGGCTCCAAGCATCATTCTTCACCGACCCAACACTTCGAGTTCAGTGACTCCAAGCAAACCAATTACTGACTCTAAGCAAAGAGCAGATTTTCTTGGGTCTGACTCCAAGTAACTTACCACTGATTCGTCAATACCGGTCCATCTTGCTTTGCTCATATCTCAGGCATGCATACATCATTCATAAGCATAACAAGTAGCTGTAACTTAAAAACGAACCAGATTGACAATGGTGGAAGCATCTCCCTCATTCGAAGCCTATTCATTGAAGCCGTTCAGTGTGCAGAATATCCAAGGAGATTAAATGTACCATCATTCGGTTTATTCAGGGAAAACCGACCCTGGACTACATCTCATGAAATTCAAATGGCATATGAATTCCGTCAGCGCAATATATGCCATCGAATGCATATTCTTTCCTATATTCCTTGAAGGTGTATTGATCATGCGGTTTATGCGATTATCACCCAAATCCATCTCCTCATCCAATCAATCATATCATAAGTTTGTCAAGTAGTTCAAAATGCATGCGACTCACACCAAGGATGTGATGTCATTATCCAATTTATTCTAGATGTAAGGTGAGCCACTCAAAGGCTTTCTATAGAGATTCAATGTCGTCGTCATCACTAAAGCGAGCAATCCCAATAAGGATATCATACTGATGGCGTTGATGAAGGGAATCGATCCCTAGACAGATTTTGGTAGCTAGTTAGCTGGAGAGCCTCTTACGACCTTGGATCATTTCTATTACAAAGTGAATCAAAACCTAAGTAAGGAGGAGGTAGAGCAGACTAGGAGAAAGAACAATATATGCACGTTGGCTAAGGACTAAAATTCTAGGAGACGACCCAGAATCTCAAAATTCGACTCACATACTCCTTTGAACGATTCAATCAAAAACATCTACTTTGAGACTCACAACTCAAAGCAGTACTAGAAACCAGCCTCGAGAGAGTCCACTGAAACCCAAAAGAAATCAGGGAACATCAGATGCCTATCAATAAAGAATTTTGATTATCAATTGGACCGCTGACGGTCGACTTCCAGCTGAGAAGGGCTTGGACAAAGTGGAACAGCGAGCATACGACATTGCTTCACTTATCAATGAGATTTATTTCGATCTTCTTTGAATTATTTATATTTCAATTTCAACTGTGTTGTAAACTACTACTAACTTGAACTAAACTACTTTCAAATGATGCAGGTGACCAAGTACTTAGAGTTGGGCGCCAACCAATCTTCGCGGACCATAATCGGACCTTTGGAGTTTCATTAAGATAAGCGTGATTCAACCACTCATCAGCTACCATATGCCCTGACTTAGGGCCAATGACTCGAAATGGAAAAACCCGACAAGGTCAGGATCCAGCAAAAAGTGGACACGACTGATTGTCCACTCATCAACTTCCACGCCTGACTTGGAGACCAAAGAAAGAGTTGGAGTGGATGCAACCTAAACATCTACTCCCCAGCTCATACTTGAAGTTCGCCAAAATACTTATGCCTCTCCCGAAGCTCAGCATGACCAAGGTCTAAATAAAGTGGACGCGATTCGACCGTCCACACATTAACTCCTGCCCTAAACACAGGAGGCAGTTCGAAAGCTCGACTTAAAGTAGGCATGACCGACTGCCTACTCATCAATCACCACCCTCAACACGTGGACACGACTACAGCTTAAGGTGAATGTGACCTGACCGTCCAACCCAAGCATGGATGTGATCCGACAATCCATCGCCCACTCCCTTCATTGACTTGACAAGAGGAGCTACAACCACCAAGCGAATATGAATCAATCATCTCACTTGCCAAGTTCTGTCCTTCATAGTGCGGGCAGAATTCCATTCCATGAATGAACATGATTCGACCGTTCATTCTATAACTCTTACCTCGACTTGGCAGATGGAGTGTAAATCAAAAACGGGTGTGATTGACCACCCATCAAACAACTCTAAGTCCCCAGAGTGCGGACTGGAGTGTAAACATAAATCGAGAAGATACCGACTGCCCATGAAACAACTCTAAGTCCATAGAGTGCGGACTGGAGAATAAACATAAATGGGCGGATATCGACTGTCTACAAAACAACTCTAAATCCCCAAAGTGCGGACTGGAGTATAAACATAAATCGTGCGAATAGCGACTGCCCACGAAATAACTCTAAGTCCCCAGACTGTGGACTGGAGTATAAACATAAATCGGGCGGATACTGACTGCCTGCAAAACAACTCTAAGTCCCTAGAGTGTGGACTGGAGCATAAACATGAATGAATAGATGAGGGGATTTCGACCGTTCTCTATTTCGCAAAATAACACTAAGTCCTCAGAGTGTGGACTAGAGTATAAACATGAAAGAATAGATCAGTGGATTTCGACCGTTCTCTATTCCGAAAAACAACTCTAAGTCCCCAAAGTGCGGACTAGAGTATAAACATGAATGAATAGATGAGTGGATTTCGACCGTTCTCTATTCCACAAACACTGGCCTGAAATCGACAAGAGGAGTATAAACTTGCTAAGGATGGAATTCGACAGTCCGACTTATGGCCTTGCCAAATCAATGCTGGGGGAAGTAGTAATAATCACTAAAAGCCAAATACGACAGCTCACTATAGCTCCGGCTTAGTGTTCTTTACGACTTAAGGCAACGACCGCAAGGAGGCCTTAATACAAAACTAATCAAAACGACGCCCGATGTTACGGGCGACTGACAATATTGTGTCGCTGGGTCGACGGTCAATATTGATCCACGCCAAGCACAAACAGATGCGACCCGGATGTCCCTCAAAAAACAATGATCATCAGAGTGTGGATAGGAGAATAAACCACGAAGACTTGATCATTAATTCTTCAGCACCCTCCTTCGATCCGTCAATAGGAGTATGAAACCGGGTGAGCATGACTCGACTGCACCTGAGCTAACTCTACCACTAGATCTGATTAGAGAATATGAATCAAAGTGGATGTGGTTGATGGTCCAGTACCCAACTCATGCTCGAAATCTGACGGAGCATCGAAGTGTTCCCCCTGGAAGGAAAAACTAGAATACAATCCAGGATAGGCGAGGCTCGGCCTTCCAAACCTGATCCCATGATTCAGCGGGAAAGAGTGTAAATCTAAAATGAAAATGGCTTGCCTTCCTACTTATCAATGTATGCCCCAGACTTTGGGGCACGAGCGAGAAATAAGATGAATGTGAACCAACCATTCATCGATCAACTCTATGTCTTTGGAGCTTAGGTGGGAGCATAAACATAGCCAGAACGAGACTCGACCGTCCATGCAGTACATTTATCAACCCGAGACTGGGAGTAGAATTGTGATCATCCAAAGACTGACTGCGATAGCTCAATATTGTAACTTATGTATAGTGTTTACAACGACTCGAGGCTACGACCGAAAGGATGCCTAGAGATAGAATCATCGAATCGATGCCTAAGCTCATGGGCAACTGGCTATCATTCCAACCTAAACGACGAGTAACAGATCGCCAGTACATTAAATGGAAAGCACGTTACTCGAATACACAAGCAGATTCAAACTCAAAGCAAGAGTTAGCTATGCAGCTGCATGCAACTCGAGGCTGACCCCTACTCGACATTTGCTTCAACGTGCTTCTAAGCCTGATCTTTGGCCATTTGCAGATAATCGCTCAAAGTATTTAGAGCCTTTCACAATCAGACTTAATAACTCATATCAAGACTCTGGGATTCGACCAGAGTAACCATCATCATTGACCGTCACAACCACATTCCATGTTGATTGTTACGCGAAATAGATACATTTGAACTCAAAGAATCTGAGACTGCACCCGTTGAGCTGATAGTCGACAATACAATCAGCCATGGCGGCCCATCACCGGTACTGAAGATCGGATCATAGCTCAGAGCAACGATGATGAAGGAATTAGCTGGCTTTCTCTGAGTGAATCTTGATGTGTTCGCTTTGACCCATTCTAACATATATGTGATCTCACCGACTATCGCGAGCCATGCATTGAATATCGACCCAAGGCATGTCCCGATGAGACAAAAGCAACACGTCATGGATCCGGAGAGGTCTGCTGGACTTAAAGTGGAAGTGGATAAACTAAAAAATAACAGGTTTACTCATGACACCCTCTGCCCAAAATGGGTATCCAATCCATTTCTTGTGAGAAAAGCTAATGGAAAGTAGTGGTCATGCGTCGACTACTCAGACTTGAAAAAGGCATGCCCGAAAGACAGCTTTCCACTTTCGAGGATCAACTAGCTGATAGACTCAACCGTTGGATATGAACTGCTTTCATTTATGGATATTACTCCAGGTATAACTAGATCCTGATGCACGTCCTCAACCAGAAGCACATCAGCTTCATTACCGATCTAGGGCTATATTGTTATGTTGTGATGCCGTTTAAACTAAATAATGCTGCAGCTACTTACTAGAGACTGGTCAACAGGATGTTCAAAGACCAAATCGGGCGATCAATAGCAGTATATGTGGATGATACGCTTGTGAATTCACAACGATCATATGACCACATCGATGACTTAGCGGAGATGTTTAGTTCTATCCGAAGATATGGAATGAAACTCAGTCCCTTGAAATGCTATTTCGGTGTTGCGTCAGGAAAGTTCTTGGGTTTAATGATTGAAGCCAGCCCTAAGAAGATTTAGGCAATCAAAGACATCTAGGTACCGAAGACAATCAAGCAGGTATATAGTCTAAATGAGAGGTCATCGCCCTTAGCTGATTCATCTCCAGGGCCACCAATAAGTGTACTTTTTTCTTTGACCTAATCAGGAGATGGAAAAGAAACTTTGAATGGATGCAAGACTGCATTGACGCATTTTAAGCTCTGGTAGATCACTTAAAGAGACCTCTCATCCAATCCAAGCCACCGGACACAAAGATTTCTATTTAGCTATGTCGGTACACGCCATAAGCATCGCAATGCTATGTGAAGAGAAACAGATTCGAAGACTAGTATATGATGTAAGCAAGCGATTGATAGGCTTACTCCATTAACATCTATACCGACCAACCGTTACGGCAGGTCCTACAGCAACCTTAGACGTCTGGAAGGTTACCCAAATGGAATATCGAGCTAAGCCAATTCGATATCACTTATCTCCCTTGGAGAGCTATCCATGGACAAACATTAGCAGACATCATATCTGAATTCACTACATCAGACGACTATCCAAAGAGCAGTGGAGAACCGGCCAACCGATGGAAAATGTACATGGATGGAACTTCCAATGATCGGTGTTTTGGCATCAGAGTTGTCTTAATGACTCCTGAGGAATGATCGATCTGCTACCCCCTGAAACTCGACTTCCGTGCAACAAATAACGAAGCTAAGTAAGAAGCCTTGATCGCCATGCTCAAACTTACTAGAGAACTGAGAGTGAAAACTTTACATATCTTTTATGATTTTTGGTTAGTAGTATGCTAAGTCAGGGAAGATTATCTAACTAGGGTGCAGCGTCTTGATCCTTATCTCAGCTGGGTCCAAAAGCTACTGGCCGACTTCGAGTATTGCACCATTACATGCATCCTCAAAGAATAAAATGAAAAAGCTGAGTCATTGGTCATGCTGGCCAGTTCTGAGGATGCGTAACAAATAGACTTTGTCCCAGTTGAAGTACTTAATATTCCAAGCATTGATAAATGGAGGTCGACTAGATCTTGAAGACGGAGCCAAAAAAGGAGTCATGGATGACTCTTACCAAAGACTATCTACAATGGGGAATTCTTCCTGAATGGAGGAATGAAAAACGACAGATCCTCCTAAAATCTTCATGCACGTCATCTACGAAGGAGTCATGTATAGAGAGGGTTTCTTCGTTCCCTGCTTCAGTGTATCGCCCATGATGAAATCAAACGAGTCTTGAGAGAAGTCCATGAAGAAGAATGTAGTGATCACACTAGGGGGAAAATCCTGATAAAGAAAATATTCTGCTATGGGTATTACTGGCCAACTGTAAATCGAGATATAGCTGATCATGCTAGACAATGCGATGAGTGCTAGATGTTTGCAAAAATTCCGAGAGCCCCGCCGATGAAAATTACTCAAATGGTCAGTCCATACCTGTTTGCCACTTAGGGTATTGGCATCATCAGCTTCTTGCCGATTCTAAAGATGGTGCGAAATACGTCATTGTAGCGATGATGACTTCACTAAATGGACTGAAGCAGAACTTTTAACCATGATCACGATGAAGAAAATAATCAACTTCATTGTTTGGAACATCATCTGTTGTTTTGGCCTTCCACGAACCATTATAAATGATAATGGAACCTAATTTGACAGCGCTAAATTTAAAGACTTTTATCGTCGGCATCATATTGAAAAGAAATTTGCGGCAGTTGCTCGCCCTCAAGCAAATGGACAGGTTGAAGCTGTGAAAATAATCATAAATTCCATCCTGAAGAAACGTTTGGAAAAGGCTAGAGGTAAATGGGTGGATGAACTCCCAACAACATTATGAACTTACAGAACCACCCATGAGTCCACGACTAGCCATACTCCATTCACCCTTGCTTACGGCTCCGAGGCCATCATCCTTGTAGAACTTGAAGTTCCCTCTTATCGAGTGGCTGATTACAACCCCTATTTCACAAAAAATATAAACAAGGAATTGCAATCCAATTGCAATTAAACTAGAAGGAATTGGTGACGACTCGTGAGCATATAAAACGCATCCAGGAGCCAATGACAAGGACGTGCATTTGAACTTGCACGTGTATATTCAAAAAATTCTATTTCTTGAAATCGACAGGAATTGAATTTTCATATGGATTATTATTGAAAAGACTGGATCAGATAGCCAAAGCTTACTAGCCCTGTAGAACTGGACACATATATCAACTAATGGAATACAATCTTGAATTTATACTATTGGAAATTGACCAAGAGTCATGCTGATCAAAGAGGGATATAACACTTTGGGAAGATAATTCAACGGAAGGATAGCGAGTATTCATGAAACTAAATGGATTTCTTTCCAGCGACTCTAACTTGCTTCAATTCAAAGCACGTCATGTACGCAACAAGACGTACTTTGGGGGGCAAGTGTTATCCGGCCTTTTGGCCCGGTTATATTCAGACCGACTGGACAAGTAAGACTAGAAGATCATCGAGGAAGACAACCTAGAGAGATGATTATTAGGATCAGAGCATGAAGCGATGATCAACCGAGGCTAAAAGATAGATTCTCCAAAATATTCTAAGTATGGAATAATGCCTCCTCTAGGCGGGGGATCAGTGCCTATCCCTTTCCCTAGGGGATCAGTACATATCCTCAATTTTTGTCCCAAACTTGGTAAGATTGTTATTGAGTGACAAAAAAGGCCCCATGAAGCTACATTTCAAGTTTCAAGTCATTTGGAGTTCGTATGCTCAAGTTATGGGCGAATTACTTCACCTATTAAAAGAGATCAGTATAAAAGGGATCGTCCATATTCAGCTTTCACTACATATTGCAACAACGATCAGTCAATAACTCAAAATCTATAGAGGCTATCAATATGAAACTTAGAGTATAAGCTAATTAGAACATGTGGAACACCCATAGGGATCGTATGGTATTTGGAGCAAGTTGGATGGATCGGTACCTATCCCTCTAGAGGGATCGGCAGAAATCGGCATTCAAGCAACACTACTTCATGGAAAATGCGATATCTCACAAACAGTACGTCGGAATTGCACGAAATTTGGGAAGAAAATAGCTAACATCATGGGCATCCCTCATAGGGATCGCAGAACATTTGGATGCATTAATAGGGATCGGTACTGATTTCTATTGTGGGCCCCGATGGGTCTGCAAATTTTTTGGTAGCCTCGTCTTGGTCTCCCGAACCTTTTGCCGAAATTTCAGTTCGATCTGTGCACGTCTTCTTCTATAAATACAGCAGGCACGATGTCAGAAAAGGGATCCTGCTTTCTCGGTCGAGGCTCTACCATTTTTATTCTTTACTTTTATACTAATGGATCCTAGCTGATCCAAACACTCTTGTAATCATAATCAAGTGGAAGATCAATAAAAATATAAAGTGGATGTAGGCCAAGATTACTGAACCACTATAAAACTCTATGTGTTCATTTATGATTTTTATTCTGTTTTAATTTCATTCTTCATTTAATCTCTACTAGATTCTATTGGGCGTTGATGCCCATTTTTGGCGTCAACACCATAAAACCTTCAACACTCAAAATACCATATCAATATTCAAACAAATCAACTTATGTCAAAAATATGTGCTAAAACACTATTTCAAAATAATACTTTGCTTTATCATAACAATACATATACTCATATATAAATTTCGAAATCAAAACTATTTCAAAACTTCAAAATAATATTATACATATCTACATATCACCTGTTTTCTAAAATAAGATTCCTCCATAGATCAAGCCCACTTTCCAATAATTAGTTTGCTTCAAACTATTTACTTCATTCAAACAATTCTTCATATCTTTCAAATCTTCTCAAAACATAAAATATAGCTTCCATTGAAATATTATTACTTACTTCAATATATTACAAATTATTTTACTTCCTTTCAAAATGTTTCATCATTTTACGAAACTTCACAAAATGGTTCAAAACTTTCTGAAACTTCCCAGAATCTCTCAACACAACTTTCCAAAACTTTCCAAACCTTCATGTCCATACGTCTCGTTCTAATGTTTAGTAATCCCTGTCGATAACATTGGCCAGACGCATCGACCAGAATTCTTAAAACACTCAACGAACAAATTAACACCAATCTATTTTCAAAATTTTCTAATATATTTTATATACATACTTTTTGTAAAATCTTTCTAAATAATCATTCAGATAAATCTTCATCAAATACCTCATTTATAAACATAGATTTTTATCAAAAGATTTTCTAATAAAAATATTTACTTACTTCCATAAAACATATCCTAATACCATGTATATAAATTTTTAAAACCATAAGCTTGCTTTCATTGAAATATTTACCAAAACTTTCTTTTAAAACTAATACCAAATTACTTTTGACAATTCAGACATCACACATTATCAAACAATATCAGAAGTACAAAATTACATCACATATTAATATCAAAATATAAAATATTATGCTGAAAAATACAATCTCTAAAATTTCCTAGCGGTAACTTCACCACGAAGGCTCCGCAAGGTATTAATACCAATAATTACAAATTTTATACAAGCAATCATCAACCAACAAACATACATAAAAAACAAACAATAATACTCCCAGCGAAAAATAATTCTTTAGGTTCTGCAAAGCACTTTGATCATTAACGGATCAAAATACAATAATTTATTCCTAGCCACCATAGCAGAGTCATTTTATATTTCATATTCGATAAATAGTAATGAAATAGAATATTATATTTACAAAATACAAATACACTCCAACGGAAAAGGGACACTAAGTCTCATCTAGGCCAATGACTCGTGTCTCTTATATATAAACAATGTATTGCTCCGAACCTTGCTCTGATACCATTTATAACACCCCCACCTCTATATCCGTACTATCTAAGAGTACTATAGAGTAATACTATTGGATAATACGGAGAATAAGGCTATATGTGGTACACACGTGAATATTCTCTTGGGCCAACACTGGTACATATTTAAACATCGAATATAACTCACCAACAAATGTACACAGTATTAACATAAAGCAATAAACACGCATGCCTCCAGGATAGAACAATACTTAATATATAGTAATTATCAGAGAACACAATGTCAATCGCATCGATAATATATAATATCCAATATATGATATATATCTAATACACATCACAATGATAGACACATTAGAGATTATACAATAAAGAATTATAATCCATAATATTATATATATAATATCCTCTAAGCCTAGAAAACACATGAACTAGTCTTATAGTCCCTGTACCTGAAATGTCTTGGACTGACCGAGTATTATAAATAACACACGGGTCAAACTTGGTCTAAATCAATGGTTAATATTTCTATAATTCAATATCAATGTATAATAATAATAATATGATAGCACTTATAAAGTTAATAACTACTTGATTATACACACACACACACATAAAAAACGTATATATAATCATAACATCATAAACAATCCCAAATGTATTATATAATTTCAGATATTTCAATTCATACATAAAGATGACATTACCCATCTCAAAGTAAATCAATCCAAAAGTCATGAAATCAATATCAAATGGGTGAATAATCCACATGTAGAAATCCATCATCAAAATAAGGATATCATTAACAATGAGATATCATCGAGTATAATTAGGCTATCTCATAACAATGCCCAAACATATCTCTCAATCCCAATAATAATAGAAGTATCGTCATCAACATATAAATATGATATGCTACCTATTAATAAAAGATATGAGAATCCATCATCCTTTGAACACCTACTCAGATATAATCTCATCTCCACATATATGAATAAACCAGAATAATATGGATACAATAGGGATTGACTACACTTTAGACATGCAGTCTCTAGTATAGTCAGACTCATCATAGGACAGTGGATAGTATATGCCAATCCACCACACACACTAGAACCAGACGTGAGACTAATGGTCGCATGCCCACTCTAGGAACCTAGGGTCTACTATCTCCTGCTAATAGCCAGATCTGTTCCTACAGTCTTCGATTACCTCGACGGACATCGTGACCCCATCCACCAATAGCTCGTCAATACGTAGCCTCGGTCACGACCCTGCTTTGCCCCTATAGACAATAGACTGCTGGCTTATGCAACACAAGGGGCTATAGGACACCTGCCCTATCAAACTTGTGATGCACATTGAATATAATATACAATAACGATGTCATAAATCTAGGTTGCGACCCCACAATAAGGCCTCCAGGGTGGATATTGGTCAATCTGGTTCACTCCCGAAATATAAAGAGAGTTGGACACAAGTGGACGATATATAGTACTCATATCCAAATCTACACATTGTTCTAGATGTAAGTCGACACATGGCTCTGTACAATTCAACACATGACTATGATATACTAGAGCTCTAATCTCTCGCTAGTACACGGGTCTGATCATAAGCCAATACATGGCTATAATATACTCATCGTAGCGAGTATCATCACATATACATGAGTAATCCTTGTTTGAGTGACATTTACTTACGAAGAATAATCAAACAAATTACATAATATCGTCCATACCACCACATGTTATTCGAATGATTATTCAATGCTCATAAACTACACTCAATTCATATTAGGTATCTATATATGACAAGGTCGATGAATAACCAGAAAAGTGTTAGCGAAAGTCTCATACCAGACGGTATCACTAATTCATTTATTCAAATTTCTCATCACATCGAATGATAAATACAAAAATACAATACTAAAAGTAAGAATATAAAAATATATACATTATATTATAAATCTTAAATAATGTTATATTAGACATATGATAAAAAGTAATCCAAATAAATATTTAAACGTCATCATAAAATAATTTTATAAGTCCATTATATAACTTCGGATCATCATTAAATATCATAAATCAATTAGATAATTCAAGATAAGAATTTACTAAATCTTTATAAAATTTCTACATGAATCGTAATATTATTAAACTACCTCATACTATTAATGAACATCTCAAAATGACTTGTAAAATCAAGTATTACTCATCACAATCATTTCATAATTTTTTATAAGTAAATACTATATTAAAATAAAAATTAACTTCCAAGATAAATTCTAATACACTTCAAATTATTATATTATAGATAATTCAAATATTTCTCCATATATAATTATGATCATTATTAACTATATTAATTTCACTTAATAACATTTAAAAGCCATTTCATAATTTAATGATTATAAACGATTCTCCAAATATTTTTATATTAAACAAAAAAGACTTCTAGAATGAAAACTAAACATTAAATCTAATAACATATATATACATTTAAATAAATTACTAAACATCATAAATAGCTCTTACATAGATTATCATATAATATGGAATAAACCCCATTGATCATGAATAATATATATATATATATAATATAATATAAAAAATCAATATTTCAAAAAAAAGCTAAAATATATGGGTTCGATCGATTGAAACCTTACCTCAGTTAACTGACCCAAGTCGACTAAAACCATCAAATGGTTGACTGAAATGGAGTATTTCTTTTGGGTTGGAATTTTGTACTACTTTAGTCGACCGAATATTTTTCCCAGTCGACTGAATCTGGTTTTAGTCTGGTGAATTTTATTTTAGTCCACTGAATTTTGGATACATGTCTCGGGTTTGGATTTTACACTAGTTTAGTTGACTGAATTTCTTTCTCAATCGCCTGAATTACCAAAATTCAAAGAATAATGACTTTCAAGAATTCTTATCTTTTGACTACACTAGTTTTCTCTATCTTTGTTAATGTTTATTCACTACTATTTACTTATACTCTAACTATACCAATGAAGCACAATTCTCATATATGAAGGTGTGATCACCATACTTTTAATGTGTAACTTGATCATTGTCTTATGATAGTAAATTAATTCAAACATAGTTGTGAGTAGGAGAACTCACCTTGAATTGAAGATCATACTAGATTTCCTTCCTCTTCTAGCCTTCTCTTCATGAATTTATCAATTCAATTTGGATGAGCAACTCTTGTGCTTCGCTATACTATTTGGTGTAGATAGTTAACTTGAAGCTTGATTTTTGATTATATGAATTATTGGGATTTAATGGGGATTTAATTTTAGAATTTAGAGTGATTTATTTTTAGTGGAAATGCTAAAATTTCATATATGTAAATTGGAGGAACCGAGCTATATTTATAAGAGAGGGTGAAACCTCTAAAGTTGGAAAATTCTAAAACCTCTTCTCTTGAAAATAATTTTATTTGTTTTGGGTTTGGGTTTAATTCAATTGGGCTAGCTGAATATAAATATTTCTTATCTTATTTCATTTACATGAAAACAATATCAACATTCCAAAAGCCATCATTGTTTACATGAAGTCTTATTGGACTTAGGCTTATGCAGTAATGAGTTTGGTTTTACTAATAAATTTATTTTTTCTTCACTTAAAAATCATTTCTAAATCCATTTTAAATTCTTTTATCATTATAAAATCCTTTCTAATTTCTAATTAAATTCTAACACATTTTTTTCTAGTTTCATTTATTATAGAATCCAACAAGATTTTGTATTAACAATTTATTTCAAATAACATTTCATGACTGCACCTTTCAAAATAACCAAACAAATTATCAAATCAATTTCCCTCCTAAATTAAATTCTTAACATTTTAATAAACTAATTTTCATCAAATTCTCAGGTCTCACATATTGATTAATTCCAAAAATCCCATTTACTTCACTACTAAATATTAATTATCATTAAGTAATTGCTACTTAACAATGGGTTGTTACAAAGATTGAGTCAATTCCAAGTAACAAACAATTCTAGTACCCCGGTATCTTAGGCTCTTTCCGCATAGAGTTGCTAGCAGAGTAGGTTGAGGCCTTTGAAAAGTTTCAGGTTAAATAATTTGGATTCAATTGAAAATGGACTCGTGGGAAGTAGACAGAGACTTAGTTTATACAAACTCCTGAATAGGAAAACTAGGGTGGTGGATCCCTAACCTTTTCTATCCTTGAGAATGGTAGTTAGAGAACCTAAGTCTGAAGAAGGGTCTTGGTTTGAAGTAGAGAGAGAGAGGTGTCGTCGTACCCCAATATATTAATTTTAGTTGGCTTCACTCTGAAATTGGCTGACAAGGATATGTCTATACAAACCTTCAAAACTGCCCCTTAAGCTGATAAAGCTGCTAATCACTCTAGTCACTCGGATCTTGCTAACTCTATGAAATTAGATAATTCTGATGCTGTCTCACAAAACTCCTCTATAGTTCCCAGGACAAAACAAGGGAATAAAAGGTCGCTTTGCATTGGATGCTCTTTGCCCTCCCTATAATGATGGCTCTGTTGTCTTAAGGAGCATTGAAGATTGCTTCTTCTCTAGAGTTTTATTGGCCAACAATACGACGACCTATCCAACATAGAACTAAGCTAATTCTCAGAACAAGGGGAATTTCATGCTTCTATCAGATCCTACCTATCTCCTGATCAAGCTTGTGTAGGTAAATGTTGCCTGGTGTCTTCAATGGTGTCTGCTTTTTTTTGGGAGAGTATGTCAGTATGATCTTAATGAGGTGCAAAACTTTGCATCTGATATTCATTAGGCTTTCCTCTATGAGAGCTAGTGTCCCAGCTTGTACAATAACCCTCTGGTTGAATATCAGTGATATGTGGTCCCGTGGAGTTTTTAGAGAAGGGTAGCGTAGATTACATCAGAAATATTTACTGTTGAGCTTGTTATAAATTAATTAAATTATTTAATATTTATAAAATATTAATTATATATATATATATATATATGTGATGTTCGAGGTGCAATTAATAATTAACTAATGGGTTTTGAGATTTATGGGCCCATATAAGATCCAAATTATGGCCTTCCATAGGAGGGAGTGGGGATTGAATTTAAATTGGATCCAGATTGAACTGGTAAAGGGAGAAGTAGTAAAATGTGTGAGATTTTTCCTCCCTTTTCTCCCTATAAATGCCAAATCAACCCACTTTATTTTATTCTCTTGATCACTCCTCTTCTTAGTCGCCTACCCTATCTCCCCTACACCCTTGGCCAAATTCATTTTTGTCCATAAAATCGAATATAAAGCAAAACCAGTGGGGCATTTGCCCGTTGCGTAGTTGATTGACGATTCTAGGGAGTCTAGGAGATATCTCAAATCAAGTTATGTTCAAAGATATCATCTTCAAGGTAAAATGTTATTTATCATTTATAAATTGGTTAATTATCATCACAAATTTATATATGTATATAATTGCTGCACTATTATTATAAATATATTAAAAACTTAACCAAATAAATTAGTTGATTCAGTTGAATTAACTCAGTAGTTTAAAATTAAAATATATTTATTTAAATTAATATTCAACCATAAATATGTTCTAATATGTAAATAATAATTTTCTAAACATAATACATATTTTTTTGTAATTTTAAACCATTATTTATTAATTTTAAAACACATAATACATTAATATTATATTTGAAAACTACAAACAAACATGTTGGTTTTTAAAAAATAGCTTTTGGCAATTTTAATTGAAAAAAATCATTTTTTGGCCAAATGTTATTATATATGTATGTATAAATCATTATTTAATGTACTAATACATTTAATATCATTATATATATTAAATAAAATTGTTTTAGGACTAAAATAAATTATGCTCGAAAAGAATTATGAATACACATATATATTTGCCCTAGTACACACACACATGTGAGTGTGTGTGTGAATATATTTATATTTAAAAGATTTATTCAAAGAAATATATTTTAAAATAATAAAAAATTATTTTTGTTTTTCGGTAGCATATATGAATATTATTTTATATTTTATAATATTAATATTTAATTAATGGAAGGTATTTTAATTAACTCTTTTAGATCCAGATTTGAATTTGAACATCTTTTACCAAATCAACTTTTAGATATTATAGCTTTAAATTTGAATTTTCTTTTACTTAGTCAAACTTAGATATTTTTAACTTTTATTGAAGTTTAAATTTTTTGACCAAGTTAAATTATGTTAGATATTATACTTAGGCCATCATGAAATAATAGGTAAGAGTGAATTATCTCTATTGATTTGTTGAGGAAACTCAAGGTCGAGGTTGAGGTTACGGTTGAGAGTTGTATGTGATACAAGTGATAAAGAGTTGTCAATCACTTGTGGACCTATGATTTATTGAGCACACTCAATGTCAAAATCCTAAGGTAAGCGAGTCCTAACCCTCACTAGAGAAATCAAAAGATTTCTATATTTCTCATAGGGTTTTGAGGAATAAAAAATCAAGTGCGGGCTTATTAGAAAAATGAAATGAACACATTTAACATTTGTAAATTATAAGAACATTTGCTATGTAACAATGCTTATTTACTTAAATTGAGTTGTAGCATAATGACCAACTTAAGACTATTTTCCGAAAATGATAAGCACATCTATCCCAACTAAAAGAGTTAGGGGTATGCCCTAGTGGCAATTATGTAATTTATTACATATAATTAAGTCTATAACTAATCTTATTCGTAATAAAATATTTAATTTTTATTACAAACTATTTTAGATTATGATATAATTAATTAAGTAATTAATTTAAAGTATATAATTGGAAAATCCTTAAACAATATTGTTACTAAAAAATTTCATAAGCAAGAAGGCAGATTAATCAAGGTATCTTAGCCTGGCCCAATCCGATCCAGGCCGACTGGTTCCAAGTCAGCTTGCAAGCTTGCCATGGCTAGGGGCAGATCGACTGAGTTTCCTATGTATGATGATAACCTGAATCCAACCTAGGCCTACATTGGTTCTTCTGCTCAATTGCACGTCAAGCCTTCTGTTGGTTGAGCCTCCCTACGTAGCAACCCCAATAACCAGCTTGCCCATCAAGACAAGACGCAAGCCCAGCTCAACCCATCTCTCATTGGCTGACCAACTCTCTCTGGGCTGCTTGCAACCTAGCTCAAGGTCAGCCCACTTGCTCAAGCATCTCTCCCATAGCTATCTTCCGATCCATATAGCTTGAGACTATCTTAAGGGTGGTCCATCATCGATCGAGCTTTGATACTGCCACTTGCTACCTACACTCCATCTCGTCTCACCTGGCTTGTCATGCCCTCGGCTATCGCCGATTACCTATCCTCCTTATGGTCTCGGTAGACTAGCTCGGCCCGTCCTACCACCTAGGCTTGTGGGAGAAAAGCGACAAGAGATACAGCTGGATGTACCTGTTTTTGATAAGAAGCATGTTCCATTTTATACAATCATACCACAAGTACAGGTGCATTTAGTGCAAAGCATGGTAGAGCATGCCCTTGATATAGTTCTCCCTTTGACCTTTAACTCAGCCATGCATTCTTTTTTTTTTGTCAATTGTCTCTCATCAAGTCCATTCAGCCAGATCAATGGTCAGGCATGCTTCATGCTTGTTTTGCAGCATTATCGTAGCCGTCCAAGTATCAGTTCAATGATATAAGAACCACATGCATGGTCACTTCCAAAGGGTTGGTTAGGTCCCTAATGGAGGAGACTCAGGTTGGTTGGGCCCCTCGAAGGGGACCCGGTTGGTTGGGCTCCCGGTGGAGAGGACCCAAGTTTGTTGGGCCCCCGGCGGAGGGGACCCACAAGATTGAAAACCGTAATCTACCACTTAAATCTCCTGATACAGTAGCTCCCTGAGATTAGTAGCTTCATTAGTCTTAGGCAAATCATCTTTTCTTATTATTCTCTTGTAATTCTTTGTAATTGTAAGAGAGCGATATACTAAGAGAACTTCATAGTGGATGTATGTAGTTTCACCGAGCCACTTCACCTTGTGTCATTTACATTTAAATGCTCTTTTCTCTTTTTTTTCTCTAGCCTAGTGATTAGAAAGTAACCTTTGCTCTTTATAACAAATTTTCATAACTTCGAGGTTGACAAAAAATATCGTCAACGTTTTGGCGCTAGAAGGAGGGCGAACGTCCAATATTATGGTTAGCATCCTCCTGTGCAAGCACTTTCCATGCTTGGTACTGCGCATCTAGCATCGACCTCGGCAACTGTGGACAATGTTCCTTTGCCTTTAGTCACCAAGAAGATTCCTCAACTGTTTCAGTTTGGCTTCATGTGTAACGACCACTATTTTATGTAATGGAGGATCATAAATTTTTTTTTTCTATTTTATTCGTATGAGGTTGTATGATTCTATAATTTTGGGATATGACTCTAAGGGACATTTTACACACCTGTGATTTTTCCCAAAGTTCTATTTGACCATTTTGATCCTGAAAATCTTGTTTGGACTATAACTTTTAATAGGTGTCAAATTAGTGTCTCAAACTAGTTCCATTGCTTTAGGATGATGATTTCCCATTTCGTAGAATGGTCATAATAGAAAAACAGACTTACGTTAAAAAGTTAAGCCTGTTTTAAGTTTTTAAAACTGTTACCTAGGATTAGTGATTAAGCCCATTAGTCCAATTAGAAAATACTATAAATAGAGGGCTGAAGAGTCAAGTTAAAACTTTTCCCTCTCATTCTAAATCAGGTCTAAACTCTAATTAGCTCTAGATCTATCCTAATTTCATCAAAAATCACCCAAATTGCTCTCTAAATCAAACTAGATTACAGAATAGAGATTAGATCATCAACTTGAAGATAGAGATCATTAATTTGGTTGATTTGAAGTGCATTTCATTGCTATCCGAATTTGATCTACATTCATATTGGTTGAATTTGCTAACTAGTGAGTGGTTTATGCCTTCTCACTATATTATGTATGTTTGTATGGTAGAATCATAAGATTTAACATGTTTTAAATTGATTTTTGGCCATAAAACCTTTTCTAACTTTAATTACATGATAAACTATGTATATGATCTAGATTGATTAGAAACCACCCTTGTTCATGCTCATATATTCATGTTGTATGTAGATCTATACTAGAAATTGACCTTTTTGTCTTATTTTGATGGACGGCATACTTGATTAAATGAGATTTCTTGTTATTCTATGTTTGATGATATGATTTGATGTTGTTTGCTATTATTGTGATTGCATTGAAAGTTAAGTTGGAGAATTGAGCAAATCGGAGGAAAATTTGGTCGGAATTGGATGAAACTTGAAGGGGAAGCTCTGGAGTATGGGAGGAGCTTGGGGTTCAAGTGCAGGTCCAGATTCACTAAGCACAAAAGTTGGTACCTACATAAGAGGTTGGTATCGAGTTCTGTAGTTAGTCCAACAAGTCGGTGGTTTTGGAGAGAGCAAGGGTGTTGCTAGTAGAGGTTGCTTGAGGTAATGGATAGGTGATTAGCTAAGTGTTGATAGCAATACCGACTTGTTTTCTAGAATTTGAAGTAGGTGCTTTGGATTGAGAACTGAGTTGTTTGGATGGATAGGTCAGTGTCAGAGCATCTAGGCATGGAGTACTAGAAGTAAGGAAGGGGAGGAAAAAAACTTGGCCAATAATTGGCTAAGATAAGAGGTCGGTACCTACATGTGAGGTCGGTGCCGACTTCACATAGTGAGTCCAATGAGGGTGAAACTCCTAGGAGGTGAAGTAGAGGTCATGTAGGTCATGCTGGAGGTGTAGGCTCGTTCGCATTAGGGTTGGATGGCCATGTAACAGCATGATGAAAAGCTAAAGTCTTCGGATGTTGGCTCGTGTTGGGAGTAGGTTCCGAAGATGGTAGCTCATAAAAGGAGTGAGCCGTAGGATCGGGTAATGGGAAGAGTTCCTTGTGAATAATGGAAACTGGATTGAACAAGAAGGCCTTGGTATCCAAATGGAGCAAAGGAGGGCTCGGGAGTATGTGCTAAGAAATCGTTGATGCTCGAAGTGTTCTGTTGTACTCGAAGTAGGATCTAGTCTCCAGCTTTGGGCTGTGAGACATGTATCCAGCTTTGGGCTGCGAGATACAAGAGCACAATGGAGAACCGGGATTTCCATTAGTCCCTGGTAGAAAGAAGGCCATAAGCTATCATATATTCAGAGCATAGGGAGTGATAGTTAGGATTGTTCGATGAATGTTATGGATGTTAGGGTTGCTTTGCTTGTTCTCTTTAGTAGGCCATCACTCATAGGTATCAGGGGAAGTAGGTATTAGAGATAGGAATACCTGGAAGACTGTTATCCTTTATTTGGTTTGTGGTATATTTTTTTGTGATATTGTAGAGTAGCATATTATAGTGTTGTATGCTAACTCTTTGGGTGTAGAGACAGGTCGGGTATGGTTCATGTACTCTTGTTCCTTACCATATTTACCTGTTTAATATTTTGAGGCTCACTTACCACTCACACCAGACTGTTATTTGACCTAAGGTTTTATGCTTTTTCTCTCCTTGTCTGGGGTACTCTTAAATGAGTTATATAACATGTCTAGGTGGTGCAGTAGCTGTTCGGAGGATGAGATGGATAGGGCTATCTCGTATCATATACATATATGGAGTTTACGCTTATTCCGCTAAGCAATGCTGTGGAGCCTGTGACAGTGGTTTCCTATTACTATTTGTTGAGACAGTTTATTTGAGTTTACTTCTGTTGTATAAACTCTACTACATTTGACGTATAACTTTGTGGATCTACTACTCTAATGATGATTTGTTCACATAGTTATTACTATCTCTTCTATTATATCTATGATATTATATTGTGTCCATGCGCTGTGAGATATGACAGGTTATATGCTATATTGGTTTTTTAAACCTAGATGACCATCCTATATTGGTCGGGTATGGACGACGTACTAACTATATACTATTGGTGTTGATGGTATAAGGTTCCTACTAGAAATCTTAGCCGCCCGACGAGCATCCCTGCAAAGAAATCCTATAGACCCAGCACCCCCATAAAGAAATCCTAGAGACCCAGTACCTATGTTAATGCCCAGAGTATCCCCCCTTGTAGGTCGCCAAATAGTTTCATTCGTCTTCACCCTCAACAACATCTGAAAGTGGCCAAATAAATGTCCATCTGCATGTCTCAAGATGCCTAGACTCCACCGCCAATGCCTTTCTCAAGCTCACTTCTGAGCCTGTAACCTCTTATGAAGAATGCATCGAAGACTGTAGAGCCTAGAGCATTCAACACCTTCACTAAGGCTATCCAGTGAGGTTGAGTTATCACGTGATCATTACCTTGTTTGGGGAATACCGACCTTTGCTACCTAGAACTGTGCAAGCAACCGCCCTCTTCTTATTCGAGCTGCTATCCGTGAGGTTAGATTACCGAGAATCCATTTCCTTATCGGGGACTACCAAGCTATCCAAAAAATTAAATCACCGTGCATTCAATTCCTTGCTGGGGGACTTGTTGCTGCTCCATTAGTTTAGGTGAGATGTCTCTCCCCTTCGTATAATGGTGCATCTATGATCAGATAAGCGACCGTAATGGTTTGTTCTCCTCGCCCGTGATGTCGTCCATCCTCCGTATAAGATGGGACACTATTGTCGAGACTGGCATTATTACCTTAAGTGGCGTCGAAATCCAACATATGGAGTGTACTCGCATATAAATAAGTTCGGCCTTGCTCCTTATTGCAACGCTTTACCTTGCAGGACCTTCAATTCCTTCAATGCTTAAGTTCAAGTCGGGACTGCCTATCAGCTCCTTAGTGCAACATGTCACCTGGGAAAACCTTCAAACCCCTCATCACTTAAGTTTGAGCTAGGATTTCCTGTAAGCTCCTTATTACAGAGTGTCACCCTGAAGAACCATCAAGCCCCTCATCGCTTAGGTTTGAGCCAGGATCGCTTGTAGCTCCTTATTGCAGCGTGTCACCCTGGAGAGCCTTCAAGCCCCTCATCGCTTAGGTTCAAACCAGGTCCGCCTGTATCCCCTTAGTGTAAAATGTCACCCTAGAGAACCTTCAAGCCCCTTAACCTTAGGATCGAGCCGCGACCACCTGTCTCTTCAGTGCTTAGGTTCAAGCCAGGACCACCTGTCAGCTCCTTATTACAGCGTGTCATCCTGGAGAACCTTCAAGCCCCTCAGTGCTTAGGTTTGAGCAGGGATTGCCTATCAGTTCCTTAGTGCAGTGTGTCACCATGGAGAAGTCTCACCATCATATCACACCCTTATGCATGAGTGTTCGAGCCGTCCATGAGCCCTGGTTCAAGCCAGGACCTGTGGTCATCTAATGACAAGCGATGTGACATCCAAGAGAACCCTCGAGCCTCCATATGCTTCGATTTAAGGTGAGCCCTTTCGCGACTCTACACATGACCGCTTATCACCTAAGAGAACTCATGGGCCAACATGTACTACCACTCTACACCAATGCCACTTGCCACTTGGTACATGACCGACCCTTGGCTCTTATCAATGCTTGGGTTTGGCATGCCACATGACAATATTACTACTTAGCATGTCTTGAACATGAAACTTTTTCTAAAAAATAATGTAGGAACTCCTCCTGACCACATGCCACCCGGGAGGACCTCGTGCCACTCAACACTCAGGTTAATGCCAGGACTACCCATCAACAAAACTACATAATGATGCTTAGGTGTCATTTGTTGGCCTTGGCATCTTACAAACGACCGGTTTGCTCGGTCAATGCTCGCTTCCCAGTCCATTGATCGACCTGGCCTATCAGCCAAAAAAGATTGGTCAACCCGATGCAAGGGACTTCCTTAGTTATCTAAGATATAATATCCCACCACTTGCAAGCATACAATCAAAGACAACAACTAGTTTTATATACAATAAGTTTTTAACACAAAAGATCTGTTCTTATTCAGTTCAAGAGTGTGTGGGGGCACAATGCCTGTCCCGCTAGGCTTAAACTGATTTTCAATTGCTAATTAGTTGAAAAGAAGAAAAATAGAAAGGAATGAAGAAGCACATCAATAGCACTCTTTAGAGGTATGCTAGCCCACGCTCTTATCACTGCCCCAGATCGCACTCGGCTGCACCAATGGCACTCCCCAACACTTGAGCAATCCAAAAATTATTGAGGAGAACTGAGGGTGCCGCCATTTTCGAAGCTTTCCGCATTGGATCTCGCAAGAGACTCTAAAAAGCTTCCAGACAACCTCGTCAGTGAGCCAACCATGGCTTCTTCCATGGAAAAAGAAGCAATGACGACATTTACTACCCTTTCCAATAGAATAGTTAAGTGTCCAAACCGACCCGAGGTCGGGAATGTCAGAGCATCAAAGCAAAGAAGTCCCCTAGCTTTACCTGGATTATTAGTCCGAGCACCATTAGAAAGATGGTCGAAAAGCGCAAGCATATGTCCAAGCCAAAGGCAAGATCCATCTCAAGAAGAAGAAATCCATGCAAACTATCCAAACTGCAATCAACAAACACAGTTCAGCACCCAAAGAGTTGCTTCCTTCCTTTTAATCCCAACTAAATTTCATAAAAAACCAAGCGTTCAAATCCAATAGAAGAGGAAGGCGAAGTTATCTGTTTTTCCTAATAGAAAGCCATGCAAAGTTTGATTTTGCTAAAGAAATTATATTCCAATAGCCTCATTGGTTCAAATAGGAAGATAATGGGGTATTTACACACCTCTCTCTTCAATTGCAGCCGTTATGATCAAAAAGGCAATAAGGATCTTAACCATTCAAGAGTGATAAGTGCTGCATTACTCCATGCACATGGGCAAAACGACACATCCTTGCTCCATCTCGAGAACCAAAACATCTACGGCCAATAGTGAAATGCCACATGGGTGGTGCATTAATTGCATGGCAGTCGTGTAGCTAAAGCCCCGCTATAACGCATAACACTTTCAACCGCTATGCCTTTTCAATTTAGCATTATTAAATAGTCGATCCGCTTTAAGCACCACTATTTTCTGCTACGTGCGCTTAATCAAGGCTTTTTAGCACCTGCTTTAGCAACATTAATATAAAAAAAGTTTATTTGACTAGTTCTCTTTTAAACCAAATAAACAAAATTAGGGTAAAGACCTAATTTTAAGGCACAAGTGCTCGGTATAAGTTAGAAATCTATTGTGGTCACCAAATCTGGACTGCATAAATCATGATGGTCTTCGATTTTGTTATATAAGACTAAACAATATTTCTTTTTCCTACACAAATGATGTGAGAATGAGAATAGATTAAATTTGAATATTTTTTATCTAGTGAAGTTTTTTTACCTCTGGTATTTTCCACTATATCCATGCTTTATCCACATTATAACTTTATACACCTCCACCGCTATAGAACCACCAAACGCTTTAACTACACAGTATTGCAGAGCCGTCAATCAATGGAGTTTTCGTGATTTTACTAGACCACGCCCACTTACGTGGACCTGTGCAATTAATGCCTCGCTATTACCCTGCTATAACCCTGCTATATCTCATAGCGGATTTCTGCTGCTACGATTTTTCCATATATCCCCAAATATAGCCTTTCCGCTTTAAGCCCAGCTATTTCCGCTATATCCCGTTATTCCCGCTATATTCCGTTATTTCCGCTATATCTTCTTTAAAAGAAATGAATTGAAAAATGATATTTATACATTATCAAAATTATGAAATTAATTTATTTAATTGAATTTTCATATATTTTCAGAAATGAAAATACTCTAATATTCTACTAAATTCAATTATGTTATATAACAGTTTTACGTTTATTTACAGTATATTCACACATGTTTTTATTTAAAATTATTTATGTATTAATTATAATTCAATTGAATGTTAATTTTTCATTTAATTACAATATATATTTTTGAAAAAACATTAAGTACAAGTTTTATATGCTATTTTAGAGTCATCCGCTATATCCCGCTATATCCTCGTTGTATCCCCGCTATGACTTTTTGCACCTCCGCCGCATTGAATCTGCCGAGCGCTTTAACTGCACAGACATGGACAGACTTGGAGGTAAAATGTTAATCAATTTTTTTGTTAGTAAGAAGGCAGACTAATCAAGGTAACTTATCCTAGCCCGGTCTGATCCAGGCCGACTAGGTCCAAGTTAGCTCGTAAGTCGGTCACAGTTGAGGGCAGATCAACTAGGTTTCCTATGTATGGTGATACTCTGAATTCTGCCAAGGCCCACATCGACTCCTCTACTCAGTTGCATGTTAAGCCTTCTGCTATCTGAGGCTCCCCACGTAGCAAGCCTAACGACTAGCTCGCCCATTAAGACAAGGCACAAGCCTGGCTTGGCCTATCTCTCATTGGTCGACCGACTCTCTCTCCCTGGGTCGCTTGCGACCTAACTCTAGGCTAGCACGCTTTCTTAAGCATCTCTCCCTCGGCTATCCTGATCGACATAGCTTGAGGCTGCTTCAAGGGTAGCCCGTTATCTCCTAAGGACACCATGCCTTGTCTCACCCGATTCGATATGTCCTCAGCTCTCGCCAGTTCCCCGTCCTTCTTATGGTCTCAACAGACTAGCTTCTCCCATCCTACCACCTAGGCATGCAGGAGCAAAGTGACATGAGGTACAGCCAGATGTACTTGTTTCTAACAAGAAGCATATTCTGTTTTCTACAAGCATACTGTAAGTACAAGCGCATTTAATTCAAAGCATGGTAGAGCATGCCTCTGGTATAGTTCTCCTATTGACCTTCATCTCAACCATGCATCCCTTTATTTTTCCAACTGTCTTTCATCAAGTCTACTAAGCTAGATCAATGGTCAGGTATGCTTCATATCTATTTTGTAGCAGTATCCTAGTCGTATAAGCATCAGTTTAACTGCAATAAGAACCCCATGCACGGCGACTTCCAAGGGGTTAGTCTGACCTTCGGCATAGGGGATTTGGGTTGGTGGCGCCCCGATGGAGGGGACGCGATTGGTTGGGCCCTCGGCGGAGGGTACTTAGGTTGGTTGGACCCCTTTTGAAGGGGACTTAGGTTGGGCCCTCGATGGAGGTGACCCGGTTGGTTGGGTCCTCGGTGGAGGGGACTCTGTTAGTTGGGCCTCCGGCGGAGATGACCTAGTTGGTTGGGTCCCCAGTGGAGGGGACTCGGTTAGTTTGGCCCCAGGCAGAGGGGACCAGTTGGTTAGGCCCCCGATGGTGGGGACTCAGGTTGGTTAGGCTCTCGGTGAAGGGGACCTAAAAGGTTGGAACCCGTAATCCACTACTCAAATCTCCTAATACAATAGCTCCCCAAGATTACCAGCTCCATTAGTCTTAGGCGAACTATCTTTTCTTATTATTATTTTGTAATTCCTTGTAATTGTAAGAGAGACATATAGTAAGAGAACTTCACAGTGGATGTAGGCAGTTTCATCGAACCACTTCATCTCTTGTGCCATTTACCTTTAAATACTCTTTTCCATTTGTTTTTCCATCATTAAACCTAGTGATTAGCAAGTAACATTTGCTCTTCGTAATGCATTATCATAACTCTGAGGTTGGCGAAAAATATCATCAACAAATATGTTATGCGGTAATTATTACAAAGGTTTGTAACTATGAGAAAATTATCATGATATATAAAATAATATATTATTTTAAATATTCTTGTTCAATATGTTTCAAGAAAGGATATCGATACATCCATTGAGACTAGAGTACGTAACGCTCACCAAATATTGGATAGTGTATTACTCACAGCCGCTGGGGCACCAAGGAGTTACATACTAATAATTATTGGATAGTTGTGGAATGACTCACTTGAGAGTTTCTTCTTCGTTAGTAATAACCTAGGTCTAGCAGGAAATTTCAAAGTGACATTATTACGCAGTTCTCTCAACTTGAGAATACTATTGAACTTCAATATGGACACTCCGCTTTGATTATAGTTAAATTATGGCATGATGTCTATCAAACAACTATAATTGGGTCTGAACTGAAGCATTTGAAGTGAAACAACATTCAATAGAGAGTTCGTCTCATCGGTTATATGAGGTTAGTATCACGGTCAACCGTAGTCAACTCAAAGTCAAAGTCTTTGGCCAGAGCAGTATAGTAAATAATAAATGTTATTATTGAACCATGGACTTTGTTTTAGGACTAACCAAATTAAACGTAGATGATATTGGAATTTTGACCAAAACCAAATTTCATAAGTTCTAAAGCGGTGTAATGTCGATGAAGGGAATTGGTGTAATCAATCGTTACTAAAAGGTACTGCTTAAATTGTAAAATTGTATTTTATCGATAAAGAAGTGTAAGTGATAAATTTGACCAAACTATCACTCCACTAGCTAAGCTGACAAGTGAACATTAATACTCGAACTGTTCGATATAAATCACTGATTGAATTTACACTTCCGAGTCGCACAACCGTACTAATAAATACTCTAAAATACCAATGCTTTAATTAATTTGTAATTATTATAAATTAATTATTATTTATGAAATATTAATTTGTAATTATTATAAATTAATTATTATTTATGAAATATTAATTAGTTAATTAATGTATTGGTGCCATTAGTAGTCAACTAGGTGCTTATATAAAGGTTATACATGTACAAAGAGATATACGATATCAATACACATTTAAAATTTGATTTAGTTGCTATTAGTTACTAAACGGGCTTGAAATGATTAGGGATTGAAGAAGCGCTAGTTATGGCCAGCCTAAAGTGGAGCAAGAACGGGTTCAAGGTTTGAATATTAGATCCAAAACTTGGTAAAAGGTAGATTAAAGAATTAAGGATATGGTTCTCTTTAACTCTCTCTATAAAAGTCACCTTAACCCCTCACTATTTAGTTGATCTCTCTCTTCCATCTCACTTGTTCTTGACTGCACCATTGATTCTTCTTTTCATCCTTACCCTCAATGTATTCCCTTCCCTTCCTTTTTAGTCTTTCTTCCTCAGTTCCTCGGTGCGAAGAACAACGGTGAGGATAAGGTTCTAGGGTGGTTCCTCGACGCTAGTCGATGCTTGAGCTAAGATAATGGTAGTGGTCTCTTCCCATTGTACCTGAAATGGAAGAAAAAGGGTTATATTATAAGAACACTAATGTAAGGACGAATGCAGGGTATTAGTGTCTTGATCCTAGAAGCATGTGGAGTACAGGTATCCCTAAGTGCTCTATGGGTCGGTTTTAGAAGGTAGCAAAGTCGGGGTTTCATCTCCCTTGGTTAGGAAGTCCTAGATGGAAAACTGAAATTCGAAGGATATTCTTTAAGAAGATCGTCAATCGAGATGTTAACATATCCAAGTGATCCAAAGATGTTTTCTGAAGAGCCTGTACGAGAAGTCACCTCGGCAGCTAGTGTTGAACTTAGACCAAAAGGTAGCTGGGAGGATTTGATGACTAATCTCTTTGAACGCAACAAAGTAAGAACTTCTATGCCTTTAGGAGAGGTCTTCCTATGTGACTCATTCACATCAAAATCTTCATCGCCGTCATCATTCTCATCATCCTCCTCGCCTCTTTCTCCTTCCTCTCCTACATATTCTTCTTCCACTCTTTTAAGTCCTCTTCTCTTTTCCCCTCTCTCCTCATGTCCCTCCTCGATGATGTTCTCTTCCATTTCTCTACCTTGGCATTCGTCAATGTTTACTTCACCCTTAGGACCTTTATCGTCCCCCTTCATTAACATCGCCGGAATTGCAAGTAGGGGCAGAGGTTGAAGCGGAAGCCCTAGTCCATTTTCTTGGAAGCTCAAGAGGAATGATGAAGTGCTTAGAATGTAGAAGGTTGTATTGATAGATGGTCTCATTCATGAGAAGATAGGTGTTAGTGAGATTTTTCATCTCACAACACCAACTTAATTTTTGAAGTAGCTTTGCTGCGGAATACTTCCATAGCCAAGAATTAGCAAATTTAGGTAGTACTAAAATCACCTTAGGGAGAAGTGATTGTGTTGCTATTTGTTTGCATAACCATGAGAAACGTTCCTTAGAAATTTTGCTAAATTATTAATAACTAACTTCCATCAAAATAAATACATTTCCAGATCCAATATGAAAAGTGTAGAAAAGTAAGGACACAGAGAATTTACATGCTTCGGATTTAAGGAATCCTACATCCATGGGATAACTCCTTTCCATTATTCTTTCATCATTTCCTACTACATTATTTTTATGGCAGAGAATATTTTGTACAATATATGTTGTTTTGGAAAAATAAAATTCACCCCATCTATTACTACAATGCCTTTTCCATTATAGTGGGCCTTTCTCGTAGATTGATGATGTTATCCTTCTAAACTCTTCCTCCTCTATTGGATATTGTTACGTGTCATTCATCCACTGCCTGCTTTAAGCATGTGTGGATTAGTGATGTGGCTCTATGTGGGAAAGCTTGCTTTTAGTTGGTAGATTTGGATTTAGGTGGGATGATTTGAATTAAAAATGCTATGTTTGGAATTGATGAATTGTTTGGTTTGTGTTTGCTTCAGTACCCTATGCAGCCAAAGGGATTAGTGTCACGCTTTGTGCTTGGATTGTTTGGGCCTTGTTGTAATATGAAATGGTGGTGCAATCCAAAGTTGTTGTGGTAATGCAGTTCAGACGAGGTCTTGGTGTTATGATCCAGTTTCCACATGACGTGCAGTCTAATTTTGATGGAGCAGCGTAGTCTAATTTTGAGACGGTGATGCGGTTTATCATTATTTTGGCTGCTGTAGTGCAACATGCCTTCAGAGGTGCTGGTGTAGTTCGGATGCCATGAAATTTGTAACGACCCTTAATTTTTGATATTTGAAATGTGAATATTTAATTGAGTTTAAATATTCGAATGGTAATTTAATTTGAAATTCAAATATCAGAATGAATTTGGCGATTAAATTTTTGAATTTAATTTTTGAAACTGGGTAAAAATTTGAATCTTCAGTTTTAAGCTGATTAATTTATCTGAAGGCTTAGAAAATTTATATTGATAATTCTGAAGATAATGGAACTTTCAGAATTGAATTTGGAAGTGCTTTGTTCAGTTTTGAACTTTTATCGTTTAAATCGATATTGAAAAATAGCGTTCCGGGACACAGTCTCGGAATTCGACGAAACCAGTACCATTGGATCCGTAATATTGAATTATTACCGGATTTCAAATTTCGTATTATTCGGAGTTGTTATGTGAGCATACGATAAGCAAACGCGTTGAGAATTAAATTGAAATTTGATTTGAAATTTTGTACAAATCAAATCACAACCACCCTATAATCGTACTCAAGCCACCCTACATCTGAACGCGCTGATCTATTGTCCCCTTTTCTCGTTTAAATCATGCAACTTTCCCCTTCCTTCAGTAAAACTTCACGAGAAAGATAAAAATAAAAATAAAACGATAGCTTGAGATTTTAAATGGCCGGGCGTTTCTTTCCTCGAATCGAATCTCCCTCTGCTAAAAGAAAAAAAAAGGGAAAGCACGAAGACGAACGTAGGGTTCTCTTTGTCATCTTCTCAGTGGTTCAGATCGAGGACCGTGACTGCTTCCCTCTCCAAATCCTAAAAGCCAGTTCGAATAAACATTCAACTCTCTCTCTCTCTTTCGAATAAAAATCACGCATTCAATTTTGTCTCAATTCGAGATCTTGGAATCAATTAATGGCTGAGCTCAGTCGAGTTAGGGATTAAACGAAAGCTTTAAGGAAATCAAATTAGGGCTCGCGAAGATAGTTTTCGAGTTGGCTTTAACGGTGAGTTTGGGTTCGTCGCGATGTAGGCTCTCGTGCGAGGATTGAGGTGATCGAAATTGCAGATCGAGGTCTGGGAAGTGGGTCATCGCGTTCGCTATGGGGTGTCGCGAGTGGTGATCGGCGACGTGGCTGGGATGTCGAGCAGTTGACAGGGGGCAGTGGTCGTCGTTCTTCTGGGTTCGAGATGACGATTTCGGCAGCAAGAGTCGGGAAAGAAGGTGATCGGGGACTGTTGTTTTCGATGGGCATCTCGAGTTTGGGTTCACTGGAAGGTATTCGAATTTTTTTTCCTTTCTGATAAATTTGATAAAAAAAGGAAAAAATATATATATATACACATGCAGTGACATATATGCAGTTTTTAAAATTTATAAAGTGTATGTATATGTTCACAGAGGAAGGAAAAAAATAATATCAGAAACTTTTATCTACAGGAAGAATTATATATATGAAAGTTGTTGAAAGAAATACATGGGAATTTTAAGTGTTGTAGAGTTATATTAAATTAAATGAGTGGTTTAAAATAAAATCAATAGTAATTAAAATTGTCAAATGGAATAAATTATTCGATTATTTCGAATATTAACAGATTGTATAAATGTTTGATACAAGGTCTAAAACCGTGAAATCAAATCGAAAATGGATTGGATTGCAAAATAAAAGCAAAGGTGAGATCTTCTCACTCAAATGAAAAGTGGAATTTTCAGTTATTGATTTGATTGTCTGTTTGGATGTGATATTAGATATAGTAGGATATATCTATATATAACAATATATATATTGGCATATGTATATATTGGTGATTGATTTTCCCGCATTATATAGCAGATGAGACCCTATTGCGTCGCATAATAGCGGATGATATTTTATAAAATCCCATATACCGCGATATTCCACCTCGAAGTGGAATTGGTATTGTGCTAACATCTGTGGATGCAGGGAAACAGGTTGGAGGGATCCAACTGGATTCCTCAAAACATTTGAATTGGTTTCATATGTTGTGTGATTGATTATTTATAATCTGTGTATGATTATATCTGTGATTGAATTTGTTGAAGGCTATCATTTAGCTGAATGTATTTTTGGTATCGTTGGATACCAGAAATAAATGAAATTGGATTTCTGAAATTAAAAAATTGAATTTTAGATGGTTTGGAAGAATAAAAGAATTTATTTAAAAGGAGATCAATTTGTTTGAAATCCAATTGATAATTGATTTGGTATTGGAAAATAAATCTTTGGGAAATCGATATAAAAATTTATTTGGAGTTTGAATGAAAATTGATTTTTGGTGTTGAGAATAAATTTGTAAATCGATTTGTAAAATGATTTGGTATTTGGGATTAAAATTAGAATCAATTTGAAATTTGATTCGGTGTTGAAGTAAAATTAGAAATCAATTTGGAATTTGATTTGGGGGTTTGAAATAAAATTGAGAAATCAATTTGAAAGTTGATTTGGTGTTGAAAGTGAATATTTGAGAAATCAATTTGAAATCGTATAAAAAGTGAATATTTGAGAAATCAATTTGAAATCGTATAAAAATTGAATATTTGAGAATGTAAATTCCGAATAGAATTTATAAAGGGAAAGGAAAGTTGTTTTAAAAATAAACATTGATTTATTTTTAAAAGTGTGGAAAACATGATTTGAAATTGGTTTTCAAAGTGATGAAGTGTGGAAATAAATTTACAGATTTGGAATGTAAATTTGAAATAAATCGATAAGGATTTATCTAATTGGTTTAAATGGACCATTTTGAGATTTGAAATTGGTTTTCAAATGTGAAGTGTGAAAATGTGATTTGAAAGCGGTTTCCAAATGTGAAGTGTGGGAAAATATATATCCTGTGAAGATATTTTGAAAATAAATAATTTGGGAAAAATTATTTAAATTGGATATTTGTTGTGAATGTTGTTTGATAGTTAAATAACCGACTATCAATATTCGCCTTTGAAATGGCACTTGATTTGTTTTTAAAACAAACGCTCACTATTCGGTTAGCCGGGAAAAGACCTTTTGCGTCATATAACCCATTCCGAATAGTGATACGACGATATGGATCGTATTGAAGACCGGTGGTGAAGACCGGATATTTTCGAAAATGAAAGGACAACCTGTCGAATGTCTCTGCACCGAGTTGCTCCGGTATAGAGATTTATATCACTCTTTTTGTGATGGGAAGTCCGGACGTGATTAGTGAATATCCGGATTGCAAGGGCTTCTTTGGAAGTGCCTTCGGTTCCGTTCGATCCCGGAACGGACTTGTATGGATGTGTGTCTGACATTACACTTTGAGATGTAAAGCTGGTTTCTATCAAATACATTTCTGTTGGTAGCGGAGAATTTATTCTCTTAGCTTAACACCCTTCTCTTAGACGTACGAGCTCAGAGGTTATGTAGTTGATGGTTACTAGTGATACATTCCCAATTTGGTAATGTGGCATACGAAGTGCTGTTGATCATTTGTTTTGATCAAAGCGTGGCTTTGTGGACGAGACTTCGTCGAGCCTCACAACCCGGTAATGGTCGAAACAGGAATGTTGCGGCAAAGGTTTGTAGGGGTAGCGCCCCTAGGGTATGCCATTTCCTTCTGGTTAAAAGTTGATATCATGGTATGGAGCCCAGATATTTTACCTATGTTGATGCCACACATTTATTATACTTTTGTGGTTGTTGCTTTTTGATTGAGGATCCTCGGATAAAGGTCGGTAACGACCGGGGGATGGCATAGCTCGTGTGTTAGTTACGTAGTTACAGCTCGGTTAGAGCGTGAGGTAGCGTCAGCCTTGTGTTTGCAGAGATCCGGTTAGGTTCTCGGGGCGTCTTTCCAGAGGCGTTTCCATTTCGGTGTAAGGAAGTTCCTTTGCCTGACCATTTGTTGGAAATCCAAAGAAATAATACGAACCCTGTACGATTTTTAGTTGTATTACCTGCTATGGAATGTGGCGGTAACCTGCTACTGAACGTAGTAGCTATAGTAGACATACAACAACGGTTGTATGTTGGCTAAGATTAATATTATACTTTCGAAATGTTTTTCACACTAGACATTAATAATAATATCAACTGATTTTGAGTAGTAAGCATTTTTGACTATCATAGGGAGAAATCTCCTCCAATTCTGCGATTGCATTGTGTGTGTGGTGGGAGGCCTTATGGTAGTTTCATTTTCCAAAAGCATTGCGAAGTTTTTTTATTTTCTTTGTGAAAATAACTGTTTTATGATCTCACACCAGTCACCATTACTGACTCGGAGTTTATTGTTCCCTTCTAAACTCTGGGTGCCCATAATTTTCCACGCGGGCAGCCTAGAGTTATGTTATCAGGATATTCTGGAGCTTTGGAGATGAGCTGGATGGCGATGCGTACTACCGTACTTGTTATTTATTCCGCTGTGTATTATGTATATGGACAAGTTATACAACTGTCCAGTGATGTATGTTATTGTTGTAAAATCTGATAATATGATGATGTAATGTATAAATTGATATCGTTTTTGTTGTAAAGATTATTGATTCACCTATTATATATTGTTCCACTGCGAATGTAAGATTCCGATATTGTTTTTGTTTCTGTTTTTCTGTTCTTTCTTTTCTTCTGTCTTCTTCTACCTCTTCTTTTAACCCTAATGGTTCGGTTTTCCGGCATTCGATTGCGCGATATTTGATACAGTGGACGTATTAATGTCGACTTTCGAGCGTCGAAAAGCCGTGATCGTTACAAGTGGTATCAGTGCATCCGGTTAAGCGACAACCCTGCTCTGTTGGGTGTTACTCATTAGAGATAGAGTCAGTAGTACTCTAGAATGAGTGTGAGTGTAATAATAGATATGAGCGCGTATTTGTTAGTGAATATAAAATTGTTTTGTATTGTGTTGACTTATCGGTTGATTGTTTATAGATTCTGGTCGGTGTAGTCTGGCCAACTGTAATCGATAGGGGTTTCTAAACTCTTAAACAAGATAAACCGACACAGTATTATTTTAAATAGGGTAAATGAAATAATTTTGCCCAAAACTATTTTTGTATAGAAAAGAGATGATTTTCTATGAATTATCATAGTATATGGATGCTTGGTTGTTAGGAAGAGATAATATTGAAGTATTATCA
The DNA here is from genome assembly GCA_030737815.1 of Allium fistulosum. Lineage (NCBI taxonomy): Eukaryota > Viridiplantae > Streptophyta > Magnoliopsida > Asparagales > Amaryllidaceae > Allium > Allium fistulosum. Next base: position 1,184,851,006 of record CM060904.1, on the reverse strand, counting down.
TTGTTATATGGAATTGAATAAGAAATTAAAATAATAACCAAAATTTTGAAGATAAATTCATTTGACAAATGAAATTTATAAATATGAATTGAAAGATAAGTAAATAAAATCCATATACGAATGAGATTTGGGAATGTGAATTGTAAATGTAATTTACAAATTGAAATGGGATTCCAGAGAAATATTTGAAAAGAAAATTCATTAATGAAATGTAAATAAGTTGATAACTTATAAAATAGTTGAAATTGGATTGGAATAAGATTCAAATTGAAAAATGAATGAATTTATGAATGAATAAATGAAGCTACATTTGTAAATAAATGAATTAGAATTGAAAAAATGAAATGAGATTGATTTGAATCAAGTTGAAAAAAAAATCCAAACTTGGAGGAATAAAATAAAATGGATTGAATTCAAGTAAACTAACTTGATAAATTATTAATTCATGAGATAGTGAATTGGAAGTTGAGTTAGTAAATCAAAATTGAATTGTGAGTTGAATAAAATGGTTTGAATTTGTATATAAATTCAAGTAAGTAAGAAAGAAAAATAAATTGAAATTTCCTTGTTATTGATAAAATAAATTCGAGACGAATTGAATATGGAAATTTGAAATTTAAAATGGATGAGTGAATATACTAATTAAATTAGTAGATGGAATAGATTTGAATGGTTTTCAATGAGATTTTATTAATGGAATCAATTGGAAATGAAGTACTATACATATATGACATATTAGGTTTTCTAAACTAAGGATATGAAAAAGTACCTTCCATTGAAAAATTGTGAAGGTGTTGGAACTCGCTATGAGTGTCCATTTGATTGGGATGGGATCATGTTGATTGATCATGATGTATGCTAGCGTAATTCGAGGGGTGTGATGCCCACAGTTACAAGCGATTCCACTGGGATAGTGGCACAACCGCCGTGTAAACTGCGATCTAGATGCCATAGCGAAATTCGAGGGTCGAGATGTCTACAGTTACAAGAGATTCCACTGGGATAGTGGTGTAACCGCCGTGTGAACTACGATCTATGGCAACAACCATGGCAAAATTCAAGAGATGTGAAATCTACAGTTACAAGTGATTCTACTGGGATAGTAGCGAAACCGCCGAGTAACTGTGATCCATGGGGGAACGTGCTTTCCATATCCATTTTTAAAAAAGGATTTTTATAAGTGTTTTCATTGGGAGTTAGAAGAAAAAAATTTGGAAAATTTTGTTAACGGAAAAATTGATTTTCAAATTGTAAGGGAAACGTAGAACTGAAAACCATTGTTTTGGTCGAAGTTGAAAGTTTTGGAAAAAGTGAATATTGAATTTTCACTAAAATGAATTTTTGGTTTATGAAGATAAGATAAATTCCGAATAGAATTGAAATTGTCAAATTGAATTCAAATGGAATTGAAATGCAAAGTTGAATGGAAATGAATATATAACTTTTTTAATGAAGTGAAAATGATTATAAGAAGTATGTAATACTTAGATTGCACTTAAGAAATGAATGAATGAAATTCTTAAGTAAATTGGTATTGGGAAATCCAATAAGTGAATTTGGACATTACTGTTCAGTAAAATATACAGGGATTGTAAAGGCTAAGGAAAATGGAATTGGATTTTGATTTCGAAGATGTTAAATTGCTCGACAATAAGGTATGTATTTGAATTTCAGTATGAAATTTGATGAGATTCTGATTTTGCCACTTGGCATTTTGTTTTCTTTTGGGATTTGAGAGTCCGTAAGGACGTTTTGTAGTCGTACCGTGTTAGCCGCGCAAAGGAGACGCTGGCGAAATTTTTCAAAAATTTCGAGAGTTAGAAAATTTTTGAGAAAATTTTGAAAGTTTAAATTTGAATTTAAATTTAAAATTTGAATTGTTAAGAAAACAATGTTGTTTGGAACCTATAATTGAAGTTGGAAAGCTAGTTGAGATGATGATGGATCTTTAACAAAAAGATTTAAGTTAGTAAGTTGATAAAACTATTTGGATTGTGAAAAATAATAAATGGGTTAAGAATCATTTTTCCTAACTTGTAATTTCGAGACAAAATTCTTTTAAGGGGGGAAGATTGTAACGACCCTGAATTTTTGATATTTGAAATGTGAATATTTAATTGAGTTTAAATATTCGAATGGTAATTTAATTTGAAATTCAAATATCAGAATGAATTTGGCGATTAAATTTTTGAATTTAATTTTTGAAACTGGGTAAAAATTTGAATCTTCAGTTTTAAGCTGATTAAAATTTATCTGAAGGCTTAGAAAATTTATATTGATAATTCTGAAGATAATGGAACTTTCAGAATTGAATTTGGAAGTGCTTTGTTCAGTTTTGAACTTTTATCGTTTAAATCGATATTGAAAAATAGCGTTCCGGGGCACAGTCTCGGAATTCGACGAAACCAGTACCATTGGATACGTAATATTGAATTATTATCGGATTTCAAATTTTGTATTATTCGGAGTTGTTATGTGAGCATACGATAAGCAAACGCGTTGAGAATTAAATTGAAATTTGATTTGAAATTTTGTACAAATCAAATCACAACCACCCTATAATCGTACTCAAGCCACCCTACATCTGAACGCGCTGATCTATTGTCCCCTTTTCTCGTTTAAATCACGCAACTTTCCCCTTCCTTCAGTAAAACTTCACGAGAAAGATAAAAATAAAAATAAAACGATAGCTTGAGATTTTAAATGGCAGAGCGTTTCTTTCCTCGAATCGAATCTCCCACTGCTAAAAGAAAAAAAAAGGGAAAGCACGAAGACGAACACAGGGTTCTCTTTGTCATCTTCTCAGTGGTTCAGATCGAGGACCGTGACTGCTTCCCTCTCCAAATCCTAAAAGCCAGTTCGAATAAACATTCAACTCTCTCTCTCTCTCTTTCGAATAAAAATCACACATTCAATTTTGTCTCAATTCGAGATCTTCGAATCAATTAATGGCTGAGCTCAGTCGAGTTAGGGATTAAACGAAAGCTTTAAGGAAATCAAATTAGGGCTCGCGAAGATAGTTTTCGAGTTGGCTTTAACGGTGAGTTTGGGTTCGTCGCGATGTAGGCTCTCGCGCGAGGATTGAGGTGATCGAAATTGCAGATCGAGATCTGGGAAGTGGGTCATCGCGTTCGCTATGGGGTGTCGCGAGTGGTGATCGGCGACGTGGCTGGGATGTCGAGCAGTTGACAGGGGGCAGTGGTCGTCGTTCTTCTGGGTTCGAGATGACGATTTCGGTAGCAAGAGTCGGGAAAGAAGGTGATCGGGGACTGTTGTTTTCGATGGGCATCTCGAGTTTGGGTTCACTGGAAGGTATTCGAATTTTTTTTCCTTTCTGATAAATTTGATAAAAAAAAGGAAAAATATATATATATATATATATACACATGCAGTGACATATATGCAGTTTTTAAAATTTATAAAGTGTATGTATATGTTCACAGAGGAAGGAAAAAAAATATCAGAAACTTTTATCTACATGAAGAATTATATATATGAAAGTTGTTGAAACAAATACATGGGAATTTTAAGTGTTGTAGAGTTATATTATATTAAATGAGTGGTTTAAAATAAAATCAATAGTAATTAAAATTGTCAAATGGAATAAATTATTCGATTATTTCGAATATTAACAGATTGTATAAATGTTTAATACAAGGTCTAAAACCGTGAAGTCAAATCGAAAATGGATTGGATTGCAAAATAAAAGCAAAGGTGAGATCTTCTCACTCAAATGAAAAGTGGAATTTTCAGTTATTGATTTGATTGTCTGTTTGGATGTGATATTAGATATAGTAGGATATATCTATATATAATAATATATATATTGGCATATGTATATATTGGTGATTAATTTTCCCGCATTATATAGCGGATGAGACCCTATTGCGCCGCATAATAGCGGATGATATTTTATAAAATCCCATATACCACGATATTCCACCTCGAAGTGGAATTGGTATTGTGCTAACATCTGTGGATGCAGGGAAACAGGTTGGAGGGATCCAACTGGATTCCTTAAAACATTTGAATTGATTTCATATGTTGTGTGATTGATTATTTATAATCTGTGTATGATTATATCTGTGATTGAATTTGTTGAAGGCTATCATTTAGCCGAATGTATTTTTGGTATCGTTGGATACCAGAAATAAATGAAATTGGATTTCTGAAATTAAAAAATTGAATTTTAGATGGTTTGGAAGAATAAAAGAATTTATTTAAAAGGAGATAAATTTGTTTGAAATCCAATTGATAATTGATTTGGTATTGGAAAATAAATCTTTGGGAAATCGATATAAAAATTTATTTGGAGTTTGAATGAAAATTGATTTTTGGTGTTGAGAATAAATTTGTAAATCGATTTGTAAAATGATTTGGTATTTGGGATTAAAATTAGAATCAATTTGAAATTTGATTCGGTGTTGAAGTAAAATTAGAAATAAATTTGGAATTTGATTTGGGGGTTTGAAATAAAATTGAGAAATCAATTTGAAAGTTGATTTGGTGTTGAAAGTGAATATTTGAGAAATCAATTTGAAATCGTATAAAAAGTGAATATTTGAGAAATCAATTTGAAATCGTATAAAAAGTTAATATTTGAGAAATCAATTTGAAATCGTATAAAAAGTGAATATTTGAGAATGTAAATTCCGAATAGAATTTATAAAGGGAAAGGAAAGTTGTTTTAAAAATAAACATTGATTTATTTTTAAAAGTGTGGAAAATATGATTTGAAATTGGTTTTCAAAGTGATGAAGTGTGGAAATAAATTTACAGATTTGGAATGTAAATTTGAAATAAATCGATAAGGATTTATCTAATTGGTTTAAATGGACCATTTTGAGATTTGAAATTAGTTTTCAAATGTGAAGTGTGAAAATGTGATTTGAAAGCGGTTTCCAAATGTGAAGTGTGGGAAAAATATATATCCTGTGAAGATATTTTGAAAATAAATAATTTGGGAAAAATTATTTAAATTGGATATTTGTTGTGAATGTTGTTTGATAGTTAAATAACCGACTATCAATATTCGCCTTTGAAATGGCACTTGATTTGTTTTTAAAACGAACACTCACTATTCGGGTTAGCCGGGAAAAGACCTTTGCGTCATATAACCCATTCCGAATAGTGATACGATGATATGGATCGTATTGAAGACCGGTGGTGAAGATCGGATATTTTCGAAAATGAAAGGACAACCTGTCGAATGTCTCTGCACCGAGTTGCTCCGGTATAGAGATTTATATCACTCTTTTTGTGATGGGAAGTCCGGATGTGATTAGTGAATATCCGGATTGCAAGGGCTTCTTTGGAAGTGCCTTCGGTTCCGTTCGATCCCGGAACGGACTTGTATGGATGTGTGTCTGCATTACACTTTGAGATGTAAAGCTGGTTTCTATCAAATACATTTCTGTTGGTGGCGGAGAATTTATTCTCTTAGCTTAACACCCTTCTCTGAGATGTACGAGCTTAGAGGTTATGTAGTTGATGGTTACTAGTGATACATTCCCAATTTGGTAATGTGGCATACGAAGTGCTGTTGATCATTTGTTTTGATCAAAGCGTGGCTTTGTGAAAAAGCGTGGCTTTGTGAAAAGGCCTGGCTTTGTGAAAAAGCGTGGCTTTGTGAAAAAGCGTAGCTTTGTGGACGAGACTTCGTCGAGCCTCATAACCCGGTAATGGTCGAAACAGGAATGTTGCGGCAAAGGTTTGTAGGGGTAGCGCCCCTAGGGTATGCCATTTCCTTCTGGTTAAAAGGTGATATCATGGTATGGAGCCCAGATATTTTACCTATGTTGATGCCACACATTTATTATACTTTTGTGGTTGTTGCTTTGTGATTGAGGATCCTCGGATAAAGGTCGGTAATGACCGGGGGATGGCATAGCTCGTGTGTTAGTTACCTATTTACAGCTCGGTTAGAGCATGAGGTAGCGTCGGCCTTGTGTTTGCAGAGATCCGGTTAGGTTCTCGGGGCGTCTTTCCAGAGGCGTTTCCATTTCGGTGTAAGGAAGTTCCTTTGCCTGACCATTTGTTGGAAATCCAAAGAAACAATACGAACCCTGTATAATTTTTAGTTGTATTACCTACTATGGAATGTGGCGGTAACCTTCTACTGAACGTAGTAGCTATAGTAGACATACAACAACGGTTGTATATTGGCTAAGATTGATATTATACTTTCGAAATGTTTTTCACACTAGACATTAATAATAATATCAACTGATTTTGAGTAGTAAGCATTTTTTACTATCATAGGGAGAAATCTCCTCCAATTCTGCGATTGCATTGTGTGTGTGGCGGGAGGCCTTATGGTAGTTTCATTTTCCAAAAGCATTACGAAGTTGTTTTATTTTCTTTGTGAAAATAACTGTTTTACGATCTCACACCAGTCACCATGACTGACTCGGAGTTTATTGTTCCCTTCTAAACTCTGGGTGCCCATAATTTTCCACACGGACAGCCTAGAGTTATGTTATCAGGATATTCTGGATATTCTGGAGCTTTGGAGATGAGCTGGATGGCGATGCGTACTACCGTACTTGTTATTTATTCCGCTGTGTATTATGTATGTGGACAAGTTATACAACTGTCCAGTGATGTATGTTATTGTTGTAAACTCTTATAATATGATGATGTAATGTATAAATTGATATCGTTTTTGTTGTAAAGATTATTGATTCACCTATTATATATTGTTCCGCTGCGAATGTGAGATTCTGATATTGTTTCTGTTTCTGTTTTTTTGTTCTTTCTTTTCTTCTGTCTTCTTCTACCTCTTCTTTTAACCCTAATGGTTCGGTTTTCCGGCATTCGATTGCGCGGCATTTGATACAGTGGACGTATTAATGTCGACTTTCAAGCGTCGAAAAGCCGTGATCGTTACAAAATTAGTCTTGTATGATTATGTTCGCACCGTTCTACTTGGCCAAGGCTTTGATAGAATTATCGCCGTGTAATTTTACGTATTGAACTGGTTTCTTCTTTTGGAGTCATTGATACATGTGTGTAGTTTAGTTTATGAATATAGCACAGTTCCTTTATTTTGACTCGTCTTTGGGCATTTGGCTCGACCTTGGTACCGTGCAGATTTTTATATCAAGACAGCCTCCTTCTACACTTAATATTTGGGTGATTAAGTGGATCATTAAATATAACTACGTTAATATAGAGCATTTTAGCTTCATTTGACTGAGCTAACCCACTACTATGTTTTTAGTTTGGACTTGACATATCTTATAGTGGTACATTGGTACGGTTAAGCGTTATGGGAGTTGTTCAACTTGCTTGACACGACGCGATATATTTATATGGCAAAATAACTTTACAAAATGCGGCTTTACAAGCTGGTACTACGGCGTATGTGCTATTGTTTAAATGCCATCGTATAACTTAAGACACCTTCTTGTAATTAATGTTGTTGTGTAAGGTATTTGTAGCTTTATTACATTAGGGAGTGTATTGTTGTCTATTCCGTTTATTGTGAAACATCTCATTTTCAAATCAGCCAGTTCATTTTGTAAAATATGATTTGTTTGTATGGTGCAGTTATCAGTGTGGGAACGTGATATGAGTTTGATTCATAATTATGTTGTCTGTTGTTTACAGCGCTATGGTTATTCTATGTGTTTTAGATATACGAAGTCCATTTCATGATATAGCTAACGTACTTTTTAATAAGACCATTGCATTATAAGCTTGGTTAATTTTCTAATTATGTTAACTTTACTTTACTAGACTTCATGCGTAGTGTCTTATGGAGTTCGTCCAGTCTGTTGTGTGGTTTTAAGCTGTTTTATCATACTATGCCATTCTTTGGTTAACTAGCTTGCGCATATCGAAAAACAAGTTTAATACTTGTCCCCCAAGTCTGCACTAATGCATATTAGGGAAGACTTGTTAATTTGTGCCCAGTTTTTCAAAACTTCTAATCAATCATTTCACATTTAATGCATGTTACATGTACCCTACCATGATTGGTTGCTTTTCTAACCATTGATATATGGATCACTTCGTATCTCGAGAAATATATCTAGTTTTGTGTGAATGATAGATGCCATCATAATGTCTAACGGTTGTGGTCTTTTATGTCTTTTGGATCTTACCGCTGAGATCTCACCGTAACCTATAAATATTTTCTTTTCTTCCTTGATTTATCTTTTACTTGTTTAGGAAAAGCAAACCCATATGAGATATCTCTATTCCCCATTTCTCTTCCTTCCAAGCTCTGATTATACTCACCTCTACGTTAAAGCTATGATTATACTCACCTCTACGTTAAATCTTTCAATATATTTTTTGTGAAACTGATTTTGGCTAATTCACTTTTTATTTTGTTTTAAGTATAGGTAACCATATACATGAATTTACCTTTAAGTTCCTTGATGGAATCCTTAATTGAAATCGCTTTGCTAGTCTATTAATAACGTAATTAGAATTCCATTCTTTATTAACTCAAGGTTCATTTGTGAAATTTGAAAGTAATTCATCCTTCTTTAGCTTAGTTATTAATGGCTTCTGAAGATCGTCCTTATTCGTCCAACTTGGACTTATCTTTTACTGAGTTGACTTCAAACATTTAAGAGAGAAGTTAGGTATATGGAATTTTGACTAACATTGGAATTTGTGGTTACAAGCATAGGTTTCCTTTGTCCTTTGGATGTATTCACCTACCCCTTAAGGGGTATATTTCTATAATGTCAAAGAAAATTAGAGTGGCTTTTATTTGCCTCTTCATCTGCTTCTTAAAGAATGGCTGGCAGCATTTGGCTTATCCCCTATCCAGTTTGCCCCAGTTTCTTATTCTCTCATAATATGTACATGTATTTTATACCCTGAAAACATGACTCCATCCTCTTACCGAGAATTAGTCTTTTTATATTCCATACGGGAGAACCCATCTTCTGGTTGCACTAGATTTTACTTTGTTCAGGCTATGAAATCTCTTTTTTCCTCTACTCCTCGTAAATCTTATCAATTTTTTCCAACCTGGATGGTTTCATTTCTTCCTTCCAAAAACCTGGTACTGCTCCCACTTCACTCTCTTATTCCTATTCTTTTAACTTCCTCTCATGCAATGATTTGCATCTTCTTCTCTTTTAGCTAGTCGTCTTGAATTCACTAAAGCCAAGAAGGAGGTATTTACACCATGTGGAACAAATGCACTAATATTTTCCAATAATGTCTACAAGGGCACAAATATCTTTACAAAGGTTCTACTGCACAAACATAATTTTCTATGCCAACACCATCACTTATCTAGATCCATTTTTACATATGTTTTTGATACTTCTACTCCATGTGGTATAACTTTAGTTATTCACCCTTTACTTAGATTTATCGATGTTCTAATTTATATATGTTAACTTTACTGTTCATGGAACTACGTAGGTACAATGTTGAGGCTTGCCGCTGCTTTCAGCTCGAAGAAAAAGGGTGAGAAGAAAAGATGAGAAGAGGACCTTATGGCGCATGACAATATGAACAAATAGTTGAAGATAAATAATCCTCTTCCTCTTCCCATGAGTTCTTCAACTGCTACTATGTTTCCTGTGCCGCTCATCAACATGCTTTTGCCTTCCTCTCACTTCTTGGTTATTTCAAGAGAAGGTGCAGTTTCTGACCTGATAGAGAAGATGGGTCATCTACTTATTAATGACTTTACTATGCCAACTCCTTCTCCATTATCCTCTCCTACTTCATCTTCCAGGGAGGTGTTTTCTAGCTTGCATCATCGTGGCTTTTAGGTTAGTGTATTGTAGTGTTATCTTTACTAGGTTATGATTTAGGCGCATTCTCACTCATTATAACCTTTATACTTTTAGGTTATAGCTCTTGGGATGGAGCGGCACAACTGACTCAAAGTTTAGAGCTAGTGCTAACTAATGCTCAAGAGAGAATTTCAAAATTGAAATAAGATAATCTATAGCTAAAGCGAACTTTGGATGACGCTTCCCTAGACATTGAAGTAAGGGATAAGAGGGAGGTGGATTATAAAGCACAACTGGAAGTGACCTCTAAAAAAGTTAACGAGGTGGACTAAGATGCTGTGAAACTAAGGAAGAGGCAAGAAGATTGGAATGGAAGCCTACCAAAGCAAAAAAAGACTTAGAAAAAACTACCTACAACGTCCTATATAAGATTTAATCTCAAGTAAAAAAGCATTTCTTTGCAGACCGCAATGATGAAGTGGATGCTGAAGTTAGTTTGGATTTCTTGGAGAACCTTGAACTGATTAGAGATGCACAGGGATGTTGCAGAAGAAAATGGGTTCAAGAGCATACTGGCCTACCAAGTTCTCCCTCTAAGACAATGCATGCTAAAGATGTTTCTGATGATTTTGATATAGATAGGGACCCCATAAATGCCAAAGTGCAATCCAGGGTTGCCCTACCTAGATCTATCAATACTGCGAAAGTAAATACCTAAGCCCTCCAGTTTTAGGCTACTATGTTTTGTAGATTTTTTTTCTTTTTATATCTAAAATATTTTTGTTATGTTGTGCTCTCAACTACAGATGGTCTTAATACTACTGCACGTGTCTCAGTTCCCATCATTTTTATGGTATTTTGCAAATACTGGGGTTTATGAATGAAACCGTCCTTTTAATGTTTCTGGATTTTGATTTTGCCATAGTTGTTTTCTCTTTCTTTACTTTACATAGTATTTTTAACTTCTGCTTCGATCTTTAGGTAAAGATTGTAAGTACTGTCAAATTGATTATATCAAAGTCGTACGAATAAAGTGGTTTAGTCCAACAATTAAAGAGTTTAGATCACCAGGCCATAGAGAGACTATCAACAAGAACAGTCTTGGCATGTAGGAGGGAAACTGAACTCAAAAAGACTATGACTTAATTAAAGGACACAAAAGGGCTTTTATCTAAAATTATATAAGTTATTCATTAAAGAGATGCACTATGTGATCCTTTACTATGCAAGTGGGGCTCTGCTTTAGGAGATGAATCACTTCCTTCAGGACATCCCTACTTGCTGTGGTTTACGGATAGACTTAGGCGTGGAGAAAAATAGCACTTCTTTTTTATATATATTTTTTAATTTTTGATTGAATAAGATAATTTCACATACTATACGCACTTTATTTATTGTCCATTGATTTCTTGCTTGATTATTTCATATTCGTTGACTACATTCATTTCCCCATCGAAGCTATCCTATATGATTTTCCTAAAGGCAACCACCCCATGTGCATCCTTTATACTTCTCGTTTGAAAGAACCAGCTTCTTCAATCGTTATTGAAGATTATGAAACCCGGAATAAAGAACTCATGGCTCCTAACGTAAATATTATTGAGGAGAAAGAATTGATTGCTAATGACATTCGAGAGGAATATTGTGTGCAATATAATGAACAAGGATGGGAGTTGGAAGAATCTAACCAAGCTACTCTTCGGTGGTATGCTTGTATTACTAAATAATATTCAGACACAAAAGAACTGGAAAAGAAACTCGAATCTGTTCAGGCTTGCATAGCTAGACTGGAGGGATTGTTGAAAGATTTTGAAGGTGTATATAGGGTTTTGTATTAAGATGAGATCAAGGTTTTGAATGGAAAAATTGATGAGTTGTCTATACAGATCGCTAAGCAAATTAGTGTAGAAGATAATCCTATTGCGGCATTGGATCCCAGCGCAATATCTGGGCTTGGTGCTACTCCTACACCTCCGCTGAGGGCGAACACTAATGTTGTTCCACGATGGAAGGAAGATCTGAAGAACTATTATGAGACTATGTTTTATGAGTTGAAAAAATTACTATAAAAAGAAATCACCGACCTCCGGGGGTAGTTGTTCACATGTTCTATCTACTGCATATGAGCTTTTTGGCTCCTATTCTAGAGCCACTAAAAGGACTAAGAATCAGCTATTGGACAAGATTGTACAAGTTAGGAAGTTGGCTATAGAGTACGTGAATGCCTTTGAAAATAAAATATCTACCTTAGAGTCTCAATCCAATTCGTTGGCCCTCAGACGAGTTCCCACTACTGCATCATCTGGGGTTACTACTGCTTCTCTTGAAAATTTGGATAAGGCTTCCTTGATTGGTCAACTTCAAAAAGAGAGGGATAGGCGGGTCATGGAAGGTATTTTTGGGAAGTGTGCAATCAATATTTTTAGTCACTTCTGGCTTGAACTCGACATAGCCTTCTAATATAATCATGAGGGTTTTGTCTTCGATCCACAGGACTTTAGCGATGTTTGGGTCGGCATGAACCATAATCCTCGAGTTACTTTCGATGGCGTCGCTCCTCATCGTTCATCATTGTTATTACTGAGTTAAATAACCTATCCTATGCTTCTCATCTTAAGGGCAGTTCCACTCAACGTCGGACGTTGGATGTCCGTAGGCCTCATCGTCGTAGAAGAATCATAATGATGGCTCTTCTAAGTCTGAGTTGGACTTTCGATGTAGTTTGTCTAACTACAAGCTATAATTTTTAATTTTTGATGTAATTTGTGTGATGATTATTTTATTTTTACTTATGACGTATGTGCAGATGTGTAGAACATGTAAATACGAGTAGATTTCAATTTTTTAATATTTACCTAGAAAGTATTTCGTAGTATCTAGAATTGTTCCTAACTTGTAGGTTGCACTTCCTTCCATGCATTATCTTTTCTTACCATTTTTGATTGATTCCTTACATCGATATTCATTTTATCTAGTTCGTGCTTTCTGAATTTGCTCTTTGACATTCCTTCTTTTCATGCACTTAGCATGTTCTGCTTCGTTAATTGGTGCAGACTTGTTATGTTTTGACTGAGAAATCGGATCATGCATTATAACCCTTTTTATTCATGCGCATGTTTTTAGTGACTGGTTTAGGCCATCTAGTATCCTTACATCCAGTGTAGTAATTGTCTGAAAAGTCGGACTGCGTGTATGTAGTTCCATAAATTGGGGGGTTACCACCATTTGTAGTTTTTTTACATGTACCTTATTTTGTGCAGTCCATTTTGCTTTTGTTTTGGGGCATGATTGGAACTAGGGTCTGTTGGCTTGTTTTGGGTTCTGTCCTTAAGTCTTTGCCCTTTGGGTGTTTGCGTTCAGTTTCACCATTCTCAGTGCTGACATTGTCGTTTTTATTTGCTAATCGCATGTTTTGCTTGGCTAGTGAATATTGGTGTGTACCTCGGAGGTGCAGAAGAAGGATTTCCTTGATGGATTTTGGGACTTACACTATTTTGAGCCATATTATCTTTTGGCATATATGAATTTAGAACTGCATTGTGAACCCTTGGTTTTAAGTCGTTAGTGATTTCTTCTAAGGAAATTCCTCTTAATTATGAGCGAGGGTACGTGGTAGTGGTATTTTTTTGAATTTCATTTTATGTCTTTTCCTCCACGCATCTTAGTTTAGTATCACCATTCTCAATAATGAGATTTGTCATTTTTGAACTCGACGGCATAGTTAGCTGAGCTGGTGAACATTGGCAGTAACATGAATTACTAGGTAAGCTCGCACATGCATGTGCATGCACATGTGGGAAAATGGGCACATGTGACGCTTTGATGGCGCACTTCGCACTTGGTACTGCATAGCAATGAAATGAGCTTGGTTCACCTCCATTACTCTTCCTTCTCTCTTTAGCTAAACAAGGTTAATTTGATTTAGGCGGGATAATATAGGTTTTAGGTGGGATAGTATTGGTTTGGGTCTTCTACTTAGAATCATGGTTGATTTAAGGTTGCACAGATGCACAGGTTCCTGCATAGAGTTGCGTAGATGTGCAGGTTTCTTCAGAGGGTTGTGTTGATGCGCGGGTTCTTAAAGGGTTATGTAGGTCATTGATTAGGGTACTCAATCTAAGGTACTAGAATGCGTAAGCATTAATAAGGAATACTTAGATTAATGCATTGGGGGGGTGCGCAAGCTACTAATAAGGGATGCTTAGATTAAGGCATTGAGGGTGCGCAAGTTACTAGTCAAGGTGTCGCCTTAAGCCTTTGATGTTTACTAGTAAGTTTGGAACTATATAAGAGCACTATTTGAGTGACCCTGTGGACAGCTCTTGGAATGCTTTTGATTCTACATGGTACTACGATAGTCCTAAGTAAGTGCAAAGCATGTCAGAACTTTGTTTGTATGATTGTTTTAATGATGAAAACTACATAAATATCTCTTGTAGCACCTTTTATGAAGGATTTTGAAAACAAAATGATTCAAAGAGATAACAAGTAAAAGGAAGAAGAAGTAAGTTGTCTACAAAAAAAAGTATGTTTTCATTCATAGAAAATATTTGTAAAATCTCTTAGATGATTCATATGAATAAACACATATCACCGGTACATAAGAAGTCAATACAAGGACCAAAAGCATTTACAAATTTACAAAGCTTTTATAAAAAACATGAATTCAAAGGTTTTTTTGACTAAATACAAATTCGGTCGACTGAGCTCAGTCGACTCAATTTGTATTCAGTCGACTAAAGCCAGTCAACTTCATACACTCTTTAGTCTTCTATTTTAAACCTTCTTCTCTATAATATTTGATACCCATATTCAGTCGACTTGTGACCATTCCTAGTCGACTGAATAAATAGTAATGGTTATTTTCTGAAACAAAACTTCGAAGGGATATGACTGTTTAATAGTTCTTTTCGAAGAGGAATGACTTTATGAAAGAATACAACTTTTCTGAAGCAATTTTTTATTACTATAAACAGAGCCTAAATCTAGAAGTTCAAATTTATCTTACTATCTTAAATTCTATACTTTCTTGAATCTATTTGCTCTTAAACAAAACATTGATCATTCCCTCAAAGATCATTCCTTGCACTTCCTTAATCACATTGCATGCATCGTTGAATCATCAACGGAGGTTATAGAAAGCTTTGTAATATTCATATTGATAGAACACAACTTTATCAAGTCAGCGAACTCTTGTAATGCCAATTCCTCCGGGCTAAGTGATGATGTTTGATTAGTGGAAATCAGAAGGGAAGCTATGAGACTGAATGTAGGACGGAGGTCTGAACCAGTATAAAAACTCTGGTGTGATCATTTTATTTACTTTACTTTATTCGTATTTAGATCGATTATAGTTATTTGCATACTTACAATAGTTAGCCATATTAGAGATCCTATGCACTTTCACTTGGTATCAGAGCTTGGAATTCTAGAAATCGTAACAACATCCTAAAATAAATGGCCATAGGGATCTAGTCAAGGCAATAGAAAGAGGAAGAGCAAGCAAAATAGCAATGGCAAGAAAGAAAAATCAAAGGTGTAAACAAGCAAATGCTTCATGGCTAAACTCAGATTACAATCGGTATGCTTAGATTTATATATAAAGATCTTTTGTTAGAGTATGATGAGTTATTAAAAGATCGTAAAACTTTGAATAAAGTTAATAGAATTGCATTAGCTAAGTTAAAAGATTGTGAGCAAGAAATTTCCATTTAAAAGAGGAAAATAAATCTCTAGTAGAACAAAGTAATTTTTTGAAAATACCGTAGAAGAACTTATTTTACAAAAAGATTTCCTATAAAAAGAAAATGAGCAATTAGAAGTTAAAGATAATGATCTTTTGAAGGAAATGGATGTTTTGCAAAATAAAAATATATTTTTGAAAATTTCTTTAAATGATTATAAATCTAAACTTTTGCCTCTTGAAAAAGATAATAGTGCTTTAAATGATGGAAATTTAGAATTAATTAAAGAATGTGAGCTTTAAAAGATAATAATATTATTTTGCAAAAAAAAAATCGGTGATTCTAAAGCTGTTTTTGATAAACCAAATGAGAAAATCACAAATTTTAATAGAGGAGAAGATGATTTATCTTCCTTAGTTACAAATTTGAATGCTTACAATGTTAAAAGCGGTTTAGGCTATAAATAAGCTAAAGTAAAAAATAGTACTAAATATGCATTCGTGTATACTAATTTTAGGGCTAGTACTAGTAAGCAAGATAGCCATAAAATCACTTACAACCATAATAGTACTTTGTTTAAAAATGATAGAAAATATTTTTCAAAACTAAGCTAATAACTAATAGTATTAAAATTGGATTCATGCTTATACGATTGATCATGATAAACAACTTGTACTATATTAGCACTATTATAAAAATGTTATTTGTAATGAAAACTATATTTATAAAAGTTCAACAATACCCAAATGGGTATGGTTTCCTAAAACTTAGGAAACTATAAGAACCTTGGATATCGCTTGCTTTAAATATTAATATTTTTTTTACCGATACCGTAGTTTATAAGTAGTGGTTATTTATTAATGATTGACAGTCCTACTTATAGTGCTATAACTTAGAAGTTTACTACGAAATGTTATAAAAGGTAGGATTCTCTACAACACTTTGATTAAAATACTACTATTTTAATGCTATCAAAACTACTGTAAAACTTGTAGTTAAAGTGCTTAGTGGTTTTATAGCAGTGGAGGTGCAAAAGGTTATAGCGAGGAAAAATGGAGATATGGGGGAGGTGCAAAAAATTTCATTAGACGTAAAACCAGATATTTAAAGCTAATTTATTCCCATTCACACATCATTTGTATATGAAAAGGAAAAATTGTTTAATCTTATATAACAAAACGAAGAATATCATGATTTATGCGGACTAGATTTGGTGACTACAATAAATTTCTAACTTATATTGAGCACTTATGCCTTAAAATTAGGTCTTTACCCTAACTTTGGTGATTTGATTTAAAAGAGAACTAGTCAAATCAACATTTATATATTAATGTTGCAAAAATGAGTGCTAAAAAGCCTTGATTTAGCGGGTGTAGTGGAAAAAAATCAGGGCTAAAGTGGATCTACTATTTAATAGCGCTAAATTGAATTAACATAGCAGTCGAAGAGCGTTATGAACTATAGCGGGAAAATTTGCGGTGCTTTAATTGCATAATTGTAAAGTAATTTCTATTTGATAAAATTATTTCATTATTTTTATTTCTTTTAGAGGGAATAACCACGCCTATTTTGGTAAGGTTTTCACCCTGTGATTAACCCTGGACCGTAACGTAATAAGTGGGTACCAAAAATGATTATTTTTTATTGCAGGTACTTAGAGAAATGGAAGAAAAAGGATAGATTTTGAATTTTAAGGATGTTCCATACATTTGATTGAATTAGGTGCTTACAATGAAATAAGGACTTCAACAAATTCGGTACACAAGAAAGACAAACAGATAAGATAAATTTATAATAGCAAATGTTTTATATATATATCACTAGAGAACAAGCATTTATGGATAACGGAACCACATTAAATTTTGCATGTCTTTTGTTGTACTTTTACTCCTTTTTGTTGATGACAAAGGGGGAGAAAGTATGGTGAAAGGGGGAGTATTCATTAAGGAGAAGATTACATATACATATGTCATATATATAGTTATCATCATCAAAAAGGGGAAGAATGTTATAACTTTGTTTGTATGATTGTTTTTTTAAGGAAAGCTAAGCCGGCATTTAAAGTGTGTTGTCCACTATTATTACCCACACAATTGAAAACAGGTGTGCTCCGAAACAGATAAGATATAATGCAATAAAATACAGGAGTTAGACTGACTTGTCTAAACTGCTAATAACATGACTATAAGTCATCCCGTTTTGAACTGACCTTGCCTACAAAGACAAGTCCAAGAACATCAGAAAATACCAAGGCAAGCGAAGGATCAAAAGACCTCGATAGCGAAGAATACATATAATTCCTGTCCCAAGTTGCATCCAAAAATAGAAATAACAAATTATGGTAACCTTCAGATCCGGAAGAAGACAATGAAAGCCCTTCCCCCACAACCTGGTAATATAGCGCCCTACTCTCACCTCCTTCACCAACATACAAATAGTATTGAATCAGGATTATACCTCATTTCCGTTTTAGCGTGAATCCATACCTTCTCAACATCGTCCCGGTAAATACCAACTTCATCAGAGGAAGAATCATCTTCAATCACAGTTTCAATAGGAGTAGCTTTCACTTCATGAATTTCAAGAGGAATTATGATTGGCGGAGAATCCAAAGAATAGGGAACGCGAGCTTTAGGCACCCATTGCAAAACTGGTTTAGGAAGTGGAACCCTGGAAGGAGGGGATGACAAGGGTACGACCGAGCACGAATCCAACGAATGACTAAATAATTGACATGATATGCAAATTTCAGGTTTCCATTTATATTGAACATCAACTTCCACTTCATTACCTTCATCTAGTCTTACTTTAAGCTTTGTAGGCAAATCTCGAGACAAGGTAATCTCAATCAATGCTCTGGCGTACGTTAAGCTCCTATGGGCTTCAGTATTAGCATCAAAACATTTTAAATCTCCAATAAGACTAGCTAGCCAGTTAATACCTATCAAAGGTTGAAGGACAGATGGAATGTGCGTGAAGGTTGCCCAAACAGAAATAGATAAGATTTTCTCTCTCGCTTTGTCAACCCCAAGACTCCATGGAGTGACAATAAATGGCTTCCCATCAATTACTAATGGGCTTGACTCTAGAAAACTATATAAGGGCCTTGTTTGTATGATTGTTTTAATGATGAAAACTATATAAATATCTCTTGTAGCATCTCTTATGCAGGACTTTGAAAGCAGCAATGATTTGAAGAGACAAGAAGTAAAGGAAGAAGAAATAAGTTGTCTACAAGTAAAAAGTATGTTTTTATCCTTAAAAAATATTTGTAAAATCTCTTAGATGATTCACATGCATATACACATATCATTGGTGTACGAGAAGTCAATATAAAGGCCAAATGCATTTACAAATTTACAAAGCTTTTATAAAAAACCAGAATTCAAAGGTTTAGTCGACTAAATAGAAATTCAGTTGACTAACCTCAGTCGACTAAATTTGTATTCGGTCGACTAAAGCCCGTCAACTTCATACACTCTTTAGTCTTCTATTTTTAACCTTCGTCTCTATAATATTTGATACTCATATTCAGTCGACTTGTGACCATTCCCAATCGACTGAATAAACAGTAGCGATTATTTTCGGAAACAACACTTCGAAGGGATACGACTGTTTAATGATTCTTCTTTGAAGAGGAATGACTTTATGAAAGAATACAACTTTGTTGAAGCAACTTTTGATTACTATAAATAAAGCCTAAGTCTAGAAGTTCAGATTTATCTTGCTACCTTAAATTCTTTACTTTCTTGAATTTATTTGCTCTCAAACAAAATATTGATCATTTAGTCAAAGATCATTCCTTGCACTTTCTTAATCGCATTACACGCATCTTTGAATCATTAAAGGAGATTATATGAAGCTTTGTAACATAAGTCAATTTTTTTGATAGAATACAACTTTGTCAAGTCAGCAAACTATTGTAACGCCTATTCCTCCAGGCTAAGTGAGGGTATTTGAATTGTGGAAATTCGAAAGGGAGCTTAGGACTGGACATAGGACATGAGGTTAGAACGAGTATAAAAACTCTGGTGTGATCGTTTTTATTTACTTTACTTTACCTTATTCCATATTTAGATTGATTTTAGTTATTTGGACACTTACAATAGTTAGCCATATTAGAGATCCTGTGCACTTTCAGTCTATACCTAAAATTATTAGCAATGCATAAGCATTAGGAATAGTGTTAGGGTTTATTAGGCCTTTCGGTATGTGCAGTGTTCACCTATAGCTTGCTCGAAATTGATCATGAGTAGATATTGGTGAAGGGTTATGCACATTACTTATGTAGGTCATGTACCTGCACTACAACAAAAAGACCATATTACAACTGTGTTTTTACAACTGCTAAAAAATGATAGTTGTAATAAAGGTTTTTTACAACTCTTTTTTTCAGAAAGTTGTAATAAACTTATTTTCAACAACTCTTTTATTTTGCAAGTTGTAATAGATGTCTATTACAACGTTTATTTTTTGCCAGTTGTAATAGATACCTATTTTTAACAACATTCTGTTTTTGTTAGTTGTAATAGATGTCTATTACAACCTTTTTTGTTTGCCAATTGTAATAAATATCTATTTTTAATAACTCTTTTTTTTGTCAGTTGTAATAGATGTCTATTACAACCTTTTCTGTTTGCCCATTGTAATAATTAATTAATAATTGTAATTAAATAATAATACTTAATAATTAGTAATTAGTAATTAACAACGATTATTTTTTTATTAATAATTAATAATTACTATTAAATAATAATAATTAATTTGAAAATATGAATAATTAATATTAATAATCACTATTCGATAATTAATCAATAATATTATTTAAATAATTAATAAATAAGAATATTTAATAATAACCTTAAAAATTAATATTAATTAATATTAATAATTAATAATCACTATTAATTATACTTAATAATTAAAAAAAATAGGTTTTAGCTGCCAAAAATTAATATTTAGTATTTAATATTTAATCATCGATAACATATACATAATGATTAATAATTAAATAATAATAAAAGATTAATAAAAAATAATCAGTAATTGATATATTAATAATTAATAAATAAATAATAAATATTAAATAGAGGCATTTCACTAAAAGGACAAACTTTGTAGTCCAATTAGTTTCTAGGACACACATCTATATAAATTAATTTCAAGGCCAAAGTCAGCAGAATAATTACTTTTAAGGACAAAGTCAGCAGTCCAATTACTTTCAAGGACATAATTTCATTGGTTTTTAGGCTTTAGAAACTAATTATTTTGTATTTTGTCCTTAAAAGTAATTATTTCAGTTGTGTGTCCTAGAAACTAATTGCACTTGCTAAAGAGGCCCTTCTGGCTAATTTCCACTATTAAATATTTAATTAATAATTTATAATTTATAAATATTAATTGTTATTAAATAATAATTACTATTAGATAATAATTACTATTAAATAATAATTACTATTAAATAATAATTACTATTAAATAATAATTACTATTAAATAATAATTACTAATAATTAATATATATCAATATTTTTATAATAAATAAAAATTAAAACTTAAATATCGATATTAAATAATAATAAAAGTTAAAAATTAATATAAAATAATAAAAATAAGAATTAATAATTAA
Organism: Allium fistulosum; assembly: GCA_030737815.1. Classification (NCBI taxonomy): domain Eukaryota; kingdom Viridiplantae; phylum Streptophyta; class Magnoliopsida; order Asparagales; family Amaryllidaceae; genus Allium; species Allium fistulosum. The sequence goes on along the minus strand of CM060904.1, from coordinate 1,184,829,981 downwards.
TAAAAAATAAAAAATAAATATTAAATACATAATAATTAAATAAAATAATTTAATATTAATGTATAGTAATTAATAACTACTATTAAATACTTAAAATTAATAATTAATTTCACTGAGTAAATAATAGATCCGTCTAGCAGCACTCTTTCGTCAAATTTTCTTTATCCCGCCGTGGTTTTTCATTTTCCCGCTGCATAATAGAAATCCTTTTGCATCTGAATTTACTTCATTCTCCACTGCTAATATCCCTAAATGGCTAAGTTCCTAAAAATCCCTAACCCTAAAATCAAAATCACCTCCTTTCCTGCTCCGACCACTCTCGTCCCTCTGTTTAACCCATTCGTCCTTCGCAACCCTTCGTCCTTCAAAGAGTTCATGCGCCTATACAAGATCAGTAACGAGCTTAGCTGTGGGGAGTTCGACATCACTCGCTGCTGTGTGGACCTTGACATCGGGGATATGTTCACATGCAAAATGAAGCACTGTTTCAAGCAACTCGGTGGGGTTGTAGATTTGGAAGTGAGGATGGTTGACTAATTGAAGATTTGGCAGTGGAAGCGCCTTCAGTGGTATGCTCTTTATTATTGTTCAAAGTATTTTGATTGTTCCCTTTTAGATTTTATACTTTATTTTGTTATTATATATGGGTTTAAATTGTTCATTATCGATTTTGTAAATCCAATTGCAAAAATCCTAACTCGCAAATTCATCTTCGTCAATCTAGACAAACCCTAATTTGCTAATCCATACTATTTTAAATTAGGGTACATATTTTCAACGTATTTCCTTATTATACCCCTTTTATCTATTGTTTAATTTTATTTTTATTACCAAATTCATACTCGATTGCTAATTCTTCCTAGCAACCTATTTTTATGGGTTCTACTACTGTAAATGTAAACTCATTTCACCTTGGATAACTCAAACCCATTTTCTGTTTGTATGGGTTCTACTGCTTTATATGTTCAATCGTTTACGTTAGATAAGTCAATTTGAATTTCTGTTGGATTGGAAAATATAGGATAGTAGTTTGCACTCAATTTTCACTTTGATGCCAGCTTAATGCTAGGTTGCCAATTACGACCCATTTAGATTATCGATTTACAAACTTTATAAAGCAATTGTATATGCTTAGGTAATATTGCTCTGTTAGTTAACTCATTTTACCTAAAATGTTTCTGCACACTATCTTTGTTTCTCTTCGATTTCAGAATAATTAATAGGAGTTGCACAATTATGAAGTTTGGATCCTATATTTTGAGCTTGCAGGACCAATGGAAGTTTGGATTCAGGACAGGGATGATATGCGGTTATCTTTGCAGGTGTTACTTTTGCACTTTTCATCTTTATAGCTATATTTGTATGGAACAAATTTTTTTGTATCATGATATATGGTATTTATAAAGAACTAATATCTTGCATTCCTGACAAAGGAAGAAATATCTGTTTTCAAAATTTATGATATCATGGTCCAACCACAATCTTAAAACGTCGCTAAACATATTTCTCTTTCGTACGGTTAGCTTTTGTTGTCCATGACATTTGCACATATATATCCTGGTCACCGAGGCCCGGTATTTTTTGTAATTTGAAGTACATGTTAAATAAGTCAACATTTAAAAAAACGATGAAAATGCAAGTTCAAACAAGAAAAAAAATGTAAAAATATTGTAGTTAAAATCTTAAAGCAATTTTTCTACTAACATTGATTGCTTTAGTGGTCTCGTGTACAATGACCATGTCTCTCATATTTCATCAATATTACTCAACTAGGTTGGAACTCGTGCTTCGCACACGGGTACATGATGGACATGCACTGTTGCTTATACTTTGCTAAGTGGCTTGTATTTTATGTTCTCAAGTTTTGGGATAGATTGACATGCTCTAGTTAAGGAGTGCTACAATGTTCCTTAATTTTAGCACATAGATTGCTTTTGAATTGTGTTGAAGTTGTTAGTTTAATGATTAATTGTAAAAATAGTAGCATGTCTAAAACCTGAATTATGACATTTTTTCCTGTACACTCCATGTTAGTTGGCCTGTGATCAAGTCAGTCTACTATAAACCAAAGTTCTTATGTTTGTTATGCAATATTTGCTATAATGCTAAAACACTATACATAATGAAGTAAAATTTATCCAACCTTAGGCTTTGCTGATGTATAATATTTATTTAGGTTTCCAATAATCATTCATCTTTGGAAAATGTTGGTGCTGTAGTGGGTAACAAGTTTGATATTCTATTAGAAATGAAAGATATGTCTAGTATGGGCTTGGCTGCTGAAGTTGTCGAGGAAGTAAATTCTATGGTTCCAGACTTCTTTAACCAAAATCATGTTCTCCTTTTCCAACTAAAACAGGTATAATTTTGTTCTTGTAATATTATTGCATGCTGAATAATTGCTATTTAGAACTGGTACTAATATGCAAATGAATTTTCAGGTTGAATTTCTAAAATTACTTAATGACAGAAAGCTTGATATGACACTCAAGGTTGCTAGTACACATTTAGGTCCTCTGGCTACTAGCAATCAAGCTTTATTAAAGCCTTTTAAGGAGACTTTGTTGGCTTTACTTAATCCTAATGAAGCTTCACTGACAAATGGACTGCATTTGTTTGCTCTTGCAAATTCACTTCAGGTAATTGATTCTTTATATTTTTTTATTAATAGTGATTTCTTTACTTCCTCATATTTGCATATCTAATTGTATCGTAGAAAGCACGACTAAGCATTTTATGTGTTAACTCTTGCAATAAGATTTAGCGTCCATTTTTTCCAGTCAAAAAAGCCTCTCAAATGTTACTACTCTACCTTTTGTTTTGCACATGATGTGTTGAGATTAATGATGGGAACATCAGGTCAGGTGGCTTGTGGGAATCATAAATAGTGCTTTAGGAAACAGTTTTGAAGCTAGTTATGTGACATTGGTTTGGTAGGATATGAATTCACATGTTATAATTAAATGCTGAAGAGTTGCATGTTTGGTAGACCCAAAATATTATATAGTAAATCAGCATAATGATTTTGTTAACACACCTAAATTAGGTGACATAATGCTAAAAGAGAATTATCATCCATGCATGAGTCTATTTTTTTTGGGAATTCAATCCTCTTTTCAAAGACGCCATTGCATATATTTTTCCAATTGCAAAAAAGTCATCGAATGTCGGGACCTTATCAATCATGGATATTCTCACATTGTTTTCTATATCCACTTTATAAATGGATTTGAAACAGCTGGTTGTGTCAATATGTTTGTTTTACAAAACTGTAAACAGTTGATTTGAAAATAATAAAGGGATAGTTGAGTGAAATATCCCCATTCTGATTATTTATTGATTTATTTATTTTTGTAATCTTTGGATACTAATTTCACAACTGTTGAATGTTTATGGATAATATTTTGTATAGTTGTTTTCCTTTAAGATTTACCTGCTTGCACAAGGTAATGCTTTCCGGGGAAGCATTTGCAATTTTTGTTTCATTAGGATTTATTGCTCTGATCAGTTAGGTGTTAAACTAAACGTCAGTCATTCTTTGTGTGAAGAGCTGGTTCTTAGTTTATCATGATCATTATTATTGGGCATAGCTCAGGATATGTTCCATTTTTTTCACGGTCCATTTTATTCTACCAAAAGAAGGGAAAAAAGGGGTTGCAAATCGAATGTGTTAAACTGATGTTATAGTTAAATGGAATAATTTGGTAATCAATGTAGGTTGCAATTGGTAGGAAGATAGGCATAGAAGAATCACAATTGATGAGAATAATGAGAGCAACACTTCATATGCATAATGAGTGGTTCAAGCTTCAAATGTACAAAGATCGATTTGAAGAAATGTTGAAGATTGATCAACTGTTAGAAGTTGGTGGTCCTTTTAAGATTAATTTTATAAATGAGTCACATGGAGATAATTCCACTCTGGGGTCTTCCCACAGTACAATATGTTCTAACAGCAGATTATATTGTCCACATCGTTAACAGAGGCTTCACAATCAAAAAGCCTACAATATGTCAAAAGCATTGGCAGCAGCTTATATTGTTTTCAAGAACTTGGACAGTGCATATCCTATGAATACTTCAAACTGCTATGAAAGTAAGTTAATCTTTTGCTCATGAAACGTGATGGTATTTTGTGAAAACCGAATAGCAATTGGTTCAAGTGATATTAACACTTTATTTATTTACTTACTTATCATAATAGGAGGTATGCAAGTCTTTTTACCCTTAAATTTTTTGTTTATTTTCTCCTAGCCCATTGCAAATTCTTTTGTGTGAACTTGGGAAATTATTTTAAAACTGTTTTTAACCATAAGATATGGTGTTTATCCCTGCGTGGGAACTACTCTAATGATTGGAAAAACTTAGTGAACTTGGGCTTATTTTGGAACTGTTGTTGTCCATAAGAAATGGTGGTTTTTGTTGTCTGAAAAACTGCAGTAACTACGCAACAATATGAATGATCATAAACGCCTGTGAATGTATCATTTGCATATGCTCTGAAATTTGGTAACTGGCAAATGACTGTTGCTTTGTTGAACTAAGAAACTGTAAAACCATTTGACTACAAACACCAATGCTCACTTAACCAAGATATTGTAAACCCTCTACTTGATTCATTCCATGGTTCAAAAATTAATCAAAATGTTGCTAGTTTAAGTTTGCTTGAAATTTTTGGGGATATTGAAGTTTGTTAAGACATCATATAGAGTTCATACAGATAGTTAGCTTATTACAATATTTAGTATCGTTGAATTCAATTCAATTTGTATTACAATGTATGCATATATTTTCATCCCCGTTGTACATTCAGTGATAAGAAATATTTTCATCCCTGTTGTATTTGCTTTACTTGTGGATCTGATACTTAATAAGTGCTGATATTACAACGTATTCATATAAAAAAATATGAAAAAAGATATTCATATGGATACCTTTATTTGTGGAGCTAATATTTAATTGGTGCATAAGTACATTGATCAGTGACACATCATGAGTTGTTAGTATGGGCATGTAAGGGATATTTATGCAAGTGTTATAAGCTATTATAACATTTTTGATTCATCGTTGTGAACAAGCAAGTATACTAAAGGAATACCCAATAGTGCTAACATTGAAAACATTGATATGCATACTAGGTGCAGCAGAAAGTGGGGCAGTCAGCTGTAATAACAAGAAGTACAGGGCCATGGATTATTGGTTGCGACACTAGACTATTCACCATGTTTATTTGTTTCAGGTTACTTGTTGCAGTAAATCTAGATAAGTAGATGCCCTTCAAGCAGATGTTTGTTTTTGCAATCATCTTTAATAATAAAGAATGGATATATATTACTGTGATGGTGTATAATTTATAGTTTGTATTTTAAATATAAAGTTGTGATGTCTTCTCCATGAATGAATTATGATCCCTTTGAATTTATGTCAATTTTTTTCCATTGCTTATATGTTATTGCTGCATTGCAAAATGTGTTTAGAAATTAATTTTTTTTATTTTACATTTTTTAACCACAACTGCTTATAGCAGTTGTGAAAAGGTCTTTTACAACTGCTAATAGCGGTTGTAAAAGACCTTTTTACAACTGCGATTAACAGATGTAAAAGACTTTTTTTACAACTGCCACTAGTAGTTGTAAAAGACATTTTTACAACTGCGATGGGTAGTTGTAAAAATTTATTTAACACTGCCGAAGACCCTTGTAAAAACATATAGCCCTATTACAACTCTGGATACCACGACGGACGGCTGTCCGTTGTAATAGACCTATTACAACTGTTTTTGACAGTTGTTAAAATGTGTTTTTGTTGTAGTGCTGGTCAGTTTATGCTTTGATGAGTTTAGACTTATTATGGTCTTGAGTGGAGAATATTTTGCTAAGGGTTCCGGGTGGTTTTACTTTGTGTGGAATTTAGCTGGTGGGCAGGTGTGCAGATGGGCGCAGTCCGCTGTGATCCCGGCTTAGCCAAGCATTGATGACTATTCAGCATAGTTTATTGTCAGAAGTATGAGGTGTGTCCAGTGCAGTTCATTGGTTGATTGGTTTGGGAGAAGGTGGTAGTTTGTTCTTAGGAGTTGTGAAGTAGCATAAGCCTGTGAGCTATGAAGTAGCTTTAGCCTATGAGCTATGATGTAGCTTCAATGAAGTAGCTTGTGTTTAGTGAGTTGTTCATTTGTGTTCCATAGTTGTTGTCTTGTAAGTAGTGTTCATAGTTTAAGTTCTCTGTGAAGTTCTGGGCGTGCCTTCTTACTTTCTACGCTCTTGTGCATTCTGCGCTCTTACGCTCTTACCTCTTAGTTATTAAATATTACATCTTAACTATTAGATTATCTTAATTATTAATTATAAATTATTTAATAATAATTAGTAATAATTACTGAATATTAATTATTACTTCTTATTTTTAATTATAATTTATTACTTATTACTTCTTAATTGTAATTGAATATTAATTATTAAATGTTAATTATTATGTATATACTATTAAATATTATTTATAAAAATATTAATTATAAAAAATAATTATTAATTATAAAAATAATTAGTAATTGGATCTTATTATTCTTAAGTTACTCATTAATAATCATTAATAATTTACGAGTAAAACTACTTCTAAAAAAGGTTGGTACAAATTAATATTCATAGAGTTTTTCAAGTGAAACTTCCAAAAAAAGTTGTTATATAGGATTTAGAAAAAAATTGTTAAATAGTTCGAATTACAACTTCATAGGAAAATGTTGAGAAAAAAACCACTTTTTTACAATGTTTATCATTCAAAAGTTGTAAAAAAAACTCCTTAAAATATTTTAAAAAATAACCTTTTTACAACGTCTGTTTATTTAAAAGTTGTAAAAGGATATTTAACTTAATGTTTATTGTAAAAACGTTGTAACTTGAAATTGTAAAAGGCTTTTTTACAACTTTTTTTAAACATTATAAATTTAAAGCTGTAATAAGTTATTTTTGTTGTAGTGAATGAAAGACCAAATATGCTTATGATATAATAAACAGCTTGCATAATAGACAAAATAGTAGATAACACAATAGGCTAAGGCTCCATTTATTTAAAATGCTGAATTCTGAATTCTGATTGCTGAAATCTGAATTTTGAACGTTGGTTGCTGAATTCTGAATAATTACTTGCTTGTTTGTTTGGATTTTGACACTTAATGCCCTCTAAATCAATTTATTTTTGAAAAAATATTATTAATAGTAGGAATTTGGAATTTTAAAATTAAAATTTTAAGTGCTTTAAATTAACAAAAATTTTAATTAAGAGAAATGCGAAAACTAGAAAATGTTGAGTTTGGAAGAATAGATTTCAAAATTTATTAAAAAATTTGAATGTTTGAAAGGATAAATTTTATTTATAGACAAAAAAACCTATTTCAACTCTAGACCTCGTTCAAAACTAATTACCAAAATAGATATTTTTTCTTATATCAGCATTTTATACTTGTGCAATTTAAATTTGCTAATTTTTTTTAAAAAAGAATACTTACGCAATTTCAAATTGCGCAAGTAGAAACTGGGATTTAACGCTTGCGCAATTTAAAATTACACAAACTCAAATACTGGTCAGCGGTTGAAATAAGTTTTTTTCCCGGGTCGAAATTATAATTTATAAAGAAATGAATTTGTAGTGAAAAAATAGAGTTTTGGACAGCGGAAGCAGAACTCCCAATAATCTAGTCTTTTGACAATCTAAACAATTTCAATCCAACAAAGAGAATAAAAGGAAAATCAAAGAGCGCAAATTATATATAAAAGATAGAAAGGAAAGAACACACTGATATAACAAGGTTCGACTATGCCTACGTTCTCGGACTCAACAACCTTTATTCTTCTTCACTTCAAAAGAAAGTATAACCTGAGAAAAATTTAAATCATTTAATATAAATTCTCATCCTCCAATAAATACAGAAATAAGGATCTTATTGAAAATATTTTATGGAGAACTCTCTTGTCATCTTGTATTGAAAAGATGAACAAATGTTTTCATATATGTAAGTGGAAGGATAAAGACTGCCTTAGAGATAAGGATGAAGTCTTTTCGGATTTACTTGATTTCAATACAAATTTAGCATATTGGTATTTGTTTCCACGTATATCCTTATTTGATTGGATCCTCAAATCAATTAATATATCTTCTAACATTAATTGATTATCTTTCTATTTGTTTCTCATATTTGATTGATTGTGAGAATCAATTAATATCTTCTCACTTTTAATATCAAGCAATCAATTAAACTGGTTGTTGGGTCAGCACCCCATGGCGCTAAGTAGCTCGTACCACACTAATTAAGTTTGAGCAATGCTCAAATTTGTCCTTGGAACCGACTTTGTTAACATATCAGCTGGATTGTATTTTATGTGTATCTTCGATAGCGTTATCTTATTTCTCTCTTCTTCAAGCATAAGAAAGAAACTCCTAACATCAATGTGCTTTGTCCACAAGTTGTAGGCTTGATTCTCAACATGATGAATGGCGCTCTGACTACCTGAAAACAACTCCACCGTCTTCTACATCATTGATAAATTCTTCAAAATCTACAACAAATACAATCCTTCCTTGGTTGCTTCCACAATAGAAATAAGCTCTGCCTCTGTAGTTAATAAAGCTACAATGGATTGTAGCTTGGATCTCCAAGAAATCGGGCCAATGCCAAGTGTATAAACATAGCTCGAAATCAATTTCCTACCATCTCTATCCCTAAAATAATCTGAATTAAAATAACCCCTTAGAGTTATGTCGCTACCTCCAAACAACAAGCCAATATCAGAAGTGCGTCTCAAATATCGAGGAATCCACTTTACTGCTTGCCAATGAGTCTTGCCTGGGTTAGACATGTATCTGCTAACAACACGAACTGCATGAGCTAAATCAGGCCTTGTGCATACCATAGCATACATAAGGCTTCCAACTACACTAGAGTAAATAATATTAGCCATATCCCTTTTGTCTTCATTCGACGTGGGACATAAATCTTTGGATAGCTGAAATTGAGAGCCTAATGGAGCAGCCATCGGTTTAGCTTTCTCCATACCAAATCGAGATAGGACTTTCTCGATATACTGAGTTTGAGTGAGCCTCAAAACTCTTTTCTTTCTATCTCTTTGAATCCCCATCACCAAAATTCTTTGTGCCTTTCCCAAATCTTTCATATCAAACTCCTTGCTGAGCTCCACATCTTTCCTCTGAACCTAACCCTTCGCCACTATTCTCACCTTATACCTCAAGTCACCATTGCTGCCATTTTTCACCCAATAGATCCACTTACACCCAATTGCTCTCTTGTCGGAAAGAAGTAGCACTAAATCCCAAGTGCAATTTTTGTGCAAAAACCCAATTTCCTCCTCCATGGCTACTAACCAACCGGAACTATCAACTGAGCTAATGACATCTCTATAGTCTTTGGGCTCGTCATGAAATATGCTTAATGCATAGGCTACCATGTCATCAAATTCAATGTCTTCAATGCTCAATCCCATAAAATCATCAAGCCATCTAGGCCTTTTCCTCTCTCTGATTGGTCGAGTTTGAATTTGAGTTACATCTTAAGATCGATCATCTGTCCTCTCCTCATCAACCACAGTGTCATCGAAAACAACATTTTTACTTGTATGGAAGTCTGATGATCTACTTGTGTCTGGTACTCTGCGTTGTCCTTTCAACATCATCATTAACTAAAGAAGAAGGCTCCACCTTCAATATAGAATTTTCATCAAATGTAACATGCATGCTAGTAACAATCTTCTGGGTAGTAGGATACCATAACCTATAACCCTTAACCCCTCTCCTATAGCCAAGAAAAATACATTTGCACGATTTTGGATCCAACTTTCCTTTGCTCTCATGCACATAAGTTAGACAACCAAACACTCCGAGAAAGGAATATGAAACAGGCTCTCCCTTCCATACTTCTTCAGGAATCTTTATATCTATAGCGGTAGAATGTGTACGGTTGATGAGGAAACCATCATAGATAATGCTTCTGCCCAAGATCTCTTCTTTAATCCGGCGAGCAGACATAAGCAACTAGTTATTTCTAACAAAGTCCGATTCATCCTCTCTGCAACCCCATTTGATTGAGAGTCCCTGGTATGGTGTAATGCCTTTAGATTCCCTCGGATTCACAAAATTTGGTGAAATTTTGAGAAGTGAACTCACCACCATTATCTGAACGAAGAACCTTCACTTTTTTTCTGACTGTTTCTCAACAAGAGATTTTCAACTATGAAACTTATCAAAAGTTTCGTCCTTGGACTTCATAAAGTAAACCCATACCTTTTTAGAAAAATCATCAAATTAAACAAAATACATGGCTCCTCCAAAAGAAAGGCATGGTGCGGGGCCCCAAACATCAGCATGAACATACTTCAAAACATCTTTAGACTTATGCTCTACAATGCCGAAAAAAACCTTCGTCTGCTTTTCAAGTACGCATCCCTCACAAAAGCCAAGTTTTGAATGATGAATATCATCAATCAAATTTCGCTTTCTCAACACTTCCAAACTATGCTCTCCAATGTATCCCATACGAAAATGTCACAATCTTGTAGAATCGGAATCAATAGAACAACAATCGAAGCAGACTCCGCAACAATAACGGCATCCTTCAGCAAATATAGATTTCTAGCTTTTTCCCCTTTCATTACTATTAATGAGCCATTTGTAATTTTGAATGAATCTTTTTCTATTACACACTTCAAGCCAAGATTGCACAATGCTGCAACGAAGATCAAACTACGCCTCAAATGAAGCACATTCCTGACATCACATAAAGTACGAACAACACCATCAAACATCCTGATCTTCACCGTTTCAATACCAATCATGCGATAAGTAGCATTATTTTCCATGAGAACCTCTCCTCCATCAAACCGACGATAAGTGAAAAAAGGGTGTCTATTAGGTGTCATATGATAGGATGCTCCAGAGTCAATAGTCCACATAATACTCTTCCTAGAAGAAGCAAAAGCTGTAAAAATGCCAGGATCACTCTCTGAATCTGATGTCTCCACTGTAGAAGTTAAAGCCTTTTGGGTAATGGCTTTGTTTTTATTCTCTAACTTGGAGAAACTTGCAATATAATGTCCAGGCCTTCTACAATAATGACAAACTCCCTTCGGAGTTCCCCTTGACCGAGATCTTGACTTGGCTCTATTTTCCACCATATTTAGGTCTACTCTTACTTCTTCTTCTTTGCGCAATAAGGCCTTCAGAATCATTCTCCATACTCATGTTTGCTAATTTTTCCTTCAACATCTCGTTATGCAAATTTGTCTTCACATCCTCCAAGCAAATAGAAAAGCGCCCGTAGATCATAGAGTTAACGAAGCGTTATACTCGCAGGCAAACACCATAAAAGAATGACGACTTGCGTTTCATCCTCAATTTTTACTTCAGCCGCTCGAAGATTCATAACAAGTGTGTTTAGGGCATCCACGTGAGCTAATACATCGATTCCAAGCTTCATCTTAAACGAGTAAAGTTGTTGTTGTAGGATGATGCGGTTGGTGAGAGACTTGTTGCAAAACTTTTTCTGAAGAGCACTCCATAATTCCTTAGCAGTTTTCACATGAGAAAATGCTCTAAGTACTTCATCAGAAAGGCTAAGCTGAATGGTAGTAAGAGCATCCTCTTTCAAATACTCAATCTCTTCAGGTGCTAATTTCTTCAGTTTCTTTGGATTTGAGACAACCTTAAAAGTCCTCTTTTTTTTCAGTACCACTTCCATCTTCATCTTCCATGTGCCAAAATCTCCATTTCCATCAAATCTAGTGACTCCGTAATTTGTAGAGCTTCTACCAGTGCTATTCTTTGTAGAATTAGACATAACTGAAATAGTCTTCAAACAGAACAACAAGCTCTGATACCAAACCGTAGTGAAAAATCAGAGTTTTGGGCAGCGGAAGCAGAACACACAATAGTCTAGTCTGTGGATAATCTCAACAATTCCAATTCAACAAAGAGAATAAAAAGTAAATCAAAGAGCGCAAATTATAGATAAAAGACAGAAAGGAAAGAACAAACCGATATAATGAGATTCGGTTATGCCTACTTCCTCAGACCCAACAACTTTTATTCTTCTTCACTTCAAGAGTGAGTACAACATGAGAAGAATATAAATCATTCAATATAAATTTCTCATCCTGCAATAGATATAGAAATAGGAATCTTATTGAAGATGTTTTATGGAGAACTCTCTTGTCGTCTTGCGTTGAAAATATGAATACATGTCTTCACATATATAGGTTGAAGACTGCCTTGAAGATAAAGATGAAATCTTTCTGGATTTACTCGATTTGATTTCAACACAAATTTAGCATATTGGTATTTGTTTCAACGTATATCCTTATTTGATTGATTTCTCAAATCAATTAGGCATTAATTGATTATCTTTCTATTTGTTTCCCATATTTGATTGATTGCGAGAATCAATTAATATCTTCTCTCTTTTAATATTTGGAATAGATTTAAATCGTCCAAATTTAACAGAATTTGTAGACTTTTATTTTTGGAATTTCTAACTAAAACATATAGTTTTAAAAAAATAATTCTAAATATTCAAATTTAAAAATCTTGTCTATTTTTAAATTCAGAATTTTCAAAAATGTAGAGTACACTGGGTTTTAAAAATTTGAAATTGAGAATTCAAAATGTTAATATTAAAATTTCGAATTCGCATTATATTTGTAGATTTTAATAAGGATATAAAGCGATCAAACTATCATTCAACATTCTAAACTGAAAATAAGCAAGAAAATAGTTCTGAATACTTTTATCAAAATAGATGGTTTTAATCAATAGACCAACTAAATATAAACACCAAAATAAGTTTAGAAGTTTTATTAAGAACTTCTCAATAAAAATAAACAGAGCCCAAAATAAGTAAATATTCTCTAAAAACATAAAAAATACAGATTTTCTTTCACCATGTGTCAACATATTAATATGGTGAAAAAACAATGATAAAGTTCAAAGTAAGTAAGTAGCTAAGATTTTGGTACGATTCTTTTCCCTTAACAACAATAAAAATATCCCTAGCAAAGTTGCAACTGCTTACTATGGTCTGTCCTCGGTTATCTTTTGAGGGTAAAGGCATATGGAAAAATTCTTAGCAAATCCATGGACGGCATATCAAAAATTTTCAAGGTCATTTCCTATACAGCTAGTTCATTGTTTTAATAGCAGTAATTGTATAGAACGTAGATGTATGGTTAAAGTTAGAGGTACACAATTTTCGTAATAAGTTCAATTATTTTTGCCATTTAATTCATTATTTTGCAGTGAGAAGTGGGGAGTTGGAGTAGTTAGAAATATATCAGCATCATAGTTTGGTATTGATTCAGTAATCAGCTTACATATATTATGAATAAGGCTCTAATATTACTGAAGGAGTACACTATGAAATTCACTTTTTCAAAAGATTCCTCTATAGGAAACAAAGTTTCTAGTAAAAGAAAGAAAAAAAAAAAAGGGGAAATAATGTTCCAGGTATAGAAGAGAGAAGATGCCTTGGCCACTTGGTGATGCGATGCATACATACAATTTTGGCACTCATCTTGTCTGGAATAATTTGCACTAACCTGGCATCCCATCATTTCCTGCAAGTAGAACAAAATAATCTTTGACATGCATACATACATACTCTTATGTCCAAGTGTGCATGCTAGTGTTCTTTCAGTTATTCTTAACCCAATTATGTCAAATGTAATTGTCCTTTATATGAATTCATAAATATTCCAATCCAAACCTTATGTTATTTGCCAACTTTTATGGTTATGGAAAAATAGAATAAACCAACTGTAGGCATTCTAATTTTGGATCCAGCTTCCTCTTTTATCTGGGCATGCTGATTGAGGGCAACTGGGACAAGTTGTGAGCATTTGTGGCTTCTTGCTGTCATCGTGCTCTAATGCAATTTGGATAACTAGTATACAACACATCATCATTTGCTACTCCGTCAACTTTTATTTCCCAGATTATAGGTGGATTCCTACTCATCCACCATCATACATTCGTATTATCTTTTTTGGAATCCTGTGTTCTTTTTTGAGATATTATATATCTACCTTTGCTTCTAAAATCTGAAGAATATATGTTAAAGTTACAATGGCATGCATCCTAGTATCAGATTTATCATTTATGCCATAATCAAAATCATATATTCCTTTTATGACCTATTGCTTTTCCATTATGCTATTCTTGTGCTCACCATGACACCATCTATACCTTCCTTAACGTTTTTGTAACCGTCCTTGTTTCCATTTGGTTTTAAATAACAGACAGCTTAGCAGACAGTTTGATGAGCTTTGACAGAAATTGTAAAATCTAACTGAGTAACAGACTCTGGTACCTGAAAATTTGATGGTTAGTTAGTTAACCAGCCAAACTTGTAAACCTTAACAGCATATATACCAAACCCTAACCAAACCTCAACTGTTTCAAAACGTGCACATTTGTAACTGCTAACTTTTTTAATTTTTGGGTAGATAAGGAGATATGAATTTAGAAAGATAGTTTAAATAAATCTATTTAATTAGATCTTTCAAGTGAATACATCTTTTGCTTACTGCATTATAAACTCAATTACAAGAAATTTTAACACGTTTAAGTAAAGTGCAAATTGTATTTTAAATTTGTACGCACTTGATTGTATGCTATATAGGAAAACCATAAATTGGTGATTCCTGCATTCATTGCACCAACTCATTATGCGAATTTATGCTCTAGAAATTAACAGTTGCTTGATTAGACGGTAAACTTAGTTTAATATAGGCAAAATGGCAAACCCCACCACTATCGAAAAGATTTGTGAAGTGATTAACGACGTAGTAGCATTATGTATTATAATATGCTAATGCATTTAACTTTGCTGGGAAGAATTTTGCTTTGTCTTAAATTAGTCTTACTTTATGCATCCTTATCTCATACTTAAATCTAGAGGATATGGAAATATTTATCACTCAGTCTATTACTGTTTTTTTATTGACATATTAAAATGTCTGATGTTTAATTAAATATCTATGAGCAGCAAGTTGATACAAGTACAAATTATCCAATTATATGGATGTTGGAAAAAGCAACTTTCGATGTATACATAACATGGTCTAGTTGATGGAATATGAGATTACATGAATCTCATCAGTAATCTCATTGCTAGTGATATGATGATATCCAAACGCCACTATTAATGTTAACAACGCAAATATTTTAATTGCAAGATTACCATTGCGGTAGGGAAAACGATTATCTTATGATCATAGATATTTCATATATCCAACACGACCGTTAAAAGTTAAAAGTGTTTATCTTTCTAAAAGAAAACTTATTTTGGCGCTGTAGTTAAATCTTACATAATGAAAGACTTATATACTGAATTTTACTGATTTGGAATTTTTTTATGATCGGCTTGGATTATCAATTTGTATGCTCTGAGCTATGTTAGATCAACATTTGTCCTTAAAGAATAGGATTCTTTTGACATAATTGCTACGCTTTTGATTCCTGTAGGAATAACCGAATAAGAAAAGAAAAAAATGTCAACAAGCTCCTAAGACTTAACTTTTCCACCTATGGTGTCAAATCAGGAGGAAAATTATTAAATGACAAAATAACAATAACAACAACAATAAAATATAATCAATTCCTATGTCTTTAAAGTTGTGCATCCCTTATCTCTCCAACAAATCTCTACATTCATTTTGCAAGTGAGACCCACAGATTATTTTTTATCAGAAGACAATGAATGATTGTGATTTGAATGGACACATGAAACATATAATTTTGGGACGGAGGAATTCATTCTCAATAAAATGTCAACTATAATTAGACTGATTTAAAAGACGGTAATTTTTAGCTAGATTTGCTTACCTATCCAAATTTGCAGATTGAAGTCCAGTTGAAATAAAGGACTCAAATTTGAAGAGAAGTTTGTGTTAAGAGAGGTTGTTTTGTGACCTAAAAGTGGTGAAGAAACATGGGGCAAAACATTTAAAAGTAAAAGAATAACTATCCAACACAAATGTTAAGCAACTTTTGTCAAGTGTTCCAATCAAAATATAATTACATAATATATATATAAACACTACTAGAAAAGGCTTGAATTCCGATAGCGAGGACCGACGGCTTCCGACGGCTTTCGACGGGCCATCGGCGGCCGTCGGAAGCCGTCAGAAAACTGCGATTATAGGGCTCAGCCGAGCCCTCTTCTTCTTCCTCATTTCATACGAAGATTATATCAAAAAATCCCCAAATTCGTTCTCCAAGCTTCCAATCCCTAATTTCGAGCTTCCGGATCCTCCACGGCTGCCTAATCAACCTCCATTACTCTTAATCTTAGGTATAATCTCTTATTTTTGTAAAAAATTCAGTTTTTACCATAATTTTAGATTTGCATAAATTGATAAATTAAGGAGAATTAGGGATTGCAATTGTTTCCAATAGCGTAATAACGGTTTATAACATCACATGGTATACGTATTTCATCTTTTATCGTGAAATTGTGAAAAACATGTATAATTTGTGGTTGTTCATGTATATGTAAATTGTGTTAAAAATATTAGAGATAGGAAGATGAGGAAAAACTATATTTATTCATTAAACAGACAGCCTATATATGTAGGCATACATGATTAAACATAAAAGAAAAAACACGTACACTTCACCTAAGAATAGGTAAACGTGCCTTATTTGCTGGAAACTACTTCACTATCCTATAAACTAGAACAACTAAGACAAAGTCATAACTTCTAACACCCTCCCTTAAACTAGATGTGCTAACATCCAGTTTACAAAGCACTGAACTACGCTTCTCAATTTCTTCATCGTTTCGCATAGACGAACTCGGTCATAATTTTCATCTCTACCTGGTTGGGCATGCTCAACTGTTTCACGTTGATTGGTACTTTAACCATCAACAAATACTCTTGGTTTCCTCTTAGGGATCTACTGACCTCTCCATTCGGGTCGTCCCTTATATCTGTCATCCCCAACAAGTGAGAACCACGGCTCTTCTTCCTTACTTGTTGGATGACACAAAACCAAGTCTTCCCCACTCACCTACTTCACATGTAGGCATGCCTATCCTCTCTTAGGCATATCATCAAACAGTTCTCGAGCGTTCTCCATAAATGTCCAACCACATAACCGACGTTCTACATGTCACTATCTCCATCTTCACTACACCAACTCATTTAGCAGTAAATCTTCACTGCTCCTTGCTTCACTGCCAACATAACTTTGGCATCACGAACCCAAAACACTCATACTCACTGTATTGCCTCTCACACGCAAATCACTCAAACACCATTTCACTCGCCCTTGCACGAGAATACTGACAACTACGACCAGCTCCACAAACACAAAGAAGAATGCTTCAACAGAAGACAACCTTCAAACATCAACTCGTTCAGGTAGGACCCAATCTGATAGAAACACCACAAACCGACAGGCCCCTATGACCAGTACACTTTAGAAACTCAAACTTACGAAACACTGCTCCAAACAATTATGATAAAGCCAAAGTAGACACAGCAGCATAATACCACTCCAAGCACAAACCATCTTCAAATCAGAAACACATCACAACTGCAAACACAATCTCACTTCACCAAACTCATTCCACTACAGCCTCAAACCAAGTACACTCCAAACACACAGTGTATAATAAGTGACAATCCAAATATCCAAAACAGTCTGAACCAGAACCAACACCACCAGTAATCGCAGGAAAAGGTCATCCTGCATCACCTACAAGCTAGAACTTCCATTCCAAAACACTGCCCCACTAACCAGAGACTAAGACAAGTCAATACATAAAACGCACTTCCACTCAACGCTCACCCTCGGAGCTTGAAAGCTTCAACTGAAATGGAACACAAAGCCTGAACCCACAAAACTGCAACTTCACATTCAACTTCCATCTCCATTCAAGACTACAACTGCCACATCCACCTGTCAACACTACCAAACCACTGACTGCAAAACTGCTCCACCTTACAAACTACATTCCTCCTCCTAATCACTTCAACACTTTCTCCATCCTCACCATCCTCGACAATAGCAACTCACAACAAAGAAACAAACTTCCTTCCTGCACCCAACACTTCACACCACCTCCCTACCACTTTTTCAAGCCTGCTGTTAGCGCCAAAATTGGTCACTAACTCCAAAATCCAGATGAAAGCACCAAATACCAATCACAGCTCAGAGATAGAATGTATGTAGAGAGTAATAATGTGAAGAACAATTAAAACTGAAATGAAAGCAGTAAAGAACAACAGATTTTATAGTGGTTCGGCTAACTCCGGCCTACGTCCACTCCAGAAGTTTGCTTTTTATTGCTGTAATAATCGATTACAGTTACAAAATGGCAGAGTTGCCTTAGCCTTAGAAAAGAGAAAGTAAGAGAGCAGAAAGAAGATCCCTTTTTACTGTGCCCCTGCCTCTCTATTTATAGGCAAAGATGGGTCGGACTTCCCTGGTGGGCCTGGTAGCCGAGTACCTCAGCCCAAATGGAGTGGTCTCCATATGCCGAACCATAGATGCCGAACGCTGAATGCCGAACAAGGCGTGAATGCCGAACGATCTCCTCATGCCGAACGTTGGGAGGTGCGAGGTACAGAGGTATCGAGGTGCGAGGTACCGAGGTATGGAGGTGCGAGGTACCGAAGTATAGAGGTGCGAGGTACCAAGATATGGAGGTGCGAGGTATGGAGGTGCGAGGTGCAATGCCGAGCGAGGTGAGGTATGCCGAACGATCCATCCAATGCCGAACGCTCCTTGATGCCGAACGATCCATCTAATGCCGAACGTCTCCAGATGTCGAACGAGATTTATACCGAGCCCTCCATCCAATGCCGAACAACGATCTCTCTATGCCGAACGCTCGTCCAGTGCCGAACATTCCTCTATGCCGAACGATCCTTCTAATGTCGAGCACTCGTTCAGTGCCGAACGATCCATCTAATGCCGAGCGCTTCCAAATGCCGAGCGCTCCTGGATGTCGAGCGCTACTGAATGTCGAGTGCTCCTGGAATGCCGAACGATCCCTCTATGTCGAACGACGATCTCTCTATGCCGAACGCTCGTCCAGTGACGAACATTCCTCTATGTCGAACGACGCTCTCTTTATGCCGAACGCTCGTCCAGTGCCGAACATTCCTCTATGCCGAACGATCCCAATGCTGAACCTCCATCAAGCCGAACCATTGATCAACCTTTATCCAACCATATTTCCATCTTCCAAGCATGTTGCGTCATCTATCCATCCAATCAACTGAATCCATCGTACTCTAGCCTCGACGAACATGCAGTTGATTAGGTTAAACCCGTATGTCCGCGGCCTTGCCAAAAGGCGGGTTAACACTTGCCCCCCAAAACATGCCTTGCTGTGAAAGGTGTGTTTTGAATAGCCTCAAGTCCAATATCCCAAGTATGTATGTTATCCACATCCATACTTTCCGATTCATAATCCAATCCATTACCAAGCCATCTTATCCGAGTGCCACGGCCATATCCTGATCCATTTCTGCGACTGTTCCGAGTCGATGTCTGATTCTTATCCAGTAACCAAGTCCTTATCCAATTCCACATCCATCTGAACTCGACTACCGAGTTCCAATCCATCCATATCAAATAACCTATAACCATATCCATGACCTCTCCGGGTCGATATCCAAATCCGGGACCGCTCCGGGTCCTTGTCCGAATCTTTAGCTATTCATAGCCAATATCCAAATCCGTAACCTCTCCGGGTTCTTTCCAAGCGCAATCCACACTTGACGACCTATGTTAAGTAATTCCATGGTGTTCATGGTTCAGTGTCCCTGAACGTCGAAGAATGCCGTGGCTTAAGTCCTAAGCCGAATCCTGGTCACTCCGGACCCTTGCCGAGCATAGTCCATACACGACGATCTAAAATAGTAACCGATAATATATGGCCTAAGTCCTAGGCCGAATTCTGGTCTCTTCGGACCCTTGCCGAGCATAGTCCATACTCACGACCTTTTAGCCAAAAATCCATAGAAAATCCCATCAAAATCCAATCCGAAATCCAAATCCAAATAGAAAACCAGAAACCCATATCAAAAATCCATAACAAAAAACAAACATCCAAACCAGAATCCAAACCAGAAAATGAGCAAAACAGGGAGTTCAAACCAAACTCCAAAACCAAACCAGAAAAAGCAAATGTCCAAGTCAAAGAGAAAAACAGATTTCGCAAACCCGGGCGTTTTGGTAAGCCATCATCTCAGAGCATGCCTGAGGGTTATCTCCGACCCCGTACATGAGTAAGTGATTCAACCGTTTGCCCGGAGTTTGTTACTTATTCCAAACCATCAAGATTAGTTGATGACCAATCGGCCACCATTCCTGGGCCTCATGCCCTCGTCGTCTAAGGTAGTCGGTGGCTGCTCCTGTTCCACCGCCGCATTCCGAGTTCCGACATACTGTCGCAACTGGCCATTCCTTATATGCTCCTCGATTATGTCCTTCAAATGCCGGTAGCTGTTAGTGTCATGCCCGTCCAGGTCATGAAAAAGACAGTGCCTTCCTGACGCCCTTTCTCTTTCTGAGGGTTCCCTCCTTGCTGGCCTTCGATAAGAACGGCGATCTTGAGTATCTAAGAAAATCCGTTCCAACGTTGCATTCAATCCTGTGTAAGTGGAGAACTTTGGTTCTCCCCAGCGCTTTCTTTTCCCTTTATCCTCGCCCCCACCCGAGCTTTCACCGGGTAGTCCTCCATCCTTAGTCGTGTTTACTTCCTTTGGCCTCATGTCCAAACATGCATCTTCTTGTCGAAGAAATCTTTCAGCTTCATGAAAGAATTCCCCAAGATCCAACGGTGGGTCCCGTATCAACGATACTTTGAAATCCGAATTATCTCTGACTCCTGATACCGCAACCATCAGAACCATTGATGGATCTGGCCGATCCACCGAAGCAACTGCTGCATTAAATCGAGTTAAGAATGTCCTGAGCGATTCATCTGCCCCCTGTTTGACTGACGTTAGTGTCATCACGTTCTTTGGCCTTTTTATGTGAACTCGAAACTGACTTAAGAACTTGTCCACCAGTTCTGTCCATGTTCCAATGGATCCATCCTCCAGCTGTCTAAACCACATAGCAGCAATTTCAGTCAAGTACAGGGGGAAACATCGGGCCATAACCTCCTCCGTGGCCCTCAGCACTTCCATATGCCTAGTGTACCTCATCAAGTGGTCGGTGGGATCCGTCTTCCCGTTGTATACTTCCAGAGTGGGTAGTTTGAAATCGGACGGATTCCTAGCTGTCCTGATGTTCCGGGTAAATGGACTTTTGTTAACTCCCTCTGAATCCCTGTTTGTCAGACCTCCACGAATAGTCCGCCTGATAATGTCAGCCAATCCAGTGTTTCCAACCAATCCAGACTGCCCCCCGAGTCCCCGAGGAAATTCTGGCACATATTCTTCATCACGTACTCCTGTATTCCTATCGATGCCAGGCCGCGTAGCGTTATCCGGTATCCCTCCATGAACTGGTCCAGCATCACCTGGTGGTGTGCCCCCGAGTCTAGGTCCATCTAGATTGTTAACTGTTTGTTGATTGGGAGCTGCCCCCTGCTGATTCACTCCATCTGTCCGTTGGTTGAGTTCCTCTGGTCCAGCTCCACGATCTTGAGCAACTGTAGTTCCTGGTTGTCCAAATTGCCTAAGAAGAGCCTGCATCATCTCCTCTTGCCGTTTCATCATCTGCTCTTGCATAGAATTCATCATCACTTGCATCTTGTCCCGAGTTATGTAGATGGATGCATGACCCTCCCCAGCTCCAGAAGATGCCGCTTGACTTCCTTCCTGATTGCTCCTTTCCACTACTTGCTTCCTCGTTGGTGGTCTTGCCATTGCTTTCTAAGATCCAAGTTCCTAACTCCAAAATTCCTGAGTGTTTCAATTCTCAGTGAAAGCACTAAAGTGTTAGCGCCAAAATTGGTCACTAACTCCAAAATCCAGATGAAAGCACCAAATACCAATCACAGCTCAGAGATAGAATGTATGTAGAGAGTAATAATGTGAAGAACAGTTAAAACTGAAATGAAAGCAGTAAAGAACAATAGATTTTATAGTGGTTCGGCTAACTTCGGCCTACGTCCACTCCAGAAGTTTGCTTTTTATTGCTGTAATAATCTATTACAGTGACAAAATGGCAGAGTTGCCTTAGCCTTAGAAAAGAGAAAGTAAGAGAGCAGAAAGAAGATTCCTTTTTACTGTGCCCCTGCCTCTCTATTTATAGGCAAAGATGGGTCGGACTTCCCTGGTGGGCCTGGTAGCCGAGTACCTTAGCCCAAATGGAGTGGTCTCCATATGCCAAACCATAGATGCCGAACGCTGAATGCCGAACAAGGCGTGAATGCCGAACGATCTCCTCATGCCGAACATTGGGAGGTGCGAGGTACAGAGGTATCGAGGTGCGAGGTACCGAGGTATGGAGGTGCGAGGTACCGAAGTATGGAGGTGCGAGGTACCAAGATATGGAGGTGCGAGGTATGGAGGTGCGAGGTGCAATGCCGAGCGAGGTGAGGTATGCCGAACGATCCATCCAATGCCGAACGCTCCTTGATGCCGAACGATCCATCTAATGCCGAACGTCTCCAGATGCCGAACGAGATTTATACCGAGCCCTCCATCCAATGCCGAACAACGATCTCTCTATGCCGAACGCTCGTCCAGTGCCGAACATTCCACTATGCCGAACGATCCTTCTAATGTCGAGCACTCGTTCAGTGCCGAACGATCCCTCTAATGCCGAGCGCTTCCAAATGCCGAGCGCTCCTGGATGTCGAGCGCTACTGAATGTCGAGTGCTCCTGGAATGCCGAACGATCCCTCTATGTCGAACGACGATCTCTCTATGCCGAACGCTCGTCCAGTGCCGAACATTCCTCTATGTCGAACGACGATCTCTTTATGCCGAACGCTCGTCCAGTGCCGAACATTCCTCTATGCCGAACGATCCCAATGCCGAACCTCCATCAAGCCGAACCATTGATCAACCTTTATCCAACCATATTTCCATCTTCCAAGCATGTTGCGTCATCTATCCATCCAATCAACTGAATCCATCGTACTCTAGCCTCGACGAACATGCAGTTGATTAGGTTAAACCCGTCTGTCCACGGCCTTGCCAAAAGGCGGGTTAACACCTGCTGAATTGCTGAACCTTCCTGTTTCTCTCACAAACAGCCAATATCACCAATCAAACAACCAACATCAACTCTACATTTCTCTGCATATCACCTTCACTATCCGTCAACAAAGACAGTACCTCTCTGCAGCATCACTTCCCTCTTCTCCCACCAATCACGTTCTTTATTTTCCACAACCAAAACACATACACAGCCTCCTCTTTCTCGCCATGGCGCACCCCTCTCTCCACGTTCGTCTTATACTCTATTGCACAGCAATCACCAAAACTTGCTCCATCACCCTTCTATGCTACAATAATGCCCGACGGACAGCAGCACATAAGCTACTGCCGCCGGTAAGTGAAAAACCCAAGATTTGAGCGCAAGGCTCTGATACCAATTGTTAGAAATATTAGAGATAGGAAGATGAAGAAAAACTATATTTATTCATTAAACAGACAGCCTATATATGTAGGCATACATGATTAAACATAAAAGAAAAAACACGTACACTTCACCTAAGAATAGGTAAACGTGCCTTATTTGCTGGAAACTACTTCACTATCCTATAAACTAGGACAACTAAGACAAAGTCATAACTTCTAACAAATTGTTGTGTATGCCTTTATTGTACGATTGTATACGTTAGTTGGAATAAGATAAAATGAATGAATGAACTCGAAGTATTATATTGTGCACGTATTTACTTATGAAACAAAAAAAATGCATTACTCTAAATTATAATTGTGTGTATTAAAAAATGACAAAAATGTTAAACCAGCCTTAAGTTGATGTAATACGTCGAATAAATGTGTTAAATTAATTAATATATATTTTTGTAAATGTGAACAGTGAGTAAAACTGTATTTTTTCGTCAAATGCACGCATGTAATTGACAAATGTCCCTTAGAGAGTTTTTGGCCCCGTCTGACGAGTGTTGTACATGATCGTTGTATAAATAGTCATTTTTTCGAAAAACGACCATTTATATTCATCTGGTACAATGTTTATCAGATTTGTCCCTGTATTGGAAAATACTTTCCTCAAAAGTCTTCTATAGAGGAATCTAAAATACAATAAAATATTGCTAATAATACAAACATCTCTTTTGTTTTGATATCTTATGATTTAATAATTATTATTTTTAGGAAGTTAACTTCCTAAAAAGTGAATAGTGTACATTGCATAGTTTTTATTTTACAAATAGAAAAAAGAATTCTCCAATCCAAAATCCACATCTATTACTCACCGTTCATTAATTGAAAAATTGATGTTGTTTAATATGGGTATACTAAAAGAAACAACGATAGAATTTTTTTGAAAACAATAGATTTCGTGTATACAAATATTTCTTAAGCTACTTATTAGCATTCGAAAAAGGAAAAAAATTGTTCTGTTAATTAGAATGCCGGTAATAATTAGATCCATTTCGAATTATTCTCTAAATAAAGCATTTTTATTCTCTAAACTAAGCATTTTCGTGGGCTGGCATTATAATACAAGCGAACTAAATCCAACGTACTTTCCTTTTTCTTCCACACTAGAAATGAACGGGTATAATGTATCTAATAAATGTGTGTGTGTATAATGACAAAAAAATAGAATTACACTTTTAAGTTACAAATATGAACTTAACTAATATTTTTCAACTCAACTTATAAAGACACAGAGTCCGAAACATTAAATGATGGATTCCTTATTTAGGCCAAACGGCACTGAAGACAAGGGGATCATCAAGTAAGCCACTTGGCTAGATTTTATTCCAAAATTTTTGCACTGATATTTAATTGGCTTTTCTGTGTTTTGTTTTACATTCTTTCACTGTTATTGCGATGGCTTAAATGTAGTGTTTTGTTTTCTAAAAGTTATCTTAATTTTTAGGGAACTTATGCTTGATTTTTACACTAGCTCTGGCAAGAGGAAGCCTGAGAATATTATTATATTCAGGTAATATTGTATTTTGCTTCTTTTACAAGTTGCAATCTAGTTTCAGGCGCTTGCTAAATTTATTTTTACTTCTGCAAAAAGCATGAATTAATTTTTTGATATGAACATCCAATGCGTTTCCTGTAAACTATTGATTTGAGTTTACAAAGTTGTATTAAGCTGCATTTATATTGCAATTTGTGCCTGTCTGACTTTGTAGCGGGCACTGCTTGCTGTTTTTGCACCATGTTGAAATACTTATTCAAAAACAATAGCAGACAGTAAAGTCTAATTTTTGTTATTTGTACAACAGGGATGGAGTGAGTGAGTCTCAGTTCAATCAAGTAATGAACATAGAGTTGGATCAAATCATAGAGGTATGATTTCATTAAGCATCTTATTATTACCTAATAGTTAATTGATACCATGTGATATAACACCCTATACTTTGTTGTATCCAAACTAATTAGCTTCATCCATCACACATGAAATGCTTGTTGGTTTTGTTTCTCAAGTCTGTTTTTGTCAAGGAATGTGGTTAAACCATATTTATTGTACTCAGTCTACGCTCTACATAGTAGCCTTTTTTGTGCCAGGTGTCAATTTTGACAAATTTTAACTGACTAAACCATGATGGGTTCAACCAAGAGAATTTTTCTTGCTAAATCTTGACTAAACCATGATAAATGTTGTAATTTGACAGTTTTTTCATTTTACATGCTTTGATCAAGGAGAAATTTCTGCATGTCTTTGTATTGTTAAAAAGGATGCTTTAATAGTTTTATAGAAATATATTCTATTAGCCAATGTTCCACCACATGATCTCCTCTACCGTGTTGAATTCTATTGTAGTTTTATTAAATTGGAGCTTATGTTTATCTGTTGGCAGGCCTGCAAATTCCTTGATGAGCAATGGAATCCCAAGTTTACTATTAGCAATATTTATTAGCAATATTTTATTGTATTTGGCGGAGATTGATTCATTGCTTGCTTGCTTGCTCGTTCAGGTATGTTTTGTTTTAGTTTTGAATGATTTGGTAGACGGGTGATTTAATTATTGATTTATGTATAAATACGTTTGATACACTTGGTTTTATGGTTGTTTGACGATGTGGATGAGGATGTTGATGATTTTGTGTATTCATAACATGATAGAACACTTACTGTTATGATTATTGTCAATGTTGGGATGATTATGTATATTATGTATTTTTTTTATTTAATTTTTTTTATTTGTGTGTTTATTGAATATTGTGTAGGTTGGGTTTTGATATTTGGTTGGAATATTGTATACTGGATTGTGCAGTATTGATATAATAGTGTTTGGAAGAGAAATGTAGTTGAAAGGCTATATTTGCAGCGAAAATTAAAAAAAAACACAGCAGATTTCCGACGGCTTCCGATGGCTCCCGACGACTTACAGATCAAAATTTCTGACGGCTACCGACGGCTACCAGCTCATTATTTCCGACGGTTTCCGACGGATCCCGACACCTGTCGGCATCCGTCGGAAACCGCCGGAAACCGTCGGAACCCGTCGAAAATATGTTCGACAGGCACCGTCGGAAGCCGTCGGAAATACTGCTCTCCGACGTAGTAAATTCCGACGGTTTTTTCCGACGGCGGCCGACGGCCGCCGACGGTTTTTGGCCGTCGGAAATTGCGTTTCCCCTTGTAGTGAAAGAGGTGGGATCAATAACACTCTTTATATAGTACCATTTTGTAGTCTCTAATATCAACCGTAGGTTTCTATTTCAATATTTGTGAATAAATACCGAAATAGAAATTTGCGGCTCATACCAGGGGCTACATAATTGTACTAAATAAAGGATGATATTGATTCTAGCTCATATATAAAAGTTCTCCAAGTTTCGTTTGTAAAGTCAACTACTAAATGCATATTGCATACTTCAAGCAATTCAGAGCGATGTATAGTTGACAATTAGACTCTCGCCCTTGTACAATTTAATGGATAGAAATTGACATTCCAGGATGTTTAGTATTTTTTTGCTAACTCACGGTAACATATTGATCAATATTGACATTGAAGATTGAATTCCGAGTGAGACTAAAAATTAATGCTTAAGTGTGTCAAAGGATACCCGAAAAATTTGAAATCTATCGCATCCGAAAACCGGATAAATATCCAATATCCAGAAAATGGTTACGAATGTGAAAATGAAGACGTCCGTACCCTAAAATTATCCATCCGGTTTTTAACAATACCGCTTATATTTTGTATGTTTCTGTATAATAAAAGATATGTATTTATTAAGTTAATAGTCTATGTTTTAATGCATACTAATGGTTTCAAACTATTTGTTATCATCGTATTTGTTGATTTTGCGCAGTGGGATTGAAAAAATGATGTTAAATCAATTTTTTTTATTTATGTTTATTGATTTATCGATCGTTGACGGATATAATAATTATCTGATATCCATCTATATCCGCAAATGCTGATATCTGATATCCGAAAACAATTTCGGATACGGAAATGACACTATCCACGTCCGAAAATATTCGTTGACAGATCAATTGATGTTATATTTGACATATCGATGATTCTACTTTATTTGAATGAGATTTTGTCGAAATTCAAATTAACATCGTATTCATAAATCAGACTCCATAATTATTATACGGTTTTTTATTACTCACTAGAGATTTTTTGTTGATGCAACTCATGAGCATGTTAGTTTGATTTTGATTTGGGTTCATCTTTTTACAATCCTGTTGGTTTATTAGTTAGCTTGCCATATTAGGAATTTTCTATGAGCATCTAGATAGATTTGAGCTTGTCAAGATGCATGTTGAAATCAATCCTAATTGCATCCCACATAGCCGAATTCTTATTTCTATTTCGATTAAAATACTTTCGTTAATGTTCTTTTTATTGTAAACCTAATATACAAAATATTTTTATCCTAATAAAATTCTGAATCATCACCACCATCACTTGCACTTGCCCTTGTTAGATCGGTTGCGGTCATATTTCTCTCTTGCCCTGGGGTCGGGCTTGCTTCTCAGGTATATAACCTTCCTCTTGTTGTTCTTGATGATTCTAGTGGCAACAACCTTTTTTAGTTTCAATACAAAATCTCTAACTAATAAGAGAATAGTTCAAAATTTTAAAGAGAGTGTTCCTTGAGCAAGAAGTGTGAGACCAGACTCAACTATATGCCTGTGCTTCCTCTCAAGTAATCCATTCTGTTCAAATGTGACATGTAGTTCTATGAACTATTCCCTTTTTATGAAAGAAATTACTAGGCGGTTTATACTTGGTACATCATCAATCTGAATAATTTTGACTTGATGGTCGGTTTACTTTTCTGTCTAAGTGATGAAATGTATCACTGTATTACAAGTTTCTGACTTTGTTTTTAGAAAATAAATCCAAGTGTACCTAGAGTAAGCATCAACAAATGATATATAGTATCTGAAACCATAATCTTAACTTATGGGTGTTGGACCCCAAAGATCAGTAGCAACCAATTCTAAAGGTTTGTCATAGTTAGTTTGGGAGTCGGTAAAAGCAAATTTATGACTTTTACTCATTTGACTGCATGTGCAAATATAGGGTAAAGTAATATTTTCAAAATTAAATTTATTTTCAGACAAGATTTGTTTTACAATACTTGCATTAGAGTGGCCTAACTTGTAAAGCCACATATCAAAAATACTTCTATTTCTTTTCGTTTGAGAAATTTTATAAAGATTACTATAATTTTCCCTTTTTCCAGTATTTCTGGAATTAACAAGATTAAACTTATATAGTCCTTTGACTGTATCATCTAAAAGAATTTCTTTAGTTAGTATGCTTCTAATTAAGCAATATATTATGGTGAAATTCAAAATAAACATTGCCATCACTTGCAAATTATGATATACTTATAAGATTTTTTTATTTGAGACACTCTCAATAAGTTATTAAGATAAAATTGCCTTTCACCTTTAATACAGGCAATTCTAGTATGAGTTATCTTAATAGACTCACCATTTTCCATGTGTATGGTCTGTTTACCTCTATACTCCTTGTTGCTAAGGTTCAGATTGTCTAGATTGATTGTGATATGATTGGCTGCTCCAGAATTTGGGTATCGGCTCTCATCTTGAATATGTTCTGGTCTGGTAATATCATTCAAGTGATGATTTCTTGAATTATCTGATTGATTGTTGGATTCCTGCTGCACTTGAGCCATATTTGCACTAGGATTGTTACTTTTCTGATTGTTTGAGTTTTGATTTTATGTATAACTTGCATTGAATCTGAAATAACATCTTAATGTTGTAGGATCAATTTTCTCATATATTTGACACTTTGGTCTATTATTGTTGTTTCATTTGCCTCTACCTCTTGCTCTGATTGACTGTCCTCCTCTTTAATAGGATTGATCAGTTTTATTGTAGTTTTGATTCTTGTTCTTGAAGTTAACTACATAATTGATTGATAGATCAGTATCCAATGGTTTCTTGTGGTCAATTCTTTCTTCATGTGCAAGAAGGGTTGATGACATATTGCATTGATGGAAGTGTTTCTTTAGATGATATTACTGCTACCACTGCTTCATATTCTTCATCGAGACTATTCAAGATTGCAGTACTTTGCTCAGTGTCAGACGCTTTGTTTCTTGCTTCTTCTGATAGATCATAATTTGTATTAATCTTTGATAAGTATTCCCTAATTGATAGATTCTCTTTTTTGATGTTTTGCAGTTGCCTTTTGTAATGCATTACCTTTGCAACTACTTGAAAATTGAAAATTTGCTTTATGGTTAACTAGATTTCATTAGATGATTTACATCCCACTACTTGAGGCAATAAATTAGTGCTTATATAAGAAAATAGCCAAGAACTTATCAAACTGCCTTGCCTTTGGTATTCTGTGTATTAATTATTACTTATCACCTTGTTTTCTTGATCAGTAACAAGTGGGGCTGGAAGTGTGCTAAAAAGATCCTTCAAGTCCATATCCTCGAATGGCAGCCTCAATTTGAAATTTCCAAAGAAGATAATTATCTTCATCAAGATTAACAGTAACAAGCTGACTTTGAGGACTGCCAACAGTTTTGATCAAGTCCTCTGTTATTGTTGTTGTTGCTGTTTGCTGAGAATTTGTCGTGTTCTCTGATGTTGCAAAATTATCATTGCTTTCAACCATGGTGAAACAATGCTATCAGATAGCCACTAATGATCCTTATACAGACAGTAAGCAAGAAAATGATCCTTATAGAGACTGTATCCATAGTGTGATAACTTGAGTATAATATCACTTTCAACAGACCCAATTCTTATGAAGAACAAAGCACATAAAGATCGACTTATATTTTGTTCATGAGCAAGTTTTGAGAAACATATTACAAATAAATCACATACCTACTACTTACCAACATGCAGACATACTCACGAAAGTATTATGAGCCAAAATTTCATCAGATTGAAGAAAGAATTAAAGATCGAAGGAAGCGGCGGTTGATTTGGAAAAATCGCCTAACCCTAGATCGATTTGAGGGGGCATAATAAGGGAATAGGTCAGATGTTATATGCCGTATATATTGTATAAGGAAAAGTGGATACGGGTTGTGTGAGAATGTGCTCACTTCAGGCTCAAATCATTTTATTTTTTCATTGTAAATACAGCCATGTATCACGATGTAAAGTATCTAATCTTTGCTTTCGTATAGAGATTATTACTTGGGGTTGAAGAAATTGATTTAGTCATAAATCAATGTCTCGTTATTTCTCCTATTCATATAGGAAATGTTTATCCATTTGATTTTCTAGTTTCCCCCAATTTACATGTGCCTGATAAGATTCCATTTTTGATCAACTAATTAGGGAATAATTTGTTGCCTCAATCTCTCAAAATAATTCTTCTTCTCACGTAGGTAATTTATTACTCTCTTTAATGCTATAAAAGAGGCAATATATATTTGAGTAATTATCTCAAATATCTTTCAAATCTTCTGCAATTGGAAATATTGTATTACTGAAATCAACAATATTTTCCAAATCTTCTGCAATTGGAAATATTGTATCACCAAATCTTCAATGCTAACTAAATTATGTAATTAATAAATCCAATATTCAGAATCACTGATGTGGTGACCAATAGATCATGCACAATGAACAATTATAAATAGAAACAATTTATAAAACGGAACGCAAAATTGTATCCAACTTTTACATTATTAATTTGATAATTAAGGAGACACAAGGGAGAATAGAGATATAATATTGTGAAGAACTACAATCTTTAGTTATAAGAGGATTAAGAGAAAAGAAGAAAACTATTTTGTTTGTAGATGTAGAACTCCTTTTAGATGCAATGGTTATAAAGAGATAAATTACTTAAAAACTAGCGTGAACCCATGCTTCGCACACGGATGTGGCAAAAATATTGTAGTAGCATAGGCCATAAACAAATATATAAGAATTTTATTATAATGCTAATGAAAAAACATTGTTGAACATAGCATGAGTTATAAGTAAACAACTTGTATGTATAATTTTCTAGATATCAATCTTTAATGAATAGTTCTAAATGAAAAACATTGCTTCGCACAAGGTTGTAATATATAATTACTAAACGAAGAACCATAAAAAAATCAAGCATTGTTGAGCAATGTGTGTATGCTTTTGAGTTATAAGCATTAATTTTGGTACATAAAGATATTGATCCACCAACTTATCTTGCATATCTGTCTCTTGTTTGTATTTTTTTCATCACATAAATCGTACATAAGCTTCATGAATCAAAAATGCATTAAATTAGTTAGACCATAGTTAAAATAGGGAGAAACCACAATAGTAAGGAAGCGTTGATGCACTAACCGTTGATGAAATATATTGTTTATTTGTACCCAATGAAAGAAGTTGTTTATTCAGTTGGAAGAAAACTAAGATGAAGCAATACTTAAAAATAGTGCATTGCTTCAAAGCAAACGAATTTTTTTCCATACAAAGTAAAAGTGTATTACATCATTATGTATTATAGTTTAATAAATCTGCATGCTAGTTCAATTTTTTGTGTAGTTTGAGTTTCAAAGTAAGTCACAATAAAAATTATAACCACTTCCAATCAACAGCTTGTCATTTTCTATTTCCCACCATTACAAATTCCTATTTTTCTCTTCCATCTACAACTTGTCTTGGTCAACTCATCCTTCTGAATAAGAGTGAACCCACCAAAAGTTGAATCTACTGCCAAATCACCTACATTATCTCAAAAAACAAATGTTAGATGGTTGGTTTATGTAAACATTTAAAAATGCGAGAATGCCATAAATATTTTTTTGTTATTCAACAGTATTTGTTACCTCTGCTCTGAAGCTAGACAATAGTCAGATGGGTCTCAGACGTCTGACTTGAAGTTTCAGACGTCCGGGGGTTTTCTGGATTATTTCCAAAGAACAAATCCAGACGTCTGGTTAGTTTTCAAATGCTTGGATTGAACCTCCAGACGTTTGGAATTGAGCAGTTTGCCTATTTGCTTATGTTTTTGAGTGGATTTCCTATTTTTAATCGATTGTTGTTGATCCAGATAGTTGTCATCACTTATTATAGACTTTGATGACTTCTTTCTTTGGATTTTTGGGAATATCCATTTGATGGATTTGATGTCGATTTCTATGGTTTTGATTCACGTCTTCGAATGTGAACCTTTGGTGATTGATTGTTTTTACAATCATTTCTGTGGTTTGTCACTTTAAAATACAAAGGTTTCGATACTAGTAGAAAATACTAAAGCTCTTTCATTAAAATTATTTCGACACTATTTAAAATATAAAGCTCGCTTTTAAAACCGTTTTCCAATCTATTAGTATATACAAACCTTTACCTCATTCGTATGAGAAATCTAATTAAACGGCTTAGCAAAACAAGTGGTATGAAACGCTTGCGTTTACTTCGTCGGTTAATTCTTGGACTTGTTCGATTGAACTCTCATGATAATTTTCTAGTGGAAGTCTACAATTTGTTCGTAAATATTTAAGTTAAGCTAGTGGTTATGGGACATGAAGCTAAACTCTTATATTTACTAGCTTAGTGTAATTTACACTTATTTTCGAGTGGAAGTCTACAATATGTTCGTAAATATTTAAGTTAAGCTAGTGGTTATGGGACATGAAGCCTAACTCATTTATTTACTAGCTTAGTGCAATTTACACTTATCAATCAATGATGATCATTTTGAGATTTAGACTAGTGATGTGCAATGTCTCTTTGTTTGTGTGGGGACTAAACCTCATTTGTGGAGCTTTGGCTCAATTTGGTGGGGTAGCGACCCATGGTCTTCGGGCCGTTTGTGGAGCTTCGACTCAAATTGGTGGGGTAGCGACCCATGGTCTTCGGGCCGTTTATGGAGTTCAGCTCAAAATTGATGGTTAGCGACCATGGAATAGCGTTCCGTTTGTGACACACGTGTTGGGGAGTTTTCGTGCTCCCGTTTGTGATAGGCCTCCCCTTTTTTGTGATTTCTGGATTTCTGGTTGATGATTTCTAGAACTTGTGTTTCACCGATTTGTGCGATTGGCATTGATATGTTTTGTCAATATTTGTGTTTTGGTGAATAATTTAAAGAATATGATTCTTTTTGGTGTTTTGAGATGATTTGAGATATTGTATGATTTTTGTTGTTATTTGATGTATACTTGACACAGTATGGCATTTTTGTTATCATACGTTTTTGGTCATATCTCTTATCCTATCTCATTTTATCTGATATTTATAGCTAGATTGATCCGTTTATTATTTTCTTCTTAAATAATACTTGGGTCAGACCGAGGTATTTCGTGTGTTCCTGCTTGACTTCTTATATGGGACCATCATTTGATATTTGGCTAACTACTTCAGATTAGTAGTTTTTTTTATACATACGAGATATAGACTCCTTGATGTATACTTATTCTTTTGTCTAGCACATGTACCTATTCTTTTGTGATGTAGTGGATCTAGTTTGACCACTACTTTGATGAACACTTCTATGTGTTATATTCATATCTGTTTCCGCCTTTGTGATATGAATATCTGTGACTGATTTGTGTTATGTTTATTTATATATTTGTTTCCGAAGTCCACATAGCCACTGTGTGGGAGCTTTGAGTTTGTATTTGATATGTCGGATTTCCTTTTGAAATGAAATGTAAGTTATATTATCTGACATATCGGTACTTGCACAAAGCAATTACACAGATGGTCGCTCCTCAACAGCCTTATTCTTCGTGCTAGTCGATGGAATTACCACGTAGTGTCCTTGGCTAGTGTGAGTATAGAGGTGGGGCATCACAGAGAGAAATAAGATTATGCGAACAAGTGGGTACATGTCTGACTCCAGAGACTTCTTTAACCACACTATCATGCATACGAAACCGGATAGATCCAATACCATAAATCGGTAGCTCTTCTCCATTGGTTGTCCTAATCATGCTGACACTCTTCTCATAAGAAGAAAAACAATTCACATCTCTACAAATATGAAAACTGACTCCCAAATCCATCTTCCAAGGCTTATTTTCATTAAAGAGGACATCACAAGAAGCATCACTATCGGTACCTTCAGCAAAACCTGCATGTGCATCACTACTAGTATCATCATATGCAGCCTTTTTCCGATCTCTTTTATAAGCATAACACTTGCTTCATATGTGACCTTTCTTATTACAATAATGACAAGTGATAACACCTTTACCATTAGCGTCCTTCTTCTTCCAAATTGTATATTTCTTTGAGTCCCTTGCCACCCTAGCCTCACTTTGAGTTGATTTTATACATGACCCTTTTCTTCTAAGCTCCTTATTCAAAAGACTGCTTCGAACAGTTTTCAGAGAGATAGTTCCATTAGCATTGGAATTACTCAATGAAACAACCAAAGTTTCCCAACTTTCTGAAAGCGAACTCATTAATAAAAGAGCATGTAACTCATCATCAAAATTGACCTTCATATTTGCCAATTGATTTATTACATCTTGAAATTCATTCAAATGCTCTGCAACGGACTTCTCTTCATCTAATCTCAGTTGTACCAACTTTCGAACCAGAAAAGCCTTACTAGTAGCACTCTTTGACTCATACAAAGATATCAACTTGTCCCACAAAGCCTTCATGGATTCACTACTAGCCACATGATGGAAAACTGAATCATCAAGATACTGGCGAATCAAAGCAGTCGCCTTTTTATCCATCTTCTTCCATTTTCCCTCATCTACATCAGAGGGCTTCTTTCCATCTCCATCAATCGGATCATGAAGATCATTGAGGTACAGAACATCCTCCATCTTAGGCTTTCAAATACCCCAATTTTTTTCATCCAAAATAGCCATCTTTGAAAACGAAATCATATCCGACATCAATAATTTTTCAAACCAAAATTACTCTAAGCTTTGCGATGATCTGTGCTCTGATATCAAACTGTTATGAAAATAGTAGCGTTTTGCGGAAGCTTTTATCAACGGATCTTTGTCACCCAAATCACAAAGAGATAACTTGGATTGAAACAAGACGGAATTGAAATCAAAACGCAATAACACAAGATATTCCACCCAACCATCCACTTTATTGATTCACTAAAATTTTGTTTACAATTAATAGAACAAAGCTAAAATAAACAAATTACCATTAAATCAATAACCAAATTGAGAAAGGGAGCAAATATCTATATGGCTAAAATTGTTGGAGAAGAAGAACAAATATGGAGAAGAGAAAATTAGCAAATAGATTTTCCACCATACTTTACCCTCTCTTCTAGTCTCTATTTATATAATAAATTACTTAATGCCCAAGTTAACATTAGATGGCAAAAAATAATTTGATTAGCCAATTAGAGAGAGAAATAAACATACTCAAATATGTCTATTAATTAGAGGAAACAAAATCTTCTCTTTCTTTCTTTTGCATATTTATTTCTCTCTATTTGTGATTTTGTATCACCAAAAATTAACAAATAGAAGGTGAAGAGAAAATGTAACTAATACGTCCTCTTTCTCTTGATTTTATTTTGAACAACCTTTGTTGTTTTCAGGTCTAAAATTACCTCATGCACTCCCTTTCTTATGTAAACAGCTTATATAGTCTAATAACCAATGCACAACAGGAGTAATGTTTCATGGATGAGGAGAGAGTATTTGCAAGTATTAGATTTTTTTAGTAATGTCAGGTTCAGTTCAGTAACTAATTGCTATAAATTTGATTATAGTAATGTTAGGTTCAACAATCTAGATTGCTATGAATTTGATTATAAAAAATATCCCCCATAAATAAATTTATTGCATATGGAAATATATTAGATTTGAGATATTATGCATATGGACTATTAATATATTCAAGGTTCGCATAATGGATTACTTTGAGCTTCTTATAAGAAATATAAGTGAGATACACATATCTGAGTTTACCATATTAATTATCCGTTCACTACTATTAAACAAATATAAGCTTTAGTTATAAGACTTCTTTTGATAATTATAATTAGCGACCTAACCAAGGTGGGACCAACACCAAAAATATTACTCAGTGCGAAATATATTTTAATATACTATTAAACTGATTGTTATCTAGTTGGATTAAATAAAAGTTCCAAATTTGAATAAATCTAAGATTAGGTAGGAAGAAGTATAACAAAAAAAATTGATAGCATAAATATATACCATAAAAAACATTCGACAAAACAGCAGTAAATTTGAAACCAACACCCAAATTATTAGATCTGGGTAACTAAAATAATAGAGAGTCGATATTTAGAACATCAAGAAGCTTGTCGAATTCTTGATGATATTCCTCCTCCGCGGTTTATAGTAGAAAATATTAATCAGTGTACTTAAATTCGTAAAAAAATAATTTAATATAAGACTTAACAGACCTGTATATACATATCCATATTCTGGTTGGCGTATATCGCTAAAGCCAAATCCTATCTAATCAGGTGAAAAACAATGAAATCCAAATCTTCCATCTGAACTCAAAATAATCTCAATTCAGCAATAAAAAGTTGGTTAAATATTCCGAGTAATACAGTATCCAAAATGAATAGAACTAACATAAATGAAGATCTGAATCTGTAAGTTTATTAGGTTCTCATAAAAAAAGACTTGTTTCTGTTTATCTTTATATAAAAAAATATTAGTAATCAGTAATCGTTCTTGAATCAATGGGTTTATCTTTATCCATTTTGATTTGATCAGAACATGTAAGGTGAATATGAAGACATACGCAAGTCGAACAATTAAGGAGTTAAATTAGGTTTGAAAATAAAAAACAATAGATCCAAAAAATTGAAAATTACCTGAATAGAAGATTGAAGGAGAAATATGAAAACGGGCAAATTAAGGTGGAAGTTTGCATACAGAGGAAGAAGGAAGGAAGCAATCGTTGATCTGTACCTCGGTTGTCTGCATTATTTTGTGAACTAGGATTTTATGGAATGGACATGAAGTGAATTACGGTTTTTATTTATTAAACGTGAGTAGGTGCGGGAACAAATAGGAAGAATGAAGAAATTAAGAAACGCAACGGTTCATTTCTCAAATTCCTGTGTGCCCTCAAAACCTAACTTAGTAATAAGTATAGATGAAGGAAATAATTTGAAATTTTAAATACCCAAGAAATGTGTAGTCGCTTTCTTTTGAAAATTTGAAAATTTAATGCAAATTTGTAACGGTGGTATTTATTTTGTTCCATATGGTCTCCATGCATGTGTACTTAATAACTAATTGATATATCAGATCAACTAATTGTGTATTTCATACTTGCGCATATTTTAACTATGTTGTTTAGTATTTCCCCATGATATTGTACTAGTTTCTACTCATCACATGTCATGACACTTCCTACCCCCCTTCTCTTTTTCCTGCACTTTTCTCCTTTCTCCAACTATGTTACATCTTTCTCTTCCCGTGAGTATCCAGATGATCATGTAGAGGAATGGGGGATGAATGCAAAGGCAACATTTTGCAAGTGATACGTGATTCTGTCAAGCTTATAAATGCTATCACGAATAGATTTTTAGTGGGGATTGATTTCAGTTTACTATATTACTCTGTGGTGGAAGATGATTTGACTCTCTTGTTGAAACCAATGATATAATTTTATTGGATTAAGATTGGGATGGAAAAACTTTATCTACACTATGTTTAGTTCAATGCAAAGATCGATGAAGTATAGCTTTTAATTATCCATGTGGTCTCGGTTGCTATTATATCATTGTGCATTAGATGGCTTTAATGCAATTCGTAGTTTTTTTTTTTTGAAGACCTAGAGAATAAGCTTTGCTTGTGAACTCTAAGGAAGTATGCAATTCGTAGTAGTTACAATAATACAATTTCGCTCTTGTATTAATAAAACATGATAGTGATCATTCAAACCCAAAAAAATGTCAAAATGATGGAATTTCCTGCGTGAAATGTAAGAAGATAGTAGTGTAAAAATGCGTCAATTCACCTGAACTGTCTAATTGCATAATTTAACACACCAGTGGATCCATAGTCTAATAAAAAAGAATACTCCAATCATATACAAGTTGCAACAGTGCACAGTACACATGGACAACTTTACCTATCACAAACCTCATCTTCCCCAATCCTATAAATACATCAAACCTAACTGGACACACAAACATATCATACAACAAAAATAAAATACACTCGATCATCCAAAGCAATCAGAAACATAAAAATGAGGAACACTGTAGGCTTCACAGAACCGACATCTGCATTATCAACAAACTACACAGCACGTACTCCTCCTACACACTCCACATGGCACTCTCCTGTCCCTTACTTATTCGGAGGCCTTGCAGCCATGCTCGGTCTCATTGCATTCGCTCTCCTCATACTCGCCTGTTCTTACTGGAAGCTTTCAGGCTACCTTGAAAGAGGAGATGAGGTACATGAAGATATAGAAAATGGCCATGAAGGTAACAGCTCGGACAAAGCAGCAGACAAAACTAAGAGTGTCGTGCCATGTCTTTACGAAGAGAGAATTGTTGTTATCATGGCTGGAGATCATAAGCCTACTTATCTGGCTACCCCTGTATCAAGTCGAGCTTCTTCGTTTAATGATGGAGGAAGTTGTAATGTTGATGGAGGTGAAGGAGATTGCAGTAATTGTGTTGATGGAACGAAGAGGGAGACTGAGAGTTTGGGTAATGGAAATGATCAAGATGAACAAAGGCAAGAGCAATGATATTATCTTCTTCTTTTTCTTTTTTCTTTTCTATGTTACTACATATAAGTTTTCTAGGACTATTTTTTAGAGGCATAGATGTATATTTTTGAGGGGAAATTGGATTTTGTTTATCAGTATGAACATTTATCTATTCTGAACACTTCATATTCGTCCAATCAATTTAAATCATCTTTTACCCCTTCTTAATTTGTTCAGTATCTTGTTCTAACAAGCCCTGAGGAAAAAAGTACTTAACTGCAACGAAGAAAAAAAACGGTAATTATTCAAGTAAGTTGCATAGAACATTTTTTGATATGTAGGAAATTTTATAAATATAGATATGCATATTTGAGTGGAATCACTAAATTAAAACGATTAAGGATATGTTGAGGAAAAAGAAAGTGGAGAGGGACGACGAATATAACAATGGAAACTTTAGCACCTTTCTTCTTTTAATTTCCAAAAGTGGTCGATGCAAAATGAGATACGAGGCAGCTCGAGAACAAATGTAGATGTTCATGAGGTCGACAAATGACAATGTATTTTGTAACTAACCAATTCAATGTTGTTTTGTTTGGTGAGAAGCCAACAAAAAATCAAAATAATTGATAAATGGTCCAAAAAATCCTCATGACACAAGAGATGATGCACATAAAATTGGTTAAGCTCATAAATGTGTGGAGAAGCATGTTCCATGATCAATCGATATTTGATCGATCAGTATCTGCAAGTACGTAGCTGCACATATATGACACAGTTAACGGTATGAAATGAATAGACTTGTATATGTTTTTAATTTGTTTATGCCCAAGATATCAAATACGATATACCATATTAAACAGGAAGTGTGCATATGTAAAGTGTGCAATGACAGTATTATAGTACTCCATTTATCTGCAGAATCCAATAATTGAATGTGAAGGTGCATACCCATTCCTCACTTACGTTCATACTGGAGAGTAATCAAATATTTAATGAGTGTAATAGGACTGGTCCAGAAAACAGGACCACGGTTCAACTATATAGAAAGGACCACAAATGAAAAACGGTCCATTCATTGCTAAAGTAATGAATCAAGCCAATGAGTATGCAACAAATAAGAGACATTCGGGTCCTATTCACGAGGGCTTTTGATGTAACGTTAGATGCATTATTTTTATAGCCAAGGTTCAGTTAATATTCACTATCAACCAGGTGCATTGATGACTAGAATTATCTACCTGGGTTAATTATATTTAGTTAAACAAATAAAAAACAAGCCAGCTTTGAGATGTATATTTTGTGTCGCATACATCCAATTGATGTGCATTAGACGTCACTAAATTTTGTTTATCATCGTGAGGTAGGTGAACTAACAAAATTGATCATCAGAGAAGGGACTCGCTCTGATTATCATATTCATGACCGTATCATTCTTTATTCAATTATCACCCAAAACCCCAGAAATTGAAATGGAAGACATATATTGGGGGTGCAGTATACTTCAATGGCCAACATGATTGCTCCATGGATTTTCAGGTGGGATCTCGGGTGAAGTAATATTGTCGATCAAGATAAGATCTAAGAGCACATCCAACGGTTTCTAAGTTAAGTAGTACATTTTGAGAGATTATTTAATCCTTTAATTTTTCCAACCAACAAACATCTATTACCGAGCGTTTATTTAACAAGCTTCGAAATTTGAACGTTTATTTAACAAACATTCAAACTTTTAGATGTTTTTCCAACAAGTACTTATTATCAAGTAATTACTGAGAAAGGACCTAAAATTTGAACGCTTATTAAACAAACGTCCAAATCAATTATGAATTCTTAACCAAATGGTCTGAATTTGTAACCACATATATAGTTTATACTTATGTTGAAGAGAGATTTGTGGTTACATATAACATTTTTTAATATATATCCTTGTCGAAGATGCTCTAAATGGTACTTTGCTTTTGGGTAAGTAAAAGATATCATTCTCTTTTCTTATTTCACAAAAAATAATAATTCATTGCTTCTGTTGGATCTCTGAATTGGTTTGCACGGAGAACAAACTTTTGTATGTGTTAAATGTTAATACTTTATTTGGCCTTTCAATCAAAGATAAAATATTATGATGGACCCTAGCTGTGTTGTATTGGTAAATGAATGATATGTTATTTTAACGTGAACTAGAAGGTCCAAAAGAAAGAGGTCAGAAAGGAAAGTTAGGATAGAGGAAAAAAAAAACAAGGTTAAAAAGTAGGAAAGAGGTCCTAATATCTTTTGTGTTTATGCCTCTCTAGTCGCTCAAAAATAAGCAAAAACGTTGTATTTCCCCCTCTTTTTTTAATTGCTAGAGTAATAGTGGAGATTTCTGCGCCCATATTTTCATTTTTTACCTGACTTTCGTTGTTATTTCGAACCTTCTAGCATCATTCAAAAATAATGTCTACAAATATGTATTCATTTAAATCAAAACATCCATTTTTTTTGGATTAAGAGCATCTCTAATTTTATTCTAGTATGAACCCTCGGTCATGAAAACATGAAGAGCCAAACTGGATTTTTATCTCCAGCCATGGATTCTTTATTAATTTGTTAAAATTTAAATTATTATTATTTATATCAACAATTTGTAACCATTTTACTTATAATTATTTTTCCATTTTATTATATTTACTATCCCATGGTAAGGGTATTCCAAAAAAGAAGGTGGGCAGAAATTGAGGCATATTATGATTGGTGAACCAAAAATGCGTATTCATAATATATATATATATATATATATATATATATATATATATATATATATATATATAGAGGGGTCGATCAAAACAGCAGCACGTCGCTTTCTTCTCCAATTGATCAGATTTTCGTTCATTCTCTCAAACCGGCCGCTTCCAATCAAATTTCCGCGCCTCTCTCGCATCGTCTTTCTCCATTAGCGCATCCCATTGATAGTAATGGGTAATCTGCTAAACCTAAGTTTAATTCCCAATGATTTGAATGTAATTATTTAGGGTTTTACTTGAATTAGTCATTGAATAGAATTACTGATTTGAACTAGTTAGTGATTTTTGACTAATTTGAATGAATTAAATTTGTTAAATTATGGCGGAGATGAATTTTTTGTTGAAGTAATACCCATTGTCGAGATAGATTTGCTAAAATGACAATGAATTTGCTAAATTTATAACGAATTTGATAATGAATTTGCTGAAATAATTGATTTGTTGTGAGCTTCTTTTTATAATTGTTAGAGTAATTGAAAAAAAAAACAAATTTCGGCTACCGCCCCACGAACCCCATATGTTTTTCCATATTGTGACCTCACTAACCTTGGTTTCTGACAACGCCACCGAAGATGGGTCAATGCTATAAATTAATAATTTTTGCACTGACTCACACTGACTAACCCTTTATTACTCCAACAATGCATTGGGTTATCTAGCATTAATAATGTCGGATAAACTTATGTGTATAGATTTTAGTGCACAAGATGAACAATTAAATCTGAGCACATAAGTTAACAGTGTTAATAATGCCGCCGGATAACTCGGTGGCTATCGGAATCACTAAAAGGACCTTGGTGGTCTATGATGAACCCATTTTTGGGCTGACCGACGCCCAGTTGGGGGTCAATCACTCACCGACTGACGTCTTATTGGGGATGCTCTAATGTATGTCATATTATATTTATAATTTAATGTATTATATATGCACAAGATCAATAGAACTTCTACACAACCTCAAATGTTATGCAATTTTGTTCATATGTTCACATCACACCTTGGACAAATGGGAGCTCATTTAAACATATTTAACATAATAAAAGTGATTTTTTTTCCTTTTTAAAATATCAATTTACATACAAAAAGGAAAATAAAACAGAAGAGAAATAAAACAATCATTTTTCTGAAATATCGCCTTGTAGAACTATAAAATAATAAATTATACAGGAGAGCCGCAATACTATAGATGGAAAAGACTATCCAAAAAAATAAGTTGAAATTTGCATTCAACAACATATAAAAGAAACTTGCAGCGCGAATAGTGAATTGATCCAAAGATAATAGTATCAAAAGGCCTCTTCTTCAAATTCAAAATGAAAGCTTTGGAGATGTCTGGATTTCTCTCAAAATATATTTCATATTTGAAAGATTAACCGTGATAGAAAACATAGCATCAAAAGCCTAATATAATGAAAGGGAAACCGAAAGCGTAGGATATGATTTTTACATTCCATTA
This sequence comes from Allium fistulosum, assembly GCA_030737815.1. Taxonomy (NCBI): domain Eukaryota; kingdom Viridiplantae; phylum Streptophyta; class Magnoliopsida; order Asparagales; family Amaryllidaceae; genus Allium; species Allium fistulosum. The sequence goes on along the minus strand of CM060904.1, from coordinate 1,184,786,514 downwards.
TATAGAATAACTAGGAGAAGAAGCGTTTAAGGAATGTTGGAGAGAATTTTGAGAGCGATGAAGATAATTGGAGAAGTGGAAAATGGAGAAAATTAAAAGAAGGGTTTATTAGAAAATTCACGTAAGAGAATAAGATAAAAGGATAACCGTTATAGTTTAATTAATTGAAACTAGATGAGTTGGAAATTTCAAGTAAGTAAAATTGTACATCTCAATTTAGGAGAATTAAGAATTTAGTTTTGAAAATTATGAGAGAAAAATGCAAAAAAGTTGGAAAAGATCCACTAATTCATGCAAATCTGAAGTTATCACACACGGGGCGAAGCTTCTGCTGGGTCAGCAAGGGCAGCTGTCCTAGTTGGAATAATGAAAAACATGTAAAAATAAACTAGAATTTGATATTGGAACCATTTGATTTTTTTCCTAGCCATACCTGAAAACAAAGTTAGAGGTTGTGACCATATTTATTTATGTTTCTAAAGATTTTTGTCTAGCTTTAGGCCTAATCCGTGCACTTAAATCCCCGTTATAGCATATAGTGCTCTTCGGTCATTATGCTATTTCAATTTAGCGCTATTAAATAGTAAATCTGCTTTAAGTCCCACCATTTTCCACTACACCCGCTAATTCAAGGTTTTTTAGCACCCACTTTAACAACATTAATATACAAAGCTGATTGACTAGTTCTCTTTTATACCAAATCAATAAAATTAAGGTAAAGCCTTAATTTCAAGGCATAAGTGTTCAGTATAAATTAGAAATATATGATAGTCAACAAATCCAATTTGCATAAATCATGATATTATTCGGTTTTGTTATATAAGATTGACAATATTTCTTTTTTTCGAAAATGATGTGAGAATGAGAATAAATTAACTTCAAATATTTGGTTTTATATCTAACGAATCTTTTTGCACCTCTATATTTTCCGTTATATTCCCGATTTATCCCCGCATAACTTTTTGCACATCCATCGCTATAAAACCGCTAAGCGCTTTAACTGCACATGGCCCAACACCTTTCAACTTAATTTATGATGACTATTTATTTAAACAATAAAATATGGTCCTAGCTAAAATAATAGGCTAGCTGGCTCCGCCACTAATCACTAACGAGTGTGGGAAAGTTGCACGTGAGGGTTCACAAACACCAGAAAAGAAAGCAGAGAATAGGATCACGTTCATGTGAGTTAAACTGAACAACCACATCAAAGAAGGAGATTAATTTTATATATATATATATATATTTATATTATGTGTGTGTATATGCACGTATGTATTTGTATGTATGGAGGAAGGATCAGCAGCCCCCACGCGTAGCCCCTTAATTACAACCACTCATTCCGATTTAAATAATAATACTTGCTCTCTCTTATCGCACCATAAAATTATTTAAATCGAAACGAGTGGCTAAAATTAAGGGGCTGTGTTGAGGGCTAAATAGAGGGGTTTGCTGATTCTTTCCTATATGTGTATGTGTGTAAGGAAAATAGGGGAAGGAAAAACTTAAGCAACATTTTTGAATGAAGGACACGGCTTGAAAAATTAGGCTAAAGGATGAAGTTGAGATGAGCAGGCGTGCGACAACGCAAGTACAAGCGACAACATAGCAGGTTAAGATGGGCATACGTAAGCGAAGGCGGGGCAAGTGCAAGCAAGTTGGATGCTTGTCGGTGGATGCTGGTGGACTACAAGCGACGATGGCGACTTCGATGTCGACTTCGACGACTTTGGTGTATGGAGACTTCGGCAATGACTTCAAGAGTGGAATGCATGTGAGCGACAGTGGAGAGGAGATGAAGATGACCGACCAAGATGGCAGCGATGACCAATAGTGGTGAAATGAACTATGGAACAAATCCTATATGAACTTAGCATTATATATGTATAATGTTATATGAACTTAGCAATATATGTGTAATTATATAGGAATATAACATTATATATATGTATTGCTTTATGAATATAACATTTTATTGTCCTTCAGACTAAACTAAAATTGGTGTTATCCAGCATTTGAACCAAGAAACTTCTTAATGGATCTGGACCTCAAGATGATGAAAAAATGGATCAAGAACTTAAGGAGTTGTTTGTAATGATGGAACGATGAAGTATAAGAGTTGGAGAAAAAATTGGTGTATGTCAAATATGCTCGGTACCAACTTGATTTGGTTTGTACCGAGATGTTTTGATGGAGGACCCACTTCTGAAAAAGTAGGTGAACTACTCTAATACTTTGTCGAAAAAGAAAAGTCTCGAATCTGACATATCATGTCCGTATCGATATAATTTGTAGGAGCCATTTTGACAACGAAACTTGAAAACTTGAAGACGTAGAAAAGAATGAAGAAAAAGTGGAGTATAACCTAGCAAAATATGATTGGCTCCGACATGACTTTATTCGGTACCGACATGATTTATGTTATGAGATTTACTCGTTTGTCCTTCCTGATCACATGAATCCAAGCTTTTACATGTTCTTCCATGAGCTGGCGACTTCAATGGGTGGATTCGCCTATAAATAGCAGTAAGAGAGAAAGTATAGAGGACTGTTCGACCCCTATACTCGTCTCTAATATAATTTTTCCATGAAGTGTTGTCAAACTCGGATTTACTATGTTTTCTAGATCTGAAACATTTTAACTTGTTTGTATTTGTGTAAAAACTCTTGAAATAAAATTAAAGTGGACGTAGGCAGTGACTTGAGGCCGAACCATTATGAAATATCATGTATTCAAGCTATTTCATTTCGATTTTACTTTGTTTATCCTCATTTTTTGATTCATTAGGACGTTGTGTCAACTTTTAGCGTAACATTTTTAGTGCTTTCACCGAGAAAGAGATTCTCAAGTGTAGATCCAGCTTAGAACTTTGGATTTAAAGTATCTAAAATGTAGATCTAGGAGTGTTCGCTGTAGATCTGAAGTTATTTGGATTTGGAAGATGAATCTACCTTAGATCTAAAAGAAATGGTCCCTAGGAAAGATGCTTCTAAGTCTGGAGTTGTTGCTGGAGGTGAAGAAGAAGGCTCTCAGTTAGAGCTGTAAATTTTGTATGATTGGCCGACGTTCGGCTCAGTCCGAGGCTGTATGGTGTTCATTACGTGTCCGTTCAATTCTCTTTTTTACATGAATTAAGACAAGAAGAAATGTGCGTAAGTATGTCTATCCAAAAATGTTTGATGTTTTTCTATTGTGCGAACATTGTCTATCCACTATTCGGCTCGTTCGAATGATGTTCGAACTCAAACCTTGTTCAATCCCTATCCGTTTGAATCTCTTATAGGACAGGACATAGAAACACCTCTACCCGGTCTGGTCCAACTCATTTACACCCCTACTCTTAGCATGATGAAGAGACTACTCGACCTTTGAATGCTTTGCCAATACCTTCATCCTCGTAAGAGATGGTGACAAAGGCAAAGTTGGACAAGATGATGGCTAATATGATAAGAGGAAGTTAGAGACGCTGAACGCTATGTTGGAAATGATGGAAAAGTATTTTGCTATGACGTACCAGCAACTTCAAAGACATAGGAGAAGCCACAAGGATTCATCACCTTTAGATTTTGATAAAGAAACTTCATCTTCATCAAATCAAAATCGAAGAGATGGAAAGCATAAATTGAAGAGGAAGGCTACGAGAGTAAGAAAATTGCATGAGATGGTGTGAATGTCAATCAAGTGGTACCGACCACAATCAAGTCGTTACCGAGTTGATTCGCACTGTGGGAAATAATAATCGCAGAAAGCAGTAAATTTGTCTGATAGTGAAGAGGATCTGCTGGATTCTAGTAATGACGTAGAATAAGATATAGGTGCCTAGACTGCTGGTGCCTCGACGAATGCCGTAGAACTGGCAAGACGTTAGAGAGGGACTTAATGAATGGCTCTTCCAAAGACTGGGGGACCCAGACATCATGCTACGAACCGAGAGCATTGGTCTCAAACACTAGGGAATATGCTTGATGCTCGTCGTCTAACCTCCCAGAATAGCAAGGAGTACATCACCGATCTGGTGTAAAGGTTGTTGAATGAAAATCAGCATAGAAACAATGACGAGCGAGGTTCATCGCATAGCCAGACTCCATTCACCGATAACATTTTGCAGGAGAGTTATCTGAAAAAGTTTGTAATGCCAACTATGTCATCTTATAATGGAACTACTGATCCAAAGTAGCATCTATTAAAATAAGGATGGCATATGGACAATGCTCGTGCTACATATGGTGACAGATGTGGATGCTTTCCTATATTCTTATACGTAGTTGCTACGATGTGGTTCACTCGGCTGGTGCCGAGGTCCATATCATCCCTTGATCAACTAGCAAAGAAGTTCATGGAAAGTTTCAAGTCCACACTATATGGTATAAATACGTGATGTCATTATTAAATCATCATCAAAGTTCAGGAGAGACTCAGAAAAACTTTTTAATAAGATTTAAGGTGTGGTAACATAAGTGAGCAATCCCAAACTGGAGACTATTTTAACGGCGTTGATTGAGGGGGTCACCCTTAAACTAATTTCATTAGGTGATTGAAGAGAAAACAACCGACTATCATGGAGGAGTTTTATCGAACGGCGTCCCAACTTCTATGCTCGGAAGAAACAGATTTGGCTGTTGAATTAGTTGTTGACGATCAAGTGGGACGAGTAGTTCAATACAAAGCAGCGTTACTATCAAGTAGACTAGTGACAGTGCTGGAAAGGTTGTAGTAAATGTTAAGAATAATAATAATGTGAAAAGAAAGAACAAAGGCACTTGTGGGGAGAAGTAGGACACCAAGAAGCACACAAGGTATATCAGACCTGGAGGTTACACTTCACTGAACGATTCTATTGAAAACATATATCTTGTCATGTAAGCTACTGAAAATTATAAGAGACCTTCCCAGAGATAGGCAACTGAACAAGAAGAATGCTCAGAGAAGTATTTTCGCTTTCATGAGACTCATGGACACAATACCTATGTGTGTAGGCACTTGAGAGATGTGATTAAGAATTTGATCAGAAAGAAAAAGATGCAGTAGTACATGAGGAAGCCACAAGCTGGTGGGCAAATGTATGATAGACCCTAAGGGTGGATCACCCAAAGGGATCAGGCTGGGTCTAGTGGAGAAGGAGCAAGACAACCTGAGAGGAGAATTGTAATCAATACTATATTTGGAGGACCTTATCCAGTAGAGAAAAGTTGGAATGGTATGGAAAGGTATGGTAGTTCATTAAGGCATGTGCCTTAAGAAACGTGCTTCGCCAAAGAGGATGGAACTCCAACGAAGCAGTAGAGGACGATGAATGATGACATAGTTTCTAGAAATAGAGATGTAGATGAGGTCGAAGCGCCGACGCTTGACCCCATGGTAATTATGGCCATTGTTGGGCTAGCAACATGCATCGAGTCCTGATTGATTGTGGCATCTCGATTAATATTTTATTCAAAAAGACTTTTGATCAAATGTTAATCAACGAGAAGTTCTGAAGCCTTGTAAATTCCATATTTAGTGATTGACCAAAGAGGCTAAGGGGCATGCTGGATGCATTGATTTATTCGTGGAATCGGCAGAAAGAGACTGCAAGACAGTGCAAGTATAGACGTTTGTAGTGGTCGACGAATATTCGGCCCACAATGCTTTACTGGGATGACTGGCACTTGCTTGTTTTAGAATTGCACTGGCTTCGTGGTGTTTAATGATGAAGTTCCCAACCAAGAATGAAGTAGAAGCAATTCAAGGCGACTAGAGTACTCGTAGAGAATGTCATGTCATAAAGCTCAGAGAGGCAAAGTGACATGAAAAATGAAATAATGCAGAGAAATCTCTCTACATCAAGACTGATGATGCATAGAAACCACCACCCAGGCCCATGCTCGAGTACCATAGCAAGTTCTACAAACCTATGGACCCGAGAAAAGAGAGAGAGGATGGGAGGGTGGCATCAACGAAGTTGACTATCAACATCCCGACTAATGATGACGATCCCACATGGGTTCTCAAGATCAGATCTTAGTTCGACATTGTTGAAACTGCACCAGCACGTAGCCTGGTAAATGTGTGACTTTCAAAAAATAATTCATTATTGAATCTGTAATAGGCCTATGAAGTCTAAATTTATTTATATCTTATCTAAATTTGTTATAAATAAAATTAATATTTTATTTTATTTGTAGATAAAATTTTACTTTTTTAAATTTATATTACATAATATAATATGTATATCATATACATATATGTGTGTACATGCATGTGCAACATAATTGGTGCACATGGTTTGACGTGTCCGTATATAGATGTTGGAATTTACATCGCAACGGAAATGTTAGCCCCTCTGTATACCTATGTGATGTCAATGTATACGTGTATGTATCTTTACTACTAATAAAGCGAATTCATTGAATAGATTTACTCGGCGTCCTTTTGAAATTCCAAATATACTGTAACATCCCGTATCTTGAGGCCAAAAGCTAAGCATTATGGATGCTGCAGTCATCCACAGTATTAACTTCTGGTGACGAAATACGGCAGTGTTAATGGTATCCATAATATCAGAAGCACTTGAATATGAACAAAATCACAGATTTCCAAAAACAATAATTTTAGTGATTATATTTCAAATAAATCATATCCAAGTTACAAAAATCCCAAATGTAATCCCAGGCATTGATCAAATATAATTTACAACAATACGCCAAGAGCGACATATGAAGATGCCCCCATGGATGATCAAAGTAGTATATACATAACTGTCTTAATACATAGTAGAAACAATTTTAGAATGGAATCCCTAAATTAGCATCCGTCAGCCACCTGCTCGTCTTCGGATGATTTATTCGCCAAAATCTACTAAAACCTGGAAACTTAAACCTTCAACCTACTCAAATCAAATTTTGAGCACCTGAGAGTTTAAGGGGAAACAAAAAACTTTGAGTCAGACTTAAACCCTGGTGTGAATAACTTCTGTTACATCTCAGTTTACTGATAACTAGTGAGACCACGCCGCTTACCGAAACGGGTTTCCCCTCACTAATATCTCTTTTCAAAACATATATTTTGCAAATCCTTTCCTACAACCAAACTGGTTAATCGATCGATTATAATAATAATATAGCAATATATATTATGCTAAATAGGAAATAAAATAAACTATATGTCTAAAATCTGAACTATCTGTTCTAAATTCTGAGCTATCTACTCTTTTCTGGACTAGTTGTCCTAAAACTGGTTATACCAAAATAGCAATTTCTTTTATGCTAGATAATGAGCTATCTTCCCAAAACAGGTAAAAAGGGGTGGACTGACTGTCCTTAAAAATTTAGCAAGGTCCGTTATGCTAATAAATGAACTATCTGTTCATATCAGAGCTGACTGCTCTTTCTGGACTAACTGTCCTTTGGGATGACTGCCCTCAAAATGGACTAACTATCTGAATTTAAATGAGCCAACTGCATGAATTTTCTTTTGGGTTAACTACCCTTCAAAATATCTGAGCTAAATGTTCTACAATTATCTGAGCTAACTGCTCTTCAAAATTTTCCTTGAAAACCTTTTCAAAATGATTTAGTCCATCAAATCATATATATACAAGGAAAATACCTTTAGCTTTACTCGAAGCTATTTTTGCCATGTTATATATACTTTACTCAAAATAGTTGATGATGTTCAATAAGGATTGTCTATCCTTTAAAATAAGTTAAAGTCCTTTATAACTTAAAACACTTAGGCTATCTACCTAATTCTTATATTCGAAATCTTTAAAACCTTCAAACAACCTTTTGAAAACATAGAAGGTAACTCCTTCAAAATCATTTATAAAACCCTTCGAAAGTATTAAAGGTAACTCCTTCATATCCTTTAATAAACCTTTCGAAACCATTGAAGGTAACCCCTTCTAAACCTTTTAAAAGCTTTCTTTTCATAAGCTTTAAAACATATGACACCTGCCTTTAAGCCTTTAAACCTTAGCCTTTCGAAAACATAGCTAAACTATGCCTTTCGGAATCAATGTGCCTCAAAACCTTTCGAAGACATTGGGTTCAATTTAAAACAGGTGGAAAACCTTTCGAAACCAATCAAAGTTAACTACTTTGAAACCTTTAAAATGTTTCGACTTAAAGCATTTGGATTATGCGAAGGGATCAGAAAAACATTAGAGCCGAAAGCAACTGCTTCGAAACCTTCATAAAACCTTTTGAAATCATAACCTTTCGAAATCAAAACCTTTCAAAATCAAACCATTCGAAATTGAACAAAAGCTTTCGAAATCAAAACCTTTCAAAATCAATGGATAGAGGCGGAAAGTTTTTTTTAGAAAACAAAAGATAACCTTTCACTCCATCTGTGTCGAAAGGTTAGGAAGTGGCAAATATGCTTCCGACCTGGCCGAAAGCTATACCTTTCGACTTTCCAAAAGGTTTCAACTAAAACAAGAAAGTAAACCAATCGAAACCTTTTCCTTTTAAACCTTTTGGACAATTTCGAAAGCTCTTTGTCGAAAGCTAGCAGGTGTATTTTTCTTTAAAACTAAAACAAAACTTCATCTCTTCCGAAACTTCGTCCGCAACCTTTCGACTTCCTCTAATTCACTACGTACCAGTTTCCTGATACCTTGTGCATTGGTATTTAATCGGAAGGTTTGATACCCTTCGACCTTGTCGGAAGGTTTGGAATGAAGGTGGAAGCTCTTGCCGAAAGAGTTGAAACAGTGAAAATACTGTTTGAAATAGTTCTTTTGTACCCCACCTGCCTTGTTTGTCTAAATTTGATTGGTTTCCAGAATTTTATATCCAAAAGTGCTGCCGACTTCCTTATTCGGAAATTTGAATAATTTTAAAAAAGACCCTTTCTCCTTTATAATTATATAAAACATTTAAGTCTCATACCTTAAATAATTTTATATAATCATCAAAACACCTTGAAAAATTCTGAAAAAAATTCCAGAAAGTAAATTAATATGTTCTCTTCAACATATAAAAATATCGGAACCAAACAATAATTATTTTACTCGTAAATAATTTTTATAATCCAAATTAACCTTTTCTAATTTAGAAAATTATAACAAATCCACGAAAATTCAAAAAATTGAAACCCATCTCTAAAATAACTTTTTAGATCATCATAAAAATTCGCAAGGCTAACGGATGTCATTTGATAGGGTTTTCATCTTAAAACATGTCATAAAATCTATATGAACATACAAAAATCATCAACATGTATATATAATCTTTTATGCAAAGGTGAATAACGTTTACATCTCTAAATATTTTTGGTTTCAGTTTAAGGTTAATTCCGAATGATTAAGGAGCTTGAGATTTGAATGAGTTTGATTTGAATTTGCTTTCCTTAAGCTTCTCTTTTGTTTCCTCTTCTTCTTCCTTCGTTAATGGTGGCCAGCCTAGCTTTTAATTTTTGAAAATGAGAATGAATGTGTTTTGAAATACACGGCCTAAGGAAGATGATATAAGAATGGCCTCTTTCCCATAATACCCCTCCTCTAATTCATTTTTAAATCCTTCATTTAATTTATTAGTTAAAAGGCATGACTACCTTAATTAAATCAAATCTCAATCCCCTTATCAACACATTATTTTATTTAGTTTATCTAACTAAATCTCCTAAATAATGTTATCAAAAATCTGGGGTGTTACAGACTCCCCTCCTTAAAGAATTTCGTCCTTGAAATTACAATAAGGCTCAAAAACAAAGAAGAAGGTAAACATACCATCAAATAAGTCAGGATAAGTATCTCTAATCCTGCTCTCAACCTCCCAAGTACAGTCTCTGTCATCATCACTCCACTAGACTTTGACTAATCTGACCGTCTTGGTTCTAAGCCTCTTCTCATCTCTTGCAACAATGCGAACCGGCTTCCTCACTATGGTTAAGTCCGGTTCTACCACTAAATCATCTAGCACTATCGGTGCAATAGCAGTCTCCGGGTCTCTAACACACTTTCTGAGATGAGAAATATGAAAAACATCATGGACACCTGCCTAACTGCTCGGTAACTCAAGTCTATACACGAGCTTCCCGATCCTCTCAAGAATAGGAAAAGGTCCTATGAACCTAAGAGATAACTTCCCCGACTTCCCAAAATCTAAGCACACCCTTTATCGGTGATACTTTGACGAAAACCTGGTCCCCAACTGAGAACTCCAAATCTTTCCATCGCTTTTCTGCATAACTTTTCTGCCTAGACTGAGCCTCCTTCATCCTATCGCGAATGACCTCAATCTTTTCTGCAGCTTCTCTGGCCAAATCTGGACCAAGAATCAATCTATCCCCAGTCTCCAACCAACAAACGGGAGATTTGCATGGCCTTCCATACAAAGCTTCAAACGGTGTCATCCCAATACTAGTCTGATAACTGTTGTTATACGAAAACTCGACTAGATGCAAATGGTTCTCTCATGATCCCCCAAAGTCCAGAACAGAAGCTCTCAACGGATCTTCCAAGATCTTGTTAACTCTTTCTGTTGCCCATCTGTCTGCGGATGGTAAGCGGTACTCATCTTAAGCTTGGTTCCTAAAACTTTCTACAGACTCTTCCAAAACTCGCTAGTGAACAAGGGATCTCTATCACTAACTATGCTGCTAGGAACTCCATGTAGTCTAACCACATTCTTCATGAAAAACCTTGCTAAAACAGGTGCCGTCCCGGTTGACTTAACTAGAATGAAATGGGCACTCTTGGTCAATCTGTCCAATATAACCCATACACTTTCATTTCCCTTGTTCGACCTTGGCAACCCGTCTATGAAGTCCATAGAAATAGAATCCCACTTCCACACTGGAATATCTAACGGCTGAAGCAAACCACTGGGTTTCTGGTGTTCGGCCTTTGCCTACTGGCAATTCAAGCACTGCCTTACACACAAACCAATATCCCGCTTCATTCCTTCCCAGAAGAAACTTCTCTTCATATCCTGGTACATCATGGTACCTCCGGGATGTATAGTGAACTTCGAACGATGGCATTCATCTAGGACTTCCTTTCTTATGTTTCCTATACTCGGAACACATAATCTACCTTTCTTTCTCAACCACCCATTCTGGTCAAGATTGAAATCTTTCAAGTCATCGCTCTTGGTTCCTTCCTTTAGCTTACTGATCTTTTCAGCTAACACTAGATCCTCCATTTGCTTAGAAGCAATCCGTTCAATCAAAACAGGTCGAACTTCCAAACAAGACAATACAACTGGACCACCACTAGACGCTGCTTTGGATCTCCACTGCACTCTTCAATCTGTTGATGCTTCTAAATCTTTCCACTCAGCCATCATTGCCAACACTGCATTCTGATGTTTCCTGCTAAGTTCATATGCAACTCGGTTGCCTTTCCCCGGTGTGTACTCAATCCCAAAATCATAAGCGGCTATGAACTCTAACCATCTCTGTTGTCTCATGTTCAACTCCTTCTGAGAGAGAAAATACTTCAGCGACTTATGATCTGTAAACAGCTCAAACCTTTCTCCTAAAAGGTAATGTTTCCACACCTTCAAAGCAAAAATCACAGCATCCAACTCTAAATCATGCGTTGGATATCTGACCTCATGCTATCTAAGCTGTCTAAAAGTAGAGGCAATCACTTTACCTCTCTGCATCAGCACAGCTCCTAATCATGTTCCACACGCATCGGTATAAACTACCAAGTCCTAATTCCCCTCTGGAACTACCAACACAGGTGCATGGGTCAATAAGTGTTTCAAACTCTAGAATGCTTCCTCACACTTATCGGTCCACACAAACTTCACAGCCTTCCTTGTTAGCCTGGTCATTGGTGCTGCTATTCATGAGAAATCCTTAATGAATCTCCGATAATAACCAGCCAACCCAAGGAAACTCTTAATCTTGGTTACTGTCTCGGGTCTCTTCCAACTATTCACTGCCTCGATCTTAGTCGGATCTACTGATAACTCTTCCTCTGAGATGACATGACCAAGAAACTTCACCTCCTTTTTCCAGAAGTGACACTCCGAAAACTTTGCTTTCAGCTGATGTTGCCTCAGCGTCTCCAGCACTACTCTAAGATAAACTTCATGCTCTCTTTCATCCTTAGAGTAAATCAAGATATCATCATGAAAACCAGCACGAACCTATCCAAGTGCTCTCGAAAAATTCGGTTCATCAAATCCACAAAGAAAGCTGGAGCATTCGTCAGTCCGAATGGCATAACTAACCATTCATACGATCCATATCTGGTCCTGAATGCTGTCAAAGGTATATTATCCTCCGCTACCCTGAGCTGATGGAAACCCGTTGCCAAATCCAACTGAGAAAATACCTTTGATCCACTTAGTTGGTCGAACAAATCGTCAATTCTGGGCAATGGATATCGATTCTTTATCATCTTCTTATTCAACTTATGATAATCGATACATAACCTCAACGATCCGTCCGGTTTCTTAGCAAACACTGCTGCTGCACCCCACGGCAAACTGCTCGGCCTGACAAAACTCTTTCCCTCTAAGTCTACCAACTGCACATTCAACTCCCTCAACTCTGAAGGGGTCATCCTGCTCGGCAGTCTACTCGCCGGTTTTGCTCCCGGAACCAAATCTATCCGAAACTCAATAGCTTGTTTCGATGGCAATCCAACTACAGGCTCAAACATATCTGCGAATTCTCTAACCACGAAAACTCTTCTCAACTCATCATCTGAATCCAAAGCACCCAACAAAGTAACCACTGCACCGCTAGAACCTCCTACGGTGAAAACACTCTGATAGCTGCAATCTGGGTGACTAAGAGATATCTTCCTACCCTGGCAAAATATCTTAGCATCATACTTACTTAACAAATCCATACCCAGGATGATCCCAAACCCCAAAAAATCAAACACATGCAAACTGCACTCAAAAGTATGACCTAGCAGGTCAAACCCAAATTGGTCACACCTCAACCCTAGAGTTGCATATCCTCCTATTGGATTCGCAACCCGTAAGGAAGTAACTAAATATGTGGGTTCAAGGTTAAGCTTATCTATCAAACATCTAGATATAAAAGAATGCGATGCACCAGTATCAAATAAAAAGCTAATAGACAAACCATGAATCTGAAGCGTTCCTCCAAGAACTGCCTTTCCCTTCTCCTGGGCTATTGGCTTGGAAGCAGAAGGCTCCAATGCATACACTTTGCCCTTACCATCCCTAATGGGCTCCTTGCACCGGTTCTTATAATGGCATATCTGGTCATAATTAAAACACCTGACATTCTTTCCCTTAGCCACATCCTTCACTTTCCCTGAGCGACACTCATTAGAAAAGTGCCCTTTCTTGTCACATTTATAGCAGACAACTTCATACCTTGCTTTCTTGGCTGCTCCACCCTTCTGGCACCCTTCTTAGGAAAGAACTTCCTCTTCTAGCTCGGCCTAACCTGGACCACTTTTGCCTTGCCCTTCTCCAGAGACTCAAGGACTTCTTCCTGCCTCGAAGCCATCTCTATAACAATATCAGAAGGATCTCTAAGATGAGACAAAGTAGCACAAGCCTATTCTGGCTTCAATCCTCTGATAAACTTCTCATTCTGTTTCAACACGGTATCTACAGAAGCATACCCATACCGGGCCAACTCTTCGAACATCCTAGCATACTCAGTAACAGACATCTCTCCCTGCACCGGCTCAGCAAACTGCCTAATCAAAGCTGACTGTGCCATTACTAACATAAACCTCTCCTGAAATCTCCCCTTTAAATCCTCTCAGGTTACTGTCTCCTCATCAACTGTTGCTGATACACTATTCGACCAAAACAATGCAGTCCCCTGAAGCTGCCTAGATGCCAACCTCCTCTTCTGTCATTGAGCCCTAAATCTGCAAAAATCCTTTCGTAGTGTAACAACCAATTCTCCACTTCAATGGCATCCTCTGTTCCCATAAATGGCTTCCCTCCTAGCTTCACATAATCACCGCTCATCTTAGCGAAATGATTAGCTACTGGAACTTCTGGAACCCCTGCTCCTGCAGCATTCCCTCCTACCACTCCGGCTGCCACTCCTGCCTGCATCATATTCCTAAAAAACAGATACATGGTTTTCATTCTGACCTGTGGGACTTCAGCACCAACATTCTCTGCCTGACCTTGGCCTCTCCTTACATTGGGTCTGGCATTCCTTTCGGTGCTTCCCCCTCCTTGGTTAACTCTGCTTCTTCTACCATCCATATCTGTATTCAAACCTCATGAGATACAGAAAGTTAGCTAATCAAATATAGATGAATGGAGATAAAGCGCATACTTATATATAACAAATACAAGTACGTTACTATAGTGTTAACCCAACCCCAACCTTACTCCAATTTCCTCGGATTTTTTTTCAAAACCAATTTTTAGTTAAAAAATTTCATAAACCTAGGCTCCGATACCAAGCTATAATATCCCGTATCTGGAGACCAAAACCTAAGCGCTATGGATGTTGCACTCATCTATAGTATTGACTTCTGGTGAAGAAATACGGCAGTGTTAATGGTATCCATAATATTAGAAGCACTTGAATATGAACAAAATCACAGATTTCCAAAAACAATAATTTTAGTGATTATATTTCAAATAAATCATATCCAAGTTACAAAAATCCCAAATGTAATCCCATGCATTGATCAAATATAATTTAATACAATACGCAAAGAGCGACATATGAAGATGCCCTCTTGGATGATCAAAGAAATATAGACGTAACTGTCTTAATACACAATGGAAACAATTATAGAACAAAACCCTAAATTAACTATCCGTCAGCCACCTGCTCGTATTCGGATGCTTTATTCACCAAAATCTGCTAAAACCTGTAAACTTAAACCTTCAGCCTACTTAATCAAATTTTGAGCACCCGAGAGTTTAAGGGGAAACAAAAAACTTCGAGTCAAACTTAAAGCCTGGTGTGAATAACTTCTATTACATCTCAGTTTACTGATAACTAGTGAGACCACGCCGCTTAGCGCGGGTTTCCCCTCACTAATATCTCTTTTCAAAACATATATTTTGCAAATCCTTTCCTACAACCAAACTGGTTAATCAACTGATTATAATAATAATATAGCAATATCCATTATGCTAAACAGGAAATAAAATAGACTATCTGTTTAAAATCTGAACTATCTGTTCTAAATTCTGAGCTATATGCTCTTTTCTGGACTAGCTATCCTAAAACTGGTTATACAAAAATAGCAATTTCTTTTATGCTAGATAATGAGCTATCTGCCCAAAACATGTAATAAGGGGTGGACTGACTATCCTTAACAATTTAGCAAGGTCCGTTATGCTAATAAATGAACTATCTGTTCATATCAGAGCTGACTGCTCTTTTTGGACTAACTGTCCTCTGGGCGGACTGCCCTCAAAATGGACTAACTGTCCGAATATAAATGAGCCGACTGCCCGAATTTTCTTTTGGGTTAACTACCCTTCAAAATATCTGAGCTAACTGCTCTATAATTATCTGAGCTAACTGCTCTTCAAAATTTTCCTTGAAAACCTTTTCAAAATGATATAGTCCGTCAAATCATATATATACAAGGAAAATATCTTTAACTTTACTCGAAGCTATTTTTGTCATGTTATATATACTTTACTCAAAATAATATTAATGATGTTCAATAAGGATTGTCTATCCTTTAAAATAAGTTAAAGTCCTTTATAACTTAAAACACTTAGGCCATCTACCTAATTCTTATATTCAAAATCTTTGCCTTTCGAAAACATAGAAGATAACTCCTTCAAAATCATTCATAAAACCCTTCGAAAGTATTGAAGGTAACTACTTCATATCCTTTATTAAACCTTTCGAAATCATTGAACGTAACCCCTTCTAAACCTTTTAAAATCTTTCTTTTCGTAAGCTTTAAAACATATGACACCCGGCTTTAAATCCTTTAAACCTTTGCCTTTCGAAAAAATAGCTAAACTATACCTTTCGAAATAAATGTGCCTCAAAACCTTTCGAAGACATTAGGTTCAATTTAAAACAGGTGGAAAACCTTTTGAAACCAATCAAAGTTAACTACTTTGAAACCTTTAAAATGTTTTGACTTAAAACATTTGGATTATGCGAAGGGATCAGAAAAACATTGGAGCCGAAAGCAATTGCTTTGAAACCTTCATAAAACCTTTCAAAATCATATTTCGAAATCAAAACCTTTCAAAATCAAAACCTTTCAAAATCAATGGAGAGAGGCGGCAAGTTTTTTTTAGAAAACAAAAGATAACCTTTGACTCCATCTGTGTCGAAAGGTTAGGAAGCAGCAAATATGCTTCCGACCTGGCTGAAAGCTATACCTTTTGACTTTGCTGAAAGGTTTCATTTAAAACAAGAAAGCAAACCAATCGAAACCTTTTCCTTTTAAACCTTTTGGACAATTTCAAAAGCTCTTTGTCGAAAGCCAACAGGTGTATTTTTCTTTAAAACCAAAACAAAACTTCATCTCTTCCGAAAGTTATAACCCTTTGTCCCTAACCTTTCGAATTCCTCTAATTCACTTCACTATGTACCAGTTTCCTGATACCATGTGCATTGGTATTTAATCTAATCGGAAGGTTTGATACCCTTCAACCTTGTCGGAAGGTCTGGAATGAAGGTGGAAGCTCTTGCCGAAAGAGTTGAAGCAGTGAAAATACTGTTTGAAATAGTTCTTTTGTACCCCACCTGTCTTGTTTGTCTAAATTTGATTGGTTGCCAGAATTTTGTATTCAAAAGTGCTGCCGACTTCCTTATTTGGAAATTTGAATAATTTAAAAAAAACCTCTTTCTTCTTTATAATTATATAAAATATTTAAGTCTCATACCTTAAATAATTTTATATAATCATCAAAGCACCTTGAAAAATTCTGGAAAAATTCTAGAAAGTAAATTAATATGTTTTCTTCAACATATAAAAATTTCGAATCCAAACAATATATTTTATCCGTAAATAATTTTTATAATCCAAATTAACTTTTTCTTCTTTAGAATATTATAACAAATACACGAAAATTCAAAAAATTCTGAAAATTGAAACCCATCTCTAAAACAACTTTTTAGATTATCATAAAAATTCGCAAGGCTAACGGATGTCATTTGATAGAGTTTTCATCTTAAACATGTCATAAAATCTATATAACATACAAAAATCATCAACATGTATATATAATCTTTTATCATTCTAAAACATGGCAAATATTTGCAAAATCATTCGGAATTAACCTTAAAATCGAAAACAAAAATATTTAGAGATGTAAACATTATTCACCTTTGCTTTAATGACTAAGGAGCTTGAGATTTGAATGAGTTTGATTTGAATTTGCTTTCCTTAAGCTTCTCTTTTGTTTCCTCTTTTTCTTCCTTCATTAATGGTGGTCGACCAAGCTTTTAATTTTTGAAAATGAGAATGAACGTGTTTTGAAATACACGGCCTAAGGAAGATGATATAGGAATGGCCTCTTTCCCATAATACCCCTCCTTTAATTCATTTTTGAACCCTTCATTTAATTTATTAGTTAAAAGGCATGACTACCTTAATTAAATCAAATCTCAATCCCCTTATCAATACATTATTTTATTTAGTTTATCTAACTAAATCTCTTAAATAATGTTATCAAAAATCTGGGGTGTTACATATACCCTTTTACATCTCATAGAGAAATAGTATTTAAATATGGGGATGTAGCCTGTTATTTTCTAAGTACAACAGTTAATCACTATGGAGAACTACAGTATACGGTAAAAAGTTAAAGTATCTGAGTGTTCCATATTGTTTGTAATTTAGGTAGGAGTTAATCGGTCGAAGTTTCGCCTGATTTCGAGTTAGTATGAAGAAGTTATTGCAGTCTGAACAAAAAAAATAGCAGGTTCAGCCTAGGCGAAGTTCAAATATAGGGACATAACCTGTAATTTTCATAGTACAACTGTTAGTCACCATGAAGAACTATAGTGTGCGTTTATAATATGAAGCATCTGAGTGTTCCATATTGTCCGTAATTTAGGTAGGAGTTCAATGGTCGAAGTCTCGCCTGATTTCGAGTTATTATGAAGAAGTTATTGCAGTCCGAACAAAAAAAATAGCGGCTTCTGCCTAGGCGGAGTTCAAATATGAGGATGTAGCATGTTATTTTCTAAGTACAACTGTTACTCACTATGGAGAACTGTGGTATACATTCATAAGTTGAAGTATCCGAGTGTTCAATATTGTCCGTAATTTAGGTGGGAGTTCATCGGTCGAAGCCTCGCTTGATTCCGAGTTAGCATGAATAAGTTATTGCAGTATGAACAAAAAAATAGCGACTTCTGGCTTGGCGGAGTTCAAATATGGAGATATAGCCTGTTGTTTGTTAGTCACTATGGAGAACTATGGTAAACGTTCATAAACTAAAGTATCTGAGTGTTTCATATTGTCCGTAATTTAGATGGGAGTTCATCGGTCGAAGTCTCGCCTGATTCCGAGTTAGTATTAAGAAGTTACTACAGTCTGAACATAAGAAATAGCGACTTCTGCCTAGGCGGAGTTCGAATATGGGGATGTAGCCTGTTATTTTATAATTACAACTGTTAGTCACCATGGAGAACTACAGTGTGCGTTCACAAGATGAAGCATATGAGTGTTCTATATTGTCCGTAATTTAGGTGGGAGTTCATCGGTCGAAGTCTCGCTTGATTTCGAGTTATTATGAAGAAGTTATTGCAGTCTGTACAAAAAAAATAACGGCTTCTGTCTAGGCGGAGTTCAAATATGAGGATGTAGCCTGTTATTTTCTAAGTACAACTGTTAACCATCATGGAGAACTACGATATACATTCATAAGCTAAAGTATCCGAGTGTTCTATATTGTCCGTAATTTAGGTGGGAGTTCATCGGTCAAAGTCTCGCCTGATTCCGGGTTAGTATGAAGAAGTTATTGTAGTATAAACAATAAAAAAAGCGCCTTCTGCCTAGGTGGAGTTCTATTATGGGGACGTAACATGTTATTTTCTAAGTACAACCATTAGTCAACATGGAGAACTACGGTATATGTTCATAAGCTGAAGTATCTAAGTGTTCCATATTATCCGTAATTTAGGTAGGAGTTCATCGGTCGAAGTCTCGCCTGATCCCAAGTTTGTATGAAGAAGTTATTGCAGTCTGAACAAAAAAATAGCGGCTTCTACCTAGGCAGAGTTCAAATATGGGAATGTAGCCTGTTATTTACTAAGTACAGTTGTTGATTATCATGGAGAGCTACAATATACGTTCATAAGCTGAAGTATCTGAGTGTTCCATATTATTCATAATTCAGGTGAGAGTTCATCAATCGAAGACCCGCCTGGTTCTGAGTTAGTACAAAGAAGTTATTGCATTCTGAACAAAAAAACAGCGGCTTCTGCCAAGGTGGAGTTCAAATATGAGAATGTAGCCTGTTATTTTCCAAGTACAACTGTTATTCACTATAGAGAACTACAGTGTGCATTCACAAGATGAAGCATCCGAGTGTTTCATATTCTCTATAATTTAGGTGGGAGTTCATCGGTCGAAGTCTGGCCTGATTCTGAGTTACTATGAAGAAGTTACTACAATCTAAACAAAAAAAATAGCGGCCTCTGACTAGGCAGAGTTCAAATATGGAGATGTGGCCTATTATTTTCTATGTACAACTATTAGTCACCATGGAGAACTACAGTGTGCGTTCACAAGATGAAGTATCCGAGTGTTCCATATTGTCCATAATTTAGGTGGGAGTTCATCGGTCGAAGTCTCGCCTGATTCCGAGTTATTATGAAGAAGTTATTGCAGTCTTAACAAAAAAATAGCGGCTTCTTTATAGGTGCAGTTCAAATATGGGGATGTAGCATGTTATTTTCTAAGTACAAATGTTTGTCACCGTGAAAAACTACAGTGTGCATTCAAGAGATGAAGTATCCGAGTGTTCCATATTATCCATAATTTAGGTGGAAGTTCATCGGTCGAAGTATCGCTTAATTCTGTGTTAGTATGAAGAAGTTATTTCAGTGTGAACAAAAAAAATAGCGGCTGCTGCCTAGGTGGAGTTCAAATATGGAAACATAGCCTGTTATTTTCTAAGTACAACTGTTAATTACCATGAAGAACTATGGTATACGTTCATAAGCTGAAGTATCTGAGTGTTCCATATTGTTCGTAATTTAGGTGGGAGTACATCGGTCGAAGTATCGCCTAATTTCGAGTTAGTATGAAGAAGTTATTGCAGTCTAAATAAACAAATAGCGGCTTCTGCCCAGGTGGAGTTCAAATATGGGGATGTAGCATGTTATTTTCTAAGTACAACTATTAGTCACCATGGAGAACTACAGTGTGCATTCATAAGAGAAGCATCCGAGTATTTCATATTGTCCGTAATTTAGGTGGGAGTTCATCGGTCAAAGTATCGCCTAATTCTGAGTTAGTACGAAGAAGTTATTGTAGTCTGAACAAAAAAAAATAGCGGCTTCTGCCTAGGTGGAGTTCAAATATGAGGATGTAGCCTATTATGTTCTAAGTACAACTATTAGTTACCATGGAGAACTACAATGTGCGTTCAAGAGATGAAGCATCCGAGTGTTCCATATTGTTCATAATTTAGATGGGAGTTCATCGGTCGAAGTCTCGCCTTATTCCGAGTTAGTATGAAGAAGTTATTGCAATATGAACAAAAAAAGCGGCTTCTGCCTAGGCGGAGTTCAAATATGGGGATGTAGCCTGTTATTTTTTAAGTACAACTATTAATCATTATGGAGAACTACGGTATACGTTCATAAACTAAAACATAAGAAAGGAATGATAAAACTACGAATGCTTTCAAGTTATTATTTCTATAAATATTCTTCAGTTGTCTCGGTCTTCTCGGTCAATACCTCTGGTGCAATTTATTTTGGCAATGCTACTGTCAAATCTACTTACACAGGTGCAACTAAAAATGCATGCACATTGTGATTAAATGCAGGCCCACCTGAGCGTGCATATATACTCGTAGTTTATAAAGTAATTATAAATTTAATATAAAGAATTTATAAATTTCAAATTTAGTTATTACATACAAAATTTAAAATTTAGATCTTAATCTAGATCTACAAAATAAAATATCTAGTATATTCAAATTCAAACTAATACACTAATATAAATACATATATACATATATATAATTTGTATTTTTTTTAAATACACACATACACTCTATATATTAAATAATATTTAGAAATACTATATATATGTATAATGTGTACTTATAAATGTATTTCGTGTAAATTAATAATAAATATATATGTGTGTGTGTGCGGGCGCGTGTATAAATATATATATTTTTTAGCCATAAAAAACTTTTTTGCTTTACTTTGTTTTTATCAAAAATGACTTTTATTTATTTATTTGATTTCCGTATAAACATATATTATATAATTTATATTGTATATATATATGTGTGTATGTGTGCATTTAGATGTAACATTTAATTTAAATAAAATACTATATCGTATTTTTCTAAGAGTGGTACTTTATGTAAACATAGCACTCATTTTGATGTCTTGGAGGTTCGAACCCATGACCTCTAGCACCTAAGGCTAGAGCGTCATACCACTAATCAGTTGAGCTAGTGGTCCTTGACGATAAAATACTATATTGTATTCAAATATAAAATTATATATATGTAAATAAAATTCAAAACTATAAATGTATATACATTAATGTAAAACATATTTTAGCTAACAGTGTTTATTTAAAATTATTTTACTTTAAATCATTTAACAGTATTATTTTTGAAAAATCAATTTTTTTTAATCATGGTAAGCAATATGTATGATTATATATATGTAATATATATATATATATATATATATATATATAAACACATATATACAATCCATCTAACGAAGACATCACAATGTTATACAGATTCGTGATATATTCAACTGCTGTCTAAACACATATATCATACAATGAAAATTACATATATTATATCATTGTAAAAAGAGAATTTTGTTAGTCTATAGGATAGTGGTTTTGATGACAACAACTATAGAAGTGTTATAAAATATATATGTGCAGGAAATCTATATGCAGGTATCAACAAAAGAAGACTGTACAGTAAAGAAGACAAAATTGATGAAGACAAAGATCAAGAGTTCAAGATTGAAGACTCATGAGATTCAAGATATTCAAGAGCTCAAGACAAATAATATAGTTAGGTTAGATATTTGTTAAAACTTCTTGAAAGCACTATCATTCTTTTTTATCCAATTTACTCGTGGAATGGAATCCACTTCGTTCTTGTTAAAGGGATGGAACCCTAGTGAGATGGAACTCACGAAATATCTAGTGGAACGGATAGTAGCCCTATTTTGTTATCCACTAATTTTGATTCAAAATGATTTTCAAAATTATTTCTTGTTTTATAAAATGATTTTCAAATATTCCTTTTCAAAAGAAAAAAACCTTCGTTCACATTTCCAAAAATGTTTTAGCCTCAAAATCATATTTATCATTTTGTTATATTTTGATTTCAAAATTGTCCTTGATATTTTAGCCTCAAAATCTATTTTAATATTATATTTACTTTAGTTTATTTACTTTGATTTTAAATATATTTTAGTATATATACATATATACATTCATAAGTATTTCTACTTCTAAATACCTTCTACAAATACATAGAGTCCACTTGAATAAAGTTGCATATGTTTTAAATCATCATTTTCAAAGTAAAGCAAATCATCACTTTTTACTAGACCATGTTGACATCCTATTTACTTGTCATGTCGACATGCTTCCCGTTACAGCAAAGGTTGTTTTCAAAAGAAGTGTCTATTCGTTTAAACCTCTTCGAATGGACACATCCATTCATTCTCTATAAATAGAGACTGTTATGGACGTTTTCCAGTAACTACTTTCTTTATTTTCTCTTCTCTTTATTCTCTTATCTTATTTTCTAATCATCCTATCCATATTCTGTCAAAATCTTAAGTGAATCAAACCAGAATATCTCTAGTTTGATTCTCTGCCACTCTCTTCAAAGAATCTCAGTGCTTATCAGAGTTATAGATACATTTGTACTCAAAGAAACTTGTTTAGGGTTATAAAGGTGTGATCGTGTCCTTGGAAATCGATCGGGTGAACTTGTGTCCTGTGAATCAAGTGGTTCTACCCAGAGACCTGAGAATCTGGAGGGTGTACCTCGTTGCCTTGGAATCGAGGGATTGTAATCTAGATTATTATTGAATAGAAAGCCGTACGAGTTGTGCGGGACTGGATGTAGGGTAACACCGAACCAGTATAAAATTCCTGGTGTGTTCTTTCCTTTACTTGCTTTTTATTTATATTTGCATCTGTTTGTGATTCTGTGATTTGATCTGTGATTGTGTATTTGCATTAAGTTAGTTAAATCAATTTAAATCAAAGAAGTTTTAAAGAAAACCTTAAAACACTATTCACCCCCTCTAGTGTTAAATAGCCTTAAGATCATCTTCCGCGTCCCTGTCATTTGGTATCAGAGCAAGGTTTTCAAAAGTTTCATAATCTGAATTTTGAAAATTTTTAAAATGGCAATTTTTTTTAAAAAATTATTAACACTGTTTTCATATGAATATGTCACAGAATCATCATGATATTGTTGTTTAAAATTATATTTAGTTATTTTGAAAAGTCACTTGATTCTTTAAAAAGTTATCTTGTTTTGCAGGAGAAGAGTTATGTACAAATGGATATATAATGGAAATTGACAAAGAAATGGGTACCAGATCAATTCAAAACTTTGGGTTCTCATCTACAACTTGATTTGATACTGTACTTCTCTCCATCTGCTTCGCAATGCCACTGGTTTCGTGTGAATCCTTCAAGAAATGACCAAGTTATTGTCAAATGAAGTTTTGGTGAACAAAGAGAAAAAGAAGGCAAAACTATCAAAGGTATTCTTCAAAATGCATCCAGAGATTTGAGTATTTTGTTCCCACTCCTTTTCAGATTGTACTTCTTGTTCTCGCGGTCATTTTGATGGGTGGATCATCAAATTCCGATCAAAATTGAGTGAGATATGACAGTTTGAAGTTGGCTATCCAAAACGGAAAAACTGTGTACGGGATCTTCTACATTTCTTCTACTGTTCGGCCTGTTGCATCACAATACCATCCAAATTCGACACCAAACTATTACTAGATCGTAGCCCTTGCCTTCCTCTTCGATTTGCCGCTGGTTTCATCTAATTCCGTTAAGAAACAAAGGAGATACGCCTTCTAGAAGTTTGATAGTATATAGAAAAACGGGAAGAAGATAAAGAGGAGGAATTTTTATGAAAAGTGGTGACCGTTGGGCCTATTTATAGTGGTTGAAGTGTCCATTCATTCAAAATTCGAATTCAAAGTTTTGGAGCCAAGTTGGTCAATTTACTGAATCATCTGTATCTTTCTCATACGGTCTTCAAATTCAGCAAATGAATATACTACGCTGATCAGAAAAACGAGCCCGTCACAATAGAACATATCTCGTCGTCAAATTCAGAAAGATATAAATGTGTGGTTCACAACAATGGAGGAACAACAAAGTTAGAAAGATGGAATGCAAAAATTGGTACGCTTTACTATTATTTCATTTTTATTATTGCATTTAGAAATATATATCTATGCATTTAGTTAGGTATAGAAATTTATCTCTGTTATAAGTTTTGATATTTTGATCCATATATCGACACACCATAGTATAAATATCGTTATACAAGTCTATTTTTTTTTAAAATCTTTTAAAATGTGTTTTCTTTCAAATAAAATCTACAACTAATTTATTACAACTATACTAAGTAGAAAAGCATACATTCATTCATGATTTCAACTTTTCTAATGTTATTTTTACTTCTCATACTCTATTTCTTTTAAGACACTAATTTTATATTTTAAAGAAATTAGTAGAATGAATTTAGAATGTTAAAATAAGGCTCTATTTATATATTTCTTCAATTAATAAGATTGCACCACATCACATGACCGGAATTTTAGATAGCATTTCTAAAATGCTTCTTTTCTTCTGTAATGTTTTGTAAGCACTGCAAATTCATTTTTATAGCATTTTTGTGCTTTGAAACGCTGTAGAGTTTCAGAAACTTTACACAGCATTTGGTAAAAGCTACAGTTTCTATTTTATAATGTTTTGAATATATTTCATTGCAAAAACCTTTTATAGCATTTTGTAAATGCTGTCTTTTCTGTTTGAAATTTTAAATTATAAAAAAAACATGATATTTAAACTAAGTATTTTTCTCTATTCTTTTTAGAGTTATTTTCTAACTTATATTAGAATATTTAAAATTAATGTTTAGATATTCTTTAGTAATTAATTAAAATTTAAATGAAAGAGGCCTTAATATAACACATGTTTATTTTAGTTTTTTAATCTTTGTTATTTTTAATATTTCATTATGATATTTAAAAAAAAATGTTTAAACATGTTTCTAAATATTTTAGTCAATAGAAATTTAATATAAAGGTTTTAATTAGTAAGTTAAAAACATGGAAGTTTGGATTATAGTAATTAAAATAATTATAATTAAATAAGTAGGCTATTAATCTTTATAAAAACCATATTTGATCATATATAGTATAAGTCCTTATTCCTTAGCATTTAATTTTGATATTAAGTTTGGTTACTACCTTTCACGATTATGTTACAGTTTTAATACCATTTATTACCTTTAAACTATTGTCTTTACAACTATTTCAGTCACATTCATTAGTTTCCTTAACTTAGGTTTAGTAATTGGTGTGTTTTACCTTTGTTTGGTTGAAGTGTTTTATAATAAATAGGTTGATATATGTATACATACATAGACATACACACACACACACACACATATATATATATATATGCTTGTCAATTAGATATTACTTATCACTCATGTTTATCTTATAATCTGAATGTCACTTACCGTAGTATATATATCATCATATCATTCTGCATATTATTATTTTTTCTTCATTATCATTTTGTTTTATATTACATATCATTATGCATCCTATTTCATATCACATTTCATTGCATATTACATCATAAATTACAATGCATGAAATATCATAATCATTTGCATCACAAGTTACACTTCATTCTGCATATCATCTCATGCTACATTGCATATGTCATACATTTCATACTGCATTACAAACTACATATTGCATACATGTATACATAACGAGTGTATTTTATTTAGGAGGAGTTTGTAGTATTGTCTTATAATATAGGATTATTAGTTTTTGATGTTTTGATTGACTTGATTGACTTGATTGACTTGTTTGACTTGTTTGACTTGATTGATTTGTTTGACTTGTCTGACATGATTGGTTTTGATGAGTGTGTTGAAATATACTTAATAAATAATTTATGTTCTTATATTTGATTTCTAACTATTATAAGCATTATCATAGATTCTTAGTTAGGATAGATAGTAATTTAGGATTAAGTTCTAGTTTTTAGAGTTAAGTGTTGATTATTAATGATAACACTATCATTAATATCATAGATTTAGGGGGAGTTAGTGTCATTTTTTTGTTGATGACAAAGGGGGAGAAGTATAAAATAGGTTAGTTAGGCATAGATTAAGGGGGAGTTATTAGATTTAGGGGGAGTTATAAGGAGAATATAAATATTTTATAAACAAAGGTTGTCATCATCAAAAAGGGGGAGAATGTTAGTCTATAGGATAGTGGTTTTGATGACAACAACTATAGAAGTGTTATAAAATATATATGTGCAGGAAATCTATATGCAGGTATCAACAAAAGAAGACTGTGCAGTAAAAAAGACAAAATTGATGAAGACAAAGATCAAGAGTTCAAGATTGAAGACTCATGAGATTCAAGATATTCAAGAGTTCAAGACAAATAATATAGTTAGGTTAGATATTTGTTAAAACTTCTTGAAAGCACTATCATTCTTTTTTATCCAATTTACTCGTGGAATGGAATCCACTTCGTTCTTGTTAAAGGGATGGAACCCTAGTGAGATGGAACTCACGAAATATCTAGTGGAACGGATAGTAGCCCTATTTTGTTATCCACTAATTTTGATTCAAAATGATTTTCAAAATTATTTCTTGTTTTATAAAATGATTTTCAAATATTCCTTTTCAAAAGAAAAAAACCTTCGTTCACATTTCCAAAAATGTTTTAGCCTCAAAATCATATTTATCATTTTGTTATATTTTGATTTCAAAATTGTCCTTGATATTTTAGCCTCAAAATCTATTTTAATATTATATTTACTTTAGTTTATTTACTTTGATTTTAAATATATTTTAGTATATATACATATATACATTCATAAGTATTTCTACTTCTAAATACCTTCTACAAATACATAGAGTCCATTTGAATAAAGTTACATATGTTTTAAATCATCATTTTCAAAGTAAAGCAAATCATCACTTTTTACTAGACCATGTCGACATCCTATTTACTTGTCATGTCGATATGCTTCCCGTTACAGCAAAGGTTGTTTTCAAAAGAAGTGTCTATTCGTTTAAACCTCTTCGAATGGACACATCCATTCATTCTCTATAAATAGAGACTGTTATGGACGTTTTCCAGTAACTACTTTCTTTATTTTCTCTTCTCTTTATTCTCTTATCTTATTTTCTAATCATCCTATCCATATTCTGCCAAAATCTTAAGTGAATCAAACCAGAATATCTCTAGTTTGATTCTCTGCCACTCTCTTCAAAGAATCTCAGTGCTTATCAGAGTTATAGATACATTTGTACTCAAAGAAACTTGTTTAGGGTTATAAAGGTGTGATCGTGTCCTTGGAAATCGATCGGGTGAACTTGTGTCCTGTGAATCAAGTGGTTCTACCCAGAGACCTGAGAATCTGGAGGGTGTACCTCGTTGCCTTGGAATCGAGGGATTGTAATCTAGATTATTATTGAATAGAAAGCCGTACGAGTTGTGCGGGACTGGATGTAGGGTAACACCGAACCAGTATAAAATTCCTGGTCTGTTCTTTCCTTTACTTGCTTTTTATTTATATTTGCATCTGTTTGTGATTCTGTGATTTGATCTGTGATTGTGTATTTGCATTAAGTTAGTTAAATCAATTTAAATCAAAGAAGTTTTAAAGAAAACCTTAAAACACTATTCACCCCCCCTCTAGTGTTAAATAGCCTTAAGATCATCTTCCGCGTCCCTGTCAAATTTTACCCCTCATATAATACCTAGATAGTACACCAACGTAGAATCAAAACTCCTTAAAATGATTTCAGAATCCGGAAAACGCTACTAGACTGAATGCAGCTACCACCGGTATTTGAATATAATTTCATTCAATGTTTTAAGCTTGAAAAATTCGAGGAGGAGGGAGGGGGAGTGGCTGGCTATGGCTGTAGCAAATAGAGCAGGAGAGTAAAAATAAAATGAGGGGTTAGACATGAATATATAGTGGAGATCTAAGGAGAAAAAGGAGGATCTAGAGGAGATCCACCTTTCTCTCTTGCCTATTCATCTCTATGAATTCAAAATTCAAGCCCTCCTTAGCCATCATATGGCTGGCCTCCCTAAGCCATCATAGCCGCACTCAATGGGTCCCATCATAGGGCTCAAAATACTTCAAGCCCGATTAATAAAAAACACATTTAAATCAAATTTAAATGCTTATTGATATCGTATATAGATAGTGTATTTATAACTATTATATGCACACTTTTAACATTGATCAACAAATATCAAATAAAATTTTATAATTAATATTTATGTTAATTTAATTAATTTATAACAATTATAATTTAATTAAATCGGGTGGTAACAGGAGTATTCAACATTTTGGTCGTGGGATTCTTAGGTGTAAATTCAGCCATCGATTAGTATCGAATAATTCGAATATTGACGTTCAAACGTCAATTAGTAGGTGGTGTGAATTATGACTAAATTTATCGCTTACTTAGCTTCGATAAAATCCATTTTTACTTTATTTAAGTGTTACCCAGTAGTGTTTACACCAATTCTTTTCGTCAAGACTATATCACTTTGGACTTATGAGATTTGTTAATGGTCAAAATTCCAATATCGTCCATATTCAACTTTATAGTCCAAACATGAAATCCTTGGTTCAATAATAACAATTATTATTAACCGTACTGCTTTGGCTAGAGACTTTGACTTTGAGTTGACTTCAATTCATCATGATACTAACCTCATATAACTAAGGAGACAAATCCTTTCTTGGATAGTGTTTCACTTCCAATGCTTCCACTCGACCTAATTATAGTCGTTCAATGGATTTTGTACCACGATTTGCTATAATCAAAGCGAAGCTTCCACATTGAAGATCAATGGTATTCCTAAGTCAAGAGAACTGCGTAATTTTATCACATCGATATTTTATGCTTAACCTTAGTTATATTAACCAATAGAAAACTATTGAGTGAGTCATTCCATGGTTATCCAACAACCATCAGTATGTAACCCCTTGGTGCCTTTAGTAACCATGAGTAATACATAGCTCAACATTTGGAAAGCGTTACGTACTCTAGTCTCAATGGATGTATCGATATGCAGCCTCGATACATCTTGATTAGGAATATTTAAAATGGTATGTTTATTTTATTATAATAAATCACTCATGGTTACAACGCATCGTAACTACTATCACAAAACACACCATTTATGGATTTTCTATTAAATATACTTTTAATTAAATTAATTAATTAATATAACACATTAATCAAGTATATAATAGAAAGAAAATACCTTTTACTTCAAACAAGATTGGTTATCGAGTTGATATATTTAACAAATTACATAATTGCCCCTAGCGCATACCTCTAACCTATCAATCTCCCACTTGTGCTCGAGGCCAATTATGGATTCTCTATCATATCCCTTCGATCAACTTTGTGAGAACTGATCGAGCTAGAGCCTTCGTGCATGGATCTACTATGTTGTTTTAATTATCAACTTTGTCAATCAACTCTCCCTGATGCTGATACACTACGTTTATCATGTGGACTACTCAGAGTATGTTCCTCGACTTCTAGTGAGCTCTTATCATTACATTGTTATCATATAACAATCATTTAGTATTCTTAATACTTTGGAATCACTCTTAGCTTAGTTATAAATTTATGCATTTATTTTTATACATTACTTTTATCGTGGCACTATTCAAGACGTTGTACTTAGCATTTTCATTGAATTAGCCATGATGCTTCATTTGGAACATTCCAACTTAAAATGTCTTAAGTAGGATTTGAGCATGAATTTCATATTGACATATTATACTCAATATCATTCATGAATTTTGAGTCATATACTCCTTCATAAGGAGTTCGTTGTTTCTATAAATAATTTTCTAGTATTTCATAAATACACGAGAATACTCTAAACTATAATTTAGTGATCTTCATTTGGATTTGATATTTGCTTCATGTATCAAATACGCATGCAAATTACGATATTATAGACAATACAACATGTATGATAATTCCTATTATTGAAGCATAAGGAATCCATCATACATGTTCCTTATTAAACGTTTTTAAAAGGTGTCTTTGCATATCATTTTGGGACATTGCCAACATCCTTTATACTTAATATAAAAGATATAATTTACAAATCCAATATCGGGTACTAAACGACCAAACTATTATTGATTTTAACATAAGTACATTGGTAACAATTAGTAGCATGTTGTTTTCTTATAGTCTAGAAATATCTATGTACCTTTTAGTGTTCATTCTTATGGACACACGCTTCCTTTGCATTTTAATGAAAATCAAACTATTCGATATTTCTATCAAAATACTTATTCAATTTTGATGCTTTTAGATTGATACTTTCGTATCATTCTTGGATCACCAAAACCCACAAACTCAATATCAATCCTAATGACCTCAAGACACTTTCGTTGTTATGTGCAAATAGTCTATTCTAAATCATTTTTTAGAATTTTCCATTTCAACACATATGTACCAAAACATAAAGTCATACCAAGCAATAATTCTGTGAGTAAAGCCAAATTAACTTGAGCAAGTTGAATGATGAATCTATTACGCCGATTTCAATAGTTGAAATTTACGATGTTATTCTCATCAACATTGCTTATTAAATTCCATGTGCATTAACCTTGCTCTTAAAGACCCAATTGCGGCCAACAGATCACATCCCTTCAGGTACGAGTGCCAAAATCATATTTTGATAATGTACTTGGAATCCTTTTGGATTTGTGCATCATACCAGATGGCAGAGTCAATACTCTTAATGGTTTAATTGACGGCAAAGGATTATCTATTCTTGACCTTGATAAGAAACTCATAGTTTCTCCTTAGTATGAAAGAGTGGTTATTAAATTTTGTAATGTGTTGTGTTCACTTAGGTTTGGTTAATTTCATTTCATCCCTCGTAATTAGTTTTATCCTTGGATTGTATCCAAATCCATTTTACTACCAATAATTCTAAATAGAAATTCCTAAATTCCTTCACTATGACGTTGGTATTTCTTGAAACAACAATTCCTTCTCGGTTCAATGGAATGAGGTTTCATAAACATTTTATGAATTGCATTATATATAAAACTAATTTGGTTTTTAGTTTGCTATAATTATGTTCAAAACATAAATTGATCATACAATGACTATGTTTCTCAAAATTCTTTTAGGGCGTTTCATACAAGATCCTTCACGTACAATTATTACATGCAGTCTTTTGACTCGCACAACCTGCCAAGTCATTGGCTTAGGATATGTTGAGGTTTCTTATGAATCTTTATCTTGTATGATTTTGTAAACCATTCATTAGATGAAATTAATTTTAACCTCTTGTATTACTCTTAAGTATGTGACCTTATAGAAAAAAGTTAACTCAACTTCATTCACCATTAATCATACTTTATTCAACAAAGTTCGATTACTCCTTATCGATACATCATTATGTATCATAGGGAGGAGTGACTTTTGAGGTTGAATCTTTATTCAATGTAGGTACGTTTGAAACTCTTTCCAATATACTTACCTATTCGATTAAATTAAACCAATTTTATTTTCTATTACATGTTATTTTATTTACTTCTGTTCTATACTCTATGAGCTTATCATAAACATACTACATGTGTATCGAATACACAAGTCCATGTCGGTGATAACTCATCAGTGAATATAACGAAGTACATTGAACCGTTTTGGTATTAATTGACTTACGATTGCATACATCTATATGTATCAATCTAAAGAGTTCATCAACTCTTATGACACTCCCACTCAATGGGTGCTTTGCCTTTATTGTTTAAGATATGATTCTAGCGTACCATATGATTCATAATAATATAATCAAAGAATTATTTCTTCAAACTATGGCTTAGTCTATAAGTCCAAATAATTGCAAATAAATTTAGATACTTTTGTACATTCCAACACATCACAAATACCATTATTATAGTTTATTTTATAACAAATATTCATAATATTCCTATTGAAATAAAACTATGTCTATTTTTCAGCCAACACTAAAAGACAGTTATTATTTCATAAATAATATTTGGTTTGTTTAACAAAAATAATTTTTGCAACTTGATCGGACTAATAAGTGCTATATAGCGTGCTCCCACTGTTTCCGCCATTACTATAATAGCATATGAATACAGAGCCCCATTCAACCACTTAATATAGGCTATTTATTTCATTTATTGTAACTAGTTTACAGTTGAGAATTTTCAGATCGAGTATCTTAAATTTAAAGAAATAAATATCATAGAAAAAAAATTTCTATATGAAAATACTTTTGGAATGAAAATCATATTTCTCATTTCAATTTTAAGTATGAATTATTATTTTACAATTCTCATTTCTAACCTTTTTTATGAAGTAGAGGCGATCATTCACTCTCTTCATCCCAACCGTACCTTAGGTTACATTCACTCGTATATATTTGATTTCCTTTTTAAACAGCTGAACCATTCGAAGGAAATTCTTACTACAATATCATAACGAACTCTTTACAAAAGTGCATTTGGTCATCCTTAAACTTTTAAGGACATCAAATAAATTGCACTTTACATAAACCGAACAAACTGACATTTCAGTGATCGGATTCTTAGATCTATCACGTAGCCTTTGGACTCATGTTACATTTAACACAAGAAGACCATTATTGTAATCAATCGTATTGAATACACGATCTCACACTATAGTTTACTTGCTTATTTCAATGAACTAATTTCATCGAGGTTTCATACATTACAAATTGTGACTATTAACCATATAACATTTATATGTGATCATATATAGATCAAATATCCATATTCTTGTATTGCTTTAGAGTTCGAAACTCATTGATGACAATACAAAGTCTCGAGCAAGTAAACTCGTAAGCGACCAAGTTATAAATGTATTTAGTGGTTGTATAATTAGGCATTTGCTTGATCAACATGTAAACATTTATTGGTAAATATGTTTCGTATTTCTTTTCATCAATATTAATTCAGTTCATTTGTATATCTTATTTGATAAACATTTTATCAATTATATTTAATGCACAAATTTACCAATGTAGATTACTATAAGTTTATATAACAGATGTTCTTACAATATTAGAAAGGTTAAATGTTACCATTTCATTTTTCTGATAAGGCACCCACTAGTCTTTTATGTTTCTCCAAACCTTAAGATGCAACATAAAAGTCTTTTGACTTCGCTAGTAGGTATTAGGATTCATCTGTCTTGGGATTCTGACCTTGAGTTTGCTCAATAAGTCATAGCTTCACAAATGATGGATAACTCCTTATCGGTTGTAGCTTATACAACTCCTAACCTATGGTTCCTTGTCCTAATCTCATTTTAACCTTGAGTTTGCTCAACAAATCAAAAGAAATTATTCGCTCTTACCTACCATTTCACGATGGCCTAAGTATGGTATATGCACCTTGAGTTTGCTTAACAAATACATATAGTTATCTTACCTCACTACTCAAAATATTAATAATACTATACATAACATCTCTAGCTTAAGTTTTCTCAAAAATCAGAGAATATACAAGTAATTTATTAATATATAAATGGCAAAGGGCCACTTATATAAAAGATTCGTAATATTGACTATATTTAATTACGTGATATCAACTTAATGAATAATACATTTCTTATGAAATACCCTCGTGATTCAAGTGTCGGACAAATCAGAAACCACGATAACGTACCTTTACGTATGTATTTATTCCTTAAGTCTATTTAGAGTTTCTTTAATGTTCCACCTTTAGTTTATACATTTATATTATATAAGTTTTATTATTATCATTACGTCCTTTCCTTCCTTTTCATGTATGCTCCTCTTGTCCTTCCCCATGCCCCTATCGTTCCTACCATCATCCCCGATGGTACTTCCATCTCCATCATCCCCATCAACTCTGTCCTTCTTTCGTCCTCTTCCGACCTTTCGCCCCCTGATCACGTCAAGCCGGACCTTCCCTCCTTGGATTCCTCACCATTCTGTCCTTCAACTGTCGTACCTTCGTCCTCTCCCGACATAGTATCTTATCCGCCTGTTCCACCGCCACCAGTGCCCCCTGATCCCCTCCATTCTAGGCCTCCAATTATGCCTCTTCCACCGCAAACCAGTACTCCTTCCCCACCATCTCAAGGTGAACAGATATGGACTTCTCTATTTAAGCATAAACCAAAAAATGCTGGGAAGTACATCCCTATTGATCTGATTCCTGGGTATGAAGATGATATGTTAGTGCCATCGCTGGAAGTTCTTGATGCAGGTGCAATGATGTGGAAGAAAACTTTAGTTGGTTTCTTCTTAGACAAGCCGTTATCGTATACGGCTGTCATTCAAAAGCTCAAGTTTATTTGGAAGCTTAAAGGCTCTGTCAAAGTTAAATCAGATGGAATAGTATTCTTGTTCAACTTCTCTTGTGATGAAGATAGAAGTAAAATCCTACAGAGTGACCTTGTTATTATAAAAAACAAAATGTTCATTATAAAACCATATGATGTAGCTGTCAGTAATATTACTGGCTCTGTCACCGCAGTCCCTGTTTGGGTACACTTGTATAATCTCCCCTTATATGCGTGGTCACCACTTGGGATCAACTGGCTGAGTAGTCATCTAGGCAAATTACTGTGTATGGATGAAATGACGGAGAAGCAAAATAGATTGAGCTATGCAAAATGTTTAATAGAAGTCAAACCAGACAAGGAACTACCAGAAGAGTTCTTGGTTAAACTTGTGGAAGGAGGCTTTCAGAAAATCTATGTGCAGTACCAATGGAAGCCAGATGTTTGTGTTCTGTGCAAAAAATTTGGACACACAACTAAATGTTGTGATGTTAAAGAGATAAGTAAAACAAACAAAGAGATAGAAATAAAGAAGAATGGCAAGAAGGAAAGCAAGGAGCATGCCGAAGTAATTGTCCATGGTAATAAAAAAGTCAATCACTTCCAGATACAAAATGCAGGGAAATGGCAACATGTTAATAAAAAGAAGATAGGTAATGTGGTGAAGGAGACAAAGAAAGAGCTAAACAGAGGGAGCAATGAAATAGAGGTAATTGAAATAGAAAAAAACAAAGTTCATGATGAACATAAGGATGAAAAGGGTGATAAGATAGAGCAGGAAAATTGGCAATGCGAAAGCAGTAAAGAGAATAGAGAATTTAACATTGAAAGTGATCCAAATATCTGTCATTCTCCTTCTGAAGATATGGACGGTGAAATAAGAACAAAGAAGATTGAAAAATCTGTAGTTGAGGAGTTAGTTGAAAATATCCTGATATATAATAAATATGATGCCCTCCTCGAATTAGATGATACTATGATTATGGAAGATATATAGAATGAAAATAATATAGTAAGTGGAGAAATTGGTGAAGTATTGGGAGATATGGAAAGAAAAACATCTAGTGAAGCACAAAATAAAAACAAGCAAGGGGAACTTAGCAACATAAGTATGAAACAAGTGAAGATACCAAATGCAATACAGATACAATAGAAAAATCATATTTCTGAAGGCGAATTAGCAGTCAGCGATGGAAATATTGAAGGTTGTACAAATAAAGAGAAGGAAAAAGAAGAAGGATCAAGCTCGAGTAGTAGGAAAATCAAGAAGAATAAAAACAAGAAAATCAGGAATCCAGATGATACAAATGATACCACACACAATGTTGAAAAAATATGCACATCTAATCATCCTGAAACTGAAACATCTCACAATCAGTCCCAACCTCACTTCTACTCTAACATCAAGCCTCCTGTGGCCTACAAACCTCCTCCTAAATCACCTTCTCTCTCCTCCCCACCCATAATACATTCCTCTCCAACCTTACCCTCTCAAATACAACTGACCTCCTCCCCTATAGAAGATGGAACAACTAACTATGAAGTCACCCCACTTTCTGCAACTATTCCAAATTACTTGTCCTCAAAGCACGCAGTAACTAGGAGAATGAAGATAGAAATGCTCAATGCCCGAGTTCTCTAATGATGTCTACCATTGGAGCTTGGAACATTCGAGGGGGACACCATATTATCAAGCTTGATCAATGTAAACAGCTCATTTGTTCTCATCAATTATCGCTACTGGCAATACTCGAAACAAAATTAAATCTACCCTTGAATCTCAAGGCAGCTGAATACATTAAACCAGAGTGAAAGCTCATCCACAATCTGAATGAATCCCCCTATGGGAGAATTATGATACTATATAATCCCCTTCAACTCCAATTAACTCCTATCCTCTCCACTACCCAACTGATACACTGTCATGCACAGGATATCACTGATAATTCATCATATTATGTTACCATTATATATGCATACAACTCTGCTGCGGCAAGAAGCTCCCTTCACGTGGTCATTCCTGCTCTCAGGCAGTCCTCCCATCCGTGGTTAATATTTGGTGACTTTAACTGTTGTTTTAAACTCTCAGATAGAACTGGAGGGAATCCTCTATCCCTAAGTGAAATACAACCACTTAGTACTGCGCTTATAGATGCTGATCTTGTTACAGTTAAAACTGTTGGTATGCAATATTCGTGGAATAATAAAAGAAGACATGGAATAAGGACCTTTTCTAGAATTGATCACACTTTCTCCAACCAAACTGCTCTTCTCAAATGGCCTCTCCTCTACAACCATCTCCCCCTCCTCTCCTTTCTGATCACTCTCCTCAAATAATTCATCTTCGTGGAGTGGACAAGAGAGGAAAAAAAAAATTTAAAATTTTTAATTCTTGGGTTCTCGAACCGGACTTTAAAGCTACTGTTACAAATGCATGGCACAAGACTAAAAATGGTAATCATTTATTTGTTTTGCAGGAAAAAATTAAGGACATGAAGGTAGTCTTGAAGCAATGGGCATTTAAGAAGTATGGCAAAGGGGATAGTATGAGCACTTCTATTCAGAAGAAGCTTGTTGATGCCCAAAAAGCTATGATGGCTGATGTTAACAATGCTCAACTCTCTACTACTGAAGCAACATTATCTCAACAATACTTTGAAGCGTTAGCTAAAGAAAGTGATATGATATGGCAAAAGTCAAGAATTAAATGGTGGGAAAAAGGAGATAAAAATAGTGCATGCTTTCACGCCAGTCTCAAGAATAACCAGAGTAGAGGAAATTTAGCTTCAATCATTGATAGTAATGGAGTTCTTCAGACTACTACTGATGGAGTTCAGGAAGCCTTTGAACATCATTTCTCATCTTTATATGGCAACTCTAACAATTTCATTCCTGATATTGATGAGATCCCCTCTGACATCTTGCCTAGACTTGATGAGGAAGACTTTAACTTTCTTTGCACTGAAGTTACCCATGATGAAATTGTTAAGGCAATGTTCTCTCTTAAAACTAACTCGTGTGGTAGACCGGATGGATTGAATGCATTTTTCTATACCTCTTGTTGGTCGATTGTTTCTATAGACGTGTGCAATGCCATAACCCTATTCTTCAAGAAAAGTAAAATATACAGGTCTTTTAATTACACCAACATTGCATTAATCCCCAAGCTCAAGAATGCTCATGATGTAAAAGATTTTCGTCCTATATCATTCTGTAATACAATATACAAGTGCATCTCTAAGGTTATTGCTTCTAGATTAAAGTATGTACTTCCTCGAATCGTTTCCAACAATCAGGCTGCATTTCTTCCTGGTAGGAATATTCTCGATCATATCCTTCTTGCTCATGAATTAATTAAAGGTTATAACGGTGCGAATACTCCCCCGAAAGCGATGATGAAGCTCGACATCATGAAAGCTTTTGATATGTTACAATGGGACAGCATTGTACATATCATGGGTTATATGAATTTCCCCCCTCATTTTTTAGCCTGGATTTACGAATGTATTTCAACTCCTACTTACTCGATCATTGTCAGTGGTGTGATGAAAGGATTTTTTAGTAGCAAACAAGGGATAAGGCAGGGTGATCCGTTATCTACTTACATCTTCATTTTGGTTATGGAACTCCTCACTAGGATGATAAACAAATTGATACAACAAGGAAAATTTAAACTTCATCCAACGTGTAAAGACCCTCAAATCTCTGCTCTTATGTTTGCTGATGATCTTGTCATGTTTTGCTCTCCTGAAATCAATACTGTGCAAAACATAATGTCTGCCCTACAACAATTTCATACTATGACTGGGTTAAAGGTTAATCTCCAAAAATCTGATATCAAACTGGCTGGTGTGAACATGGAACATGTTGCTCAGATAACTCATATCACTGGTTTATCTCTAAACCTTTCCACTGTCTCTTACCTTGGTCTGCCTCTAACTACATCCAAAATTACAATAAATCAATGTCTCCCGCTGTTTGAGAAGATAACATCAAGAATGAACTGTTGGACCACAAAGAAACTAAGCCAAGCTGGTAGATTAACCTTAATCAAGTCAGTTATTTTTGCAATGCAAGTGTATTGGGCCAGAACCTTTGTTCTCCCCTTCAAGTTAATTAAAATGATTAGAAATGCTATTATGAAATTTTTTTGGACGGGCAAAACCTAGGGCAGATACACTGCTCCGATTAAGTTTAGTTCTATTGAGCAACCTATGAACAAGGGAGGTCTTGGACTTTTAAACCTCAAACAATGGAATATGGTGGCCTTT
Source organism: Allium fistulosum (assembly GCA_030737815.1). Taxonomy (NCBI): domain Eukaryota; kingdom Viridiplantae; phylum Streptophyta; class Magnoliopsida; order Asparagales; family Amaryllidaceae; genus Allium; species Allium fistulosum. The sequence goes on along the minus strand of CM060904.1, from coordinate 1,184,747,503 downwards.
GCGAAGCATGTTGACACATTGTTTAATTGTCCTGACAGCCTATGGGCTAAGTGGTCGGAAAGATATGTTATTAAAGGTAAGAGTCTCTGGAACATGAATAGGCCTCAAAACTTGAGCTGGACTTGGCTTTGTCTCTTCAAGCTTAAGGAGCTTTTTCTCCCTATGATTCAGTTGAACTCCAACCCTATGTACAGTGTTAACTTTTGGGATGATCCTTGGCTTGAGAAGGGGTTCATACTGCGGCGTCATCTAACCTACAACGAAATGAATCAAACTGGAGTTCACTCGGCGGCGAAAGTCAGGGATGTCCTTTTTGCTTTACAGGGAGTTCGAACTTTCTCTTCTAATCAGCGTGTCCAAAATATCTGGGACAAGATAAGAAAATTCACCCCGATACCTGCTACTTCTTCTAGAATTGTTTGGGGAGAGAAAATGGTCAAACATAAAATTGGTGATGCATATGAATACTTGCTGCAGAACAGTGCCAAACCATCCTGGAAATGGTGGAAGTGTACGTGGAATAAAGATAGTAGAATGAGAGAAAACTTAATACTATGGAAGGTGCTGAAACGTGCGATCTTAACTAAGGCTAAACTAGTGAGTATGGGAATGAATTTGAATGTTTACTGCTCTTTCTGTAGTGAGCAACCAGAGACTGCAGAACATTTATTTTTTAAATGTTCAATAATAAAGAAAGTGTGGACTGATCTGATGTTGAAGATAAATAGTACTAGTCCATCCAATGACAACCTGAGTGAGTGGGATCGAATCCATGCAATGACAGGGGGTAAGCAGCAGCATAAAAGAATATTTACAGTGGTGTTGAAGATTTTTGTTAATGCTGTTTGGAGAGAATGAAATACTAGAATTTTTGATGCCAACAATGCAAAAACTGATACATTATTCAAGCTTTGGATAATGCATGAGATAAAATGTTCCCTGGATATGCTCTTCTCTTATGACCCAGGAATATTCATGAGATTCCAACTTGTGTAACTTTGTTCCTATGTTGTCTTCTTCTTGTTTTCCTTTGTGTTTGTAGCACTTTGTTTTTCTCCTTGGTGTTGCAATAAAATGGTCGGGGACCATTCAACCCCGTCGGCCATGCCAAAAAAAAAAGTTTTATTATTATATGGCTTTTATACTTTATTTAACTTATATAATATTTTATGTATAACATTTATAAATCTTATTTAATTGATTAACACTTTAATTAATTAAATAGTCAATTATAACAATATTATGTTATATATATATATTTATATATTATAACCTTTATAATATTACACATATATCTAATATATATGTATTTTAATTTATTAATTAACTTTTCAATAATTTATTAATTAAATTTTAAGTAATTTATTTAATTAAACAATATTAGATAATTTTATTAATTTTGAAAATTCTTTTATACACACATGTATACTCATATTATCTTAAACAATTCAAGACAACATAACAAGTATCATTATATATGTTATACATCTGTATATATATTTAATTAATTAACTTATCTAATTAATCTATTTATTTTATTAATCTTGTTAATAAATACTATTTTTGAAATTAATTTTATAACATTTTCAAACATTTTGAAAAATTATATTATAACTTTTATAATATGTGTTTTATTTTAAATTTAACTTTCAAATCTAAAACTTTTATTTTAATTTTCAAAACAATTTGAAAATCTTTATTATAGCATTTATATTTTTTATTTTATTTTAAATTTAACTTTTAAATTTAAACGGTTATTTTAATTTCAAAATAATTTTGAAATTAGCCCAAGGCCCAATTTTTAAATTGGGCATTTTCTATTAGGGACAACCTTTGGGCTCACATAACTGTTCGGGCCAGGATGGTAGCCGGGTAGGATAGGGTACTTGATTACCTAACAATCCAACCGAGACACCGCCTTTCTTAGATACCATACTAACTGGGCTGTATCTTAATTAGTTAGCCATAATATGACTAATTTTGACAGCATAGGCTATTGGACTCTGATACCATTGTTGGAACTTGGCTAACTTGCAGCGGGGTACATAGGTGAATTTCAAAAATTATAATTCATTATTGGATCTTTAATGGGCCTATGATGTCTAAATTTATTTAGATCTGATCTAAATTTATTTTAAATAAAATCAATATTTTATTTTACTTATAAATAAAGTTTTACTTATTTTAAATTTATGTTATATAATATAATATGTGCATCATATACACATAGGTATGTATGTGCACGTGCAACGTAAAAGGTGTACATGGTTTGACATGCCCGTACATAAATGTTGGGATTTACACCGGAACGGACATGTTACCCTTTGTATACATGTGTGCTGTCAATATATATATATATATATATGTATGTATATATATAGTTACAAAGTAATTATAATTTTAATACAAAGAATTTATAAATTTCAAATCCAATTATTAGATTCAAAATTCAAAACTTAGATCTAGATCTATAAAATATCTAGTACTTTCAAATTCAAACTAATATACTAACTTTGTATAAATAAACATACACACATATACATATGCATATACATATATATATACATGATTCGACTTTTTTAAAATATATATATATGTGTGTGTGTGTGTGTGTACTATATATTAAATAATATATAGAAATACTATATATACGTGTAATGTATACTTATAAATATATTTTATGTAAATTAATAATATACATGTGTATGAATTTATGTATTTTTGCCCATAAAAACCCATTTTTTGCTTTGCTTTACTTTTATAAAAAAGGAATTTATTTATTTGATTTATTTATGGAAACCTATGAAAAAAATTGATTTTTTTATTTCGAAAATAGTATATGTATGTATTATGTTAAATATTTATATAAACATATTTTATATAATTTATAATGTGTGTATATATATTTATATATATAGCATTTAATTTAAATAAAATATTGTACAATATTTAAATATAGAATTATATATATGTAAAAAAATTCGAAACTACAAACGTATATACATTAATTTAAAATATATTTTAGTTAATAGTGTTTATTTGAAATCATTTTACTTTAAATCACTTAATATTATTATTTTTGAAAAAAACAAAAAAAATTAACAGCTCCGTGAAGTTAAGCGCTTAACGACTTTATAGCGGTGGAGATATAAAAGGTTATAGCGGGGATAAGCAGGAATATAGCAGAAAATTGCGAAGGTGCAAAAATCTTCATTAGATATAAATAAAACTATTTACAGTTAATTTAATATCATTCTTAGATGATTTATGTATGGAAAAGAAATATTGTTTAATCCTATATAACAAAACTGAAGAATATCATGTCTTATGTAGACTAGATATGGTGTCTACAATAGATTTCTAATGTATATTGAGCACTTATGCCTTAATATTAGGTCTTTACCTTAACTTTGTTGATTTACTTTAAAATATAACTAGTCAAATCAACCTTTGTATATTAATGTTGCTAAATTGGTTGCTAAAACGCCATTTGATGGGTGTAGCAGAAAATAGTGCGGCTTAAAGCGGATCTACTATTTAATAATGCTAAATTGAAATAGCATATGTAACAACCCGAAATTTAACCCATGATAATTAATTCGTTAATTAATTAAATAATAAAATACCTTTGTGAAATTATCAGAATAGAGCCACGGGAGTTGTACCATTGTGTCCGTAGTAATTTTCTGGTCAATTTCCATATATAGAACATCAAAATCTGAGTTAATATGAGCATGGAACAAAATAATCAAAGAAACGGACAAAAAATAATATAAAGCCCAGGTCGACCGGCTGGTCTACCTGGGCAAAAGGGCGGTCGACCGCTCAGTCGACCCGCCTATCTATTTTAACGAACGAACGAGCGTTGGTTCGTTCGAAAGTTGAACATGTAATTTGCATTATTTGGCTTCATCTGGTCCTTCCATTCATGCATCCGATGGCCCCTATTCAGCCTATGACGTGGTTGCATCTTATTCAATCCCCAAATCCAATGGTCTGAGATCCACTTCTATACCTATAAATAGAACCCTAGGCCTAACACTTTTTCTCATTCTAGATTTTCTCCGCTCGGGTTCACCTTTTCAGGAAGGACCCTAAAAGGAATAATTTTCCAAGGAGAGAATCTTTTTAATAAAAATATTTTAATACCCTCAAGTGGATCCATGAAGGCAAAAAGGGAAGAGCTAAGGACCCGAGGTGAGTGATTGTAATTATTTTAAATTTCTTTTAAGTAATTTAAAATAATAGGGTTTCCAATAGTTGTAGTTTAACTACGATTTTTGGAGTAACCTTTTTAGTAATTTATTTACAGTTTTTAGAATTATTTTCAGTCTATTCCTTTTAGCTATTCTTTTCAGTTAATTTTAGTTTATTTCTATTAATTATATCTTTTCCCAATTAATTTCAGTTTATTTACAGTATTTTAATTTATTTAATGTTATTTATGCGTTATTTACATCTTCTTCCTACGCCTTGGATTTCCTTTTATTTTCAGTTTTCTTTTGTTTCTCCTTCTTCTTCGCGTATGGATTAGAATAGAATTAACGCAAAATTAGATTAAGTTATAAAAAATCTGAAATAATGGAATATAATATGTAAATTATAAAGACTGTAATATAAATGGAATTGGACTGAAATTATGTCTAATTATGATATTAATTGGACTAAATTAAGAAGATTGGCCCAGTTATAACTTAGAATTATAACTAAAAAGAACAAAAGAAGAAAAAAAGCTTATTTTCACACTTAAACCTTGGGTTAAGTAATAAGCATGATTATAACGTAGGTTATAATAAGAAGTAGAACATAATAAGGCTTATTTTAAGACTTAAGATAAATTAATAAGCACGGATAGTAGGAACAAGAGTAAAGACTTATTTAAACAATTTATCTAAGTTAATAAGCAAAGAATTAAAGTAGGACCTGTACCAAATAGCATTCCCCTATTATTTTCTATGGGTACGGTGTTTCACATAAGCCTGAAGTGAGACGAAGGGCACGCTTATGCTAGTAGTGGTAGTAATTGGTCAATATAGAGATGTTCAAATCACGGGGGATTTGAACAATGGCGTTATTAGATATTGTTTGGATGACGGGCCAGTACCGGTAGCATTCCCCTATATTTTCTATGGACACGGTATTTCACATAATCCTAAAGTGAGACGAGGGGCACGCTTATGTTAAGTCGAGGTGATAATACGACCCAATAGGTGGAGCAACAGGTAGCATGAGCATGGTGGCAATTACGTGTGCAACTTCCATTTCGGTGCTCAGTAATCGCTATGAGTTCCAAGCACTTAGTATGTGTGTCTTTCATAGACACCATTGCCTTCTGTGTAGGGAGCTATGTATCGTCTAGTCCACAGTGGGTGCTTTGTGTATCTTTCGTAGTTACTATTGGCTGCTGTGTAGGGAGTTATATAGCGTCTAGTCTGCAGTAAGGTCTATGGAGTAGCAGGCCGATCAAAGGGTAGAATTAGGATTTCAGCCTAATTATAGGATTAGGAATTCAGCCTAATCAAGTAGCTATCAAAGACAAGTGCAAACAATCAAAGCTGACCTATCTTATCAATTGTAATAGTTTAATTGTATTTTCCAGTTTATCTCTTTCCTATTTCCTTTGTTTTCTTTTGTATATACTAGAACTATTGAGTAGTCTATTACTTTCACTTTGCTTAAAGATTCTAGTAGTTACTATCACTCACCAGACTTTTAGTCTGACCCACTCCTCTATTTTTCCCCTTTCCCCCCATAGGCAATCAAGGGAGCGGGCAGTAGATTGTAGTTGCTCGGAGGTTTCTTGGAGAAGATTCTGCTATGTATTTCCCTACTTTTATTTCCGTTTTTTCTTTCTTTGTACTGGCACTTGAGAGGGATATTTGCACTCTGATTTTTGTTGAGACTACGAGTTGTTATTTCATGATACATATTGGGTTCTGAGACATGTATGTTGTATTTGGTATTTGACTTATTTGGTTTATGAAGCAATTATGAAGTTTTCGTTTTGAATAAGTTATTATTTTAGTTTCCGCTGTTTTTACCTACTTTTTTCTTGTGAATCTTAGTCTCTGTTAGTTTCAGTTATACCTACAATGTACAACGCCTTTTAATGTGTCCTTTTGGGTATATTAAGGGTGTGGGGTGTTTCACTTGGTATTAGAGCCTAAGGTTACAGGATTCCTAAAAATTTATTTTAAAAATAAAGTATTTTCTGAAATAACTTGTTTTAAAAAGTAATTTTCAAAAAAGAACTCTTAGAAATGTTTTTAAGAATAAAAGAGTTTTTATAAAAATCCCCTTATAAATCCAATTCAATCTCCCTTTGACTCTTTCCTAAACTATCTCTTTCTTTTCCTAGAATGGCTGATGCCCCGAACCTTCCCGAGGGCATTCCACTACCGGCCTAGTTTCGTAGGTACTTACAAGCCATGACTCCAGAGGTGCACGAGCCAGCACCCAATCATGCACCAACTGGTGGGAACCCCATCAACCCACCTGCCGCCATCAATTTCTCTAAGCTTTGTAAGGATTTTGCTAGTTTGGGTGGAAAGACTTTTTTTGTCAAGGAGACTTTTATGGAGGCGAGAGCTTGGCTTAGGGACACTGAGAGAATATTTGGCTTATTAGGATTAGAGGACCAGCAGCGGGTTCAGCTAGCATCTTGGAAGCTTAAAGAGGAGGCTTTGTATTGGTGGGAGGTCATAGAGTTAGAAGGAAGGGAGGTGACTTGGAATGGATTCTGGGAGCGGTTTGATAGGAAGTTTTTGTCTCAACCAGAGGAGAGTGTTCAGTTAGAGCAGTTTATTAATCTGAAGCAAGGTAGTTTGTCGGTGAAGGAGTACATCAATCAATTTAATGAATTGTCTTGGTTCGGAGTGGAGTTGGTGAATACGTCACACAAGAAAGTTATGAAGTTTGAGAAGGGATTGAATCAGCCCCTTCAGGGATTGTTGTTGACTCATGTACCGACGGGAGCTACTTATGAGTCTTTGGTAGAGATGGCACTTATGTCTGATGCAGTCAAGGAAGGAGAGTCTAAGGAAGTTGTTAAGTCGGAGGGTCCAAAGAAGAAATGGTGGAGGAATAACAAAGAGAAGAAGAAAGGCGAAGGCCTTCAGATGCAAATTAAGAAAGGATTGAGGTGCAATACCTGTGGAATTATTGGACATATCGCCAAGGATTGCAAAAGAGAAAAGATGAAGGGAAAGTGCTTCAATTGTGGGCAGCCCGGTCATATGAGTAGGAGTTGTCCCCAGAGAGTTGGCCAAAGAGCGAGTGCACCGGTCGCACAGATTCAGGCGTTAGACGTGGCACCTTCCAGTAGCATTCCGGATAGAGGTAGGAAAGTCACAGTTGAAGGTTTGATTTCTATATCTGATTTTCCCATTCGGACTTTATTCGATTCTGGAGCATCACACTCTTTTATTTCTAGTTCTCCTGTGGATTGTTTGCACTTAGACATTTCTTTAGTAGTGGACCCCATAGTTGTTTCAAACCCCATGGGTGGATCGGCACACTTGTCTATGGTTTGTAGGGGTTTGAAAATTTATATCCTAGGTGTAGAATTTGAATGCGACGCCTATGTTTTGGGATTCTCGGGGTATGGGATGATCTTGGGTATGGATTGGCTATCCATGTATGGAGCTATTTTAGATTGCGAGAGGAGAGTCATTAGATTAGAGACTTACAGTGGTAGGACTCTCGAGGTATCTTGCGACCTGCAAAGGTGAGTCATATTGAGCTTTCGCTATTCCCTCGATTCATCTTCAGCAGAGTGTTATTTGGTTCCTGTCGTCGGAGATTTTCCCGACGTCTTTGAGGAGGTTAGGGGACTGCCCCCTAAGAGAGAGATTGACTTTAGGATTTATTTGACCGAGAATGCTAAGCCAGTGGCGTTACTTGTGAGGCACATGGCACCTAGGGTGAGAAAAGAGTTGAGCAAACAAGTCAGTGAGCATTTGGAGAAGGGTTTCATAAGAAGGAACATATCAAAATGGGGAGCACCAATCGTCTTCGCTACTAAGGCTGATGGTTCTCTTCGACTTTGCGTTGATTATAGAGAGTTAACTAAGCTCACAAAGAAGAACCAATATCCACTCCCTAGAATTGATGATCTTTTTGACCAGTTAGTTGGCTCTTCGGTTTTCTCTCAGCTTGATTTAGCCATGGGATTCCATCAGCTTAGATTCGCCGATGACAGCATAGATAAGACTGCGTTTAGGACTCCAGACGGACTTTATGAGTGGTTGGTTATGCCTTTTGGGCTAACCAATGCCCCAGCCTACTTAGTTGGCTTGATGAGCCGCGTCTTTAGAGAAGTCCTAGATAAGTTCGTGGTGGTATTCGTGGATGACATCTTGGTATTATCCAAGAATATGGAGGAGCATGCTGTTCATTTAGAGGAGGTTCTTCGCACACTTCGAAGTCATCATTTGAGAGCTAAGTTTTCGAAGTGTCACTTTTGGAGAGAGGAGGTACATTTCTTAGGGCATGTGGTCTCGAAGGAAGGTTTGGCTATTGACCCCACTAAGGTGATAGCTGTACAAGATTGGAAGGCCCCCCAAGAACGTCACTAAATTTAGGAGCTTCCTAGGGTTTGCTGGCTACTATAGGAAGTTCATTAGAGACTTTGCCAAGATTTCGGTACCACCACTACAACAAAAATACCCTTTCACAACTGCCAAAAACAGTTGTAATAGGTCTATTACAACTGGCACCCGCCAGTCTTTATATCCGCAGTTGTAATAGAGCCGGATTATTTTACAAGGGGTACGTACAGTTGCAAAAGCAGTTGTAAAAAGTCTTCTTACAACTGCAAATAGCAGTTGTAAAAGAGTTTTTTATAAGTGTTTTCGGTGGTTGTAAAAGACTTTCTACAACTGCTATTTGCACTTGTATTAAAGTTTATCGCAACAGCCAAAAACAGTTGTAAATCTTCATTCCAAAACTACTATTAACCATAGATTTCATCGTATTACAATTAAAACCAATATTTCACTAATAATAACAATAATCATTCCCATTACTTGAAACAACATGAACCATTCATCATTCAAAAAATAAAAAACAATTCAAGTTTACATCATTTGTGAATCCATAAATCCGTTGCAAAACATAACTAAATCCATAACATATACCAATATAAATATAGATACGGTACTAATCAAAAATGATAATCCATAGATTTGCTTTGGGATTCACTATCGAATCGACCTAAACCTTCCAAGCATCCGCTCCTAGTGGTATATGGTGCACTAAACAGTAGGATTAGCAGATGCAATTGTTTCGTCTGCGACAACATTCCTTTGCCAACCCAATAATTTGTATTTTCTTGGCTGAATCTGAGTTTGTATATTACCACCATTTGTGAAGTTGTTGCTACTCCGATATGACTGCATTTAATCAATACCATTTAATTTATAAATGTAATTGTACATGTGAATTCAAAAATAAATTGACTGGAAAAATTATAGCAAATGAAACTTTAAAACATCTGTTTCATTCTATAACTCTGTTCGGTAGCCTTTGACAGGCAATTAGAAAATAAATTCAAGATATCTTTCACATAGTAGAAGGCTTTATAACTCCCTTTGGTTCTCACGTTCATTATTGGCAACTAAAAGATATAATAATCTGAAAACTTCATAAGCATAGATGGAGACATGAACTAATTAATTTACAGAAAAAATTGAAATGTTGTTTGAAATTGAAAAACAAAGAACAAAATGACAATTTAGAAACCAAGATTATTTCATGTTTTACATATAGTTATATCATGGATTATGCATCTGCTAAGAAGTTGATAAAGCAAAACTACTAGTTTACAAAAAAAAACCAAATTTACTATGAGTAAGATAAACTATTTTATAAATTTACTTTCATTATGAAAAACAAAAAGGGGGTAAAAAAAGCCTCAAACTGTTATAGTCAGAAGTATGATTTCAACATGTACAAGCTTCTTGCCTGAATTCTGCAACCAAAACTAATCATCATAGGCCAAATTCTCTTTTAGCAAACAAAATGTCACCTTTCAAAATAGAATATTAAAATATAAAGAAGTTAAAAACTTGTTTGTTAGATACTAACGCTTCAGCATAATTTTTCTTAGAAATGGAAAATTATATTACATTGTTTTTCCCATCATCCATACGTTTCTTCATTGTTACTAGCTGAAACTGGGAAAGGTAAGTACGGATTTCAGTGCGAGCATTTCTACTACACTTGAACCCGATACTAGTTCTAACCCAAAAACACATTAAATATTTATCCTCCAGGAAAGTGACGAACTATGGTACGTTGAGTTATTACTCTGTTGCAATTTGTAAACACTATGTACAAATTGATAATAAAATCAAACAAATAAACTATGATAATTTTTCTATGACAGTTGGGAAATTTTATGTCAAGCTTGTCAGCATTGCCTTAAAGGCTCTTCAAGCACATAGATGTAAATGAAATCGCTATACTCATCATCTTTTTTGAATAACATTTATTACTTGTTAGAGAACCGAATGCTAAAGACAAAAATGTTTTAGTGCATATACAGAATTAACGAATAGAAGTAGTTGTTATACCTTGGCTATTGAGACATGAATTTGATACCATGGGACAGTATAATGAAGAGTGGCACTTATGTTCAATATTTGGCTACCACCGTTTAAATATTGCAAGGCTTCATGACACATTGTGTATGTACCAACTGAATAGATTTTCATAACTGAGAAATAGAAATAAAGATAATATTGATTAAAAGTGATAAAAATATACTGAAGTCTAAGGCTTCAACAGTAATTAAAGTCACCATAACTGTTATGATACTTGGAAAAAGAAAAAGAAAACCATAGTGGTCGGATCTTTCCAGTTGATTTATTTTATTTTATTTTTCACAAATGATTCCTTCCCAATGTAACTAAAGATTAACTTATAATCAAATTTGAAACCTAATAAACATTTGAAAATTCATCAAGCAATGATTGTAATACCAGTTTGAAAACCATTAGGTGACAAGTCCTCAGGAGATGCAAGAAAATTGCCTGCTACTCCATCAACAAGAATATCAAGTTTCCCAAAGTGCTTGACTGTTGTTTCTAGAACCCTAGCTGCATCTACTTACTTGCAAACATCTCCTTCTAGTCTAATTGCCTTTGCATGAGAACTGATCAAGCAATTAGTCTTATATTAGTAACCTAAAAAAACAGCTGGATATTTCCAATATATGAATGTACCAATAATTGTTGTAGTTATTGAATAAACAAAGTAAATATGATATTGCAGATGCCAATATGATATTTGAATTTAGCAAAGCGCTTTCATAATAACTCACATACGGTGAGCTATGATAAAACTGATTGAGCACTGCATATAAAGATTTTGATAATGAGCAGAAATATTTACCTCCCAAAACTTAAAAGGAACAGCATATTCATTGTATAACTATGTAACGCTCTTCAAATTTAGTGCCAGCTCCTTGGTTTTATCTTTAGCTACTTTTGCAACTTCAACATCATGCTGTGTGAATTGGTCATTAGCATGTGATTCATCAATACTTTGTGCATTGTCTAACTTTGATGCAGTCAATTCCAAATCCTCTTTGATCCTCATCTAGGACCTAAGAACAACAAGGTTGGCTTCAAGCACATCTAGTAATTGATCATTAACATTATTCATGGCTGAATTGATAGGACTGCCACCACTATGATAAACAATTTTTGCTTGAAGAACAGCATTATTGAGATATTGACATTTAAAGAAAGGAAAAACATTTTCGGTTAGAATTTGGCTCCACAAAACTGGCATCAGAGATCAGGGTGTTTTAATAGCTATGTCATAATTTATCTATTACTCTCAAATGTTAATGGGAAAATAGTCCTCTGTGTCATGCTTTGTCACAAAGTAATATATAGAGAACAAAGAATCAAATACTATAATTAGTGGGGCTGATAATGGAATATGCAAGTAAAGAGATTATATCATTATATTGTGCACAAATAACTTTTATACCTCTGCTCTAAAGTTGGCGCTTCTATAATATCTGCACAAGACATTTCTGCCAATCTATATAGTATATTGGCGGCAAGGATGTATTGTCGCTGTATGACATAATACTTTGGGAGCACTGAACTGTCACGTGAAGCACTGAACTGCAATAGTAATTAGTAACTCTAAAGCTCAAGAATAATATGTAATAAATACTTCACAACGGAGCTATTCATGCGTAAGGAAAAACGTAAAACACACAGCATGAGGAATGATGTGTAACTACAAAAAATTTAATTATACCATTTTATTTTGATACATTACCATGTTAATGTATTTGTAGCTTAATATGTCTTTATTTTAACATGTTCGCTCTGGATTGCAAATAGTTGTCTGATTAAATATTTGTTCCTATATATAACATGTCAAAAAGGACCGTACCATCCAATAATGGGTATTCACGTTAATCATAACCAATTGCTAACATCTGGAGAGAAAAATCAACTCGTAAAGGATAAGGAAGTAACATTAATGATAATTAAAATTAGTCCGATAAAAGAATGCAATAGTACAACAGAGCAGTGGGACAAAATTTTGAGCACTAAAACAATGACACAATAAGCAACATTCTTCATTTCTCTTCAGTTTATTATTTAATATTGATAGCTCTAAGCCACGAGGGATAAGAATAGTCAAGCATACAATAAATCACATATTTTAACATTATGATAAATAAATTTAATTAAACGGCTACAGCAAGCATGTAGGAACTGCCATAAATTTAGCATATAAATTATAAAGACAAATTGGGATTTAAACGTGAAATAATCAAAAATGGGTGCAGAAGCAACGAATTAGTATTAAATCACAACTCCATGGCAACAACATCAACCTTCTTGAAGATGCAGAACCTTGGAACAATCAAATACCTAGAAGCATTCCTGCTACTACACTCAACAAACAACTTACCAATTTGAAAAGATTAAAAAAGCATCAACCACATCATGTTCAATTATTATTTAAATACATTAAAATTACATATATCAACAATATATTAACATGAGGAAAGTAATTCGTATGTAGCATTGTTTTTTGTATGAACCATGATAATAGGATTGCCGATTGTATAACTGTCAACACCAATAGTATTTAATGAATACATGGGTTTATAAACAATGACATTAGAATCAAGATAAACTCCACCAGATCTGAAATAAGTTGGAGAAAAATCAATAAAATAAAAAGGAATAATGCAATACCATCCGCACCAAGCTAAGAACAAATGACCTCCCAAATCCACTCAGCCTTTTGCAAAATTGTACAGATACGTGTACATGATAACAGTTGGCTCTACAACACCTACTATCAACAATGGCTGGCCTCCTTGTATGAATATAATGATGTCCTATCTTTATGTCTTTATTTTCACAGGCATATGATTAACTTATTGGCAAAGGTCAGCAAACACAAGTTCAAAGTTTCAAAATATTTGTTTTGTATATCTTTAAACTATTGCTTCAACTTAAGCTCATAAAATAAGTTTTAACTGGTATTAAAAAAATACATTAAAAAAGCATCTTACTCTCAGTCACATATAAAAAACTAAATTGCATTGATTTATTATCTAATTTGATAATTCTTATGCTATCACTACTTGCTACATAGATTCTAGAATCAACAATCCAATTAAATCAAATCCAAAGACCCAACTTTCACAAAACTAATCCATCCAACCATTTATTTTATATTAAGTCTTAAGCTGCTCATAATTGTAATGGCCAATTAGTCTGCTAAGCACCAAATATATCTGATATATCCAATGTCAAGAATGTCAATGACTCAATTCAATATATTTCTACAAATATTAACAATCTCAGAGCATCAAATACCTTAACCTATACAGTAAAACTATTAATTTTATAAGACAAAGACAGGATACTCCAAGTCAATAGTAGCTAAATGAGCATCAACGGAATGAAACAGGTACTAATAACAATAATTTCATATCCAAAAGTTAAAATAAAAACAAATTTATTTCAGCCAAGAATGTTTATAATATGATCAAGATAAATCAGATAATTAAAGGTATCTGCAACCCAAAAGGAAGAAAGGAAAAGAAAAGGAAAACCAAAAGCAAATCCAAAATTAGGATATTTGGAGAAAAAATTCGTCGTAGTAACTGAATGATATGATACCTGTAATCAGTAGCAACGTATGTAAGCAAAGCAGGTGGCGGAGATTAGCATATTAGCATCTGTAAGTGGGTTTTATCGACAGCAGCGACAGTGTGGTGGTTTGGTGGAGAGTAGCAGGTTAGGGTTTTCAAGAGGGTTTTGTGGATTATAGCAATGGCAGCGAGCGTGATGGGATTTAGCTCCATCGATGGCAAGATAGCTAGCAAAACGCGAAGGGTTAGGGTTTAATTTTTAGGAAATTTTGGCGGCCAGGTTTTTAATAAATTGAGCGGCCGAAGAAATGGGGAGGGAAGTGGTAATTTTCAATGAGCAGAAAAGTAACTTAGGGGACCACTGAAAAAAACAGTTGTTATAAACAGATATTTACAAGGGGCACAAGTAAGCAGTTGTTACAGGCATATATTACAACTGCTACAAAAATAAAAGTTGTTAAAAGTATCTTTTTTACAACTGCTAAAATAAACAGTTGTTAAAAAATACATATTACAACTGTTAGTTTATGTTGGTTGTAAATGAAAGGTTGTAATATGCTTGTTTTGTTGTAGTGCACTCACGCGCCTTACTAAGAAGAATAAAGCTTTTGTGTGGGACGTGGATTGTGAGGATTCCTTCACAAAGCTTAAGAGAGACCTTACTAGTGCACCAGTGTTAGTACTACCCGATGGAGCTAAGCCTTTTACCGTATACACTGATGCATGTGGGACGAGCCTAGGAGCGGTGTTGATGCAAGAAGGGAGGGTGGTATGTTATGGTAGTAGGCAGTGGAGGACGCATGAGAAGAACTACCCTACCCACGATTTGGAGTTGGCCGCCATAGTTTTTGCACTCAAGTCTTGGAGGCACTATTTGCTTAGAGAGAGGTTTGAGCTTTTCACCGACCACAAGTCATTGAAGTACCTATTCTCGCAGAAGGACTTGAACTTGAGGCAACAAAGATGGGTGGAGTTTTTAGCCTCGTACGATTTTGAGATTCCTTATACCCCTGGCAAGGGTAATGTGGTTGCTGATGCATTGAGTAGAAAGAAAGCAACCCTTAGTCCTTTGTTCGTAGAATGGAGGAGCTTGGAGTTTATTTCTACTTTTGATTTTATGCCCTCCACGGACATTACTCCTGGATTGTTGGCGACATTAGAGGTGAGGCCTACCCTTATGGATCAGATTGGCTCGAGGCAGCAAGGAGATTAGGAACTCATGGACATTATGGATAGGATTAGCCGAGGAGGAGTTTCTAGACATCTCTAACGTTATTCCATTGATAGCAAAGGGTGGCTTAAGAGAGATGGGAGGCTTTGTGTTCCACGCGCTAGAGATTTGTTGAGAGCAGTTTTGGAGGAAGCCCATCATTCCCGTATGACTATTCATCCAAGTGGTGACAAAATATATCGGGATATGAAGAGGATGTTCTATTGGAATGGCATGAAGAAGGACATGGCAGAGTTCGTAGCTAAGTGTCTTATATGCCAAAGGGTAAAGGAAGAGCAGTAGAAGCCCGGTGGACTACTACAGCCCTTAGATGTGCCAGAGTGGAAGTGGGACAGCATTTCTATGGATTTTATAGATGGTTTGCCCCGTTCTAGGAAGGGGAATACTAGCATTTGGGTGATTGTTGATCGGTTGACCAAGAGTGCCCACTTCATCCCAGTTAAGAGCAAGCGTACATCATATTTGGCATCCCTTTATGTTCGAGAGATAGTCCGACTTCATGGAGCCCTTTTTAGTATAGCGAGTGATAGAGATCCCATTTTCACTAGTTAGTTTTGGAGGAGTTTGCGGGAGGCGCAAGGGACACAACTTAGATTGAGTACGGCCTATCACCCTCAGGCGGATGGCCAAACGAAGAGAGTGAATAGAGTGCTTGAGGATTTGCTACGGATGTGCATTTTTGAATTTGGAGGAACTTTGGAGGGGCATTTTCCATTGGTTGAGTTTGCGTATAATAACAGTTACCAAGCGAGCATAGGAATGACACCATTTGAGACTTTATATGGGAGACCTTGCAAGTCCCCTTTATGTTGGGTGGAGTCTACGGAGAAGTTGCTACTTGGGCCTGACATGGTGAGGGAGACATCAGAGAGAGTGGATTTAATTCGGAGAAGGATGAAGACAACCCAAGATAGGCAGAAGTCTTATGCGGATAAGTGGAGGAGAGACATTGAGTTTGAGGTTGGAAATTTAGTTTTTATCAAAATATCCCCGCTTAGGAAGGTGGTAAGATTCAGATCGAGTGGAAAGTTAGCCCCTAGATTTGTTGGACCATTCCCTATCGTGGAGAGAGTTGGGAAGATGGCTTACCGAGTGAAGCTACCAGAGAGGCTCGCAGGTGTGCACGATGTTTTCCATGCTTCGCACTTGCGAAAGTGCTTACATGACTCAGCGGAGGTTGTAGAACCCAGTCAGTTAGAGGAGATGGAAGTAGAAAATGAAGCATCTGTTCGGCGTATCCCCACGAAGATTGTTGGAAGAGACATCAAGCGACTAAGGAATAAGGAGGTTCCGCTAGTAAAGGTACAATGGGGAGATGATGTTGCAGACGCCACTTGGGAAGCTGAAGAGAAGATTCGTACTTCCTATCCTCATCTTTTCGATAGTAAGTTTTTAGAATTTCCTATTTCCATCTTTAGTTTTGAATAGGTTCTTTCCTTTATTATCCTTTGGGAAGGTAGAACTTAGGATTTAACCTATGGATGGTAGGATTTGATGTAAACATGTTATTAGAACATGTTATGAATGATGTATGCTAGTGGTTGCAAGTGTTTGCTAGTGGATGCTAATGGACACATATAGGTACACTAGGCACTATTATTCTTTAGGGATCAGTCTAACTAGGACACTAGAGCATATGCATATGGATGTGTGCGCATTTTTATTCTATTTTTCATGGTTGCTATAAATGGATGATTATCACATGATTGTTGCATTTGAATGATGATTGTAGCACGCATATAGAACTATCAGTTGTCATTAGGGAATTTTTGCATTCATTTGGATACATGGCACGGACATGATTGAATAAAAGGAAGTCAACTGAATCAATGGACCGCCTAATCTTTTGCATTAGATAGGAACATTTACACTACACTAATTGCATAAGTATCATAAATTGCATTAGAAAAACCTAAGGACAATGGATGAATCGTTGATGATTGAGTAGTTGGTTGTAGAATTGGAAGAAAACATTTAGTACATTCTTTTATTGTTAAAGATTTCAAGGACGAAATCCCTTAAGGAGGGGAGAATGTAACAACCCGAAATTTAACTCGTGATAATTAATTCGTTAATTAATTAAATAATAAAATAAACTTTGTGAAATTATCAGAATTGAGCCATGGGAGTTGCACCATTGTATCCGTGGTAATTTTATGGTCAATTTTCATGTATAAAACATCGGAATCTAAGTTAATATGAGCAAGGAACAAAATAATCAAAGAAACAATATATATATATATATAAATGCCAGGTCGACCGGCCGGTCTACCTGGGCAAAAGGGCGGTCGACCCGCTTGTCTATTTTAACGAACGAACGAGCGTTTGTTCGTTCAAAAGTAGAACACGTAATTTGCATTATTTTTCTTCATTTGGTCCTTCCATTCATGCATCCGATGGCCCCTGTTCAGCCTATAACGTGGTTGCATCTTATTCAATCCCTAAATCCAACGGTCTGAGATCCACTTCTACACCTATAAATAGAACCCTAGGCCTAACACTTTTTCTCATTCTAGATTTTCTCCGCTTGGGTTCACCTTTTCAGGAAGGACCCTAAAAGGAATAATTTTCTAAGGAGAGAATCTTTTTAATAAAAATATTTTAATACCCTCAAGTGGATCCGTGAAGGCGAAAAGGGAAGAGCTAAGGACCAGAGGTGAGTGATTGTAATTATTTTAAATTTCTTTAAGTAGTTTAAAATAATAGGGTTTCCAATAGTTGTAATTTAACTACGATTTTTGGAATAACCATTTTTGTAATTTATTTACAATTTTAGAATTATTTTCAATCTATTTCTTTTAGCTATTCTTTTCAGTTAATTTTAGTTAATTTCTGTTAATTATAGCTTTTTCAATTTAATTTCCGTTTATTTACAGTATTTTAATTTATTTACTGTTTTTTATGCATTATTTACATCTTATTCCTACGTCTTGGATTCCTTCTATTTTTAGTTTTCTTTTATTTCTCCTTCTTCTTCGTGTATGGATTAGAATAGAATTAACGTGAAATTGGATTAAATCATAAGAAATCTGAAATAATGGAATATAAGATGTAAATTATAAAGACTATAATATAAATGGAATTGGACTGAAATTATGCCTCATTATGATATTAATTGGACTGAATTAAGAAGATTGGCCCAGTTATAACTTAGAATTATAACTAAAAAGAACAAAAGAAGAAAGAAGCTTATTTTCACACTTAAACCTTGGGTTAAGTAATAAGCATGATTATAACATAGGTTATAATAAGAAGTAGAACAGAATAAGGCTTATTTTAAGACTTATGATAAATTAATAAGCATGGATAGTTGGAGCAAGAGTAAAGTCTTATTTAAACAATTTATCTAAGTTAATAAGCAAAGAATTAAAGTAGGACCTGTACCAAATAGCATTCCCCTATTATTTTCTATGGGTACGGTGTTTCACATAAGCCTGAAGTGAGATGAGGGGCACACTTATGCAGGTAGTGGTAGTAATTGGTCAATATAGAGATGTTCAAATCATGGGGAATTTGAACAAGGGCGTTATTAGATATTGTTCGGATGACGGGCCAATACCGACATCATTCCCCTATATTGTAACATTCCCCCTTTCTGACCGCCTCCAGTCGGTAATTAAACCAACTCGAAACGTTCAAAAAGACGAATTGTTATTTAGTTTATAAAGTTTAAACAGAATCAGCCACAGAAACACAAAATAATAACAATAAATTAAGACAAATGAATCTTTATTTCATTACTATAAATCTTTTTACATACATCAGAGTTTATATAATGTATTTAACTGATACATCGGAATATCTTAAAATAAAATTTTCTTGAAAACTTAAGTGATTCTTTTACCCTCTCTCTATAACTTCGCTGCTCGAAAATCTTCAAGCTGTAAAATACTCGGTCTGACCCGAGTATTACATTCAAAAGAAAATAATACACAGGTCAGTCTAATTCAAACCAGTTATTAGTGCATAGAGGCAATAATAATCAAATAGACGACAGTCATAATAATTTCTCGTCTATCCAATCCTTTTAACAAAGGAATCGGATAACGAAAATTATAACACTTAACAGTGTTAAACAATAAATCAGCAGATTTAAATCATCAACAGAGATAGATAAACAATTTACCAAATCGCCTAAATCACTTTAAAACAATCGAAATTGTCCCTTTAAAACATCAAAGTTTAATTGGCTGTCGTACACGCACGCGTGTACGGCCTCGCCACTAGTATAAAATGCTTAAAAGATCAAATGCGTCAAAAGCAAAAGAAATACCAATAAAATCAAGGCGGTGTGGCTGTAGTACACACTTACATACATGTGCACTGCCTCGCCAACTCGAGTGCACAAGGTCAAATCAAAATCAGATTCAACACAAGTGCAAATGGGCTCAACCCAAAATATCAATGATCACTGCAATGAAAACCCAACAAGGCAAAATCTCAACCATAAAACACCGCAGCCACCACAAATTACCTAAGGGCAAGGCTGCAACAGTGAAATGAAACAGTGCATCCAGTAAAAGAGGTAACAAGTGATGCACAAATGAATACATCATTAAAACAAGATAGACTATATTCAAATACGACAAATGAAATTGTAACTCAAACCAATTGAGCTAAATGAAACTGAAACAGCCGGAATGGAGATATACAGTATGCAACTGTGATATTGGATAGTGCAAGTAATGCCATAGACTCGAGGGGATATGTGAGACAAATGTGCACAAGTAAAATGTCCAGATTAAATACAAAGGCCAGTGAATCAACAGACCCAAAGCTATCGAATACCAGTGTACAGCCACCTGAAAAGCTACATGAAGTCAATGCAGACAAATGAATAATTTTCACGAGGACTATGCGGTGTAATGAGGACTATAAAGAGGTGTACCAAGAAGTGATATCA
The DNA here is from genome assembly GCA_030737815.1 of Allium fistulosum. Lineage (NCBI taxonomy): Eukaryota > Viridiplantae > Streptophyta > Magnoliopsida > Asparagales > Amaryllidaceae > Allium > Allium fistulosum. Next base: position 1,184,727,226 of record CM060904.1, on the reverse strand, counting down.
GTACAACAGTCAATGGTACAGATATAAGCAATGCAACTTAAATTAAAAGCCATGCAGTGAAGACATAAACAAGTATATATGAAGACTACTTGAAGTATGTCAAACAAACTGCAAGAGAAACTCAAAAATGTGCATATGAAGTTCGAAGAAAATCAGTTCACCCAACAGTAAAGATGTCAAGGATGCAGCATGTACACTTGAATACTATGGTTTCAACTCAACTGGAGCACCAAAGTGCAAAGTCTCAAGTGACCAGAGCACATGAACACAGGAGCATATATGTCACCCCGAAATGGACTTAAAGCAAAAATCAGACTGCATGTAAAAGTCAGAGAGATGTACACATGAAAATGGAATGCAACAAGTTCAAGATGATCAGCTACAACTCAATACAAACTAGATCCAAGTTCAAGCTATGCAACTGTAGCTCAAATCAAAGTGCACTATCAAACCAACAGAGGCAAACTGGATGCTACAAGACAGAGACCAGACTGGAATGAATACAAGCAAGCTCCAGAAAGCTATCAAGAAACATGCCAGAGAACTCATAATAGAAATGACCAAGACTTCAGTATGCAAACTTGAAATGAACATATCAGAAGTAACCAAGTGCAATTACAATTGCATAACAAATATCAAGTGAAGAAGACTACAATCAATCAATCAAATGCACAGGCATACACATATATACACACATGTATGTATGTATATACATGAACTAGATTTGAAGCACACTGAAATACAAGTTTGCAACATATAACAACACTACAATACTACCAAAATTCAAGTAACTGATGTCAACATTTCGAAGTCAACATCAATGCCGTGGGGATGAACGAGAAACAGTGAAAACAGCTATCAAACAAACAGTCAGAAAAACATTAAAGCAGGTCAGGGATAAAAGATGGTCAGAGACGAAGCTCACAGGGGCCAGAAAATCAGAGACCATAGTTTCACAGTGAAGTCGAAGTAAGATTTCTCAGCAAAAACATATCAGGAGACCAGTTCAAAGTCAAAGAAGCCAGAAAATCTCGTTGGGAAATTATGGAAACATATCAAAGCCGAAAAATTGAAAAAGTCAAAACTTTATAATTTAGGAAGGTTTTAGAAATCAGAAGTTCGACTGTTAAAACCAGAAGATCGAACGGAACAAAATTAAAGCGGTGCTTTGAAAGAAATTCCCAAAAATACCAAAGCTTAAAACAGGAAAGAATCGACAACGTGAAGAACATGTTAACCAAATCAGACGCATATATAAAGAGACCCGATATCATCATCGAGTTGGTGGGGATTCAGAGTAGAAAAGAAAACAACCCAATCATCATTGACTAAACAAATAGAACGCTAGGCATAATACCAAATTGAATCAGATGTGAGTGAAATAGAAAAATCACTCACCTTTTTCACGAGTAGCACGAATCGAAGAAAATTGAAGCAGCCGCCTTTGAATTGAGCAAGCCCTAGCTATCGAGATGAACGGGCGAACGAAAAATTGAAGCCGCCTTCGATTCAACTCAGCCCTAGTTTTCTGAACGAACGGAAGAAGATAACGAGGCCGCCATTATTATTATTTTTAGATCTGAACCGAGCTTTGTTTTATTGTTGAATGAAATGGGATAGGTGTACATATAGAGAAAATCCTTTGTACAGGGTGCTATTTGTTTATACAACATAGGACAGAGATATTTCTCTTTGCTTGACGGCCGAAGTGTCTTTCGAATTGACTTAGTTTATTTTTGTTGAGATGTAAGCATTCAATGCTTAAGTCCTTCATGTCTCCCCCTTACCTTGCATTACTACTTACAGGCTGCATTTATTAGCTTGTACAATAGATATTCACTTTACTTTGTTTATATTTATTTCTTGTCTTCTTTTCTTCTTTTATTCTACTATTTTGTACATAAACAACTTGTTTCTTGCCTTGAATTTCGGCTGAGATGTATCATGCTTTGTACTTTGTCTATGTTCCTTTGCAATCTTCACTTCCCTTTGCTTTGTTTTTATTTTATTATTAATTTGGTATTGATAAAATTTATTTCTTTTTTTAAACATCATTATCTATATTACATTTATTTCCCTATATCATACCATATCGTATCAAATGTCAAAATGTAGAGTCTTTAATTTAATTGAATAGGATAAACTTGATTTTTAAAATTCAAATATATTCCTCATTTTAAATTTGAAAAATTCAAACACATTCACAAGTTAAATCAAAATTTAATTCAATTATTAATTTAAAATAGTTTAAAATTTTGGGATCGTTACATATATTTCCTATGGACACGGTGTTTCACATAATCTTGAAGTGAGACGAGGGGCACGCTTATGTTGAGTCGAGGTAATAATACGACCCAATAGGTGGAGCAACAGGTAGCATGAGCATGATAGCAGTTACATGTGCGACTTCCATTTCGGTGCTCAGAAATCACTATGAATTCCAAGCGCTTAGTATGTATGTATTTCGTGGACACCATTTCCTTCTATGTAGGGAGCAATGTATCGTCTAGTCCATAGTGGGTGCTTTGTGTATCTTTTGTAGTTACCATTGGCTGCTGTGTAGGGAGTTATATAACGTCTAGTCCACAGTAAGGTCTATGGAGTAACAGACCGATCAAAGGGTAGAATTAGGATTTCAGCCTAATTATAGGATTAGGAATTCAACCTAATCAAGCAGCTATCAAAGACAAGTGCAAACAATCAAAGTTGACCTATCTTATCAATTGTAATAGTGTAATTGTATTTTCCAGTTTATCTCTTTCCTATTTCCTTTGTTTTCTTTTGTATATACTAGAACTATTGAAGAGTCTATTACTTTTACTTTGCTTAAAGATTCTAGTAGTTACTATCACTCACCAGACTTTTAGTCTGACCCACTCCTCCATTTCCCCCTTTTTCCCCCATAGGCAATCAAGGGAGCGGGCAGTAGATTGCAGTTGCTCAGATGTTTCTTGGAGAAGATTCTGCAATGTATTTCCCTACTTTTATTTCCATTTTTTCTTTCTTTGTACTGGCACTTGAGAGGGATATTTGCACTCTGATTTTTGTTGAGACTACGAGTTGTTATTTCATGAGACATATTGGGTTTTGAGACATGTATGTTGTATTTGGTATTTGACTTATTTGGTCTATGAAGCAATTATGAAGTTTTTGTTTTGAATAAGTTATTATTTTAGTTTCCGCTGTTTTTACCTACTTTTGTCTTGTGAATCTTAGTCTCTGTTAGTTTCAGTTATACCTACAACGCACCACGCCTTTTAATGTGTCCTTTTGAGTATATTAAGGGGTGTAGGGTGTTTCAGCGTAGCGGTCGACGAACGCTATATGCTATATCGGAGATTTTATAGGGCTCTAGCAAGGCTTTAGCTGCACAGTAATGACTGTAAGCAATATGTATGATTATACATATGTAACACACACACACATACAGTCCATCTAATGAAGACAACACGATGTTATTCATATTCGTGATATATTCAACTGCTATCTAAACACATATATCGTATAATGAACATTTTAAACATTAATATATTACTGTAAAAAGATAATGTTACATTTCACCTAATTCCTAGATAGCACACCTTTAAACGTAAAATTGAAACTCCTTGAAACGATTTCAGAACCCATAAAACGCTACTAGACTGAATGCAGCTACTACCAATGTTTGAATCTTATTTGGTTTAATATTATAAACTTGAAATTCTTGAGGAGAACGAAGGGGGAATGGTTGGCCATGGCTATAGCAAATGGAGCAAGAGAGTAAAAATAAAACGAGGAGTTAGAGATGAATATATAGTGGAGATCTAAGGAGAAAAAGGAGGATCGAGATCCTCCTTTATCTCTTACTTATTCATCTCTTTGAATTCAAAATTCAAGTCCTTCTTAGCCACCATATGGTCGGCCTCCCAATGCCGTCATAGCCGCACTTAATAGGTTCTATCATGAGCCTCAAAATCACTTTATGCCCGATCAATAAATAACATATTTAAATCCAATTTAAATGCATACCAATATCGTATATCGATTAATGTATTTATAACTATTATATGCACACTTTTAATATTGATCGACAAATATCAAATAAAATTTTATAATTAATATTTATATTAATTTATAATAATTATAGTTTAACTAAATCGGATGGTAACATAAGTATTCAACGTTTGGTTATGTGACTCTTAGGCGTAAATTCGACCAACGATTAATATCGAAAAATTTGAATATTAACGTTCTCACATCATTTAGCAAGTGATGTGACATTATGACTAAATTTAAATTTATCACTTACTTAGCTTTGATAAAATCCAATTTAACTTTATTTAAGCATTACCCAATAGTGACAATTTTTTACATCAATTCTCTTCATCAAAACTGTGTCACTTTGGACTTATGAAATTTGGTAATGGTCAAAATTCCATCGTCCATATTCAACTCTATAGTCCAAACATAAAATCCTTGGTTCAATAACAACAATTATTATTAATCGTACTACTCTAGCCAGAGACTATGGCTTTGAGTTGACTTCAGTTGACTGTGATACTAACCTCATATAGCTGAGGAGACAAATTCTCTCTTGAATAGCGTTTCACATCTAATGCTTTCATTCGACCCAACTATGGTCGTTCGATGGACGTCGTGCTACGATTTAACTATAATCAAAGTGGAGCTTCCACATTGAAGATCAACAATATTCTCAAGTCAAGAGAACTATGTAAATTTGTCACACCAATATTTTTTGTTTGACCTGACCAACAGAAAACTATCGAGTGGGGCATTCCATAGTTATCCAATAACTATCTATACATAACCCCTCGATTCCCCAACTGCTATGAGTAATACACTGCCCAATATTTGGAGAGCGTTACATACTATAATCTCAATGGATGTACCTATATCCAATCTTGATGCATCTTAACTAGGAATTTTTAAAATAATATGTTTATTTTATTGTGATAAATCATTCATAGTTACAACATATTGTAACTACTATCACAAAACATACTATCTATGGATTTTGTATTAAATGCACTTGTAATCAAATTAATTAATTAATAGTAAGTATACAATAGAAAGAAAATACCTTTTAATTGGAACAAGATTGGTTATCGAGTTAGATATATGTAATAAATTACATAATTGCCCTTAGGGCATACCTCTAACTCTATCAAGCATAAAGATGAAAAAGGAGTTAGTAGGGTTTCTCCGGGCAAATCTAGATGTGTTTGCTAAGATGCATTCTGATATGTATGGAATTTCGTTCGAGATAGTGTGTCATGACCCATGATACCTTCATGTGAAGAAGAAAAAGGGTAGTATGGATTTGGAGCAATCTGCTTCACTAAAAGAAGAAGTGGAGAAGCTAAAGGCAAATGGTTTCATCCGTGATGCTTTGTACTCGAAATGGGTGTCAAATCCTATGTTGGTCAAAAAGGAAAACGGAAAGTGGTGAACATGCATTGACTATTTAGACCTGTATTAGGCATGACCAATGGATAGCTTCCAATTCCCAAGGATTAACTAACTTGTAAATGGAATAGTTGGACATTGTGATGACCACCCTACGCCAAAGGCACCTAATATAACTAAATATTACATTACTGTAGTGCCTGATTGATGTAGGACGATCATCAAGGGTAAAAAGGAAAGAAAGCCAATCACAGAACCTGTCGTATATCTCATAGTGCATGAAATAAAATATAATATATATCACAGATATAAAACATGAGAGAAGCTAATAACTAAGTGAATCAAAATTAGAGCACAGATCCATAGAGTTATACAACATAGTAATAGAGTTTATACAAAGTGGAAATAAAATCAAATAACTGTCTTATAATAACAAGCAAACACTATCAAGGCTCCATAGTTTTGTACAGTGGAATAAGCATAGTAATCCATATATAATACAAGAAAGCTCGATCTAGCTCGTCCTATGCACAACTACCGTGTCTCACCTAGACCTGCTATCTAGTCTACTTATTTAAGAGTACTCGAGATAATAAAAAGCAACGGATAAAACTTTGAGTCAAACAATAGTCTGATGTGAGCGATAAATGTATCTCGAAATAATATACAAGTTGATATAGTAAGAAACAAAAGGTATAAGAATCATACATAACATGTCCCTGCATCCAAAGAGTTAGCACATAACATCTATAATATGCTACTCAGCTACCATCATCAAATGTACAACGTCCTAAGTACATTATCGGGTATCTAGATATCTACTTCTTAAATGCCTGCGTCAGATGACACCCTTAGGGTAATAGACTACAGATGAAAATAATCAAAACAAACATAGCATCCATCAAATAATCCTCACTATCACTCAATGTACTTGGATATAAGACGACTTGTATGACATGATCGTAAGCCAAAGACCTTAATCAAATCTTAGTTCCACGGTGCTTAATCCATGCCACTTCATAAGGTTAGGAAATAGACCCACAGTCATAAGGTCTAGGGTAATCTATGGTCATAAGATCTTGACACGATCATAATCAAAATAGGCGTCCCCATGTACCCCCTATACATGAGCGCACATGAAACATCTGAGTGTATATGATCCCTTTGCACATGCCTTCACAATGGAACCCGAACATTATACCATCCTACCTATATCCATAGTTGAACACAGTCATAATTCCGCTCATGAGCTCTCCTTATTGAACCTGCCCTTTGGATCATCCCTTTGGCTCCAGTCATTGAGCCGTTATCACTAGAACCTAACTCCATCCATTATCGGGTAACTATCATTGCAGTTCCTAAGCTATCACGTCGAAGCACTCCACTATCGCTTCATTTCTTAACCATCAGTCTTCACTGTGTTGTTGCATCACCATCGAATGATGAACAAACACCTCCAGCACGACCGAGAGACCATGCATTTCGTCTCTAAGAAGTTCCATCCCGAGCAGGTCAAAAGAAACCACCCGATACCAAACTAAACCACTCGGTATCGAGTAGTATACTTAGCGATATTTTGGGTTCTTCCACTTCCTCGAAGCTCTTGTCCTCTAGTACTCCAACTTCCAAGCACTTAAATCCCAACCACTCTCCAGAAAAGCACTTGGTACCGATCCCTTATACTCAGTGCCGAGTCCAACACTTAGCCAAAATTTGGCTTCTAACTCCTAGAACTCCCCTCCCTCACCAATCCAAAGCCTGACTTGAAGCACTCCTGCATTTTTGCCAAAGCAAGTCCGAAGTACGCTCGAACTACAAATCCACCGAGTGGTTTCCACCGACCAAAACCACTCATCACCGACCACTATCCCAACACCCAAATCACCTGGTACTTGAATCCTGGGTTCCCTCATTCTTTAGAGAAACTCCTTCAAGTTTCATCCAGTTTCGATAATCTTTGCCTTCGATTTGCCCAATTCAACAACCTCTTTTCTAACTACCTAAAAGCACTAGCAAACCATATCAAAGTAGAACATTCAAACACGAAATATCATCTAAATACATCATACACATGCACAATCGATTAAAACATGAAAACCAATCCAATCCCATTCTAAATCTAACATTTACACTATCATGTAAATAAAAGAAAAAGGGGTTTAAAAAACTTTTGAAAACCAAATTAGATCACTTTGATTTCAGCCATAAACATATATAAAAGTGGGATTAAAGTTAGAAAATAATTTAGGATCAAATTCATGTTAAAAACATAAATTTTAACTATATAAACATGCATAGGATAGTGAGAGGTTAAGAACCACTCACCAATTGGCTAAATCACTGCTTTGATCCTTAAATCTGAGATGAATAACCAAGGATCCAAATTTTCAAGCACCAAAATAATAGATCTACTAATGCCTGCACAAATTACCCTTCTAATAATGATTTGGCTAAAATTAGTAAGGAGAAGAGATGATTTTTGAAGATAATAGGGTTAATGGAAGCTTAGAACTATTTTGGGGAAGATGGAAATAACTTAGATTAGTCCTTACAACCTCCCCTTAGCATAATTCAAGAAATCCATCAGTGGGCCTAAGTATGGGCTTAGTTAATTACCCATTAACACAAACCAACAACATCCAAAACTCAAAATGGTCATAAATTTCAAATGGTAGATCTGTTTTACTTTTATGACCATTCTATAGAATGAGAAACCATCCCGAAGCAATGGAAGTTGTTTCAGACCCTATCTCGGTTCCTATCAAAAGTTATAGTCCATACAATATTTTCAGGGTTAAAATGGTCACATAAAAATTCAACAAAAATTGTAGTGTGGAAAATCTCCATATGAGTCATTTCCCTAAATTTTAGAGTTATATGACCTCATATGAATAAAATAAAAATATTATACGATCCTCTGATACGTAAAACACAGGTCGTTACACTCTCCTTTCCCTTTAGGAATTTCGCCTTCGAAATCTCCAAACAAATCTAAGAATAGTCAATTATAGTTACTCCACATACCTAACAACCATATGCAACCATCAACCATATCTAATAAGCAACCATGCAATCAACGGTATAAATAAACTTATCCTAGCATACGAGATACTAAACTACCCTATATGATATCTATTTGCACCAAAAGTTGGCACAAACACCCAACAGATTAAATGTAGAGAAATAAATGAAGAAATCAAAATCAAAACAGAGGAAACAAGCAGAAAACAAGTAAAAAACAACGAAAAACAGGTTTATAGTGGTTCGGCGTTGAATGCCTACGTCCACTTTAATAAAAAAAAACTTTATTAATCACTTAAATTTATGAATACAAGAGGGATTGACTTGGATTCCATGATTACAATGGAGTATAAGCAAAATAACAAAGTAAATATCCCTCAAATGAGCTATGAACCCTATATTTATAGAGGTAGACGATCAAATATCTTCCTAAAAATTCGCCGGCAGAATCTCCAGATGCAAATGAGGTCATTCAGAAAATTTCGAGGTCTAATTCCCAATATGGAGCGATCGAAGCTGAATGGTCTTCCCTGCCATGTGGCACCATGCGATCGCCATGGTGGGTCCCCTTCTATGCTAGCTTCATGTTTCCAGAGTTGTTTGCATAGTTGCCTTCATGTTTATAGAGATATGGAATGATTCTCATTGAATTGTTGATTCATGTTGTTCATAGCCATAGTGATCCGATCCAATCTCCTGCCAAGGGAAAGCACTAATCCATACTTAGAATATTCCGGAGAGTTTATCTCTTGGTCTCGCATGATCGTTGCTTTATATTATTGTCTGTGCTTGATCTTTGAACTCCATGATCATCTCTTTGGGCTGTTTTCCTTGTCTATCGTCAAGTCTAACTTGTCCAATCAGTCTGGATATAGCCGGTCCAAAAGGACGGAAAACACTTGCCCCTCAAAGTATGCCTTGTTTCAAACATGACATGCTTTGAATTGAAGCAAGTTAGAGTCGTCGGAAAGGATTCCATTCAGTTTTCTGAACATTCGTTTTCCTTCCATTGAATTATCTTTTCTAAGAGTCATATCTCTCTCTGTTCGTTGTGATGCTTGGTCAATATTTATTGGTATAAATCTTGGAGGTAATCCTTAGTCTTTGTCTATGTTAGGTTCCATTGAGCCGATTGATCGAGTTAGTAGGCCTTAATTATCTATAATGACATCTTTTCTGCGAAATTTAGGTAATAATTCAATCTCTGTCGATTCAAGAAATAGAATGTTTGGTATATACGTGCACGTTCATTTATGTACACACTTTTGTCATTGGCTCCCGACCATGTTTACACGTCATGGGTCGTTGCCGATATCATGTAGTTGAAATATATTTGCTTGCTATGTTCTTCATCATCCATTCACATTTCTTTTTTTTTTCTCTTTTTTTAAACATTGGTAAGGGATCGGTATGAATCTTTATGTGAGGGATCGGATCTGATCCCTTCATCTTGGTGGACTTAACCAATTTCGGGCTTTGAGAAAACGGACCGCACCCAAGCATATATAAGCTAGTACTTAACTTATACTCTTCACTTCACTTGCTCACTTATTTCCTTCTCAACCAAACCAATCCTCAGTTCTTACTTGTCTCCGCTATTACCAGATCTTCAAATTGAGAAACTCTCCTGATCAGACAATCTCTTATTTGATCAAGTCTTCCTCGTAACCAAAAATCTCCACCATTACTCCAAATCGCATTCGCTCTCAATCTCGCCAATTCAATTCCAGATCCGAGCTCGAATTCGCATCGCTTTAGTTCTTTAATTCAACCTTTAGCCTCGCCTTTATCTCAACCCGATCGTTTGTGTTCGAATATACATACATAAATGGGTTTGTAATTCGATTTGAATGCAGTTCAGTATTGGATTTTAGGGTTTCTATTGCGATGAGACAATGGGATTATTCTCGTTGGTGAATGTAGATCTAGGGTTCAGAAGGAAGTATGTAGTCAAATGGTTGGAATTGTGGTAGAATTTGAGTTGCTTTTATGTGTTGGTGGAATAGAGGAGCAACAAACATTAGGATCGGCTAATGGGGATAGGCATTAATGTGGAGGAGATGAAGTGATGAGGAGGGATCGATGATTTGATGCGATCAGTTGTAGGCATGTGATCAGTTGTGATATGAGGTGGAACGAAGTTATGGAAGGCGATCAGTGATGGAGGGATCGGTTGCGTTGGGGAGTAGATGAAATGGAATGGTGAAATTGAAGGTATCGGTTGTGATTTGAGAGGAGGGATCGGTTAGGGGCTTAGGGGGTTCGAAATGGTATAAGGCAATATTTCCTAGGTGAGGGATCGGCTACAACTCCTCTGCCTAGGGGGACCTGGTCGATTTTCTGCATGTGTGAACACCTGAAATTGAACTTGATTATATACACATAAACATTTTCCTTAACCCTGAAATTGAACTACAGACTTGCATATGACCTCGAACTCAAATACTTGAACTTCGAAACAAATACGTATGACTTAGAACTTGAATGTTTGGACTTTGTAATTGAACTTATATGACTTGAATCATTGGCTCACAAAGTCGCACACTTTTGAATATGACATATCCGTTGGCATGAACTTGTACATGAAGACCATACTCCGGTATGCCGATAACTGTTCCCGATGCTTATATGAAATCTACAACCATCGATGTGAAAGCTAATTAGGACAGTCAGCAATTACGGTCACTCCGATCAAATCTCTCAGAGTCTCGTCACAACAGTCGTTTTAATTCTGAAGTATTTATCACTGCATCACACAACACTGAACCATACTACACTAGTTTACACTTAGCATGGGGAGAACAGGTTAATTTTTCCAACAACGATTATCTGCTAAGTTTGATAGCTATGAGTTCTAGACGCTCAGAGCGTTTAGCTCCTTTAGGCGCTAAACAAACTACTTCACATGACAATCCTGACTCTAAGTCTAGCTCTGCAACAATATCTGTGCGAAACTCTCCAAGCCATCAACTTTTATAGCATGAAAGTTCACAACAGGCGCTGGAAATTCCTTCGAACTTAGAAGCAAAAATTAAGCCAGCACCGACACTTTGGAAGATGCCATATTTTAAATGATCCGGAGGATTCAGTGGCTTCAAAGACCGATGAGGCGTCTCTCCGCAGACTATGCATTATGGGATTCTGTACGAATATGTTCGAGTCCCGTCTCGTAACGATAGGGCTCACTTGCCCCCCGGAGGGGTATACTGTATCCAAAAGGTTTATGTGCTGGGCAGGTTGCGTTCCGCCTTTCAATCTATTCATTTGGAAAATATTGCATTATTTAAGGTTGGCTCCGGCTCATGTAACACCCCAGCTCCAGTGACCAAAATATCAGAGGGAGTTTACCGTCCGATAGCTCGGATTAATGTGCATGGAAGGAGCGATCTTTCGTATACACTGCTTGGAGTCAACACAAATACGTTTCAATACCAAAATTCATCTGAAATAATACGTATCTCATCTCGATGCAAGACAATGTATACAAGTTATAAGCTTGAATAATACAGTATTAGAGATACGGATAAAAGTTTCCCAACCAACAAAATCAGAGTGAATAATAAATAATAACTGAATTTTATATCATATCTAAACATTCTGATACATTATCTCATATTTATACAAATCATCACATCATATTGACCAATGCAATGACAACTCGATATATGAACAAACAAAGTAAATGCACGTCGTCGTCATCTGCTCTGACTCCATATCATAGCCCACAAAGCACATACAGCCATATCAAACTTGTAGAACAATCTCAGTCTGACCCAAGGTTGCCAAACAAATAACAAAGCCCGAATCAAGCTAAAAATCTAGCTGTGAGTGCAACTGTGCTCAAATAATAACATAATGAGTGTGACAGGTTTAAATATAACTCTAAATTCAATCACTCAAGTTTATCAATATAGTCAACACCCATAGATAATTTCCAATAAACTCTATACTAAAAAACCAATGAAAATAGATTTCAAATTCCTTTTCTTCCAAATAATTTTTTCGAAATCACTTTAAATTTGATTTCCATCACCTTTATAAAATCAATTTATTTACGAAAATTCCATATATTCAAAAATCATATACTGGAGGTCTATTTTGCAAACGATGTCAAAATATTGGTTTTATATTTAAATAATTTATCAAAACCAATTTTACCAAATTCGGTATAAAACCAATCTTTGCAAATAATTTACCAATATATTTCCCAATTTGTATAAAATCAATCTTTATAATATATTTTTCAAATCACTTTGCAAATCTGATTTATCCCAAAATATCTTTCCAAAGAATTGTGCAAAATAGCATTTCCCTTTTCTGTGTTTAAAATTGCTACTTTTCATTCATCAAAAACCAGTTCCAAAATATTCGATAATTTCATCGAAACTTTCAAAATAGAATATGCTTTCACCGTGCCTATTTTAACCGATCATAATAGAATATCCTCATAAGGTGAATGCTAGTCCAAATAGATCATAACCGATCATAACAAATCATAACATTACTCATCTACAATCAACGCTCAGGGAAGGAACCTTTTAATCCAACCCCTACGACCTAGGCTCAGGCATTATCTTTGAGGAATATCAAAAGCATGGATTATAAAATAAGTAGTAATCCCTTTTTAGAAAGGTAAACCATCAAAATCATTTCTAAATGGAGAAATACACAAAATCAATATTTTATTCTTTTCAAATTGGGAATTTTCATTAGTAGAAATACTATCAAAATACCTCTGGTTTATCTTATACAAAACCTCTAAAATAAACATTCGAATAATTCTCCAAAATTTATTTTATAGAGCTTGTATAAATAAATCATTATGGTTCAAATTCACTATTTCTAAAATTAATCGATCCTTATTTTATAAAAAGATTTTCTACTTCAAAATCCAAACAAAAATATTCACATAAAATTTAAATTCAATTTTAATTGAAATCACATTATTTCCTACTTGAAATCAAATTCTATTAATGTTAAGATAATTCAAAATCATTTTATATGAAATTCTTTCTGGTAATATAATCTATCAAAAAAATCTTTCCAAAGAATTTCAATATAAAATCTTCCTTCTTTGTATAAATTCAAATAAATCTATTTTCAAAGACAAATTGGAATATATTTCAAAATAAAATTCTTTTAAAACACCATACTAACGTTAAATGTTTGTATCCTAGTTTCCATATAAATAATTCAAATCACTCATTTAATTCAATTGTTCTATCATCCAAAACAAACAATATTAACATTATAGCATACCATCTAACCATATGCATCCATTTCGAACAATTACTGATAAATTATCAACCAATTTAAGCAATTCAATCACAATAGGCTATCAAGCCATCATCAATTAATTTAAATTCTACTCAAACAATTCTACCATTGATTCTAAGCAATACTAGCATAATCAACATGATTATCAACCTAATATTAATCCAAACAACAAGAATCAAGTTCATATACTTTAATTAAAACCAAAATAGTATGATAAGCATATAATTGGATTAATAAATTTACTGTAAATTTTACTCATTGTATTTTTTTTGAATAAATTAACATGAAATGGAATTGCTCACATAAAATTGAAAATAGAGATAATTACACTCACCTCGTTGTTCCGATTTTCCACTGCCAACAATCCCTCGGTTGTAAGCGTGCTCTCAACGTAGTGCTACAATCTCGACGTCGTCACCTCCTTCATTTCATGCACGACTCCCCCTCGCATTTCCCATGTCGCGCGTTACAACATAGGTCGATGCCTCCGTTGACCTCGCGCGTAATAGGCCCGTGACTCCTCCGTCAGAGAATCCTTGTCATCGTAGTCGCCATCACTCATCGCATGCTTCTCACATCTTCAAGATTTGTGTTGTTTTTTTTTTGTTTTTTTCGTGCGTCTTAATTTGAGTTTTTAGGGATTAGGTCTAAGGCTTCAAATAGGAGAACAAATGAAAGGATAAGAATGAAGTATAGAGTGGGGAGTATACGGGGAGTGCATGGGTTGAACGTGATTAAGAGAAGTGTGGTCCAATAAGAAGAAAGAAAAAAGTAACTTTTCTTTTAATTTTAGGTCAATGCCCTTAACCACTCTATTACTCGACCGCTATTGGATATCCGATTAAAATTCCACTCGAGGCGTTTTAATCCAAATTTTATTTTCTACTTATAACAATTTTTCTTTTATTAAAATTTTACTTTTCAATTTTTTACAATTATAAAATTGTTGTTTTATTTTCAAAACAATTTCAGAATTTCACAAATATTATTTATTTTGCCAAAATATAATTTCAAAAACTTTTTGGATCTTTTAAAACACAATTCAAATTTCAAATTTGAATTTTTAAATAGATATTCTTTTTTTTAATAATTTCAAATTTTAAATTTATTGAATTAAATTCAATAAAATACCCAAAATAAAATATTTACTTTTGGAATGGGATGTTACAGCTCAGCTGCATTTGCACAGCTACGCGTTCTGCACTGCACATATATAATATTCCTTGAATTCTTATATCGTGAGCCGACTCCAGAAGACACCAGATTCATTTACAATCTTAAGCAACGAAAGGGAAGCCTCTTGTACACTTTCCTCAAGTCAATCACTAACTGCCAGGTCATAACTGGCACTTGGAACAAACTGAGCGCTTTTAAGAATGAATGTATCTATGTGCACTGCCTACCTGGTTTTGTAGGATGGTAGTTGAAGGACATAAATGTCGCTTCAAACTCAATTTTAAGTGCTTTTATTCAAGTCGTATCCCGAACTAAGCAGTTTTTATTGAACATTGCATG
Organism: Allium fistulosum; assembly: GCA_030737815.1. Classification (NCBI taxonomy): domain Eukaryota; kingdom Viridiplantae; phylum Streptophyta; class Magnoliopsida; order Asparagales; family Amaryllidaceae; genus Allium; species Allium fistulosum. Next base: position 1,184,712,007 of record CM060904.1, on the reverse strand, counting down.
TAGCCATCCACATCCCACCGGCGACATATACTTAGAGGCAGTTTCAACACTCAAATATATACGGGTGGCGGATAGGGACATCAGATCTCTTCTTACCGACGAGCGCCTTTTTATCTTCGGCTTACTAGAAGAAGGCCGCAGCACGGGGCTACCAAGAAACACTTAGGAGGAGTTGTAGAAAGAAGAAGCGCCGTTGAGCAGGGAGGTGACAAATTTGATCCTATCATGCCCTCGGTCGAAGGGGCTTAGGATGTCGTTGAGGAAGGCGAGGTGTGGGGCGATGCTAATGTGCTTGGTCATGACGATGTAAGCTTAAGTTACGAGCCTACGATCAGGTCCTTCCAAGACCCACGGCTCTCCGCCTCATAAAAGAGAAAAAGAAAAAGGCTCGTTTATAAGCTTCGTAGAGGGCATGTCTCCAAGAAATCCAAGTCAACCTCTGCTGCTGCGACAGATCAATTTAGCTCTCTTTCTTTAGAAAAATTATTTGAGGGGTTGTCGGAATCCCGCTCCCAGATGATGTCGAAAATTATGATTTTTCCAACCTAAGCCTCAAGGGGTCTGAATCTCCTGTTCGATTTGGTGCTGACATTCCTTCTACTAGCGTGGGAGAGATTACTAAAATGAGCAAAGCTCTAGTAACTGGTCCGTTGGGGGGACACTAGGACACTCACGATTACGTGCACTGCACCGCCCGACACTCATCCACATTTAACTCCAGTGGTTCTTATACACTTTCATTTTGTTTGCAGGCTCGATGGGATGCCCTTGCAACTATGATCGCCTGAAGAGATCAACTTACCCTCAGCCGTCTTATTTTGGGTCCAGTCGAGGTCTGATCCTTGGTCGAGATAGAGAAGGTCATGAAGGAAGAGAAGACCGAGACCGAAGCCACCAATCCAAGGACTTATCGTTCAAGCATAAATCAAAACCTCGGTCTTCTTACCATAATGGTGCCAGTCAACACCCCACTACATAGTAGTAAGTTGCTACCTCATGCTCCCACTTCGGCTACTGTGCCCGAGCAGTATTCGGGTTCCTTGGACGTCCATCGATCTTCGGAATGCCAGTCTGGCACAGAAGGTCTTGATACTTCATCCCGCTAGCACGACAGACGGGCCCTCTCAGCCTCAACTACTCCTGATGCCACTGCATTTTGGAAGATGGCTGAGCTCAAGGCCATGTTTCCTAAGTTGTGCTTTGACGAGTTCAAATTTGTTCCTGCTTTGCATTCAATTCCTCTAGAGGCCAAGGACACAGTGCTCTTTTACGTTAATGATGTCTTTGTGCATCACAACACAACCCTTTGTGTGGTTGAGAGAATTTCTAAGGTGTCGATGGAAAGGAAACACGAAATTGATCGCTTAACTCTTAAGGTGATCCATGACAAAGACTTTAGTAAGTACTTGGACGAAGAGGTCAAGCAGTTGTGTCCAAAGCTGGTCGATGCTAAGAAAAATGCCAGCGAGTCTTCTAAAGCCGTTGAGTGTTTAATGAAAGTGCACTAAGCTGAACTGGACACTGCCGTTCATCGCAGTGGTACTTTAGTCCTTGAAAAAGATGTCTTACAGGAGGAGAAGGATGTGCTGAAAAAAGACGATGATGCTTTAGCCCTTTGTATTAAATAGCTTGAGAAGGAGCTTGAAAATGAAAAGCATGAGAAACTTGAGGCTCGGCTGGAGTCTCAACGATACCGCGAGGAGATTGTCGAGGCCGGCGAAGCTAAAATAGAGGCCGCCAGACAACTTGCGTAGATAGAGGCCCTCAAGGAAGATGTTAGGGAGGTGGGTCGAATAGATATAAAGAACAAGTTCGATCCGTTGCTGATATATTACAATCCATGTGTCCTGGTGAATCACAACCTTGTTTCCTTGGAGAGGGGTATCTCGAGTCACTTGTCGAAACCTGGGATCATATTATAGATCTGAAAACGAAGTCCCTCGGTGGTGCTGAAGTGGATGAAGAGTAGCTTATGTGAAAAATCTTGCATGATGAAGAGCCTGATGAACTCAGGGCTGCTCGGCTCAGTTTACTCAGTGATCCAGCGACCACCGGAAAGGGGAAAGATGGCGGTGAAACCTCGAGATCTAGTTCCGAAGGCCCTCCCACTACTCAAGCAACCGGTTCTTCAATTTCTCATGCCCCGTAAAAGGATTCGGGCTACGATCTAGGTCATCCAAGGATGCACAAATCTTTTGGGTTGTCTCTGATTTTGGAAGGCGACACTCCAGCTACGACCGAAGGCCAATCTGCTAAAGGTATATCTTTTACTTCTCCAACATTCGAGAAGGTTTACATCTTGCATCTGATAGTCATGGGCTTACTCATTGGTCTTTATGAAACCGCAGGTCCATCTGCATCTGTCCATGCACTCGATGATGATGTTTCCCTAGGACAGCAGGCACTGACCACAGGGTCCACTATGGCCGTCACTGTATAGGTAGCTCCCATCGATCAACCTGTTGAGGCACTTGGCTCGGATGCTGAAGTCATAAGGGCCTTGAATGAAGAAAAAACTGATGACCAACAGGGCTAGGATGAAATAGAGGACGTCGTAGTGACTCATGCCTCCAAACACACAGCTAAACTTAGCATGAAGAAGCGCATTGAAAAGGAGGAGCTGGATTTGCAAGCCAAAAAGAAGAGTAATGAAGTGGGTATTACTCAGGTCTAAGTTATATTGCCAGGCGGCGTCACTCCTGAAGAGGTCGATCCTTCTGTATCCTAGAGTGAGATTGCTTCTGTCTTTGAAAGCGTGTCGAAGATTTTAGAGTTCTCCATAATTGTTTAGCTCTTAGCATTCGGCTGAGACTCCCACCGCGACACCCGGTGGGCAAACCGTTTTCCTTTGCCAACACAACATTAGGGCTGTTCCATAACAATTCATTCTCTCATGATTTGATCTATACGTTCTTCACCTGGTTTTTTCCATTATTTACCAGCACCACCTTTTCTCAGTTTGACTCTTCCTGGCCGTACCGATTGCTCCAGTTTCAGCTAAGATACGACCGTCGTCCTGGGATTGTATAGATCTTCCGCTCTGAAGATAGATATATATTAAGGGTTATTAGTTAAAGAATAGAAAGGTATCCTAGCTGCCTTATCTCATCTCACCCGGCTACAGACCGCAATTATTTCTCTTTCTGACGGTGCTGATGGAGACAGGTTTACCTTTCCACGACCTTACTTAGGGGGGTAGAGCTAGGGGCGAATTCGGCTCTTCTATTCTCTTCACTTAGATCTTAGACTTCCGCGGATTCTGACTGCCCAATTAATATACAGGGCTTGACTTGCGGATATGATAGATTTTCTATTTCGCAAGAGTCTTAGTTGAATATGACTTTACTGGCTGGGAGTCTTCGACTTCCCAACCCCTGGAACCAAAGCTTATGTATCAGTAAAGAACTAGAAAGCCGATTTTTCATAATCAAAAGAAGAAAAAGCGAAGCCCTGAAAGATCCTAGGTTTCGGCTAGATCCATTTAATCACATTAGTATATTTGCACAAGAGTCCATTTCCCGCTCTCAACCAACCAGGGATCCTACCTCTGGCAATGAATCATTCGATCGACGGAAGGGGCTATAGAAAGAACCTGCTGCCAACTTTCTTCGGAATTAGACAACCAACAAGGCGCCCGAAGGAAGCTTGATCAGGTCTTCTAAACTGCATATCTTTTATTAGAGGACTGCCCTCGGTCTAGATCTAGAACTCTTCCCTGATCTCAGGTATTCTAGTAGTAAAGGAACTGCGGAAGTTCAAACTGGCTCGACTGAAAAGGAGAGGAAGAAGTCCCAAAAGTCCATGAAAGCACAGAAGTCAACCATATTAGGGAGGCACCGTTCTATTCTATAGTGCTCCTCATCGTCCCGAGAATCGTTCGCTTCGCACCTTACCTTATGGTAGTTACCAATGAAAATGATCCAGACGAGCCGGTAAATCTGGAGAGTCCACCCCAAAGAAGCCCAAAAAGGATGATAAATAGCCATCGAACTTCTTTTTGTTGGCCGCAATTGTGCAAGTATAGCCCCCTTTTTGGCTTTTAGTTTCTGAAATAAACTTGTACTTTGCTTCCAAGTTTTAGTATGTGAATGTAAACTCTTTCGTTTCTGTTCAGCTTTTGTATGAAATTTGTTTAAATGTTCAAGCTATTACGTTTTCCATTCAATGTACTTGTAATTCATGCTCGTCGTTCAAGTTGCAATATCTATCGGTCGTCCATTACTTCAAGCGTCGATCCAATAAATCCATCTCAAGGCCTCCTTTCGGTCGTGGCCTTAAGTCGTATCAAACACTAGGCGTGAGCCATAGTGTTACGCTATCATGTTCAGCGGTTAAGTTATTATACTCCTGCTCCTAGCCTTGGATCGGCGGAGTTAGTTCATGGATGGTCAGGTTCCATCCATGATGAGTTTATCCTCCTCCTGTCAGGTTTAGGCTAGTGTTGGAGAATGAATGGTCGTACCGCACTCATTTGTTTGGTTAATTCTTATCCACACTCTGGGGATTAGATTTAGCCGATGGGCGGTCAATCACACCCGTTTGATGTTCATAATCTAGCCCATACTCTACAGACAGAAATTGGTTCGAATCACATTTCCTTTGAGTAATTCCCTTACCCCCAGATCTGGGGCAAAAGTCAAAGAGTGATCGGTCGTATCATGACCACTTTCACTTTACATTCTTCCCGTTGGATTAGGATACCGAGTTAGTTAACCGATGGTCGAGTCACACCCGCTCTCTGTTTTATACTCAGCCTGTCGGGTTGCAGGGGAGAGTTGATGGATGAACGGTCGAGTCACGTTCATTTTGTTTAATTCAATTATGGACCCGAGTATTTGGTTGGCACCAAACTTTGGGTACTTGACGGTTTAAATTAAGCATATGTAGATGTAAGTTAGTCATATATCAACATTATTATATTATGCACAAACAATTCAAATATATGGAGCAAACTTCAGATTTTATTGCAAATTGAAAAAGAAGCGACATAATCTGTCTTATTACATGGCTTTGAATTCAAGTGCAGAAGCAAATTATAAATGAAATACAACTGAATGAAACAAAACTAAGTGAAATAGCATCGTAAATGCTCGCTATTCCAAGCTCTAGGGAGTGTGATGCCATCGACAGTTGCTAGCTTGAAAGTTCCATCTCTAAGCTTCTGATTGATGACATACGAGCCTTCCCATCTCTAACCTAAATTTGTGGGGCTAGTAAAGATCCATTTTAGGACAAGATCACCAATTTCAAAGGTCCTGGTTTAGACTTTAACATTGTAGTACTGGGTGACTCGATGTTAGTGTGCAGCTGCTATCATGTCAGCTTCTTTGCGCTTATCATCAACCATGTCTAGAGATTCCAATAAAAGATCTCTATCAGTTCTAGGGTCATAGTAAGTCACTCGATGAGAAGGGACTTCAAGTTCTATAGGAATTACGACTTCAGAGCCGTAAGCAAAGACGAACAGAGTATGGCTAGTTGTGGACTTGTAGGTGGTTCTGTAAGCCCATAATGCCGGTGGGAGCTTATCAACCCACTTACCTCTAGCCTTTTCCAAATGCTTCTTCAGAATGGACTTTATGATTTTGTTGATAGCTTCAACCTGTCCATTAGCATGAGGATGAGCAACAGCCGCAAATCATTTCTTAATATGATGTTGGCGTCAGAAGTCTTTGAATTCAGCATTATCGAATTGGGTCCCATTGTCGATTATGATTGTTCTGGGGAGACCAAAACGACAGAAGATGTTTCGAATTACAAAATTGATTACTTTCTTTGTAGTGATCGTGAGGTTTGGCTTCAGCCCATTTAGTGAAGTAATCAACTACTACGATGGCGTACTTCACACCACCTTTGAAAATCGACAAGGAGCCGATGATGTCAATACCTCAAGTGGCAACGGCCATGGACCAACCATTTGAGTAATTTCCATCGACGGAGCTCTTAGAATCTTTGCAAATATCTAGCACTTGTCGCATCGTCTAGCATAATCAGTTGCGTCTCGATTGATGGTTGGCCAGTAATAACCATAACGGAGTATCTTCTTTGCCAGGGTTTGCCCTCCGGTGTGATCGCCACATTCACCTTTATGGACTTCTCTTAATACTTGCTTAACTTCATCATTGGCGATACACCAAAGTAGGGGAATAGAGAAATCCTTCCTATACATGACCCCTTCTTGAAGGATGTATCGTGAAGCTTTACGGAGGATTTTTCATTTTTCATTCCTCCATTCGGAAAGGTTCCCCTTTGCAAATAATTTTTAATTAGATTCATCCATGACTGCTTCTCAAGCTCCATTTCTATGACCTAGTCGATCTTCATATGTTTAATGCTCGGAGCGTTGAGTAATTCAATTGGCACCAAACCCATTTGCTATACATCCCCGGAACTGGTCAGCTTGCCCAGTGGGTCGGCTTTCTTATTCTATTCTTTGGGAATGTGTGTAATGGTGTAATGCTTGAAATCGATTAGCACCTTTTGGACCCGGTTGAGGTAAGGAGCAAGTAGCGCTCCTTTGGCTTGATATTCTCCCCTGACTTGATACACCACTAACTGGAAATCACAGAAAATTTTCAATGCTTTTACTCCCAGCTCTCTTACATGTTTAAGCCCAACGATCAAGGCTTCATATTCAACTTCATCATTCGTTGCAGGAAAGTCGAGTTTCAGGGCATGGCAGATCGAGCGTTCCTTAGGAGTTACCGGTATGACTCCAGCGCTAGAAAACTAAACTAAATCAACTCTTTTGAGTTTCAACTAAAAACAAGCAAAGATTCAAAGCAATTCAAAGTACAAATTCAAGCTAAAACAAAGTAAGATCAAGATCTGTTGCAGTTTCAAAATCAAATAGCTGTTTCCAGATTTCAAAAGCTTTCCTCTGTTCAAAATTTATACAGGTGAGTAAACAAACTAATACTTGTTTTAATTCGTTGCATGTGATGGATATATGAATAATGATGTGATAATTGTTTGCATGAGTGAAAATTATGCTTGCATGTTATGAATATGCAGATGGATAAGTGTGCATGTCTGGATATATATATATATATATATATATCTCTGTTTTTATGTTACAGGGTTTAAAATAAAGTCAAAACTCAAAATCTCCTTATTTAATCTCTTATAGGTTGTGATATTTAAACAAGTTATGTTTTTTTAAACATAAACTAAGTTTTAAAAATATTTCTAAGAAGATATAGTTTGAATATTATTTGCAAAATTTAGGAAGACAGTGGGAATTTAAAAAAAAACAAGTTAAATTCAAACATTTTGATTCTCGAATTCATCTATATAATCTGAATTGTCTTTGAAAACTAGGATTTTTAAAAGAAAAATCACGATTTTTGGTATTGTATCGAGTGAGAAAATCGAGGTTGATCAGATTATGGGTTTTGAGGTTTTTCTGGTGATCGGAGGGCTCGGGGTGGTCGGGATCACTACTGGAGGTAGCGAGGAGATAGGCGAACTCGGGAAAAATGGTGGGTGGTTCTATCGATCACCGTGGCGATGGCGAATCATCGGAGTAGGGTTTTAGTCCAGTTTTTGGTCGAGGCTAGAAATCTGGCTGCTGCATCGTCACCGGAGCACCGGAGTTCATTGAAGGTGGGGGAAAAGTTGAGTGGTTGGCGGGCGAAGGTGTGGACGGAGTTTCGTGGTTGCTGGTGGTCGGAAGCGTCAGGTCGAGGTGGATCTTGGATGTTGGGTTTGGTTCCAGTTAGTCCTCGATTTCTCGTTTTCGATTTTGTGTTTAGATAGAAGTTTAGGTGGTCGGGATCGAGAGTGAAGGTCATCGACGACTTGTCAACGGTGGTATGGGTGGCCGGATCATCGGCGATCCTCGGTGCATGTGCACGTGTGACTCTGTGTATCAGAGTGGGTTCTGAGACGAAGAAGGATGAATTGACTCGGGTGTTACTATATTGTAATGCTCGGGTCAGACCGAGTATTACAGTTTTTCAGGTTAGGACGTTCTGGAGCTCAGCTGGCGAGTTGAATGGCAGTGACGTATGGAGTATATTACACTGTGTATATTAAGATTGTATTGATAGTAGTCAGGGACAAGTTTTTATAACTGTCCAGTTTATTTGTGAATGGTTGTACTCTGATATATTGTATGTAAATTGACATTTACAGCTTTCTTTGCGTAAATGCTACTATTTTTGTATTATATTTTGATCCACTGCGAATGTGAGATTCTGTGTTCTGTTCTCTGTTTCTTCTTCTACCTCTTTTCTTCTTTACCCTAACAATATGGAATTTCCGGCGTTCGATTGCTCGGCATTTCTACAGTGACTGTATTAATGTCGAATTTTCGAGGTCGAAAATTCCAGGTTGTTACATTTGGTATGCTCCATCCGTTTACATCTTCCATTGGATGGTAAGTTCTCTATTGCTCTTCGGAGAGTTGTCTTGTGCAGTGAATTAGGCTATGAAGTCCGCCAATGCTTGTCCCTGGATGGCTCTTTAAGGGAGATAAGTGATATCGAACTGGCTCAATTAATGTTCCATTTAGGTAATATTCTAGACGTCTCAGGTCGCTGTAGGACCTGTCATAATGGCTGGTCGGTGAAGACATTGATGGGACAAGCCTAGAAATAAGGGTGGAGCTTTTTTGACACAATCAATATGCAATACACGATCTTTTTTAGCTTCGGGTAGTTTCTTTCAACACCTGTCAACCGCTTGCTAACTGTTAACCCGCCTTTTGGAAAAGAAGTACACAGGCGGATTTAACCCAATGGAAATCATGATCATCAAGGCGGGAGGCCCGGAGAAACGGTTACCAAGCTCGGAGATCAATTATACTATAGACGGTGGTCAAGTGGATTCAGATCAGATCCCTAATTTTTGTCCTAATCAAGGTGCAATTGGTATGGAGTGATAAGAAAGGCCTCATAAGGTTACATTTCAAATTCCAAGTCGATCGAAGTTCGTATGCTAGAGTTATGGGCAAAAGAAGAGGGATCAGATCATATTTAGCTCAACAGCACAACTTAACGATGATCGCTCTATAACTCAATAACCACAAGGAGGATTGAAGTGAAACTTTGGAAACAAGAAGAGGGGATCCTTGGGAGTCTACCCTAGGGATCGTATGGAATTTGGAGAAGTTGGAGGGATCAACATCTATCCCTCAATAGGGATTGGTACCCATCCCTCTAGAGGGATCGGCATAAATCAGAATTCAATCAATATTATTTCATGGAAAATTCGATATCTCACAAACCGTACGTAAGAATTTCACCAAATTTGGGGAGCAAGTAGCTAACACTATGGGGAACCACCCAGAGGGTTCGCAAACCATTTGGACACCAAAATAGGGATCGGTACTGATCCATATTTTAGGCCCTAATGGGCTTGAAAATTTTTGGGTAGCCTCGTCTTGGTCTTCCGAACCTTTTGTTAAAATTTCAGCCCGATCCGTGCACGTCTTCCCCTATAAATACAGCAGACATGATGTCAAAAAAGCATCTTCTTTCTAATTCTCTTTATCTTCAACCTAGGCTACACTCTGTCAATTTTATTCTTGGATTTCAGATTGTAACTGTAAACAAACTTCAGTATAATAAAAAGGATTATTTGAGAGTGGACGTAGGCCGGAGTTAGCCGAACCACTATAAATCTTGTCTCCTTTTACTTGCTTTCTAATTATTTTAATTTTGTTCTTCATTTATGTAACATCCCCTATCTTAAGGCCCGAAGTTAAGCGCTACAGATGCTGAAGTCATTTATAATATTTACTTCCGGTGACAAAATACGGTAATGTTAATAGTATCCATAATATCAGAAGCACATGAATATGAAACAAAACCACAGATTACAAAAATAGCAACTTTACTGATTACATTTCAAAAACATGTTTCATATTCCATTACAAAATCCCAAACATATGAAGATGCCTCCTTGGATGATCAGAGTACTAAATAGACAAAAACTGTATTAATGCATCACTGTAGAAATAGAAATAAAAATAACAACTCCTAAATAGCTATCCATGCCTCTTGCACGTCTTCGGAAGCTTTATTCGCCCACCCACTAAAATCTGTAAATCTTCAAATCTCAACCCACTCAAATCATATTTTCAGCATCCGAGAGTTTGAGGGGAAAACATAAACTTCAAGTCAGACATAAAGCCTGCTATGAATAATACTATACATCTCGGTTGGCTGATATTAAGTGAGACCACGCCGCTTAGCGGAACGGGTTTCCTCTCACTAATATCCCTTTTTAAAACATATCTTTTTCAAATCAAATACCTGCAACAAAACTGGTTAAAGCAATTATAACAATATCATGTATGCATACAAATCAGGTAATCAATGGACTATCTGTCCGAACATTATAGTTTAGTTTGGCTAACTTGGCGGACTATCTGTCCGAACACTATAGTTTTGTTTGGCTAACTACTAACCTTTGGCTGACTCGGGTCTACCAGACAAAATAAACAGATAATCTAACTCCTATTAGACACTCTTATGAATGGTCTGTCCCTAACATACTTCTCCTAGGGTCAACTGATCCTAATGGTTTTGCAGGCTCACCGATAACTTATCTTTACTCTGTATATTCCTTTCTGTATGTAACATCATTTTAGTCTTATCTGTGACAAATCACTACACACTGGAATTTTGGACTTATATTAGCTAGGGGCTACTAGCTAAAGTATAGGGCGTGACCCCATACCAGTCCCATCTGGTATTCTAATATCTAAGTTATTTACTTAGGGTCAACTACCCCATCAAATTTTCCTTGGAAACATTTCCTTCAAATTTATTTAACCCTATAAATCATACTTAAACAAGGAAAATATACTCTATGCTTTACTCAAATCACTTTGCCATGTTATCTATACTTTACATAAAACATTATTGATGAAAACATTTGAAACCTTTGTTTAAAACCTTTAAACAATCTCTTTTGAAACCTTTGAAAGTACCCCTTTCAAAACCATTGAAAGTACCCCCTTTCGATACAAGTAAACTACATTACTTTATAACCTTAGACCGAAAGGCCAAAACTTTCCTTTCGAAACCATTTACAATAGACCTTTTGAAAACATTAAAGTATCCTTTCGAAAGCATTACAAAACCTTAGACATCCTCTTTTCAAAACACTTTAAACATGCCTTCCGAAAACATTGGAAGCCCTCCAATTAAACACTAAGGTAAACCTTTCGAAAACATTGTGGAACCACCCCTTCGAAACCTATATCATATACCTTTCAAAAGCATTAAGTCCTTTACATAAATCAAACCTTTCGAAAGCATTGGGTTCTAGTAAAAACATATGGAACAACCTTTCAAAACCATTCCTTTCGAAACCTTTGGGTTTAACTTTCAAAATCTCAAAAGGGTCTTAAACAACTAGGTCGAAAACAACTCCTTCGAAAGCAATTTCCTAAGTAAAAGAAGTGGATGGTGTCGAAACCAATCCCTTCGAAAGCATTGGAGAAGCGGCTCAGGGTTTAAAGCGAAAGAACCCTTCGAAGACATTGCTTTGAAAGGTTGAATGCAGCATCAGGGGTTTCGACCCCTTCGAAAGCTTCTATTTAAAACAAAGGCGACAACCTCTTTTGAAAGCTCCTTTCTTTAAAATAATTTGACCAAGTCAAAATCTATCTCATTCGAAAGCATTCTTTTCGAAAGCAAAGAAAGCACATTTCATTTGAAAGTAAAACAAGGTTTCGACCTCTTCGAAAGCCCTGTTTCGACTCCATACCTTTCACCTATCCCCAATCCAGTACGTACCAAGTCTTTGATACCATGTGTGTTAGTTTCGAGCTAGTTGGAGGCCGAAGTATGTAGTCAAAAGGTAGTTGTTGAAAGTGGCAAAACAACAAAACCTTATAAAAACTTATTTTTAACTTTTATAAGTAATTTATTTTCAACTAACCTGCTTTGTATGTCAACATATGATTGGTTGCCAATTTCTTTTCTAAAATCTTTTCTAAAATTGCTACCGAATTTCAGAAATAAATAATTTAAAACATTTATAAACTGCCCTTTCTCCTTTTATAAACATATAAAACATTTAAGTCTCATACCTTAAATAATTTTATATACTTATTAAAACACTTAGGAAAATTCTCCAAAAATTCCCATAAACCACTTTTAATATGTTTTCCAACATATATAAATTTCTGACCCAAAGCTAATATATAATAGCTGTAATTAATTTTAAACCCAATTTACCATTTTCTTCACTAGAAAATTCATAATAAATCCACATTAATTCATAAAATTATGAAACTTGAAAACCATCTCTAAAATATCATTTCTGAATTACATCAAAATGCAAAGCATTTGCATGTCATTTAGTTGGTTTTTCAAATTAAACCTTATCATAAAATCTATATGAAATAGCATAAATCATCAACAAGCATATATATCCATTTGAACAATCAAACATGGCAAATCATTTGCAAAGTAATTTCGGATCTCAATTATAACCGAAAATAAGAAAATATGAGATGCAACCTATTATTCACCTTTAGCTTGTGAATAAGGAATTTGAGATTTGCTTCTTGAGTTAGATTGATTAAGCTTCCTTCCTCTTAATTTTAGCTTCTCTTCTTTTTACTTCTTCTAATGGTGGCCGACCTCTTCTTTAATTTAGTTTTGCTTATGAATGTGTAAAATTAAAGTGCATGAGAGTTTAGGGTATAAGAATATAACTTATCCATACTTTTCCCTTATCTATTAGCCTTTCCTATTTCATTTTAATTCCCTTTAGTTCATTGTTTAACTAGGCACGGCTACCCTTCTATTATTCAAATCTCAATTCCCTTAACCATTTACATTATTTCATTTAGTTTAACAAATTAAATGTCCTAAATAATGTTAATCAAATTTAGGGTCGTTACAGACTCCCCTCCTTAAAAAAATTCGTCATCGAAATTACAATGAGGTACACATCAAAATCAATGATAAAGGTAAAACATACCATGAAACAATTCAGTATAAGCGTCTCTAATCCTGCTTTTAGTTTTCCAAGTACAGTCTCTCTCGTCATCACTCCACTGGATTTTAACTAATCTGACTGTCTTGCTCCTTAGCCTCTTCTCATCTCTCACGATTATACGAACTAGCTTTCTAACTATAGTCAAATTCGGTTCCACTACTAAGTCCTCTAATAAAGTTGGTGCTATAGTAGTCTCTAGATCTCGAATACACTTCCTTAGATGAGAAATATGAAAAACATCATGGACTTCTGCCAAACTGTTCGGTAACTCTACCCTATATGCGAGCTTCCCGATTCTCTCTACAATAGGAAATGGTCCTACAAATATCGGCGCCAATTTTGCTGATTTTCCAAATTGAGTTACACCTTTCATCGGTGATACCTTGACGAAAACGTGATCTCCAACTGAGAAGTACAAATCTTTTTGTCTCTTATCAACATAACTCCTCTTCATAGACTAAGCTTCTTTCATTCTAGCTCTAATTAACTCAATCTTTTCTGCAGCTTCTCTAACCAAATCTAGACCAAGAACTAACCTATCCCCAGTCTTCAACCAACAAATAGGAGATTCGCATGGCCTTTCATACAAAGCTTAAAACGGTGCCATCCCTATACTAGCCTGATAACTATTGTTATACGAAAACTCGAATAAGTGTAGATGGTCTTCCCATTATCCTCCAAAATCTAGCACATAAGCTCGTAACTAATCTTCTAAGACTTTGTTAACTCTTTCCGTTTGCCCATCTGTCTACGGATGGTATGCAGTACTCATCTTGAGCTTGGTACCTAAAGTATCCCGTAGACTCTTCCAGAACTCGCGAGTGAATAAGGAATCTCTGTCACTTACTATACTACTAGGAATTCCATGCAGTCTAACTATATTCTTCATGAACAACTTAGCCAAAACAGGTGCTGTCCTGGTTGACTTAACTGGAATGAAATGGGCACTTTTGGTCAACCTGTCCACTATGACCCATATACTTTCATTTCCTCTATTTGACCTTGGCAACCTGTCTATAAAATCCATCGAGATAGAATCTCATTTCCACACTGGAATATCTAAAGGCTGAAGTAACCCACTTGGTTTCTGATGTTCGGCTTTTACCTATTGACCGTTCAAACACTGTTTCACCCATAAGCCTACATCTCTCTTCATACCTTCCTAGAAGAAACTTCTCTTCATATCCTGATACACCTTAGTTCCTCTCGGATGAATAGTGAACTTCGAACGATGACATTCTTATAGAACTTCCTTCCTAATGTTTCCCACATTCAGAACACATAGTCTTCCTTTCTTCCTTAACCATCTATTCTGGGTAAGACTGACATCTTTCAAGTCATCACTCTCTGTTCCATCCCTTAACTTTCTGATCCATTCAACTAATAATGGATCCTCCTTCTGCTTAGAAATAATCTTTTCAATCATCACCGGTCGAACTTCTAAGCACGACAACATAACAGTTTCCTTACTAGATCCAACTTCATATCTCCACTGTAATCTGCATGTCGTCAACGCTTCTAAATCTTTCCACTCAGCTATCATTGCCAACACTACAATCTGATGTTTTCTACTAAGTGCATCCGCAACCTTGTTGCCTTTTCCTGGTGTGCACTCAATACCAAAGTCATAAGCGGCTAAAAGCTCTAACCACCTTTGCTGTCTCATATTCAACTCCTTCTAAGAGAATAAATACTTCAGCGACTTATGATCCGTATACAGCTCAAATTTCTCTCCCAAAAGGTAATGTCTCCACACCTTCAATGCAAAAATTAACGCAGCCAATTCCAAATCGTGAGTAGGGTACCTAACCTCATGTGGTTTAAGCTGTCGAGATGCATAGGCAATCACTTTACCCCTTTGCATTGACACAGCTCCTAATCCTGTTCCACATGCATCTGTATATACCACTAAATCCTGATTCCTTTCTAGAACTACTAACACAGGTGCATTAGTCAATAAGTGTTTCAATCCCTAGAATGCTTCCTCACACTTATCGGTCCAAATGAACTTCACATCCTTTCGCGTTAGCTTGGTCATCGGTGCCACTATCCATGAAAATTTCTTAATGAATCTTCGATAATACCACCCAAGAAAACTCTTTAGCTCAGTCACTGTCTCGCGTCTCTTCCAATTATTCACTGCCTCGATCTTAATCGGATCTACAGACAACCTTTTCTCTGAGACTACATGATCAAAAAACTTCACTTCCTTTTTCCAGAAATGACACTTCAAAAACTCCGCTTTTAGCTGATGCTGCCTCAGCGTCTCAAGCACTACTCTAAGATGAACTTCATGCTCTCTTTAATCCTTAGAGTATATCAAGGTATCATCTATGAAAACCAACACGAACCTATCCAAGTGCTCTTGGAAAATTCAGTTCATCAAATCTACAAAGAATGTTGGCGCATTAGTTAGTCCAAACGACATTACAACCCATTCGTACGATCCATATCTGGTCCTAAACGCCGTCAAAGGAATACTATCCACTGCCACTCTAAGCTGATGGAACCCTGTTGCTAAATCCAATTGGGAAAATACTTTGGCTCCACTCAACTGGTCGAAAAAATCGTCAATTCTAGGCAATGGATATCAATTCTTTATCGTCTTCTCATTCAACTTACGATAATCGATACATAACCTTAATGATCTGTCCAGCTTCTTGGCAAATACTGCAGCCGCTCCCTAAGGCGAACTACTTAGTTCGATAAACTTCTTGCCTTCCAGATCCACTAACATCCCCTATCTTGAGGCCTGAAGCTAAGCGCTACAGATGCTGCAGTCATCTATAGTATTAACTTCTGGCGACAAAATATGGTAATGTTAATGGTATCCATAATATCAAAAGCACATGAATATGAAACAAAACTACATATTACAAAAACAGCAACTTTTCTGATTACATTTCAAAAACATGTTTCATATTCCATTACATAATCTCAAACGTATCTCTGGTTTTGATCAAATATAATTATTACAAAATACTCCAAGAGCGACATATTAAGATGCCCCCTTGGATGATCTGGGTACTAAATAGACAAAAAATGTCTTCATACATTACAGTGAAAATAGAATAAAAATACCAACTCCTAAATAGCTATCTATGCCTCCTGCACATCTTCGGAAGCTTTATTCGTCCACCTAATAAAACCTATAAATCCTCAACTCTCATCCTACTCAAATCATATTTTGAGCACCCGAGAGTTTGAGGGAAAAACATAAACTTCGAGTCACACATAAAGCCTAGTGCGAATAATACTATACATCTCGGTTTGCTAATATTAAGTGAGACCATGCCGCTTAGCGAGACAGTTTTCCCCTCACTAATATCCATTTTTAAAACATATTTTTTGCAAATCAAAATCCTGCAACCAAACTGGGTAAAGCAATTATAACAATATCATGTATCCATACAAATCAGGTAATTAATGGACTATCTGTCCGAACACTATAGTTTTGTTTGGCTAACTACTAACCTTTGGCTGACTCGGGTCTACCAGACAAAATAAACAAATAATCTAACTTCTATTAAACACTCTTATGAACGGTCTGTCCCTAACTTACATCTCCTAGGGTCAACTGATCCTAATGATTTTGCGGGCTCACCAATAACTTATCTTTACTCTGTATATTACTTTCTGTGCGTAACATCATTTTAGTCTTATCTGTGACAAAGCACTACACACTGGAATTTTGGACTTATATTAACTAGAGGCTACTAGCTAAAGTATAGTGTGCAACTCCATACCAGTCCCATCTGGTATTCTAATATTTGAGTCATTTACTTAGGGTCAACTACCCCATCAAATTTTCCTTGAAAGCATTTCTTTCAAATTGATTTAACCCTATAAATCATACTTAAATAAGGAAAATATACTCTATGCTTTACTCAAATCACTTTGCTATGTTATCTATTCTTTACACAAAACATTGTTGATGAAAACATTCGAAACCTTTGTCTAAAACCTTTAAACAATTTCTTTCAAAACCTTTGAAAGTACCCATTTCGAAACCATTGAAAGTACCCGCTTTCGATACAAGTAAACTACTTTAATTTATAACCTTAGGCCAAAAGGCCAAAGCTTTACAATAGACCTTTCGAAAACATTAAAAGTATCCTTTCAAAAGCTTTACAAAACCTTAGACATCCTCTTTTCAAAACACTTTAAATATGCCTTTCGGAAACATTGGATGTAACATCCCGCCTTTTTGTACGTTTTAATCAGACACGCATGCCGACTCAAACCATACAGAAGGGCAAATTGTTATTGGGGTGAATAAGAAAAAGAGAAAGAAATAAAAACAAAACAAAATCTCGCAGCGGAATGACAAAATATAATAATAAAATAACAGTTCATGAAGCTGTATACAAAACATTTGATTATACTTGTACAATACAAAATCAGAGTTACACATATCAGAGACAAATACATAACATTGTAGCGGAATAGTATGATGTAGTGGAATAATATGGTAAATAATAATAATACAATCCTCGTCTTCGTCCTCCAGAAATAAGGTCTTCAAATGCTGAAATGCTCAGGCTGACCCGAGCGAATTGAAAAGACAAAACACTCGAGTCAGAACTAAAAGATCTTATGTGAGTTAAATCAATGGTAAATAAATATGAGTGTAAACGGCGTCGGAGATGTTTACGGGGTTTGACATCTCTTATCCAGTGTCTAACGTGAGTGCAGTAACTTAAAGATGTTCGGGATTCACATCTCCTAAGGATCCGTTAAACTATTTACTATGTAGTATAATACGCTATTATAATAGTGTCTAAAGTAAAGTATACTATTTAAAAATAGCGTTAAGGCTTTACATTTTCCACCTTAACACATTTTTAGGTATGCCAATAGTCTATACAGTGCCGTAACTCACCGTAAACTGGAGCCGCCAGAGGATACCACATAGGTACGACATAAAACAAACTCGTAGAAGGCGCGCTAGGGTAGGTGACATGGCACAACTAGGCAATGCCAGGGTAGATATACCAATTATGCATCCGGACTGTTGGTAACGCATAGCCGCAACTACCGCCCAACTCGAAACACACTCCCGAGTAAAAATCGAAGGGTGGCCACTAAATAAATCGCAAGTCAGAATATAGTATCGATGGAATGTGTCCGATCAGAGGAGCTACCTCATTGGCCCGGAATCGCTCTTGTTTTAGCCACCTTATGCTAACTCACGGGAGTTAGGTCCATGTAAATATACCTTTAGGATCGTCGCCACCATCCTACTTCATTCTGGAATCTCCACCGCGTACACAGTTGTCAAAGTGGTTTTCGGTATTGGCAAAGAGTATGACAACATCTGATCCCGGTCTCTTTAACAACCAATTGCTTATTACACACCGGATGGTTCTTTTACATTTCCAAAATTGTTTCATAATTGATATCAAAATATCATATTCAATTCAAACCATATCACTTTCGAAATCATTACTTACTTTCGAAATCATATTTGCCTTTGAAATCATATCACATTTGAAATCATAGTTCGATAATTATATTTCCTTTCAAAGTCAAATTCACAGTTTATATCGAAATATCGTATTCTCAAAATTATATCACTTTCAAATCATATCGTTTCAAAAATCATAATTTCTTCCAAAATCATATTTCCCAAAACACGTTAAGTCCTTGCTTCAAAATCATCATTTCAATTTATTATAACATTCAAAATTCCAACTTAGGTTATAACGTCATTTAACCTTATTCTCTTTTTAAACCAATTGGAATGAATATAAACACTTACACTTTACTTAGTCTAGAAATTTAGAAATAGTTTAAATAATTTTAAATAGTTAAAATACTCCAAAATAGTTTAGTTATAGGTAAAGTACTTTTAAATTGATTTAAGATAGTTGAATAGATTTAATTTAGATTAAATATAATTAAAATAGATTAAATAGCTTTAAAATAGATTAATTAGATTTAAAATAAATTAAAATGGTTAATTAGTTTAAAATAAATTAAATTGGTTTAAAATAGTCAAATAATTTATATAGTTAATATTAGTCAAATAGTTTAATAAATTTGAAAATCTTAATAATTAGAAAATTTGGATTTATATAAAATTTTAAAACAGTTTATATTAAAATATGAGTTTGGAATTTTATATCAGTTTAAACTGTTCATCTCATGTCAACATATTTGAACCATTTCAAATTTCCAAATCGACAAACCAAATTTCAATAAACTATCGAATTTCATATCGTTATATCCGTGTTCAAAATATCAATACGGATTACTCCAATCTCAAAGTATTTCAAAGTTATTTTCAAACAAAATTAATAACTTAATTTCGATAGAATTTCATTTACGAAAAAGTTTAATTTTTAAACTTCCCATTTAATTCTTAAAGAAATTCCTTTTTAAACCAATTCACATTTCATCATAAACTTGATTTTTCCAAAAATACTTCGATTTATATAAATCAAATTTTATTCCAAAATATAATTTAATCAAATTCGAAAATTAAGGATTTTAAAATCATTTAATTTAATTAACCAATCCGGTATCCGTATTTAATTCTCTACCCTAGGGTCAAGTGATACAGATATTTATCATTTCAATCCGCAGTTTAATAATTTACGGTTATATATCATTTCAAACCGCAATCCCGAATAAAAATACATAACAAACTTGCATTTTATAACGATATACAATAAAACATCCATTCAACCAATATCAACAATCAACATCCATCACAATCATCATCCAAAACAATCAATAAATATCAATATAGAACTGATAATCGATAACAGGTATTTACTGGCAGTTTATATTCAATAATAAATTAAATAACGATTTAATTCAAATAAATTAAAATTAACTGAGATGATGATTAAAATATACCAAAAAGTCATAAATAAATTCCTAATCACATCATAAATTTAATTTAACAAACATAAGAAATTTTAGAAGTTGTGAGTGGGTTAAAACACTCACCTTTGAATTTAAATTCAAAATAAGCCCAAAATTTGAACGGTCTCAGAATTCGTCCAAACCAGCATCAAAATGTTCGGAATTCCGATACGAACCTAGCGGAGAAAACCGCACGTAAATCGGACCTCGTATGCAGAAGTTATACAAATTAGAACATACGAAATTAACCTAGTTTAAATTAAAAAAAGAAGAAGCAAACACTACCGGCCACGTCAGCATAATACACACACGCTACAGGAACTGTTCCTTCGTTCGAACGAAGCTTTTCGTATGCGACAACTTCCAGCCGCTGCGAGAACCCACCAAACGCCGCGCCTCCAAGGCGTTTGCCTCCGATCAGACGATGTGCCTGACCCCTCCACATCTGGTCGCCCATCCCCCGATCGCGACGCCCCCTCCGGTCCACCGAAACCACCACAGCCGTGAGCCAAGTACGGTCGAGCAAGCCATGTTTTATGGCGATTCTTGGTGTCGATCGGATGGCTAACCGCATAGATCTCCACCCCTCGACGTCCTCTACAATTCCATGCTTTCCGATCGTCGTGTCATCGCGAATCCACCGTTGGATCTAAACCCTAGCCCATGGACGGCTGAGGTTCAACTTGAATTTCAGGAAAAACGATGCGTCAAATCGAAAAATGAATAGCATTAGAAGATTACGCTCTTCGAGAGCTTCAAATCGATATATAATTTGTTTGGATTGGAGGAGTTTGAATTTTTGGATTTGAATTTGATATGAAATTGCAATTGGAAATTAGGGTTTGTCTGCCATTGGAAAGAGGATATGAGAAGGAGATGTACGTACAGACAAATGAGAACAAGGGATAGCTAGGGTTTATAACGATATATATATATATAGGCAGAACAAAATAGAAATGAATGGGCTCGATTGGTTTGAATTGGAACGATAAACGACCCGAAAAGCTCGTTCTGTCTCCGGAACGAAAATGGGTCATCCCATAAATCAAAATAGATGCTTTCGACAATTTTAAAATCAATGGAACTAGTTTCAAGCCCAAATTCCATTGTATGAAGAAGTTATGTTAAAATCAATTTATTTCAAATTGATTTTAATTGATTTCAAGGCGTTTCGAGCCCGTACGATCAAACGACAAGTCCGATCGTTACGAAACATGAAATCCTACAATAATTCACTGTTACGGATCCGATGAAACTAGTTTCATCGAAATCTGAGTCAGTGGCCATAATGGCTATATTCAGTTAATTAAATAAATTAATATTAAAATAAAATAAATCACATTTTCAGTTTAAATTTTTATAATTCACAACTTCTATCATTTTTTATTTCTTAATCACTTACAATAATCTAAACAAATTTAGATGTCAATTTAAAGTTGATTAATTTATCAATTTCAGTGTTAAATTTCAATTTTATTAAATTCAGAAATTGTAAATTAAATTTACAAAAATCCATTTATTTGACCTTTCATCATATTCTTCAATCCACTATTATCAAATGGATGAAATTAACATTGGTTCATGATTTATTACATTAATATTCTCAATTTCATCTTAATTTCCATTTACGTAATATTTAAATATCTAATTTCATTTAATTGCAATTAACCCAATTATTATAATTTAAATCCCAATAAATTAATAAATCTTGGTTTCCATTCTTTTTATTCCCAATTATCATATTATGAATAAAATTAACATTATTTCCAAATATTAACTTAATTTACATCAACATAACATTTAATTACATTTATTGAATTTTATTTCCAATTTAAATTAACAGGCTAAATAGATAGGTAACATATGACAATTGTTACTATTAACCTTAAATCACACTTATTAGTTCATTATTAACAAACAAAGGTTACAATTGCTTACATAACACTGATTATATTCAATTACCATTAACTATCTATTTTACAATAATTAGATATTTACATTTGTTTCTTATATTCAATTTTATAACCAAGTATAACATTTACATTATTCCATTTATTTGGAATTACATCCAAATTGTTAATAATTAGCTTTAATTATCATTGTTACCATTCATTTTAGTTATTACTTCATTATCAAATTACCAATTTCTATTTATTTCAATATTTAATTACCAAAATCTTATTAAATTAACTAATTTAATCATCGAAAATTACGGGTCGTTACATTGGAAACCTTCCATTTAAACACTAAGTTATTCATAAACATTGGGGAACCACCCCTTTGAAACCTTTATCATGTACCTTTCAAAAGCATCAAGTCCTTTACATAAATCAAACCTTTTAAAAGCATTGGGTTCTAGTAAAAACATGTGGAACAACCTTTCAAAACCAATTGAAACCATTCCTTTCGAAACCATTGGGTTTAACTTTCAAAATCTCAATAGGGTCTTAAAACAACTAGGTCGAATGTAACTCCTTCGAAAGCAATTTCCTAAGTATAAGAAGTGGATGGTGTAGAAACCAATCCCTTCGAAAGCATTGGAGAAGCAGCTCAGGGTTTAAAGCGAAAGCACCCTTTCGAAGGAATTGCTTCGAAAGGTTGAATGCGGCAGTAGGGGTTTTGACCCCTTCGAAAGCTTTTATTTAAAACAAAGGCGGCAAC
Source organism: Allium fistulosum (assembly GCA_030737815.1). NCBI lineage: Eukaryota > Viridiplantae > Streptophyta > Magnoliopsida > Asparagales > Amaryllidaceae > Allium > Allium fistulosum. Next base: position 1,184,689,510 of record CM060904.1, on the reverse strand, counting down.
CTCTTTCGAAAACTCCTTTCTTTAAAATAATTCAACCAAGTCGAAAGCTATCTCATTCGAAAGCATTCTTTTTGATAGCAAAGCTAGCGCATTTCCTTTGAAAGTAAAACAAGGTCTTGACCCCTTCGAAAGCCCTATTTCGACTCCATTCCTTTCACCTATCACCAATCCACTACATATCAACTCTTTGATACCATGTGTACTGGTTTCGAGCTAGTTAGAGGCGGAAGTATGTAGTCGAAAGGTAGTTGCCAAAAGTGGCGAAAAAGCAAAACCTCGTAAAAACTTATTTTTAACTTTAAAAGGTAATTTCTTTTCAACTAACCTGCTTTGTTTGTCAACATATGATTGGTTACCAATTTCTTTTCTAAAATATTTTCTAAAAGTGCTATCGAATTTCAGAAATAAATAATTTAAAACATTTACAAATCGCCCTTTCTCCTTTTATAAACATATAAAACATTTAAATCTCATACCTTAAATAATTTTATATACTTTTTAAAACACTTAGGAAAATTCTCCAAAAATTCCCATAAATCAGTTTTAATATGTTTTCCAACATATATAAATTTCTAACCTAAAGCTAATATATAATAGCTGTAATTAATTTAAAACCCAATTTAACCATTTTCTTCACTAGAAAATTCATAATAAATCCACATTAATTCATAAAATTATGAAACTTGAACGCATCTCTAAAATATCATTTCTGACCTTACATCAAAATCGCAAAGCATTTGCATGTCATTTAGTTGGTTTTTCAAATTAAACCTTATCATAAAATCTATATGAAATAGCATAAATCATCAACAAGCATATATATCCATTTAAACAATTAAAACATGGCAAATCATTTGCAAAATAATTTCAGATCTCAACTATAACCGAAAATAAGAAAATATGAGATGCAACCTATTATTCACCTTTAGCATGTGGTTAAGAAATTTGAGATTTGCTTCTTTAGTTAGATTAAGCTTCCTTCCTCTTGATTTTAGCTTCTCTTTCTCTTACTTCTTCTAATGGTGGCCGACCTCTTCTTTAATTTAGTTTTGCTTATGAACGTGTAAAATGAAAGTGCATAAGGGTTTAGGATATAAGAATATAACTTATCGCTACTTTGCCCTTATCTATTAGCTTTTTCTATTTCATTTTAATTCCCTTTAGTTCATTGTTTAACTAGGCACAGCTACCGTTCTATTATTCAAATCTCAATTCCCTTAACTATTTACATTATTTCATTTAATTTAACTAATTAAATGTCCTAAATAATGTTAATCAAAATTGGGTTGGATATTGGAGCTACTTTGCCATTTTCTTCATTTATTTCTCTTCATATTTCTGCGACTGGATTGGATATTGGAGCTTTTGCATAATTGGGTGTTGGTGGCCAATTTTGACACCAACATTTTGGTGCTTTCACTGAGAAGACATGCACCCGCAGATTTGGAAGTGAGGATCTTAGATTTGAAAGCTTAAATACTTGGATCTAGAAAGTAATGGCTAGGCAATCAACAAGGAGAGGGCTACCGAAAAGGAGCCATCATGGGGGGAGTCAGGAGGCTTCCTCGGGAGCTGGAGCTAATCAAGCATCTATCTACATCACCAGTGATTAAATGGAAACCATGATGGATGCTATGCAGGAGAGGATGCTGAAATGACAAGAGGAGATGATGTAGAATTTACTCCAACAGATTAGACAAGCTGGAGCACAGAATCAAGGAGTTGAAGCAGCAGGAATCGTTGGAAATCAGAACTGGGAACATGAAAATGGAGCCAATAGACAAAGGAATAGAACGGAGCAGCCGAGGGCAGTCCTCTGCCATCCTAGAGGGATCGGCATCGATCCCTTCAGATGGATTGATACTGATCCCCAAAGGCTAGGGGGCATGCCCTCGGATCTAGTTGATCGTGATGCTGGAGGACCTGCGATCGGTCCTATGGAGCTTGGTGTAAATCAGAATTCGGATGCTCGTCCGGAGGAATACGTTTCGGAATTCACTCGTAGACTCAGGGGGCAGCTTGGACATAAAGATAGGAGACTACCATTGGAAGATGATGACAGGTTTGCAGATATGGGAAGGCAAGCTATGCGTAGAGGATTAGTGAACAGGGATCTGGAGGATATAAATAGAATTCCACTCGCTCTAAATATCAGGAATGCTAGGAATCCACCAGAATTCAAACTACCAACACTGGAAGCTTATGACGGAAATTCAGATCCAACTATACATATGATGAGGTATATATGGTACATGGAAGTACTGGAGGCATCGAGAAAGAAGTCCTGGCATTATGTTTCCCCCTGTACTTAACGGATGTAGCTGCGCTATGGTTCAAACAGTTGGAGAGCGGTTCTATTAGCACATGGATGGAATTGGTCGAAAGATTTATGAAGCAGTTTCGGGTTCACATTACGAGACCCAAGAATGTGATGACATTGATATCAGTAAAGCAGTGGGCAGGAGAATCACTCAAGAATTTCTTTACCAGGTTCAATGCGGCAGTTGTTTCGGTGGATTGACCAGATCCATCGATGATTTTGATGGCGGCAGTGTCAGGAGTTGCAGATAATTCAGATTTTAAGATATCACTGATATAGGATCCACTGATGGATCTCGAGGATTTATACCATGATGAAGAGAGGTTTCTACGACAGAAAGATGCGAAAGCTGATAAAAAAGGCAACGGAAGTTTATACGGTACGGGTGGAGAATGACCCGGTGAAAGCTCAGGAAAGGCAAGGGTAAACGGAACATGGATAATAGCTTCGATTGATCGAAGTGACAGAGGGGGGAACCCAAATTCTCTTCTTACTCGAAATTAAATGAAACCCTAGAACGGATATATCTGGATACTTGAGGGCGCCTTCCATATCGAAGGCCGGCAAGGAGGGAACCCTCCTAACGCGAACGGACATCAGGAAAGCGCTGCCTATTCCATGAGCTGAATAGGCACAATACAAATGACTGTAGGCATTTGAAGGATATCATTGAGGAACATGTGAGGAATGGTCAGTTACAACAATATGTAAGGACTCAAGCTGTGGCGGTGGAATAGGAGCAGCCACCATCCACCTCGAATGAAAATGGCACTGGATCAAGGATCATCATCAACTTGTCATCAATTGATCAAGATGGCATTGAATAAGTAACAAACTCCACAGTAAGATGGCTAAGTCACTTACACATGTACGGGATCGAGGATGGTCCCTAGACATGCTCTGAGATGATGATAAACTGTAATGCTAGGGTTTGTGAAATTTATTTTTTTCTCCCTTTCTTCTTGTTTGCTTCGAACTCTTTTTTTTTCTGGTTTTATTTGAACTCTAGTTATTGGTTGTACGGACTCTTATTTTATGGACTTGGAAATGCTTAAATTTGGATCAATGTAATGGATAACATGGGTCATCAAGTACGGATTATACCTGGCAAGGGGTAGGTCGCTTTGCTCAAACGCAATGGATCGACCTACTTAGATCGTCAAGTACGGATTGTACTCGGCAAGGATTCGGAGAGATCATGGTCGTCAGGTATGGACTATGCCTGGCAAGGGATAAGTCGCTTCGCTCGAATGCGATGGATCGACCTATTCAAGTCGTCGAGTATGGATTATGCTCGGCAAGGATCCAAAGAGATCAAGGTCATCAGGTATGAACTATGTCTGGCAAGGGGTAGGTCGCTTCGATCGAACGCGATGGATCGGCCTGCTTAGGTCTTCGAGTAAGGGTTGTGCTTGGCAAGGATCCCGTGGGATCGAGGATTTGGATTAGGATAATAACCCAGAGTGGTTGTGGATTTGTATATAAGCTTCGAACAACTATGGATTTGGATATGGGCCCGAAGCAGTTTGGGATTTGGCTAACGACCCGGCGAGGTTGAGGGTTTGGATAAAATGATCCAGAGAGATCACGGATTCAAAATTGGATATTGACTCAGAATGGTCATGGATTTCACTAACAATCCGGAGAGATCATGGATTTGGATTGGCAACGGATTAGATAATATGGCTATCGATGGATTATGGACTTCGGATTTTGGATTAATGGCAATTCAAAACAAGCCTTCCTATCGCAAGACATGTTTTGGGGGGCAAAGTGTTAACCCGCCTTTTGGCAAAGTAGTATACAGATGGATTTAACCCAATGTACATCATGCTCATCAAGGTGGGAGGCCTGAAGAAATGGTTACCAAGCTCGAAGATCGGCTATAAACGAGACTATGGACGATGGTCAAGCGGATTCGGATCGGATCCGTAATTTTTTTTCCTAATCAAGGTGCAATTGGTATGAAGTGATAAGGAAGGCCTTGTGATGCTACATTTCAAATTTCAGGTCGATCGGAGTTCGTATGCTAGAGGTATGGGCAAAAGAAGAGGGATCAGATCATATTCAGCTCAACAGCACAACTCAACGATGATCGCTCTATAACTCAATAACCACAAGGTGGATTGAAGTGAAACTTTGGAAACAAGAATAGGGGATCCTAGGGAGTCTACCCTAGGGATCGCATGGCATTTGGAAAAGTTGGAGGGATCGGCAACTATCCCTCAATAGGGATCGATACCTATCCCTTTAAAGGGATCATCAGAAATCAGAATTCAATCAATATTACTTCATGGAAAATGCAATATCTCACAAACCATACGTTGGAATTGCATGAAATTTGGGGACCAAGTAGCTAACACCATAGGGAACCACCCAGATGGATCGCACCCCATTTGGACACCAAAATAGGGATTGGTATCGATCCCTATTGTGGGCCCGAATGGGCTTGGAAATTTTTTGGGTGGCCTCGTCTTGGTCTTCCGAACCTTCGTTAAAACTTTAGCCCGATCCATTCACGTCTTCCCTTATAAATTAGCAGGCATGGCATCAAAAAAGGGATCTTCTTTATACTTCTCTTTATCTTCAACCTAGGCTATACTCTGTCAATTTTATTCTAGGATTTCGGATTGTACTGTAAACAAACTTCAGTATAATAAAAAGGATTATTTGGGAGTGGACGTGCGCCGGAGTTAGTCGAACCACTATAAATCTTATCTCCTTTTACTTGCTTTCTGATTGTTTTAATTTTGCTCTTCATTTATTTCTCTTCATATTTCTGTGATTGGATTGGATATTGGAGCTTTTGTATAATTGGGTGTTGGTGGTCAATTTTGACGCCAACACTAATATAATACACTGGCCTTTGGATTCGATCCTATTCGCGTAGTAGTGCGGCACTTATAGCATGTACCAACACTGCCAAGTAAATATCCAAGTTTTCATGATCCAGTGGCTTAGACAAAATGAGGGGTCAAAGAAAGAGATACACTTATCGGTGGCCCTGGAGATGAATCGACTCAGGGCGGTGACAGTAACATTTAGGCTCTGCACCTACTTGATTGTCTTTGGTACTTGAATATCCTTGATCGCTTGAATCTTCTTAGGATTCACTTCAATTCCGCGAGAGTTGACGATGAAACCAAAGAATTTTCCTAATGAAATGCCGAAAGAGCATTTCAAGGGGTTAAGCTTCATTCAATATTTCCGGAGAACACTGAATATCTTCGCCAAGTCATCGATGTAGTCGTTTGATCACCATGACTTCACGAGCATATCATCCACATATACTTCCATTCATCGCACGATATGGTCTTTAAATATCCGGTTGACCAGTCTTTGGTAAGTAGTTCCAATGTTCTTTAGTCCAAAAGCATCACAACATAGCAGTACAACCCCAGATCGGTAATGAAGCTGGTGTGTTCTGGTCTAGGATGTGCATCGGGATTTGATTGTATCTGGAGTATGCGTCCATGAATGAAAGCAGTTCATGTCTAGTTGTTGAGTCTACCAACTGGTCGATCCTCAGAAGTGGAAAGCTGTCTTTTGGGCACGCCTTGTTCAAGTCTGAGTAGTCAATGCATGTCCACCACTTTCCATTAGCTTTTCTCACAAGAACAGGATTGGATACACATTTCGAGTAAAGGGCGTCGCGGATAAACCCTTTGTTTTTGAGTTTATCCATTTCCATTATAAGTGCAGCAGATCTCTCTGGATCCATGTCGCATCATTTTTGTTTCACCGAGATATACCTCGGATCGATATTCAATGCATGGCTCATGATAGTCAGTGAGATCTCACACATGTTAGAATGTGTCCAAGCGAACACATCAAGATTCACTAAGAGTAAACCAGCTAATTACTTCATCATCGTTGCACTGTGTTGTGATCCAATCTTCAGGACCCATGATGGGTCGTCGTGGCTGACCGTGATGTCGATCATCAGCTCAGTGGGTGCAGCCTTAGTTTCTTTAGGCTCCTCCTCTTCATCTCTCGAATTCATATCTTTATAGAACCAACCGTGGTTCACGAGCCAAGGCTCGAAGTTGATTGCTAAGTTTCATTAGTTTTGATGCAGAAAGGCTCCTCCACATCCTTTCCTTTCTCCTTTCGCTGAGCGTCTCTCAACTCAACCACATAACAGGCACGTCCAGTCGCCTGATGTCCATGTATGATTCCCATGTCATTCCCTATCGGGAATTTGAGTGTTAGACACCAAATGGTGATAGCGGCCCTGAATTCAACAAGGGCCGGTCGGCCAAAAAAGCATTGTACGGAGAGTTCATGTCCATCACAACAAACAACAACATCCGCACTCTCCTTCGGCTGTCGTCTCCTAACTCCATCGGTAGCTTGACATAACCTAATGCTACAGTTGTAATAAAATTAAAGCCATGAATACGGGCTTTTTATAGTTTCAGATCTTTGGCTTCCAGAAACATCTGGTCATTTGCCTTTTTGAAAATGATATTCACAGAACTTCCATAATCAATCAGAATCTTTCTCACAAAGGCATGACCGATCATAGCTGAAATTACCAATGGACGATCGTGGGGGCCTCCACCTTATCCACATCTCTACTCTGAAACATGATATCATCTGTCATAGTTTGTTGCTGCTTTGCTGGAGCATCGTCTTCTGTGTTCGAGCAACATTCAATGTCAGCATATCTGATAGTGTTCACGTAATGCTCCATTTCATTCAGCTTTTGTCGGCCGGATGTGGTCCTCCAAAAATGGTATAAATAACTAATCTCCCTCCTATCCGTCGAGGTTCCTTAGCACTAGGCGGAGCTCGTCCTCGATTGGGGTCGAATGTCCCCTGCCCGCCATCCTGCGGGGCTTTAAAAAAATTGCTGCAACTTTCTTTCTCGGATTAACTTCTCAATAACATCACGGAGGTGGTGACACTCATCCATGGTATGTCCATAACTTTCATGAAATCTACAGTACTTTCAGGACCGTCTCTACTTCTCCGTCAGTTCCTTCGGAGATGGTTTCCTATACCGCATTGTGTTACAAGTTGATAGATAAACATTCTCTAGTGACATATTCAATGGCGTGTATGTATCAAACGATAGGATCCTCGGCTTCCCTCTTCCGAAATCCCATTTCTGTCACGGTTTCTACCACCGGCTTTCTTCTGTTCATTTGGTTTGTTCTGAACATTAATTTGAACTTTCCTAGAACTATCACCATACCGCTTCACTGCCATATTATTTTGTATTCCTCGACGCTTAGGCCTACAACATCTCTCTTCCTGGTTCGTTTTGCTTCCTCCTTCCTCAGAAACTGAGCCGCCTTTGCAAAGAAACGGTCCAATGTAGAAGGAAGTTTTCCCGCTAACCAAGCGCCAAACTTGGAATCAGGGTCGACTCCCCTAGTCAGGGCCATGATTATTGCATCATCATTCAGATTACTGACCTCTGTGGGACGAGTCGTATACATGCGAAACTGCTCTAGGAACTTCTTCACTAACTCATCAAATGAAGAGAATGACCGTGGTGGTGGCGGCTTGGTGAACCATATGGTCAGAACATCTTCCAAAAAAATGGGAAAACACCTACACTTGACTGCATCAGTGGCTCGAGCGAAGTCCATATGACATTCGTACTTCAAGAAATGCTGCCTAGGGTCAGTTTTTCCCGCATATGCAGGCATCGTGAGCATATGGAACCTTTGTGGATATTCTATATGTAGAATGTTGTTGGTGAATGGAGTATGACTTCTGGAGAGTCCCCAATCATTGTTGGTCAAGCCTTGACTTTCTTTCACTAGCTGTCTCATCATAGCTGTTATGTCTGGTGTTTGGAGAGTTGGTGCCCAACGATAGTCGTATTCCACTTTACGTGAGCGACCCGATCCATGCCTCCGGGCGGAACCACGTTACCTTGGCATGTCTTACTCTTGATTCATTTCCTGAGCATTATTTCTACGTCGTTTCTTAGCTGTGGTTCAACCACATTCACCTGAGCTCCAGCACTTTGATTGATCTTAGCACCACCAGAGTGAGCTCCTCCCCACATGCTAACTGCCTTCATGATTCGAGGGTTCAATACCGATTCCTCTGGGGAGTTCAATATCAATCGATGTCGATCGATGCCGATCGGTCGTAGCCGATCGCATGGCTCGTCCCTATGTTTTAGCTGCATATGCATCCATTTTGCGGTGCCTGTTTCTATGATATTTGTCATATGAGGAGGAGTTAGCTGATCCTAAATATGGAGTAGGCTCCCTCCTTGTCTTTCCACGCTGATCTTCCAACTAGTTCATCAGGTCGATGTTAGCTTGGATTTGTTGGTTGAGCTGTTGATGGCTATCCATCAATTCCATCATTAGGACTTCAAAGTTTGCTTTGGTAACGTAGTCAGTTGGATTCTGGGAATTGGCAGCAGCCGGTTGTACATTTTGATCAACTTGTTGAACACTAGCATCGTCATTGCCTTCAACAGCACGGGAGTATTAGACTTCCCTCTGGCTATGGCTAATAGCTTCCTTTTAGATCTTCTTCAAATCTGAGTAGAAACGAAAACTTCAGTAGAAATTTGGATCTATCTCACGAATATGAGAATCCACAAGTAGATGATGAGATCCAATCAAGTTGAGAACTGATCTCTCAATGAAAGTACCAAAATGTTTGCACCAAAAGTTGGAAGAAATCTAGATCTATCTCATGAATATGAGAATCCACAGTTACTTAGTTTTCCATGTGCAAAGAGTAGGCCTTACCATGCAAAGAGCTTCAAATATGCCGCCCTCATGCTCTCCTCAGTTTTCAATGTGCAATTGCCTTCACTTTTGCCCCATTGAACCTTCACATACTCCACTATTTTCCTCCTAAGTTGTTTCATATCATGTCCGACAATACGAACTAGCCTATGAGGTCTTGAAGCTTATGGTTCAATCTCGATAACATTAAGTTGATCTGGTGCAATTGTCATGCCTAATTTGTGCACAAACTTTCGCAAGTGAGAGACGCGGAAGACCTTGTGCACGCCTGCCATCTTCTGAGGTAAGTCGACACTATATGCTAGGTTCTCCATGCTCTCTACTATCAGAAAAGGACCTACAAACCTAGGCGCCAACTTCCTCTTACTACCAAATCTAATAACATTCTTTAACGGAGAAATCTTCGCAAACACCATATCGCCGACAAAGAACTCCAAATCTCGACGTCTCTTATCAGTGTAGCTTTTCTGCCTATCCTAAGCAGGTTTCATTCGTTGTCGAATGAACTCAATCTTCTCGGAGGTTTCTCTGATCACATTTAGCCTAAATATAAGTTTCTCTCCCGCTTCCCAACAACATGAAAGAGCGTTACAAGTTGGCCATACGATGCTTTGTACGGTGCCATACGATGCTAGACTGATGTCCATTGCTTAATGCGAACTCTGCCAAATGCAAGTGATCATCCAATGAGCCTCCGAAATCGAGTATGCAAGCTCACATGAGATCCTCCAATATACGATTCACCCTCTCCATCTGCCCATTAATTTGTGGGTGATAAGTTGTACTGAGATGCAGCTTGGTCTCCAACTCCTCCTGTAAGCTCTTCCAAAACCAACTAGTGAACAAAGTGTCTTAGTTGCTCACAAAACTTGGGAACTTTAAGTGGTTGTAGCAAACTACTTAGCTTCTTCTATTTTGCCTTTACCAACTAGTAGTTCAAACACTTCGAGATGAATGTCCTGACATCCTTCTTCATCCCTTCTCAATAATAGGCCTGCTTCATTTCAAGGTACATCTTATTACCGTCAGGATGTATAGTCAACCTAGAATAATGGCACTCTCATAGCACATCATCTCGTAATCTATTTACATTTAGAAAAAACAATCTCACATCCTTATGAAGCTAGTCATCTCGGTCGAGTCTGTATTGCTTCATATCTTCAGACTTTATTCATCCTTCTATCTTCACTATGATCTCTTCTAGTCTAGCATCTTGCCTATGACTAGTACCGATCTACTTAATCAAAGTAGGTCTGATCGTCAATCTCGCCAAAATCTCTGGCTCTATCGCACAATGAGGTCTCAAGTCAAAGCTAGTGATATACTCCAACTACTCCCACTCAAGGAACAACACTTCCAAACTAGCATGTCTTCTAAATAAAAGAGTCAGCTACCGCATTTTCCTTACCAGGTGCATAGAAAATACCGAAGTCATAATAGGCTAGAAACTCTAGCCACCACTACTGACGAAGGTTAAGGTCCTTCTAGAAGAAAAGGTACTTCAATGATTTGTGGTCCGTGAATAGCTCGAGCCTTTCTCCTAATAAATAATGCCTCCAAATCTCCAAAGCAAATACTATCGCTGCCAACACCAAATCATGAGTCAAATACTTCCTCTCATGCGATTTCAGCTGTTGGCTAGCGTAGATGACAACTTTTCCTCTCTGCGTAAACACCGCACCTAATCCAGTAGCACAGGTGTCTGTGTATATTTTCAACTCCTCATTCCTACTCAGAATGGTCAATAATGGTGCACTCATCAACCTCTCCTTTAGACTTACAAACACGTACTCGCACTTCGCATCCCAAACAAAGGTATGATTCTTCTTCGTCAAATTGGTCAATGGTGCTGCTACCTTCGAGAAGTCCTTGATAAAACATTTATAATATCCTACCAATCTTAGGAAGCTTCGTACATCAATAGCATTATTGGGTTGGTTCCATCCCCGAACTGCTGCCACCTTGGTAGGATCCACTGTGATGCCGTACTCATATACGACATGACCCAAGAATCTCACTTCCCTCCTCTAGAAGTGACACTTTGAAAACTTTGCTTTCAACATGTGCTTCCTCAATACTTCAAGCACAACCTTCAAGTGTGTCTTATGTTCCTTCTCTGTCCTGAACATAAGTACGAACTTGTTCAACTGATCCCTGAAGACACGGTTCATGAGATCAACAAAGTATGTCAGAGAATTAGTTAGCCCGAATGACATAACCAACCACTTATAGAAACCAGCGACGTATGAAATGCGATGATCGGCACACTCTCCTTTGCTACTCTCAACTGGTGAAATCCTGTCGCCTAATTGAATTGGATAAACACCTTCGCACCATAAAGCTGATCGAACAAGTCATCAATACACACGAGTAGATACTTGTTCTTCCTCGTCAACTTATTCAGCTCAAGATGATCTATACACAACCTTAAAGAGCCATCTGACATGGTAGCGAATACTATAGGTGTGCCGCACTCAGATATGCTCCTACGAATGAATCCTCGCTTCAACAAGTCATTCACTTGAATCTCAAACTCCTACTCTCTGGGTTCCATACGCATCAAAGGCATGACTATCGATCTGGCATCCTTTACCAAATCTATATGGAACTTAGTCTCTCTATGTGGTGGTAATCCGATCACCTCCTCAAATATATCCAGATACTCCCTTGCTATAGGCACAAATAACAACTCGTCATATGGGATCTCGAGCGAATACAAAAAATTGACCATCACCTCATCATCAGGCACGCGGCCTATCTCCAACCTACGCCCATCATCTATCCATATCGTCACTAACGGCCTCTCATAATCCACCATAACTCCGTATTTCTATAGTCAGTCCATCCCCAATGTAATTCTGAACCTAACGAAATTCAAAACAAAACAGTCACACACTAAAGATTGGTCTATCTCCAATAGGCTAGTGGAGCCTCCAACAGGATTCGTCACAATCAAAGATCGGTCAACTATTTCGGTTTTCAATCCCAATCTATCTACTAAGTCACTAAATATAAAGGAATGTGAAGCCCTGGTATCGAATAAAACATGTACACGAACATCATAAACGGAAAGCATACCTTGGATAACGATGCTCTTTCCCTTCTCCTTTGTAGAGGGAGCATTCGACGAAGTCGGGACAACATCCAAAGCATATGCCTTCACTACCTGCTTCCAATTCACTGGCTCAGGACAATTCTTCTGAATATGCCCCATCTTGTTATAGTTGCAGCATTTCCTTCTTTTAGCCTTACATTCTTTAATAAGGTAACCATTTTCCCTATATTTATAGCAAGTAGGCTCCTACTTCCCTTCTTCTAGCCACCCTTACCCTTCAGCTATTTTCTCTTGCCATTCCATTTCTTTTTGTCTCCATCGCCTTGTTTAGGTTTTGGCTCTTCTTTAACCATGGCAGCTAATTTAGAGTTGAGGTATAAACTCTCTTGGCGAAGAGCTTTCTTAACAAATCTCTCAAAAGGTTCATCGATATAACTAACTAGCATCTCCCTCAGATAGTAGTCTAAACCCAAAAGAAATTTTTCATTCTTTCTCAATGGAGTGTCAATGAAAGACATCCCATATTTCGATAAGGCATTGAACTTAGAAATATATTCAGAGACAGATATATCTTCTTGCTTTAAATCAGCAACTTTCCTGAATAGTACCAACTTCTGAGCAGCCGGAATGAACTTCTCCTCGAATCGGGTTTTGAATCAATCCCAAGTGAAATGATCCTTAGGGGTAGCAATAGTAATGTCATTCCACCAGTTCATAGCCTACCATTGAAGCTGTGTAGAGGCCAGCTTCCTCTTCATGGCATCATCTACTTCCATATCACAAAAGATACGTTCGCCGGTGTCCAACCAATTCTACACTTCGATGGTCGATTCGATCCCAAGAAATGGTTTGCCTTCCAAGGTAGAGTAATCTTTATATAGCTTGGCAAAGTCAGCCCTTGGCGCTTGCACCTAAGCACCACCACCAATAGCAACATTCGTACCAGACACATGGGTATTCTGCAAATGTTTTCCATCATCTATTGAACATAGCTTGCAAATCAGCCCTCGAGCCCACTCCTTCCTTAACTCCAGAGTTCCTTATAGTGTTTCTTGTTTGCCAGCTCATTCTTGATCTGTAACAAGAATGATCAGTCTCTCATAAATGAAACTATGACAATGGTACTCGGGTGTGCATGCGAGTTATATACTATATGTACTTCTATATAGTTTTGTAAACTAAAATATAAAATAAGTACGCACTCAATCGTGTACATATATACTCTCGATCCAATCTAAGGTGATAACTCCTTCCCTATCTCTACTGGACTACAGTATCAACTCAGGTTAATCATGTAACCTAAGCTCTGATACTAAATGTGACGACCACCCCACACCATCGGCACCCAATATAATTAAATAGTGCGCTGCTACAGTGCCCGGCCGATGTAGGACGATCATCAAGGGTTAAAAGGAAAGAAAACTAATCATAAAAGCTATCGTATATCTCACAGCACATGGAATAAAATACAATATATATCATAGATATAAAACTGGAGAGAGAGTAATAACTAAATGAACCAAAATCAGAGCACGGATCCATAGAGTTATACATTATAGTAATAGAGTTTATACAAAGTGGAAATAAACTCAAATAACAGCCTCATAATAACAAGCAAACACTTCCAAGGCTCCATAGTGTTGCAAAGCGGAATAAGCATAGCAATCTGTATATCATATGAAAAAGCTCCATCTAGCCCATCCGCTGCACAACTACTACGTTTCACCTAGACCTTCTATCTAGTCTACTCATTTAAGAGTACCAGAGATAATAAGAAGCAAAGAATAAAACCTCGAGTGAGACAACAGTCTAGTGTGAGCGTTTAATGAATCTCAAAATACTATACAAGTCGATATAGTAAGAAACAAAAGGTATAAGAATCATACCCGACCTGCCCCTACATCTAAAGAGTTAGCATATAAAATCTATAATATTCTACTCTACTATCATCATCAAATGTACTACATCCTAAGTATAGTATCAGGTGTCTAGGTATTTGTGTCCTAAATACCTACGTCAGGTGACACACCTCGGGTGATAGACTATGGAAGAAAACAATCGAAGCAAATATAACATCCACCAAATAATCCTCACTATCACTCAATGTGCTTGAATATAAGATGACTCGTACGGCAAGATCATAAGTTAGATACCCTAATCAAATCACGATTCCATAGTGCTCAATCCATGCCACTTCATGAGGCTAGGAAATACATCCATGGTCATAAGGTTTAGGGTAATCTATGGTCATAAGATCTAGGCACGACCATAATCCAGGTAGGCATCCCCACGTACACCCATAAACACACAAGAAACCTTCGAGTGTTTACGATCCCTTCACACTTGCCTTTATAATGGAACCCGATCATTATTCCATCCTACCCATATCCATAGTAGAACATAGTCATAATTCCACACACGAGCTTTCCTCATTAAACCCGCCCTTTGGATCATCCCATTGGCTCCAGTCATTGAGCAGTTATCACTAGAACCTAACTCCATCCATTATCGAGTAACCATCATTGCAGTTCCGAAGCTACCACGTCGAAGCACTCCACTATCGCATCATTTCTTAACCATTAGTCTTCATTATGTTGTCGCACACCATCGAATGATGAACGAACAAAAAAATACCTCTAGCACGACCTAGAGACCGTACACTTCATCTCCAAGAAGTTCCACCTCGAGCTAGTCAAAAGAAACCACTCGGTATCGACCTAAACCACTCGGTACCAAGTAGTATATTTAGCTATATTTTAGGTTCTTCCACTTCCTCGAAGCCCTTCTCCTCTATTACTCCAACTTTGAAGCACTCGGTACCGATCCCTTCTACTCAGTGCTAAGTCCAACACTTAGCCAAAATTTTGCTTCTAACTCCTGGAACTCCTCTCCCTTCCCAATCCAAAGCCTTACTCAAAGCAATCCTATATTTTTCCAAAGAAATCCCGAAACATGCTCAAAGTACAAATCTACCGAATGGTTTCCACTGACCAAACCACTCATCACCAACCACTATCCCTACACCCAAATCACTTGCGACTTGAATCCTGGGCTCTCCCATGCTCCAAAGCCCCTCCTCCAAGTCTCATTCAGTTTCGACCATCTTTGCCTTTGATTTGCCCAATTCGACAACCTCTTTTCTGACTACCTAAAAGCACTAGCAAACCATATAAAATTACAAACATGAAATATCATCTATACACATGTACAATCCATCAAAACATGAAAACCAAGCCAATCCTATTCTAAATCTAATTTTTACACTATCATGCAAATGTGAGCAAAAGGGGTTGCAAAACCTTTTAAAAACCATTTTAGATCACCTTAATTTCAACTATAAATATATATAAAAGTGGGATTAAAGTAATAAAATAATTAGGATCAAAATCATGTTAAAAACATTTTAACTATATAAATATGCATAGGATAGGGAGAGGTTAATAACCACTCACCAATTACCCAAATTACCACTTTGATCCTTGAATCCAAGATGAATGACCAAGAATCCAAACTTGCAAGCATCAAAATGATAGATCTACTAATCCCTTCACTAATTACCCTTTCAATAATGATTTAGCTAAGATTAGTAAGGAAAAGAAATGATTTTTGAAGAGATTAATCTTAATGGAAGCTTAAAACTATTTTAGGGAAGATGAAAATGACTTAGATTAATTCCCGAAATCCATTAGTGGGACTAAGTATGGGCTTAGTTAATTACCCACTAATGCAGGCCAACGACAGCTAAAACTTCAAACGATCATAACTTTCGAATGATAATTCCGTTTTACTATTATGACCGCTATACGGAATGGGAAACCATCATCCAGAATCATTGGAAGTGGTTTCAGAGCCTAACTCAACTTCTATCAAAAGTTATCATCCACACAGAATTTTCAGGTACAAAATGGTTAGATAGAAATTCGAAAAAAATCATAGATATGGAAAATGTCCCTAAGAGTTATTTTCCAAAATTTTAGAGTCATACGACGTCATATGAATAAAATAAATATATTTTACGATCCTCCGATACATAAAACACGGTTCGTTACAAACATGAATTGATATTCTTAGTGGATGTGTGCTCCAGTTATAATCAGATAGCAATGCATGTTCTGGATCAGGAGCATACAAGTTTGATCACTGATTTGGGGTTGTATTATTACCGAATGATGCCGCTTGGTTTGAAGAATGTTAGAGCTTCTTACCAGCAATCGGTGTATAAGATGTTCAAAGACCAAATTGGACAAAGTCTATGTGGGCGATATGTTTGTTGAACTTACAGTGATCGAAGAATCACATGGATGATCTCTCAAAAATGTTTGATGTGCTTCGAAAGTATGGAATGAATCTTCATCCACTGAAGTGTTCTTTCGGAGTTGCATTAGGCAAGTTCTTGAGTTTCATTGTATACTCAAGGCGCATTGAAACTAACCTAGAATAGGTCAAAACAATGAAAGAGGTTACTGCCCTATAGACAAGGAGGGAAATACTGAGCTTGAATGGGAAGGTCGCGACATTGAGTAGATTTATTAAAAAAGTGACAGATAAGTGCATACCATTCTTTGACACCCTTTGGAAGGAGAAAGGAAAGTTTGTCTTGATGAAGAAATGTCAGGAAGCTTTCCGAAATTTGTTAGAACACATGGACATACCACCAATGTTGTTGAAGATTTTGGAAATGGATTTGTTTGTTTACTTGGCAATCTCTGCTCATGCACTTAGTGCAGCTTTCGTACAGGAGGAGAGCAGAATCTAAAGGTCGGTGTATTATATCGGCAATTATTCCGTTGAAGTAGAGAACAACTATCCAAAGCTATAAAAGTTGGCGTATTATATGTTGATTGCATCGAGAAAGTTGTGGCCATACTTCTAGCTCACCCGATAAAAGTGCTTACCGACCAGATGTTGAGGCAAGTACTACATCGACTGGAGCCTTCGAGGAGATTAATAAAATGTAATATCAAGCCGAGCCAATATAATATAACATACCATCTTAAGAAGGTGATTTAAGGATGGGCCTTGGCAAACTTCATTGCTGAGTTTCTTAGAAGGAGAAGCGGAAGAAGATTTGGTCCAACTTACTCAATGGAAATTATATGTAGATGGAGCCCCCAATGAACACGATTCTGGGGTAGGAGTGATTCTTGTAACCCCAAAAAGGAAGTTGACAACGAAGCTGAAAATGAAGTGTTGATTGCGGGACTTGAGATAGTAAGGGAACAGGGAGTCAAGATATTGAATATATTCAGTGACCTCAGTTGGTGGTCTGTGAAGTGAAAAAATGGTTTTAGGCTAAGGGAGTGAGATTTGCTCCATACTTGACCAAAGTCATGGAACTACTGAACAACATCGAGCAATATACGATAATGCACATTTCCAGTAAAGAGGATATGAAAATTGGTTCACTGGTCAAACTGGCTAGCTTTGGGGATGCATAGCTTTTGGAACTTGTTCTAGTAGAAGTTTTGTTGGCTCTAAGCATCGATGAGATAGATGTCGATTAGATCATAGAGACTGAGGAGGAAAAGGAGTCGTGGATGACTCGAACAGAAAAATATTTGTTAAAAGGGATTCTCTCGAATGGAAAATATAAACGATGAAAACTCCTATGTAAAGTACCTCGATTCATTATAGAAGGAGTACTATATAGGAGAGGATTCCTGATGCTCTTGCTGAGGTGTGTCACCAAAGAGGAAGGTAGGAAAATTCTTTTAGATGTGCATGAAGGTAGTTGTGGGGATCACACTCGGGGGCATATGTTAACAAAGAAGGTTCTTCGCTATGGCTGGCCAACGGCGAGCCGAGATGCAAAACTACTTTAGAAGATGTGATACTTGCCAGAGATTTGTAAAGATACTAGAGCTCTATCCACTGAGCTTACACAAATGGCTTGCCCGTGCCTATTCGTGGCGTTGGAAACTGAAATTATCGGAGTTCTACCGATGTCGAGAGGTAGAGCTAAATATGATATAGTGGTTGTGGATTACTTCACAAAGTGGGCTAAAGTGGAACTGCTCACATCGATCACTTTGAAGAAGTTGATCAACTTCATAGTGAAAAACAATTTGTGCAGATATGGAATTCCATAGAAGATCATCACTGATAATGGAACTCAATTTGAGAGTGCTGAGTACAAAGAATTCTATGCTCGGTACCGAATTGAGAAAAGATTCTTGGTAGTAGCACACCCTCAACCAAATGGACAGGAGGAGGCGGTGAACAAGATAACAAAATTCATCACTAAGAAAAGATTGTAGAGAGGCATGGGCAACTTAGTTGATGAGCTACCACTTGCATTATGGGCTTATAGAACAATTTCAAATCTACGGCTAGCTATACCCCATTCGTTCTGGCTATGTAACTAAGGCCATGAATCCAATAGAATCAGAAGTCCCTTCTCACCTAAGATTACACTATGATCCTAAGATGAATGAGGAACTCTTTCTTGAGTCCCTCGACTTGGCTGAAGAGAAGCATAAAGAGGCTGATTTGAAGGTAGTTGCTCACCAGAAAAGAGTGACAAAGAAATTTAATGCCATAGTCAATAACTGTACATTTGAGGTATGCGACCTCATTTTGAAACGGATCATTCCTTGTACATAGGCACTTGGTCCAAATTAATAGGGTCCCTACGTGATTAAACAAAAGCTTGGAGATGGAACTTTCAAGCTATCGACTATTGATGGGACCCAATTCCATGGGCGTAGAATAGTAAGCACTTAAGATACTATTTTACTTAGATTTACTTTTTTCAAATAAGGTGTCCTGATTGATTGGATGAGTTGTAAGAAGGCAGAGTCTGCCATTCTTTCTTTTTCAAATAAAGTTGAATTTTAGAATCAATATAACCATATTCTTAAAAGTCTAAATTTTGTGATGCGTGGTCAGTAGCAAATCACACATTCCATGTTTTGGAAAACCAAATGTCTAGGTATCCGGTGATAGGTACTAATGAAATCCTTCGATCCACGATCGGATTGTTGTAGTATAATTGTACTAGGGTCAAGCAGATGATTTCCCTTACATATATAATCTTTGACCATTGCCCAAGATAGGCAAGGTCAAGGATTAATGCCTGGAGGTAGGCATCTAAGACACCGGATCCCAGAAATTGAAATTGATGTAGAATTATATCTTGCTGCAAGAACACCTCGCATATGGCCCAATGATACATGCTTTGCCAATGATAACCAAAGAAGGTCGTCAAAACATCTTTGACCAACACCCAGAGATAGGCAGAGTCGAAGATGGATGTCTAAAGACATACCTCCGAGACATCGGTTCCCTAAGATAGGAGTTGGTGTATAATTGAATCATTTCCAGCTACAACTCAATTTGAACCCTAATGTGATACGTTCGAATGATGATAAACAAGGTTAGTTGACATGGCATCTTTGATTGTCACCCGAAGATAGCTGAAATCAAGGGCAGACACCCAAAGACGAGCATCCAAGAAGTTGATTCCTGAGGGTAGGAGTCGACTTGAAATCAACTCTTTGGTATTACGATCTCATTTATAGCTAAACGGAATACGTCGGGCCGACGATAAACGAGGATGAACATAGAGTTGGCTGAATAACAAGGCTCTATTTATGGTTCTATAAGACATGCTCAGCCGAAGATAAACAGGATTAGCCACATGAATACAGTTATGTTTAGCCAAATAAAAAGTATATTGGCAATGATAAACAGAACTAAATAATGAAACGATACAGAACAATTGCAAAAAAGTATCTATATGTACAAAGTTAACGTAAATTATGGTATTGCATGGATCACATACATAGGTGTAGATAATATATAAGTAATTGAATTACAGATGATCATATTATAGATGCAGATAAGTATATAGGCAACACAAATGAAAAATGTAGAAATGTAAATAAGAGAAAGGTTAAACAAAAAATAAACTTTTTATTTACATAGCTTTTCGTACAAGACTTACGGGTGATGCTCCAGCATAACATCAGCCTATATACAAGGTGAAGCCAAAAACGAAGCAATACACAAAAGGAGATAGAGAACTATCTCTAAGTGTGCTCCCTCTCCTCGCCTTCTTCTTCCCCTTCCTATCCTTCTTGTTGGAAAGAGGTTTTATCTTTGGGAGGTCGACATCCTTTAGAGATGCAAGACCACCGTTGGGGTCTTCCTCCTAATCGTAGTCATTATCAGAGTCAGTGTGGGACTTGGGAGTTTTAGCAAAAATTTCAACCACCTAAAGAGTGGAGTTTGGAATAACAAGAGGGGCCTTCTCTATGTCCGACTTCAATTTGATTTTGATTTTGGAAATGTCAATCTTTAGCCTCTCCACCATGGGCGTAGTGTCAGGATTCTTAGCGCTAGTTATCGTCACTTTTTCTTCAAGAGATGCATCAACATATTCTGGTCCCTCCAGCGTCCCTATTTTCTTTAAGTTGGTGCCAGAGCTAGAAGGAAGGATTGGGAGAATAGATGTGGCAGTGGCATCGATAGAGGTAGTCATGATGGCACTTGGACCTGAAGCTTGAGTAGCTGGCGACAGATTATGGGAGACTTATAAATTTACAGACAAAATGGTTAAGATTAGAGATGTCCTCCGACGAGAACTGAAGTTTCTAGAAGACTGGGGAGATCAAAGATATACCTTGAGAGGTCAGCGCATCCTTCAAGAGAGATTTGGCGATCTCTCATTCTTATAGAGATTTATGTGATGAAGGCATAACAAAAGGATCAATTGGGGGAATAAGAGATGGGGAATCGAGATTGTAGCCTAAGAAGTACTTGTGTTAGCAGCGGGAGATACGAGCATTTGAATTACGACCTTTGAAGTGGTTGTCGTAGAAATAATGATACCTACCGGAGGCTCCTTAGGGTTGGGGTGGAATCATTCGCATGATCTAATGAGCTAAGACTAGCATGAGCCTCAGTAGGCGCCTGTTCTCCGACCGCAGCCTCCGCTGCTAAGATATTCCTGCTTTTCTTTAGGGCCACCAAATCATCTTTATCCAAGAACCTTTTCTTCAAGAATTCTTCATTGATTTCATGGTTGGTACTTCTGCCTTTCGTAACATTTCCTCTTAAGCATCAGCAAGTGTTTCAGGATACCTATCTCCAAGGCACTTTAAACTCTTATGGCAAAGAATCGGAGAAGAGTAGCTTCCTTTTCTTTCTTGGTTTTGATAGGATTTTCTTTGAAGTCTTCATTCTCTTTATGTACGTCGGCTAGCTTGACTTTTAATGTAGCAGACTCGCCTTGAGCCTGGTCTTTGGATTTTTTTCAGCTTTTGATTGGCCTTTAGTTTTCAATTTCGACCTGAAATGCCTCATTTTCAGCATCTTTCTCTTTGGCCTTCTTTTCGAACTTGACGCTGGCAGCGTAGGTGGTCCTTACTTGAGAATTTAAGACTAGAGTCTCTTTTACATGGATGCTACTCACTCGATAAATCTTTGTTGGGAGTCTTTGGCCGACTTTGCTATATAATCTCTTTCTTATGTAATTGAGATCAACTTCTGTTTGTAATCCTCACGTATTCTATTATAATCAGTCCTCTTCGTGTCCAAGGAATGGATGATCATCCGGTTAACCTTGTTAACATCAAAGAAGCCTTCAATAAGCTTCTTCCATTCATAGAGTTGTTGTAACATCCTCCTACTGGGAGGCCCAAAACTAACGGCTACGGATGCTGCAGTCATCCATAGTTATTAATCCTTGGTGACCAAATATGGCGGTGTTAGATACATTGATACACAGAAACACATAAATATGGAAAATTTTAAAACTTCAAACAAGATTATATTCCATACCAAAACATTTCCAATTCATTACATAATCCCACCATCATTAACCACGTTCAGAGAAAATATATTTATTACAACATAATCCAAGAGCGACATATGAAGATGTCCCCCTGGATGATCAGAGTATATACTGGAAATTTAACAACTTGCCATTTCAAACAACACAGTGGAATCAAATAGAAGAGAACTCTAGATATCTATTATACCTCCCGCATGCCTCCGGAAGCTTTATTCGTCTAATAAGGTACCTAAAAACCTCAACTCTCAAACTACTCAAAATCAATTGAGTACCCGAGAGTTTAAGGGGAAAACATAAACTTCGAGTCAGGCATAAAGCCTGGTATGAATAATAATCTACCACCTCAAATCATTTAGATATCTAGTGAGACCTCGCCGCTTAGCGGAACGGGTTTTCCCCTCACTAGTATCCTAAAACCTTTTTAAAACCATATATTGTGCTCCAGTATCCATAATGCTTAAAAAAATTCAAAACAATATAATATGATGATATGAAAAACAAATGAATCAATTCTGGATTACCTATCCCTATTCATTTTGACTATCTGTCTCAATTATATTTTCTAGGATTACTATTAACCTAATAGATTTCATGGGCTGACTAATAACCGGTAAAATGTTTAAGGACTCCCTGTCCAATTACATAGTTTTTATGGGATCACTATGAACCTCTTGGTAACTCCAATATCTTTACACTTATCCTAGTTTTCATGGGTCAACTAGGAACCTATTGGTAAATCCAATATCTTTTCTTCTTATCCTAGTTTTCATGGGCTGACTAGGAACCTATTGACACCTGTCAATATATTAATTTGGATATAGTTTTCATGGGCTAACTATAAACCTACTGGCCCCTGCCAGTATCAAATCATAGTTTTCATGGGCTTACTATGAACCTATCTTTCTAACATCTTCCTTTATACATAGTATTCATGGGCAAACCATGAAGCTATTGGCCCCTGCCAATATCTTTTACACAATTTTCATGGGCTTTCTGAGAACCTATTGGCCACTGCCAATATCTTTCTTTATTATATTAGCATCCTATATTCTGGTCTTCCCGACCTCCTGGATGCAATTCTATCATTCAGAAGTTAACTTAATTTATATTCACTACTAGGTCAACCTAGCTGGTTATTCTACCCTTCCCCAAATTACAGTTATGGGTCCATTACAATGTGAATATATACATACATGAAGAAGCAAACACAATAATTTGGTTAATTGCTTTAAACTTTTAATCAAAGAAAACTTCTTCAAAAACTCCTTTTCAAAATACTTTATTTATTTATGCCATGGTTTTCTTTAAAAATGAGATTTGGTTATTTGTTGTGAAAAATAAAGCCTTTCGAAACCTTCGAAACCTTGCTTTCAACCTTACAAGATGACCTCCTTCGAAAGCATATAAATCTCTTTTCAAAACATTAGGCTCCTGCCTTTCGAACACTTTAAAACCTTTCTTTCGAAACCTTTCGAATGTATTAAAGTATTAGCATTTAATTTGAAAGCATAGCTTTGAAACCAATTGAAATTACCCCTTTCGAAACCATTGGGTTTATACTTCAAAATATCATTTGGGTCAAAGTGAATTCAAACGAAAGTATCTCTTTCGAAACCATTCTTTATTATATAAAAGCATTGGAGAAAACTTGATGGCATCGGCACCATCCCCTTCGAAAGCTTCAAATTATTTAGATAAAATACTAAAGGATAGCATCGAAACCCCCTTTCGAAGCCATTGCCTTCGAAACCCTTGAACCTTTTTGAAAGCATTTAGGAAGTGACTTAATACATCTTTAAAACAAACACTACTCTTCGAAAGCATTGATAACTTCAATACACTCGAAAGGCAAAAGAACGGTAGCAGGGCTTCGACTAGGTCAGAACCCTTCTTTTGAAAGCATTAATTTTCAACTTAAGGGACTCATTCAAAAGCCCTTATTTTTAAAACAGAAAATGGCAACCCCTTCGAAAGCTATTAGAAAACTACTTTAAAAAGATATGTTTCGACTATGTCGAAAGCTTTAGTAAAACAAAGGCAGGCGCTTGACTTTTTAAAACAAACTAAGGTATCGATCCCATCGAAAGCAACGCTTTCGACACCATACCTTCCGCCTTTCTCCAATCCACTACGTACTACCTAAATGATACCCTGTGTATTGGTTTCGGCTTAGTAGGGTTTCGACTTGATCGAAGGCGAAAGCTATGAGACGAAAGGTATATCTAATAGAGGCAAAACCTTTTTTCTGGGTTTAATGCCAAATAAAGCAATTTATATCAACTAACCTGCCTACGTGTAAACATATAATTGGTTGCCTCAACTAACCGCCTCTTAATTTTGGATAAGCATCAAAACAAATTTTTGCAGATAAGCCCTTCCGTTTAAAATACAGTTAAATCATCTAGATCCTCCTCTCAAAATAATTTAATTCTTATAGTAAAATACTTGAGAAAAATCCCCAAAAGTTACAAAAATTCACTTTGATCATGTTAACTAACATATCAAAATTTCAGACCTAAATTCTAAATATAATTTCTAAAATAAATTCCTAAACCCAATTAATCATATTTTCATTCGAAAATTTACAATAATCTTTCCATAGCTTGGAAAATTATCAAACTTAAAACCCAACTCCAAAATCATGTTTTCCATAACATATAATTTTTCCATGGCACTCAAACATCAATTTCTATCGGTTTTGCTCTAAAACCGTATAAATCATTATTTAAACAAACTTGTTTAAATTAAACAAACTTCAATTCATGCATATCATCACACAAACATCATATATACGAATTTAACCTTAAATCTGGAATATATACTCATAAAATAGAGATGAAATTATTATTCATCTTGATTAGGATAAGGAAAGTGGATTGAGTTTGAGATTGATTCCCTTTCTTTAATTTCTCCTTTCTTTTCTTGTTAATGGCCTGCATGGCCTCCTCCCTTTTTACGTTTTATTTTTGTAAGAAAAATGATAATGAACGTGAATGGCCTAAGTACTAAAATATATAAATACACACACACACACCCCCCCACACACACACATATATATAAGTGTGAAGGTTATGGGTGGCTAATTCCTATTATGCTGTTATATAATTTAATTAGTTTATAAACCATTCTTAAGACCATTTAAATTAATAAGCACAACCACTTAATATTTATTCAATCCCCTTATCACTTAACATTTACATTATTCTATTTAATTTATCTAATTAAATCTCCTGAATAATGTTATTAAAATTAGGGGTCTTATAGGCTCCCCTCCTTAAAGAATTTCATCCTCGAAATTCAGTAAGGAATAAATATTAAACATAACAATCATCTGTAACAACTCCTAACAACGATACTAGCCTACCTGACTAGCAATTATCTATATAAATCTAATATAGACATACACTCAAAGGAGACCAGGATAAGTATCTCGAATCTTATATTCTGTCTCCCAAGTACAGTCCTTCTCGTTGTCGCTCCACTAAACTTTCACCAACTTGACTGTCTTGGATCTCAATCTTTTCTCATCTCTCGCCACAACCCGCACTGGTTGTCTAACAACTGTCAAATTAGGCTCTATTATCAACTCTTCCAACTCTGTAGGAGGAATGGTAGTCTTTGGATCGTGCACATACTTGCGAAGATGAGACACATGGAATACATCATGGACACCTGCCATATTGCTCAGCAACTCTACTTTATATGTGAGCTTTCCAATCCTTTCTATAATCTGGAATGGTCCAACATATCTTGGTGCCAGCTTCCCTTACTTCCGAATCATATCGCACCCTTCATCGGTGACACCTCAATAAAAACCTTGTCTCCAATTGAGAACTCTAGGTCTTTAATCTGCGTAACTCTTCTGTCTGGACTGAGCTTCCTTCATCCGTTCTCGGATCAACTCAATCTTCTCTGATGCCTCTCTAACCATCTCTGGACTAAGACTAATCTATCTCCCGTCATTAACCAACATGCTGGCGATTTGCATGGCCTTCCATACAAAGCTTCAAATGGTACTATTTCTATACTAGTCTGATAACTATTATTATAGGAAAATTCAATAAAATGTAGGTGATCTTCCCAAGATCCACCAAAGTACAATACACAAGCTCTCAAAAAATTTTCTAGTACTTTATTGACTCTCTCAGTCTGCCCATCCGTCTATGGGTGGTATGCTATACTCATCTTGTGCTTGGTACCTAATACTCTCTGTAGACTTTTCCAAAATTCGCTAGTGAATATTGCGTCTCTATCATTGACTATGCTACTAGGAATTCTATGAAGTCTAATTATGTTCTTCACGAACAAATTCGCCAAAATAGGTGTCGTCCTGGTTGACTTGAATGGAATGAAATGGGTGCTCTTGGTCAATCTGTCCACTATGACCTATATGCTTTCATTTCCCCTATTCAACCTTAGCAACCCGTCAATTAAATCCATGGATATAGAATCCCACTTTCATACTAGAACCTCTAAAGGCTGAAGCAACCCGCTCAGCTTCTGGTGTTCGGCTTTCACTTATTGATAGTTAGCACACTACCTTACCCGCAAGCCAACATCCCTCTTCATGCCTTCCCACTAGAAGCTCCTCTTCATTTCTTGATACATCTTGGCCCCCCCAGGATGAATCGTAAACTTGGATCGATGACATTCTTCTAGAAATTCTGTTCTTAAGTTCTCTGCATTCGGAACACATAAGCGTCCCTTCTTCTTTAACCATCCTCTCTGGTCGATGCCAAAATCTTTTAAATCATCGATCTCGGATCCCACCTCGAGCCTTCTAATCTTATCAGCTAATTTTGGATCCTCTTTCTGCTTAAAAGCTACCATTTCGATCAGCACTGGTCGCACTTCTAAATAGGCTAACATAGTAGCATTCTGACTGGAACCAACAGTCGATCTCGAATTTATACTACAAGTAGTCAAAGCTTCTAAATCTTTCCATTCCGCCAACATAGACAAC
Organism: Allium fistulosum; assembly: GCA_030737815.1. Classification (NCBI taxonomy): domain Eukaryota; kingdom Viridiplantae; phylum Streptophyta; class Magnoliopsida; order Asparagales; family Amaryllidaceae; genus Allium; species Allium fistulosum. Next base: position 1,184,662,648 of record CM060904.1, on the reverse strand, counting down.
ACTACAATCTGGTGTCTTCTGCTAAGAGCATCCGCTACTTTATTACCTTTCCCAGGAGTATATTCTATACCAAAATCATAAGCAGCCAAAAACTCCAGCCATCTCTACTGTCGCATATTCAACTCCTTCTGAGAGAATAAGTATCTTAAAAACTTATGATCCGTGTATAGCTCAAATCTCTCCCCTAGAAGATAATGTCTCCAAATCTTCAACGCGAAGATCACCACAGCCAACTCCAAATCATGAGTAGGGTATCTCACCTCATGCGGTCTAAGCTGTCGAGAAGCGTAGGCAATGACTTTACCATTCTGCATCAACACACCTCCCAATCTCATTCCACATGCATTAGTGTACACCACCAACCCTTGGTTTCCATCTGGAACAACTAACACTGATGTGTTGGTCAACAAATGCTTTAACTTAAGGAACCCTTCCTCATATTTGTCTGACCAAATGAACTTCACATCCTTCCTGGTCAACTTAGACAAAGGTGCCACTATCAGCAAAAAATCCCTAATGAATCTTCGGTAATAGCCAACAAGTCTAAGAAAGCTTCTGATCTCGGTTACCATCTCTGGTCTCTCTATTTATTGACAGCTTCAATTTTAACTAGATCTACTGCCAAACCCTCCTTTGAAACCACATGACCAAGAAACTTGACCTCTTTCTTCCAAAAATGACACTTGGAAAACTTTGCCTTTAGCTGATGCTGCCTCAACGTCTCAAGCACTACTCTTAGATGATCTTCATGCTCCCTTTCAACTTTCGAGTATACCAAAATATCATCAATGAATACCAATACAAACCTATCCAAGTGCTCTCGGAAAACTCGGTTCATCAAATCCACGAAGAAAGTAAGTGCATTCATCAACCCAAATGGCATCACTAACCATTCGTACAAACCATACCTAGTTCGAAATGTTGTCAAAGGAATACCGTCCTCCGCCACTCTCAACTGTTGGAACCCCATCGCCAAATCCAGTTGGGAAAACACTCTGGCTCCACTCAACTAATCAAATGGATCATCTATTCTCGGCAAAGGATACTTATTCTTGATTGTCCTTTCATTCAGCTTACGATAATCGATGCACATTCTTAACGACCTATCTGGCTTCATCACGAAAATCACGGCCGCTCCCCAAGGCGAACTGCTTGGTCTAATAAAATTTCTTCATTTTAGATCCACTAGCTACACCTTCAATTCTTTCGTCTTAGTCGGTGTCATCCTGCTAGGTGGTTTACTAACAGGTTCAGCTCCTGGCACAAGATCTATTCGAAACTCAACAACTCGTTTTGGAGGTAGTCCTGTGATCGGCTCAAAAACATCTGCAAACTCTCTTGCAACTCAAACCTGACTCAACTCTTCGCCCACTTCTGTAGCACTTTAACAAAGCACAAATACTCCGGTCGGAATTCTCTACTGAGAAGATGATTCAGTTATGACTATCTGGGTGCCTTACTGATATTTCCCCATCCTGGCAAAATATCCTAGCCTCATATCTACCTAACCAATCCATTCCCAAAATGATCTCGAAATCTATGAAATCATATACATATAGACTGCATGCGAACATAAGACCTAACAAATCAAGTTCTAACTGATCAAATCTCATCCCTAGAGTTGCATATCCTCCTACTGGATTCGCAACCCTTAAGGAAGAAACAAGGTAGGTGGGTTATAAGCATAACCTATCAACCGGATTCTGAGATATAAATGAATGTGATGCAACAGTATCAAATAGTATCATAACTGGAATACTCTGAATCAAAAAGCGTACCATCCATCACAGTCTTCCCTTTATCAGCTGTAGTTGGCTTAGTAGATGATGGTCCAATAGCAAAAAAATTTCCCTTATCCGCCCTAACTGGTTTTGGACACTGATTCTTGTAATGCCCGACTTGGTCACAGGTGTAGCATTTCACATGCTTCTTATCCCCAGTCTTCTTCCCCTTGCCTGATCGGCATTCATTTGCAAAATGACCCTTCATGTCACATTTGTTTCAAAATTTCAAATCCCGATCATATCTCCAATTCATTGGATTATGTTTCAAAAAGCTTTTAGGTTTAAATTGCTTAAGTTTTCATAAACCTATGCTCTGATACCAACTTGTAACATCCCCCTACTTGGAGGCCCAAAACTAACGGCTACGGATGCTGCAGTCATCCATAGTTATTAATCATCGGCGACCAAATACGGCGTTAGATACATTGATACACAGAAACACAATATGGAAAATTTTAAAACTTCAAACAAGATCACATTCATATTAAAACATTTCCAATTCATTACATAATCCCACCATCGTTAACCATGTTCAGAGAAAATATATTTATTACAACATACTCCAAGAGCGACATATGAAGATGCCCCATTGGATGATCAGAGTATACCCATGCAATTTAACAACTTTGCCATTTCACACAACACAGCGGAATCAAATAATAGATATCTAGAGTTCTCTTTTATTTGATTCCGATGTGTTGTTTGAAATGGCAAATTGTTAAATTGCTTGTATATACTTTGATTATCCAAGGGGGCATCTTCATATGTTACTCTTGGAGTATGTTGTAATAAATATATTTTCTCTGAATGTGGTTAACGATGGTGGGAAATGAATTGGAAATGTTCTGATATGGAATGTGATCTTGTTTGAAGTTTTAAAATTTTCCTTATTCATGTGTTTCTGTGTATCAATATATCTAACACCGCCGTATTTGGTCGCCGAGGATTAATAACTATGGATGACTGCAGCATCCGTAGCCGTTAGTTTTGGGCCTCCAATTAGGGGGATTTTACAGTTGCTCCACGACCTCATCATGTCTAGCAAGGCCTTCCTTAACACAACTATGAGGGAAGTACTTGACGTTGCAGTCAAACATAACCCCCTCAAGGCAATAGCTAGGAAGAGCCACATGTAGCCTAGTTGTAACAATAGTGGATTAGCCTTCGAGGTGTGGTGAAAGAACAATATAGTGAGTAGAAGTTTCTTTTCTAATGCTATGAGATTGCTGAGATTGAGTAGGGTCGATGCTTTTGGATTGAAAGGGAGCTGAGGTGGTAGTTGTGATAGGTCGAGTTGGTGGAGGAGGGACGTGGTAGGAAGATTATTGTTTCTGTGAATGTTGAGTTTGCATGAGCTGTTTTTGGTGGGAATTGTAGTCGCGCCCAAAGCGGTTGTGCAATTTGATGCTTCTTTTGTTCAACGTTGCGCTTTACATGTTCCTTCCTCCTTTTCCTTTTGGGTATCCGACTTTTGATATGAGTCATAACATTAATAGTAGGCTTTTGGAGTTGAGGAGCAATGTTGGTCTACACCCGCATGAAGTTTTCTCATTCTCTTATCTCTCCCTGTTGTACATGAAAAGGAAAAAATGTTGTGTAAGAACCGAAGCACTGGATTAAGAATGAGTGCTAAGTGTTTGTGTTCGTGATTCTGGAAGTGTGTGAAGTGTTGACGTTCCCCTAAGTAACCTACAGACTGTATTTGAGGGGTTCTAGAGATGGAGTCCCATCACCCTCGGTCGCAAGAATGTCTCTCGATGGAAAGTTGAATTCACGAGGGCTGGAATTAAGGATGTCTTTGAAATTTCACCCATTAGAAGGGAAGTTGGAGAGAGTCCCAAGATCACTTAGAGTGCCAAAGATGTTTTCGGATGCACCCGTTGGACGGGTTAACTCTTCGACATGACTATAATGTGGCTCAAGCGTGAGTGAGGAAGACTTAATCACCAATCATTTTGGTCTAGGAGGTGAGGTGACCATGGTGCCTTTAGAGGATGTCTCCCCAAATGATTCATCTCCACCAGCACTGAAATCCTCATTGTCGTCGTCATCCTTATCCTCTCTTTAATTTGTTGCTTCGTCTCTGCCTTCTCTTACATTCCACTAAAAGAAATTTTATTTTTGGTGGCGCACAAAAAACGCTACCAAAACTTATAGTAGCGTTTTGATAAACGCCGTGATAAAGCCTGCAACTAAAAATCCATGATTTTTAGTTGCATTTATTTCAACGCCACTATAAATCCTTTTATTGCAGCGTTTCTCAAATGCCACCATAAATCTTTTTGTAATGTTTTAAAAACGCCACCAAAAGGTTTTTTGGTGCTACCAATAGAGTTTCCAACTTTACCCCTACTTTACAGTTGCGTTTGCTCAACGCCACTATATGTATTTCTATAGCGTTTTTGAAACGCTACTAAAAGTTGATCATTTTGCACCATTTTCTCATGCTATTATTTTCTTTTGATGGTCTATTTTGTTTCTACTATATCAATCAAGGTTTTAAATCTCGCTCATCTCGGCCGAGATCTCGGCCGAGATCTCATTTTCAAGGCTGGGCGATTCGAAACAACTAATTTCGTTTGAATCTCGTCTGACTCAAATCTCGGACGATATTTCAGTATCTCGTCCGGTATCTCGGACGAGATTTAACAGCGAGATATCGGCCAAATTTTTGAATTTTGGAAAAAATCAACTCTTTTTCCGTATTGGCCTAGCTCATCCTTTACCTTAATTTAAGCTTCTTAATTGTACTTTTTTTAACCCTTATTTCTTATATAAATCTCATTTAATCTTCGTCTCTTATTTTACGGCAGTGACGAGTGTAAGAAGATGATAAAATCTACATCGATTATGGTAAGTATTTCACTTTATGATTTTCATTTAGGTTTCTGATCCAAATTAATTTACATCCGATTTCATTTTTCTTTTTTCGACACTTTCTTGAGTTTTTTTCCTAACCCTATTTTTTTGCGGCTATAAATTTTGGGCTTCACTTATTTAACTTTATGTTCTAAATGGATTCCCAATTTGATTTCATTTAGTCTTTGCTGCTATAATTTTTTTCCTCAAGGCTTATTTTTAAGCAATAAAGGAATTCTCTTTCATCTATTAATTTCATTTGATGATTACATGTTCATTCGTACATCATTTTTTTGCTTTTTTTTATAATATTACTAAATGTTTGAAATTGTTTGTACTATGTATGCTATTTTCTACGTTTGTTTGAAATATCTATGCTATTAGTTGCTTAATGAGATTTTGTTTGCTAATAATTAAATACTATAATCAGACATAGAATATCTTAATTCTACTTGTAGAATTTTGTATTTGAAGTTATAAAATTAAGATTTCCCTTGCAGCACTATAATTCATAAAAGGTAGAAATGAGACATTATATTGTGTAGGAAAGTTAAGTGAATGATCAAACAAAGTAAAGGTGCATATGTTATGGTTTGTTTCTTGTCTACTTTATCTTATATGATATTATATTGAACATTATTCATGAAATCTAGTTATTTGTTTATTTTACATGGTACAAGTGATATTTTTCCATACTAAATTACTAATGATAAGCGTGTGATATATTCAAGGTAAGTGCATAGTGTTTTCCTTAAGGTAGTGACTAGTATTATAAATTTACGTGTATGAAAACTAATTTTCGACATGACATATACTCCGAGATAACTCCGAAATGAATTTTAGAAACCTAGATGTAAATCCGAGATGGACGACCGAGATGCACTCATATCGTTCGAGATCTCACCCGATACGAGATAAGCTATCTAAATTCTTCGAGACGAGACGTGACCGAAATCCGAGATTTAAAACCTTGATATCAATCAACAATCACTCACATAATCATCATATTCAAACAATTAAAAAAACATATTAATCTTATAATCAAATAAGATATCCATAACCATTCTAATACGATAGTTTTTTGATAAAATGAACAAACTCACATACAATAACCATTCGTATACAAATTTACACACCTAGTACTAATAAAATGTTATATCAAACCGGTGCTAACAAAACGCTTGATTACCCATAATTCTTTGTTGCATGCACAAGAGAAAGCTAGCACCATAAAAGTCCAACCTTGCTCTCTTCGGAAATCCAATGCCTGCACAAGTGAAAGCACAACATATAGTCAAACAATTATGTGAATTCGTAGGACTTCAAATCTAATATCAAACATCTACAACATTGTATGAGTATATCATATTATAAATAATGTCATATAAATAATCATAGTTATAAACGAAATGAAATAAAAAAAAGTCCAATCTTACAGTTATATATAAAATGTTGTTAAATTAGTTATATTATTATTATTTATAACATTTAGTTAACTTAAAGTTAGTTAATTTTATAAAACTTGTTTAATTTTAACAAAGCCTGGTTAATTTTTATTAACTTTGTTAACTTAATTTATTATTATTATTATTATTATTCAAACTCAGTTAACTTAATTATATTATTATTATTGTAAACTTAGTTAAATTTTATAAACTAAGTTAATTTATCATCATCATCGTTATTTATATTCTTTGTTAAATTAGTTATATTATTATTATTTATAAATTTAGTTAACTTAAACTTAGTTAATTTTAACAAAACTTAGCTAATTTTTATTAACTTGGTTAACTTAGTTAATTTATTATTATTACTAAAACACGGTTAATTTAATTATATTATTATTATTATAAACTTAGTTAATTTTTATAAACATAGTTAATTCATCATCATCATCATAATCATTGTTATTATTTATAAAACTTTGTTAAATTAGTTATATTATTATTTATAAAATTTAGTTAGCTTAAACTTAAGTAATTTTATAAAACTTGTTTAATTTTAACAAAACTTAGTTAATTTTATTAACTTGGTTAACTTAGTTAATTTATTATTATTATTATTATTAGAAAACAAGGTTAATTTAATTGTATTATTATTATTAATATAAACTTGGTTAATTTTATAAACTTAGTTAATTCATCATCGTTGTCATCATTATTATTTATAAAACTTTGTTAAATTAGTTATAATATTATTATTTATAAAATTTAGTTAACATAAACTATGTTATATTATTATTATTATTATTATTATAAACTTAGTTAATTTTTATAAGCTTAGTTAATTCATCATCATCATTTATAAAACTATGTTAAATTAGTTATATTATTGTTATTTATAAATTTTAGTTAACTAAAACTTAGTTAATTTTATGAAAGTTATTTAATTTTAACAAAACTTAGTTAATTTTTATTAGCTTGGTTAATTTATTATTATTATTATTATTAATTTATTACCATTTCTCACTTACACACCAATAGGTTTAATGAGCGAAATTTGATGTAAAAAGAACAGCTAGTGAGGAATAAATGACAGCAGTTGTCAAAATCTGATGGTAACTGTATATAGATGGACCGAGATTCATTCATTCGTTTAAGAATATCATTTTTCATCAGGTAGATGTTATGTTATGGCTATGTTAACTAGAGCCAGGGAGACAAGATGTCATTACGTGATTAATAAGTAACATGTAGGTTGATTGATTTATTTATTTTTATTTTTAATAACAAGATTATGCATAACCCAAACAAACTAGAGCACCATACCTTGGCATGTCATATGGAGCCGATAGAACAACTGCAACTAAAGTAAGAACATCACCATGTACAGCTACTATTGACTGGTCATATTTTGATTTCCTGCATTAAAATATTAATTCAGATCTGCATACAATTACCTTAGTTTTTATTTCCATTAAAACTCCATAAATTTAAGGTCATATTGAATGTAAACATTATAGAACTCCCAAATGGTTGTGAAATTCAGTTTGACCTTTGATTTCATTTCTTTAGCATTAATTTAGATACCGAAAGAAACACCAAATGCACAACTCAATGCACACTAATTGACAAAATTCAAGAATCTAAAGAACTGGACATACATATACATATATATAGTTTAATAACATGATTGCATATAAAATTTATAAATATTAATTTATAAAATTTTATGAACTTCTGTTTTATTAAAATTTATAATTTATCAGTGGTGGGTGTCCCACTTGATTACATGTTGCTTTTCAGTTGATCTAGTTATTTTTTAGCATTGAATGAATCATACTTGTACATAAATAAAACCAACAAAACGAGGTTGCAAACATAAAGTAATAAGCTTGTATGGGGAGTTATTGTTCTTATCATGCTTACTATTCAAGACTCGACTCTAAGAACTCTAAATGATTATGTAACTGTAAGTTTGTAAGGTCCTTGAATTCAAAGAATTTACCAAAACTTTATTCTTATTCTAGATGTTTGAATGCTTGAATAAAAAATAAAATACACTTAAACGCTAGTTAGTCTCATTCTGCCAACTTTATTGAATAATTCAAATTCATTTTTCAACAAATTAAATTAAATATGAAGAAAGAATTCATATTTGACCTGCAATTAGAGGTGCTCTGTCTAGTGACTTAAAACTACCATCTGCTTCACACCCGGTTTTAACTTCAAAGCAACAAGGGAAATAAAGTTAGCAAATTATTCCAATACCAGCAAAAGCTTACCATCACTTTTCAGTTGTTTGTTTATTTATAGTTAGTACAGATTAATTAGTTCAATATACTATAACTAAATGATGGAAAACAATATTGGAAGACATTGAAATCAAGTGAAAGATTGATGATTACTTACTCAGTGCACAGGTGCCAGTAATAGGATCCCATATCAAACCTTGATTACAGAAGCACCATTTGATCCCATCCCCACTTGTAACATCTACCTTACACATGTAATGACCCCATCCTTATAGTTCACCAGTAAGAAGATCCCCAACCTCTACAACACAGAATATTTCATTATTTCCTGAGTGATTAACATATAGTGACTATAAGTAACTTATATAATGTTGTAATCCAGTACGTTTCCTTACCCAACTTCTTTGGGTCAAATTCCCATAATGTATCTTTGTCCAATGTAGGGATAGAGACACCACGAGGAATATAAACATCTCCTAATATTATGGCTATAGTTTTGAAATTAGATAGGTAGCATAGAAATGTTTGAACTAGCATCATGCTATTCTCATATATGTTTAATTGACTATTATAAATATATCTGCTTTTCTAATTTGTAGTGATATGTTAACGAAAGTTACAGTTCTATTGGTGTTAATCCATGTCTTCTAGAAGACATGCTCCATTTCCTCTGCTAAGTCCCCATTCTGTGTTTTAAATCCTTCAATTTGTTTAATGTGCTCTAAATCCTTTAAGCAATTAACAAGAGATATTACATGTTAGTAGAACCATTTCAAAAACTATATGTATAAATACATTTTCAAAAGTCATCAATAAATGAACATAGATCGTATCATGAAAATGGTTAAGTCACATTTAAAAAACATCAACTATCAATCAAAAAGTGTACTTGCTTGCTTTAACAAACTGTCCATATGTCAAGTGCCATAGATAAGTAGTGTACTTTATCGCAATGACAATGTTATCCCTGACTTTATTTGATCCTAAAAGGAAAACAACTTGAATAATCAAAATGATACACAATATCAAATATACTATTAACAAGTAACAAGAGACAACAACCTTCTAAGTGTCCCTAAACTTTTTTGTTTGAGTTTATCTAAACCAATTGCTTATCTAAACCAGCATAATACTTGTATGCTATTCAGGAGAATAATGCTTGATTTGATATCTCGATGCATAACTTTAGGCTCTAAAGTTCTAAATCTTCGTGCAAGTATATTATTCTACATGTATAGGAAAGAGGGGAACACATTTAAAGTGTTTGTAACTAGTACAAAGGGGTTATGATATGAGAATAATATGATAATTGTCTGAAAATAATTGTTTTGGGTTTCTGTTTCTAATATACAAGAAAATGGAAATATATAGAGGATGATTACCCTTTTGCAATTCCAATCGCTACTTCATCCTAATGTTCATGGTTACTGGACCGACTAGCCCAATGTCTCCATGTAACCACTGCTTTAAATTACCATTTTCAACATATTCATATACGCTTAGTACTCTTTTGATACTTGCAGGTTTCATGAAGAGCAACAATTCTGGGCATCTAATGATGAGGCTTCTTCACTCCACCAGTAGTTGATGCTGACTTTCGAGCATCCTTAGTAGGAAGCTGCTTCCTAAGAGCCTTCCCTCCAGTTGACTTATAAGAATGAATGCATTGTCTCTTAGAAGTATAGATTTTCACTGCCTTTATTCACCGGAGAAAAAGCAGGTATGTTACATGTCTAGTCCAACACAATAAACAAAATTCCTAGTAACTGTAAGAATTTTACATGACCATTTCACAACCTCAAACTAATAACAGAAATAACATGCTAAGTATTGGTATGTTACATAAAAATGTGTATTTGCTTGTATAAATATAAAAAGATATGCGCTTTATCAGAAAATTAAGGAAGGTTCTCACAAGGATCATCTCTAAAATACCTTGGGAGAAGTTCTTTGTCTAACTAAATTTCCCAAAAGAAAGAATTAATATTCTAGTTTATTTAAAGAGTAAACGATTTCAGTATTATTAAATGAATTATATCCAAACCTTTGATTCAACTACTTTGATCGGAAGCTCTAGTAGATACTTCCCAAATTTTTCCACTTCAATTTCTTGATCAGTCATTATCTAGAAATTACTCTTCTCGATTAACTATTTTACAATAAAAATCTAAATGGCAGTGATGAATAATTAAGCAATGCCAATCCAAATAATAGTGATGAATTGCAATATGCTCAAAATTCAAATCAAAATAAACTATTATAGCATTTTGAAATATATATATATAAACTTACGTGGTCCCTCACCTGAAATATCGTCAGCACTATCTTCACTACCGAAAACTACATCGGGAATCCCTAAATCGTCGCTGCCAAGCTATCGGTTCACCCCTTGTCGCGAAGCCGAAGTTGCCAGGACCAAATCCTCAACCTAGCCTCATCACTAAACCCGCCCCATAACATATCCGCCTAGACACGTGCTTTCTCCTCTGCACATTCTTTCCCATTACATCATCCACATCCTCCATTGCAGCCGCGTTAACGATTTCCCATGTGCGAAATTATATTATTTATCTATTCGTTTGGGGTAAAGCCACAAACGAGTGATTTTGTTGATAATTGATAAAAGAAGACCAGAAAGAAAATATGAAGAAAACTTTGTTTGGGGTTTTCAAAAGAATAACAGAAAAATGATAAGTGTTAAAAGAAAACGAGCGGCCACATAAATTTTTAGCAAATTTGGCTGAATTGTTGGCGGGAATACTTTAGCGGCGTTTAGTTTTGTATTTTTATATTTTAAAATGACTAACAGTTGCATATATTATGAAACGCTACCAATATTTGCAACTAATAGCAAGTTTTGTTTTAGTGTTCTCTCCTCCTGTTATCCCTTCCTCGCTTAAATTTTTGGCTCCTTTATCCTCTTCTTCTCCCAGGTTTTCTTCGATACCCTATCCTTCTTGCCTCCCCTATTCTGCAGTAGGGACTCTTTCTAGGAGATTTGATGGAGATATGGAAAGGGTGTTAAATGGTTGGGTGAAGAAAGCACAAGTGTAAAGAGCATACTAGGTAAGAAAACTTGCGAACATAAACACCAAAGGAGGTTGAAACCTTCAGGAAAGCGAACAAAGAAATACTCGCTCTTGATATAGATGCTCTTGTTGGGGAGTGCCTCAACAACCTTGCAGCAATTGTAAGCTTTAATTATTAGCAGTGAAGGAGAGTCTTGGCTCTTCTTGAAGCTAAGAAGGAAGGAGAGTTCTTTGAGAGAAGGAGGATGAGCTAGGTGCATCATGAAGATGATATAGAGAGAGTTGAGCAAAGCATAGCCATTTGGATGCACTTAGATAGGATCCAACCTGAGCTCTTGAAGAGATATTTTAAGAAACTTGTTAAAAGGGGGCACGGCTTCGGATAGACGCATATATCTAACTCGATGAGGTGCAGGTAGAAGTGATATAGTTGGAATATGCCCTAGGGCAATTATGTAATTTGTTACATATATCTAACTCGATAACCAAACTTGTTCGAAATAAAAGGCATTTTCTTTCTATTATATACTTGATATAATGAGTTATATTAATTAATTAATGTAAGTATATTTAATAGAAAATCCATAAATGGTATGTTTTGTGAAAATAATTACAAGGTGTTGTAACCATGAGTAATTTATCACAATGAAATTAAAACATACAGTTATAAATGTTCCTAGTTAAGATATATCGAGAATGAATATCGATACATCCATTGAGACTAGAGTAACTAACATTCTCCAAATGTTGGATGATGTATTACCCATGACTACGGGGGGCACCAAAGGTTTACGTACTGATGGTTATTGAATAATTATGGAATGACTCACTCGATAGTTTTATGTTGGTTAATAACACTAAGATCAAATAAAAAATATCGGTATGATAGAATTACCTAGTTCTCTTGACTTGAGAATACTATTGATCTTAAATGTGGAAACTCGGCTTTGATTATAGTTAAATCGTAGCACGTCGTCCATCAAGTGACTATAGTTGGGTCGAGTGGAAGCATTAGAAGTGAAACACTATTCAAGAGAGGATCTATCTCCTCAGTTATATGAGGTTAGTATCATGGTCAACTGATGTCAATTCAAACTCAAAGTCTCTAGAAAGAGCGGTTCGGTTAATAATAATTGTTATTATGAACTAAGGACTTTGTGTTTGGACTATAAAGTTGAATATGGATGATATTGGAATTTTGACCATTACCAAATTCCGTAAGTCCAAAGTGATATAGTTTTGACGAAGAGAATGGGTATGAATGTTTGTCACTACCAGGTAATGCTAAAATAATTAAAACTGGATTTGACCAAAAGATCACACCACAAGTTAAGGTAATGTGTGAACGTTAATATTCGAATTGTCCAATGTTAACCACTGACTGAATCTACACCTTTGAGTGGCACAATCATAATGATGGATACTTAGAATAAATCATATGATATAATTAATTTATAATCATTTTAAATTAATTAATATTTATAAAATATTGATTATTAAATTTTATTTGATTGGTTTATATACCATTAGCCTTTAATAAAGTGCGTAATAATAATTATAAATGCACGTATCGATATATGATATCAATAGATTGTTTAAACTGGATTTAAATGAAATAAATGCTAAGTGGGTTTGGGATCACTTAAGGCCCATAATTCCTCTATGTTTGGCCAGCCACATAAGAGAGAGAGAGAATAAGTTTTCAAAGAACAAATAAAGGGAAAAGAATAATAAAAAGAAGGAAAAAATCACTCTTTAATTGACATTGATTGCCTTCTTTAGTTCATTCTTTTCATGACCTTTTGGCAGTTATTCATTTTACTTTTATGTACTTTTATGGTTCACTCCTTCCTCTTTAATGGATGAAAGTATGAGAGCTTCCATGGCTTCAAAAACTCCCACAATCAAATACAAATCAAATCTACTCATTAAAATTGATTTATCCCTCTTGATCCTTGCAAAATCCGGAGGCTAATTTTTGAATCTAGGAACTTTGATTCATTGTTAAAGATGTGATTTATTGGCTACATCCAAGGGTGCTTTTCTTATTTAAATTCACCTTTTTATTTATACGATTGATATAATTTGATTTTCTATGATTTACATTGTTTGTACCAAAATTGGGCACAACACTCTTTGGAAGTGTTTGAAGAGATAAAATGAAGAAAGTAAATGTAAAAAGAGGATTATCTAACAAACACTCCAAACAATAATCAGAAAAAAAGCAAAAGAACGCAGAGATTTAGAGTGGTTTGGCTTGTTGCCTACGTCCACTGTGAAATGATTGACTTTTGCTTGCTAGTTACAACGGATTACAACAGTAAATTTCGAGTACAACAGTGACTTTTGAGTGCAACAATGGTTTCGGCAGAATCTGGACATCAAAGAGCAAAAAGATCCCTTTTCTGTAGGTTCTGGACTGCTATTTATAGGCGTAGGCTGTAAATATCTCGCTCAGATCTCGGAAGACCTCTTCTTGCACGTGGGTGGGCCCACACAATCGATCCTATAACATTTGCACTCGGTCCATGATCGATACGAACGAATTTTGTATCGATCGAAAGTTCGCCCAATCGAGTCGAAATCGATCATGAACATTCTTGAGGATGTACGCAAGCTCCTGTGAAAATTTGGTGGCATTTGGACTTGTAGATTTTGAGTTATGATCGATGCAAATTTGAATTTATTAAAGGCTGCTGAATTCGCATCGATCTGTGTCGCATCGCTCTGTTCGTATCGATCCGAGCATGTGCTTGCATGTTGACGTGGCGCTAATTTCTTGGATCGATCCACTTTCGATGCCAAATTGACCGAGTCTTTCCAGTGTTTACACCTCGTTCGTATCGACCTATCTTGGTCATGTTCGTATCGATCAGCTACACATCATTTCGTATCGATGTTTTGTGTTTAGTTCGTATCGATGGGAAGCATTCATCTCGTATCGATCGCTTAACAGTCACTTCGTGTCGATAGATGAATGATCCCTTCGTGTCGATCACAACGTAGTCTATTTCGTATCGATGTGAGATAATGACCTCATATCGACCTGTGGTCGATCGATACGAAGTGTGCTTGAAAACTAGATCGATGCGAAACAAACTTCCGTATCATTGCCGATGGATACAAAATAGACAGTGGCCGATCAATTCGAAGTCAGCGTTCTTGCTGAGGGATACGAAGAAGGTGGACTTCGATGGATGCGAAGTGGGATGGATGCAAGACTATGGATACAAAATGGGCCAACTCTGATGGATACGAAGGAAGCCGCCATTTGATGGATTCGAACAAGGCCAATGCTAATGGATTCGAACAAGGCCAATGCTGATGGATTCGAACAAGGCTGATGCGAGAGAAGTTGATTGATGGATACGAACAAGTTTACTTCCCTGGCTTGCATCGATCATATCTTGAGCATATGAATTCGGATTAACTTGAAATTTGGAACGTTGGCTTCCATAGCTTTGCCTGTCGTGTCATATCAATTGTAGCCCGATCCGGTCTCGGATAAAATTTGTCGGTATCCATAGGGAATCTATGTATAACCGATCTTCAGGACGAACTGTCCTTGGTTTCTAGTCAAGTTCTTGGTGTCACGGCCTCGCCAAAAGGCGGGATAACACACATCATGTTTTAATTATTCATCTTGCCACATGTAAATTAAATCTCCCTTATGTCTATTTTGATTAAAATACGTTTATTGTATTGTTCTGATTTAGACCCATGTTTGTTCATCATCTCCCTTTAGTGTATGTTCATGATAAATTGATGTATTTTGAATGTCGTATTACTTTTGATAACTTGACATTATTCTCTGTATTGCTTAGATCTATAAATTTTTACCACAGGTTTACATATGCCTACTTTGTCCAAATTTCTTTTATTTTGTTTTGGAAATTTATGAAATTGAAAACTTATTTTAAATATATTTTTTGTAATATAACTATAACATTTACATACTTAAATGCAAATGAATTGTATATGTTAAATTATCTACTATTTTGAAATTAATCTTTAATTTCATATGGTAAACAGTTGAATATAATTGTTTCATTCCATATCAACAAAACCCTTGATTTAAGATTAATGAATGAACATTAGTGCAAACTCTAATTCTTTGTGGTTTTCTATATCCAAGGTCTCATGTAAAATCTAAAGTACCGTTTCTATATCGGAGCCCAATAGCCTATGCGGTCAAAATTAGTCATGTTAGGGCTAACCAATAAAGCATGCCCACTTAGTACAGTGTCTAGAAAGGTAATGTCTAGGATTGGCATTGGGCAATCAGCTACCCTGTGTTAATACCTTAAATATAGCTTTTGATGACAACAACCATATAAATATAAATACTAATGTTTTATCAAGTTGTATAGTATATATTGTAGAATATTAAACGAGTACAAAATGATTAAACTTGAAGACTAATTAGTATAAAGACCAAGAATGTAGATTTAAAGATGATGATTAAGACTCAAGAGTTTAGAGACAAAAGACTTGAAGAGGTTAAGGGTTTAGTATAAGTCATTAGAACAAATTATAAAGTCCCTGATAGCGGATTTTGATCTTTATCACAAATTTCAAATCTTTGATATTTTAATCAAAAGAAATCATTTTAAATTCAAAATATATTATTACAACTATTTTATAAAAGTTTTTATGTGTTCAAAGTATTTAAACTTATGTTTAAAATTATTTTACAAAAAAATAGAAGTTTAAAACAATTTAAAAGAAAATTAATTTTCCAAAATTAACAATGGTATGTCGACATACCCCTCTTAGTCTGTCATACATGTATGTATGTTAGTCTGACTCCCACCAACGTTCGAACGTTCACGAGTTGTTGTCAGGTTTCATGCATCGAATTCCGTATCGACCCTCTCCTGAATCGATGTGAAGTTCGAGTTGTAACGACGCTTGGTGGTCGTTTTGCAATATCATTTCGTATCGATCCTCTCCTGGATTGATGCGAAAATTTAGAAAGTTATACTCGTCTCGATAACAATCGATACGAACTTAGTTATCGCTTTGATGTCGTTCGTAACGATGGGCACGAATCTTGGGTCGTATCGATACTTATTGGATACACTTGAGATGTGTGCTACAGGGCTTTGGTATCATACCCATGGTGGTTGAAAATTTTCTTTCGTATCGATGGGCGTGAATTTCGGAGTCTTGGTTTGATGGATACGAACTAAATACTTCGTATCGATAGCGTTCCGAATGGGTACGGACAATTCCCATGAGCTTTCCCTTTGTTGCTTGTTGCATGGATTCGAATGGGTTCCCGTGTATTGTTCGCACCGATAGGTCACTGGTTGATATGAGCGATGGCATTCTGGATCGATGGCAAACAGATACTGGCAATTGCGCCTGGGATCGGTGAGTGCGAATGGATACGAACAGGGCTTTCGTATCGGTGACACTAGAAACTGTTTTTATCGGTCGCTTATCAATGGGATATGAATCGTCACCCACCTTCCATATATAAACATGTGACTTTGTACTTAGAAGAATTTACTTGCTCATTTGTCTTCAGCCCTTCGTATCGATAGAAAACTTTGAGCAAACAGAACGAACTGCAGAAGTTTTTCGCCTCCAAACCATTTAGTGTTTTATCCTTAATTTAATCTGTTCAAACTAGGTAATTAACTAATTAAACTCCTCTAGGAATGACGAGACTTGAAACTTAATGCCATCCCATCCAAGGCCGTGGTTGATTTCGGCGTCGTCGATGATTGTAATGGAATTCGAGCTATTCGGAGAAGAAAGAGTATGGAGGGACGTTGATTCCCAATTTCGTATCGATGGAAGAAAGGAGAAGACTCGGCTTCATATCGATTTGTGGCATAAGGTTCGTATCGATGAAGAATTGATCGACAAAATGGTGAATTTTGCATCGATCAGGGGTGGTGACAATTCGTATCGACTCAAGGCTATTAACATGAAATCGAAGAGCCAAGGATCGATACGGAATCCAGGGTAGGCGATCGATACGAATCTCACAATTTTCGATCGATACGAAACACTATGTTACCCGATCGACACGAAGCAGAGTTTCGATCGACACAAAGTTAGTAAGCTTTTTTATTGATACAAACAAGACGTTTGCAATCGATACGAAATTAAGGCCTTTGTACCGAACGATCCGAGCTTTGACCTTGATGGATACGAACTTCATGCAAATCCGAACACTTGACTCTGATGAGCTTCGGCCTTGCATAACTGGACTTAACTACTAAACTGCATATTTGACTGCCTCTCGAAGCTCGTCGATGGAATTGTAACTTAACAAAATTTAATGAACTTTAACTTGGATCGATCTCCAAAGTCTGGATGGCACAGTTGTGACGGTCAGCGGTGATGGTCACTCTGGTTGAAATTTTAAGTCTTATCGTTCGAACATCTTTCAATCCCGTAGAATTTCTCAAGTATTATGTAGCACTGCACTGCACAACACATTCACACACTTCACACTGGGGAACACACGGGCTTATTATCATCTAATGATGGGTTTTGATAAGTTGATTAGTTATGGAGCCTACAAGCTCGCAACAGCAGGATCCTTAGAGTTCATCTCCCTTAGTCATAGAGATACCGGTCATCGCGGTCGAAGTTATTGATCCAGCTCCGGACGAGCTGCCTGGTGCCAGGTTTATCATGAACCCACAAGATTCTGTGCCGTCCAACATCTCTGAAGATATGTTGGGGCGGATATGCCTAAGGCATGGTCTACCGTTGGACGACGTCTTATTACCGGGACCGAATGATAGACCGCATGCTCCCCCGAAAGGGTTTACTGCCTTCAACAGGCATTCATGTACAGTCGGGACGCTTCCTCCATTCAATCAATATATTCGGGAAGTGTTGTCTTTCTTCGGAATTGCCCCATCACAATTACATCCCAATGGATACGCGTTGTTGAACAGTCTATTCATTGTATTCATGGAGCATCTTTTTCGACCCCCGACTCCAATCGAAATTAGATACCTTTTTAATGTTAAGAGTTGGGGAGATTGCCCTTCTTTCACATTCCTGGAGGCGGTCAGGAATTGTCAAGTTGTGACTGGTGCATTAACCAGACTGAGCTACTTCAAAACTGAGTAGTTCTATGTTCGATGCCCCACAAGGTTCGCTAGTCGATGGTTAGCCAGACGTAAGTGTTGCACTTGTTTTAGTAGTTAACGAGATAACCATAGTTGATGTTGAGACTAATATTGTATTTCCTCTGCAGCTGCAGTTCCACGACCCGAAGGTGCTCACTTCAAAGAAGTAGTGCGAATTCTCCAGGAAGTGCCGAGTGAAATGAGAGATCTTGACTCGGTGCTGACAGACAGAAACCTAAGGATTGTTGGGCTGATCGAACGAAAACAAAGCATAAGACTTGAAGGAGTCCTTAGGGCAGCCCCGACAAAGCGGGTAAAGCGCAAATCGCCCGGGGTCATAATTGCTGAGGAGGGCGATGAAGAACACACGCCTACGAACGATGAACCCGTGGCCGAGCCTTCTGACAGTTTTCAGGGTTCGGAGGGAAGGAGAAAAGGCAAGGCAGTTGCACACAAACGTCATAAATCTTCGAGATGGAAATCTGTAGTTATGTCCCTACCAACCTCCGGCATTAGAATTTCGAAGGCTCCTCCCTTGCAAGTAGAGAACCCTTTTGAAGGACTTGCTGATATTCTGATTCCGGACTATGTGTCATTTCAACACGACATCGGATTGGAGGGGCTTCAAAGTGCTCTAGATTTAAGCGAGTCTCTGCCCATCAGTGTGGCCGACATTACAGGTTAGTTGGGGGGTTGCACACACATACACACTTCACGGCACTACACGGTTTCCAGACTTAAGTCGCTTGCTACGAGAATTCACTAACTTCGTTCTTCTTTTACTTTACAGATACGATGAATAGGTGAGATTCTATGCTCGGCAGTCTCCGTTCAGCATGCTAATCATTGAGTTTGTATTCTGAGTCCCGTTGGAGGGACGATGACAGAAACCGCGATCACGGTTATTCTTGCCAAGAGCGCTACGAGAGGGATAGAGATAGGGATAGGGAATACTGATACCGATCCCGATCGCGTTCTCCACTTCCTCGAGTCGCTACATAACCTTCTATTCACAGTTCACATCCCTCGGAGGCTCCACGCCAAAAACCATCATCTCATGCCCCAAGGTCTGAGTCTTAGCATCGTAGGACTGAGACCAAACCTCCCACTATTGCTGAACAGGCCATCACTGAGCCCACCGGGGAAGGGGCTATCAGAATTGCCCAATTAAGAAAAGATTTTCCGAACATATGTTTTGACGGCTTCATCTTCCCCCCTCACTTAAAGAAAATTCCATCGGAAGCAGATACCATGATGCATGACTATATTCATGATATCTACACCCAATATAAGGAGTGGATGAAAGCCGCAGACAAAGCATCGGCAGTGGCCTTCAAGCGGGAAAATGCAATTGAGAAACTAGAAACTGAACTCGCTCAGAAGGACCGCATTATCCAAGTGCTCAATGATGAAGCCGAATCTTCCCGGAAATCCGAGATGGAGGTCACCCAAATAGCTGATGAGGCAACCCAATCTATGGAGAGAATGCGACAAACGCATTTCGCTTTGGTGGAGGAGATGGGCCACCGAAACATCACTGTCATAGCCGAACGGGATGCTGCTCTGAAAGAACTTAACGAGCTCAAAACCAAATTTTTTGAAATCACCAAGGAGAAGGATGATGCAAATAGAGTAGCTCAGGAGGCGTGTGAACAGGCCGTAGTGCTTCGAGGCGAATGGGATGAGGAAACGGCTAAGGTCCGGAAAGTGGAGGCTAAGGTGGAAGATGGGGTTAAGATGGCGGAGGCCAGGCTAGAGGCTGATATTGAGGATCTACTCATTACTTATAATGCTAACGCCTTGAAGCATAGGAGCCTAGCCTGGCTTGATAATTATCCAACACATCTGTATAACGCCTGGGGCCGTTTAGTAGGAGATGAAAAGGCTGTGCATTAGGGCGAATCAGTTGATGAATTTGAGCTTGAAAACCGAATGCTGAATGAAGACGAGCGAAAAATTATCCATGATACAATGATCTCATATGAGAAGGAGAAGCTCGGCGCTCAGCATTTGGAAGTTGGAGAAGGCTCTGGTGCCAAGCATCATGATATAAGTTCAGAAACTCTCTTGCCGACTCAGCCTGAATCCATACATATGGTTGATCCTCAGCCTATTCCTGCTTATAACCCGGATCAACCACAGTTATCTCCGGCCCGCGAGCAAATCTCCGAGGCTGTTCAACCACTCACGAGTCAAACTGAGGAAGGTACTCTGAACATTCTCTGTGCTTATCCGAAATCGGAATCATTACTTAAAATAATTACTAACAGTCCTTCCTTTACTCTTATCCAGTGATTGGAGCAACATCGGTCGTGCCTCCTGCAACTCAAGAACAACACCAAGCGTAGGATGCCATTATAACTGAAGCGACCACCACAACGACCACGACACCGACTGATGGAGCGTAGGGGAACACACTTATTTTTGATGAGCAGATGATGGAGGAACTCCTCGGTCATCACAGTGACCCTTTTGCAGACTTGCCGTTCGTTATGGGTGGAAGTGTTCCAATGACAAGTTCCTCGGCCCCAACTACGCTCCAACGGTGCGCAAACACTTCACGAGGAGGAAATCCTAGCTAAAATCAATGCTGAGATGGAGGCAGCCGCGCAGGGCAGCGGTTTTGGCGGTGGAATGGCTGGACCCGGTCCAGCCCCTTTGCGGATGATATCTCCAAGAGGAACGATCGTTGAGACGAGTGTGCCTATCCCGCCTCCTACTGTTGATCATGTTCCTCCGACTCCGACTTCAGGGAGCGTTCCAATACATATGAGTTCAGAGGAGGAAATTGATATAATGCCCATGACTGGAGATCGGCCGCCAAAAAGCAAGGGTTCAAAAAGAAAACCGAGTGAGAGCTCCAGCGGGTCCACACCGAAGAGGAAACCGAAGAAGAAAAAAGAGTAGATCCATCTCTTCGGCTCATTTTTGAGTAGATAGGAATTTCTTTAGCTTTTGTAGGCCGTGTATAGATGTGGGTTCGACTTTAGGATTTCGTTCGCACTCCAGGAATGGCGAATCTATCAGGATCGTGGATGGTCGGTTCACATCCACCCCGAGTTAGCAAGCGAGGTCGTTAGATGGACGGATCCATCCTCCTTAAACTTGGTTAAGATATGGGTGAATTCATTAGGTGGATGGATCCACCCTCTTCGAGACCGTATTTGTAAGTTTATACCCCAGTTCACACTTTGGGAACCTGAAGTTGGTTAAAGGATTGTCGTATATCAATCCTTTTTTGACTTCAATGTGATGGCTTGCCCCCGAGCTCGGGTTTCACTTAGCGAGTAACCGGTCGTATCACAGTCACTCCCTATTTGAATAAATTCCACCGTTGGGTGGAATTTAGCACTCCGTGCATAGTGATAGTTGTACGATGCATTCTATAAATCATAGCTCTGGCTCGAAGAGATTGCATTTTATTGCCGAAATAAGAAAATACAAATCAGTTGCCTTATTACAAATTTAAATTTCGAAATGCAGAAACAAATTGCAAATGAAAAATAGACTGAATAAATAAAAAGAGCCTGTCATGTGTAGTAGCGACGGAGGCTTTCGCTGTTCCAGGGTCTCGGAAGGGTGAGACCGTCAACGGTCGATAATTTGAATGTACCATCTCCGAGCTTTCGTTCAATAACATATGGCCCTTCCCAAGTTGGCTTCATATGCGAAGGGACCGGGTAAATTCTCTTAAGGACGAGATCGCCGAGTACAAAGGTTCGGGGTCGGACCTTTGCATTGTACAATCGGGCGACTCGACTTCGGTATGCGGCCGCCCTCAAATCAGCTTCTTCACGCTTCTCATCCAATAAATCCAGAGATTCAGCAAGTAATATAGCATCTGTCTTCGGATCATAGCATGTCACACGATGAGAAGGCACTTCTAGTTCGACTGGAATAACAGCTTCTGAACCATAAGAGAGAGAAAATGGAGTGTGACCGGTCGCGGACTTGTGGGTTGTTCGGTAAGCCCATAAAGCCATAGGAAGTTCATCGACCCACTTGCCCTCCCGGCCTTTTCCAATCGTTTCTTCATAATAGACTTTATAGCTTTGTTAATAGCTTCGACTTGTCCATTCGCTTGAGGGTGTGCGACTGCAGAGAATTTCTTATGAATGTGGAATCGTTGACAAAAATCCTTAAATTCAACACTGTCGAATTGGGTCCCGTTATCAGTGATGATAGTATGTGGGAGACCAAATCAGCAGATGATGTTGCGCACTACAAAGTTGATCACTTTCTTTGTTGTGATTGTAGCAAGGGGTTCAGCTTCCGCCCACTTGGTGAAGTAATCAACTGCTACGATGGCGTACTTCGCACCACCTTTGGCTAGAGGTAGAGAGCCAATAATGTCAATGCCCCATACTGCAAACGGCCATGGGCTGACCATTTGAGTTATTTCGGTAGGTGGGGCCCTCGGAATCCGAGCGTGCTTCTGGCATTTGTCACACTTTCGGGCGTAATCCGATGCATCGTGATTTACGGTTGGCCAATAGTATCCATACCTGAGCACTTTCTTGGCAAGGGCTTGCCCCCCGATGTGATCGCCACATTCTCCTTCGTGCACATCACGCAATACGTGTTTGATTTCATCGTGGGTGATACATCGGAGTAAAGGGACAGAATATCCTCTTTTATACATAACTCCATTCTGAATAGTGAATCGTGAAGCTTTTCGAAGAACCTGTCTCTTTTCACTCTTGCGCTCTGGCAGGATCCCGTGCTCAGGATAATCTCTGAACGAAGTCATGCATGACTCCTTATCGCGATCAACCTCAAATATCCAATCTGTCTCCATTCGATCGATGCTCGAGGAAGCTAATGTCTCTATGGGAACGAGTCCCATTTGTTGTGCCTTGCCTGTACTGGCTAACTTTGCTAATGAGTCTGCCTTTTGATTGCGCTCTCGGGGTATGCAGTAGATGGCATAATAATCGAACTGATTCAATATCTCCTGGACTCAAGCTAAGTAAGCAGCCAGCCTTCAGTCTTTGTCCTGGTATTCCCCCCGGACTTGACACACGACCAATTGTGAATCACAATAAATCTCCATAGCAATGATTCTCAAATCTCTGGCAAGTATCAATCCGGCAAGTAAGGCTTCATACTCAGCTTCGTTGTTGGTCGCACGAAAATCAAACTTTAAAGCATAGCAAATAGATCGACCTTCAGGAGTTTCAAGCACAACCCCTACACCTGAGCAACGGTCATTTGATGCACCATCGGTATGCAGCTTCCAGATATACTCGAGAGATTCATTAGTTTCGGGTAAGTCCTCTGGGACGGTAAATTCAGCTATGAAATCTGCTAGGACTTGTCCTTGAATGGCTCGCCTTGGAGTGTAAGTAATGTCAAACTGACTTAACTCGATATTCCATTTGAGTAACCTACCAGAAGTCTCAGGCCGCGTAAGGACCTGTCGTAACGGCTGGTCGGTGTAAACGATAATATGATGAGCCTGGAAATACGGACGGTGCTTCCTTCAGGCAATAACCAGATAATAAGCCAACTTCTCTAGCTTCGGATAATTTCTCTTAGCTCCTGTTAGTCATTTGCTAATATATTAGACCGGCTTTTGTATTCGGTCTTCCTCCCAAATTAGGGCAGCACTGATTGCGTTTTTTGATACCGCCAAATAAATGTACAATTTCTCGTTATCGATAGGCTTTGACAAAATTGGCGGTGTGGAGAGGTGTTGAATTAGTGCTCGGAATGCGCCCTCACATTCCGTAGTCCATTCGAAATTTCGTTTCCCTTTTTGGATCAGATCAAAGAAAGGAATGAATTTGTCAGTAGATTTTGAAATGAACCTGCTCAGTGCTGCTACTTTCCCGTTGAGGCTCTGGACTTGCTTTATAGTTCTCGGAGTTTCAAGGTTTCTAATCGCCTAGATCTTTTCGGGATTGGCTTCGATTCCTCGAGCGTTGACGATAAACCCAAGGAATTTTCCTGATGCGACCCCAAAGTGACATTTCAACGGATTAAGCTTCATTCTGTATTCTCGGAGGATATTAAACATTGACTCTAGGTCTTTGATATGATCAGTGGAAAATCGCGACTTGACTAGCATGTCGTCCACATATACCTCCATGGTTTTTCCAATCTGGTTAGCGAACATCCGATTAACTAACCGTTGATAAGTTACCCCGGCGTTTTTGAGTCCAAAACGCATAACCTTATAGCAATAAAGCCCAATATTGGTTACGAAGCTGGTATGCTCCTGGTCGGGCAAGTGCATGGGTATTTGGTTGTAGCCCGAATACGCGTCCATGAAGGAAAGGAGTTCATGTCCAGCCGTTGAATCTACAAGCTGATCAATTCGAGGAAGTGGAAAACTGTCTTTGGGGCAGGCTTTATTCAGAACAGAGTAATTGATGCACGTTCTCCATTTCCCATTTAGCTTTCAGACAAGTACATGGTTAGATACCCATTCCGGATACAATGCATCTCGAATAAATCCATTCGATTTAAGCTTATCTTCCTTAAGGGCGGCAGATCTCCCTGGATCCATACCATGCCTTTTTTGTTTGACCGGGACGTGCCGCGGGTCAATGTTCAATGCGTGGCTCGCGATGTCCGACGAGATCCCACACATGTCAGAGTGCGTCCAGGCAAACACGTCAAGGTTTGCCCGGAGCAATTCAACCAATTTCTCTTGCATTTGTTGACTTAGCTGAGATCCAATCTTTATCATTCTAGAATCATCGCTATCATCGATCGAGACATCGATCGTCAGTTCGGCCGGAGAAGCTTGATTGTCTTTACTTTCGTCTTCACTTTTGGTATCTCTCGGATCAAGATCTCTTTGGAATTGGTTGGGGTGCCCGAACCTAGGCCCAGGCGTCAATTGTCAATTTTCAACAAAGCGGACGCAGAGAGATTCCTCTACTCCCTTCCCTTTTTCTCTTCGCTGCGCATCTCGCAGCTCAGCAACATAACAGGCTCGTCTAGGAGCCTGATCTCCTTGAACGACTCCAACCCCATGATCGGTGGGGAACTTCAGAGTCAGACACCATGGGGCAATCGCAGCTCTGAACTCAGCTAGGGCCGGTCGGCCCAAGAAAGCATTATATGGCGAGTCTATATCCAACACCACAAATTGTAACATCCGGACTCTCCGATGATCTCCAATTCCTAACTCCACTGGCAATTCCACCACTCCAACGGGTATGGTCGCACTCCCATTGAAACCATGGATGCGGTACTGACAAGGTTTCAAATCTTTAGCCTCCATTTTCATCTGGTCATAGGCTCGCTTGAACAATATATTCACAGAACTTCCACTGCCTACCAAGATCCTCTTCATCCAAGCAGGACCTACTTGAGCTGATATGACAAGTGGATCGATGGTTGGGGCTTTGATCCTGTCGGCATCTTTGTCTCGGAAGACGATGTCGTCAGTCATCATCTTCTGTTGCTTCGTCGGAGCCCCATCTTCCAAACTACTACAACACTCGAAGCTCGCATGCCTAATAGAGCTGGCATACGACACCATTTCCTTCCAGCTTCGGTCTGCTGGATGAGGACCACCACTAACAGTATTTATCACTAACCTCCCGTAAGTACGAGCGGGTTCCTCCTGTCTTGCCTGACTCGGTACATGATTCTGACACCTCCAGACTACGGTGCCCGTACAAACTGCTCCAACTTTCTCTCTCTTATCAACTTTTCGATGAGATCCTGCAAGTGACGGCACTCATTCGTGTTATGGCCGTAGCTTTCATGGAATCTACAAAACTTCCCTGTTTGAATCTATTTCTCCGATGACTGTTTCGGAGCAGGTTTTTTATATTGAATAGTATTGCAGGTCTGTAAATACACATTTTCCAGCGATGTATTCAAAGGAGTGTAGTTATCAAACATAGGAGCCCTACGTCATGGACCACGATTCTGATCCCGTTTCCTATTTTGATTACCATTGCCTTTCTGCGGATTTTTTTTATTCTAAATGTTCAATTGCACTTTCCCGGAGCTCTCCCCGGATTGTTTAACAACAACATTACTCTGAATTCCTTCCATACTAGGCCATGCATCATCCTTTTTCCTAGACTGTTTCGCATCCTCCCTTCTTAAGAATTGGGCTGCCTTAGAGTAGAAACGGTCCAATGACGCAAGAGGTTTTCCGGCCAACCAGTTACCGAACTCAAAATCGGGATCAATCCCTTTAGTCAATGCCATTAGAATGGATTTATCATTAGGGTTGCTGATCTCAGCGCACACAGCATGAAACCTCTCTAAATAACGTCTGAGTGTCTTTCCAGGAGCTTGAGTGACACTAGACAAAGTATTAACATCTTTCGGTCTTGCGACATGCATGCGAAACTGCTTAATAAAATTTGTTGCCAACTGGTCAAAACAAGAGATAGATCGAGGTGGTAAACGGGTAAACCACATAGTTGCTATGCCCCTTAGAGAGATCGGGAAGCTTTGGCACTTAACTGCATCATCAGCTCGTGCAACATTCATTAACCATTCATACTTCAGGATATGTTGATTAGGATTAGAACTCCCTTCATAAACGGGTAAAGTCGGCATCCTGAATCGTCGAGGTGGTTCAGCATAGAGTATCTCATCAGTAAAAGGGGTATGACTCCGGGAGATTTTCCAGTCGTCATTGCTAAGACCCTGACTCTCACGGATCATTTGACTAATCATCGTCGGAATGTCGGGCATCTAGACATGAGCATGTTGGGCCAAGGTGTGGTCGGGTTCCACAATGCGAGGAGGGGCCGGTTGTGAAGACCCAAATTATTGAGATAAAAATAATTTTGAAAAAAAAATGGAAATCAATTAATAGAAAAATATTTAAAGGATAAACAGTTTGAAAATAAACATCAAGGATGAGTGAAATAAATAAGTAAGTGGATAATTGTTTTTTTTTGGCAAGGCATAAGTGGATAATTGTTTTCTAATAAATAAACATGAAAAGGAGATAACTAAGTATGAATGAATTTTAAAATTCACATATCTTATATATACTATATATAAGTAGTCAGGGGTTTAAAGTGACAAAATAAATTCTATGATAATTAAAATATAAGAAACCAGTTTAGTATTGATTGTGCATAAATACATTTTTATAAATCAAGAGAAAATAAATGGGCCGAAAGATTAGCAAG
The DNA here is from genome assembly GCA_030737815.1 of Allium fistulosum. Lineage (NCBI taxonomy): Eukaryota > Viridiplantae > Streptophyta > Magnoliopsida > Asparagales > Amaryllidaceae > Allium > Allium fistulosum. The sequence continues at coordinate 1,184,635,063 of CM060904.1, read as the reverse complement.
GAATCAATATATGTGTAAACACTATAGGTTTAAGAAAATATATATGGAAGAAAAGCCACATGAAAATAGTGTGAGACATGCAAATAGCATGTACACAGAAAAGTAGTGAAGCAACTGCTTTTATCAGAAATGGGAATCAAAAGAAAATGGCATAATTAGCCATAAACATACATACAAAATTCTTTTATTTTTGTAAGGATAAAATGGGTTTTTCCTCCATTAGAACCCTAGCTAAATGATTTAAATCAAGGGGGAAGCAGTAGTTTTCTCTGAGGGAAAAACATAAACATATTTTCAAAAAAAAAAGAGCAAAACTCACACTGTCTTCAAGCTTAAGCATTCTCATGGAAGAGAAGAGGAAGGTGAGTGATTAATCACTTATGAGATTTGAGGCATTAAGACCCAAGTTAAGGGCAGCCAAGTTATTTTATATAAAAATTATATTATGTTTTACTGTTTGATTTTATTCTCTGAATGAAAATATTGATCATGGATGGTATTCTGGTTGAATTTTTGGTTGAGATTTTAATCTGTTTTGATCTGTTGTGATGGTTTCAATTTTTGTTTTGAAATATAGATAATTAAACAAATACTCTAATCACTGAAATAGATTTTATATTCTGGTTTATATATGAAAATGAACTAAATGTTTTACTGAGAAATAGGGTATCAATGAAAAAAAAGAAGTAGGCAGTGTGAATAATGAGATTCATGCTTATGCCTAGTTTATATTAGAATTGATATGAACAAAGCAATATTATATATATGTGCTGATTTGTTCAGATCATAAGTCAACATGTTTTTATGGGTTTTTCTCAAAAACCATATCCTATGTTCACAGTAAAAATAAATATAGTATTCCATATGACTTCATCAGATTTAGGCAAGCAATGGGAAAATTTCTAGAAATAAATATATAAGTAGGATGAAGACAATATGATTAAGCAAAAACGACTTTGAAATGAGATGTACAATTTTACATGAATGTTTTGTATGTTTGGATGTAATCATTGAGTGAGTTTATTAATTTTTGACTTATGTAATGAAGGAAAGAACATAAGCATCTCTGGAATTAAAAAGAAAAATTCCTTAGAAAATAAATAAGCATGGTCTCTAAATTATAAAATAATTTAGGAGTAGTGCCTTGATCTATTCATCATCAGGTGGATGATGGGTATGTGCATGACTTGCTTAAGTCCTGTAGGCCTCTGTGTAAAGGGTTAACAGAACTGAGCCCCTTTGCAATGCACACATGGTGTTCAATGGCAAGATTTCAGACCAAATAAAATATAAATGAGATTGAGAAATTGAGCTATGGAACTTAGGGAGTTAATCAATAGGAGCTTGTACATGTACAACTGAATGAAGTGGATGGATGAATGCTTGGGTGTATGTTTGTTAGATAAGCTTACATATATACAGATACTCAGATTTTAATATGAATTTGAATAGCATTACACATATCAGCTCTCTGCACAGTCATAGGAATTTACAAGTTATTTTAATCCCTGATTTCACTCACACCAGAATTTATTTCTGACCCTATTTGTTGCCTTTGCAATATTTGGGATGTCTCATTTTTATTGAGGCAGCTCAAAGTATTGCTGCAGGGAAAGATGCATGAGTAGCTTGCTTGTATGGATATCTGGAGATCTTGATGAATTTAAAGTGTTTAAGAAAAGTAGCAGTATTATTATAATGAATAAGTTAGGCAAAACTCTATTATGCTTTAAGTATTTCCAGAATTGAAATTTGCTTGTTTTCTTGCAAAGGACATGTAAAAACAGAAGTATTATATGTGCTTGTGGATTATTGATTTAAGTAACATATGTGCTTGTGAGTTATGAATTTAAGTAATAGATTCTGAAGTAATCTGATATGTGGATATGTTCTCCTTGACATATTTGTTTGACTTCAGTTATAATATTGAAGTTATTCTTGAATAAATATGTGCCAAGGTTTTAAGTGAATGGGTAGAATAAGGTCTTGGTTAACCAGTAGAGCCTAATCATGACTTGTAATTGATACAAGCACATGCAAAAGCTTTAAGACATAGCCTGTAATCCTATCTGGGCATTTGATTTTCCAGTAAAAAACTTGTATTGCTTTGTGTAATAAGTTCATATGTATGCTTGGTACCTGTAGGCTTCACTGCAACTATACTTAACTAAATCCTATTATCTAGATACTTGATTCAAGTCTGGTTGCATTTGGTTATAGTCAAACCTGTTGTAGTTTGTGGTATCATGTGGTCATGTTTGTAATAAGCATGTCCATTATTCCACTGTTTATTGATCACAGTCATTTGTTCTACTACTTGGAGATTCATCAATTGTCTTCACCATATGTTCATCTGAAAGTTTTGCATTGATCTGATTTTTGTCATTTCCTTGATCATACTGTCTCCATGTATATGCTAAGCCTTCATTTAGTATGAGTGTTTGTGTTTGCACTTTGCTCAAATGTATTGTTTTCCTCTGCTTGACCTTTAAACCAAGTTACCACCTTGATATTCATCTGATCATTGCATACTTTATAAAATGTGATATGAGCATATTTCCTGACATAAAATTGTTTGTGTTTGAAATATGCATGAGTAGTTATAAACACCCTTTATTTAATCTAAAACAATAAGTATTAAATTACAAAATCCCAGAAATCAAATGTATGGCTTGTAAATCCAGGAATCAATTAATTTGAGAAGTAAAACAAGAAAATAATAAGTGGTAATATTTGAACTAAATATTAATCAAGCTTGAGTTCAAAAGAAGAAGATTAAAAAGTAGAAATGGCTATGTGACACCAAATCTCTGAAATATGAGAAATACTGTGTGATTGAATTTCTTTGCTAATTCAAATACTCTGATAAGCAAGGAAACATTTATATATCTTCATATATATAAATGACATGATTTGATTTATATACTAATATTTTTATATTGGTAAATTCTGGATCTTGGGAAAAAATTAATTGAAAGAAGTGATCCATTGTTTTATATTGTGTAAAAAAAACTCATTAGAAAATCATTAAAAATAAATGCAAAAGAAGTGGGTCACTTCACCGGTCGCTGTCTACAGTTCATGTCTCACCTCCTTGGTTCTATGTCTTCGGGGACATAAGGCTCGGGAGTATGGTTGCGTTGTGGCGGGTCGGATCCGTTTGGTTCCAAGCGTCAACTCCCAAATCGGTGGCAGTGGTAGTGCGGTTGTCAGTAATATGGTATGGGGCAGCACCTCCTCAGGAAGAGGGTACACTCTGATGGCTGGTTGACGGGCCAACTCTCGGTTGCCCAAGATCCAATGTATGCAGATGCCCAGTGGCCTGTGTGTAACTTTCGTCCAGTCACGGGCGCGTGGATGTTTGATGGTAGTCAGAAAAGGCTGAACTCTCGCAGGATGAATATGAAGCCTGATCCCTCCTGGATCTCCTTCATCGTTGACGGTTCAGTTGGTTGGTCAATTCCGCATTAGCACGGAGCTGTTGAGTGAGCTGTTGGCGGCTCTGAGTCAGTTCTTGCATTAGCATATGGAATTCTTCCCTGGTGACAGGGCCTTGCGGATCTGATGGTCCGGCAGCATTCTAGTCGGTAGGAGGTGGTTGTATGGGGTTCTGCCTGTCCCGTCCTTCTGGATCAGCGGCAGTTGAGGTAGTCCTTGTGTTAACCATGATGGATAGCGAAGCTCTTTCCTAGATTTGATGCAAATCTGAATAGGATGGAAGAACATTTAACTTGAAGCTGGATCTTCTTCTTAGATTTATGCAATCCAATATCGATAGTAGATCCAACGAGCAGGAGAAAAACAGGGATCTCTCAGTGAAAGCACCAAAGTTTTTGTACCAAAATTGGGCACAACACTCTTCGGAAGTCTTTGAAGAGATAAAATGAAGAAAGTAAATGTAAAACGAGGATTATCTAACAAACACTCCAAACAATAATCAGAAAAACAGCAAAAGAACGCAGAGATTTAGAGTGTTTCAGCGTGTTGCCTACGTCCACTTTGAATTGATTGACTTTTATTAGATTTTGCTTGCTGGTTACAGCGGATTACAATAGTAAATTTCGAGTACAACAGTGACTTTTGAGTGCAACAATGGTTTCGGCAGAGTCTGGACGTCAAAGAGCAAAAAGATCCCTTTTCTGTAGGTTCTGGGCTTCTATTCATAGGCGTAGGCTACAAATATCTCGCTTAGATCTCAGAAGACCTCTTCTTGCACGTGGGTGAGCCCACGAAATCGATCCTATGACATTTGCACTCGGTCCGTGATCGATACGAATGAATTTCATATCGATCGAAACTTCGCCCAATCGAGTCGAAATCAATCATGAACATTCTTGAGGATGTACGCAAGCTTCTGTGAAAATTAGGTGGCATTTGGACTTGTATATTTTGAGTTATGATCGATGCAAATTTGAATTTATTAAAGGCTGCTGAATTTGCATCGATCTGCGTTGCATTGCTCTGTTCGTATCGATCCTAGCATGTGCCTGCATGTTAACGTGGCACTAAATTCTTGGATCGAACCACTTTCGATGCCAAATTGACCGAGTCTTTCCAGTGTTTACGCCTCGTTCGTATCGACCTATCTTGGTCCTGTTCATATCGATCAGCTATGCCTCATTTCGTATCGATGTTTTGTGTTTAGTTCGTATCGATGGGAAGCGCTCATCTCATATCGATCGCTTAACAGTCACTTCGTATCGATAGATGAATGATCCCTTTGTGTCGATCACAACGTAGTCTATTTCGTATCGATGTGAGATAATTACCTCATATCGACCTGTGGCCGATCGATACGAAGTGTGCTTGAAAACTAGATCGATGCAAAACGAAATTTCGTATCATTGCTGATGGATATGAAATAGACAGTGGCCGATCGATTCGAAGTGCGCCTGCTTGCTGAGAGATACGAAGAAGATGGACTTCGATGGATGCGAAGTGGGATGGATGCAAGACTATGGATATGAAATGGGCCAACTCCAATGGATACGAAGGAAGCCGCCATTTGATGGATTCGAACAAGGCCAATATTGATGGATTCGAATAAGGCCAATGCTGATGGATTCGAACAAGGCTGATGCGAGAGAAGTTGATTGATGGATACGAACTAGTTTACTTCCCTGGCTTGCATCGATCATATCTTGAGCATATGAACTCGGATTAACTTGAAATTTGGAACATTGGCTTCCATAGCTTTACTTGTCGTGTCATATCAATTGTAGCCCGATCTGGTCTCGGATAAAATTCGTCAATATCCATAGGGAATCTGTGTATAACCGATCTTCGGGACGAACTGTCCTTGGTTTCTAGTCAAGTTCTTGGTGTCACGGCCTCGCCAAAAGGCGGGATAATACACATCATGTTTTAATTATTCATCTTGCCACATGTAAATTAAATCTCCCTTATGTCTATTTTGATTAAAATATGTTTACTGTATTGTTTTGATTTAGACCCATGTTTGTTCATCATCTCCCTTTAGTGTATGTTCATGATAAATTGATGTATTTTGAATGTCGTATTACTTTTGATAACTTGACATTATTCTCTGTATTGCTTAGATCTATAAATTTTTACCATAGGTTTACATATGCCTACTTTGTCCAAATTTCTTTTACTTTGTTTTGGAAATTTGTGAAATTGAAAACTAATATTAAATATTTTTTTGTAATATAACTATAACATTTACATACTTAAATGCAAATGAATTGTATATGTTAAATTATCTACTATTTTGAAATTAATCTTTAATTTCATATGGTAAACAGTTGAATATAATTGTTTCATTCCATATCAACAAAACCCTTGATTTAAGATTAATGAATGAACATTAGTGCAAACTCTAATTCTTTGTGGTTTTCTATATCCAAGGTCTCATGTAAAATCTAAAGTACCGTTTCATTCCTAAACTAAAAGTTTAATGAAAACTGTCATAACATTGGCTATAAATGTATATATTCTCGTATTATATGTTACATTGTTTGCAAATATATGTTGTTTAGATCTAAATTATTAAATTGTAATAATCATGCATATGGAAATATACATGTTTAGTTTAATTCAAATTTGTGAGTGGATTTCGTGCAATAATGTAAGCTTTTGTTGTCAAACCTTTCTTTAATTGAAATCACTCCGTTAACGTTAATTTTGGATTTCAATTTACTTAAAATAACTAATAGGGTTCCACTTTATACATACATATACATATAAGTATACATACATACATGTATGTATTTATGTATGTATGTGTATATCTATAATTATAATGAATGCATACATATATTTCATTAATCAAAAACTTGGATAATAAAGGCGTCTGTAAATTTGGTTGATAAGTTATAAATGTCATTTAATATATTAATTATTACAATTAAAATGGAAGAGAAATGAAAGGTTTCTTTCTCTTCATATATTGTCATATCTTCTCTTTATTAGTTACATAGAGTAAGAGAGGGAAACAAAAGGTTTCCTTCTTTAAATTCATTTATCCATGTTTCATTTACACATATATACTCCACTTATACTGCACTTATACTTCACACAAATGAATGTATTTGATACATTTATTATAATACATATAATTTTAAGTTATATTTAAATCTCCATTTTAACAGTTTGAACCACATAAGATTTTATTTAAAATTATATTAGATTAGATCTAATATTATTTAGACTACATAAGCCCAATAAAGATCCAAAATGGTATTTTTTTTTTAAATTCACTCATTTCTTCTACTCCTAGCTACACTAGTTCCTACAATGATATCGGAGCCAAATAGCCTATGCGGTCAAAATTAGTCATGTTAGGGCTAACCAATAAAGCATGCCCACTTAGTACAGTGTCTAGAAAGGTAATGTCTAGGATTGGAATTGGGCAATCAGCTACCCTGTGTTAATACTTCAAATATAGCTTTTGATGACAACAACCATATAAATATAAATACTAATGTTTTATCAAGTTGTATAGTATATATTGTAGAATATTAAACGGGTACAAAATGATTAAACTTGAAGACTAATTAGTATAAAGATCAAGAATGAAGATTTAAAGATGTTGATTAAGACTCATGAGTTTAGAGACAAAAGACTTGAAGAGGTTAAGAGTTTAGCATGAGTCATTAGAACAAATTATAAAGTCCCTGATAGCGGATTTTGATCTTTATCACAAATTTCTAATCTTTGATATTTTAATCAAAAGAAAATATTTTAAATTCAAAATATATTTTTACAACTATTTTATAAAAGTTTTTATGTGTTCAAAGCATTTAAACTTATGTTTAAAATTATTTTACAAAAAAATAGAAGTTTAAAACAATTTAAATGAAAAATAATTTTCCAAAATTAACAAGGCTATGTCGACATACCCCTCTTAGAATGTCGACATAGCGACCCTTGGTTGCTTTTTTTAATTTTTGAAAAGAAGTATCTTTTGGGTGCACTTCTTCATGAATGGATACTTTTGTTCATTCACTATATAAAGAGGAGTGCAAAGGAATTTTTTAACTAATTTTCTTACTTTGTTCTTACTCCTTACTCTCTTGAAATATTTCTTGAAAACCGCTTTCTATATTCTTTAAAATCTAAATAGAATCAATCCATACTCTACTAGATTGGTTCTCCATAAACTACCTACTATTTTGAAAGCATTCTCTTTACAAACTCAAAGATTAAACCGCTATCAGAAGGGCTATAGGATATCTTGTATCTCAAATACAACCATTTTTATTTAGAAATCAATAACTTTACTCTTATTTATTTGGGTGTGCTTATTGGCCGTTCAAATCAAGTGGGTGTGCTTGTTGCCGTTCAAATCAAGTAGGTGATGTTGTTGCCCGGTAAATCAAGAGAGTTTGCACTGGACTCGTAAGATAGGAGGGTGTGTCTCATAACATTGAAATCGAGATTGTATTCTGGTTTTCTTGCTACCTGATTAAAGTAGGAAATTGAAAAGAAGCCTATACAGTATTGTACGACACTGGATGTAGGATTGGTTAATCCGGACCAGTATAAAAGTTCCCACTGTCATCTCTCTTACTTTACTTTTTATTATTGCTTTTATATTTATATGTGCTTGCATCTGTGGTTGTTTAATTAGTATAGATCTTTATTGATAATCTATGATTTGATTTAAATATTGAACCAAGTTAAAAAGATTAAAAAAAATTATAAAACACTATTCATCCACTCTCCAGTGTTAATGTAGCCTTAAGATCCGTTACACCGTAACCCTCATTTGGTATTAGAGCATTAGTTTTTCAAAAGATTCATAATTTGATTTTGAAAAGTACAAATGGCTAGTAATACTGTTAATGCACTTTTTAACACTTTTTTAGAAGGACAATCAATTGCCAGACCCCCCACTATTTAATGCTAGTAGTTACACTTATTGGTCATGTAGGATGAAAATCTATTTACGGTCTAATGATTTAGATATTTGGAATATTACACAGAATGAGTATAATGAACCTCAAACTGAATTCTCAACATAGACACAAGACCAAAAGACACAAGCGTTTAATAATTCTAAGGCCATGAATATTTTATTATATTCATTATAAAAATGAATTCAATCAAGTTTCTATTTATAAGTCTGCATATGTAATCTGGAGAACACTGCAAGTTATACATAAGAGCATTAGTAAAGTAAAATAGATAAAAATTTCCATGTTAACTAATCAGTTTCAATTGTTTAAAATGAAACCAAATGAGTCTATTTCTAATATATATTCCAAATACCAAGATATAGTTCATTCACTAGTATCATTAGGTAAACATTTTTTCGAAGAAGATCAAGTTAGAAAATTTCTAAAATTATCTTCGAAATGGGGTCAAAAGACATTAGCAATAGAAGGGATAATGACATTAGTACGTTAAAAATTGAAGAGTTGATTGGTAATCTAATGACATATGAAGCACAGTTGCAGGGCAGGAAGGAAAACAAGGCAACTGAAAAGAAATCAATTGCATTTAATGCTACAACCGACGATCAGGATTTAGATGATGACGATAATGATGAGGAGATTTCTTTTATGACCCGAAATTACAGAAAATTCCTAAAGTACAGAAAGATGAACAACTTTCGTAAAACTGAAAATAAAAATTTCGAAAACTAAAGTGTGATTAAGTGTTACGATTGTGGAGAACCTGGCCATCTACGAATAAACTGGCCGTAGCAGAAGAAACACCAAACACCGATTCAATCAAAAGAGAAAAAGTGCCTACAATGCAACTTTCGATGATTCTGATGTTGTATCAAGTGACAACGAACCAGATATAGAAAATATCAGCATGTGTTTTACAATGATGGACGATTAATCGGAAGAGACAAAGGAAATGGAAAAATTAGTACATTTTATATTTAATTTTTATTCCATTTTGAATTTTTGAATTTAGTAATAAATATATATTAATAAAAATATTAATAAGTTTATCTATGTAAATATTTATATATATATATATATATATAAGAATCATCTCAATCACATCCCTTCATTCACCCACACTTTATTTCAAAATTTGAATTCATTCTTCACTCTCCTACCTTTAAAACTACACAAAAATGTCTTCCTCATGCCAACCCTCCTCATCCAAAGCCATTAGGCTTACCAAAAAAAAGATCAAAAGTCAACATTTCACTAATCAAGAGTCCATTGAAACTTATGTTGAGTATGCTACTAATGGAAAAAAATTTCGGGAAGGTTTGCAAATTTTAATGAATTTTCTCCTTATGGTCTACAAGATCTTGCTTTTGAAAATGGTATTTTTGGTTTAACTGATTTATCTCAAAATGATTTTGATTGTTTTCCTGATTTGGTTAAAATGTTTTATGCAAATTTAAATGAATTTTTTTTAAGGAACATCTAGTATTTTTATTTGTTTATAATTTGTAAGTATATGTTTCAAAACTTATATATTTAAATATGAATGGTTTGTAAATAATATAGTTTGGTTTGGATTGGTATAACATTGTATCTAATATTTGATTTGGTTTAATTTGGATTGATTGATTAATCAGACTGTAAAATAGTTTGATTTGTATTATCTAATGTCTTCAATATTTAATATAATCGGTACTCAATATGTTATACACATAATAGTTTTTGTTACCGCTAGTATTTCCATATAGGTCAAAATCTCTAATATTGATTCTGATTCCATAGTTCATAAGTATATCAGATTTTGTAACGACCCACCTTTTTGACCATCGAAAGTCAATGTGAAGGCCTGAAAATCCATACCCTTTGAGTCGAAAATAAACCACACATGTCTAACCCAAAATGAATAGAAATTCGGGTCATCAAGGGTAAAATAAAGTAAATAGAAGAACATAACAGAATCTCACTCGAATGGAATATTATATAATATTGCACAAATATCTTTACAGCGGAAAACTTTTAAAATACATATATCAGAGTCTAACCTAATTTCAGCTTGGACAGTTATAAAAATCTATCCTTACAATTGCCGACAATCATCAATTAAACGCAGAATAGCAGTGGATAATAGAATACGTCCATACGTAGGTGAATATCTCCAGCTCTCCTCTGGAAAATCCAACCATCATCAACTAAACTTGAAACAACTCGGATCTGACCCGAGTATTGAAAATGCCCGGATCAAGCTTGATAAACCAGTGTAAGAAAAACTCAATATAATGAATGACAATGTCATAGATCAGCCTTTGGAATAAAATTCTTTTGAAAAGAAAGAGTATCTCAGAAGACCACGCCTACACATAAACACGGATGGGATTTTACTTATGATAACTAAAATTCTTTATTACGTAAAATTTAGGAATATTATTTTTAATGACATTCTTGAAAAACATTTCCAAATAAAGTTATTAATCTTAGCTGAAATCGTTACATTATTAAATTCCAACATACTAACCACAAACGCGGGTTCTACAAACAAAATGGCAGGCACTTATTGGAGAATAGGTTTCCATACAAATGACCAGGTGAAGGGACTACCTTCCGATGGGTACACCTCTAGATGGATGTCCCGAGGACCACAGAACATCTGCTCCCCTACCAACACAAGACCGGCCTAACTCTACACTTAGATAGTACCGAATATGTCATCCCCCGTCGTTACCGACCTTTATCCGAGCACTCGATTTCCAAACACCACATTAATTAGTACCCAGGCTCCATAACGGGTAAAATTATATCTTGAAGGGGATGATCATACGCTAATGGTTGTGAACCACTTAGCCTTATAGCATCTAACCCTATTTCGGTCATTTCCCGATTGATGAGGCTTGAGGTAATGATTACCTTTACACATAGCACATCTCTTTCCGCTTTGAATGCCACATTGCCATTCCATAGTCACATGACTGATTTCTACAAATGTATAACTTCCTGAGTTCGAATGTCTCGGGAAAGGGTGTTAAGCTAAGAGAATGTGTCTTCTCTGCCTTCGACATATATACATTATATAGAGACCACTCATTGTGATTTAGAATGCAAGGTCAAACACTCGTCTATACAAGTTGTTCAGGAACAGGACAAACGGAAGGCACTCTCCTACCACATCATAAGATTGGTAGCGAACATTCCTTGTGTTTCTGAGATTGTTCGTAACAAAGAGACCACTGCTACTATAAGTATTTCGGGAGTTATCCCTAATCTAATCAACAAGCAGTCCTTTGTCACTATTTATCTCAATATCTTCAACTTCAGATCTTTTACTTCGAATACGTAGATTGGTTTGAAGTGGTCTTCGGATAGGAATCACCCAAATCCAACCCCGGTTCCTTCGAAATCCAATTGTTGATAAACATTGAATATGAGTACACAGGATTTATTAAGCCTTTTTCCCATTCATTTCTTTTGAGTTAATTACGAAAATTCCTTTTTATCTTAGAGCAATTCTAAGGTAATTCTCTTCTCTTAGGAAAATATTTCCAATTTTCTTACTTAACATTTGATCAAAATTCTTCAACTTTTAAGCGGGTTAAAAACAATGTTATTTAAGACATCGTTTACTATAAACCCAAAAAATCAATCTTAGAAAATATTATTGAGTAAATAGGATCATGGAAATTATTCTACTTTTACTCAATATCAATTTGCGTATTCAACAAGTTTTATGAGCGGAATAACGGTGAAATCACCTTTTAAATTCCACGAATAGGATGAGTTCCCTCTTTGGACTTTAATACGAAGTATAACAAGATCATTTCTATGCAATCCAAGTTGTAATTTATAAATCAAAATCTTCTATACTTAACTTGCTTAATTTCAAGAAAGTATAAATTCTCTTTTATTATGAAAAAACTTAATATGATCTTTTAGAGCATCCGGGTTTTCCCTTCGATCTGTTCCACCCCTCGTCTAAAAGATAAAGTGAAGGTCAGGTAAGTTCAGGGCATTGGTTGCTTCATTCCTAACCTTGGTTACACACCTTGATTTATCGTTTTAGCTCTCACAAGTGGGACAAATGTACTAGTCGTTTCCGCATACTCAATTATTAATTAAATCATCTTACAATTCCTTTATTATTCATTTAAAAACATTTCTAAATGATTCGGGAAAGAATCGCCAAGTTTAGAATCATATTTTCAAAGTTATAGAAAACTGCTGCAAAAGCGTTGCAGTTGGTGTTTTAAAGCTATATTGACCAAATTGACTTTTCTATCATTTCAAATTCCATTTTTTCGACTTAAATCGCTTTTAAAATATTTTAAAAGATTTTTAGAGATTTTTCCATATTTTAAAGATATCAATTTCTAACTTTGGTCACTTAATTGCAAAATCATGATTTTTCTAAAAATTTGTTTTGGAAATATTTCAAAATATACAAGATGAAATCTTGATTTTCTTTCTTCACTTAAAAACTATGGATATAATAGTCCGAACATTTCTTGTTTTGAAGAAATCCGAGCTATGTTTCATTTTGTACATTCTTTAAACTTTCCGGCGTGAAATCGCGAACTACCATTGCGCAACGCGCCTAGTTTTTACTTGATTTTAAAAACTTGAAATAAATTCTCCCAATTGAATTTAATTACTTATAAAAACATTATAAATCATTTTAAATCAATATTTTCACTTATTAAAGTATTTAATGTATATTTTCACTATTCTCATATTATAATATTATTATATGCCCATTATTTTAATATTAATTTTTTTAAACCAATTTGTAACAACCCTGGTTTGGAGATTACCTTTCAGTATTGAATTAAAATGATAATTATAATTTAATATTGTAAGTTAAATTAAAATTGGAGAAATTAAATTGTTTATTTGGAATAAACAATGAATTTTGGAATTTAAAATAAGAAAATGACATTCCAAGCTTTATGTTATTTTGTTTGGAGTGATAATAAATGGAATATGGGCTTTAAATAATGAAAATGATTTCATTTTAGAGAAAATGCAATAATTATATTAATTGTTGCCCATTTGCTTCTTTTAATAATTTGTAAAAGAAGTCTGTAATTTTTTTAAAGGTGGTTTATTGAAATAAAAGGTGGAAATTGGTTTTAAAATAAGTTTTGGCTATAAATTATGTTTGGAAATGGTTTGAAATATTTTCTAAGCGAGAAAATAAATTTTGTGGAATTTTAGAAGTTAAAAACAATGTTTTATTCATTTATGTGAGTAAATGGTGTATTTTTGTTAAATTAAGGATTTTAATAATAAAAATGTTTTAAAAATATAAAAATAATCTTTTTATATGATAGAAAATGTTCTATTTTGCATGTATACAAGTTTTCACATTTTTCTTGTGTGTAAATATGAAGAAAATGAATTTTATTTGTGTGTGTTGATTTTAATCTTAAACCACCTTATTTTCTTTTTAATTTGGGTCCAATTCAGCCCATTACCTCACATAGCTTGGTAAGAAGGAGAAAAAGGAGTTGCTGTACGTTCATTTGCATACCTCCTTCTTCTTCCTCTTAAGAAATCAGAAAAGAAACCATCTCCACCATTTTCTTCAAACCAAGCTTTCAATCTTCAAATTAATTCAAGTAAACTGAGATTCTTATCAATCTAGAGTGAAAATTAAAAGGTAATCCTTTCCAAGACTCTTTTATCTCATCAAAATCTGAATTTTAGAGGTAATTGTCTGTTAACCGTAAGTTTTCATCTTGCATGTCTCTGTCCAAGGTTTTTACAGGATATTGAAGCCAATTCCTCCTTAAAGCTTCAACCTTTCAGCTACAAATCCGGCATTTTCTCTTCAAAAGCAAGGTGAGTTAAATAGCTCACAATTCTAGCTGAAGCCAATGCTTCAAACTGCTCAAATCTATGAAAAATTTGCTCTGATACCAAGCTGTGACGCCCCACCCCGAGACCCACATCAACAAAGAGTATTACCGGGTAATACCGTTTGCTAATGCGGAGAATAGGGCAGGTTAGGAGCGACCATCTATAGCCTTGTCTTAAATATCTATTGAATACGTCGATAAATGCTCTATATTTTTTCCTTTATCTCAAGTGGATCGACATATCCAATAATACTTAATACAAAGCCATAGGTGGCTATAGGATCTATCAGAACAAAATACAACAACTCGAATGCAAACACATCACAGAACATCAGATAATCACATATATATACACATATATAGATACATCATAGAGTATACAAAATGATACATCACATATGTGGTATGACGACCACAATACAAACACAAGTCAAAAGAATATACATATCAGAGTAGCAACAAAAAGGACTGCACAAAAGCTACAACAAAAAGAGCTAGCAGAAAAGTCCATGCGGAAGTAAAATAGGCTAAGTCCAAATGTACCTAACCTGAAACACCTCGGTCTGACCCAAGTATAAATACACGGGTCAGTCTAGCTAAACAAATCGGTTTACAAGGATAAGTGATAATATGAGCATAAGGATAATGTGATAATATTCTCAAGTGAGAAGGGACAATTAAAGTGTATGGTTACATCAAGTGATAATATGGTATCACTACACAAACATACAATCTCAAAAGAGATAAAACAATTCATAAAACGCTAAATATAGCAAGCCTCATATCATCGGCATATCACAAATCATCAATAATGGTTTAGGGAAAATTATAGCTCCTAAAAAGGAGAAATCCCAAACCCACCATAACGGCAATCTCAAAAACAACTCCAGTGTAGGCAACTCAAATCTCAAAGATAGAACTTACAAGAGTTCAAATTCCCATAAGGTAATCGCCGTATATATATATATATAATATCCCAAATGGCCAATAATAAAAAGGCGATACTCTTGGGAAATCACAAACATCAATGAAATCATCTCAAAGATATAGCACGTGCTTATGGTCGAAGCCCACGAAGTACTGTTCTCTCAAAATAAGGCACCATGTCTCTTAGACAAACATCCCTAAGGACAAATAAATACATCTCTTAGACAAACATCTTGAAGGACAACATCCCGAAAGACAAATACGTCGCAATGGACAAGTACGTCTCTTAGACAAACGTCCCGAAGGAAAAATGACCCGAAGGTCCAGTACTGGCTAATACATCTCTTAGACAAATGTGTCACAAACTTTCGAATAGGAACCCGAACAGTGTTAACGTGTGTCCCATAACACATGTTCGCACTAAACGGTTTACTAACCACTAGTAAATTTCACACTCAAATCAGTAAAAAGTTTACCTCATCTCAATGGTAAACTCGACCCGAAGGTCAAAACGATCAAACGGACAAGTCGGGAATTAACCGATAAGATAAACGCGTGTGTCCCATACCACATGTTTTACCAAACCATTTAATTATCCTTCTCATTCGCTCGAAATGTGCAAAAACGTGTAATTTATATATAAAATAATTTACTTTGGAAAACAAGCTTTGAAAACCGATTTTCGAAATCAATTTGAAAACCATATTTAAAAATTTCCCTTAGTATGGAGAATAAATAGACTTTACACTTGAAAATACTTGAAAATATTATATAATAATTATTTTGAAATGCCATTAATTTTAAAAATAATTTCAAAAAGATTTGGAGAAAACCATGCTCAAAAACGAATCAAAACAAAGAAAATCACTCAAACCGATATTCAAATTCAAATTAAATTCAAAATAATTCAAAATTTGAATTTCAAAATCTCCAAAATTTGGCTAGTCTATTGATAGACATCATGGCCTTCAAAAATGATCAAAAACATCACGAATATAGCTGGAAAATGAAGCAGAATAGGCTGGAATACACGAAAACACACAAGAGAATGGGCTGAAAGTGGCCCAAAGGCCAGGTTGACCTGCTCCTTCCTAGGTCAACCGGCCAGTCGACCTAGGAGGCATCTAGGTCGACCTGCATGTTAACCTAGGGAGGTTGGCCTGTCGACCTAGCATACGTACTTTTTCCAGTTGATTTCCAGGGTTTTTGTTCAAGTTTCAGAGCAAATTTCGACATGCAAACGACAATATTTTTCAACCAAAATTTACAGAGATGAAGTTCAACATGCAAGCTACCAAATACAAGAAATCCGACAGCATTTCATTGCCGAAATCACAAGATATAAGGATTCAAAGATGCAACAGAAACTGGATATAAACAAGCAAAATATTCACTACTGGTAATTGCAAACAGAGGCAAATTTTTTACAGATTCAAGCACAGTCACTTTTGTTTTGGCTAGTTTGTAAGTTTATACAATTCACCTTGCTGATTTGTTGCAAAACTCATATCTATTACTTAAATAGGAAAGTAGAAACCAGCATCTTCTAATTCTGACACGTGTCCTCCTTTTTTATTTTCATACGTGTTGCATTCAAATTTACTTATGTCCGCTCTGGTATCTCTGCTGTTTGGAAATAACGCATTTTCTCGATTTTCATTCAAGCAACGATTAGTTTTCACGCCTCTTCGCACGATTTAATTAACCGCTTCATTTCCCTCTTCGTTCTCATTCCAACTATTAAGTCGTCTCCCACTCATATTAAATTAGTTTACTCCATTTGTGCCGAATAATTCATGTCCTTCTCCCACTCAATCATTACCTATCCCGAATAATGTTTCCTTCATAAATTTCTCTTCTCTCTTGCTGATCAATTATGTTCCGCTTGCCTAACATTCTGACTTTTCCTACTTTCTCTCTCCTAAATTTTGGACGAAATCCATCTTTGGATGCTCGACAAGATGAGAAAAAAGCAGCCTTCAACTCTGGTGTACAGTTATGTTCGCATCCTTTTTCCATCAGAAATTTGGAAACCCTAACATCGGTTCTTCAACCCTATTCAAGAACCAGTTTTTGTCCTTTCTTCGATTTATTCCTTCTCCTGCTTCACCAGAATTTACTGAAAGCCACTTCTTTCAGAGAAAAAGGTTTGCCCTTTCTTCTTCCATTCTTAGATGCATTATATAGGGTTGAGCTATGGATGCTATTACCAGTTTCGCCATTAAGTAATAGTACGTCGCTTTCTTTGTAACGACGCTTCTTTTTCCCATCATTTCATCTTTTAAGGGAGCAAAGCAAAAGGAGAAGCAGCGCGTGCCATTTAAAAGAATTAGATTGGTAAGACAGTTACTAATGCAGATGAGAAAAGTAATTTTCACTTTGAATGTTGACATTTTTTTTGACGCAGGTTATGTGGAGGGCATGAGAATATGGTGATTCGGTTAAGCAGCTACATCCATTATCATTAGCATGTTGTTTTACATGTCAATTTCTAACTTGGACTTATCACATTTTGATGGTAAAATATATATATTCCTCCTTTATTTTGTTTATACATTGTTGTCAACATAAATCATGCTCATAAAATAACCTACATAGTAAGTACATTCACACATACAGATATATGTGGTGTTAATCCAAGCCTGATTTTTTCCCCATAATTTATCATATAGGTTCAAAGTTGGATTAAGTTTGCACTCATGAATTTTTTTATGTACCTGCATCATCATACATGTCAAAGTGCTAGGTCTCGAATGAAAGTAATCGCTTAGCCCATTTATAGTAGTCTTTGTATATGATTTCAAATACTGAACTGGGCAATATCATTGAATATGGTATAAGGTGTTAGGTAATGGGCATAAACATGTGCAGTTACAATAAAATGTTAAACTTGTGCCGCTATAGTTTGAAAATAATAGGGTCAGTTGAGTTGCCGTGTTGTGGTTGAGAAATTAATATCAATAATCACAAACTAATTATCTTTACTAAACAAAAATTATTAATGTCGGGCAAGTACATTCTGCTTTCTGAATTTAACATACGTACATGTGCTCTTAAGAAAGTTTTTTTCCTGTAGCAATATTGTATGTCTTTGAAATTATGAATGCAATCAATAGCTCTTTGTACTATGAAGTGAATTGCAACACATCAAACACATGAGCAAGTTATTCCACATCTCTTGGGTGCATCTTGGAAAAACAACATATTATCATAACTCATACATGGAAAATAAGCATGTAAATCCTTTATGCGACAAGTATTATAAATACATATGAATTTCAAACACCTCTTCAAAATAGAAGAACAAAGTTTGTAGATTCATGTATGTCAAAAATCTAATTTTACAAAACATGGGGGAAGAATTAGATTTTAAATTTTCATCCTATTTTTTTCATAAGATAACACTTTCTTTAAGTACCATACGCAATCGGTAACTTCTGTTCTGTTTGTGCAAGCTCCATAAATAGAATCTATCTTTTAAATATAATACAAATCACTGGATAAATAATTAAAACCGATAAAAGTATAAATAAATAAATAAGCACTTCAGTGGATGTATTCAAGCTTCTTAAATTAAGGGGTATTCAACAGTACTATATGAAATTATTAAAAATGAACAAAATACCAAAAAAAATTGATTATAAATATATGTAGTTTGTTTAACCAAGAACGTTACTTTGTTGAAATGTAAAAATTAATGCATAGCCTATCGACTTATCAGTCTTACTAATAATCATTGACACGTGTTTCTTATATTATTTTCTTTTGTCTCAACTTCTATAGTCAAAAAACAAGGTTCAGTTGTGTACAACGATTGGTAATCCTTCCAAACTCAAAATGGTCAGTTGGGTCCATATTTGAACTTCTAAGTTCTTACAAAACTGTTATGTTAAATCACCAAAGAATCATTTTGACATTGGATTAATTTAATAAACATGCAATTATAAATTATTAATCCCAACCTCATCAATCCCCACTTACGGTAGTGGTCGGTAAAAATGTAATACTAACCTCATCAATCCTCACGTACAAGCATGTCGGTAAAAATGTCAGTGTACCCTCATCAATCCTCACATACATTAGGTTAGTAAAAATGTAAGTGTAGCTCACAGTAACTCTCCTGGGCAATCACGTATCTATGTTATCTTCACATGTTGTTTTTGTTGTTAAATATGGTTATATTCTTTGTGAAAATGTTACCAAATATTTGGGAATATTTATGTTTGTTGACCGATTATCTGTTTACATCAGTTTTTGTTAAATTCAACTAATAGATGATGATCTTTTTCTTAAAATGCTAGGTGACTACTAGCAGGAAGAGAAATACCGCTGGTCACCAACTAGGCTGAAAGTAAGATTTAACTGTGATAAAAATTATTATGAACGTGTTTAGAATATGCATGCTTGAGTGTTATGTGGATTCTATATTTTAAGAAAAACAATACAAAAGGTTTATTCATGCAATAAATAGGAATACAAATTATGTAATATGAAAAAACTCATCACAACAACTTTTTCCAACGTTAAAGACTCTCTTATATAGTTTTGGGATGACAGTCCTCTCCATTATTTCTTCCTTTATTACAAGTCGTAATACTTTTTTCCATTCAACTATTTCATGGACCTAATATTTTTGGCCATATGGTACACAAAGTAAAAATGGTATGCTGTTAATTTTTATATTTACTGAGTTTATTGTAACTATCTTAATGTTGGAATAAATGATGAGCGGTTGAGACCTAGACAAAGGAAATAAACTTCAATTTGATGTGCTTTTCCCTCGTGGAAATCTAAGTGCAGAAAACATGTTCATGGGAATTTGGTTTTATGCAGCACAATTACAGTTTCTTATAAAAATTTTTGAGTTATCATTGGTCGGAGTCTAATTGGCAGCACTATATGCCTATAACTAAACCAGTTGCATGTAATCACTTTTCTACTTCAAACAAGTTTGTCCACTTTTAAAGAATATTACTTGATCAACACATGTAATAATTTGCTACATTAATTTACAAGTTATGTTTTATCCAAGACAATTACCTATATTGATTCTCCGAGTATCCACCCGGTAAGTTGCATCTAAGCTTAAATAGATGAATAATATTAGATGAGAATATTTATCTTTGAAGCCAAAATTAATATTTTTGAAGCAACTAACTATAGTTATATAGGCACTATATTTAGTTTCCACCGAGTCTCAACAAAAAATATGCACCATAATATATAAGGAAGCAAGTGAAAAGGGACACACATTTCAATTGCATTCTTATAATATTTTTTTTCTGTATGAATTCCAACATACAAAATCCATGTGTATGAGCAACGCTGCACTTGAAACAACGCGACACCCTGTTTACCCCCTGATTTCCACCACAAGCTCTGAATTAAATAATAGTGGTTTCTCTTTCTTTCCCCTAATTCTATTAATTTCTTAGCTTGTGGTGGAAATCAAGGAGCAAATGAGGTGCTCACTATTTGGGGTGTCATTGAACACTTACATACATACATATATATATATATATAGACACACACACATATATATCATGTTATACTACATTGCTTTTGGGCTAAATTATTTCTATTAACCACATTGTAGCGAAAGCGTTTAATAGAATGAACTATAATGATATTATTGGTCAATTATTTCATTTTGGATAGTATTTTCATTATATGATCACAGTTAATAATAAAAAATTAATAGGCTTATTCATGCAACTCCTTTTTATAATGCGGTAATTGATGGAAGAATATTTTTTAGTTTGTATTAAATCAGTGTAAGAAGTTTTCTAATGAGGTTAATTTGTAAAAATATTTTAGTTGAATAGAGATACATACCTATGACATTCTCATATTTATGACAAATTTGATCACATGATTTGATTTGCTGACATGCTTTAGGCCAGATGACTGATCTCTGATCCCTTAAAGATCTGGAAATTTTCCATTAGAAGCATGAAATAATATGCATCTACTGTCAATTCCATGGATCAAAGTACTTTGTTACCTTAGGTAATAATTGGAACACTAGATAAGCTATTGAGGAAGTGAAAGCAGGAAAACGCAAGTAGAATACAGAAATGTAGGGTACAAAACTCATGAGTCAAGGGAAGCAAAGGAAGTGAACAGGATAATATTCGAAGGCATTAACACTTTTTACACTTACATTTTAACTATATTATGATTATTATACCTTTAAAAGAAGATAAAGCATTCAATTTAGAATCAATAACTGATGCAGTGATTAATTTAAGTCTTATAACCAATCTTATGCTTATTTTTTGTATATAATTTTGTACCTATTTTTGGTGTATTATCTAGAATTTTATATGCATATGCAGATACATCACCTGCAGAATTATAACAAATATTATTATGTTGTATCATGCGCAGGCTGTTGTGAAACAAGAATCACGAGAAGGGCAAAGAGAAAAAAAGAATAGAAGATGTGCAAAACTGAAGCACAAAACGCTCGACAGCTAGCTGCAATTGCAAGACCATTTTACATTCACTTCATGTAGTGTATACAACACTATTGTTTGGCCAAAACATTCATAAGGTATATAGCAAGCTTATTGAGCATGACTAGGAGGGAATGTAAATTTGTATCAAGATTGTGGGCTTTCAATACTGAATTTCAAAGAGTTAAATCTCTATCATCTATGAACCATTTTTTTATGCATGTTTTAAAATTCTCCATATATTATTGAGGTGTTGTATGAGACCAAGTTTGGTAGTTTCTCAACACCGTCATATATTGCGTTGTTGAATTTGGTAAGCTGACAGAGTGATGACTGCTATCTCCTCTAATTTTATATTTTTTTAATACTTATCACATGTTTTATACTTAAAATCAGATTAAATACCCAAAAGTTTTTATTCATGTTGTATATGACACTAAAACAATAAACAGAATTATGTTGACTGACATCTTTCCAAACCATTTTGCTCTGAACTCAGTTTTTCATTTTACATGCATCTATATGCTTAAGTTCATCATTTGTGGAAACTATTTCCAAATCTTTGCAAGCTCTTTCTTTCTAAGTAGCACAAAGAAACCAGTTATAACAAAGAATAACAAAAAAATTGTACTGTGCAAGCATTGAAGAATAAATGAAATATTTCAACAACAACACACCACTTAATAAAACTAGCACCCGCATGGCTATATTACGGAATAATTTGACAACTTCCCGTGTGCGTAGCATGGGCCACTCACTAGTTTTTCATGCAAAGAGGAAGCTTTTGGCAAGATTGGAGCTTCTATGAACATGTAGGAAGCAAATATAGGACATGCAAACAATATACAGTAAAAGTTAGAAAACTTCTTACTATAATAAGAATTTGGTCATGAAATTCAGTAGTTTGGAGGGGATTACCTTAGATTTATCACTAGCTTGTAAAAAGATTTGAATTTGGTGAGTTTAATTGAAGATTTGAGCTTGGTTTTGCAATTTGAGAAATTTGTTTACTGTATTTTTCTTTTCAGCTGAAGGAAGAAGAAGGAGGTATGCAAATGAACGTACATCAACTCCTTTTTCTCCTTCTTACCAGGCTATGTTAGGTAATGGGCTGAATTGGACCCAAATTAAAAAGAAAATAAGGTGGCTTAAGATTAAAATCAGCACTTAGCCAAAATATGTGTGCATATCACATATACACACAAATAAAATTCATTTTCTTCATATTTACACACAAGAAAAATGTGAAAACTTGTATACATGCAAAATAAAACATTTTCTATCATATAAAAAGATTATTTTATATTTTTAAAACATTTTTATTATTAAAATCCTTAATTTAACAAAAATACACCGTTTAACCACATAAATGAACAAAACATTGTTTTTAACTTCTAAAATTCCACAAAATTTATTTTCTCGCTTAGAAAAATATTTCAAACCATTTCCAAACATAATTTATAGCCAAAAATTATTTGTAAACCAATTTCCACCTTTTATTTCAATAAACCACCTTTAAAAAAATTACATACTTCTTTTAAAAATTATTAAAAGAAGCGAATGGGCAATAATTAATATAATTATTGCATTTTCTCTAAAATGAAATCATTTTCATTATTTAAAGCCCATATTCCATTTATTATCACTCCAAACAAAATAAAATAAAGCTTGGAATTTCATTTTCTCATTTTAAATTCCAAAATTCACTGTTTATTCCAAATAAGCAATTTAATTTCTCCAATTTTAATTTAACTTACAATATTAAATTATAATTATCATTATAATTCAATATTGAAAGATAATCTCCAAACCAGGGTTGTTACAGACTCCCCCCCTTAACAAAATTGCGTCCTCCAATTTCTAGAGGAGAATTTGTATTCAACTTGTTAATTTCATCAGTCAAAGGAAAAAAGAAATAAGCTAGAGATAAAAAGATAATCTCACCATCGCTATGCGAAGATAGAAAACCGGGATAGGATCGCTCGATAAACTCTCTGTTTCCCAAGTGCAATTTCTATATTGAAAGGTAATCTCCAAACCAGGGTTGTTACACAATTTCTATTCAATGTCAATTCTAACTTCAAATTAAACTTAATTAAAACTTATATTTCAAATCTAATTTCGATTCTAATTTAAATTTCAACCTTAATCTCAATTTCAATTTTTTTCAACTCGATTTCAATTTCGATTTCACTATTCATCTCAATTTTGATTTCAAAATCAATTTCACTTACAATTTCAAATTTGATTTCAAATCCGATTTCGATTTCGATTTCAAATTCAGTTATACTTCAATTTTAATTTGAATTTCATTTTCAATTTCAAATTAAATTCCACTATTCAAAAAGAGGCTTAATAATTCCAACGTATACCATATTTATAAAATTGGTCATTTATGACAAAGGGGATTACTTAATCACAAATGAGTATAATCACTTTCAATATTCATCAATAACATAACATCCATTCTCATAGCACAGTGATTATCAATAAGTGAGTATATTATCATAACTTAACTATTCAACCAACGTATTCCGACATTCATTTCAGCCAAACATCCATATTATCAAATGGTGATAATTAACATAACATATAAATGGGATAGTCATGATTATTATAACATAACAAAACATGATTTAAAAAAGGTGAGAATTTCTCACCTTCATTTCCACTCTGTTAAACTTTTCTACAAACTAGTGTCTTCGCTTCTTTTTGAATTCGTTCCTCGCCTTCGGAAAGTCGGACTCTCTTTTCTCTCCTTTCTTTTTCTTTTTTCCATTTTTATATATGGAGGGTGGCTTGGCTAGAGGGAGTGTAGCCTAGGGAGGAGGGTACGGCTAGGGTAGTGGAGGGTATAGAGGTGTACGGCTTGGGTATGGATGTGTATGGGTGTATAGGGTGGTTTAGAAGGAGGGTGTGGGGGTGTTGGAGGCAGGTATGGTGATTAGGAGCTCGGGTGAGGTGATGGCCAAGAGTGTGGAGGTGAGTGGGGTGCTCGAGGGGCTCGGGTAGGGGTGTTTGAGGCTTGGCCATAGGTTTTGGGAGTTGGGTAGGTGGTTGGCCGAGGGTGTGGAGGTGATAAGGAGAGGGGGTATGGCTTGTAGAGGTGTGGTTTGGGTGTGTAGGAGCTTGGTTAAGGTAATGGGATGGTGGAGTAGAGTTTAATGGAGGAAAAAGGAGGAAACGAAAAGGATGGCAAATGATTTTGTGGTGAGAAAATGAAGGGGTTATGGCCTCTATTTATAATTGAAGCTTCCTTGGCTAATGACCATTTAACCTTCTCTACTTTTGTATCTTATATTCTTTTTTTAAATTTTGATTTAACCCTTAAGTACATGCATTTATGGTGGAAGAGATGGCTTATAAATGAGATATGTTTCTTGGATTTGATTAGTGTACTTATGACATGATTTCTTCTCTTTTTCTTACACTTTAAAATGTTAATTTAAACATTTTCTCCTTTTCCATGCATGAAGAGACTTGTGCATTTATGGTGATGGATATGTTGAGTAATTTGTGTAATAATGAAATTTAAATAAAAAGATTTGGTTAGATTTTGCAAAAGTAAACTCTTTTTGTCTTTTTGTGCTTAGCTGTAATTAATTGATCCATTTTCTTAAGCAGTCTTTCCTTAATATAAGAGAGATGTTTATAACTTTGTTAATATGTTTACATGATACTATTCAAGTTGCAAAAACGTTTACACAACTTATATCGGATTAAACATCGATTTTTTTTGACAAAACGTTTTACGGTCATTTTTTGACGTTTTTATTAAACTATTTGTTTATGTAAACCAAACTTCAAAATAAATTTCTGATCATGTTAAATTTATTAAAACAAATCTATTTAGGTTAAAATTTCATATTATTAGAGTTAATATCAAAATATTGAATTTTGGAGTTGCACTTACAAAATGTGACAAAATTAGAATATTTTTGTAAAATGATTATAAATAAAATTTTCAAACCTACAGTATACTTTTATTATATTTATTAAGTAATTTCGATATAGTTTGACTTTTCAAATAAATATTTAAAACTATTTATTTAAGCATTTATTAATTTTAACAAAACTTAACTTTTGTCGATATTGTGATAAAAACTCAAATTCTTTATTTTCCATTATTAATCATAAGATAAATAATTTCTTCTTACTTATTCATTATTTACAACATATTTACTTAAGTTCTAAACCTTTTTAATTTTAAAATAAATAAAATATCTCATTTTCGAAGTAGCAAAGTTACGAGTCGTTACATTCTCCCCTACTTAAAAGAATTTCGTCCTCAAAATTATACTAAACTTAAACTCAGTAGAGTTTCTCTAATGGATTAATTTTAAAATTAATTTTGTATGATATATATAGATCATGCATATGTGATATCTGATTCGATCTCTTATTCGAATCTACAACTTTTACTTTCGAACTAGTATTGATCCATCGATCCTCTAGTGCGGACTCTGATCAGGCTTCTTGATCACAAAACCCTTGCTTTTCTTGCATAGCTCTCAACTATGATAGAAAACTCGAGTACATAAGCAAAAACCTTCATCAATGTTCATCGTTCAGAATCGAGTGATAAATCCTTTCTCGGATTGGTGTAAACACCTCAAAGTTCTATACTTGAATCTTAGATCAAAATTTGTGTGCCAAAGTGATCTTACGTATTTATTCATTTTCACCTAATATATTTTCTTTGATATTGATCCATTTTATAAAGTTTTCCTTAAGTTTATAAACACCTATAAATCCAGCTTTTTTTTAAAAACAATACAAAATTCTTTTTATTCATTTTTACTTAGTATATTTCTTTGGAATTTTTTTATTTATTAATCCAAGTTTATTCCACAACCATTTACTTGCTACTAATTCCATTTTTGAGTTATCTCTTGCATCATTGCTTAAGTATAAAAATTGTTCATAATTTTAAATCTATATTTGGATAATATACCTTTACATCCTAAGGGTATAAATTACCAAACTTCAAACTATTTTACTTCAATTAAGGTTTTTAACAAATGTGGAATTTTATTATTATCTCAAATTAATAAGTTGTAAGACTTAATCCTTAGTTTTGTTTACCTAAGATCTTAATTTAGCTGACATTATTTATCTTATCCATATATCGATAAGACAACTTTACTAAGTGTACATTCTTCCTTACTAATTCCATGATTATCTACTTAATTTAGAATTTATTTACCTATCCCTTTTTCCAATCAAATTTCTTAACCTTAAATCCATAAAATACCTTACAGTCAAACTGTGAACCTTAATTCACATGGTATTTGTTATTTAAACATTTTCATTCAATAATCAACATACTAACCATCTTATTCCAAATTTTCCTTTTAATGACTTTTTTCTAACTTATCAACTTTTAATCTTTTCATTTAAAATACTCTTCTGTAGGTTTGTGAAATTCTAATCACAAACTGATTACATTTATATTTACTCATCTTGATTCCAATAATTCCTTAACTCTTTTTATGGAACGTCTTATAGTCAAATCGTGCAATTCTAATCACAAGATGTTCATATTTTACTAATCTATATTCCAAACAATCATTTATTTCTAACTATATAAAAATATTTCTTTATATAAAATATAAACCTAGGTAAAATTATTTCATAAACCATCTTTTTAAAACAAAACCATTTTATAAAATTAACAAATACGCGCTCATATATAATATTCTCAACTCATTCTAGAGTGTTACTAACTTATCTATAATGAGTTACTCATCCTAGGATTTTACTAATCCTATCTCTGATGAGACTAACCCCTATCAGGCTTCGGTGTTCGCTCAACCAAAAGCTCTAATACCAAATATGAAGGCTCGAAAATCCATACCCTTTGAGTTGACAATAAACCACACATGTCTAACCCAAAGTGAATAGAAAGTCGGACCATCAAGGGTAAAATAAAGAAAATAAAAGAACATAATCTCACTCGAATGGAATAACATATAATATTGAACAAATATCTTTACAGCAGAAAACTTTTAAAATACATATATCAGAGTCTAACTAATTTCAGCTTGGACAGTTATAAAAATCTGTCCTTACAATTGCCGACAATCATCAATCAAATGCAGAATAGCAGTAGATAATAGAATACGTCCATACGTAGGTGAATATCTCCAGCTCTCCTCTGGGAAATCCAACCGTCATCAACTAAACTTGAAACAACTCGGATCTGACCCGAGTATTGAAAATACCCGGATCAGGCTTGATAAACCAGCATGAGAAAAACTCAATATAATGAATGACAATGTCATATATCAGCCTTTGGAATAAAATTCTTTTGAAAAGAAAGAGTATCCCATAAAACCATGCCCACACATAAACACGGACGAGTTTCTACCTTATGATAACTAAAACTCTTTATTATGTAAAATTTGGGGATATTATTTTTAATGACATTCTTGAAAAACATTTCCAAATAAACTTATTAATCTTAGCCGAAATCGTTACATTATTAAATTCCAGCATAATAACCACAAACGCGGGTTCTACAAACAAAATGGCAGGCACTTATTGGAGAATGGGTTTCCATACAAATGACCAGGTGAAGGGACTACCTTCCAATGGGTACACCTCTAGATGGATGTCCCGAGGACCACAGAACATCTGCTTCCCTGCCAACACAAGACCGACCTACCTCTACACTTAGATGGTACCGAATATGTCATCCCCCGGTCGTTACCACCTTTATCCAAGCGCTCGATTTCCATACACCACATTAATTAGTACCCAGGCTCTATAATGGGTAAAATTATATCTAGAAGGGGATGATCATACCCTAATGGTTGCGAACCACTTAGCCTTGCAGCATCTAACCCTGTTTCGGTCATTTCCCGGTTGATGAGGCTTGAGGTAACGATTACCTTTACACATAGCACATCTCTTTCCACTTCGAATGCACTACGCCATAGATGGCCTTCTGCAACAAATTTGCAAGGTGTTGCCAGCTAAAATGTTGCGATAGGTATGCTGATTTTTGTCT
Source organism: Allium fistulosum (assembly GCA_030737815.1). Lineage (NCBI taxonomy): Eukaryota > Viridiplantae > Streptophyta > Magnoliopsida > Asparagales > Amaryllidaceae > Allium > Allium fistulosum. Next base: position 1,184,606,445 of record CM060904.1, on the reverse strand, counting down.
ATTGCAACACATGCTTTAAGGTGTTAGCATAGATATCAGCAAAATGTTGCAGTAGCTATAGTTGTATTCAAATTAAAAAATTAATAAAATTAGCAATCCGCGTGAATACGATCCAACGATCTATATTTAATCCGACTGTTAAAATGGATCACCGCTGCACTTTTTACCAAATTTTCATTTTCCCGCGTATGTTGGTGTAGATCCCCTTTCAGTTTTCAATTCATAATTCTCAAATCAAAAAGCAAATTCACGAAATCCAGCAAATTCATACTTCCAATTCGCGATTAGAATCAATTCATAATTCTCAAATCAATTCGCGTGGAGATGGAAGATGATTTCAGGAGATTAGAATAAATCAAGTATCAAGTTCCAATTCGCGATTCATCTTCTTTGGGGATCCGCAAGTCTGATTGATGAAGTCGCCTGCTGCTTCATGTTGCGTTCAGTGCTTGGAAAGTTTGCTGAAGATTGCCGAGATAGAGGCTTGGATACTACTGAGATTACGATGCCACTAACCGGTGATGCTGTGTTTCAGATCTAGAGTGGCTCGCAGTGCCATCATTCGGTCTAGAAGCGAAATTAACAACAGACAACGAATGTTGTGTTTCAGATCTAGAAGCAAAATCAAGGGCGTCATCTTCAAATTCAGTATCTCAGACTCAAGCATCTTCACAGCAGCAATCTATTTTGCATATGAAGGCTTCTGGTTTGTTTTTTTTAATATTATTTGTGCTTTTTGATGATTTCTTCTTCAGTTTTTGAAGCTTGGGAATATGTTAGCTTATTAACTTTGGATGTTTTGCAGCTCCTAAGAGAAAAATTCATTTTATAAAATATGTATCCAAATGAGTTCAGATTCTTGATGGATACTAGTTTTGTTGTACAGTCAAATTTGGTATTCACGCTCAACTTATATATTTAGTTTGTTAGATATATATCTAGCCTTAAGTTTGTTAGATATATTTAGTAAATTTTAACTGAAATGTAAGATACATGCCGAACTTCAAAAGCTGGGGTGATTTTGTATGTACTTTGATGGAACTCTATTTTATCAACAGATGTAGCCAAACAGTCGAATTTGAATGAAAATGAAAATTCTTTTTCCCTAAACAGCATCTACTTACCTCTACTATTGTATATCTACAAGGTTGAAGTATGTGGAACAAGAATTGGCAAAAAAGAGAGGTAAGAATCTTGAGTCAGGAAATAAAGAGGACAATGATCCGGTGGATGACTAATATGTTGTACCTGAGCATCTTAAGGTTAGCTTTTGAGTGTGATTATGAAGTGTAAACTTCTACTCCATTCTCGACTGGTAGCTTAGCAGTTTGCATTTTTAGAATTTTTAGAATTTCATAGGATGTACTGATGATTGTAATTTCTAAATACCAGGTAGCTTAGCAGTTTGCATTTCATAGAATGTATTCATGAGGCAAATGTGGTAAATCTTTCTTGACTGGAAACCAATGATTAGAAATGACCATAATGTTGATTAGCAGGTTGTGGCATTTGTCGTTTGAAATATTTGATGTTGATTAACAGGTTTGGTTTCTTAAGAATACAAACCATATTTTGATTGTGATCCATACATCAGTGTACAAGTGAATGGTAGTCAGCCTCTGGTATTTAGATATTGACCCACTCGCCCATGTGCTATAAAGAACAGAAAATGTAGGCAGACTTTTCTATAGTAGGATTCTACAGCGAACTAACTGAAATCACTTCCTCCGCATGTTACTTTCAGGTATGCACCAGATTCTTTTTTTTCCTCAGCTCTCTTGTCTATCGTATTTTAAACCATGCATTATTCCACAACCAGGCGGTGTTGCTTCTGGATTCAAACATGCTGAAGTTAATGAGGATGAGCATGAAACACGGCTATTTGTTTGTAGGGGAAAGCTCATGGTCCATGTCGAGGAGGTAATTTTTATCATGTTGCCCTAGTAGACTTTGTGTTATTTTTATTGCAAAAACTTGTTGCATTAGAGCTGTTGTTTTTAGGTTCCTTTTGCTAGAACTTCTCTGGGACATGACGACATATATATTTTGGATACAAAAACTAAGATATTTCAGTTCAATGGTTCGAAATCTTCTATACAAGAAAGAGCAAAAGCTCTCGAAGTCGTGCAATACATAAAAGATATGTATCATGATGGAAAATGTGATGTTGCGGCTGTTGGTGTCGGTGTCTGTATTTGTCAGTGTCGGTGTCTGTATAAATTGAAACTGCATATGTAATGAGTGAACTGAGTGATGTAGTGAGGAATATCTATATATGTGAATATTAGTGTTATATATCATTGAATTGTAAAATAGTGGAGTCAGGAATTTGTACTATTTCAAATGTTGAAATAAAATATTTATTTAAATAAATTATTGTTTAAATATCAAATTCTGTGCAATAGCATTTTATTAAATAAATATTTATTTCTATTAAAAAATCAAATATGCTCTACATTGTGGGCTCCACAAATTCAGAAAGTTAATATCTATAGCAACATTTTGGAATGTTGCTACAGATACCTATGGGTGTTGCTATAGACCCAAATAGGGTTCTATTGCAACAATATTACTTATGTTGCCTTAGATAGTCAAAATGTTGTCTTTGAGGTCTAAGGCAACGACAAAAATTGCATCACCCGAAAAGTGTTGCCATAGACCTATGGCAACATTTTTTGGGCCTGACCCAACATTTTTTTTGTGTTGTAGAAGGCCATTTATGGCGTAGTGATGCCACATTTCCATTCCATAGTCACATGACTGATTTCTACAAACGTATAACTTCTTGAGCTCGAATGTCTTGGGAAAGGGTGTTAAGCTAAGAGAATGTGTCTTCTCCGCCACCGACTGATTACATTATATAGAGACCACTCATTGTGATTTAGAATGCAAGGTCAGACACTCATCCATACAAGTTGCCTAGGAATAGGACAAACCGAAGGCACTCTCCTACCACATCATAAGATTGGTAGCGAATAGTCCTTGTGTTTCTGAGATTTTTCATAACAAAGAGACCACCGCCACTGTAAGTATTTCGGGAGTTATCCCTTATCAAATCAACAAGCAGTCCTTTGTCATTATTCATCTCAATATCTTCAACTTCTGATCTTTTACTTCGAATACGTAGACTAGTTCGAAGTGGTCTTCGGATAGGAATCACCCAAATCCGACCCCGATTCCTTCGAAATCCAATTATCGATAAACATTGAATATGAGTACACAAGATTTATTAAGCCTTTTTCCCATTCATTTCTTTTGAGTTAATTATGAAAATTCCATTTTATCTTAGAGTAATTCTAAGGTAATTCTCTTCTCTTAGGAAAATATTTCCAATTTTCTTACTTAACATTCGATCAAAATTCTTCAACTTTTAAGCGGGTCAAAAACAATGTTATTTAAGACATCGTTTACTGTAAACCCAAAAATCAATCTTAGAAAACATTATTGAGTAAACAGGATCATGGAAATTATTCTACTTTTACTCAATATCAGTTTGTGTATTCAACAAGTGCTATGGGCGGAATAACGGTGAAATCACCTTTTAAATTCCACGAATAGGACGAGTTCCCTCTTCGGACTTTAATACCAAGTATAACAAGATCATTTCTATGCAATCCAAGTTGTAATTTATAAATCAAAATCTTATATACTTAACTTGCTTAATTTCTGGAAAATATAAATTCTCTTTTATTATGAAAAACTTAATATGATCTTTTAGAGCATCCAGGCTTTCCCTTCGATCTATTCCACCCCTCATCTAAAAGATAAAGCGAAGGCCATGTAAGTTCAGGGCACTGGTTGCTCTATTCATAAACTTGGTTACACACCTTGATTTATCATTGTAGCTCTCATAGGTGGGACAAATGTACTAGTCGTTTCCACATACTCAATTATTGATTAAATCAACATAAAATTCCTTTATTATTCATTTAAAAACATTTCTAAATGATTCGGGAAAGAATCGCCAACTTTAGAATCATATTTTCAAAGTTATAGAAAACTGCTGCAAAAGCGTTGCAATTGGTGTTTTAAAGCTATATTGACAAAATTGACTTTTCTATCATTTAAAATTCCATTTTTTCGACTTATATCACTTTTAAAAGATTTTTAGAGATTTCTCCATATTTTAAAAATATCAATTTCTAACTTTGGTCACTTAACTACAAAAGCGCGATTTTTCTAAAAAATTGTTTTAGACATATTTCAAAATATACTAGATGAAATCTTGATTTTCTTTCTTCACTTAAAATGTAACGACCCAGAATTTCTGTCATTTGAAATTCAGATATATAATTGATTTTAAATATCAAGTAAGATTTGTAAATCGAATAAATTTTATTTCGAATATAGAGATTTAATTGGATAATTAAATCGACAATTTAATATTTGAAATTCTAGAAATAATTGGAAATTGGGTTTAAAGTGAATAAAAATGATTTATAAAGTTATATTAAATCATATTGGAGTTAGAATGATGTTATAGAACTTTTAAAATTGAATTAAAAGTTAATTTGTGAAAATTGAATATTTTAATATTTAATTGACTAGTAAAAATAGTCATTTTTCGAACAGTCTCGGATTTTGACGAAACTAGTTTCATCGGATCCGTAATGTGAAATTATTGTAAGGTTTCAAATTTCGTGTCAATCAGACGTACGGTTTGTCCGGGGCAAGCCAAAACACATAGAAATCGTTTTAATCGATTTAATTTAAATTTGATCGTTTAATTCTGTAACTCGCACATATGATCGAATTAGCTCCCGAAACACGTTCCATTGTGTTCGAAACGTGGGTAAAACCTTAGAAATGCCAGCCGGCACGCTTCGTTTGGAGTTCGGAAATTTTCGAGATGAATAGTGTTTTGCAATTTTATATAAAAGGACCCCATTATCTTCATTTTTCTCAAACCCTAGAAAACAAGCTTCAGGCCGCCACTTATATTTTCAATGGCCGATATTGTTCGTTTATTTTCCCCTTAATCTCTCTAAATCCGTCAACAATTATGAGAAGTTTTCAACTAACAAATTATAGAGCTTCGAAAGATCTTCAGATCCATACGAATATGATCGTTTATAGTCGAGGAAATCAACGGCAATTGGAGCTGGAAGGCAGCGCATTCGCACGCGATTTTCAACTCGAGATGGAGGCCGAGTTCGACCGGTCCTGGGGCGGTGGCGTAAGTCGACATGGGCTTCGAAACCAAGGTGTTCGATCGTCATTGAAGACGACGAGGTGAGCACGATGATTAGGGTTTTGGGGCGGCTCGTTGGGTTCTCGCGTGCATTTTCAGGATGGAGGGAGGAAGAAGCAATGTTCGGCCTGATGTTGATCAAAACAAAATCGACGGTCCAGATCTCAAAGGTTTAAAAAATTAAAAAATATATATATAAATTGTTTAAACTTTAAAACGTGATTACTTTTTCATACGAGATCCGTTTCGGACGAAACGAATTGCGTTGGGTCCGTATTGACGAGCACTACGCAATGGAGCTGGTTTGGAGTCGATTTGAGCTAGTGATAATTTTGGGTAAAGTTAAACGCGTGTTTAATTTTATTCGAAATAAAATACTGCAACCGTTATTGAAAGCAAGGTGAGAACTCCTCACTCAATCGAATATTTGTTTCGATTTAAATTTTAAATGGTTAGATTTAAAATTTCTTGATTGTGTGAATTGGATGATGATTATTATCTATCGTGTTGAAATAGACCCTATTCGCCGCATAATAGCGGAGGTTATTATATTAAACCCATATACCGCGATATTCCACCGTGAAGTGGAATTGGTATTATATATGTATTTGGATTGATTTCCCGCATTATATAGCGGATGAGACCCTATTGCGCCGCATAATAGCGGATAATATTTTATAAATCCCATATACCGCGATATTCCACTTCGAAGTGGAATTGGTATTGTGCTAACATCTGTGGATGCAGGGAAACAGGTTGGAGGGATCCAACTGGATTCCTCAAACATTTGAATTTGTTTCATATGTTGTGTGTTGATTATTTGTAATCTCCGTGTGATTATATTTTGTGATTGGAATTGTTGACGGCTATAATTTAGCCGTATATATATTTTTGGTATCGTTGGATACCAGAAATAAATAAAATTGGATTTTCGAAATTCAAGTTGAAAATTTATCGAAAAACTAATTTTTGAGGATTGGATAAATTAAAAAGGAGTTTTAAAAAGATAAAAGTCTTATTTTTGAACTATATTGAATTAAATTTCAAATTTTGGGAAAAAAGGCTTAGCAAAGGGATTTTTAATAATATTATTTATAAGTTGAAGAATTTATTTAAATTTTGGATTTTTAAATAGATTTGAAGAGATAAAGAAATTTATTTTAAAAAGGAAATAATTTGGAAATTCGTTGAAAATTTGATTTGGTGTTTTGAAATGAATTTGAAAAATCAATTTGAAATTAATTGATTATTAATTTACCATAACTAGTAAAATTTATTTATAGAAATTTATCTAATTTAAATTAATCAGATGATTAAATTGATCCTATCTATGGATGTTTGGATTTTATTGGATGTTGAATTATTTGATATCTCAAATATGTTGTGCTTTGTGATATATCCTGATTTGTGTTGTGATCTGTAATTTGTTTATCTGTGATATATATATATATATCTATAATCTGTGAATGAAAGATAAGCGTTATAATTTATACCGCTTATCAATTATATTGTTATATTTGATCTGTGATGGTTGAATGTTGTTGCACTATTGTGTTAAACCCTTGGACTACACAATACACACCCAAATGTGGATTTCACGTGGAATCAGTTAAGTCGTAGATTTTTTAACAAATTTAAAGATTGAATTTTTGAATCCAAAATAGTTTTGGAATTGGAATTGAAAGTTTTTTTGAAAATGAGATTCAAAAATAAGAGTTATTTTAAATAACTTAATAAAATTGAAATTCGAATAATTTGATTTAAATTGGAATTCAATATTTGAAATTGAATTCAAGGATTTGGGAATTCTGGTCTAAAAGGATTATACAAGTGCAAAAGGGCGTTTATATGAATTTAAACCATTTTTTAAAAGTGTTGTTGTGGAAATTTGAATTAACCCAAAGACCGTAAATTGTATAAATGAAATCAGATTTTTCCGAAACGAAAACTATTTGTTTTCAAATAATAATAGCTTTCATAAAGTGGAATTTTTTTCCAATTTGTATCGAAATATTTCAAGTTGAAATAAAATTGTAAATAGTTTGAGAAAAACTATGAATTAACCTTTGTGAAGATGATTAAGCTTTAGTTTTGAAATAAAAGAGTATTTCAAATGGTGTATCTTTTATATTATAAAAGACTTGAATTGTGAATAGTTTTGAAAGCTATAAGTAAAATCTTAATTTAAAGATTTAATGGGTTAATCCAATTGAAATGGGAAATGATTTGGGAATCTGTGAATGAATCTTTGTGAAATTGGGTGAACTTTGCGAAGTAAATCTTTTTGTTTAAAGATTTAAAATGGTAAATTGTTTAAACCATTTAAAGGAAAGGATTTGGGTAATAAGTTATGACTTAATTGAAATTCCTATATCCATATGTTTTAAATATTGTGATCACTATTCGGATTAGCCGGGAGAGGACCTTTGTGTCATATAACCCATTCCGAATAAGTGATATGACGATATGGATAACATTTGAAGACCGGTGGTGAAGACCGGGTATTTGTGAAAACGATAGGATGACCTATCGATTGTCTCTGCACCGTTAGTTACGGTATAGAGATTTCCTTTGTGATGGGAAGTTCGATCGGGATAGTGAATACCCGGATTGCAAGGGCTTCTTTGGAAGTGCCTTCGGTTCTGTTCGAACCCGGAACAGACTTGTATGGTTACATGTCTGACATTACATTTTGAGATATAAAGCTGATTTCTTTCAAATACATTTCTGTTGGTGGCAGAGAATTTATTCTCTTAGCTTAACACCCTTCTATGAGACGTACGAGCTCAGAGGTTATGTAGTTGAAAGTTATCAGTGATATACTCCCAATTTGGTAGTGTGGCATGCTGAGTGCTGCTGTGTGTTGATCATTTATTGATCATCTGTTGATCAAAGTGTGGCTTTGTGAAAAAGCGTAGCTTTGTGGACGAGACCTCTTCGGACCTCACAACCCGGAAATGGTCGAAACAGGAATGATGCGGCAAGGTTATGAGGGTCGCTCCCTTTAGGGTATGTCATTTCCTTCTGGAAAAGGGTGGTATCAGGTATAGAGACCTGGTATTTAACCTATGTGGTTACTCCAATCTCATTTACTATGTGATTGTTGTTTTGTTGAGGCGCCTCGGATAAAGGTCCCAAAGGACCGGGGGGTGGCATATTCGTGTAGTAGTTACCCAGTGTAAGGGGTAACCCGGCCTTGTATTAGCAGAGAGCTAGTTAGTTCTTGGGACGTCCCGCCAAAGGCGATCCCATTGATAGTAGGAAGTTCCTTAGCCTGACCATTTGTTGGAAAATCCAAAGAAACAATACGAACCTTGTACGGTTTTAGTTGTATAACCTGCTATGGAATGTGGCGGTAACCTGCTATTGAACATAGTAGTTATAGTAGGCATACAATAATGGTTGTATGTTGGATAAGATTAATATTATACTTTCGAAATGTTTTCTGCACTATGCACTAATAATAATATCGAATGATTTTGCGTAGTAAGCATGTTTGACTATCATAAGGAGAAATCTCCTCCAATTCTGCGTTTGCATTGTGTGTGTGGCGGGAGGCCTTATGGTAGTTTCATTTTCCAAAAGCATTGCGGATGTCTTTTACTTCCTTTGTTGTTGTTTTTGTTTTAAAGATAAAATAACTGTTTAAGTTCTCACACCAGTCGCATGACTGACCTGGAGTTTATTGTTCCCTTCCTAAAATCTGGATGCCCATAATTTTCCACACGGGCAGCCTAGAGTTAGATTTTCAGGTCATTCTGGATTCAGGAGATGCTGTGGAGCTCAGTGGCGAGCTGGATGGCGAGGCGTATCACTTGTATATGATATTATTATTCCGCTGTGTATTCTATATGAGGACAAGTTTGTATAACTGTCCGGTGTTGTATTGTTGTTGTAAACTCTGATGATGATGTAATGTATAAAATGATATAGTTCTTGATTTAAAGATTATTCCTCTATCTATTATATGTTGTTCCGCTGCGAATGTGAGATTCTGATATTGTCCCTGTTGTTTCTTCTTTCTTTCTTTCTGTCTTCTTCTACCTCTTCTTTTTAACCATAACAATTCGGTTTTCCGGCATTCGATTGCTCGGCAGTTGATACAGTGGACGTATTAATGTCGATTTTCGGATGTCGAAAATCTCGAATCGTTACATAAAAGCTATGGATATAGTAGTCTGGACATTTCTTATTTCGAAGAAATCCGAGCTATATTTTATTCCGTATTTTCATTTAAACTTTCCGGCGCAAAATCGCAAACTACCGTTGCGCGACGCGTCTAGTTTTTACTTGATTTTCAAAACATAAAATAAATTCTCCCAATTGAACTTAATTACTTATAAAAATGTTATAAATCATTTTAAATCAATATTTTCACTTACTAAAGTATTTAAAGTATATTTTCACTATTCTCATATATTATAATATTATTATATTCCCATTATTTTAATATTAAATTATTTTAAAACCAATTTCCATTCAATGTCAATTCTAACTTCAAATTAAGCTTAATTAAAACTTAGATTTCAAATCTAATTTCGATTCTAATTTAAATTTCAACCTTAATCTCAATTTCAAATTTTTTCAAATCGATTTCAATTTCAATTTCACTATTCATCTCAATTTTGATTTCAAAATCAATTTCACTTACAATTTCAAATTCGATTTAAAATCCGATTTCGATTTCAAATTCAATTATACTTCAATTTAAATTTCAATTTTAAATTGAATTCCACTATTCAAAAAGAGGCTTAATGATTCCAACGTATACCATTTTTATAAAATTGGTCATTTATAACAGAGGGGATTACTTAATCACAAATGAGCATAATCACTTTCAATATTCATCAATAACATAACATCCATTCTCATAGCATAGTGATTATCAATAAGTGAATATATTATCATAACTTAATTATTCAACCAACGTATTCAAACATTCATTTCAGCCAAACATCCATATTATCAAATGGTGATAATTAACATAACATATCAACGGGATAATCATGATTATTATAACATAACAAAACATGATTTAAAAAGCGGTGAAAATTTCTCACCTTCATTTCCACTCCGTCAAACTTTTCTACGAACTAGCGTCTTCGCTTCTTTTTGAATTCGTTCCTCGCCTTCGAAAAGCCGGACTCTCTTTTCTCTCCTTTCGTTTTCTTTTTGTTTCCTTTTTTTATATATGGAGGGTTGCTTGGCTAGGGGGTGTGTGGCTTAGGGAGGAGGGAACAACTAGGGTAGTGGAGGGTATAGGGGTGTACAGCTCGGGTATGGGTGTATAGGGTGGTTTAGATGGATGGTGTGGGGTGTAGAAGGCGGGTATGGTGATTAGGAGCTCGGGTGAGGTGATGGCTGAGAGTGTGGAGGTGAGTGGGGTGCTCGGGGGGCTCTAGTAGGGGTGTTTGAGGCTTGGAGGTGGAATTTGGGAGGTGGGTAGGTGGTTGGCCAAGGGGGTGGAGGTGATAAGGAAGGGGTACGGCTTGTAGAGGTGGGGTTTGGGTGTGTAGGAGCTTGGTTAAGGTGATGGGATGGTGGAGTAGAGTTTAATGGAGGAAGAAGGACGAAATGAAAAGGATGGAGAATGATTTTGTGGTGAGAAAATGAAGAGTTTATGGGCTCTATTTATACATGAAGCTTCCTTGGCTAATGACCATTTTAACCTTCTCTACTTTTGTATTTTATATTCATTTTAAAAAATTTGATTTAACCCTTAAGTACATGTATTTATGGTGGAAGAGATGGCTCATAAATGAGATATGTTACTTGGATTTGATTAGTGTATTTATGACATGATTTCTTCTCTTTTTCTTACACTTTAAAATGTTAATTTAAACATTTGCTCCTTTTCCATGCATGAAGAAACTTGTGCATTTATGGTGATGGATATGTTGAGTACTTTGTGTAATAATGAAATTTAAATAAAGAGATTTGGTTAGATTTTGTAAAAGTAAACTCTTTTTGTGCTTAGCTTTAATTAATTAATCCATTTGCTTAATTAATCTTTCCTTAATATAAGAGAGACGCTTATAACTTTGTTAATATGTTTACATGATACTATTCAAGTTGCAAAAACGTTTACACAACTTATATCGGACGAAACGTTGATTTTTTTGACAAAACGTTTTATGGTCATTTTTTGATGTTTTTATTAAACTATTTATTTATGTAAACCAAACTTCAAAATAAATTTATGATCATGTTAAATTAATTGAAACAAGTCTATTTAGGTTAAAAATTCATATTATTAGGGTTAATATCAAAATATTGAATTTTGGAGTTGCATTGTAAAAATGTGACAAAATTAGATATTTTTGTAAAACGATTATAAATATATTTTTCAAACCTATATTATACTTTTATTATCTTTATCAATTGATTTCGATATAGTTTGACTTTTTGAATAAATATTTAAACTATTTATTTAAGCATTTATTTATTTTTAACAAAACTTAACTTTTTTCGATTTTGTGATAAAAACTCAAATTCTTTATTTTCCATTATTAATCATAAGATAAATAATTTCTCCTTACTTATTCCTTATTTACAACATATTTACTTGAGTTCTATACCTTTTTAAGTTTAAAATAAATAAAATATCTCATTTTCGAAGTAGCGAAATTACGGGTCGTTACAGTCGACACCGAACGCTACCACTGTATTCCAATGACGTGCATCCAATCGACAAAAGGGCAGATTGTTAGGGTAAATAAAAAGAAAAGAACCGAGAACAGAGAAAATCAGAATCTCATAGCGGAATCGATAACATATAATATAACATGGACAGTAGAAACTGTCAATCCAAAAATACAGAGTATATCAGAGTTAAAAACAAACCTTATCATCTGGACAGTTTTAAAATCCTAACATTACAAATACTGATAGGGATACTATATAATAAAACGGAAATAAAACACTACGATAGGTGAATCTTCAGCTCCCCTCCATGATCTCCATAACACCAAAGCCAACCTGGGAAAATACTCGGTCTGACCCGAGCATTATAATAAAATAACACCCGAATCAGTCTAGAAATACCAACTGGGATAACTCAAATAATAGGGAGCATATAATAGCTCTGTGAGACCACGCCGCTAACGAGGAACGGGTTGTAACTCATAAGAATAACATCCATGCAGCCAAGAGCAGAAATAATCATTAGGAAACAAAACAAAATACGAATGAGCAAAAATAATATTAAAATCAAACTCGAAAGAATGAAAATAACCCGAGTAAAATCCAAACTGGACAGAATGGAAAAAACAAGGAAACAATACAAATTTGATGGAATGGACAAAATAAAGTAACGGTGCAACTTGATAGAATGGACTAAATAAGGTAACGGTCCAAACTTAATAAAATGGACTAAATCAATACTTAAACGCCGCGAAGAGTGGTTGACTCTTCTCGTGGCAATTTAAAGATAAATAGATTCAAGGTTTTCGAATCAAATAAGGAAAGGAAAATTTCCAACAAATGACTAGGAGGGTGCATCCCCCTTAAAAGAAGTATACCTCTAGAAATATACTTGAAAACTCCGGGAACTCCAAGCCGTACCCCGCCAAACCTTACCGAAAATCTGAATATCACATTTAAAACTCTTAACCATTTTTCACATGACGGTACACAAAAATCTAGATGAGATGTGAAAATACCCTAATGGGAGCAACCCCAAATAACTTGGCCCCAAAAGAAACACGCGCTTTGGTTTAGTCATTTCCGACAAAGGAAAACAAAGCTCAAAGTGCAACAAATTGTTTTTAAGGCGACGATACACCATGAAGAAAGCTGAATTCGATAATTAATAAATCAACTATCAGGGATAATTAAAATGATCGTACATGCAAATTAAATATCATACAATTACCACTACTCGTTGATTCCAAACCAGTTCTATCTCTTGGTTAAAAATAAAGCCGGACAGGTTGAGTTAGCGTTACCTCTAGGCATCTCCTTGATGACTTTTTTAACCTTCGAGATAGAAACGAGTCCAAGCATCAACGTTTAGCGTTAAAAGAATGACCAGATCCTTTCCATATAAGCGATATCGACTACGGAACCATTTTTCCATAATCGAAATCGAACTTTAACTTTTACAGCTGGCCTTGTGCTTGATTTCCATATTATAGTATTCGTAAAACATTTTTAGAAATACTCCTTCAAAAATGTTCTTTTATAAGACAAAATTTATAATACTAAGTGTATTAAAACAAGGGTCAAAAAACAAATGTCGTTAAAACATTATTTACTATAAACCCAAAAACACTTTACACTTAGCTTTACTTATAAATAATTCTCTTTAAAGGATTTTCTCATTTATAAACCATTATTTATAAATTTAAAAACAATATTTATTATCCCTAAGGTAATAAAGCAATTTAAATACCTTTATAAATTTAAAAACAATATTAATTATCCTGAAAAATAATTAATCACATTTATAATCTCTTTTAAATAAAAAAAATCTATTATCTTAAATACAATAGTTGCTTATTTCTAAACACTTTAATATCATTAGTAAATTAGCTTTGAAATTTTTATTAAATCGGTTTATTAACTTTAAAAGTACTAAATTAGTTAATTAACTTAAAACACTTTTATTGAATTAGTTAATTTACTTTAATCACTTTTACTAAATCAATTAATTAACTTTAAATATCATTAATTACAAAGATTAATTAAATTCAAATAATCATTGGTTAAAATGAATAAGTCATCTCAAACATCATTTATTAAAATGATAAGTAATTTTAAATTCCATTCATTAAAACAATTAATTAAGTTTAAATAATCATAAATTAATTGGATTAATTAAATTCAAACCTCATTAGTTACAACGGTTAACTAAAACATCATTTGTTGAAATGATTTATTTAACTATAAAACATCATTAATTAAAATGATTTAACTAAATTCCAAATATCATTAGTTAAAAAAATTAATTAAATTTAAAACAATCATTAATTAAATGATTAATTAAATTCAAATATCATTATTTAAAATGATTAATTACTTTTAAATATCATTAATAAAAATGATTATCAATTTCCATTATCATTAATTAAAATAATTAATTAAACTCAAGTAATCATTAGTTAAAAGGATTAATTAAATCCTATTTTATTTAAATCAAAGATAAACCAATTTTAAAACATCATTTATTAAATTGGTTAACTAGTCTCAAAATCATTAGTTAAAACGATTAATTATTTTAAATTATCATTAATCAAAATGATTAATTAATCTTAACATTCTGTTTAGCGGAAACACAAGCTCAAATTCAAAAACCTATGTCAGGGTTTTGGGGATGAAATTTAATAAATGACGATATAGCGAAATCGCAATAACAATGATTAACAAGTTAAATGGAATATCAGGATTTATTTCAATTAGCCATTAATATAACAGCATACAGATGTAAATAAATAATAATGGGCGGGAAACCCCTTAGGGTCTCTCTACAGACTTTCCTTGCAAAACAATGGTTATGGATAATACATACACACATATATATATATATATATATATAATCATATGGGTTTATAACGATTAAATTAATATGTCATCCAATTTCCAAACGGAAATTCAACCAAACAAGCAATCAAATTATTTAATTAACATCCAAGCAATAAATAAACGTTTATAGCGTCATGATATGATATAATAAAATTTAATGTGAGTTAAACTCACATTAATTTTTGTTTTCGCCGAAACATTTTGATTTTGGACTAAAACCGAACAGCCGTTCGATTTTAGCCTAAATTTGCACTTGCTCCAAATCCAACCAAACCAACTCCATCGTGAAGATCTCGACGACACGACACCAACATAAAAAATGGCTTTCGAATCCGTCCTCGTACGCAAAAGTTATAGCATTAATAAGTTATTGGATTAATTTAAATAATTAAATACTTAATCAACCTATTTACTTAAATTTACAAAATTACCCCTCACTGCTTTCTTCCCCAAATTAAACAAAACGTGTACGGTGAAATGTGAACCCAAACTCCATGGCCGTGCACGAACTAATACGGAGCTCCGGTTGTCGAAGCTCGAATCCCACGACTCCAATGAGCTTCTCTCCTCGATCTCCACCTGGTCGTCACCACTACAACACTTCAGCCTCCCTTGAGAAGAACACGACCTGCACTATCATGTTCGTTGGCCCCCTAACACCGCTCCCCCATCCAGCAACCGAGCTTGACCAAAATTCACTCGGAGATGCTAAAGTCCATTCTGAAACCAAATCCATACTCCGTTCGTTATATCATCGACTACACACCCCAAAACTCCAAAACCTAGTTGCTGCCCACGGCATGAAGATCTCAAGGAAACAAACTTACCGAAGCAAGAATCATGATTTTTCACTGAGTATTTATTTAAATATTGATTTTTGAAGTTTGATTTTAAAGTGGGAAAACCATTTCTTGATTTACAGGCAATGTTTTTAAATAAAGGAGAAGAGGGATGGGAGGAGTATAGCCTGAAAGGATGGGGTATGGGCCAATGGATGTGGGTATGGCCTAATCATGGTGAATATGTACATGCATATATATTATTTTAATTCTAAAATATTCAACAAAACATACCCAAAAATTTCGAACTCCAAATGAGACGTGCCGCCTGGCGTTCTATATGTTATACCCTCATTCCGAATGCAATGGATCTAGTCCTGAGCCCTAATTCGATCATATGCAGAAGATAGCATTTCTACTCAATAATTATATTAAATTTCCGATATCAATTTCAATGCATTTCGATCTCGTACGACTAAATGATACGTCTGATCGCCATGAAATTCGACGGCATATTATAATTCACTATTATAGATCCAATCATCGAAATTTGAGACAGTGGCCCGGAAAGACAATTTCACAGATTTAAATATCGTTTTATATTTAATTATCGATATTTATCTAATCTATTTTTATTTGTAGATAAATTTATAAATTGAATTCACGAATATTATTTATTAAATAAAATGGGCTTAATAATATTATTAAATCCATTTAATTAACATTAAATTTCATAATTCAAATATTTAAACATTCTCTATATTTGAATTATAAGATTAAATTCCAAAATCCAATTATTTAAATATTTAAAATTAATTTAAACATTAAAATTAAATGTCCAGAATATTGGGTTGTTACACATTTAGGTGGAGTTTTGTCCCTCACCCATTTTTGTTGATGACAAAGGGGAAGAAAAATATAAAATATAACATAGCATATATTAAGAGGAGTTATTTAACTCGAGGGGGTTATAATATTTTATATATAGGAACATTTACATGGTTTCCATCATCAAAAAGGGAGAGATTGTTAACGCCTCGGATATTGATTTTGATGACAACAACCATATAAATATAAATACTAATGTTTTATCAAGTTGTATAGTATATATTGCAGAATATTACAGTGGCATAAAATGATTAAATTTGAAGACTGATCAGTATAAAACTAATAATTAAGATTTAGAGATGGTGATTAAGACTCAAGAGTTTAGAGACAAAAGTCTTGAAGAGCTCAAGACTTTAGTATGAGTCATTATAAAAAATTGTTAAAGTCCCTCGTAGCATATTCTGATCTTTATCACAAATTTCTGATCTTTGATATTTTAATCAAAATAAATTATTTTTAATTCAAAATATATTTTTATAAATACTTTGTAAAAGTTTTTATGTGTTCAAAGTATTTAAATATTATGTTTAAAATTATTTTACAAAAATATAGAAATTTGAAAACAATTTAAAAAACAAATCATTTTTCTAAATTAATAAGGGTTTGTCGACAAACCCCTCCTATGTATATTGACATATTGATCGGTGGTTGCTTTTTTAATTTTTGATAAGAAGTGCCTTTTGGATGCACCTCTTCATGAATGGATACTTCTATTCATTCATTATATAATGAGGAGTGCAAACGAATTTTTTAACTAATTTTCTTACTTTCTTCTTACTCCTTACTCTCTTGAATTATTTCTTGAAAACTACTTTCTATATTCTTCACGATCTACATAGAGTCAATCCATATTCTACTAGATTGATTCTCTACAAACTATTTACTAATTTGGAAGCATTATCTCTACAAACTCAAAGGTCAAACCGCTATTAGAAGAGCTATAGGATATCTAGTATCCTAAGTACAACCGTTTGTATTTGAAAATCAACAACTCTACTCTTATTTGTTTGGATATTCTTATTGCCCATTCAAATTAAGTTGGTGTGCGTGTTTCTCGTTCAAATCAAGTTGGTGATCTTGCTGGCTGACAAATCAAGAGAGTTTGCCTCGGACTTGTAAGATAGGAGGATGTGTCTTGTAGCCTTAAAATTGAGATTGTATTCTGGTTTGCTTGCTACTTGGTTAAAGTTGACGGTTGAAAATAAGCATGTACAGTATTGTATGATACTGGATGTAGGAATGGCTAATCCGAATCAATATAAAAATTCCTGGCGTCATCTCTCTTACTTTACTTTTTGTTATTGCTTTTATATTTATCTTTGATTGCATTTTTGACTGCTTAATTAGTATAGATTTATATTGATAATCTGTGATTTGATTTAAACATTGAAACCAAGTTAAAATGATTCATAAAATTATAAAACACTATACCCTCCCCCTCTAGTATAAAAGTAGCCTTAAGATATGTTACACCGTAACTCTCACCTTGTCTTACCCGGTTATCAACATGACCTGAAAGGTGAAGTGACAAAGGTTACCCCTAATAGAAAGGTCCCGATTTGAATTGGGACTTTGGCTAATTTTTAAAATTATTTCGAAAATCAAAATTAAAGATTGTAAATTTAAAAGTTAAATTTAAAATAAAAACATGTTTATTATAAAAGTTATAATATAACATAAATTTTCAAAATGGTTGAAATGATAATGATATTTTCAAAATGTTTGAAAATATTTAAATACTAATTTCGAAATTAAAATTTATTAATAAGATTAATAAAATGAATTAATTAATACTTATATACATGTATTATATATTGATATATGTTATGTTATTTTAAAATGTTTAAGTTAACATAAGTATAAATGTATGTATATATAATATTTCAATATTAATATAATTTAATTAAAATTAGTTAATTAAATGAATCAATTAAAGGTTAATTAACTAAATTAATTAATTAAATAAAATACACATATATAAGATATATGTGTTATACTATAAAGGTTATAGTATATATTTATATATTATTTAATATAAATGTTATAGTGGAATAATGTAAAAATTAATTAAATAAGATTTAAATAATAGAATGTGATACATAAGATTATTATATAAGTATGTTAAAATATAAAGTTATTTGGTAATTGTTATCCCGCCTTTTGGAAAGGACGAGATACCGAGGAACTAATTGAAAAAGAAACAGGATCACACGTCTTCAACTTCAAATGATTGTTGGGCAACTACAAATATCGATGAATTTTGTCCGAATCCAGCTCGGGCTACAATTGATAAGACACGACAAGTGAAGCTGTGGAAACCGACGTTCCAAATTTCGAGGCAATCCGAGTTCGTATACTCAAGATATCACCGACGAGATGTGGGGTAGCCAGTCCTTAGTTCGAATCCATAAGCGAAGCCTATGTTCGACTCCATCGGGTTGCCGAGCTCCGTATCCATCGAACAAACCCTTAGCTCGAATCCATCGTCCCTGCATTACTTCGAATCCATGAGAAGTACCATTGCTTCGACTCCATCAAAACACCCTCAACGTTCGAATCCATGAATTGGACTCAATTCGACTCCATCCCATGAGTGATTTCAAATCCATCAAGACAGAATGCTTCGAGCCCATGGGTTTGTTTCACTTCGTATCAACCATGTTGAAGACCTCCGAATCCACCCTGTCAAGATAGCTTCGTATCCACCAGTCGGGCACCCATTCGATTGATTCGAAGGAGCATTCCTTCGAATCCATCACTTCGAATCCACTAAGTCGAAGTGCCTGAAACGATGGGTTCGACCCAGTAAAACTCGGAGGAAAAGACGGGTTGACCCGAGAAACGCGCAAGCCACGTCACCAAGCACATACTCAGACGATCGATTCGACCCTATCGAGTCAAAGGGATCGATTCGAAGCAAGGGTGTCCATCTGAAATGCAATTTTAAATCGATCATAACTCGAGATCCACAAGTCCAAATGCTATGAAATTTTCACAGAAGCTTAAATACACCTTGAAGAATGTTCTCACCAAATTTCAGCTCGATTGGACAATTTCTTGATCGATTCGAACATAGCTTCGAATCGATCCCAAAGTGGGCCCGGACTTCCAGAAAGCGGGCATGTGGGCCCCCTGACGTACCAGAACTGGTCTCCCCTCAGTTTAGGCGAAATATCAGCCTCCTACACCTATAAATAGAGCCCCTGGTCATTCAGAAAAGGGGTCGGATAATTCTAAGAGCTAAAGAGCGCCCAGACTCTGCCAGATTTACTCAGAATCGCCACGGCTGCCTTAGATTCAAACTTAGCTCACGAAACCAGTTGTACTGCGTTGTAAGAAATTGTAATCTTCGAGTGTCGAGCAATAAAATCATCAAACTTCATAGTGGACGTAGGCTAAAACGCCGAACCACTCTAAATCGCTTGTCTTTGCACTTTACCTTTCTGTTACTTGGAGTTTTTGTTAGATAATCCGCAGTGTTAAATTTCATTCTTCGTGTTTATCTCTTCAAAGACTTCCGAAGAGTGTTGTGCCCATTTTTGGTACAAACACTTTGGTGCTTTCACTGAGAAAACCAGTTTTTCTCCTGCTCTTCGGATCTACCATCGATACCAGATTGCATAAAATCCAAGAGGAAGATCCAGATCTCTACTCCGGAATCCTTCCATTCTATTCAGATTTGCATAAAATCTAGGAGAGGAATCCACTGTTCAAGATGGTTAGCACAAGGACTACTTCTACAGCTGCTAATCAAGAAGCTCGAGATGAACAGAGTCCCACGCAGCAGTTACAGTCCAATCAAGACAACACTGCTCACTACGGTCCATCTGGACCGGTAACCAGACAAGAGTTCCAGACATTACTCCAGGAACTGACCCAAAGCCGGCAACAGTAAGCTGAACAGTTGCGTGCCAACATTGAATTGACCAATCAATTAAACCGCCAAAGGCGTAGGAAAACAAGGAGGGGTGATGCTTCCCACTCGTCCACTGAAAGTTCTGCTTCCTCTGACTATCATGGCAGAACTACACGTCCCCGGTTGGATGCAGGTCATACGCTAGTTACCGAATATCAACCCGCCTTGACTATGGGACAATTGAGGGTCGGACCGTCAACTAGCTCCCAGGCCGGGCCCTCATCACGAGGAGGTGTTGCTCCACAGCATACCATAGGCGATCGCGCTACAACAGCCGCGGTAGAGACAAGGGTTGATACCCAAAACCTGTCGGATCCAAATAATCAACAGCGTGGGCGTACTCTCGAACCATACGTCCCAGAAGATGTGGAGCCAAGGAGGCGAGATATGGGCCGTCGACAACGCCCGGTTCAAGCTCGCGTTGTGGAACCCGACCACACCTTAGTTCAGCATACACGGAATGTGGCTATGCCCGACATTTCAACCATGGTACGTCAAATAATCCGCGAGAGCCAGGGACTTATCAACGACGACTGGGGGATCTCCCATAGTCAAACTCCTTTCACTGACGAAATACTGCACGCTAAACCTCCTCGGCGATTCAGAATGCCAACTCTCCCTCTGTACGAAGGAAATTCCGATCCCAATCAACATATCTTAAAGTATGAATGGTCAATGAGCACCGCAAGGGCTGATAATGCAGTAAAATGTTGAAGCTTCCCCATCTCTTTGGGAGGAATTGCAACGATGTGGTTCACAACGTTGCCACCAAGATCCATCTCTTCGTTCGACCAACTAGCTAAGAAATTTGTTGAACAGTTTCGTATGCATGTCACTAGGCCTAAAGACGTTAACACCTTATCCAGTGTCACCCAGGCTAAGGGAGAGACGCTCAGGCGTTACCTGGAGAGATTCCACGCAACATGCATGGAAATTAGCAATCCCAACGACAACTCGATTCTGATGGCGTTAACCAAAGGGATCGATCCCGACTCGGAATTTGGGAATTGGTTAGCTGGGAAACCACCCGCATCATTGGACCGTTTCTACTCCAAAGCCGCTCAATTGTTGCGACAAGAGGACGCGAAACATTCTAGGAAACAGGGCGATGTGATACCCAGAACTGAAGGAATACAGAGTAATGTGGCAGTCAAACAGTCCGGTGAGAGTTCCGGAAAAGTCCAGCTAAATATACAGAATAAACAAGCTCAGCCGAGAGTCAGCAGCGGTCAGGATAAGAAGAGAGATCAAAATCGAGGCCCGCAACGTAGGACCCCGATGTTTGACAGTTACACACCATTGAATACATCGTTGGAAAATGTGTATCTGCAAACCTGCAACGCTGAGCAATATAAGAAACCTGCTCCGAAGCAATCATCGGAGAGACAGATTCAGACAGGAAAGTTTTGTAGATTTCACAAAAGTTACGGCCACAATACCAACGAGTGTCGACATCTGCAAGACCTCGTTGAAAAATTGATCAGAGAGAGAAAGTTGGACCAGTTTGTACGGGCACCGCCGTCTGGTGGAGCGGTCCCCTCAAAGAAAAATCATACACAGAATCAAGCAAGACAGGAAGAACCGGGTCGTGACGGAGGAAGATTGGTAATTAATGTTGTAAGTGGTAATCCTCATCCAGTGGTCCGAAGCTGGGAGGAAGTGGAATCATATGGCAACTTAGCTAAACGCTCAAACTTCGAGTATAATGATAACTTGGGCGGTAAACCTTCAACCAAACGAAAGAGAGCGATGACTAACAACATCACTTTCCGGGACAACGACGTTGACTATGTCGGAAGCCCGACTACTGACCCACTTGTGATATCGACCCAGGTAGGCCCGATGTGGATGAAGAGAATCCTGATTGACTGCGGGAGCTCTGTGAATATCATATTTGCACATGCTTATAATCAAATGAAGATGAAAGCTGGGGGTCTAAAACCCTGCCAAACTCATCTCTATGGATTCAATGGCAGCGCTACTGTACCAGTTGGAATGGTAGAGTTACCAGTTGAATTGGGAACCGGAGAATGTAGGTCGGTTCGAATATTGCAGTTCGTTGTGTTGGATATAGAGTCGCCATATAATGCCTTTTTAGGTCGACCTGCCCTTGCTGAATTCAGGGCCATAATAGCCCCGTGGTGTTTAACTTTAAAATTCCCAACCGTCAATGGAGTTGGGGTCGTCCAGGGCGATCAGGTTGATTTGAGAACAATCATACACCGAAATCGAGTTGCCCGATTGCACAATGCCAAGGACCGACTTAAAACTTTTGAACTTGGTAAGCTAGTCGCTAAAAAAGGTTATCCGGCACTCCCGCCCCTGAGATCAGCGTGGAGAGGGTCGCGCAAGATTAAGCAAAAGCTTAAGGATGGCGAATTCGAGTTATCACCCGTTGATGGCTTAACTTTACCAAGGGCCTGGAATAGCGAAAGCCTTCATCGCCACTACAATTGACAGGCTATGTTTATCTATTTAGTTTAAATTCCGTTTTAAAAGTTGTTTCAGCATTTCAAAATTAGAACTTATAATAAGGCAACTGACTATGCCGTGTTTTCTGATTTCAGCAATAAAATGCCATTTCTTCGGGTCAGAGCTGTGATTCATTAAATACAATGTACAACATCACGATGCACGGAGAACTAAAATTCCATCACGCAATGGGATTTATCCAAGAAAGGAGTGGCTGTGATACGACCGGCCACTCGCTAAGTGAAGCCAGGGCTCGGGGGCAAGCCACCACATCAAAGCCAAGATCGGATTGATACACGACGATCCTTCCTTAACTCCGTACTCCCAGAGTGCGAGGCGGAGTATAAACATTCCTTAACTCCGTACTCCCAGAGTGCGAGGCGGAGTATAAACATTCCTTAACTCCGTACTCCCAGAGTGCGAGGCGGAGTATAAACATTCCCTTAACTCCGTACTCCCAGAGTGCGAGACGGAGTATAAACATTTCCTTAACTCTGTACTCCCAGAGTGCGAGGCGGAGTATAAACATTCCTTAACTCCATACTCCCAAAGTGTGAGGCGGAGTATAAACATTCCTTAACTCCGTACTCCCAGAGTGCAAGGTGGAGTATAAACATTCCCTTAACTCCGTACTCCCAGGGTGCGAGATGGAGTATAAACATTTCCTTAACTCCGTACTCCCAGAGTGCGAGACAGAGTATAAACATTTCCTTAACTCCGTACTCCCAGAGTGCGAGGCGGAGTATAAACATTCCTTAACTCCGTACTCCCAGAGTGCGAGGTGGAGTATAAACATTCCTTAACTCCGTACTCCCAGAGTGCGAGACGGAGTATAGACATACATCAACTCCGTATTTGTCCACAAGACTGGGGGCAGGACCAAAACAAATATCGAATTGAAGACGGAAGAGAATATACTTTCATTTCCATTATCAACAAAAATAATTCGATTACAAGATGATTCAGAAAAGAAAAAAGATTCCTGCTAGTGGGAGCCGAGTCCACATCTATACACGGCTATAGAGAAAACCAAAAGACAAAACACTACAGAGAACTGAAGAAGGAGTTCAATCTTTCTTCTTCCTTAGCTTCTTCTTCGAGGAAGTCCCACTAGAGCTGCTACCCAACTACTTCCTCCTTCTTTTTCTCTTCTCCGATTTGCCCTCAGATGGCGACATACTGTCCACCTCTTCCTCAGAGCTAGAGGCAACAGAGATTCTTTTGGAGGGTGGAGCCGGAGGAATAGAATCAGTAGCAGGAGGTGGAACAGGAGCACTCGCAATTACCCCAGTGCCGCCAGGCGATATCATCATTAAGGGGGCATGGCTTGACAGGTCCATACCGGCGGTCACTGCGCCCATCTCAGCATTGATCTCAGCCAAAATCTCATCTTCACGAGGTACTTGGGCCGCGCTGGATATACTAATGACTGGCATGGAAACACTAACAGCCGGAGTGGTCCCACTCATGGAGAAGGATGGATCGATGAAAGGATCGTTGGGTTGATTGAGGAGTTCCTCAATCATCTGAGTGTCAAAAGATAACGTATCTACTTCCCCTTCTTCACCGACCACAGAAGATGTCATAGTAGCTTCGGTGACGATAGCCACATGCGCTTGATGAGAAGCCTGAGATGCAGGAGGCACGGGGATAACGACTTCAGTCACTGAAATGTGAAAAAACGAAGATTGTTAGCTGTGGGTATTGATCCAAATTCACCACACTAAATGTATACGGGAGGCGTTTGATTACCTTCCTTAGCTTGGCTCACAGTATGGGCAGATACAGAGGCAGAAACATCAACAGAAGATAAATGCGGCTGGTTAGGATTATAAGCAGGGACGGACTGAGGATTGACCTCACCGATGTTTTCAGGCAATGTCGGAATTGCAGCTCCAACACTCGTTTCGTGATGCTCAATCCCCGAGCCCTCACCTGTCTCTATCTGTTGGAACCCGAGCCTCTCTCTCGCCATAGAAACCACCGCCTCATGAAGAGCTTTCCTCTCTTCCTCAGTAAGCAAGCGCATCTCAAGCTCGAAGTCATCCAGTGTTTCATCCGGATGCGCCGCCTTCTTCTCCTCCACCAATCTAGTCCAGGCATTATATAGAATCATGGAGTCATCTCCCAGCCACGATAAATTTCTGTGCTCTAACACATTGGCGTTGTATGTAACCAGGAGATCATCGAAATCAGCATCCATCCTGGACTGCTCCGCCATAATCTTTTCCTGGATTTCTGCATCCACAGACTTGGACTTGGCCACCGCCGCAGCAAGTTCGGCCCGAAGTGACACAGCTTGGTCACACGCCTCCTGAGCGGTGGTGTTAGCAGCATCTTTCTCTTTCACCACTTCAGCGAATTTGGCCTTGAGCTCATTCAGCTCCTTAACGGCTGCATCTCGCTCAGCTACAACGTTGGTATAGCGGTGGCCCATCTCTTCAACCGTGGCACAGTGTGCCTGCTGCATTCTCGCCATTTTGGCCACAACATCCTCATGCTTTTTGAGTACTTGGAGTTCCGAGCTTCGAGACGACTCCATCTCAGACTGAAGAACTTGAATGATGCGGTCTTTCTTGACAATCTCAGCATCTCGCTCCTGAATAACTTTCGCCCGGTCAAAAGCTACCTTTGAAGCTTTCGCGGCTGCTTTGTACCATTCCTTGTATTGGACATAGAAGTCACGAATATAGCTGTGCGCAATATTTTCAGCATCCTGAGGAATCCTCTTGAGATAAGGAGGAAAAACGTATGCGTCCATACAGATTTCTGGGAAGTCCTTCTTCGTTTGGGCAAGCTGGATGGCACCTTCGCTTGTCAACTCAGCCGGAGCCTGCTCAACGATAGCAGCTGCCGGTGGTTCAACTCTGGGCCGCTGAGTCTCGGGCCTTGAAGATTGGGAAGGTTGCTGCTGCTGTGAAGGCCCAGGGATATCTACGGGGGCCCTAGAAGGCGGAGGAGAACGAGATCATGATCGGTACGGATGGCCCCGATCTCTGTCAGTACGATCATGGCCAGAACGGCCGCGCCAATAATCTCTATCCCTGTCATAGCGTTCCTGGCTAGTGTAACCTTGCCCGTGGTCCTTATCCGATTCTCTCCTACGAGAATCATAATATGGGGAAGATTGGCGCACATTACGGAGCCTATCCAAAGTAGACCCGCGACCCGACATCTCGCCTGCAATAAGAAGGAGCTACAGATTAGAATCCTACAAAACAGTGATTAATATGCAAAAGTCGTGTAGTGGTGTGGAAGTGTGTGAAAATGTGTAAACCCCCAGACCAACCGGAAGTGTTGACCGCACTCAAAGGAAAGGGCTCACTCATATTTAATACATCTTGAAATTCCTCCAACCTAGAATTACATGGAATCAATATAAAATCCGGGATGGGAATGTCGTCAAGCCCTTTAAAAGTATCTCTCGAATGAGAAGGGGCGGCCTCAGAAATCGTAACTCCGGAAGTGGGAGGAAACATATCCACAGATTTCCACCCCTTAGACTTAAATTTTTTAGAAACGACGGTCTTGCTTTTCCGTCTTTTTCCCAACTCTTCGAAGTTGCCCGAAAGATCAGCCATCGGCTCTACATCTGTATGGGTCCTTTCTTCATCGCTCACTCCGGTTATTGTAATCCCGGGCATTTTCTTCGCCATTGTCTTCTCCTTGTTTTTCTTCTTTAAGGCAGGCTTTGACATCCCCTCGATGACTATACTCTGATTTATTTCAATCAAGCCGAGAGTTCTTAAGTTATAGTCATTCAACACCAAGTCGATGTGTCTCAGCTCGCTCGGAACTTCTTAGAGACTATGGACTAAGCCCTTGTAGTACCCGCCATCGGGTCTGGAGATAATGGCTGCAAGAAAAACAAGATGTCAATACCAATGCCAAAGAACTATTGATCAAATAGAAACAACGACATATGAGGACACTTACGTCTAGACAACCATCGCCTAGCGAAACCAGGAGGACACCGGACATAAAACCATTCATTCTTAAAGTAGCTTAGTCTGGTCCATGCTCCAATAATAACTTGGCAATTTCTGACTGCCTCCAAAAATGTAAAGGATGGGCTATCGCCCCTGCTCTTGAAATTTAATATGTATCTGATCTCGGTTGGCCTTGGCGGGCAAAAGAGACAGTCCATAAATATGACGAAGGCACTATTTAGCAGCGCATGTCTGTTAGGGTGTAGTTGTGAGGGAGCGATTGCTAAATATGATAGCATCTCTCTGATATATTGATTAAATGGAGGAAGCGTTCCAGCCGCAAGAGCATGGCGATAAAAAGCTGTATATCCTTCAGGAGGATTGTGCGGTCTATCGTTGGCACTGGGCAATAAAACATCATCCGGAGATATGTTGTGCTTCAAACATATCCTGCCTAACAAAGACTCAGACATACTGGACTGGACGAAATCAACAGGATCCTCGATAAATATTGCGTCTTGTAGCTCATCGGGAGCAGGGTCTATTGTATCCGCTGGGATATCTGGAACTACAAGGACCAGAGGAGGAGAACTCTGAATCTCCTGCTGTTGCGAGCTCGAAGATTCCATAACTGACTAACTTATCAGAAAGCAACGTTAAGTTCATAAACAGCCCGTGCATTCCCCAGTGTAGTGTGTATGGATGTGCCGTGTCGTGCAAGTGCTGAACGTTACTTAAGCAGATTTTACAAAATGAAACAAGACGTCCGAGCAACAACATTTTGAAATTCGAGAACAATGACCGTCATCGCTGACCGTCACTTCCATGACATCCAGATACTACTGGCCAAATTCAAGTCTAAACCGATCATATTGTTGGTTACGCCCCAGTTCCATCGACGAGCTTCAAAAAGGAGGTCAAGTCTTATAGTCCAGTTCAATTATGCAAGGCCGAAGCTCGTCGGAGTCAAGTATGCTAAAGTTCATTAAGTTCGTCAAAGTTCGACTTGAAATGGCCGCAGTTCAGATGTTCGAGCAAATCAGAAGAATAGAAGCCTCTGAAGCAAGGATGTTTGAATCGATCGACTCGAATCGATATGATTCGAATCGATGAAGGTCGAATCGATATGCTTCGACTCCGCGTAGTTCGACTCGATGAAATCTTGGGGTGGAGAAGCACTTCGAATCCATAAGCTATGCCTAACCTCGAATCGATCAATGCTCAGCACCTTCGAATCGATTAGGATATTGCTACTTCGAATCGACCGGATCGTTCTTTCGAAACCATCGATACGAAGTCTCGCATCGATTCGAACTACCTATTCTTGAATCGATTCGAAATCTTGCATCTTCGATCGATTCGGGCTACTTGTCCCCGAATCGATGCGAGTCGAAGAAGCTTTGTCTCCCGAAACCATCGAGTCGACCCATTTCAGTTCCTGCTATTCCTCATGTTTCTCACAAGAAAGAATCGAAATCGATGATATAATCCTGATTTCATCGTTTTACACTCGTATCGACCCCTTAGGTACCTGATTGGATTCGATTACAAATCAAGACTTGGTGTAATCTGATTGATTTGTGCAAGACGCAAGGCTCTAAAGGATCGGTTCGAGGGAGCAGCAATTGCAATAGTAAAAAGTAAAAAGTAAAAATGAAATTAGCCTCGCGTATTTATATGGGTTCCAAGAGCGACTCGAGGCTCTTCGTCTCCCAGTCATGTTGACCGCTCGCAACAGGTCACAACCCCACTGATTCGAACGATTGCTCAATTACTCCTCACCTTCGAATCCATCACAACACAGAGTCATTCCACTGCTTCGAATCCATCCCTTATTTCGAATCCATCTGGTTTCGAACCCTTTACAACGTCGAATCCATTCATACAGTATCGTTGCGAAGCATCATCGATTCGAAGGAGTAACCGAACAGAGGCTGGATTGAGAGTCTTATCGACTCGAAGCGCGAGGTCCCTCGGGCCATCGATTCGAAGGCCATCGGTTCGAAGAAACATAAATTCGAATCCATCAAAGACCACCAATGAAAATGGACGAATCATTTCAATATGAAAAATTGCTTGTCTACTCTTTATACCGATTCAGGAGAGGATCGATACAAGAGGATGATCATAGACAATCATAAAAGCAATGTTTTGACTCGAATCTCTAACCGGTTCAGGAGAGGACTGATGCAGATTTCGATAGCTAACCAAACTGACAACGACTTGCGATCATGCGACTTTAACTAAAGTCAAGGCGATGCACGTATGCACATATTTCTGATTAATGTTTGATCTTTATCATTTACAGGGATCAAATGTTCATCTCGTCATAACCCCAACGGCAAACAGCCGATCACGATCGTACGGCAGTCGATTACTGCAACAAAGAATACAACTTCCGGCAGAGCGTGTCATAATTGTATAACGTTGGACTACAGCTATTTAAAGCACGTTATGTTTACACAAGACGTACTTTGGGGGGCAAATGTTATCCCACCTTTTGGCAAGGCCGAGATACCGAGGAACTAACTGAAAAAGAAATAGGATCACACGTCTTCAACTTCAAATGATTGTTGGGCAACTACAAATATCGATGAATTTTGTCCGAGTCTAGCTCGGGCTACAATTGATAAGACACGACAAGTGAAGCTGTGGAAACCGACGTTCCAAATTTCGAGGCAATCTGAGTTCGTATACTCAAGATATCACCGATGAGATGTGGAGTAGCCGGTCCTTAGTTCGAATCCATAGGAGAAGCCTATGTTCGACTCCATCGGGTTGCCGAGCTCCGTATCCATCGAACAAACCCTTAGCTCGAATCCATCGTCCCTGCATTACTTCGAATCCATGAGAAGTACCATTGCTTCGACTCCATCAAAACACCCTCAACGTTCGAATCCATGAACTGGACTCAATTCGACTCCATCCCGTGAGTGATTTCGAATCCATCAAGACAGAATGCTTCGAGTCCATGGGTTTGTTTCACTTTGTATCAACCATGTTGAAGACCTCCGAATCCACCCTGTCAAGATAGCTTCGTATCCACCAGTCGGATCGATTCGAAGGGCACCCATTCGATTGATTCGAAGGAGCATTCCTTCGAATCCATCACTTCGAATCCACTAAGTCGAAGCGCCTGAAACGATGGGTTCGACCCAGTAAAACTCGGAGGAAAAGACGGGTTGACCCGAGAAACGCGCAAGCCACGTCACCAAGCACATACTCAGACGATCGATTCGACCCTATCGAGTCGAAGGGATCGATTCGAAGCAAGGGTGTCCATCTGAAATGCAATTTTAAATCGATCATAACTCGAGATCCACAAGTCCAAATGCTATGAAATTTTCACAGAGGCTTACATACACCTTGAAGAATGTTCTCACCAAATTTCAGCTCGATTGGACAATTTCTTGATCGATTCGAACATAGCTTCGAATCGATCCCAAAGTGGGCCCGGACTTCCAGAAAGCGGGCATGTGGGCCCCCTGACGTACCAGAACTGGTCTCCCCTCAGTTTAGGCGAAATATTAGCCTCCTACACCTATAAATAGAGCCCCTGGTCATTCAGAAAAGAGGGCGGATAATTCTAAGATCTAAAGAGCGCCCAGACTCTGCCAGATTTACTCAGAATCGCCACGGCTGCCTTAGATTCAGACTTAGCTCACGAAACCAGTTGTACTGCGTTGTAAGAAATTGTAATCTTCGAGTGTCGAGCAATAAAATCATCAAACTTCATAGTGGACGTAGGCTAAAACGCCGAACCACTCTAAATCGCTTGTCTTTGCACTTTACCTTTCTGTTACTTGGAGTTTTTGTTAGATAATCCGCAGTGTTAAATTTCATTCTTCGTGTTTATCTCTTCAAAGACTTCCGAAGAGTGTTGTGCCCATTTTTGGTACAAACAGTAATTGAAACTTATATAATACAAATGTATAAATTAAAGGTGGAATGGTAAGAAACCCAAATAGATCTAAAGAATAAAGACATGCGTATAGTACGTATACCATGATTTCTAATGTATCCGACACTTGAATTATAAGGGTATTTCATAAGAAATATATTATTCCATAAGTCGATATTACTTAATTAAATATATAGAAGATTATGAATCTTGAGTATAAATATTGTCCTTAACCATTTATATATTAATAAATTATTTGCGTACTCTATGGTTGTTGAGAAAACTCAAGCTAGAGATGTTATATGTAGTATTATTAATATATTGAACTGATGATGTAAGATAACCATATATATTTATTGAGCAAACTTAAGGTATATATATTATACTTAAGCCATTGCAAAATGGTATGTACAAGTGAATAATCTCTTTCGATTTGTTAAGCAAGCTGAAGGTTAATATGAGATTAGAATAAGAAACTATGAGTTAGGAGTTGTATATGATACAACCAATAAGAAGCTATCCATTGTTTATGGGGCTATGACTTGTTGAGCAAACTCAAGGTCGAAATCCCAAGATAGACATGTCCTAACATCCACTAATGAAGTCGAAAGACTTCCATGTTTGGTCCTAAGGTTTGGAGAAACATAAAAGACTAGTGGGAGCCTTAGTAGAAAAATGAAATGGTAACATTTAACCTTTCTAATATTATAAGAACATCTACTATGTATAATTAAAATAATCTACTTCGATAAATTTGTGCATTAAATATGATTGATAAAATGTTTATCAATTAAAATATACAAATGAACTGAATTAAATATTGACAAAGAAATATAAAATATACTTACCAATAAAATTTTGCATGTTGACCCATGAAAGCGCTTAATTATATAACCACTAAATATGTTTATAACTTGGCCATTTATGAGTTTACTTGTCCGAAACTGTGTATTGTCTTCAATATGTTTCAAACTCTAAAAGCAATACAAGAATATGGATATTTGATCCATATGTGATCACATAGATCACATATAAATGCTATATGGCGAACGGACATAATTCGTAATGTGCGAAACCTCGATGAAATTAGTTCATTGAAACAAGCAAGTAAATTGTAGTGTGAATCATGTATTCAATATGATCGATTATAATAATAATCTTTTTGTGTTACATATAACACTAGACCAAAGGCTACAAGATAGATCTAAGAATTCGATCACTGAAATGTCAGTTTGATTAGTTTACGTAAAGTGTAATTTATTTGATATCACTACACCAAAAAGCTGATTTAGCCACCCCTCCTACCGCCTCATTAGATACGGCTATTAGCCATATCAAATTTGATATGGCTATAAGCCGTATCTAAAAATTTAGACACGGTTAATAGCTGTATCAAATTTGATACGGCTAATAGCCGTATCTTATTTCGTGCCTATTTTTGGCGCAAATTTTCCACCCTAATACGCACTGCTTCCCTCCAGAAAATTGGCTTTCCCACTTATTTAGATACGTTTAATAGCCGTATCAAATTTGATATAGCTAATAGCCGTATCTTATTTCGTGCCTATTTTTGGCGCAAATTTTCCACCCCAATACGCACTGCTTCCCTCCAGAAAATTGGGTTTCCCACTTATTTAGATACGATTTTTAGCCGTATCTAATATGATACGTGTTTTAGCCGTATCTATTTTGTGTGCTACTTTTTACAATCAAACCAGGTACACGCCTTCTTTCGTTCATTTCGTTCGTTTCCGCCAAATTAGCCGTATAGGGTTTCGCCTCCGCTTCCATGCGACAACACCCCACCCCATCAAGCCAGTTGCGTGTCCTCTACTCCTCCATTGCTCGGCCGAACGCACCACCTCTGCCTTTCCTCCCCAGATGTGAAGTCGAGCAACCTTCCACCTCAACCACTTTGGCATATATCTCTTCTCTGCCTACTTTCTTGCTTGAGGAATTTGCTACCTTATGTAAGTTTGCTTACATTGTTAAATTATCTGCTATATAAAATCTAACCGATATATATATATGTTTTATATAGGTATTTATTTATATATTATAAAGTTATGTAGTTTATATATATCAGTTTATTTTTATATATAAGTTCATTTTCATATTTAAGTTTTTATCTCCGTTTTTTTTCTTCTGTAGGAGTTATTTATGAGTTAAATATATATAAGTTGTTGACTTTGTTTACAAGATCCTTGTTTGCAGTTAGTATGTATATATATATATATATGAGAGATTTGTTAGAACCCGTATATATTTAAAGTATATCTATGCTTTGTTCTGTTGTTTGTTCTATATATATATATATTTGTGGTAAACTTTGAAACTAAGTATATATATATAAATTATGTAGCCTATTTGTTATATATTAGAATATATGTAGATTTTTGATTCTAAGTATATACGTATGTATAGTTTACAATAGAGTAAGCCTGTATTGATTTTTTTTAATATATGGTGTATTTTCAAGATCACTTGCCCTTTGGTTACTGTATTATTGTGTTGTTGATCAGTTTGTTCCATGGGACATCTAGTTTCCGATTAAAATCACCTTCTTTGTAGTCAATTAGTCAAAATGTGATTGATAAAATTTAGTAGTTGTTATAGTCCACAATAACTAAAGTAGTGGTGATTTTGATCTGTTTAATAAATTATTGGTAGTTGATTGAGTTGATTGTTGTATGATAATATCAACTAGTGATATTATTCGATTGGTAGTTGACTTTGATTGTTACTGTAATGATGCTTTGTAATGAGTAATGATTCATTTGCTTTTGGGATTAGTGGTCCTGGGAATATTAAATAGTTGGGATAAAACTATTTAAAAGGCGTTGTATATGGTTCTGACATTGTTGTATATTCAAAAGGCATTGTTGTATATGGTTCTGACATTTTTGTATAAGTGGATAAAATTTTTGTTAATGGTGCAAGCCAAGTCAGGAGAGGGGTAATGCATAGACGTTACTCCGGTGCTACAAAATAGCGTCGTTGTAATGGCAAATTTTTTGGAAGCAGTTTGGTGCTAATGTTAACTTTTATAGAAATGCTATTTTTATAATTAAGAGTATCATAGAAAATAGTCTATATCAATATACTTCACACATCTGAAAACATGACCCTTACCTTACAATGTGGGACTATTCTCAAATAAGAGCTTATATGCTCTTCTCGTATTTTTAATAATTCATTTCAATTCAAAAAAATTCCAATAATTTCCCACTTGAATTTTTCAAAAATATTCTTTTCGTGCAATTGGAACGAGGACCCATTGAAGGGCAAGTCTCATGTTCTGTTATATATGATATAGGAGGGTAGTATGTCTTTCAGCATAGACAAACAATGGATAAATGAATCAGATCTAAGATCTACATACTATATAGACGGGGTGCAGAAGTTCATTAGTTTTGTTGAAGAAAACGGTGGTAAGAAAGGAGTGTATTTATGCCCTTGCACCCGGTGCAAAAATATGAAGGCGATCAAATTAGATGACATTCATTTTCATTTGCTTAGATGGGGTATTATCCAATCATATACAGTGTGGTATTTTCATGGGGAAAAAAGGGAGGAGATGGAAAAACAACAACCAGTTAGTCATGCCACAACTACTGATGAGTCTGAACATATTAGGATGGAAGATCTGCTCAATGATGCAGATAGATTTCATCATTTTCAACCTAATAATCCGTTGCCTGATCATGCTAATGTTGGAGAGCAGTCTACTGATTATCCAGATTGGCAGGCCAATGAAAGTAAGAAGTAGAAATCACTTTTTGGTAGCGTAAAAGAGCCACTGTATCCTTCATGTTCAAAAGGGATTATGAAGCTGTATGCCATTGTGAAACTGAATAGCTTGAAGACCCAATACGGCTTTTCAGATAATGGTGTGACTGCACTCCTCGAACTAATAAAGGAGTTACTCCCCGAAGGTAACACGCTGCCGACAACATACTACGACGTGAAGAAGATCATTAAGCAAGTTGGGATGAATTACAAAACTTATGATGCATGCATCAATGATTGCATATTGTACTGGAAAGTTGATGCGAACAAAGTTTCTTGTACAAATTGCAATGAACCAAGATATATGACATCATTTAACAAAGAGAGAAAAGGCACCAAAGTACCTCGAAAGACATTAAGACATTTCCCTTTAATTTCTAGATTGAAGAGACTGTATACTGTACCATGGATAGCAGATGCGATGACCTGGCATGGTCGTGCCAAGTCTGATCCAACCGTAATGCGTCATCCATGCGACACTTCTCAATGGAAAGCCGTAGATTCTTTAACCAAGCTTTTGCTGCCGAGCCACGAAATGTCACACTTGGAATAGCGACAGATGGTTTCTGTCCACATGCTTCTCTCTCTAACCCTTACAGTTGTTGGCCAGTAATTGTAGTACCATATAATCTTCCTCCGTCTATGTGCATGAAAAGGGAGTTCTTAATGTTAACATTGTTGATTTCTGGGCCTAAACAACCAGGGAAGGATATTGACGTTTATTTACAGCCGTTGATAGACGAGTTAAAGCAGTTATGGGAATGAGTCGTTACATTTGACTCGTTAAATAAATCTGAGTTCACAATAAGAGCTAGGGTGATGTGGGCAATCCATGATCACCCTGCTTTTGGGACTTTATCGGGATGTACAACTTACAGTTATTTTGCATGTCCTGTTTGTGGGGAAAACACTTATTCTTATCATCTTCTTGAAAGTAAGAAGATGTGTTACATGGGACATCAAATGTTTCTTCCTAACGAACACAAGTTTCGATAAGATAAGACAAATTTCAACAACGAACAAGAACTTTATCGTCCTAAATGGCCATTGATTGGTTTTCAAGTTGAAAAGAAAGTAGCGAATATCAAAATGAAAGTTGGTAAACAAAAAGAAGAAATTAGTCGAAAATGGAAAAAGTCAACCAATGAAGAAGTTGACAATGTTTCTGGATGGTATAGGAGGTCTTTCTTTTTTGATTTACCATATTGGAAAGCAAATTTGATCCGACATAATATTGATGTTATGCATACGGAGAAGAATGTCACGGAGCATCTCATCAACACCATTATGGACCACAAAGATAAGTCAAAAGATGGCATCAATGCACGCAAGGATTTGAAAACCAAGGGTATAAAACAAAAGTAGTGGGTGATGGAAGATCCTGAAACAAATAAAATAATCATACCAAAGGCAACTTTCACATTGAGCAAAGAAGAAAAGATATGGTTTTGCACCGTTTTGAAAAATCTGAAAGTGCCTAACAAATTCTCTTCTAACTTCCACAACAATGTGAGCATCAATCCTCCTGAACTAAGAAATATGAAGTCACATGATTACCATGTCATGATGCAACATTTGCTTCCGGTATTGCTTTAACATTCTTATCCACAACATAAGGATCTACGAAATGCTGTTCATCGTATTAGTCTATTCTTTAACATTTTGTGCTCAAAGGTGATCAATAGGGAACATCTTTTAAAAGCAAAGGCTAGCTTGGTAGAAGAAATGTGTGTTTTTGAAAAATATTTTCCACATGCATTTTTTGATATCAGTATCCACCTTATGGTTCATTTAGCCGATGAAGCGTTGATATGTGGCCCTGTCAGATATAGATGGACGTATCCCTTTGAATGGTAAATTTCTAATTTCAGTTATGTACATCATTATTCGATATAAATAGCTACCGTCTACAATATATAATTGATCACATTCATAGGTTGATGAAAACATATAAAGGATATGTGCGCAACAAAAGATACATTGAAGGGTGTATTGCAGAAGGATATATCGTACAAGAAGCTAGTCTTTACTGCATGGAATATATGCCGAACGGTGGTGATGGCAATCATAAACATACCCGCGAAGCATTTTTAGATGAGGACGATGAGTTTGCTGGTGAGATACCTCTAGATAACGGTAAAGACATAACGTAAACCCAAGTGCAGTTTGAACAAGTGCGTAGATGGGTCCTTAATAAGTATGATGGATTGGATGAATGGAAGAAGTAAGTTCACGAACTTGTCCCGAATTTCCATTTTTTTAATTCAATTTATATATACGTTTTGATATGTTTTTTCCGTAGGAGGTATAACTCCTATGTGAAAAGTACTAGATTTCAACCTCGAGGCAGGGTTACGAATGTGGAAGCCGTTCAAAGTTTTAATCTATGGTTACGTAATGAGGTATTACATCGTCTTAAGTATTTCACGTGTTTATAAGTGGGCAATACACCTTCGTGACCATGCTTTTTTACTTATTTTGTTTTATGTAGTTGTTAAAGACCATCGATGTTGATCCAACTCTATGGTGGCTAGTGCACGGGCCGAAGTTCATGGCGCGTAGTTATATGAAGTACCAAGTGAATGGATTATCATTTTCCACTAAAAAGTACGAAGACCGTATGGTAACACAAAATAGCGGTGTATGCATGAGAGCAATTACAATATTTAGAGCGAGTGGTAAGGATAAAAATTATAAGGAAGCAGAAACAACGTATTACGGAGTCATTCAACAGATACTTGAGTTGGATTACACTGACTTCAAACAAACAGTTTTTTATTGTGATTGGGTAAAGGTCGAGGATAAGGTCAATGGTTGCAAAGTAGATCCCATTACAAACCTGATCATGGTAAATTTAGGGAAATTGAAGAACAAAAATAACGTAAATGATGAGCCATTTATTCTTGCATCAGAAGCGAGTCAAGTGTTCTACTCAAAAGATTTAAAAAATAACGGATGGTCTGTGGTTTTGCATACACCAAAACGGTTGACTACAAATGTGGATGACATTGAGTTCCCTACCGTCTATCAATCAACTTTTGAAGACAATGAAAAATTAGAAGACCTTACCAAATCCATATGTTAACTTATTAGTATTCGTACATCACATGATTGTGTGTCTGTATATTTTTAATTGCACGATTATGTGTGTATGTTTTTAATTGCACAACTTCTATATTTTTAATCACTTTTGTCTTCTCATTGTTCCTAATATACGTGGGAAAATAGGTTAAACTGAATATTATGACTTTTCTTATTAAATATTTATGGATACAAACTGTTTTTTTCTCTATTGAAGCACACATATCATCAATTCTGGTTAAACTGAATCCTAAACCTTTTTGCACCATAGAAATATCTTTTGAATTTACTGCATAAATAATGGCTCACGTTACCTTTTTAAAGATAGTAAATAAACTATTTTGTTCTGGATTTAGTATTATTTTCTTTCTCAATTTTAGGACTAATTTTGGGACTCTCTGTATGTTCGAAAATCTGATTTAGTCTTCTTTAGATAATACGATTTCTTTGGAAAATCTGATTTCCTATGGCATATATTCATACAAAGTAATATTATATTTTGCAGGAAACCATGTCAGAAAATCCAACATCTTCACATTCATCATGTTCAGAAATCAAGAAAGTGGATCAAAACTTACTTGGTATTCCGGTCTCAGATAATGCTGGAAAAATCGCTACTATGCTTGGTAAATTAGTAAGAGCTCATGTGCCTATATCATATATAAGTTGGGACAAAGTACCCGGAATATACAAGGACACCGTTTGGAATGAATTGGTGGTAAGTATATTGGACATCTATCGCACTGTGTTTCGATATCTGTTGCATGGAATAGATTTAATTAGCAATCTCATGATATTTACACCGAATTTCAAATTACAAGTCTGTTGCATCCTTTTTTTGTTTTTCGACATTCATAAATTGTTAAAATGGATTTCATAATACTAATTTTTCTCGTTTTGACTTCATAGATTTAATTATCATGTTGTACAATTCATTTAATTATTTATGCACATGAAAGCACAGTTTTGAGCATATGCAAGATTCTATGAATATGCACATGAAAGCACAGTTGTAGCATTTATTCAATTATTACAATTCGGGTCTGCATGTATAGTTGTGTATGTGAAGATGCCTATAAATCAATGTGTGGAAAGAATTTTTACTTCCTCTAATGTGAATGAATCGGTCAGGTAGTTTTTCCCAAATTCAGATATCTTTGCATTGCAAATAATCTCTATAATTTCTCTGGATTAGCCACCTTTATTGTATAAGTCACTATAAAATGCCACTGATTCTTTAGCTTGCTTTTCTGGCTCACCATTTGACTGTAAAAGGTGTGGAAAGAATTTTTGTGGGCTTTTTTTAATAAAACTGCGAAGAAATATTTAGTGTTGTCATTTGCCATTGTTAACCATTCACATTTGGATTTTTATTTCAAAAAAGAAGCTAGCATATGCAATTTTATTTTATTCTCCACTTTTGCTAAGTACAACTTTGAATTATTAGTATCATGTTGTGTGTCCAGTGCTGTCTGAAGTAGATCACATTTTTCTCTACATATCTCTACTTCTTTCTGCAAGTTGTTTTTGTTATAGCTCCATCCGTTCAAAATTGTTTAACATTCTTTTGAATTGTCAGAAAGTTGTACAAATTATTGTCTATTTGAGGGATCACAAGTGATCTTGAATCTCAAAGAAATAGTCCTCAAAATGACATCAATGATTGCAATATTTGAAAGGTCTGATACCATTGATGCTTGAAATGTCGTTTTGCCAAACAATTAGAGGTGAATGATCACTAGATAGTGATGATAATGCAAAGGCTTTTGAGTTTGGAAAATTAGAGAACCAGTTAAGATTAACTAAAACTCTATTTAGCCTACATCCTATATCCTTTTAAGGGCATGATCTCCAACTGAATGTAACACCACAGACATTATGTTCCATAAGACCACATTCGATTAAGAAATTATTCAATTCGTCATTTTTACTTATAGGCAAACATCTACCCCCTAACTTTTCTTTAGATAGTCTCATACAATTAAAATCTCCTAAAAGTAACCAAGGAGAAGTTACTGATGCACCATCTAAGTCTAGTTTATCCCATAATTCTTTTCTAAGATAATCATAGTTTTATGCATAGACAAACGAGATAACCAGACCCCCAATGTTTTGTAGAGAAACAATGATGTGTTGTTTGCTAGATGATAAAAGAGTATGAGACCAGCTATGTTTATTTATGCACACTAAAATTCTTCATTTGTGACAGAACTTAGTGTTATCCAAAAGACATCAATTATCAACCCAATGTTTGTTGTACACATGTAGATTATCTTTACCGATTTTGGTATCCAACAGAGTAACTACAATACACTTATTCTCTCTGACCAAACTGTTAACTTTAATCCACCTATATGTGTATACATTTGTATATATGTATGAAGCTGCCTTGTTATAGCTTGCTGTGCATCGAGTTGCTTTAGGATTTGATATCTTGAATTGGTTTTTCGTGTTTTGTCTTTTTGCAGAAAATTTATGAGCTCGATCCGCTTTCAAAAAAATTGTTTTTAAAGAGAATGTCGGAGGCTTTTAGAAGACACAAGCAACACTTAAGAACAACTTATTATGACACTTTCAACAATGACGAAGAACGGATGAAAAATTGTCCACCTAGAATTGCTCAAGAAGATTGGGAAGAGTTCTTAAAAAATGAAGCAACGCCTGAAGCGAGCGGAAGAAGAGAGTCAGGCAAAAAGAACAGATCATTGCTCAGTTATGCTCACCATGCAGGACGTAAAAGTCACGCTAAAGTAGAATAAGAAATGGTAATTTATATTCATTTTCTTTCAAAAATGGTAAAAATCACAACTAACATATTTTATATATTGCAGATCGCTGCTAGTCCATCAACAAATATCAATCGTCGTCAAATATGAGAGAAGACACACGCGAAAAAAGATGGTAGCATATCAGATGCCACTTCTTCGTACTTCGTAAGTCAAACAAATACTAACTTGCATATTCTTTTCATTAAACATTTTTTAGTGTACACTAGTCTGCAAACTACAATCTCCACTATGTACTTAGGATTGATTATGAAGTTATTATGAACTTAGGAACCAAGATTGTAAGTTTGAACTATCTCCACTATGCCTGACATTGCTTTGCTAAAGATAAATATAATTTATCATTTTGTCAGTTTTCTGCACTTCTTTAGAATTTAGTATGCATTCAGATAACAACGAGTTGGAAAAATACTAATATGCATATATTAGTAATCAATTAACTTTCAGTAATATGATATATGGATTAAACAAATACTAATTGCTGTTATTTTATAAATATTTCAGGATCAAATTGCGAAAGCAAAGGAAAAGATCACTGATAGTGATGAAGAAAAATTGACAGTGGATGAAGACATTTTATCACAAGTGCTTGGTAAAGATGCAAGGGGTAGGAGCCGCGGTGTTGGGACCGTTGTACCAAAGACTAAAGTTAAGGCTTGTGCCATTGCACAGAAACGACTCAGACATGTTCGTAGAGACCATGATGAGTTGAAAATGAGGGTGGGATGTTTGGAGGGTACAGTGGGAAGTATGTCTGGGCAATTGGAGGTTCTGATCAACATGGTGGGAAACATCGAACATGGAATTCACGCACCGGGCAATTCTTCTGATGGAGGACGCGCCACACAATTCAATGCTCCTGAATTCGTTGCTTCTCAGTTCCCGAATTCGACCGATGTAGCGAACAATCAAAGATGTGAAATCCTCAACTCTGATTTAGACATAATAGCAACAGGTATTTATTACAAGCTTTCTATTTTTAGTTGCTTTCGAGCAGATATTTTGTTGGATAGATCTAGACATCTTTATTGCAATAGGTACTGTATGCCGAGATTCTACATCGTCCAAAATCCATGGGAAATCTGTACCACCCACACATGAAAAAGTGGTGTTGGACAACATACTGCTACCAGATGAGAGAACCAGCAAAATAAATCATCAATTTGCAGAGACCTTTGCTGAAGTTGGAGTGGGTGGGTATGTGTGCCATCCGAAGGGTCTTATTCAATGTCTTTAGACGTTGGAGCAGGTATATTTTCTGTTTATGTTAATATTTTACTATGTATTGTTTTTTGAAACCTCTTCCACTATATACATGACATGTCACATTTAATTTCCTTAAATGTGATAAGGAAAAAAACACGTTTGTAATGCTTCATTCCTTTCTGTTTTGAAGTTGTTTGAAGAGCTTGTTCTTTAGATTCACTGTGGCTAGATTTAAAACATATCTGTTTTCGAAATGCTTGATATAGGACTGTGACCAGATTCATTATTTTGAGAATAGTTGAGTCTTGTTGTTTTTTGTGGTATGACTTGTTATACAAATTGAGTTATCTTCTTGCCTTGAACTTTACTTGTAGTTGTACCATGCTGTTTTGGCTTGAGATGTTGTTGTTTGGATATCTTGTCACTGTTTCTATCAGTTTTGAATGTTTGGCCATTTTCCTTTTCTGTTGATCACTTTGAAACTAGACACCAGATTTGATAATCTAGTTTAACTAACTTGAGTTGCACATGCTCTGTTAAGTCTGCATTATCATATATATATACATGCATATATATGTATGCATATATGTGTGGATGTGAGATTTCATTCTTGCAACTTGCATTGGTTTTCACTTGCCTGTAAACTCCTTCTATATGGTCTTGATATGAACACTGTTTGGAGATTGATGATTGTTCTTGTGAGTCGTTTTGAAGCTTTGAGTCACTGCAATGATTTGCTAACTGTGTACATGTGAGGTATATACTGGTCCTGGCTTGTTATTGCATATTAATGCTTGGTGTACTTCTTGTAGCTATTCGATCTTCCACATTGCAGTTGCATGTATGCTTCACACATATTTGCTTTACACAAATGCAAACATATATAATTTCATTTTTCATCTCAATACACATGTCTATAACTGATTCTAGACTCAGTCTATAACTGAGCCGCCATGACTCAGTTATAACTGAGTCTAAGACTCAATTTACTGAGTCTAAGACTCAGTCTATAACTGATCCTAGACTCAATTAAAACCGAGTCGCCATGACTCAGTTATAACCGAGTCTAAGACTCGGTTTACTGACTCTAAGACTCGGTTAAAAACGTCATCGAGACTCAGTTTCAACTTCATATCAGTATTCATGTTCATTAATATGTTGTATTCATATTCAGTTGCAGTACATGCTTGCTAATACAAACAATTATTTTTGTATGGATAGACTTGGAGAATAGAAAGTGGAGACTGAAGATTGAAGCAGTGAAGCTGACTGTGTAGTTGTTGACACTTGACATGTTGTATTAATGTAATGTAATAACTATGAACTATTTATAAATGAAGTAACTATGAAATGAGTGACTGTGTGGGAACCTAAGTAACTAAATATGTAAGGGTGGATTGGTAGTGATAATATGTATTATAACTGAATGTATTTCTGTTTTAGAATGTAACTGAATGTATTTCAGTAATTTATTCTATAATATGCATCATTGCATTGTAATTGAATGTATTTCTGTAATGTATTGTATAATATGCATCATTGCATTGGGTATTAGATATGAACTATTACTGTATGTATAAATTGATTGTATATGTGCAGTATCTAGTTGAAAAATGGGTGCAGATTAATTGTCAACTTAGGCACGGCTAAAAGCCGTATCTAATGAACAAGGCAATGGCTCAATAAGATATGCCTTTAAGCCGTATCTATGGTGTCAGTTAGATACGGCTTTAAGCCGTATCTAATGGGTCAATTAGATACGGCTTTAAGCCGTATCTATGATGTCAATTAGCTACGGCTTTAAGCCGTATCTTATTGACCACTTAGATACGGCTATGAGCCGTATCTAATTTACCCATTAGATACGGCTTTAAGCCGTATCTAACAATTAACGACGCCATATTTTGATACGGCTTATAGCCGTGTCTAAGTTAAATAGATACGACTTTTAGCCGTTTCTAATTATCGTTTATGGTGTAGTGTATCCTTAAAGGTTAAGGATGACCATATGCACTTTTGTAAAGAGTTCATTGTGATTTTGTAGTAAGGATTTCCTTTAATGGTTTGGCCGCTTAGAAAGGAAATCGAATGTAACCTAAGGCGCGGTTGGGATGAAGAGAGTGAATGGTCGTTTCTTTTTCATAAAAAAATCTGGAAACGAGAATTGTAAAATACTTATAGATACCTACAATTAGAGTGAGAAATATGATTTTCATTCCATAATTATTTTTATATAGAAAATTGTTTTCTATGATATTTATTTCTTTGAATTTAAGATACTTGATTTGAAATTCTCAACTATAAACCTATTAAAATAGCCTATATTAAGTGGTTGAATGGAGGTTCGATTTTCATATGTTATTATAGTAATGGTAGAAATAGTGGGAGCATGCCATATAACACTTGTTGGTCGCATTAGGTTATGAAAATTGTTTTCGTAAAACATACCAAACATTATGAAATAATAATTATTTTTCAGTATTGACTAAGAAATAGGCATAGTTTCATTTCAATATGAATATAATAAATATTCATAATAAAATAAAACGATAATAGTAGTATTTGTTATGCATTGGAAAATACTGAAGTATCTAAACTATTTGCAATTATTTAGGAATTATGGACTAAGCCAAAGTTTGAAGAAATAATTCTTTGATTATATGATTGCAAATCATATGGTACTGGTATATTTATATCTCAAATAATAAAAGGCAATGCACCTATTCGTGGGAGCGATCATAAAAGTTGATGAACTCTAAGGATTGATACATATAGATGTATGCAATCGAAAGTCTACTAATTCCAAAATGGTTCCACGTATTTCGTTGTATTCACTAATGAGTTATCACAAACATGAACATGTGTATTTGACACAGAGGTAGTATGTTTATGATAAGCTCATAGAATATAAGTCGGAAGTAAATTAAATAATGTGAAAATAATATGGTTCGATTTGATCGAATATGTGAGCATATTGGAAAGAGTTCCAAACATACCTAAAATGAATAAAGATTCAATCTCAAAATTCAATCCTTCCTATAATGCATTATGATGTATCGATAAGGATTAATTGAACTTGCTTGAACAAAGTACGATTAATTGTTAGTGAAGTTGAATTAACTTATCTCTATAAGGTCGTGTACATAAGAGTAGAACATAAGGTCCAAATTAAGTTCATCTAAAGAATGGTTTACAAAATCATATAAGATAAGAGTTTATAAGAAACCCCAACGTATCCTAGGCGAAGAA
Organism: Allium fistulosum; assembly: GCA_030737815.1. NCBI lineage: Eukaryota > Viridiplantae > Streptophyta > Magnoliopsida > Asparagales > Amaryllidaceae > Allium > Allium fistulosum. The sequence goes on along the minus strand of CM060904.1, from coordinate 1,184,561,736 downwards.
GTTGGCAGGTTGTGCGAGTCGAAAGACTACACATGATAATTATTCATGAGGGATCTTGTATGAACCGCCCCAAAAGAAGTTTGGGAACGACTGTCACTGGATGACAGATTCATGTTTTGAATTTGTAAACTAAAAACCAAATCAATTTATATATCGGGCAATAAAATGTTTACGAAAACCTATTTTGTTGCACTGAGAAACAACTATTATTTCAAAATACTAACTTCGTAGCGAAGAAATTTCTTTGAGAAATCATTGGTATTAAAATGGATTTGGACATGATCCAAAGATGAAATTGATTACGTGAGATGAAATGAAATTAACATAACCTGAACGAACGCATCACATTAGAGTGTCTATTAAGTATTCACACACATTGAAGAGAAATCATGAGTTTCTTACCAATGTCGAGAATAGATAATTCTTGGTTTTCAATTAAGCTATTAAGAGTATTGACTCTACGATATGGTATGATGCACAAATGCAAAAAGGATTCCAAGTACATTACCAAAATATGATTCTAGTAGCCGTACCCGAAGGAATATGATCCATAGGCAACAGATGAGTCTTCAAGAGCAAGACTAATGCAGTTGGAATATAATGAGCAATTTTAATAAAAATAACATCACAAATCTCAATCGTTGAGATTTTCGTAATAGGTTTGTTATTCAACATGCTCAAGTTAATTCGGATTTACTCATAAAATTATTGCTTGGTTTGACTTTGTGTTTTTGTACATATGTGTTGAAATGGAAAATTCTAAATAATGATTTATAATTGATTGTTTGCACATAACAACCAAAGTGTCTCGAAGTCAGTGAGAACAATATTAAGTTTTTGGTTTTTTTGGATATAATCCAAGAGCAGATACAAAAGTGTCGCTCAACATGCATCAAAATTGAACAGGTTTTTCGATTGAAATATGAAATAAGTTGCTTGTCAATCAAAATGCAGAGGAAGCGTGTGTTCATAAAAAAGACAGTTAAAAGATATATATGTATATATATATATCTAAACCATAAGTAAACAACATACTGCTGATTGTTAACGATGTACTTGTGTTAAAATCAGCTTTAGTTGTTTTAATACTTGACGTTGGATTTGCAAATGATGTCTTTCATGGATAGTTTAAAGGACATTGGGAATATCCCAGAAATATGCAGAAGCACCTTATTAAAGTGTTTAATAAGGAACATATGAAACGAATTTCTTATGCATTAGTAATAGGAATAAGCATACATGTTATGTTGTTTACGATATCGCTATCTGTTTGTATATTTGATATATGAATTAAATATCAAATCCAAACTGATATCACTAAATGGTTATTTGAGGTATTCTCATGTATTTATGAAATATTAGAGAATTGTTTAAAGAAACAACGAACTCCTTAAAGGAGTGTTCAGACTCAAATTTCATAAGTGATATTGAGTATAATATGCCAATGATTAATTCAAATTAAGAAGCTTTAAGTTGAAAATGTTCCAAACAAAACATTATGGCTGATTCAATGAAAAGGTTACGCATATTGCCTTGAACAGCGCCACAATAAAAGCAAAGAGTGTGTGTGTGTATAAATACACAAATTTATAGCCGAGCCAGAGGTGATTTCAAGTATTAAGAATACTAATGTTATATGATAACAATGAAATAATAAGAGCTCACTAAAAGTTGAGAAACATACCTCGAATAGTTCCACATAATAAAAGTAGTTGTTCAACATCAGAGAGATTTGATTGACAGAGTAGATAATTAACCAACATATTAGATCCATTCATGAAAGTTCTAACTCGACCAGTTCTCATCAAGCTAATTGAAGGGATGGGATAGAGATTTCATAATTGACCCATGTGCAAGTGGGGTGATTAATAGAGTTAGGGATATTCCCTAAGTCCAATTAGGTAATAAGTTACGTATATCTAACTTGATAACCAATCTTGTTCAAAATAAAAAGTGTTTTCTTTCTAATATATACTTGATATAATGAGTTATATTAATTAATTTAATTAAAAGTATATTTAATAGAAAATCCATAAATGGTATGTTTGTGATAATAGTTACAAGGTGTTATAAACATGAGTAATTTATCATAATGAAACTAAAACTTATTGTTTTAAATATTCCTAGTCAAGATGTATCAAGACTGGATATCAATACATTCGTTAAGACTAGAATACGTAACGCTTTCCATATATTGGACGGTGTACTACTCATGACTGCTGGGAGCACCAAGGGGTTATGTACTGATAGTTATTGGATAACTATGGAATGACTCACTCGGTAGTTTTTTGTTGGTTAATATAACTAAGGTCAAATAGAAAATATCGATGTGACAAAATTACACAATTCGCTTGACTTGAGAATACTATTGATCTTTAATGTGAAAACTCCACTTTGATTATAGTTACATCATGGCACGATGTTCATCAAACGACTATACTTAGGTCAAGTGGAAGCATTTAAAGTGAAACACTATTCAAGAGGATTCGTCTCCTTGGTTATATGAGGTTAGTATCACAGTCAACTGATGTCAATTCAAAGTTAAAGTCTCTGGCCAGAGCAGTTCGGTTAATAATAATTGTTATTATTGAACCAAGGATTATGTGTTTGGACTATAGAGTTGATTATGAATAATTTAGAAATTTTGACCATTACCAAATCCCATAAATCCAAAATGATATAGTTTTAACGAAGAGAATTGGCGTATATGATTGTCACTACCAGGTAACGCTTAAATATGTAAAATTGGATTTTACCAAAAGATGCACAAGAGATAATTTCATCCAAAATGTCACACCACTAGCTAAGGTGACATGTGAATGTTTATTCAAATTGTTCAATATTAATCGCTTACTAAATTTATACCTTTGAGTTGTACAACCGTAATGATGCATACTCCGAATAAACCACACGATTTAATTAATTTATAATCGTTGTAAATTAATTAATATTTCTGAAATATTTATTATTCAATTTTATTTGATTTGTTTATATACCATTAGCATTTAATAAAATGCGTAAATAACAGTTATAGATGCACGTATCGATATACGATATCGATAGATTGTTTAAATTGGATTTAAATGAAATAAATGTTAAATGGGTTTGGGATCACTTGAGGTCCATAATTCCTCCATGTTTGGTCAACCACATAAGAAAGAGAGAGAGGATAAATTTTTAAATCAATAAATAAAGGGAAAAGAATAATAAAAAGAAGAAAACAAAATCTCTCTTTAATTGGCATTGATTGTCTTCTTTATTGCATTCTTTTCATAACCTTTTGACTATTCTTTTTACTTTTTTGTACTTTTCTGGTCCTCTCCTTCCCCTCTAATGGCTGAAAGTATGAAAGCTTCCATGGCTTCAAAAATTCCCAAAATCAAATACAAATCATATCTATTCATTAAAAGTGGTTTGTCACTTTTGATCCTTGCAAAATCTGGAGACTGATTTTTGAATCTAGGAGCTTTGATTCATTGTTCAAGGTGTGATTTATTGGCTACATCCAAATGTACTTTTCTTATTAAGTCCACCTATTTATTTACACGATTAATACAATTTGATCTTTTATGATTCGTATCATGTTTTAATTATTCATCTTGCCACATGTAAATTAAGTCTCCCTTATGTCTATTGATTAAAACATGTTTATTGTATTGTTTTGATTTAGACCCATGTTTGCTTATCATCTCCCTTTAGCGCATGTTCATGATAAATTGATGTGTTTTGAATCTCATATTACTTTTGATAACCAGACATTATTCTCTGTATTGTTTAGATCTATAAATTCTTATCACAAATCTACACATGCCGACTTTGTCCAAATTTATTTTATTTTGTTTTGGAAATTTATGGAATTGAAAGCTAATTTTGAATGGTTTTTTCAGTATAAATATATCACATTTACATACATAAATGCAAATGAATTGTATATGTCAAGTTATCTGCTATTTTGAAATTAATTTTTAATTTCATATGGCAAAAGGTTGAATATAATTGTTTCAATTCTTGTTAAAAAACCCTTAACTTAAGATTAATGACTGGACATTTGTGCAAATTCTAATTCATTGTGGTTTTCTATATTTAAAGTCTCATATAAAATCTAAAGTATCGTTTCATTCCTAAATTAAAAGTTTAATGAAAACTAATAACCTTAAAATTAAAACTTTTTGTATAAATGTATATATTCACATATCATATGCTACAATGTTTACAAATACATGTTGTTTAGATCTAAATTATTAAATTGTAATAATTATATATATGGAAATATATATGTTTAGTTTAATACAAATTTGTAAGAGGATTTGTGCAACAATATAACCATTTATTGTCAAACCTTTCTTTAACTGAAATCATTCCCGTTAATGTAAATTATGGATTTCAAATTATTTAAAACAACCAATAGGGTTTCACTTTATGTATATACGTACACACACACACAGATATATATATATATATGTATATATATATGTGTGTGTGTGTGTGTAATTATAATGAATGTATGCGTATATTTCATTAATCAAAAACTTGGACAACAAAGGCGTGTGTAAAATTGGTAGATAAGTTATAAAAGTCATTCAATATATTAATTATTACAGTTAAAGAGGGAGAGAAATGAAAGGTTTCTCCCTCTTCATGTATTTCCATATCTTTTCTTTGTTAATTGCATAGGGTAAGAGAGGGAAACAAAAGGTTTCCTTCTTTAAATTCATTTGTACATATTTCATTTACACATATATACACTACTTATATACTACAATTATACTTCACACAAATAAATGTATTTATAATACCTATAAATTTAAGTTATTTTTAAATCTTCATTTTAGCAATTTAAACAAAATAAGATTTTATTTAGAATTATATTAGATTGGATCTAATATACATTTAGACTACATAGACCCAATAAAGATCCAAAATGGTAAAAAAAGTTTGAGGTTCACTCATTTCTTCCGCTACGGGCTGGCCCAGTTCCTACAAGAAAGACCTCGTCTTCGGGGATCCGTGCTTGATGCAAATCGTCTTGAGCTCCTTAGTAGTCAATTTAGAAGATTTTTGATCTCGAGCATTGTCCAAGACCATAAGAATAGGTCAATCTTCCCTCGAAGGGGTAGGGCCATGAGGTTGAGCTGTTGGAACAGCATGAAGTTGAAGTTATTGTGTAATTAAGTGTCTTGCTCTTAACGTAGTAAAACTAGATGCTTGGGCAGTAGAACAACCCATTTCTGGAGAAGTGGAAGGACTAGTGCTCATTTAAGGTGAGGAGATCGTCTCGTCTTGGTCATGTTAAATAGGAAAAACTTGATGATGAACGTGGTCAGGTATGTTTTATTTTAATTTTCTACATTGATTAAAACCCATACTGCCAATGTATATATTTCAACAGATGTCGACGCATGTCGGCCAATCAGGTTATATGCATCAGCGGGACAATGTGAAGTGCTAATCTATGTAGTGTGTGTCTTGTGTCCAGAGTAATTTATCAATATAGATAGCCCGCTCATGCTTGTAAACGAGCTTCGCCACCTTATGGAATCATGTGTCAGATTTCACCTGTTATCGTAGAATATACGATAATGGAACCATTGTTTGGAGCGATATGGAGTTTTCTTTACATGAACGTAGGCTTGTGATGTTCGACTTGAAAATTCTACACAAGTTTCAATCGAACGCCGGAGTGTGTTTGATGTGACGGTTTCTTGAAACTGTCTCATCGAGATTAAATCGTTAATCCAAATTCAACCGTTCGTGTGTGAAAACTTATCAAAAGAGTGAAACTTAGGCCGAATTAAGGGAAACTCTAGGTGAAGCCCTTGATGATGTAAAGTGGACTCCAAGTGTGAGTGAGAAGGAAGAACTTTGGGGCAAACCCAAGAAAATTTGTTGTCAACTTCGAAACACCCCCGGGCTAGTATCTCAATTAGTCCATGGTGAATTGTGGAGTATGAATTTCAAGTTGAACTTGAATTGACGATAGATGTGGCACGGCAGTAACGATGGCGACAACGAAGTGATGGCGCAGCGTAAGCAACAACGAACCCAAGGCCAAGAACCCACCTAGTCTGAATTTGAGATCTAACAGAGATGTGGAATGAAATCAGTGTAGATCTTATTGCAGTAAGCTAGGTGATAGCGAGGCTAAGATTAACGATGGTGGCCAAGTTGGTTATGACGATGGAAAAGGCAAAGAAATAACAAAGTCGGCTGAAAGTTGAAGTTGCAAAGAAGAACGAAGATGCTTAGCAATGAAATGGAAAGTGGTAAAATTTTCCAAAGTTTTAGTATATATAACACACTTAATAATCATGACGGTACTGACATGATATGGTCAATATCGACATGTTCTAATCCTTATTTTTTTTAAAAGGAGAAGAATAAGTTTACTTAGTTAAGATATGATGTAACTTCCAAAAAGTTGAAAGCTCCGGCTTTGTTGCGAAAACAAAATGATCTACTGACTATCTAAAGTGACGAATGAGTATTCTTGGAATAGACACGATGATTCAAGATGATAGTCGGTCGATTAGCGAATCTTATGAACCTGACATCATTTCCCTTGTCTTGATCCAAAGCATGCTTTGTTTTCATAAAATAATACTTTAGAGATCAAGTGTTATCCGACATTTGAGCCAAGCAACTTCTTGATGGTTCTGGACCTTGAAATGATGAAGAAATGGATTAAAAACTTAAGGAATTGTTTGGAATGATGGAATGTGGAGTAAAGAAGTTAGAGAAAAAATGGTGCAAGTCAAATATGGTCGGTATTGCCATGATTTGATAAGCACCGAGATGTTTTGATGGAGGACTCACTTTTGATCGTGAACTGCTCCAGTACTTTGCAGAAAAAGATAAGTCTCGCATATGACGAATAATATCGATACCGACATGATTTGTAGGAGAAATTTTGACAACGAGCTTGGAAAATGAAGACATGAACAAGTATGAAGAAAAAGTGGAGTAGAACTTAGCAAAATATGATCGATACTGAAATGATTGTAGTCGGTACCGGCATGATTTATGTTACAAGATTTACTCATTCTTCCTTCCCGATTGCACGGATATGAGCTTTTACCAGATCTTCCATGAGCTGGCAACTTCAGTGGTTGGATTCGACTATAAATAGCAGTCTTAAGCAACGTAGAGATGACTTTTCGACCCCTTTTGTCTTCACTAATCTAAATTTGTCACTAAGTGCTGTCAAACTCAAATTTACTTTGTTTTCTAGATCTTAAACATTGTAATTTGTTTATACTCGAGCAAAAACTCTAAAAATAAATTTTAAGTGGCGTAAACTTTGATTTGAGGTCGAACCACTTAAAATATCATGTGTCCAGGCTATTTTGTTTCGAATTCACTTTTTTCATTCTCTTTTTTTGATTCACTGGTGTGTTGTGTCAATTTTGATTCAAAAATTCATCTCAAGTTTTTACTATACACACACACAGACACACACATTAGTGTGTAACTCGTGCGTTGCATATGGTAATATCATTAAAAATAGTATTTGTATTTTAATTACTGCTAAAATATATTTTATTATGCAATATATGATATATTTATCGTGATACATTAATCATAAATTAAAATAACATGCGATGCTCGGATATTTGAGAGTTCAATCCTCGCTAACTACATATCTTTGTAAAAATTAATGTCCTAACCCAGAAAAAATTATAAACTAAAATTGTTAATCTTGTATATGTAAATAATTTATGTTTTTTTCTTGATGACATATATAATTTATGTTATGTGATATATATTTTTATATGCATGATTGAATAGGTAACTTTACCATTTTATTAATATGATTGTTGTGTGTGTGTGTGTAAATATATTGAATTGTCATCTTTTTAATAGGATTTATAAATATATTAATGAGCTTTAAATAATTGATTTTATTTAAATAATTTGAATTAATGGCCAACATAACTAATTAAATATACGGGATTGAACGTAAAAAAGTTACAAAAATTGAGATGAGCTTTGTACATATTTGTAATTGAGAAGAGCATCAGTCTTATTGTTAGATTATCTACATGTGTTTTATTCATTAATTATTTTTCATTTTTAAATAATATTATCCTTGTAATTAACCACATATTTCATATTGTTGTAGGAGGGTCATGCATACAACTTTGCTAATTGCAAAATAATGTTATGTAGTATTTAGTTGAGCTATGAGTTAGATATGAGTATGATAGCATGTTGAAAGTGGGAATGTTTATATAATCTAATATCGGTGTAATCCATGCATTTACATTGTAATGTTGTAAAATATAAATTTATCTTTTAAAGGTCGTTCGAAACGAAATCTATTAAATAATAGTAAAGCAGAAGAATTTCTAGCCCACTTATTAATTCGTGGAGTTTTCTCCATTCTCCTTAATTCTTTAGATATTTTATTTTCAAATTTTTTGTAATTTACCACTTTATAATTACTTTACCAAGTTTCTTATTTCATTTGAATCTCAAATGCCTACATTTCATAAAAGGATATAATTATTTACAAATCCCTTCTAAATTCTCTTCTAATAATTTACATTCAACCCCATAAATTTAAATTAATTACATAGTTTAAAATTTAGACCGTTTGATAAACTCAATCAATGAATATTTAATCCATTAAATAAAATCTAAAAGATGACAATTTCAATATGTATATCATAGTTGCATCAACAAAATTTTAAAATTAATTTTTCATTTAGATACAAAGAAATATAAATCACATAACATAATTATAATAAATTTATTTTATAATTCATTTAACTCAATAAAGTTGTCATGCATTGCATTAAAAAATTCTATTTTCAACTTCAAATACCTACATTTCAAAATTTCTACAATTACTTAAAAATTCTTCTTAATTCTCTCCTGACATTTTATATTAAAACTCATATATTTAACTAATTATGTAATCTTAATTTTAAACTATTTAAATAAATTCAATTAACAAATATTCATTAATTTATCTAATAAATCAAAAATAAAACAATTGAAATATGCATACAATGCTCATATATATATGAGTAAAAATGATAAAATTATTATTTTTATTCAGATATAAAGCTATATAAATTACATAATATAAAATGCATACGTAAATAACAATAATTTTTTGATCTATAATTCATTTATCTCAATAAAATTATTTTACCATCCAATGTCAAAAAATTCATTTTTAACAACCTCTAAAGAAGAAACTTATATTTTATAACATGTAATGTAAATGCATGGATTACACCAACAAAAATTAGGTTATACAAAATTCTCATTTTCAATATGATATTAAACCTTACCCAACTTATAACTCAACTAAATGTTACAGAACATTATTTTGTAATCATTAAAGTAGTAAACATGACACTCTTACAAGATGAAATCCATGGTTAGCTACAAAGTTAAAATGGTTTAATAATTAAAATCTCAAATAATGGATAAAGGTTTACATGTAGATAAGCTAGCCATAAGATGTTATTCTTAACTGCAATTATGTACAAAGCTCTTCTCACTTTTTCTACATTTGTACATTCAGTTCCCTATAAATTATTTAAATAAATTCAATTATGTAATATCATTAATTCATTTATAGATCCCTAAATTAAAATTCAATATATATTTAGCATTCATATTGACAAAAGTGGTAAAGTTACCTTTAAAATATGCATACCACATAACATCAACTATTTATATGTACAATGATAACAATTATATGTGTGTGTGTTACCCGGCCTTTTGGCCCTGCTATATTCAGACTAATTGAGCAAGTTATACTCAAATATCATCAAGACCAGTAGCCCAGAGAGATGATCGTGGGGTCTAGAGATCAAGCACATACGATAATATGAAGCGGTGATAAAGCATAACCAAGAGATGGACTCTGCAGAACATTCTAATTATGGAATAACTCCTCCCTTAGGCAAGGGATCAGGGAACGATCCATCCCCCTACACAATGGATCGGATCGTATTAGCTTAGTAGTTCAACTCAACGGGAAACGATCGATATCTCAAAATCCGGAAGTCAACTATGCAAACAACTTTTGGAGCAGGAAGCTAGCATCGAAGGGGACCCACATAACCAATCGCAAGCTATCACGTAGCCAAATGAACTGATCGGCCCCGATCCGTCACCATTGGGATTTGAGCTGTGAGATTTTTTGGATGGCTTCGTCTAGATCTAGAGATTCTGCCATCGAAATTTCAGGAAGATATTCCGTCCTCTTCCCCTATAAATATAGGCTTCATAGTTCATTTTAGGGATCTTTACGCTGCTATTTCTTTCATACTATATTGTAACCATGGATCATACCTGATCCACCCCTCTGTACTCAGCAATTCAAGTGATTAATAAAGTTATTTCTCCAAAGTAGACAGAGGCTTTCAATGCCGAACCACTGTAAATCCCTGGTTCTTGTTTTTGCTTATTTTATGTTATTTAATTGCTTGTTTCATTTGTTTTCATTGGATTTTCTTCATTTATTTCTCTACAAAATCTCTATTGGGTGTTTGTGCCAACTTTTGGTGCGAACATTTTGGTGCTTTCACTGAGAAACCGATTCTCGGCATCATTGGATCTCTATTCTACTATTGGATTGCAAAAATCAGAGGAAGATATCCAAATTCATCTTCACAAAGTTTCCTATTCTATTCAGACTTGGAAAAAGCCTATAAGGAAACTATCCAATTCAACACCTGCTACGGGAAGCGTGGGATAAACTCGACTCTAAACTCAAGAGCAGAAAATTCCACATCATCGTCACATCACTTCATCTTCCTAACCTAGCACCGATCGCCTAAATTGTTAAACCGATCGCTCTACACATTCCCTTCTCCAAAAACCAACACCGGCCCCTCCATTGCCACAGTTCTACTACAACTGCATATCACACTGATCGCATCCACCAATGTGAGAAACAAGCCACCACTGATTCCCTATGCATCAACAACCGATCGCTTGTTGATTCAACCATGTCATAACCAATCGGTCTATCCACTACCGATCCCTGAGCTAATACCAATCGATCAACCAATGTGAATGATCATTATCAAACTAAATCTCGTCACACTAACATGAAATCAAGGTTGTATAAGGCAGCGATTTTGATTTTGAGGGAGATTGGGGTAGATTGGGGATCAGATTGACAAAGTGAAGAAGGAAAGGATCGACCGACATAGTGAAGAAGGAAAGGATCAGATCGACTCGAACCTTGACCACAGCACACTGTCAAGGAATGGACAAGGAACAGCTACTCAAACGGTACTCCCAAAGGCTGGAGAACCAAGGGAATATGACATGAACTGGGATCGGTTACCGGGTCAAGCTCCCAAGGTAGATTGCGACTGCCTTCAGCTGACCAGCTTTCGAACGCCTGACTTGGCAGCTATGGTATGATGGCTTGTGTAACGACCACCCTACATCTCCTATTCTACCATCTCAAAGTATAACTATCCATCATCAAAGTCATGACTTCCATCGTGGAACTCCCATCATCGAGTCACGAGTGGTCATCGTCGAAAATCGACGAAAACCGTCGAAACAGTCATCGGAAAACTTACTTCATAAATTTCTCCAAGTCATACCTGGGTTTTTGACCAAGTGACCCGAAGTCAAACCCAAAGCAAACTCTGGAAATTCTGGCCCAAATTCAGACTTGGATAAAACCAAGATTTTCTCCAAGTGAACCTTAAAATGACTTCAAGCACCGTTCATCGCCGACCCAGCACTCACATTTCTGCGATTCCAAGCGAACAATGTTCTGACTCTAAGAAAACAGCTGATTTTCTCGGGTCAGACTCTAACTTTATGGGGTATTCCTTATCACCATATATCGATCTCACCCAGTTTGGGAAAAGTTGGGGATCATCATCGATCTGCGACCCCACCCTAATTGATTCGTTATTCAATCAGCATATTCAACCATCCAAATATTGGAGAATAATGCATATATCATTCATAAGCATTATAAACAACCATAACTTGAAAACGGACCGGACTAACGATGATTGGAGCGTTTCCCCAGTCGATGCCTATTCACTGAAGTCGTTCAATGTGTAGAATATCCAAAGAGATTCAATACGCCAACCATGCCGGCGTATTCGGGAAACAAAGACCCTCGAGAGCATCTCATGAAATATAAAGGGCACATGGTTTCCGCCACGGATGCAATCAAATGATGATGCTTTCCCATATTCCTCGGGGAAGTGGCAATCATGCGATTTAGGTAATTACCACCCAGGTCCATCTCCTCATTTAATCAACTGTCTAAGAAGTTCATCGAGCAATTCAGAATGAATATGACTCGCCTCAAGGACATGATGTCGTTATCCAACTTATCCTAAGCGCCAAGCGAGCCACTCAATGACTTCTAGCAGAGATTTAACACCACTGTCACTGAAGTGAGCAATCCTAGTAAGAATATCATATCGATGGCATTGATAAGGGGAATCGACCCCAAGACACACTTTGGTGACTGGTTAGCTGGAGAGCCTCATATGACCTTGAATCATTTCTGTTACAAAGCAAACCAGAACCTAAGCAAGGAGGAGGCGAAGCGGACTAGGGAAAATAACAATGCATGCCCGTTAGGCAAAGGGATTTAAAGCAAGGGCAGCAATGAAGATGCCCTAGACGAGGACTCGAATTCTAGAAGATGACCCAAAATCCTAAAATTCAACTCATATACTCCTTTGAATGATTCAATTGAAAGCATCTACTTGACGACTCACGACTCAGAGCAGTACTGGAAACCAGCCTGAGAGAGTCCATCGAACCTAGAGGAAGTCTGGGAAGTATTGTATATTTCAAGATACATATGGTCATAACACTGACGATTGCAGACACCTCCGAGATGTGATCAGAGAGCTGATCCGGAAAGGAAAGCTATAACAATATATGCAAGGCTTGCAGAATGGAAGGCATGAGATGTCCGACCCTTACCAATAAAGACCTTTGATTATCAATTGGACCACCTATGGTCGACTTCCAACTGAGAAAGGATCAGGCAAAGTGGAGTAGCGAGCACACAATGCTACTTCACCTATCAATAAAATTTATTTCAATTTCAGTTATGTTTTGAACTATGACCAACTTGAATTAAACTACTTGCAAATGATGTAGGTGACCATGTTCCCAGGGTCAGGCGTTAACCAACCTCTATGGACCATGATTGGACCTTCAGAGTATCGTTAAGATGAGCGTGATTCAACCGCTCATCAGCTACCATATGCCATTGACTTGGGAGAAAGAACCCAAAATGGAAAGTGGGTGTAACTCGGCCACCCACTTCCTATTATGTGCTTCCATTATGACAGAACATCTATGCCTAGCTCAGAGTCCGATAAGATCAAACTTTGATACAAAGTGGACACGACTGATTGTCCACTCATCAACCTTCGCATTTGACTTAGAGACCAACAAAAGGCTTGGAGTGGATGTCACCTAACCATCCACTCCCCAGCTCCTACTTGAAGTTCGCCAAAATACTTATGCCTCTTCTGAAACTCAGCGAGACCGAGGTTCAACTAGAAGTGGATGTGACGTGACCGTCCATACATTGAATCCTACCCTGAACATAAGGGGTAGTTTGGGAGCTCGACTAAAAGTAGGTGTGACTGACTGTCTACTCATCAACCACTGCCCTCGACATGAGGACACGATTGCAGCTTAAGGTGGATGCGACTTGACTGTACACCCAACAACTCTCTACCTCAACTTTTCAAGAAGAGTATGAAGCAAATTGGATGAGACTTGACTGTCCAACCCAAGCATGGATGTGATCCAACAATCCATTTCTTAATCACCGAGTGGATGCGAATCGACCGTCCACTCACTAACCTTTGTCCTTGACATTGAAGGCAGAATTCCTTTCCACAAATAAACAAGACTCGACTATTCATTCAACAACTCTTACCTTAACCTAACAGGTAAAGTAAATCAAAAACAGGTGTGATTGACCACCCATCGACTAACTCTAGTCCCCCAGCGCGGACTGAAGTATAAACATAAAAAAAGATGGACGTGGTTCAACCATCCATCGATCAACTCTAGTCCCCCAGCGCGCACTGGAGTATAAATACCAAGATGGATGCAGTTCGACCGTCCGTCGATCAACTTTGGTCCCCTAGCACAGACTGGAGTACAAATACCAAGATGGACGCGGTTCGACCATCCATTGATCAACTCTGGCCCCTTAGCACAGATTGGAGCATAAATACCAAGATGGACGCGGTTCGATCGTCCTTCGACCAACTCTGCTCCTTTGATGCATACCAGAGTATAAACACCAAAACATGGACGAGGTTCGATCGTTCATCAATTAACTCTGGTTCTCCAGCGCGGACTGAAGTATAAATACTAAGATGGACGCAGTTCGACCGTCTGTTGATCAACTCTAGTCCCCCAACGCAGACAGAGTATAAATACCAAGATGGACACTGGTCCCCCGGTACGGACTGGAGTATAAATACCAAGATGGACACAGTTCGACCATTCGACCACCAACTCTGCTCCCTTAGTGCGGACCAGAGTATAAACACCAAAATATGGAAGTGGTTCGACCGTCCATCAATTAACCCTGGTTCCTTAGTGCGGATTGAAGTATAAACTTCAAATGAGTGCGGTTCGATTTCTCGTCAACAAACTCTATTCCCCAAGAACGGACTAGAGTATAGGCAACAAAATCGGATGCAACCCGACCATCCAGTGCAAACCGGATCCGACATAATCGTCTATGCGTTAATTCTTATCCTCGACATGGGACCCATAACATAAATTCAAGCGGATGCGCTCCGACCATATAGCATAAAATTTCTTCCTTGACTTGGCAGGAAGAGCCAGATTCGCCCCTGACTTGGCACAAAATTTCTACCGTATTAACTTCTTCCCACGATTCGATGAGAAGAACTCCAAGTAAGAGTAAACGTGATATGACCGAACACTCTTCGACTTTTGCCCCTGACTTGGGGGCAGAAGAAATGACTAAGGAAAATGTGGTTCGACCATTTTTTGGAATAACTCCAGTTCCCAGGATGTGGACTAGAGTATAAACATCAAACGGGTGTAATTAACCGCCCATCGACTAACTCTGATCCCTTGAGTATGGATAAGAGTATAGACAAAAGAGTGAATGCGATTTGACCACTCAGACCTGAATTCGATAGGAAAAGTATAAACTCACCAAAGATGGAATTCGACCATCCACGAATTAACTCCGCTAAACCATGACTGGGGGCAGGAGTATAAACTACTGAAAGCTGAATACGACGGCTCACTATAGCTCCAGCTTGGTGTTCTTTATGGCTCAAGGCAACAACCAAAGGGAGGCCTTAATACAAAACCAATTGGAACGACATCTGAATTTACGGGTAACCGACTATATCGTACCATCGGATCAATAGGCAATATTGATCCAAACTTTCTATATCATGCCGCTGGATCGATGGTCAATATCGATCTGTACCAACCACAAACGGATGTTACCCGAACATCCATCGACTCCAGCTAACAAAGCATGGATAGGAGAATAAACCACGAATGAGTGTGACTTGACCATTCATTCTCCATCACCCTCCTTTGATCCATCAGGAGGAGTATGAAACCAGATGATCATAACTCAACGGCTCTTGAGCTAGTTTTATCCCTCGGTCTGATAGGAGAACATAATCAAAATAGACGTGACTGATCGTCCAGCTCTGAATGAATGCGATACGACTATTCATTCGCTAGCTCTAACCATGATTCGACTAAAAGTGCAGTTCGAAACGGACATGACTTGACCGTCCACACACTGATTCTTGCCGTTTGTTCGATAGGGGGAGCATCAATCACAGATTAGATGTGACTTAACCATCTATTCTTTTGTCCTTGCCTAGAGTATGGCGACATCTGCATCAAAAGTGGACGTGACTGAGCATCCAGTACTCAGCTAATGTTCAAAACCTGATGGGGCATTGAAGTCTCCCGTGGGAAGGAAAAACCAGAATACAATCCAAAAAAGGCGCGACTCATCCTTCCATCAACTAACTCGATCCCACGATTCGATGGGAAAGAGTGTAAAACCAAAACAGATGTGACATGCTCATCCACTTATCGACATTTACCCATGACTTGGGGGCACGAGCGAGAATCAAGATGAATGTGAACCGACCATTCATCAATAAATTCTAAGTCTTTGAACTCAGGTAGGAGTATAAACACGACTAGGACGAGACTCGACCGTCCATGCAGTACATTTTTTAGCTCGAGACCATGGGTAGAAGTGTGGTCATCCAAAATTTGACTGTGATAGCTCAATACCGTGACTCATACCTAGTGTTTACAATGACTCAAGGCTACGACCGCAATGATGCTTAGAGATAGAATCATGGGATTGATGGCTAGGCTTATAGGCGAGTGACTATCATTTCAACCCGAACGACGAGCAACAGATCGCGAGTACGCTGAATGGAAAGTGCGTTACTTGAATACACAAGCAGTCAAACTTAATACAAGAGCTAACTATGCAGCTGCGCGCAACACGAGGCTGAACCCTGCTCGACATTTGATTTGACGAGCTTTTAAGCCTGATCTTTAGCTATTGTAGATAATCGCTCAAAGCATCTAGAACCCATCACCACCGGACTCATCAACTCATGATGAGATCCGAAAGTTCGACCGGAGCAACCGTCATCACATGTCGTCCTAATCGGCTTTCATGCCATTGACTATGCATTAGAGAAATGCTCGAACATGGGGATCGACATCAACTCCAACTGCCGTTCTCTGTGCCTACATACAGCGCCAAAGTATTGAAGTTACAAGACTTTCCTAGGCGTAACATCCCGTATCTAGAGGCCGAAAGCTAAGCGCTACAGATGCTGCAGTCATCCATAGTATTAAATTCTGGTGATAAAATATGGTAATGCTAATGGTATCCATAATATCAAAGGAACTTGAATATGAACAAAATTACAGATTTCAAAAAACAACATTTTGCTGATAACATTTCAAAACAAAATCATATCCAAGTTACATAATCCCTTAATCATTTCCCAGGCAATGATCAAATATAATTATACAATAATACACCAAGAGCGACATATGATGATGCCCCCTTGGTTGATCAAAGAAATATAGTCATATCTGACTTAATATACATAGCGGGATCAAAACAAAATGAAACTCCTAAATAGCTATCCGTCAGCCACCTTCTCGCTCCGAAAGCTTTATTCCCCAAAATGACTAAAACTTGAAAACCTCAACCCTCGGTCTAATCAAATCAATTTTGAGCACCCGAGAGTTTAATGGGAAACAAAAACTTCGAGTCAGACATAAAGCCTGGTGTGAATAATATTGTTCATCTTTGATATTTTATGTTAAGTGAGACCACACCGCTTAGCGGAACAGGGTTGCCCTCACTAACATCCTTTAAAAACGTATCTTTTGCAAATCTTTTCCTGCAACCAAAATTGGTTAAAATCTGTAAAGCATCATTATGTAAACATATAGATCCGGTAATAAATGAACTATCTGTTTAAACACTTAAGATTTGTTTGGCTAACTATTAACCTTGGGCTGACTCGGGCCTACCAGAAAATATATCAAAATTTATCTAACATCTATTAGACACTCCTCTTCTGGACGGTTTGTCCATAACTATCGGTTAAATACTTCTCTGTTGGATGGTCTGTCCTTAACTTATCATCTTCCGGGGTCACCTAATCCTAATGGTTTTGCGGGCTCACCAATAACCTATCTGTATACAAACATATATTCCTTTCTGTGTGTATTCATAATTTTAGTCTTACCTGTGACAAAGCCCTACACATCGGAATTGCGGACAAAATTAGCTGGGGCTAATAGCTAATGTATATGGCGTGACCCTATACCAGTCCCATTTGGTATTCTAATATCTAAGTCATTTTACTTAGGGAAATCTTCCCAAAATTTTCCTTGAAAACCTTTTCAAAATGATATAAACCTTTAAATCAAACTCAAACAAGGAAAATGTATATAATCTCTATGCTTTACTGAAAATCACCTTGCCATGTTATATATATATATATACTTTACTTTAATCTTAGTTGATGAAAACATTTAAATCTTTGAAAGTAACCCTTTCGAATCCATTGAAAGTATCCCTTTCGAAACCATTGAAAGTATCCCTTTCTAAACCAAGTAAAACCCTTTATTTAACCTAGACCGAAAGGACAAAACCTTCCTTTCGAAATCATTCTCAAAACCCTTTTGAAACCACTAAAAAACCTTCCTTTTGAAAGCCTTAAAATCCTTAGGAATCTTTCTTTTAAAACCTTTAAATGTTGCCTTTCGAAAACATAGGAAAAACCTTTCCTTCCAAACCTTTCGAAACCATTGGAAAACCTTTCCTTTTAAACCTTTCGAAACAACCAGAAAAATCTTCCCTTTCGACTCCTTCGAAACCATTAGGGAACCACCCCTTCGAAACTATCCTTTAAAACCCTTCGAAAGCATCAAACCTTGATAAACATAAACCTTTCGAAAGCACTTGGGTTCAATTAAAAACATGTGGAAAAATACCTTTCGAAACCATCGAAACCATCTCTTTCAAAACCTTTTGGGTTATACTTCAATTGAGCAAAAGGGTCATTAAAACATTTAAGTCAAAAGCCTACCTTTCGAAAGCATTCCTAAGTAAAGAAGTGATGGTGTCGAAACCATCCCTTCGAAAGCAATGGAGAAATGGCTAAATTTTTAGAAAACAAAGTAACCCATTCGAAACCCTCTGGGTCGAAAGGTAAAAAGGCGGCAGCAAAAATGTTTCGACTTAGTCGAAAGCTATCATTTAAAAACAAAGGCGCAACCCAATCGAAACCATTTCCTTTAAAACCATATGACCTGGTCGAAAGCTAACCAGGTCGAAAGCTACTTAGTCAAAAGCAAACAGGCGCATTTTCATTTAAAAGCAAAGTAATGCCTCAACCCCTTCAGAACCCTTGGTTTCGACTCTATACCTTCCGCCTACATCCAATTCACTATGTACCAGTTCCCTGATACCATTTGCATTGGTTTTGACAGTGTCGGAGGCGAAGGTAAGGAGGTGGAACCTGGTGCCGGAAGCATCGAAACAGTGAAAAATATGTTTATTTGTCCTTTTAAACTATTTCTTTGTACCTAACCTGCCTTGTTTGTCAAATTGTGACTGTTGCAAGTTTCTCTTTTCTAAAAGTACCGCCGACTTTCTAGAATTAACAATTTAAATTTATTTACAAAAAGTCCCTTCCCCTTTTATAAATATATAAAACATTTAAGTCTCATACCTTAAATAATTTTATATATCCATTAAAACACTTAGAAAAAATATACAAAAATTCCAGAAAATCTCTTTTTATATGTTTTCTAACATATAAAAATTTCAGACCCAAACCTTTTATTATTTAACCGTAAATAATTTATAACCCATATTAACATTTTCTTTACTAGAAAGTTCATATAAAATCCACGAAAATTCAGAAAATTGAAACCCATCTCCAAAATAATATTTTTGGTGTATATAAAAATTTTCAAGGCATTTAAATGTCATTAATAGAGTTTTCACCTTAAAACATATCATAAAATCAATATGAACATGCATAAATCATTGACAAGTATATATAATCATTCCATCATTCAAAAACATGGAAAAACATTGCAAATAAGTTCAGATTCATCTTAAAACCGAAAACAAAATAAATATGAGATGTAAACATTATTCACCTTAGCTTTAGAGATTAAAGATATGAGATTAGAATGAATTTGATGTTGATTATGCTTCCCATTTCTCTTTCTTTCTCTTTCTCTTGTTAATGGTGACCGGCCTTAGCTTTAAAATTTTGAAAATGAATTGAATGTGTATTGAGATACATGACCAAGTTTTGCGGGTATAGGAATGGTCTCTTTCCTATTTTACCCCTCCTATATTTCATGTTACTCTTCTTTTAATTTTAAATGGCACGGCTACCCCTTAATTATAATTCAAATCTCAATCTCTTAATCAACACATTATTTTATTTAATTTACCTAATTAAATATCCTAAATAATGTTACCAAAAATATGGGGTGTTACAGACTCCCATCCTTAAAGAATTTTGTCCTCAAAATTACGATAAGGTACACAACAAATCAATCAAGAAGGTAAAACATACCATCAAACAAGTCAGGATAAGCATCTCTAATCCTGCTCTCAACCTCCCAAGTACAGTCTCTCTCATCGTCACTCCACTGGACCTTAACTAATCTGACTGTCTTATTTCGGAGCCTCTTCTCATCTCTTGCAACTATACCAAATGGCTTTCTAACTATGGTCAAGTCCGGTTCTACTACTAAGTCATCTAGCACAGCCGGTGCAATAGTAGTCTCCGTGTCTCTAACACACTTTCTGAGATGAGAAACATAAAAAACATCGTGGAATCCTGCCAAACTGCTCGGTAACTCAACTCTATATGTGAGTTTCCCGATCCTCTCAACAATAGGAAAAGGTCCAACGAACCTTGGTGCCAACTTTCCTGATCTTCTGAATCTGATCACACCCTTCATCGGTGACACCTTGATGAAAACCTGATCTCCAATTGAGAACTATAAATCTTTCTGTCTTCTATCTGCATAACTCTTCTGCCTAGACCGAGCTTCCTTCATTCTAGCCCGAATGACCTCAATCTTTTCTGCAGCTTCTCTTACTAAATTTGGACCAAGAATCAACCTATCCCCAGTTTCCAACCAACAAACGGGAGATTTGCATGGCCTTTTATACAAAGCTTCAAACGGGGCTATCCCAATACTAGTCTGATAACTATTGCTATATGAAAACTCGACTAAATGCAGATGGTCTTCCCATGATCCCCCGAAATCTAGAACACAAGCTCTTAACAAATCCTCCAAGATCTTGTTAACTCTTTCTGTTTTCCCATCAGTCTACGGACGATAAGCGGTACTCATCTTGAGCTTGGTTCCCAATACTTCCTACAGACTCTTCCAGAACTCACTAGTGAACAAGGAATCTCTATCACTTACTATACTACTAGGAATTCCATGCAGTCTAACCACATTCTCATGAACAACTTCGCCAAACCAAGTGCCGTTCTGGTTGACTTAACTGGAATGAAATGGGCACTCTTGGTCAATCTGTCCACTATGACCTATATACTTTCATTTCCACTGTTTGACCTTGGCAACCGGTCAATAAAATCCATAGAAATAGAATCCCACTTCCATACTGGAATATATGATGGCTGAAGCAATCCACTTGGCTTCTGGTGTTCAGCCTTTGCCTGTTGGCAATTCAAGCACTGCTTTACGCATAAGCCAATATCTCGCTTCATACCTTCCCAGAAGAAACCTCTCTTCATATCCTGATACATCTTAGTTCCTCCGGGATGAATAGTGAACTTTGAACGATGGCATTCCTACAAAACTTCTTTCCTTATGTTCCCTACACTCGAAAAACACAATCTCCCTTTCTTTCTCAATCACCCATTCTGTTCAAGACTGAAATCTTCAAGTCATCGCTCTCGATTCCACCTCTTAACTTCTTGATCCGTTCAGCTAACATTGGATCCTCTTCCTGTTTAGAAGCAATCTTTTCGATCATCACCGGTCGAACTTCCAAACAAGATAACACTACGGTTTCTCTGCTAGACCCAGCCTCAAATCTCCACTGCACTTTGCAATCTGCTAAAGCTTCCAAATATTTCCACTCGGCAATCATTGCTAACACTGCATTCTGATGTTTCCTATTAAGTGCATCTGCAACCTTGTTGCCTTTCCCCAGTGTGTACTCAATCCCAAAATCATAAGCGGCAATAAACTCTAACCACCTTTGTTGCCTCATGTTCAGCTCCTTCTGAGAGAACAAATACTTCAGCGACTTATGATCTGTATATAACTCAAACCTCTCTCCCAAAAGGTAATGTCTCCACACCTTCAATGCAAAAATCACTGCAGCTAAGTAGCCAACTCCAAATCATGCGTCGGATATCTGACCTCATGCGGTCTAAGCTGTCTAGAATCATAGGCAATCGCTTTACCTCTCTGCATCAGCACAGCTCCTAATCCTATTCCACACGCATCTGTATAAACCACCAAATCCTGATTCCCTTTCGGAACAACCAACATAGGTGCATGGGTCAATAAGTGTTTCAAACTCTGGAATGCTTCCTCACACTTATCGGTCCACACAAACTTCACATCCTTTCTCGGTAGCTTGGTCATTGGTGTTGCTATCTGCGAAAAATCCTTTATAAACCTCCGATAATAACTAGCTAATCCAAGTAAACTCTTTATCTCAGTCACTATTTCGGGCCTCTTCCAACTGTTCACTACTTCAATCTTAGTCGGATTCACTGACAACCCTTTCTCTGAGACTACATGACCAAGAAACTTCACTTCCTTCTTCTAGAAGTGACACTTCGAAAACTTCGCCTTCAGCTGATGCTGCCTTAGCATCTCTAGCACCACTCTAAGATGAACTTCATGCTCTCTTTCATCCTTAGAGTATATCAGAATATCATCTATGAAAACCAATACGAACCTATCCAAGTGCTCTCGGAAAACTCGGTTCATCAAATCCACAAAGAATGCAGGTGCATTAGTCAATCCGAATGGCATAACTAACCATTCATACAATCCATATCCGGTCCTAAAGGCTGTCAATGGTATACTATCCTCTGCTACTCTGAGCTGATGGAAAACTATTGCCAAATCCAACTGGGAAAATACCTTGGCTCCACTCAACTGGTCGAACAAATCATCAATCATCGGCAATGGATATCAATTCTTTATAGTTTTCTTTTCAACTTATGATAATCGATACATAGCCTTAGCGATCCATCCGACTTCTTAGCAAACACTACGGCTGCTCCCCAAGGCGAACTACTCGGCCTGATAAAACTCTTGCCTTTTAAATCCACCAACCGCACCTTCAACTCCCTCATCTCTGTAAGGGTCATTCTACTTGGCGGCCTACTCACTGGTTCTGCTCCCGGGACCAAATCTATTCGAAACTCAATGGCTCGTTTTGGTGGCAATCCTACTATAGGCTAAAAAACATCTGCGAATTCTCTAACCACAAAAACTTGACTCAACTCATCATCCAATTCCATAACACCCAATAAAGCATACATCTCACCGCTAGAACCTTCTATGGTATAAATAACTCGGTCGCTACTATTAGGGTGTCTAAGAGATATTTTCCTATCTTGGAAAAATATCCTATTATCGTACTCACTTAACCGATCCATACCAAGAATAATTCTGAACCCTATAAAATCAAACACATGCAAACTGCAAGCAAAAATATGACCTAACAAGTCAAACTCTAACTGGTCACATCTCAACCCTAGAGTTGCATACCCTCCTATTGGATTCGCAACCCATAAGGAAGTAACTAAATATGTGGGTTCTAGGTTAAGCTTATCTATCAAACATCTAGATATAAAAGAATGTGATGCACCAGTATTAAATAGAATGCTAACAAACATGCCATGAATCTGAAGCGTGCCTCCCAAAACTGCCTTTCCCTTCTCCTAAGTTGTCGGCTTCGAAGTAGCAGGCTCCAATGCATATACCTTGCCCTTTCTATCCTTAGCGGGCTCCTTGCACTGATTCTTATAATGACATATCTGATCGCAGTTGAAGCATCTGATGTTCTTCTTCCCGATCACTTCTTTAACCTTCCCAGTATGACACTCATTAGCGAAATGCCCCTTCTTGTCGCACTTGAAATAGACCACCTCAGACTTTCCTCTCTTAGCTTCTCCACCCTTCTGAGCACCCTTCTTGTGAAAGGACTTCCTCTTCTGACCTTGCCCAACCTGCAATTCTTTCACCTTATTTTTCTCTTGACAAGCAAGCATCTCTTCATGCCTCAAAGCCATCTCCACAACCACATCACTGGGATCTCTGATATGCGGTAAAGTAGCCTTGGGCAACTCAGGCTTCAATCCCCTATTGAACTTCTCATTCCTCTTCAGCATTATGTCAATAGCAGCATAACCATATCTGGCTAGCTCTTCAAACCTACTAGCATACTCCAGAACAGTCATCTCTCCCTGTTCTAGCTTAGCAAACTTCCGAATCAAAACAGACTGTGCCATCACCGACATGAACCTCTCTTGGAACCTCCTTTTAAACTCTACCCATGTCATAGTCTCCTCATCCACTGCCACAGTCACACTATTCCACCAAAATAAAGCTGCTCCCTGAAGCTGTCTTGAAGCAAGCCTCCTCTTATTCTCATCATTGTGCCCCAAGTCTGCAAATATTCTCTCACAATGCAGCAACCAATTCTCCACCTCAACGGCATCTTCTGTTTCAATAACTGGCTTTCCTCCAAGCTTGATATAGTCTCTACTCAGAATAGTCTAATTGTTGACTATAGGAGCTTCTTGAACTCCTCCTCCCATTAGTCCAGCAGCAACTCCCGCTTGCATCATACTCACAAAAAACTGATACATAGCTTCCGTTCCAACTTGCGGGACTCCAACACCTACATTCTCTGCTTGTGCCTGACCTTCGGTCCTCCTCACATCAGGTCTGCCATTCCCATTGGTACCTCCCCTCCTGGGTTAACTCTTCCTCTTCTACCATCCATATTTGTATTCAAACCCCATAAGATATAGAAAAATAACCTAACAAAGATAGTAGACTAGAGATAAAGCATATACTTATATATAGCAAATACAAGTACGTTACTATAGCGTTATCCCATACCCCAATCTAACTCTAATTCCTTAGGATTATGTTTTCCAAACCAATTTTAGACAAAGTTTTTCATAAACCTATGCTTTGATACCAAGTTGTAACATCCTATATCTGGAGGTCAAAAGCTAAGCACTACAGATGATGCAGTCATCCATAGTATTAAGTTCTGGTGACAAAATACGGTAATGCTAATGGTATCCATAATATCAGAAGCACTTGAATATGAACAAAATCACAGATTTCAAAAAACAACATTTTACTTATAACAATTCAAAACAAAATCATATCCAAGTTACATAATCCCTTAATGTTTCCCAAGCAATGATCAAATATAATTATACAATAATACACCAAGAGTGACATATGACGATGCCCCCTTGGTTGATCAGAGAAATATAGTCATATCTGACTTAATATACACAGCGGGATCAAAATAAAATGAAACTCCTAAATAGCTATCCGTCAGCCACCTTCTCATCTCCGGAATCTTTATTCGCCAAAATGACTAAAACCTGAAACCTCAACCCTCGGTCTATCAAATTAATTTTGAGCACCCGAGAGTTTAAGGGGAAAC
The DNA here is from genome assembly GCA_030737815.1 of Allium fistulosum. Taxonomy (NCBI): domain Eukaryota; kingdom Viridiplantae; phylum Streptophyta; class Magnoliopsida; order Asparagales; family Amaryllidaceae; genus Allium; species Allium fistulosum. The sequence continues at coordinate 1,184,536,469 of CM060904.1, read as the reverse complement.
AAAAACTTCGAGTCAGACATTAAGCCTGGTGTGAATAATACTGTTCATCTCAGATATTTTATGTTAAGTGAGACCACGCCGCTTAGCGGAATAGGTTTCCCCTCACTAACATCCTTTAAAAACATATATTTTGCAAATCTTTTCCTGCAACCAAAACTGGTTAAAATTTGTAAAGCATCATTATGTAAACATACAGATCGGGTAATAAATGAACTATCTTTTCAAACACTTTAGATTTGTTTGGCAAAATATTAACCTTTGGCTGACTCGGGCCTACCAGACAATATATCAAAATTTATCTAACATCTGTTAGACACTCCTCTTCTGGACGGTCTGTCCATAACTATCTGTTAAATACTTTTGGATGGTTTATCCTTAACTTATCATCTCCCAGGGTCACCTGATCCTAATGGTTTTGCGGGCTCACCAATAACCTATCTGTATACAAACATATATTCCTTTCTGTGTGTATTCATAATTTTATTCTTACCTGTGACAAAGCCCTACACACTGGAATTTTGGACAAAATTAGCTGGGGCTAATAGATAATGTATAGGGCGTGACCTTATACCAGTCCCATCTGGTATTCTAATATCTGAGTCATTTTACTTAGGGAATCTTCCTAAAATTTTCCTTGAAAACCATTTCAAAATGATTTAAACCTTTAAATCAAACTTAAATAAGGAAAATATATAATCTCTATGCTTTACTCAAAATCACATTGCCGTGTTATATATATACTTTACTTTAATCTTAGTTGATGAAAACATTTAAATCTTTGAAAGTAACCCTTTCGAATCCATTGAAAGTGTCCCTTTCGAAACCATTGAAAGTACCCCTTTCTAAACCAAGTAAAACCTTTTATTTAACCTAAGCCGAAAGGCCAAAACCTTCCTTTCGAAACCATTCTCAAAGCCCTTTTGAAATCACTGAAAAACCTTCCTTTCGAAAGCCTTAAAATCCTTAGACATTTTTCTTTTAAAACCTTTAAATATTGCCTTTCGAAAACATAGGAAAAACCTTTCCTTTCAAACCTTTCGAAACCTTTGGAACACCTTTCCTTTTAAACCTTTCGAAACAACCAGAAAAACCTTCCCTTTCGACTCCTTCGAAACCATTAGGGAACCACCCCTTCGAAACTATCCTTTAAAACCTTTCGAAAGCATCAAACCTTGATAAACATAAACCTTTTGAAAGCACTTGGGTTCAATTTAAAACATATGGAAAAACACCTTTCGAAACCATCTCTTTCAAAACCTTTTGGGTTATACTTCAATTGAGCAAAAGGGTCATTAAAACATTTAAGTCGAAAGCCTACCTTTCCAAAGCATTCCTAAGTAAAGAAGTGATGGTGTCAAAACTGTCCCTTTGAAAGCATTAGAGAAATGGCCAAATTTTTAGAAAACAAAGTAACCCCTTCGAAACCCTCTGGGTCAAAAGGTAAAAGGGCGGCAGCAAAAAGGTTTCGACTTAGTCAAAAGCTATCATTTAAAAACAAAGGCGCAACCCAATCGAAACCATTTCCTTTAAAACCATATGACCTGGTCGAAAGCTAACCACGTCGATAGTTACTTAGTCGAAAGCAAGCGGGCGCATTTTCATTTAAAAGCAAAGTAATGCCTTAACCCCTTCGGAACCCCTGGTTTCGACTCTATACCTTCTGCCTACATCCAATTCGCTACATATTAGTTCCCTGATACCATGTGCATTGGTTTCGACAGTGTCAGAGGCGAAGGTGAGGAGGCGGAACCTGGTGCTGAAAGCATCGAAACGGTGAAAAACATGTTTATTTGTCCTTTTAAACTATTTCTTTGTACCTAACCTGCCTTATTTGTCAAATTGTGATTGGTTGCAAGTTTCTCTTTTCTAAAAGTACTGCTGACTTTTCAGAATTAACAATTTGAATTTATTTACAAAAATCCTCTTCTCCTTTTATAAATACATAAAACATTTAAGTCCCATACCTTAAATAATTTTATATATCCATTAAACACTTAGAAAAAATCTACAAAAATTCTAGAAAATCTCTTTTTATATCTTTTCTAACATATAAAAATTTCAGACCCAAACCTTTTATTATTTAACCGTAAATAATTTATAACCCAAATTAACATTTTCTTTACTAAAAAATTCATATAAAATCCACGAAAATTTTGAAAATTGAAACTCATCTCTAAAATAATATTTCTGGTCTATTTAAAAATTTACAAGGCATTTAGATGTCATTTAATAGGATTTTCACCTTAAAACATATCACAAAATCAATATGAACATGCATAAATCATCAACAAGTATATATAATTATTCCATCATTCAAAAACATGGCAAAACATTGCAAATAAGTTCAGATTCATCTTAGAACCGAAAACAAAACAAATATGAGATATAAACATTATTCACCTTAGCTTTAGAGATTAAAGATATGAGATTTGAATGAATTTGATGTTGATTATGCTTCCCCTTTATCTTTCTTTCTCTTTCTCTTGTTAATGGTGGTCGGCCTTAGCTTTTAAAATTTTGAAAATGAAATGAACGTGTATTGAGATACGGCCAAGTTTTGAGGATATAGGAATGGTCTCTTTCCTATTTTACCCCTCCTATATTTCATGTTACTCTTTTTTAATTTTAAATGGCACGGCTACCCCTTAATTATAATTCAAATCTCAATCTCTTAATCAACACATTATTTATTTAATTTACCTAATTAAATATCCTAAATAATGTTACCAAAAATATGGGGTGTTACACTAGGCAAGGGGCCGACACTGGTCCCATCGCCTAGGCGACTTTGCAAACCCAATTCGGATGTCCCCACTACTAAGTATAGTTTAGTGTGGTATTATGCAGTGTAATACAGTTCAATACTATACGGCAGTTATGGCAAAACTCAGGAGTTCGACCGGAGACCGTCATCGCTGACTATTCCAACTGGATTTCAGGTCGATGGTTACATGAAACAGTTACGTTCAAATTCAGAAATCCGTTATTGGCGTATAAGAATCTGACATTCATATTCAAGTTCATTCAGGTTACGTGTTATAATCCGTACAAATATGCTAATCTATTCGAGTCTGAAGTGGTAAACATTTGATTCTAGGCCATATGCTAGCTCAAGTATGCAAGTCATATATGACATGTCCCATTGTTCAATTTCAAGTTCATATGGTCTAATATGTTCATGTCAAACCAAAAACTACTTAAGTCCTATAATACAAGGGATCGGAACTGATCCATTGCTTGGGCAAATTCACTTAAGCAATTTTCAACTCACAACATAAGGCCAATATCAAGCAACAATACCACACATACAAATTTAATGTGCTCTGAACTTTTATCAACAGACGATGAAGCAAACAATATGGTATTGGACGACGGACGATCACAAGAACAAATACAGCCAAATTGCACACTGACCATACTATTATGTACACATTTATAACCCAAAACAACTACAACTAGCCACTGATCCCTATACCAATCACCGATCCCCTACATATTGTCTTAGCAGGTAAAAAGGGATCGGTGATAAATGAATGAAGTAAAAAAGGGATTGGTTCGTTTAGTTAAATGAGTGAATAAGAGAGGAATCAGTGGGCAAGTGTGAAAGAAAGTGATCGGATCGCTTTATATATAAAACATGGATGCGAACAGAAAAACGAAAAGAAGGGATCGGTTGCAAAATAAAAGAAGGGATCGGTTCGTCTACAAGAATCAATGGAAAATGAAAGTGAAGAAGGGGATCGGTCTATTTATCTTCACTGAACCCCTATTTCATTCTAAAAAATATATAAATAAGGAATGCAATCCAATTGCGATTAAACTGCAAGGAATTGGCGATGACCCGTGAGCATACGATCACGTTTGGAAGCCAACGACAGGAATGTGTACATGGACGTGCACGTGTACATCCCAAAAGTTCAATTTCTTGAAATCGATAGAAAATGAATTCTCACCTGGAGTTATTAAAGAAAAGACCGGATCAGATAACCAAGGCCTACTATCTTAATGGAACCGGGCATAGATAATAATTGAGAGATTACACTCCAGCTTTATACTGACAAATATCGACCAAGCGTCATGCAAATAGAGAGATATGACTCTTCGGAAAAGACAATTCAACGAAAGGATAGCGACAGTTCAGAAAATTGAATGGAATTATTCCCGACGACTCCAACTTGTTTCGATTCAAAGCACGTCATGTTCGAAACAAGACGTACTTTGGGGGAAATGTTACATGGCCTTTTGGTCTAGCTATATTCAGACTAATTGGACAAGTTATACTCGACTATCATCAAGGCCAGTAGTCCAGAGAGGTGATTGTGGGGTCCAAAGATCAAGCATAGACGATAATATGAAGGAGCAATAAAGCAAAACCAAGAGATGGACTCTGCAGAACATTCTAAGTATGAAATGACTCCTTCCCTAAGCAAGTGATCCGGTACAATCCATCCCCCTAGACAATGGATTGGATCGTATCAGCTTAGCAGTTCAACTCAACGGGAATCGATCGATGTCTCAAAATCCAGAAGTTAACTATGCAAACAACTTTGGGAACATGAAGCTAGCATCGAAGGGGACCCATATGACCGATCGCAAGCTGCCACGTAGCCAAATGAACCAATCGGCCCCGATAGGTCACCATTGGGATTTGAGCCATGAGATTTTTTAGCCAGTCTCGTCTAGATCTGGAGATTTTGCCGTCGAAATTTCAAAAAGATATTTCGTCCCTTCCCCTATAAATATAGGCTTCATAGTTCATTTTAGGGATCTTTACGCCGCTGTTTTTTTCATACCATATTGTAGCCACGGATCATACCCGATCTGTCACTCTGTACTCTACAATTCAAGTGATTAATAAAGTTATTTCTCCCGAGTGGACGTAGACTTTCCACGCCGAACCACCATAAATCGTTGCACGTTCTTGTTTTTTCTTATTTTTTATTATTTAATTGCTTGTTTTCTCTGTTTTCATTGAATTTTCTTTATTTATTTCTCTACAAAATCTTTGTTAGGTGTTTGTTCCAACTTTTGGTGCAAACGATTACACACACACACACACACACATATATATGGGTTAGGGAATTATTTACCATATAGATATGTTTTTGTAAGGATTGAACTCTTTATATTACATCTGATCGTCACATGTCATTTTAATTTTTAATTTATCTATGTCGCCAAATTTATCATATATTACATAATAAAATTTTATTCTTAATAATAATTAAAATTTGATATTATTTTTAACAACATTACCTTGTGCAATGCACATGTTATACACTAGTTATGTTATGTTATGTAATGTGGGATAATTTTTGAGATAGATGAATTAGAAATTAAGAAAATTATTATTGTTTATGTATACATTTTATGTCGTGCGATTTAAATATCTTTATATATCTAAATAAAGAAGAAATAATTTTATCATTTTTTTCCCATGCATAGTAATATTGTATATTTTGAAACTCTCATATTTTTAGGATTCATTAAATGGATTAACGAATATTAATTAATCATATTTATTTAAATAGTTTAAATTTATGATTACATAATTAGTTCAATATATGGACTTGAAACTATTAGAAGATAATTGAGAAAGTTTACTACGTAATTGTAAAAAAAAATTAAGTATTTAAAGTTAATAGAATTTACACTGCAATGTATGATAAATTCATTTATTAAATAAGTTATAAAATAAATTTATTATTGTCATTAACGTATATAATTTATGTTTTTTGTTTATATATATTTGCATCTAAATGATTTTTTTAACCAATTTGTTGATGCTTCTTTGGTATACATATTGAAACTTGACTTTTTTAGGTTTATTAACAAATATTACTTGACTAAATTTAACAATTAATTTAAATATTGGATTATGTAATTAATTTAAATACGTGGACTTTTGATGTAAAATTTTATGAGAAAACCGTGAAAGATTTGTAAATAATTGTAGTTTTTTTTATAAAATAAAGTATGTACTTGAATGTAATATAGTGTGAGAAGTTTAGTAGAATAACTGTAAAGTGATAAATTATATGACTTTGAAAATAACATATCCTGACTTGTAAAAAGTCGAGAAGAATAGAGATAACTTCTAAAATTCAACGGAGATTCAAATTCTTTTGTCAATGAACTAACAATGCGTGTTTGAATTTAAAGGACAGAATATAGAGCTCTCTTTTGAACAGTTGCCTAAAAGTGAGTTCTTTCTGCTTGTCAATTGATTGGCTGACATTTCGCTTTTGCTTAATTTTTTAATTGTAAGCGGGTCCCATTATTTTTTCATCAAACAATAAGAAAGCGAATGAATGCAGCAATCACGGTCTCACGAGTGTCCTTGGCATCTACCATCTATGTAAAATATAAATATTATGATTCACACCCTATCATCATATTTACGAGCATCTAAATATTCATTATCATTTTAGTTCCTTAAAGTTGAAGATTACTCCTTGAATATTTTATTCACTCTTTCAAAATTTAGTAGCATTTAAAACAAATGGTGGGATGTATGAATTATTAGGGTTTTTTTTTGGTGCGACTTGCGAGATATTTGCCTAAAAGAATAGCGTTATTTATTTAAACGAAAATATATTCCAACAAAACAATTTTCTAACTGGAAAGCAGACAAATCACTTTTTAAACAATCAACAATCAATATTCAACTTTTAGTATTCAACAATCCACATTAACCTCCGTAACAAACCGAGCCTAATTATTTCAATACCTTAACACCATTTGATTCTTAAGGTATGAAACTTCACCCATGCCCATTTATGCAGTGATGTCTAGCTGTGTAACTAAATGCGATGACGGTATGGACTTACTGCGTGTATTCAATAATAAAACGGTACAAAACAGCTTTCATCCAAGCAAAAAGCAAAGGCTATCCTACCAGACCACAAGCTAAGCTGTGATGCTGTAAACTACACTGAATTATTTCCAGGTACTTTTATGAAATTACGCAAGCATTAACTTTATCAACTCATCATTAGGTATGAACGACAACAGACACATTTCAAAAGCTCCAAAATCCAAACAAACAAACAAATGTCAAGGTCAGACGCGATTGTTCAAGAGAAATCTGGATCTTTTATTCCTCTGCTAATCGATTCATAACCGGTTTCTGAAAAATATCTAAATATAAATAGGAGATAGGTCCAGAGCTGATCTTTCTCTCATCCTTTTGTTATGAATACAAAAGTGCAGTAAAACAAAAGCACATATCCGTATCAAAGTTCAAGCACAGCCTCTTCTCTTAAGGTATCAGAAAACAAAGTGGAATATGTACAACTCTACTCCTGCAAATAAAAGGACACAAATACAGCATTAGAATAAGAGAAAGAAGAAAATGAACAGTTGTGACATACACGGATGGAATAAAGACAAGTATACAACAACTTACATTTGCCTATCATCTGCTGGAATCAGCAAAACTCCGCTATACAATATGCCAACGCAAGTACTTGCATTACATGAGTAAAAACATGTATGAAAGCACTCCTTACTGCATAACATATCTAACATAAAATAATATGTATGCAGTGTTTTTATGACTAACAGATATTCTTTATCCATTTTTGTTTGGCAACAAAAGAAGATATACATTGTGAGAGAAGAGCACAAATATCTCTTTTAACAGAAATTTTGACCCTTTTATTTCACATTCATTGCTGCAGCCATTTTCCTTAATTTTTGGGAAATTTCGGCAAAAGATGGACGTTCGTTTGGATCAGCAGCCCAACAACTTTCCATTAAAGCTTTCCACTCAGGATCACACCACGTTGGGATTTGAGGGCGTAATGTATTATTCATGATACCACCTGTGAAAAGCATTAAATACAGCAAGTTAGTACCACTTTTATATAATATATTGCTCTACATAAAGTGCATGTAGCCTAAGCTTAAAAAGTAATCACCATTTAGTTCAGAATCAAATAACTTGTACCATTGTTGATATAAGATATGAGTGATCAAAATTTTCTTGCTATTTATATGAGCTAGGAAGTCCCTTTTATTCAGCACCCACAAGCTTATATTTAATTAATAGCATGATGTATTCAGACAGAAGAAACAATAAACATTGAAATACAAAATTGGGGATGAAATTAGGGGCTGCGATTGAGGACTGTATATGTGAGGAAGGTTCAATGGCACCCTCTCTTTTGGAACACCCCTTCAGCACATCTATCATATTTTGAGTTGCATGATTTTAATACTATGAAATTTTGCAAATGTTTAATCTACATTATGAATATTATCATGAATATCATCTCTACAAGTTATGAAAATCGTTTTGAAATTTCTAAACTCGTCAAAATAACAAGTCAGTATTAACCGCTAAAATATTTATTTTATCCGTTGGTTTGAAACATCAAGTTTATCATGGTATGTGCATTTAAATACGCTCAAATTTTGTGGAGATGATCTTGAGTACAATATGAACATATCCACAAAATTCATAGCATCTAAAATCGTGTAACTCAAAACATGATAGGGTGCTAAAGGAGTGCTCCAAAAGAGAGGTGTCATTGAGTCTTCACACGCACACACGGGAAGGGATCGACTATGCCCCTTATGTTACACTTTAATCATTTTCAAGTTGGACAATTTGAAATGAAATCAAACTTTATGGATATGTTTCTACATAATTAAATAACGTGTTTACAAAAATTTGACTTGTTTTGATAATCTTTAACATTTTGAAAATAATATTCAATGTTGAAGGTTAAATTCAATAGTTAATATCTGACTAAATACTTAAACACTCCAGAAGTTTCAAAATAATCTCATATTTTGTGAACATGATGTTTATATTGTAGATGAACATCTCCAGAGTTTCATTTGATTTCGAATTTTGCAGCTCTCAAAACCTAAAGGGGTGTAGATAATGTGTAAAGAAGGTAGGGCGCAACGGTTCCATATACTCACACGTATGTAGGTATGTGTGTGTATTGTATATGTATGTCTGTATGTATGGAGGATCCAAAGCCCCTCTTATATTGTCCCTTCGTAACCTCCGGCTTTTGTTTTAGGTTAAAAAATAAAATTAAAATAAAATATAATCTATTTGCTATCAAGATCATCGACACAATTTTGGACTGTTTTGAAACCTCCAATCCCATCAAAATTACATTTTCGACCTTTGTCCGGGGGGGGGGGGGGTTTGGGGGGGTGGAGGGTTTTGTGTGCTTATTTAATGACTTATATTGATTTATGGTTTTGAAAGAGAAAAGCTTCGAAATAATCCAAATTTCAGTATATATTCTCCATAGCAAATAAATTATATCTACAAAATTTTGCTTCATTTCGAAAGTTTTTGACATTACACGAATGACCCCCTTATGTTTATGTGTGTGGTAATTTCATACTGTAAATTGTCAAATTCAAAAGTGTGCAAGATAATAATATATAAATTTAAAAAAAAAAATTGCATCCTCACATTGAAACACACTGATGCCTAATATCTGATAAAATACAACATGTTGTAGTTAGCCTACTTTACAAGCTGAACTTTTACAGTTACTGTGAACTAGCACAACATGTATAATTAAACAGCTAAATCCAATTACAACCATTACAATAATAATGGACACTAAAAGTATACCTTTAACATATGGCAAGACTGTGTAGCCAATAATGGACACTAAAATCTGACACCAACTGACACAACAAATCTGAACCATGGTCATCAGTAAGGATAGTATGATAGTTTGTAGTGTTAAAAGTCCAGGCACGTTTATGAATTTCAAATTTAAACACTAAGCCCCATAAGTTAATTAAACAACTTACACCAAATGTAAGTTATTCAGCAAAAAAAAAAAAAAAAAAAAAAAAGAGTACAAACAATGCCAAACTCATGTTGTTGGCATGCTTACTATTCAAAAGATAGCCCCTGCAGGGAATTATCTGAGTAGTACCACTTAAAATTTTGCAACCGCTGCACTCCCGTTCTTGGAGCAACGCCCCTTTCCTGATTTCGAGAGCACGAATTTTGTTCCGCAGAAAGAGCATACGATCTCGTATGATAATAGGATTGATGGTAGGCATATGCCAGAATGCACGCAGCTACCTGATAGCAAAGGCTTAACCGTGTTTCCAAAACTCGGGTAAGTGCTACCTCGGAGAACGACAAAGAGATAAAATATACATATCAATTGATATGTATTTACATAGAATATATTATACATATATTAAATTTTGTATTAAAATATATTATATAAAGATGTGTGTGTGTGTGTGTGACTGATTATTTTTTAAAAGAAAATTAAAAATTACATTCTTAACGTATATCGTCATCTGGATGAAAGGTCGACTGTCATGGAGCGTTTGTTAAATTAAGATCGTTGTATTAAAATTATTGAATTGAAATTGTTAAATTGCAATTGTTAACTTATTGTTAATTAAACTTAATTATGAATTCATAGTTATTACAGTTAATTAAAACTTAATGTGAATTACTAAAATATAAATTTGAACTTATTAACTTATAAACAAGAAATACAAATTAACCTGATTAAATTCAATATGAAATATATGAGTGCTCTCCTCCCTGAGAGGATCGCTCATTTTACTCCCAAAAAAAAAATCAATATGAAATATTAATACAAGTATGAATTAATTTAAACTCGATATAATTCAATACAAATATGAATTTAAATTTAAGCTTAATATGAAATTTAATAAACTTAATATAACTATGAATTGTTGGGTAGCAGAGAGTATCATCTGTGCCACGCCACCATGACACCCAACAATGTTACAGTTCTGTTGGGGATGCTGTCATATTAAATTCAAGCTATTTAAGAATGCCTACAGCTACATTTAATGCAAGAATAGTTTCGAAGACAATAAATGAAATCAGTACTGGCAATATCAAAAACTAAGAGTATAACATAAGCAGTTAGGATTAGCGAATAGGCATTGGAGTGTTTTATCAAGTTATTTTGGTGTGCACTACGCAGAACATCGCAGAATGAAAAAGCTTTTAAATAGGAGGCCCACATGATGCTCAGTTGATGACTTTTAGTTGGAAGTCTCGTGTTCAGTAAATTATTGATCGTGAACATATAAAAATTATGGCACACAATGCAAGACAATTGCGCGCTTTTATATTCCTGTCGACCTCCCTAGGGCCTAAATGGTAAGATGTTTACAAACATTGACAATTGAGCATACTATATTACCATTAAAGAAAATTCCAGATCTAAAATATGAATGAGAGGCTAGCGAGGGTTTATTGGTGCAGAAGTTTTATCCCCGACCTTAAGGTCAATATTCACTTCTCAATCCTCACCGTTTACTATTTAGTTTTAGTGGTCTGTGAAGTTATATTGGGTTTATGGGCCTATTCTAAAAAAATTTACCCAGTAGTAATAGTTCTTTGGAAAGGTATATTATGCAAATAGGTGATGAAGCATAAATTATGCCAAAAAACCTTCATGGATGAGTTTATGCAAAGAATTGAAGACGTAATTATATATACACACAAATACATGCACACATGCATGCATGTATAGATGCGAGCATGCGCAAGAACATGTATAACAATCATACCAAGTATTGAACCACAGTGCATGTCTCCATAAGGTTGCTCCCCCGTAAGTAGTTCCCACATAACAATTCCAAATGAATAAACATCAACCTGTTGAGGAAATAAAGAGAAAATAATGTAAGAGAATAACATATATGTATATTTCCCTATGAACAAATTAAAGATAGTATGTGCAGACTTCAGTCAAAATATTACCTTCTCGGTTACCATATTCTTTCCGCTTAAAAGCTCAGGTGCCATCCACGGTAGTGTTCCACGAACTCCTCCTGACACTAGAGTGCGTTGCTTTACCTTTGATAATCCCAGATCTCCAATCTGAGAAAATTAACATGATTCAACTAAATTAACATATCTGATCATACAATTGTTTATCCTTTTCTGAATAAAGTCCATTAGCCATAATTTATGTCTGTATTCCCACCAATATTCTTCCTGAACCAAAACTTTCGCCTTTCTTTTTATCTCTTTTGTTGCTCAAAACAGGTATAGGGCTCCTACTATATTGATGTTTCGCACCCCAAATCCAATAATTGCTATGAAGCATAATTATTTTTACCAACCTTAATCACTCTATTATATTACAATTATTTCAAAACCCTGGTGGTTGGCACATGAAATGTATAAAATTAAACACTTAAGCTTCAATGATTGTTATCGGTTAACTAACTCTTCTATAATTGTTATAATATAATTGGTGCAGACAGGATTATAACTGCTATCTAAGGCTACCGAGAAAAAGCAGAGTCTGGGAACAGTTTGTATTCAAGGATGATGCTTTTTTTCTCTGAAAAGGTGAATTCAAGGATAGCCGAAATACCAAAACAAATCAAAGACATCCAGGAGAACATAAAGAAGGTTTTATTCAAAAATGGAGCATTTGAGGTGCAATAATAAAATAGCCCCTACAAACAACAGCAGATGTCAGTAGGGACCAAACCGATCCTTCGACCATCCAAGTTTTATTATAAACCATATTAGGACCCCAATTGATTAATGACAGATCTTAATGCAAATAACAACATTTACTTTTTTAGATGTCAATTAGATTATCTCTTCATTTTCTATTTCATTTCTGTTTGAAGTTGAATAGATATCTCATCTCATTTTCAATCAACTTTAGTAATTGAGATCAACAATTAAAATTTGGGAAATTAGTTCCATATTTTTAATGCTAAAACAGATATTTAACTGCACACTGATTTTTTTTTTTTGGGCAAGAAGTTAGGTTTTGCATTTAATGAGTGTAGAATTAGTATAAATACTGCTGGTTTTCGCATTCAAAGGTCAAACCCTCTTAGCACTGATATTGTGATAGGTAAATGAGTTTTGCATTCACATGTTTAGGTTATATGTTCAAGTACTTTAAAGTTGCATTGATATGATCCACCGAAGTACTTCAAAATCACAAAATCTTTTGGCAGAGCTGAAAACAACTTTTAAACTCATCAAATCACAGCCAATGTCAGCCATGTCAAATGCTTATTTGCACGCATGCACGCATACATATGTATGTACACACACACAGAAGTATGTATGTGTATGTGTGTGAGTATGAGATGTATGATATTAAGCACCAAACACCTCTTCCCTACCTTATCTCCACAAATGTAATTTTTAATTCTGCGCGCGCGCGCGGACGTGCATGTGTGTGGAGGGGGGGGGGGGTGTGCATGCATTATGCATGAGATGTATAATATTAAGCACCAAACACCTCTTCCCTACATTATCTCTACAAATGTAATTTTTAATCCAGAAACTGATATGGTATTTGTGTAATACACAAGTAATAGCACATTTTAAGAGAAAATAACTACAAGATCTTTCAAATGTATACTGTATGATCACCGTTAACAAAATATCAAAAAATAAGATATCTTTTATTCTACCTTACATATTGGGCGCTGAGGATCACGCATATTGACTAATAAATTCTCACATTTGAGATCAAAATGGACAATATTTCTTCCATGCACATACTCCATGCCAGAAGCAGCATCCAAAGCTATTATTACCCTTTTCCTGCGATCGATTGTTCTGCATAACAATCGATATTCATATTAGCTGACTCATTTAGTGCTGACATAAGAACACAAATAATTTGACTTGAAGGGGAGTACTGACTATTGCAAAATTTTACAAATCTTATAATTAATTATATACAAAAACTGAACATTTTTCCCATGCAATGAATTAGTGTTCAACCAACCACGATAAGTTTATGCATGTTAGGTTCTAAATAGTTTTATTCAGGAATCAGGCTAGTACACGAGTATAATGTTAAAATGTTTCCAAAAACCAAATCATTCAGGATCACAGTATTACAGAGTTATGTAACTTTGATTCCAAAAAGGGGAAGGGGATGGGGGGTGGTTTTAAGCGAGATTTTGACTGACTCCCAAAACCAAATTCTTCCAGGTTCATGTAGTTTTTTCTGCATAACATAATGTGCTAAATACTATTAAGGTTGTCCCCATCTTTCTGTTGTAGAAATTGCTTAAGAGTTTGCAATCTCATTCATATGAAATGAAACTAACTTTTTGGAAGTACAAACTGGATATTATGATTCTCAAAACTAAATCCTTTTAGGATCCTACAGTCTTTCTATTTGCCGTGCCTTTATAGCATTATTGGCAAGTTGGCAACAAATACCTATTACTCTAACTTTGTTCTTTTTACATACAGAATACAAATGTTCATTGCATGTGCTCAGTATTATGAAGATTGTACCTATCTTTCTTTTGAAGAAATTGCTTCAGCGAACCATTAACCATGAATTCTGTAACAGTGGCTAAACTCCCATCAGGACCATCACGAACAACGCCATAGAAAGCTACAACATTAGGATGGTGGAGTGAGCTCATTGTTAAAGCTTCTTTCCAAAAATCAGCAATCTGAGAAGCAAAAAAAGAGTTTCAGTCAAAATACTTAATCTTTTCAGAAAATATGAACCATTAATTGAACGATATTTAATTTTAATAATACATCGAGTGGTATTCAAGTAATTAGAATAAGGAAGGAATGTATTGGAGAAGATACATATATTGGTGTGGACTTGTAGAAAACCTTGTCAGTCAGGAAGATACAACAATACATTTATCCTGCTCATTGGAAGATGAAGCATAGTTCAAAATTCAGATCATGGTAAGGGTAGTATTTTCCCTACTGTGCATGGTAGGATAAAAAATAAAAATAAAAAGATTTTCCATCAGAAACATTTCTATGTACAGCAAGATAGAGGTTGTATGATCAAAGAGGACAGGATTCTATGTCTGTTGCGCAAAATCCTATATTAAGAATAATTTTATTGAAGCAAACAAGGGACCCAGCATTGGGTTTAAGCTAAAGCAATAATATAAAAACATAAATTTTCACTGTTCAACTACATAACTACAAAGCTTTTAAAAAAGGCAACTATATTTTATAACCCAAATAAACTAATGGTAAAAGAAATTCATTAATGTTCATTCTTATAATCTCATGTAAGGATGTGAAAACCCTTTTAACTGCCTCATATCCTTCTTAGGTTTATGATAATCTAATTGCCTGAATCTATCTTGATAATCTCGTGTGTTTCTCTATACATGGAGAGGATAAAAGAGATTTTATTTATTTATTTTTAAATTGGGTACTTAGATGGTAGTACATTGTTGTACTACAAGTCTTATGTTATATATAGTATACTACAAGTCAACATATGTCCAGTCGAACATGTGACCTCATGAACAAAAGCTAAACCGTCTAACCACTGGGACAGCGGTGCTGGACAAGAATCTAAGTTCATGCACAGAAACATTTCTACGTATAGAAAGATAAGAATTATATGATCAAAGAGGACAAAAATCTAAGTCTGTTTTGCAAAATCTTGTATTTAAAATAATTGGTAACGAAACAAACTAGGGACAGAGTGTTGGGTTTTAGCTAAAGCATTAAATGGTAACATAAAAGTTTGCGTACATAATTACAAAGCTTTTTAAAAGGGCAAGTATACATATAATAACCCAAATAAGCTAATGCTAAAAGACATTTATTCATTTACCATCTTGTAATCTCATGCAAGAATGCAAAATCCCTTTTAACTGCCTTATATCATTCTTAGGTTTATGATAATATAGTCAATTGATCTTATCATGATCATAATGTATTACATTATTATCGGTGCCTAGTTAATGAGAGGGAACAAAGGATAAAAAGATTCAAAACGGATTAACGGAACGAAAAGAGAATAAAGTTTGAACACACACACAGACAAAAGATAATGAAACTGAGATCAGCTGTTTGTATTAGAAACTTGCACCTTTTTATTCATCTTAGTGTTTTGACAATGAGCTACCCCCTTTGGTTTCTCTCTCTCTCTCTTTTTTTTGGGGGGGGGGGGGGGCGGCTTTATCTCAAATTTCTAAATAAGTTCTTTTAAAAGATCAAGAAGAACAAAACATTGTCTGTAAACTCTTGAAGTTATGCAACAACCACACAACACATAAATCAATCAAATAGATTACACCTGTTAAATTTTGGTGATACAAAATCACAAATAGAGGGAAATAAATATGCAAAAGAAAAAAAAAAGATTTTGTTTCCTCTAATTAATAGGTATATTTGAGTATGTTTATTTCTCTCTCTAATTGGCTAATCAGATTATTTTTTACCATCTAACGTTAACTTGGGCATTAAGTGATTGATTATATAAATAGAGACTAGAAGAGAGGGTAAAAATATGGTGGAAAATCCATTGCTAATTTTCTCTTCTTCATATTTGTTCTTCTTCTCCAACAATTTTAGCCATATAGATATTTGTTTCCTTTCTCAATTTGATTATTGATTCAAATGATATTTTGTTTATTTTAGCTTTGTTCTATTAATTGTAAACAAAATTTTGGTGAATCAATAAAGTGGATGGTCGGGTGAAATATCTTGTGTTATTGCGTTTTGATTTCAATTCCATCTTGTTTTCAATCCAAGTTATCTTTTTGTGATTTGGGTGACAAAGATCCGTTAATAAAAGCTTCCGCAAAGCGCTACTATTTTCATAATAGTTTGGTATCAGAGCACAGATCATCGCAAAGCTTAAAGTAATTTTGGTTTGAAAAATTATTGATGTCGGATATGATTTCGTTTTTGAAGATGGCTATTTTGGATGGGAAAAATTGGAGTATTTGGAAGCCTAAGATGAAGGATGTTCTGTACCTCAATTATCTTCATGATCCGATTGATGGAGATGGAAAAAAGCCCTCTGATGTAGATGAGGGAAAATGGAAGAAGATGGATAAGAAGGCGATTGCTTTGATTCGCCAGTATCTTGATGATTCAGTTTTCCATCATGTGGCTAGTTGTGAATCCGCGAAGGCTTTGTGAGACAAGTTGGTGTCTTTGTATGAGTCAAAGAGTGCTACTAGTAAGACTTTTCTGGTTCGATAGTTGGTACAACTGAGATTAGATGAAGAGAAGTCTGTTGCAGAGCATTTGAATGAATTTCAAGATGTAATAAATCAATTGGCAAATATGAAGATCAATTTTGATGATGAGTTACATGCTCTTTTATTAATGAGTTCTCTTTCAGAAAGTTGGAAAACTTTGGTTGTTTCATTGAGTAATTCCAATGCTAATGGAACTATCTCTCTGGAAACTGTTCGAAGCAGTCTTTTGAATGAGGAGCTTAGAAGAAAAGGGTCAGATATGAAATCAATTCAAGGTGAGGCTATGGTGGCAAGGGACTCAAAGAAATATACAATTTGGAAGAAGAAAGACGCTAATGGTAAAGGTGTTATCACTTGTCATTATTGTAATAAGAAAGGTCACATACGCAGCAAGTGTTATGCTTATAAAAAAGATCAGAAAAAGGTTGTGCGTGGTGATACTAGTAGTGATGCACATGCAGATTTTGCTGAAGGTACCGATAGTGATGCTTTTTGTGATGTCCTTTTTAGTGAAAATAAGCCTTGGAAGATAGATTCAAAAGCCAATTTTTACATTTGTAGATATGTGAATTGTTTTTCTTCTTATGAGAAGAGTGTCGGCATGATTAGGACAACTAATGGAGAAGAGCTACCGATTTGTGGTATTGGATCTATCCGATTTTGTATCCATGATGGTGTGGTTAGAGAAGTCTTTGGAGTGAGACATGTACCCACTTGTTCACATAATCTTATTTCTCTCGGTCAGCTGAATCGCCGTGGTTGCACTTATGAGACTCAAGGTGGAGTTTTTTGAGAGTGAAGAAAGGTGGTCATGTAAGCATGAGAGTAGTATTGGAAGAAGGAAACCTTTATAGCTTGGTTGGTTCTGTAGTCGACAATGGAAAGCGAGTGACGGTTGAAGGACCTAGTCCACAGCAAGGTGGAGAGGTTAATGTGGTCACTGCTTATGATTCTAGCATTGAAGATCATATTTTAGACAGGGGTCTTCATGTTGATGATGCTCGAGGGATCGATAGTGATCAGGTAATGAGCTCAGATCGAGTGATAGACGGGTGTCGAATTGCAAAATCCACAAAGGCAAGACGGAGATCTTTGTGGTATTACAAACGTTTTTGAAACCGGATTTGTGTGGTGCACCTCATGTGGGAGATGCATCATTTGCAGACGGTGGTTGAGGTTCGTAATTTAGTGTGGTTGAGATATGAGGATTTGTGATAGATCTAGATATGACATCCTTGATATGTTGAAGATATGTGATTTTGCATCAAGGTGGAGTGTCAAATTTTGGTGATACAAAATCACAAATAGAGGAAAATAAATATGCAAAAAAAAGAAAGAGAAGATTTTGTTTCCTCCAATTAATAGGCATATTTAAGTATGTTAATTTCTCTCTAATTGGCTAATCAAATTATTTTTTGTCATCTAATGTTAACTTGGGCATTAAGTAATTGGTTATATAAATAGAGACTAGAAGATAGGGTAAAAGTGTGATGGAAAATCTATTTGCTAATTTTCTCTTCTCCATATTTGTTCTTCTTCCCAACAATTTTAGCCATATAGATATTTGCTCCCTTTCTCAATTTGGTTATTGATTCAATGGTATTTTATTTATTTTAGCTTTGTTCTATTAATTGTAAACAAAATTTTGATGAATCAATAAAGTGGGTGGTTGAGTGGAATATCTTGTGTTATTGCGTTTTGATTTCAATTCCGTCTTGTTTCCAATCCAAGTTATCTCTTTGTGATTTGGGTGACAAAGATCCGTTGATAAAAGCTTCCACAAAGTGCTACTATTTTCATAACAACACCATGGGGATTCAAACTAGCGGCATCTCATCCCATAATATGACGTCTTATCATTATGTCACTCTTACGAGGTAGCTCCTGCACTACTTATTGGTGTCTATGTATGTGTGTATATAAATACACAGACACACATATGTTTATATATGTATACATGTGTGTGTGTTTATACACACACATACACACACCAATAAGTAGTGTAGGAGCTACTGTGTGTGTGTCTACACACACAGAGAAACTAGCATATACAAATACATACACACGCCCTCGCATATTTAAACATAATTACATGTACATATATTCATGCATGCATGGGGGGTTGGGGGGGTTGGGGGTGGGGGTTAGCTCAACTACATAACTAGCAATGGTCAAGAATAAATATAAAACTCCACTAGCTTTGTGTAGTTGTGAGCATCAATACATTGATGAACTCTAGAGCATACCAAGCGTCCTCTCTCAGATGGCTTTGCAGTGAAGCAGCTAGCTTTGATCCTTTTAATTGCAACATCAACACCTTTCCACTTACCATGGTACACAGAACCGTAAGAACCAGAACCAAGCTCTCTTATCTCTTCCACGTCCTCATTTTTTATGGTCTAAATAAGATTTAAAATTCACCATCAATTTATAGAGAAATTTAGTGCTACGAAGTCTAAATACTGTAGCTATTAACAAAGTACCTGTAATCCTTTAGCAAAAGCCTCTGCCTCAGCTGCTGTTGGCTCAATTTTAGACATTTCCTGTACATCTCCATCCACTTCAGCCTCCACTTCAGCCTGACAGATCTGCAAAATAATATATTGGTATCGTAAGTTTTCAAATTACAGTTTTACCTCTTCTACAAAAAACATGCAATTCATGCCTTGCTTATTCACTAACTAAATTATTAATTAATTAAGTTTATACTCGTTTTACAGGAGTTCCGACTTCTGAGAGAAAACCCGTCAAGGAAAATAGTGCAAGTAACATGCTTGTTAAGAGTGTTAAAAAATGTGACCTGCTTTATATTTTAAAAACTGAAGGGGATACAAATACTGCAAGGACTTCAGGCTTGTGATGAATAGTTATGAGATTAGCCGCTTATACAGTAGCACAGCTGCACACAAAGCTACAATAGGGAGTAAACCGCATGACGTCTAAAGGTGTGTAAGGTTGGGGTTTTGTGCATATGATTATGATAAAGTGTTCGTTAGATTTATGTGCAAAATGATGCGAAGTACAAATGAAATTTTCCACTGAACTTGCTAGCATTTCACAACATAAGCGATAATTTTAAGGATTTCCATAGGTTCAAAAAATACACATGACAATAGAAATTTTGCACAACCATCATACAAATACTCACTCCAGCATCAACTTCAGGTGTTTCTTCCATCTTCTGCTCAGGATTCTCTTCAGCCATGGCTTTGATCTCCTGTGCACTCTGCAATGCTGCTTTCTTAACCGAAGCAATTAACTCAGGTAGATAAGTCAAACCTTCACCTTCATTGTCAACATTAGCATTAGAATCAACTTTCCCATCTTCTTTGACCTTGCCAGCTTCCTCTTTTGTAATTATATTTGAGTTCATATTCAAATTCTGATTCATACTACCATTTTGACCAAACCAAGCACCTTGATTTCTCTCATCCAACACAGTTGGTGGAATTCTTGGACTTGGACTCCCACCCCTCACATACCCATTTGGGCTCATCGGCACCTGCACCATTCGCCTAATATTTGGAATTGGAGGAATGTTAGGTGGCACTTGATACATACTCTCAATTCCGTATTGTGGAATATGATTCCCATGCCCAACTACTTGCTGTCCAACAAACATTTCACCACCATAATCAGGCAAGTGCCCATGCACATGTCCCTCGTAAAAATTCCCATGTCTGAAAGGCTGGTGCACCCTAACATCATGAATTGGTGGCATACCCTGTATATTCCATCCATATTCATGCCCGTGCCCATGTGCCTCGTTGTAAAACCTTGGAGTGGGTTCCCTACTCCGGAAACACTCACTGCAAGACCCATTATAATGTCCTACGTATTCATTTCCTCCTCCAACTACATACTGATTCCTAACGAAACCCATCTTACCACAATGATCGCAACTCCCATCAAACATATGGTGCCCATGCGCTAAGTTCCCAGGAAACCCAGTACCACTTTCTTGCTTCCCATCAAAGTCGACAATGTTTCTTGCAGATGAAAAATATCCAGAAGAACCATTACCAGAACCATCTATATTATCCAGATCAGCAACACTATTTAAGGCATCGATGTATCTTCTTTCGTTCTCCCTTTCATCCAGCTCGAACTGTGCAGCTGCTGCATCAGGATCGTTACTATGATTGTTCGAAAACAAAAATATCCTCAACCTCGCAAAACCTAAATCAGAGGAAGTTAGGATCAGCTTTTCATACTCGTCCATCATGTTGACAACGTCGTCATTGTTGACAACGGACACGAGGGCATCAAGATCCTCGTCAGGCTGCTGGTACTTGATGATGTGGCAGGCAGAGTAGAGCTCGCGCATACGGGAGAGGAGCGCTTCGTAGGTAACGTCGCGAGGGAGGGAGATGATGCGTGTCTCTCCGCCGACGTAGCGGAGGCGGCCGTCGATTGGACGGGATAGGATGCTACCGCCGAAGCTGATAAGGAGCTTCGCACGAGGCGGATCTGGATCGTCCATGTGTTGCAGGGGTTTAGATCCGACAAGGGAGGATTCGATTAGGGAAGTTTAAATGATCGGATTTGTGCAAGTGGGTGTGATTTTAGTTCATGATGGGTTCGTGTTTTCCTTTTGGGAAAGAGCGAAAATTGGATGTGTTGCTTGCCCTATGTCCATACGTGTGTACAGATTGAATGATGCAATATATGACGGACGGTTAAATTGCTAAGCTAACGTACAGATTAAGCTCGTGATATCACATTAGATACGTCTATAATCGGGCATAAAAAGGTTAAAGACAACCTTTATCACAGCAAACTAGTTGTAAAGGTTAATATCATATTGTACGGAGAAATCACGTTCTTAAAAACTATCACAATAAAGCTCACATATTCACGTCCACAAATTAAATTCGTATTTCCAGGTTCAAATGGAATTTCGTATTCAGCATAAAATGTATGTTTTTTTTTAATAATATCTCCATGTTGTATGTTTCGACAAATTTTTGTGTTTTATTTATAAATTGAAAATATCTGCAAACACTACTTCAAATTGTAAAATGTGCATCAACAATTTTTTACGAAATTATGTTGCATACAAATATTGCTTGAAAAGCTGAAAATTTTGTGATCAAATGGTGTGAACAAGGTTTGAGTTGTGTGTTTCAAATTTGAGAAAAGTGCGAATATTTGATTATGCATGAAAAATGCAAATATTAGCAAAACGGGTTTCACATTGTAAATATTTTTACAATATGCAAACGGCAAACTTTCATTGAACATATAATATATGGATTTAGTTGAAAAGTGTACAAAATTTGTTATTTAATAGTGAACTAAAATCCAATTAGAGGGACATCACTTTTTATTTATTTGAAATCATACAATGTAAGATTAGTCACATGCAGAGTCGGTCTTAGGCTTGCGAGAGTCGGATGGCCCATGGCCCAATTTGAGAAAAGGGGCCCAAAGTTTTAATTCATGTTTTAAAAAACAGTAGATAAACGATTTACTTTAGTAAATAAATGCAAAGTGTAGTGTAGAGTAGTGGTAGAGTTGCATTTCACTAATTAGTTGATGTAGGTTCAAATCCTACCAATTGTAGTTTTATAGAATTATGTTATAAATGAGTTTTCATATTTTGTTCTCCAAAACCAAGCCTAGGGCCCAATAAATTTAATTTAATCGCTCAGGGTCCAAATTTACCTTGGATCGAGCCTGCTCATATGTGCCATGTTGTGGATTTGATTTTAGAGACCTTATTTTAACTGTTTTATTATGATGAATTTTTGATAGAATCAACATGAAAATGAGAACTTGAGCCAAATTCCCTTTAAAATAAACTAAGCCCAGTTATCTATTCTATTATTATATATAAAAGAGAATATGCAACTAATTGAATTCTTACTTCTCATTAACTCTCATTCAGAATCTTCTTCTCTCCTTAATTTGAGGGATAATTTTCACATACCCCTGTGACAATTATTTATCATTACAAACACACAACTGAATTTTCATTATATGGTAATAACTATAAGAGTATGTCCTTTCATTTTCTTTTTCATCTATTCACAAATATCTTCCACTTTCATTTTCTCTCATTTTACATTCATCTCTTTATCTTCTTTTTCTAATTTCATTCGCGTAGATATACCTACCACTTTCATTTCCCTTTTTTACTTTCATTTTCTCCTCTTATTTATCTAAAATAAAATCTAAATTCTTAATAATATCATCTCATACGTTTTTTTTGCCTTTAAATCCAAATGGAAAATTTTCTCCTTTTGTTATTTGAGTTTTCTTCTAGCTTTGATTATATTCGTAGAATTACATCTTCCATTATTCATAGCATGCGCCACAGTGTTGGTTATGTAATATTTTATTTTATTCTATGTTAGTTTGGTATAAAGGAATTAGGGTTGGCTCTTTCAGAGAATTAATATGTAAAGTAAATCATTACTTAGTCTCTAACAATGGTCATTTAAAAGATATCACTTTTCCAAAAAGTTATTGTAGTTGTTATCTTTAGTTGCATGTAATCTATTCGTTAAAATGTCAAAGTGAAGAAATTGAAAGGGATTTTGATTCAACATCCATGGTAATTTCAATGCACATACCTTTTATTTATTTCATTAAATAACTTCTCAAAACCATTCATTATAACTAAATGTTATAACCAAAACCCACTTATCCTTTTATAAAATACTTAACTTACTTTTTCAAACATTTATACATATAATTACTTTTAAAATACTTATAAATACATTCCAAATATCCATATAAAATATTACTTAAAAATAATTAATTTAGAATTTAACAAAAATTATAGAAAAAACATGTTATATATATAACACCATTTTCTTCAAAATTTCATAAATATTTATTAAAAATTTATTTAAACTTGAAACCACTTTTAAAATACTTTAATACATGTTATTAAACACCTCTAAAAGGATTTCAAAAAAATAATATATTTAAACACTTTTAGTCCACAACACAGCCTATAATAACAACACATAACAAGTGCTGTAAAAGGGGTCTAGAACTACTACAGCGGATCAAAAGTCCTACTGTCAAGCGCTGTAACAAACCATGGATGATAACACTTTTAAACGTTAGAAAGTTTGGCCCTTTTTCAACATGTTAAAAATCGTTTTAAGGTCCAATTTTTTTACAGTATGTAGTATGCATATAGTACATAATAACCATACCAAAAACCCCTAAGAATGTCTTTATAAAATATTACAAAAAATTTCATCAAAACATGGGATTTCAAAGTGCTTCTATAGCGACCTTTTGATCTCAAGGTTGAACAAGTCCACAAAGTCAGGCCGAAGCCACAAAATATCATAATTGAACAAGTTCACAAAGTCAGGCCGAAGCCGCAAATCACAGAGATGAACAAGTCAAATAATCATAGGCCGATCTGTATTAAAATCAAAATGCTTGGTTGATGGTAATCAAGGTGGAAGCATTCAAAAAGAAAATCACGAAGTATATGAAAATTTGAGAAGATTTTTTCTCAAATCAACTTCTGTATAAACCAAATCATCACTAGTAATTTATTGGAGTCGAGTTCGGATCAAATATACACATATAATTAGAAAATCAATATTTTACCAAATTTACAACTGCAAAGGAACTCAACCAAGGAAGAAATCATAACTAGCAATCACAAACTTATCAAAGGAATGAATTAACAAAAATTAAGAGGCATGAATTCATCAATCAATTTTGAAGTCGGCGGCTTCAATATTCAAAGTGGAACACCCTAAGGAGATAACAAAGAAAAGAGAGGGTCGGCCAAATAATAAAAGTGGGAAGTGATTTTGGGCCATTATATAGTTTAAGTTAGGGTTTTCTTTTTTTATTTTAATTTCTGTATTTTACTTTTAAAAATTCAAAAGTCTATTTTTTAACTAGGATTAAACTACGGTTTGTAGTTTGGAAAATTCTCAACTCGGGGACAGAGTTGAGGCGAGATTTCTAGGCATAGGGTAGAATAATCAGGTTAGCGATAGTTGCAAGTTTACAGGGAATTTGTAAACAGTCGATTGTTTAATCTTAGTAGAAATCTTAAGGGCAGCAGCATGCAGGTTTTGCCGAAGCTGGGTAAATTGGTGTATTGTTTTTATTTTCACATTTACTCTATTATTACATGTGCTGTGACTTTATTATTCTGTGAATTTATAATAAACCCTATTCACCCCCCTCTCCCTCTAGGGTTAATTTAGTCATATACCTACAAGTTAATGGAAGTATATGGCCTGCAACATGGCATAGGTCTACTACTATCCTTGTTTAGAATTTTCGGTACCCAAACTCATTTATGCAAATTTTCGTGAATATCAACAAAAGTGCCTTTGGATCCCAAATTTGTTTAGCTTTCCTATTTTTGTTCCTATATTGAGAAGTGTTATGAGAATGTCCAATTTTTTCATATTTTAGATATTTCAGAAACGCACTTCTCCATTTAGTCATGTCATTGATTATTTTATCAAACTTAATCGGTTTCCATATCCTAGCCCCTTTCGATTGTTAGCAAACAGTTAACTATTTAATAACATGTTAAAGGATTTTTCACCCGAGGGAAATTTATTTATAGTCAACTGAAGATTACGAACTTTGAATTTAAGTAAATCATTGACTAGTGTTGAATAATGACTAATGGAATTTTCTCTCTTTTGGATTTCATTTTTCTTTATGAGACTGTTTTCATTTTCAATTTCTTTTATTTTGATCTTTTTTTGGAAAAAGGTACTTTATTTACTAATGGGAAAAGTATATACTTCCATGATATGCCTCGTTAAAACCTTACAACCCCCCTAACCTAGATGAGTGCCTTGTAAACAGTACATATCATTTCCATATATTAATAATACAACTAGTCTGAAACCGAGCCAAGTTGTCAAATAGATGGAGGAGTAAAATAATAAGGAAACACACTCAAAACCATCCATACGAGCAACTTGGGTCAGAAAACAAAATAGAAAAGAGGCAACAAAACAACAAAACAACAAAACACGTGACTATACAAACTAAAAAGTAAAAACCACTTCAGACTTGTCTTCATGCGTTATCACCAGTTGGAGAAAGAGAAACCAACTTTACCAAATTGAATTAAATTGACAGTTCTTGAAGCAAAAGGAATCAATAATGGCGGAAGCTGGAGCTAGAAAAGGAGGGAGAAATCAACTAATACCAACTCATTGATGCAATCTGATCAGAGCTCAAGGAGGACGAAAGCTAGCTGAGGGGTCTGAGGCGATGCGAAACTCCTTTAACATAAGTTTCATCTCAGAACTTAACATTTGCGGCTTTAAATTATGCTGAATTAGGAACTTACTATCTTGTATTATGTGCTTAAGTCTCAATTTGAAAGGTAGTTCGATTCCGTTAAAAACTCGACTATTACGCTCATACCAAATATTCCAAATAAGGGAAGTAAACATGATGTTGATGATTTGGTTACTTGTCGAGTTATTGTTCTGAGCTTGGTAGATAGTTTCCAGAACATTGGAAAGATCATAGTTGTTACCAACATTATTCTTAAACTTAGACATAAGATCATCCAGCATTTTTCTCGAGTAAGTGCAGTTAATAAAGAGGTGATCTTTGTCCTCATTATGGTTAGAACAAATAACACATGTTTGATCTATGTTAGGGGACCATTTACTAATTTTATCCTTGGTATTTAATTTGTTTCAAATAGCCAAGAGGGAACAAGTAGACATTTTCGGGGCACAGCCTTTGTCCCAAATAACCTTTGCCCAGTCAAACTCATTGTGTTTGCATCTGAACTAATTCCAAGCTGATTTCATTGTAAAATGACCTTGACTGTTAGGAACCCAATACCAGAAATCTTGCTTCAAATGTTTATGAATGGCTATATTGTTAACAGTTTGGAGAGATTGAGTAGGAATGTAGACAAGTTGTTGTTTCCATTTATTTTCTGAGATTAGCATGGACACTTTTTTATGACACCCACCAATAATAGACATGGTATTCCATCCATGTTTATCAATCAGAGAAACACCATTAAACCATGGGTCAAAGCAGATGTCAGTATTGTCACCATTAACAATTTTTCAGTATTGTCACCATTAACAATTTTTCTGTCTATAAATCCCTTACACCATTGTCTAGCTCTTAAAATGGTCTTCCAAGTATGTGAAGCATTGTTGTCCATGCTAGCTATCCAAAAATTAACATTACTGCAATATTTATTATGGATCCACTTAGCCCAAAGGGGATCACCTTGAATATAATTCCATAAAAGTTTGGTAGCAATAGCTTAGGCAATTTCATCAAATTTTCTGATTCCAAGACCTCCTTCACCTTTTTTTTTACACATTTCATCCCAGCTCATTTTATGAGCTTTAGATTCCCATAAAAAATTTACACATAAGGAGTTAATTTTCTGAATGACTGTCACTAGAAATTGAGTAACCTGAAGCCAAAAATGTAACATAGGATATATAACAATCTTGATGAGCTCTGCTCTACCACTAATGTTGAGGAATCTATTGTGCTAATGGATGAATTTTTTGTTGATTTTGTCAATGAGCCAACCAAAATCTATGGTCTTTAATTTGTTGTTAGAAAGAGGAATGCCCAAATACATGATGGGCAGATTACCAGGTTTGATTTTAAGTATATCAGTAATTTGTTGCTAATTATTTGCACCTTTACTGAAGAACAAGGTAGATTTATTTGCATTTAAATCAAGACCAGTTAGAATCCTCATTTGTTGAAAAATGTGATAAACTGTTTCAACATTGTTAATGGTGGATTTAGCCAAGATTAAAATATCATCTACATATAGCAAATGAGTAATCATAAGTTCAATTTGGTATATAGGGATGATATTACCTTTCAAGAATTCCACATCAAAGTTTATAGTAAGAAATTCCATTGCAATATAAAATAAATATGGCAAGAGAGGGTCACTTGCCTTGATCCTCTCGAGCTATTAATGAGGCCATAGGAGGAACCTTCTACTAAAAATGAAAACGAAGGAGTAGAAATATATTCGTATATGAGATCAGCAAATGATTGTGGAAATCCCATAGAGATCAGCATATGATGAATAAATTCTCTACTAATTTTGTCATAAGCCTTATGCAGATCAATTTTCAAACAAAATTGTTAGCATTTTTCCTGTTGAAACCTCTAACCATTTCATAAGCTAGTAGGGAATTTTGAGAAATAATTCTGCCTGGAATGAAAGAATTTTAATTGTATGAAATTAAATCATTTATATAAGCTTTCATTCAATTGCAGAGAAGGTTGGCTAATATTTTATATGAGACATTACATAGAGAAATTGGTCTAAAGTCCGACATATTAACCGCATCAAGATTTTTTGGAATAAGGCATATAAATGTATGATTAATTTCTCTAATAATTTTTCCAGATTGGAGAATACCATTCATAGCATTTCAGATATCAAATTTAATCTACTCCCGGTGGACTTTATAAATTTTGGAGTCAAACATCTGGTCCAGGGGAGCTATTGCCACTAATCTGGAAAATAGCTTCCTTAATTGCGTGATTCTTTTTGCAGTTTAAAGTATAGTTGTTGAGCTTTATGCATGTTAAATTTCAGGTCATTTCGACCTATATAGCTTATAGAAATATGTTGCCGAACTTTGATTCGAAGATGTTTTTGCCCAGATTTTTACAGTGAAAACACTTCCTGGGTTCAACTTTAAAACATCATAACTTTCTCATACCTTGTCTAAATTGCGTGATTCTTTTTGCAGTTTAAATTATAGTTGTTGAACTTTATGCATGTTAAATTTCAGGTCATTCCGACCTATGTAGCCTATAGAAACGTACTGTCAAACTTTGAATTAGAGCATGTTTTGCTCCAGCTGTTGACAGTGAAATCTGGCTGCAAGTCCAACTTTGAGAGATCATATCTCTCTCGTTTCTTGTCTTATTGTATTCGTTCTTTTTTATATTTAAAGTAGAGTTGTTGAACTCTATGCCTGTAAAATTTCAAGGCTTTTAAACCTTTATAACCAGTTGAAAATTTACTTGGAACTTTAAATCGGAGCATGTTTTGCTCCAGCTGAACACCAAGTTGTAACGCCCCACCACGAGACCCACATTAACAAAGAGTATTACTAGGAAACACTTTCTGCTAATGCAGAGAATAGGGCTGGTTAGGAGCGACCATCTATAGCTTTGTCTTAAACATATATTGAATACGTCGATAAATGCTCTAAATTTTTTTTCTCTATCTCAAGTAGATCGACATATCCAATAAACGCTTAATACAAAACTATAGGTGCTATGGATCTATCAAAACAAAACACAACAACTAAACGCATATCACATCATAGAACAACAAAACATCAGATATATACATATATATACAGATACATCCCCAGTGTAATACAAAATGACACACATAAGTGGTATGATGACCACACAATATACAACGAGTCAAAAATATACATATCAGAGTCTACACAAAAAGCTACATCAAAAAGGCGATAGCAAAATATCCAAGCGGAAGTAGAAAGGCTAAGTCCAACGGGTACCTAACCTGAAACACCTTGGTCTGACCCGAGTATAAAATACACGGGTCAGTCTAGCTAAAACAATCAGTTAATATGGATAAATGATAATATGAGTATAAGGATAAGGGTGGTATTCTTCTCAAATGAGAAGAAACTATTCTAAGTATAAGTATGGTTACTACAAATGATATAGTATCACTAGCATGAGTATATAATCTCAAAGAGATAAATCAATATACACAAATGCTAAATATAGCAAGCCTCATATTATCGGCATATCACAAATCATCAAAAATGGTTTAGGGAAAATCATAACTCCTAAAAATGAGAAATCCCAAACCCGCCATATCGGCAAACTCAAAAGCATTTCCAAAGAAATCACCATCTCAAAATACGCCATAAAGGCAATACATATATCTCTAAATAGGATAATATAAATCAAAAATAAACGCCAAAAGGCAAATCTCAAAGAACGCCAGTGTAGGCAACTCAAATCTCAAAGATGGAACTCACAAGAGTTCAAATTTCCATAAGGTAATCGCCATATATATATATAGTAACCCAAATGGCTCGAATGGCCAACAAATAAAAGGCGATATACTCGGGAAACCACAATAATCAATGAAATCGTCTCAAAATTTTTGCACGTGCTTTTGGCCGAAGCATGCCAAGTACTGATCTCTCAAAATAGGTACCTCGCCCGAAGGCAAATACGTCACAATGAAAAATACACCGCAATGGCAAATGCTGCAATGACAAATGTCTCGAAGACAAATACGCCGCAATGGTAAACTCCGCAATGGCAATGACCCGAAGGTCCAGTACTGGCAATACGCCGTAATGGCAAATGTGTCACAAACTCTTGGATAGGAACCCAAACAGTGTTAACGTGCATCTCATACCACACGTTCGCACTAAATGGTTTACTAACCACTAGTAAATTTCACACTCAAAGCAGTAAAAAGTTTACCTTATCTCATCGGTAAACTCGACCCGAAGGTTAAAACGATCAAATGAACAAGTCAAGAATTAACCGATAAGGTAAACGCACGTGTCCCATACCACGTGTTTTACCAAAACCGTTTAATTCTCCTTCTCATTCGCTCGAATAGTGTAAAAACGTGTATTTTATATATAAAATAATTTATTTGAGAAAACAAGCTTTTAAAACCATTTTCCGAAATCAATTTTGAAGACAATATTTGAAAATTCCCTTATTATAGAGAATAAATAGATTTTATAGGTCAAAGTTATTTAAAAATATTATATAATAATTATTTTAAATGCCAATTTATTTTAAAAATTATTTCAAAATTGTTTGGAAAAATCCATGCTCGAAATCAAAGAAATCACTCAAAACCGTCATTCAAATTCAATTCAAATTTGAATTTCAAATTCATCAAAACTTGGCTAGCCTATTGATAGGTATCATAGCCCTCAAAACATTTTAAAAATATCACAAAAACATGAAGTAAAAGTCAAAAGTCGGACGGAAAAAGAACATAAAAATGCATAGGCAAAATAATACCCAGGTCTGAAATCTTCTCTGAGTTCAACTTTCGGACATGAAACAGGTAGTCAAACGACTTCTGATTGAACTAAAAATTGGTGCGCACATAGTAGAAAACTTCATATTTCAAACAAAAAAAGAACCAATGAATTCCGATTGGAAATGAAAAAGTTACGCTGTCTCAAACATGGACTCATGCCATGTTTGCAACAGTTCAAAAATAAAAATGTGCCCAGGCCTAAAAACAATCTTGGGTTCAAATTACAGGCCTAAAACAGGGGCCCAAACGACCTTATATTAAGCTGAAAATTGGTATGCACATACTAGAAAACTTCATCTTTCAAACAAAAAAAGAACCAATGAATTCCGACTGAAAATGAAAAAGTTATACTGTCTCAAATGTACTCAGGCCATGTTTGCAACAGTTCAAAAAAAAATGTACAAGCCTGAAAACCATCTCGGGTTCAACTTTCAAACATGAAACTGAGGACCAATCGACCTCGGATTGAGTTGAAAATTAGTATGCATATAGTAGAAAACTTTATCTTTCAAACAAAAAAAAGAATCGATGAATTCTAGTAAGAAATGAAAGAGTTATGCTGTCTCAAACATGGACTCAGACCATGTTTGCAGCAACTCAAACAAAATATGCCCAGGCAAAAATCTGGGTTTTAGTTGATTTTGCAGCAAAGTTTTGAACGCTCAAATGACAATATTTTTCAGCCAAATTTTGCAGAGACAAAGTTCAACATATAAACTACTATCTGGAAGAAATTTGGAAGCATTTCGTTGCCGGAATCAAAAGTTATAAGCTTTCAAAGAAGCAACAGAAATAGATTTCAAACCGAGATAAATCAACTACAGAAATTAAACTATTCACTTGTTTTTGCAATTTTTGAACTTGGCTCAGCTAGATTATGCGAGTATTTCAACTCACCTTGCTGTTTGAATGCAAATACCCGGATTTTGGCTGAAAGATGGAAATTTTGGCTTGAATATTGACCTCTAGGAACCTGTACAGATGAATTACAGGTTTGTTGATTTATCTCAAACATGGACTCAGGCCATGTTGATTTATCTTGGTTTGAAATCTGTTCCTGTTGCTTCTTTGAAAACTTATAACTTTTGATTCCGGCAACGAAATGCTGTCGGATTTCTTCCAAATAGTAGATTATATGTTGAA
Source organism: Allium fistulosum (assembly GCA_030737815.1). Taxonomy (NCBI): domain Eukaryota; kingdom Viridiplantae; phylum Streptophyta; class Magnoliopsida; order Asparagales; family Amaryllidaceae; genus Allium; species Allium fistulosum. Next base: position 1,184,504,314 of record CM060904.1, on the reverse strand, counting down.
CTTTGTCTTTGCAAAATTTAGTTGAAAAATATTGTCATTTGAGTGTTCAAAACTTTGCTGCAAAATCAACAAAAACCCAGATTTTTGCCTAGGCATATTTTGAGTTGCTGCAAATATGGCCTGAGTCCATGTTTGAGACAGCATAACTCTTTCATTTCTTACTGGAATTCATTGATTCTTTTTTTATTTGAAAGATGAAGTTTTCTAGTATGTGCATACCAATTTTCAGCATAATATGTGGTCGTTTGTTCCTCTATTTTAGGCCTGTAAGTTGAACCCAAGATGGTTTTCAGGCCTGGGCATATTTTTGTTTTTAAACTATTGCAAACATGGCATGAGTCCATGTTTGAGACAACGTAACTTTTTCATTTCCAGTCGGAATTCATTGATTCTTTTTTTGTTTGAAAGCTGAAGTTTTCTACTATGTGTGCACCAATTTTTAGTTCAATCAGAAGTCATTTGACCACATGTTTCTTGTTCGAAAGTTGAACCCAGAGGAGATTTCAGACCTGGGTATTATTTTGCCTATGCATTTTTATGTTCTTTTTCCGTCCGACTTTTTGATTTTTACTTCATGTTTTTATGATATTTCTGAAATGTTTTGAGGGCTATGATGCCTATCAATAGGCTAGCCATGTTTTGATGAATTTGAAATTCAAATTTGAATTGAATTTGAATGACAGTTTTGAGTGATTTCTTTGATTTCGAGCACGGATTTTTGCAAACAATTTTGAAATAATTTTTACAATAAATTAGCATTTAAATAATTATTATATAATATTTTTAAATAATTTTTACCTATAAAATCTATTTATTCTCTATAATAAGGGAATTTTCAAATATTGTCTTCAAAATTGATTTCGAAAAATGGTTTTAAAAGCTTGTTTTCTCAAATAAATTATTTTATATATAAAATACACATTTTTGCACTATTCAAGCGAATGAGAAGGAGAATTAAACGGTTTGGTAAAACACGTGGTATGAGACACGTGCGTTTATCTTATCGGTTAATTCTTGACTTGTATGTTTGATCATTTTGACCTTCGGGTCGAGTTTACCGATGAGATGAGATAAACTTTTTACTGCTTTGAGTGTGAAATTTACTAGCGGTTAGTAAACCGTTTAGTGCGAACGTATGGTATGGGACGCACGTTAACACTCTTTGGGTTCCTATCGGAGAGTTTGTGACACATTTGCCATTGCGGCGTATTGCCAATACTGGACCTTCGGGTCATTGCCATTGCGGCATTTACCATTGCGGCGTTTGCCATTGCAACGTATTTTCCATTGCGGCATATTTGTCATTGTGACGTATTTGCCTTCGGGCGAGGTACCTATTTTGAGAGATCAGTACTTGACAGGCTTCGGCCAAAAGCACGTGCAAAAATTTTGAGATGATTTCATTAATTATTGTGATTTCCCGAATATATCGCCTTTTATTTGTTGGCCATTCGAGCCGTTTGGGATGCTATATATATGGCGATTACCTTATGGGAATTTGAACTCTTGTGAGTTCCATCTTTGAGATTTGAGTTGCCTACACTGGCGTTATTTGAGATTTGCCTTTTGGCGTTTATTTGGGATTATATTCTCCTATGTTGGAGATATATATATATATATTCCTTTTGGCGTATTTGAGCTGTTGTTTTCTCTTGTGAGAATGTTTTGAGTTGCCGATATGGCGGGTTTGGGATTCCTCCTTTTTAGAGCTATGATTTTTCCCTAAACCATATTAGTCGATTTTGATGATACGCCGATGATATGAGGCGTGCTTTTGTTGTGAGATTTGCTATGGAGTTATCTACTTTAAGATTGTGTGCATGTTTAGTGATATCATTATATCACATGAAGTAACTACCCTTACTTGAATATGCCACTTGAAGTAACCATACACTTTGAATTGTCCCTTCTCATTTGAAAATATTATCACCTTACCCTTATGCATCTATTACTGCTTATCCTTTATAACTGATTTGTTTAGCTAGACTGACCCGTGTATTTTATACTCGGGTCAGACCGAGGTGTTTCAGGTTAGGTACTTTTGGACTTAGCCTATTCTACTTCCGCATGGACACATTTTGTTATCGCCTTTTTGATATAGCTTTTTGTGTTGTCCTTTTGTGATGCTACTCTGATGCATATTCTTTTGACTCGTGTGTATATTGTGGTCGTCATACCACATGATATGTATCATTTTGTATTACTATGATGGTGTATCTGTATATGTGTATGTATATATGTTTATCTGCTGTTCTGTGATGTGTTATGTATTTGAGTTGTTGTATTTTGTTCTGATAGATCCGTTAGCCATTTTTAGTTTTGTATTAAGTATTTATTAGATATGTCGATCCACTTGAGTTGGGAAAAAAAAATTAGAGCATTTATTGACATATTTAATAGATATTTAAGACAAGACTATGGATGGTCGCTCCTAACCAGCCTTATTCTTAGCATTAGTAACCGGTATTACCCAGTAATACTCTTTGCTAATGTGGGTCTCGAGGTAGGGCGTCACAGCTTGGTAAAGTGTTAACGTGTGTCCCATACCACACGTTCGCACTAAATGGTTTACTAACCGCTAGTTAACTCCACATCATAAAAATAAAATCTAAAACCTCGGAAATCTCAGAATACTCATATATCTTGCCTCGTATCATCGGTAAGTGCAAATAAATCTCACAGTGGTTTCTCATAACCCATAATTCCCGAAAAGGAAAATCTCATTTGAAGACTCGCCTCGTCTCATCGGTGAGTAAAACAACATATATAAGTGGTTCTCATCGTTTATTACCGCCATAATAGGAGATCTAGAACCTCTCAATTCGCCAAATATTGGCTAACTCAGATAATTCCTATAATAGGAATTATAAATCTCAATTATCAACTCAACACAGTATACTTAAGAGGTTTCGATCGTACAAGTCCGGAATTAACCGAAAAAGTAAACTCACGTGTTTTACTAAATTATCTTTCTCATACGTCCGAAAAGTGCAAAAACATGTATTATTATATAGAAAATAATTTATTATAGAAAACAAGCTTTTAAAACTATTTTCGAAATCGTTTGGAAAATAACTTTTGAAATTCTCTTATTATAGATAATGTATAATTTTAATAGCTTTAAATTAATTATAAATATTGTAAAATATTTATTTCGAAAGATAAAAAAAGCTTCCTTAATTTCCTCTAGCTGAAATGGTTTACACAGATTAATTCTTACATTGTCTGTAAGAATTTTCTTGCATGTTATGTCTAGAAATTGTACTGTGGCTTGAGATGTTAGAAACAGATCTGAGAAGTAAGCAATAGCTTCATGAGCAATTTTTTCTGATGCTGATGACCACGAGCCTATATCATTAATAATAAGATTACTCCTTCATTTAGTTTTGTAGATGTTAATTTTGTTGAAAAAGAAATCTGTTGATTTATCCCCTTTAACAAGCCAATTAATTTTCATTTTTTGCTCATTTTCAATGGCAATATTCCTCATAATGTTATGCAACTACTCACAGTTTGAAGAATATATTTCCATAAGGTCATCATTAAGAGGATTACAAATCAGCTTATTATATATATCATTATTGTGCTCCTTTAATTGATCAACCACAGTATATAAGTTGCTTTTATTTTTTGACCAGGTCTTCAGAGCAGCTTTCACTATTTTCAGTTTACATAACAACGTATGAAGAGGATTGCCAGTGCAGACTTGATTCAGAGCTCCATGGAGGGAGGAATGATAGTCCATTTGCAAGTGCCAGGAATTCTTATATTTAAAAGGTATGCTATTTCTCCTTTTGTTATGCGGAAATAGACTGATCATGATTGGGGTATGATCACTCAAGGAGTGATTACCAAAATTGATACCAAAATGATCAAAATTTTCTAACTATAAGTTATTAACAAAAACACAGTCTATCTTGCTATGTATAGAAAACAAATTGCCTCCTCTCCACATAAAAAAATTACCTGAGAATTCAGGTTCCACCAATTTCGAGAGGATAACCCAATCAATAAAATCTTGGTCTCCGACTGAGTTGAAAATTCCATTGTTCATTCTTTCATTATGAGAAAGGATAGCATTAAAATCACCCGCCATGAACCACGGTAGATTAACACTTTTAGATTGGTTCATGATATATTGCCACAACTCTTTACGCTTCACATCCGCATTAAATGCATACACAATTGTGCACAATACACTAATGCCATTAGCATTATGTAGAATACAAGAGATGAATTGGTCGTTTGTGTGTAAAATAATATTGGACCATTGAGTGGAGTCCCAAATGAGAAGGATACGGCTTTTCTGGTCAGAGGTTATATTATGAGAGAATTTCCAAATATTAGAAATTTTAGACATAAATCTGTCAGTGTTTACGATAGTGAGTTTGTTTTCAAGGACACCAATGAATGAAAACCTGCTAGTATTTAAAATATGTAAAATCTCCAACTGCTTGGCAGGGGCATTCATACCCCTATGTTCCATATGAGGAACTCCATCTAAATGTTAGTATCAGGAGTGCTACTGCCTTCATGGAGAGTAGCTGTCCCCATAATCTTCGCATTTTTGGTTTTTTTACTTTTACCTTTCAGCTGATTGACTAAACTTGCCCATGCAGGGTTTTCAACTACATCAGAGTTAATGGAAGCTTTAAATTCGAAGGGGATTTCCTCTGATCTAGTCTTGCGTGTGGTTCTTTTTCTGGGTGTAAGGAGAGGATCTGTTATTAGAGCATCAGCATTCTGGTTCGAGGGAGAATCCATATTATCTACAGGCATTTCATCTGGGTCAATGTTGAGAGACTTTGAATTGTTGTCCGTAGCTTGAATTTCTTTTCTGTAACAGAGTCATTAATACTCTGTTTTGTAACTGTATTAGAATTCGACTTATGAGTCAGTGATGTATTTAAAGTCGGACTTGAAACATTCGACTGGACTGTTTTAGACCCGTAAATTGGAATTTCTTTAGATCCATTACTATTATCAGTAGAAACGAACTTGCAAGTGAATTCCTATTCTGGACTATTGGGCTTTAGTTGTTCATCAGTAGTATAAGTAGTGTTGTCATTGGAATGGTTGAAATGGCTGTCATTTTCCATGCTAATATCAGAATTGACCATATTAGTATCGATATGCATATCTGAATTTTCTGTCACTGGATTTCGATTCGACGCTTTAGGCACCCAGACTTTACTAAATTGGCAATGATTATCTACATGACCGAAACTTGAGCAATTTGAACACGTAGATGGTCTTCATTCATATAAAACTTCTTGCCATATAATTTCATCTCTCTTAGTTAAGATAGGGATTCTATTCGGGTATTTAAAAGAGTTGTTGATTTCTATTAACACTCTAGCATATGTGATTTTAATAATACCTTCAGTGAACTTATCCAGTTTGATAGCGGAACCAAGCATGGAGGTAATACGACTAATCCCCTCCTCCGTCCAATAGTCAAGAGGAAGGTTGGGGAATCAGATCCAAATTGGAATGGTGTGAAGAAGTTCTTTGTTGAGCTGCATTCCAAGGGACCATCTCTTCATCATCATTAATTTCTTGTTGTAGTAGTAGGGTCCCCCTTCCAAAACTTTAACACGGTATTATTCTTTATTAAACTTAATCGTATAAAAACCGTTTTCCATTAAGTAAATCGAGAACTCCTCAGTCGGTTTCCAAACTTTATTGATATAATCTTTGAAATATGGGTAATAAGGTTTAGGACCAACTACATAAACCATGATGGCATTATTCCATTGCTTTCTAGCATCTAGAATCACATCATTGGACATTTTAGCACATTTCATAGAATTGAATTCGCGGGGATGGTAGAATTTCAATAGGATTGAAACTGGAATATTATTGCCTTTAACAACCTCATTCCATGCTCTGCTTGACGAGGTGGAGAACGTCAATTTGTTAGACGTAGGCCTATTAATCGAAACACTTAAGCATTCAATATTAACACTGGGATTATGAGAGCTCTGTTGAGCATTTGATTGGGGTATCGGTCTGAGGTTAGGAGGAGGAATAGCGCGTGAAACAGTTTTAGAGGAATGAGTTTGAGGAACAAATTTGGGCTGGCGTTTCCATTTCCGGGAAACAATAGGGGTGAAGCTGTCATCAGAGGCGGCAAGTGGATCAGGAATTGGCTGCAATTCGGGAGGATGATCTGGAGTGGAAGGCGGCGGATCAGGTGGTGGAGAGGTGTAACGATACTGGATTTTTCGCGCTCGAAAATCGACATCCATACTTTACATCGTACTCGAATGCCGTAGATTCGACCGTTCAAATCCGAGTCGCCGGAGCTTATAACAACATTAAGTAAATAACACAGCGGAATAAAAAGAATATAGATATACAACATCTGATACAACAGAGTGATACAATGAATATCAATATACATCAGAGATATGATACAACAAATAGCAGCGGACAGAAAAATAGATAACATCAGCAGCGGATAATCTCCATCTTAAAAGCACTAATCCAGAAATAGCTTGAACTCCCAATAACGAGGCACAAAGATAAGCAAGTGCAGTCTGATCCAAAGACTGAACCAACTCCAGAAAATCTACTAAACCTGAATATCTGAAAACCCAAACTCTAGACTGCTCGTGTAGGAAATTATGAGCACCCAGAGTTTAGGAAAGGAACAATAAACTCCGGATCAGTCATGGGACTGGTGTGAGCAACAAAACAGTTTATCTTTAAAAACAAATAGCAGAGAATTTTAAAGTCAATTCACAATGCTTTTGGAAAATGAAACTACCATAAGACCTCCCACCACACACACAATGCAAACGCAGACTTGGAGGAGATTTCTCCTTATGATAGTCAAAGATGCTTACTACGCAAAAAATCAAATTCTTTTTGATATTATTATTAGTGCATAGTGTAGAAAACATTTCGAAAGTAGAATATTAATCTTAGCCGACATAGGTACCATTATAGTATGCCTACTATAGCTACCATATTAAATGGCAGGTTCTACAACTAAAACCGTACAAGGCTCGTATTGTTTCTTTGGATTTCCAACAAATGGTCAGGCTAAGGAACTTCCTATCCACGATGGGTACGTCCCTGGAATAGACGACCCGAGAACCTAACCGGATCTCTGCCAACACAAGGCCGGGTTACCTCTGCAAAAATAGGTAACTACTGACACGCGTATGCCATCCCCCGATCGTCACCGATCTTCCCGAGGATCCTCGATTTCCAACTACCACAAAGTAATAAACTCGTAGCATCTACAAAGGTTAAGTATCTGGGCTCCATACCATGATACCACCTTTATCCAGAAGGAATGACACACACTAAGGGGCGCTACTCCCTAGAACCTTGCTGCATCCTTCCTGTTTCGACCATTTCCGGGGTGTGAGGCTCGATGAAGTCTCGTCCACAAAGCTACGCTTTGTCACAAAGCCATGCTTCGGGTCAAACAAATGATCAACCTATGATCACAAAGATATAAGATCAAATAAATGATCATATCGCAAATGATCAAACACTGATCATCACACAGCAACACTCAGCATGTCACATTACCAAATTGGGATATATCGCTGATAAATTTCAACTACATAACCTCTGAGCTCGTACGTCTCAGAGAAGGGTGTTAAGCTAAGAGAATAAATTCTCCGCCACCAACAGAAATGTATTTGAAAGAAATCGGCTTTATATCTCAAAGTGTAATGTCAGACATGTAACCATACAAGTCTGTTCCGGGTTCGAACAGAACCGAAGGTACTTCTCACGAAGCCCTTGCAAATCCGGATAATTTCCAATCACGTCCGGACTTCCCGTCACAAAAGAGTGATATAAATCTCTATACCGGAGCAACTCAGTGCAGAGACATTCGACAGGTTGTCCTTTCATTTTCGAAAAATATCCGGTCTTCAACACCGGTCTTCAAATGCTATCCATATACGACGTATCACTATTCGGAATGGGTTATATGACACAGATGTCTTTTCCCGGCTAACCCGAATAATGAACGCAATATTCAAAACATATGGATATTGGGATTTCAATTAAGTCACAACTTATTACCCAAAAATCTTTCTTCAAATGGTTTAAACAAGTTACCATTTTAATCTTTTTAAACAAAAAGATTAAATTCACAAAGTTCACTTAATTTCACAAAGATTCATTCATAGATTTTCCAAATCAATTTCCCTTTCAATTTGATTAATTCGTTAAATCTTTAAATCAAAGTTTTAACTAATAGCTTTCAAAACAATTCCATTTCGAATGGATTAAATAAATCATCATTTTAAATCTGTTAAAAATAACAGATTAAATTCATAGCTTTCAAAACAATTTCATTCATAACTTGAAAAATTCATTTTTCAATTCATTCTTGAAATTCCCCTAATTAACTGGAATTTCATTTCTTATCTAAAAGTGTTTATCATTTGAAAACAACAGTTTTCATTTTGGAAATCTGATTCATTTATACGAGTTGAAGTCTTTGGGTTAAATCCAAATTCCCCACTTATACTTTTAAAATGGTTAAATTCTTACAAACACATTTTATATCATCTTTAGTCCCTATTTTCAATCATAGGATTCAATTTCAATTTTGAATGCAAATTTAAATCTAATTATTTAAATTTTCAAAACTCGTTTAAGTTATTCAAAATAACTCTTATCTTTGAAATTCCATTTCAAATGCTTTTCACTTTTAAACCCAAATTCCTAATTTCAAAATTGAAATTGAAATTAAAACTTCAATTTCAAAAACATCACATTTAAATTATCTGTGACTTAACCGATTTCCACGTGAAATCCATTTGTGTGTGTAACTGTGTAGTCTAGGGGTTTTACACACAATAGTGCAACAGCAATCATCACAGATCAAAATACAGGATATATTTGATAAGCGATATAAACTATAACGCTTATCTTTTCATTCACAGATCACAGATGTATAAATATCACAGATAAAGAAACTACAGATCACAACATAAATCAGGGTATATCACAAAGCATCATATATCAGGGATATCAAGTAATTCAATCATTCAATAGAATCCATACATTCACAAATGAATTTATTAATCAACTGATAAATTTAAATCAGATGTATCAATTTATTTATCCGGGTTAATTATCATAATTTAATTACAAAATATTTGAAAATCTTCCTTTCAAATTTATTAGTTAACCCTTAATTATTAACTAATCATTCTAAATTAATGAATCATTAAATCTTTAATCGTTAAATAAATCTTAATTAATCACCATTATTAATTAATACTTAAATTTATTATCTTCATTTATTTAATCAACTAATAATTCCTTTAATTATCCATTTAAATCTACTTAATAATTAATGAATTATAGATCATTAAATCATCATTACTTAAAGTAAAGCTTATTTATATTTCTGATTTAATTATTGTTACTTACAATATGCTTGAAAGCATTGATTTCAAATTTTATTTTAAATCTTAATTTAAATTTAAGATTTGCAACGAATTCTTATTTACCTTAATTTACACGATAAATAATATTTTGTTATAAAGGAAATGTAAAAGAGTTCAACATCAATTTCTCTTTGAATTCACATATCAACGAATTCTTTACATTTAAACTTGTTTAAGTATTTAGGTATTTGAATTTGTACAACTTTATTTAACTTCAAAAATCTGGAATTCAAAGTTAGATTTAAAACTCAAGTTTACAATGTAATTTAAGTTCTGTTTGATTTCTTACTTTACAAATTCAACCTTCATTTAAAATTTACTTAATTACTTAACTTTTAGTTATCAAAACAATTTAAACTTTTAACTTTATAAATTTTCAAAACAACTCCAATTCATCTTGAATTTTGTTTGAATCTTGATTTACCACTCAGCTGAAACCTGGTTTTAAATTTTAAAATTTAGTTTTAAAATTTTCTGGAAAACAGGTTCAGCTTGAAAATCTGGAACCATTTGACCCGAGCCCAGACTCGATTTGCTTCGCATCACTTACTCGATTTACTCGAGTACCACTTCGGGTAAAACCCACTGGAACGCCACTTCTATCCAAACGACATCACTAGGCTAGGCTTCAGACTCGTGCACGTGCACGTCTGCCGGAGCCACCTCCGATCTTCGCCACATCCTCCAACATTTCACCCTTCATCACCGCAACACGCTTCGACCATCAAACCATCACTATCAGCCTCAAATTCGAAAACGAGAAAAGCTCAAAACCTGGAAACCTGGAACACTCGACAGCGACCCCACCACAAAACCTGGCAATGCCACGTTCTCCGAGCTCCTCCCACCGTATCGCCTAACACTCCGGCGAAGACCTCGTCTACCCCCCAACTCCCATCGCTCCAAACCCCGAAGCACTCGATCAATCCTAGGCTACGAACGAACGAAAGAAACTTGGTGCCTTAAAACTAGGTTTACAAATAAAAATGATCACCACCGTCGCCTCCGTTCAACGATGCTACCTCCGCCTATTTTTCCTACCTCCACCATAGGCTTCTCCACCACCTCGAACAACCCCTACCCTCCTCCTCGACGTGTTTGTCAGGATTTCCTCAAACAATGAAATTCGAACAAAACCCAATCCCTCTTGAATTCGTGATCTAAAAATTCCTATTCTTGCCTTAAAAATCAAATCAAGGTATAAGAATTCAAATTGTATATTCGAATTCGAGGATTAAGACATTCGAATTTTCGTATATATGATGATGTTTCTCAGTTCTTTGGCTTTTCCAGAGCAACTTCAAGTTAGTTTAACTTATAAAAATTTTTAACATCTAGATTTTAGTTAAACCAACAATTGTTGTTTACATTTTACATCCAAACAGTTATTAAAAACAAGAGAGAAAGGTTTGTTTACGTATTTACTCAAAGAAAAGTCATCAGATGACAGAGCATGAATGAAACAGATACATCCAAATACTTGCACATACATACATATACAAGATACATATCACAAGGAAAAGCATTCCATATTAACTTAAAATATAGATTTAAAATAAAGTGTTACTCACTTGGTCCAGAAGAAAGAAAAGAACAGAGCTTCTTTGTTGAACCAGGTTTTGAATTTGCTTACTTTTGAATTCCTAGTTGAAATCATCCCCTTGATCTCTGGTTTGCTAGTTGAGATAAAGTGTTGTTGATGTTGAAAATTTAGTTGTAGTTTATTTCAGATTCCTTTTTCTCAGTTTTAAATGGTGAACGAAATGAAGATGTTGATATATATAAAAGAGTTTACATTTTGTACAGGGGATGATGATATTTGTTTATACCATAGGCACGGCTAAAGGTTGCATTTATGACTTGTACATACCCATGCTTTTGCATTAATTGCCTGGTACTTGGTTTCCATGCTTAGCCATGTTTTCGGCTGTACATGTTTTGGGTGGCAACATTTATCACTTTATTTTTGTCTTGCTTTATTTCGGCTGAGGTGATTTATACTTTGTTGCCTTGTTTTCTTGTTTGTATTTACAAGTTAATTCACACCTTATTTATTTTGTACAAAGATATGTTATTATCTTTGCTTTTCTTATACTTTGCCATGTTATACATTGTTATGTTGTCTTCTTTTGTTTTGTGGTTTACAATTCAGTTTGTATTTGATATTTTATTTCTTTTGTAATTGTAAATATTTGTACTTTGTTTTACTGGTTGGTGCATGGTTTCTGTATGTTGATAGATTTAGTTGTTTGTTATTATACTTTATCTTATATTTTCTTTCCAGTTTAACATCTATTATTATTTAATTCTAATACAAATTATATTATTTTTGAAATTCAAATTGACATCTATTCTAAATTTTTAAATCTGTTATTTATCTCGTATCTAAAGTAGATATTTATTTTTAAAACCGTTTATTTAAGTTTTAAACTCAATCTCAATATTTACATATATATATATATATAATTTCAATTTTACTCATACATCACATATACATATATATTCATTTATACACTATTTACAATATTTTAATCTCAAGTGATTTATACAGAATATACTTGGATATCGGGGAAACTCGCTTCTATTTATAAATTTACAAATTTTTATCCAAAAATTTATTTAATTACTCAATTTAATTCAAAAATTCATTTAATTATTAATTTAAATAAATTTAAATTTCAGGGTCGTGACAAGAGGCCTGGTGGCTGCTATGATTGGAGGAGGACATCACTGATGTAAAGGGTAGGGAGACGAGGAGGGGGGCTGGAGGGAAAAGGCGGATGACTGGCGAGCAACGCCAAAGGAAGAGGAATCGCATGAAGAGGACCGGCGGTGGCTAGGGTTTCCATCTTGTATGTACTTAACAAAAGTTCCAAAATAAGGGAATTTATTTTGATCTTAATTTCATCTATCTCCTTTTTAAATGATTGACTTTTCTCTAATTTACAAATTCCAAAGTTCTTGAGAATTTCAGTTTGTTTTATCAAATTTTGATTTAAATTAATCATCGCAATTATATCTTATCTAAAATCGTACACTTTTTACATTCAAGATTTTTGGATTTCTTGAGTTTCTAATTTCTATTTCTAACTCATTATTTTTGTGAATTAGCTTGGTTTTGTCATTCTTTAGAACCTGATTTTCATTTTCGAGTATTTCAAACTTATCTTTGAATTTTTTTTTTAAAATTAAAAATTAGCATACTTTTAGCATTCCATGTTTCCAAGTCTGAAATTTCAAGTACTTTTTCTAAAGAATTAATTTTGCAAAATAAGTCGATGTCCATTTTCATCAAAATTTCATTTTCTTTTTCAAGCGATTGAAAAATATCATTAAAGTTAAACTTTTGTTCTTCTTTAAAATTTTCAAATTTGCTTTCTAGCCTATCATTTATGCAGAGAAATTCTGCCTTTTCATGTTTTAATCTTTTATTCTTTTGGATAAGGCTATCTGTATTTCCATTTAGTTCATGACATAATAAAAGTAAATCTTCACGAGAATAATTAGCAATTTCACTTACCTCATCGTCACCATCGCTTTTGATTGACTTTCCTATCAAGCATCGGTTTTCTTCATCTTCATCGCTTTTTTTTGAAATGGTACTTTATATACAACAAATCACTGGGACAACATATCACATGTCAATAAACGTTCGAATCACGCTACGCAAGTTTCGAACTTGTGACCTCTCGCACCAAAGTCGAATCACTTAACCACTGGGACAATGGTGCTTGTCTTCATCGCTCTTGGATTCTTCTTCTTGTCTTCATCATCCTAAGTTACTACATACGCTTTTCTCTTCTTTTTCTCTCCCTCATCAAGTTTATTTAGCAGGCAATTTGTTTTGATGTGACCCAGTTTGTTACATTTTTAGCAAGTAAAACTTTCTTCCAAATCATTTAAAATTTATATCAACCTTGACCTTGCAATATTTCGATTCACCTCGTTTTCTCATATATTTGGTCCAATTCCTCATGCCTTTCATTAACATTGCTAACTCTTCGATAGAATCACTTTCATCCTCGTTGTCCACTGAACTTTTTAAGTTAATCAACCTTTTCTTTTTTGAACAATCACGCTCTTCCTTAGCTTTGAGCTCCATCTCATAAATCATAAGGTTTCCTATTAATTCCTCCATACTTTTCTTGTTCAAATCTTTTGATTCTTGTATAGCCGTCACCTTCATCTCGAAATTCATTGGAAGTATTCTCGGGATTTCAAAAATTAGTTCTACTTTGGAATAGAATTTTCCCAAGGCTCTAGAATTGTATACCAAGGTTGAAACGTGCCCGTACATTTCCTTTATGTCATCATCTTTTCCCATCAATTTTTTTTCGAATTCAATGTTGAACATGGTTGGACGTGATTCTTTAACCTATGAAGTTCCTTTGTGGGTTACTTCGAGTGTATACCATATTTTATATGTTATCGAACAATGAGAAATTCGATTAAATTCAGTTTTATCAACATCACATATAAGAGAATTCATAGCTTTGGCATTTAAAGCATAAAGTTTTCTAGCATTTGCATCCCATTTTTCTATAGGCTTAGGCAATTCTCGTTCATTTTCAATCATTAGAGGTGCAATGTAACCAGTTTCAATTATATTCAAAATCTCAAAGTCAACCGTTATCAACTAAATTTTCGTACTAACTTTCCAATATGAAATAATCATTTCCATTAAAGATAGGTGACCTAGCTACGGACGGACTCTTAGAAAAAGCATTGCTAGAATTAAACATGTCTAAAGGTTTCTCCTAGCAACCTTGCTCCGATACCACCTTTAGGATAGTGTAATATACCCTAGAGGGGGGTGAATAGGGTATTTAATAATCGCATATAACAGATAAAATAATGTGCAAAAACATAAAATGAAAAATCAAGAACATACAGATATACCTAGCTTCAGCCACTAACTCATTAGTGTCTACTGCTACCCCTAATGTTACTACTAGAATTAAATATTTGATCGTTTACAACATCCATAAACTTGTAATTCCTACTAAACTAAATATGCTAATCCTATACCTAGTAACTCCGCCTCGGCTCAAATCCTGAGTTGAGAATCCTTGAACTACAAACCTAGTAGTTCAATCCTAGATAAATCTAGAGTTCCAAATTAAAAAAATACAAAATAAAACATAAAAAAATGCTCTTAAAATAGATAAATGATTTATGTGCAAATTAATTGATGTGAGGCGCTTAACTAAAAATCTAGTTTAACTAGTACAACCCCTTCTGCGCACATGGAGTTAAAAGTATAACTAAAGCATATATTTGGAAAAAGCATGAAATAATAGTTTGGTTTTGGAAGATGAACATTATTAGAACAATATACATCACTGACAGACATATAAATATAACATCTATGCTAGCAAATGCAAACTTTTCACAAAAATAATCCATGCCATGTAACGTACAGAATATCAATTTAAACCTTGTCGTATCGAAGTTAAATCATGTACATTAATGCAAATATCAACTTCACTACTATGAGCTATCTTCGTATTACTACTCAAAAGTACAAAATTTCCACAGAAAAGATTACTTCATACCCAACCTTAACACATATACTGATTTAGTAATACAACAAATATTCATCTTCCCATTATCAAATCTTCTTTTCCTTAGCCAAGTGCCCAGCTGCTACAGTCTTAACACAAGATTTATAAGAGTAGGTGGTTAAACATAACTCTTCGGACCATCTTTTTTTTATCTTGAATACCATACTATTGCATTTGCATGCACTTCATGGCTATGTTTCTACCGTTATATCCCTTTAATTGTGAGATACCATTACAGCTATGAGATATGAGCTATGCGTCGATGAATTACAGTGGTTAATTATATCTCTTTTGATTATATTTTCTATAATAGATTACTAAAGCTTCTTTATGGGTATAAGGCCTTTAAGACATTCCTTGACAGGAATAAACATAAATTCAATAAATACATAACACGGTGTATTTGTGTGTCTATATAACCTAAAATTAAATATGGAACATGTACATAGACCTACTATGACATTTACAGTCCAAGTTTGATAACATCAAAAGGAAACAAATTGTGTAACACCTGTTATAGCTGAGTCCAAATTCACATATTATATACATTCAAAATATCACATCTCCTTTTTAGCAAATTCATTGTTTGCCTCCTACAAAAATAAAAAACATAAAATATTATATCATATAAAGTCATATATTTTATTGCTGGTAAAAAATAAGAATATTAGTCAAAAAATGTTTGTTAACAACCGAGAAAAAAATAAGTGGAATTGCAATTGGCATAAACACTTAGCTAAATAGTCAAACTTCTAGAAGTGAACAATAATTTTGAAGTACAGAAAACATCATTTTTAACGCAATAGCATGTGTGTGTATACAATTCGAAAGTTTATAATATAGAAATATTATTATAAGGTAATATCCATTTAGAAGAAAACTAAACACTATTAGAAGAAAACAAATTGTAATCGGTGTTATGATATTATGACTATAAGATTAACAATATATTGAGTTAGTAAGCACTTGATCATGGATATCACATCTGATCCTAACCTTTTGTCATGACCGTGAATTTGCAAAAGAGAACTATATCTAATATCACTGCTTAACTGAAACAATACTAATAAATCACCTTGCAATATTGTATTACATTGTATTTTTGTTACTAACTTTAGATGTTTAGACTTTAGAGGTGTTTGTAAACTAAAAACCAGTTAAATATGCAGTATAGTATATAGTCCTCCGGTTAGTATAATTTATTCCTCATTTGTAATCAATTGATTGGTTTTTCTTTTCACCGTGTCATGTACTACATGTGTGTGTGTCAAGTTAATGCTATGATGTGATACTTCCCGTTGTATGCTACAATGATTGGGGAAATTCATAGCAAAAAATTATGTTGATCATTTGTTTATATACACATTATTTCAAAACTCTTAGACCAATTAGTTACCGTTAATTTAGACTATATTTATCCTTATCCATAGAAAACACGTAAGTAATGTAAGACAAATTTGGATGTGAACATAAAGACGGATAAATGCTATAGTAACATGTCTTGATGTGATTATTGAGAAAATTATGGATTTATAAATTGATATGCTTTGCCATAGCAGTTCTGTTGCTTTGGACAATTGTAGATTTATAAATTTATTACTTCTTTTTGTATAATTTTGAACCTAATCATCAAACTACATTCAGAACAATTATAAAAAAAAGATCATCACTTCAATTTATATAACAAATAGGTCAAAAAAACTACTAAGTAGATATTGTAGTAAAAATTTACATATTACCAAGGTAGGAAAATTATAGTATGTACCATCTGGCATCGATAACTGGGAGTTCCTTTTATATTTAATTTTAAGTAAAAGAATATAATTAGTGTAAAACTATAGGAAAATTATTCACTTTTAAATCGACCACTTTCTTTGTATAGCTTTAAATAGGCATGTTAATGGATATTTTCAAATGCGGATAGTGTCATAACCGCATCTATATCAAAAATCAATTCGGATATCGGATATCCGTATCTACGAATACAGACAGATATTACATATTTATCCACTTTGTTCATAATTAATAAATTCAGAAAAGTAAACGAATTTTTTTGGTCCAATGTAAATCTTCTTTAGTAATAATGGTAATATATATACAAAGAATAAAAATTACGATGATAAAAATCGGTTTTGGACATCAAATATTTATTTATAACCTCATGATATTAGTTATTACCGGGATAAAAAAGTAAATATTAGTCATTTTATATACTAAAATATGCAAAAAATTTGTTGTACATAACCTATGGAACTAGGATGTGAATTTTGTTTAATGTAAAGATTTCGTATATGAATAAAATTGTAACGACCAGTAAATTAATCGCTTTGAATTTGAATATTTAAATCATTTTCTAATATTTAAATAATGAATTTCAATAACCAAATAAAAATATTTTATATAATAATTAATGATGTTAAAAATCACTTTCAAAATATATTTACAAAAATATTTAGTTCGATGTAAAATTGAAAATGTGACCGGAAATTAGTTTTTCGAATTTTCGATTTCTCGTAGGTTAATGTTATCAGAAATGTCATAACACTTTTATACACTAACACACATTTATATATTGCTTAGAAATGTTTGAATTCATATTCATATATGTATATATGCTTAAGGAAACAAATTGAATAAAGAAGCTTCCTATATAAGCTACCAAATTAAATTAAAATAAAGAAGCTTCCTTTGGAAGCTTTGCCTTCTAATAAAAGAAACAATTCTTCCTAATTCCTTTCATTTTTCCTCACTTCTTAAAATTCACTTTCTTAAGCTTCATAAAGAAGCTCTAATGGCTTCTTCTTTTAGCTTTGAGAAAAGAACATGGCTTTCAAAATCCTTAAAAACTTATTTTAAAATCACATCATCTTCTCCATTTTTACATCATTTTCTCACGGCCATAACCTCCTCCATAATACTTCAAATCAAGTTATTATTTTTTCTAATCCGTAGAGAATTCTAGTGGCTACAATATTCATTTGTACCACTTTCACAAATTTTGAGCTTCGCTATGTCAAAATATCAATTATTTACAGAGTATTTTCGGACCTAGAATTTCAAATCCGAAAATGATCATTCTTCTTCTGACCATACCTTCTTCAAAAATAATCCAATTTGAGCGATTATTCTTTTGAAATGATAGAAAAAATAATTTTCTAAATCTTTCCTCTATATTACCGCTTCAAAATCCAAGAATAAATAGTCCAATAACCAATTGGAAAATGACCTATTTTCGGGTTTTGTTTTGAGAATTCGATGATTATCTAAAGTCACTCCACCTTACCAAAACAAGTTTCATTTCCTTCTCCTTTCAAGGCCGAGCTTACCTAGTGCAATAAGTGTCAAAAACTCCATATTTTTTCTTACGAATGAAAGTGCTACGTTATATCCTAATTTAGTAAGAGTTTGGATAATTTTTCGGTGAGTCAAACTCCTAACTTTTTGGAAAAAGTTGTCTTTAGTTGTACTGTGTTATATATAGCTTGCTTGGTTTGGATATGATGTGATTTTGTTTATGTTTGGTTTGGAAATGTATATGTTGTGATGGTTGCAAACATGTTAAGTTAAGTTAGTAAGATAAACTAGCTGTAAGTTAGTAAACTTGTTAGAAAAGGTTAATTAGCAAACTAGTTAGTGAGTAAAATTTTACCCTCAAAACCAAACTTCTTAAACTATATTAATGCTCATATTTATTGCCTATGAATGCTGGTTTTATGTATTTGATGATTGTTTGGTTGTTGGTTTGGTTCATGCTTTAGAAAAGTTGTCGCTTTGGTAGTTAGAGAATAAGTGGTAAGCATTATGTAAAAATAGTAGCTAAAGTTAATTATTTTGTTAGTAAATCTACATTACATGTCGTATTATCATTCTTTACCTTGTATGTATGCTTAAACCATTTCTTTGTGATGTTTGGTTGTGTTGATAACATCATAAACTTGTTTTTCGAACTGCCCGTATAGCGATAGTCGCTATATCGGCACTTTCAAAAAAAAATATTCTTATCGAAACCAATTAGTTTCATAGCGAGATTGGTTTGTTTTACAAGTTAAGAAAGTTTTTAGTTAATGGTGTTTTCAAAGATAATTAACCATTTTAATAATGATTATTTAATTTAGTTATTTTATTGTTTAATTAATAAAGGTTAAGGTTAATTAATTACTTAGTTAATGAAGGTTTTAAATTTAATTAATTATTTTATTTAATGATGTTTAAATTTAATTAATCATTTTATTTAATGATGCGTAAGGAAAATTAATCATTCAATAATGGATTATGGTTAATTAATTTGCTAATGATATTTTTAAATTAATAAATCTTTTTAATAAATGATTTTTATAATTAATCAACTTGTTTTAACTCTAATTAATCCTTCATTTAATGATGTTTATAATTAATAAATCATTTTTTTAATGAGATTTAATTATTAATTAATTAATTTAATTAATTATATTTAAATTATTAATTAATTGAATTAATGATATTTTAAAGGTGATTTACCCTTTTTAATTAAAGGTGGTTATAGTTAATTAAATCAACTTAGTTAACGAAGTATAAAGTTGATTAATAAAAGTAATAAGGATGTTTTAAGTTATTAAATCCTTTTTAAAATGATGTTCAAATTTAGTGAACCCTTTTAACAAAGTGTTTTAAAGCTAATACTTGTAATGTGAATCCCAAGCACGAATTCAGTTTTAAAAAGTAAACGTTTGATTCGGTTATGGAACTAAATTAAGTTCCGTAAAGTGATATCACTTATATAGAAACGATTTATTTGTGTACTTAACACTAAATGTCAATGATGTAAACTTGTCCTTATTTCAAAATTTAAGAATATTCGTGAGACATGACTTTGGGGTAATACTACCTTGACTTGTCCAGTATTATTGCTAACCAAGGAATAATACAAGTTTGAATGCGATGAGTGGTGATAAGTATACAAAACTTAATTTCCATATACGATCGTTTTATATCCTCGATAGTTGGTTTCTCGGCTATCGGTTACTTCAGCTTTTTGTTAGCGTCATTCTGAGACAATGTGTGGCTCTGTTGAGCTTTGTTATCCTTTGTCAGAAATCACTAAACCCAAAGAGCTAGTGGAAGCCAAGCTATGTCGGGTTACTCTAATTAGGGTAATTTCACATCTACTCTAGATTTGGTTTGGATATTTGTGCACACAGATGTGAATTACTCGGATACTCGGTAACCGTTGCCGGGGTCCGGCTTGGACGTGTCCGAGAACCATCGGAGTTCTCAAGTATATTTCTAGAGGTGTACTTTTTGGTAGGGGGTGCACCCTCCTAGTCATTGTTGGAGATTTTCCTTTCCATATTTGATTCAAACCTTTAAATCTGTTTTCTTTAATTACAACGGGAAGAGTCAGCCACTCTTCACGGTGATAATTATTGATTTAGTCCATTATATCGAGTTTGGACTATTATCCTATTTAGTCCATTCTATCAAGTTTGGACTATTATCTGGTTTAGTCCATTCTATCGAGTTTGGAATGTTATCTTGTTTTATCCATTCTGTCTAGTTTGGATTTTTATTCAAACTGTTTCCATTCTTTCAAGTCTGGATGTATATTAATTATGCCTATCATCTATGTTTGGATTTGTTCTCTATTGTTCATTTCCATTTTTGTTATGTTTGGTTGTTATTTATGTGGGAGAAAGCCCGTTCCGCGTTAGCGGCATAGTCCCACATGTTATTGATTAAATACACCCCCATTTGTTTTAGAGTTTTACTCATACCAGACATTTTGTCTGACCCGAGTTGTTTATTTTCCCTAAACTCTCGAGTACTCAATTATATTTAAGTAGTCTGAGAATATCAGGTTTCTCTTTGGAGCTCTTTGAAAATGATGATTGAGCAGAGAGCTCCTTAGTTATCTAGTTATTTATTTCCATGGTACGATTATGTAGGTTTATTTTGTGTCTAAAAATGACAAGTCAGAATGTATAACTGCAAATTTGTTAGATGTAGTACTTTTGTATAACTCTAATAACTCCATATAAGGGGTAACCTTTTGTACCATGTCATTTTGTGTTATATGTAACCATTCTGTTGTGAGGTTTATATATTCCATCTTGTTCTATTCTTTATTTTACCCAAGACAACTTGCCTTTCGGACGCTTGGGCAATGACACATGAATATCATGGATGTATTAAGTGTCGTTCCTAGGAGTCATAAAGCTGGGTCATCACAGTTGGTATCATAGCATAGGTTTAGCGAACCCCTAAGCCCTAGTGGTGTAAACTCTCTAAGAATAGGATTACTAATGTCTTAGGATAAGTCTAAGAGTATAAATATATATTGAGTGCGTATTTGTTAGTGTTATAAAAATGTTTTATATTGTGTTGTTTGATCCGTTGAGTGGTATATGAATTCTGGTCGATGAGTCTGATCAGCGTTATTGATAGGGATTCCCACTTGAACAGATCTACCAATACAATATTGTTTTAAAATGGTAAATGAAATAATTTTACTTAGGAATATATTTTATATATACCAGAAGGGTTTCCAAAATTAATATAGTTGTATAGTTGAGTTGATTATTATTAAATGGTAATATTTTATTGTTATCATTTAGGATTTGTTTGGTTATACTCGTCCAGTTTGAGCATTAACTATTGTTGAATAGTTCATAAGGAATTTTCCTTAGTAAGGTATAGGTCGGGTATAGGGAACCTTGGAACGAACTCCTTGTGAATTAAGTTTCTTGGTTTGACTATAAGGTGTTCGGTGAAAGGGTTAAGTTAAAAGTCATCTATTAATAGTGTTAAGCTGAAAGTAAACTTTTAATAAAAAGTTGTTTAATATATTCTAAATGGTAGAAAAATAAAAATAAATAAATAATAAAATAAAAATTTAGGATAAATATTTGAGAAAATTTAATTATAATAAAGGAGAATTATTTAAATGTAAGTTTAACTACATCCAAATTTGTTGTATTATATCTACGATGCTATAAACTATTGTTGATTTATTGGATGATGGTTCGATTTGTTAGATTGATTGTTTAATCGAAATTAATCTGGATATTCCATTTAACCGTTTAAGTGTCATTATAGCAATTTCCACTATACCGTCATTTATTAAACATCACCCCCTAAACCTTTGGGTGTGTTATGAATGTGAGTAGATGTTTAAAATTAATTACTCTTTTTGATTAATGAGATTTGAATTTAATTATTGATATTGAATTTTAATTAATCATTTTAATTAATGGTTGGTTAAATTTAATTAATTGTTTTAACTGATAGTGTGTTGGAAATTTAGTTAGTCATTTTAAATAATGATATTTGAAATATAATTAATCATTTTGTAAATTTGACTAATTATCTTTTGGGATAATATTGTTTTAGATTTATATAAGAGATTAAAAATGTGATTAATTATCTTTTGGGATAATCATTGTTATTTTAAGTCTAATAAAAGATTTTAAATTTGATTTATTTTCTTAGAGAAAATTTATGTGGTTATAAGGTATTACAAAGAATTTTATGAATCATCCCTAGGGCAATTAATTTCGTTTTAAAATATATAAATGATGTTTATAAATGATAAATCCTTTAAAAGGAATTGTTTAAAAATAAAACTTAGTGTAAATTGTTTTGGGTTTATAGTTTAAAATGATATTTTGTTTTTGACCTGCGTTTTAATACACTTAGTATTATAAATTTATTTATTTTAAAAGAACATTTTAGAGAGTTTTTGAAAAATTTAGGTCTCGGAATGTTTGAAATAATTTCAAAAGATTTTGAAAAGGTAATAGCGGTATTATTTGGAAATATTTCTAAAGTATAAATATTTTGGAAAAGAAATTTTAAGTAGAATGCTTTTTCTTTGAATAATTCGGAGGAAAACCTTTTGATTAGTTTTATGGTAATCTAAATAATATTCTAAGTGACGATCGAATGTTTTCTTAGGCGAACATTGTGGAGTACTTAGTAAATTATTCTCCTTACCGTTGTGTGATCAAGGTGAGTTCAAAATCCGAAAAAACCCAAAGTGAGTTTTAGTAAATAAAATTGTTTAAAGTTATTTTATAAAGGGAGTTTTGAAAAGAAAAAACGAATAATTAGTTTTTAACTTCCCCTGAAGGGAACTGATTTAAAAATATTTTTGGTAAGAGATTGTTTTGATAAATGAAGTTTTACCTTTAGATAAGATAAGAGATAATTTAACACTAATTTAAATGGGTAAGATTGGATAGGAAGGTTATGATAACATTGTTTTATCAAAAAATAGATTTTATGTAAGCGTCTAAGTGGTGTAAACTAATTGGTGTTATTGGTCCAGTCCATAAACATCATCCATTTTAACACTCTAAGAGAAAAAGGTCGAGAGGTTGATTCTATTTTAAAAGACCCAAATTCTGATTAGATCTTTACCTAAATTGTGAAAAGTAAAACAAAATCTGGACTTGTATGCACTCTTAGGATATAGAAGAGTATTATACAAGTACATAAGGCGGAATAAGTTATTATTTGATGTTTTATAAAGAAATTACTTTAAAAAATATATTTTTAAACTTAGGTGAAAATTTATGAAATAATTCATAAATGATTTTGGTATTAAATAAAATACTAGATACAAATTTAAGTGATTTAGAAATATTGGTATAATTAAGAAGCCAATAATAGTGGAGTATAACTTTCAATTTTGTCTAAGTTAGTTTGGATAATCTTCTAAGTTATAACCAAAGGCTAATGAGCAAAGAATGGTATGCTTAGATAATTATCTATATTTTTGGACAATCAAGAAAGTTTTGAAACTAAGTTAGATTTGGGTGTTAGTCATTTAACATTTAAAATAATGTTGAGTGTAGTTTATTCCTTTATGGAATTTGTTTTGATATGGTTTGATTGATTGTGTGATTATATACACACACACACACCATAGTTTATAAAGTTTAAATTTAAAAACAATGGATTTTAGAATTGTTGTTTATTAGAACTTAAATCCTGGTGCTTTTGAAAAAAAAGTGATTTTGAAAATTTTGGAAAGAAATAATAATTGTTTACTCTAGTTTTTGTATTTGGAGGAACCGAAATACCAATAGATGCTCCATGTTGTTTTATTCTAGAGTTATACCATGCTTCAATTGGGAGAGCCCTCTCCTTGTCATAATTAAATTTTGGTTTTGATTTGTTCACTTTAAAAGGAATTTGAACATTATATTTTGAATATAAAAACCCGGGCATTTAATTCTAAGTTTTGGAAGTATTTTGGAAAATATTGGATGCATAGCATTTATTATAGAATATTCCCTTTATTTTGTTGCATATGTTTGTTACATTACTTTTGATTGCATCATGTTACCTGATTGCATGTGGTTGTTATAGTGTTTATATTACATATTTTTATGATAGGAAAAATATGGTTAATCAGGTTTACTGAAAAACCAAGTAAGTTAATTGATTTTCTTAGGATGTTTATCACTTCTTCCATTCCATAATAATTTTGGGGACGAAATCCTTTTAAGTGGGGGGAGTGTAACGACCCATGAATTAATCGCTTTGAATTTGAATATTTAAATCATTTTTAAATATTTAAATAATGGATTTAAATAACCAAATAAAAATCCTTTAAATAATAATTAATGATGTTAAAAATCACTTCCAAACATGTTTACAAAAATATTTAGTTCGATGTAAAATTGAAAAGGTGACCGGGAATTCGTTTTCCGAATTATCGATTTCTCGTCGGCTAAAAGTTATCTGAAATGTCATAACACTTTTATACACTAACACACATTTATATATTGCTTAGAAATGTTTAAATGCATATGCATATATGTATATATGATTAAGGAAACAAATTAAATAAAAAATCTTCCTATATAAGCTATCAAATTAAATTAAAATAAAGAAGCTTCCTTTGGAAGCTTTGCCTTCTTATAAAAGAAACAATTCTTCCTAATTCCTTTCATTTTTCCTCGCTTCTTAAAATTCACTTTCTTAAGCTTCTTAAAAAAGCTCTAATGGCCTTTTCTTTTAGCTTTGAGAAAAAAACATGGCTTTCAAAATCCTTAAAAACTTGTTTTAAAATCACACCATTTTCTTCATTTTTACCTCATTTTCTCACGGCCGTAACCTCTTCCATAATACTTCAAATCATGTTATTCTTTTTATTCATCCATAGAGAATTCCAGTGACTACAACATTCATTTGTACCGTTTTCTCAAATTTTGAGCTTAGCTATGTCAAAATATCAATTCTTTACAGAGTGTTTTCGGACCCAGAATTTCAAGTCCGAAAATGGTCCTTCTTCTTCCGACTATATCTTCTTCAAAAATAATCTAATTTGAGTGATTCTTTTTCTGAAATGATAGATAAAATAATTTTCTAAAACTTTCCTTTATATCACTTTTCAGAATCCGAGAGTAAATAGTCCAAAAACCAGTTGAGAAATGACCTATTTTCGGGTTCTGTTTTGAGAATTCAATGATTATCTAAAGTCACTCCACCTTACCAAAACAAGTTTCACTTTCTTCTCATTTCAAGGCCGAGCTTAGCTAGTGCAGTAAGGGTCAAAAACTCCATCTTTTTTCTTAGGAATGGAAGTGCTAGGTTATACCCTAATTTAGTAAGAGTTTGGATAGCTTTTCGGTGAGTAAAACTCCTAACTTTTTGGAAAAGGTTATCTTTAGTTGTATTGTATTATATATAGCTTGATTGGTTTGGATAAGATGTGATTTTGTTTATGTTTGGTTTGGACATGTATGTGTTGTGATGGCTGCAAACATGTTAAGTTATGTTAGTAAGATAAACTACTTGAAAGTTAGTAAACTTGCTAGAAAAGGTTAGTTAACAAACTAGTTAGTGAGTAAAATTTTACCCTCAAAACCAAAGTTCTTAAACTATATTCATGATCATATTTATTGCCAATGAATGTTGGTTATATGCGTTTGATGATTGTTTGGTTGTTGGTTTGGTTCATGCTTTGGAAAAGTTGTCACTTTGGTAGTTAGAGAATAAGTCGTAAGCATTATGTAAAAATAGTAGCCAAAGTTAGTTATTTTGCTAGTAAATCAACATTACATGTCGTATTATCATTCTTTACCTTGTAATGTATGCTTAAACCATTGTTTTGTGATGTTTGGTTGTGTTGATAATGTCATAAACATTTTTTCCGAACTGTTCGTATAGCGATAGTCGCTTATCATCACTTTCAGAAAAATATCTTCTTATCGAGCTTGGGTTTGTTTTACAAGTTATAAGTTTTTAGTTAATGGCATTTTCAAAGATAATTAACCATTTTAATAATGATTATTTAATTTAGTTATTTAATTATTTAATTAATAAGGGTTAAGGTTAATTAATTACTTAGTTAATGAAGGTTTTAAATTTAAGCAATCATTTTATTTAATGATGTTTAAATTTAATTAATCATTATATTTAATGATGCTTAAAGAAAATTAATCATTCAATAATGATGGATTATAATTAATTAATTTGCTAACGATGCTTTTAGATTAATAAATCTTTTTGATAAATGATTTTTATAATTAATCAACTTGTTTTAACTCGGATTAATCCTTCATTTAATGATGTTTATAATTAATAAATCATTTTTTTATAATTAGATTTAATTATTAATTAATTAATTTAATTAATTATATTTAAATTATTAATTAATTGAATTAATGATGTTTTAAAGGTGATTTACCCTTTTTAATTAAAGGTTATTATAGTTAATTAAATCAACTTAGTTAACGAAGTATAAAGTTGATTAATAAAAGTAATAAGAATGTTTTAAGTTATTAAATCCTTTTTAAAATGATGTTTAAAGCTAGTGAACTCTTTTAACAAAGTGTTTTAAAGCTAATACTTGTAAGGTGAAGCCCAAGCATGAATTCGGTTTTAAAAAGTAAACATTTGATTCGGTTATGGAACTGAATTAAGTTCCATAAAGCGATATCACTTATATGGAAATGATTTATTTGTGTGCTTTACACTAAATGTCGATGAAGTAGACTTGTCCCTATTTCGAAAGTTAAGAATAGTCGCGAGACATGACTTTGGGGTAATACTACCTTGACTTGTCCGGTATTATTGTTAACCAAGGAATAGTACAAGTTTGAATTCGATGAGTGGTGATAAGTGCATAAGACTAATTTCCATATATAATCGTTTAATATCCTCGATAGTTGGTTTCTCGGCTATCGGTTACTTCAGCTTTTTGTTAGCGTCATTCTAAGATGATGTGTGGCTCTGTTGAGCTTTGTTATCCTTTGTCAAAAATGACTAAACCCAAAGAGCGAGTGGAAGCCAAGCTATGTGGGGTTACTCCCATTAAGGTAATTTTGCATCTATTCTAGATTTTGTTTGGATATTTGTGCACCCAGATGTGAATTACTTGGATACTTGGTTACCGTCGGCAGGGTCCGGCTTGGACGTGTCTGAGAACCATCGGAGTTCTCAAGTATATTTCTAGAGGTATAATTTTCGGTAAGGGGGAAGGGGTGCACCCTCTTAGTCATTGTTGGAGATTTTCCTTTCCATATTTGATTCGAACCTTTAAATTTGTTTTCTTTAATTACAACGGGAATAGTCAACCACTCTTCATGGTGTTAATTATTGATTTAGTTCATTCTATTGAGTTTGGACTATTATCTTATTTAGTCCATTCTATCGAGTTTGGACTGTTATCTGGTTTAGTCCATTCTATCGAGTTTGGACTGTTATCTTGTTTTATCTGTTCTGTCTAGTTTTGATTTCTATTCAGACTGTTTCCATTCTTTAAGGTCTGAATGTATATTAATTATGCCCATCATCTATGTTTGGATTTGTTCTCTATAGTTCATTTCCATTTTTGTTATGTTTGGTTGTTGTTTATATGGAAGAAAACCCATTCCGCGTTAGCGGCGTGGTCCCACATGTTATTGATTAAATACACCCCCATTTTTTTTATAATTTTACTCGTACCAGACATTTTGTCTGAACCGAGTTGTTTATTTTCCCTAAACTCTTGGGTACTTAATTATATTTGAGTAGTCCGAGAATAACAGGTTTCTATTTGGAGCTCTTTGAAGATGATGATTGAGCATGCGGCTCCTTAGTTATCTAGTTATTTATTACTGTGGTATAATTATGTAGGTGTATTTTGTATCTAAAAATGACAAGTCAGAGCGTATAACTGCAAATCTGTTAGATGTAGTACTTTGTATAACTCTGATAACTTCATATAAGGAGTAACCTTTTGTACCATGTCATTTTGTATTACATGTAACTATTCTGTTGTGAGGTTTATCTATTTTGTCTTGTTTTATTCTTTATTTTACCCAAGATAACTTGCCTTTCGGACACTTAGGTAATGACACATGAATATCATGGATGTATTAAGTGTCGTTCCTAAGAGTTAGAAAGCTGGGTCGTCATAGAAATATAGTTTGATTTCAATGAATTGGCTAAGAAAAATTATTCACTAATAATGTTTTCTATATATGTAGGCAATACCGAAGGTAGTCTTAGTTGAATTATGGAGGGAGAGGAACAATCGATTGTAAAGGAGAAAGGTTAAGGAAATTATCTTGACTTGTGTTTAAGCTATCATGAGGAAGATAATTATGTGGAGTGACAAAGAAATTATCGCAACAAATGATAAAATAATTCACAGTATATGGCTTGGGTTTTGTATTTAACCACCAAGCGTTTTTGTATGAACTATTTATTTAATTTATTAAGTGTGATAAGGGCCCTTATTAAAAGACCCTACTTAAATTCTAAAAAAAAATTGATTTTTTTATTGTATGGTCATATAGAGTTTGAAAATATGTTTCCCAGTTTTAGCTCCTCTATTTAGCAAGAAATTTGTATCATGCTATTTCGTTTTCCTAATATAGTAATATTTTTGAGCAAGTATATTGTAATAATATTAAAACTGTAAAAGGAAAATGTATCACATTTATTACAAAATAGTGTTTTGGTATGTGCATAGATTTTTTTCTTATGTGTGTATGTGGGAAGGAAGATGTTTTTCCATTATTCACCTTAGTTTCAAACTATAACTTAGGATTTGTGAAGCATGTAGTTAAACAAATATAATAATAATTTTGAGCTATATATCGTTAATATTCATAGAGAAAGAGATGCATTTATTAATATTAATCAAAGAGAATGGAATAAATATAGATTTATCACATCTTAGATTTAAATGAGATACTTTCTGATTATGCAAGGATTTTTTTTACAAGAAAAGAGCCACAGGTCTATATTTTTGATGTTGTTATAAGAAAAGTCCATGTATAATTGAATATGTAAATTTGGTCCCTATTTTAAAAAAATAGAAAATGCAAGGTGCCTTACACTTTTCTGACAGAAAATGCAAGGTAACTTGCAGTTTTTTTTTTAAAATTTTTTTGAAATTTTTTAAAAGCTCAAGTTAACTTGCACATTCTATCAGGAAACTGCAAGCTAGTTTGCGCTTTCTGATTTAGAAAAATTAGGGACCTAATTTACATACTCATTGCTATAGGAACTTCTCTTGTAACAACATCAAAAATAGGGACCTGTTGTGCAAAGCCCCTTGCAACATCAAAAACACCTTGCGTTTTCTACTTTTCAAAAATGGGAACCATATTTATATATTCATTTCTATAGGGACTTTTCAAAAACAAGGACATGTAGCTCTTTTCTTGAATTGAAAATGCGATATTAATCATTTGTTATGTAAGTAAATTTTGTTTCTATTTAATTTATTTATTTTTAATGCGGAAAGGAATATAACTTCTTTGTTTCCTTTTAATAATAAGACACTAATAATGAATAAATTGTAATCATAGAGAGTGAAAAAAGGTAAGTCTGTAGCATTTCAAATTCATAAAACAGTGTTTATTTAGGTATGTACATAGTTTTCTTTTTTACCTGTCCATGTGGGAAGGAAGAAAATTTCCCATTATTCACCTTACTTTTAAATTGTAACGTAGGATTTGTGAAGCATTTAGTTAGGCAAATATAATAATGATTCTAAGCATGTATATATTGGTGGAAATTTTCAATATATGGGTCACATATGTAAAATAAATGTGTTATGCTATTTTGGTGTAAAGCCTAATTAAAGTGATCAAATTTTGAATTAAAGTTAAAAGGTTTAAGGATATAGTTGTCGTGATATTAATATGTAGATACTTGAGTAATTCTAATTTGTTGAAGGGCCAAATTAGAAAATGTCAACATTATAAATAAGGGATTATGGTCCCCAAATTACACAAGCTCTAGTTGTTCTCCTAATCTCTTCTATGGAAATATCCAAATTACACAAGCTCTAGTTGTTCTCCTAATCTCTTCTATAGAAATAATTTAGATCTAGGGCTTGTTTCAATTTAGAAGACCAAATCAATTCTTTTTCTCTTTAAATTAACAACTATGGATTCAGGTACGACTTATGCTAATCTATTTACCTTCCTTAGATTTCTTTTTAATAAAATCAATATAGGTCACATATTCAAACCTAGGGTTCATGATTAAATCCTAAAGTATATTGAAATCCTAACAAGTGGTATCAGAACCACCCATTAATGATTTCATTGGGAATTTTTTTTACTATGAGTAAGTTTTGAATTAAACTTCATTTAGATGTCATTAAATTTCACAAAAGTTTCAGATTTGCTGGATCTATGTGTAGCGATTCGAAAATTCGAACACTTCGAATATCGTAACGTTCTGAAATATAATTAAGTGTTACAAATATGATTTTATAACCTTGTTAAACATTATTTAATTAATAAATAATGATAAGAAACTTATTTTCGAAAATTGGTTACAATAATATATTCTTCGAAGAAAAATCGATAATGTGACTGAAATCGGTTTATCGATAAACAACTTTTCGATCGATATAAGTTGTTCGAACTCTTGTGCACTTGACTAGTGATCAAATGAACATATTAGCAACTAATTAACACACACCTCTTCATAAAGCTTGTAAGGTTCTACAAGCTTCCATATGGATAAGAGATATTACCATAAGAGGGGTATAATGGTAATCAACATAAAGGAGAAATTGTAACGACCTAGAATTTCACTGCTTTGATTTGTGAATATTTAATTAATTTTAAGTATTCAATATATATGTTTTATAATGAAAATAAAACTCTTTTTAATAATAAATAATAATGGTGAAATAGTTTTTAAAATTTGTTTACGAAAATATATAGTTCGATGAAAAACAGAAAATGTGACCGGAAAACAATTTTCCGAATTTTTGACGTTTTATCGTATAAAGTTGTTTGTAATGTTGTGTACACTTTTGTATATATATATATACACATATACTAAGTATATAATGTGGGATTAATAATATATATTAAGGTTAACAAACTTAATTAAGTTAAGATAATCATCGATGTGACACATTGGCAACTAAAATATTAAAAGTCATGTCATTAGAGACATGAAATGACATAAGGGCAACCTCAGGTACTTATATTCATAAATGCATGTGGTGTTAGGAGGAGACATGGATGCATGCATGGGTGAGGTGGTGTGTAATGAGAGGAGGGTAAAGTACAAGGGTATTTTGGTAATCTCACTTGTTTACATATTATAAAAACTATTTTTTTTTCAAATTCTTTTTCCATTTTCTCATTTTCTCTCTTCCATTTTCTAACTTCATAAGCTCTAAGGTAATTTTAATGGCTTCTCTTACATGTTCTAAGTACTAAAATCTTTCTTTTCCATTTAAAATCTTAGTAGAAACTTGTTTAAAATTCCTCTTTCCAATTTCAAAATTTCTTTTATTTTACCCGAAATGATTTCGGCCATAACTTCTTACAGAAAACACCAAAACTAGATTTTCCTTTTTTCAAACCATGTACATTTCTAGTGGCTACAACTTTTTAGTTTACTACCTTCTCTTCTTTCGAGCTTAGATGCTCCAAAAATTCATTTTTTTTGCAATAGTGTTTTTTAACCTAGATTTTGATGTCCGAAAATACCCTCATTGTTTTGGCCATAACTTCCTCAAAATTTAACTTTTTTGAGTAATTCTTTTTTTAAGTGATATAGGAAAGAATAATTTAAAACTTTCCTTTTCACCACTTTACCAAAATCCAAGATAAAAAGGTCCAAAAGTAGACTAGAAGTTGACCTATTTTTGAGTAGAATTTGTGGTTTTCCAAGCTTCCCGAATTTCAAAGTGTATCAAGTTTTCAAAGGATTTCCGGTGAGTAAACTATGAATTTTTGGGAAAGTTTTTACTTTTATTTTAGTTAATATATTGTGTGATGTGATGATTAGTATTGGTTAATTTATCATGTGATGGTTATACACACACACACTTATTGCTTGGATATGTAAGGACATTAGACTTGAATGTGAAGTCTAAATGGTTAAAGATTAGATCTTGCTTATGTTTGTGACAAGATGTTATCCTGGATGTTGTGCAGTTAATGCCCCGCTATTACCCCGTTATAACTCTGCTATATCTCGTAGCGGATTTCAACCGCTACGATTTTTCCATATAGCCCCAAATATAGCTTTTCCTCTTTAAGCCCTGCTATTTCCGCTATATCCCGTTATTCCCGCTATATTCCGCTATTTCCGCTATATCTTCTTTAAAAGAAATGAATTGAAAATTGACATTTATACATTATAAAAATTATGAAATTAATTTATTTAATTGAATTTGTAATATATTTTTAGAAATAAAGATACTCTAATATTCTACTAAATTCAATTATGTTATATAATAGTTTTACGTTTATTTACAATATATTCGCATATGTTTTTATTTAAAATTATTTATGTATTAATTATAATTCGATTGAATGTTAATTTTTCATTTAATTGCCATTTATATATTTGTAAAAACATTAAGTACGAGTTTTATATGCTATTTTAGAGTCATCCGCTACATCCCGCTATATCCTCGCTGTATCCCCGCTATGACTTTTTGCACCTCCACCGCATTGAATCTACCGAGCGTTTTAACTGCACAGCCTGGATATTATATTGTGTATGGACTTGGGTATGTATTGTATAAGCTAAGAAGAAGTTGGTACCTTTGTAGGGTATCAGAGAATTTGGAATCTTGTGTAAGAAAGTTATGGTTTTAGTTTTTAAAAATCGAATATTTGGTTAGATTTAAACTTGTTTTAGTTTTAAATGCTTATTTTTTTAGAAAGTTAGTGAGCTATAAGGTAAAGTTTTTAAAAGAAGGATAGAAACAAGTTAAAGCTTTCGGGTATCCATAGCGATAGTCGCTATGGATGTAGTTCGCTCAAAATTTTGATTTTTGCAAAGTTTTGTTTTTACACTTCAAATTATTTTGCGAATATTTTGTAAACTAAATAATAATGTTTTTAAAAGTTAATTAAGGATTTAATAATTAATTGTTAATTAATTAGGTTTTAGTAATTGATAATTAATTAAACGTTAACAAGGTTTATTAACTTTAATTAAATAAAGATTAGTTCTTAATTAATTATCTTTTAAAGTTAAGATTTAATTAATTAATTATTAATTAAGTTAATTAAGTATGGGTTAAGTAAATTATTTATATTTAATTTATCATTAATTAAATATAGAATTAATTATTAATCAAGGGTTTAATTATTTGATTAAAGATTTAATTTATAATAATTTATTTATTAAAGGTTTACTTTATTGTTTAAGTTTAATTAAATATTATTTAATTAATTAATTGGGATTAATTAACATTTAATGAAGGTTTCATTAATTATTAATAATTAATAAAGGATTAATTTGGGTTTAATTAATAGTTAATTATTGTTTAACTATTTAATTAAATTAAGTTAAGATTCAATTAAAATTAATTATGATTTAAATAAGGATTTAACTTTTAATTAATTACTTTTAAAAGGGTTTAATAGTTTTAAATCCTTTGGTTTTTAAAAGTAAAATGGTTCAAAGGTACTTCTTTTTCAAAGATGGTTTTGAATACAAGTGATTCAAGTGTTGATACCATTAAGAAACCATATAATTGTGAATGAGTTATAATGTAGATTGTTGGGTTGTTTGGTAATGTGTTAGCAGAATAAACCACCGTTCTTGGTTGAATTGTTTGGACATCTGTTTAGTAGGGTCAATCACCATCCTGATATTATGTTATTTGGATATGTATATGCTAGTTAGTTCATATTAACATGTTATTCCTTGATTTGGATATGAGTTGTATTTACATATATGTTGATCTATGTAAATAACTGTTAAGTGAATTGAAATGGAAATTGAATGCTAACTTAAAATAGTACTAATGGGACTTTTAAGCCTCTTTTCGAATTACTAAAGTATGTTTTTGAATTAACTATAATTCTTCAATCAATTTGGGTTTTAAAGGTTATAAATGGTTTTCAAGTTTTATTATTATTTTATAAAGTTATTTTAAATAATATCTTGTTTTCAAAAAGGGGTTTATTAAATAAAAGGTTTTACCTAAAGTGATTTACAAATGATATCTTGAAAATGATATTTTATAAAGGAGATTCTATAAAGGAATTATGAAGGAAGATTTTTAAATAGTTTTAAAAATAGAAAGAGATTTTATAAATCATTTTAGATATTTTTGAAAGACGTTTTAAATCAAGTTTGAAAATTTGAAAAGAGGTTTGAAATGTGAAGTGAACTTATAAAAGAATTTTTATAAGGAATAAGTGAATAGGTTTTATAAAGTGAACGAGTTTTATAGTAAGTGATGTTTTGAAAGGGAATGGTTTGGCCATTTAATATGGAATGTGAGAAGAGAGAATTTCCAAACGTTTTTGGTAAATGTTTATATTGTTTTTCCAAGTTAAAGGGATGTAAGGGATTTGGGAAAAGTGTTTTAGAAAAGATTCTTTAATAAAGTTTTATAAAGTGATTTTATTAATTAAAGATTAATTAATAAAGGCTTAGAGGATCCCATATGGAATTGAATCAATGTTTGATTGTTTGTTTATTTGATAGTTAAATAACCAGCTATCTAATCTGGACCAAAATGTAACTTTGGAAATATTTAGGAGAAACACAGAAATTATACGGTACAGTTACCGTCGGTGGTGCTATATTGTAATAAATTCGTTTCGTTCTTCTAGGATAAATGATAAGGAAATCCGTCCACTAACAGTTAAGAGGTGAACTCCGCTCTTATCTTTTATCTGCTTATTTCCTAAAGAACTGGGGTTGAGTTTATCGGAAATTATCGAAAGTTATTTCGAAGAGACCGGGATCGGATCTGTTATCCGAAAACCACTTTTTTCCAACTTAAGCGTTTCGACCTGAAGACATCTTGAAAATATGGAATCGAAGATGGAGCATTGAAGTGCAAGGGCTACTTGCTACTAATCCTGAGGGTGATTCCAAAATGGATGTAGTAGAAGTAGTGCCTTCGGTTTGTCCTTATCCTAGACAACTTGTATGGATGAATGCTAGCATTGCATTGATGCCTGGAGGGTAGTGTTAGCATTTCAAGTTGGTTTGCTATATAAAAGGTAAACGTAGCCTCAAGCCTCATCAACTGAGAAGACTAAAACAGGGCATGCAATTGGGCTAAGTGGGTCGCTCCCATTAGGGTATGTCATCATCTTTCTAGATTACCCTATTTTGATGGATTTGGTTGTGCATGAGAGATCTCGATTAAGGTTGGAAGACCGGGATGATGACATATTCGGTACTACTAGTCAAGTAGTAGGCCGGTTCTGTGTAGAAGGGTCCAAGATGTCCTTGTCAGATCCGGGTGCATTGTTCTAGAGATGTACCCATCGGAGATAGTTCGTTACCTAGTCATAGTATGGAATCCATTTTCCAATACGGGCTTTTACGGTTTTGATTGTAAAGCCTAGTATGCTGGAATTTAATTAATATAACAATTTTGGCTAATATTAATAAGTATCTGTACATTAGACATTATTATAATATCTCTAGATTTTCTATAAAAGTGTTTAGTTATCGTAAGGTAAAAACCCATCCGTGTTTATGTGCGGGGGGTCTTACGAGATACCTTTGATTTTTAAAAGGTTTTGAAATGTAATAATCAAGTTGTTTGAGTTTACTCACACCAGACCCATGTCTGACCCAGAGTTTTTTTTCTTTCCCTAAAACTCTTGGGTGCTCAAACTTTTATGAGTAGCCAAGTAGTTCAGGTTTCCACGGATGCATTTTGGAGGAGCTCGGAGCAGGAGGCTTCATCGATAGCTAGTTATTATCTTGTTTTCGCTATATATTATGTATTCTATATCTGATGTATAAGGACAGGCTGTTATAACTGTTCTAGGTTAGAATTGTATTAGTGTAATTCTGATGTATTTTTTTTGAAATGACTTTGTAAAGTATTATGTTGATTAATATATATTATTCCGTTGCATTGTGAGATTCTGTGATTGTTTAGTTTCTTCTATCTCCTTTCATTCTCCTAACAATCCGTATTTCCGGCACTTAGTTGTTCGGCACGTGAATACCGCGTATGTATTAGTGTCGACTTCTAGGGTTCGAAAAGGTGGGTCGTTACAGAAATGATGGGAGGTGAGTCTTCCATGGCATGGAGGGGGGTGAATGCAAGCTTAGGAAATACTATTCTTGTGCCTATATAAGGAGAGGCATACCTTTGAGTTATAATCACAAATTCACAAAGCTTAGAGTAAGAAAATTCATGGCTTCTTCTTCTTCTCCTATGTTCTAAAGAAAATATTTGCAAATCTTGTCCAAATCATCTCAAATTTGGAGTGAAGTCTTAGGGGAAGATTATAACATCCTCCACCTAGTTAGAAGTTGAAGAAGCAAGGCACA
This sequence comes from Allium fistulosum, assembly GCA_030737815.1. Taxonomy (NCBI): domain Eukaryota; kingdom Viridiplantae; phylum Streptophyta; class Magnoliopsida; order Asparagales; family Amaryllidaceae; genus Allium; species Allium fistulosum. Next base: position 1,184,467,590 of record CM060904.1, on the reverse strand, counting down.
ACTCACCCCACTTGGAATGGCTGTAAGCAATTGTTTGGGAAGGAAGACGAATTCAAGTGTAAAAGCAAGGAGAAGGAGGAGGGAAAGGTGGTTGCAAAGTGAAGGTTTGACTTAGGTTCTTGAATCTTGGTTATTTTTGGGTTAAAGGTGAGTTAACACCTCTCTTTGAATGGAAAATATAACGTATATATGTTGTATTTTGATTGTGTTTAAATTGTTGATTGCTGTTGACATATGTTTAAACATTGGTTTGAATTCTTACTTTAAAAGTAAATGACATATGTGATCCATGTATATGGACTTGAAAAAACTTGGAATGGACTTGTATGACACATAGGATGGTCTTGGAACAAAGCACATGGGTCATAGTTGAACATAGGTTTGAATATAACTCGAATTTAGAAGTGCACTTATAACGATAGTCGCTATAGATGCAGTTCGCAATAGATGCAGTTTGGAATTGTCTAGTATTCGACGATTTCTATGGAACTTTGTATAGAGATACTTATGGGTTTCTCACCATATTTATAATGTTTTATATGTATGTTTGTTGCTATTAAAAGCTTAGATAGTAAAAGGTTAAGTAACATCTCAAAAATGACAAAAACTTCACTTGTGCAAAACTGCCCCGTTTAGGTTTGATTTTTGGACTTAAAAGGTTTGAAAAGATATTTAAATATAATTATTTTATTTCATTCTTTTTACAAGTGTTTACTAACTATTATTATAGTATTTTAAAAGTGGTTTGAGGTCTTTATGAATTTTTAAAGAAGAGATTTTTATAATAAAACATGTTCTTTTCCAAGTTTTAAATATTTTACGAACTTGTTATTAAAAAGAAATATTTTGGATAAATGTTTTAAAACCTATTATAAGTATTTTCAAGTATTTCGAAAGTATATACAAATGTTTCCAAAAAGGGGCTAAGAATTGCTTAGTGGTTAAATGGTTTTATTTTGCGATTACTTGTTGAAAAGTAATTAACTATGCTTAACACTAAAAGCCGATGAAGCAAGGCTTATTTATTTATGAGAATTAAGATTGATGTTCGAGTAGGGATGGAGCAGTAGAGCCCTAACCTACCGGGTTTCCTCTTGACTGAGGGATAGTAAGTCAGAAAATGTCGGAAATGTGTTAATCGTGTTGATTTTTTCTTGTTTACGGAAATCATTAATACTATACTTAACATTAAAAGCCGATGATATAGACTTATCTATTTGTGAGATTCAAGAATGAAGTGTCTAAGCGAGGCTTTGATGTAACCAGTGCTCTAGCTAAACTGGCTTCACTCTTGGACAAGGAATAGTTAAGTTGGAATGTTGGAAATGAGTTAAGCGTATGAATATTGATTTGTATAAGCAATTGTTTTGACTACATAATCGATTATCGAACTTGACCAAATTTTGACTTAAGGAGTTATAGAAAGACTTTGCGATTTCGTATCAATGAGAATCCTCGGGGAGGAGCATTGGTACGAAATGTCTTTAGCTTTCGCTTACTTCTGAGAGAACCGGAATTGAGTTAACTAAGAATTCATCGATTGGTTTTGGCGAGTCCGGTAAGCGAGAAGAGTGTACTCATATGAGATGACTCAAACCCGTAATCACTTCAAAACTATGTACTCGATCTATGTTCTGGAAGCAGTTGTGACGTGGAATGTTATTGAGTTGAACTATTTGTCCTAAGGTTAAGTCTAAGGGAAAGGTCGGTGTTAAAATTTCAAACGATGCTATCATGATGGACTATCTTGAGGAGTATTCCAAGAGAGAGGATAGCATTAGCATTTGTCAGAAGACTTATGCGGGGAACCTATATGGGGTTCGAGATCTGTTAGAGATGCCCGAATCCATGTAGTGGTTCGTGATCTGTTCGAGATGATGGAATCCATTTGGGGATTTTTGTTCTCTTCGAGCGATGAAGAGTCATGTAAGAGATGCCGAATGTAGCCTCGACATTGGGGAAATGACAAAAAACAAAGAAGGGGCATGGCTAGAGGGGTTTAACTGACCTCAAGGGCATATCAACTCCATATCTTGAGATGCTTGTCGATTGTTACTAGCGGGAGTTGATATGACTCAGACCACACACCGAGGGTGGACTAGTTAAGTTTACCTTAGACTATATCCTATCTAGAGGTATACGATGCTTGGAAGGTAGTTTCTGATCCTTGTCATGGAGATCCGCTTCAATTTTTGGAGGCGTCTCCATGGAAAACAATCCATATATGAACGCGTCTTAGCGGTATTGATTATATACCTATTACTGTTGTGGCGTTCACACAACAGCTATTTGATATGATTTATGTGTTACACACTAGACATTATCTATCATATCACTATATGTTAATCTAAATGAATGGTTGGTTTCATTTGAGGAGAAAACCGTTATGGTAATCCATACAGTCGCAACAAGGTGTTATTATATGTTACCCTTATTTCTTAAGTTTCTTACGCCGGTTTACCAGCCTGATCCCGATGTTATTTTCTTATAATGCTCGGGTCAACCCCGCGTATGTTTCCAAATTTAGCTACGAATGCTTTGGAGTTTATGGAGAAGAGTTAGATGATTCCCTTTCGTAGTATTCTTATTTACGCTGCATTTCTGTATTGTATATATCGGCATTGTAAGGATAGATAGTTATAATCGTCCAGGCAGATGATAGTACTTAGGTTTTGGTAACTTTGAAATTTTAGTATTCAGAGTAATCCTTTATACTGTTCCTTTGATATTATATATTACCGTTCCGTTGTGAGATTCTGATGTTGTGTTCTTTCTCTTCCTTATTCTGTTTCCTTTCCTTTTCTTTTAACCTAACTTTCTATCTTTCCAGCACTTGGGTGCTCGGCACACTAATACCGTGGATGTATTTAGTGTAACATTCAAGGGATGAAAAGTTGGGTCGTTACACTATGTATCGAGGTTTTTTTAATGATGATTTTGGATTTGGTTTAGTATCATTTTTTTTCCTATAGATTGTAAATTGAAAGGTGATTTGTTAAACTGTTTTGGTGTAGAAATATAGATCTAAATTATCTGTATGTTATTTATGAAATAAGATAGAATTTGAAAATCATTAAATTTTTTGGGAAATAATATAAATTCCTCTAAATTTCGGAAACAACTTATGTTGGTTAAAGCATCCACATGTTTATTATTGTATATTTTGTGAATAAGTTGTGAATTTTAATGTAAGGAATAGTTTGGATCTTATATTGATAGTCATTTTCTTTAGTGTTTATTAATGGTATGGATAGATATACATAATTTAGAACTATTTATGCAACAAATATTAATCCGATTCTATGACTATTTCACCTAACTTAACTTTTGATTAAGTAATTTGGATATATATAAGGTATTTGGGTTATTTCATAAATTTTGATTAATTAGAAATAAAGTATGCTCCTTTAAGGTGTTTATGTTTATGTTTATATTATTATTGAAATAAATTTTAATATGACACTAATTTACATTTTAGACCATATAACGTCAATTGCATTTATTTTTATCATAAATGCATTAAATGTGCTTATTGTGGTAATAAATTAATTAACTTATTATCATAAATGCACTAAATACGTCAGTTGCAATAAAATTAATGATGCAACATTTTTGTATTTGGAATAAGAAAAGGCATATGGTTTATTATTTGATGCATTTATGTTTAATAGATACAAATATTTTATGTGTGTGACCCATGCTCGTTGAAAATATGTTTCACTTTCTTGCGTCGGTTATCATAAAATAAAAGGAGCAGCAGTTTTCATATTTTGCCAAAATGCATGGTTACTGACATTAATTAAGTATTCAAATAATAAACTAAAAATAAAGTAATACCGTAACATTCTATATAGCTATATTATGGTTCAAAAATATATCATAGCTACTACATTCATTCATATTATTTAGTACAACATTTACTATATCATTTATATATAACTTAATGTGGCATTTAATTATAGCATTCATTTGTGACGTTTGTCATGCAATTTTTTTATGATGCCTTGTATCGTGTTTATTTGGGGGAATGTCATGAATATAACCACATATTTAAAGCAAAATATTATAACAACTATGATTAAAACATGTTGTGCCACGGTTATAATTTTGAGATTTTCAAGTGTCATTTAGACCTAAAGCATTTTTGGTAATGTTTTATATCACTTGAAATATATTGAGCATACACTAAGAAATAAATTCAAATATATTTTTGGTGTCTGTTTGCAAACTAATTGTAAATATTCTACATTCCAAGTGTGCTAATTTAAATAAAATGTCACCAAAGTGACCTCTCTTATTTTAGTTGTTCATGAAAATATTTGATATTTATGTGTATTTATTCATGTGGATATTAGTCGGCCCAAAGGAAGACTAATATTTGGATGGATCACTTACACATATGTGATGATAAATATGTGATAATTATAAGGTTTTACAAGTGAATAACTAATCGGTCCAAAGAAAGATTTTTATTTGACTTGAATTTATTGTCAGTGTTTGATCATTACAACAAGATTATCACTTATAGTTAATATTACTATCCAAAGACTTAATATTAATGTTGCGCTAGGTATCTTGAGAAGAAACTTACCAATTATTTGAATTTACTATGGTTGATGTTTGGATATGACCATATACGATTAATCTTTATTTTTTGTTCAATTTTCAACTAATTTGACTAAAGTGTCTGCTAATTTTAATAATGTTCTATCTTGTTTGGGACTAATTCTAAGGATTAGTAAGAGAATATGTTTTTTCTTGACTTCGTGGATCTAGCTCTGGCAATTAGGAGGATCACAACCACCCCTATTACAGTTGAATGTTCTTATAATGTTATGAAGAACATTGAGAGGTGAGATAATTCAAATTGCAAGAGTCAAATGATCATAATGTATAATATTTTAAAAGATTTCAAGGGTGTGATATCCGTAGGGATAATCCATTTAAAGGAGTTCTTTACAAACTGAAAAGTGTTTTTCCAAAAACGATAAGGGGAACAAGCATGCTTTATATTGCTTGATTTCATAAATTTTAAGTAAGGGAAACATAAATAAATACTGTGTGGAAAGATGTTGCTTCAAAAGTTAAAGACACTCAAGTTATTGTTAATTTTTTTGGTACTCTCTTTATTCACGGTATAACCATTTTAAGATTATTATTAATTATTATTTTTCAAGCATAAAATGACCTCTTTTTGAGCTCATTTTGCATTGTGAAAAGAAGAAGAGAGATTAAAGCATGATAAGATAAAAAGTACCCATTTAACGTACATTGTAAATAAATGTATAAATAAGGATAAAGAAGCCGCTAAGGATCTAAAGCAAAGACATAACCTACAAATATATTTATAGTTTTTTTCTTTTGTGAAATCTTTGGACATATAAAAGGAATTTTGCTAGATTTACCCATGTCTTGTCCAAAAAGATATGCATCTTGTTTGGATTTGTTTGAATTTTTGCTATATTGTCACACAGACAGATTTCGGTTTCTAATTTTTATATGAACAAATTTGATTATTATTGTTCCTTCAGAAATAATAAGATTAATCTATCAATAAATTCATACATTATTGAAATTGAATATCTTGAAATTCATGATAAATACCACTTATAATGAAGCCTTGAATTTGGACATAGTGATTGGTGTAATTATTTATTCCATCTTACTAAATAATTCTAGATTGAAAAACTAAAGATAGCAAATACTTTATTGATATTTTAAAGGACTTAAAAGTTACAAGTTTTATAAACCCATACAAAGGAAAAAAATTTAAGATGGGAAATACTACAATTTTTGAGGATGTTGAGTTTGGTTTCAAGGAATAAAGTATGGGTCATTGTCTTTAAGGAGAATCATTATCTTTGATTCAACCACAGTTACTTTTTCAGATAATGTATAAGGTTTGTCTGCATTCATTGACAAGAAGTAAATTAGGAATTATACTAAGACAATATTAAACATAATTTTAAAGTATGGAGAATCATTATCTTTGATTCAACTATAGTTACTTCTTCAGATGATGTATAGGATTTGTTTCCTTTTATTGACAAGAAGTAAATTAAGAACCATAATAAGACAAGGTTAAACAAAATTTTCTTCAAATTAAAGTTGATGTTTCAAGAAACCAAACTCAACAACCTTAGGTGTGTAACGATCCACAAATTTATCAATTTGATAACTTAAATTTATTTTTAACTATTCAAATATAGGCTTTTTAAAACATAGATTATGATGTTTTGAACAATAATAATGGTAATCTTATTTTGAATAAGTATTTACAAAAAATATAAACTTTGAAAGAATATCAATAAAATGGTCAAAATTGTTTTATCAATAAACAACTCTATAATTATCAGAAGTCGCACACGGAGCTAGATACACTTATTTATTCATTTAAACATGAATATGAAATAAAAATATTTATTTTATATTTGGGAAATAAAATTGTATTTATAACATCATCAATAATGACATCATATTTAATAATTGATTTATGAATTTAAATTGAGATTTAATGATTTAATAATTATTATAATTATTCAAATAATTGTTTTTATATGATAATAATTCATTTCAATTAGTTATGAAGTGACAATAAATCATTTATAACAATAAATCATTTATAATAGTTTTATAAAGATATATATATTTGACTTGAAATTATAAGGAAAATTTATATCGCTTTATCGATATAATAGCACTTTTTGTAAACTTGTTTAATGTTAATTTATATGGTTTTATAAATCAAATGTGATCATTTTAATGAGTTAAAAATGATAAGAAATTAGTTTTCAAATTTTCTTTACATTTATATGTAATTTAATTAATAAGTGAAAATGTGACCGGGAATCAGTTTTCAGATTTTCAATGGTTTAGCGAACGAACGTTGTTCAAAGTTGTTGCAACCTTGTTTATATATCTTGTGCACATGTATAATACACATATACACACCCTAACATATACATGTACCTATATATATACATAACACATATATACATTTATATATACATACATTGTAAAAATTATCTAAGATATTTTAGAAAACTTATCCTTAAGCTATGCAAAGTCAATGCACATGCCATGAAGTGAAATGATGGAGGCACATGGGGAGGGGGATAAACATGTGGAATGATGGGAAAGGAGGGTTGTGGGTTGAGGGTAGAAAAAGAAATGCACATTTAGATATTTTTCACACATTTTTGCCTATAAATACAAGGCCTTAGCTCTCTCATTTCATTCATCCATTCACTTCTTCTTCCTCCTTCTTCTTAAAGCTCTAAGATCTCTTCTTTAATGGCTTCCATGCCTTGAAAAAATATTTGCAAAGTTATGGCAAAATAAAGTAAAATATATACACATATATATACAATGCCATTCCACCTCAAAACCAAGGCAAATCACTCCAGATCTCCACTCAAAGCTCACGGCCACACCCATATCCATGCTTGGTCGAGCCTACTTCCACTTGCAAGCATAGGCCGAGCCTTCCCAATGGTTTAAGGCTCGATTTCATAGGCTTTGATTCGATCGTAGCGAAGCTATAGTTCGTTTAAATAAGTCTATTATCCAATGAAAGTGAGAAACTCTATTTATATTATGATATTTTGATGATATATATGTTTGGCTATGATTGGTTGTGATGATTGTGAACCATGTTTGGATATGATAATATGTTTGTTTTGTTATGGGAAACAATTCACGTTTAATACACGTCGAATATCTCGATGGAAATCACTTTCCTTTAATAAATGAAATGGTGCATATGAGATTGTTAAACCTCTTTAAAATGGTTTAAAATGATTTTTAAGTGTTTTATAAACACTAAAACCCAATTTGGTGAAGTTTGGAAGAGTTATGAAAGTTGAGTCAAAAATAGGCGCGTCGAGTAATGGTAGTTCGCGATTTCACGCCATTATAGTTTAAATCCATTTATACGATGGAATCAGAGTCAGAATTCTTTGTAATAAGAATTTTCCAAACTATTATAATAATTATTTTCAAACAAAGGAAAAGGATTGAGATTTCGTTTAGTAGATTTTGAAATATGAGCAAATCATGTTTTCAAAATAGTTGTGCTTTGGCAGTTCAGAAACCAAAGCGATAAATTCTTTAAAATGAATATTTTAAATTCTTTAAAAATGTGGAATAAATTCTATCAATATGTTAAAATGTTTTAAAAGAGATTTGAGGTATAAAAATGGATTTCTATATGATTTAAAATTGTTTTGATCAAATAAGCCTTAAAAGCGCTATTCGCAACACTTTTTGCAGCGGTTTTTATTAACTTTTGAAATATGGCTTTAAACTTAAGTATTCTTTCCCAAATCTTTTATAAATGTTTTCAAATAAATAATTAAGTATTTTGAAGATGATTTGGAGGTTTTATAATTTATTTTAAAGACTTTAAATAAATGAGTTAAAAGCTGTTATAATTAAGAGATTTAATCCTGGCTCTAAAAGCTGATGAGTAGACTGGATTTTTCTATTCGTGAGATCAGGATGTGAGGTGCTTAAACTAAGGAGATGTTTAGACACAACCAGTGCCCTGGCTCACTTGGCCTCTTTCCTGGGCGAGGAATAGATAAGGTTGAAATTTCGGAAACGAGGCAAGTATAAAAGATTCAAATTTATAAATTTAATACAACTTGGATTGTATAGAAATAATCTTCTTGTACTTGGTATTAAATTCCAAGGAGGGAACCCGTACTATCTATGTGAATTTAAAAGGCGATTTCACCGTTATTCGATGGATGATAAAGGTTGAAAACAAAAATTGATGTTGAGTAGAATTAGTATAATTCTTATGGACCCTTCTTACTCAATAAAGTTTTGCAATGTGATTTATGAGAAATGATTTTGATTTGGTATTTCCAAAGTTAAAGAGAGGTTTAATGATTCCGTATATACTGGAAAGAAATGTTTAAAAGATATATATCTCTAGAAGATATTTTTTGATAAAGAGAAAGTAATTAATCAAATGATAAGCACCAATTTACTTAACATATTTTTATTGATGATTGGTTCGAAGGAACCAAAATTAGATTTGTGTGATTTCTATCTAAAAACCACTTCGAACCAAATTACGCATTCGAAGATGAATACATGGAATGATACTAAATGGAATGATGGTCTGCTTGTCACTAACCCTCGGGGGAAAATTCCCATAACATATATATATGGCAGTAGTATCTTCATTTGACCTTCGATGCAAGAGCTGCTCACTACTAATCCTAAGGGTGATTCCTAATAGGATGTAGTTGGTGATTTCCTTCGGTTTGTCCTGTTCCTGGACAACTTGTATGAACGAATGTCTGATATTGCATTTCTAACATACACGTACATTGATTTTTGCAAACGTACATCTGCTTGGTGGTATAGGAAGTAACTCTCCTACACTTAATACCCTTCACTGGGACGTACGAGCTCAGAGGTTGTACATTTGTGGAAATTAATAGTGTGATGGAATTGGCGATGTGGCATTCAAAGTGGAATGTGCTATGTGAAAGGTAATTGTTACGTCGGGCCTCATCACTCGAAAATGGCTTAAACAAGGCATGTCGTAAGGTTATGTGGTTCGCAACCATTAGGTTATGGTCATCACCTTTCTAGATTACCCTCTATATATGGGGTATGTTGTGTATGCTATGAGAGCTCTTGGATAGACCGGGAATGACCAGGGTGATATCATATTCGGTTCTATCGCCAACCAGATGGATTTGCGGGTAGGCCGATCTTGCCACGTGCAGAGGTTTCAAAGATGTTGATCCTCGATACATCCCTCTAGATATGTATTGTATGGAAGGTAGTTCCTTACTTGCCATTGTATGGAAATCCATTCTCCAATAAGTGTCTTCGTACTTGATTGTAGAATCTATTATGCTAGTATTTAATCAATGTAACAATTTCGGCTAAGATTATATAAGTTTACTTGAAAAGTGTTTTCAAAAGAATGTCATTAAAAATAATATTACCAGATTTTGCGTAGTAAAGAATTTGGTTATCATAAGGAATAAACCCGTTCCGTGTTTATGTGCAGCGTTGTCTTATGAGATACCCTTTGTTTTCAAATATTTGTATTTTGAGTTTCTCACACCAGTCCCATAACTAATCTGGAGTTTAGTTCCCTTTTCTCTTAAGCTCTGGGCGCCCTATTTTTCTGGGCAGCCAAATAGTCAGGTTTAACATGGAGCATTGTGATGGAGCTTGAAGTCTAGAGCTGAATATGTTCCTGTAGATAGTTCTCCATTTCTATTTCCACTATATTAGTCTACTGATTGTATTCAGCCTTTATGAGGACAAAGATTATAACTGTCTAGGCTGAATTGTAAGAGAGACTATGATAAATGTATTTAAAATTTCCGCTGTAAAGATATATATTGAAGTAATATATGTTATTCCATTCATCTAAGATTCTATTCTGTCTTTATTTTCTTTTACCCATGATAATCTGCCTCTCCGGCACCTGATTTGCAGCACGTGAATACCGAAGATGTATTAGTGTCGATTTCTAAGGGTCGAGGAGGCGGGTCGTCACAATATGCAAGGTCACTAAGGAAATCAGCTTGAAAAGTAAGAAATACTATTCTGGATGACTATATAGTATTTCTCCGTAAAGATAAATAATGCATTGGTGAAGATGGTTCCGTTGGTTACATCTACCTATACAAGATATTAATTTGAAATGTTTAAGGTATGAATATATAGTGTAAATCTATAAAGGAAAAATAAAGTTTGAGATCTTTCCTTCTATCATGGTTATGAATAACTATTCAAAACCATAAGGGATAAGTGGGTAATATGGAAAGGTATAAGGCTCATTATAGAAAAGAGTATACTAAAAAGGAAAATGATATTTTCTTTTTAAAGAGACTTTCTTTTTGGTTTACTGAAAGACTCTTTAGAATTATTTTGGAACTTGTTGCAGATTATAATTTTAAGCAATCAGAAGGATATTAAAGTTGTGTTTCCCAATGGAGATATTGATGAAACAACTAAAGAAACCCACTTATGGATTACTCTTTTGTATTAGGCATTCAAATACACCGTTATTATTCATGGGGTGATATTTGGATTATCACAAAAGAGCTAGACATATAAGTGCATAAAAAGGTTTGGTGTGCAAACTATGAATCAATTGATTCTCTTTTGCGAAAATAGACAAATGTTGTGTTATATAATTATATAAGATTCTTTATGCATTTGCGGTGTGAAATCTGATGCATGCTAAAGCATATACATATATGGATATTGCATGTATTATTTGACAGTTATCTTACTGACATTAAAAGTGGATCAATGGTTAGTAACCAAAATGGTTACGAGATATCTTTAGGGATAAAATGATTATATGCATATAGATAAAAGATCGGATTGGTTGGAGATCATAACACGTTATGATCCGAATATTTTGGATGCCAAGAGTATAAAAGGTCCACTTTAGGTAATATTTTTTTTTTTGGGTGGAGCAATATAAGGAAAGTTGTCATATAGACACTTATAACCTCCTCTATTATGGAAATAACGTTTATTTTCTGCTACAAGGCATCCAACAATGGAAAATAATTGCAAATTTTATCACAAGTTGTGGAATATCGAAAAAGAAATTGAAAGATCATTGAAGTAATATTGTAACAATAAACAGCATTTTATTTTCCAACAAAGGGAGAGTGCAAAATAGATTGTAATTCATAGAGCATATTGTGACAAACTCCATTATGGCAGATCCACTTACAAAAGGATTATCACCCATGGTCTTTCATGAGCATGTGGCTCAATTGGTGTAACTTTTATGTAAGGTTATTTTAGTTTAGGGTGAGTTTGTATTTGGTTTAGTCATATGACACATTGCTCTATACTTCCGTTACAGATATATTAAGTAATTATTTTCTAATCAGAAATAAAGTTATAAAGTTTTCTTTGCATTCTATGAAGATTAAATATTGAACCTTTTTTCGATCTCACTAAAATAGGACCAGTTGGAAATAGACATGTATAGATCACATCTCATGAAATTGTTAGTCCATGGGTTCATGGTTTTGATGACAACAACCTTAGAATAAGATTATAAAATATAAATACTAACATTATAGTTTAGATATATATGTATATGCAGGATTTAACCATGCAGGTACCAAGAATGAAGACTGTACAGTATAGAGATTCAAGATATCAAGATTGAAGACTCATGAGTATCAAGAATATCAAGATTATCAAGAGTTCAAGATTTCAAGATAAGTATCGAGTCTAGAATTATGTTAAAACTTCACAAAAGAACCGAAATCTTCATTCCGTATTTTCATTTGGGATGGAACCCATTTCTACCTTTTTAGTGGCTTACAAACCCACGACAAGTAGCTTACAAACCTACGACAAGTGGCTTACAAACCCACGAACATCCTGGTTTTGTACAAGTTCTCGAGTCCTGATGTGATGAGATATTCTACAGGAAGAAGCTTGCAAAACTACTTCAAAATGATTTTCAAAACTGCTTTTCAAAATGTTTTAGCCTTAAAAATTATCTTTTCAAATGATTTTCAAAAAGATGTTTTAGCCTTAAAAAATATTCTTTGATTTTGTTCTTAAATAAATTATTGTTTTAAACTTCGTTTGTTTTAAACTATCTTTTAATATATTTAACTTTTAATATTTACTTAGATTTAAATATAAAATTATAGTAAAATTTTATATATATTATTCTCTATATTTATCTATGTATTTTATCTATAGTCAAGTATATTAATAAAGTTTAAAATAGTTTTAATATAAGATAAAGGTTATTTTCAAAGAAAAACAAAACATTAAAATTTCCTTTGGGATGTCGACATGCCCTAGTACCCCATGTCGACATAGTGTTAGTTAGGACCAAAAATTTGAATTTCAAAAGAAGTGTCTATTCGCCATAACCTTTCACGAATAGACATGGCTGTTGTTCTTCTATAAATAGGGGTTGGTTTCAACGAATTTTATATCACATTTTCTGGTTTTTCACTTCTCTTCTTCTTCCACATTTTCTTATTCAAAATCCTATCATCACTCTACCGAAATCAACATTGAATCTAACTAGATCATCTCTGGTTTGATTCTCTATTACTATCTCAACAAGATCCTAGTGCTATTCAGAGTTATAGGCTTCTTTGTAATCTCTCTAGCGAGAAAAGGTCTGATTGTAGCCTTGGAAATCAATCAAGCGAGAAAAGGTGTGATTGTAGCCTTGGAAATCAATTGGATGAACTTGTTGCCCCGAAAATCAAGTATCTCTACCCAAAGGATTGTGATTCTGGAGGGTGTACCTCGTAGCCTTGAAACCGAGGGTGTAATTGTACAATTGCTTTTGAAAGGAAATCCATACTTAGTTGTGCGGGACTGGATGTAGGGTAACTCCGAACCAGTATAAAATCTGGTGTTTTCTTTCCTTTATTGCATTTACTTTATTTCTGCATCTGTGTTTGATTCTGTGATTATATCTGTGTCTGAATATTGCATACATTTGTGTACAAATCAACAATAACTCAAAAAGATTTAGTAATTTCTTATAAACACTATTCACCCCCTCTCTAGTGTTCATTCTAGCCTTAAGATCCATATTCCGCATTCCTAACATTTGGTATCAGAGCAAGGTTTTCAAAAGTTTCATAATCTGATTTTTGAAAAAGTTTTTTTAAAATGGCTATGTTTAAGAAATTTGTTAATGCATGTTTAGAAATATTCAGATCATCATTGTCTCTTGAGTCTGCATATAATCAATATTCAAATACAAGTTGTCTACTAAGATTGTTTGATGTGCAGGAATCATGCTTTATTGGAGTTGAGGAATCAATCCAGAACAAACAAACTGTGCAGATCAAAAAGAACAAATGGATACTCGATAGTGGATGTTCTAAACACATGACTGGGAATCCAGATATGCTGAATGATATAATATACAAAGACGGAGGACTGGTTAACTTTGGAGACAATTCAAAAGGTTATGTGACCGGCATCGACAAAGTCGGTAACTCTGAAACTCCTATTATTACTAATGTTTTGCTAGTTAAGAATCTGAAACACAATCTGCTAAGTATAAGTCAACTATGCGATAAAGGATATAAAATTAAATTTGAAAAAGATAAGTGTCACATTGAAGATAATAATTCAACCATAATATTTGAGGGAATTAGGAAAAAGAATATTTATATTCTTAGTATGAAAATTTCAAATGATAACTTGTGTCTTTTGGAAAATGCAAGTGACCCTTGGATTTGGCATAAGAGATTTGGGCATTTGAATTTCAAACTCTTATCTAGACTGTCAAAACATGATCTAGTAAGAGGCCTCCCTAAAATGAATTTTAAAGTAGATAGTCTATGTGATGCATGTCAACTAGGAAAACTTAGAAAAAGCTCCTTTAAATTAAAAATATAATTTCTACTTCCAAACCTCTTAAATTACTTCATATTGATCTATTTGGTCAATCTCAAATTCTATCAATAAATAATAGTAAATATGTTTTTGTAATTGTAGATGATTATTCTAGATTTACATGGACAATATTTTTAAAACATAAAAGTGATACTTTTGAATATTTTAAGAATTTTTCAAAAAGGGTTCAAAATCAACTTTCTCAAAAAATTATAACCATCCGTAGTGATCACGGTGTTGAATTTGAAAATGAAAAGTTTGAAGAATTCTGCAATAAAAAGGGAATAATTCACAATTTTTCATTTTCAAGAACTCCACAACAAAACGGAGTAGTAGAACGTAAAAATAAGAGGATTCAAGAGTGTGCGAGAACTAAGCTTTCTGATAGTAATTTACCAAAGTACTTTTGGGCAGAAGCAGTTGCTACCGCCTGTTATATTTTAAATAGAATTTTAATTAGACCTTTAACTGATAAGACATCTTATGAACTTATTTACTCAAAGAAACCTAAGGTATCTTATTTTGGAATTTTTGGAAGTAAATGTTTTATTTTAAATACAAAAGATAACTTAGATAAATTTGATCCTAAATCCGACAAAGGTATCTTTATCGGATACTCTAATAGAAGTAAAGCATATAGAGTATTTAATTTAAGAACTAATACCATCGAAGAAACAATGCATGTTTCATTTGATGAAAATTTCAAAAATTTTGAAGAAATAAATGATGAAGAGGATTTAATCACTCAAAACCAAGAGTCAACTGAAACTAATAATGAATTAAATCATCCTAATAAAAGGATTAAACTTTTAAAAGATCACCCTATAGAAAATATACTTGGAGATATGCAATCTGTTGTTAATACTAGAAACCAACTAAGTCAAATGAGTAATGTAGCTTTTATATCAACTATTGAACCCAAAAATCCAGAAGAAGCATCAACTGATGATTCATGGATTTTGGCTATGCAAGAAGAATTAAATCAATTCACTAGAAATGATGTTTGGGAACTTGTTCCTAGACCTGAAAATAAAACAATAATTGGAACTAAATGGGTTTATAAAAATAAAATGAATGAACAAGGAGAGGTTGTTAGAAATAAAGCCCGGTTAGTCGTTTAAGGTTATTGTCAAGAAGAAGGAATAGATTTTGATGAAACCTTTGCCCCCATAGCAAGATTAGAAGCCATTAGGATTCTACTTGCTTTCGCAAATCATAATAATTTCAAATGGATGTTAAAAGTGCATTTTTAAATGGTTTTGTAAAAGAAGAAGTATTTGTTGAACAACCACCACTTTTTGAAAATGATAAATTTCCAAATCATGTTTACAAACTTAAGAAAGCTCTATATGGTCTAAAGCAAGCTCCTAGAGCCTGGTATGATAGACTAAGATCTTACTTGTTACAATCAAATTTTGAAATAGGTAAAGTAGATAATACTCTTTTTATTAAAAGAAATAAAAATGATATTCAACTAGTACAAGTCTACGTAGATGATATCATTTTTGGATCAACTAATTTTGAAATGAATAAAGAATTTTCTGAAATAATGACAAAAGAGTTTGAGATGAGTCATATGGGTGAATTAAACTTCTTTTTAGGATTACAAATAAAACAATTAGATAATGGTATCTTTATTAGTCAAGAAAAATGTCACGTACCGGAATTTTCGACTTTCGAAAATTCGACATCGATACTCACTTTATCGACTGCCGAGAAATCGAGTGCCGAAAACTCCAATAGTGAGGGTTTTAAAAAGAAGAAATAGAAGAAAAAGAGAAGAAGAAGAAAGCAGAAGAAGAAAGGAAGAAGAACAACTGAACAACATCAGAACAGAAAACAATATCAGAATCTTACACATCGCAGCGGAACAATCTATAATAAATAAACACTAGTCTTTTAAAACAAAGAGCTATATCGGTTTATACATACATCAATCATCAGAGTCAATATACAACTCAATACAACAATGGACAGTCATATCAACTTGTCCTCATACAGAATACACAGCGGAATAATTTCTATCAGATACAAATACTACGTCTCGCCATCCAGCTTGCTTCCAAAGCTCCAGAATATCCAGAATATCCTGATAATCTAACTCTAGACTGCCCGTGTGGAAATTGGTGGGCACCCAGAGTTTAGAAGGGAACAATAAACTCCGAGTCAGTCATGGTGACTGGTGTGAGATCGTAAAACAGTTATTTTTCACAAAGAAAATAAAACAAATTCGCAATGCTTTTGGAAAATGAAACTACCATAAGACCTCCCACCACACACACAATGCAAACGCAGAATTGGAGGAGATTTCTTCTTATGATAGTCAAAGATGCTTACTACGCAAAAATCAAATCCTTTTTGATATTATTATTAGTGCATAGTGTAGAAAACAGTTCGAAAGTATAATATTAATCTTAGCCAACATACGACCAGTATCGTATGCCTACTATAGCTACTATGTTCAATAGCAGGTTACCGCCACATTCCATAGCAGGTAATACAACTAAAACCGTACACGTCACGTATTGTTTCTTTGGATTTCCAACAAATGGTCAGGCCAAGGAACTTCCTTTGCCACGATGGGTACGTCCCTGGAATAGACGACCCGAGAACCTAACCGGATCTCTGCCAACACAAGGCCGGGTTACCTCTGCAAAAATAGGTAACTACTGACACGCGTATGCCATCCCCCGATCGTAACCGATCTTCCCGAGGATCCCCGATTTCCAACAACCACAAAGAAATAAATTTGCAGCAACCACATAGGTTAAGTATCTAGGCTCCATACCATGATACCACCTCTATCCAGAAGGAATGACATACACTAAGGGGCGCTACTCCCTAGAACCTTGCTGCATCCTTCCTGTTTTGACCATTTCCGGGGTGTGAGGCTCGACGAAGTCTCGTCCACAAAGCTACGCTTTCTACAAAGCCATGCTTCGGGTCAAACAAAATGATCAACCTATGATCACAAAGATATAAGATCAAACAAATGATCATATCACAAATGATCAAACACTGATCATTTCACAGCAACACTCAGTATGCCACGTTACCAAATTGGGAGTATATCGCTGATAAATTTCAACTACATAACCTCTGAGCTCGTACGTCTCAGAGAAGGGTGTTAAGCTAAGAGAATAAATTCTCCGCCACCAACAGATATGTATTTGAAAGAAATCAGCTTTATATCTCAAATTGTAACGTCAGACACACAATCCATACAAGTCTGTTCCGGGATCGAACAGAACCGAAGGCACTTCTCATGAAGCCCTTGCATATCCGAATAATTTCTAATCACGTCCGGACTTCCCGTCACTAAGGGTGATAAAACCTCTAAATCGGAGATCAACCGATGTAGAGTAACTCGACGGTAATCCTTCCATTTTCAAAAATATCCGGTCTTCAACACCGGTCTTCGAATGCAATTCATACGACGTATCACATATTCGGAATGGGTTATACGACCCCATGGTCCTTTCCCGGCTAACCCGAATAGTGAGTGCTTATTTAAAAATAAGTGTGGCATTCAAATTCATCCAATTCACAACGAAACATCCATTCAGGGTAATTATTGATAGTCGGTTATTTAACTATCAATAAAGATGCGCAACATCATCAGATTCCAAAAAATTTTCCAAATTATTTCATCTTCAAAAATATCTTTACTAGATATAAAATTTCCACACTTCAAAAATAAATCAACGTTTATTTTTCTAAACAGTTTCCCTTTCCTTTATAAATTCCATATTGAATTTATATTTCAAAATATCTACTGATATACGATTTTCAATCGTTTTCAAATATTCACTTTCATTTTATCTTTAAGAAGATAAAATCTCAAAACGTTTCATTTCATTTTGGAAAACATTTCCATACTTATTTAATAATAAGTATTTCACAAATCTTTTATTTTCAACACTTGGAAAATATTCAATATACTTAAACCAAATTAAGTATATATTCATTTCTTTAAGGAAACCATTTACTATAACAACATTTATTTGAGTCAAAACGAATGTTACGTAAAACATCGTTACGACGACTCAAAATCACTAGTATAGGGATTCGAAATTTAGATAGATATATAAATCCCAATACTACATAAAAACATTTCCTTTTGGAAATCATTTACTATAACAACAGTGTTATAGTCCATCATTTCCTTATATTTTCGAAAACGCCTATTTCAACAATGAACGTTGAAATCTATGCTTTCAATTCACAATACATTTTAAAACATCTTTAAAATGTTTAACTTCATTTTTAATATCACTTCTTCAAAAATGAATCCATTTTATTCAATAATATATTCACTGTCCAAAATCGTGAATATACTTCACTAATTACATTTCACTATTTTCTACACGTTTTATTTCAATAATAATTCGCTATCCAAAATTGCGAATATATCTCCTTTAACAACCTTCTTTATTTAATTTATCAAATTCAATTGATCTCGAATTTATAAAACAACGTTTATAAATTCTATTTCTATTTTCTAACAACTTCAATTTAATAAATCTCCTTTAGTAACAATTCGATTTATAAATCTTCTTTAATGACCTATTCAATTCACAATTAAATTTTTTTATACCACAATCCATATTATAAGTTAAATACTTATAATTTCATTTATTCTACCAAATCATTTTCCATTTATAAGTTCACAATTTATAAATTTCATTCACTTATAAATTCTTTCTAAAATTCATTTTAACACTTATAAAAACTCGTTTTATAATCCCAATCTTTTAAAGTTATAAATATCAATTTTGTACATCTTTTATATACATCGTTTTAATATTCAAAAATGGGAAACCATTTTATAAATTACTCAACTCTTTATTTCAAAAGAATTTACTTTTTGGTTAAAATTCACAAAATCTTAACTTTTATAACTTTAAAGTTTTAACGTTTACTTATTTAAAATAAATCAATTCAAAGTTTCCATAAAACGTATATTTTCAAAAATCACTTTAAAAATCCTTTTTAAAGTAAAAGTCGTTATTTTTAAAACTTCAAAACTGAATCCGATGATGCAACAACACCAATTAGTCAATCATAACATTCAATATCATATATCAATATGATAACAGAATATACATCAATATCTGTAAATAAATAAATACAATTGAGGAATCCAGTTGGATCCCTCCAACCTGTTTCCCTGCATCCAAAGACATTAGCACAATACCAATTCCACTTCGAGGTGGAATATCGCGGTATATGGGTTTTATAAAAATATCCGCTTACTAATGGCGCAATAGGGTCTCATCCGCTATACGAGGCGGGAAATCAATCAATCCAATATATACATATGCCAATATGTATATATTGCTATATATATAGATATATCCTACCATATCTAATATCACATCCAATAGCAATCAAATCAATAACTGAAAATTCCACTTTTCAATTTTTGAGTGAGAAGATCTCACCTTAGCATTTATTTTGCAATCCATTTCCATCTCGACTTGTTTTCTCGATTTATAGACCTTGTATAAATATTATACGAATTCATTAATATTTGAACAGATCGAAAAATAAATTTCATTTGGTAATTTTAATTATCCAATGATTTTATTTAAACCAATTTCTCCTTTTTAATAAATTTATCTAACCAAATTTAAATTAAAACTAAATTTCCCTTAATAAAAAACCTTTTAGTAACTAAAATAATAGATCAAATTAATTACCCTAATACCTTATTTTAAAATAACAAGCAGACCTAAAATGTTTATCTCTTTTATTTTCTTAAAACTTCATATATACTTATATTTATATCATTTTATTTAAACTGTACACATTTATTTTTTTCGAAATAAATCTTTCTGTTTTTATATATAAATATATTTTCCAAAACCCTATCTTTATCTAATTTCCTCCTTACTGTAAAAATTTTATTTTCTGCAAATATATATAAACATCATTTATTCGATTAAATTTAATAAAAGAAAAAATCGTTACCTTACAGGAAATTGTCGAACCACCCAAAATTGAGATCGAACTCGATGAGCTCCAGGTCACCATCACCCCGCCCAGGTCGCGATTCCAGACCTCGCCGTGCTCGAACACGTGTTCGCGAGCCTTCCCCGATCATCGCGAAACCCTACTTCACGACTTCCCCTACTTGCCTCGCACGTCGCTGAGCCCTAATGAACTGAGAAGACCCAGCTAGCATCGCCATTGCCGCTGCCTTGCCCTCCGATAATCAAGTCGCCTCCCCTCTCGTCACGAATCGCCTCAACTCCGGCCCCCTCGCGTGCGCGACCTCGAATCGAAATCGCGATTTCGATTTAAAAATGCTTGGTCTCCATTTAAAATTTGAACGAGAATGAAGAGTTTTCGTTTTCTTGAATGAGGTGGTTTCGTTTGTGAAGGAAGGGCTGGAATTTGAATTTGTGAATGAAACTGAGGAGGCTCGTGATTTTTAAATTGAAGGAGACGGCCATATTTTCTCAAACGAAACTTGATTTCGTTCATCCCCATTTCGGTTAAAATAGAAGGAAGAAAATTGAAGAGTATCGACTGAATTAAATTGTTTCGATTTTTAATTATCAGGGGGGAGGGACGGCCATTAAATTTTTCTTTGCTTTGGAATGAAGTCGCGTGGGATTTTAAAAAGAAACAAGGAGACAAGAGTACGCGATGTTTCAGGGAATAGGTCGACGCAAATCAGATAATAGGGGGTCTGTTGATTTGAGTGTATAAAGTTATATTTAAATTAAATTGATTAATTACTATGCAGACGTTTTATCTCGTACGATCACACAATAGCTCTGAAAATTACGAAATTTGAAATCCGGTAATAATTCAATATTACGGACCCAATGGAACTGGTTTCGTCGAATTCCGAGACTGTTTGAAAATTGACTATTTTTAAATATCGATTCAAACAATTAAATTCAAAACTGAGCAAAACAGTTTAAATTTCAATTCTGAAGCTGCTGTTATCTTCAGTATTATCAATACGAATTTTAAAAGCTTTTGAAATATTTTTCTTCAACTTAAAATTGAAGATTCAAATTAAGATTCAACTTACAATAGATTAAATTTTATAATTTAATCGCCAAATTCAAAGTTATATCGGGAATTCAAATTAAATTATCGTTCAAATATTTAAAATTAATTAAATATTCTCAATTTGATTTGTTCAAAATTCAGGGTCGTTACAGACTTCCCTCCTTAAAAGAATTTCGTCCTCGAAATTACAAGTTAGGAAAAAAAAGTCCTTAACTCGTCTACTATTTTTCAACATCCAATAGTTTTATCAAATTTTCAAAACAAATCTTTCTACTAAAGATTCGTTATTAATTTAACTAACTTTCCAATTCAAATTATAAGTTTCAAAACAACTTTGTTTTACTACTCTATTCAAATTTAAATTCAAATTCACATTTTAAACTTTCAAAATTTTCTCAAAAATTTTCTAACACTCGAAATTTTCGAAAAATTTCGCCAGCGTCTTTTTTGCGCGGCTAATACGGTACGACTACAAAACGTCCCTACGGACTCTCAGATTTCAAAAGAAAAAGAAAAGCCAAGCGGTTAGAGAAATAAGTCATCAAATCTCATATTCAAATTTAAATACATACCTTTTTCGAGCAATTCAAATTATCTTCGAAATCAAATTTCCAATTCCTTTATAACACCTGTATATCCAACTAGCCATAATATCTAGTTACAATATTCAAACCATTTTGCACAATTCTATTACAAAATTTTCAACATATGCTTCTTGTATCATTTTTACTTCACTATTGAAGCTACATATCTATTTTTCATTCAATTTTACATTTCACATTTCATTTGGATTCAATTCACAATTCCAATCTAATTTGGATTCAATTTAACTTCTGAATATTGAATTTATCAATCATCTTTTATTCATAACTGATTATTTTAAATTAGTTCCAATTACTAATTCATTCATCTTCAATTTGAATTTCATTCCAATCAGATTTCAAATATTCTATAAGTTATCAACTTATTTACATCTTGATTTATACAATCATTTATACATTCACATTCACAATTCCATTTCATTAAGGAATTTTATTTTCAATTATCTTCTTGGAATTCTATTTTCATTTATAAATTCATTTACAATTTATATTCACCATTTTATTCGTATATGAATTCATCTCTTTATATTTCAATTCACATTTATAAATTTCATTCGTTAAATGGATTTTTATTTAAACTTTAAACTTTAAACTTTACAAGTTATCAACTTCATAATATTTCATAAATATTTTTATATAGCATTCCAGAGTTTACCAACATTTCAAAGCCATTTTGAAAACAATTCAAATTATCCTTTGAATTTCCAAAACTAAACCCAAATTTTTCAAACAACTTCCATTTAAAACAATTTGGCAGCAATTCCTCTTTTGGAAACCCGAAAATGAACACCGGTGATGCTGCAGTCATTACCGAAGTTATTTTCCAGCGACCGAAAAGAGTTTAGAGCTTTTCATTCCTCCAAAATACTTTTCAAAACCTTCGAAATTCATTTTCAAATCAAAAAGAAATCAAACTTTCCAAATTTCCAAAATTTACAAACTCCTTTCAAAACATTTCCAAAAACTTCTCTGGAATTCCATTTTAAATTACAAATCATATTTATAATTTACATTTTTAAATTTCATTTGTATGTGAATTCATCTCTTAACTTTGGAGTTATGATTTCAATTTCTTATTCAGTTTCAATAGTAATGATAACATTTCAATATTGTCACTTTCCTAACAACCATGCAACCATATACTGTAATAATTTACAGAAAATCATTTCTTTTATATACAAAAATAGTTTTGGGTAAAATTATTTCATTCACCCTATTTAAAACAATACTGTGTCAGTTTATCTTGTTTAAGAGTTTAGAAACCCCTATCGATTACAGTTAGCTAGACTGCACCGACCAGAATCCATAAACAATCAACCGATAAGTCAACACAATACAAAACAATTTCATATTCACTAACAAATACGTGCTCATATCTATTATTACACTCAAACTCATTCTAGAGTACTACTGACTCTATCTCTAATGAGTAACACCCAACAGAGCAGGGTTGTCGCTTAACCATATGCTCTGATACCACTTTGTCACGTACCGGAATTTTCGACTTTCGAAAATTCGACATCGATACTCACTTTATCGACTGCCGAGAAATCGAGTGCCGGAAACTCCAATAGTGAGGGTTTTAAAAAGAAGAAATAGAAGAAAAAGAGAAGAAGAAGAAAGCAGAAGAAGAAAGGAAGAAGAACAACTGAACAACATCAGAACAGAAAACAATATCAGAATCTTACACATCGCAGCGGAACAATCTATAATAAATAAACACTAGTCTTTTAAAACAAAGAGCTATATCGGTTTATACATACATCAATCATCAGAGTCAATATACAACTCAATACAACAATGGACAGTCATATCAACTTGTCCTCATACAGAATACACAGCGGAATAATTTCTATCAGATACAAATACTACGTCTCGCCATCCAGCTTGCTTCCAAAGCTCCAGAATATCCAGAATATCCTGATAATCTAACTCTAGACTGCCCGTGTGGAAATTGGTGGGCACCCAGAGTTTAGAAGGGAACAATAAACTCCGAGTCAGTCATGGTGACTGGTGTGAGATCGTAAAACAGTTATTTTTCACAAAGAAAATAAAACAAATTCGCAATGCTTTTGGAAAATGAAACTACCATAAGACCTCCCACCACACACACAATGCAAACGCAGAATTGGAGGAGATTTCTTCTTATGATAGTCAAAGATGCTTACTACGCAAAAATCAAATCCTTTTTGATATTATTATTAGTGCATAGTGTAGAAAACAGTTCGAAAGTATAATATTAATCTTAGCCAACATACGACCAGTATCGTATGCCTACTATAGCTACTATGTTCAATAGCAGGTTACCGCCACATTCCATAGCAGGTAATACAACTAAAACCGTACACGTCACATATTGTTTCTTTGGATTTCCAACAAATGGTCAGGCCAAGGAACTTCCTATGCCACGATGGGTACGTCCCTGGAATAGACGACCCGAGAACCTAACCGGATCTCTGCCAACACAAGGCCGGGTTACCTCTGCAAAAATAGGTAACTACTGACACGCGTATGCCATCCCCCGATCGTAACCGATCTTCCCGAGGATCCCCGATTTCCAACAACCACAAAGAAATAAATTTGCAGCAACCACATAGGTTAAGTATCTGGGCTCCATACCATGATACCACCTCTATCCAGAAGGAATGACATACACTAAGGGGCGCTACTCCCTAGAACCTTGCTGCATCCTTCCTGTTTTGACCATTTCCGGGGTGTGAGGCTCGACGAAGTCTCGTCCACAAAGCTATGCTTTCTACAAAGCCATGCTTCGGGTCAAACAAAATGATCAACCTATGATCACAAAGATATAAGATCAAACAAATGATCATATCACAAATGATCAAACACTGATCATTTCACAGCAACACTCAGTATGCCACGTTACCAAATTGGGAGTATATCGCTGATAAATTTCAACTACATAACCTCTGAGCTCGTACGTCTCAGAGAAGGGTGTTAAGCTAAGAGAATAAATTCTCCGCCACCAACAGATATGTATTTGAAAGAAATCAGCTTTATATCTCAAATTGTAACGTCAGACACACAATCCATACAAGTCTGTTCCGGGATCGAACAGAACCGAAGGCACTTCTCACGAAGCCCTTACATATCCGGATAATTTCTAATCACGTCCGGACTTCCCGTCACTAAGGGTGATAAAACCTCTAAATCGGAGATCAGCCGATGTAGAGTAACTCGACGGTAATCCTTCCGTTTTCAAAAATATCCGGTCTTCAACACCGGTCTTCGAATGCAATTCATACGACGTATCACATATTCGGAATGGGTTATACGACCCCATGGTCCTTTCCCGGCTAACCCGAATAGTGAGCGCTTATTTAAAAATAAGTGTGGCATTCAAATTCATCCAATTCACAACGAAACATCCATTCAGGGTAATTATTGATAGTCGGTTATTTAACTATCAATAAAGATGCGCAACATCATCAGATTCCAAAAAATTTTCCAAATTATTTCATCTTCAAAAATATCTTTACTAGATATAAAATTTCCACACTTCAAAAATAAATCAACGTTTATTTTTCTAAACAGTTTCCCTTTCCTTTATAAATTCCATATTGAATTTATATTTCAAAATATCTACTGATATACGATTTTCAATCGTTTTCAAATATTCACTTTCATTTTATCTTTAAGAAGATAAAATCTCAAAACGTTTCATTTCATTTTGGAAAACATTTCCATACTTATTTAATAATAAGTATTTCACAAATCTTTTATTTTCAACACTTGGAAAATATTCAATATACTTAAACCAAATTAAGTATATATTCATTTCTTTAAGGAAACCATTTACTATAACAACATTTATTTGAGTCAAAACGAATGTTACGTAAAACATCGTTACGACGACTCAAAATCACTAGTATAGGGATTCGAAATTTAGATAGATATATAAATCCCAATACTACATAAAAACATTTCCTTTTGGAAATCATTTACTATAACAACAGTGTTATAGTCCATCATTTCCTTATATTTTCGAAAACGCCTATTTCAACAATGAACGTTGAAATCTATGCTTTCAATTCACAATACATTTTAAAACATCTTTAAAATGTTTAACTTCATTTTTAATATCACTTCTTCAAAAATGAATCCATTTTATTCAATAATATATTCATTGTCCAAAATCGTGAATATACTTCACTAATTACATTTCACTATTTTCTACACGTTTTATTTCAATAATAATTCGCTATCCAAAATCGCGAATATATCTCCTTTAACAACCTTCTTTATTTAATTTATCAAATTCAATTGATCTCGAATTTATAAAACAACGTTTATAAATTCTATTTCTATTTTCTAACAACTTCAATTTAATAAATCTCCTTTATTAACAATTCGATTTATAAATCTTCTTTAATGACCTATTAATGAACAATTAAATTTTTTTATACCACAATCCATATTATAAGTTAAATACTTATAATTTCATTTATTCTACCAAATCATTTTCCATTTATAAGTTCACAATTTATAAATTTCATTCACTTATAAATTCTTTCTAAAATTCATTTTAACACTTATAAAAACTCATTTTATAATCCCAATCTTTTAAAGTTATAAATATCAATTTTGTACATCTTTTATATACATCGTTTTAATATTCAAAAATGGGAAACCATTTTATAAATTACTCAACTCTTTATTTCAAAAGAATTTACTTTTTGGTTAAAATTCACAAAATCTTAACTTTTATAACTTTAAAGTTTTAACGTTTACTTATTTAAAATAAATCAATTCAAAGTTTCCATAAAACGTATATTTTCAAAAATCACTTTAAAAATCCTTTTTAAAGTAAAAGTCGTTATTTTTAAAACTTCAAAACTGAATCCGATGATGCAACAGCACCAATTAGTCAATCATAACATTCAATATCATATATCAATATGATAACAGAATATACATCAATATCTGTAAATAAATAAATACAATTGAGGAATCCAGTTGGATCCCTCCAACCTGTTTCCCTGCATCAAAAGACATTAGCACAATACCAATTCCACTTCGAGGTGGAATATCGCGGTATATGGGTTTTATAAAAATATCCGCTTACTAACGACGCAATAGGGTCTCATCCGCTATACGAGGCGGGAAATCAATCAATCCAATATATACATATGCCAATATGTATATATTGCTATATATATATATAGATATATCCTACCATATCTAATATCACATCCAATAGCAATCAAATCAATAACTGAAAATTCCACTTTTCAATTTTTGAGTGAGAAGATCTCACCTTAGCATTTATTTTGCAATCCATTTCCATCTCGACTTGTTTTCTCGATTTATAGACCTTGTATAAATATTATACGAATTCATTAATATTTGAACAGATCGAAAAATAAATTTCATTTGGTAATTTTAATTATCCAATGATTTTATTTAAACCAATTTCTCCTTTTTAATAAATTTATCTAACCAAATTTAAATTAAAACTAAATTTCCCTTAATAAAAAAACCTTTTAGTAACTAAAATAATAGATCAAATTAATTACCCTAATACCTTATTTTAAAATAACAAGCAGACCTAAAATGTTTATCTCTTTTATTTTCTTAAAACTTCATATATACTTATATTTATATCATTTTATTTAAACTGTAAACATTTATTTTTTTCAAAATAAATCTTTCTGTTTTTATATATAAATATATTTTCCAAAACCCTATCTTTATCTAATTTCCTCCTTACTGTAAAAATTTTATTTTCTGCAAATATATATAAACATCATTTATTCGATTAAATTTAATAAAAGAAAAAATTGTTACCTTACAGGAAATTGTCGAACCACCCAAAATCGAGATCGAACTCGATGAGCTCCAAGTCACCATCACCCCGCCCAGGTCGCGATTCCAGACCTCGCCGTGCTCGAACACGTGTTCGCGAGCCTTCCCCGATCATCGCGAAACCCTACTTCGCGACTTCCCCTACTTTCCTCGCACGTCGCTGAGCCCTAATGAACTGAGAAGACCCAGCTAGCATCGCCATTGCCGCTGCCTTGCCCTCCGATAATCAAGTCGCCTCCCCTCTCGTCACGAATCGCCTCAACTCCGACCCCCTCGCGTGCGCGACCTCGAATCGAAATCGCGATTTCGATTTAAAAATGCTTGGTCTCCATTTAAAATTTGAACGAGAATGAAGAGTTTTCGTTTTCTTGAATGAGGTGGTTTCGTTTGTGAAGGAAGGGCTGGAATTTGAATTTGTGAATGAAACTGAGGAGGCTCGTGATTTTTAAATTGAAGGAGACGGCCATATTTTCTCAAACGAAACTCGATTTCGTTCATCCCCATTTCGGTTAAAATAGAAGGAAGAAAATTGAAGAGTATCGACTGAATTAAATTGTTTCGATTTTTAATTATCAAGGGGGAGGGACGACCATTAAATTTTTCTTTGCTTTGGAATGAAGTCACGTGGGATTTTAAAAAGAAACAAGGAGACAAGAGTACGCGATGTTTCAGGGAATAGGTCGACGCAAATCAGATAATAGGGGGTCTGTTGATTTGAGTGTATAAAGTTATATTTAAATTAAATCGATTAATTACTGTGCAGACGTTTTATCTCGTACGATCACACAATAGCTCTGAAAATTACGAAATTTGAAATCCGGTAATAATTCAATATTACGGACCCAATGGAACTGGTTTCGTCGAATTCCGAGACTGTTTGAAAATTGACTATTTTTAAATATCGATTCAAACAATTAAATTCAAAACTGAGCAAAACAGTTTAAATTTCAATTCTGAAGCTGCTGTTATCTTCAGTATTATCAATACGAATTTTAAAAGCTTTTGAAATATTTTTCTTCAACTTAAAATTGAAGATTCAAATTAAGATTCAACTTACAATAGATTAAATTTTATAATTTAATCGCCAAATTCAAAGTTATATCGGGAATTCAAATTAAATTATCGTTCAAATATTTAAAATTAATTAAATATTCTCAATTTGATTTGTTCAAAATTCAGGGTCGTTACAAAAAATATGCTAAAGACCTAGTTAGTAAATTTGGTTTGACTACTACGAGTGGAAAACCCACTCCCATGGCAACCAATGAGTACCTTAGTAAAGAAGATCTCTCGAAAGATGTAGATCAAAAATTATATAGAGGAATGATTGGATCACTACTCTATATCACTGCGAGTAGACCTGATATCATGCATAGTGTCTGTCTCTGTGCAAGGTATCAATCCTAACCTAAAGAAACTCACTTAAAAGCTGTAAACGTATTATAAGATATGTTAAACACACCTTTGATTATGGCTTATTTTATACTAAAAATGATTCGTTTGACTTAATATCTTACTGTGATGCTGATTATGATGGTTGTAAATCAGACCGAAAAAGTACAAGTGGAACTTGTCACTTTTTAGGGCATTCTTTGATTTCCTGGTTTAGTAAAAAGCAAAACACAGTTTCTCTATCAACAACTGAAGCATATTAAATTTCTGCGGCTTTGGCTTGTTCTCAAGTAATATATATGCAACGAACTTTAAAAGATTTTGGTTTAAATATCTCAAAATCACCAATTTATTGTGATAATACTAGTGCAATAAATTTATCCAAAAATACTACTCAACATGCTCGAACTAAACATATTGATATCATACACCATTTTCTCAGAGATAATATAAGTAGAGAAGTAATTACTCTCGACTATATCAATTCTGAAAATCAAATTGCTGATATCTTAACAAAACCTTTAAATGAATCTACATTTACTAAATTAAGAAGAGAATTAGGTATTTGTTCATTAACTGAAATATAAAATATAAATAACAAAGTATAATTAAAAATTAAATCAAAATATATCAAATAGTAAAAATATCGAGAACCATGTCAACATCCCCCTATACCCATGTCGACATATAACGTTTTTTTTAAATTTTTAAATTTTTTCCCACCAAAATTCAAATAATTGGTTATATATTCTTCTTATTTTCGAAATTTTCTTCATTTTCTCTGTTCTCTTTCTGTTCTATCTTCTGAAATCAATTTATCAATGGCCTCCTCTTCCAAATCAAACATAAAATCAACCTTTTCGTTCCCTTCTCCTACCTCTGGTTCGTTCCAACGTACTACGCTCGCCCGAGTGACAAAAATGGAGGATTCTCTGAAGGATGCAATTCAGTTAATGACTGAAATTCAAATAGTGCAACTCCGAATGGCAAAAGGACAGGAAAGGCAAGGGAAAATCCTTAGAAATTTGTAAAAATTTCTAATGGACAATCATGCTAATCCAATCTTGATCGACGAGGACTCTTCAAGAGATCATGAACAAGAGGAAAGTGAAGAAGAAGAAGAACCAATGGAAGAAGCATGCGGAAGACAACGACAAAGTCATTTGCGTTGGCGAAGTATGTTTTGATAAGGACGGAAACTTGGTTGAACAACGTGGAAATTTCTGTTTCCATTATCCAAATTGTTCGATACATAGATCTTCAATTGTCAAAGATACTCAGTAGTTTCTTCTTTTTCGTTTTTCATCGTTATGTGTATATTTGTCACGTTGTACGAAAATGTAAATATAAACATATATATATATATATAAATAAATATTGTGTGTTCTTATAGATGATTCCTATATATGTTATATATAAGTATTATATAGGTACTTGGTTAGGAATGTTAGTAGTTTAGGACTAAGTTTTAGGTTTACAAGTAAGTATTGATTATGTATGATAACACTATCATCATATAGGATATTAGACTAAGAGTTATATAGTTTACAGTTAGTTTTTTTTGTTGATGACAAAGGGGGAGAAATATAAAATAGAACAGTTAGGCATAGATTAAGGGGGAGTTATCAGTTTTAGGGGGAGTTATTAGGATAGAAGTAATATTTTATAAACAACGGTTGTTATCATCAAAAAGGGGGAGATTGTTAGTCCATGAGTTGATGGTTTTGATGACAACAACCTTAGAATAAGATTATAAAATATAAATACTAACATTATAGTTTAGATATATATGTATATGCAGGATTTAACCATGCAGGTACCAAGAATGAAGACTGTACAGTATAGAGATTCAAGATATCAAGATTGAAGACTCATGAGTATCAAGAATATCAAGATTATCAAGAGTTCAAGATTTCAAGATAAGTATTGAGTCTAGAATTATGTTAAAACTTCACAATAGCACTGAAATCTTCATTTCGTATTTTCATTTGGGATGTAACCCATTTCTACCTTTTTAGTGGCTTACAAACCCACGACAAGTAGCTTACAAACCTACGACAAGTGGCTTACAAACCCACGAACATCCTGGTTTTGCACAAGTTCTCGAGTCCTGATGTGATGAGATATTCCTCAGGAAGAAGCTTGCAAAACTACTTCAAAATGATTTTCAAAACTGCTTTTCAAAATGTTTTAGCCTTAAAAATTATCTTTTCAAATGATTTTCAAAAAGATGTTTTAGCCTTAAAAAATATTCTTTGATTTTGTTCTTAAATAAATTCTTGTTTTAAACTTCGTTTGTTTTAAACTATCTTTTAATATATTTAACTTTTAATATTTACTTAGATTTAAATATAAAATTATAGTAAAATTATATATATATTATTCTCTATATTTATCTATGTATTTTATCTATAGTCAAGTATATTAATAAAGTTTAAAATAGTTTTAATATAAGATAAAGGTTATTTTCAAAGAAAAACAAAACGTCAAAATTTCCTTTGGGATGTCAACATGCCCTAGTACCCCATGTCGACATAGTGTCAGTTAGGACCAAAAATTTGAATTTCAAAAGAAGTGTCTATTCGCCATAACCTTTCACGAATGGACATGGTTGTTGTTCTTCTATAAATAGGGGTTGGTTTCAACGAATTTTATATCAGATTTTCTGGATTTTCACTTCTCTTCTTCTTCCACATTTTCTTATTCAAAATCCTATCATCACTCTGCCGAAATCAACATTGAATCTAACTAGATCATCTCTGGTTTGATTCTCTATCACTATCCCAACAAGATCCCAGTGCTATTCAGAGTTATAGGCTTCTTTGTAATCTATCTAGCGAGAAAAGGTTTGATTGTAGCCTTGGAAATCAATCAAGCGAGAAAAGGTGTGATTGTAGCCTTGGAAATCAATTGGGTGAACTTGTTGCCCCGGAAATCAAGTATATCTACCCAGAGGATTGTGATTCTGGAGGGTGTACATCGTAGCCTTGAAACCGAGGGTGTAATTGTACAATTTCTTTTGAAAGGAAATCCGTACTTAGTTGTGCAGGACTGGATGTAGGGTAACTCCGAACAAGTATAAAATCCGGTGTGTTCTTTTCTTTACTGCATTTACTTTATTTCTGCATTTGTGTTTGATTCTGTGATTATATCTGTGTCTGAATATTGCATACATTTGTGTACAAATCAACAATAACTCAAAAAGATTTAGTAATTTCTTATAAACACTATTCACCCCCCCTCTAGTGTTCATTCTAGCCTTAAGATCCATATTCTGCATTCCTCACAGTAATTTCCATGCTACGCATCCATGATTGGAATATGTCGTTTGATTGTGTTGGTATATGTGAACATTGATGGGTTTAGTTCAACTAAATGTAACGAAAGCCACTATGATTCTTTGTCAGCATAGATAATGGACGAGATTGTTTCGAAAACACATTATACTTTAAATAGAAAAATTTAGAGCTCATAAAGTTAAACACATTTATATGGTTATTACATAAATGGACCAGGAGATATTGTTGGAAAATTTCAACAAGTGAGCCACATATGTACAATAAATGTGTTATGCTATTTTGGTGTAAAGGCTAATTAAAGTGATCAAATTTTAAATTTAAGCTAAAAGGCTTAAGGATATAATTGTCATGGTATTAATGTGTATATACCATAGCAATTCTAATTTGTTGAAGAGCTAAATTAAAAAATGCCAACATTATAAATAAAGGGTTATGGTCCCCAAATTACACAAGCTCTAGTTATTCTCCTAATCTCCTCTATGGAAATAATTCAGATCTAGGGTTTGTGTTAATTTGGAAGATCAAACCAATTCTTTTTCTCTTTAAAGTAGCAACTATGGATTCAGGTACAACTTCCGCTAATTTATTTACCTTCCTCTGATTTTTTCTCAATCAAATCAATATGAGTCACATATTCAAACCTAGGGTTTCATGATTAATCAATTCTAAAGCATTTTGAAATCCTAACAAGTGGTATCAGAGCCATACATTATTGATTTCATTAGGAAATTTTATGTTTTTCACTATGAGTAAGGTTTGAACTAAACTTCATTTAAAAGTCATGAAATTAAACTAAAGTTTTAGATCTGCTTGATCTTAAGGTTTTTTTTGGTGTTGATTTTGAATTTGGTTTAGTATTATTTTTTTCTATATATTGTAAATTGAAAGGTTGATTTGTGAAACCGCTTTTGTAACAAACCGGATTTTCAACCCTCGAAAATCGACACTAATACGTCCATTGTATCACATGCCGAACATTCAAGTGTCGGAAATACCGATTTGTTAGGGTGAAAGAAGTAGGTAGAAGATAGAAGAAAACTAAACAACGCAGAATCTCACAACGCAGCGAATAATATATAATACAAGAATGATCTTTACAAAAAGGAAACATCTTTATTCATATAATATCATAGTACAGTAGGCTTATCCTAAAGTTGGACAGTTATAGAAACTTCTCCTTACATTGACAAACATACAGACTCTATAATACCGCGGAAGAAAAAGATACATGAATACGTCTTGACCATCCAGCTCCTCTTCAACTCCAAAGTATCCAGCTAAACCTGGGAAAACATGCTCGGTTTGACCCGAGCATTACATGGAATAACGCCCGGGTCAGTCTGATAAACTAGCGTGAGTAAAACTCGATAACAAGTAATAACCAAACTAATTTCTACATTTAAAAACCTTTCAAACAAAGAGTATCTCGTAAGACCACGCCGCACATAAAAACGGATGGGTTTTTACCTTACGATAACCAAAACATTTTATATCAAAATCTAGTGATATTATCATAGTGTCTAGGTTTAAACTAAATAGATAAAATAGCTGAAATGCTTGCATCTCACATTCCAACATACTAGGTTCTATAATAAAAAACGTAAGGCACGTATTGGAGAATGGGTTCCAACTAATGACAGGGCTACTGGGGTACCGCCCACCACTGTATACCTCTAGAAAAATGTACCGAGGTCGTACCTAACGACCCCTTCCAACATAGAACCGGCCTACCCCTTGCACAATAGTACCGAATATATCATTACCACGGTCGCTTTGCAACCTTTAACCGAGCGCTCCCACATACACGAATTCATTGATGATTGTGTATATATCTAAAAGGGTGATGATATACCCTAATGGGTGCGACCTACATAGCCCTACTGCATATCCCCTATTTTAGTCATTCCCGATTGATGAGGCTTGAGGCTACGTTTTACCTTTCTGAATAGCAGTCCCTCTTGGAATGCTAACACAGCCCTCTAAGCAGTAATGCAGTGCCAATATTCATCCATACAAGTTGTCCAGGATAAGGACAAACCGAAGGCACTACTTCTACTACATCCATTTTGGAATCACCCTCAGGATTAGTAGCAAGCAGCCCTTGTACTTCAATAGCTCCGTCTTCGATCCCATGCTTCAAGATGTCTTCATTTCAAAATGCTTAAGACGGATCGAAGTGGTTTCTGGATAACATATCTGATCCCGATCTCTAAGAAACAACTTTCAATATTTTCCGATAACCTCAACTCTAGTTCTTTAGGAAATAAACAAACAAACGACAAGAGCGGAGTTCACCTCCTAACCGTTTGTGGATGGATTTCCTTATCATTCGTCCTAGAAGAACGAACGAGTTTATACGTACAGTATAGCAGCTTCGACTGTAACTGTACCATATAATTCTCATGTTTCTCCTAGATATTTCCAAAGTTACGTTTTGGGTCCAGCTTTGATAGTCGGTTATTTAACTATCAAATAAACAAACATCCAATCATGGTTTAATTTCCATATGGGATCCACTAAGCCTTTATTAATTCTCTTTAATTGATAAAACCACTTTATAAAATCTGATCACAAGATCTTTTCAAAACACTATTCCCAAACCCCTTACCTTTCCTTTATACTTGGAAAAATTTATATACTTATCTCAACGGTATAAGTATATTACCAAAACATTTTACTTTTCAAGCGTTGAAACAAAATCATACACTTATCTTATCAGTATAAGTATATTTACAAACTTTTCAAAGTTTTCTTCTTTCCAAATCGCATATTAAATAACCAAACATTTCTTCCAAATAAAACATTCCGCCTATCCTTTATCAAAAATTCCCTTTTTAAAAGCTCATCTCATATTTCAGTTAACTAATAACTTTCAAAAAAAGTTATAGCCTACTTTTATAATCCCTTAAGTTAATTTATAAACCTCTATCCAAATCTCTAAAATGATTTATAAACCTTTTTCCTATTTTTAAAACTCTTTTTATAAACCTTTCTATACTCCTTTATAAAATATCCTTTATAAATAACATTTACAAAACATCATTTGTAAAACACCTTAATAACCCTTTTCGTTAGAAAAACCCCTTTCTGTAAACAAGTTATCATTTATAAATACCTTTATAAGAATTATATAACTTGAAAAACATTTATAAAACTGTAGCCTCAAATTGATTAAAGAATTAAAGTAAATTCAAACCATACTTTATAAATTCCAAATGAGGATTAGCAGTCCCAATGGTACTAATTTAAGTTACCATTTAATTTCAATTCGATTCCCAAATCACATAACAATTATTTACATAAGCTACCATATATGTAAATACAATTCATATCCAATCAGGGAATAACAAGTCAATATAACTAATTGGCATATACAAGTCCAAATAACATAACAACATGATGTTGATTTATCCTGCTAAATAGATGTCCAAACAATTCAATCAATTTATAGTAGAACAGAGATTTATTCTGCTTAACACATGTCCACATAATCAAATCACTTACACTATAGCATAATGGTGTTTTGTTCTGCTAACGGATGTCATCTAATTCTCCTAATCATATGGGTTACTTAAGGGTCTGGACAAGAGATCCTTTGATATGGAATCGATTTATTTTGAAAAAGAAAATTGATTAAAACACATTCTGTTTAGTTTAAAATCATCTTTGAAAAGTTAAAAGTATATTTAATTAGCTTAAACCCTAACTAAACCTTAATTAATCCAATTTAAATCAAGATTAAATCATAATTAAACTCTAATTAGGCTTAATGAACTTGATTAAGTACTAATTAACTTCCTAATGCAACTTGGTTAAGGTTAAACCAAATTGTTTAAGAGTTAAACCCTAATCAATTAAATATTAATTAAATAATCCATTAATTACTTAATAATTAATTAACCATTAATCTTAATTAAATAATTATTAATCACTTAATTACTTCTTAACCATATAAAATATTAATTAAAACTTTATTAATTAATTAACAGTCATTAACTTAACTTAAGTGATGATTAACCTTTAATCACCTTTGTTGACAAGAAAACTTGTCAACATCCCCAATGTTTGGAAAGATAATTTTGTTTGGACATAACCATGTGGTTGAGATGATTCTCACTTCTGAAAGTATATAGGAGAAAAGAACGGTGAGTAGTCGTACCTAACAACCTTGTCGAAAGGTTAATGAGGCTGCTACAACCCTTCGTGCAGGTCGATAGCATTCTTGATTGTCAAACCTTTCGACCTTGTCGAAAGGTTATAGGCATGATCTTTCCAACCTTACGTCTAAGTTGGGATGATGGGAATTAGTCCAACCTACATGATCACTCCAACCTTTCGTCTAGGTTGGAATAGATGTAAGTTTGTCAGACCTTTCAGCTTCGTTGAAAGGTGTGACAAGACTTCTCCAACCTTTCGACTAGCTTGAAGTAATTCTTAGTCGTTTAGCTTTACGAAATCATTAATTTGATGGGTTCCATCTCCCTTGAGAGTTGAAAGCAATTATGGTCGATATTTACTACTTCCTTTTTAACTGTGTTGAAAGGTAAATTATGAAACATTTCGACATTATTGTGAGGAGATTCAAAGCTTATTGCCAACCTTAATTGCTTTTAGCCCCATCGATGTCCATTTTCTTTTTATGGAGTCAATTCGAAGGTTTTATTAATGCATAAGGAAGTTGATTCCCTTCGAATGAAGTCTATAATGAGTGGTTATAAGATATATACATATATATACATATACATATATATATATATACATATATACATATATATATATATATAACCCAGGATTCCATTAGGAAGTGAACCTTTCGACTAAGTCGAAAAGTTTTCCTTCTTTCGGAGCAGTCCCGGATTATATCTTTAACTCCTTTTTACTTTTCCTTTATAAGATCAATTTAGTTATTCCCATAACCATGCGTTTAGCTTATGCAACACGTCACCATTACTTAACATTAAGTATGGATTTCAATGATGACGTGCTGCGATGAGAAATATCTAAGTTGATCTTAGATATATATATAGAGCACAGATCAAAAGATATTATGAGAAAAAGGTTGAAATCATGTGCAATTGATCATTAGTCTAGCTAATGATCTTAATGATCCTCCTTATTGCCAATATCCATCATGAACGTGCCAACTCTATTTTATTCATATTCAAAATGAGTTACAAGAAATTAAGCTCTCTCCCCAATTCAATTTAGGGTTTTTACAAGTAGAATTATCTCTATGAAAGTGGAGAAAAGAAGATGAATTCAGTCTCCAGAATTCAGCCCCCAAAACTGGACACCTTGGGTCTTATTTATAGATGCAGGCAGCCCCCCTTTCGACTCCATGCTTTCGACTAAGTCGAAAGGTCCCCCTTTTTATACCGCCTTAAACCTTTCATCTTCATCGGAAGGTTATAAACCCTTCGACTATGTCGGAAGGTTATAAATCTCTTGTGCTTCTTGGCTTATCTCTTTTGCTTTCTCGTTTTCCACCTTGTCGAAAGGTCTCCTCTTTATATACTGTTGTGAACCTTTCGACCTTGTCGAAATGTTTGTTTTCCACATGTTGCCATGGACCCTCTAACCTCGTCGAAAGGTTTGCTTTGTCATGAACCTTCCGAACTTGTCGAAAGGTTTGTCCTCAATATGCTGTTTTGAACCTTTCGACATTGTCGAAAGGTTTGCGTTCAATATGCCTTTATGGACATTTCGACTTTGTCGAAAGGCTTGCCACTCTTATGCTTTCATTAACCTTTCGACTTCATCGAAAGGTTTGCCTTTTCCATCTTTTATGAACCTTTCGACCTTGTCGAAAGGTTTTTCTACACTTGAATGTTGTCGAGAGCTTGCTTTTCATTCTTTGCTAACTTTTGAGTGTTGCTTTCTTCATAGAACCTTTCGACGCTGTTGAAAGGTATCCTGAATGTGTCTTTACCGGTTCGAAAGGCTTGCTATGCTTTTGAAAAGGTTACTCTGGGG
Source organism: Allium fistulosum (assembly GCA_030737815.1). NCBI lineage: Eukaryota > Viridiplantae > Streptophyta > Magnoliopsida > Asparagales > Amaryllidaceae > Allium > Allium fistulosum. The sequence continues at coordinate 1,184,429,072 of CM060904.1, read as the reverse complement.
TGAATTCTTCGGCTTCGAAAGGTTTGATGTGTAGTTGAGAGATCACCATTGGTTGCCTTCGAAAGGGGTTCTGAAGTCATCATCACTTTTTCATCTATGTCGAAAGGTTGAATGTGGCGAAAGGTTCTTTTTGTTTTCATCTGAGTTGAAAGCCTTGCGCTGTATGAGTAATTGGACTTTCTGAACATCCTTTTTAAGTCTTTCATGATGACTTGGACTACCTCTTCATCAAAACTTCAACTCTATTATCCTTCTTTCATACTTCTGTCTTCAAGTAGATTTTATGGTTAACATTTTTCCCCCCTTGTATGAAAGAAGCTTTTGTTCTTTAGGACAAAGTTTTTCATAGCTTTCTTACTCTTCATAATTTTGACTTTCCTGCAAAAATCAAAAGTTAAAAGTACCATTTTTACTATTATTCTTACATTTATATTCAATAGTTGATCAACATATTAATGTCCTTATCCGCCTGATAAGCATCATTTGAAATTCAAAGATACCAACTTTTAATTTTGGCATTTAAGAAGACCAGTTTGGGATTTTTGGTTACTTGCAATAGACTCAGTTACATCATATCATCCCCGAAATCTAACCCAGATTAGGGCATTAACTTGTGAAGTTTAGATATTGATAATGTGATATTTAGAATCCAAATAGTAGTATTCCTAGAATAGTTTTATATATGGCATTCCTAAACCCAGATTCAGGTTTTTATGGACAATTAAACAAGAATTAGTAGTATGATTCCCATATTAAATTTTGAGTCCAGATCAGGACATATTTGAGTCAATTCTTTTTTGTAGAAAGAATCTTCAGCCTAGATTAGGGCACATATTTGCATATGCGGATGTTTGTTAAAATAGAATTCCCTTGCCTGTAGTAGGGCGTATTTTTGAATAACTAGAAGCTCATGAAAATAGTCTTTATAGTAGATTTCATGGATATTTTGGCAAAGTCAGATAATAATTATGAAACTCAAGTTCGAGTATTAAGAACTGTAGTAATCAATAATGTTCTCATACCCTGATTTGGCTTACTAAAGATAGCGGTTTATAAAATCCCGAAACCCAGATTCGGGCATTAGATTTTGAAATTCATATACGAGAATTCCGAAGCTCAGATTCAGGCATTAATAGACGGTGTTATGAAGGTCCTGAAACCCAGATTCGGGTATTAATAGATGATGTTAAGAAAGTCCCGAAACCCATATTCGGGTATTAATAGATGATGTTAAGAAAGTCCCAGAACCTAGATTCGGGTAATAATTTATGGAGATTTGTTTTACTCCTTTTCCTTTTATCCCTTTCGACATATGAGAACCCTTCAGGTTTTGAATAGAAATAGTTTGATTAGGTGCTTCTTGAGCTTGGATGTTTTAGTCCATAATTAGATAAGCCGCCTTTATCTGAGCTAGGGCATCTTAGTCCTTAGTTGAGTGTGCCTGCTCTCGGGCTTGGACATCTTAGTCCAATGTTGGTTGAGCCTCTTCTTGGGCTTAGACGTCTTAGTCCGTTATTGATTGAGCCTCACTTGGGCTTAGACATCTTAGTCCATGATTGATTGAGCCTCACTTGGGCTTGGACATCTTAGTCCATGATTGATTGAGCCTCACTTGGGCTTAGACATCTCGGTCCTTTATTCATTGGGCCTCTTCTTGGGCTTGGACATCTTAGTCCATTGTCCGGTGCTCTTGGTTAGCTCATCTTAGAGGCTGGAACCAAGGACTTACCCGACCTCCCTTTAGGAGGCACCTTGCCCTGGCCCTTTTGCGGTGCGGACATGGTCTTGTTTGGTGCTCTACCCTGGCCAACTTAGGCGCGGATAGAGGTTTACTTCGTCCTCCCTCCAGGAGGTGCCTTGTCCTAGCCATAGCGTGGCGCGGATAAGGACTTGTTCAGTGCTCTACCTTGGCCATCTTAGGCATGGATAGAGGCTTACTTCGTCCTCCCTCCAGGAGGCGCTCTGCCCTGGCCATCTTGGCGCGGACATAGGCTTTTCTACCATCTTAGGTAGTATCCAAATTTAAGGAGCATTTCACTCCCAACCATGTAGATTTCCTCTTTACAAAAAGAAGTTCTTTATTAATCCATCTTTGGAAAATACAGCCTTAAATGTTCGACATTCCATGTCCTAGGCACCATTGTCGTTTGGGTGACATAGTTTGTAAGCTCTTGGTGGGATTACTTTGCATATGATTAATGGCCCCTCCCAGTTTGGTCCTAGGGGTCCATCTGCAGGATTCTTAGTATTGGCCATTACTCTGCGGAGTACTAAATCCCCCTCTTGAAATGACCTAGCTCTTACCCTTGAGTTGTAATATTTAGAGATTCTCCTCTGATATTTTGTGGTTCTTACCGCCGCTTCATCACTTAGCTCATGTATCAAATCTAGTGATTCTTTCTTCAATTCTTGATTCTTATAAAATGCATAGGCAATCCTTCGGTGTGAGGGTATTTTAACCTCACCTGGTAGCATTGCCTCACACCCATATGTCAATGAATACGGAGTATGTCCCGTTGCCGTTTTAGCAGATGTTCGGTAGGCCCATAAAACTAATGGTAATTCTACTACTTAATTTCCTTTTGCTTTATTCAGTCGCTTTTTCAGAATGGTTTTTATGGTCTTATTTGTAGCTTCAACTGCCCCATTAGCTTTTGGATGTGCGACAGATGATTTTTTTTTAATAATACCATTTTTGTGGCAGAATCGAGAGAACTCTTCGCTTTCAAATTACGTCCCATTGTCATAGATTATCTTTTGGGGAATTCCAAATCTGGTTATGATATTCTTAATGACAAATCTCAATACTTTTCCTGAAGTGATTATTGGAAGTGGTTCGGCTTCAACCCACTTGGTAAAATAGTCGATAGCCACTACGGCATATTTAGCTTCTCCTTTTGAAATTGGCAATGGGCCGATCAAATCTATTCCCCAAACATCGAAGGGCCATGGACTTGTGATTGGAGTTAGTTGACTTGGAGGCAACCTGGGTAATTTTGAAAACTTCTGGCATTTCTCACATCTTTTCATATAATCTATTCTTGGCTCACCATGTATGGCCAATAAAATCCTTGCCTCATTACTCTCTTTGCAAGCTTTGTTCCATTTAAGTGATCACCACACAACCCCTCGTGTACTTCAGCCATTAGTTTCATTCCATCATTCATGCTCACACAACGAAGATAAGGAAGAGCATATCCCTTCTTATAGAGGATTTCGTCTATCATAACAAAGGTTGGAGCATGCCTCTTGATTTTTCTTGCTTTACCTTTATCGATTGGTAATGTCCCTTTAACAAAATACTCAACAATGGGCGACATCCACGTGCCATCATATGTGCTATCTAGACCGGGTAGGTCCATCCTTTCATTTGTCAACTGATTACCACTTTCTATTTCTTCTCTCCTCTGAGGTTTGGTTTGAGATCTTGTCATCATAAGCAATTCTTTTCCTAGTTCAGATGTTTCTTTTTCAATGCTCGGCTTTTCTTGATATCCAATGGGAACAATTCGTGTTTCTAGGGCTCCCCTTGAGCTGACCAATTTTGCTAAAGAGTCTGCATGTGCATTCTCTGTCCTTGGTACTTGATGTACTGAAAAATCCTCAAACAGGGCAAGCATTTGCAATATTTTCTTCACATATAAAGATAACCTGGGATCCTTTGTTTGATATATCTGTTTCACTTGATTGACCATTAGTTGTGAGTCACTGAAAATCTATTTTTGGGGAATTTTTAATTCTAATGTCAAAGTTAGTCCCACTACCATTGACTCATATTCTACCACATTATTGGTTGCAGGAAATCCCAATTTCATGGCATAGTGCAATCGATGTCCGTCTGGGGTTATAATTACATATCATGCTCCGACACCTTGCTCATTTGATGCCCCATCCACAAATAGTTGCCACATGAGCTTCTGGTCTTTCTCTTTTGACGATTGTTCTTCTATAAAGCTGGTACATTCATTAACAAAATCTGGTAGGGCCTGGTCTTTGATTGCAGCCCTTGGTTGAAGCTCTATTTCATATTGGCTAAGTTCAATTCCCCATTTTACCAATCTCCCTGAAGTCTCAGGCTTGCTGAAAACTTGTTTAAGAGGAAAATTTGTCAATACCCTGATCGAATGTGCTTGGAAATATGCTCTGAGCTTTCAAGCGGTAAGAATCAAACAATAAGCTAATTTCTCATTAACTGGGTATCAGATTTCTGCATCTTTCAACCACCTGCTTACATAGTATACCGGGAGTTGCGCTCCTTTATCCTCCCGAATGAGCACTGAACTGACCGCATGTTCCGATATTGCCATATATAAATACAAAGTTTCCCCACTCTCGGGTCTTGAGAGTATTGGTGGTCTCTCCAAATGGCTTTTCAATTCCAAGAAAGCTTTTCTGCAATCCTCTCCCCATTCAAAGTTCTTCCTTTTCTTAATTACATCGAAGAAAGGTATGCACTTGCCAGTAGCTTTGGAGATAAACCTGCTTAGGGCAGCTACTCTTCCATTTAAGCTCATCACTTCCTTACTAGTTTTTAGTTCGGCCATATCCCTTATAGCTTGAATTTGGTCGCGACTTGCCTCTATCCCTTGCACACCTACCAAATAGCCTAATAATTTTCTAGAATGGACCTCGAAAGAGCACTTTTGCGGATTTAACTTCATTTGATATTTCCGTAATGTCTCGAACATTTCTTCTAGATCCTTGAGATGGTTTACAGGTTCACTTGATTTTACTAGCATGTCATCAACATAAACTTCCATGTTTCTACCGATCTGTTCTTTGAACATTCGATTAACCAATCTCTAGTAAGTGAACCCAGCATTCTTTAGACCAAATGGTATGGCTCTGTAACAATAAATTCCTCATTCTGTTATGAAACTGGTATGATCTTCATTTGGCTTGAACATCGGTATCTGATTGTACCCTGAATAAGCATCCATAAGAGATAACAACTTGTGTCCACTTGTTGCATCTACCAGCTGATCTATTCGTGGCAATGGGAAATTATCTTTCGGCCATGCTTTGTTCAAGTCTGTCTAATCAACACATGTTCTCCACTTTCCATTTGACTTTTTAACCAGAACTGAGTTGGCTAACCATTTGGGGTAATATATTTCCCAGATTAATCCATTTTCCAGGAGCCTATCAACCTCCTCTTTCGGAGCATCCGTTCGAACCTTATCCAATTGTCTCTTTCTTTGTCTTATAGGGGTTGCTCCTGGGTTGATGTTGAGGGCATGACACATAACAGTCGGGTCAATTCCCACCATATCGGAATGTGACCAAGCAAACACATCTTTGTTGTCTTTGAGGAACTGAATCAGATCTTTCTTTAACTCGCCATCAAGTTCTTTTCCCACTTTGACCACTTTAGAAACATCCTTAGAATCTATATGGGTTTCCTCAAGATCCTCTATGGGCCTTATTCTCTCTGTCTCACCCCGACAGTCAAAATCTGTGACTATTGGTGCTTCTTCGGCTGAATTAGTGTCAACCCTCTTTCTCTTATTTCCTGCAGAAATGTACTTTTGATACATACGCTTATTAGACTTTTTATCATTAATCTTTGCTTCGAATGTTGGATGTAAAGATCCATCATCCGAAGGCTATAAAATAGTAGAAGAATCAAAATAAGTATAATACTCCCTTTTATATTGATCAAGAGTGGAAAAGTACATTTGCGGGAGCTGAATTTTTCTCCTCGCACAATCCCCCAGCCTCGCCTTGTTAAGAACTTCACCATGAGGTACTTTGGCGAGACGAAAGCATCAATTTCATCCAGGGCTGGCCTGCCGAAGAAAGCGTTGTAGTAGGAGGGTTGGTCAATTATCACAAAGATGGTTTCAAATGTTCGGCAGGTAGGAGGCACCCCCATTTGTACTAAAAGCTTTATTTGCCCTATTGGAGTTGACCCCTTGTTGTTGAACCCAAATATGCTCGGTGCTCGGCTCCAATTTATGCTCTGGGATATTCATCTGATCAAAAGCATGCTTGAAAATGACATTAACTGCACTACCTATATCAACTAGAATCTTAGAGACGATAGAAAGCCCAACTTGTGAAGTTATCATAAGGGGGTCGTTGTGCGGATGATGGACTCCTTTGCGTAGCTCTTACGGGGTGACCACTAGATTTGGGATTTGAATATTGAGTCAGGGACTCTTCATTGGAGGCTCCTCTTAAACCTAATAAATTCCCTCCTTGGCCTCTTTAATATATCTGCTTTGAGCACCTTTACTATTCCCTACCGGATGTGGCCCGCCGTGGATTACATCAATCCTGTTAATTGGCGGGCTTAAGCTGAGGGGATCTTCATCTTCCAGAACATTTACAACGTTGCTCGGACGCTTCTGGGGAGCACTTTCAGTTCTTTTGGCTTTGTGCTGATCTTGGATGAATTCTTAAGATGGCCTTCTCGGATCAGTTTTGAATTATTCCGGCCAGAACTCTGCATTCATCCGTTTTATGGCCGTTAGTTTTATGATAAGCGTAGTAGTCCCCTCCCTTCCTCTACTCTGGATTATTCTTAGCTTTGTAGGAGGTTGGAAAGTTGACTTTTTCCTTAGTTGTAGCATATATGTAAGACAGTGGCTTGTTTAAAGCAACTGCATTAGCAACTAGTTCTTTCCATCGGGTCCTTTTATGGCCACGGTCCTAGCCAAACCTTCCCCCTTCCTTCCTGGGAACTGTTTTCTTCCTAGTGTAATAAAGATCATCCATACGGATGAACTTATCTGCTTGAAAGTGGAAGTCCTGTAGATCTTTGCAGCCATTGACAAAGAGATGCTTCCAGAAAGGGGTATTCTCGATCAAGTCAGAATGGACAGCTATGAGCTTGTCACGATCATTCATATCCTTAGCCTTCAAAGCTTCTGTATTGAATCTTCTTAAATAGTCTCTCAAAGATTCACCCTGCCTTTGTTTTATGTTTTCCAAGATCGTGTAATCTATAGTAGGATCCTTGCAAATATAAAATTGAGCCGAGGATTCATAAGAAAACTATTTTCAGGAGTAGATGGTGTTTTCTCAGTACTGTCTATACCATTTGGCTGCCGCCCCTTGGAGAGTAATGAGGAAAAATCGGCATCTAACTGCCCCAGAAGCATTATATAAGTCCATCTGGCTGTCAAAATCCATAAGATGATCATCAAGATCCGTATCCCCATGATATTTCATAGACGGGATTTTGACATATGGAGGTATTGATGTTGCCATGATCTCGTCGATGAAAGGTGGCACCCTCTCATTGTCATTTACATTCACATCCATAGTTCTTTTTCCTTTTGAATTCATGGCATCCTTGATTGCCTTCTCAGCAGCATCTTTAAGGAAAGCTTCTACATTGTCATAATTATTCTGCTTCGGGTAATACTCTTTTGAAGTCGAACTGCCAGACTGCTCTAATGACTTGTTAAGAATTCTCCCTTGATGATTAGCTTTTGCTTGTGTGAGATCTTTCTTCTTTGAGGAGGTTAAGTCTACTTTATCTTTGCATTCCTTCGAACTGGTTTTTAGATTTCTTCTAGGAGAAACTACTTCTTCTCCTTGAGTTTGCCTTGGAATTTTTGATGATCTTTGAGATAAAGCCTTCTTCAACAGATCCTGCATTTCCTGTAATTGTTACTCCAAGCGCTTGATTTTTTCCGTATTTTCATCCTGCGGTGCAGGCGACGAAGTTTGCCCTAGAAGGAACCCATCCAGGTTGAAAGTAGGAGCTATATCTTCCTCCAGGTTGGAAGTGTGCACTACTCCCTCTTCGAATCCACTCAAGTGTTTTGATCTCATTTTTCCTAGGCAAGAGAAACAAACCATAATTAGTCTTTATATCGGGATATGGTCGGAGGTTCGAGCCCTCCTTCTAGCGCTAAAAATGTTAACAAGAAAACTTGTCAACATCCTGAATGTTTTGGAAAAATAATTTTGTTTGGACATAACCATGTGGTTGAGATGATTCTCACTTCTGAAGGTATATAGGAGAAAAGAACGGTGAGTAGTCGTACCTTTCGACCTTGTCGAAAGGTTAATGAGGCTGCTACAACCCTTCAAGCAGGTCGATAGCATTCTTGATTGTCAAACATTTCGACCTTATCGAAAGGTTATAGGCATGATCTTCCCAACCTTCCGTCTAAGTTGGGATGATGGGAATTAGTCCAGCCTTTCGACCTCGTCGAAAGGTTGTTAACAAGATCACTCCAACCTTTCATCTAGGTTGGAATAGCTGTAAGTTTGTCAGACCTTTCGGCTTTGTTGAAAGGTGTGACAAGACTTCTCCAACCTTTCGACCAGGTTGAAGTAATTCTTAGTCGTTTAGCTTTCAGAAATCATTAATTTGATGGGTTCCATCTCCCCTTAGAGTTGAAAGCAATTATGGTCGATATCTACTACTTTATTTTTAACCGTGTCGAAAGGTAAAGTATGAAACCTTTCAACATTATTGTGAGGAGATGCAAAGCTCATTGCCAACCTTAATTGCTTTTAGCCCCATCGATGTCCATTTTCTTTTTATGGAATCAATTTGAAGGGTTTATTAATGCATAAGGAAGTTGATTCCCTTCGAATGAAGTCCATAATGAGTGCTTATAAGATATATATATATATATATATAAAACCCAGGATTCCATTAGGAAGTGAACCTTTAGACTAATCGAAAGGTTTTCCTCCTTTCGGAGCAGTCCCATATTATATCTTTAACTCCTTTTTACTTTTCCTTTATAAGATCAATTTAGTTATTCCCATAACCATGCATTTAGCTTATGCAACACGTCACCATTACTTTACATTAAGTATGGATTTCAATGATGACGTGCTGTGATGAGAAATATCTAAGTCGATCTTATATATAGAGAGCATAGATCAAAAGAGATAATGAGAAAAAGGTTGAAATCCTATGAAACTGATCATTAGTCTAGCTAACGATCTTAATGATCCTCCTCATTGCCAATATCCATCATGAACGAGCCAACTCTATTTTATTCATATCCAAAATGAGTTACAAGAAATTAAGCTCTCTCCCAATTCAATTTATGGTTTTTACAAGTAGAATTATCTCTATGAAAGTGGAGAAAAGAAGATGAATTCAGTCTCCAGAATTCGGCCCCTAAAACTGGACCCCTTGGGTCTTATTTATAGATGGAGTCGGCCCTCCTTTCGACTCTATGCTTTCGACTAAGTTGAAAGGTCCCCTTTTTATACCGCCATAAACTTTTCATCTTCATCGGAAGGTTATAAACCCTTCGACTATGTCGGAAGGTTATAAATCTCTTGTGCTTCTTGGCTTATCTCTTTTGCTTCCTCGTTTTCCACCTTGTCGAAAGGTCTCCTCTTTATATACTATTGTGAACCTTTCGACCCTGTTGAAAGGTTTGTTTTCCACATGCTGCCATGAACCCTCTAACCTCATCAAAAGGTTTGCTTTATCATGAACCTTCCGACATTGTCGAAAGGTTTGTCTTTAATATGCTATTCTGAAAAATAGCATCAACATGACAATAACATGACAAAGCGACAGAAAGCGTCACAGCCTAGGTTTGGGCCACTTCCGATGTCAAGTGGCATTTTTCAATTTATTTCATAAAATCACTTTCGACATTGTCGAAAGGTTTGCCTTCAATACGCCTTTATGGACTTTCGACTTTGTTGAAAAGCTTGCCACTCTTATGCTTTCATTAACCTTTCGACTTCATCGAAAGGTTTGCCTTTTACATCTTTTGTGAACCTTTCAACCTTGTCGAAAGGTTTGTCTACACTTGAATGTTGTCGAGAGCTTGCTTTTCATTCTTTGCTGACTTTTGAGTGTTGCATTTTTCATAGAACCTTTCGACGCTGTCAAAAGGTATCCTGGATGTGTCTTTACCGGTTCGAAAGGCTTGCTATGCTTTCGAAAGGTTACTCTGGGGTGAATTCTTCGGCTTTGAAAGGTTTGATGCGTAGTTGAGAGATCACCATTGATTGCTTTCGAAAGGGGCTCTGAAGTCATCATCACTTTTTCGTCTGTGTCGAAAGGTTGACTGTGGCGGAAGGTTCTGTTTGTTTTCATCCGAGTTGAAAGCTTTTGCGCTGTATGAGTAATTGGACTTTCCGAACATCCTTTTTAAGTCCTTCATGATGACTTGGACTACCTCTCCATCAAAACTTCCACTCTATTATCCTTCTTTCATACTTCTGTCTTTAAGTAGATTTTATGGTTAACAACCTTCTTAATTACCAATTTAGTGCTAATTACCTTTTAATTAATTAATTGATTAATTAAATAATTATATTACAACTTAATTAATTTTTAACATTACTAATTAAGTTTGAAAAACTTTGTAAACTAATTTCAAAATAAAACAAATTTGAAATAGAAATTCAAATTTTTGCCGAACTGCATCCATAGCGACTGTCGCTATGAGTGCAGTTTGCTCTAACCCACCTTTAAGTGAAGCCCCTTTACTAAAACCATATTATTTCATGATTGAAACATACCTTAGTAACTTTTCACACTTTAAAACCAATTACGCAAACTTTAACCATAATCTAAACTTTAAACTCTTGAAACGTGTTTGATTTCAAATCCGACCTCAAATCCATCGCGACTACATACAAAGTTTCAACTTTGTTTTCAACCCATCATGACTATAGTTAAGTTCGTCATCAACCCTTTTTATTCACACATCACATTTATACAACAAATCGTATACATATACCAATAAATATACAATTACTAACTTTGCAATAACACATCCATTCTAGTGCTAACATTAACCCATACATTAACACTTATCATCACATTTCAAACATGCCGATATCCAACATATATATAACATACATATAGCTAAGGATCAACACAACATATAAAGGAAAGTTCTTTCCAAAAAATTAGGAATTTACTCACCGAAAGCTATCCAAACTCTCGCTAAATTAGAGTACAGCACTTCCATTCCTAAGCAAAAAGATCGAGTCTTGAACCTTGAATGCACTAGGTAGGCTCGTCCTTGAAGGGAAGAGAAAGCGAGACTTGTTTTGGTAAGGTGGAGCGACTTTGGATAAACATCGAATTCTCAATAATAAAGTCGAAAATAGGTCATTTTGCAACTGATATTTGGGCTACCTACTCATTGAATTTCAAAAAGGACTCAAATAGAAAGTTATTTAAATTTATTTTCTCTATCATTTGAAAAAATGAATCACTCATTTTCGACTTGTTTTGAAGAAGTCATGATCAAAAGAAGAAGAGTAATTTTCGGACTTGAAATTCTAGGTGAAAAATTAAATTGCAAAGATTGGGTATTTTGACATAGCTATGATGGAAATTTGAAAAAATGGTCAACTAGAATGTTGTAGCCATTAAAATTTCGCACGGTTTAAAGAAAAGAAAAACTCCATTCGAGTTCGAAATGAGGAAGAAAAGTTTGGTGGAAAGAGGAGGAAAAATGGAGAAACATATGGGCTATTTATAGGCAAGATTTCACACCTAATCACTTTGTCAAGTTACATCCTAAATCTTTTATAATATATATATATATATATATATAATTATGTTTAATCACGTCACTTTATATATATATATAAAATTATTTAAAAATTATGAATTGTCACATCATTATATATATATAAGTTTAATTATTAATTAAAGCTAAGATGTAACAAGATATGATGATGGTTAATGATTGCAAAATCTAAGATTTGACAATACTTAATATATATATTTATATAAAATGTTTATTATTTTTAAAACTATGCCTTGTCACATCACTTACTAATCCAAATTAACATAAGATAATTTACTTTTAAGTGTATTATTATCTAGTTAATTAACTCTTATATATATGTACATATACTGCACAAAGACGAACAACATTCCCGACAACTTTCCGGTGTCGAAAGGCCGAAATTTCAGAAAACGTTCTTCGGTCACATTTTCTGTTTTTCTATGAACTATTTAATTTGGTAAGAAAATTTGAAAATGATTTTACCATCATTATTAATTAATTAAATTGAGTTTATTTTCATTATAAAACCTATATATTGAAATTTAAAATTAATTAAATATTCACTAATCAAAGCAGTGAAATTCCGGATCATTACATTCTTCCTCCCTTAAAAGAATTTGTCCTTGAAATTACACCTCGACCTATCCCAGAAAACTGTTAACACTATACATCAGCTCGTATGATGTACATAGATCATTCTTATGCAAAATCTGATTCGATCTTAGCTTGAATACATTTCTTTCCATCCGAACTAGTATCGCTCGCTCGATTCTCTAGTGCGGACTCCGATCAGGCTCCTTGATTTGGAACCTCTATTCTCCTTACATAGTTGTAACTATGATAGAAAAATTTGGTCCCATACCAAGAACCCTCATCAAGTGCTCGCCCTCAAAAGTCGAGCAATAGATCCTTATTCGAACGGTGCAAACACCTCAAAGTCATGTACTCGAATCTTGGATCAAAACTATATGAAAAGGAGAAATGATCTACGTCCACCCTACACACTTACTAATTAGTTCTCCCTAATACCAATCCAATTTCCACAAAATCCCTTATGAAAACATTTCATAAACTACATTGGTTCAACTTGGATGCTATTCCACTACATCCTAAGATCATATATCCCCATCTGATTCCATTATTCCATTTCGAATTTATCTCTCAAAGAAAACTCAAGGTCCAAATACTCAGCTTTTATTCTAAACTTTTTCAAATAAAACTCTATATTTCAATCATAGAAATATATATCTATAGCCCGGGTAACTCCAAAATGATACTAAGGAACTGGGTACTACCAAACAGTATCCTACATTCCCTTACCAAGAAGGGTAATACTCAAGATAAGTGTTTACCATCTGAACACATTTGTTCCCCAATTTTAAGTTATTTTTGAGCCACTCGAACTAGTTAACTTAAAAAATTTCCTTTTATTTCAAAATCTCATTTTTGGAACAATACTTTACATTTTCCAACAAAACGTCTATTTTCAACTTACTTTGGGTTCGTTCGGGTTGAGTTTGTTTCGACTGTTGTAACGACCCAGAATTTCAGTCATCCAAATTTAGAATATTTAATTGATTTTAAATATTAAAAGTTAATTTTATAAGTTAAATGACTTATATTTCAAATATAGTGATTTATTTGATAATTAAATTGTTTAATTTAATATATGAAGTTGTTTAAATAATTGAATCTTGAATTTTATTTGAATGAAAATGATTTATTAAGTTGATATAAAATCTATTTAAATTAGAATGGAGTTAGTTAAATTTCAAAATTGATTTAAAAGTGAATAAATATAAATTGGAAATTTTATATTTTAATTAACGTGTAAAAATAGTCATTTTTGGCACTGTCTTGGATTTCGGCGAAATCAGTTTCATTGGATCCGTAATAGTGAATTATAGTATGCTATCGAATTTCGTGTCGATTGGACTTACCATTTGATCGTGCGAGTTTAAAACGCACAAAAATTAATTAAAGGGAATTTAATTAAAATAATTCGATTTTGAAAACCTATCTTCTGTATATGATAGAAATGGCCTCCGATACATATTCCATTGTGTTTGGAATAGAGGTAAAACATTAGGAACGCCAGGCGACACGTATCGTTTGGAGTTCGGAAAATATGCGAGTGAATAGTGTTTAGATTTTTTTTTTCTATAAAAGGACCTTAGCTCTTCACATTTGCAAAACCCTAGAAACAAAAGCCAGCTGCCACTTTCGTTTTCATTGGCCATAAATACGCCAACTTCCTCCTCCAATAACTCACAATCCATCGACAATTAGTAAAAACGTCCAACTACAAAGTGGAAGATCTCGTCGAGCTCTAGCTATCCAACGGTGATGATAGTCATCAGAGCACTGTGAAGGTCGAAATTTGGGCGCGTTCGTGTGGCTTTCGAGTGTGTTTTGCGAGGCAACGCCACACATGGTGGGGCCGCATTTGACGTGTGGGTGGCGCGCGTGTAGGCAGAGGCAGCGATGACCTCCGATCGATGCCAGGTGGTTGGTGGTGGCGGCGACGCGTAAAAGAAGCAGCAACGTGAATGGGCTCGGTTGAAGCGTGTAAACGTGATGAGGGGGAAGGATTATTGTAAGCTAATTATAATAATTAGTGGCTAATGACGTGTTTAATTAAATTGTATATAATTGTTATCTTATCATATGTATAACTCTGTCATACGAGATCGGTTTGGGCAATACGAGTTGCGTTGCACTCGTATTTGAGAATACTTCGCGATGGGACTGAATTGGACTTGATTGGAGCATGTTAGAATTTTGGTTAAATTCGAACCCCTGTTCGTTTTTAATCGAAATAAACGCTGCAACGACGAATGCAACCAAGGGGAGTAAAACTCACTCTCTCTGGCTCGCTTATATTTTTATATAAGTGGGAAATATTTATTTATGATGATTGATGCTAGTTTAGATGATATATGATATATTATATATTGGTTGGTTTGGATATATTCCCGCCGATTGGAGCAGATGAGACCCTATACGTTCCCGTGTATGAGCGGATGACCCTTTGTACGCGCGTCTGCCTCGAAGCAGACATTGTACATTTTTCTCATATGTTGTATTTGTTGCAGGTTACAAGTTGGAGGGATCCAACATGATTCCTCACCACTGTTGATTTATTTTTCATATATATATATATACATACATATATATATATATGATTGTTTGGATATCATGATGATGTTTTTGATGTGATTTGACTTATTTAGTGCTATAGTAGCACAGGGCCTTATTTTTGATATTTTGAAATACTGAAATGATGATTTGATTTGAAAAGGATTTTGAATTGATTTTGGAAGTGTTTGTATGTTTTAAGGATTATTTAAGTTATAAAAGAAGGAATTTGTTTTTAAATAAAAGTTATGATTTTTGATTTATAGAAGTATGGTTTGTGAAATGCTTTGAAAATAGATTTTTGAATAAGTTTATATGAGAGATTTATAAAGGCGATATTTTTATAACTAAATAAGTTGATTTATAATGGGAATTTATAAATGTTTAGTAAATGGACTTGAATTTATTTTGTAAGTGGATTTGAAGTTATTAGTAAGTGGTTTTGAAGTTGATTTAGTAAATAGATTTATAAATGGATTTTATAAATAAATTTGATTTATACTAAATGGATTTATAAATGGATTTTGATAATAAAAGGAGTTTTAAATTGGGAATGGATTTATAAATAGAATTTTACAAATGAAAGAATTTTATAAAATAGAAGTTCTATAAAATAGAAAGGAGATTTGTAAAATAGTTTTATAAGTATGCATTTTTATTTAAAGGAATGTGGAAAGTGATGTTTTGATGGAGTTAAATGTTTTAAAAGAAATTCATCTTTTTAAGGTAAAGGTTTTGAAAGTAATAATTCCAAATGGAATTAAATGGTTTTGAAGATGTTTTAAAATGTGATATGGAACAGAAACATAGATTTCAACATTTATTGTTGAAATAGACGTTTTCGGGGAAGTAAGGAAGGCATGGACTATAACACTGTTGTTATAGTAAATGATTTTAGAAAGGAAATGTTTTATATATTATATAGGATTTATTTATCTATATATTTATTTATCTATATTCGTTTTGACCCAATAAAGCATGTTTTGAAAAATATAGAGCTTTCTGAAAATGATTTGTGAATATGCTTATAATGTTGAGATAAGTATATGAAATATTTTCTAAGTGTTGGAAGTGAAGTGATTTGTGAATATGCTTATACAGTAGATATAAGTATATGGAAATGTTTTTCCGAGATAGAAAGATTTGAAATGGTTTTGAGGATATATCTCTTTAAAGATAATTTGAAGTGAATATTTGGAAAGTGATTTAATTAATAAAAGATTAATTAAAAGGGCCTAGTGATTGCTTATGGTGCTGAATATTGTTTGTTGTTTGCTTGATAGTTAAATAACCGACTACCAAATAAATTTGGCCTATTTATCATTGTTGGTGTGGGGAGACCGGGGTTGGATTTATTTCGAGAACCACTTCAGACCAACGTATATGCCTTCGATGTGCAAGTTTGGAAGATATTGATATGTAGGATTTTCATAGTGGAGGACTGCTTGTTGATCGTTTGGGGATAAACTCCCAATATACATATAGTAGTAGTAGTCTCTTCATTATGAAATATCCGATGCGAGGACTATTTGCTACTGATCCTAGGGTAATTCCCGACAGGATGTGGTAGGAGAGTGCCTTCGGTTTGTCCTGTTCCTGGACAACTTGTATGGATGGATGTCTGACAGTGCATTCTTGAGAATACATCGTTGACTTTTATAAAGTACATCTGTTTGGGGCGGAGAAGGCAACTTCTCTTAGCTTAACACCCTTCTCTGAGACGTATGAGCTCGGAGATTGTATGTTTGTGAAAGCCAATAAGTGATCGAATTAATGATAGTGTGGCATTAAGAGTGATATGTGCTATGTGAAAGGTAATTGTGACCTTTGGCCTCATACCTGGAAATGACCGAAATAGGGTAGATGCGGCAAGGCTATGTGGTTCGCAACCATTAGGGTATGATCATCCCCTTCTAGATATGTTTCTTCCCGTTATGACGTTCGAGATGTAAATTATTGTGGATGTATGCTATGAGGGCCCTCGGATAGGTCGGTAATGACCGGGGTGATGACATATTCGGTACTATTTATGGAGAGGTAGGCCGGTCTTGTGTTGGTAGAGGACCATCTATTGGACCTCGGTACATTCCTCTAGAAATGTACTGCCAGAAGGTAGTCCCTTCACCTGATCATTTGTATGGAAATCCATTCTCCACTACGTGCCTGCCATTTTGTTTGTAGAACCCGCGTTTGTGGCTAGTATTGCTGGAATTTAATAATGTAACAATTTCGGGTATGATTCTTATTATTTGTATACTAGACACTAGTATAATATAACATGATTTGATATGAAAGTTTTTGGTTATCGTAAGATAAAAACCCGTTCGTGTTTATGTGTGGGCGTGTCTTACGAGATACCTTTGTTTTGATAAAAGAATGCTTTTATAAATTTAAAATAAACTCAGTCAAAAACTAACTCATTCATCCCTAATTGAAAAATGGCGACCGACGACTCCTTCCCAAATCCCTAATTCTTTCTGCCTCCGCTTCTTTTTCTCTCGCCTCTCTTTCCGCCTCCCTCCCTCGAGTCGACGGTTGCTCTTCCTGCTCACGTGCTGTGTGAGCGTTGCCGAGTTATGAAGCCTGGATTTTTCAACCCGATGGAGACCGCTTCCAAAACTAGATCGGGCAAGATTCGTGTGCCACCAAATTCCGCCTTCGTCTAGTCAAAGCCCAGGCCGCAATCATCTGCTGGGTCGTCGTACCCTATCTTTGGAACCCTTCAAGCAATTTTTGATGCTTGTGAGCCACGTGATTCTTTGAAGTAATCGACTGTTGGGTTGCCTCTGTCCAGTTCGTCTCTGACTGGTGAAGGCGCTAGTTCTGTTGCTGTGCTTTCCAAGTCAGTCGCGCCTTTGCCAGTTCCTGCGTCGTCTTATAGTCAGTCATTTCTTGATGCTCCTGCAGTTGTAATCCCGGCCAATCTTTCTAATGTCGTTGAGTTCCCCCCTCTAGCTTATGCTGGCAACTTGCTGCCTGTAGTTGCCGTGTCTCAATCAGGCCTTGCAAAATCTGCTTCTACTGACAAGTCTTGGAAATCTTTGTTTTCATCTAAACCGTGAAATGGTGGCAGATATATCTCTCGGCGTTTCGATATTGTTGGTAATTGTGATGAACTTCTTGTGCCTCCTAGTGAGGTTGTTGAGGCGGGAATGTCTCTTTGGAAGGATACGATTGTTGGGTTTTTCCTTGATAAGGGTCTTAATTACTCTGTTGTTAAGAATTATCTCAAGAATAAATGGAAATTAAAATGATACCTTAAGATTAGTGTGACTCCCCACCCCGAGACCTACATTAACAAAGAGTATTACTGGGTAATACCGTCTGCTAATGCGGAGAATAGGGCTGGTTAGGAGTGACCATCTATAGTCAAGTGGATCGACATATCCAATAAATACTTAATACAAATCCATAGGTGGCTATAGGATCTATCAGAACATAATACAACAACTTAAATGCATAACACATCACAGAACAGCAAACAGATATATATACACATATATACTACTATATCCTAATACAATACAAATAATACATCATAAGTGGTATGACGACCACAATATACACACGAGTCAAAATAATATACATATCAGAATAGAGACAAAAAGACTACAACAAAAAGGGCTAGCAGATAAGTCCACGCAGAAGTAGAATAAGCTAAGTCCATAAGGGTACCTAACCTGAAACACCTCGGTCTGACCCGAGTATAAAATACCCGGGTCAGTCTAGCTAAACAAATCAGTTAAAGGGAATATTCGATAACATAAGCATAGGATAAAGGTGATGTTCTTCTTAAATAAGAAGAAACAATAATAAGTATAAGCATGAGCATAAGTATAGTATGGTTATTTTAACTGATGAGATGGTATAACTTACATAAACATATAATCTCAAAAGAGATAAGACAATCCATAAAACGCTAAATATAGCGAGTCTCATATCATTGGCAAATCACAAATCATCAATAGTGGTTTAGGGAAAATATAACTCCTAAAAAGGAGAAATCCCAAACCCGCCATATCGGCAAACTCAAAGAAATCTCAAAGAAACCACCATCTCAAAAATACGCCACAAGGCAATCAAATATAACTCTCCAACATAGGAGAATATAATCCCAAATAAACGCCAAAAGGCAAATCTCATGTAACGCCAGTGTAGGAAACTCAAATCTCAAAAGTAGAACTCCCAAGAGTTCAAATTCCCGAAAGGTAATTGCCATAAATATATCGAATGGTTCAAAGGACCTATTTCGAAAAGGGCGATACACTAGGGAAAATAGTCAAAGAAATCATCTTAAAAGTATTTGCACGTGCATGTGGTCGAAGCCTTGCCAAGTACTGTTATCTCAAATAGTACCTCGCCCGAAGGCAAAATGTCACAATGACAAATACGCCGCAATGGCAAATACGCTGCAATGGAAAATGTCTCGAAGACAAATACGCCGCAATGGCAACGACCCGAAGGTCCAGTACTAGCATGCCGCAATGGCAAATGTGTCACAAACTCTCGGATAGGAACCCAAACAGTGTTAACATGTGTCCCATACCACACGTTCGCACTAAATGGTGTACTAACCGCTAATAAATTTCACACTCAAAGCAGTAAAAAGTTTACCTCATCTCATCGGTAAACTCGACCTGAAGGTCAAAATGATCAAACTGACAAGTTGGGAATTAACCGATAAGATAAACGCACGTGTCTCATACCATGTGTTTTACCAAACCGTTTAATTCTCCTTCTCATTCGCTCGAATAGTGCAAAAATGTGTAATATATATAAAATAATTTACTTAGGAAAACAAGCTTTGAAAACCAATTTTCGAAATCAATTTGAAAACCCTATTTGAACATTTCTCTTATTATAGAGAATAAATAGATTTTATAATTTAAAATATTATATAATTATTATTTTGAAATGTCCATTAATTTTAAAAATCATTTCAAAAAGATTCGGAGAAAACCGTGCTCGAAAACGAATCAAAACGAAGAAAAACACTCAAACCGATATTCAAATTCAAATTAATTCAAAATTTGAATTTTAAAATCTCCAAAATTTGGCTAGTCTATTGATAGACATCATGGCATATAATCATCATAAAAAACATCATGAATATAGCTGGAAAATGAAGCAAAAGAAAGTTGAAAACATCGAAACCAAAGGGGAGAACGAGGCAAATTTTTGCCTTTTGCTAGGTCGACCTTGAGGTCGACCTCCTTGGTCCCTAGGTCGACCGTACGGTCGACCTAGGAGGCACTGGATCGACCTGCATGTCGACCCAGGGAGGGTGGCAGTTGACCTAGCATACGGACTTTGTTCTAGTTGATTTCCTGCTCGCGAACTGATTTTCTGAGCAACTTTTGACTTATCAAACAACAATATTTTTCAATGAAATTTTACAGGGATGAAGTTCAACATGCAAGCTATCAAATACAAGAAATCTAGTAGCATTTCGTTGCCGGAATCACAAGATATAAGGGTTCAAAGATGCAACAGAAACTGATTAGAAACAAGCAAAATATTCACTACAGGAAATTGCAAACAGAAACAAATTTTCTATAGATTCAAGCACTGGCACTTTTGTTTTAGCTAGATTGTGAGCTTACATAACTCACCTTGCTATTAGAGATGATCAAACCTCGAATTTATGTTGAAAGAGGCAAGCTCTGAGGAGATTCTAGCTTCAAATAACCTGTTCAAACTTAAAACAGTACATGCAGGAAGAAATGATAGTAAATTAGAAACTATTTTCTAAAATTGAGAATTGATGGAACTATAGAGTTTGGAGATTGATTACCCTTTGATTTTTACTCTAGCTTGAAAAGGCTTTTATTTTGTATTGAAGAATTTGAAGAAAAGTGTGGATTTTGAAATATTAAGAAGGTTGGTTTACTGTAAATCTATTTCCAGAAAGAGGAAGAAGGAAGAGTAAAAATGAACGTACTGTCATCTTTTTCTCACCTCCTCAAACCAGATTAAATGCTAATGGGCTTAATGGACCCATTAAAAAAAAGAAAGTACGATGGCCTAAATTAATTACTTAACATAAAACCAAATGCATTCTTATATACACTCATTTACAAAACAAAGTCATTTTCTTGTGATATTTTCAACCAAACAAAATTTGTAAATTTACTTACACATGAGATAAATTATTTTACACTATAAAAGGATTAATTTTTATGTTTAAAATATTATTATTATTAAAATCCTTTATTTCACAATAATACACAATTTTCACCAATAAATGTAAAAGTCTACATTTTTAACTTCTAAAATTCCACAAAATTTATTTTCTCACTTAGTAAAATATTTCAAACCATTTCAAAATATTAATTATAGCCAAAACTTATTTTTAAACCAAATTCCATCTTTTTATTTAAATAAACAACCTTTAAAAATCTCATACTTCTTTTAAAATTATTAAAAGAAGTAATTGGCAATAATTAATACAATTATTGTATTTCTTCCAAATAAAAACCCATTTTCCATTCATTATAAACCCAAATAAATAAAATAAAGTTCCAAACTTTATCTTTATCAATTTATTTTCAAAATTCATTGTTTATTCCAAATAAACAAATAAAATTTCCAATTTTATTTTAATTTACAATATTAAATTATAACTACCGTTATAATTTAATATTAACCGGTAATCTCCAAAACCAGGGTTGTTACATACTCCCCCCCTTAACAAAATTGCGTCCTCGCAATTTCTAGAGAAAAGTTTGTATTCAACATAATTATTTCATCAATCAAAGAAAGATAGACAAGCTCGAGTTTTAAAATTTCTCAACCTCAACACAAAATGATAGAAAATCAAGATAAGATTACTCGATTAATTCTATGGCTTCCCGAGTGGAATTACTGGGATTTGCGGACCATTGAATTTCTATGAGCAATACATCCCTATTTCGAAGGCGTTTCACCTTTGAAGCAAAACACGGATATGATGTTACGCAAGATAAATCGGGTGAGATCGATTCCTAAGAAGCTTCACGAACAGAGTTGGGATTTAGTCACAACTTTATCCCGAACTCCAATCCATAAGATGATAATCGATACGACTTTTCATATAACACTATGAAGGGAGTCATACCGATATTAGATTGACCACTATTACAGAAAGAAAACCCAATAGGAGGTAGGTGGTTTTCCCCCAATACCACCAAACTCATACGACTGCATAAATGCAAGTAGTAAAATAATTGCACAAAGGCAAGATAAACACAAGGAATAGATTTTTAAACTCTCACTTACTAATCAAATATTCTTAAAGTTTTTCAACCCATTATCTTCAAGATTTAAAATTCTAAATTTTCAACACTTGAAAATTTCTAAAGCTTCTTACATAGATATTTAAATTAAATTCATTACTCTTCATTAGAGTAAATAAAGTTTAAGTTGTTTATTCTCTAATTCAATTTGTTTCTCAAATTTTCTAAGTGTTAGAAATTTCCGGAAAAATCGGCGGAGTCTCCTTTGTACGGAGGACCGTATAAAATATTGTAAAAATGATTTATATAATATACATCGACCATTAGGTCAGAAACACAATGTATATCATCATTTAACTCTTTAAAAATTAATCCGAAAACATACCTTCCTTTTTAGCATTTTAAAGCGAGTTTGCACACTCATATATATAATCTTTTTGCTCAAAATATATTCCAACTATCCTCTTTTCACCTGTACTTAACTCAAATAGATGATACTAGTTCATGTTCATAAATAAGAAGTACTACACTTAACTATTAAGGGGAAATAGATCAATTTCTTTTTCAGACCTGCTGTAATGAAGACATGTTTTGACCCAGCAAACAACCAAATCTGAATTTTTTTATAAATTGAAAGTTGTTCTACTAAGTCTAAGCTTTCCAGTAATATAAGGATCATCAAAATCGGATTTACGGTTTGAAAGTTATATTGAATTTACTTTCAGCTTAAATCTTAGAGAATTTTGTAATAGGGCATAACTGCCTATCCACTTTCAAACCCATTTTAGATTCAGTAAAAGGAAAAATCTTTTAAAGTGTTTAAAAGAAACTTTATAGCTTACTGAAAGCTCTTTCATTTTCATAAGATTGAACTTATTTGGAGTTATCAATCTCAATTTATCGCTGTTTTAGTACAACACTTTTCCAAACAAAATTTCAGATTTTAACTCAATTTAAAATTTTGAAATTTACCCAAACTATTTTAATTTCAAACTACATTTTCAAACAAACTTTTTGCTAAATCATTTATTAAATGATTTTCTTTTTCCTCGGAAAGCTAAAACATACAAAATTATGATCAACTTTATGTAATCATCATAAAACATTTTATTAAGTGGATATAATTTCATTACTTTCCAAAATCTAGCTTTAAAAACAACTAACTATGAAAACTCATTTGGAAGAGATAACTAATCTCTTTCCTTATCAAGAGATGATTATTGATTATATCCCAAAAATATAAATAAAGTTTAAAATTATTCTCACAAAATGTAAAATGATTATACTACATGAATTGTTCATTTATCAAAACAATCCAAATTCACATTTCCACTTGTCACAAAAATTAAATTTCCATCTAATTATCAACATAAAACTAATTAAAGTTGATAATTAATTCAAACTTGTTTTCAAAATAATTTTTGCAATTTCAAACCCACAAGTTTTAATACCATTTAAGTTTAAAACAAAAACTAGCTCACAAATTATACTAAATGTTCTAAACTAACACTTCTTTATTTTCTCTTAAGATAGAGTTTTATATCTATCCTCTACTATTACTCAAATAAATAAGTGTCAAAACAAATTTTATAGTCATCACTAATAACTTGTACTAAAATATTCAATCAATATTTTAATTTTCAAACCAAAGTATTCTTTTACCTTAAATACATCATTTTATTAATCAAAGCATCAAATGATATTTCTTCTAATTAAGACATCCTCTTAATTAGAATTATTCACTTTTACTTACCCAAATTACCATATTCAATTTCTCAAATTTCAAATAATATAAAGGTATTGCCTCGCCATTGGTTTTATAGTGAATGACCCCATCGATTGGCTGTCGAGTTGATCAAATGATCAAAACTGCCTCGCCACTCATCCAACACTCACTATGGTTCAATGGTTTCATTAAACATTTAAAATAAAAATTACTACTCCACCATATTAATTATTTTCAAACTTTACTTAATAAAACTTAATTTACCGTGTCTGATTGTCTCATCACAGCGTTTAGGAAATTCCCATCGATAACGTTGGCCAAACGCATCGACCAGAATTCTTAAAGCACTAGACGGACAACCCAACACAGAAATTCATTTTCTTTAAAAAGAAATACCTCAAATATAATACTCAAAATATTCTTTGTGTTTCCCAAAAACAAAAAATTCAATTTCTCTCAAAAACTTATCTTTGATTTGAAAGATTTGAAAATTCAATTATAACTTATTCTTAAAATCAAAGATACAAGAAGAATTCATCGAGCCAGAATACTCGATTCATAAGACTGAAGGAATAGTCTGGAGTGTTCATTATTTCGAACGGTATAACGAACCACTCAAAAGAATCATAACGAGTGCAGGCGGTAAGAGTAACACTAGCCTCCGCGACTCGTAGCTCATGAAAAATCGGTGTAAGGTTAAGCTGAGGAATGACCCTAGCACCAATCAATAGGTTAAAAGAGAGAAATGAGATATAAAAGTAAGGGTAAAATATCTTCTCGAATGAGAAGAAGAAAACTAACAACATATCATTACTTCAAGTGAAGTAATTTTTACAAAGTATATCAACAATTGAGTATCCAAAGAGGATATCTATAAAAGGGTAAGAATGGCAATATCAAATAAATTCAATGAATCGCCTCATTTCCTTAGTGGACATCCTCGTGGAAGGATGACCTAAAGGCTCAGAATGGGAAGAGAGGTCAACACAATACTCGATTGCCCGACTGTGTGTCATACCCGAACAGACTTACAGAAATCAACAGAGTCACAATGACTGGAATTCGAGATATATCATCAACATCTTGAAACTCAAGAGTGAATACAGAGACTTTGGAATCATCGTTAACATTCCGAAGGACAAGAAGCAACAAATCAACCGAATAAGGATACCTAATATAGGATTCTTCGAATCACATAATGTGGCTTGATAATAGGCAAGCCACTTCATCTCAAACACTCCAAACTCTAGATAGAAAATGGCATGCTAATTCGCACGAAAAGATAAGCTATAAGCAACAATCCCAAATCCTCATACATCATGCTAAATATTGCAGATCCACTCAATAGGATTCACAATCCTCACAAAAGCACAAGACAAAGACATCCAAAAGCATCAACAAACTCCTCCGATACAGATGGGTGTCAAGCACCCGTATTGAAGAGGACTTGAATAATAAAAAAAACACAATTAGGATTACTCCTAAGATAAGGTGTCATCAATTCTATTTTTGGAATACTACGGAATAAAAATATTCCTAGGCATATCCCAAACTTCAATCTCAAAGGAGACGATAAGATAAAGGACACGATGATTAAGGGATTTGTAAAATTTGTACTATACTTGGATATATTGTAATATATGCTTATATTCTGTGTTTATCCTATTTTGTTCTGAATTCAGCTCTGATACCAAGCTGTGACGTTCCACCCCGAGACCCACATTAACAGAGAGTATTACTGGGTAATACCGTCTGCTAATGCAAAGAATATGGCTGGTTAGGAGCGACCATCTATAGCCTTATCTTAAATTTCTATTGAATACGTCGATAAATGCTATGTATTTTTTCTTCTAATTAAAGTGGATTGACATATCCAATAAATACTTAATACAAAGACATAGGTGGCTATAGAATCTATCAGAACAAAATACAACAACTCAAATGCATAACACATCACAGAACATCAAAAGATACGCACACACACACACACACATATATACTGATACATCCCAAAACAATACAAATAATACATCATAAGTGGTATGACGACCACAGTATACACACGAGTCAAAATAATATATATATATATCAGAATAGCGACAAAAAGACTACAACAAAAAGGGCTAGCAGATAAGTCCATGCGGAAGTAGAATATGCTAAGTCCATAAGGGTACCTAACCTGAAACACCTCGGTCTGACCCGAGTATAATATACCCGGGTTAGTCTAGCTAAAAAAGCAGTTAAAGGGAATATTCGATAACATAATCGTAGGATAACGGTGATTTTTTTCTTAAACAGGAAAAAACAATAATAAGTATAAGCATGAGCATAAGTATAGTATTATTTTAACTGATGAGATGGTATCACTTACATAAACATATAATCTCAAAAGAGATAAGACAATCCATAAAACGCTAAATATAGCGAGCCTCGTATCATCAGCAAATCACAAATCATCAATAGTGGTTTAGGGAAAATATAACTCCTAAAAAGGAGAAATCCCAAAACCACCATATCGGCAAATTCAAAGAAATCCAAAGAAATCACCATCTCAAAAATACGCCACAAGGCAATCAAATATAACTCTCCAACATAGGAGAATATAATCCCAAATAAATGCCAAAAGGCAAATCTCATGTAACGCCAGTGTAGGCAACTCAAGTCTCAAAAGTAGAACTCCCAAGGGTTCAAATACCCGAAAGGTAATCGCCACAAATATATCGAATGGTTCAAAGGACCTATTCTGAAAAGGGCGATACACTAGGGAAAATAGTCAAAGAAATCATCTCAAAAGTATTTGCACGTGCATGTGGCCGAAGCCTTGCCAAGTGTTGTTATCTCAAATAGGTACCTCGCCCGAAGGTAAAACGTCACAATGACAAATACGCCGCAATGGCAAATACGCCGCAATAGCAAACGTCTTGAAGACAAATACGCCGCAATGGCAATGACCCAAAGGTCTAGTACTGGCACGCCACAATGGCAAATGTGTCACAAACTCTCGGATAGGAACCCGAACAGTGTTAACGTGTGTCCCATACCACACGTTCGCACTAAACGGTTTACTAACCTCTAGTAAATTTCACACTCAAAGCAGTAAAACGTTTACCTCATCTCATTGGTAAACTCGATCCGAAGGTCAAAATGATCAAACGGACTAGTTGGGAATTAACCGATAAGATAAAAGCACATATCCCATACCACGTATTTTACCAAACCGTTTAATTCTCCTTCTCATTCGCTCGAATAGTGCAAAAATGTGTAATATATATAAAATAATTTACTTAGGAAAACAAGCTTTGAAAACCAATTTTCGAAATCAATTTGAAAACCCTATTTGAACATTTCTCTTATTATAGAGAATAAATAGATTTTATGCTTTAAAATATTATATAATAATTATTTTGAAATGCCCATTAATTTTAAAAATCATTTTAAAAAGATTTGGAGAAAACCGTGCTCGAAAACGAATCAAAACGAAGAAAAAACTCAACCGGTATTCAAATTCAAATTCAAATTCAAATTAAATTCAAATAATTAAAAATTTGAATTTTAAAATCTCCAAAATTTGGCTAGTCTATTGATAGACATAATGGCCTATAATCATTATCAAAAACATCACGAATATAGCTAGAAAATGAAGCAAAAGAAAGTCGGAAACATTGAAACCAAAGGGGAGAACAAGGCAAAATTTTCCCTTTTGCTAGGTCGATATGGAGGTTGACCTCCTTGGTCCCTAGGTCGACCGTATGGTCGACCTAGGAGGCACTGGGTCGACCTGCATGTTGACCCAGGGAGGGTGGCAGTCGACTTAGCATACAGACTTTGTTCCAGTTGATTTCCTGCTCGCGAATTGATTTTTTGAGCAACTTTTGACTTATCAAACAACAATATTTTTCAATGAAATTTTACAGGGATGAAGTTCAACATGCAAGCTATCAAATACAAGAAATCCAATAGCATTTTGTTGCCGGAATCACAAGATATAAGGGTTCAAAGATGCAACAGAAACTGATTAGAAACAAGCAAAATATTCACTACAGGAAATTGCAAACAGAAACAAAATTTCTACAGATTCAAGCACTGGCACTTTTTGTTTTAGCTAGATTGTGAGCTTACATAACTCACCTTGCTATTAGAGATGATCAAACCTTGAATTTATGTTGAAAGAGGCAAGCTCTGAGGAGATTCTAGCTTCAAATAACCTGTTCAAACTTAAAACAGTACATGTAGGAAAAAATGATAGTAAATTAGAAACTATTTTCTAAAATTGAGAATTGATGGAACTATAGAGTTTGGAGATTTATTACCCTTTGATTTTTACTCTAGCTTGAAAAGGCTTTTATTTTGTATTGAAGAATTTGAAGAAAAGCGTGGATTTTGAAATATTGAGAAGGTTGGTTTACTGTAAATCTATTTCCAGAAAGAGGAAGAAGGAAGAGTAAAAATGAACGTACTGTCATCTTTTTCTCACCTCCTCAAACTAGATTAAATGCTAATGAGCTTAATGGACCCGTTAAACAAAAGAAAGTATGATGGCCTAAATTAATTACTTAACATAAAACCAAATGCATTATTATATACACTAATTTACAAAACAAAGTCATTTTCTTTTTTAATTTTCAACCAAACAAAATTTGTAAATTTACATACACATGAAATAAATTATTTTACACTATAAAACGGATTAATTTTATGTTTAAAACATTATTATTATTAAAATCC
Source organism: Allium fistulosum (assembly GCA_030737815.1). Lineage (NCBI taxonomy): Eukaryota > Viridiplantae > Streptophyta > Magnoliopsida > Asparagales > Amaryllidaceae > Allium > Allium fistulosum. The sequence continues at coordinate 1,184,400,798 of CM060904.1, read as the reverse complement.
TTTATTTCACAGTAATACACAATTTTCACCAATAAATGTAAAAGTCTGCATTTTTAACTTCTAAAATTCCACAAAATTTATTTTCCCACTTAGTAAAATATTTTGAATTATTTTAAAATATTATTTATAGCCAAAATTTATTTTTAAACCAATTTCCATCTTTTTATGTAAATAAACAACCTTTGAAAATCTCATACTTCTTTTAAAAATTATTAAAAGAAGTAATTGGCAATAATTAATACAATTATTGTATTTCTTCCAAATAAAACCCATTTTCCAATCATTATAAACCCAATAAATAAAATAAAGTTTTTAACTTTATTTTTCTCATTTTATTTTCAAAATTCATTGTTTATTCAAAATAAACAAATAAAATTTCCAATTTTGTTTTAATTTACAATATTAAATTATAACTAACAGGTAATCTCCAAAACCAGGGTTGTTACAGTTAGATTTGATAACGACATGTTTTTCTTTCATTTCTCATGCTCGGATGAGAGGTGTATGGTTCTTGGGTCGGATCCATGTGTTATTGATGGTAAAGTATTCATTCTAACCAAGTGGAGTCCTTCGGTTGACTCTGCTAGAGAGCATGTATTGTCTATCCCTATCTGGGCAAAGTTCACGAAAATTCCTTCTTCTCTTCAATCTTTGGAGGGCTCGACTGGTTGGCATGCCATATTGGTGAATTAATTTGTTTTAACGAGAATGCTGAGGGTCGTGAAAGGCTTGGTTTTGCTAGGGCAATGACTGAGATTCCCGTTTGCGGCTTCTTCCTACTCACCTATCTGTTGCCCTTTCTGGGAATAGAGTGGGTCGAGTTGATATTGATTACCAGTGGTCTCCTCTGATCTGTACTTTCTGCCACTCTTTTGGTCATACCTCTCTAGATTGTAGACACCGTCCGATTGTAGGTGAGTCCTCCTTTTTGCCTCCCAAGGCCCCCATTTATAAACCACCTCCTCGCATTTGGAATGCTAAGATTGTGGATCCTGCTGCTGTCCCTCCTCCTATTCCTGTAGCTGCTCCTCCTGATCCCTTATCTCTTTCTAGGCTGAAGAATTTTCTTGCCACTGCTCCTGCTCAGCCTGCTGATATTATACCTGTAGCTGCGGATTCTGTTGTTGCATCGCCTTTTCTGCCAGATTATTCGTCCATTCAGATGGTTCCTGCCGACTTGGATAATGGCATGGATTTTGGGTTAGCTGATCTTTTTCCTGCTTAACCTTTCCGCTGGTTATCTATTTTGTGACTTTTTGGTATATGGTATTGGGATGTTACTTGTTCTATATTGTTATTTTGTTGCCTAGCACGTGTGTGGGTTGTAGGTTGCTTTGTGATGTTGTAGCTGAAGAGGCACCTTTGCCTCTCACTTGTACCTAATTTTACATAATAAAAGTGGACGGTCCACTATAAAAACCGGCTAGCCTTGCTAAAAATAATAATAAATTCAGTTGAGATGTGTTTTCTCACGCTGGTTTACCAATTTGATCCGGGCGTTCTTCCCTTTCAATGCTCGGGTCAAATTGAGTATATTTACAGATGTAGATTTGGATGCTTTGGAGCTTCAGCAGGAGAGTTGGATGTCTTCAGGTTGTATGCCATGTATATGTTTATTTTCCGCTGCTTTGTTATTTAAATTATCAACAATTGTAAGGGCAGGTTATTATAACTGTCCAGGCTGATGATTAGTGATTGATTGTTGTACTCTGATTGATGGATGTATATATATTACATTACAGTTTCTGTTTTGTAAAGATCATTGATATGAAATTATATGTTTTTCCGCTGCGATTTGGAGATTCTGAAATTGTTTTAGTTCTTCTGTTTCTTCTTCTTCTTTCTTTTTCTTCTCTTCTCTCTTCTTCTTTTCTCTTCTTCTCTCTTCTTCTCTCTTCTTTCTTTCTTTCTCATGATTATTCGTATTTCCCTTCGGTTTTGGGCTGGACATGTGGTTATTATCGACTCTAAATGGGACGTATTTTCGGGTCGTCACAGCTGGTATCAGAGCTTAGGATTTTGCTAACACCTAGGCTTTGATGGGTACTCATTATAGATAGGGTCAGTAGCGCCCTAGATTGAGTTTGAGCATATTATATATATGAGCGCGTATTTGTTAGTGATTATAATGATGTTTTAAATTATGTTTACTTATCCGTTGAATTGTTTATGAATTCTGATCGGTGCGTGGGATGCCATGTGATCGATAGGGGTCACTAAACACTTAAATGAGGCAAGTCGACATAATATTGTTTTAAAATGAGGTAAATGAAATAATTTTACTTAAATTATATTTTATATATAAAGGAATAATTTTTTAGAAATATTATAGTTATATATGGATGTTTGGTTGCTAGTGATGGTAATACTTGATTATTATCATTCGTTGTTTGTGAACTAATAAAAGTTGTTATTATAAATATAAACAAACATAAAGAAATAAGAAATGAGTTTATATAACCAAAGTGAAAAGTGAAGTTATATGTAAATATAAATTTATAAATGTGATTTATAAAAAAATGAATTTTAAAAAAATAAATAACACTAAACTCGCTTTAGTCGTTGGGAAATAATGTGGGTGATGACTGAAGCATCATCGGTATTCTTTTCGAGTCTTGAATTGCTACCATTGATGATTTTCTATTAAAGTTATGTTTTGATAAAATAAGTTTTGTTTTGATAAAAAAAAGTTTTGATTTTATAAAATTTCCAAGTATGATTTGATGAATATAAGAAAAAGGTTTTGAACTTATAATTTTGGAATAGTATAAATAATAAATAAGTTTACCACTTATGAATTTGAATTGGATAAGTAAAATTAAATTTTAAAATGGTTGAATATTTTGATTAAGCAAGTAAAAGCAAATTTGAATTTGAGATATATGAACTAATAAAATAATTAACTTGAGCAAAGTTAAATAAATGAAGTTAAATAAATTGAGTTAGTGTGATGAAGTAAATGAAATGAAGTTTGACTTAAGAAAAGTTAAATGGATTTGAATAATGTTAAGCTACAAACAAATGTATAATTTGTTGAATGAGAATATTAAGAAGAAAAGAAATCTAATTTTGAATTTGAATTATAAATAATGAAATTTAACTTAAAGTTAAGTAAAGTGGGATGAAAGAAAGTTGAATTTGTAATGAATTAATGAAACAAGTTAAATGAATTAGAATTAGAATTTGAAATGAAGATGAACATATATTATAAATGCACTTCAACTTGAGTTGTAAAAAGAAGTAAATATGCTTCAGAATGTTGTTTGATAGAAAATGAATATGAATGTTAAGAAAAGTAAATTTGGTAATGGAACTAAGAAATGGAAGTTTACTTAAGTAGTAAAGTGAAAATAAACATAAGAAGTGTGTATAAAATGTTTATAAACTTAAGTAAATAATTTTATGAAATGATTTATTAAGTGTTGTTAGTATTAAAGAATATACTAAGTAAACTGTATATGAAATGTTGTTAAATATGAATTGAATTTAAAGTGAAGTTCAAGAAGTGAAGATTAATACGTGAATATTAATGAACTAAATGTAACTGAAATTAATACGAATAATTGAATTTGATTTTAAAGCGAATGCGGTTTAAATGAATGTAAAAGGAATTGAAAACAAATAAAAGAATCGGAAATAAGAATGAGATATAATAAGAAAACAATTAGAAATAATACGTAAGTTGTACGTATGTTGTTTTATTCGCATAACCATTGATCCAGATTCGACTATACGATTTCGAGGTGGTTTACACTGATCCGAGTTAGGATTATTCACTCGATTTCTTGAAGGCGAACCTTGGATGTTGATTTTTGATTGATTCTGATGTTCTCTATCATAGTATATGACTATGCAAGGAGGATGACGGTTTTTTGATCAAGGAATCGGATCTGAGTCTACACTAGAGTGGTCGTGTGAACGATACTAGTTCGGAAGTGAAATTATGTGATCGAGCGAGTGATCAGATATGGTTTTGCGTACGAATGATATATGTACATCGTACGGGTTCAATAAATTAAAAGTTGGCATTAGGAAATGTAAATTGATATGGATTATGAATTAATTGGATGAATATTAATTGTTTGATGGTTGCATTTGTTGCATTTGCTATATTTGCATATAGTTGTTGTATTAGTATATGCCATATATCGATATTACTTTCTATATACTTGTTCTCATTTGTTGATTGAGTGTTTAGTAGGTGCGGATGGCGCATGCTTCGTATTTGGAGCTTGCTTTCACGCTATATTAGTTGTATATGCTCGCTAATATAATAAAAGGTACATATTTCGGATTACATATCATACTTTTATATTTTTTCCCTATGGGATGCCTCATCCTCGAAGATGAGATGGCGAAATTTTTTGAAATCTAAGGCGTTAGAATTTTTTTGAGAATTTTGGAAATTTTTTGATAACTAATAATTTGATTTTGAGTTATAAGTTGAAATGATACTAGTTTATTTTAGAAGAGTATTAGTTAATAACTATGAATGAAACGATAGTAGTTGGTTTCGAAAAGATAACCATGAATCGATTTGAAAACTTAGAAAAGTTTTTATAAAAAGTTTAACTAATGGATTTCAGAAAAGTTAAAAGGTTTGAATGAATTTGGTAATCTAGTTGAACGAATTGTTTTAGAAAAGTTAATGGATTTTGTGGCATTTTTCTTATTGGTAATTTCATGGACAAAATTTTTTTAAGAAGGGGAGAATGTAACAACCTAGAATTTCGGTCATCCAAATTTAGAATATTTAATTGATTTTAATATTGAAAGTTAATTTTATCAGTTAAATAACTTATATTTCAAATATAGTGGTTTATTTGATAATTAAATTGTTTAATTTAATATATGAAGTTGTTTAAATAATTGAATCTTGAATTTAATATGAATGAAAATGATTTATTAAGTTGATATAAAATATATTTAAATTAGAATGGAGTTTAGTAAACTTTTAAAATTGATTTAAAAGTGAATAAATATAAATTGGAAATTTTATATTTTAATTAACGTGTAAAAATAGTCATTTTTAGCACTATCTCGGATTTCGACGAAACTAGTTTCATTGGATCCGTAATAGTGAATTATAGTATGCTGTCGATTTTCGTGTCGATTGGACTTACTGTTTGATCTTGCGATTTTGAAACGCACAGAAATTAATTAAAGGGAATTTAATTAAAATAATTCGATTTCAAAAACCTATCTTCTGTATATGATGGAATTGGCCTCCAATACATATTCCATTGTGTTCGAAATAGGGGTAAAACATTAGAAACGCCAAGCGGCACACTTCGTTTGGAGTTCGGAAAATATTCGAGTGAATAGTGTTAGATATTCTTTCTATAAAAGGACCTTAGCACTTCACATTTGCAAAACCCTAGAAACTAAAGCCAGCCGCCACTTTCGTTTTCAAAGGCCATAAACGCATCGACTTACTCGTCCAATAACTCACAATCCATCGACAATTAGCAAAAACGTCCAACTACAAAGTGCAAGATCTCGTCGAGCTCTAGCTATCCAACGGTGATGATCGTCGTTAGAGCAACGTGGAGGTCAAAATATGGGTGCGTTCGTGTGGCATTCGAGTGGGTTTTGCGAGGCAACGGCGGCACGTGGTGGGGCCGCATCTGGCGCGTGGGTGGTGCACGTATAGGCGGAGGCAGCGGTGGCCTCCGATCGATGCCAGGTGGTTGGTGGTGGCGGCGACGCGTGGAAGAAGCGGGGACGTGAATGGGTTTGGCTGGAGCGTGTAAACGTGATGAGGGGAGAAGGATTATTGTAAGCTAATTAAAATAATTTGTGGCTAATGACGTGTTTAATTAAATTATGTATAATTGTTATCTTATAATATGTATAACTCTATCATACGAGATCAGATTTGGACAAAACGAGTTGTGTTGCACTCGTATTCGAGAATACTTCACGATGGGACTGGATTAGACTTGATTAGAGCATGTAAGAATTTTTGTTAAATTCGAACGCCTGTTTGTTTTTAATCGAAATAAACGCTGCAACGACGAATGCAACCAAAGTGAGTAAAACTCACTCTCTCTGGCTCGCTTATATTTTTATATAAGTGGGAAATATTTATTTATGATGATTGATGCTTGTTTGGATGATACATGGTATATTATATATATTAGTTGGTTTGGATATATTCCGGCCGATTGGAGTGGATGAGACCCTATACATTCCCGTGTATGAGCGGACGACCCTTTGTTCGCGCGTCTGCCTCGAAGCAGACATTGTACATTTTTCTCATATGCTGTATTTGTTGCAGGTTAAAGGTTGGAAGGATCCAACAGGATTCCTCACCACTGTTGATTTATTTTTATATATATGATGATATATGATTGTTTGGATATCATGATGATGTTTTTGATATGATTTGACTTATTTAGTGTTGTGATAGCACTGGGACTTATTTTTGATATTTTGAAATACTGAAATGATGATTTTGATTTGAAAAGGATTTTGAAGTGATTTTGGAAGTGTATATATGTTTTAAGGATTTTTAATTTATAAAAGAAGGAATTTTTTTAAAATAAAAGTAATGATTTTTGATTTATAGAAGCATGGTTTGTGAAATACTTTGAAAATAGATTTTTGAATAAGTTTATATAAGAGATTTATAAAGGCGATATTTTTATAACTAAATAAGTTGATTTATAATAGAAATTTATAAATGTTTAGTAAATGGACTTGAAGTTATTTTGTAATTGGATTTGAAGTTATTAGTAAGTGGTTTTGAAGTTGATTTAGTAAATAGATTTATAAATGGATTTTATAAATAAATTTGATTTATAAAGAAATGGATTTATAAATGGATTTTGATAATAAAAGGAGTTTTAAATTGAGAATGGATTTATAAATAGAATTTTATAAATAAAAGAATTTTATAAAATAGAATTTTTATAAAATAGAAAGGAGATTTGTAAAATGGTTTTATAAGTACGGATTTTTATTTAAAGGAATGTTGAAAGTGATGTTTTGATGGAGTTAAATGTTTTAAAAGAAATTCATCTTTTTAAGGTAAAGGTTTTGAAAGTAATAGTTCAAAATGGAATTAAATGGATCTGAAGATGTTTTAAAATGTGATATTGAACGGAAACATAGATTTCAACATTTATTTTTGAAATAGACATTTTCGGGGAAGTAAGGAAGGCATGGACTATAACACTATTGTTATAGTAAATGATTTCTGAAAGGAAATGTTTTATATAGTATATAGGATTTATTTATCTATATATTTATTTACCGAATCCCTATACTAATGTTTTTGGGTTGTCATAACGATGTTTTACGCAACATTCTTTTTGACCCAATAAAGCGTGTTTTTAAAATATAAAGCTTTCCGAAAATGATTTGTGAATATGCTTATACTGTTGAGATAAGTATATGAAATAGTTTCTAAGTGTTGGAGGTGAAGTGATTTGTGAATATGCTTATACTGTAGATATAAGTATATGGAAATGTTTTTCCAAGATAGAAAGATTTGAAATGGTTTTGAGGATATATCTTTTAAAGATAATTTGTAGTGAATATTTGGAAAGTGATTTAATTAATAAAAGATTAATTAAAAGGGCCTAGTGATTGCTTGTGGTGCTGGATATTGTTTGTTGTTTGCTTGATAGTGAAATAACCGACTATCAAATAAATTTGACCTATTTATCGTTGTTGGTCTGGGGAGACCGGGGTCGGATTTATTCCGAGAACCACTTCGGACCAACGTATATGCGTTCGATGTGCAGGTTTGGAAGATATTGATATGTGGGATTTTCATAGTGAATGACTGCTTTGAGGATAAACTCCCAATATACATATAGTAGTAGTAGTCGTCTGTTCATTATGAAATATCTGATGCAAGGACTATTCACTACTAATTCTAGGGTAATTCCCGACAGGATGTGGTAGGAGAGTGCCTTCAGTTTGTCCTGTTCCTAGACAACTTGTATGGATGGATGTTTGACAGTGCATTCTTGAGATTGCATCCTTAACTTCCATAAACGTACATCTATTTGGTGGTGGAGAAGGCAACTTCTCTTAGCTTAACACCCTTCTTTGAGACGTATGAGCTCGGAGGTTGTATGTTTGTGAAAGCCAATAAGTGATCGAAAGAATGGAAGTGTGGCATTTACAGTGATATGTGCTATGTGAAAGGTAATCGTGACCTTTGGCCTCACACCCGGAAATGACCGAAATAGGATAGATGCGGCAAGGCTATGTGGTTCGCAACCATTAGGGTATGATGATCCCCTTCTAGATATGTTTCTCCATGCTATGACGTTCGAAATGTAAATTATTGTGGATATATGCTATGAGGGCCCTCAAATAGGTCGGTAACGACAGGGGTGATGACATATTCGGTACTATATAAGGAGAGGTAGGCCGGTCTTGTGTTGCTTGAGGACCATCTGTTGGACCTCGGTACATTCCTCTAGAGATGTACTGCCGAAAGGTAGTCCCTTCACCTGATCATTTGTATGGAAATCCATTCTCCACTACGTGCCTGCCATTTTGTTTGTAGAACCCGCGTTTGTGGCTAGTATTGCTGGAATTTAATAATGTAACAATTTTGGCTATGATTCTTATTATTTGTATACTTGACACTAGTATAATATAACATGATTTGATATGAAAGGTTTTGGTTATTGTAAGGTAAAAAACCGTTAGTGTTTATGTGTGGGAGTGTCTTACGAGATACCTTTGTTTTGATAAAAGAACGCTTTTATAACTTTAAAATAAATTCAGTTGAGATGTGTTTTCTCATGCTGGTTTACCAAACCGACCCAGGCGTTCTTCCCTTTCAATGCTCGGGTCAGACCGAGTATATTTATAGATGTAGATTTGGATGCTTTGGAGCTTCAGCAGGAGACCTGGATGTCTTCAGTTCGTATGCCACGTATATGTTTATTTTCCACTGCTTTGTTATTTAAATTATCAGCAATTGTAAGGACAGGTTATTATAACTGTCCAGGCTGATGATTAGTGATTGATTGTTGTACTCTGATTGATGGATGTATGTATATTACATTACAGTTTCTGTTTTGTAAAGATCATTGATATGATATTATATATTTTTCCGCTGCGATTGTGAGATTCTGAAATTGTTTTAGTTCATCTGTTTCTTCTTCTTCTTTCTTTTTCTTTTCTTCTCTCTTCTTCTTTTCTCTTCTTCTCTCTTCTTTCTTTCTTTCTCATGATTATTCGTATTTCCCTTCGGTTTAGGGCTGGAGATGTGTGATTATTGTCGGCTCTAAACGGGACGGATTTGCGGGTCATCACAACTGTACAATGATAAAGAGAATAATTTACTATGTGCACTACAACGTTCGCCTAGGAAAACATCTGATCGTTACTTAGAAGATTATTCCGATCATCACAAAACAATCAAGACTTGTTCCCCGTACCAATCCCAAAATAACACTTCTTACTTACACTTTTATCCCCAAAAATTTTTACTTAAACCAAATTGGTTTCAAATATTATTATTATTTTCCCAAAATCTTGAAAATCATTTTTCCAAAAGCACCGAGATTTAGGTTCTCAAGTTTTCAATCTAAATTCTTTCAACTTAAACGATACATTTTTATAAACCTATTTTATAAATCACTTCTATCAAATCATTTTAAATATTTATCTTAAAATAATCTAACTTTTAAACCAAATTCTACCTCAACATTAACATCAAACGCCCTATATTCAAACCGTGAAACTTAATTCACAAGGTGTTCGTTGCCATATTTTTTCCAATCCTTATCTACCCAACCCATACCTTAAAAAGGAAACTTCCTATACACACTAACCATAGTCAATGCTCAACTGGACGAACATGACTAAACAAGCCTTAAATAATAATAAAAACATATTATTATCTCCTAATATCTCAACCAACTATATTATACTATTTTTGAAAATCATTCTTTTTATATATAAAATATATTCTAGTTAAATTTATTTCATTTACCCAATTTCAAAAAAATACTGTGTCGATTAAACTTGTTTAAGTGTTTGGGAAATCCCTATCGATAACGTTGGCCAGACGCATCGACTAGAATTCTTAAGCCACTCAACATCTCAAACAACACAATATAAAACCTTTTTATAGCACTAACAAATACGCCTTCTTATATAATATACACCCAAACTCATTCTAGAGTGTAACGACCCTGGATTTTAATTAAATTTAAATTGATAATTAATTTAATTTTTGAATAAAAATTATGAAATTAATTGGTAAATCGATTTGAGTTTCTCAAAATTCAAATAAAATATGTGTTAAATCATTTGAATTTAAATCTTGCATATATATGTGAATATATATGTATATGTGCATATATGAGTAGATTTGAATATATATATGTATATATATATATATATTGGATTTGAATTTTAAAGTTTAAGTAAATGGTTTAAAAAATAATTTGAATTTATAAACAGATATATATAAGATAAATTATAAAAATATAAAGTAATACATTAGCTAAAATTTTAACAACATGTAACTAAAGAAATTTGTTTAAATTACAAAGTATAAGACCACAGCAAATATATATTCATGTACAAGCAAATTAAGTTTAAAAATGTACACTGGCAAAATGAAGAAACAAAAATATATAAAAAAGCTTGCAAAAGAAGACACTCAAAATATCTTCATACATGTACAAACGAAATAAAGAAAGAAAAAAGATAAGTATATTTGTACAAAGTAATTAATGCAGCCACCAAGCAAGATTTATATCGGCCAACAAAGGAAAATATCTCTGGTTATGTTGTACAAAATATATACACTATTGTACAAAATAACATCACCCTATAAGCTTCCTTTCCTATATATCAACTTCTTGTTCCAGTTTCGTCCATCAAGATAGCTAAATAAAACTAAAGTAATATCATCTCAAACTAAAACTTCAACTTAAAACATCAAAACAATCAATGAAAACCAGAGAATCAAGTGAAGATTTCAGCTAGCAAATTCAAACCAAGATTTCAACTTTGCAAATTTAAAAGACTTCAACTTCAATCTTAAAGGGCCTCTGGAAATAAGATGTGGAAGGTGAGTAAACAACCAGTAATTTAAACTTAAGTTATATATATTGAAATTGCTCTACATATATCCATGTATGAGTGTATATCTTCTTCTCTGTTTAGCTTACAGGGTAGTATCAAACAAGAAAATTCAATTTCTTATTTTCTAATTAGTATCAGGCTTTGGTTTTAAAACAAAACAGTTGTGTTTAAGTATGAATTATAATTTTAAAATCGTTTCATGAAGTGATAAGTATATACAGTTGAAGAAAAATTGAGTTTAAAGTGGAATTTCAAATTTTGGAAAAATTCGAATGTAATGATTTGCTACTTCAATCATATAACTCGAATCCTGATTTAAAATAGGATTTTTAAGCCTAGTTTAACGATTTTTAAGTGAGTGGTTTGAGAGCAGTTCGTTCTTGTTTGGAATTTAGATTTTGACCAATTTCTGGTGATCTCGGTGTTGAGGGAGGTCGGAGTTCTTTTGGGCTGGTAGTGGAGTAAACGTGGGTCCTAGGAAAAATACTGGTTGGGCTTGTAGGTGAACGTGGTGGTAATGGTGATGAATTCTGGTTCGCAGCCCTAGTTTTTGGGAGGTCGAAGTCTTTAATTCGTTCGCCGTCTTGGATTGATCGAGTATTTCGTGCTTTTGGGGGATGGTGGAAGGGTTGTCGACGAAGTGATGGCCGGAGTCTGGGATTTTCTAGTGGTCGGGGTACTGAGAATGAGGCGATGATAGGTTTTGGGTGGTGGTTCCAGACTGCTATTTCCAGGTTTGGGATTTTACCTCGATTTTGTTTTCGAGGCGACGACGTGGTTCAGATGGTCGGAGGATGGTCTGGAGGTGATCAGTGACTCGCTCGATGTATAGGCGACGACCAGAGATGGTCATCGACGACGTGCACGTGCACCGTGCACTATTCTCCTGTGATCTGAGTTTTGTTTTATCTGGGAAGAGCAGGGGGTTCTTGCGTTGGACTGGAGTAATTTGAGTAGTGTACTCGAAGCATGGAATATAGGGGCTCGGGTCAAATATTATTTTAGGTTTTCAAACCTGTTTCTGTTTTGGAATTTAAAACTAAATTTAAATTTATAAATCAAGGTTTAAAATGAGTTTTAAATCAAAATGTAAATATAAATTCAAGTTTGGATTGGAACTTAGTTTGGGAATAAATAAAGTTTTAAATTCAATTGTTTTAATAAAAAGTGTTTAAACAATTAAAAGTGTACTTTGAAGAATTTGAATTAAAAATGGAATTCAAAAGTAAGTTTAAAGGTAAATTGTTTTTAAAATGCTTTTGATAATGATAGTTTAATCATTCATGAGAATAATGTTTATCTTAAAGTTAATTAGAATTTAATGATTTGTGATTCATTAAATTATTAAGATAATTAAAAAAATGGATAATTAATTAATTAATTAATGATATGGATGATTAATTAAGTAATTAAGAGTTTTAAATAAATTAATTAAAGTTTAAGACTAATTATTTAAGGAATAATTAACTTGTAATTAAGAATCATTAATTAGGTAAGATTTTAATTTAAATTAATGATTAAGAATTAATTAATGAAGTAATTAAGGATTAATTAAGTTACAGTTAAAAATTTAATTAAATAACTAGAGATTAATTAATTGGTAATTAATATTTATTAATTTGAAATTAATAATGATTAATCTAAGTTTAAATTCTTAAGAAAAGAAATTAAGAGTTGATTAGAATAAATAATTAAAGATTAATTATTTAATGATTTATTCATTTATTAATTTCGGTTAATTAATTTAAAGTTAATTAACTATTATAGGTCAATTAATTAAAATAATTGTAATTAACCTGGGTTAGTGATTAATCTGATTTCAATTAATTAACCTTACTTCTGGATGACTGTATTCCATTGAATGCTGTGAATTGTTTGATATCCCTACCATGTGATGCTATGTGATACGAATTGTTTAATTCAAGCTGTGATGACTGTAGTTTATTATCTGAAATTTATATATATCTGTGATCTGTGATCTGTGAATGAACGATAAGCGTTATAGTTTATACCGCTTATCAACTATATATCTGTATTTTGATCTGTGATGATTTATTGATGTTGCACTACTGTGTGAAACCCCTGGACTACACCATACACACACAAATATGGATTTCACGAGGAAATCAGTTAAGTCACAGATGATTTAAATTTAATATTTTTGAAATTGAAATTTCAATTGATTTTGGAAATGGATTTGGGTTAAATGTTAAAGCTTTTGAAAAGGAGTTTTTAAGATAAAAGTTATTTTGAATAACTTGGTAAAGTTTCCAATTTGAATAATTTAATTTGAATTTGAATTGAATCCCATGTTTGGAAATTATGGTTAAAGATGTTATAAATGTGTTTATATGAATTTAAACCATTTCAAAAGTATGGTTTTGAGAATTTGAATTTAACCCAAGAACTTTAACTCGTATAAATGAATCAGATTTTCTAAAATGAAAACTATTTGTTTTCAAATAATAGAAGCTTTCATATAAGGAATGAATTTCCAATTTGTGTCAAAGAATTCAAAGTTTGAAATGAAAATGGTTTTCCAAGCTATAAATTGAACCTTTGTGGAAGATCGTTAAATTTTGTTTCGAAATTGGAAAAGTATATCTTTTGTATAAAAGATTTGGAAATTGAAATGGTTTTGGGAACTATGAATTAATCTTTGTGAAACTGGGTGAACTTTGTGAATTGAATCTGTTTATTTCTAAAAGATTCAAAATGGTAATGTGTTTAAACCATTTGAAGAAAAGTTTTGGGTAATAAGTTGTGACTTAATTGAAATCCCATTATCCATATGTTTTAAATATTACGCTCACTATTTGGTTTAGCCGGGAGAGGACCTTTGTGTCATACAACCCATTCCGAATAAGTGATACGTCGTATATGGATAGCAATTGAAGACCGGTGGTGAAGACCGAGTATTTGTGAAAACGATAGGATAACCTATCGATTGTCTCTGCACCGAGTAGCGCCCGACATAGAGATTCCCTAAGTGATGGGAAGTTCGATCGGGATTGTGAATACCCGGATTGCAAGGGCTTCTTCGGAAGTGCCTTCGGTTCTGTTCGAACCCGGAACAGACTTGTATGGTTGTATATCTGACACTACACTTTAAGATATAAAGATGATTTCTTTCAAATACATTTCTGTTTGGTGGCAGAGATTTATTCTCTTAGCTTAACACCCTTCTCTGAGACGTACGAGCTCAGAGGTTATGTAGTTGAAGGTTATCAGTGATATACTCCCAATTTGGTAGTGTGGCATGCTAAGTGTTGCTGTGTGTTGCTGATCATTTGTTGATCAAAGCATGGCTTTGTGAAAAAGCGTAGCTTTGTGGACGATACCTCATCGGACCTCACACCCCGGAAATGGTTGAAACAGGAAAGATGCGGCAAGGTTTCAGGAGTAGCTCCCCTAGGTTATGTCCATTCCTTTTGGAAAAAGGTGGTATCATGGTATGGAGCCCAGATATTTACCTATATGGTTGCTCCAATCTCATTTACTCTATGTGATTGTTGCTTTGTGATCGAGAGCTCTCGGATAAAGGTTGTGTTTGTACCAAAAATGGGCACAACACTCTTCGGAAGTTTTTGAAGAGATAAAAGTGAGGAATGAAAATTAAAACTGTGGGTTATCTAACAAAAACTCCAAATAACAGAAAGTAAATTGCAAAGACAAGCGATTTAGAGTGGTTCGGCGTTTTTGCCTACATCCACTATGAAGTTTGATGATTTTATTGCTCGATACTTGAAGATTACAATTCTTATAACGTTGTAAAACTGAATTAATATGCTAAGTCTCAATCTAAAGCAGCAGTGGTGTTCTGGAGTAAATCTAGCAGAATCTGAGCGCTCTTTAGTACTTAGAATTGTCCGACCCCTTTTCTGAATGACCAGGGGCTCTATTTATAGGTGTAGGAGGCTGATATTTCGCCTAAAATGAGGGGAGACCAATTCTGGTACGTCAAGGGGCCCACATGGCCGAAATCTGGAGATCCGGGCCCACTTTGGGATCGATTCGACCCTTGGTTCGAATCGATCAAGAAATCATCCAATCGAGCTGAAATTTTGTGTGAACATTCTTCATCATGTGTTTAAGCTTCTGTGAAAATTTCATGGCATTTGGACTTGTAGAACTCGAGTTATGATCGATTCAAGTTGAAGATTTTCGTGTCCTTCGTCCCATGGATTCGTTCGAATCGAACTGGTTCGAATCGATACGGTCGAATCCAGGCTTCTGTACGTTAAGGCGCTGACGTGGTGTGCGTGCTTCGGGTCAATTCCTCTTTTTTCTCGAGTTTTACTGGGTCGAACCCTCGGTTTTAGCTGTGGTGGATTCGAGATGTTTGGATTCGAAGGTGGGAATGGATTCGAGGCAAGGTGCGCTCGAATCGATAATGGTACATACTTGTTGATCGATTCGAAGTCATTCAAACCGTATGGATTCGAATGCCAGGCATAGGATGGTTCCAGTGTGCTTCGTTCGTATCGATTGTTGGAAAACAATAGGCGATCGATACGAAGTTACCTTTTAAGGATGGATTCGAACCAGCGACACCGGATGGATTCGAAGTGATTTGCCTCTGTGATTTCGAAGGAATTTGTTTCGTTGGAGTCGAAGACATGCAGCTCTTATGGATACGAAGTAGATGGAGTCGAACATGATGGATTCGACGCAATGCTCTTCTGATCGATTCGAACCAACCTTTCCTCATGGATTCGAGCCTAGCCTATTTCATCCATTTCCTTTTGGTGATATCTCGAGCATACGAACTCGGATCGTCCTAAAACTTGGAACGTTGGTTTCTACTACTCTGTTTGACGTGCCTTATTGATTGCAGCCCGATCTGGACTCGGACAAATTTCATCGATATCCATAGCGATCCTTGTGTGTTAACTGATTTCCGAGACGATCTGTCACCGGTCTCTAGTCAAGTCCTTGGTGTCACGGCCTTGCCAAAAGGCGGGATAACATTTGCCCCCCAAAGTACGTCTTGTGTAAACATGACGTGCTTTGAAGAGTTGCAATCTCTCACTGGACAGCTACGACATGCTTTACCGAAAGTCGCATTCTGTATCGCAGTAATCGACCGTCGTATAATTGTGACCGGCAGTTAGGTTTTTGATTCATGACGAGATGAACATTTGATCCCTATAAATGATAAAGACCAAACATTAGTCAGAAATACGTGCATACGTGTATTATCTTGACTTTGGTTAACGTTGCGTGATCGCAAGTCGTTGTCAGTTCGGTTTGCTATCGAAATCTGCACCGGTCCTCTCCTGGACCGGTTTGAGACTCGGGTTAAAACATCACTTTTATGATTGCCTATGATCATCCTCTTGTATTGATCCTCTCCTGAATCGGTACAAAGAGTGGACAAGCAATTTTTCATATTGAAACAATTCGTCCATTCGATCGATGGTATTTGATGGATGCGAAGCAATGTTTCTGGATCCGCTTCGAGTTGATGGTTTCGAAGTAGACACTTCGAATTGATGGGGCATAGTGACCCAGGTTCATCTTCTGTCGACTGCTTCGAATCGATGGTTCTTCGAATCGATACTGTGTGGATTCGAAGTTCTCTGAGTTGGTGGAGTCGAAGTCGTGAATGCTCGAACAGATGTCCTTTCGAAACGATGGTTCGTGGGGTTCGTGCTTCGAGTCGATGTTGTCTCGCATCGATGTTGTTGAGATGGATTCGATCGTGCAAGAAGATTCGCAGGAGATGGATTCGAAGCAGTGGCTCACAATGGATTCGTACTTGCCGCAACGAATCGATTCGATTCGATTTCCTCACCTGTAGAAGCCGGTCAGGTATACCGGGAGGCGAATCGCCATATTTCCCCTATATATACCGGGGTCTTATTCACTTCTCACTTTTTACTTTCTACCATTGCTTCAGCTGTTTCTTCGAATCGATTTCCCAGAGCTATAACTGACGTGCCTACCACGAATCGATCGAACTCGTCCACGCTTCCACTCATAATCAAATCAGGTACTCAAGGGATCGATTCGAGATGAGGAAAATAGAACTATCTTCGCCTTAGAAAATTCTGAGAAGTGACGAGATCTGAATGAAATGGGTCGACTCGATGGGGTCGAGGAGTGATGAGATCTGAACGGAGTGGGTCGTCTCCCGTTGCTTCGTATCGATCCAGGAATGACCGGTTCGAATCGATCTCGAGGGCAAGGTTTCGAATCGATGACTTGGAGGGAAAGGGTATCGATTTGATCGATTCGAAGTGATGTTATCTAGATCGATTCGAAGGAATTGAATGCTGATCGATTCGAAGTAATGTGGAGCCCATGGATTCGAAGCGCTCCTCTATCACGAAGTTACATCGAGTCGAACCATATGGATTCGAAGTACCTGGAATCGAACTCCATCGATCCGACCCTTATCGATTCGAAGTCGATGGATTCGAACGTCTTCGTCCTCTGATACCATTGCTCTTTTGATTTGCTCCATTATCTGAACTACGACCAACTTCAAGTTTGTACTCTGACGAACATAATGAACTTTAGCATACTTGACTTCGACGAGCTTCGGCCTTGCATAATCGAACTTGACTGAAAGATCATACTTGAACTTCCTTTGAGGCTCGTCGATGGAACTATGACTTAACCAATAATACAACTGATTTATACTTGAAGTGGTCTGTAGCGTCTGGATGGTGTGGAAGTGACGGTCAGCGATGACGGTCATCTTCGTTCTCAAACCCCCAAGTTTTTGTCGTACGGACATTTTGCTTTGATCTGTAGAATCTGCTTAAGTAACGCACAGCACTTGCACTGCACGACACTTTCATACACACTACACTGGGGCATGCATAGGCTGTTTACGAACTTAACGTTGCTTTCTGATGAGTTAGTTAATTATGGAATCTTCGAGTTCCCAACAACAAGAGGTACAGAGCTCGACTCCTCCGGTGCTTGAGCTTCCCGATATTCCTGCCGATGTAATCGATCCAGCTCCAGATGAATTGCCGGATGCTATATTTATTGAGGACCCTGTTGATTCGGTTCAATCTAACATCTCCGAATCCTTATTGGGACGAATATGCTTAAAGCATAACATATCTCTGGATGATGTGTTATTACCTAATGCCGATGATAGACCGCACAATCCGCCTGATGGATATACGGCTTTTTATCGCCATGCTTGCGCGGCCGGAACTCTCCCTCCTTTCAATCAATATATCATAGGGATGCTATCATATTTAGGAATCGCTCCTTCACAACTTCATCCCAACAGGCACGTGTTGCTGAACAGTGCCTTTGTCATATTTATGGACTGTCTCTTTCGCCCGCCAAGGCCCACCGAGATCAGACACATATTTAACTTCAAGAGTAGGGGTGATAGTCCGTCTTTTACATTTCTGGAGGCAGTTAGGAATTGCCAAGTTGTAGTTGGAGCTTGGACCCGACTGAGTTATTTCAAGAACGAGTGGTTCTATGTTCGGTGTCCTCCGGGTTTCGCTAGGCGATGGTTGTCTAGACGTAAGTGCCTTAACCTGTTTTCTTGACCAATAACTTTTTGGTGTTAAAATTGACATTTCATTCCCTTTACAGCCATTATTTCCAGACCCGATGGAGGGCATTTCAAGGGTATCGTCCGAAGTCTTCAAGAAGTTCCAAGCGAGTTGAGACATATTGACTCGGTGCTGAACGATTATAACTTAAGAATTCTTGGTTTGATCGACATCAATCAGAGTATAGTCGTCGAGGGATTGGCAAAGCCCGCCTCCAAGAAGGAAGATAAGAAGAAAGCCAAGAAGAGAAAGGTGAAGAAGTCACTTGGAATAAGAATAATCGAGGCGAGTGACGAAGAAAGAACCCACACGGATTCGGAGCCGATGGCTGACCTCTCGGGAAACTTGGAGGAGTCGGGAGGAAGACGGAAAGGCAAAGCCACTGTTTCCAAAAAACTTAAGTCTAAGGGGTGGAAATCTGTGGATGTGTCTCCTCCCATTTCCGGAGTTATGATTTCTGAGGCCGCCCCTTCTCATTCGAGAGACATTTTCAAAGGGCTTGACGATATTCCCATCCCAGATTATATATCGATTTCTCATAATCCTGGGTTGGAGGAATTTCAAGATGTCCTAAACATGAACGAGCCCTTTCCTTTAAGTGCGGTCAACACTTCCGGTCGGTTTGGGGGTTTACACATTTACACACACTTCCACAACACTTCATGACTTTTGCATAGTAAATATTGCTTTATGGGATCTTAATCCGTAATTCTTTCTTATCGAAGGTGAGATGTCAGGACGTGGCTCTACTCTGGATAGGCTTTGGATTGTGTGCCAATCTTCTCCGTTTTATGATTCCCGCAGGAGAGAGACAAATAGGGATCATGGGCGAAGCTGTTCAAGTCAAGAACGTTATGATAGAGACAGAGATTACTCGCGTGGCCGTTCTGGCTATGATTATTCTGACAGAGACCGGGGATACCAGTACCGACCCCGATCTCGCTCTCCTCCGCCTCCCAGGGCCCTAGTAGACCTCCCAGGGCCTTCTCATCATCAGCAGCTGCCTTCTCAATCTTCTCAGCCTGATGCTCAACGGCCAAGAATGGAACCGACAGCAGCCGCTATAATAGAACAAGCTCCGGCTGAGTTGACAAGCGAGGGAGCTGCTAAACTCGCCCAAATGAAAAATGACTACCCTGAAATTTGCATGGATGGCTATGTCTTCCCTCCTAACTTTAAAAGAATTCCTTCGGACGCTGAGACCACTGCTCATAGTTATATCCGCGACTTCTACGCTCAGTATAAGGAGTGGTACAAGGCAGCCGTGAAGGCTTCTAGAGTAGCTTTTGACCGGGCGAAGATCATCGCTGAACATGATGCTGACATTGTTAAACAGAAACGCATCATTCAGGTTCTTCAATCCGAAGTGGAGACGTCCCGGAAGTCAGAACTTGAAACACTTCAGAAACATGAGGATGTCGTGGCCAAATTGGCGAGGATGCAACAGGAACACTGCGCCACGGTAGAAGAGATGGGCCACCGCAACACCACCATTGCAGCTGAGCGAGACTTAGCCGTGAAAGAGCTGAACGAGCTCAAGGCCAAATTTACTGAAATGGTGAAGGAGAAGGACGATGCAAACGCCACTGCTCAAGAGGCTTGCGACCAAGCAGTGTCTCTCAAGGCCGAACTTGCTGCGGTGGCGGTCAAGGCTAAGTCTGCGGAAGCAGAAATTCAAGAAAAGATCTTGGAGGAGAGGTCTAGGCTAGATACTGAGTTTGATGATCTCTTAGTCACGTACAACGCTAATGTGCTGGAACACAGAAATTTAGCGTGGCTGAGAGACGACTCCATGATCTTGTACAATGCCTGGACCCGGCTGGTGGATGAGAAGAGAGCAGCGCATCCAGATGAAACACTTGACGACTTTGAGCTGGAGATGCGTTTGCTCACCGAGGATGAGAGGAAGATCCTTCATGAGGCGGTGATCTCTATGGCGAAAGAAAAGCTTGGCGTTCAATCTCTAGAGACAGGCGAAGGCTCGGGGATCGCACATCACGAGGCAAGTGTTGGAGCTGTAATTCCAACATTTCCCGAAACCACTGGTGCGGTAGATCCCCAGTCTGTTCCTGCATATAACCCTGACCAACCGTTATTATCTTCCGCCGATGATTCTGCCCACGTTTCGGTCCAGACTGAGGAAGGTATTTGAACGCTTCTCGTAGTTTAGTTGTGAAGAACCTTAAGCAACACACTTGGCTAACAATCTTCGTTTTGTCGCATTTCAGTGACTGAAGTCGTTGTTTCTGCGCCTCTTGCTCTATCAGTTCCACATCAAACATAAGGGGTTGCTTTTACTGAAGCCATCACGACTTCTACCTTGATCGGCGAAGAGGGAGATGCAAATATGTTTTCTTTCAGCGCTCAAATGATTGAGGAGCTTCTTAATGAACCCATCGATCCCTCTGTCAACCCGTCCGATGCTGTGAGTGGGGCTGCTCCGGCCGTTAGTTCATCTATGCCAGCTATTGGCACATCCGATGCGGCCCAAGTATCCCGTGAGGACGACATTATTGCTGAGATTGATGCCGAGATGGCAGCAGGGAATGCTGGTATGAATCCGCCCGGGCCTGCCCCGTTAATGGTGATTTCACCGGGCGGTACTGTAGTGATTGAAACTGCTCCTGTCCCTCCTCCTGCTACTACTCCTATGCCTCCAGCTCGACCTCCTAGAAGAATTTCCGTCGCCTCCAGTTCTGAGGAAGACGTTGACATTATATCGCTGCCGGAGGGCAAGCCTGAAAAGAGTAAGCGGTCGAGGAGAAAATCAGGCAGCGGATCTGGTGGAGCTACCCCGAAGAAGAAGATAAGGAAGAAGAAAGATTGAACTCTTTCTTTAAATCTCTGTTGCGTAGGGTAGCGTTTTGTTGATTTTTCTATAGCCGTGTATAGATGTGGATTCGGCTCCCACTAGTAGCAATTTTTTGAACCATTTTGTAATCAGATTCTTTTTGTTGATAGTGGAAATGAGAATGTATTCCCTTTTGTCTTCAACTTGTTATGTGTTATGGTTCTGCCCCCAGTATTGGGGATAAGTGTGGAGTTGACGTATGTTTATACTCCGCCTCGCACTCTGGGAGTACGGAGTTGAGTAATGTTTATACTCCAGCTCGCGCTCTCGGAGTCTGGAGTTTGTCGATATTTATACCCAGCTCGCGCTCTCGGAGTACTCTGGGGTTTTAGGAAAACGTTTATACTCCGCCTCGCACTCTGGGAGTATGGAGTTAAGTAAAAGCTTGTACCCAGCTCGCGCTCTCGGAGTACTCTGGGATTTAGGAAAATGTTTATACTCCGCCTCGCACTCTGGGAGTACGGAGTTATGTAAAAGTTTGTACCCAGCTCGCGCTCTCGGAGTACTCTGGGATTTAGGAAAATGTTTATACTCCGCCTCGCACTCTGGGAGTACGGAGTTAAGTAAATGTTTATACTCCGCCTCGCACTCTGGGAGTACGGAGTTATGTAAAAAGTTTGTACCCAGCTCGCGCTCTCGGAGTACTCTGGGATTTAGGAAAATGTTTATACTCCGCCTCGCACTCTGGGAGTACGGAGTTAAGTAAAAAGTTTGTACCCAGCTCGCGCTCTCGGAGTACTCTGGGATTTAGGAAAATGTTTATACTCCGCCTCGCACTCTGGGAGTACGGAGTTAAGTAAAATGTTTGTACCCAGCTCGCGCTCTCGGAGTACTCTGGGATTTAGGAAAATGTTTATACTCCGCCTCGCACTCTGGGAGTACGGAGTTAAGTGAAGGGTTGTCGTGTATCAACCCATTTCTGGCCTGATGTAATGGCTTGCCCCCGAGCTCGGGTTTCATTTAGTGAGTGGTTGATCGCTTCACAGCCACTCCCTACTTGAATAAATTCCACTATGTGATGGAATTTAGCTCTTCGTGCATCGTGATGTTGTACATTGTATTTAATGAATCACAGCTCTGGCCCGAAGAGATGGCATTTTATTGCTGAAATAAGAAAACATGGCAAAGTCAGTTGCCTTATTACAAATTCTAATTTAGAAATGCAGAAACAAAATTTAAAACAGAATTTAAACTAAATAGATAAACATAGCCTGTTATGTGCAATAGCGACGAAGACTTTCGCTATCCAAGGCCTTTGGTGAAGCTAGACCATCAGCGGTCGTTAACTCATATATACCATCCCCGAGCTCCTGCTTAATCTCGTGTGACCCCTTCCATGTTGGTTTCATGTGTGGGAATTCTGGGTATTCTTTTTTAATGACAATCTCATTGTTTTCAAAAGTTTTAAGTCGGTCCTCGGCATTGCGTAATCGGGCGACTCGATTTCGGCGTATGATCGTTCTCAAGTCAACCTGGTCGCCTTGGACGACTCCAACTCCGTTGACGGTAGGGAACTTTAAGGTTAAGCACCACGAGGCAATTACGGCTCTGAATTCAGCAAGGGCAGGTCGCCCTAAGAAAGCGTTGTATGGCGAGACTATGTTCAGTACAGCGAACTGTAATGTCTGAACTCTCCTATGTTCCTCGGATCCCAACTTAACTGGTAACTTCACCATCCCAATAGGTATGGTAGCGCTACCGTTGAATCCATGGAGGTGAGTTTGGCAAGGTTCCAAATCCCTGGCTTTCATCCTCATTTGATTATAAGCATGTATAAAAAGGATATTCATAGAGCTCCCGCAGTCAATTAGTATCCTCTTCATCCAAGCTGGACCTACTTGTGCCGATATCACGAGTGGGTCAGTAGTCGGGCTTCCATCATAATCAGTATTGTTGTCTCGGAAAGTGATGTCGTTAATTATCGCTCTCTTTCGTTTGGTCGAAGGTTTATTGTCCAAGTTATCATCATACTCAAAGTCTGTTCGTCTAGCTAAGTTGTTATATGATTTCATTTCTTCCCAGCTTCGCTTCGCTGGACGAGGATTATCACTTACAACATTAATTACCAGTCTTCCTCCGACACGACCTGGTTCTTCCTGTCCTTCTGGATTCTGTACGTGATTTTGATTTGAGGGGCCCGCCCCCTCAGACTGCGGTGTCCGCACAAACTGGTCTAACTTCCTCTCCCTGATCAACTTCTCAATGAGGTCCTGTAAGTGTCGACATTCATTGGTGTTGTGGCCATAACTTTCGTGGAATCTACAGAACTTCCCTGTTTGAATCTGCCTCTCCGACGATTGCTTCGGAGCCGGCTTCTTGTATTGCATAGTATTGCAAGTCTGTAGGTACACATTTTCCAATGATGTATTCAATGGTGTGTAATTATCGAACATTGGAGCCTCACGCCGTGGACCTCGATTTGGATCTCTTTTCTTATTCTGACCATTGTTACCTCTTGGCTGAGTTTGCTTGTTCTGTATGTTCAACTGAACTTTTCCGGAATTGTCATCGGACTGTTTAACTGCTACATTGCTCTGTATTCCTTCGCTTCTGGGTCCCGCATCGTCCTGCTTCCTAGACTGTTTCGTGTCCTCTTGCCGTAAGAATTGTGCGGCTTTGGAGTAGAAACGGTCCAACGATGCGAGTGGTTTTCCAGCTAACCAGTTTCCAAATTCAGAATCAGGGTCAATCCCCTTTGTCAATGCCATTAAAATTGAGTTATCGTTGGGATTACTAATCTCCACACATGCCGCATGGAATCTCTCCAAGTAACGCCTTAGCGTTTCCCCACGGGCTTGGGTAACACTGGATAAGGTGTTGACATCTTTGGGCCTAGCGACATGCATGCGAAATTGTTCAACAAATTTCTTAGCCAGTTGATCAAATGAAGAGATAGACCTAGGTGGCAATCTCGTGAACCACATCGTTGCAATTCCACCTAGATAGATGGGGAAACTTCGACATTTTACTACGTCATCAACCCTTGCGGCGCTCATCGACCATTCATATTTCAAGATGTGTTGATTGGGATCAGAATTTCCTTCGTACATAGGGAGAGTTGGCATTCTGAATCGCCGAGGAGGTTCAGCGTATAGTATCTCGTCCGTGAAAGGAGTATGACTCCGAGAAATCCCCCAATTGTCGTTGGTAAGACCTTGGCTTTCGCGGATCATCTGACGTATCATAGTCGAAATGTCTGGCATTGCTACATTTTGAGCATGCTGAGCTAAGGTGTGGTCGGGTTCCACAGTGTGAGTTTGGACCGGGCGCTGTCGACGGTCCAAGTTTCGCCTCCTTGGCTCAGCATCTTCCGGGCCGTATGGTTCAGAAGTACGTCCCTGCTGTTGATTGCTTGAATCTGGAAGATGTCGGGTATCAACCCTTGTTTCTACTGTGGCAGCTGTGACATGATTGTCCGTAATATATTGTGGAGTACGACCACCTTGTGCTGATGGCCCAGCCTGGAAGCTGGTTGACGGTCCTACCCTCAACTGTCCGACAGTCAGGGCGGGTTGATATCCAGCAGCTTGAGCATGACTTCCGTCCAATCGGGGACGGGTAGATCTATGATGATAGTCAGATGAGGCAGAACTTTCAGTGGATGAGCGGGAAACATCATCCCTTCTGGACCTCCTACGGCCCTGGCGGTTC
Organism: Allium fistulosum; assembly: GCA_030737815.1. NCBI lineage: Eukaryota > Viridiplantae > Streptophyta > Magnoliopsida > Asparagales > Amaryllidaceae > Allium > Allium fistulosum. The sequence continues at coordinate 1,184,375,694 of CM060904.1, read as the reverse complement.
AGTTGGTTTGTCAATTCAATATTAGCACGCAACTGTTCGGCCAATTGTTGCCGACTCTGAGTCAACTCTTGAAGCAACACCTGGAATTCTTGTCTAGTGACTGCCCCAGACGGATCTGAATGGGCAGTGTTGTCTTGGTTGGATGGCTGCTGTTGAGCAGGATTCTGTCCATCCCCACCTTCTTGTCCAGCAGCTGTAGAAGTGGTTCTTGTGCTAACCATTTTGAATGATGAATCCTTTTCCTAGACTTTATGCAAATCTGAATAGAATGGAAGGATGATGAATTAGAGATCTGGATCTTCCTCTTGGATTTGTGCAATCCGGTATCGATGGTAGATCCAAGGAGCAGGAGAAAAAAGCTGGTTTTTTCTCAGTGAAAGCACCAAAGTGTTTGTACCAAAAATGGGCACAACACTCTTCGGAAGTTTTTGAAGAGATAAAAGTGAGGAATGAAAATTAAAACTGTGGGTTATCTAACAAAAACTCCAAATAACAGAAAGTAAATTGCAAAGACAAGCGATTTAGAGTGGTTCGGCGTTTTTGCCTACATCCACTATGAAGTTTGATGATTTTATTGCTCGATACTTGAAGATTACAATTCTTATAACGTTGTAAAACTGAATTAATATGCTAAGTCTCAATCTAAAGCAGCGGTGGTGTTCTGGAGTAAATCTAGCAGAATCTGGGCGCTCTTTAGTACTTAGAATTGTCCGACCCCTTTTCTGAATGACCAGGGGCTCTATTTATAGGTGTAGGAGGCTGATATTTCGCCTAAAATGAGGGGAGACCAATTCTGGTACGTCAGGGGGCCCACATGGCCGAAATCTGGAGATCCGGGCCCACTTTGGGATCGATTCGACCCTTGGTTCGAATCGATCAAGAAATCATCCAATCGAGCTGAAATTTGGTGTGAACATTCTTCATCATGTGTTTAAGCTTCTGTGAAAATTTCATGGCATTTGGACTTGTAGAACTCGAGTTATGATCGATTCAAGTTGAAGATTTTCGTGTCCTTCGTCCCATGGATTCGTTCGAATCGAACTGGTTCGAATCGATACGGTCGAATCCAGGCTTCTATACGTTAAGGCACTGACGTGGTGCGCGTGCTTCGAGTCAATTCCTCTTTTTTCTCGAGTTTTACTGGGTCGAACCCTCGGTTTTAGCTGTGGTGGATTCGAGATGTTTGGATTCGAAGGTGGGAATGGATTCGAGGCAAGGTGCGCTCGAATCGATAATGGTACATACTTGTTGATCGATTCGAAGTCGTTCAAACCGTATGGATTCGAATGCCAGGCATAGGATGGTTCCACTGTGCTTCGTTCGTATCGATTGTTGGAAAACAATAGGCGATGGATACGAAGTTACCTTTTAAGGATGGATTCGAACCAGCGACACCGGATGGATTCGAAGTGATTTGCCTTTGTGATTTCGAAGGAATTTGTTTCGTTGGAGTCGAAGACCTGCAGCTCTTATGGATACGAAGTAGATGGAGTCGAACATGATGGATTCGATGCAATGCTCTTCTGATCGATTCGAACCAACCTTTCCTCATGGATTCGAGCCTAGCCTATTTCATCCATTTCCTTTTGGCGATATCTCGAGCATACGAACTCGGATCGTCCTGAAACTTGGAACGTTGGTTTCTACTACTCTGTTTGACGTGCCTTATCGATTGCAGCCCGATCTGGACTCGGACAAATTTCATCGATATCCATAGCGATCCTTGTGTGTTAACTGATTTCCGAGACGATCTGTCACCGGTCTCTAGTCAAGTCCTTGGTGTCACGGCCTTGCCAAAAGGTGGGATAATAGGTTGCAAACGACCGGGGGTGGCATATCTCAGGTTTACTACCCGGGAAGGGGGTAACCGGCCTTGTGTTGGCAGAGAGCCAGGTGGTTCTCGGGGCGTCCCTCCAGAGGCGTTCCCATGTGGCATAGGAAGTTCCTTAGCCTGACCATTTGTTGGAAAATCCAAAGAAACAATACGAGCCTTGTACGGTTTTAGTTGTGGAACCTGCCATTTAAAATGGTAGCTATAACAGGCATAATATAATGGTACCTATGCTGGCTAAGATTAATATTATACTTTCGAAATATTTTCTGCACTATGCACTAGTAATAATATCAAAAGAGTTTTCTTGCGTAGGAAGCATGTTTGACTATCATAAGGAGAAATCTCCCCCATGTGTGCGATTGCATCGTGTGCGTGCCGGGAGGCCTTATGGTAGTTTCATTTTCCAAAAAGCATTGCGGATTTCAATGTTTAAAATTCCTTTATTGTTTGTTTAAAGATAAACTGTTTTTGTTACTCACACCAGTCCCATGACTGACCCGGAGTTTATTGTTCCCTTCCTAAACTCTGGGTGCCCATAATTTTCCACACGGGCAGTATAAAGTTTGGTTTCTCAGATATTCAGGTTTAGTAGATTATCGGGAGCTAGTTCAGTTTTTGGAGTTCGTGACTGACGTTGCTTATCTTAGTGAGATGTGATGGTGGTTCGAGCTTGACGTTGGAGTTGGTAGATTCATTCTCTTTTTCAGATCATTTGGAGTATCACTTCTGTTATTTCCGCTGTATCATTATTTATCTCTAATATTCTTGTATCATATCGATAACATTGTTGTATATCATTCTGGATATTGTATTCATTGGAGTTGTATATGATATCATCTATTTCTTTCTTCCGTTGTGTTGTTATACATACTGTGTTATAAGCTCCGGCACGAGTCGAATTTCAACGATTGAATCTGCGGCATTCGAGTACAAGTGAAGTACGGGTGTCGATTTTCGAACGCTGAAATTTGGATCGTGACAGCGTGGTATCAGAGCTAATGTTAAACTTTAGCTCAGGAGTATAACACATTAAGTAGCTCATTAGAGATAGGTTGAAGTATACCCTAGAATGAGTAATCCCTAAGATATCCGTCCGTATGCCTCAGTAAATTCTCTTACTATCCATTGATAGTGAGTATGAGTGCAAGAAGAGGATGAGATAGAGGACAGGGGGATACTACCACGAATTGGTCAATACCCTGTAACAACAAGGAAACAATCTTTTCTCTATCAATCTCTTTTGTTCGTCATCTTTTCTCAATTCTTTGATAGTTCCTGATAGATCCAGGAAGAAGGTTCGATATAATAAAATGGGACGTAAACTCCAAAAAGGTCAGAATTGTTTGTTTGAATGAATTGGTTGCTTTGTTGCTATGGTTTATAGGTATACTTTAGTTCTAAACTAAAAGTTTTGAAATTGTATCCATATATCTATCTATTCTTTGGGTCCCAAAATATTCTACGAATGGTTAGTTATCCCTTCGAACTAACCGATGCCCCTGCATATTTCGTAGATCTAGATAACCCAAGTATCTTGTGAAGTGTCAAATAGATTCGTTCTCGTATCTATTATTGATATTTTGATTTGGTAAGCCAAATGAAGAATAGATATTCAGTTGATTTGATGAAATATTCTTCATCTATCTTTGTCTCCTTGGCAAATTTCGGGGACGAAATTTTTTTAAGGGGGGAAGTCTGTAACGACCCCGGATTTTAATTAAATTTAAATTGATAATTAATTTAATTTTTGAATAAAAATTGTGAAATTAATTGTTAAATCGATTCGAGTTTCTCAAAATTCAAATAAAATATGTGTTAAATCATTTGAATTTAAATCTTGCATATATATGCGAATATATATGAGTAGATTTGAATATATATATATATGTGTATATATATATATATTCGATTTGAATTTTAAAGTTTAAGTAAATGGTTTAAAAATAATTTGAATTTATAAATAGATATATATAAGATAAATTATAAAAATATAAAGTAATACATTAGCTAAAATTTTAACAACATGTAACTAAAGAAATTTGTTTAAATTACAAAGTATAAGACCACAACAAATATATATTCATGTACAAGCAAATTAAGTTTAAAAATGTACACTTGCAAAATGAAGAAACAAAAATATATAGAAAAGCTTGCAAAGGAAGACACTCAAAATATCTTCATACATGTACAAACGAAATAAAGAAATAAAAAAGATAAGTATATTTGTACAAAGTAATTAATGCAGCCACCAAGCAAGATTTATATCGGCCAACAAAGTAAAATATCTCTGGTTATGTTGTACAAAATATATACATTGTTGTACAAAATAACATCACCCTGTAAGCTTCCTTTCCTATATATCAACTTCTCGTTCCAGTTTCGTCCATCAAGATAGCTAAATAAAACTAAAGTAATATCATCTCAAACTAAAACTTCAACTTAAAACATCAAAACAATCAATGAAAACCAGAGAATCAAGTGAAGATTTCAGCTAGCAAATTCAAACCAAGATTTCAACTTTGCAAATTTAAAAGACTTCAACTTCAATCTTAAATGGCCTCTGGAACTAAGATGTGGAAGGTGAGTAAACAACCAGTAATTTAAACTTAAGTTATATATATTGAAATTGCTCTACATATATCCATGTATCAGTGTATATCTTCTTCTTTGTTTAGCTTAGAGGGTAGTATCAAACTAGAAAATTCAATTTCTTATTTTCTAATTAGTATCAGGCTTTGGTTTTAAAACAAAATAGTTGTGTTTAAGTATGAATTATAATTTTAAAATCGTTTCATGAAGTGATAAGTATATACAGTTGAAGAAAAATTGAGTTTTACAGAGGAATTTCAAATTTTGGAAAAATTTGAATGTAATGATTTCCTACTTCAATCATATAACTCGAATCCTTATTTAAAATAGGATTTTTATGCCTTGTTTAACGATTTTTAAGTGAGTGGTTTGAGAGCAGTTCGATCTTGTTTGGAATTCAGATTTTGATCAATTTCTGGTGATCTCGGTGTTGAGGGAGGTCGGAGTTCTTTGGGCTGGTAGTGGAGTGAACGTGGGTCCTAGGAAAAATACTGGTTGGGCTTGTAGGTGAACGTGGTGGTAATGGTGATGAATTCTGGTTCGCAGACCTAGTTTTTGGGAGGTCGAAGTCTTTAATTCGTTCGCCGTCTTGGATTGATCGAGTATTTCGTGCTTTTGGGGGATGGTGGAAGGGTTGTCGACGAAGTGATGGCCGGAGTCTGGGATTTTCTGGTGGTCGGGGTACTGAGAATGGGGCGTTGACAGGTTTTGGGTGGTGGTTCCAGACTGCTATTTCCAGGTTTGGGATTTTACCTCGATTTTGTTTTCGAGGCGACAACATGGTTCAGATGGTCGGAGGATGGTCTGGAGGTGATCAGTGACTCGCTCGATGTATAGGCGACGACCAGAGATGGTCATCGACGACGTGCACGTGCACCGTGCACTATTCTCTATGATCTGAGTGTTGTTTTGTCTGGGAAGAGCAGGGGGTTCTCGCGTTGGACTCGAGTAATTTGAGTAGTGTACTCGAAGCATGGAATATAGGGGCTCGGGTCAAATATTATTTTAGGTTTTCAAACCTGTTTCTGTTTTGGAATTTAAAACTAAATTTAAATTTATAAATCAAGGTTTAAAATGAGTTTTAAATCAAAATGTAAATATAAATTCAAGTTTGGATTAGAACTTAGTTTGGGAATAAATAAAGTTTTAAATTCAATTGTTTTAATAAAAAGTGTTTAAATAATTAAAAGTGTACTTTGAAGAATTTGAATTTAAAATGGAATTCAAAAGTAAGTTTAAAGGTAAATTGTTTTTAAAATGCTTTTGATAATGATAGTTTAATCATTCATGAGAATAATGTTTATCTTAAAGTTAATAAGAATTTAATGATTTGTGATTCATTAAATTATTAAGATAATTAATTAATTAATTAATGATATGTATGATTAATTAAGTAATTAAGAGTTTTAAATAAATTAATTAAAGTTTAAGACTAATTATTTAAGGAATAATTAACTTGTAATTAAGAATCATTAATTAGGTAAGATTTCAATTTAAATTAATGATTAAGAATTAATTAATGAAGTAATTAAGGATTAATTAAGTTACAGTTAAAAACTTAATTAAATAATTAGAGATTAATTAATTGGTAATTAAGATTTATTAATTTGAAATTAATAATGATTAATCTAAGTTTAAATTCTTAAGAAAAGTAATTAAGAGTTGATTAGAATAAATAATTAAAGATTAATTATTTAATGATTTTTTCATTTATTAATTTAAGTTAATTAATTTAAAGTTAATTAACTATTATAGGTCAATTAATTAAAATAATTGTAATTAACCTGGGTTAGTGATTAATCTGATTTCAACTAATTAACCTTACTTCTGGATGATTGTATTCCATTGAATGTTGTGAATTGTTAGATAGCCCTACTATGTGATGCTGTGTGATACGAATTGTTTAATTCAAGCTATAATGACTGTAGTTTATTATCTGAAATTTATATATATATCTGTGATCTGTGAATGAACGATAAGCGTTATAGTTTATACCGCTTATCAACTATATTTCTGTATTTTGATCTGTGATGATTTATTGATGTTGCACTACTGTGTGAAACCCCTGGACTACACCATACACACACAAATATGGATTTCATGAGGAAATCGGTTAAGTCACAGATGATTTAAATTTAATATTTTTGAAATTGAAATTTCAATTGATTTTGGAAATGGATTTGGGTTAAATGTTAAAGCTTTTGAAAAGGAGTTTTAAAGATAAAAGTTATTTTGAATAACTTGGTAAAGTTTCCAATTTGAATAATTTAATTTGAATTTGAATTGAATCCCATGTTTGGAAATTAAGGTTAAAGATGTTGTAAATGTGTTTATATGAATTTAAACCATTTCAAAAGTATGGTTTTGAGAATTTGAATTTAACCCAAGAACTTTAACTCGTATAAATGAATCAGATTTTCTGAAATGAAAACTATTTGTTTTCAAATAATAGAAGCTTTCATATAAGGAATGAATTTCCAACTTGTGTCAAAGAATTTCAAGTTTGAAATGAAAATGGTTTTCCAAGCTATAAATTGAACCTTTGTGGAAGATCGTTAAATTTTGTTTCGAAATTGGAAAAGTATATCTTTTGTATAAAAGATTTGGAAATTGAAATGGTTTTGGGAACTATGAATTAATCTTTGTGAAACTGGGTGAACTTTGTGAATTGAATCTGTTTATTTTTAACAGATTTAAAATGGTAATGTGTTCAAACCATTTGAAGAAAAGTTTTGGGTAATAAGTTGTGACTTAATTGAAATCCCATTATCCATATGTTTTAAATATTACGCTCACTATTCGGTTTAGCCGGGAGAGGACCTTTGTGTTATACAACCCATTCCGAATAAGTGATACATCGTATATGGATAGCAATTGAAGATCGGTGGTGAAGACCGGGTATTTGTGAAAACGATAGGATAACCTATCGATTGTCTCTGCACCGAGTAGCGCCCGGCATAGAGATTCCCTAAGTGATGGGAAGTTCGATCGGGATTGTGAATACTCGGATTGCAAGGGCTTCTTCGGAAGTGCCTTCGGTTCTGTTCGAACCCGGAACAGACTTGTATGGTTGTATGTCTGGCACTACACTTTGAGATATAAAGCTGATTTCTTTCAAATACATTTCTGTTTGGTGGCGGAGATTTATTCTCTTAGCTTAACACCCTTCTCTGAGACGTACGAGCTCAGAGGTTATGTAGTTGAAGGTTATCAGTGATATACTCCCAATTTGGTAGTGTGGCATGCTAAGTGTTGCTGTGTATTGCTGATCATTTGTTGATCAAAGCATGGCTTTGTGAAAAAGCGTAGCTTTGTGGACGATACCTCATCGAACCTCACACCCCGGAAATGGTCGAAATAGGAAAGATGCGGCAAGGTTTCAGGGGTAGCTCCCCTAGGGTATGTCCATTCCTTCTGGAAAAAGGTGGTATCATGGTATGGAGCCCAGATATTTACCTGTGTGGTTGCTCCAATCTCATTTACTCTATGTGATTGTTGCTTTGTGATCGAGAGCTCTCGGATAAAGGTCGCAAACGACCGGGGGTGGCATATCTCAGGTTTACTACCCAGGAAGGGGGTAACCGGCCTTGTGTTGGCAGAGCCAGGTGGTTCTCGGGGCGTCCCTCCAGAGGCGTTCCCATGTGGCATAGGAAGTTCCTTAGCCTGACCATTTGTTGGAAAATCCAAAGAAACAATACGAGCCTTGTACGGTTTTAGTTGTAGAACCTGCCATTTAAAATGACAACTATAGCAGGCATAATATAATGGTACCTATGCTGGCTAAGATTAATATTATACTTTCGAAATGTTTTCTGCACTATGCACTAGTAATAATATCAAAAGGGTTTTCTTGCGTAGGAAGCATGTTTGACTATCATAAGGAGAAATCTCCCCCATGTGTGCGATTGCATCGTGTGCGTGCCGGGAGGCCTTATGGTAGTTTCATTTTCCAAAAAGCATTGCGGATTTTAATTTTTAAAATTCCTTTGTTGTTTGTTTAAAGATAAACTGTTTTTGTTACTCACACCAGTCCCATGACTGACCCGGAGTTTATTGTTCCCTTCCTAAACTCTGGGTGCCCACAATTTTCCACACGGGCAGTCTAGAGTTGGGTTTCTCAGATATTCAGGTTTAGTAGATTATCGGGAGCTAGTTCAGTTTTTGGAGTTCGTGACTGACGTTGCTTATCTTAGTGAGATGTGATGGTGGTTCGAGCTTGACGTTGGAGTTGGTAGATTCATTCTCTTTTTCAGATCATTTGGAGTATCACTTCTGTTATTTCCGCTGTATCATTATTTATCTCTGATATTCTTGTATCATATCGATAGCATTGTTGTATATCATTCTGGATATTGTATTCATTGGAGTTGTATATGATATCATCTATTTCTTTCTTCCGCTGTGTTGTAATACTTACTGTGTTATAAGCTCCGGCACGAGTCGAATTTCAACGATTGAATCTGCGGCATTCGAGTACAAGTGAAGTACGGGTGTCGATTTTCGAATGCTAAAATTTGGATCGTGACAGCGTGGTATCGGAGCTAAGGTTAAACTTTAGCTCAGGAGTATAACACATTAAGTAGCTCATTAGAGATAGGGTGAGGTATACCCTAGAATGAGTAATCCCTAAGATATCTGTCCGTATGCCTCAGTAAATTCTCTTACTATCCACTGATAGTGAGTATGAGTGCAAGAAGAGGATGAGATAGGGCACATGGGGATACTACCACGAATTGGTTAATACCCTGTAACAACAAGGAAACAATCTTTTCTCTATCAATCTCTTTTGTTCGTCATCTTTTCTCAATTCTTTGATAGTTCCTGATAGATCCAGGAAGAAGATTCGATATATTAAAATGGGACGTAAACTCCAAAAAGGTCAGAATTGTTTGTTTGAATGAATTGGTTGCTTTGTTGCTATGGTTGATAGGTATACTTTAGTTCTAAACTAAAAGTTTTGAAATTGTATCCATATATCTATCTATTCTTTGGGTCCCAAAATATTCTACGAATGGTTAGTTATCCCTTCGAACTAACCGATGCCCCTGCATATTTCGTAGATCTAGATAACCCGAGTATCTTGTGAAGTGTCAAATAGATTCATTCTCGTATCTATTATTGATATTCTGATTTGGTAAGCCAAATGCAGAATAGATATTCAGTTGATTTGATGAAATATTCTTCATCTATCTTTGTCTCCTTGGCAAATTTCGGGGACGAAATTTTTTTAAGGGGGGAAGTCTGTAACGACCCCGGATTTTAATTAAATTTAAATTGATAATTAATTTAATTTTTGAATAAAAATTGTGAAATTAATTAGTAAATCGATTTGAGTTTCTCAAAATTCAAATAAAATATGTGTTAAATCATTTGAATTTAAATCAGGCATATATATGCGAATATATATATGTATATGTGCATATATGAGTAGATTTGAATATATATATGTATATATATATATAATGGATTTGAATTTTAAAGTTTAAGTAAATGGTTTAAAAATAATTTGAATTTATAAATAGATATATATAAGATAAATTATAAAAATATAAAGTAATACATTAGCTAAAATTTTAACAACATGTAACTAAACAAATTTGTTTAAATTACAAAGTATAAGACCACAGCAAATATATATTCATGTACAAGCAAATTAAGTTTAAAAATGTACACTTGCAAAATGAAGAAACAAAATTATATAGAAAAGCTAGCAAAGGAAGACACTCAAAATATCTTCATACATGTACAAACTAAATAAATAAAGAAAAAAGATAAGTATATTTGTACAAAGTAATTAATGCAACCATCAAGCAAGATTTTTATCGGCCAACAAAGGAAAATATCTCTGGTTATGTTGTATAAAATATATACACTGTTGTACAAAATAACATCACCCTGTAAGCTTCCTTTCCTATATATCAACTTCTCGTTCCAGTTTCGTCCATCAAGATAGCTAAATAAAACTAAATTAATATCATCTCAAACTAAAACTTCAACTTAAAACATCAAAACAATCAATGAAAACCAGAGAATCAAGTGAAGATTTCAGCTAGCATATTCAAACCAAGATTTCAACTTTGAAAATTTAAAAGACTTCAACTTCAATCTTAAAGGGGCCCTGGAACTAAGATGTGGAAGGTGAGTAAACAACCAGTAATTTAAACTTAAGTTATATATATTGAAATTGCTCTACATATATCCATGTATCAGTGTATATCTTCTTCTCTGTTTAGCTTACAGAGTAGTATCAAACAAGAAAATTCAATTTCTTATTTTCTAATTAGTATCAGGCTTTGGTTTTAAAACAAAATAGTTGTGTTTAAGTATGAATTATAATTTTAAAATCGTTTCATGAAGTGATAAGTATATACAGTTGAAGAAAAATTGAGTTTTACAGAGGAATTTCAAATTTTGGAAAAATTCGAATGTAATGATTTGCTACTTCAATCATATAACTCGAATCCTTATTTAAAATAGGATTTTTAAGCCTTGTTTAACGATTTTTAAGTGAGTGGTTTGAGAGCAGTTCGTTCTTGTTCGGAATTTAGATTTTGATCAATTTCTGGTGATCTCGGTGTTGAGGGAGGTCGGAGTTCTTTGGGCTGGTAGTGGAGTGATCGGGGGTCCTAGGAAATATACTGGTTGGGCTTGCAGGTGAAGGTGGTGGTAATGGTGATGAATTCTGGTTTGTAGCCCTAGTTTTTGGGAGGTTGAAGTCTTTAATTCGTTCGCCGTCTTGGATTGATCGAGTATTTCGTGCTTTTGGGGGATGGTGGAAGGGTTGTCGATGAAGTGATGACCGGAGTCTGGGATTTTCTAGTGGTCGGGGTACTGAGAACGAGGCGATGACAGGTTTTGGGTGGTGGTTCCAGACTGCTATTTCCAGGTTTGGGATTTTACCTCGATTTTGTTTTCGAGGCGACGACGTGGTTTAGATGGTCGGAGGATGGTCTGGAGGTGATCAGTGACTCGCTCGATGTATAGGCGACGACCAGAGATGGTCATCGGCGACGTGCATGTGCACCGTACACTATTCTCTGTGATCTGAGTGTTGTTTTGTTTGGGAAGAGCAGGGGGTTCTCGCGTTGGACTCGAGTAATTTGAGTAGTGTACTCGAAGCATGGAATATAGGGGCTCGGGTCAAATATTATTTCAGGTTTTCAAACCTGTTTCAGTTTTGGAATTTAAAACTAAATTTAAATTTATAAATCAAGGTTTAAAATGAGTTTTAAATAAAAATGTAAATATAAATTCAAGTTTGGATTGGAACTTAGTTTGGGAATAAATAAAGTTTTAAATTCAATTGTTTTAATAAAAAGTGTTTAAACAATTAAAAGTGTACTTTGAAGAATTTGAATTTAAAATGGAATTCAAAATTAAGTTTAAAGGTAAATTGTTTTTAAAATGCTTTTGATAATGATAATTTAATCATTCATGAGAATAATGTTTATCTTAAAGTTAATTAAAATTTAATGATTTGTGATTCATTAAATTATTAAGATAATTAAAAAAAATGGATAATTAATTAATTAATTAATGATATGGATGATTAATTAAGTAATTAAGAGTTTTAAATAAATTAATTAAAGTTTAAGACTAATTATTTAAGGAATAATTAACTTGTAATTAAGAATCATTAATTAGGTAAGATTTCAATTTAAATTAATGATTAAGAATTAATTAATGAAGTAATTAAGGATTAATTAAGTTACAGTTAAAAACTTAATTAAATAACTAGAGATTAATTAATTGGTAATTAAGATTTATTAATTTGAAATTAATAATGATTAATCTAAGTTTAAATTCTTAAGAAAAGAAATTAAGAGTTGATTAGAATAAATAATTAAAGATTAATTATTTAATGATTTATTCATTTATTAATTTCGGTTAATTAATTTAAATTTAATTAACTATTATAGGTCAATTAATTAAAATAATTGTAATTAACCTGGGTTAGTGATTAATCTGATTTCAATTAATTAACCTTACTTCTGGATGACTGTATTCCATTGAATGTTGTGAATTGTTTGATATCCCTACCATGTGATGCTGTGTGATACGAATTGTTTAATTCAAGCTGTGATGACTGTAGTTTATTATCTGAAATTTATATATATCTGTGATCTGTGATCTGTGAATGAACGATAAGCGTTATAGTTTATACCGCTTATCAACTATATTTCTGTATTTTGATCTGTGATGATTTATTGATGTTGCACTACTGTGTGAAACCCCTGGACTACACCATACACACACAAATATGGATTTCACGAGGAAATCGGTTAAGTCACAAATGATTTAAATTTAATATTTTTTAAATTGAAATTTCAATTGATTTTGGAAATGGATTTGGGTTAAATGTTAAAGCTTTTGAAAAGGAGTTTTTAAGATAAAAGTTATTTTGAATAACTTGGTAAAGTTTCCAATTTGAATAATTTAATTTGAATTTGAATTGAATCCCATGTTTGGAAATTATGGTTAAAGATGTTATAAATGTGTTTATATGAATTTAAACCATTTCAAAAGTATGGTTTTGAGAATTTGAATTTAACCCAAGAACTTTAACTCGTAAAAATGAATCTGTAACGACCCGATATTTTGGACCATTCAAATCGACAATAATCCACACATGTCTGACTTGAATAATTCAAAATATCAGATTGTTAATTTAAAATTTGGCAAACTCAGCATATACAGTAAATAAATCAATCACAGAATCACAGACACAGAGTAATACAATAATACGCAGCGGAATAGATAAAATAGTAGTTCATGAAGCTACTATATAAACATCAGAGTTAGAAATAAAATACAACAGAATATCTCAAATGCAGTGAAGTCTCCAGTACAACAGATGACGTCTCTGAACAAATCAACTAGAAGAGCTGAAAGCTGAGGCGATAGTTGGATCTCCAAAGGAAGCTCCAAACTCCAAGGGTGAGTCTCAAATGCTGTATCACTCGATCTGACCCGATCGTAAAGTAAAACACAAAACACTCGAGTCAGGATTAACATTCTTATATAAATAAATCCAACTCAAGTGAAATATCAACTGAAATACAAGTAACTTAAAGGATGTTTGGGATAACCATCCTCTAAGGATCTTCAGAACTATCTACAAGGTGGAAATATACATTATAACACCGTGGTCATTTCAATTTAATTTATACTTCAAAACCCAAATATCATTTCATTTCAAATATAACTATTTTCCAAGATAGCATATATATTAATAATTTATAAAGTAAAGCATTAAATTTTCTCAAGTCTCACAAATCGATTCAAATCAACTTCAAATTCCAAATTCAAGTTTATTCCAGCTCCATTCATCAATTTAATTCAGTTCTAAATATACCATTTATTTTCAATATATTTCAAAGCTTAAATATTCAATATTTCAAAGTTAATTTAACAGTTTCATACAGCTCTTGGTTTAACTTTATTATTATTTAATCAGGGAATATTCGTTTAATAAATTCAATATCATTTAACTAGCCTTAAATTTCATTTTTTTTACTTAAATCAAACCCAAGTTATAAATCATATCTTAAATCTCAATTTCAATAAGTTTCAAATCGATTTAATTAAATAAAATTATCTTCCCAAATCCATAGAATTTTTATTTTCAAAATATTTATATATATGGACCAACGGTGTCTGTATATATATATCTTCATATGGTTAAGTGATACGGATATTTATCATTTCAATCCGTAATTTAAATATATACGGGTAGATATCATTTCAACCCGTAATCCCAATTTCAATTCAAATGAAAATCGCTTGGGTTTATCATTTCAACCCATAACGATTTTCTCCTATTCTAAAGTCTGTTCGGGTATGTATCATTTCAACCCATAGTGATTTCTATACTAACAGGGAACTTGCAGAGTGATAACATATAATATAAAATATAACAACAGGCATATATCATCAATAACAATATAACATAAACAATCAGATATGGTGTCATATCCCACAGGTGAACAGTTATAGATAATAGCATATATAACAATTTAAATAACTACAGCAGCATATTTCAATTGTCGTTTCAATTGAAATCAAATTTAATAAATACAAGAACGTTAATCGTGAGTGATTACTCACCTTTCGAGGTTAGAGCGGTAGACAATTGAAGATGAGTTACGAATCCAAGGATGAATTGTACAGCGAGGTAAGATTGGCACGAATTTGACAGCAGAGCTGAAAATTTGGAATCGATGAAACAATAAGGATCAGCTTGATATGAGTTGAATTAAATATACGTATATATATATTTAGTTAAAACGATATATTTTCTTTTATTTCAAATCAATAGTTAAATCCCAACCTACTATATGCATATAAAATTTGAAAACAAAGTTCACATATATATAACTACCTCAAATAAAATATACATACGCATGAGATATGAATTACCTTTTCAAGAAAAACTATTGCCGACCTATGGATAGATAAACAGTAAAAAAATGTATATATATATATTATAATATACGAAACAAAGAAACAAAACTATTCTTTCACTATTTATCACAAATATATTATACATAATATACTTCATAACAGATTTGAAATTATATAATATAAATTACATATAACTAACACATACAACTAAATACACATATAAATTCATTGCACAGAATGTACATATATAAGATTCTTATATAACTTTATAATATCTATATAAAGACGTATTATATATACAGGCTGGTATACAAATATTATATTTTTGTAAAATCATGTATGAAACCGTACAACTTACACATATGCATACTATATACGAAAGCAAGCATTTTGAAAAAAATATCCCAGAGGAATTTGCAGACCAACCAATTATCAACCCCAGCCTTTCAAGTACCATATAAAATATAAACGTTTATAATTAAAACAAGTTTTTTTTCTTCAAAGCCGATTCAAATCTGTTAACATAGGCTTAAATAAAATATACAAATATTGTATATATATAAACTTGTATATAAAAGAGCAAACACATAGTAGACTATAGATTATATATAACATCTCATATATAAAAATAAACAGTTATAAATTTATACACAAAACTCAACAGACCACCCATATATATACTAGACTTACAAGAAATAAAATAAAACATACATAAATTCTCAGATCAAAAATATATATACATATACCAACTGTAATATATATATATAAACTTTTATAACTATACATACTTTATAACATACACAGTATAATATCAAAAAATAAATAGAAGGATATTGGAGTGCTTAGTGTTTCAGCCATGAGTGGGCAAGGCAGTGAAGAGCGAAGTCAGGCCGAGGGGAGAGGAAGGAAGTTGGGTGTTTGCTTGATGGAGATCTGACAAAAGAAAGGTGGAGGACCAGGAAAAGGAAAACGCGGTGAGGAGGCCTTGGTCAGTTTGTCTGGGAGATGGAGGTGAGGAGCTACAGGCGAGTGAAGGCTATCGGTTCACGGGGAGGAATGATGGGGCTGGAGCTAGCGGCAATGGTGGTTTTGAAGCAGGGCAGGTCGAAGGTGGGCTGCTTGGTGGAGGAAGGATGTGAGGGGAGTGAGGTTTCGGAGGGCACGTGGGTGGATGGGGCAGTGGAAACGGTGGAGGATTGAATGGGTCACCAAGCGGTTGGGTGAAGAACTCAGTTGGTGCTCGGGTATTGGCCGAGGTGGGATACGGGTTTGGGCATGTGTGGAAAGTGGAGGCTGACGTGGTTGGTTGTGCTTGGAGATGCAACGGCGGAGGGTGTTGGGTCGGATGAGGATGGGTTACAGAGGAAAGAGAAAGGGGAGATAAGTTTACTTCAGGTGGGGAGGCCTTATTTCTCGGGCACGAGCAAGATTGACTTGGGGAAAGAAAGAAAAAAATGAAGCACCAGAAGGTAGAAAGAAGAGAAGGGGAGAGTAGATCTGAAAAGAGGAGAACTGTATGCGAAAAAAAATAGATATAGTTTTTTTTTGAACGTTTCAGAAGGAAGTAAAAGGACATATAACGTGCTATAAATGACATAGGGGATAATAACAGTCATAGGTCAAATTAGAAATAATTAAAGCAATAAATATTGAAGAAGTACAGAAAAATAAATTTGAACGTTTGGAAAAAATAAAGGTTGGAGCAGGTTCCAGGCTGTAAAGAAACGTGCAATTCATTTCAAAAGTAACAGCAGGACACTTGATTGACGGGCAGATAATTAAAGCAATTTGTTGCCTGATAGGATAGTACGCTTCAAATTTTGAAACCAAAGGAGAATTAACGGTCACAATTAAAGGTACCGTTACAATGAACAGTTTATTCTTTTCGGCGTGTACCGGATCTCAAAAATGCAGAGTTGAACATACGGCGGAGATCAGTACGACGAGACGATCAAAGCGGTACACAGATATTAGTGGCACGATCATCCGATCAAAAGTCGATAATCGGTACCGAAAATGCTGCTATTTTGCCAGAATTAAGATAAACGGAGCAATAGAAATCCAAATTTGACGAAACGAAGACTGATGTTTCACTCAGCAGATGATTTAGAAATTTACTGTATAAAAATATTCAAGTTTGGAAAACATTTTATTTTCATCAAAAATTAACTGACTTAAAATGAAATAGAATTTCACAAGAAAATAAACTTTAATATTATCAGATGAAAATTTACCAGTTGCTATATTAAAATAGACGTATTCCAAATAATAAATTTTTATTTCCAATTTTTATTGTTTAAATTTCACAAAATTTCAATTAATTTAATAAATAAAATCACTAAAAATTATGGGTCGTTACAGAATCATATTTTCTGAAATGAAAACTATTTGTTTTCAAATAATAGAAGCTTTCATATAAGAAATGAATTTCCAATTTGTGTCAAAGAATTTCAAGTTTGAAATGAAAATGGTTTTCCAAGCTATAAATTGAACCTTTGTGGAAGATCGTTAAATTTTGTTTCGAAATTGGAAAAGTATATCTTTTGTATAAAAGATTTGGAAATTGAAATGGTTTTAGGAACTATGAATTAATCTTTGTGAAACTGGGTGAACTTTGTGAATTGAATCTGTTTATTTTTAATAGATTTAAAATGGTAATGTGTTTAAACCATTTAAAGAAAAGTTTTGTGTAATAAGTTGTGACTTAATTGAAATCCCATTATCCATATGTTTTAAATATTACGCTCACTATTCGCTTTAGCCAAGAGAGGACCTTTGTGTCATACAACCCATTCCGAATAAGTGATACGTCGTATATGGATAGCAATTGAAGACCGGTGGTGACGACCGGGTATTTGTGAAAACGATAGGATAACCTATCGTTTGTCTCTGCACCAAGTAGCGCCCGGTATAGAGATTCCCTAAGTGATGGGAAGTTCGATCGGGATTGTGAATACCCGGATTGCAAGGGCTTCTTCGGAAGTGCCTTCGATTCTGTTCGAACCCGGAACAGACTTGTATGGTTGTATGTCTGACACTACACTTTGAGATATAAAGCTGATTTCTTTCAAATACATTTCTGTTTGGTGGCGGAGATTCATTCTCTTAGCTTAACACCCTTCTCTGAGACGTACGAGCTCAGAGGTTATGTAGTTGAAGGTTATCAGTGATATACTCCCAATTTGGTAGTGTGGCATGCTAAGTGTTGCTGATCATTTGTTGATCAAAGCATAGCTTTGTGAAAAAGCGTAGCTTTGTGGACGATACCTCATCGGACCTCACACCCCGGAAATGGTAGAAATAGGAAAGATGCAGCAAGGTTTCAGGGGTAGCTCCCCTAGGGTATGTCCATTCCTTCTGGAAAAAGGTGGTATCATGGTATGGAGCCCAGATATTTACGTGTGTGGTTGCTCCAATCTCATTTACTCTATGTGATTGTTGCTTTGTGATCGAGAGCTCTCGGATAAAGGTCGCAAACGACCGGGGGTGGCATATCTCAGGTTTACTACCCGGGAAGGGGGTAACCGGCCTTGTGTTGGCAGAGCCAGGTGGTTCTCGGGGCGTCCCTCCAGAGGCGTTCCCATGTGGCATAGGAAGTTCCTTAGCCTGACCATTTGTTGGAAAATCCAAAGAAACAATACGAGCCTTGTACGGTTTTAGTTGTAGAACCTGCCATTTAAAATGATAGCTATATCATGCATAATATAATGGTACCTATGCTGGCTAAGATTAATATTATACTTTCGAAATGTTTTCTGCACTATGCACTAGTAATAATATCAAAAGAGTTTTCTTGCGTAGGAAGCATGTTTGACTATCATAAGGAGAAATCTCCCCCATGTGTGCGATTGCATCGTGTGCGTGCCGGGAGGCCTTATGGTAGTTTCATTTTCCAAAAAGCATTGCGGATTTCAATGTTTAAAATTCCTTTGTTGTTTGTTTAAAGATAAACTGTTTTTGTTACTCACACCAGTCCCATGACTGACCCGGAATTTATTGTTCCCTTCCTAAACTCTGGGTGCCCACAATTTTCCACACGGGCAGTCTAGAGTTGGGTTTCTCAGATATTCAAGTTTAGTAGATTATCGGGAGATAGTTCAGTTTTTGGAGTTTGTGACTGACGTTGCTTATCTTAGTGAGATGTGATGGTGGTTCGAGCTTGACGTTGGAGTTGGTAGATTCATTCTCTTTTTCAGATCATTTGGAGTATCACTTCTGTTATTTCCGCTGTATCATTATTTATCTCTGATATTCTTGTATCATATCGATAACATTGTTGTATATCATTCTGGATATTGTATTCATTGGAGTTGTATATGATATCATATATTTCTTTCTTCCACTATGTTGTTATACTTACTGTGTTATAAGCTCCGGCACGAGTTGAATTTCAACGATTGAATCTGCGGCATTCGAGTACAAGTGAAGTACGGGTGTCGATTTTCGAACACTGAAATTTGGATCATGACATAGAGTCTCACTTACCCTATCTAAAATGAGTATACCCCACCATGGCTAAGGTTATCGCTTAACCTTCAGCTCTGATACTAAATGTAACTAACCGGATTTTCGACCCTCGAAAATCGACACTAATTTGTCCAGTGTATCACATGTCGAACATTCAAGTGTCGGAAATACCTTTGTTAGGGGTGAAAGAAGAAGGTAAAAGATAGAAGAAAACTAAACAACACAGAATCTCTCAACGCAGCGAATAATATATAATACAACAATAATCTTTACAAAAAGGAAACATCTTTACTCATATAATATCATAGTACACTGGGCTTATCCTAAATTTGGACAGTTATAGAAAGCTGTCCTTACATTGACAAACATACAGAATCTATAATACACCAGAAGGAAAATATACATGAATACGTCTTGACCATTCATCTCCTCTTCAACTCCAAAGTATCCAGCTAAACCTAGGAAAATATGTTCGGTCTGACCCGAGCATTACATGGAATAACACCCGGGTCAGTCTGGTAAACTAGCGTGAGTAAAACTCGATAACAACTAATAACCAAACCGATTTCTACATTTGAAAACTTTTCAAACAAAGGGTATCTCGTAAGACCACACCGCACATAAAAACAGATGGGTTTTTACCTTACGATAACCAAAATATTTTATATCAAAATCCAGTGATATTATCATAGTGTCTAGGTTTAAAGTAAATAGATAAAATAGCTGAAATGCTTGCATTTCACATTCCAACATACTAGGTTCTACAATCGAAAACGTAAGGCACGTATTGGAGAATGGATTCCAACTAATGATTGGGCTACTGAGGTACCGCCCGCCACAGTATACCTCTATAAAAATGTACCGAGGTCGTACCTAACGACCTCTGCCAACACAGAACCGGCCTACCCCTTGTAGGATAGTACCGAATATATCATCACCCCGATTGCTTTGCAACCTTTAACCGAGCACTCCCACGTACACGAATTCATTGATGATTGTGTATATATCTAGAAGGGTGATGATATACCCTAATGGGTAAGACCCACATAGCCCTACTGCATATCCCATGTTTTATTCATTCCCGGTTGATGAGGCTTGAGGCTACGTTTTACCTTTCTGAATAGCAGTCCCTCTTGGAATGATAACACTGCCCTCCAGGCAGTAATGCAATGCCAACGTCCATCCATACAAGTTGTCCAGGATAATGAAAAACCGAAGGCACTACTTCTACTACATCCATTTTGGAATCACCCTCAGGATTAGTAGCAAGCAACCCTTATACTTCAATAGCTCCGTCTTCGATCCCATGCTTCAAGATGTCTTCATTTCAAAATGCTTGAGATGGATCGAAGTGGTTTCCGGTCAACATATCTGATCCCGGTCTCTTCGAAACAACTTTCGATATTTTCCGGTAAACTCAACCCCGGTTCTTTAGGAAATAAATAGACAAATGAAAAGAGCGGAGTTCACCTCCTAACCGTTTGTGGACGGATTTCCTTATCATTCGTCCTAGAAGTACGAACGAGTTTATACGTACAGTATAGCACCTTCGACGGTAACTATACCATATAGTTCTCATGTTTCTCCTAGATATTTCCAATGTTACGTTTTGGGTCCAGCTTTGATAGTCGGTTATTTAACTATCAAATAAACAAACATCCAATCATGGTTTAATTTCCATATGGGATCCACTAAGCCTTTATTAATTCTCTTTAATTGATAAAACCACTTTATAAAATCTGATCACAAGATCTTTTCAAAACACTATTCCCAAACTCCTTACATTTCCTTTATACTTGGAAACATTTATATACTTATCTCAATGATATAAGTATATTACCAAAACATTTTACTTTTCATGCCTTGAAACAAAATCATATACTTATCTTGTTACGACCGGGATTTTCGACCTCCGAAAATTGGCATTAATGCGTCCACTGTATTACATGCCGAGCAATCGAATGCCGGAAATACCAGATCGTTAGGGAAAAGAAGAAAATAGAAACAACAACACAGAATTTCACAATTGCAGCGGAACAATATATAATAGATAACAACTGGTCTTTATACAGAAAGAACTATGACTATTTTTATACATTACATCATCAGAGTACAACACATCAATATCACAATACTGGACAGGTATAATAACTTGTCCTCATAAGTACTGAATATACAGCCTACAATACACATCGGAATATAAAACAGATACGAGTAATACGTCTTCGCCATCCAGCTCGTCTCCCGAGCTCCATAGCATCCTATCCTGAATCTGCAATACTCGGACTGACCCGAGCATTATAAATAAAATAACACCCGAGTCAGTCTGGAAAACCAGCGTGAGAAAACACACTCAAATTGAATTATTAAAGTTATGAAAATCCTTTGAAAATCAAAGGTATCTCGTAAGACCACGCCACAAATAAACACGACGGGTTTTTACCTTACGATAACCAAAACATTCCATATCAAATCCTCTGGTATTATAATAGTGTCTAAGTACAAATACTTATTCAAATAGCTGAAATGCTTGCATCTCACGTTCCAGCATAGTTGGGCACAATCAAAACCGTACGGCGCTTATTGGAGAATGGATTCCATACGAATGACTAGGTACTGGGGTATCACCTGTCATAGTACACGTCTAGAACAGCGTACCGAGGACCATGCCGGGATCCCCCTGCAACACAAGACCGGACTATCCCTAACTTAGATAGACCGAATATGCTATCACCCGGGTGTTCCAACCCTTTTCCGAGCTCCTTGCATAAATCGTAGTAATAATATCTGAGGGTATCCAGAAAGGTGATAAACATACCCTAATTGAGTGCTACCCACTTAGCCTTGCTGCATCTCCCCTGTTTTTCAATCATTCCTGGTTGATGAGGCTAGAGACTACGATTACCTTTTTAAGGATTTTTTCACTTAGAATGCTCATTGTCCTCCAATGACAATGTTCATCCATACAAGTCCGTTCCGGGTCCGAACGGAACCGCAGGCACTATTCCTACTACATCCATTTTGGAATAATCCTCAGGATTAGTAGCGATTAGCCCTTGCACTTCACTGCTCCATCTTCGACTCCATGCTCTTGTTTTCACATCGAAAACATATTCATTGGATCGAAGTGGTTTTCGGATAACAAATCTGATCTCGGTCTCTTCGAAACAACGTTCGATATTTCTGGTAAACTCAACCTCGGTTCTTTAGGAAATAATCAGACGAAATAAGATCGGAGATCACCTCCTAACCGTTAGTGTATGGATTTCCTTATCAACGTCCTAGAAGAACGAAACGAGCTTATACGTACAGTATAGCACCTCGAATGGTAACTGTACTATATAAATCCCGTATTACTCCTAGATATTCTCAAAGTTATATTTTGCGTCCATATTTGATAGTCGGTTATTTAACTATCAAAAATCAATCATTCAACCAAATATTTCCTTTCCACTGAAAACACCAAATCCCTTTTTAATTTAATAAATTAAATCTCTTTATCCAAAATATATACTTTCTTACCAAATTTAGTATATTCACAAATTATTGTTTTCAAAGATATTTGGAAGCCTTTAAAATAATTTGGAAAGTACCACTGTAGTATCAAACCATGGATTCACAGCTCAATGGTTCCATCTCTATCCCAGAGAAATCCAAGACTTAACTACAAGCACTCACTGCCTCCGATTACGCCATGCGAGTATACCATTACTTCCCGAAATTTTATTTAATAATTTTTTTCAAAATAATACTTATGAAATTTCTGTACTAATTTTTCCAAGTTAATTTTAGGCATTTACTTTTAAATAAAGGTTATTATATAAAATATTAATATTTAATAGTTTATCCTTTTAAAATAATAATACTGATTAATCCTAAATAATAATTAACTTAATATAACTAACTTAATTCATAAATTAATATACTTTAAACAAATTTAAAATAACTAAATAATTAATTTTTTGAAATATTCTTAAACACTTTTAAATTTTCTAGTTAATACTTAAAAATCCTTCTTTTTAAAATAAACTTAACTTTTCCGGAAAAATATATTTTCAACTCCAATATAGCCAGCCTAATTATTTATAAATCCCTCTCGATTTATCTCCAGCTTGATTTACATTCCAAATCCGAAAATTTCCTTTTTCACATTTCTAAAAATAAATCTACTATTTATTTTTAAGCCGATTTACCCATCTCCTTATAAATCCT
Organism: Allium fistulosum; assembly: GCA_030737815.1. Taxonomy (NCBI): domain Eukaryota; kingdom Viridiplantae; phylum Streptophyta; class Magnoliopsida; order Asparagales; family Amaryllidaceae; genus Allium; species Allium fistulosum. Next base: position 1,184,352,188 of record CM060904.1, on the reverse strand, counting down.
CATTGTGAATTTATAATTCCCATTTATCCACTAATAATTAACTTTACTTAATTTATAAACTTTGTTTATAAATTTTATAGTCTCATTTCCAATTTACCACTATTTCACAACACTTAACCGATTTTAAACCGATTTTCTAAATTAAATTCCATTTTTACTTTATTTTCTTAAATAACCCAAATATATTCCAATGCCTACTAATTTCAGATCTCACTTCCTTTTTATGATTTAAAATCTTATTTAAATCTGGAACATCAATTTCATCTTTTATTTTCAAATTTCCTTTTTTTATTTCCCAAACTATTTTAAATCTCGATTTTAAAAATAAATCCCTTTATCACTTAAACCAACACCACTTAAGTTTTATTATTTAAAATCCTTTAATTTAACTTATTTCCAAAATCCCTATTTTCCTTATTTCAAAATTATCAACCCAAATTTTGAAATCAAACTATTTATTTTACCCAATATTCATTTCTTTAAACAAATCCAAAATTCCACTATAAATATTTTTGCTTCCACTTTCCCTTTTAATTTCCTTTTAACTTCAAAACATTTATTATTGGCTTTTAAAAAATACCAAAGTCCAGGCCAATACTACCATGGCATCCAATAGATTCAAATTGCACTATAATCTACTACAGATTACTCAAACAATCATATCACTGAATATGAAAATAATTTCAACATTTTGAGGAATCCAGTTGGATCCCTCCAACCTGTTTTCCTACACCCACAGATGTTAGCACAACATAAAAATATCAATCCCACTTCGAGGGGGATATCGTGGTATATAGGGTCATCCGCTATTATGCGGGGCGTATAGGGTCTCATCCGCTATATATATGCGAGAATATCAATCACTCCAATATATATACTACTATATATAATATCACATCCAATTGATAAAACTATCAAATTCAACCAATCAACCAATAATTAATTTTAACTATCTAAAATTAACTGCATTATTCCAATTTTGAGTGAGATTAACTCACCTTTGATTTTTTTTATTTATTTTGCCGAACATCCGAATTTTAAAATTTTAAAATCCAAGCCGACTCTGAAAATCCCAAACCTATCTCATTGTGAAGCTCTCGTCATCACGGTCGCAACACAATTTATTTTGTTTGGTTTCAACCTTGTATGCATAAGTTATAAATTTTTAAACATTCGAATAACTTTAAAATAATTAGTGTTAACATAATTATTGTAATTAATAAAAATTAATTACCCTTCTTCCCTCTTTCTTTCTACTCACTCGCGTAACCCACTCAAGCCACCTCGCCTTCAACGCCGCTGCCACAACGTCAAATCACACATCCCGACACCAGAGCGCCTCCGACCATCGTCACATGACTCGTCTCCATGCCACGAGCTCTAAGCTAACCTCGATTCACCTCTGGAACACCCGAAACAGAACCACGCTATCACTCTACCCACTAACTCCGAGCGACGATCACCCCTATCTACCACCGTGAACCACCCAAACGTTCAGTGATTCCACCCCATGCCACCTTCGACTCCTTCGCGCCACCATCCCACAACCAACATCGTCGACCCCCATCCTCTGGCCACTAGCCTCGCACATGACTCCCACTATCATGGCCCATCTCCTCCACACGCACCATTAAATGAAGAGCGCGACCTCGAATTGAAAAGGGACTGAACGGGCTCGCGATTCGTTCACAAGGGGGAGGGAGAAGCATCTCTTCGATTCTATTTACTTTGATTTCAATCCGAGGCTTGCGTTTCCCTTCCTTTTTTTAACGAATAGGTTTCGTTCGAGTAGAAGGGGATAATGGGAAGACACTATTTTTATTCTGTTCGATTCCTTCTCATGTCATTTTTCATTTTTTTCTTTCTTTTTGAAATATTGGCCGTGAGTTTAAATTGATGGAGGGAGAGTGATTGAAGAGAAGGAAGGCATGTAAAAGAAGGCTATAGTGATTTTTGATAGGAAGTGAAAAAGTGCTGATGTGAATAAACTTTGACCAGTCAACATATAAAATAAATTATTTAAATTTAAATCCTCTCGATTTCGTAGCTTAAAATCTTGACCTCCTACCGAGGCGTGCCGCTAGGCGTTCATAATGTTATACCCCTATTCCGAATGCAATGGAAAAGGTTTCGAGTCCTAATACGATCGTATGGAGAAGATAGCTTTTTGGACCCAATTATTATATTGAATTTTCGATATAAGTTTCAGCACGTTTATATATCGTACGACCAAACGATAACTCCAAATGCTACGAAATTTTAAATCTGATAATAATACACTATTAGGGATCCAATTCAACTGGTTTCGTCGAATTCCGAAGTTGTGCCTCGGAAGGCTATTTTTAAATGTCAATTTAAACGATGTATTTTGAAAACTGAACAAGCCACTTTTAAATTCAAATTTAAAACTTTTACTATTGTCATTATTATCAATATAAATTTTATAAGCCTTTAAATTATTTTTAACAAGCTTAAAACTCCAGATTCAATATTTTAGCCAATTTCCAATTATTTAATTCAATAATTAAATTATCAAATAAATAGTTATATTTGAAATTCAAGTTAAAATTAACTTCTAAATATTTAAAATCAATTAAATATTCCAATTTCAAATATCCAAAATTCTGGGTCATTACATATCTTATAAGTATAAGTATAACTACAAACTTTTCAAAGTTTTCTTCTTTCCAAATCCCATATTAAATAACCAAACATTTGTTCCAAATAAAACATTCCGCTTATCCTTTATCAACAATTCCCTTTTTAAAAACTCATCTCATATTTCAATTAAGTTATAACTTTAAAAATAAAGTTATAGCCCACTTTTATAAACCCTTAAGTTAATTTATAAACCTCTTTCCTAATCTCTGAAATGATTTATAAGCCTTTTTCCTATTTTTAAAACTCTTTATATAAACCTTTCTATACTTTAAAAAATATCCTTTATAAATATCATTTACAAAACATCATTTGTAAAACACCTTAATAACCCTTTTTGTTAGAAAAACCCATTTCTGTAAATAAGTTATCATTTATAAATACCTTTAAAAGAATTATATAACTTGAAAAACCATTTATAAAACCTTAGCCTCAAATTGATTAAAGAATTAAAGTAAATTCAAACCATACTTTATAAATTCCAAATGAGGCTTAGCAGTCCCAATGATACTATTTTAAGTTACCATTTAATTTCCATTCGATTCCCAAATCACATAACAATTATTTACATAAGCTACCATATATGTAAATATAGTTCATATCCAATCAGGGAATAACACGTCAATATAACTAATTGGCATATACAAGTCCAAATAACATAACAATAGGATGGTGATTTGTCCTGATAAATAGATGTCCAAACAATTCAATCAATTTATAGTAGAACGGAGATTTATTCTGCTTAACACATGTCCACACAATCAAATCACTTACACTATAGCAGAATGGTGTTTTGTTCTGCTAACGGATGTCTTTTAATTCTCCTAATCATATGGGTTACCTAAGGGTCCGGACAAGAGATCCTTTGATATGGAATCGATTTATTTTGAAAAAGAAAATAGATTAAAACACATTTTGTTTGTTTAAAATCACCTTTGAAAAGTTAAAAGTATATTTAATTAGCTTAAACCCTAAATAAACCTTAATTAATCCAATTTAAATCGGGATTAAATCATAGTTAAACTCTAATTAGGCTTAATGAACTTGATTGAGTATTAATTAACTTCCTAATGCAACTTGGTTAAGGTTGAACCAAATTGTTTAAGAGTTAAACCCTAATTAAATAAATATTAATTAAATAATCCATTAATTACTTAATAATTAATTAACCACTAATCTTAATTAAATAATTATTAATCACTTAATTACTTCTTAACCATATAAAACATTAATTAAAACTTTATTAATTAATTAACAGTTATTAACTTAACTTAAGTGATGATTAACCTTTAATCACCTTCTTAATTACCAATTTAGTGCTAATTACCTTTTAATTAATTAATTAATTAATTATATTACAGCTTAATTACTTTTTAAAAAAGAATGTTAAGAATGGCGTCTTACTCTTTTCCTCGTCCTCTAAATTCATCATCCTCATTTCAATCGACTTCTTTTCTTCCTCCGAACTATACTCATCGCGGTTCTCTGCCTTATCGTACTTACGCGCAAGTGGTTAAGAATCATCAGACATTTTTTGGCCATCAGAACTCTTCGTCTCTTTCTTTGAACAAGAACTAGATGGAATCAAGGAAAAGAAAGGATTTCTGTTTCAGATGTGGAGATTTTAATCACTATGCTTTTCAATGCCGAGATCCTATTAGATGTTTTGCCTGTGGCAAATTTGGCCAGAAGAAATATGAGTGTTCGACCAAATCGAGCAACGATTCCACAACTCTTAGAGATCATGGTTTCCAATTTGTGTTAAAATGTATGCTTTTGAAGGGGATTTTATTAGATCATTTATGCCAAAAACGAGATGAGGGAATCCAATTTTTGGAAGAGCTGCTGTTCCATTTTAACATCATAAATTCACCGAACATTGGTAAGGGATATCGAGAAAAATTTGGGGATCCAAAGCTATATTTCGGTAAGTATGCTTCCTCTCCTAAGACGAAAAAGGGAAATCCCATTGTCGTAAGCAAGAGTGAAAAAGATAAAAGCTTTCCAAATTCTGTCAAAAGAGAGGAGTCAATCAGTTTTGATCCTTTTATGCTTGATCCTGTTGTTGCTGTCTTGAATGATAATTACTTACAATCGTCTGCTGTAAAGGTAGTAGGAAAGGTTTTTGAACCTAGCAAAGATTTTACTCTCATCAAGACTAAGAAAGGTAAATCTTCTACACAATGATTGGAGAATTTTGAAATTCACACATCCAATAAATTTGAATGTCTAGAATCGACGATTACTACAGATATTATTGGGAATGAAATGGATGTGATGAATAGCGATATGAGTGTCCTCTCCCTGTCCGATATTTCGATTGATAACCAATTGAGAGCAAATGTTCATATTAATGACTCTGTTGATAATAAGGGTGGTAATTTCAATGATTGTTTTATCTTGAGTGTTGATCATGGCCTTGATCATCAGTGTATCTCGTCAAATGATCAGATTTCGCAATCCATTAACGATTCGTGCAGTGATTTGTGGTCGAAGAGATTGGATGTTGATTCGTTGTCTATTATCGATTTAAATGTCCATAATGTTATTTTGGATTTAAGTAAATTAGATGATGTGCTGATGGAGGAACTTAAAGATTCACTTGTCAGTGATGATGCTGTATATTCAGGTATTGGGAATAAGTCGAAGTCAGGGGATTTATTTTACTGGATCATGTCTTTTGATCAATTGAATGATGTTGATAATGTCTTAGAGGTTGAAGCTAATGTTTCTGTTGTAAATTTGTTCGAAAGAGTGATCTCAAAATCGAACACAGCTTCTCGAGTTGATATGTTCGCCACTACTGCTGTGCATGATACATATCATGGTGCACAAAATGTTTTAATGGTTGATATATCGAATTCTTCTAGTCCCTCTTTGGTTGTTGATAGTATGTCTGATATGAACATACTGGGTGCTGTTCAGAATGATGTTTTCAAATCTTGTATTGGAGTTGCTGCTTGCGACAAAAGAGGTGATAAGGCTGATTTTTCTGTCATGAATTTGGGTGGAGCTAAAAATTTGGAAGTGGAGTGTTCAGGTTCTTTAGCAGATTTTGAGTTCAGGATTTTGTGTAGTGATTCAGTGAATGTAGGGGAGTCGAAAGCTTTGGTGAGTAGTGGTGGCATTATTGATTCAGCTTCTTCGCTATTGTGTGAGGAGAAGTCCGGTCTTCTATTGGATGTTCATTTTCGGGAGTTAGGTAGTAACTCCACTTCTTGTTATACTTCTTCGAAGAGAGGTAGACGGAGGACGTCTGTGGCAACTAGTGGGTTGGTTCGTCGTAGTGTCAGGATTCGATGCAGTCACTCTCAGTCGTCGGGTAAGTTTCCTGATTCGAGTACCGTGAGCGGTGCTACGGAGTCAGGCTCAGGTACCCATTTTGATTTGGGTAGTTCTTATTCATCTTATGCTTTAGGTAGTTTGACTGCTTCAGAGTTCAGTCAGTTAGCCAGTGATACTGCTTTTATTTTTTCCGATATTGAGTTAGATCGTGAGTTTATTAGAAATAAGGAATTGGGAAGGGCTAGGTCATTGGGTCTATGAGGATTATTAGTTGGAATATTAGAGGTCTGAATGATTTGAATAAGTGTGATAAGGTTAGAGCGTTCTTTAAAGGCTATTTGATTGACATTGCATTGCTTCAGGAAACTAAAATTTGTTGTCCTGATTTTCGGTTTTTTAGAAGATTAGGTGGGTATCATTTTAGAAAATGGGTTTTTTTTACCTTCTGTGGGTACTTCAAGGGGATTAATGATAGGGTGGTGTGATAATCATTTTAAATTGCTTCAATGTATGACTAAGCAGCATTCTCTTCATATCATTTTTATTAATCTTTCTGATAATTCTTTTTTAAACATTTCTAACGTATATGGGCCTAATTCTAAAATTAATAGGAGAATTTTATGGAATGAATGCCTAGAATTTAGATCCTTAGCTCCAGGTTCTTGGATTTTGGGAGGTGATTTTAATGTTACGCGCTTTATAGGAGAGCGGTCTGAAAGGGACGCGGAAGATGATCTTAAGGCTATTTAACACTAGAGGGGGGGTGAATAGTGTTTTAAGAATTTTTTTAAAACTTCTTTGATTTAAATTGAATTAATTAACTTAATGCAAATACACAATCACAGATCAAATCACAGAATCACAAACAAATGCAAATATAAATAAAAAGCAAGTAAAGGAAAGAACACACCAGGAATTTTATACTGGTTCGGTGTTACCCTACATCCAGTCCCGCACAACCCGTACGGCTTTCTATTCAACAATAATCTAGATTACAATCCCTCGATTCCAAGGCAACGAGGTACACCCTCCAGATTCTCAGGTCTCTAGGTAGAACCACTTGATTCACAGGACACAAGTTCACCCGATCGATTTCCAAGGACACGATCACACCTTTATAACCCCACACAAGTTTCTTTGAGTACAAATGTATCTATAACTCTGATAAGCACTGAGATTCTTTGGAGAGAGTGGCAGAGAATCAAACTAGAGATATTCTGGTTTGATTCACTTAAGATTTCGGCAAAATATGGATAGGATGATTAGAAAATAAGATAAGAGAGTAAAGAGGAGAGAAAATAAAGAAAGTAGTTACTGGAAAACGTCCATAACAGTCTCTATTTATAGAGAATGAATGGATGTGTCCATTCGAAGAGGTTTAAACGAATAGACACTTCTTTTGAAAACAACCTTTGCTGTAATGGGAAGCATGTCGACATGACAGGTAAATAGGATGTCGACATGGTCTAGTAAAAAGTGATGATTTGCTTTACTTTGAAAATGATGATTTAAAACATATGCAACTTTATTCAAATGGACTCTATGTATTTGTAGAAGGTATTTAGAAGTAGAAATACTTATGAATGTATATATGTATATATACTAAAATATATTTAAAATCAAAGTAAATAAACTAAAGTAAATATAATATTAAAATAGATTTTGAGGCTAAAATATCAAGGATAATTTTGAAATCAAAATATAACAAAATGATAAATATGATTTTGAGGCTAAAACATTTTTGGAAATGTGAACGAAGGTTTTTCTTTTGAAAAGGAATATTTGAAAATCATTTTATAAAACAAGAGATAATTTTGAAAATCATTTTGAATCAAAATTAGTGGATAACAAAATAGGGCTACTATCCGTTCCACTAGATATTTCGTGAGTTCCATCTCACTAGGGTTCCATCCCTTTAACAAGAACGAAGTGGATTCCATTCCACGAGTAAATTGGATAAAAAAGAATGATAGTGCTTTCAAGGAGTTTTAACAAATATCTAACCTAACTATATTATTTGTCTTGAACTCTTGAATATCTTGAATCTCCTGAGTCTTCAATCTTGAACTCTTGATCTTTGTCTTCATCAATTTTGTTTTCTTTACTGTACAGTCTTCTTTTGTTGATACCTGCATATAGATTTCCTGCACATATATATTTTATAACACTTCTATAGTTGTTGTCATCAAAACCACTATCCTATGGACTAACATTCTCCTCCTTTTTGATGATGACAACCTTTGTTTATAAAATATTTATATTCTCCTTATAACTCCCCCTAAATCTAATAACTCCCCCTTAATCTATGCCTAACTAACCTATTTTATACTTCTCCCCCTTTGTCACCAACAAAAAAATGACACTAACTCCCCCTAAATCTATGATATTAATGATAGTGTTATCATTAATAATACTGAAACTAGATATAACAATGCTAAATATTGTATACTCAGAATGATATATATGAGTAATATAAGAATGAGAATAATAAGTGTAACCACAAATTATTTTATTCATATCACTATATACATAACTGTTAAATGAAAAGAAAATGCATACAATAAGTAGACAAATCAATCAAACATAAGCACACCTATTTATGTCTTATTACATAATCAATATAGTAAGTTATCATAAATCAACCATGTTTAAAACCAAACCAAATCAAGTATTTCAAATCAAATCAATTTTAAACCAAATCAAACAAGTTAAATGTTACGTGGAACTTCAACCCATCCCTCTTTTCCAAAGATGGGATCCGCTTTGATTACTTCCCAATCTTCATCGTCCTGGAGCAATGTCTTCGGTGGATTTACTTGGAGATCCTCTTTGTTGAGAGCGGAGATCATCCATCGTAGTGCATCGAAATGCCTTTCTTGTTCCTTTATCATCTGCATTTGACTCAGTTCTAAGTGCCTCTGATTTCATAGAATAAAAGTAAGAATATCTTTGAAGGATTTGAGAGTCTCTTCAAGATTATCACTTAGATTTGAAGAGGATGAAGCCATTTTGATGATAAGTAAGAAGGAAATAAGTAGATAAGAGTAGAGAGAAGTTATGAGAAGTTTTCTGGAAGAAAATAGGACTTAAATAGACAGAAAAGTCGTTTGAAATGAATAGACATAAGGAGTTATTTTGAATTTCAAATTGAAATGTCCATTCAGAATATTACCAGTATATGTCGACATGACCTCTATACAGTATGTCGACATACATAGCAGATTTTGCACATCTTATTTTTGAATTTTCAGTGTATATACATATGATTTATATATATTACTTGATATAAATAAGAGTAACAGTAAGATAAACAGAGAATAAGCTTCATTTCATACTAGAACAGAGAAGTACATGAATTTCATAAAGAAAACATAAAGATACAACTTTCAATACACCAAATTTCATTGATATACAAAAAGTAAACTCTAGAAACTAGTAGATGAGGATGAAGATGATGAGATATTGAGCTTCTTGCTGACTTTGGAGAAGAACTTGTTCATAGTATTGGACATTTTGTCCAATTTTTTGTTTACGGAGTGTTTGAGAGCTTTTTTGATTTTTCACAATCACTCATTGATTGTGAAGGAGAGTCTTGTTTGATGGTCGTGTGGGAAAATCAATACTCTCTAAGGAAGTTTCTTCACTTTCTTCCTCTTCTTCTTCCTCACCTTCTTCTTCCTCACCTTCTTCTTCCTCCTCTTCCTCTTCTTCTTCTTCCTCCTCATCTTCTTGCATTTCCTCATACCCCAATCGTGCTTCTTTTTCCGTTAGTGTTTCGTATGGTTGAAACACGTGCGGAATTTTCATAAGTGAAATATTGGAATGATTAAAAACCTTTCGTGGAAAGAATTCTTCACCTCTCATATCCACTCCAAAGTAATTAAAAATTCTAGTGAGGTATATTCCATGATATAATGCATTCTCTCCCGAATCCAAGTTTTTGTGTCGAAATTCATCCAAGATAACTTGTGCCCAATTAATATCATAATTTCCAAAAATTGCAAAAAGAGCCTTACACAATTTTTGAGTCGGGTTATTGTAATTTCCCGATCTCGGAGTAATAGTGCGTTGAAGGAGAAGATTAACAATACGAGCTTTTGGTCGAAAAAATTTGTTTTTGAAATCCATTTCTTCCTCAAAAATATTGTGAAAAGTTTCACGATCGGTTTCCTCGATTTCAAAAGAAGAAAGATTGGAACCGGTACTTTTACACTCAAGTATGGTTCCTAAAACATCGGTATCCAAAACAATTTGTGTCCCCTTGACACTACTCCACACTTCATCATCCCTTCCATTATAAAAACCACGATTTAAATTTGCATAAAACATTTTGACAAGGTTTGGATAGCAAACAAAATCATTTTGGTTATTGTCAACCAAGCTTAGAATACCATTGTTTTGAAAGAGAGCATCAATTTCATAAGAAGCGAAGTCATTAAAAATAGCAAAATTACCCGAATGAACTTTTCCATAAGTTGCATAATTAATGTATGCAAGTATGGCATCTCTATTATTGTAGAGATGATCTTTGGTGGCTCTTGACAGCCTCATTCCGGCTACGTTGCTAGTGGATGCCATTTTTGAAGAGATAAGAGTGTTTGAAGATAAAAGTTGTTTTGAATTTGAATTGAAGATGGAGATAAGTGTTGATAGAAGATAGATATAAAGAGGTTGAATAGGTGGATTCTCTGGTCAAAGAGTCATAACTATTCAGAACATAGGAGTTAGTGAAAAGGTGGAGGGAAATTTGAATTTTGAATTCAAATTTAGAAATCTGATTTGCTACAGGTATGTCGACATTACCAATAAGTGCCATGTCGACATGCACATCAGATTTTGCAAAAATGATTTCAAGCATGTACAAGATTTATATATATATATATATACTTATATATATTATGATTATTGTCTGAATATATTTTGAAAATATATTATACAGAAAATATATAAAAATAATATTTTATAAATTTTTTAAAAGATATTTAAAAAATTTTAAGTTAATAAAATCAATTATATACTTAACTAATAAACTATTCTAAGCAACCAATTTTCAACCAATTAAAATAGTAAACGTGTACCTTGTTTGAGTTCCATATCATCCTGATTATCTGAATTCTGAGTTGTCATAAAACACATATTTGCCAATTCTGTTTTCTGTTCATCATCACTTGAGGACGTATCTGAATCATCCAGTGTTGCTGCAAATGCTTTCTTTCTTTTCTTTGAATATTCTTTGTTTGATTGAGGAGTTTGCTTTTCTAGATGTGGACAGTCTCTTTGATAATGACCAAACTCATTGCAATTGAAGCATTTGATGTTGTTGAGTGATTCAGTGTTATTTCCAAAACTTTTTCTCTTGTGATTATTCATTTTTCTATACTTCAAGAATTTTCGAAAGTTTCTTGTCATGAAGGCTATTTCTTCATCATCATCACTAGAGTCTGATTCACCAGTTAGTGCATTGAAGGCAATGGACTTTTTTTCTGATGACTTATTCTCCCTTCTTCCCTGAATTTGAACTTCATATGACATCAGATTTCCAATTAATTCATCAATCTTCAAGGTACTGATGTTATTTGCTTCTTCAATCGCCAGTGTCTTCAAATCCCATTTTGGAGTGAGTGAATTCAGAATTTTCCTGACTTGATCTTCTTCGGAGATTGCTTTTCCCAGAGATACTAGTGAATGAACAATATCCTGAAAATGACTATACATATCTGGAATAGATTCACTAGGCAACATCTTAAATAATTGAAATTGATTAGTAAGAATAGAAATTTTGGTCTGTTTAACTTTGCTTGTTCCTTCATGAGTAACTTGCAGAGTTTTCCAGATTTCATATGCAGTTTTACAAACAGATACCCTATTAAATTCATTTCTATCTAGTGAACAAAATAAAATATTCATGGCTTTTGAATTGTTTTGAGCCACTTCTCTTTGAACGGTCGTCCATTGAGCAAAATCAGTTGTGGGCTCAGTGTATTCAGTTTGTGTCATATTCCATGTTTCTGAACTAATGGATTGTAAATATATCTTCATTCTACATGCCCAATATGCATAGTTACTGCCATTGAAAAGTGGTGGTCTGGCAGTGGACTGACCCTCTACAAATGAACTAGAAATACCAGTGTTGGTAGCCATTGTTACTTTTCAAAAATCAGGTTATGAATACTTTGAAAAACTTGCTCTGATACCAAATGAAAGGGACGCGGAAGATGATCTTAAGGCTATTTAACACTAGAGGGGGGTGAATAGTGTTTTAAGAATTTCTTTAAAACTTCTTTGATTTAAATTGAATTAACTAACTTAATGCAAATACACAATCACAGATCAAATCACAGAATCACAAACAAATGCAAATATAAATTAAAAGCAAGTAAAGGAAAGAACACACCAGGAATTTTATACTGGTTCGGTGTTACCCTACATCCAGTCCCGCACAACCCGTACGGCTTTCTATTCAACAATAATCTAGATTACAATCCCTCGATTCCAAGGCAACGAGGTACACCCTCCAGATTCTCAGGTCTCTGGGTAGAACCACTTGATTCACAGGACACAAGTTCACCCGATCGATTTCCAAGGACACGATCACACCTTTATAACCCCACACAAGTTTCTTTGAGTACAAATGTATCTATAACTCTGATAAGCACTGAGATTTTTTGGAGAGAGTGGTAGAGAATCAAACTAGAGATATTCTGGTTTGATTCACTTAAGATTTCGGCAAAATATGGATAGGATGATTAGAAAATAAGATAAGAGAGTAAAGAGGAGAGAAAATAAAGAAAGTAGTTACTGGAAAACATCCATAACAGTCTCTATTTATAGAGAATGAATAGATGTGTCCATTCGAAGAGGTTTAAACGAATAGACACTTCTTTTGAAAACAACCTTTGCTGTAACGGGAAGCATGTCGACATGACAGGTAAATAGGATGTCGACATGGTCTAGTAAAAAGTGATGATTTGCTTTACTTTGAAAATGATGATTTAAAACATATGCAACTTTATTCAAATGGACTCTATGTATTTGTAGAAGGTATTTAGAAGTAGACTTATGAATGTATATATGTATATATACTAAAATATATTTAAAATCAAAGTAAATAAACTAAAGTAAATATAATATTAAAATAGATTTTGAGGCTAAAATATCAAGGATAATTTTGAAATCAAAATATAACAAAATGATAAATATGATTTTGAGGCTAAAACATTTTTGGAAATGTGAACGAAGGTTTTTCTTTTGAAAAGGAATATTTGAAAATCATTTTATAAAACAAGAGATAATTTTGAAAATCATTTTGAATCAAAATTAGTGGATAACAAAATAGGGCTACTATCCGTTCCACTAGATATTTCGTGAGTTCCATCTCACTAGGGTTCCATCCCTTTAACAAGAACGAAGTGGATTCCATTCCACGAGTAAATTGGATAAAAAAGAATGATAGTGCTTTCAAGGAGTTTTAACAAATATCTAACCTAACTATATTATTTGTCTTGAACTCTTGAATATCTTGAATCTCATGAGTCTTCAATCTTGAACTCTTGATCTTTGTCTTCATCAATTTTGTTTTCTTTACTGTACAGTCTTCTTTTGTTGATACCTGCATATAGATTTCCTGCACATATATATTTTATAACACTTCTATAGTTGTTGTCATCAAAACCACTATCCTATGGACTAACACGGTCTCCTAGGGAAGGAGATTACTCTGCTATGGAGGAATTTGATCATTTTATTGCTAATTCTAATTTGATCGAGATCCCCCTTTCTAATAGATAGTTTACATGGAGTAATGCAAGGGATTCTCCATCCATGGCTCTCCTAGATCGATTTTTCGTTAGTGATGAGATTGAGGATAAATTTCCAATCTGTAGAGTCTCTGGTTTACCTTATACGTACTCAGATCATTGTCCTATTATCCTCTCCTGCGAGCATCATAGAGTTACTAATAATAATTTTAAATTTGAAAAGATGTGGCTTTTGGAATCAAACTTTGTGAATTTAATTAATGGTAAATGGATTTCTTTGAGTTATCATAATACTAGAAACAAGGATAATTCATCAAAATCTTTTGTATCAAAACTTAGGGAGCTTAGAATTTTTCTTAAAAACTGGAATAAAAATGTTTTTGAAATATAAAAATTAAAAAAGATAACATTCTAAATGAGATGCTTAAAATTAATAAGATAGAAGAATCTAGACAATTAAATATAGGTGAGCGTAACGTTCTTGCTAATTTAAAAGATGAACTAAATTCAATTTTAGAAAAGGAGGAGGTTATGTGGAAGCAGAGATCCATAATTCAATGGATCAATGAAGGAGATAATAACACCAAATTTTTCCATAATATAGCTAATGGTAGAAAATGTAGTAATACAATCAATTCTATTATTGTTAATAATGAAGAGTTAGTTGATCAAAGAGATCTTAACAAGGCTTTTACAGACTATTATAAGGATATTTTTGGTTCTAAAATCAAACATAGAATCAATGTTAGATGGATAGATATATATCCATCTGATTCTATTGTTGATTTATCTGAGTTAGATAATCCTTTTACTGAAGAGGAAATTAGAAAAGCAATTAATGACATGCCAAGTGATAAATCACCGGGAATTGATGGGTTTTCTATTTTATTTTATAAAACTTTTTGGGACGTTTTAAAATTTGACTTAGTTAACATGTTTAATGATTTTTATAATGGTAATTTGCAATTAGGGAGATTTAATTTTACAAATGTAATTTTGTTACATAAAAAAGTAGGAGCTAAAAACTTAAAAGATTTTAGACCTATTTCTTTGATTAACTGTTCAGTTAAAATCATTTCTAAAGTTCTAGCTAATAGACTTAGTACAAGAATGAACGATTTAATTGATTGTTCACAATCGGCTTTTATTAAAGGAAGAAATATCACTGATGGTGTGGCAGTTGTTGAAGAATATATTAATTACTGTTGTAAGAATAACATAACCTGTGCGATTTTAAAACTTGATTTTGCTAAAGCTTTTGATTCGGTGGATTGGGATTTTCTTGTAGATATTTTTCATGCTAGAGGTTTTGGTCATAGATGGATCAGTTGGATTATGACTTTGCTTAGAACTGGAAACTCTAGTATTATGGTTAACGGTATATTAAGTAATAGAATTCATTCTAAGAGAGGTTTAAGGCAAGGGGATCCCTTATGGCCTTTATTATTTAACTTAGCTGCTGTTGTTTTTGCTAAAATAAAAGAGCAGTGGATAATGGATCTCTAGGATGTGTAGGCAATGACTTATCGCGTAATGGTATATCGGTTCTTCAATTTGCCGATGATACCTTACTTTTTTCTTCCCATCTTCCTAGACACATTATAACCCTCAAGTTTATCCTTTACAGTTTTGAACTTTTATCTGGTTTAAAAATAAATTTTGACAATTGTTCCGTGTTAGTTTTAAATGATTTTGAAAAAGTTGAAAGCTTAGTTGCTAATACTCTAAATTGCAAAACTATGAACTTTCCTTTTGACTACCTCGGCTTTGTGATTAGACCCACCAATCTCAAACATGATGATTGGATTATTAACATTGATAAAATCAAAAATAAGATTTCTAACTGGAATGGGAGATTTTTATCTAGAGCAGGTAGACTAGTTTTAATAAATTTGGTTTTATCAGCCCTTCCGATTTATTGGATGTCCATGCATCTGTTTCCAAATTGGGTTATTGATAAATAGATAAAATTAGAAGAGATTTCTTATGGAGTGGGGAAAATTCTAATAATAATATAAAATGTCTAGTAAATTGGGAAACCGTTTGTAAGGCCAAAAAGGAATGTGGTTTAGGAGTTATTAATTTGCATAATATGAATTTGTCCTTATTAGGTAAATGGTTATGGAAGTTTAAGGATATAAATGATAACGCTATTTGGAAAGAGATCATTTCTAAATATTACTATAATGGAAATAGCAATTTATATCAAATTGCTTCTCCAGCCACTCAAAATATATCTAATTTTTGGAAAAACATTTTAAAATGTCATGAGATTTTTAACTTAGGAGTAAATACAATTGTTCATTCTGGTAATTGTACTTCTTTTTGGCATGACCGTTAGATTTCGGTCTTACCTCTTAAATTGGAATTTAAAGAGCTTTATGAAATTTGTAACTTTAAGTTTGCTTTAATTAATGAAGTTTATTCTCCTGAAAATGATCCTCCTTGGAATTTTAGCTTTAATAGAATTTTAGTAGGTTCAACTCTTAGGCAACTTTATTTGCTTTATGCAAGATTAAATCTTTATAATATTGATAATGATAATGATATTATTGGTTGGGAATGGGATAAGAGTAAGAAATATACTTCTAATTCTTTTTACAGATTTATTAATTTTTCTGGTACAATTAATAACTCATTTAAATTCATTTGGAAATCTAATGCTCCTCCTAAATCTAAAATTCATATGTGGTTAATACTGCATGGAAAACTTAATACAATAGAATTCTTAAAAAGAAAGAATATTCAAAATGATAATAAATGTTATTTTTGTAATCTGCATCTTGAAGATATAAAACATATATACTATGATTGCACGGATTCTTATTACATTCTAAATAATATTCTTAAAATTTTTAATTTTAATATAACAACTAAAATTTTGGATTGTGACTTCTACTGGAATAATTTTAGATTTAGGTTCAAAAAGAATATTAGATTTTTACTTGACACTTTAATCATTATTATTAGTTGGTATATTTGGTTTGAAAGAAATCAAAGAATTTTAATAATAATAATAGTCATTTTAACAAATTGATTTTTACAATTTCTTCATTCTGTTTTAATTAAATTTCTAATCCCAAATATAAATTAGCTAAAATAATCTATTTAAAGGGTATCTTAATAAGGTTAGTTATAATATTAACTTATTCAAACACAACAATTATATATTTAACATTAACAGTATTAACATTAATATTTTTTCAAATTTATATGATGATCTAAATGTTAATCATAACTTACTTATGATCAAAGATTCATAAGAATCTTTTAAGTTTTGTTTTAATTATTGTTCTTGTCTTTGGTTTTATTAGTTTATAGGTTTTTTAATTCTATTGTTTTTGTCCTGTTTAGTCTTATTTAGGTTTTATTTTCTACCTCATCTATACATATATATGTATATTAATTATATAAATATACATATATATGTATAATTCTTACATTTTCCTTAGTCATCCTTCAGATACAGGTATGGGTGACAGGGTGTCAGGCTCTTTTTGAAGGTTCTCATGTCTTCAGATTGCAGGATTACGGATTGCAGAGAGGCCATCAGAGTAGAGTTTTCCACTCAGGATTATTTGCAGTTCCACTACTGATGCAGGATACTTTCTTCTCCATTGTGGCGTATTATCTTCAGGAGGATCCATTCTTCTGCTTGGCACTTCTTCCTTTGTACAGAGTCTCCGGAGCAGATCTTCCATTCAGCATCATATTCAGTTCCACTTCAGAGTAGATGCTTTTTCATTCCTTCCGATCCAGATGCATGGAGCTTCCTTCTTAGTTTGTGATGCATAGAGCTTCTGATTCAGATGCATGGAGTATCATATTCTTTTGTTTCTCGGTACTTCTAACACCTTAGTATTGGGTGGTGGCCATGCCGGAACTCGATATCGGGGTGTGATGGGTGGTGGCCTTGCCGGAACTCATCTTAGGGGTACCTGATTTTTCTTTGATACTTGTATTTAGTTTTGTTACCTGCCAGGCATGTTGGCAGCACCTTATTATTGTGATATATATAGTTGCATGTGTGCTCTCCTCTATTTTCAGAGGATCACACATTTCTCTCAAAAAAATTACTTTTTAACATTACTAATTAAGTTTGGAAAATTTGTAAACTAATTTCAAAATAAAACAAATTTGAAATAGAAATTCAAATTCAAATTTTTGCCAAACTGCATCCATATCGACTGTCGCTATGAGTGTTGTTTGCTCTAACCCACCTTTAAGCGAAGCCACTTTACTAAACCCATATTATTTCATGATTAAAACATACCTTAGTAAATTTTCACACTTTAAAACCAATTACATAAACTTTAACCAAAATCTAAACTTTAAACTCTTGAAATGAGTTTGATTTCAAATCCAACCTCAAATCCGTCGCGACTACATACAAAGTTTCAAATTTGTTTTCAACCCATCAAGACAATAGTCAAGTTCATCATCAACCCCTCGTTATTCACACATCACATTCATACAACAAATCATATACATATACCAATATATATACAATTACTAACTTTGCAATAACACATCCATTCTAGTGCTAACACTAACCCAAACATTAACACTTATCATCACATTTCAAACATGCCGAGATCCAACATATATATATATATATATAACATACATATAGCTAAGGATCAACACAACATATAAAAGAAAGTTCTTTCCAAAAGATTAGTAATTTACGCACCGAAAGCTATCCAAACTCTCGCTAAATTAGAGTATGACATAACACTTCCATTCCTAAGCAAAAAGATAGAGTCTTGAATCCTGAATGCACTAGGTAGGCTCATCCTTGAAGGGAAGAGGAAGCGAGACTTGTTTTGGTAAGGTGGAGTGACTTTGGATAAACATTGAATTCTCAATAATAAACACGAAAATAGGTCATTTTGCAACTGATTTTTGGGCTAGCTACTCACAGAATTTCAAAAAGGATTCAAAGAGAAAGTTATTTGAATTTATTTTCTCTATCATTTCAAAGAAAGAATTACTCATTTTTGACTTGATTTGAAGAAGTTATGATAAAAAAAAGAAGGGTAATTTTCGGACTTGAAATTCTAGGTGAAAAATTGCTTTGCAAATATTAGGTATTTTGACATAGCTATGATAGAAATTTGAAAAAATGGTCAACTAGAATGTTGTAGCCATTAAAATTTCACACGGTTTTAAGAAATTAAAAACTCCATTTGAGTTTGAAATGAGGAAGAAAAGGTTGGTGGAAAGAGGAGGAAAAATGGAGAAACATATGGGCTATTTATTGGTAAGATTTCACACCTAATCACTTTTTCAAGTCACATCACAAATATTTTATAATATATATATATAATTATGTTTAATCAAATCACTTTCTTTTATATATATATATAATTATTTAAAAACTATGAATTGTGACATCATTCTATATATATATATATATATATGTTAACATGAAAAATGTACGCTAACACCCCGGTGTAATTTGTGATATCATGAAAGCACCACCCGTTGGTACAGGAACTAAAAGTAAGCAGAGAATAGCAGAAAACAGTAAAAGACAACAGTTTTATAGTGGTTCGGCTCAAAGTCAAGCCTACGTCCACTTAATCTCTTCTATGACTGATTCAATTACAGATTTTACAATAACTCTTTGATTACAACACACTCAAGACAAGTAATCAGAACATTGATGCAGAAAAGCTCTTTCAATTTATGTTGATTGAACTTGATTCTTTTCGAAGATTCTTTGAAGTATCCTTTGCCTTTGAAGTGTTGAAGTCAGTAGAGAAATCAGCAGAGTCTTGGCGTTTCCAAAAATTCATCCCCCTTCAAGTGCGGAGTTGGCGGGGTATTTATAGGTGAAACTGGGCTTAGGTCGGCTGCATTTTAGGTCGTGAGCGACCTAAGAGTGATCACGAGATAGCTTAAGTCGTTGACGACTTAACGGAATCATTCTGGGCGAGATACTGGCTATGAGCGACTTAGCATGCGTAGCACAGGAGTTATCTTGGCATAATTAGGTCGTAAGCGACCTAACAGAAGAGGCAGGGCATGTGGCTTAACTCTGGAGTTCCTTAGATCGTTAAGTCGCTCTTTCTTTAGCTCGCTAGGTCGCTGTCTTTATTTAATAGCTAGGTCGTTAGGTCGTTAACCTGTTAGGTCGCAAAAGTCTTTAGATTACTAAGCCACTGCTTCCTTATCTCGTTAGGTCGTTAACCTGTTAGGTCGCAGGAGTTTGCTATCTTGTTAGGTCTCTTTATTCCTTAACCCGTTAGGTCGCGTCGCATTGAGTCGCTGGAGTTTGCTATCTTGTTAGGTCGCTTTATTCCTTAACCCGTTAGGTCGCAGGAGTCTTTTAGCTCGCTAAGTCGCTGCATTGTCATAGATCGTTAAGTCGCATATGCCTTAGGTCGCTAAATCGTTGGATTGGGTAGGTCGTTAGGTCGCTAAATAAAAGAGGGTTAACACTTGCCCCTTGAAGTATACGCCTAAGAGTTAGGTCGTGTGCTTCGATATCTCTTAACTCGCGCCATCCTGAATCGTTAAGTCATGAGCGACTTATGAGGGAGTTAGGTCGTTCGTGCCGATTCGTGTTCCTCTGCCCCCGTATATAAGTCGCTGAGATCACTCCTTCTTCTCTTTACCTGCTCTAACACTCTAACCCGCCTTCGAAATATTTCCAAGCTCTCAAAGAAGAATTCGAATCAACCAGTCGCCGATCATCTCTGAAATCACACTACGTAAGTGAATTCCGACCATTATCCAACCACGACCATCACTGAATTGTGAATCCCCCAATTTTCGACCCTATCCCGATTTCACATGCCGCATTTCGCCATAAATCATGTTACAATCGTCTTTTGATCATTATTGGACATGTTGTCGCTGTGATTCACGAGAGCACAACAGTGCATCGGGTTTATGATGGATCCGAGGCGATTTGAATTGGTTTTGGATGATCTGGTGGTGTGGAGAGATGGTGGATTTTATTGTAGAGAGGCTAACAGGTTATTGGGTTAACGGGTTAGTGGGTTAGGCGATTTGTTGAAAGAAGTGGAGTTAGCGAGTTAAGGAGAGTTAGGTCGTACTCGACTTAGGAGCCTTGAACGACCTAAGGGTTTAGCAGTTTGGACATGAATCGCGCGACTTAATTCTGTGAACGACTTAGCGACTTTATCATCAAACTCCGAACGACATAAGGGACTGCGACTTAATTTTCCAGAATAGCCTACGACCTAAAGCTGAACGATCTAAAGAATCAATGACCTAACTTAACTCGCAGCATAGCTTTAACTTGTAGGAACATAACTGATGAACTTTATGACTCGAGTAGAGCGACTTAGGGAAGCCCGACGTATGTTAGGTCATTTGGACATGAACTGGACGACCTAAAAGAGTCTCGAGCTATCTTAAGTCGTTCCTGCGACTTAAGGGATGGACAACATTTGAACATTTGCAGATTAGCCAGGACTTGATTGAATTTCCAATTTGAACTGCCAGGATGAACTGTTTGAACTTGCTGCACTTCTTTCACAGATTATATTGACTTTTAAGCTAACAACTTGTTAAACACAACATTTGCAGAAAACTAGGACGAATATACTCATCATCGACTGCCTACATCGAGTGATGGATTAGGTCAAAGAGAAAATAACATGAATCTAATTAAAAGTGAAATGCTGTGAATCAACTGACTTAAATGAAGCATCAACGCAAAATTCATACAGTTCTAACCGCTTATCACTAAATATTATCTGCATTGATACTACACTTAACTTTGATCCAATAACAAGCCTTGAACCTTTCTGAATTGACATGCGCCAACCAGTATTATTTCAAGTTTTAATTTATTTACTTGTTATTTCAGTATCTTTGCACAACACTTCACACACTTTTTAGGAAACATGCACCTTCATATTTGAATATCCGGTTCCTTATGTAGAATGACTTCTCAACAAGTACAAGAAAAGACAGTAGATCAGACCGATGAAGTTTTTCCGATTGCTGCTCCTTTGGATAATCCTCCGGAAAGGGTTCCAACCACACTGAAGCGGATGCTCTGCTCCCTGGAGCAAATGACACTGCCGATAGGCCGCCACATGGCTTCATTGCAGTTAATCGTCACATGTGTCTGAACGGAGCTATTCCCCCCTTCAATGATTTCCTCAGAACACTTCTCCTTTGATTAACCATTTCTCCATTCCAGTTGCACCCCAATGGCTATGCCATTTTGATGGGGTTGTGCGTATTATTCAGGAGGACGCTTGACCACCTCCCAAGCTTTGAGGAGATCTGTTATCTGTGTACATTTGGGAGGAACAAAGATCACCCCCTCCATTATTCTTGTTAGAAGCGCAAGGAATCGCAAGCTAATCACAGATCTTCCCGAGAGCGCTCACGGGTTTTAAACCAATTCTTCTATGTCCGTCGCCTTCCGGGATTCTACGGCATCTGGAGAGTAGGAAGTAAGATTACCTATCTCCGTTTACTTCATTTCTGAGCTTTTCAAAATTTGAGTCGTCAAGTGCTAACTTCATTCTTTACTTTTGCAGCAATTCCTTCTCTCTCCAAAGATTCTGCCCACAAATCAACTTTTGAAAGATTGAGTGCCATATCTGCCAACGAGAGAAGTATTAAATTTCTACAGAGGAACGAATTTCTGCATCAATTCGGACTCTTGCATTCCTCTCGATCTATTCAGCCTCGTGACGCCTCCAGTTCTCAAACAGAAGCGTCAGATGCCCCAGTCTCCACAGAGGAACCTGCACCGAAGGAACTTATTGTAGAGGCCTCATTAGTAAAATGCTCTAATTCTGCTGACGGTGTGGGGTTATCTAGCAAATCCAAACTTCCCCCAGTTATTGAAGAAGATGAACTTCCTCAACATTCTGGGAAGTCTGATACTTTTGGAGGACTGAGTGATCTCATGGTGACTTCTCAGGAGCTCTTTAAAGATGACACCACCACTCCTAAACTTGCTTCTCCTGCGATTGAAGCGACATCCGCCTTGTGATCAATTCCACCGGCCCAAGAATTGACTCCTGCTGCAAAAGTTGACATCACTCCTAAGCCAAAGAGTGGTTTGTAGCTTGACGAGCGTAGTTCGCACGCCACACACACTTAGGATTTGTTGGCAATTATACGCACTTAGCTTCTTTATTTCGAAGATTTCTAAATTTTGTTTTTTTCACTTTCAGGTTCTCCCATGGGACGCAGCGGCTCTTATTACGATGACTTTCAACGCTACGCAAGGCGTGACTCTTATGATCTCCGGCGCTATCTTCTTGCCCCCAGGGAAACTGATGAGGAACGAGCAACTAGGAAAGCTCGTGAGAGGCAGACTTATGAGGAGCGGTATGGAAGAAGAGATGACCACCATGACTCTTACCAAAGGGATGACGACTCCCACAAAAGAAAATCTCATGATGATAGGGGGAAGAGTCATATAACTGAAGATCCAAGCAAGCGGGCCAAACTTGACGACAAGTCTTCATCTGAAATTTCTAAAGTGCCCGCTGCTTCTTTCTCTTTAGACATCCCTTCTAGCTCTCCTGCCCTTAAAGGAGCTGATATTCAATCAATCATCAACAGGCCACCTTATCAGGTTGAGAAGCCTCCGCCTACACTCCATAGCCAATTTCCGAATTGGTGTTTGAAAGGAGTGCGCTTCTATTTGGACTTAGTTCCAATTGATAAACAAGCCATGCTGAGAAATCTTGATGCTGTCAAGCTCGATATAGAAAGAATGTCCAACTGGCAAAAACTAGTCGATGAGCTTCAGAGAGTAAACCGCCTAAATCTTGAGGCTATGCTGACCATGGAGAATGATAAGTCTGAATGGTAGAAAGTTCTCGATCAGCATGATACGGAGATGACGAACATCGCTGCTGATAACGAGAGACTTGAGGCTGAAGTTAAGAAACTTAAAGATGAGCTCGCCACCTCTTCCACTTCTTATACACAAAAGGAAGAGGTTCTCCAAAAGCAAGTAAGAGATGCCCACGCTGCTCAGCGAGATGTTGAGGCTAATCTTGAGGCGGAGCGGAAAATTGTAGAAATGTACCGCAAAGACGCTGCTCAGCTGCGGGAAAAGACTAGTTCTCAAGACTTGGAGATTGCAATGTTAAAGGCCCAGCTTTCTAAGGCTGAAAAAGAGCGTGATGATGCCATTTCTGGAAAAGCGGCATCTGATCATTCGCACGAAGCGACAAAGGCCAACATTAGCTCCACTCTTTTTGAGTTTTACGTTCTCAGCGTCTTGGGGCGTGGCAGTCTTTCTTTCTTGGGCCCGAAGTATGAGATTACATTGGCTGAAGTGTGTGAAGCAGCAGTTGAAGTGCTCAAAGAGGCTGGCTACACCGAGGAGGATTTTGAGGCCAATTATCTGGACGACGACGGTCGTGCCGCCCTTGCGAGAGGGAAAGAACAACTTGCTAATCAGCGAGCTGAAGTAGCGGAAGGAGAGCATCCAGGGAAGGCACATTTGACCGACCCAACTCGTCCTTCGTCTTCGGTCGACGTTGATATTATTGGCTCAAGTTCCCATTCTCCGCCTCCTACTAAAACCGAAGCCGAAGCTAAAACTGCTCACGCCAAAGATGAGGCCCAAGAAAGCACCGAAGCCCAAGACTATGAAATTGATGTGATAAAGCCAACTTCTCCAAGTAACTTCAACATTGATCTAGATCAAGTGGACTACTCGTTTGCCTCACATGAGCTCGATGAATTTCTCGCTTATTACATAAGCCTCGACGTGCCACTGTCTCCTCTCTTTTGCGAGGAATACTGATGTTTAACTTTTCTTCTTCTGTAGTGAAATCAATAAGCGCTGTATAGGCTTCGCCTCCTCCCGCCGTTGCCCCTCCACCTCTTCAAGTTACTCCTCCTTCTGCTTCTCAACCGGGATCACAAGAAGAAAAAATAGAAGCTCTTCAGGGTTTAGATGACCCGGCGGCTTCGCAAGAGTAGAAGGCCGAAGAACTTGAGGAGGGTGAAAGGACCCCGGAGAAATTCACCGCCGATGATATAAATCTTTCTGATCTTATCTCTCTGGGCAGCGAATCTTCTTCGAAGAAGATGGGAAAGCGCAGAGCTTCAAAGAAAAAGAAGGACGCTCCTGTTGGCGATGAGAAAGCAGAAGAGGACCCAATTGCACCTCTTTCTCCTTCTTCCCCGAAGAGTTCAAACCGACCTAAGAAGTTAACCATTAGTCCAGGTGAGGGCTCAAAAGTCGGTAGGAGGAAGAAGAACTGAGTCTACCTTTATCTTTCTTGCTCTCCTTTTTTGGTTGTATCTTAAAGATTTGTATCGACCGGAGATTGTGCGGGTACCGGCCCCCGCCTTTTGAGATCTGCACATGTATAAAAACTTTTTATGGTATGGAATAAAATGATTCTTTTTACTTGTACAATCTTTTATCTGTTTTTGTGAATGCATTTATTTCTTATTTTAGCACAAGTTTCTTTATTTTCTTTGCATGATATTGCAGTGAGCTCGTGGTATCTTGTTTGAGCGTTGTTTTCGTTAATGTAGCTATATTGCCCCCATACCACGGCTCATTGCAATATTCTCCATTTTGAAAAGACTTGTACTCTTATTCTAAAGAATAATTCTTCCATTTTGAGGAAATATCATTCTGCTTTAGTAGAGTGTGCTTTGTATCGGAGAAGTTTTTCTCTCTTTTTTTTTAAAACACTTCAACTTTCGGAGTTGGTCACTTTTATTTTTGAAAAGTGGATTGTCCTACGCGGTGAAGCGGGCCTCCATAGAGGGCTTTGATTTAGCATTTCAACTTGTGGAAGTGTGCCTCTGGAGAGGGCTTTATTTGGTAGAAGTGTGCCTCCGAAGAGGGCTTCATTTGTTTGCCTGAAAGTCATTTCTCACAGTTAAATGGATCCACGGGGCGGACGCAAGCAACCTAATTGGATGTTCGTTTGCACAAACGATCGCAATTAACTAGCAAGGGCCCGGTGCCTTCACTTTGGGAAGGTGCCCCTTCGGTGGTACCACTAACCTTGTTATTTGAGAAAAACGTTTCATTTTTCAACGGCCTCGTTAGAGGGCTTTATATGGCACTTCAACTTTTTTGGGGAAGAACGTTCCCATGAGAGTAGAAGTGTGCCTCCGAAGAGGGCTTCATTTGTTTGCCTGAAAGTCATTTCTCACAGTTAAATGGATCCACGAGGCGGACGCAAGCAACCTAATTGGATGTTCGTTTGCACAAACGATCGCAATTAACTAGCAAGGGCCCGGTGCCTTCACTTTGGGAAGGTGCCCCTTCGGTGGTACCACCAACCTTATTATTTGAGAAAAACATTTCATTTTACAGTGTGCCTCATTGGAGGGCTTTCAATTGTGCCTCCAAAGAGGGCTTTGAATTGTGCCTCCGGAGAGGGCTTTGAATTGTGCCTTCGGAGAGGGCTTTACTTGTTCCGTTTGCCAGGAAGGTTGTATCTCACAGTTAAGTGGATCCACGGAGCAGACGCAAACTACCTAACTGGATGTTTGTTTGCACAAACGATCGCAATTAACTAGTAAGGGCCTGGAACCTTCACTTTGGGAAGGTGCCCCTTCGGTGGTTCCACCAACCTTTTTGTTGAGAGACAAGATCCCATTTTGGTTGTTTTTGACTGCTTTCCCATGTCTTTTCACCATCTGTTTCTCAGCGATTCCTCGTTATCACTTCTAAATTCATGTTCCTTTCTTTTGCAGGTTGTTTGATTCTTCCAGAGAAGTGCACTTTATTTCTAAGTGAATCCACGGGGCAGACGCAAGCTACTTAACCGGATGTCTGTTTGCACAAACAATCGCAATCAGTTAGCAAGGGCCTGGAACCTTCACTTTGGGAAGGTGCCCCTTCGGTGGAATCACCAACTGTTTATGAGAAGCACTTCTTATGTAGGAATTGAATTTGGAATTTTTGTGGCTTGACATTCGTTTGTCGAGTGATTTGTAGGAATCGCTTGGCCTTGCGATGTATTGAATAGGTAAGCTTTGCTTCGATAGCCTGCAATATTAAATCGACATTTTAACAACATATTTAAGATATTTGCACATCGAAATGAGACAGGCATTTTATAGTAGTAGAAGACACAAGATTTATAGTGGTTCAGCCAAGAATTGGGCCTACATCCACTTTATAGTTCTTATTGCCGAGTCACACTGATTTTACAATGGCTCACAATACAAGAATGATACATCCATAATCATTTTACAAATTTGAGCATAGCTTCTAAGTAAAATATGGACGCAAGTGATTGCTGTTCCAGGCTCTCGGAATTGGATCTCCTTCGACAGTTGTGAGCTTGAAAGTGCCATCGAGAATTTTTTTGCCTATGACATATGGCCCTTCCCAGTTTGGCCCAAACACTCCTGTTGCTGTCATGATCCTTTTCAAGACTAGATCCCCAATTTCAAAGCTGCGTTGGCGGACTTTAGAATTGAAGTGCCTGGCTATTCTTTGCTGATGAGCTGCAACCCTGAGCTCGGCCTCTTTCCTTCTTTCGTCAAGTAAGTCAAGTGTTTCAAGTTGCAGCTTTTCATTTTCAGCTTGGTTGAAATGAATTCTCCTGTGTGAGGGGACCTCTATTTCTACGGGAATCATTGCTTCTGATCCATATGCTAATGAAAATGGAGTGTGCCCAGTCGCAGTTTTGTGGGTAGTTCTATAAGCCCATAGTGCTAGTGGCAGTTTATCGACCCAACCACCTTTTGCTTTTTCCAACTGTTTTTTGATGGTTGATTTGATAATTTTGTTCACTGCTTCCACTTGCCCGTTTGCCTGCGGATGAGCCACTGCTGAGAAGCTTTTTTGGATCTTGAATCGCCTGCAAAAGTCCTGGAATTCTTCGCTTTCGAATTGGGTACCATTGTCTGTGATTATCTTCTGAGGCACACCATACCTGCAAATGATATTTTTAGTCACAAATTTTATCATCTTTTTAGAGGTAATAGTAGCCAATGGTTCAGCTTCAGCCCATTTAGTGAAATAATCAACAGCAACAATAGCATGTTTGATTCCGGACTTGGCAATCGGCAAAGGTCCGATGATATCTATCCCCCAAATGGCGAATAGCCATGGACTAACCATCTGTGTTAGCATGGTGGAAGGTGCTCTTGGGATTTTTGCAAATCTCTGGCATATGTCACACTTTCGGGAGTAGCTAGCAGCATCTCGATTAATATCTGGCCAAAAATACCCATAGCGGAGAATTTTCTTTGCAAGAGTTTGGCCACCTGAATGATCTCCACACTCTCCTCCGTGCACTTCAGCTAAAATTGTCTTAGCCTCTTCTTTGGTTACACATCGGAGTAATGGCATCGAGAATCCTCATCTGTACAAATGGCCGTCTTGAATTACATATCTCGGGGCTTTTCTTAACAGCTTCTGGCGCTCTTTTGAGTTTTCTGACAAGGAGCCGTTAAGTAGATATTCCTGGATAGGGGTCATCCACGACTCCTTTTCTTGAGATACAGCCATGATCCAATCAATATCCATCTCATCAGTACTTGGAGCTGACAATACTTCCACAGGGACCAACCTTAATAATTGAGCTTCGCCAGAGCTTGAATATTTTGCGAGAGAATCTGCCTTCATGTTCTCTTCCCGGGGTATATGGCTGATTGTATAATGATCAAGATCATCGAGAAGCTCCCAGGCCTTTGACAAGTAAGCAGGCAGATTTCCTCCTTTACTTTGAAACTCTTTCTTGACTTGGCATACAATAAGCTGGGAATCACTGAAGATCTGCAATACTTTGATGTTCAGTTCTTTAGCAATCTTCAAGCCGACAATAAGAGCTTCATATTCTGCTTCATTATTTGTTGAAGGAAATTCTAATCTCAATGCATAACACAATGATCGCCCTTCGGGGGTTTCAAGCACAACCCCAGCTCTGGAACAATAATCATTTCTTGCACCGTCAACATACAATTTCCATCGGATCGGGATGTCATTAGTCACCTCTTCCTCACTGCCACCTTTATCTGTGTATTCTGCTATGAAATCTGCTAAAGCTTGTCCATTGATTGCTCTTCGGGGATGGTAGGTGATATCATATTGGCTGAGTTCAATATTCCACTTCAGAAGACGACCCGAAGTTTCAGGGCGAAATAGGACTTGCTTTAGAGGTTGATCAGTGAGGACTTTGATAGGATGAGCCTGGAAATATGGCCTCAACTTTCTGGACGCAATTAACAAACAATAGGCGAGCTTTTCCAGCTTT
The DNA here is from genome assembly GCA_030737815.1 of Allium fistulosum. Lineage (NCBI taxonomy): Eukaryota > Viridiplantae > Streptophyta > Magnoliopsida > Asparagales > Amaryllidaceae > Allium > Allium fistulosum. The sequence goes on along the minus strand of CM060904.1, from coordinate 1,184,323,285 downwards.
GAATAGTTCATCTCTGCCCCAGTGAATCTTTGGTGATGTAATAAACCGGGTGCTGAACTTTTGCGTCTTCCCGGACCAATGCTGCACTGAGAGCATGAGATGAAATTGCTAAGTATATGAAAAGATCTTCACCATTGCTGGGCTGAGAAAGTACTGGAGGCATTTCCATGTGACGAATCAGTTCATCAAAAGCTTTCTGACATTTAGGAGTCCATTCAAAGTTTTTCTTCCCTTTCTTAAGAGCATCAAAGAAGGGAATGCATTTATCACTGACTCTGGAAATAAATCGACTTAAAGCAGCGACTTTCCCGTTGAGGCTTTGCAATTCCTTCTTTGTTCTAAGGGCTTTGACTTCTCTTAAAGCAGTAATCTGAGCAGGATTAGCTTCGATGCCCCTAGCACTCACAATGAAACCCAAGAATTTTCTAGACTCTACCCCGAATGAACATTTCAGTGGATTTAGCTTCATCCCATACTTTCGGAGAATCGCGAACATTTCTGCCAAATGATCCATGTGATCCACTGCTTTCTTCGATTTCACTAACATATCATCGACATACACTTCCATAGTCTTGCCAATCTGGGGTTTGAACATGGCATTAACAAGTCTTTGATAAGTTGCCCCTGTGTTCTTTAATCCGAAGGGCATGACTTTATAGCAGTAAAGACCAACATCAGTGATGAATCTTGTGTCCTCCTAATCTGGCTCATGCATCATGATTTGATTATATCCTGAGTAAGCATCCATAAAAGACATTGATTCATGCCCGGCTGTTCCATCCACTAACTGATCGATTCTGGGCAACGGTAAGCAGTCTTTGGGACATGCTTTGTTCAAGTCTGAAAAGTCGATGCACACTCTCCACTTCCCATTTGCTTTTTTAACCAACACCGGATTAGAGACCCAATTTGGATAAGTGGATTCACTGATGAAGCCGTTTTCCATGAACCGATCTACTTCTTCTTTTAATGCTGTCGACCTTTCAGGACCTTGGGTTCTTCTTTTCTGCTTTACGGGTGTGAAATTTGGATCAATATTCAAGGAATGCACTGCGATTTCTGGAGATATTCCACACATTTCAGCATGACTCCAAGCGAACACATCCAGATTTGCTTTCAAAAATGATATCAGCATATTCTGAACCGTCATACCAAGTTGTGAACCCACATTCAGCACCTTGTTCGGGTCATTCAGGTCAACAGATATCGGCACCGTTACTTCCACCGGTACCACTCTACTTTCCCTTGCACTGGTTTTTCTGGGATCAATCTCTTTTCGTGCACCACTGTGCTCACCAGTGCAGGGTCCACCCCGTAATTGCTACAAGGTGGGTTCTTTGATGCGGAGCGGAGCTGCCGCACCTTTACCCATTTCTCTTTTCCTTCTTTCCCGTAACTCTGTGAAATAGCATTCTCGCCCGGCATTTTGGTCTCCCTTCACAACCCCGACTCCATTATCAGTGGGGAACTTCATAGTCAGGCACCATGGGGCGAGAATGGCCTTGAATGCAGCAAGAGTTGGTCGTCCCAAGAAGGCATTGTAGGTAGAGAATTCATCAACAATTACAAAAGTTTGCTTTCGGACCACTTTCTTTTCCCCTTCTCCGAGCTCTACAAACAAGTCAATAGTCCCAATTGGCTGTTTTGGTTCTCCAGTGAACCCAACAATCTTTTGTGAGGAAGCTTGGACATCAGCCATGGGAATTTTCATTTGATCAAATGTCTTTCTAAAGAGGATATTGCAAGAGGCGCCGCAGTCAACATGCACCCTTCTTACAATGGCTGACCCGATGCCTGCAGATATTACCAAAGGATCCATGGTAGGAGATTCAATTCGAACAGAGTCTCTAGCCCGGAATATGATGTCATCGTTAAAAGTTTTTTGCTGTTTCAAAGGTGCAGCATCTTGTAAGACAAAAACATTTTCTTCCGCCGGAGCATATCTCAAAGCGTGAGCGTATCTCTCCATCTCACCCTAGCTTCTGCCCGCAGGGTGAGGACCCCTGTGATAACATTGATGATGGGCCTCTCAGATTCCTGCGCTGCAGTCCTCTCACCTGAGTTGGATTGATGAGCAGGAACTTGTTTCCCCTGAGTAGATGAAGTTGGGTCACTTCTGTTTCTCTTCACATATTGTTGTAGTTTATTCTGTCTCAGAAGCTCTTCAATCAAACTCTTTAAATGGCGACATTCATTAGTGCCGTGACCAGGCTGATTGTGAAACCAACAGAATCTCCCGTTATGCAAAGCTTTTTTCCCAAGCTTCATCTTAGGTGGTTTGGGGTATTCGACAGCATCCTTGGTTGCGAAAAAGATATTTTCTGGAGTATCAGTTAAGGGAGTAAAATCTGAAGGTTTAAAGAAGCGAAGTTTCTTCATATCTTTCTGCCCTTTCCTACCGTCATTCTCCCTCTTCTGACCACTAGATTCCTTTTTGTTAGTGGCAACATTGTTATTCTTGACTTCAGCCATGTCTACTTTTGCTTGTACATGAAGGCTTTCTAAGTGCATGAATTCATCAGCCTTCTTATAGAACTTCTCAAGTGAGTTTGACTCTTTCATCTTTAGCCATTTTCAGAATTCACTTGATTTATCAATAGCTCGCATCAAGTATGTCAGAATCATTCGGGGCTCTGCATTATCAATTTCGCCTAAGGCTATATTGAAGCGGTTTAAGAAAGATTTGATAGATTCTCCGGGGTTTTGTTCGAGGCTGGATAGTGACATTATGTCCTTGGCCTTCGAAGCATATAACCTGAACTGATCCTTGAATTTCCGAGTTAGATCGGAGAACTGATCTACAGATCGAACTGGCAGCTTTGTGTACCAAAGCAGGGCCACTCCCTCCAAGTACATAGGAAAGTATCTACACTTGATCTCGTCTGTTGCCCTGGCGCTTGTCATATGCCAGTCGTACTTGTATAAGAATTGGTTAGGATCGCTTGTTCCTCGATAAGCTGGAATAGTGGGAGGAACAAACTTTCTTGGAAATTCAACCTTTAAAATTCTTTCAGTAAAAGGAGTTTTGCTTGGAGCGAACCCCCAGTCACTTTCATCTTCCTTGCTTTTCATGCTTTCTTTCATAATCTGTCGAATCATTCCCGAGAGGTACTCCTCATCGTCTAGAGGCTCCGCGGGACAGACGTCAGCTACTTTTTCGGAAGTTTTTCTGGGCAAATGTTCACGAAGAGTTGGCTACGGCCTTGAACCTCCAGCTTGGGGAGGTGCCCCTTCGGCGGTGCCAGCTACCCTTTGAGGAATACTTTTCCCTTGGGGATCATGAACATCTTCAGCAAAGGTTTCTTCATTGTTTTCTGGTGGCTGGTTAACTCCAAGTAAAGCATTCAATTTGTCCAACATCAAAGCGCTCTGGGCTTCCATTTGTTGATACAACCCAGACACTACGGCATCTAATTCTGCCCTTGTGACTCCAACACTAGGAGCCTCTTGATTTGATGCGGGAGAAGTGGCGGTGTTGTCATGAGCAACTCCAAATCTGGTAGATTTAATTTTCCTTCCAGGAGCCATAATTTCAGATAGACTTCTGGTTCTTAGGGAGAGTCTTTCCACAAATCTTTGTGAAGCAATGATGAAAGCACTCCTGAGTTGGGTTCTCAGTGAAAGCACCAAAAATGTTAACGTGAAAAATGTACGCTAACACCCCGGTGTAATTTGTGATATCGTGAAAGCACCACCCGTTGGTACGTGAACTAAAAGTAAGCAGAGAATAGCAGAAAACAGTAAAAGACAACAGTTTTATAGTGGTTAGGCTCAAAGTCAAGCCTACGTCCACTTAATCTCTTCTATGACTGATTCGATTATAGATTTTACAATAACTCTTTGATTACAACACACTCAAGACAAGTAATCAGAACTTTAATGCAGAAAAGTTCTTTCGATTCATGTTGAATGAACTTGATTCTTTTCGAAGATTCTTTGAAGTATCCTTTGCCTTTGAAGTGTTGAAATCAGTAGAGAAATCAGCAGAGTCTTGGCGTTTCCAAAAATTCGTCCCCCTTCAAGTGCGGAGTTGGCGGGGTATTTATAGATGAAACTGGGCTTAGGTCGGCTGCATTTTAGGTCGTGAGCGACCTAAGAGTGATCACGAGATAGCTTAAGTCGTTGACGACTTAACGGAATCATTCTGGGTGAGATACTGGCTATGAGCGACTTAGCATGCGTAGCACAGGAGTTATCTCGGCATAATTAGGTCATAAGCGACCTAACAGAAGAGGCAGGGCATGTGGCTTAACTCTGGAGTTCCTTAGATCGTTAAGTCGCTCTTTCTTTAGCTCGCTAGGTCGCTGTCTTCATTGAATAGCTAGGTCATTAACCTGTTAGGTCGCAGAAGTCTTTAGATTACAAAGCCGCTGCTTCCTTATCTCGTTAGGTCGTTAACCTGTTAGGTTGCAGGAGTTTGCTATCTCGTTAGGTCGCTTTATTCCTTAACCCGTTAGGTCGCACCGCATTGATTCGTTGGAGTTTGCTATCTTGTTAGGTCGCTTTATTCCTTAACCCATTAGGTCGGAGGAGTCTTTTAGCTCGCTAAGTCGCTGCATTGTCATAGATCGTTAAGTCGCATATGCCTTAGGTCGCTAAATCGTTGGATTGGGTAGGTTGCTAGGTCGCTGAATAAAAGAGGGTTAACAATATATATATGTAATTTTAATTATTAATTAAAGCTAAGATGTGACAAGATATGATGATGGTTAATGATTGCAAAATTTAAGATGTGACAATACTGTTACCCAACACTTTGGCTCGGCTACATGGCGATAGACGTAGAGCCTATGGATGAATCTAGACAGGACTCGGGCTAAGAGAGGCTTGAAAGTATAAGAGACCGGTGTAGCTGAAGTTTGGGTCGGCCTATGCACATGGATCGGTATGCTTAGCGCTGGCTCGGCCGAACCGGTTCAGCATCAGAGTGGAGACATGGCGGGTCGGCCAAAATGGGTGAGACAAAGCGGTTCGGTGGATATGGTTTTGGACTTAGTTGGTCGGTGTGGATGGTTCGGCCTTGGTCGTTCGGCCAATTGTGGTCCGACCTTAGAGGTGCTAAGTCATGCATCGCTCGGCCAAGGAAGGAAAGGCAAGATGGTTCGGTCGATCGTGGTTCGGATTTGATGGTTCAGCATGGGTCGTTCGGCATACCTGGGTCGGTGGACCCTACGGAGTTTAACAATTTCTTTGACCTACTACAGTGTGACGTAACTAACGTTCCTCTGCTTCGAGCTCCTTGAGGGTTTGCTTCGAGTCATTTATCAAGGAACCATGGTTCGGCACTTGTCGCTCGGGCAAAGTCGGTCGGCATACCTAGGTCGGCTGACTCAAAATTATCATATGTGGGCCAAACTATCTCGGCCTTGGGCCTATGCAGGGAATCAGCTTATCTTCGTCAATAAATAGAGGGGCAGGGGTACAGTTGAAGGGACCTTTTTTTTCAGAAACTCCAGGGAGACTCTACCATTTTTTATACTCGCCTCTTTCTGTTCAAACTTGCATTCAAGTTGTTTGTTTACGGATTGTATCTGTACTCAGGAAATTGGAAAAGTAATAAAGATCATATTCAAAGTGGACGTAGGCAATTACGCCGAACCACTATAAATCTGGTGTTTCCTTTCCTGTTGTTCTTTTTGCATTCAATTGCATTATTTCTCTGTTTTAATTTACTTTCTTCATTAATCTCTCTACACAATTCTATTCAAGGGTGTTAGTGACCAATTTTGGTGCTAACATTTTCGTGCTTTCACTGAGAGCGTGCAATCTCAGGCTGTTAGGATCTACTTTGTTGCTACTGGATTGAGGAAATCCCCCGAAGGAGTTCCAAGTTCGTGTTCAAGAGTCTATAAATACTACTCAGAGTTCCCGTAGATAACTCTAAGATGGCAATACCACGTACCAGATCCGCCTCTCATAATGAAGATGTTAATGAGACCGCCAGCGTCCAGCAAGTGGGACCTTGTAATCACCAAGTTAATGCAGGTGAAGTGCCCAGCACCATCCCAAACCAGCCAGAAGCCATCACCAGGGCAGAGTTCAATGAGCTGACGAGGGAGCTCGTGGAAAGCAGGAGACAGCTTAACGAGCAAATTCAAACAAATGCTAACCTGATGACCCAGATCGCCCAACAGCAGCGTCAGAACGCTGGAGGAAGCCCAGTTTCCTACTCATCATCCGACAGCTCCGCTTTGTCAGATGAATACCATAGGCGTAGACGCCGTAGGATCGAAACGGCATAAACCGGCGCAACAGAGCAGTTGGTGACGACTCGCCAAGAACAAACCAACCGAAATGGCTCAGGTTCCCTACATAGAACCGTGGCTCCTCATCTGCACCTGGGGAGTCGCTTCCAAATTGGAGTGGGAAACTTGAGATCTAGAGCACAAGTGGAAGCTGGTCCACCACCTCGCTAGGGTCGTAGCGAAGCAGGTCCTTAAGACGTGCACTTGGAAAATCGCCTACTAGGGGGGCACCGGCCAGAACAGTCACGCAGGGTGGATTCCGGCCTGCCACCTCCCATCCAGACTCCAGATTTATCAGCTATGTTCAGACAACTAATGAGGGAGAATCAAGGCTTGTCCAACGATGATTGGGGCGTATCTCGGAGCCATACTCCATTCAGGGATGCTATCCTACAGGCAGAGTACCCCCGGAGGTTCAGTATGCCAACTATTCTGGCTTATGAAGGGAAGACTGATCCCCGACAGCATATAATGAGATACGAGTGGATGATGGACTCGGCTGGGGCAAATGATGCAACTAAGTGCAGATGTTTCCTAATAACCTTGTCCAGGATTGCTACCATGTGGTTCACCAGACTTCCCCCATGATCGATCTCCAGGTTTGATGAGTTAGCGGTGAAATTTGTGGAGCAGTTTAGGATCCATGCCACTCGCCCAAAGGATGTGATGTCTCTATCCAGTGTGATCCAGGCTCCGGGGGAGTCGTTAAAGGATTATTTGCAAAGATTTCACGTTGCTGCTACCGAAGTTAGTAATCTGAATGACCATGCTATTCTTATGGCCATGATGCATGGAGTAGATCCGGACTCAGAGTTTGGTGATTGGCTGGCAGGAAAGCCTCCGACTACCCTGGAATGCTTTAATTCAAAGGCGAACCAATTCATGAGAAGGGAAGAGGCCGGGTGGACAAGGCGAAGCAGTGTGCCAGGGCCTAGCAAGGAAGCGGTGCAAAGCAACATTGCGGTGAAGCAATCTGGCGACAGCTCTGGTAAGGTCCAGGTCAATGTTCAAAATAAGCCGAAGCAGTCTAAAGGATCTGGAGGAGGAAATTTCGGAAGAAAAAGGGAAGCAGGAAAGTGGAAGCCAAGGATCCCAACCTATAACGAATACACTCCTCTGAACGCATCTCTAGAGAATATTTACTTATCAACTTGTAATACGTTCCAATACCGAAAGCCGCGCCCAAAGGAATCCACTGAGGAACAAAAGCAGACTGGGAAGTATTGTCTCTTCCATGAGACTTACGGGCACAATACTGAAGAATGTATACACCTCCATGATGCTATAGAAAAGCTGATTCGACAGAAGAAGTTACAGCAGTTTGTTAAGAATCCGCAGGAAGGCAGACAGGGGACCTCCGACCCCAATCACGGGCAGACTGTACATCGATCTGAGGAACCCGCTCGGACTGGAGGTAGACTGGTTATAAACACGATAGTCGGTGGGCCTCACCCGGCATACAAGAGTTGGCAAGAAATGGAACGTTATGCGAGTTCCCTAAAGCATGCGGATTTCAAATGTTGCTCGAACACAGAAGACGGGACGCCAGCGAAACAGCAGCGAATGATGACGAATGATATAATATTTAGAAGCAGGGAAGCCGATCAGGTCGAGGCACTTACCATTGATCCGATGGTCATCTCAGCCATGATTGGGCCAGCGTTTGTGAGAAGGATACTGATTGATTGCGGGAGTTCTGTTAATATTATCTTCAAAATGACGTATGACCAAATGAAGATGGAGGCGAAGGATCTGAAACCATCTAAAGCCCGCATTCACGGCTTTAATGGTGCAGCCACTGATGCGATAGGTTTTGTTGAATTGCCAATTGAGTTAGGAGAAGGTGAACGTAGGAGGGTACGGATCCTACCGTTCATTGTTTTGGATGTGGATTCCCCGTATGATGTGTTTCTGAGCCGACCGTACCTGGCGAAGTTTAGGGCAGCTTTGGCCCTGTGGTGTTTAACCTTGAAATTTCCGATGGATAGAGGAGTTGGTGCAGTGAATGGCGATCAAGCGGCTGGTCGTGCATGTTATGTGGCCGAGCTGAGAGAGGCCCAACGAAAAGAGAAGGAGAAGAGTGTGGACAACTCTGTCCGCATTCATGCTGCTGAAAATTGACAAGTAATGCCCGGGCCTTGGTTCGGGCAACATGGTCGAATTTATAGAGACATAGATCCGAGTGACGATGATGAAGAACCTAAGGAGGCTAAAGCAGCACCGGCTGAACTGACGATTGACGTTCCAGTCAGCCATGATGACCCATCACCGGTGCTTAAGATTGGATCACAACTCAACTCCTCAATGATTGAGGATCTTACTGGTTTCCTCCGAGCGAATTTAGATGTTTTCGCTTGGACCCACTCTGATATGTGCGGGATTTCTCCCACCATTGCAAGTCATATATTGAACATTGACCCAAAGTATGTGCCAGTGAAACAAAAGAGGAGAGGCATGGACCCGGAGAGGTCTGCTGCTCACAGAGAGGAAGTGGATAAACTTAAAGCCAATGGGTTCGTCCACGACGCCCTCTATCCTTATTGGGTATCTAATCCCGTATTGGTGAGGAAGGCAAACGAGAAGTGGAGGACTTGTGTTGATTACTCAGACCGGAACAAGGCATGCCCTAAGGACAGTTTTCCTTTACCCAGAATTGATCAGTTGGTCGACTCGACAACAGGACACGAATTATTGTCATTTATGGATGCGTATTAGGGATACAATCAAATCTCGATGCACATTCCAGATCAGGAACACACTAGTTTTGTCACAGACGTTGGACTATACTGTTATGTAGTGATGCCTTTTGGGTTGAAGAACGCATGAGCAACTTACCAACGTTTGGTGAATTGGATGTTTATAGACCAAATTGGTAGAACAATGGAAGTCTATGTGGATGACATGCTCGTGAAGTCACGACAGTCAAACGAGCACATTCGAGACTTAGCGGAGATGTTTGATATACTCAGGTACTATGGAATGAAAATCAATCCACTGAAATGTTCCTTCGGTGTTGCGTCGGGAAAGTTTTTGGGTTTTATTGTCAATGCATGGGGGATCGAAGCCAACCCAGAAAAGATTCAGGCTATTCGGGACATACAAGCACCCAGAACTATAAAGCAAGTCCAAAGCCTGAATGGAAAAGTCGCCGCGTTGAGTCGATTTATATCCAGGGCGACCGACAAGTGTATTCCTTTATTTGATGTGATAAAAAAAGGGAAGAGAAATTTTGAATGGACGCCGGACTGTGAGGATGCATTCCGAGCTCTGGTGAGACACTTGGAGAGGCCCCCGGTTTTGTCAAAGCCTGTAGACCACGAGGAGTTGTATGTTTACTTGGTTGTATCTCAACGTGTCATCAGTACAGCCTTGGTTCACGAAGAGGACCGAGTCCAGAAGCCAGTGTACTATGTTAGTAAACGTTTAACGGGGGCAGAGAGAAATTATACTAAGATTGAGAAGCTAGCCTACTGCTTGGTGATCGCATCATGCAAGCTCCGTCCATATTTTTAGGCACACCTGGTCAGTGTTTATACCGATCAACCCCTACGGCAAGTGCTCCAACGACCAAAAACTTCTGGAAGGCCACTCAAATGGAACATTGAGCTGAGTCAGTTCAATATCACTTACCTGCCACGGAGGGCTATCCAAGGGCAAGTGCTAGTAGACTTCATTGCAGAATTTACCATATCAGACGAGTCAAGCAATAGTGATGTAGTCCCCGCCGTTCGATGAAAACTATACACCAATGGGGCATCCAGCGACCGTTGTTTTGGGGCTGGTGTTATTCTTGTAATTCCTGAAAACCGATCAATTTGTTATGCTTTGAAACTCGATTTCCCAGCTATGAATAACGAAGCCGAATATGAAGCATTGATTGCTGGTTTGAAACTTACCAAGGAACTTGGAGTAAAATCGGTTGAAATCTTTTGTGACTCACAATTGGTGGTGTACCAATTACAGGGAGACTTTCAAGCAAAGGGGCAGAGACTTGCCCCATACCTTGCTCGGGTTCAAGAACTACTGGCGGATCTTGAGTATTACGATATTTCGCATATTCCGCGTGAACAAAACGGAGAAGCCGATTCGTTGGTAAAATTCGCGAGTACAGGTGATGCACAACAGATGCGCTTGGTTCCCATCGAAACCTTACATGCCCTGAGTATAAATGAAATGGAAGTAGATTTTGTGTTAGGGACGGAAAATGAAAGGGAGTCATGAATGACCCCGTTCAAGGAATATCTGCTACATGGGACTCTGCCTGAGAGAAAGAACGAGAGACGACAAGTCATTCGCAAGGCCTCGCGGTATATAATATAGGATGGAATAATGTATCAGAAACGATTCTTAGTTCCCTTACTTCGGTGCATCACCCACGACGAGATAAAGCGGGTCTTAAAAGAAGTTCATGAAGGAGAATGTAGCGACCATACTGGGGGGCAGACGTTAGCAAAAAAGATCCTCTACTATGGATACTATTGGCCGACCGTGAATTGAGACGCCGTGGACTATGTAAGAAGATGCGACAAATGCCAAAAGTATGCAAAGATCCCTAGAGCCCCGCTGACGGAACTCATGCAAATGGTTAGTCCATGGTCATTTGCAATATGGGGGATCGATATAATCGGCTCCTTGCTGATCTCCAAAGGTGGTGCAAAATATGCAATTGTCGCGGTCGATTACTTCACCAAGTGGGCAGAAGCGGAGCCCTTAGCTACGATCACCACCAAAAAGGTCATTAATTTTGTTGTGCGAAACATTATATGCCCTTTTGGCCTCCCACGAACTGTCATTACAGACAACGGAACTCGATTTGAGAGTAGGGAGTTCAAGGAATTCTGCCAAAAATATTGCATTGAGAAAAGGTTTGCGGCAGTCGCTCACCCTAAAGCCAATGGAAAAGTTGAAGCCGTAAATAAAATAATCAAGTCCATATTGAAAAAATGTTTGGAGAAGGCCAGAGGCAAGTGGGTGGATGAGCTTCCGACAGCACTCTGGGCCTACAGAACCACCCACAAGCCCGCGACTGGCCATACTCCTTTCAACTTGGCATATGGCACTGAAGCTGTTATAACCGTGGAACTTGAAGTTCCCTCTCACCGGGTGACTCATTATGATCCTAGGACGAATCGGGATCTTTTACTGGAATCACTGGACTTTGTCGACGAAAAACGTGAAGAAGCTGATTTAAGGGCGGCTGCGTATCGGCACCGAGTCGCTCGATATTATAATGAAAAAGTTTGACCGAGAATCTTTGATGTGGGCGACCTTGTTTTGAAGCGAGTTTTTCCAGTCCCGTCACATATGAACCCCACATGAGAAGGTCTATACATCATCGAACGGAAGCTTGGAGAAGGAACTTTCAAGCTAGCGACCGTTGATGGCGTGACGCTCCCCGAGCGTGGAATAGCGAGCATTTGCGTCGTTATTACACTTAGTCTATTTCTTTTGCATTTTAGTAGCGGTTTTTTCAGTATGTTTTTCCTTTTGTTGTTCTCTGTTTCCGACATGTAATAAGACAACTCAGTTTGTCCCTATTTTTATAATCAATAAAGGCTTGAAGCTGTTTTTCTACGAACTATTGCTGTTCCGTGTGTTACGATTCCATTACAAAATTAAATTGCATTAATCTGTCTGGCCTATGAACGCACATATAAAATTAAAAGTCATCAATAAACGATTCAAAAGATCTCTAAGTCCTTGGAGTGCGAACTAGAGTACTCTGAGTCCCCAGAGTGCGGACTGGTGTATAAACGATTCAAAGACTCTCTAAGTCCCCGAAGCGTGGACTAGAGTACTCTGAGTCCCCGGAGTGCGGACTAGAGTATAAATGATTCAAAGAATCTTTGAGTCCCCGGAGTGTGGGCTGGAGTATAAACGATTCAAAAAATCTCTAAGTACCCAGAGCGCGGACTAGAGTACTCTGAGTCCCCGGAGTGCGGACTAGAGTATAAATGATTTAAAAAATCTCTAAGTCCCCGGAGCGTGGACTAGAGTACTCTGAGTCCCCAAAGTGCGGACTAGAGTATAAACGATTTAAAGAATCTCTAAGTCCTCGAAGCGCGGACTAGAGTACTCTAAGTCCCCGGAGTGCGGACTGGAGTATAAATGATTCAAAGAATCTCTAAGTCCCCGGAGCGTGGACTAGAGTACTCTGAGTCCCCGGAGTGTAGACTGGTGTTTAAACGATTCAAAGAATCTCTAAGTCCCCGAAGCGCGGAGTAGAGTACTCTGAGTCCTCGGAGTGCGGACTAGAGCATAAATGATTCAAAAAATCTCTAAGTCCCCGCAGCGCGGACTAGAGCACTCTGAGTCCCCGGAGTGCAGACTAGAGTATAAATGATTTAAAAAATCTCTAAGTTCCCGGAGCGCGGACTAGAGTACTCTGAGTCCCCGGAGTGCGGGCTGGAGTATAAACGATTCAAAGAATCTCTAAGTCCCCGGAGCGCGGACTAGAGTACTATGAGTTCTCAGAGTGCGGACTGGAGTATAAACGATTCAAAGAATCTCTAAGTCCCCGAAGCGCGGACTAGAGTACTCTGAGTCCCTGGAGTGCGGACTTGAGTATAAACAATTCAAAGAATATCTAAGTCCCCGGAGGGCGGACTAGAGTACTCCGAGTCCCCGGAGTGCGGACTAGAGTATAAATGATTTAAAGAATCTCTAAGTTCCCGAAGCGTAGACTAGAGTACTCTGAGTCCCCGTAGTGCGGACTAGAGTATAAACGATTCAAAGAATCACTAAGTCCCCGGAGTGCGGGCTGGAGTATAAACGATTCAAAGAATCTCTAAGTCCCCGGAGCGCGAACTAGAGTACTCTGAGTCCCCAGAGTGCGGGCTGGATTATAAACGATTTGAAGAATCTCTAAGTCCCCGGAGCACGGACTAGAGTACTCTGAGTCCCCGGAGTGCGGACTAGAGTATAAATGATTCAAAGAATCTCTAAGTCCTCGGAGCACGGACTAGATTACTCTGAGTCCACGGAGTGCGGGCTGGAGTATAAATGATTTAAAAAATCTCTAAGTCCCCGGAGCGCGGACTAGAGTACTCTGAGTCCCCGGAGCGCGGACTAGAGTATAAATGATTTAAAAAATCTCTAAGTTCCCGGAGCATGGGCTAAAGTATAAATAATTCAAAATTTTCCAAGTCATGTGAAAGCGGACAGGCACTTACGTGACCCGCGAGACTCTGAATTTTAATTACAAGCTAGGCGATGAGCTAAACAATGAAAGTCGTGGAATACAAAGAAACAAAATTTTATTTACTAATCGAAAATTAAGTTTCATTACAACTTTACCGAAGTCCGGAACCAAAATCTGTCTACGACGACTATAAAAAAGAAAAAAAGAAACAACTACATGACTTAGGTTTATTCAGGCTGAACGAGGTATGACAAGATGATAGCTACTTCTTTGACTTTTTCTCCTTCTTTGGCTTCTCCGAAGGCTCCTCAACTGAACGTTTCTCCTAGACCCTTTGCTTCCCAGTGAGGTGGTATCCGGGGGAGGAAAAGGGACATCCAAAGGTGTGATCCCCCCGGGGAGAATTATCTTCAGGGGCCTATTTAGAGGATCATCAAGTTCCACCACTTGAGGTTCAACCTTAACTTCGACTTTCTTTTTCTCCTTTTCCATGATTTGTTCCTCAATGCTAAGCTTCGAAGTATGTTCGGAGGCGCCTGTGATTTCAACCTCGTCATGTTCATCTATAGGCAAGGGATTTTCAAGTTTATCCTCATCTAGCGCTCCGATCACTTGAGCATCGGGTTCAGGGGTATCCCCAGTGCGGAGTGCCTCAACCACTTTCTCTTCCTTCTCTGTCGCGACATCGCTCCTTGAAGTTGGTTCGGGATCAGAATGGCCTACATGAAGTCATGAAAGATAAATGTTAGAATACATCTATTACTCGTCAAAAGCGATGGCTTCTTGAGCTTTAGAAGGAAAAGCTACATACCAACATCTAGTTGACTCTCAGCTGTCTTGGGAGTCTCACCCTCAAGAATAGCGGATAGAATGTGAACACCGAGCCCAGGCTTCTCCGGGTCATAACCAACATGCTATTCGGGAGGATCGAGTAACGAGCTATCACCCGGCTGCGCGGGAGGAGGAACTGGAGACTCGGTGACAAATGGGCCAGTAATATCGTTATTACCCTTTGATGACGAGGAGTCTCTACCGAAGAGGGATTTTTCTGCAGACAAGTCTGAAGGCTCGTTTCCTCGAAGCACTTCCCTCACGAGAGCTCCCTCATCGACCTCTTCGACGCCCAGCTCAACCTTTCTAATTTTTATCAAAGTATCCCACGCTTCGGCCAATGATTCGAGGTAACCCTCGCCTAGGAAAGATAGGTCGCGGTGCACGAGAACTCGTGCATTATACTCGGCAATGAGCGGATCAAAAAAGCATTTAATTTCCTCTCTGCCGGCCTCGGTAGTAGCCTCGAGACAAGAGTCGACTTCTGTGAGCGCCATTTTCTTACCCTCCTCACGAGCTACCTCCTTTAGCGCTTCAACCTTAGAAAGTTCCTCATTGAGCTTCGTCTTTAGGAGTCGTGTTGCGACAATTTCATCGCAATATCGTTGTGACTCTTCCTGCACTGCAGTTTTCTCTTCTTTCTCTTTGGCAAGCAGCCCCTCTTGTTTTTTAACTCGTCGAGCGAGAATATCCTTTTCTTTCTGGATAGAGTCTTTCTCTAAAGCTAAAGCGCCACTGCGTTGAACTGCCACATCGATTTCCTTCTTGTCAGCGGCCTCCAAGCGACTAATTGCCTCGGCTGTTTCCTTGACATTTTTCTGGGCGGCCTCAAGTTGAGATTTGTACGAGGATAGCTCTGCATCTTGGGCTTTGATGATATCTTTGTCGTGAATGGCTTCAAGTTTCAAGCGATCAATTTCGTGTTGACGTTCCACGGAAACCTCCAAAACACTCTCCGCCAAGTGTACAAACGCATCATGCTGGACATAAACGTCGTTGTTCCAGGCGATGGCGCTTTGTATGACATGTCCGGGAATAGGATGAATCGCAGGGAGAAATTTCAATCCACCGAAGCATATTTTCGGGAATGTGGCCTTAAGCTCGGCTAATTTGTTTGTTGTCGATGGGTCATGTTCGGAAGCTGGAGGAGTCTGCCTAGCCGAAGTCAAGGATTTCTTATCGGGCTCACGGGATTGGTTGGTGCTCGACGAGCCAGAATGTTGGTCGCGAGGAGCTTCAAATCGAGATCCCTTCTGAGAAGATTTCTCTCTACTGTGCTCTGACTAAGGGGGAGGATCGTTTGGATATGAGAAATGGCTATAAGTTCTTCTTCGGGAAGACGACGAATCTCTGGGACGGTAGTCTCTATTGCCGATGTCATCCCTATCTCAGCGTTTACTTGATCCTGAATACCGACTGGAATGGTAGAAGATAGAGGATCTGCGAAGGCGGTCAATGCCGTGTGTACGTCCCATATCACCTAAAAAAAACCAAGTACGGACGAAGAGTCGTATGCATAAACGGCTTGAACTCAGGTCGAGTCCAGGAAAGCAAGCGCTAATAGTTCTAAGTGGAGCGTGGATCCTTACCTATGCAGTAGTTTGAAGCTGGGGCGAGTGATTTTTGGGACTTGTAGTCGAGAATGATGGGGGAACGTGTTGGGGAAGATGATTGAATGGGGAAGTGTGGCAATTCGGTAGAAAGATGGAGCTTGGGTTTTGAGCAGAACCGATAGAAGAGAATAATAAAGTAAAAGTGGGAAGAAGAAAGTAAAGGCTTGGGCTTTTATATGGAGAGGGGGATGTGAGTCGGTGTTTTCTTAAAGACTCGGTCACCATGTTTCACGGGGTCGGTAAGTCGATATGCCGACCTGGCCCAGGTAAGCCGACCGAGTGGTTCGGCCTTCATATGCCGACCCCTTCCTTGTTAAAAAAATAATAAAAAATAAAATAATAATAATAATGAATGAATGAAAATAATATTAAAATGATATGTGCATATATATATATGCCTATAATGTTAATCGAAGATGACAGTGCAATGAAGCGTTGGATTTCGCCCGATAGGAAGAGAAGCATGGGTTGGGAAAACCCAGTGTGAGTCAACCTCCAAGAGGTCGTATACATTCAACTTTTGGAAACTTAAGAACATGATCTAAACGACAGATGATTATCATTCTGAATGAAATAGCTCCTGAAAGCAAGGACTGATTGCTGATTCAAAGCACATCGTGTTGATTCACACGACGCACTTTGGGGGGGGGCAAATGTTACCCGGCACTTTGGCCTGGCTAGATGGCGATAGACGTAGAGCCTATGGATGAATATAGATGGGACTCGGGCTAAGAGAGGCTTGAAAGTATAAGAAACCGGTGTAGCTTAAGTTTGGGTCGGCCTATGCACATGGATCAGTATGCTTAGCGCTGGCTCGATTGAACCGGTTCGGCGTCAGAGTGGAGACATGGCGGGTCGGCCAAAATGGGTAAGACAAAGCGGTTCAGTCGATATGGTTTTTGACTTAGTGGGTCGGTATGGATGGGTCAGCCTTGGTCGTTCGGCCAATTGTGGTCCGGCCTTAGAGGTGCTAAGTCATGCATTGCTCGGCCAAGGAAAGAAAAGCAAAACGGTTCGGTCGATCGTGGTTCGGCTTTGATGGTTCAGCATGGGTCGTTCGGCATACCTAGGTCGGTGGACCCTGCGGAGGTTAACAATTTCTTTGACCTACTACAGTGTGACGGAACTAATGCTCCTTTGCTTTGAGCTCCTTGAGGGTTTGCTTCGAGTCATTTATCAAGACACACCGGTTCGGCACTTGTCGCTCGGCCAAAGTCGATCGGCATACCTAGGTCGGCTGACTCAAAATTATCATATATGGGCCAAACTATCTTGGCCTTCGGCCTGCGCAGGGGATCGGCTTATCTTCGTCTATAAATAGAGGGGCAGGGGTACAGTTGAAGGGACCTTTTTTTTAAACTCCAGGGAGACTCTGCCATTTTTTGTACTCGCCTCTTTCTGTTCAAAGTTGCATTCAAGTTGTTTGTTTACGGATTGTATCTGTACTCAAGAAATTGGAAAAGTAATAAAGATCATATTCAAAGTGGATGTAAGAAATTACGCCGAACCACTATAAATCTGGTGTTTCCTTTCATGTTGTTCTTTTTGCATTCAATTGCATTATTTATCTATTTTAATTTACTTTCTTCATTAATCTCTCTACACAATTCTATTTAAGGGTGTTAGTGACCAATTTTGGTGCTAACAAATACTTAATATATGTATTTATATAAAATGCTTATTATTTTTAAAACTATGTCTTCTCACATCACTTACTAATCCAAATTAACATAAGAGAATTTATTTTTAAGTGTATTATTATCTAGTTAATTAAATCTTATATATATGTACATATAGTGCATAAAGACGAACAACATTCCCGATAACTTTCCGGTGTCGAAAGGTCGAAATTTAGGAAACGTTCTTCGGTCACATTTCTATTTTTCTATGAACTATTCAATTTGGTAAACAAATTTTGAAAATGATTTTACCATCATTATTAATTAATTAAATTGAGTTTATTTTCATTATAAAACCTATACATTGAAATTTAAAATTAATTAAATATTCACTAATCAAAGAAGTGAAATTTATGGTCGTTACAGTTTTGGTGTAGAAATATAGATCTTAATGATCTATATGTTATTTTACAAAATAAGATAAAATTTTAAAATCATTAATTTTTTGGGAAATAATATAAATTCCACTAAATTTTGAAAATAACTTATGTTGGCTAAAGCATCCCCATGTTTATTATTAAATATTTTGTAAATAAGTTGCGAATTCTAATATGAGGAATAGTTTGGATCTGATATGTACAGTCATTTTCTTTAATGTTTATTAATGATATGGATAGATATATATAATTTAGAACCATTTATGCAAGAAATATAAATACGGTTCTACTATTATTTTACCTTACTTAGTTTTTGATTACGTAATTTGGATATATATATATATATATATATATATATATTTGTTATTTGTGTTATTTCAGAAATTTTGATTAATTAGGAATAAAGTATGGACCTTTAAGGTGTTTATGTTTTTGTCTATTTTATTATTGAAATAAATTTTAATATAACACTAATTTATATTTTAGACCAAATAATGGTCAATTGCATTTATTTTTATCATAAATGCATTAAATGTGCTTGTTATGGTAATAAATTAATTAACTCATTATCATAAATGTGTTAGGAAATCAAATCCATGGTTTTAATGACAACAACTATATAATGAAAATCAAATGTACATATATATGTATATATACAGGAGCTTGCTAGAACAACATCACTAGAAAGACAAGAACAAGGCTCAAAGAACGTATCAAGAGGCTACAAGTCGATAGAATCAGAAGAGCAATAACACAGATACAAGAAAAGCAACATGCACAAGATCAGACGTCTGGGTGCACTAGCCAGACGTCTGAATAAATCCTCTGGATTACAAACCAGACAGAATCAGACGTCTGGTTAATGTACTCAGACGTCTGAAAGTCTACTATATACAAAAAATATAAAGAGCCAGACGTCTGAGACATATTCCAGACGTCTGAAACTGAACTCGGTTGTTGACATTCAAATTACAACTGCCGCAATTGAAAAGACACCTTCGCTTCTCTTCGCTGCAACTCTTCATCACCAACAAAAGCAACTATAGAGCACTCATTAATGGATGCAACTACTAAACATACCTATCTACAACTATATATAGCATCAGGAATCAAGAAGAATGGACCAACCTGACAACCTTACTTACTTGTGCTCTTTACTCTTATACTCTGATATATTCTTGATCTCTAGCAATCATATATTTGTATTCCACTCTTCCATATATACGGAACTCTTCAATCAATATCTTCTAGATATATATTGGAAGCAATTGTAATTAATAGTCAATATCCGTGTAATAGAGAACACACGGTTGACAAAGAAACTCTGCTATTGTAAACCTGTTCCTCCGGGTGAAGTGAGGGTTATTTGGTGAAAGGAAATTCCGAAGAGGAGCTTCGGGACTGGACGTAGGACGGGAGGCCCGAACCAGTATAAAAACCCTGGTGTGATTATTCTTATTTACATTCTTTACTAACGTTACACTATAGTTTGATTTAGTTATATACTTGTCATTTGTATAATCGATCCACCCTGTATGAACTTTTCAAAATGCACTAATTACGTCAGTTGCAATAAATTTAATGATGCAACATGTTTGTATTTGGAATAAGAAAAGGCATATGGTTTATTATTTGATGCATTTATGTTTGATAGATACAAATATTTTATATATACGACCAATGCCCGTTGAAAATATGTTTCACTTTCATGCGTCGGTTATCATAAAATAAAAGGAGTAGTAGTTTTCATATTGTCAAAATGCATGGTTACCAACCTTAATTTAGTATTCAAATAATAAACTAAAGATAAAGTGATACGGTAGCATTCTGTATAGCTATATTATGGTTCAGAAATACATCATAGCTACTACATTCATTCATGTTATTTAGTACGACATTTACTATAATATTTATATATAATTTAATGTGTCATTTAATTCTAGCGTTCATTTGTGACATTTGTCATGTAATTTATTTATGATGCCTTGTATCATGTTTATTTAGAGATGTCATGAATATAACCACATATAAAAAGTAAAAGATTATAACAACTGTAATTAAAACATGTTGTGCTACAATTATAATTTTGAGATTTTCAAGTGTCATATAGACCTAAAGCATTTTTGGGAGTGTTTTATATCAATCGAAATATATTGTACATACACTAAGAAATAAATTCAAATATATTTTTGGTGTCTCTTTGCAAACTAATTGTAAATATCCTACATTCCAGTGAGCTTATTGAAATAACATGTAACCAAAATGACTTCTCTTAGTTGTTCATGAAAATGTTTGATATTTGTGTGTATTTATTCATGCAGATATTTTAGCCAACCCAAAGGAAGACTAATATTTGGCCGAATCACTTACACATGTGTGATGATAAATTTGTGACAATTACAAGGTTTTACAAATGAATAACTAATCGGCCCAAAAGATTATTGTTTTTCGACTTGAATTTGTTATCGGTGTTTGAGCTTTACAACAAAAGTACCACTTACGGTTAATATTACTATCCCAAGATTTAATATTAATGTTGTGCTAATTATCTTGAGAAAAGACTTACCAATTATTTGAATTTACTATGGCTGATATTTGGATATGAACATATACGGTCAATCTTTATTTTATGTTCAATTTTCAACTAATTTGACTAAAGTGTCTGCCAATTTAATAATGTTCTCATCTTGTTTGGTACGGACTTTGCGGATTAGTAAGAGAACGCGTTTTTTCTTGACTTCATGGAGCAAGCTCTTGCAGTTAGGAGGATCACAACCACCCCTATTATAGTTGAATGTTCTTATAATGTTATGAAGAACATTGAGAGGTGAGATAATTCAAATTGTAGGAGTCAAATGATCATAAGGTATAATATTTTAAAATATTTCAAGAGTGTGATATCCGTAGGGATAATCCATTTAAAGGAGTTCTTTACAAACTGAAGCGTTTTTCAAAAAACGATAAGGGGAACAAGCATGCTTTATATTGCTTGATTCCATAAAGTCAAAGTAAAAGAAAAATAAATGAGTACTATATGGAAAGATATTGCTTCAAAAGTTAAAGGCACTCAAGTTATTATTATTTTTTGTACTTTCTTTATTCACAGTATAACCATTTTTAGACTATTATCAATTATTATTTTTCAATAATAAAATGACCTCTTATTGAGCTCATTTCGCATTATGGGAAAAAGAAGAGAGATTGAAGCATGATAAGATAGAAAGTACCCATTTAACGTACATTGTAAATAATGTATAAATAAGGATAAAGAAGTCACTAAGGATGTAAACAAAAGAAATAACATACATATATATTTATAGTTGTTTCTTTTATGAAATCTATGGACATATAAAGGAATATTACTAGATTCACACAAGTCTTGTCTAAAAAGGTATGCATCTTGTTTGGATTTGTTTGATATTTTTTTTATACTATCACTTAGACAGATTTCAATTTCTGATTTTGATATGAACAGATTTGGTTATTATTATTCTTTCAGAAATAATAAAATTAATCTATCAATAAATTCATACATGATTGGAAATGAATGTCTTCTAATTCATGATAAATACCTCTTATACTAAAGCCTTGAATTTGGGTATAGTGATTGATGTAATTATTTATTCCATCTTACTAAATAATTCTAGATTGAGACACTAAAGATAGCAAATACTTTATTGATATTCTAAGCAACTTAAAAGCTACACGTTTTATAAACTCACATTTTGGAAAAAAATTAAGATGGGAAATGCTATAATTTTTTAGGACGTTGAGTTTGGGTGGAGGAATAAAGTATGGATCATTGTCTTTAAGGGGAATCATTATCTTTGATTCAACCACAGTTACTTCTTCGAATAATGTATCAGGTTTGTTTACATCCATTGAAAAGAAGTAAATTAGGAACCATAATACAATAATGTTAAAAGTATGGATCATTGTCTTTAAGGAGAATTATTATCTTTGATTCAACCACAGTTACTTATTCGGATAATGTATTAGGTTTGTTTACATCAATTGACAAGAAGTAAATTAATAACCATAATAAGATAACATTAAACAAAATTTTCTTCAAATTAAAGTCGATGTTTCAAGAAACCAAACTCAACAACCTCAAGTTGCAAGGTCACTAAGGAAATCCACTTGAAAAGGAAGAAATACTATTCTGGATGGCTATGTAGTATTTCTCTGTAAAGATAAATAATGGATTGGTGAAGATGGTTCCATTGGCTTACATCAACTCATAAAAGATATTAATTTGAAATGTGGATTTAAGATATGAATATATAGTGTAAATCTATAAAGGACAATAAAGTTTTTGATCTTTCCTTCTACCTTAAGGTAATAAAATCATTGGTTATGAATAACTATTCAAAACCAAAAGGATTAAGTGGGTAATGTGGAAAGTTATAAAGCTTCTTATATAAAAGACTATACTCAAAAGGAAAATGATGTTTTCTTTTAAAAGAGACTTTCTATTTGGTTTCACTGAAAGATTCTTTTGAATTATTTTGGAACTTGTTGCAGATTATAATTTTAAGCAATATCGAAAGGATATTAAAGTTGTGTTTCTCAATGGAGACATTGATGAAACAACTAAAGAAATCCACTTATGGATTACTCTTTTGTATTAAGGATTCAAATATACTGTTATTATTCATGGGGTGATATTTCGATTATCACAAAAGAGCTAGACAGATAAGAGCATAAAAAGGTTTGGGATGCAAACTGTGAATCAATTGATTCTTTTTTGCCAAAATAGACAAATGTTTTCTTATATAATAATATAAGAACATCCTTGAAGCTAAAGAAATGTAAAAGATTCTTCATGCATTTGCGGTGTGAAGTCTAATGCATGCTAAGGCATATACACATATGGATGTTGCATGTATTATTTAGCAGATATCTTATTGACATTAAAAGTGGATCAATGGTTAGTAACCAAAATGGTTATGAGATATCTTTAAGGAGAAAAAAAGATTATATGCTCATAGATAAAAAATCGAATTGATTGGAGATCATAAAGCATTATGATCCAAATATATTGGATGCCAAGAGTATAAAAGACCCACTTCAGGTAATAATATTTTTTTTGGATGAAGCTATATAAGGAAAATTGTCATATAGACACTTATAGCCTACTCTGTTATAGAAATAACGTTTAATTTCTGTTATGAGGCATCCAACGATGTAAAATAATTGTAAAATTTTATCACAAAGTTGCGGAATATCGAAAAAGAAATTGAAAGACCGTTGAAGTAATATTGTGACAATAAACAACATATTATTTTTCAATAAGGGGAGAGTGCAAAATAGATTGTATTTCATATAGCATATTGTGACAAACTCCATTATGACGAATCCGCTTACAAAAGAATTATCACACGTCCTTTCATGAGCATATGGCTCAATTAGTGTAACTTTTACGTAAGGATATTTTGGTTCAGGAGGAGTTTGTATTTTGCATAATCATATGACACATTACTCTATGCTTCAGTTATAGATATATTAAGTAATTTTTTTGAACATAAATAAAGTAATAAAGTTTTCTTTGCACTCTATGAAGATCAAATATTGAACTTTTTTCGATCTCACTAAAGTAGGACCAGTTGGAAATAGACGTGTATAAATCACATCTAATGTAATTTCCATGCTATGCATCCATGGTTGATCTATGTCGTTTGATTATGTTGCTATATGTGAACATTGATGGGTTTAGTTACACTAAAGGTAATGAAAGCCACTTTGATTCTTTATCAGCATAGTTAATGGACAAGATTGTTTCGGAAACTCCTTATTTTATAAATAGAAAAATTTGGAGCTTAAAAAGTTAAACACATTTATAAGGTTATTACATATATGGTCTAGGGGAGATTGTTGGAAAATTTTAACATGTGGGCCACATATGTAAAATAAATTTATGGTACTATTTTGGTGTAAAGCATAATTAAAGTGATTAAATTTTGAATTAAAGCTAAAAGGATTAAGAATATAATTGTCATGGTATTAATGTATAGATACCGTGGTAATTCTAATTTGTTGAAGTGCCAAATTAGAAATTGCCAACATTATAAATAAGGGGTTATGGTCTCCAAATTGCGCAAGCTCTAGTTATTCTCCTAAGCACTTCTATAGAAATAATTTAGATCTTGGTTTGTGTCAATTCGGAAGATCAAACCAATTCTTCTTCTCTTTAAATCAGCAACTATGGATTCAGGTATAACTTCCGTTAATTTATTTATCTTCCTCTGATTTTTTCTCAATCAAATCAATATGGATCACATATTCAAACCTAGGGTTTCATGATTAATCAATCCTAAAGTATATTGAAATCCTAACATATATCATTATATTTAGAAAGAAAGAGATGTATATAATTATTAATATATTTAGAGAGAAAGAGATTTATATATTTATAATACTAAGCAACCCAGACTTAGATGATGCTCGTTAACCGTGGAAGGAGTAAATTTTGCTAATTTTCCCCAATAACTATAGAGAAAGAGGATAGTCTAAATATATTACATTCTATAATTAGATGATAATATTTGGCTACGTATGTAGTAAATTATTTCAGTTATTTCTGGAAATTTTCTTTCTTGTTATGTGGGTAGGTCGAAGAAATGTTTTGCCCATTATTTTCCCATAAAAATTAATATAAAATAGTATTAGTAAATTATTAATGATAAGCTGAAATTGTGCATGCATACAGTAATACCAATGAAACAAAAAAGTAAGTATAAAAGCTTTATAGATATACATGATGCTCTTTAGGCATGTAGATAGTAAAATATGTTAACTTCTTTGTACTTCTTTTCTTAGTACTTAAAGAGGAAGTAATATTTTTCCATTCTAATTTTCATACTTTAAAACTGGATTTTATGGCATTAGTTAATGATGTTGAGCTAAAGTTAGACATGCATATAGTAATAATAGTCAAAGAGAGAAAAATAGTAAGTAAATATAAAAGCAATACAGGTATATATTATGATCCTTGATTATGTTAACAATAGAATTTGTTTAATTATTTAAATATTGTTTCTTAGGAACAATGCATACATACTGTGTTTATCTGTCAAGTCAAATCTAGCATTTGGTTGTGTATTGATAAATGAAAATATAGTAGTTATTGTGCATTAAGTGTTTATTACCTTCTTGTAATAAAAAAAATTATTCCAGCTAAGAGCTTTTAATATTTTATTATACTAATATAATCATTCAACCTATGCAGCTAAAGCCCCGCAAAGTCCTTGAGGATTTGTTGCTTATGCATTAAGTGTATATTACCTTCTTATAACAACATAAAAAATAAAGACCTGTAGCTTTTTTCTTTTTCTGATAATACTACCCTGAAGTAAAATTGAATCATATTCTTGTAAAAGATAGATAAATGTACACTATATTGTAACTTTATAAGTGGTACAGAAATGAAGCACAGTAGATCATTACCATAATTGTATAGTAATAACCATAACAATATGTCCATTCATTTTCTTTTTCATTTATTCACAATTACCTTCCACTTTCATTTTCTCATTCATTCATCTTCTTATCTTCTTTTTCTAATTTCATCCACTTAGTATATACTACTTTTATTTCACTTTTTTACTTTCATTTTATCTTCTTATTTAACTAAAATAAAATCTAAACCCTTAATACTATCATCTCATATGTTTTCTTGCCTTTAAATCCAAATGGAAAATTTTCTCCTTTTGTTGTTTGAGTTTTCTTCTAGCTTTGTGAAAGTTACAAGCGTCAATTAATAGTCGCTATGCACTGGATCGATGATGGCCAAATATATAAATACAAAACTGAAGCACAGTAATTACAGCAACAATAATATAAATATAATAGCAGTAGGAATAAATAGTAAATTAAAGCAAGAAGCAATCACACCAGAGTTTTTATACTGGTTCGAACTTCCCATTCTACGTCCACTTCCAGACTCCTTCTGGATTTAACTAACAAACCTCCACACTTAACCTAGAGAAATACGTGTAACATCCCCCATTTGAAGGCCCAAAACTAACTGTTATGGATGCTGCAGTCATCCATAGTTATTAATTTTCGGTGACTAAATGCGGTAATGTTAAATACGTTGATATACCAGAAACACATGAATATGAACAAATTTAAACTAAATTTAAAACAAATTTCTCATTTCACTACAAATAGCATTTTAGATTCATTACATAATCTCATACGTAAGCCACGTTCAGAGAAATTACAATTTATTACAAAATACGCCAAAAGCGACATATGAAGACGCCCCTTTGGTTGATCAGAGTCTAAATATAGGTAATTAAACAAATTTTCCCTTATATGCAAATAACACGGCAGACAATAGATAGAATCTCTTAAATAGCTAGCTTGCCTCCTGCACGTCTCCGGAAGCTTATTCATCAACTAATAACCTGAAAACCCTTACCTTAACCTACTCAAATTAATTTTGAGCACCCAAGAGTTTAAGGGGAAAAACATAAACTTCGAGTCAGACAAAAAGTCTGGTGTGAATAATAATATACCATCTCGAACCAAATAGATATCTAGCGAGACCACGCCATTGAGCGGAACGGGTTTTCCCCTCACTAATACCTTAACCAAAAACTAATTAACCATATACTTGAAAGTCTTGAGGATCGTATACTATCTAACTTGTGTATAATATGCAAGCATATAAATCAATGCAATAGTAGATAATAAATAGTAAAATACAAAAAGCGTACAAACCAGAGTTTTAATACTAGTTCAGACCTCCCGCCCTACGCCCAGTCCCGAAGCTCCCCTTTGGTATTTCCTTTAAACAAATTACCCTCACTTCACCCGGAGGAATAGGCTAATACAAAAGTATCTCTGACAATCCTGTGTTCCAATAACACAGTTTTTGACTTATAGTACAAATCTTCCTATGATCTACTTTGAGTATATGAATATGAATGCTTTGAGTGGTAGGAAGTGATTCAACCAAAATACTATTTTGGTTATAATGGATTGAGAGTATGTAATCGGTGTATATGCAAGAGAGTGCTTAGAAATCAACAGAGTAAAGAATAGATTAATTCAAGTTCGGTGATTTCTACTTCTCAATCAAAGTGGTATTGTAGATTGAGAAAGTTGAAAATGAAAAATTGTTACTCTTTGAGAAAGTCTCTTTATTTTAATTGCTGCAACTCTTCATTGAAAGATGATTTCCTTTCGATTCAAAACAGAAGTGCCTTTTCAAATGTGACAGTTTTGCCCATGACAGACGTCTGTGGTAATCTCGGACGTTTGTGACTTGTTTAATTTTTAATCTGAGACTTGTCACGGACGTCTGTTGTTTTATCAGAAACATCTGTGAGGTGTAAAAACTGTTTTTCACCTTATTTTGATGTACATGAAATTGTGTATGCTCGTGTATTCATATATACTCAAGGAGACCTTAACAATATTATATCTAGGACTCTTTTATGGTAGAATAACCTTAGTATGGTCAATGAATCTTCGTTTCTCTTTGAATCTCAATATCTTCGAGCATGGTGTGTTCTTGAAGCATATACCTGCAATCTTGATAAGGTCTATATATGTATATGACTGTATAGTTGTTATATTGAAACATAATTTGGAGGTTCTAACAATCTCCCCCTTTTGATGATGACAACTATACAATCAAATATCTACTATACAGTGAAATATTAACTATACGACCAAAATATCAACTATAGAATGAAAGTATTATTATCTTTGTGTATGTTTATCTCCCCCTGTGTATACGCATCTCCCTCTATGTATATGCATATGCATAAATTTTCTCCCCCTTTGACATTATTAAAATGGAAGGAAACGATATACGATACATATATAAACAATATAAATGGTCATAGCATGTCATCATTTCAGATTATGAAAAATCAAATTTGAAAATTCAAGGCAAATTTTAGAAGGAATTGTAACAGAAGTTATATATAGGAAAACAAATTGGCATAAGAGTTTCAAAATAAAAGAAAACAAAGTTTAATTGTACTGATTTTGGGAATAAGATAGGCCTCCGTAGTTCTTGTAATACTCCCAGTAAGCGGATGGATCCTGCTCATATGTACCTAGCCATGGCGTCTGATCATGGTACTCCTCATCTTCGTTAATTGAAAGGCATTGAAATGCCATGTAAGATGGTTGTTGAAAATGTGGAGTATCAGAGACGTACATTTCATCACTGTCTTCTTCTTCTTCCCCGGCTTGTGTGTGCATTGGAGTCTTCCCTCAGTCACCTTTATCATGTGACTTTCCTTCGGGCGAGGCTTGAGAATGATAAACTGGTGTTTGAACCCGAGGTGGAGGTGTTGGGGAAGGCGAAGATGATGAGCGTGAGAAAGATCGACAACGTACTTTCCGCATCACTTTCCCTAAAGTGGAGACCACTTTGTCCAGAGTCTTCTCCATCTTTGTCATCCTAGTAAAGAAAGAGCATTCTAATCCGGTCATTTTTCTGTTTAAAGCTCGTTGATTGGACGTGATTATTTTTTGGTTTTTGATTGCCAAATCGCGAAGAGATTCATTTGGCGTTAGTTCAACCTGAGCTTCTTGAATTTCGGAGTTCGAATAATATTCGGTACCATGACTGGAGGAAGGTGGATGTTGGGAAGGATGAGGGGAGTAGGTTTATTGAGGAGCACTAGTTTGAGGAGGACCATGATGTTCTTGTTCTTGTTGTTGTTGAGTCCATTGGTTGAAGGGAATGATACGAGGTGGACTCTTCATAAGGTGCATCAGTGAAAGATATCATGGTCTGCTATCTTTGGTTGGAATTTCTTCGTATTGTGAGATATATGAAGAAACTCCAAGATTTTGCAAGATGCGCATTATGTATGGAGCATAAATAATGGAACGACAATGCATAAACCAAAATTCTTTAATTTGGTCATGAATAAATTTTTCCCAATTAACCGGTAGGCCAACAAATATGGCATACAAAGCTCTACGGTCATTGGGATAAATTTGTTCATGACTGCCTAGATGAGGAATGATGGTATTAATTATCATTCGATTTAATAGTCTAGCCCGTGGTCGAAGATAAATGGATATCCATTGTGGCATTATATCCTCTCATATTTGATGGGTAACTTCATCCCTAGGTAGAAGACTGTGATCCGGTATATCGGTTAAATCAAGCCCGTCATAAGAACATCCTAAAATACGACCAATGGTATACACATCAATTATAACTTCTTTCCCATAAACACTAGACCATAACCAACCATCATCATTCTCTGGATTCCAAATCTCTGAACTACATAGATTGGAGTAGAAGAGGTAAATAGCAAGAGGATCAATGATTACCTTATTCGCATCATAGCTAATCAAATTGCAACAGCCGGCATCCATAGTAATCCCTAAGATTTCATATTCCATAACATTGCCAAGGCGATAAAAAGGACCTGAGTGGATCTTCTTTTAGGTAAGCGCTTTGAATCTTTTGATTGCATTGGGATTATTGCGGAGCCAGTGGTTAATGTGAGCTTGTGTGACTGGTGTTGAGAGGAGGATAAAGATTGGCCTTGCTTTTGCTTCTTGGAGATGGTAACCTTCTTGGGAACCATTGATTTAAGAATTTTAGTGTTTTGAGATCTAGGGTTTTAGTAAATTGCATTTGAAATGAAGGTAAAGTGAAGAGAAAGGGAAAGTTTTTTATATACGGCTGTTGGATAATTTTTGCTAGAGCAGCGATAGACGTCTATGAGGAAGTCATTGACGTCTGTATCTTCAGTGAAAATGAGGCAGAGAGAGGCGAAAAATATCTATGATGGTTCCACAGATGTCTGTGGCTACAGAAGATTTAAACAGAGAGTCTTTGCAGACGTGTGTGAGTTTTCCACAGACGTCTGTGGTTATGGGAAATTTTTCCCATAACTGATCACAGTGTCTGTGATATGTAATTTCTGTCATCTGAAGGAAGTTTTTAATATGAATGAAAATATTTATTAAAATTTAAATATAACAAACAATATACATATCAATAAATAAATATGATGTGTAACATAAATTTTAATTTTTGTCGGATAATTCTGAATTATTGTTTTGTTGTATATCCCACGAATTTGGTTCAACTTTTGTATCGTCAAGTAATGGATTTAGTGGAGACCAACTTTGACGAGCTAGAGTGTCAATCCAAGCTTGGTTTGATGGTCCTGGTTTGCACAAATTTCTCGAAGTAATGATACGCGCTTTTGGAGTAGTTTCTTGTAATTGAGGAGACTTTTGATGTATGCAATTTTTTGTTGGTGAATGACCAGAAGTTGTTAGAATACATTTTTCGAGAAAATTTAGATGAGATCCTTGACGTCGTTGCTCATAATACATCTCACGTTGAATGCCCATCATTTCTTCTTGATAGTGATATATCTCATCGACTTTTTCGGTGAGAGATGTTGAGTTCAGATCAATTGATCGTTTAGCTTTCTTTCCTTTAGAAGAAAAGCCGGTGTGGTTTGTTGGTGATGCAACAATGTTTAGAGAGTCTGAATGAGTTGATGTCGGTGTGGATTTAGTTGGAGATACGTAAGTGCTATTTGACGAGGGGGATTTATAGTCGATAGTTGAATAGGTGGAGTCGTGGTCGGAAGGCATTGTATTATTTACTGTAGTAATTTGGTTGTGTTTATTTTTTAAAGTGGAATATAACTTAATTTATAAGATAAAATGTAGCTATATTTAGAAAAAGTAGTTGAGAAAAATGAGTTGACCCATAGGAAGTTAACAGATATTAGTTTGATTTAAATGGTTGTTATTAAAACAATATGTAGTTGTTGTTAATATCAAGTTATAAACCTAATTATTCAGTTAAAATTGCATATAACTATTACAAATTTAAGTGATTAAAACATTGTTTCTATAACTTTAGTTAACTAATTCGTTGAATGAACAAATTCTTAGATCCCGTCTTAACTTAATAAAAGTTAGTTCACTTAATGGTTTTGTAAAAATATCATCTATTTGATTTTCGGTAGTAACAAATTTTAGAGTTATTATTTCCTTTTCAACATTATCTCTCAGAAAATGGTGACGAATATCTATATGTTTTGTTCGTGAGTGAGTGATTAATTAGATTCTTAGATTAAATTTATAGCACTAGTATTATCGCAATATATTAGAGATTTGTTTATTATTTTTCATAGTCTTTAAGTATTTGATGCATATATATTACTTGAGCGCAAGCTAAGGCAGCAGAAATATATTCGGCTTCACATGTTGAAAGAGAAACACAAGTTTTCTTTTTACCAAACCATGAAACTAAAGATCGACCAATAAAGTGACATGTGTCACTTGTACTTTTTCTATTCGATTTACATCCACCAAGATCCACATCACTGTAAGATACAAGTTCAAACGTACTTCCTTTTGGATAAAATAGACCATAATATTTAGTGTTGGATAAATATAAAATCCGTTTAACTTCCCGATGATGTGATTCTTTAGGTTGTGCTTGAAATCTTGCACATAAACAAACACTAATAATAATATCTGGTCTACTAGCGGTTAAGTATAGTAAGGATCCAATCATGCTTCGATATAGTTTTTGATCGAACTGTTTTCGCTGTTCATCTTTGTCTAGATGAGTAGTAGTACTCATTGGAGTGGGTTTACTTGATACATTATCCATACCTAAACGTTTTAGTGATTCTTTACAATATTCTTCTTGATTTATAAAAATTCCATTATTTAATTGTTTTAATTGTAATCCTAAAAAGAAATTCAATTCACCCATATAAGACATTTCAAATTCATTTGTCATTGTTGTAGAAAATTCATTAGAAAATTCATTGCATAAATTTTCGTTAGTAGATCCAAATATAATATCATCAACATAAATTTGAACAATTAATATATCCTTCTATTCTCTTTTAATAAATAATGTTGTATCTGTTTTACCAATTTGAAAATCGGAATTAACTAAATGTGATTTTAATCGATCATACCAAGCTCGAGGTGCTTGTTTTAAACCATATAATGCCTTTTTAAGTTTAAAAACATGATCTGGATATTTTTCATGAACAAATAGTGGTGGTTGTTCTACGTAAACATTTTCCTTTATAAAACCGTTTAAGAAAGCACTTTTAACATCCATTTGAAATAGCTTAAAGTTATGATGACATGCAAAAGCAAGTAATATTCTTATGGCTTCAAGACGTGCCACAGGTGCAAAAGTTTCTTCATAATAAATTATTTCTTCTTGATTGTACCCCTACGCCACTAATCTTGCTTTATTACGTATAATATTTCCATTTTCATCGGCTTTGTTTTTAATAACCCATTTAGTTCCAATTACCGACTGATCATTTGGCCTTGGTACTAATTCCCAAACATTATTTCGTTCAAATTAATTAAGTTCTTCTTGCATTGCTAAAATCCAGAAATCATCATTTGACGCTTCCTTGTAATTTTTTGGTTCAAGATTAAATATAAATGCTATATTAGTCATTTGATTTATTTGTCTTCTAGTCGAAACTTTATTATCAAGATTTCCAATTATGTTATCAATAGGATCATCTTTTAAAATTCGGGGTGGTAATTTCAAATTACTGTTATTTTGATTATCATCGTTATTTTTAATTATAGTTTCAATGGCTTTATTTTGATTAGTTTCAAAATTTTCTTCATCATCTTTGTTTATATTTTTAAAGTTTTCATCAAACGAGACATGAAGACTTTCCTCTATAACATTTGTTCGTTTGTTAAAAATTCTGTAAGCTTTACTTTGATCGGAATATCCAACAAAAAATCCTTCATCTGCTTTTGAGTCAAATTTACCAAGATTATATTTTGTATTTAGAATAAAGCATTTTGATCCAAATATTCGAAAATATGATACTTTTGGTTTCTTTTTGTAGAACATTTCATAACACGTATTTTTAGTCATAGGTTTAAGAGTTACACGATTTAATACATAACATGCAGTAGCAATTGCTTCGGCCCAAAAATTCTTTGGTAAACCATTGCCATTTAGGAGAGTTCGAGCACATTCTTGAAAGGTGCGATTTTTTCTTTCAACTACACCATTTTGTTGTGGTGTTCGTGGAAATGAAAAATTATGAGTAATTCCCTTTTTATTACAAAAGTTTGTAAATAATTCATTTTCAAATTCTCCACCGTGATCACTTCTTATACTTTTTATTTTTAGATCCATTAGAGTTTTAATTCGTTTAGCAAAAATTTTAAACATTTCGAATGTATCACTTTTATGCTTTAAAAATAGCGTCCAAGTATATCTTGAAAAATCATCTACAATTACAAAGGCATATTTATTGTGATTTATCGAACATACTTGAGTTGGACCAAATAAGTCCAAATGAAGTAATTCAAGAGGTTGTTTAGTAGAGATTTCCTTTTTATATTTAAACGAGCTTTTCTTTAATTTTCCAAGTTGACATGCATCGCATAGATTTCTAACTTTGAAATTTATTTTGGGTAATCCTCTTACTAAATTGTTTTTAGCCAATTTCTTTATATATTTGAAGTTTATGTGACAAAATCTTTTATGCCATATACATGGATCATCATGATTTGCGGTTATTATGATTAATATTCATGTTTAGAATATAAATATTTCAATTTCTTGTTCGTTCAAAAATTAAAGTTTTATTTTGATCATAGATATTGCATTTATCTTTTTCAAAATCGATTTTAAATCCCTTATCGCATAATTGACTTATACTAAGTAAATTATGTTATAAATTCTTAACTAATAAAACATTTGGAATAATAGGAGAAGTAGATATACCGACATTGATAACGTTTCCAATTCTGATAACATATCCTTTGGAATTATCCCCAAAAGTAACCGTGCCACCGTCTATGTAAGTGTTGTTTGATAGCATGTGTGCGTTTCCCATCATATGTTAGGAGCATCCACTATCGAGTATCCATTTCTCCTTATTATTGGTTTTGTTTTTGGGTACCTGCAAAATAATAAAAAGTTTTAATTGGTACCCAATTTCTTCGTTAGGGTCCTATGTGTTAGTAGGAGAAGGTAGCCATACCCATGAGGGTTTGGAACCTTTAGAGATGTAATTCTTGTTATGAACAATATCTTTTAGATATATATCTATGTGTTTTTGTCTAATAATTTGTTATTTAGTTTAGGAATCCATATTTTAATCATTTTTGTTTCCTTATTTTCATATTTATATTTTGTTTTTCTAAAATTTGTATATATTGTACTATACTTCTTGAATCTTTGATTATTATTAGAATGTTTATGAATTTTTTCATTAAATCCTAATCCCTTCCTATTTCCTGATGGTTTTGAAATCTTTATCAAATTATCTAGATTTTGCTTTCCTTTATTAAATTTTGAAACATTATTAGTAATTTTATCTAATTTATTTTTGAGATCAAAAATTTCTAAATTAGCTAATTCTAATTTGTTTTAATTCATTCTTTTCTTTTTCAAGTTTATAATTCTCTATTTTTTATTCTTTATATCATGTGTTAAAGTAGCATTTTGAGATGATAATTTTCTACATTATTTTTGTGCTAATTCTAATTCTTCTTCTAAAATAGTTTTCTTGTCTTTTAACAATCCAATTTCTAATTCAACTCTATTTAATTTTCCCATATTTTCTTTACTTAATTTTTTTAATCCTCTATACTTGTCATCTAATTCTATACTAATTTCAAGAATTTCATCATATGTTAATTCAGGACGTACCTCATTTGTGTTAGCCATGAAATAAACATTTGCTTGTTCTGTGTCACTGCCACTATCGGATGATGAGCAAGAGTCGGAATCATCTCAAGTTACATGAAATGCTCTTCTCTTTTTCTTGAAATTTTCAAATTTCTTTTTCTTTTTCTCATTGTTGTTTAGTGGACAGTCTTTCTTCATATGACCAAATTTATCATGCTCGAAGCACTTCATTGATGTTTGATTTGAGGAATTTGTGTTGTCGTTGTTTTGAAATTTCGTCATCTTTTTGAACTTCTTGAACTTGTTGTAATTTTTGGCTATGAACACAATTCATCTTCTTCCAAGTCGGAGTTGTCGTTACTTACCTGAAATGCGCTGTTTTCCTTTCTTGATTTTGCTCTTTTCTTGCCTTTAAATTAGGTTCATACGACATCTGATTTCCTATTAACTCTTCGGCTTTGATTTGGGAAAGATCATTAGCCTCTTCAATGGATAAAACTTTTCTTTCCCATTCGTTTGTCAAAGAGTTCAAATTTCGTGTAACTAAATCAACATCAGTGAATTTTACTCCTAGTGCCATAAGATCGTGTTCTATAGTTTGAAATCTAGCATACATATCAATAATTGAATCATTTGATTTCATTATAAAAGATGAAAATTGAGTCTGTAGAATATAAATTTTTGTTTGTTTGACTTTGTTAGTGCCTTCATGGGTAATTTGTAATGTACGCCATATATCATAAGCAGTAGAGCAAAGCATGACTCGTGAAAATTC
This sequence comes from Allium fistulosum, assembly GCA_030737815.1. Lineage (NCBI taxonomy): Eukaryota > Viridiplantae > Streptophyta > Magnoliopsida > Asparagales > Amaryllidaceae > Allium > Allium fistulosum. The sequence goes on along the minus strand of CM060904.1, from coordinate 1,184,287,964 downwards.
ATTTTTATCAAGTGAGCAAAATAAAACATTCATAGCTTTGGCATTGTTAGATGTCTATGCTTTTTGTGCATTAGTCCATGTGCTAATATCAACGTCAAGTGTTTCATATTTATTTTGAGTTGCTAGCCATATATCATAAAGCAATCTTGATAAGGTCTATATATGTATATGATTGTATAGTTGTTATCATTGAAACATAAATTGGATGTTCTAGCAATACCGTGCACCTACATCCACAATGGTTAAAACATAACATAATATGATGATATGCAATTATACAATATATCCTGGATTTCTAGTCCCATTCATTCGACTATCTGTCTCAAGTTATAGTTTCTAGGGTCACTATTACCTATTAGTTTTCATGGGCTAACTAATAAACTGTTCCAAGCTTAAAGACTATCTGTCCTGTTTCATAGTTTTCATGGGATTACTTAGAACCTATTGCTGTCTACCAATAACATCATCCAATCATAATTTTTGTGGGCTGACTATGAACCTACTGGATTCTGCAATAACATCTCTTAGGTCATAGTTTTCATGGGCTGACTATGAACCTATTGATCTCTAGCAATAACCTATTCCGGACATTGTTTTCATGGGATCACTAAGAACCTATTGGCCCCTACCAATAACATTTCTCAAGGCATTGTTTTCATGGGCTATAACTTTTATAGGTATAGAATTAGGGTATCTAACATATTCCATTGCTTCTGAATGATGGTTTTCCTTTCCGTAGAGTGGTCATAATAGAGAAATGGACTTACGGTTAAAAAGTTATACGTGTTTTAAGTCTAATGCCCCCTCAGATGATCAGAGTGTAAATGTAGGCAATTAAACAAATTTGCCCTTACATCCAAATAACACAGTGGACAATAGATAGAATCTCCTAAATAGCTAGCTGGCCTCCTGCAAGTCTTCAGAAGCTTATTCGTCAACTAATAACCAGAAAACCCTTACCCTCAGCCTACTCAATTAATTTTGAGCACCCGAGAGTTTAAGGGGGAAAACATAAACTTCGAGTCAGACAAAAAGTCTGGTGTGAAAAATAATATACCATCTCGAACCATATAGATATCTAGCGAGACCACGCCGTTGAGCGAAACGGGTTTTCCTCTCGCTAATACCTTAACCAATAACTAATTAACCATATACTGTGCAACTACATCCACAATGGTTAAAACATAACATAATATGATGATATGCAATTATACAATATACCCTAGATTTTCCATCCCCATTCATCTGACTATTTGTCTCAAGTTATAGTTTCTAGGTCACTATTACCCTATTAGTTTTCATGGGCTAACTAATAACTTGTTCCATGCTTACGGACTATCTGTCCGGTTTCATACTTTTCATAGGAATACTAAGAACCTATTGGTGTCTACCATTAACATCATTCGATCATAGTTTTCGTGGGCTGACTATGAACCTACTGGATTCTCTAATAACATCTCTTAGGTCATAGTTTTCATAGGCTGACTATGAACCTATTCTATCAATAACCTATTCCGGACATAGTTTCCATGGGATCACTAAGAACCTATTGGCCCCTGCCAATAACATTTCTCAAGGCATAGTTTTCATGGGCTATAACTTTTTATAGGTGTAGAATTCGGGTATCTAACATATTCCATTGCTTTCGAATGATGGTTTCCCTTTCCGTAGAGTGGTCATAATAAGGAAATGGACTTACGGTTAAAAAGTTATACATGTTTTAATTTTTGAAAACATAGCTGGTGAAAGGGTACTAAAGCAGTAGTGGCAAAAGGGGGTTCCACCGACGTTGGAGAAAGAGGGTTCTCCGACGTTGGAGAAAGGGGGTTCCACCGACGTTGGAGAAAAGGGATTCCTCCGGCGTTGCACAAAGGGGGTTCCAACGACAGTGGAGAAAGGGGGTTCCTCCGCCATTGGAGAAAGGGGTTCCACCAACAGCAGAGAAAGAGGGTTCCTCCGACATTGGAGAAAGGGGTTCCTCCGACATGAGAGAAAGGAGGTTCCACTGACACTGGAGAAAGGGGTTCCATCGACAGTGGAGAAAGGTGGTTCTTCCGACATTGGAGAAAGGTGGTTCCACCGACATGGGAGAAAGGGGGTTCCACCGACATTGGAGAAATGGGGTTCCTCCGACATTGGAGAAAGAGGATCCACCGACATGGGGAGAAAGAGGGTTCCACCGATATGGGAGAAAGGGGATTCCACTGACATTGGAGAAAGGGGTTCCACTAATGGAGAAAGGGGGTTCCTCCGACATTGGAGAAAGGGGGTTCCACCGAAATTGGAGAAAAGGGGTTCCACCGACATGAGAGAAAGGGGTTCCACCAACATTGGAGGGGTTCCACCAACAGTATAAAACGGGGGTTCCACCGACATTGGAGAAAAAGGTTCCACTGACATTGGAGAAATGGGGTTCAGTGGCAGATTCGTAATTAACGTAAAAACCGCTATTTTGCTAAATAAAGTATATTATTTTCACCAGCTCCTATTCTTTGTCAAATTTCTATTGAATGGTGACTTCTTTAACCACTTTATTTTCAGAAAAACCGACGTAGTTCAGATTTTAATAATTTTAAATTATTTGCAACCCTTCAATATTTATTATTATTTTAATATAATTATTCTAGCTTAGAAAATTCATAATAAATCAAAAACACTAGGTAAAGATCTCTAAAATTTACCAAAAATCTGAAATAACATTTTATTTACCATATAAAATTTTGGAGAAAAATTCATTATTTTATTATTTTTAATAATTAAAATCCAAAATAAATACCCTTTTCACCTTAGGAAATTCATAAAATATTCATATTAATTCCGAAAACTATGAAATTAAAAATCCATCTCCAAATTATGTATACACAACATATCCAAAAATTAAGTCGTTTGGAGGACATTCACTAAGGTTTTTCCCTTAAAACCTATCATAATAATTTCATAAAAATTCCAATAAATCACCATTCATGCAAACAATGGTAAAATCAACCCTATCATCATCAAACAATGTGGAATACATCAAAAATCCAAAATTTAACACATATGAATTAGATGGACACTATTATTCACCTTGTTTTGAGAAAAAGAGTTGAGATTTGAGTTGTTGATTTGATTTCCATTAGCTTTAATTTGATTCTCTAACTTCTCTTCCTTTAAAAGCTTTAGCAATGGCCTCTACTTTGTTTAAGTTTTGTATGGATGTAAAAAATAATAAGAATATGAGGGTGGAAGGATTTATCTTTAGGAAATAAAGTTTATTCCTATTTTGCCCCTCTCATAAATCCTCGTACTTATGTTTAAGTTAAAACAATCTTATATGTTGATTAGTTAAGGCCTAACCCAATTAATTATCAAATCTCATCTATATTTCATGCCACACATTATTCTGTTTAATTAATCTAATTAAATCTCCTGAATAATATTAAAGAAAGGTTAGGGGTGTTACAACAGGTTTTACAAACCGCCTGAGCTATCGAACAGGACTTCTATATTACAAACCTCCTAAGCTGCCGAATAGGACTTCGTGCCTGAAAAACTCCAATAGGCCTTCGACTACAAATGGTAGTAAGTTTCTTGACTGATTGTGTTCTAGATAACATGGATAAGTCTATTAAGTACACCCTTCCTATAATATCCTTGAGGCGATGATTTGAACATGTAATTGTAGGAAGTAAATAGTTTAGAATATTTGTAATTTACAAGTGCATATAGATTAGAAAGATAGAAAGAATTAGTTCTTGATTTTGTTAAAAGTAAAAGTGAATTCTCAACTCCATTTATAGATTTGAGAAGTTCTAAATCAATAGTAGTAACCATTGGAGAGAACTATTCAAAGTAGAGGATGCAACTATTGAAGAAGAGGGGATATGTCTTTTCAGAAATTCAAATAAAAAACCTGGTTACAGGCATCTAGACGTCTAGATATTTTGTACCAAACATCTAGATTCAATATAGACATCTATTATGAAAAATCCAGACGTCTAGATTTGAACTAAAAAGTACGTTGTTGTTTCAATATGACCAGACGTCTATGATGAAAATGTCAGACGTTTGATGTTGAACTAAAATGTTCCTTAAACATCCATGATGAAATATCAAACATCTGATGTTGAACTAAAATGTTCCTCGAACATCTATGATGAAAGTTAGACTTCTGGTCTTGAACTAAAATGTTCCTCGGACATCTATGATGAAAGTTAGACTTCTGGTCTTGAACTAAAATGTTCTTCTTCCTTTTAAATGTTATATTTTGTTTATAAAATAATATTTTGACTATTTTCTTTTGAATGCATATATTATAAGATAGTCATATTATGAAAATAGTTTCAAAATATATTTGTGTGCGTATGATCATCAAATTAGAGATTGTACATATAATCTAGACCAACAAAAATAATATACAAACTTTATTTGTTTTCTTTAGTTTTAGCCCGATTTCGATGTCGATCGTTATATCTCCTTGTATATATTCCTTCGGCTTATCTCCGTCATGTATATCTCTTATTGTATTTCCATGTATATACTTTGGCATATACCTACAAGTTAGCTTAGATGTTCATTGACATAATTGTATAGTTTTTGTCATTAAAATCCAAGAAGAGAGGTCGAACACTTTGGTTATAGTCGTAGAATTAAATTTTCCATCATTCATAGAATGCACCACGGTGTTTGGTATGTAATATTTTATTTTATTCTATGTTTGTTTGGTAGAATGGAATTAGGGTTAGCTCTTTCAAAGAATTAATATGTAAAATAAATCATTACTTAGTCTCTAATAAGTGGTCATTTAAAAAATATCATTCTTCCAAAAAGTTATTGTAGTTGTCATCTTTAGTTGTAGGTAATCTATTCGTTAAAATGTTGAAGCGAGGAAATTGGAAGGGATTTTGATTCAACATCCATGGTAATTTCAATACACATGCCTTTGATTTATTTTAGAATTTATTATATTTTTTATCCCTTTTTCATCAATTCCGATTGATTAAATTTTTGTATCTATTTAATTGGGTTATTGTATCTATATTATCAATTTTTGTTTAAATTGATTTCTCTTTTTTACTTTCATTTCCTCATATGTTCTGTCTAAAATAAGATCTTTAATCCTTAAATAATGTATTCTTCAAACTTTTTTAACTTTTAAATCTAAATGGAAAGTTTTTTCCTTTTGTTGTTTATGTTTTCTTCTAGCTTTGATGGTAGTCACTGAATTCTCTCTTCCTTCTTTCAGGGCATGCGCCATGGTTTTGGATATGTAATACTTTATTATGCTTTATATTGGGTTGCCATATAGGAATTAGAGTTAATTTCTTAAGAAAATTACTATGTAAAATAAAAAATTTGTTAGTCCCTAATTAGTGATCTTTTTTATAGAAGCATAATTAAAAAAATCAAGTTGAAAGATGCCATTTCCTTAAAGTTAATGTGGTTTTTGTTTAGTTGTATGTATTTTGTTCTCTGAAATGTCAAAATAAAGTCTCAACTCATTTATCCTTTTACTTTCATTTCCTCATCTTCTCTATCTGAAATAGAATATTTAATCCTTAAATAATATCTTCTCTTAGCCTTTTTACCCTTAAAATCCAAGTGAAAAGTCTGCTCCTTTTGTTGTTTGTGTTTTCTTGTAACTTTGATTGCAATCATTTAATTCTCTCTTCCATCTTCACCATGTTTTGGGTATGTAATATTTTATTTTTCTCATATAGTTTGCCTTATAGGGATCATGGTTGACTTCTTAAGAAAATTATATGTAAAACGAAACATTACTTGGTTTCCAACAAGTGATCGTTCTAATAGAATCATGATTAGAAAAATCATGTTGAAAGGTACCATTTTCCAAAAAGTTAATGTGGTTGCTTTTCTTTTATTGCAAGTAATTTGTTTGTTGAAATATCAAAGTAAAGTCTCAATTCATTTCTCCTTTAACTTTCATTTCCTCATCCTCTGCCTCTAAAAGAAAATCCTGAATCCTTAACTAATATCTTCTTCTAACTTTTTTAACCTTTAAATCCAAGTGGAAAGTTTGCTCCTTTTGTTATTTGTGTTTTCTTCTAGCTTTGATTGCAGTCATTGAATTCTCTCTTCCATCTTTCATGGCATGTGCCATGGTTATGGGTATGTAATATCTTATTCTTCTCTATATTAGTTCGAATTATGAGGATTAAGCTTGTATATACCACTAGAAGAGATTTTAACAGTTTATATAAATCTAGACTAAGATACTATGAATCATACTACATAATTATGCCATCTTGGTCTTCTTTTTTTCGAGTACGTCTCCTTGTTTGATTGATCTTTTCCCGTGCAAGTGGTTAGTAAACACAATATAATAATGTATAGTTGACACTATAAAAATACCAAAATATGAGGTTCTAACATTCCATTTGCATGCCGCCGCCGCTACTATACTTCGACCGCTGCCGCATTGCTACTGCCACCTCCCCAGATCTCGAAGACCCTCATGCCCCCGACCTCGCCGCTTACGATGGCTCCACGATCGAGAATGAACCCATCGAAGTCGGTTCTGTTCATCTCGACCTAGTCGTCACCGTCGTCGATGCCAGTCCACCAGATCATAGCCCATGTTATCTTCCACACCTTTGCTTCATCGCCACCGCCCTACAATCAACGTCGACGATGAAAAAGCTAAATCAAGCCGCGACGTTCACAATAACTTCACCACCACCTTGCCTTAAACCACCACAATCTGACCGTCAGAATACTCCACTCACCCTCACGAACATTTTCCTTATTGGGACCATCACCAGAAATGGCCTCTAAAGGCACCGATGAACCTAGGGAATTAGATTTAGAGGCTAGGGTTATGGTATGGGAAAATGAATGATGGGTGAGGGTCCTTATATAGGAATTTTAACTTACACTATTCAAGCCAAAAAAACAAGAACTCCAATCGAGGCGTTCTCACTGGCGTTCCTAGCCAAATATCCCCATTTTAAACTCAATGGAACTATTTCTGGGACCTAATTCCAACATATACAAAAGTTAACCTTTTCAAGTCGCTCGATTTTACTAATCGAACTCGACCTTCTAACTACAAACCAAATAATCAGAATATATCGATGCTTATACTCATTCTCACTCGCGCGAAACATCCGGACCCAATGGAAATAATCCTGACTCCTAAAAAGTTCATCTACAAAAATCCAGTTTTTCAGCTCATCGATAAAGTAATTCAATTAAATACTTAAAAATCCGAAAATTTAAATATTCAGAGCAGCCTAAAAATACGGGTTGCTACAAGAATTCTCTCTAAACTTGATTGAATATTCATGAACTCTAATGCTCATACAGATGGCCAAATATCTCTTTTGAAATTCTACCGCTTATTCAGACCACTTTCCATTAACTATCCTTTAGCCTCCCTCACATCAAACCTTCCCCTCTTCATCTAAGTATTTCAACTCATGGGTTGATCACCATGAATTCCAAAACATAGTTGCTAAATCATGGTCCATCACTGCACAAGGCAACCCCATATTCAAACTTCAGCTAAAACTCAAAAACACCAAACTAGCTCTTAAAGGGTGGAGTAAGGAGCTATTTGGAAAAGGCAACAAACTCTCCACCAAATAAAACAATAGCTCGAATAGGTACAAATTGGTTTGATAAGCAATGGAAATAACATTTTTCTCTATATGCAGGTTCATATGCTCTCTGAAGAGCTAGGTTTAGCCCTTCAGATTGAAGCAAGCATAATGAGGCAAAAATGTAAGGAAATGGGATCAGTAAGGAAAGCAACTTCATTTTATCGCAGTTATCTAAAAACCAAAAACAACATGAAAATCTAATGGTTCCAACAATCTTCATGAAGCTCATACTACTGTCAGTAGTGTGTTTGTTAATCATTTTAGCAACCTTTTGAGTAGCGAGGATAATCAAGCAATTAATACTAAAGAAACTGATTATAAATGTTTTCCCAACCATATCTTTTGATAAATCTAAAGACTACAACAAGAAATATTTGATGAATAATCAAGCAAGCACTCTTTTCCAACCCAAAGAAAGTGTAGGGGGCCCTGACGGCTTCAATTCTAGCATTTTCATTGCCTGTCGGGACATAATATGCAAAGACTTCCACAAAGCCATCCATAGCTCTTACAAAAGCAGTAAGATGCTAGGTAGTATCAACTCAACTATCATTTATCTCATTACTAAAATCAAAACCCCGCCAATGCAAGTCATTTTACGCCTAATAATTATTGCAATGCTATTTACAAAGGCTTTAAAAATTTCTAGCTATGATAATGAAATAAGTTTTTCCAACCTTAATATCTCCAAATTAAAGTGCTTTTTTATTACCATTGTGGACAACATTTTATTAACTCATGATTGATTAGAGGCTATGATGGCTGTTGAAATTGATACCTGAATTCCATCTGAGAGCAGCAGTTGAAGAAGAAAAGGAAGGATTCACGGAGGAGGAGAAGTAGGCGAAGCCCTAGGAGCAGAAATTGAAATCACGTTTTGAAGAGGAAGCGCGGAGGTGAAATGCTAGGGCTTGGAAGGATTTGGAGCGGTAGCATGAGATTTGGGGAAGATGTGGAATCTTCATTCGGTATAGTGAAAAGTGAAGAATGCCGAACCAAATCGTGCCGCTCCAGATTTTGGTTCGGTGATTTGGTGAAGAAGAAGATGCCGAACGAAATATCTCTTTCGTTGTTAGAGCATGCCGGTCCAAATCATAACAGACAAAACCATGTGTGCTATTTGCCAGACCAGATGAATTCCGAACCAAGTAGTGGCACTCCAGATGTTTGGTTTGGGAATTGGGAGATGCCGGTCCAGACTTGAAGTCCACTGTACCGAACCAGATTGATATGGGCTTTGCCGGTCCAAATGGATGTCGAACCATTTTTGTTGTTTGCCGAACCAAACCCCAGGGCTACATATAGAAGCTACCCCTCCTCATATCTTCACTCTATAAATAGTGGAGCTTTTGGACAACAATGGCAGTCATCCTAGAGAGCTGAAACTCTACAGAATTTTGTATGTATTGTTAATTCTTCTTATGTATAGCCTCCAAAAGTGAATCAATCTTGTAACTCTAATCTTCCAGTGATTAATAAAATCTCCTCTCCCCAAGTGGACGTACACTGCCTCACGGTAGTGGAACCACTATAAATACTGGTGTTATTTATTTTTCTACATTGCATAGATCTATGACTGTCTGTTCTGGTGTTTATCTCAGTTTGTTTCGTCTCACTACAATCACGATCCAGTTGTTTTCCGCTGTGTTGGGTTTTTTATTCCCTTAGACTGATCACCTGAAGGGAATTTCCCTAATAGTCTGGTATTAGAGCCACACGTTGATTGAGGAGTGTTAGATGCTATGGCAGGAGATGAAGCGACTCTAGTTGTTAGAAGACCCTATACTAGAGGGATGTATATCGCTTCAAGATCACAGTTGGCAATTGAGAAATGGAATGGGGATAAACACTTCGAGAAGTAGAAATGGAGGATGAAGGCTGTTCTAATGAGGAATGAAGTCCATCCAGTAGTGTTTGCCACTGAGGAGTTGACGGCTGACATCTCAGTCGCGGAAAGGAAGGAGACGGAGAAATGGGCGTTTACTACTTTACAACTAGCTATGAGAGAGAATGTCATCTCAGAGATTAGCAGTGAGACCACTGCTGGGGGCAATTGGACCAAGCTGGAAAATCTCTACTTGAAGAAATCTCTGACTAACCGTCTGATATTGCTGAAGACATTTTTCACCATACGGATGAGAGAGGGTACTTCAGTGAAGAAAAATCTTAATTTCTTTGATGATCTCGTGATGAAGATGAAGACTGTTGACTTGAAGATGGATGAGGAGAAAATGACAATTATTTTTTTGTGTTCTCTTTTGGGGCGATACGTAGGTTTTGCTAACAGCCTTATCTTCGCTAGAGACACATTGACAGTGGAAGATGTGAAGTCAGGCCTTCTATCTGAGGGTTTGAGAGATCACATGAAGGAGATAAGTGAAGGAAGTAGAGTTGGAAGTAGTAATCACGGCCTGTTTGTTAAAAGAGGAAGAGATGACAAGAAGAATTGGCACTCTAGAGGGCGTTCCAAGTCCAGGAAGCCCAGTAATGGTAGGAGAGGAAAGTCTAAGGACGAAAAGTGCTTTATCTGCAAGAAACCTGGTCATTGGAAAAAGGATTGTCCAGATTTGAAGAAGAAGGAAGAAGACGGATCTTCATCATTTGTAGTGGAGAAGTCTATATCTGACGACGTGTTGTCTACAGCTGTGTCGGATGTCTCAGACCATTGGGTGCTGGACTCGGGGGCGTCTTTCTATATGACGCCTAATATGGATTACTTCAGTTCTTTCGTTGGACGAGGGGGAAGCTCTATTCTTATGAGTAATGATGCTAGGTGTAGAGCAATGGGTGAAGGTACAGTGATGATCAGGATGTTTGACGGAGTGATACGCACTTTGACATGTGTCCGGTATGTTCTAGGTCTTCGGAAGTCCTTAATTTCTTTAGGACAATTGGCATCTTTGGGAGGTGCACTAGTTCTTATGAAATGAGATGTGTTCCGAAATTTGTATTTGCTGAAAGGAACCACAGTTCTTGGAGAGTCGTGCATTGGAGTAGATAGTTCTCGTGCTTTGGATGCCATAAAGCTTTGGCATCTCAGGTTGGATCATATTTCAGAGAAGGGATTAGAGTTATTTCGGGGACGGAAGATGATCAAAGGAGGAAGCTTCGACAAGATGGACTTTTGCCAGGAGTGTGTGTTAGGCAAGCAAACTAAAGTATATTTTGGAGTTGGACTCCATGAATCGAGGCGAGTACTTAAGTATGTGCATATAGATGTTTGAGGACCGGTTGCTACTCCTTCTCTTAGAGGAGTAAAGTATTTTATCTCATTCATTGATGACTTTTCTCGGAAAGTATGGGCGTATGTGATGAAGGCCAAATCAGAGGGTTTTGAGAAGTTCAAAGACTGGAAAGCGCTTGTTGAGAACCAATCTGGTTCTTGGTTGAAGGTGCTAAGATCTGATAATGGCGGTGAATTTGTCTCTAGGGAGTTCCTCGACTTTTGTAGACAGCATGGCATTCGGAGACATTTCACTACACCCAGCGATCCGCAATCTATTGGGGTTGCAGAAAGGATGAACATGACTCTACTGGAGAAGGCTCATTGCTTGAGATTGAAGGCGGGCTTGTCTAGAGGCTTTTGGGCCGAGGCATTATCAACTGCGGCACATACCATAAATTGAATTCCGTGCTCAACCATAGATGGGAAGATTCCAGAGGAAAAGCAGAGAGGTAAAGCAGTGTATCTTGGTTACTTCCGAATTTTTGGTTGTTCTGTGTATGTTCACCATACAGATGATGACAAGTTGGAGGATAGAGCATACAAGGGCATACTAATGGGAGACACCGATGGTATCAAAAGGTATCGAATTTGGAATCCTATTGATTGGAAGATTGTTCATTCCAGGCATGTTACTTTTTATGAGTCTACTATGTTCAATCCGAAGGAGAAGCTACCTACCACATCAGAAGATTTTGATAGGCCTAAGGAGATGGAAGAAGTTCCCGTGTTCCAGCCAAATAGTAGAGGTGTTATTGATGTTGTCAAGGAAAACGCAGTTGATGAAACATCACAGGATAGTCCATAGGTACCTTCTAGTAGTGCTGGTGAAGTGCATGAATTTAGAGGAAGTTCAGTCCAAAGTGAAGCTGAAAGGAGTTTAGGCGAAGCAGTACCTACCTGGGTCAGCCGTAGGACTATTAGACCGCCCAAAAGGTATGGTGATTGGCAGTTTGCGAACCTTAGCCTTGGTGATCAGTTTGACTATGCCCTACATGTGGTTCATGAGGAGTCGCTTGACCTTGATGAAGCTTTGAAGTCATGTGATAGTTCGAAGTGGATGTGCGCTATAGAAGAGCAGTTAGAGTCGTTGAAGAAGAACAAGACTTGGGATTTGGTACCACCTCCTCAAGGAAGCCGAGCCATAGGTTGCAAGTGGGTGTTCAAGGTGAAGGATGATGGGAGATAAAAGGCTAGACTAGTTGTTAAAGGGTTTTCACAAAGAAAGGGATTGGAGTATGATGAGATATTCTCTCCAGTAGTGAGGCATACGTCCATCCGCATTTTGCTCTCTATCGTCGTAGCTCATGACTTAGATCTTGAGCAACTGGACATGAAAACCGTTTTCTTGCACGGAGACTTGGATGAGACCATCTACATGAAGCAACCAGAAGGATTTGTTGTAGATGGGAAAGAAAATTGGGTTTGCAAATTGAAGAAGTCATTATATGAACTTAAGCAGTCGCCTAGACAATGGTACAAGAGGTTTGACTCTTTCATGCTTTCACTTGGTTTTGATCGTAGCATCAAAGATGCTTGTATGTATTTCAAGCATTTAAAGAATGGTAGATGGGTGTACCTACTCTTGTACGTGGATGATATGTTGATTGCATCCAAGAATAAGGCTGAAATCTATAGTTTGAAGCTAAAGCTAAAAGCGGAATTCGAAATGAAGGACCTTGGAGAAGCAAAGAAAATTTTGGGTATGGAAATCCAAAGGGATAGAAAGCTAGGACTTTTGAGCCTCACTCAAAAGGAGTACATTCGAAAGGTGCTTGCTCGGTTTAGCATGGAAAAAGCAAAGGCAATCAGCACACCCATGCCTTTGCACATACAGCTTTCTAGTAAAGGCTCTCCGATCTCGAAAAAGGACAAGGCTTATATGATGAAGGTCCCATATGCAAGTGCAGTTGGCAGCTTGATGTATGCCATGGTCTGCACTAGACCTGACATTGCACAGGCGGTTGGATTGGTAAGTAGGTTCATGGAAAATCCAGGAAAGACGCATTGGGAAGCAGTAAAGTGTATCTTCAAATACCTTAGAGGAACTCCAAACCATGGACTTGTCTTTGGCGGCAGAGGAAGAGATTTCAGCTTGGTTGGATTTTGTGATTCCGACTATGCCGATGATAGAGATCGAAGGAAGTCAACCTCTAGATATGTGTTCACCTTTGGTGGGACAACGATCAGTTGGAGAGCGAGGTTGTAGACGATTGTGGCTTTGTCTACTACAGAGGCAGAGCTCATAACTGCGGTTGAAGCAGCTAAGGAGGCACTTTATTTAAGGCGATTGTTGTGTGATTTGGGCTTCGCATACGAAGGAGTGAATGTGCATTGTGACAGTCAAAGTGTAATTCACTTAGCTAAAAATCTGGCATTCAGCTTGAGGACGAAGCATATTGAGGTGAGAGAGTCTTTCCTTGTCTTGATGAGTGAAGAGAAGCTAGTTCGTCTTCAGAAAGTTCACACAAAGGAGAACGCAGCAGACATGTTTACCAAGTCATTGCATGTTGCTAAGTTCGAGCATTGCTTAGACTTGATTCGCTTAATGAAGTGCTAGGTGGCACGGGGGGAGAGTTGAGATGGTTCATAGAGACGTTTGTTTTCATGGTGGAGATTGATAGGTTCTACATGGACTGGGTACTTCGAACACTTTGTTGATGGGCGGTGGCCTTGCCGGAGTTTGCTGACAGAGTGTAATGGGTGATGGCATTGCCAAAGCTCCTTGGGTAAGTATCCATTGCTTGGAGCATAAAGGTGTAGATGGATTTGGATGACTTGTATGGAATTTGGTATCAAGGTGGAGATTGTTAAAATTGATACCTGAATTTCATTTGTGAGCAGCAGTTGAAGAAGAAGAAGAAGGAGTCGCGGTGGAGGAGAAGCAGGCGAAGCCCTAGTAGCAGAAACTGAAATCACGTTGCGAAGAGGAAGCGCGGAGTTAAAATGCTAGGGCTTGGAAGGATTTGGAGCGGTAGCATGAGATTTGGGGAAGATGCGGAAGCTTCGTTCGGTATTGTGATAAGTGAAGAATGCCGAACCAAAACGTGCCGCTCCTGAATTTTGGTTCGGCGATGTGCTGTTTGCCGGACCAGATGAATGCCGAACCAAGTAGTGCCACTCCAGATGTTTGTTTCGGGAATTGGGAGATGCCGGTCCGGACTTGAAGTGCACTGTGCCGAACCAGATTGATATGGGCTTTGCCGGTTCAGATGGATGCCGAACCATTTTTGGTGTTTGCCGAACCAAACCCCAGGGCTACTATGCAGAAGCTACCCCTCCCATATCTTCACTCTATAAATAGTGGAGCTTCTGGACAACAATGGCAACCATTCTAGAGAGCTGAAACTTTGCAGAATTTTGTTTGTATTGTTAATCCTTCTTATGTATAGCCTCCAAAAGTGAATCAATCTTGTAACTCTAATCTTTCAGTGATTAATAAAATCTCCTCTTCCTAAGTGGACGTACACTGCCTCGCGGTAGTGGAACCACTATAAATACTGGTGTTATTTATTTTTCTACATTGCATAAATCTATGACTATCTGTTCTGGTGTTTATCTCTGTTTGTTTCGTCTCACTACAATCACGATCCAGTTGTTTTCCGCTGCGTTGGGTTTTTTATTCCCTTAGACTGATCATCTGAAGGGGTTTTCCCCAACAATAGCAACTATCTCAGTCCTATGTGTTGTCCAAAAATTGATCTCATGAAAACCTATGACACAACTAACTAATGAGCTATCTCCTATATGCTTCAGAAAATGGCCTTTCCTTCAATATTTAGTAAGTTGATAGAAGCTTGCATTACCATAATCAGGTTTTCAGTTTAAGTTAATGGGCAAGTGTATGGTTATTTTGAAGGAACATAAGGTCTTAGGCAGGGTTATCCTCTGAGTTCATATTTTTTTAAACAATTATGGAACTGTTGACATTTCTTTCAGTCACATGTATTCATCAAAGAAGATAGACTATCATTCAAAGTGAAAACATCCTAATGTAACAAGTTTATTTTTTGTTGATGATTTAGTTATATTTTCAAAGTCAAACTCCTTATGTCTAACTAACATTAATCTAACTATGATGATGCATTACTAGTTTGCAGATGAATCATTGCAAATCCTTTATATACAAAAGTGGCTTACCTCATCTGAAAATGTCTCAATGGGTAAGAACCCATAACTTCCAATTAACTACTAATCGCATGTTATAATTGAGAATACCTCTTATAATTTCTAAAATTAGGAAGTATCACTATTTGGAATTGTTTTAAAAAATCATCAAAAGGTTATCAATGTGAAACAACAAGTTATTATGTCATGTAAGAAGGCTGACCATTATTAGATCCATTACTTTATCCACGTAAGTGTATTATTCTAGAAGTTTTATATTGCCAAAGAAGTTTCTTTGTGTGATTGAACAAGCTTACAATCGTTTATATGGTCAAGGAACCCATTCTCTATGAAAACAATCGTAATTTCCTTCAAAAAACTCAATCTTCCTTAAAGCGTGATGGGTTAGGCATAGTCAATCTGATTAAGTGGAACATGGTGATGAATTCGGTGCATTTAAACAACATCTTAGGGAATAACAACTCTATATGGAAGCAATGGTGTCTCAAGCAATATATAGGGAATAAAGACTTCTAATCGACTAAGAAAAGGCAAAATATAAGTTGGGTTTAGAGAAGAATTCTTGAAAGTAGGGAAAATATGAAGCATTTCATCCGACTGGTTATTCAAACCAACTTGAATGCTTCATTCTAAAACTATCCACGCGCTTCAAAGGGGATAATTTTGAAGAATGAGCTTACTTATCTTAAGCTTGTTTAAATGGAATTCCTTCAAATGCCAAAGCTTTTGCCTACATTCTTGATAGGACCATGGTCCTTCCATTCAGCAGTAGTATACATGTTATATTACTGTGGAGCTGTGTTGTGTCTTCCTCCCTTATGATTCAAGAGCATGATACTATTATGCGGCGTTCTCCACCTTCAACTCATTACATTAAGTTCATTTACAAGCTTCTGTGTAATCATAAAATCAATGATTCCTGGTATAAGAGAACATAGGACAATTTTGAAATGCAAAGAGAATTTTTTTATGTGGAGGATTATTTAGAATGCAATTCTAACCCAAGATAAACTTTGCCATAGCGACTTGCTATTAATGTCTTCCTGCACCTTATGTGAACATTTCAATGACACAAATAACCATTTGAACTTTCACTACTAATTTACATATGGAATATGGTCTAAATTGCTAGCTAAAAAAGGTCATCACGGTTCTAATAGATATTGTACTGAGGAATGATTTACTATTTTCCAAGCGACGAGATGGAAAAAATTCAAAGCTGACACTTTGTTGCTTTCGCTCAAAATCTTCTTGCTTGAGATTTTAAAAGAAAGGAACCCAAGCTACTTTGGAAAGGTTAAAAGAAAAGGAGAACAAATACTGTGGTCGTGTGTTAGAAGTATAAAAGCAAGAATTATAGCATGGTGAGCTAGTCAATTGTCAAGTGTTAATGACAGATGTATTTATGAAAGATGGCTTGAATTTTGTTTGTAACCATCATGCTTTTTATAACTTCTTTTTTTATTTAATAAAAAAAGGTTAGAGACCACTATTAAAACTCTTCTTAAAGTCCAAAAAAATTATTGGCTAGAATTTTCAATCAAAATTTTTTACTAAGCTTATTTTTTATGAAATTTATATCTTCCTTTTGCAAATTCTTATACTCAAATATTTTGTTTCATGCACATAGTTTTCTTATGTAGGTGCACTCAATCCATTACAAATTTGTCGCACTCTAGTCAGAAATAATCGACTCATCTTTTGGAATATGCTTTCGGGTCTAAATATTTCTCATAATTCGTCATTTAGAATTGTTGAAAACTAATTTTGTTGGAACTTCCACACTTATTAACACCGGTACGTATGGAACGTCTGTTGGACGTGTGCAAAGAAAAACGTGCATTGACTCATTTTTAGTGCAAAGAAATACGTGATCCAACTTTTTTCCATTGGACAATTATAACAACACATAAGAAATTATTTTATATTTTGGTGCATCAACCAAGAACTTAAGAACTCATGATTATTTTGGCATATAAATACAATTATCATACACACTAAAAAAATGAGATGTCTAATTTTGTAAAAAAAGAAATTCTTCACATTTAGAGAATATCTAGAGTAGCATTACTTTAAAGTATTTATTATCTTTAGTTTAGTAAAATATTTTTTGATATAGTTTTGTTATTCCCAAAGCTTCAAAACTAAGAACGTTACAAATTCAAAAGTATAAATATCATCAACAACTTATATAAGTCAGTCGATAAATACATCAAAGTATAGAAGCCTTGCGTGTAAACATAATCAAAAATATTATAATACAAAATAACCAACAAAGTATTCAGGTTACAAATTTGTTCACACTAACTATAAGTACAATTAAAAATCATAAAGCAGATTATGATTCTTTCTCTTCTTCTTAACAGATTTCAAAGTGAAGGCATCATCTAGCACTAATTTTGAGATGAAGGACATAAATGATTCCAAAGGCTGCAAAAAAGAAGGAAAACTTATTAGTAAGTTAGGAATTGAAAGTAAAATATTAGTGGATTACATTTTCTTGATTATAACGTGCCAAAGTCAAAAAATGCATGTATAAATTTTGAAGTATATGTAAAATGAGAATGTTGTTCGGTCTAGAATCATGTTACAAACAATATAAGGAATACAAAGCAACTAAACAGAATGAAGTAGGGTAACATGTGTCTAAATGAAAAAATATGGATCCACTTATCCAAATATAGAAACCGCTATTATAACAAATAATTGTTAGCCTCAGCAAAATGTCAAAGAATAACTCATTAACCTATAAACAACAACATGCATATTTTGACCTATGCAATGACATCTGCCTTCAGCTAGGTTTTAAATCCATATCATGAATAACTACTGTCATTAATAAATATAGATAATATTTGACACATGTATTATACATAGAATAAATGTATGGTCACTACCATGAAATTCTTTTGTATCATATATCTGAAGAGTTGTAATTATAAGATACCAAGCTATCCAATTGCAAGAACAAATGAAAAATGACATATTATTGATTAACAGAACAATTAGTATTTTAAAATACAAATCTAATTCAAGGAAAAAACAAACACATCTTATATGGTAAGAAATAAAAGAAACGACAAAAAAAGCAATTATGGAAGAAATCTTTTATGCCTTTGAAAAATGAAACATGTGAGAAATTTTCAAATTATATATAAGATACAGGTTTAGATATATTGCATATAAAACATGTCATACTGCAAGTCCTCACAGTTCGGATCAGTAGTTTGCAGAGGAAAAGGTGAGTTTTTACTTCTTTTTGTTATGATAATTTCAAGTGGAAAAGTTAATGAATATTCCTTACACATGAAAATGCTACACAATATATAAAAATGTTATATATTCAAATGTTATTTTAATAGAACACTCTTATTGTAAATGGTAAATCAGATTAATTAAAATTTAATTGATAGGACAATTGAGTGATATCAAAATAATGAATCAATCGTCTGAACATGCATGCATCAATTTTGGTAAATTTGATTTTTTTACTTATTACATTAAAATTTATAACTTAAGGGAATTTCTTCGAGAAGCAATCTCAATCAAAAATATTCAATGAAACCTCATAGAGCCATAGTAAAATCCACAACTTTCTCTCCATTTATATGCATAAATTACTAAACATACATTATATATGAACTTTTGAGCTCTAGTTATAGGTTTTCATACATAAGATGCAAAGACTTTGTTTATGCATGTGTACACATACATAAATACACACACTTTAGTTTTACCTTGATCCAATTGTTAATATATAAATCTCATAATGTGTGGTTACTACAAATTCAACACACCTTATGCAAAATGGGAGTAAATCTGAGAAATAATTATTCAAATAAATATATTATAAAACACCCTATCATTAAACTCAAATAGAATATTTATATCGATAATAGTTAAAAGCAAATATCTATCCAAAAAAGTAAATTCAAAACTACTCACATACCCATGATTCAATCAACTAATATGTGTATTTTGTCTCCAAGTAGTAGTTGGGCATAGGCTTTGATTCCCACCTATGCGCTTCTTGTAAAATTTAAAAGTTATAAAATTAGAGAATGAATATAAACAAAATCACAGATTTGAAAAAAATAAACAGAGATGTAACTCTATAGAAAAGAGGTGTGATGCAATGGAGCAAGTAGCAAATATGTTCATATTTCATCCTAATGCTTGAAACACAATTCATCAAACAAAAGAATGTGCATTATCAAAATTAAGAAAATAACAAACTTTTAAAAATCATTTCAAACCTATACAAAACAAAAGACCATGGTATCTAAAAATTCCTTTTTTATCTAAAAATCATTTCAAACCTATACAAAAGAAAAGGCTATGGTATCTAAAAATTCCTTTTTTATCTAAAAGGTACTTGGTTTATTTTTGTTTGACATCAAAAGTACAAAGTAAAGATCCTAAGATTATAGTATCAAAGTAATAATCTATCAGGAAACAAAGGAAATTAGAACAGAAACAACGATGTCCGACTTATAGAAAAGAGGTATTTCTACCTGAAATGCATTTCATCTTTTAATATGCCTATTTCAAGTTTTTATCACGAAGGAGTAAAAGTTCTTTTAAACAAAAAATCAAACAAATAATATACACATATCACTATAGAATATCCATCTAATTGTTCAGAAATAACAAAATCAGTTCCAACAATTAAGTGAAAATTGAGTAGAAAACTAACCAACCAAAACGTAATAGATCTTAAATCGCACATCTTTCCTCTCAATCCGCTCCCATTGTCATTTTTCATATATTTACTTTCCATTGGTAGAGATTAGATTCGAGATTGGAAGTTCAAAGAAGAATATAGATAATTGAAAATATATAAAATAAAATGTTTGGAAACAGGAAAGGTAGGAGTAATTTTCGTCCATGGAAACGTGAGCTGGGATTTGTCAAAGATATCCTTTGATCATCAAAATGTGTGTGTGTGTATAATTTCAAAAGCTTCATGTTCACTGCACCCACTTTTTCAAAAAGATAACTTAATTACGCTTAAGAAAAAAGTTGCTTAATTAATCTGATCAATAGTTGGGACGCAATAATCTATAATTTTAATTAACATTCTTAGCATCCGAGTACCCACATATAAAAATCAACCCATTATTCTCTACCTCAATATTTATTAATTTAATTTATAATGACTTAATATTACTATTATCCTATATCTAGCAGCAAGGACTATAAAATCTGATGAGAGAAAAATACAGAGGGAATTACAGGAAATCAAACTAAAATAAATGCCTTTTTGAGTAATTAAGGATTATTATAGCAAGCCTGTTTTCTTTCCTTCCTTGATTAACTAAATTTTCTCCATCATTTCACTAAATCTTGGTAACTGAAAAACATATTCTAGGAAACAAACTAAATTAAAATCTTATATATATTAACATAATTGCAAAAGTTTGTGACAGAGTACAATTTAATTCGAATTATTCATATAAAAACACAGGCTCATGTGATTATAGTAATAATATGCATGATTGGGAATATATTAACTAATATTAGTAGTGTAGGCAATAAATACACTGCACCCTTTTTTTCAAAATGATAGCTTAATTACACTTAAGAAAAAATTCTCTTAATTAATTGCAGCATTAGTTAGGACAAAATAATCTATAAGTTAATTAACCTTCTTAGCATCTGAGTATCCATATATAAAAGTAAATCCATTATTCTCTACCTTAATATTTATTAATTTAATTTATAATGAATTAATAGTACTATTATTCTATATTTAGGATCTAGGACTATAAAATTTAATGAGAGAAAAATACAAATGGAACTTAGGATATGATCGAGGGTGCAAAGAAAATTTTATACTAAACTTTCTGAAATTGTAAAATAATAGAATAATGATTTTAGACATAATTTTTGAATCATCAAGTAGTGTGTTGTAGCTGTAGACCAATCAAGAAAAATAAATATATTCATTTTAAAAAAGGATTAAAAAGCAGTACAAAAACTAAATATTTTGCTGACTCAAATGAGATTTTTCATTTGTTTGGGAGCTTCTATTCGAAAATGTTTTCTCTCTCGCATGCTCATGTCTATCACGTTGGCTTTGGCAAGGAAAGCATATAACTTGATATCTTTTATGCCTAACTGAAATGAGTCCAGCACATATTAAGTTGTTCATGGAGAGAACTCTAGGAACATTATGAAACATATGCATGATTCCCTTGATATGTAATGAAGCAAAGGTTATTGTATTTTGCATTTACGCTAATATTTGCCAATGGTTGCCTATAATTAAGCCATATTCCAAGGCAGTTTTATGCATGTTTAGGATGCTTTATTGTGCAGCTATTTCAACAAAACTTACTCATAAGTTCTTATTAAAATCATCCTATATGTACTTTTGTGCACCTATTTGTTATTTTACTTGTTTTTTGTTTGATATACAAGGGGACTGAGGTCAACGTTACCTGGAAAAGGCGTCGAATGGTAAGCTCCTTCAATTCATTCAATTCTTCTTATCTGTAGATTTCAAGATAACCAATGTTTTCCCCGTTTCTATCGCTTTTAAATCTACATGCATCTTCTATAGTTTGCAAGGTAATTTATAAGAAATTGTTCCTTCTTCATAGGGTATGAAATTCTAGATCCACGGTGTTAATACTTGATGTACATGATATATAATGTATAAACAATTATCATTGATTTGATTTATCCTTGCTCTGGTATACAGGTAATATTGGTGTAAGAAAATACAATGTTTTGCAAATCTTAATTTATATTCAATGTGTATCCAAATCACATAGACATCTACATTCATATTTGGATTATAAACATGAATATGTGCAGTAACAGACAACACAAAAGTCAATAGAATACATGAGCTTTAACTACTTGTAGTTAGAAATTTCTCATTCCATGCTATAAAAACTATAAACATCGCTCTCAACATTAAACGCCGGTCATCATTAATAAAAAAAAGTACATATGTATATGACAAAATGTTAATCTGAATGGTAGATATGTAAATGGAGTAGCGAAATCACTTTCAAAACATAAAATTTACCTAAAGCATTGGCCACATAAAATGATAGAGTGTAAGAGCGTGATGTTCTATTATTTGTCTACAAAATAAACTTTAAAAATAAAACATGCACATAATTGTGGTAAACAGAATGGAAATTCAATATGCGACATAAAAAGATATATAGTATTATGTATGCATAAACATGAATGGTAATGTCAAATTCATAATCATTGAAAAATAGATCGTACAATCTTTTGCTGTTTACTAAGAAATGATCAAATCAAATAACTTTCTCATAAGTTTGATTACACCTCCAATTTCTTTCTTTTAATGTGGTATTCCTATCATTTCTATACCGCTCACTCTAAATTCACATATTTCCAAGTACGGCTGAAGGTAATGCATGCTCAGACCCATGTCAAACAACACCATTTCGCTATATATATGGTATCATGAATGTCCCAATTTTTCCAATATTAAACCTATAAAAACTAAAATTATATAAAATAATAATCAATAATTTCATCATCCACGGTTTGAGGAAAAATACAAAAGTCATATTCCAATATCAAATCCAAAGTCGGATTGAATCTCTGGAACAATGGTAATAGAAAAGATATTGTCACTCCAATTTGCTACAAATTGATAACAAAAATTAAAGAAAACTAAACCAAAACACAGTTACCTATTAGCTATCGAGTTATGTTTCTCTTAAATCTGCACACAAAATCACGCAACCTTGTTTCTTCTCAGTTTCAACTGTGCTACCCAGTTTATTCTCAGTTTCATACAATTTAGGGATTGTTTGTTTTACGCCTTTGATGTTAAGGATAGAAGAAGCCGATTGAGGTGGTGATGAAGGAGTGGGATTGGTCGTGTCATATGTAATCTGGAAGAAAGAGGATTAATTTTTTTTATTAATCAAAAGAAAATGGTGCGGTTAGGAGAGGAAACGTGCCCATTCCATCTGGAGCAAGGAGATAAAAACGTGAGAAAATTGTAATGAGAAAAACATCCTTATCACGTAGTATAATTTTTAGAGGGAGATATGGACTTTTCAAAAGCTTCAAAATAGGGTATTCCCATTATATATAGATAAACATGGTATTCCTCGAACTTTGTCAAAATTCCATCTTTTCCTGCTAATAATAACATGTCTTTTATTCGTTGTTTCTATACTGTGTGGACGTTTATGAGAAATGATTGTAGTCGCAAAATCAGGTTATTCTTCAATAATTATCCATACCAAATTCGCCTCATTACGCTACTCCAACTTTATCTCATTGGTTTGCACCACCAATTTTCATGATAAAAAAGACTCTGAATACCATAAGGACGAACTAGGAAAAAGTACCCTTTCAAGGTTCATTTCTTCTAAGACCCAAAAGAAGGGAAAATATGGTTCTAAATCTTTTCAGAGCATCATCCTTAATTCTGGATGGGACAACCTTATCTTGGATTCTCAAATAATTGATTCATCTGAGTTTACAAAATCCAAAACCCTACTGGATCAAGTGCATCGACCTATAGGATAAAAGGGAAAATTTAAAAAAAATTCCTCTTATTCATTTTGCATTAGATCTTTTAATATTTTATCATGAATAATACATTTTACAATAAATTGTATTTAATGTTTAATGTTTGAATTTTATTAGAATATTAAGTTATATATATATATAGCAAGTGGGGTTGATTAGATGCTTTCTAGAATTTTATTAAGGATAAAATCAAAGATCACATAGAAACATATCGGTGAGAAATTGCAAAATAAAAAAAATGAAATGCCAAATAAATAAAAGACTCACTAGGCCCATGGCCCGTTAACTAAATAATCTATTAATGCATATCCATTAGGATTGGCATTAAACTGATTATTACTTAACATGAGATTAATATTCCTATGGATCGTCTTTAATGTTGTAGCGAACATGCTCATTGCAAAAGCATTCGCTCCATATAAAATTCATGCATTTATGTTAAGCAATGCTATTAGCACCACAATAAACACTTATTTTCACCCATGTTTTCAAACGACACCAAAATGCTGACCACTCTTCATCGTAGCCAGCAACTTGGTGTCGTTTGTAATTAAGGAAAATGAGATTTTTTTTCATTACAGATAGCACCAGGTTATTAACTGTAATTGAAAAGCGGTCGGCAGTTTGATGCCGTTTGAAAATGTTGGTAAAAATAAGTGTTTATTGTGGTGTGAATAGTCTCACTCTTTATGTCTACCCATATCCTATTTATAAACTTCTTTAGGATTATGATGAGGGTGATCCCTTAAGGAGTTTTCCATATTATTGCCATGAAAATCATTGATATTCTACAATGTTATTGCAGTTAGGCTGATGATAACCACCATATGATAATAGTCTCCTCTAGACCAAATATGTATATCTTCATTCGAAACAAAAATGTTTGTTTGTTTCTTCTTCTTCTACTTCTCCACAAAAGAGAACACACATTGAAGTTGATAGAACCTAGTAGTGATAAGTTTGTTTTTGGTTAGCAAATCATCTAACATCACTTTATGTAGAAGTAGGTTGTCTTTCATGGAAGTGTTGTTGCTTCAAAATCCTTTGGTCCACGGGAAGCATGGTGTTTTTTGAAATGCCCAAAGAGCTTTGTAAATTTTGGAGATGGAGTGATCTCATTAGTTGTATGCAATTGAAATTTGGAAGTACCGATCATGATTTTATTTTAACGATGTTTTTCCAAAGGTTTCCGATGTTTCTTTTAGACCGTGGCAAGTTGGTGAAACCATCACTAATATAGCAATGAGCATTAGCTTCATTTAGCATTCTTGTTTGAATTCTCTGAGGGTGAGGGATACGCTCTACAAAATTAAACCATGATGCACCCAAGGGTCAAACCAGAATGTTGTCCTATGAAGTTTCAAAGGGTTAACTTTGATGAAAGGATGAAATTGATTACACGGCTTCAAAAGGCTTCTCCATAGCTGGCTTGAGTCAGACAAGTTCTCCATTTGTTAGAAATTCCTCCCTTTGATGTTGTTCTTGCTAGTCCACTACGTCCATATGCTGATATATTGATCGAAAATCATGTTAAATTATTTTAATGCAATTGTTGTGTTCCATTTGGCTATGTCAATGATACATAGGCCATCAAAAAATTTTGATACAAAAGTTTTTTGAAAGAGATGGGGATCATCTTAGTTGAATGAGGGCCACACCAGAGAAAATGGTTAAGAGCTATATTAATCATGTAGATTAGTTTAGTAGGGAGAATATGGTGTATAGTCCAGTAACTAGTCATAGCTGTAGTTATTGAGTTGATAATTGTAAGTCTTCTTGCTTGAGGCAAAGTGCCGATTATACCAAGTGCGTATCTTTTCGTTATCTTTACATACATGTTCATACATTGCAATTTAGTGATTATGAAAGTGATCAGTGGCATGCCAATGTAACTAGAGTCAAGGGGTATCAGATTCATAGCTAAAATAAGGTATTTTCCTATTTTCTGTATTGAGACATTCCTACAATCCAACTTTGAGGCTTGGTTCTATTGGTAGACAATCCTGTCATGCCATGAAATTGATCAAGAGTCATCAAATTTTTTTAAATAGCATCAAAGCCTAGTTTTGTGAAGCAAACCACATCATCTACAAACATGATGTTGGTGATGTAAGGGTCCTTGCATTGAGGGTGAAGCTTGATCTCCTTATTTTTGGACTTGTCATTCCATGGTATTGAGCAGCTCCAGTGTTATCGTGAATATATATATATATATATGTTGATACAGGGTCATCTGGACTTATACCCTAGGTTGATGAAAAATAACAATGGGTTGAACCATTGATAGTAATCGAGTAGTGAGGAGTGGAGACACAAGTGTAAATCTAGGTAGTGAAAGAGTTTGTAAAATTCATCATGGAGAGGATAACTAATACTGCATGCCGGTTGATAGTGTCAAAAGCCTTTTGGAGGTTAAGCTTTAACATGCATCTTAGTGAAATATTCTTTCTGTTATAACCCTTCAATAATTTTTGCATAAGAAAAATGTTATCACTAATTTGTCTAAAAAGGAGGAAAGCAGCTTGATTAGAAGATATTAGTTCAAGAAGGACAATTTTTAGTTTAGAGGCACCAATTTCAGTGATGCATTTGTAAGCGACATGCATAGGATAGGTCTGTATTCCAAAATTATGCATGAGTTTCTTTTTTTGAATGAGAGCAATATTAATTGCACTTATGCCACATAAAGCCTATTGGTTTTGAAAAAGTGTTGTATTGCTTTGATGAAATCAAGAGATATGATGTTCCAACACTTACTGAAGAAGGCAGCTTATAACCATCATGGCCTCCATAGCTGGTAGCATTCAAATGATAATACCTTCCTTTATCTCTTGCAACGTGACTTGTTAGATTGTTGAGGCTGCCAAGTCACTCGTCACTGGAAGTTTCATCATGGAGATAGAGTTGATGTTTGGAAGATGATTTTGTAGGTTAGCCAAAATTCCCGAAAACTAAGAAATGAAAGCATTATTAATATCATCCTCGCTAAGGAACCTCACTCCTTGATCATCTTGTATGATATGTATTTTATTTTCTAATTACTTTACTTTGAGGGATTTGTGAAAAAGTTGTCGTTTCTATCATCTTAAAGTTTAAACTTTTATCCATAATTTGGCTTTGTCATGTCATCTTCATATGAAGAGCAGTAGATAGTTGTTAAGTGGTTAAATGATCATTATTTGATAAGATTTGGTTTGTAGAATCTAGGAAAATTGTTGCAAAATCATATTAAGCTTTTTCTTATATCATTTGAATTTTAGAGTCCGTTCGAAAAAAATTTCTTATTGGGAAAAATCAGGATTAACACCTAAAATGCAGTGGAAATAATAGGTTCATGTTAATAGTGAGGTAGAAAAGAAAACTATTATACTAAATAAGTACCTACAAGTCACAGATGCACAAAAAGAAAGAAAATCACACACAATATATAAAGTAGTTCCACTATCACGAGATAGTGTACAACCACTTTGGAAAGAGAAGATTTTGTTACTTTTCAAGAAAAGAAAATTACAAGATTGATAATGGAGGCTAAGAAGAAGAATACGAAGAATACAATTTGAGAGAATTATTCAATCTCTAAATAATGACCGTCTTTACATAGAGATTATTACTTGAGGTTTAAGTAATTTATTTATGGTTATAAATCAATGCCTTATCAATTCAATAATTCATATAGGAAATGTTTATGTACTTGATTTTTCCAGTTTCATCCATATGCACATGCTTGATAAAATGCCTCTTCAATCAGATGATTGGGGAATTGATTGATTACTTCAATCACTCAAAATAACTCCCTGTCATTTAGATAATTTCTTGCCTTCTTTAGTGCAATAAAAGAGGCAATATATTTGATTCATAATTTCACATTGACTCAAAATATCTCTAAAATCCTCTTTAATATGAAAATATTGTATCACCGAAATCTAACAACCTCCACCTTGATACTATATTTCCATGTAAGCCGAACGTTAACCAAATTTCTCATAAGCATGATTAGCCAGCCAACACATCAAGGTGCGACCGTGATCCATGTCAACTAGCACTACTTTGCCTGACCCAGTTTGAGCCGGCCCACACACAATCTGGCCCCAAGCTAGCCCATCTACTCAGCTGCACGCTAGGTCCATGACTAATCGACTCAACTCAACTCAAGGGATCAACATCAAATTCTCCAGACATGGCCTGGCTCAAGCGCGACCCGTCATTGGCCTAACTTCATCACAACCCACTATCGACCGGTCCTAGGCAACCCATCTCGTCATCCCCTAATCGACTTGGCACATCCCTTGCAACATAGTCCTCAGCAGCATAGCTTCCCTTATCAAGCATTGACAACAAGCGACCGGCCAACACAGCATGAAAGAAGCTTCTTGTCCACCTTGCCAATAGACATGCAAAAGTAAACGATAATTTGTACAACCAGCCATACTATGTACGACAACAAATCTGCCAAAGGCATGCCAACTCCTGTTGCAAACAATCAATATTAAATATGCATTAAAAGCAAGCCATGTGCCTGGTACAGAGTGACAATCGACAAACTTCTTAGTCAAGCTTTCTGCCTGTTTATGTGTGCAATCTCAGCCATCCATAATCCATTTCAGCTACTATAAATACCCTATTCCATACAACATCGAAGGAGCTGAAAGTTGATTTTTATGCTTGGAATACACATTTCCAACAAGCAAATCTTCTCAAAACTCTTACTTTTTAGTCTTAAGTGTATAATTTCTTATTATTCTCATGTAATTCCTTGTAACTGTAAGAGAGAATCGTAGTAAGAGATATTCATAGTGGACATATTTATCGAACTTATCTACATCTTTATGTCATTTACTTTAACTTGCATATTTTCTCATCATTTTATATGTTTAAGCCTAGTGTTAGTGAATAACCTTTGCTTTCACAGATGCATTAGTCTAATTTCAAGGTTAGCTAATTTATTAGTCAACACCTACCAACTCCACCTACATCCTCATACTCCAAGAAACTCTCAAATAAGAGACCATGGATACTTAATGAGCTTCGGCATGGTTATCGCCCATTGCACTTTTTCAACGAACTCTGGCAAGGCCACTGCCTACCAATAAAGTATTGAGTACCCTCTCCATGTAGAACCTATCATTCTCCATAATGAAAACAAACATCTCCATCTACCAACTCTGTAACGACCCGTAAATTTTAACAATTTTAATAACATTATTAATTGAAATTTTTCGAAATTTTAAACGATAAAATTTTGAAATATAAATTTGATATTTGGAATGCGTCTAGTTAAACATAGCAACTGATAAATTTTCGTTCGGAAATATGAAATTTTGTTTCGCGCGTAAATTTACTTCAATTTAATCAGTTAAAAAGCGATGAAAATAAAATGTTTTCGGAACCTAAATATTTTTACATAGAAAAATTCTAAACCATCTTCTGAGCAAGCGTCATTTTTCGTTTTTCAAATTCGGACTTCTTTAGCCCCGTCGATCTTATTTTTCGACGTTTTACTGCATTTTCCGCCTGTAGAAAATTCGAATTTTTATAATTCAATCGTACCACTAATATCTGTATACCATTTTGATCATATCGCCGTGATGATCTCGGTGGTATACCCAATTTTGTGTTTTGAATTCTGGTACACAGGGAAACCGGCAATCGGTAACCGTACCGACAATCGTTCTGTCCTGTGTGTATCTGTGCTGTGCCTTTCATTTTTCAATATAATAACCTGATAGCCGTTTAGCATTTACGAATTCAACTATTGGTTTTCCTATTCTTATCTGTCAAAACAAATTTCCGACTTTTGTTATTTCTTTTGCCTCTGTCTTTTACTGTTCTTCGTATTCAATATCATACTTATGACCTGTCTCATTACTCGGCTTTCAATTTGGACTCTGCATTCAATGGAGAAACGTATAGTATAATATAACATAAGTCTATTATATATTTTTCTTACAGCTGTCATCTTCTTTTTCGAAACGTCTGCATATTTATTCAACTTTTAGCCTCTTCGTTTCTTCACCATTCTTTTTCATAAAAAATTTTCTATTATAACATTATATCTTAGGCTTCTAGGAACATGTTCCTTCTCCCCTGCATATTTTTCCATCACCTCACGGCTTCTCCCACCATGGCCTCTCCACCTCCGAGCGCATACCAGCCCTTCCTTCCCTGGCTCCAAGCCAAACCACTCCACAAACCGAGCCTATTCGCCCACCTTAGAGCTACCGCATATCACCTCCGCCAAACCTCAGTGCCACCACCACATCTTCCTGAACCGATGCCACTCCTCCACCCTGTCGTCCAAACCGCCACACCCGCTCGCGAATCTTATGCTTCGACTCCCTCCACGTCGAACTGCTCTGTTCCTTCTCTGGCTGCACCACCTAACTCAATCCAGTGACCACTTTCCTCCACGTGTGAAACCATTCCTTCGGCCTCGTTTCCGCTCTTTTCTCCCCTGCAGCATCAATGAGCAGCCAAGCACTCATTTTCCCTTCCAAGCCTCTCTTTGGTTCGTAGGTATTTGTGTTTTTAATTTTGTATGAAAGAGAAAAAAAAAAGATAAGCCGATTTATATATGATGTCTGATTTTTTAAAAGCAATTACATGTTAGTATATATATGCTTATCTATTAGGTATGGGTATAATAATACTATTTATTGTTTGCCTGTATAAGTTAGATTTGTATATTTTAATAGGTCAGATCTGATACTTATTTTTAAACTTGTATATACCCATATATATTTGTTTATATATATTCTATTTTGAATTTTATGTACAAGCTCTGTTAGCTATATAAATTAATATACATATATGTAAGTCTATATAGTGGCTGAAGCTTTTTAATCTTATTTTGAGTGTTAAGTTGTACATATATTATATGAATTTTGAAGATAATTAACTGTTTAATGTACGTTGGTGTTTAAATTGTAAGTATATATATATATATAGTTATAGTTAAGCTTGTGTATAAAGTCATATGATTCTGCTAGGTTATAAAATATAAGTTTCGACAAGTTGGTTTTATATTTGTTCCTATTTTGAAATTTTTGTAATAACTTTATAATGTGGCAGTATAGATCTATATGGTCAGTGTATATTTTTGAACATAATACATAGGTAGAGTGATTTAAAATAAGTATATATAGATAGGTGTTGTTTTGAAATATAAGATATGTATATATTTTAAATGTATGTAGCAAATTTAACAATGATCTTGAAATATATATAGGTATTATTTTTGATAGGTGTTTTAAGTTGAGTATTGATTTTAAGAAAACTTATAATATTATATATAACAGTTCACTTATATCAATTTCCTCCATCGATCTAGTTCTGACTTGTTGTCATTAATTCTAATTTATCAGCTGTGTTCGTCGATCCGTGCCTATCTAGATTTGATTTGGGATTCGGGCTTGAATTCGTAACTCAATTTCAGTGTCTGTATCTGTGTTCGTATCTGTGTCATCTCCTATTCTCTCTAGCCTCGAAAGGTGAGCAATCACTCACGATTAATGTTCTTTTATTTATTAAATTTGATTTCAATTGAAACGATAATTTAAATATGCTGATGTTGGTTATTTACACTATTATATATGCTATTACCTATATCTGTTCACCCATGACATCTGACACCATTATCTGTAATTATTTATGCGATGATAATACAGTTTGATTGACAATTGATTGATTGATTGTTGTTTATATTGGAGGTTAAATTGTAATGTATAAAGTGATAAATATTATGCAATTGAATTTGACGTAGGACAGTTAAAATTTTGAATCGACATATGTGTTGAATTTGATTAGTTAATTTGAATAATATGACCCCTTAAATGTTTAATTATTTGACGCGTAGAAATGGTTAATTACCCTTGAACCATTTGAATTTATGATTGTATGAAATCGAATAATAAATGTCAAGTGTAGAACCGTATAAATATTAGTGTAATAATCTTTAATCTACATGAAATGATAGTGTAGATTCTAAAAATAATTATATTAATTTGCACAAATAACAATGTGAATTAATATGATTATTTTGGGATTATTTGAATTGATTATTGGATTGATATTGATTGTTGTTATTGCTTGTTTATTTACTTTGACACCATCCCAGTTATCACACTGCAAGTTCCCTTTGCTATGTTTTGATTTGAATTGAATTGGAATCGGGTTGAAATGATAAATACCCAAATTAAACCTTGACTTAGGATAGAGAATTAAATAAAACCCGATTGGTCAATAATTTGATTTAAAAATAAAATAAAGATTTTATTTGAACAAATAATAAGGTTTTAAAATGAAGTTGGAATTTGAATTTTTGAAAGGAAATGTTAATATTTAATAATCTGAATCAAAACATTAACATAGTAGTTGATGAAAGAATGTTGTTTTAAAATTTGGAATTATTAATAATTAAGTTTTGAAATTAGTTAATAATTAAGTTTTGAAGTTATTTAATAATTAAATAAGATTGAATTATTTAATAGTTAAAGAAAATTGAATTCTTTATTAAGTGAAATTGAACTTCTTGAATAAGTGAAATTAAGTTCTTTATTAATTGAGTTTTGAAATTGTAACTAAGTAAATAAATAAGTGAAATTGAATTTCTATAACAAGAAATAAAATGTGTTTTATTGAAATTAATGTAAGACTTGAAATGTAAAGAATTGATTTGACGAATCTAATTTAATTCAATTTGAAGTTTTGATATAATGAAGTTGAACGTAAGTGATTGATTTAATGAATTGGAAATTAATTGGAAATGGTTTTAAATGATAAATTTATGTAACGAATATTGAATGAAATCGATTAATGAATTTAAATTGATTTGAATGTTAAATTAAATTAATTTAAAATGATTTCGGAATGAAATTTATATACGAACTTGAATCAATATTTGAATTGTTTTAAAAAGAAATTTAAATTGAATTATAAGATTTTGAAATTATGAATTTGGAAGTTTTGAAACGTAAATTTTGGAAATTGTTTTAGAAAGACGAACGAAATGCTGATTTACGAATTCTAATTGAAATTGTAATTGATTTGGTTTTGAGATATATTAACGACCAATCGATGAAATAATTTCGAAGGTTATTAAAGGGACCGGAATCGGTTAGGGACAAACTCTCTGTCTAAACCGAAAACCACTTTAATAACTATACGCGGAGTGTGATCCAGAATGAAGTGGTTGGAATGATGTACGTGATGACTGAAGAAAGAGAACGATAATGGATAGCCTTGACACTTGTGTCAAATTGGAAATGACTAAAACAGGAGCCGTGTCGGGCCAAATGGGGGCTAGCTACCTCGAGCGAACACACTTCTTCGAAAACTACTCATTACTTGTTGTCGATTGGTGCACCCTTGATTTGGGAGTGTTGTTTCGTGGTGTTGCGATCGCTGCGGCGATGCGTTCTCACCAGTCCGGATCAGGCAAACGGTAGTTTCACTACCTTGGGTATTGCCTCATGTGCCCTGTCATACTTGGATCCCTATATACGCGACCACTACGATTTGTTTTGTGTTATACCTATGGAGTACTCCCTGATAGCCCACTAGTTTACGGTGGAGTTTACAGTGCTGTATAGACTATAACGCTTCTATAAAATGTGTTAAGGGGGATAATGGTAACGCCTTAACACTATTTTGATATCTTATATTACTGATAGACATTATCTACTTATCGTACACTACTACATAGTAGATAGTTTATCGGATCCTTAAAGGATGGTTATTCCAAACATCCTTTGAGTTACTTGTATTTCAGTTGCTATTTCACTTGAGTTGGATTTATTGATATAAGAATGTTAATCCTGACTCGAGTGTTTTGTGTTTTCTTTACGCTCGGGTCAGACTGAGTGTACCAGTATTCGAGACTCACCTTTGGAGTTGGAGCTTTGCTTGGAGATCCAGCTATCTATCCAGCTTTCAGATATCCGGTTGATTCCAGTGATTGTATTTTGATTCCTGTATTTGACTATTGTATTCGAGACATCTGTTGTACCTTATTTAACTCTGATATGTATATAGTAGCTTCATGAACTACTATCTTTTATTTCCGCTGCATTTATTACTCTGTGTCTGTGATCTGTGTTCTATTTATTACTGTATATGCTCAGTTTTGCCAAATATAATAACAATTCATTATTTTGAATCATTCAAGTTCGACATGTGCGGATGCGAATGGTCCAAAATAGCGGGTCGTTATAGTTGGTATTAGAGCTTTGGTAGCTCTAGGCAAAACTTAGCATATAGGGTAAATGTATTTACAGAATCACTCTCATTCGAGTTTCAATCTCTTCCTTTTGACTCGATTGCTTTGAACTTTGGAACGTTCACTGCGGTTCCAAATTTCATTCGTGTCCCTCACTATTCGTCTTCTTTCTAATTCCGGAGTATCCCATAACTCCACCTTGAATGATCATTATAATGAATCGGCGGTCACGCCAAACTTCGAATGATTTGTAAAGGGGTGAAACTCCTTTACAATAGGCATTAATTTACCGGAGATTTCTGTATCCTCGGTTTACGATGCTATCTATCTCCTGCTATATCTGAATGCTATTTCTTGAGATCAAATGTAGATTGAAATTCTGCATCGATCCTATCTTTGTAGTCACGGTCGACCCGGTTAAAGTTGCCCGCGATTTATATAAACTCATCTATCTTCCTATTTTGTTATTTAATTATCTCGTCTTTGTTTCAAACCTATCTTCGAATCGAAATTCTCTTTGATTTGAGTCTATCAAATTTGAATCTCTATCCTTGCTTTGGAATCCATTCTGTATCGTCAAGCGAAGAAGAGTATTTGTAAATTATATTTAAAATGTTCTATATAGTGTGTTGTTTGAGTTGTTGATGTTGATTTGGGTTTCCGATCGATTCGTCAGATCAACGCTATCGATAGGATTTCCAAAACACTTGAACAGAGCAAACTGACACGATAGTATTTTCAAAATTGGTGAATAAAATAATCTTGTATGATTATATTATATATAAGTATAAATTTATGAAATTGAATTGTTAACTGATATGGTTGTCAAAAAGGTAATATTTGATTTTCACGATTTGTTTTGTAAATCATTGATTATTCCAACATAAAAATAAACGGAATTATAAAAGTTGGTTTATAGATTTATTTAGAAATTTAAATGAATTTAAAGTAAGAATTTGAGAATTTAATTTCCTAAAATTTCAAGCTTTGGTTTTAAATTTTTAAAATGAATATTATTGAACGTATTTTCAAATAGAAACCGTTTTCAAAGAATTTTAAAATATTGAAATCAGTGCTCTTCTCTTTGTCGCTGGAAAATAATCTCGGTGATGGCGGCCGCATCATCGACATTCATTTTCGAGTTTCGAAGTGGAGAAACCATTCTGTAGCTTTGCTACGGTTTTGTTTGGAAAAGTATTTTAATTTGAATTTCTTAAGTATGACTTGATTTATATATATATATATATATATGGGTATATTATTTTAAATTTAATTTGATTCAATATATATAGTATATACATAATTATTTCTAAAGGATTTGAAATTAAACGGAAATTTAATTCTTAAAAATCATGTTAAAAGATGTTTTCAATTATAAATAAAGCTAAATTTTGAATAAGTATTTAAACTTGAAATAATTGAATTTAAAATTTTTATTTGTATAGTACTAAATTGCATTTCAATATAACTTACCTAAACTATTCAGAAGTTAAAATGTAATTGGATAATATACAATATAAAATGATTTTATAAATAAAATTTGAGTGTTTATAATAAATGTTATACACTTAGATTTTAATTATAAAAATGCTAATAAAGATGATAGAATAATAAGTTAATTGAATGAGATGAATATAATAAATTTTGTTCTGAAAGAATTAAAAAATTGAAATTAGATCAACTTATGGAAATACCTTAAACTTAAACCAATTATTGAATATAAATTAATTTAAATTGAAATTTATATGGTTTAAATTAATCTATATGGTTTAAATTAATTTATATGGTTTAAATATATGTAATAAGATATATTAAGTGGAATAAAAGAATTAAATTTGCTGAATAAAATATGAGCGTAATAAATGATTATACAAATTGATGATTTAGAAATTGTTAATTTAAGATAATTGGATAATAAGATAATGAATTTAGAAATAGATCGATTGATTTAACTTAAGTGAACTCAAAGGGGATTTAACCAAATTGTTAAATATTAATTAATTTAATTGAAATTTATATGGTTTAAATTAATTGTTTTACTTGTATTCCAATCTATTTTCTTTCTGGTTGTTTCTATTCTCCTACCTCCTTCCTTTTCGGGGACGAAAAGTTTTGAGTGGGGGAGAGTGTAACGACCCGTAAATTTTAACAGTTTTAATAACATTATTAATTGAAATTTTTCAAAATTTTAAACGATAAAATTTTGAAATATAAATTTGATATTTGGAATGCGTCTAGTTAAACATAGCAACTGGTAAATTTTCGTCCGGAAATATGAAAGTTTATTTCGCGCGTAAATTTACTTCAATTTAATCAGTTAAAAAGCGATGAAAATAAAATGTTTTCGGAACCTAAATATTTTTACATAGAAAAATTCTAAACCATCTTCTGAGCAAGCATCATTTTTCGTTTTTCAAATTCGGACTTCTTTAGCCCCGTCGATCTTATTTTTCGACGTTTTTCTGCATTTTCCGCCAGTAGAAAATTTGAATTTTTATAATTCAATCGTACCACTAATATCTGTATACCATTTTGATCATATCACCGTGATGATCTCGGTGGTATACCCAATTTTGTGTTTTGAATTCTGGTACGCAGGGAAACCGGCAATCGGTAACCGTACCGACAATCGTTCCGTCCTGTGTGTATATGTGCTGTGCCTTTCATTTTTCAATATAATAACCTGATAGCCGTTTAGCATTTATGAATTCAACTATTGGTTTTCCTATTCTTATCTATCAAAACAAATTTCCGACTTTTGTTATTTCTTTTGCCTCTGTCTTTTACTGTTCTTCGTATTCAATATCATACTTATGACCTGTCTCATTACTCGGCTTTCAATTTGGACTCTGCATTCAATGGAGAAACGTATAGTATAATATAACATAAGTCTATTCTATATTTTTCTTACAGCTGTCATCTTCTTTTTAGAAACGTCTGCATATTTATTCAACTTTTAGCCTCTTCGTTTCTTCACCATTCTTTTTCATAATTTTTTTTTTCTATTATAACATTATATCTTAGGCTTCCAGGAACATGTTCCTTCTCCCCTGCATATTTTTCCATCACCTCACGGCTTCTCCCACCATGGCCTCTCCACCTCCGAGCGCATAGCAGCCCTTCCTTCCCTGGCTCCAAGCCAAACCACTCCACAAACCGAGCCTATTCGCCCACCTTAGAGCTACCGCATCTCACCTCCGCCAAACCTCAGTGCCACCACCACATCTTCCTGAACCGATGCCACTCCTCCACCCTGTCGTCCAAACCGCCACACCCGCTCGCGAATCTTATGCTTCAACTCCCTCCACGTCGAACTGCTCTGTTCCTTCTCTGGCCGCACCACCTAACTCAATCCAGCGACCACTTTCCTCCATGTGTGAAGCTATTTCTTCGGCCTCGTTTCCGCTCTTTTCTCCCCTGCAGCATCAATGAGCAGCCAAGCACTCGTTTTCCCTTTCGAGCCTCTCTTTGGTTCATAGGTATTTGTGTTTTTGATTTTGTATGAAAGAGAACAAAAAAAGATAAGCCGATTTATATATGAGGTCTGATTTTTTAAAAGCAATTACATGTTAGTATATATATGCTTATCTATTAGGTATGGGTATAATAATACTATTTATTGTTTGCCTGTATAAGTTAGATTTGTATATTTTAATAGGTCAGATCTAATACTTATTTTTAAACTTGTATATACCCATATATATTTGTTTATATATATTCTATTTTGATTTTTATGTACAAGCTCTGTTAGCTATATATATTAATATACATATATGTAAGTCTATATAGTGGCTGAAGCTTTTTAATCTTATTTTGAGTGTTAAGTTGTACATATATTATATGTATTTTGAAGATAATTAACTGTTTAATGTATGTTGGTGTTTAAATTGTAAGTATATATATATAGTTATAGTTAAGCTTGTGTATAAAGTCATATGATTCTGCTAGGTTATAAAATATAAGTTTCGACAAGTTGGTTTTATATTTGTTCCTATTTTGAAATTTTTGTAATAACTTTATAATGTGGCGGTATAGATCTATATAGTAAGTGTATATTTTTGAACATAATACATAGGTAGAATGATTTAAAATAAGTATATATAGATAAGTGTTGTTTTGAAATATAAGATATGTATATATTTTAAATGTATGGAGCAAATTTAACAATGATCTTGAAATATATATATGTATTATTTTTGATAGGTGTTTTAAGTTGAGTATTGATTTTAAGAAAACTTATAATATTATATATAACAGTTCACTTATATCAATTTCCTCCATCGATCCAGTTCTGACTTGTTGTCATTAATTCTAATTTATCAGCTGTGTTCGTCGATCCGTGCCTATCTAGATTTGATTTGGGATTCGGGCTTGAATTCGTAACTCAATTTCAGTGTCTGTATCTGTGTTCGTATCCGTGTCATCTCCTATTCTGTCTAGCCTCGAAAGGTGAGCAATCACTCACGATTAATGTTCTTTTATTTATTAAATTTGATTTCAATTGAAACGACAATTGAAATATGCTGCTGTTGGTTATTTACACTGTTATATATGCTATTACCTATATCTGTTCACCCATGACATCTGACACCATTATCTATAATTATTTATGCGATGATAATACAGTTTGATTGATAATTGATTGATTGTTGTTTATATTGGAGGTTAAATTGTAATGTATAAAGTGATAAATATTATGCAATTGAATTTGACGTA
Source organism: Allium fistulosum (assembly GCA_030737815.1). NCBI lineage: Eukaryota > Viridiplantae > Streptophyta > Magnoliopsida > Asparagales > Amaryllidaceae > Allium > Allium fistulosum. The sequence continues at coordinate 1,184,249,545 of CM060904.1, read as the reverse complement.
GGACAGTTAAAATTTTGAATCGACATATGTGTTGAATTTGATTAGTTAATTTGAATAATATGACCCCTTAAATGTTTAATTATTTGACGCGTAGAAATGGTTAATTACCCTTGAACCATTTGAATTTATGATTGTATGAAATCGAATAATAAATGTCAAGTGTAGAACCGTATAAATATTAGTGTAATAATCTTTAATCTACATGAAATGATAGTGTAGATTCTGAAAATAATTATATTAATTTGCACAAATAACAATGTGAATTAATATGATTATTTTGGGATTATTTGAATTGATTATTGGATTGATATTGATTGTTGTTATTGCTTGTTTATTTACTTTGACACCATCCCAGTTATCACACTGCAAGTTCCCTTTGCTATGTTTTGATTTGAATTGAATTGGCATCGGGTTGAAATGATAAATACCCAAATTAAACTTTGACTTAGGATAGAGAATTAAATAAAACCCGATTGGTCAATAATTTGATTTAAAAATAAAATAAAGATTTTATTTGAATAAATAATAAGGTTTTAAAATGAAGTTGGAATTTGAATTTTTGAAAGGAAATGTTAATTTTTAATAATCTGAATCAAAACATTAACATAGTAGTTGATGAAAGAACGTTGTTTTAAAATTTGGAATTATTAATAATTAAGTTTTGAAATTAGTTAATAATTAAGTTTTGAAGTTATTTAATAATTAAATAAGATTGAATTATTTAATAGTTAAAGAAAATTGAATTCTTTATTAAGTGAAATTGAGCTTCTTGAATAAGTGAAATTAAGTTCTTTATTAATTGAGTTTTGAAATTGTAACTAAGTAAATAAATAAGTGAAATTGAATTTCTATAACAAGAAATAAAATGTGTTTTATTGAAATTAATGTAAGACTTGAAATGTAAAGAATTGATTTGACGAATCTAATTTAATTCAATTTGAAGTTTTGATATAATGAAGTTGAACGTAAGTGATTGATTTAATGAATTGGAAATTAATTGGATATGGTTTTAAATGATAAATTTATTTAACGAATATTGAATGAAATCGATTAATGAATTTAAATTGATTTGAATATTAAATTAAATTAATTTAAAATGATTTCGGAATGAAATTTATATACGAACTTGAATCAATATTTGAATTGTTTTAAAAAGAAATTTAAATTGAATTATAAGATTTTGAAATTATGAATTTGGAAGTTTTGAAACGTAAATTTTGGAAATTGTTTTAGAAAGACGAACGAAATGTTGATTTACGAATTCTAATTGAAATTGTAATTGATTTGGTTTTGAGATATATTAACGACCAATCGGTGAAATAATTTCGAAGGTTATTAAAGGGACCGGAATCAGTTAGGGACATACTCTCTGTCTAAACCGAAAACCACTTTAATAACTATACGCGGAGTGTGATCCAGAATGAAGTGGTTGGAATGATGTATGTGATGACTGAAGAAAGAGAACGATAATGGATAGCCTTGACACTTGTGTCAAATTGGAAATGACTAAAATAGGAGTCGTGCCGGCCAAATGGGGGCTAGCTACCTCGAGCGAACACACTTCTTCGAAAACTACTCATTACTTGTTGTCGATTGGTGCACCCTTGATTTGGGAGTGTTGTTTCGCGGTGTTGCGATCGCTGCGGCGATGCGTTCTCACCAGTCCGGATTAGGCAAACGGTAGTTTCACTACCTTGGGTATTGCCTCATGTGCCTTGTCATACTTGGATCCCTATATACGCGACCACTACGATTTGTTTTGTGTTATACCTATGGAGTACTCCCTGATAGCCCACTAGTTTACGGTGGAGTTTACAGTGCTGTATAGACTATAACGCTTCTATAAAATGTGTTAAGGGGGATAATGGTAACGCCTTAACACTATTTTGATATCTTATATTACTGATAGACATTATCTACTTATCGTACACTACTACATAGTAGATAGTTTATCGGATCCTTAAAGGATGGTTATTCCAAACATCCTTTGAGTTACTTGTATTTCAGTTGCTATTTCACTTGAGTTGGATTTATTGATATAAGAATGTTAATCCTGACTCGAGTGTTTTGTGTTTTCTTTACGCTCGGGTCAGACTGAGTGTACCAGTATTCGAGACTCACCTTTGGAGTTGGAGCTTCGCTTGGAGATCCAGCTATCTATCCAGCTTTCAGATATCCGGTTGATTCCAGTGATTGTATTTTGATTCCTGTATTTGACTATTGTATTCGAGACATCTGTTGTACCTTATTTAACTCTGATATGTATATATTAGCTTCATGAACTACTATCTTTTATTTCCGCTGCATTTATTACTCTGTGTCTGTGATCTGTGTTCTATTTATTACTGTATATGCTCAGTTTTGCCAAATATAATTAACAATACGGTATTTTGAATCATTCAAGTTCGACATGTGCGGATGCGAATGGTCCAAAATAGCGGGTCGTTACAAACTCACTCTTCCCATATGCCTCCATGTGGCACCTAGTACCTCAACAAGCAAATCAAGTTCGAGAAATGCTCAAACTTTGCACTTGGCAATGATTTGCTAAACATATCAGCAGCATTTTCCTCCGTGCAAAACTTCTGAAGACGAAATCGCTTCTCTTCATTCATCATGACAACAAAGGATTCTCTTACCTCTATATGCTTCGTCCTTGAGTTGAAAGCATTTTTTGCTAAGCAAATTACACTTTAACTATCACAACTCACTTCTACTCCATCGTATACGATGCCCAAATATACATCAACCACTTCAAGTAGAGTGGCTTCTTAGCTGCTTCAACAACAACTATCACCTTTGCCTCGACAAAGTAACCATCGTCTACAACCTGCTTTCTCTCCAGCTAATAGTTGTCCCTCCAAGAGTGAACACATAACCATGGATGACTTCCTTTGAAATCTATCCCAGGCATAGTCAAAATCACAATATCCAACCAAGTTGAATCTCTATCTCTGCCATCGAAAACAAGACCATTGTCTAGAGTTCCTTTAAGATACCTAAAAATATACTTCACTGCCTCCTGGTACGTCTTTCTCAAATTTTCCATATATCTACTAACCAATCCAATAACGTGTGCGATGTCAAGCTATTGTAAACCATAGTATACATCAAGCTATCAATTGCACTCAAATATTGCACCTTCCCTATGTATGCCTTGTCCTTCTCTGAGATTGAATAGCCTTTACTAGAAATTTTTTTTGCAAAGGCATGGGTGTATCTAATTGCCTTTGCTCCCTGCATGCTAAACCGAGCAAGCACCTTCCAAATATATTCCTTTTAAGTGAAAATCAAAAGTCTAAGCTTTCTATCTCATTGGATTTCCATATTCGAGATCTTCCTTGCTTCTCCAAGGTCTTTCATCTTAAACTCCGCTTTTAACTTCAACTCCAGTTTATTGATTTTAGCATTATCCTTAAAGGAAATCAACACATCATCCATATACAAGAGCAAATACATCCATTATTTTTTAAATGCTTGAAATAAACACATGTGTCTTTAATATTACGATAAAACCAAGCGAAAACATAAAAGAACCAAACTTGTTGTAGCACTGTCTACGTGACTGCTTAAGTCCATAAAGAGACTTTTTCAACCTGTAACTTCTCCACTTACAGCAAATCCTTCAGGTTGCTTTATGTAAATGGTATTCTCCAAGTCACCATGCAAGAGAGTGGTCTTCACATCATGTTTCTCCAACTCTATGTCATGAGTAGCAACTATGACAAGAAAAATCCAGATGGACGTACGTCTCAGTACAGGAGCAAAAATATCATCATACTTCATTACCTTTCTTTGTGAAAACCCTTTTGCAACTAATATAGCCTTGTATCTCCCATCATCTTTTACCTTAAATACCTATTTACAATCTATAGCTCGGCTTCCTTAACGGGGTTGTACCAAATTGCTAGTCATGTTCTTCTTCAAAGACCGAACTCCTCCTCCATGGTGCAAATGCACTTCAAGCTATCACTTGACTTCATGGCTTCTTCAAGGTCAAATGGTTCATCATGAACCACATGTATGGCGTAGTAAAACTGATCATCAAAACTGAGATTTTCATATTGCCAATTTCCATATATTTTGGGTGGCCTAATAGTCCTACGACTGACTCGAATAGGTACAACATCATCAAATTCCTTTCAGCTCCACCTTGAACTAAACTTCCTCTGGCTTCACACATATCACCAACACTACTAGAAGACACCTGTGGACTACTCTGTGATGTCTCATCAATTGCATCTTCACCTTTATCAATAACAACTACAACCTATTACTAGGCTGAAGCTTGGGAACATCTTCCATCTCCTTAAGCCTATCAGAATCTACTGATGTGGTAGGTAAATCTTCCTTAGATCTGAATATTGCAGACTCATCAAATGTAACATGTTTGGAATGCACAATCTTCCTATCAATAGAGTTCCAAATGCAATACCCTTTAACTCCATCTATGTATCCCATAGATATGCCGTTGTATTCTCTAGCATCCAACTTATCATCACCGGTATGGTGCATATACACAAGACAACCAAAAATACAAAAATATCCATGATACACTGCTTTAGTTCTCCACTTTTCTTTTGTAATCTTCCTATCTATAACTATGCACGAAATTTGATTTATAATATGCACCGCATTCTTTAAAGCTTTAGCCCAAAAGCCTCCAGATAAGCCTGTTTCCAATCTCAAGCAACGGGCCTTCTCCATCAGAGTTTGATTCATCCTCTCAGCAACCTCATTGGATTGTGGATCACCTGGTGCAGTGAAATATCTTTGAAAACCATGCTGCTTACAAAAATCAGGGAACTACTTAAAGACAAATTTGTCGCCATCATCGGACCTAAGCAACTTCAACTTCAAAAAAACTGGTTCTCTACTACTGTCTTCCGAACTTTAAATTTCTCAAAAATTTCTAATTTTACCTTCATCATGTACATCTCTCAAAACTTTCTAATTTTACCTTTATCACGTACATCGAAACCATCGGCGAAAAGTCATCAATGAAAGAAATTAAATATTTTGCTCCCCTAATTGAAGCAATAGCTATTGGTCCTTAGACATCCATGTGCACATAATCAAGTATTCTCTCCGATCTACGAAGTCCAACTCCAAAAGATACTTTTGTCTGCTTTCCCAAAACACACTTCTGGTAAAAATCCAACTTGTTTAAGTTTTACCCTTTGAACATCTTTCGTCTATGAAGCTACTCTAAGCTCTTCTCTGAAATATGACCCAATCTAAGATGTTAAAGTCTGGTGGCATCCAAAGCATAAACTATCAACTCAAACACAAGACTCCCTAAACACCGTTGTTCCTTTCAGTATATACAGATTCCAAAACACATCTCCCATCATCAAAACTAATGCATCCTTGGAAACCTTCAATTGATCCTTTTCTATAGTCACCTTGAATTCCATGGATGCCAACTGCTCCAAAGGGACCAAAGATTTCTGAAGACCTTGAACATAGCAGACACATGTCAAAGTGCGAATCACTCTGTCAAACATGCGAATCCGTACTATACCATCTTCCATGACTCTACAACAAACTTTATTTCCTATAAGAATTGCACTTCCTCCCTTTTCAACAAAAGAGCTGAAGTAAGTCATATTTGGCTTCATATGGAAAGATGCCTCCGAATCAAGTATCCAATTGTTTGATACATTCGATGATGTTGTAGTCAACACATTATCAGATACAGTCTTCTCCACCACAGTCGATGAAGATCCATCCTTGGTCTTCTTCTTCAAATCTGGACAATCTCTCTTCCAATGTCCTGATTTCTTAAAATGGTGGCACTTCCCATCTCTTGACTTTCCTCTTTCACCATTTGCAGGCTTTCTAGACTTGGAATGCCCTTAGGATCCTAACTCCTCTTCTCCTCTCTTCCACTTTTTACAAATAAACATTTACTGCTACTCCCTTCTACACCTTCACTTATCTCCTTCATTTGAACCCTCAAGTCTTTAGATAGAAGACCCCACTTTACATATTCCACTATCAAAATGTCTCTTTCATATACCAAACTCTTAGCAAAACCTATTTAACGCTCCGGAAGGGAACACACAAGAACCATTACCTTATGCTATTCATTTACCTTCAAATCCACAATCTTTATCTTCGTCAAAAGATCATCGAAGAAACTATGATTTGCCTTCACTGAAGCACCCTCTTTATTCTTCATGGTGAAAAATATCAGCAAAATCAAATGGTTAGTGGGTGATTGCTTTAAGTAGAAATTCTCTAGCTTAACCTAAATTCCTCTAGCTGTGGTTTCACTACTAATCTTCGAGATAACATTCTCTTCCACGACCAATTATAGAGTTGTAAATGTCCATTTTTCTATCTCCTTCTCCATGGTTGAAATATCAATGGGTAATTTCTCAGTGTCAAATACCAGCTAATGAACCCTACTCTTCCAAAGAACGACATTCATTCTCCATTGCCACTTTTCAAAGTCATTATCCCCATTCACTTCTCTAGTGCCAGATGAGATCCTGATGCAACATAAGATGCTCTAACATTGGGTCTTACTTCAACTAAGGTACCTTCATCTCCTGCCATACCGCCTAACAACTTCCTTTGACAATCAAATTGCTATAATATCAGCCTGTTAAGGAAAATTAGGATTAACATCCCAACGCAGTGGGAATAATAGGATCGTGTTGCTGGTGAGGTAGAGCAAATAGTAAACTAATATCCTAAAATAAGTAATCACAAATCACAGATGCAAACAAAAAACAAAATCATATACATGATTTATTATGGTTCCACTATCGTAAGATAGTATACATTCACTTTGGGGAGATGATACTTTATTACTTTTCGAGAAATGAAAACGATGAGATAAATAATGCAGGTGAAGAAAAAGAATATGAAGACATACAATTTGAGAGAATTATTCAATCTCTTAAGAATGACTATCTGTATATATATATATATATATATATTATTACTTAGGGTTGAAGTAATTGATTTATGGTAATAAATCAATATGTAATGCCCCATCTCTAGACCAACACTAACAAAGAGTATTATTGGGTAATACCATCTGCTAATGCGAAGGATAAGGCTAGTCAAGAGTGACCATCCGTAAATATTGCTTTAGGCGAGTATCAACACATCGAATTAGGATATATATATATATATTCTTTCTTTTCGGAGGCAGATTGGACGTATAAAATCTAGGCGTAAAACAATAATACAATGGTTTAACATAATTCAGAATAATATAGAATATCAAAGAACATAGAATCATAGAATAACAAAATGTACAACAGAATATACACAGGATACAAAGTTGAAGCGAATAAGAGATCCACTCAATGTAAATACTCGACATTCCAAAATAACTTATATGTACACAAAATGAGTCTCTATCTCGACAACTAAAATAAACTACTATAAAAGGTTACTCAAAATGATGGTAATATACATCTAACTAGCTCCTGAAAGATCCAATTCTAGAAGTCATCAAATAGAAGCACCTGAAACATCTCGGTCTGACCCGAGTATTATAAAATAATAAACAGGCCAGTCTAGTTTTAATTCAAATCGATGTGAGATAGTAATGATAATGGTGAAACGGATCTCAAGAATAACACTTAGCCATATAGTGTCAAATCCCAAAAGAATATCATTATTCTCTAAAATTTGTTCACTAAAACTCCAAATTCAAATTTAGCTTTGTAAAAGCAAAACTTCACAAATTTTTGGTGAAAATTCAAATCCCATAGAATCCAGAAAATCGATAATGGAAATCCAAAAATCAAAGTGGTTAAGGAGCCTAAAATACTCCACTTTGGTGGGCATGTAAACTCACTGAACATGCGTGCTATCTCAAGATGGGCATGAAATCCTATAAATACAGAAGATGGGCATGAAATCCTATAAATACTGAAGATGGGCATGAAATCCTATAAATATTGAAGATGGGCATGAAATCCCATAAATATTGAAGATGGGCATGAAATTCAATAAATAATCAAGATGGGCATGAAATCCCATAAATACTCAAGAATAAGTGTCGTATACTCACGAATAGTAATCATTCAAGTAATGACTGTGTGTCCCATACCACATGGGTTTACTCGAATAATTACTACTAGTTAGTAAATTCCACTCATCTGTAAATGGGGTTCAATCGAACAAGTCCGAGAATTAACTGGTGAAGTAAATGCAAGCGTTCCATATCACTTGTTTTACAAACCCATTTAATCCAATTCCTCACTCAATCAAGGACATGCAGTTTTATATAAAATAGTTTTGCTTGGAAATTCATCTTTGGAATTATTGGTTTATAAAAGCTATTAATATACTTTAGAAAATATAACTTACTTTATATATATATATATATATATATATTTATTTATGAAAATTTATACCTTTCAAACTATTTAAAACCATTAACATATATATATATATATAATATTTCTATAGTCATTCATTTGAACAAAATATATATTTAGAAAACAGTTTGGTTTCGAAAACATTTCTTTTGCAAATTAGTTTGAAATTAGTGCATCAAATTGTTTCAATAGAACAACCTCAACAAAGAAAAACATCAAAATGCAAGCATTAAATATAGATATGTAAACCCATAAATTTGCATTAGAAATCATTAGAAAACTATCTTCAAACTGAAACAGTAAGCAATGCAAATCCACAGGAAAAACAAGCAAGAGAAGAGAGCAGAGTGGAGGAGGCAGAGCACGACCTGGAGCAAGCTCCAAGTGCGTGATCGATCGACCGGTCTAAGTGCACCGATCGACCGACACCACTGCCCGGAGAATGCTCTAGGCAGTGCCCAATCCTCCCCTTCGCTCGATGATTTCATTTTATTTTTTGGGAACTTGTAATTTTGATTTCTAAATGACTGAATCCATGCATTCACACATTCAACAATTGATATAGCAAATAGATGAGATAAAAATAGATGGTTTTAGTAGGCAAAGATAAGTTAGCTACTGATAGAGGAAATACAATAACAGAGAATGGACAGAGCACAAAAACTGAGATCAGTTCAAATAATTTCTTATCCATCCAAGCAAAAAATCCACATGCACATGAATTAGAACTAGAATTGTGAGATTTACTCACATATTGGCTATGGAATTAGTTTCTTATGATCTTAAGCCTTTGTCTATCTTCTTTCAGCAGCTAAACCTAAAAGAACTCAGAAGATAACCCAAAACTCACTTTAAGTTCAAGGAGAAAATTGAAATTGGTAAGCTACAAGATGTATCAGAGATTAGTGTAGATTACCCGAAAATATAGACTCCAATAATTAGCAATTCAACCTTCTAATTAATTGATTTGGGGAGGATTTACTCTAGGGTTTGTGAAAGAGGGGAGAAACAATGGTTTGCCGTAAGTTTTTATTCACTAGAAATGAGAAGTGAGAAGGAAAATAAACGTACAGGTTATTATCTCCTTCTCAACTATTACTTTAGTTAATTTAACTCTATTTGGGCCAAGGTTATTATTTGCTTAACAAAAGAAATAAGTAAGTTCTTTTCTTTTTTTTCCAATTACAAAAGAAAATTGCTTCTTATAAACAATGTTTTAAAATATGAATTGATTTCACAAATTACTTTCATTTTTATAAAATCAACACTGATTCATTTATTTGCAACAAATGAAATAAATTTACAACTTAACTTTTTAACAATAAAAGTTATTCTTATTGATCTTAATTAATTTGAAACAAATAGCCTATTAAGTTATAAAACTCTATTTTGACAAGAAACCATAACCTCTTCAAATTAAATACATTTTCATTAAATTCATTACCATGTTTATAGTAGTGATAAAATAAGTCATGCAATTTCACTTGTAAACAAAGTGGTTTAATACATCATTTTCCATTATACTATACTTTAAAATAATTATTTACCGTTCATTTATTAAATTCATATTTTTCGAAAGTTACACTTTTTATTCCAACTAAAAGATTATTCACTTTGATTCCTTATTTTAAATCTTTTAGCTATTTTCCATTAATTTACTTTCCAATTTCCTTTTATTGTGTAAATAAAGGTTTAAACGACATAGAAATAATATTTAGCTTAAATTTTACCCAACACTTTTTTTCCAGTTGAAAATCATTTATATATTTATACTCCTTCCAATTTAATCCAAATTCCACTTTAATTTGGAAATAGAAATAGAATAAAATCCCCAAACTTCCTAAATATTTAATTATTATCGTTTTTAAATTATATTTTAATTTAATTTCACGTAATCTAAACCAGAGTTGTTACAGACTCTCTCCCTTACGAAAATTTCATCCTTGCAATTCTCCATAATGGAAAGCCAATACCAATTCACAAGGGATACATCTTTCAAAGATAATTATGCTAAGGACAAGAGATAATTTAAAATGAAAGACTCACCATTAATGAGCTTTAGAAAATAATTTAAGACGCGTTCGCTCAATTAATTCTCTGGTTTTCCAAGAGCAGTCCTTAGGATTATCAGACCATTGTCTTTATTTCAAAGGCGTTTAACCTCCGAAGCCATAATACGAATAAGATTCTACTCATAAGTCAAATCTGGTGAGATCTCGAGCTCTTCTAGGATTTTAGGCTCAAGGACTGAATCTGAATCTCTAAGACATTTCCAAAGTTGAGGTACATGGAAGACATCATGAATATCAGAAAACTTAGCTAGAAGAGAGACTCGATAAGCAACGGGGCCAATGCGTTCAGTGATTTTGTAAGGTCCAATGTGGTAAGGAACCAGCTTCCCAGATCGACTGAAACATATAATACCCTTCAAAGGTGAAAAATTGAATGAAAACCATGTCTTCCACAGAAAACTCCAAATCTCCTCTTCTATTATCAGCATAGAATTTCTACCTGCTCTGGGCCTCTTTCATTCTTTGTCTAATAAGATCAATCTTATCAGAAACTTCACGAACTGAATCAGGACCTAAAACCAACTTCTCATCGATTTTTAGCCAATAAGAGGGTGATCGGCATGGCCTTCCATATAGAGCTTCGAAAGGTGCCATCCTGATACTGGATTGAAAGCTGTTATTATAAGTAAATTCGACAAGATGTATGATCCTCCCAACTTCGACCGAAATCTAGGATGTAAGCTGGGAGTAAATCCTCTAAAATTTAGTTCACTTGCTCTGTCTGTCCGTCAAACTGAGAATGATAGGCGATGCTAAGATTGAGCTTTGTACCTAATGCTTTCTGAAGACTCTTCCAGAATCCACTTATAAATAATGGATCCCGGTCACTGACTATGGAACTGGGAATTCCATGCAATCTAACAATTTACTTGACATAAATCTTCGCTAACTGAGGAGCGGTCCGATTGGACCTAACAGTAATGAAGTGGGCTGACTTCGTCAGTCTATCGACAATTACCTACAAACTATCATGACCAGATCTAGAATGGGGAAGACCATCAATGAAATCCATGGACACCTAATAAGATAATGATAAGGTATGATCACTATTGGATCGACACAAGAATTCGAATATAATTATAATTCCTAAGTTCACATTACCTGATCCCACTTCCACACTGGAACATCCAATGGTTGCAATAGACCATTAGGTCTTTGATGTTTTTCTTTAACTAGTTGACAAGTCATGCAAATCTTCACAAAGTTAGCCACATCTCGCTTTATCCCTTCCCAATAGTAAAGTTGCCTCATAACCGCATACATTTTTATTACTACCAAGGTGGATGGTGAGTTTAGAGCAATGACAATCCTCTAAAATATCTCTTTGGAGATTCCCAACATTAGGCACCATAAGTCTACCTCGTATCCGAACACAACCACGAGCATCCACTTCAAACTCCTTCACTTCATCCATTCCACTCTCATCTCTACAACTTTGACTGAGACAAACAAGATCAGGATCTTGCTTCTGAGCTTGAGCTATTTGATCCAAAATAGTGGGATGAGCTTCTAAACTAGCTAAAAACATAAGTGAACTGGAGTCTATGATCCGATCTCTAATCTCAAAAAATGAAAAAGCTTCAAGATCCTTCCATTCAACCAACATCAAGGAAACCAAATACTGCTGTTTATGACTAAGTGCATCAACCACTCGATTCTCCTTTCCCGGAGTATACTGGATGTTAAAATCATAAGATGCAAGGAACTTGAGCCACCTCTGTTGATGCATATGAAGCTCTTTCTGAGAGAACAAGTACTTTAACGAGTTGTGTTCGGTATAAAACACAAACCTCTCGTCTAATAAATAATGTCACCAAATCTTAAGGGCAAAGACAATAGATGCAAGCTCTAGATCATTCATGACCTATCTGACCTCATTCGGTCTTAACTGGCTCGATGCATATGCAACCACTCGATCTCTCTGCATGATACGGCTTCCAACCCAAATCTACTACATCAGTATAAAACACAAGGTCTTGGTTTCCTTTTGGAACTATAAGAATAGGAGTATGGGTGAGGAGTTCCTTCAATCTCTGAAAGCAGCTTCACACTTATCCGACCAAATGTTCTTAACTTCCTTCCTCGTCAAACTAGTGAGAGGAAATACTATCTTGGAAAATTCTTTTATGAATCGACGCTAAAACCCGCCAAACCCAAAAAGCTATGGATCTTCGATACATTCTCCAGCCTCTTCTAGTTCTGAATAGCCTCGATCTTAGATGGATCAAAAAAAAAATCCCTGCTTCAGAAATCACATGCCCTAAAAACTTCACATGCCTCTGCCAGAAATGACACTTAGAGAATTTTGCTTTCAATTGATTCTTCTGAAGTGTCTCCAAAACAATTCTAAGGTGCCTATCATGCTTCTCTTCTAACTTAAAATAAACCAAGGCGTCATTGATGAAAATCTGAACAAATTTATCCAAAAACCTCTGGAACGCTCTACTCCTAAGATCAACGAAATAAGCCGGGGCATTAGTTAACCTGAAGGGCATCATAAGCCACTTATAAGATCTATACCTGGTACAAAAAGCGGTTAATGGAATGATATCCTCTACGTCTCTAAGCTGATGGAAACCAGTCGCTAAGTCTAGTTGAGAAAAGACCTTAACACCACAAAGCTGATCAAACAAATTATCAATCCTAGGCAATGAATATTTATTCTTTATCGCCAGCTCATTAAGCTTGTGGTAGTCAATACAAAGCCTAAGAGTTCCATCTGCCTCCTTTACAAACACAACTACATCACCCCACGGAGAAGAACTAGACTGAATAAACTACTTCGCCTCTAACTCCAACAACTGCTTTCTCAACTCTTCATTCTCCTTTGCCAACATCCTCATGGGAGGACATCTCACCGGCTGAGCACTAGGGACTAAGTGAATTCCAAACTCAATTGCCTGCTTAGGAGGTAATACTGAAACGGACTCAAAGATATCATGAAACTCGCACACGACAGGAATTCCGGCTATATCTTCTTCTTCCCGAGATTCAAGAGAAAATAAAGAAACTTTTGAATAGAATCGATATCTTGAAGATTTACTAAAATTCACTCTTCTAAATCAGGATGCTTAAGATAGATAGTCCTTTTAGGACATGGGATATAAGCTTCGTATTTACTAAGCCAATCCATTTCCAAAATCATTATGAAGCCAAGATATTGAATTATATGCAAATCGGCGAAGAAAGAATATTCGTATAAACTAAAATAGACATTTCTACAAAGCATACTAAGAGTTGCGGACCTACCAATAGGGTTCACAATCCTTAGTGAAGTAACCAAGAACATAACATCCAAAGATAAGGTATCGATGAGCTCTTTCGATATGAATGAGTGAGAAGCACCCATATCGAAAAGGACTCGAATAGGAAGATTCTGGAATAGAATGGTATCTTCTAATAAAGAATGAAATATACCTCTGTGCTGACCAAATCCACCAGAAGACTCCACAACATTCAACCTCCCTTCTTTCTACCCTTTAGCTGTTCTAGGACAAGAAGTGATAAGATGGCCATCCTTCTTACAATAATGGAAAATAATAGGCTTTGGAAAATCCTTAATAAAGTGCTCCTTGGAACCACAGTTGTAACATTGGCCACTAACAAACTGAGTTCCTTTGATTCTTGTACCCTGCTTCTTAGATTTCTTGTTGGAGTTGAAAAACTTAGACTTGTTGAAAGGATGCTTCTTCTTCTGATTAAAGCTCTTCTTCACACCCCTAGCCTCGTCACTAATGTCTCTCTCCATTTCCTCCAATATGAGTGTCGTATCGACTAACTTCTCAAAAGATACCTCTAGCTTCAAGAACAAAACCTTCTTAAGATGCTTCTTCAACCCATATACAAACTTCTAATTTTTCTTCAACGGGGTATTAATGTGCTTGACCCCCTACTTAGATAGTGCCTCAAAAGCTGCCGCATACTTTGTTACTGAAGACTTCTCTTGTTTGAGATCTATAAACCGCCAAGCCAATGATGCCTTCTCAACCTCGGGCATAAACTTTATCTCAAACCTCCCACAGAACTGCTCCCAAGTGAGCTCCTCTTCCTCTACCTCGGCTATCAACAAATTGTACCAATCTAACACTCTCTCTTGGAGCCGACTCGAAGGCACTTGAACTCTTTGCAAATCCGAGAGGTTCATGCGAGAAAATATACGCTCGCATGTTATAAACCATGCCCGAACCTCCATAACTCCTTACGTGCCTTTAAATGGCTTCCCTCCTAAATGAGCAAAATCACTGCACATGCGTGCAAAAACAAACTTATGGGGAGAAGAATCAGAAGTGTGACCAAAAGATTGGGTAATCTTCACTAATTTCATAAGCCACTAGTAAGACATGAATACTCCGTCCAGGCTGGGACCACTAGATTGTCCAACGTCAGAACGTGAAGCTCTACCACCAGCCATCTCACTTCTGCTAAAGATAGGAATACATAAAAGATTATTCCAGAGTTACTGTTCAAGGATAGAATCATATAAGTTCGTCCTTAAGATATTTCTTATTCCTAATAAGAAGGAATCCTAATATTCTAATCAAAAACTCAATGGACGATCTCTAAGACATACCTTGGACAAGATTCTCTTCCTTAATATCGTATATTATTCTGAACACTACTCTGATACCAAGCTGTAGTGCCCCACCTCTAGACCCACACTAACAAAGGGTATTACAAGGTAATACCGTCTTATAATATGGAGAATAAGATTGGTTAATAGCGACCATCCATAAATATTGCTTTAGACGAGTACCGACACATCGAATTGGGTGATAATATATATTTTTCTTTTTTTTCTTTCCCTTTGAAAGTGGATTCGACGTATACGATCCAGGCACAAAACAATAATACAGTGGCTTAATATAATTCACAATAATATAAAATATCACAGAACACAAAATCACAAAATAACAAAGTGTACATCAAAATATACACAGGATACAACGCTGAAGCAAATAGGAGTATATACATAAGATAGTCTACAAAATAGTGGTCATAAGTGATCCACTCAATATAAATACTCGACAAACCCAAAATAACATATATATACAGAAAATGAGTCTCTATCTTTGTAACTAAAATAAACTACTACATAAATCTACTCATAACGATGATAATATACTTATAAATAGCTCCTGAAAGATCCAACTCTAGAAGTCATCAAATAGAAGCACCTAAAACATCTCGGTCTGACCCGAGTATTATAAAATAATAAATGGGTCGGTCTAGTTTTAATTTAAGTCAATGTGAGATAGTAATGATAATGATAAAATAGATCTTAAGAATTACACTTTGCCATATAGTGTCAAATCCAAAAGAATATAATTATTCATCAAAATTTATTCACCAAAACTCCAAATTCAAATTGAGCTTTGTAATAGAAAAACTTCATAAATTTTTGGTGAAAACCCAAATCTCATATAATTTAGAAATCGATAATAGAAATCCAGAAATCAAAGAGGGAAGATGCCTAAAATACTCCAGATTGGTGAGCATGTAAACTCACCGAACACGCGTGCTATCTCAAGGTGGGGATGAAATCCCATAAATACTCAAGATGGGCGTGAAATCCCATAAATGCTCAAGAATAAGTGTCGTATACTCACGAATAGTAATCATTCAAGTAACGACTGTATGTCCCATACTACACGGGGATACTCGAATATTTACTACTATTTAGTAAACTCCACTCATGTGTAAGAGGGGTTCAATTGAACAAGTCTGAGAATTAATCCGTGGAGTAAACGCA
Organism: Allium fistulosum; assembly: GCA_030737815.1. Lineage (NCBI taxonomy): Eukaryota > Viridiplantae > Streptophyta > Magnoliopsida > Asparagales > Amaryllidaceae > Allium > Allium fistulosum. The sequence continues at coordinate 1,184,233,376 of CM060904.1, read as the reverse complement.
AGCGTTCCATACCACTTATTTTTTTAACCCTTTTAATCCAATTCCCCATTCGATCCAGGACGTGCAATTTTATATAAAATAGTTTTACTTGGAAATCCATCTTTGGAAATATTGGTTTATAAAAGCTATTAATAGACTTTAGAAAATATAACTTACTTTCTACATATATATTTATGGAAATTTATACCTTTCAAACTATTTTAAACCATTAATATATATAAATATTTCCAAAGTCATGTATATCAAAAAAAAATATTTAGAAAACAGTTTGGTTTTGAAAATATTTCTTTTGCGAATCAGTTTGAATCAGCCCAAGAAAATCAGTGCGTTGAATTCTTTCCATAAAACAGCTTCTAGGAAAGAAAAAACATCAAAATGCAAGCATTAAATATAGATATGTAAACCCAGAAATTTGCATTAGAAATCATCAGAAAACTGTCATCAAACCATAGCAATAAGCAATGCAAATCAACAAGTAAACAAGAAAAAGAAGAGAGCGGAGTGGGGAGGCAAAGCATGACCTGGAGCAAGCTCCGTGTTTGTGATCGGTCGACCAGTCTAAGTGCATCAATCGACCGGTGCCGCTGCCTGGAGCACGCTCTTGGCAGTGCCCGATCCTCCCCTTTGCTCGATGGTTTCAGTTTATTTTCCGGCGACTTGTAATTTTGATTTCTAAATGACTGAATCCATGCATGCACACATTCAACAACTGATATAGAAAATAAATAAGATAAAAATAGACGATTTTAGTAGGTAGAGATAAGTTAGCTACTGACAGAGGAAACATAATTACAGGAGAATAGACAGAGCACCAAAACTGAGATCAATTCAAACAATTTCTCATCCATTCAAGCAAAAAAACCACGTGCACTTGAATTAGAACTAGAATTGTGAGATTTACTTGCCTATTGGCTATGGAATAGCTGCTTATGATCTAAAAATAGACGATTTTAGTAGGTAGAGATAAGTTAGCTACTGACAGAGGAAACATAATTACAGGAGAATAGACAGAGCACCAAAACTGAGATCAATTCAAACAATTTCTCATCCATTCAAGCAAAAAAACCACGTGCACTTGAATTAGAACTAGAATTGTGAGATTTACTTGCCTATTGGCTATGGAATAGCTGCTTATGATCTTGAGCCTTTGTCTATCTTCTTTCAGCAGCTAAACCTAAAAGAACTCAGAAGATAACCCAAAACTCACTTTAAATTCAAGGAGAAAACAGAAATTGGTAAGCTACGAGATGTTTTAGAGATTAGTGTAGATTACCTGAAAATATAGACTCCAATAATTAGCAACTCAACCTTCTAATTAATTGATTTGGGGAGGATTTACTTTAGGGTTTGTGACAGAGGGGAGAAACAATGGTTTAATGTAAGTTTTTAGTTACTGGAAATGAGAAATGAGAAGGAAAATAAACGTACAGGTTATTATCTCCTTCTCAACCAATACCTTAGTTAATTTAACTCTATTTGGGCCAAGGTTATTATTTGCTTAACAAAAGAAATAAGTAAGTTCTTTTCTTTTTTTCAAGTACAAAAGAAAATTGCTTCTTATAAACAATGTTTTAAATTATGAATTGATTTCACAAATTACTTTCATTTTTTATAAAATCAACACTGGTTCATTTATTACCTTTGATTTGCAACAAATGAAATAAATTCACAACTTAACTTTTTAACAATAAAAGTTATTCTTATTGTTCTCAATTAGTTTGAAAAAAATAGCCTATTAAGTTATAAAACTCCATTTTGATAAGAAAACACAACCTCTTAAAATTAAACACATTTTCATTAAATTCATCACCATGTTTGTAGTAATCATAAAATAAGTTATGCAATTTCACTTGTAAATAAAATGGTTTCATACTGATATGTCCCACATTGTAAAATATGTAATACATTGGCTTGTATATAACTCATTAGGCACCCTCCCCTTACAAGCTAGCTTTTAGGGGTGAGTTCTACCTAATGCGGTCGTATCAATTGGTGCTTTCACTGAGAACCGCACTTGAAAGTTCGAGCCACGAGAGGGGCGACCTATAGGCTAGATTAAAATACTGATAGGTGAGTGAAGCCATCCAAAAGAGAAAAGGGCTACCGTCGGGTCAGTGTCGATAGAGTGGACCGATGTGGACGTCGGACTTTCGAAGAGCGGTGGAATGATATGTCCCACATTGTAAAATATATCAGTGTCGATAGAGTGGACCGATGTGGACGTCGGACTTTCGAAGAGCGGTGGAATGATATGTCCCACATTGTAAAATATGTGATAAATTGGCTTGTATATAACCCATTATGCACCTTCCCCTTGCAAGCTAGCTTTTAGGGGTGAGTTCTACCGTCGTATCACATACATCTTTATTCCATTGTACTATAGTTTAAAATAACTATTTACCACTCATTTATTATATCCATATTTTCCAACACTTATTTTCCACTTGAAAATTATTTATATATTTATACTCCTTCTAGTTTCATCCAAATTCCACTTTAATTTGAAAATAGAAATAGAATAAAATCCCCAAACTTCCTAAATATTTAATTACTATCGTTTTTAAATTATATTTTAATTTAATTACAAGTAATCTAATCCAGGGTTGTTACACAAATCTTCATCAATTTACCAATTCTGCACGGATCGTTTATCTGCTTGATTTTTCTAGTTTCCTCCAGTATGCATACGCCTGATAAATGCTTCTTAATCGGTTGATTAGGGAATTAATAAATTACTTCAGTCTCTCAAAATAACTCCTTCTCCTTTAGGTAATTTCCTACCTTCTTTAATTCAATAGAAAATGCAATATATTTGAGCCATAATTTTACATTGAGTCAAAATATATATGAAATCTTCTTTAATATGAAAATATTGCATCAACGAAATCTGAGCGTTCTGGCCCATACTTTTAATGCTTATTTCCGAATTTTCTTTTTGTTTGATATATGCACACGGGGTTGTCATATGTAGCAGTATATCATGCCTGTGATAAAATAGAGTAAAATTCAGCATCATCTAACCAACAGTTAAAAATTTAAAAGGAGGAAGACTTTTTATTGTGTCGCTTTCCCACATGAGGAAGAGGGATGAGTGATCAAAAAGGCTATGTTATAGTACCAGGTTATGTAGGGTAGGTCAGATACTTAGGGCTTGACAATAGTAGAAGGTATGGTCAAGTTTATTGTATGTTCTAGGTCTAGAATGTGACTTGTAACTTGTAAGTCCATGTGAAATATGGCCTACTAGAGGAGATAGGGATGAGGTTTCTTTGGTTTAAAGCTTGAGTTAAGGGGATGCACAGGACAGTGGAAAGAGGGGAACCTCTTAGCCTTTAAGATGAAATGGCTTGCTGTTAAAATCACCCATGCACAACCATGGCATGGTGGTGGAAGATATGGCGGGAAGAGTGTCAAGTAATTATTACTAGCGGTTAGTAGAGTTTGAAGCATAATCAAAGATTAAAGGGTGGAAAATTGTGTTGAAATGTGTGTTGCTTTGAAACAAATGTGTTGATTAGTAGAGAAAAGTTCATTAAGTTGAAAGCGTTCATGGTTCCAGAGAATCATTATTCTGCCAAATGGTGTGTGAGAGTGATTGTGTGCAAATTTCCATATTGCGGACATTCTTACAAAAGTTTTTCTTGTTTTATTCAAGTCAAGCTTTGTTTCAAGTATGGAAAGTATTTACGAGTTGTAATCCTTAATGAGTTTTTAATTTAATTTTGCTTAAGAAAGTGGTGTTCTCCTCTAGTATTCAGGTTGCTATTAATTGTATTATTGTCAAAGGTTTGTCGTAAGGAAGATTGCAGCACTTTGCCTTGTCATTCTTCTAGCCGACGAGTTACCATGCATGCATGAAAGGGGTTGATGAGGAAAGTGGTGCGATTAGGAAGCTAGAGAACTGAACTCAATCATTAAGATCATTGTTGTCATCTACTATTTCACTCTTTATGCCAGTTTGTTGACGGTTTAAATTTCTTTTTCTTTCTAGTCTTTTCACCTTGTCGCAAAAGTGAATTATGCGTTAGTTGTTTTAGAGTTTTTTTCGTTCTGTGTTCAACGTCTTTGCTTCAGCTTGTTATGGATTGCTTATGAAATCTAGGGTGGGGTTTAATGTTTTGTTAAGATGTGAAGTGGAAAGAAGCACATGCTTAATGTTTAGGTGATGATAGGTGGTTATAAGGGCTAGGTAGGGTTGAGCAAATAGTTGAGGTGATGGAAACTGACTCATTTATTGTGAAAGGAGTGGTCAGTTGTTTCCAGAAGGTTCAATCATTGGTATTGCTGCTTGGTCCATTTTGTGGTGGCTACCAGTGAGGAGAGTGAGTGGTTCATCAATGGTGGGTTTCATTTTGTTCGGTAGGGGAGGTGATAAGCTATTCTTGTTAGGCTGCTTGTTCTATTAGGGGTTCATGTTGGGGTGGTTGATCACTGATGAGCAATGGTAGAATGGATATATTGGTACTAAACTGTTATGTTTAGTTTTATGGTGAAGTAGGAGAATGCAATACACATGATGTTTCCTCGGCTATACAAAACTGCATATTTGTTGTGAAGTTTTGGAGTGATGGCATGGTCTCTCATTGGCTTTGTGTTGAGATTGGTTATATAAGATTTAACATTTTGCATGGCATTGGTATTTGGGGGTGAATATGCATGTCACTAATGCTCAAAATTTCCATGATCCGTGGAAGTGGATTGAGAATTGATATAACTGGTGGGTAAGTGTGGATTGGACTGAGTAGCTTAAATGTGTACATGTGGTGGAACTTGGTTGTGTTCAAGTGGTCGAGCTACGATGTGGGTGGGAGCGAGTGAGGGGTGAATTGGTTTGAGACATTGAGTAATGCGTTAACATCATTTGCAATATTATGTGTTGATACATAAATAGAGGGATGTGTTCAAGTAGTTTTTTTTTTAATTGATAAAAAAGGGCCCGGCCCAAAGTTTACAGATTAAATCGGGTATAAAGAAACAAACCCGAAGCCTTTACAAACACAACAACCCTAATTATACGAAGCCAAATGCGCCTCCATCTACTTCATCAAATTAGAAATGGCGAATCTATCGAAAAAGCTCGGAAATGTAAGAAAAAATGGAAAACTCAAAACTTCAAGACTCAAGGAGGTCTCATATCCTTCTTATCCATGTGACGCATATCCAAGGGCTTGAGCTCCTTAATTTCCTATGAGTCCCAAAAGAGCAGGATTTGTGTCTGCATCTTCAAAGTTGCTATCTTTGATGTTCGAAATACAGAGATGGCTGGATTTATTCTGCTCCCTCCTGCTAAACTTGCTATTTTTCATCAGATCGATGTTCACGTCCACTGGGTAGCTACGAATTGTTGATTGTGCTTTCGCCCCTTTTCTCGCTACATTACTATTCTCCAGATCCTCTGCAGAATAGTAATGGATAGTTGATTTGTCGCCTTTTTGTGCAAGGGTAGCAGATGATTTGCTGCTTTCACCTTTACTCCAGCAAGATAAGTGATAGACCTTATTATTTAATAAGCTCTTGTAGAAAAAGCCTTCCTTTTTGCCGACTTTAACTTTTGTTTGCTTGTAATCCTCAATAGACAGCATCGTTAATTCCTTGGAAACACTGCTGGTTGTGCGGTAGTTCTTCAGATCTGCATAAGGTAATAATCGACTATTACTGTTTGCAATATGAAATAGGTTAGAATTAGAATTAATATTTTCTTGTCTACTTCCCTTGCAGGTGATAGCCTTAGCAGCTATAGAATGGCCGCCTCTAGGAAGATAGTCCAGGGGGATGTTGTTTTGTCTGAGCGAGATATTAACCATGCCAGTTGCATGTAGATGACATTGGCAGCCTCTATGACTTCTACAAGGGATATGCGTAGCGTATTTCCCTTTGAGTAAGAAGTCTTCAAATCTATTCTCATAGTCTTCGACTTTATTTGCAGTAAATAAATCTGTATCTTTGTGAGCATTCTGTTTGTTGGCTTTTTTATTGAGAATCTAAAAGTCAGAAAATATATTGTTCCAAATTTGAATACTGCCAATCTCTTTTTTGTGATGAAGTCTTTGGTTTCTTTCTTTCCAAATATGGTAAATGGCAGTAGTTAGCATAATTGAAGCACTTTTAAATTCTGTAGACTTGGGTTTGAAGCAGTGTTGAATGTATTTGATGCTTTCACTTATGCTTTGTAATGATTGATGTTGATTAAAACCCAGAGCATTTTTTGCAATAAACTAAATATGTTTTGAAAAGGCACAGTCAAAGAATAGATGGTCTGCATTTTCCACTCCATTTTTGCATTAAAGACAGTTTTTATCATCATTCTTATTCCACTTTGCACATCTTTCTAATGTGGGAAGTCTATTGAGTATGGCAAAATAGGAACAATGAGCCATTTTTGGGTAGTTTGATTTGCACCAAATAACTTTACTCCAATAAACTTCAGTTTCTTCACCTTTCACAAAATTCCATACTTTTTTAAAGGAGAAAACATCTTTTGTACAAAGCTTCCAAATCCAAGTGTCTCTTTGAATATTGCTGTCAATTGTCACTTTTTCAATAGCAGTTCTGAATATAGTAGCAGCTTGATGTGTGTTTACATTCCAGTTCTGGTTATAAATAATGCTCTGCACTTTATCATTAGCACCACCAAGTAGAAACAAGTTATTCCAACCAAGCAGATCAATAAGAGATTTTCCAAATAACCAGGGGTCAAACCATAAGCTAGTAGAACTGCCATCTTTAAACTTTCTTTCTATAAGCTTTTTGCCATTCTCCCTGCAGTTTAAAATATTTTTCCAAGCATAATAATGATAGTTTCTAGCTTTAATGGTCCAAAAGTTTTTATTTTTAAGGTATTTATCTCTCATCCATCTAGCCCAGAGAGATTTACCATCTAAAAATTTCCAAAATAACTTATATTTTGCTGCTTCTCTCAAGTCTCTAATGTTTCTAATTCCTAAACCCCCAGCATTTTTAGTCATGCATACTTTATCCCAAGCAATTTTGTGCTGTTTTCCTTGCTAGATAAAGTTAGCACACATTTTTTCAATTTTGCAAATTGCCTGGACTGGTATATTATGAGCTTGTATCCAGTATAAAATAATTGCAATGATGACAGTATGGGTGAGTTCTAGTCTACCAGCTAGAGATAATAATTTTCTAGACCATCCTTCTAGTTTATTTTGAATAATCTCATATAGCCTTGAGCAGTCCCTATCATTCAGTTGATTTATACTTAGAGGCAGGCCTAAATACTTGACTGGCAAATTTCCTTCACTAAAATTGAGAATGTTTAAAATTTCTTTCTTGCATTTGCATCCTTTGCTGAAATAAATTTTACTTTTGCATTCATTAACTTTTAGCCCAGCAAATAATTCAAGCTTTTTAAAGATTTTGGCAATAGAATTAGCATTATTCGTATCTGCATTGACAAATAAAAGCAAGTCATCAGCATATAAGAGATGAGTAATAGATGGTTTGACTTTATTTATGGCTTTTATATTTCCCTTGCTTTGTTCAGAATCAATTAGGATTGTGAAATATTCCATCACAATAGTAAATAGACAGGGAGAAAGGGGGTCCCCTTGTCTAATTTCTCTATTGCTATGGATATAACCTGTAGGAGAGCCATTAATCATCACAGAGTATTATACATTGCTAATACATTCTTTGATAAGATCACAAATTTTTTTATTAAAATCCATAATACTCATCATATGAATTATGAAATTTGTATTGATTTTATCAAAAGCTTTGTGTAAATCAATTTTGATGCACATGACACTTTTGTTTTTCATATTAAAATTTCTAATTAGTTCATGAGCAAGCAAATTGTTTTCAGTAATAAGCCTCCCCGTAATAAAAGCACATTGGTTTTCTGAAATTAAAATTTTTAAAAACAATTTAATTCTGTTGCAAAGAATAGTAGAGATAATTTTGTAGATAAAGTTGCAACAGGAGATTGGTCTATAATCTTCCATTCCATTAGGATTATTTATTTTTGGGACAAGAGTTATAAAAGTATGATTGAAAGATTTTAAAAGCTTTCCTGTCTTAAAAAATTCTGAAATGACTTCAAAAATATTAGAATTAATATCAGACCAATGGGTTTTATAGAATTTTGCACCAAATCCATCAGGATCAGGGCTTTTATCATTGCTAGCATTGAAAACAATATTTTTAATATCCATTAGATTAACAGGAGCTAGCAAAATTTCCTGACTAACTTCTTTTAAGGAGAATTTAACATTGATGAAAGGAAAGGAAGCCATATGATTATTAGTATTAAATAACTCTGTGAAGTAATTTATGGCTTCCCTTTCTATATCAGTTAAATTCTTTAGAGCATTACCATCTGCATCAATAAGTTTACTAATATTATTTCTATTTTTCCTACTAGTCATTTTCGCATAGAAAAATCTGCTAGCTTCATCCCCATTCGTAAGCCAGTTAACTTTGGCCTTTTGCCTCATATTAACTGAATGGATATGAAGAGAAGTAATGAGATTATTTTGAGCCTGAAAAAAATTATTGATAACATTAATGTCTGAGCAATCATTATCAATAGCATTTTGTAGATTTTCACACTCATCTCTAGCAATTTTAAGCTCATTTTTATTTCTGCTCCTGTTCCAGTTTTTTATATGTCCCTTGGAAACTTGCAAGAATTTAGAGAATTTATATTGGGCAGTTCCTTGAATTTTAAATGACAAGCGTTTATGGATGACATTTTTATAATTTTCTTCATATACCCACCCATTCATAAATCTAAATGGAATATTTTTCTTGCATTCATTGTTTTCTATAAGAAGAATTTGAATAGGGGTGTGGTCGCTGGTAGCTTGGGGTAATGTGCAGCATTTATAATGAGGAAATGTATAAGCAAACTTTTGGTTTATTAAAATCCTATCCAGTTTGCAATGTATGTTTCTAAATTTACCAGATTTCTAGGTAAATTTGTTTCCTGCTATATTAGCTTCAATAATACCAGTCCTTAGGAGGAATTTATTAATAAACTCTAATTTACTGAAAGGGACTGGTATACCACCTCTTTTATCATATGTATGCATGATTGTATTGAAATCTCCCATTATAATCCAAGGATGAGACATTTTTCTATTCAAATTCTCAATATGATTCCATAAGTCAAATCTATCATTTTCAAAGTTTGATGCATATATAAATGTAACTTCTAAAATAAGACCACCTTTATTAGAAAATAAGCAGTGAATATATTGGAGGTTTAATATATGACTACCTAAACTCCAAATATTATGATCCCATAAAACTAGAATTCTACCATTACCCCCCTTTTGATTATTATTAATACTGCTCCAATTGGGGAAATGCCTGAAATGGTATTCTGTAATTTTATCATTGTCTAATTTATGTTCCATAAGACCTATTATACTAGGTTTTTCAGTCATAATTAAATTAGCAACATCCAATTTTCTAATTGAAGAATTTAGACCTCTAACATTCCATGAGATTATAGACATTAATAAAAATATGAAGTAAAATTAATAGGATACTCAAAGGATATGTGGTTAGTCACAGTGAATCACTGTAACTATCTTCATCCTCTTGCACTTCTAGCTTCTTTCCCTTTTTTTGCATGCTGAGTCGTTTTTAACTTTTAGAAGCTTGTCCCATTTATCATTTTTGAAGATGTATTTTTCTCTGAAGTCTTTGTCTTTATCATCCTCTACTTGCTCTGAAGAGGGAATGTCACTTAGGCTTTTAATTCTGGTTCGGGCTTTCTTTCTCTTTTTCCTTTTGTTTGTAGGTGATAAGGAAGTGACAGCATTTATAGCTGCCTGGATAGCTTTCCCAGATAGAGATTTTTTCTTTAATGGGGTGAAAGAATCTGAAAGGAAAGATAAGGCAATGTTTTTTGGAGGTTCGGTCAGATCTGAAAGAGATATTTTGGAAGAGATTTGCTCAACATTCATTGTGTCTTCTTCCTCATTTGCCTGAACAGAGGCCTTTAAACTTGCAGTTTCATCCACTGAAGCATTTGAAATGTCTATCTTATCTACATTGGCTCTTTGAGTGGGGTAACTGTTTTTGCACTGCATATTTTCTTGGTTGTCTGCATAAGCATTATTGCTAGCATCCATAATCACATCCTGTGTTTCCGAATCATTAAAAGAACTTGACTTTAGAGTATAGTCAAATTGGGGCACCACTTCTTTTGTAATTCCATCACAAGTATTCTGCATATTTATATTCATTTCAACATTGCTGTTTTCCACTGCATTGGTCTCAATTGCAGTATCCTTCTCTCTGCATTTTTCTTTCCAGACGTTTTTAACAGTGCAATTTTCATCTGCATGCCCAAAGCATTTACAAGATTTACATCTTGATAGGATCCACTCATATTCAATTTTTTGCAATATATTGTCACCATCATGCATTGTGATGTTAGCTTCATTCGGTAACTCTGCATCCGCTTTTATTTCAACAAGAATTCTTGCATAACTCAATCTTGTCTCCTTAGCTGTTGGTTCATCTAACTTTAATGGTATACCCACCACACTTGCAATAGCACTAAAAGCATCTTTATCCCACAATCTTAGACTTAATTCAGGTACCCTAATCCAAACCGGCATAGTATATAAAATATCCCTATCAAAATTAAATTTCTTGCTCCATTTTTTCAGGATAATCAACTTGCCATTTATAAAATATGGCCCTCCATTTAGAATTTTTTCACAATCTTCAACTTTGGTAAATCTTATAGTAAAGAAACCATTATCCCTAGTATAGATTTCAAAACTTCCTGAAGGGTTCCAGTTTCGGGTAATATAAGTCTTGAAATGATGATAAGGAGGACGAGGACAATAAACATAAGCAATAACAGAAGATCTCCACTTATTCTCCATACGTTTATCAATATCTTCTTTCACAGTAACAAATTTTCTATTGTTTATATTGATAGGAGCAACATAATTCAAGTCAAATTCAGAATCTAACCCTCCTTTCTTGAGAATATCAGCCCATGAAGAGGCTTTCTGCATCTTCTGAGCAATTTCTACATTGGCTGAAGCATTTGAGATTAGATTTCTTGGATTCAGTATATGCCTGTTCACGTTTTTTGATTGCGTATTGAATTTTCTTGAATCTGATTTCCTTGAATTGGAAGGATTTTGAACATTATCTGGTTTTCTTAGAATGCTTCTCTGAAAATCAGGTATCGAATTCTTTCTGCTCGCCTTTCTATTGTAGACTACTTTCTGAAATCCATCATCATCCACTATTGCATTGCTCAAAATTGGGGGGTTATCTTTGGACTTGATTTGCTGTGAAAGAGGAAGAATGATAGGCAATAGAGGAGGAGAAGATGGAGATGAAGAAGAAACTCCATTCTGATCAAGACTAACAAATATAGGATTATTTTGTATTTTCATAAGATCTGCCATTTTTCATTGTTTTTTACGATGGAATATGCTAAGTTAGTAAGACGTGTTCAAGTAGTTTGCTTGGTGGGCAATGTTTTTTTCCACCCACTTTCTCTTGTTTTTGGCTGGTTTCCCAGATTTAGCATCATGCACTTTGCCTTGTACGTGTTATTTTGCATGAGAATTTCTCTTGTGATAGTCGCAAAAATTGCAGTTTGTGGTATTATGCTTGAAAATTTTGCATTTCAAACATATCATAGGTTTCCAATGAAATTATACTTCAACACATGGATAACTCTTACCCAATATACTCATGTCCAAAAATTCCAATAATTCACAGTCGAAAGTAGTCTCAGTTAGAGCTTTTGCATATTTAAACCTTTTGTGCTTTTCGGTTGATTCGTAATAACATACAAGGGATCCTATGTGGCATGCTATCCAATTAACCACAATTAATGTCCAATGTGTTAGTAGGATTTTGGAGAAGTACACCCATATCAAAACACATTTAATTTGGGCTTTTAAAAAATTCTCTTTATTAATTTGCACTAGATTTTATTATGTTTACATAAAAAATATATTTGCACCAAATCATATTTAATTAACATTAATAAAGGAAGGTGTCATTTTGATTTTGATTTATTTAATTTTCATTAATACTTTCATGTTTGTAAATTATGGTTTGTTTTATTAAAATAAAATTTATGTTAGTATTTTAATTTAATTTAATTTTGTATATATTTTAACTTACAATATGTTCGCATCCATAAAGCAAACATAGTAACTATAATAAATAAAGTGGACTAACCGATGGTACACGTAGATAAATAAATGTCATATGCATAAAGTAACCACTGAGATGTATGGTTATTACATAAGGTATAATGTCGTGTGATGATGGTAATGTTCATGTGTTCATATACATATGTGGCGTAATGTCAATGGATGATAATATGGTCATGTTTATATACAATGTTATTTTGGCCATTAAATATTTATTAATATGAGTTCAGTTTGCGCACGTGCTCTTGCGCACACATATTGTACACATACACACATAAATATAAGTTGGCACCCCCTACACACATGTTGAATATTCCATTTTATTCAAAACTGGATTTTAGATTTACTTTGATCGATTTAAAATTCAAAAGAAAAATAAAAAAATGGTTTTTTGAACCAAAATATATAGGTAAATTTTTTTAATATATAATTATATATATATAAAGTTTTTTTCTAAAGCTGTGAAGATAATAAAATAAAAAATATCGTTTCTAAATAGCGAGCAAAAAATAATATAATAATTGTTTATAACCGTGAATACTAAAAACAAAATTGTGTAAATACATACATACTATGCATATGTGTCTGTATTCAACTTTAGTATATGTATATATGGGTATGTATAATACATATATTTTAGTTTCAAAATATATAATAGAAACCTTATTTTAATTGGCCGAAATAAATAATAAAAAAACCTTTTTCTAATTAGCTAAAATAAATAAATGATCAAAACGTACATATGCATAATTATTTTATTTAAAAAGAAATGTATACCTTTCAATTTAATCCTACTGGTTTTCGACACCTTGGTTGTTAACAACCTCATTTCCAAGCTTCATTTTCCCTGTCCTCTGTCCTTGATTAAAGATTGCAAATCTATCTCTGTGCTTCACCATTTTACAATAGAGGCTAGGGTTTCTATTTCATGTTCGTTGTCTTTGGAGAAGAGAGAAAGAGGAGCTACTTATAGCCAACAACGTATCAAAACTTTTCATATATCAGAACCTTAGCCCTCCTCTTTGCCATGGCATGGTTGGCCCCCTTTATGGGTTTTATGGGCTCAATGCCTAATCAATTTAACATTTAAATTAATTATTCAATTAATTCATTGAAACCCATGTTTTAATTAAACAAATATATAACAATTATACATTATTTTAATTAATTTTGAGGCTTCAAATAATTAATTAAAATGCTATAAAAATTCAATGCAATATTGGTAACAATTTTATTGTTAATGTATAACATATATAAACTACAAATTGGTCGAACTCGAAAATTAGCTAACAGCATAGTTGCATTGACTCTCTGGTGCAAATTCGATCCTTAGTCAATGTTTAAAAAATTTAAATTTTAAGGCCTATACGGTCTTTGCTGAAGTACAATATCGGGCACATGTTCAGTTGTTTATAAATCATTTATGCGAATCCAGTTTCTAATATATATTAACTACACCTTGTAGCTATATTTTGTGCACGTATTCTTTTCATCATCAATGTATCACTTTAATATTTAGAGTTTGATCAATAGTCAAAATCTCTAATAATATTCGTGTAACGACCCGTGAATTTTAACCGTTTTAATAACGTAATTAGTTGAAATTTTGTGAAATTTTGAAAATAAATTTGATATTTGGAATGCGTTTAGTTAAACATAGCAACTGGTAAATTTTCGTCTGAAAATATGAAAGTTTATTTCGCGCGTAAATTCACTTCAATTTAACCAGTTAAAAAGCGATGAAAATAAAATGTTTCCGAAACCTAAATATTTTTACATAGAAAAATTCTAAAGCATCTTCTGAGCAAGATTTCAGTTTATCGTTTTTCAAAATTCGGACATCTTTGGCTCCGTCGATCTTATTTTTCAGCGTTTTTCTCGCATTTTCCGCCGGTAGAAAATTCGAATATTTATAATTCAATCGTACTGCTAATTTCTATATATTGTTTTGATCGTCTTATCGTGTTGATCTTTACGGAATAATTATTTCTGGTTTTGAAGTCTGGTACGTAGCGGAATCCGGTGAAAATGATTTCGTATCGGTGCGGGTTTTAAAATCTTTTGTTTTCCATTTTTCTTACCATTACAAAACTAACGGCCGTAACCTTTAATATTCCCCAGAATTTAAGGCATGAATTTTGGCTTTAATTATTTTCAAACGTCGGTTCAATCTCTTTCTAGCCGGTGGAGATAAACATTGCAAATATAGTGCCTGTACGTTCATTTGTCTTCCTCTTCCTTATTCCTTATTTCACCTCATCCACTCTTTCCTTCTTCTTTTTTCCCTCCCTCTTTCATTTCTTTTACCCGCATGCAACAACGTCCAACCTCATGCCTCCTCCGCGTGCTGACCACTCACAAAACCAACCCGAAACCATCTTCGCTCTGCCTCCATACCTCCCTCCACGTCCATACGTCGCATCCATCACCACCACGCCAAACGCCGCCCTGCTACCTCCGAACCCGCCGAGCCCTCCCCTGCGCACCTGTGCTCCGCCCAATGCTAACCACCAGCGACCCGCCTCCCACCGGAACTTCATCGACCGGAGCCACCACCCTACATAACAGCAGCCACCACCTGTCAACTCGCCCTCAACCTCGCTACTTTCATTTTCGAATGACTCCAGCTCATGTCTCGCCCATCCCATAGCCTCGGGCAGCACCGCCCACACAAGCATCTCCACACGCGTAGCCACTGCCACGCCTTGACAGCACCTTCTCCTTCCACCTCCAACCTGCGTTGTGCCTCCTCTTCTTTTATTAGAGGTATGTTGTTTATGTTATATAATATATATGCTAGTTATAAGTTGCGATAGGATGTATTTGTTTATATTCCATATAGTGTTTATATTTCATATAGTGTTTTGACTTTGTAAATTTACAGTAGAATATATATGTTAGTATACATGTTTTGACAGTGTCAGTTATACTTTAAGTATATTTTATGTTAAAAGTGATATGGTATATTATTTGAATATAAAGTGTATGAAGTTAGTTCGTATACATATGTTTATTACCGTTTACATTTTAAAATGCTATTTATATAAAGTAAATGTTATAGTTTATAAAGTTATAACAATAGTTTATATGATTTGTTGATCTATATTTGGGTTTACAACTTGTTGTATTATAATATATATATATGTCCTGAGATGTAAATTGTAGTCAGTTATGTATGATAGAGGTTTGTTTTAAAAATACGTGTTTATAGATATGAAATATGTAAGTTTATATTAATTTAATATTTGTTATAAAAAAAACTTTGCTTTCCATATTTTGTCTGAACTAGTATTTTACTCTTGCTTTACACCCTCCAACTGTTCATCTGCTTTGTGACATATATATACTATATTTATAAGCTTATATGATGTACTGGGTTCGTGTTTGCAATTTAAGTAATATTGATTTTTATAAGTTTTGTTCTAAATATGTGTAAGCATTCTGCATTTTATAAGTATATATTTATGCAGTGTTCTGTTGCGTAAGTGTATATATATTACATTACTGTTTCAGTTATATATATTATTTAAGTAGCATATAGAATTTGGTTTTGTTTGTTTTACGAAATCTGTTAGCTTGTTTATACTAAATATACGTATATTTGGTTTCTTTATGTACAATATGAAAGTTGGTAGAAAGGAAATTTATTTTATTTTATTTTTATTTATAGTAAGCCGCAACTTGTAGGAAGTTAAGCATTTTAACATACATTGGGTGTTTGATTTTAGTAACGTGACGTGTAAAGTGTTTTATGCAAGTTAGTAAAATTTTATAATGGGGTTCGGCATATAAATAGGTAGTTGCATATTCATATACTAGTAGCTGTAAGGCCAGGTCTGCACAAAATTGTATTACTCATAGTGGTATTGGTTATATATAATATGTTGAGCTACTTTTATATGTATGTGAATTTTATGGTTTTGAACCGAATTGGTTTTATTATTATAAGTATGTGTTTTATTTAAATATATATATATATATATAAATATACATATTTTGTTATTTTGTCTTGGATTTAGGTATTGATTTAAAAAAAATAACAAATATTCTGTAAATACATCAAACTGATTCTGATTCGTTTTATCAACTCGTCTTATCAGCTTCGTTCAATCAAATTCATGCCAATATCGTCTTGCTTTGAAAATTTTCATTTGGATTGGTCAATCGTGCAATTCAAATCGTAGCATGTGTGTTGTCTATCTTCTTGTGTTCTCTGGCCTCGAAAGGTGAGCACTCACTCACGATTAACGTTCTTTTATTTATTAAATTTGATTTCAATTGAAATATGCTGCTGTTAGTTAATTACACTGTTATATATG
Organism: Allium fistulosum; assembly: GCA_030737815.1. NCBI lineage: Eukaryota > Viridiplantae > Streptophyta > Magnoliopsida > Asparagales > Amaryllidaceae > Allium > Allium fistulosum. Next base: position 1,184,216,890 of record CM060904.1, on the reverse strand, counting down.
CTATTGCCTGTATCAGTTCACCTGTGACATCTGACACCATTATCTGTTAATTATTTATGAGATGATAATACAGTTTGGCTGATAATTGATCGATTGTTGATATTTATATTGGACGTTAAATTGTTAATGTTAAAATGATAAATAGTATGAAATTGAACTTGATATAGGATAAATAAATGTTAAATTTGATTAACTGACATTTGTATAATATGACCCATTTAACTGTTAAATTTATTGACACGTTGTATTTGTTTAATTACATCTTGAACCACTGAATGTATGTTGTTAAATTGATGATGGATGAAATTGTAATAGATGACAAGTGAAAACCGTAATGTAATAATCTTTAATCTACATGAAATGATAGTGTAGATTCTAGAAATAATTATATTAATTCGTACAAATAACAATGCGAATTAATACGGTTATTTCGGGATTATTTGAATTGATTATTGGATTGATATTGATTGCTGTTATTGCTTGTTTATTTACTTTGACACCATCCCAGTTATCACACTGCAAGTTCCCTTTGATATGTTTTGATTTTGAATTGAATTGGAATCGGGTTGAAATGATAAATACCCAAATTGAACTTTGACTTAGGATAGAAAATTAAATAAAACCCGATTGGTCAATAAATTGATTTAAAAATAAAATGAAGATTTGATTTGAATAAATAATATGGTTTTGAAACGAAGTTGAAATTTGAATTTTTAATGAAAGGAAAATGTTAATATTTAATAATCTGAAACAAAATATTAACAATGTAATTGATGAAAGAATGTTGTTTAATTTGAGAAATGATTGAATTAAGTTTGAAATTATTAAACTTGGAAATTATTTAAAATTAAGTTTTGAATTATTTAATGATTAAATAAGATTGAATTATTTAATGATTAAATTAAATTGAATTTGTGAATAAGTGAATTTTACTTCGTAAATAATTGAAATTGAGTTTCTTTATTAATTAAGTTTGGAAAATTATTTAAGTAAGTAAATAAGTGAAATTGAATTTCTTTAACAAGAAATAAATGTGATTTATTGAAATTAATGTAAGACTTGAAAATTAAAGGATTTGGTTTGATGAATTTAATTTAATTCAAATTGTAAGTTTTGAAATAAGGAAGTTGAATTTAAATAATGGATTTAATGAATTGGAAATTAAACAGAAATTGTTTTAAATGAAAATTTACTTAACGAATATTGAATGAAATTGATAAATGGATTTAAATTGATTTGAATGTTAAATTAATTTAAATGATTTCGGAATGAAACTTATATACGAATTTGAATCAATATTTGAATTGTTTTAAATAGAAATTGAAATTGAATTATAAGATTTTGAAATTGTGAATTTGGAAGTTTTGAAACGTAAATGTTGGAAATTTGTTTAGAAAGGCAAATGACATGTTGATTTACGAATTGAAATTGAAATTGAAATTGATTTGGTTTTGAAATAAATAAACGACCAATCGGTGTAATAATTACGAAAGTTATTAAAGAGACCGGATCGGTAATGGATATACTCTCTATCTGAACCGAAACCACTTTAATAACTATACGCGGAGTGATGATCCAGAATGAAGTGGTTGGAATGATGTACGTGATGACTGAAGAAAGTGAACGATAATGGATAGCCTTGACACTTGTGTCAAATTGCTAATGACTAAAACAGGAGCTGTGCCGGGCCAATGGAGGATTAGCTACCTCAAGTGGACACACTTCTTCGAACTACTTATACTTGTTGTCGATTGGTGCACCCTTGATTTTGGGAGTGTTGTTTCACGGTGTTGCGGGCGCTGTGGCGTTGCGTTCTCACCAGTCCGGATCAGGCGAACGGTAGTATCACTACCTTGGGTATTGCCTCATGTGCCTTGTCATACTTGTATTCCATTTATGCGCGACCACTACGATTTTGATTTGTACCTTTAGTATATGGATTGCCCTCTGGTGACTTCCGGTTTTGGGGAAACTACGGTCTTGTATATGCTTTTGGGAATAAAAATGTGTTAAGGGTGGAATGGGCCATGACTTAACGCTATTTTGATATCTTATTATTACTGATAGACATTATCTACTTAGCGTATATTACTACCTAGTAGATAGTTTAACGGATCCTTAAAGGATGGTTATTCCAAACATCCTTTGAGTTACTTGTATTTCAATTGCTATTTCACTTGAGTTGGATTTATTAATATAAGAATGTTAATCCTGACTCGAGTGTCTTGTGTTTTTGCTTTACGCTCGGGTCAGACTGAGTGTACCAGTATTCGAGACTCACCTTTGAAGTTGGAGCTTTGCTTGAAGATCCAGCCATCTATTCTGTTTTCAGTATTCGATGATTCCAGTGATGTATTCTGATTTGTATCTGATGTATCGGGTTACTCTTCCGTTGTATCTGGTTTAACTCTGATGTATCGTATTTCTCTTCTGTTGTAAACTCTGATGTATTTTATATATTCATATAGTAGCTTCATGAACTACTATCTCTTTATTTCCGCTGCAATTATTACTCTGTGTCTGTGATCTGTGATTATTTATTTACTGTATATGTTCAGTTTTGCCAAATTTAAATTAACAACGCGGTATTTTGAGCAATTCAACTCCGGCATGAGTGTCTACCTATACACTTATAATGGATGTGAATGGTCCAAAATGGCGGGTCGTTACAATCCGTAGTTGATTGCGTAGACTATGTTAAAGTTCCTGATTAAATCCGATAACATTTATCGATTAATCGATTTACTCTGGCCAAAGATTTTAACTTTAAATTGGCTACCAATTACAGTTATATAACCTTCTATAACAAAGGAGAAGAATTCGCTCTTGGGCACTGTTTCACTTCAAGTGATTCAATTATACTCAACTATGGCCGTAATACGATCGCTATGTCATGTGATTGACCATAATCAAAGTATAGTCTAGTTACCTAAGATCCACGGTACCCTTAGACTACTTCGCATCGTTAGATGAGATCTTCAATCTTAACTTAGTTGTATTAACCAATGGAAGACTCTCATTGAGTTATTCCACGATTGTTCCAAAACAACCACAAATATGTAACTCTTGGTGCCCTTAACTGTCACGAGTAATTCACCGTCAATCGTAAGGAGAGCATTACAAACGGGCACATCGATATCCTTTTATTGATTCATCTTTGCTAGGAAAATCTAAGTAATATGTATTTAAATATCGATTCAATACTCATGGTTATGAACACATTCTCAACTCAACCGATAAAATACTTCGCCTAAGGATATCTATTTAGATACGTTTGTTGAATTAATATCATTACTTATATCTCTATATAATAGTACATAATAGAAAATAAAACCGAAAGCATACTTTATTTTGAAGAAGATTGTCTTACAAGAGTTAATATACATAAGAAATTACATAACTGCTCCTAGTGCACACCCTTAATGCTATTAATCTTCCACTTACAATTGGGGCAATTATGGAGCTTATGCCCATATATTCGACCATTCTACGTAAATTAAACCAAGAAATGACATTAGTAAATGGATTTACAATATTATTATTTTGTATATACTTTTCAATTATACTTCTCTGTTACTAATAAACTCTTTTATCCTATGTTAATTATAGAGAACATATCTCGACTTTTTATCAAGCTGTTGGTTCGCATTGCAATATATATTGCATGATTTCCATCATAATACATTATTGGATCTCAATGGTGGGAATAATCCCTAACTTTCTTATAAATTTGCGCATTAATACCGCTTTCATTACGGCGTTGTTTAAGGTGACGTACTTAGCATTTATAGTTGAATCTGCCATAACCTCTCATTTGGAACATTTATAACTTAAAGCTCCTTAATCGAAGTTGAATATGAATTTAAGATTTACTTACGATATTCAATGTCACCTATAAAGTTCGAATTCGAACACTCCTTCATAAAAAGTTCAATGTTTTCATAAATCTCTAGTATTTTGTAAATACTCAGGAATACTCTTAACTAGCATTCAATGATTTTAACTTAAGGAAGGAAGCATAAGTCGTAACCGACTTAAAGGAGCAGTTGTACGACCTAACGAGATAAGAAAGGGTGCTGGGTTACGACCTAAAACTACTGGAGCAACACGAGTTGAAAAATGCGAAGGCTTAAGTCGGCAACGACTTAAAGGAGGCGTTTTGGTTAGTGCACGACTTAACGAAGCGGGTGATAAGTTGTTACCGAGTTACGACTTAGTTAAGTCGCCTGAACTATCTACCGAGTTATGCAGAAAGAAAGCAGAGCAAACTGGTGAAGTATTAGGTCGTGAACGACCTAACGAGTCAAGCTATAAGTCGTTGAAGATAGAGACCGTGGATCTTTCCTGCCGCCTTAATCTTGACCGTTGATTCTTAAAGCCGTGTGAAGATGGTTATATCTTAAGTCGTTGGGTGTTAAGTCGCTGAAGCTGGGGCTGTAGATTCTTATGCCGCTTTACCCTAAACCGTTGATTCTTTAAGTCGTGAAGATGCTGCTGTGATGAGTCGTTAAGTCGACTACGACTTAAGTGTTGAGTCGTTGTATGGTATTATATTTTGATTTCTTGAGTCGCTTGTACATAAGTCGTATGTCGAGGACTATGTGTTGTAATCTTTTTTAAGTCGTAAGTCGCTGAATAGTTATGTCGTGTGTTTTGTTGAGTCGGAGGGTATGTTAAGTCGTGAGCCGGAGATATTGATAAGTCGGAGACGACTTAGGAGTTGTTTTTTTTTCTGTTTTGCGTGTTGTAGCCTATAAATAGGCAAGTTGTGTCACTTGTAAAGGTTGTTGATTTTTGAATAAAATTCTCTTTTGATTGCTGTGTGCTTTCATCTAAATTGGTAGTTGAGTGTAATCTCCTATCTCCTCTTTCGGATAATCGAGTGCGCTCGATTCAACGATTGTAGAAGCCGATTCGCGGAATCTAGTGCGCTAGATCAACGCTCGAAGAATTGAAGATCTTTGAACCCGGTATCGTGCGCGATCAACGAGTTCGGGATAGCTAGAATTCGGTATCTTCGGATCAACGAATTTGGGCATTTCAGTATCTTCCAATCCACCGATTACTACATTCAACGATCTACATTGTTTTTGTAATATTCGCTGCGTCAGTTTGGTATCAGAGCATGTTCTAGCCAATCATAGCTAGATCGAGACTTGGAGCCTAATCAATTTAGAATTTGAAGTTTGAAGAGAGTGTAGACCGAGCATCATTGCATTGTCTAGCCGAGAATTGTGATTTGGAGAAGTGTTCGACTTGTATTGAAGTTGTTTGATCGGATTTGAGTGGGAGGTCGAAACTTTGTCCATCGTGTTCATCGCGATTTGCAACAAAGTGGAAGTTTTCGATCCATTTCATTTTGGATCAAAGTCCGAAAAGTGTTTGAATTTTGAAGTGTTGGAAGATTTCAAGTATGCCGCCAAGAAGAGCTAATCGCCACCAAAACGAAGAAGCTTTGTATCGAAGAGAAGAAGCTGATGAGATGGAGCAAAGAATCAATGAAAACTTTAGTGAAAAGCTTAATGAAGGAATTGGCCGGTTAGAGAAGCTTATGACGGAGATGAATCAAAATCGGAGAAGGGTTTCACCTGAATCTAACCATGGGGGTAGTAGAGTCTCGCCACATTCCAATCGAGACAGAAGTGTTGAAAATAATCAAGGGCGTGGGAGGAACGTGAATGATCGTGAACGGAGGAATGTAGATAGAAGGGATGATGGTGGAAGACGTAATGGTAGTAGAGATGTGGGTGGACGAGATAGACAACGATATACATCTGATTTTGAAGAGGAGTATGATGGTGGTAGTGTTCGAGGATAAGGACGAGGACAAGAGAGAAATTACTCTGAGTATGATCACAAGTGGGAGTCGGGGATGAAGACTGAAATTCCTGAATTCAAAGGTGGTATGCAAGCGGAGGAGTTTCTAGATTGGGTAGCTAATGTTGAAGAGATTTTTGACTTCAAAGAAGTTCCAGAACATCGTAGAGTGAAGTTGGTTGCTACAAGGTTGAGGGGTAGAGCTTTGGCGTGGTGGCAGCAAACCAAACTTACACGTGAACGGATGGGGAAATCAAAGATTGAATCTTGGGAGAAGATGAAGAAATTGATGAAAGCAACGTTCTTACCTTACAATTATCAATCTTTGATGTATCAACGTTTGCAAAACTTGAGACAAGGAACGAAGTCTGTTAACGACTATGCTGATGAATTTTATCAACTAATTGCAAGGAATGATATTATGGAGACAGAAGAACAGTTAACAGCTAGATTTGTTGGAGGGTTGCGAATGCAGATTCAGGATATGGTTAATATGTTTGATCCCAGATCTGTAGCGGAAGCACATCAGAAAGCGTTGGCTTGGGAGAAACAGGGACGATGAGGAAGTGGTGTGTTTACTAACTCTAACAATCAAGTGAAGGGTGTTGGTGGAAGTTCTAATGTTTCTAAACCTATCAGTAGACCAGTAGTGAAGGAGGCTGAGAAGACAAAGATTAACAACGGTTTCAAATGTTACAATTGTCAGGAATTTGGTCATAAAAGTAGCGAATGTCCAAAGCCGAAGAAGAGAGCTATGATAGCGGAGGTTGAGGATGAGGATGAAGAAGCTGAATGTTCCAATTCACCACCTGATGAGGAGGAAGAAGAAGTGTCGGGAGACGAAGGTTATAATCTCATGATGAAGAGATCCTGTTTAACACCAAAGCAAGAGGAGGATTGTAGTTGATTGAGGAGCAATATTTTTTAGTCAACATGTACTATTCTGGGGAAAATTTGCAAATTTGTTATTGATGCCGGAAGCTGTGATAATATAATTTCTTCAGAGGCTGTGAGGAAGTTGGCATTGAAGACTGAGAAACATCCGAAGCCATACAAGCTAGCTTGGTTGAGGAAAGGCGGGGATGTGAAGGTTGGACGAAGGGCTCGTGTGAAGTTTTCAATTGGGAAGAAATACAAAGATGAAATCTGGTGCGATGTGGTAGATATGGACGTTTGTCATTTGTTGCTGGGAAGACCGTGGCAGTATGATAGAGCAGTGCAACATGATGGACGTACCAACAGTTACAGTTTCATGTTTGAAGGCACCAAGATTACTCTAGTTCCAAAGAAGCGACAACAGGAGGAAAACAAGTTGGAGGAGATTGAAGAGCTTAAAACTTTGTTATCTTTGAAGGAGTTTGTGAAGGAAGTAGAGGAGGAGCCTGAAGTGTTTTTGTTGATTGGGCGAGAGAGCAGTGAAGAGGTTGAAATTCCGGAAGAAGCAAAGCCAGTTTTGAAAGAATTTGACGATGTATTTCTAGAGGAGTTACCAACAGAATTGCAACCGTTGAGGGATATACAACATCAGATAGATCTTGTTCCAGGTGCTGTGTTGCCACAGAGACCACATTATCGAATGAGTCCGAAGGAACATGAAGAGTTGCGGAGGCAGGTAGAAGAATTGCTTGAACAGGGGTGTGTGCAGGAGAGTTTAAGTCCTTGTGCTGTACCAGCTTTATTGGTACCCAAAAGGGATGGAACGTGGAGGATGTGCACAGATAGTAGAGCATTGAATAAGATCACAGTCAGATACAGATTTCCGATGCCGAGGCTTGATGATTTATTGGATCAGATCAGTGGATCCGTAATCTTTTCTAAGATTGACTTGAAGAGCGGTTATCATCAGATTCGCATTAGACCAGGGGACGAATGTAAGACAGCATTCAAGACGAGGGAAGGCTTGTATGAATGGTTGGTAATGCCATTTGGCTTATCAAATGCACCAAGTACATTTATGCGGGTGATGAATCAGATTTTTAGACCATTCATTGGGAAGTTTGTGGTGGTGTATTTCGATGATATTCTGATTTACAGTGGGAGTCCAGAGGAACATTTGAATCATCTTAGAGAAGTGCTGATGGTATTGCGACAAGAACAATTTTATGCTGCAACGAAGAAATGCGTGTTCATGACGCATAGCGTTTTATTTCTAGGATATGTTGTGTCGGAAAAAGGAATACAGGTTGACCAAAGTAAAGTTGAAGCAATTAGAGATTGGCCGCAGCCCAAGACGATAACGGAAGTTCGTAGTTTTCATGGGTTGGCTTCATTTTATCGAAGATTTATTCCACACTTTAGTAGTGTGATGACACCTGTTACGGATTGTATGAAGGGTAAACAATTTTCATGGACGAAGGAAGCAGGAGTTGCTTTTGAACGAATCAAGGAGTTGTTGACGACAGCACCAATTCTAGCATTACCTGATTTTCAATTGTTGTTTGAATTACATACTGATGCGTCGAAGGTTGGAATTGGAGGAGTGTTGAGTCAAAGGGGTCGTCCTATTGCCTATTTCAGTGAGAAGTTGTCAGGAGCAAAGATGCGATACAGTACATATGATGTGGAGTTTTATGCTGTTGTGCAAGCTATTAAAAACTGGAGACATTATCTATTTCAGGAAGAGTTTGTTCTGTATACTGATCATGAATCATTGAAGCATTTGCAAGGGCAAGACAAGATTTCAGCGAGACATGCATCGTGGATTGCATATCTGCAACAGTTTACTTTCGTTGTTAAACAAAAGTAAGGGGTGACGAATCGAGTGGCTGATGCTTTGAGTAGGAGGAATCATTTATTGACGACAATGAAAGTTGAGGTGACTGGTTTTGAATTATTGCCGGAGCAGATTGCAGAAGACTCTTATTTTAAGAAATTTGTTGAAAGAGACAATGAAGGGAAGACTGATGAGTTTATGATGGTTGATGGTTTTCTTTTTAAAGGAAATCGATTGTGCATACCGGAGGGTAGTTTGAGAATGAAGATTATCAAGGAGTTACATGAAGAAGGACATGTTGGAAGAGACCGTACCTTACAGTTGATTTCACAGTCCTACTTTTGGCCATCAATGAGGAAAGAAGTGGGAAGATTTGTGGAACGTTGTCATATTTGTCAGGTTTCGAAAGGAACTGCGACTAATGCTGGTTTATATATGCCGTTACCCGTGCCTGTAAAACCATGGGTGGACATCAGTATGGATTTTGTTTTGGGTTTACCGAGAACTCAAAGGGGAAATGATTCTGTATTTGTTGTAGTGGACAGATTTTCGAAGATGGCACATTTTATTGCTTGTAAGAAGACGGCGGATGCTGTTCATGTTGCTCAATTGTTTTTCAGGGAAATCTATCGACTTCATGGATTGCCAGAATCTATTGTGTCGGATAGAGATACTCGATTTCTGAGTCACTTTTGGTTGAGTTTGTGGAAAATGGTGGGAACAAAGCTGAAATTTAGTAGTGCTTATCATCCACAAACAGATGGACAGACCGAAGTTGTTAGCAGATCATTGGGGAACTTGTTGAGGTGTCTTGTACAAGATAATCTGAAGAATTGGGATGTGAAGTTATGCCAGGCAGAATTTGCTCATAATCATGCGGTGAATCATAGTACAGGGTTCAGTCCATTCCAAATAGTATATTCAAGCTTACCGAAGGGACCGTTGGATCTAACGATAGTACCACAATCAAAGAAGACAATAAAGAAAGCTGCTGATTTTGTTGATGGATTGGCAGAATGTCATAAAATCATTCAGGAATGATTGGAGAAAGCAAATGAGAAGTATAAACGATCTGCAGATTTGAAACGAAGAAATGTTGAGTTTAATGAAGGAGATATGGTTTATGCAGTGTTAACAAAAGATCGTTTTCCAGTAGGCGCTTATAACAAGTTGAAAGCCAGGAAAATTGGTCCGGTAGAAATCGTGAAACGGATTAATGAAAATGCTTATAAGTTGAAGCTGCCAAAAGATGTGTACACTTCTGATGTGTTCAATGTTAAACATCTCGTACCATATCATGGGGATGAACGAGCTGATGTGGAAGAATTTACAAATTCGAGGTCGAATTTTTCTCAACCTGGGGAGGATGATGTAGTGCAACCCTCATTTGTCCAAGGTATAAGTCGTGACCGACTTAAGGAAGGAAGCATAAGTCGTAACCGACTTAAAGGAGCAGTTGTACGACCTAACGAGATAAGAAAGGGTGCTGGGTTACGACCTAAAACTACTGGAGCAACACGAGTTGAAAAATGCGAAGGTTTAAGTCGGCAATGACTTAAAGGAGGCGTTTTGGTTAGTGCACGACTTAACGGAGCGGGTGATAAGTTGTTACCGAGTTACGACTTAGTTAAGTCGCCTGAACTATCTACCGAGTTATGCAGAAAGAAAGCAGAGCAAACTGGTGAAGTATTAGGTCGTGAACGACCTAACGAGTCAAGCTATAAGTCGTTGAAGATAGAGACCGTGGATCTTTCCTGCCGCCTTAATCTTGACCGTTGATTCTTAAAGTCGTGTGAAGATGGTTATATCTTAAGTCGTTGGGTGTTAAGTCGCTGAAGCTGGGGCTGTAGATTCTTATGCCACTTTACCCTAAACCGTTGATTCTTTAAGTCGTGAAGATGCTGCTGTGATGAGTCGTTAAGTCGACTACGACTTAAGTGTTGAGTCGTTGTATGGTATTATATTTTGATTTCTTGAGTCGCTTGTACATAAGTCGTATGTCGAGGACTATGTGTTGTAATCTTTTTTAAGTCGTAAGTCGCTGAATAGTTATGTCGTATGTTTTGTTGAGTCGGAGGGTATGTTAAGTCGTGAGCCGGAGATATTGATAAGTCGGAGACGACTTAGGAGTTGTTTTTTTTTTCTGTTTTGCGTGTTGTAGCCTATAAATAGGCAAGTTGTGTCACTTGTAAAGGTTGTTGATTTTTGAATAAAATTCTCTTTTGATTGCTGTGTGCTTTCATCTAAATTGGTAGTTGAGTGTAATCTCCTATCTCCTCTTTCGGATAATCGAGTGCGCTCGATTCAACGATTGTAGAAGCCGATTCGCGGAATCTAGTGCGCTAGATCAATGCTCGAAGAATTGAAGATCTTTGAACCCGGTATCGTGCGCGATCAACGAGTTCGGGATAGCTAGAATTCGGTATCTTCGGATCAACGAATTTGGGCATTTCAGTATCTTCCAATCCACCGATTACTACATTCAACGATCTACATTGTTTTTGTAATATCCGCTGCGTCAGTTTGGTATTAGAGCATGTTCTAGCCAATCATAGCTAGATCGAGACTTGGAGCCTAATCAATTTAGAATTTGAAGTTTGAAGAGAGTGTAGACCGAGCATCATTGCATTGTCTAGCCGAGAATATAATCACATAGAAGTGTACATCAAAGTAGTGGTCATACAAGATCCATTACATCACAAAAGAATAGGTACAAGTGCTAGACAAAAGAATATGTATACATCAAGGAGTCCCTATCTCGAATGTATAAAAACAAAAACTACTAAGCTAAAGTAGTTAGCCAAAAGTCAAAAGCTAGTCCCTACTAAGAAGTCAAGTGGAAGCACCTGAAACATCTCGGTCTGACCCGGGTATTATTTAAGAAGAAAAATAATAAATGGACCAGTCTAGCTATAAATATCATGTAAGATGAGATAGGATAAGAGATATGACAAAAAAACATGATAACAGTAATACCATGCTGTGACAAGTATATATTTTATAACAACGAAAATCATACAATATCTCAAGTTTTCTCAAATACCCAAAAAGAATATCATATTCTTTAGCTTATTCACCAAACCTCAAATATTGACAAAACATATCGATGCAAATCGCAAAAATTGGTGAAACACAAATTCCAGAAATCATCAATTAGAAATCAGAAAACATAAAAGGGGGAAGCCTATCATAAACGGGAGCCTGAAAACTCACCAACACGTGTATCATAAACGGGATGCTATCCCATGGGTCGTTATCCCATAGAGTCGGTGCAACGACGTAGTACAACGATACCCCCAAGGAACTTGAAACTCAAATAAGCCGGAACAATGACGTAGGACAACGATATGCCCGATGAACCAAACTCCATAAAACGGTTAAAAGACCATGGGTCGCTAGCCCATAAAAATGAGACGAAGCTCTACAGAATGGGCTATAGTCCCCCACGCGAACAAAGAGACATCGCATATCGCTAGTCTAAATCACAAAATGATTATCATTGATCGATAAGTGTAAATTACACTAAGCTAGTAAATAAATGAGTTTAGCTTCATGTCCCATAACCACTAGCTTAACTTAAATATTTACGAACAGATTGTAGATTTCCACTCGAAAATTGTCACGAGAGTTCAATCGAACAAGTCCAAGAATTAACCGACGAAGTAAATGCAAGCGTTTCATACCACTTGTTTTGCTAAGTCGTTTAATTGGATTTCTCATACGAATGAGGTAAAGGTTTGTATATACTAATAGATTGGAAAACGGATTTAAAAACGAGCTTTGTATTGAAAGAAATGTTGAAATCATTTTTGTGAAAGAGTTTGAGTATTTACTACTAGTATAAAAACCTTTGTATTTTAAAGTGACAAATCACAGAAATAATTGTAGAAACAATCTATCACCAAAAATTCACATTCGACGACGTGAATTAAAACCATGAAAATTGATATCAAATCCATCAATTGGATATTCCCAAAATTCCAGAAAAGAAGCCATCAAAGTCGATAATAAATGAAAACAACTAACCGGATCAACAAAAATCGATAAAAATTGGAAATCCACTCAAAAACAGGCAAAATAGACAAAATTCAACAGGATTAGACGTCTGGTTGGTTTGGCCAGACGTCTGACCCGGGTTTTGGAAATCTATAACTTTTTTCTCCTCTTTCTTTTTATTTCCTGTAGCCATCCAGACGTCTGGTTGGGTTTAACCAGACGTCTGGTTCTGGGCTCTGGAATTTTGTTTTAAAACTTTTTTCCAGAAGCCCCTACCAGACGTTTGGAATTTTCAACCAGACGTCTAGTTCTCGGGACCTGGGCAGAATTTGCCTAGGCCAATGATGGCCAAATGAATTCGGAGGCGAACGGACGGGCGATGGAAGCTAGGAATTTATGCCAAACAACAACCCAACCCTATAGGCTCTTCGATACACCCCAAACAATATGTCCAAACATCCAAGATAGGATCTTTAAAGATTTTGACTTCAAAATACCAAAATTGGAAAATTCACCAAACCAATTCAATTCAATTCAAAAGCAATTGAATATGAAATAGATGTTAGGAATTCATATCTAACAACAATGAAAGCTATTGACATAGATGTGAGTTCAAGAACTCACCTTTAAACTCAAAACAAGGAATGAGAAGCTCTAAAACAAGGAAAGGTCAATTCCTCTTTAACTACGCCTCAAAGATCTTCAATCTATTTTTACATGCAAAGATTTCCTAAGTTAGGTTATAGGAAATTTTGAAAATTAAAGAGAGATTGAGATGGAGAAGATGAAGATGATGCTTACCTAAGCTTCTCTTTGATTTATAACTTGAATTTGAATTCCTAAGAAAAACTTGGGCTTAGAAATTTTAATTTCCTCTTCCCACCATTCTTCCTAGGGCTTGAGTGTTAAGAAATTATGAGTGGAATGAATGAATGAAGCAGAGTGGAGTGGGAGCTATTAGGTAGGAGGTTTGGGTTCTCTTATTGGGTTAGTGGGCTAGAACACAACTCAAAGCCCAAACAAAATACCAAAATCCTAATCAACTCCAAACATATCAATGTTTATACTCAAACAAGCTGTAAACGTAATTTTGAACTCAATGAAAGTGGTCTCCAGTTCGGATTCGACCGTTGATAAAAAGTCACATTTCGGTCTTTAATTCAACTAACAATGCTATATTTAAATAAAACATTTAAATATATAATCGTAAAATATGCGGGTTGTTACAGACTCCCCTCCTTAAAGAAATTGTGTCCTCTCAATACTTAAGAAGAAAATAAAGAGTAACAACCACTCTAAGGCATAACAACACAATAGAAAATTTGAAGTGAGAAGTTCACCTTAAGGAGCACGAGAGAGCAAGTCCGGATGTGTTCGCTCGATGAATTCTCTGGATTCCCAAGAACAATCCTTAGGATTTGCGGACCATTGAACTTTCACAAGCGGAACATCTTTATTACGAAGGTGTTTAACCTCCTCAGCAATGATGCGAATAGGATGTTGCTCATAAGCAAATTAGGTGAAACCTCAATTTCTTCAATAACACCGGGCTCAAGAATAGAATAGGAATTTCTAAGGCATTTCCGTAGTTGAGAAACGTGTAATACGTCAAGAATAGCAGAAAATTGAGCCGGTAATAAAAGGCGATAAGCCACGGAACCAATGTGTTCGGTGATGAGAAATGGGCCAATATATCGTGGTGCTAACTTTCCCGATCGACTGAAACGCACAACACCCTTCATAAGTGAAACACGAATGAATACCAAATCTCCCACATAAAATTCTAAATTCCTCCTTCGGTTATCAGCATAAGATTTTTGTCTACTTTGAGCTTCTCTCATCCTATGACGAATAAGATCAATCTTTTCTACGAAATCACGAATAAAATATGGACCTAAAACCAGCTTCTCACCGGCTTCAAGCAAACATGAAGGAGATCGGCATGGCCTTCCATATAGTGCCTCGAAAGGTGACATACCAATACTAGATTGGAAGCTGTTATTATAAGAAAACTCAACAAGAGAAATATGATCTTCCCAACTTCCACCAAAATCAAGAACACATGCACAAAGAAGATCTTCAATAGTTTGATTCACACGCTCTGTTTGTCCATCGGACCAAGGATGATAAGCGGTGCTGATTTTAAGCTTCGTTCCCAAAGCTTTTTGAAGACCCTTCCAAAATCCACTAGTAAATAATGGATCACGATCGCTAACAATAGAAGTAGGAACTCCATGCAATTTAACAATTTCTTTAACATAGAGTTTGGCCAAAACATATATGGTTGGGTTGGAACGAACGGGAAGAAAATGGGCGGATTTGGTAAGTCTATCTACAATCACCAATAAACTGTCATGACCCGAACGAGAATGAGGAAGACCGTCAATAAAGTCCATGGAAATTTGATCCCACTTCCAAACGGGAATGTCTAAAGGTTGCAATAACCCACCGGGCCTTTGATGCTCGTCCTTTACGAGTTGGCAAGTCATGCAATGCTTAATAAAGTTAGCAATATCAGATTTCATTCCATCCTAATAATCAAGTCGTTTCATGTCCGCATACATTTTACTACTATCGGGATGAATGGTAAATTTAGAACGATGAGAATCTTCTAAAATGGCATTACGAAGATCACTAATATTTGGCACAATCAGTCTATCAAATTTTCGAATGCCTCCACGAGCATCGATTTCAAAGTCTTTCAAACCATCAATATTTCTATCCCTACAACTTTGGCTAAGATGAGCCAATTTGGGATCATGCTTTTGAGCTTCAAGAATGCAGTCTAAAAGAGATGGATGAGCCTCAAGGCTACATAAAACAAGAGATGAACATGAATCAGATTCACGATCTCGAATCTCACAAGTGGAAAAAGTCTCGAGATCATTCCATTCGGATATCATCATGGAAACAACCACTTGTTGCTTTCGACTAAGGGCATCGGCAACACGATTGCCCTTTCCGGGAGTATAGAGAATATCAAGATCATAAGATGCAAGGAATTCGAGCCAACATTGTTGACACAAATTAAGTTCCTTTTGAGAAAATAAATACTTCAAAGATTTATGATTAGTGTAGACAATAAATTTCTCTCCCAAAAGATAATGACGCCAAATTCTAAGGGCGAAAACAATGGCCGTGAGCTCTAAATCATGAGTGGCATATCTAGTCTTGGCAAGCTTTAATTACCTAGAAGCATAAGCGATAACATGTTCCCTTCGGGAATCACAAGAATAGGAGCATCAGAAAGGAGTTCTTTTAATTTCTGAAAAGAAGCTTCACATTTGTTTGACCAAATGTACTTAATTCCCTTCTTTGTCAAACTAGTAAGAGGTACGGAAATTTTAGAAAAGTCTTTTATGAACCGACGATAATAGCCCGCCAATCCAAGAAAGCTATGAATTTCCGTCGCACTCTCCGATCTCTTCCAATTTTGGATCGCCTCAATCTTTGAAGGATCCATGAAAATTCTGGATTCAAAAATAACATGTCCTAAAATTTCACACGGGATTGCCAAAAGTAGCACTTAGAATTTTTTTTTCAATTGATTGTTCCTAAGAGTTTCCAACACAATCCGAAGATGTTTTTCATGCTCTTCCTCGGTTTTAGCGTAAACAAGAATATCATCAATAAAGATGAGAACAAATCGATCGAGGAAGTCTTTGAAAATTCGGTTCATAAGGTCAACGAAATAAGCTGGAGCATTCGTTAAACCAAATGGCATAACAAGCCATTCATAAGATCCATAACGAGTACGGAACGATGTTAAAGGAATGTTATCCTCTGCAATACGAAGCTGATGAAAACCGGTTTCTAAGACTAACTGTGAAAAGACTCTAGCACCGCTAAATTGGTCGAATAGACCATCAATCCGAGGCAAGGGATATTTATTCTTGATTGTGAGATCATTAAGCTTGCGGTAGTCAATGCAAAGCCTAAGTGTACCATCGGATTTCTTCACAAAGATAGCTGAAGCTCCCCATGGAGAGGAACTAGAACAAATAAACTGTTTTGCTTCCAATTTGGATAATTGTTTACGCATCTCCTCATTTTCCTTATTGGACATACGATAAGGAGGATGAGTGATAGGTAGAGCTCCAGGGATTAGATTAATTTTGAACTCAATTGCTCGCTTAGGTGGTAATCCTAAAACGGGCTCAAATATATCGGGAAATTCACGAACAACGTGAATGAGGGAAATGACATCTTCCTCATCATCATTATCGTCATCATACGGGTTTAGAGAATATAAGGATGCCACCGAATTGGAGTCTGAATCTTTAAGAATAATAGAAATCTGCTTAACAGATTGAGGATGTCGAAGATGGATAGTCCTCTCGGGACATAGGATGTGAGCTTCATAACGATTAAGCCAATCCATTCCCAAAATCATTCTGAAACCTAGATAACGCATAACATGCAAATTGGCACGGAAAGCATAATCACATAGAAAAATTTCAACATCCTTACAAAATAAACCGAGTGTTGCGGATCCACCAACTAGATTCGCAATTCTTAAGGAAGTCATCAAGCCCATAACATTCAAAGAAAAAGTATTAACAAGTTCTTTTGATATAAAAGAGTGAGATGCACCCGTATCAAAAAGAACTCGAATAGGATGATCACGAAACATAATAATGCCATCAACGACAGAATGAGAAATACCTTAACCAAGAGAAGTGTTACTAGGGGCTTGCACAACATTCATCTTTCCCTCTTTCCTACTTTGAAGTTTGGGACATGAAGATATATAATGACCCGAACTTTTGCAATAGCGACAAGTAAGGGGCTTCGGACACTTATTTGCATAGTGGTTCTTAGTACCACAATTGTAGCATTCTCCACGATTAGGGGTAGGAGTCTCTGCTACCGAAGTTGCTTGCTTCCCTTTCTTGTTAGGATTAGGTTTGAACTTATTATCGGGATGCCTCTTCTTGTTGTTATTGAAGTTCTTCTTGGCACCCACAACATCAACTTCACTTTCTTTATCGGCCTCTTCAAGTCGAAGAGCAATATCTACAAGCTGATCAAAAGGAACTTCTAGTTTCAAAAGTAAAGACTTTTTGAAGTTCTTATTCAACCCATAGATAAACCTTTGATTTTTCTTCAATGGGGTATTAATATACTCGACCCCATATTTAGAGAGGGATTCAAAAGATGCGACATAATCTGTCACAGAAGATTCACCTTGAACAAGGTCAATAAAGCATCGGGCTAAAGTTACTTTTTCAGCTTCCGGCACAAACTTTAACTCGAACCTTTCCCGGAATCGCTCCCAAGTAAGATCCGCTTCAACAATTTCCGAAATCAAAAGCTCATACCAATCTAATGCTCTCTCCTGGAACATGCTAGAAGCCACATGGACTCGATGTAGATCCACAATATTCATGCGAGAAAAGATGCGGTCGCATGTTCTAAGCCAAGCTTGTACTTCTATAACGCTTTCGGAACCCTTGAATGGCCTTCCACCCAAATTGGTATAATCACTGCACAAGCGTGCAAACCTGGATTTAGGATGAGTAGGCTCTAGAATGGGTCCGGTAGCTTGTGAATTCTTTACAAGATCCAAAAGCTGTTGGGCAGACATGAATATGCCATCCTGAGGAGTAGCACTGGATTGACTGGCGCTAGGGCGGCCAGGTCTAACTATTTCTTTTCTTTAAGAAAGAGAGAAATAAGAGGAAAATGGTTATTCTCAGAATGAATATCAAACAAACTTGATTGATAAAACAAGGCACCATAAAAGAAAATATGATAGAACGGGTCCTATGATTCGAATTAAATCCTAAGGCATGATTCCTAAGAGAGACTTAGGACAATGATCCTTGCTAGATTATTCTACATTGTTCCAAAGTTTGGCTCTGATACCAAGCTGTGATGCCCCACCTCTATACTCACACTAACCAAGAACACTACTGGGTAATGACGTCAAATAGTACAAAGAATAAGGTTGTTGAGGAGCGACCATCTGTGTAATTGCTTTGTTCGAGTACTGATATGTCAGATAGTATGTCATGCATTTCATTTCAAGAGGAAATCTGACATATCAAATACAAACTCAAAGCTACTACACAGTGGCTATGTGGCCTTCGGAAACAAATATAAAATAAGCATAACATAAATCAGTCACAGATATTCATATCACTAAGGCGGAAATAGATATGAATATAATCACATAGAAGTGTACATCAAAGTAGTGGTCATGCAAGATCCACTACATCACAAAAGAATAGGTACAAGTGCTAGACAAAAGAATATGTATACATCAAGGAGCCCCTATCTCGAATGTATAAAAACAAAAACTACTAAGCTAAAGTAGCCAAAAGTCAAAAGCTAGTCCCTACTAAGAAGTCAAGTGGAAGCACCTGAAACACCTCGGTCTGACCCGAGTATTATTTAAGAAGAAAAATAATAAATGGATCATTCTAGCTATAAATATCATGTAAGATGAGATATGATAAGAGATATGACAAAAATATATGATAACAGTAATGCCATGCTGTTACAAGTATATATTTTATAACAATGAAAATCATACAATATCTCAAGTTTTCTCAAATACCCAAAAAGAATATAATATTCTTTAGCTTATTCACCAAACCTCAAATATTGACAAAACATATTAATGCAAATCGCAAAAATTGGTGAAACACAAATTCCAGAAATCATAAATTAGAAATCCAGAAAACATAAAAGGGGGAGGCTTATCATAAACTAGAGCATGAAAACTCACCAACACGTGTATCGTAAACGGGATGCTATCCCATGGGTCGTTATCCCATAGAGCCGGTGCAACGACGTAGTACAATGGTACGCCTGAGGAACCTGAAACTCAAATAAGCCGGAATAACGACGTAGTACAACGATACACCCGATGAACCGAACTCCATAAAACGGTTAAAAGACCATGGGTCGCTAGCCTATAAAAATGAGACGAAGCTCTAAAGAACGGGGTATAGTCTCCCACGCGGACAAAGAGACATCACATATCGCTAGTCTAAATCACAAAATGATCATCATTGATCGATAAGTGTAAATTACACTAAACTAGTAAATAAATGAGTTTAGCTTGATGTCCCATAACCACTAGCTTAACTTAAATATTTACGAACAGATTGTAGATTTCCACTCGAAAATTGTCATGAGAGTTCAATTGAACAAGTCCAAGAATTAACCGACGAAGTAAACGCAAGCGTTTTATACCACTTGTTTTGCTAAGTCGTTTAATTGGATTTCTCATACGAATGAGGTAAAGGTTTGTATATACTAATAGATTGAAAAACGGATTTAAAAACGAGCTTTGAATTAAAAGAAATGTTGAAATCATTTTTGTGAAAGAGTTTGAGTATTTACTGCTAGTATAAAAACCTTTGTATTTTAAAGTGACAAATCACAGAAATAATTGTAAAAACAATCTATCACCAAAAATCCCCATTCGACGACGTGAATTAAAACCATGAAAATCGATATCAAATCCATCAATTGGATATTCCCAAAAATCCAGAAAAGAAGTCATCAAAGTCGATAATAAATGACAATAACTAATCGAATCTACAAAAATCGATAAAAATTGGAAATCCACTCAAAAACAGGCAAAATAGGCAAAATTCAACAGGACCGAACGTCTGGTTGGTTTGGCCAGACGTCTGACCCGGGGTTCTGGAAATCTATAATTTTTTTCTCCTCTTTCTTTTTATTTCCTGAAGCCATCCAGACGTCTGGTTCTGGGCTCTGGAATTTTGTTTTATCGTTTTGTTTAAAACTTTTTTCCAGAAGCCCTTACTAGACGTCTGGAATTTTCAACCAGACGTCTGGTTCTCGGGGCCTGGGTAGAATTTGCCTAGGCCAATGATGGCCAAATCAATTCGGAGGCAAACGGACGAGCGATGGAGGCTAGGGATTTATGCCAAACAACAACCCAGCCCTATAGGCTCTTCGATACACCCCAAACAACATGTCCAAACATTCAAGACAAGATCTTTAATTATTTTGACTTCAAAATACCAAAATTGAAAAATTTACCAAACCAATTCAATTCAAAAGCAATTGAATATGAAATAGATGTTAGGAATTCATACCTAACAAAAATGAACATAGATGTGAGTTCAAGAACTTTTTTTTTTGTGAGTTCAAGAACTCACCTTTAACTTCAAAACAAGGAATGAAAAGCTCTAAAACAAGGAAAGATCAATTCATCTTTAACTACTCCTCAAAGATCTTCAATCTATTATTACATGCAAAGATTTCCTAAGTTAGGTTATAAGAAATTCTGAAAATTGAAGAGAGATTGAGAAGGAGAAGTTGAAGAGGATGCTTACCTTAGCTTCTCTTTGATTTATAACTTGAATTTGAATTCCTAAGAAAAACTAGGGCTTAGGAATTTTAATTTCCTCTTCCCACCATTCTTCCTAGGGCTTGAGTGTTAGGAAATTATGAGTGGAATGAATGAATGAATGAATGAAGAGGAGTGGAGTGGGAGCTATTAGATAGGAGATTTGGATTCTCTTATTGGGTTAGTCGGCTAGAACACAACTCAAAGTCCAAACAAAATACCAAAATCCTAATAACCTCCAAACATATCAATGTTTATACTCAAACAAGTTGTAAACATTATTTTGAACTTAATGAAAGTGGTCTCGAGTCCGGATTCGACCGTTTACAAAAAGTCACATTTCGGACTTTAATTCAACTAACGATGCTATATTTAAATAAAACATTTAAATATATAATCGTAAAATATGCGGGTTGTTACACAAGATGTGATCAACAATGATATCTTCAACATATATCTCTTATTTTATATTTTGATTCACATATACTGTTTGTTGGATAATTAATAGAACGATTCCATATTCGCATATGTTGTTTCACCCATTTATCTTTGATTAAATTGATGTGTTTTACTCATTAGATAATATTGAATTAAATCTTAATAAAAGCAGAAAAAATTGTTTTTGGACACACACATACATATGTACATGATTTTACATTTTAAAACTCATTAAAATATATCTCAAATCATCGTTTTAATTTGAATTTCAAGACTAATATTCTATATGTTATTTTACAAAATGTTTTGATTCTATATCCATGGTTGAATTGAAACCTAACATATAAAATTAAAGATTTCAAATAGTCTAATAAATGGTAGTTATGTTCAAATGTTTTAAACTTATTGTATTAAAATCTTTTTTGTTCAAAATATTATTTTACCAAATATATACAAAAGTTTTAATTACAAGCATTTGAATTTTGGATTTGGATCTAAGAAATGGTAATGATTGTAGTAGTGAATTAAGGAAAGTTATCTTATAAATTATTTTCAAAATCAAAGGTAGATTTTATTGATATTGAATTTCAATATAAAGTTTTGACTTTGTCAAATAAAAAAAGTTTTGGTTGGAAACATAATATATACATGTATATATTAAGTTTCCAACCAAAAGTTGTCAAATAAAAAACACTTTTGGTTGGAAACTTAATATATACATGTATATAAATTTACTTATTTTAAATTATCAAAGAGGCATTTGAATCGTTAGATCTAGAACTAGTAAATGGTAATAAACAAGGAGTAAGTTAAGGAGGGTTTGTCTCATAATCTCCTTCCTTTTAAAAGCGCTTATGCTTTCAGTTTATATCTTAACATATATAAATTAATGCACACATATTTAAATAACAATTTTGAGACAACAGATGCGTACCTAGGCGACAAATGTGTCCGTTATAGATATAAATCTTGACATCTATATATGTGCATATTAACTATGCACACTTTATTATATGTTGCACACATATTATATCTACACATAAGTAATTATGATAACTCATATAATATACAAAATGCCTAATATTTAAATTCACTGATTATCTAATCATAAAATTAAATAAAATTGGATTTTATTTAAAGTAATTAAATCAGATCTAATAATTGAATTTAGACTTCATAAGCCCAATAAGATCCAAAATGGCCAAAAAATTAAAATTTACTCATTTAACCCTGTTTGCACAAAAAATGAACAAACAATTCCAATCGATTAGTTGTAGAGCTGTGAATACGTGGTGTATAACATAGCTATTATATTTGTATTATAATTGATTTTCAGAGAGTAGATCACATATAGGTTAGCAGAAAGTAAGTTGCAATAAAGTAAAGAACACAAAGATTTATAGTCGTTCAGCTGAAATGTGCCAACATCCACTGTTTATTTTCATTATTTTTTTAAAGATCTTTGATATGATGCTTAGGATACAAAATATAATGATCTATTGCTCAAAAGATAGTAATATATAGCTCAAGGGAGTCTGTTTGGCTATTCCTACCTTCTTATTCCTTTTTGGTTGTCTCTGTTTGGCAGTTCCTATTAGGTTGTTCCTGCTAAGTTGCTCCTGCTAGACAGATCTTGTTAGGAAGATCCTACTAGGTAGATCTTGTTAGTAAGATCCTGTTAGGCTGTTCCTGCTGGGTTGATCTTGTTAAGAAGATCCTGCTAGGCTATTCCTACTAGGATGCTCCTATCAGGGAGATCCTTTTAAGCTGTTCCTGTTGGGCTGTTCTTGTTAGCTGTTCTTGCTAGATGTGACTTGTTTGCCATTATTACTGTAAGCTTAACTCTCTAGCAATGTCCGTATTATTGTTGAATGCTTTGGTATTTATAGGAGTAGAGAGGTAGTGTCATCAATTTGGAAAGTTAGGAAGTTTCCATGTATATCTTGTCCTGATGGAATATTCATGGTATGAGGAATATAATTGATAATTTATAAATATATGTAGATTTCATTCCATATATGCACAGTTTGGTTAGGCTAGGAGCTCTGTGCAAGGTAGGTTGGTTCGATGGATGCATGTAGTCATCTTGTTGGCTAAGTTCATGCATCCCCTTCATTGGTTTGGCCCACCAAGCTTTGCCTCGGTCTCCTATGCATGGTTCGACTTCTCCTGCCAGGACAAGGTTGGGTCTTCCCTTGTGCCCCCACTTGGTTTGGCCTCCCCCCTCTTGACATGATCATGTTCGGTACCATGGGTACCGAACAGAGTTTCATGTTCGATACCCTAGGGTATCGAACAAGGGAGGTTTGGCCTCTCTCTTTGCTTCTTTGCTCCACCTATCCATCTGCCTTGTGTCTTGCATTCTCTCTTTTCCTTCCTTACATTGGCAATTGTTAGGCACTCAATAGTTAAATTCTTTATCGGATCATTCCTTATGTTCCATAAAAATAATGTGCTTGCCAAGACTCGAACCCCTGACTCTCCGTTGGAAGCTTGGTGCTTAACCACCTGAGCTACACACGTCTTTATGCCATAACCACTTCAATTCAAGTCAGAATTGAATGAAACTTGGACCAATAGCTTCGTATCGTCAAGTAGAGTATTTCGATGCCCTTGAATGTTCCATTTTCCTGAAGTAGATAGTAGTTCTTCAAGTTGGGCCCGAGTCGGTTAGGTGGTGGACAAATTTTAAGGTGATCATATCTTCATTCCATAACTCAGATTAGGAAGCAGTTTCAACCTAGGTGCATGTCCCGACCTTAGGAACATTTTACAATTTCTTTGACTATATTTTCTGACTATTCCAATTTTGCTTTAACGGTTCACCTTGCCCTTGTGATTACATGAAGACGCCTTTATTATTCATCTTTCGGCCATTTCTATGCTCGTTGACGTCTTTTCGCATCCATATGCTATGGGCGAAAATGCCCACAACCCTTGCCCCCAAAAGCGTACTTTCATAAAATACAAAGTGTGCCTAGTTTCATCCAAACTCGTCTTTATTTCTCATGCAATGGTTATCTCAAACCTCAAATGTCTATATCCTTATTCTTGTTCTTTCGGTAAGTTTTCCACAGCTAATTTGTTGCAGAACCCTATTCACTCGGGGAAAGCTTGTTGATCGTTCCAACACATCCTTTATCAGTATGATGTTCACGGTTTATTCTTTCTTGATAGTATAATCATGTAACATGATTTCCCATTGATTCTCATCTCTATTCGGTAGGCTTTTGCTCCCTCTAGTTCAACCTTCTTGCCCCCTGGTCCTAAGGGTCATGCGTTGTCTTATGAATGTTTCGAGAATATTAAGGTGCCGTTGGGAAAGGAATATACAGTGGTTCCATGGTACATGGACTTGACGATGTGTATTTTGTTGCATTGATTGTAGTTTGGCCAATTAAGACTGGTGGTTACGATGTATTTTTCCTACATGATTGCCAAGTTATTCCTTTAGTTACTCCTTCATCACTACCATGCATACTTGTATCGGTCAACCATCAAAATGTTTGGCTAGGTAAGTGGTTTCTGTAGAAGTTTTGAATGTGGGTTGATCGTGCGCTTATGTTACGAAGCTATTCTTCTTTTGATGTTTATGCTTTCTTGCATATGATATTTATTCACGGCCATATTCTCCTTTTCCTGGCTACTAATCATGACATGATTTTTCCACATGATTTCTTGGTTTGCTTGTTCCATTTGCAAATTTTCTCACCGCAATTATGCATGCTTGTATGAGATCAATCACCAACAAGTTCGGTATGGTAAGCAGTTTCTGAGACTGATGCTTCCCTTTGTCCATACTTTATATTTCCTATATGAACACCTATACAAGTACATGAATGTTATAGAAATTATAAATGAAATTATCATACCTAATCAGGATTAGTTATTGTGTTGTGTTTGATTAGTATCCTTGCTTAGCCATTAGCTTGTTAGTAATCTTTTATTACTTCCTTACGTACTTGTACAAGGCCCATCACTGATAGGTTCGACATGGTGAGCATACTGATGAAGTAGTTACGTGTTATTTTGTTAGCTCTTCTGGCAACCTTCTTTTGCCCTAGCGTATTTTCACATGATCAATCACTGATAAGTTCGACGAGGTGAACATACCCTAGTAGAGTCTATTTGTAATCCAGTCCATGCGCCCTTGTTTGTTTTCATGCATATGTTACATGTGCACTTTATGCAAGTTTGTCCTAATGTCAGTCTGTTAATAGTCTTCATTGTCAATTCCAATATTGACTGCTTGCATTGAGCTATACAACCGATAGTCGCATTTTACTTCGACGAAGCTTAGTTATTTGTTGCTAACAGAAATCCAGAGCCGAATGTCGCGCGTGAACCAACTAGGTGGCTGCCATGTCCCGATCCTCGGTAAGTCGGGTTCTTCATAGCCATCCTAAAAGCTTATAGCCAATCATCAACTGTGGACACCCGAATAGGGATCTCTCCAGTCCACCACTGCCGGTTGAGAATGTTAAGCCGATCATTAGCTGTGGACACTAAAATAGGAATCAATCCGGTCTACCACTACCGGCTAAGAAGGTTAAGCAAATCGTCAGCTGTGGATACCCAAATAGGGATCACTCTGGTCTAACAATGCTGGCTAAGGAGGTTGAGCCAATCGTCAGTTGTGGACACCCGAATAGGGATCACTCCACCCACCACTATCAGTTAAAAAGGTTGAGCCGATCCTCAGCTGTGGACATCTGAATAGGGACCACTTTGGTCCACTGCTGTCAACTAAGAAGGTTGAGCCGATCATTAGCTGTGGACATCCAAATAGGGATCACTCAATTCCACTACTATCGGCTAAGAAGATTGAACCGATCGTCAATGGCACCATTCGGCGGTCATGTCTTGACCATGGGTTAATTTGGTC
This sequence comes from Allium fistulosum, assembly GCA_030737815.1. NCBI lineage: Eukaryota > Viridiplantae > Streptophyta > Magnoliopsida > Asparagales > Amaryllidaceae > Allium > Allium fistulosum. The sequence continues at coordinate 1,184,190,709 of CM060904.1, read as the reverse complement.
AGCATTGCTGGCTAAAGGTTTAGGGCTGATCGTCAATGGCGAACACCCATTTGGTGGTCATGTCCTAACCATGGGCTGATCTGGCTTGCCATTGCTGGGCAAAAGTTTAGGGCCAATCGTCAATGGCGAGCACCCATTTAACAGTCATGTCCCGACCATAGAATGATCTGGCTGATCACTGTTGGCCAAAGGTTTGAGGCAGATCCTTAATGACGAACCCCCAATTGGCGATCATGTCTTAACCATCGGTTAATGTGGGTCACCATTGCCGGCCAAAGGTGTGGGACGATCGTCAATGGTGAACACCTATTTAGCGGTCATGTCCTGGCCATCGGCTGATTTGGTTGCTGACCAAAGATGTGTCCAAGCTTTCTATGATGCACCAGAGTTGGGTGCCCCCAGTATGCAGCGACCTTGCCTATATAGTCTTAGAAATTGGGATTTTATTTAACATGTGATGGTTGCTCTTGTGGTGGTTAGGTAGCACTGACAATCTACTGTGGTTTCACACACCCCACCCATGGGGTTCGGTAAGATCATGACGATTAACTAACCTACCTATCCGTAAGCCATGCAGTTGTAACAATCAATGCGCGAAATAGAGGTTCTGAGCATTCCTTGTTTTCTCGGATACTACTTTATCCATGTTTATGAGAATGCAGGTTCCATTCCCTGGGTCCTTGTTGATAAAATATAATCCTTCCTAAATCAGGTTAGTTGCCCCTAGTTAAGGGAAATTTGCTCCAGGACTATGTTTCCTTCCTTGAGCGAGCAATGCTCTATCCTAGAGTTGTATTGTTTAGCAATTCCACATTCTCCTCTAAGTCATAGTGGATTCTCCTATGTGATAAGACTATAGTTTCATTAGGAAGCATAACCTATAATTCGTAAGCTAAAGCAAAAGGAGTATGTTCCATTGTAGTTTTGCAGGAGGTGCAATAAGCATAAAGTCCAATGGTAGCTCATCCATCCGAGCTCCCTTATCATTTTCCAAATGCTCTTTTATGAGAGATTTGAGAACCTTATTGACATCTTCAACCTATCTATTTGCCTACAAGTGAGGCACTTTAGGGAATCTTAACCCGATTTGAGGTTGCCGATAAAAACTGGTGAATTCCTGACCATCAAAATGCCATCCATTATCCGAGACCATATGGGGCCGAACTCCATACTCGAAAAAGTAATCCGCAACTACTATTGCATACTTAGCTCCATCCATAGTTGTTAGAAGTTCTCTATTCAGATCAATGTCCATGAGATTTCCTATTCTAGGGTCTACACCCCCAATGTGGTCTCTTCTACTTCCTTGATGTGTATTATCCAATATTTCCTTAGCTTCTCTTTCAGTCATGCACTTTAGCAGCGCGCTAGTTAGAACTCTTCTGTATAGGATGTCATTCTATATGGTGTACCAAGTTGCCTTGCACATCACCTTCCTTGCTTCATTCCAATTTAAGGGTTAATTTTTTCCTAGGACCATCCCAAAAAGTGATCTATTTCCTGAGCTGGCCAATTTTTCCAAACATTCAGCATCCCGATCTTCCTCCCGCGGGATGTGCTTATCCATATAGCATTCACATTAAGCAAAGCCTTTGCCCATTTTCCTTTTAACTAGGATGCTAACCGTTCTTTACTGACTCGGAAGTCCCAAAATGCTTGATTTACAGCCATTTATAGGTCGCTATGGATATACAGTTTTCAGATTCCCAATTCTTCCACTATTTCCAATCCTGCTATAGCGTGCCATACTCTGTCGTTCCGTCTAGCCTGCAAGGTAAGAGGTCTATCTGACCCATAGGGTTTAAGTACATTCGTTCTTGCCTAGCCATTAGTATTTTCTCACTTCTGCGAGTGTCGCATAGTCATGTGGCATGGTGTTACTTATGCCTTAGGTATTTTCATTGAATATCAGTTGAAATTTATTCATTACAGTAAGTCATACCTTTACATTATTATCTCCACGCTCTATGGGGGTGTTCAGTCTCTGTAGTATCCTACTTCATATTCATATGAAGTTGACCCTATCTCTGGGGCATTTTGAAAAGATTACCACCATCTTTAGAGATATTTGATCCCACATATAGAATGGGTCAGAATTACAGTCCACTATCTCTGAAGGAGCTGAAACTAGTCTCCCATTGTCTCTAATGGAGTTGAACCTAACCTCCGGACTAGGAAGTTTATGCTCCACCATCTAATTACTCCGTTCTTCACAATTCTCATGCACATCCATATTCAAATATGTAGTAGGATGACATGCCCAAATTTCCAAAGAGGGATCCAACATCGTGCCTCTGAGCATGCTTTACACTCTATCCTCGTAGGAAATCATTTCCACTAAGGGACTATGGCTTAGAGTTTATAGCATTCTCGGTGGAGTTACCTTCCACTTTAACCTAGAGTGTACCTGCAAGATTTATCAACATTCATTGGTCTTATGACCATAAATCTTATGGAATGTGTGATATTTGTTGATCCAATCTTTGCAGCTATTGACTCTCTGATCCTCGATTTATTGCAATTCATGGCTTCTCCAATAGCGGGATAGATTCTTTCTGGAATTTCTGTAAGTAGTGAAAATAAAAAGTTGCCCTATCTTCTGAATTGTTTCCTTTCCAAGGCTTTTCATCTTCGACCAAGTGGACATTTATCCATCCTTTTGCTTGATATCCAAGTGTTAACGAATTAGTGCTCCAAATGACTAAACCAATTAGCCTCTAAGTATAACATAAATGGAGGAAAACAACGAAATCCTCTCCCTTCATAGCTCCAACTACTTACCTATGCTAAATGTAGTGCCTCAAATGTGTTCAAGCGTTGGTTTTTGTATTGTTTCAAAACTAGTGTCTTAAAATCTGAGGGTTGACTGCATATCCGATGTTCGGAGTGAACGAACTGTGGTTCATCTTATCAAGCTCTGGTCTCCTACTCCGCAGGCCTAACACTTGACACATTAGTCCAGCAACTTACTCTCACTACTGGAATGCTTCCTTAGTTTGCTTAGTGGGCAATGTTGTGCCCCCGGCGATGGATCAACCACGTATGTACCAATCGGTATGAACTCAAGCGGTCATGTTCCAACAGCCAAGTGTGTGGTTCCAACATCAGAGTTGACTTCTGGTGAAACATCCTCCCCTGGTCTAGCATGGGCTATATCATTGGTCTGGTATTGATTAGTTCTGAATAGCTCTGATTTGGTTCAAACCTTAGCCAATTCAGTTTGTGGAAATCCAAACTTTCATGGCTCCTTCCTGCCTTACCTGCTTCCTTGAAATGGTTTGGAAACAGAATTTCAGGCTCAGTCTCTCTGGACCTGCATTGGCATAGACTCTTCTCCAGTAGCTATACGGAACTACCTTCCCGATGAAGCACATTCCAACCTCACAGACTTTTCCAGCTCATAGAAGAACTCCTATAATGTGGTTGTTTTCTCCATTATCGATCTCTTAGTAAACTTCTCTCTAAGGTGCACTCCATTATACAAGTCATCAAGGTGAACCTTTCATCCGTGTTTTGAATTCTAGTGGTTGCGGGAATAATGAATTGAGCATAAGGGTCAACTACAAAACCACATAGTAGTTAAGTCTGGCAAGAACAGAGGAAAGCAGTTGCATAAGGCTTCTTTTATGGCTCCTCTTAACAATATGTGATAGGCATACCATTATAAATGCACTACAGGGTCAGTAAGTCCTTGATATGGTTCAATAGTAGGCATCCTGAAATCTCTAAGGCCCTTGATAGTCCTGTCTCTAGGGAGAAGGTACAACTAAGCTAAGATCCAATTGCTTACTCCACTTGTTCACGTTTGAATAAATTGTCTAATGATTCGATCCATCCTATCCTCTAGTTTGGGTGACTGTCAATTATAGCTCGACCTCTCCATTCTAGGAGAATGATTTATTTCATTTACCCTATGATCACTTGATCTTTACTTAAGGGCATGGTTATGGTTCTTAGATCGGTCCCAGTGACCATTTTATCCTCCATTGACCACAATTTCAATAAGCGGATAAGAACAGATCACTGCAGCTGCCCCTGCTTTGACATCATCCTATTTGGTTCGACGTCGAACAGATTCCTGGGTCTAGCTTTTGGTCGAACTCTTGCTCATTTCCTCCCTTTAACATTCCTTCTAGATCTTGGACCTTCTTAATCGAATTCTTTATTAAAGTATAATCCCCTTCGTCTTCTGGATCCCCTAGACTGGGATCTCCCTTGTGTTCAAGTGTTGCGACCAATAGTATACACCTGCCCCAAGCATGCCATAAGTCGGTCCACCATTGCTTGATGTTGGGCAGTGAAACATTCATTTAGCTTAGCTATAACTCTATCCAGGTTTCCTATGGTAAGTATGTCTACTAGCACCGGAGTGCTTGCTGAATAATCATCCAGATTGGTAGTTGTTTTGTTGGGTGAGTGGGCATTCCCCACGTGATCTCGAATATCATCACCTCCCACACGCAACATCGATAAGCAATACACTAGATATGTAGTGATAATATCCTGCCACAGGTCAGCCAAACCCCAAGCTATGTCCCTACTCTATTTGTTGTCATTTTCGATGTCGAGGTCACATTCGACATATCTCACATGAATCTTCATTACTCGAATAGAACATGAACCCCCAAATGGATTCCCATATCTCGAACAGATCTCGAAACCACACATAGATTACAGCAACTCGAACAGATCCACTTCCAAGAGATAGAACACGTATCTCGGTCTTGAAGTTGTTTTTGATAAGAAAAACACTTGCCGATCCAGGTCTCCACAAAACAGAATCGATGAATTGGGTCATATTCAATAATAATGAGAATGATCACATACGGAAACTAAGTCTTGTACACTTATCACGTTTCCGAACTTCTCAACTTCCACTTTTAGTGCTAAATACAAGACTAGATACTTTCCATAATTAAGTAAACACGCAAAGTACGATCAAGTCACACAAAGAACGATTAAGTCCCACAAGCGACTGCTAATCCTTTTTATTTAATTAATAATTTTATTAATTAAACCACTTTTATTAGTAAACATCTTTTATCTAATGAAACTTCATTTATAAATCCATACCATTCATTTTTACTCTTTTAATACTTTAAAAAGTATCCATATACTTATCTCAAATGGTATAAGTATATTCCTAAATCAATAACAAGATTTCTTAGTTTAGCCCTTTTACTTTTATATCTTTTTTCGAATGATTCCATACCTACAATTTCCTTCAAAATATCCATTTTAAGGACCTATGTACTTTCACAAATCCATTCAAAAAGGTTTAAGACTAATGTTACTTAAACATTGTCATCACAAACCCAAAATCATTTCACTTATGCTTATCTTTAAAGTATTATTTTAAAGATCTATTTACATTCGTAAGTATAATCAAAAAAGGTTGAAGACGAATGTTATTAACCCATTGTCACAACAAACCCAAAACCATTACATAAAATTAACTTTAGAATACTACAAAATAAGTTAGAAAACATCCCTCAAAAGATTAGGGAAAATACCAAATTTAAATATCATTTTTAAACACTTAAAACCATAAGCAACTTACTACAACATTTATAAATGCTGCTAAAAGTCCTTATTAAAGAACAACATTGAAAAACACAATCTTTATGATTAGTTTTCACCATTTTAACAAGTGATTTATGGCTTAAAATTTTTATAATAAGTACTACCCTATGTGTACTTAAAAACCATGGAAAGAAACCCCTTAGAATGTCTTTCAATTTATTTAGAAAATTCTCGAAAACATGACATTTCAAAGTGCGCCTATAACGACCTTCTCGTTATAACATTTTGCAACTTTGTTTCACAAGTTAATGAATGATTTAAACTTCCATAGTTTTCCGGTATTATGTACACTTATATTACTTATCAAAAATTGAAAAGAAGCACATAGGATGTCTTTCAAGTTAACTTTGGAAATCGTCGAACACAATGCATTTTCAAAGTGCATCCATAGCGATATTTTCGCTTCTAACTTTCACAACTTTAGCTCACAATTTATATAACTTTCCAAACCATTTCTTCACTATCTAATATACAAAAATATGTGTAAAGAACAACCAAATCAAATTATTCCAAGTTAAAATCACAAATTTTCCATTTACACAAGTTAAAGTTAAGGGATGTCTAAGTGCACTTATAACGACTATTCTTGCTTCAAACACTGTCAAACTTAGTTCAATTAAACACACAATCCAAACAACCATTTAAACATCAAGTTATTGCAACATTACTTATTTGAGAGGGTAATAAAAGTGATGTTATACAATATAAATTTATCATTTGCTTTCAAAAGCAAGAGGGGTCCATAGTTTATAATCTTAATTAGTTATTATCACTTTAGCTTTATATTTCAAATAAGATAGTGAGATAACTGAATTAGATCCAAGCCAAACACATTCTCAAACACTCATATAGCTGATAATGCTTCCTACCATCACCAAACTTCCAATGATCCAAGCTTAGCACTTACAAACCAATGCAACACTTCCCACATCTCACATTGCTCATGGCCTCACCATGATCCCCTTATTCCATCCATATTTTTCGACTTTTGACTTTATATCCTTGCCTCCTAAGGTGTTCTAATGTGTTGTAAAAGTTTGAAGAAAATATGAGCTAATTAGAGAAAGGTTAGCGAAGAACAAAGTGGATTAGTGCCAATCCACTTCCACTATTTTCTTAATTTTTAAAATATGATAAGTGAAACCCTTCAAGGTGTACTTATATATTTTTTTAAGAGGTTACAACCACCTTCTACCTTCCATGAAAGGTCAAAAATGAGCCTCCTTCTCACAAGCTACCTTACACCTTTACATCTCTTACTTAACACTTAAGACTTTCCTTAAAAACTCATTTTCAAAATACCTTATCTTCCCTTTTACACCTAACTAGTTAACTTTAAGAAACTTATTAAGAGTTTAGTGCAAAATATTTTTATTTTAAATTAATGTTCTCTTAAGCAAATAAGGGCATGCAAAAAAATTTTGAACAGCTTCTGATGAGTACTTTATTGGTAAAACTACTTTCGGCCACCTTATCAATATTTCTTCAAAGTAACTATTTTTATAAACATTTTTCCAAAACAAGTTTACCATCATTAGTTATGATTAAAAAGGGGGTTAATAAGGAAATAACATTTAATTCAAGATTCAAATATTTAAATAATTCATAAAATATGAAGCGTTTGAAATTTCAGGTCGTTACATAACAATAAATGATATCCACTAGCAAGTTTCTTATGATAATCTCCTCATTCTACTACAGCTATGGTAGCACCATTTGCAACTTGGAAATCTATGCCCTCTCTTTCAATAGACCTCTAGCCCTTAAGTTACTAAAACTAATTACGAATATGAATTCCAGATCTAAATTCTAAAACCCAACTTGAAGCACTTATAGATATAAAAAATTATATAAGGAAAACGTTAGATTCGAAATCAGATTCCTTCCTCTTGAGCATCTTCAAATAGTCCAGAAAATTCCTCTTCTTGTGTCCCTTCTTAGACAAAAAGTGACGTTTACCTTTCTCATCTTTGGCCTTGGCTTTACCTCTGTCGCCAATTGACCTAAGCTTTCTCTACTTTGAATTATTCGAGGAAGATGCACTCGTGACTACAAGTACTAACTTAGTTCTTTCGTGAACATATTTTTGATTGTCCTTAAAATATTAACGAGATCCATAACAGTACACTTCAACGAATTTATATTGAAATTCGATATAAAAGGATCAAACTTCGGAGTCAGTGATCAAAGAATTAAGTGGATTTGTAACTTAGTGCCAAGATTCATTCCCAACTCAGCCAATCTCTCTATGTACCCAATCATATTAATTATGATGGGAGTGACTTTGCTCATCTTTATTGGAATAATTTCCATGAGATCTCGTACCTTATGGTACGAGGCTATTCACTATAAATATGGATCAAACATCCATATTCTCATGCTGTATTTGGAGCATGGACTCATTGTCAATAGTTTATAGCATTGAGCAAGTTCATAGTCTATCGACCATGACTCATAGGATGCTTTTTGTTCAAGCATGTCATCTTTATTAGGTTTAGCCTTAGGCTGATTAGTGACCACATGCTAGAGCTTTTTGTAAGTGAGAGCATTAATTTTGTTCCTTAACCGGTCTTTATAGTTTGCACTAGTAAGTGTGTTTTTCTGCAGAACTAAATTCACGGTTGTCATTTAATCTAAATAATTTATTAAAGTAAATTAGATAGCATCACATATGTTCTTATCATTATTAGGTAGGATTCTTATATTTATCAAAATGAGACTCCCACTGTATTCTACGTCTCTTAGAGACCCTAAAATAGATATGATAATTTCTTAAATTTCTTCGATGGGTGATCCATTTATCATGTTACTATACTTTGAGGGTTCTCAATAAATTTAGTCCCCATAAACAGTAGGTAACTCTTTACTGGTTATATCTTGCATATAACTCCTAACCATACTTTTATTTTCTCTAATCATCTTTCTAACCTTGAGGGTGCTCAATAAATCATAAAGTAGATTAGATACTCTAGACCCATCATTTCGCGATAGCCTATGGGTAATTTCATAACAATTAAGAGTGCTTAATAAAGCTACAAAATATTCTCACTAATTTAGGGATAATACAAGCATAACTATATATATTTTATGACTTAAGGGTACTTAATAACCATAAGTATGTATAGTACACTATTTATATTGTAAATGATTAGGAGAACTTTATTTTAAATTCATAATTTAAAATAATATTAATTGAGTATTATCGACATTATAAGGGAGATGAATAATCTCATGACATAGTATTTCTCTATATCTTATGTATAGTCCCTTAAGTCTATGTAGGTTATAATTTATCCAAAATTCAATTTTATTTATACATATAATGTGTGTGTATTAGTTTATCATAACATTTATAATTCATTTAATTATACAAATATATATTATTATTATTTCTGAAAATGGGTTCTTTATCAATGATGTATAAGAACCAATAAGGAATTCGCCTCCTTAAAAAACCTTACCAGTGTAGTAAGGAAAAAGAGCACGACATTCTCTATTTTACAACTCATATACAATAGTACATCAGTAATACAACAATGAAAGAGAAGATATATATATATATATATATATATATATTTGTGTATGTATTTTGCTATTATTTACACCTTTTAGTTAATTTAAATATAACATTTATGTTTAAATGAAATTTCGAAATTACATTTATATTTTATAACTATTTATAAATTTTGTAATATTTTATTCAAATTTAACTTAGAGTATTCGAGTATGCATATTTGAACAAACTTATGGCCTAAAACACTTTTGAGCCTTCCACTCGGGCATACCCTTGAAATAGATCATTTCGATGAGCTAAGTAAAGGCTAAGATATAGGAGCTTTTCGTTCATAAGAATGTTCCTTGATTAGAGTAATATTCTCCTTAGTTAAACACATTTTCCATTAACATCCATCTAATTGCATTTTTCAAGTGACTACCCCATTTGTTGGTTAATTATTCATGTGAACACAATGCGGGTTGTGTACCATTATTTGATCAAGTGTATTGTTAGCAGGGTTAAAGGAAGACACTTCAAAAAATGCCTTCTATAAATTTGAACTACATCTTTTTTTTTACATAAACAATTTGTTTACACAAATGAATTTAGTGATTATTAATAGAATGGTTATTTTGTTTAAATTTTAATTTAATTAATTTTTCTTAACTTTTATGTATATATAATTGTATATTATGATTTGAAACTATATGTACATTGTGTATATTCTTTCACAGGTAAGCAAGGTTAAATATCCTGTTATCCTATATATAAAAGAAAAGGATTTTAATTATAGGAGTATAACAGAATCCCCAACCACTATAGGTACATACCACAATGTTATTCCCTCTCGTAAGAGGAAGAATCACTTTCGCCCTCAAACAAAATAGAAACTATAATATTAAAAAATACAGTAAACAAATTACTAGATTGGGGACCTAATCAATAGACTTATCTAAGCAGATAAATTTCCTATCCTAGTTATCTCTCGAAGAAACTATATTGTGGTCTGCTTGCACCCCCTCCATGGAGAGAGTTAAAGAAAACCTAGAAATATGTTAGAATAAGGATCTCTACACACATATCTAATTAGCAATGTACCTAAAGTAAGTATCACTCATTGGAGAATACCGAAACTGAGTGTTCTCATGTACCTAAGTTTGCTCATTTGAGTACCAGGACATCGAGTCAAGAGACATAATAGAACTACCCTTGTAAATACAATATCAATCCTATTGAGATCATATATAATAGTAGGAGATGGATCAGGAAAAGGCTTGCAGAACCAAATCTGTTTTGCCACTATCGATAATGGAATTTTTTGAAAGATTGGAATTCCCACGTTTACCTTCATAATCGAAAGCGGGGAGTAAATACCAAGAATTGCTTACATAAAGCAAGTGACCAAAAGATAAAAAAAATAGCACAAATCGAAGGCTTCCACTTATTGCCTAAGGGCTTGCTCAACGGGATAGACATATGACAATAGCTTGTCTAGCTTAACCTCTATCTAGGTTTCTACATATCCTATAACAAGCAGCACCTCTGGACACACCAAAATAAAAGCCTAGAGTGATTTTGGATCTTGGGTCGTGCCAAGAAGTATGAGCTATTGGTTTTTAAAACATTACAAATACTAAGATAATATCAAAAACATTCTACAATTTCAGATCTCATGGCGAAAGGGATTGAAATTTAAATACTGAAATAGACGTTTCAGAAAGAGTCACCAAAAATATTTAGCCATTTACCATGTTTTCAAAGTACAATATAAAGTCTGATAGACATATGATATAATAAATAGCTACACGAGGGACAACGAAGAATAATGGAACTCCTGCACTTAGCCTCTTTCTTTATGTATTATCCCAATATCAATTGCTGTCATGTCTTCCTATAGTAGGGGAAAATGAAAGGATCGGGTCAAACAAAAGTTTGGTGAATGAATTGTATTATAACATATGGCGATCACAGGCAATTAACTTCATTTATAATCCATGTGACATAGGGTGTTCTACTTCTGATTGTGAGCTACTTATTAAGATTGGTTTCGTTAATCTAAGATGTAGTACTAAATGCACCTACACCCAACATTTTGTGAGGTTCACACTTAGGGTCGAAAAACTAATCGAACCTCAAAATAACTATGGATCGATAATAACTACTGGAACTATTCCAACATTAGTTCAGCTACAATATCATCCTTTGGACTATATTTCCAAATAATGACTACATGTATCGTATCTACGCATTGAGGTGGAGCCCGTAATGCAGACTCGCACCAAAGAAGTTTTAGGGTCCACTACATCCGTGTCCCCTCTCAATGGTAATGTAACACCACTTATTGCATAACATCGGGTATCCATCAACAACATGGTATCAAATCCTCATCACCGTATATACCAAGGAACCTCCCTTTAGTGTCGGGCCATACACTCCTCAAAGCATCATCATCAGTGTTGCGCGTATCCCGTAGAACCTTCTATGATTGTAATTTGCGATTGAATCGCCCTAGTCGAATATCAACCACGCCAAATAGATTGTGTCTAGGCCTCATTGCCAGTGTAAACATCTATTTAGTCCTATAATATGTCCAAAAGTCCTAGACTTATGGAACTAATTTCCCTTATTTATACTAACATCCATATATAAATTATATATAAATAACCTATAACCTAGGCCTTAGGCCGAGGTTCAAACTATGCATGTAAACCGATAGCCGATTGACTGATGGTCACTGGAGCATCGTCTAGCTCCAGTGAGCCTGTTGATTGATCGGAGTTGTTTATTTTTTTGTCATTTTAATTATCGTTCATTCTTTGTTAATTACAAATCGTTCATTACAATAAACCAATTTTTTTCCCAACAACAATTATATTTCCAGTTTTTATCCAGATTTCACTTATCCGTTCAAGTCTTCAATTCTGCATGTAATTCTAACGATTTTCATGTTCTATCCGTAATTTCATTTATACAGATTCAACATAACAAATATATTTTATAATCACGTATGTATATCCAAAATCAGTTCAGGATGAAATCAGTAGGGTGTATACATTTTAAATCTCAAATTCAATTCAAATTGAATAAAAGATGTTTCCATATTAAAATCAAGTTAAATCAATTTAAATCATATCTTTTCAAACAATGAATTCCTATACACTTGCAATTATTAAATAAGGTTATATCATATTTCGTTGATCATCAAATAAACTTTTATGTCCATATAATTGTAATTAAAATAACCTTCAAATTAAATAAACTATTCATTTCAGATTCAAATTAAATAAATTCCTAAATCAAATAGATATATAATTTAATCAAATTACTTGGTAATTCTCATATTTTATTAATCAACCCACTCAACTCGTGTAAGCTTTTTCCTCTTAATTTGCCTTGAATCGCCTCCATTTTGACTTATTGATTTCTCCCTTCCGTTTGATTTTCTCTTTAATTTGGTTGCCTCCTCTTCTTTTTGATCTTTGATTTTGTTTTTATTTTTATTTTTGAAGAATTGGTTGATCTGAAGAGAAGTACTGAGTTTTGGGAGAGACGTAGTTTTGGAGTGTATAGGATTAGATTAGGGTTCTTACTGTCAAGTTAACCTTCAATTTATAGGTGTAGGAACTCACCCCAACCACTGATTTTTAATTAAATTAAATTCGGGCCATTCGGCCTACTTTTTTTCTTAGCCGATAGTGCCCAAGCAGTCGATCGCTTAGTTTGGAGTAGTCGACCACTAGGGGTCGACCGATCCAATTAAGGTTGTCAACTAGTGATACTTTCCAAAATTAAAATACTTCCTTTTATATATTTTAATTATTTTTTATTTCAAATCTTCAAACTTTAATCACTTTTACATACAAACTCCAATCACAAAACTTTTTATATGAAAATTGCCAAATTCGGACGTTTGTGAAAATTCCAATTTTACCCTTATTATATTTAATTTATTTTCTTTTATTAGATTTCCAATTAATTTTTGTGGACTATTACATTCTTCCCTCTTAAAGGATTTTGTCCCTGAAATCTCAATGGACGGAAAAATGCAACTCATACGTATGGAAATTAGTACTTATAACCATCTACTCATCCATCAACCACTAGAAACCATTGTCCTCAGTTCAAATTTCTAATGCAATATGTACATATAAGCATGGAATGCCTATGAACCTGTACTAATGCAAAAGTTAGGCGGCCTCTTGAACTAGTCGACCTCCGAAATGCAAGTGGTTATGTCATGTATTCAAAATGCATGTGATATCTTATACTTGCAATTCTATGTAGATGAGAAATCATTCAATACATATGCAAAGTGCAACAACCATATGTATGTGAATAATAGAATAAAGTGGGTAAGGTGGTGTGTTTGGGCTAACCAAAAATATCAGTCCATTATGTGTACTAAAAATTCATCCATTAGCAACCATCATCCAAAACATGTCCTAGTGACACTTTCACGACCATCTTAGCATCTAGACATTCCTACCTATGGAATCTAGTAAGCTAAATATTAAGCATACAAATAGTTATACTAGCTAAAATGGAATCATTCCAGGAAAAAACTTCGGAAGGGTAGCTCGGATCTCCTCCTTTGGCTCCAATGTACTCTCAACTGGGTCGTCTCTCCTCTAGACTCTAATCAATTTAATTATTTTGTTGTGGAGTTGCTTTGTCTCATGCCTAATAATTCGGGTAGGTGCATGGTGAACAAGTGACTCACTTATCCACTTTAACTTCTCCTAACTTACATGGTTCGACCACAGTAGCTGCATCGTTTAAACATTTCTGCAAGTGTGACAAATGAAAAACATTATAAACTCCCATCAACCCTTTAGGAAGCACCGCTCCATAGTATCCAAAATGGAAAAGGCTCTACAACTCTTAGTGCTAACTTTTTCGAACTACCAACCCAATAACAGATCTAAGTGGCAAGAAGCTCATTGATGTGCACGTAAATGTGCACATATTTACATTTATATTTTATCTCTTTTTTAAATAAACATCATATTTAGGCATTTTTACATGTTAAAACCAAAATTCAATTATTTTCAAACCATCATATTTTCATCTTCATTCAGGGGCAAAATGGTCATTTTTGTGCATGTGTCAATTTAAGAATTTTTACTTAGACAATTTTTATGATTTTTATAAGATATTTTGATGCACATGGAAGTGGGATTCATGATGATATATGCATGCACAAGGAAATACAAAGGAATGAAGAGGAAATAATTCAAGTTCAAGATCATGGAGGACCCCACCCACTTACCTAAATGTACAATTAGGAGCTAATGGACAACTAAGTGGAGGTTAAAGCTTCATGCACATCAAATGATGGATTAATTAGTGGCTAATGGTTACTTGGTGGCCACACTTCCTAAAGGGTATTTTGAAAAGCTCCCTAAAAATGGAATTAGGGTTTTATGCATGTATAAATAACGCTCTTATGTACATGAACATAGCTTCCACTCTTTCACATTAGTTAGGAAATTAAGAAAGCAAGTTGTAATGGCAATGTTTCATGAAATAATAATGGCTTCCAAGCCTCTTTCTCTTTTCTTTTCTACATGATTTTCTTTGCTTTTATGTTAATGTTTATTTCTATGCTCTCTTTCTTTGAATGTTCATAACTTAGATTTACATTTATGCAAGTAGTGTAGCTTTAATTTTTATGCAAATAGTTAGTAGTTAATCTCTCTTTCTTCCTTTGCTTAGTTTTAATTTCTTTGCTTTTTAATGTTGAAATTTACAAGTGTTGATTTGATAATACAAATGAGTAGCTAAACCCCTTCAATTTAGGGGTAATGAAGCTCTTTAACTTTATGTAATTTCAACATTTTTATGATTTATGATCTCTTTGTTTATGCTTCATGAAAGTGAATTTTGATGTAAGTTTATACAAGTGGGTTTGATAGCTTATATTGCTTATGCAAATGAGCTATTCTTATTCAACATAAACACAATTTACATCATCATTTGCTAACTAATTTTTGATTTAGAAATGAAAGTAAAAAATGAATTTTGATAATCTATATTACTAGTTACAATAGTAAATAGATCATAATTAAAATAGCTTTTGCTTTGGCTTCATTTTCATGAGAATTTCTAAGTGGTATAGTTGTTGTATTATAGTTTGATGGTTTGAGTTATGTTAATTAATAACATAAACAAACAATACTTATGATAAATACAACAATTATTTCACTTAATATCAAAACTAGAGATCATAAATTATCGTTTGTTGATTTACAAAAATATGAGAGTGGAATTATCCCTAAATTGTTCTCTAGTCCAATGGTTTTTTAAATCACATTTCAATTCTAGCTTTAGCTTCTTTTTTGTAGTTAACAATTTCCTCTTACTTTGGTCTAATTTGATTGAATTGATAATTTTAAAATCTTAAAAATTCCCCTCGGATCGACTCGTACTCGCCACGTATTAAAATTGTACGTCGTGCGCTTGCGGTAAATTTAATTTGAAATTTCTCGACTATTTTCTAAACCGATAGAAAACTAGTCGTTGAACTAGTTTTTAGCGCTGTTGCCGGGGAATTGTTTTTATTTTAATTCTCTATTCTTCGAATTAGTTTTCTTTGATTTTTGTGTGTGTTTGCATTTAATTTTTTTTTTTGTGTTTGTGTTTGATTTTTATTTGCAGTTTGTTGTGTGCTTGTAGTTCTATTTTTCATTTGCATTCTCTTAAAAAAAAGCACATCACAATTTCAAAACAAAAACATTGTATTATCCTTTCAATTTACATATCATTTTTAATCTACATTGCATTTCCAATTTCCAACTAAAAAAAACACTTTTACATTGCATTTTTTTTCACTGTTTACATTTTCTGTTGCATTCACTGTTCACTACACACAGTGCTGCCAACCATCACCCCTTCCATCATCAAACATTCCACTATCAAACCAATTTTTCCTCATCCTCTCTGACTCTCTGACCTACAGCAGACTTCCCCCTCACCTTCCAGCAGCTTCGACCATTTCCCCGACCACTGCTTGCTGGCACCGTCATCTTGCTTCAACAACCACATACACATTGCAACACACCCACATACTTCACAGTCATTCTTCACTCCAAATAGCTCCACTGTTAACAACTTTTCCTTCACTTGCCACAGTTCAACAATCCCTTTCTATCCACCTCTGCCATGCTTCTACCCACATACAAAACCACACTACCAACCAGTACATATCACCATCAAAAAAATCTCAACAGCAATACCTCCAACTTGCTACTCCACTACAGTGAACATTCTACAACAAACATATCCATCATCACTCCACAACCATATTAGCCTGTATCATCACCATTACCATGTACATTTACAAACCATCATCCCTCATCATCATACATAACAACGACAACCAGTGCCTTCAACCACATCACCATAACATCACCTGATCACCCAGACTTCTACACCCAAACATAGCCATTATCCTATTCCTACTGCCTCTCGACTTTTCATCACACTATCCACATTCCTCCTCAACAGTTCAACATCCATACTTCATTAACAACACCAATATCAGTTCACAGACTCCATTACTACACTCACCACGCATTCCACTGTTCCTGACCGTTGCGATACCACCATTTCCTAATAGTGCCCCAAGCCATAACGACTACCCACCATCCCAAACTGATAGCCATCAAAGTTGCGTACTTTCATATTGTCGTACAACATACATTCATTCAACATCAACATTCCCGCATACTCCTTCCACTCGACTGCCAATACTAGTCGCCATCTACCTCTGCACATATCATCTCCACTCAACACATATCATCTGCCTTAACACCCACTGCACAGCA
Source organism: Allium fistulosum (assembly GCA_030737815.1). Taxonomy (NCBI): domain Eukaryota; kingdom Viridiplantae; phylum Streptophyta; class Magnoliopsida; order Asparagales; family Amaryllidaceae; genus Allium; species Allium fistulosum. The sequence continues at coordinate 1,184,173,804 of CM060904.1, read as the reverse complement.
ACATCTTCCCAAACCACCTCACTACTGTCATTCTTTGCCACTGTCTCCACCATTTAAAAAAAACCACAAACCTCTTCCAAAAACTGCAGTTCGACCACCAACAACATCAAATACCAACAACATCGAATCCACCTACCTGCTGCTACCAGAGCTCGGACCGCAACGCCAACAATCCACCTTCAATTCAACATCGTCTCATCCAAAACCACTGCTGTAATCATCGCGACATCCACTACCTCCAATCGCCGCAATTCAAACCTATATCGCAACCGCAATCGCGAGCAAGAAAAACTCGAGCAAACCCGCATCCTACAATCCGTCGACCGAACCAACTTCATCATCATCCCCACATCGCTGAACCGCTGCAACCTTCAACGCCTGCAATCTTCACAACCTCATAAAACCCGCTACCTAATTGAATAAACACGATCGAACAACACAAAGTCACATCAGGAAATTTAATCGAATTTGAGTAGGTTTCAATTGAAAATTTTGTTTTGAAATTTAATTTAAGAATTTGGGTTGAATTCGTACCAGGCAAGTTGTTTGTTTGGAGGCAATTGAGAGATGTTGCGTGATTAATGTCTGGGTTAAGAAGTGTTAATTGGGCCGGGTTTGTTACACCATTTTATTTTTGTTTTTAATTTGTATAAATCATTTTATTTTTGTTTTGTTTTAAGTCATCCATATATGCATATATAAAAAAAACAAGTTGGTTCCTGTCTTTTGTTTGCTTGTGTTCTCTTTTATTTTCAAATAACAAGTTCCTTTTTTTTTGTTTTTTTTTTGTTTGTCTTCTCTTGTCTTGTTTTGTTGGTTTTGTTTTAGTTCTTCCTTACAAAAAAAAAGAAAAAATAATAATTTTAAATTAGTTTAGTTTTGTTGAAATAGTTTTGTTTTAATTTGTTTTTAGTTCCACACTTATATTTAAAAAATAAAAATAAATAAATATTGTATATATCTTGTTTTTATTTCAGGTTGCCAAAGCAGAATATAAAACAGAAGAAGTGCTTGCCAAAAATAAATAATTGCTTGCCTGCTTGCTCTAAAAAAAATTGCCGCTTAAAAATAGATTGCCAATAATTCTGCACGCTCTGGTATCGTGCCATTTTCCCTTGTTTTTATTTGAATTGCATTGTTGGTTGCTTTCATTTGTATGTATATATATATATATATATATATATATATATATATATAAAATTCAAAATCCAAAAAACAAAAACAAACTTCATTTTAGTTGCATTGTAAATTCACGTTTAATTTTTGTTTTGCATTCATCTCATCTTGTTTTATTTTCTAAGGGCAATACCCCAATTCACATAAGGTGAGGGATTTCATCACCCTTTCCTTAGCCCACAAACGCATTTCATCGTAAAATTTGACTAATAATAAAAGTTAGACATTCGACTTAAGGGTGTCACGAGCTCATCTAGGGCTTAATTGTTCTTTCACAATTGTTTTCTTTGAACAATTTTATTTCTTGGTGTCCAAGCTACGGTGGAGTAATAACCATTTATAAATATTACGGTGATTCGTAAATATTATAGTGGTTGTTCCTCTGAAGGTACTTAAACCTTCGGTTGCATTGCTACGGTGATTCGTGGTGCACCGATAACCCCTGTCCGTTACCTGGCTGAGAAATATTTTTGTTGATTTAAGACAAAGTGTGATTATACAATTTTGGGTTAGGAGCTACTAAGGACAGAAAATTGTAATTAAGTCCTTTGCATTCATTTAGTTGCATTAGTTCATACATATTTTAAAAAAAAATCAAAAATCCAAAAAAAAAGTTTGTAAATTTTTCTTAACTTAGCTTTTAATTCCAAAAAAAAAAATCCTTTTTTCCTTTCCTTTGAAAATTTTCAATCAAAAACAAAAATCCAAAAAAAATATAAAATCTTTTCAAAAACAAAAAAAAATATAAAAATTCAAAAACAAAAAAAAAATTGATTCAAAAACAAAAATCAAATTTCCATTTCTAAAAACACAAAAAAAAATTGAAAAAAAAGCCTTTTGGTAAATATTTGAAAATTCAAAATTTCTTTTTCTACAAAAACATATAAACAAATTTGAAAAACCAAAAAACAAAACAAAAATCAAACTTCTCTTTTGAAAATAAATTTCACTTGGTAAATAGTTTTCTTCCTTTTAAAAAAAAATTCCCTTCGTTTTTCAAATCTTCTTTCATTCTCTAAACTCGATTCTAACTTCTTTCTCATCTAGAATTTCACTTGTGCATGAGTACTTGGACTCGTGACACAACAACAAACCGTTGGACTCGCGACTCAACAACTAACTGTTTAACTCGAACAGACGATCCTCCCGAAATGGCGAACGAAAATGCTCCTCAAACTCTTATGGATTGAATCTTTCCCGATAGAGTTTCTATTCCATCTTGCATCACGTTACCCGCCCCTACGGGTAACCATTTCAAAATTCACTCGAACCATATTGCCACTCTTCCGAAATTTGGCAATTTCGAACACGATAATCCATACATCTTTTTGACTAAATTCGAACAAGTTTGCGCAACCATTAAACTCCAACAACTTTCCGATGATGGAATTAAACTTCGATTAATCCCATTCGCTCTTACGGATTACGCTGAAAAATGGTTGTACAGCTTACCATCGAACTCAATTAAAACGTGGGAAGAATTCATAAAAGCTTTCTTAAAAAAGTTCTACCCTTTGGAAAAAACGAGTAAAATCCGGAACGAAAATGTAAATTTTCATCAATTCAAGGGAGAACCATTCGAAAAATATTTTGAAAGATTCAAAGAGCTTTTGATAAAATGTCCACACCATAACTTTGAAAAATGGACAATTTTCCAAATCTTATACGATGGACTCGAAAATAGCTCACGAACCATGCTCGAATCAATGTGCCAAGGCAACTTTCTTGCCCAACATCACGACAATGCTTGGCAATTTCTTGAAAACCTCGCTGAAAAGTCGTCCCAATGGGAACGTTCGAACGAAAAATTAATTTACTCACGATCGAGTGCACACTCGATAGGATCTTCTGTTGCTTTGGAAGCTAAGATCGATGCAATGATTAAAAAATTCGATAACGTTTTCTCATCGAATCAAATGAACCAAGCTTCCCAACCGATTTGTTATAAATGCAACGATCCTAATCATATAGCCGATCAGTGTCCCAATTCTATCGAACAAATCAATGCTTTCAATAAATCCAAAAACGACCCATTCTCTCCAACGTACAACCCTGGTTGGAGAAATCATCCGAATTTTGCGTGGAACCAAAACAATCCCAACACGAATACGATTAGTCCAAATTTTCAAGCATTTCCGAATAATGCTTCGTATCCTCCCTTTTAGTCCAACAATTTTCAACCAAACTTTGCGGGTCCGTCCCATAATCAACCGCAACAGTCAATTTTTCAACCAAATTCTGCTCTCCTCCCCAAGACGATAAACGTTTAACTTCGCTTGAGAAAACTCTTGAAATGTTGGCTAAGGCAACTACTCAAAGCCTTCAATCAAACAGCAATTTTCAAAATTTATTGACCTCATATATGCAAAACACAAACCAATCAATTCCAAAACTCGAAATGCAAATGAGTCAATTAGCCACATCGGTAAGTGAACTAGAATGAGGCACATTCCCAAGCCAACCCCTTCCAAATCCCAAAAATCAAAACGCAAATTCAAATCAAGCCCATGTTGTTCAAGATAGCAATGTCACCCAATTGAATGCTATCACAACTTTACGTTCCGGTAAACAAATCGATAATCAAGTCGTTAACCCAAACGATTTACCGAAAACCTCTCTCGACACTTCTAAAACAATGAACGACTCAGAACAGAACGCGGAGCCAAACGTTGAATCGAATGCCAAACAAAACTCTTCTTCTTCTACTCGAGTAGACCTGCCTTCCGAGTATCGTGTTCCATTTCCACATTTTCTTCGACCCAAGAAACACTCGGACTAAATGGAAAAGATGTTGGAAATTTTTAAACAAGTGAAAGTTAACATCCCGCTTCTTGACATCGTTCAGCAAGTCTCCACGTACGCGAAATTTCTTAAGGGCTTGTGCACCAAAAAGCGACACACTCAAGTGCCCAAAAAAGTCTTCTTAGCCGCTAGTTTGAGTGAAGTCTTGTCCCTATCAATGCCCGTAAAATTCAAAGATTCTGGCTGCCCTACAATTTCGTGTACAATTGGAGACAAGACGATTAACAAATGTTTGATAGACTTAGGCGCGAGTGTCAACTTGATTCCATACTCCATGTATGAGAAATTAGGATTAGGTAAGCTCAAACCCACAAAAGTTATGCTTCAATTCGCCGATCGCTCGATTAAGAAGCCCGTGGGAGAAATCGAAGACGTGCTCATTCGAGCAGGGCAATTCATATTCCCCATTGACTTTATTGTTCTCGAAACACAACCCGTGACAAATCCCACGAGTCAAATTCCATTGACTTTAGGTCGACCATTCTTAGCCACCTCAAATGCCTTAATCAATTGTCGTAATGGTTCGATGAAAATCTCTTTTGGAAACATGACTTTGGATCTCAACATTTTCCATCTTGAAAGCCAATCGAATGAACCTCATGACCAAACGTTGGAAGTTAGTGCCATTCACGAAAACTTTGAAAACGAGACACTTGATCTTAACGATGAACGCGAGGCCAAGTACGAAAAATTGTTTCATGAAATTCCCAATGAAATTGAATACACTCTTCCCTTTGAATCACTTCCTATTGAGTCCGAATCTCAACCCAACTCTTTGATTGAAAAACTTCCGAAGTTGGACCTCAAACCTCTTCCCGATCCCCTTAAGTACGCATACTTAGGTGAACACGAAACTTGTCCTGTCATAATTTCTAACGATCTTTCTCTTGACCAAGAATCTTCTCTTCTCTCTATTCTTTCGAAAAACAAGGAAGCGATTGGATGGTCGATCTTCGATATAAAGGGAATTAGCCCTGCTATTGTTCAACATCGCATCCATTTGATCGACGATGCCAAGCCTGTTCGTGACGCGCAACGAAGGATTAATCCAAAAATGAAAGATGCGGTGCCTGATGAAATTCTTAAACTTCTCGATAACGGAATCATTTACCCAACTCTGATAGTTCATCGGTTAGCCCAATTCACGTTGTACCAAAAAAGTATGGGCTAACCGTTGTTAAGAACGATTCAAACGAACTTATTCCAATTCGTGCTCAAACGGGTTTGCGTGTTTGCATTGACTATCGAAAACTAAATGCCGCAACATGTAAAAATCACTTCCCTCTTCCTTTCATTGACCAAATGCATGAACATTTAGCCGACCACGAATTCTACTGCTTCCTCGATGGTTATTCCAGCTATAACCAAATTCCAATCGCTCCCAAAGATCAAGTGAAAACGACTTTTACGTATCCATTCGGTACATTTTCTTATCAACGTATGCCATTCGGACTTTTTAACGCTCCTACGACTTTCCAACAATGCATGGTTGGCATCTTTTCTGACATGATTGAACGCTTTCTAGAAGTTTTCATGGACGATTTCTCTATCTTTGGTGATTCCTTTTCTGATTGTTTATATCATCTTGAGTTGGTTCTAAATCGATGCAAAGAAAAACATTTGACTTTGAATTGGGAAAAATGCCACTTTATGGTCAAACAAGTCATTGTCCTTGGACATATCATCTCAAATAAAGGCATTGAGGTAGATAAAGCGAAAATTGATGTAATTGCACATCTGCCCATTCCCAAATCTGTTAAGGACATTCGATCATTTCTAGGACATGCTGGCTTTTACCGATGCTTTGTGAAAGACTTTAGCAAGATCGCTCGTCCTTTGACGACACTTCTTGGAAAAGATGTTCCTTTCGATTTTAACTCTGATTGTATCTCTTCTTTTGAACGTCTTAAGAACGAACTCATTTCTGCTCCAATCATTTGCGCACCCAATTGGGATCTTCCTTTCGAAATAATGTGTGATGCTTCGAACTTTGTCGTTGGTGCTGTCTTAGGACAATGCATCAACAGGATCCTTCACGTCATTTACTACGCGAGTATGACTTTGAACGATGCTCAACTAAACTACACAACAACCTAAAAAGAGCTTCTAGCTGTCGTTTTTGCGCTCGAAAAGTTTCGACCTTACTTGATAGGTTCATACATTACTGTATACACGGACCACTCTGCGCTTCGATATCTCTTCGCTAAAAAGGATGCTAAATCCCGTTTGATTCGTTGGATCCTTTTACTTCAAGAATTTGACCTTATAATCAAAGACAAAAAAGGATCCGATAATGTCATAGCCGATCACTTATCCACTACTAGAAAATACTGCAGTTTCCTACGCAAAATTTCCGACGTCTTTCCTACGCCAAAAGGCGGGGCGTAGGGTAGGCGTAGAAAACTGGTAGAAAGAGGTAAAGGCGTAGGGAAGACGTAAGGAAATTTCCTATGCTTCTCCTACACCAAATTAAACAAGTAGAAAAAAAATTGAGGGCGTAAGTAAGGTGTAGGAAATCGTCTACACTAAAATGATACTGTAAAACAGACGTAAATAATCTCCTACGCCATTTCCACGTCTCTGTTAATTTTATACAATTCCACATTGACGTAGGAAAGACGTAGGAAATTTCCCACGCCATCCCTACACATGGAAAAAAAAGTTTTTTATTTTTACATTCGTCACCGTATACTTCCATTCTTTAACCTTAGTTTTTCACGAAAAAAAAAACCCGATTCTACAAAAATTATCTTCTCCTCCTTTTATATTTGTTTTGATTGAATTTCGATTCAGGTGCTTGTTTTGGGTTTTCAATTTAGATGCAATCTCCATGTTGGCGATGCTTGAACCCAAAAAAACTAGGGTTTCAAAAATCAACGCCTTCTAAATAATCATCGCTGCATACTCGGCTATTTCATCAGCCATCGTCGGCTCATCCTTGCCTCCTATGCGATATTTTCTACTGTTGGTTTGAAGTCCTGCTACAGTCTCTTTATACTGCCACTGCTAATTAGGTATGCGAATTTCTTGTTCTGAGTTGTCTAATTTTCTAAAATTGAGTCGCCCTTTTACTGCTTTAGATTTCATTAACATTGAAAACGCCTGAAGCTAATAACTTATTAGTATTTAGTTATAAACAACTAGTTTTCTATAAATAATCATTTAGGAATTGAAATTTGAAAGCCGAAGCTTAAAAAACTAATAATTATTTAGGAACTCCACGTATGTGATTTTTTCATAAGAAAAGCAAGGAGAAACTTTCGTATGTGACAGTGGAAAGGAATGGTGATGTGATGGTGGTGCGATGCGAACAGTTATGGTATGGTCAGTGAATAGTTGACAGTGGAATTTGCAAGTTGCAAGTTGGATATTTATCGAATGAATGTTTGTAGGATGTGGTTAATTGGTGAATGGTGAGAACAAGAGAGGATTGAACAATTTGAAGTTTTTTTTGTGGTGATCAGTATGCACAGCTTGATGGTGCAGGTTTGGCAGTAGAATTTGAATTGCAGTTTAGATGAGGAGGCAAGTGCAAGGAAGGCCAGTAGTAATATGTGGGAAATGCACATCAGTTTGATGTTGAAGGTGGATGTGGGAAAGGTTGTTGAGGAAGCTAGACAATAGACAGTGAAGTGATGAAGATGGCACAGGGAAATGATGAACTGGTGATGGTCAGCCAACAATGTGAGAAGGTTGTGGCAGTGTGTGATTATATGAATTATAAGAAGAGTGTGGTAAGTGTTTGAAATGAGATGTTGTAGTGAGAAAGGGAAGTAGGCAAGACAGTTTTCAAAGGCAATGAAAAGGAACCGTTTGCAATTGTAAAATCCAAGCACAACTCATTATTGCTCACATCCAAACGCCAAAGCCGTTTAAGCTTCGTTATCTGTTCCGGTATGCTTCCATAAATCTTATTATTTTGCACATAACACGTTTCCAGCGTTAAAGGAAACTTAACTTTAGACAAATTGAAAGCCAGTCTATTGTCACTCAACTCCATATACTTCACATTCATTTCTTCGTTAAACAAACCTGTCGCGTCAGTGAACTGATTATCAGAAAGCAAGACAAAATTAGCACTTGCAATAGAGGCAGGAACCGCACCGGTAAGCTTGTTATGCTCAAGATCAATTGAAAAAAACTCAGCATCCATGGTTCTCTTACTTAGGAAAGAAGCAGGAATGGAACCCGACAAACTGTTGTTGCTGAAATTAATTTGCGTCAGATTTGCACCAAAGCAGCCTGGGATTTGGCCAGTTAAATTGTTTTGTGTTAAAACTAGACTTTCAAGGCTAGGAAGGGAGCATAAAGACTTGGGTATAGGACCAGTCAGTAGAGGATTGCCTTCTATTAAGAGTCTAGTAAGTTTCTTCAAATTAAACTATTGTTGCTGAAATTAATTTGCGTCAGATTTGCACCAAAGCAGCCTAGGATTTGGCCAGTTAAATTGTTTTGTGTTAAAACTAGACTTTCAAGGCTAGGAAGGGAGCATAAAGACTTGGGTATAGGACCAGTCAGTAGAGGATTGCCTTCTATTAAGAGTGTAGTAAGTTTCTTCAACTTACCGATGGATGAAGGGATGGTGCCAGTGAGATTACCGTTGCCAGTTAGAATGAGGTCTGAAAGCTGGCGGAGTTTTCCAATGGAGGGTGAGATTGAGCCCGAGATGTCGGTGTCCGCCAAATATAAACTGGTGACTTTGTCTTTAGGGTACTCTTGGCAGCTGATGCCCACCCAGTTGCAGCACTGTGCTTCTGTGGTCCAGTTTGATGTATATGATGGGTTGTTGAATGATTTTTTCATTTCAAGCAGTGTTTCCATGTCTTTTTTGTTGCAATACTTAAATGTTGAAGTCGAGAGTGTACATGATACAGATATGAATGATGCAGATGATATTAAAAAGAATATGAGGAGGAAGGGTGACATGATCAACAACAAGTGAATTTGCTGAAGGTTAAGAGCAATCAGTTTGTCAGGTATTTATATGATGATTAGTTTGAGTTACCGTGTATGGATATGAAGTGCCTGTACATGTATGTCAATTTGTCATTATTTTTGACTAATGTTGACCGACTTTCAGATTTTCATGCACCTCCTTATTTATTCTTGATCAAATGGCTTTGGCATTTGGATATGTGATGGGGTTCGGTAGCTTGTAATATGCTGCAGTTGGCATGTGGTGTGGTGTAACAGTTGTAGGTGGTGGAACGTATGAGTGAGTGATAGGTGGTCTGTCAGTTGTTCAGAGGAGATGGTCGTATGTGCACTGGTCAGGAGAATGTACACAGTTTTGTGTCAAATAAGACTGTATGCACAAATGAGCAGCAGTGGCAAGGGGATAGGAAACTAGGTGTGATATTAACTACAATAATGAACCTAGGGACTAAATCAACAAACAAACCTTTAACTATTATTTTACCGAATTTCAGAATTGTACAACATGAGTTACTATGAGTATGTATGCTACTGTGCACTAAAAAAAGGTTTTCAAATTTCCATAAGTCTTAAATATTAGAGTAATAAAAGTTAATCCATTATATGTTAATTCTTTTCCATAAGTCAAAAGTCTATATTTACAAATATAAACCTGTTTTTTGTTTTATGGACTTTAAATTTCCTAAAATTAAATATAATTTAATTTATTTCTAATTATGCAGTAAAAGATGGATTATATGAAAGTTCGAACTTGGATGTATGAGCCTAGATGGAAAAGAGGATCAATATTGTTGGGTGAATTCTCACCCCCGGACCGGAAGAGCCAACCAGCCACCCTCCAAGTAAAACAAACCAACTCCTCCATGCATAACTGAGTCGAAGCTCCACCGGACCAACTCCTACCCAACCATCGCCGAACCAACTCCATAGCCGGACCAGCCCATGCCGAACCATCTCCACACCGGACCAACCTCACCATCCCACCACCGGTCCAAGCAACTACCGATCCAAACTGCACTTCCCATGTTCCTACCGGACCAACCCCCAAACCGGACCAAGCGATTGCCACATAGCACCGGATCACCTACAACCGGTCCATTCTACACTCCAACCACCTCCGAACCAAGCGATGCCGAACCAAGACGTACCAGGCCAGATCACATCAGCCCAGGCCCATCAGCAACTATACACATCCTGGACCCCTACCCCTAGCCTCACTTTATAAATAGAGGGGCAGGGGTACAACAATGGGGACAAGTTTTGAGAGCTCAAGCACGGAAGGAACTTTCAAACAACTTTCTTTTACTTGTACCAAAGCTTTGTACTTGTAATCAAAAGAAGAGAAAAGAAATAACATATAAAGTGGACGTAGGCACATTCTGGCTGAACCACTATAAATTTGCGTGTCTTTTTACAATTTAGCCCCTGCTTTTCATATATTTGCATAAATCACTCAAATCGCTAAGAGCAGCATAAGATCTACTAAATCATACAACTTTGAGGTGTTTGTCCAATTTTTGTGCAAACATTTTTGGTGCTTTCACTGAGAACGGAGAAGCTCGAAGCTTCAGCTTCATCCACTTAACAGCTTTCCTAACAGCATCGTTCGCTACTTGGAAAACATGCCTCCCAAACAGAGAAAAGATGTTAACAAAGGAAAAAACATCGCATCCAGCAGTCTTCCAGATCCAGCTGTCACGAATCAAGCAAATCGTCCTCCTCCAGCAACAGTAACAAATGAAGAACAGGCTAACCCCACCACTCCTGCCACGGAACAGCCTGCAGCAATTACTAGAGCAGATTTGGACAGAGTTGTGGTTGAAGTAACTAACCGCTTCACGTCCCAGCAGGAAGCCTTGGTGGACCATCTCATGTCACGCTTAAGGGACGCTGAAGAATCCAACCGCAACACTGAATCATGGGGCGAGTCCCAGTCTGGAGGATCTCAGAGACAACAAAGATCTTCCTTCTTCGAAGGAGCTAACGGCAGAAGTAGCCATGGTAGGAGCCGAGACCGAGCACAGCCCAAAGTTAGGCCTGAGGAAACGTTTGGTACCGAACCCAACAGGGGAGGTACCGGGCGAAGGTCAACTGTAGCTGAGCCTGTCATGCTGCCTAACCACAGAAACGCCAGTGAACGGGGCCGAGCTAGAGTCCAGCCCGAAGTTGGACCCGAGGAAGTGCTTAGATCAGAACCCAACAGGGGGAGATCGAGGCAAGGGCCAACTGTAGTTGACCCGAGCATGCTCCCAGAAGATCAAAGGCAGCCACTGGAAAATATGAGGAATGATAGACGATACCATCCCTACAGGTCATCTGGACGGAATCAATCCCACAGAAAAGAACCAAACTCATTTCTATCTGCTCCAAGTTCTGATGAAAGGATGGCATGCTTATTCAGAGAGTGTGTCCAACGGGAGCAAAGAGATCGAGGGATAGGCGCTAGGGTAACCAGCCCTTTCGCCCGCAACATCGAAATTGCTATCACCCCCCGAGAATGGAAGATGCCAACAATGGAACCCTACAAAGGAACCTCTGATCCCGTTGTACACTTACAGAGGTACACGCAGCATATGCTCATGAGTGGAGCGACAGAGGGAGTACTGTGCAAATGCTTTCCGCTCTTCTTAGCAGATCTTGCTACCTCCTGGTTCTGTCATCTACCCCAAGGATCCATCAGCTCGTGGGAAATGTTGAAAGAAAAATTTATCAGTCAGTTCCGCATTCATGTGGAGCAACCTAAGGACGCTTATTCCTTATCCAGCGTCAAACAGAAACCTGGAGAAAAGCTGTAGCAATACCTAACCAGATTCAACGCCGCAGCAGCCGCAGTCCAAGATGCCGATGAGAAGCTTATCCTAATGGCCCTCTGCAGTGGTGTGCATCCGGACACTAAATTTGCTAGAAGGTTGACAAAAGAAAAACCAGCTACTTTACCCGATTTCTTCCATGAAGCCGGGAAATACATGAGGCTTGAGGATGCTGCCGTTGAGGGGCAGTCAGGACAGCAAAATAAGACAACCCATGGCAACGCCCCTGCTGTGGCAAGGGACGTTTGAAGAAATGATTCCAGAGACAATGCTGGGGGCAAGAAGGGAGAAAAGCGCCTATATCGGCCAGGACCAAGATTCGACACTTACACTCCTTTGAACGAGACCGTCGAAAATATCTTCCTTGCCACCCAAGGCGAAGTTAGATACAAACGCCCACCATACAAGAAGGAATCAGATAACGCACAGAAGTCTGGAAAGTTCTGCCGCTTCCACGAATCTCACGGGCATGATACCAACGAATGCCATCATCTCCGAGATCTGATTGAGGAACACATCAGAAGAAAGAAACTGGAACGTTATGTAAAAGGTCAGGACAGGACCCCTGCTCCTGCCAATGAAAACCCAAGGCTACCCTCACCAGGGGCCGACAGAGGAAACCGCAACGCTAGCAGCTCTAGTCAAGAAAAGATAGTGGTCCATACCATCTCAAGAGGGCCACACATCGCAGACAGAAGCTGGAAAGAGATGGAAAGGTACGGAAAGTCGCTTAGAGACAATAAAGACTATGTCAATTCGGTTATAGAAGAACGCCACCCGAAGCGGAAAGAAAGTGATGACATCACATTCGGTAAGCGTGACCTAGAAGGAAGGCATCACCCTCACATAGATCCCATGGTTATCTCTGCCCGACTCGGTCCCGCCGAAGTTTACCGAATCCTGGTAGATACTGGAATCTCAGTAAACATCCTGTTCAAACACGCATTCGACAAAATGAAGCTATCAATGAAGGATGTATCTCCCTGCGATAAACCACTACACGGTTTCACTGGAAATGAGAAGATGCCTCTCGGACAACTGGACCTCTTTGTTGAGATTGGAAGCCATCCCCGCTCCGTTGTACGGAAACAGACATTTGTGCTAATAGAAACCGTTCGGCCTACAACGCCTTCTTAGGAAGGCCAGCTTTGTCTGATTTCCAAATTGTCCTAGCCCCATGGTGCCTAAAGATGAAATTTCCAACGGACAATGGAGTAGGGGAAGTAGAAGGAGACCAGGACGTTGCTCGAGACTGCTATGTGACTGAACTTCGCAACAACCACAGGAAGGATAAAGGGAAGGGTGTAGAGATTGCCCTCTGCACAAAAAGTATGGAAGCATAACAACTAAAGAAAGCCCCTCCTCTTCGATATACCAGCGACCCTAGGGACAAAGAGGAGGAGGCCACCGCCGAGCCTGCAGAGGCTATGGAGTTTATATCTGTAGACAAGCACGACTCAAGTAGACTATTGAAAATTGGGTCCCAACTAAAAGCCGAATTGAAGGAACAACTCATCGATTTTCTCCGCCACAACTTGGATGTATTCGCTTGGTCACACGCTGACATGACCGGAATCTCCCCCGACATAGCATGCCACGTATTAAACATTGATCCTACCAAGGCGCCTGTAAAACAAAAAAAGAGAAGTATGGGGGCAGAGCGATCAGCAGCCCTCGATGAAGAAGTAAAGACTCTACTCGCCAATGACTTCATACGAGAAGCTGTTTACCCGGAATGGATCGCCAACCCGGTACTGGTAAAGAAGGCTAATAGGAAGTGGCGGACCTGCATCGACTTCTCCAACCTAAACGACGCCTGCCCGAAGGATTGCTTCCCACTTCCCAGAATCGACCAACTTGTAGACAGCACAGCCGGGCACGAGCTCCTATCTTTTATGGACGCATACTCAGGATATAACCAAATTCCTATGCATGCTCCCGACCAAGACCACACTAGTTTCATCACCGACCGGGGTTTGTACTGCTATAAGGTAATGCCTTTCGGACTTAAAAATGCAGGAGCCACCTACCAGCGCCTCGTCAACAAGATGTTTGCGGGGCTAATAGGACAAACTATGGAAGTATATGTGGACGACATGCTGGTGAAATCACGGAAAGCCAAAGATCACGTAAGCCACCTAGACGAAATGTTCCAGGTACTTCGACAGTATGGAATGAAGTTGAATCCACTAAAGTGCTCCTTCGGAGTATCATCGGGAAAATTCTTAGGGTTCATCGTCCATGCCCGAGGGATTGAAGCAAACCCCGAACAAGTCCGAGCGCTAAGGGATATCAAGATACCTTCCACCCGAAAGGAAATGCAAAGCCTAAATGGAAATGTGGCCGCCCTAAGCCGATTCATCTCCAAGGCAACGGACAAGTGCGTCCCCTTTTTCGAAGCTCTAAAGAAAGATAAAGGAAAGTTCGAATGGACGGACGAATGCTTAACCGCTTTCCTTAACCTAATCGAACACCTCCAGAAACCACCGGTACTCTCGACTCCAAGCGAAGGCGAAGAATTATACCTATACCTTGCTGTGTCATCTCACGCTCTAAGCGCTGCCTTGGTAAGGGAAGACAACCGCACGCAACGACCAGTTTACTTCGTCAGCAAAAGGTTTACTGGGGCAGAAGTCAGATATCCTAAACTTGAGAAGTTAGCATACTGTTTACTAATCACATCACGGAAATTGCATCACTACTTCCAGTCCCATTCCATCAAAGTTCTGACCGATCAACCGCTGAGGCAGGTACTCCATCGTCCCGACACTTCTGGGCGATTACTTAAATGGTGCATTGAACCGAGTCAGTATGATATCACCTATCATCCTCGCACCGCCATTAAGGGACAGGCCATGGCTGATTTCATTGCAGAGTTCACTACCAACGAAGATCAGGAGCAATTGGAAATAACAGAAGATATCAAGTGGAATCTCTTTGTGGATGGTGCATCAAACGAACAAGGCTCGGGGGCAGGTGTGGTAATAATCACTCCCAGGGGAAACAAACTGCACTATGCTATAAGGTTGGAGTTCGCTGCCACCAACAACGATGCAGAATATGAAGCAGTGATAGCTGGACTAGAAATTGCCATAGAAATCGGGGCCAATTCTTTGTGTCTTCACAGCGATTCTCAACTTATTGTTAATCAAATACTAGGAGAATTCCAAGCTCGAGAAGAACGACTCATAGCATATCTAAAGAAGACCAAGTTACTTCTCAGCCGATTGGACCACTACTTAGTCAAACACATCCCTCGGGAGGAGAACCGAGAGGCCGACGAATTAGCAAAGCAAGCAAGTGTGAGAGACATCACCATCTTCGGGGCAGTAACCGTCTCAAAGCAACTGGCTCCAAGTTTTGAGCAAGTGAATCTGATAGCTGCAACCAAAGAAGCAACTTGGATGACTCCCATCCGAGACTACCTACAAAGTGGCACTCTACCCAACGGGCGTGACGAAGTCAAGAAAATCTTGAGGAAAGCATCCCGCTACACAATACAAGAAGACATCCTCTATCGGCGCGGATTCTCTAACCCGTTATTAAGGTGTGTCGCTGGGAGAGAAGCCAAGGAAATCTTATCCAACATCCATCAGGGGAGCTGCGGAGATCACACCGGAGGACAAACATTAGCAAAAAAGATACTCCGATACGGATATTTCTGGCCCACCTTAAGCAAGGACGCCTTAGATTTCGTCAAGAAGTGTGACAGATGCCAAAAATTTGCTAAGATTCCACGGCTACCAACAACTGAGATTACTCAAATGACCAGCCCTTGGCCCTTCGCAATATGGGGAATTGACTTAATCGGCGAGCTACCGATGGGCCGAGGCGGGGCCAAATATGCTATAGTGGCAGTTGATTATTTCACCAAATGGGTGGAAGCGGAACCTCTGAATAAAGTATCTTCAGCAAAAGTTATTAACTTCTTAATCAAAAATGTTCTATGCAGGTACGGAGTCCCACTCAAAATCATATCAGACAATGGACTTCAGTTTGACAGCGAGGAATTTGCCAACTGGTGCCAAGAACACGGAATTCATAAAAGCTTCTCATCCGTAGCATATCCTCAGGCAAACGGACAAGTCGAAGCAGTCAACAAAATTCTGAAAACTCTGATCAAAAAGAAGCTCAAAAAGTCAAAGGGCGCTTGGGTGGATGAACTCCCTACGGCACTGTGGACCTACCGCACATCTTTCAGAACATCAACGGGGCACACTCCTTTCTCTTTGGCATACGGATCAGAGGCTATGCTCCCAGTTGAAACCATTGTGCCTTCCCACCGTAGGATCCACTATAACCCGGAAGAGAATGAAGAGCTCCTCCACATGTCTTTGGATCTAGTTGAGGAGAGAAGAAATGATGCAGTCCTTAAAACAGCAGCCCACAAGCAGAAAGTGGCAGCGCAATACAACTCCAAAGTCAAGCATCGTACCTTACAAGAAGGGGATCTTGTCCTCAAGCGAATCTTCCCTTGCCCCGGAGCACTAGACCCAATCTGGAATGGACCATATGTAATTCATAAAGATCTCCACAACGGAGCCTATATTTTGTCAACAGTGGACGGAGAGGTGTTCCAGAGGGCATGGAACATCCAACACCTCCGTCGATACTTTTCTTAACTTGTATTGCCCATATGAAGTGAATTAACAAAGAGAATCAGTGGACGTAGGCCTTTTCATGCCGAACCACTTTAAAAAACTTTGTCTCTTTTTTAACTTGTTCCTTTATATCTTGGCTACTTGTTAACTTTATCCTTTTCTGTTGAACAAAATCCTATGCGTATAGCATTTCCACTCAAAGCACTCCACGGCGCAACTTCGCTTGGGCAAAACCTAACAGGTACTATGCGAATCTATGCCCTCGCCAATGAGACACTTTTGCTCCAGCATCCCTCTGCTGTGGGTTAACTCATTGCTCGCGACGGCCCTTAAAGCCAACTGTAATGAGCCGATTATAAGCCACCGAGAAGGCCGACTATAGCCGAGGCAGCTCATTACGGCGTTAGGCTCGCCGGCAACTGTGAACCGACTATAAGCCCCAACATAAGGTGTGGCCAGCCAGGGGCAGTTCACAGTTGACGATCGGCACCCACGCTAGCCGGCCACAGTAAATCGAATAATACCCACGATTATGGGCCATAATGGCCCGGGTAGTTACTGTGCGCGGTCTCGGCTCCGATGTGTCTTAGGTGCGGCTGTGGTAAAAAAGAATTAACTCCCCGCGGAGGCGTAAGATGGGTGACAAATGTCTCCAAGACCCACAGCTAGGGAAAGTGACTACAAAACCCGTTTGCCACGAACTTAAGCACATCGAAGGCCTTCCGTGATTGGAAGTTTTACTATTTCACATATTTCAATTTTACTTAAAAAGCTTTCCTCCTATCCTCTATAACAATCCATAAAGTACAGGATACAGAGTAGGAGATACTCGCCAATGGATGCAGGGATTCACAATCGGATGGCAGGGCATTCAACTGCTTTCCATGATATTCAAAACTGCCATCTACAAACAGAACATGAAGGGCGGTATTTTCTTCCTTTATGTACAAATACATGACTATAATTTATTCACACCACACACTAACATGGCAAGTCATGAAATTATGTCTTAAACCAGAACCCGACATCAAACACAATTTAATTACAAGAATATACATAGCTATATTTCTCATACGACATGCCAAAATAACAGCAAACATTCAAAAAGACGACAAAATCAGCTTAAGTTAAAGAATTACACGTCAAAAATAAGACTATTTATTACAAGTGGCAGAATATTACAACCTAAAGGCTACTTTACCATTTTTCGACTAACATATACAACCCTGTCAAATCCACAAAAAGAGTTTTTCCAGGTATAATCAAGGGGCCGGCTGCAGTGGAGCTTTATCCTTGTCTTGTTGACCCCCTGTCCAGTCAGAGAAAGGATTCATTAGCAATAAGCAACCGAGTCGATGGAGAAACTAAAAAGGGAGACTTACCAGCGCCTGCTTCCTGACTATCCTGATCGTCATCCTCTACCTGCACGCCTACCTCCTCAGCGGCAAGCAACCACATACCTTCCTTCACCGCTACCTTCTCCTCCTTGGCAAACTGAGCAGTGACCGCATCCATGCTGAAGACCACGCCACCATCTTTATCCGCATCGGCCTTAGCCTCCTCCAAAGCCCGAAGATAGATCTTAGCCATGACCCTAGGATAATCATCCATCCAGGACAGGTTGCCCTGCTTCCAAGTTCGGAAGTACATGTCCTGAAGCATTTCATCCATCGTCCCCTCATTCTCCTCAAACTCCCTCATCCGGGCCTCGGAAGCCGACAACCTTCCAACAACAGCTTCTCTCTCCAAACGGTATCTCGAGCAGTCAGCCTGAAGGGATTTCCGCATCGCCTCCATCTCCTCCTTCAGCCTAACCTGAGCAAGCTCTGCGGCTTCAAGCTTCCCCGACAGCTACTCTACCCGCTCAAGATCCGCCCTTCGAACCTCATCCACTGTCGAGATGGCCATATTTATCTGCTCCTTGCAGGCAGCCTCCATCTTCCGCAGTTCTGCCTTACTAGCCTCCTCCATAGCCTTCCTCAACCGCCCGGAGGCAGCCTCATGCTGAGAAATCTGAATGGCCTGATCAGCGAGCTGTTTGGCCTGGTCCGAAACCACCAATCTTAGTCGGATGTTGGCACTCCCAATCTCCTCTCCAGCCTTAACCAGCCGGGCATGATGCCCCATCAGCTTCCTAGTCTCCTCCGCCACCCGATCAATATTAGCCTTGGCCTCGTCTCCCATGGTAACTATCCGAGTGGTAAGTAGATCGAGATCTAAGGACTTAGCTTCATCAAGCACCCGTACCATGGGATTGCGGGGAAGAAGGTGCTCACCAGTAACCTCGTCAAAGGTAATGTCGTGGGAACTTGGATCCAGATCAGGATGACCCGCAAATGGATTACGAGCCAAGTCAGGACGATCGATATGAGTAACGGAAGGGTTTCCGGACGGGTGCGGAGAGGGTGAAAACTCGCTGTCCTCCTCCGTGATATCATGAAGAGGCTGAGCCGGGAGCTGAGGACCGGGTGAAGGTTCGGATAAGGGATGACTCCTCTTTCTCTGCTGAATACCTTCTTCGATAACCCCGAGAAGAGGACGGTAGCCGACTACATCCCCGGAGCGGTGGGTCGAAGGCTTCGGCTTGACAGAAGTTTTGGAAAGCTTATATTGCTCAAGCCTGTGCCGAAGGTCTGAGGCCTTGGATGTCTTGCCTGCTCCTGATATGAAAAACAAGTGTCACAAGCTTACATCACTATATGATTCGAGAAACGCGGTAAAGTACAAGTTAAAAGAAGAAAGAAAGCACGTCTGTTATACAAACCCTGGGGAGAAGTAGGATACTGCAATAAGTCCTGGATTTCATTCCAAGACGGGAGCGGATCATAAAATATTCCTAAGTCCCTATCATTAATGAAGCATGCAGGAGTCAAGAGTTCACCTTGAGTCGTCGGAGCCACCTTGGCTAGAATGGTCTGAAAAGACTCGCTTGCACCGGTCCCGGCCTTGTCCGCTGTCCCGGTTTTCTCTACCAAAGCCGGATCTTCGTCCAGCCCCTCGAAAGCCTGGTGGAACGCATCATCCGTCCACTCCTGAATCTCGCCCGCCTGCCCAGGAAGCAAGGCCCCGATGCCATCGCCACCTTTATCACCTTCCCGACCATCTCCACCCTCACCTCTTTCCTCCTCTATGTCTTCCTCCTCCTGGGTAAGTGGACAATTGCTGGGGGAGGGACCGTCCGAATTCTTGAGTTTCTTACTTCCGACGGCTGGAGGTTTTGTGAAAGGTTTCCTCTTGCTACTCTCTACCGTAACACCTCCCTTAGTTTGAACAGCCGCCCTCTCCTCCGCCGTTTCCCTCAGCTTGACTACTGACTGCTGTGGAAGGATTAAGTTATACTCCAGAAGGGTCGCATTTCTGATCAGGAAGGCAGATGATCTATACTTCTCGAGAATAGCTTCTATCTCAGCCGCCGTCTGAACCAGGCGGTCAGTCTCCACAACCGCAAAGCCACCTATCGCTAGCAAAAATGAGAAAGTATGAGAAGAAGCATCGCAATCGTAATGGAAATTATAAGTAAAAGCATCAACTTACATCCAGAAGTAAAGCTCCGAATTGAAACGGAGTCGTCCTTGACAAAGAACCATTCCTTCTTGAACATGCTGAATTTGGAATACAGATCCAAGACCGGCTTGAAGGTCATAGCTGACTCCAAGCTAATGTATGGGGACCCCTTCTTATAGCCCCTCAGATTATATAGATACCGGATCTCTCGGTTGGAAGGAGCACGACCATACTTCCTCTGGAAAATGACGAAGAGGCTCACCAGTATAGCATAGGAGTTGGGTTGAAGCTGGAATGGGGCCACCTTAAGATATGTGAGGAAGCTGGCTATCCAAGCGTTAAGAGGAGGAATGGCACCACACATGCAGTGGTATCTGCTGTAGGCGAAGTACCCTTCAGGAGGATCATACGGCATAACGTCTCTCCCAGGCAATAGCAAGTGCGCCCTATCGATTCCAAAGGATCGAGAAATGACATCAAGCTGCTCCTCCTTGAGGGAGCTAGGAAAGCAATCGGGCGGGGAGTTCAGAAGTTCCTAAGGGCCGTACCCGTCCACTAGCGATCTCGGGGTTGGTCCGTGACGTTCTTGATTCGGCTGAGCTGGGGGCACGGCAGAGGAACCTCCTTCGCCCCCGGATTTCTTTTTGTCTGATCGAGTTTCCGCTTTATGAGACATTATCTGCAACACCGGAAAAGCACATCGTTAGAACATAAGATGTAAACAAGTATATGACGTCATTCAGTAAAAACATATTCAATATCAGTTTCATTCGGTATCATTTTCATTCGGAATTCAAGATTCCTGAGTTCATTCGGTTATTCAAGTGTATGACTTCATTCGGCACTTAACGCCTAAACACACTCGGCGACCATACTTTACAAGGTTCATTCGGCATTCTCACTCTCAAAGGTCCATTTGGCATTCTCACAACTAAAGTTCATTCGGTACAACATACGAGTTTCATTCGGCAAAGGAAAGTCAAGTACCTGATTCGGTGTTTCTGAAGCAATTCGGCAGAGAGCTTGATTCGGTAGAGATATTTAGTTCGGCTATCTGGGATTGGAAAGGAATGACGAAGGCGTACCACCCCTACTTATAGGCAAACAAAGGACACCGGATCAGATGGTCCGGCACTCGGTGACCGAATGAGGACGACCAAGGAACAAAGTAGGCCGTATGCCAGCATACGCCCCACTTTGGGGGGCAAGTGTTGGGTGAATTCTCACCCCCGGACCGGAAGAGCCGAACCAGCCACCCTCCAAGTAAAACAAACCAACTCCTCCATGCATAACTGAGTCGAAGCTCCACCGGACCAACTCCTACCCAACCATCGCCGAACCAACTCCATAGCCGGACCAGCCCATGCCGAACCATCTCCACACCGGACCAACCTCACCATCCCACCACCGGTCCAAGCAACTACCGGTCCAAACTGCACTTCCCATGTTCCTACCGGACCAACCCCCAAACCGGACCAAGCGATTGCCACATAGCACCGGATCACCTACAACCGGTCCATTCTACACTCCAACCACCTCCGAACCAAGCGATGCCGAACCAAGACGTACCAGGCCAGATCGCATCAGCCCAGGCCCATCAGCAACTATACACATCCTGGACCCCTACCCCTAGCCTCACTCTATAAATAGAGGGGCAAGGGTACAACAATGGGGACAAGTTTTGAGAGCTCAAGCACGGAAGGAACTTTCAAACAACTTTCTTTTACTTGTACCAAAGCTTTGTACTTGTAATCAAAAGAAGAGAAAAGAAATAACATATAAAGTGGACGTAGGCACATTCTAGCTGAACCACTATAAATTTGCGTGTCTTTTTACAATTTAGCCCCTGCTTTTCATATATTTGCATAAATCACTCAAATCGCTAAGAGCAACATAAGATCTACTAAATCATACAACTTTGAGGTGTTTGTCCAATTTTTGTGCAAACAAATATCATTGCATTTTAGAAACGGCGTGGAAGCATTTCTAAAAGTGGCGTCTTGTAATAAAACAAAGATGAAAGAAATTCGATGCCCGTGTAAGAAATGCCATTGCATGAAACTTCAAGATTACGAAACTATAACTTTTCACTTGCATAATTATGGTTTTATGCCAAATTATTACGTGTGGAGATATCACGGTGAATCGGGGACAAAGCATGATTCGACAGTGGTAGTTGAAGATGCAACCGAAACCATCGATGCTAATTTTGATTTCTCCCGTTGTTCATCCTACTTCCCTTGAAGTTGATGCTACCAATCCATCGACTAATGCATCCGTGTCGGACTCCTCCTCCGTAACAAGGGTCGGAGTTTTTTGGCAAGCCAATGTTGGGTAAGAATTCTTGCAAAATAAGTAATTGATGTTGACTTTTGCAAAATAAGTAATTGATGTTGACTTTTGTGACTCTGTTTAATTTACTTTGACTAATTTGAAATAAGCTAGGTGAGAACATAAATATATATTCATGCTTTACATTTATATGTTTCAGATATGAGTTCACTTCCAGGGCTACATCTTATGCTATTCGAGTAGGTTTGTTAGCACGGGTTAACGATTTTTGGCCCAATTTTAAAAGTATACCCGATGATGTTAAGAAAGTGATGTTTCAGGAGTTTCTAGTAAAATAATATTAGTGTATTTATGTTACATCTATTTTTTGGTCATTACATTTTCCACTACATGTACAGGAGTCATTTCAATGGACAGATGACGCTTCACCAGCAATTGTGAAGCAGATATGGAATAGAAAAGCAAGTTTGAAGTATCGGGACTGGATTCACAGTATGAAAGAGTCAAGCAAGAAGCATCCGAACCTACCCCAGGAGATATATGAGCAGTTTTTGGCATATTGGGAGCTTCCTGAAGTAAAAGCTCAGGCAGAAAAAGCTGCAAACTCTAGGGCTCAAAATCAAAAGCGACATTGTGGTGGTTCGAGATCCTTTGCGGATTATCGAAATGATTTGGTTTGATCTCTAAAATCTTGTTTTAACGTTAATTTACACTAGCTTATCACATTTTTACTCTATTTTTATCTTTATTTTCTAGACCGATGAACTTAATAGGGAGCCAACTACTTGGGAAGTGTATTGTAGGACTCACAAGGTCACTTCGGACAGCGGATCTACCACTAGTGGATGGATTGATGAAGCATCGATGAAATTTGCAGTAAGTGATTCTTATATCTCTGTTTTACTAACTGGTTAATAGTTTAATATGTGCAAGATTAGTAAAAGGTATGCTGCATGGCAAGACAAAGGTGAAATTGCAACTCCGAGGATCACCAGAAAGAAATAAACGAGAGTTAACTTTAGTGATGTGAATACATGAATGGGAATTTGAACCATTTTAATATAACCCATTGGACGGTATATAAGGCAGGTTACTAATTAAGTGGAAGTGGTGAATATTGGAATGTTAGAAGGGAATGCAATGAACTGACAAAATGCAATGTACTATTCAGCAATACATTATAAAAGCGAAAATTATCTTATAAATTAGTTCTTTAATATTAAGTGGCTAATATATAAATCACATGTCATAGATAGAAAATTCTTGTTTTTAAGTGCATGAGTAACACGAATGCTAAATGGAGTTGCAACAAAACTTGTTGTCGTTGTCAGAGCCATGATTTAACAATAAAAGTAGAACTGCTACTCAATCTACCACAAAGACCAGTTCCAGCATTCACCGAGTCACAAAGAACAATTTTCCCTTTTACTAAATTTTTGTCCATAGTCCCATTAGAGCAAAGTCTGCAATAAATTGAGTCTTAGTACACTTTTCTATTGTCATTTTATAAGTAGGTCATCTCCTAAAAAAATATTTTTCAAATTCTTTTCGGGATTATGTTTACCTGGACACAGAACTATTGAAGCCTTGGGAAACATTAGGCACATTTCGTGCATACACAAGTGGATACATTTTGCCCTCTAAGCCAACAGTGTTAACTGGTCAGATCGTTGGTTTTAGAACACATGAGATTATTCATACTAGGATCAAAATAACGGCTACCAAGTTTTAAGAAGGAAAAACACACGAGATTATTTATTGAAGATGGCTAAAATATATGTCATTATGTCGATGAAACTAAAGATGTTTGTGTTTAGAACCATACCACTATTATTGCTTCAGTGTAGATAAATAAGAACAAAATTATAAGAAGACAATAACAATTAAATATACCTGATAATTCTGACCATTGCCCAATTTGACGTCAGAAACAAACTTTATCCCCAGAGTTGCATAGAAAAATTATGCAAATGCTCAAAGTTATCATAATACAAATCTGAAGGAAGAGAATACATTTGTTTGTTTAGAATTCAGAGCAAAGACAATTCTTTCTCAAATCAATATATAGTTTACAGTTCATTATATAAATTGAATATATGCTAATTCGACATAAAATTTCACATAGATTTCGCATAACCAGTTTATAGTTCATTAAGAAATTTGAATGCTAATTCAATATTGCATCTTCCAATAGTTCATGTTTTGATTATAGTTCTTTCTCAAATCAATTTACAGTACTAAATTTCACATAAATTTGTATAACTAGTTACATTAGATGCTGCGACCACTTTATTGTATATGATTGGAGTTGCGTCATGGTAGTTTAAGTCTACAGTATCAGTTTTTCCATTCACTATGGTACCTATGGTATCATTATTTGCATCATACTGGTCTATTTTATCTGTTATTTTCTAGGCATTCAGACAATCGAGCTAAGAGGTGGATGTTCATTTTATGATGCATGTTGTTGTATCATTATATACAAAATCAAATATTGTTTTGTGATGCATGTTCATATTCTGTTTTATTATTGTTGTATGCTTATTCATCTATAATTATCCTAATCTAGCTCATATGTTATTATTGGTATTGCCATTATAGTGCACTATTTGATGTATCATTACAGTTATTCTTCTCATCGTTTCTAAAATGAATATCATATATGTTCCATACTTAAATTTGATACATCGTTAAAGTTATTCTTCCCATGATTTCTGAAACTGCACAGTGTGAGCATGTATTTATGTTTTTGTTCTTGTATTTGGAAAACCACAAATACAGGCACAATATCAAGCTAGAATTGAAGAATTGAAAAGTCAGGGCACAGTAATTTCGTATGATGTCGAGGAAGAAGTATTCGACAAGCTTACCGGTGCTATAGCTAAAAGAAAGGACCGTAGGCCATATTATGGCAATATCCCTGGAGTAAGTATTTAATCTTTTAACAAAACATTATTTTAATTAGTTTAAAATGCAGAAATTGATGCAATATTTGATAAAATGCAGAAATACAAAGATGCCACTTATAGCATCAATATGGGAGAAGCACAGACTAGAGCCAAACTAGAGGAAAAGGTGGAGCGTCAAGAAGGGGAGATTCAAATGTTGAAGATGCAGTATGAAAAACTCACCGAGATGCTTCGACAGCGATTTGAGGAAGAGCCGAATGATCGTCGTGAGGGATGAGGGTATTGAAACTTTTTAATGGTATTTGTATAATGTCATGTATCATGAACATATTATCATATTATTTTAACATGTAGGAACTTGATTAATATTGTTTGACTTTGTAATATGAATGAGATATTTGTTTTTTGAATTAAAGATGAATGGTTTGACCTTAATCTTTTTGTTGGAATGTGTATATATATATAATAAGTTGATTTTAGTTTCTATTTAATGTGGTGAAATGAAATAGAATAGTAATATATCAAAATTTCTTCAGAAAAGACGTAGGGAAGGTGTAGGGAAGGCGTAGATAAGTGAAATATTAATGCAGCAAAAAGTCGTGTGCATGGCGTAGGAAAAATATTAAAAACAGGCGTAGGTAAACCGTGGATAAATGAATGACGTAGAAAAGACGTAGGAAACGTAATATGTAAGAATGACGTAGGGAAAGCATAGGAAAACTGGGCGTAGGGAAGACATAGGTAAACAAATGACGTAGGAAAGACGTGAGCACTTAAAGAAGTAAAAATGTCGTAACAAAACCGTAGGTACAACATGGCGTGGGGAAGGCGTAAGAAAATTATGGCGTAGGAAACAACTCTACGGATGGCGTAGGTAAGACGTAGGTGTTTTATTACCTACGCAGGTTTTACCCACACCAGAATTGGCGTAGGGGTTACGTAGTTGCTATATTTACCTACACCCCGCTTACGCCATATTGGCGTAGGTAAACTGCAGTTTTCTTGTAGTGATCTCGTCTTCCGAACGCACCATCTTCTTGGCCAATCAATGAAAACTTCCCTGATGAACAACTCCCTTCAATTTCTATCGGTCCATGGTATGCTGTACTTAGTCACTAAAGAAACTCCCTCATCTTGGTCCAAACAGGACAAATGCAAATTCATGTCCCAAGTGAAATATTTCTATTGGGACGATCCATACTTGTTCAAATATTGTCTCGACCAAATCATCCGACGTTGCATTACGGATAATGAGATCTGGAGTGTTCTTTCGTTCTGCCACGATCAAGCGTGCGGTGGACATTTTGGTCCTCGAAAAACTGCGAAAAAGGTGCTTCAGTGTGGTTTCTATTGGCCTTCTCTTTTCAAAGACTCGTTTGAATTTTGTAAAACTTGCGATCGATGTCAAATGCTTGGACGAATTTCTCGATGAGATATGATGCCTCTAAACCCCATTCTTACGATCGAAATCTTTGATGTATGGGGTATTGACTTTATAGGACCTTTTCCCAATTCTTTTGGAAACTTGTATATCCTTCTCGCTGTCGATTACGTTTCAAAATGGGTCAAAGCCGTTCCTTGCAAAACCAACGACCATAGAATTGTTGTGAATTTCTCAAAGAAAACATCTTTTCAAGGTTCGGCACACCTCGCACAATAAATAGTGATAACGAAACCCATTTTTACAACCGTTCTTTTGAAACTTTCATGAAAATATACTCGATAACCCACAAGCTATCCACTCCGTATCATCCTCAGACTTGTGGCCAAGCTGAAGTTTCAAATCGACAAATAAAACAAATCGTGGAGAAAACTGTTAACAAAAATTGAAAAGATTGGTCTCAAAAATTGACCGACACGCTTTGGGCTTACCGTACTGCTTTTAAAACTAACCTTGGGATGTCCCCATTTCGTTTAGTTTACGGTAAAGCTTGCCATTTACCCGTTGAAATCGAACACAAAGCGTTGTGGGAAATTAAGAACTTAAACTTTAATCTTGAGAAAGCTGGCGGAAACCGAAAACTACAACTCAGCGAACTAGAAGAACTTAGGAACGACGCGTATGAAAACGAGAAAATTTACAAAGAAAGAACCAAAATTTTTCATGACAAGTCAATCCTAAGGAAAACGTTTTCGCCTAACCAAAAAGTTCTTTTATATGACTCAAGACTTCATTTATTCCCTGGGAAACTTAAATCAGGATGGACCGGACCATTTGTGGTACGAACTGTTTTTCCACATGGTGCCGTAGAAATAGAAAATCCCAGGGATGGATCGATTTTCAAAGTCAACGGTCATCGTTTGAAACCTTTCTTGGAATTGCCAAATAACCAAGAGGAGGAGCTCATGATCCTTCATGAGCCAAGCCACGTATAGTAAGAATGTTAACCCTCTTTTTTAAATGTGTACATAGTTTTCCCCGTTACACTCATTATATCATGCATTGGTTGTGGGGACACAGTCAAAATTAAGTGTGGGAGGAGTCTCATTTTCATTTTTTTTAAGTTTCATGGCATTTTTGAATTTTCATTTTCTTTTAACTTAAAAAAATCTCAAAATTTCTAAATCTCAAAAACATTTTCTTTTTAGCATTTTGATTTATTTTTGAAGAAACACTATGGGATAAGTATAAGTTTTGGTTAATAAATTGAAATTTTTGAAAATTTATTTGTCTTAACAAAAATAAAAATAAAGTTTGATTACAAATAACAATGGTTTAACTAGTATATAGGAAGGTTCATATGTGTTAATTATGAAGTATGTTCTAATTGAAAATCTTTGTTTAAAAAAGTGGTAAATTTAAGGTAAAGGATATAACATTTTTATCTTCTAAGTTAAATGGTGCTAAGATGATTTTACAAAACTATCTCTTTCTAAAAAAAACATTTGTATATATGTATATATATTTTTAACACCTAGAGTCATGTGTTCACACTCGTGTGTTCACTCACCATGCTCTGTACCCTTCTCACGTAAGCCCGAAAGACAGTGCATGATCGGTATATCTGGCCGAGTTAGGTGTATATATATATAAAAATTCTTTTTAATAATGCCTACAGTCGATAAGTGTTCACACTTGTGCGTTCACTCCCCATGCTCTGTATTCCCCTCACATCAGTCCGCAAGGCAGTGCACGAGTAATATATCTGGCCTTAGTTTACCTGAGTTAGGCATACGTAAATATTGTTAATAAAATTTTCAAATAAAAGAGAGTAAGCAATTGAAATCCAAGCATCATTTTAACTTGTTTGATTTGACTTGTTATTGGAAAGAATTGAAAATACCACTTTGATAAACTTTGATAATCAACTAAGGATCTATTTCATAGTTGCACTATGTTATCAACCGAAACAACGAGTTAAACTATAGTCTATTTGTTACGATAACATTGTGTTTATTGGAAGTTTTGACGAGTAAATGACTTAAATTTTCAAGAAAATGACCATAACTTATATTTAACTTATTTGTGTCTATTTAAAAATAAATCTTTCATTTGTAAATACTTTCAAAAACTTGCATTCGTCCCATTGTAAATAAATCTTGCACTTTGTAAATATTTTTAATTTGCATTTGGATTTTGTGGGTAGTATCTGCTGAAAACCCTCACGAGACAAGACTCGTCCTACTGGGGACACCCAGAGGTTTAACGGCTTGTTGTATACGCTCAATGCAATCGTGCACCCTACGAAAATGGATTTATCTTAGTTTCCTTTATTCGAGGACGAATAAAAAGATAAGTGTGGTGGTATTTGATGTGCACGTAAATGTGCATATATTTACATCCATATTTTATCACTTTTTTAAATAAACATCATATTTGGGCATTTTTACATGTTAAAACCAAAATTCAATTATTTTCAAACCATCATATTTTCATCTTCATTCAGGGGCAAAATGGTCATTTTTGTGCATGTGTCAATTTAAGAATTTTTACTTGGACAATTTTTATGATTTTATAGGATATTTTGATGCATATGGAAGTGGGATTCATGATGATATATACATGCATAAGGAAGTACAAAAGAATGAAGAGGAAATAATTCAAGTTCAAGATCATGGAGGACCCCACCCACTTACCTAAATATACAATTAGGAGCTAATGGACAACTAAGTGGAGGTTAAATCTTCATGCACATCAAATGATGGATTAATTAGTGGCTAATGGTTACTTGGTGGCCACACTTCCTAAAGGATATTTTGGGAAGCTATCTAAAAATGGAATTAGGGTTTTATGCATGTATAAATAACCCTCTTATGTACATGAACGTAGCTTCCACTCTTTCACATTAGTTAGGAAATTAAGAAAGCAAGTTGTAATGGCAATGTTTCATGAAATAAAAATGGCTTCCAAGCCTCTTTCTCTTTTCTTTTCTACATGATTTTCTTTGCGTTTATGTTAATGTTTATTTCTATGCTCTCTTTCTTTGAATGTTCATAGCTTAGATTTACATTTATGCAAGTAGTGTAGCTTTAATTTTTATGCAAATAGTTAGTAGTTAATCTCTCTTTCTTCCTTTGCTTAGTTTTAATTTCTTTGCTTTTTAATGTTGAAATTTACAGGTGTTGATTTGATAATACAAATGAGTAGCTAAACCCCTTCAATTTAGGGGTAATGAAGCTCTCTAACTTTATGTAATTTCAATATTTTTGTGATTTATGATCTCTTTGTTTATGCTTCATGAAAGTGAATTTTGATGTAAGTTTATACAAGTGGGTTTGATAGCTTATATTGCTTATGCAAATAAGCTATTCTTATTCAACATAAACACAATTTACATCATCATTTGCTAACTAATTTTTGATTTAGAAATGAAAGTAAAAATGAAATTTGATGATCTATATTACTAGTTACAATAGTAAATAGATCATAATTAAAATAGCTTTTGCTTTGGCTTCATTTTCATGAGAATTTCTAAGTGGTATAGTTGTTGTATTATAGTTTGATGGTTTGAGTTATGTTAATTAATAACATAAACAAACAATACTTATGATAAATACAACAATTATTTCACTTAATATCAAAACTAGATATCATAAATTATCGTTTGTTGATTTACAAAAATATGAGAGTGGAATTATCCCTAAATTGTTCTCTAGTCCAATGGTTTTTTAAATCACATTTCAATTCTAGCTTTAGCTTCTTTTTTATAGTTAACAATTTCCTCTTACTTTGGTCTAATTTGATTGAATTGAAAATTTTAAAATCTTAAAAATTCCCCTCGGATCGACCCGTACTCGCCACGTACTAAAATTGTACGTCGTGCGCTTGCGGTAAATTTAATTTGAAATTTCTCGACTATTTTCTAAACCGATAGAAAACTAGTCGTTGAACACTCATATAGACCATGGTTCCCACCACGGACTTCAACCCCATGTGTCTCCTGTTAGCATATGTTTTCTCCTATCTTGTGCACTCTTTATCTTTCCACGGATCAAATCCATTATCTAGGTACTTCAACTAGATCATTTTCCAACCTCTACTTATTTACCTTACTACTAGCATATAACTTCAACCCAAATATACATGCATAGGCAAACCTCTACAATCCTTGCTACCCTCTCGAATAAAGTGATGTCGACATGATCCATAATAGATAACTTGAGCATAAGTATGCTCCAATGGAATTGTAGCCTTAT
This sequence comes from Allium fistulosum, assembly GCA_030737815.1. Taxonomy (NCBI): domain Eukaryota; kingdom Viridiplantae; phylum Streptophyta; class Magnoliopsida; order Asparagales; family Amaryllidaceae; genus Allium; species Allium fistulosum. Next base: position 1,184,143,138 of record CM060904.1, on the reverse strand, counting down.
GCAACCCACAATGCACATACCAATGCCTTAAATCGTCTAGTAGTATACGGATTACTTCATCTTCTAGATACTAAGGTAAGATACTCTATAAATGGATGGTGTTCCCCTTGGGTATCAACTAACTTAGATCTTTTGCTATTCCTCCATTTCACCCAAGGTGATTTCTTAAAATGTTGAAAATAGCATAACTTCTTTTCAATTCGATTCAACTTAAGCTATCTTATTTTACTTTCGATTCATTTCTCTAGTCCTTCAACAATCGTGGTACTTAGGTATCACATTTATAGTATGTAGGTATTTATCCTAAGATCTTTAGTATACAAGCAAGTAAATACTCAAGCATTCAAATAGGGTAATCTTAACCTATCTTCTTGTTCAAACCTAGCAATTTAATATCCAAGTCTATGTGAATTCCCAAATTTAAATGACATTGCAACTTAAAATTGTTTTAGCATTGAAGGTAATCGACTAGGTTGTATATTGTTCACGTGGAACTGTTATGCAACACAACTATGCATCCTAACTCGGTATTTCCTAAACTTTCTTAAGTAAATAGCCTTCTTCCAATTTGAGGGATGATCAGAAGGAATCTTATTATCATTTCCTCCAAATCTTACCGAAAATTTTATTGTCTTATTTTCTACGAAAATTGTCTTCGCATTCTTAATGCATGCAAATAGTAATATTTTTTCTTAACGGGAACTCAAATCCTTGAATTCACCATCCTTTGCACAATCTTGACATCAGCTTCATCTAGGATATCCTTTGTAGTTTGAAATTCCAAAATTTACTATTCCCTAATGTCATAACTTCTCACCATTTTATTTCAATTGTTTTATTGTCGAGTCAACTCAAGATGGAACGGTGCCTTGCCATTTTAATCCAGTAGACACAATGACCAATACTTAACTAACATCATACTCAAAACTCATCTTGGAACGTCTACAATAGACGATGTCCTAGCCTAATAAACATCTTATGGAACTCTGGTCACCTCAGCCCCAAAACATACTTGTTGTTACGACGACAACTCAAGTACCAATTACTTTATAAATATCGTCATATAATATATACTATAAGACGACAACCTACTTGCTTGGTTATCTATAATTCACCAAGTCGAAGACAACATGCTTGGGTACCTATAATTTCCTAAGCAAAAACCAACATGTGTAGCATAACGTTATTGAAATATCGGATCAACACCAACCAACTCACAAGTAATCTATCTTTTCTTCCTCTTTCGACGATGTTAAAACAACTAACGTTAGGTACCTACAACTTAAATCACTTCCAAAACTAGAGAGAAAAACAATAGCTCTCTTCTTAAGATCATCGGTTGGATAATCCTTCTCGTGTACTAGTATATTCCTCCTTTAAACTAAATCATGCTTAAATTTTGAGTTTCATGAAAAACTAAATTCTTCTTATAGTAGCCAGCCAAACCGAGAAAACCTGTTGCGTCTGTAGCGTTCTTTGATACAATAAAATATCTAGGCTTATTTCTTTTACTTTGAAAATATGTTTTACCCAATTCATACTTTCCAAACTTTCTTATGCAAAGATTCAGTAATTCAAACTATACTTAAGTAGAAAAAACATCATGTAGTGTTTACTCTTCACTATTACAGGAAGGCTGATTTAGTACTCTATCCTTTTATTTCGAACTTTGATTGAAAATATCACTAAATCTCCGTGTTACTTCCCATTGAATCATAGTTTTGGCTTAACACCCATAATATAATACAAGGTGGTATTATTTGAAAATATTCTAATAATACCCATTGGTTTAAATATAACCACGAATTTGTTCAAAAGTTCAAGTCACATGTTCGACGATAAAATGGACGAGTTATGTAAATATGCAATAGTCCCTTGTTCATATATTAAAGGGAAGGATAAGCAATATGCAATAGTCCCTTGTTCGTGTGTCAATGGACAAAACAAGCAATATGCAAGGTAGCTTTTAATTTGGACAAAGGCTTAAATGGCCTTGAACAAATTTAATAATATTCAATCTCGTGGGATGATTGGCATGTGTCTTGGCTTGGGGGTGTAACGGCCCGTAAATATATCGCTTTAAATAAATGATCGTTTAGCCTTATCGATATAACAATAATTTTGTAAACAATTATTATTATTAAGTTATATCATTTTGTAAATAAAATATGATCTTTTTTATTAGTTAAGAATGGTAGGAAAATTTATTTTCAAAAAAAAATTGTTTACAAAAATATGCATAGAATTTAAAAGAGAAAATATGACCGAAGAACGGAATCAGAGTTTGTAACGATGCAACGTGTAGAAGTGGTGCAATGTTGTAAGTATATGTCACATACACATATACATGTACATGTACATACATAAGAACATGGACATAAAAACACATATATATAAATAATTAAGTTAAAAGATATAATATAAAATATATAAGATATTTTAAAACCAACTTACACCTTAAGCCTTTGCAAGTCAACAAAAGTACACATGAGAAGATGGAAGTTATGTGCACATGGGGGGAGGCTTCTAGCCATACCTTGGAGGGAGGATGGTGTGTTGGAGAAGCTTGGAAAAAGTGATGTATACATGTCTTCCATTACACACTTCTTTTTTCCTATAAATACCCTACACTCTTCTCTTCTTTTTCATTCATCTTCTTCTTCATATTCTCAAGCTTTTGCTTCCTCTTTAATGGCTTCTAATCTAATAGAAATAATGTCAAAAATTATTTCAAAAAAGAAACTAAAATCATAAAATATAGTTATATATAGTAAAACACCTCAAAACGATCCAAAATCTCCCCATTTCTCTTTATTCTACACCAACTCCACTTCATTTCATCATAGGCCGAGCCCACCCCTTGCTACACCCTAGGCCATGCACCCCTAGCCTCCTCAAGACTTGGTCGAGGCATTTAGGAGCCAAAATCCGAAGAATAGTGAGCTTCGGAACTCGAATAGCGGAGCTATAGCGATTTTTTTGTGAATCGTTTGAAATCCTAGGTGAGAACTCCTAAGCTACTATATTATATTTTGGATAATGATATGATGATTTAAATAGATGTTAAATATTCTTTGATCATCAAGTTTGGTTGTTTTCATATGAATGTTGAAATTATATGCAAGCCACGAATATACATGTCGATAAACACAAAAGGAAATCACTTTCCTTGAATTAATGAAATGGTGTATATGGAATTGTTAAACCTCTTAAAAATGGTTTAAAATGTATTTAAAATGTTTAATAAATATTTAAAAGTGTTTTGGTGAAGTTTGAAAATAAATGGAAAATTTAGTTAAAATAAGCGCGTCGCGTAAAGGTAGTTCGCGATTTCGCGCTATAAAAGTCAAACGAGTGTATAGAATGAAATTTAGCTCAGAATTTTTTGAGATAAGAATTTTCCGAACTATTGTACCTATAGTTTCGCTATAAAAATCAAGACTATGATAAGTAGATTTTGAAATATGAGTAAACAAGTTTTTGAAAAATCCCGAATTTGCAGTTCGAAATCCAAAACTGAATTTCTTTACAAATGATGTTTTAAATTGTTTACAAATGTGAAATAAATCTTATAAACCTTTTAAAATGGTTTAAAAGATATTTGAGTAATAGAAGTGAATTTTCAAATAATAAAAAGTTGTTTTGATCAATATAGCTAAAAAGGCACTTTCCGCAGCACTTTTCCCTAACTTTTGAATTATAGCTTTACAGTTAACAATTCTTTTACGAATCTTTTGTAAATGTTTTAAAATGGTTTATGAAGTGTTTTAAACATAATTTGAAGAATATTTGGAGTGATTAAAGATTTAGAGTCGATCAAATAACTTGACCGCCTTATGGGTGTTAGAGAGATAGTATCTAGGCTTGAGTTTGAAAAACCAGTTTCCTGCCCTCCCTGACTGTCCGGACTGGCCCGACGGAGGGGATGGTGAATTTGGTTTACTCGTATCAATATCTTCCTAAATAAAAATGAAACGATTTCTAGTTAATTCCTAGTAAAAAGAAGTTTAGAAGATTATCAAGGGATTTTATAACAGTGGTTTTAATATTTCCGTATATACCGAAAAGAATGTTTTATAAATGTATATCTCCAAAAGAGATTTCAACAAAAAGAACTTGATCAATTAAAAGAATGATTCCCTATTCACTTGACTTCTTTTATCGATGATTGGTTCGAAGAAACCGGGGTCGGATTTGGATAATTCCTGTCCGAAGACCACTTCGAACCAATTTACGTATTCAAAGTGAATACATGAAGATATCCGTGGAAGATGGAATGTAGGGCTACCTGTCACTAACTCTCGGGGGAAATTTCACATATCGTATTATGTGGAAATAGTTCTTCATTTAAGATCTTCGTTGCAAGGACTTCTCGCTACTAATCCTAAGATTAATTCCCAACAGGATGTGGTAGGAGAGTGCCTTCGGTTTCATTTATTCCTAGAACGAACTTGTATGGATTGATGTCTGATAATGCATTCTTGAGATTTCATCGTTGACTTTTATAAACATATATCTGTTTGGTGGCGGAGAAGGCAACGTCTCTTAGCTTAACTCCCTTCTCTGAGACGTATGAGCTCGAAGGTTGTATGTTTGTGGAAATCAATAAAGATCGATGGAATGGCAGTGTGGCATTTAAAGAAAGATGATATGCAAAGTGAAAGATAATCGTTACCTCAAGCCTCACACCCGAAAATGGCCGAAACAGGGTAGATACAGCAAGGCTATGTGGTTCACAACCATTAGGGTATGATCATGGTAACGACCGGGGTGACGACATATTCGGTACTGTCTAAGGAAAGGTAGGTCGGTCTTGTGTTGTTAGAGGTGCGGATGTTCTGTTGACCTCGGTACATTCCTCCAGAGATATACTGCCGGAAGGTAGTCCCTTCACCTGGTCATTTGTACGGAATCCATTCTCGAATAAGTGCCTGCCAGTTTGTTTGTAGAACCCGCGTTTACGGCTAGTATTGCTGGAATTTAATCAATGTAACAATTTCGGCTAAGATTAATAAGTTTACTTGCAAATATTTTCAAAGATATGTCATTAAAATAATATCAAGTATTTTGATGTAGAATTTGTTGGTTATCATAAGGTAAAAACTCATTCAGTGTTTATGTGCAGCTTGGTCTTATGAGATACCTTTTTGTTTTCAAAACATGTATTTTGACTTCTCACACTAGTCCCATGACTGACCCAGAGTTTATTTTATTTTCCCTTTAAACTCTGGGTGCCCTATTTGTCCGGGCAGCCAAGTAGTCAGGATTCTGTTTAGAGTGTTTTGGGAGGAGCATGCTGGAAGAGATTTTCGGAGCATGAAGCTGGAGCACCCGATGGTGATATGTATCTATCTATTTTTTTCTGCTGTATATAAGTTAGTAATACTAGCAAGTGTGGGAGCAGGCAGTTATAACTGTTCCTGGTTTGGTTAGTGCATACAAAACTCTGATGTACCCTAGTGATGGTGATTGTATGTACTATTTACCTATTTAATGTAATGCGATAAATTGTGTTTCTATCTTTTACTTTACTTTACCCCTGGAAATTTGCCTCCCCGGCACTTGGATTTATGGCACGTGAATACCGTGGATGTATTAGTGTCGATTTCCGAGAGTCGAGGAGACGGATCTTCACATTTGGTATCAGAGCTGAAGGTTAAGTGAGAACCTTGGCTTTGGTGGTTAGTAATACCCTAAAATGAGTTTAATCTTTGAGAATGTGCATTTAGAATCCTTATTTGAATAAAAGTTGTGTTATATACCCATTCCCAAAGATAATTTCGTCTTTGTATTCTAAAGTTATCTTACTAAATTCAGGTAGTAAGACATGAGTACTGGTGGAGGACTAAGAAAGAGAAATAGTAGCACAGCAACAACCAACGGTCGAGCTCCAACCGCCGCTGTAGAAGAAATAGCTCTTGTACAACCCCAGGTTAATTTTGCCACTTTGTGCAAGAATTATACCAACATAGGGGGAAAACTATTCATGGGTATAAAAGCTATCGTTGAAGTACAAGCTTGGATTAAATCATGCGATAAGATCTTTAAGGCGTTGGATATCACTAATGAGCAAAAGAGGTCCTTGGCCTCGTGGCAGTTACAAGAAGGGGCTTTGGTTTGGTGGGAGCCCATTACCCTAAGTGAGTCGGAGGTCACTTTCTCTTGGGAAAGATTTAAGGAGGTTTTAGAGGAGCAGTACATGCCGGCATCTAGGAATTCTCGTCTTTATAGAAGCTTTATGGATCCGAAGCATGAGGAAATGACTATTGAGGAGTATGCTAATAAGTTCAACGAATTATCTTGTTTTGGGCCAGGTCTAATCGACACGCCATTGAAGAAGAATGAGAAATTTATTTCGGGGATGAATGAGAAGTACCAAAGTAGGATGGCTACCCATGTTAAAGGGTCATTCATAGATTTGCTGGATATTGGATTCCGTTACGAAGCGCTAGATAAGAAGAATCCGGTGGAAGTTTAGACCAACAACAATGCCAACAACTGGAAGAAGAGGAAGTTCAATAATAGTGGGAAAAAGCCGTGGTCAGGAAAGCCCGGAGAAGGATCTCAAGGAAACTGCTTTAAAGGATACACTTGTCACAATTGTAAGAAGAAGGGCCATATTGCGAAGGATTGTAGAAGTCCAAAGGTCCAGGATTCCGTCTCTCCTATGGTCCAAAATAACCTCTGCTAGCCATCAACCAGTGCACATGATCAAGGACTGTCCGATTATGAGGAAGGGAGAGCAAGCCCGAGTCTATGCAATAAAGGATGAGCCTTCAACCTCTCAAGACGTGAAGGGCAAGGGAGTTCTGGAAGGTAATATTTTTATCGAAGATGTTTTAGTTAGAGTATTGTTTGATACAAGAGCTTCTCATAGTTTTATTGCTAAGAAAACTGTAGAAGAATTAAAGTTTGAACCTAAAATAGTTGATTCCCCTATTTGCGTGACGAATCCTATAGGTGGTAGTATTAACCTTTGTATGAATTGTGGAAAAGTCCAAATTTCCCACTCTTCCCATAAATTTCCTTTTGACCTATTTGTCCTAAATTTTATTGTGTTTGAAATTTTACTCGGTATGGATTGGTTGACTAAACATGAAGCTATTCTAGATTGCTTAAAAAGGATAGTTTTCGTGAAAACAAAGTTAGGAAAGTTTATAAAAATATCTTGCGAAGATCATAGTCAAAGGAGGGGAAGTTTTCTTTATGCATTAGACTCATCCCAGGAAGGACTAGGAACCATACCTGTTGTTAAAGAATTCCCAGACGATTTTGAAGAAGTAAAAAGTTTACCCCCTCATCGAGAAATCGAATTTCATATTGATTTGATTTCCGGTGCAATGCCAATTAAAGAAAGGATTAATAAGGCCGAGTCATTCAAGCTGGGGACCAACAATAGTTTTTGTGGCCAAGTCAGATGGATCTCTAAGGTTGTGCGTAGATTACCGAGATCTGAATAAACAAACAATTAAGAACAAGTATCCTCTACCTCGAGTAGATGACATGTTTGATCAATCACATGGTGCTCGGGTATTCTCAAAAATGGATCTAGCTATAGGATTCCATCAGTTGAGAATCGCAGAAGAATGCATCCATCTAACCGCATTCAAAGGTCCAAACACTTTCTTCGAGTGGTTGGTTATGCCTTTCGGGCTAACCAATGCACCCGCTTATTTCGTAGACCTTATGAATAGAGTATTTAGAGATGTACTCAATAAATTCGTGTTAGTCTTTATCGATGATATCCTTATTTATTCTAAGATAGAAGAAGAACAAGAAAGGCATCTTGAAATTGTGTTAGAGATAATGAGAAATAATGCGCTTAAAGCCAAATTCTCAAAATGCCATTTCTAGGAGAAGCATGTAAGAGTCCTTCGACTTATAGTGTCAAAGGACTGGGTTTCAATAGATCCTGTAAAAGTTGCGGCTGCTCTAAATTGGAAGCAACCACAAACTTCTAAAGAAGTTCATAGCTTCTTAGGTTTGGCTGGGTATTACAGACGATTCATTCAAGAGTCCTTGAAGATTGCCTACGACCTAACGAATTTGACCATGAAAGATGCTAAATTTATCTAGACTCCTAAATGTGAAGCAGCATTCCAAGAACTCAAAAAGAGATTAACAACCACTCCAGTCCTAGCAATTATAAATGGAAATAGTGAATTAACTATTTATACTGATGCTTGTGGAGAAGGTGTTGGTGCAGTTCTGATGCAGGAAGGGAAGGTGATTGCTTATGCAGGAAGACAACTGAAGGTTCATGAGAAGAATTATGCAACGCATGACTTAGAATTAGTAGCCGTGATATTCGCATTAAAAATATGGAGGCACTATTTGCTGGGTAAGAAGTTTTCATAGTTTGTTTCAATTAAAACTTTGAATTGACCTTAGTAAATAAAATTCCTCTTTTAACTAGGCGAAAAGTTTGAGCTCTTTACGGATCATAAATCTTTAAAGTATCTTTTCACTTAGAAGGATTTAAACATGAGGCATCAACGTTGGTTGGAGTTTCTCACATCTTATGATCTAGATATTTTATACGCACCCGAGAAAGCCAACGTAGTAGGTGACGCATTAAGTAGGAAGTATGCTACTATGTTTTGTTTGGTAGTAAATCCAACTCTTTTGGAAAGAATTACCAGCATGCAAAAAGAAGATCAATTCCTAAAGAAGATTTTTAAAAATAAATACAAAGGGGAGAATTCAAGCTTTGAAATAGATAGCCGCGGAGTGTTACGGTTGAATGGGCGAATTTGTGTTTTAGATGTGGAAAATCTTAGGCAGGAGGTGTTAGCCGAATGCCACAAATCCAAACTCAGCATTCATCTGGGAGTTAACCAAATGTATAGAGATATAAAGCACACATTTTGGTAGAGAAGTATGAAAAGGGACATATCCATTTATGTTAGCCGATGCCAAAATTGTCAACAAGTCAAAAGCGACCAACAGAAAGTTGCAGGGTTACTTAAGCCACTAGAGATTCCAGCTTGGAAGTGGGATCAAGTATCAATGAATTTCATTGATGGCTTACCTCGAATGAGGAAAGGGAATGAAGGTATTTGGGTTATCATAGATCGATAACTAAAAGTGCACACTTCATTCCAGTTAAGCCAACAAGAACCGCTGCAAGCCTTGCCGATATATATATATATATATATATATAGAAGAAGATTGTATGATTGCATGGAGTTCCGAGCAGTCTTGTGACGCCCCACCTCTATACTCACACTAGCCAAGGACACTACGAGGTAATGCCATCGACTAGCACGAAGAATAAGGCTGTTGAGGAGCGACCATCTGTGTAATTGCTTTGTGTGAGTACTGATATGTCAGATAGTATGACATGCATTTCGTTTCAAGAGGAAATCCGACTTATTAAATACAAACTCAAAGATACCACACAGTGGCTATGGGGCCTTCGGAAACAAATATAGAAATAAGCATAACACAAATCAGTCACAGATATTCATATCACAAAGGCGGAAACAGATTTGAATATAACACATAGAAGTGTACATCAAAGTAGTGATCATACAAGATCCACTACATCACAAAAGAATAGGTACAAGTGTTAGACAAAAGAATAAGTATACATCAAGGAGTCTCTATCTCGAATGTATAATAACAAAAACTACTAAGCTAAAGTAGTTAGCCAAAAGTCAGGTGATGATCCCTGATAAGAAGTCAAGCAGAAACACCTCAGTCTGACTCGAGTATTATTTAAGAAGAAAATAATAAACGGATCAGTCTAGCTATAAATATCATATAAAATGAGATAGGATAAGAGATATGACAAAAACGTATGATAACAAAAATGCCATACTGTGACAAGCATACATAAGGTAGCAACAAAAATCATACAATATCTCAAATATTCTCAAACACTAAAAAGAATGTCATATTCTTTAAATTATTCACCAAAACACAAATATTGACAAAACATATCAATGCCAATCGCAAAAATCGATGAAACACAAATTATAGAAATCATCAACTAGAAATCCAGAAATCACAAAAAGGGGAAGGCCTACCACAAACGGGAGCATGAAAACTCACCAACACGTGTATTACAAACGGGTCGCTATCCCATGAACCGAACATCGACGCACTTAAAAAGATACGCCCCATGCACAGTCGAACATCGACGCACCTAAAAAGATACGCCCCATGTCTAGTCGAACATCGACGCACCTAAAAGGATAAGCCCCATGCCTAGTCGGACATCAACGCACCTAAAAAGATACGCCCCATGCCTAGTCGGACATCGACGCACCTAAAAAGATACGCCCCATGCCTAGTCGCACATCGACGCACCTAAAAAGATACGCCCCATGCCTAGTCGCACATCGACGCACCTAAAAAGATACGCCCCATGCCTAGTCGCACATCGACGCACCTAAAAAGATACGCCCCATACCTAGTCGAACATCGACGCACCTAAAACGATACGCCCCATGCACGGACTTATCGAGCCGATTGCTCCACGAACGGTCCAAAGACCATGGGTCGCTAGCCCATAAAAGTGAGCCGAAGCTCTATAAAACGGGGTAGAGTCCCCCACGCGGACAAAGAGACATCGCACATCGCTAGTCTAAATCACCAAAGGATCATCATTGATCGATAAGTGTAAATTACACTAAGCTAGTAAATAAATGAGTTTAGCTTCATGTCCCATAACCACTGGCTTAACTTAAATATTAACAAACAAATTGTAGATTTCCACTCGAAAATTGTCACAAGAGTTTAATCGAACAAGTTCAAGAATTAAATGACGAAGTAAACGCAAGCGTTTCATACCACTTGTTTGCTAAGTCGTTTAATTAGATTTCTCATACGAATGAGGTAAAGGTTTGTATATACTAATAGATTGGAACACGGTTTTAAAAACGAGCTTTGTATTAAAAATAGTGTTGAAATCATTTTGATGAAAGAGTTTGAGTATTTACTACTAGTATAAAAACCTTTATATTTTAAAGTGACAAATCACAGAAATGATTATAGAAACAATCAATCACCAAAATCCACATTCGACGACGTGAATTAAAACCATAAAAATCGATATCAAATCCTTCAAATGGATATTCCCAAAAATCTAGAAAAGAAGTCATCAAAGTCGATAGTAAGTGATAACAACCAACCGGATCAACAAAAATCGATTAATATTGGAAAACCATTCAAAAACAGCCAAAATAGGCAAAATGAAAAGTTCCAGACGTCTGGTTTAGAATCTAGACGTCTGGATTTGTTCTCTGGAAATAATCCAGAAAACCCCCAGACGTCTGAAATTCCAAGGCAGACGTCTAAGACCCAATCCAGACGTCTGAACCTATAAATCAGACGTTTGGAATTGGTTTCTGCCGTTTTTTATTATTTTCCACGTTCTATATTTTTTTCTCTCCAGGTCTAAACCAGAAGTCTGGACTTGATAACCAAACGTCTGGTCACCTGGTTTGGGCAACAATTTGCCTAGGCCAAGATGGACAAAACGTTTCGAGAGCGATCGGACGAGCAACGACGACTAGAGATTTATGCCAAGCAACAACCCAGCCCTATAGGCTCTTCGATACACCTCAAATATCATGTCCAAACATCCATAGTAGGATTTTCATAAAATTGGACTTCAAAACCAAAAATTGGAAAATTCACCAAATCAATTCAACTCAAAAGCAAATGAACATGAATTAATGTTAGGAATTGATACCTAACAACAATGAGAGTTATAGACGTAGATGTGAGTTAAAGAACTCACCTTTAAAACTCAAAAACAACGAACAAGAAGCTCTAAAACAAAGGAAAGGCCAATTCCTCTTCAACTTCTACTCAAGAAGCTCCAATCTAAGCTAATAAGCAAATATTTCCTAAGTTAGGGTTTAGGAATTTCTGAAATTGAAGAGAGATAGAGATGGAGAAGATGAAGAGGATGCTTACCTAAGCTTCTCGTTGATTTTGGACTTGAATTTGAGTTTCCTAATCAAAACTAGGGTTTAGAAATTTCTATTTCCCATTCTTTCCCCCATTTTTCTTTAGCTTGAGTGTTAGGAAATGGAATGGGTGAATGGATGAAGAGTAGAGGAGTTAGGGTATTATGTTGGGTTAGTGGGCTGAAACCCAAACTTAAAGCCCAAATAGAAAAATAACAAAATTCTACTCAACTCCAAACATATCGATGTTTATACTCAAAAAAGTTGTAAACGCCATTTTGGACTCAATGGAAGTGGTCTCGAGTCCCAATTCGACTGTTTATAAAAAGTAACATTTCAGACTTTAATCCGACCAACGATGCTATATTTAAATAAAACATTTAAATATACAATCATAAAATATGCGGGTTGTTACAAGTATAGTAAGCGATCGGGATTCGATCTTTACTAGTCAGTTTTGGGAAGCATTACAGACCGCTTTGGGAACAAGGCTGAATATAAGTACTGCCTATCACCCTCAAACTAATGGACAGACGGAAAGGGTTAATCGCGTTTTGGAAGATCTTCTCAGAGCATGTGTTCTGGACTTTGGAGGCTCCTGGGAAAATCATCTGCATTTAGTAGAGTTCTCTTATAACAACAGTTATCAAGCTAGTATCAGCATGGCACCGTATGAAGCTCTACATGGTCGTCCGTGCAGGTCACCAGCATGTTGGATCGAGACTGGAGATCGGTTAGTACTTGGTCCTGATATGATACGGGAAGCTTCAAAGAAGATAAGCCTAGAGTAGACAGAAAAACTACGCGGACCAAAGAAATAAAAATCGAGAATTCTCAGTTGGAGATTTAGTCTTTTTGAAAGTCTCTCCGATGAGAGGAGTAGTGAGGTTTGGAAGGACGGGGAAGTTAGCACCTCAATATATTGGACCATTTCCCATTCTTGAATGAATTGGCCCACTAGCTTATCGAGTGCAATTTCTAGAAAGGTCGACAAGAGTGCACAATATTTTTCATGTATCTCATTTAAGGAAACATGTGCATGACACGGAGAAAATTGTAGAAACAGCTGCTCAGGAAGACTTGAAGGTGGAACCAAATTTGGCAGTTATTCGATGACCTATTCGAATCGTTAATCGTGATGAGAAATGATTAAGGAGGAAGGTGATAAGGTTAGTCAAAGTTCAATGGAGTGGAGATGTTGAGGATTGCACTTGGGAAACAGAGGATAGGATGAAAAAGGCATATCCCGAGTTTAGAATTGAAGAATGAACTGTATCATTATAGTGTACTCACCGCCTGTAGTGTAGTCGCTTATTCATACTTTTGTATATGTTCCATCATATCGAATATATTTCCTTTAGAACTATTTTCTCTTATCTTAATTTCGGGGACGAAATTCTTTTAAGAAGGGGAGTTTGTAATGACCCGTAAATATATCGCTATAAATAAATGATCATTTAGCCTTATCGATATAACAATAATTTTGTAAGCAGTTATTAGTATTAATATATATGGTTTTATAAATAAAATATGATCATTTTTATTAGTTAAGAATGGTAGAAAAATTTATTTTCAAAAAAAATTGGTTACAAAATTATGCATAGAAATTTAAAAGAGAAAATATGACCGAAGAATGGAATCGGGGTTTGTAACGATGCAGCATGTAGAAGTGGTGCAATGTTGTAAGTATATGTTACATACACATATACATGTACATGTACATACATAAGAACATGCACATAAACACACATATATATAAATAATTAAGTTAAAAGATATAATATAAAATATATAAGATATTTTAAAACAAGCTTACTCCGTAAGCCTTTATAAGTCAACATAAGTACACACGAGAAGATGGAAGTGATGTGCACACGGGGAGAGGCTTCTCGTCGTGCCTTGGAGGGAGGATGGTGTGTTGGAGAAGCTTGGAAAAACTGATGTATACATGTCTTCCTTTACACACTTCTTTTTTCCTATAAATACCCTACCCTCTTCTCTTCTTTTTCATTCGTCTTCTTCTTATTCATATTCTCAAGCTTTTGCTTCCTCTTTATTGGCTTCCAATCTAAAAGAAATAATGTCAAAAATTATTTCAAAAAATAAACTAAAATCATGAAATATAGTTATATATAGTAAAACACCTCAAAACGATCCAAAAACTCCTCATTTCTCTTTGTTCTTCACCAACTCCACTTCACTTCATCATAGGTCGAGCCCACCCCTTGCTACACCCTAGGCCATGCACCCCCTAGCCTCCTCAAGACTTGGTCGAGGCATTTAGGAGCTAAAATCTGAAGAATAGTGAGCTTCGAAACTCGAATAGCGGAGCCATAGCAATTTTTTTTGTGAATCGTTTGAAATCCAAGGTGAAAAATCCTAAACTACTATATTATATTTTGGATGATGATATGATGATTTAAATGGATGTTTAATATGCTTTGATCATCAAGTTTGGTTGTTTTCATATGAATGTTGAAATTATATACAAGTCACGAATATACACGTCGATAAACACAAAAGAAAATCACTTTCCTTGAATTAATGAAATGGTATATATGGAATTGTTAAACCTCTTAAAAATGGTTTAAAATGTATTTGAAATGTTTTATAAACATTTAAAAGTGTTTTGGTGAAGTTTGAAAAGAAATGGAAAATTTAGTTAAAAATAAGCGCATCGCGTAACGACAATTCGCAATTTCGCACCATAAAAGTCATACGAGTTTATAGAATGGAATTTAGCTTGGAATTCTTCGATATAAGAATTTTCCGAATTATTATATCCATAGTTTTCCAAGGAAGAAAGAAAATGGAGATTCCGATAAGTAGATTTTGAAATATGAGTAAAACAAGTTTTTGAAATATCCCAAATTATAGTTCGAAATCCAAAACTGGATTTCTTTACAAATGATGTTTTAAATTGTTTACAAATGTGAAACAAATCTTATAAATCTTTTAAAATGGTTTAAAAGAGATTTGAGTAATAAAAGTGAATTTTCAAATAATAAAAAGTTGTTTTGATCAATATAGCTAAAAAGGCACTTTTCGCAGCACTTTTCTATAACTTTTGAATTATAGCTTTAAAATTAATAATTCTTTTACGAAACTTTTGTAATTGTTTTCAAATGGTTTATAAAGTGTTTTAAAGATGATTTGAAGAATTTTTGGAGTGATTAAAGATTTAGAGTCGATCAAATAACTTGACCGCCTTTTGGATGTCGGAGAGATAATGTCTAGGCTTGAGTTTGGAAAACCAGTTTCCTGCTCTCCCAAGCTATTCGGACTAGCCCGATGGAGCGGATGGTGAATTTGGCTTACTCGGGTCAATATCTTCCTAAATAAAAATGAAACGCTTTGTAATTGATTCCTAGTAAAAAGAAGTTTAGAAGATTATCAAGGGATTTTATAAGAGAGGTTTTAAAATTTCCGTATATACCTGAAAAAATGTTTCATAAATGTATATCTCCAAAAGCGATTTCGATAAAAAGAACTTAATCAATTCAAAGAATGATTCCCTATTCAATTGACCTCTTTTATCGATGATTGGTTCGGAGAAACCGGGGTCGGATTTGGATAATTCCTATCCGAAGACTACTTTGAACCAATTTACGTATTCGAAGTGAAGACATGAAGATATCTGTGGAAGATGGAATGTAGGGCTACTTGTCGCTAACTCTCATAGGAAATTTCCCATATCATATTATGTGGCAATAGTTCTTCATTTAAGATCTTCGTTGCAAGGACTTCTCGCTACTAATCCTAGGGTTAATTCCCGACATGATGTGGTAGGAGAGTGCCTTCGGTTTCGTTCATTCCCAGAACAAACTTGTATGGATGGATGTCTGAAAATGCATTCTGGAGATTTCATCGTTGACTTTTATAAACATAGATCTGTTTGGTGGTGGAGAAGACAACTTCTCTTAGCTTAACACCCTTCTTTGAGACGTATGAGCTCGGAGGTTGTATGTTTGTGGAAGTCAATATAGATCGATGGAATGGTAGTGTGGCTTTTAAAGAAAGATGATGTGCAAAGTGAAAGGTAATCGTTACCTCAATCCTCACACCTGGAAATTGCCGAAACATAGTAGATGCAGTAAGGCTACGTGGTTCGCAACCATTAGGGTATGATCATCCCCTTCTAGATATATTTCTACCCACTACGACGTTCGAGTTTAAATTATTGTGGTGTATGCTAAGAGACATCTCGGATAGGTCGGTAACGACCGAGGTGATGACATATTCGGTACTATCTAAGGAAAGGTAGGCCGGTCTTGTGTTGGTAGAGGTGAAGATGTTCTATTGACCTCGGTACCTTCCTCTAGAGATGTACTGCTGTTAATCGGCAAGTTTTCTATCGATTATAAAAATGCCGATAAATTTCAAAATAAAATGACCGCAAGCGCACGGCGTACAATAGTTAGTACGTGGCGAGTACGGGTCGGTCCGTAGGGAATTGTTAGAGTTTAAAAATCTATTCAATCAAATTAGACCAAATGGAGGAGAAATTGTTAACTACAAAAAAAAAGCTAAAGCTAGAATTGAAATGTGATTTAAAAACTATTGAACTAGAGAACAATTTAGGGATAAATCCACTCTCATATTTTTGTAAATCAACAAACAATAATTTATGATCTCTAGCTTTGATATTAAGTGAAATAATTATTGTATTTATCATAATTATGGTTTGTTCATGTTATTAATTAACATAACTCAAACCATCAAACTATAATATAACAAATAAACCACTTAATCAATTCTCATGAAAATGAAGTCAAAGCAAAAGCTATTTTAAGTATGATCCATTTACTATTGTAACTAGTAATATAGATCATCAAATTTCATTTTTACTTTCATTTCAAAATTAAAAATGGATTAGCAAATGATGATGCAAATTGTGTTTATGTTGAATAAGAATGGCTCATTTGCAAAAGCAACATAAGCTATCAAACCCACTTGTATAAACTTGCATTAAAATTCACTCTCATGAAGCATAAACAAAAAGAGATCATAAATCATAGAAATGTTGAAATTACATAATATTTGAGAGCTTCATTACCCCTAAATTGTAGGGGTTTAGCCTCTCATTTGTGTTATCATTTCAACACATAGAGATTTCAACATTGAAAATGAAATAAAGTAGAGAATAAACAAGAGAAAGAAGATTAACTGCTAAAAGGAAATGAATTAAACTAGTGCATAAATGTAAATCTAAACTATGAACATAAAAGGAAAGAGATCATAAGAAGAAAAATTAGCATAAAAGTAAACAACAACAAGTAGAAAAGAGAAGAGAAAGAGTCTAGAAAGCCATTTTTATTACATTTAACATAGAGCTTACAACTTTCATTTTGATTTCCTAACTAATGTGAAAGAGTAGAAGATATGTTCATGTACATAAGAGGGTTATTTATACATGCATAAAACCCTAATTCTATTTTTAGGGAGCTTCCCAAAATGCCATTTAGGAAGTGTGGCCACCAAGTAACCATTAGCCACTAATTAATCCATCATTTGATGTGCATGAAGCTTTAACCTCCACTTAGTTGTCCATTAGCTCCTAATTGTACATTTAGGTAAGTGGGTGGGGTCCTCCATGATCTTGAACTTGAATTATGTTCTCTTCATTCCTTTTTATTTCCTTGTGCATGCATATATCATCATGAATCCCACTTCCATATGCATCAAAATATCCTATAAAAATCATAAAAATTGTCCAAGTAAAAATTCTTAAATTGACACATGCACAAAAATGACCATTTTGCCCCTGAATGAAGATGAAAATATGATGGTTTGAAAATAATTGAATTTTGGTTTTAACATGTAAAAATGCCCAAATATGATGTTTATTTAAATAAAAAGAGATAAAATATGGATGTAAATATATGCACATTTACGTGCACATCAACTGCCGGAAGGTAGTCCCTTCACCTGGTCATTTGTACGGAACCCATTCTCCAATAAGTGCCTGCCAGTTTGTTTGTAGAACCCGCGTTTGTGGCTAGTATTGCTGGAATTTAATCAATGTAATAATTTCGGCTAAGATTAATAAGTTTACTTGTAAATCTTTTCAAAGATATGTCATTAAAAATAATATCAAGTATTTTGACGTAGAGTGTTTTGGTTATCATAAGGTAAAAACCCGTTCCGTATTTATGTGCGGCGTGGTCTTATGAGATACCTTTTTATTTTCAAAACACATATTTTGAGTTCTCACACCAGTCCCATGACTGATCCGGAGTTTATTTTATTTTCCCTTTAAACTCCGGGTTGCCTATTTTTTCGGGCAGCCAATTAGTCAGGATTATGTTTAGAGTGTTTTGGGAGGAGCATGCTGAAAGAGATTTTTGGAGCATGAAGCTGGAGAACCGAATGGGGATATCTATCTATTTTTTTTCTGCTGTACATAAGTTAGTAATACCAGTAAGTGTGGGAGCAGGCAGTTATAACTGTTCTTGGCTTGGTTAGTGCATACAAAACTCTGATGTACCCTAGTGATGGTGATTGTATGTACTATTTACCTATTTAAAGTAATGTGAGAATTTGTGTTTCTATCTTTTACTTTACTTTACCCCTGGAAATCTCCCTCCCCGACACTTGAATTTACGGCACGTGAATACCGTGGATGTATTAGTGTCGATTTCCGAGAGTCGAGGAGACGGGTCTTCACGTGGGGTTTATATATAGGGGTGTCAATCATGCGGGATGATTGACACATGTCATGGCTTGGAATCCAAGGGTTTCGATGGCAATATACTAATGAAATCTCGGCATTCCTTTGTAGAGATTCGATATTACTTGCTTATAGTAGTTCGACAACACAGTCTTCCTTGTAGAAACTCGACAATCTTCACGTCTTTAAAGTTCCGGAACCTTTTGATGTTCGTAGAAACTTGGTAACACTTCTTTGTAGAAACTCAGTATCATTTGTAGAAGCTCAACGTCATAGTTTTATTTACAGAGACTCAGTAGCCTTCCTTTGTAGTTAAATGCTCGATATCTTCTAGGGTCCCTTCTTACATCTTTGTCAACCTTGTTATCTTTAGGCCTAACAGCCTTTATGCTATAGAAGCTCGATATCCCCTGTTTTTCCGGGTCTGTTGTAGCTCGATATCTCTAAGCATTCACTGGTTCTACATTTCTATCACCTTTTAGAAATTTGATACCTTCTCTTTATATTTAAATGCCCGATGTCACCTTCTACTTGTAGATGCTCGACAACACTAACTATTATTGAGGCTTGATAATAGTTGCTGTAGCAAAGGTCGTCATCCCTAAGTACTCGATATCCTCCTTTATTCTTTGTTGGGGCTTGCAAACTGTTTGGATGCTCGACATCCCTATTGTTGTAAAGGTTCGACATCCTCCTTTTCTTTAGATGTTCAACAACCCTTATGGTTTTAGAGGTTCGTTACCCCTTAAGGACTTAGCACCTCTTCACTGCTTGTTAACCTCTTGAAGTTCAACGTCCTTAGAGATTTGGCACCTGTTAGTTACATGAACATTCGACATCCTTCTCTACTATAGATGTTCGATAACCCTTTGCTATTAGATGTTTGGTACCTTCTTAATATTGCTAGAGGCTCGTTATCCTTTTCTAAATGTTGAATGCTTGATAACTCTATTTCTTCAAGCTTGACATCCCTTGTTGTTTCCAAGTTCGACATGTTCTCTCCAGATGTTCGATACTCATATTTGTAGTAACATTTACCCTCCAATATAGAAGAAACATATTATACTTTAGTATAATTACACTTTCCATATTGTACGTCTATTGATATTCTAGAGCTTTCAATCTCGTCCATTCATTTAAAAAAGGATCAACGCTTCTTGTTGTTTCCCTCTTCTTCTATAAATACTTGCCTTTCCTTCTTCCAAAAGCTTTACCTGCAACCAGAAAACAAATTGCAATTATTGTTTTTTCTTTTCAATCGTCACAATTTCAAAAAGAAGCTTTCGATTCCTACTGTATTCAAACTTGATTCAAGGTATGATTTCTTTTTTGATTAATTTGAAATAGGAAAGGGTGTTTTTGTTTTTAGAATTAGGGTTTCAACAATCGGGTGTTTATGAACCATCTAGGTTTGATTAGCGATTGGATTCAAACACTTCTCATGATTTAGGAACTTCTATGTTTGGATTCAAATGCCATTTGTAATACATATCCCTAATGATTAACAGAAACTTGACAATTTATTAATTTTTAATAATTATCATGAACTCGACAACCTTTTAGAGACTCGGCAATTAATTAGGTCTTTGATAGTTGTCAAAGACTCGACATTTGCTTATAGACTCGGTAGTTGTTAAAGAATCGATACTCAACTAGAGACTTGCTAAATTGTTATAAATTCAATAGTTAATTAGAGACTCAAAAGTAAGTTAGAAACTTGCTAACTATTTTTGGGCTCGCTAACTAGTTGTAAATTCGACAACTAGCTATTGAATTGATAACAAGTTATGATCCCGACATCTACTTGGAAAATTATTAACTAGTTACAAACTCAACAACCATTTAAAGAATTGATAACCAGTTGCAAACTCGATAACTTTTATAATTTTGATATCTAGTCATGAACCCGATAGCCAACTAAAGAATCTCCATCAAGTTACGAACTCGCTAACCATTTGTAAGTTCATCATATGGTTATGAACTCGATAAAAACTTGTGAGTTTGATATTTTGTCATAAACTCGATAACTAATGATGAGTTTGACATCTGTGAACTCGATAACTAGTTATGAACTCAATAACTATATAGAGAATCGTCAACTAGTCACGAACTCGATAACTATTTATGAGTTCGACATCTATTCATAAACTCAATAACTAATTACGAGCTCCCTAACTATTTACGAGTTCGACATCTTGTCATGAACTCGATAACTCATTAAAGGATCTTCTATTAGTTATGAGCTCATTAACTATTTATGAGTTCAACATCTAGTTGTCCATTCTTTTATATCTATACAAAAGGATTCAAATTTTCCTTAACGTTTTCTTAAGTATTTTGAAATTTCATAAATTATACGATACTTTCTTGATTTTTGTATGATATTGTCTAGCAGATAAATGCCCAGAAAGAAGGGCTTGAAATCCTCTCCTGTTTCATAGAAAGGAGACTACAGACTCATTCAATCTTCTATAATTACTCAGGACAAAGTAGACATCATTCTCCAATAATTCAACATTACCTATGTAGAAGCCAGAGTGGCAGGTCCATCCGGAAGGATATGTAATCCTCTAGAAGGCTTCTTTGCTTGCACTCTGATTCATATTTAACATTCGCGATACCTCCCCTTCCTAGAATTCTTTGTTCGATTCTTAGATCATTTGAGAATTGCTCCAATACAATTGTTGCCCAACTCTTATACATATCTGAGCTGCCTTGAGATACTGGCAAGAGAAGCTGACCTCCCCTCACTCGATGCCAAAAATCTTCATTCATTGGTAAATCTTGTTAAACTGGGGAAATAACCAACATTCATCATATATCGCCTTCTTCCTCATCCAAAGACCTTAATAATTAATTTGATCGATAAAACTAAGGATTGAGAAAACCGGTTCTTTTATATTAAGAGCCATGCCCCTAGAATCAAGGGGTCTTTCTCTATCCCTAGTAAGACTTATTGCTTTCTCTCTATTTTTATACTATATTATGATGTGCTCTTACAATAGCTATTATCTTTTAGAGCCTACTTCTAGAA
Organism: Allium fistulosum; assembly: GCA_030737815.1. Taxonomy (NCBI): domain Eukaryota; kingdom Viridiplantae; phylum Streptophyta; class Magnoliopsida; order Asparagales; family Amaryllidaceae; genus Allium; species Allium fistulosum. The sequence goes on along the minus strand of CM060904.1, from coordinate 1,184,121,513 downwards.
GGAAGAATTCTTTGGCCGGTAGTACAATCAGTTCTTTGAGCCTGACATCTCAAACTATGGGAGATAGGCTTGAACTCTTGTCCGAAGCCAACCTTCAAAATACTCCTTGATCCTGGAACGCAAAAAGTGCTCACGGAGCCCCTAATGTTCAAGAAGGATGCTCATGGGAAACAAGCTTTGGTCGTCGCCAGCTTAAACGCTTTTTCTCCTTCTTCTCCATTCAACGTGATTCCTCAGGTAATCTCATATTAGGATATAATATAATTTCCTATATTGTCATCTTATGATTCTTTCTTTGACTTAGGTTCGACTCTTTAAATCTTGATTGTTAAGTTAAAGGAAGCTAACCTTCCTAGTTCCTCCTTGGCTATGACTACTAAAGTCGCTCCCATTACGAATTATATTGTTGATGCCCTCAGTGCTATTGAGAGTCGCAAAAAGATGAAGGATTCTGGCGATCGGTCTGGTGCTTAAATTCGTCCACCAAGAAAAAACGCCAAACTTGAAGATGATTAAACGCTGACTGCTATTACCGAGGATTCGAATGCAGCTATGGCCACCATTAATCAAGGTTCTTGTGTTATTGATTTAAGATTGCCAGACCAAAATCCTAAAAACCAGAAAAAATTTCTCATACCCCAAGTCTTGTTATTGACATCTTGAATTCCTAATCTGCAACCACCATACAACGTTGTTATCAAGAGTCAGACTTGACGACTCCTCCCCTTGAATCTCTTCCTTGTAAAGCTTCGGTTGAAGCCCACTTCAAATTTCAACAATTTTGTTTGCTCAGTCGTCTAGTCCCCATCTATGGCTTCTCTACTACCACTATAGCCTTCTGCCTTTTCTAGAAACTATCTCCATATTCTCTTTCAGTAGCTTCTTATTGTACGTATCTTTACGTGTCTGGCTAATATAAATTTTGGCTCCATATATCTTTATTGATCATAAATTTTATATATTTTAGGTAGCCGAGCACATGTTCTTCCTTCAACAAACATCTCACAAATTTGTCAGCCAAGTTCTAAATTTTAAAGAGCAAATTTCATTGTTGACGAATAGAGTTAGGTCTCTTGAAGGCCAAATCCTTGAAGTCTCGACAATGAGAGATGAGGATACTACTGAAAAGAATAAAATATCCTCCAACTTAGATGAAGAAAGAAAAATGAGGCTAGTGACTGGGGAGAGGGTGAAATCCCTAAAAAGCAAATTTAAGCAGGCCTACATTGAAAATACTCAAATGGTTGCACAATTTACAAGTTTAAAAGATCAACTGGAAAGCAAGGAGGTTGCATTTGTCTATACGAATAACATCATTAAAGATGCTAGAAAGAAAGTGTCCTTCTTTGTAAATCAAACCCTCCCTTAAATAAAAGATCCGTGTTATGAGGAGGTTCTCTTCATTACATATTTTCATGATATTGAAAATTATCTAGAGTTGGACTTCCTTTCACTACAAAAACTGAACGACTGGTTCAAGAGGAAGTTTGACCTCAAACTAGGGAGAGTTTTTGGGTCGCCAAAGGATGAATTCCCAAAAGACGAGGCCATCAATCTTCAGGAACTATTACCTTTTGATGATCCCTTGCCCGAGGAAGATAGAGAAGACGATGATAAGGGTGATTATGGCAAAGAAGGTGATGAAGATGAAGATGATGACAATCCTGGGAAGGATGGGGGAAATGGTAGTAAGGACACTGATGAATCAGGAAGCGGTGGAAATGGATCAGGTGGCCATGACTTGGGCATATCTGCTCATGATGCAGACTTTGCTAATCTTCACGAATTCCAGAATGCCCCTCAAGAAGACACTACATCAAATGATGTCCATGTCCCCTTCCATCATTACAAAGAAAAAACTTAGGCTTCTGCCTTACAGGCTCCCACGGTATATGTATAAAGCTTATCATCTTTAAATGCTTTCAAATATCCGTAGCTTTAGTTAATAAGTCTATTATCTTAGTTAAGGAAAAGAAACAAATATCACTTTGAGGTTTTACACGAGAAAAGCAAGAAGGATGTGTCGCGATTGAATAAATATTGAAAAATTGATTGAAGATCACAATAGTTTATCTAAACGGTATATGAGCCTTCTCATTTAGTTAAATGCATTTAAAAAAAATGAGTAGCCCTACTTTTGAAAAGATCCCGCCTTCATCGAGAAAGAGTCCTGAAGAAGAATGAGAAGTTGACCACACTTTTTTGGATTCTTATCAAGGATAAGGACGCCTTATTGGAATTCCTTTATAAAATCTATACCAAGAATATTTTTACGGACTTTTCCTTTTCGGGGAAAGAGAGTGGGGGTTTACTATGGCATTTGCATAATAGGTATTTGAATGGTTATGGGACTGATCCTTATCTTGGAGAATGCTGAAACCATCCTAGGATTATAACCGTTCCACTTCCCTCCCGTGCTCTTCCTTCGAAGAAGGTCAAGTTCAACAAAGAGACATTTATCTCAATTTTACAAAGGGTCCATATTGTATGAACTTATGTGGCATTATTGTTGTATTATATAATTTAGACAATCTTTATATGTTTTAACGTTCTTATTTCTTTGCAGCTTAATTTGTTTTCTTAAAATACAAATTTTAAGGAACCATTGAGCACTTCTGTTTCAAAAGAACTCTTAAGTAAATTTATCAAGCTAGAAAGGGATTTTAAGGAGAAAACATTAACTCTCAAAACCTTTCGATTAGCAAAATGCTGCTTTCTTAGGGACCTTCAAGAAGTTTACACACAACTTCCCCACCTATATTCTGACTTCTTAGGTGACAAAAAGGATAGTTTACTTAAAGAAATTTGGTCTGATTATGCTAAACTTTTAAATGGGGAAACTAGCTCTCCTGCCAAGAGATGGGATTATCACTGGTTTCCCCTAGTCAATACTCCTCACGGGTTTAGTGTTCCCTTTGACTCTACTTTCCCTATGTCTGTAGGTTCACTCAAAAAAATTAAGACTGTTACTTCCCAAATTAAGGACCAAATGTATTAAACGAGCTGTTGATGTAATTTTAACTTGTACATGCTTATAATATTTTGTTATTTTTAATGAAAGAACATACTTTTCCAAAGTGGTAATTTTTCTTTTGTTATTTTTTTACTAGGGAAAACAACTAACTCTTGCATCCAATGACCCTGACCTCCTCTCTTGACTAGATAAATGAAAACTAGGCTGATGTTAGCTATTGGAAAGCACTCTTCTAAATATGCTTCAGTCATACCATTTTTGGACAACCCAAAAGCGTGTAAATGGTATAACAAATACTATAAGTTAAAGTCAACATTAAGTAGTATAAATGAAATGACCTCAATTTTAGATGAGAAAATCAAAGAGAAAAACAAAGAGATTAAAGAACTGAAAGAGAGCGTAGATATAGTTGGTCGATTCGAACCCCCAGTCCGAAGGATTGAGTTTGATGCAGAAATTGCTCAACTGTATCAAAAAATTGAGAACCTTGAAGTTGACTTGATAAAAGGTCAGACATCATGCTAATCTCTAGAGCTTATTAGAAGTGGAGGCAAATCCAACCTTCCTACTCCTACCTCTACAAGGACAACTAGATCCAAATCCTTAGCTGGTAAAAGGAAAATTTCTTCCTTGTAAAACCTGCCTCCGAGTTTGGATGATAGAGAAATTGCCAAATGGTGCTGAGAATATAACAATGAATGCACACAGTTCCTGAAAGGAAAGTGGGATGAACAAGTTTCAAAATATCTCAATAAATATCAAAGTTAGGTAAAGGAGTTGGGATGCAAGGTGCACACTCTTGAGTAGAGGATTAAAAAAGTAGAGGGCAAGGTCAAAACTTTTAAATGGGGTAATAAAATGCTCGAACTGCGTTAAATATTCAAATTGACTCTGTCGATGATACAAATATTTTCCAGAAGAAGGAGAGGAAACTTAAAGAACTTCTGGATGTGGCAATTCATCATATTACTGTACCTTCCTCAACCGTTGAAGTCTTAAAGGGGAAAGTGTCGGACCTTGAGCCTCAATTGAAAATAATCGAGGTGACGTCGCTTGAGAAATCCCAATTAGATTCCCTTATAGATTATTTTCTTAAAATAATAGTTGATTTTGACTTAAAAATCGACTATTCTTTCTTAGGTCCAGAAATGAACCAAACGTTAAGTAGAGCAGTAGGTTCAGCATATAGATGTTATCGATACTTCTTTTTATATGGGTGTCCCAATCATCTCAAGAATATTCGAAGCCTTCCTTTTTTGCTTAGAGATGCCCCTTCTTCAAGCAAAAGTCATCCATGTCTTCTTGAGGTTGAGGGGAAGGGGAAAGAAAAAGTATACCAACATTATCCGCTCCCTCAACCTCCTCCTCAGGAAGACTTGAATGGCTTTTCTTGATATTTGTAACTTTTTGTGTGTAAATCGATAAATAATTTGTACTTGAATAGTTAATATTTTGAATAAACCTTGTATTTTCTTCCTTATTCTTGTGTTGTATTTGAACTTTTTGAGCTGTTTGATATTTGTGATTCACATTAGAGCTTTAATTTGATTCAATATGATATGTGATCTTTGATTAAGCATAGATTTGTTTGCTTTTTGCTTCGAAAAATGCTTTTAGATAGGCCTTAATTTGAGAGTTGTTTGTCAGGCCTTGCAATATTTGTTTGTCCCTTCCTTGTATGGAAAGAGGCTTTTTACACTTTAGTGTAAAAAACAAATATCTTCTTACCTTTCCAGCTCTCACTTCTCTTTAAATACCTTTTCTTTTGAAAAATATAAAGTAAATAGTGACGACTTCCATAATTTCAAGAATTCTTTCCCAAACTGATTATCTTGTTTTGTAAATGCCAAAGAAATTTTTGAAAATGTTTCTTGTTGAACTATGAAAATTTAAAGTTTGGTTTTGAAAACCACTTTTGGGAATGATTACTGAATCAGCAGAATAAGCCTTCTAAAAATGTGGACCAATTTGCCTTCTTATCCTTCTGGCTGAATGACTGTATAAATGATTCTTCGTTGCTTATTTATTATTACCCTAGCTAGTTTTTCAGAGTACTACTTTCCCTTGGTCTGGGTTTCTTGGATGATTATTCGATGATTTTTCTCTGTCATATGAGATTAAATGAGCATGAAAAATTATCTAACCTTTCCTTTGAAGGTTGCTTTAACTTTGCCATGGGGTAAGATTGATCATTTTGATTGCTCTTTCTCTAGAAAATTGCTTTGGTCCATCTTTACGATGGAATTAGGCTCATTTGATTGATTTTTTTTACAAGGTTGCCATTCTATACCTTTTAGGTAAGGCTTTGGGCTAGTTAGTGCTTTGGCCAGGCCATCTTCGATGGGACCATAGTAGAACCCATCCTACCTCTAGGAGGCGCTTCAAACAGGCCTTATAGACCGAAGGCTATTGGTCTGTGCTTTGGCCAGCCCATCTTAGGCGGGACTAAAGGCTTAATATGTCCTCCCTCTAGGAGGCTCTCTTGACAGGCCTTGTATGCGGGGTCGAAGGCTGATAGGTGCTTTGGCAATGCCATCTTAGACGGAACCAAAGGCTTACTCCATCCTTCCTCTAGGAGGCGCTACAACAATGCCATGTAGGCAGGACCGAAGGCTCGTGGTTCTCTGGCCAAGCTTTATAGGCGTGACTAGAGCCATACTCCGACTTCCCTCTAGGAGGTACTTCAGTCAAGCCTTATAGGCGGGACCGAAAGCTTTTACCGCTTTGACCAGGCCCTTGTTGCAAGATCAAAAGCTTTTCCTTTATTTTTACTTTTCATGAAGCACTTCTCTTTATTAAGCACTTGATCTTTGTAAATACATTGGTCCTTTGCTCTAGTCTTATTGACAAACTCTTGAAGTTCTCCTTTTCCCAAGAAATTTTCGATCATCCCTCTGAGGGCTCGGTAGTGATATGTATTGTGTCCATTCAGTCGGTGCTATTGATAATAGGCTTTTTTGAGATTTCTTTCATTCCCTTTTAGCTTCTTCTTTAAAGGCCAATAGTCCAACCTTTCTTTTGTTAGGAGATAGATATCCTCATAGGAGGTGGTAGGGGAGAGGACTTTAGCAATTCAGGGGTTTCTAGGGAACTGTGTTTTTGGTCCCCATTTGGCTTTTTTACAATATTGGGTAAGCTCATCAATTTTAACAGCAAGCTTTCTCTTTGAAAATTCTTGAGTCCAAACTAGTGTGGAGGAGTGATCAATTACTCCTTGCCACATTTGAGTAAACTTATTAAAGTCTTTTGTTATTTCGTCTTCATAGATGGTTCCTTTAGCTTGGAGATGTATAGCCTTCCTTATCTTTGTGAATGCGTCACTCCTTTTGTTCTCTCCACCCAGAGTGGGATAATATCAAAGATTGGGGTAGATCCTATATGGAATGGATTTATGCTTCAATTATCTGGATCAAAAGGAATTACCCGCCTCTTTTCTGCTAGAGGTTTTAGTGCTAAGTTCCTTAAGTTGGGTACTCGTTCCTCATGGAGTTGAAGGTTACGGGTGACTTGATAAGCTGAATTGGTAAAATTAGGCTTGGAGGATCCTTGCTCGGAGATAGCCCATTTGCTGTTTAGTAGATTATCTGAGGTATAGTAAGCCCTCTTTAAGAATATGCTAGATATGGGAAGTCCTCTTTAGGGATATGTTAGAAGATGGAGAGTCCGGAAAAAAAGTTTTACTTAATTAGTCTCAAAGCAAAGAAATAACGATACAGAGGTTCAAGCCCTCCTTCTAGCGCCAAAATGTTGAACCATTATTTTGGCTTAACTCCGGTAATTTTATACAAGGTGGTATTATTTGAAAATGTTCTACTAATACCCATTAATTTCAATATATCCATAAAGTTGTTCAAAAGTTCAAGTCACATGTTCGAGGGTAAAATAGGCGAGTCACATAAATATGCAATAGTCCCTTGTTTATATGTCAATGGGCAGGATAGGCAATATGCAATAGTCCTTTGTTCTTATGTCAATGGGTAAAACAGGCAATATGCAAGGTAGCTTTTAATTTGAACAAGGGCTTAAGTAGCCTTGAACAAATTTAATAATATGCATGTCCAAATCCATTAGTGTTCAAGTCCAAGTCCAAAGATAAATTCACATGCATGTTAATTATTCAATAATAGTCAAGTATTCACATTCGAGGGAAATATGCTATGCAAAGTTAAATGTCCAAGCCCTTATGTGCAAAAAGTACGAGAGTTGCAATCGGCTCTAAAATCTGTCAAATTGATTTTGGATTTACAACTTACAATTAAGAAAAAGAGAAAGAATCATTCGCCCCTTCCTAAGTGACGATGGGGGTCTATTTATAGAGGTGTCAATCATGTATGATGATTGATACGTGTCATGGCTTAGAATCCAAGGGTTCCGATGGCACCATCCTGATGAAATCTCGACATTCCTTTGTAGAGATTCGATATCACTTGCTTACAGAAGTTCAACAACACGGTCTTCCTTGTAGAAACTTGATAACCTTCACGTCTTTAGAGTTTTGGTACCCTTCACTGTTCGTAAAAACTTGGTAACACTTCTTTGTAGAAACTCAGTATCATTTGTAGAAGCTTAGCAATATAGTTTTATTTTTAGAGATTCGGCAGCCTTCCTTTATAGTTAAATGATTGACATCTTCTAGGGTTGTGGCATCCCTTCTTACATCTTTGTCAACCTTGTTATCTTTAGGCCTGATAGCCTTTATGCTATAGAAGCTTGATATCCCCTGTTCTTTCGGGTCTGTTGTAGCTCAATATCTCTAAGCATTCACTTGTTCGACATCTCTATCACCTTTTAGAAACTCGATATCTTCTCTTTATAGTTAAATGCTCGATATCACCTTCTACTTATAGATGCTTGACAACACTTACTGTTGTTGAGGCTTGATAACAGTTGCTATAACAAAGGCTTGTCATCCCTAGATACTCGTATCCTCCTTTATTCTTTGTTGGGGCTTGCTGACTATTTGGATGCTCAACATTCCTATTATTGTAAAGGTTCGACATCCTCCTCTGCTTTAGATGTTCGACAACCCTTTCGATTATAGAGGTTCATTACCCTTTAAGGACTTGAGACCTCTTCACTGTTTGTTAACCGCTTGAAGTTCGACTTCCTTAGAGATTCAGCACTTGTTAAGTACTTGAACATTCGAAATCGTTCACTGCTTTAAATGTTTGACAACCCTTTGCTACTAGATGTTCGATACCTTCTTATTATTGGTAGAGGCTCGTTATCCTTTTCCAAATGTTGAATGCTTGATAACTTTACTTTCTTTCAGCTCGACATCCCTTGTTATTTCCAAGCTCGACATGTTCTTTCTGGATGTTCAATACTCCTATTTGTATTAACACTTCCTTTCTCTACCCCAGAATTTCAATGCTTCTGAACTCCATAACCAGTTCAATCCTTGTAGGTTGTTCAATCCTATTTATCAAACTCTAGTTTAATTATTTCCTTTTAAGTTTAAGTGATAATCATAATAATACTTTTACTTATTTACTTTTTTTTTTCAAAATCTTCGCTATTAAATCATTTCCACAAAACTAGTAAATTTCCAAAACTATAAAATCTTTTATTTAATTTCATTAGACGTTTCCTTTTTACAAAAATCGTGACATCTTTCTTTAATTAATTTTTTTTCCAAACGGTTCAACTTAACATAGAAAGGTGGTCATATAAACATATCTTTCTAAACTTCTCCTTTAAAAATAAGAAATTTTCACAAAAGTGTATTTTAAAAGAAAATGTGATCTTTTAACTTACTATTATTTTTATTTTAAAGTGTAATATGAATATTTATAAAAGACATTTTCAAGCACTGACCATTTCTTATTTATAAAAGAGACCCAAAAGCTGTGTTTTACATACTTCTCAATTTTCCTTTCAAAAGTTTCATTATCAAAAGCAAAGTACACATAAAGGGCAAGTGCAACAATATGCCGTAAAAAACAAAAGCTTTAAAGCGGTTATGGAAAACTTCTTTTTGTCAAATTCTTTTAATTATAATTTTTAAATAAATTTCGTAAAGTTTGTTTGATCATCTCATAGAAAAACATAACCCACCTTATTTTTACTTTAAAAATATCAAACATCTACTGTTTTTAACTTTTATAAAATATTTCCACTGATTTATTACCTAAACTGGACTAGATAAAAGCACTTAATTTACATAAGCCTAATTACACCTAATAATGCTTATAAGGTTTACGTCCCTCTTCTTTAAACATGGTTAACTCAAATTTATTTTCCAATATAGTGTCTAATCTAATATAGATACATTCCAGCTATAAATTTCATTCAAATGGAGTCTTTGTAACTACTACGGAAAAGAGAATAGGATTTCCACTTTAACTTGGGAGATTTTCCCTAAGTTTGTGAAGTCCTCCTTTCATGTTCACATTTTCGCCTTATCACATCACACTTTAATTATATGGGTCCGATGGTACTAATCTTCTTTAGATCACCCTTAAATCCATAATTTACTTCAACTCATAATTAGTTGCTTATATAAGGGAACAACTACCTTATGAGTCAAAACATATAGGGTGTTATGTATTAGTAAATATACATATTAGAAAATTACATTTATGCTTCCCCGGTCGTGTTAGGCTCAGCTTTTCCCCTCGTTTGGAGATACCCATGGAACCATATAGGGATGTTCATGTCCAAAATCTTAGCTGCCTCCTTTGAGGCTTTCCTAGCAAAATTGCTCATTCTCACTATTTGTTATTAGGAATTATTAGCAACTTTCCCACAGATAGTATTAAATAAGAATAGAGAGAATATGTTTTTCCTGTTATATTTTTATATGTATGAAACCTTTGAAATCATATATGTATATGTATATGTATATGTATATGTATATGTATATGTATATGTATATGCATATGTATATATATTTGAAAATAGTTTGGAATTTTTTTGATAAACCTTTCCAAAATATACAAGTAAGTTCTCTCAATACATATCTAATTCATAAGGAAATCTAAACCAAAGCTCTTATACCATATGTAACTGTAGGAACTGGGCGAGCCCGCAGTGGAAGAAATCAGTGAGATTCGCTTTTTTTACCATTTTAGATCTTTATTGGTCCTATGAAGTCTAATTCATTTAGAACATTTCTAAATTTCTTTTAAATAAAGTTATTATTTTGTTTAAATTTATAAAATAATTTTATTTTATGTATTAATATTATATTATATATATACATAGATTATATACATATGTATGTGCGCATGTGTAACATAGCAAACCGTACAAGGTATAATATGCCTATGTATAAATGCTGGGATTTACACTACAATGGATATGTTAGCTCATCTAGTATACAAATATATCATCCAAATGTATATTTATATACTTCAATCTATGTATATAAAATTTTACAAATACACACACACATAAATTTGTACTTTATTTTGAATGATTATATATATATGAAATTTATAAAATATATGCATATAAATATATATTATGTGTATAAAACATTTAAAGTATACTATAAAATTTAATTATTTATTTTTTTGTAAAACCGAAAGCAAAATCAATTTTTTTGTATAATATATATATATATATATGATAGTTTAATAATAAATATATATATATATATATGTCTAAAAATATATGAATGAAACTTATATATATGTAATATATATATTAAAATATATATGTACACTTACCTAATAATGCTCATGACAAAATTAGATTTTTATTCCTTTTAAATTTAAGTTGAAATTTTCGATTTGAAATAAAATAATAATATTATATATGAAATTATGTTTTGAATTCATAGTTATGTTTTTAATATATTATAATAAATCTAGATGATATTTTAGCATTTGAATATTTCAAAATATATTTTGTAATTTAAAAGCAAATTTAAAATTAAATTTTAACTTTTAGCATTTATATTAATATTTAATTAATGTATATAGAAATAACTTTTTTTGCACTTGAGAGTTTATTAGGTGCGAAACTAATTTTATAAAATTTAAATTATATATTATATAGTGTAATTATTTATTTAAGTGATTTGAATTAAATGATATTTAATATATATATATATATATATATCAAAATTTTATTTTTTATGCCAAAAAATATATCATGTGTAAAACTGCTTGTATGTAATTTTAAAACATATTTTGTTTAGTATAAAGTTTAGTATTTAAATTATAGAGTTTATGTTATTTAAATAATGTATACTAAATTCATTTAAATAATAAAAAATCAATTTTTTTATCTTAAGTCATGAGCATCATGGCATATATATGTCAATTTTTTTTAAATTTATTTAAGCGTCTAAATAAACAACCATCTTGAATGTGACGACACACAAATATACTAGAATCGTCACCTAACTAATAAAGCAATATATTATATATAAATTATCTAAATATTTAAATATAATCATAGATTGGATAATTACCATTCACCAATGCCAATGTACCATAATTGAAGCGTTGAAACAAACTCCTAAATCAAGTTTCAATTCCGAAGGTGTTATCTCTCGAAATACATACCACCGACTATCGAATAGTATTTTATTTGATTTGTGCTTGGACAATAGAGCAGGAGGAATGCAGAATTCGACAAGATCAAAGAGGGATAAGGGCTTAAAAGGTTATAAAAGAAAGTGGGTAGAGATGCTTTTGTAGAGGAAGAAATGTGGAGAGAAGTTAGGATCAAAATCTACATTTCTCTCTTACTCTTTCTTTTGTCGTACCCAATTAACCCTCCCTTTTAACCATCACATGGCCACCCCTGTGCTCCATTATAGCCAAACCAACAAGCCTCCTACATGGGCTTCAAACCCATTTAAAGCCTGATGTTTAAGCCAAAAATGGGTCAAAACCCAAGATTGAGTTGTATGGAACCTATGAGACCTTGATCAAGCAGACAGTAATGAAAATAACATAAATAAGTAAAGGTGTCACAAGTTTTTATTGTGGTTTGGCAATCTATGACCTACGTCCACTTTATAGTTTTATTGATTGTTGATTTTACAGAGTTTGTCTAAGATTGCAAGAGAATTAAAGAGAGAATAAGTCGTTAGTATAGGGGTTAGACAAATTCTAAGTCATAGAATTGCCTAGTGTAGCTACCTTGGTAACTATTGTGTGGAGGAAGAAGATGAAGAAGAGGTAGAGCTTCCGCGTAGTTACAGCAGAAATCAGATCCCTTTCTAGTTGCAGGTAGGTTTGTATTTATAGGGGAAATCATCATGTCGGGCCAGAAATCCACCTGGGGCAAACTCTAAACATTGGCTCAAAGTCACATGCAAAATTGTAGATCTTCACGAATTAACGAAACATGTCGGTACCGACTTAAACATGTCGGTGCCGACATTTCTTTAGTTCGAATCACCTCGAACTTTCTTGCATCCTTCTTCCTACTTCATTTTGCGACATTCCATGTTGTTTCTCTCGATTGTTGGTTGATTTTGATGATCGTTCCTTTATTGCTTGGTTTATTTTTCTGTTTTAACTGTTAACTCTTCGATTCTTGGAATAGGTCATCCAAAACACTTGGAAATCAATTGGACACATATAGGAAGAATATATAACAACTCATATGAAGTTGTGGTGGAAGGATGTCGAGCAAAAACATTTCATCATAAACAAGTCGTCCAAAACAAGTCGCTATAAAACATGTCGGTATAAAACATGTTGGTGCCGACATGTTTCCTTAGTGTATTTTTGGTTGAAGCTTTCTTAATCTATTTACTTGCTTCATCTAAGTATGCTTGCCAATTTTCAAGTCATCTCGTCTTTGTCTAGCTTGGGGTCATCCAAAGGTTGGAGTGCTTGGAGTCCGACCTAAGAGTTTTGTGTGTTATACCTGTGTTATACTTGCTTGGAGTCTAACCTGAGAGTTTTGTATGTTTGACCCGAGTTCTGCTCAGTAATGATTGTAGAGTATGCTAGTATATGATTTTTGTTTGATGATAATAAACACACACACACATATATATATATATATATTCGTTTAAATGTATTTGTTATTGTACTATTTTATTTTCCACATAATTAGCAAATATTTGTTGAATACAATAAATAACACAGAATTCATATTCGAAAAAATATTTTATTCAAACAAATATTTTAATACAATTCAAATAGTACAAATTTGAGCTCTCACTACATTTACACATTATCAATTACAATACAATTTCGATCACATCACAATTTTTCAATTTACATATTACTCCTCACTACATATTCACTCAACACTCGTGTTTTTATCTTCAACTATGTTCCAGCTTGAATCCAGCATCCGAGCTATCTGCAAAATAAACACTAACGCGGTAAAATTGAAAAAGAAATATTTTGTTGTTCAAATTAAAGTGTGTTTTTTTGAAAATGTTGTTTGCCTTAGTTATTTGGGTTGTTCGTCATTTATTTCTTTTGAATTCATCTACACGAACAACTTGTAACATGCACAGTGTGTCACTGTACATGCCACAAGGCCGTGCACACCGATATACACTTGCGTGTTAGAACTACAGGGACAAGTGAGCACAAGGTCAAACCCGAGCCAAAGCTGGATTCAACTCAGGTGCAATACAAAAACAAAAATAGAATGGTCAAGTACAAGTTTCAATGAATAGAACAAACTTCAACATACTTGAACCAGACCTCACATATAAATTTCAGAGAATACAAAAGCACCATAACAGTACACATGAAGCTCATATGCAAACTTCAATAGGGCAGTGCACATGAACCTGAACCAAAGACCAGCTCATATGTACACAGTAAATTGTGAGAACAAAGAAATGCAACCGGACCTCATATGACAACAAAATGCACAACTCAATAATGACTATACACATGAATGCATATGTAAAGATCCAAAAACTCAGCCTTCGAAAATCAGCATCCGTACCTCACTTGTACTCAAAATTTCGTAGATTCAAACGCCGAATCTGGTTCTCCGGAGCTTATAACACCATCAAGTACAACAACACAGCGGAATAAAGAAATAGATGATATCATATACAACTCCAATGAATACAATATCCAGAATGATATACAACAATGATATCAATATGATACAACAATATCAGAGATAACTGATGATACAATGCTACATCGGAAATAACAATAATGGAAGAGATCAGTCCAAATGATCTACAAAAGAGAATGACTCCAAATACTCCAACATCAGTTCGAACCACCATCATGATGCACAAAGATGAGCAACGTCAGTCTTCAGTAAACTCCAAACACTGAACTAGCTCCAACTAGTCTACTAAACCTGAATATCTGAAAACCCCAACTCTAGACTGCCCGTGTGGAAAATTATGGGCACCCAGAGTTTAGGAAGGGAACAATAAACTCCGAGTCAGTCGTGGGACTGGTGTGAGTAACAAAAACAGTTTATCTTCAAACGAACTACAAAAAAATTTTAAACATTGAAACCCGCAATGCTTTTGTAAAATGAAACTACCATAAGACCTCCCACCACACACATAATGCAAACGTAGACTTGGAGGAGATTGCTTCTTATGTTAGTCAAATATGCCTACTACGCGAAAGAAAACTCTTTTGATATTATTACTAGTGCATAATGTACAAGATCATTTCGAAAATACAATATTAATCTTAGCCAGCATAGGTACCATTATATTATGCCTGCTATAGCTGCCGCCTGAGGAGACAGGTTATACAATTGCAATCGTAAAGGTTCGTATTGTTTCTTTGGATTTCCAACAAATGGTCAGGCTAAGGAACTTCCTACCGCCACATGGGATCGCCTCTGGCTGGACGTCCCGAGAGACAACTGCTCTCTGCCAACACAAGGCCGGTTACCCCTGTAACTAGGTAACTCACGAATATGCCACCCCCCGGTCCTTTGGGACCTTTATCCGAGGCGCCTCGATAAACACACAATCACACAATAAATGAGATCGGAGTATCCACATAGGTTAAATACCAGGGCTCCATACCTGATACCACCCTTTTCCAGAAGGAAATGACATACCCTAAATGGCGCGACCCTCAAAACCTTGCCGCATATTCCTGTTTCGACCATTTTCGGGGTGTGAGGTCTGATGAATTCTCGTCTACAGAGCTACGCTTTTTCACAAAGCCACGCTTTGATCACAATTGATCAATAAATGATCAACACACATCAACACTCAGCATGCCACATTACCAAATTGGGAGTATATCGCTGATAACCTTCAACTACATAACCTCTGAGCTCGTACGTCTCAGAGAAGGGTGTTAAGCTAAGAGAATAAATTCTCCGCCACCAACAGAAATGTATTTGAAAGAAATCAGTTTTATATCTCAAAGTGTAATGTCAGACATGTAACCATACAAGTCTGTTCCGAGTTCGAACAGAACCGAAGGCACTTCTGAAGAAGCCCTTGCAATCCGGGTATTCACAATCCCGATCGGACTTCCCATCACTTAGGGAATCTCTATACCGGGAGCTACCCAGTGTAGAGACAATCGATAGATTATCTTATCGTTTTCGCAAACACCCGGTCTTCAACACCGGTCTTCAAATGCTATCCATATACGACGTATCACTTATTTGGAATGGGTTATGTGACACAAAGGTCCTCTCCCGGCTGAACCGAATAGTGAGCGTAATATTCAAAAACAAATGGATAATGGGATTTCAATTAAGTCACAACTTATTACCCAAAACTTTTCTTTCAAATGGTTTAAACAAATTACCATTTTAAATCTGTTAAAAATAAACAGATTCAATTCATAGCTTTCAAAAAGAATTCACTCATAACTTGGAAAACCATTTTTCAATCCAAACTTGAAATTCCTTTAACTTAAATTGGGATTTCATTTCTTATATGAAAACTTTTATCATTTGAAAACAACAGTTTTCATTTCGGAAAATCTGATTCATTTATACAAGTTAAAGTCCTTGGGTTAAATTCAAATTCTCAAAACCATACTTTTAAAATGGTTTAAATTCATATAAAACACATTTATAACTGGTATGGTCTTTTAGACCATAGTTTCCAATTATTGAATTCAATTTCAAATATTGAATTCAAATTTAAATCAAATCATTTAGATTTCAAATTTTATTAAATCATTTGAACTCATTTTCAAAAGCTTTCAATTCCAATTCCAAAACTATTTTGGATTCAAGAATTCAATCTTTACAATTGTCAAAAATCTGTGACTTAACTGATTTCCACGTGAAATCCATATTGGTGTGTGTATGGTGTAGTCCAGGGGTTTTACACAATAGTGCAACAACATTCAATCATCACAGATAAGATATAGAAATATAGTTGATAAGCGGTATAAACCATAACGCTTATCTTCCATTCACAGATCACAGATAGATATATATCACAGATAATAAATTACATCCTAGGGAATTAATTACATTCATCCTAGAGAAACAGATCACAACATAAATCAGAATATATCACAAAGCATCATATATCAGAGATATTAGACAATTCAATATCTAAAACAATTCAAACATCCATAGATAGGATCAATTTAATTGTCTGATTAACTTAAATCAGATTAATTACTTATGAATTACTAATCCTGGTTAATTAACATTCATAAATTACAAATTATTTTGATTAAGTTTTCTTTAATCATTTATCAATTAACCATTAATACTAAATTAATTAACCTTTAATTATAATTCATCAACCTTTAATTATTTAATTCACCATTTAATTAATTATCTTTAATTAATTACTTTAATTAATTATTCCTCAATTAATTATCATTCCTTAATCACCTTCATTAATTAATTAACCTTTAAATTTATTTAATTATTCTCAATTTAATTTCCTTAATTAATTTGCCACATTAATTAATTACCTTTAATTAATT
This sequence comes from Allium fistulosum, assembly GCA_030737815.1. Classification (NCBI taxonomy): domain Eukaryota; kingdom Viridiplantae; phylum Streptophyta; class Magnoliopsida; order Asparagales; family Amaryllidaceae; genus Allium; species Allium fistulosum. The sequence goes on along the minus strand of CM060904.1, from coordinate 1,184,104,707 downwards.
ACCTTTAATTAATTACAATAAGTGATTATTCTTAATTATCTTTATTTATATCAAAATCTTTAATTAATAACCTTACCATTTATCATTATTAACACATTAATTTATTCAAGAAATTAAGGTTCATCAAAATATCAATTTATCTTAATTAATTTCATTATTTATTTAAAATAATTTATTAAGAAATAATGTCATAAATTAATTTAAATTAAAACTTAATTATTTCCAAAATAATTAACTCAAACCGTTGCTAATCCCATTTTCTCTTAAAACAATTATTTTTAAAAGAATGATTTAAAACATGTTTAAACATTTTCCTTTTGAAAACACATTATTTTAATAACCTTAAAACTTTTAAACATTTTAAAACTTGTTGCAAACATTTTGCTTTTTTCTTGGAAAACTTGTTTAACATTTTCTTTACCTTTATTTAACTTCACAATCCTAAGCCCAATACCTACATTAATAACAATGCCAAACAGTTTGGGCCGAAGCCCAACCCAAATACACCGAACATCCACTCCCTTCTTCCCCAAAAACTTTGCTGAACCCACTACATTTCACCTCCATGAATACATACCAAAATCGAACGGCGACACATCGCCTGAAACAACACTCCCTCGAATCAACGTTGACAATCGCCGAACCCAAAACATCACTCATCCTCCAACGCGACGATGAACAACCCATCGCATAGCAACATACTGCCTGAAACCACGTGCACTGATACGCGTGCACGTGTACGAACTTCGCGACCAACTTCCGGCATCGCCGCAGCCACCTAAGCGTCATCGGTGACTACCCAGATCAATTCGAATGACCCAATATACGTAAATTTGCCTAAACCACAATCGAGAGAATTCGAGTGAAAAACTCCAAACCTAGAAACAACAAATAGGAACTACCACTTGAAACCTGTCAACATCTCGTGTGCGACGCCTCGACCACCGGAGTTCGTGCAACTCCTGCCACCACCTCATCTACACCCCAGCTTCCATCAACTTAAGGCACGAGCAACTCGATCGATCAGAGGGAAAGAACAAATCAAAATATTCAACCCAGTAAAAACTAGGGTTACAGACCCAAATCCACGTCGCTCTCCTCCACAACGATTTGATTAATCTTCTTGGCATTTTTCCCTTTGTCTACGATCATCAAACTAGCTTTAGACGAAACCTCGAGTCCTCCCTACCCCTCTGTCGCCAGAGGTTGCCTCAAATAAGACTTCCAGTTAAACCCAAAATGCAACCTCAATGCTTTATTAAAAATAGAAATTTTGGTTTTAAAAATCAAGTTTTAGTCTTAGCTTTTGATTCATATACCTGAATTTATAAACCACTAACTTTGAATTTTGACTAAGTTATGGTTTTGTTTAGTCTTTTTAAAATCCAGAGATATTTCCAGGATGTTTTATCTTATATAGATTCTTAATCTTTAACATATGTTATAACAACCAAGATTTTGTTTTAACACTAAGTTATATCAGAAATTTAGATCAAGAGAATATGAGTTTTGAATTAAACTTGGGTCTGGGAACAAAACAGGAAACAAAAATACGCAACAGTGTATTCATACTTATGTAAACTGTAACGATCGGGTTTTCGCGTTCGAAAATCGACATCCATACTTTACATCGTACTCGAATGCCGTAGATTCGACCGTTCAAATCCGAGTCGCCGGAGCTTATGACAACATTAAGTAAACAACACAGCGGAAAAGGAAAGGAATATAGATATAAAACATCTGATACAATATCCAGATACAACAATGATACAATGAATATCTATATACATCAGAGATATGATACAAGAAATAGCAGCGGAAAAGAAAAGATAACATCAGCAGCGGCACGATATCAATAGAAGTGATAACTCCAAAATGATCTTCAGACAAGAATGAATCCACAACTCCAAGATAAGCAACTCCAATGAATGAACTAGCTCCAGATAATCTACTAAACCTGAATATCTGAAAAACCCAACTCTAGACTGCCCGTGTGGAAAATAGTGGGCACCCAGAGTTTAGGAAGGGAACAATAAACTCCGGATCAGTCATGGGACTGGTGTGAGCAACAAAAACAATTTATCTTCAAACGAACACAAAAGGCTTTTAAACATTGAAATCCGCAATGCTTTTGGAAAATGAAACTACCATAAGGCCTCCCGCCACACACACAATGCAATCGCAGAATTGGAGGAGATTTCTCCTTATGATAGTCAAACATGCTTACTACGCCAGAAAAACTCTTTTGATATTATTAATAGTGCATAGTGGAAAACCATTTCGAAAGTATAATATCAATCTTAGCCAGCATACAACCATTATTGTATGCCTACTATAGCTACTACGTTCAATAGCAGGTTACCGCCACATTCCATAGCAGGTAATACAACTAAAACCGTACAGGGTTCGTATTGTTTCTTTGGATTTCCAACAAATGATCAGGCAAAGGAACTTCCTTACCGAAATAGAAACGCCTCTGGAAAGACGCCCCGGATCCTAACCGGATCTCTGCAAACAAAAGGCCGACGCTACCTCACGCTGTACAGCTATAACTAGGTAACTAACACACTGACGCTACCTCACGCTGTACAGCTGTAACTAGGTAACTAACACACGAGTCATGTCATCCCCCGGTCGTTACCGACCTTTATCCGAGCGCTCGATAACCAACACCACACATAATAAATAAAGTGTATCCACATGAGTAAGTATCTGGGCTCCATACCATGATACCAACCTTTATCCAGAAGGAAATGACATACCCTAGGGGCGCTACCCCTACAAGCCTTTGTCGCAACATTCCTGTTTCGACCATTACCGGGTTGTGAGGCTCGACGAAGTCTCGTCCACAAAACTATGTTTTTTCACAAAGCCACGCTTTTTCACAAAGCCACGCTTTGACCAACAAATGATCATCAGCACTTCGTATGCCACATTACCAAATTGGGAATGTATCACTAGTAACCATCAACTACATAACCTCTGAGCTCGTACGTCTCAGAGAAGGGTGTTAAGCTAAGAGAATAAATTCTTTGCCACCAACAGAAATGTATTTGATAGAAACCAGCTTTACATCTCAAAGTGTAACGTCAGACACACATCCATACAAGTCTGTTCCGGGTTCGAACAGAACCGAAGGCACTTCCAAAGAAGCCCTTGCAATCTGGGTATTCACAATCTCGATCGGACTTCCCATCACTTAGGGAATCTCTATACCGTAGCTACTCAGTGCAGAGACAATCGATAGGTCATCCTATCGCTCTTGCAAATACCCGGTCTTCACCACCGGTCTTCAAATGCTATCCATATCGTCGTATCACTATTCGGAATGGGATATATGACACAAAGGTCCTCTCCCGGCTAAACCGAATAACGAGCGTAATTAAAAATCATATGGATACTGGGGTCTCAGTTAAATCACAGCTTAAAGCCCAAAACTTTTCATTCGAATGGTTAAAACAAATTACCATTTCCAACCTTTTAAACAAAAAGATTCATTTCAAAAACCTTCAATGGTTTAAACAATTTCCACACTTTTAATCTTTTTAAACAAAAAGATTTATTTCACAAAGTTAACCCCATTCACAAAGATCCATTCATGGATTTCAAAACAATTTCCATTTCAATTGATTAACTCATTAAATCTTTAAATCAAGATTTAACTTATAGCTTTCAAAACTCGTTTCCAAAGATTCATTCATAGTCTTCCAAAACAATTCCATTTCAAGTTAGATTAACTCATCCGGTCTTTGAAATCAAAGACTCGTTTCATAGTTTTCAAAACATTTCAATTCCATTTCGAACTTGAAATTCTTTCAACACAATTTGGAAATCCTTTCTTAAAATGAAAGCTATTATTATTTGAAAACAAATAGTTTTCGTTTCAGAAAATTCCAGTTATATTTACACGAGTTAAAACCTTTGAATTAAATTCAAATTCTCAAATCAATACCTTTAAAATGGTTTAACCCATATATAACTTGTACAACATCTTTAATCCCTAGTTTCAAATCATAGGATTCAATTTCAAACTTGAATTCAAATTTAAATCAGATTATTTAAATTTTCAAAACTCGATTAAGTTATTCAAAATAACTTTTATCTTTGAAATTCCATTTCAAAAGCTTTTCACTTTAAACCCAAATTTCCAATTTCAAAATCAATTGAAATTAAAATTTCAAGTTCAAAACATCAAATTTAAATTAAACTGTGACTTAACCGATTTCCACGTGAAATCCATATTTGTGTGTGTATGGTGTAGTCCAGGGGTTTCACACAAAAGTGCACAACATCAATCATCACAGATATAACGATAAGCGGTATAATCGTAACGCTTATCTTCATTCACAGATTCATAGATAAAATAAATTTATCAGTCACAAAGATTCACTATTACAATTCGATGTGGGTTTTGGATAACCAACTGGAATCCGACTCCCTGTCGCATCAAAATTCAAGTGTCGTTTACGGGTCAAGGGTTTTTATATTCACATAGTAATATATCACAGAAACAGAAATCACAGATATATATATCACAGACAAATAAATTACAGATCACAACACAAATCAGGATGTATCACAAAGCATCATATATCAGGGATATCAAACAATTTCAACATTCACTAGAATCCAAACATCCAGATTCGCGAAAGTCCCCTCCAATCAAAATCGAGCAACCTCGCCACAAACTGAAACTCAGACCCGTTCGAAAATCCTCCTTAATTACTTTGAAATCAATTTATTATAATTATGAAAAAGCTTTAATGTTAATTAACTTTTAACACTTTACCTTAAATTCATTGTTTAGTTAAAGTATCAATTAGATTTTAAACATGGTTAAGTATTTACTTGGTTAATTAAAACTTGAAACAAATTCTTACTTAAAATAGCCAACATCAGTTACTTCATAAATACTAAAGTTTACTTAATATTATAACCTAAAACTTATTGGCTTAACCCATTTTTTTGAAGCAAACCCGAGAATGCTCCCAATTCACTCGAGTAGCCATTCGAGTTTTCCACCGTTCCTCCCGAGACATTCCTCTTCCTCACGTACCTTTCTCTTTTTTTTCTTTACTCTTTTAAGTTTAAAGTTAAAACCTCAACAACAGGACCCTCGTGCTCACCCAGGTCTCACTCGAGGCAATACACCACTTTACTCGAGTAACAACTCAAGGTTACTCCCTCAACAAACAACGTTGACACGAACCCATGTCGTACACGTGCACGGCGTCTCTCCGCCGCTCCAGCAAGCTCCGGCGCCTCCAACAGGTTGCGATACCCCCCTACGTTCGAAAATCAAACTCGATTCGAAGAAAATAACTCGAAATCAAATTTTGGCATCTCGAGTCGAATTGTAACCCAGACGCCACCACAAACTCACCTCGCCAGCGTTCCTCAGACCTCCGAAGAAGCTCCGACTCCGTCCATACCACCCCAACACCCCACTCTACCATTACCTGGAGCACCACGCAACTCGATGCTTCGGCGGAGACGATCTCGTCTCGTTACAGACAGGAAAAAAAACTTGAAGATAAACCCTAAATCGATCTCGTATTCAAAACTCACGCAATAGAAAAATTTTCTGTTAATTTTCACGAAATCCCTGATGTTTATACTTGCTTTATTTCAAGTTACAACCTTTATTATTGATTAATTCACTGGGAATTGAGAAAAATGCAAATTTCATTCACCTTCAAACTGCTCTCGAATTTCTTAATTAAAAATCCATCCTTTTGCTTTAAAAATCATGATTTGATGTATAGATTCAATATACAATCTTGAATCAGTATTTTGCAACAATCGAATATTACAAATTGTCACTTGGTTTACCTGTACATAAATATTACAGTGAAGTGCTTGATGAAAATGATTGTAATCAACCTTTAAAAATCTTAGTTTAAGTTTAGCATCTTGTTTTGTTGAGAATCAAAGCTTAGAGATGATTTAAGTAAGAATAAATTGAGTTTGATCAAAATATGGAGCCTGTACCAAATTCAGAATCACAGAGCATCTCAAAACATATGCAACTGAAGCATAAACAAACAGTTTATAAATGAAGATCGAACTGTTTAATTAACTCTAAAACTCTTAAAAATTAATTTTACTCACTTGTATTTTTCCAGAAAATACTTTAACAAATTATACTTAAATTTGTTTTCAAAACTTAAATCATGGTCGTGCAACGGATTTTTACTTAGATCTCGAAGCCTAAAATTTATTCGAGGACGAGCTCTTAGTTTCTGGAACAGGTTTTACAGCCTGTATTCTTAAAACAGAGGTGTACCTAATCAACAAACATGCACAGCCACACACCTATGTATATATATATATATATGGTATACATTCAAGCAGATTCACAACCTATACTTCAACCATGCATCAAATCATAAATCAGATCAAAGGTAAGGTTTGCTCACATTGTTTTCCAGAGAAGAAGAATAGAGTTGATGAAGAACCAGACTTGAACATTTGCAAGTTGATATCTTTCTTTTCCTTTTATTGATCTCTGATTTGTATAAATTAAATAGTTGTTTTAAGTTATATTTTGTTTGAGTTTTGATGATGGTATACTTTAGTTTTTTATTTCTTTTTCACAGCTCAGAATAATCGAGACTGAGGTGAGAAAGTAGATGTATATGGAAATGAGTTACTGGGTATGCAATTTGTACAGGTGATAATTTTTGGTTTGTACAAAAATAGGCAGGGATATTTTTTCCTTTAGGTGGCTGAGATGATTTGTCTTGTGTACTAAAGATGAAAACATTCATTACCTTGTACCATTAACCTTATTTTATTTGCTTCTTTCGGCTGTTACATGTTTGAGAAAACATGATGGCTTCTATACCTTGTGTATTTGTATTTCTTTATTATTCAAGTGTTCAAGAATATATATACATTTGTTTATCTACTGGTTTCATTCCCAAGTGTACAAGCTTCTTTTACAAGCTTCATTTGTTTATACTTGAATGTATATAATGTTGTTTTAGTTATTTGTATTAGTTTAACTTAGGTTGCATACTTGTCTTTATACTTAATTGAATATATTTTATTTTGTTTTATTTCTATTTGTACTATTTGTATTGATTTAATAACATGAGGTTAAAATATATATTTACTTTATATCTTATATAATTTGTATTTTTAAACCATTTATTTTAGATTTAAACCATTTCACAAATTTTATTCAAAAATTCTTTAAATTATCAATTTAAATTTATATAAAATTCGGGGTCGTTACAGACTTCCCCCTTAAAAGAATTTCGTCCTCGAAATTTGCCAGGGAGACACAAAGATAGGTGAAGAATATTTCATCAAATCAAACCGAATATCTATTCTGCATTTGGCTTACCAAATCAGAATATCAAGAACGAATCTGTTTAACACTTCACAAAATACTCGGGTTATCCAGATCTACGAAATATGCAGGGGCATCAGTTAGCTCAAAAGGATAACTAACCATTCATAGAATATATCCGGACCCAAAGAATAGATAGACATATGGATACAATTTCAAAATTTTCAGTTTAGAATTAAAGTATACCTATCAACCATAACAAACAAAGCAATCAATACATCCAAACAAACAATTTTGGCTCAGTTGGAGTTTATGTCCCATATTAATATATCGAATTTTCTTCCTGGATCTACCAAAAATAATCGAAGAATTGAGAAAAGATGACGAACAAAGAGATGGATAGACAAAAAGATTGCTTCCTCGTTGTTACAGGGTATCGACCATTTATAGTCGTATTCCCCTGTCCTCTATCTCATCCTCTTCTCGCACTCATACTCACTATCAGTAGATAGCAAGAGAATTTACTGAGGCATTCAGACGGATATCTGAGACTTACTCATTCTAGGGTATACTTCACCCCATCTCTAATGAGCTACTTAATGTGTTATACTCCTGAGCTAAAGTTCAACCTTAGCTCTGATACCAAATGTAACGATCGGGTTTTCGCGTTCGAAAATCGACATCCATACTTTACATCGTACTCGAATGCCGTAGATTCGACCGTTCAAATCCGAGTCGCCGGAGCTTATAACAACATTAAGTAAACAACACAGCGGAAAAGGAAAGGAATATAGATATAAAACATCTGATACAATATCCAGATACAACAATGATACAATGAATATCTATATACATCAGAGATATGATACAAGAAATAGCAGCGGAAAAGAAAAGATAACATCAGCAGCGGCACGATATCAATAGAAGTGATAACTCCAAAATGATCTTCAGACAAGAATGAATCCACAACTCCAAGATAAGCAACTCCAATGAATGAACTAGCTCCAGATAATCTACTAAACCTGAATATTTGAAAAACCCAAATCTAGACTGCCCGTGTGGAAAATAGTGGGCACCCAGAGTTTAGGAAGGGAACAATAAACTCCGGATCAGTCATGGGACTGGTGTGAGCAACAAAAACAATTTATCTTCAAACGAACACAAAAGGCTTTTAAACATTGAAATCCGCAATGCTTTCAGAAAATGAAACTACCATAAGGCCTCCCGCCACACACACAATGCAATCGCAGAATTGGAGGAGATTTCTCCTTATGATAGTCAAACATGCTTACTACGCCAGAAAAACTCTTTTGATATTATTAATAGTGCATAGTGGAAAACCATTTCGAAAGTATAATATCAATCTTAGCCAGCATACAACCATTATTGTATGCCTACTATAGCTACTACGTTCAATAGCAGGTTACCGCCACATTCCATAGCAGGTAATACAACTAAAACCGTACAGGGTTCGTATTGTTTCTTTGGATTTCCAACAAATGATCAGGCAAAGGAACTTCCTTACCGAAATAGAAACGCCTCTGGAAAGACGCCCCGGATCCTAACCGGATCTCTGCAAACAAAAGGCCGACGCTACCTCACGCTGTACAGCTATAACTAGGTAACTAACACACTGACGCTACCTCACGCTGTACATCTGTAACTAGGTAACTAACACACGAGTCATGTCATCCCCCGGTGTTACCGACCTTTATCCGAGCGCTCGATAACCAACACCACACATAATAAATAAAGTGTATCCACATGAGTAAGTATCTGGGCTCTATACCATGATACCACCCTTTATCCAGAAGGAAATGACATACCCTAGGGGCGCTACCCCTACAAACCTTTGTCGCAACATTCCTGTTTCGACCATTACCGGGTTGTGAGGCTCGACGAAGTCTCGTCCACAAAACTACGCTTTTTCACAAAGCCACGCTTTTTCACAAAGCCACGCTTTGACCAACAAATGATCATCAGCACTTCGTATGCCACATTACCAAATTGGGAATGTATCACTAGTAACCATCAACTACATAACCTATGAGCTCGTACGTCTCAGAGAAGGGTGTTAAGCTAAGAGAATAAATTCTCCGCCACCAACAGAAATGTATTTGATAGAAACCAGCTTTACATCTCAAAGTGTAACGTCATACACACATCCATACAAGTCTGTTCCGGGTTCGAACAGAACCGAAGGCACTTCCAAAGAAGCCCTTGCAATCCGGGTATTCACAATCTCGATCGGACTTCCCATCACTTAGGGAATCTCTATACCGTAGCTACTCAGTGCAGAGACAATCGATAGGTCATCCTATCGCTCTCGCAAATACCCGGTCTTCACCACCGGTCTTCAAATGCTATCCATATCGTCGTATCACTATTCGGAATGGGATATATGACACAAAGGTCCTCTCCCGGCTAAACCGAATAACGAGCGTAATTAAAAATCATATGGATACTGGGGTCTCAGTTAAATCACAGCTTAAAGCCCAAAACTTTTCATTCGAATGGTTAAAACAAATTACCATTTCCAACCTTTTAAACAAAAAGATTCATTTCAAAAACCTTCAATGGTTTAAACAATTTCCACACTTTTAATCTTTTTAAACAAAAAGATTTATTTCACAAAGTTAACCCCATTCACAAAGATCCATTCATGGATTTCAAAACAATTTCCATTTCAATTGATTAACTCGTTAAATCTTTAAATCAAGATTTAACTTATAGCTTTCAAAACTCGTTTCCAAAGATTCATTCATAGTCTTCCAAAACAATTCCATTTCAAGTTAGATTAACTCATCCGGTCTTTGAAATCAAAGACTCGTTTCATAGTTTTCAAAACATTTCAATTCCATTTCGAACTTGAAATTCTTTCAACACAATTTGGAAATCCTTTCTTAAAATGAAAGCTATTTTATTTGAAAACAAATAGTTTTCGTTTCAGAAAAATCCAGTTATATTTACACGAGTTAAAACCTTTGAATTAAATTCAAATTCTCAAATCAATACCTTTAAAATGGTTTAACCCATATATAACTTGTACAGCATCTTTAATCCCTAGTTTCAAATCATAGGATTCAATTTCAAACTTGAATTCAAATTTAAATCAGATTATTTAAATTTTCAAAACTCGATTAAGTTATTCAAAATAACTTTTATCTTTGAAATTCCATTTCAAAAGCTTTTCACTTTAAACCCAAATTTCCAATTTCAAAATCAATTGAAATTAAAATTTCAAGTTCAAAACATCAAATTTAAATTATCTATGACTTAACCGATTTCCACGTGAAATCCATATTTGTGTGTGTATGGTGTAGTCCAGGGGTTTCACACAAAAGTGCACAACATCAATCATCACAGATATAACGATAAGCGGTATAATCGTAACGCTTATCTTCATTCACAGATTCATAGATAAAATAAATTTATCAGTCACAAAGATTCACTATTACAATTCGATGTGGGTTTCGGATAACCAACTGGAATCTGACTCCCTGTCGCATCGAAATTCAAGTGTCGTTTACGGGTCAAGGGTTTTTATATTCACATAGTAATATATCACAGAAACAGAAATCACAGATATATATATCACAGACAAATAAATTACAGATCACAACACAAATCAGGATGTATCACAAAGCATCATATATCAGGGATATCAAACAATTCAACATTCACTAGAATCCAAACATCCAGATTCGCGAAAGTCCCCTCCAATCAAAATCGAGCAACCTCGCCACAAACTGAAACTCAGACCCGTTCAAAAATCCTCCTTAATTACTTTGAAATCAATTTATTATAATTATGAAAAAGCTTTAATGTTAATTAACTTTTAACACTTTACCTTAAATTCATTGTTTAGTTAAAGTATCAATTAGATTTTAAACATGGTTAAGTATTTACTTGGTTAATTAAAACTTGAAACAAATTCTTACTTAAAATAGCCAACATCAGTTACTTCATAAATACTAAAGTTTACTTAATATTATAACCAGAAACTTATTGGCTTAACCCATTTTTTTGAAGCAAACCCGAGAATGCTCCCAATTCACTCGAGTAGCCATTCGAGTTTTCCACCGTTCCTCCCGAGACATTCCTCTTCCTCACGTACCTTTCTCTTTTTTTTTCTTTACTCTTTTAAGTTTAAAGTTAAAACCTCAACAACAGGACCCTCGTGCTCACCCAGGTCTCACTTGAGGCAATACACCACTTTACTCGAGTAACAACTCAAGGTTACTCCCTCAACAAACAACGTTGACACGAACCCATGTCGTACACGTGCACGGCGTCTCTCCGCCGCTCCAGCAAGCTCCGGCGCCTCCAACAGGTTGCGATACCCCCCTACGTTCGAAAATCAAACTCGATTCAAAGAAAATAACTCGAAATCAAATTTTGGCATCTCGAGTCGAATTGTAACCCAGACGCCACCACAAACTCACCTCGTCAGCGTTCCTCAGACCTCCGGAGAAGCTCCGACTCCGTCCATACCACCCCAACACCCCACTCTACCATTACCTGGAGCACCACGCAACTCGATGCTTCGGCGGAGACGATCTCGTCTCGTTACAGACAGGAAAAAAAACTTGAAGATAAACCCTAAATCGATCTCGTATTCAAAACTCACGCAATAGAAAATTTTCTGTTAATTTTCACGAAATCCCTGATGTTTATACTTGCTTTATTTCAAGTTACAACCTTTATTATTGATTAATTCACTGGGAATTGAGAAAAATGCAAATTTCATTCACCTTCAAACTGCTCTCGAATTTCTTAATTAAAAATCCATCCTTTTGCTTTAAAAATCATGATTTGATGTATAGATTCAATATACAATCTTGAATCAGTATTTTGCAACAATCGAATATTACAAATTGTCACTTGGTTTACCTGTACATAAATATTACAGTGAAGTGCTTGATGAAAATGATTGTAATCAACCTTTAAAAATCTTAGTTTAAGTTTAGCATCTTGTTTTGTTGAGAATCAAAGCTTAGAGATGATTTAAGTAAGAATAAATTGAGTTTGATCAAAATATGGAGCCTGTACCAAATTCAGAATCACAGAGCATCTCAAAACATATGCAACTGAAGCATAAACAAACAGTTTATAAATGAAGATCGAACTGTTTAATTAACTCTAAAACTCTTAAAAATTAATTTTACTCACTTGTATTTTTCCAGAAAATACTTTAACAAATTATACTTAAATTTGTTTTCAAAACTTAAATCATGGTCGTGCAATGGATTTTTACTTAGATCTCGAAGCCTAAAATTTATTCGAGGACGAGCTCTTAGTTTCTAGAACAGGTTTTACAGCCTGTATTCTTAAAACAGAGGTGTACCTAATCAACAAACATGCACAGCCACACACCTATGTATATATATATATATATGGTATACATTCAAGCAGATTCACAACCTATACTTCAACCATGCATCAAATCATAAATCAGATCAAAGGTAAGGTTTGCTCACATTGTTTTCCAGAGAAGAAGAACAGAGTTGATGAAGAACCAGACTTGAACATTTGCAAGTTGATATCTTTCTTTTCCTTTTGTTGATCTCTGATTTGTATAAATTAAATAGTTGTTTTAAGTTATATTTTGTTTGAGTTTTGATGATGGTATACTTTAGTTTTTTATTTCTTTTTCACAGCTCAGAATAATTGAGACTGAGGTGAGAAAGTAGATGTATATGGAAATGAGTTACTGGGTATGCAATTTGTACAGGTGATAATTTTTGGTTTGTACAAAAATAGGCAGGGATATTTTTTCCTTTAGGTGGCTGAGATGATTTGTCTTGTGTACTAAAGATGAAAACATTCATTACCTTGTACCATTAACCTTATTTTATTTGCTTCTTTCGGCTGTTACATGTTTGAGAAAACATGATGGCTTCTATACCTTGTGTATTTGTATTTCTTTATCATTCAAGTGTTCAAGAATATATATACATTTGTTTATCTACTGGTTTCATTCCCAAGTGTACAAGCTTCTTTTACAAGCTTCATTTGTTTATACTTGAATGTATATAATGTTGTTTTAGTTATTTGTATTAGTTTAACTTAGGTTGCATACTTGTCTTTATACTTAATTGAATATATTTTGTTTTATTTCTATTTGTACTATTTGTATTGATTTAATAACATGAGGTTAAAATATATATTTACTTTATATCTTATATAATTTGTATTTTTAAACCATTTATTTTAGATTTAAACTCAAATTCAATATATATACAATATTTTTAATTTAAATGATTCATCCAAAATTTATTCGAAGATCGGGGAAACTCGCATCACCTAAATCGATTTATTTCACAAATTTTATTCAAAAATTCTTTAAATTATCAATTTAAATTTATATAAAATTCGGGGTCGTTACATAAACTCATAGAAAATGTCACAAATTCATATAAACATATTTGTTTCAGAGAATAGCATGCAACCTAATTTAGTTTTAAGATTTTAAAATGATGTTACTCACTTGTTTTTGAAAATGAAGAATAGAGCTTTACTTTTCTTTTGAAACAGGATTGTGAAAATTTGCAAGCTGAAGTCTTCTTCTTGCTTCTTTGATAAATCTGGTTTGTTTTGATTTGTCTGATGTTTTTAATTGAAGTTTGTCTAAGTTTAAAATGACATTCACTTCAGTTTTGCTTAGTTTTGTTTGAATGGAACGAAGTGATGATGAGAGGCTTGATATATAAAAAAGAGAAGTTGACAGAGTATAATATTTTTGTTGTACAGGTGATATATATTATTTTCTACAAGTGATATAATTTGCTTTATACAATAGGATCTTGTGATGGCTGATGAGAGATTTCGGTAGCTAACATTAATTGTTGTTGTACAATCCACATACTTATTTTTCTTTTGTTCCATACTTATCTCTTTGTTCATATGTACAGTTGCATTAATTGTTTTGTGTACTAAGATATTTTCTTTTATACTTTGTTTATGTTCTTGCCTGCATTTCTAAACTTTACAGGTTACATGAAACATTTATTTGCCTGGGTATGTTTTATATCCTATGTACAAATATACTTTTGGTTTTAGTCATATTACTTAGTTGAATGTATGTTACTATCTTATGATTTGTCTTAGTGCTTTACAATATAAATAAATTTCTATGTTAATGTGTTGTTAGATCTTTAGTTAAAATGTTTATTTTCTATTTTACAAAATTTATTAACATGTTGTTTGAATTTTAGCTAATTTATCTCTATTTTACAAACTATATAATTTATCTTGTATACATTTCTATTTCAATCTCTAACTCAAATATTTATAATTTTGTATGTTTCTATATATATATATATATCTATATTTTTCTTATTTATTTTATAAGTTCATTTGTTTGTATTATATTTACTTCTCATATTTATTTATTTGTTTTTCCTACTTATATAAATTTGTTTTGTTCCTTCATTTGGTAAGTGTTCATACTTACCTTCATTTTGTTCTATTACTTGTTTCATTCTTTTACTTATATTTGTATTTTTTTTGTTTCATATTTGTCTACATTTAATCATATTTAAATGTATTTTATTTTCTTTAAATCTTATTATTTTGTAATATAAATGAATCCCTATAATTTAATTTGTTATTGAATTTTATTTTTTTCTAGCTAGTATTTACTTTTTACTTTTATATCATATATATATCTTCATTTTTAAACCATTTATTTACGATTTAAATTCAAATCAAATATATATACATATTCAATTTTTACTCATATATGCCCATATACATATATATTCACATATATACAATATTTACAATATTTTTAAATTTAAATGATTTATACATAATTTATCTGTATTCGGGGAAACTCGCTTCACTTTATTGATTAATTTCACAAATTTAATTCAAAAATTCAATAAATTATCAATTTAAATTTAATAAAAATTCGGGGTCGTTACAGCATACATACAGTTCAAGCCTCAACCATTCAAACTCAAGGCAAGTGCAACAGACATGAGCATGCACATCATAAATGCAGATTTCATTTTCAACATTTCAGGTGTGTTAAGTCTAAACAAGGTAACCCAGTAAAACAGTTTCGAGCAAGGGAGCAGCTTGCTCAATGGACCAGAAACATCAAGCAAGCCTCAACATTTACAAGTTTATATGCAGTGTCATATACACATGTATACATATACAAATATATATGTATACATGTATATAGTTCAGAAAGCATCACACAACATGTACAAGGAATAAAGTAATGGCACCCAGGCATACATGGTTGGTCATATGTACAACAAGCTCCAGACTCAAAGAAATGGCATGTATCAGGACAACCTGACTTAGAGTGATGCCAGAGAACAGAGACATGGTTTGAGAGACATGTACAAAGCAGCAGGCCTAGACTACAATCTCATCAATGGAGACCAGTTCAATAATGCATGCAAACAAGCAACATACAAGGCCTGCAACCAATTATACAAAGTCCAAATCAATGGCCACATGAACGCACACCAGACTCAATACAGCAAATGAGCAGTACAGACAAAGTGAACATGTTCAAATTTATATGAATATGTAGAGACAAGTAGTGGTAAACTCAGAGGCAACAACAAAAGGCATCAGATCATGTAACTTGACAAGATCACTTCAAATTTCACAATGACAAATTGAATATAAAGGACTCAGCAAACACATGAAGACACTTGAACCCACACAAACAACATGACAACATGTAGGATATACCATATCACATGATAATAGACTCGTGAAGCCATGAATACAAAGTGCAGACCAGCTCTTATGAGACCAGACCAGATCAGGCTCAACACATCAATGAACCCAAACCACCAGTGAAACAAAAAGCTTCAGACTCTAATGTACAACTTCAATTACCAGAAGCAGGAACCACATAGCATAAATATATATACATGCATCTCACATATGTCTGCTTGTATATACATGGATAAGTGAACCAGACCATTTCTATATATGCAATGGTCTCTACATTCAGACAACAGGTTCAGAAACAAACCAAGAAAACAGTGATTGAGAAAGACTTCAATGGCCGGACTCACAACAACCTGGAGTACACAAATATTCAAATGGAAGCATTCAAAAGTGCAGACTTATATATGAATGACCACAAATTGATACAAGTGCAATCAAGTCAATCACACACATATATACATATATGTATGTATATATGTATGGAGATAATCAACCAAAGAAGTATAACATGAACGCATTAACTCAACTGCATGAACATTAACACAACAATCAGACTCAACCAAATGTACTACCAGAGAACCAAACAAATATGCAGTGACAAAGATTCCAGTTATAAAGGCATGTACAAATATGTACAACCGAACCTCAAATGCAAGTATACCAGGAAGCCAAAGATTCATACATATTTACAGTAAATACCAGTAGCATGAATTGAACAAGTTGTGAGTCATGAACAAAAATCAAGGTAGCAAAACAAGTTTGAACTTAACAAATCAAGTGCCGAAAATCCAGTGATGCTGTCTGAACAAAAATCAAGGTAGTAGTTTCAAACCAAGTCAAGGCCGAGATGAACAAATTCAACAAAAGTAAAAAATATTTGAAAATGGAAAGAACGTGATGAACAAGCATCATAGATTCTAAAACAAAACGCAAGCCGTGGTTACCAAGCAAAGTATATCAGAAAAATATTCGAATTGAACCAGTCAAAACAAATCACAAGTATTCAAGCAAAATCGAACGGCCAAGCAAAAATATTTGAAGAATTCAACATAATTATACGAACGTAACTTTAGGACTTTAATCCCTATATAAATCCTCATATCGCCATCGGCAGAAAATTGAGTTCATGCATATACAAGAATAAATAAAAGGAAATCGCATACCAGTAGTAATAATTCGAACTCATTAAATTAAGGCAGCCAAAAGCCAATCAAAGCCAAGAGAATCGATCGACGAACCCAATCAAGTGAAAGCATACTCTCAATCGATCAACTTCTAAGCGGCATCTTCAATTGAACAAAGCCTTAATTCAGATTGCAAAAATAAATGGCACGAACAGAGTAGGCGGCAGCAAAATAAAAAGGAATGCGTTCATTTCTTTTGGCCAAAGAGAATAGAAAAGGAAGAGAGTTTTTTTTAAATTATTAAGTGGGCCAGTCTTATTTATTTTGGGCTTAAAGTTTTAAAAAAATAGGGTTTTATTTTCTTACTTGTTTTTATTTTATTTTGTAATTTACTTTTAAAATTATGTAACTTTCTAGTCGTGTGACTAGGGACGAACTACGGTGGCGTAGTTCGAGAATTCGCAACTCGGTGGCTGAGTTGTGGCAGGGTTTTGAGCGTAGAGTTAGGTTAGTCATTAACTGGTGTTGCAAGTTTACGTGTGTAAGCGTTTGACTACTTAATTTCTAGTAGAAACCTTGGGGGCAGTACGTAGGCAGGTTATTGCCAAAGCTGGGTAAATCTGTGTTGTTCTATTTCTGCTTTTATTATTCTGCTATTATCTGTGCTGCAATTATTATATATTTCCGCATTAATTTTTATTATTATTAGTATCACCCTATTCACCCCCCTCCTCTAGGGTGAAATCGATCCTACAAGTGGTATCAGAGCTTGGAACAAAAACCATTTTTTGTTTAAAAATTTGATTTTTTAATGGCTTCTTTTAATAATGCTTTTGCTGAGGCTCAGTCCATAGTTTGACCACCCATGTTCAATGGTGAATATGCATATTGGAAAAATAGAATGAAATTTTTTTTGAAAACCATAGATGCATGAAATATTGTTGAGATGGGAAATAGGACACCAACTATAGTGGTAGATAATCAAAAAATTGAAAATATGATGGTTCAATGGACAGATCTTGAAAATAAACTGTAGAATGCTAACGCTAAATCTATGAATTCTTTTATTTGTTCATTAGATCAAATTGAATTTAATCGTGTCTCACATTGTCTAACTGCGCAGGAAATTTGGCACACACTTGAAGTGACTCACGAAGGAACCTCCCAAGTCAAAGAATCTCTCCTTGCCATGCTCAGTAGCGAATACGAAAACTTCACAATGGCAAAGGATGAAAGTGTCAAAGAAATGTATGGACGACTTTCTAATCTCGTATATAAATCAAAATCTCTTGGAAGATCATACACAGAGCTGGAAATAGTTTGAAAAATCCTCAGAATTCTTCCATGAAATTTTGAAGCAAAAGTGACTGATATTCAAGAATCAAAAGATCTGAAACAAATTAAAGTCTAAGAACTCATCGAAAATCTCACCACTTATGAGCTAGAAATGAAATTCAAGGAAGAACGTGAACGAGGAGATACTCGAAAGAAATCAATAGCTCTCAAAGAAACAACAGAAAGTGATGATGATGATGATGGTGATGAAGCAGCTAAACTGGCACTGATAATAAAGAGATTCTAAAGGTAGAACTGCAAATATGGAAATCCTGCCCTAAATCAACAACTGAAGAACAAAATTGTCAAAGTTCTAGACAACTCAGAAGAGCAGGAGATCATCTGTCACAAGTGCAATAAGCCTGGTCATATCAAGTCAAATTGTTCTCAAAATCAATTCAGCAAAGGAAAGAAACCGAAAAGGAGAAGCTTTGCAGCAACTTGGGATGAAAGTGATGAAAATGATAAAAGCACTGGCAGTGAGAGTGAAAGAGCAAATCTGTGTCTTCGAGGAGAAATAAGTGACAGCGATGATGATGAGCCAAGCGGGGTATCAAAACTTACTCGCTCAAAATTACTTATATATTTTCACGAAGTAAATGATTGTTTTGAACGACTTAGGGAGAAGTACGCTAAACTTGAATCAAAAAAAGATAGTTTGATAGAACTAAATTAACAGCTTGATCAATCGGTTAAAAACTATCGAAACAAGAACCCTAATTGTGATAAGTGTCCATCATTTGAAGAAGAAATAAAAAAACCAAAAATTGAAATTCTGATTTTGAAAGAAAGTTAAAATACTAGGAGAGAAAATTCTATCAAAAAGTGCAACATGTTGTTGAATGAAAATGAATCACTCAAAACACAAGTTCAACAATTGTCTACAACTTTAGGAAAATTCTCCAAAGGAGAAAAATCACTAAATATGTTATTAGGGAAAAAAAAACTGTTAATCCTATTAGACAAGGAATTGGATATACCCAAACTGAACGTGTTAGAAGCGAAATTAATCAAGTCAATTCCAAGTGCACGATTTGTTGAAAAATTGGACACAATCACAATAATTGCTGGTATAGACCCAAACACGTGAAAACCATACCAATTTGGGTTCCAAAAGGCATGAATATAAAAGCCCTTAAAGTTAAACAAATCTGGGTGCTGATAGGAACAAATATAGATTGTCTTGGGTCTACAAAAACATATTTTTCAAAATCATTTGTGACTAAGAACCATAGACCTATAAAAACAAATAGGTCACAAAAATCTTTTCTCGTGTAGGTGTGGTCATAGGCTAAGGAACAACAAGAGTGGTACCTGGATTCTGGCTGTTCCAGGCACATGACGGGCAACAAATCAAAGTTCCTTAGCCTAATACAAAAGTGGCAGAATCACAATGGGCAACAAATGAAAAATTATCGGTAAAGGTAAAATAGGTAACGGTATATTTATCTTGAACGATATATTATATGAAAATCTGCACCATAATCTGATTTAAATCAGCCAGTTATGTGATAAAGAAATGAATGTTGACTTTTATTCTGATTTATGCAAAATTGTTGGCCAATTAAATTTTTATGCCGAGAACACTATAAGTACCTCTAGAGTCTTTGAACTAGTTCATATAGATTTGTTTGGACTAATGATGTTGTTTTGTTGGTTGATGATTATTCTAGATACGCGTGGATATATTTGACCTGACATTATGTTCTCTATTTGTTTATGTACACGGTTTCAATCACAAATGAATCTCATTTTAAAAGCTATAAAATGATTATAAGGTATTTGTTGCACACTTCACGGTATGGTCTATGATATCTATCTAATGATAACTTTGAGTCAAATGGGAATTCAGATGCAGATTACACCGGTAGCCTAGTTGATAGAAAAAGTACTAGTGGAATGTGTTTTATGTTGGGACATTCATAAGTTGCATCACATTTCCAAAGAAAATATCCGCATATTTTTCATTTCAACTGATTTTCAATTAGCATACATTTTTTTAAAAACCCCTTCCAGAAAATAGTTTTTTTGTTGAATTCATTTCAGATTAGGCATTTTAGAAAATTTGATTTTATTTTTTATTTGATCTTAAATTATGTTGACTAATCTGACTCCATACTAATTATCGAAAAGATAAATAGTGACTGAAAAAGTGATGAGTGTTGATATTAATCATATATTATGACTTGAGACAGTATATTTAGTAAATTTCTTTAAAAATTTAAACAAGATTTATAATAGCTTTTGTTGGTAAAAATTCCATGACCATCTCTATTTCTATCATATTTCTAACGACCATCACTCATTAAAATCCAATATAGTATGTCAAAATATGGTAATTTAAACGGGAAATTATTCGTTTTTATTTTATTTTTTAGCAATAAAAACATCCAAAGTATTCACTCTCATTTAAAAGTCCTCACGGTTATGCATGGGTGAATTACTTGGAATATTTGTTTATGTGCTTTCATGCTCATTTAAAAGTCCTCACGGTTATGCATGTATGAAACACATATCAAAATTGATTATTAAGTAGACGAGTTGATTCTAATCCCATTTAAAAGTCCTCCTGGTTATGCGTGGTTAGAAGATACTTGAAATTCATTTTTTTGTTTTTTTATAAAAATTAGGAATACTACTAATCTCATTTAAAAGTCCTAACGGTTATGCATGGTTAGTAAGTATTCAAATTCCTGATACAAATATACCACAAATAGACACAACTATATGGTTTTATATGCCGACATCACCCCTATCACTCTAAAGTGGAATATGCGCCTAATAGAGTATTTATGATTTTTGTTTGATTTTTTATTGAAATTTAATATTTATACTCAGTTGGGTATTAATGTTGTATTAATGTCTATCACTTTATCTCTATATTTTCTAACAATATTACTCTTTTGCAGGTAACAAAAGGGGGAGAGAGAAGTTAAGATTTTTGCAAATAAGTCAAGTCATATTTTTTATTTGCATATTCCCATCTAGGTTCATTTGCATATTTTTTATTTATTTTCATGCATATGTGAAGGGGGAGCTTTGGTGTATAGGAGCATTCAAATAGGGGGAGCAAATGGAATTCATCAAGGTCAAATACATTTAATAGAGTCAAAATCTTAATATATGTTTGTTATCATCAAAAGGGGAAGATTGTAGAATATGCTAGTATATGATTTTTGTTTGATGATAATAAACATATATATTCGTTTAAATGTATTTGTTATTGTACTATTTTATTTTCTACATAATTAATAAATATTTGTTGAATAAAATGAATAACACAGAATTCATATTCGAACAAATAGTTTATTCAAACAAATATTTTATTACAAATTCAAATAGAACAAATTTGAGCTCTCACTACATTTACACATTGTCAATTACAATACAATTTCGATTACATCACAATTTTTCAATTTACATATTACTCATCACTACATATTCACTCAACACTCGTGTTTTATCTTCAACTCTGTTCCAACTTGAATCCAGCATCCGAGCTATCTGCAAAATAAACACTAACGCGGTAAAATTGAAAAAGAAATATTTTGCAGTTCATATTAAAGTGTGTGTTTTTTTGAAAATGCAGTTCGCCTCAGTTATTTGGGTTGTTCATCATTTATTTCTTTTGAATTCATCTACACGAACAACTTATGACATGCACAATGTATCACTGTACATGCCACAAGGCCGTGCACACCGATATACACTTGCGTGTTAGAACTACAGGGACAGGTGAGCACAAGGTCAAACCCGAGCCAAAGCTGGATTCAACTCAGGTGCAATACAAAAACAAAAATAGAATGGTCAAGTACAAGTTTCAATGACTAGAACAAACTTCAACATACTTGAACCAGACCTCACATATATATTTCAGAGAATACAAAAGCACGAGAACGGTACACATGAAGCTCATATGCGAACTTCAACAGGGCAATGCACATGTAACCTGAACAAAAGACCAGCTCATATGTACACAGTAAATTGTGAGAATAAAGAAATGCAGCCGGACCTCATATGACAACAAAATGCACAATTCAACAATGACTATACACACGAATGCATACATGTGACAGCATACATACAGTTCAAGCCTCCACCATTCAAACTCAAGGAAAGTGCAACAGACATGAGCATGCACATCACAAGTGCAGACTTCAATTTCAACATTTCAGGTGTGTGAAGGCTAAACAGGGTAACCCAGTAAAATAGTTTCGAGCAAGGGAGCAGTTAGCTCAATGGACCATAAACATCAAGCAAGCCTCAACATTTATAAGTTTATATGAAGTGTCATATACACATGTATACATATATACATATATATGTATACATGTATATAGTTCAGAAAACATCACACCACATGTACAAGGAATAAAGTAATGGCACTCAGGCATACATGGTTGGTCATATGTACAACAAGCTCCAAACTCAAAGAAATGGCATGTATCAAGACAACCAGACTTAGAGTGATGCCAGAGAATAGAGACATGGTTTGAGAGACATGTACAAAGCAGCAGGCCTAGACTACAATCTCATCCATGGAGACCAGTTCAATAATGCATACAAACAAGCAACACACAAGGCCTGCAACCAATTGTACAAAGTCCAAATAAATGGCCACATGAACACACACCAGACTCAATACAGCAAATGAACAGTACAGACAAAGTGAACATGTTCAAATGTATATGAATATGTAGAGACAAGCAGTGGTAAACTCAGAGGAAACAACAAAAGGCATCAGATCATGTAACTTGACAAGATCACTTCAAATTTCACAATGACAAAGTGAATATAAATGACTCAGCAAACACATGAAGACCTTTGAACTCACACAAACAACATGACAACATGTAGGAGATACCAGATCACATGATAATAGACTCGTGAAGCCATGAATACAAAGTGCAGACCAGCTCTTATGAGACCAGACCAGATCAGGCTTAAAGCATCAATGAACCTAAATCACTAGTGAAACAAAAAGCTTCAGACTCTAATGTACAACTTCAATTACCAGAAGCATGAATCACACAACATACATATATATATATATATACATGCATCTCACATATGTATGCATGTATATACATGAATATGTGAACCAAACCATTTCTACATATGCAATGGTCTCTACATTCAGACAATAGGTTCAGAAAGAAACCAAGAAAATAGTGATTGAAAAAGACTTCAATAGCCAGACTCACAACAACCTGAAGTACACAAGTATTCAAATGGAAGCAGTCAAAAGTGCAGACTTATATATGAATGACCACAAATTGATACAAGTGATATCAAGTCAATCACACACATATATACATACACATATGTATGTATATATGTATAGAGACAATCAACCAAAGCAGTATAACATGAACGAATTAACTCAACTGCATGAACATCAACACAGCAATCAGACTCAACCAAATGTACGACCAAACCTCAAATGCAAATTTATCATGAAGCCAGAGAATCATAAATATTTACAGTAAATACCAGTAGCATGAATTGAACAAGTTGTGAGTCATGAACAAAAATCAAGGTAGCAGAACAAGTTCGAACTTAACAAATCAAGTTCCGAAAATCCAATGGTGCAGTTCGAACAAAAATCATGTTAGCAGTTTCAAACCAAGTCAAGGCCGAGATATACAAATTCAACAAAAGTCAAAAATATTTGAAAATGGAAAAATCATGATGAACAAGCATCAAAAATTCTAAAACCAAACGCAAGCCATGGTGACCAAGCAAAGTATATAAGAAAAATATTCGAATTGAACCAGTCAAAATAAATCATAAGTATTCAAGCAAAATCAAACGGCCAAGCAAAAATATTTGAATAATTCAACACAACTATACGAACGTAACTTTAGGACTTCAATCCCTATATAAATCCACATATCATCATCGGTAGAAAATTGAGTTCGTGCATATCAACAAGAATAAATAAAAGGAAATTGCATACCAATAATAATTATTCGAATTCATCAAATTGAAGCACCCGAAAGCCAATCAAAGCCAAAAGAATCGATCGACGAAGCCAATCAAGTGAAAGCATACTCTCAATCGATCAACTTCTAAGCGGCGTCTTCAATTGAACAAATCCCTAATTCAGATCGCAAAAAGAAACGGCACGAACAAAGCAGGCAGCAACAAAATAAAAAGGAACACGTTCATTTCTTTTGGCCAAAGAGAATAGAAAAGGGAGAGAGTTTTTTTTTAATTATTAAGTAGGCCGGTCGCATTTATTTTGGGCTTAAAGTTTTAAAAAATAGGGTTTTGTTTTCTTACTTGTTTTTATTTTATATTTTAATTTTATTTTAACATTATGTAACTTTATAGTCGTGTGACTAGGGACGAACTACGGTGGTGTAGTTCGAGAATTCGCAACTCGGTGGCTGAGTTGTGGTAGGGTTTTGAGCGTAGAGTTAGGTTAGTCATTAGCGGGTGTCGCAAGTTTACGTGTGTAAGCGTTTGACAACTTAATTTCTAGTAGAAACCTTGGGGGCAGCACGTAGGCAGGTTATTGCCGAAGCTGGGTAAATCTGTGTTGTTCTATTTCTGCTTTTATTATTCTGCTATTATCTGTGCTGCAATTATTATATATATTTTCGCATTAATTTTTATTATGATTAGGATCACCCTATTCACCCCCCTCTAAGGTGAAATCGATCCTACAATGATTGCTTGGAGTTCGGCCTTATTGTTTTGTCAGTCGGACCTGAGAAAAAACAACTCGGCATCGAGTTAAACAAGTCGGTGACGAGTTATATACTTAGTGACAATTGCTTCGAGTCCAACCTGAGTGTTTTACGTGTCAGACCCGAGTTATACTCAATGATGATTGCTTGTAGACTGACCTGATTTGTGAGTCAGACCCGAGAAAAAACAACTCGATACCGAGTGGTTTTTCAACTTAGATTTTCCTTCATTTTTCCTAGGTTTAGCTCAGGTCTGACTCAGGTCCGACCCCAAGCGACAAGTTGAAAAACTCAAGTTAGGTTTTTTTGCTCATTTTTTGGTATTTCCTTTTTCTTGTCGTTTTATGATTTTTCCAAAGTCTCATTTTGTCTTCGTCTTGACATTCTAACTTCCGATTGAAACCGGCTTGGTTAAAAACCCGGTTAACACATGAAAAAATATTTTGCATTTAAATCCAATTTAAATGTGTATCGATATTGTATATCGATTAATATATTTATAATTATTACAAATACATTTAATGATATTTTTTCATCAGATCAAAATAAAATTTTATAACTAATATTTCATGACTATTAATTAATTTATAACAATTATAAACTAATCAAATCATGTGGTCAAGGAGTGTTCAACGATTCGGTTGTGCGACTCTTCAGGTGTAAATTTGGTCAGCGATTAGTATCGAACTATTCGAATATTAAAATTCACATATCACTTAGTAGGTAGTGTAACATTTTGGCCAAATTCGTCTCCTACTTGGTTTCGTTAAATCCAATTTTACTTTATTAAGCATTACCCGATTGTGACTAAGATTTACACCTATTCTCTTCGTCAAAACTATATCACTTTAGACTTATGGAATTTGGTAAAGGTCAAAATTCCAATATCTTCCACATTCTACTCTATTGTCCAAAAGCAAAGTCCTTGGTTCAATAATAAGAATTATTATTCATCGAAATGTAAAGGCCAGAGACTTTGACTTTGAGTTGACTTTAGTTGGCTGTGATACTAACCTCATATAACCAAGGACACGAATCCTCTCTTAAATAGTGTCACTTTCAATGCTTCGACATGATCCAACTATAGTCGTTCGATGGATGTCATACCATGATTCAACTATAATCAAAGAAGAGCTTCCACATTGAAGATCAACAGTATTTTCATGTCAAGTAAACTGTGTAATTATGTCACATCGATATTTCTATTTGACCTTAGCTATATTAACCAAAAGAAAACTGTCGAGTGAGTCATTCCATATTTATCTAATAACTATCGATACATAATCCCTTGGTGCCCCCAACATCCATGAGTAATACATTTCCCAACATATTGAGAGTGTTATGCTCTTTAGTCTTAACGGATGTATCGATATCCAGTCTCGATACATCTTAACTAGGAATATTTAAAATGGTATATTAATTTTCATTATGATAAATTACTCATAGTTGCAACACTTTGTTACTTACAAAACATATCATTTATGGATTTTCAATTAAATATGCTTTTCAATATATTAATTAATTAATATAACACATTATATCAAGTATATAATAGAAAGAAAACACTTTTTATTTCGAATAAGATTGTTTATTGAGTTAGATGTATGCAACAAATTACATAATTGCCCCTAGGGTATACTCCTAACTCTATCAATCTCCCACTTGCACTTGAGGTCAATTATGGAATCTTATCTAATTTCTCCAATAGGTTTTCTCAATAAATAACTGGGTCAGTTCCTCAGTGAATAGGTATGCTATTATGTTTCAATCATTTACTTTGTCAATCAACTTTCTTCGACGTTGATAAACTACCTTTATCATATCGAACAATTCAGAGTATGTCTCTCAACTTCTAGTGAGCTTTAAGTTCTGTTATGAACTATATCATGACATTGTTATCATATAACAATGTTATGGGATTCTTGACATTTGGAATCACTCTCAGCTTAGTTAAAAATTTGTGCATTTAAACACACACTGCTATTATTATGGCGCTATTCAAGTTAATGTACATAGCATTTTCATTGAATCACCCACAATCTCTTCTAATTGGAACATTTCCAACTTAAAAGATTCTTAACTTGAATTTATTATTGACATATTAAATTTATATCTATTTGGATTTGATATTTGCTTCATGTATCAAATACACAAACAAATCACAATATCGTCAACAACGTAACATGTATGATACTTCCTATTGCCAATGCATAAGGAATTCATCTTACATGATCTGTATTAAACATTTTAATAAGTGCCCTTGCATATCGTTTATAATATTCCTAGTATCTTTTATACTTACTATAAAAGACATCATTTACAAATCCAACGTCGAGTATTTAAACAATTAAAGCTGATTTTAACTCAAGTACATCGATAACAATCAGTAGTGTGTTGTTTACTTCTGTTTTAGAAGTATTTATGTGCCTGTTAATGTTCTTTTTTATGAACACACACTTCATCTGCATTTTGATTGATAATCAAACTATTTGATATTCCTATCAAAATACTTGTTCAATTTTGGTGCTTGTCGAACAACACTTTCAAAGCTGTTCTTGGATCATATCCAAAAACACACAAACTCAATATTGCTCCCCCTGGCTTCAAGACACTTTGGTTATTATGTGTAAACAGTTAACTCTAAATCATTATTTAGAATTTTCCATTTCAACATATATGTACCAAAACATAAAGTGATACCATGCGATAATTTTAAGAGTAAAATCTGAACCAACTTAAGCACATCGAATGATGAATCTTTACATTAATTTTAATAACAAAAATTCACGGTATTATTCTTATCAATGTGGCTTAGTTTATTCCAACCGTATTTATCTTTCTCTTAAAGACACATTTATGGCCGATGGATCATATACCTTCGGATACAACTGTCAAAATTATATATTTTGATAATGTACTTGGAATCTATTTCGGATCTGCGCATTGTACCATGTTATAGAGTCAATAATCTTAATGGTTTAATTAAACAATCAAGGATTATTTATTCTTGACATTGACGAGAATCTAACAGTTTCTATTTAATCTACAAGAATACTCATTAAACATTCTAATATATTGTATTCACTTTGGTTCGGTAAATTTCATTTCATCCCTTGAAATCAGTTTTACGCTTGGATCATATCCAAATTCATTTTATACCAATAATTTCTTAAAAAATTCCTTCGCTACGAAGTTGGTGTTTCTTGAAACAACAATTATTTCTTAGTGCAATGGAATGAGCATTCATAAGCATTTTCCAAATTGCCATATATAAAAGTTATTTTGCATTAGTTCATAATATATTTATGTTCACAACATAAATTAGTCATCTAATGACTATTGGTTCCAAAATTCTCTTGGACGATTCATATAAGATCCCTTATTTACAGTTATTACATTCAGCCTTTCGACTCGCACAACCTACCCACTCACTGGCCTAGGTTATGTAAGGGTTTCTTATAAACCCTTATCTTGTATGGTTTTGTAAACTATTATTTGGATGATATTAATTTTAACCTTGTGTACTACTCTCAAGTTCACACCTTAGAGAAAGAGTTTAACTCAACTTCACTCATCATTAACCATGTTTTATCCAACAAAGTTCGATTACGCCTTATTAATACATCATTATGTATTATAGGGAGGAGTGACCATCGAGACTGAATTTTTACTTATATTAGGTACATATGGAACTCTTTCCAATATACTCACCCATTCGATCAAATCAAATCATTTCAGTTGCATGTTATATTATTTACTTTCCTTTTTATATTCTATAAGCTTATCATAGACTTATATATGTGTACCAAATACATATGCCCTTGTATATGATAACTCAATGTTGAACATGATGAAGTATGTGGAACCGTTTTGGTATTAATAGACTGATTACATAATCTATATGTATCAATCCGAAGAGTTCATCAACTCTTATGACGCTACCACTAAATGGGTGCATAGCCATTAATTGTTTGAGATATAATTAACTAGTATCACATGATTCATAATCATGTAATAAAAATTATGACTCAAAACTACGGCTTGGTCTATAATTCTAAAATAATTGTAAATAATTTTATATACTTCAGTATTTTTGAATGCATCACTTTTATTGTGAAAGCAAATACCACATTATAGATTTATGTCATAATAAATATTCATAATATTCACATTGAAATATAACAATGTCTGTTTTTCAGTCGAAACCGAAAAATAGTCATTATTTCATAAATAATGTTCGGTATGTTTTACGAAAACAATTTTTGTAGTTTATGCAATCAATAAGTGGTATATGGCATGCTTCCACTAATTTCTCCATTACTATAATAGCGTACTAAATTCGGAGGTCCATCATTCACTTAATATAGATTATTTATTTCATATACTACAACTAGTTTATAGCGGAGAGTTCTATGATTAAATATCTTGAACTTGAAGAAATAAATCACACTGTGAACAATTTTCAATATCAAAGTACATTTCGAAATAGAAATCGTATTCCTCATTCCAGTGATAAGTATCAATTATTATTATGACAATTCTCGTTTTCAATATTTTTTATAAAGCAGAAGTGACTATTCACTCTATTCATCCTAACTATATCTTAAATAACATCTACTCTTGTACGCTCATTTTTCTTTCTAAATGGTCGAACCATTCAAAAGAATACCCTAACTACAATATTATAACGAACTATTTACAAAAGCACACTCGATCATCCTTAACATTTAAGGACATCAAATATGTTGCACTTTGCATAAATTGATCAAACTAACATCTCAATTCTCGAGTTCTTAGATCTATCTTGTAGTTTTGGTCTAGTGTTATAGTTGACGCAATATGATCTTTATTGTAGTCAATCAAATTGAATACTTGATTTAATGGTATGGTTTATTTGTTTGCTTCCAATGAACTAATTTCATCGAAGTACCAAACATTACGAATAGTGACCGTTCACCATATAACACTTATGTGTGATAGTATATGGATCAAATATCCATATCTTGTATTGCTTTTGAGTTCGAAACAATGACAGTTCACCATACACGATCTTGACAAAATAAACACGTGAGCGGCCAAATTTACAAATGTATTAAGTAGTTGTAAAATTAAGCACTTGCATAGGTGTAGATGCATGGAGTATTTAATAGTAAGTGTACATATATATTATATTTCTATTTGTCAATCTTCAATTTAGTTTATTTGTATATCTTAATTGATAAACATTTTATCACTCATATTAAATGCATAAATTTATCAATATAGATAACTTTATATAGCATATGTTCTTACAACATTTAAAAGGCTAAATGTTATCATTTTATTTTTATAATAAGGCTCCCACTAATCTTTTATGGTTCAACCAATTCTAAGCGAAACATAGAAGTCTTTCGACTTCACTAGTGGGTGTTAGGACTCATTTACCTTGGGATTTTGAACTTGAGGAAAGCTCAACAAATCATAGACCCACATACAATGGATAACTCCTTATTAATTGTATCATATACAACTCCTAACCCATGGTTCCTTGTCCTAATCCCGTCTATACCTTGAGGAAAGCTCAACAAGTAAAGTGGGACTATTCACTCGGACCTATCATTTCGCGACGGCCTAAGTATAATGCACATACCTTGAGGAAAGGTCAACAAATACGTGCAGTTTCTTACCTCTTCTTTTCAATACACTAATAGTACTACACATAACATGCCTAGCTTGAGGAAAGCTCAACAAGTAAAGAGTATGCAAGTAATCTATTAATATATAAATGATAAAGGACAACTTTATATTAAAGATTCATAATCTTCAATATATTATATCGAGTGATATCGACTTATGGAATAATGTATTTCTTATGAAATGTCCTCATAATTCAAGTGTTAGGCACACCAGAAATCACAGTAAACGTATATATACGTATGTATTTATTCCTTAAGTATATCTAGGATTTCTTTAATGTTGCACCTTTAATTTATACATTCATATTATATAAGTTTTATTATTGAATCACTTTTATATTTTAATTAACTTATATAATAGTTTTATGTATTATTTTAATTAAATATTATTTAATTAATTTTAATTAATTAACTCTTTAATTAATTTTATATTATCATAATATAACATTTATATTAAATATTTATCATATACAATAACCTTTATAGTACAATGTAACAACCCATATTTTTTAACGTTTCGAATGAGGATATTCAATTTATTTAAATGTTCAAATTTGATGCAAATATAATAAAAAATAAGAAAATCAATTGTTAATTAAATGACTTGATTTTTATAATGCATTTTAAAATGAATTTATAGGATTTTCTCATAATTTTTAATTTGGAAAATATTTATATTATCATTTGACGCATTTTTCGGCAAACTTTCGTATTTTTGAATAATTCTCAGAATAAGATGACCTGCGTATTTTTATATTGTTTTATGATCATGTCGCATTGTTATACACAATCGTATTTTTATTTCTGTCGTTTATGGTTTGTATGCGAACATGATACTGTGTACCAGAGTACCACAAAACGTTTTGGGTGATGGGAGTCTTGACTTTTAGTTGCTTTGCTTGGAAGCTTTGTGTTGCCTTTATTTATACACATCCACACACACTACACACAGCAGTACACAACACTCCCTTTACTCTTTTACTTTTCTTCCTTCTTCTTCCTGTAATAAAATAATCTCCCCATTTCCAACTTCAAAAATCTCTATCTCCAAATCCATCAACAATTTGCCAAAATTTCCAACTGCAAAGTTGTATAAGAGAGTCTCTAGTATTTTATAAAAATAGTCACCTTGAGTTTCGATGATCGGAGTAGTTGTAGTTTCTCAATAATTGTTGATTTTCAAAATTTCATGAAAATGAAGTTCAACGAATAGGATATTGGAGGTAATGGTTGCATCCGTATTGACGAACCATGATTTTCAGTGGTGTTCATAGCATGTTAGGTGGCCGGAGTTGGCCATAGTTAGTGGTTGAATGGTTCCAGTTCATGTAGTAATTTTCGACGATGTAGGCGGCTAGGGGAATAACAGTCGGTGTTGGAGTGACCGTGGGTTGGAGACAAAGGTGTGGTAAATCGGAGTTGGCAACTCCAATGGTCAGAAGCAAGTGCGATGGTGGAATATAGGGTTTCGCCAATGTGACATTATGGATTTGGAAATCACTACTACGGGCGGCACCGGAGGGGATCTAGTTGGCAGTAGTGTTGGTTGGAGTTACGTCTGGTGATGGAATAACTAAGGGCGAAGGAAGCTCGATCTCTGGTGGTTGAAATCTTTGTGTCAGTGAACAACGGTATGCAAGAATTTGGCAGCTGCGAATTTGATTCGGAAAGAAGGGGAAAAGCACTATAGAATGCTGGTTGGATTTAGGTTTGAATAGCTTTGGGCCTTGGGATGTAGTTTAGTGGGTAAGGATTTAATTATTTAGATAATTAAGTGAGTTAATTAAATTCATGTTCAGATTTCAACCCATATCTCACTCATAGAAGGTCCAAATATAAAGTGGTCTTTTGCGTTATGCTCGTAGGAGTGTTATCTACACACTAGAGCTAGATCTGTCAAGTTTGTATCAAGTAGAATTTTGAGCTAAAATCGAACGGCTTTTGATTTTAGATCAAGCAGGAATGCATAAGCATTGGCTAGAATTTTGGTGAGTTATCTCACTTTTAGATAAACACTATATGATATTTGTGTTGATAAAATTATTATTTATGTGCTTAACTGATTAATTTTGTTGAATATCCGCTTTGGAAAGCGGATGACATATAAAAAATAGGGAACTCGAAAAATTTTGTAGAGGGATCCTATGGGATTCCTCGCCACTGTTGATTTTAATTCAAGTTATATACCTATTGTATAACTAGTTGAATGCTAAAAGCTTGGTACCTTGGCCTTATTAGATGTGACCTTGAAATGTCGCAAAAGTTGAACTCTTTTAGTGTGGATAAATGAAAGCACTTATTAAGTGCTATGGTAGCTCTAGGACTCAATTTAGTATTTTGGAAATAATATTATTTGCTATTTTTGGCTTGAAAATGGTTTTAATTTGGAGAATGATTTGAAATGCGACTTTTGGAATTTTCTATGGCATTTTATTTAGAAATGGTTTTTGAACTTTTTCATTTTACCCCAACCCTTTTGTTAGTCTCTTCTAATTTATATGGAAATGTTTTAAAAGTATGTTTGGGAAGTATTTATGTTATAGAAAAGTTGATATAATAATGAATGTTTATTATAAAGAAGAAAAAAGGGATTTATCTTTTATAATATAGTGATTCTGTTTTAAAAGAAGATTGAAATATTTTAGAATAAATATTGGTGAAACACTGTAAATAAAATGTTGTATAAAAAGATAGATTCTAAATGGTATTTTATAAATACAAGAGTAGATTTATAAATGAGATTTTATAAAAGGGAAATGATATCATTTGGATAAATTAAAATAATAAATGATATTTGTGAATTTATGGTGATATATGAAATGATCGTTTTATGGAAAGTATTTAGTCCTATCTTGAAAACAAAGATTTGTAATAAGTATGCGAGATTTAAAATTAAGAGATTTATAAAAGGCGTTTTGTAAATAGAAAGGAGATTTATAAAAAGGAATTTTATAAATGGAAATATGATTTGGTTTCTATAAATGATCATTTTAAATTACGGTAGCATGGAAAGTACTCTTTTCATTCTCAACACCAAATTCTGAGATAGGGAAACTCATCTCTATCTGTGAGAGTTTAAGAATGTATGTCAATGCAAGGATAGTATGCTAGCTTGTCCGACTTCATTGTTAATTGAGGGATAATACAAGTTTCAAATTGGAAAGCGGTGGTAAGTATATTTGGACTAGTTTCCATACGATCCATTTACTTACACTAAAAGGAAAGTGGTTTGGGTTTTTAATAAATAATGTTTTTAAATGACATTTGTTTTGGCCCATTTAAGTATGCTTTTGAAATATAAATCTTTCATAAATGTTTTGTGGATATGCTTATAACGTTGAGATAAGTATGTGGTTACATTTTCTAAGTATTGAAAGTGAAATGGTGTGTGAATATACTTATACCGTTCAGAAAAGTATATAAATACTTATCCAAGTATTGAAAAGAGTAGAGAGGATTTATAAATATATCTTTTGTAAAAGGTATTTTTAATATGAATAGTAGAATGGAGATTTTAGTCAATGAAAGGATTAATTAAAAAGGCTTAGTGGGATCTTATGTGCTTAATCATGCTTGGTTTCCATATATTAAATCTCTGATTGGATTGTTTTCTTATTTGGTAGTTAAATAACCGACTATCAAATCTTGGTCAGTTTTGAATCTATTGATTGTCGGTTCGGAGAAACTGGGATTAGATATGTTATCTGAAAACCACTTTGAACTAGCATAAGCGTTCGAATTGAAGACATCTTGAAGATAATGGAATCGAAGACGGAGTTTTTTGAAGTGCAAGGGTACATGCTACTAATCCTAAGTGTGATTCCAAAAGAGAAGTAGTAGAAGTAGTGGCTTCGGTTTGTTCATATCCTGAACAACTTGTATGAATGAATGCTGGTATTGCAATGTTGCCTGGAGGGCAGTGCTAACATTCCAAGTGGGATTCGCTAAAAAGGTAATGCGTAGCCTCAAGGCCCACGCCCAGTTTTGGCTAAACTAGGGAATATGTCGCAAGGCTATGTGGTTCGATACCATTAAGGTATGATCATTCCTAATTTAAATCAATATTATTTTTAGATGTATACTTCGAGCCCAAAATGGCTGTGGATTCAACTGAGAGATGATCATATTCTGTACTATCCAGGAAGAGGTAGGTCTGTCTTTCCTTGTAGGGGCCTTGTGAGGCCCTTGGTATATTTTCTCTATAAGTGTACTGTGATAGACGGTACCCCAGTAGCCTTGTCGTTGATGGAATCCATTTTCCAATACGTGCCTTACGGACTTAGTTGTATACTGAATATGTTGTTGAATGTAATTAATATAACCATTCTAGATATGTTAATATTTATTTTAAACCCTAGACATTATTATAATATTACATGATTTTCTAATAAACATGGTTTGGTTATCGTAAGGTAAAAACTCATCCGTGTCATATGCAGCGTGGTCTTGCGAGAAACCTTTATTTTTGAGAGGTTTAACAACACTAGAAATCCATATGATTTGAGTTTCTCATGCTGGTTTACCAGAAATATCCGAGCGTTATTTCTTATAATGCTCGGGTTAGCCCAGAGTATCAAATTTAGTTATGGATGCTGTAACGACCCAGAATCTTGAACAAATTAAATTGAAAATATTTAATTTATTTTAAATATTTGAACGATGATTTAATTTGAATCCCGAATATAACTTTGAATTTGACGATTAAATTATAAAATTTAATCAATTGTAAGTTGAATAAAATTTGAATCTTCAATTTTAAGTTGAAGAAAAATATTTCGAAAGCTTTTAAAATTCGTATTGACAATACCGGAAATAATAGAAGTTTCAAAATGGAATTGTTCAGTGATTTGTTCGGTTTTGAATTTATATCGTTTAAATCGAATTTAAAAATAGCCGTCCGAGGCACAGTCTCGGAATTCGACGAAACCAGTACCATTGGGTCCGTAATATTGAATTATTGTCGGATTTCAAATTCTGTATTTTTCGGAGTTGTTATGTGAGCACACGACGTAAAAACGCGTCGAAATTTAATTGAAACCAATTTAAATTTAAACTTTAAATATTTAGTCAACACACACGTTATCTTCCTTTAATTACGCCTACAATCACGAAGAGATCGTGCAGACCATACTTCGATCAATTTTAAAAATCTCGTCCTCCTCTCTGTTAATTAAAATCCCAATTTCTTTTCAATTTCGTTCAAACGAAAATGGCCGAGAAGAATTCTTCGAGTTTAAATTCGATATTCCCCTCGTTTTCGTTTCAAATCAAAATCGCCCCTCACGTATAAAGAAAATGGCCGCATTTCCCTTTTCATTTTAAATCTCGAAATCGAATCAACGAGCGACCATGTCGCGAAGCAAATCTCGAGCCGGTTCACGTGGGGGAAAGGGGTCTCGCGAGCTGCCTTCCTATACGAAATCGAGATGGCTCGTTCGTTCGAGCAGCGACGTAAGCATCGCGTCGTGGGGAGCTCGTGACTTTGGCGTGAGCTATCTGGCAGCGCGACCTTCGAAGTGGTGGCGGCGGCGCGTTCGACTGGGAGGCGATAAGGGTGGAGCAGCTAGGTTGTTCGACATCTGTGGGTTTGCAATTTGGGGCGACTCGATGGTTCGTGATCGCGTTCTGTTGGTGGTCAGAGGAGAGTTTGTGGTCGGGGTGGCGTTGGTTGGAGTTGCGAGCGAGCGATGGGTTCGTTTATGTCAGAAAGGTGATTACCTTTTTTTTTTACTTTTACTGAATAAATATATGTTTCCATATGTAGAAAAATAATAATGATAATGATATATATATATATATATATATTAGATAGATATATATGGAATGATCAGTAAAGTTTAAAAAATAGGATTTTTAAGTAATCAAAAGAAATATACAGATTTTTATATAGACAGGGAATATATTACAGTAAATGTATATATAGATATATAGATTAGCAGGTGAATTGATTACGGCAAAGATTTATAAATAAATATATAGATTTGAAAAACAAAATGAATGAAATGGATGATAATAGTAAAAGAAATTTTTGTTTTGTATTTACAATAAGAAAATATATATACACATATGTATTTGATTTTATAGATAAAGTTATAAATCTTGTTGTTAATTTTAGTTTCAAATGGAAGATATTTGGTTAAAAGAATTTTTCTATTTGAATTTAATGTGTAAGTTAAGACCAGAAAATTTATTTACTAGAAACTATATAGGGTTGAAACAGGAATTTAAAAATGAAATAATTATAAATCGTGAAGATATGAAATTTATCTAAAGGAAATTAAATCAAAGTAGTCAAATAAAAATTTATTATTCGATCTGTTCGAATATTAATAAATTGTATAATTTCTTATACAAGGTCAAAACTGTGACATCAAGTCAGAAATGGAAAATGGATTGCACAATAAAAGCTAAGGTGAGATTTTTCTCACTCAAAATTGAATGTGGAATTTTTGCAGTTATTGATTTTATTGCTGATTGGATGTGATATTAGATATGATAGGATATATCTATATATATAGCAATATATACATATTGGCATATGTATATATTGGATTGATGATTTCCCGCCTCGTATAGCGGATGAGACCCTATTGCGCCGTTAGTAAGCGGATTATTTTTATAAAACCCATATACCGCGATAATTCCGTACTGGAGCGGAATTGGTATTGTGCTAACGTCTTTGGATGCAGGGAAACAGGTTGGAGGGATCCAACTGGACCCCTCACATTGATTGAATTTATTTCTACTGTGATGTGATAATCTGTGAATGATTATTGATGTTATTGAATTGATGTCTGGAAATTGTTTGAAAGCTAAAATTTAGCTGAATGGATGTTTGATATCATTGGATTCCAAAAATAAACGGAATTGAATTTTTGAAATCAAAATAGAAATTTCTAAGTGAATTAATTTTAGAAATTGAATAAATTTTGAAGAAAGGAATTTTTAAAGTATAAAAAGTTAATTTTTATAATCTTATCGAATTAATTCCAGAATCAAGTGAAAATGTTAAATAAATGGATTTCGTAAAATAGTGATTATAATTTGAAGAATTTAATTTAAGTATTTGGATTTTTAAATAGATTGAAAGAAACGATTGAAATTTATTTCTTTAAAAAGGAATTTATTAAAAGAAGATAAGTTGGAAATCCAACTAGAAATTTAATTGGTAAATTGAAATAAATTGGGAAATCAATGTAAAATGATTTCAATTTGAAGAATCCATTTTAAAACAAAATATTGAATAATTTGAGAAAAAATGAGGAATTTACTTAGTAGTGATAAATAAATTTTTAAATCAATATCGAAATTGATTTGGGATTGAAGTTTTTATAAATAGGATTGAGATTTATAAAAGTTGTTTATAAATCCGAAATCACTTATTTTGATAAGTAAAAATATAGAAGTTGATAAAAAGAAGATTTATAAGTCGAGGTTGTTATTAAAATAGAAATAGAATTTATAAACGTGGTTTTATAAATTCGAAATCAATTGAATTTGATAAATTAAATATAGAAGATTATCAAAGAAGTTATATTCGCGTTTTGGATAGCGAATTTTTATTGAAATAAAATGTGTAGAGATTATTGAAAATGTGGTTAGTGAAGTATATTCACGATTTTGGACAGTGAATATATTATTAAATAAAATGGATTTATTTTTGAAGAAGTGATATGAAAAATGAAGTTAAACATTTTAAAGATGTTTTTAAAATGTATTATGATATCGAATACATAGATTTCAACATTTTTATTGTTGAAATAGACGTTTTCGAAAATATAAGGAAATGATGGACTATAACACTGTTGTTATAGTAAATGATTTCCGAAAGGAAATGTTTTTTATGTAGTATTGGGATTTTCATATATCTACCTTAAAATTCCGAATCCCTATACTAGTGATTTTGAGTCGTCGTAACGATGTTTTACGTAACATTCGTTTTGACTCAAATAAATGTGCATAAGAGAATGATTTCCTTAAAGAATGAAATGTATACTTAATTTTGATTAAGTATAACGAATATTTTCAAATGTTGAAAATAAATAGATTTGTGAATTACTTATTATTAAATAAGTATGGGAATGTTTTCCAAAATGAAATGAAACGTTTTGAGATTTTATCTTCTTAAAGATAAAATGAAATTGAATATTTGAAAACGATTGAAAATCGTATATCAGTAGATATTTTTGAAAATATAAATTCACTATGGAATTTATAAAAGAAAGGGAATGTGTTTAAAAATAAATATTGATTTATTTTTGAAGTGTGGAAATTTTATATCTAGTAAAGATATTTTGGAAGATAAAAATAATTTGGGAAAATTATTTGGAATCTGATGATGTTGCACATCTTTATTGATAGTTAAATAACCGACTATCAATAATTACCTTGAGTAGGTATTTGTTGTGAATTGGATGAATTTGAATGCCACACTTATTTTTGAATAATCGCTCACTATTCGGGTTAGCCGGGAAAGGACCATGGGGTCGTATAACCCATTCCGAATATGTGATACGTCGTTATGAATCGCATTTGAAGACCGGTGTTGAAGACCGGATATTTTTGAAAACGGAAGGATTACCGTCGAGTTACTCTACATCGACTGATCTCCGGTTTAGAGTTTTTATCACCCTTAGTGACGGGAAGTCCGGACGTGATTAGAAATTTATCCGGATGTGCAAGGGCTTCGTGAGAAGTGCCTTCGGTTCTGTTCGATCCCGGAACAGACTTGTATGGATTGTGTGTCTGACGCTACAATTTGAGATATAAAGCTGATTTCTTTCAAATACATTTCTGTTGGTGGCGGAGAATTTATTCTCTTAGCTTAACACCCTTCTCTGAGACGTTCGAGCTCAGAGGTTATGTAGTTGAAATTCATCAGCGATATATCCCAATTTGGTAACGTGGCATACTGAGTGTTGCTGTGAAATGATCAGTGTTTGATCATTTGCGATATGATCATTTGTTTGATCTTATATCTTTGTGATCATAGGTTGATCATTTGTTTGACCCGAAGCATGGCTTTGTAGAAAGCGTAGCTTTGTGGACGAGACTTCGTCGAGCCTCACACCCCGGAAATGGTCAAAACAGGAAGGATGCGGCAAGGTTCTAGGGAGTAGCGCCCCTTAGTGTATGTCATTCCTTCTGGATAAATGTGGTATCATGGTATGGAGCCCAGATACTTAACCTCTGTGGTTGCTGCAAATTTATTACTTTGTGGTTGTTGCGAATCGGGGATCCTCGGGAAGATCGGTGACGATCGGGGGATGGCATATGCGTGTCAGTAGTTACCTACTTTTGCAGAGGTAACCCGGCCTTGTGTTGGCAGAGATCTAACCGTAATGTTAGGTTATTTCTCGGGTCGTCTACTCCAGGGACGTACCCATCGTGGATAGGAAGTTCCTTAGCCTGACCATTTGTTGGAAATCCAAAGAAACAATACGCGACGTGTACGGTTTTAGTTGTATTACCTGCTATGGAATGTGGCGGTAACCTGCTATTGAACATAGTAGCTATAGTAGGCATAGTTCGAAATGTCTATGCTGGCTAAGATTTATATTCTACTTTCGAAATGTTTTCTACACTATGCACTAATAATAATATCAAAAATGATTTGATTTTGCGTAGTAAGCATCTTTGACTATCATAAGAAGAAATCTCCTCCAATTCTGCGTTTGCATTGTGTGTGTGGTGGGAGGTCTTATGGTAGTTTCATTTTCCAAAAGCATTGCGAATTTGTTTTATTTTCTTTGTGAAAAATAACCGTTTTACGATCTCACACCAGTCACCATGACTGACTCGGAGTTTATTGTTTCCCTTCTAAACTCTGGGTGCCCACCAATTTCCACACGGGCAGTCTAGAGTTAGATTATCAGGATATTCTGGATATTCTGGAGCTTTGGAGATAAGCTGGAGGACGAGACGTAGTATTTGTATCTGATAGTATTTATTCCGCTGTGTATTTTGTATGAGGACAAGTTATATAACTGTCCATTGT
This sequence comes from Allium fistulosum, assembly GCA_030737815.1. Taxonomy (NCBI): domain Eukaryota; kingdom Viridiplantae; phylum Streptophyta; class Magnoliopsida; order Asparagales; family Amaryllidaceae; genus Allium; species Allium fistulosum. The sequence goes on along the minus strand of CM060904.1, from coordinate 1,184,063,881 downwards.
TGTATATTGACTCCGATGATTGATGTATGTATAAAATGATATAGTTCTTTGTTTAAAGATTATTCATTTACCTATTATATATTGTTCCGCTGTGATATGTGAGATTCTAATATTGTTTTCTGTTTCTGATGTTGTTCTGTTCTTCTTCTTTCTTCTCTTCTGCCTTCTTCTTCTACTCTTTTCTTCTTTTTAAAACCCTCACCATTGGAGTTTCCGGCACTCGATTTCTCGGCAGTCGATAAAGTGAGTATCGATGTCGAATTTTCAAAAGTCGAAAATTCCGGTATGTGACAAAGTGGTATCAGAGCATATGGTAAGCGACAACCCTGCTCTGTTGGGTGTTACTCATTAGAGATAGAGTCAGTAGTACTCTAGAATGAGTTGAGTGTAATAATAGATACGAGTGCGTATTTGTTAGTGAATATAAAAATGTTTTATATTGTGTTTGCTTATCCGTTGAGATGTTTGTGAATTTTGGTCGGTATGTGGGACGCCATATTATCGATAGGGATTTCTAAACACTTAAACGAGGCAAGACGACACAGTATTGTTTTAAAATAGGGTGAATGAAATAATTTTGCCCAAAACTATTTTTGTATACAAAAGAAATGATTTTCTGTAAATTATTACAGTATATGGTTGCATGGATGTTAGGAAAGTGATAATGTTGAAATGTTATCATTATTATATGAAATCGAATAAGAAACTGAAATCATAACTCCAAAGTTAAGAGATAAATTCACATACAAATGGAATTAAAGAATGTAAATTATAAATGTGAATTGTAATTTAAAACGAAATTCCAGAGAAGTTTTTGGAAATGTTTTGAAAATGAAATTCAAAGGATTTTGGAAAAATGTTTTGAAGAAATGAAAAGCTCTAAACTCTTTTAGGTCGCTGGAAAATAATCCTGATGATGGTGGCCACATCATTAGAATTCATTTTCGGGTTTTCAAAAGAGGAATTGCTGCCGATTGTTTTAAATGGAAGTTGTTTGGAAAATTTGAATTTCGTTTTAGAAAATTCAAAGGATGATTTGAATTGTTTTCAAAAATGGTTTTGAAAAGGGTTGAAAAGACTCTGGAATGCTATATTAAAATGTTTATGAAATGTTACTAAGTTGATAACTTATACAATTTGAATTTTGATAGAATAAATTTAACTTAAAGAATGAAGTTAAATCAAAGTAAGTATAAGTGAATATAACTGGAATTTAATTTGATTTGTGAAGTTAAACTAAAATTAGTAAGTAAAGCTTAAAGAATGAAGTTAAATGAATGTAAATACAAGCGAATCAATTTAATGAAAGTGAAATTGAAAGTTGAAATTCATTTCGAATTCGTAAGCAAATGAATTGAATTGAATAATTGTAAATGAAAGATGAATTAAAATTCGTATGGAAATTGGAAATCTAGTTTAAAGATAAGTAGAATTAAAAATTCAATATTCAGAATAGAAGGTAAAATTGAATTCAAATGAAATTGAAATGTAAAGATTGAACAAAATTGAATAGGTGTAACTTCAATAGTGAAGTAAAGATGATATAAGCAGTTTATATTGAAAATTTTGTAATCAAATTTGCAAAATGTTTGAATGCGGTAACTAGATATTATGGCTAGTAGGATATACAAGTATAAAGGAATTGGAAATTTTGATTACAAAGATAATTTGAATTGCTCGAAAAAGGTAAGTATTTGAATTTCGATATGAGTTTTTGATGAATTCTTGTCTAGCCGCTTGGCTTTTTCTTTTCTTTTTGAAATCTGAGAGTCCGTAGGGACGTTTTGTAGTCGTGCCGTATTAGCCGCGCAAAGGAGACGCTGGCGAAATTTTTCGAAAATCTCGAGTGTTAGAAAATTTTTGAGAAATTTTGAAAGTTTAAATTTGAATTTGAATTTAAATTTGAATTTTGAAGTAAAACAATATTGTTTGAAAACTATGAAAGGTTTAGAAAGTTAGTTGAATTAATAACGAATCTTTAGTAGAAAGATTTGTTTTGATAAATTTGATAAAACTATTGAATTGTGAAAAATAGTAGACGAGTTAAGGACCATTTTTCCTAACTTGTAATTTCGAGGACGAAATTCTTTTAAGGAGGGAAGTTTGTAACGACCCAGAATTTTGAACAAATTAAATTGAAAATATTTAATTTATTTTAAATATTTGAACGATGATTTAATTTGAATCCCGAATATAACTTTGAATTTGACGATTAAATTATAAAATTTAATCAATTGTAAGTTGAATAAAATTTGAATCTTCAATTTTAAGTTGAAGAAAAATATTTCGAAAGCTTTTAAAATTCGTATTGACAATACCGGAAATAATAGAAGTTTCAAAATGGAATTGTTCAGTGATTTGTTCGGTTTTGAATTTATATCGTTTAAATCGAATTTAAAAATAGCCGTCCGAGGCACAGTCTCGGAATTCGATGAAACCAGTACCATTGGGTCCGTAATATTGAATTATTGTCGGATTTCAAATTCCGTATTTTTCGGAGTTGTTATGTGAGCACACGACGTAAAAACGCGTCGAAATTTAATTGAAACCAATTTAAATTTAAACTTTAAATATTTAGTCAACACACACGTTATCTTCCTTTAATTACGCCTACAATCACGAAGAGATCGTGCAGACCATACTTCGATCAATTTTAAAAATCTCGCCCTCCTCTCTGTTAATTAAAATCCCAATTTCTTTTCAATTTCGTTCAAACGAAAATGGCCGAGAAGAATTCTTCGAGTTTAAATTCGATATTCCCCTCGTTTTCGTTTCAAATCAAAATCGCCCCTCACGTATAAAGAAAATGGTCGCATTTCCCTTTTCATTTTAAATCTCGAAATCGAATCAACGAGCGACCATGTCGCGAAGCAAATCTCGAGCCGGTTCACGTGGGGGAAAGGGGTCTCGCGAGCTGCCTTCCTATACGAAATCGAGATGGCTCGTTCGTTCGAGCAGCGACGTAAGCATCGCGTCGTGGGGAGCTCGCGACTTTGGCGTGAGCTATCTGGCAGCGCGACCTTCGAAGTGGCGGCGGCGGCGCATTCGACTGGGAGGCGATAAGGGTGGAGCAGCTAGGTTGTTCGACATCTGTGGGTTTGCGATTTGGGGCGACTCGATGGTTCGCGATCGCGTTCTGTTGGTGGTCAGAGGAGAGTTTGTGGTCGGGGTGGCGTTGGTTGGAGTTGCGAGCGAGCGATGGGTTCGTTTATGTCAGAAAGGTGATTACCTTTTTTTTTACTTTTACTGAATAAATATATGTTTCCATATGTAGAAAAATAATAATGATAATGATATATATATATTAGATAGATATATATGGAATGATCAGTAAAGTTTAAAAAATAGGATTTTTAAGTAATCAAAAGAAATATGCAGATTTTTATATAGACAGGGAATATATTACAGTAAATGTATATATAGATATATAGATAAGCAGGTGAATTGATTATGGCAAAGATTTATAAATAAATATATAGATTTGAAAAACAAAATGAATGAAATGGATGATAACAGTAAAAGAAATTTTTGTTTTGTATTTACAATAAGAAAATATATATATACATATGTATTTGATTTTATAGATAAAGTTATAAATCTTGTTGTTAATTTTAGTTTCAAATGGAAGATATTTGGTTAAAAGAATTTTTCTATTTGAATTTAATGTGTAAGTTAAGACCAGAAAATTTATTTACTAGAAACTATATAGGGTTGAAACAGGAATTTAAAAATGAAATAATTATAAATCGTGAAGATATGAAATTTATCTAAAGGAAATTAAATCAAAGTAGTCAAATAAAAATTTATTATTCGATCTGTTCGAATATTAATAAATTGTATAATTTCTTAAACAAGGTCAAAACTCTGACATCAAGTCAGAAATGGAAAATGGATTGCACATTAAAAGCTAAGGTGAGATTTTTCTCACTCAAAATTGAATGTGGAATTTTTGCAGTTATTGATTTGATTGCTGATTGGATGTGATATTAGATATGATAGGATATATCTATATATATAGCAATATATACATATTGGCATATGTATATATTGGATTGATGATTTCCCGCCTCGTATAGCGGATGAGACCCTATTGCGCCGTTAGTAAGCGGATTATTTTTATAAAACCCATATACCGCGATAATTCCGTACTGGAGCGGAATTGGTATTGTGCTAACGTCTTTGGATGCAGGGAAACAGGTTGGAGGGATCCAACTGGACCCCTCACATTGATTGAATTTATTTCTACTGTGATGTGATAATCTGTGAATGATTATTGATGTTATTGAATTGATGTCTGGAAATTGTTTGAAAGCTAAAATTTAGCTGAATGGATGTTTGATATCATTGGATTCCAAAAATAAACGGAATTGAATTTTTGAAATCAAAATAGAAATTTCTAAGTGAATTAATTTTAGAAATTGAATAAATTTTGAAGAAAGGAATTTTTAAAGTATAAAAAGTTAATTTTTATAATCTTATCGAATTAATTCCAGAATCAAGTGAAAATGTTAAATAAATGGATTTCGTAAAATAGTGATTATAATTTGAAGAATTTAATTTAAGTATTTGGATTTTTAAATAGATTGAAAGAAACGATTGAAATTTATTTCTTTAAAAAGGAATTTATTAAAAGAAGATAAGTTGGAAATCCAACTAGAAATTTAATTGGTAAATTGAAATAAATTGGGAAATCAATGTAAAATGATTTCAATTTGAAGAATCCATTTTAAAACAGAATATTGAATAATTTGAAAAAAAATGAGGAATTTACTTAGTAGTGATAAATAAATTTTTAAATCAATATCGAAATTGATTTGGGATTGAAGTTTTTATAAATAGGATTGAGATTTATAAAAGTTGTTTATAAATCCGAAATCACTTATTTTGATAAGTAAAAATATAGAAGTTGATAAAAAGAAGATTTATAAGTCGAGGTTGTTATTAAAATAGAAATAGAATTTATAAACGTGGTTTTATAAATTCGAAATCAATTGAATTTGATAAATTAAATATAGAAGATTATCAAAGAAGTTATATTCGCGTTTTGGATAGCGAATTTTTATTGAAATAAAATGTGTAGAGATTATTGAAAATGTGGTTAGTGAAGTATATTCACGATTTTGGACAGTGAATATATTATTAAATAAAATGGATTTATTTTTGAAGAAGTGATATGAAAAATGAAGTTAAACATTTTAAAGATGTTTTTAAAATGTATTATGATATCGAATACATAGATTTCAACATTTTTATTGTTGAAATAGACGTTTTCGAAAATATAAGGAAATGATGGACTATAACACTGTTGTTATAGTAAATGATTTCCGAAAGGAAATGTTTTTTATGTAGTATTGGGATTTTCATATATCTACCTTAAAATTCGGAATCCCTATACTAGTGATTTTGAGTCGTCGTAACGATGTTTTACGTAACATTCGTTTTGACTCAAATAAATGTGCTTAAGAGAATGATTTCCTGAAAGAATGAAATGTATACTTAATTTTGATTAAGTATAACGAATATTTTCAAATGTTGAAAATAAATAGATTTGTGAATTACTTATTATTAAATAAGTATGGGAATGTTTTCCAAAATGAAATGAAACGTTTTGAGATTTTATCTTCTTAAAGATAAAATGAAATTGAATATTTGAAAACGATTGAAAATCGTATATCAGTAGATATTTTTGAAAATATAAATTCACTATGGAATTTATAAAAGAAAGGGAATCTGTTTAAAAATAAATATTGATTTATTTTTGAAGTGTGGAAATTTTATATCTAGTAAAGATATTTTGGAAGATAAAAATAATTTGGGAAAATTATTTGGAATCTGATGATGTTGTGCATCTTTATTGATAGTTAAATAACCGACTATCAATAATTACCTTGAGTAGGTATTTGTTGTGAATTGGATGAATTTGAATGCCACACTTATTTTTGAATAATCGCTCACTATTCGGGTTAGCCGGGAAAGGACCATGGGGTCGTATAACCCATTCCGAATATGTGATACGTCGTTATGAATCGCATTTGAAGACCGGTGTTGAAGACCGGATATTTTTGAAAACGGAAGGATTACCGTCGAGTTACTCTACATCGGCTGATCTTCGGTTTAGAGTTTTTATCACCCTTAGTGACGGGAAGTCCGGACGTGATTAGAAATTTATCCGGATGTGCAAGGGCTTCGTGAGAAGTGCCTTCGGTTCTGTTCGATCCCGGAACAGACTTGTATGGATTGTGTGTCTGACGCTACAATTTGAGATATAAAGCTGATTTCTTTCAAATACATTTCTGTTGGTGGCGGAGAATTTATTCTCTTAGCTTAACACCCTTCTCTGAGACGTACGAGCTCAGAGGTTATGTAGTTGAAATTCATCAGCGATATATCCCAATTTGGTAACGTGGCATACTGAGTGTTGCTGTGAAATGATCAGTGTTTGATCATTTGCGATATGATCATTTGTTTGATCTTATATCTTTGTGATCATAGGTTGATCATTTGTTTGACCCGAAGCATGGCTTTGTAGAAAGCGTAGCTTTGTGGACGAGACTTCGTCGAGCCTCACACCCCGGAAATGGTCAAAACAGGAAGGATGCGGCAAGGTTCTAGGGAGTAGCGCCCCTTAGTGTATGTCATTCCTTCTGGATAAAGGTGGTATCATGGTATGGAGCCTAGATACTTAACCTCTGTGGTTGCTGCAAATTTATTACTTTGTGGTTGTTGCGAATCAGGGATCCTCGGGAAGATCGGTGACGATCGGGGGATGGCATATGCGTGTCAGTAGTTACCTACTTTTGCAGAGGTAACCCGGCCTTGTGTTGGCAGAGATCTAACCGTAATGTTAGGTTATTTCTCGGGTCGTCTATTCCAGGGACGTACCCATCGTGGATAGGAAGTTCCTTAGCCTGACCATTTATTGGAAATCCAAAGAAACAATACGCGACGTGTACGGTTTTAGTTGTATTACCTGCTATGGAATGTGGCGGTAACCTGCTATTGAACATAGTAGCTATAGTAGGCATAGTTCGAAATGTCTATGCTGGCTAAGATTTATATTCTACTTTCGAAATGTTTTCTACACTATGCACTAATAATAATAGCAAAAATGATTTGATTTCGCGTAGTAAGCATCTTTGACTATCATAAGAAGAAATCTCCTCCAATTCTGCGTTTGCATTGTGTGTGTGGTGGGAGGTCTTATGGTAGTTTCATTTTCCAAAAGCATTGCGAATTTGTTTTATTTTCTTTGTGAAAAATAACTGTTTTACGATCTCACACCAGTCACCATGACTGACTCGGAGTTTATTGTTTCCCTTCTAAACTCTGGGTGCCAACCAATTTCCACACGGGCAGTCTAGAGTTAGATTATCAGGATATTCTGGATATTCTGGAGCTTTGGAGATAAGCTAGAGGACGAGACGTAGTATTTGTATCTGATAGTATTTATTCCACTGTGTATTCTGTATGAGGACAAGTTATATAACTGTCCATTGTTGTATATTGACTCTGATGATTGATGTATGTATAAAATGATATAGTTCTTTGTTTAAAGATTATTCATTTACCTATTATATATTGTTCCGCTGCGATATGTGAGATTCTAATATTGTTTTCTGTTTCTGATGTTGTTCTGTTCTTCTTCTTTCTTCTCTTCTGTCTTCTTATTCTACTCTTTTCTTCTTTTTAAAACCCTCACCATTGGAGTTTCCGGCACTCGATTTCTCGGCAGTCGATAAAGTGAGTATCGATGTCGAATTTTCGAAAGTCGAAAATTCCGGTATGTGACAGATGCTTTGAAGCTTCAGGAGATGAGCTAGATGCCTCCAAGAACTATTCGCATATTTTATTTTCCGCTGCATTTCTTGTACTATATTTATCAGAGTTTGTGAGGACAGACTATTATAACTATCTATGCCGATGATAGGCTAGTTTACTCTGATTGATGTATGTATATTACGGTTTTGTTTTGTAAAGTTCATTTGTATATTATATATTACTCATCATGATGTGGGATTCTATTATGTCTTTTCTTTTCTTTCAACCAAATAATCCGCCTTTACGGCACTTGGATGCTTGGTACGTGAATACCATGGATGTATTAATGTCGACTTTGGAGGGTTGAAAAGGTCAATCGTTACATGTGGTATCAGAGCTTAGGTTGAGCGAACACCTAGGACTTGGTGGGGTAAACTCATTAGAGATAGGGTTAATAACACCCTAAAATGAGTTAGTGTATACGTAAATATATAAGAGCGCGTATTTGATAGTGCTATAAAATGTTTTATATTATGTTGTTTGGTTTGTTGAGTAGTTTATAAATTTTGGTCGATAAAAAAAGTACAACTATATCGATAGGGGTTTCTAAACACTTGAATAAGACAAATTGATCCGGTATTGTTTTTGAAATTGGTAATTATTTTACCTAGGATTTTATTTTGTATACAGAGGAATAATTTTCAAAAATTGATATAGTTATTTATGATGTGTTTGTTTATTAGGAAATGATCATATTCAATTATTATGATTTATTATTTGATTAGTCATGCTTGTCTAGTTTAGGGGCATTAACTATTGTCTAGTGATTAATTATTTATGCTCGGCCATTTTATGAGCATTTATTTATTTGATTTAAATTAAATACGAACAACTTGTGAATTCATTTTGACTGTAAGGAGTTTGTTAATAATGTTGGTTTAACAAGTTTACTTTGTTAAAGGAAAGTTATTAAAGATAAAATGATTTTATAAATATGGTTTATAAAATGTGTTACGTAAATAAAAAGGATTTTTGAGAAAGTAAAACCCATTGTCTTTGGGAAAAGATTTCAATGATTTTTGGAAAAAAGTAATATAGTAATACTTGAAAGTATTTATGAGTATAAGTATTTTCAAAGAGAATTTTAAATAAGATATTTTTTTAGAAAGTTCGGGGAATGAGCCTCGATTTGCTTTGCGGTAATCTGAATAATCTTTTAAACGAAGGTCAATAATTGCTTAGGCGAACGTTGTAGTGCACTTAGTAAATTATTCCCTTTGTCATTATACGATCGAAATGAGTTCGAATTCGAACAAACCCAAAGAAAGTGGTAATAAATATATTTAAAACTATTTTTATAGAAATATGTACGGTATTGTTTCAATATGGGATTCAAAAAAGAAGAAGTATTTGTATGCTAACTAGTTTGAGTGGTTCGAAAATGACTAAAAATGGGCAGGAGATGTGTTTGGATGGTAAGCACTTCTCTTAAGTATTACCCTTCTTGGTGAGGGATTTATGAAACTAGTTGGTAGGACCCAATTCCTTGGTATCATTTTAGGGTTACTCGATCTATATGTATAGTTTCGATGAATTAACGTCTGTATAATTATTTCGAATAATTTGAAATAAAACAGGGTATTTAGTTCTTAAATTTCCTTTAAAGTGACTTGACAAAAAAAAGATTTAAATAACTCTTGGATAGTGGTGAAGTAATTTAATATAAGTTTTTAAAATGGGCTAAATTTGATAGGAAGGTTTTAATCAGTTTTGTTTTATTAAAACCATGTCTTTTGTTTTGACATCTAAGTTGTGTAAACTATTTTATGTTATTAGGCTGACTAATAGAAATCTTTACCTTAGGGATCTCTAAAGAACAATAAACTCTAGGACTGAGCTTGGATACCAACATCTTACTCTTCTTAGCTACTTACTAGAGTGGAAGGGTAAAGAGGATGAAGAGGTCGACTCAGTTCTAGGCCTAAATTTATTTTGGTCCTACATCTGAATTTAAGGAAAAGGTAAAATATTTAATTAGATAATTGTATATACTCTTAGGATGTAGTGGAGTATCATACGAATATGGACTCGAGTTGTGAAATGTTTATAAACTTAAGAAATGTTTTATGGAATAGTCCATAAATGATTTTAATATTAAATGAGCAATAGTATATGTGACAATAAATGTGAATTGAAACGAAATTGGGGTAGTTAAGAAACCAATGGGATAAAACCGTAAGTTGGACTTGGATCATTTTATTCTCATGACAGGTCTTGATCCAGAGTTCAGGCACATGATTTTTGGGTGTTATACACTAGTCGGAACTAGGCATTTTCACCCAATTTCTCGACGATGAGTATTTGAGATGTATTTTTGGGATGATGTGAATGTTTTCTATCACAGTTTAGGACTACGTAAGGAAAACATAAGTATCAGATCAAAGAACCGGATCAGAATTCTGCAATGGTGAAATAAGTGATCTATACTAGTTTGATGAGAGATTTATGTATCCGAGCAAGTGATCGGGTCGGAGATTGCAAAAGTATGAATCATGCACTTCGTACGAGCCTATGTAAAAAGGATTAAGATTTGGTGTTGCTTGTTTCCTTCTTTGTTTGATTAAGATGAAATTTCAGGGTCGAAATTCTTTTAAGGGGTTAAGGATGTAATGACCCGTAATTTTTAATGTTTCGAATGAGATATTTAATTTATTTAAATATTCAAATTTGATTCAAATATAATAAATAATAAGAAAATCAATTGTTAATAAAACGACTTAATTTTTATGATGTATTTTTAAATGAAATTACAGGGTTTTTCCATAATTTTAATTTGGAAAATATTTAAATTGTCGTTTGATGCATTTTGCGGTAAACACTGGTATTTTTGAAACCTTTTTAGAATAAGATGTCCTGTTTATTTTTCTGTTATTTTATGATCATGTCACATTGTTATGCGCGATTGTATTTTTATTTCTGTCATTCACGGTTCGTACGCAAACAGATATTGTGTAGTGGAGTACTGCAAAACCTATCTGGGTAATGGGAGTCTTGAATTTAGTTGCTTTTCTTGGAAGCATTTTGTTGCCTTTATTTATACACATCCACACACGCAACACACAGCAGTACTCAACACTCCCATTACTCTTTTATTCTTCTTCCTTCTTCCTATAATGAAATAAACTCCCCACTTCCAACTTCAAAAATCTCTATCTCCAAACCCATCAACAATTTTCCAAATCTTCCAACTGCAAAGTTGTAGATGAGAGCCTCTAGTATTTCATAAGATAGTCACCATTAGTTTTGATGACCGGAGCAGCTACAGTTCCTCATTAATCATCGGTTGTCAGAAATTCACGAAAATGAAGTTCAACGAATTGGACATTAGAGGTTATGGTTGGGTCTGTACCGATGAACCATGATTTTTAGTGGTGTTTGTAGTGTGTCAGGTGGCCGAAGTTTGCCGGAGTTGGTGGTTGAACGTTTCCCATTCATATAGTAATTACCGACGATGTAGGCGACTTAGGGAGTCAAGATTGGTGTTGGAGTGACCTGGGGTGGAGAAGAAGGTGTAGTGATCGGAATTGGCAACTCCGATTATCAGAAGCACGTGCGCTGGTGGAATATAGGATTTCACCTGTGCATGATTTTGTATTTGGAAATCACTGTTGTAATGGAGGGGATCAAGTTGGCAATAGGGTTGGTCGGAGTTACGTCTTCTGATGGCGGAGCTAAGGGCATAGGAATCTTAGTCTCCGATGGTTGAAATCCTTGTATCAATGAACGAAGGCATCCACGAATTTGGGGGCGCAAATTCAATTTAAGAAAGAAGGGGAGGCAGTGTAGCCTGCGGGTTGGATTTAGGTTTGAATAACTTTGGGCCTTGGGCTATAGTTTAGTGGGTAAGGATTTAATTATTTAGATAATTAAACGAGTTAATTAAATTTGTGTTTAGATTATAACTCATATCTCTCTCATACGAGGTCCAAATTGAATGCAGTCTTTTGTGTTGTGCTTGTAGGAGTGTTATCTAAGCACTAGAGTTGATTTTGTCAAGTTTGGAGCAAGTAGGTTTTTGAGCTAAATTCAAACGCCGTTGATTTTAGATCGAGCTGGAAAGTATAAGCATTGGCTGTAATTTTGGTGAGTTAACTCACTTTTGGATGGACAATATTTGGTATATGCGTTGCTATAAATTGTCATTTGTGTGCTTGAATGATTTATTTGGTTGGTTTGGTTGAATTCCCGCCTTGGAAAGCAGATGACATATGAAATACTAGAAACTAGAGAAATTTTGTAGAGGGATCCTTAGGGATTCCTCCCCACTATTGATTTTAATTTAAGTTATATACCTTTTATATATACTACTAAATGTAAAAAAGCTTGGTAGCTTAGCCTTATTGGATATGACCTTGATAAGTCGTGAAAGTTAAACTCTTTTAGTATAGATAAAAGAAAGCATCTGTTAAGTGCTATTGAAGCTCTAAGCCTCATTTTAGTATTTTGGGAATAATATTATTTGTTGTTTTGCCTTGAAAAGTGTTTTAATTTGTAAAATGATTTTAAATGTGATTTTTTTGAATTTTCTATGGCGTTTTATTTAGAAATGGTTTTTGAACTTCTCCATTTAACTCCAAGCTTTTTGTTAGTCTCTTCTAATTTATATGGAAATGTGTTAAATGTATTTCGAGAAGTATTTATTTTGCAGAAAATTGATATAATAATGGATGTTTATTGTCAAGAAGAAAAAAGGGATTTATCTTTTGTATAATATAATGATTCTGTTTTAAAGGAAGATAGAAATATTTGGAATAAATATTGGTGAAACACTATGTATAAAATGTTGCGTAGAAAGATAGATTTTAAATGGTATTTTATAAATAAATGAATAGATCTTTAAATGAGATTTTATAAAAGGGAAATTATATCATTTTGATAAATTGGAATAATAAATCACATTTGTGATTTTATAGTGATATATGGAATGATCATTTTATGGAAAGTATTTAGTCATATCTTAGAACCGAAGATTTATGACAAGTATATGTGATTTAAAACGAAGATATTTAGAAAGGAGATTTATAAAAAGGAATTTTATAAAAGGAAATGTGATTTGAGTTCTATAAATGTTCATTCTAAATTATAGTGGTATGAAAATTATACTTTTCATACTTAACACCAAATTTCAAGATAGCGAAACTTGTCTCTATATGTGAGAGTTTAAGAATGTACGTCGAGGCAAGGATGGTACACTAACTTGTCCAACCTCATTGTTAATCGAGGGATAGTACAAGTTTGAAACCAAAAAGTGGTAGTAAATATATTTGGACTAATATCTATACGATCCATTTACTTACACCAAAAGGGAAGTGGTTTGGATTTGTAATAAACAATGTTTTTAAATGACATTTGTTTTCCACCATTTAAGTATGCTTTTGAAGTATGAAATCTTTCATAACTGTTTTTTGGATATACTTATACCATTGAGATAAGTATATGGTTACATTTTCTAAGTACTAAAAGTGAAATGGTTTGTGAATATACTTATACCGCTGAGATAAGTATATAAATAGTTTTCCAAGTATTGAAAAAAGTAGAGAGGGTTTGTAAATATATCTTTTATAAAAGGTACTTTTAATACGAATAATTGAAAGGGGTTTTAATTAATGAAAGGATTACTTAAAGAGGCTTAGTGGTTTCTTTTGTGCTTAATCATTCTTGGTTTCCATATAAAGTTAAATCTATGATTGGATTGTTTTCTTATTTAATAGTTAAATAACCGACTATCAAATCTTGGTTAGTTTTGAAACTATTAATTGTCGGTTCGTGGTGACCGGATCTGATATGTTATCCGAAAACCACTTTGAAATGGCATAAGCGTTCCAATTGAAGACATCTTGAAGATGATGGAATCGAAGAAGGAGTACTTTGAAGTGCAAGGGCTACTTGTTATTAATCCTGAGGGTGATTTCAAAATGGATGTAGCAGAAGTAGTGCATTCGGTTTGTTCATATCCTAAACAACTTGTATGGATGAGTGCTAGCATTGCATTGTTGCATGCAGGGCAGTTCTAGCATTCCAAGTGGGATTTGCTAAAAAGGTAAATGTTGCCTTAAGCCTCACACCCGGTAATGACTAAAACATGGGATATGCCGCAAGGCTATGTGGTTCGCTACCATTAGGGTATGATCATTCCTGATCTAAATTGATATTATTTTTGGATGTATGCTTCGGGCCTAGTACGATTGTGGATTCAACCGAGGATGATCATATCTAGTATTATCCAGGAAGGGGTAGGCTAGTCTTACCATGAAGAGAGTCCATGTGAGGCCCTCGGTACATTTTCTCTAGAGGTGTATTACGACAGACGGTACCCCTATATTGTAAGGTAACGTAAAAACATGTCTGTGTTTATGTGTGACGTGGACTTATGAGATACCTTTATTTTTGAAAGATTTTATAACATTAAGAATCAGTATGATTTGAGTTTTGTCACACTGGTTTACCGAACTAATCCGGGTGTTATTTTCTTATAATGCTCGGGTCAGCCTCGATTATATTTCAGATTTAGTTATGTATGCTTTGGAGCTTCAGAAGACGAGCTCGATGCCTCCAAGACCTATTCAAATATTTTATTTTTTGCTGCATTTCTTGTATTGTATTTATCAATGTTTGTGTGGATAGGGTGTTATAACTATCCAGGCTAATGATAGGTTAGCTTACTCTGATTGATGTACGTATATTATGGGTTTCTTTTGTAAAAATCATGTGTATATTATATATTACATGTCATGATGTGAGATTTGTTCTGTCTTTTTTTTTCTTTCACCACAATAATCTATCTTCCTAGCACTCGGATGCTTGGCACGTGAGTACCGTGCATGTATTAGTGTCGACTTTTGAGGGTTGAAAAGGTCGAGCGTTACATATAACACATGTATCATATATATGTACAAATCATACAATTAATTAACCATTTAATTAATTTATTGAATTAAACAATTTTAACTGAATTATATTATTTTGAAATCCATTTGTATACATACATGTATACTTTTGTTATTTTAAACATTTTAAAACAACATGACATATATTAAAATATATAATACATGTATACATTTTTCATTAATTAACTCATTTTATTAATCTTATTAATGAATTAAAAGTTTTTGAAATTAATTTATATTACTTTTCAAATATTTTGAATTTTTTTATATTATAACTTTTATAATATACGTATATCTTATTTTAAATTTAAATATTAAATTTAAAATCTTACATTTTTAATTTATATTACTTTATTAATCTTCTCATTCTCTCAAGATTCTACAACCCACAAACCTACCATCACAGCCTGAAATCGTGTCAATGGTGACCAGAAACAGGAAGCAACAAACAAGGCCTAATGGAGGGAAGACGAGATGGACTAGAAGAAGCGTGAGAAAATATGGGAATCATGACCTAGACTGAATTCAGTAGGGATGACGACCATTTTTTGATCGAAGAGGGCATCTTTTGATATTATAATTAATTTTACTTTTAGTTCAATTTGACTTTACTTTGATTTTAATTTTATGTTTAATTTATTAAATATTAGCATTCATAATTCAAACATTATAAATATAACAAATAAATATTGTAGACTAACCTAAGGTATAAAAATATATAATGGCCAAATGTAAATAATAATTGGGGTCTATGGCTATGATTAAGAGAATAATGTAAAGGAATAATGATTTTAACATAAGTGAAATCTCATATATATATACATATATCTGTGTGTGTGTTCGTGTGTTTTCAGCTTCAAAAGGTTAATTTTTTGTTTTCTATTTTATATATGCGCCAAAGTATATTATATATATTCTGATATAATTGTTTTGATTTAAATTTGAATTTTTTTTGACTTATTCAAACATTCATAAAACCAAAAACAATTGTTTTTTATTAAAGTCGAAAGAAATATATCTTTATATATATATAATTTAAAAAAAAACATAAAACTGAAAGTTTATACACACACACACCACCCCAATAATAAATAAGAAAAGAAATTTTTTTTTCTTTAAAAGTCATGAAATAAAATAATTTTTAAAACTTACTTATATAGTTATAATTTAATTTAAAATTGAATAAACACACACACATATATCCGTGTGTGTGGATGTAAATATTTTACGTGTATATATAATTTTAAACAAACATAAAATGTAACAACCCAGTATTTCGAACCATTCCCATCCGCACATGTCGGACTTGAATTACTTAAAATATCATATTGTTAATTTATATTTGGCAAAACTCAGCATATACAGTAAATAAATCAATCACATAACCACAGACACAAAGTATTACAACAATAAGCAGCGAAATATAATAAATAGTAGTTCATGAAGCTACTATATAAACATCAGAGCTTGAAATAAAATACAACAAAATATCTCAAATACAATGTAGTCTCGAATACAAACAGATGACAAGTCTGAACAAAACTACCGGATGGCTGAAAGCTAAATAGATACAGATGGATCTCCAAGTGAAGCTCCAACACCAAAGGTGAGTCTCAAATGCTGTTACTGAAGTGAAATGTCAACTGAAATACAAGTAACTTAAAGGATGTTTGGGATTTCCATCCTCTAAGAATCCGTGGAACTATCTACTACGTAGTAATATACGCTATTATAATATGTCTATAGTAAAGTAAAAGTATTAAAATAGTGTTAAGGCATTACCTATAACCCCCATAACACATTTTATATATTCCCATAGTCTATACAATGTCGTACGCTCCTCTATAAACTGGAGGTTTACACAAAGGACACCAGATAGGTACGGTACAAAACAAACTCATAGAAGCCGCGATAGGGCATGCGACAAGGCGCTCGAGGCAATGCCAAAAATTTATGGGTATATATCATTTCAACCTGCAATCCAAAAAATTTAAATATTTACGGGTATATATCATTTCAACCCGCAATCCCAAAAATTTAAAATCAATGAAAATCGCTTGGGTTTATCATTTCAACCCATAACGATCTTCCCCTATTCTATAAGATCGTTCGGGTATGTATCATTTCAACCCATAGGGAATTCTATACTAATAGGGAACTTGCAGAGTGAGAACAAATATGAAAATAAAATAATAATCAGCAACATGCATATATTATCAGTGATCAATTAAATAAATATTAAACAACATGATATGGTGTCATATATCACAGGTGAACAATTGCAGATAATAGCATATCATATATAACAAATAATTAATTAATAGTTCAATTTAGCAGCTTATTTAAATTGTCGTTTCAAATGAAATCAAATTTAATAAATATAAGAATGTTAATCGTAGGTGAATTCTCACCTTTCGAGGCTAGAGAGATTTGACAATGAAATAGGTTACGAATCCAAGCATGAATTCCAAAGTGAAGCAAAATTGGCATGAATTTGCCGAACGAAGCTAATAAATAGGAATCGATGAGAACAAATCAAAATTAGCTTAACATAAACTGAAACAAAATAAATATTATATCCATATATATCATTCTCTAATAATTAATATAAAATTTTAAACTCGTATTTAAAATAATATATATATTTTTAAATAAATACTAAATTTAAACACTTATACAATAAAATCACTATATAAGTTTATCCAAACCCAGACTCGTATATACTTATATAAATAAACTAATATAAATCATGGACTAAGTTACATACTAACTACATGAACAATTAAAGAAATAATATATGTAAACCACATGTAATTTAAGATAAAAATGATAATATATATATATATATAACTATATAAATTCATATGAAAAATCAAACAGATTGCAAATCTGTTATATATATATATAAATCAGATATATAACTACATAACCTGTATTTAGTAACATCAATATATACAACCTTCTTTTATAAAACAACAGACTGAACATATATATTATAAACTAACTCATATAACTTGTACACACTAATATATATAAACATTTTGTGAACCAGATTTTTTATACAATGATAAACAATAAAATTTTGAAAACATATATATATATACATAAACGTGTCACTATAATATATATAAATAAACTCAAAAGCTCAGTATATAGCTATATATAGTCTAACAGATCATATAAATAACAAATATATTATATAAACAGAGAACTTATGACACATTTTGTAACTTTATAACAAAAGATCAATGTATATACCAATATGTAAACCACTTTATAAAATTTAAAAATCAATATATTTCAAAAAATATATTTAGTTACTATATAGTATATACTTCTTTTATATAACTTCTTATATATTATATACAGCAACATGTTATGAAATACTTATATAACTTATATACTACATGTACTATATCATTAACTATAACAACCCGGGATTTGCATTACCAATTAATAAATAAAGGTTAGGATTTTTATTTATTTTAATGAAGCATGAAAGGATTTGGAATAACAAAAATTTATTTGAAAAAGGCTATTTTAATTAAATGGGAAATATGGGATTTTAAAATGAGGATAAAATGTTATTTTGGAAAGTTAAATATTTTAGGAGAGATTTTAAAACGGGTTTGGATAAGAAAAATGAGTTTTATAAACATATATGAACACTTAGACTAATTTTTGGAAACATGTAAATAACTCTCTTCTTATTGGGTTACTAAACCTAACCCAATAACCCACCCTAAACCTCCTCTATAAATTATCTCAAACTCTCATAACCTCATTCATTCATCCCTAATAAAAACCCTAATCATTTCCTAAAGCTTCTTAACAAAAATGGCCTCTATCTTCATCTCCTTCTAGTTTTAGCTTATGCAAGTCATTCTATGCAAAGGTAATGCAAATACCCACCTCAAATCCGTTTTTTATCTTTCTCATTTCTGAAATTTATTTGGTAACACATGTTTTATGTGTTTTTTGATCTTATAGCCTCCTAATCATCTTTTGCTAACTTGGGTTGATGCTATAGTAGTCTTTGTTGCTTTCTAGAGAGGTATATTGCTAAAAAACCTCTTCTAATATGTGTTTAATCATCTTTTGATTTCAGTAATCATTTAGTAACACATGTTTTATTATGTAACATGTGAATCATAGCTCTTTGATCCTCTTTGCTTTCATTTTGGGTGTGCACACAAGTTGCTTGCTATATTGGTTGAGGTAAAATTGCTAGCTAAATCCTTTTTTACTTGATGCTTCTATCATTTTCGTTTTGGAATTGTAGCTGAAACGAAATCAGGCATAACTTCTTCATTTCTCATCCGTTTTTGGTCAGGTTTTTTTTGCTGCAAACTAGATTCAATAAGGGACACTTTTTGTTCAGTGAGTTTTCTGTAATTTTCCATTTAGATGACCTGAAATGCATTCAAATACAGAAGACCAATTCTGTCTTTAACAAGTTATCTTGAGTTTCAATCTGATATTGTTTTGCATGTATCTCTCTCGTTTTTGATCCGAATTAGATAATTTTGGATGTTCCGGAAAGCTTAAAACCTATGCTAAAATTTTTGTTCAGTGAGTTTTCTGTAATTTTGAGGCTAACTAGGTCAAAAATTGATTTTTCTACTATCTTCCCGAGAGCGATAGACATATTAGCTCTGTGGATGAAACTGAAACTATTTTGGTCATAACTTTTGAGCCGCTAGTCGGAATTTGACGATTTTGGTCTCGTTGGAAAGACGGAGTTAGGAAATCCATATCTACAAAGTTTGGTCATCATCTGAGTTCATTTGACTCTTCGAATTTCCTGTCAGAGTTGAACCCAGATCGCTGTGCAAAACAGTGCATTTCATGTTTTTGTGTCCGACTTTGGAACGTCGCTACGCCTTTGTTTTAAGTCGGAATCGAGTAATTCTTTTTGCTTTCTAAAGTAGGAATGTCGGACTACGTTCCTAACAATTTTCATGCCATTCGGATTCAGTCTGCTGGTCCGAATAATTTTCCGAACTTGGGTTCGCGTCAGTTTTGGACTATTTTCCAACACTTAGAATATTTTCAGTGATTTTCTGGTTTTATTGATTTCTTTGAGATTTGTCTCTAGATTTCGTACACGGGTTTTATGAATTATTTTCAAAGGATTTTTCACTCCTAAATGGCTTTCGAAATTATTATATAATATTATTTTTAATTATTAAATTAATTACTCCATAATAGGAGAGTTTTCAAAAGCCGTTTTAAAGTGATTTCAAAATCAATTATAAATCCGTTTCGCACCATTATTTTCTATAATAAAAATCTCACACTCACTTTTTAGCACGTCGAGCGAAGTGAAAAGGTGCTTAAACGGTTAGGAAATCTTCGGCCTATGGAACCGTGTGTATTTTCTTTCCGGTTAATCCCCGACCTATTCGATTGATCGTTTTGACCTTTGGGTCTAGTTTACCGATGATATGAGGTGGACTTTTTATTGTTTGGAGTGTGAGCTTGCTATTGGTTAGTAAACCGTTTAGTGCGAACGTGGGGTATGGGACTCATTGTTAACACTTTACGGGTTCCTCTCCAAGAAGTTGGTGACACATTAGCCTTTGGGCGGCCAGTACTGGACCTCGGGGTCACCACGCCTCTGGGCAACCGTCTCTGGACACCTGTTCTATGGAGCAGTTTCTTTTTTCGGCATGTGCCTCTGGGCCTTTATCCTTCTGGGAAGGATCTTGCCATCTCGCGCGTTCCGCATCTGTGCGAGTGATCGATCACAACTCTACAGTACTTGGCAATAACGACTCCGGTCGGTGCACGTGCTATACTTGTATTATCTGATGATTTTGATATCCATTCGAGTACCGCCATTCGGTGTTGGTTCTATGGAACCATACGATGTAAGTGCGATTACCTTGTGGATCCACAGTGTCTCTGGACACTGCTTTTCAGTGTTTGATTTCATTGACTTTTCAGTATATCCCCATTGCTCTCTGGAGCATCGATCTTTGCTTGGGCATTGATTACAGACTCTGGTCACTCTTGGGATTATTGCCTATGGGCAACTTTATATAGCTTTGGCTACGCCGATGATATGAGGCGATTTTATTTATTCAACACTTTGGTGCTGATATTCTCTTTGGAGATTTTTACTGTTGATTGATGATTAGGGACCGTCATTATATTCATGTGGTCCAAAATACTCTTCTCTTAGGAAAAGTACTGCTTTATTTAAGTACCGCATTATTATATATCTCAGTTATTACTGATTGTTTAGCTAGCCTGACCTGAGTGTTTTCGCTCGGGTCAGACCGAGTTGTTTCAGGTTAGGTCTCTGGACTTAGCTTCTGTGCTTCCGCTTGGACATTATCTGCTATGCTGATAGATAGCGCTTTTATTTGTCCACTATTCCGCTACTATGTTATTATTCAGACTTTGATATGTACATATTTTTGACTCACATGTGTGAGCAGTGGCTTTGTACCCACTTATGATATTTGGATCTGTATTGACGATGTATTGTCTTGGGATTTTATATCTGTTATGTGATTCTGTTCTGTGATGTTTTATCATTTTATTACTATGCTTATTCTGATAGATCTTTAGCCATTGTAATTTCGTTATAAATATTTATTGAATATGTCGAACCACTTAAAAAAAAATAGATACCCCCCTTTCGACGTATTCAGTAGATAGTTATAGGTTGATTACAAATGGTCGCTTCCACTATACTCTATTCTCCGCTTTAACAGACGGTATTACCCCCGTAATACTCTTTGTTACAGTGGGTCTCAGAGTGGGGCGTTACAGTTTGGTATCAGAGCCAAGGTTCAGAATTAAGCATAACAAACACAGAACAGACACGTAGTACAATACGTTATAATACGATCCAAATGGAACATATCCACCTTTAGATAAATAAGTTAGGAATATGTGTAGGAATCTATTATATTCCGTAATATTCCTTAATGAATTATCTATCTTTGAATCGTGCTTAACTAAATCTACCGATCATATGTTTAAAGAGTGTCTCAAGCCTCTTTTCTGCCGCTATTGTAAGAAGGAGGGTCATCATTATTCCACTTGTCCTACTGCACCTCCTAGATCTGGCAAGCTTAATGCTGCCAAGGCTCCTACCACTTCTGCTCAGCCTAAAGGTACACATCCTTCCATTCTTGAAGGCTCTATTTTATTTCATGGTAGATTTATTAGAGTTATTTTTGATACGGGTGCCTCTCACTCATTCGTATCAAAGGACCTAGTAGATGCTTTATCCTTGGATGTTACTTGTCTGGTTTCTTCACTAAGGATTGTGAATCCCATTGGTGGATCCACGACCTTTAGCTTGCTTTGTGAGGATATAGATATTGATCTTTGTGGCTTTTCTTTCCGTGCAAATCTCCACGTTATGGAGTATTTGGGCTTTGATATGATTCTTGGCATGGATTGGCTCGTTCAGCACGACGCCAAAATTATTTGTTCAGAGCGGATATTATTCATTCATCACCCTGACTCGTCCTCTCTGTTGGCTATTGTTCTTCAAGATGTTGGGCTTTCTGATGTTACTTTATTTTCTCTTGATTCACGAGATGATGAGGTAGACATATCTCGTATTCCAGTTGTACGGGATTTCCCCGATATCTTCGAGCCAGTATCTAGTTTACCACTGAAGCGAGCTATTGAGTTCCGCATCGATCTCATCCCAGGCTCTCATCCAGTTGGGCGTCCTCCTACGAGAATGTCTATTAAGGAGAATGAGGAACTCAGGAAGCAGTTAGTTGAGCTTGAAGCGAAGCAGTTTATTCGTTCCAGTTCTTCGCCATGGGGTGCTGCTGTGGTCTTCGTTAAGAAGGCTGATGGCTCTCTTAGGCTTTGCATTGACTATCACAAGCACAATGAGCTGACCATCAGAAATCGCTACCCACTTCCTCGGATAGACGACATGTTTGACCAATTGAGCGGTGCGAAGGTCTTCTCTCAGCTTGACCTTGCCACCGGATTCCATCAGCTACGAGTCGCGGAAGACAGCATTTCGCACTCGTTATGGTTCTTTTGAGTGGTTGGTCATGCCGTTCGGCTTGACGAACGCTCCGGCTTTCTTCGTCGATCTCATGAATCGAGTATTCCGGGAATACATCGATAGATTCGTTCTGGTTTTCATCGACGATATTCTTATTTATTCTAGATCCGAGGCAGAGTATGCTCATCATTTGCGGATCATCTTGGATACTCTTCGTCAGCATCAGCTTAGGGCCAAGCTCTCCAAGTGCCATTTCTGGGAGAGCAAGGTCAAGTTCTTGGGTCATATTGTTTCTTCTGAGGGTATTTCTATTGATCCTATCAAGATTGAAGCTATTTAGAATTGGAAGCAGCCTGAGAATGTTCATGATATTCGCAGCTTCCTTGGGCTGGCGGGTTATTACCGTCGGTTTATCAAGGATTTCTCTCGAGTTGCACTTCCCCTTACGACGCTGACTCGTAAGGGTGTTCGCTTTATTTGGTCTGATAAGTGTGAAGCTTCCTTTCAGCGACTGAAGGAACTTCTCACTCATGCTCCTATCCTTGTGGTTCCTGAGAGTAACCAGGATCTTGTTGTTTACACCGACGCTTGTGGTAGCGGCCTCAGTGCTGTGCTTATGCAGAAGGATCGGGTAGTTGCTTATGCTTCTAGGCAGCTACGTCTGAATGAGGTTCGCTATCCAACTCATGATCTTGAGTTGGCAGCTATCGTCTTTGCTTTGAAGACGTGGCGTCACTTTCTATTAGGCGAACGCTTCACTCTTTACACCGATCACAAGTCTCTGAAGTATTTATTCAGTCAGAAGGATCTCAATATGAGGTAGCAGCGATGGCTCGAGTTTCTCGCCTCATATGACTTAGATATTCAGTATACCCCTGGCAAGGGTAATCGTGTGGCTGATGCACTCAGTCGCAAACACTCAGCAGTAGTTTCTATGATGATAGTCGAGTGGGATATTCTTGAGACTCTTTCTATGTGTGATATTCGAAATCGAGCTCCGTCTTCTGATCCTCAGATATTGTTATCCATCTTGGAAGCTCGTCCCATCTTGTTGGATCGCATTGCCCATGCTCAGCGGTAGGATCCAGACCTATTGCATTTCATTCATCTTCTCGAGTCGGGATCCAGTGATGAGACATTGCTGGACTATTCTATTGATTTTCATCGGTGTCTTCGGAGGAAGAACCGTATTGTTGTGCCATCTGATTCATTTCTTAGGCGTGACATTCTAGACGAGTGTCATCGCACTAAGTACACTATACATCCCGGGTCGAGTAAGATGTATGCCGACATGTGTCGCCTATTTTATTGGGAGGGCATGAAGAGTGATGTTGCAAGTTATGTAAGCCGTTGCATGACTTGTCAACATATCAAAGCTGAGCATCAGCGTCCATCTGGTCTTCTTCAGCCGCTAGAGATTCCATTGTGGAAATGGGATCAGATATCCATGGATTTTATTGACAGTCTGCCTCGATCGATGTCAGGCCATAATTCTATTTGGGTCATCGTCGATCGCTTGACCAAATCAGCTCATTTCATTCCTATTAATTCCACTCGGACTGCTCCTCAGCTTGCCAAGCTATATGTGAAGGAAGTCGTTCGACTTCATGGCATTCCTAGCTCTATCGTCTGTGATCGAGACACTATCTTTACTAGTCACTTCTGGAAGTGCCTACAGTCAGCTTTGGGCTCAAAGCTGAATTTCTCGACTGCTTATCATCCTCAGACCGACGGTCATACGGAGAGGGTGAATCGTGTTTTAGATGATCTTTTGCGCTGTTGTATTCTGGATTTTGGAGGTAGTTGGGGGGATCACTTACCGCTTGTAGAGTTCTCCTACAACAACAGCTTTCAGTCTAGTATTGGCATGGCTCCTTTCGAGGCTCTTTACGGAAGGCCATGTCGTTCTCCTTCGTGTTGGTTAGAATCTGGCGAGAAGCTCCTTCTTGGTCCAGATTCAGTTCGGGAATCTTCTGAGAAGATTATTCTTATTCGTCAGAGAATGAAAGAGGCGCAGAACCGTCAGAAATCCTACGCGGACAACCGTAGGAAGCCTCTTGAGTTCTCCATTGGTGATCATGTCTTTCTTCGGATATCTCCTATGAAAGGGGTTGTGTGTTTCAGCTCTACAGGGAAGTTGGCTCCTCGCTATGTTGGACCATTTCCTATTATGGAACGCATTGGCCCCATGGCTTATCGTGTGGATTTACCTGCTCACTTCTCTGGAATGCACGACGTGTTCCATGTTTCCCAGCTTCGCATGTGTGTCCGCGACCCTGATTCTATCATTGAGCCGCATGCTGTGCCTGATTTAGAGATCTTACCTGATTTATCTTTGGAGCAACAACCTCTTCGTGTGCTTGATTCGGAGGTTAGACGCCTTCGCAACAAAGAGGTCCCACTCGTGAAGATTCAATGGTCACCGAATCCTAAGGACTGCACTTGGGAGACCAGAGAATCTATCAAACGCTCTTATCCTGGCTTTCTCCCATCTTCTTCTGCGGGTGAGAATTCTCTATTTTTATCTCTATCACTTCTTTTGGGGATTTGACGTTATAGACGACATCTATCTTAAGGAATTGCGGGGACGTAATTTTCTTAAGGGGGGGAGTCTGTAACAACCCGGGATTTGCATTACCAATTAATAAATAAAGGTTAGGATTTTTATTTATTTTAATGAAGCATGAAAGGATTTGGAATAACAAAAATTTATTTGAAAAAGGCTATTTTAATTAAATGGGAAATATGGGATTTTAAAATGAGGATAAAATGTTATTTTGGAAAGTTAAATATTTTAGGAGAGATTTTTAAACGGGTTTGGATAAGAAAAATGAGTTTTATAAACATATATGAACACTTAGACTAATTTTTGGAAACATGTAAATAACTCTCTTCTTATTAGGTTACTAAACCTAACCCAATAACCCACCCTAAACCTCCTCTATAAATTATCTCAAACTCTCATAACCTCATTCATTCATCCCTAATAAAAACCCTAATCATTTCCTAAAGCTTCTTAACAAAAATGGCCTCTATCTTCATCTCCTTCTAGTTTTAGCTTATGCAAGTCATTCTATGCAAAGGTAATGCAAATATCCACCTCAAATCCGTTTTTATATCTTTCTCATTTCTGAAATTTATTTGGTAACACATGTTTTATGTGTTTTTTTGATCTTATAGCCTCCTAATCATCTTTTGCTAACTTGGGTTGATGCTATAGTAGTCTTTGTTGCTTTCTAGAGAGGTATATTGCTAAAAACCTCTTCTAATATGTGTTTAATCATCTTTTGATTTCAGTAATCATTTAGTAACACATGTTTTATTATGTAACATGTGAATCATAGCTCTTTATTCCTCTTTGCTTTCGTTTTGGGTGTGCACACAAGTTGCTTGCTATATTGGTTGAGGTAAAATTGCTAGCTAAATCCTTTTTTACTTGATGCTTCTATAATTTTCGTTTTGGAATTGTAGCTGAAACGAAATCAGGCATAACTTCTTCATTTCTCATCCGTTTTTGGTCAGGTTTATTTTGCTGCAAACTAGATTCAATAAGGAACACTTTTTGTTTAGTGAGTTTTCTGTAATTTTGCCATTTAGATGACCTGAAATGCATTCAAATACAGAAGACCAATTCTGTCTTTAACAAGTTATCTTGAGTTTCAATCTGATATTGTTTTGCATGTATCTCTCTCGTTTTTTATCCGAATTAGCTAATTTTGGATGTTCCGGAAAGCTTAAAACCAATGCTACAATTTTTGTTCAGTGAGTTTTCTGTAATTTTGAGTCTAACTAGGACAAAAATTGATTTTTCTACTATCTTCCCGAGAGCGATAGACATATTAGCTCTGTGGATGAAACTGAAACTATTTTGGTCATAACTATTGAGCCGCTAGTCGGAATTTGACGATTTTGGTCTCGTTGGAAAGATGGTGTTATGAACTCCATATCTGGAAAGTTTGGTCATCATCTGAGTTCATTAGACCCTTCGAATTTCCTGTCAGAGTTGAACCCAGATCGCTGTGCAAAACAGTGCATTTCATGTTTCTGTGTCCGACTTTGGAACGTCGCTACGCCTTCGTTTCAAGTCGGAATCGAGTACTTCTTTTTGCGTTCTGAAGTAGGAAGTCGGACTACATTCCTACTAATTTTCATGCCATTCGGATTCAGTCTGCTGGTCCGAATAATTTTCCGAACTTGGGTTCGCGTCAGTTTTGGACTATTTTCCAACACTTAAAATATTTTTAGTGATTTTCTGGTTTTATTGATTTCTTTGAGATTTGTCTCTAGATTTCGTACACGGGTTTTATGAATTATTTTCAAAGGATTTTTCACTCCTAAATGGCTTTCGAAATTATTATATAATATTATTTTTAATTATTAAATTAATTACTCCATAATAGGAGAGTTTTCAAAAGCCGTTTTAAAGTGATTTCAAAATCAATTATAAATCCGTTTCGCACCATTATTTTCTATAATAAAAATCTCACACTCACTTTTTAGCACGTCGAGCGAAGTGGAAAGGTGCTTAAACGGTTAGGAAATCTTCGGCCTATGGAACCGTGTGTATTTTCTTTCCGGTTAATCCCCGACCTATTCGATTGATCGTTTTGACCTTTGGGTCTAGTTTACCGATGATATGAGGTGGACTTTTTATTGTTTGGAGTGTGAGCTTGCTATTGGTTAGTAAACCGTTTAGTGCGAACGTGGGGTATGGGTCTCATTGTTAACACTTTACGGGTTCCTCTCCAAGAAGTTGGTGACACATTAGCCTTTGGGCGGCCAGTACTGGACCTCTGGGTCACCACGCCTCTGGGCAACCGTCTATGGACACCTGTTCTATGGAGCAGTTTCTTTTTTCGGCATGTGCCTCTGGGCCTTTATCCTTCTGGGAAGGATCTTGCCATCTCGCGCGTTCCGTATCTGTGCGAGTGATCGATCACAACTCTACAGTTCTTGGCAATAACGACTCCGGTCGGTGCACGTGCTATACTTGTATTATCTGATGATTTTGATATCCATTCGAGTACCGCCATTCGGTGTTGGTTCTATGGAACCATACGATGTAAGTGCGATTACCTTGTGGATCCACAGTGTCTCTGGACACTGCTTTTCAGTGTTTGATTTCATTGACTTTTCAGTATATCCCCATTGCTCTCTGGAGCATCGATCTTTGCTTGGGCATTGATTACAGACTCTGGTCACTCTTGGGATTATTGCCTATGGGCAACTTTATATAGCTTTGGCTACGCCGATGATATGAGGCGATTTTATTTATTCAACACTTTGGTGCTGATATTCTCTTTGGAGATTTTTACTGTTGATTGATGATTAGGGACCGTCATTATATTCATGTGATCCAAAATACTCTTCTCTTAGGAAAAGTACTGCTTTATTTAAGTACCGCATTATTATATATATCAGTTATTACTGATTGTTTAGCTAGCCTGACCCGAGTGTTTTCGCTCGGGTCAGACCGAGTTGTTTCAGGTTAGGTCTCTGGACTTAGCTTCTGTGCTTCCGCTTGGACATTATCTGCTATGCCAATAGATAGCGCTTTTATTTGTCCACTATTCCGCTACTCTGTTATTATTCGGACTTTGATATGTACATATTTTTGACTCACATGTGTGAGCAGTGGCTTTGTACCAACTTATGATATTTGGATCTGTATTGATGATGTATTGTCTTGGGATTTTATATCTGTTATGTGATTATGTTCTGTGATGTTTTATCATTTTATTACTATGCTTATTCTGATAGATCTTTAGCCATTGTAATTTTGTTATAAATATTTATTGAATATGTCGAACCACTTAAAAAAAATAGATACCCCCCTTTCGACGTATTCAGTAGATAGTTATAGCTTGATTACAAATGGTCGCTTCCACTATACTCTATTCTCCGCTTTAACAGACGGTATTACCCCCGTAATACTCTTTGTTACAGTAGGTCTCAGAGTGGGGCGTTACATTAACATACAACATAATATATGCTTTAAAACAACATATCTGAGTTGATAAAATTTATATAACAATATATATATATAAACTTTATAAACTTATACATAAAACCCCAAACATTTCAAATATATGTAAACTATTATATATATACAGATTATACAAACTCATATAACTTATAAAACTTGATAATCGACAGGCACACTTTATATATAGGCTCCATATATGTTTATATATACCTAGAGGAGCACAAGTTGAAGTGTGTTGTTCGGCCATTGATCTGGAGGTGGGTTTGAGTTGAGTAAGTAGCTGCTGCCAAGCAGGGTAAGGGAAGGATGGCCGAAGTGGTTCGGCACTTAGTGTGGTAGGCGGAAATGCTCAAGCGGAGGCTGGAAAGTAGAAGCCTCGGCCGTACTAGAGGAAGAAGGCGGGTTTGGGCTGCGCTCAGGGTGATGGTGCGGTGGAAGCGATGCACGCGAGTGATGCGGTGTTTCGTGGAAAGAAGGTCGGTTGCAGGGTAGTGCTGTGTGGACGTGGGGAGGACATCAATGGAGGGTGGAGCAGCCATTGTTTGGGTTAGACAAGAAGATGGAGATGGTAGGGCTTGAAAAATGAGAAGAGAGAGGGTAGGGAAGCTGATAACAGATCGAGATATATATATATGATTTGAAAATGTAAAAAAAAATTTGTGAAGCATAGAAAAAGGGAGGAATGATGATGAACATGAGGATGAATAGTTAGAATATTTCAAGCTTTATCTTATGTCTCTTTGTTTTCAGAACGAACGAAAGGAAGTGAACTGGAAATATAAATGAAATAGCAAAATAAATTGAAAAGGTGGAAATGGCAAGGGTCAGGTAAGTTGAATTCTGGGAATTATTAAAAGCTAGTGGCTATTTGGTTTCACGGTGAATAACAAATGGTCACGTGAAATTCAAAAGACTCGGTTGCGAAACCGATATGAAAATCGTTTCGTAGATTGCACCGCACTCCAGACTCCGAAATTGACAATTGAATATACCGTAGAGATCAGCACGACGAAACGATCAAAACGGTATACAGATGTCAGCGATACGATCATCCTATCAAAAGTCGATATTCGGTAGTGAAAATGTTGCTAATACGCCGAAAATAAGATAAACGAAGCAATAGTAGTCCAAATTTGACGAAACAAAATATGACGTCTCACTCAGAAGATGATTTACAAATTTATTATATAAAAATATTCAGGTTTGGAAAATATTTTATCATCATCAAATATTAACAGATTTAAATTTAAATAAAATTACACAACAAAATAAACTTTCATATTTTCTAATGAAAATTTACCATTTTCTATGTTTATATAGACGTATTCCAAATACCAAATTTTCATTTCAAAATTAAATTATTTAAATTTCACAAACTTTCAGTTAATTACGTTATAAAAACCGTTAAAATTTTCTGGTCGTTACACTCTCCCCACTCAAAACTTTTCGTCCCCGAAAAGGAAGGAGGTAGGAGAATAGGAACAACCAGAAAGAAAGATAGATTGAAATACAAAATGAAACAATTAATTTAAAACAATATAAATTACATTTATTTTAAAATTGGTTTATATCCAATTAGTCGATTCCAATTCATTTTTTTTAATCAATCGCATTTATTGTGTTCACATTTGATTGGTTTCATTTCCATATACTTTTATTTAATTGATTTGCTTCCCATTTATTAACATTTATTACAAAAAAATTCACAACAAAATTTGTTTTATTTTACTCGTCTATTAAATCTATTTGATCAACCATAGTTAATTCCACCTCAACATTCAACTTCAACTATTCAAAACCATATAGATTTTAATTTTAGGTAAATTAATATTCAACAATTTGGTTTAATCCATTTTATTCAACTAATAAATAGTCATTCAATTTTAAAATTTTGATTTTCTTTCATTTTATCAACATTTCTTTCAAACAAATTCATTTTTAAATCAACTCATTTATTTTATCCATTTATCTTCAGCTAAGTTGATTCCACTAAAATCCAAGTTCACTATTCTTAAGTTCGTATTTATCTGCTTATATAGTCTTCTCTTTTATTTATTTAATTTATTTCACTGAACATATATTAGGTGTATACATTTTATAACCATATATTATTCAACAAATAAATTTTCCTTTTTATTATCCAATTTATTTTCCAATTTATTATCAGTAAATTCCCTTAACAAAATATCATTTTCGATATCCTATTACTTATATCATAGTGTATACTATCCAATTACATTCCAATTACATTTAAACCTTCCAAGTAAGTTATATTAATGTTTCTGAGTGTAAATAAACACTATACAAATTTTCTTTTATTTACAACATTTATATTAAGCTAGATTTTGGTTTGAACAATTTATTACTTAAGTTTTCTTCTTGTACAACCCTTTATTATACCCTAACATTTTAACTTTTTGAATATTTTAGGCAAGTTATATATATTAGAATACAATTTAGTATTATACACATAAGTTTTTATTCAAATTCAACCATTTCAAGTTAGTTAAATTTCATTTATCATTTTAGATATTCCACTTATTCAAAAATTGCACTTTATTTCAATAATTGAAACCATTTCTTAATATAAAACTTAAGATTCAAATTTTCCGGTTTCACTTCAAACTATTTTGAAATAATTATATACATATATATTTTTATAAATCAAATTATACACAAGGAATTTAAATCAAATCCATTTTTCCTAAAACAAAAGTGTAGCAAAGCTACTAAGGGGCCTCTCCACTTCGAGACTCGAAAATGAATGTCGATGATGCTGCAGTCATCACCGAAATTATTTTCCAGCGACAAATGAGGAGAGTACAGACTTACTTCATTTAAAATTCTTTGGAAGCAATTCCGTTCGAAAATACTGTCCAAATAATATATTTTCAAAACTTTGATAACTAAAATTTGAAAAGCACCAGAAATTTAATTCTCAAATCCTCAATTTAAATTCATTTCATTTACCAATTAAATTTATAAGTCATTTTATAAATTTCAACTTCTTATGAAATATAACAATAGTTAATGGTCTAGAAATGTTGACAAAACAATAAATGAAAATCTTGTATTATCATTTCTAACAACCAATTCATTTAGCTATTAAAATTTCAAAAAATTATACTTTTATAGATAAAATATAATCATACATAAAATTATTTCATTTACAAATTTCAGAAAAACAATATTGTGCCAGTTTGCTTTGTTCAAGTGTTTTTGGAATTCTTATCAATAGCGTTGATCAGACGAATCGATCGAAACCCAAAAATTCAAACTTAACAACACAATATAAATAAAACATTTTATATTAATTACAATTACACTCCCTCACACGATGATTCAATAATGGAACATAGAATACGGATAGAGATTCAAATTTGGGGGAATCATAATTACAGAGAATTCTAACAAGGAAAATAGACTCGAGACGAAGATGAGATAATTACGTGTATATATAATTTTAAACAAACATAAAATGTAACGACCCAGTATTTCGAACCATTCCCATCCGCACATGTCGGACTTGAATTACTTAAAATATCATATTGTTAATTTATATTTGGCAAAACTCAGCATATACAGTAAATAAATCAATCGCATAACCACAGACACAAAGTATTACAACAATAAGCAGCGGAATATAATAAATAGTAGTTCATGAAGCTACTATATAAACATCAGAGCTTGAAATAAAACACAACAGAATATCTCAAGTACAATGTAGTCTCGAATACAAACAGATGACAAGTCTGAACAAAACCACTGGATAGCTGAAAGCTGAATAGATACAGATGGATCTCCAAGTGAAGCTCCAACTCCAAATGTGAGTCTCAAATGTTGTGACACTCAGTCTGACCCGAGCGTAAAGCAAAACACAAAACACTCGAGTCAGGATTAACATTCTTATATTAATAAATTCAACTCAAGTGAAATGTCAACTGAAATACAAGTAACTTAAAGGATGTTTGGGATTTCCATCCTCTAAGGATCCGTTGAACTATCTACTATGTAGTAGTATACGCTATTATAACATGTCTATAGTAAAGTAAAAGTATTAAAATAGCGTTAAGGCGTTACCCATAACCCCCTTAACACATTTTATATATTCCCGTAGTCTACACAATGCTGTATGCTCCTCCGTAAACTGGAGGTTTACACAGAGGACACCACATAGGTACGGTACAAAACAAACTCATAGAAGGCGCGATAGGGCATGCGACAAGGCACTCGAGGCAATGCGAGGGTAGATATACCGTTTGCGGATCCGGACTGGTCATAACGCATAGCAGCTACTACCGCCCACCTCGTGACACACTCCCAAATCAAAGGGTGCACCCAATCAAATCACAAAAGCAATAGAATGATATCGAAGAAATGTGTCCGATCGAAGAAATCATCTCACTTGGCCCGGCGTGGCTCCTGTTTTAGCCGCATCAAGCTGACTTACGGGAGTCAGGGCTACGTAAATACCATATGGAATCGTCACCAAACCATCCTACTTCATTCTGGAATCTCCACCATGTACACAGTTGTTAAAGTGGTTTTCAGTATTGGCAGAGAGTATGACAATATCTGATCCCGGTCTCTTTAACAACCAAACGCTTATTTCACACCATGGTCCTTTCATTTCAAAATAGTTCATACTTCATATCAAAATACCATATTCATTTCAAAACCATATCAATTCAATATCATTATTCACTTTAAAATAATATTCATTTCCAGAATCGTAACACTTTAAAATTTATAGCACTTTCGAAATCATAACACTTTAAAATCATAACACTTTTTGAAATCATAACACTTTGAAATCATAACACTTTGAAATCATAACACTTTTTGAAATCCATAACAGTTCCAACCTAAACTGTTTAGATATTGAAAACAGTATATATATTAAAATACTTTATATAATAAAATTAGTTCCTCCAATTTCGCAAGTCAATTCAAATCATTTTAAATTCCAATATTCAAGTTAAATCAATTCCAATTTAACCATTTCAAATTTAAAGTTCAAAGATTCAAGTTAAAATATTCAAACATTTGCAATATAAATTTCATTTATTTTTCAACATTTAACTTTAATTTATTTCAAATTGGAAATATTCACTTAATCATTTTAATAACAATTTGTTTGAATCCCAATTTATAAATTTAAATCAATATTAAATGTTCAATCTCAATTTTGTTTAAAAATTTAGAATATTCATTTAATCACCTTTTTATCAAATCAAGTTATAAATCATATTTTTCAAAATCTCAAAATCGATAGTTCAAATAAATTCTTATTTAAATTCAATTATTAACCTATTTAAATTTCAAGTCAACATTAGTTTATCTTCCCAACCCTTTTTTATTAAAGTTATAAAATCTATATTTTTAAAAATATTAATATAATTTTAAATAAGTACTTAAACATATTTTATTAAATTAAATCTTATTTATTAAATTTATTTTGTATTAAATTTATTTTTATATATTTTAAAAATAGTAAAATTATAAGAAAAATCTTAAAAGTTCTATTTTCAAAACTAACTTATAAGTTTAAAACTTCCAAAACATATAATTTTAAAATAAAAATCTAAAATTTAGAAAATAACACCTATATATATATCATATTTTAGAATCAACATTTATTAAAAACTATATATTTCCTTTTCAGAACTTTAGAAATCATTTTCAAAATAGACCAACGGTGTATGTATATAATTTTCTATCCTATGGTCAAGTGATACGGATATTTATCATTTCAATCCGTAATTTAAATTTTTACAGGTATATATCATTTCAACCCACAATCCCAAAAATTTAAAATCAATGAAAATTTCTTGGGTTTATCCAACCCATAACGATCTTCCCCTATTCTATAAGATCGTTCGGGTATGTATCATTTCAACCCATAGGGAATTATATACCAACAGGGAACTTGCAGAGTGAGAACATATATGAAAATAAAATAATAATCAACAACTTGCATATATTATCAGTGATCAATTAAATAAATATTAAACAACATGATATGGTGTCATATATCACAGGTGAACAAATACAGATAATAGCATATCATATATAACAAATAACTAATTAATAGTTCAATTTAGCAGCATATTTCAATTGTCGTTTCAAATGAAATCAAATTTAATAAATATAAGAATGTTAATCGTGAGTGATTGCTCACCTTTCGAGGCTAGAGAGATTTGACAATGAAATGGGTTACGAATCCAAGCACGAATTCCAAAGCGAAGCAAATTGGCATGAATTTGACGAACAAAGCTGACAAATTGGAATCAATGAGAACAAATCAAAATTAGCTTAACATAAACTGAAACAAAATAAATAGTATATCCATATATATCATTCTCTAATAATTAATATAAAATTTTAAACTCATATGTAAAATAATATATATATATTTTTAAATAAATACTAAATTTAAGCACCTATACAATAAAATCACTATATAAGCTTATCCAAACCTAGACTCATATATACTTATATAAATAGACTAATATAAAATCATGTACTAAGTTACATACTAACTACAAGAACAATTAAAGAAATAATATATATAAACCACATGTAATTTAAGATAAAAATGATAATATATATATAACTATATAAATTCATATATAAAATCAAACAGATTGCAAATCTGTTATATATATATATATAAATCAGATATATAACTACATAACCTGTATTTAGTAACATCAATATATACAACCTTCTTTTATAAAACAACAGGCTGAACATATATATTATAAACTAACTCATATATAACTTGTACACACTAATATATATAAACATTTTGTGAACCAGATTTTTATACACTGATAAACAATAAAATTTTGGAAACATATATATATATATACACACACACACATAAACGTGCCACTATAATATTAAATAAACTCAAAAGCTCAGTATATAGCTATATATAGTCTAACAGATCATATAAATAACAAATATATTACATAAACAGAGAACTTCTGACACATTTTGTAACTTTATAACAACGGATCAATGTATATACCAATATGTAAACCACTTTATAAAATTTAAAAATCAATATATTTCAACAAATATATTTAGTTACTATATAGTATATACTTCATTTATATTATATACAGCAACATGTTATGAAATACTTATATAACTTATATACTACACGTACTATATCATTAACATACAACATAATATATGCTTTAAAACAACAGATTTGAGTTGATATAATTTAGATAACAATATACATATAAACTTTATAAACTTATACATAAAACCCCAAACATTTCAAATATATGTAAACTATTATATATATATACAGATTATACAAAATCATATAACTTATAAAATGGAGGGTGGACGGGGAGGACAACAATGGATGGTGGAGCAGCCATTGTTTGGGTCAGAGCAAGAAGATGGAGATGGTAGGGCTTGAAAAATGAGAAGAGAGAGGGTAGGGAAGTTGATAACAGATCGAGATATATATATATGATTTGAAAATGTAAATTTTTATTTATTAAGCACGACAAATGGGAGGAATGAAGATGAATAGGAGGATGAATAGTTAGAATATTTCAAGCTTTATCTTATGTCTCTTTGGTTTCAGAACGAACGAAAGGAAGTGAACTGGAAACATAAATGAAATAGCAAAATAAATTGAAAAGGTGGAAATGGCAAGGGTCAGGTAAGTTGAATTCTGGGAATTATTAAAAGCTAGTGGCTATTTGGTTTCACGGTGAATAAAAAATGGTCATGTGAAATTCAAAAGACTCGTTGCGAAACCGATATGAAAATCGTTTCGCAGATTGCACCACAGCCTAGACTCTGAAATTGACAATTGAATATACCGTAGAGATCAGCACGACGAAACGATCAAAACGGTATACAGATATCAGCGATACAATCATCCTATCAAAATTCAATATTCGGTAGTGAAAATGCTGCTAATACGCCGAAAATAAGATAAACGAAGCAATAGCAGTCCAAATTTGACGAAACGAAATATGACGTCTCACTCAGAAGATGATTTACAAATTTATTATATAAAAATATTCAGGTTTGGAAAATATTTTATCATCATCAAATATTAACTGATTTAAATTTAAATAAAATTACATAACAAAATAAACATTCATATTTTCTAATGAAAATTTACCATTGGCTATGTTTATATAGACGTATTCCAAATATCCAATT
Organism: Allium fistulosum; assembly: GCA_030737815.1. Lineage (NCBI taxonomy): Eukaryota > Viridiplantae > Streptophyta > Magnoliopsida > Asparagales > Amaryllidaceae > Allium > Allium fistulosum. The sequence goes on along the minus strand of CM060904.1, from coordinate 1,184,026,995 downwards.
TGAATTTCAAAATTCAATTATTCAAATTTCACAAAAATTCAGTTAATTACGTTATAAAAACGGTTAAAATTTTCGGGTCGTTACATAAAATCAAATGTTTATATATATATATATATATCATGTGTTGTGTTTGTGTAATCTAATTTAAAACTGAATACACACACATAGGCCAAGGATTGCATATGCATCAATTTTGCTACACCTCAAATCCCTTCTGATTTCAACCACATGTTCGGATTTAAATAATTATACATTCTCTCTTTTGTCACTTTATTTTATTATTTAATTCAGTACATATGGTAGAAATCAGAGGATTTGAGCCGTAGCAAAAATAAGGTGCGGCTGATCCATATATGTGTGTGTGTGCACGCGCGCGTGCGTGTGCGTGTGCGTGTATTCATGTGTGCGTTGTGAGAGAAAAATCTACATATTTAACTATATATATATATATTGTTTTAATTATTTATATTTACTTATTTTTAACTTTGGATTTTGTATATATATCATGGATTAAAGTATTTAAGGCAACATAAAATAAGTATGTATCTTTTTAGATCTACCGGTTTACGATATGTCGATTGCAAACTGTTTCCCCTTCAGATCCCTTGTTCCACGTCCTTGAACATAATGTGTCAATCCAGACTTATGGGTTTCCAGACTTATGGGCTTCCAGACTTTGCCACATGTAACGGCTGACAATGTCCCCCTTACGGGCTTCTAGACTTCAAGCCTAATTAATATATCATATATATTATTTATTTTATCCCATACATTTAATTAAATCAATATATAACAATTATATATTATTTTAATTAATTTAAGGCCTCAATTAATAATTAAAATGCCATAAAAATTTCAATGCAACATTATATTAATATTATTATTAATTTGTAACATTTTTAGATTAATTTTGAATTAATTGAACTCAGAAATTAGTTAACAACTCTGGTGTGTTGGCTCTCTGGTGTGAATTTGGCCTTTAGTCAATATTCAAATAATTTAAATACCAAAGCCTATATTAACTTTGTTGAAGCATAGTGTTGGACACAAGGTTAATCGCTTATAAATCATTTTAAAGAAATCCAATTTCTAATCTTTATTAAGCTATACCAATATTCTGTGCATGTTTTATTTTTATTGTCACTATATCACTAAGATATCTAAAGTCTTGTAAAAGGAAAAAAACTCCAATAAAAGTCCTTAGCTAATTTCAAAGACCAATTAAAAGTCCTTGGTGCGATCTAATAACATTTATCGATTAATGGTTTTACTCTAGGCAGAGATTTTGACTTTAAGTTGACTACCGATTAAAGTGATAGTAACCTGCTATAATGAAGGAGATTAATCCTCTCTTGAATCATGTTTCACTACAAGTATTCAACATGTACCCAACTATGGCCATAACATGATTGTGATGTCATGTGACGCGATTGACCATAATCAAAGTTAGTTTAGCAACTTAAGATCGATAGTACTCTTAAGTCCAAATATTACTGCACATCATTGCACGATATCATCTTTGACTTGGTTTTATTAATCAACAGAAGTCTTTATTGAGCCATTTTTGATTGTTTCGATAGAGTTAGAAGTATATCCTAGGGGAAATTGTGTAATTTGTTACATATATCTAACTTGATAACCAATTTTGTTCATAATAAAGGTGTTTGATTTCTATAATGTACTTTCTTATATTGTGATATAATTAATTAGGCAATTTAAAGTATATAAAATAGAAAATCCTTAAATGATATGTTATGTGAGAGTAATTACAATATGTTGTAATCATGAGAAATTTATCACATTACATTATTTTAAATATTCCTAGTCAAGATGTTTCAAGAAAGGATATAGGTTCGTTCGTAGAGACTAGAGTACTTAACTGTTCTCAATTTTCTCGCAAATAGTTACCAAGCAAAGTGAAGAAAGTCCGGACCAATCAAAGCCAGTCCAATTGATCTACCACCGGCCCCCAAAGGCCGGCCCAAGCCCATGTTTGTCTAAAACCAACCTTTGTATTCAGAAAGTGCCAAAATGAGGTCTGGCCGTCTCATCCAAAAGGAACCTTCACACTTAGACAATATTTGGACCGGGTCTGACTCGACCTCGACCGGTTCCTCTATATCGAACAACTTCTAGCAGTAGCTAAAGGCTAACATAGTTTGTTTGGTATCACATTAGCCGACAGCCAGCTTTTATTCAAGCCCGCCCTATAGACAAAACATCAGGCAAGGGTGGCCCTAGAATGAACCGTTTTTAGCATGGCTTTTGTAAAGGATATAAAGCCAACTCTCATCGGCTCAAGCTTTCCTTCCGGCCGCCTTGCGCTCAATCATTATCCATCCTCCCTATATGGTCCTTTACGGGTTTCCAAGTCTCTTCATGTTTTCGACATCCGGTCCACTAGCTTAGCCATGTGAACACTCAAGTAAATAACAAAGTTGTTCATCCATCCATCCTAAGAACCGTAGTTGGGCAACTGAATTGATGTGGCGTACCATTAGCATGAAATGCACATTTAATGCAAGCCCACGCTTGGTATAATGAGGCGATAACTACATCTCATCCACTGCGCATCTACAGTCAGATTAACGGTCAGGCACTTTTCCTGCCATTCTGCTGTGCATTCTTAGTCCGCCATCCACTTCAACTACTATAAATACCCCTGCTTTAAAACTTCAAAGGAGTTGACTGGTTGAAACATTCAAGAATTCTGAATACTACGCATAATTCAACGTTCTTGATACCGCATAATCCTTAGGATTTTATATCTTTGTTAATCTGGAGTGCCCTATTTTTCTTATTATGCTCTTGTAATTTCCTGTAGTTGTAATAGAAATATATTGTAAAAGAACTTTATAGTGGAAAAATGCAGCTATGCTTAACCACTTTATATCCTATGTTATTTACTTTTCAGCTACACATTTAACTCCTCATTTTATCTATTTTTATGCCTAGAGATTAGCAACTAACCTTTGCTTTCTCAATGCACTTGTATCATACTGTGGTCGGCTAGAAAACTAGTCAAAATTTTGGTGATAGAAGGAGAACCTACCCTAAGTTCCCCCATTTCCACACCTCTCAACTCCGCAAGACCTGATCTGACATTTTACCATGGACAATCCTTTATCATTTGAAGGTAACAAACTCTAATGAGCACCAAACCAACGGCAAGACTCTCGTCGATGTTGCCCAGCCCAATCTTGGCTCCAATGAAGAAATAAAGAGTGTTGTACTGCTACAGCTCAAACATGGGTCAGCGAGCCCGCGAAGTGAATGGCTTGAGGATGCAGATATATGCTCAAGCCACCATGAACTTAATTTCCACTAGCTCCTCCAATGATCGATCTAGTCGATCCACCTACTCATGGATCCGTGCTCCCAATGGTGAACCATCCATAAATATCCTCGGGTCTAGCGGTGCTCAGAACAATGCTATGAGTAACGATGTAATGACTCACATTTTTACGTATCATCAGGTTATAAAAATATTATTTTTAAAATCAAATTGGGTACAAATTTAATACAACTTTGAGAAATGTTAACTAGTGACATTTTCCATCTGTAGAATTTTATTGGACTATTCTAAACCTTAAATATCTTGTAAGGCCTATAAATTTTAATAGAAGCCAAATTAGAGTCTTAAAACACTTCCAAATGAAAGATATGTTGATTTCCTATTCCATAGAATGGTTATAGTAGATTTTTAGGCTTACAGTTTAGGAGGTATGGCTGTCTGTAGTTTTGGCATATTATAGGCAGATTTATAAGTAATTAACCCGACCCATAGTTAGGCCTGCTAATTAAATTTTGGGATTAGGGCTAGTGTAGCCGCAATAGCAGCCCCTATTCACTATAAATACAACTCTAAACCTTCCTTAACCTTTCTTAGCCTCCATTAACTATTTCTGCCTAAATCTCATCATTCTTTCACTAAAACTAACCTAAATCAACTTATATAAAAAAAGAGATTAAGCAAGAGATTTGCATGAGACTTTTAGATATCAAAATTTGCATATAAAAAAGCATGTAGCTACTGCCTAAATCCAAATCTATCTTTGTTTTGGTGAATCTACGCTTATTTCGTGATTTTGACTGATTCTACACCTTTGGGTGATTTTATTCCCTCGCTTTACTATAGTTATTGAGTTATGTATTAAAAGTGTTTTAAAAAAAAATTAAACTACCTTACTATAGTTATTGAGATATGTATTAAAAGTGTTTTTAAATAATTTTAAACTGAAAAGTGTAATTTTAATTTGGGTATTTGCTGTAAATTTTGAAATTGTCTCAATTTGTGTGTTTTCCATCAACTTTTGGGTGATTAATAAGTGATTAATCATCTACAAAAATGTCGTATATGGTTTCATAGGTTTTGATATGTTTTTGAATCTATTTTAAAAGTTAAAAACATGATTTTTGTCACTAATTTGAAAGTGAAAATGGAATAAAAACGAAATTTAATTGCATTTAAAATGATTTAAACATGTTGTATTGAAGTATAATTATTAATATGTGTTAGCGCCAAAATTGGTCACTAACACCCAAATCCAGATGAAAGCATCAAATCACAGTCACGGATCACAAATAGAATGTACGTAGAGAGTATGAATGTGAAGAACAGTGAAAATTAAAAAGAAAGCAGTAATAACACAGGATTTATAGTGGTTCGGCTGACTCCGGCCTACGTACACTCTAGAAATTTCCTTTTTATTGATGTGAGAATCAATTATAGTTACAATCAAGAGTTTATAGAACAACAATGGCAGAGCAGCCTTAATGGGGAAGTAGGAGGAAAACAGAATGAAGTTCCTCTTTTCTGAAGCCCCTCCTGTTGTATTTATAGGCAAAACCCGAGTTACTGGGCTTCTTGAGTGGTCCGGGCCTATTAAGATCATAGCCGAACCTACGCCCTTCATCACGACCGACCTTGAGCTTTGTACATGCCGACCTGTAGCATCCTGGGTATTAACCCGAAGTAAGCCTATCCATAACTCGAAGCAAAGGAGCAGCCGACCCTATATAATCCTGTATCGAACCCGAGCCACTCCAACATGCCGATCCACTTCGTCCTACCGACCCATACCATCCTACCGAGCCACACCATCAAGACCGAGCCACTTCAGCATGACCAACCAATCCATCCTACCGACCCACACCATCCTACCGAGCCACACCATTAAGACCGAGCCACTTCAGCATGACCAAACCAGAACATGACGAACCACCAAGGCCGATCCCATCGAGGCCGAACCACCAATGCCGATCCCATATAACCAGTCCACCAAGGCCGAACCACCAATGTTGATCCCATAAAACCAGTCCACCAAGGCCGATCCTATATAACCAGTCCACCAAGGCCGAACAAAGGATAACCGACCCCCTACCAAGGGCCGACCCATGCATGAACTCCTCTCCTTGACCGAGCCATGTACGACCGAGCCACTTTGATCGAGCGACCCACACCGAACCGTCCATGACTGATCGTCTATCCATCCAGCTGCCTCAAACCCATCGTATTCCTGTCTTGACAAACGAGCAGTCATTTTTAGTTAAATCCGCCGGTCTATGGCCTTGCCAAAAGGCGGGTTAATAATATGAATGTTATTTTATATTATGAACATGGTTTACTATAAATTGATATGATTTGATGCATAATTAGATTACTAAATGTTTCTTTGAATGTTTATTTGTTGTCAACCATGGATTTAAAATTTGAATGTAATTAATTGAAATAAGATGGATGAAATTGTGTGATTGGGGGAAAATTAGATAAATAAAAAATAGATAAGGTTATTTACATATTTTGGAGGGGTTCTGTAAATAACGATGATTTAAAATACGTTACTGAAATTGAAGTATGGTAATAACTGAACGAGACTTTAAATAATAATAATAATATGGTTTTTCAAAAAATTACTATTTTGAGATAAATAAAAATAAAAAGGAGTTTCAATGATTTAAAATAAAATGTTGTATTTTTGAAATAAATAGTATTAAACTGGTTTTGGAAGGCATTAAAGTGATTTTAACGTATATCATTATTTTGATGTAAAATACTAATACAGTTTCAAAAAGTGGTTCGATGAAGATTATTACTTTTAACTAAAAATACAATGTTTTGGTGTATTTGAAAAATGGAGCAAGGATTGTAGAAGTATATTTCATTTTTAAAAGGGTACTATTGTTTTAAGATGCTATAAGTAGTGAAACCTTTAAAATAAACAATAGTAAATGATTTTATGCCTAAAAGGATAATGGATGCAAATATATCATTTTGATGATTGTTGAAAGTGTGATTAATTATTTATCTAATTATCACATATATTTAATGTTTGATGACGATATCGCATTTGGATGAGTGTGCGGTATTTTTTTACCATTATTGCTACTGAATGATGGGTAGTTAATTATGGTTATTTGATGATGGATGTTGTTACGGTCTTATTTTCCATTGTCCTAGAATAGACTCAAACAGATGAAATGGACAATAAACCGATGAAAGAATTGGTCAAGGTGTTTGGGAGATGTCAAAATTGAAGAAACAAAGTTTGGTCAAGTTTTAGAAATGCAAATCAGGTTGGTACAGACATGATTCATGCTGGTACTAACATGATTCATATTAGTACCGATATGATTTTCATCAACATGGTTCATGCCAACATAAGTAGAACTATCTAGAATGATGATATGAAGAAACTCAAGGGTTTGAAGAACTTTCAAACAACAAAATCATGTCGGTACCGATATGATTTGGTTGGTATCGACATGAATTTCAGATTGGGAATGGAAAGTGATGGATGAAAGGAGCTTAAATATGAAGAGAAAGTTGGCTTTGCATGCATAAATTCATGTCGAACTGACTCGATTTAGGTCGGTACCGATCTGAATTTCTTCCTGATATTTGTACGACGCGACATATTCCACCTACTAGAATTCGAATCTTGAAGTTGTGACGTTTTCAAACTTGGGTGGTGAGATCTATGCTAGATTTTACCTATATATTTGAATATTTGCAATTAGAAAAAGGATTGGCACTTTACATCAAGAGAGCAATTTTCTTCTTCCTTCACTCTAAACACCTCTACCAAATCCAAGATATAGTAGATTATGGTCAGATTTGAGTTGTAATTTTTGTATTTCAAAGAGAATTGAAATGATAATAAGATTAAAGTGGACATAGGCCTTAGATTTTCCAAACCACTATAAAAATTTCCCTTGTTTCTTACTTTATTTTGTTTGATCTCTTTGTTTAATTTCAGTTTGGCGTGTTGTGCCAGCGCAATAGATGTTGTGTTATTAATGTTGGTTTGATTAGCACACATTTGATGACATTGATGGTGTGTTACTATTGTGAAGTGATTAATATACACTAGATGATTTATACTTACATTAATGATGTATTATTATATTTGATAATTAAAAATGTATGTAAGTATATTTACATTGTGATTTATTATTTGATGGATAGGGGTTATTATTGGATATTGTTGTTGTTTGATGACCGTGCGCTAGTATTGTTGTTTGCCCCACATGATGATTTGTTGAGATAGATGAGTAGTAATACTATTTTTTGCTTCTACTGTTTGCAGCAGTTGTATTGGCTGCGATGGTTACAATGGTTGCTTTAGTTGAATTGATTGCATTGGTAATGATGGTTGCAATAATTGCATGGATGTTACGGTTGCAATGTACTAATAAGTATTTATATGCAGGAGAAGAGCATGAAATAGAACTACGTGGGCTTGATCCCTCAAAAGGGGTACATACGTAGTCTTTTCCTATGCAACAACTATCGAGCCTATGGCTATAGTGTAGGTTTAGATGTAGTCAAAACATAGTCAAATCATTTTCCCCTTTTTATCATATGTCTATTTGTGTGTTTGTAAGTCTGCAGGTGGATGCAAAGAAGTGAACAAATAATCTAGAAAAGGTTATATTCACAGTATGATTTGGTACATATCTCTTACATCATAATTGTATAGTGGTTGTTGTAAACTAAATAGTTAATGTATTAATATGAATATTATCTCATGTTAAAATTTGTGTAATTGTTGAAGTGATGTTTCTGTTCAAATTCCACTATGCGATTTCCCTTTTTATTCACTATTTTAGATTTTTTTTATCTACCCATGGTCCATTGCTTTAATGTCTAGAATTAATTATAAGCATATTTTAACATTGTTATAATTGATTTTAGATGTTAAAAATAGTGGATCCTCACAAAGGGTCAAGCTAAAGATTGGGATGGTAGAAACCTTGTATTCTTGCCACTCCCTAAAGAACTAGATTGCTCATCATAGTATGGAATAAACAATCTGCTCCTTGATTGAAGGTGGGATCATCAAGCACAATAGCTTTTACCCTTCTATCAACAACCAACTTGTCTATTGGAACTGAAGGCATCATCGTCAAACCCCCACATGGATATCCATCCCAACCGAAATGTCATGGACCATATGATATACGCGCTAGACCAGCATGACTTAGAAACCTACTCGGACCCCGAAAAACGACCCACTGGATCCCTACATAGGTAATTCAGGCATTGAAGCCTGACCAGGCACCCCTCTAGAGTGCATCACCATAGAAAGCTCTGACCCATACAAGATTGTCCAAATCGGCACTAAACTCAACCCGGAAGTTAGAAAGGACCTAGTCGAGTTTATTTGGAAGAGCGAAGACATTTTCACTTGGGAACACGCCGACAAGATTGGCATTGATCCTAGGATCATTTGTTATGCGCTTAACATCGACCCTAAGACTACCCCCATCTACCAAAAAGGCCGACCTCTCAATCTGAATATGTATCGAGCAATCAAAAAGATGTGGAAAAAACTATTGGGCAATGGACTCATTAGGGCGACGGACTATCCCATATGGGTGGCAAACCCATAACTAGTAAAATGCCAAATGGAACGTGGAAAACATGCATCGACTTCTCCGACCTTACCAAGGCATGCCCTAAAGATTGTTTTCCCTTACCTCACATCGATCAGTTGGTAGATGCAACTAGGGAACATTACTCCTCACCTTTATGAATGCTTATTCGGATATAATCGAATTGTCATGCACGGTCAAGACTAAGAACACATCTCCTTCATAACTATCATTGACTAGTACTAATATCGAGCCATGCCTTTTGGTTTGTGAAACGCGGATGCAACATACCAATGGATCATCAAACCACATGTTCTCAGAATATATTGGTTAGTCTATAGGATTTTGATGAGGATAATATGTTGGTCAAGTTTGAGGAGGCAGGGGCATGTGCGAAATATGGCCGAGACTTTCGGCATCCTTCATAAATACGACATGAAGTCGAATCCTAAGAAACGCTCTTCTACCGTCCGGTCTGGTAAATTCCTTGGCTACGTTGTGAGTGCCAAGGGGTTCGAGACCAAATCCAATAAGATCTAAGCCGTCCAAGACATTCAGGTTCCTATAACTATGAAGCAAGTGCAAATCTTGAATGGAATGGTTGCAGGATTAAGCCTGTTTGTGTCGAAATCAACCGTTCGATGTCTAACTTTCTTCGATATCATTTAGAAATGGAAAACTTTCACTTGGAACGAGGACTGCATTAAGGCATTTAATGAACTGAAACATTATCTGACCACTCCCCTACACCATCCAAAAGTTTCGATAATGAGGGTCTTTATCTATACTTAGTTGTGTTTGATAACGTGATCAATGCCGCCCTAATCAAAGAAGACAAGAAGATCTAATGGCTAGTCTATTATGTCAGCATGAGATTGATCGATTTAGAGACTATGTGCTTCCAGCTAGAGAAGCTTGCATTCTGCTTGCTCATGGCGACCCGTAAGCTCTAGCCATATTTTCAGGCTCACCCTACCATCGAACCAACCACTGAAATAGATCCTCATCCGGCCTGACATAGTGGGCCAATTATTAAAATGGTCTGTCAAGCTTGGATATCATCACATCTCATTTCAACCTCGCATTTCCATCAAGGGTCATACAATTGCTGAATGTTTTGGATCGGAAGGCTCAGAAGAAAAAGCCATTGCCAATAGACAAGTTTGGTGCATATACATTGACGGAGCATCAAACGAGAAAGAGGTAGGGACCTACATGGTCCTCATCATGCCAGAGGGGAAAGAATTATGAGGTTATCCTTACTGGTCTCAGGATGGAGAGGGAACTACACTTGGAATTGGTACATGTTTTTAGTGACTCATCTTTGGTCTTCAACCAGATTGACGAGCTCTTCTAGGTCAGAAACAAATCACTACCGAGGTCAAAAGATCATTAGTACCTTCACAGAATTTAGATTGGAGCAGATACTGAGAGAAAATAATGCCAAGGCCAATCAACTGGCCAAAGCAATAAGCAACCCCAAAGAAGATATCACTCCTCGGGTCCCGTTAGAAACCCCAACACCTCTAGCCACGAGCCAGGGACAACAACAATGGAAATAGATGCACCCTCCATGGACGAATGGATGACACCCCTGGTCAAATATTTAGGAAAAATATACCTACTTGCTAACCATAAGGAGGTCAAGAAGATTCTCTACCGGGCCTCCAACTACATGATTATGGATGAAAGGCTCTATAAACGGGGTATTCCATGCCATCCAGTGGTGTGTATCTACAAACAAGACGCTCCAGATTCTAGAGGTACTACATGAAGGATTCTCTGAAGAGCCGATGGGCAAAGCCTAGCAAAGAAGGCTAAACAGTGTGGCTACTATTTGCCTACTATGATTGAGGATTCTATGGAGTACATAAAGAAATCGAGTGGTGCCAATGGTTCGCCGAGATTCCATAAGCCTCGCCTACCCACCTCACATGGATAACCTCCCTATGGCCCTTCGATACTTCGAAAATTGACCTAATAGGCAAGCTGCCAAACATAAAGGGAGGTTACAATCATGTTATAGTTGGCACCGATTACTTTACGAAGTGGGTCCAAGCTGAACCCATAATTGGGGCGACCACCCCTAAAATACTGAACTTTGTAATAAAGAACATCATCTGTCATTTTGGCCTACGCAAAAAGATCATCATTGATAACGATACTTTTTTTAAAAGTAGTATCTTCTAAGAATTTAGTGCAAGAAACATAATTGAGAAATGCTTCTCTTCCATCGCTTATCCCAGGGCTAATGGACAGGTAGAAGCCGTCAACATAACCAATAAGACAACTCTCAAAAAGCTTCTCCTAAAAGATAAAGGGGACTGGTCAAAGAAGTACCACCAGTCCTATCATACTTCCAACCGCATATCAACCGACAATACTCCTTTTTCACTATCCTACGGGTATGAAGCCATGTTAACTATCAAAGAAGACATCTCATCACCTCGACTTCAAAGCTTGGTATTGAGCAAAACAATGAGTTACTGAAGCTTGGGCTCGACATTATAGAAGAAGGAAGGCCTGAGGCTAAGCTCCGCACTGAAGCATACAAGAGAAAGATCATTAAACACTACCACTCAAGAGTAAAGATTTGTCAGTTCATTAACGACGACCTAGTCCTACACCCGGTGTTCGCTAATATAAAGGACCCAACTGAAAGGGTCCTTGGCCTGAATTGGGGTAGATCGTACGTCATCCGAGAGTCCATAAACACTAGTGCTCACTATCTCTCTCACCAGATGGGGAAGTCATCTCCTGCTCTTGGAAATCTACTCACCTTCAGGCATAAAAAATATGGGAACCAGGCATGACTATAAGGCTGTGTGACCCTCCATTATTACGAACACCGAAGATTCCAGGAGCCCATTGTCTAGCAATCGACCGGTAGTCCACGAGGGTGTATTACCATGCATTCATTTCCTTATTGGGGGTTGCCGACCTCTGCCACAAGGTGCATAGCAAGCCATGCACCCCGCCTTCCTCCAGGCTATCTAATAAAGGATGAGTTTTTATGTGCTCATTTACCTTGTTGGGAATCACCAACCCATGCCGCCAAGTGCGTAGCAAGCCGTGCTCCCCACTTGTCAGTCGGCAATCCGCAATAGTGCATTACCATGCATTAATTTTCTTATTAAGGATGACCGACCTCTGCCGCAAGATGTGTAGTGAGACATGCTACATGCCTACTACCAGGCTATCCAATAAAGGATGAGTTTTTATGTTCTTGTTTGCGTTGTTGGGGACTGCCAACCCATGTTGCCAAGTGCATAGCGAGCCATGCTCCTCGCTTGTTGGTTGGCTATCTACGGGTGAATTACCGTGCATTCATTTTCTTATTGGTGACCACCGACCTCTGACCTAAGGTGCGTAGCAAGCCATGCTCTCTGCCTACTACTAAGCTATCCAATAAAGGATGAGTTTTAACGTGCTCATTTGCCTTGTTAGGGATCGCCGACCTATGCCACCAAGTGCGTAGTAAGCCATGCACCCCCACGTGCCGTCCGGCTATCCACAAATGTGAATTATCATGCATTCATTTTCTTATTGGATACTGCCAACCTCCACCACATAGTGTGTGGCGAGTCAGGCTCTCCATCCATCGTCGGGAAATCCAATAAAAGATGAGTTTTTATGTGCTCATTTGCCTTCTTGGGGACTGCTGACCCATGCCGCCTAGTACGTGGTGAGCCATACTTCCCGTTTGTCGATCAGTTATCTAAGAGGATGGATTACCGTCTATTCACTTCCATATCGGGGATCACCATTCTTACTGCACTTGAGGAATTTACAAGACAATCTCAGTTTGATCCAAGATCACTTCATTAAGCTCGATTCCCAAACACCGACCACAATGCCTCACCGATTAAATTAGGCTACCTAACAAAAGATACAGGAGCAGGCTATGACCGACTTCCGTCACCTAACTCGGCATTTACCATTGGAAACTTATAGGCACATGAAACAAAATTATTCAAAAAATACCTCATCAGCTAAGCAAACAAAGACATTCAACACTTGAAATTTCGAAAAAGGGAAATATTTTCATTTACAAAAGTATAAGGACACATAGCCCGCCCTAATAGGGTCACGAACGGGGTTAAAAAATCTATAAGGTTGGATCCTCGACTGGCCGATGAAAAGATCAAATTTGCTCCTTGGTCAAGATGACCGACACAACCACCCTAGCAGTCGCCATCTCCTCCACAACCTCATCCTATGTTGCCCTAAGTTGGTCAACATCCAGGCGACTCATAGAAATCGGTAGATCATAGTTCTCTAACTACAAGTATTTGATCATGTTAGTCAGCCAATTCAGCCATTGGTCCTCCTCCTTTCAAGCAGCCCAACATCGGAATCGGACTTGCATTTTGTAGTATGATGAGAAAGTTTCGCTTCAAGCTTTCCGTACCTCTCCTTGAATCTTGCCATCCCGCTCTCCGCCCGCTTCTTGGCATCGGTCATCGCATTTGCCGCCTCTTTCGCCTCCTGGCCATCTATGTGGCCGATGATTGAGCCTGCTTGCATTCTTTGACTTTTTTATGCACCTTATAGTGTTCCCAAAGGTAAATGGAGCGATGAGTAGCCTACAAAAGCAAACCAGCTAGAAAATCCTACACTATATATAATTTTCTAAGTAGAAAGGATCTTACAAACAAATCTTCCTACGTATGAATGTCCATGACCTCCTATCCATCATGAAAGCCCTACTCGGACCAAACACTTAAAGAAGACTCAAAAAGCTCCACCGACATCTCCTAAAATGGCAGTCGTAGGCGATCTAAGTCATCATGATCTCGAGCAACATCAAGCTCCAATCACACACGCCCTACCGGTTCCCTTCCTCTGCCCGATGAAGTCACTCCGCATTATGAATGGGCACCTTCTTGGAAAAGACGGCAAGGGGCCCCTCGTCCTCTAATTCACTGACCCTCTTCCTCCTCCTACTCGCTCTTTTGGGGACCTTCCTCCTCGCTCGGGAAAAACATGACGACCTCCCTCTCTCTTTCTTCTTCCCTTTTGTTTTCTCCTTCAAGGGACAATAATCATAATAGCCTTAGGGGCAGAGGCAGGCTAATCAAAAGGATGAAAGTTAAACCTATCAATCACTGCATTAATAAAGCAGGAAAGGTCAAGACATGATTCAAAGAAAAAACAAGTTAAAGTACAAGTAAAACTACCATTCTACCAACTCGTCTCCTATTTTTATAAGGGGCGGGCATGACGTGCTATCACCAATAGTCACATCCATCCCCATCAAATGCTCACCCGCAACCCCTTTATATCCTTGGTGAGAAGGATCACACTCATGCATTGGCTCATGTAAAAGATCTATATCCACACCAACATGTTAGTACCTTAGATATTGGTTTTGATGATAACAACTATAGACATTGTATATAATATAAATACTAATGTTTTACTAAGTTATATATAGTATATAGTGCTGGATATTAGACATATGTTGATTAAGAAGACTGTATAGTATCAGGAGTAGATTCAAGATGCTGATATAGAGTTTCAAGAGTTAGAGAATGAAGACTCATGAGTATTGAAGTGTTCAAGATTTCAAGATATTCTAGAGAAGTTATAGAGTCATATAATTTATGTTAAAACCTTTGTTAGCACTTTTCTGATCTCTCTCTCCCTCTTTAATTTTGTTTTCAATTGTTTTTCAATTATCTTGGTTTTAAAATAATCTTTTCAAAATATTTATCAGAATGATTTTCAATCTCTTATACTTAAAAAGATATTATTTTGGTGTTTTTAATTATATATATATATATATATTGAATTTTTGTTCATACTTTAATAAGCTATAATTATATTTATTATATATATTATTTACATTATATTAAAATTTTCAAAATTATTATATAAAGTTTTATTATGATTAAAATAGGTATAAACTATGCTTAAATGATTTTACAAAGTATCAAAATATTCTACAAAACAACGAGTTTTCAAAATAATGTTTTAAAGTAGTTTAAATTTTAAAAAGGGTATGTCGACATACTTTGTGTATGTATGTCGACATAGTTGTTGATTTTTTCAAAATTTAAATTCTAGAAAAGTACCTTTTCATCATATCTCTTAAGAATGGATATGAGCATTGTTCCTCTATAAATACCAGACTTCCAAACGAATTTTCAATCGTCGTTTTCTTATTCATCTCTCCTCCTTCCACTCTCTCATTTTCTAAATCAAAATATATCCAAACTCTACTGAAATTCAACCAAAATTAAATTTAATCATCACTAGTTTGATTCTCCTTTATCTACTCTCTGATTTCTCTCATCTCTCTCACTTAAACCAAGGTCAAAGTGCTATTCAAGTGTTATAGGATCAATTTTAATCAAGATCAAAGATCCGAGTCTGTAAAACTCTACCAAATCATACCTGTATACTTGTGGGTGTGATTGTAGCCAATAAAATCAATTGGGTGTGCTTAGTAGCCCGTAAATCTAGTGGGTGTGCTTGTAGCCCAAAACTCAAGTGACTCTGCCCAAAGGTCGAGATTTTGGAGAGTGTCTCATAGCCTTGAAATCGAGATTGTATTTGCATTTACTGGTTGAAAAGAAATCCGTACAAGGAATTGTGCAAGACTGGATGTACGGTAACTCCGAACCAATATAAAATCCCGGTGTATTCTTTCCATTTTACTTTTACTGCATTTACTTTTATCTTCACTTTGATTCTGTGATTGTTAATTACATCATTCCAAGTAGAATCTTAACGAATTTGAAAAATATTCATATAATCCATTAAACACTATTCATCCCCTTCTAGTGTTAATTTAGTCTTAAGGTTCCTATTCTATTGACTCACATTTGGTATCGGAGCATTGGTTTTCAAAGTATTCATAATCTAATTTTTGAAAAAGTTACAATGGCAATTTTTTATAATTTTTTAACACTATTTTCGTAAAGATAATTTACAAAATCATCATTATGTTGGTTCATAAATTTTTATCTATTCATTATAAAAAATCACGTGAAATTTTGAAAAGGTATGAATTGCAGGAACATATGTGTTACATGGCTTTTGATGAATAGACACCTGATGACAAACTCTACAGATCAAAAAGGGCAAATGGATATTGGATAGTTGATGCTCAAGACACATGACTGAAAATCCGGAGATTTTGAAAGATATAGTTTACAAAGATGGTGGATTGGTAAATTTTGGAGACAACTCTAAAGGATATGTGATTAGCATCGGCAATGTCGGTAATTCGATATCTCCTACTCTTTCTAATGTTTTGTAAGTTAAGAATTTATAGCATAATCTGTTGAGTATTAATCAATTGTGAGATAAGTGTTTCAAACTTAAATTCGTAAAAGATAAATGTCACATTGATGATAATGAGTCAATCATTATCTTTGAGGGTATTAGGAAATGAAACATCTATATATTAAGTATGAAAATCTCAAATGATAATTTGTGTCTTTTGGCGGAACCAAGTGATCCTTAGATTTGGCATAAAAGAATTGGTCATTTGAATTTCAAACTAATATCTAAAATTGCTAAAAATGATCTTGTTAAAGGTCTTCCCAAAATGAATTTTAAAGTTAATAATTCATGCGATGCATGTCAATTAGGAAAACATAGAAAAAGTTCTTTTAAATCAAAAGATACGATTTCTACCTCTCAACCCCTTGAGCTTCTTCACTTAGATCTTTTCAGTCCCTCACAGATACAATCTATAAATCATAGTAGATATGTATTTGTAACCGTAGATGATTATCCTAGGTTTACCTATACGATTTTCTTAAAACTTAAAAGTGACGCTTTTGAAATGTTTAAAATCTTTGTTAAACGAATTCAAATCAAATGAGTAGTAAAATTAAAACTATTCGAAGTGACCACGGTGGAGAATTCAAAAATGAAAATTTTGATAATTTCTGTAATAAGAAAGGTATAACTTATAATTTTTCATTTCCAAGAACATCACAACAAAATGGAGTCGTAGAACGTAAAAATAGGACGATTCAAGAGTGCGCTAGAACTGATGAATGATTGTAATTTACATAAATTTTTTGGGCTGAAGCAGTTGGTACTGCATGTTATATATTAAATAGAATTTTAGTAAGACCATTAACTAAGAAAACACCATATGAATTATACTTTAATAAGAAGCCTAAAGTATCATAATTTAGTTTTTTTGGTAGTAAACATTTTGTTATAAATACTAAAGATAATTTGGATAAATTTGATGTTAAATCGGATAAAGGAATCTTTATTGGATATTCAAATAGAAGTAAAGCTTATAGAGTTTTCAATACTAGAACTAATACTATTGAAGAGACATTACATGTCTCATTTAATGGAAATTTTAAATTTATTAATCCAGTTATTGATGAAGAAGAAGACATTGATAAACCAAACGAAATTAGTAATAATGAGATCACCGAAAACGAAAATAATAATAATTCGGAAAATTCACATCCAAATAAAATAACAAGATACTTGAAAGATCATCCTATGGAAAATATACTTAGAAATATTGAATTTGTTGTTAAACCAGGAAATCAACTAGTAATGTTGCTTTTATTTCAACCATTGAACCTAAAAAACCAAAGGAAGCATCCACTAATGATTCATGGATTCTTGTTGTGCAAGAGGATCGAATCAATTTACAAGAATGATGTAAGAGAATTAGTCCCAAAACATGAGGATAAATCCATAATAGGAACTAAATGGGTATACAGAAACAAAACGAATGAACAAGGAGAGGTTGCGAGACATAAAGCTTGATTAGTTGCACAAGGTTATTGTCAAGAAGAAGGAATAGATTTTGATGAAACTTTTGCACCACAATAAGATTAGAAGCTATACGAATTTTACATGCATTCGTTGATCTTAATAATTTTAAGTTATATCAAATGGATGTTAAAAGTGCATTTTTAAATGATTTTGCTAAAGAAGATGTATATGTAGAACAACCCCCACTTTTTGAAGATGAAAAAAATACCTAATCATGTTTACAAATTAAAGAAGGCTTTGTATGGTCTGAAACAAGCTCCAAGAGCTTGGTACGACAGCCTTAAATCATATCAATTATAATCAAATTTTGAAACAGGCAAAGTAGATAGTACACATTTTATTAAAAGAGATAAAAATAATATTCAGTTAATACGAATATATGTAGGTGATATCATTTTTGGATCTACCAACGATAGACTAAATGAGGAACTCTCAAAAATAACGACTAAGGATTGAAATGAGTCATATGGGAGAACTAAATTATTTTCTAGGATTATAAATGAAACAACTAAGTAATGGAATTTTTATTAGTCAAGAAAAATATGCTAAAGATTTAGTTAATAAATTTGGTATGTTAAATAACTGTGGTAAACCAACTCCTATGGCAACCAATGAAAAATAAATAAAGAAGAAAATTCAAAAGATGTAGATAGAAAATTATATAGAGGAATAATTGAATCACTATTCTATATAACTGCTATAGACCTAATATAATGCATAGTATTGTCTCTGTGCAAGATATTAATCTCAACATAAAGAAACTCATTTAAAATCCATAAAACAAATTGTGAGATATGTAAACAACACATTAAACTATAGACTCTTTTACCGAAAGAAGACTCCTTTGAAATAATTTCATATAGTGATGATGACTATGTCGGTTGCAAATCAGATCAAAAAATACAAGTGGAACTTGTCACTTTTTGGGACACTCTGATTTCCTAGTTTAATAAGAAACAAAACTCTGTACCTCTGTCTACGATAGAAGCAGAATATATTTTAGCAGCATTAGCATGTTCACAAGTTATCTATATGCAACAAACATTAAACGATTTTGGTTTAAATTTTACTAAATCACCAATATACTGTGATAATACAAGTGTGATCAATCTATCTAAAAATCCAACTCATCATGCTAGAACTAAAAATATTGATATAAGACACCATTTCTAAGAGATAATGTAAACAAAGAAATAATATCACTTGAATTTATAAACACTGAAAATCAAATAGTTGATATATTAACAAAACCATTGAATCAAACATCTTTTACTAAGGTAAGAAGAGAGTTAGGAATTTGCTCACTATCAAAAATATAAAAATAATGAAGTAAAAATAACAAAATAATAAACATTATAACATATATGTCAACATATCCTATCCCCCTATGTCGACATATAACGGTAATTTTTGGTTTTTTAAATTTCCCTTTAAAATTCAAATTGGTGGTTATACAATAACCAAATTTCAACTTTCTTCTTCATTTCATGTATTCTCTCTGTTTTAAACTTCTGAAACAAATAAACCATAGCCTTCTCTAATCCCAAACGTTCTAGAGAAGAGAATTCATCGTTTTCCTTCCTTTCTCTTACCCAATGCGCCTTCTAGAACACTACTATAGCCAAAGTTATTAAATTGGAAGGAGAAATGAAGAATGTTCTGGAGATGTTGACTGAAATAGAAGTTGTACAACTTTGTACTTCCAAAGACTAAGAGAAACAAAGTAGAATTCTTCGCAATTTGCAAAAATATCTATCGGATAATCCTACGAATCCAATAGTTATTTAAGATGATTCTGCAAATTTGACCGTTCATAGCCCCATTCAAGGCAACAATGATTAGGAAGAAAAGGAAGAAGAAGAAGAAGAACACATGAAGGAAGATGATGAAGTCTGATGCGTCGAAAAAGTATGTTTTGATTGAGATGGAAATCTCGTAGAACAAAAGGGGAACTTTTGCCTTCATTATCCTCATTGTCCTATTCACAAATCCCCAATCATTAGGAAATCACGTTAGGATGGTACTTGTCTTCATTAATTTGATTGTGTGGTGTGTATATTTAATTTAATTTAACATTTATTTTACTTAATTATATGTACATTTTAAGATGTGATTGGATTATTGTGTGGTATTGAACGAATATATAGATAGGTTTGGTTACTATTAATGATTTGTGTTATCACTTATCATTTTTTATATATCATTCTTATCGTTATTTCCATTTCGTGATTATTTAATTTTAAATATAACTTATTGTTCTTATATAAATCATTCTCATCATCATTATATGTCATTAGTCTATAATATTTTATTTAGGGGGAGTTAGAGTTAGAGTAAGTGTTAGTGTAAGAGTTATAGTTTTAGGTGGTTATTTTTATTGATGACAAAGGGGAAGAAATATATAAAATCTAGGCATAGATTAAGGGGGAGTTTTGTAACCCAAGGGGAGTTATATTATATTTTGTAACCCAATGGGAGAAATATATAAATAATAATGTTTTATCAAGTTATATACAGTATATAATGTAGGATATTAGACAAATGTTGTTTAAGAAGACTATACAGTATCAAGAGTAGATTGAAGATGCTGACATAGAGTTTCAAGACTTGGAGAATAAAGACTCATGAGAATTGAATAGTTCAAGATTTCAATGTATTCTAGATAAGTTATAGAGTCATAGAATTTATGTTAAAACCTTGATAGCACGTTCTTGTTCTCTCTCTCCTTCTCTAATTTTTTTAAAAATTGTTTTTCAAATATCTTGGTTTTAAAATAATATTTTCAAAATATTTCTCAAAATTATTTTCAATCTCTTATACTTATAAAGATATTATTTTAGTGTTTTTAAGTTTATGTATATTGAATTTTTGTTTATACTTTAATAAGTTATAATTATATTGATTTTATTTATAGTAATTATATTATATTAAAATTTTCAAAATTATTATATAAAGTTTTATTAAGTTTTATTATGATTAAAATAGGTATAAACTATGCTTAAATAATTTTAAAAAGTATCAAAGTATTTTACAAAACAACGAGTTTCCAAATTAATGTTTTAAAGTATTTTTAAATTTTAAAAAGAGTATGTCGACATACTCTATGTATGTATGTTGACATAGTGGCCGATTTTTTCTAAATTTAAATTAAAAAAGAAGTGTCTTTTTATCGTATCTCTTGACGAATGGATATGACCGTTGTTCCTCTAAAATACCATACTTCCAAACGAATGGATATGACCATTGTTCCTCAAAGTATTTTCACTCTCTCATTTTCTAAATCAAAATATATCCAAACTCTGTTGAAATTTAACCAGAATCAAATTCAATCATCACTAGTTTGATTCTCCTTCATCTACTCTCTGATTTCTCTCATCTGTAACATCCCAGATTTTCGCGTTCGAAAATCAACATCCATACTTTACATCGTATTCGAATGCCGTAGATTCGACCGTTCAAATCCGAGTCGCCGGAGCTTATAACAACATTAAGTAAACAACACAGCAGAAAAGAAAAAGAATAATACATTGATATACACTATCTGATACAATATCTGATACAACAGAGTGATACAATGAATATCAATATACATCAGAGATATGATACAACAAATAGCAGCGGAAAAGAAAACGATAACACCAGCAGCGGATAATCTCCATCTTCAAAGCACTAATCCAGATATAGCTCGAACTCCCAAATAACGATGCACAAAGATAAGCAAGTGCAGTCCGATCCAAAGACTGAACTAGCTCCAGAAAATCTACTAATCAGATTATCTGAAAAACCCAACTCTAGACTACCCGTGTAGAAAATTTTGAGCATCCAGAGTTTAGGAAAGAAACAATAAACTCTGGATCAGTCATGGGACTGGTGTGAGCAACAAAAACAGTTTATCTTTAAAAACAAATAGCAGAGAATTTTTAAAGTCAATTCGCAATGCTTTTGGAAAATGAAACTACCATAAGGCCTCCCGCCACACACACAATGCAAACGCAGAATTGGAGAAGATTTCTCCTTATGATAGTCAAAGATGCTTACTACGCAAAATCAAATCATTTGGTTTGATATTATTATTAGTGCATAGTGTAGAAAACATTTTCGAAAGTAGAATATCAATCTTAGCCAACATAGACATTTCGAACTATGCCTACTATAGCTACCATCCAAACAGTGGGGCGCCACCATAAGTAGATGGTAGGTTCTACAACTAATACCGTACAAAGTTCGTATTTGGAAGATGGATTTCCAACAAATGGTCAGGCTAAGGAACTTCCTGTGCCACGAAAGAAACGCCTCTGGCGGGACGCTCCGAGAGACAAATTGCTCTCTGCCAAACAAGGCCGGCTACCCCCATTCCCGGGGAATATACAAAACCTGAGATATGCCACCCCGGTCCTTTGGGACCTTTATCCGAGGCCTCGGTATCCAACATCACACATAATAAATAAAGTGTGTCCACATGAGTAAGTATCTGGGCTCCATACCATGATACTACCCTTTTCCAGAAGGAATGGTCATACCCTAGGGAAGCTACCCCTAAAACCTTGCCGCACAATTCCTGTTTCGACCATTTCCGGGTTGTGAGGCTCGACGAAGTCTCGTCCACAAAGCTACGCTTTGTCATAAAGCCATGCTTTGGGTCAACAGATGATCAAAGCAATGATCACAAAGATAAATGATCAAACAAATGATCATATCACAAATGATCAAACAATGATCATCACACAGCAACACTCAGCATGTCACATTACCAAATTGGGAATATATCGCTGATAAATTTCAACTACATAACCGCTGAGCTCGTACGTCTCAGAGAAGGGTGTTAAGCTAAGAGAATAAATTTTCCGTCACCAAACAGAAATGTATTTGAAAGAAATCAGCTTTATATCTCAAAGTGTAATGTCAGACATACAATCCATACAAGTCTGTTCCGGGATCGAACAGAACCGAAGGCACTTCCAAAGAAGCCCTTGCAAATCCAGATAATTTTCTAATCACGTACGGACTTCCCATCACAAAAAGAGTGATATAAATCTCTATACCGGAGCAACTCGGTGCAGAGACATTCGACAGGTTGTCCTTTCATTTTTGAAAATATCCGGTCTTCAACACCGGTCTTCAAATGCCATCCATATACGACGTATCACTATTCAGAATGGGTTATATGACTCAAAGGTCTTTTCCTGGCTAACCCGAATAGTGAGCGCAATATTTAAAAACATATGGATATTGGGATTTCAATTAAGTCACAACTTATTACCCAAACTTTTCTTTCAAATGGTTTAAACAAATTACCATTTTAATCTTTTAAACAAAAAGATTCATTTTAACAACCTTCAACGGTTTAAACAATTTTCACATTTTAATCTTTTAAATAAAAGATTTAAATTCATAACGTTCACCCAGTTTCACAAAGATTCATTCACAGATTTTCCCAAATCAATTTCCATTTCAATTTGATTTACTCGTTAAATCTTTAAAACAAAGATTCAACTTATAGCTTTCAAAACAATTTCATTCCGAATGGTTTAAACAAATGATCATTTTAAATCTGTTAAAAATAACAGATTCAACTCATAGCTTTCAAAAAGAATTCATTCATAACTTGAAAAACCATTTTTCAATTCAAACATGAAATTCCTTTAATTAAACTGGAATTTCATTTCTTATCTGAAAGCTTTTATTCCTTTAAAACAAACAGTTTTCATTTTGGAAATCTGATTCATTAATACAAGTTAAAGTCTTTGGGTTAAATCCAAATTCTCAAAATTTTACTTTTAAATGGTTTAGATTCATACAAACACATTTATATCATCTTTAACCCCTAGTTTTAGATCATAGGATTCAATTTCAAACTTGAATTCAAATTTAAATCAAATTATTCAAATTTTCAAAACTCGATTAAGTTATTCAAAATAACTTTTATCTTTGAAATTCCATTTCAAAAGCTTTTCACTTTAAACCCAAATTTCCAATTTCAAAATCAATTGAAATTAAAATTTCAATTTCAAAAACATTAAATTTAAATTATCTGTGACTTAACCGATTTCCACGTGAAATCCATATTTGTGTGTGTAAAAGTGTAGTCCAGGGGTTTCACACACAATAGTGCAACATCATACAATCATCACAGATCAGAATATAGAAATATAATTTGATAAGCGGTATTAACTATCCCGCTTATCATTCATTCACAGATCACAGATATATATATATATATATATATCACAGATAAGTAAATTACAGATCACAACATAAATCAGGATGTATCACAAAGCATCATATATCAGGGGTATCAAACAATCAAATCATCCAATAGAATCCAAATACCCATAGGTAAGGTCAGTTAATTGTCTGATTAATTCAAATCAGATTAATTTCTTATGGATTTTTAATCTTGGTTAATTAACATTAATTAATTACAAACCATTTTGATTTATTATTCTTTTATCATTTATTAATTTACCATTAATGATAAATTAATTAACCCTTAAATTATAATTAATCAACCCTTAATTATTAAATAATTATTCTTTAATTATTTAATTCACTATTTAATTAATTATCTTAAATTAATAAATTAGCCCTTAATTTATTACCATTTAATTAATTATCCTTAATTAATTAAAATAAGTGATTATTCTTAATCACCTAATCAACTTTAACCATTAGTTAATTACTTTTAACTAAGTAATTATCTTTAATTATTTTCAGTGGTTAATTAACTTTTAACTCAAATTAATTATCTCAAATTACCTTGATTTACTTATCACATTATCCTGAATTAATTATTGCTTTTAAAACTGGCTATTTCTATATCTTCAAAACTCTATTATCATTTCAAAAACCCGAGACCAACTCATATCTTCCCCGAGCCAAATCTGGGTTTCCCCGAGCTTTCACATTTTATAAATCTCCTTTAAAAAAACTTAGTTTAGTTTTAAATTCAAAACTGTTAACAGTATAGTCCACTCGCGAGCTACACGCAACCAAACCCGAGCCAAATCTTCATTTCCCCGAGCTCTCCCTATACGAAACCCATCTTCTCCAACTGCTTCGCTCCCAGTGTACACAACCTTCACACGTGCATACTGCACCACGAACCCAATGACAATGAGTGTAATAACCCGAATTTTTGGACATCTGTTAATTGGAAATTAACAGATTTAAATTTATTAAAATATTTATTTGTAAATTGAACAAATGAAATTCTGAGATATATCTGGAAATATATATATGAATCTGAATTATAATAATGCTGAATTATAAATATGTGAATAAATATCTATTTGATAATCTCCTAATATAATTATTCAATTGGCAAGATTATTATTTTCAAGGTACATTTAAAAAAAATTTAGACACTAAAATAGTACCTATGCATATACTTATGAATTTAAAAAGTATTCTAGTTTAAAGTAAAATTTGGTAAAGGTACATGTATTTCTTTAAAAGGTTATACTTGAAATAAATGTAGTTTGTAAATATATGAAGATTGAAAACACACATGTATAAATATATTGCATAGATTTAAGTAATAAATAAATACATAAGGCATTAACAAAAATAATATATATATTGAAATTTAATATATATATATATATAAACATTTTCTCATGAAAATGTACAAATGAAAAATAAGTAATTCATATACAAAGACAAATGTTAATTAATAAGTAAGCCTATTGACAAGTGTTAGGATTTTAAAGTAGGAGATGAACAAATGTCATTTATTCCATTTTTATTTCTAAAATAATAGATAAAAAGAAAATGAAAATATAAAATATCTCTACCCTCCTTTTCTTATCTCTTTCATTCACAAAATAAATAAATAAAAAGAGAGAACCAAACCTGTACACAAAATCAGAAAAGAAGTAGAACCTGTAAACAAAAACAAAGGTGAAAATCAAGTTCAATTCATCTCAACAATCAAGATTTCAAATCAGATCAATTAAAATTCAAAACAGCAAGCAACCAACTATCAATCATCTTTACAGTTTGAAAACCTGAAGCAAATCAAATGATCAAAGCAGATTGAACTCAAAAATCAGATCAATTCAGGATCAAACATCAAGTAAATCGAACAAGCTTCAGATTTAGGCAAGACAGTCCAGATCAGAGTTCTTTTCCTCTGTTCCCTGTTCAAGCTAAAGGTGAGTAAACAACTTTTAAAATCTGTTACATCTTGATTAGCATGTGATAATCTTTGAAGTATGATGTGAAACATCTTTGCATGGTTAGATTTAGATGCTTATATGAATATAAATATGAGGTACTGTGTGCATGTCTGTATATAGATAAACTTGCCTCTGTTTTTGATTTCAACAGACTAAATAAGTTCAAAAATTCAATTCTCTTTCTCCATTCCATTTCTGAATATAATCTTTGAATGAAAATTGCTTGTTTATGTGTAACATTACTTTTAAAAATAGATTCGAAAAAAAAAAATAGTAGTTATTTCGAAATTTAAACATTACAGTAAAAAAAAAAAAAAAAATCATGCATTTCAAAATTTCGATTACCTTAATTCTAAGATTTTCTTATATAATCTTATTCGCCCTGTAAAACCATGATTTTTAATGGTTATATCTTGATTTTTAAGATTGTGGTTTGTGGGGAATTTTGGGTTGAACGGTATTGGAAAAATCATCGATTTTCGTCGAACGGAGGAGAATGGATCATCGAGGTTTTGGCTGAAGTTGGTTTGGGAAACGAGGGTCACGACCAAATTAGCCGGAAAATTTTCTGATGACTGTGGTGGCTGGTAGGCGGCAAGTTAGGGTTTAACGACCAGTTTTAGTCGTCGTTGTGTTCGAGGGCGTAGCATTGTCATGGGTGCATCGGGATGGACCGGACTGAGGGGAATAGAAGCGTGGGACTACGGCGAAGCTTTTGGTCGATCGGTGAGTTCTCAGGTGGTCGTAGGCGGTGGCGCGAGAAGGATTTGATGATCAGTTCTGGGTTTATGTGGTGGCTGACTAGCTCGTTTTCGATAGGCAAAGTCGATTGAAGTTTTGGACGTTCAAGTCGACTGAGGGGGATACCAACGACTGACTGGTGGTAGCGACAATGGTCGGAGGGGTTCCGATCATGTGTACACGTGAACGTGTGACAGTGTGTCTGTTTTGGGCGTTGCTGAGTTTAGAAGAGAGAAAGGAAGAGGCTCGGGAATGGTATCGGGTAGATTTCGTTTTGGCTCGAAGTTTTTGGGTAGCGTTGAACTCGGGTTTGAACTCGGAATTTTGTTCGAGTTTTTGTGAATATGGCTCGGGTTATCTGGTGTGTTTCCAGATTTTATAATTTATGTAAATGTTTACAGCAAAGAAAACAGGTTTTCAATTTTAAATATGATTTAAGTCCTAAGCAAGGCATTTAAACAAGTTTAAAGATTTTAAAATAACTTATTTTCAGAGAAGAAGGATTAATCAAATAGGTTTAAATTTGAATAAGTTTTCAAAAACTTTAAATGATAAAATTTAAGGTTTAAAGTGTTTTGTTTATATATAAAAAAAAAAGTTAAGGATGTCATAAAGTTTAATAGGGTTGTGACTAATTAAAGATGATTAATTAAGTATAATTAATTTAAGGGTAATCACTTATTGAGATCTTTAAAGATTAATTACTTGACGATAATAATGATAAAGGTATAATTACTTAATAGAAGTAATTAGAGAATAGTTAATGATTTTAGTAAATTTAAGATTATTAACTAGTAATTATGAATTAATGTGATTTCTTTAAAATAATTAATTAGATTAATTAATTAAGGATACTCATTAGTGTAAGTTGGTTAAGTATAATTACTTAATGAAGTAATTAATGGATAGTTACTGAATATAATTAATTAGAAGATAATTACTTTTTGAAAGTAATTAAAAGGAAGTAATTAAGGATTCATTACTTAAGTATAATTTATTTAAGGGTGGATTAATTGAGGTGATTAATTAAAAAAAATAATTAATTAATGGAAGCAATTAGAGGATCATTTATTAATAAATAAATAAGATTGATTAAAGGTTAATTATTGTAAATGGTTAAGGTTAAATCCTTTGTATAATTAATTAAAGGCTAATTACTTAATGTAATTAAAAAGTAAATAATTAAGAATGATTAATAAAAAGGGATAATTAATCAAGGAAGATTAATTAAGATAAATAATTAAGAAATGATTTAATTAATTTGTAATTAATTTAATTTATTGGTTGGAATAGTGTGACTAAATTATCTTGCTTATGAATGATTGAATGATATTGTATGCCTTAGATAGATGATATGCTGATATGTGATGCTATGATATGTTTGGTTTAAACTGTGATAATGTGGGTATCTATCGATGATGAATTACTGTGTAAAGGTGACACCCTGTATTTAAAGTCTGAATTGAATTTCATTTGAATAACTTGGTTTTAAGGATGACATTGAATTCGAAGAGACCGGGGTCGGATATCAACAATATCCGGAACCACTTCGATTAGTAATCTTTAATTCATTATAGATGTGAATATGGAATCTAATAGGCTGGAATGAGATAAATTTAAGTAAACCGGACTATTTAAACTAAGTAACGCTACTTAGTATTGTTTTGTGGAATAAGTGTTGGCTATAACTAGTTAAGAACTCGTACTAAGGAACGAGTTACCCTGGTTTGCAAATAAGTTTATAACTTGGCATTAAAAATTATATGGGATTACTCACGCTGGTTTCCAGCCTGACTCGGGTGTTACTTTGTGGTAATGCTCGGGTCAGACCGAGTATTACAGATTTCAGGTAAGGACGTTCTGGAGCTCAGGAGGCGAGCTGGATGGCAGGAACGTATGGAGTGATATTCCGTTGTGATATTATAGTTGTCTGAGACATGTTAATTTTAACTGTCTAGTATATTTGTGAATGTTGTAACTCTGATGTATTAAAATGTAATTAACAAATACAGTTTTTCTTTGTATAACTGATATTATTATTTGTTATTATATTTAATCCGCTGCGAATGTGAGATGTTGTGTTCTCTGTTCTCCTTTCTTCTTTCTGTTTCTTTCTTCTATCTCTTTCTTTTTCTTCTAACTATCTGGAATTTTCGGGTTCGAAAATTCCGGGTCGTTACAGTTGGTATCAGAGCGAAGGTTAAGCGAGAACCTTGGCTCTGTTGGGATTACTCGTTAAGGATAGGGTCAATGGTACCCTAGAACGAGTTGAGTGTATATATATATGAGAGCGTACTTGTTATTTTTATATATAAAGATTTTAAATGATTTTTATAGAAATATATTTTGATATATAAAATGATATTTCTTTCTAATAAATATTAAGGTAATTGGTTGTTAAAACATTGGAATTAAATAAAATAATGAGAATTAAGTGGTAATAGTAATACAACCAAATTTAAATTGAATGAAGATAAGTTTGAAATGAATCCAAACTAAAATTAAAATCTTGAATTTGCAGAAGTGTTATCAGAATAAAGATAATAATGAATTGGATTCCAGATATGATAATCTTGGTTATTATCATAAATGGTTATTGTGTTTAATAATGAAATGTTGTAAATAATTAAGTAAAATGAAACATTTTAGGGAAGTAAACATTTAAGTAAGTATAACTTATAAATTGGAATTGAAGATAATTTAAAATTGTGAAATTTTAAAATCTAAGTCCAGAAAACTTGAGGTTGTTTTAAAGAAATTTGTTTTGAAATTAAAAACCAAGAATGGTTTAAAAATTTAAAGCATGATTTGAAGTGCAAATGAAATAAATATGTATATATGTTAGATATACATAAGGTCAAAGTTGACTGGGTTAAATTGAATTTAACTTAAGGAAAGTTAAATAAGTTTAGAATGAACAACTTGAATTGGAAATTTCAAGATGAAATTGAAATTTAACTTGGAAAGTTAAAATGGTAAATTAGAATTGAAATGATTTGAAATTGAAGCTGGTTCAATTTGAAATTAATCCAAATTGAAATGAATTAAAATTGGTTCAATTTGAAATTTATGTGAATTAATTGAAAATTGTGATTTAAGTTGAATAGGTTTAAAATTCAAATGGAATTTGATTTGAATTAGGAAAGAAATAGAGGATTAATTCAACTTGAATTGAGGTTAAATCAATTTCAATGGAAATTGAAGTTATTTAAATTGGAATTGAGTTAATTTAAATGGAGGTGGAAATTTAAATTGGATTGATGAGAATTGAACAGTTTGACTGTGGTTTATTTTCAAAATAAATTGTTTTAATACAAATATATTTTTTCCAAACTATTTACAATACAATCTTTCTTCTTAAACACCAAACTATCTTATACTTATTTTACAATTATTTTGGAACTATTTAACTATTTTGAAACTGTCTTATAAACTAATTACTATTTTTCAGTTACTTATATCTAATCATTATTTTAAAAACTATTTTGCAATTATCTAACTATTTTATACCTACTTAACTATTTTACAGCTATTTTATAAACTAATAACTATTTTTCAACTACTTATCTATTTTAAACTTTTTCAAGCTATTTTTAAATTTAAAAAGGTCAGAGTTCAAACTGTTTGTAATTGAAGTAATAACTCAATTGGAAATGGAAGAAATTGAGAATAAGTAAATGGAATTAAAGGAAATGTGAATAGAAAAGAAAATTGATTTAGCTAATAACCAATAAAGATAAATACGTAGGAGATACGTATATTATTCTATTCGCATAGTGATTTGATCCAGATTCGAACACAGAATTTCGAGATAGTATTATCGATCCGAGTTGGGATTTTTCGCTCGATTTTCGACGGCGAACCTGGATATGGATTGTTGATTGGTTCTGGATATTCTCTATCATGGCTACGACTATGCAAGGAGAATGACGGTTTCTGATCAAGAAACCAGATCTGAGTCCGCACTAGAAAGTCGGGTGGACGATACTAGTTCGGAAGTGAAATTGTGTGATCGATTGAGTGATCAGATTGATATTGTGTACGGATGATATGTGTGCATCGTACGGATTTGAATGAAATTGATATTGAAGATTGGGGATAAGAACTGTAAAATGGTTTTTGAAAAGAAATATGGTTAATAACTTTATAAAAGATTTATCAAATGTGAATATTTGATTTAGAATAAAATAAAGTTATATATCCTTGTTATATAAGGTAAATCTTCCCTTGTTGAATCTATTGCTAATAAAAAGGGTTTTGAAATAATTAAAGTATAAAAGAGGTTTTATATAAGTTTGAAATGATCCAAAGATTTTCAAAGTTATATATATCTATATCTATATATATATAAAGCATTTTATGAGAATGATTTTGGAAAAGGTTTTGGGAACCTATATAATTTGGAAAAGGGCTTTTGATTTTTGAGAAATCAATTTTGGATTTTGGAAAGCCTAGTTTGAGAATTATTGATTTTTGGTAATCGATTTTGTGTAAAGGAGATTTTGATAAATCATAAAGGGTATGATTTGAAGATACTATAAGTATATAGTATAAAATGTTTTGAGTATAGCTCTGGGGAAAAAGGCGCTCCCTTGAAATGAACTTCTCAGGAGTACCACTGGGTGGTACTGCCTTGAGCCCCAAGGGGGGGTTTCTAAAGTTGATCCTGTGAGGAGTCCGGACAAAACTAGTTCCTGAGGATTATTTGTGTAGCGAAAGTCGAGGGGCTGGTGCCCACAGAGGCATTTGAGTTATGCTGTGACAACAATTTAACTCAATGTCACTGCGATCTACTGCAGACCATAGCGAAAGTCATGTGTGCCGCTGAGAGCCAACTGTCTACGTTTGATTTTATATCGGTAGACTGTGACACTATGGTAACATAGCGAAAGTCGTTTGTGCCGCTGAGAGCCAACAGTCTGCGTTTGATTTTATATCGGTAGACTGCGACCTATGTGGGAGAAGTTTCATTTTGACAGCGAAATCGTGTGTGCCGCTGAGAGCCAACAGTTACATGGACTTTTGCTGCGACGGCAACGTAACCCTGGGATGTAACTGCGATCTGTTGTGGGTTCCATGCTGTTATCAGTTACATGGACTTTTGCTGCGATGGCAACGTAACCCGTGATGTAACTGTGACCATGGATGGGGGTGATGATTTCCAGAGCATTCTCACCAAAGATATTTCCTCTATTTTCAAAACTGTTTCTATATTTTCATAAATTATTTTCCAATTATTTTCACTGGGTGTTGAAAACGGGTTTACCAAGTACTGATAGATTTTCAGTCTTACGCCTGATCAACGTATGACCGAATTTCTGTGAGAACAAGGATGGACTGGTTGAGACATCAAGTTATAAAAAGTATTTTTATAAAAAAATATTTTGATAATATTATGTAAATTTTTTTAAAAAATGTTTTGAAAATTTAAATAAAGAGAGTTAAGAGTTAAGATGTCTAAGGAATAATTTAACTATAATAAATTCTGGCTTCGTTCCTTTTCGAGGACGAAAAGATTTAAAGGGGGGAGGAATGTAATAACCCGAATTTTTGGACATCTGTTAATTGGAAATTAACAGATTTAAATTTATTAAAATATTTATTTGTAAATTGAACAAATGAAATTCTGAGATATATCTGGAAATATATATATGAATCTGAATTATAATAATGCTGAATTATAAATATGTGAATAAATATCTATTTGATAATCTCCTAATATAATTATTCAATTGGCAAGATTATTATTTTCAAGGTACATTTAAAAAAATTTTAGACACTAAAATAGTACCTATGCATATACTTATGAATTTAAAAAGTATTCTAGTTTAAAGTAAAATTTGGTAAAGGTACATGTATTTCTTTAAAAGGTTATACTTGAAATAAATGTAGTTTGTAAATATATGAAGATTGAAAACACACATGTATAAATATATTGCATAGATTTAAGTAATAAATAAATACATAAGGCATTAACAAAAATAATATATATATTGAAATTTAATATATATATATATATATATAAAAACATTTTCTCATGAAAATGTACAAATGAAAAATAAGTAATTCATATACAAAGACAAATGTTAATTAATAAGTAAGCCTATTGACAAGTGTTAGGATTTTAAAGTAGGAGATGAACAAATGTCATTTATTCCATTTTTATTTCTAAAATAATAGATAAAAAGAAAATGAAAATATAAAATATCTCTACCCTCCTTTTCTTATCTCTTTCATTCACAAAATAAATAAATAAAAAGAGAGAACCAAACCTGTACACAAAATCAGAAAAGAAGTAGAACCTGTAAACAAAAACAAAGGTGAAAATCAAGTTCAATTCATCTCAACAATCAAGATTTCAAATCAGATCAATTAAAATTCAAAACAGCAAGCAACCAACTATCAATCATCTTTACAGTTTGAAAACCTGAAGCAAATCAAATGATCAAAGCAGATTGAACTCAAAAATCAGATCAATTCAGGATCAAACATCAAGTAAATCGAACAAGCTTCAGATTTAGGAAAGACAGTCCAGATCAGAGTTCTTTTCCTCTGTTCCCTGTTCAAGCTAAAGGTGAGTAAACAACTTTTAAAATCTGTTACATCTTGATTAGCATGTGATAATCTTTGAAGTATGATGTGAAACATCTTTGCATGGTTAGATTTAGATGCTTATATGAATATAAATATGAGGTACTGTGTGCATGTCTGTATATAGATAAACTTGCCTCTGTTTTTGATTTCAACAGACTAAATAAGTTCAAAAATTCAATTCTCTTTCTCCATTCCATTTCTGAATATAATCTCTGAATGAAAATTGCTTGTTTATGTGTAACATTACTTTTAAAAATAGATTCGAAAAAAAAATAATTAGTAGTTATTTCGAAATTTAAACATTACAGTAAAAAAAAAAAGAAAAAAAAATCATGCATTTCAAAATTTCGATTACCTTAATTCTAAGATTTTCTTATATAATCTTATTCGCCCTGTAAAACCATGATTTTTAATGGTTATATCTTGATTTTTAAGATTGTGGTTTGTGGGGAATTTTGGGTTGAACGGTATTGGAAAAATCATCGATTTTCGTCGAACGGAGGAGAATGGATCATCGAGGTTTTGGCTGAAGTTGGTTTGGGAAACGAGGGTCACGGCCAAATTAGCCGGAAAATTTTCTGATGACTGTGGTGGCTGGTAGGCGGCAAGTTAGGGTTTAACGACCAGTTTTAGTCGTCGTTGTGTTCGAGGGCGTAGCATTGTCATGGGTGCATCGGGATGGACCGGACTGAGGGGAATAGAAGCGTGGGACTACGGCGAAGCTTTTGGTCGATCGGTGAGTTCTCAGGTGGTCGTAGGCGGTGGCGCGAGAAGGATTTGATGATCAGTTCTAGGTTTATGTGGTGGCTGACTAGCTCGTTTTCGATAGGCAAAGTCGATTGAAGTTTTGGACGTTCAAGTCGACTGAGGGGGATACCAACGACTGACTGGTGGTAGCGACAATGGTCGGAGGGGTTCCGATCATGTGTACACGTGAACGTGTGACAGTGTGTCTGTTTTGGGCGTTGCTGAGTTTAGAAGAGAGAAAGGAAGAGGCTCGGGAATGGTATCGGGTAGATTTCGTTTTGGCTCGAAGTTTTTGGGTAGCGTTGAACTCGGGTTTGAACTCGGAATTTTGTTCGAGTTTTTGTGAATATGGCTCGGGTTATCTGGTGTGTTTCCAGATTTTATAATTTATGTAAATGTTTACAGCAAAGAAAACAGGTTTTCAATTTTAAATATGATTTAAGTCCTAAGCAAGGCATTTAAACAAGTTTAAAGATTTTAAAATAACTTATTTTCAGAGAAGAAGGATTAATCAAATAGGTTTAAATTTGAATAAGTTTTCAAAAACTTTAAATGATAAAATTTAAGGTTTAAAGTGTTTTGTTTATATATAAAAAAAAAAGTTAAGGATGTCATAAAGTTTAATAGGGTTGTGACTAATTAAAGATGATTAATTAAGTATAATTAATTTAAGGGTAATCACTTATTGAGATCTTTAAAGATTAATTACTTGACGATAATAATGATAAAGGTATAATTACTTAATAGAAGTAATTAGAGAATAGTTAATGATTTTAGTAAATTTAAGATTATTAACTAGTAATTATGAATTAATGTGATTTCTTTAAAATAATTAATTAGATTAATTAATTAAGGATACTCATTAGTGTAAGTTGGTTAAGTATAATTACTTAATGAAGTAATTAATGGATAGTTACTGAATATAATTAATTAGAAGATAATTACTTTTTGAAAGTAATTAAAAGGAAGTAATTAAGGATTCATTACTTAAGTATAATTTATTTAAGGGTGGATTAATTGAGGTGATTAATTAAAAAAAATAATTAATTAATGGAAGCAATTAGAGGATCATTTATTAATAAATAAATAAGATTGATTAAAGGTTAATTATTGTAAATGGTTAAGGTTAAATCCTTTGTATAATTAATTAAAGGCTAATTACTTAATGTAATTAAAAAGTAAATAATTAAGAATGATTAATAAAAAGGGATAATTAATCAAGGAAGATTAATTAAGATAAATAATTAAGAAATGATTTAATTAATTTGTAATTAATTTAATTTATTGGTTGGAATAGTGTGACTAAATTATCTTGCTTATGAATGATTGAATGATATTGTATGCCTTAGATAGATGATATGCTGATATGTGATGCTATGATATGTTTGGTTTAAACTGTGATAATGTGGGTATCTATCGATGATGAATTACTGTGTAAAGGTGACACCCTGTATTTAAAGTCTGAATTGAATTTCATTTGAATAACTTGGTTTTAAGGATGACATTGAATTCGAAGAGACCGGGGTCGGATATCAACAATATCCGGAACCACTTCGATTAGTAATCTTTAATTCATTATAGATGTGAATATGGAATCTAATAGGCTGGAATGAGATAAATTTAAGTAAACCGGACTATTTAAACTAAGTAACGCTACTTAGTATTGTTTTGTGGAATAAGTGTTGGCTATAACTAGTTAAGAACTCGTACTAAGGAACGAGTTACCCTGGTTTGCAAATAAGTTTATAACTTGGCATTAAAAATTATATGGGATTACTCACGCTGGTTTCCAGCCTGACTCGGGTGTTACTTTGTGGTAATGCTCGGGTCAGACCGAGTATTACAGATTTCAGGTAAGGACGTTCTGGAGCTCAGGAGGCGAGCTGGATGGCAGGAACGTATGGAGTGATATTCCGTTGTGATATTATAGTTGTCTGAGACATGTTAATTTTAACTGTCTAGTATATTTGTGAATGTTGTAACTCTGATGTATTAAAATGTAATTAACAAATACAGTTTTTCTTTGTATAACTGATATTATTATTTGTTATTATATTTAATCCGCTGCGAATGTGAGATGTTGTGTTCTCTGTTCTCCTTTCTTCTTTCTGTTTCTTTCTTCTATCTCTTTCTTTTTCTTCTAACTATCTGGAATTTTCGGGTTCGAAAATTCCGGGTCGTTACAATGAGCCCTCCTCCGATCATCACCAAGTCGGCGGCGACCCCAACAACCATCCTCTCAACCCAGATTCAAGAAAACCCACTCGAATCAAAATTCGACCATCTGATCGAACAACTACAGAAAAGACGAACCAAAAAAAACCCATCGCCTCTGGCCATCTCGTCGCAGATGATCCCGGCCGACCACTACATCGAAACGCCACGTCCACGAGCTTTAACTCCCCCAGATGCGATCGACTTCGGTCGAATATCCAAGTCGCGACAGCAAGCCAAACAATAAGCGAGCGTAAACCCTAAATCATTTGAATTCGAACAAATCAACAATTGGAAAAATACCATTGCATTTTTCCCATCATCCTCCACATATAAGCAAGCTCCGACCAAACTTTCACCTCCGCCCCTCACTTCGATCAACGGCAACCCAACAAAACACCCCATTCGTTCAACCCCAGAGTTCATATGAATTATCAAACTAAAAATCATAAGATGTATATCAAAAATCATGATTTCTAACCACTAATTCATTTATGAAATCAAAAACAGGAATTAAAGTTGTTGATTTTTAGCAAGTATCAGTATTTTACTATTGTTTCAACTAAAAATAATTATTTGTTGAATTTAAATCCCTGAAAACTATTTTTACAATCATCTCCAGACATCTACAAACAAATTTCATTTGAATATCAAGGGCTAATATGGATTTGATTAAGATGTTTGAATTTTTGAAAGCAAATAGAGCTTGGAAACAATAGATATCAGGCTTTCCCTGTTTTTATATATGCACAAACCTGCTAATATAAACATTTATATCAAATTTCAAATGAATTCAAGCTGCAGAGCTCACATACGAATCAATATCATCACAAGCATCCAAATCAACTGTTTTTAGAGAAATTTACTCACAGATTCTCAAACATTGGATTCAAAGAAATGGTTTTAAAGATTAAAGTTGCTCACCTTGTAGTGGAACAAAGCAGCATATTTTGATGATTTTGGACAGAGAAGAAAAGAAGAATCTTAGCCAGGAACTTTCATGCTTGATTTGTTTAAAGCTTCCAGGTTGAAGACTTTTGAACTTTCTGTTTTGATTTTTCATTTTTGGTTTTCTTTTGTTTTAGATTGAAGTTTGTTTGTTTTAAGTTTGAGATGAAGCTTGGTTTTTAAAATAAAATTTTCTCAATAAAAATGAACGAATTGATGAAGATGATGGATATAGAAAAGAAGGCTCACTGGTTGATACTTCATTTTGTACAGGTGATACTTGTTTATAAAATAGGGTATGGTTTTGAACAATACAAATAATCCTAGCTAGTACAAATGAATCAAAGATTTTTATTTTCTTTGGGGGCTGAAAGCATTTTCGAATAGGCTTTGTTTTGTGCTAGGATGGAAAGCATTAAATGCTAATGTACCTTATGTATCATACTTTCCTTCTTTGTACATAGATTTTTTATATTTTACTTTGTTTATACACTTGGATTCTTACCTGCATTTCGGCTGAGATGATTTTTTCCACAATTCGAATTGACAATTGTTGCTAGCATTTAATGTTTGCGTACTTCATGTTTCACATCTTCCTTCTTTTGCTTGCCTGCCCATGCTTTGTACATAGTTGTTTACCTGTTCAACATGAAGATATGTATTCTTCTTTTATACTTTGTTTAATTATTTTGTTTACTTACATATGCTATATATTGTTATGTTTTCAAGTGTACATACTTAAACATACATTTTGTTTCATTTGTTCATACTAAATGTATATGTTTATTTCTAGCCTATTATTTATTTGTTTATTATTTTTGTAAATATATTTTTTGTTTGTATTAACACATATTATAAGAGAATGTTGTTATAATTCCTCTAATTTGTCCACTTTATATTTTATATACATGAGTGTATATCTAACTTAAACATTCATTGTCTTGTATTTTATTCTACATATATATTTTCATATATACACCATATTTATAATATTTTTAAATTTAAATGATTTATACAAAATTTATTTGAGTTCGGGGAAACTCGCTTCCATTTAAAATTTATTTTACAATTTTTATTCAAAAATATATTAAATTATCAATTTAAATTAAATTAAAATCTGGGGTCGTTACACATCTCTCTCACTCAAACCAAGATCAAAGTGTTATTCAAGAGTTATAGGATCAATTGTAATAAAGATCGAAGATCTACGTCTGTAAAACTCCATCAAATCATACTGTTATACTTATGGGTGTGATTGTAGCCCGTAAAACCAATTAGATGTGCTTAGTAGCCAATAAATCTAGTGAGTGTGCTAGTAGCACAGAAATCAAGTGACCTGGAGGTCGGGATTCTGAAGGGTGTGTCTCCTAGCCTTGAAATTGAGATTGTATTTGCATTTACTAGTTGAAAAGAAATCCATACAAGGAATTGTGTGGGACTGGAGGTAGGGTAACTTCGAACAAGTATAAAATCCTGGTGTGTTCTTTCCTTTTTACTTTTAATGCATTTACTTTTATCAGCAATTTGATTCTGTGATTGTTTCTATGATTTTAATTACATCATTCCAAGTAGAATCTTAAAGAATTTGAAAAATATTTATATAATCCATTAAGCATTATTCACCCTTCCTCTAGTGTTAATTTAGCCTTTAAGATCCCTATTCCACTAACTCATACAACATTCGATCTTTGTTCTCTCTCAGTACTGCTCATGCCAAAACTAGACTCAACGTCCCAATCTTTGGGCATCGACTGGCAATGAGGGAGAGGGATGTCAACTAGCTGTCAAGGGTCAAATTCCAACCACTGCCCTGGCACAACATTAACTAACTTATAAGGATCTACGTGTTTCCACTTTTCTGTCTCCTCACCCATATCCAGGTTATCATACTCTTGGTTGGCATTAGTTATCAGTCCCGAGTGAGGATTATTGAACCTAATCCAGGATCAGTCCCTCTTCAGCTTGGTTGACTTCCCCTTCTTAACCGCCTATCATGACAACTTCCTCCTCTGTGGCTCCTCGGTCATTGTGTGGCCTTGCCTTAGCAACCTAACCCATTGAAGCGTATCGTCTATCAATAGCAGCCTTAATCTAAGCTCTACGAGTCGACCACTTTCAACCGCTCTAGGCTTGAGGTTAAGGTGGAGAGTTTGATGCCATGTGGATTGGCATTGCTTGTCAATAGACAATGCAAGCAAAGGAAATCAACAAAAAGTTGAAATAGAAAATGAATAAGGTACAAACAAACGAAGGGAGAGGGAGGTGATATTTTCTGAGTCGGGATTAACCCCATGGGGCATAAAGAAATAATTCGTCGACCAACTAGGGCTGGCTTGTTAAGAATGCCCAAAAAAATCATAGACTTAGCAGTGCCCTGAAAATGGTAAAAGGTGACGGTAGGATAATTGGCCTCCTTCTGTAATTTGAAGGCTAACTCAACAAGGTTAGCATTAAGCTCCAAAAGACCTAGAAAGACACGGACAACGTAAATACCCAACATAAACCGATAACTTTTCAGCATTAACTGCAAGAGGGCAAGCTTGGTATGCATTGAGAGTGGAGACAAGGAAAGGGTAGAGGGGCAGCGTAACCCCCGTCTTAAGATAGCCGGCTGAGAATGTAAAGTAACCCACTGGAGGCCAATAGGAATGTTTGTCCAGATTGGCATAATGAACTGCCAATATATTTACTTTTTGACTGACCAACTATTTAGCCAAAGTTAGAGTTATCCAAAATACAATAGTCCTGAGGGCAGTGGCCCCCGTCGAGGGGGATTGATCGAAAGAAGTGAACGCCCAAAGAGCCATCTGAAATACAAGCGAATAAGTTATATAAACACAATGGTCAAAATTCTAGCGAAGCCCGGGGGAGTATCCTCTAGAAGGCTATAATCTCTAGACGATCGTCCTGTGGCACTCCCATGTTAGATGCCTTATGCAGACTAGCATTCCTCTCCCTTGCCGAGACCATTATTCGTCCCATGCCTTATTATCATAATGAGTGCCACACAAAAAACATCTATTCACTTGAAGGCCGAATCAAGCCTATTTACATCAATCAACCACCACTGTTAGGGTGGCGGTGATTGATTGACATCAAAGAGTCCTAGAAAAGGATGGCTTCCAAACATTTATTTGAAGAGGACCCATGCTTTACGATCCTACATAATTTTCGACCATAATGAAGCTTTGAAAAAAAACATGGAATAATAAAAGGAAAAACAATAGCAAATACCCAAGCCCCCACCCCAACCAAGGCGCTTACCATGGCGGAGCTAAATGCGGAGGCATACTAACTTTTAAAACGAAGATCTAAAGAACTCTGGATTTAGAGAGTGCTCAAGTTTTTGTGACGGAGTTTGAAGTTTTTCTAAATAATGAAAAGGAAGGAGATGGAAGCATTTTATGCACCTACCACTTAATCTCCACTATGGGATTTGAATCGGGCTCAAATCTCAACCGTCTAGGTATAATGAAAGCGACTATCGCTTTACCTATACCCAAAAGTAGTCTTCCCTCCTCCTATGTTTGGAAAAATGAACCGTCGCAACCAACTGCACAAAGCCATGTAGAATGCACATTAAATGCATTGCAGTAGTTTCAATCGGCAAGATTTAAATGATTTTTCAAGCCTACACCTACAAGTGGATATGGACTTAGAGAGCAAAATGTTGCTCGATTTTCTACCAAATAGTTTGCAGGCTAAGTAAAGATAGTCTGGCATAATCAAAGCTAGCCCAACTGATCAGCCACTGGCCCCCAAAGGCCAGCCTA
This sequence comes from Allium fistulosum, assembly GCA_030737815.1. Lineage (NCBI taxonomy): Eukaryota > Viridiplantae > Streptophyta > Magnoliopsida > Asparagales > Amaryllidaceae > Allium > Allium fistulosum. Next base: position 1,183,986,158 of record CM060904.1, on the reverse strand, counting down.
AGCCCATGTTTGTCTCAAACCTACCATTCTATTCAGCAAAGTGCCAAGATGAGGTCTGGTTATCTCATTCCAAAGCAGCCTTCACACTTAGACAAGATCTAGACCAAGTCTGGCTCTATTTCGATTGGTTCCTCTATATCCAACTACTTCCGTCAACAGTAGAAGGCCATCGCCTGGCGTCACATCAGCCAACCGTCGGATCCTATCCAAACCCACCCCAATAGACAACACAACAAGCAAGAATGACCTAAGAATGGCCCACCTTTAGCATGGCTGTAGTATAGCCAACTCCAATCATCATCAGGCCTCCCTCTCGGCCGCCTCGCGCTCGTTCATTAACCATCTACCCCACATGGTCCTCTACAGGATTCCAAGTCTCTTCCGTGTTGCCAAAAACTAGTTGACCAACTCAACCATGTGAATACTCAAGTGAATAACAAAACTATCCATCCATCCATCCTAAGCACCGTAGTTAGTGGCAGAACCAATGGGGGTTACCATTAGCATTAAATGCAATCATGTGCCTAGTATAGAGATACAATGAGTACGTTTTCATCTACCGCACATCTTCCGGCACACTTTACAACTATCAACCATCCACCTCTATAGTTAGGTAAATGGTCAAGCACTTTTCTGGCCATTCTATAGCGTGATCTCAACTGTCCGCAGTCGCTTTTACTACTATAAATACCCCTTCCTTTGCAATTTCAAAGGGGTTGAACTCTGTTTGAACTCAGTTTAAAGCATTCAAGAATCCAGAATACTATGCACAATTCAATGCTCTTCCACATAAGTTCTTAAGATTACATTGCTTTGTTAGTCTCGAGTGCCTGCTTTTCTTATTATTCTCTTATAATTCCCTGTAATTTTAAGAGAAATATATAGTAAGAGAACTTCACAGTGGACGTAGGCTGCTTTGATGAATCACTTTATATCTTATGTTATTTACCTTTTAGCTGTGTGTTAAACTCCTCGTTTTCTCAATTTTTTAGCCTAGTGATTAGCAACTAACTCTTGCTTTTCTCAATGCACTTATATCATTTTAAGGTCGACTAGAAAAATAGTCAATAGAAATGTTAACCATAAAATCCACCTTAAAACAAAGGTATAAAAGAAGGATAATGGAAACGCCAGTCTCTACTGAAATAACAAGCACGTGTTTCGACAAGGTTCAAGAAAGAACGTTTCGAAGTCATTGAGAAGGCTTTCGAAGGAGTCGCAAGCACAAGGCGCCCTCACTAGAGATAAACAGTCGAAAAGCTTTCAAAAATGACGAAAAAGAAAGTGGGGCTATCTTTATGCCTCATTCAAGCCTTTCGATGCAGATGGGTTCGTGTATATAGAAAAAGCAGGGATGAGCTCGGAACCCCTTTCGAAGGCAATGAATAGTAATCTTTCGTATGCGCACCAAACTTTTGAAACCAAAGGTTTGGCCTTCATTCAAATTACTCAAGACAACCCTTTCAAAAGCATAGCCGAGCCTTTCGAACCAGCCGAAGCCAATAACATCAGAAGAAGGTTCCGCATCAATCCACAAGCATGCATTCGGAACCTACCTACCGCATCGAAACCATTGATACTTCAACATTTTTGAAGCCCTAGTGAACATCCTATCGACAGAATCGAAAGCTCCTTTATTTACTTCTGATGGCAGCAAAGCAACATGAAGAGAAAAGCGCATTTGTGGCCCTTTCGACGATGTCGAAAGTAATTCAGGGAAAAGCAGAGAGAAGGAAAGCTTAAGACTTGATGACAGCAAAAGGTGGACAAAAGACCCATCCGACAAGGTCAAAAGGTCTAGAATGAGAAGAAGAGAGGCAGAAGGATGGGTTAGAGGACTCGAAAGAGAAGCATTTCGATTGCATCGAAGGCAGGCGAGGCCTTTCGATCATGTCGAAAGGGATGATGCGGAAGATGAAAGGACCTTTCGACTAGGTCGACAGCATTAGTGCGGAAGAGGACCGACCTGCATCTATAAATAAGACCCAAGGGGCCCGATTTTGGGGACCGCATTTTGGACATCTAAAGCTCATTCTTTTACTTCTACTTCTTAGCAACAACAAATTCTTTGTAATCCTAAATCAATTTGGGGAAAAGCTCTCAAAATTGTAACTCATTTTGGATTAATAGAAAAGGAAAAATGCGCAGATTCATTAAGTATTTCGATGATGAGGAAGATCATTACGATCATTAGCTAGACTAATGATCAATTGCACATGATCTATCTTATTCTCTTAATTTCTTTTTGTCTATGCAAATCAATAGGATCGACTTGGATAACATTCAAGCGAAACACATCATCATCATGACAAACACCATATAATGACAAATAAGGATGGTGATGACGTTTCGACACCGATAAGTTCACGGAACTTATAAATATCTAAGACAATCTATATTGAGTATACTAAATGAAGCTTGATCAATTACAGATTAGATCAGTTTTGAAAGGACAAAATCCCTTTCGACCAAGTCGAAAAGGATGTTATGAAGAATCTGGTTTGTAATTGGCTAGCAACCATGAATGGAGGAGTTCAGTCGAAAGGGATATGCACCCAATTCCATCAGCAAACCTTTCGAAGGAGTTCCCCCATAGAAGAGACGAAACCAAAGAAGTCGAAAGCAGTTATTTCTTGTCGAAAGGCCAAACATACTTTCCGACATGTCGAAAGGGTTAGAATTGACCTTTCGACATAATCGAAAAGGATGGATATTTTGTATGAATAGCTGTTTTCGACTCATTCGAAAGGGGGGTTTTGAGTAAGATGTTTCTTCCCTTGCCTTCATTTTTAAGCTATCTTTCAAAACTGTTTCGACCATGTCAACCTAGTTGAAAGGAAGGTTTTGAAGGAACCAATCTTGTTCGACGGCCTTATTTTATATAACCTTATTTGTCTTTCACATAGCTTTGGGGATGTTAACAAGTTTTCTTGTTAACATTTTTGGCACTAGAAGAAAGGGCTTGAACCTCCACCCTTGTAACTATTATAGAAAATTATGGATTGTTTGACTTGACATAGGAAAATGAAATCTAAGAGACTCAACAGAATGGATGAAGAGGCCACCTACACTACAACCCTCGAAGAGAACATAACACCAACCTTCAACTTGGATGGGGTTGTTCAAGGGCAACCTTCAACGTCAGCTCAGTAGGATGAAAACACTGCCAAAATCAACCACTTAGAGCAACAACTACAGGAAATGCAGGAACTTATCAAAATGGCGTTATCTCAAAAGTCCTCAAAAATAGCGAGGCCAACACAGGGGGATGAGGTGGTCTCACCAAGAAGGAACTTGAAGGCTCATTCAAATGAAAACAAGAGCAAGGTTGATCTAACATCTTCAAAGAAGAAGGAACGTCCCCAAACTAAAGCTGATCATCAAGGAAGGGTGCTTGATAAATCACTTAAACAATCGTGTAGCTCTACATCAAAAGAATACCATCTAAACCAGAAAAACTTATGATGTCAAAGCCTACCTGAAAGATGCGGCAGAGAAAGCAATTAAAGATACAATGAATGCAAAGGAGGAGAGGGCCATGGGAGAAAACGTGAATGACAACGAGCGAGTGCTGCCCTTCACAGATGAAATTATGGAAACAACTATTCCATCTTATTTGAAGATTTCGACTATGAAATATCAAGGAATCACTGATCTAGATGACCACTTAATGGCTTTTGATAGCTAGATGGATCTATATAATGAATCAGGGGCAGTTCGATGCAGATTATTTCCTGTCACTCTCCAAAGGGCTGCAGCTAAATGGTATTGACAATACCGAGAAAAGACCATCTACTCGTGGAAGTAGTTTTCTTACGAATTATTTGCCCAGTTCTGCATATGCAAAGACCCAACCATTGATTACACAGTCTTGGCTAACATAAAACAGAGGCAGGGAGAGTCCTTGGGAAACTATCTAAAAGGTCCAACACCGACTCGCTAAAGGCCAAGAATATGAATGACCGAGATAAACTCATAGAAGTATACTCTGGGTTGATAGAAAATACTCTATTCTGGAAGCAACTTTTTGTTAATGGATGCAAAGATCTGTAATGTTTCCATTTTCAAGCTGACAAGTTCATTTGAATGGATGAGCTGTATCACACAAAAAGAAAGGCAATGCCCAAAAAGGAAGGAGGAAGATTTGGAATGGATCAAGGGCATAAAAAAGCAAGACGGGAAGAACCTATTGCTAATTCAATCGCTTTGAAAAAGTCATTGTCTTATGTCTACGCTGTGGAAAAGGAAAGAGTTAATTTCCCAACCTCCTTCAAGGCTAAGAACTACCCATAGCAAAGAAAGGGAGATGACTACTATGCATACCACAAAGCAAATGGTCATAAGACCGATGAGTGCAGAGTCCTAACAGGAATCATCCAAAAGCTGATTCACAAGGGACATTTAAAAGAGTTCATTCAAGACAAGCAGAAAGTCCCACGAACTAGAGATGGTCAACAAAAGCTTCCTAATAATGCTGTTAACATTCTGGAAGAAGAAGACCCTTTGAGCTTAAGCCCACCGCTGAACAGAATCGATGTAAGTCATGGTGGGCCACAACTGGTAGGAACCAGCAAAGGGGCAAGAAACGGATATATTAAAGAGGCTAGAGAGGGTGTGTTCTCAGTCCAGGAAGAGCCCTCATTGAAGAACCCGCGACTCAATATCCCAATGCCAAATCTTGTCATCACCCTTCAAGAGATGAAGAAGGGAGTTCATCATCCACACAACGATCCCTTGATGATCACAGCTTAAATTGGACTGTCCATCGTGTCCAAAATTCTTGTGGATACAGGCAGTGTGGTCAATGTTGTCTTTAAGCATGCCTTCGATCAAATGAGCATCCCTAAAAATAAGCTGGAGTCCAGCATGGAACCAATTTTCGGATTCAACAACAAGGGGTCAACTCCAGTGGGGCAAGTAAAGTTACTGGTGAAAATGGGAGTGCCACCGTTTTGTAGAACTTTCGAGACTCTCTTTGTTATTATCAACCAGCCATCTTATTATAATGCTTTCTTTGGAAGGCCTGTGCTTGATGAGATAGATGCATTCGTCTCACCAAAGTACCTGATGGTGAAGTTCTTGACAAAGAGAGGCCGGGCATAGTCCGAGGAGAGCAGTTCAGCTCTCGAGAAATGTATTTCACTACAATCGATCAATATAAAAGGGAGTATTCTGCTTACTTTGATTCTTTCACTGTTTTTCAGCCTTCGGATGATGGATTTTTACATCCAACATTTGAAGCAAAAATTAAATCTAATAAGTCTAACAAGCGCATGTATGAAAGGTACATTCCTCCTAGAGGCAAAAGGAAGAGAGTTGATGCTAATTCCGCTGAAGAAAGCCCAATCTAACTGAATTTGATTGTCGAGGGGAAACAGAAAGAATAAAACCCATAGAAGACCTTGAGGAGGCATGCATAGATTTAGATGATACCACTAAGGTAGTCAAAGTGGGAAAATAATTGGATAACAACTTGAAGAAAGATTTAATCATAGTTCTTAAGATCAATAAGGACGTATTTGCTTGGTCTCATTCAGACATGGTGGGGATTGATCCGTCAGTCATGTGTCATGCGCTCAACATCAATCCGGAAGCAACCCCTATTAAAAAAAAAGAGATAGTTAGATAGGGAACGATATGATGCTTTGAAAGAATTTAAAAGACTCCTCGAAAATGGGTTTATTCGAGAAATATACTACCCAAAATGGTTAGCAAACCCAGTTTTGGTGAAAAAGTCAAATGGGAAATGTTGGTGTTTGACGGCCAATTTCCTATCGGATTAGAAAATAGCCGATCAAATTTAAATTTAAATTAACCATAAGCGCACGACATACAATGTTAGTATGTGGCGAGTACGGGTTGATCCACAGGGAATTGCTTAGATTTTTAAATTTCTATTCAATCAAATTAAACATAGAATTTTGAGATGTTTTTAAGATAGAAAAATGTACATAAACTAACAAAAGCAAATATATAAAAATATGCGAGTTTGAAGGCAATTTAGAGGCAATGTCCTTCTCCAGATCACCTAAATCAACATAGATGAAATTATGATCTCTCTTTTGGTCATTAGTGAATTTAGTTAATGTGTTTATCATAAGTATGACCTATTTGTGCTATTAATTAGCTCAACATAAGCCATCAAACTATAACACACCCACTAAATCACTTTTTAACTCTCATGAAAATAACAATGAATTTGAAAATAAAATCTATTATAAGCATGGTCTATTAACTATTGATTAGAAATATAGACCATCAAATTTTGATTTTAATATTCACTTCGTTACCATAATCATATGTAGATGAAGAGGTAATTTGTGTTTGTTGTTTGTTTAAGCATAGCCTATTTGGTGTCAACAACATAGGCTATCAAATTCAATGCCAAAACAACAAGTTAAACCACATCAAATATTTCCTCTAAGCACAAAATGAGATCAATAATTACCAAAATGTTGAATCTATATGATTAAGAGAGCTTCATTACCCCTAAATTGTAGGGGTTTAGCCTCTCATATTTGTTATCATTTCAACAAATGTAGCATTCAACATGAAATAAAAACAAGAAGAAAATGCAAGCTAAGTAAAAAAGAGAGCTAATTAAAATGAAATAGAAGCTAAGCTAATCTACTTGCATAAGAAATAAACTACACTACTAACATAAAAGGAAATAACATGTAATAGAAAAGAGAATGAATTAAAATTGCATAAAAATAAATTTACATGAAAGAAGAAAATGGCTAATAGCCATGAAAAAGAAAAGGGAAGTTATATTTTATTTTTGAGTCTAAAACTAAACTAAAGAGGAGGCTCAAAGGAGGCTAAGAGATTAATTACATGAACATATGGGGTATTCATACAAGCCTAAAACCCTAATCATATTTTTAGGAACTATCCAAACTACCCTCTTAGGAAGTGTGGTCACCAAGTTATCATTAGCATGAGATAATCCTCCATTTAAATGTACATGAAACTTTTAGTTCCACTAACTTGTGCATTAGCTTCTAATTGTAGATTAAGATAAGTGGGTAGGTAGAGTCCTCCATGATACATGGTTTGAATTATTTCTTCTTCATTCCTTTGTATCCTCTTGTGCATGCATATTTTCCATGAAGCCTCTTATAATTTCCATCCAATTTTCCTACAAATAAAAATAAAATGTGGAAATAAATATTCTCAAATTAATATATGCAAAAAATGACCATTTTGTCCCTATATGAAGATGAATAAATGATGAATTGAAAATAATTAGAATTTTGGTTTAAACATGTTAAAATACCAAATATGATCATTTATTTAATTTAATTAGATTAAATATGGAAGTAAAAATATGCACATTTATGTGCACATCAGGAGGACTTGCATTGATTATACCGACTTGAACAAGGCTTGTCCGAAAGACTGTTTCCCACTACCGCGAATTGATCGGTTAATTAATGCAACTAGTAGGCACAAATTATTACCTCTCATGGACGCATATTCAGGATACAATCAAATACCTATGTTAAAGATGGATGAGGAACATACTAGCTTCATTACTGAATGGGGAATCTACTATTACAATGCAATGCCTTTCGGGCTAAAGAATGCAGGGGCTACCTATCCAAGACTGGTCAACCAAATGTTTAAAGAACCAATCGGCCGAAATATGGAGGTTTACGTGGATAACATGCTAGTGAAGTCTAGTGAGGCCAGGAATCATCTTAAGGATCTAGAAGAGATGTTCAAAATACTATAGAAATACTAAATGAAATTGAACCCACAGAAATTCTCCTTCGGAGTCCATTCTGGGAAGTTTTTAGGCTACCTTATGAGTACCCAAGGGATAGAAGCTAGTCCTGACCAAATTCAAGCCATTAAGGACATGGCTGAACCCAAAACCAGTAAAGAGGTAATGAGTTTGAATGGGAGGGTAGCCGCTCTAAGAAAATTCATTTCAAAGCTACTGATAATTGTATCCCCTTCTTCGACGTAATCAAGAAAAAGAAAAACTTATAATGGGTGGAATATTGTAGAAAAGCTTTTCAGGAGTTAAAAAGCCATTTGGAAAAGCCACCGATACTTTCTAGTCCCGAGAATGGAGAAATCTTATACTTGTACATGGCAGTTTCAGAGCATACGGTCAGTTCAGTATTGATTAGGGAATGAAGTGGAGCTCAAATTCCTATGTATTATGTAAGCAGACGATTGAAGGATGCATAAGTTCGATACCCAGTGATAGAAAAGCTAGCCTATTGCTTGATCCTCACAACACGAAAACTTAGAGCATATTTTCTAGCACATCCGATCCGGGTGTTGAGCAATTTCCACCTCAAACAAGTGTTTGGTAAGCTAGAAACTTCAGGTAGGCTGGTAAAGTGGAGAATCAAGCTTAGTCAATATGATACTAAATTTCAGCCATGCACCGCTATCAAGTGTCAAGCATTGGCGAATTTTATTAACGAATGTACTAACTTCATAAAAGAGCAATTAGAAAAAGAAAAGGATTAGAAGCCTATGTGGTAGTTATTCGTTGATGGTGCATCAAATGAACAAGAAGCTGGTGTAGGATATGTAATAATAACATCAGACGGGCATCGCTTACATTATGCCATGAAGTTAGGGTTTCTTACGATGAACAATGTGGCCGAATATGAATCGATGGTGGCAGGATTAACTTTGGCATTAGAACTCAAAATCCCACGGATTCAGATCTTTAGTGACTCCGAACTAATGGTAAATCAAGTAAAGAAGATATATCGGACAAAAGACACCAAGCTGTCTCTATATGTAAAGAAGATATATCGGACAAAAGACACCAAGTTGTCTCTATGTGTAAAGAAGATATTGAAAATGCTTGCTTTATTTGAAGACTTTTCCATACATCAAGTTCTGAGAGGGGAAAATTCCCAAGTGGATTCCTTAGCGAAATTGGCTAGTTCAAGGGGGGGCCCAGAAACGCGGATTGTGCCAATGGGATACCAAGAAAATCCAAGTATAGAAGAAGTGACATCTAAACAAGGAAAGGAACTGCTGGTTCTAACAAGATCCCAAGCCTTGTCATGAGAGAGAAAAGAAAAGGAAGCCAATGAGAAAGTCATAGATGAGAGGGTTAATTAGCCAAGGGCAGATAACTATTATGATAACACTTGGATGTCACCTATTGTCGATTATCTTACAATGGGGAAATTATTACGTAACAGGGGGGAGGCTAGGAAAATCAAGAGACAAGCTCCAACTTTCACAATAGTAGATGGAATCCTTTGCAAGAAAGGATATGCCTTGCCTTGTTTAAGGTGTATAAGCTTGAAGGATGGGATGAAATTGCTAGTAGAACCACATGAAGGATTCTGTGGAGACCACTCTAATGGAACAAAACTAGCAAAAAAGATAATAAGACGGGGTTTTAATTGGCCTCATATGGTGAGTCAAGCCATAGAATATGCAAGGAGATGTGAGAAGTGCCAAAAGCACTCGAATATCCCCCGATTACCACTAAGTTAGTTGACCCCAATTTCAAGTCCATGGCCTTTTGATGTATGGAGAATTGATTTAATCGGCTCGTTGCCCATTTCTAAAGGGGAGCAAAATATGATGTAGTCGCCATAGACTATTTCACTAAATAGGTTGAAGCAGAACCGCTCCCCAAGACCACTTCTGGAAAAAGTACTCAGATTTGTCGTCAAAAATATTATAACCAGGTTTGGAATCCCCTATAAGAGTATCTCCAATAACGGAATGCAATTTGAGAGTGAATAATTCTCTCGGTTCTAGCATAAGAATGGAAATATAAAAAGCTTTTCCTCCATTGCACATTCGAAGTCAAATGGGGCAGTTGAGGCTGCAAATAAGACCATACAGACAATTTTGAAAAAGCAACTGAACAAAGCTAAAGGAAACTGGGTAGAAGAGCTACCACTTGTATTATAGGCTTATCGAACATCTACCAAAACGGCAACGGGTTATACTCCCTATTCATTGACATATGGGTGTGAGGGGATGTTACCAATTGAGATTGAAATACCCTCACATCGAAGAATTGCATATGCATTCGATTTAAACCAAGAATTAAAAAGAGAATCATTGGATTTGATACATGAGTTAAGAGATGAAGCAACAATCAGAACAGTCGAATATCAAAGAAGAATTTCAAAGTATTACAATTCAAAAGTAAGAACACGATCATTTCAAGAAGGAGATCTGGTACTCCGAAGAGTAATGGCAAACACAAGAAATCCCGCGGATGGATCGCTGGGACCAAATTGGGAAGGGCCCATAATCATTTGCAAAGTAATCCCCTAGGAGCTTTCAAGTTGTGCCGACCAGACGACAATATGGTTCCTAGAACATGGAATGCAGAACATTTGAAACCATATTTTCCTATGATGAATGAATAAAGCATCTGTTTTTTCAAAAAGAAAAATCTACATGGTTGGGAGTAGAATTATCCTTGCATTTAGATACTACCTTAAATGGTCAAAGCCTATGTCCGCGCCGAGATGGCCGGGACAGAGCACCTCCTGGAGGGAGGAGTGTAAGCCTTTAACCATGCCACACTATGGCCAGGTTAAAGCATCGACAAGCCCTTGGCCGCGACTCTGTTCAGGTCAAGACACCTCCTGGAGGGAGGAGTGTAAGCCTTTATCCACACCACGCTATGGCCAGGTTAAAGCATCGACAAGCCCCTGTTCATGCCATGCTATGGCCAGGGCAGGGCACCTCCTGAAGGGAGGAGTGTAAGTCTTTATCCACGCCACGCTATGGTTAGGTTAAAGCATCGATAAGCCCTTGGCCACGCCTCTGGTCAGGTCAAGGCACCTCGTGGAGGGAGGTTGGGTAAGTCCTTGGTTCCAGCCTCTAAGAATGAGCTAACCAAGAGCACCCAACAACAACAGACTAAGATGTCCAAGCCCAAGAAGAGGCTCATCAAACAATGGACTAAGACATCTAAGCCCAAGAAGAGGCATATCCACGACGGACTAAGACGTCCAAGCCCAAGAAGAGGCTCATCAAACAATGGACTAAGACGTCTAAGCCCAAGAAGAGGCATATCCACGACGGACTAAGACGTCCAAGCCCAAGAAGAGGCTCATCAAACAATGGACTAAGATGTCCAAGCCTAAGAAGAGGCATATCCACAATGGACTAAGACGTCTAAGCCTATGAAGCGGCTCATCAAACAATGGATTGAGATGTCCAAACCTAAAAGACATTTATCTACAATGGACTGAGATGTCCAAGCCCAAGAGGTGGCATATTAAATGATGGACTAAGACGTCCAAGCTCGAGAAGCAGCCAATCAAGTTACAACTACATATGAAGCCTTAAAGGGTTTACACATGTCAAAGAAGACGAAATCCAAGGAGTAAAACAGAACTCCACTCATTAATACTCGAATTTGGGTTTCGGACCTCTCACTTCTGGACTTTATATTTCAATACCCGAATATTGGTTTCGGGTCTTCCCTAATTTCTTATGGTCTTCCTTGTACCTGAATCTGGGTTTTGAGACTATTATCCGACGTCATTTATTAATGCCCTAATCTGGGCTGGAGATTTCTATCATAAAGACAATTACTATGGATTTCTGATTATCCAACATATGCCCTAATCTGGGCTGGGGTTTTGTATTATAAAGATAATTACAATGGATTTCTGATTATCCAACATATGCCCTAATCTGGGCTGGGGATTTCTATTATAAAGAAAATTATTGTGGATTTCTGATTATCCGACATATGCTCTAATCTGGTCTCGAGATTTTTGTTATGAGGATAATTATTACGAATTTTTTATTATTCACTACTAATACCTGAATCTGGGTTTGAGAATTCTCTTTTGAAGACTATTTCTAAATCTCTGTTATTAAAACCTGAATCTTGGTTCGGGACATCTTACTATTAACTTCTAAACTTCACTTCACTTGATGATACCCTAATCTGGGTTTAGACTACATAATTTCCCAATGCCTGAATTTGAATTTCAGGTCTTTTATCATCAGTTCTGGATTCTGTCTATTAATTCCCGAATCTGGGTTTTAAAGTAGAAGTATTAAAACTACAATAGACTTCTAAGTCATCAACCATAAACTTCAAGCTGGTCTTCTTAACACCCAAATCAGGGTTATTAGTTTGCAACTCGAATGATGTTCACCAACATCTGAATTCAGACTCCGAGATTATTCTTATCTCCAAGAAGAGTTTCTAAATACATATTAAGATTTACAGGTCACAAAGACTTATTTCCAGATAATAGCTTATGACCCCTATTTCCAGACATTGGCTATCTCCAACAGGAAGTTCTTAGACTTCAATTATTATATGATGAATAACTATTAATTACGGACCTCATATCCTTTATTATATCTAGATTATGATTAACTAATCATTTAAATTTAGAAGCACCACTATGCTGATTTATCATAAAGCATATGTATATATAAGATAATGAGTTAGCAATAAAAATGTCACGTGCATTGAGTTTTGCAGGAAAGCAAAATTATTAAGAGCAAAGAAGTTCTGAAATTTTTGTCCTAAAGAACAAAAGCTTCTTTCATACAAGTGAGGGGGGAAAATGTTAACCAAAAATCCACTTAAGAACAAAGGTATGAAAGAAGGATAATTGAAACGCCGGTCTCTACTGAAATAATAGGCACGGGTTTCGACAAGGTTCAAGAAAGAATGTTTCGAAGTCATTGAGAAGGCTTTCAAACGAGTCGCAAGCACTAGGCGCCCTCACTAGAGATAAACAGCCCAAAAGCTTTCAAAAATGATAAAAAAGAAAGTGGGGCTATCTTTATGCCCTATTCAAGCCTTTCGATGTAGATGGGTTCGTGTATATAGAAAAAGCAGGGACGAGCTCGGAACCCCTTTCGAAGGCAATGAATAGTAACCTTTCATATGGGCGCCAAACCATTCGAAACCAAAGGTTTCACCTTCATTCAAATTACTCAAGACAACCCTTTAGAAAGCATAGCTGAGCCTTTCAAACCGGTCGAAGCCAATAAAATCAGAAGAAGGTTCCGCATCAATTCACAAGCAAGCATTCGGAACCTACCTACCGCATCGAAACCATTGATACTTCAACATCTTCGAAGCCCTAGTAAACAACCTATCAACAGAATCGAAGTCCCCTTTATTTACTTCTGCTGACAGCAAAACAACATGAAGGGAAAAGCGCATTTGTGGCCCTTTCAATGACGTCGAAAGCAATTCAGGGAAAAGCAGAGAGAAGGATCGCTTAAAACTTGACGACGGCGAAAGGTGCACAAAAGACCCATTTGACAAGGTCAAAAGGTCTAGAATAAGAAGAAGAGAGATGCAAGGATGGATTAGGGGACTCAAAAGAGAAGCCTTTCAACTGCATCGAAGGCAGGCGAGTCCTTTCGACCATGTCGAAAGGAATGATGCGGAAGATAAAAGGACCTTTCGACTAGGTCGAAAGCATTAGTGCGGAAAGGGGTCGACCTGCATCTATAAATAAGACCAAGGGGTCCGATTTTGGGGATCGGATTTTGGGAATCCAAAGCTCATTTCTTTTACTTCTACTTCTTAGGAACAAAAAATTCTTTGTAACCCTAAATCAATTTGGAGGAAAGCTCTCAAAATTTTAACTCGTTTTGGACTAATAGAAAAGGAGAAATGCGCCGATTCATTAAGGATTTCGATGATGGGGAAGATCATTACAATCATTAGCTTGACTAATGATCAATTGCACATGATGCTATCTTATTCTCTTAATTTCTTTTTGTCTATGCAAATCAATAGGATTGACTTGGATAACATTCAGGAGAAACACATCATCATCATGACAAACACCATATAATGACAAATAAGGATGGTGATGACGTTTCAACACCGATAAGTTCATGGAACTTATAAATATCTAAGACGTTCTTATATTGGGTATACTAAATGAAGCTTGATTAATTACAGATAGATCAGTTTCGAAAGGACAATACCTCATTTGACCAGGTCAAAAGGGATGTCATGAAGAATCTGGTTTGTAATTGGCTAGCAACCATGAATGGAGGAGTTTAGTCAAAAGGGATATGCGCCCAATTCCATCACCAACCCTTTCGAAGGGGTTCCCCCATAGAAGAGAAGAAACCAAAAAAGTCGAAAGCAGTTATTTCTTTTTGAAAGGCCGAACATACCTTCCGACATGTCGAATGGGTTAGAATTGACCTTTCGACATAATCGAAAGGGATGGATATTCAGTATGAATAGTTGGTTTCAACTCATTCGAAAGCGAGGTTTTGAGTAAGATGCTTCTTGCCTTGCCTTCATTTTTAAGCTATCTTTCAAAACTGATTCGACCAAGTCAACCTAGTCGAAAGGAAGGTTTCGAAGGAAGCAATCTTGTTCGACAACCTTATTTTATATAACCTTATTTGTCTTTCACATAGCTTTGGGGATGTTAACAAGTTTTCTTGTTAACAAGTAATGCTCTCCAAATGTGTATTACTCATATCTGCTGGAAGCACCAAGAGGTTATGTACTGGTAGTTATTAAATAACTATAGAATGACTCACTCGAGAGTTTCGGGTTCGTTAATCACAACTATAGTCAAATAGAAGATCTTGAAGTGATTATGTTACATAGTTTCCTTGAATTTAAGAACGCTTGGAGCTTTAATGTGGATAACCCACTTTGATTAAAGTTAAAGCATGGCATGGTGTAACAACCCGCTCCTTAATCGGTTTGAATTTTGACTAAATCGAAACTCAAGTCCATTAACATATGGGTCGTTGGTTTGGTAACCTGTAATAAACACAAGTATATTAGAGTGTGATCAATATAAACTTACAACAGAATAGAAAAATATAATAGAACATATATACTGACTAATGCTACTACCTAGCAATTAATATTTTTCCTTGAATGTCTAATTAAATTGAAAGCATCGAGCGTGAATAAGAAGACTTCTCCATCTACCGTTCCGGTCTAGCACTAGTGTTATGTCCCTCTAAATCGATCCTATGGGTTGTAATGAGGGAGGGGGTCAGAACAACATTTTGGTGATTGGAAAATTTACATACTTTACCCATACCATTAATTTATGCCGATTGATTTCCATTTAAGTATTATGTCTATTACTTACGGCCAATCTGTTAAGTCCTATGTGTGCATATGATATGCTAACCTCCTCCGGGGTATAACTATATATGTATGTGTGTGTGTGTATAAACGATGCGCTACCTAAAAATCTCGGCTACTTAATACTTCTTAAATAGGATAGAGACAGACCTATTAGCCATTTAATACCTCAGTCCTCGAAGCAGGCCCTCCGCAATGCAAACGCTAGTCAATCGGTTCTAACTACATAAACCGCTGACCCTTATTTACAGCTTTATAACTTATAATCTAGTTGTTGCGCTATAACGCATCTGAAAGGTTCATCTAAATGTTAACTAGTCCATCTCTGATAAAAAAAATTACGTTTAACCTTCTACTTTAAGGTCTGTGCGTCTCCTATACAAATTCTACATTGGTAGGATGAGAAATCTATCAGGGTATATCCAAAGTTTTTGTTACCGCTCGATCGGGACCGTTGGTGGTCATAACCTATATGCCAGACCTACTACTAAAGACCAGTCCAAAAATACTGACATAGCTCGCCGACCTTCCACAGCTGACATTCCATTTAGACTAATCTAAGTAAGTCAAGGAAAATGCCCCTTTTAGTTACTTAATACCTCTTATTGGAAATAAAGCAGACTTTTGCTACTAACTATCAATTCCTAAACTAGAACATTCCTTTCCACTTTTTAATTTATCAAGGCTATCCTTTCGAAAAGATTACCATTACAACTTTCCATATATTACTCAAAAATGAGACT
Organism: Allium fistulosum; assembly: GCA_030737815.1. Classification (NCBI taxonomy): domain Eukaryota; kingdom Viridiplantae; phylum Streptophyta; class Magnoliopsida; order Asparagales; family Amaryllidaceae; genus Allium; species Allium fistulosum. The sequence continues at coordinate 1,183,970,339 of CM060904.1, read as the reverse complement.
TTTGCTCCGTTTGAAATTTATAAGGAATTATCTGTTTTCTTTTATTGAAATAGACAGTTAAACTATAGAGAAGAATATCCATACTTTACACATCTCTTTCCTTTCTGGTATATTTCTTGTTAATTCAAATGATGCATCTTTTATACATACTTTTGGAATTGGATAATTTATGGAAATTACACGGAAATGGATGCAATTAAATATACTCTATTCCCAATAAATTAAAACATAGAAATTCACATTCCAAGTCAACTAAGGCAACCTTATTTACAACCTAATTAAAAATATGGATTAAACTTTATAACTTTACAAACATTTACAAAAATAAATGTTTAGGACTGATTTCAAATTTCTAGATTAGGTTGTACATACTATTCCTATTCTAATTACCTATTTTATTGAATATATTGAAGATTATCCTATTCGTTTGTTTTTAGCCAAGAACTCATCAGACATTATACATGCATAATAATTGAATAAAATTCAACGATATAATTTTTAACATTATAACTAAATTATATAATTTCCCACTCACCTTTCTAGCTTTCCAAATCTCACAAATCTGAATTCATTCCTTTACTTGACTCCTTTTCCATTCTAACCCAAAAACATATATAATAAGGTATATCCATACTATTAGAATTACAGATCTAAGAACTGATTTAGGGTTACATGGAATTAATTTTATAATTATAGAAATTTACCTTTTTTTGCATTATCGATTCGTTTCTTCTCTTCTTCTCTTATATTTTCTACCCTTCTCCAGTTATACACACACACACACTCATATATATATATACATACATATATATATATATATATAATATTTTATGATTTTTAGAAATAAATGAGAAGGCAAAATAGCAAAACTTCGATTTTTTGATCAAAAAATATGAGAAGAGAAGTGAGGGGTTAGTCCTGTATTTATAGGCGCTTAAATCAATCATAACTGTTAGATTAAAATATTTAAATCTGCGTCGTTGGCCTAGGTTCAAACCCTAACACCACTTGAAGGCCGGTGGACCACTCCCTTATAGAAAATCGACTGCCAGCGGTCAACCGGATCAAGGAGGGGGTCGATCGGTGGGTTCCGCATTTAATATAATTTATTTCCTTTTTTCATTTTTAATTATTTTTGCTTCAAAAACTTCAAACGCTAATAACTTCTTCATTTGAGCTCCGATCATGAAACTCCAAATATGAAAGTTACTCAAAAAATCACCGCGAACACAATGGTGTAAGATCCATAGCTAAATTCAATCGTTTTCTCAAATTCAATTTTTGGAGACTTATTAGTTTTCTATTAAATATCGTTAATTTTACGGGGTGTTGTGTTCTCCCACTTTAAAAGAATTCGTCCCCAAAATTGCCCAAGGATTGAAACTTGTAACACAGCATGCAACCAATCTAAGCTATCCAATCAATTAGTGTGTAATTAATTTTACAGCCAAACGTGCACATATGCATGGTGTATCATAATATACAAGACATGCATGCAGAATGACTATAAATCGGCGCCTCCTATATGAATGCATTCTTTTTAAACCATTTTGAAAATATGTGCAGACAACCATATATATGCTGATAGTTATATATGTATGCAAGTTTTAGAAAATAAAAAATCATTTATCACGTGAAAATTTCCACATTCCCAAGAGTAGAAGTATGGTTCAACCAATTTTGCATCCAATCCCTACCATCTAAAACCTAGGGCACAACTTCTAACATCCAAATATTTTGAAATCCAGTTTTTCCGAATCTATACTCATATGCCGAAAAAGGAATTTAAATGGAAAGTTTTAGAGTTCCACCCTTCTTTTGGATACATATTCTGTCATACCTTGGAACCTTATCTTTGCCCCTAAATATTTTTCAACTTTTCCAAGTACAGTCTGCATAAGAAGGTTTATTTTTGGATGTTAAAGCGTAATTACCCTAAGTGCAAGTTTCGTTTCACTATCAACAAGGTATGGAAATAGAAATTCCAAAGCTAAAACAGTATTTTACCTTATTATTATCTATGTTTAGTACATTGTCACCCTTGTCAGAAAGAAAAAATTCATATTCACTACGTTGACCCACCCCACTTTATGCATGTGGCACTAGAAAATTGAAAAAATTTCATGTTCCGTCAATTTTTTTCCTTTTCCAATCAAACTTGCAAAATAGTTTGAAAAATCAAATTTCCAAAAGTATTTAAACACCATTTTTTTCAAAAGCACTTGAACAAAATTTTCCAATAACATTTGAACTCAACTTCTCAAATGTATTTTAACAAAATATCATGAGCATTTGAACAAATTTTTTTAAAACATTTGCCGCTCCATCCTTAAAACAAATCCAGACACATCCTAACCTAATCGAGATTCACTCAATGAGTTAATGCATATGATTGGCTGTAGAATTTTACAGTTAATCCTAGATTTGGAGAACCTTTTCTTTTATTCTAAAATTACAAACTATCTACAAGTATATTTATAAATTTTAGCTTTTAAGGCATAGGGATAGTGACCCATGTTTTTGCAACAAACTATTTATGTCCTTCATTCGCTAAAATTTATTTTTCCTGAAATTCTAAAGTTTTGGGATCTATGTATTCTTAATTTCTAGTTGCTAACTTAATCTCCTAATTTATTTTATAAACTTCCAGTCTTATCTACATTTATCGCTAGTTAGGTGTCATTATGAGATTTTCTTATTTACACTTGTTTCCAATATACTTATATAGCGGCCAAAGCTCTTCTAAACCATCAACACAGTAATAAAACATGAACATATCTCATATCATACCACACACTTCTCTAATAACCTATGGGAGACAACAAGCGATTACAGCCCAAAAACCTAAAAGAAATAATTTGTAACGACTCGGAATTTCAAACACTTCCTATTTAAATAAGTGAATTATTTAAATATATGAAACTCGGATTTAATGTGAATAAATGTTATTTATAACCTTGTTAACCCTCTTTTAAATAATAACTAATGAAGGAAAACTTATTTTTGAATTTTTTTTACAAAAATGAATAGTTCGAAGAAATATCTATAGTATGACCAAAAATCGTTCTATCGATAAACGATTTTTTATTCGACAATAGTTGTTTGAACTCTTTAGCACATGTAGAGTAACATATGAACACTAAACAACAAGTTAAAACACTTAGGTTAACAAAAAGTAAATTAAACTTAAAGTGTTTAATTAAGGGGACCAAAAAGAGATATTCTATGAGCACTTTATGGCATGAAAAGTGGATAGAATACAGTAAGCTTGTTTCAAGGCATGAAGGAAGGAGAGCCAAGTGTTATGGTTGGCCAAAATAGGAGAGTAAGGGGTTATTATTCTCATTTGTAAACATTACAAAACACTTCGTAAGTTCACAAATTTATTTACAAAAGAAAGCATAAAATAATGCCCTCTTCTTGTCTTCTCTTCCTTAATCTTCCAAAATGATATCAAATCAACTCCAATCACTACCAAACATTAACCATAGCCTTCAATCACCCTAGGAAGCATGGAAATGTAGTCAAAGTGGAAGAAAGATGAAAAAATGGTGACATAGTGGAGGCCATGAGCAATATTGAGGCTAGGAGGTGTGGTCTTGTGATTTAGAGCAAAGGTGGTGGCTTTGTGATGGTGATGATAGGAAGTTGTTCCTAGGTTATAGAGGCTTGTGATGCATGTTAGCCTTGTTTTAAGGTGAGTTTACTCAACATTGAATTGTATATCTTGTATACATAAAGTTTATTGTGTAAAATGTACAGTTAAAATAGAGGACAATGCAAGTTATTACTTTTGGGCCCCCTCCTTGCTTTAGAAAGAAAGTCACAATATTGTATGTAGTATAATCTCTCTTACAATACTCTAAAACATGTATTGTGGTCATGAATTGTTTTTTTTATATGTTTGATAATGTTTTGTGAAAAGTTAAAGCGTTTTGTGAATGGTTGATGCGAAATGGTCGCTATAAAAGCACTTTGAAATCTCCTGTATTTGACAAATGTTAAATTGGTTTAAATGTGAATATACTGTGGAAGTATATATTTGGTTGTTCTCTACACATGTTTTGGTGTGTTTGACATAATGGAATTGGTTTAGAAAGTCGTGTAAATTATAGAACAAAGTTCTAAAAGTTTGAAGAAAAAGTGGCGTTATGGATGCACTTTGAAATCGCTTTGCGTTCGATGATTTTTAGGTCAACTTTAGAAGACAACCTTAGGGGTTTCTTTATAGTTTTAATAAGAAAAATATAAGTACTTACTAATGCAAAAATATTTAGTTTTAAAAAGATTTAAAACCAGTCAAACAAAGTTAAGAAAGTTTGAAGTAAAAAAGTTGCTACATGAGCATTACGGAAAAATACATTGTTTTCGGAAATTTTTATAAAATAATTAAAAGTAATCCTTGGGGGTTTATTCCCATGGTTTTTTAGTACCCTAAGTATACTAACTACTGTAAAAAATTGGATGAAAAATCATTTATTTAAGTGTTGAAAACTAGTCTCAAAGTTGTTGCAAAATCGATTTAAAACCTACCCAGAACTTTAGATAGTATATTTGAAATGTCGTCTTTACTTCTGAAAATGTTGTCTTTGTTGTTTGTAACTTTGAATTGTCTAACAATCATATTTAAATTAATTATTTTTCTCTCATATTTTTAGGTTTTTTTTTTGACTTATATTAGAGTGTTTTAAAATTAGTTTCATGCTTAAAATATTTTTAACAATTAATTGTGAATTTTTAAAATAAGTGGCTTTTAAAATAAAATATGTTTATTTTACGTTTTATTTATTTATTTCAAAATTTGGTATTTTCACATAGTATTTTACATAGATAATTCTAATATATTTTTAAGTAGTTTAAAAGTGTTTTAACATAATTATAAGTATCTTAAAAGTGTATACATATTATATAAACTTTAAAAAGTAAGTTAAGTATTTTATAAATGTAGTAAAGGAAGATTGGATTTTTAACACTTAAGTTAAATAAATTATTTTGAGAACTTATATAAAAGTGTATTGCCTTAATTAATAAGTGTTGATATGGTTTGATCTTTAAAATGAATGTCTAAATGTTGGTAAACATAAAAGTGGTTTTTGGTTGTAGTAAACATTGTTTGAGTAACATTTGTTTTTAATCCTTATTAATTATACTTAGGAATATAATTAGATATTTTGAATATTTTAAAGATAACTATAAGTAAATGGTTTTGAGTTGTAGTAAACATTGTTTAAGTAACATTTGTTTCTAACCCTTATTAATTATACTTAGGAACATAATTGGTACTTTAATAATGAATACTTTAAGGATAATTATAACTGAATGATTTTGGTTTGTAGTGACAAATGTTTAAGTAATAATTGTCATTAACCCTTGTAAGTGTAATTAAACCTCTAAAAGCAAGTTTTAAAGAAAATGGTTAAGTATGAATAGGTTTTGGGTTTGTAGTGGCAAATGTTTGAGTAACAATTGTCATTAACCCTTAAGAATATACTTAGATCTTTAATAATGGATATCTTAATGATAATAAGATAGAAAAGTAAATGTTTAACTTATAAAAGTGAATGGGTTTATAGTAAACAATGTTTTAGTAACATTTTGTTTTTTAATCTCTTTGACTATATTTTAAAGTAACTAAATCTTGTTAATGATTTGTGAATATACATACACCATTCGAGATAAGTATACAGATATTTTTGAAGTATAGAAAAGAGTATAAATGAATAGTAATACATGCGAATAATAAAATACATGAATAGTGAAATAGTAGAATACAGGTATATATCTTTTATAAAGGGAAATTAAATTTATGTAAAATTTTAAATAAGTTAAGTTTTAATTAATAATAAGTTTAATTAAATAATTCAAGTTTTAACTAATAAGAATTTTAATTAAATAAGTTAAGTTTTAACTAATAAGAAGCTTAATTAAATAAGTGAAGTTTTAATTGGTTAGAAGTTTAGTTAATAGTTGAAGTTTCAATTAATAGAGGATTTTAATTAAATAAGAGAAGTTTTAATTAACAAGTGAAGTTTTAATTAATAAAGGAGTTTAATGAAATAAGAGATGTTTACATTAATAAGAAGTTTAATTAATAAGTGAAGTTTTAATTAATAAAGGAGTTTGATTAAATAAGAAAAGTTTTAACTAACAAGAATTTTAATTAATGAGTGAAGTTTTAATTAAAAAAAGAGTTTTATTAAATAAGAGAAGTTTAATTAAATAAGTGAAGTTTTAATTAAAGAAAGAAGTTTTAATTAAAGGAAGAAGTTTTAATTAAATGATGAAGTTTTAATTAAACAAAGAATTTTTATTAGATAAAGAAGTTTTACTAATAAAAGAAGTTTTAATTAATAAAGGACTAATTCAATAGAAAAGGGATCAAAAGTCATTTATATGATTTGATCATGCTTTGTGTGTTACTTGTCTATTGAAAGTATTTAGTCATGTGCTTAGCACTAAAAGCTAACGAAGTAGATTTGATTCTATCTGTAGGAATTAAGAACGATGATTTGAGTAAGGTGTAGAAGCAATGGTGCTCTAACCTACTGGGCTTCACTCTTGACCAAGGAATAGTAGAAGCTGAAAAGGTTGGAAACGTAATAAGTATACGAGACTTGGTTTCCATATGCGATCGTTCTCACTGTTGTTGAATATGACCAAATTAACTTAGGAAATATCTAGAAGAAACAAGAAAATTACACTGTATGGTTATTCACTTAGTGATGATATAACCTATGTATAAACTCGTCTTCCTCTTCTAGGATAAGTGATAAGGAAATCCGTCTGAATAGATAGTGATCTCTACCCTTATCACTGTCTATTTGCACAAAAAATGAGCGAACACCTCCAATTAATTTTCCACAAAAGATTAGATGAAGAATAAAAATCAAGAAAATTAAAGCGCACATGATTTAATAGTGTTTAAATAGCCTATGTCCACTGTTACTTTTTTTTATTCCTTTTCTCATATTCTAGCCTTTTACAAGAGATTGATACCCAATATAATGATTTATAATAGAAAATTGTGATCCAGATGCTCCAAGCAATTGATATTATAGCTTGGAGTCTTGTAGATCTTAATTCAGTTGATGTTGAAATGACAAATGCTTGGATATTTATAGAGGTAGATTTAAGGTATGTTTAATGTAGCAAATTATGATATTTCTATGTATATCTCGCCCAAAAGGAATATTCCTAGCAATCTGGAATATGCTTGATATTTTTCCAAATATATGTTGATTTCCTTCCAAATTTATGTTGCTGGACCCAGCTAAGAAGTCGGTCCAGAGGTGTTGGTTTAGCTAGATGGATATGGATAAGTTGTTGGCCAAGTTCGTATACTCCTTTATTTGGCTCGGCATGCATGGTTCGGTAGGCATTCTCTTCCTTGGTTTGGCATATGGCACAAATGCATGGTTCGGTAGGCATTCTCTTCCTTGGTTTGGCATATGGCACAAATGCCTGGTTCGGTGGGTAGCGTGGATGCTTTGTTCGATGGGTGCCCAACCACCGAACAGAAGGTCTTGTTCGATGGGTGTCCAACCACCGAATAGAAGACCTTGTTCGATGGGTGCCAAACCATCGAACAGAAGATCTTATTTTGCGCTTGGGCCTCCGAACATGATTCGCTTGTGAGTCTTGCGTCTCTTCCTTGTTTTCTCAAGTTTTCTTCCCTGCCTTTGTCTCTGCCTGCCTTCTCTTGCCTTCAACCAAACTCCAATCCTATGGGCGAAATTGCCCATAACGCTCGCCCCCAAAGCCTAGCTCGTGGAATATAAGGTGGGATTTGCTGAATCTCTCAGTAGAAATCCATCAGAAAAAGGTTAATTTCCATTTTCTCTTCTAGTTTGGATTGGTTGATCTCGTGATTCGGCAACAACAGGCGGAAAATATAAGAGAATTTCAAATTTTTTTTACCATTTTGGATCTTAAATGGGCCTACGAAGTCTAAATTTCATTTAGAACTTTTCTAAATTTGGTTTAAATAAAATCTTGTATTCTATTTAAAATAGTTAAAGGGAAGTTTAAATAAATTTAACTTCAAATGTATAGTTTATCGAATACACCTAACATTTATTTATAAGAGTTAATTTATAAGGAATGAAACCTTTCATTTCTTTCCCTAAAACAAGAAGTAATTATGAGCATTAATTGTAAGAGAAACCTTTCATTTTCTCTCTTTAATTTGGATTTATTGATTCATTAAATGTCATTATTAATAATTTATTCATGGCAATATTTATTATTATGTTTATATGTATTCTAACTGTACAATTTGTAGTTTGAGATTTATTTAATTTTATTTTTATTATTTATACAAAGTATACACATATATATATATGTGTGTGTGTGTGTATCATATACATATATATACATATATATGTATGTGCAAGTGTAACATCATAATCCATGAAGGGTATAATGTGCCCATATATAGATGTTGAGATTTACATTGCAAATGACACATTAGCTCATTTTGTACTGTAATTTGTCCAAATATGTGTTTGTATAATATGTCAAAACAAAATACTTATGTGTGTGTGTGTCTATATCTATAATTATTGAATAAAATAGTTTATGCCATAATAAATTAATGTAAAATAATTATATGATAATAATACAAGTTTTTAAAATTTTAAAAAATCTAGAAGCACATTTTGGGCTTAAAATTAATTTATGGAATTTTCACAATTAAAATAATATTTATTATTAAATAATTGATAATAGCCTGTAATCAAACTAATTCTTAATAGGAAATTAAGTTGAAAAGTTAAAAAAAAAATTAAAGGTATTTGAGACATATTTTGGGCTTAGAAAAAATTTCATAAATTTTCTCAACTGAAATTATATTTTTAATTAAATAATTAGTTGAATTTTAAAAATTAATTAATTCAAAAAATTAATAAATTAAGTTATAAAAATCTAAAACTTTTTATAAGGTTCCAAATACATATTTAAGCTTTAAGAAAAATTTCTGGAATTTTCTCAACTGAAATTATATTTTTAATTGAATAATTAATTGCAGGCCAAAAGTAAATTAATTTTTAAAAATAATTATTTAAGTTTACAAAATCTGAAAATATTACTATAATCTTATTACATGGTGTAACAAATATAAAAAATAAAAAATTGAAATTTAAAACCATTAACTATTTTATTCATAATAAACAATTCAAAAATCATTAAATAATAATAAAATATGTATATACATATTTAATAATATATTTTTACATTTTATGATTCAAAATAGGTACAAATCATCATAAGAAAATTTTAGGATTAAATCTATATGATATATAAACATATATATAATTATACATATTCATAATTTTGATGATCTACACATTTAATCTATATATATATAAATCAAAATTAAAACCCTTTTTCTTCAAAAAATTAATTCTACAATAAATCAAATATTATATAGGCACATAACCAATCTAATTATAACAATCACATGTACCTACAAAAATCTTACCTAATTTAAACAATAAACAGATATAAATATAAATAGAGGATTTGCATGTAAATCAACTTTTATATGATAAAATTAAAATAAAAACAATGATAATAAATAAAAGTGCACCTTCTAATAAGCCTTTGAGTCCACGTTGAACAATGATTTCTCTTGTAAGAACAATTTACAATCCGTCAAGTTGCTAATCCGGGAGTGGAGACCTTCTACTACAAATTAGTATTTTCAATTTTGAATTGGATTGGAGAATTTTAGGAATGATTTTAGAGGAAAGTTTCTACCATTAAAATGAGGAAGAGGAAGAAGAAAGTGGCGGCTCAAAAATGAATTAGCTTATAATTAGGGTTTTGAGATTGGCTTTTATATGGATATGATAAGAGAGCAAACAATGATCTCAACCACACATCTCAAAACCTAATCACACATGTTGTAGCCACCTCCTATATTTCTCCAAACCAATGCCTAGCCTCTCCAAATATCATGGGTTGTGAGCCCATTTACACCAAATTAAATATGTACAATCATATTTAACATATTTTGGTATCGATATCTCATATCGATCAATATATTCATTATTTTATAAATATATGCAACAATTTTATTTCTCAAATCACATTCCAAATTCATAATTAATATTTCATAAATATTAATTTATTTAATTTATAACAATTGTGAACTAATTAAATTGTTTGGTCTAAAGAGAATTCATCGTTTCGGTTGTGTGACTCTTGGGTGTAAATTCGGTCAGTGTTTAACGTCGAACTATTCGAATGTTAACATTCACACTTCACTTAGCATGTGGTGTTATATTATGGTCAAATTTATCACTTATTCATTTTCGGAAAAATCTCATTTTAATTTAATAAGCATTACCTAGTTGTGACAATTATTTACACCAATTCTCTTCGTCAAAACTATATGTAACGATCCAGAGTTTCAGTCATTTGAATTTGAAATATTTAATCGATTGTAAATATTAAAAAGTTAATTTTATAAGTTAAATTACTTGAATTTCAATTATACTGATTTATTTGATAATTTAATTATTAAATAAAATTTTGGGAATATTTAGAATAATTGAATCTTGAATTTGAAATGAATAAAAATGATTTTGAAAGTTGATTTAAATTCTATTTGAATAAGAATGAGGATAGTAGACTTTTACAATTGGATTTAAAAGTGATTAAACTGATTTTGGAAATTATTCATATTAAATAACGTGTAAAAATAGCCTTCTAGGGCACTGTTTTGGATTCGACGAAACCAGTTTCATTGGATCCGTAATAATATATTATAGTGCGTCGACGAATACTGTGGCAATTGGACGGATCGTTTGGTCGTGCGAGTTCAAAACGCGCAAAAATTAATTAAGGAATTTATATAATAATTGGGTTTGAAAAGCTATCTTTCGTATATGATCGAATTAAGCCTCGAGACTAGTACCATTGCATTCGAAATAGCGGTATAACATATAGAATGCCATGCAGATGCCTCGTTTGGAGTTCGAGATTTCGGACGATTTGTGCTTGATATTTTTAAATTTAATATATATATTATATTAACCCATACTCCTTCAACTGTTCAGCCATGCTTCCATCACGTCATGCCCATACCTTCCATTTCAATTATCATCTCATTCGAAACTAGAAAGAATTCAGTTCGCCAAAAATAAAAAAATAAAATAAAAAAGAAAACGTAACCGTTATTCCATCCTCCTCCATCCAACGACCACTACAAATCGCGACCACCGTAGGCCATTTTAGGCCAAAACCTAACTGCTAAAGTGTCGGCAAGGTTAAGGTGGAGGCGTTCAACGGTTGGATCGAGCTATAACGGAGCACGGCGGCGGTAGGAAAGGCGCGAAGTCACGGTTGACTTTGGTGAATTTTGACGACGGAGGATGACCTTAGGCGGTGCTGTGGGTTCGTGGAGATGCGGCGAGATGGGAGGGAACTGGGGTGTGGGTCACGCGACGAACGGCGACGGCGATTGGAGTGGGAATGTGGTCGACGTTGAAAAAAAGAAAGAAAGAGGGAAACGCGGGCTGGAACAAACAAGAGGGAGAAGGAGGAAAGGGTAAAGGTTTATTTAAAGTTTATTTAATTAAAAGCTAATTTTAATTAAATTATTTCAAAAGTTCACTGATCCATTTTTAACTCATATGAGGTCCAAATTGAACGCGATGAGTACCGTTGCGATCGTATCGATGAAGGGTGCTATGGAGTTGGATTGGACGAATTCAGAGCTAGTTGAAATTTTGGGTTAAAATTGGACGTTCGTTCAATTTTAATTCAAAACAAAACGATTTGGTAACTATTAAAATCAATGTAAGTTAATCTCACCTTTTTGGCTAATCAGAAAATTTATTTAGTCAATAAATATTATTTATTGGATGTTTGGATATTTATTTCTGATTGTTATTGATTGTTTGGATAATATACTAAATTCTATTGTTGGTTTGGATATATTCCCACCAATTAGATCGGGTGAGACCCTATTACGTTCTCGTGTAAGAGCGGATGACCCTTTGTATACGAATCCTGCCTCGAAGCGGTTGATTTATATTTTTATGATTATATACTAGATGTGATTTGGGTGACAGGTTGGAGGGATCCAACGGGATTTCTCTCACGCTTGATTTATTTTCATATAAATTGTATATGATAAGTTGGATGTTATAAATGATGACACAGACATGATTTTGTTTATTTAGTGCTTTGGTAGCACTAGGCCTCCATTTTGGTATTTTTAAAATACTATAAAATAGTGATTTGATTTAAAAAGAAATTTCAAGTGATTTGAAAATCATTCATGTTTTATAATTTATATTTTTATAAAACATTTTAGATAGAGTTTTAAAACTGGGAGTAAAGATTTTAAAATCTAGGAAAATAAGTCAGTCTTTTATAATAAAGGGATATGGTCTTAAAAAAAAGAAAATAGAAATATTTTTATATAAATATTATTAACCATTATATATATAGGTATATATAGTGTAGTTTATTTATAAAGGTGAATTTATTAATGTGCTAAATTTATATAAGTGATATTTTACAAATAAACTTAAGTTTTGTAAAATCATAATTTATTTATAAAGGGATAGATTTACGAACGGTGTTTTACAAATTAAAATGAAACTATTATCATTTAATAGATTGGAGAAATAAATCGAACGGTGAATTAATTATAAGATGAGGGATGATATTCTATTTTGGAAATTTAAAATAAGGGTAAATTTGGTTTTGTTAAACGATATTTTATAAATTGAAAGAAATTTATACCTATGGGAGCAAGATTAGAAATGGTTGAAATTGTGTTTTAGATGGGGTTCTATAAATAAGCGAGATTCATAGAGGAATGGAGTTATAAATAGGGTTCATAAATAAAGCAATTTTTATGAAAGGAAGTTTTATAAAATGGGAAGAGATTTATAAACATGGTTTATAAATATGGAAATGATTATGTTGAATTAAGTATGGATTTTTATCAAGGAAGTATATTTATATTTTAAAGGTTGTTTATTAATATTAATATTGTGTAAAGGTTGTTTATCAATATTTTAAATATTTTGAAAGGTTAACTATTTAAAAATATTAATATAGTTTGAAATTGATTATAATTATTTACTAGTAACGTTTTGGAAAATTAATTATTAGTATTTATAAAGATGTTAAGATAAATTATTATTGTTTTAATTAGGATGTTTGGAATCTATCAATTATTATTTTAATTTTTTTTAAATTTGTATTTATTTATTTATAATGTTATTAGTACATAGTAGTGTTTAAAGGAAAAGATTATAACTTATTTATAATTGTTTCTGAGATTTATAAATGGAGGTTTTTAAACAGATAGGATTTTTATAAGAGGAATCTTATAATATGTTTGGAAAACGAAAAGGAAGATTGGTTAAAAGATAAAAGGAGTTTTATAAATGGTTTTAGACGTTATAAAAAGAATTTTAGAAATGGATATATAGATTTATAAAAGGAGTTTAAAAATGGTTTTTAAATTGAATGAAAAAGGGGATCTTCCAAATTGTTGGAGAATATACTTATACCATTGAGATAAGTATTAGATATTTTCCCAAGTATTGAGAAACAAGGATTTTGGGGTTTACATCAATCTTTGTTAAAAGGATTCTTGGTTCAAGTAATTACAAAGTAGATTTAATTAATGAAGGATTTTTAAAAGGGGCTTAGTGTTGCTTGGAGCTTAACCAATGTTGGATTTTCCTATGGAATTAAATCCCTAATTGAATGATTTCTATCCGATAGTTAAATAACCGACTAAAGGAATTTGGACCTAAACGTAACTTTGGAAATATCTAGGAGAAACACATGGGTTATGTGGCATAGTCATTGTAACAACCCGCATATTTTAAAGTTTTGAATATCTAAATATTTTATTTAAATAAAGAAGTGTTAATCGGATTAAAGTCCGAAAAGCTACTTTTTGCAAACAGTCGAATTGGGACTCGATACCACTTCCATTGAGTCCAAAATGGCATTTGCGACTCTTTTAAGTATAAACATCGATATATTTGGAGTAAGTTGGATTTTGCTATTTTCTATTGGGCTTTGGGTTTCACCCCAACTCTCTCTATACCCTAGTTCAGTCCACCTCTCCTGTAACGACTCGGGTTTTGCCCGCTCGAAAATCAACATCCGTACTTCACATTGTACTAGAATGCCGCAGATTCGACCGTTCAAATCCGATTCGCCGGAGCTATAACACAATTAAGTAAATAACACAACGGAAGAAAAGAATAATACATTGATATACAATATCTGATACAACAGAGTGATACAATGAATATCAATATACATCAGAGATATGATACAACAAATAGCAGCGGAAAAGAAAAGATAACAACAGCAGCGGAACAATATCAATAGAAATGATAACTCCAAAATGATCTTCAGACAAGAATGAATCCACAACTCCAAGATAAGCAACTCCGATGAATGAACTAGCTCCAGATAATTTACTAAACCTGAATATCTGAAAAGAAACCCAACTCTAGACTGCCCGTGTGGAAAATGGTGGGCACCCAGAGTTTAGGGAAGGAACAATAAACTCCAGGTCAGTCATGGGACTGGTGTGAGCAACAAAAACAATTCATCTTTAAACAAACACAAAAGGCTTTTAAACGTTGAAATCCGCAATGCTTTTGGAAAATGAAACTACCATAAGACCTCCCGCCACACACACAATGCAAACGCAGAATTGGAGGAGATTTCTTCTTATGGTAGTCAAAAATGCTTACTACGCAAATCATCTTGATATTATTATTAGTGCATAGTGCAGAAAAACATTTCGAAAGTATAATATTAATCTTAGCCAACATACGACCAGTATCGTATGTCTACTATAGCTACCATCTAAACAGTGGTGACCACCGTACGTAAATGGCAGGTTCTACAACTAAAACCGTACAAGTTCCATATTGGAGAAATGGATTTCCAACAAATGGTCAGGCTAAGGAACTTCCTTCCGCCGCATGGGAACGCCTCTGGCGGGACGCCCCGAGAGACAAACTGCTCTCTGCCAAACAAGGCCGGGTTACCCCTGTAACAGGTAACTCACGAATATGCCACCTCCCGGTCCTTTGGGACCTTTATCCGAGCTCGGTATCCAACATCACACATCATAAAGAAAGTGTATCCACATGAGTAAGTATCTGGGCTCCATACCATGATACCACCCCTTTCCAGAAGGAAATGACATACCCTAAAGGGCGCGACCCTCATAACCTTGCCGCAACATTCCTGTTTCGACCATTTCCGGGTAGTGAGGTCCTGACGAAGTCTCGTCCACAAAGCTACACTTTGTCACAAAGCCATGCTTTGGGTCAACAGATGATCAACCTATGATCACAAAGATAAATGATCAAATAAATGATCATATCACAAATGATCAAACACTGATCATCACACAGCAACACTTAGCATGCCACATTACCAAATTGGGATATATCGCTGATAAATTTCAACTACATAACCTCTGAGCTCGTACGTCTCAGAGAAGGGTGTTAAGCTAAGAGAATAAATTCTCTGCCACCAACAGAAATGTATTTGAAAGAAATCGGCTTTATATCTCAAAGTGTAATGTCAGACATGTATCCATACAAGTCTGTTCCGGGTTCGAACAGAACCGAAGGCACTTCTCACGAAGCCCTTGCAAATCCGGATAATTTCCAATCACGTCCGGACTTCCCGTCACTAAGGGTGATAAAACCTCTATATCGGGGATCAGCCGATGTAGAGTAACTCGACGGTAATCCTTCCGTTTTCAAAAATATCCGGTCTTCAACACCGGTCTTCAAATGCCATCCATATACGACGTATCACATATTCGGAATGGGTTATACGACCCAAAGGTCCTCTCCCGGCTAAACCGAATAGTGAGCGTAATATTTAAAAACATATGGATATGGGATTTCAATTAAGTCACAACTTATTACCCAAAATCTTTCTTTTCAAATGGTTTAACAAATTACCATTTCAAATCTTTTAAACAAAAAGATTCAATCTTTACGGTTTAAACAGTTTCCACACTTTAATCTTTTAAACAAAAGATTCATTCACAGATTTTCCAAATTAATTTCCATTTCAATTTGATTAACTCGTTAAACCTTTAAATCAAAGATTTAACTTATAGCTTTCAAAACAATCCCATTTCAAATGATTTAAACCAATCATTATTTTAAATCTGTTAAAGATAACAGATTCAATTCATAGCTTTCAAACAATTCATTCATAACTTGGAAAACCATTTTCACTTCAATATTGAAATTCCTTTAATTAAACTGGAATTTCATTTCTTATCGGAAAGCTTTTATTCTTTTAAAACAACAGTTTCATTTCAGAAAATCCGATTCATTCATACGAGTGGAAATCCTTGGGTTAAATCCAAATTCTCAAAATTATACTTTTAAATGGTTTAACTTCAAATAAACACATTTATAACATTTTCAATCTCTAGTTTCAAATCATAGGATTCAATTTCAAACTTGAATTCAAATTTAAATCAAATTATTTAAATTTCCAAAACTCGATTAAGTTATTCAAAATAACTTTTATCTTTGAAATTCTATTTCAAAAGCTTTTCACTTTAAACCCAAATTTCCAATTTCAAAATCATCAAATTTAAATTATCTGTGACTTAACCGATTTCCACGTGAAATCCATATTTGTGTGTGTAAAGGTGTAGTCCATGGTTTAACACACAATAGTGCAACTCAATGAATCATCACATATCAGAATACAGAAATATAATTCGATAAGCGGTATAAGAATAACGCTTATCGTTCATTCACATATCATAGATATATAAAGGTCACAGATAAGTAAACTACAGATCACAACATAAATCAGGATGTATCACAAAGCATCATATATCAGGGATATCAACAATTCAATCATTCAACGAAATCCAAACATTCATAGGTAAGGTCAGTTAATTGTCTGATTAATTTAAATCAGATAAGTCATCAATCGGGGTTAATTACATAAATTAATTTTTCAAACCATTTGATTTATTATCCTTTAATCATTTATTAATTAAATTAATTAACCTTAAATAATCTAATAATTAACCCTTAATTATTTATCTTTAATTGATTGATTAACCCTTAATTAATTACCACTTAATTAATAAAATTTCAATAGGTGATCATCCCTAACCACTTTCATTAATTTATTGATCTTTGATTACTTATCTTTAAATTAATTGCTTTAATTTATTAACCATATTAATTAATTATCCTTTCACTAATCATTTGATAAATAAATCAACTTTAATCATTAAATAAATTATCCTTAATCAATTATTTCTTAATCACTTGATTTATCAATTTTAATCATTAATTAATATTTAATTAATAATTCTTCATTAATGATTTTAACCCTTTAATTACTTATTTAATTTGTCCAATTTATCAATTAATTAAATAAATAAATTATCCATCTCGATTAACATAATTTAATGAATTTCAAATCGTTAAATCTTCCTCGGCTTTAAGATAAACCTCATTCTTATTAACGATTAAATTATCATTATCAAAAAGGGTTTTAAAACATGGTTAAGCATTAACTAAAGTAATTAGAATTTGTGTTAAAGTTTTAACCTTAATTGTTAAATACTTATCTGAATTTACAGTGTTTAAACTAATTTAAACAAGTGATTATCTTTATTTTGTTTTACAACATTATGTGGCAATTTGTCTTAAACCCGAGAATCTCCTGGTTCTACTCGAGCAATGCTTCGGGTTCCTCATCAATATTTCCCGAGGCACTCACCTATACGCTCGTCTTCTCCTTCTTCTTCTTTATTACCAAAACTTAGATAAATTTGCAGCTTTAAAACTGTAGCTATTACCCACCAAACACTCGAGTATAAACTCGAGTTAAACCCCAAAATTCCCGAGGCACTCACGAGTCGAACTCCACAAAACTCGAGCAACAGAAACTTCGTCTTCCCCAAACTAAAACTACCCAGATATTCACGCGACCCCAAACGTGTACGTGTACGTGTACACCACCATGGCGACGCTCCGGCCATCACCACTAGCGTCGACAAGTCGACTATCACCCTCGCACACCATTCTGACCACCAAATCGTCAATAACTACTCGAAATCAAAATCGAGTATTCAAGCCCACATCTGGAACTACAGACCCCACCTAAAACAGCCTCGCGCGCACACCCTCGACCACAGGAGACCCCACAATCTCGGCCACGCCACCATCACCCACCCAGCCATCACCTCCAAAGGCCACGTGCAACTCGATGCACGAACGAGGCCACTTCGACCAAATTTTCGATCACAGTCCAAACTAGGTTTAGGAATTAGATCGACTCGCCATCGTCGCCACAGTGGACGATGTCACCTCCTATCATTTTTCCTACCACCACCGTAGGTTCGACCATCACCATGAACAACCCCGTCACCCCCAGAACCTCCGATCACCGGAATTCGCCCAAAAACAACTTCCCGTTCATTTCCAAACTGCTCTCGAAACACCACACTAAAAATCATCAAACTTGCATTAAAAATCTTAGTTTCCAATAAGGATTCAAGACATATATAGGAATTCGCAAATTGTTATGTTTGAATTTATTCGAAAATCAAACTTTTCCTGTAAAAACTCATTTCTTGATCACTGTGCATTCTTTCTTCTTGAAATCTATTTTTAAGTTATAGCTCAGGACTAAACATAACTCTTTGTTTTTAAAATCTAAGCTTGATACTGATTACATGATAAGAAAAATTCGATGTCTTGGTTGGCTTTACCTTGAGAAACTAAACAGAGATGAAGATGCATAGCTCAACCCAGTTAAATACACATATACACACAGTGTTAAACAAGAAGATATTCAAGTATCCATATTAAACATAAGCCATTTAATGATTATGATTAGCTTAAGCATTTATGTTATGTTGTTTACTCATATTGATGACAGAAAAGAACAGAGCCTATTTGAAAGTCGAAACAGGTTTGGAAATAAAATGTTACTCACCGATTTAAGAAGATGAACAGAACTTGCTTTGTTGTTTAGATTTGCTTGCAGTTTTGAATTTTGTTTAAAGCTTCAACTTGTTTTATTTTCCAGTCTGCAGACTTCAATTTATATTTGCTTCAGGTTGTTGTTTAAGGTTGAGATGATATCACTTCATTTTTTTTTCTCTTGTTTAAAACTTTGAACTGGGATTTACTCAGCCCTTTGGTATACGAAATAAGTTGATATATGAGAAAAAAGGAAGTGTACAGGTGATGTTTTGTTTATACAATATCATGGCTGAGGTTGCTTTCATTAAATGCTTGAAGCATGTTGCATTTATTGCTTTGTACCATATATACTTTCTTAGCTTTCAAACTCGGCTGAGATGATTTTAGTGGCTTGCCTGCCCATGCTTTGTACATATTTTCTTTTTCTTGTTTGTACTTGCTTTACAAGCTTGTCTCGGCTGGGGTATGATGTTGTATTGGTTTTGTTACTTTTCTTTTTCTTATTTTTGCAAGTGTATATATGTATTTAAACTTCTTTGCTTTGGCCATCCTTGACTTCGGCTGAAAGGTGTTAGTAAGTTCTTTTGTTTGTATTCCTATTTCTTGTTTGTTTTTAACTTTGTATTGTAAATAAATTCCTATTTTAAATTATGTTGTTTGAATCTAACTATATATTATTTTATATTTTAAAATTTATCTTATTATATATATATATATATATATCTATTTGAATTTGTCAAATTTATTTTCTATTTCCAGTTTTAAATCATATTGTTATCTTACTTTAATATTTATTATCCTATTTGTAAATTCAAATTATTATTAACCATAAATTTTAATATTTAATATTATTATCAATTATTTATTTACAATTTAAACTCAAGTCAAAATATATATCTATATATTTATTATTTTCAAATTCACTTGAAATCGAGTCGGGGAAACTCGCTTTCATTCAATCGATTTATTTTACAATTTTATTCAAAAATTCATTTAATTATTAATTTAACTCCAAAATTCAATAAATTATTAATTTAAATTAAATTAAAATCTAGGGTCGTTACAAACTTCCCCCCTTAAAAGAATTTCGTCCTCGAAATTCGCAGGCACGAAAATAACACAGAGATAGACAGATTCGATCTCCTATAATTACTCGAACACAAGATACGAATTCCAAACTCAAGTCGGAATATCTCAGAATACATACCAATTCATCCCTCTTCGGACTTCGGTATTCAAAAGAAATTACAATAGAATTTCAAATTCGGTTTCAAACGATATCGTTTTAATTGATTCAATTCAATTTACCCTCATATTTTATTAGTCAATTTAATTCAATTTAAAATTTCAATTTCAAATTCATTAAGGTTTAAATCCAAAAGGCTGATAAGAAGTCGATGAAGATACGAAGTAAAAATCTTCTACAACGATTTGTAAAGCCATCATCACACCGAAACTCCTTCTTGTAGCTGGTACGAAGAAATCAAAAGAATTTGGAAAGACGAATCAAAGAAATTTGATAGAGAAAGATTGTTTCCACTGTTGCAGGGTATTGACCATTTATAGTCGTATTTCCTGTCCCCTATCTCGTCTTCTTCTTGCACTCATACTCACTATCAGTGGATAGTAAGAGAATTTACTGAGACATTCAGACGGATATCTGAGAGATTACTCATTCTAGAGTTTACTTCACTCTATCTCTAATGAGCTACTTAACGTGTTATACTCCTGAGCTAAAGTTCAACCTTAGCTCTGATACCACATGTAACGACTCGGGTTTTGCCCGCTCGAAAATCAACATCCGTACTTCACATTGTACTAGAATGCCGCAGATTCGACCGTTCAAATCCGATTCGCCGGAGCTATAACACAATTAAGTAAATAACACAGCGGAAGAAAAGAATAATACATTGATATACAATATCTGATACAACAGAGTGATACAATGAATATCAATATACATCAGAGATATGATACAACAAATAGCAGCGGAAAAGAAAAGATAACAACAGCAGCGGAACAATATCAATAGAAATGATAACTCCAAAATGATCTTCAGACAAGAATGAATCCACAACTCCAAGATAAGCAACTCCAATGAATGAACTAGCTCCAGATAATTTACTAAACCTGAATATCTGAAAAGAAACCCAACTCTAGACTGCCCGTGTGGAAAATGGTGGGCACCCAGAGTTTAGGGAAGGAACAATAAACTCCAGGTCAGTCATGGGACTGGTGTGAGCAACAAAAACAGTTCATCTTTAAACAAACACAAAAGGCTTTTAAACGTTGAAATCCACAATGCTTTTGGAAAATGAAACTACCATAAGACCTCCCGCCACACACACAATGCAAACGCAGAATTGGAGGAGATTTCTTCTTATGGTAGTCAAAAATGCTTACTATGCAAATCATCTTGATATTATTATTAGTGCATAGTGCAGAAAAACATTTCGAAAGTATAATATTAATCTTAGCCAACATACGACCAGTATCGTATGTCTACTATAGCTACCATCTAAACAGTGGTGACCACCGTACGTAAATGGCAGGTTCTACAACTAAAACCGTACAAGTTCCGTATTGGAGAAATGGATTTCCAACAAATGGTCAGGCTAAGGAACTTCCTTCCGCCGCATGGGAACGCCTCTGGCGGGACGCCCCGAGAGACAAACTGCTCTCTGCCAAACAAGGCCGGGTTACCCCTGTAACAGGTAACTCACGAATATGCCACCTCCCGGTCCTTTGGGACCTTTATCCGAGCTCGGTATCCAACATCACACATCATAAAGAAAGTGTATCCACATGAGTAAGTATCTGGGCTCCATACCATGATACCACCCCTTTCCAGAAGAAAATGACATACCCTAAAGGGCGCGACCCTCATAACCTTGCCGCAACATTCCTGTTTCGACCATTTCCGGGTAGTGAGGTCCTTACGAAGTCTCGTCCACAAAGCTACACTTTGTCACAAAGCCATGCTTTGGGTCAACAGATGATCAACCTATGATCACAAAGATAAATGATCAAATAAATGATCATATCACAAATGATCAAACACTGATCATCACACAGCAACACTTAGCATGCCACATTACCAAATTGGGATATATCGCTGATAAATTTCAACTACATAACCTCTGAGCTCGTACGTCTCAGAGAAGGGTGTTAAGCTAAGAGAATAAATTCTCCGCCACCAACAGAAATGTATTTGAAAGAAATCGGCTTTATATCTCAAAGTGTAATGTCAGACATGTATCCATACAAGTCTGTTCCGGGTTCGAACAGAACCGAAGGCACTTCTCACGAAGCCCTTGCAAATCCGGATAATTTCCAATCACGTCCGGACTTCCCATCACTAAGGGTGATAAAACCTCTATATCGGGGATCAGCCGATGCAGAGTAACTCGACGGTAATCCTTCCGTTTTCAAAAATATCCGGTCTTCAACACCGGTCTTCAAATGCCATCCATATACGACGTATCACATATTCAGAATGGGTTATACGACCCAAAGGTCCTCTCCCGGCTAAACCGAATAGTGAGCGTAATATTTAAAAACATATGGATATGGGATTTCAATTAAGTCACAACTTATTACCCAAAATCTTTCTTTTCAAATGGTTTAACAAATTACCATTTCAAATCTTTTAAACAAAAAGATTCAATCTTTACGGTTTAAACAGTTTCCACACTTTAATCTTTTAAACAAAAGATTCATTCACAGATTTTCCAAATTAATTTCCATTTCAATTTGATTAACTCGTTAAACCTTTAAATCAAAGATTTAACTTATAGCTTTCAAAACAATCCCATTTCAAATGATTTAAACCAATCATTATTTTAAATCTGTTAAAGATAACAGATTCAATTCATAGCTTTCAAATAATTCATTCATAACTTGGAAAACCATTTTCACTTCAATATTGAAATTCCTTTAATTAAACTGGAATTCCATTTCTTATCGGAAAGCTTTTATTCTTTTAAAACAACAGTTTCATTTCAGAAAATCCGATTCATTCATACGAGTGGAAATCCTTGGGTTAAATCCAAATTCTCAAAATTATACTTTTAAATGGTTTAACTTCAAATAAACACATTTATAACATTTTCAATCTCTAGTTTCAAATCATAGGATTCAATTTCAAACTTGAATTCAAATTTAAATCAAATTATTTAAATTTCCAAAACTCGATTAAGTTATTCAAAATAACTTTTATCTTTGAAATTCTATTTCAAAAGCTTTTCACTTTAAACCCAAATTTCCAATTTCAAAATCATCAAATTTAAATTATCTGTGACTTAACCGATTTCCACGTGAAATCCATATTTGTGTGTGTAAAGGTGTAGTCCATGGTTTAACACACAATAGTGCAACTCAATGAATCATCACATATCAGAATACAGAAATATAATTCGATAAGCGGTATAAGAATAACGCTTATCGTTCATTCACATATCATAGATATATAAAGGTCACAGATAAGTAAACTACAAATCACAACATAAATCAGGATGTATCACAAAGCATCATATATCAGGGATATCAACAATTCAATCATTCAACGAAATCCAAACATTCATAGGTAAGGTCAGTTAATTGTCTGATTAATTTAAATCAGATAAGTCATCAATCGGGGTTAATTACATAAATTAATTTTTCAAACCATTTGATTTATTATCCTTTAATCATTTATTAATTAAATTAATTAACCTTAAATAATCTAATAATTAACCCTTAATTATTTATCTTTAATTGATTGATTAACCCTTAATTAATTACCACTTAATTAATAAAATTTCAATAGGTGATCATCCCTAACCACTTTCATTAATTTATTGATCTTTGATTACTTATCTTTAAATTAATTGCTTTAATTTATTAACCATATTAATTAATTATCCTTTCACTAATCATTTGATAAATAAATCAACTTTAATCATTAAATAAATTATCCTTAATCAATTATTTCTTAATCACTTGATTTATCAATTTTAATCATTAATTAATATTTAATTAATAATTCTTCATTAATGATTTTAACCCTTTAATTACTTATTTAATTTGTCCAATTTATCAATTAATTAAATAAATAAATTATCCATCTCGATTAACATAATTTAATGAATTTCAAATTGTTAAATCTTCCTCGGCTTTAAGATAAACCTCATTCTTATTAACGATTAAATTATCATTATCAAAAAGGGTTTTAAAACATGGTTAAGCATTAACTAAAGTAATTAGAATTTGTGTTAAAGTTTTAACCTTAATTGTTAAATACTTATCTGAATTTACAGTGTTTAAACTAATTTAAACAAGTGATTATCTTTATTTTGTTTTACAACATTATGTGGCAGTTTGTCTTAAACCCAAGAATCTCCTGGTTCTACTCGAGCAATGCTTCGGGTTCCTCATCAATATTTCCCGAGGCACTCACCTATACGCTCGTCTTCTCCTTCTTCTTCTTTATTACCAAAACTTAGATAAATTTGCAGCTTTAAAACTGTAGCTATTACCCACCAAACACTCGAGTATAAACTCGAGTTAAACCCCAAAATTCCCGAGGCACTCACGAGTCGAACTCCACAAAACTCGAGCAACAGAAACTTCGTCTTCCCCAAACTAAAACTACCCAGATATTCACGCGACCCCAAACGTGTACGTGTACGTGTACACCACCATGGCGACGCTCCGGCCATCACCACTAGCGTCAACAAGTCGACTATCACCCTCGCACACCATTCTGACCACCAAATCGTCAATAACTACTCGAAATCAAAATCGAGTATTCAAGCCCACATCTGGAACTACAGACCCCACCTAAAACAGCCTCGCGCGCACACCCTCGACCACCGGAGACCCCACAATCTCGGCCACGCCACCATCACCCACCCAGCCATCACCTCCAAAGGCCACGTGCAACTCGATGCACGAACGAGGCCACTTCGACCAAATTTTCGATCACAGTCCAAACTAGGTTTAGGAATTAGATCGACTCGCCATCGTCGCCACAGTGGATGATGTCACCTACTATCATTTTTCCTACCACCACCGTAGGTTCGACCATCACCATGAACAACCCCGTCACCCCCAGAACCTCCGATCACCGGAATTCGCCCAAAAACAACTTCCCGTTCATTTCCAAACTGCTCTCGAAACACCACACTAAAAATCATCAAACTTGCATTAAAAATCTTAGTTTCCAATAAGGATTCAAGACATATATAGGAATTCGCAAATTGTTATGTTTGAATTTATTCGAAAATCAAACTTTTCCTGTAAAAACTCATTTCTTGCTCACTGTGCATTCTTTCTTCTTGAAATCTATTTTTAAGTTATAGCTCAGGACTAAACATAACTCTTTGTTTTTAAAATCTAAGCTTGATACTGATTACATGATAAGAAAAATTCGATGTCTTGGTTGGCTTTACCCTGAGAAACTAAACAGAGATGAAGATGCATAGCTCAACCCAGTTAAATACACATATACACACAGTGTTAAACAAGAAGATATTCAAGTATCCATATTAAACATAAGCCATTTAATGATTATGATTAGCTTAAGCATTTATGTTATGTTGTTTACTCATATTGATGACAGAAAAGAACAGAGCCTATTTGAAAGTCGAAACAGGTTTGGAAATAAAATGTTACTCACCGATTTAAGAAGATGAACAGAACTTGCTTTGTTGTTTAGATTTGCTTGCAGTTTTGAATTTTGTTTAAAGCTTCAACTTGTTTTATTTTCCAGTCTGCAGACTTCAATTTATATTTGCTTCAGGTTGTTGTTTAAGGTTGAGATGATATCACTTCATTTTTTTCTTCTCTTGTTTAAAACTTTGAACTGGGATTTACTCAGCCCTTTGGTATACGAAATAAGTTGATATATGAGAAAAAAGGAAGTGTACAGGTGATGTTTTGTTTATACAATATCATGGCTGAGGTTGCTTTCATTAAATGCTTGAAGCATGTTGCATTTATTGCTTTGTACCATATATACTTTCTTAGCTTTCAAACTCGGCTGAGATGATTTTAGTGGCTTGCCTGCCCATGCTTTGTACATATTTTCTTTTTCTTGTTTGTACTTGCTTTACAAGCTTGTCTCGGCTGGGGTATGATGTTGTATTGGTTTTGTTACTTTTCTTTTTCTTATTTTTGCAAGTGTATATATATATTTAAACTTCTTTGCTTTGGCCATCCTTGACTTCGGCTGAAAGGTGTTAGTAAGTTCTTTTGTTTGTATTCCTATTTCTTGTTTGTTTTTAACTTTGTATTGTAAATAAATTCCTATTTTAAATTATGTTGTTTGAATCTAACTATATATTATTTTATATTTTAAAATTTATCTTATTATATATATATATCTATTTGAATTTGTCAAATTTATTTTCTATTTCCAGTTTTAAATCATATTGTTATCTTACTTTAATATTTATTATCCTATTTGTAAATTCAAATTATTATTAACCATAAATTTTAATATTTAATATTATTATCAATTATTTATTTACAATTTAAACTCAAGTCAAAATATATATCTATATATTTATTATTTTCAAATTCACTTGAAATCGAGTCGGGGAAACTCGCTTTCATTCAATCGATTTATTTTACAATTTTATTCAAAAATTCATTTAATTATTAATTTAACTCCAAAATTCAATAAATTATTAATTTAAATTAAATTAAAATCTAGGGTCGTTACATCTCCTCTTCACTACATTTCTATTTCCTAAAACACTCAAGCAAAACTGAAAATGGTGGTGGAGATGGGAAATTAAAATCCTAAACCCTAGTTTCTTTAGCAAATCCAAGTTTTAGCTCCAAATTCAAAGAGAAACTATTGGTAAGTATCTCCATCTTCTTCTCCAACTCAATCTCTCTTTAAATTCAGAAATTTCCTAAACCTAACTTTGGAAATGTTCTTCTTTTGAGCTTAGATTCAAGCTTCTAGAGTTGAGTTTGAAGAGTGGTTGATCCTCCTTTGTTTTCAAGCTTCTCTTTCATCATTTTTGGGTTTAAAGGTGAGTTTTTGAACTCACATCTATTTCTATAGATATCATTGTTGTTGGGTATGAATTCCTAACACTTGTTCATGTACATTTTCTTTCGATTTGGATCGAATTGGTGAATTGTTACATTTTTGGTTTTTGGAGTCCAATTTTTGTAATAATCCAATCTTTGATGTTTGAACGCGTTAGTGGAGTGTTTCGGAGGGCCATACGAGGCTGGGTTGTCGTTTGGCGTAAATCCTCAACCGTAGTTGCTCGTTCGTTCACTTTCGTCCGCGTTATCGAACTTGCCCCAAAGGGGGCTAGACTGAATTTGCTATTGAAGCAGGTTCAGTCGACTGAACCAGTGGTTCAGTCGACTGAACCAGAACATGAAAAATGCTTCAGAGCAGGTTCATTCGACTGAACCAGACCCAGGAAATTGCCTGGGTCAGTGTCAGTCGATGGGGATACGAAAATCATATCCCTGTGTCAGTCGACTAACCACCTGGTTCAGTCGACTGACCTGATCGTCCCGGCCATATTGAGTATTTTTTTTGCTTTCCAGATTTTATCGATTTATGACTTTCCGATTTGTTGTTATCATTTGTTATCTATTTTGGTGACTTCCATTTCGGGATATTTGGGTAGGTCCATCTTGATGGATTCAGCAACTATTTCTATGGATTTGATTCACGTCTTCGTATGTGAATTTTTGATAGTTGATTGTTTCTACAATCATTTCTGTGCTTTGTCACTTTAAAATATAAAGGTTTCTATACTAGTAGTAAATATTCAAACTCTTTACAAAGATGATTTCAACTATATTTTTATTACAAAGCTCGTTTATAAAACCGTTTTCTAATCTATTAGTATATACAAACATTTACCTCATTCGTATGAGAAAATCTAATTAAACGGCTTAGCAAATCAAGTGGTATGAAACGCTTGTGTTTACTTCGTCGGTTAATTTATGGACTTGTTCGATTGAAAATCCTGTGACAATTTTCGAGTGGAAATCTACAATTTGTTCGTAAATATTTAAGTTAAGCTAGTGGTTATGCGACATGAAGCTAAACTCTTATATTTACTGGCTTAGTGTAATTCACACTTTTTATTGATCGTTGATGATCATTTTGTGATTTAGACTAGCGATGTGCGATGTCTATTTGTCTGCGAGGGAGACTAAACCCCGTTTTGTTGAACTTCGGTTCAATTTGGCGGGGTAGCGACCCATGGTCTTCGGACCGTTTGTGGAGCTTCGACTCAATATTTATGGTTAGAGACCATGGAATTGCGTTCCGTTTGTGATACACGTGTTGGTGAGTTTTCATGCTCCCGTTTGTGATAGGCCTCCCCCTTTGTGATTTCTGGATTTCTAATTGATGACTTCTAGAATTTGTGTTTCACCAACCTTTGCGATTGGCATTAATATGTTTGTCAATATTTGTAGTTGGTGAATAAAATAAAGAATATGATATTCTTTTTGGTTGAGATATTGTATGGTTTTGTTGTTGTTTAAATCATATTTGTTCTAGTATGACATTAATGTTATCATACGTTCTTATTATATCTCTGCTTATATCTCATTTCTTTATCTGATATTTATAGCTAGACTGATCCGTTTATTATTTTCTTATTAAATAATTCTCGGGTCAGACTGAGATGTTACAGGTGCTTCTGCTTGACTCCTTATTTGGGATCATCTTCTGACTTTTGCCCAACTACATTACATTTGTAGTTTTTGTTGTTATACATTTGAGATATAGACTCTATGATGTATACTTATTCTTTTGTCCAGCACTGTATCTATTCGTTTGTGATATTGTGGATCTTGTTTGACCACTACTCTGATGTACACTTTTATGTGTTATATTCATATCTGTTTCCGCATTTGTGATATGAATATCTGTGACTGATTTGTGTTATGTTTATTTCTATATTTATTTCCAAAGGCCTCATATCCACTGTATGGTAGCTTCGAGTTTGTATTTGATATGTCGGATTTCCTCTCAAAATGGAATGTAAGTTATATTATCTGACATATCGGTACTCGCACAAAGCAATTACACAGATGGTCGCTCCTCAACGGCCTTATTCTTCGTGCTAGTCGACAGCATTACCTAGTAATGTTCTTGGCTAGCGTGAGTATAGAGGTGGGGATTCACAGCATGGTATCAGAGCCAAACTTCGGAACAATGTAGAATAATCTAGCAAGGATCATTGTCCTAAGTCTTTCTTAGGAATCATGCCATATGATTTAATTCGAGTCTTCGTACAGTTCTATCCTATTTCGTTTTATGATGCCTTGTTTTATCAACCAAGTATGTTTGATATTCATTCTGAGATTAACTCTTTTTCTCTTTTCTTTCTTTTAAAGAAGAGAAATGGTTAGTCCTGGCCGTCCCAGTGCCGGTCAATCTAGTGCTACTCCCCAGGATGGAGTGTTTATGTCTACTAAGCAACTACTTGATCTTGTGAGAAATGCTCAAGCTGTCGGACCTATTCCTGAGCCCACACATCCTAAATTTGGGTTTTCACGCTTGTGCAGTGATTACACCAACTTGGGTGGAAAGCCATTCAAAGGTTCCGAGAGCATTATAGAAGTCCAGGCTTGGCTTCGAACATGCGACCGCATCTTTTCTCGCATGAATCTTATTGATCTTCATCGAGTCCAAGTGGCTTCTAGTATGCTCCAAGAAAGAGCGTTAGACTGGTACGAGCTTCTGAACTCCAAAATTATTGAAGCGGACCTTACTTGGGAGCAATTCCGGGACAGGTTCGAGTTGAAATTTGTGCCAGAAGCTGAGAAAGTATCTTTAGCTCGTCGATTTATTGACCTTGTTCAAGGTGAATCTTCTATGACGGACTACGTCGCATCTTTCGAATCTCTATCTAAATATGGGTCGAGTATATCAATACCTCATTGAAGAAAAATCAGAGATTTGTTTATGGGTTGAACAAAAACCTTAAAAAGCCATTACTTCTGAAATTAGAAGTTTCTTTTGATCAACTTGTTGATATTGCTCTTCGACTCGAAGAGGCTGATAAAGATAGTGATGTTGAGGTCAAACCAAACATCAACAAGAAGAGACCTTTTAAATTTAAGCCTAATCCCAACAAGAAGGGAAAGCAAGCAGCACCGGTGGCAAATACTCCTAACTCTCGTCGCGGAGAATGCTTCAATTGTGGTTCTAAGGACCACTATGCAAACAAGTGCCCAAAGTCTATTTCTTGCCGCTATTGCAAGAGTTCGGGTCATACCATATCTTTGTGTCCCAAATTTCAAGGCAAGAAGGAGGGCAAGCTAAATGTTGTACAAGCCCCTGCTAACACTTCTCGTGGTCAAGGTATTTCTCATTCTATCCTTGAAGGCATTATTATATTTCGTGATCTACCTATTCGAGTTCTTTTTGATACGGGTACATCTCACTCTTTTATATCAAAAGAACTTGTAGATGCTTTGTCTTTGAATGTTATTGGCTTGATGACTTCTTTGAGAATTGCGAATCCGGTCGGTGGATCCGCAACACTCAGTTTACTTTGTAAAGATGTCGAAATTATTTTATGTGATTACTCTTTCCGTGCCGATTTGCATGTTATGCGTTATTTAGGATTCGAAATGATTTTGGGAATGGATTGGCTTAATCGTTATGAAGCCCATATCCTATGTCCTGAGCGGACTATATATCTTCGACATCCTCAATCTGCTAAGCAGATTTCTCTTGTTCTGAAAGATTCAGATTCCAATTCGAAATCATCCTTGTATTCTCTAAATCCTCATGATGACGATAATGATGATGAGGAAGATGTTATTTCTCTCATTCACATTGTTTGTGAATTTCCTGATATATTTGAGCCCGTTCTAGGATTACCACCTAAGCGAGCAATTGAGTTCATAATTAATCTAATCCCTGGAGCTCTACCTATTACTCGTCCTCCTTATCGTATGTCCAATAAAGAAAATGAGGAGATGTGCAAACAATTATCCGAATTGGAAGCGAAGTAATTTATTCAATCTAGTTCCTCTCCATGGGGAGCTTCAGCTATTTTTGTGAAGAAATCTGATGGTACACTTAGGCTTTGCGTTGACTACCGCAAACTTAACGATCTCACCATCAAGAATAAATATCCCTTACCGCGGATTGATGATTTATTCGATCAGCTTAGTGGTGCTAAAGTCTTTTCACAGTTAGACTTAGCAACCGGTTTTCATCAGCTCCGTATTGCAGAAGATAACATTCCTTTGACATCGTTCCGTACTCGTTATGGATCTTACGAATGGCTTGTTATGCCATTTGGTTTGACGAATGCTCCAGCTTATTTCGTTGACCTTATGAATCGAGTTTTCAAAGATTTTCTCGACCGATTTGTTCTCATCTTTATCGATGATATTCTTATTTATTCTAAAACCGAAGAGGAGCATTAAAATCATCTTCAGATTGTATTGGAAACTCTTAGGAGCAACCAATTGAAAGCAAAATTTTCTAAATGCCACTTTTGGCAATCTCGTGTGAAATTTTTGGGACATATTATTTCTGAATCCAGAATTTCCGTGGATCCTTCAAAGATTGAAGCGATTCAAAATTGGAAGAGACCGGAGAGTGTGACAGAAATTCGTAGCTTTCTTGGATTGGCGGGCTATTACCGTCGATTCATAAAAGACTTTTCTAAAATTTCCGTACCTCTTACTAGTTTGACAAAGAAGGGAGTTAAATACATTTGGTCAGACAAATGTGAAGCTTCATTTCAAAAATTAAAAGAACTCCTTTCCGATGCTCCTATTCTTGTGATTCCCGATGGGAACCAAGATTTTATTGTTTATACCGATGCTAGTCGCATTGGTTTGGGAGCCGTTCTCATGCAAAGGGAATGTGTTATTGCTTATGCTTCTAGGCAATTAAAGCCTGCCGAGACTAGATATGCCACTCATGATTTAGAGCTCGCGGCTATTGTTTTCGCCCTTAGAATTTTGGCGTCATTATCTTTTGGGAGAGAAATTTGTTCTCTACACCGATCACAAATCTTTGAAGTATTTATTTTCTCAAAAGGAACTTAATTTGCATCAACAACGTTGGCTTGAGTTCCTTGCATCTTATGATCTTGATATTCTTTATACTCCCGGAAAAGGAAATCGTGTTGCCGATTCCCTTAGTCGTAAGCAACAAGCGGTTGTTTCCATGATGATATCCGAGTGGAATGATCTTGAGACTTTATCCACTTGTGAGATTCGAGATCGTGAATCTGATTTATGTTCATCTCTTGTTTTGTGTAGCCTTGAGGCTCATCCTTCTCTTTTAGACAGCATTCTTGAAGCTCAAAAGCATGATCCCGAATTGGTTCTTCTTAGCCAAAGTTGTAGGGATAAAATCGATATTGAAGGATTGAAAGATTTGATATTGATGCTCGTGGTGGCATTCAAAAATTTGGTAGACTTATCGTGCCAAATATTTGTGATCTTCGTAAAGATATTTTAGAAGATTCTCATCGTTCTAAATTTACCATTCATCCCGGTAGTAGTAAAATGTACGCGGATATGAAGCGACTTTATTATTGGGAGGGAATGAAATCTGATATTGCTAACTTTATTAAGCGATGCATGACTTGCCAACTAGTAAAGGCTGTTTATCAAAGGCCCGGTGGGTTATTGCAACCATTGGAAATTCCAATATGGAAGTGGGATCAAATTTCCATGGATTTTATTGAAGGTCTTCCCCGTTCTCGTTCGGGCCATGATAGCTTATGGGTGATAGTAGATAGACTTACAAAATCCGCCCATTTTATTCCCGTTCGGTCCAATCGGACCGTACCTATTTTGGCTAAACTCTTTGTCAAAGAAATTGTTAAATTGCATGGAGTTCCAACTTCTATTGCTAGCGATCGTGATCCATTGTTTACTAGTGGATTCTGGAAAGGTCTTCAAAAAGCTTTGGGAACGAAGCTTAATTTTAGCATCGCTTATCATCCTCAGTCCGATGGACAAACTGAGCGTGTGAATCAAACTCTTGAAGATCTTCTTCGTGCATGTGTGCTTGATTTTGGTGGAAGTTGGGAAGATCATATTTCTCTTGTTGAATTTTCCTATAATAACAACTTCCAATCTAGTATTGGTATGGCACCTTTCGAGGCAATTTACGGAAGGCCATGCCGATCTCCTTCGTGTTGGCTTGAAGCTGGTGAGAAACTGGTTTTAGGTCCAGATTTTATTCGTAATGCCACAGAAAAGATTGACCTTATTCGTCATCGGATGAAAGAAGCTCAAAGTAGACAAAAATCCTATGCCGATAACCGAAGAAGGAAATTAGAATTTTCTGTGGGAGATTTTGTGTTTATTCGTGTTTCACCTATGAAGGGTGTTGTGCGTTTCAGTCGATCGGGAAAATTAGCACCTCGATATATTGGCCCGTTTCCCGTCACCGAACGCATTGGTTCCGTGGCTTATCGCCTTTTATTACCGGATCAATTCTCTGCTATTCATGACGTATTCCATGTCTCTCAATTATGGAAATGCCTTCGAGATTCCGACTCTATTCTGGAGCCCGGTGTTATTGAAGAAATTGAAGTTTCGCCTAATTTGACTTATGAGCAACATCCCATTCGAATTATTGCTTCGGAGGTCAAAAGCCTTCGAAATAAAGACGTTTCTCTTGTGAAAGTTCAATGGTCCTCAAATCCTAAGGATTGCTCTTGGGAATCCAGAGAATTCATCGAGCGAACACATCCGGAATTGCTCTCTCGTGCTCCTTAAGGTGAAATTTTTATTTCAAATTTCTTCTTTTTGTGATTAATATGCTTTTGTTGTTGTTACTTCTTATTTATTTCTTAAAGATTGCGAGGACGCAATTTCTTTAAGGAGGGGAGTCTGTAACAACCCGCATATTTTAAAGTTTTGAATATTTAAATATTTTATTTAAATAAAGAAGTGTTAATCGGATAAAAGTCCGAAAAGCTACTTTTTGCAAACAGTCGAATTGGGACTCGATACCACTTCCATTGAGTCCAAAATGGCGTTTGCGACTCTTTTAAGTATAAACATCGATATATTTGGAGTAAGTTGAATTTTGCTATTTTCTATTGGGCTTTGGGTTTGGGTTTCACCCCAACTCTCTCTATACCCTAGTTCAGTCCACCTCTCCTCTTCACTACATTTTTATTTCCTAAAACACTTAAGCAAAACTGAAAATGGTGGTGGAGATGGGAAATTAAAATCCTAAACCCTAGTTTCTTTAGCAAATCCAAGTTTTAGCTCCAAATTCAAAGAGAAACTATTGGTAAGTATCTCCATCTTCTTCTCCAACTCAATCTCTCTTTAAATTCAGAAATTTCCTAAACCTAACTTTGGAAATGTTCTTCTTTTGAGCTTAGATTCAAGCTTCTAGAGTTGAGTTTGAAGAGTGGTTGATCCTCCTTTGTTTTCAAGCTTCTCTTTCATCATTTTTAGGTTTAAAGGTGAGTTTTTGAACTCACATCTATTTCTATAGATATCATTGTTGTTAGGTATGAATTCCTAACACTTGTTCATGTACATTTGCTTTCGATTTGGATCGAATTGGTGAATTGTTACATTTTTGGTTTTTGGAGTCCAATTTTTGTAAAAATCCAATCTTTGATGTTTGAACGCGTTAGTGGAGTGTTTCGGAGGGCCATATGAGGCTGGGTTGTCGTTTGGCGTAAATCCTCGGCCGTAGTTGCTCGTTTGTTCACTTCCGTCCGCGTTATCGAACTTGCCCCAAAGGGGGCTAGACTGAATTTGCTCCTGAAGCAGGTTTAGTCGACTGAACCAGTGGTTCAGTCGACTGACCTGATCGTCTCGGCCATATTGAGTATTTTGTTTTGCTTTCCAGATTTTATCGATTTATGACTTTCCGATTTGTTGTTATCATTTGTTATCTATTTTGGTGACTTCTATTTCAGGATATTTAGGTAGGTCCATCTTGATGGATTCGGCAACTATTTCTATGGATTTGATTCACGTCTTCGTATGTGAATTTTTGATAGTTGATTATTTCTACAATCATTTCTGTGCTTTGTCACTTTAAAATATAAAGGTTTCTATACTAGTAGTAAATATTCAAACTCTTTACAAAGATGATTTCAACTCTATTTTTAATACAAAGCTCGTTTATAAAACCGTTTTCTAATCTATTAGTATATACAAACATTTACCTCATTCGTATGAGAAAATCTAATTAAACGGTTTAGCAAAACAAGTGGTATGAAACGCTTGCGTTTACTTCGTCGGTTAATTTATGGACTTGTTCGATTGAAAATCCTGTGACAATTTTCGAGTGGAAATCTACAATTTGTTCATAAATATTTAAGTTAAGCTAGTGGTTATGGGACATGAAGCTAAACTCTTATATTTACTGGCTTAGTGTAATTCACACTTTTTATTGATCGTTGATGATCATTTTGTGATTTAGACTAGCGATGTGCAATGTCTATTTGTCTACGAGGGAGACTAAACCCCGTTTTGTGGAACTTCGGTTCAATTTGGCGAGGTAGCGACCCGTGGTCTTCGGACCGTTTGTGAAGCTTCGGCTCAATATTTATGGTTAGCGACCATGGAATAGCGTTCCGTTTGTGATACACGTGTTGGTGAGTTTTCATGCTCCCGTTTGTGATAGGCCTCCCCCTTTGTGATTTCTGGATTTCTAATTGATGACTTCTAGAATTTGTGTTTCACCAACCTTTGCGATTGGCATTAATATGTTTGTCAATATTTGTAGTTGGTGAATAAAATAAAGAATATGATATTCTTTTTGGTTGAGATATTGTATGGTTTTGTTGTTGTTTAAATCATATTTGTTCTAGTATGACATTAATGTTATCATACGTTCTTATTATATCTCTGCTTATATCTCATTTCTTTATCTGATATTTATAGCTAGACTGATCCGTTTATTATTTTCTTATTAAATGATTCTCGGGTCAGACCGAGATGTTACAGGTGCTTCTGCTTGACTCCTTATCTGGGATCATCTTCTGACTTTTGCCTAACTACATTACATTTGTAGTTTTTGTTGTTATACATTTGAGATATAGACTCTATGATGTATACTTATTCTTTTGTCCAGCACTGTATCTATTCGTTTGTGATATTGCGGATCTTGTTTGACCACTACTATGATGTACACTTTTATGTGTTATATTCATATCTGTTTCCGCCTTTGTGATATGAATATCTGTGACTGATTTGTGTTATGTTTATTTCTATATTTGTTTCCTAAGGCCTCATAGCCACTGTGTGGTAGCTTCGAGTTTGTATTTGATATGTCGGATTTCCTCTCGAAATGGAATGTAAGTTATATTATTTGACATATCGGTACTCGCACAAAGCAATTACACAGATGGTCGCTCCTCAACAGCCTTATTCTTCGTGCTAGTCGACAGCATTACCCAGTAGTGTTCTTGGCTAGCGTGAGTATAGAGGTGGGGCATCACAGTCATCTCCGGTGATGATGTACTATGCGTATAAATCTCGTTTCGTTCTCCTAGGACAATGATAAGGAAATCTATCCACCAACAATTAGGAGGTGATCTCTGATCTTATCTTTGACTGTTTATTTCCTAAAGAACCGGGGTTGAGTTTACAGGAAACTATCAAACGTTGTTTCGAAGAGACCGGGATCAGATATGTTATCCGGAAACCACTTCGATCCAACGAATGCGTTTCGAAGTGAAAATATCTTGAAAATGATGAAATTTATAGACAGTGCTCTCAAGTGTTTCGTTCAGTCCCAGAACGAACTTAAATGGGTGAATGCATTGTTTTGTTGCCTGGAGGGTAGTGTTAGTATTCCATGTGGGAAATGATATAAAAAGGTAAAATGTAGCCTCCGAATTCATCAACCAGAAAATGACAAAAATCGGGCATGCAAGGGCCAAGTGGGTAGCTCCCAAGTAGGGTTTGGTCATTCGAAATCTAGATCGGTTACTATTTATTCTTGTATGTTTCGGGGCTCAAGCGGGGTGATCATATTCGGTACTACTGGTCAAATGGTAGGCTAGTCTTGTATGGCAGGGGTACAAGATGTTCTTGTCAGACCCCGGTGCATTTATCTAGAGATGTACCTTCGGAAGATAGTTCCTTACCTTGTCATAATATGGAATCCAATTTCCAATACGTGCCTTACGATTTTGGTTATAGAATCTAGTATGCTGGAATTTAATAATGTAACAATTTCGGCTAAGATTAATAAGTATTTTTATCTTAGACATTATTATAATATAAATGGATTTTCTATAGAAAATGTTTTGGTTATCGTAAGGTAAAAACTCATCCGTGTTTATGTGTGCGTGGTCTTACGAGATACTTTTGATTTTCAAATGGTTTTCTTGAACTTTAAAATCCAATTTAGTGTGTTTTCTCACGTTGGTTTTCCAGACTGACTCGGGTCTTATTTTATTATAATGCTTGGGTCAAACCGAGCATATTTACATATTTGCTTTGGATGCATGGATCTCAAAAGAAGAGTTGGAGGACTTCAAAATCGTATTTACGTGTATGTTTTATTTCTGCTATTTTGATGTTGAAATCATCAGCAATTGTGAGGACATGTTGTTATAACTGTCTAGGTTGATGATTAGGATTGTTGTTGTACTCTGATGGATGTATGTATATAACAGTTTATCCTTTGTAAAGATTATTGATTTTATATTATATGTTGTTCCGCTGCGATTGTGAGATTATGTGATTGTTTTAGTTTCTTTCTCTTCTTCTTCTCTTTTCTTCTTCTTTCTTCTTTCTTTCCCATAACTATCTGTCTTTTCGTTCAATTTGGGTTGGACATTTATGGTTTATTGCCAGCTTGAATTGTGCAGATTGGCGGGTCGTTACAGTTGGTATCAGAGCACAAGGTTAAGCGAAAACCTTGGCTTTGGTGGGGCAACTCATTAAGGGATAAGGTAATGGAATGCCTTATTATGAGTTTTGAGTGTTTTATAGATATGAGGGCGTATCTGTTAGTAATATAAAAATGTTTTATATTGTATAAATTTATCTGTTGAGTGGCTTATGGATTCTTGTCGATACGTGGGATGCCACGATATCGATAGGGGTTTCTAAATGCTTAAACAAGGAAAACCGATACAGTATTGTTTTTAAAACTGAGTAAATGAAATAATTTTACCTAAATTATATTTTATATATAAAGGAATAATTTTTCAGAAATTATTATAAGCTATATATGAAGTGTTTGGTTGTTAGGAAATGATAATATTTGGTTATTATCTTTTGTTGTTTTTTGTTTGTTGCTTGTTGTTGGTTGTTCTGGTAAAAGTTGCTATTATTAAAAATCTAAACAAGGATAAACAGAAGCAAAATAAGTTATATAAGAAAGTAAATTTATAAATATAATTTATGAATGTGATTTATAAGTGAAAAGGAAATGAAAATTTCATAAATATATTTATAGATATGATTTTGTAAATGGAAATGGTTTTAAAACAAGGAATTTGAGAATTTAAATTCCATTGATTTGGAAATTGCTTTTCAAAGGTTTGGAAAAAATATATTATTTTAAAAATATTTTTGTTAGTGATAGTTTGAAATAGGATTTAAAAGAAATAGAAAGCACTAAACTCACTTTAGTCGCTAGAAAATAATTTCGATGATGACTGCAGCATCATCGGCATTCATTTTCGAGTTTCTATGTAAGGGATTACTACCATTGAAGTTTCTTTTGATAAAATAATTTTTTTTAGATTCCAAAGGTGTAATTTGATATATAAAGGAGTTATGTATATATATAATTACAAAATGATTTGAAAATAAACCGAGTGTTTAAAATCCTGGATATTTCTATCCAAATGTTTTGAGAAACATAAGATAAAAAGTTTTTGAACTTTGAAGATGGTATAGTTAAGAAATAAGTTTACAACTTATGAATTTGAAAGGGATAAGTTAAAACAAATTTCTAAATTTGTTGGGTATGTTAAGGAATGAAAATCATAAATGGAGATTGGTAATTAAATTTAACTTAAGTAAAGTTAAATAAATGGAGTTAATGAAATTGAATTTGATTTTAAATGGGTTTTAACTTAAGCTGAGTTGAATAAAATGGATTTTAAAAGGGAAAATGACTTAAGAAAAGGTAAAATGAAGTTTGACTTAAGAAAGATTGAATTTGATTTGAATTGAACTAGATGAAATAGTAAAGTGAATAAATTCCACTTAAGCTATAAAATGAGTTAATAGAAAGAATACGAGCCTGAGTTATAAAACAAAATTCAACTTGAGTTGCAAAATGAATTGAATCGAGCTAATGAAATAAATTAATGAACTAAATATGGTTTGGTATGTTGTTCGTTAAAATTGAATATGAACTTAAGTCGTGAAGTGAAAAATAAACATGAGAATTATGTTGTATAAAATAATTATAGTTAACTTAAGTAAAGGATTTTATAAAATGGTTATTGTTGTTGGTATTAAAGAAATATACTAAGTGAAGAATAAATATAAATGTAAATGAACGTGAATTAGATAAAAGTGAATGGTGAATAAAAATGTACATGAAATTGAAAGTTAATAAATCGAAGAATAATAATTGAATGTAAGTTAATTGATTTAATTGGGATGTAAATAAATGGAATATAAATAGATTAAATGTAAGTAAATTGAGTGTAAATGAATTGAATGTAAATGGAAGTATAAATTAAAAGTTGACATTGAAAAATGCAAATCGAAATGGTTATGAATAAATTAAATGGATATCATTTGTTTGATTGCTTCTTTTGTAACATATGATTCATTAGCATATGGGTATTGCAGTAGTTATGTTATATATTGATATTTCTCTTCATACATAGTTTGTTGAGTGTTTAGTAGGTGCGGATGGCGTATGCTTCGCATTTGGAGCTCACTTTCGCATTATATTGGTTGTTTATGCTTTCTAATACTAAAATAAGGTACGCGTCTTGGATTACATATCGTATTTTTATTTTTTTCCATACGGGATGCCTCATCCTCGAAGATGAAATGTATATATGTGATTATATATATTGTAAAAAATTTACGATCGTGCCGCGCAAAGGAGACGTTGGTGAAATTTTTCGAAAATTTAAGGCGTTGGAATTTTTTTGAGAATTTTGGAAAAAATTTTATAACTAAAATTTGGATTTTGGGTTTATAATTTGGAATGGTATTAGTTGGTCTTAGGAATTTTAATTATGAATTGGAGGACTTAGAAAAGTTTTTATAAGAAGTTACAACTATTTGATTTTGAAAAGTAAAATGACTTAGAATAATTTGGTAATCCATTTTAACTAATTGTTTTTGAAAAGTTAATGGGTTTGGAGCATTTTCCTAACTTGGTAATTTCGGGGATGAAATTCTTTTAAAGGGGGGAGAATGTAACGACCTAGAATTTCAGTCATTTGAATTTGGAATATTTAATTGATTTTAAATATTGAAAAGTTAATTTTATCAGTTAAATAACTTGAATTTCAATTATAGTGATTTATTTGATAATTCAATTGTTAAATAAAATTTTGGGAACATTTAAAATATTTGAATCTTGAGTTTGAAATGAATAAAAATGATTTTGAAAGTTGATTTAAATTCTGTTTGAATAAGAAGAAGGATAGTAAAATTTTAAAATCCGATTTAAAAGTGATTAAACTGATTTTGGAAATTATTCGTTTTAAATAACGTGTAAAAAATAGGCTTCTGGGGCACTGTCTCGAATTTCAACGAAACCTGTTTCATTCGATCCGTAATAATATATTACAGTGCGCCAACGAATTTAGTGGCAATTGGACGTATCGTTTGGTCGTGCGAGTTCGAAACGCGTAGAAATTAATTAAAGGAATTAATATAATAATTGGGTTTGAAAAACCATCTTCTGTATATGATCAAATTAAGCCTCGAGACTAGTTCCATTGCGTTCGAAATAAGGGTAGAACATATAGAATGCCAGGTAGCACGGCTCGTTTGGAGTTCGAGATTTCAGACGATTTGTGCTTGATATTTTTAAATTTAAAAATATATATTATATTAACCCATACTCCTTCAACTGTTCATCCATGCTTCCATCACGTCATGCCCATACCTTCCATTTCGTTTATCATCTCAATCGAAACCAAAAAGATTTCGGTCTGCCAAAAAAAAAGGTAACCGTTGTTCCATCCTCCTCTATCTAACGGCCGCCACTAATCGCGCCTCCACAGGCCATTTCAAGCCAAAACCCTAACTACTAAAGTGTCAGCAAGGCTAAGGTGGAGGCATTTGATGGTTGAATCGAGCTATAACGGAGCATGGCGGCGGCAGGGGAGGCGCGAAATCACGGCTGACTTTGGTGAATTTTGACAATGGAGGATTTCCTTAGCGGTGCTGTGGGTTCGTGGAGACATGGCGAGATAGGGGGTGCTGGGGCGTGGGTCGCGCGACGAACGACGGTGATTGGAGTAGGAACGTGGTCGACATTGAAAAAAAAGAGAAAGGGGGAAACGTGGGCTGGAACGAACAAAAGGAAGGAGGGAAGGATAAAGGTTTAGTTAAAGTTTTATTTAATTAAAAGTTAATTTTAATTAAATTATTTCGAAAGTTCATTAACCAATATTTAACTCGTATGACGTCCAAATTGAATGCGACAAGTCGCATTGTGATCGTATCGATGAAGGCTATGCTATGGAGTTGGATTGACAAATTTGTAGCTAGTTGGAATTTTGGATTAAAATTGGACGTTCGTCCAATTTTAATTTAAAACGAAACGATCTGGCAACTATTAAAATCAATGTGAGTTAATCTCATCTTTTTGGCTAATCAAAAAATTTATATAGTCAATAAATATTATTTATTAGATGTTTGAATATTTATTTCTGATCGTTATTGATTGTTGGCATAATATACTAAATTATATTGTTGGTTTGGATATACTCCCGTCTATTGGAGCAGATGAGACGCTATTACGTTCCTGTGTAAGAGCGGATGAGCCTTTGTATACGAATCCGCCTCGAAGCGGTTGATTTATATTTTTATGATTATATATTGGATGTGATGCGGGGGAAAGGTTGGAGGGATCTAGCGGGATTCCTCACACAGATGATTTATTTTCATATAAATTTATATATGATATGTTGGATGTTATAAATGATGACACGGACACGATTTTGTTTATTTAGTGCTTTGGTAGCACTAGGTCTCAATTTTGGTATTTTAAAAATAATATAAAATAATGATTTGATTTAAAAAGAAATTTCAAGTGATTTGAAAATCATTCATGTTTTAAACAATTTTTCTAAAATAAAAGTATGATTTTTGTGGATATTATAATTTAATAGTTTTATAAAACATTTTAGATAGAGTTTTAAAACTGAGAGTAAAGATTTTAAAATCT
Organism: Allium fistulosum; assembly: GCA_030737815.1. Taxonomy (NCBI): domain Eukaryota; kingdom Viridiplantae; phylum Streptophyta; class Magnoliopsida; order Asparagales; family Amaryllidaceae; genus Allium; species Allium fistulosum. The sequence goes on along the minus strand of CM060904.1, from coordinate 1,183,928,021 downwards.
GGGAAAATAAGCCAGTCTTTTATAATAAAGGGATATAGTCTTAAGAAAAAAGAAAATAAAAATATTTTTATATAAATATTATTAACCATTGTATATATATCTAGTGTAATTTATTTATAAAGGTGAATTTATAAATGTGCTAAATTTATAAAACTGATAATTTTACAAAGAAAGTTAAGATTTGTAAAATTGTAATTAATTTATAAAGGCATAGATTTATAAATGGTGTTTTATGAATTAAAATGAAACTAATCATTTAATATATTGGAGAAATAAATCGAACGGTTAATTTATTATAAGACGGGGGATGATATTATATTTTGGAAATTTAAGATGAGGGTAAATTTGGGTTTATTAAACGATATATTATAAATTGAAAGAAATTTATAAAAAGAAGTTTATACCTATAGGAGCAAGATTAGAAACGGTTGAAAATATGTTTTGGATGGTGTTCTATAAATAAGCGAGATTCATAGAGGAATGGAGTTGTAAATGAGGTTCATAAATAAAGGAAGTTTTCTGAAAGGAAGTTTTATAAAATGGGAAGAGATTTATAAACATGGTTTATAAATATGGAAATGACTATGTTGAATTAAGTATAGATTTCTATCAAGGAAATATATTTATATTTTAACGGTTTTTTTTATTAATATTAATATTGTGTAAAGGTTGTTTATCAATATTTTAAATATTTTGAAAGGTTAATTATTTAAAAATATTAATATGGTTTGAAATTGATTATAATTATTTATCAGTAAAGTTTTTTAAAATTAATTATTAGTATTTATAAAGATGTTAAGATAAATTATTGTTGTTTTAATAAGGATATTTGGAATCTATCAATTATTATTTCAAAATGTTTTAAAATTAGTATTTATTTATTTAAAATGTTATTAGTATATAGTAGTGTTTAAAGGAAAAGATTAGAATTTATTTATAATTGTTTCAGTGATTTATAAATGGATTTTTATAAACAGATAGGGTTTTTATAAGTGGAATCTTATAATATGTTTTGGAAAATGAAAAGGAAGATATGGTAAAAGATAAAGGGAGTTTTATAAATGGTTTTAGATATTATAAAAGGAATTTTAGAAATGGGTTTATAGAGTAATAAAAGATGTTTATAAATGGTTTTTAAATTGAATGGAAAAAAGGGGATCTTCCAAAATTGTAACGATCCCGATTTAAAGACGAATTTAATTTTGTAATTAAAATTTTAATTTTTGGATTAAATTATGGATTTGTTTGAATTTTTCAAATTTAATAAAATGTATTTACTTATTTGTTTTTGAATTTGATTTGAAACTCAAAGTTAAATATTTTCAATTGAATTGAATTATAAAATCAACACATTAGCTAGTAAATGAACAAAAGAAAATCTATATACCAATGAAAATCTAAGTACATATGAAATATAAAGTAAATAACTAAAACAAGTAAACAAAACCAAAACAAATACACATTCAAACAAATAAAAGAAGAAAGTATAGGCTGGAAACAAAGTACATACGAATATGAGGCTGTAAGCAAAAAAATAGAAACATTTGTACAAACTAAAGTCATCTCAACCGAAAAGTAATAGCTTGTAAATGAATGTATAAGTATGAATTGTAAAACATGCAAGTAAAATAAATATAAAACAAGACAAAAGATAAAATAAAATATGTTCAAACACATACCAAAACAAAGCTCTCAGCCGAGACAAGCAAAAAGAAATAAAATGTATGCAATCTGTACAAATAAATATATTAGCATATGAATAAGGAGCAAGAGAATAAACAAAGAAGTACATAAGCATGGGTTGTAGACATAAAGGACTTAGGCAATTAATGCCGTATCCTTTAGCCACCAAGGAAAAATATTTCTGTCCAATATTTGTACCTGAGAAATACATTAATCTGTACACTTCTATTTTATTTTTCAAACTCACCTCATTTCGATTTTAAAAGCTGTGCAAACTTGAAGTAATGTTGTTTACAACTTAAATAAGATTCCATTTAAAACAATCAAGCCAGAGTTTCAGCTAGCAAATTCAAGACAGTTTCAAAAGAATCAAGCTCTGTTCTTTTCTTTCTTCTGAAATCAAGTGAGTAACATTTACCTTTAAAAACTTAAAAGTATGATCCTGTTGAATATTCATTTATGAGTAAACAAATTTAAAACAGACTTCTTCGTATAATTAAATTAAAACTTAGGAATTTAAATAGAAAGGTTTGTTTGAACTAAAATCAGAACTTAGATTTGTTTTGAAGGTTCACAGTGTGATATAGATATTGGATGTTCATGTTACATTAAAAAGAAATCATAAGTTAAAAAATGCGAATGTTTTAAATTGTGGATTTGATTGCATATCATGATTAAGGGTACAAAGCTAAGATTTTTAAAGCAAAAATATTGATTTTTAGTTGAGTGTTTTAAGCACAGTTCCTAGTTGAACTAAATATACTTTTTAATCAATTCCGGGTGATTCATCAAACGTTGGGTGTTGAAATTTTGCTCGAAGTTATATCGGCCATCAATGATTTCAGGAAAAATATGAACTCAATTTATAAATCACTGGAGCGTTAGGAATTGATCAATCTAGGGTTCGACAGTGTTTTTTGTTGATGTGATTCTCAGTGGAGCCGTGTTCTCCTCAGAGAAGTCTATTCGATCGCACCTGGGGGGTTAGTTCTGTCGTCGTATGGTGGAGCCGTGGACGTGGTGACGTGGTGTCTGGTGGACGAGATGGTCAGGGCGATGGGTTTTTCTGATTTGAGTTTGGGTTTTAGTTCGATCGAGAAACTCGATTTTGACTTCGAATTTGCTTTGGAGTTTGGGTAGTGGAGATCGTGGGTGGAGATGGTCAGCGACTTGTCGGTGGTGGTTGTGATGACCGGAGCAGCGTCGATTTCCGGTGCACGTGCACGACATCGATTTGGTATCAGCGAGTTGCCTGGGGAGAGACTCAAGTGAACGTTCGAAGAAAAAAAAGAATTTTGGCTCGGGTTCTCTCGCGTTTAAGTAGAGTTGTTTTAGCAGTTGATTTAAAGAAGAAGTCGAACAAAACTGGGAATGCTCGAGTTTGAATAGGGGAATACTCGGGTGGGCTTTGTTTCAATCTGCAATGTTTTATTTTAAAAAGTAAAGTTGAGTAACAGGTTTTCATCAAGCTTTAAGCACTGTAAAACCCAATAGTGTTTAACAGTTTTAAGTTAAAATTTAATACAAGTTTAATTATGAAGTTAATGCTTTACAATATTCCTAACTCTTAATTGCTATTTTAATTAAACAATTAATTTAAGTTAAGTATAAAGTTAATTAACACTCAAGTTTGTAGTTAATAGAAAATTTGTTTAAAATAAATCATTCGATAAAATTTAATTTATTAGTTTAACTGAAAACCTTAGTTAAATTAAAATTTTAAAAAAACGGCAGATTTAATTATTCGATTTATTTCGAATATTAATCGATTGTATAAAATTGTCTATACTAGGTTTATAAATCGAGAAAACAGACTGGAATGGAAATGGATGGCAAATTAAAAGCTAAGGTGAGATCTTCTCACTCAAATTGAAAAGTGGAATTTTCAGTTATTGTTTGTTTGCTGTTTGGATGTGATATTAGATATGATAGGATATATCTATATATATAGCAATATATACATATTGGCATATGTATATATTGGATTGATGATTTCCCGCCTCGTATAGCGGATGAGACCCTATTGCGCCGTTAGTAAGCGGATTTTTATAAAACCCATATACCGCGATAATTCCGTACTGGAGCGGAATTGGTATTGTGCTAACATCTTTGGATGCAGGGAAACAGGTTGGAGGGATCCAACTGGACCCCTCATATTGATTGAATTTATTTCTACTGTGATATGAATCTGTGAATGATTATATTGATGTTATTGATCATATTGATGTCTGGAATTTGCTTGAAAGCTAAAATTTAGCTGAATGGATGTTTGATATCATTGGATTCCAAAAATAAATGAAATTGAATTTTTGAAATCGAAATAGAAATTTTTAAGTAAATGGATTTTTAGAAGTGGAATAAATTTGAAGAAAAGAATTTAAAAGTATAAAAGCTGATTTTTATAATATTATTGGATAAATTCCAGAATAAAGTGAAAATGCTAAATGAATGGATTTCATAAAACAGTGATTATAAATTGAAGAATTCAATTTAAATTTGGATTTTTAAATAGATTGAAAGAGACAAAGAAATTTATTTTCTTTAAAAGGAATTTATTTAAAAAGAAACAAGTGAGAGGTCCAATTAGAAATTTAATTGGCAAATTGAAACGAATTTGGAAAATTGATATGAAATTTACAGATTTATAAATTTTGAAGTTAAATTGATATGAAATTTATAGATGTATAAATTGTGAAGTTAAAAAGGATGGAATTTATAGATGTATAAATCGGGAAGTTAAAATGAATGAAATTGAAGAATAGAAGATTTATAAGAAATTAACTTATAGATTGGATTTTTGCCTTCAAATGAAATATTGAACAAATTTGTTAATAAAGGAGATTTACAAATCGAAGTGGTTATAAGGTAGGAATAGAATTTATAAACGTTGTTTTATAAATTTGAAATCAATTGAAATTGATGAATTTAAATATAGAAGGTTATTAAAGTAGATATATTCGCGATTTTGGATAGCGAATTTCTATTGAAATGAAAATGTGTAAAAATGATTGGAATTGGGTTAAATGAAGTATATTTACGATTTTGGACAGTGAATATATTTTTAAGTAAAAATGGTTATGTTTGGGAAAGCGATATTATAAATGAAGTTAATTGTTTTAAAAGATGTTTTAAAACGTGTTAAATATCGAAATCATAGATTTCAACATTTATTGTTGAAATAGACGTTTTCGAGAAATAAGGAAATGATGGACTATAACACTGTTGTAGTAAATGATTTTCGAAAGAAAATGTTTTGTGTAGTATTGGGATTTATATATCTATTCTAAATCCGAATCCCTATACTAGTGATTTTGAGTCGTCGTAACGATGTTTTACGCAACATTCGTTTTGACTCAAATAGATGTTAAAATTAATGATTTCCTTAAAGAATGAATATATATACTTAATATTGATTTAAGTATATTGAATATTTTCAAATGTTGAAAATAAATAGATTTGCGAAATACTTATTTTTAAATAAGTATGGAAATACTTTTCCAAAATGAAAAGAAACGTTTTGAGATTTTATCTTCTTAAAGATAAATTGAAATTGAATATTGAAAACGGTTTGAAAATCGATTATCAGTAGATATTTGAAATATAAATTCAATATGGAGTTTATAAAGAAAAGGGAAACTGTTTAGAAAAATAAACGTTGATTTATTTTTTAAGTGTGGAAATTTTATATCTAGTAAAGATATTTTTGAAGATGAAATAATTTGGAAAATTATTTGGAATCTGATGATGTTGCGCATCTTTATTGATAGTTAAATAACCGACTATCAATAACTACCTTTAGATAGGTATTTGTTGTGAATTGGATGAATTTGAATGCCACACTTGTTTTTAAATAAACGCTCACTATTCGGGTTAGCCGGGAAAGGACCATGGGGTCGTATAACCCATTCCGAATATGTGATACGTCGTTATGAATTGCATTTGAAGACCGGTGTTGAAGACCGGATATTTTTGAAAACGGAAGGATTACCGTCGAGTTACTCTACATCGGCTGATCTCCGATTTAGAGGTTTTATCACCCTTAGTGACGGGAAGTCCGGACGTGATTAGAAATTTATCTGGATATGCAAGGGCTTCGTGAGAAGTGCCTTCGGTTCTGTTCGATCCCGGAACAGACTTGTATGGATTGTGTGTCTGACGTTACAATTTGAGATATAAAGCTGATTCCTTTCAAATACATTTCTGTTGGTGGCGGAGAATTTATTCTCTTAGCTTAACACCCTTCTCTGAGACGTACGAGCTCAGAGGTTATGTAGTTGAAATTTATCAGCGATATATCCCAATTTGGTAACGTGGCATACTAAGTGTTGCTGTGAAATGATCAGTGTTTGATCATTTGTGATATGATCATTTGTTTGATCTTATATCTTTGTGATCATAGGTTGATCATTTGTTTGACCCGAAGCAGGGCTTTGTAGAAAGCGTAGCTTTGTGGACGAGACTTCGTCGAGCCTCACACCCCGGAAATGGTCGAAACAGGAAGGATGCAGCAAGGTTCTAGGGAGTAGCGCCCCTTAGTGTATGTCATTCCTTCTGGATAGAGGTGGTATCATGGTATGGAGCCCAGATACTTAACCTATGTGGTTGCTGCATTATTATCTATGTGGTTTGTTGGAAATCGGGGATCCTCGGGAAGATCGGTTACGATCGGGGGATGGCATACGCGTGTCAGTAGTTACCTATTTTTGCAGAGGTAACCCGGCCTTGTGTTGGCAGAGATCCGGTTAGGTTCTCGGGTCGTCTATTCCAGGGATGTACCCATCGTGGATAGGAAGTTCCTTGGCCTGACGATTTGTTGGAAATCCAAAGAAACAATACGTGACTTGTACGGTTTTAATTATAGAACCTGCCATCTAATATGGCAGCTATAGCAAGCATACTATAATGGTACCTATGCTGGCTAAGATTTATATTATACTTTCGAAATGTTTTCTACACTATGCACTAATAATAATATCAAAAATGATTTGATTTTGCGTAGTAAGCATCTTTGACTATCATAAGAAGAAATCTCCTCCAATTCTGCGTTTGCATTGTGTGTGTGGCGGGAGGTCTTATGGTAGTTTCATTTTCCAAAAGCATTGCGAATTTGTTTTATTTTCTTTGTGAAAGAATAACTGTTTTACGATCTCACACCAGTCACCATGACTGACTCGGAGTTTATTGTTCCCTTCTAAACTCTGGGTGCCCACAAATTTCCACACGGGCAGTCTAGAGTTAGATTATCAGGACATTCTGGATATTCTGGAGCTTTGGAGATAAGCTGGATGGCGAGACGTAGTATTTGTATCTGATAGTATTTATTCCGTTGTGTATTCTGTATGAGGACAAGTTTATATAACTGTCCATGGTTGTATATTGACTCTGATGATTGATGTATGTATAAACTGATATAGTTCTTTGTTTTAAAAGACTAGTGTTATCTATTATATATTGTTCCGCTGCGATATGTGAGATTCTGATATTGTTCTGTTTCTGTTACTGTTCTGTTGTTCTGTTGTTCTTCTCTTCTTCTCTCTTTTTCTTCTGTTTTCTTCTTCTTCTACCTTTTTCTTCTATTTAAAACCCTCACTATTGGAGTTTCCGGCACTCGATTGCTCGGCAGTCGATAAAGTGAGCATCGATGTTGAATTTTCGAAAGTCGAAAATTTCGGTACGTGACAGCGTGGTATCGGAGCATATGCTTAAGCGACAACCCTGCTCTGTTGGGTGTTACTCATTAGAGATAGAGTCAGCAGTACTCTAGAATGAGTTGAGTGTAATAATAGATATGAGCGCGTATTTGTTAGTGAATATAAAAATTGTTTTATATTGTGATGATTGGTTTATTGAGTGGTATATGAACCTTCGTCGGCACAGTCTGCGCAACTGGATCGAAGGGGTTTCTAAACGCTCGAATAGAACAGTTTGGCACAGTATTGTTTTAAAATGGGGTAAATGAAATAATTTTGCCCAAAACTATTTTTGTATAGAAAAAGAAAATGTTTTTCTATGAATTACCATAGTATATGGATGTTTGGTTGTTAGGAAATGATAACATTGAAATATTATCGTTGTTATATGAGATTGAATGAGAAATTAAAATAACAACTAAAGATTTGGAGATAAGTTCATTAACAAATGGAAATTATTAATATGAATTGAAAGATAAGGAAATAAATTCATATACGAATGGAGTTTATTATAGTAAAATTGTAAATGTGATTTATAATTCGGAATGGAATTCCAGGAAGATGTTTGAAAATAAAATTCATATCATAAGTTGAGGAATTATAGAAGATCGAATCTGTCTATTTCTGTTATTTCGTGCCTGCGAATTTCGAGGACGAAATTCTTTTAAGGGAGGAAGTTTGTAACGATCCCGATTTAAAGACGAATTTAATTTTGTAATTAAAATTTTAATTTTTGGATTAAATTATGGATTTGTTCGAATTTTTCAAATTTAATAAAATGTATTTACTTATTTGTTTTTGAATTTGATTTGAAACTCAAAGTTAAATATTTTCAATTGAATTGAATTATAAAATCAACACATTAGCTAGTAAATGAACAAAAGAAAATCTATATACCAATGAAAATCTAAGTACATATGAAATATAAAGTAAATAACTAAAACAAGTAAACAAAACCAAAACAAATACACATTCAAACAAATAAAAGAAGAAAGTATAGGCTGGAAACAAAGTACATACGAATATGAGGCTGTAAGCAAAAAAATAGAAACATTTGTACAAACTAAAGTCATCTCAGCCGAAAAGTAATAGCTTGTAAATGAATGTATAAGTATGAATTGTAAAACATGCAAGTAAAATAAATATAAAACAAGACAAAAGATAAAATAAAATATGTTCAAACACATACCAAAACAAAGCTCTCAGCCGAGACAAGCAAAAAGAAATAAAATGTATGCAATCTGTACAAATAAATATATTAGCATATGAATAAGGAGCAGGAGAATAAACAAAGAAGTACATAAGCATGGGTTGTAGACATAAAGGACTTAGGCAATTAATGCCGTATCCTTTAGCCACCAAGGAAAAATATTTCTGTCCAATATTTGTACCTGAGAAATACATTAATCTGTACACTTCTATTTTATTTGTCAAACTCACCTCATTTCGATTTTAAAAGCTGTGCAAACTTGAAGTAATGTTGTTTACAACTTAAATAAGATTCCATTTAAAACAATCAAGCCAGAGTTTCAGCTAGCAAATTCAAGACAGTTTCAAAAGAATCAAGCTCTGTTCTTTTCTTTCTTCTGAAATCAAGTGAGTAACATTTACCTTTAAAAACTTAAAAGTATGATCCTGTTGAATATTCATTTATGAGTAAACAAATTTAAAACAAACTTCTTCGTATAATTAAATTAAAACTTAGGAATTTAAATAGAAAGGTTTGTTTGAACTAAAATCAGAACTTAGATTTGTTTTGAAGGTTCACAGTGTGATATAGATATTGGATGTTCATGTTACATTAAAAAGAAATCATAAGTTAAAAAATGCGAATGTTTTAAATTGTGGATTTGATTGCATATCATGATTAAGGGTACAAAGCTAAGATTTTTAAAGCAAAAATATTGATTTTTAGTTGAGTGTTTTAAGCACAGTTCCTAGTTGAACTAAATATACTTTTTAATCAATTCCGGGTGATTCATCAAACGTTGGGTGTTGAAATTTTGCTCGAAGTTATATCGGCCATCAATGATTTCAGGAAAAATATGAACTCAATTTATAAATCACTGGAGCGTTAGGAATTGATCAATCTAGGGTTCGATAGTGTTTTTTGTTGATGTGATTCTCAGTGGAGCCGTGTTCTCCTCAGAGAAGTCTATTCGATCGCACCTAGGGGGTTAGTTCTGTCGTCGTATGGTGGAGCTGTGGACGTGGTGACGTGGTGTCTGGTGGACGAGATGGTCGGAGCGATGGGTTTTTCTGATTTGAGTTTGGGTTTTAGTTCGATCGAGAAACTCGATTTTGACTTCGAATTTGCTTTGGAGTTTGGGTAGTGGAGATCGTGGGTGGAGATGGTCAGCGACTTGTCGGTGGTGGTTCTGATGACCGGAGCAGCGTCGATTTCCGGTGCACGTGCACGACATCGATTTGGTATCAGCGAGTTGCTTGGGGAGAGACTCAAGTGAACGTTCGAAGAAAAAAAAGAATTTTGGCTCGGGTTCTCTCGCGTTTAAGTAGAGTTGTTTTAGCAGTTGATTTAAAGAAGAAGTCGAACAAAACTGGGAATGCTCGAGTTTGAATAGGGGAATACTCGGGTGGGCTTTGTTTCAATCTGCAATGTTTTATTTTAAAAAGTAAAGTTGAGTAACAGGTTTTCATCAAGCTTTAAGCACTGTAAAACCCAATAGTGTTTAACAGTTTTAAGTTAAAATTTAATACAAGTTTAATTATGAAGTTAATGCTTTACAATATTCCTAACTCTTAATTACTATTTTAATTAAACAATTAATTTAAGTTAAGTATAAAGTTAATTAACACTCAAGTTTGTAGTTAATAGAAAATTTGTTTAAAATAAATCATTCGATAAAATTTAATTTATTAGTTTAACTGAAAACCTTAGTTAAATTAAAATTTTAAAAAAACGGCAGATTTAATTATTCGATTTATTTCGAATATTAATCGATTGTATAAAATTGTCTATACTAGGTTTATAAATCGAGAAAACAGACTGGAATGGAAATGGATGGCAAATTAAAAGCTAAGGTGAGATCTTCTCACTCAAATTGAAAAGTGGAATTTTCAGTTATTGTTTGTTTGCTGTTTGGATGTGATATTAGATATGATAGGATATATCTATATATATAGCAATATATACATATTGGCATATGTATATATTGGATTGATGATTTCCCGCCTCGTATAGCGGATGAGACCCTATTGCGCCGTTAGTAAGCGGATTTTTATAAAACCCATATACCGCGATAATTCCGTACTGGAGCGGAATTGGTATTGTGCTAACATCTTTGGATGCAGGGAAACAGGTTGGAGGGATCCAACTGGACCCCTCATATTGATTGAATTTATTTCTACTGTGATATGAATCTGTGAATGATTATATTGATGTTATTGATCATATTGATGTCTGGAATTTGCTTGAAAGCTAAAATTTAGCTGAATGGATGTTTGATATCATTGGATTCCAAAAATAAATGAAATTGAATTTTTGAAATCGAAATAGAAATTTTTAAGTAAATGGATTTTAGAAGTGGAATAAATTTGAAGAAAAGAATTTAAAAGTATAAAAGCTGATTTTTATAATATTATTAGATAAATTCCAGAATAAAGTGAAAATGCTAAATGAATGGATTTCATAAAACAGTGATTATAAATTGAAGAATTCAATTTAAATTTGGATTTTTAAATAGATTGAAAGAGACAAAGAAATTTATTTTCTTTAAAAGGAATTTATTTAAAAAGAAACAAGTGAGAGGTCCAATTAGAAATTTAATTGGCAAATTGAAACGAATTTGGAAAATTGATATGAAATTTACAGATTTATAAATTTTGAAGTTAAATTGATATGAAATTTATAGATGTATAAATTGTGAAGTTAAAAAGGATGGAATTTATAGATGTATAAATCGGGAAGTTAAAATGAATGAAATTGAAGAATAGAAGATTTATAAGAAATTAACTTATAGATTGGATTTTTGCCTTCAAATGAAATATTGAACAAATTTGTTAATAAAGGAGATTTACAAATCGAAGTGGTTATAAGGTAGGAATAGAATTTATAAACGTTGTTTTATAAATTCGAAATCAATTGAAATTGATGAATTTAAATATAGAAGGTTATTAAAGTAGATATATTCGCGATTTTGGATAGCGAATTTCTATTGAAATGAAAATGTGTAAAAATGATTGGAATTGGGTTAAATGAAGTATATTCACGATTTTGGACAGTGAATATATTTTTAAGTAAAAATGGTTATGTTTGGGAAAGCGATATTATAAATGAAGTTAATTGTTTTAAAAGATGTTTTAAAACGTGTTAAATATCGAAATCATAGATTTCAACATTTATTGTTGAAATAGACGTTTTCGAGAAATAAGGAAATGATGGACTATAACACTGTTGTTATAGTAAATGATTTTCGAAAGAAAATGTTTTGTGTAGTATTGGGATTTATATATCTATTATAAATCTGAATCCCTATACTAGTGATTTTGAGTCGTCGTAACGATGTTTTACGCAACATTCGTTTTGACTCAAATAGATGTTAAAATTAATGATTTCCTTAAAGAATGAATATATATACTTAATATTGATTTAAGTATATTGAATATTTTCAAATGTTGAAAATAAATAGATTTGCGAAATACTTATTTTTAAATAAGTATGGAAATACTTTTCCAAAATGAAAAGAAACGTTTTGAGATTTTATCTTCTTAAAGATAAATTGAAATTGAATATTGAAAACGGTTTGAAAATCGATTATCAGTAGATATTTGAAATATAAATTCAATATGGAGTTTATAAAGAAAAGGGAAACTGTTTAGAAAAATAAACGTTGATTTATTTTTGAAGTGTGGAAATTTTATATCTAGTAAAGATATTTTTGAAGATGAAATAATTTGGAAAATTATTTGGAATCTGATGATGTTGCGCATCTTTATTGATAGTTAAATAACCGACTATCAATAACTACCTTTAGATAGGTATTTGTTGTGAATTGGATGAATTTGAATGCCACACTTGTTTTTAAATAAACGCTCACTATTCGGGTTAGCCGGGAAAGGACCATGGGGTCGTATAACCCATTCCGAATATGTGATACGTCGTTATGAATTGCATTTGAAGACCGGTGTTGAAGACCGGATATTTTTGAAAACGGAAGGATTACCGTCGAGTTACTCTACATCGGCTGATCTCCGATTTAGAGGTTTTATCACCCTTAGTGACGGGAAGTCCGGACGTGATTAGAAATTTATCTGGATATGCAAGGGCTTCGTGAGAAGTGCCTTCGGTTCTGTTCGATCCCGGAACAGACTTGTATGGATTGTGTGTCTGACGTTACAATTTGAGATATAAAGCTGATTCCTTTCAAATACATTTCTGTTGGTGGTGGAGAATTTATTCTCTTAGCTTAACACCCTTCTCTGAGACGTACGAGCTCAGAGGTTATGTAGTTGAAATTTATCAGCGATATATCCCAATTTGGTAACGTGGCATACTAAGTGTTGCTGTGAAATGATCAGTGTTTGATCATTTGCGATATGATCATTTGTTTGATCTTATATCTTTGTGATCATAGGTTGATCATTTGTTTGACCCGAAGCAGGGCTTTGTAGAAAGCGTAGCTTTGTGGACGAGACTTCGTCGAGCCTCACACCCCGGAAATGGTCGAAACAGGAAGGATGCAGCAAGGTTCTAGGGAGTAGCGCCCCTTAGTGTATGTCATTCCTTCTGGATAGAGGTGGTATCATGGTATGGAGCCCAGATACTTAACCTATGTGGTTGCTGCATTATTATCTATGTGGTTTGTTGGAAATCGGGGATCCTCGGGAAGATCGGTTACGATCGGGGGATGGCATACGCGTGTCAGTAGTTACCTATTTTTGCAGAGGTAACCCGGCCTTGTGTTGGCAGAGATCCGGTAAGGTTCTCGGGTCGTCTATTCCAGGGACGTACCCATCGTGGATAGGAAGTTCCTTGGCCTGACCATTTGTTGGAAATCCAAAGAAACAATACGCGACTTGTACGGTTTTAATTGTAGAACCTGCCATCTAATATGGCAGCTATAACAAGCATACTATAATGGTACCTATGCTGGCTAAGATTTATATTATACTTTCGAAATGTTTTCTACACTATGCACTAATAATAATATCAAAAATGATTTGATTTTGCGTAGTAAGCATCTTTGACTATCATAAGAAGAAATCTCCTCCAATTCTGCGTTTGCATTGTGTGTGTGGCGGGAGGTCTTATGGTAGTTTCATTTTCCAAAAGCATTGCGAATTTGTTTTATTTTCTTTGTGAAAGAATAACTGTTTTACGATCTCACACCAGTCACCATGACTGACTCGGAGTTTATTGTTCCCTTCTAAACTCTGGGTGCCCACAAATTTCCACACGGGCAGTCTAGAGTTAGATTATCAGGACATTCTGGATATTCTGGAGCTTTGGAGATAAGCTGGATGGCAAGACGTAGTATTTGTATCTGATAGTATTTATTCCGCTGTGTATTCTGTATGAGGACAAGTTTATATAACTGTCCATGGTTGTATATTGACTCTGATGATTGATGTATGTATAAACTGATATAGTTCTTTGTTTTAAAAGACTAGTGTTATCTATTATATATTGTTCCGCTGCGATATGTGAGATTCTGATATTGTTCTGTTTCTGTTACTGTTCTGTTGTTCTTCTCTTCTTCTCTCTTTTTCTTCTGTTTTCTTCTTCTTCTACCTTTTTCTTCTATTTAAAACCCTCACTATTGGAGTTCCGGCACTCGATTGCTCGGCAGTCGATAAAGTGAGTATCGATGTTGAATTTTCGAAAGTCGAAAATTTCGGTACGTGACAAAAATGTTGGTGAATATACTTATACCATTGAGATAAGTATTAGATATATTCCCAAGCATTGAGAAACGGTTACTATCTATTATTGTATGCTTCGGGGCCCAAGCGGGGTGATCATATTCGATACTACTAGTCAAGTTATAGGCCAGTCCTGTATGGCAGGGGTACAAGATGTTCTTGTCAGACCCTGGTGCATTTATCTAGAGATGTATCTTTGGAAGGTAGTTCCTTACCTTGTCATAGTATGGAATCCAATCCCCAATACGTGCCTTTACAATTTTAGTTTTAGAACCTAGTATGTTGGAATTTAATAATGTAACAATTTCGGCTAAGATTAATAAGTATTTGTATCTTAGACATTTTTATAATATAAATGGATTTTCTATAGAAAATGTTTTGGTTATCGTATGGTAAAAAACCGTCAGTGTTTATGTGCGGCGTTGTCTTATGAGATACTTTTGATTTTCAAATGGTTTTCTAGAACTTTAAAATCCAATTGGATGTGGTTTCTCACGCTGGTTTTCCAGACTGACTCGGGTGTTATTTTATTATAATGCTCGGGTCAGACCGAGCATATTTATAGATTTGCTTTGGATGCATTGGAGCTTAGAAGATGAGTTAGAGGTCTTCAAAATCATATTTACGTATATGTTTTATTTCTACTGTTTTGATCTTGAAATCATCAGCAATTATGAGGACGGGTTGTTATAACTGTCCAGGCTGATGATTAGGATTATTGTTGTACTTTGATGGATGTATGTATATAACAGTTTCTCCTTTGTAAAGATTATTGATTTTATATTATGTGTTGTTCCGCTGGGATTGTGAGATTCTGTAAGTGTTTTAGTTTCTTTCTCTTCTTCTTCTCTTTTCTTCTTCTTTCTTCTTTCTTTCTCATAACTATCCATCTTTCCGTTCAATTTGGGTTGGACATGTATGGTTTATTGTCAGCTTGAACTGTGCGGATTGGCGGGTCGTTACACTATATCACTTTGGACTTGCTGAATTTGGTGATGGTCAAAATGCCAACATCATTCACATTCAACTCTATAATTGTAACGACCCGATATTTTCAACCATTCGCATCCATTATAAGTGTATAGGTAGACACTCATGCCGGAGTTGAATTGCTCAAAATACCGCGTTGTAATTAAAATTTGGTAAATCTCAGAATATACAGTAAATAAATATAATCATAGATCATAGACACAGAGTAAAATAATGCAGCGGAAGTAAAAGAAATAGTAGTTCATGAAGCTACTATATAAATATATCAGAGTTACATAAGATACAACAGAAGAAATAGAGTACAACAGAAGTATCAATAAGATAACCAAGTACAAGCTGAACAGAGCAACATAACTGAAGTAGATAGAAGAAGACTAGCAGATAATCTCCAGCGATTCAAATCTCCAGAAGGTGGAAATCCAAATCTGTGAATAACTCAGGCTGACCCGAGCGTAAAGCAAAACACAAAACACTCGAGTCAGGACAATATATACTTATATAATGTAAACCAACTCAAGTGAACTGTAATAAAGGTACAAGTAACTTAGAAGATGCTTGGGACCGCCCATCCTCTAAGGATCCGTTAAAATATCTACTATGTAGTAATATTCGCTATTATAATAGTGTCTAAATAAGTAAAGTATAGTCATATCGGAAAATAGCATTAAGGGGATGGAGAACCTTAACGCGGTCGGATCTTAAAATCATAATCGTAGTAAAGCTCGATATGGTAGGTGACACGGCACAACTAGGCAATGCCAGGGTAGATATACCAATTACGCACACGGACTGATGGATACGCATAGCAGCCACTACCGTTCCACCTCGAACAACATTCCCAAATCGGAGGATGGCCATCTAGTCAAATCACAAGTAAGAGTATAATATCGAAGAAATGTGTCCGAGAAGAGGTGCTACCTCACTGGTCCGAGATCGCTCCTGTTTTAGCCACCTTATGCCAACTCACGGGAGTTGGGTCCACGTAACATACCTTAAGAACGTCGCCACCATCCTACTTCATTCTGGAATCTCCACCGCGTACACGGTTGTCAAAGTGGTTTTCGGTAAGACAGAGAGTATGTCCATATCCGATCCCGGTCTCTTTAACAACCCAACGTTATTATAACCCGTGGTTATAACTTTTAAAAACAATACTTTACTTCAAAATAAAATATCATTTCAAACCATATCTTTATCAAAATAAAGATTAAATCAATTCCAAACCATTTCCATATATTTAAATTTTCATATAATTTCAAAACTTCATTTCAAATCATTTTAATATAATAAAATATCATATCCTTACAGAACTTCATTTCAAATCATTTTAATAAAATAAAATATCCTATCAGTTCAAATCCAAATATTCAACTTTAAATACCTTTTAAATTCAAAGATATCGTTCATTTACTATCATTTCAAATCACCTTTAAATAGTTTATATTCCAATCAAAATAATTCATTTAAACCTTTTAAAAGTGTAATTATTATATTTTCAAATCAAGTATTCAATTTCCAAAGTTTCAAACCATTCTGAGTTCGTTTACTAAGTCAAAAACCCTAATTATTAAAATTTCAGCATTTCACAGCATTTAAAACAACTACTATAAGTTATATTTGAAAACATTTTTAATTCAGCAAAGACAGCACTTAAAACTGCTGTTAAAACTCAGTTTTAGTTGAATTATAGTTCAAAACAGAAAAGACAGCATTTCAGAAGTGCTGCGGTAGTTCAGATTTCAAAACAAGGGTTAAATTTGGTTTCAGCAAAGACTACAGACCACTATAGCATTTCCAGAGAATGCTATAATAGGCCTGAGTTCAATATTAGCCTATAAGTTCAATTACAGCAACTACAGCATTTCAGAAATGCTGTAATAGCTCTTTTTACACAATTTTAGTTCAAAACAGAATCTATAGCATTTCTGAATGCTATTAAAAGTAGATTTCAGGTGTTAGTGTATTTCCAGCAATTAAATAACTTCAATTTAAAACACATAAACATTTTAAAAATCATATTTTAACATTTAAAATGTTCATTTACATATCATTTAACATGTATCTTTTTCAAAAGAAATTTCTTATAATTAAATCCAATTTTCAACAATTTACTTAATAAATTTAAGTGTAAAAGTTTCCAGTTCTTCACATTTCAACAAATAACTTAACACTTCAAATTTAAATTACCATTTCACAAATTTAACTAAATTTCCAATTTTATTTAATTAACTTAAACCTTTAATTAAAACCAAATTTCACATTTCCAAGTCAAGTTATATTTTAAAAGATCACTTTTAAACATTCATTTATTTAACCACTTAAATTCATAGAAAAATCAATAATACTTTAATAAATCACTTAAATTCAAATTTAATCAAATTATCATATTTACCATTTCCAAATAAAATTTAATATCCATTTTATTTATATAACTTAAATATCATTTTTAACCAAAATTCCAAATTTCCAACTTAAGTTATATTTCAAAAATCCAGTTAAACCTTTCATTAATTACATTTTTAACACATAGAAAAAATCATAATTTCTTTATTTTAAAACATTTCAAAATCTATTTAAATCAAATTTCATAAATTTATAATTTTTAAAATACTTAAAAATATCTAAAACACTTATAAAATAACCACGGGCCTGTATATTATTTTCTAACTTAG
This sequence comes from Allium fistulosum, assembly GCA_030737815.1. NCBI lineage: Eukaryota > Viridiplantae > Streptophyta > Magnoliopsida > Asparagales > Amaryllidaceae > Allium > Allium fistulosum. Next base: position 1,183,910,104 of record CM060904.1, on the reverse strand, counting down.
GTCAAGTGATACGGATATGTATCATTTTAATCCGCAGTTAAAAAAGAAAAATCCGGGTTCTATCATTTCAAACCCGCAATCCCAAGTTAAAATAAATTAAATAAAAATCGTTCAGGCCTATCATTTCAGCCCATAACGATTTTTCCCTATTCTAAAGTCTGTTCTGGTATGTATCATTTCAACCCATAGTGATTCTAATCTACAGGGAACTTGCAATGGTGATAACAGATATAAATAACAGAATAACATTAAATAACAGTAACATATGATATAACAGGTATAATAACAGGTGTGAACATCATATGATAATAATATAAGCATATAAAACTTGATAATATATTTCTACAGATTCGCAGGGTGTCAATGTACTAGTTATATAGGTACATATTGTCTGGTGAGAATAACTCACCTTTTTATGCTGGAGATATCAATTAGAATGACACAACGGATCCAGAAGGCACGACCTTTGATTTGAGTGGAGAAAATAGCCAAGATATCATCTTGTAAACAATACCCAAACAAGACAAAACAATATAGCACATGAATATACTTAACATAAAACAATGTTGAACAAATTGAAATACAAAGCAATAAAGACAAGACTTTGCCTTTACCATTCAAATGCTTGACCATAGGGGATCAAGTGCTCAGCCATGATGTGTTTGGGCTCAGGTTAGCATCATATAGGTCAGGTTTAGCACACCTAAGCATGGCAACATGAAGTGATGTGAAGGGTAGGAGATGCAACATGAAGAATATCAATGGACAAGGCAAATAGGTGAAGTTTTGGTCACAACAAGGCTCGACTTGGTCATTGCCTGGCTCAGCCATGCATGGTACAGGTCTGGACAGTGGAGGGTGATGGTGCAGCAGCAGCCAAAGGTCATGTAGTTGCTGGTGGTGGTGGTTCTAGGGGTGGCCAAGGCGATAGATGAAGGTGGTGGTGAAGCATATGTGGTTTAGGCATTGTTTGGAAGGGTTTTTGTGCAATTTTGTGTGGTTTTTAGTCAAAAGGAGTGCATGGCCTGTCATGGTCAGAGGAGGAGGGGGTTTGGTCGTGGATGGTGTGGGGAAGGAAGTGGTGGTGGTCGGTGGAGGAGATGGTGGAGGTGTTAGGCCAAGCAAAGCAAGAGAAACATGGCAAAAATCATTGAAAATGAAGAGAAAAGAAGAAAAAGAAGGAGAGGCCATTACCTATTTTTGGATGAAGCCATGAGAAATGAGGAGCTGATTTGTTTTCACGTGAAAAGATGAGAAACAAAAAGTGGCGGCTACACTAGGGTTTTAGATGGCTAGGGCAAAATTTGAGGAGTTAAAGAAAATGAAGGGTTTGGACAAAAAAGGGCTTAAGTTTCAAAGTGTTTTACAACCTTTCATATTTCTTTTCTTTTTAATCTTTATATAAACAAAAATATTCAGAAAAATAATTTACAAACCGAAATCAATTATAAATATGAGAAAACAAATAATAAATTTTGGAAAAATATAAAAAGAATGAAGAAAATTACTTAAAAATACCAAACAGTGTTCAAAAATTATAAATAAATCACTGTCAGTCTTGAAAAACTATACACTTCATTATAAAAATATTATGAAGTGAAAATTTGAATTAAAATAATTTATTTATCATTTTCAAAATAAAATAGATAATTAAATTGGAGAAAATAGAAAAGGATTAAAGAAAAATGTTTAAAATTTACAAACAGGGCATGGAAATTTGCAAGAAAAATACTACTAACTCTGGAAAAATTCCTACCTTACTTTAAAAATATTTAAAAGCCAAAATATATTTTATATAACATAAATGTACAAATTAGAAAAAAATATATCAAATAAAAATGTCATTTATATAATTTTAAAATAAAGAATATTGCTGAATAACCCAATATACACACAATATTGAAAATAGTATAACTTTTGCAATTTAAATCCGTTTGCAACGAAACGAAAAGCAGTATTCAAGTTATTAAATATATTTTTATAATAAAAGATAAAATTCATAAATTTCAAACTTTTAAATTTTCAAGTTAAAAGTCGAAGTTTGACTATTTGACCAAAATTCACATTTTCTGGAAATATTAAATTTAGTCATATTTGGAATTCAGATCCACATACAAAATCAAAGTTTTTTTATATTTACAATAACAACATTTATTCTTTTCATAAATAAAGCTCTTAAATTTGGAAAAATCAAATTAAAATTAATTGTAAAATACAAGGTTGTTACACTCTCCCCCACTCAAAACTTTTCGTCCCCGAAAAGGAACGAGGTACGGGAAAGCACCTAAAAAGATAGAATGAATAGAATTAAGACAAGATGATAAGAATATTGGAATTACACCTGATAACTATTGTTATAGGCAAGTTTAACAAGTTGGAGGTGATCAAATCAAGAACACAAACACGAAAAAGATCCTCTAGAGTCTGAATCACCCCTTTCACTTGACCGACGGTCTATGAATGGAAAAACAGTGTTCAGATCCAGATGAGTAACAAAGATTTCAAAGATTATAAAAAGATGTCTAAACAGACTGGTATAAGCAATAGCCTTCCCATTCTGTAACAAGATAAGAGAAATAAGGACAACCAAAAGATAGTTCGAAAAAAAAACAAAATAAGATAATAAATGTGAAACAATAACGCTTTGAAATCATAACAAATTAGAGATGTTTATCATTTGGAAATCATACTACTAAAATCATAACACTTTGGAAATGTAATTCTAAAAAAAAACATAATACTTAGAAAATCATAACACCTTTTAAAATAATCTTTATTTAAACCATTTTAATTCAAGGTCAAATAATATTCATTTTAAAGTTGTAACATTTCTAAGTTCATTCAATTATAAAACTTCCAAAACATTGTATTTTCAAAACAGCAGCACTTATAAAATGCTACAGTAGATATATTAATATTTCAAATCAGTTTTATTCTAGAATATTCATTTGGATATCATTTAACTTATGACTTATTAAAACAAACTTTTATGAATGGAATATCCAAATTAAACTATACTTCGTTTATTAAGTCAAAAGCTCACTATTTTACTTAGCTCTTCATTTAACAAATAACCTAACACTTTATTTAAAATGCCCATTTCATAAATAGATATTCCTTCAATAAGTTACACTTAAAATTTCCATTTGAAAACCAAATTCTCAATTATCAAATTTAGTGATGTTAAAATACATTATAACTATCATAATTATCCATTTTTCAAGACATATCAATTTCATAAATAAAATATTTATCATAGAAAATATAACAATCAAATTTCTTTACACATTTATTCATTTAGACATCAATTAAACTATGAATTCAAGTTAAATAAACTTTATTACAAAATGTCCAATTCCAATGTATTTTATTTTATCTATTCAAAGATACATTATTTATTATACAACATATTCATTTCAGGAAATAACCATTATTAAAATTCCTAGGTTAGACTTAAGGTTCCATATTAAATCAAATTTGATTATCAAGTTATTTAAATAAAATCTCTTTAAATTCCTTTTTCACTATTTACCTCTGTAAATCTTTTATAACTAAAATTTAGGTGTATAAAATTTATTATAACCACTCAAATTTTATTTAAAAAATCCTTTTTATATTGTATATTATCCAATTACATTGTTAACTTCTAAAAAAATTTTTAAGGTAAGTTATATTTGAATGCAATTGTATTATACAAATAAAACTTTCCAATTCAATTATCTCAAGTTTGAATAATTTATTCAAAAATTTTAATTTTTCTTTTTATAACTGAAATTATTCTTTAAGATGAAATTTAAGAATTAATTTTCCGGTTTCCTTCAAACCAGTTAGAGATAAATAAATATATGTACATAATATGTCAAATCAATTCAAATCATATATCTATATATATTATAAATCAAATCATATTTAGAAATTCAAATAAATTAAATCTTTCAAAACAAAGCTGTAGTAAGACTACAGAATGGTTTCTTCACTTCGAAACTCGAAAATGAACGTCGATGATGCTGCAGTCATCACCGAAATTATTTTCCAGCGACAAAGAGAAGAGCACTAAATTTTTAAACTTTAAAATCCTTTAGAGACAAATTTTTATTCAAAATACTTTAAATAATATCCTTTTAAAAATTTTAAACACAAGGTTTGAAACCATCGGAAATTAAATTCTTTAACTTTCTTGTTTTAAATTCATTTCAGTTCCCAAATAAATTTATAAACAACTATTTATAAATTCATTTGTAGAACAATAAATGATAAATCAAGTATTATCATTTCAAATTATCAATTTAAATCAATTTATTAAGTTCCATAAAATTATATATCCAAATTTATTTCATAAACCAAATTTTAAAATAATATTGTGTCAGTTTGTTCTGTCAAAGTGTTTTAGAAATCCTATCGATAGCGTTGATTAGACGAATCGATCGGAAACCCAAATCAACATCAACAACTCAAACAACACAATATAAAACAAAACATTAATTTACAAGTACAGTTCAAAATGTTTGGAAGATAGATTGGAACAAAAGACAAGATGATTAAACAGAGTAGAGAGATGGGTAAGCTTAGATAAATCGCGAACAACCTTAACCGGGTCAACCGTGACTTAATGGATAAGATCAAATGTGGATTTTCTGGGGTAAATCTACCTTCGATCTCAAGAGATAGAGTTTGGAATAACAAAAGATATTAGAATCTAAACCAAGGATAAATATAAATCTCTGGTTAATCGATGCTAATTGTAAAGGATTTTCACCCCTTTACAAGAAAATTAGAATATTGGCGAGACCGCCAATTTACTATAAAGATCATTCGAAGTGGGGTTATGTGATACTCCAAAATCAAAAGAAGATGAATAGTGAGGGACAAGAATGAATTTTGGAACCGCAGGGAACGTTCCAAAAATTCAAAGGAATTTTCGAATCAAGAGGAAAAGTTTCAGACTCGAACGAAAGTGATTCTGTAAATAAATCTACTCCATATGCTGAGTTTTGCCTCAAAGCCAAAGCTCTGATACCAACTGTAACGACCCGATATTTTCAACCATTCGCATCCATTATAAGTGTATAGGTAGACACTCATGCCGGAGTTGAATTGCTCAAAATACCGCGTTGTAATTAAAATTTGGCAAATCTCAGAATATACAGTAAATAAATATAATCACAGATCACAAACACAGAGTAAAATAATGCAGCGGAAGTAAAAGAAATAGTAGTTCATGAAGCTACTATATAAATATATCAGAGTTACATAAGATACAACAGAAGAAATAGAGTACAACAGAAGTATCAATAAGATAACCAAGTACAAGCTGAACAGAGCAACATAACTGAAGTAGATAGAAGAAGACTAGCAGATAATCTCCAGCGATTCAAATCTCCAGAAGGTGGAAATCCAAATCTGTGAATAACTCAGGCTGACCCGAGCGTAAAGCAAAACACAAAACACTCAAGTCAGGACAATATATACTTATATAATGTAAACCAACTCAAGTGAACTGTAATAAAGGGACAAGTAACTTAGAAGATGCTTGGGACCGCCCATCCTCTAAGGATCCGTTAAAATATCTACTATGTAGTAATATTCGCTATTATAATAGTGTCTAAATAAGTAAAGTATAATCATATCGGAAAATAGCGTTAAGGGGATGAAGAACCTTAACGCGGTCGGATCTTAAAATCATAATCGTAGTAAAGCTCGATATGGTAGGTGACACGGCACAACTAGGCAATGCCAGGGTAGATATACCAATTACGCACACGGACTGATGGATACGCATAGCAGCCACTACCGTTCCACCTCGAACAACATTCCCAAATCAGAGGATGGCCATCTAGTCAAATCACAAGTAAGAGTATAATATCGAAGAAATGTGTCCGAGAAGAGGTGCTACCTCACTGGTCCGAGATCGCTCCTGTTTTAGCCACCTTATGCCAACTCACGGGAGTTGGGTCCACGTAACATACCTTAAGAACGTCGCCACCATCCTACTTCATTCTGGAATCTCCACCGCGTACACGGTTGTCAAAGTGGTTTTCGGTAAGACAGAGAGTATGTCCATATCCGATCCCGGTCTCTTTAACAACCCAACGTTATTATAACCCGTGGTTATAACTTTTAAAAACAATACTTCACTTCAAAATAAAATATCATTTCAAACCATATCTTTATCAAAATAAAGATTAAATCAATTCCAAACCATTTCCATATATTTAAATTTTCATATAATTTCAAAACTTCATTTCAAATCATTTTAATATAATAAAATATCATATCCTTACAAAACTTCATTTCAAATCATTTTAATAAAATAAAATATCCTATCAGTTCAAATCCAAATATTCAACTTTAAATACCTTTTAAATTCAAAGATATCGTTCATTTACAATCATTTCAAATCACCTTTAAATAGTTTATATTCCAATCAAAATAATTCATTTAAACCTTTTAAAAGTGTAATTATTTTATTTTCAAATCAAGTATTCAATTTCCAAAGTTTCAAACCATTCTGAGTTCGTTTACTAAGTCAAAAACCCTAATTATTAAAATTTCAGCATTTCACAGCATTTAAAACAACTGCTATAAGTTATATTTGAAAACATTTTTAATTCAGCAAAGACAGCACTTAAAACTACTGTTAAAACTCAGTTTTAGTTGAATTATAGTTCAAAACAGAAAAGACAGCATTTCAGAAGTGCTGCGGTAGTTCAGATTTCAAAACAAGGGTTAAATTTGGTTTCAGCAAAGACTGCAGACCACTATAGCATTTCCAAAGAATGCTATAATAGGCCTGAGTTCAATATTAGCCTATAAGTTCAATTACAGCAACTACAGCATTTCAGAAATGCTGTAATAGCTCTTTTTACACAATTTTAGTTCAAAACAGAATCTATAGCATTTTTGAATGCTATTAAAAGTAGATTTCAGGTGTTAGTGTATTTCCAGCAATTAAATAACTTCAATTTAAAACACATAAACATTTTAAAAATCATATTTTAACATTTAAAATGTTCATTTACATATCATTTAACATGTATCTTTTTCAAAATAAATTTCTTATAATTAAATCCAATTTTCAACAATTTACTTAATAAATTTAAGTGTAAAAGTTTCCAATTCTTCACATTTCAACAAATAACTTAACACTTCAAATTTAAATTACCATTTCACAAATTTAACTAAATTTCCAATTTTATTTAATTAACTTAAACCTTTAATTAAAACCAAATTTCACATTTCCAAGTCAAGTTATATTTTAAAAGATCACTTTTAAACATTCATTTATTTAACCACTTAAATTCATAGAAAAATCAATAATACTTTAATAAATCACTTAAATTCAAATTTAATCAAATTATCATATTTACCATTTTCAAATAAAATTTAATATCCATTTTATTTATATAACTTAAATATCATTTTTAACCAAAATTCCAAATTTCCAACTTAAGTTATATTTCAAAAATCCAGTTAAACCTTTCATTAATTACATTTTTAACACATAGAAAAAATCATAATTTCTTTATTTTAAAACATTTCAAAATCTATTTAAATCAAATTTCATAAATTTATAATTTTTAAAATACTTAAAAATATCTAAAACACTTATAAAATAACCACGGGCCTGTATATAATTTTCTAACTTAGGTCAAGTGATACGGATATGTATCATTTCAATCCGCAGTTAAAAAAGAAAAATCCGGGTTCTATCATTTCAAACCCGCAATCCCAAGTTAAAATAAATTAAATAAAAATCGTTCAGGCCTATCATTTCAGCCCATAACGATTTTTCCCTATTCTAAAGTCCGTTCTGGTATGTATCATTTCAACCCATAGTGATTCTAATCTACAGGGAACTTGCAATGGTGATAACAGATATAAATAACAGAATAACATTAAATAACAGTAACATATGATATAACAGGTATAATAACAGGTGTGAACATCATATGATAATAATATAAGCATATAAAACTTGATAATATATATCTACAGATTCGCAGGGTGTCAATTTACTAGTTATATAGGTACATATTGTCTGGTGAGAATAACTCACCTTTTTATGCTGGAGATATCAATTAGAATGACACAACGGATCCAGAAGGCACGACCTTTGATTTGAGTGGAGAAAATAGCCAAGATATCATCTTGTAAACAATACCCAAACAAGACAAAACAATATAGCACATGAATATACTTAACATAAAACAATGTTGAACAAATTGAAATACAAAGCAATAAAGACAAGACTTTGCCTTTACCATTCAAATGCTTGACCATAGGGGATCAAGTGCTCCGCCATGATGTGTTTGGGCTCAGGTTAGCATCATATAGGTCAGGTTTAGCACACCTAAGCATGGCAACATGAAGTGATGTGAAGGGTAGGAGATGCAACATGAAGAATATCAATGGACAAGGCAAATAGGTGAAGTTTTGGTCACAACAAGGCTCGACTTGGTCATTGCTTGGCTCAGCCATGCATGGTACAGGTCTGGACAGTGGAGGGTGATGGTGCAGCAGCAGCCAAAGGTCATGTAGTTGCTGGTGGTGGTGGTTCTAGGGGTGGCCAAGGCGATAGATGAAGGTGGTGGTGAAGCATATGTGGTTTAGGCATTGTTTGGAAGGGTTTTTGTGCAATTTTGTGTGGTTTTTAGTCAAAAGGAGTGCATGGCCTGTCATGGTCAGAGGAGGAGGGGGTTTGGTCGTGGATGGTGTGGGGAAGGAAGTGGTGGTGGTCGGTGGAGGAGATGGTGGAGGTGTTAGGCCAAGCAAAGCAAGAGAAACATGGCAAAAATCATTGAAAATGAAGAGAAAAGAAGAAAAAGAAGGAGAGGCCATTACCTATTTTTGGATGAAGCCATGAGAAATGAGGAGCTGATTTGTTTTCACGTGAAAAGATGAGAAACAAAAAGTGGTGGCTACACTAGGATTTTAGATGGCTAGGGCAAAATTTGAGGAGTTAAACAAAATGAAGGGTTTGGACAAAAAAGGGCTTAAGTTTCAAAGTGTTTTACAACCTTTCATATTTCTTTTCTTTTTAATCTTTATATAAACAAAAATATTCAGAAAAATAATTTACAAACCGAAATCAATTATAAATATGAGAAAACAAATAATAAATTTTGGAAAAATATAAAAAGAATGAAGAAAATTACTTAAAAATACCAAACAGTGTTCAAAAATTATAAATAAATCACTGTCAGTCTTGAAAAACTATACACTTCATTATAAAAATATTATGAAGTGAAAATTTGAATTAAAATAATTTATTTATCATTTTCAAAATAAAATAGATAATTAAATTGGAGAAAATAGAAAAGGATTAAAGAAAAATGTTTAAAATTTACAAACAGGGCATGGAAATTTGCAAGAAAAATACTACTAACTCTGGAAAAATTCCTACCTTACTTTAAAAATATTTAAAAGCCAAAATATATTTTACAAAGTCCTTGGTTCAATAATAACAATTATTATCAACCAAACTACTTTGGCCATCGATATTGACTTTGGGTTGACTTGAGTTGACCGTGATACTAACCCTATATAACCAAGGAGACGAATCCTCTCATTAATAGTGCTTCACTTCCAATACTTCCACTCGACCCGACTATAGTCACTCGATGGACGCTAAGCCCTGATTTGACTGTAACCAAAGCGGAGCTTTCATATTAAAGATTCACAGTATTCTCAAGTCAAAAGAACTGTGTAAATTAGTCACATTGATATTTTCTGTTTGACCTTAGTTATATTAACCAACAGAAAACTACCAAGTGATTCGTTCCATAGTAATCCAATAATTATTAGTACGTAACCCACAGGTGCCCCCAGTAGTTGTGAAAACCCCACTACTATGCCCAGTTTAGCAAAGAACATTACAAGTAATGTCGTCTGCTAATCCGAAGAATACGGCTGGTTAAGGGCGATCGGATGTGAATATATCTTTATACTAACACTGGCACGTCATTATTACCTTTTGGAGATCTGACGTGAAAATTTTGACATGTGCAGTATTAATACAAATTAATAAACACATGGATTAAAAATATTTAGAACAGTACAGAAAATAGATAAATAACAATCAGAGTCACAGATTACAGCGGACTAATATACGTCATATAGCATAATAAAATGTGAATCTACAAAATATCAATACTATCTCACTCTAATATAAATCATATCTCATACACTATATTAGGTACAAAATGACTACTGAATAATATACATGACATAACTTCTAAATGTTAATATACATAATTATAAAGTAAACTGAAACTGTCAAAATATTCTACTCCAAAGCTAACCCAAAATCTAAGAGTCAATGAGTCCCTGTAGCTATAAAGTCTCGGCCTGACCCGAGTATTATTAAAAAATAATAAATGGGACTGGCTATATCTAAATAAAATGGCGAGATACTAATATCATAACTATATGACTTAAAATAATAAGCCATAGTAAAATATGCCGAACAAACAATCATAATAAGGGATATTAATTAAATTCACCACTTTATAAATCCATAAATGACTTAACTCTAAAATAAGTCATCTCAAAATATGCCTAAAACGCAAAAATCCATAAAAAATATGGTGATAACAATTCAAAATTTCTCTAGAGGTAAAAGATAATAAATATCTATCCCAAAATCTCCATAGAAATAATCATCACTAATGAAATAATAATGGTAGTCAACTATCAGTATAAAATAGTGCGACATAGAGTCTAAACCCAAGAAATAGATCCCGCCACATACCTAACCACAAGAAATAGGATACAGTTTAACCCCAAGTAATAGACAGGCTCTGCGAATTTACCTAACCCCAAGAAATAGGTAAAAATGGTCCGCTGTAAATAAGCTAATAGGGCTGCAATATAACATCTATCCAAACAACAAAAAGAACAGGTATGTTATACCAGAACAAACCTAATCCCAAGAAATAGATCCACCTACCCAAATCTAAAAATGAGTCGACTCTCGGATCGATGAAAAATGGGTCATCATTTCTCGGGGATCTATCGGCCTTAAATAAAATTCGAACACTCCAAGATAATATGACTCTAAAGTGTTAGTTATTGTCACTGCATCTATCAAAATAATTTAACTAACTGTTCCATACCGAATAGTAAATTCAAATATTTACTAAAAGCTTGTAATTTCCACTCAAACTCCATTTAACCAATAATAGTAATAAACTAAAGAATTGTACGAAAAGTCCCATACCAATCCGACAATTGAATGATTTATTAAAAAAAAATTGTTTCATAGAAAATCATGAAATTTAGATGAAATCCAATACACGTTCGCATAAGATAACCAAAGGCTAAACATAGAAATAATAGTTTATAGTTTGAAAGAAATTAATATCTTTTAGTCATATAGAAATGATTTCAAAATTTTGCTTTATTTATAGCTTACTTTCAAACTTTTAACTTTTAAGAATCCATAAACTCTTACTAAAAGAAAAGAAAAGAGTTATAAGGTTTTAAATCTTTCAAAAGTATTTCTTTGCTTAAATCATGACATAAAACCATGCTTTCATTTTGAATAATTAACCTACTTTATAAAATTTATATGGATATATTATTACTTTTTCATAAATATTTATATATATTAATAATATTTGAAATCCTTATCCTTAATCTTTTTAAAACCAATTTCTTTTGATATATAATGATATATATATATATATATTTACTTTCCATAGAAATTTATAATTTTAAATTCATATTATTAATAAAATTTTAAATTAAACTTTTTATTACTCGAAGTAAATATGATTTCTAAATTCATTACTTAAAAGGAATTTTAAACACTTTTTATAATCCATAGTTGCTAAAATTAGAGGACTACATATCTACTAGTAAGCTCAAGAGCTCACAAAATAAAGTAATGAATATAAACAATTTGTATTTAACGTCATATCATGGCATGTTAAAATTAATGTATATATAAGCAACGTATATAGAAACAATCAACAATATTTACTTTTATTAGAATGAAATAACAAACATTCGAGACAATCACCAAAACCATGCTAATTACATCATAAAACCACCGACAAAAATACTAGAGAAGTGAGCAAAGTTGGAAGGAGAAACACAGTCCAAAGAAAATGTGAAACTCAGCCAAATAAACAATATAACTAACGACAATTTACAAGCAAGAACTGGGCAAAACTGCCAGTTTTTACTATCACCGGTTTATCTAACATTCAAATATCATCCATATCCTACCATAAGCATACTCAAAAAGGATTTTTGATCAAATAGGAACTAACAGTAATTAGTCTTTAGAACTAACAGTATTCATAGCTTGATTTTCCAATTTCTTGTTTAACGAACAATCCAATAATTCACATATAATCTAACAACAATCAATTCAAACATCTATTATTAATTATAGTTGTGTGAGATTCAAGAATATCACCTTGGATCCAAAAAGAGAGAAAGGACTAAAATGGATTAACCGACAGCTACTGGTTTTCTCCTCTACCTTGACTTAGCTCGAAATCCATCAATGACAACGATGCTACTACCCGAAACTTCGCTGCAACAACCTTTGACCGCTCATGTTCGAGCACACAAAGAACCACACCAAAGTCGTGCCTCCTTCCTAGCTTGCCTTGGCCTCGACTTCGCTTCCACGTGCACGGCTTCCCTCATGCCGGCGATCGTTGATGAGCCAAGCGTTTGATTTCATTTCATTTTATTTTTTAAATGAAATGGATTTCTATTATGGCTTAGGAAAATAATAATAAGGGGTGTACAGAATTTGATAATAAGGTGAGTGCGGGTTTGGGTTTGATAATGAGGGATGGGCCTTGTTGATTATTAAAGAGTATTTGCCTTTCATTTTAATAAAAAGGATGGCTTTAATTTGCTTACTTATCTATCTGTATGTATTTTTCTCTAATTTAAATTGGTTTATTCTTCTTTGGACAATTTATATTCCAATCATTACACAATTTCTTCAATCCAATATTGTTTTATTCTATTCGATTATTTTTGAGTTGATATAAAATAGATTTATTAATCTTCGTCGATTTAATGATTTAACTAGATATAAATTAAAACTTCTTTTCATCTATTTCAATTATATATATAATTACTTATATTTTAAAATATTTTATATTTAACAATAACACTTATCCAGTTTGATATATCTTCTGAAAATTATTTTACTAATTAATTTAGTTTGTTAAAACAAATACTAATTACCTAAATTCAAATTCGAATACTTTTATTATACTTAAATTTGTCTAATGTTACGACTTCGAAAACTGGATTGTTACATACCTCCCTCTTATGAAAATTACGTCCTCGCAATTTCTTATAAGGAGACGTCATACATAGTCAATTTATAACTTCCATTCGAATTCTACAATCAATTTGGAACTTGCTTGATTCTTTAAGTAATTTATACTAAAGATCTTATCATATGTTATAAATTAAAAAAAACCCATTTATTAAATTTATTTCTTCGCATACAAAAAACTATTGAAAATTTTACAAGTGTTAGAATTTTTGAAATTTTTTGACAGCATCTCCTTTGTACGGAGAGCCATTTACAATCTGATAATTATAATATAAACTATATACATCGACCACATGGTCGAAAACACAACATACAATAATATTTTAGTCATTTCTGTATTTAATCCGAAAGCGTACCTTTATTTTAGCATTAAAGCAATTTATTAAAAATTATATGCGAGCGAGGGCAAGGCAAAGCCATCAATTAGTCCAAGAATGCTCCAATGGTACCTATTCTCAACTCAATTGAAACTTTAGTCGCATAAATGTAAGGAAATAGGATGAGTATGCAACCATATAACGCAAGAGTAATGCAACCTTCATGTTTACACATTTCCCGACAACTTTCAAGGGTTGAGAACATAAAATCAAGTCATGGTTTTGAAGAATGATTTATTTCATAACGTGTTAACTTTGCAAAACATTTTTTGGTTTGCAAAAATATGGATTAGAACTCAAGTTACGGAATATTTACTAAAATGATCAATTCAGATTTTGTGATAATCGAACAGGTCCACGTAAGAAATCCACGTTTTTAGTCTAGTAAACTTCAAAATTTCACAAAACTCTCTAAATAAAAGTTGTTGCTTATGTTCTTAGCTTTTCGGAATAAGCAAAATCATCAGAATCGAATAAACATCCAAATGATATGAGCAAATTAGTTCCACTCAGTTTTGTGTAGTTTGCATTTTGAAATAGTGACATACCAAAATTTTGATTCAAGCTGTAACATCCCGGAAATTCGTTAAATAATTTAACGAATAATTTTTAATTTATGAAATTTTAAGAGAAATAAAATCACATATTATCAAAAGTAAAACAACACTTAACAAAAGATTAAGCAACACTTATACTAGAACAAAACAAAATAAAAATAAACACTAGTTAAATAAAGTAAGAACATATATATACAAACAACTCTTCATAAAGCAAAAACAAAACAGCACTTTGCTGTAAGTTACAAACCATACTTTCATTAAATGCAAGCCTCCATAAAAACATACTTCCAATTAATGCCATCTACTTTAGCAACATCAAGGGAAATGTCAGCCGTGAATACATGCTTGCATTGAATGTTTTCAAGCCTACCCATCACTACAAAGTACAAGCTTGTATAAAATAAATAAATTATACAATACAAAGATATCAGTACTTCACTAAAACCTGCCCACCTCTGTATGTACAAATGAGATTTGTCTTGTTTTATTTTCGTTCAAACGATTTAGCAAACTGAGAAAAGAACAAAAAATTCAAAGGAGAGAAGAACATCACTTTATTTCAAAAACTTGAAAGCAGTTTACAGAAGAGGGGAAGAAGATCAAGAAATATCAAAACTGCAGTTTTTAAAACCAGAGTCTCTGTTTCAAAATTCTCAGGTGAGTAAACATGATGTTATAAAGGATATAGAGTTTATTTAAAATAGTTTAAACTTCAATTATCACTGCTTTGTTCATATTCCAGTATATAACATCCCAGTGATGCTCTGTACCACTCATACCGGGATTTCCATTGTTTTTTAAAATTGAAGTCTATTTGTTTTGATCACTGAAGCTTGGTTTTTCAAATAAATCAAGTTGTTTTAATCCTCGAACATGATCTTGTAAAGTTATTTGAACCTGCAGCATATTTATTTCCACTGGAAACATGTTTTACAGGTTCAAGTTGAAATTTGATAAAAATTAATTGTTGTGAAATGTTGATTCAATATTAAAATCTGGATCTACACTTAAAACTTTGATTTTTAAAACGTGAACGAAGATTTTTAGCTCAGTAACTAAAGAGCAGTTTGCATTTGAATCAAAAGGGAATGTTCACCAATTTCTCGTGATCGAAGAAATAGTAAATGCTTAAACTTGAATTGAAGTTAGGATAAACATCAGGGATGTCACGAAAATTGTCAAAAAATTTATCCATTGCGTGGATTGGGAGTTCGAGATCGAAGTAGGGTTTAAGCTCAAAACGTATAAGGTCTGAAAAACGAGTTCGCCGTTCCGTCTATGGGCCATCGGACTTCGAGACTCCGGTGGGGATAGGGGCGTTAGGTCGAGACGAAGCTCCAATCGAAATTTTATGGCCTCTGATGGCCAGAGGAGGTGGCACGAGATCGACTTCCGGCGATGTATCAATGGGTTCTTTTGAACAGGGTGACTCGATTTCGCTCTCGAGTTTAATTCGAGGATCGGGGTGTTCGAATCAATTTGGGGAATGGTAGGCGACTTGCTGGAGGTCACGATCGCCACTGGAGCGGAGGCGCGGTGGTGTACACGTGCACGGTGGCGTGAGTGTGTCAGCGATATGGGAGGGTGCTTCAACTCGAAGGAAACTCAAGAAAATGGAGGGGATGCTTCGAAGTAGACTGGGTGCCTGCGTGGGTTTGTGGTATAGTGTTGCAGATCTAAGTTTTAACTTAATGTAAACTAAGAGAAAAAAAAAAGGAAACGGGGACGAGGGGAGAAGAGGAAGACGCGGGAATGTTGCTGGAAACACTCGAGTTTTACTCGAGTCAATTATCATTTTACTCGGGTTTTTGTAACATGGGTTTAAGCCCAAACAAAGGTCAAGTTACAATGTTAAACAGGTTAATCAGTACATTATCGTGAAGTTGAGGGTTAAAGTAAACTAAAATAAAAACTTTTTCTAACTATAATAAATTGATTTCTAAAGTATAACGAAGATTTTCAAATAATAATTAAGGTGAATAATTTTTATTAATTAAAGATTTGAAAAGAGATTAAGGATGATATACAAGGTTGTAATTAAGATTGATAAATGAACAATTAAGTTAATAAATTTAAGTTGGAAGTTAATTAAAATAACTAATTTAGAAACAATAAATCGAGTCAATTAAGATTTAATTTAATTTATCCAAGTTTATCATTGATCTTGAAATAGTTAATAAGAATAATTACATGGGTGATTTATTAAATCACATCCACTCTGATTTGTTAAATAACTAACTATTGTTATGCACTACCTTGATGTCTGTTCTGTTTATGATACTATGTGATGTAAATGGTCAAGTAATGCACTGTGATTGTGGTTTGTTCTGTATTGATGTAAAAAAACCCTGTTTGTCCGTAAAACGACATTTAAACCTCGATGCGACAGGGGATCGGATTTCAGTTTGTTATCCGAAACCCACATCGAATCTATGAATTGTTGTGAATAACATATCCACATGTTTTTGAAATTAACGCTCACTATTCGGGTTACCCATTCCGAATAGTGATACGTCGTATATGGACGGCATTTGAAGACCGGTGTTGAAGACCGGATATTTTCGAAAATGAAAGGACAACCTGTCGAATGTCTCTGCACCGAGTTGCTCCGGTATAGAGATTTATATCACTCTTTTGTGACGGGAAGTTCGGACGTGATTAGAAAATTATCCGGATTGCAAGGACTTCTTTGGAAGTGCCTTCGGTTCTGTTCGAACCCGGAACAGACTTGTATGGATACATGTCCGACATTACACTTTGAGATATAAAGCCGATTTCTTTCAAATACATTTCTGTTGGTGGCGGAGAATTTATTCTCTTAGCTTAACACCCTTCTCTGAGACGTACGAGCTCAGAGGTTATGTAGTTGAAATTTATCAGCGATATATCTCAATTTGGTAATGTGACATGCTGAGTGTTGCTGTGTGATGATCAGTGTTTGATCATTTGTGATATGATCATTTGTTTGATCATTTATCTTTGTGATCATAGGTTGATCATCTGTTGACCCAAAGCATGGCTTTGTGACAAAGCGTAGCTTTGTGGACGAGACTTCGTCGAACCTCACACCCCGGAATGGTCAAAACAGGAAAGATGCAGCAAGGTTATAGGGAGTAGCGCCCCTTAGTGTATGTTCATTTCCTTCTGGATAGAAGTGGTATCATGGTATGGAGCCCAGATACTTTACTTATGTGGATATCGCAGATATACATTTATTATCTTTGTGATTTGTTGCTCGGGGCCCCGGTTAAAGGTTGGTTACAACCGGGAGATGGCATACTCGTGTCAGTAGTTACCTATTTTTGCAGAGGTAACCCGGCCTTGTGTTGGCAGAGATCCGGTTAGGTTCTCGGGACGTCCTTCCAGAGGCGTTTCCATGTGGCAATGGGAAGTTCCTTGGCCTGACCATTTGTTGGAAATCCAATTCCCAATACGAAACTCTGTACGGTTTTAGTTGTAGAACCTGCCATTTATGTACGGTGGTCACCACTGTTTAGATGGTAGCTATAGTAGGCATACGATACTGGTCGTATGTTGGCTAAGATTAATATTCTACTTTCGAAATGTTTTTCCACACTATGCACTAATAATAATATTAAAAAGGATTTGATTTTGCGTAGTAAGCATCTTTGACTATCATAAGAAGAAATCTCCTCCAAGTCTGCGTTTGCATTGTGTGTGTGGCGGGAGGTCTTATGGTAGTTTCATTTTCCAAAAGCATTGCGAATTTACTTTAAATTCTTTTATTGTCCGTTTTTAAAAGATAAACTGTTTTGTTTACTCATACCAGTCCCATGGCTGATCCGGAGTTTATTGTTTTCTTTTCTAAACTCTGGGTGCCCATTATTTCCACACGGGCAGCCTAGTAGCAGGTTTTCCGTATTTTGGAGTTAGCTGTATTTTGGAGCTCTTATCTTGGAGATATTCTTAGGAGCTTTTTGGAGATCTCAGGTGTTTAACTTTTGAGAGTCCGTTATCACTTCTTTTATCTGAAGACCTTTGGATATATGATCACTGTTGTATTATCATGATGTTGTATTTGGAGTTGTAGTATATGTATTAAATACTCTGATGAAGTATGGATTATGTCGATGTTGTATATGTGATGATATTTATGATATTGATTCTGTTCCGTTGTTTTATATTCATCTAATTGTTGTTATAAGCTCCATCCGAACTGAAATTTAACGTTTGGATTTTGGCAGTCGAATACAAGTTAAGTATTTGATGTCTATTTTCGAATGAAGAATTTTGGGTCGTGACAAATTGGTATTAGAGCTTTTGGTTGAGTAAGAACTTAAGCTACGGAGTATAACACATTAGATGGCTCATTAGAGATAGGGTGAAGTATACCCTAGAATGAGTATAACTAAGACTGTAACTCAAAAAAAAAAAAGAAAAAAAAATTGTTAGTCTATTTCCTTTACTGCTGATATTCCTTAAGATATTCGTCCGTATATCTAAATCAATTTTCTTACTAATTTCAGATAAGTAAGAATGAGCGGACGTAGAGGAAGATCAAGGGGTCAAGTAAATGCCGCAGCACCAAATCAAGGTCCTCCAGCAGTAGTGGCAGCAATGGATATCCAGCAGCAGCCTGATCTGGCTGATTTGAATAAGAAATTCGAAAGGCTTGGTGGCAAACCGTTCACCGGCAAGGAGTCAATTATTGAGGCTCAAGCTTGGGTCAGATCATGTGAGAAAATTTTTAAAGGGCTTAAGCTGCAAGACGAGCAGAAGAGACTTATAGCTTCTTGGCAACTCCAAGAGGAAGCTTCAGCCTGGTGGGAAACAGTCATTGTTGATGAATCCGAGGAAGAGTTTTCTTGGGATCGGTTTAAGGAGGTGTTCGAGAAGCGTTATATGCCGTCGGCGGGAATTTCTAGAATGTATCAAGAATTTTTGGATTTAAAGCAAGGAAGCCTGACTTTTGAAGAATACTTAAACAAGTTCAACGAACTATCCCGTTTTGGTCCAGAGTTGTTAAACACGCCTCTTAAGAAGAATGAAAGGTTTATCCGGGGAATGAACCAGAAATATCACGAAAGAATGACAGCGCACGTCAAGGAATCTTTTTCAGATCTTATTGATATGGGATACAGGTATGCTACACTGGATATGCAGGAGATTCCAAAGGAAGGAGGAAATTCAAATAATCAGAACTGGAAGAAAAGAAAGTTTGGGGGCAAGAAGCCACAGCAAGGCAATGATAAAAAGAGAAATCAAGGAAATTCGGCTAGCAACATAACTTGTTACAATTGCAATGAGAAGGGCCATTATTCAAACAGCTGCACAAAACCAAAGAAGCAAGTTAACAAGGAACAACCGGTGAAGAATGAGCAATATAAGCCCAGAAAATGTTACGCCTGTCAGGGAGAGGGACATGTTATCAAAAACTGCCCAATGATGAAGCAAGCACAGGTGGCAAATGTTTACGCGATAAAGAAAGATCCTTCCACTTCGAAAGCTGATAAAGGAAAAGGTGTTCTGGAAGGTAACCTTACTATTAATGGTAGAACTGTTAGAGTTTTATTTGACTCGGGAGCTTCACATAGCTTTATCTCCCAACAAACCGTAAGAGAATTAGGACTTAAAGCTAGATTTTCTGCCGATCCTATTTGCGTGAAAAATCCGGTTGGAGGTCCCGCAAATCTTTGTTTATATTGCAAGAAAGTTCCTATTTCATATGATAGTTATCGATTTCCTATCAACCTTTATATCCTCGAATTTAATGAATTTGAAATCATACTCGGAATGAACTGGTTATCGAAATACGAAGCTATATTGGAGTGTAATGATCGGACCGCTTTGGTCAAAACGAACCTTGGAAATTTTATTGAAATCTCTTGTGAGAATCCGAGTCCAAGAAGAGATGGATTGATGTATACTTTGGGATATCCTGAACCCACTTTGCAGTCTATACCTGTTGTTCGGGAATTTTCCGACGTATTTGAAGAAGTAAATTCCTTACCTCCGCACAGAGAAATAGCATTCCGAATTGACTTAATACCCAATGCTCGTCCTGTTGTTCACGCAAGTCGCAGGATGGCACCTAAGGAGAAAATTGAATTAGTCAATCAAACTCGAGATCTGCTGAAGAAAGGATTGATTCGCCCTAGTGTTTCCGAATGGGGTTTAGCCGTCGTATTTGTAGCTAAATCAGACGGATCTTTGAGATTGTGTGTAGATTACCGTGATCTTAATAAACAAACTCTCAAGAACAAATTCCCTTTACCTAGAATTGACGATCTATTTGATCAACTTCATGGCGCTCGATTCTTTTCTAAGATGGATCTAGCTCAGGGATTCCATCAACTGCGAATAGATGAGGATTGTGTTCATTTTACTGCTTTTAGGGGTCCAGACATGTTCTACGAGTGGTTAGTTATGCCTTTCGGACTGACCAACGCTCCTGCGTACTTCGTGGATTTAATGACCCGAGTATTTCGAGAAGTGTTGAACAAATTCGTCCTTGTATTTATTGATGATATTTTGATTTTCTCCAAAACTGAAGAGGAGCATTCTGAACATCTCAGAATTGTTTTGGAAATATTGAAGACGAATGTCTTATTCGCTAAATTTTCTAAGTGTCACTTTTGGGTCAAAGAAGTCAAATTTCTCGGTCATATTATTAATGAAGAAGGGATTTCTGTTGATCCAAGTAAGATTTCTGCAATTATGGACTGGAAGCAACCCACTACTCCTAGAGAAGTTCGAAGTTTTCTCGGTTTAGCGGGATATTATAGAAAGTTTGTACAGGATTTTTCTAAGTTGGCTAGCCCATTGACTAAGCTGACAATGAAGAATGCTAAATTTGATTGGACTTCAAGATGTGATGAAGTTTTCCAGGAATTGAAAAAGAGATTGACTACTGCTCCTGTTCTCGTTATTATTAATGGGAACCAAGGCTTATCTGTCTATACCGATGCGTGTGGTGACGGGGTAGGTGCAGTATTAATGCAAAATGGAAAGGTAGTTGCCTACGCGAGTAGACAATTACGTCCGCATGAGAAGAATTACCCGACACATGATTTGGAGCTTTTGGCTATTGTTTTCGCTTTAAAAATCTGGCGACACTATCTTCTGGGTAAGAATCTTTTCAGCTTCTTAACAATTTACGAAATTAACTAAATAAATATACTTAATAAACTCTTCTTGTTTTAGGTGAAAAATTCGAATTATTCACCGACCATAAATCTTTGAAATATCTTTTCACCCAGAAGGATCTGAATCTGCGACAGCAGCGTTGGTTGGAATTTCTGGCATCCTATGACTTGGATATTCTTTACACTCCGGGAAAAGGCAATGTAGTTGCCGATGCTTTAAGTAGAAAGCACGCTCTTCTTGCTCATCTTGTTATTACTCCTACTCTTCTCAAAAGAATTGCAAGACGGCAGACAGAAGACAAGTTTCTTCGTGAAATTCGAAGAAGGATAGAAGGTAGTGAAGATTCCAGTTTTGAAATTGATGATAAAGGGGATATAAGGCTGAAAGGCAGGCTTTGTGTGCCAGATATCCCAGAATTAAAGCGTGAAGTATTGGACGAATGCCACAAGTCCAAATTCAGTATCCATCCAGGAATCAACAAAATGTATCGAGACATTAAAAGAACATTCTGGTGGAAGACGATGAAGAGAGACATATCGATATATGTGAGTCGCTGTGCTACTTGTCAGCAAATCAAAAGCGATCAAAGGAAAGTGGTCGGTTTACTTCAACCTTTGGAAGTACCGAAATGGAAGTGGGATCAGGTATCGATGGATTTCATCGACGGATTGCCACGAACCAAGAAGGGAAATGAAGCGATTTGGGTTATAGTGGACCGTTTAACCAAAACTGCTCACTTTATTCCAGTAAAATCCACTCGAACTGCAGAAAGCTTAGCAGGTATATACGTAAAAGAAATTGTTCGCCTCCATGGTATTCCCAGTAGTATAGTGAGTGATCGTGACCCGATCTTCACTAGTAGATTTTGGGAGGCATTTCAGGATGCTTTGGGAACGAAATTAAATTTCAGTACTGCTTATCACCCGCAAACAGATGGACAGACTGAAAGGGTCAACCAAATTCTAGAAGACTTATTACGTTCTTGTGTTCATGATTTTGGTGGTTCATGGGAGGACCATTTACATCTGGTTGAATTCTCATATAATAACAGCTATCAGGCCAGTCTAGAAATGGCTCCTTTCGAAGTTTTATATGGTCGTCTGTGTCGATCACCTATATGCTGGATAGAATCAGGTGACAGACTCGTCTTAGGACCGGATATGATCAAAGAAGCCACTGAGAAGGTTGACTTTATTCGCAAGAAATTATTAACTGCCCAAAGCCGTCATAAGAGTTATTATGACCACCGAAGAAGATTTTTGGAATTTCAAGTTGGAGATTCTGTATTTCTGAAAGTATCTCCGATGAGGGGTGTATTGAGATTCGGGAAAACTGGAAAGCTAGCACCGCGTTATATTGGTCCTTTTCCTATTCTGGAAAGGATTGGTCCTCTAGCATATCGAGTCCAGTTACCCAACTGGTTGTCTGGCGTGCATAATGTGTTTCACATTTCTAATCTTCGGAAGTATGTGCACGACCCAGATGATATTATTGAAGAAGCTGCTCAGCAGGATCTGGAAATCACTCCTAATTTGGCAGTACAGAGGGAACCGATAAAAATTGTTGATCGTGAGGAGAAGCGATTGCGAAACAAAGTTGTGAAGCTAGTCAAAGTTCAATGGAGTGGCAATCCAAAGGACTGTACTTGGGAGACTGAAGATAATATGAAGAAATCATATCCCAACTGCAGAATAGACATCTCGACTTAAATTGTAAGTCATTTCCTTATTTCGAATTTGTATATTCTTCGTTTACGTTTCTCTTTCTTTCAATTTCGAGGACGAAATTTCCTTAAGTAGGGGATATTGTAACATCCTGGAAATTCGTTAAATAATTTAACGAATAATTTTTAATTTATGAAATTTTAAGAGAAATAAAATCACATATTATCAAAAGTAAAACAACACTTAACAAAAGATTAAGCAACACTTATACTAGAACAAAACAAAATAAAAATAAACACTAGTTAAATAAAGTAAGAACATATATATACAAACAACTCTTCATAAAGCAAAAACAAAACAGCACTTTGCTGTAAGTTACAAACCATACTTTCATTAAATGCAAGCCTCCATAAAAACATACTTCCAATTAATGCCATCTACTTTAGCAACATCAAGGGAAATGTCAGCCGTGAATACATGCTTGCATTGAATGTTTTCAAGCCTACCCATCACTACAAAGTACAAGCTTGTATAAAATAAATAAATTATACAATACAAAGATATCAGTACTTCACTAAAACCTGCCCACCTCTGTATGTACAAATGAGATTTGTCTTGTTTTATTTTCGTTCAAACGATTTAGCAAACTGAGAAAAGAACAAAAAATTCAAAGGAGAGAAGAACATCACTTTATTTCAAAAACTTGAAAGCAGTTTACAGAAGAGGGGAAGAAGATCAAGAAATATCAAAACTGCAGTTTTTAAAACCAGAGTCTCTGTTTCAAAATTCTCAGGTGAGTAAACATGATGTTATAAAGGATATAGAGTTTATTTAAAATAGTTTAAACTTCAATTATCACTGCTTTGTTCATATTCCAGTATATAACATCCCAGTGATGCTCTGTACCACTCATACCGGGATTTCCATTGTTTTTTAAAATTGAAGTCTATTTGTTTTGATCACTGAAGCTTGGTTTTTCAAATAAATCAAGTTGTTTTAATCCTCGAACATGATCTTGTAAAGTTATTTGAACCTGCAGCATATTTATTTCCACTGGAAACATGTTTTACAGGTTCAAGTTGAAATTTGATAAAAATTAATTGTTGTGAAATGTTGATTCAATATTAAAATCTGGATCTACACTTAAAACTTTGATTTTTAAAACGTGAACGAAGATTTTTAGCTCAGTAACTAAAGAGCAGTTTGCATTTGAATCAAAAGGGAATGTTCACCAATTTCTCGTGATCGAAGAAATAGTAAATGCTTAAACTTGAATTGAAGTTAGGATAAACATCAGGGATGTCACGAAAATTGTCAAAAAATTTATCCATTGCGTGGATTGGGAGTTCGAGATCGAAGTAGGGTTTAAGCTCAAAACGTATAAGGTCTGAAAAACGAGTTCGCCGTTCCGTCTATGGGCCATCGGACTTCGAGACTCCGGTGGGGATAGGGGAGTTAGGTCGAGACGAAGCTCCAGTCGAAATTTTATGGCCTCTGATGGCCAGAGGAGGTGGCACGAGATCGACTTCCGGCGATGTATCAATGGGTTCTTTTGAACAGGGTGACTCGATTTCGCTCTCGAGTTTAATTCGAGGATCGGGGTGTTCGAATCAATTTGGGGAATGGTAGGCGACTTGCTGGAGGTCACGATCGCCACTGGAGCGGAGGCGCGGTGGTGTACACGTGCACGGTGGCGTGAGTGTGTCAGCGATATGGGAGGGTGCTTCAACTCGAAGGAAACTCGAGAAAATGGAGGGGATGCTTCGAAGTAGACTGGGTGCCTGCGTGGGTTTGTGGTATAGTGCTGCAGATCTAAGTTTTAACTTAATGTAAACTAAGAGAAAAAAAAAGAAAGGAAACGGGGACGAGGGGAGAAGAGGAAGACGCGGGAATGTTGCTGGAAACACTCGAGTTTTACTCGAGTCAATTATCATTTTACTCGGGTTTTTGTAACATGGGTTTAAGCCCAAACAAAGGTCAAGTTACAATGTTAAACAGGTTAATCAGTACATTATCGTGAAGTTGAGGGTTAAAGTAAACTAAAATAAAAACTTTTTCTAACTATAATAAATTGATTTCTAAAGTATAACGAAGATTTTCAAATAATAATTAAGGTGAATAATTTTTATTAATTAAAGATTTGAAAAGAGATTAAGGATGATATACAAGGTTGTAATTAAGATTGATAAATGAACAATTAAGTTAATAAATTTAAGTTGGAAGTTAATTAAAATAACTAATTTAGAAACAATAAATCGAGTCAATTAAGATTTAATTTATTTTATCCAAGTTTATCATTGATCTTGAAATAGTTAATAAGAATAATTACATGGGTGATTTATTAAATCACATCCACTCTGATTTGTTAAATAACTAACTATTGTTATGCACTACCTTGATGTCTGTTCTGTTTATGATACTATGTGATGTAAATGGTCAAGTAATGCACTGTGATTGTGGTTTGTTCTGTATTGATGTAAAAAAACCCTGTTTGTCCGTAAAACGACATTTAAACCTCGATGCGACAGGGGATCGGATTTCAGTTTGTTATCCAAAACCCACATCGAATCTATGAATTGTTGTGAATAACATATCCACATGTTTTTGAAATTAACGCTCACTATTCGGGTTACCCATTCCGAATAGTGATACGTCGTATATGGACGGCATTTGAAGACCGGTGTTGAAGACCGGATATTTTCGAAAATGAAAGGACAACCTGTCGAATGTCTCTGCACCGAGTTGCTCCGGTATAGAGATTTATATCACTCTTTTGTGACGGGAAGTTCGGACGTGATTAGAAAATTATCCGGATTGCAAGGATTTCTTTGGAAGTGCCTTCGGTTCTGTTCGAACCCGGAACAGACTTGTATGGATACATGTCCGACATTACACTTTGAGATATAAAGCCGATTTCTTTCAAATACATTTCTGTTGGTGGCGGAGAATTTATTCTCTTAGCTTAACACCCTTCTCTGAGACGTACGAGCTCAGAGGTTATGTAGTTGAAATTTATCAGCGATATATCTCAATTTGGTAATGTGACATGCTGAGTGTTGCTGTGTGATGATCAGTGTTTGATCATTTGTGATATGATCATTTGTTTGATCATTTATCTTTGTGATCATAGGTTGATCATCTGTTGACCCAAAGCATGGCTTTGTGACAAAGCGTAGCTTTGTGGACGAGACTTCGTCGAACCTCACACCCCGGAATGGTCAAAACAGGAAAGATGCAGCAAGGTTATAGGGAGTAGCGCCCCTTAGTGTATGTTCATTTCCTTCTGGATAGAAGTGGTATCATGGTATGGAGCCCAGATACTTTACTTATGTGGATATCGCAGATATACATTTATTATCTTTGTGATTTGTTGCTCGGGGCCCCGGTTAAAGGTTGGTTACAACCGGGAGATGGCATACTCGTGTCAGTAGTTACCCATTTTTGCAGAGGTAACCCGGCCTTGTGTTGGCAGAGATCCGGTTAGGTTCTCGGGACGTCCTTCCAGAGGCGTTTCCATGTGGCAATGGGAAGTTCCTTGGCCTGACCATTTGTTGGAAATCCAATTCCCAATACGAAACTCTGTACGGTTTTAGTTGTAGAACCTGCCATTTATGTACGGTGGTCACCACTGTTTAGATGGTAGCTATAGTAGGCATACGATACTGGTCGTATGTTGGCTAAGATTAATATTCTACTTTCGAAATGTTTTTCCACACTATGCACTAATAATAATATTAAAAAGGATTTGATTTTGCGTAGTAAGCATCTTTGACTATCATAAGAAGAAATCTCCTCCAAGTCTGCGTTTGCATTGTGTGTGTGGCGGGAGGTCTTATGGTAGTTTCATTTTCCAAAAGCATTGCGAATTTACTTTAAATTCTTTTATTGTCCGTTTTTAAAAGATAAACTGTTTTGTTTACTCATACCAGTCCCATGGCTGATCCGGAGTTTATTGTTTTCTTTTCTAAACTCTGGGTGCCCATTATTTCCACACGGGCAGCCTAGTAGCAGGTTTTCCGTATTTTGGAGCTAGCTGTATTTTGGAGCTCTTATCTTGGAGATATTCTTAGGAGCTTTTTGGAGATCTCAGGTGTTTAGCTTTTGAGAGTCCGTTATCACTTCTTTTATCTGAAGACCTTTGGATATATGATCACTGTTGTATTATCATGATGTTGTATTTGGAGTTGTAGTATATGTATTAAATACTCTGATGAAGTATGGATTATGTCGATGTTGTATCTGTGATGATATTTATGATATTGATTCTGTTCCGTTGTTTTATATTCATCTAATTGTTGTTATAAGCTCCATCCGAACTGAAATTTAACGTTTGGATTTTGGCAGTCGAATACAAGTTAAGTATTTGATGTCTATTTTCGAATGAAGAATTTTGGGTCGTGACACAAGCATATCCATAGTAAAGTTTAAATTTTTTTGAAGTGATTAACATGAAAGTTGTTCTATATTAAAATTCTTATAATAAAAAAATTAATCATCACAATCAGATGGCTAAATTAAAAGTTATGACCATATTTGTACAGCACTTTTTAAAGTGCAAAATTAAAACATGCATTGACAACATATTCAAGCAAAGTTAGATACCAATTAAAATTCATTTTATTTTCATTCTACTAAATACCTAGTCGTCTAAAATATTCCCTTGGGATTCATAAAATTATATGTTTATTTAAATAATAAATTTCTTTGTGGTTAAAAATTATATGAGCAACCATGCATCCATGAACACACGCCACACATGATATTTCTCGCGCTTTGTCAAGCCTGTTTTAAATTTAATCATAGAAAGAACCAAATAAACAAATTTATATACAGTGTACTTAAAATGCAAGTGAAGTATGCAATATAAATAAGATGTAGCAATTTAGTGGTAGTGAATCACATAAAATATAAAAGAAATTCATATACATGTCCTTATTTCCTTATGTACCTTATTGTTTTACTGAGTAAGTATGCAGCTAGAAAAAAATATCTAAATGAATTTTGACAATGGTACTATCAAGAATGGAAATGGAAGCCATGACAATGTAGCTTTAAATTAAAGTGGTTGTCTTCTTTCCTGTACCAGCTCATATCAGGATGATTTTTTTTAATGCTTGAATTTATCTTTTTTATGTTTTCAATTTGAAATGGAACTAAATTTGTTGTAATTCATGAATATTCACCCAAAAGTATATTATGAGTAAACCTAGGTGTGCTAACAGCTTAATTGAGACAATTAGATTAAGCATTCACTTATTAAAGAAAATCAATCCTATTTTTAACTCATGTTATCTTCTAGCTTATGCATAATCACAAAGCTTCACAATTGACTACTTAGATTGCATATGCACATTATTGTCAATGGAACTTTTTTTTTCTTTTAACATCTGCTTATTATAACTGATTTAGCAGCATATAACATATCATATACCTATCTACATAAATTAAAATAATTGAGTAAAACTACTTCAGAAATTAAGATATTTCAAGTTAAAAGAACTACTTCAAAATTGAATTTATTTATTCATAATATATGGTATACATTCAATAAAACCAGTACTTCAGAAACCAACTGGGATATTGATAACCAAGCTATGTCATAATAATTGATAAACTTGTTGATTATATCCACATAACCTCATGGTTCATTATTTAACAAAATTTGTTACTAGCTTCTTTCAAACTGAAGTATAGCTCAGGCAAATTTCATAAAGTATATGACAAATTACATAGCAAAAAAAATTTAGTAAGAAATTTCTAACACAAGTCTATGTCCAAGTTTCATGTATATCACTCGTTATTGAACAGTTCAAGCACAAGTTACAATCAAATAAATTAATGATCTTGAACTTCCTTACAAAAGGATGTTTCAGCGACAATTAAAAGCCCGAAATTGAACAAATATAAGTAATATCATTCTTTTGTGAACAAAAATGTTAATTTTGGACCAAATTTTTATTGTCAAACCTTGCAAATGGAATTAGATGTATTTACATCACTGATTCGAACTAGTTTAGTTATTTCTTATGTTTATGCTTTTCTTTATGCATGATAACATTATTCTCAAATAATTAAATATTAGTAGAATAGGATTAAATAAACCACAAATTTGGATTCCATTCCTAGATAAATAAGCATATTCAGTTTCAGTTCATTACATGTTATCATTTTTCATTTTTTTAATACCATTTATCCATAAGTCAAGGAATTGTACATGTCTGTTTACAAACTTGTTTATAATTCACTAAATTCTCTTGGTACTCACTGCAATTATTTCAAGCTTAATGCACCACCTTTTTCCATATTAAGTAAATATATGTAATGGTTGCAACAATACAAATCCATCTAGTTCTTGAGATGAAGTCTTTGTTTCTAAATCTTCCTTTCGGAAAACTAAGATTACCCAAATTCAAACCCTTATTACTGGATTACCATAAGTTAAACATAACCAATCAAAGCAAATTACACAAATTATCAAGTGTATTTCTTTAGACTTCATATATAATTTCACAAATACCAAATAGTATGATGGTATTGTCTTGCCATCTATATATATCAATTTACTTTGTCAATTGATTGAAGTGTTGATTGTACGATCAACACCACCTCGCCATTGACCTCGACTATCGCTAAGGTTCGATGGTTGCATTTGCTATTTAAAATAAAATCAATACTTATAAATATTTTTATTATTTTCACTATCAAATTTTATAATACTTTAGAAACTCTTTTCATATTGAGTATTATTTCTCAAAAAAAAATTCTTTTCGAAAAATACTTAATCTCATATCAATTCATTTTCATTTTATTATTAAAAATTCATTTATATTTCACTTCAGAATTAATATATATAATTCATGATATTTCTTAAAATATTATTTATTTATTTATTTTAAAACATTTGTCAAACTTATCACATATGTATATATACACATTTTCCAAAAATTCTTTAAATATATATATATATATTAATTTTAAGGATTCATTTAAATAATATTTAACTCACTTTAAAATTTATTTATTTTTACTCAATTACTGTGTACGACTGTCTCGCTCTAGTGTTTAGGAAACCTGATGCAGCTCAGGCCAGAGTCGAAGCAGTGCAAGATACGAATTCACAAGGCCTAGGTCGTCCACGGTCTAAGGAAGGAGATTTAAGTCATCCACGACTTAAAGGAAAGAGGCTAGGTCATCCACGGTCTAAGGAAGGAGATTTAAGTCATCCACGACTTAAGGGAAAGAGGCTACGACTTAGCTTAAGTCGTTCGGGATCTTTAGATCGTTTACGATCTAAGACTACAGGAGGAGCGCCATGACATAACGAAGCTGAAGACCTAAGTCGTCCACGACATAACGAAGCGGCTATAAGTCGTCCACGACTTAACAAGAATGATAAATGGGAGCAACAGATTAAAGGCACGTCGGAGCATGTTAGGTCGCGTACGACTTAAGATAAGTCGTCTACGACCTACGACTTAGTTAAGTCGTCTGAAATTCTTAAGTCGTGAACTGGGTTAAGTCGCTGAAGTCTTATTCCCTAAGTCGTCCATGTTATAAGTCGCATGAAGATTGTCCTGAAGATGTTTCTTAACTCGTTACCGACCCAAGCTAAGTCGTGTGTCGTTTGTTTCTTGAGTCGTGTACTTTGTAAATAAGGTGTGTTGATTTTGTTAAGTCGTTAACGACTTAAGTAGGTCGTATGTCGTGATATGGTGTTGTAATGTGTTGTATGTTTCTTATATCGTGAGTAGTTAGGTCGTATACGACCTAAGTGTTGTAAATATTTATGGTGTAACTGTTTGAGTCGGAGCTGTTGATAAGTCGTCGCCGACCTATAGTAAGTCGTAAGTCGCAGGTTATAAGTCGAAAACGACTTAAGTGTTGTACATTTTGGTGCGTGAGTTCTAACGCCTATAAATAGGCACGTTGGGTCATTTGTAACTCTTGGTTGATTTTGAATAAAATTTCGTTTTGTTAGCTTTGTGCTTTCATTCAAATTGGTAGTTGAGGGCAATCTCCTATCTCCACTTTCGGTTAATCGAGTGCGCTCGATTCAACGATTGTTGAAGCCGATTCGCGGTATCAAGTGCGCTTGATCAACGCTTGAAGAATTGAAGATCTTCTTTCACGGTATAGTGCGCTATCAACGTGACGAAGATAGCTAGAATTCGGTATCTTCGGATCAACGAATTTGGGCATTTCGGTACCCTTCATTCCATCGATTACTACTTTCACAGAATCATCATTTTATTATTTCCGCTGCTGCGTCATTTTGGTATCAGAGCTTGTTTTTAGCCAATCATAGCTAAATCGAGTCTTGGAGCCAATTCTTTTTGAAGAAGTTTGAAGAGTTAGAGAGGCCGAGCTACATCAAGCAAAGCCAAGTTGAAATCGAAGAGTTTGGTGTTCGTCGTGTTCATCATATTTTTGCAACAAAGTGGGAGTTTTCGATCCATTTCTTTTTGGATCAAAAGTTGAAAGGTGTTTGGATTTGCGCGGAGTGTTGTTTTGCACGCCAAGAGAATTTGAATTGAGCCGAGCCAAGTTGAGTCGCGAGGCCGGGTTAAGTCGTGTACATCATTTGGTATCTTTTGATTTGTCCAAACCGAGAATTGAAGTGTTTGTGAAGTTTTCAAGTATGCCGCCAAGAAGAGCTAATCGACATCAAAACGTTGAAGCATTGTATCGAAGAGAAGAAGCTGATGAGATGGAGCAAAGAATTAACGAAAATTTTAGTGAGAAGCTTAATGAAGGAATTGGTCGATTAGAGAAGATGATGTTGGAGATGAATCAAAATCAGAGAAGGGTTTCACCTGAATCTAACCATGGGGGAAGTAGAGTCTCACCACATTCCAATCGGGAGAGAAGTGTTGATAATGATCATAGAAGTGTGAGTCGAGATTGTTATAGAAATGATGATGATCGAAGACGTGAGAGGAATGTGAATGATCGAGAACAGAGGAATGTAGATAGAAGGGATGTTGGTGGAAGACGTGATGGTAGTAGAGATGTTGGTGGTCAAGATCGACATCGATATACATCGGATTTTGAAGAAGAGTATGATGGTGGTAGTGTTCATGGACGAGGACGTGGACAAGGAAGAAATGAGTCGGAGTATGATCATAAGTGGGAATCTGGGATGAAGACTGAAATTCCAGAATTCAAAGGTGGTATGCAAGCTGAGGAGTTTTTGGATTGGTTGTCTAATGTGGAGGAGATTTTTGACTTCAAGGAAGTTCCAGAACATCGTAGAGTGAAGTTGGTTGCTACAAGGTTGAGGGGTAGAGCTTTGGCATGGTGGCAGCAAACCAAACTTACACGTGAACGGATGGGGAAGTCAAAGGTTGAATCATGGGAAAAGTTGAGGAAAATGATGAAAGCCACGTTCTTGCCCTATAATTACCAGTCACTAATGTATCAGAGATTACAAAACTTGAGACAGGGGACGAAATCTGTGAATGACTATGCTGACGAATTTTATCAACTGATTGCAAGGAATGATATTATGGAGACAGAGGAACAATTGACAGCTAGATTTGTTGGGGGTTGCGAATGCAGATTCAAGATATGGTTAACATGTTTGATCCCAGATCTGTAGCCGAAGCACACCAGAAAGCGTTGGCTTGGGAGAAACAGGGAAGACGAGGAGGTGGTGTGTTTACAAATTCCAATAATCCAGTGAAGGGTGTTAGTGGAAGTTCTAATGTTTCAAAAGCTGTTGCAAAACCAGTTGTGAATGAGGTTGGGAAGGCGAAAGTCAATAATAGTTTCAAGTGTTATAATTTCCAAGAATTGGGCCACAAAAGTAATGAATGTCCAAAGCTGAAGAAGAGAGCTATGATAGCGAAGGTTGAGGATGAGGATGAAGAAGCTGAATGTTCCAATTCACCACCTGATGAGGAGGAAGAAGAAGTGTCAGGAGACGAAGGTTGTAATCTGATGATGAGGAGGTCCTGTTTGACACCAAAGCAAGAGGAGGATTGTAGTTGGTTGAGGAGAAATATTTTTCAGTCGACATGTACTATTCTGGGGAAAGTTTGCGAATTTGTTATTGATGCTGGAAGCTGTGATAATATCATTTCTTCAGAAGCTGTGAGGAAGTTAGCATTGAAGACTGAGAAACATCCGAAACCGTACAAGTTGGCTTGGTTGAGGAAAGGCGGGGAGGTAAAAGTTGGACGTCGATCTTGTGTGAATTTTTCAATTGGGAAGAAATACAAAGACGAAATCTGGTGCGATGTGGTAGATATGGATGTCTGTCATTTGTTGTTGGGAAGACTGTGGCAGTATGATAGGGCGGTGCAACATGATGGGCATACCAACAGTTACAGTTTCATATTTGAAGGCACGAAGATTACTCTAGTTCCAAAGAAGCGACAACAAGAAGAAAACAAACTGGAGGAGATTGAAGGGCTGAAAACTTTATTATCCCTGAAGGAGTTTGTTAAGGAAATAGAAGAGGAACCCGAAGTATTCTTGTTGATTGGACGAGAGAGTCATGAAGAGGTGGAGATACCTGATGAAGTAAAACCAGTACTAGAAGAATTTGATGATGTATTTCCTGAAGAGATACCAGCGGAGTTACCACCGTTGAGGGATATACAACACCAGATAGATCTTGTTCCAGGTGCTGTGTTGCCACATAAACCACACTATAGAATGAGTCCAAAAGAACATGAATAGTTGCGTAGGCAGGTAGAGTAATTGCTTGAACAGGGGCGTATACAAGAGAGCTTGAGTCCATGTGCTGTACCAGCATTACTCGTACCGAAGAAGGATGGTTCATGGAGGATGTGTACGGACAGCAGGGCACTGAATAAGATAACTGTCAGATACAGATTTCCGATGCCGAGGCTTGATGATCTGTTAGATCAAATCAGTGGATCTGTGATCTTTTCGAAGATTGATCTTAAAAGTGGTTATCATCAAATTCGAATTAGACCGGGAGATGAGTGGAAGACAGCATTCAAGACGAGGGAAGGATTGTATGAATGGCTGGTCATGCCGTTTGGTCTATCGAATGCACCAAGTACATTCATGAGGGTGATGAACCAAATTTTCAAGCCGTACATTGGGAAATTTGTGGTAGTTTACTTTGATGATATTCTGATCTACAGTGCTAGTACAGAGGAGCATGTTCAGCATTTGAGGAAAGTGTTAATTATCCTTCATGAAGAACAATTCTACGCTGCTACGAAGAAGTGTGTTTTTATGGCGAGGAGTGTTTTATTTTTGGGGTATGTTGTATCGAAAGAAGGAATACAGGTAGACCAAAGTAAAGTCGAAGCTATCAGAGATTGGCCACAACCCAAGACGATAACAGAGGTTCGGAGTTTTCATGGGTTGGCTTCATTTTATAGAAGATTTATTCCACACTTTAGTAGTGTGATGGCGCCTGTTATAGATTGTATGAAGGGCAAACAGTTTGCATGGACGGAGGGAGCAGGGGTTGCTTTTGAGAGAATCAAAGAACTCTTGACGTCAGCACCAATTCTAGTATAACCAGATTTTCAGTTGGTATTTGAACTACATATTGATGCATCCAAGGTTGGGATTGGAGGAGTGTTGAGTCAGAGGGGACGTCCTATTGCATATTTTAGTGAGAAGCTATCGGGAGCAAAGATGAGATATAATACATATGATGTGGAATTTTATGCTGTTGTGCAAGCCATTAAACACTGGAGACATTACTTATTTCAGAAAGAGTTTGTTCTTTACACTGATCATGAGGCGTTGAAGCATTTACAAGGGCAAGACAAGATTTCAGCAAGACATGCATCGTGGATTGCGTACCTGCAACAATTTACATTTGCGGTGAAGCATAAATCTGGAGTTACAAACCGTGTGGCAGATGCATTGAGCCGAAGGAATCATTTGTTAACAACAATGAAGGTTGAAGTAACGGGGTTTGATGTGTTGCCAAAATTATTTGTCGATGATCCTTACTTTGCAAAATTTGTTGATAAAGTCGAGGAGGGAGAGACGGATGAGTTTTTGATGGTAGATGGTTTTCTGTTCAAAGGAAATCGATTGTGCATACCTGATTGTAGTTTGAGAATGAAGATTGTGAATGAGCTACATGAAGAAGGCCACGTGGGGAGAGACCGTACATTACAGTTGATTTCACAATCTTATTTTTGGCCATCGATGAGAAAAGAGGTTGAAAGATTTGTGGAACGATGTCATATCTGTCAGGTTTCAAAAGGAACTGCGACCAATGTTGGATTATATATGCCGTTACCTGTACCAACTAAGCCTTAGATTGATGTGAGTATGGATTTTGTTTTGGGGTTACCGCGAACTCAAAGGGGAAACGATTCCATTTATGTGGTGGTTGACCGATTTTCGAAAATGGCACATTTTATTGCTTGTAAGAAGACGGCGGATGCTGTTCATGTTGCTCAGTTATTTTTCAAAGAAATATATCGACTTTATGGATTGCCAGAATCTATTGTGTCGGATAGGGATACTCATTTTCTGAGTCATTTTTGGCTAAGTTTGTGGAAGATGATCGGAACGAAGCTGAATTTTAGTAGCGCTTACCATCCACAAACTGATGGGCAAACGGAGGTGGTTAACAGATCGCTGGGGAATTTTTTGTGATGTCTGGTGAAAGATAATCTGAAGAGTTGGGACATGAAGTTATGCCAGGCAGAATTTGCTCATAATCATGCAGTGAATCGTAGTACGGGATTCAGTCCATTTCAGATTGTATATTCAATTTTACCCAGGGGACCGTTGGACTTAACGGTAGTACCACAACCGAAGGGGACGGTAAAACGAGCTGTAGATTTTGTTGATGGATTGACTGAATGTCATAAAATCGTTTAGGAACGATTGGAGAAAACAAATGAGAAGTATAAACGATCTGCAGATCTGAATCGAAGAAATGTTGAGTTTAATGAAGGAGATATGGTATATGCTGTGTTAACAAAGGATCGTTTTCCAGTGGGCGCCTATAACAAGTTGAAAGCCAGGAAAATTGGTCCTGTAGAAGTCGTGAAACGGATTAATGAAAATGCTTATAAGTTGAAGCTGCCGGAGGATGTGTACACTTCTGATGTGTTCAATGTTAAGCATCTCGAACCATATTATGGGGATGAACGATCCGATGTAGAAGAATTTACAAATTCGAGGACGAATTTTTCTCAACCTGGGGAGGATGATGCAGCTCAGGCCAGAGTCGAAGCAGTGCAAGATACGAATTCACAAGGCCTAGGTCGTCCACGGTCTAAGGAAGGAGATTTAAGTCGTCCACAACTTAAGGGAAAGAGGCTAGGTCGTCCACGGTCTAAGGAAGGAGATTTAAGTCGTCCACGACTTAAGGGAAAGAGGCTACGACTTAGCTTAAGTCGTTCGGGATCTTTAGATCGTTTACGATCTAAGACTACAGGAGGAGCGCCACGACATAACGAAGCTGAAGACCTAAGTCGTCCACGACATAACGAAGCGGCTATAAGTCGTCCACGACTTAACAAGAATGATAAAGGGGAGCAACAGATTCAAGGCGCGTCGGAGCATGTTAGGTCGCGTACGACTTAAGATAAGTCGTCTACGACCTACGACTTAGTTAAGTCGTCTGAAATTCTTAAGTCGTGAACTGGGTTAAGTCGCTGAAGTCTTATTCCCTAAGTCGTCCATGTTATAAGTCGCATGAAAATTGGCCTGAAGACGTTTCTTAACTCGTTACCGACCCAAGCTAAGTCGTGTGTCGTTTGTTTCTTGAGTCGTGTACTTTGTAAATAAGGTGTGTTGATTTTGTTAAGTTGTTAACGACTTAAGTAGGTCGTATGTCATGATATGGTGTTGTAATGTGTTGTATGTTTCTTATATCGTGAGTAGTTAGGTCGTATACGACCTAAGTGTTGTAAATATCTGTGGTGTAACTGTTTGAGTCGGAGCTGTTGATAAGTCATCGCCGACCTATAGTAAGTCGTAAGTCGCAGGTGTGTTGCAGATTGTACTAAGTCGCAGGTTATAAGTCGGAAACGACTTAAGTGTTGTACATTT
The DNA here is from genome assembly GCA_030737815.1 of Allium fistulosum. Lineage (NCBI taxonomy): Eukaryota > Viridiplantae > Streptophyta > Magnoliopsida > Asparagales > Amaryllidaceae > Allium > Allium fistulosum. Next base: position 1,183,873,074 of record CM060904.1, on the reverse strand, counting down.
TGGTGCGTGAGTTGTAACGCCTATAAATAGGCACGTTGGGTCATTTGTAACTCTTGGTTGATTTTGAATAAAATTTCGTTTTGTTAGCTTTGTGCTTTCATTCAAATTGGTAGTTGAGGGCAATCTCCTATCTCCACTTTCGGTTAATCGAGTGTGCTCGATTCAACGATTGTTGAAGCCGATTCGCGGTATCAAGTGCGCTTGATCAACGCTTGAAGAATTGAAGATCTTCTTTCCCGGTATAGTGCGCTATCAACGTGACGAAGATAGCTAGAATTCGGTATCTTCGGATCAACGAATTTGGGCATTCCGGTATCCTTCATTCCATCGATTACTACTTTCACAGAATCATCATTTTATTATTTCCGCTGCTGCGTCAAACCTCTATCGATGCCGTTGATCAAACGCATCGACCAAAATCCTTAAAGCACTCAACAGGCAATTTAACACAAAAGAAGTTTCCATATAAATTAAAGTCTTCAATTTCTTTACGGTAGCTACACTAATGAAGATACCGCAAAGTCTCATAATTAATATGGAGTAGGTTGAAATTTTCAAGTAAGAATTCCTACTCAATACTAATTTGAACAATTATTTATAATTTCAAAACAATCCAAGTATCAATCAATCAATCTAACATATATAATTAAAAGAATAACCAATAAATATGCTCAGTGGAAAAAGCAGTCTATTTGTTCCCACTGTGCAACTCTGATCATTAGCAGATCAGGGCACTACAATACAATCATAAACAATCTAAGGTCTAATATATATTTATACCTCAAATCTCACTTTTAAAAAAAGTGAGTTCCAATATTTAATAAACTTTCATATCAATAATTTATATAGTATTATCAAAAACTTTTCAAATGTGTCCCAATGATTATTCCCAATAACCAATTATATTCCTATCCATAAATAGCTAATTAAATTACTAACTACTACACACCCAAGGGACAGGACTCTAAGTCATCTAGGGTTAGATCTCGACTTTGGGCAATTTATATTCTATAATGTTCTAAACACAGCTCTGATACCAAGCTGTGACAACCCCACCGCTATGCCCAGTTTAGCAAAGAACATTACAAGTAATGTCGTCTGCTAATCTGGAGAATACGGCTGGTTAAGGGCGATCAAATTTGAATATATCTTTGTACTAACACTGACATGTCTTTATTACCATTTGAGGATCTGAATTGAAAATTTTGACGTGTGTAGTATTAATACAAAGTAATAAACACACCAATTAAAAATATTCAGAACAATATATAATATAGATAAATAGAATCAGTCACAGATTACTGCAGACTAATATACGTCATATAACATGATAAAATGTGAATCTACAAAATATCAATACTAGACTCACTCTAATACACATCATATCTTATACACTATATCAGGTACAAAATGACTACTGAATAATACACATGACATAACTACTAAATGTCAATATACATAATGATGAAGTAAACCGAAACTATCAAAATAGTCTACTCCAAAGCTAACCCAAAATTCAAGAGTCAATAAGTCCCTGTACCTGTAAAGTCTTGACCTGACCCGAATATTATTAAAAATAATAAACAGGTCAGGCTATATATAAAGGTGAGATACTAATATCATAACTATATGACTTAAAATAAAGTCATAATAAAATATGTTGAACAAACAATCATAATAGGGTTATTAATTAAATTCACCACTTTCTAAACTCATAAATGACTAAACCCTAAAATAAGTCATCTCAAAATATGCCTAAAATATAAAAATCCACAAAAGGCATATCAAACCAAATCACCATTTCACAAATCCATATCAAGTCTCAAACAAACTATCATCAAAAATATAACGATAGCGATTCAAAATTTCTTCAGAGCAAAATGATACTAAATATCTATCCCAAAATCTCCGAAGAAATAATCATCACTAATGAAATAATAGTGGTAGTCAATTAACGGTATAAAATAGCATGACATGGAGTCTAAACCCAAGAAATAGACCCCGCCACATACCTAACCACAAGTCTAACCTCAAGAAATAGACTAGCCACGTGAATTTACATTACACCAAGAAATTGGTAAACATGGTCCACTATAAATAAACTGATAGGGCTGCAATATAACATCTGTCCAAACAACAAAAAGGACAGCTATGTTATACCTGAAAAGACCTAACCCCAACAAATAGGTCTGCTACCCAAATCTAAAAATGATCGACTCTCAGCTCGATGAAAAATGAGTCATTGTTTCTCGAGGATCTAACGACTTCAAATAAAATCCGAACACCCCAAGATAATATGACTCTAAAGTGTTAATTACTGTCACTCCAGTAATCACAAGAATTTACCTAAATGTCCCATACCAGAAAGTAAATTCAAGTATTTACTAAAAACTAGTAATTTTCACTCACTCTATTTAACAAATTATAGTAATAAACTAAAGAACTGTGTGAAAAGTCCCATACCAAACCGACAATTCAATGGTTTGTTAAAATTCTTTATTTCATAGAAAATCACGAAATTCAAATGAAATCCAATACAAGTTCGCATAAGATAGCCAAAGGCTAAACACAGAAAAAGGCAAATAATAGTTTATAGTTTGAAAGCAATTAACATCATTTTGTCTTATAGGAATTGCAACAACCCCCATATTTTACGATTATATATTTAAATATTTTATTTAAATATATCATCGTTTGTTGAATTTAAAGTTCGAAATGTGACTTTTTGTAAACCATCGAATCCGGATTCAAGAGCACTTCCATTGAGTTCAAAACGATGTTTACAACTTTTTTGAGTATAAACATTAATATGTTTGGAGTTGATTAGGATTTTGGTATTTTCATTTGGGCTTTGGGTTTGGTTCTAGCCCACTAACCCAACAAAGTAATCCAACTCCTCTACCAAATACCCTAACTCCTCTACTCTTCATTCATTCCACTTTATAAATTTCTAACACTTAAGCTAAAGAGAAAATGGGGGAAAAGATAGGAAATTAAAATTCCTAAACCCTAGATTATTAGGAAATTCAAATCCAAGTTCCAAAATCAAGGAGAAGCTTAGGTAAGCATCCTCTTCATATTCTCCATCTCAATTCCTCTTCAATTCTTGATTTTTCTTTTAACCTAACTTAGGAAAAACTTTGCATTTGATCATAGATTGAAGGTTCTTGAAGTGAAGTTGAAGAGAGATTGATCTTGCTTTGTTTTAGAGCTTCTCATTCCTTCTTTTTGAATTTAAAGGTGAGTTCTTGAACTCACATCTATGTCTATACCTTTGATAGTTGTTAGGTATGAATTCCTAACATCTATTTTATGTTCATTTGCTTTCGAATTGGAGTGGTTTGGTGAGTTTTCCAATTTTTGGTATTTTGAAGTCAAAATCTATGAAAATCCTACTATGGATGTTTGGACATGTTGTTTAGAGTGTATTGATGAGTCTATAGGGCTGGGTTATCGCTTGGCATAAACCCCTAGCCATCGTCGCTCATCCGATCGCTTTCGAACCGATTTGGCCATTAATGGCCTAGGCAAAATTTGCCCTGAGCTTCAGCTCTGACGTCTGGTAAAACGATCAGACGTTTGAGGTAAAGGAATAAACATTCCAGACCTTAAGCTCAGACATCTAAGTGATCTGGAAAAATTCCAGACCTTTAGCTCAGACGTCTGGGGAAAAACACCAGACGTCTAACGCTGTTGAATTCAGCCAATTGGCCTTTTTTTAGTGGATTTCCAAATTTTATCGATTTTTGTTGATCTGATTGGTCGTTGTCATTTATTATCGACTTTGATGACTTCTTTTTTGGATTTTTGGGAATATCCATTATATGGATTTGATATCGATTTTTATGGTTTTAATTCACGTCGTCGAATGTGAATTTTTGGTGATAGATTGTTTTTACAATCTTTTCTATGATTTATCACTTTAAAATACAAAGGTTTCTATACTAGTAGTAAATACTCAAACTCTTTCACAAAAACGATTTTAACACTATTTTTAAATACAAAGCTCGTTTTTAAAACAGTTTTCCAATCTATTAGTATATACAAACCTTTACCTCATTCATACTAGAAATCCAATTAAACGACTTAGTAAAACAAGTGGTATGAAACGCCTGCGTTTACTTCGTCGGTTAATTCTTAAACTTGTTCGATTGACATCTTGTGACAATTTTCGAGTGGAAATCTACAATTTGTTCGTAAATATTTAAGTTAAGCCAGTGGTTATGGAACATGAAGCTAAACTCATATAGCTTGGTGTAATTTACACTTTTATTGATCTATGACGATCATTTTATGGTTTTAGACTAGCGATATGCAATGTCTCTTTGTCCGCGTGGGGGACTGTACCTCGTTCTGTTGAGCTTCATCTCATTTTTTATACGCTAGCGACCTATGGGCTTTATGTAGTTCGGTTCATCGGGCGTACCGTTGTACTAGGTCGTTGTTTCGGCTTATTTGAGTTTCAAGTTCCTCGGACGTACCGTTGTACTATGTCGTTGCACCGGCTCTATGGGTTAGCGACCCATGGCATAGCATACCGTTTGTGATATACGTGTTGATCAATTTTCATGCTCTCGTTTATGATAGGCCTCCCCCTTTTTGTGACTTCTGGATTTCTAATTGATGATTTCTGGAATTTGTGTTTCACCAATTTTTGTGATTTGTATTGATAAGCTCTATCAATATTTTTGATTTGGTGAATAAGCTAAAGAATATGTCATTCTTTTTGGTGTATGAGAAAATTTGAGATATTGTATGATTTTTGTTGTTATCATATGTATTTGTCATATCTCTTATCCTATCTCGTCTTATCTTATATTTATAGCTAGACTGGCCCGTTTATAATTTTTCTTCTTAAATAATACTCGAGCCAGACCGAGGTGTTTCAGGTGCTTCCACTTGACTTTTTAGCAGGGACTAGCTTCTGACTTTTGGCTAACTACTTTAGCTTAGTAGTTTTTGTTTTTATACATTCGAGATAGAGACTCCTTGATGTATACATATTCTTTTGTCTAGCATTTGTATCTATTCTTTTGTGATGTAGTGGATCTTGTATGACCCCTACTTTGATATACACTTCTATGTGTTATATTCATATCTGTTTCCGCCTTTGTGATATGAATATATGTGACTGATTTATGTAATGCTTATTTTATATTTGTTCCCGAAGGCCATATAGCCACTGTGTAGTAGCTTTGAGTTTGTATTTGGTATGTCAGATTTCCTCTTGAAATGAAATGCATGGCATACTATCTGACATATCGGTACTCGCACAAAGCAATTACACAGATGGTCGCTCCTCAACAGCCTTATTCTTTGTACTAATTGACGGCATTACCCGGTAGTGTCCTTGGTTAGTGTGAGTATAGAGGTGGGGCATCACAGGAATGATTTCTAAAATTTGTTTTATTTGTAGCTTACTTTCAAACTTTTCACTTTTAAGAATCCATAAACTCTTACTGAAAAAAAAGAAAAGAGTTATAAGGTTTTAAATCTTTCGAACAATATTTCTTTGCTTAAATTATGACTTAAAACCATGCTTTAATTTTGAATAATTAACCTATTTTATAAAATCTATATGGATATATTATTTCTTTTTCATAAATATTTATAATATTTGAAATCCTTATCCTTAATCTTTTTAAAACCAAATTCTTTTGATATATAATTATATATATATATATATATTTACTTTCCATAGAAAATTATAACTTTATATTCATATTATTAATAAAATTTAAAATTAAACTTTTTATTACTTGAAGTAAATATGCTTTCTAAATTCATTACTTAAAAGGAATTTAAAACCCTTCTTATAATCCATAGTTGCTAAAATTAGAAGATTGCATATCTAATAGTAAGCTCAAGAGCTCACCAAATAAAGTAATGAATATAAACAATTTGTATTTAACGTCATATCATGGCATGTTAAAACAAGCAACGTATATAGAAACAATCAACAATATTTAGTTCTATTAGAATGAACATAACAACCATCCGAGACAATCACCAAAACCATGCAAATTACATCATAAAACCACCAACAAAAATACAAGAGAAGCAAGCAAAGCTGGAAGGAGAAATACAGTCCAAAGCAAACGTGAAACATAGCCAAACAAACAATTGAACTAACAACAATTTACAAGTAAGAACTCGGCAAAACTGCCCAATTTTAACTATCACCGGTCTATCTAACATTTAAACATCATCCATATCCTACCATAGGCATACACAAAATGGATTTTTGATCAAACAAGAACTAACGGTAATTAGTTTTTAGAACTAACAGTATTCATAGCTTGATTATCTAATTTCTTGTAACAAATAATTCAATAATTCACATATAATCTAACAACAGTCAATTCAAACATCTATTATTAAATATAATTGTGTGAGAATCCAGAATATCACCTTGGATCCAAAAAGAGAGAAAGGACTAAAATGGATTAACCAATTTTATACTTATGTCCAAATTCACTCCAATCCTTCCAATCTACTAAAAATCTCGGTTTTAAAACCTCCTTTATATTTAAACAAGTGCCACTTAAGAATTTATTATTTAAAATCCTTTTATATACTTTTATCCCAAAATCTCTATTTAAATATCCCGAAAAAGGTTAAGTACAAATTTCAAACCATTACTTTATCGGATCAATTACCCCAAATTTCTAGGTAAATATTTTTACTTGAAAAAAAATCCCTTTAAAATTCTTTCCCAATTCAACCCATATACTACTGGTATTTAAAAATACCAAAATCTAGGTCAAAACCTACCATAGCATCCAATCAATTCAAATCACACAATAATCTATCACAGATTATTCAAACAAAACATATATCACTATATATGAAATTAAAATTCACATTTTTGAGGAATCCAGTTGGATCCCTCCAACATGTTTTTCCTACATCCGTAGATGTTAGCACAACATAAAAATACCAATTTCGCTTCGAGGCGGAATATCGCGGTATATAGGGTCATCCGTTATTATGCGGGGCACATAGGGTCTCATCCGCTATATATATGCGGGAATATCAATCACTCCAATATATATATACTAACATATATATAATATCACATTCAACTGATTGAAATGTATCATTAATTCAACCAATAAATCATTAAATAAATTTTAACTATTAAAATTAATACCAGCAGTCCAAAATTTAGTGAGATTAACTCACCTTGAGTATAATTTCTTCAAACGTTCAAATTTTAAATTAAATCGAACACGTTCGATTTAACCTAAAATTTTAGCTTGTTCCAAACGAGTCCAAATCTACTCCAGTGAGTATTGCTCGTCGCCACGATTCCTTCGCCGCTTGTTTCGTCTTAATCGGAACTCGCATGCGAAAGATACACATTTTTAAACATTTGAATATAAATTATATAAATAAATCTTTTTTTAAAAAAAACAACCTTCATCTGACGTTTATTTCCAAGAAAAGATCGTGGCCGCATGCTATCTCCTTCTTCGTTTCTTCCTGTAGATCGCACGCAAAAGAACCCATAAAACATGCGACCAAAAATCAATCGTCGTACCCCCCCTCAAGACGCCGAAGCATGATCGAACGTCTCCATCTGACAACCCTACGCGCGACACGCCTTTAACCCATCTCCGGTCACCTATCGAGCTACCATTGCCTCGTATGTCATGCTCGAACGCACGCATTTGAACACGATTTGCCACCATGTCGTTTGCTTGAAAAAACATCATCACCGTATAGATGTGTAGATTTCGTCGCCCTCTTCGATTTTCGTTTAGAAAGTTTTTGTTAATATTGGATGGATTGGGATAAAGTGAGGGAGAAAGGATCAAGCTTTCTGGCCATTGATTTCAAACCGGCGGCTGCCCTAATTTGCTAGGGTTTGTCTCTAAATGGAGGGTATGGTCCTATATATAAAGGAAATATTCAAAACATTATGCACCCACAAAAATTCCGAACTCCAATCGAAGCGTGTCGCCTGGCGTTTATAATGATTTACCCCTATTATGAACACAAGGCCTAATTCAATCATATATAGAAGATAACTTTTTGAATCAAATTAAAATATTAAATTTTCGATTTTTAAATTCAACGCGTTTCTATCCCGCACGACCAAACGGTAACTACAAACGCTGCGAAAATTGAAATCCGATAATAATAAACTTTACGGATCAAATGGAACTGTTTTCGTCGAATTTGAAGACTGTGGCTCGGAAGGCTATTTAACGCGTCAATTAAATCGAGCGATTTTCAAAATTGATGGAATTCTACATCCCATTATTCACACTATTACCATATATTGAATTTCACTATTAAATTAATATATAAAATTCCAATTTTAAATTTATCGACTTTTAATCTCATTCAAAAGTATGCTACCATCACTCTAATTCAAATAGAGTTTTAAATCAACTTATAAATCATTTCTATTCACATCTAACAACAGATTCCTATTTTTACCCAATTTTCAAATATTAAATAACCATTTACTGAATCCGTAAATCGCTATATTTGAAATTTTAAACTATTTCACCGATTCTTCCATATTCAAAATCAATTAATAATTCAAATTCAAAATTTAAAAATTAATTAAATGTTCAAAACTAAACGACCAAAATTCCGGGTCGTTACATTCCTCCCATCCTTATAAGAATTTCATCCCCGAAATTGGTAAGGTAGGAAAAATGCTCCCAAACCCATTTACCTATCCAAACCCACTTAATTAAAATCTTACATCCACTTCTCTAAACCCTTTCGGTTTATCCAAAATAATTTGTTACCATTTCTAACTCAGAAACCTTGATTTCTAATACAGTTCAAAAATAACCTCTCTAGTTAACAAAAAATTTCCAAAAAAATTTCAAAATCTTTCTAACACCCTAAATTTTCGAATTTTTTTGACAGAGTCTCCTTTGTACGGAGAGCCCTTTTACAATATGACAAGAGAGATAAAAATATATACGTCGACCCACACGGTCGGAAAACAAAATATATATCAATATATTATCATTCCTTTATTTTATTGCGTAGGCGTACCTCATATTAGCGTTATTAAGCGAGCGACTTATTTAATATGCATTTACGCAACCCAAAATCTATCCAACAGCTTCATGTACCTGTACTTCTCAAAATAAGCACATAAGTTTCATAAACATGAAATTTTATAACAATTTCATTTATTTAACTAGCTAAACATATAAACTTCATAACCCGAACATGCCAGTCATATATTACAAGCAATTATAAGGTTTCAACACTAATTTAATTTCTTTCCATGGGTCCATATATCATTTCATTCAATCTAAAATAATTTACAACCAAATTTATTGCATTCAATTCATATTTTCAACAAACTCATATCCATTCCAAATTGATTTGTATGCGCTTTACTTGCATTAATTCACTTTTATTCAATTTCAAATTAATTCACAATCAATTTATCTACATTCCATTCATTTTTGACTTTCATTATATGCAAATCCATTTTATTAAACTTCAATTTAATCCTTTTTAAATTGACCCTAAATCAATTTTTCTAATTTCCATTTGATTCACATTCAAGTTATCCACCAAACTTTGTTTGCTTTATGTTATATTACACAACATTCCAATCCATGTTAATTTATTTATGAATCCATTTCATAAATAATCACTTAAGTTAAGTTTCCATGGCAACCAAATTCTAACTCATTTTAAATTTATTCTCATTCAATTTATTCGTTCCCATTTACTTAGTATATCCAATTTATACCATCACTTGGGAATCATTTCATATAGATCAACTCTCGAACAATTTATTATATCATAACATAGTTCATGCACTTACTTTTCTATTTACTTTACTTCCAACTTATTTTACATCATTTCCATTCACTTTCATTTAACTCACAAAGTGTTATCCTCTTTATTCTATAGTGAATGACATTTCATTTCATGTTAATTTATTTATAAACCATTTCACAAAATTATTTCTAAGGTTTATTATAAACATTCTCTATCACTGCTTAAGTTATATTCAGCTTTAAAACTTAAGTTCATACCCCAACTATACTCCAAAATCATATTTCAAAAACATATTCAATTTATTTACTCTTAAATTGAATTCATTTCTTGTTACAATTTCTTAACCATTTTAACTTGGTTATATTTTTCCACTTTCTCAGTTTAATAAGTTATACAACTTATTTATTCACAATTCCCTGAATTTTCCACTTAAGTTTACTCACATTCAATATTTATAACATATAGTTATTTAAACACTTCACAATTCATGTTTATATTTAATTTACTCAATTTCAGTTCACCCTTCATTTAAAATTCAAAATTTTGAATTTCCATTTCTTTTACCATAATACCAAACCATTTTCATTTTGGTTTTACAATTGCATTACTCAATTCATAGGTTCAAAAACTTACTTACTTAAACTCCCACTTTACTTACTGGAGCCCACTCACATCTTATAATCATAACCCTGGATTATACACATCACTTTATAACTTAAGTGTATTCATTCCATTCAATAATTATACTTATAATTATACAATTATTCTATATTTCAACTTAATATCCAATTCAAATCAAATCCAATTTCAATTTTATTTAACTTATCTTAAGTTAAATTTCAACTCATATCATCCATTTAACTTACTCAACTTAAATTTTAATTCTAGGATTAAAATTTACATTTTCCTTTCTTATCTATACCAACCTCAATTTATAAGTTAAATTAACCGATTTCCCTGACTTTACAAGTCTTTTAGACGGAAGTCCTAGAATTTAATCACCCGGTTTTATCTCAAATCATTTTGAAATCATAATATATGTCTATCACTTTTGTATATATCAAATCATACTTCCGGATTTTCAAACAACTTGGTTTTGCCCAAAACAATTCCCCTTTGGAATTTCTAAAACAAAACTTGTTTATCAACAAGCCTAAATCAAATATTCATAGCCAACCATCTTGGTAGCAATCCATCACTTAGAAACTCGAAAATGAATACGGATGATGTAGCCATCATCACCAGGATTATTTTCTAGCGACCAAGGTGAGTTCAGTGCTTCCTAACTTCCAAAATTCATTTTAAAACAATTTCTATTACAAAAACATTCTCAAATAATACTCCATTATTCCTCACAAACCATTTTAGAAAACATTCCCAAAAGTTCTAAGTTTTAAAATTCCAAACATTTAGTTCAAACTCAATTTAAAACATTTTCCAAAATTTCCGAGATTTAAAATTCTGGTTTAAATCAAATTTTAGTTATACTCCTTTGTATAAATCATTCTTATACAATTTCTATTTGGTTATATATAAAACCATTTCAATTTTATAATCATGTTTCGATTATAATATTAACAACCAACATTCCATGCATATACACTATGGTAATTTTAGAAAATTATTTTCATTTATATCAAAATATAATTTTGGGTAAAATTATTTCATTTACCTACTTTAAAACAATACTATGTCAATTTACCTTGTTTAAGAGTTTAGAAACCCCTATCGATATGGTTGTACTTCCCGTACCGACCAGAGTTCATAAACACTCAACTGATAAGTCAATACGATATAATAACATTTTATATTCACTAACAATTACGCGCTAATATCCACTCAACTCATTCTAGAGTGCTACTGACTCCATCTCTAATGAGTAATCCCCACTAAAGCCTAGGTATATCGCCAGCCTAAGCTCTGATACCAACTATGACGACTCGCCCTTTCGACCCTTGAAATCGACAATATACGCCCATTGTATAACATGCCGAACGATCGAGTGCCGAAAAGACAGATTGTTGAGGGAAAAGAAAATAGGTAGAAGAAGGAAGAAACTAAAACAAAACATAATCTCACAGCGGACTGAATAACATATAATATGAACAGTTCTTTACACAAATCAAAATTGTAATATACATATCTCACATCAGAGTACACAAATCAATAATTACCAGCCTAGACAGTTATAATAACCTGCCCTCACAATTTGCTGGTAATTTCAACAAAACACTTCAGTGGAATAAACAACTAGAGAATACGTCTCGGTCTCCAGCTCGTCTCCTGAGCTCCTAGCATCCTAACCTGAACCTGTAATACTCGGTCTGACCCGAGCATTATAATAAAATAACACCCGAGTCAATCTGGAAAACCAGTGTGGGAAAACAAACTCAAATTGAATTATTAAAGTTTTCAAAATCCTTTGAAGATCAAATGTATCTCGTAAGACCACGCCACACATAAACACAACGGGTTATTACCTTACGATAACCAAAACATTTCATATCAAATCCTCTGATATTATAATAGTGTCTAAGTACAAATACTTATTCAAATAGCTGAAATTGTTACATTAATTAAATTCCAGCATACTAGGCTTTACAATCAAAATCGTAAAGGTACGTATTGGAAAATGGATTCCATACGAATGACTAGGCACTGGGGTACCACCTGTCACAGTACACGTCTAGAAACAGCATACCAAGGACCACGCCGGGATCCCCTGCCACACAAGACCGTACTATCCCTAACCTGGATAGACCGAATATGCTATCACCCCGGGTGTTCCCACCCTCTCTCGAGCTCCTTCCATATGCCGTAGTAATAATATCCGAGGTTATCTAGAAAGGTGATAAACATACCATAATTGGGTGCGGCCCACTTAGCCTTGCTGCATCTCCCCTGATTTTCAATCATTCCCGGTTGATGAGGCTAGAGGCTACGATTACCTATTTTTAAGGAAATTTCACTTAGAATGCTCATTGCCCTCCAATGGCAATGTACTGATAGCATTCATCCATACAAGTCTGTTCTGGGTCCGAACGGAACCGAAGGCACTATTCCTACTACATCCATTTTGGAAAAATCCTCAGGATTAGCAGCGATTAGCCCTTGCACTTCACTGCTCCATCTTCGACTTCATGCTCTTGTTTTCCTTTCGAAAACTTACTCGTTGGATCGAAGTGGTTTTCGGATAACTTATCCGACCCCGATCTCTTCGAAACAACGTTCGATATTTTTCGGTAAACTCAACCTCGGTTCTTTAGGAAATAAACAGACGAAGATAAGATCGAAGATCACCTCCTAACCGTTAGTGGACGGATTTCCTTATAAACGTCCTAGAAGAATGAAACGAGTTTATACGTACAGTATAGCACCTTGAACTATAACTGTACCATATAATTCCCGTATTCCTCCTAGATATTCCGAAAGTTATATTTTGGGTCTAGATTTGATAGTCGGTTATTTAACTATCAAATAAACAATCATTCAACCAATATTCCATTTTCCACCGAAAAACCCCAAATCTCTTTTTAATTTAATTTTAATAAATTAAATCCCTTTATCCACAATATGTGTACTTATCTCATCGAATTCAATTTATTCACAAACTATTCTTTTCAAAATATTGAAACCCTTTATAATAATAAGAAAAGTACCACTACGGTATCAAATCATGGATTCACAGCTCAATGGTTACGTCTCTATCCCAGAGAAATCCAAGACTTAACTGCAGGCACTCACTGCCTCCGATTATGCCATGCGGGTATACCATTACTTCTCGAAAACTTTATTCAATAATTATCTCAAAATAATGCTTATAAGTTTCTCAAATAAATTTCCAAGTTAAATCTAGGAAAATATACTTAAGTAAAAGTTATTTTACAAAGCCATATTAATATTTAATAATTTATCTGTTAAAACAACAATGCTGTCTAATTCTTAAATAATAGTAATAAACCTTTAACAATCATTATAAGGTAACTAATTGATAATTAAGTATGTTTAAAACCCTTTAAAATAATTAAATAACTAATTTCTAGAATATTTTTAACAATTTTAATGGTACTTAGTTAATAGTTAAAAATCCTCTTTTTAACAAGCCCAATCTCTCGATTCTAATTTCACTTCGTAAATTTGGAAATCTTACTTAAGTCCAGTATAACCAATTTTATACTTATTTTCAAATTCACTCATATCCTTCCAATCTATTAAAAATCTCTATTTTAAAACCTCCTTTATATTTAAATAAGTGCTACTTAAGAATTTATTATTTAAAATCCTTTTATATACTTTTATCCCCAAATGTCTATTTAAATATCCCGAAAAAGGTTAAGTACAAATTTCAAACCATTACTTTATCGGATCAATTACCCGAAATTGCTAGGTAAATATTTTTACTTCAAAAAAAAACCCTTTAAAATTCTTTCCCAATTCAACCCATATATTACTGGTATTAAAAATACCAAAATCTAGGTCAAAACCTGCCATAGCATTCAATCAATTCAAATCACACAATAATCTATCATAGATTATTCAAACAAAACATATATCACTATATATGAAATTAAAATTCACATTTTTGAGGAATCCAGTTGGATCCCTCCAACCTCTTTTCCCTGCATCCACATATGTTAGCACAACATAAAAATACCAATTCCGCTTCGAGGCGGAATATTGCGGTATATAGGGTCATCCGCTATTATGCGGGGTGTATAGGGTCTCATCCGTTATATATATGCGGGAATATCAATCACTCCAATATATACATACTACCATATATATAATATCACATTCAATTGATTAAAATGTATCAATTCAACCAATAAATCATTAAATAAATTTGAACTATTAAAATTAATACCAGCAGTCCAAAATTGAGTGAGATTAACCCACCTTGAGTATAATTTCGCCAAACGTTCAAATTTTAAATTAAATCGAACACGTTCGATTTAACCTAAAATTTTAGCTCGTTCCAATCTACTCCAGTGTGTAGTGCTCGTCGCCTCGATTCCGACGCCGCTTGTTTCGTCTTAATCGAACCTCGCATGCGAAAGATACACGTTTTTAAACATTTGAATATAAATTATATAAATAAATCTTTTTTGAAAAAAACAACCTTCGTCTGCCGTTTATTTCCAAGAATACATCGTGGCCGCATGCTATCTCCTTCTTCGTTTATTCTTGTAGATCGCACGCAAAAGAACCCATAAAACACGCAACCAAAAATCGATCGCCGTACCCCCCTCAAGACGCCGGAGCATGATCGAACGTCACCATCTTACAGCCCTACGCACGACACGCCTTTAGCCCAGGTCCGGTCACCTATCGAGCTGTCGTTGCCTCGTATGTCATTCTCGAACGCACGCGTTTGAACACGATTCGCCCCCACATTGTTTGCTTGAAAAACATCATCACCGTATGGATGTGTAGATCTCGTCACCCTCTTCGATTTTCATTTAGAAAGTTTTTGTTAATATTGGATGGATTGGGATAAAGTGAGGGAGAAAGGACCGAGCTTTCTGGCCACTGATTTCAAACCGGCGGCTGCCCTAATTTGCTAGGGTTTGTATCTAAATGGAGGGTATGGTCCTATATATATAGGCAATATTAAAAACACTATTCACCCACAAAAATTCTGAACTCCAATCGAAGCGTGCCGCCTGACGTTTATAATAATTTACCCCTATTCCGAACACAAGGCCTAATTCAATCATATATGGAAGATAACTTTTTGAATCGAATTAAAATATTAAATTTTTGATTTTTAATTTCAACGTGTTTCTATCCCGCCCGACCAAATAGTAACTCCAAACGCTGCGAAATTTGAAATTCGATAATAATAAACTATTACGGATCAAATGGAACTGTTTTCGTCAAATTCAGAGACTATGGCCTGGAAGGCTATTTAACGCATCGATTAAATCGAGCGATTTTCAAAATTGACGGAATTGCTTGAAATTCGAATTTTAAAAACTTACCAACTCAATTATTGTTCAAATAGAATTTATATCCACATTAGAAATCATCCCGATTTATATTAAATCAAAATCCCATTATTCACACTATTACCATATATTGAATTTCACTATTAAATTAATTTATAAAATTCCTTTATCGACTTTTAATCTCATTCAAAAGTCTACTACCATCACTCTAATTCAAATAGAGTTTTAAATCAACTTATAAATCATTTCTATTCACATATAACTCTAGATTCCCATTTTTTGCCTAATTTTCAAATATTAAATAACCATTTACTGAATCTGTAAATCGCTATATTTGAAATTTTAAACTATTTCACTAATTCTTCCATATTCAAAATCAATTAATAATTCAAATTCAACATTTAAAAATTAATTAAATGTTTGAAACTAAGCGACCAAAATTACGGGTCGTTATAGGCATACTGATAATTCTATCAATCTCCCACTTGCACTTGGGGTCAATTATGGAACCTTATTCCAACATCTCTAATCGGTTTTCTCAAAACAAATTGGATCAGTCCCTTTGTGAATGTGTATGCTATTTTATTTCAATTATATACTCTGTCAATTAACTCTCTCCGACGGCGATAAACTATTTTATCATGTGTAACAATTCGAAATATGTCTCTCGACTTCTAGTAAGCTCTAATTTTTGGTACAAACTATCACTACTAGAATACTTTAAAATGGGGATGGAGCTTGGAGTCGGCCGGAGTCGGTTCCGTCGCCATTATGGAGTCGGTTGGGGACGGCGCAAAATTCTATTGAGTTTTGCGTCGGTTGGGGACGACTCAAGTCGGCTAGCGTCGGCTATTTAATTATTTTCCCAACCTAATTCTTATATACACCTATTTCGTTTGAAAAAATAAAAAACACTACTAAAATGGCCAAAAAAATAAAATTGACATGTATGATTATTAATATTCACCCAATGACGGGTCGCGATAGGTTAAATTGGTATTTTCGATGATATATGTTCGTGTAATTCGAAAAGTTATCGTTGTTGAAAATCTAACTCGCACGACCAATCGATGCAACTTTTAGTTGATCCGTTATACAAATTCGATAAAGGTGGTTATATGTAACATTTTAAAGAATTAAAATAATTTTTTAAAGCGTTGGGTAATCAATTATGAATTTTTAAATGTATTTGGTATAATAAAATTATATAAAATAAAACATGCAGCGTAAAAATAAATTCTTTGGATCTTATGTCGATCTAAGGTATTTTGGACATGTTTCCAGAATATGGTTAAAAAATACACGAATCTTGGGTGTCGATCTTGAATTTCAAATTTATGGCCGTTCGTGGACTTTCGAACAAAAAACCCTGCGTTCGAAGGCCGAACAACATTCAAACGAGACCAAATTTGAACCAGTGATGCTTTGTAGTGTTTTAATCGAATCCGTACGGTTGGATTCGCAAAAAAATCATTGAAAATAAAATCATCCAAGAAATATGTCATTTTCTAGGAGTTAGCTATAACACTTATATTATAAGTGTTATAGCTAACTCCTACAAAATGACATATTTCTTGTATAATATTGTAGGCGATGATTTTTTTGCGAATCCAACCGTACGGATTCGATTAAAAAACTACAAAGCATCACTGGTTCAAATTTGGTTTCGTTTGAAGGTCGTTCGGCCTTCGAACGAAGGGTTTTTTGTCCGAAAGTTCACGAACGGCCATAAATTTGAAATTCAAGATCGACACCCCAGATTCGTGTATTTTTAAACCATATTCTGGAAACATGTCCAAAATACCTTAGATCGACATAAGATCCAAAGAATTTATTTTTACGCCGCATATTTTATTTTATATAATTTTATTATACCAAATACATTTAAAAATTCATAATTGATTACCCAACGCTTTAAAAAATTATTTTAATTCTTTAAAATGTTATATATAACCACCTTTATCGAATTTGTATAACGGATCGACTAAAAGTTGCATCGATTGGTCGTGCGAGTTAGATTTTCAACAACGAATATTTTCGAATTAGACGAACATATATCATCGAAAATACCAATTTAACCTATCATGACCCGTCATTGGGTCAATAATAATAATAATAATAAATGTCAATTTTATTTTATTTATATTGTAGTAGTGTTTTTTATTTTTTTAAATGAAATAGGTGTAAAAAAAGAATATTTAAAAAAAAATATTGGCCGACCCTAACCGACTCAAGCCGTCACTAATCGGGTCGATGCTAGCCGACGCAAGCCGACTCCATATCGAGTATGCAAGTTTCAGCCGAGACCTTCTTCTTCACTTTTTTTGCTGAATTAAAAAAACAATTTTTTTCTTCCCCATCACCGATTCCGGCCCTCTCCAGCCGTCACCCTCCGTCGTCGTCGCCGTAGAAGCCTAAAACTCGCCAGAACTCGCCGGAATCTCCTCTTCTTCTTGAATTTGGTAATTTTCTAAACCCTAATTTCGAATTAAATTGTTTAATTAGGTTTAAATGTACATTATTGTGATGATAATTGGGTGTAGATATTGCTAATTTAGTGTATTAGGTTATTTTTAGTATGAAATCGTTGAATTTGAAAGTGTGAATTGGGAATAATTGGGTGTAGGTATTTAAAATTTGAAAGTGTAAATTGGGAATTGGGAATTTGAAAGTGTGAATTTGAAAGTGTGGAAGTGTGAATTGGGAATAATTGGATGCATGTCGTTAATGGACTAAATATAAGAAATGTATTTAATTAGAAGTTTGGCATGCGGGTTGGGATTTTACTTACAGTACTACGTATCGGGAGATTTATTCCCGATCGATCCCTTATATTTTATATTTGGATTGAGTGAGGACGACTTGGTCGTCGAGTGTATTATTTTAGTCTATCTCTAATTTATAAATAAACTTCTTACTTATTTTAAACTTCTTACTTAAAATAAGACAGCAATAAACATCTTAATAATATGCAATAAACATCTTAATATAAATTATTTAAAGGAAATAATTTATAAATAAACTTCTTACTTATTTTAGTCTATCTCTAATTAATATAAATAATTTAAACAAAAATAAGGCAGCAACAAAGCCTTTAGTCCCAAAAGGCTTTGGTAGATTAGAAAATACGATAATAATCACATAAAACTTCAGATGCAACTATATGCGTATAGGAATAGAAAAGAAATGCTGTCGAAATTTCTATAATATATATATGTTTTTAAATTAGGAAAAATGTTCAACTATCTTCTCGATCGTACCTGGATGTATGAAAGTCGAACATGAACGAAAGGTTCAACGAAAAAACATTTTAAGGATGGTGTACATGAATTTGTTAAATTCGCTAAAGCTAATAATGAAGAAGGTGGCACACAAATTCGTTGTCCGTGTCGTAAATGTCGACATTTGCATTATCGGGAACCAGATTTAGTTATTGTACATTTGTGTAAATCCGGTTTTGTGCCAAACTATTATTTCTGGGATCGTCATGGAGAAAAAATTGGTGCATCTAATTCTATAGTGCCTGAGGCTGAGGTGAATAACAATAATGTTACGACGAATCCAATAGTAGATATGGTGGAAGATGCAGCACGATCAATGTTCCCTACTGTTCAAGTTAATGATGTAAATGTCGAAGAAGAACCGACCGAGGGGGTGAAAAGAATTTATGATTTACTGGATTCTGCGAAAAGACCGTTGTGGGAAAGTTGTAGTAGCGGAACGGAATTGTCAGTTACTGTCGAATACATTACTATGAAATCAAAATTCAATTTTACAGAAGCCGGATTTACAGCAGTTGTACAAGCTGCAAATTGACATATGCCACCCAATAATCTGATGTGCGATAGTCATTATAAAGTGAAACTAATGTCTGCTTTCGGTTTGACCTACCAGAAGATAAATACATGTATAAAAGGTTGTATGTTGTATTGGAAAGATGACATTAATCTAAAGAAATGTAGAATATGTAATGAGGAAAGATACAAACCAAGAAAAAAAGGAAAGGAAGTTCCATACAAGAGAATGCATTATTTACCCATCACTCCCAGACTTCAAGGGTTATATGCGTCATCTGCGACAGCATCACATATGAGATGACACAGTGTGAGAACGCAGGAAGATGGGACTTTGATACATCCATCGAATGGAGAAGCATGAAAACATTTCGATAAGACTTATCCTGCGTTTGCCGTAGAGAGTCGTAATGTGAGACTTGGTTTATGTACAGATGGATTTTCACCATTCTCTCAATTTGGTAGTAAATATTCGTCTTGGCCTATTATCGTTACACCGTATAATTTACCTCCGTGGATGTGTATGAAAACTCCATATATGTTTCTTACGATTGTTGTCCCTGGTCCTGATGATCCGACACAAGGAATCGATGTATTTTTAATCAGATGCAGTTGGTTTAGAAATGTTCCGGGCTCTGGTATCAACGTGCACAAACACTATAAACTTATTGAAATAAACCATAAATCACGTTACTCAAAGTATGATCCTTTCATGTTAGCCAAACAAGAATTACAGGATTATTTTGCTCTGTATCCATCACTAAAATGAGATAAAGCAGACTGGTTGGCTGTTTTTAAAACAAAGGCAAGATTTACACTTGACGGAAATAATATTCCAGACGAAGCAGCTTATCAAGCATATCTTGAGCCAAATAATGAATTAATAATAACCGATGATCATGCTGATATAGGGCCTTTGAACGATGAATCAAATATTATAATAGAAGCATTTGAGACTTTAGAGGTAAATGACGATATAGAGTGCGAGACCGAGTCAGAATCAGAAAACGACGAAGATTGATTATTAATTAGTGATGATGTAATGTATATAAGATGGAAATTTGTATCGTTTGTTGTATTATGTCAATTCTAAAACATGTGTTAATGTAACGGAAATTCATATCATTTGTTGTATTATTCTTTTATTATTCTGCTGTGAGCTATATGTACGTGATTATTAATCAGGCATGTTTTCTAATTATGAAATGATATATGTTTTTTTCATTATATGAAATGATATATATATATATATATGCATGTTTCTAGCATATATTATGTCACATAGCAAGCGATCCCAAGGTTCACGAGGCCCTGCTCTTGGCGAGGGTAGTAGTAGTACGGCCGATAATCGCCAGAGAGCATACTTAGTGCCGAAGACCGATGGAGGGTAAGTATTTAATTTACTGCAACTTCATTATATTATTTAGTGCATGCTACTAGTATATTTATGATTTATTAACTAACAATATCAAAATGTATTCAGGGGTTTCGATTTACAACCGTTCGAGCCCATTCTAGCTGTGTCTCGCAACAGCTACCGTAGTAGGATGACGGACTTGTGGGAGCACTGGGATAGGATCCCACTTTATATCAGAGATGCCGTATGGGCTGACCTCTAGGTAAGTATAAAATTCTAATTAATTTGAGATTGGCATATTTGATCTTTGAAAATTAATATACAATTTATATAATTCATTTAAATATCAACGTGCAGGCGTTCTTTATTGTGGATCCCAAAGATCTCGGGATGTTCAGGACGCACTGGGAGAGGAAGATGAGAAAAAACTATAGAGGTACGCTCTCCAAGATGAAAGAGGCCGGTACAAAGCCAAACTGGATGAGTGAAAATTTGTATACGTGGTTTATGCAATATTGGGAAAGCGAAGACGCGAAGGTAAATTTTCTACTTTCATATGTCTGTAATTATAATTCGTTTAAATGTTTGTATAATAGTTAAATTATATAGGCGGTAGCATCGAGAAACTCCGCAAACAGGCTTAGGAATCCTACAACACACCGCAGTGGATCCAAGTCTTTTCAGCAATATAGAGAACAAATGGTAAATATAAAAATTATTATTTGTAATTTACTTATAACATTGTTTAGTAATATATATGTATATATGTGTATATATATACATTCTTTAATCATATCTAATTTCAGACGAGGGAGAGAGGTGGTGTTGCACCGTCTCATTTGGACATCTTCACCCGAACACAGGTCGTCGAGCATAGAAATGAAGATGGCGCGGTAACATATGAATGATCAGACGCCAAATCAGCAAATATCTGGGTATAAAGACTATAAATTTTTTCTCTTATTTAACAATACATTAAATTGAATATTCATCTTCTCAAAATTATATTTCTAAACACAGGAGAGATGCGATTAGGAGATTGCTCGCGTGCTTGCAGAGTCTGGCAGGGAGCAGTTGACCGTTGAGGAGACGGACAGGATATTCGCTAGTATTACCGACCCGCCGACCAGAAATAGACAATATGGATATGGCAATCAAGCGGTAATATTTATTGAATTTAATTAATTCATTAACCAGTTTATAATTTATATTGAATATTACGTATAAACTATAACTATGAATTTATTAATATACAGGCCGCGATGCAAGCCACTTACAATAAACAACAGGCTGAAGAAACAATAGCGGCCCTGCAAGCACAAGTCGCCGAGTTGAACGATTGAAGGAAGACTGGATTGAAGCAGCAACTAGATGAGGCGATTGCTGCTTACTTGGCAGAGCACGGGAATATGCCGCCATCACAGGGATCTGGCGCTGATGATGATTGGGGCGTGTGGTAGTAAGTTTTTATATATGTTTTCTGATGAACTTTGAATGTCTTGTATATTTGATGAACTTTTGGTTGAATTTTGTAAATATTTTGAATATTTGTGATGATGGACGTTTGGAGATGTATATTGATGTTTAGTGGTTCTTAGTTGGGCATATATGTGATGTATATTGTTGTTTGGTGAAGTATATTTGAGGAATATATATGATTGTGTGGATGGAAGGTAGAAATGGCTGTTGGAAATGTAGAAAAATGTACCCAGATTAGCGTCGGCTGGAGTCGGCTAGGGTCGGCCTATTGGTCGTATATTATTTTTACACGTGGATTGAGTTTAGCGTCGGCCGGAGTCGAGTAGCCGACTCGAGCCGACGCTAAACTAGGGGACGGACCCGTCCCCATTCCCGTCACCATATCACTTGGCGACGAGCTATATAGCGTCGGCATATAGCATCGGCTCAAGTCGGCCGGAGTCGGCTAGAGTCGGCTATATGCCGACGCTAAACAGCCTTCTCCTTGTAGTGTGGGAATGTCCCAAATCGATTTGTAAATATGCCTTATTAAATTGTTTAATATGGAACACATGAGTTCCTTATGCATTGGCAATAGGAATTATCATACATGTTATATTGGTTACAATATCGTGGTTTGTTTATGTATTTGATACATGAAGCAAATATCAAATCTAAATTGATATCACTAAATGGTTGTTTGAAGTGTTATCGTGTATTTATAAAATACTAGGGAATTGTTTACAGAAACAAAAACTCCTTATGAAGGAGTGTTCGGACTCAAACATCATAAGCGATATTGAGTATAATATGTCAATAATAAATTCAAGTGAATAATTTTGAAGTTGGAAATGTTCCAAATGAAAGATCGTGGTTGGGTCAATGGTTAAGTACATCGTCTTGACTAGCACCGCAATAAAAACAATGTACAGAAATATATAACTGCACAAATTTATAACTAAGCCGATTTCAAATGTTAACATCATTATATGATTACAATGTCATGATCACTATCTTTTATACTCACTATAAAAGACATCATTTACAATCCAAAATTGAGTATTAAAACAACTAAGGTTGATTTCAACATGAGTACACCATTAAAATCAAAAATGTGTTGTTTACCCTTTTAACATTCTTTCTTATGAACACACACTTTCTTTGCACTTTTATTGAAAATCAAAATATATGATTTCTATCAAAATACTTATTCAATCTTGATGCTTATAAAATGATACTTTTGTATCATTTCTTGGGTCATATCCAAAGACTCACAAACTCAATATCGCTCCCACTGACTTCGAGACATTTTTGGTTAATATGTGTGAACAACTTACTCTAAATCGTTATTTAGAATTTTCGGTTTCAATATATATGTACCAAAACACTAAGTCTTATCAAGCGATAATTTTGTGAGTAAATCCTAATAAACTTGAGCATGTTGAATACCGAATCTGTTATGCTAATTTCAACAATTGTATTTTGCGATATTATTCTTATCAACATTGCTTATTTAATTCCAACTCAATAGTCTTTCTCGTATGACACAGTCTCGGCTGATGGATCACATCCCTTCGGCTACGACCTCACAAAATCATATTTTGATAGCGTACTTGGAATTATTTTGGATTTACGCATCATACCATATAGATTCAACACTGTTAATGGTTTAACAAAACAATCAAGGATTATATAATTTCGACATTAATAAGAAACTCATAGTTTCTCCTCGATGCACGAGAATACTTATTAGACATTCTAATGCTATGTGTTCATTTGGGTTATTTAATTTCATTTCATCTCATATAATCAGTTCTATCTATGAAGCGTATCCAATTCTATTTAACTACCAATAATTCCTCAAAGAAATCCTTCACAATAAAGTTGGTTTATCTTGAAACAACAAATGTTTCTCGGTGCAAATAGAATAGGCATT
The DNA here is from genome assembly GCA_030737815.1 of Allium fistulosum. NCBI lineage: Eukaryota > Viridiplantae > Streptophyta > Magnoliopsida > Asparagales > Amaryllidaceae > Allium > Allium fistulosum. The sequence goes on along the minus strand of CM060904.1, from coordinate 1,183,848,810 downwards.
CATAAAAGCTTTATGAATTTCTTTATTTATAAAATGATTTGATTTTAGTTTACAAAGTTATGTTCAAAACATAATTATGTCATTCAATGATAGTCCTTTCCAAAATCCTTTTGAGGAGATTCATACAAGATCCCTCATAAACAATTATTACGTGTAACCTTTTGACTCGCATAACCTGCCAACTCTTTGGCCTAGGATACGTTGGAGTTTCTAATAAACCCTTATCTTGTAAGATTTTGTAAACTGTTATTCATATGAAATAATATTAACCTTGTGTACTACTCTTAAGTACATTACCTTATAGAGAGAAACTAACTCAACTTCACTCACAATTAATCGTACATTATCCAACTAAATTTGATTACTCCATATCGATGCATCTTTATGTATCACATGAAGGAGTTATTTTGTGATTGAATCTTTATTCATTTTAGGTACATTTAAAACCTTTTTTAATATACTCACTCATTTGATCAAATCAAATCATTTCTATCGCATATTATATTTACATTTGATTTATATTCAATGAGTTTACCATAGACATACTACATGTGTATAAAATACACATGTCCATGTCGATGATGACTCGTCAGTGAATATGACGAAGTACGTGGAACCGTTTTGGTAGTTATAGAATTACAATTGCATACATCTATATGTATCAATCCGAAAAGTTCATCCACTCTTATGATGCTCCCACTAAATGGGTGCATAGTCCTTTATTATTTGAGATATAATTAACAAGTATCATATGATTCAAAATAAAATAATAAAATTATTTTCTTAAAACTATGGCTTAGTTTAAAATTCTAGAATAATTGTAAATAATATTAGATACTTCTGTATTTTCCAATGTATCACTTTTGTTACGAAAACAAATACCACAGTATAGTTTTTTTTCCATAACGAATATTCATAATATTCATAGAAATATAGCTATCTATATTTTCAGTCGATAATCAAAAATAGTCATTATTTCATAAATAATGTTCGGTACGTTTTACAAAAACTGTTTTCGTAATTTGATGCAATTAATAAGTGCTATACAACATGCTCCCGCTATTTCCTCCATTACTATAATAACATACTAAATTCGGAGGTCCATCATTCAGTTAATGTAGATTTGTTTATTTCATATACTGCAACTAGTTTACCGTGGAGAGTTTTTTGATCATATATCTTGAACTCAAAGAAAAAATCTCGTAGAAACAATTTTCTATATAAAAATACATTTTGGAATAGAAATAATATTTCTCATTCCAGTGTTAAGTATCAATCACTATTATTACAATTATCGTTTCCATTGTTTCTTTATGAAGAAGAAATGACTATTCACTCTCTCTATCCCAACTATAACTTAAATCACATTTACTGTTATACATTCATTTTCCATTCAAAATGGTCAAACCATTCAAAAGAAAACTCTTACTACAATATCATAACAAACTCTTTACGAAAGCTTATTTGATTATCCTTAACTTTTAAGGGCATCAAATATGTTGCTCTTTACATAATCTAATTAAACTGACATTTTAGCGATCGGGTTCTTAGATCAACCTAGTAGTTTTGGTCTTGTGCTACAATTAATACAATATGATCTTTTATGTAATCAATCAAATTGAATATTCGATCTCATAGTATAGTTTATTGGCTTATTTTGAATGAACTATATTCATTGAAGTATTGTACATTACGAACTGTGACCATTTACCATATAACATTTATATGTGATAGTATATGGATCAAATATCCATCCATAGTAATGTATTGCTTTTAGAGTTCGAAACTCATAAAATGCAATACACGGTCTAAACCAAATTAAAACGTAAGTGATCATTTTACGAATGCATTAAGTAATTGTAAAAATTAGGTACTTGCATGGGTATAGAAAACATTAACATGCAATAGGCATTTAATAATGGGTATTATATTTCCATTTGTTAACTTTCAATTTTGTTTATTTGTATATGTTAGTTGATAAACGTTTTATCAGTCATATTAAATGCACAAATTTATCATTGTAGATAATTATAATATTATTTAGCATATGTTCTAACAATATTAGAAAGGTTAAATGTTACCATTTCATTTTTCTAATAAGGCTCTTAGTATATTTTATGTTTCACCAAATCCTAAGCGAAACATAAAAGTCTTTCAACTCATAGCGGGTGTTAGGACTTGTATGCCTTGGGATTCTGACCTTGAGGAAAGCTCAACAAATCATAGGCCCGCATACGATGGATAACTCTTTATCGGTTGTATCACATACAACTCCTAACCTTTGGTACCTTGTCCTAATCCCGCCTTTACCTTGAGGAAAGCTCAACAAGTAAAGTGGGACTATTCACTTGAACCTATCATTTCGCGATGGCTAAGTATATTGCATGTACTTTGAGGAAAGCTCAACAAATATGTACGGTTATCTTACCTCATCTATTTAATATATTAATAGTACTACACATAACATCCCCAGCTTGAGAGAAGCTCAATAACTAAGGAGTATGCAAGTAATCTATTAATATATAAATGATAAAGGACAACTTTACATTAAAGATTCGTAATCTTCAATATATTATATCGAGTGATATCGACTTATGCAATAATATGTTTCTTATGAAATACTCTCATGATTCAAGAGTTGGACACATCAGAAATTATGGTATGCGTACATTTACGTATGTATTGATTCCTTAAGTCTATTTAGGGTTCTTTAAAGTTCCACCTTTTGTTATACATTCATATTACATAAGCTAAATTATTATATAGCTTTTATAACTTAATTAACATATAATAGTCTTATGTATAACATTATATTAATTGAATCTTATTTAATTAATCTTAATCAATTAACTCTTTAACTAATTTTATATTATAATTCTAATACAATATTTATATTGGACACATCTATTATAACCTTTATAATGCACACTATAACCATTATAGTATGACACACACACACATCTTATACATGTGTATTTTATTTAATTAATTAACCTTTAACTAATTTATTCAATTAAACAGTTTTGATTAAATTTTATTAATTTCAAATTTTATCTTACATACATACATGTAAACTTATGTTATCCTAAACATTTTAAAAAAACATAACATATATCAACATATATAATGTCTGCATATATGTATTAATTAATTAAGATATTTAATTAATTCATTTTATTAATCTTATTAATAAATTTTGAATTTTGAAATTGGTATATAAATAATTTCAAACATTTTTGAAAATATTTGTTATCCTTCCAAACAATTTGAAAACTTATGTTGTATTATGAATTTTATAATTATAAACATGTTTTTATTTTAATTTTCAAAACAATTTTGAAAACTAGCCCAATGCCCAATTCAAATTGGGCCTTTTCTATTAGGGGCAACCTTTGGGTTCACTCACCTTTCAAGCCAGGCTGGTAACCAGGTGGACAGGGTACTTGATTACTCAATTCCAAGCCTAGCCATTACCTTTCTAGACACCGTACTTAGTAGGGAAGTTTAATTAGTTAGCCCTAACATGACTAATATAGACCACATAGGCTATTGGGCTCCGATATTATTGAAGGAATTGGGCCAGCCTGCAGCGTAAGAAATGTGTGAATTTCAATTTTTTTACCATTTTGGATCTTTAATGGGCCTGTGAAGTCTAAATTTCATTTAGAACTTTTCTATATTTATTTTAAATAAAATATTGTATTCTATTTACAATAGTTAAAGGAAAGTTTAAATAAATTTAATTTAAAATGTATACTATACCAAATATACCTAACATTTATTTATAAGTGTTAATGTATAGGGAATGAAACCTTTCATTTCTTTTCCTAAAACAAGAATTAATTAAGAGCATTAATTGTATTAAATGGAGAGAAAATCTTTCATTTTCTCTCGTTAGTTGAATTGATTGATTCATTAAATGACACTATTAATAATTTATTAATGGAAATATTTATTATTATGTCCATATGTATTCTAATTGTACAATTTGTAGTTTGAGATTTATTTCATTTAATTTTATTTATTTATACAAGTATACACACACATACACATACACACACAGATATATATATATATGTATGTATGTATGTATCATATACATATACATATATATATGTATCACACACACACACAGATATATATATATATATACATATTTGTGTGCATGTGTAACATCATAATCCGTGAAGGATATAACGTGCCCGTATATAGATGTTAGTATTTACATTGCAACAGACACATTAGCTTATTTTGTGTGCACTGTGATTTTTCCAAATATGTTGCTTGTATAATATGTCAAAAAGAAATACTAGGGTGTGTGTGTGTGTGTAATTTATTGAATAAAACAGTTTCTGCCATAACAAATTAATGTAAAATAATTATATGATAGTAATACAAGTTTTTAAAATTTTATAAAATATAAAAACACATTTTGGGCTTAAGATTAATTTTTCAAATTTTTACAGCTAAAATAATATTTATTATTAAATAATTGATGAAAGTCCGTAATCAAATTAATTTTTAAAAATAGGAAATCAAGTTGAAAAAATCTAAAATTTTCTTTGAAGGTATATGAGATAAATTTTGAGCTTAGGAAAATTTTCTGGAATTTTATAAACTGAATTTATATTTTTAATTAAATAATTAATTGCATTTTTAAAATAAATTAATTCAAAAAATTAATAAATTAAGTTATAAAAATATGAAACTTTATCTAAAGGCTCCAGATACATATTTAATCCATAACAAAAAAATTAGAATTTTCTAAATTAAAATTATATTTTTAATTAAATAACTGATTGCAGGCCGAAAGTAAATTAACTTTTAAAAATACTAAGTTAAGGTTATAAAATCTAAAATTTTTACTGTAATCTTACTGCATGGTGCAATAAAAAAAAATAAAAAATTGAAATTTTGAACCATTAATTATTTTAGTCATATTAAACAATTCACAAAATCATTAAATAATAATAATATATGTAAATACATATTTAGTAAAATATTTTTATATTTTATGATTCATAATAGGTACAAATCATCATAAAAAAATTTAAGATTAAATATATATGATATATAAACACATATACAATTATATATATTCATAATTTATAGATCTATACACATTTAGTATATATACATACATACATATATACATATATATATATACATATATATATTAATATAAATCAAAACTAAAACCTTTTTTTTAGAAAATTGATTCAACAATAAATCAATAAACAAAATATTATAACAAGAACATAACCAATCAAATTGTAACAAACACATATACCCACAAAAATCTCACATAATCTAAACAATAAACAGATCTGAATATAAACAAAGGATTTGGATGTAAATAAACTTTTATATGATAAACTTCAAATCAAAACAATGATAATAAATAAAAATGCACCTCTTAATGAAGCCTTTGAGTCCACATTGAACAATGATTTCTCTTGTAAGAACAAATCACAATCCGTCAAGTTGCTAATCCGGGATTGGAGACCTACTACAAATTAGTATTTTAAATTTTGAATTAGATTTTAAGATTTTAGGAATGATTTTTGAGGAAATTTTCTACCATTAATATGAGGAAGAGTAAGAAGAAAGTGGTAGCAATGAATTAGCTTATAATTAGGGTTTTGAGATTGGTTTTTATATGGATAGGACAAGAAAGTAAGTAATGAACTCAACCACACATCTCAAAACCGAATCACATATGTTGTAGCCACCTCCTATCTTTCTCCAAAGCAACACCTATCCTCTTCAAATATCATGAGTTGTAAGCCCATTTAACCTAAATTAAATATGCACAATCATATTTAACATATTTTGTTATCGATATCTCATATCAATCAATATATTCGTAACTTTTATAAATATATGCAATGATTTTATTTCTTAAATCATATTCGAATTAATAATTAATATTTCATAAATATTAATTAATTTATTTAATTTATAACAATTGTAAACTAATTAAATTGTTTGGTCTAAAGAGAATTCATCGTTTCAGTTGTGTGACTCTTGGGTGTAAATTCGGCTAGCGATTAACGTCGAACTATTCGAACATTAACATTCACAATCCACTTAGCAGGTGGTGTGATATTATGGCCAAATTTATCGCTTCCTCATTATAGAAAAAGTCTCATTTTAATTTAATAAGCGCTACCAGTTGTGACAATCAATTACACCAATTCTCTTCGTCAAAACTATATCACTTTGGACTTATTGAATTTGGTAATGGTCAAAATTCCAATATCATCCACATTCAACTCTATAATCCAAACAGAAAGTCCTTGTTCAATAATAACAATTATTATCAACCGAGCTACTCTGGCCAAAGATTTTAACTTTGGGTCGACCTGAGTTGACTGTGATACTAACCCCGTATAACTAAGAAGACGAATCCTCTCTTGAATAGTGCTTCACTTCCAATACTTCCACTTGACCCAACTATAGTCACTCGATGGACGCTATGCCATGATTTAACTATAATCAAAGCTGAGCTTTTATATTGAAGATTCACAGTATTCTCAAGTCAAAAGAACTGTGTAAATTAATCACATCGATATTTTATGTTTGATCTTAGTTATATTAACCAACAGAAACTACCGAGTGAGTCATTCCGTAGTTATCTAATAACTATTAGTACATAAGCCCTAGGTGCCCCCAACAGTCACGAGTAATACACTGCCCAAAATTTGGAGACTGTTACGTACTCTAGTCTCAATGGATACATCGATATCTAGTCTCGATGCATCTTGATTAGGAACATTTAAATGAGATATTTGTTTCATTGTGATAAATTACTCACTGTTACAATACGTTATAACTACTATAACAAAAAATACCATTTATGGATTTTCTATTAAATATAATTTTAATAAAATTAATTGATTAATATAACCACACTATATCAAATATATATAATAAAAAGAAAACGCCTTTATTTCAAACAAGATTGGTCAACGAGTTAGATATATGTAACAAATTACATAATTGCCTCCTAGGACATACCCCTAACTCTATCAAACGGTGGCCTCACGGTGCTGCTTTTGGGTGTCATAGCTGGTTCGGCATGCTATTGGTTCAGCTTTGCATAGGGAGTTGGTCCGACATGCTATTGGTTTGGTACGTTTCGGCTCGGCATGGGCCGCCCCTTATATAACCTACAACGCCTCATCCCATTGGACATGCTTATTCATTTTCCTGCTTTCTCCAAAACACGTGACTCTTCATCCCCTCAAGTTACCATTGCTGTGTACTGCTTCCCAAGCTTCCAATTCAACTCCAACCCTTAGTTAAAAATCAATTCGCGATTTGGTGAGCATTTTTCTTCCACTTTAACATTCGTCCCCGTGACTTGCATGACTTTTGGCTTGGCTCGGTCTAGGATCTGACGTTGTCCAGTTGTTTGTTGTTCGATGGTCTACTGTTCGGTAGTCCACCAAATAGAAGTGTGGTATTTTTTTGGGCATGCATACACACACACACACACGCTTACACATGAGCATTTACATCCATTGCACTAATACCTAAGATGAGTTGTCATTACCAGACAGGTATGTCGGACCGTCGCAGACTCGTTCGTGGACTGCTTCAGGAGACTTGGGTCCTTCTTCTTCTAGCTCTGCCCATCCTCTAGTACATGGATATGGACCGTTTGAATTTTAGTAAACCCCATCGAATCTGAGGCCTTGAGACTAATGGCCAAGCAACTTGATCACTTCGTGAACACCCATCGCATTCCTCGAGAGGATCTCCTTTTACCTACTCAATAGCAGCGAGCACACGATCCACCAATGGGGTACATAGCCTATTCCTGCTATCATTGCATGGTCGAAGCTTCGCCTTTTCTTCCTCTATGGATTGTAAGGTTTCTCGTTTACCTAAAGACTGCTCCTTTACAACTGCTTTTAAATGGTTATGCTATCCTCACCAACTTGTATTCCATCTTCATGAGGGAGTTCCTGGAGTCCCCGAATCACCGTCAAATAAGATTCTTATTGGCTATAAAGAGAAAACAAGAGGGTTCTCCTTTCATTTATCTCGAGGGAGGGAGTAAGTCCAAGCTAGTAGAGAACTTGTATTCCAAGTATAATACGTTGAAGAGGGATTATTTCTTTGTTCGGGATAACTCTTCATGCCTCCACCAATGGCATTCGAGATGTAAGTTTCCCTCCCACTTTGGTCTTATCTCTTAGTTTCATGCTAAAATCCAAACTTTCTCATTTGATATTCCCTTTCAGGTATTTGAGAGCTGCTGCTGGGTAGGACTTGAATGATATGTTGGAGAAGCTTCAACGAATTCCAAAAAGGACTCCGGGAGGTTGCTCATTTTCTGGCTGATGATAACATGAGACAACCTGGCCTATTGGCGGCCAAGCGCTCAATTGGGAAAGGAAGACAATCCTCCACTCAGACGTATGCTAAGAAAAGAACAGGAAAAGGCTCAACAACTGGTTAAATGAGTGGCGTTCATTCTTCGTAGCCTTCTGTTTCTGGTGATGCTCCAACAACCGAGATATCTGACAAACAAGCTACTCCTAGTTTTCCAAATCAATTTCTAAACCCCAACTCTATTCTCTCAACCTAAATTAATATAAAATAAGATCTAGCATTCGGAGGAGAGGGCTAAGCGAATTTAGTGGAGAAAACTTGCGACGTCAAAAGCAAACATAAAAGCTTAGGATAGAGGTGAGTGGGTATAGATTTAACAATTTATTTAAATTAATTGATTTTAATTTCTACCCTACGTTGATTTGACTGTTAATTCTGATATTAATCCGTTAAATTATTAAATTGGGAATCTGAAATAATGGATCTTTTTATCTAATTGTAATTGACATATGTAAGTTGTAAAACCATAAAACATATGTTAAAATTGGATTTGACTCTATAATTTTCCAATTGGAATAATCTAAATGCTATCAAAATGTCATAAAAATAGAACAAATAGATTATCCTAATTGAAATAAAAATTAAATGGATTAAGACAAATAATCATATGAAATGGATCAATTTGCTTAAAGCAAGTAATTTGAAAGATGTCTGGATTTCAAGCAATCGACCTAAGACTAGCGTAGGTTGACAGTCGTAAGTCACTATAGACTTAGACTGTTTGGGGCCATGTGCAGATAGGTGTATGAACCTTGTCGTTCTCTAAATTTCTTGATTTGCGTACACATTTAGGTGTTCTTATTTGAGGTGGCGGACTTAGTTCATGTTTTTGTATTATAGAGTAGGATGTGGAGTGTCGTTGAGACATGCAACTTATGTTGCGAAAGGTGAGAACAGGAGTTGGGATCGGATTGCCGGTCGTTAGTCGAGATGTTGGGATCGAATTACCGGTCTTTCGTTGGGGTGTTGAGAATGGAGACTGTGTCGATTATGGACATTCTCGTTGGCCTGAATGGGCGTAGAAGATGAAAGCTAGGTGGTGTCCAGTACCAGCAAAAGTTACGCTCAATAACTCCTTAGGGTACATAAGAGGTATTTTGCCGCTAGGATCGAGGGGTTGGGCACAGGTGCGTACCATGAGTCACTATGTGAGTTTACATGTGTGTTCTTTCTCTCTAGGCCTAGTGTGAGTTATAGTGGGATAGCAATTCCCCAAAACGAGACGATCGTTCGGTGAGGTACGATCTGTTGTTATTCCCATGATGTTAGGATGTAAACCTTTGATATGTGACCTTAGGTGCAAGGACACTGTACACACTCTATATCACCTAGAGTAGATTTGGAGTTAGTTATATTTAATTTCCTTGTTAGTCTTGTTCTTATTAACTAGACATATGTCTAACCCATTCCATTTTTCCCACCACAGGTGGACAGAGCAGCCATTGGCAGATCAATTGCTACCTTCAGATTATCATGCCTGGAGTCCAGTTCTACTTTATCATGTATTTCCTATCAGTAAATTTTCTCTTTTAGTACTTTGTTTGTGAGGGATTATTTTTATGATACTCCGATGTTGACATAGACTGATGGTTTTCTGAGACTATGATATTACGATATTTTGAGATCTGGATATTTTGATGCTTTGAGATTTTTATTACCGTTTTATGAAGTTATCCATACGTCTGGTATTATGTTTCCGCTATGATGAAGTTTGAATTAGATGGATTATTTCTTCTTTGATATCTTAGTCTCTGTGATACTGCTTTTGCCCAAAAACCGATGATCCGTGTTTCTTGGTATGGCGGTGTTTGGCATGTCAAAAGACATGGGTTGTCACATTGCCATACTACTAATGCATCTCAAAGACTCATCTAAGGGTTAACTAGCGCACCATCGATAAAACAAAATTTGTCTAAACATCTACTTTGAGGTATGTGCCTCTCCCATATGAATTCTACACTAGTAGAAAGCGAAATCCATCAACGCATAACCTAAGTCTTTGCTACCACTCGCTCAGGAGCATTGGTGATCATAGCCTATATGCTAGACTTGCTACTAAAGGCCAGTCTAAAAATACTACATAGCCCACCAACCTTCCACAGCTGACATCCCGTTTAGATCTAACCTAAGTAAGTCAAGGAAAATGCTCTTTTATGTTACTTAATACCTCTTATTGGAAGTGAAGCAGACCACATTTCCTTAAAAGTAATGGGCCATTTAATACTTCAAATCAAAAGGGAACCCTCGGTATATTTTTCCCTACCAATTCGCAACGCATATCCCTTTCACATGGGTCCTAAGTTTGGAGATGTCTCACATCAGTAGTAATTATACATAACTGCTGGTAGCCTTTAGGAAAAGGGAAAACTAGTATTGAGTAACTCTACTAACCTTGCATCCCAACCCACTAAACCAAACCAAACACCCAAAGTCTAAATGTTGGGCTAGGCCCATTAATTCACACTCATTCTAGACATATAATTGAAGCTATATAATTTCCTACCATGAAAATTATATTGCCTTCTATGTATATTTAATAGTATTAATACTTACTTGTTCACTACATAATTATTCATATTTTATACGCTTAGGCTTTGGTTTTCTTGTTTTCTTTTTATGTCTGATAAATATCAATTATCCATGATAATTAATCATTAATGTCAAAATTGGAAAATCTCTAATGATATTTATTTACCCTTTTCAAAATCCACCTATTATGCCTAATAAATTTCCACACAATCCTCACCGGTCCTCATTTAATTCCTTTAACTCTCTATTAACTACAAATTTATTGCCCGTTAAATTTACTGTTATTGTCCATAAACTTTGGAATTACTATTCCTTCCATTTTCAGCCTCCTAGTCCTATAATTATTGCACTATTAATAACTAACACGAATATCATTATAAATTATACTATATATTTTTATTTTTAATCGACAAGCGCGGTTATACGTATGTATAGATATTTTCCTATTTCTTACTATTAATTCCTAAACTAGATCATTCCTTTCCACATTTTTATTTATCAAGGCTATCCTTCCAAAAAGGTTTACTGTTGTAATTTTCCATAAACTACCAAAAAAGAGATGTTTACTCCATTTGAAATTTACAAGGAATTATCTCTTTTCTTTTAATGAAATAAACCGTGTAAACTACGAAGGAGAATATCCATACTTTACACATCTCTTTCCTTTCAGTATATTCATTGTTAATTCAAACGATGCACTTTTTCAACATATTTTTAGAACTGGATAATTTATTGAAATTACATGGAAATAGATACAATTAAATTATACCACGCTTCCAATAAAATAAAACAAAGAAATTCACATTTCAAGTTAACTAGGGCAACCTAGTTTATAACCCAATTATAAATTTGGAATAAACTTTACAACTCTACAAACATTCTATAAAAATAAATATTTAGGACTGATTTCAAACTTCCAAATTAGGTTGTACATAATATTCCTTTTCCAATTACTCATTTTATAGAATATGTAGGCAATAATCCTATACATTTGTTTTAAGCCTATAACTCATCAGACCTTATATAGGCATAATAAGTAAATAAAATTCAGCGATACAAATTTCAATGTTATAAATAAATTATATAATTTCCCACTCACCTTTCTTGCTTTCCAAATCTCCTAAATCTGAATCCATTCCTTTACCTGACTCCTTTCCCATCCTGACCAAAAGGAATATGTATAACAAGGTATATATATAAATAATATTAGAATTACAAATCTGAGAAGTGATCTAGAGTTATGGGGAATATAAATTTATAACTATAGAAATTTGCATTTTTCCGTAGTATTGATTCTCTTCTTTTCTTCTTCTCTTTTATATTCTGCCATTCTCCAATTATACACACACACATATAATTCTGTAATTTTTAGAAATTGAGGAGAATATAAAATGGTAGAGCTTCACTTCTTTGATCTGAAGATATGAGAAGAGAAGTGAGGGTTATGCTATTTATCGGCGCTCGAATCAAATGTAACCGTTAGATTAAAATAATTAAATCTAGGCTGCTGGCCAAGGTTCAAACCCTAGCCACGACCCGAAGATCAGTCAATTGCTCCCTTATAAATGGTTGACCATTAAAGATCGATCGGTCAAAGGAGGGGGTCGATCGATGGGACCGCATTTAATATAATTTTTTCCTTTTTTGTTTTAATTATTTTCACTCTGAAAACTTCAAACGCTGATAACTTCTTTATTTGAGCTTTGATCATGAAACTCCAAATATAAAATTTGCTCGGAAAAATTGCCACAAATACAATGGTGCAAGTTTTGCGGCCAAATTCCATTGTTTGCTCAAATTCCATTTTTTTAGCCTTATGATTATTTACTAATTATCGTAATTTACAAGGTGTTACACATGGCAATCCACTGAGTGACTATAGTTGGGTCTGTGTTAGAGCATTGGAAGTGAAACACTATTTAATAGAGAATTTGTCTCCTTGGTTATAAGATTTTAGTATCACGGTCAACTGTAGTCAACTCAAAGTCAATGTCTTTGGCTAGACTGGTATGGTTAATAATAAATGTTATTGTAGAACCAAAGATTTTGTATTTGGACTAACCAAGTTGACTGTGGATGATATTGGGGTTTTGACCCAAATCAAATTTCTTAAGTCCCAACGTGATATATTTTTGACGAAGAAAACAGCTGGAAATAATTGTTGCTACCAATACCACTTAAAATAGTAAAATTGAAATTTAATAAAAAGATATATAAGCAAAAACATTCAGCCAAACTATCACCCCACAAGCTAAGGTGACGTGTGAACATTAATATTCAAATTGTTTAATATTAATCGCTGACTGAATTTACAACTTTGAGTCGCACAACTGTAATGGTGAATTCTTCAACAAAAACCACATGATTTGATTAATTTATAATACTGTAATTAGTTGAATTAATTACTTTTGAGAAATATTAATTATTGTTTAATTTATTTAACGTTTTCGAGATTTTTGCAATTATTTGAATGCATTTATAAAAGTTATATTTGTGCATATCGAAATACGACATCATGTAACTTTAAATGGGTTTAAATGAAGATAATTGCATGAATGGATTTATGGAAATTTTATATCATTTAGTGGCTAGTAAATTTAGCCAGACATGTAAAGAGAGAGGTGTGGAGAGAAAGAGAAAACTGAGGGAATTGAGTAAGGAAGTTTTAATCAAAAGAATGGGAAAGGTTTCATTCTTATGATAAAAACAAACCACTCTATTTCCTATAAACATTCATTTTAATTCACTCTTTCTTCTCTCCTCCTAACCTTCCATGGCGAAAAATCAAATGAACATTTCCAAAATTTTGTCAACTCCAAATCAAATGCAAACATCAAATACAATAAATCAGTTGTTCATCCTTTCCTTACAAAGCAGAGCGTCGACCTTGTAGATCTAAGAAGAAATCTTTATTCAAGGTCAAAATCATAAGCTACCTCTTTAGTTAAACTTTTAATTTTATTATCATTTATATTTAGATAATTTTATTGTGTAGATTGGATTTTACGTATGTACTAACGAATTTATATGTGCATGTGTTGTCTTATTCAATTTGTATATTCAAATTGTTTAAATTGAAAAAAGGGAACATGAAAAAAAATTATAACACAAACTGAATTTGTTTTAAAGGTTTGAAACATAAAATATTTTTTAATATTAATTGAAATTGTATTAAAGATATTCATTTAAACTATGGTTATAATGTTAAAATTTTAAGGTTTAATTTATTAGCAAGTTATACAAAGTTTGAACAATTCCTTAAATAAGTGTTCTGATTCAAATTTTAAAATAGATCTATGAAAACACCTTTATAAAACCAATTGAATTGGTTTTAATGGTGGTCATTTAAAATATTGATCATAAGTGTGAGTGTACTTGATTGCATAGATATAGGTACACATTGACCACACACTATTTATAACGCTTGAACTATACACATATGAGTGTACTTGATATGTTTATTTAAACTAATTTAATTTAAATTAAAACAAAACACCTTTTTAAACAAGTTAAATAATATAATATTTAATTTAAAACTATATTAGATTGTATCTAATGAACCATTTAGACTTCATTGGCCCCAATAGATCCAAAAATAAGGAAAACAATTAAAGTCTACATAGATCCCCCACTTCCAACTATCTTGGTTCCTTCAATGTTATAAGAGCCCGATGGTCTATGGTGTCTAAATTAGCCATATTAAAGCTAACTTATTAAAGCCTCCTCATTTAATAGGGTGTCTAGAAAGGTAGTGTCTAATGTTGGATTTGGGTACTCTTGTACTCTGCCTAACCTAGCTATTAGCTTGGCCCGAAAGATAAGGTAAGGCTAAAGGTTATCCTTAATATAAAGGTCCGAACTGATTTTTGGCCTTGGACTAATATCCAAAATTCATTTTGGAAATTGAAGATTATTTTGAATTAAAAGATAAAATTAAATATAAAATAAATTTTATAAAAGTTATAAATTATTTTCCAAAATTGGTTTGAAAAAAAAATAATATTTTATGAAAGTTATTCGATAATCTAATTAACTAGATTAATTAAATAATTAATTAAATAAAGGTTAATTAATTAAAATAAAAACACATACAGATATATATATATATATATTGATGTATATGCATATATATACATAATGTTTAAGGTTTGCAAAATTTAATTTTTGAATTTTATTAAGAAATGTTTTAATTAAATGAACATTTATTTGATAAATATATATTAATTAATTAATAAACCAATATTTGTATATAACGATATATGTATATAAAACTATAAATTTATGTTAATATTCATTTTAAATTTTTTAAGATGAATCAAATAAAATTTTGAAATTTAAAATAATTTAATTAATAAATTAAAATTAATTAAATAAGATTAAAGTGATATATATATATATATACATACATAAAAATATTATATAAGTTAATTAAATTATAAACAATTATATATGAATTGAACTTATATAATATTAATCTATAAAACTTAAGTGGAACTATACAAAAACCCACTTTGGTTTAAGGAACAAGTACACACGTATTGTATGTATATTGTGATTTCAAATGTGTTTGACACTTGAATCATAAGGGTATTCCATAAGAGATACATTATCCCTAAATCTATATCACTCAATGTATATAAACATATACATACATACATACATACATACATACATACATACATATATATTAAAGATTATGAATCCTTAATATATTGTCCTATATGATTTATATATCAACAGATTACTTGCATACTCTTTAGCTGTTAAGCAAACTCGAGCTAGGAATGTTATGTGTAGTTCTATTAACATATTGACTAGAGGTTAGATACATGCATATATTTGTTGAACATACTCAAGGTATATGCAGTATACTTAGGCCACTACGAAATAGTAGGTACGAGGGAATAACCTCTTTTGGTTTTTTTAGTTAACTTAAGGTTGAGATTAAGATTAGAGGAATCAAAAGATTTCTATATTTTTCTCATGGTTTTGTGAAACATAAAAATCTACTGGGAGCCTTAGTAGAAAATAAAATAATAACATTTAACCTTTCTAATATTTTAAGGACATGTGCTACGTGAAGTTAAAATAATCTACATCGATAAATTTGTGCAATTAATATAAATTGATAAATTGTTCATTAATTAAAATACACAAATGTACTAAATCAAGATTGACAAAAGAAATATGAATATACACTTACCAATAAATCTTTTAATATGTTGTCACTTCAAGAACCTTGCAAGTGCCAAATAATACAACTACTAAATACATTTGTACCTCGGTCATTTAAGAGTTTATTTGTACGAGACTGTGTATTGCCTTTTATGAGTTTTGAAATCTTAAGCTATACGAGAATATGTATATATAATCCATATTTGATCACATAGAAATGTTATATGTTGAATTTTCGCAATTTGTAATGTGCGAAACTTCAATGAAATTAGTTCATTCGAAGTAATCAAGTGAACCATAGCGCGAGATCGTGTATTCAATATGATTGATTATAGTAAGAATCGTTTTGTGTTAGATGTAGCACTAAACCAAAAGCTACAATAAGTACCTAGGAATTCGAACATCGAAACGTCAGTTTGATCAGTTTGCGTACAATGCAACTTATTCGATATCCAAAAATGTTAAGGATGACAAAAAATATTTTTGTAAAGATTTCATTATGGTTTTGTAGTAAGGATCTCCTTTTGAATGGTTTGACCATCTGGAAAGGAAAGAGAATATATGAGAGTATATGTAACTTAGGAATAGTTGGGATAAAGAGAGTGAATGATCACCTTTGCTTCATGAAGAGACATTGGAAATGGGAATTACAAAAAATATTACAAGATACTTAATACGAAATGAGAAATGTGATTTATATACCAAAGGTATTTTCATATAGTAATTTTTTCCAATGAAAGTAATTACTCTAAGGTTAAGGCATTGATCTGAAACTCTCAACTATAAACTAATTATAGTGTATGAAATAAAATTCCATAATAAGTAGTTGAATGGAGCTTCATATTTCATAAACTATTGTAATAATGACGAAAATAGTAGGAGCATACCAAATAATACTTCTTAGTGCATGCATCAAGTTATGAAAAATTATTTTTGTAAACATACGAAATAATATTTGTAAAATAATAGTTGTCTTTGGTATTGATTGAAAATAGACATAGTTATCTCAATAGGAATATGACGAATATTTGTTATATGATAAAACTATAAAATGTATTTATTTTCATAAAAAACGATGGAATAAAAAATATAAGAGTATTTGAAATCCTATAGTTATTTTGGAATTATAGACTAAGCCGTTGTTTTGGGAAATAATTCTTTAATCATATGATTATTGTAACAACCCTGGTTTTGGAGATTACTTGTCAATATTAAATTATAATGGTAGTTGTGATTTTATATTGTGAATAAAAATAAAATTGGAGATTTTAAATTGCTTATTTGGAATAAACAATGAATTTTGGGAGATAAAATGTGAAATAAAGTTTAAAAGCTTTATTTTATTTGTTTGGTTTAATAATGAATGGAAAATGATTTTTATTTAGAGAAAATGCAATAATTTTATTAATTATTGCCAATTACTTCTTCTAATAATTTTTAAAGGAAGTATTTGATTTTTTTAAAAGGTTGTTTATTTAAATAAAAAGGTGAAATTTGGTTTAAAAATGAGTTTTGGTTATATAATTAAGTTTGAAATGGTTTGCCATATTTTTTATGCAAGAAAATAATTTTTGTAGAATTTTTGAAGTTAAAAACAAGGTTTTATTCATTTAATTGTGAAAATTGTGTATTATTGTAAAATAGAGGATTTTAGTAATAAAAATATTTTAAAAATAAAAATTAATCTTTTTATATGGTGGAAATATTTTAGTTTATAAGTATGTGAATTTACATACTTTGTTGTGTGAAAATTTGAAAGAAAATGGCTTTTGTTCATTTACATAGTGTAAATATGGCTTGGTGTTAATTAAATTAGCCTAACACAAATTAATTTCTTTTAATTGATGGGTCCAAGGCCCACTTAGTAGACTTAACCAACTAATTGAGAAAGAAGAAAGCAAAGTTCGTACATTCATTTTTTACCATTCCCCCTCTTCTTCCTCTTTACTGTAAAGGAAAACCCACTTTCCTCTTTCGAAGTAAAAACCAAAATCTCCAAATTTTCATCAAATCCTTGCTATAATTTATTAAATTAAGTCAATTTAGACAGGTAATCAACTTCTAAACCTAATTCCTTCATCAAATTTCAGTTTTGAAGATTATTTGATTGCTTGTAACTTTGTTTTGGCATTGCATGTCTATGTACATTTCATTCTTAGGTTGTTGAAGCTCTTTTGAGGCCAAAGCTTGCTCCTTTCCACCGATTTTTTCTTGTAGCTCAAGTATTTAGCAAGGTGAGTTGTAATACTCACAAATCCTAGCCGAGCCAAGCTCAATAATTGCAAAAGCAATCAAAAGTCTAGCTTTTGTTAATAAATTTTTGTTGTTTTTCTGTCTGAAATATGTTTCTTATTGCCTCTTTGAATAATCATAACTTTTGATTCCGGCAATGAAATGCGGCCGGATTTCTTGCATTTGGTTGCTTGCATGTTGAAATACATTTTTGCAAATTTTCATGACAATCTGAGTTCGTTTGCTATTTCGAAACTGCTGTCGAAATTGAACCCGCAGCCTGCTGGAATTTAGCGATTTAACCTTGTTTTTGTCCAACTTTGAAATGACGCAGATTCTTCGTTTCAAATTGGATTTGAGTGATTATTTTTGCAGATTGTATTAGGAGTGTTGAATTACATTCCTGCAAAATTTCATGACAATCTGGGTTCGTTTGCTATTTCGAAACTGCTGTCGAACTTGAACCCGCAACCTGCTGGAATTCAGCGATTTAACCCTGTTTTAGTCCAACTTTGAAACGACGCAGATTCTTCGTTTCAAATCGTATTTGAGTGATTCTTTTTGCATATTTAAGTAGGAGTGTTGAGTTACATTCCTGCAAAGTTTTATGACAATTTAGGTTCATTTGCTATTTCGAAACTGCTATCGAACTTGAACCCGCAGCCTGCTGGAATTCGGTGATTTAACCTTGTTTTTAGTCCCACTTTGAAACGACGCAGATTCTACGTTTCAAATCGGATTTGAATGATTCTTTTTGAAGATTGAAGTAGGAATGTTGAAATACATTCCTGCAGAGTTTCAAGTTATTTTGACTCAGTTAACTTGTTCAAACCTGCTGTCGAATTTTGAATCGTAGCTTGTTTTAAACGGATAATACTTAGTGTAATTTCCGTTACTTCGATGTTTTCTTGATATTTCTTTCTGGATTTCATACACAGGTATTATAATGTGTTTTAAAAATGTTTTTCAAATAAATGGTCTTTTGAAATTATTATTATAGATTATTTTTTTAGTATAAAAATTATATACACTATAATAAGAGAATGTGAAAGGCAATTTCTAAAGCGATTTCAAAACGTTCCTAAAACTCGTTTTCTTCAACTTAATTTTTATATAAAACACACAATTTTGCACTTCGAGCGAAGAGGGAGGAGAATTAAGTGATTAGATAAAATGCGTGCTATGAACACGTGCGTTTATCTTTTTAGTTAATTCCTAATCTATTCATTTGATCGTTTTGACCTTCGGGTCTAGTTTACCGATGAGATAAGGTAAACTTTGTACTGCTTTGAGTGTGGAATTGACTAACGGTTAGTAAACCGTTTAGTGTGAACGTGTGGTATGGGACACACGTTAACACTTTGCGGGTTCCTATCCAAGGGGTCTGTGACACATATTACCAGTTAGTGGTGTCCAGTACTGGGCCTTCAGACCTTCGCCACTATGGTTTGTTGCCTTTGGGTTTGTGCCTTTGGGTTTATTGCTTTCAGGTTTGTGCCTTCGGGTTTGTTGCCCTATAGTATCGCTTTTGGAGTTGGTCCTACGTCACCGCTCGAGAGATACTTGGGTTTGTCGCCTTCGGGCTTGTGGATCCTTGTTTATACAGTACTGAGCACGTTCATCTTTTGTTTCTTTGATATTTATATTTCCCTAGAGTATCGCCTTTCAGAGTAGGTCCTTTGAACCACACGATACATAGTGATTACCTTGTGGAAACTTGTGTTACCTTCATTGGTATTTGTTATTTGCCTTTTTGGCTTGATTGGGATATTCATATCCTTTGCTTATTTGAGTTGCCGATGATATGAGGCTTGTTATGATTCATCTTTTGTTAGATGATCGTGTTATCTCTTTTAGAGATTATTGTGGTACTTTATGACCTTGCATGTTCATTATCATTTAGCTTATCTAACTGATTGTTTAGTTAGCCTGATTCGTGTATTTTTATACTCGGGCCAGACCGAGGTGTTTCAGGTTAGGTGCTTCAGACTTAGCCTATTTGCTTTTGCTTCCGCATGGACTTTGCTTTCTGCATATCTGCTAGCCTATCTTATTTAGCTTTTTGTTGTCCTTATCTATTGACACTCTGATCTATGTATTATTCATTTGGACTCATGTATGAGTAGTGGTCGTCATACCACTTTGTTGTATCATTTTGGATTTGTACTAGAGATGTATTTGTATTTAAACATATGTATGTCATTCTGTTGTTCTGTGATGTTTTACATTGAGTTGTTATATTTTGTTCTGATAGATCTTATAACCATTATAGTTTTGTATTAAGTATCTACTGGATATTTTGATCCACATGAGAAAAAATATATATATATGCTGCATTTATCAACGTATCCAGTAGATAGTTAAGACAAGGCTATAGATGGTCGCTCCTATCCAGCTCTATTCTCCGTATTAGCAGATGGTATTACCTAGTAATACTCTTTGCTAATGTGGGTCTCGGAGTGGGGCGTTACAATTATGAATCATATGATACTAGTGAATTGTCTCTCAAACGATTAAAGACAAAGCACTCATTTAGTGTGAGCGACATAAGAGTCGGTGAACTCTTAGGATTGGTACATACGGATATACATACTCATAGGTCTAATGATACCAAAATAGTTCCAGGTACTTCATTAAATTCACCATAAATTATCGTTGACATGAACATGTGTATTTGATATACATGTAGTATGTCTATGATGAGTTCGTAGTACATAAAATAAAAGTAATAACATAATGGGCAAAAGAAAATAAAACGATTTAATTTGATCGAATAGGCGAGTGTATTGGAAAGGGGTTCCAAATGTACCTAAAACGAACAAATTCAATCTCAAAAGTCACTCCTCGATATGATACATAATGATGCATCGATAAGGAGTAATCGGGCTTTGTTGGACAAAGTATAATTAATGAGAGTGAAGTTGAGTTAACTACTTTCTATAAGAACGAGTACTTAAGAGTAACTGCTTAAGTCTAAATTTAATTTCATCTAAAACAAACTCCAAAAACATACAAGATAAGAGTTGTTGAAATAACACTTACATATCCTAGGTCAAGGAGTTGAAAAGTTGTATGAGTCGAGAGACTACACATAATACTTGTTTGTTAAGGATCTTGTGTGGGCCACCCTAAATGAGTTTAGGACCGATCAATATTGATTGACCAATTTATTTTATGAATATAAGTTTTGTGAACTTAAAAAACAAATCAGTTTTATATAGGTCCTTCATAAAATGTTTATGAAATTTATTTCTTGCACTGAGAGACAATTTTTGTTTTAAGAGATAACAACTTTGTTGGGCCAAAAATTGACACAACACCCCAATGAATCAAGAAAAAGAACAAGCAAAGTAAAAACAGGATGAGAAAGCTTGAACACGTAGATTTTTGGGTGGTTTAGCCTCAAATCACTACCTACGTCTACTTTAATTTTATTTCAACAGCTTTTGCATGAGTACGAACAAGTTATAATGCTTTAGATCTAGAAAACAAAGTAAATCTGAGTTTTGCAGTAATTCATGGCAAAGTAAGATTAGAGAAGAGAATAAGAGATCAAAAAGTCTAAAACTCCTTTCAACATGCTCTGACACTCATATTTATAGGCGAATCCATACACCGATGTCGTTAGCCGGTGGAAGACCAGGTAAGAACTCTGATCCTCACAATTAGGAAGGAAGAATGAGTAAATCTCGTAATAAGAATCATGTAGGTACCGACCATATTTTGCTTGGTGTTGCATCACATTTTCTTCCACATGTTCACATCTTCAAGTTTCCACAGGATTTATTGTTAAAATTTGCTCCCACAAATCATGTCAGTACCCACATGATTTGTCATATGCTGGACTTATCGTTTTATGAAAAGTACTAGAGTATTTCACCTACATACTCGAATGTGGGTCCCCCTCAAATCATTTTAGTACCAACCAAATCATTTCGGTGCCGACATGATCAATATGGTCGGTAGCAACCATATGTGATTTGCACCAATCTTGCTTCAACTTGTTATGCTCCATCATTCCACATTACCCCTTAGGTTCTTGATACAATTCATCGTTATCTTGAAGTTCAGATCCATCAAGAAGTTGCTCGGTTCGAAATGTTAGATAACTCTTGCCTCCTAAAGTATGCTTTTGTGAAAACAAAGAATGCTTTTGATTAAAACAAACAATCATATGATTGCAGCATAGGATTCCATAGTCGGCTAACATCATCTTGAAATATCACGTTTACCCCAAGAGTGTCCATTCATCATTTAAATAGTCGTTGTACACCCGCCGTTCGTAGCTCGGTTGGTTTGGGAGCTGGGAGATGGGAACCAAAGGACTGTGTCCGGGCAGGTTCGAATCCTAGCGCCAAACCATCAGTGGGAGTTTCAACGTTAAGCATCCGTGTGCGACAACTAAATAAAAGCGGGGTAGACACACGGCGTGGGGTTTACTTAAGTGAGTATCAATGAATGTACCATGATCTTAAGGTTCCCCATGATCTCAAAAAAAAAATAGTCGTTGTACTATTCATTTTTAGTAGTAAAGTTAGAGCTTTTAGTTTTCTAGAAGCTACATCGTGTCCCCAATCAGGAAGGCCTTTTTTAATTGAGGATCAAAACATGTCAGTAATGACAATAATCGTTTCGATATCGACATGGTTCCTAAGGTGCATTATATATACTAACACTTAGTAAAATTTTATAACCTTCCAATTCATTTCAGCATGCTTGTTTTTTAGTTATTGCAACCTTCAAGTCGCCGCTGCTACTTCCTTGCCTCTGCAGTCATCGTCATTAACTCGACCATCGCGTTTAATTTTAGTGCTATCACAGCCAACTTCCACTATTGTCCAAAACAAGTCGTCATCAACTAAATCGAAGATTCCTCCACCAGATCCCAATCTAATCTAGGTGGGTTCTAAATCTCGGTGCTACTAACGCAGTTATCATGTCATCGTTGTAGCGACATCAAGTCATGGTTGTTGATTCACATTAAATTGAGATTTATGCTCCACTTATCAAAATGGTCAAACCGAATAATTCAGTGGTGGGTCTCACAAGACCCAAAGTCGACACTCAATTTCCTTGGGTTTACCCCCAAAGTCTTTCTTCTCTCTGTTGCTTGATGTTCTCTCCATGTCTTCATAGTTTTCACCTTGATTTTTGTCTAGGTCTACCTATGTTCTACAAATGTGCTAAACTATCACATATGAAAGTGGAGCGATTAACTTCTGTTGAATTTCAGTTGAATTTGGATTAACACCTTGATTTTGATGAGATAATTTCACGAAATAGTCATATCCAATGCACTTCGGTGTCTAACAGAAAAAGACATTGATACTTCAATGCGAACATCACAGTCCTACGTTCCTACACAGAAAACTCTGTGTCACTCTGAACAACGATTCTGTTATCATATATTCTTCTATAATGGGTAAATTTCGACACGTGGTTTCATAACATGATGGAGCACATTCGTCAGCATGAGAGAGCTATCTACACAAATTATTCGCGTATACCATGCTTTGGACATAGGGAATATAATTAATAGATTGCCACTTCACACTACCTCAATCAATGTACAAAATCTGATTATTTAACACATGTCGACATCTATTGGGCTATGTACATCGACTACAGGGGCTTTAACCGAAGAAGAAAATGAAAAGACATACTTGATCACGTTTGTCACTAAGTTTTTCCAGTTCAAAATGACCAACACAAGACGATCTCCTCATTTTAATATTGGCACCAGCCCTTCCACTCTTTCGAAAGTGGGTGCTTCTACTGCACATGCATCTATTTCCACTCAGTCTGGAGCAAGATGCTTAATAATTCAATCAAAGATATTCCAATAACTCAGCCTCGTAGCCCATCCTCTCTAAGGGAGGACTAACATGTTCTCATGGTCTTGGATAATCCTCAATATCAAACACCTTCTAAACTGACAATTGAGGAGATCAAGACAATTTGCATCAAGCACGGGATCGTCCAAGACGAGGTTCTTCTACTTGTTCATCTTCAAAGGGATCATATCCCACCGGTAGGCAATATTGCCTATAATAGATATATGTTCCTATCTAGAGTCGTGCCTCCTTTTGACAGTTTCCTTAAAAAAAATTCTTCAAGAGCTCGGACTGGCTCCTACCCAGTTGGAAGCAAATGGCTTCGCTTTACATAGCTCTCTCTATATTATTTTCATGATGTACCTAGCTCATCCTCCTTCTTTCTAAGAGCTCACCTTCTTACTCAGCTTCAAGAAGAGGAAAGGCTCGCCTTCTCTGCTAACAGTTAAAACTTACAACTGTTGCAAGGTTATTAAGGTGCTCCATAACAAGTGTAGCTATTTTAAGAGCAAATATTTCTTCATTCACGGTTCGAAAGGCTTTAACTATCTCCGGCTATATTGCCATAAGTTCCTTCATCAAATTTCTTCTCCATACTTAGGTTTTCTTTACCTAACCATCTTATACTCTTTACATATCATTAACGGATCTCCTCGTACAGAAAGGTCAAGGGGTGAAGGTAAACCTCTATGAATAAGAAGAGGAGGATTGAGAGGTTAGAAATTTAGGAAAGGAAGGGATAATGAGAGGAGAGAATGTAGGAGAAGGCAGAGATAAAGCAATGGATAAAGGAGAAGAAGAACGAGAGGATGACGAAGACAAGGATTTCAATGCTGGTGGAGATGAATCATTTAGGGAGACATCTCCTGAAGACACCATGGTTGCCTTACCTCCAAGACCAAGATGTTTAGTGATCAAGTCCTCCTCGCTCATACTTGAGCTAAGTCACAATCCCGTCGAAGAGTCAACCCCTCTAGCAGGTGCATCTGAAAACATCTTCGATCTTTAAGCGATCTTAGGATCCTCTCTTACTTCCCCTCCAGTGGGCTAAATTTCGATGACATCCTTAACACCGGCCCCTAATAATTCAGCTTCCCTTTGGGGGACATTTTTATGACTGCCCAGGGTGAGACTCCATCATCGAGATGCCTCAAACATGGTCCGTTGGTTACTTAGGGAAATGTCAGCACTTCACACAGTTCCAAGATCACGACCATAGACACTTAGCACTCATTCTTAATCTAGTGCCTCAGTTCTAACATAACTCTTCTTCTTTTAAGGTACAATGGGGAGACAGATTTTGGGAAAACTTCATGCGAGCATAGACCAACACTGCTCCTTAACTACCGAATCGTACTATCAATACCCTGGCTCATATCAAGAGGAAAATTTTGAGAGAATAAAAAGAAATAAACAAGAACAATGAGACACAGAAGAAAGGAAATGCTATCATGATGAATAAGAGAGAAGTGGCGCCGAGGGAAAAAAGCACCATTGAGAAGAGCAAAGTGGATCGCGCGACCAATCCGGGTGGGACTACGATCCCCATCAACAACAATGTCTCGCTTCCATTCGTCCTAGCTTCTCATCAGGAGCTTCATCCATTGTCTCGACCTTTCACCACTACTATCTCTACTCCTTAACAATCCAAAGCTATTAGCCCTTCACAATCTGTGCAATCTCATAGGGCTGGCAAAGAAACTTCTACTCACCATGCAACTACTCCTTTACCTCCCCCCCACCCTAGAAGGCCAATCCATCGTTGTTACAACTACGATGCAAGTGGCTATACCAAGCTACTATCTTGAAGGGGTTATGATCAGTTGTAACATGAAGGACTTCCCTCATAGTTATGCTAACAAAGGCCTCGCTAGATATGAGGAGGTCGTGGAGGAGCTTTACAAATGGAAGAAGCTTGCTAAAGGCCTCTTTGATGAAAATTGGAATAACCAGTTAATAATTCATTCTTTCGATATGGAGAGGGATGATCATAATAGAATATGCGAGGACTATAAGCAAGCGTTGATTATAAAAGAAAGAGATGAGAAAGCAAATTCAGCCAAGTACTCCAAACAGAGATTAACCGAGATGGCTAGCGTTCATGTGAAAGAGACTCTAGTTCTAAATTCTCGGCTGAGGACTGCCCATGCTGCTAGTGTCGAGTTCGAAAAGAAGGCCAAAGAGAAAGAAGTTGAAAATGAGGCACTTCAAGATAAAATGGAAAATCTTAAAGCTGATACAAAAGCTATGAAAGAATCCAAAGAGTAGCTGAAGGCGAGTCTGCCACTTTAAAAGTCAAGTTGTCGATGTTAAAAAGGATAATGAAAACCTCAAAGTAAAAGCTATTAAAACTAAGGAAGAGATGGAAGCTACTGTTCATCAATTCTTTGCAGTGCAATAGAAATGAAAAATCTAAACTGGCTCGGAGATAACTATCCTAAAATACTTGCTGACATTTGGGAGGAAACCTTACAATGGGACAAGAGCAATAGAGAAAGGAAGGAAGAACTTGGATGAAGACAATTTGGCCTAGTGAAAGGGAGTAAAAGATTCTTGGATGAAGATAATTTGGTGGCCCTAGAGAAAGGGAGGAAGACCTTGGAAGTAAAGGCTGCAGTCGGATAGTAGGCGACTACTAAGGCTCACGCTGGTCCTAGCTCGTTGGATCATGTGGCTGATTCCATTTCAGCTCCTAAGGAGTCTCCAGTAGATATCATTGCTTTTGCAACTACCACTTCAGAGGGTACTATGACTCAAATGCCCGTATCTGTAGTTCCCAGCACTAGCACTTATAGAGGATATAATCTGGATGGCCTAGCTTTCTTTCCTCTAACATATCCTCTTGTTATGCCTTCACCTCACAAATCTCTAAAAGAAGGATAAATTGCAGAATCTCCCTCGAAGGACACATCGACATCTCAAGGTATATCTTTAGTCTCATCGACCTTCGATAAACTTCAGTTCTCGTTGGATGAGATCTCTAATCTTTAGCTTTATATCTATAAACTTATAGGTCATCCATCTCTACCTCCTCCACCACCAACTACTCATGCTTTAAGCTCAAGCACTATCATCATAATTTCTACATCCATTACTAACGTGTTCGCTCCTCTAAATCCTCTTACCAGCCCTGGCCCTGGAACTGACACATAAAAAGTAAGGGCATTGGAAGGGTTGGAAGATGTTGATGTATCTCTAGAAAAGAAAGTAAAGACTGTAAGAGCAAAGGACCCTGACTCCACATCTATGGCGGTGAGGTTGAAAATCGAATTTTCAAGAATCAAAGTTAAGATGGAGTCACGAAAACAGAAACCCCCGGTCGATTCTGGCAAGTTAACAGCTACTCCCAAGATCCTTTTCTTAAAATCAAGCAGCCTCAAGGTCATGCTGCTAACCTCTCAAAAGCTTCCGCCCATGCCCCTAAGAAATCCGATGATCATTCCAAATGGTCAAATGAGAAGGAACCTTCACCATAAGAAGAAAGCTATGAGGAGGAAGAGATAAAGGCCACTACAAGGAAGCGACCCGCCAAGCAGATCACAAGGGGAGGTAAGCGAGGAAGAGGGAAGTAGATGATCACTGCAGTTTTTGAAAACATTTTTCTTTTGCATTTTTTTTATTTTGTTCATTTTGGCATTCCATGTATACGGGCCGAAGTTGTGTAGAAGCGACCCTCGCAAATCTTATACAAAAAGCTATGTAAATAAAAAGACTGTTTTATGTTCAATCTATCTCTTATTTACAATTCTGCACTTTTCATTTATACTACCTATATATTTGCTTGCATGTACAAAATAATCATTTGTATTTCAATCACTTATATATTATTTATGTCTATGTATGTGATCGATACAATGTTATTATTTACTGTAATTTTGTACATACAAATAATTCTCTACAATTTCCTAATTTCATTTCATTACTCGGTTATATTTATCATTGCCAATTTACTTTTTGTTTCGCCAAACAGAACTGTTTCATGTGGCCAATCCCATTTATCTTCGACCGAGCGTATTTTGCTTAACCATAAACAAATCTATGTTTCTTTAACCAACTCTAGGGCATAATAAGTACAAACTCAGAAACCTAAATACAAATAGCACAATAAAACCAAAAGTCAAAATATAAATTTTATAAATGAATGTCCATCAACAAAAGCATACGTTTACATTACACGACAAATATCACGAAGGCTCATAAAGAATGGATCCTTTATAATACTCAAAGACAAATCTATCCTTATTAAACTTGACTTTATCCAAGGGAAGTGAATTAATAGTCAAACGAGTGGTATTAACTTTGGGTATTTTCCAGCATTTTCCAAGTTGTGGGTCTGATCGATGTTCATCTAGATATCTCTTGTGGAGCCACCTAACTAAGACCATGTAGTCATTGCCCATGAAGGAGAAGTTGACCTTGGGAAATTTGACATAAACTAAGTAAAGGCAATCCATGAGCTTAGTTCTATCCTTGATAAGCATCCAAAAGAGGGAAGTAAGCTCTTTGCTTTCTTTACGATATTTAATTGATGAAAACAGGATTTTAAAAGTAGGGGATGAGTCGTTTACTCCTAAAGCCATCTAAGCACTTGAGATGTTTTAGGAGTTTCATATTCTTGTCGTTGGACTCATTTAAGTCTTTCAAAGTCTATCCTTCTCTGTCGAGCTTTAAAATTTCATCTTTATTTTTATATAATAAAATCTCAAAGTAATTTCTATTTTCCTCTATTTGGTTAATAAAAATGAAAATATTTAAGATTCTATAAAATAGATTCAGGATGAACAATACCTAAAGAGAAGGCATTGAGGGTTTTGGCTTTGAAGAAAGAGCCTTTATGGTGTGGGAGGATGAGCAACCAATTTTATCTTGACTAAATGAAGCAGGACCACTAAATGGATCTTTAATGGGTATAGTGCTTTCGGTTTTGGGTTCAATGTTAGAAGAAGGAAAATCAGCAGTATGATCTAACTCATGAGTAGCACCATGATCCCTTAAACCATTATTCCCTAAATCATCATCCTTATCTTTTCTAGGAAAGTCATCCTTGGAATTATTATGAACCCTTATCATCTTCACTATTGCTGTCATCATCGTCATCATCATTAGTGTCTTCTCCTTCCTTATTTTCTTACTCACGTCGTTAGATATAGGATCATCATCTCCAATCTCAGATAAATCACAAGAAATCCAATCAAGAATGATGTCAAATTTCTTCTTATAATTGACCCCTATAAAGCGAAGAAAAGGAAAATCCAAATATGGGCATTGACCAACACCATCCTTGTATGTTATAAACAGAGTTTCTTTTGAGCTTTAATCTTCCCAAATGTGAAAAACATTTTGCAGGAAAGAAGAAATTTTGGTTTTGGCATCATGTAAAGCAGTTTGATCGTTTAAGTAAAAGATTTTTCTTGACTAATTTCATCTCAAGAATGGCCACCTTAGGCAAACCTTCTTAAGGGTCAATGGCCTCAAGCTTAGCTTGCTTAATTTCTTTATGAGATAATGAAATTTTTTTTCAAAAAAATTCAATCTCTCTTCCAAATCATAGGTTTTCTTCTTCTCCAAATCCAACGAAGTTAAGATATGTACATTCTAAGCGGTTAAGGATTTGTTGTCAGATTAAAGGTTTTTTATCTTGTCCTCTAAAGTTTTTATCTTCCAAGACAAGGAACAATTTATTTCATGTAACTGACACGTCCTAAGAGGAAGTTAAAGAGGTTATTGGAGAAAGAACACATGTTTTCCAACCTAAAAAGCAAAATGTTAGAACCAAAATGGACATTAATTTGATATGTTAAGAGAAAATAAAAACATACCAAAATAAGTTATTGTAAAAGTTGAATAAGTATATCGTTTAAGAAAGCAAGAGGGGGTCTGATTGTCCTTGGAGAAGAAATAATAGGGGAATAGGGGATAGGTGCCATTAATTATTCAAAATTGGGAGGAGCAGAAGCTTCTACACTGGAACCAGACAAGGTAACATTAGGAAAAAGTGGAAAATAGAGGCCCAAATGTTGATGCAAGAAAGCCAAAGGGTCCTTTGGATGAGGAACTTGTGACATCAATAATGGGTTTTTGAGAAGAGAGAGTGGTAGGAACTATGGTTGTAACGACATCTAAAGCGGATGCAACTATCATTATTGAAGAAAGGTTGTCTACTCTAGACTTTTTGAAAGGGGGCTCAAAAGAAATTTTTTGGTTCCTAGATTTTACACTTCCGAGACTTAACTAATAAGAAAACGTCATCCATTGTTGTAGTAAGGGACATGGTTCCCGCTGTTGAAGAAGGAGGCAAAGGCAGCCTATCGGAAACTCCTATGGGTTAAGTGGATTTATAGAATCCTTGTTGGTTGACAAGCAATCCAGTTCAACTACACTAACATCTAAAATAGCAATAATAATAGATGAAGAAATGATAAAAGATAATCATCATGTATAAGAGTGAATTTAGTAAGAGTGTCATCAAAACCTAGAGAGTATCCAGGACTACAAGAGGATGAATACGTGGATTGGAAAATTAATTGAAAAAATGTCAATCTTTCTAGTAATAAGTGATGAAGAGCAATATTTATTCCTTTTTATGATAGGAGGTTCACCTTAAAAAATGGAGGGGCTGAACTAGAGAGTATTTCCTCATCTTTTCTTCAGTAAGGAGTCTCAACCGACTCCTAGAATACTTAATAGCATCCTCCAGCTTATCAACCTTTGCCAATACTCAAGGATCAATCACTTTCGAAGCAGAATCTGGAAAATATGATGTTAATATATTGTTGTAATAATAAAATAAATAAAATATGAAAATTAATAACGTACTGGGAGAGAAAAGTTTCCAAAAATCTCTGGAGAAAAGCATCTCCCAAAAAATAACGACAACTCTAGTCTTTGGTTTTATTAACAGAATATGAGATCAACCCCTATTAGCAGAATAGAGGATAAAAATGGAACCCTCTAGCTGGTATTTAACCTTATGTAAGTTATTGAGAGAACATAAGGTCGTTGGAGTCAAGTCCTCCATTTTATGCTCCTTGAACAGAACATAGAGAGAGTGAATGTAACTATAAGAGTAAGGAGTAAGCTGAATAAGGGCAATCCCAAGGGAAGATAAAATCCTAGTGATAATGCCATTTAAAGGAAGATAGCATGAGTGCTAGATGTGGATAGGGATGAAAGAAAAAAATCCGTTGAGAGGTATATTAGTGGGACTGGGAACTCTAGTATCAACTCCAAAAATTCCAAAATGATGAAGCAGGAAGTCTATTTCCTACTGTTTGTTGAAGTAGGACTAACTATTTGTATAAATCATTTTTACTAAGTTTAAGAGTGCTAGGAGATTTCTTGGCAGATCCTCTTTTGCTCCTAGACATGTACCTAAACCAGTGAGATACAAATATGTTAATAAGTAAAGGTAGGGAAAAAGGATAAGTTATAAATTCAAATCTTCAAAATACTAATCTCAAAATTACTAAGGCTATGAGTTTTAAAAAACCCCATCTTAATATCTCATAATGACTTAATAAAAGAAGCTATCATAAAATAAATTATCAAGCCATCACACAATGATATTGCATGTTGACATCGCATGTTGATATCATATGTTGAACTAATGAATGAATTATTGCATGGTGAAAATAAGAACTACCGCATTACAAGTTATTGAATGTTGATATCGCATGTTAAGCTAATGAGTTATCGCATAGTAAAATGATAGGGGATATCGCATTATGAGTTAAGGAGCTATTACATGTTGATATCGCATGATGATATCGCATGTTGAACTAATAAATTATCATATGTTGAAATAATGGGAGCTATCGCTTTACAAATTATTAAATTATCGAATGTTGATGTCGCATATCACATGTTGAGTTAATGAGCCATAGCATGATAAAGTGATAATAGCTATCACATTTGATGTCACATGTTAAACTAACAAGTCATCGCATGTTGAAGTAATATATTAAAAATTAGAGTTGTCACGCACCAAAAGTAAAGTGAATATTAGGTTATAAGACCCAAAACAGAAGTAAAAATCATATAAAACAAATTTGAATACTTGAAATCAAGCCGATTTGAAAATCTCTAAATCAACGAAAGACATGAGATTAAAATTGAAAATCGGGAAATAATAATAGTAAGAAAAACTGATTACCTTAAGAAACTCAATTTGGGAATTGAATTTTTCTAAGGAAGTTGAGTTTAAATTGATTTTAAATGAACTACCAAAAATAAAAGAGGAAACAAGAAGAGTATTTATATGGGAACAAGACAAGCAATCTAACCGTTAGTTTATAATAAGGAAAAATTTCACGTCTAAGATTATAAATTTGAGAGACATGATGAATTTGGTTGGATGTTTATACTAAAGTATAAAATACATCTATCAAAAGGGAGGGGGACAAATATTATACCTAAAATTTTAAGCTATTGTAGGTTGATGAAAGGGCCATCACATGTTGAAAGGTTGAAGCTATCATAGGTTGAAGAAAAAATCATCGAAGATTGAGTAATTGGATTTATCATAAGTTGAGTTACTCACAAGTTTAATTGTTGAGCTATCGCAAGTTTAATTACTGAGCTATCGCAAATTGGTATGAATAAGCTATCGCAACTAGATAAAGACCATCACATGTTGAAGCAATGAGAAGCTATCGCAAGTCAATAGAGGCTATCACATGTTGAAGTAACAGGAAGTTATCGCAAGTTGATATAGGTTGTCGCATGTTTAAGTGATAATAATCTATCGCAGGCTAAAGGAACTTAGGCTATCTCATGTTGAAAACACCAAGGCCAACACAAATTGACCTGTTGAAGCTATCACAAATTGATGAAAACAAGCTATCATTGATTGATGGAAACAAGCAATTGCAAGTTGAAGGAGTTGAGCTAAATGATAAAGAATAGTTATGGTAGGTTAAGAAAGTACTATCGCATGCTAAGAAAACTACTAGTAGGCAACACTCTGATTAGCCATATGGCAAACCCTGATTGGTCCAATTAGATGATCGTTATCATAAAGATATTGGAAAGGAGTTGTGCCGGATGTCAAAATGACATTGTGCTACGAAAGAAAAATATTTAACCATCCATTTCTAATGAACGTCATATGTCAAAGATCTAAGGGCCCAAATTCTCTATAAATAGTCGTGCACCCCTTACTACGAAGGGGGTGAATTTAAAATTGTACTTCTTTCTCATTTTCATTTTTCTTAAGCATAAATAAAAATGCTTGACTTTAGGACTCTAATGGCTGATTAGTTCACATTTAAATCTAGACCTTATGACTTAGTGCTTGAACAATTGCCTATTTGCATACCTGACAATTTTTGAACATACCGACTAACATACTTGCCCGAGAGTCTGTTCTCTTGTCGAAGTATCACTAACTTTTGTGGACTAAGCATATAAGCTAGTACCAAATTCTGACCAACACATGGCTGCTAGGGGCACCGTAAGGTTTCATACTAATAGTTATTTAATATCTATGGAGTGGCTCACTTAAGATTTTCCTGTTGGTTAATTATAACTAAGGTCATACAAGAGATCTTGAAGTGATGATGTTACATGGTTCCCTTGACTTAAAAATACCATGGAACTTCAATATTGATACTCTACATTGATTATCTTTAAATCATGGCATGGTGATCCATCGAGCGAATATAGTTGGGTCTGGGTTGAAGTTTTGGAAGTGAAACGCTATTCTATAGAGAATTCGTCTCCCTGTTATAAGAGGTTAGTATTATGGTCAACTGTTGTCAACTCAAAGTCAAAATCTTTGGCCAGAGTAGTATAGTTAATAATAAATTTTATTATTGAACAAATGATTTTGTGTTCGGACTAATCGAGTTAAATGTGGATGATATTAGAATTTTGACTAAAACCAAATTCTATGTGTTCTAAAGTGATATAGTTTGATAAAGAGAATTAGTGTAAATAATCGTTACTGCTAGGTATCACTTAAAATAATAAGATTGGATTTTACCAAAAAGATCGTGTAAGCGATGAATTCGGCCAAACTGTCATACCACCAGCTAAGGTGACGTATGAACATTA
The DNA here is from genome assembly GCA_030737815.1 of Allium fistulosum. Classification (NCBI taxonomy): domain Eukaryota; kingdom Viridiplantae; phylum Streptophyta; class Magnoliopsida; order Asparagales; family Amaryllidaceae; genus Allium; species Allium fistulosum. Next base: position 1,183,814,584 of record CM060904.1, on the reverse strand, counting down.
ATGTTTGAATTGTTCGATAGTACTCGCTGACAAAATTTACATCTTTGAGTTGCACAACCGTAATGATGAATTCTCCAATAAAGCACAAGATTTAATTAATCTCTAAAATATTTTAGATTAATTAATTCTTTGAGAAATGGATTGGTATTATTCTGGATACCGCAAAATCATTTGATTCGATCTAATAAGTACCTTATGTCAGAATTGAGAAATTCTATGGCCAGAATCTTTAATGTTCTCTTATTTATCACCTGTGTCTACAATTTAGGCAGAATGCCATCGCCTATGGTACTAAGAAATTGAAAGAAACCTTAAAAATGAAAGAAATCAATGTAGAAACAACTTACGAAATGAAGAAGACGAAACAGGAACAAGTGAAGAGGGATCCACTAAAGAAGACAAAGATAGCCTGGTTTACGAAGATTCTTATCTCGATATCCATCAAGATAATTGGGAATTGGGAAAACTTAAAGAAGAGAAAACTTATTTTTGTTTGAAAAACATTACTTTATTTATTTGATTTTTTGGAGTTGCTTGCTATTATTTGAATGCATTTATAAAAGTTATATTTGCACACATTGATATACGATATATATATATGACTTTAAACAGTTTAAATGAAAGATAATTACATGAAGGCATTTATAGAAAATTTGTTCAATTTGATGGCAAATATTTTCAGCCAAACGTGTGAAGAGAGAGGAGTGGAGAGAGAGAGAGAGAAAATTAAAAGAATTGATTAGCAAAGTTTTAATCAGAAAAGGGAAATGATTCATTCTTTCAATAAAAACAAATCCACTAATTCATTTCCTATTGACATTCATTTTAATTCACTTTTCTCTTCTCTCCTTCTTATCTTCAAATCATATGAATATTTCTGAAATTTTATCAACTCCAAACTAAATGCAAACATCAAATACGAAAAAAATAAGTGATTCGGTCTTCTCTTACAAAACTGAGTGTGGATGTTGAAGATCCAAGGAGAAATCTTCATTCAAGGTGCAAATCATAAGCTACCTCTTTAGGTATTCTTTTAATTTTATTATCATATATATAGACACACACACACACACACCATTTGATTATGTAGATTAGATTTTATATATGTATAACGAATTTATATATGCATGTGTTGTATGTTTCAATTTGTATATTCGAATTGTTTAAATTAAAAAAATGAAACGTGAAAACAATTTTTTTATAATACCAACTTAATTTGTTATAAAGGTTTGAAACACAAAAACATTTTTTTAATATCAATTGAATTTTTAAAGGTATTCATTTAAAACAATGGTAAAAGTTAAAGTTTTAAGGTTTAATTTATTAACAAGTTATATGAAGTTTAAACCATTTCCTTAAAAAGTGTTTTGATTAAAATTTTAAAATAGATCCATGAAAGAATTTTTATTATAAAAATTGAATTTGTTTAAAGGTGTTCATTTAAAACAATGATTACAATTGTTAAAGGTCATATCTAACAAGTTATATAAAGTTAAAACAATTTCTTTAAACTAGTGTTTTGATTAAAAATTTAAAATAGATTTTGATTAACAACATAGATCTAATTTTGAGTTCTTCTAGATTTCAAAGTTTTAATTTTAAATTTCAAAACACATAAAATTAGCCATAGCCTAAATTTAATTTTTTTATGTATAAGGGTTTAAGTGTTTGAATGTTGATTTGAAATGGCATTGAATGAATGAGTAAAGGAAGGAGAAAAGTCCTCAACATTTTCCTCTTCTTAAATACTTATCAAACTAATTAATTTCCATAGTATAAATATAAGTAAACTATTGTCAATTAGTACAAATTATTTTATAACATATTTTATATAAGTATATGTAAACTATGTATGTGTATGTATATGTATGTTATTATTATTTTATATGATTTCAAAATAAAATTACTACCAACAAAGGCACATATAAAGGGTGAATGTGTCCGTTGCGGTGTAAATCCCAACACATGTTCACCTACACGTTAACCATGTATACTTTATATGTTGCATTGCACTACACACATTTGAGTGTATTTGATAAGCTCATTATAATATATTTAATTTAAATCAAATTAAAACTCCTTTTTAAATAAATAAAATTATATAAAATTATATATAAAACTATATTAATGTAACACCCCACAATTTTAATGATCAAATGTTTAAACGAATAATTTAAATATTTAATCGTTAAGCGATGGAATGCCTCTTATATTAGATTTTTACAAACAAGCGAATTAGGACTCGATACATCCATGGTTAAGTTCTCTTTTTTAACGCGAGTAAAATGAGTACAAACTTGACCATGTTTGGAGTCGATGGATTTCAGGGATGAATAGTGCCTGATGAAGAGAATTGTTCAAAGCCCAATAGCTTGCCCTTAACTTAGCTTATATTTTGCGAAACTCTTCATCCATGTTTCATCACATGTCCACTTCCTCTTTTACCTCCTAACCATTTTTCTATTCTTACCTTAAACCTAAGTCCTAATCAAACCAAATCCCTTCATAGAAAATTCCTAAATTCATGGAAAAATCATTACAATTCTAGCTAGGGGAAGACTCGACATCTCATAAAGTATTGGAGCTCGATTCGAAGTAGAGAGCTTCATCCAAATTTTCAAGAGAAGCAAAAGTAGAATTTTTTTGATTCTTGTTACTTCTGTTTGTTAGTAAGGTGAGTGGGAATGTTTTACCATATATTATAGAATTTATTTCTATTTATTCAAATTGTGTGATGTATGAAATGAATTTGGAATTGATTTGGAAGTTGTGTGTAACTTCATTAAACCTGTATGAATATATTTCCACTTGACTAAACACTAAAAGAGTTAAGTTTAAAGCTTATGTTAGCGATTTGAGAAAGTTAGCAAGCTTAGAATTGGAATTGGGGTTAATTGAATGATTATATGAGATGTTATTAGTGACTGGAAACTAATTACATGTGATAACTAAGGGCATGTCATTAGTTAGCTATAGTTAAACTAATTCATATGATTTTAAAATTAGTTGGTAAGCTAAATTAACAAGTTTTGAACTCTACACTTATTATTAAAGTGATTAGAGGGTTAATGAAGCTAAATTGGTATTTAATTCATTGTCTAAGTAGAAAATTATTTATAGGCAAAGAAGGTATTTTATAAATGATATGATATTTTATAGAATAGTCTATGGAGTTCAATTAATATTTATAAAATGGTTATATGATTTTATAATTGAGTTATAGATTTTATAAAATAGTAATATAAAGTATACTTAATTTCAAGTTAGCCAATTAAGTATTTGAAGACTTAAAATGGATATATAATCTAACGAGAGAATTTACAAAATTGAGGTAAGATTTTATAAAACAGTAAGAAACCATATTAGACTTTTATTGAGAAGATTCAGTAAATAAAAGTAAGAATTGATTAAGTAATAGATGAATTACTTATTTAAAATATACATGTATGTATATGGGTAGTGTATTTGAAGATATATAACAACTAAAATCTTGTGTGAATTGTAGTTAGAATTGTTGTATGTTTGGTTATTTATATACGTTTACACATTGTTTGATTATATAGAAATATTATTGATTACAAATCCGTTGTAGGCATTTCACGTAGCCATAATGACTATCATGTGCGCTAAGTTGTGTGAGGGTATACCAGGCCGAGCAATCTTCCCGGTGAAGTCCAAAATGAGACTTGTGTTTATGTGTACGTGTGTGCAAAAGCATGCATAAACAAGTGTATTGACAACGTATAAGCTACGTATAAGGCGTGGAGGCCGAGTATGTCATTTTGGCGTGTTAGAGGAAGCTGGGTCGTTATAATCGTCCGTTGAACTCTACTTGTGCAAAGAGTGGATTTTTGGTGTCAAAATCGGTTTTCGAATACTTATCGAATTCACTTCCAAAACATCAACAAATGAACCCCGGTAGATGTCCAATGGGATGGAGGCAGCCTCTAGTAGCAATGCGACTCATCGGGCGAAGCTTCGGAGGAAATGACACACGAATCAGCAATGGTGGCCGAATACATTCTCTAGTCCAAGCTGAAAGCCCAAATGTGCAGTATCCAGTCCATTGGTCAAGAAGAAATAATGCTAAATCGTTCTAGTATCAGTCAACTGAATGACCTTTTCCAGTCGACTGGAAAATTGAGCAAAGTATACTTCGGGGATTTCTCTCCTCGTTCGATTTTGGTTCTTCGTGGTGTCTTAGCTCAACTTCAGGGAAATTCTAAGCTACTCGTGGAGGTGGAATGCAAGGCGAAGTTCGTGATTCGAATACGAATGTTAAGTGATTCCTTTGGAATCAATAATGATCACGCATGGGGTCGGTATGACGATTGGTTGCACGATCACGTCCGGCGAGCGTGTATGGTCGAAGAATGAATTCGTATCTTCGAGGGTTGACCATAGGATATTATAGTTATATAAATCGTATCGGTCTTGTATTTATGACTGTACAATATATCGGTCTTATATTAATGACCATACAAAGTATTAGCCTTATACTAGTGGTCGTACATGTAATTGATCTTATAGTAGTGATCATCCGTATAGATAGACGACGATGAGATATCGGTCTTCATTTGTGATGGATGTATTTGATTACGTATTATTATTATTATTATTATTATTGAAATTGGGTAAATTAATTATGTTGGGCTTTGCGGCCCAAATCAGCATAATACAGACTCGAACGAAAATATACAAAAAGCTTCTCCGACAAACAAATCCAGAAAGACAAAACACACGCAACTAGAAAACTTCCATTTTTAGGGTTTTTGGCAGCTCCCAGTTCTCTAGTTGACCTCGTCTGTTCGATACCTTCATCATCAACATCTCCACTAGCCGTTCTTCTTGTTCCGTTGCCATGGTAAGCACCTTCTTTGGTATCCTCCCAATTATTATACTAATGTCTCTATTTATCAAATTCGTGAGAAATTGAACATCTTGTTGTTTGTTATCAAAAGCCCGACAGTTCCTCTCCCTCCAGAGGTGCCACAAGGTAGCTGTGAGTCCAATCTTGCCAATCTCCTTCATCATCTTCGAGAGATTACTCCCTCCGTGCAGGTAATCAACTTCCTCTGTTAATTTTTGAACATTATTTATACGTAGACATCTCAGTTTTTGAATACTCCAAATTCTTTTGGAATATCCACATTCAAAAAATAAATGTTCATGTGTTTCATCTTCAGTATGAAAGAGATTACAGGTCGTATTGTTTAAAATCCCCCATTTATGTAATCTATCCTTTGTTGGTAGTTTTCCGAGAATTGCCTTATATAGAGTATGCGCCATTTTAGGGCTGTTCGATCTGCTCCACACTACCTTAGACCAATTGACTACAAGATGTTTGTTCCTTGAATCTTCCCAAACTTCTCTGAAGCTAAAGTTACCATTAGAGTTCCTCTTCCAGGACCATGCATCCTCCAATTTGTCACTGTGTATGATTTTATTTCGAATCTCTTCTTTATAGTGTGAAATTAGTAAGTTGTTATATTGCCATTCTCCATTGTCTATTATGTCAGCCACTTTATAAGTAGAAGCTCCATAATCTGAGAAAGTATCCCATCCTAGTCTCTCGATAAAGCTTTTTGAGTTTAACCATGGGTCTCTCCAAAGGTCAGTGTTTATACCATTTGCAATATCCCTGTCTAAGTGCTTCTGCAATTCATCCCGTAGTTGTAAAATATTCTTCCAAGTCACAGAGGCATTGTTGTCAATTTTTATAGTCCAAAAATTGTCTTTAAGATATCTTGATCTCATCCATGAAGCCCATAAATTGGTTGAAGTTAGAACATTCCAGGCTAGTTTCAGTCCATACACTTTTTTCAGTTCAAAAAGATTCTTCAGACCTACTCCTTCCTCCTTTTTACTACATAAGTCAGAGTATTTAACTTTATGCATTCCTCCTCTCCATATGAAATCTGCACAGACTGAATTAATCTTTGTGATCGAGCAATCTGGAATTTGAAAAGATTGCAGCCAAAATCTGACTTTAGAAGTGATAACTGTATGCACCAATTCAACTCTCCCTGCAAAAGATAGCAGCTTTGATCTCCATCCTTGTAATTTGTCTCTTATGTCATCCACCAACTTACCACACTCGGCATCAGTAATAGTGTTATTTGAGAGAGGAACTCCTAAATATTTAACCGGAAGTTGTCCCTCCGAGAATCCCAATTTTTCTAACATAACTTGCTTATTTTGGCAGAACTTGTTGAAATAGCATTTAGTTTTGGATTCATTAAGTCTAAGCCCAGCAAGATGCTCTAGATCTGTGAATATATTCTTGATTTTATCAATTTCTTTCATGTTTCCTTTTACCACCACTAGCAGATCATCTGCATATAATAAATGTGTGATTCTCAGAAGGTTATTTTAAATTGGGTGTATATATTCATGTAGACAAGCCAATTCCATTTGTAGAGTGAACCACTCCATAGCTACAACAAATAGGTATGGAGATAGAGGATCACCTTGTCTAATCCCCCGATTACTCTGAATGTACCCTTTGGGAATTCCATTAATCATGATTGAGTAAGTAGGGGTGTCTAGAGAGTATTTTATTAGTTTTAAAAGCTTCATTGGAACCCCCATAGATGCAAGCATATGAGTTATAAATCCTCGGTTCACCTTGTCATAGGCTTTTTGTAAATCCACTTTAATGCACAACTTATCAGCTCCCTGTTTATTGAAATTCCTGATTAATTCATGAGCCATCAGAGAATTTTCTGATATAAGCCTACCTTTAATAAACGCACTTTGACACTGCAAAATAAGATCAGGGAGGACTTTATTTAATCGATCATAGATAATTTTACTCAGAATTTTATAACTAACATTGCAGCAGGCAATTGGTCTGTAATCTTCCACTCTTTCTGGATTCTTTGTTTTTGGGATGAGGGAAATAAAAGTGTGATTAATTTCTTGTATGAATTCTCTAGTTTCAAATGCCTCATTGTAAGCTTTTAACATGAACTCTTTCAGGTTTATCCAATACATTTTGAAGAAGGCTGCCCCCATGCCATCAGGCGCAGGGGAGGAATCACTGTGAATGGAGAAAACAGCATTCCTCAGTTCCTTTTCCATAATTGGAGCAGTCAACATGTTGGCCCCCTCAGCAGAGACCTTCCTTCTACAATTGATACGAGGTAATTGATTGTTATAATCACCATTGTACAGATTTGAAAAATATGAGATGGCCTGATCTTCTATGTCCTTGATATGCCTGGAAGTATTACCCTGCTCATTTAAAACATTATATAAATTATTATGATGTTGTCTTAAGGACATTTTAGTATAAAAAAACTTATTGCATTCATCTCCTTGTTGTAGCCATTTCTCTTTAGCTTTTTGTTTCAACTCTACTACCTGCTTGTGTAGCTCTTCTTTGAGTTTCTTTTGAAGTAAGTAAAATTCTGCATTTAGACCTTCATGTAGAGGGTCATCATCCAGTCTATGTTGTATGCTTTCTAAATGTTGTTGGATTTCTGTGATTTTGTCAGTGGTCTTAGGTCTGCACTTGTTCCAGTCTTTTATTCTGTTTTTCATGATTTTGATGAGCATTACAAGTCGAAACATATGGTTACCTGGAGGAATACTTACTGTGTTAAAGTTCACTACATCATCAAAACCTTCTATCAAAGGCCAATGATTTGCATATCGGAAAGGTTTTCCTTTATGCATTTCTTCATCTTCATTGAATTGTAACAAGAGGGGACAGTGATCACTTGTGGAACAAGGTAGAACAGTTACTCTAAAATTTGGAATTTTGTTAAATAATTCTGCATTTTCGAGAACTCTGTCTAGTCTAGATGCAATTTTCTTTGACTCACCACTTCTCCATGTAAATTTCAGCCCAGAGTGTTGTGCTTCAGCAAGTCCACTGGATAGAACACAGTTATTGAATTCTGCTACCTGTGCTACCCTTAATGTAAGCCCCCCTCTTTTCTCATTAATTTTTAAAACAGCATTAAAATCTCCAGTTACTATCCAAGGACAATTTATATTTTTTGAGTTATCAATTATTTGTTTCCATAACTCTGTTCTTTCAGAAGCTAAGTTTTTCGCATACACAAATGTTGATACAATCTCCAACCCTCCAATATTGTGAAATTTAATGGTCATTTGTCGGTCACTCATGTTAATAATGTTGCCATTCCAGTAATTACTTTCCCAACCAACTATAATTCTGCCTTTAACTTGTGTTGTTGAGAAGACCCACTGATTTCCAAAGTGGTTTCTAATCATCTCTATACTTTTATTATTCAATTTATTTTCCAGAAGAGCTAAGATAGTAGGCTTATATTTAGCCTTAATAGTGTGGAGGTCTAACATGCGTGTGTCATTATTTAGACCTCTCGCATTCCAACATATGATAGACATTTATGATTTTTTGGTGGATTTGCTCCGAGTAACTGGAGCAGTTCCTACCATAACTGATGTAGCAGTGTTCCCTTTTCTAGCAATGGTGAATTGATTTTCATATTCTAAATTGCACTCAGTATACTTACTAATATCCTCTGACAAATCTTCTTCACGTATTATTATATATTAATATATATATATACATGTGTGTAGTATTGGTGTTCCTTTGTGGTCATGATAGTGTATTATGGGAAACGGACGTCATTCTCTTTCGTAGGGACGTTATGTGTACTTATTAAGAAATCTTTTATGGCTGAGGGGAAGATGATTGTGATCATCTATAAGTCGACCATACATCAGTTATGCTCGGTATGGGTTACAGTGAGGTCCACAAAGGTTTCAGATATCTAGAGTAGATCATATATCATTTATGCTTGATATGAGGTATGGTGAGATCTACATGAGTTAGTTCAATTAGGATGCGACTCATGGTATACTATACACTATGGTACTTACTTTATTTATTTTGGACCCTCAACGAGAATCATTGGGTTGCATTGAGATCTATATAGATGTTGGATATCTAGAATAGGTCATATGTCACTTATGCTCGATATGGCGTAGGGTGACACCTACACGAGTTTGATCGTACTGGATGCGGCTCGGGTCTATGGTAAAACTAGATACTGACTCTATTTATTATGGGCTCTATATAGGGACCATTGAATCATGATTAATGTCCACTTCAGACTTTACTCATCAGCAATGATGAGTATCAGTACACACACTATTCGTCGTGTATCACTATGATTTTGTGTGCTATATTAGTTGGTTGGTTACATGATCGTGTATTCTAGGATATGCTTATATTGTGGTATTTATAGTATTTTTTATGTATATATTGAATCACTATATCATGATATATCATTACATATCAGTCACATTATATTTGTTGTACTGACTCATTGATTACAGGAGAAGAGCAGGTTATGGTATGATTTCCTATCTTTTGGATAGGTTTAGTGTAATTGTTTATGGTAGTTCGGATTTCCCCTGAGCCATGTTTATGGAGAGGGCCGACTGTGTTTTAACAGTTCCTATTTATTTCTATATAGTTTTTATAAACATTATTTTGAGGTAGTTCCCTCATGGCATACTTTATGTCTGACCCGTGTTTTTTTCTTTGTCTGCTTATGTCATAATAACTCTCGGGTACTCTATTGAGTAGTTTGAGAGTCAGGTGCTTTTAGAGATACGCTATCAGGAGTTGCAGCTGGAGCTCTTTGGACGCATGGCATCGATACTTTGAGATATATATACTTGATATTTGTGTAGTACATGATAGATATGTTATTTGTATATGAGACTGTTGTATCAGATATTTATTCAAAACTCCATGTATTTTTGGCTTTGATGTATTTTGACTTTTTATACTGATACTTATTTATCAGTTGCTTCCGCTAATGCGGTCTCTTATATATTTTTATGCTATTATGTTCATGCATATTCAGTATGTTATGTGTTATCATTTCATCGTGAGATCTTGTTATTGTCTTAGTTTTGAGTTTTGTTCTAATTTTACCCCGATGATCCACCTTTGGTTATTCCCAAAGGGCAGGTTGTTACAATTAGATTGTATCTAACCAATCCTTTAGACGTTATAGGCCCAATAGACCCAAAAATGGGAATTTTTTTGAAATCTACCTAGACTAGCCCAGTTCCTTCATGTTCCAAATGATGATAAGTACGTAATCCCTTAGTGTCCCTAATGATCATGACTTATTCACCATCCGTTGTATGGAGAATATTACGTGCACAAGTCCTAATGGTTGTATCGATATCCTTTTCTCGATACATCTTGACTAGGAACAATTTGAGGATAAGAATTTTGAATGTATAATTCAAAACTCATAGTTACGAACACATTCACTATTGCAATCGATTGCTTTTCTAAGGATTTTCTACTTATATATGTTTAATTTATCCATCTCATTACTTATATCACAATATAACAACAAATATAATTGAGAACAAAAACAAAAGCACACTATGTTTGAACACTTCGATTATGGATGATTATATGATAATTAGGATACACTTTGTTTTGAACACTTCGGTTATGGTTGATTATATGATAATTAGGATCGTATTACGATTATAGTTGAGTAAAAGTCAAAACATATAAGTGAAATACTATTCAATAAAGAACCATAATCAAAACATAGTCTGATTATTTAAGATCCACGGTACTATCAAGCCTGAAGATCACATCGTTACATGAGATCTTCTATTTTGACTTAATTGTATTAACTTATAGAAAACTCTAGTTGAGTCATTCTGTGATTGTTTTCGAACAACATTAAGTATGTAATCCCATGAATTCCCAACGGCCATGAGTAATTCACCATCCATCTTATGGAGAGCATTGCATACACTAGTCTCAATGGATATATCGATATTCTTTTCTTGTTACATTTTGACTAGGAACATTTAAGTATAACTATTTGAATATCGATTCAAAACTCATAGTTATGAACAAATTCACAACTGCAATTAATAAAATACTTTCTCTAAGGATTTTCTACTAATATATGTTTAATGTATTAATGTCATTACTTATGTTACTACATAACTACACATATAAAAGAAAACTGAACTAAAAGCATACTTGTAATGACCCACAAATTTCTCGCTTTGATAAATTATATTTATTTTTAAAAAATTTCAAATAAAAGGTTTATAATACAAATAATATTGTTTTGAGAAATAATAAATAATAGTAATCTTATTTTGAATATATATTTACAAAAATATTTCCTTTGGAAGTATATCGATAAAATGGCCGAAAACCGTTTTATCGATAAACAGCTCTATAATCATAAAACATCGCGCACAGACCTGGATACATACATTTATTTTTATAATTTAACAAGAATATGAAATAAAATCAATTATTTTACTTTTGTAAATAAAATGTATTTAAGACATCATCCACGATGCCCTTATATTTAATAATTGATTTATTTAATTTAATTGAGATTTAACGATTTAATAATTATTATAATTATTCAAATAATTTTTTTAAATGATGTTAATTCATTTTAAATAGTTATAAAGTGGTAATAAATCATTTGTAATAATTTTATAAAGATATATACTTGGTTTGAAAAATAAGGAAAATTGATATTGCCTTATCGGTATAATAGCAATTTTTGTAAATAATTGTTAATATTAATTTATATGGTTTTATAAATAAAATGTGATCATTTTAATTAGTTAAAAATGATAAGAAATTTATTTTCAAATTTTGTTTACTTTATATGTAATTTAAAATATAAGTGAAAAAGTAAAGTGATGTTTCCTGATTTTCAACGGTTTAACGAATGAAAATTGTTTTAAATCATTGCGACCTTGTTTTTGTGTCATGGGTACACATACAACTTATACATATATATCCTAACATGCACATGAACATATGTATACATACATATATACTTATACACTTAAATATACATACATAATCAAAATATCTAAGATATTTTTAGTTTTCTTACTACTTAAGTATGACAAATTCACCATATGCATGCCTTAAAGTGATGGAAGTGATGTGCACATGGTGTTGTACCCATGCTACATGATGTAGGAGGGAGGTGGGATGGTGATGTAGTGATGATGTAGATATGTGAAAAATATCTAGATATTTTCATCTCCATTTTGGCCTATAAATATATGCACATACTTCTCACTATTCCTCACACTTCCATTCTATTTTCTTCTTCCTCTTTAAAGCTCTTTCTAATGGCTTCTTACCCTAGGAAAATTATAGCAAAATATCTCAAATAAAAGAGGAAAATATATACACTAGTTTTGTAACGGACCGCGTTTTTTGGACCATTCGCATCCATTATAAGTGTATAGGTAGACACTCATGCCGGAGTTGAATTGCTCAAAATACCGCGTTGTTAATTTAAATTTGGCAAAACTGAACATATACAGTAAATAAATAATCACAGATCACAGACACAGAGTAATAATTGCAGCGGAAATAAAAGAGATAGTAGTTCATGAAGCTACTATATGAATATATAAAATACATCAGAGTTTACAACAGAAGAGTAATATGATACATCAGATACAAATCAGAATACGTCACTGGAATCATCGAATACTGAAAGCAGAATAGATGGCTGGATCTTCAAGCAAGCTCCAACTTCAAGGTGAGTCTCGAATACTGGTACACTCAGTCTGACCCGAGCGTAAAGCAAAAACACAAGACACTCGAGTCAGGATTAACATTCTTATATTAATAAATCCAACTCAAGTGAAATAGCAATTGAAATACAAGTAACTCAAAGGATGTTTGGAATAACCATCCTTTAAGGATCCGTTAAACTATCTACTAGGTAGTAATATACGCTAAGTAGATAATGTCTATCAGTAATATAAGGTATTAAAATAGTGTTAAGTCATGGCCCATTCCACCCTTAACACATTTTTATTCCCAAAAGCATATACAAGACCGTAGTTTCCCCAAAACCGGAAGTCACCAGAGGGCAATCCATATACTAAAGGTACAAAACAAATCGTAGTGGTCGCATATAGGGATACAAGTATGACAAGGCACATGAGGCAATACCCAAGGTAGTGAAACTACCGTTCACCTGATCCAGACTGGTGAGAACGCATCGCCGCAGCGACCGCAACACCGCGAAACAACACTCCCAAAATCAAGGGTGCACCAATCGACAACAAGTAATGAGTAGTTCGAAGAAGTGTGTTCGCTTGAGGTAGCTGACCTCCATTTGGCCCGGCACGGCTCCTGTTTTAGTCATTTCCAATTTGACACAAGTGTCAAGGCTATCCATTATCGTTCTCTTTCTTCAGTCATCACGAACATCATTCCAACCACTTCATTCTGGATCATCACTCCGTGTATAGTTATTAAAGTGGTTTTCGGTTTAGACAGAGAGTATGGCCATAACCGATTCCGGTCTCTTTAATAACCTTCGAAATTATTACACCGATTGGTCGTTTATTTATTTCAAAACCAAATCAATTTCAATTTCAATCAGAGTTTGTAAATCAACATTTCATTTCTCTTACTAAATCAATTTCCACAATTTGCGTTTCAAAACATCCAAATTACCATTTCAAAATCTTATACTTCAATTTCAATTTCTATTTAGAACAATCCAAATATTGATTCAAGTTCGAATATAAGTTTCATTTCGAAAACATTTAAATTAATTTAATTTAACATTCAAATCAATTTAAATTCATTTAACGATTTCATTCAATATTCATTTATCGATTTCATTCAATATTCATTAAGCAAATTTGCCATTCAAAACAATTTCTATTAAATTTCCAATTCATTAAATCCATTATTTAAATTCGACTTCCTTATATCAAAACTTACAAATTGGATTAAATTAAATTCGTCAAATCAATTCTTTCAATTTCAAGTCTTACATTAATTCCAAAAATATCACATTTTCATTTCTTGTTAAAGAAATTCAATTTCACTTATTTACTTCTTAAATAATTTTCCAAAACTTAATTAATAAAGAAACTCAATTTCAATTATTTACGAAGTAAAATTCACTTTTTCAAAAATTCAATTTAATTTAATCATTAAATAATTCAATCTTATTTAATTTTTAAATAATTCAAAACTTAATTATTAAATAATTTCAAAGTTTAATAATTTCAACTTAATTATAATTTCAAACTTAATTATTAAATTATTTCAAACTTAATTCAATCATTTCTCAAATTAAACAACATTCTTTCATTAATTACATTTTTAATCTTTTGTTTCAGATTATTAAATATTAACATTTTCCTTTCAATAAAAATTCAAATTTCAACTTCATTTCAAAACCATATTGTTTATTCAAATAAATCTTCATTTTATTTTTAAATCAAATTATTGACCAATCGGGTTTTATTTAATTCTCTATCCTAGGTCAAGTTCATTTGGGTATTTATCATTTCAACCCGATTCCAATTCAATTCAAAATCAAAACATAGCAAAGGGAACTTGCAGTGTGATAACTGGGATGGTGTCAAAGTAAATAAACAAGCAATAACAACAATCAATAACAATCCAATAATCAATTCAAATAATCCCGAAATAACCGTATTAATTCGCATTGTTATTTGTACGAATTAATATAATTATTTCTAGAATCTACACTATCATTTCATGTAGATTAAAGATTATTACATTACGGTTTTCACTTGTCATTCAGTTACAATTTCATCCATCATCAATTTAACAACATACATTCAGTAATTCAAGATGTAATTAAACAAATCCTATGTGTCAATAAATTTTGACAGTTAAAGGGGTCATATTATACAAATTTAACTAATCAATTTTAAACATTTAACTATTCTATATCGAGTTCAATTGCATACTATTTATCATTTTACATTAACAGTTTAACGTCCAATATAAACATCAACAATCAATCAATTATCAGCCAAACAGTATTATCATTGCATAAATAATTAACAGATAATTGTGTCAGATGTCATAGGTGAACTGATACAGGTGATAGCATATATAACAGTGTAATTAACAAACAACAGCATATTTCAATTGTCGTTTCAATTGAAATCAAATTTAATAAATAAAAGAACGTTAATCGTGAGTGATTGCTCACCTTTCAATGCTAGAGAGAATAGACAATAAAATTGAATTATGGAATCCAGGCACGAAGCTCAACGGCAAGATAGAACTTGAATCAACGAACGAAGCTGATAATAAAGAATTTGACGAACCCAATCAGAACTAGGTTGATGAAGGTAAATTGGTATAAGAGAATTTATATAACCATATATGTAAAGAGAAAATCATATTTTAAATTCAACATGTTTACTATTTAAATACATATGCATTTCAAAATCCATTTCTCTAAATTACCACTTTTTACATTGTTTGCATTTTTTTTTATAATGCAACATATTTAAACAAAATTTTATATATACCAACAATATAAATATTTATAAACTAGTGTGGACGTACAATTTTGAAAGTCTAAAGTTTTAAAACACGTATTTACTTTATAGTATATAACTTGTAAATCAATGTAACATATATGCATATCTCAAAATCAACCTCTATACATGTATCTGAAAACCAACATGTTTATACTTATGCCTAAATGCTAACATTTATACATACATATAACTTTACCTACAAATTATATTTTAAAATTTATACTCACACACTTATATAAAAATATAAATCCACGCACATAGGTATATTATACACAAAATTTATACTGCCCATTCATTTATATACATACACTGCTGTAAACATAGATTTTAATGCGGTGACAAATATAAAACATTGTACAAACTTATGGTTCATAACTACCAGTTCATATGCATAAAATAGTATCGGTCCTAAAGTAAAACATACTTTGTAAAATAAAGGGTGATGACTTGTATAGTATATATACTATATATAAAATATGTAAAATGACAGTTGAAAAGTCATATAATGAATAAAGCTATCGGTCCACCTCACAGTATAATAATATGTAAAAATACCTCTTCCATAAAATACAGTACACCATATATTTCTCTCCCTTTCATAATATAATATAATGCAGATATATAAATCACCTTTTATAATATGCATTGTAAACCTCTATATAACTTATATATAATGTATGTTATAATACACTTTACTGGGATTTGAGCACGTTATAAAACAATACACCAAATACCCTTTCTATATAACATTCCCTTCAGCAAAACAAAATAGAAAGAGGGAAGAAGCACGGCATGTACACATCATATCCAATAAATTTTTAGAAAACTTAATTAAAACTTACATATAAATATATATGCAACTCACAAGAGGGATGATCGGCCGAGGCCGTACGCTGCCTTGTTCGGCTGGAGGAGGCAACATGGAGGGCCAAGGTGGTGGAAACAAGGTGGATATGGACGGCGCGGCTACGATGTGAGAGTGTCGTCCGCTTGCTAGAAGGAGGAGGTGAGGTCATGGCTGCGTGCTCGGTATGAAGGTGGAAGGACAGCTGTTGGTCAGGGTGTTCGATAGGAAGGGCGGTGGTGCTGGAGGTAGGTAGGGTGAAGTGAAGGAGTGGGCCGGTTTTCTTGCAATTGAACAGAGGAATGGGCGAGAGGGAGGGAGATGTTGAGATCGGCGCCGTGTCAGACTAAGCAAGGTGGTAGCGGTGACGAACTTTGGTGATGGATTGCTCGAGTATGAGGGAGTTAGTTACGGTTGTGGATGGTGGAGAGGTCGCCTTGGCTCGGTCTACACGATTTTGCTTTTTTTTAGAATGAAACGAGGAAATGAGCAATAGAGCACAGGAAGAAGAATGTAAACCAATTATACTTCTAGATAGGTGAGTATGGATAGTCAGGTGATAGTTGTAATCAATAAATGCAATGTCCATTTGAGTTCACAGTTGAGCACTGAAATGAAATGAAACGAACCGATAGGTGGAATAGCAATTATAAATTGCACATTGGGAACTGGAAAGGTTAAAAGCTGAAAATGATAATTACTGATGACTATTGGATTCACGGGAGATAATGAGTGGACACAAGAAATTCAAACCGGTCAAAATTGTACCGATCCGGCCACCATATACGCGGATTCCAATGTATACCAGACTCCAAACCATAGAAACGAATACGTCGCAGAGATCAGCATGACGGGACGATCAAAACGGTATACAGATATCAGTGGTATGATTGAATTATAAAAATTCGAATTTTCTATTAGCGGAAAGTGCAAGAAAAACACTGAAAAATAAGATCGACGGAGCCAAAGATATCCGAATTTGGAAAAACGACAAACTAACATCTTGCTCAGAAGATTGTTTAGAATTTTTCTATATAAAAATATTTAGGTTCCGAAAATATTTTATTTTCATCGCTTTTTAACTGATTAAATTGAAGTAAATTTACGCGCGAAATAAACTTTCATATTTTCGGACAAAAATTTACCAGTTGTTATGTTTAATTAGACGCATTCCAAATATCTAATTTATATTTCAAAATTTTATCGTTTGAAATTTCGCAAAATTTCAATTAATTACGTTATTAAAATAGTTGAAATTTTACGGGTCGTTACAAGTTTGCAATGTCAATCCACTTTGAAAACAAGTCAAAACACATTCTTTCCACCCCTTTAACTCACGGCCATCCACCATCACCACCATGGTCGAGCCCTCCCAACTCCCAAGACATGGCCGTGAGAACCTCAAGCATCCATGGGTCATGGCTGAGCCATCTAAGAGCAATAATCCAGGTGATCATAAGCTAAAAGTTTGAGTTAGCGAAGTTATAGCCATTTTTAGGTTAATCGTTTAATCGGAGGTGAGAAACTCCTAGCTATAGTTATATATGATTGGATGACATATGTTTGGTTATGATTGTTAATGATGGTTGTTTAATATGGATGTTGAATATATTTGCAAGTCACGTTAATACACGTCGATAAGCGCAAGGGAAATCACTTTCCTATATTGAATGAATTGGTGTATGTGGAATGTTTAAACCTCTTAAAAAGGGGTTTAATATGATTTAGAAATATTTTATAAACGTTTAAAAGTGTTTTGGCATTTAAATGAATATTGAAAATTGAGTCAAAAATGGGCGCGTCGCGTAACGGTAGTTTGCGATTTCGCACCGTAAAAGTCAAACAATTATATAGAATGGAATATAGCTCGAAATTCTTCGAGATAAGAATTTTCTGAACTATCATATCCATAGTTTTCAAATAAAGAAAGAAAATTGAGGCTTCGATAAGTAGATTTTGAAATATGAGTAAAACAAGATTTTGGAAAAATCGTGGTTTTGCAGTTTGGAATCCATAAAAGGATTCCATTGAAAATGATATTTTAAATTTGTTTAAAAATATGAAATAAATTATAAAAATCTTTTAAATTTTTTTAAAAGTGATTTGATTTGTTAAAATGAATTTCCAAATGATAGAAAAAACTTTTTGATCAATATAGCTTAAAAAACACTTTCCGCGGCACTTTTTCTAATTTTTGAAATATAGTTTTAAACGTAACCATTCTTTTCCAAATCTTTTGTAAATATTTTCAAATGATTAATAAATTATTTTAAAGATGATTTGAAAGATTTATGGAATTTTTAAATAAATGTAAATGATTTAGGGTCAATTAAATAACTTGACTGCCTTATGGGTGATAGAGAGATGATGACTAGGCTTGAGTTCTGAAAACCAGTTTCCTGCTCTCTCTGGCTATCCGGACTGGCCCGATTAAGGGGATAGTAAATTTGATTTACTTGAATCAAAAGTTTTCAAAGTATAAAGGATATAATTTTACAAATATAAATAACTTGGATTTTATAGGGATAATCTTCTTGTACTCGGTGTTAAAGCCCAAAGAGAGAACTCGTACTATTCGTGGAATTTAAAAGGTGATTTCACCGATATTTCACCCATAATACTTGTTGAATACGGGAATTATTATTATGTAGAATTAGATGATTTCTATAGATTCTGATCACTTAATGTTTACTGGTTTTGGATTAACATCCTAGACAACATGGTTTTAACTCAATCAAAATTTTGGGCTTTGAATTAAGTAATCTTTGTTAAGATTTAAATGAAATGATTTGGAAATATTTTTCTAAGTGAAAAATGAAATGATTTTGAATTATTCCAAGTTTAAAAAAGGTTTTAAGTAACCAAAGATTTGATGTGAGATGTTTAATGATTTCATATATACCGAACAGAATGTTTTTATGATATATATCTCCAGAAGATATTTTGATAGAAATAAATTAATCAATCAAAGAATAATTCCCTATTCACTTAAAATCTTTTTATCGATGATTGGTTCGAAGAAACCGAGGTCGGATTTGGGTGATTCCTATCTGAAGACAACTTTGAACCAATTTACGTATTCTAAGTGAAGACATGGACATGATTTGGAAGATGGACTATAGGGATGCTTGTCACTGACCCTCCTATTATGTTGCAGTAGTTCTTCATTTGAGATCTTCAATGCAAGGACTTCTCGCTGCTAATCCTAGGAGTAATCCTCAACAGGATGTGGTATGAGAGTGCCCTCAGTTTATCCTGTTCCTGGACAAATTATATGGACGAATATTTGATGTTGCATTTCTAATTACATCAATTGGTCTCTATAAACATATCATATGTTTGGTGGCGGAGAAGGCAACTTATCTTAGCTTAACACTCTTTCCTCAGACGTATGAGCTCAAGAGTTATACATTTATAGAAATCAGTTGTGTGACCATGGAATGGCAATGCGACACTCAAAGTGGAATGTGCAATGTGAAAGGTGATCGCTACCTCGGGCCTCATTACCCGATAATGGCTTAAAAAGGGTATGCCGCAAGGCTAAGTGGGTCGCACCCATTAGGGTATGGTCATCACCTTTTTGGATAACCCTCTATATTTCGGGTATGTGGTGTATGTTATGAGACATCTCGGATAGCTCAGTAATGACCAAGGTGATGGCATATTCGGCTTCTATCTAGGCTATGTATGAGTGCCAAATAGGGATAGACCGGTCTTGCCACATGTGAAGAATTGTTTGTGTATCCTTGTTACATCTCTCTAGAGATGTACTGTACGGATGATAGTCCCTTACCTAACATTGTATGGAAATCGATTCTCTAATAAGTGCCTTTGAACTTAATGGTAAACCTATTATGCCGTCAAATTTAATCAATATAACAATTTCGACTATTTGAATATATATACTTGAAAAGTTTTTTCAAAAGAATGTCATTAAAAATAATATCAAATGATTTTACGTAGCAAATGTTTTGGTTATCATAAGGTAAAAACATATTCCATGTTTATGTGCGGTGTGGTCTTATGGGATACCTTTATTTTCAAAATGCGTATTTCGTTCTCACACCAATCCCATGACTGACCCAGAGTTTATTTTCCTTCCCCTAAAACTCTAGGTGCCCTAATTTTCCCGGGCAGCCAAAGTAGTTCAGGTTTAGTTAGAAGAAATCTAGATGGAGCTCGAAGCAAGGAGTTAGAAGATTGTCATCCATTTCCACCACACTCGTATATTATTGTATTCCGCATTTGTAGGGACAAATATTTATAACTGTCCATGTTTAACTCTGGTAAATGTATTTAAAATTTCTGCTATAAAGATTATATGTTGAAATAATATATGTTATTCCATACGTGTGAGATTCTGTTATGTCTTTATTTTCTTTCTTACCTATGATAATCCGCCTCTCCGACGCTTGGATTTGCGACACGTGAATACCGAGGATATAGTAGTGTTGATTTTAGAGAGTCGAAGAAATGGGTCATCACAAAACTTTATATGGAGTAAGATTCTTTTACAAGAGTTAATGATTGCTCCATAGGCTCACCCTTAACTCTATCACACAAGAGGAGTACACTTGGGCTCACTGTCTTTGGTATTAGACCCAGCTACATTGGTTATAAGGATCCTCCCTCCCTTGAGGGCATCATGAGCAAATTCTTTCTATGCACCCACATTGGAGTCGGACCCTTTTGGACTACTCAACCAGACCCAGTCCATAGTGTCCTAAGTTTTGTGATAATTACTCTCCTAAGAGTCACCTTGCGACCAGAACCCAGAGGATGTGGTGCCATCCTCCCCAAGTGTTGTTCGTGCTTAAGATGTACCTTCATTGACATTGTATTGATGAAGCTAGTGACATCTCTTTTGGTGTGGATGCACAGTTCCACCTCACCAATTGCCACAATAAGCCTATGTGTGCGTGCCAGAGCCATCCCCTTGCTGCTTTATCTTTTGCCATCTGCCTGGTGGGTGCTAGCGTTGGCACCTCTCAAACAACTTTGGCATTGGTCTACCAAAGTGTCACATCGAACCTCTTATTTTCCTTTAGCTCAACAGCCTTACAATTCTCTCCTACATATTCCAGATTTGGGTATTGACCAGTGGCCCTACTTCTCTAAGAGTTTCATTAGCAAGAATATTCTCCATATTTGTCCACCCTTTGGGAAGTTCTATTATCTTTCTGTACATCTCCTTGAAGTGATTCTCATTATTGTTACTATTAGGAGTATAGTTAGCACAGAGAAAAGAGAAGATAAGAATGCAAGTGTAGAAAGGGAAGCCAAAAGCACAAACAGAAAGCAGAAAAACTTACGAGGGATCTGGAAAAGGTATTGAAGAACCATTATGTGTACCACCTATTAACGAGCACAAAGATATATGAGTCTTTATAAGTTGAGATGTGCCAAGGTCCCTATTATCATCTTTTCCCTCTTGCAACAATGGAGGTAATAAAAGATGTTGGCTTCCTCATTGAGTAACTTTGATAATGTGTACATGTAGCCAACAAAGCTAGGGTGACACACCTAATATTCTAGTGGGGAAAGATCACACGAAGCATGGCTAAGACGTTGTACATATGTGCCAGTCCATTACTATTCAAGAAATTTATGTAATAGTTGTATAACGGTAGT
This sequence comes from Allium fistulosum, assembly GCA_030737815.1. Lineage (NCBI taxonomy): Eukaryota > Viridiplantae > Streptophyta > Magnoliopsida > Asparagales > Amaryllidaceae > Allium > Allium fistulosum. The sequence goes on along the minus strand of CM060904.1, from coordinate 1,183,792,740 downwards.
GAAGGGCCATATTGGAGAAAGATGAAATCCCAAGAAAAGTATATAGTAAGGGGCACATGTTGACTTTCATCGGGTTGCTTACTCTTAAACACCATAAGGGTAATACCATGGCGGCAAAAGGCATCCTTAAGTAGAAACCTAGCCCCAAGTGTGGTGAGTGTCGCCCTAAACGAGGTGTCTTCAATAAGGGACACTCCTTGATGAGTAGTAGCTATATTGCAAGCCATCTATTAAACAAAATATAAGAATCTAATCCCTAAATTTCCCCCACTTGTAAAGTGTAAAAATCAATGATGCAAAGGGAACACCACCCCTCGGAAGGTCAAGGTGAGTATCAATCTCTAACCAGCATGTACGTGCAATCCTATAAGTAGTAACTTAAACCTATTAGATATTTAACTCATATTACTTTTATTAAGCCTAACAAGAAGGCGATGCGCCATTATTCTATGTCAGTACCACTATTGGGCCTCTTTATAACAGAAGGCCCATTATAAAATTGCCATTTGCAGGAGCAACTAAAATTATTTCTATAAAATTAGATAACCATTAACTACTATATTACAAGTTCAACAGGTTAGGTGGGCACTAATAGGTATCAGGGGTAGTTTAGTGGCACTACTTAACCAGAAATAAATAGACATGAAAAATTTAGCAAGACAATAAGAATCATCAATCATTTTAGGGAATAATCACATGTTTTTCCTATATGTTACAATAGTGAAGGCAACCAAACAAGTTAAAAAGCCTAAAATGCTACCATTATCAACCTTAGAAAGATTATGGAAATTCAATATGAGTACCTTATTGGGTTCAAAGCAAGAACTGCTTGGCAGTAAAAAAGGAGGAATTCATAAACAAAATGATGAGAAAAACATGCTAAAATAAGTGAAAAAGACTTATTGCTTATTGAATGAACATTGGGAAAGAAGAACAAAGTTTTAGAGGTTTGTTTTTATGGCAATAGCAAGGAAGAAGTTGAAGAAAAGGTGGTGGAGAAGGAAAATACATAAGACAAAAGTGTGATTTCTATCGTGGATCCAAATAAAAGGGACCAAATCTCAATCGTACAAAATCACTTAATTGCCATTTCACATAATGGGTCCCATGCATAATAGACATCTTGAAATCCCGAAAGGTGGTTACTAAGGATGTCGCCATTTATTGGAGAATTTAAAATTAGACAAGTCCACCCTTGCTCACTGCAGGAACGATATTCATATGTTGCACGAATTCTTCACACATGTGAAGAAAAAGGGTTGCGCTAAAAGCCCCGGTATAAAAAAACTCTTGGCCTAATGAGAGGATGAGCCTGATACCTGGCCAAACTATTAGATCGGGTGCATCGATAGTGGGGCAAAATGTGACAAATTTCAAAAAAAATCCACTTATTAATTATTGCACATGATCATTAGTTTATGTTATCATAAATAATTTTTTGACATTAAATCATGTTTGTTTTTTTTTGATGTAAAGAGAGGTTTATGTCTAAAATTTGATTTGATTTTATTATACTCTGATTATTTTATGATTAAAATTTATCTTTTAAATTTTACATTTTTAAGTTAAAATATAAAAAAAATTAATCAAAAATGACTAAACATCCTAGAACAGAGTTCTGATAGAGCTTTAGATCCTAAGTATGATCCTAATGTTGGTTTCTAGGAGGTGGGATCTCTATTCATTAGATAAGATACGTTTTTGCTCTAATTCATATCACAAATCGAAGACAGATATTCTAGAAAGTAAGTAATAAAGTGCAAAAAAATTAAACGACCCATGAATTCTTATAGTTGTCTGGCAATCTCTAACCTACATCCACTATATCTTTTATTATGATTCTGCAATTTACAATTGCTACAATACTTGCTAGACCTCTTTGAATCGGTTACAGCGTGGGTTATAACATTTGTGATTGGCAATTCTTTGATCTCGTAGATATTAAGGTTGGTCCCCAATAACTCAATATTGAATGGTGGATTTGTGTAACGACCCCAAAATTATATTTAATCAAATAAACTAATTAAAGACCAAGGTGGGCCAAATAAGAGAAGTAAGGGGAAATAAATTAACAAAAAAGGAGTATGAGGGCCCAAGCCTAAATTATTGTGGGACAATAGACATTACTCTTTCCATTCATTCATTTTATCCTATATAAAATAAAGTAAAATCTAGAGAGAAACTTTAATGGGGTGGCTTAGAAAGGGAAAACAAAAAGGATATAAGGAATATGCAAGTTAAAGGGGATTCAGAGGACTAAAGCTAAACATCTTAAAGATCTAGACAAGTAATATTTAACTTATCTATACTAATCTATAATATATGGTTTCAGTTTAGATATATATGTTTTTAAATATGGTGGGATCATATGGGTTTCTATTAATGAATATAAAATGATTTAATGAATGTTTTGGGGAAGATTGGATAAATATGGGATGTTTAGATGTGTTTTCCCTATTTTAATGATTTTGACATGTAGTGAAAATTTTATATGATATTATAATCATGATTTTAGAGATGAGTTTTTAGTTTGAGATATTTTTTTAAGCTTATTTGATTTTATATGATTTACTAAACATGTGAACTAAAAAATAAGTAAGGAAATTACCCTTAAAAGACTAAACAAAGATTGAGTGTGTTAGAACAAGTGTTCATAAATTTTCTAGAAATTTATTAGAATTTTCTATAAGGAAAATAAACTAGAATGGCTAAGTACTGTGTCGGGGCAAGTGGGGAACTACAGAGGCACGTGAAAATAAATTTATATGAAAAATATATATTAATAAGTGTTCTAACATAAGGAAACCAGATCAATTCATTTGATGAAAAGAAAGAAAAATAACTTTGCAAATAAAAGAATGTAAAATAGGGACGAATGAGAGAATGAAACATGTAAAACCATTGTCAGAGATATCAGTGTTTGTCTAAAATGGTGTCAGGGCGACGCCTTTACATTATAAATATGAACTGCATGCAATATGAATGGATCATACTGCGCCAAAAAATTGGGGTGAGTACACTTAATAAGAAAAGTGGAAAGCACTCAGCATTGGGGTCGGATGGCACTACACCAAGGGAAGTAGTAAACGTTACCTAATAAAATATAAGTAGGTGGGACCTAGGAAGAGGCAAGGTCGGTATGGGGAAGGGATTTTGCGTTAGAAATAGGGTTGGAAGGGCTATTGATGTCGGGTGGGGACGCTCACTCGAATGCACACCTTGGGAAGGTGAGTGTTATCCCGCCTTTTAGCAAGGCCGTGACACCAAGGACTTGACTAGGGACTGAAGACAATCCGGCCCGGAGATCAATTATCTACAGGTCCACGATGGATATAGGCAAACTTGGTCCGAGTTCGGATCCTTCTACAATTAGCATGGTATGACAAGCAAAGCTATGGAAGGCAAAATTCCAAATTTCAGGTCAATCAGAGTTCGTATGCACAAGTAATGGATCGATCAAAATCCATGTGAAACATATCCATTTCGTATCCAGTAACCCATATCCATCATTTCGTATCCATCCAGATCGATACGAAATGAGTTTAACTCCTTCACTCGGCATCCATCATTCGTATCCATAAAGTTCGAACTAGTATCGATGAACTTCAACATTCCTTGGATCGATCACACTTCATTCAGCCAACAGCTGCATGTTTCGTATCAATCAGCTACTTGATTAATACGAAGAGAGTGGCCAGAGATCGATACGAAGGAAAGAGTAGAGCATCGATATGAAAAGCATGGCCTCGATTGGATACGAAAGAAGAGGTCAAACCAAAAGAAGCGGCCCTTGTGCGTAAATTTGGGATCTTCACGAAACAAGCGCGCCACGTCATCGATGCGAAGAGGATGGATACGAATCCATCGATACGAAGGCTCCAGTTTCTCTAGCAAACTAAATCTTGGATCGATCATATCTCCCAAACTACAAATCCAAATGACATGAAATTTTCACAGAAGCTTGCAAATCAACTCAAGAACAACCATGATCACTCGCAGCTCGATTGGAATATTTCTTGATCGATACAAAGACAACATGGATCGATCAGGGATCAATCCCAAATGACCCCAGATAGATTGTGTGGGCCCACCTATGCATGAGAAAGGGTATTTCGAGATTCGAGGCAGATATTTCCAGCTCTACGCCTATAAATAGCACCTCCACTGCAACTAAAAAAGGACTGGGATGCTGCTGCTCTATTGAAACTCCATTGTAACTCGAGTGTTAACCATTGTATTATTGTAATTCAGTTTATAATCAGCAATAAAAAGCAAATCCTTCAAAGTGGACGTAGGCCATAGCGCTGAACCACTATAAATTCTTGTCTTCTTTTACTACCGCTTTATTTTCTTGGTGTGATTGTTAGATTAGCCTCATTTTCCCTTTTATTTCTTCATTCTTATCTCTTCAATTACATCCGAAGAGTGTTATGCCCATTTTTGGTACAAACACTTTGGTACTTTCACTGAGAAAACTCTGCTTTTCTCTGATTCTGTGGATCCCCTGCCATTGTCGGATTGCTAAAATCTAAGGAGGAGATCCAGATCTGTCTTCCAGTGGTTCCTTCTATCCTATTCAGATTATTCCAGATCTAAGAAGAACAACATCCAATATGGTACGCAATACTAGAACTGCTTCCAATGCTGCTGATCCGGAAGGAAGGGATGGACAAAATCCAACATAGCTAACCACCGCAGGCCAAACATCAGTCGAAGTTCCAGATCCACTTAGTCCAGTAACTAGAGAGGAATTCCAGACCCTTATGTAGGAGCTCACTCAAAGCCATCAAGAGCTCACTCAGTAGATCTGTGCTAACACGGAACTCACGAACCAGCTGATGAAGAAAGGCGACGGAGATCTAGAAGGGAGCATGCCTCTTATTCTTTGACTGAAAGCTCGGCGTCATCTGACTTCAATCACAGATCTACACGCCGCGGGTTAGATGGGAATTACGAGGAAGCCTTCGGGCACCCATATGCTGCAAATTCCGAACAAGCCGAAATAGGTCCTTCCACGGGGCATCAAGCTGCACTCTCCTCCCGAAGTGGGACACTTCCTTACAACACTACCCATGACCATGCAGCAGCTACTGCTATAACTCTGGATGCCGAGATCCAGAACCAACAAGATCCAGCCCCTCGTCACCACATTCATGCTGAGGATCCTCGCTTCCTTGAAGCTCAACAGCCAAGGAGGCGTGGAACATGCCGTAGACAGCGACCGGACCGTCCTCGTGACATGGAACCTGACCATGACATGGCCCCGAATATCTAGATGCCCGATATTCCAACTATGATATGCCAAATGATAAGAGAAAGTCAAGGCCTCACAAATGATGATTGGGGGATTTCTAGAAGTCACTCCCCGTTCACCAACGATATCTTACATGCGGAACCGCCCCGCCGATTCCGGATACCGACCTTGCCTGTATATAAAGGAAATTCAGATCCCAACCAACACATTCTGAAATATGAATGGCTCATGAAGGCCGCTTGAGCTGATGATGCGGTTAAGTGTAAAAGCTTCCCTATCTCCTTGGGAGGCATTGCGACTATGTGGTTCACCCGTCTACCACCAAGATCTATTTCATGTTTCGACTAGTTAGCTAGTAAGTTTGTCGAGCAGTTTTGTATGCATGCTACAAGGCCGAAGGATGTTAATAACTTTTCCAATGTTACTCAAGCCCCAGGAGAGACTCTAAGGCATTATTTGGAAAGGTTCCACGCTGCTTATGTCGAAGTTGGTAATCCCAACGACAACTCTATTCTAATGGCATTGACTAAAGGGATTGATCCCGATTCTGAGTTTGGTGATTGGTTGGCTGGGAAACCCCCCGCTTCGTTGGACCGTTTCTATGCAAAGGCAACCCAGTATTTGAGGAGGGAAGACGCTAGACGGTCTTAGAAGTAGGACGTTGTGGGTCCCAGTAGTGAAGGAATCCAGAGTAATGTTGCAGTGAAGTAGACCGAAGAGAGCTCCGGTAAAGTATAGTTAAATATTCAGAATAAAAAAAGTCGGTAGAAGGGTGATGGAGGTCAAGGAAAGAAGAGAGACCCTCATCGTGGGAGACCTAGGGCTCCTATGTTCGATCGATATACTCCCTTGAACACGTCGCTAGAGAATGTTTATCTTCAAACCTGCAATACAGGGTAGTACAAGAAGCCAGCTCTGAAACCATCGTCAGAAAAGCAGATTCAGACCGGAAAGTTCTGTAGATTCCATGACTGTTACGGCCATAACACTAATGAATGTCATCATCTGCAGGATATTATTGAAAAGTTGATTAGAGAAAGAAAGTTAGAGTAGTTTGTCCGGGCTCCGCAGGATGGCAGAGCGGGCCCATCTAATCCCAATCAGGGACAGGGCCGGGCTAGGCTTGAAGAACCCGCGCGTACTGGTAGGAGGCTGGTGATTGACACTATGAGTGGTGGTCCTCATCCGGCTGATCGGAGATGGAAGGAAATGGAGTCATATGCTAGTTCTATTAGGCATGTGGACTTCGAACGTTGTAGCGGTACTGACGAAGGGGCCCCGGCAAAACAACAGAGGACGATGACAGACGACATCGTTTTCAGAAACCATGATGCCGAGAGAGTCGAGGCCCCCACTACTGATCCATTGGTTATTTCTGCCCAGATAGGTCCTGCTTGGATGAAGAGGATCTTAGTTGATAGTGGAAGCTCTGTGAACATACTTTTCAAACGTGCTTACGACCAAATGCTGATGGAAGCAAAGGATCTGAAACCGAGTCAGTCACGTATACATGGTTTCAATGGCAGTGCAACCATACCGTCTGGGATGGTGGAATTACCTGTTGAATTGTGTATCGGTGATCGCCGAAGAGTCCAAATGTTGCAGTTTGTTGTGTTGGATATTCGTTCTCCTTATAATGCTTTCATGGACCGACCGGCCCTTGCAGAGTTCAGGGTAGCGATTGCTCCTTGGTGTTTGACTCTGTAATTCCCCATTGATAATGGAGTCGTGGTAGTACATGGTGGTCAGGCAGTTGGACGCGCCTGTTATATTGCGGAACTGCGCGATGAGCAGCAAAAGGAGAAAGGTAAGGTCATAAAGGAATCTCTCTGCGTCCGCTCCATGGAGAATTGACAACTAACGCCTGAGCCGAGGCTCGGGCGCCACTACCAGTTGCCTAAAGATTTTTATCCCAGAGACAACGAAGATGAAGGGGAAGTCAGAGACTACCAGGCTTCCCCGGCAGAGTTGACAATTGATGTCCCGGTCAATGATGACAATGATCCTAGAGTGGTAAAGATCGGATCTCAACTCAGCCCTCGGATGGGACAGGAACTAGTTGATTTTCTCTGGGCAAACCTCGATGTGTTCGCCTAGACTCATTCAAACATGTGTAGGATCTCGCCGAATATCGCGAGCCATGCATTAAATATCGACCCGAGCACGTCCCCGTGAAACAAAAAGGCGCGGTAAGGATCCAGAAAGATCTGCCGCCCTGAAGGAAGAAGTGGATAACTCAAGGCTAATGGGTTTATTCGTCATGATTTATACCCGGAATAGGTATCTAATCTAGTACTTGTCAGAAAGTCGAATGGAAAGTAGCGAACATGTGTAGACTACTCGGATCTGAACAAAGCCTGCCTCAATTACAGTTTCCCGCTTCCCAGAATCGATCAACTGGTGGATTCAACAGCCGGACATGAGCTCTTATCTTTCATGGACGCATACTCTGGCTATAATCAAATCCCGATGCACCTTCCTGACTAGGAGTACACTAGCTTTATCACTGGGACTTTATTGCTACAAGGTGATGCCGTTTGGACTAAAAATGCTGGAGCAACCTATCAAAGGCTCGTAAACCGGATGTTTGCAAACCAGATTGGGAAGACTATGGAGGTGTACGTAGACGATATGATCGTGAAATCGCGGTTATCCAGCGACCACATCAGCGATTTGGAGGCGATGTTCGACATACTCCGACAGTACAGAATGAAGCTAAATCCGTTGAAGTGTCATTTTGGAGTCGCATCTGGAAAGTTCCTTGGGTTTATTGTCAATGCTATAGGAATTGAAGCCAATCCTAAAAAGATCTAGGCGATTCGAAATCTCGAAACTTCCAGAACCATAAAGCAGATGCAAAGTCTTAATGGGAAGGTGGCAGCTTTGAGAAGGTTCATTTCCCATTCCACGGACAAGTGCATTCCCTTCTTCGATCTGATCAGAAAAGGAAAACGTAATTTCGAGTGGACAGAGGAGTGCGAGGGTGCATTCTGGGCAATAGTACAACATCTGGAAACACCTCACATCTTGTTGAAGCCGGTTGATCACGAGAAGTTGTATGTCTATCTAGCGGTTTCGGCAAACACAATTAGTGTCGCGCTAGTTCACGAAGAGGATCGGATCCAACGACCGGTCTATTATATCAGCAAAAGGTTGATGGGGGCAAAAAGAAACTACCCGAAGAAAGAGAAGCTGGCTTATTGTCTTGTTGTAGCCTCGAGAAAGCTCCGCCCGTATTTCCAAGCTCATCCGATCATTGTTTACACCGATCAGCCGTTACGACAGATCCTGACATAACCTGAGATGTCTGGTAGGTTGCTCAAGTGGAACATCGAGCTGAGTCAATTTGATATCACTTATGCCCCAAGACGAGCTATTCAAGGACAAGTTCTGGCTGATTTCATAGCTGAGTTCACCATACCGGAGGACTTGCCCGAAACCAGTGAACCTCCCAACCATATATGGAAGCTATACATCGATGGCGCATAAAACGACCGGTGCTCAGGCGCTGGAGTGGTGCTCGAAACCCCAGAAGGGCGATCTGTATGCTATGCTTTGAAATTCAACTTCCATGCAACTAACAACGAAGCTGAATACAAAGCTCTACTTGCTGGACTAAGGCTTGCCAAAGATTTGGGAGTCGTCGTTATGGAAATTTTTATGGAAATTTACTACGATTCACAACTGGTGGTGTGTCAGGTCAGAGGAGAGTATCAAGCCAGAGACCAAAGGTTGGCCTCCTACCTTATGCGGGTCAAGGAAGTCTTGAACCAGTTTGACTTTTACATTATCTATTGTATACCCCGAGAGCAAAATCAAAAGACCGATGCTTTAGCAAAACTGGCTAGCACTGGCGAAGCACAGCGGATGGGACTCACCCCCGTAGACACTTACTGCTCCAAGTATTGATCAGGTGGAGAAAAATTGGGTTCACGAGGCAACACCCGAGAGGGAGTCATGGATGACCCCAATCAGAAACTATCTTGAGCACGGAACGTTACCCAAGCGCAGGAGCGAGAAAAGACAAGTTCTTCGAAAGGCTTCGCGATTTGTCATCCAAGATGGAGTTCTATACAGAAGGGGAAATTATGTTCCTTTACTCCGGTGTATCGCCGACGATGAGATCAAACGAGTGTTGCATGATGTGCACGAGGGAGAGTGTGGCGATCAAACTGGGGGGCAAGCCCTTGCAAAAAGGATACTCAGGTACGGGTATTTCTGGCCAACCGTAAACCGAGATGCATCAGGTTATGCTAAGAGATGTGACATGTGCCAGAAACATGCTAGAATTCCAAAAGCCCCACCAACTGAAATTACTCAGATGATCAGCACATGGCCATTTGCCACATGGGGCATTGATATAATAGGATCCTTGCCTCTAGTTAAAAGTTATCTCGTACTCAAGCGGGTCTATCCAGTTCCTTTGCACATGAAACCGACATGGGAAGGACCGTATGTCATCGAACGGAGGCTTGGAGATGGCACATTCAAGGTATCAACTGTTGATGGTCTCGCACTACCGAGAGCATGGAACAGCGAAAGTCTCCGTCGCTATTACATATGATTGGCTTTCGTTCATTTAGCCTGCTTTCCATTTCAAGTTTGTGTATGTAATTCGAGAATTTGTATTTGTAAGAAGGCAACTGATTTTGCTATGATTTCTTATTTCAGCAATAAAGCGCAGGCTCATAAAGCCAATGATTCCTAAATGCATCATTCGACCGCCATGATGTACGAAGAGTCGAGTTCCATCTTACGATGAGACTCGTTCAAATAGATAGTAATCGTGATCCGACCGATCACTCGCTAGATGAAACCCCGAGCTCAGGGGGCAGACAACAACCAATTAAAAGAGAATTGAAACACGACAATTCTCCAACCAACTCCAGCTCCTAGAGTGCGAGCTAAAGTGCAAACTCTAAAATTAAGACATGAATCGACCTCCAGCTCGAGGAGGATGGATCCGTCTATCCACAACCTCGCTTATTTCTAAAGCTCGAGGAGGATGGATCTGTCCATCCATGACCTCGCTTATTTCCAAAGCTCGAGGAGGATGGATCCGTCCATCCACGACCTCGCTTATTTCCAAAGCTCGAGGAGGATGGATCCATCCATCCACAACCTCGCTTCTTTTCAAGCTCGAAGAAGATGGATCCATCCATCTACGACTTCGCTTGCCGGATCAAGGAGGATGTGATCCGACCATCCACAACCTTGATCAACTCCTTATTCCCAGAGTGCGAATAAGATCCTAATACTTAAACGGGTGCGACCGACCTCCCGTAAAATAAATTATGTCCCTAGAGTATGGATATGATTCTAAACAATAAGTGGACGTGACCGACCGCCGGCATACAAGTCTAAATCCCCAATGTGTGGATGCAAATAGTAGCAAGCGAGCGAGTTTGATCCGACCACTCGAACTCATGTCACTTTAACTTTGTTCCGACTAAGTTAAATCAAACTTGGTGAAGGTGAAGGATGACCGCCAACTAACTACTTCAATTCTCCCCAGAACTGGGGGCATAACTCAAGTTCCAGCCGCTAATCGAGACAGCGCAATGTTGGAACGCGACTCAAGGTCTGATTATGACCTAAGGCCATGACTTCAGGACTTAAAGACCAAACTCAAGTTTGACTCAGAGACTAAAGCTTTACGGGTACATTGAATGGAAATGTGAGTACTAAAGTACTTAAGACAAATAAACACAGAGTTATGCTAAAAACAAAGAAGAAATTTTATTCACACTATTCTTTGAGAAAGTAAGTACAAAATCTGTTCAAAGAATTCCTATAAGCAGGGGCCAAACCTACGTATATACATGGCCTATGGAAAGCAAAAGAGAAGCTTATTCTAGCCATCTACAAAAGAGGAAGCAGAAATGAAAATCTACGCCTTCGGTTTCTTCTTGACTTTCTTTGGCACAGATCCGCTTGAGCTACCGCCTGGACCTCTCTTTGAGCCCTTGCCTCCCCGGCTCGCTCCAGCTGACTTGTCTTCGGCCTGGGAAATCGATGCGGTCTCTTCTTGAGAGCTCATAGGGATTGAAGTGTCCTCTGTGTGTGGAACCGGTGGAATGGTGGCACTCTCGATGCTAGAAGAATGAGGCGAGCTGGTCTCAATAATGGTGCCACCCGGAGAAACCACAAGAATAGGGACCAGACCGGGACCCGCCATGCCTCCGCCGGCTCTACGAGCCTGCTCGATCTTGGCTTTGATTTCTTCCATTATCTGTTTCTCCCGGTCCACGCGCTCACCCATCGAAATTTTCCCGGTCGGACCCGAGGAGCCCGTGATAATTACATCTTCATCTACATTGAAAGGCACTTCAATACTCGGATCGCTTTGATGGTTGAGGAGCGTTTCCATTAGTTGATCATCAAGCACATAACTGCCATCATGTGTCTCCCCAGCCGAAGAAGTAATTGTTACAGTAGTGGCCTCCGTAGTTAATGCCTCCTACTCGTGGCGGATTTCTTGAGTTGCAGGAGGGTCGACCGGTGCAGAATCTAAGACTGAATAAAGATAAGAGAATATATTAGTAATATCTTCCGATAGTGTTCCTACATTTTGAGGAATAGGAGAAGTGTCCAGAATACCTTCCTCGAGTTGGTTCCTATGTTGAGCCGACGTGCCTTTCGAGCCGCGCTTGATAATCGGAGAGAGATGTGGTCTATCAGGATCATAACCCGGGACGACTGGGGGATCGACAGAGGATGTAGACTCAGTTTGAGACACTGGAGGCACTTCGGAACCAACTTCGCGGTGTTCACTCCCCGATCCTTCTCTGGCTTTTGGATACTTAACATCTAGGTTTTCTTTCTGAAGCGTGATGGTTGTCTCATGGAGGACTTTAGGCTCATCTTCGATCAGCACTTCATTTTCTAATTCAAACTCATCGACGGTTGCAGCATTATGGATCGCCTTTTCGTCCTCAAGCAAGCGGTTTCAGGACTTATATAATTGGAAAGGATAGTCCTCGCCGAGCTAGTTCAGGTTGCAATTTCTCAGGACATTAGCGTTGTAGGTGACCAGAAGATCTTCAAATTCGCTTTCCATCTTGGCCTCTACAACTTTTATTTCCCTTTCCATCCTGACATCGGCTTCTTCGACCTTTTTATTCGTAGAATCCCTCTCTTCCCTAAGTCTGACCGCCTCCTCGCATGCCTCCTGGGCCACTTTGTTAACTTCGTCTTTCTCTTTAAGGGCCTCAGTCAGCTTCGCCTTTAATTCGGCGACTTCTTTCAATGCGGCATCCGTTTCTCGCATAATAACAGTATTGTGTTGCCCCATTTCCTGCACCAAGTCTATGTGTGTTTTCCTTATCTCCTCCATAGACTTCATGGCTTCCTCGGCTGTTTGGTTGGTCTAAATCTCGGCTTTTCTCGAAGACTCAATTTCATTGGTAAGCACTTCTATTATTTTGTCCTTGTGAGAGAGATCGCCTTCTAGTTTCTCGATAGCCTTGGCCCACTAAAAAGACACAGCCAAAACCCATTTTGCTATCTTAACCCATTCGCGATATTGGTTGTACGCGTCATGCACATAGTCCTACACTAATTTCTCTATGTCACTTGGGATTCGTTTCAAGTTGGGAGGAAATTGGAAGCAATCAAAACATATGTTTGGAAAATCTTTCTTCAGTTTGGCGATGTGAATGGCTCCTTCCCCATTGAATCTATGACAGTTTGCTCTACGACGACAGGAGTTTCTATTTCGATTCTGCGGTGCTGATCACCAGCTTTTGGAGCGTGAGACGACGCTATTTGATGAGAAGATTCAGAAGAAGGCCTACCAGAGCCAGAGGGTTTAGAGGGTCCTTTTAGTGGTGGAGATCGCGACCTAGAACGACGCCTGCTTTGATATGATCTCTCTTTTTCTCTATCGTGGCGCTCGCATTCCTGACTGGAATGATAGCCGCGACCATAGTCCCTCCCACTCTTGCGGCGATGTGATTCAGAGTGCGATCCAGAAGAATGGCGTGAAGGGCGAAGTTTGCTAAGCATGGAGCCTTGCTTCACCATTGTTTCTGCAAAACAAAAGGAGGAACAAATTAGTCATCGCCAGAGATTAAAAATCATGTGATGAGATGTCGTGTGGTGCCATGAAGTGTGTGTATGCATGTGTGAACCCCTCGACCGACCGATTGTGGTAACTTTTCTTATCGGAGTTGGCTCCCTTATATCTATTGAAGGTGGGCTTGCACCGGTTCTTGATGGGGAGTCAAGCCCCTCTAGCCCAGGATTAGGGAATGATGGGATTTCATCCGGGATAGGAATGTCCGATGACCCTTTCAATGAACTTTTCGTCTACGGGGAAGAGGTCTCCGGACCTATAGAAGTTACAATGAGTTGAGTTGTTTCGGTGGTCTTTTGCCTTTTGCTTTTGTGGACAGGAGTTTTGCCTTTTTCTCTTCAATATAGATGATTGAGAGCCTCTACAAGGATGATTATTACGCCAGGCACACTCTGAGCTCCCTCAACTGGTGGAACAACCAAAGACCGTCTTCTACTTTGTCTTACCGGAGCCACTCTGGGAACCCCTGTCAGCCCTATACTTTGACCTCTTTCTATAAGCCCGGCGACAATCAAGTTGTCATCAATAAGGACTTCGTCGATTTCCCTCACGCCGGTAGGCACCGCCTAAAGTGTCCTCACTATCTCTTTGAAATGTGCTCCTTCAGGCCATGGAATAGGAGCTGTGAAAGAAGTACAATAATGGATTCAACACCAATTTATATTACCCAGTTAATCGACGAACAAGTGAAAGTACTTACGTCTGACCAACCATCGTTTTGCAAACACCGGTGGGCATCTCACGTAGAACCAATTTGTTTTGAAGTAGCTCAACTTACTCCACGTACTTGCCACCACTTGGTAGTTCCTAACAGCTTCTAGGAAAGTGAACGATGGATTATCTCCCCGACTCTTGACATTAAATAAGTATCTGATCTCATCGACAGTCGGGGGACGAAGGAGATGCTCCATGAATATAATAAACAAGCTATTGAGTAGCGCGTATCTGTTAGGATGAAGCTGAGAAGGCGCGATCCTTAAGGAAAATAGCATGTCCCGAATAAACTGATTGAATGGGGGCAATGTTCCAGCCACGCACATGAATCTATGGCATGCGGTGAACCTTTTCAGGGGATTATGCGCTCTATCTTCTGGCCCTGGTAATCGAATTTCATCCAAGGAAAGTCCGTGCCTAAAACAAATTATGCCCAGCATTTCTTTTGAAATCTTGGACCGAATGGAATCTTCTGGATTCATAATCACAACTGCATCCGGCAGTTCATCCGAAGCAGGATTCACTATATCTGCCACGATATCCGGCACTTCAATTCTAGGAAACGGAGGACTTTGAACTTCTTTTTGCTCTGAGCTTCCAGAATCCATAGCTATTGAACTCGGTAAAAAAACATTATTAGATGGAAAGAAATTCGTGTTCCCCCCAGTGTAAAGTGAATGATCGTGCTGTGTAGTGAAGTGCTGCAAAATACTCTAAATTTCTACAAGGTCGAAAGATGGTAAAACGACAAGACTTCGAGGTTCGACCGGAGCGACCGTCATCGTTGACCGTCTCAACCGTGCCATTCTGACTTTGAAGAACATTCCATGTTAAAATTGGTTATGTTTATCAAGTTACAGTTCCATCGATGAGCTTTGAAGGAGAGTCATATATGCAGTTTTACAATGAAGTCCAAATATGCTAGGCTAAAGCTCATTGGGGTTAAGTGTTCGAATATGCAAAAAGTGATGGAGTTCGTATCCATCATCGTTCACTTTAGATCATTCCCCTAAAGCCATCATTTTGTATCGATCAGAGATGTAGGCCGATAGTCTTTTTCGTATCGATGGAACGTGTGTATCGACCAAACGTTCATATCGATCGAATGCTCGTATCGATCACCTCACGTATCGATCTACTTCATATCGATCCAAAGACTCTAGTTTTGGATCGATCGCACTGCGCCTCATCCATCGACGCGAAATGCTCCGCACTTCTCGGATCGATTATGAAAGCCACCTTCAACCATCTCTAATGTATTCTGATCAATCCACCTCGCATCGATACGAGTTCGAGATAGACTCCAATTCCATCGACTCCTTCCAATTGCTCTCCTCTTTCTACTTCTCCAAATGGCCATTAAACACCCTCGACTTCACCCTAGCCACACTCCGGCACCAACAACGCCGGAGATGGTCATTGCCATGAACGAAATGGTGTGGGACTCCATCTTATCACTTTAAACATAGATCTAATGATTATTTACCTAGCTTGAAGCATTTGGGTTAAGGGTTAACGAATTGGCGTTTGAGGATGAAGGATTAGCAGTTCTTCTTCTTTTCTAATCAATACAAAATAGCAGTAGAAACAAGTGAAAAAAATATTCTAAGGCCAAAATCTATTTATACTTCTTCGTATCGACCTTAAGGACGATTCGTATCCCAGTCATAAAACTGTTTGAAGCGGTCAACATGCCAATCGATACGAAGCGCATCTGAACTTCAAAGCTTCGTATCCATCAACACGAGTCAATCCAAAGCCTAGCATCTCGTATCCATCAGTGTGAAGCCCAGCACTTCGTATCCATCGATGCAAATCGATCCGAGTCCCAATATTTCATATCCATCGATTCGAAGCTTTCCAATGAATTAACGTTTGAAAATCTTGTATCCATCAATACGAAGCAAACATTTCGTATCCATCGATGCAAGGCACACCTTATGTAGGTCCATCTCATATCGATAACCATCAATACGAGGACTCCCTTCATACATCCCAGATCTATCCAGGAGAGGATCGATACGAAGAAAGGGATCAAAACAACCATCAATCGTTGTTGCAACTCGGATTTGACATCGATCCAAGAGAGGATCGATACGAAACTCGATCCAAATAAAAAAAACTTGACAACAACCCATGAACGTGCAAGCATGAATGGGAGTTAGGTTAAAATATGTACATGTATGCCACACTAACATTCGATTTTCAAAGTTAACAGGAATTGCATGCTTGCATGGTGACAGCCAGAACAGTAAACAACAAATTGCTAGCACTCGACCTTTAGTTACAACAAAAACTGCATGATCAATGGCAGTCTACAACTCAACATTTACACTACTGGAAATTAATCGAGGGTTGCATCTCTTGATGAAAGGACAATAATTGTTCAGGAAATCGGATAGAACCTTTTCAGAATGAAGATTGTAGCTTCTCAAAGCACGTCATGTTCACATAGAACATACTTTAGGAGGCAAATGTTATCCCGCATTTTGGCAAGGCCGTGACACCTAGGAATTGACTAGGGACTGAAGACAATCCGACCCGAAGATCCGTTATCTACAGGTCCACGATGGATACAGGCAAACTTGGTCCAAGTCCGGTTCCTTCTACAATTAGCATGGTATGACAAGCAAAGCTATGGAAGGCAACCCTCCAAATTTCAGGTCAATCGGAGTTCGTATGCTCATGTTATGGATCGATCAAAATCCATGTGAAACATATCCATTTCGTATCCATCAACCCATATCCATTATTTCGTATCCATCCAATCGATAAGAAATGAGCATAACTCCTTCACTCAGCATCCATCATTCGTATCCATAAAGTTCGAACTAGTATCGATGAACTTTAACATTCCTTGGATCGATCACACTTCATTCAGCCAACAGCTGCATGTTTCGTATCGATCAGCTACTTGATCGATACGAAGAGAGAGGCTAGAGATCGATACGAAGGAAAGAGTAGAGCATCGATACGAAAAGCATGGCCTCGATTGGATATGAAAGAAGAGGTCAAACCAAAAGAAGCGGTCCTTGTGCATAAATTTTGGATCTCCACGAAGCAAGCGCGCCACGTCATCAATGCGAAGAGGATGGATACGAATCCATCGATACGAAGGCTCCAGTTTCCCTAGCAAACTCAATCTTGGATCGATCATATCTCCCAAACTACAAATTTAAATGCTATGAAATTTTCACAGAAGCTTGCAAATCAACCCAAGAACAACCATGATCGATTGCAGCTCGATTGGACCATTTCTTGATCGATACGAGGACAACATGGATCGATCAGGGATCGATCCCAAACGACCCCAGATCGATTGTATGGGCCCACCTACGCATGAGAAAGGGTATTCTGAGATTCAAGGCAGATATTTCCAGCTCTACGCATATAAATAGCACCTCCACTGCAACTAAAAATGGATTGGGATGCTGCTGCTCAGCTGAAACTCCATTGTAACTCGAGTGTTAACCATTGTACTGTTGTAATTCAATTTATAATCAGCAATAAATAGCAAATCCTTCAAAGTGGACGTAGGCCATAGCATTGAACCACTATAAATTCTTGTCTTCTTTTACTACTGCTTATTTTTCTTAGTGTGATTGTTAGATTAGCCTCATTTTCCCTTTTATTTCTTCATTTTAATCTCTTCAATTACATTCAAAGAGTGTTGTGCCCATTTTTAGTACAAACGATGAGGATAGGTTTTCAACTTCCAGGGACAGTGGAGCATTTCCATAAGTTAAACAAATGTTTAAAGTGGATGCACACCTTGGGTATGTGAGAAGAGACATTCACGAATGAACATTCAGGTAAGATGAGGCATACAACTGTGTGGGGCACAGTATAAAATTATTTAAGAAAAAATGAATAATAACTACATGGGCACAATATTAATTTGTAAGGGGAAATGAATAAGAGTTGCATGGGGCGCAGTAATAAATCATTAAAGGAAAAGATGTAAGAACTATGTGGGATGTAATATTAAACTATAAAGAGAAATGAATAAGAACTATGTGAGGCATAGTATTAAATGCTTTAAAAGAAGAACCATTAAGATATGTGTGGCGTAGTATCAAACAATTAAAGGATAAGTATATCCTACATAGGGTGTAGTATTTTAGTAGATTAATATAATCTAAGGTAGGAATCAAGTGGGGTTTGTGTAGGGAGCGCAGTAGTAAAGCATTATAATGAAATAAAGGGATGAACTAAATTTGGGAATTGAATAGGGATTGCGCCAGAAATGCAGGGGCTATTGGGGACCACTTAAGGAAGCGTTTGATGCAGACGTAGTTCAGAATTGATCGTGTTAGTACTGTGAATATTCCACTCTTGATGTTTGAATAGTGAGGGGGGAACCCAACCTATGTAGTACGGTTTGGTCTCAATATATGATAGTTTTGGGGTAAGTATTATTCATACTAGACTTTACATCTAATTCATGCTTTTATTATTATTATTTCCATAAACTCATGGGTGCTCATTTGAGTAGGTTGAGTTTGTGGGGTTGCACAGGTTTGAAATAAGGGCTGAAGTAGCAGATCGAAGGCGGAGCAGGAGGCTTGGTAGTTAATAAAGATTTTTGTTTTAATTATGACCGAAGTATGTAAAGAATGTTAAAGAAAACTTCTGATGTAATGAAAATATTTAGCTACTCTGTTTACTTTATCTGTATTAATTGATAAACAGAACTCACTTCGTCATTGGAAGATAATATCGATGATGACTGCAGCATCACCGGCATTCAGCTTCGAGTACTTAGTAGGGGATGTTACAGTTTGGTATTAGAGCATAGGTTAGGGACACACTTTAGTAAAACAGAGCTAGAAAAATAGGAGCACCAGAGGTAGTTCTGCCGAGACCTGTAGTAGTGGGAGAGGATTTCAAAAGATGAATAAAGATTATAGAAATCTGGGAGGGAAGACATTTACAGGAAAGTAGCATGTAATGGAAGTGTTAAATTGGTTAAGAAGTTATGAGCGCATATTTGGAGACGTAGGATTGAATAATGCGCAAAAGAGAAGAATGACATCAAGAAAGTTGAAGGAAGATGCATTAGACTGGTAGGAGACAGTAGTTGCTGAGACCCCATAGGAGGAGATCACTTGGGAGAAGTTCAAAGAGAGTTTTGAGGCGCAGTTCATATCATAGTCTCAAAAAATTGTGTTGCTGAGAGAGTTTATATATATGAAGCAGGGTGACCTTATAGTGGAGGGGTACATCCAGAAGTTCAACTCATTGGCTAAGCATGGCAGGGAGATCAACAATACCTCGATAAAGAAAAATAAGAAGTTTATTAGGGGCTTGAAGCAAGGTCTTGATCATAAGGTGATGACATCTAGCATCTCCTTTGAGTTTGTGGTTAACATGGCTAGAAGGTACGATGGGATGTACCAAGAGTAGAGAAGGGTGGAGGCTAGACCCAAAGCAGAGCAAAAGAAGAAGTTTACCCTATATATGAAAGCAAGAAAGGAGCACAGAAGGGGAAGGGGGTGTAGTTGCTAATATAGAGGTTGTATGCTTTAACTGTAGATAGAAGGGGAATTATGCTTCAAGGTGCTCTATACCCAAGGAATCTGGAAAGATGAAGTGCTTCAAGTGTGATAAAGCAGGACATTTAAAGAAGGACCGCCTAGAGCTTAAAGCATAGGTTTATGCTTTGTAGGGACCAAGGGAAGGATCATCTACCGAGGAAAGAGGCAAGGGGAAAGTCCTGGACGTATGGCTTTGATTTTTGGTATTTCAATTAGAGTACTATTTGATATTGGGGCTCACATTCATTTATAGTTAAGAGTTGGTTGATAGACTTAGGTTAGGAGTCACCAATTTAGCTATTTACATATGTGTAGCAAATCCGATCAGAAGTTATGTCACTCTCAAATTGAGATGCAACAACCCAGATATTGAATTAGGTGTAAGTTTTCTTGTGATACCTATGTGTTTTATTTCATAGGCTTCGGAGTTAATTGAGTGATGGACTGGTTGGAGAATTATGGTGCAAGGGTGCACTAGATAGAGAGGATAATTACTCTGAGTCGTCCTAACCACAAAGATAGAGTGTACATGGTCTTCGAAGAATGTGGAGAACTACGCAGGAACGTTTTATTTTATTTAGCTTCGGAAGAATAAGATCTTGGAGCGATACATATAGTAAAGGAGTTCCATGACGTATTTGAACCAGTTTCAGGGTTGCCAACCTTGAGAGCGGTGGAGTTTCAAATAGATTTACAATTGGGAATTGAACATTTTAGTCGAACCCCAAGTAGAATGCCAAGCAATTGATAGAGTTGGAAGGAAAGAGATTCATAAGCCTAGCACTCTACCTTGGGGAGCAGCACTGGTATTTGTAAGGAAGTCCGATGGGTCATTAAGACTGTGCATTGACTATCGAAAGCTGAATGAAAGGACAGTGAAGAATAGGTATTCTTTGCCGAGAATTGATGATCTTTTTGATCAGTTAAGTGGAGCTAAGGTGTTTTCGCGGTTGGACTTGGCTACAGGGCTCCATCAGCTGAGAGTTGCGGAGGAAAGCATTCCTTTGACTGCGTTCAGAATAATGTATAGTTCATTTGAGTGGTTAGTTATGTCATTTGGGATGACCAATGCGCATGCATTCTTTGTGGACTTGATGAATTGGACCTTCCAAGATAAGCAGGATAGATATGTTTTGGTGTTCATAGATGATATTTTAGTGCACTCTAAGGATGAGGAGGAACATGCAGTTCACCTAAGGCTTGTGCTAGAGACGTTAAGACAGCATAAGTTAAAGGCGAAATTTTCTAAGTGTCATTTTTCAAAGAGGGAAGTGAAGTTCCTAGGCTATGTGATTTCGAAAGGAGGGTTAGATGTAGATCCTTCGAAAGTAGAGGCAGTAAATGGGTGGAAGAGACCAGAGACCGCAACCGAGGTTCAAAGTTTCTTAGGATTGGCTGGCTATTATAGGAGATTCATTAAAGACTTCTCTCGTATAGCTACGCCGATGACGAGGCTGAGCAGGAAGGGTAAGCAGTTTGTTTGGACGTAGGAGTGTGAGAAGGCATTCTAGGAACTGAAGTATAGTTTGGAAAATGCACCTATGTTGGTAATACCTGACGGTAATGATGGTATGACCGTACACAATGATGCATCAGGGTTGGGGTTGGGCACAGTACTGATGCAGAAAGGTAGAATAATTGCTTATGCATCTAGGCAGCTGCGACCCCATGAAGTTCGATATCCAACGCATGATTTGGAATTGACAGTAGTTGTCCTCGCGTTGAAGATTTGGAGACATAGGGGAGAGGTTTGAGTTGTATGTCGACCACAAGTCCTTGAGACATTTGTTCCTTTAGAAGGAGCTGGACGAGAGGCAGCAGAGGTGTTTAGAGTTTCTAGCATCATATGATTTTAGGACAAAGTATACCCCTGGAAAGGGCAACAAAATATAAGATGCCTTAAGTCGAAAAAAGCAAAGTTATGTTTTGGCTATGATAGAGGAATAGACCTTGTTAGAAGCATTATCTGCGTGTTATGTGCAGTTTTGGTCAAGTGCAAGTTCAAGCAGTGCATCCAGAATACTATCATGCTTAAAAGTCTGGCCTATGCTGGTAGAAAGGATGGCTAAATAGCAGAAGAGAAACAAGTTCTGCACAGATATTGTAAGGAACTTGGATTTAGAAGTCGGAGTAGTAGAACTGAAGGGATTTGGTGTTGATAGAGAAGGCAGACTATGGAAGAATGGAAGGTTGTATGTTCTGAGTGCAGACGGTCTGCGGAAGGAAGTATGGACGACTATCATCATTCAAAGTGTACCATGCCCTAGAGGACAAAGATGTACCGAGACATAAAGAGGAGTTACTTTTACGAAGGTATGTAGAAGGATGTGAGGAAGTATGTGAGAAGATGTCTTACATACCAACAGATGAAGGCATAACATTAGAAACCAAGTGGGCTCATGCTGCCTTTAGAGGTTCAAGTGTGAAAATAGGATTCAGTATCTATGGACTTCGTAGATGGGTTACCAAGGACAAGGATAGGGAATGAAGGCATACGGGTCATTGTTTATATACTAACTAAGAGTGTCCATTTCCTTCTAGTGAAGGCTAAGAGGACTATGCTGATGTTAGCAGAGATATATGTGGAGGTAATAGTGAGACTACACGGGGTGCCTAGCTCTATTATTAGTGATCGGGATTCTTTGTTCACTGGCGTGTTCAAGCAAATTTTGCAGAAGGTACTATGTACAGAACTACACATGAGCACTACATACCATCCACGGACAGATGGGCAGACTGAGAGGATCAACAAGGTCCTGGAAGACTTGTTGAGAGCATGCATTTTAGACTTCAATGAATCTTAGAAGAATTATGTACATCTGGTAGAGTTCTCATATAACAACAGCTATCAGAGCAGTATTGGGATGATACCATTTGAGGCGTTATATGGAAGGCCATGTAAGTCGCCTGCATGTTGGTTCGAGGTAGGGGATAGGATCGTTTTTGGACTAGATGCGGTGAAGGATGCTACTGAAAAGCTAGAATTGATTCAAGCTAGAATGAGGGCAGCATAGTCTAGGTAGAAGAGTTATGCTGACACGAGGAGAGAAAAAACTAGAGGTCACCGTAGGCGATCAAGTGTTTGTGAAGGTTTCTCCGATGAGGGGTGTAATGCGCTTCGAAAAAGCTGGAAGTTAGCACCAAATATGTAGGACTATTTTTGATCATGGAGAGGATTGGGAAGGTGGCATATAAGGTGGATATGATAGTGTTTTTGTAGTGATTCATAATGTGTTTTACGTATCATGTTTGCGGAAATGCATTAAGGATCCGGGAGCAGTAGTTAATCAAACGGTAGTGGAAGACCTGGTCATAAATCCAAATATGACCTATGTACGCAAAATGGTTTGAATAGTGGATCGAGATGAGAAGCAGCTTCATAATAAGGTAGTAATGATAATGTGTATTTAGTGTAGCGCAGATCGTGAGGGCTGCATATAGGAAACAGACGATAAGGTTAAGAATACCTATCGAGAGTTATTCATTTCAGATTACCACATGAGCTATGCGTTGAGTTGTACTGCTGTAGGCCATATATATATTTATGAATATTATGGTTGTTTATCATATTAGTAGATAGCACTAGTACATTTTATATGCATGCATTGGGAATTCATAGGTATGCTTAGGGAAAGGGAATAAAGGACAAATCTCTATTGAATCTTAATTGAATTTTGGGTGCAAAATTCCTTTAGGGAGGGAAAACTGTAACGACTTGTAATTAATCAAATCAACTAATTAAAGACCAAGGCGGGCTAAATAAGAGAAATAAGGGGAAATAAATTAATGGAAAGAGGTATGAGAGCCCAAGCCCAAATTATTGTTGGACAATAGACATTAGTCCTTCCATTCATTCATTTCATCATACTCAAAATAAAGTAAAAGCTAGAGAGAAACTTCAATGGTGGTGGCTTAAAAGGGGAAAATAGAAAGAATACAAGGAAAATGTAAGCTAAAGGAGATTAAGAGGACTAAATCTAGACATCTTAAAGATCTAGGTGAGTAATATTTAACTTATCTATATCGATCTCTAATATATGGTTTTAGTTTAGATTTGTATGATTTTAAATATGATGGGATCATACGGGTTTCTATTAACGAATATAAA
Source organism: Allium fistulosum (assembly GCA_030737815.1). Taxonomy (NCBI): domain Eukaryota; kingdom Viridiplantae; phylum Streptophyta; class Magnoliopsida; order Asparagales; family Amaryllidaceae; genus Allium; species Allium fistulosum. The sequence goes on along the minus strand of CM060904.1, from coordinate 1,183,769,050 downwards.
ATGGTTTAATGAATGTTTTGGGAAATAATGGATAAACATGAGATGTTTAGATGTGTTTCTCCTATTTTAATGATTTTGAAATGCAGTGAAAATTTTATATGATATTCTAATTATGATTTTAGAGATGGGTTTTTAGTTTAAGAGATTTCTTAAGCTTATTTGATTTTATATGATTTATTGAAAATGTGAACAAGAAAATAAGCAAGGAAATTACTCTTAGAAGTCCAAAAGAAGATTGAGTGTGTTAGAAAAAGTGTTCACAAATTTCTAGGAATTTATTAGAATTTTCTATAAGGATAATAAACCAGAATGGCTTAGTACCGTGTTGTGGCAAGTGATGAACTACGAGGGCGCATGAAGATAAATTTATATGGAAAAAAATATGTTGATAAGTTTGGAAAATAAGGAAACCAGATCCAAATCATTTACTGAAAAGAAAGAAAAAGGACTTTGCAAATAACAGAAAGTAAAATTGGGGATGAATAAGAGAGCGACATGTGCAAAGACGTTATCAGGGATGCCATAGTTTGTCTAAAACGACATTGGGGTGGCGGCCCAACATTATATATATGAACTACGCGTAATATGAAGGGGTCATACTATGCCAAAAATTAGGGACAGTACACTTAATAAGAAAAGTGGGAAGCACTCAGCATTGAGGCTGGGTGGTACTGGGCCAAGAGAAGTGGTAAATGGTACCAAATCAAAGATAAGTAGGTGGTACCCAGGGAGAGGCCATATCAGTACGTGGAGGGGATTCTGCACTAGAAATAGGGTTGGAAGGGCTGTTGACGCCGGGTGGGGATGCTCATTCGAATGCAAACCTTGGAAAGGTGAGGATACGCATTCAACTTTCAAGGACTACGAGGCAGTTCCATAAGTTAAACAAATGTTTAAAGTGGATGCACACACTGGGAAGGTGAGGAGAGGCATTCACGAATGCACATGTTGAGAAGGTGAGGCATTCAACTACATGGGGTGTAGTATAAAATTATTTAAGAAAAAAATGAATAAGAACTACGCGGGGCAGAGTATTAATTTGTAAAGGGAAATGAATAAGAGTTGCATGGGCGCAATATTAAATTATTAAAGGAAAAGAAGTCAGAACTTTGCGCGGCGTTGTATTAAGTTGTAAACAGAAATAAGTAATAACTGTGCAGGGCGCAGTATTAAATGCTTTAAAAGAAGAACCATTTTTACATGCCTGGGGCTCAGTATTAAACTGTTAAAGGATACGTGTGTCCTACGCGGGACGTAGTATTTTAGTAGATTAAATAATAACTTAAGGTGGGAACCAAGTGCGGTATGTGCAGGGAGCGCAGTAGTAAAGCATTCTAATGAAATAAAGGAATGAATTAAATTTGGGAATTGAGTGGGGAATGCGCCGTAGGTGTAAGGGCTATTAGGGACCACTTAGGGAAGCGTTAAATGCAGACGTAGCTAAGAACCAGTTGCATCAGTGTTTTGAATATTCCACTCTTGATGTTTGAATAGTGAGGGGAAAACCCAACCTGTGCAGTACGGTCTGGTCTCACTATATGATAGGTTTGGGGGTAAATATTATTTACAATAGACTTTTTGTCTGACCCGTTTTTTTATTATAGTTTACCCCAAAAACTCATGGGTTCTCATTTGAGTAGGTTGAGTTTATGGGGTTAGATAGGTTTGAAATAAGGGTCGCATTAGCAGATCGAAGACGGAGTAGGAGGCTTGGTAGCTAAAAAAGATTTTTGTTTTTCACTGTATTAAGGAGTGCGGACCACATCATCATATGTTGGTCCGACTCTTTCTGTGTTATTTTTTTATTATATTTGACCCTTGCGTGGGCATGTTTTTTGGTTTAATTGTGAGTGAAGTATGTGTAAAGAATTTTAAAGAAAACTTTTGATGTAATGAAAATATTCTCTGTTAATTAATATATTGAACTCACTTTTGTCACTGGAAGATAATTCTGATGATGACTGTAGCATCATCGACATTTATCTTCGAGTATCATGTGGGGGATGTGACAATTTGATAATTAAAGGTAGCTGGATAAGGTTAAGATGGTTCCTTGTCCAAAAGTGCTCTAGATTTGTATGCCATTACTTTTCGTTCATAGGGTACTTATAGGTACGAGGTTCTTATAAATTATTCACTTTCCATGTATGACCAAGTTTGTTTGGTAGAATTCGGTTCATTAGATGTCAGCTTAGCAAGCACACTACCAAGCCATTTTTCATGTTTGGTACTTACTCCTCTAGACCTTATTTATTTGGTTCCAAACCAAACTTCTTTATGCCTCAACTTCTTTGTTTTAAGTCAGATCAAGTGGCAGTTGGACCCAATAGCTTTGTATCATCGAATAAAACAATCCAGTTCATTTGGTTATTCTGTTTGGGTTACATAAGTAATAACTCTCCAAGGTGAGGTCCAAATCGGTTAGATGGAGAATAAATTTTTAAGGAAATCATATCTTTTACTATATAACTTGGATTGACACATGATTTGACCTAGGTGCATCTCCTAACCTTAAGAACTGGATTGGGCATGTTTTGAGACTGTTTCAAATTTGCCGCTAACTTTATGCCTCCAAGATATGCTTCGTGGATATGAAGCATGCTTTACTCGAGATCCAATCATATTTGGGGATGGTGAAATCGAGGCAGAATTCCATAATGATTAGATGCAACCTTCTTCTAACTTGTAGATTAAGAGGTCTATCCAACCTACAGGGGTCAAGAACATCAGTTCTTGCACTTTATAGGACTCCTTTACAATTTTTGTGGATTCTGCATATTAAAGTGGCAAGGTGCTAGTGCGCCCTTAAGTATTTCTATCAAATATTAATAGGAATTTGTTCCCAAAAGAATGTCATAACTTTGCATTATAGTCCCTATAATCCATGAGGGTAATTGTCTCTAGAGTGTCGTATTTCATATTCCAACGAAGTTGATCTTATCTTTGGGGAATTATGGAAAAAGTACACTCCATTGTCTTTAACGGAGTTGTGTCCTATCTCTAGGCCTGGTCAGAATTTATCTCCATTGTCTCTGGAGGAGTTGAGCCTAGTCTCTTAAGTTGAAGAACTAGATACTTCACTATCTCTAGTGAAGTTATACCTCATCTCTTGGGTTAAGCAACATTATACTCCATTGTCTCTGGTAGAATTGAACTCTATCTCAAGGATAGGAAGTTCATAGTTCACTATCTCCAGTATAGTTAGGTTATTTTATGCTCTTTATCACTGGAAGAGTTAAACAAGTTTATATTCGCTATCTTTAGTAAAGTTAATTGAGTTTATGCTCTGATGTCTAACAAAGTTATCAAGGTTTATACTTCACTATCTTAGGTAGAGTTGTTTGTGTTTATACCCCACTATCTCTGGTAGAGTTGAAAAATAACCAATAAATCATTTCAAGCGCTCGGTGGTGAAAGGGGTTCACAACTTCTAGGTCAAATAAGCATCCAACAAGTCCATCCATTTGCTCATGAAAAAAGGAACTTGTGTCTTTAAGACCAGATGGCATTCGATGAACTGATCTAGTCACGCATAAAATGGAAAGGACTTATGACAATCCCATTTAGACATGTACATCTGTCTCTAGATTCTTGGTAGGAGATGGACAAGCTCTGACGTTTGTGGGAGGGTCCATAGTTGTGCCTCTGAGTGTGGTTTACTCTTCATCTATGGTGACTCGGTATTGTCAAGATATTGCTGATTGGAGTTTGTGGTACTCTTGCTACAGTAACCTGCAAAAAGTGAACAAGCATAACAACTCATACATTGATTCCATAATGTTATACTGCTAAGTATAATACAATATTATCAATTCACATTGTACTAAACATGGTTTAATCGGTTCATATTATATAACACAAAGTTCAGCCGGTTCATAAATCAATCACAAGACAAGATTCTATGGTTCTAGAAATACAAGCTCATAACTAAACAATTAAAACAAAGTTCATAAAGAAAGTATACTAACAAAATCAAATTGGATCAAATTACATCTTGAGTATTAGCCAAATGGTTGCCTAGGAGATCTATCTTTGGAACTTTTGCATTTGTAGATATACAAGGGTACACTCCCAAACTTTATTTTAATAGGAAATTTAAAGGAAAGTCTAAGAATCTTCCCTTATTTCCTTCAAGTGATGACCATGTGCCTAGGCGCACCGCCCAAGCTGCCACCGCTCATTATTTTCAAGTTCGTTGGCTGCTGAGATAGTTGTTTAGTATGTGCCTGGCCATTATCCAACGGGTTCTTGATGTATTGCAACAACCTTCTCTCTCGAATGTGCTTCTCGAAAGTATCTCTAAGATGTTGGCACTCATTTATCTCATGGTCACGGATCTCATGGAAGATGTAGCATCTAGCAGTTTTCGTCTCTACTATTGTCGACTTTCTGGTCATTGCCTCGCCATAATCCATGGTTTCTCCGGTTGCAAGATAGATTCTTTTTGGATTTTCCATAAGCAATGAATGGGTGCACTTTGTATGTCCTCCTCTGAAGTGTTTCTTTCCTCTACCTTTATCATCCATCTTTCGCTTGCCCTTATCTTGAGGCCTTTTATCTCTAACTTGGTAGACGGTTCTTGATATCGGCATCATCCAAGCGCATGTCCTTATCGGCTTGTTAGTGGAAATCCTACAAGTTGGCAATTGGGTTCTTCTTATTTTCCCTGTAAAAAAATTCCTTCCTGTTGATTCTTGAAACAACAAACACATGGACAATTTTTTCATCTGTTTGACGTACAACAGATATTATAGCATTGAACCATGCAAGGTAGCTTCATTGATTTTCTCCATCCTTTTGCTTGATATCTTCCATGCATATTTCATTTTTGGCTTAATGACATAAATTCTAAATGAATTCATGAAATTTTCCTCCAGCTTGACCCATATGCTAGTTAATCCATGCTCCTAATGACTAAACCACATAGTTGCAAAGTCATACAAGAATAGAGGAAAGCGACGACACATTACTTCCTCCGTACCTCCAACTACCTCAATATGCTGAATGTAGTGCCTCAAATGTAGGATCAGTTCTTCCAACGTATGGTTCCGTAATTGACTTCTCAAATTTTGGGGTTAACTGCATATCGAATGTTTGAAGTGAACGGGCTCTTGTTCATCTCATAAACATTTGGGCACTTGTTCTACTCTCCTAATACCCAACGTATAATCTCAGCAACTTGCTCTTCTACCACTAGAATGCTTCATTAGGTTTATTTATGGGCCATGCCATTCCCTTGTGTAATGGATTAGTTAGTCTAAACTCAACCGGTCCCATTTCGGTAGCCAAGCATGTTGTTCTATCATCAACTTTAACTTCTAGTGGGATATCTTCCCTTGGTCCGGTATGGGCTAAACCATTTGATTCGATACTAGTCTGTTTGGTATCAACCCAAAATGGTTTGAGCCTTGATGGGTTTGGCTATATGGAAGTCCTTACTTTTCGATTACTTCTTACCTTGCTCGTTCTATGGTATCTGTTCTTGATGGGATGCCAACAGAATTCCCATTTTAGCCTCTTTGGACCTGCGTTGGTGATGCTTGCTCCATGTGTATAAGAAATGCATCCATCATCTCTTGCTGTCTAGCAAAGAAAGAAGCTTCCATACTACCATCATCATATGAATTTCTTCCTTTGTTAGATTGTTGACCGGTTGACTCGGACTAAATATTGCTCACCGACTGCTTCCCTATGCGAACTTCTCCCCATCCATTATTGCCTTGCTCGATACGAACTTTCCAGTAGGTGGTTCCATGATCTAAATTGAGCTCTCAGCAAAAGCACTAAAATGTTTGGATCAAAAATGACCAAACGTCCCAAAATAGAGATCTTGTAGAGGCTTGGATCTTGATTGTGGTTGTAATGCTGGTTTCTAAGAGATGATTGTTAGATAAGTAAATTTTTTACTCTGATTCAGATCACAAATTGCAGACAGATATTTTAGAATGTAAGTATTAAAGTGAAGAAAAAGTAAATGACATGCAAAAATTTATGGTGATTTGACAATCTCTAGCCTACATCCAATTTATATCTTTTATTATTATTAGTATGTGATTTACAATTGCTATAGTACTCACTAGATCTCTATGGATTGTAACATCAATTTTAGGTTACTTGATCTGTGATTGGAAAAGCTTAGATGCCATAGATCTTGAGGTTAGTCCCCCACAACTCAATATTGGATGATGGATTTCATAATTAAAGGTGATTGGATAAGATTGAGATTATTCCTTACTATCCAAAAGTCTTCTAAAAATACGGTTTTTCTAATTTAGTTCAGTAGTTTCTATGCTCATCCATAGGATATGTATAGGTATGAGGTTCTTACTAACTAGGTCATGTATGACCAAGTCTGTTTGGTAGAAGTCGGTTTGGTAGAATTCAATTTGGAAAGAACATTATAGAACCATTTTCCCATTCGGCACTTATTCCTTATCGGACCCTTTTATTGTTTGGTTCTGCACCAATCTTCTTTGTGTCGGATCTTCTACGTTTTAACTCAACATTGAGAGAAACTGGGACTAAAAGCTTTGTATCATTGAGTAAAACACTCCAATGCCTTTGGTTGTCCAATCTAAGTGACCTAGATAGTATTTCTCCAAGTTGGAGCCTACATTAGTTATGTAGAGGATCGATTTTAAGGTCATTATGTCTTTCAATCTATAGCTTTGTATCCTCATTTGAGTACATAACATGCTCCTAATGTCGTATGACTGACCATAATCAAAGTACAGTCTGGACACTTAAGATCAACTGTACTCTCAAGTCAGATGACTACACATCTTTACATGATATCTTCTATTTTGACTTCGTTGTTTTAACTAATAGAAAAATCTCATCAAGTCATTCTGTGATTGTTCCAAACAATCACAAGTGTGTAATCCCTTGATATCCCCGTGGTCATCTGTATTTCAATCCCCATCATTTGGAAAGTACTACGTACACTAATCTCGATGGATGTATCAATATCCTTTTCTCAATACACCTTGACTAGGAACAATATAAGAACAAGTATTTTAAAGGTTCATTTCAAAACTCATGATTACGAACACATTTGCAACTGCATATAGTTGATACTTCTCCTAACGATTTTCTATTTGTGTATATTCAACGTATTCAAATCATTAATTATATCACAATATAACAATACATATAGTATCCAAAAGAATTCTTTATTTCAAACAAGATTCTCATAAAAAGGTTAAGTTATATAATAAATTAAATTATTGGCCCTGGGGTATTACCTTAACTCGGCCAGTTTTGGAGCTTGATACCCATATCATTGCTCAGTGTTCCTAAATTATATCGAGAAAGGGCTTTAGTGAACAGATCTATGATGTTAACTTTAGTGTTTACTCTCTCGGCCAGTATAGCTCCATCATTGATAAAATGTCATACCATGAGGAATTTACAGAGAATGTGTCTCGAACTCTTTTAAAATCGCGGTCCCCAAGCAACCTGTATTGCTGCATTATTTTCAATATATATTAGCATCAGACATTCAATTCTTAAGATCACTCCTAAGTCTTTGATGAATTTATGCAACCAAAATACTTCTTTTGCTGCATCGTTTAAGGCAATGTACTCAGCCTCCATGGTTGAATCTGGCAACTTTTTTTGCGTATAACCCATCCAACTTAAGGACCCTCCTTTTAACGTAAATTTGAATTTCAAGACTGATATACTACTGTCAACAACACTTTGAAAACTTGTCCGAGCACCCTTTCATAAGGAGCTCGTTGTTTCCATATATTAGTAACAAATCCTTAGTATTCCCATGTACTTTAGGATGATCTTAATTGTTGTCCAATGATTATTACTCGGATTTGATTGACATCGGCACTTAATGCAAACGCGACATCTAGACTAGTACATCGCATTGCATACATGATGATCCTATTGCAAAAGCATAAGAAATTCTACTCATATGTTGCCTCTCCAAAGCTGTAGATGGGGAATCTTTCTCAGAAAGAACAATTCCATACCACACTAGAACGTTTCCACAGTTTGAATTTTCTATATTAAAACTTTGTATTATAGTATCTATATGTACATTGATAGGGATAATCCCAATATCCTTTTATATCAATATATATAGATCTTTGTACCTAGTATATATGATGCCTATCCCAAATCCTTCAGTGAAAAATTATTGAACAACCAAGCTTTCACTAATTATAGCATCGGTACTTCTCTACCAATCAATAGTAAACCCTCAATGTATAAAATCAAAAATGTTACAAAACCATTTCATTCTTTTATATACACACATGCTTCGTCTATGTTTTGAATGAAGGCTGGTTGATTACTTTGTCAAAATACTTATCCCAGCTCCTTGATGCTTTCTTTAGAGCCTACATGCCTTATCACCCACTCCCATAGATTTTAAAACACTTAAGCTGTAGGATATATATAACTTATTCTAAATCAACATTTAGAGATGTTATTTATTGTTTATTTATCATATTTTGTACTCATAATAAGAAGGGATTGCAAGTAAAATCTAAACTGATTTAAGCATTGCAACTAGGGTAAGTTTCATTATAATCTACACCTTGAATTTGAAAGAAACCTTTTTGCCACAACCTCGATTTATAGATCACGGCCTTTACATATGCATCGATCTTTTTCTTAAAGATCCATCTAATGGGTTTTACCACTCTATGTACAATTTTCAAAGTCCAAAATTTGTTCTTCTACATGGAATACATTTTAGATTTCGTCGCCTCATGCCATAAGGCAGAGCCTTTACTTTCCAAGGCTTGTTGGTATGTAATGGGATCATCATTATTAATAACCCAACCCTCTTTATCATAGTCAATTAGAAAGCCATGACATGTCCCTAGCATGTGTGGTTCCCTACTTTACCTTCTAATAGCTTGTGTGATAGTGTTGAGTTACCATTTTAATATTCAGTTTCTATAGGAGTTTCTTGGACTTCATACGAGTCAATCATATTGTCACTAATTTCTCATGATATAAATTCCTTTTCCAAAAGGGTGGAATGTCTTGAAATGGGTAATTTTATTCCTTGGTGATTATTCCTTTAAGTTTACTAGAGTTTACATTCTTAATATAAGTCAGACAACCCCATACCTTAAGATAATAAGATGGGTTTTTTACTAGTCCATAACTCTTATAGGATCTTAGATAAAGATTTAGATGGCGTAGAATTCAACATATATGTCATGATTTTACGTGTATATCCTCAAAATGAAATAGGCAACTCAGTATCACCCATCATTGATCGAACCATATCTAACAAAGTTTGATTTCTCCTTTTCAAAACACCAATGTGTTAAGGAGTATAGGTAGGAGTGACTTAAGAAGGAATCCCTTTCTCTTTTAGGTACACTTGGAGTTCACATCTAATGTACTCACTTCCTCCATCACATCAAAGTATTTTCATTTTCTTACATGTCTCATTTTCAACTTTATTCTTATATTTATAGAACTCTGATTTGTGTTTCATAAGATACACATATCCGTATCTAAATAAATCATCGGTGAATGTTAAAAACTATAAGGTTGCACCTTTGGTTGCTATCAACATAGTACCATATACACATGTATGTACTAGTCCTAAGAGATTTGTAACTCTTTCGTTTCTCTCACCGGATTGGTGCTTAACCATTTTACCTTTAAAACATGATTTATAAGTATCAAATGATTTAGTATTAAGTGAAGGTGGAAACCCTTAGAAAAATCTCAGCTTCTAGGTGATTCCGAAGGTATAGGCCAAGGGAGATTTGTTCCTGGCCTCAACTAACTGCAGATTTCTTGAGACAATTCAACTCTGGGAGGGAGGCTTCTCTAGATATGAATAAAATGTTTTGTGTGAAGCAGGTTGAGAATGAGAGCCTATATAACTTCATAAAATGCTTTAAATCAAAGGCACTTCGGATGGGGTGACTTGTGAGGAAGCGTTGCTAATGGCAGTGCATGCTAAAATTAGAAGAATCACCGCAACGTGGGATAAGAACAATGTGAAGTCATGTCACAGCATGAAGCCTTTTTATGAAAGGGCTAGCTACTACATCAGAATGGAAGAAGCCTGAGACGTAGAATCACGTTCATTTGAAAGAACATCTGCTTCCCACAATGAAAAGAAGGAAGGGGCAGAAGGGTATATCCACCTGCAAAGCGGTAAAGAGAGTTCAAGTTCACAGCAAAGACTTTCCTCACCCATACACTTGTTCAGATCTATAAGTTGACTAGAACTGAGAAAGAAACCAAAAAAAAGGTGGGAGCCTACTGCCGCTTCCACGGGGCTAATGGCCATCACAAAGATAACCGTCGAAACCTGAGAAATGAGATTAAGAGACTAATTCAGAAAGGGTACTTCGGTGGCTATCAGAAGGAAAACAATAGGGAAAAGACCGGGAACCTCACTTAGACCTAAATGAAAACCTAGCCGAAAATCCTTCTAATCTCATAGCCATAATCCATGGAGTGCCACAACTCATAAGAAAAAATAAAAAAGCATAGAAGTTGTATATGCAAAAGCCAAAAGTATAGCAGAGGGCCATATTCCATATAAAACAAAATCTTACATGGGATACAATCTTCACTGTAGCTGACGTTGCTGGAGTTGTCTTTCCACATCAAGATCCGCTCATAATTATGGTGCAGATCTCAAACTACACTATGAGGAAAGTCTTTATGGATTTTGGGAGTTTTGCTAATGTCATTTTCAAATCTTTGTTTGACCAGATAAAACTTCCAATGGAGATATTGAAGCCAAGCCTTGAGCAAATCTATGGCTTCAATAATACCGCAACCACTCCTATCGGAGCACCATGTTTATTTATCACCACTGGAACTATGCCCCTTCACAAATAACTCTATGTGAGCTTCTTGATCATCGATCAACTATCACCATACAATGCATTCTTAAGAAGACCCGCACTAATTGACATGGGGGCAGTTAATTTTCAAAAAGATTGCTCATAAAATTCTGCACCCCCACGGAATAGGGTCGATAAGAGGAGAATAATTGTTGGTTAGAGAAATATAAAATGTAAACTATAATTCTAGCAATAAAATTATTCAAAAATACTATGTTGTCTCCTCTAATAATTGTGATAATAGTAATAAAAATGAAATCAAGCCAATCCCAAGAACTGCATTGGTACAAAGTACCAAGACTGATATTGAAACAGGTCATTCTATGATCGCAGCATCGGTAATGAAGAAAAAGAGAGAGTATATGCATATGGTCGGCACTAATGAATATAACTCAATCTATGTATGGTATTTTTCTAAAGAAGCTTAGAAACAGGCCTTCTCCGCTGCATCTAAACCCAAAAAGGAAGAAAGTGAAATAGATCCAAGATTATGGGAGACAAGGAGGGAATTAAAGCTATTGGATGACCTCGAGTATGTATAGATAGACCTAAAAGATCTTATAAAGATTCTAAAGATATGGAAGAACCTCAATGAAGAAATCAGAGTAGAGTTAATAAACTTCCTCAAAAGATCAATAGATGTTTTTTCTTGGATGCATTCAGATATGGTAGGAATAGACCCACCTATCATCTACCATGCACTCAACATCGATCCTGATGTTCACCCAGTCAGGCCAAAGCGTAGGACCGTAGATCAGGAAAGATATAATGCTTTGCATGAAGAAGGTAAGAAACCGAAGGATAATGGGTTTATCAGAGAAGTATATTGCTCGAAGTAGATTATGAACCCTGTTCTTGTAAAGAAGTCTAATAGGAAATGGAGAACTTGCGTAGACTATACTAACCTCAACCAAGCCTGCCCAAAGGACAGTTTTTCTCTATTCGAAATAGATCAGCCGGTGGATGCAACTAGCAGCCATGAACTGCTCACGTTCATGGATGTATACTCAGGTTGCAACCAAATAGCTATGTTTGAGCCAGATCAGGAGCATACCGGCTTTGTGATAGACAGAGGCTTAAACTACTATAAAGTGATGCCTTTCGGACTCAAGAACGCTAGAACAACCTACCGAAGGTTAGTTAACATGATGTTCTCAGATCAGATTAGGAAAAATGTAGAAGTGTGCGTAGCTGATATGCTTGTTAAGTCAAAAGCAGAACCTAGTCATGTGCATGACCTGGAAGAGACCTTTCCAATCCAAGAGAGTATAACATGAAGTTGAAACCCTTAAAGTGTACTTTTGCCATCCAGCCAGGAAAGTTCCAGGGTACATAGTAAGTGCCCGTGGCATTGAAGCAAACCCAGAATAGATTGAGGCTATAAGGAACGTAGAAGTCCCAAAAAAACCAAAAGATATCATGATCCTAAATGGCAGGGTGGCTACTCTAAGGAAGTTTATTTCCAAAGTAACATATAAGTGTATACCGTTCTTTGACCAGGTGAAAAAGAAATAGAATTTTGAATGGATCGAAAAATGCAAAATCGCATTCTAGAATCTGAAAGACCATCCGATCAGTACCCCTATCCTATCAAAGCCGGTAACATGTGAGGACTTGTATGTGTATATAGCTATAACTGATAAAGCTGTTAGTGTTGTAGTGGTACGAGAAGATGAAGGGACTCAGAGGTCTATCTATTTTATTAGCAAACGTTTGTCAGGAGAAGAACTCAACTACTCAGTCATTGAAAGGCTAGCTTTCAACCTGCTTCTCACAATAAGGAAACTGCGGCCATACATTCAAGCACATCCCATCAAAGTCCTCACAAAAAACCATTGAAGCATATTGTAGAAGTCAAAGACATCATGTCACTTACTAAAATGGGGAATGGAGCTCAGCCAATATGATATCTCTTACTTCCCTAGAAAAGCAATCAAAGGACAAGCGTTGGCATACTTCATTGTGGAATGCATGCTAGCCATTAAACCACAATCTAAGTAAGAGGCATCCACTCTAGGGTTTTGGCAATTGTTTGTGGATGGAGCATCAAATAAGAAGGAGGCGGGAATCGAATATGTATTGATCACCCCAGAAGAGCAGAAATTATACGTGGTGGTGTAGCTTGGGTTCAAAGCTACCAATAACGTTGCCGAATATGAAGCTCTCCTCCTAGCATAAGGATGGATTAAGTAATCAAGTAACCCATATTAAAATTTATTCCTAGTTAGTTGTGAACCAAGTGCAGGGTAATTACCAAACAAAAGAGCCAACTCTAATTAAACACTTGGAATTTAACTAAAAAGTTACTAGAGCAGTTTAAACAATTTGATATGGAGAAAATTTCATGCAAGAACAATTCTTTTGCAGACTCATCAGCCAAACTTGCTTACACTAAAGTAGCAATTGAAATTAAAGTTGTTCCAATAGGGCATCAAGCTGAACCAAGCATCATCAAAGCCAATCAAATACTGGTCCTAACTAGAGCCCAACGAGCTATCGTCGGAGAAGCCTAACAACAAGAAACAGCATAAAGTCAAAAGCAGTCCCCAATCATGCCTATCCCTCAACAAGTAGAGGAGGACTCATGGATGACCCTATCAAACAATTCTTGATAAATGGAGTTCTGCCTCCAAACAAGAATGAAGCCCGTAAACTAAGATACCACGCTTCGTACTTTTCCTTTTCTGAAGGCATATTATACAAGAGAAGGTACACTACCCCATATCTTAGATGCATTTCCAAAAAAGGAGTACGAGTCCTGGGTGAAGTACATGAAGGGAAATGCGAGGATCACTCTAGAGGGGCTAAATTAGCAATGTAGTCTAAGGCACAGGTACTACTGGCCTACCACACTTTAAGATGTGTAGGGGTATGTAGGGAGATGTGATAGATGTCAAAGATGTTCCAGTATCCAAAGACAACCATCCCATAAGCTCATCCCATTGGCTAGACCATGACCATTTGATATATGGGGCATATACTTGATAGGACCACTCCCTATATCTAAAGGGAGGGCAAGCTATGTCGTAGTAGTGATATACCACTTTACAAAGTGGGTAGAAGTGGAATGCTTAGCCACTATCACTGTGAAGAAAATAGTTGTTTTTGTTTTGAGGAACATAATTACTAGGTTCGGGATCCCTTATAAAATAATCTATGATAATGGAACCCAATTTGAGAGTAAAGAATTTACGAAACTTTGTAAGGTAAATGGGATAATGAAAAACTTCTTTTTTGTTGCATTTCCATAGGCAAATGGGAAAGTTGATACAGCGAACAAAACGATTAAGAAACTGCTCAAGAAAAAACTACAGAAGGCGAAAGGAAAGTGGATAGAAGAATTATCACTAGTATTGTGGGCTTAGAGGACCTCATCTAGATCCCCAACCGGCCACACACCTTTCTCCTGACCTATGGCTATGAAGCAATGCTCCTAATTAAGAAGAAGGTTCCATTACATAGAGGAACATCGTATGCGGCAGATCGAAAAAGGAGCCAAAAGAAGCTGCCCCTGACCTCATTCAATAAAGAAGAGATGAGGCGGCCATCCGATCTACCGCATACCGACTAAGATTGGCAAATAATTACAATGCTAGACTTAAAGAGTGAAACTTCTACAAGGAGACCTGGTACTATGAAAGGTGGTAGCTAACACTAAGGACCTAGCAGATGGGGCCTTGGGTCCAAATTGGAAAGGCCCCCTAGTTGTAGCAGAAACCTGAGCTAACGAGGCTTACCGACTCTCGATGCCTGACGGAAACCTAGTTCCAAGAACTTGGAATTCAGAGCATCTCAAACCTTAATTTGTATAGGAAGTATTATTTGCACATCGAAATAACGAACATTCTAATTATTATGAAAAACAGTAATACAGTAAGTTGGACGTAGGGATATTAGACGGCATGAACTGGTATTAAATTCTCTATGTTAATTTTATTAACATAGCAAACAGCATTGATTTGTATCACACATGACTCGGCTTCTCGGCCAAACAATCACATTGGACGTAAGAATATTAGACAGCCTGAACAAATACAGAAAAAAAACCATGCACATGAGTTCAAAGGATTGTGAAAATATGACCTGACTTCACAGTCAAAAATAGTCTGCCCCTAAACAGCGGAGTAGACCATGCCAAGCGTACGAACAAAGATAATAGGCTACCCCTAAATAGCGGAGCAAACTGTGCCAAGCGCATGAACATAAGGCGGATGCGAAGCTAGAAGACAAACAAAATTAAAGTAAAGTACAGAAAAGCTAAAGCTCACAAGGTACTTATACTCTTTTACAAGAAAATTTAATTTAGATAGTACCTTTACAAACATTTGCATAACAAAAAAAGAACGTTTTTCACAACTTACCTTCACAAAAATGTTCTAAACTATAAGTCCCAAAAATACCGCTACTATAAAGTATCATGCCTAAGGGAGTCTTGCCATAGTATGATCCGTTATGATACGAAAGGTCTTTCTAGGGTCGAATTTGGCACCTGTCCATAGGTCCGTCTGATCTTCCACGGTTACCACAAAACCTTACTTATGATAGAGAAAGCTCAGGTCTAGCACATGGTAAAAGTAATTAAATACGTTTATAGCCTGTTGCAAAGAAATCTGCCCTATTTTACATCTAACTTTCTCATTCTTAAGCTTCTCTTCTAATTTAGCAAGCCAGTTCCGCCCAAGCTCACATACAGGTGTTCTTGCAACACTAGAAGTAGCCTGAGCTTCTTATAGAAGATCTCAAGTTCGTAAATTTTAAGTATGGAGGCCTCTCTCATTTGTTCTAAGGTGTTTATCAATTCATCCCTTGTCGTTTTTGAGTTCCTTGAGAAACCACCAAAATACTTGAAAGCATCTGCCTTCCACCCCTTCCTTTTTGTGTAAGGGAGCACCCTTAGCCCCGAACGATCTAATTGTTGCTTATAATGGACTTCCAAATCCCTAATTTTACCTTGGTAATGTAATTCTAATTTCTTCCTCCACTCATCGGCCAATTAGGTATCCATAATTAAGGGGAGCTGGGGTAGCATCCAGGCCAAGCCCTTCAACTATCCCTCCGTCTTTGACACCCTCCTTCTCCCCATATTGATGGGTAGCCTAGAGAGACATGTTTTCTATAACAAGAAAAGAGTTGCAGGTCCCTGTTTTTTATGTTGTTATAAGAAAAGTCCCTGTAAATATGAATATGTAAATTTAGTCCCTATTTTTTGAAAAATAGAAAATGCAAGGTGTTTTGCATTTTTCTGACAGAAAATGCAAGCTAACTTGCAACCTTTTGACTATGAAATTTTTTTTTGAAAATTTTGAAAATTTTAAAACTTTTGAAAATTTTGAAAAGCGCAAGTTAACCTGCGCTTTCTATCAAAAAAGCGCAAACTAGTTTGCGCTTTTATTTTGAATTTTTTTTTTAAATGTTTGAAATTTTTGAAAAATGCAAGTTAACTTGCGCTTTCCATCACTTTCTGATTTTGAAATTTTTTTTTATTTTTAAAATTTTCGAAAATTTTGAAATTTTTGAAAAGCGCAAGTTAACTTGCACTTTTTATCAGGAAAGCGCAAGCTAGTTTGAGCTTTTTAATTTTGAAATTTTTTTTGAAAATTTTGAAATTTTCAAAAAAAAAATAAATTTTTGAAAAGCGCAAGTTAACTTGCACTTTCTATAAGGAAAGCGCAAGATAGTTTGCGCTTTCTGATTTAGAAAAAACAGGGACTTAATTTACATACTCATTATCATAGGGACTTTTCTTACAACAACGTCAAAAATAGGGACCTTCAGTGCAAAGCCCCTTTCTATAATCTTCTTTAATTCTTAATCATAAACTATCCCATAAAGCGTTTGCACCCTCCTTCTATGTCTTTTGCAATTCGGTCACATTGGAGTTCGAAATATCCAGCATAATGCGCAACCTGACATTATATTGGTGTTGGAGCTTGATGTGCACATAAATGTGCATATTATTACTTCCATATTTAATCTAATTTAGTTAAATAAATGAGCATATAAGGTGTTTTAACATGTTTAAACCAAAATTCAAATTATTTTCAAATCATCATTTATTCATCTTCATATAGAGGCAAAATGGTCATTTTTGTGCATATATTAATTTGAGAAAATTTACTTGGACATTTTTATGTTATTTTATAGGAATTTTGATTCAAATGGAAGAGGTCTTCATGGAAAATATGCATGCACAAGAGGAAATAAAGGAATGAAGATGGAAATAATTCAAACTCATGTATCATAGAGGACACCACCTACCCACTTACCTTAATCTTCAATTAGGAGCTAATGCACATGTTAGTGGAGCTTAAAGTTACATGCATACTTGTTGATGGATTAATTAGAGACTAATGATAACTTGGTGGCCACACTTCCAAAGGGGTATTTTGGGTAGTCCCCAAAAATATACATTAGGGTTTTAGGCATGTATAAATACCCCATATGTTCATGTAATTGAGCTCTTAGCCTCCTCTTTAGTTAGTTTAGTTTTAGGCTAAAAAATAAATATAAACTCTCTTTTTCTTTTTCATGGCTACTTAGCCATTTTCTTTTTTCATGTAATTTTCTTTTTTATGCAATTTTAATTCATTCTCTTTTCTATTTACATGCTTTCTTACCTTCCATGTTAGTAGTTTAGATTTATTTTATGCAAGTAGCTTAGTTTTTTTTTATTTAACTCTCATTTTCTTCTTGTTTTTGTTTCATGTTGAACTCTACATTTGTTGAAATGATAACAAATATGAGAGGCTAAACCCCTTCAATTTAGGGGTAATGAAGCTCTCTTAATCATGTAGATTTAACATTTCGCTAATTTTTGATATATTTTTGTGCTTCATGACAATGTTTGAATGGGTAAAATTTTTGTTGTTTTAGCTTTGAATTTGATAGCCTATGTTGTTGACACCAAATAGGCTTTGCTTAAACAAACACAAACAAAAATTACCTCTTCATCTACATATGATTATGGTAATGAAGTGAATATTAAAATCAAAATTTGATGGCATATATTTCTAATCAATATTTAATAGATCATGCTTATAATAGACTTTATTTTCAAGTTCGTTGTCATTTTCATGAGAGTTAAAAAGTGGTTTAGTGGGTGTGTTAAAGTTTAATGATTTATGTTGGGCTAGTTAATAGCACAAATAGGTTATATTTATGTTAAACACATCAACTAAATTCACTAATGACCAAAAAAGAGAGATCACAATTTCATGTATGTTGATTTATGTGACCATGAGTAGGGATTTGCCTCTAAATATCCTTCAACTTCTCATATTTTTATCCACTCTCTATTGTTAGTTTATTTACATTTTTAGCCTAAATACAATCTCAAATTCTTGGTTTAATTTGATTGAGTAGAAAATTTAAAATCAATACAATTCCATACGGATCGACCCGTACTCGCCATGTACTAAAATTGTACGTCGTGTGCTTGCGGTTATTTTTAATTTTAAATTTTTTGGCTATTTTTCTAATCCGATATAAATTTGGCCGTTAAACAAGTTTTTGGCATCGTTGCCGAGAATTTAAATTAATTTGATTTCTATTCTTCGAATTATTTGTTGTTTGATTTTATTGTGTGTTTGTTTTGTTTGTTTGTCTGCAATTTAAAAAAAAAATTATGTTTGTGTGTGATTTTGTTTGTGTGCTTGTTTTTCTAGTTATATTTGCATTTGCATTTCTAGTTTATAAATACACATACACACACATACCCCATTTTATTTTAAAAAGAAATTTTGTTTATTCCATTTCATTTAAAAGTTTCTCTTTACAACATATACTGTTTCACTGTTTAATGACTTTATATCTGTTTCATACATCCCGCTGTTACATTTCTTTGACATATATCCATGTACACCATCTACAGACCACAACTTCAACTTCATACTGCTGCAAAACACTTCACAACATATACCCACTATCATCCACTGTTCAACACTGTGCAACAGTTTCTGTGCATGTCACAGTGCCTTGCACCATCTAATCACCTCTGCCTTATATTCATCCCACCTGACAACTTCTCTGACAAACTTCCACATTACTTCACCAATACATTCTTCAAACAACCTATCAACAGAACCAAAACCACTCCCCCACAACCCTTCAATCACATACACACTTCCTTGACTTCACCAAACAGCGACCCCAACAACAATCCCTTCCCTCTGCATCCACACAACCATCACATTCACCATCTCTTCAGACATCAACACTTGCCTTGCTCATCCACCTCCTCTTGCATCAACCAAGCAACTGCACACACCTAACCAGACATCACACCACTGCCCTGACCACAAACTGGCTGCATAATCGAGCCAATACATCCACCTTCCTCCAATCTTCCACCCCATCAGTTCACTACTGCTGTGCTTCCACAACTATATCTGCCACTTTCATCAACCACCATACATTTCCTCCACTTCCACTGCCTTCCAACTTCATACAACTTCCATCTTCACTTCCTCTGCCCTAACAACAACAAAACCATTTCCCTTGCCTCATACATACATCCTGTTACAAACTGCTTGCCCACAAACTTACTGACACAAACTTTGCCACATCAGCCATCAAACCTCTCCACTGCTTACATACTCAGTGACCATATCACAGCAACCACGTACTCACTACATACTCACTACACCTTCCCCTTCAACAACTATCCAAACTCCAACATTCATAACCACACTTCACAATCCAAACAATTCCTTGAACAACCCCTCTACAGTCCCTCGAAAAAGTGCGTATCATAACTTGAAAAAATGCAACCATTACATACTACTGTCGACTTACCTTCACTACCACTTCATCAACATATCCACTCTTCATCAGACACAAAGCCTACCCACGGCTAACTTTCTTCATTAGACACAGAAAACAGCAATCAATTTCACAACACCCTGCAAATCAAATCGCAAATTCTCAATTATCCTACCTGCAACATCTCATCGCCAACTCACCGACCCACAAACTCCTCCAACCTCGGCTAAACCAGAATCGAACATCAATCGCCACCACCTCAACCTGTACGCAAACTTTAATTTCGATTCCAACATTCAATTTCGATTTTTGAGTTCGCGTTTGATTTTAATTTCTGAGAATCGCAAATTCTCTGTTTAATGATATGAGATAAAAAACGAGAAGAATGGTTTCGGTATATAAGTTCAATGAAATGGTAATGTAATTAACATTGGGCCGGTTGGATTTTGTTTGGGCCGAGATTGAGTTGTCAAGTTTATTTTCATTTGTTTGTGGTTTAGTTTAGTTTTTTTGTTTGTTTTAGTGTTTTTAGTTTGTTTTAATTTTTATTAGTTTGTTTGAGTTTGTTGTGTTTAGTTTTTAATTTGTTGGGTGGTTTTAGTTTGTTTTAGTGTTAATTTTAAATTATTTGTTTTGTTTAGAGTAGAATCTTTTGTTTTAATTTTGTTTGAGTGCCCTTAAAAAAAATTGTTTATAATTTTCTTTTAACTTTAATTTTAAAATAAAATATACAACAAAATATAAAATAAAAAAACATGTATATGTCTTGTCTTTAATTTTAGGATGCCAAAGCAGAAAATCGCATGGAGGAAGATTAGCTTGCTAAAAAATTACTGCTTTGCTTGCTTGCTATATATAAAAAAATGTCGCTTTAAAAATAAATTTGCCAATAATTCTGCACTCTCTGGTATCGTGCTATCATCCCTTGTTTTTACTTGGTTTGCATTGTTAGTTGCTTGCATTTTAGAAAAAAATTTCAAAAACAAAATCAAATTCCATTCGTAGTTACATTGATAATACACGTTTAATTTCAGTTTTGCATTTCATCTTAGAATTTGCTAATAATAACGGTTAGACATCTTAAGGGTGTCACGAGCTCACCTAGGGCTTAATTGTATATGGTCAAGTTGTCCTCTTTCGACAATTTAATTCCTTGGTATCTAGGCTACGGCAGAGCAATAACCATTTATAAATATTATAGTGATTCGTAAATATTATAGTGGTTGTTTCTCTGAAGGTACTTAAACCTTCGATTGCATTGCTACGGTGAATCATGGTGCACCGATAAATCCTGTCTGTTACTTGGCTGAAAACTATCTTGTTGGATTAAGGAAAACTGTGATTATACAATTTTGGGTTAGGAGCTACTTAGGATAAAAAAATTATAATTAAGTCCTTTGCATTCATTTAACAGCATTAGTTCATGCATATTTAAAAAAAAATCAAAATCCAAAACCAAAGAAATTGTAAATATTTCTTAACTTAGTTTTTAAATCCTTTGAAATTTTTCAATTAAAGTCAAAAAAATCCAAAAAAAACAAAACAAAAAAATTTTGAGTTAGTTTTTTTTTAGAAAAGAAAAAATCCAAAAAAAATATATAAACCTTTTCAAAAACAAAAAAAATTGAAAATCCGAAAAACAAAGCAAAAATCGAAGTTCCCTTTTGGAAAAAAAAATCTTTTTAGTAAATATTTTTCCTTTATATAAAAAAACCCAAAACCATTTTTTTTTAAATGTCTGAATTTCCCTATTTGCTAGAATTTTACAATAGTTGTGAAAATTAATAAAATCCATATAGTTTCACATCAAACCCTTATGAATATTTTAATGACAACTATTGTACAAATAATTCGAATTTTGAACGACAAAATTTTCAAAGTAATGACCAACCCTCAACCCTTGAAAATAGCATTGAAACGATTTCGTCTTTACTTGAACTCTCTACACAACACAATCAAATGATAAATGATTTGTGTAATTCATATCTGTGCAATAACTCAAGTCAAGATTTTCAAGATAATCGGAATTTGAATTCACTTCAAAATTCAAATGATTTCGAGTATAACTCTTGCCAATACAATTTCGAACTCCAAAATGAATTTCAAAATCAAAATGGAAATGTGAACCACTTTTCAAATAATTTTGGCAATGAGAATAATCTCAACTATGGTTCAATGGACAATTTTTGTTCTCAATAATTGAAAATTGAAAATTCTCAAATTAATAATTAAAATTTGATTTTATTGAGCAAATGGATGAAATTTACAAAGATCACAAGGATTTGTTTTTTGAAACATATATGAAACAACGTGAGAAACAAAATCAAATCCCAACGTGTGACGAGTCAAGTGATAATCCACCTTTTGCCAAAATTGATGATTTTCAAATAACAACTTTTGAAATTGAAAACGATAATCTTAATGAAGTTGTTGAAAATACGGTAATTGTTGGATTTCAATTCTTTTGAATATGTGGAATCAAATTTAAAATTTGATCTTCCTTTTTTTGATTTTGAAAATTTGAATGCGACAACTTTAGATTTTGAGATTGATACATGC
Source organism: Allium fistulosum (assembly GCA_030737815.1). Taxonomy (NCBI): domain Eukaryota; kingdom Viridiplantae; phylum Streptophyta; class Magnoliopsida; order Asparagales; family Amaryllidaceae; genus Allium; species Allium fistulosum. Next base: position 1,183,746,884 of record CM060904.1, on the reverse strand, counting down.
AATGAAGTTGTTGATAATCCAACAAAGGAAGACGAATTTTGTAAACACAAATTATTTGGATTTTTCGAAGATGAGTTGTTGAATTCCGAAGGTGAAGATTTAAATCACCATTTGGATTTTAAAATCAATAATTCTGAAAAAGTTTTCAATGATAAGTTTGAATTTTAATTTGGTAAAAATAAACTTGAACTTGAACCAATTGTTTTATCAACCCCAAAAATCATCGAAAATAAAACAACTCACGCGATTTTTAATAAAAAGACATTCGTTTTCCCAAATCAGCATTCAACTTCGAAATCTTTTAAGGTTTGGTTTTATGTGCTTAAGCTGTGTTTCTCATACTTGATGAGACAAATGAATTGGTCTTTAGAAGACTGTTTTATTTACTCTTTGACGATATATTTTCTAATGTCGTGTAAATAATAATCGTTTCATTTTCATGTAAATATAGATCATATTTTTATTTTTATTTTATTTTTCTCCTTTCACTTGGGTTGACTGTGGAACACAGTCAAAATCAAGTGTGGGGGGTCTCATCTTTTTTTTTTTTTTTTATGGTTTATTTTTTTTATTTTTTTCAATTTTTTCCAAAACTTAAAAAAAACTTTAAAAAAAATAAATAAAATAAAAATCCAAATCAAATTTTCATTTTAGCGTTTTTATTTACTTTTAAAGAAACACTATAGGATAAGTATAGGATTTTGGTTATTAGATTGGAATTTTTAAAAATTTATTTGTCTCAACAAAAATAAAAATAAAGTTTGATTATAAGTAACGATGGTTTAACTAGTATATAGGAAGATTCATGGGTGATAATTATGAAGTATATCCTAATTGAAAATCTTTGTTTAAAAAAAATGGTGGATTTAAAGTAAAAGAATATAACATTTTTCAACTTCTAAGTTAATGGTGCTAAGATGATTTTGTAAATCTCTCACTGAAATATATATATATATATATAAAGAAGAAAAATAAATAAATTATATATGTATATATATAAAACATAAAAAAATGATTTTTATAAAAATATGAAACACCTAGAGTCATGTGTTCACACGCAAGTGTGTACACTCGCCATGCTCTGTACCCTTCTCAAGTAAGCCCGAAAGGCAGTGCATGATCCGCATATCTAGCCTCGGTTTATCTGAGTTAAGTGTATGTATATAAAAATTCTTTTATTAATAATGCCTCCAGTCAGTGTACACACTTGTGCGTTCACTTGCCACGCTCTGTATTCCCCTCACGTAAGTCCGAAAGGCAGTGCATGAGTAATATATCTGGCCTCAGTTTTCAGAGTTAGGCATATGTAAATATTGTTAATATCAATAAAAAATTTAAATAAAGAGAGAGTAAGCAATTGAAATCCAAGCACTATTTTGACTTGTTTGATTCGATTTGTTATTTAAAAGAAATAAAAATACCACTTTGATAAACTTTGATAAAAAACTAAGGATCCATTTCATGGTTACACTATGTTATCAACCGAAACAACTAGCCAAACTAGAGTCTAATTGTGTTGATAACTTAATTTTTATTTGAAATTTTGGCGAGTAAAATGACTAAAATTTCATAATGATGACCAAAACTTATATTTAACTTATTCGTGTCAATTTAAAAGTAAATTCTTCATTTGTAAATATTTTCAAAAACTTGCATTCGTCTCTTTGTAAATAAATCTTGCATTTAGGAATTTTTCATTTCGCATTTGGATTTTGTGGGTAGTATCCGTTGAAAACCTTCATGAGACAACACTCGTCCTACTAGGGACATCTAGAGGTTTAACGGCTTGTTGCATACGCTCAATGCAATCGTGCTTCCTACGAAAACGGATTTATCTAAGTTTTAGTTTATTCGAGGACGAATAAAAAGATAAGTGTGGGGGTATTAGATGTGCACGTAAATGTGCATATTATTACTTCCATATTTTATCTAATTTAATTAAATAAATGAGCATATAGGGTGTTTTAACATGTTTAAACCAAAATTCAAATTATTTTCAAATTATCATTTATTCATCTTCATTTAGGGGCAAAATGGTCAATTTTGTGCATATATTAATTTTAGAAATTTACTTGGACATTTTTATGTTATTTTATATGAATTTGGATTCAAATGGAAGAGGTCTTCATGGAAAATATGCATGCACAAGAGAAAACAAAGGAATGAAGATGGAAGTAATTCAAACTCATGTATCATGGAGGACCTGTTAGTCCTTGAGAAGGATGGTTTTGATGACAACAACCTTAGGACTTGTTATAAAATATAAATACTACCATTATAGTTTAGATATATATATATATATATATATATATATATGTATATGCAGGATATAAACATGCAGGTACCAATGAAGACTGTACAGTATAGAGATACAAGACTGATGAATTTAAAGATCAAAGATATCAAGATTGAAGACTCATGAGTATCAAGAAATCAAGTTATCAAGAGTTCAAGATTTTAATAGTACAAGATAAGTATTGAGTCTAGAATTATGTTAAAACTTCTTGAAAGCGCTTACATCTTTATTCGAAATTTATTCGTAGAATGGAATCCACTTCGAGCCTGTTAAAGGGATGGAACCCTAGTGGGATGGAACCCACGACAATATCTAGTGGAACATATAGTGGTCCTATTTTGATATCCACAAATTTTATAAAAATGTTTTTCAAAAATATATCTCTTATTTTAAATGTTTTCAAAACCTTCTTTTCAAAAAGTGTGACGACCCGCCTTTCATTCCAAAGAAAGACGCATCATCATTAAGAAAGAAAGGGATAGAAAAGAGAAAAGATGGGAAAGAAAGAACTAAATAATATCAGAATCTCACAGCGGAACGAATAAAATATATTATATCACATAGTAATTACATAATAATCATATACATCAGAGTTACACAGCTTATACATAACACACTAGACAGTCTTGAAGACCTGTCTACAATACAACTCAAAACATCAAACAAGACATCAACACAGAGATACAAACACAGCGGAACCACAATATCTATATACACTGAAGCCTCCTGCTCCAAGTCTCCTCCAGAATTCATCAAAGCTAACCTGAATCCCTTGGCTACTCATAAAAATTTGAGTACCCGAGAGTTTAAGAAAACAGAAAATAAACTCTGGGTCAGACATGGGTCTAGTGTGAGTAAACGGGTTAAAGTTGTTTAACTTTGAAAATCATTTGAAAGAAAGGTATCTCGTAAGACCACGCCATAAATAAACATGTCGGGTTTTTACCTTACGATAACCAAAACATTTGATAGGAAATCCGGTGATATTATAATAGTGTATAGGGTTTTCAAGTAAATATTCACATAGCCGAAATTGTTACATTATTAAATTCCAACAACATAAGTGTACAAACAAACTCGAAGGGCACTTATTGGAGATTGGATTCCATACAATGGCAGGGCTACTGGGGTACCGCCCGTCACAGTACCTGGTCTAGATCAGAGTACCGAGGATCCACCCAAAATCCCCTGCAACACAAGACCGGAACTATCCCTTACTAGATAATCCCGAATAAGACTACCCCGCAGTTGGCACGACCAACCGCCAACTAAGCCGAATAAAAAGGGACCTCTAGAAAAGGGAAAATCTCGTCCTACTTGGGCGCGACCCACTTAGCCTTGCTGCACCTCCCCTGTTTTAGCCATTCCCGGTTGATGAGGCTTGAGGCTATGATTACCTTTTTAGAACACATATCTTGGAATGCTTATCGTCCTCCAGTGACGATGGTCTGAAAGCATTCATCCATACAAGTCTGTTCCGGGTTCGAACGAAACCTAAGGCACTATCTCGTTACACTCATTTTGGAATCACCCTCAGAGTTAACGACAATAGCCCTTGCATTCTGAACTCTTCGTCTCGATCTTCACTTGAAATTTCACGACCTATCGTTTAATTTGGATCGATGTGGTTTTCAGATATCCAATTTGGAATCCGATCCCGGTCTCATCGAAATCCAAAACGTTTCTTAAAGGCCAAGTTGTTTAAGTTTAAACAGTTTAATTTATATTTAGAGTAACATATTCACACAGATAGATAATTCACATTATCACAGATAGATAATCCATATTATCACAATTCAACCAAAGCATCTCATATCACAAAGCAGCACATATCACATATCAGAGATATCAAATAATCCAAGGCATTCAATATCATTCAATCATCCATAAGCAAGATTAATTAGATGTACAATTCCAAATTAATTTAACTTAATCTCCAAATAAATTAAATTAATTACTTTAATTACTTTTAAATCCTGCTTACTTAACATTAATTAATTACAACTCAATTAATTAATCATCCTTTAATTATCCACCTTAATTTATCATCCTTAATTAATTATTCTTTAATTACATTAAGTAATTTGCCTTTAATTAATTACATAAATTAATTATCCTTTAACCATTCACATTAATTAATCCTTTAATTACTCTCATTAATTAATTATACTAAAATTAATTACATTAATTAATTATCCTTAATTAATTACATCAAGTAATTATCCTATAATCACTTACATTAAGTAATTATCTTTTAATTAATCACATTCAGTAATTAACTTTATTTTAATTACTTACCTTAATTAACCCTTAAGTTAATTACATTAATTAATTAATCTTTTAATTAATTATATTGATTTATTATCCTTTTAATTACTTACACTAAGTAATTAATCCTTAATTACTTCCATTAAGTAATTATCCTTTAATTACTTTTATTAAGTAATTACTCCTTTAATTAATTACATTTAGTAATTATCCATTAATTAATTGCACTAAGTAATTATACTTTATTAATTTCAAAGTGATTATCTTTAATTAATTAAACCAATTAATTATCTTTAATTAATTACATTAATTAATTATCTCTTAATCACTACTTAATGATCCTTAAATTAATTACAATAATTAATTACCCATTAATTACTTTCATTAAGTAATTATCCTTTGATTTATTAACATAAATTAATTAATTTACCCTTATTAATTACATTAATGTAATTAACCTTTAATTAATTTCACTAATTAATTATTCCTAATTAATCACAACCTTAGTTAATTAAAGATAAATTCTTTATCTTAATTAATTACTCATTTAAATCTTATTTAATTTAAAGCTTGAAATTAATTTATACAAGATCATTTGAGAATACACTTACCTTAATCACTACTAATTACATCATTTCATTTCAATTGAAACCCTTAGGAATTTAATTACAAAATTAATTGAATATAGAATTACTTTAAAACAAACAATTTTAAAAACATTTAACTTTAACATTTTAAATCTTTGAAAACTTATTAAAAACTTGTTTAATAAATTTCTTTGAAAACTTGATTTATATTTCTTTGAAAACATATTCATTTTAAATACACTTTTAAACTTGGCTAAACATTTTCTTTTGAAAACTAATCATTTTAATAACTTTAAAAACTTTAAAACTTGTTTAACATTTTTCTTTTTATAAAACTGAATATTTTCTTTGTTTTAAAAACAATTTTACCTACAAAAGAAAACCGGAGCCATACTCTCAAAATCCCCGTGTCCACTCGCGTCTCAACTTCCTCGAGTCGGTTCACAAAACAACTCGAGCCCGACCCGAGAAAAGCATCATCTTCCCTAATGCCAAGATCAACACAGACATAAACGTGCACGCGTGCACGTGCACGCCATACCCACGCTCTTCCGTCCAACTTCCCAAATGTGACGACCCGACTTTTTCTCCACAGAAAGTCGTATCATCTTTAAGAAAGAAAGGGATAGGAAAGAGAAAAGATAGAGAAGAAAGAAAGAACAACACTAGAATCTCAACAGCGGAACAAATAAATTATATTAATAACATAAGTATTACATAATATACAACGACTATCAGAGTTACACAGATTATACAACACATAACTAGACCGACAACCCCGCCGTTCTCCTCGATCTCCCAGATCAATGAATTCAACAGCAAATCAAAATCGAGCCCAACGATCAAAATCTGGAACCCAGCCTGATCGGAAAAACCACCATCCACCGACGATCCGGACCCCGAGGAACCACACCAGAGCTTCGTCTGGCCTCGATACGTCAATTCCCCCACCCACGATTGATTCCGACTTCCCCACGGCGATGCAATCGCCTTGATAAAACCATCGACCAAACTGGAAATCGAACCCTAGTTCGATGCTTCCTGACCTCCACGTCCATCTATAAATCCTCCCTTCATTTTTTCTGAGTTCCCTAGCCTTCCAGCCTTCTCCAGAATCGGGCACGACGACCATCCTTCCACCGTTCGTCGGAAATCGATGATAAAACCAAAATCGATCAACTCAAAATTTCTCATCAAATAAAATACTAAAAATCATGATTTGATTGCTAAAATTCATCAATTTAAAATGCAAATCTGTTTATGAAATCAAATCATCGAATTATGAACATTGATTTTCGACATATATATGTTTATTACTGTAATTTTCCATTCTTGAAATAATTACTAATTTTAAATACTTGAAACTATTTTTAGAATTGATATTACATTGTTATAAACATTTTTCATTTGGGAATCAAAGCCTAAAACTAAATGTATGAAGAGAAATAGAATTTATTTTAGGGAATTTGAACCTGAGATTCAACAGAGCAGATATATATACACATACACAGGCATTTGCACAGACATATCATATATATTTATATACATGCAACACATTTTCATCCATGCAAACATATTTATAACCTTACTTTTAAAATCTTTTCTCGTGCATCAAGCCTACATCCGGATTTAAAGCTTTTAAATAAAATGTTTACTTACCAAACATGAAACAGAGACCAAGCTTTTAATTATTATTTTTTATCTTGAATCCTTTGAATCTGTTACTTGAATTTGCTTGCTTGCTTGATTTGAATTTGAATTGATCTGATCTTTATGTTTGAGTTGAAATTGAACTTTGCTTGATCTTCTATTTTAGCTCAGGTTGAAGAATGAAATCAGGCTGTTGATAGATATTATTTTCTTTTGATTTCAAGTTTTCAGTTTGGTTTCTGGTTTTAGTTTTGTTTAGAAAGAAAGAAGAAAGAAATAAAATGGGTTGAGGAAATGAATATGCTTTGAAAATAAAATAGCCTAGTTTCTTCTAACAAACATGTTATTTATAAATTAAATTTTTAAAGAAACAAATGTTGCCACTTGTTATCTTAAGTTATCCTTAGCTTACAAATGTATAAAACATCCTATTATTATTACAAATGTTAAAGACAAGTATTATATGAATTACAAATGTTTAATTTCTCTTTTTATTAATTACTTATGTTTATATAGATTTATGTATTATGTTTATATTTTAAATTTATATAAAAACCACATTTAGTACATGTATATTTTAAAAAGAAAGCATATTTAGACCTTTTTATAAATCTTATTTAAATCTTAAACTTAAACTAAAACACTTTTAAATAAATAAATATTTACCTTAGGTGTTTTGAAAATATATGATTAACTTTTAGATAGCTTTGAAAGTTATTATATTGAATTTAAACCAAAGTTCTCTATTTATAATGTACATATATATATATATACATTATAATTAGAAAATATTTTTATTAGCTTTGAAAAGATAAATTTGCCATTTTAAAATAATTATAAAAGAAGATTACCAAATTACTATTGCAAAATTCCGGGTCATCAAAAAAAGACATCTCTCTTGTTCGAAATATTTTAGCCTCAAAACTATCTTTATCATTTTAATATTTTGATTTCAAAATTGTCATTGATTTTAAACTATCTCTTGTTTTAAATATTTAGCTTTAAAATATTTACTCAGATTTTAAATCACTTTATAGATTAAGATTATATATATTAAAAATTACTTTCTAAACTCTTTTATATGTTTAAACTATATTCAAATATATTTACAAAGTTTAGAAATCGTTTTGACAAATTATAGAAACCAATTTTAGTAAGAAAATCAAAATCATCAATTTTGCCTAGAGCATGTCGACATCCCTCAACCCCCCATGTCGACATGGTGCCCGTTAAATTCAAAATTCAAATTTTCAAAAGAAGTGTTTATTCGTCGTATCTTTTCACAAATAGATATGGCTGTTGATTTCCTATAAATACCTGTAGTTCTAAACGAATTTATCATCAGATTTCACTTGTTTTCTCTTCTCTTCATCTTCCACATTTATCCTAAAGAATCCCAAACTATACTATGCCGAAATACCAAGTGAATCAAACTTGATTATCTCTTGTTTGATTCTCTGCCACTCTCTCCACAAGATCTCAATGCTATTCAGAGTTATAGGAATATTTGTAAATCAAACTGTTGAGTAAAAGGTGCGGTTGAGCCTTGAAATCAATTGGGTTTGATTGTTGCCCCGGAAATCGATTAGGTGATCTTGTGGCCTGGTAAATCAAGAGAGTTTGCCCCAGACTCGAATACATGAGGGTGTACCTCGTGGCCTTGAAATCGAGGGTGTAATCTGGGAGATTATTTTTGATAAGAAATCTGTACGTTTGTACGAGACTGGATGTAGGGTAACTCTAAACCAGTATAAAATCCTGGTGTGTTCTTTCCTTTACTGCTTTTATTTATTATTTGCATCTGTGTCTGATTCTGTGATTTTATGTGTATGTGAATTGCATTTGTTGGTGATTAAATTTACATAAGTTTCAAAAAGATTTTGAAAATCCACAAAACACTATTCACCCCCCCCTTTAATGTTATTCCAGCCTTAAGATCCGTAATCCACATTTCTCACATTTGGTATCGGAGCAAGGTTTTCAAAGTTTTCATAATCTAAATTTTGAAAAAGTTTTTAAAATGGCTATTTTTGGGGATTTTGTTAACACTAGTTTAAAACTGTTCAAATCATCGTTGTCTCATAAGTCTCCATATAGTTATTATAGAAAACCAAGTTATCTACCAAGTTTTTATTCTATGCAGAAAGAAAAATGTTATATGGCCCTTGAAGAATCAACACTCAATGGACAAATTGTGCAAATCAAGAAGAATAAGGGGATACTTGACAGTGGATGTTCAAGACACATGACTGGTAATCTAGATATGCTAAATGATATTATCTATAAAGATGGAGGATTGGTTAATTTTGGAGACAACTCAAAAGGATATGTGATTGGCATCGGCAATGTCGGTAACTCTAAAACTCCTACTATTTCTAATGTTTTATTAGTTAAGAATCTGAAACACAATCTTCTTAGCATTAGTCAACTTTGCGATAAAGAATACAAGATTAAATTTGAAAAAGATAAGTGTCACATCAAAGATAATAATTCAAATATTATATTTGAAGGAATTAGGAAGAAAAATATTTACATCCTTAGTATGAAAGTTTCAAATGATAACTTATGTCTTTTGGCTAATACAAGTGACCCTTGGATTTGGCATAAAAGATTTGGTCACTTAAATTTCAAACTGTTATCTAGATTATCAAAACTTGACTTAGTTAGAGGTCTTCCCAAGTTAAACTTTAAAGTAGATAGTATATGTGATGCTTGCCAATTAGGAAAACTTAGGAAGAGTTCTTTCAAATTAAAAGGTGTGATTTCAACTTCAAAACCTCTTGAGTTACTTCATTTAGATTTATTTGGTCCATCTCAAATTCAATCAATAAATCACAATAAATATGTCTTTGTAATTGTAGATGATTATTCTAGGTCTACATGGACAATTTTTATGAAACATAAAAGTGATACTTTTGATTCATTTAAAATTTTTACAAAAAGACTTCAAAACCAACTTTCTTTAAAAATTATAACTATTCGTAGTGATCACGGTGGGGAATTTGAAAATGAAATTTTTGAGAGATTCTGCAATCAAAAGGGAATAACTCATAATTTCTCTTTTCCAAGAACTCCATAACAAAACGGAGTGGTAGAACGTAAGAATAGAACGATTCAAGAGTGTGCTAGAACAATGCTCTCTGATAGTAACTTACCTAAAAAACTTTTGGGCTGAAGCAGTCGCTATAGCTTGTTATATATTAAATATGATTTTAATTAGACCAATAACTAATAAAACACCATATGAATTACTTTACAATAAGAAACCCATAGTAGCTTATTTTAAAGTTTTTGGTAGTAAGTGTTTTATTCTTAATACAAAAGATAATTTAGATAAATTTGAACCTAAATCCGACAAAGATATCTTCATCGGATATTCTAATAGAAGTAAAGCATTTAGAGTTTATAATTTAAAAACTAACACTATTGAAGAAACAATGCATGTATCTTTTGATGAAAATTTTAAAGGTACTGTACAAATAGAAGATGAAGAAGATTTTGTAACTTTAAATAATGAACCTAATGAAACTAATTGTGAAATCATTCAACCTAATAAAAGAATTAGGCTATTAAAAGATCATCCTATAGAAAATTTACTAGGAAATATTGAATCTGTTGTTAGAACTAGAAATCAACTAAATAACATGAGTAATGTAGCTTTTATATCAACTATTGAACCTAAAAATCCAAAGGAAGCATCATCTGATGATTCATGGATTGTTGCTATGCAAGAAGAATAGAATCGGTTCACCAGAAATGATGTTTGGGAACTTGATCCTAGACCTGAGGATAAAAGTATAATTGGAACAAAATGGGTTTATAAAAATAAAATGAATGAACTTGGTGAGGTCGTGAGAAATAAAGCTCGATTAGTCGCACAAGGTTATTGTCAAGAAGAAGGAATAGATTTTGATGAAACCTTTGCACCCGTAGCAAGATTAGAAGCCATTAGAATTCTACTTGCTTTCGCAAATTATAATAATTTCAAATTATTTCAAATGGATGTTAAAAGTGCTTTTCTAAATGGATTTGTTAAAGAGGAAGTTTATGTTGAACAACCTCCACTCTTTGAAGGTGAAAGATTTCCAAACCGTGTTTTCAAACTTAAGAAAGCTCTATATGGTCTGAAACAAGCTCCTAGAGCATGGTATGACAGACTAAGACCTTTTTTTATTACAATCAAATTTCGAAATTGGTAAAATAGATAATACTCTTTTCATTAAAGGAAATAAAAATGATATTCAACTAGTACAAGTTTATGTAGATGATATTATTTTTGGTTCAACTAATCATGAAATGGATAAAGAATTTTCTGAAATAATGACAAAAGAGTTTGAGATGAGTCATATGGGTGAACTTACTTTCTTCTTAGGTTTACAAATAAAACAATTAGATAATGGTATCTTTATTAGTCAAGAAAAATAAGCTAGGGATCTAGTGAGTAAATTTGGTATGACTACTGCGAGTGGAAAATCCACTCCCATGGCAACCAATGAAGCTTTAAATAAAGAAGATCTTTCAAAAGATGTAAATCAAAAACTATATAGGGGAATGATTGGATCACTACTCTATATCACTGCAAGTAGACCTGATATCATGCATAGTGTTTGTCTCTGTGCAAGATACCAATCTCAACCCAAAGAAAATCACTTAAAAGCTGTGAAACGTATCATAAGATATGCTAAACATACTTTTGATTCTGGTTTATTTTACCCTAAAAATGATTCATTTGATTTAATTTCTTATTGTGATGTTGACTATGCTGGTTGCAAATCTGATCGAAAAAGTACAAGTGGAACTTGTCACTTTTTGGGGCATTCTCTGGTTTCATGGTTTAGCAAAAAGCAAAATACTGTTTCTTTATCAACAACTGAAGCAGAATATATCTCTACCGCTTTGGCTTGCTCCCAAGTCATTTATATGCAACAAACTCTAAAAGATTTGGATTAAAAATTTCAAAATCACCAATTTATTGTGATAATTCTAGTGCAATAAATTTGTCTAAAAATACTACTCATCATGCTAGGACTAAACATATTGATATCAGACATCATTTTCTCCGAGATAATATAAGTAAAGAGATTATTTCTCTTGAATATATCAACTCCGAGAATCAAATTGCTGATATTTTCACCAAACCCTTAAATCAACCTATATTTACTAAATTAAGAAGAGAACTAGGCATTTGTTCAATAAATGAGATATAGAATATAGATATAGTAACATATATATACAAGAAAATCAAATTTTTCATAAGGATGTCGACATACCCCTACCACCCATGTCGACATACAACGGCAAAAATTTTAAAATTTGATTTTCCCACTAAAATCAGTTTAGTAGTTATATAAACCTATGTATTTCAAATTTTTATGTCTTCTCACTTTTCTTTCTCTGAAATAAAACTTCTGTAAATTAAAATTAATGGCCTCCTCCACTAAATCAAACCAAATTGACACCATTTCTTTCCCTTCTCCTCATTCTGGTCCATTCCAACGCACTACACTGGCACGTGTGATAAAGATTGAAGAATCTATGAAGGATGCCATGCAAATGTTGACTGAATTTCAAGTTGTGCAACTAAGGATGGCAAAAGAACAAGAAAAGCAAGGCAAAATTCCTAATGGATAATCATGCAAATCCTATTGTAATTGAAGAAGATTCTCCCAACATTCACGTGCATAATCCTTTAGAGCACAGCGAAGAGGAAGAAGAAGAAGAAGAAGAGGAAGAAGCACCTATGGAAGGAGACGACAACGTGGTCTGTGTAGGCGAAGTCTGTTTTGACAAAGATGGGAATTTGGTTGAACAACGTGGAAACTTTTGTTTTCATTATCCAAATTGTTCGATTCACAAATCTCCGATTGTCAAAAACTCTCGTTAGTATTGTTATTCTATAATTTATGTACTTAAATATATTTGTATGTTTATGTTTCATATATACATGTAAATATAACATCATATATAATTAAATATTTGTTTCACTTATTATACTTCCTTATTAGTATTTAATTTAAATAGTATTAGATTAAGGGGGAGTTTAAGATTAGTTTTTGTTGATGACAAAGGGAGAGAAATATAAAATAGAGTAGTTAGAGTAGTTAGGCTTAGATTAAGGGGGAGTTATTAGTTTTAAAGGGAGTTATTGTGAAGGAGAAATATATTTTATAAACATAGGTTGTCATCATCAAAAAGGGGGAGATTGTTAGTCCTAGAGAAGGATGGTTTTGATGACAACAACCTTAGGACTTGTTATAAAATATAAATACTAACATTATAGTTTAGATATATGTGTGTGTGTGTATGCAGGATATAAACATGCAGGTACTAAGAATGAAGACTATACAGTATAGAGATACAAGACTGATGAATTTAAAGATCAAAGATATCAAGATTGAAGACTCATGAGTATCAAGAAATCAAGTTATCAAGAGTTCAAGATTTTAATAGTACAAGGTAAGTATTGAGTCTAGAATTATGTTAAAACTTCTTGAAAGCACTTACATCTTTATTCGAAATTTATTCGTGGAATGGAATCCACTTCGAGCCTGTTAAAGGGATGGAACCCAGAACAATATCTAGTGGAACATATAGTGGTCCTATTTTGATATCCACTAATTTTATAAAAATGTTTTTCAAAAATATATCTCTTATTTTAAATGTTTTCAAAACCTTCTTTTCAAAAAGACATCTCTCTTGTTTGAAATATTTTAGCCTCAAAACTATCTTTATCATTTTTAATATTTTGATTTCAAAATTGTCATTAATTTTAAACTATCTCTTGTTTTAAATATTTAGCTTTAAAATATTTACTCAGATTTTAAATCACTTTATAGATTAAGATTATATATATTAAAAATTACTTTCTAAACTCTTTTATATGTTTAAACTATATTCAAATATATTTACAAAGTTTAGAAATCGTTTTGACAAATTATAGAAACCAATTTTAATAAGAAAATCAAAATCATCAATTTTGCCTAGAGCATGTCGACATCCCTCAACCCCTCATGTCGACATGGTGCCCGTTAAATTCAAAATTCAAATTTTCAAAAGAAGTGTATATTCGTCGTATCCTTTCACGAATAGATATGACTGTTGATTTCCTATAAATACCAGTAGTTCTAAACGAATTTATCATCAGATTTCACTTGTTTTCTCTTCTCTTCATCTTCCACATTTATCCTAAAGAATCCCAAACTATACTTTGTCGAAAACCAAGTGAATCAAACTTGATTATCTCTTGTTTGATTCTCTGCCACTCTCTCCATAAGATCTCAGTGCTATTCAGAGCTACATGATTATTTGTAAATCAAACTGTTGATCTTGTGGCCTGGTAAATCAAGAGAGTTTGCCTCGGACTCGAATACAAGAGGGTGTACCTCGTGGCCTTGAAATCGAGGGTGTAATCTGGGAGATTATTTTTGATAAGAAATCCGTACGTTTGTACGGGACTGGATGTAGGGTAACTCCGAACCATTATAAAATCCTGGTGTGTTCTTTCCTTTACTGCTTTTATTTATTATTTGCATCTGTGTCTGATTCTATGATTATATTTGTGTTTGTGAATTGCATTTGTTGGTGATTAAATTTACATAAGTTTCAAAAAGATTTTGAAAATCCACAAAACACTATTCACCCCCCCCCCTCTAATGTTATTCCAGCCTTAGATCCGTAATCCGCATTTCTCACATTTGGTATCGGAGCAAGGTTTTCAAAGTTTTCATAATCTGAATTTTGAAAAAGTTTTTAAAATGGCTATTTTTGGGGATTTTGTTAACACTAGTTTAAAACTGTTCAAATCATCATTGTCTCATAAGTCTGCATATAGTTATTATAGAAAACCAAGTTATCTACCAAGTTTTTATTCTGTGCAGAAAGAAAAATGTTATATGGCCCTTGAAGAATCAACACTCAATGGACAAATTGTGCAAATCAAGAAGAATAAGTGGATACTTGATAGTGGATATTCAAGACACATGACTGGTAATCCAGATATGCTGAATGATATTATCTATAAAGATGGAGGATTGGTTAATTTTGGAGACAACTCAAAAGGATATGTGATTGGCATCGGCAATGTCGGTAACTCTAAAACTCCTACTATTTCTAAAGTTTTATTAGTTAAGAATCTGAAACACAATCTGCTTAGCATTAGTCAACTTTGCGATAAAGAATACAAGATTAAATTTGAAAAAGATAAGTGTCACATCAAAGATAATAATTCAAATATTATATTTGAAGGAATTAGGAAGAAAAATATTTACATCCTTAGTATGAAAGTTTCAAATGATAACTTATGTCTTTTGGCTAATACAAGTGACCCTTGGATTTTGCATAAAAGATTTGGTCACTTTTGCTTCATGACAATGTTTGAATGGGTAAAAATTTTGTTGTTTTAGCTTTGAATTTGATAGCCTATGTTGTTGACACCAAATAGGCTTTGCTTAAACAAACACAAACACAAATTACCTCTTCATCTACATATTATTATGGTAATGAAGTAAATATTAAAATCAAAATTTGATGGCCTATATTTCTAATCAATATTTAATAGATCATGCTTAGAATAGACTTTATTTTCAAGTTCGTTGTCATTTTCATGAGAGTTAAAAAGTGGTTTAGTGGGTGTGTTAAAGTTTTATGATTTATGTTGGGCCAATTAATAGCACAAATATGCCATACTTATGATAAACACATCAACTAAATTCACTAATGACCAAAAAAAGAGATCACAATTTCATATATGTTGATTTGTGTGATCATAAGAAGGAATTTGCCCCTAAATTGCCTTCAACTTCTCATATTTCTATCCATTTTCTATTGCTAGTTTATTTACATTTTTAGCCTAAACACAATCTCAAATTCTTGGTTTAATTTGATTGAGTAGAAAATTTAAAATCAATACAATTCCCTACGGATCGATCCGTACTCGCAACGTACTAAAATTATACGCCGTGCACTTGCGGTTATTTTTAATTTAAAATTTTTCTGCTATTTTTCTAATCCAATAGAAATTTGGCCGTTAGAAAAGTTTTTGCATACTTTCCTTGAAGCCTCTTCCAAAATCAAGAGCATCCCTAGCTCCTTCAAGCTCAGAAAGGGCATTCCACAAATCTCTTTCAAGCTATTCATTAGTAAGTGTTAAATGGAAATTCTCTTCCTCCAAGGCCGCAACAGAAGTCGTGGCCCCAACCTCAAACTCAGGTACACCTGTGTCACCTAGACCGTAAATGGGGGGAACTAAAGGTTCTTTGGTTTTAAAGACTCTAATAGACTCGAAAGGAGGCCCATGAAGATCGACCTAGTTGGTAGTAATTAGAGGTTGGTTCAAAAGAAATCAAGTCATATAAAACTAAGTTTAAAAAATATATATCATGTAAAGACCAATTTTACACATGGAAAATGTAACGAATTTGCATACAAAAGTAATGATAATATGCTGCACTCACTTCTTATTTAGATTCCTAAACCTGAGCTTAAACCACTCCAAGTAAGGACTATTGGGTGGGAAGGAACCACTTTCTAAGGTATACTGCCACCGGCGTAGTGCAAAATAACTAAGTGCTTTTTTTTTCTTTAACTATTTGATCAATTTTGGAAAGTAACCCTTGGGTCTCCTCTCGAAGTTGATTGAACAATTCATTTAACTCTTTTTCACGCTTGAGAATCCCACCGCACCAAGACCAAGATGATCTAATGTCTAGGCTTGGAGTGTTTCCATTCTTTCCTTTAGGAATTTAGGAAATATTAGTTTTCTTAGAAGACTATAAAGAACAAAGGGGCAAAAATAATAGGTCATTCGTAGTGCGATAATGAAACCACAAGTAAATTAAAGAAATTAGCTACAACAAAACTAAGAAACAAACCTATTTTATTTACATAAGGAACAAAGAGATCATTTATAAGAGATTGGGTAATTACATGAACTTGAGGAGTAGAGGTGACCTCAGTCTCCTAAGACCGTGCATCCTCCCCATCTTATTGCAAGGAGGTGTCATGAGAAGTAGAAGGGGAAGCATGCTCCATGGTTAGCTACTTAGCCGAAAAAACTGAGGTCAACCTCAATGGAAGTATCTGATGGTTAGAAAAAAATTAACGCTTGACCGCAACATGCATCTTGTAAAGAACCCGATAGGTGATCCACTCGAGGTTGCCTTTAAACTTCTCCATCACCTTCTCCTTCTCCTCCAACATTTTGTGCTTCTCCCTCAACAATTTGTCATTCTCCCCCAACTCCTGACCATTCAACACCAAGGCCTCATCAGCCGCCGTTGCCGCCTCTTCAGCCTCTCCCTTTGAGCCCTAAGCTCTTCCTCTATTCTAGTTTCTTCAGAGGCTGTCGTGGCGAGGTCTACCTCAAGCTTCGCAATATGTGCAATGGATGCGACCTGATCGCCCTCCGCCCTCATTTGAACCTCGGTCGCCAAGGGCCATACTTTTTACAAAGCAAGGGAAAATAAGATGAGAATTGGTGAAGAAAATCACCATCAAATAGATAAAGAGAAGAAGGTACTTATATAGGCCTAAGATCTTTCGAGTTCAGTAGAAACCTTAAAGAAGAGGAGCACAGAAAATGGAAGAGCAATGAGGTAAGATTGCGGGGCAGAAGCAATGTGAGATAGGCTATCCAAAGTGATACATCCTAGCCTCTTAGCAAGGTCAGTGATAGCACCCTTAGATAGAGGCAAGAAGCAGATACTTTGGTCGCAGAATCATTAAAGAGATGAAATGGGCAATACTTCTGAGGAAAGAGGGGGAGGATGAGGAGATGTATGTGGTTTCTTGAAGGGCTTCTCAGAGGCCTAAGCACCGTCTTTCATCCCCTTTTCTATCGTTCTCTTCTTTGACGTCTCTAACTTCATGAATGAAGAATCCTCAAGAAACGAATCGAAAAGATCATCACCCATTTTTCCTACGTAAAAAAGGTAGATCAGAAATTGTCCTTTAAAAAAAGAGGATTTAAAAGAGGAAGTAAAGACTTCATTGTCCATCTTATCAAATTATACCCCTTACTTTATCTGTAGTGACGAGAATTTAAAGATAGAGCGAGAAAAGTTATGCCTAGTACACAAAATTGGTACTGCAGTAGTAATGATGGTAAAAAATAGTTTTGTTTTCCTCTCGTCTTCACCTAAGCTAAGAATGCTTTTCCTACGAGACTCGTATGAAAAAGTAGCTTGATTGAAAAAGATAGGATGATTGGGATGTGTTTGGAAAGAAGAAGGGAATTTATTAAGATTAGAAATGGAGAAGAATTGATCGTTCCATTTTTGAGTCTTATAAGGAATAGATAAGAGAACCAATTTCTTCACTTGGGCATAATTGAACCCAAATTCAACCCCAAAAGGACTCTTATGGATATCAAATAAGAATTGGAGTTATTCATATGAAGGAGGCATGCACTTCTTAGTGTAAAGAATGAATGTAGCGATCAGAAGGGTAAAGAAATGGGAGTGAGTTGAATGAGGACAATAGCAATGGAAATTTGCCATTCATGAAGAATTTGGTTAAGAGGCAAGTAAAGTCTACATTGAATATGCTCAGGGGAAATATAAATGAAGCCAGCTGGAGGTGTATCGAATATGCTCAGTCTCTTTATAAGGAATTCTACATAAGTAGTACTCGTGTGTGTAGTGCGACTTTATACTATATATATGCATTACTATATAGTTTATAAAACCAAAATATATAACAAATACGCTCCTTCGTATATTCTCGATCCGTCCTAAAGTGATAGCGCGTACTCTATCTCTGATGAATCACGATATCAACTTAGGTTAACTATGCAACCTAGCTCTATACCAAATGTGATGACCATACTACACCTCCGGCACCCAATATATCGATATAATGGACTGTCATGGTACTCGACCATAATGGTTATCAAGGGTTGTAAAGCAAACAAAAAAATAACAGAATCTATCGAATCTCACAACACATTGAATAAAATACAATAGTCCAGATATGAAACAGGCAAAATACTAATAACTGGATGGACCACAAAGTCAGAGTGCATAGATCTATATAGGTATACAACATAGATGTTAGAGTTTATACAGCTAGTAATAAACTCAAAAGGGTAAACCGTCTCTAAAGAAAATAAATGGACACTATCTGGGCTCCACAATACCACACAGTCGAATAAGTAATAGTAAGGCAAAGCATAAGTAAGAGAAAGCATCGCCTCCTGCTCGTCCATCTACACAGCTCCACGTATCGCTTATACCTACTATCTAGTCTACTCATTGTATCTAAGATAATAAGGAGTAAAGCATAAAATCCCAAGTTAAATAATAGTTTGGTGTGAGCAGTAGAAAATACCAAAATACTATAAAGTCAATATAGTAGGACCCAAGGTTTGGATAACTATACCTGACATGTCCCCATATCCAAAAAGGTAGCACATAATATAAGACATATGCTACTCTACATCATAATCATCATAGGTATGCTATACGTTAAAGTACAAATAGATGTCCAAATACCTACATCAATGATACCTATGTCATGTGACATCCCTAACAAAAAAAGCAAGCATAGCATCCATCATCTATCTTCATATTGCTTACTAAGTGCATTAGATATATGATGACTGTAGACCACGTCCTCGGTCAGAGACTCCTCAATGTCCTAGTTTCTCGATACTGAATCCATGCCACTCACTAGGCTAGGAACTAGATTGCATGTCCTCGCAATCCAAGGAAAAATAGATCTCTCGTCTGAAGATCCGAGGAGATCCTTACCTAAGTGAGCGTCCTAACATAACCCTGCTTTACGAGTACACTAGAAACCTCTGAGTATCAATGATTCCTTTGCACACATCATATCCATAGCAGAGCACTTCCTTGCTCCACTATATAAGTTCACTTCCTCGAACTTGTTCTTATGGATAATTATACGACATCCATCGTCGAGTCAAGTCTGGAACAGCTCTTGACATCCTTCACTAATCATAGAGTATCCCTAGATCTGTCCCAAAGCATCATGCTCCAAGTTGAAGTATAGCTATCCCACCATTGAAGTCATCCTTCCCATCACTAAATAGAATGGGTCAAAGTTCACAACTCGGTACTCGATTCATGCATGATTCAGAATCCGAGTCAAGTCGACTAATACTTGGCCAAAATTTGACTAAGTATTCGATCGACTTTGGTCCTCTACCTTATCCAAAGTCTCCCGAAAATCTCCTCTTGTCACGTGTGTGACCCGAGCTTCCCCTCCTTAATTCGTGGAACTTCATGACTCGATACCAAGTCAAGTACTTAGCAAAATTCTTGGCTATGTTTTTACGCCCTGATCCACGCTGCCTTCTCCAAGTGAACTCGAAGCATCCCCCTTCAAGACCCGAAGTCCTTGCCCTAGAAACTTAAAGCAAAAGTCCATTGGTCCAACACATAGCTGATCCAACTTACCTTGTCCATATCTTAAGAAAATAAAATTGCAATTGACTTTAAACTTGAAACATGGCTTCATGAGGCCTTTCTTGTTGCCTCCTATAACTTGCATCAAATTTGGTCAATATTTCTCAATTCTTTCTCAATTTTATGCCAACTTATAACATGAATAACCCTATTTATAAGTCATCATTCCATCGGCCTTTTTAATTAAATAAACAATATACATACAAGAATTCAACTTGTACAATATATATAGACAAGGCTAACATACGTACGCATCGAATCATAGCCTAGATCTAAGGGTATAAGGGATTAGGAAAGCCATAAGAACACAAACAAACATATGTTCTAATTTCACATAGAAACATTTGTAAATTCGTTCGTGAATAAGTAAGTGTTTAGATATGGCTTTAAACATTTTTAGAGTTCAAAAACCATTTTAAAAACATCATTTTGACCTATAATGACTAATTAGCTAAAATGAGTAGTCCTAACTATTCACCTAAATCCAAAGTAACCAAAAGATGACCCAAATCCCAAGATGAACAGTAGTTGTTTGGAACTGAAGAAACTCCAAATAAAAAACCTTAAATCAAGCGTTAATTTCACTAATACCCTTCTTAATGACAAGATTTGGCTAATTAAAATAAGGTTTATTGTGGTTTATGGCTTGGAGAAGATTAATGGTAACTTTATGTTTTGGTATATATGTGTTGAAACAGAAAGTTCTAAATACAGATTTAGACAAGTCTGTTTGCATATAATAACCAAAGTGTCTCAAAATCAGTGGGAACGATATTGAGTTTATGGATTTTCGAATATGATCTAAGAACAAATACGAAAGTATCATTCTAAAAGAATCAAAATTGAAAAAGTATTTTGATAGATGTATCAAATAGTTTGATTATCGGTCCAAATGTAGAGGAAGTGTGTGTTCATAAGAAAGAACATTAAAAGGTACATAGATATTTCTAAACCATAAGTAAACAACACACTTTGATTGTTATCGATGTACTTGTGCTAAAATCAGCTTTAGTTGTTTTAATAATCGATGTTGGATTTGTAAATGATGTCTTTTATAGTAAGTATAAAAGATATTGGGAATGTCCCAAACACTATGCAAGGACGTTTTATTAAAATGTTTAATGCGGAGTATGTAAGATGGATTCCTTATGCATTGGCAAAAGGAATTATCATATATGTTATATTGTCTACAATATTATAATTTGTTTATGTATTTGATACATGAAGCAAATATCAAATCCAAAATAGATATCACTAAATGACTTTTTTGAAGTGATCGTATGTATTTATGAAATACTAGAGAACTGTTTATAAAAACAACAAACCCCTTATGGAGGAGTGTTCGGATACAAACTTCATAAGTGATATTGAGTATAACGTGTCAATAATAAATTCAAGTTAGAATTTTTAAGTTCAAAATGTTCCAAATGGAAGAGATTGTGGCTGATTCATTGACTTGAATAGCGCTACAATACAACAATGTATATATATAATAAATGCACAAATTTATAACTGAGCTGAGGGTGATTCCAAATGTTGAGAATCACATAACATTGTTATATGATAACAATGTCACGATATAGTTCGTAACAGAACTTAGAGCTCACTAGAAGTTGAGGGACATACTCCAAATTGTTCCACCTGATAAAGGTAGTTTATCAGCGTTAGAGAGAGTTAATTGATAGAGTAGATGATTAAAGCATAATAGCATACCCGTTCACCGAGGGACTTGCCCGATTGGTTTTGAGAAAACCAATTGAAAAAGTTGGAATAAGACTCCGTAATTGATCCCAAGTGCAAGTGGGAGATCGATAGAGTTAGTGGTATGTCCTAAAGGCAATTATGTAATCTGTTACATATATAATTTGTTGACCAATCTTGTTTAAAATAAAGGTGTTTTCTTTCTATTATATACTTGATATAATATGTTATATAATTAACTAATTAAAAGTATATTTAATAGAAAATCCATAAATGATATGTTTTGTGATAGTAGTTACAAAGTGTTGTAACCATGAGTAATTTGTCACAATGAAAACAAATATACCATTTTAAATATTCCTAGTACAGATGCATCGATACTGAATATCGATGTATCCATTAAGACTAGAGTAAATGCTCTCCAAATGTTGGGCAGTGCATTATTCATGACTGTTGGGGACACTAAGAGGTTAAGTACTGATAGTTATTGGATAACTACGAAACGACTCGCTCGATAGTTTTCTGTTGGTTAATATAACTAAGGTCAAACAGAAATATCGATGTGACTAATTTACACAGTTTGTTCGACTTGAGAATACTGTGGATCTTCAATATGAAAGCTCCACTTTGATTATGGTCAATTTATGGCATGGCGTCCATCGAGTTACTATAGTGGGGTCGAGTGGAGCACTATTCAAGAGAGGATTCGTCTCTTTAGTTATGTGGGGTTAGTATCACGGTCAACTCAAGTCAACTCAAAGTCAAAGTCTCTGGCCAAAGTAGTTCGGTTAATAATAATTGTTGTTACTGAACCAAGGACTTTGTGTATGAGCTATAGAGTTGAATATGACCGATAATGAAATTTTAACCAGTACCAGATTCCATAAGTCCAAAGTGATATAGTTTAAGAGAATTGGTGTAAACAAATGTCACAACCAGATAGCGCTTAATAATGTAAAATTGGATTTTATGGAAACTAAGTAAGCGATAAATTTAGCCAGAATATCACACCTCCTTCTAAGTGACGTGTGAACATTAACATTCAAGTAGTTCGATGTTAATCGCTGATCAAATTTACATCTAACGAGTCACATAACCGAAATGATGAATTCTCTTTAGACCAAATGATTTAATTAGTATATAATTGTCATAAATTAATTAAATTAATTAATATTTATGAAATATTAATTATAAAATTTTGAATATGATTTGAGGAATAATATTATTGTATATATTTATAATAGTTATAAATATATCAAATGATATGTGATATCGATAAGCAATTAAATTAGATTTAATTAATAATAATTAGGCTTAAATGGGATATTATCCCATGATGATTAGATGATGATTTCGGCAGCAATAAGGTGTGTAGGGGGCGGCTAAAAAGGTTAAAGGTGTTTTGAGATGGACGGCTTAGATTTAGTGAGAATTGGTATGATATTTCTCTCTTTCATCCACTGTAAAAGGACCTATAACCCTATCTTTTTAAAAACCTTTTGATTGCCACTATCCCATCCATTGCTGGCTAGATTCATCTTCAAGGAGATCTAACAAATTCAACTCAAATCAATTCAAAAGACGATAATTATTGGACAGCCAAAGGTCTACGGTTCAAGGATTAGCAGTGTGCCAAATCGGAAAGTTTTCAAAGGAGAGAGAGTTCATTATTACTAGATGTGCTTCAAGGCATTAATTTAGGTATGTTTACTGTGTTATATGATTTATATTTTCTAAATAATATTTTATTATTCATATATATTATTATTATATTGTTAGTTAAGAGACGATTCTTATATGTATTGATGTTGTCACATGCTAGATTGGTTATATGCATGTATTCATTAAAAAAATAGATAATTGTTTCCCATATAGATCAGAGATGCACAACCAAATAATCTATTTTAAATAACTATTATTTTATTAATAAATATACATATATTAATATGTCATTTAGTTATAATTATATGGTTCATATTTAATTATATCATTATATCATATTAATAATTGAATAATTGAACATATATTTTATAAATGTATATTCACAATAATTATAATTTTCGATCATTGCAAATTATTTTATAATTATTTACTATTATTTATTATTATTTAAATCAATATACCACCTAAATAATTTATATAAAATAAAATATGTTTTGAAAATTAATTTTAAATTTTGTAAAATTATTTTATCATGAAATAAACTCTAGGCAAGAATCAACATTTAAAAATCATTTTTAATATTTTTAAAAATTAGTATAATATGTGGTTGGAAAAACAATTAATTATTAAAAATGAATTTTTACCTAGTAGAATTATGGAAAATTCTCCAATCTTCAAAATATCATGTTAGATTTTCTGAAAGTTTAAAATTTGAATAATTAGTTTTGAAAATATCTTTTACTAATATTTTACTATTTTTCGATTAATATATACACACATAATACTATAATATAATTTATTATAAAAAAAATTTGTGGCGTGCTAAAAATGCTTATGTATACATGCATATATATATATATATATCTATTAAAACATACTACTATTTTATTATTGTAATTCATATATATATATATATATATATATATTAGTTTATAATTAAAAAAAGGAAACTTTTTATATATTATGTGTGTCTATATATTGCAACAATGCACATATTTATAAATTATTAATATTTTACATATATAAGTACATTTGTTATATTTATATAAATAATAAGTTTAAATACATGCATATATTAATTTAGACAACATACAAAACATATCAGATAGGCTAATGTGTCTGTTGCAATGTAAATCCCAACATCTACACACGGGCATATTATACCTTGCATGGATTATCATGTGACACACGCACACATATACATATATGTATTGACACATATGTGTAAAATTATATGTACAAGACATAAACTATATATAATGGTATATAATTTATAAATTTAAATAAAATAAAATTTTATTTAAGTAAAATTTAGAAATGTTCTAAATAAATTAGACTTCATAGGCCCAATATAGACCTAATAAGCGATTTTTTTTTAAAATTCACCCATAACTTCCGTTGGGGGCCGGTCTAGTTCCAATAATGGTATCAGAGACCAATGGCCTATGCGGTCTACATTAGTCATATTAGGGGTAACTATCCCACAGCCCGAAGGTTGTCTCTAATAGAAAAGGCCCAAATTTGAATTGGACCTTGGCTTAATTTTCAATATTGCTTGAAAATTAAAAATATAAGATTTTAAATGTAAAAGTTAAATTTAAAATACGAAATAAAATATTGTAAAAGTTATAATATAATAAAGTTTTTTAAAATGTTTGAAAAAATACAAGATAATTTTGAAAATTATAAATTTATTAATAAGATTAATTTAATTAATTAATAATTTAATTAAAATGTATATGCATGGCAAAGCTAACGGGGTTGACTGGGCCCCTACCAATTTTATAGAT
Source organism: Allium fistulosum (assembly GCA_030737815.1). Classification (NCBI taxonomy): domain Eukaryota; kingdom Viridiplantae; phylum Streptophyta; class Magnoliopsida; order Asparagales; family Amaryllidaceae; genus Allium; species Allium fistulosum. The sequence continues at coordinate 1,183,721,506 of CM060904.1, read as the reverse complement.
ATGCTCGAAAATTACAAAAATACTTACAAAAGCCCTAGCCAAAACATGTATATGCATGTATTATATATTATGATATATGTTATGATATTTTAATATATCATAAATGTACATGTATGTATAAATGATGATTTTCGAAATTAACATAATTTTATTAAAATAGTTTAATTAAATAAATTAATTAAAAGGTTAATTAATCAAATAATATACACATGTATATGATATATGTATTATACTATAAAGGTTATAGTATATAATAAATATTAAATATAAATGTTATATTGATATAAAATTAACTGAAATGTTAATTAATTAAATAAGATTTAATTAATATAATATTATACATTAGACTATTATATAAGTAATATGAAATATAAAAGTTATACAATAATAAAACTTATATACTATGAATGTATAAACTAAAGGTGGAACAAAAAGAAACCCTAAATAGACTTAAGAATTAAATACATAGGTAAATGCAAGTGTACCGTGATTTTTGATGTGTCTGAAACTTGAATCATGAGGTATTTCATAAGAAATATATTATTTCATAAGTCGATATCACTCGATATAATATATTGAAGATTATGAATCTTTAATATAAAGTTTTCCTCTATCATTTATATATTAATAGATTACTTGCATACTCTTTAGCTGTTGAGCTTTCCTCAAGCTAGGGATGTTATGTGTTGTTTTATTAATATATTAAATAGATGAGGTAAAATAATTGCACATATTTGTTTAGCTTTCCTCAAGGTAGTGCATTATACTCAGGACATCGCAAAATGATAGGTCTAAGTGAATAGTCTCACTTTACTTGTGAGCTTTTCTCAAGGTAAAGGAAGGATTAGGCCAAGGAACCACATGTTAGAAGTTGTATGTGATACAACTGATAAGGGTTATCCACCGTATATGGGCCTATGATTTGTTCAGCTTTCCTCAAGGTCAGAATCCCTAGGTATACGAGTCCTAACACTCACGTGAAGTCGAAAGTCTACTATGTTTCGCTTAGGGTTTTGTGAAACATAAATGACCAATGGGAGCGTTATTAGAAAAATGAAATGATAACATTTAACCTTTCTAATATTGAAAGAACATATGCTATATAATGTTATAATTATCTACATTGATAAATTTGTGAATTTAATGCGATTGATAAAATGTTTATCAATTAAGATATACAAATGAATTGAATTAAAGATCGATAAATGGAATATAAAATATACTTGCTAATAAATACTTATTGCATGAACGTTTCTATACTCATGCAAGTTGCTGATTTACAACTACTAAATAAGTTCGTAATTTGGTCTCTTATATGTTTATTTGGTCAAGACTGTTTATTGCATTCTATGAGTTCTGAACTCAAAAGCAATGAGACTATGGATATTTGATCCATATACTATCACATATAAATGTTATATGGTGAATGGTCGTAGTTTGTAATGTACAATTCTTTGATGAAATTAGTTCATTCAAAGCAAACAAATAAACAATATTATGAGATTGAGTATCAATTTGATTGATTACAAAAGGATCGTATTGTGTTAAATGTAATATTAGATCAAAACTATAAGATAAATCTATGAACTCGATCACTGAAATGTTAGTTTTATCAGTTTACACAAAGTGCAACATATTTGATGTCCTTAAATGTTAAGGATGATCTAGTGCACTTTTTGTAAAGAGTTGGTTATGATGTTGTAGTAAGAGTATTTTTAAATGGTTTGACCATTTAGAAAGAAAAACGAATGTATAAGAGTAGATGTGATTTAAGGTACAGCTGGGATGAAGAGAGTGAATGGTCACTTCTGCTTCATAAAGAAACATCGAAAATGAGAATTGTAAAATAATAATTGATACTTAATATTAGAACAAGAAATACGATTTTTATTCCAAAATGTACTTTTATATAGAAAATTGTTTTCTATGAGATTTGTTTCTTTGAGTTCAAGATATTTGATCAAAGAACTCTCCGTTGTAAACTAGTACGGTGTATGAAATAAATCATCTATATTAAGTGAATAATGGACCTCCTCGAATTTAGTACGCTATTATAGTAGTGGTAGAAATAGTGGGAGCATGCCATATAGCACTTATTAATTGCATCAAGTTAGGAAATTTGTTTTCGTAAAAGATACCGAACATTATTTATGAAATAATGACTATTTTTTAGTGTTGACTGAAAAATGGACATAGTTATATTTCAGTGTAAATATTATGAATATTTGTTATGAAATGAAACTATAATGTGGTATTTGTTTTCACAACAAAAGTTATGCAATTGAAAATACTGAAGTAACTAAAATTATTTTGGAATTATAGACTAATCCGTAGTTTTGAGAAATAAATTTTCTTATATGATTACGAATCATATAATACTAGTTAATTATATCTCAAACAACTAAGGGCTATGCACCCATTTAGTGGGAGCATCATAAGTGTTAATGAACTCTACGGATTGATACATGTAGATGTATGCAATTTAAGCCTATTAATACCAAAAGGGTTCCATACACTCCGTTATATTCGCCAATGAGTTATCATAGGCATGGACATGTGTATTTGATACGTATGTATAAGTCTATGGTAAGGCCAAAGAATATACAATGGAAGTAAATAATGTAACATGAAATAGAAATGATTCGATTTGATGGAATGGGTGAATATATTGGAAAGAGTTACGAATGTACCTAAAAATGAATCAAGATTCAATCTCAAAAGTCATTCCTTCCTATAATACATAATGATGTATTGATAAGGGGTAATCGAACTTTGTTGGATGAAGTACAATTAATTGTGAGTGAAGTTGAGTTAACTTCTTTCTACAAAGTCGTGTATCTAAGAGTAATGCACAAGGTTAAAATTAATTTCATCTAAATAATAGTTTACAAAACCATACAAGATAAGGGTTTATAAGAAACCCCTACATATCCTAGGTCAAGAAGTTCGCAGGTTGTGCAACTCGAAAGACTGCACGTAATGATTGTACATAAGGGGTCTTATATAAATCGTCCTAAGAGAATTTTTGAAACGATGGTCATTAGATAACTAATTTATGCTGTGAACATAAACAGATTGTGAACTAGTGTAAAATCAGTTTTATATAAGGCAATTCATAAAATGTTTATAAATGCCTATTCCATTGCATTGAGAAACAACCATTGTTTCAAAAAATACCAACTTCGTAGCGAAGGAATTTCTTTAAGAAATTGTTGGTATAAAATGGAATCGGAAATGATCCAATAATAAAACTGATTATAGGAGATGAAATGAAATTGACCGAATCTAAATGAACACAAATACATTAGAACGTCTAATGAGTATTCTTGTACATTAAAGAGAAACTATGAGTTTCTTCTCAATGTCAAAAATAAATAATCCTCGGTTGTTTAATCAAACCATTAAGGGTGTTGACTCTATAATATGGTACGATACATTATCAAAATATGATTTTGATAGTTGTATCCAAAGGAATATGATGCATATGTCACAAATGTATCTTTATGAGAAAGACAAATGCAGCTGGAATATAGTGACCAACATTGATATGAATATTATTGAGAATTTCAATTGTTGAAATTAACGTAATATATCCATTATTCGATATGCTCAAGTTCATTCAGATATTACTCATAAAATTATCGCCTAGTACGACTTTATGTTTTGGTATATATATGTTGAAATAAAAAAATTCTGAATATAGATTTAGACTAGTCTGTTTGCAAATAACAACCTAAGTGTCTCGAAGTCAGTGGGAGCGATATTGAGTTTGTGGGTTTTCGGATACGATCCAAGAAAGGATACGAAAGTATAATTCTGAAAAAGCATCAAAATAGAACAAATATTTTGGTAGAAGTACCATATAGTTTGATAATCAGTCAAAATGCAGAGGAAGTGTCTGTTCATAAGAAAGAACATTAAAATGAACGTAGATATTTCTAAATCATAGGTAAACAACAAACTACTAATTATCATCGATGTACTTGTGTTAAAATTAGTTTTAGTTGTTTTAATAATCGACGTTGGATTTGTAAATGATGTCTTTTATAGTAAGTATAAAAGATATTGGGAAAGTCCCAAACGATATGCGATGGCATCTTATTAAAATGTTTAATACGGAACATGCAAGATGGATTCTATATGTATTGGCAATAGAAGTTATCATAAATGTTATATTATCTACAATAGTGTGATTTGTTTATGTATTTGATACATGAAGCAAATATCAAATCCAAAATAGATATCACTTAATGATTGTTTGAGGTGTTCTCGTGTATTTATGAAATACTAGAGAATTGTTTATAGAAACAACGAACTCCTTTGAAGGAGTGTTCGGACTCAAACTTCATAAGTGATATTGAGTATAACGTATCAATAATAAATTCAATTCAAGAATCTTTAAGTTGGAAATGTTCCAACTAGAAGAGATTGTGACTGATTCATTAACTTGAATAGTGCCACAATAAAACAATGTCTATATATAATAAATGCACAAATTTATAATAAGCCGAGGATGATTCCGAATGTTGAGAATCACATGACATTGTTATATGATTACAATTTCACGATATAGTTCGTAACAGGACGTAGAGCTTACTGAAAGTCGAGAGACATACTTCAAATTGTTCCGCATGATAAAGGTAGCTTATCAGCGTCGGAGAGAGTTAATTGACAAAGTAGATGATTAAAGCATAATAGTACACCCGTTCACTGAGGGAATGACCCACTTGGTTTTGAGAAAACTGATTGGAGAAGTTAGAATAAGATTCCATAATTGATCCCAAGTGCAAGTGGGAGATTGATAGAGTTAGGGGTATGCCCTAAGGCCAATTATGTAATTGGTTACATATATAAATCGTTAACCAATCTTGTTTGAAATAAAGATATTTTCTTTCTATTATATATTTGATATAATGTATTATATTAATTAATTTAATTAAAAGTATATTTAATAGAAAATCCATAAATGGTATGTTTCGTGATAGCAGTTACAAAGTGTTGTAACTATGAGTAATTTATCACAGTGAAAACAATATGTCATTGTAAATGTTCCTAATCAAGATGCACCAATACTAGATATCGATGTATCCATTGAGATTAGAGTACGTAACGTTCTCCAAATGTTGGGCAGTGTATTACTCAAGATTTATAGGAGCACCAAGAGGTTAAGTACTGATAGTTATCGGATAACTATGGACGACTCACTCGATAGTTTTCTATTGGTTAATATAACTAATGTCAAACAGAAAATATCGATATGACTAATTTACACAGTTCTCTCAACTTGAAAATACTATGGATTTTCAATACGAAGGCTCCTCTTTGATTATAGTCAAATCATGACATGGCGTCCATCGATTGACTGTAGTTGGGTCGTGTAGAAGTATTGGAAGTGGAGCACTATTTAAGAGAGGATTTGTCTCCTCAATTATATGAGGTTAGTATCACGGTCAACTCAAGTCAACCCAAAGTCAAAGTCTCTGGCCAGAGCGGTTCGATTGATAATAATTGTTGTTATTTAACCAAGGACTTTATGTTTGGACTATAGAGTTGAACATGGACGATATTGGAATTCTGACCATTACCAAATTCCATAAGTCCAAAGTGATATAGTTTAGATGAAGAGAATTGGTTTAGATAAATGTAACAACCAACTAACGCTTAATAATGTGAAATCATATTTTACGAAACTAAGTGTAACGACCCCGGATTTAATAAAAAATTAAATTAATAATTAATTGAATTTTTGAAGAAAATTTGTAAAATTAATCGATAAAGTGATGCGAGTTTCCCCGAAACCAAATAAAAATATATTAAAATCATTTTAAATTTAGAAATTGTATATATATGTGAATATATATGTATATGTGCATATATGGGTAGATTTGAATTTATATATATATATATATATATATATATTGGATTTGACTTTAAATTTTAAGTAAATGGTTTAAAGATAATTTGAAATTATAATATAAGTAGGAAAGTAAATAAATAATAATAATAGATAAGTAAATTAAATGTTGGATAGTTAAACTTCAAAAGGAAATTGAAATATATATAACATAACTTATATAGTTTGTAAAATAGAAAGTAAACATATTAGATAAAATTCTAACAACATATTAACAATAGAATTTCATTTATATTCCTAAGTAATAAGGCTAAAGCAAAGCAAAATATATTCAAGTGAAATGATAAGTATGAACAAATAAAAATATGTATTGGCTGAAGCAAACAAAGTCAGGTTGTACAAGAAAGAAATATATGCTCGAGTATAAACAAATAAGATAAGTATATGTAGATTGTACAAAACCATTAATGCCAATATCTATAGCCACCAAAACATATTATCTCAGCCACAAAGAAGAACTATATTCAAACATAGGTATGTAGGCTGGTAAAACAAGACAACAAACAAATATAAAAGATATAAACATGTAGACCTGGAAGTAAACAAGGAACAAATAAAAAAATAGCATAAGTTTGTAGACAAAGAAGTACACATGCATTTAATACCCCATCTTCTCTTTGCACAAACAAATCTTCTCAACATATACAAAATGTTATCCATCAGCCACCAAGCAAAATATAAGTATGTGCACTTGTAAATAAAGAAACATAAACTACTTAGCAATTAATGCTAGCACAATATATTATCTATCAGCCGAGATCTTGTTTGATAAACCAAAGAAAAAAAATATTTCTCTGATCCTATTGTACAAACAATATATATATAACATTACCTATACAACTCAGTTCATATATCAACTCTTACCTCAATTCGTTCACTAAAAGTTGAGCAAATCTGAAGAAACTATCATCTTCAACTTAAACAAGAGTTCAATTTAAAACAACAATACAATCAACTTAAACCAGAGATTCAAGAAGAAGATTCCAGTTTAAATTTGCAAAAGCCTGGTTTCAAAACAAAAAGGCTCTGTCATTTCTGAAACCATGATTTGGAAGGTGACTAAACTCATTTTTAACCCAAGATCTGTTTTAATATTTGTTTGTTTGCATGTGATCATCTGGGTAGTTATGAATCAACTATACTTGTAGGGTAATGGAAGTATGCCTGTATATATATATACCCTGTTTCCTGTTGTTTCAGTACATGTCTTGCCTTCAAAAAATTCAAAACTTCACATAGAATTAAAATCAGACTTTGATGTTTAATGAAAAATGGCTGTTAATGTATGATGAAGTTTATAAAAATAGTTTCAAGGTTTTAAATTTAACAAATAGTTTTAAAAGTAGAAATAACAGTAAGATTTTATATATAGGTTAAAAAATCAATAAATTCAATTTCTGTTTTGAATTACATGAATGTGTTCATGATTGGAAATCACGATTTTTAATATACATTTTGTAATTTGTAATTTGATAATCGATCGGGAATTTCGAAAAGATAGTTTTGGGTGTATTGGGTGATTGTTGATGATCGACGTGATGGAGTTGGCCAACGTTTGGGCTGAAGGTGGTCTGAGGCATGGGGATCTCGGGAAAATTGGTGAGGCAATTTTCCCATTGCCGTGGTGGTTGAAAATGGTGATTATAGGGTTTCGTTCTGACCTTTATCGATGAGGAAGCGATGGATTCGCGCGTTGTCGTGGAGATCACGGAGGGGATCGCGAGTGGTGGGATGGTAGCTGGAAGGTGTAACGAGGCTGTAGTGAAGAGGGCAGGCGGTCTCAAGGTCGGAGGCGACGAGGAAGGCAAGTTTTTCCGATGAGTAGTGTTTAAGGTTGTGTCGAGTAGCTCGATTTCGATTTCGTCATCGATTCTTGGTTTTGGATGTTCGTGATGCTCGCATAGGTCGAGGACGACATGTTGAAGGTGTTGGCCATGGTCGGAGCTACGGCACTCATCTGTGCATGTGCACGCGTGTAAGTGGGGTGTCAGTAGATTTGGTTTTGGGAAGACAAAGGTTGCTCGGGTTGGTCTCGGGGGATTCATGTATTTGCTCGAAGCAAGAGTGGGTTGCGGTTTACTCAGGTGTGGGCTCGAGAAAAATTTGCATGGGCTCGGGTTTTGGCCTAAGGGGATTTTCTGTTTGAAGCTAAAATAAAAATTTTGTAAAACAAATCAAGTTTTAAAATCTTAAAAACAAGGTAAGTGAAGTTTTTAAGTTATGTGATTTATTTAACTTGAACTTGTTAAGTTAAATTTGTATTCATTTTTAAATCTTAAATTTAAAATGAAATTTTGTAATAAATTTGAAAGTAAATTGTTTTAAATGTTTTGTTAATGATAATTTAATCATTAATAAGAATAAAGTTTATCTTAAAGATAATTAGGATTTAATGATTTGGATTCATTAAATTATTAAGATAATTAAGAATGGATAATTTATTAATTTAATTAATTAATGATATGAATGATAAATTAAGTACAGTTTAATTGATGACAATTAATTAAAGATAATTGATTACTTAAGATAATCACTTAATTAAGAATAATTAATTGATGATTAAAGTTGATAAATTAGGTAATTAAAGGACAATTACTCGATTTAATTAATTTGTGATTAAGGATAATCGCTTATTATAATTAATAAAGGATAATTAATGGTAATTAATTAAGGGTTAATTAATGTGATTGATTAAGGATAATGAATATAAGATAATTAAGTGATTAAAAGTTAATTATTTAATGATTAAAGGTTGATTGATTTATTAATCTAGGTTGATTAATTAATAACTAAAGGTTAATTAATTTATTATCAAAGGTTAATTAATAAATGATTAAAGGATAACTAATCAAAATGGTTTGTAATTAATTAATCAGGATTAGTAATTTATTCATAAGTAATTAATCTGATTTAATTAATCAGATAATTAAATTTATCCTACTTATGGATGTTTGGATTTTATTGAATGGTTGAATTGCTTGATATCCCTGATATATGATGCTTTGTGATATATCTTGATTTATGTTGTGATCTGTTTCTCTGGGATGAATGTAATTAATTTCCTGTAATGTAATTTATATATCTGTGATCTATGAATGAAAGATGAGCGTTATAGTTATACCGCTTATCAACTATATTTCTGTGTTCTGATCTGTGATGATTGATGATGTTGCACTACTGTGTGAAACCCCTGGACCACTTTTACACACACAAATATGGATTTCACGTGGAAATCGGTTAAGTCACAGATAATTTAAATTTAATATTTTTGAAATTGAAATTTTAATTTCAATTGATTTTGAAATTGGAAATTGGGGTTTAATATGAAAAACTTTTGAAAGGAGTTTTTAAGATATTTTGGATATCTTGAAATTTAAATAATTTGATTTAAATTTGAATTCACGTTTGAAATTGAATTCTATGATTTGAAACTAGGGATTAAAGATGTTGTACAAGTTATATATGGGTTAAACCATTTTAAAGGTATTGATTTGGGAATTTGAATTTAATTTAAGGGTTTTAACTCGTGTAAATATAACTGGATTTTTTCGAAACGAAAACTACTTGTTTTCAAATAATAATAGCTTCCATTTTAAGAAAGGATTTCTAAATTGTGTTGAAAGGTTTCAAGTTTGAAATAGAATTGAAATGTTTTGAAAACTATGAAATGAGTCTTTGATTTCAAAGACCGGACGAGTTAATCCAACTTGAAATAGAATTGTTTTGAAAGGCTATGAATGAATCTTTGGAAACGAGTTTTGAAAGCTATAAGTTAAATTTTGATTTAAAGATTTAACGAGTAAACCTATTCAATTAAATGGAAATTGTTTTGAAATCCATGAATGGATCTTTGTGAATGGGGTGAACTTTGTGAATTGAATCTTTTTGTTTAAAAGATTAAAAGTGTGGAAATTGTTTAAACCATTGAAGGTTTTTGAAATGAATCTTTTTGTTTAAAAGATTGGAAATGGTAATTTGTTTTAACCATTCGACTGAAAAGTTTTGGGCTTTAAGCTGTGATTTAACTGAGACCCCAGTATCCATATGATTTTTAATTGCGCTCGTTATTCGGTTTAGCCGGGAAAGGACCTTTGTGTCATATAACCCATTCCGAATAATGATACGTCGTATATGGATTGCATTTGGAGACCGGTGGTGAAGACCGGATATTTTCGAAAACGAAAGGACAACTCGTCGAATGCCTCTGCATCGACTGGTCCCCGTATAGAGATTTTATCACCTTTTGTGATGGGAAGTCCGAACGTGATTAGAAATTATCCGGATTTGCAAGGGCTTCTTCGGAAGTGCCTTCGGTTCTGTTCGATCCCGAAACGGACTTGTATGGATGTGTGTCTGACGTTACACTTTGAGATGTAAAGCTGGTTTCTATCAAATACATTTCTGTTGGTGGCGGAGAATTTATTCTCTTAGCTTAACACCCTTTTTCTGAGACGTATGAGCTCAGAGGTTATGTAGTTGACGGTTACTAGTGATACATTCCCAATTTGGTAATGTGGCATTCGAAGTGCTGTTGATCATTTGTTGATCAAAGCGTGGCTTTGTGAAAAAGCATGGCTTTGTGAAAAAAGTGTGGCTTTGTGAAAAAACGTAGCTTTGTGGACGAGACTTCGTCGAGCCTCACAACCCGGTAATGGTCGAAACAGGAATGTTGTGGCAAAGGTTTTTAGGGGTAGCGCCCCTAGGGTATGTCCATTTTCTTCTGGATAAAGGGTGGTATCATGGTATGGAGCCCAGATACTTAACTCGTATGGACACAGTAAATTTATTACTATGTGATGTTGCTTTGTTGGTTTTCGGGATCCCGGAATAAAGGTCGGCAACGACCGGGGATGGCATACTCGTGTGTTAGTTACCTAGTTACAACTGTACAGCGTGAGGTAGCGTCGGCCTTGTGTTTGCAGAGATCTGGTTAGGTTCTCGGGGCGTCTTTCCAGAGGCGTTCCATTTCAATGTAAGGAAGTTCCTTTGCCTGACCATTTGTTGGAAATCCAAAGAAAAAATACGAACCTTGTACGGTTTTAGTTGTAGAACCTGCCATTTACTTATGGTGGTCACCACTGTTTAGATGGTAGCTATAGTAGGCATACAATAATGGTTGTATGTTGGCTAAGATTGATATTATATTTTCGAAATGGCTTTCTACACTATGCACTAATAATAATAATCCAATGATTTTGCGTAGTAAGCATATTTGACTATCATAAGGAGAAATCTCCTCCAATTCTGCGTTTGCATTATGTGTGTGGCGGGAGGTCTTATGGTAGTTTCATTTTCCAAAAGCATTACGAAATTCAATTTTACTTTGTTTTAAAGATAAACTGTTTTTGTTGCTCACACTAGTCCCATGACTGATCCGGAGTTTATTGTTCCCTTCCTAAACTCTGGGTGCCCACCATTTTCCACACGGGCAGTCTACAGTTGGGTTTCTCAGATATTCAGGTTTAGTAGATTATCTGGAGCTAGTTCACTTCATCGGAGTGGATGACTGCACCTGCTTATCTTGGTGCATTGGTTGGTGTTTCGAGCTTGATGTTGGAGAAGTTGGATTCATTCTCTTTTTCAGATCATTGGAGTTATCAGTTCTGTTATTTCCGCTGTATCATTATTTATCTCTGATATTGCTGTATATTATTGATATCATTGTTGTATATCATTCTGGATATTGTATTCATTGGAGTTGTATATGATATCATTTATTTCTTTCTCCCGCTGTGTTGTTATACTTACTGTGTTATAAGCTCCGGTGAACCAGATTCGGCGTTTGAATCTACGGCATTTTGAGTACAAGTGAAGTACGGGTGCCGATTTTCGAAGGCCGATTTCAGGGTCATTACATTTGGCATCAGCGCTGAGGGTAAAACTTTAGCTCAGGAGTATAACACATTAAGTAGCTCATTAGAGATAGGGTGAAGTATACCTTAGAATGAGTAATCCCTAAGATATATGTCTGTATGCCTCAGTAAATTCTCTTGCTATCCACTGATAGTAAGTATGAGTGTAAGAAAAGGATGAGATAGGGGACAGGGAAATATAACTATAAATGGTCAATACCCTGAAACAACAAGAAAGCAAACTTTTTCTCTATCAATCTCTTTTGTTCAACATCTCTTCTCTATTCTTCGATGATTCCTGGTAGATCCAGGAAGGAGAGATTCGATATATTAAAATGGGACGTAAACTCCAAATAGGTCAGAATTGTTTGTTTGGATGTATTGGTTGTTTTGTTTGCTATGGTTGATAGGTATACTTTAGTTCTAAACTAAAAGTTTGAAATTATATCCATATATCTATCTATTCTTTGGGTCCCGGTATATTCTACGAATGGTTAGTTATCCTTTCGAACTAACCGATGCCCTGCATATTTCGTAAATCTGGATAACCCGAGTATCTCATGAAAAGTTAAATAGATCCGTTCTTGTATCTATTATTGATATTCTGATTTGGTAAGCCAAATGCAGAATAAATATTCAGTTTGATTGGGAAAAAAACTGTCTCTCTATCTTTGTGTATCTATCTTTGTGTCTCCTTGGCAATTTCAAGGACGAAATTATTTTTAAGGGGGGAAGTCTGTAACGACCCCGGATTTTATAAAAATTTAAATTAATAATTAATTGAATTTTTGAAGAAAATTTGTAAAATTAATCGATAAAGTGATGCGAGTTTCCCCGAAACCAAACAAAAATATATTAAAATCATTTTAAATTTAGAAATTATATATATATGTGAATATATATGTATATGTGCATATATGGGTAGATTTGAATTTATATATATATATATTGGATTTGACTTTAAATTTTAAGTAAATGGTTTAAAGATAATTTGAAATTATAATATAAGTAGGAAAGTAAATAAATAATAATAATAATAGATAAGTAAATTAAATGTTGGATAGTTAAACTTCAAAAGGAAATTGAAATATATATATATATAACATAACTTATATAGTTTATAAAATAGAAAGTAAACATATTAGATAAAATTCTAACAACATATTAACAATAGAATTTCATTTATATTCCTAAGTAATAAGGCTAAAGCAAAGCAAAATATATTCAAGTGAAATGATAAGTATGAACAAATAAAAATATGTATTGGCTGAAGCAAACAAAGTCAGGTTGTACAAGAAAGAAATATATGCTCGAGTATAAACAAATAAGATAAGTATATGTAGATTGTACAAAACCATTAATGCTAATATCTATAGCCACCAAAACATATTATCTCAGCCACAAAGAAGAACTATATTCAAACATAGGTATGTAGGCTGGTAAAACAAGACAACAAACAAATATAAAAGATATAGACATGTAGACCTGGAATTAAACAAGGAACAAATAAAAAAATAGCATAGGTTTGTAGACAAAGAAGTACACATGCATTTAATACCCCATCTTCTCTTTGCAGAAACAAATCTTCTCAGCATATACAAAATGTTATCCATCAGCCACCAAGAAAAATATAAGTATGTGCACTTGTAAATAAAGAAACATAAACTACTTAGCAATTAATGCTAGCACAATATATTATCTATCAGCCGAGATCTTGTTTGATAAACCAAAGAAAAAAAAATATTTCTCTGATCCTATTGTACAAACAATATATATATATAACATTACCTGTACAACTCAGTTCATATATCAACTCTTACCTCAATTCGTTCACTAAAAGTTGAGCGAATCTGAAGCAACTATCATCTTCAACTTAAACAAGAGTTTAATTTAAAACAACAATACAATCAACTTAAACCAGAGATTCAAGAAGAAGGATTCCAGTTTAAATTTGCAAAAGCCTGGTTTCAAAAAAAAAGGCTCTGTCATTTCTGAAACCATGATTTGGAAGGTGAGTAAACTCATTTTTAACCCAAGATCTGTTTGGATATTTGTTTGTTTGCATGTGATCATCTGGGTAGTTATGAATCAACTATACTTGTATGGTAATGGAAGTATGCATGTATATATATATACCCTGTTTCCTGTTGTTTCAGTACATGTCTTGCCTTCAAAAAATTCAAAACTTCACATAGAATTAAAATCAGACTTTGATGTTTAATGAAAAATGGCTGTTAATGTATGATGAAGTTTATAAAAATAGTTTCAAGGTTTTAAATTTAAAAAATAGTTTTAAAAATAGAAATAACAGTAAGATTTTATATATAGGTTAAAAAATCAATAAATTCAATTTTTGTTTTGAATTACATGAATGTGTTCGTGATTGGAAATCACGATTTTTAATATACATTTTGTAATTTTTAATTTGATAATCGATTGGGAATTTCGAAAATATCGTTTTGGGTGTTTTGGGCGATTGTTGATTATCGACGTGATGGAGTTGGCCAACGTTTGGGCTGAAGGTGGTCTGAGGCATGGGGATCTCGACAAAATTGGTGAGGCAATTTTCCCATTGCCGTGGTGGTCGAAAATGGTGATTATAGGGTTTCGTTCTGACCTTTATCGATGAGGAAGCGATGGATTCGCGCGTTGTCGTGGAGATGACGGAGGCGATCACGAGTGGTGGGATGGTAGCTGGAAGGTGTAACGAGGCTGTAGTGAAGAGGGCAGGCGGTCTCAAGGTCGGAGGCGACGAGGAAGGCAAGTTTTTCCGATGAGTTGTGTTTAAGGTTGTGTCGAGTAGCTCGATTTCGATTTCGTTATCGATTCTTGGTTTTGGATGTTCGTGATGCTCGTATAGGTCGAGGACGACATGTTGAAGGTGTTGGCCATGGTCGGAGCTACGGCACTCGTCTGTGCATGTGCACGCGTGTAAGTGAGGTGTCAGTAGATTTGGTTTTGGGAAGACGAAGGTTGCTCGGGTTGGTCTCGGGGGATTCATGTATTTGCTCGAAGCAAGAGTGGGTTGCGGTTTACTCGGGTGTGGGCTCGAGAAAAATTTGCATGGGCTCGGGTTTTGGCCTAAGGGGATTTTCTGTTTGAAGCTAAAATAAAAATTTTGTAAAACAAATCAAGTTCTTAAATTTTAAAAACAAGGTAAGTGAAGTTTTTAAGTTATGTGATTTATTTAACTTGAACTTGTAAGTTAAATTTGTATTCATTTTTAAATCTTAAATTTAAAATGAAATTTTGTAATAAATTTGAAAGTAAATTGTTTTAAATGTTTTGTTAATGATAATTTAATCATTAATAAGAATAAAGTTGATCTTAAAGATAATTAGGATTTAATGATTTGGATTCATTAAATTATTAAGATAATTAAGAATGGATAATTTATTAATTTAATTAATTAATGATATGAATGATAAATTAAGTACAGTTTAATTGATGACAATTAATTAAAGATAATTGATTACTTAAGATAATCACTTAATTAAGAATAATTAATTGATGATTAAAGTTGATAAATTAGGTAATTAAAGGACAATTACTCGATTTAATTAATTTGTGATTAGGGATAATCGCTTATTATAATTAATTAAGGATAATTAATGGTAATTAATTAAGGGTTAATTAATGTGATTGATTAAGGATAATGAATATAAGATAATTAAGTGATTAAAAGTTAATTATTTAATAATTAAAGGTTGATTGATTTATTAATCTAGGTTGATTAATTAATAACTAAAGGTTAATTAATTTATTATCAAAGGTTAATTAATAAATGATTATAGGATAACTAATCAAAATGGTTTGTAATTAATTAACCAGGATTAGTAATTTATTCATAAGTAATTAATCTGATTTAATTAATCAGATAATTAAATTTATCCTACTTATGGATGTTTGGATTTTATTGAATGGTTGAATTGCTTGATATCCCTGATATATGATGCTTTGTGATATATCCTGATTTATGTTGTGATCTATTTCTCTGGGATGAATGTAATTAATTTCCTGTGATGTAATTTATATATCTGTGATCTGTGAATGAAAGATGAGCGTTATAGTTATACCGCTTATCAACTATATTTCTGTGTTTTGATCTGTGATGATTGATGATGTTGCACTACTGTGTGAAACCCCTGGACCACACTTTTACACACACAAATATGGATTTCACGTGGAAATCGGTTAAGTCACAGATAATTTAAATTTAATATTTTTGAAATTGAAATTTTAATTTCAATTGATTTTGAAATTGGAAATTGGGGTTTAATATGAAAAACTTTTGAAAGGAGTTTTTAAGATATTTTGGATATCTTGAAATTTAAATAATTTGATTTAAATTTGAATTCACGTTTGAAATTGAATTCTATGATTTGAAACTAGGGATTAAAGATGCTGTACAAGTTATATATGGGTTAAACCATTTTAAAGGTATTGATTTGGAAATTTGAATTTAATTTAAGGGTTTTAACTCGTGTAAATATAACTGGATTTTTTCGAAACGAAAACTACTTGTTTTCAAATAATAATAGCTTCCATTTTAAGAAAGGATTTCTAAATTGTGTTGAAAGGTTTCAAGTTTGAAATAGAATTGAAATGTTTTGAAAACTATGAAATGAGTCTTTGATTTCAAAGACCGGACGAGTTAATCCAACTTGAAATAGAATTGTTTTGAAAGGCTATGAATGAATCTTTGGAAACGAGTTTTGAAAGCTATAAGTTAAATCTTGATTTAAAGATTTAACGAGTAAACCTATTCAATTAAATGGAAATTGTTTTGAAATCCATGAATGGATCTTTGTGAATGGGGTGAACTTTGTGAATTGAATCTTTTTATTTAAAAGATTAAAAGTGTGGAAATTGTTTAAACCATTGAAGGTTTTTGAAATGAATCTTTTTGTTTAAAAGATTGGAAATGGTAATTTGTTTTAACCATTCGAATGAAAAGTTTTGGGCTTTAAGCTGTGATTTAACTGAGACCCCAGTATCCATATGATACGTCATTATTCGGTGTAGCCAGGAAAGGACCTTTGTGTCATATAACCCATTCCGAATAATGATACGTCGTATATGGATTGCATTTGGAGACCGGTGGTTGTAACGACCCGTATTTTTACGGATCGACAAGTTCGTCAAAATCTGGAATTTTAGCATTTTTAAGTAATTTCATATTTTAGGCAGAATTCCGCTAAGTCTTAGGTCGTAAACGACCTAAGTGATAGGTCGTGACCGACTTAAGAAGATAGTGGGTTGGTCGTATGGCAGTTTAGGTCGGTTGAGCGACCTAGGAGTTGATAACTGATAGAGTCTAGACGACTTATGGGATAGGCGACCCAAGTTTTGAGCGACCTAAGAGATAGGTTGGTAGCGACCTAAGTAAACCCAGTAGTTAACAACCTAGGGATGAGCGACCTAGTGATGCCGAGTTAATATATTTAGGTCGGCAGCGACCTAAGGAAACTAGTGGATAGCGACCTATAATAGTTCGCGACCTATAGGAGTTAACGATCTAATTATTAGCGACCTAAGAGTTAAGCAGAGTAGGGGATGGCTGGTTAGGGTAGTTAGGTCGTACGCGACCTAAGTTAGGTCGTGAGTTCTGTTTTAGTTAGGTCGCGTGTTGGCATAAGTTGTTAGGTCGCATAGGTAAGTAGGTCGCGTGGGAGTTAGGTCGCGTGTTGATTTAGGTCATCAAGTGTTAGGTCGCGATCTGTGTTAGGTCGTAAGTCGTCTACAAGTGGAAGCGCATGTGTTAAGTCGCGCGTTGCGTTAGGTCGTAGGTCGCTGGGTGTTTGAATGCGCAGAGGAGTTAGGTCATAGGAGTTGGGGCGCACGTGCATCTGTTAGGTCGGAGAGGCTTAGGTCGGAAACGACCTAGGGAGATAGCCGAGTTACGACTTAAGGAAATTTCTGCTATAAATAGGAAGGGTCTTTCTCACTTTTTGGGATCCGGATTTCGAAGCGACGAAGTGCTGCCATTTTGAGAGCTCGACTTCTACACTTCTTCACTTCTTTTCTCCACTCTAATCTAGTGCTTCCATCCATCCAAGTTGAAGATCAAATTGAAGATCCAAGAGCTTAGATTAAAGATCTTCATCTTTTCAAGAGAGATTTCTTCGTTTGAAGCGGATTCGTGATAGATCAAGCTTCATCCTTCGCTGTCCAGATCTGAAGCGTGTTGATTTGGGTTTGTTTAGGTGATTTGGTGAGTGGTGATTATCTCTCACACGGATCCAAAGGAGTATATCGGATTTTTGGCTCGATTTGGTGTTAAAATAGGAGTTTCCATACATTTTCTTCATCCAAAGTGTAGATCCATATAGATCCATTGTTCATGATGATGTTACATCCATTTTATCATATGTTAACCTATGCAAGTTCATTCATCAAGTTTGTAGAGATATAATTCATGTTTTCATGCTTATTGGACTTTCAACTCTTTAATTACGAAAATGCCATTATTGTTATAATTGTCTACTTAGATCATATTTGAATGCTTGATTGCTTGGATTGATGTTTTATTTGATTGATTGTTATGAACTAGATGATTGATGATTAGATTTAGATCGAAGATGATTCAAAAGCTAAGGGAAAGGCTCTTGAATTGGGAAAGCTGCTCGTGGCATATGTAGCGGGATGATGAAGCTCTTATGCATAGATTTGATGATGTGATGTTGAGATGAGGCTTTGCGAGGACGTAATGAAGCGAGGCATCATATGATGAAGACTTGGTCTAATCCAGACGGGATCATTCCAAGCATGTTGATAACTCGGTGATATGATTCGAGTTGAGGATAATGAATGGATATGAGAATAGTCGTCGAGGAGGATGACTAGGAGGCTTGGATAGCATCGTTGTTGAAGGTTCTAGCATGCTCTAAGCAAGAGTACGTTTGGGCAGATTCGATAGTCCCAACGACCAACTGTTGATGGTCGAGTACTCTGGGCAGATTCGATAGTCCTAGGCACGGGCTGCGACGACGTGCGGGAGTTATGTCTAGAACCGGGGTTTCCATTAGCCCTTGACGGACGGCTGAAAGAATGTGCCGGTCATTCAATTAACGGTGATATCGAAGCAATGATAACAGTGATAGCCAGAGTCATGGATGTTTGGTTGTATCGTCATTCGGACTCAAGAGCGGTATTTTCTGGGTGCTTATCTGATTTAGGCCTTGGTACTTGGAAAACATCGCCCTTGACTCGAGTGATAGTAGCTTTACTGTAAATTGTATGCTCTGCTATGTTTACTTCTGCTTAGTGTGTGTCTGGGGGCTATCACTGTAGAATGAGGTTGGAGTGGGAGGGTTGTATTCCTATTCCTTTTCCTTTATGCTCTTTTGGTATGTTGTTAGTTAATTTACTGCTCACTAAGACTGTTGTTTGACTCAAGGCTTTATGTTTTTAATTCTTATTGCCTTGGGCTGTTCGTCCATTTTTGGGACGGGCAGACTAGGTAACAGGTGACAGGTGTTGTTCTCTTCTCACGATACTGATATCGAAGGCGAGCTGGAGGGTTGCATATTATCTTCTTATTATATGTACTGGATGTTCCGCTGTTGTATTTTCTCTGAGTGTTGTAGTGAGGCTTGATGTATTTTGATGACTTGACTATTCAGATGCTTGTATTCAACTATTATGAAGTTTTTATATGATATCATTTTGTTCTGTAAAGCTTCATTATACATATGTTCTATTGTATTTTATCCATGCGCTGTGAGTAATACGATAGATTCTGTTGTGTTTAATTTACCTTGACAATCGTCCATGGTCGCCTGGCACACTTTACAGCGCACTATCTCTAGATTCAGTGCGGGGGTCATGGGCGGTCGTCACATTTGGTATCAGAGCATTGGTTAATCGATTTTACCCAATGCTCGCTGAAGTAACTACGTATGAGAGACGTAATTGTAATTTTGATGGATGATTACTATATATAATATAGTAGCTTAGTAGAGTTTGAGTCCTTTGTGCAGTTGTTTCTCTAGATGTTCTAATCATTCCTTTTTATAGATATTGAGAATGAGCCGAAGAGGGAGACCAGCTGCTAGGGAAGGCCGTGCTACTAAAGAGACTGCTGATTATGAAGCCATGTTCGAAGCTATGATGACTTCGATCATGAGGAGGATACCAGTTCCGGGGGCAGCAGTAGATGTTGGAGTTCAAGTCCAAACTCCGAAACCAGTGGATTTTGCTAAGCTGTGCAAGGACTATACCGCTCTTGGAGGGAAGGTTTTCTTGGGAACGGAATCAACTATTGAGGTCCAGAGGTGGATAGATGCTTGTAGAAGGATCTTTGGTGATTTGGGAATTGAGGATGCGACTAAGAGGAAGTTGGCATCGAGGCAGCTTCAAGGGAGAGCTTCTGATTGGTGGAACTCTATTACCATCAATACTCCGGAAGAAGAGATTACTTGGGAGCAATTCCAAGTCAGATTTGAAGCTAAGTTCATTTCTACAGCTCAGAAGTCTGTTCTGTTCAAGAAGTTTGTGGAGCTCAAGCAAGGAGGAAGATCTGTTCTTGAGTATGTTTCTGAGTTTGAAGCTTTGTCCAAGTATGCTCGGTCATATATTGAATCTGCTTATCAGAAGAATGAGAAGTTTGTGACCGGCTTGGATAGTTATCTTGGGAGGCAGTTGGTGGATCATTTGGATGATTCATTTGAGAAGCTTGTGGAGAAAGCTCTCAGGCATGAGAGTCTGTTTCCTAAGGATGGATCTGTTGTTGCTGTGACCAGGGAAGAGTCTAAACCAGCAGGGTGGAAACAAGAAGAGGAAGCAGCAGCAGCAGAAGGGTAAGGATGGCCAGAAAAAGCCGAAAGGCGAGGTGACTTGCTACAATTGTCAGCAGAAGGGCCATTTCTCTAAGGATTGTAAGAATCCGAAGGTGCCAATGAAGTGTCACAACTGTGACAAGCCGGGGCATTTCAGAAAGAATTGTCCAGAACCGAGGAGGGACAAGCAGATTGTGCAAGCTTATGCTTTGGGAGCTGTTCCGTCGTCTTCGAAAGCTCCTACTGCTGAAGAGAAAGGAAAGAGTGTGGTTGTTCAAGGTACTCTTTTCCTATGTGGTGTTCCCGTTAGAGTTTTGTTTGATACTGGAGCGTCGCATTCGTTTGTTTGTAATGAACTCGTAGGCCGGTTAGATTTGAAGCCGGATATTGTTGATAGGCCATTGGTTGTGACTAATCCAGTTGGGGGTTCGTCTTGTTTGTGTATGTTATGCCGTGGTCTAGTTGTATCGAGTCATGGTTGCTCTTTTGTTTGTGATTGCTTTGTTCTAAACTTTGCGGGGTTCGGAATTATTTTGGGTATGGACTGGCTTAGGAAGTATGCGGCAAAGGTTGATTGCGAGAGGTTGGAAGTGACAGTCGAGAATGTGGAGGGGCGAAAGGTTGTAATACGATGTAAGCATGAAGAAGGCGTCTTCATGAGCTTCATGTATTCGCTAGTTGTTCCACGGGATGGACTGTCATCAGTGCCGATCGCTAATGGATTCGAGGATGTCTTTGACGAAGTCAAAGGGTTGCCGCCGCATAGAGAGATCGAGTTTCGTATAGATCTAGTTGAAGGAGCCAGACCTGTTGTGATGCCTCTTAGGCAGATGGCGCCTAGGGAACAGCAAGAGTTGAAGGTGCAAGTTGATGACCTTTTACAGAAAGGATTCATTCGACGTAGTGTGTCCGAGTGGGGTGCACCAGTTGTGTTTGCAACCAAGGCAGATGGGTCGTTAAGATTGTGCGTCGATTATCGTGAGCTGAATAAGGTGACTAAGAAGAACAAGTATCCGTTGCCGAGAATAGATGACTTGTTTGATCAGCTTCACGAAGCCAAGGTGTTTTCTCAGATGGATTTGGCAACGGGATTTCACCAGTTGAGAGTGGCTAAGGATAGTGTGCCGAAGACTGCTTTTCGGACACCATCGGGTTTCTTTGAGTGGCTGGTAATGCCGTTTGGATTGACTAACGCGCCAGCATATTTTGTGGATCTTATGAATAGAGTGTTCAGAAATCAGTTGAACAAGTTTGTACTTGTGTTCGTGGATGATATTCTGATTTATTCCAGAACCGAAGAAGAGCACAAGACGCATTTGCGTATTGTTTTGGAAATCTTACGGAAACATCAGCTGAAGGCTAAGTTTTCGAAGTGTCACTTCTGGAAGAGTGAAGTGAGGTTCTTAGGCCATGTTATTTCTGGAAATGGAATAGCGGTTGATCCCGCTAAGGTGGCAGCAATCCAGGATTGGGTTAGACCTAAGAATGCATCTGATGTGAGAAGTTTTCTTGGATTAGCAGGATATTATCGACGGTTTATCAAAGACTTCTCCAAGATAGCTGCACCGTTGACAGGATTGACGAAGAAGAACCAAGTGTTCAGTTGGGATGCTAAGTGTGAGCAAGCTTTCGGAATCCTGAAAGAGAGATTGACGAGTGCTCCTGTTATGACTATTCCTAGTGGGAATGATGATATGGTGGTTTACACCGACGCATGTGGTACGGGACTTGGAGCAGTGTTGATGCAGAAGGATAAAGTTGTTGCGTATGCAAGTCGACAACTGAAGCCGCATGAAAGGAATTACCCGACTCATGATTTGGAGTTAGCAGCGATTGTATTTGCTCTGAAGATGTGGAGACATTATCTGTTGGGAGTTCGATTCGAGTTGTTTACGGATCATAAGTCGTTGAAGTATCTTTTCTCCCAAAAGGATTTGAATCTTCGGCAGCAACGTTGGCTAGAGTTTTTAGCATCATATGATTTTGGTATAGCTTATACTCCGGGAAAAGGTAACGCAGTGGCAGATGCGTTAAGTCGAAGACATGCAGGATTGGGAGCCATGTTTTCAGAATGGAAGAGCCTCGAGTATTTAGCTGAATTTGACTTCAGACCTAGATGTGAATTGGAACCTGAGATGTTGGCAAACTTATCAATAAGACCTTCTCTTGTGGAAAGGATTGGCGAGAGCCAAAAGCGAGATGATAAGCTTGTCAGGATTATCCGTGATTTGGAATCTGGATTGGATCCAAAAAAGGATAAAGGATTCGAGGTCGATCGAGAGGGTTGGCTTCGGAAGCAAGGACGACTAGTTGTTCCCGATATAGATGAATTGAGGGGTGAAGTTCTGAAGGAAAGTCATCACTCGAAGCTGACAATTCATCCAGGTGGAAATAAGATGTATCGGGATATGAATAGAACCTACTACTGGGAAGGTATGAAGAAGGATGTTGGAAATTTTATTTCCAAGTGTATGAACTGCCAGTTGGTAAAAGCCGAACAGAAGAAGCCAAGTGGATTGCTTCAGCCATTAGAAGTTCCTACATGGAAGTGGGAGCAGATATCGATGGATTTTGTTGATGGACTACCTAGAACAAGAACGGGAAATGAAGGGATTTGGGTCATTGTAGATCGTCTGACCAAGAGTGCGAGGTTCATTCTTGTTCGATCGACTAGGACTGCATCAAAGTTGGCTGAGTTGTATGTGAAGTGGATAGTTCGATTCCATGGTATTCCAAAGAGTATAGTGAGCGATCGAGACCCATTGTTCACTAGTAGATTTTGGAAGAGCTTCCAGGAAGTTTTGGGAACCGAGTTGTGTTTGAGTACAGCTTATCACCCTCAAACAGATGGTCAGACCGAGAGAGTCAACCGAGTTTTGGAAGATCTTCTTAGAGCATGTGTTTTGGATTTCGGAGGATCATGGGAAGATTGCCTTCATCTGGTGAAGTTTGCGTACAACAACAGTTACCAGTCAAGCATTGGTATGGCACCGTATGAGGCATTGTATGGAAGACCGTGTAACTCTCCGACGTGTTGGTTAGAAACTGGAGAAAAGCTGATGCTTGGGCCAGAAATGATTCGACAGACTTCGGATTGCATAGAGATCATTCGACAACGAATGAAGGCAGCCCAAGACCGTCAGAAGAGTTATGCCGATAAGCGTCGAAAGGATTTGGAATTCGACGTAGGAGATATGGTTTTTGTGAAGATTTCTCCACTGAAGAATGTTATTCGATTCGGGAAGAAAGGAAAATTGACTCCGAGATTTATTGGACCATTCCCGATCATCGAGCGAATTGGAAAGCTCGCCTACAGATTGGAGTTGCCAGAAAAGATGTCGAATGTGCACAATGTTTTTCATGTATCATATCTACGGAAGTATGTGCACGACTCGAATACAGTGGTTTCTGCTGATAGCTGTGAAGACGTCGAAGTTGATCCAGTTGATAGAAGACCTCGTAAGCCGCTTCGTGTTGTTGAAACTGACACGAAACAGCTTAGGAGGAAGGTAGTTAAGTTGCTCAAGGTACAATGGAGCGATGATGATAACGACTGTACGTGGGAGATGGAAGAGAGGATGAAGGCAGCTCATCCTGAACTCTTCAAGGTATGGCCCTAAGGTGTCGTGTCATCTCGCAATATTGTAACTTGTTCTAGTTTTAGAATTCTGCATGCTAAGCTAGAATTGGATGCATGGTTTGTTGATTGCTATGGATGATAGGCGTGCAGAATAGTTTTGATTGCTTTGATTGTGTGGAATTTCGGGGGCGAAATTCCTAAAGGGGAGAGAATGTAACGACCCATATTTTTACGGATCGACAAGTTCGTCAAAATCTGGAATTTTAGCATTTTTAAGTAATTTCAGATTTTAGGCAGAATTCCGCTAAGTCTTAGGTCGTAAACGACCTAAGTGATAGGTCGTGACCGACTTAAGAAGATAGTGGGTTGGTCGTATGGCAGTTTAGGTCGGTTGAGCGATCTAGGAGTTGATAACTGATAGAGTCTAGACGACTTATGGGATAGGCGACCCAAGTTTTGAGCGACCTAAGAGATAGGTTGGTAGCGACCTAAGTAAACCCAGTAGTTAACGACCTAAGGATGAGCGACCTAGTGATGTCGAGTTAATATATTTAGGTCGGCAGCGACCTAAGGAAACTAGTGGATAGCGACCTATAATAGTTCGCGACCTATAGGAGTTAACGATCTAATTATTAGCGACCTAAGAGTTAAGCAGAGTAGGGGATGGCTGGTTAGGGTAGTTAGGTCGTACGCGACCTAAGTTAGGTCGTGAGTTCTGTTTTAGTTAGGTCGCGTGTTGGCATAAGTTGTTAGGTCGCATAGGTAAGTAGGTCGCGTGGGAGTTAGGTCGCGTGTTGATTTAGGTCGTCAAGTGTTAGGTCGCGATCTGTGTTAGGTCGTAAGTCGTCTACAAGTGGAAGCGCATGTGTTAAGTCGCGCGTTGCGTTA
This sequence comes from Allium fistulosum, assembly GCA_030737815.1. Lineage (NCBI taxonomy): Eukaryota > Viridiplantae > Streptophyta > Magnoliopsida > Asparagales > Amaryllidaceae > Allium > Allium fistulosum. The sequence goes on along the minus strand of CM060904.1, from coordinate 1,183,696,492 downwards.
GGTCGTAGGTCGCTGGGTGTTTGAATGCGCAGAGGAGTTAGGTCGTAGGAGTTGGGGCGCACGTGCATCTGTTAGGTCGGAGAGGCTTAGGTCGGAAACGACCTAGGGAGATAGCCGAGTTACGACTTAAGGAAATTTCTGCTATAAATAGGAAGGGTCTTTCTCACTTTTTGGGATCCGGATTTCGAAGCGACGAAGTGCTGCCATTTTGAGAGCTCGACTTCTACACTTCTTCACTTCTTTTCTCCACTCTAATCTAGTGCTTCCATCCATCCAAGTTGAAGATCAAATTGAAGATCCAAGAGCTTATATTAAAGATCTTCATCTTTTCAAGAGAGATTTCTTCGTTTGAAGCGGATTCGTGATAGATCAAGCTTCATCCTTCGCTGTCCAGATCTGAAGCGTGTTGATTTGGGTTTGTTTAGGTGATTTGGTGAGTGGTGATTATCTCTCACACGGATCCAAAGGAGTATATCGGATTTTTGGCTCGATTTGGTGTTAAAATAGGAGTTTCCATACATTTTCTTCATCCAAAGTGTAGATCCATATAGATCCATTGTTCATGATGATGTTACATCCATTTTATCATATGTTAACCTATGCAAGTTCATTCATCAAGTTTGTAGAGATATAATTCATGTTTTCATGCTTATTGGACTTTCAACTCTTTAATTACGAAAATGCCATTATTGTTATAATTGTCTACTTAGATCATATTTGAATGCTTGATTGCTTGGATTGATGTTTGATTTGATTGATTGTTATGAACTAGATGATTGATGATTAGATTTAGATCGAAGATGATTCAAAAGCTAAGGGAAAGGCTCTTGAATTGGGAAAGCTGCTCGTGGCATATGTAGCGGGATGATGAAGCTCTTATGCATAGATTTGATGATGTGATGTTGAGATGAGGCTTTGCGAGAATGTAATGAAGCGAGGCATCATATGATGAAGACTTGGTCTAATCCAGACCGGATCATTCCAAGCATGTTGATAACTCGGTGATATGATTCGAGTTGAGGATAATGAATGGATATGAGAATAGTCGTCGAGGAGGATGATTAGGAGGCTTGGATAGCATCGTTGTTGAAGGTTCTAGCATGCTCTAAGCAAGAGTACGTTTGGGAAGATTCGATAGTCCCAACGGCCAACTGTTGATGGTCGAGTACTCTGGGCAGATTCGATAGTCCTAGGCACGGGCTGCGACGACGTGCGGGAGTTATGTCTAGAACCGGGGTTTCCATTAGCCCTTGACGGACGGCTGAAAGAATGTGCCGGTCATTCAATTAACGGTGATATCGAAGCAATGATAACAGTGATAGCCAGAGTCATGGATGTTTGGTTGTATCGTCATTCGGACTAAGAGCGGTATTTTCTGGATGCTTATCTGATTTAGGCCTTGGTACTTGGAAAACATCGCCCTTGACTCGAGTGATAGTAGCTTTACTGTAAATTGTATGCTCTGCTATGTTTGCTTCTGCTTAGTGTGTGTCTGAGGGCTATCACTGTAGAATGAGGTTGGAGTGGGAGGGTTGTATTCCTATTCCTTTTCCTTTATGCTCTTTTGGTATGTTGTTAGTTAATTTACTGCTCACTAAGACTGTTGTCTGACTCAAGGCTTTATGTTTTTAATTCTTATTGCCTTGGGCTGTTCGTCCATTTTTGGGACGGGCAGACTAGGTAACAGGTGACAGGTGCTGTTCTCTTCTCACGATACTGATATCGAAGACGAGCTGGAGGGTTGCATATTATCTTCTTATTATATGTACTGGATGTTCCGCTGTTGTATTTTCTCTGAGTGTTGTAGTGAGGCTTGATGTATTTTGATGACTTGACTATTCAGATGCTTGTATTCAACTATTATGAAGTTTTTATATGATATCATTTTGTTCTGTAAAGCTTCACTATACATATGTTCTATTGTATTTTATCCATGCGCTGTGAGTAATACGATAGATTCTGTTGTGTTTAATTTACCTTGACAATCGTCCATGGTCGCCTGACACACTTTACAGCGCACTATCTCTAGATTCAGTGCGGGGGTCATGGGCGGTCGTCACAGTGGTGAAGACCGGATATTTTCGAAAACGAAAGGACAACTCGTCGAATGTCTCTGCATCGACTGGTCCTCGGTATAGAGATTTTATCACCCTTTGTGATGGGAAGTCCGGACGTGATTAGAAATTATCCGGATTTGCAAGGGCTTCTTCGGAAGTGCCTTCGGTTCTGTTCGATCCCGGAACGGACTTGTATGGATGTGTGTCTGACGTTACACTTTGAGATGTAAAGCTAGTTTCTATTAAAGACATTTTTGTTGGTGGCGAAGAATTTATTCTCTTAGCTTAACACCCTTCTCTGAGACGTATGAGCTCAAAGGTTATGTAGTTGATGGTTACTAGTGATACATTCCCAATTTGGTAATGTGGCATACGAAGTGTTGTTGATCATTTGTTGATCAAAGCGTGGCTTTGTGAAAAAAGCGTGGCTTTGTGAAAAAGCATAGCTTTCTGGATGAGACTTCGTCAAGCCTCACAACCCGGTAATGGTCGAAACAGGAATGTTGCGGCAAAGGTTTTTAGGGGTAGCGCCCCTAGGGTATGTCCATTTTCTTCTGGATAAAGGGTGGTATCATGGTATGGAGCCCAGATACTTAACTCGTGTGGACACTGTAAATTTATTACTGTGTGATGTTGCTTTGTTGGTTTTCGAGATCCCGGAATAAAGGTCGGCAACGACCGGGGATGGCATACTCGTGTGTTAGTTACCTAGTTACAGCTGTACAGCGTGAGGTAGCGTCGGCCTTGTGTTTGCAGAGATCCGGTTAGGTTCTCAGGGCGTCTTTCCAGAGGCGTTCCATTTCGGTGTAAGGAAGTTCCTTTGCCTGACCATTTGTTGGAAATCCAAAGAAACAATACGAACCTTGTACGGTTTTAGTTGTAGAACCTGCCATTTACTTATGGTGGTCACCACTGTTTAGATGGTAGCTATAGTAGGCATACAATAATGGTTGTATGTTGGCTAAGATTGATAATATATTTTCGAAATGGCTTTCTACACTATGCACTAATAATAATAATCCAATGATTTTGCGTAGTAAGCATATTTGACTATCATAAGGAGAAATCTCCTCCAATTCTGCGTTTGCATTGTGTGTGTGGCGGGAGGTCTTATGGTAGTTTCATTTTCCAAAAGCATTGCGAAATTTAATTTTACTTTGTTTTAAAGATAAACTGTTTTTGTTGCTCACACCAGTCCCATGACTGATCCGGAGTTTATTGTTCCCTTCCTAAACTCTGGGTGCCTACCATTTACCACACGGGTAGTCTACAGTTGGGTTTCTCAGATATTCAGGTTTAGTAGATTATCTGGAACTAGTTCACTTCATCGGAGTGGATGACTGCACCTGCTTATTTTGGTGCATTGGTTGGTGTTTCGAGCTTGATGTTGGAGAAGTTGGATTCATTCTCTTTTTCAGATCATTGGAGTTATCAGTTCTGTTATTTCCGCTGTATCATTATTTATCTCTGATATTGCTGTATATTATTGATATCATTGTTGTATATCATTCTGGATATTGTATTCATTGGAGTTGTATATGATATCTTTTATTTCTTTCTCCCGCCGTGTTGTTATACTTACTGTGTTATAAGCTCCGGTAAACCAGATTCGGCGTTTGAATCTACGGCATTTTGAGTACAAGTGAAGTACGGGTGCCGATTTTTGAAGGCCGATTTCAGGGTCATTACACTAAGTGATAAACTTGGCCAAAATATCACACCACCTGCTAAGTGACATGTGAACATTAACATTCGAATAGTTTGATGTTAATCACTGAACAAATTTACACCTAACGAGTCATATAACTGAAATGATGAATTCTCTTTAGACCATACGATTTAATTAGTTTACAATTATCATAGATTAATTAAATTAATTATTACTTATGAAATATTAATTATAAAATTTTGAATATGATTTGAGGAATAATATTATTTATATATTTATGATAGTTATAAATATACCAATCGATAAGCTATATCGATAAGCAATTAAATTATATTTAATTAATAATATTTATTTGGGCTTAAATGGGATATTAGCCCATGATGATAAGATGATAATTTCAACAGCTATACGGGTTATAGGTGGCGGCTAAAAAGGTTAGAGGTGTTTTGAGATGGACGGCTTAGATTTAGTGAGAATTGGTATGAGATATGATCCATATCTTTCTCTCTTTCATCCACTATAAAAGGACCTCTAACCCTAACTGTTTTAAAAAAAAATTGGCTGCCACTATCCTTGCCATTGCTAGCTGAATTCACCTTCAAGGAGTTCTAACAAATTAAACTCAAATCAATTTAAAAGACGACAACTATTGGATAGTCAAAAGTCTACGGTTCAAGGACTAGCAGTCTGCAGAATCGAAAAGTTTTCAAAGCAGAGGGAGTTCATCATTACTAGGTGTGCTTTAAGGCATAGTTTCAGGTATGTTTTTACTATGTTATATATGACTTATAATTTCTAAATAATATTTTATTTTATATTATTATTATTATATTGTTAGTTAGGAGATGATTGTTCTACATATTGATATTGTCACAAACTAGATTGGTTAAATGTCTGCATTCATTAAAAAAAACAAGTTTTTCCCATATAGATCAGATATGCACAACCGAATAATCTATTTACAATAATTATTATTTTATTAATAAATATACATATTTAATATGTCATTCAATTATAATTATATGGTTTGTATTTAATTATATCATCATATCATGTTAATAATTGAACATATATTTTATTAATGTATATTTACAATAATTTTAATTTTCGGTAGCTATAAATTGATTTTATAATTATTTACTATTATTTATTTTTATTTAAATCAATAAACCATGTAAATGATTTATATAAAATAAAATATGTTTCAAAAATTAATTTTTAAATTTTTTAAAATTATTTTATCATTAAATAAGCTCTTGGCCAAAAAAACAGAATTTAAAAATCATTTTTAATATTTTCTAAAATTATTATAATAAACGGCTATAAAAACAATTAATTATTAAAAATATATTTTGACTTGGTAAAATTATGGAAAAATTCTCAAATTCTCAAAATATCATGTTAGATTTTCTGAAAGTTTAGAATTTGTATAATTAGTTTCAAAAAATATCTTTTATTTATATTTTATTGTTTTTCGATCAATATATATATATATATAATATAATATAAATTTTTTAAGCTATGTATACAAGCTGGAAGTGTTTAAAAAATAAAAATAAATTTTTTTATTTTATTTTTATTAAAATATATATATATTATAAATATACTTATGTGTGTGTGTATATTAAAAAATTATTATTTTATTATTGTAATTCTTATACATACATATATATATATATATTAGTTCATAATTAAAAAAACTTTTTACATATTATGTATATATATATATATATATTAATATTTATTTCAATAATGCACATACTTATAAATATTATTAATATTTTACATATATATGTATATATTAGTAGATTTATAATATTTATATAAATAAAAATTTAAATACAGACATATATCTAGACAACATACAATACATATTGGATGAGCTAACGTGTCCATTGCGGCGTAAATTCCAACATCTACACACGAGCATATTATACCTTGTAAGGATTATCATGTGACACATACACACATACATATATGTACATTATACATATGTGTAGAATTATATGTATAAAACATAAACTAAATATAAATATATAATTTATAAATTTAAATAACATAAAAGTTTTTATTTAAATAAAATAGAAATGTTCTAAATAAATTGCACTTGATAGGCCTAATAAGGGAATTTTTTTAAATTCACCCATAATTTTCGCTGCAGGCTGGCATAGTTCCAACAATTTTCAGGGTAAATAATGTCCGATAAAAATTCTAAGGGTAGAAAATATCACTAGTAGACGGTCTCCAAAGCTATAGAGTAATACGATGTTCAATGAGTTAAAATATAATATTTTACGATCCTCCGATACATAAAGTACAGGTTATTACAGAGGACGTGCGATTATATTGAAATTAGATTGGTTTATGTTGCTTTTAGCTCCACGGTTTCATATTTTTACTTGCGGACTGTCAGTGGAATATAGATATCCATATTTGTAGGATCTACATCGTTCGGCTAATGTACCTACAGGGAAAGTCGAATTGTTTATCGATCTTTGTGTGCTATCGGTTGAGTGATATTGAGTGTAGACATATTGACAATCGAGATTGTATTCTCAATGCTTTTCTAGGAAGTTTACCATTGAGATTCTATATTCGATGTATGCCTTAGACAATTTATAATTGAGATTGTCTATTCAACGTAAAGTTATGTAGTTTACCATCGAGACTGAATGCTCGATGTATTATATTATGTAGATGATTTGCCATCGAGACTATATACTCGATGTATTATTAGGTGTACCCAATTTCTAGACGTCCAACCTTCATGTGGGAATCCTTGCAGACTATTATCAGATTTTAGGCATATTATAAGTTGTTACTTTATATTTTGTCAATTGGCTAAGTTGTTAGTGTAATACACATATACAAATAAATACCATTAGGTTGTGTAGATTATAAATGATCATTTATCTACCTATTAGCACTAGTACTTCTTACTCACTGAACTATGTCCGACCCCCTCTATTTTTCCCTCTTTATACATATGTATGGGTTGACAGGATAATAGGGTGGCATGATAAGAGTGAGTAAGACACATGAAGCAGGTGACTAAGTGCTCTGGAGTAAATTTACTTACAGTCATTCAATATTTATGTTATAACATTTTTCAGTTAGTTACTTATCATATTCGTAGTTGGATGTTATCAGGAAGTTTGTTTAGTCATTTCCTATATTGATCGCTACTGTTTTAAACATAGATAATTTGGTTATATCAGTTACTTATATTTTGTTCCTTTCGTGGTGAGATATGAAAGTATAAAATGTTTAAACTTTATATTTATCTTTGTACCATATAAACCAAAAATACCCAACGATATGTACTTCTTAGCATGATGCAAGTTTGAACGCCGCTTCTAGATCTACGAATTAGTGTATTTGGAAGTGCAGGTTGTTACATAAGGACAGCATGCGAATATGCATGTTTGATCCATATTTCAACACCTAAAAAAGTTGTACAGTGAACGATCTTGCACCGCAAGGTACAAGATCTTATAGAATTTTTTTTATATGATAATGAATAAAGGTACTCCCATCAAAGATCACGTACTCGATATGATTGGGTACATAGAGAGAATGGTAGAACTGGGAACAACACTTGACACTGAGTTGCATATTAATTTAATTATTGGATCACTGACTATGCGGTTTGATCCATTCATATTGAATTTTCAATATGAATTCACTGAAATGTACCATCGTTGATTTCCTTAATATGTTAAGGATGGCCAAGATTACGTTCAAGAAAGAATTGAGTGTGGTGCTCGTGGTCAAGGATGCAACTTCCTCGAATAGTTTGAAAAAGAGAAAGCGTAGGTCAAAGGGCGATAAGAGTAAAGCTAAGGCCAAAGAAGGGAAGGGTGAATGTTGCTTTTTCTCTAAGAAGGGATATTGGAAGAGGAACTACCTTGATTATTTAAAGATGGTAAAGGGAAAGTAATCCAATTTCGCTCCTGAAGGTAATATCCTTATAGAAAATTGTTTAACTGTAAGTGGTTCAACTTGGATTTTAGATACTATATCTGGAATTATGATCTATAATTCATTATAGGGATCTAGGAGTAAGAGGCCCATAGCAAGAGGAACCATGGAATTCCAAGTTATAAATGAGGCTACTGTAGCTGCCATCATAGTAGGAAATTACCATGTGAAACTTGCTAGAGGACATGATTTAATTTTATACAATTGTTATTATGTACTATACTTTATTAGTGAAATAATTTATGTTTTCCATTTAATGGAAATAGATATAGTTTTATTTGTAATTGACAGTGTTATGAATATTTGTTATGATACTTTTTTTGCATCGTCACTTTGAAATTTGACATTTATATGCTTAATTATAATTGTGTACGAGTTGTTGAAAATAACAGTACACCTAAGATAAATGATAACTAGCTTTGACATTATAGATCAGGCCATTAAGTAAGAAACGAGTGAACAAGTTGAGAAACCAATGGTTTCCTACCATCATTTGATTCAGAATCATTTGGTATTTGTACATTATGTCTTAAAGCAAAAATGGTCAAGCACCAATTCAGTCGGATCAACGAAAGAGTTACAAAACTCTTAAGACTAGTACATACTGATGTAGGCGGTCTTACGTCCACAACTACCAAAGGTGGATCCTCTTACTTCATCACGTTCGCTGATGATTTATCTAAATTTGAATATATGTATCTTATGAAACATAAATCAAAGGTCTATGATAAATTCATTGAATATAAGAATGAAGTTGAAAACCAGACATGTAAGAAAATTGAAATATTTTGATCTGATTAAGACGGTGAGTAGATTGGATATGAAGTCCCAGAGTACCAAAAGGTGAATGGGATTCTCCCTCAAGTCACTCTTCATTATAATCCTCAACACAACGATGTTTCGTAAAGGAGGAATCAAACTTCATTAGATAAGGTTCGATCGATGTTGAGTGATATTGAGTTAACTCTTTCCATGTGGGGATATATGCTTGAAAACATGGCACATATGTTGAATTCCACGCCATCTAACTTTGTTCCTAAGAACCCATGCAAGTTATGGACTGATAAGAAACCTCACCTAAATTACCTTAAGGTTTGGGGTTGTCTGGCTTAGGTTAAGAATATAAACCCTAGTAAACATGAGGTTAAACCATTTTTATGTAAGTTTATTGGGTATCCTAGAAATTCTCACAGATACATATTCTGTCATACCAAGAAACAAAAAAATTTATATTCGAGAGGTGCTAACTTTTTGAAAAAGAAATTTCTATCATAAGAAATGAGTGGTAGTAAGATAGAAGTAGGCGAGATCCAATAAACTTCCATAGAGATTGAATATTCAAAAAGTAATTCAACACCAACAGAAAACATACAACCTACTAAAAGGTCTGGTAGGGAATCACATGATAGAGATATGCTATGGGTTTCTCATTAATGGTGGGAAGAAAATTGCATCATCAATGATGATGATCCCCTCACAAACCGACAAGCCTTAGAGAGTAAAGACTACTTGTTGCTTAATGCAATGAAATTTGAAATGGATCCCATGTACAAGAATTTTTTTATAGACTTTGGATGATGTACCCAAAGGGATTAAACCTATTAACCACAAACGAATCTTTAAGAAAAATATCGAAGTAGATGGAAAGGTTAAGGCCTACAAAACAAAGTTGGTGGCAAAAGATTTCCATTAAAATCAAGGTGTTGATTATGAGTAAATGTTTACTATAGTCACCAAGCATAAATTAATTCAGAATCTACTTGTAATTGTATCTTATTATGATATAAAAAATATTGTAGATGGACGTTAAACGGCATTTCTAAATGTGATTACACTACAAGGGAAAAGGCATTTTCCGACGGCAGAAAACCGTTGGCAGTCGTCGGAGGCCGTCGGAAGACGTCGAAAAAAGCCGTAGGAAAATAAAGCGTCGGCCAGCAGTGTTTCCGACGGCTTCCGATGGATCTCGCCGTTTGGTTTTCCGACGGATTCCGACGCTTGTCGAAATCCGTTGAAAACCGTTGGAAAAATTGATCTGAAAGTTGTCGGAAAAATTGATCTGAAAGTTGTCGGAAGCCGTCGGAAAAATATAACCTGAAAGCTGTCAGAAGCCATCGGAAGCCGTCGGAAATCTGCTGCATTTATTTTTATTTCTGCTGCGATATAGCCTTCCATCCACATTTCCCATACAAACACTATTCTGCAGAATCCAATATATGATATTCCAACCAAATATTAAAAACCAAACCATGCACAATTTACCAAACAAAAAAAACATAAAATTAAGTTAAAACACATAATCATCACCCAACATCCCCAACATCCACATAATTATACAACAAAACAGCTAAGTGTATAATAGCATAGTACATAAATCAACAACAAGCTCCACCATCTACCAAATCATACAAAACAGAAAAAAAAACTTACCGACCAAAGCAATAAATCAATCTCCTCCAGAACCAGAGCCAGCAGAGGAAGGGAAGCAGCCACCATACTGCTGCATGTACTCGACGATACGCTGGTCTAGCAACTGTGTGGTCTGTATGGCTCGTCGACGGTTATGCTCCTCCAGCTGCGCCACTCTAGCCCGCAAATCTTCGATCTCTGCTAGATCGATCTGAGCTCTAGTCTTCCTACCACATCTCTGACTGCTGGCGTGTAGTAAATATTTAATTTAGCTGTGTGATCTCTGTAAGTGTATGTGCAGGTATGTGAATGATTAGCAGTGTGATAATGTTATTTAATTTAGTTTATGCATGTATAATGTATACATTTGAAAATATGTTCTTTTGGCCATTTTTAAATTGTGATTCAACCATTTATTAACAAAAATAATAGTACGTTACATTACGAGATATCACTGCTTTTGATCTCTTTAACAGTAAATGTGACAAATTTATGCATGTGTACAGCATATATCAGGCAAACTAAATTAAATAACATGTCTTTTTCGTTATTTTTTTTGAAATGACATTCAAGTAACGAATTAATATATTTTGGTAATGCATAATGCTTTCATAACGAAGTGACTCAAAACCAATGTACTGAATTTGAAAACTTATATGATGCCTAATATATTATTTACTTACCGCTTGATTGCCAAATCTGTATCGTCTGCCATGCTCCGATGGATCCATAACTGACTCAAAAATAGCATCCTCCTCATCCGTCGTCAGCTGATCTCGACCCGTATCAAGAGTTTCTGGCGCTGCTCCATAAACTTTTCTTGCATTAACAAATTAATATCATCATATCTTATTTCATTATATTTTAACAAGTAGAAAAATTACTAATACCGCATAAAATGAAATATGCTTACATGGCTCTTGCTGGATTTATCGTCCTGCCATGTATACGAAACTGTCCCGTCTGGATTTACATGCTCGACAGCATGCGTACGAGTAAACACGTCCATATAGCCCATGGGACCATGCACCTCAGCTTCCTGAAATTGATTTTTACATACAATTATTGTACATTTAAAATTATATAGCACAAACTATTTACAATTTGCATTCATTAAATTTACCAACTCCTGCCGATACTGCTAAAATGACTTCGACCCTCCGCGATAAGTGACGGGATTTTTATTTCTGTTTGCAGAGTTTCTTTCCGACTCTGCCTGTACATTCAAAATTTGATACATTATTTATCGATCATGTTTTTTTGATATTTACTACCAGTCAAATAATTTAAAAAAATTAGTATACTTGCCTCCGCCTCGTCAGTTTCCCAGTATTCCAACCATGCTTGCCATACGCTCTCCCCCATCCAATGTGGTTTCTTACCTGATTTCTTGATTTCGGATATCGAGTCCCTATATTTTTTACGCATCTTCTTCATCCAATATTCTCGTTCCAACTGCATATCGTCTGTCTGAATGTCCATCTCAGCCTGTGTTTCACGATAAAAAGCAAAAAGAATATTAAACTTTAACGATAAACAGTAAAAAAACGACAAAAACGAATTAAAAATGGAAAACAGAAAAATATACTTACTAGGACATCCTGCCAAATACACTCTACTATGTGGGGAGGGATGCTATCCCACTTCGGCCAACATGCACTCATCCTACTCTGGTAAGAAGCTCTTGAAACATCAAACACAACCTTCGAGGGCAGTAGGTCGAACCCCCTGTTTTTAAATATGATATAGATAAGTACGTACGTATATCAAAAAAAAATAAGATGCTAAATAAAATTTAATTCTTACCCCTCTGCTCTAGGTACTAAAGAAACTACATGACGCTGTGATGCTTGCGATGGACCACTGCCATCGCCTCCTGAAGATCGAGAAGAGCTCCTACCTCTAAATGACATTACGATAAACCTGTGACGTATATACACATCATTTCGAAAGAGAATAATAACATGATAATGAAATATATTTCATACGTAAATGACATCAACGGTATAAATTGCTAAATTAATGACAGAAATGGAAATAGAAATGGAAGTGCATTATACCAGATTCATAATGGGTCTCATGTTCCGACGATAAGCAGATTACATTGCATTTTTAATAAAAATTGCTAAATAAATGACAAATGGAAATGACATAAAACATGCAAACAATGGTAAACATACAGATTTGGTTTCATAGTTACATCAATTTCACAATACATCAAGAACTCAACATAGTTACATCAATTGCAAAAAAATCAGATTCAGATTTTTATCAATCATCGTCGTCTTCTGATTCAGATTCGGTCTCGTTTTCTACAATATTTTCCTCTGCACTGTAAAACGCTTCTACCAAAACATTTGATTCATCGATCAAAGGACCAAAATCTGTATGATCGTCTGTAATTATTATTTCGTTATTTTCCTCAAGATCTGCCTGATAAGCTTGTTCGTCTGGAATATTCTTCCCATCGAATGTAAATCTGGCCTTTGAAACGACCCGCAATCCCGTACCCCTTGAATAGACACTATTCTCCAACATATCGACTCAAAGTGAACGAAAATATGAACCATCAGGGTTAAAAAAGAAAGAGGTAGAAGAAGAAAATAGAAGACAACATCAGAATCTAACTATCGCAGCGGAATAAAATATAATAGATAAATCACTAATCTTTTAAACAAGAATTTTTATCTGTTTATTCATTACATCATCAGAGTACAATACCATCAGAATCAATACTAGATAGTTATAATAACTTGTCCCACAAACAGAGTACACAGAATATACAACACAGCGGAATATACATCAAGTACGAGTGATACGTCTCGCCATCCAGCTCGTCTCCTAAGCTCCACAGCATCCTATCCTGTATCTGTAATACTCGGTCTGACTCGAGCATTATAATAAAATAACACCCGAGTCAGTCTGGAAAACCAGCGTGAGAAAACACACTCAATTGGATTATTAAAGTTTTCCAAACCCTTTGAAATCAAAGCATCTCGTAAGACCACGCCACAAATAAACATGTCGGGTTTTTACCTTACGATAGCTAAAACACTTTTTATCAAATCCGTCTAATATTATAATAGTGTCTATATACAAATACTTATTCAAATAGCTGAAATTGTTACATGATTAAATTCCAGCATACTAGCCACAAAATGGGTTCTACAAACAAAAACCGTAAAAGGCACGTAGGGAGAATGGATTTCCAACTAATGACTAGGCACTAGGGGTACCACTTGTCACAGTACCTGGTCTAGATCAGTGTACCGAGGACCACGCCCGATCCCCTGCAACACAAGATCGGAACTACTCCTTACTGGATAATTCCGAGTAAGTTCATCCCACGGTTGGGATCAGCAACCGCACCACTAAGCCGAATATAAAAAGGGATATCTAGACAGGGATGACCTCACCCTAATGGGTGCGACCCACATAGCCTTGCTGCATAACCCCTGATTTTCAGTCATTCCCGGTTGATGAGGCTTGAGGCTAAGCGTTACCTTTTTAGAACATATCACTTAGAATGCTCATCGTCCACCTGACGATGTTCCGGAAGCATTCATCCATACAAGTCCGTTCCGGGTTCGAACGGAACCGAAGGCACTATTCCTACTACATCCATTTTGGAATCACCCTCAGGATTAGTAGCGACTAGCCCTTGCACTTTACTGTACCATCTTCGATTCTAAACTCGTTTCACCACGAAACGTACAAACCGGATCGAAGTGGTTTTCGGGAAATAAATCCTGATCCCGGTCTCTTCGAAACGATCAGCGCATTGGCCAATATTGATAGTCGGTTATTTAACTATCAATTAACATCCACAAACAACCATCAAACATAAATAATTTTCCAAATTATTTATTTACCTCACAAATATCTTCGCAAGATATATTTTCACTTTCCAACCCTTTGGAAACAGTTTCAAACCATCTTTCTCTCACGGAATAGTTCCCAAATATTTATTTCCACTGAAACACCAAGTACAATTGCTTTAGATTTTAAAAATAATTTAAAAACACTTTATTATAAAATACTTTAAAACATTTAAATTAAAACTACTTTAATACTTTATTCAAAAATATATACTTTAAGAATATTTAAATAAAGCTACTTTATAAAATATAAAACTAACTTTTATCCTTTAAAACATAATACCCAGTCACCTTTAAATAATTACTACTAAATAAATTTGAAAAATACTTACTTTAGAATTTAAGCATTAAGAAATAATAAATTTTCTAAAACATGCTTTTTAAAACCACATTAAAACTTTTAACTTATATTTTAAAATTTTACTTTGGAAACGTACTTGGCTATCCAGGGAAATACTCTTCTCTTACCCGTCTCTTAAAAATAAACCACTATTTATTTTTAAACAATCTTACCCATTTCCTTTAATAAATTCCCATCGTGAATCTATTCCTCCAAATATCCACTGATATATTCCTTCACTTTTATAAACCCAGTTTATAAATCCGAAGTCTCACTTCTCTTTTAAAAATCCCATTTAAACACTTAAATCAATTCCCAAATTGATTTCCAATTTACTTCACTTTTAAATAAATTTCCTTTCTTACAACATTTATTTCAAAATCCATTAACTTTAAATTTCATTTCTTTATTATGATTTAAAAATCTCTTTTAACTGAGAATACCAATTCAGATTTCCCAAATTCCTTTCTTATCCTTTTTAAATAAATTTAACCCTTAAATTTTAAAATAAATTCTTTATTCCTTTAAATAATACCACTTAAGTTTAAAAATTCACTATTTCTCTGTTTATCCAAAATCCTTTTTTTATGCTCAGAATTTATTCATAAGAATTCAAAATCACTTTTTATTCTTTCCCCAATACATTCTTAAATTTATTCAAATTCTCTAGAATTATTTTACTTAAAAGTTCTCTTTTTTTTCAAAAATCCAATTTTATAGATTTCGATAACTCAGTATACCGAAATATATTAAATCAACCATAGCATCCAATATTCCAATTATCAATAAAATTCATCACAGGATATCAAATAATCATAACAGAGAATATTAAACAATCTAGATAAAATTTGAGGAATCCAGTTGGATCCCTCCAACCGTTTCCCTACATCCACAGACGTTAGCACAATACCAATTCTACTTCGAGGTGGAATATCGCGGTATATGGGATTAATAAAATATCATCCGCTATTATGAGGTGCATAGGGTCCCATCGGCTATATAATGCGGGAATATCAATCACTCCAATATATATACTACTATATATAATATACCACATCCAATCAATTTCAATCAACCATTCATCAATTTAAATTTAACTATTAGATTTAAATTAAACCCAGATGAGTGAGATTAACTCACCTTTTATTTTTCTGTTGTAATCTGATCCACACCGTCCCGATTCTCTACGATTTAGACCTTGCACGGACATTAGATGATTTTATTAACATTTGAATAAATCAAACAATTAATTACCGTTTCTTTATTTCATTTAAACTAATAATTTAATTTTAAACAAATTTCCTTTCAATAAAATATTTTTAGTGACCAAAATAATTAAACAAGCTTATTAAGTAAATTAATCACCCTAAGTACATATTTTCAAAATAAACTAATAAGTCGCAAATGTGTATACGTATATTTACTTTCCTTAAAACTTCCTATACTTATAAAAATAAATTATAGATTTCAAAATCTAATTTTATATAAACTTTCAACATTTAAAATCCTTATATTTTTCTAACTTTATCCCTATTTATATTTTCCTATCTTACCTATATATATATATATTAAAATATATGCGTATGTATATGTATATATTTATTAAAATATGGCTTTCTTGTTCTGTGACTGATTGTATATATATCCATATATACACATATATATATTATAAGATTTAAATTAACATAAATAAATTATATATATACCTGCAGTCAATATTTATATTTTTCACTTAACCTTCACATATAAAATTAAGACCAAAGACGGGATTAAACTTTACTGTAAGCTTATTTTTATTTTCCTTTAAAATAGTTTAGAGTCGAAGTATATTGATTTAAAATAAATCCAAAATCCTATAAATATATTAAATTAAATTAAATTAAATCAATCAAGACTATAATTACCTTAGCCTAGACCTCACGCGTCGCCAACTGCTTGAACCTCCCATTCTTTGCATTCGAGATCGAACTCGCCACTCCTTCCCACGCTGCGCCGCCATGAGCTATATTCCCTAGTCGAAATGCTTGAACACGCCCACGGCCTCACGAGCATCACCTCGCCCGACCTCCAGAGTTGCGTGCACGTGCTATCCCAGATCGAACGACGTCGCGGCCCTCGAGATTCTGACTTCGCTTCGATCGATTTGAAAAGCCCTTTTCTTTGATTTCGAATGAATTTAGTTCGAAATCAAAAGAATCGAAATCACGAACTCGATCGGGCCTCACTTATATTTTCGAATAGGGGGAAAATCGATTCGAACAGGTAGGGAAAAATAAATAAATAGTTGGGATACTCGCGATTTAAACGAGGCAGAAGATTGAAAAGCTCGGCCATTTATTTATTTTTCTTTTTCTGATTTCAATTTGCAAAAATGAAGAAGGGGGAACGAGATTTGTAATCAACTCTAAAAGCTTCGTTTGTTTTTTTTTCTTTTTTCGAATGAAGGTAAGTCAATTTCTCCTTTATTTTTGAACGAGAAAGAATGGGCTCATATGCCATCTAAAAAAAATAGCGTATGTGAGAAGGTAAGGAAACGTATACGTTTCAACTTGTAGAGAGTCGGTTATGACTTTGACTCTGATGTGAAATTATTTGACCAGTCAACAGATGTATATTATATTTTGATTTTAAATATAAATCGTCTCGAATTACGCAACTAAAAATCTCAACATCCTATCGAGGCGTGCCGCTAGGCGTTCATAATGTTATACCCCTATTCCGAACGCAAATGAAAAGGTTTCGAGTCCTAATTCGATCTTATGGAGAAGATAGCTTTTTTGGACTCAATTATTATATTAAATTATCGATATAAAATTTCAGCGCGTTTATATATCGTACGCTCACACAACAACTCCAATCACTACGAAAATTGAAATCCGATAATAATACAAGACTACGGATCCAATAGAACTGGTTTCGTCGAAATCCGAGACTGTGCCTCGGAAGGCTATTTTTAAATTCAATTCAAACAATATATTTTTAAAACTGAACAAACCACTTTTAAATTCAGTTTTAAAAGTCCTATTATCTTCAGCATCATTAATATGAATTTTCTAAGCCTTTAAAATATTTTTAACAAGCTTGAAACTCCTGATTCGGTATTTTCTCCATTTTCCAATTATTAAATCAAATAATTTAATTATCAAATAAACAATAATATTTGAAATTAAAGTTAAAAATTAACTTCTAAATATTTAAAATTAATTAAATATTCCAATTTCAAATATCCAAATTCCGGGTCGTCACAACCTTTGTTTTAAAAACTGCAGACCAATCTGCTTTATCTCTTTTTAGAGAGGGATAAGGAGTGTAATAAACTAGCAATGCTTGTTTGGCTAGTACAAAAGGATCGTACTTATGATAGTGCGATGTATGCTTTATTTCGATAAGACTATAATCCTTGTGCACATTAATTCCAGAACCTGGAACATTGCTAAACCAATTTCATCTAAATAGAAACACCTCCTCCGCGGGTCGTGAGAAATATGTCAGTTGCAAAATTTGTGTTAGAACGTCAAAAAAATCATTTATGTGATTTTCTGGATCGTCACTACCTTTAACAAATACACCAGTATTATTCATTAATTTTTCTGCACCGTATTCTTTGGTGTTAAATTTATATCCATTGACGAAATATATTGGATATGTCTTGACCACTCTTTTTGGTCCCATCGCAAGATGTTTCAACCCTTCGTCAACAATACAATTTCTCAGCTCATAAACGTAATTTGAAAACCAACTGGAAAATTCTTTACTGAGATCTCTGTTCGGATGTTCACGTTCATAAACACTGTATATATATAAACAAATTATTACATTAGTTTATACACGCGCATGCATTATAGAAAAGAATAAAACACAAATTATTATTTCAGATTACTTAACAAACGGTGCAACCTCGGCACAATTTAGAAGAATATAAGTGTATGCTACATGAAGATCTCTATCGTCTAGCCATATTTCTACACATTTTCCAAAAGGCCGACCATGTTGTCTAAAAATAGATAACATTGCTTGAGAGGAATCTTGTTCGTCGCCTTCGTCATTACGAGGAACACTTTCAAATGATATATTCACATGGTCACTGAAATAGTGAGAGAAAAAGAACGAAGCTTCTTCTTCGATGTAAGATTTACATATCGAACCTTCAACTCGTGCTTTTTGCCTCACTTTTTTCTTCAGATGATTTAGATATCTATGCAAAATTAATTTACATTAACTTCATCTTTCAAATGCAATTAAATTACGTGATAACATATTACATACCTCTCAAATGGATACATCCATCCATATTGGACAGTACCTCGAAGTCGTGCTTCAGATGGGAGATGAGCAGGTAAATGTTCCATTACATTAAAAAAACCTGGCGGAAATATTTTCTCTAATTTGCAGAGCAATATAGGAATATCTACTTCAAGTTTACGTAAACGTTGCACTTTTAAAGTAGTCGAACAAAGCTCTTTGTAAAACATACTAAGCTCCGTTACTACCTTCCAAACTTTTAACGGCAGTAGTTCTTTGAACATAACGGGAAATAAATTTTCCATCATTATGTGACAGTCGTGGCTTTTCATTCCGCTCAATCTACCATTTTTAAAGTCAACACATCTACGAAGATTTGATGATATCCCATCAGAAAATCTTAACCCTTCCACCCATTTTAACACAACTTTAACTTGATTATTATCTAATTCATAACATGCTTTTGGTTTTTTACTGTCATTTAGTTTCATATGAAGCTCAGGACGTTTGCATAATTCTTCTATATCGCATCTTGATTTCAAATCATCCTTCATCTTCCCTTTCACATTCAAAATTGTGTTAAAAACATTATCAAATACATTTTTCTCATTGTGCATCACGTCTATATTATGACGAAGCAGAAGATGTTTCCAATACGGCAACTCCTAAAAAATAGTTTGTTTGCACCAGTGATGAACAATCGATTTGCCTTCAATTTCTGTTTGCACTCTAGTTTCATATATCTTTGGATAGTCCCTAACAAGTTCATATATGTCTTCGCTTGACCATATCGTCGGTGGTTGTCTAGTTTCTACTCTATTAGCTTAAAAGTTTTTCTTGTCTCCTCTGAAGGGATGATTTACATGGAGAAAATATCAATGATAGTCAAACCATGAAATTTTCTTACCATGAGGTAAAGAAAACGCTCGTGTTTCATCCATGCAATATGGACATGCTAGACGACCGGCAGTACTCCATCCTGAAAGCATTGCATAGGCAGGAAAATCACTTATAGTCCACAACAAAGAAGCAAACATACGAAAATTTTTCTTCTTGGACACATCGTATGTTTCTACTCCTTCATTCCACAGTATTTTTAACTCCTCAATCAACGGTTGTAAATATACATCGATTCCTTGTGTCATATTGTCGGGGCCAGGAACGACAACAATAAGAAACATATATTGCGTTTTCATACACGTCCATGGAGGTAAATTATACGGTGTGACGATAATGGGCCAGGATGAATATTTAGAACCAAATTAAGAAAATGGCGAAAAACCATCCATACATAATCCTAATCTAACATTTCGACTCTCCGCTACAAAATTTGGATACGTTTTATCGAAATGCTTCCATGCTTCTCCATCGGCTGGATGTGTCAACGTACCATCTTCCTCCATTCTCACACTATGCCATCTCATATCAGATGCAGTAACATAAGATGCATAAAATCTTTGAAGCCTTGGAGTGATGGGTAAGTAATGCATACGCTTGTACGGAACTTCCTTCCCCTTCTTTTTTCTTGGTTTGTATCTCTCCTAATTACAAATTTAACAATTTCTAAGGTTTGCGTCTTCTTTCCAAAACAACATGCAGCCTTTTAAACATGTATCTATTTTCTGATAAGGTAAACCAAAAGCCGACATAAGTTTTTTAACTTCATAGTGATTTTCACACATTAGATTATCGGGCAGCATATGTCTTTTGGCAGCTTGTACAACAGCCGTAAACCCAGCTTCAGTGATGTTGTATTTTGACTTCATCGCAATGTATTCTGCGATTACTGACAGTTGAGTGCCGCTTTTACAACCATCCCAAATAGGTTTCTTAGCAGCATCTAGTAAATCATAAAAAAAAATTGCTTCAATATTTGGTTCTTCAACATTTCCATCATCGCCGTCAACTTCAACCATAGGAAACATTGATCGTGCTGCATCTTCGACCATATTTTCTATACGGGTCGTCGTAACTACTTCGTTAACGACACTTTCAGACTCTACAGAAGTATTTGCTACAACTTCTCCATGCCGATCCCAAACATAATACTTGGGTATGAAACCGTTTTGGCACAAATGAACTTTCACAATATCTGGTAACAAATACTTCAAATGTCTACACCTACTACATGGACAACGAATTTCTGGATCGTTTCCGTTATTACTTAAAGCGAATTCAACAAATACGTTTATACCATTATAAAAATCTTCTTTTATTGAGCCTCTCAGTCCTTTTCTTTGGTACATCCATTTCCTCCGATCAATAAAATAATCAATCATCTATACTATATTATTATTAGTGAGTTAGATTTCAAGCTCACACAGGCCTCCTTTAAATTAGGCAACTGAACAGTCTCCAGCATTTTATTCCTCTACACTGTGTTATTTTTATTTTTTCCTATTTTTATCTTCTCCCTTTCCTCCGGATGAAACTTCCGTTCCCCATCACCAATCTCCTCCTTCCAATTTTCTCCACCTGAAATCAATCGATTCCTCTTACGCTTACCTTCTCTTCCGACGTGGACCCTTTTCTTTAATTCCGTGTATCTCTTTCTTTTGTTCTTCCTCCCGCCGTCCTCTCTACTCTCAAACCCTAAATCGAAGATGATTTGATTTTCTCCCAACGCACCCTCGATTTTTTCCTTCTCCAGTTCATCGTCTTTGTCCGCTCCTTCTACCACCGTCGCCAGCCCCTTCGGCTCGGAATCACCTCCAGAACGACTGACAATCGCCCTCGCCTCTCCATCCCTTTTGATTTTTGTATTCCCTTGCTCGACTGTGGTCGTCTTCTCCGTCCACCATACCATTGGTCGACAGTGCATAATCGACGGGGTTTCTTCAAAGTTTCTAGCTCTTCCCCTAATGTAAGCACCTCTTCTTCCTACGGTTTTTTTTGTGTGCACTGAATCAATTTTGGGTTCAGTTAATTTCTAGACCATTTTGATTGCACTGAATCAATTTTATATCTAATTTGTATGACAGTGTTTACTCACATAGTATTTTCTTGAATCAATTTGCGCAATTTTGGGTTCAGATAATGATAGTGTGAAATTCTTCGAATTTTTTTGGGTTCAGTTAATTTCTAGACCAATTTGATTACGCTGAATCAATTTTAGATCTAATTTGTATGATAGTATTTACTCACATAGTATTTTCTTGAATCAATTAGCGCAATTTTGGGTTCAGATAATGACAGTGTGAAATTCTTCCTTCAAAAGTTAGTGTTCATAGCTAGCTTCTTTTACTAAAAAGAAAGCCTTACGGATTGAACAATAACCTGAACGAATAATAAGTTTTAATTTTATTTTTCCTTATCAAATGTGCTAAGTATAATTATGCGTTATATCATTAAAATGTCATAGATGCTAGCCCACATCTAATGTCTGATTTCACCTAGAAAAGGGACAGTGATTATTTGAATATGAAAGGTTACAGGAATTTTTTATCTATAAGATAATAATTTATATTTCAAATAATGTGTGTATCAATAATTATGAAGTGAAACAAATAATTTGTGAATCACTACTGAGACTACACATAAACACAATGCTCATTTCATTGGTTGTAGAATCATCGCACAGACGAAAGTTTTATATGGTCGATCTTTTCTGTTACAAACTTTTGTCAATCCAAAACTGGAATATATTATATAATAGCAAATTGACTTTATTTTTGGGTTAGAGAACACATTTCCTACTTTTTAACTTTGAACAACACATACTGGAATAAAGAGTAAGTTATATGAAATGAATGAAATTTTTTATGCACAATTTGATTCATTTTTATTCGATGTATCATTAATGATGTGAATGTTAGTTACTTTACAAAAATACAAGTCTATTTTTGATATAGTTTGGAAAGAAAGTGAGAAGAAGATTGTGCTAAGTAAGCTCAAAAATAAGATAAACATGCAAGTGACTTTGCAAATAGGAAAGAATAAACTGTTTAAGAGACCATCCAAAAGCATCTAAAATTACTACTGTACATGATATGCCGAAGTGAGTACTATGTTCTGCTAGGGGAAATTATATGAATTTCATACTCTTTAAGGATGCTAAGAAATCTATAGAAGATTAAATTGTGACCCCTTTATATGTTGTAGTGGCACAAATTTAGGATTCTCTACTAACAAAAAGTCAACAAGAACACACACACACATACATATACACACACACGCAACTTGATTTTTGTGAATTTTATGCTGCGAGGAACTTGACCTACTTCATGATTAGCTAGCTTCATCCTTAAAGCGTATTAGGTCAACATGGGTATTAACTAAATTACCTGTGCACTTATTTTTTCATAATTTGGAAACCAGATGATGTTGGACAAGCTGTCTGACCTCAAATTTAATGTAGCATATGAGTTGATTGAATATATTTTTTATGTTATATGATATAGTTTTTAAACTAAAAGGATAAAATGCTATGTAACTGTAAATATGCTATATATGAGAAGATAACAAACTTTAGACTTATATTTTCATTATACATTGTTAATTTGCAACTGTTATAAATTACCGGTAGAAGGAATAATGGTTTGGTTATTATACACTACAAGATAACAATCGAGAACATTCACTAAATGGCGATGTCAAGAATTGATAACTATTTGGTTGCTACCATAGGCATGAAGTAGATATATATTCATGAAGTGGTACTGTCAATAGTTTGAAGCCACAACATAGCAGAAAGCACCTCCTTAGAAGTTTTTTCATAGGCAAACCGGATTATTTATCATGGACCAAAAGACCTAGGTTCTCTTCTGAAATTCTACAAAGAAACAACAGGTACAATTTTCATACCTTTACACACACACATACATACATACACACACACACAGATACACACACACACACACACACTCTCACTCTTTATAAAGAGAATTCTCTTTTCCAGCATTATGAAGTCATTAGTCATGACCAATGTGAAATAGAATAACATTTTAGTCAAGTTGAAATCTGTCACTCAACAGACTGAAATCCATACTATATCTGTATCTATGTGAGGTACATACAGGATTATATACAATTCAGTTAAATTCTATTTTGACCCTGTTGTAATATAAACACGTGTATAACAAATTTATAATTACACTTTTTGTGCCTGTATGTTATGTGATTGCACTTTTGCTCTTTCACTTATATGCACCTATTTATGTTGTTATGCCTAAAGAAAGTAAATCTACTAAGTTATTAATATACAGGAAGTAATATTCAATGTTGAACCTATTGTTCCATCCAGTGTTGAGAGAGTTTGGTTCTGCTTTCGCTAATCAACAAAATGATGCATGTTTAGTCGTAGAATGGGAATGAGCTAAGGTATAGAAAACTCTTAACTGATATTTTTAAAAGCTGTAAATTTCTACCTTATCAGTCCTATCATATTTATTACATGGATAAATATGATTATGATTAGAGTTTTTGAATGTTCAATAGTTCATTTCTAACAAAAGTGTTGATTTCCCTAGCTTTTGACCTTTTTGTGTGTTAAAGACATTAAAACCTTGAATTTTTTTCTTTGGTAGGTTTGGCATTTTTTGTGTGCTTATAATGAAAATTGACAATTATAAAAGTAAAGACAATTATAAGCAGAGGCGCCTCAATAACTCTAAGTTGTGTTACTTTTAAGTAGTTGTCGAATATGCTCCAAGTATGCGTTTAACTGTATGTGTTTATGAATGTTGGTCTCTTTTCTCATTTTGTGGTTGTTTATTTCGAGTACTTGCTCACTCTCATTTTACAATTTTATCATTTTCTATTCTTTTTTGTCCTTATTAATTGCTATTTTTACTACTTATTTTGTTGCGCTTTAATATTCCAAACTTATATGGATAATATATAATTAAAATGTATGCTTTGTGCTTGGTTGTCGTGTTGACTGTTTCAATGTATATAACTCGAAATAGGAAAAAAATTATGAACATATAATGTAATGGAGTTGGGGATGAAGAATTTTTCCATGATTTATAAGGTTTGATTTTTATGTTTAAAAAAACAATTCTTCTTAATTATGGTTGTAACATTGCCTTTATATTTAAAATATGACATGTGAATGTGGATGTATAGTTCAAATCAGTAACAAAATATGCGATTTTGAGTCTACTTAATTTTGCACTGAATCAATGATGAAACTACCCACTCGAACATTTATGCTATGATTTTAACTAATACCTGTTAAAATTTATTTTATAGTTGTATTCTCAAGAAGTTTGTAGTTGGTACAACCAAAATATGTTTGGTACATCATATAATCTATGTTTTATTATTTTTAGCCCAAAAAGTCAAAACTAACTATAAATTTTAACCAGCAAGCATTTGAAAGCTACAATAATGCAACAAATAGGTGATGTGCATTATAACATATATTTTCTTTTGAATTTTTGGATTAACCTTTTGAGAGCTTCATTGGACATCACTACACAATCTGGGTTTCCAACATACCATTGCATGGAATTATATAGGTTTGAATAAAACCAAATATATACACTTTTAGAATCATTATTTTCAAAAGTAGTTAAACTATTTCCTTATATTTATATTTGATTTAATGTGCAATTTTTATTATTGTTAATAGAGTTATTCCTCCTATATATTTTCAGACTTTTTTTTCTCTGAAAATAGAAATATGGATATCGAAATATGATATTCATGCTAACTATTACTTTTTTAATAATGTGTCAGAAATAAAGAATGTTTCATAAGTTATTTTATCCTTAGTTAAAATGTCTTCAAAGATATTTAGTACCTTTACTGTAATTAAATAACAGTGCGGAAGGGTGTTACATTCCAAATCTGTTAAACATGATATAAACTTTAAAAAAAACCAGCAGGTAAGAATTTTACTATTTTTTTCCATTTTCAATATGCATTTTTTGCCTTCCACTTAACATTCATTGGTTGGACTTAAAGATTTTGTAGTTTACTACTGAATTGAAGTTTGCAACCAAAAATATAGTTCAAAAATGATTGAAAGGTGCTGCTGAATGTAATACAATATTTGTTGCACTAATCAAGTTTGAATAAGCCTTCTTTCGGTTGAAATTTTGAGCAGTTTACAGCTAGGCATTATATTTTATTGTTATTACTCCTATTAATGATTTTGATGTTCTTTTCTGTTTGGTTAATGCAAGTTGTTTACCTGAAATACCTTTTAACTTAGTAAATTAACCGTGATTCACTAACAATCCTCTGTTTGACTAGATCAATTAACAGTTTTATTTGTGATTCACTAGCAATCCTCTGTTTGACTAGATCAATTAACAGTTTTATCTGTGATTTCGAGTTTTAGCTACAATATAAAGTACAGTGCAACAACTTTTGTTGTATAACATAAATGAATAGAGATACATGAGTAGACGTGTTCTGACATGATTTCGTATGGCTTTCGTTTTCCCTTTTTAAAGTTACATGCCATATATCTTTTTTTGACTAATATTAATGTTCTAATGTTCTAGGTTGACGACATTTTCTTTGAAGTTATTAGTTCTATCTTTGATTAAGGAGAGATGCAAATTGCTTGATAATATCCAACTTTCATCTTCAAACTTTGAATCGTACAAGCTCACTCTGTAACAGTTGGTTTGGACTCATTTGGAAACATGTAGCACCTTGAAGAGTATGTTTAAAAGAAGAGGAACTTCACTAAGAAGTTGTTTTCTTAATTTTGAGAGTAGGGATAGTTTGTGATTTTTTTTTGAAGTACTATGAAATACAAACTTTAAATTTAATTGTCCTTGAAAGATAAATAAAGAATGTTGGGGCAAGGACCTAGATATGAGAAGGATATGGAATTAACATGGTCTAACATGTATTCAGAATTATTTTTGCAGTGTCTCAGATCTTTGCTCATATTTTAGCTGAACTACTATTTTTTGTAAGGTTTCTTATGGACGAATGAAAAAATGACATGTGAGCTTTACAAGTATTTGGATTAGACATGCCTAATCTTATTTTACTTATGCTTTGCTGTATAAACTTGCCTTTAGAGTTCCAATCTTCTGTGATCTCCGTAATTCAACACATAATACATATCATTTAATAGTTTAATTTAACTTTTTATATAGTTGAAATTATGGACCGTGACATTTAGCTAAACTCCGTGTGCGTAGCACGGGTTCGCACTAGTTTTTCCTATTTGAGAAAATGAGTCACAAAATTAAAAAACAAAATAATCAATCATTTCATGGTCGTATAATATTTGAATTTAAAGAACTATTTCACAAATTAAAAAATATTTTCAAATATGACACATTTTATTTTTAACGTATCGATACAAAATTTTGTACAAAAAGATATTTTTTTTCCATGGTCAGGCATCCTACTTCCCATTACAAACATAGTAAGCATTTACATTTCGTATATTACTTCGTCTCAAACTATTCAACAAAATTTCGACAGCATTTCCCTTTTGTTCCCTGCATTGTACACAAATGCGTGTACGCAGGAAACAAAAAAGAAAAGTTAGGCCGAAATTTTATGAACCATTTGAGACGAAGTAGTATACAAAATGTAAATGCTTACTGTGTTCATAACTTGTCCAATCCAGGGACAAATCCAACAAACATTGTACCAGATGAATATAAATGGTCGTTTTTTGAAAAAAACGACTATTTATATAACGATCATGTACAACACTCGTCAGACGGGGCCAAAAACTCTCTAAGGGACATTAGTTAATTAAATGTGCGCATTTTACGAAAAAATACAGTTTTAATAACTGTTCACATTTACAAAACTATATTTTAATTTAACACATTTATTCAACGTATTACATCAACTTAAGGTTGGTTTAACATTTTTGTCATTTTTCAATACACACAATTATAGTTTAGATTCATGCATTTTTTTGTTGCATAAGTCAATACATGCACAATATAATACTCCTAACTCGTGCATTCATTTTATCTTATTCCAACTAACACAATACAATGATAGCAGCGCTATACATATATACAATTGTAGAATCAAGGCATACACAACGATTTACATATACACGAACAACCACAAATTATACATGTTTTTCATAATTTCACGATAAAAGATGAAATAGGTATACCATGGAATGCTAGAAACTATTATAACACTATTGAAAACAATTTCAATCACCAATTAGCCCTAATTTATCAACTTATGCAAATCTAGAAATAGGGTAAAAATTGAATTTTTCGCGAAAATAAGAGATTATACCTGAGCTAGAAAGCAAGAGAGGTTGAATACGTAGCCGGGGAGGATGCAAAAATACGAAATTAGTGATTGGAGACTTGGGGAGTGAATTTGGGAATTTGGGAATTTTTTTTACGTATGCTGAAATGAGGAAGAAGAGGCTCGGTCTGAGCCTGAAGTTCGCGATTTTCCGACGGCTTCCGACGGCCGCTGACGACCCGTCGGAAGCCGTCGGAAAATGGCCGTCGGAAGCGGTCCCCCCCTCGCTATTTAACCCTTTTCTAGTAGCGTTAGAAGCGACTATTAATATGTAGCAAGAGGAGTTAGAGTCAGTGGGAGCGGGGACAAGGTATGTAGACGTTTAAGATCAGTTTATGGTCTTAAGCAAGTACCTAGAAGTTGGAATAAATATTTTGACAAGGTAATCTAATAGTTTGGTTTCAACCAAAACATAGAGGAAGTGTGCGTGTAACACCCCATATTTTGGAATATCATAATATGGGAGATTAAATTAAATGAATAACAAGAAGAAATTATTAGAAGGTTAAATAAAATAATTTAATTGTAAGAATTTCTTAAGTGAGATTTGATTAAATAAGTGTGAGATTTGATTAAATAAGTGTGAAATTATTTAAAAGGTTAATTAAATGGACGAAGGGAAATTAGAGCAACTAAAGTCGGCCTTAATTTGTTTTTTTGAATGGGAAAGATCTTGTACTAAGGGAAATATATTAGTGTGATTAGGCAAGGAGGGATTTTAGCCCAAGCCAAAATCACTAGCATGCATTCCTTAACCATGTTCTTCTCATTCTACCTCATTTTAATTTTTAAAATCAAATCTCCTAAACTACTATAAGGTCGGCCATGTTTTCAAACAAAAAAGAGAAAAACAAAAGTTAGAAGATTCAAGCTTTCATTTTAAGAAAAAAAGATTAAATTAAGGTTTTCAAAGCTAAGACGAGTAAAGTTTTCCCTAAAACTCTTCCAAACCCTTTTAGATTCAGACTTGACATTAAATGGATGATTTTGATGACGGTAAGCATGTTTGCATGATTAAACATTTTTAAATGTATTTTGAGATGTTAATGAAAGGAATTTAATCATGATTTAGGGCAAAACATGATTTAACCATATCTGAATAATATGAAAATTTAATATGATGTTTAGGAAAATATAATGAAGAAGGGATTTTAATTTCACTGAGAATTGTTAAGAATTATTATGAATTTCCTAAGTTGAAAAAATGCTTAACTTTGGGAAAATAATTATTGTTAACATTAATTATTTTGACCTAAATTTTGTATATAGGAGAAAATACGATGAATTAGATTTTTGGTAAAATGTTGAGATTTTTTCCATTAATTTTCTGTTTTTGTATGAATTATTTGGCAAAGGAAAGAGTTGATTATTAGAAGATAATTGATTAATTAATTAATTAATTAAGAAAGTAATTAACAATTTCTAAAAATAAAACTATAAAAGCTTAGATTGACCAATGAGAATTTGAAACAAAATAAGGTTTTGGTATAAAGTAATTACTTTAAATGGTCATAAAATAGTTGTGACGCCCCACCTCTATACTCACACTAGCCAAGGACACTACGGGGTAATGTCGTCAACTAGCACGAAGAATAAGGCTGTTGAGGAGTGACCATCTGTGTAATTGCTTTGTGCGAGTACCGATATGTCAGATAATATAAGAAATCTGACATATCAAATACAAACTCAAAGCTACCACACAGTGGCTATGTGGACTTCGGAAACAAATATAGAAATAAACATAACACAAATCAGTCACAGATATTCATATCACAAAGGCGGAAACAGATATGAATATATCAAAGTAGTGGTCATACAAGATCCACTACATCACAAAAGAATAGATACAAGCGCTAGACAAAAGAATAAGTATACATCAAAGAGTCTCTATCTCAAATGTATACAAACAAAAACTACTAAGCTAAAGTAGTTTGCTAGAAGTCAGGTGACAGACCCTGATAAGAAGTCAAGCAGAAGCACCTGAAATACTTCGGTCTGACCCGAGTATTATTTAAGAAGAAAATAATAAACGGATCAGTCTAGCTATAAATATCAGATAAAATGAGATAGGATAAGAGATATGACAAAAACGTATGATAACAATAATGTCATACTATGACAAGTATACATCAAATAACAACAAAAATCATACAATATCTCAAATATTCTCAAACACCAAAAAGAATGTCATATTCTTTTAATAATTCACCAAAACACAAATATTGATAGAGCTTATCAATGCAAACCACGAAAATTGGTGAAACACAAATTCTAGAAATCACAACCAGAAATCCAGCAATCACAAAAGGGGGAAGGGCTATCACAAAAGGGAGCATGAAAACTCACCAACACGTGTATCACAAACGGGTCGCTAACCCATGGTCGCTAACCATAGAGTCGGTGCCACGACGTAGTACAGCGAACGCCCGAGGAACCTGAAACTCAAATAATCCAAAACATCGACGTAGTACAGCGTTACGCCCGATGAACCAAACTCAAATAATTCGGAACAACGACGTAGTACAGCGAACGCCCAATGAACCAAACTCAACTAATACGGAACAACGACGTAGTACAGCGAACGCCCGATGAACCGAACTCCAATAAACCGGAACAATGACGTAGTACAGCGTTACGCCCGATGAAACGAACTCCAATAAACCAGAACAACGACATAGTACAGCGTTACCCCCGATGAATCGAACTCCATAAATCGGGGTACATTCCCCCACGTGGACAAAGGGACATCGCATATCGCTAGTCTAAACCACAAAATGATCATCATCGATCATCAAGAAGTGTCGATTACACTAAGCTAGTAAATAAATGAGTTTAGCTTCATGTTCCATAACCACTGGCTTAACTTAAATATTTACAAACAAATTGTAGATTTCCACTCGAAAATTGTCACAAGAGTTCAATCGAACAAGTCCAAGAATTAACCGACGAAGTAAACGCAAGCGTTTCATACCACTTGTTTTACTAAGCCGTTTAATTAGATTTCTCATACGAATGAGGTAAAGGTTTATATATACTAATAGATTGGAAAACGGTTTTAAAAGAGAGCTTTATATTTAAAATAGTGTCGAAATCGTTTTGATGAAAGAGTTTGAGTATTTACTACTAGTATAGAAACCTTTGTATTTAAAAGTGACAAACCACAGAAATGATTGTAGAAACAATCAATCACCAAAGATTCACATACGAAAATATGAATTAAATCCATAAAAATCGATATCAAATCCATCAAACGGATATTCCCAAAAGTCCAAGGAAAGAAGTCATCAAAGTCGATAATAAGTGATAACAACTATCCGGATCAACAAAAATTGATTAAAATAGGAAATCCACACAAACAGCCTAAATAGGCAAAAATGAACGTTTCCAAACGTCTGGTTTGGAATCTAGAGTCTGGATTTGTTTTCTGGAAATAGTTCAGAAAACCACCCAGACGTCTGAAATATCGAAACAGACGTCTGAAAACCAAACAGACGTCTGGTTTAGAATCCAGACGTCTGGATTCGTTCTCTGGAAATAATCCAAAAAACACCCAGACATCTGAAACTTCAAGTCAGACGTCTAAGACCCATCCAGACGTCTGATCCTATATTTCAGACGTCTGGAATTAGTCTATGCTCTTTTCTTTTATTTTCTACCGTGTATATTTTTGCTCCAGGTCTGAATCCAGACGTCTGAACTTGCATTTCAGACGTCTGAACCACTCAGCTGGGCAGAAATTACCCTGGGCCAAAGTGGCCAAAACATATCGGGAGCGATCGGACGAGCAACGACGACTAAGGATTTATGCCAAGCGACAACCCAGCCTTATAGGCTCTTCGATACACCCCAAACAACATGTCCAAACATTCCATAGTAGGATTTTCATAAAATTGGACCAAAACACCAAAATTTGGAAAATTCACCAAATCAATTTAAATCAAAAGCAAATGAATATGCAAAAATGTTAGAAATTCATACCTAACAACAATGATAGCTATAGACGTAGATGTGAGTTAAAGAACTCACCTTTAAAACTCAAAAACACGAATGAGAAGCTTTAAAATAAAGGAAAGGCCAATTCCTCTTCGACTTCAACTCAAGAAGCTCCAATCTAAGCTAATAAGCAAATATTTCCTAAGTTAGGGTTTAGGAATTTCTAAGATTGAAGAGAGAAAGAGATGGAGAAGATGAAGATGATGCTTACCTAAGCTTCTCCTTGATTTCTAGCTTGAAGTTGATCTTTCCTAAACAAACTAGGGTTTTGGAATTCTAATTTCCAATCTCTTCCCCCATTTTCTCTTGAGCTAGAGTGTATTAGGAAATGAAAATGAATGAAGAGGAGAGGGGGTGGAGTTAGGGTATTATGATGGTTTAGTGGGCTGAAACCCAAACCCAAAGCCCAAGTAGAAAAATAGCAAATTCTACTCAACTCCAAACATATCAATGTTTATACTCAATGGAAGTGGTCTCGAGTCCCAATTCGACTGTTTACAAAAAGTAACATTTTGGACTTTAATCCGATTAACGATGCTATATTTAAATAAAACATTTAAATATACAATCGTAAAATATGCGGGTTGTTACAGACTCCACTCCTTAAAGAAATTGTGTCCTCGCAATAATTTAGAGGAAAATAAAGAGTAACAACCATAAAAGCATATCATCACAAAAGAAAATTTTGAAATAAGACGTTCACCCTAAAAGAGCGCGAGAGAGTAAGTCCGGATGTGTTCGCTCGATGAATTCTCAAGATTCCCAAGAGCAAATCCTTAGGATTTGAGGACCATTGAACTTTCACAAGAACAACATCTTTATTTCGAAGGCGTTTAACCTCCGAAGCAATGATACGAATAGAATGTTGCTCATAAGTCAAATTTGGTGAAACCTCAATTTCTTCAATAACACCGGGCTCAAGAATAGAATCGGAATCCCTAAGGCATTTCTGTAGTTGAGAGACGTGGAAAACGTCATGAATAGCAGAAAATTGAGCCGGTAATAGAAATCGATAAGCCACGGAACCAATACGTTCGGTGATGGGAAAGGGACCAACATATCGAGGTGCTAATTTTCTCGTTCAACTAAAACACACAACACCCTTCATAGGTGAAACACAAATGAACACCAATAAAATCTGGACCTAAAACCAGCTTCTCATCGGCTTCAAGCCAATACGAAAGAAATCGACATGGCCTTCCGTAGAGTGCCTCGAAAGGTGCCATACCAATACTAGGTTGGAAGCTATTATTGGAAGAAAACTCAACAAGAGAAATATAATCTTACCAACTTCCACCAAAATCAAGAACACATGCACGAAGG
Source organism: Allium fistulosum (assembly GCA_030737815.1). Lineage (NCBI taxonomy): Eukaryota > Viridiplantae > Streptophyta > Magnoliopsida > Asparagales > Amaryllidaceae > Allium > Allium fistulosum. The sequence goes on along the minus strand of CM060904.1, from coordinate 1,183,663,399 downwards.
AGATCTTCAAGAATTTTATTCACACGCTCGGTTTGTCCATCGGACTGAGGATGGTAAGCGGTGTTAAAATTAAGCTTTGTTCCCAAAGCTTTTTGAAGACCTTTCCAAAATCCACTAGTAAAATAATGGATCATGATCACTAACAATAGAAGTAGGAACTCCATGCAATTTAACAATTTCTTTGACATAGAGTTTAGCCAAAAGAGGTACGGTCCAAAAGAGAAGGATGAACCTCAAGGCTACACAAAACAAGAGATGAACATAAATTGGATTCACGATCTCGAATCTCACAAGTGGATAAAGTCTTGAGATCATTCCATTCGGATATCATCATGGAAACAACCGCTTGTTGCTTAAGACTAAGGACATCGGCAACACGATCTCCCCTTCAGGGAGTATAAAGAATATCAAGATCATAAGATGCAAGGAACTCGAGCCAATGTTGTTGACGCAAATTAAGTTCCTTCTGAGAAATAAATACTTCAAAGATTTATGATCGGTGTAGAGAACAAATTTCTCTCCCAAAAGATAATGACGCCAAATTCTAAGGGCGAAAACAATAGCCGCGAGCACCAGATCATGAATGGCATATCTAGTCTCGACAAGCTTTAATTGTCAAGAAGCATATGTGATAACACATTCCCTTGGCAAGAGAATGGCACCCAAACCAATACGACTAGCATCGGTACAAACAATAAAGTCTTGGTTCCCTTCGGGAATCGCAAGAATAAAAGCATCGGAAAAGAGTTCTTTTAATTGATCCTCTTTCCGGAAAAGCTAAGACATTCAAAATTATAATTAACTTTATGTAATCATCTTTTTAGAAAAATTTAATTATTACAAGAATTTATTGTGTTTGACTGTCTCATCATAGCGTTTAGGAGATTCCTATCGATAACGTTGATCAAGCGCATCGACCAGAATTCTTAAAGCACTCAATGGGCAAAACAACACAAAATCATCTTCTATATGATAAACATGTCACTTAAAATTTTATGAATATTCTTTGCTCGTTTTAAGAACAAAATCCAATCATACTTATAAATATCTTATTAAAAAGATTTGCAAATTTTAAATTGTTGTTTTCATCCATAATCAATAAATACAAGGATGGTCTCATCGAGATATTCGCAGAATACTCGATTCATAAGATGGATGAAATAAGGTCGAAGGTTCGTCAAACCGGATGACATAACGAACCACTCATAAGAATCATAACGAGTGCGGAATGCGGTAAGTGGAATGCTATCCTCCGCAACTCGTAGCTGATGAAAACCGGTGGCAAGGTCGAGCTGAAAAGACCTTAGCACCACTCAATAGATTGCTTAGGTGGTAATCCTAAGACAAGCTCAAAAATATTCTGGAAAATTCACAAATTACTTGAATGAGAGAAATAACATCTTCCTCATCAAGTGGGTTTAAAGAATAAAATGATGTCACCGAATTGGAAATCAAAATCATTAAGAACCATAGAAATCTGCTTAACAGATTGAGGATGTCGAAGATATATAGTCTACTCAGGACATAGGATGTGGGCTTAATAATGATCAAGCCAATCCTTTCCCAAAAATCAATTTCGAAGCCTAAGTAACGCATAACATGCAAATCGGCTTGAAAAGAATAATCACATAAAATAATCTCGACATTTTCATAAAGTAAACTGAGTGTTGCGGATCCACCAGCCGGATTTGCAATTTTCAGTGAAGTCATCAAGCCCATAATATTTAAAAAAAAATTATCAACAAGTTCTTTTGATATAAAATAATGAGATGAACCCGTATCAAAAAGAACTCGAATAGGATAATCATAAAACAAATTAATGTCATCAAGGATAGGAGGAGAATTACCTTGACCAAGAGAAGTGTCACTAGGAGCTTGCACAACATTCAACTCTCCCTCTCTCCTACTTTGGAGTATGGGACATGTAGATATAAGATGGCCCGAACTTTTGCAATAACGACAAAAAAATGGTTTTGGGCACTCATTTGCATAGTGGTCCATAGAACCACAATTGTAGCATCGTCCACGACTAGAGGTAGGAGTCTTTGCTACCGAAGTTTCTTGCTTCCCTTTCTTGTTGGGATTGGGGCCTTTGAACTTAATAGGCCTCTTCATGTTGATGTTGAAGTTTTGTTTGGCATCCACAACTTCAACATCACTTTCTTTATCGGCCTCTTCAAGCCGAAGAGCGATATCTACAAGCTGATCGAAAAAAACTTCTAGTTTCAGAAGTAAAGGCTTTATAAGGTTCTTATTCAACCCATAGACGAATCTCTGATTTTTCTTCAATGGGGTATTAATATACTCCACCCCATATTTAGAGAGAGATTCAAAAGATGCGACATAATCTGCCACAGAAGATTCACCTTGAACAAGGTCAATAAAGCGTCGGGCTAAAGTTACTTTTTCAGCCTTCGGCACAAACTTCAATTCGAATCTTTCCCGGAATTGCTCCCAAGTAAGATCCGCTTCGATGATCTCAGAAACCAACAGCTCATACCAATCTAATGCTCTTTCTTGGAGCATGCTAGAAGCCACTTAGACTCGATGAAGATCAATAAGATTCATGTGAGAAAAGATGCGATCGCATGATCTAATCCAAGCTTGGATTTCTATAACATTTTCAGAACCCTTGAATGGCCTTCCACCCAAAGCAGTATAATCTCTGCACAAGCGTGCAAACCCGGATTTAGGGTGAGTAGGCGCTGGAACGGGTACGGCAGCTTGGGCATTGTTCACAAGATCTAAAAGTTGTTGAGCAGACATAAATACTCCATCCTGAGGAGTAGCACTAGATTGACCGGCGCTGGGACGACCTGGTCTAATCATTTCTCTTCTCTAAGAAATAAAGAAGAGGAAAAAGGTTATTCTCATAATGAATATCAAACAAACTTAATTGATAAAACAAGGCATCACAAAAGAAAATAGGATAGAACGGTACGAAGACTCGAATTAAATCCTATGGCACGATTCCTAAGAAAGACTTAGGACAATGATCCTTGCTAGATTATTCTACATTATTCCGAAGTTTGGCTTTGATACCAAGCTGTGACGCCCCACCTCTATACTCACACTAGCCAAGGACACTACGGGGTAATGCCAACTAGCACAAAGAATAAGACTGTTGAGGAGCGACCATCTGTGTAATTGCTTTGTGTGAGTACCGATATGTCAGATAATATAAGAAATCTGACATATCAAATACAAACTCAAAGCTACCACACAGTGGCTATGTGGACTTCGAAAACAAATATAGAAATAAACATAACACAAATCAGTCGCCGATATTCATATCACAAAGGCGGAAACAGATATGAATATATCAAAGTAGTGGTCATACAAGATCCACTACATCACAAAAGAATAGATACAAGCGCTAGATAAAATAATAAGTATACATCAAAGAGTCTCTATCTCAAATGTATACAAACAAAAACTACTAAGCTAAAGTAGTTTGCTAGAAGTCAGGTGACAGACCCTGATAAGAAGTCAAGCAGAAGCATCTGAAATACCTCGGTCTGACCCGAGTATTATTTAAGAAGAAAATAATAAACGGATCAGTCTAGCTATAAATATCAGATAAAATGAGATAGGATAAGGGATATGACAAAAACGTATGATAACAATAATGCCATACTACGAAAAGTATACATCAAATAACAACAAAAATCATACAATATCTCAAATATTCTCAAACATCAAAAAGAATGTCATATTCTTTGAATAATTCACCAAGACACAAATATTGATAGAGCTTATCAATGCAAACCACGAAAATTGGTGAAACACAAATTCTAGAAATCACAACCAGAAATCCAGAAATCACAAAAGGGGGAAGGCCTATCATAAAAGGGATCATGAAAACTCACCAACACGTGTATCACAAACGGGTCGCTAACCCATGGTCGCTAAACATAGAGCCGGTGCCACAACGTAGTACAGCGAACGCCCGAGGAACCTGAAACTCAAATAATCCAGAACATCAATGTAGTACAGCGTTACGCCCGATGAACCAAACTCAAATAATCCGGAACAACGATGTAGTACAGCGAACGCCCGATGAACCAAACTCAAATAATACGGAACAACGACGTAGTACAGCGAACGCCCGATGAACCGAACTCCAATAAACCGAAACAACGGCGTAGTAAAGCGTTACGCTCGATGAACCGAACTCCAATAAACCGGAACAACGACGTAGTACAGCATTACGCCCGATGAACCGAACTCCATAAATCGGGGTACAGTCCCCCACGTGGACAAAGAGACATCGCATATCGCTGGTCTAAACCACAAAATGATCATCATCAATCATCAAGAAGTGTCGATTACACTAAGCTAGTAAATAAATGAGTTTAGCTTCATGTCCCATAACCACTGGCTTAACTTAAATATTTACGAACAAATTGTAGATTTCCACTCGAAAATTATCACAAGAGTTCAATCGAACAAGTCCAAGAATTAACCGACGAAGTAAACGCAAGCGTTTCATACCACTTGTTTTACTAATCCGTTTAATTAGATTTCTCATACGAATGAGGTAAAGGTTTATATATACTAATAGATTGGAAAACGGTTTTAAAAGAGAGCTTTATATTTAAAATAGTGTCGAAATCGTTTTGATGAAAGAGTTTGAGTATTTACTACTAGTATAGAAATATTTGTATTTAAAAGTGACAAACCACAGAAATGATTGTAGAAACAATCAATCACCAAAGATTCACATGCGAAAATGTGAATTAAATCCATAAAAATCGATATCAAATCCGTCAAACGGATATTCCCAAAAGTCCAAGGAAAGAAGTCATCAAAGTCGATAATAAGTGATAACAACTATCCGGATCAACAAAAATCGATTAAAATAGGAAATCCACACAAAACAGCCTAAATAGGTAAAAATGAACGTTTCCAGACGTCTGGTTTGGAATCTAGACGTCTGGATTTGTTTTCTGAAAATAGTTCAGAAAACCACCTAGACGTCTGAAATATCGAAACAGACGTCTGGTTTAGAATCCAGACGTCTAGATTCGTTCTGTGGAAATAATCCAGAAAACACCCAAACGTTTGAAACTTCAAGTCAGACGTCTAAGACCCATCCAGACGTCTGATCCTATATTTCAGACGTTTGAAATTAGTCTCTGCTCTTTTATTTTATTTTATGCCGTGTATATTTTTGCTCCAGGTCTGAATCCAGACGTCTGAACTTGCATTTCAGACGTCTGAACCACTCAGTTGGGCAGAAATTACCCTGGGCCAAAGTGGCCAAAACATATCAGGAGCGATCGGACGAGCAACGACGACTAGGGATTTACGCCAAGCGACAACCCAGCCTTATAGGCTCTTCGATACACCCCAAACAACATGTCCAAACATCCATAGTAGGATTTTCATAAAATTGGACCAAAACACCAAAATTTGGAAAATTCACCAAATCAATTCAAATCAAAAGCAAATGAATATGCACAAATGTTAGGAATTCATACCTAACAACAATGATAATTATAGATGTAGATGTGAGTTAAAGAACTCACCTTTAAAACTCAAAAACACGAATGAGAAGCTTTAAAACAAAGGAAAGGCCAATTCCTCTTCGACTTCAACTCAAGAAGCTCCAATCTAAGCTAATAAACAAATATTTCCTAAGTTAAGGTTTAGGAATTTCTAAGATTGAAGAGAGATAGAGATGGAGAAGATGAAGAGGATGCTTACCTAAGCTTCTCCTTGATTTCTAGCTTGAAGTTGATCTTTCCTAAACAAACTAGGGTTTTGGAATTCTAATTTCCAACCCCCATTTTCTCTTGAGCTAGAGTGTATTAGGAAATGAAAATGAATGAAGAGGAGAGGGGGTGGAGTTAGGGTATTATGATGGTTTAGTGGGCTGAAACCCAAACCCAAAGCCCAAGTAGAAAATTAGCAAATTCTACTCAACTCCAAACATATTAATGTTTATACTCAAAAAAGTTGTAAACGTCATTTTAGACTCAATGGAAGTGGTCTCGAGTCTCAATTCGACTGTTTACAAAAAGTAACATTTCGGACTTTAATCCGATTAACGATGCTATATTTAAATAAAACATTTAAATATACATAGTAAAATATGCGGGTTGTTACAATAGTGTTCAAGTTAATTACAGAAATGTCATTTCAACTTGTGATAGCCCATATAAAGTCAACCTACGATAGCACTTAATCCATCCATCCACTTGCGATAGCTCTATAATTATCAACTTACAATAGCAAACTAGCGATCAACTTGCGACAGTAAATGGTAGTCAACCTACGATAGCCAATAGGGTGTCAACTTGCGACAACTATTGGCGGTCAACTTGAGATAGTTTATAAGAGCTCAACTCACGATAGCTAAAAGAATTGTCAACACGCGATAGCTAGCTGAGTTATCAACTTGCGATAGCTCATAGGATCTCAAAATGCGATAGTTAATAGAACTATCAACTTGCGATGGCTATTTGACGCCAACTTTCAATAGCCTAGTAATGTTCAACTCGTGATAACTCACGTGGAAGTTAACATGTAACAGCTAGGTTTAATATGCGACAGCTCATGTGAGAGTCAACATGCAAAAGCTAAGTTTGATATAGGATAGCAAGGGAAGCTATAATTTTTTAAGTAAAATAAGAAAGTACTTAGTGCACTTTGAAAGCCAGTTTCCAAGTGTTGATTGATGATTACATGGTAAAAATTCATGAAAGAAATGTATAAGTTAAAATTCTTCTAACTTATTTTAGAATGGAAGAAAGCTTAGATAAGCTAAGAAATGATAGGGTATCATTTACTAAAGATAAAAGGGTTTTATTTAAAGAATGTGTAGGGTACACAATGAATGAATGAAAGAGAGGGATTGAACCAAGATTGTAATAGATGTACCGACGCATGGAGTTATAGAATGATAGGGTGCCAAGACTAATGATGTATAAAATTCAATGGTATATGGTAAGGTGTCATGACCTATGAAGTCTATAAGGTCCAGTTCAGATAAATTAAACTTTAAATTATGTTTATGACACTGTGCCAAAACATCACGATGGTGTTATAAATAAATTGGATCAACAACGTGAAAGGAAAGTGTTTTAGGACTAAGAGGGACCGTTGACACTTAGTAAGGACACTTGCTATAATGTATTCAGGGTGCTTGCATTTAACCTCTTAGGAGAGTCAGGGTGGCTCTTGTTAAAGTGGTGCTCATGGTGGACAGGCCTAGGGAGGTAATCACTAAGATAAATTAATAATAACTTTAAGACTGACACTTACATAAGAGATTAGGTGACACTTGTATGAATGATTGATGGTTGTATGACATCGTTCATAATTGAATACTAAGTATATGGTATAATTAGCTTGAATTTAATAATATAAATATGACATGGTTCATAATCGGTTGATAAGTATAAGGTATGCTTATGAAATGAATATGATGCTAATGTATGCTCTTGATGTGATGCTTGCTTATATGATATGATGTAACTTCTGAGATGATAAAGTGAGGTGAAAACCTTTCCCATATTTCAATGGCGTGGTCTCACTACTGCTGCTTAGGGTAAGATTTTACTTATACCAGGCTTTATGTCTAACCGATGTTTTTATTATTTCCTATAAACTTACGGGTACTCATCCGAATAGGCTGAGTTAATGAATTAGAAAAGTATTTTTTGCAAATACAGTTAAGGACTTCAAAGACGAAACATGAGGCTTATTTAGCAAATAAAAGTTATTTTGGAAATCCAGCTGTGCAAAACCAAGAATTATAACTGGTTAATTGTCGTGTCGACATATTCATATGTCGGGCATGACACTATATCTATTTCATAATATTTACCCCTGCATGGGAACGAAAAATGATTAATGATGATGCAATGAATCATGTAAAAACAAATTGATGTAATGAAAATTATTTAGCTGTTTTGTTTACTAAATGTGTGAAAAAGTATCGAAGTCACTTTGTCCCTAGAAAATGATTATGGTGATGACTGCAGCATCATTGACTTTTATTTTCGGGTCTTGAAGTGGGGACGTTACAATGTGGTATCAAAGCTTAAGTTAGCGGAATGCTTAAGTAAAACAGAGCTAAATATAATATAGGTAACTAGAAAACGAACACCTTGGGGAGGGTATACGCTATATACATAACGTACTTGTATTTTGATATAGATATATATGAGGAATTATCTACCCCTCTCTGCTATTGCTCTCACTCTCTTTAGTTATGTTTCTTATGAATGTTTGTAAAAAGCAAGAATGGACCTACGTAACATATGTTTGACTTTAGGAAATACAAGGGTGAATGCTAGTAGGGAAATTGATAGTATGCAAACTAATGACCAAGGAAGGAAGGCATGCTCGAAAGTTCGTGCTAAATCCGGCACTCAAGTGCCCGACTGAATGAGGAATGGATAGGAATGATTTATTTCGCTAGTTTATGATGGAAATGATGAGGCGGCAGCAAGTTGAGGTTGTTGAGCCCAGACCGATGGTAGCTAGAGGAGTGGAATTTTCTAAGATAACATAAGAATTTAAGAACTGTGGAGGAAAGGTATCGACGAGGAATGAGTATGCTCTAGAAGTGCTGACCTGACTGAAAGTGTGCGAGCGTATCTTTGGAGAGTTAGGTTATGGTAATACTCAGAAGAAGAGATTGACTTCTCGACAACTACATGAGGATACGCTAGACTGGTGGACGGCTGTAATTGCTGATATCCAAGAGGAGGAGATAATCTAAAGCGGTTTAAAGAACGATTCAAGACTTAGTTTACTACCAGAAAAGTTGCTATTGATACATAATAACATTTTAATGGAGATTACTATCATTTGATCGTGACTAATGCAATTATGGCCTTTGTACACGCTGTACATGATAAAATTTTCAAGGCCGCTCAGGTTTTACCCCAAGCAAAATGAAAAGAAAACCTAACAAATCCCAAAAAAAAAAAATTATTTACCTAGTCTCTCACCCTCTCCTTTTCAAATAACCATAGCTCTCCGCAACAATCCTAGTGCACTTCCACCGTCGTACATTCAATCGTCGACTAATGCAATAGCTAACGGCTTCTACTCGCAAGTCAATCCCCGTCTATTTCATAGTTTGTTGCGACGTAAATTTGTAGGCAATTTTTGTGTCATTGGTAAGTAATGTTAATTTGAGTTGATTTCAGTTTATGAAAAAATCGATATGGATTGGTAAGTATACATGTCGCTTCCACCATATTGTTCAATTTTGTTCAGCTTATCTGTTCAATATATGGGAAATGGAAGAGTGGAGCTGAAAAGAATTGAGAACAAAACCAACAGGAAAGTCACTTTTGGGAAAAGAAGAAATAGAATACTCACAAATTCTATTAATCTTTGTATAGGAATCGGCCAATATCTCTTATATTGATTGATTAATTATGAAGTTGAACTATTATGCTGTATTTCTTTCTAAAAGTTGGTTCAGCATACCCTTTTAACTTTATCTTATCATGAATTTTCTGTCACATATATTATCAATCTTATATCCAATGCATGTTCTTGCATGTTACGTTGTTTCACTTTACCAGTATTACTTATTCTAGCTCGGAGATATCTCAAATTGTGCCCAGTTTATCGTTTTTCTATTTTATGATATAGGCACACACATACACTTGTGGCATATGTATATCTTCGTAACAAGCACCGAATATAAAACAGAATGTGAAAAACCTTACATATATTTGGCTATTGATAAGTCTGCAGTTATGCTTCATTATTTGGGATACTTTTGACACTCATAGCTTTTCATATAGCCTTACATTTTGATCTATGCCCTACCACCAATCCTTCTAGGCTTGATAGATTTTCAATTAGATGTGATAATGTACTTTAAATATATCCAAATAGATCAAACGATATGTTGTTACGTGGTTTGAACTCTTGACATAGCATCTCAATGTTTTACCATTTGGTTATATATTTGGAGCCGAGAAGTCATTTAGCTTTTGACTTATTGTCTCAAAGTTTTACCATTTGGATATAATTTGGTATCTAAAAAGTCATTTATTTTAGGTGGATGATAGAATATCTGTAAATATCTTTCTTCTATGATGCTGTATTTTCGGGCACTTTGAGTTGTCATGATAATTGAAGAAATAATAGGATGTCATGTTCGCATCATGCAAATACCAATATCAGCTTCGCTTAGTAAAACAAGAGCTGGGTGTTGATGCTGTTCATATTGGGAAAAAACTAGATTGAATATGAGACAAAAGGAAGACCTGTAGCAACAATTGGTTCAAGAGGTGCTTCGGAGGCAAAAGGGGAAGCAAAATACTCAACGTAATGCAATTATGGATAGAAAAAAAAATTGGCTCAGCAAAGGCACCAACTGGAAAGCTTGTAGTCTATGCCACACATGCAAAGAGCACCTGTGATGTCACAACATCTAAGACCAAACTTGCAAGTTATGGATCAATCTCCTGTTAGAAGCATTCTGATAGTTGTTTGTGTAGAAGGCTTATGCAGTACGTACATGCATAGCCCAGGGTCAGAGACCAACTGTAAGTTAAATATTCATGTTTCACATTTGTGTCTACATAGGGTCGTTAGATTTCGTTCGGTGACATAACTAGGATTTCTGTTCGCAGGGGGCGAAAAACATATTGATGTTCAAACATTTTATGAGATGAAATTGCGTTGACATAAATAATTTAGATGCATAAACTGTATGATATACATGAGCAACAAAGTCTAAAAGAATTGCATCAATATGGATAATTTATTTGCAAAATTGGAAACATGTAAAAATAGATACTTAAATTTCCCTATTGAAACCATGAGTTGATAACTTGTGAAAACATTCATATCGCATATAATAGCATAAAAGATTTAATGCTAAATTCTAGTTAAAAATCAAAATAATCAACCAACCATTTTTTTTTAGACTAATAAGGTTTACTTTGTCAAAAGCACTTAACAACAGCCATTAGGTTTCAATACATCTTCAGGTTACTAGATTATACATGTTGCTTTCTAACTGTACAAAAACTGAAAATATGTATTACCCCAACACATGCTGCTAACCCCAACACATTCACTATAATTTCAAGCATATTCTCCATATAGCATATAGTATTTTGAGGTATTTTCTAATTTATGGGTCTTATAGTATGAATTCTGGATTGTCAATGTTTTCGTAGGTTATGGGTTGAAAAGAAATTGTGATTACCTAAAAAGATTATCCAAGCCAAAAAGACTTAAAGTCGGGTGCAATGTAGAAATATTGTGCATTCAGTAAAATACATAGTTTTTAGAATAATAATAGAAAAAATAAATAAAGCTTAAGTTTTGTTGCCAAAACTTAATTGTAAACTAAGAAAAGTTTCTTGCATCCCTTAATTGTTTCAAGTCGAAAATTTTCACTTCGTCCCATGTTAAACTTAAAATAGCTTTATTTTTTTAACAAAACCATAAATAAGTAGGATTGTTAATATTTTAACATGTATATCTTAAAGGGTCACATGCAAATCAAGTTGTATAAACCAGATATTTTATGTTGCGGCTGCATGGTTTAGTTACTGGCAGAAACTTTAAGACTAAACTACATGCAGAACATATAGAACTCCTACAGTCACCATGGTTAATAGAATTGGGTGCATTTTATATACACTGTAGTGGCTTGGACATGGATGAACCTGGTGAATTCTTCAGACAGTTATCATGCGATTTAAGCTTCGATCGACCTATGATTACTATTACTCTTTCTGACTCCATTAAGTATGAGCACAGCCTTACATGTGTCGTTTGCTTTGTACGATACATTCATTCATTCATTTATCTTCATTTGTTTTTCTTTTCTTTTTTTTGCTATGCAGGATTATTTGATGCATTTATACTCAATCACAACAACAAAATGTTTATTTTTCTTATTTTTAAATGCTGATACGTTTACGTTATTATAAATGACTAGTTTTCAGGACAATCATATATTTCATATCTTATTACTCTAAAACCCTAAACATCCAAATATGTTTAATATACTGCAGTAATACAATAAGTCCATTGTGTCTGATAAGCGGGTATATGTAGGCAGCTCATTAGCTTCTGGGCACTGTTAAAAGTTTGACTTGTTTTTTTTCATTTTGAATATGTCGGATCTTCCTTAGAGAAAAATCTTAAAATTTGACAAGGAAGACTTGTGTTCAATAATTGTAGCATATGTGCAGAAAATGTCAAAGTTTGACTAGTTTATAACAGGTATTTCTGTCCACATATACTAGGATTTTGCTAAAAATGGCAGATTATTTCATGAAGCTTAGATCAACATTTTGAATCAATTGCACCTTGTTCCATTATTGTTTTAATAAAATGTTTTTTCCCCCTTTTTAGTCAGTGTAAACATTCTTTTATGCAGGATACTGTATTCATCTATATGCATTAAGGTGTGGGAATCTTTAGCATCTGTATTACTTGCTGTCAACAGATCTGTATGAATCTATTTAATACCACTTCTCTTACCTTTTTTCAATTCTTCCATCATATTGAAACAATTTTTCTTATAAACATTTTCACCGTTGAAAAAAACTATTCTACTAAATGAACATAGTATATATGGTTAGTAAAACTAATAGATTAAAAGTACCATCTTCTAAAATTATTTAAGTCAGTAGTAATAAATACATAATGGTTTTAAACGAATGGAATCTGCTGCTATCTTACCATCTATCTTATCCTATAGTCATGGAATTAAGTTTAGCCACTATTTATGTTTGTGTTTTAGTCATATATTTTGATTGTATGCCAACAAAATACAATTGTAGAAAGAGAAAAAAATGTATAATTATATAAAAGAACTTATAAATCAATTTAATAGAAAAACTGTTAATTAGCTGAAATGAATGTGATTACGTGTAAAATGCATGAGGCTTGTGCATAGAATGATAAACTTTAGAAATTCATTATATTTATAACTTGTATAAACTTGCCAAAATTCTGCAATAATTACAAATTATTGTGTTAAGTACAAAATTTTATATAAAATGTATTGCATATATGGCTCTACCTCGTCCTTTCTTCATATTAGTTATATGTCACATCTTTATATTATTTTACAACTGTACAGAGAATTTCAATTTTGAGTTCACATCTTTGCTAAATTTTTTTATTTATCATTTGATCGTGAACTTTCATACTATTTAATACATGTATATATATAGTGTTTTATAGATTTGATTAATTTCATTACTATTTTTACATGTCAATTTACATGAAAACATTTCATGGGTTTGTAGTTCAAAAAAATAAAAAATGACGCATGTGGATTAGAAAATTGTGCTAGATATGCAATTTTACATACCCACCTTGGAGCTCTGATCCAAAACCAACCCATTGTTTTATTATTATATTAATTCACTTATCTTCACTTCTCTCTATGATCTTTTATGTGAACTTACAAAATTATTTTTCTCTGGATTATAATTAATATTTACGCATTTTAATGGAAAAGTTGTAAATTTTAGAATAGCATTTTGTTCTAAATTTTGTAGAGGTGGAGATCACAAATGTTTTAGAATACGAGGGGGTTGCGAAACAAAAGTTGCAAAAGATGGTTTATGATTACTACGCATCTGATGCTGAGGATCAGCGGACTCTTGAAGAAAACAGAGAAGCCTTTTCAAGGATTCGGTAAGTTTTTCTTCTTAAATTTCCAAGATTATAGTATTATTAATTATGTAATCTACCTTAAACTAATCTAGGTTGTCGTACTTGTACGGCCTTCTGTTTTTTAAATATTTAAGTTTAGTGGTACATACATTGGAAATGAGGACTGTGCACTGATAAATATCAGTGTAAACTTTTGTTCATTGCTGCCTAACAATCCACTAGATATTGATTAATTAATTACTCGCCACATACCTTGAAGCTCAGAATATGACTACCTTTGATAGTTGGCTCTAGTGAAGGATAATGTTTGTGTGTGTAGATGAATATCATGAGGTGTCATTTATGAGGTGTAATTTATGTATTATTACTCCTGTCATTGCGTTTGTTGTGCAATTGAATAGTATAAGATGTCCAAATGTGGTCAAATTGTTGATACAGACCTTTGAAAGCAAATAATATTTGCTTAAGTATTTCTGTTGCTGTGAATAAAACAATACATTGGAAATACATATAAGCATTAGCAATTTGTTGAACACTAGGAGGTCAACTTTGTTGCTATATAGCTGACCAGGAAACGATTCAAAAGCATGGGTTAGCTTGAATATTCGTGATGTGGAAGATTATACAGTTTACTGCAGAGATAAGTATATTATTTAGTTTGTCATATAGTAGATAATTTTGTTTTCCTATGTGTAAGGTCTGTTAGTAAGCTGAAAATTTAAACAAGTTTCTAAAATTAACCAAGTCTATAATAATTAACTAAATTAACCAAGGTTTATAAAAAAAAATTAATTAATAAAAATTAACCAAGTTTTATAAAAATTAAATAAATTAATAAGAATTAACTAAGTTTTTTAAATATTTAACTAAGTTGGCTAAGTTGTAAAAAAATTTAATTTTAATTAATTTAGTTTTATAAAAATTAAAGAAGTTTATAGAATTAACTAAGTTTTAAAAAAGTCAACAAAGTTTATAAAAGTAACTAAGTTTTATAAAAGTTAATTTGTATAAAAATTAACCAAGTTTTATAAACATTTAGCTAAGTTGGCCAAGTTTTATAAAAATTAACTAAATTTGTAAAAATTGACTAATTTTTTATAAAAAGTAATAAGTTAATTACGTTCTTTTAGAAATTAAAGAAGTTTATAAAAATAATTAAGTTTTAAAAATTAATTAAATTTAAAAAAAGTAAAGTTTATAAAAATAACTAAGTTTTATAAAGTTAAACAAGTTTTATAAACGTTTAAATAAGTCGGCTAAGTTTTATCAAAATTAATTATATTTATAAAAATTAACTACTTTTATAACAACGAGTATGTATGCACGTCCAATTGGACCTGCATCTAATCACATTGTGCATGCAGTGATTCATGCATTACCCAGAATATTATTTCACTACTTCGTTATTTCGTTTAAAATGCAGTGAATTTTTTTGCTTTATCCACTAATCTAGTACGTTGTTGCTTTATTTGATGCATCAAATTAGTTATTATCTTGAAAATGGGTAACCATTATGACATATATAACTCACTCAAAGTTTATCTCCTCTATGTGAACAACAAAAAAACATTTTGCCAACTTATAGACATAAAATTTATAAAATTGTACAATACAGAGCGAACCAAGTCTGACTTGTACTTCGCACACAAAAAATATATTTGGATACCTGCTAGTGTATTCAAATTAGCTAATATTCCCAATTATGTCCTCCCTAATTATCTTGATATATTCTCATTTTAATCCTTTGAACATTCACGTTTTTTCAAAAAGTTTCATTTAATCACCCTTTAATAATTTATTCCTCCATATTTTCCAAATTAACTCTACTCAAAATTATTATAAATACGCCAATAACCACAAATACAGTGGTAATACCTTTGATATTGCAATCAAAAGTCTTAGATTAGATTTGCTTAAATACAAAAATTTCAATTAAATCCTTCACTTTTTCAAAGTTATCATCCACTCAATTCACACTTTTCAATTTAAGATCCAACAATTATTATTTAATAAGGCAAATTATTTATCTATTCAGTAAATTCAAAATTTATCTTAAGCAAATATTTTATAAACAAACATTAATTTTTTATTTTTATATCAGTTATAAATAAACACAAATAAATACTCATTAATTCACGTAATAAATGCTAAACCTAAAAATACTGCAATTTCAATCCGCAACTCATTTATCTTGACTGAAGTAACGAATGTCATTCACGCTGAAAAAATAAAAATACAAACACCATAGCCTCCTCAAATTCCTATACAATATATTCAAATATTTTACCACATCAATTGTCACTACCATCATATAACCAAGTAAGCTATATCTCTCAATAAAACCACAAAGTTCCATTTCAACCTCACAGCAACTGAACTGGGTCAGTCCAGTATAAAACTAATTTACATGCCCATCTATTTTTGGCTACAAATATGTGCATCTGCATACTTTTGCTTTACATCCATAATGAATAACACATAATTGTATCGTTCGGGATACTTGCAGAATATTGGTATTGTATAATGACAAAAGATACTGGCTGGGAGTTCATCTGCATCAATCTTGATAATAGCAGTGTAAATTGCTCATTTATAGTTGTTGATATTGGGTCTTGAATTCATTAGTTTGAAGTATATTTGATAGAGGAAACTGTCACTAATAGACAAAAGTTCATATCACGGTAGTTATGTAATTTTTGTGTCCTTTTAGTATCGTATTGTATTCTACTCATGTTTTTTTGGTTTAATTGATGATTGAGTAGCATATTGCTAGAAAAACCCTTTTACTGCATGTGTCCATTATATAAAGTCATTGATTTTATTATGTGGTAGACGAAAAGTTCTTTATCATTTCCTGTTTGAAGGTTTGTATAGATGAAATTAGTGCATTATGACTGTTCATGAAATTATCACTCTTATTATCTGCAGTTGAGGGACATTCATGTGCTGCTATTTGGAATTTGATCCTTTCTTTTGATAGGAAAGCAGGCCAAGGGTTCATTTGATATTTTGAGTTGTTGGATGTAAAACTTAACGGTTGAATTCAAATTAGCAAGAACATAACATTCCAATGTAAGGCAAAGCTTCAAACTACAAAGCAACGATGAACATTTGGAAGAATTAGATGTTTTAGCAGCTTCTGTTTTTAAACCAAAAAATCTATCAAGGGTGTCTCCCAAACACCCATTTCATCTTCCAAGTTTCTAGTCATTTGCATAAGACAACCAAAGGTTAATAAAAAATATAGAATTGCAATTAGATAACTGAAAATATGATTAATGGCTACTTTCTAGTTTCAGATAGCCAAAAGCTAAAATTTGCTTTTCTATGGAAGGATTACGAAATTTCAGATAGATCATACTGCGCAAAGATAGCCTTCATTTCCCTCCGCCCTTGACTATGTTTGTTAATAAACTTGATGGCCAACATTGCATGACCAACCTAGCAAACTTATTGCTGTCCATTGTTACATCTATGTTCACTTGAGGACACTTCGATGTCAGCTGCAATAAAAATATGAAATCAGAATGATCACTGTTTTAAAAAGATTGAATGCTCAAAACTTAGTAGATGAAAAGTTGAATAAAATTCAAACCTCGGTTGAATGGAACCTATAATATATTACTTTGTTAAATGAAATTATACAGATTAAAGAATCACAATATTTAAGCAGAAAAAATTCAAAGCTTGA
This sequence comes from Allium fistulosum, assembly GCA_030737815.1. Taxonomy (NCBI): domain Eukaryota; kingdom Viridiplantae; phylum Streptophyta; class Magnoliopsida; order Asparagales; family Amaryllidaceae; genus Allium; species Allium fistulosum. Next base: position 1,183,646,079 of record CM060904.1, on the reverse strand, counting down.
AATCAATATTGGTTGACTTTGAAAGATTTAATGTGATAAAAAATTAAACTTGCAAGCATTTAAAATTAAATATAGTTCAAAGGAGAGTAAGTTACAGTTAGAAATTTGCAACCATCGGACTGTTTAATGGGGAAAAAAATTAATGCTCTAACTCTTACAAAGAATAGGATATGTAGTTTTATATTTATGTGTGTGTGTGTGTGTGTGTGTGTGTATGTGTGTGTGTGCGTATATGTGTGTGTGTGTGTATCTCTGTGTGTGTGTATGCAACTAAAATTGCATACCACATAAAGTACAGACATGTGACATATGCCTCAGGTTGTATTCAGGTTGCCTCAGGTTCTATCATTTTGTCCACTATGGTCTTTAACATTTACTGCTATATTTATTTTGCTACACACACAAACACATATCAAGCTATGAATGTACAATAAAACAGTTCTACTATATGACCTCATATATTGATTTGAAGCTTTTATAAGCAATCGTCGGATCTGTTCCAACACATAATCCCAACAAACTTAGAATCTCACTTACCAGTGAAACATCTTTATTATTTCCAGGTATTCTCTTCACCATTTTAGGCTCAGTGAATCCTTCATTATACTGAAAATATTGCATAACTTACCGAAGTCGACCATATTCAGTTCCTCCTGTTGCTTAATCATAGAACATGAATGCTAAGCTTACAACGAAGGTGCCTCCAGGTTTTAATATCCCATACACTTCTGCATGTACCTACCATAAAACCAAACAAAAGGTCGTTCCTTTATGATATATTCTTTTTTTTTCAAGTTAAAGGTTAATTATTTATGACATATATAAATATTTAGTAAATATGTACAATTTATTTCATATTCAATACAATTAGTAGTTATCGTCAAATGGAGTTGTTTAGACCGATAAATTATATAATTGAACGTTTGAATTGTTAATAGTAAAAATCAAAGATTATTTACATAAGTGGCATGTGCTATGCATGTGTCTGGGTTCATAATTAGTACAACAGCATGCAATTCACATGTATTATGCATAATACATACAAATAGCACCTAAACTAATTATACAAATAAAACATACACCCCAAATGCAAGGATAAATAATTTATGATCCGTTATATTTTTATTCAGACTAAACTATTTGGTGTCTATTTTCAGTGCAACCTTTATTATATTTTTATTTAAGTATGATTCAGTTTGATAGTTAAGATGTTTATCTTTATGGTGCATACTCATTTCAGCTAATGGGTTGCTCGATACTTGGCTGTTTAAGTAGTGAACATGCTTAGTGTTCTTGTGAATGGTTCTCTTTCACTGTTCTTTCATTTTCACATTGTTTTTAATAATACACAAATTATAATAGGTGCATAATGCTGAGAGAAAAACATCCATAGAAAATGAAATAATCCAATCATTTTCATAACAAAAACCAATGTGAAGATTTTGCACATATTAATTTGAAATATTCGTATGATTTACTTACTTTTGAAACTATTAAGCCACAGTTTTTAAACAATTATATCGATCTCATATGGAAACTGTACAACCCTCTAACTTCCAAAGAGACAATAAATTTACGTTATAGTATATCATAATATTCAAGCTGCTACTATGAACATATTTATAATTCAAACAAACTTTCAAAAATCATGAATGAATGCCAGTCATATTAAATAGTCTTAGCTATGAACTAAAATCTCAATGATTTAACATGGTTTCATACTTAAGGAAACAAAGTGAAAACTATTGGAAATAATAATCTAAAAAAGCTTTAAAAAATCATATCCGAATTTCAAATTGTTTACAATACATTACTAACAGCAAAAATGCCTGATAGATGCATCAGTTGTTTTGACTCCATTAGGAATATTCCACAATGCATGGTGATTTCGGGTTTCTGCCACTCGAGCATTACCAAAGTCCTCTTTATTGATTTCTTTTTGAGGGAAAAAAAATTATATAAGGATTCACTATAATGAGATTGAGATATTCTCATATAACAACTACTAATTCAAGTAAGACAAAATACTGATATTTATTGTTACCTGACATTTCGGCCATGCAAATTGGATTCAAATTTACTCGGTTTGAACTGTGAGCTACGTTTTCCATTTCTAAATCACAGCAGCATTGCTTTTGGTTAGCCTAAAGAAAAACAGATTTTAATAGAACTCATGGATGCATATGCTTAGGTGATTGAAATTTTGATAGACTTCTATAAAAATTAATTAATGATCCATGAGCTTATTTTGTCTTCGCTCACAGTTTTAGAAGATTTTGACAATCAGGATTCTACTGTTTGTAGTCCAATAAATATAAGTAGTTTTCCTTTAATATATTTTGAAAAATCCTTGACGTTTTTTTAACAGTTGTTAACAAAATTTGTGTACCTATTAATTATAATATGTAGATATAGCTATGAAATGTATAAATTGGTTCAAACAGATTTTCACTTTAGGCAATATGTTGAACTCATTTGTTGCTTCTGTATCAAACTAAAGCTTAGAAACATAATACAACATCCAGAATAGTTTGCAAAGCAAATCCAGTTCTCAATCTTAAGTATTTCGTTGGTTGTAATATTGCTATTATTTTTTATATGTTTGAAATCATCCGTATGATCACAAAATAATACAAATGTCAGATATTTTACTTTGAATCATATTTGTTGATAATATGATCCAAAGCTAACATCTTAAAGTTAATGACATTTCATCTTTAATCATATTTGTTTGAAGTTAATTTTCGCATAATAGCAGCTCATTTGAGAACTAAAATTGCAGTCTTTAAATCCCATGAGGACAGCTAAGTCTAGAATTTAGATTAAGCTCTTATGTGGTCTACCTGCCTATAGAGACTATTCCCATATTCCAGGTATAAAGTGTATTGAGTTGTGTGAGTTTATGTGTGTGAAAGATTCATGACCATTTTTGCAACATCCTTTAAAAGAAACTTATACTCAAATACTTGCATTATACCTAAGGAAGGTACAAATAGTCGAAAAAATATCCAAACTTATTGAATCAAGTATGCAACTAAATCCATCCAGTAAATCCAAGAATAGGCCAATTTCCACAAAATCCAGTAGTCATTATATTTATTAATGAACTTCATTTGAACTACAGTTTATTTATTCACACATACAACCGTTTGTTATTAACAACATGGCAATTCAAGAATAAAGCACAAATTTCGTAAGAGTGAATATCAAAACAGGAGTTTAATCAGAAAATTACGTATTAATTAAGACCACTGTCGACAAACATTTGAAGTTGTGGAATCAATTTTGAGCTACAGTTTAATCAACTTTTGTTATCATAAAACGACAAATGCGGATATTATACTGTGCGATTTTTTGTCATCGATAATGCTCTTTGACTTGTTCGAAATATAGTAAATAATTCCATCAAAATCGTAATAAACCAACTCATACGGTGAGTAGTGACATACCTCTTTCGACTAATCCTATCGCCTGCCGTGGATGCTACGTCGGTAGTGGGATCGAGCTTGGGGATGAATAGTGAGGTAACCGAAGGACTGGGGACATATGCGGTAATTCGAAGGTAAGGGAGATCATTGTTGAGGGAGGTTGTTGTGGCTGCTACGTTGTAGATGAGACCGAATATGGGGATTTGTTGATTTGAAAATTTTGTGGATGAATTTGGGGAGGAGCACAATTAGGTTTTAGGAGAAGTGTGGAACGGGAGGCTAGTGCAATGGACGTGGACATGGAAAATGCAAGGGTATTTTTGGAAGTTCAAAAAGACACCGTGTAATTTAATGCAATGAATTTTCTTTATTAGTAGTAGAGATTAATAAGTTAATCAAGTTTTTTATTTATAAAAACAATTAAATTTACAGAAGTTAATTAAGTATTTAAAAATTCACTAAGTTTATAAAAAACCCAGTTGTATAAAAGTTAACCAGGTTTTACAAAAGTTAACTATTAAGTTAACTAGGTTTGTAAAATTTAACTAAATTGTGTAAAAATTAACTAAGCTTTATAAATGAGCAATCCATTCATAGTTCCTCCATCGCTTTTCCTTCTCATCTCAATTTCTTTCCCAAGCTCCAAAATGATGGTTCAAAGGTTTTACTACTGCATTGAGTTTGCAGTCCATGACTATTAGCACAAAGAAATCAATGTTGATCAAGTAAGCAACTGAAAACACAGACTTTATGCTTCTTATTGAATGATCCATGAATTTAAAATTTCTTCTTGCTAATTTTCTTGTTGTGGATGGAATTTTGAAGATGATGAGTTACATGCTATCTCTAATTTACAGTGTGGATGCATCATATTATGATTTTCTGAATAGAGTTACAGTGGAGGAAATTAGTTTGAAAAAGAAAGATTTATGGGATGTGCCACACCCTTGGTTAAATTTATTTGTGCCAGAATTAGGCACAAACAACTGCAAAGAATTATTATTGAAGAGTATTCCACCTCAAGGTTTTGCAGGACCTGTCCTTATTTACCCTCTTCTAAACGACAAGCAAGTAATCAACTCTTTTATTTATGAGATCCTTTTTTGTTTATTCATATTTGATATGGGACATTTGGAATATATATCAAATTTAGTGTATCTAGCCAGCTATAGAGTAGTTGCGAAAGTGTACTTTTGGAAGTAATGACAAAACGATTAGGTCCTAGTAATATAGGTAATGCCCTCTATTAGGCTGGCTTCTTTGGCTTTGCAATAAGGGAACAGTTTGTCTATTAAAAAATGTCTATGCGTTTTTTTTTTGTCTAACATATCAACTCATATATGGAATATGTGATATTTGATAAGTGTGATGAAGGTTATAAATTATAAATAATAATATAATTTTACGAGAATGATATGGAATCTACACAAGGCCATGCAATTTACAAATTGCACTGTAGTTATTTTTTAAAACGATCAGAACTGTTCCAACAAAATAACAACTGCTACATAGTTTAATTTCTGTTGTAATACTACTCCGCAGAAAACTGACAAGTAACGTGTACATACCATAGGTTTTGTATAGGAACTTCAAGTTAGAATCAACATTGGCACTCTTTTGAATTTACAATCACTATTATTTGCTTTAATATTTTCAGAATCATTTTCACTAGTTCCCGTGTTTTATTTTCAGAGCAAGGCTTCAGAAAGCAATCTTTCTTCATTGGAGATTAACTGACATCTAGACTCTCTTCGTTATCCACACACTGATTTTGATTTGCTTCACTTTCAACTTGATGACTGACTTCATCAGCATTTAATGGGTACGAGTGCAAACTTGCTTCATTGTTCTCAGCTGCAGATTGCAGATTGCAGTTTCAAAATGAGCATCGTCACATTGCACAACTTCTCTACTACTTCTAGCAAAACAGCTGTTTTGATTTTGATTTTGATTTGACACACTGGTGGTGTTGGATATAAGTGAACTTAACTGTGAATGGAGTGAATAGCCAAAGCAATAACATGATCATGGATTCAAATTATTTGGAGCGAAATTGTCCTTTCCAGAATACTCATCTAACTAATAATTCAAATTTATAAACTTATCGCCTCATATTTTCTTTTGGCATGAGAATATTATGTATATTTGATTATGTATAATATAATGTGTTGATCATCAAATGTGATAATTATAGCAAATAAATTATTGTTGATTACGATGTATTTGTATCGAAATTAAACTCTTTTGAAATGAATATGCTATTTTAAAAATGCCAATAAATATATTTAACAGCATTTCATTTATGTTGTAGATATAGAAACGTAGATGAAGAAAAGAGTATACAATAGCACGTGTTAAAATCTATTGCAAGTGATAAGAAGCACTATAAAGAAATAGCATAATAATAAAAAAAAACGTTGTAAGTAAAACATGCTAGGGTGAAAGTTGTATTGTAACCAAGATAGCATGAGAAAAACGCTATAGTAATTAATAAAATAGCAATGAACTTAACGCTATGAAATATAACAACCGAGGACATGTTAATAATAATAATAATAATAATAACAGTCAAGATAGCATAGGAAAGATTTTAGACAACAAGACAATGCTATAAAAACATACTTTTGACAGTGTTTTTCTCTTCGTTATCGTACGTCTAAGACATATAATAATGTCGTTTTACATCTTTTATAAAAATGCTGCAATAGCCCAATTTTAAACGCTATTACATGGTCAGATTATAGTAGTGGTTTATCCCTGAATTGCAGAAGAGTGCACCGTATGGGGAGTTTTGGATCTAAAGCAGGGTGAGAAGGCTCTGGCAGAATACATTCAGCGGTTTAACGCTCCATCAAAGTATGGGAGAGAGCACATCAACATCAATACTCTATTGAAGAAGAATCAAAGGACTGAGAAAAGGGCTGAATCATAAGGTGATGGCGCATATGTTGTCTCCATTAGAAATGGTGGTGGAAACGGCAAGAAGATACGATCACTTGTTCCAGGAAGAGAATAAAGCTGATATTAGGCCCAAGGGTGGGTATATTCAACCCATATTTAAAGGGCAATAAGAATCGGAAGGGAGGAAAGACCTCGAGAGGAGGAGCTCAAAGGCCGAATGTGGCTGATGTTACTTGTTTTAACTGCAGGCAAAAGAGACACTACTCTACTAAGTGTACCCAATCGGAGAACAAGGACATGGCCAAGTGCTTCATCTATAATAGACTTGGTTATAATAAGTGGGACTGCACAGAAGAAAATCAGACAAAGGTTTATGCCTTGGAAGGACCTTTGTTTGGACCGACTGTTGAGGAAAAAGGAAAGGGTATGCTTAGAGGTATGACTTCGATTTTCAGTATATCGGTTAGAGTTCGTTTTGGTACTGGTGCTACATACTCTTTCATTTCGAGAGATTTGGTTGATAGGTTATAACTAGATACTACCTATATGATTACGTCATTGCGTATGGTTAATCTGATTGGTGGGCATACCACTCTTGGACTAAGGTGCACTGACATTGAGTTTGATCTATGTGGACATTTGTTCGTTTGCGACCCATATGTGTATGACTTCGTAGGGTATGAGGTAATTTTGGGTATGGATTGGTTGGTATGTAATGACTCTAAGATCTATTGTGTGGATAGAATTATCACCTTACAGAATCCAACGGGTGGAGAAAGAAGATGAAATCAAAGGAGCACGGGTAGTTTGGGAATCTGCAGACGTTTTCGAACCCATAACGGGATTACCGCCAAGAAGTGAGATTGAATTCCAAATAGATGATGTTGGTGGCATAACCTGTTAGTAAACCATCTAACAATGACTATCTAACATAATGCCATCCAAGGAGATGGAAGAAATGAAGCAGCAGCTAGTGGAACTTAAGGATAAAAGTTTCATTAGGTCGACTAGTTCACCTTAAGGAGCTTCTGCATTATTCATGAAGAAGTTGGATGGTCTTTACAGATGTGTATTGATGACCAGAAACTGAATGAATTGACAACGAAGAATCGTTACCCATTGCCCAGGATATACGACTTTGATTAGTTGAGTAGAGCCAAAGTGTTCTCGCAGGTCGATTTAGTAACAGGATTCCATCAACTGAGGTAGCAGAAGACAATGTACCATTGAACACGTTTAGAATAAGATATGGTTCATATGAGTGGTTAGTGGTGTTGTTTAGATCGACCAACGCCCCTACATTCTTCGTTAATCTTATGGACCGAATCATTTGCGATCAGTTGGATAGATTTATGTTAGTCTTCATCGACGACATGGGTATATTCTAAGAATGAGAGATCATGATGTACATCTTAAATTAGTGTTAGAGACATTGAGACAAAATAAGTTGAAGGCGAAATTTTTGAAATGCCATGGTAATAAGAATTTAATTTTCTTGGACACGTTGTTTCGGAGAAGGATTGGTAAATAATCCATCGAAGATGGAAACCATTAATGGTTAGAAGAGACCAGAGACGGTCACAAAGATGAAAAGTTTCTTGGGTTGACTAGCTATTCTCACGTAAAGCAGCACTATTTACTAAGTTAACTAGAAAGAACGAGAAGTGTGTGTGGACTGTAAATGTGAAGGGTCATTTCAGAAGTTGAAGAAGCTATTGACAAAAGCTCATGTCTTGATCGTGCCTAAAGGAAACAATAGTTGATAATGTATATCAATGCATGTGGAATAGGATTGGGAGCGGTGCTACTGCAAAGAGGGTGAGCGATAGCTTACGCATCAAGGCAATTGAGACCGCATGAGGTTAGCTATCCAACCCATGACTTAGAATTGACAACGGTGGATTTTGAGCTGAAAATTTGGAGACATTGTCTTTCGGGAGAGCAGTTCAGGTTGTATACGGACCATGAATCCCTTAATTATTTATTCTATCAAAAGGAGTTTAATATGAGGCAACATAGATGGTTAGAGTTCCTAGCGGCATATAATTTTAGGATAGAATATACACCAAGATAGGGGAATAGGGTTGCCGATGCTTTGAGTAGAAAGCATCAGAATTTTGTGTTAGTGATGATCGAAATATGGAAGACGTTGGAGACATTATCCTCTTGTGAAGTACATCATAGGTCGAATACTGGATCAAGTAAATATCCAGGAGTGTTAGCGAGTTTGGAAACATGTTCGGTACTTGTAGACAACATTGCTGCAAGGCAGAGAGAGGAACCATTAATAGTCGAATGGATTAGGCAATTAGAAATGGGAGTGGATATGGAGGATCTAAAGGGATTTGAGATAAACTCAAAGGGATGGCTTAGGAAGAAAGGGAAACTATGTGCCCTTAATGTGGGAATCTTTCGTAAGGTGATCCTAGAGGAAAGTCATAGGTCTTAGTTTACTATTCATCCCGAGGGCACAAAGATATATTGTGATAAGCAAAGAATCTTCTTTTAGAAAGAGATAAACAGAGACATAGGAGAATGTGTGAAGAAGTGCTTCGCATGTCAATAAGTGAAGGCTGAACATCAAAAGTTGAGCGGTTTACTTCAACCTTTGAAAGAACCGACTTGGAAGTGGAATTCGGTATCCATGAATTTTATTCATGGGTTGCTAAGGTCAAAGACGGGAAATGATAACATTTGGGTGATGGTCGATAGATTGGCTAAAGTGCCCACAGTCTGCAGATGGATGTTAATTTGAAATTGAACTTGAGTATGACATACCACCCACAGTCTGCAGATGGATGTTAACATGACGTTTCTAAATGTGATTTAGAAGAGGCTATTATATACATCACGACCAGTGGAGTTCGAGGTCAGTGGAAGTGGGGACAAGGCATGTGGACTTTTAAGATCAATTTATGGTCTTAAGCAAGCATCTAGAGTTAGAACAAATATTTCGACAATGTAATCAAACAATTTGGTTTCAGTCAAAATAGAGGCAGTGTGCGTGTAACACCCCATATTTTGGAATGCCATAATATATGAGATTAAATTAAATTAATAATAAGAAGACATTATTAGAAGGTTAAATAAAATAATTTAATTATAAAAATTGCCTAAGGGGCATTTGATTAATCAATCAGGGAATTTTTCAAAAAATAATTAAATGGCCAAGAGTAATTGGAGCAATTAAAATCAGTCTTTATTAGTTTTTTTTTAATGTGAAGGATCTTGTATTAAGGGAAATATACTAGTGAGATTAGGCAAGAAACAATGTTAGTCCAATCCAAAATCACTAACATACATGCCTTAGCGATATTCCTCCCCTTCTACCTCATTTTCATTTCAAAACCAAATCTCCTAAAATACTACAAGGTTGGCCATATTTCTATGCAAAAGCAAAGAACAACAAAAGTTAGAAGATTCAAGCTTTCATGTTAGGAAGAAAGAAGATTAAATCAATGTTTTGAAAGCTACGGTGGGTAAAATTTTCCCTAAAACTCTTTAAAACCCATTTGGGTTCAAATTTGACTTTGAATGGATGATTTTGATGATGGTAAGCATATTTGGATTATTAAACATTGTTTCAAATGTGTTTTGAGATTTTAGTGAAATGAATTTAATCGTGTTTTAGAGTAAAACAATATTTAACCATATCTTACTACTATGAAAATTTAGTATGATGTTTAAGATAATACGATGAAGATGGTTTTTTAATTTTACAATTTTTGGAAATTATTTAGAATTATTATGAATTTTCTAAGTCGAGAAAATGCTTAATTTAGAGAAAAATAATTATTAAGAATGTTTAAAATAACTATTTTGACTTGAAATTTTTACATGAGATAAAATACGATGAATTGGATTTTTGGTGAATTTTTGGAATTTTTTCCATTAATTTTCGATTTTATATGAATTATTTGATAAAGGAAAGAGTTAATTATTAGAAGACAATTAGTTAAAAGTAATTAACAATTTCTAAAAAGAAAACTGTAAAAGCTTAGATTGACCAATGAGAATTTAACACAAAATAAGGTTTGGTGTAAAGTGGTTTACCCAGAGGACACCCCATAGGTACGGTACATATTTGTAGAAGGCGCGCTAGGGCATGTAACAAGGCACGCGAGGCAATGCCAAGGTAGAAATACCGTTTGCACTCCCGGACTGGTGGTAACGCATAGCAGCTACTACCACCCACCTCGAGACACACTCCCAAATCAAAGGTGCACCCAAATCAAATCACAAAGTAATATAATGGTATCGAAGAAATGTGCCCGATCGGAGGAATGACCTCACTTGGCCCGGTATAGCTCTTGTTTTAGCCACATCAAGCTGACTCACGGGTGTCAGTGCTGCATTAATACCTCATAAAGAATCGTCGCCAAACCATCCTACTTCGTTCTGGAATCCACCACATACACAGTTGTTAAAGCGGTTTTCGGTATTGGCAGAGAGTATGACAATATCTGATCCTGGTCTCTTTAACAACCAAACGCTTATTTCACACCGTGGTCATTTTATTTCAAATAGTTCATACTTTATATCAAAATATCATATTCATTCAAAACCATATCAATTCGATATCATTGCTCTTTAAATAATATCCATTTCCAGAATTGTAACACTTTCAAAATTATAACACTTTCGAAATCATAACACTTTTGAAATCATAACACTTCCGTAATCATAACATTTCAAACCTAAACAGTTTAGATATTGAAAATAGTATATATATTAAAATAGTTATAAATTAAAATAGTTTATATATTAAAATAATTTATATATTAAAATAGTAAATTAAAAATAGTTTATATTTATTTAAAGAGATTATACTGAAATAGTTTCCCAATTAGAATTGTTTCATCCAATTCCACAAATCGATTCAAATCAACTTAAATTCCAAAATTCAATTTAAATCAATCCTTGTCCAACACTTTCAATTTAAAAGGTTAAAGATTCAATTCAAATTCTCAATAAACCATTTCAATTTTTATAAACCAATTAAATTAAATTAAATTTTGTTAAGTTAAATCTTTTTATTAAATTTGTTTTATATTGAATCTTATTTTATATATTTTAAAAATAAAATAAAATTATAATAAAATCTTAAAATTTATATTTTTCAAAACAAACTTATAAATTAATATTTCCAAAGCATATTATTTTAAAATCTAAATTTTACACACATATAAAAATAGCATTTATATATTATATTTTAAAAATCAATATTTATTAAAAACCCATATGTTTCCTTTCAAACATTGAAAATCATTTTCAAAATATAGACCAACGGTGTCCGTATATAATTTTCTATCATATTGTCAAGTGATAAAGATATTTATCATTTCAATCCGCAAATTAAATATTTACGGGTATATATCATTTCCACCCGCAATCCCAAAATTTGAATTCAATGAAAATCGCTTGAGTTTATCATTTCAACCCATAACGATTTTCCCCTAATGTATAATATCATTCGGGTATGTATAATTTCAATCCATAGGGATTTCTAAACTAATAGGGAACTTACAGAGTGAGAACAAATATGATAATAATATAACATATCAACAACATGCATATATCATCAACAACAAATTTAATCATAATATAAATAACAGGTTATGGTGTCATATGTCATAGGTAAACAATGGCAGATAATGGCATATCATATTTAACAATTAAATAATTAACAATTCAAATTTAACAGCATATTTCAGTCGTCATTTCATGTGAGTTAAATTTACTAAATATAAGAATGTTAATCGTGAGTGATCGCTCGCCTTTCAAGGCTAGAGAGAGAACATGACAACCGCATGGAATAAATCACGAATTCGACAATCGACCAATCCAAACAATAAATCTCAAAGCGAAGTAGCTGAACACGGATTTGACGGACGAAACTGATAAATAGGAATCGATGAGAACAAATCAAATCAGCTTGATATATAAAGAAAATATAAATATTATTATTATTATTTTATTAAAATCAATATTTTAATTTAAAACACATATAACTTAAAATCAAAATATTTTATTTTTTCAAAAACAATACTTAAACAATATTTGTAAAACAATATTTATATAAAATCAAACAGAAGGCCGCCAATTGCAAAGCAATGACTAAGCGAACATGATTCAATGAATAGTTACATATAATATATATACTTCACTTTTCCCAAAGGAATATATATATATATATATATAACCATAATATAAATGAGCTGCTATATTACACACACATATATATATATATATATATATATGATTTTTTTCAATATTTATTAAAACCCAAAATTTTCAAAATTCTTTAATTAAACCTACTCTATGTATATATATTACAGTTATTACAAATCTCTATTAAAGTATTAACATAAGTTTAAGTAAATACTATAACATTTTATATATCTATACCTGTAAACATACTATATAGAAATATGAACACATAACATATAATATCATTACTTTAAAAGTCAAGATTACTATAACATATATATATAACACGTCAGCCAAAATGCAAATCTTTGAAAAACATATGTATATAACTTACATATTACTATATATATAACAACAACAAACTGCATTATACCAAATTCACTTTATATAAACAAATATAAACTTATGTATTATAAATAACAGAATCTGATATACAAACAGATTATATATATAATACTATTATAACTTATACAAACAGATAATATATAAAATACTAATATAGACTTATACATACAAATATATATATATATATATGAACTAACTGTATACTAATATACATATAAAACCAAGAATCAAATATTATACAAGTTTAATATATATATATATATATATATATATATATATATTATACTATATTTTCTCAGCCAATCAGCAAAATAGAAAGGAAAGGGTAGGAGCACGGTCGAGTTGAAGATGTCTGGGCACGGATGAAAGGCTTCACAGCAGAGGGCAAGAGTGAGAGGCGAGAGGGTGGGATATGGGCTGGCTTCGGCATTCGGGTGGCGGTATGGACAAGGCAGGGGTGACTGGGTGGTCAGGTGGTCGAATGGCCGAGGCTTGGTGGCGCTGGAACTTGGAAGCGAGAGTTGTCGGCTGTTTGAGGGGTGACAGGTGATGAACGAGGCTGGCGTCCAGGGTGGTAGGCCGAGTGGAGCGAAGGCGGGTCAGGCTGAGATGGGGCGTTGCGTGGGTCGTTTGGGGTGCAGCTGTGCATCGGCGATGGTTGTCGGTGGTTCTCGGCTGCAGGTGGAAAAACAGAGGGCGGTGGAGGAGGGAGAATAGGTGAGTGGTGGACGTGGGTCGGGCTGTTGTTCGGCGCGTGGAAAAGAAGGAGGGTGGACGAGATGTTGAAGAAAACGACAGGCTACAAGTATAATATATAAAAGCTTTATATATATTTTCTCTTTTCGAAGCAATGAAGAATGACGGGACGAGTTAAATGGTCGAGCAAAAAGAAGAAGATGGAGAGTGATAGTTTCAGAAATAAATAAAAAATGCAACTATATATATATTTTGTTTTGAACGACAGAATCAATAAAGGTAGAAAACCAACAATCATATATATTTATAACAATAGGAATAGCAATGTCAAGCATGAGAATTCAGCAAATATTAAAGGCTAACGTTCATTAGCTTAAGCCGATGGACAACTGAATGGACACAGGAAAACAAAAGATTGAAATTTCGTAACCGATACGGCTATCCGTTTCGCGGTTTTCGTCACGTAACGGACACCGAAATACATAAATGAATATACCGTGGGGATTAGCACGACGAGACGATCAGAATAGTACACAGATATCAGCGATACGATAATCCTATCAAAAGTCGATATTCGCTGCCAAACTGCCGCTATTTCGCCGAAAATAAGATAAACGCGGCTAGAGAAATCCAAATTTGGCGAAACGAAATATGACGTCTCACTTAGAAAATGGTAAACATTTTTATTATGTAAAAATATCCAGATTTCGTAAATGTTTTATTTTCAACAAATCAATTGATTTTAGATTGAAATTGAAAATTACACTACAGAACTAACTTTCCTATTTTCTGATGAAAATCTGACATTTGCTATGTTTAAATAGACGCATACCAAATATCCAATTTTCATTCCCAAATTCAATTGTTTTATTTTCGAGAAAAATTCAGTTAATTATGTTATTTAAAATCGTTAAAAATTACGGGTCGTTACAATGTCTAATTGCGAAAGCCTACCAATATAGCCCTTCATCATCAGCACGTAATCCTCCACTTTTTGTCCTTTGGTCATCTTGGTATTTAACGGCTTTTTCGTAAGATCGTACCTTGCGGAATGTGACTGTTCACCAAAAAGAGCCTTGAGACTATCAAATATCTCATGAACAGACATATTTTCATGCTGCCTTTATAACGGATTGTCTAATGTAGACAGCACCAAAATTTAGATGATCTCTAGGTCTGACATCCATTTTTCATAAGAAAATCGTAGTTTGGGGTTCACATCATCAACATGTTCTTCTTTGGGTTCGCATGTAATAGATGACCATAGGCGCTTGTAAGTTAATGCTATTTTAATTGCTCTTAGTCAGTCGGTATAGTTTGGTCCAGTAAGCTTGTCGTTTTCAGAAAACAGATTTGGAGTTGTCATTTCTATAAGTTTAAGTGGTAGATTAGTAGAACAAATCGTGGTATATGTTCTTATAATATAAGTAAAGTTAAACTTCATGTTTCATTTTACTAATAAGCTCCACTAGTCTTTTATGCTTCGCCAAGCCTTAAGTGGAAACATAGAAGTCTTTTGACTTTACTAGTAGGTGTTAAGGCTAAAAATGAAAATTTTCTAAATATCAGAATTTGGCCATGAAAGTTACACCATTGCATTCGTGGCGATGTTCTGATCACTTATAAAGTTTTGTAATTGGAGCTCAAATGAAAAGGTTATTGACGTTTGAAGTTTTTGAATTTATAATTCAAGTGGAACTCAAATTCAAATTTATAATTAACGTTAGCATTTAAAATTTAAAATATTAATAAGTATATTAACGTTGTTAGTAAAATGAAAATCTCGTCTGAAATAGCAGTCGCCGCCCCCTGCCCCAAAACCCTATTCTTGTTTTGGATCCCTTAATCGCCGTCCCGATGATAATAATAACAACGAACGGATAACGATGAGACGGAAGGGAAATGAAGTAATAGAAGTTGAAGGCGGATTACGTGATGGTGGTAGAGGTGGAGGCGGATTACGTGATGGTGGTAGAGGAGGCAGAATCAATTTCGAGTATAACAGAGGAGGCAGAAACGGAGGCGACTTTGTATATGGTAGAGGTTTAAGGTCTGGTCGTGAAGGAGGAGGAAGAAGGACTGGTTGTTTCGAGTTTATTGGTTCATTTCGAGGCAATAATCAACAAACAAGGGGCAGAGCGATGCCAGAAAAGGTGGTGGAGGAAGGCAACAGTTTGCTGGTGCTGCTGAAGTTGACAAGAACGGAGGAAGCGGGTCTCGAAGTGCTGAGAAGGCTAGCCCAAGTAATTCTTATGGGGGCACGCTACCTCCATTGCAAAAGGAAGGAGATGGTGCAATGAATTTACCTCCTAAAGTTGTTATGAAAGGTGCTCCGCTTGTTTTCGGACGAGGCAGTCGATCTTGGTCTCAAATTGCGAGCGGGAAAAAGGCTCTGGTTGTTAGCATACGTAGTTTAAAATTTTTTGAACCTGATTTGGTTAAAAATGTTAATACATCAGTTGTTAGTCATGCTTTTATGGAGAGAATAGATAAGAATTGGAGTAATTCGATTCTTTTATATGTAATGGGTCCTAGGCCTAATTATGTTTATTTGAAAGCGTTTGCTAGACGTACCTGGAATTTAGAAGGTGAATAATGGTTTCTATTTGACTAAATTCGAATAGGAAAAAGACTGTAATAATGTGCTTGAAGGTGGACCGGACCGTATTTCTTTGATGGTAGAGTTATGATTATCAAAAAAATAGGATAAAGAATTAAAACTTGATGGGGATATTTTGACTTCGATTCCCTTATGGATTAGATTGCCAAATATCCCTGTTCGCCTTTTAGATAAAGAAACACTAGGTAGAATTGCTAGTGTAATTGGAAAGCCAATAGAAATGGACGATATTATGGCAACTCAAAAACGGACTGGCTATGCTAAAATTTTGGTCCAAGTTAAAGCTAAGAAAGAATGCACTAAATATGTCCCGGTGAAGTTGGTGGATGGTAGTATTATTGAGCAAAAGGTGTTATATGAATGGTTACCACCTATAAGTGTATATGTTTTGGACACTACACAAACCAATGCCCCTTTGAGACAGGTGTGGCTAGAGGAGGAGAAAAGTGCGTATGATTCAGATCCTATGAAGGGAATCAATAATAAAAATGGGATTAGGTCCAAAGACAATCTAATGGAGAAAGAAACAAATGATGATAATGATGTTGATATAATGGTTGTTTCGGCAGATGGTAAAGTTAGTGAACTGTTGCCTAAAACTAAACTAAACTTATCAATAGGGCATGATGTTAACATTACTGGGGATGGTCCTTGCCATTCAGAAGTGAATAATCAAAATCATGATAATATTGTAGGAAATAACTATACAAGTGACATTAATTATTCACACAGTGTTCTGAATTCATATCTGCATAATTCAAACAATAATACACAGTTGAATAGTAATAAAATTAACATTACTGATGGTGTTACTCCCTCAGTTAGTTCGGTAGCAATGGAAGTCGTAATTACTAATCCCTCAAAGTGCATTATTACTCCGGGAGCTCAACACACTCTTGACGTTGGGGGTCAAACTCACTTATATGCAGATCAATGCCCAGGCTCTGAAGTTTCAGCAATTCTACCTACCGAAGTGCTTACCGTGGGTGAAAACAATGTTACTGTCTCATCATCTCTAGAGAATCATGTTACTCTTGCACCTCCTAAAGTACGAACAGAGGGTGTAATAGCCAATGGAGGTTTGGTCATGGCACTCTCAACCCTACACAAGATAAGTTTTTATTTGGTTATTCAAATTTAATTAATAATTCTGTATCTAATATTATTTCTGATAGTGTTGCCATCAATCAGGATCAGAACGTAAATGTAATAGAGAAAGCTTGCTCTATTGCTTCTGATATTCAAAAGGAAAGCCGGATTTTGATGGAGACCTCTTCTAACAACCCTTTACCAAAGGAAGGTTCTCTCCTTCCTATTATACCACCTCCTAAAAAGCAACCTGAGAGCGCCATTACTAATGGGGGTTTAGTTCAAGGCACTCTCGCACATTTCGGAGATAAGTTCCCTTCTGAATTGTTTAATAATAATATCAATGATGCCTTAAATGTTATGTTTAACGATTACATTACTAATCAGACCCTGGCAGTGCCTGAAAGCATGGATGATACAGATAGCGATGATCATGAACAAGAAAAAGTGAATTTAATCTCTACGAAAAACTCTGTTGCTCTGACTGGCTTGTCGCCTTCAGAATTTCCACCTCCAATAGAGCTATCTGAGAGTACTATAGCTAATGGAGTTTTAGCTTAGAGCACTCTCACAATCTCATCAGATAAGTCTTTCTCTTTTAAGACTAATTCTTTCTCCAATGATGTTGTATCTAATTCTTATGATACATCTTACATTAATAAGCAGGATCCTCCTATGGATGCTTCTAACACGATTAGCAACTCACAAAAGGCAGGCATAGATAGTGGAAGAAATTTTCAAAATAAGTTAGTCGAAGACAATCCAGCATATAATGGAAGATTAATTAAGAGAAAGGGGGGAAAGGATACTGACAGTATACACAAGGATGTGAGGAGGAGTGACAGACTCAACAAATAAGTACTCTATGTTTATACTCTGCTGGAATACTAGAGGACTTAACTACTCTGAGAGACAGGTTGATCTTGACTACTTAGTGAAATTTCACAATTTAACTATTTTTAGGTTACTTGCGACTAGGATTAACCTGAGTAATATGGTTGACATCAAGAGTAAATGGGGCAAAGAATGGAACCAAGTTGACAACTATGCACATTTTTATAAATGCAGAAATTTTATCTTTGTTAATAGCTTCTATTGGAACTGGAATGTTTACTCCTCTAGCAAACAACACATTACTCTTCTACTACACAATAAAGATGGTGCTCAGTTTATAGCTACTTTTTTTATACTGCTAATCATGATTCGGACAAATTGGAACTTTGGAACACTCTTGTTAGAGAATCTAACAATTTTGACTTCCCTTGGATTGTTTTAAGTGATTTCAATTGTATTAGATTGTATAATGAAAAGAAAGGAGGAAATGCTCTACCTAATAACAAGATGATGGAAGTTAATAATTTTATGTTCACCTATGGGCTGACTGAACATTTTGTTAAGGGACTAAAAATGTCTTAGAGATCGGGGCCCACTAGAGACATTAGTTGTCGTCTTAATAGGGCTCTTGTTAATGTAAACTGGCTTAGTATTTTTTCATCTTCCACTATTTCTGCTCTCCCATCTGAAACAAGTGATCATTCTCCACTGTTACTAAATTTTAGCAACAATGGGGTTTTCAAACCCTCGAAATCTTTCAAATACTGTAATTATTAGCACAAAAAAGAGGGTTATTGGGATATTACCAGCAAATTCCTTTTTTCTCCTGAGCATGGCAGCGAGCTATACAAACTTCTCTCCGTACAAAAAAAATGTTAAACAAGGATTAATATGTTGGAAATCCAGCCTTGACAACATACACAAGAAAGTTATGGATCTTAGAGATAAATGTGGTATATTGCAATTGAAACTTGAAGAGAACCACTCCCTTCAACTTGCTGAGACATACTACTAAACAGGAAATTATTGTCAAGGACAAAATTTCTCAGCGTTTTTGCCTTAAGGACAGGCCTTCAATATTTTATCCTGAAGGACAACTTTCTTTAGGTATCAGTTTTTAGTCATTGATAACAGTTTTTAGGTATCAGTTTGTAGTTATCGGTATCAGTTTTTAGGTATCACTTTTTAACTTGGTAGCAGTTTTGTTGTCCTTATGAATAATTTTGAAAAATGTTTGTCCTTATGAATAATTTTTAGGAGAATGTTTGTCCTTATGGTAAAAATATTGAGGTTGTGTCCTTGAGGCAAAAAATATACAAATCTTTGTCCTTTAAATTAATATCCCCTACTATAAATGCAAAGAAGAACAACATAATGAATTACATCTGTTAAACTTGGATTTAAAACAGAAGGCTAAAATTAATTGGCTTACGATGAGGGATGATGCTACTAAATTTTTCTATGCTACGATGTCTGCTGGGAGGCATATTTTTTTTCTAATTCCCTGATTTCTGAGTCTGGAAATAAATTAAAAACTGAGATGCAATTTTATAGTGAAGCAGTGTTGTATTCCAAGCAATTTTATAACCAAAACACTGACAATGTTAATTTTCCTGATATTATCGCTAAGAAAATTATTTCTGAATTTGGGAAATTTTTTCTTAATGATTCAATATCAATTGAAGAAGTTGCTCAAGTTGTCATGGATTCAAATAATGATAAATCCCTTGGATCAGATGGTTTTTCTACTAAATTCTATAAGCTTCATTGGAGTGAAATTAAATACCTAGTCCAAAAATCTATTTCTAGCATATTTGATTGTGGCAGAATTATTAGGGAGATCAACCATTCCAACATTACATTGGGTCCAAAGAAGATTCCAGGAAAAAACATGAATGATATCAGATCTATTTCTTGCTGTAATTTTATTTACAAAGTGTTGGCCAAAGTCTTATGTAATTGAATGAAACATGTATTGTCTTCACTTATATCAGAAAATTAATGTGCTTTTATTGAAAATAGAAGTATAACTGAGGGAACTATATTGGTACATGAGCATATTAGAAATTTTAATGTGAAGGGAACAGACAGAGTTTGCATTAAAATTAACCTTAAAAAGGCATATGATTTGCTTAACAGGAAATTCATAATTCATATGCTCCATGCTTTTAACTTTCCTATTAAATGGACGATGTTGATTGAACAGTTAATATGTTCCTACATTTTCATCCATGTTTCAAGGGGCCCCTAATAACTTTTTTCATAGTGATAATGGGATTAGCAAGGAGACCCCCTTTCTCCTTACTTATTCTTTATCATTATGGAATATTTCACCATTCAGATTAAAGAACTATGTGAGAAAGGTATCATTAGACGCATTTTCAACATGACTGAAGACATTAACCATATGATATACGCAGATGATCTTGTCGTATTCATAAGAGCAGACATATGTGGTATCAAAGCCCTGAAAAATATTTTTGAACTTATGGATACTAATGCAGGCCTTAAACTAAATCAATGTAAGTCAAAAATATTTTTTTAGTAAGGACTGTAGAAACAAGGATGAAATTTGCAGTATATTACAAATGTCAGAGAGTAACTTCCCTACCAAATATTTAGGTCTGCCCCTTTCTTCCCTTTACTATTACCCCTTTGTTGAACTTCTGGTCCCAATCTTTTGCTTTACCTGAAAAAACAATTAATAAGGTTAGTTCTTTATGTTCCAGGTTTTTATGGAAAGGTAAAAGAGCAAAGATAAACTAGGATATTGTCTGCTCTCCTAAATATTGTGGTGGATTGGGACTCTGTAATTTTAAGAAGCTTAATATCTTAAGTGACACCAAACAGATTTGGAATCTGCTTAATCAAGACAGTCTATGGTATAGGTGGTTGAAAAGGAAATATCTTGGTAACAGCTCTTTTTGGGACATGGGATTTAATTCAAGTTAATCTGGAATCTGGAAGAGATTGCTCAAACATAGAAATGATGCTCTACTCATGTTTGATAGGAGAATAGTTAATGGGCAAGCTACTAGCTTGTGGTATGACCCATGTTTGATGGGGAGCAGTTTACTTAATTGACTTGGCATGAAATCTTTACATTTGTTAGGTGGCAATAATCTTAAGGTGGATAGTATCATTCATAATCAACTTTGGGGTCCTGATAATCTGCTACATACCACAGGACAATCTGCTGAAATCAAGCATATCACCATCCATGATGACAGGAGTTCTGATTATTGGCACTGCAGAACCAGTAGGGACGGGGGTTTTGGTTATAAAAGCTGCATGTTATCTCTTTTTGATCTCTTACCAAAGCCTTTTTGGACTAAAACTGCATGGAATAAAATTATATGTCCTAAAATGAGGTTATGCCTATATAGAGCTATCTTAGACAAGCTTTCAACCAAAAAGAGACTTCAGGCACTGCATAAGGATTTTGGATCTAACTGTGTTTTATGCAAAAAAGATGAGGAAGATTCTAATCACTTATTTTTTCACTGTGAGTTTTCTAAATCTTTGTGGACTTGGTGCTGCAATAAGTTGAACATCCAAACAGAGTTTAACCTACCCTAAGTGCTTAATGTTTTTGTTAATCAATGCAATTCTAAGAACAGACTCTCAGACCTTCATCATATCGTCCTATCAATTGCAGTTTGGTCAATCTGGAATCAAACAAACTGCATAATTTTTGGTGGCAAAATTCTTGATAAAATTCAGACATGCAAGGACATCAAAAGTAACGTAAGAATCCTCATGCTTAATTCTATGAAGAGAGCTGGCAAAAGAAATGATTACCATGAAATTATTTTTTAAAAACCCAGGAGAACTCGGCAGGCCGGTAAACTCCTAAGGAGGGTATAGTAAAGCCGTCCGCTGATCCAAGCCCCCATATAGTAAATTTATATAGGATAGAGAAGCGCATGGTAGGAATCGAACCATGGTCTTTTTACCAGAATCAAGCCTCCTTTCCACTGCGCACCCTCGGATTAAGTAGGTAGAATGTACTTGGCCTGATCTTGTATTTACTGGTTACATGGAACTTGTTTGTAAGTTTGTTTAACTTATCAATATAATCAAGTGCCTTCTTTTAACGAAAGTATGTTAATGTTGATTAAAAATTGGGTTTGAGGAAATGTTAAAATAAACGTTAACGTTAAATTAACTGAGGAATTAAATAAAATTAAAAATGAAACTATCGATACGATCCAAAAATGCTAGGACCGGTCGACCGCCTTCCTTGGGTTGGTCGATCGATGGATACGGTGGCTGTTAGGTTTTTGTGAGGAATGAATGGTTCAGATTTTATTATTTTAAATCGTACGGTCCCAATGCCTTCTAACCTCTACAAATAGAAGGTGAGCCCCTCACTTTTATTAACAAACTATTTGGGAATGTAAATGGATTTCTGTCGGTTTCTTCTATACAATTCAGAAATTCTTAGGATTTTCAGGTAAGGGATTTTAGGTATTTAATATTCAGTTTTTAATTCTATTCTTCTCAAATCCTTGGAATTCCGAATCTAATTCATATACAATCCAACTGTTGTATATTTCAAAAGGAAGAAGTTTGAAAGGAGAATAGGAGCAGGCGTAATCAAATCCAAAGGGAAGTTGGGAATCATCTCTGAGTGGAAATCTTAATTTTCTCATTTTTAGCATTTGCATAGTGTAAGTTGGATTTTATTTATGCCTTGAGGAATTTTGTTCATGAAAACATCAAATCAAAACCCTAAAATTCCTTCAAAGTGAAATGTTAATTCTTGTTGGAATCTCAATTACTGTATATTAAAATGGTGAAAATTGTGTAGTTATTGCAATTTGAATATTTTACATTCTATACCAATTCTCACTTTTCTCTGTTGATATGATTCAGGGTTGAAAAAAGAAAATAAGTTCTAGGGTTGATAGGACTCAAGATTTTATTCACCAAACGTTGTTGTTCTGACTTCCTCCTCATTACAACACAGATTAGAGAATACGATGCTGATTTAAGAGATAAAGGTGGAGGCAGATTCTTGTGGCAGTTATCTATTTATTTATGTTTTGTTATATTTGACGTACCAATTTCAGACTTGATGTTATTATGTTGAGATATTGTATTCCAGATATTGAAATATTATGTTATGTTTTGAGATTTGAGTTTCTATAAAATGGATGCTATTTTTGATATTATATTTTATCTTTTTTGCTGTGAGATTCTGACAGTATAGATAGATAGCTCTGTGTATTATCAATTTTACCAACCAATAGCCAGCTTTAAAATAATTCTAGGGTTCAATGGGCATTTACTGGGTTGAAAATTAGGCCCGTTTCGGGGCAGGTTGTTACATTAGGACCGTATGTCTTGGGATTTTGACTTTGAGAAAAACTCAACAAATCATACTTCCACATACAATAGATAACTACTTATCAGTTGTATCATATACAACTCCTAGCCCATGGTACTTTGTCCAAATCCAGCTTTCCTTCCTTGAGGGAAGCTCAACAAATAAAGTAGGATTATTCACTCGAACCTACTATTTCCCGACGGCTTAAGTACAATGCACATACCTTGAGGAAAGCTCAACAAATATGTGCAGTTATCTTTCCTCGCCTATTCAGTATATTAATAGTACTACACATAATATCCTTAGCTTGTGTAAAACTTAACAACTAAAGAGTATGCAAGTAATCTATTAATATATAAATGGTAGAGGACAACATTATATTGAAGATTCATAATCTTCACTATATTTAGTATTGAGTGATATCGACTTATGCAATAATATAATTCTTGTGAATTATGCTCGTGATTCAAGTGTCAAACACACCAGAAATCACGATATACGTATATTTACATATGGATTTATTTCTTACGTCTATTTAGGTTTCTTTAATGTTCCACCTTTAATTTATACATTCATATTATATAAGTTTTATTAGTATATAACTTTTATATCTCATATTACTTATATAATAAACTTATGTATAATATTATATTAATTAAATATTATTTGATTAATTTTAATAATTATTATTTTAATTAATTTTAAATTATATTAATATAACAGTTATATAGGATATTTATTATATACTATAACCTGTTAGAACTCTATTCGTATAATTGTTTTAGTGATGACAACTATATAAATATCTCTTTTAGCATCTCTTATGCTGGACTTTGAAAGTAGCAATGATTCAAAAAAGACAAAAAGTAAAAAGAAGAAATGGTTGTCTACAAATAAGTATTATGTTTTTATCCTTAGAAAATATTTGTAAAATCTTCTAGATGATTCATATGCATATACATATAGCACTGGCATACAAGATTTCCAATACAAAAGCCAAAAGTAGTTACAAATAAACTTTTACAAAGTTGCATACATAAAAATCAATTTACAAGGACTCAATTGACTAAATACACATTCAGTCGACTGAGAGCAGTCGACTAAATTTGCATTCGATCGACTAAGGCCAATCAACTAAATAAACATTTCAGTCTTCTTTTTTGTCTTCTTCTCTACAATATTTGATACTCATATTTAGTAGACTTATGGCCATTCCCAGTTGACTGAATGAACAGTAATAACTATATTTTCTGAAACAACACTTCAAAAATTTACGACTGTTCAATGCTTCTACTTTAAAGAGGAATGACTTTCTGAAAGAATGCAACTTTTCTAGGGAAACTATTGATTAATATAAATAGAGCCTAAGTCTAGAAGTTGATAATTATCATGCTATTTTGGATTCTAAACTTTATAATATCTATTTTTCTCAAACAAAATATTGATCATTTACTCAAAGATCATTTCTTGCACTTTCTTAATCACATTGCCTGCATCGTTGAATCATCAAAGGAGATTATAAGAAGATTGTAACAGAAGTCAAAATCTATGTTGATAAAACACAACTTTGTCAAGTCAGCAAACTCTTGTATTGCCTATTCCTCCAGGCTAAGTGAGGGTGTTTGATTAGTGGAAATCCGAAGGGGAGCTTCAGGACTGAACGTAGGATGGGTGCTATGGCTTGTTGAGCAAACTCAAGGTCAGAATTCCAAGACGGATGAGTCATAACACCCACAAGTGAAGTCGAGCGACTTCTATGTTTCGACTTAGGGTTTAGTGAAACATAAAAGACTAGTGGGAGCCATATTAGAAAAATAAAATGATAACATTTAACCTTTCTAATATTGTAAGAACATATGTTGTGTAATGTTATAATAATCTACGTTGATAAATTTGTACATTTAATATGATTGATAAAACGTTTATCGATTAAGATATACAAATGAACTAAATTGAAGATTGACAAATAGAAATACAACATGTACTTACTAATAAATATTTATTGCGTTTTAACATACATGCAAACGCCTAATTCTACAACTACTAAATACGTTTGTAATTTGATCGCTTACGTGTTTATTTGGTCGAGGCCGTGTATTGCATTCTATGAGTTCCGAACTAAAAAATGATACAATACTACATATATTTGATCCATATACAAACTTATACAAATGTTATATTGTGAATGATCAAACTCTATAATGTACAATATTTTGATGAAATTAGTTCATCCGAAATAAGCAAATAAACCATAGTGAGAGATTGAGTATTCAATTTGATTGATTACAATAAAAGATCATATCGTGTTAAATGTAACACAAGACCAAATTACAGTATAGATCTAAGAACTCAATCACTAAAATGTCGGTTTGATCAGTTTATATAAGGTGCATCATATTTGATGTCCTTAAATGTTAAGGATAATCAAATGCATTCTTGTAAAGAGTTTGTTATGATATTATAGTAAGGAGTTCCTTTTGAATGGTTCGTCCATTTAGAAAGAATAACGAATGTATAAGAGTAGATGTGATTTAAGGTACAATTGGAACAAAGAGAGTAAATAGTCACTTCTGCTTCATAAAGAAACATCAAAAACGAGAATTGTAGTAATAATAATTAATACTTAACATTGGAATAAGAAATATGGTTTCTATTTTGAAATGTCTTTTCATGTAGAAAATTGTTTTCTATGAGATTTATATCTTTGAGTTCAAGATATTTGATCAAAGAACTCCCCATTATAAACTAGTTGCAGTATATGAAATAAATAATCTATATTAAATGAATGACAGACGTTTGAATTTAGTATGCTATTATAGTAATGGCGGAAATAGTGAGAGTATGCCATGTAGCACTTATTGATTGCATCAAGTTATGAAAATTATTTCGTAAAACATACCGAACATTATTTATGAAATAATGACTATTATTTGGTGTCGTGAAAAATAGACATAGTTATATTTCAATGAGAATATTATGAATATTCGTTATGAAATAAAACTATAATGGGGTATTTGTTTGCATAACAAAATAATGCATTCGAAAATACTAAAAATTATTTACAATTACTTTGGAATAATAGACTAGACAGATTTTTGAGAAATAATTTTTATTATATGACTATGGATCATACGATACCGGTTAATTATATCTCAAATAATTAAGAGTTATGCACCTATTTAGTGGGAGCATCGTAAGAGTTGATGAACTCTTCGAATAGATACATATAGATGTATGCAATTGTAAGTCTATTAATATCAAAACGGTTCCACATACTTCATCATATTCATCGACGAGTTATCTAAGACATGGACATGTGTATTTGATACACATGTATAAGTCTATGATAACCTCATAGAATATAAAATGAAAGTAAATAATATAACATGCGATAAAAATGATTCGATTTGATTAAATGGATGAGTATATTGGAAAGAGTTCCATATGTACCTAATATGAATAAAGATTCAGACTCAAAGGTCACTCCTTCCTATAATACATAATAATGTATTGATAAGGAGTAATCAAACTCTATTAGATAAAGCACAATTAATGATGACTGAAGTTGAGTTAAACTCTTTCTGTACGATGTGTACTTAAGAGTAGTACACAAGGTCAAAATTAATATTATCCAAAGAATGGTTTACAAAATCATATAAGATATGGGTTTATAAGGAACGCCTATATATTCTAGGCCAAGAAGTTGGTAGGTTGTGTGAGTCAAAAGATTGCATGTAATAATTGTATGTAAGAGATCTTGTATGAATCGTCCCAAGGGAATTTTGGGAATGATAGTCACTAGATGACTAATTTATGTTGTGAACATAAATATATTGTGAACTAATGTCAAATCGGTTTTATATATAAGGCATTTCATAAAGTGTTTATGAATACCTATTTCATTGCATTGAGAAACAATTGTTGTTTCAAGAAATACTAAATTCATAGTGAAGGAATTTTTTTGAGAAATTATTGGTATTAAAATGGATTTGGATATGAACCAAAGATAAAAGTGATTGCGTGGGATGAAATGAAATTAATACACCCAAGACAAACACATCGCATTAGAGTTTCTAATAAGCATTCTCACATATTGAAGAGAAACTATGATTCTCTTATCAAATGTCGAGAATAGATAATTCTCAGCTGTTAATTAAACCATTAAGAGTATTGATTGTACGATATGGTATGATGCCAAAATCCAAAAAGGATTCCTAGTACATTATCGAAATATGATTTTGGTAGTTGTACTCGAAGGGATACGATCCATCAGTCATGAATGAGTCTTCAAGAGAAAGACAAATGCAGTTGGAATATAACGAGCAACATTAATAAAGATAACATCGTAAATTTCAATTATTGAAATTGGTGTAATAAATTTGTTATTCAACGGGCTTAAGTTAATTCGGATTTACTCGCAAAATAATCGCTTGGTATAACTTTGTGTTTGGTACATATGTGTTGAAATGGAAAATTCTAAATAATGATTTAGAATGGATTGTTTGCACATAACAACCAAAGTATCTCAAAGTCAGTGGGAACAATATTGAGTTTGTAGGTTTTTAGAATATGCTCCAAGAAATAATATGTAAGTATCATTTTATAAGCATCGGAATTAAATAAATATTTTAGTAGAAATATCAAATAATATGATTATCTGTCAAAATGCAGAGGAAGTGTGTGCTCATAAGAAAGAAAGTTAAAAGGTACATAGATATTTCTGAATCATAAGTAAACAACCTACTACCGATTGTTAACGATGGACTCGTGTTGCAATAAGCTTTTAGTTCTTTTTATACTCAATGTTGGATTTGTAAATGATGTTTTTTACGGTAAGTATATAAGATATTTAGAATGTTCCAAACGATATGCAAGGACATCTGATTAAAACATTTAATACATAACATGTAAGATGGATTCCTTATGCATTAGTAATAAGAATTATCATACATGTTATGTTGTCTATAATATCATGATTTGTTTATGTATTTGATACATGAAATAAATATCAAATCCAAATAGATATCACAAAATGATTGTTTGAGGTGTTCACATGTATTTATGAAATACTAGAGAATTGTATACGGAAACAACAAACTCCTTATGAAGGAGTGTTCAAACTCAAACTGCATAAGTGATATTGAGTATACTATGTCAATAATAAATTCAGTTTAAGAATCTTTAAGTTGGAAATGTTCCAATTAGAAGAGATTATGGGTAATTCAATAAAAAGTCAAATTTCATTGACTTGAATGGTACCACAATAAAAGTAATATATATATATATATATAATAAATGCACAAATTTATAACAGAGCCGAGGGTGATTCTAAATGTTGAGAATCGCATGATATTATTATATGATAACAATGTCGTGATATAGTTCGTAACAGAGCTTAGAGCTCACTTGAAGTCGAGAAACATACTCCAAATTTTTCTACATGATAAAGGAAGTTTATCAGCGTCGGAGTGAGTTGATTGATAGAGCAGATAATTGAAACATAATAGCATAACCATTCACTAAGGGAGTGACCCAAATTAGTTTTGAGGAAACCAATTAGAGAAGTTGGAATAAGATTTCATAATTGACACCAAGTGCAAGTGGGAGATTGATAGAGTTAGTGGTATACCCTAGGGACAATTATGTAATTTATTACATACATCTAACTCGATAACCAATCTCGTTTGGAATAAAATGTATTTTCTTTCTATTATGTACTTGATATAATGTGTTATACTAATTAATTAATTTAATAAAAAGTATATTTAATTGAAACTCCATAAATGGTACATTTTGTGATGGTATTTACAGATTGTTGTAACCGTGAGTAATTTATCACAATGACAAAAATATACCATTTTAATTGTTTCTTGTCAAGATGCATCGAGGTAGGATATTGGATTATTCACTGAGACTAGAGTACGTAAAGTCTTCAAATGTTGGGCACTTTATTACTCACGAATGTTGGGAGCACCTAGAGGTTACGTATTGATATTTGTTGGATAAATATAAAATGACCTATTCGATAGATTTCTGTTGGTTAATATAAACAAGGCCAAACAGAAAATAATAATGTGACTAATTTACACAGTTGTCTCGACTTGAGAATACTGTAGATCTTTAATATGAAAGTCGCGCTTTGATTATAGTAAAATCATGGCACAACGTCCATCGAGTGACTATAATTGGGTCGAGTGGAAGTATTGGAAGTGAAGCACTATTCAAGAGAGGATTCGTCTCCTCGAATATATGAGGTTAGTATCACGGTCAATTAAAGTCAACTCAAAGTCAAAGTATCTGGCCAGAGTATTTCGGCTAATAATAATTTTTATTATTGAACCAAGGACTTTGTGTTTGGACTATAAAATTGAATGTGGACGATATTGGTATTCTACCCGTTACCAAATTCCATAAGTACAAAGTGATATAGTTTTGACGAAGAGAATTAGTGTAAATGAAAGTCATAACCGGGTAATGCTTGACAAAGTAAATTGGATTTTACCGAAACCAAGTAAGCGGTAAATTTGGCCAAAATTTCAAATCACCTGCTAAGTGACGCGTGAACATTAATATTCGAATAGTTTGATATTAATCGCAAACCAAATTTACACCTAATGAGTTGTAACAACCCGCCCTTTCGAACCTCGAATGTCAACACTAATACATCCACGGTATTCGTGTGTCGAGCATCCAAGTGCCGGAAGGATGAATTGTTAGGGGAAAAAAGAAAAATAAATAGAACAAGGAAGAAAGGAACACAATATCAGAATCTCATAGCGGAAAGATAACATATAATATAAAAGGAACAATACAAAGGGTTATTCCGATACAGAAATATTGAAGTTACAAAAACAAAGTACCATCATCAGCCTGGACAGTTATAACTACCTGTCCTCACAAATGCTGATATGTACAATATAGTAATGTAGTGGAAATAAGAATACTATGATATGTGAAATATCCAGCTCGTCTTCTCGAGCTCCAATGAACATCAACGAAAACCTGCCTTTCTCAAACTACTCGAAATAGCACGCAAGAAATTTAGGGAAAACAAAAACCAAGCGTCATACATAAGTCTGGTATGAGAAACTTAAGAAATATGCGATCAACATATAACGGTACTTTTGAGACCGCATGAAATTCCATAACAATTATCCCCTCAAAAGAACCACCATCTAATAGGTACATAGGGTGATATAATAGATAATGTCTAGGGTGTAGAATATAAATATTATAACATAGTTGGAATTGTCACATTGGTTACATTCAACAGCATATTAGGAGTACAATCAAATTCGCTAAGGAATGTTTGAATAATGGATTTTCTGTGGAGATCACTTCGGTCAAGCCGAAATCAAATCTCACACACAAGGGTCAGAAACTACCTCCGAGCGATGTATATCTCTCGATAAAATATACCATAAGGTAAACATAACCAGTCCACGTCTAAATACATAATCTCGAATACCACCATTCCCGCTGGCCAACAATCGATAAGCATACTCCAGATCTAGAGTGATAATATCCTGTCGTGGGTTAACAAAACCCAAGCTATGCTCCTGCTCTGTTTTTAGCCACTTCCCATGTCGAGGTCACGTTCGACATCTTTCACACGAGTCTTCATCATTCGAACAAAATATGAATCCCAAATTAGATCCTCACATCTTGAACAGATCACGAAACCACAAATGGATTCCCATATCTCAATAGATCTCAAAATCACACATGGATTCCCACATCCTGAATAGATCATGAACCACTTCATGTGTTCGAGCATCTTAAACGGATCTTGAGTCTCCATATAGATCCTTGCATCTCGAACAGATCCACTTCCAAGAGATAGAACACGTATCTCATCCTTGAAGTGGTTTTTGGTTGGTAAAACACTTACTGATCCCGGTCTCTCCAAGACTGAATCGACGAATTTGGTCATTCAATGATAATGAAAATGATCGCATATTGAAACCAAGTCTCATAAACTTATCGCATTTTTGATATTTTCATCTCACACTATCCCTTGATCAAGAGTAAAGCCGGTAGGTTGAGCACTATTGCTCATATCCCTATATGGACATCAGTCTTAATTCCAATAGTCAGACAAGCCTACTTCATCGGCTTTTAGTGCTAAATATATGAATAAATATTTTCCATAAACGAGGAAATAAACAAAGCACGATCAAGTCATACAAAGCACGATCAAGTCACATAAGCAGCTTCTAATCCCCTTTTTGTTTAATTAATCTTTTAGTTATTAAAACCACTTTTATTAGTAAAAACTTCCTTTATCTAATAAAACATTGTTTATGAATTCCTACTATGCATTTGTACTCTTTCAATACTTCAAAAAGTATTCATATTCACAAATTATTAGCAAGATTTCTTACTTAAATCTTTACCCTTTTTATACTTTAAAAGGTATTCATATACTTATCGCAAATGGAATAAGTATATTAAAAAATCATTAACAAGATGTAACAACCCGCATATCTATCGATTTTATATTTAAATATTTTATCGTTAGTCGGATGTTAGTCCGAAAAGCTACTTTTTGCATACGGTCAAATTAGGACTCGAGACCACCCCCATTGAGTTCAAAATGTCATTTGCGATCTTTTTGAGTGTAAACTTCGATATGTTTGGAGATAGTGAAATTTTCGTCACTTTTCCCACTTGTGACTTTGGTTGGGACTGCACCTTCTTAACTCAGCCCAACCCCCTCTTCTCTTCATCACTTCATCAAACACTTCAAGCTTCTTCAAAAATGGTGGGGGGAAAGAGAAATTAAAATTCCAAGCTCGAGATCTTTAGTAAATTCAACATCAAACTCCGAATTCAAGGTGAAGAACATAGATTCAAGCTAGGGGTTGATTCTTGCTTCGTTCTTAAGCTCTCCAACATCAATTTCGTGGAAAAGGTGAGATTTTTGATCTCACATCTTGCCTATAATTGTCATTGGACTGTTGAGGATGATCCCTCATCACTTTAGCATGTTTGTTTGCATTTGGTTTGGATTGGATTGGCAAAAAACTACAAATTTTGGCGTTTTGGTGAGTTTCTGGCCTTAAGTCGTTTCTGGCCATCGCTAGGTCGTCCACGAGTTAACTCCTTAGGTCGTCCAGGCAAAAAGTTAGGTCGTTGCCGACCTATAATCTCCAGGCAAAAAGTTAGGTCGTTGCCGACCTATAATCCCCAGGCAAAAGTCGTTCGCCCTTAAGTCTTAGGTCGTTGCCGACCTATAATCTCCAGGCAAAACGTTAGGTCGTTGCCGACCTATAATTCCCCAGGCAAACCTTAGGTCGCTCGCACTGGCTTATCTCGTAGGTCGTCTCTGACCTAAGCTTCTTTTCCATAAGTCGTTCGCGAGTCAAGTGTTAGGTCGTCTCCGACCTAACGCCCCTCGTCACCTTAGGTCGTAGCTCGTAAGTCGCTCGACCCTGCTAAGTCTTTAAGTCGCTCGAGTTAGGTCGGCCAGTATATCTCATAGGTCGTCTCCGACTTATCCCCCAGTTAAGTCGTTCGAGTTAGGTCGTTGGACCATTTACCTTAGGTCGCTTGACCTTAAGTCGTAGGTCGTCTCCGACCTATGCCCCACTAAGTCGCATCCCACTTAGGTCGCAGGACTCTGTAAGTCGTAGGTCGTCGCCGACCTTACACTTGGTCTTTTTAGTTCGCGATTTCCTTAGGTCGTATGACCTATTTTTCCTTAGGTCGCTGCCCCCTGGACCCCCGCGACCTGACCGGGCAGGTCGAACCCCGTATTACTCTGCGTAGGCAATCTTATCTGAAAAGCATTTATCAGAACTTCCACTTTGATGCATTTTGAGCTGATTTCCTTGGATTTTATTCACGTCTTCGAATGTGAATTTTTGTGATAGATTGTTCCAACAATCGTTTTATGACTTGTCACTTTAAAGATATGAAGGTTTTAATACTAGTAGTAAATATCAAAACTCTTTCATCAAATCGATTTCAACACTATTTTTAATATCAAAAGTTCGTTTTCTCAAACCGATTTCCAATCTACTAATATATATAAGCCTTTACTTCACTCGAATGAGAAATCGACTTAAACGACTTAGTAAAACGAGTGGTATGAAACGCTTGCGTTCACTTCGTCGGTTAGCTCTTGGACTTGTTCGATTGAACCCTTTTCGTGACAATTTCCTAGTGAAGATTTACAGCTTGTTCGTAAATATTTAAGTTAAGCAAGTGGTTATGGGACATGAAGCTAAACTCATATATTTACTAGCTTGGTGTGATTGACACTTCTCGCTGATCATGATGATCATTTTATGATTTAGACTAGCAATTGTGCGATGTCTCTTTGTTTGCAAGGTTAGACTAGACCGCAGTAGTGTGATTCCGACTCACACATATCTCTTTGTCCGCAAGGTTAGTCTAGACCGCAGTAGTGTGATTCCGACTCACACATATCTTTTTTGTTTGCGAGGTTAGGCTAGACACCACTTGTGTGATTCCATTCACACATACCTTTCTGCTTTTTGGTTAGCCTAGGCCTCAATCAGTGTGATTCCGACTCATACATATGGGGTAGCGCCCCATGGTCTTCGGACCATCTTGTGATAGGCCTCTTTCTCTTTTTATGATTTCTGGATTTCTTGATTGGATTTCTGGATTTTTATGTCATTAACTTGTTATGAGTACAAGTTTAGGGTATGATGCCCTCTTTGGATCTTTGAGAAGATTCTCGTGATATTGATCATTTCTCATCGGTTGATCTCCTGTTGATCATCATTTTCATACTTATAGTAGTATGTCAGTATGGATATTCTATGTTTATGCCATGTCTTTTATTATATATCATGTCATCTGATATTTATAGTTAGACTGATCCGTTTATTATTTTCTTAAATAATACTCGGGTCAGACCGAGATGTTACAGGTGCTTCTGCTTGACTTCCTTCCGGGATTTGCTACTCTGACTTTTGGCTGACTATTTAGTTTAGCAGTTTTTGTTGTATACACTTGAGATATGGACTCATAGTTGTATTCTTTTGGTATAGCACGTGTTGCTATTCTTTTGTATTATTGTGGAACTTTTTGACCACTACTCTGATGTACACTTTCTTGTGTTAGTTATATATTCATATCTTCTTCCGCCTTTGTGATATGGATGTCTGTGACTGCTGTGTGTTATGTTTATTTCTATGTTTGTTTCCGAAGATTATTTTATAGCCACCGTGTGATAATCAATTACATGGATGGTCGCTCCTCAACAGCCTTATTCTCCGTGCTAGTTGACAGCACTACATCGTGGTGTCCTTGGCTAGCGTGGGTATTGAGGTGGGGCGTCACACAAGATTTCATACTTAAACTTTTACTTTTTCTATACTTCAAAATATCGATTTTAAGGATTTAAGTACTTTCACAAATCCATTCAAAAGGTTTAAGACTAATGTTATCCAAACATTTTCACTACTAACCCAAAACCATTTCGCTTATGCTTATCTTTAGAAGTTTTTAAAGATCTATTTACATCCCTAAAGTATAATTGAAAAGGGTTAAAGATGAATGCAATTAAGACACTGTCACAACAAACCCATAACATTTTCCTACCTGTTACTATCTTTAAAACATCCTTTCAAAGATCTAAGTTTAGTAATAAGTTAAGTTCGATAGTCGATTAATCGATTATCTAGTTAAAACAGTTGCTTATACAAATCAATGTTTGTATACTTAACTCGTTTCCAACATTCCCAACTTAACTATTCCTCGTTTAAGAGGGAATCCCGGTTGATTAGAGCTCTATTGCTCCATCCCTACTCGACATCGATCTTTAACTCTTAGAAATAGATAAACCTACTTCGTTGGCTTTTAGCATTAGCAAAGTTAATTGATTTTTTTAAACAAGTATGTAAACAACAAGATTAACACGTTTTTGACATTTCAGCTTATATTGTTCCTTGTTCAAGAGTGAAGCCAGGTAAGTTTGGGCACTAGTTGCTCCAAGCCTTGCCTAGACACCTCATTCTTGAACCTCACGAACAGACAAGTTTACTCGTCGGCTTATTAGTATTAAGCATAGTCAATCACCTTTGTCAAAACTTATATATATATATATAATAATAATACTTTAGAAATACTTTTAAATAGGTTTTAAATATCTATGTAAAATGTTACTTGAAAATAACTAATTTAGAAGTTTGATTAAAAACATGTTTTACATTTTGCAGCACTTTACTTTCAAAATTCATAAATAATCACTAAGACTATATTTAAATTTTTATTCTTTTTTTCATACTCAAATACATTCTATAAGAACTTCCATAAAAATATTTATAAAGAAACGAATTTAGAAACCATTTAAATCACGAAAAACTAGCCAAAACGTCGCATTTTAAACACTTACAACTATAAGCGACTTACTACATCATTTGTAAGTGCTATTAAAAGTCCTTGTTAAAACAACATTGAAAAGCACCATCTTTGCGACTAGTTTTAACCACTTAAACAAGTATTTAAGATTTGAAATTTTTATAGTAAGTACTACCATTAGGGTAAAATTCCTAAGTATATCTTTTCATTTATTTATACAAATTCCTAAAAACAAGGGATTCCGAAGTGTATTTATAACGACTATTCTAGTTTCGAATACTTTCAAATTTACTTCAATTTAACACACAAGTTAAACAACCATTTAAACATTAAGTCAAGACCATGCCACATATTTAAGAGGGTAATAGAAGTGAGGTTATACAATATAAAGTTGTCATTTTCTTTCAAAAGCAAGAGGGGTCCAAAGTTTCTAACTTTACT
Organism: Allium fistulosum; assembly: GCA_030737815.1. Lineage (NCBI taxonomy): Eukaryota > Viridiplantae > Streptophyta > Magnoliopsida > Asparagales > Amaryllidaceae > Allium > Allium fistulosum. The sequence goes on along the minus strand of CM060904.1, from coordinate 1,183,609,847 downwards.
TAGTTAATGTCACTTTAACTTTATAATTCAAGCATACAGATACACACACAATATATACTTAAGAGATAGTAAGATAACTCGCTTAGACCCATGCCTAACCCAAGCACAAAGCTACAAGAACCAGAGAATCACCTCCTTCCATCAACACAAGCCTAAAGGTCCAACCTTTAGCACTTCCAAACCAAAGCCACCTTCCTCCTCCTCCACGCTCACGGCCCATCCAAGAACCCCCTCTTCCTCTCACCTCCTCCCACTTATTACTTGCTAATCATACCTCTTATGATGTCTTAGGCCCAAAGCCAAAGTTTAAAAGAGATTAGACCAGATTTGGTTAACTTTTGAAATAGTTAGAGTGTAATTAGTGGATTAGTGCTTAAGCACTTCCACCATTTTCAACGCTCCTACTTCATCTCAAGCTTAGGAATTTATTTGTGATTATTGAGTGAACCCCTCCCTTCTATTTATAAACTTCAAGTGGTGAAGCATAAGTTTACTCTTACCCCTTCCCCCCCGGAAGGCTTACCTCTCATCACATCTACTTTATCGTTTGCTTAACACTTAAACATTTCCATTTATGCCTACTTTTTACTTTATGTCATTTCTCCTTTAGGCTAATTACTATTATACCCTTACCATAATATATCTTACCCTATAGGAAGCTTTTAGAACATTCCAAGCTTGTATGAAGAGGAGAGTATTTGATTAGTGGCTAATGTGTTCATTAGATATTAGCTTAAGAGTTAATTATTTCCATTTTTTATCATTTTCCTTATTTGCTCATTTTCCTACTTAGTTAGCCATAAAAATGAAAATATTTTAAGTTTATAATTATCTCCCTAACGATTATTTAGATATGTGTAAAAAGTTTGAACAACTTCCTTTGAGAAAATAGCTGTTTATCGATAACACGATTTCGGTCATTTTATCTATATTTTTTCAAAGTATATATTTTTGTAAACATTTTTTCGAAACAAATTTACCACCATTACTTATGATTTAAAAGGTGGTTGGAAAGTTTATTAAATCATTTTAACAACATTTAATACAAGATTCAAATATTTAAATATTTCGGATATAAATACGAAGTGCCCGAAATTCCAGGTCGTTACATTCTTCCCCACTTAGAATATTTCATCCTCGAAATTCCAACACGAGCAACCAAAGAAACAATCACATAGCAATACTTAACAATATCCGAAATCACATAGCAAAGGAAACTCATGGTTTTCTTAAGTTCAAAATCCTCTCGTCGCACAAGAATGATAAACAACGTACTAAGCGTACCATACACCCAATAGCCTCAGGTTATTACTTAGTCGATAATTCATGCTACCTCATAACAAATCAAAGATTCATCACCTAAACTCTCCATAAGCCAACAAAACATAGTATGCAAATATACTAAAGCCCATACGATGTACATGGATCATCCGTTCGCAATATCAAATTTGATCACCTACTCGATCACATAAATTTCACTTCCCAACTAGTATAGATCAATTGACCTCTCTAGTGCGGACTCCGATTAGGTTCCATGATTAGAAACCTCCGTTCTCCTTACATAGTCATATACTATGATAGAAAACTTTGAGATCTTATCAAGAATCCGTATCAATTGTTCACCGTTAAGAATCTAGTGAAAATTCTTGTTCGGACTAGTGTAAACCACCTAAAAATCATGTATTCGAATACTGGATCGCGAACAATCATGCGATTAAAACGATCTACGTACAACTTACGTATTTATCCTATCGGTCTCTTAACTACACCAATTTCTTTTTAATCTCATTCATTTATCTAAATAGTATGTTATTCAATACTAAAATCATTTATGAACCATTTCATAAAACATAACTTCAAGTTTATAAACAGTTATACAACTTAAGTTCATATTCATATAATACTCCATTACATCCTAAGAGTATATACAAAGCATCAAATTCATTTTACTTAACAAGTATGTTTACACAATTAAACTTGTTTTAACTTACTAACTTCTTAATTCAAGTGTTATATAAACTCATCTTTATATTTTCACAAAACACTTAGTTTCGAATTCTATAATAATTCAGAAGTTTTCGACTGTCCAAAATCGTTGAAAATTCCGTTTCATTTTAACAAATGAAATCTATCAAACAACATGTCATAATATGATGCACATACCATACAATTCTAATGCATAGGCTACATGTGTCCATAAAACATCTTAATAAATTTCAATAATTTATTAAACACTTTTTACCCAAAAAGGGAAAACATGAAAAGTTCTAACTTTTATTTCGGGCTATGCCACTACAACTCGAGCACCCTATACATATGAAACTTTTCTACATAAAAAGTTCATAACAAATCTCTTTCCAAAGAAAACTTGTGAACTAAACATTGGGTTTTATTTCAAATCATTTTGAAATAATAATATATACATATATCTTTTGTATAACAAATCATATTTTCGAAATTTAAATTGAAATCTTTTTTACTAAAACAATCCTATAGCATCCCCCACTTAGAAACCCGAAAATAAACGCCGATGATGTTGAAGTCATCACCAGAATTATTTCCAAGCGACAGGAGTGAGTTCAGTACATCTAATTCATGCATTTTGGACTTAACCAAAATCATTTCAAAATGGTATCAATTACTTCATAAATATTACTAAGTACCATGATCCCAATTTCATAAACCAATTTCAAAAATACTTACTTTTAAATAATACTACTATTATTTTCTCCAAACTCTTGAAAAACATGTTCAAAGACACCAAGATTTAAGTTCTCAGAATATCAGTTAAATCCTTTATATAAATCATGTTTTACCAATCATACTTATATAAATTATTTTTCACAAATGTTTATTTCCAGAATATCTTATCTTTCCTTATATTAAAATAAACATCTTTTACTAAATTAAAATTTTAACCCAACATTATCACCGAATGCCTTATAATCAAACCGTGAAACTAAATTCACAAGGTGTTCGTTCAATGCATCTACAAATATTGTCTACCCACCCATGTAGTGAAAATGTAAAACTGCTCATAAACTGGTCGAGCACCAATCAACAATCAACAAATGATAGTCAATGCCCATAAACTGGCTGAGCACGACTAAGGTACTAAATCAACAAATGATAATAATGTTTTTAAATTGGTCGAGCATGTCAAATCATTCTAAAAAGGATAGTAATGCTCATAAACTGGCCGAGCATGGCTAAACTAATTAATAAAGGGTAATGAATGAACATCATTAATCCTACATTAATTAAACTATACTTTGACAATTCACTTATATAAGTTACCTTATATAAGATCTTTAATTTTTGCAGTTATAATTATGATTAAGGTATACGTTTTAAAAAAATACAAGTACAAATACGCTCTCATATGTATAATACACTCGACTCATGCTAGGTCACTCCATTACCCTATCTCTTAATGAGTCATACCCAACAAAGCCAAGGTTCTCGCTTAACTTTCAGCTCTGGTACCAAGTGCAATGACCCACCCTTTCGAACCTCGAATGTCAACACTAATACATCCATGGTATTCGTGTGCCGAACATCCAAGTGCCGGAAGGATGAATTATTAGAGGAAAAAAAGAAAAAGAAATAGAATGAGGAAGAAAGGAACACAATATAAGAATCTCACAGCGAAACGATAACATATAATATCAAAGGTACAATACAAAGGGTTACTCGATACAAAAATCTCGAAGTTACAAAAATTAAGTATCATCGTCAGCCTGGAAAGTTATGACAACCTGTCCTCACAAATGCTGATACGTACAATATAGTAATGCAGCGGAAATAAGAATACTACGATAGGGTAAATATCCAACTCATCCTCTCGAGCTCTAATGAACATCAATGAAAACCTACCTTTCTCAAACTACTCGAAAGAGCACGCAAGCAATTTAGGGTAAACAATAAACAAGCGTCAAACATAAGTATGGTATGAGAAACTCAAGAAACATGCGAACAATATATAACGGTAGTTTTGAGACCACATGGAATGCCATAACGATTATCCCCTCAAAAGAACCACCATCTAATTGGTACATAAGGTGATATAATAGATACCGTCTAGGGTGTAGAATAAAAATATTATAACATTGCTGGAATGGTTACATTCAACAGCATATTAGGAGTACAATCAAATCTAGTAAGGAACGTTCGAATAATAAATTTTCTATGGAGATCCCTTCGGTCAAGCCGAAATCCAATCGCCCGCACAAATGTCAGAAACTACCTCCGAGCATCGTATATCTCTAGATAAAATATACCATAAGGTAAACATAACCAGTCCACGTCTAAATATGTGATCCCGAATACCATCACTCCCGCTGGCCAACAATCAATAAGCATACTCTAGATTTGGAGTGATAATATCCCGGCGTGGGTTAGTAAAACCCCAAGCTATGCTCTTACTCTATTTTTAGCCATTTTTGATGTCAAGGTCACATTCGGCATCTTTCATACGAGTCCTCATCACTCGAAAAAAATACAAATCCCAAATTGGATCCTCACATCTCGAACAAATCACGAAACCACACATGGATTCCTATACGTTAATAGATCTCAGAATCACACATAGATTCCAACATCCTGAATAGATCACGAACCACTTTATGTGTCGAGCATCTTAAATAGATCTCGAATCTCCATACAGATCATTGAATCTCGAACTGATCCATTTCCAAGAGATAGAACACGTATCTCAGGCTTGAAGTGGTTTTCGATACGTAAAACACTTACCGATCCCGGTCTCTCTAAGACTGAATCGATGAATTTTTTTCATTCAATGATAATGAGAAAGATTGCATGTGGAAACCAAGTCTCGTAAAATTATAACATTTCTGATATTTTCATCTCACACTATCCCTCGATCAAGAGTGAAATCGGTAGGTTAGAGCACTATTGCTTATATCCCTACAAGAACATCAGTCTTAATTCCAATAGACAAACAAGCCTACCTCATAGGCTTTTAGTGCTAAGTATATTAATAAACATTTTCCATATACTAAACAAAGCACGATCAAGACACACAAATCATGATCAAGTCACATAAGCGGCTTCTAATCCCCTTTTTGTTTAATTAATCTTTTATTAATTAAAACCATTTTTATCAGTAAAGCTTCTTTTATCTAATAAACCATTGTTTATGAATTCCTACTATGCATTGTACTCTTTCAATACTTCAAAAAGTATTCATATACTTATCTCAAATGGTATAAGTATATTCACAAATTATTAGCAAGGTTTCTTACTTATAACCTTTACCCTTTTTATACTTCAAAAAGTATGCATATACTTATCGCAAATGGTATAAGTATATTAACAAATCATTAACAAGATTTCTTACTTAACTTTTACTTTTCCTATACTTCAAAATATCCATTTTAAGTACTTAAGTACTTTCACAAATCCATTCAAAAGGTTTAAGGCTAATGTTACCTAAACATTATCACTACAAACTCAAAACCATTTCGCTTATGCTTATCTTTAAAACATTCTTTTAAAGATCTATTTACATCCCTAAGTATAATTGAAAAGGGTTAAAGACGAATGTGATTAAGACACTGTCACAACGAACCCAAATCATTTTCCTACTTGTTACTATCTTTATAACATCCTTTTAAAGATCTAAGTTCAATAATAAGTTAAGTTCGATAGTCGATTAATCGATTATCTAGTTATAACAGTTGCTTATACAATCAATGTTTGTATACTTAACTCATTTCCGACATTCCCGACTTAACTATTCCTTATTCAAGAGGGAAGCCTGGTAGGTTAGAGCTCTATTGCTCCGTCCCTACTTGAAATCAATCTTTAACTCTAAGAAAATACCTACTTCGTTGGCTTTTAGCGTTAAGCAAAGTAAATTACTTTTTTTAAACAAGTAAGTAAACAATAAGATTAACACGTTTTCGACATTTTAGCTTATACTATTCCTCGTTCAAGAGTGAAGCCAGGTAAGTTTGGGCACTGGTTGCTCCAAGCCTTGCCTAGACACCTCATTCTTGAACCTCACGAAAGACAAGTTTACTCGTAGGCTTATTAGTATTAAGCATAGTCAATCACCTTTGTCAAAACTTATATATATATATATATAATAATAATACTTTAGAAATACTTTTAAATAGGTTTTAAATATCTATGTAAAATATTACTTGAAATTAACCAATTTAGAAGTTTGATTAAAAGCATGTTTTACATTTTGCAGCACTTTACTTTCAAAATTCATAAATAATCATTTAGACTATATTTAAATTTCTATTCTTTTTTCATACTCAAATACATTTTATAAGAATTTCCACAAAAAGATTTTATAAATAAAAAATTTAAAAACCATTTAAATCACGGAAAACTAGCCAAAACGTAGCATTTTAAACACTTAAAACTATAAGCGACTTATTACAACATTTATAAGTGCTATTAAAAGTCCTTGTTACAACAACATTGAAAAGCACCATCTTTGCGACAGTTTTAACCACTTAAACAAATGATTTAAGACTTGAAAATTTTAAAGTAAGTACTACCATTAGGGTAAAACTCCTAAGAATATCTTTTCAAATATTTAAGGGATTCCGAAGTGTACTTATAATGACTATTCTCGTTTCAAATATTTATAATGACTATTCTCGATTCAAATATTTATAATGACTATTCTCGATTCAAATATTTATAAAAATTCCTGAAAATAAGGGATTCCGAAGTGTACTTATAATGACTATTCTCGTTTCAAATATTTTTAAACTTACTTCAATTTAACACATTAGTTAAACAACCATTTAAAAATCAAGTCAAGGCCATGCCACATATTTAAGAGGGTAATAGAAGTGAGGTTATACAATATGAAGTTGTAATTTGCTTTCAAAAGCAAGAGGGGTCCAAAGTTTATAACTTTACTTAGTTAATGTCACTTTAACTTTATAATTCAAACACACACATATATATACACAATATATACTTAAGAGATAGTGAGATAACTCGCTTAGATCTATGCCTAACCTAAGCATAAAGCTACAAGAACCACCTCTTTCCGTAAACACAAGCCTAAAGGTCCAACCTTTAGCACTTCCAAACCAACGCCACCTTCCTCCTCCTCCTCCTCCATGCTCACGGCCCATCCAAGACTCCCCTCTTACTTTCACTACCTTCCACTTCTTACTCGCTAATCATACCTCTCATGATGTCTTAGGCCCAAAGTCAAAGTTTAAAAGCGATTAGAGAAGATTTGGTTAACTTTTGAAAAAGTTAGAAAGTAATTAGTGGATTAGTGCTTAAGCACTTCCACCATTTTCAACCCTCCTACTTCATCTCAAGCTTAAGAATTTATTTGTGATTATTAAGTGAACCCCTCCCATCTATTTATAGGCTTCAAGTGGTGAAGCATAAGCTTACTCTTACCCCCTTGGAATGCTTACCTCCCATCACATCTATTTTACATTTGCTTAACACTTAAGCATTTCCATTTATGCTTACTTTTTACTTTATGTCACTTCTCCTTTAGGCTAATTACTATTATACCCTTACCATAATATCTCTTATCCTATAGGAAGCTTCTATGACATTCCAAGCTTGTGTGAAGAGGAGAGTGTTTGATTAGTGGCTAATGTGTTCATTAGATATTAGCTTAAGAGTTAATTATTTGCATTTTTGCTCATTTTCCTTATTTGCTCATTTTCCAATTTAGTTAGCCATAAAAATGAAATATTTTTAGTTGCTAATTATCTCCATAATAATTGCTTATATATGTGTAAAAATTTTGAACAACTTTCGTAGAGAAAATAGTTGTTTATCTATAAAACGATTTTCAGTCATATTATCAATATTTTTCCAAAGTATATATTTTTTTAAACATTTTTTCGAAACAAGTTTACCATCATTACTTATGATTTAAAAGGAGGTTAGAAAGTTTATTAAATCATTTTAATAACATTTAATCCAAGATTCAAATATTTAAATATTTCAGATATTTAAATACGAAGTGTCCAAAATTCCGGATCGTTACTTGAGTCACACAATCGAAATGAAGAATTCTCCTTTGACCATACAATTTAGTTAATTTGCAATTGGTAGAAATTAATTAAATTGATTAATATTTATGAAATATTTTTATAAAATTTGATTTTGGTTTGATGGATAAATATTATTAAATATATTTATAACAATTATAAATATATCAATCGGTATACGATATCGACAAACGTTAAATTGGATTTAACTGAATAATATTTTATTTAGGCTCTAAATGGGTTTAAAGCCCATTAAGAGGCCTGGTTTGTTTGGCTATTATAGGGTTATAGGCAAATAAAAAAGATAGCCTAGAGGATTTGAATGGCTCGGATGGAAAGAGAATGAGGAAAGATTAGATCCTAACTTTTCTACTTCTCTTCCTCTATATAAAGATCTCTACCCTCATCTTTTGCTAGACTTTTTGAAGCCTACAAAACTGTCCTAGATCTGGCTAAAATTAGTCTTCCCTGACCTTAATTAATAAGTTCAAATCAAATAAAGTCAAGTGATATTCATCGTTACAAGGTGTATTCATAGGCATTGGATATAAGGTATATTTCTAATCTATTTATGAATATCAATGCATATATATAATAATTATGCCATATTATATATATTATTAGTTGGGTGACAATTTGAATATATAAATATATTATCACTATTAGATTGGTTGTATGTTTATAATTTTATATTAAAAAGATTTCTGTCATTTATATATCTTTAAGAGACATGGCTCAATTAATTAAACGAATTTTTATTATTTTACTAATTAATATACAATATTTAATAATACATATAACCTTTGTAAATTTAATATTACATTTTACTACATGCAAAATGTGATTTTATAATTTTATATAATTAGTATTATATGTACAAATTTTTTGTCAAAGGTAAAATAATATATATATATATATATATTGTTATTTTAAATTAATAATACGCAAATTATTTATTTTAATTGATATATTTTATATCGAATATATTTTATATTTTATAAAATTAAATTATTATCAGATAAACTTTCCACAAAATAAAAAATGTTATTTATTATTTAAAATATTTTAAAATTAGCTGAATATTAAAATAATTTTTAAATTAGTTTTTAAGTTTAAAATTATATTTTAAATATTAAAACAACAAAATATCACTTAGATTTTTTACAAAAATTTTAAAATTCAAAATATGTTTCTAAATTAATTTTATATTAAATTTTAAAACAATATCCATTAGGATATTGATTTAAAATACATTTTAAAATTAAAAAATTATTTTTTTATTGTGCGCAACATCTTATATGTATATATATTCAAATACGTATATCCTTATATATTTTAAATGTTTTAATATATATATATATATTATTTATATGCATATATGTAAATATATATATATATATTAAATATACATATATTAAAAAAATTCATACATACATATATTGCTCTTGACTTTAAATTTTTTATTTTAATATAATTTATAAATATTTTAAAATATACATATACATACTTGTAAATTAAAATGTTAATATTCTATGTATATGTTTATATATGTATTTATATAAAGTTATTTAAATAAAACATTGTTTGTATATGTTTACATATATATAATTATAATATTTTGAATATATAAATTAAATTATATAAACATACATTTGGACAATATATTTGTGTACTAGACGAGCTAACATGTATTTTGTAGTGCAAACCATAGCACTTATACACGGGCATGTTATACCTTGCACGAATTGCAATCTTTGTGTGTGTGTGTGTATGATACACATATGTTTATAAAATGTAATAATAATTATATAAATAAAACTATATTATAAATTTACATAAAACAATGGTTTTATTTAAAAGAAATTTAGAAATGTTCTAAATAAATTAGACTTGATAGGCCCAATAAAGATCCAATATGCAAAAAAAATCTGAAATTCACCGATAACTTCAACTGTGGGCTGGCCTAGTTCCAACAGTGACTTTGTCGCGGACAAGGTAAAGGCTTATACAAAGACCTAGGTGGGGCATTGCTTGGCAAAGAAGGCTTCCTGCCAAGGTTACTATCGGCGAACAATGATAAAAGATGCAATGGACTATGTCAAGAAATACAACTGATGTCAGTTATTCATCTAGATCCCTAAATCTTCTCCAAACCTTCTAACCACCATAACATCCCCTTTGTCATTTGATGCCTGGGGCATTGACCTAATCGAAAAGCTCCCCAATTCTAAAGAGGGTATAATCAAGCCATCGTCATCATCGACTACTTCATAAAATGGGTTGACGCAGAGCCCCACACATGGGCCACATCGCCCAAAATTATAAATTTTGTAATCAAGATGGACTTCCAAAGAAGATCATCATAGACAATGACACACGGTTCGAAAGCAGGCTGTCCCAAGGTTTGTGTGAAAGGAATGGGATCGAGAAGTGTTTCTCCTCAATTTCCCTTCCACATGCGATTGGGTAGGTTTGGGCCATGAGCAAAACCATAAAGTCAATGTTAAAGAAACGCCTTGTTAAGGCAAAAGGAAATTGAGCCGAAGACCTCTCACTCGTGCTTTGGACATATCAGATATCAACTCGAGTGTCAACTAGGCACTGCTCATTCTTCTTAGCCTAGGGTATGAATCCATGCTACCTATCTAATTTTACATCCCATCCCCAGGGCGCCCGACTCGTTGAAAGTGACTAAGGATTGTGGAATATGGAATATTAAATAAATTATCTACTTATGCAGAATGTATATGTAAAATAAAGTAATAAAATAAATGACACCAGAGATTTTTATACTGGTTCGAACTTCCCGTTCTACGTCCAGTCCCAGACTCTTGGAATTTAACTATCAACCCTCACTTAACCCAGAGCAACAGGTATTACACTGCCTGAACAATCGAACAGGACTTCAACCGCCTAAGCAACGGAATAGGACTTCAACCGCATGAGCAACTGAACGGGACTTAAATAATACAGAGAATTATCTTGACTGAATGTGCTCTTTTAACAGCACAGATAAGTCTTTAGAGTACACCCATCCTATAATCTTTTCCTTTGTGGTATATCGTGTAGTTCGTGAAGACGGGATGTTTATTAAATCACTAATGAAGTATTCTTGAATGAACAAGTGATCCGAATGAAATATTGAATGCTTAAAGTTCAAATAGCAAGATATATTAGAAAATAAGAATAAGAATTAGTGAGTAAAATAATGGAATTCATGGCTATTTATAGAGGTTTAAGAGTTGTATTCTTTCATAAAAGATAGCCATGAAAAGATATGGAAGCAACTCTTGAATCAAGAGTTCTTTCTGTTCATTGAAATGAAGTGTCTTTTGAAAAATTAGCCATTATGAAGATTCAGCCGTCTGAATGGAGCAACTCAGCCAGCTGAATTGATTTAAAATCAAAACAGCAAGGAATTAGTGTAAACATGACACAATTCAGCCGACTGAAATAGCATGGTCAGCCGTCTGAATATTCAAATTAATTTGTGCACATGCACAATATTCAGCCGACCGACTCATGCCATTTAGCCGGTTGAGTTTAGTGTTTTCTGACTTATGTAAATGTGTTTTAAAAAACTTTATATTGTGTGTGCGTGCATATACCACTTCGGAGAGATTTTAACATATATTTACTACTAAACTCAGACCTTAAACTTAATACTTTGCTGAAGCTTCAATCCGGAATCTGGTCTGCAAATTGTTAAACTATTTATCGAGTAAAAAAATATCATCTTCTGCAAGTTTGGTTAGTTCATATAATATTTACTTATATAGTTGTCACAATCAAAACATCAAAAGTCTAGGTTCTAACATTCTCCTCCATTTTGATGATGACAACTGTGTAAGTTTTTTTTAAATATATAGAGTAATTTTCTCCCCCTGACTGAATACTCCCCCTATCAATCTTATTCTCCCCTTTTGTCATCGACAAAAAGGAAAAATAATTGATATAAGAAATAAAATAGACAAATATTTAACACAGACATATAAACACATAGACATGATAAACAAATAAACATTTCACACAGAAACTTCACATAGAAAATGAGCTAAATGATTGAAGAAAATATCACAAACACATAAACATCATAAAAACATGTCTTAACCACACAAAATACAACACATTGTCACGAATTAATTATCATAGGAACACAACAATTAGTCAAATAGTTTAGATAATAAAAAGCATACCAACTCATTCGTTGCTACTTTCTTCTTCTTCCTCTCCTTCTTCTTCCGAGGTTGTCCAAGAAAATGGTGCCGGATTTTCAATAATAACCGTTGAAGTGGATCCGAAACAAGAAACTTTTTCCCAAATTTTATTTAGGAAACCTTTTATCGAGTTTAGCTTTTTGTTTGCTTTAGAAACGGTTCTTCTCAACATTAGCAAAACGTTGATTGACTTTGCTTTGATTCTGGGATAACGTGACATGAGCTTGCTTAGGAGGCACGTCAATATTTAGCTCATGAATTTCATCGTCCTCTTCTTCTTGTTGAGGAACTTGAGAAGAGGAGGCAATATTCGTCTCTCGAGGTTGCGGAATTCCATAATTACGGTTTGCGACCCATTCTTGAAACTAATGATTTGTTGAATTTCGAGACGTTTAGGAAGACCAATTAGACTAAGGGTTTTGGAGTTAAGCTCACCTATAGTCATGAAGTCGAAATCGGGCAGTGGAACTCCAAAATTTTGTAGAATCCGCATTATGTAAGCTCCATAATGAATGGTTTTGTAGCTTCATCATTGCTCACATCGCCTTTGCCGATGATATATCCTTTGGAATTATCTCCAAATGTGACAGATCCCCCATCTGAGTAGATAATGTTAGTCAGCATATCTTTGTTTCTTGTCATATGTTTTGAGCAACCACTATCAAGTATCCACTTTCCTCTCTTCTTAGTTGGTACCTGCAAAAAATATAGAGATGACATTGGTACCCACTTTTTATTAGGGTCCTAAGAGTTAGGTCTTAGGAAGCCAAACCCAAGAGGGTTTAGAGTTCCCTTTATAAGTAAAATTTTCATTTTTATGAACGGTATTTATAAAAGTCTTAATATACTTATTTCTAGTCAAATTATTATTAGTTTTTGGCACCCAAATCTTTATATTTTTTGTGGTGTAACTGTCCTTCTTTTTAGTGAAAACCTTTGGTTTTGGTTTTGCTTTTACAAATTCTTATGTATATTGAAATTTTTATATAGTGAAATGTTTCTCTTTGAACTAGATTTGAGGAATTTGTATATCCTAAACCTTTCTTACTAAAAGAGGTTTGAGTGTTATTAATAATTTTAGAAAGATTTTCTCTACCTTTATTAAAGTTAGAAAAAAATTTAGTAATATTTTCTAACTCGGTTTTGCGACTAGTATTGTGTAATTCAAGAAATTTGACATTAGATTTTAAATCGTGATTTTCTGCAACTAATGTCATATTCTTTTCATTTTGAACTTCAATCTCATTTGATAGCATAGTGAGTTGAGAAGATACATTAGATAAAGATTCTTGATTTTTGACAAGTTCTTCTTCTAAGATTTTCTTTTCATCTCTGAGCATATCAATTTCTATTTCACCCCTGTTTAGTTTTTCTAAAGCATCTTTATATTTTCTTTTAACATCTTTTAGTTTATCCAATAATTCTGAGTTTATATCAACTAAATCATCAAAGGTTAGATCATTACATCATCAGTTGAAGCCATAAAGCACACAATGGCTTGTTCGGAGTCACTGTTGATGAGGAAGACAATTCTGAATCATCCCATGTAACAGAGAATGCTTGCTTCTTCTTATATTTTTCCCTTTTATTCTTGTATCTGTCTTTCTTTCGATCAGGACAGTCCTTCTTTATGTGACCCTTTTTGTGACATTCATAGCATTCGAGATTTGAAGCAGATGGTTTGTTGGTGTTCTTATTATATCCAAATTTATTGATCTTTCTAAATTTCAATAAATTTCAAAAACTTTTTGAAATTTTTAGCTATAAATGCCATGTCATCTTTGTCCAAATTGGAGTCTTCTTGTTCAGCTTGGATGTTATGGTCTTTCTGTCTTGGGCTTGATCCCTTTTTGCCTACATGTGTAACTTTAGCTATGGAATCCTATTAACTCTTCAGGTTTTATGGTAGAAAATATCGTTAGCTTCTTCTATAGCTAAGACTTTCTGTTCACATTCATCTGTTAAAGAGTTTAGGATTTTCGAGACAATATCAAAATCAATGTATTTTTCTCTTAGTGCCAATAGTGAGTGATATATATCTTGAAATCTAGAATACGTTTCATTTATAGTCTCATCCTGTTTCATTCTGAAATTTTGAAACTGATTTTTAAGCATAGAAATCTTGCTTTGTTTAACTTTGTTTTTTCTTTCATGTGTAACTTTAAGAGTTCACCAAATTCCATAAGCTGTTGCACACATGCTAACTCTATTAAATTCATTCTTATCTAAAGCACAAAATAGCATATTCATGGCTTTTGCATTTGAGGTAGCATCTAACTTTTGTGTGTTTGACCATTGTGCATATGGTTTGGTTGGTATAATATATTCTTCTTGAGTTATATTCCAAGTGTCATATCCGTTTGCTTGCATATAAATTCTCATGCGAGTAGACCAATAATTATAATTAAAACCATTAAATAGTAGTGGTCGTGCAGTGGATTGACCTTCAATGAAACTAGATGAAGCGGTATTTTCCATATTACTTGATTATCAAAAAAAACTTTGTTATGGTTTTATGATGACCTTGCTCTGATACCAAGAAAAAATGACTAAGGATCGTGCAATATGGAATATTAAATAAACTATCTACTTTTGCAGAGTGGAAATGTAAAAGTAAAGTAATAAAATAAATGACACCGGAGATTTTTATACTGGTTCGAACTTCCCATTCTACGTCCAGTCCCAGACTGTTTCTGGAATTTAACTATCAACCCTCATTTAATCCGGAGGAACAGGTATTACATCGCTTGAGCAACCGAACAAGACTTCAACCGCCTAAGCAACAGAATAGGACTTCAACCGCCTGAGCAATTGAACAGGACTTCAATAATACATAGAATTATCTTAACCGAATGTGCTCTTTTAATAGCACGGAAGAGCCTTTAGAGTACACCCTTCCTATAATCTTCTCCGTTGTGGTATATCGTGTAATTCGTGAAGACAGGAAGTTTATTAAATCACTAATGAAGTATTCTTGAATGAACAAGTGATTAGAATGAAATATTGAATGCTTAGAGTTCAAATAGCAAGATAGATTAGAAAATAAGAATAAGAATTAGTGATTAAAACAATGGAATTATGGCTATTTATAGAGGTTTAAGAGTTGTATTCGTTCATGAAAGATAGCCATGAAAAGATATGGAGGCAACTCTTGAATCAAGAGTTGTTTCTGTTCATTGAAATGAAGTGTCTTTTGAAAAAATAGCCGTTATGAAGATACAGCCATCTGAATGGAGCAACTCAGCCAGCTGAATTGATTTAAAATTGAAACAGCAAGGAAATACTATAAAAATGGCACAATTCAGCCGGCTGAAATAGCATGATCAGCTGTTTGAATATTCAAATTAATTTGTGCACATGCACAATATTTAGCCAGTTGACTCATGCCATTCAGCCGGCTGATTTTAGAGTTTTTTGGCTTATCTAAATGTTTTGAGAAACTTTATATTGTGTGTGCGTGCATATACCACTTCGGAGAGATTTTAACATATATTTACTACTGAACTCAGACATTAAACTTAATACTTTCCTGAAGCTTCAATCCGGAATCTGATCTGCAAATTGTTAGACTATTTATCGAGTAAAAACAATACCTTCTCCTGCAAGTTTGGTTAGTTCATATAATATTTACTTATATAATTGTCACAATTAAAATATTAAAATTCTAGGTTTTAACACTCATGACCCCGAGTAAAATGAAGAATTGCTAAGGCTTAAGCTCGATGCTTTAAAAGAAAGTACAACAAAGGTAAAGCTTCACACCGAGGCATACAAGAGAAAGATATCCAAAAATTACAATGCAAGGGTAAAGCTCAGCCAATTCATCGCCGGCGACACAATTCTGCACCCGGTCTTTACAAATATGAAAAACCCATCCAAAGGACCAAACTAGGATGGCCCATACTTAATCATCGCTGCACATCCCAACGGTGCCTACCGCCTCACATACCCAGACAACACCTAAAACAACCCACCATCTAAGACGTCCCGATTCCCATATAAAATGACACAGACATCACGGACCTCACCGATGGCCGATCATTTTAAAGTAAAATATAAAACATGTAATAGAGCTATGTATAATATTCCACTCTATTGACCTATCGGAGTACATCTAAAATGAAGAGAATGAAATAGGGGGCTAGACATACGTTTGGTGAGTGGAACACATTATATAAGTGTGTAATACTAATAAGCTAATAAAGCAACCCTTATACCTGAAAACCATACCTTAACCTATGCCACCCACACCCAAAAAATCAGCTAAACATAATATAATACTACAATTACATCATATGCTAAGGTCTCACTAAAATCTTGCTCTTGCTTAACAACATACCTACGGTTTGCCCAAAATCTCAAATTGCTATCATCGAATCATATATTAAGGGTTCAGCACTTCAGCTACACTACTGATGTGTTACCCCGCCTTTTGGTCAAGGTCGGGATATCAACAAATTGGCTAGAAAGAATGGATATCAAGATTGGAGTCCGATTGGAAATAAGGCTGTGATCGATATCATCAAAATTTGACCGAGCTCCAATCAAGACGGGATCGATTGGGAATAATGAACAAGGCTAGGAAAGACCACATTTCAAATTTCAAGTCAATCAGAGTTCATATGCTCAAGATACGATCGATGCGATCCAAGGAAATCAACTCACACGCATCCGTCTATTCGTATCCATCATTTCGCATCCATCTATTCGTATCCATCACGTTATCTGTTGTTCGTATCCATCACGTACACTCAACTTTGTGTCCACTCGGCCTGGTTCTACTTCGTATCGATCAAATTGGTTCAACTTCGTATCGATCAATTGGAGTTCACACAGCTCGTATCGATCGATCAACGATTGATACAAATAAAACATCAAATGAACGATACAAAAACAACCTCCAGCTATCGATACGAACAAGACAGTTCCGATCGATACGAACAAGACTCAATTAGATCGATACGAACAAGATGCGTCCTAATGAAAGACTTAGTCACTCGGCACAAAAAGTGGATCGATCCGAGGAGTTAGCACCACGTCAACATGCTGGGATGTGCTTGGATTGATGCGAACTGATCGATACGAGCAGCATCGATGCGAAGAGGACATCAATCAGAAGACCCACACTCGTATCGATCATAACTCGCAACCTACAAGTCCAAATGCTACCAAATTTTCACAGGAGCTTGCGTACATCCTCGGCAACACTCACAATCGATCTCGACTCAATTGGATGAAGTTTTGATCGATACGAAGCTCGTTCGTATCGATCCCAGACAGTGAGCAAATCACATAAGATCGATCACGTGGGCCCACTCACGTGCAAGAAGATGTCTCCCGGGATCTGAGCGAGATATTTGCAGCCTACGCCTATAAATATTAGCCTAAAACCTACAGAAAGGGGATCTTTGGCTCTTCGACGTCCAGACTCCGTTGGAATCATCACTGCACTTCAATTGTATTGTTGTAATCGGTCATAACTCATTGTAACCAGCGAACAAAAATTAATAAAGCAGCAACTCTTCAAAGTGGACGTAGGCCGGAGATAGCCGAACCACTATAAATCTTATGTCTTTACTGCATTCCTTTTAAATTTTGAGTGTTCTTCACATTTATTTTCTCTACATATTTGCTATTTGTAATCTGTGATTGCGAACGAGTGCGTTCATCTGCATTTGGGTGTTTGTGACCAATTTTGGCACAAACACGATGTTATGTTGCAAAATCAAAATTTGAGGACTTGGCTCTTCGGATATGATATATTTAGGACTCAACTCCCAAGACTATCACGTATTGAGGACTTAGCTCCTCAGACAATCACATATTGAGGATTCAGCACCTCGGACCATCATATATCAATGACTCAGCTTCTTAGATAATCGTAAATTAAGGACTCAACTCCTCGAACTATATTGAGGATTCGACTCCCTAGACTATGGTATGTTGAAGACTCAACACGTTGGACTAACATATCGCCAAATACTAACCATGTGGTAGCGACCCGCAGTTCCGTACCAAATCGACCATAATTTACATCAGCTCAACTCAAATTGGACGGAAATACAAATCTTTAGGAGAATGACGATTTCTGATCAAGAAACCAGATCTGAGTCCGCACTAGGAAGTCGGGTGGACGATACTAGTTCGGAAGTGAAATTGTGTGATCGATTGAGCGATCAAATGTGATATTGCGTACAGATGATATATGTACATCGTACAGGCTTAAGTAAAACAAATGTTGAAAATTTGTAAAGGAAAGTATAAAATGACTTTGGAATTGTGATTGAAAATTATTGCTTAGTAGGATATACAGGTGTATAAAAGCAATGGATAAATTGAGATTTTGATTTTAGAAGATAAATTTAATGGCCCGACAAAAGGTATGTATTTGAATTTCTATATGAAATTTGATTGGGTTTTTGATCCAGCCACTTGGCTTTTTGTTTTCTTTTTGAGATTGGAAGGCCGTAGAGCCATTTTGTAGTAGTACCGAGCTAGCCGCGCAAAGGAGACGCTGGCGAAATTTTTCGAAAATTTAGAGAGTTAGAAAAATTTTGAGAAAATTTTGATAATTCAAAATTTGAATGGATAAGTAAGTGGTATGGGTTGAACTTATGAATAAGTTTGGGAAGTTAAAGGATGATTAGTGTATCATTAATAAAAGATTGTTGGGTATTGTTAAAACTGTTTGAATTTGGGAAATAGTTAATGGGGATTGAATCATTCTTCCTAACTAGTAATTTCGGGGACGAAATTCTTTTAAGGGGGGAGGAATGTGACGACCCTGAATTTTTAGACATTTGAAACGAGAATATTTAATTAATTTTAAATATTCAAAGGTTAATTATTAACTTTAATTTCAAATATAATTATTTATTGTATAATTAATTGTTAAATTTAATTATCGGAATTGGGTGAATTTATTGGATCTGGAATTTTAAGCCGGTTAAAAATAATTTGAAGGCCTATGAAATTTATATTGATGATACTGAAAATAATATAAGAGTTCGAATTGAATTTAACGATGATTCGTTCAGCTTTGAAAATTTTACTTGTTTAAATTGAATCTAAAAATAGCCTTTCGGGGCACAGTCTCGGAATTCGACGAAACTAGTCCCATTGGATCCATAATATTTATTTATTATCAGGTTCCAAATTTTGTAGCATTCGGAGTTATCGTCTGATCATACAATAAGTAAACGCGATGGAAATTATCCTGAAATTTAAAATAACGCTGGTTCAAGAAGCTTTCCTTATATTATATTGTTGAGCCTTGCGTTGGAAGCCAAAAGAAACAAAAATAATATAAACCAAACAGCCGAGAAAAATCTCGAAACCATTTCCTTGTTCGTTCAAATTCGAGAATCATGGCCTATAGAAGAAAAAAATCTGTTTACTTCGAAGTTACAGCTCAATAACACTCTCCTTGTTTACGATGCTGGAACCCAAAAAGAAAATAACCAGAGTTTCAAAAATCAACGCCTTTGAAATCTCATCGCTGCATACTTGGTATTCCATCAGCCATCGCGGCTCATCCTTGCCTCCTACGCGATATTTCTGCTGCTGATTCGAAGTCGAGCCATTATCGGGAAGCTCGAGCGCGAGTTCTTTGGAGAAGTTTGGGCAGCACGATTTGGGTTCGTCGATTTGGGGGGGTCGAGATCGTGAGGTAGAGTCGCGAGATGAAAGGGTTGATCGAGTATACAAATCGTGGGGTGCGAGCATCACTCGGCAGTGGTCGAGCTGCTACTAGGGCTCTCGCGATAACCTAAGGGAGGCGCGAATTCCAGATCGCGTGCGACGTTTCGGGGAGGGGGAGCGAGCAGTGTTCTGGCGACGAAATGAATTCCGGTCGATTGTGAGCTCGTCTCTGGCAAGTGTGGAGGCGAAAACAGGAGGCAACTGGACGCGATTTAGGGCAGTGGGGCTGCATCGCTGGAGCAGGTGGGCGCCTCAGTTCGTGAATTTGGGTTTTGGAATCTCGAGGTCGCGATGTCGAGGAGGTTGGGGATCGAGTTCGCGTGAGGGCGACGAGCTAGTTGCGAGTGGCGGCAATGCAACGTTGGTCTCGTGCTCGGGTGACGTCGCTAGGCTGGAATTTTCGCTTCAGTAAGGTAGAGGTATTCGTTTTTTTTCTCTAATAAATTTCTCAGTTAAATTTTATTTAAATTTAATTATATTTGGATAATATAGAAGAAATATTATTTACAGTAGGATACCACCATTCTGTTCAAACTTCAGTAAGTACATATATACATAGGCTGAAATGGAATTTTATTTTCTTAGAATTTAATAAAATATGTATATAATAGAGATTTACAGATTTAGAAAATAAATATTGAGTTTGTTCCATAAATTTACTTGATCTATTTTAGTTACTAAGATAATCTATGAGAAGGGAAAATTGGGTTTAAATTAAATTATGGGTTAAAATAAATAAGTAAATGTTAATTTATTTTTAGATTTGATTCAAGTATTAATAAACTATATATTGATATTCAAGGTCTAAAATCAAGAGGAAAACAGTCAGGATTGGATCGAAATGGCAAAATAAGATAAAGGTGAGTTAATCTCACTCAGTTAAATTTAAATTTAAATGGTTAGATTTAAATAATTTATTGGATGATTGATTTGATTTGATGTGATATATATAGAAGTATATACCAATATATACATATTGGCATATGTATATATTTGAGTTGTTGATATTCCCGCATTTATATAGCGGATGAGACCCTATGCGCCGCATAATAGCGGATGATATTTTATAAACCCATATACCGCGATATTCCACCTCGAAGTGGAATTGGTATTGTGCTAACGTCTGTGGATGCAGGGAAACAGGTTGGAGGGATCCAACTGGATTCCTCAAAATATTTAATTTTGTTTAAATATTCTGTGATATGATTGTTGATATCCTGTGATGATTTATATTGGATAATCTGGTTGGATTGAATTTCCCAGTATAATGAGTTATCAAAAGAAATTGAATTGGATTTTTGGGAAGAAATAAAAGAGTAAAATTCAAGTTAAATAATTCTAGTGAATGCGAATAAAGTAAATGAGGAATTGTAAAAGAAATAAAGAAATTTCTAAATTCGAACAAATATGGGAAAAGAGGAATTTGAATTTAACAGGGAAGAAATAAATCTTTAACTAAAGTGATATTATTTAAATTATAAAAGGATTGATTTTATTGAAATTTAAAGATTTAATTTAATTAAAATATTAATTGAAGAAGTTTGGAAATCCGAAATTTGTATTTTAGTTAAAAAGGTTTCCACTCATCATAAAGAACTAAAAGATGAAAGTTAATGTATTTGAAATAATTGAAGTAAATAGGGAAATTTATTTCAAAGTAAAGTAAAATGGAAATCAATTGGAAATTGATTTAAGTGTTTAAAAACTTGGATTTTTTAAAGAGAAATAAGATTTTGGAGAGATAAACTGGGTTTATAAAGTGAAATGAAATATCAGTGGATATTTGAAAATATAAATTCAAGGTGGGAATTTATAAAAGAATATGAATTGGTTTAAAAATAAATGTTGATTTATTTTTAAAGGATGTGAAGAGAAGTGTATTTCCTTGGATTGCCAAGTACGTTTTTTCAAAGCAATTTTAAATATAAGTTAAAAGTTTTAATTTGTGTAAAAAGGGCATGTTTTAGGAAATTGATATTTTTCTAAAGGTTAATTTCCAAAGTAGTATTTTCAAAAATCTATTATTGTAGTAATTATATAAAGGTGATTTGGTATTATGTTTTTAAAAGAGAAAGTTACTTTATATTTATAAAGTGGTTTCATTTTAAATATTCCTTAAGTATACATTTTAGTAAAGTATTAAAAGTAGTTTTAAACTTCGATGTTATAAAGTATATTTATAATAAAGTGTTTTTAAATTATTATTTTTAAATCTAAAAGTATTTGGTACTTGGTGTTCCAGTGGAAATAAATATCTGGGAAATGTATTCCGTAAGCGGAAACTGTTTGAAATTGTTTTCAAATGAGCTTTGAAAATTTGGAAATATATCTTGGAAAGATATTTGGGCTAATAAATAATGTGGGAAATTATTTATTGTGTGATGGTTGCTTGTGGATGTTAATTGATAGTTAAATAACCGACTATCAATATTGGCCAAATGCGCTGATCGTTTCGAAGAGACCGGGATCGAGTTTCCGTATACCGGGATTCTAGGTCTGGAGACTCGAATACCACTTCGATTCGGTTTGTACGTTTCGTGTAACGTGTTCGGAGTCGAAGATGGAGCTGTGAAGTGCAAGGGCTAGTCGCTACTAATCCTGAGGATATTTCCAAAATGGATGTAGTAGGAATAGTGCCTTCGGTTCCGTTCGAACCCGGGACGGACTTGTATGGACGGATGCTTTCGTGACATCGTCAGGTGGACGATGGGCATTCTAAGGGATATGTTCTGAAAAGGTATCGTTTAGCCTCGAACCTCATCAACCGGGAATGACTGAAAATCAGGGGTTATGCAGCAAGGCTTCGTGGGTAGCCCCCACTTGAGAGTAAAGTCATCCCTGTTTAGATGTCCCTTTTATTTCGGCTTAGTGGTGCGGTTGCTGATCCCAACCGTGGGGTGATTTTATTTGGAATTATCCAGTAAGGGATGATTCCGGCCTTGTGTTGCAGGGGAGCGGGCGTACTCCTCGGTACTGTGATCTAGGCCACGTACTGTGACAGGTGGTACCCCAGTGCCTAGTCATTCGTTGGAAATCCATTCTCCCTACGTGCCTGTACGGTTTTGATTGTGCCCAACTATTGTTGAAATGTGAGATGCAAGCATTTCAGCTAGATTCTATTTTATTTTCTGTAGACACTATTATAATATCAGAGGATTTTGATATAAAGTGTTTTAGCTATCGTAAGGTAAAAACCCGACATGTTTATTTGTGGCGTGGTCTTACGAGATGCTTTTATTTTCAAAAGGATTTTTGAAACCTTAATAATCAATTGAGTGTGATTTTCTCACGCTGGTATTCCAGACTGACTCGGGTATTGTTTTATATGATGCTCGGGTCAGACCGAGTATTATAGGTTACAGGATATGATGCTGTGGATCTCAGGAGATGAGCTGGATGGCGAGACGTATCTCCCGTACTTGTTTATATATATATATATATATTCCGCTGTGTTGATTGTTGTACTCTGTTGTATTGAGGACATGATATGGTTATTGTCCAGTTGTATGTTATGTGTTCTCTGGTGTATACTCTGATGCTATATTATATAAAACTGATATAGTTTTGATTTGTGTAAAGATCTGTTAATATATATTATATTTTATTCCGCTGCGATGGTTAGATTCTGATTTTGTTTTCTATTTTTCTTCTTCTACCTCTTCTTATTAAATCAAATGGTTCGATTTTCCGGGTCTGGAAAGTCGGGTCGTTACAGTTGGTATCAGAGCTTAGGCTAGCGATAACTTTGGCTTTGGTGGGAATTTTGAGAGTACTAATAGATATGAGCGCGTATTTGTTAGTGAATATAAAATGGTTTTATATTGTGTTTGTTGATTTATTGAGTGGCATATGAACCTTCGTCGGCACAGTCTGTACAACTGTATCGAAGGGGTTTCTAAACAGTTGAATAGAACAGTTCGACACAATATTGTTTTAAATAGGGTGAATGAAATAATTTTGCCCAAATTATTTTGTATATGAAAGAAATAATTATTTGAATTTATTATGGTTATATATTTGGATGCTTGGTTGTTAGAAAATGACAATAATGAGTTAGTCTCATTATTGAGTAGAAATTGAAACTTATAACCTAAGTTGAAGAACAAATTTATATAACAAATGGAATTTGAGAATGTAGATCATAAATGAAATTTATAAATTGAGATAACCTTTATATACAAATGTGAATTACAAATGTGATTTATAATCAAATGAGATGAATTCATAAACAAATGAAATTTGTAAATGTAAATTGTAAATGTGACTTATAACTTGAAATAAAATGTGATAGAATTCCAGAGTAATGTTTGGATATAAAATTGAATGGATTTTGAATTTGAAGTTTTGGGAAAGGTTTAAATTCCTTTGGATTTAAAAATAGTTTTTAAAGGTTTTGGGGAAATAATGGTGATATTATTTCATGAATATTTTTGAAATTGAATTGAAATCTGGTGGGATTTGGGATTTAAAAATGTTTGAAATGTTTTAAAGTGATAAAAGCATTAAATTCTCTTTTGGGTCGCTGGAAAATAATTTCGGTGATGACTGCAGCATCATCGATGTCTATTTTCGAGTTTCCAAAGAGAAATTGCTACCAAACTGTTTTAAATTGGAAATGATTGTGAACTGGGTTGGTTTTGAAATTCAAAGGAAAAATTGTTTGGGAAAAAGCAGATTATTTTGGAAATTGGAATTTGATGTGATATACCAGATATGTATGAGTTATTTATGGATTCAAAATGGTTTTGAAATAAAACCGGGCAATTGGATTCTAGGAATTCTATTTAAAATATAAATGTGGAAATTTAATTGAATCAACAATATAAAGTATAGAATGAAGTTGATTGAAATAAGTAGGGAATGAAAGTTTAATTCTGGGATTATAATTATGAGATGAAAATAACTCAATGAGTAATATAAGTTGGTAGATAAAAGAGTTAGAGAACTTGAAGGTGAATGAATTGTAAAACTTGTATAAAATTGTATCCTAGAATTAAAATTTAATTCGAGTATATGAAGGTGAATAAAATATATTTGAATTTAACTTAAGATAAGTTAAATAAAATTGAGAATTGGAATTGAATTAAATGTAAATAAGATGAAGTCGAATTGAATTGGATATAAAGGTAATGTAAAATGCTTATAATTGTGTAAAGAAATTCATATTCTTAAGTTCTTAAGTGTAATAATTTGAAATTGATTATAAAGATGGAAATGGACTTAAATGAATAGTCCCAGATCTTAAGTAAGTAAGTTAAACTTATGAATAGAAATGAAATTGTAAGTCATAAATGGGAATTCATTTCTTTGAACCATTAAGAGTTATAATTTGAAATTGTAATTACCAAATGGAAACGACTAAGATGAGCAATCTTAATTTTTAAATAAATCCAAACTTGAATTATAAAATAAATTGAACATAAGAAAATTAAGTGAAGTGATATTTGGAATTAAAAAGCAAGTATTTAATTTTAACCAGCGGAGGAACTAATTTGATAATAAATTAGTTAATGAAATTGAATTGTGAGTTAATGGAATTGGATTAAAAGAGTGATGGTTTGGATTGCGAATGAAATCCAAATAAGTGAAAATAAATTGGAAATGACCTGGTTATTAATAAAATAATTCCAAATGAATTGAGTATGGAAATTAAAATTCATAATGATTGAGTGAATGAACCACTTATATTAAATAAATAAAAGGATGGAATTTGATTAAATAAAAATCAAATGAAAGATGGTAATAAAACTTTAAAGGGTTGGTTAAATGGAAAATAAACTTAAGTATTGACTTAAGTAAATGTTGAATGGAAACTGAACTCTGACAGAGGAGTGGTTTAAATAAGTTGAGAAATAGTTATTGAATGAATTAACTTGGATTGTTTTCGAGCTAAATAAAATTCAATTTTTGGAAGTTGGAGATGAATTGAATTTAAGAAAAAAATTGGAAATGAAGTAGTAAATTGAAGTAAGTTGAAATTCATATGAAATGGGAGTTCAATTTGAATATATACACTTCAGTGGTGAAGGAGTAAATAAATATAAGAAAAATTTATATTGAACTTAAGAATTGAAAAATGAAATTCTTAAGAAAATTTGTATTGGAAATATACTTAGTAATTTTGGAATGGGGAAAAAAAAATACTAAGTGAATAGTTGAATGAAGACTAAAACTGAAGTTGTGAAATGGGATAGTTGTGAATAAGTGGATAACAATAAAAAGGAATGTGAAATAAAAGAGAATTGATATAATTGGTAATCAATTGGAATTTATACGTAAGATGTACGTATATTATTTTATTCGCATAGCTATTTGGTCCAGATGTCGAACACAGAATTTTGAGATAGTTTTATCGATCCGAATCAGGATTTTTCACTCGATTTCGACGGCGAACCTGGATATGGATTGTTGATTGATTCTGGAAATTCTCTATCATAGTTTGTGACTATGCAAGGAGAATGACGATTTCTGATCAAGAAACCAGATCTGAGTCCGCACTAGGAAGTCGGGTGGACGATACTAGTTCGGAAGTGAAATTGTGTGATCGATTGAGCGATCAAATGTGATATTGCGTACAGATGATATATGTACATCGTACAGGCTTAAGTAAAACAAATGTTGAAAATTTGTAAAGGAAAGTATAAAATGACTTTGGAATTGTGATTGAAAATTATTGCTTAGTAGGATATACAGGTGTATAAAAGCAATGGATAAATTGAGATTTTGATTTTAGAAGATAAATTTAATGGCCCGACAAAAGGTATGTATTTGAATTTCTATATGAAATTTGATTGGGTTTTTGATCCAGCCACTTGGCTTTTTGTTTTCTTTTTGAGATTGGAAGGCCGTAGAGCCATTTTGTAGTAGTACCGAGCTAGCCGCGCAAAGGAGACGCTGGCGAAATTTTTCGAAAATTTAGAGAGTTAGAAAAATTTTGAGAAAATTTTGATAATTCAAAATTTGAATGGATAAGTAAGTGGTATGGGTTGAACTTATGAATAAGTTTGGGAAGTTAAAGGATGATTAGTGTATCATTAATAAAAGATTGTTGGGTATTGTTAAAACTGTTTGAATTTGGGAAATAGTTAACGGGGATTGAATCATTCTTCCTAACTAGTAATTTCGGGGACGAAATTCTTTTAAGGGGGGAGGAATGTGACGACCCTGAATTTTTAGACATTTGAAACGAGAATATTTAATTAATTTTAAATATTCAAAGGTTAATTATTAACTTTAATTTCAAATATAATTATTTATTGTATAATTAATTGTTAAATTTAATTATCGGAATTGGGTGAATTTATTGGATCTGGAATTTTAAGCCGGTTAAAAATAATTTGAAGGCCTATGAAATTTATATTGATGATACTGAAAATAATATAAGAGTTCGAATTGAATTTAACGATGATTCGTTCAGCTTTGAAAATTTTACTTGTTTAAATTGAATCTAAAAATAGCCTTTCGGGGCACAGTCTCGGAATTCGACGAAACTAGTCCCATTGGATCCATAATATTTATTTATTATCAGGTTCCAAATTTTGTAGCATTCAGAGTTATCGTCTGATCATACAATAAGTAAACGCGATGGAAATTATCCTGAAATTTAAAATAACGCTGGTTCAAGAAGCTTTCCTTATATTATATTGCTGAGCCTTGCGTTGGAAGCCAAAAGAAACAAAAATAATATAAACCAAACAGCCGAGAAAAATCTCGAAACCACTTCCTTGTTCGTTCAAATTCGAGAATCATGGCCTATAGAAGAAAAAAATCTGTTTACTTCGAAGTTACAGCTCAATAACACTCTCCTTGTTTGCGATGCTGGAACCCAAAAAGAAATTAACCAGAGTTTCAAAAATCAACGCCTTCGAAATCTCATCGCTGCATACTTGGTATTCCATCAGCCATCGCGGCTCACCCTTGCCTCCTACGCGATATTTCTGCTGCTGATTCGAAGTCGAGCCATTATCGGGAAGCTCGAGCGCGAGTTCTTTGGAGAAGTTTGGGCAGCACGATTTGGGTTCGTCGGTTTGGGGGGGTCGAGATCGTGAGGTAGAGTCGCGAGATGAAAGGGTTGACCGAGTATACAAATCGTGGGGTGCGAGCATCACTCGGCAGTGGTCGAGCTGCTACTAGGGCTCTCGCGATAACCTAAGGGAGGCGCGAATTCCAGATCGCGTGCGACGTTTCGGGGAGGGGGAGCGAGCAGTGTTCTGGCGACGAAATGAATTCCGGTCGATTGTGAGCTCGTCTCTGGCAAGTGTGGAGGCGAAAACAGGAGGCAACTGGACGCGATTTAGGGCAGTGGGGTTGCATCGCTGGAGCAGGTGGGCGCCTCAGTTCGTGAATTTGGGTTTTGGAATCTCGAGGTCGCGATGTCGAGGAGGTTGGGGATCGAGTTCGCGTGAGGGCGACGAGCTAGTTGCGAGTGGCGGCAATGCAACGTTGGTCTCGTGCTCGGGTGACGTCGCTAGGCTGGAATTTTCGCTTCAGTAAGGTAGAGGTATTCGTTTTTTTTCTCTAATAAATTTCTCAGTTAAATTTTATTTAAATTTAATTATATTTGGATAATATAGAAGAAATATTATTTACAGTAGGATACCACCATTCTGTTCAAACTTCAGTAAGTACATATATACATAGGCTGAAATGGAATTTTATTTTCTTAGAATTTAATAAAATATGTATATAATAGAGATTTACAGATTTAGAAAATAAATATTGAGTTTGTTCCATAAATTTACTTGATCTATTTTAGTTACTAAGATAATATATGAGAAGGGAAAATTGGGTTTAAATTAAATTATGGGTTAAAATAAATAAGTAAATGTTAATTTATTTTTAGATTTGATTCAAGTATTAATAAACTATATATTGATATTCAAGGTCTAAAATCAAGAGGAAAACAGTCAGGATTGGATCGAAATGGCAAAATAAGATAAAGGTGAGTTAATCTCACTCAGTTAAATTTAAATTTAAATGGTTAGATTTAAATAATTTATTGGATGATTGATTTGATTTGATGTGATATATATAGTAGTATATACCAATATATACATATTGGCATATGTATATATTTGAGTTGTTGATATTCCCGCATTTATATAGCGGATGAGACCCTATGCGCCGCATAATAGCGGATGATATTTTATAAACCCATATACCGCGATATTCCACCTCGAAGTGGAATTGGTATTGTGGTAACGTCTGTGGATGCAGGGAAACAGGTTGGAGGGATCCAACTGGATTCCTCAAAATATTTAATTTTGTTTAAATATTCTGTGATATGATTGTTGATATCCTGTGATGATTTATATTGGATAATCTGGTTGGATTGAATTTCCCAGTATAATGAGTTATCAAAAGAAATTGAATTGGATTTTTGGGAAGAAATAAAAGAGTAAAATTCAAGTTAAATAATTCTAGTGAATGCGAATAAAGTAAATGAGGAATTGTAAAAGAAATAAAGAAATTTCTAAATTCGAACAAATATGGGAAAAGAGGAATTTGAATTTAACAGGGAAGAAATAAATCTTTAACTAAAGTGATATTATTTAAATTATAAAAGGATTGATTTTATTGAAATTTAAAGATTTAATTTAATTAAAATATTAATTGAAGAAGTTTGGAAATCCGAAATTTGTATTTTAGTTAAAAAGGTTTCCACTCATCATAAAGAACTAAAAGATGAAAGTTAATGTATTTGAAATAATTGAAGTAAATAGGGAAATTTATTTCAAAGTAAAGTAAAATGGAAATCAATTGGAAATTGATTTAAGTGTTTAAAAACTTGGATTTTTTTAAAGAGAAATGAGATTTTGGAGAGATAAACTGGGTTTATAAAGTGAAATGAAATATCAGTGGATATTTGAAAATATAAATTCAAGGTGGGAATTTATAAAAGAATATGAATTGGTTTAAAAATAAATGTTGATTTATTTTTAAAGGATGTGAAGAGAAGTGTATTTCCTTGGATTGCCAAGTACGTTTTTTCAAAGCAATTTTAAATATAAGTTAAAAGTTTTAATTTGTGTAAAAAGGGCATGTTTTAGGAAATTGATATTTTTCTAAAGGTTAATTTCCAAAGTAGTATTTTCAAAAATCTATTATTGTAGTAATTATATAAAGGTGATTTGGTATTATGTTTTTAAAAGAGAAAGTTACTTTATATTTATAAAGTGGTTTCATTTTAAATATTCCTTAAGTATACATTTTAGTAAAGTATTAAAAGTAGTTTTAAACTTCGATGTTATAAAGTATATTTATAATAAAGTGTTTTTAAATTATTATTTTTAAATCTAAAAGTATTTGGTACTTGGTGTTCCAGTGGAAATAAATATCTGGGAAATGTATTCCGTAAGCGGAAACTGTTTGAAATTGTTTTCAAATGAGCTTTGAAAATTTGGAAATATATCTTGGAAAGATATTTGGGCAAATAAATAATGTGGGAAATTATTTATTGTGTGATGGTTGCTTGTGGATGTTAATTGATAGTTAAATAACCGACTATCAATATTGGCCAAATGCGCTGATCGTTTCGAAGAGACCGGGATCGAGTTTCCGTATACCGGGATTCTAGGTCTGGAGACTCGAATACCACTTCGATTCGGTTTGTACGTTTCGTGTAACGTGTTCGGAGTCGAAGATGGAGCTGTGAAGTGCAAGGGCTAGTCGCTACTAATCCTGAGGATATTTCCAAAATGGATGTAGTAGGAATAGTGCCTTCGGTTCCGTTCGAACCCGGGACGGACTTGTATGGACGGATGCTTTCGTGACATCGTCAGGTGGACGATGGGCATTCTAAGGGATATGTTCTGAAAAGGTATCGTTTAGCCTCGAACCTCATCAACCGGGAATGACTGAAAATCAGGGGTTATGCAGCAAGGCTTCGTGGGTAGCCCCCACTTGAGAGTAAAGTCATCCCTGTCTAGATGTCCCTTTTATTTCGGCTTAGTGGTGCGGTTGCTGATCCCAACCGTGGGGTGATTTTATTTGGAATTATCCAGTAAGGGATGATTCCGGCCTTGTGTTGCAGGGGAGCGGGCGTACTCCTCGGTACTGTGATCTAGGCCACGTACTGTGACAGGTGGTACCCCAGTGCCTAGTCATTCGTTGGAAATCCATTCTCCCTACGTGTCTGTACGGTTTTGATTGTGCCCAACTATTGTTGAAATGTGAGATGCAAGCATTTCAGCTAGATTCTATTTTATTTTCTGTAGACACTATTATAATATCAGAGGATTTTGATATAAAGTGTTTTAGCTATCGTAAGGTAAAAACCCGACATGTTTATTTGTGGTGTGGTCTTACGAGATGCTTTTATTTTCAAAAGGATTTTTGAAACCTTAATAATCAATTGAGTGTGATTTTCTCACGCTGGTATTCCAGACTGACTCGGGTATTGTTTTATATGATGCTCGGGTCAGACCGAGTATTATAGGTTACAGGATATGATGCTGTGGATCTCAGGAGATGAGCTGGATGGCGAGACGTATCTCCCGTACTTGTTTATATATATATATATATTCCGCTGTGTTGATTGTTGTACTCTGTTGTATTGAGGACATGATATGGTTATTGTCCAGTTGTATGTTATGTGTTCTCTGGTGTATACTCTGATGCTATATTATATAAAACTGATATAGTTTTGATTTGTGTAAAGATCTGTTAATATATATTATATTTTATTCCGCTGCGATGGTTAGATTCTGATTTTGTTTTCTAATTTTCTTCTTCTACCTCTTCTTCTTAAATCAAATGGTTCGATTTTCCGGGTCTGGAAAGTCGGGTCGTTACACGAGCCCTAATTCGATCGTATGGAAAAGAAAGCTTTTTGGACCCAATTTTTATATTGAATTTTCGATATAAATTTCAACGCGTTTATATTCCATACGACCAAACGATAACTCCAAATGCTATGAAATTTGAAATCCGATAATAATACAATATTAAAGATCCATTGGAACTAGTTTCGTCGAATTCCGAGACTGTGTCCCGGATCGCTATTTTTAAATGCCAATTTAAACAAGCTATTTTTAAAATTGAACATATCACTTCTAAATTCAATTTTATAACTTTTATTATCTTCATTATTATTAATATAAATTTTGCAAGCCTTTAAATTATTTTTATCAAGCTTAAAACTCAAGATACAATAATTTAACCAATACTCAATTATTAAATTCAATAATTAAATTGTCCAATAAATCGCTATATTTAAATTCTGAGTTTATTTTATAAATAAACCCAATATTTTCATATTCAAAATCAATCTATAATTCAAATTAAATATTTAAAACCATTTAAATATTCCAAATCAAATGACGAGAAATCCGGGTAGTTACACATGTACAACAAACTTGCCTAACTATGGAAATTTCTAAACTATCTCAAACTACAACAAATTATATACCAAAAAGTTCATCATCTTACCATGATCCCGATGCTATGTATCGCATGAGAAACGGACGTCGTATGTGAGAGTAATAAGCATTTGAATTTAAGATATTATTTAATTAATTTGTCCATAATTTTATATCTATTTATTTAATTATTTATATACCAACACATGGCTATAATAAGTCTCTCTCTCGTTTGCCGCATGAACCCAACACGCTACCCTAAGGTTTCGCTACTGCCCTACCCCAAGCGCATAAGCCTCGATTGGAAGCTACCGCCATGCTCCCCTCATCGTTGTAGTTCTGACGCAGCCAACCCCTTAGACTCTAACCACCACGTTCAGAACCTTTATCATCAATTAAATTCACCACATCAGGCAAATTCAGACGCCTAATGACCAATTAGACATTTACCAAACTTTTATCGCATTTTCTAACCAATCCGTACATCCAATCGATGAACGAACACCACCAATGGGTTCATGTTGCCGAGAACTATAATTTTGATACATAGTCTAATTCAGAACACATTTGTGTTTCACACTTTTTAATTAGAGAAAGATTAACTTTTGCTAATTACAATCGATTAGAAAATATATTTTTAACCATCTAGCTATGGCGTACTACACCCTATCATATTTATATATAAAAAGTCACTTTTTTAAATTTTAATTATCACTTATAACTTGATTTATGACCATAAGGGATGAATTTTTTTTGAGCGACCATAAGGGATGAATTACTATATCTTACTAATATATACACGAATAGATTGAATACCACTCACCAATTAGTCATGCATCTTCTCCTATCAGAGGTGAACCCTGCTCCTTCTTCGTTTTCTAGAACTTCCTCGCCTTGGAAACACTAAATTTTTAAATAGTTTCGATTTAATTGCATAGCTCTCTTCACGATGATGGGTTTTATATATAAATTTGTTAAATTTGGATTTGATTTGGCGAATTAGAAATTAGTTTTCTGATTAGGGTTTTATAAGTAGAGGCAAGGTTTATTAAGCAAAAGAAATAGGATTAAGGATCTATATATAGGCTGAAAATAATAATATCTAGACTATATTTTCAAAGATCAATCTATTACGAAAATACCACTGGGTTTGACTTCCAAATTCTAGTCGGTTTAACCAAATTCAATAAGATATATATGTTTTCGGACCGTATATGGCATTTCGGACACAATGGATAGGTCCCGAAGCCTAATTCTAACTTATATAAAAATTTAAATATTTTTCCTTTTATGTAAAATTACGAGTTTACACTTCTTAATTTAATTATTTAATTGCACAATTTTACGAGGTGTTACATTCTTCCCCTTAAAAGAATTTCCTCTTCGAAATTCTCAAAGGCAGACAGTGAAACTCCATTTACATCGAACAAACATACAAAACAGACATAGCTACATCTATCTAGCATCCATTAAATAACACAAGCAAAAACACAACCAAGAGTTTATAATACATATGATAGATAAAATAGGATGATATGAGATGAGTATAATTGTTACTAAATCGGCCTCCAATATGAATGCACATGCAATGCAACCAATATGTATGCAAACATCCTAATATATTTGTGTGTGTGTGTGCGCACATCCGTACATCCATATGCAACATCCATATCAAAGTGCAAGTAAATAGTCACGTCTATAAACATAATCAGTAGACGCATATGTGAAGAAATAACATATATAAAATTATTTAACAAAAATTAGAATAACTAACTATAGGTTTCTGTCCTAGGTTGGAATGTATATACATACAAGCCAATAGGGAAAACCTAAACTGGTATAATTCAAACAAAGCAACCAAAACACGTCATAAGGATGTGCATACAACCAATCCTAACATCCATACATCCATGCCTATATTGTTAGCTATTAAAGCAACCATGTAAATAAAGTATGACCCAACGAGCAAACTAACATACAAATTAACGAAATGAGGAACTTATTGGAAGAGAGCTCGTGATGGAAAAATCGAATTCTCTCCTTGAGTTCCCACATTGTAACACCCCGCGTTAAATTACAATTATATATGAAAATAATTTAATTAAATTATATACGTTTGAAATTTTAGAACAAAGAAATGTTTGTAAATGGGGAAACTAATTAATATTATTTGAAATACATATATATTTGTGCAACAAATAAATTAGAGAGAGAAATTATTTAAAATCAATTAATATGGAAGATTAATTGACGGTGTTTGTTTAAAAGGGAAATTAATATTCAATTAATTAGTAGAGGTGATTAATTGACAGGAACTGACAAGAAAGGGAACATATATTGTAGCAAATAATTGATATGATTAAAAACATATATGTTAGTGCAAGAGAATAAAGTGGAGGAAGAGTAATATATGCAAGTAATCAATTGTCAATTAACAAACATGGAGACTTATGGTAACATATATAATTAAGATTGTGATTCAAAATTCAATTGTAGAATATATGCATGCAATAATTATGGGAATAAAATAAATTAATTTGCATATATGTGACGAATTAATATGGTGTTGATTGGCATATTAATTTGGTAAGAAATCACAGTGCAGGCAAGGATTAATTGGATAGTAAATTAATTCTATGTATATATGAAATCTATTAATTGGATGATTAATAGGGGAATCTTATTTAAAAGAAACATCACATTTAAAAATATATGTTTCCATAGATTGCGAGAGAGAAGGGGAAAGTGATTAATGAAAAGATTATTGGAGAATCAATTTGAAATAAAAACAAACGCAGAAGAAAACATATTAATTTAATGTTCATAGACCGAGTGTATGCTTTAGATTTTAGGATTTTATATCTAATGGTTAGAACTGATTTGATCCACTATAAATATAGGTGCAGAGCATCATTTTTATTCTCATTATTTTTCTCATGCCTATAGAAGCTCTGCCATTTTTCTTTCTCTTCTACACTTTCTTAATAACAAAATTTTAGATCTAATTCACACGAAGTTAGATCTAAATAGGAAGAGAATAGAATTAATTAGTGAATTAGGAATTGGTTCAAATCAGAAGGCTGTGTCAAAGGTAAAACCCTAGTTCTGAGTTTTATTTGCTATTTCTAATCCAAATCTCTTCCTTTTCACTTTCAAATATTATAGATCTGTAAATATATCGTTTGTAATTCCAAATAGGGATTACAAGGGAGGTGAATATAGATGTTAGGGACTGATTTGAAATAAAAGGAGGGAGGTTTGGAAAGCTAGCAATGTGAATGGATTTATTTATATATCTTTTAAGTTTAAGATATATTATCGTTAAATTCCCGTTATATAATTTTATTCAATAATTAATCCTATTAGTTAAGTTATACTGAACTATAAGGAATTTACAGTATTTGTATTTATTTACATCTGTTTCTACATTTTGGATTTCTATGCAAGCGTCATTCTTCTTCTATTTTCTCCGCTTTCTTCGCGTATGGATTAGAATAGATTAAACGTGAATATGGATTAAATAATTAAGAATACTGAAATGAAGGAAATAAGATGTAAAGTAATAAAAGTTTGAGGAATGGAATTACTGTAATAAATTACGTTAAAATGAGAAAAGTTAATTAATCTAATAACTGGATTTGGGAGTAACTAAAAGGTTAATTGGTTGGTTTAGAAAATAGGATACATTTCTATAATTTAATATTTAAAAGACAACAATGAATGTAATTCTTAAAATAAAAGAAAGAAAAAGAGAATTAGTGTAAAATAGAGAAACCACTGTATTTTACACTATTCCAAAATAGTAAAAGAAATATCTAGCAGTTATGGATTATTGTTTATAGTATTATTTAATATTAAAATATGGAAATTGATTTTTAAATATAGTTTTCATATCCAACCAAATAAAATAGAATTACTGCCTAGAATAGAAGATAATAAAGCAAAGTATGACATGAATCAAGTAAATTATGAGATAAGAACTTGAAGTTGTAAACGATAATGAACCTAGGTCTGCATTCACTACGCAGACTATTTAAGAAGATAGTTTTTATGATAAGTGAATTATATAATATAAGAGAATAAAAGAATATTCTATATCATAATAAAAGAAGGCAGATTAGAATAAAAAAATGCTGGAATTATGTACGGACTATAAAAGAAGAGAAAATGACAATTACAGGTAGAATTATAACATAGGTTATAATTAAGTAATAAGAACGGAAAAGCTTATTTTGAGACTTTGAATAAATTAATGAGCAATAACAATGGTAGAAGCTTATTTAAATAATTTATATTAAGTCAATAAGCAAATAAAGCAGGAATGATAAAAGAGGCATATTTTAATGAACTTAAGATTTATATTAAGTTAAATAAGCAAGATAATGAATGTGGCTCATACCAACAGCATTCCCTATTAAATAAATGGAAATCTCACAATAGATAGAGGTGAGACGAGGGCAAGAATATTCTAATTAGGGTAATAAGTAGCCAACGGAATAAGAAAGTAAACTAAACGCAAATTAAAAAATTAGACTTAGGATCTAATAAAAGAATTGAGATGCGTTTCGAGCAGCCCAAAGGATGAAGCGTCTAACGAAGCAGTTCATCATGGATTTCAGAAATGGAGAAGCACGTCCAACTTAGTATTTTTAGGCTTCAAGAAGTACGGGCCTACAACGGGACGTGAGGATACTCAAGGATGGCCCACTGGATAGGCCTAACGAAGCTACACCCCTGGAGGCAGGTCTGTAGGTGTTCCATCAAGAGAGTATGCCTTGACTGCATTTACATTGTAGGCCTAACGAAGTAGACCTTTGTAGGCAGTCAGAAGGGCTGGGTGTTTGGAGTAGGGTATTCGTATGTCTAGTACTTGCAAGTAAGTTTAAGGGTAGTCGCATGCGGATTCGGCCAGCATCAAGTCCAAGAGCGATTTCAGGAAAGACTAGAGTTAAACCAACAGGCCAATCATTCTTTCACTATCGAGACATTGGATGAGAGGCACCACCATTTGGATGTTAGATTGTTTGCGGTAGGGCACGACCCCTTAACTCTTTAGAAGTCTTTCGGTTAGTTGAGGGGTGGCTGCGTGGGGCCATAGCCACGATGAAAAGAGACAAACCAACTAGAATATCTGTATTGTAGGCCTAACGAAGCAGTCCTTTACAGATATAGAAAATCCCCGAATGAATTCCGTACAAGGTAGACCTTGTTGGCGGGATTCAGATAGTAGACAGAACGATTACGCGGTCCTCAATGTACGCACTGGGTGGTACATTGTGGATGTCCGAGCATTGGCATAGACTAGTGCGGACTTGATTTACGTTTTCATAGTAAGTAGTGGAGCATCTGTATTGTAGGCCTTACGAATCAGTCCTTTACAGATGTAGCTACGGAACGCTCGCGGAGCAAGACAATGGAGTATCTGTATTGTAGGCCTTATGAAGCAGTCCTTTACAGATATAGCTACGGAGCAAGATGATGGACTATCTATATTGTATGCCTTGCAAAGCATTCCTTTACTGATGTAGTTATGGAACGCTCTCGAAGCAAGACGATGGAGCCCTTTTCGAGGAGGATACGGAAGGTACCATGGGTGGTACCTAGGACCAATATGGTCATTGGGCATATAGGTACATATATATATATATCAGTTATTAGGTTTTAATCTACTAAGGAGTAGATGGGTACGATTCACGCACAGAGGCGAGAGTATGATAAACCTAGTGAACCTAATATAACAGTAAATGGAAATAAAACTGTATATGTAGAATTAAGCTTAAAAGTGTATAATTTATCCATTCACTAGAACTTTAGTTCCGACCCCCTCCTTATAACATCCTACAGGTTAGGTAGATGGTAGAGACTTCCCAGCATTAAGACACTTGTTTAGAAAGTTTTATTATATTGGTGAGTATTTACTTACTATTATATTTTAGTCAATTCTGCTGTGAGATATTTAATTGAGCTCTGATATATTTGTCTTTGCCTATATGCAGGATACCAGATTCCCAACTCGGGTTTCAGTGGGCTTGGGTTTTATCATTTTTGCAAAAAATCTGGACCCATTGGAATTCGGGTTGTTACATTTGGCCTCAGAGCCTAGGTTTAGGATTTTTAGGTAGATAGTGAGTGAACGTATTTGTATTTTTGAATAAAATATAAATATATTATGTACTAAAATCCAAATAGTCCCCAACCATAGATTTTAACATATGGAAAGTTTTTAGAAGTATATTTGTGCATAGTTTGCTAGTTGGGTTTAGAATGACCCAAGTATGTAGAGCCCTATGTTATTACCAATTTATAGCATACAAATAAGCCATGTTTTTAGAGAAAATTTGTATCCATATATTTAGGAAGTAAGGAAGTTCTTTAGGGATAGTAGGGAGAGTGTTTTTATTTCGGGAAGAATAATAGGTTTAAGTATGAAGAAAATCCACTTTATGTCTAACCCAATAAAAATGAAACTTTTGAATTAAAAAAAGTTGAAAAATATAATTGTTAATATATTTGAGGAAGTAAATATTGGGCTTTTGAAAAAATAAGTGGTATAAAATTTAAATTGGTTTTTATATGATGTAAATTTTGTTAAAAGTGAAATTCTTTTTGAAGAATTATAGAGCATGTATAGGTTGCTAGTTTCTTTGTAGGTAAACAATGATTTTAAATATAAAAACCTAGAATGTGTTAAGTATCGAAAAAGTAGGTTACAACATTTATTGTTGTAACAAATGTTTTCAGTAAAAATGAAGGAAGCATAGATTATGACACTATTGTTATATTAGGTGACTCCCAAAGTAAATGTTCTTACATAGCATACGAGATTTATTAATATTAATTTTAATTGAATCCATATATTAGTATTTTTGGGTTGTAGCAACGGTGTTTTACGCAACATCTGTTTTGACCCAAATGAGTTTTGGAGATAATTTCTAAAGTGGTTTGTATGTACACTTATTATTTAAATAAGCACATAAAAATATATTCTAGTTATAAAGAAGTTTTAAAAATGAGTTGTTTTGAAAAACAATGTACGATAAATTAATGAATTTAGTAGGAAATATCTTATGTAAGTAAATATAGAGTAAACATACCTTAATCTATTGAAAAGAAATGAATAATGATATAATTTTCTATGAATCACAAATAAATATGTTTTGTGTAAGTTATAAGTAATACGTGAAAGAGATGTACAAGGTTTGGAAAGCACCATATTTTGTATAGCCTATTTCGATAAAATATAAAATAAATTCCTTATAATTTCACATAAACATGAAATCCTCCTTTAAAGGATTCATAGAAGGTTTTAGCGTTAATGGTTTCTCATAAGAGAAAGTAATTCCAATACATTAAGGTATCAAAACCATTAAGTGTAGTAAGTTAGTAACTCCTTCAAGGTTAAGTAATCGGAAGAGTAGGAAAGTTAAGAGATTTTTGATAAAATAATTGTTTTTATTTACCCCAGTTTTAGAAAATTTGAAAATCTATATAAAAAAAGATGGTTTGGTGGAAAAGTAAATAAGTTTTTGAAAAGATAAAATTTAGAAGCTTTAATTTTTGAAGAAAAATTGATAAATACCAACCAAATCAAACTTTAAATATGGAGTAGATAGTAATCATTTCCTAAGTGTAACGGGAAAAGTATAAGGTTATAGCAGTAATTACTCTTAGTAATAATAAAAGTTCTCGTAAGGTGTATATGACACTAGTGAAAACCTAAAAATGTTGCTTCATGTGTGTGGACTATAGAAGAATAGTGAAATGATGTTAGTAAGATGATAAGACACACGTGGTTGGGATAGGCAGACCTTAGTTGGGGAAAAATGAAAGGTAAAGAGAAAATTTCCCCAAGCTTAGTTGTCTTTTTAGATAGAGACTGCATAAGAATGAAACCCTTATCCATTGCAATAAATGAGACTTAGTTATTCCTTTTTGAGCATGGAATAGAAGAGATTAATAGATCTTATTCATCATGAGTAATACATCGTAAGTTGGTAATAAGTAATAGGCGGTAGGAGGAGCATATGAGTTACTTGGATTCCTAGAGTAGGACCTTTCTGTGTCAAAGTGGATATGGCCCTAGACCTCATTGCCCTAGATGATAGCTGTGTTTAATGTTGTATTAAAAAAAAGAGTAAAAGCAGAATAAGATAACTAAAAGGAAAATAACAAATTTAAAGAAAACGACAGAAATGTCAACAGAAAAATTTAAAAAGAGATATTTTCTTATGTAAATTGTGCTTGGGGAAGTAAATAATTTTTTTTAGAATAGTAGCCTAAATCCCAAGTACGGAGGAAGATGTGCGCAAAAGAAAATCAGAGAAATACGAAGTTTTTCCGTTTTCCACCTTCTTTATAACATAAGAAATCGAATTTGGAAAATTAGAATTTTCTAAAATTCGAAAATTAAAAGTTGTGTGGTAGGTTTGGACGTAAAATTTGTTGAACTATGCTCCTATTTAGTAGGAGTGTGGGAAAAATTGAATGAAAAATGTTTTGAGTTTTCAAAAGATTGCATTCATATAGAAATTGCAAGTATATTTAGGATGTGTGCATCATGTTTTAAAAGGAATTTTTAAAAGAAAAAGCATTCATATAGAAGGTACCGCATAGAAATTCTTGTACATGCATATATTTTATGATGCATTGCACTTTGCACTATGCACGGATTGTTGCAAAATTAGAAGTACACAAAATGGATGTGATTATTACGAGAAATTACATAATTGAACCCTTATCAAATTTCGGGGATGAAATTTCCTAAGAGGGGGAGAATGTAACACCCCGCATTAAATTACAATTATATATGCAAATAATTTAATTAATTTATATACGTTTGAAATTTAAAAACAAAGAAATGTTTGTAAATGGGGCAACTAATTAATATTATTTGAAATACATATATATTTGTGTAAAAAATAAATTAGAGAGAGAAATTATATGAAATCAATTAATAGGGAAGATTAATTAACGGTGTTTGTTTAAAAGGGAAATTAATATTCAATTAATTAGTAGAGGTGATTAATTGATAGGAACTGACAAGAAAGGGAACATATATTGTAGCAACTAATTGATATGATTAAAAACATATATGTTAGTGCAAGAGAATAAAGTGGAGGAAGAGTAATTTATGCAAGTAATCAATTGTCAATTAACAAACATGGAGACTTATGGTAACATATATAATTAAGATTGTGATTCAAAATTCAATTGTAGAATATATGCATGCAATAATTATGAGAATAGAATAAATTAATTTGCATATATGTGACGAATTAATATGGTATTGATTGGCATATTAATTTGGTAAGAATTCACAGTGCATGTAGGGATTAATTGGATAGTAAATTAATTCTAGGTATATATGAAATCTATTAATTGGATGATTAATAGGGGAATCTTATTTAAAAGAAACGTCACATTTAAAAATATATGTTTCCATAGATTGCGAGAGAGAAGGGGAAAGTGATTAATGAAAATATTGTTGGAGAATCAATTTGAAATTAAAAAAATGCAGAAGAAAACATATTAATTTAATGTCCATAGACCGAGTGTACGCTTTAGATTTTAGGGTTTTATATCTAATGGTTAGCACTGATTCGAACCACTATAAATATAGGTGCATAGCCTCATTTTTATTCTCATTATTTTTCTCTTGCCTACAGAAGCTCAACCATTTTTCTATCTCTTCTACACTTTCTTAATAACAAAACTTTAGATCTAATTCACATGAATTTAGATCTAAATAAAAAGAGAATAGAATTAATTAGGGAATTGTGAATTGGTTCAAATCAGAAGGCTATGTCAAAGATAAAACCCTAGATCTGAGTTTTATTTGCTATTTCTAATCCAAATCTCTTCCTTTTCTCTTTCAAATATTATAGATCTGTAAATATATCATTTGTAATTCCAAATTGGGATTACAAGGGAGGTGAATATAGATGTTAGGGACAGATCTGAAATAAAAACAGGGAGATTTGGAAAGCTAGCAATGTGAGTGGATTTATTTATATATCTTTTAAGTTGAAGATATATTATCGTTAAATCCCGTTTAGATAATTTTATTCAATAATTAATCCTTTTAATTAAGTTATGCTGAACTATAAAGAATTTACAGTATTAGTATTTATTTACATTTTGTTTCTACGTTTTGGATTTCTATGCAAGCGTCATTCTTCTTCTATTTTCTCGTCTTTCTTCGCGTATGGATTAGAATAGATTAAACGTGAATATGGATTAAATAATTAAGAATACTGAAATGAAGGAAATAAGATGTAAAGTAGTAAAAGTTTGAGGAATGGAATTCCTGTAATAAATTACGTTAAAATGAGAAAAGTTAATTAATTTAATAACTGGATTTGGGAGTAACTAAAAGGTTAATTGGTTGGTTTAGAAAATAGGATACATTTCTATAATTTAATAGTTAAAAGACAACAATGAACATAATTGCTAGAATAAAAGAAAGAAAAAGAGAATTAGTGTAAAATAGAGAAACCGCTGTATTTTACACTATTCTAAAATAGTAAAAGAAATATCTAGAAGTTACGGATTATTGTTTATAGTATTATTTAATATTAAAATATGGAAATGGATTTTTAAATATAGTTTTCATAACCAACCAAATATAATAGAATTACTTCCTAGAATTGAAGATAATAAAGCAAAGTATGACACGAATCAAGTAAATTATAAGATAAGAACTTGAAGCTGTAAACGATAATGAACCTAGGTTTGCATTCACTGCGCAGACTATTTAAGAAGATAGTTATTATGATAAGTGAATTATATAATATAAGAGAATTAAAGAATATTCTATATCATAATAAAAGAAGGCAGATTAGAACAGAAAAGAAATGCTGGAATTATGTACGGACTATAAAAGAAGAGAAAATGACAATTACAGGTAGAATTATAACATAGGTTATAATTAAATAATAAGAATGGAAAAGCTTATTTTGAGACTTTG
The DNA here is from genome assembly GCA_030737815.1 of Allium fistulosum. Lineage (NCBI taxonomy): Eukaryota > Viridiplantae > Streptophyta > Magnoliopsida > Asparagales > Amaryllidaceae > Allium > Allium fistulosum. The sequence continues at coordinate 1,183,566,589 of CM060904.1, read as the reverse complement.
AATAAATTAATGAGCAATAAAAATGTAGAGGCTTATTTAAATAATTTATATTAAGTCAATAAGCAAATAAAGCAGAAATGATAAAAGAGGCTTATTTTAATGAACTTAAGATTTATATTATGTTAAATAAGCAAGATAATGAATGTGGCTCATACCAACAGCATCCCCTATTAAATAAATGGAAATCTCACAATAGATAGTGAGACGAGGGCAAGAATATGCTAATTAGGGTAAATAAGTAGCCAACAGAATAAGAAAGTAAACTAAAAGCAAATTAAAAGATTAGACTTAGGGTCTAATAAAAGAATTGAGATGCGTTTGGAGCAGCCCAAAGGATGAACCGTCCAACGAAGCAGTTCATCATGGATTTCAGAAATGGAGAAGCACGTCCAACTTAGTATTTTTGGGCTTCAAGGAAGTACGAGACTTCAACGGGACGTGAGGTTACTCTAGGATGGCCCTCTAAGTAGCTTAACGAAGCTGCACCCCTGGAGGCAGGTCTGTAGGTGTTCCATCAAGAGAGTATGCCTTGACTGCATTTTGCATTGTAGGCCTAATAAAGCAGACCTTTGTAGGCAGTCAAAAGGGCTTGGTGTTCAGAATTGAGTATTCGTATGTCCAGTACTTGCAAGTAAGTTTAAGGATAGCCGCATGTGGATATCGGCCAGCATCAAGACCAAGAGCGATTTCGAAAAAGACTAGAGTTAAACCAACAGGCCAATGATTCTTTCACTATCGAGACATTGGATGAGGGGGCACCACCACTTAGATGTTAGATTATTTGCAGTAGGGCACAACCACTTAACTCTTTAGAAGTATTTCGGTTAGTTGAGGGGTGGCTGCGTGGGACCATAGCCACGATGAAAAAGAGACAGACCAACTAGAATATCTGTATTGTAGGCCTAATGAAGCAGTCCTTTACAGATATTGAAAATCCCTGACTGAATTTCGTACAAGGTAGACCTTGTTGGCGGGATTCAGATAGGAGACAGAACGATTACGTAGTCCTCAATTTACGCACTGGGTGGTACATTGTGGATGTCCGAACAATGGCATAGACTAGTGCAGACGCGATTTACGTTTTCATAGTAAGTAGTGGAGCATCTATATTGTAGGCCTTATGAAGCAGTCCTTTACCGATGTAGCTATGGAATGCTCGCGGAGCAAGACAATTTAGTATATGTATTGTAGGCCTTACGAAGTAGTCCTTTACAGATATAGCTACGGAGCAAAACGATGGAGCATTTGTATTATAGGCCTTACGAAGCAGTCCTTTACAAATGTAGTTACAGAACGCTCTCGAAGCAAGATGATGGAGCCCTTTTCGAGGAGGATACAGAAGGTACCATGGGTGGCACCTAGGACCATATAGCTGCATATATATATATATATATATATATATATATCAGTTATTAGGTTTTAGTCTACTAAGGAGTAGATGGGTACGATTCACGCACAGAGGCGAGAGTATGATAAACCTAGTGAACCTAATATAACAGTAAATGGAAATAAAACGGTATATGTAGAATTAAGCTTAAAAGTGTATAATTTATCCATTCATCAGAACTTTAGTTCTAACCCCCTCCTCATAACATCCTACAGGTTAGGTAGATGGCAGAGACTTCCCAGCTTTAAGACACTTGTTTAGAAAGTGTTATTATATTGGTGAGTATTTACTTACTATTATATTTTAGTCAATTCCGCTGTGAGATATTTAATTGAGCTCTGATATATTTGTCTTTGCCTATTTGCAGGATACTAGATTCCCAACTCGGGTTTCAGTGGGCTTGGGTTTTAGCATTTTTGTGAAAAATCCAGACCCACAAGAATTTGGGTTGTTAAACACATATTCTTGTCTAAACCTTTTCTATGCAGTACGTGGACCAACTGCACTTCCTTTTTTATGTCATATCGCATCAATTCCTAAAATATGAATACACCCACTAATTATTCCAGACATCGTCTCAACATTCACCTCATAAGCCGAGTAGTCTCTACCATAATCGCTAGATCATCAATGTACATTTGCAAATAGGATAAACAAAATACATGTGAATACCTACGAACTTTTCAAGAATCCCACTTAATGCTTTGATTTTCCTACTCTATATACAATCGGAAAAGGCCCAATTGATAGAGTTAGGGGTATGCCCAAAAGGCAATTATGTAATTTGTTACATATATCTAACTCGATAACCAATCTTGTTCAAAATAAAAGGTGGTTTTTTTTCTATATACTTGATATAATGTGATATACTAATTAGTTAATTTAATTAAAAGTATACTTAATAGAAAATCCCTAAATGATATGTCTTGCAATAGTAGTCACAAAGTGTTATGACCTTGAGTAATTTACCATAATGGAATTAAACATACTGTTTTAAATATTCATAGTCAAGATGTACTGAGACTGGATATTGATGCATCCGTTGAGACTAGAGTACGTAACGCTCTCCAAATGTTGGGCAGTGTATTAATCATGACTGCTAGGGGAACCAAGGGGCTACGTACTGATAATTATTAGATAACTATGGAATGGCTCACTCGATAGTTTTTTGTTGGTTAATATTGATAAAGTTAGGGGTATGCCTTAGGGGCAATTATGTAATTTTTTACATATATATAACTCGTTGACCAATGTTGTTCGAAATAAAGGTGTTTTGTTTCTATTATATACTATATTAATTAATTAATTTAATTAAAGGTATATTTAATAGAAAATCCATAAATGGTATGTTTTTTGATAGTAGTTACAAAGTGTTGTGATCGTGAGTAATTTATCACAATGAAAATCAATATACCATTTTAAATATTCCTACTCAAGATGCATCGCGACTGAAAATTGATGTATACATTGAGACTAAAGTACTTAATGCTCTCTAAATGTTGGACAATGTATTACTCATGACTGTTGTAGGCACCAAGAGGTTACGTACTGATAGTTATGAGATAACCATGGAATGACTCATTCGATAGTTTTCGATAGTTTTCTATTGGTTAATATAACTAAAGTCAAACAGAAAATATGAATGTGACTAATTTACGCAGTTCTCTCGACTTGAGAATATCGTGAATCTCCAATATGAAAGCTCCACTTTGATTATAGTCAAAGCATGGCATGGTGTCCATCGGGCGACTATAATTGGATCGAATGGAAGTATTAAAAGTGATTCACTATTCAAGAGAGAATTTATCTTCTTAATTATGGGGCTAGTATCACGGTCAACTCAAGTCAACTCAAAGTCAAAGTCTTTGGTCAGAGTAGTTCGGTTAATAATAATTGTTACTATTGAACCAAGGACTTTGTGTTTAGAATGTAGAGTTGAATTTGGATGATACTAGAATTTTGACCTTTACCAAATTCCATAAGTCTAAAGTGATAGCGTTTTGACGAAGAGAATTGGTATAAATAAATATCATAACCGGGTAAAGCTTAATAAAGTAAAGTTTGATTTTACCAAACCCGAGTAAGCGATAAATTTTGCCAAAATCTCACACCACCTACTAAGTAATATGTGAACATTAACATTCGAATAGTTCGATGTTAATCATTGACCAAATTTACACTTGATGAGTCACACAACTGGAATAATGAATTCTCTTTATACCAACAATTTAATTAGTTTATAATTGTTATGAATTAATTAATATATACGAAATATTAATTATAAATTTGAATATGGTTTGAAGAATAAATATTATTAAATATATTTATAATAGTTATAAATATATCGATCGATATGCGATATCAATAAGCAATTAAATTAGATTTAATTAATATTATTTATTTGTGCTTAAGTGGGATGTTAGCCCACGATGATATGGTGATAATTCAGCTATTTTGAAGGCTATAAGGGGTGGCTAAAATAGGCTAGAGGGGTTATAAATGGATGGCTCGGATTTAGTGAGAGTTGGTATGAGATATGATCCATATCTTTCTCTCTTTCGTCCATTGTAAAATGACCTCTAACCCTAATTGTTTAAAGACTTTTTGGCTACCACTATCTCTTGTATTGCTGGTTGATCACACCCCCCAAGAGCTTAAGTAAATCAAACTCAAACCAATTCAAAACAAGTATTATCTTATTATCAAAGGTCTACGATTCAAGGATTAGCAGTCTGTCGAATATAAAAGCTTTCAATGGAGAGAGAGTTCATTAGTACTAAGTGTGCTTTAAGGCATTAGTTTTATGTTTGTCATTACTATATTATATTGCTTATAATCTCGTAATATTATTTTATTACATATACACACATATATATATATATATTATTGTTAATTAGATGACGATTCTTATATGTATTGATGATGTCACATACTAGATTGGTTATATGTATATATCAAACAAAACAATTCTTTTTACATATAAATCAGATATGCACAGCCAAATATTTTATACATAAAATTATTATTTTATTAATATATATATTTTGAACATATATATATATATATATTAATATGTCATTTAATTATAGTTATATGATTTGTATTTATTTATATCATCATATCATGATAATAATTGAAACTGTATTTTATACATGTATATTTACAATAATTATAATTTTTGGTAACAGTAAAGTATTTTTAAATAATTATTTACTATTATTTACTATTATTTAATATTATTTTAATCAATATATTATTTAAATAATTTGTTTAAAATGAAATATGTTTCAAAAATTAATGTATAAATTTTTAAAAATTATTTTATCATGAAATAAGCTTTGACTAAAAATTGAGAATTTAATAATCAATTTTTATATTTTTAAAAAATTATTATAATATAGCTGAAATCAATTAATTATTAAAAAATAAATTTTGATTGAGAAAAATTATGGAAAAAAATTTAGAACGTCAAAATATCATGTTAGATTTTCTAAAAAATTAATATTTAAAAATATATGTTTTAAAAATATTTTATTATATTTTGACTAATTAATATATATATATATATTAATAAAATAAAATTTTATTACTCCGTGTATACAATTTAAAAGTAAAAAAATTAAAAAAATTTAATTTTATTAATTAATACACACACACACATATAAATTTAGATATTAAAAATATGTTTATGAATATTATACATACATTAAAAAAACTTTTTATACATTATGTATATATAAATATTATTTATATATTTATTAAATAATACATAATTATATATATATTACTAATATTTTACACACACATATATATAAGTTATATATATATATATAAAAGTGTTTTCATCCTCATAAAATTATTTTAATAAAATTTACTTATATATTTTACACACACACATAAACACACACGGATATATATATATATAATATTTATATAAATAACAAACCTATATATACACACTCATATATTTGGACAAAGTACAATACATATCAGATGAGTTAACATGTACATTGCTGTAACGACCCCGGATTTTATATTAATTTTAAATCGATAATTGAATTTATTTTTGAATAAAACTGTGAAATTTATCGATTTATTGATTGCGAGTTTCCCCGGATTCAAGTATATTCTGTATGAATCATTTCAATTTAAAATATTGTAAATATATAGATATATATTTTGACTTGAATTTAAAGTGTAAGTAAATGGTTTTAAAAATAAATATAGAGTTAAATAATAATAGAATGTCTTTACAAATGAATTGATATTTTTAAATAGAAATTGTCATTCCAAATTACTTATAAATATATATACAAATATAATATTATGGTTAAAACATAAGTATAATCACATAAGTCGAAAATTTATAACATAACTAGAACAACTTTTATAATATGTTTATAAAACAAAAGAAGATCAAAATCAAAGCCCTGTTTTCAAGTGCAATCTGGAAATTTAAAAAGCATCACAGATTAAAGTTTTTTGAAGGCAAAGCAAATGAAGTTTGTAAAAGAAGCAAAAGTACATTCTGATATGTTGCTGTGTAAAACATAAACAATAAAGTATTTAAGCAATACAAAAGTATGTAGCATGTATTTGCAGGCAAGAATATATGTACTATAGAAATTTGTAGATATGCAAAGCAAGTAAAATAACACATAAGTACATACGAATTGATAGGGGGTAAACATGAAGTGTACAACTTCATTAATTGCTCTCATATCAGCCCCCATACTCAAAAGAAAATCTCTGATCGAATTTTAAAAACAATCTTGTATCAGCCTGAATACCTGTTTTCTATTTATCAAGCATCTTTTCTTCTTTTCGTTCATTTAAACAAGGCAAACCAGGAAATTTTCTAAAGCCTGTAACTAATTGTCAAAGTTTAAGCTAGATAGTCAAGCAACTTCAGTTCAGTTCAAAGTTTAAATCTTCTCAACAACATAGCACTTCAGTTTTAAAGGAAATCAAAGTTTCCAGAATCAAGCATTTTTATCAAAGCTCTGTTCATTCCTAAATCACGGTGAGCAAATCTTCCACTTTTAATACTTTGTTGCCTGAGAGTAAACTCCTTAAATCTGCCACTTTATCTTGATATTTGGATAATGCTTGAAAGTGTGATGGTTTTCATGAATGTTTTTGGTTGAATTCCTCTGTATATATATATATCTGTGTATATATATCTATGGCTCTGTTGTTCATTGTATTCACAGACTCAAGGAAACAAGAACAAATTCATATCTTCTTATCTAAATAAAATTCAAGCTATGATCATAAAGAAGAAAATGATTATAACAAGGTAAATTCATTTTTAAAAATAATTTCAGGTGGATTTATTTAGTTAGTATTTCGAAATAAGTTTTTACAGTGGAACTCAAGAATCATGTCGAAATTCAAGTATCATGTTCTTTTGATTCATCCACATCACCGTGTTCAACGTCAAAAACCATGATTTTTGAAATGAATATCAGGATTTTTATTTAAGCAAATCACAAGATATTGGGAGTTGATCAAATTGGAACATTTATTCGATTTCGGATGATCGCATCATTGAGTGGCTTCCGGATTCTAACTAAGGCTCGCTGTAGGACCAGTGATTACTGGAAAAATCATGCGTGAATTTATTATTCACCGTGATGATGATAAGGCGAAGATTTAGGGTTTAACAACTTAATGTGGTTGATGATGGAAACGTGACGAGAACGACTACTATACGAGATCGAGTTTCACGTAACGTTGGGGAATGGTTGCTTGGAATGGAGACGAGGTGTGGTCGAAGTTTAGTCGACTCCGGTGGCAGGTGCAGTGGTGACGAGACGACAATGTGGTGATCGGTTTTGGGCAGTTTGGATCTGATGGTTCGTTTTTGTTTTGGGGCTCGAACGATTGTTCTGGTGATCGAATTTTGGTGCTTCGATGAGGAGCGACGTGCCGGGAAGTTCGTCAGAGGTCGGAGGTAGGTCCGGTGATGGTGCACGTGCACGTGCATCTGCAGGTCTGGTTGGTTCTGGTTTTGGGGAAGACGAAGTATTCCTGAGTGTTGCTCGAGATTTTTGCGTGTGGGACTCGAAGGAGTTGACGTGTGGGCTCGGGGGTGATAATTGTTACAGGTTTATGTATTAAACCTGTCAGTATTTGAGTTTGATTGAATTCAAATGGAATGTTGCTCGAGTTATTTAGTGTTTTGCTCGAGTGAATCATGGGTTACTCGAGTTAGTTTGTTCAAACTTACAACTTGACCTATTTCCCAAATTTAAACTTACAATAATTAAGGGTTTAAACTTAAAGGTTTAAGATTTATTATTCTTAGGATAATCCAATTGAAATGGGATTTGAAATTGAATTTGAAAGTTAAAATGTTTTCAAATAGGGTTTGAAAAGGATAATTAAATCATTAATCAAAAAAAAATGTTTTTATTCTAAAGTTAATTAAGAATAAATAATTATGTAATTAACTTAAGGTTAATCTATTTAATTTATTAATTAAGAATAATTAAAGTGTTTGATTAATTAATTTATATTAAATGATTTATAAATTAATAAATCATAATTTGATAATTAATTCATAAGTAATAAATTTACTTAGAAATAAATTTGATTGATTAGGATTAAACCATTAATTAATCCTACTTATAAATGATTATTGAATGCTTGTCCTTACTTATGAATGTTTGGATTCTATTGATTATCGAATTGTTTGATATCCCTGATATATGATGCTTTGTGATATACCCTGATTTATGATGTGATCTGTAATTTACTTATCTGCGATATATATATCTGTTATGAAAACCCTTGAACCGTAAATGACACTCTAATTTCGATGCGACAGGGAGTCGGATTCCAGTTGGTTATCCGAAACCCACATCGAATTATAATAATGAATCTTTGTGACTGATAAATTTATTTTATCTATGAATATGTGGATGAAGATAAGCGTTGGGGATTATACCGCTTATCGATATTGATATATCTATGATGATTGATATTGTGCACTATTGTGTGTAAAACCCTTGGACCACACTCTTACACACACAAATATGGATTTCACGTGGAAATCGGTTAAATCACAGATAAATTAAATTTGATGTTTTTGAAATGGAAATTTTAATTTCAATTGATTTTGAAATTAGAAATTTGGGTTTAAAGTGAAAAGCTCTTGAAATGGAATTTCAAAGATAAAAGTTATTTTGAATAACTTAATCGAGTTTTGAAATTTAAATAATTTGATTTAAATTTGAATTCAAGTTTTAAATTGAATTCTATGATTTGAAACTAGGGATTAAAGAAGCTGTACAAGTTATATATGGGTTAAACCATTTAAAAGTATTGATTTGGGAATTTGAATTTAATTCAAGGGTTTTAACTCGTGTAAATATAACTGGATTTTTCCGAAACGAAAACTATTTGTTTTTCAAATAGTAAAAGCTTTCACAAAAGTAATGAACTTCCAATTTGTGTTGAAAGAATTTCAAGTTTGAATAGAATTGAAATATTTTGAAATTTATGAAATGAGTCTTTGATTCAAAGACCGAACGAGTTAATCCAACTTGAAATGGAATTGTTTTAAAAGCTATAAGTTAAATCTTGATTTAAGGATTTAACGAGTTAATCAATTAAAATGGAAATTGTTTTGAAATCCATAAATGAATCTTTGTGAATGGGGCGAACTTTGTGAATTGAATCCTTTTGTTTAAAAGATTAAAAGTGTGGAAAATTGTTTAAACCATTGAAGGTTTGGAATTGAATCTTTTTGTTTAAAAGATTGGAAATGGTAATTTGTTTTAACCATTCGAATGAAAAGTTTTAAGCTTTAAAGCTGTGATTTAACTGAGACCCCAGTATCCATATGATTTTTAATTGCGCTCGTTATTCGGTTTAGCCGAGAGAGGACCTTTGTGTCATATAACCCATTCCGAATAGTGATACGACGATATGGATAGCATTTGAAGACCGGTGGTGAAGACCGGGTATTTGCGAGAGCGATATGATGACCTATCGATTTTCTCTGCATCATGGCTCCGGTATAGAGATTCCCTAAGTGATGGGAAATCCGATCGAGATTGTGAATACCCGGATTTGCAAGGGCTTCTTTGGAAGTGCCTTCGGTTCTGTTCGGACCCGGAACAGACTTGTATGGATGTGTGTCTGACGTTACACTTTGAGATGTAAAGCTGGTTTCTATCAAATACATTTCTGTTGGTGGCGGAGAATTTATTCTCTTAGCTTAACACCCTTCTCTGAGACGTACGAGCTTAGAGGTTATGTAGTTGATGGTTACTAGTGATACATTCCCAATTTGGTAATGTGGCATACGAAGTGCTGCTGATCATTGGTTGATCAAAGCGTGGCTTTGTGAAAAAGCGTGGCTTTGTGAAAAAGCGTAGTTTTGTGGACGAGACTTCGTCGAGCCTCACAACCCGGTAATGGTCGAAACAGGAATGTTGCGACAAAGGTTTGTAGGGGTAGCGCCCCTAGGGTATGTCATTTCCTTCTGGATGAAGGGTGGTATCATGGTATGGAGCCCAGATACTTACTCATGTGGATACACTTTATTTATTATGTGTGATGTTGGTTATCGAGCGCTCGGATAAAGGTCGGTAACTACCGGGGGATGACATGACTCGTGTGTTAGTTACCTAGTTACAGCTGTACAGCGTGAGGTAGCGTCAGTGTGTTAGTTACCTAGTTACAGCTGTACAGCGTGAGGTAGCGTCGGCCTTTTGTTTGCAGAGATCCGGTTAGGATCCGGGGCGTCTTTCCAGAGGCGTTTCTATTTCGGTAAGGAAGTTCCTTAGCCTGATCATTTGTTGGAAATCCAAAGAAACAATACGAACCCTGTACGGTTTTAGTTGTATTACCTGCTATGGAATGTGGCGGTAACCTGCTACTGAACGTAGTAGCTATAGTAGGCATACGACAATTGTTGTATGTTGGCTAAGATTGATATTATATTTTCGAAATGTTTTCGACACTATGCACTAATAATAATAATATCGAATGATTTTGCGTAGTAAGCATTTTTGACTATCATAAGAAGAAATCTCCTCCAATTCTGCGTTTGCATTGTGTGTGTTGTGGGAGGCCTTATGGTAGTTTCATTTTCGAAAAGCATTGCGGATTTCAATGTTTAAAAGCCTTTCGTGTTTGTTTAAAGATAAACTGTTTTTGTTGCTCACACCAGTCCCATGACTGATCCGGAGTTTATTGTTCCCTTCCTAAACTCTGGGTGCTCATAATTTTCCACACGAGCAGTCTAGAGTTGGGTTTCTTTTCAGATATTCAGGTTTAGAAGATTATTTGGAGCTAGTTCAGTTCTTGGAGTTCATGGACTGACGTTGCTTATCTTGGAGCATTCTATTGGGGATATTCTATCCGCTGCTGATGTTATCTTTTCTTTTCCGCTGCTATTTCTTGTATCATATCTCTGATGTATATTGATATCTGTTGTATCATTCTGTTGTATCAGATTTTTGTATCTGTCATGGTATCAATGTAATATATATTGATATATTCTTTATTCCGCTGTGTTGTTATACTTAATGGTGTTATAAGCTCCGGCGAATCGGATTTGAACGGTTGAATCTGCGGCATTCTAGTACAATGTGAAGTACGGATGTTGATTTTCGAACGCGAAAAATCCGAGTCGTTACATTTGGTATCAGAGCTAAGGTTGAACTTTAGCTCAGGAGTATAACACGTTAAGTAGCTCATTAGAGATAGAGTGAAGTAAACTCTAGAATGGGTATTCCTCAGATATCTGTTCGAATGTCTCAGTAAATTCTCTTACTATCCACTGATAGTGAGTATGAGTGCAAGAAGAGAACGAGATAGGGGGCAAGGGAATACGACTATAAATGGTCAATACTCTGTAACAATAGCGGAAACAATCTTTTCTCTATCAATCTATTTTGTTCGTCATCTCTTCTCAATTCTTCGATAATTTCTGGTAGATCCAGAAAGAAGATTCGATATATATTAATATGGGACGTAAACTCCGAATTGACCAAAACTGTTTGTTTGGATGAATTGATTGCTTTGTTTGCTATGGTTGATAGGTATACTTTAGTTTTAAAACTAAAATTTTTGAAATGGTATCCATATATCTATCTATCCTTTGGGTCCGGATATATTCTACGAATGGTTAGTTATCCTTTCGAACTGACCGATGCCATTGTATATTTCGTAGATCTGGATAACCCAAGTATCGTGTGAAAGAATTCAACAGATTCGTTCTTGTATCTATTATTGATATTCTGAATTGGTAAGCCAAATGCAGAATAAATATTCAGTTTGATTTGATGAAATATTCTTCATCTATCATTGTGTCTCCTTGGCAATTTCGAGGACGAAATTATTTTAAGGGGGGAAGTCTGTAACGACCCCGGATTTTATATTAATTTTAAATCGATAATTGAATTTATTTTTGAATAAAACTGTGAAATTTATCGATTTATTGATTGCGAGTTTCCCCGGATTCAAGTATATTCTGTATGAATCATTTCAATTTAAAATATTGTAAATATATAGATATATATTTTGACTTGAATTTAAAGTGTAAGTAAATGGTTTTAAAAATAAATATAGAGTTAAATAATAATAGAATGTCTTTACAAATGAATTGATATTTTTAAATAGAAATTGTCATTCCAAATTACTTATAAATATATATACAAATATAATATTATGGTTAAAACATAAGTATAATCACATAAGTCGAAAATTTATAACATAACTAGAACAACTTTTATAATATGTTTATAAAACAAAAGAAGATCAAAATCAAAGCCCTGTTTTCAAGTGCAATCTGGAAATTTAAAAAGCATCACAGATTAAAGTTTTTTGAAGGCAAAGCAAATGAAGTTTGTAAAAGAAGCAAAAGTACATTCTGATATGTTGCTGTGTAAAACATAAACAATAAAGTATTTAAGCAATACAAAAGTATGTAGCATGTATTTGCAGGCAAGAATATATGTACTATAGAAATTTGTAGATATGCAAAGCAAGTAAAATAACACATAAGTACATACGAATTGATAGGGGGTAAACATGAAGTGTACAACTTCATTAATTGCTCTCATATCAGCCCCCATACTCAAAAGAAAATCTCTGATCGAATTTTAAAAACAATCTTGTATCAGCCTGAATACCTGTTTTCTATTTATCAAGCATCTTTTCTTCTTTTCGTTCATTTAAACAAGGCAAACCAGGAAATTTTCTAAAGCCTGTAACTAATTGTCAAAGTTTAAGCTAGATAGTCAAGCAACTTCAGTTCAGTTCAAAGTTTAAATCTTCTCAACAACATAGCACTTCAGTTTTAAAGGAAATCAAAGTTTCCAGAATCAAGCATTTTTATCAAAGCTCTGTTCATTCCTAAATCACGGTGAGCAAATCTTCCACTTTTAATACTTTGTTGCCTGAGAGTAAACTCCTTAAATCTGCCACTTTATCTTGATATTTGGATAATGCTTGAAAGTGTGATGGTTTTCATGAATGTTTTTGGTTGAATTCCTCTGTATATATATATATCTGTGTATATATATCTATGGCTCTGTTGTTCATTGTATTCACAGACTCAAGGAAACAAGAACAAATTCATATCTTCTTATCTAAATAAAATTCAAGCTATGATCATAAAGAAGAAAATGATTATAACAAGGTAAATTCATTTTTAAAAATAATTTCAGGTGGATTTATTTAGTTAGTATTTCGAAATAAGTTTTTACAGTGGAACTCAAGAATCATGTCGAAATTCAAGTATCATGTTCTTTTGATTCATCCACATCACCGTGTTCAACGTCAAAAACCATGATTTTTGAAATGAATATCAGGATTTTTATTTAAGCAAATCACAAGATATTGGGAGTTGATCAAATTGGAACATTTATTCGATTTCGGATGATCGCATCATTGAGTGGCTTCCGGATTCTAACTAAGGCTCGCTGTAGGACCAGTGATTACTGGAAAAATCATGCGTGAATTTATTATTCACCGTGATGATGATAAGGCGAAGATTTAGGGTTTAACAACTTAATGTGGTTGATGATGGAAACGTGACGAGAACGACTACTATACGAGATCGAGTTTCACGTAACGTTGGGGAATGGTTGCTTGGAATGGAGACGAGGTGTGGTCGAAGTTTAGTCGACTCCGGTGGCAGGTGCAGTGGTGACGAGACGACAATGTGGTGATCGGTTTTGGGCAGTTTGGATCTGATGGTTCGTTTTTGTTTTGGGGCTCGAACGATTGTTCTGGTGATCGAATTTTGGTGCTTCGATGAGGAGCGACGTGCCGGGAAGTTCGTCAGAGGTCGGAGGTAGGTCCGGTGATGGTGCACGTGCACGTGCATCTGCAGGTCTGGTTGGTTCTGGTTTTGGGGAAGACGAAGTATTCCTGAGTGTTGCTCGAGATTTTTGCGTGTGGGACTCGAAGGAGTTGACGTGTGGGCTCGGGGGTGATAATTGTTACAGGTTTATGTATTAAACCTGTCAGTATTTGAGTTTGATTGAATTCAAATGGAATGTTGCTCGAGTTATTTAGTGTTTTGCTCGAGTGAATCATGGGTTACTCGAGTTAGTTTGTTCAAACTTACAACTTGACCTATTTCCCAAATTTAAACTTACAATAATTAAGGGTTTAAACTTAAAGGTTTAAGATTTATTATTCTTAGGATAATCCAATTGAAATGGGATTTGAAATTGAATTTGAAAGTTAAAATGTTTTCAAATAGGGTTTGAAAAGGATAATTAAATCATTAATCAAAAAAAAATGTTTTTATTCTAAAGTTAATTAAGAATAAATAATTATGTAATTAACTTAAGGTTAATCTATTTAATTTATTAATTAAGAATAATTAAAGTGTTTGATTAATTAATTTATATTAAATGATTTATAAATTAATAAATCATAATTTGATAATTAATTCATAAGTAATAAATTTACTTAGAAATAAATTTGATTGATTAGGATTAAACCATTAATTAATCCTACTTATAAATGATTATTGAATGCTTGTCCTTACTTATGAATGTTTGGATTCTATTGATTATCGAATTGTTTGATATCCCTGATATATGATGCTTTGTGATATACCCTGATTTATGATGTGATCTGTAATTTACTTATCTGCGATATATATATCTGTTATGAAAACCCTTGAACCGTAAATGACACTCTAATTTCGATGCGACAGGGAGTCGGATTCCAGTTGGTTATCCGAAACCCACATCGAATTATAATAATGAATCTTTGTGACTGATAAATTTATTTTATCTATGAATATGTGGATGAAGATAAGCGTTGGGGATTATACCGCTTATCGATATTGATATATCTATGATGATTGATATTGTGCACTATTGTGTGTAAAACCCTTGGACCACACTCTTACACACACAAATATGGATTTCACGTGGAAATCGGTTAAATCACAGATAAATTAAATTTGATGTTTTTGAAATGGAAATTTTAATTTCAATTGATTTTGAAATTAGAAATTTGGGTTTAAAGTGAAAAGCTCTTGAAATGGAATTTCAAAGATAAAAGTTATTTTGAATAACTTAATCGAGTTTTGAAATTTAAATAATTTGATTTAAATTTGAATTCAAGTTTTAAATTGAATTCTATGATTTGAAACTAGGGATTAAAGAAGCTGTACAAGTTATATATGGGTTAAACCATTTAAAAGTATTGATTTGGGAATTTGAATTTAATTCAAGGGTTTTAACTCGTGTAAATATAACTGGATTTTTCCGAAACGAAAACTATTTGTTTTTCAAATAGTAAAAGCTTTCACAAAAGTAATGAACTTCCAATTTGTGTTGAAAGAATTTCAAGTTTGAATAGAATTGAAATATTTTGAAATTTATGAAATGAGTCTTTGATTCAAAGACCGAACGAGTTAATCCAACTTGAAATGGAATTGTTTTAAAAGCTATAAGTTAAATCTTGATTTAAGGATTTAACGAGTTAATCAATTAAAATGGAAATTGTTTTGAAATCCATAAATGAATCTTTGTGAATGGGGCGAACTTTGTGAATTGAATCCTTTTGTTTAAAAGATTAAAAGTGTGGAAAATTGTTTAAACCATTGAAGGTTTGGAATTGAATCTTTTTGTTTAAAAGATTGGAAATGGTAATTTGTTTTAACCATTCGAATGAAAAGTTTTAAGCTTTAAAGCTGTGATTTAACTGAGACCCCAGTATCCATATGATTTTTAATTGCGCTCGTTATTCGGTTTAGCCGAGAGAGGACCTTTGTGTCATATAACCCATTCCGAATAGTGATACGACGATATGGATAGCATTTGAAGACCGGTGGTGAAGACCGGGTATTTGCGAGAGCGATATGATGACCTATCGATTTTCTCTGCATCATGGCTCCGGTATAGAGATTCCCTAAGTGATGGGAAATCCGATCGAGATTGTGAATACCCGGATTTGCAAGGGCTTCTTTGGAAGTGCCTTCGGTTCTGTTCGGACCCGGAACAGACTTGTATGGATGTGTGTCTGACGTTACACTTTGAGATGTAAAGCTGGTTTCTATCAAATACATTTCTGTTGGTGGCGGAGAATTTATTCTCTTAGCTTAACACCCTTCTCTGAGACGTACGAGCTTAGAGGTTATGTAGTTGATGGTTACTAGTGATACATTCCCAATTTGGTAATGTGGCATACGAAGTGCTGCTGATCATTGGTTGATCAAAGCGTGGCTTTGTGAAAAAGCGTGGCTTTGTGAAAAAGCGTAGTTTTGTGGACGAGACTTCGTCGAGCCTCACAACCCGGTAATGGTCGAAACAGGAATGTTGCGACAAAGGTTTGTAGGGGTAGCGCCCCTAGGGTATGTCATTTCCTTCTGGATGAAGGGTGGTATCATGGTATGGAGCCCAGATACTTACTCATGTGGATACACTTTATTTATTATGTGTGATGTTGGTTATCGAGCGCTCGGATAAAGGTCGGTAACTACCGGGGGATGACATGACTCGTGTGTTAGTTACCTAGTTACAGCTGTACAGCGTGAGGTAGCGTCAGTGTGTTAGTTACCTAGTTACAGCTGTACAGCGTGAGGTAGCGTCGGCCTTTTGTTTGCAGAGATCCGGTTAGGATCCGGGGCGTCTTTCCAGAGGCGTTTCTATTTCGGTAAGGAAGTTCCTTAGCCTGATCATTTGTTGGAAATCCAAAGAAACAATACGAACCCTGTACGGTTTTAGTTGTATTACCTGCTATGGAATGTGGCGGTAACCTGCTACTGAACGTAGTAGCTATAGTAGGCATACGACAATTGTTGTATGTTGGCTAAGATTGATATTATATTTTCGAAATGTTTTCGACACTATGCACTAATAATAATAATATCGAATGATTTTGCGTAGTAAGCATTTTTGACTATCATAAGAAGAAATCTCCTCCAATTCTGCGTTTGCATTGTGTGTGTTGTGGGAGGCCTTATGGTAGTTTCATTTTCGAAAAGCATTGCGGATTTCAATGTTTAAAAGCCTTTCGTGTTTGTTTAAAGATAAACTGTTTTTGTTGCTCACACCAGTCCCATGACTGATCCGGAGTTTATTGTTCCCTTCCTAAACTCTGGGTGCTCATAATTTTCCACACGAGCAGTCTAGAGTTGGGTTTCTTTTCAGATATTCAGGTTTAGAAGATTATTTGGAGCTAGTTCAGTTCTTGGAGTTCATGGACTGACGTTGCTTATCTTGGAGCATTCTATTGGGGATATTCTATCCGCTGCTGATGTTATCTTTTCTTTTCCGCTGCTATTTCTTGTATCATATCTCTGATGTATATTGATATCTGTTGTATCATTCTGTTGTATCAGATTTTTGTATCTGTCATGGTATCAATGTAATATATATTGATATATTCTTTATTCCGCTGTGTTGTTATACTTAATGGTGTTATAAGCTCCGGCGAATCGGATTTGAACGGTTGAATCTGCGGCATTCTAGTACAATGTGAAGTACGGATGTTGATTTTCGAACGCGAAAAATCCGAGT
This sequence comes from Allium fistulosum, assembly GCA_030737815.1. Taxonomy (NCBI): domain Eukaryota; kingdom Viridiplantae; phylum Streptophyta; class Magnoliopsida; order Asparagales; family Amaryllidaceae; genus Allium; species Allium fistulosum. The sequence continues at coordinate 1,183,549,195 of CM060904.1, read as the reverse complement.
CGTTACAATTGCGATGTAAATTACAATATCTATATACGGATATGTTATTCCTTGCATGGATCATCATGTTACGCATGCACATAAACACATATATGTATATTTATATGTATTAATATATAAATTAAATAAAACTATATAATTTATAAATTTAAATAAAATAAGAGATTTTATTTAAACAAAATTTAGAAATGTTCTAAGTAAATTAGACTTCATAGGCCAAATAGAGATCCAATAAGGATTATTTTTTGAAATTCACCCATAACTTCAACTGGGGGCTAGCCTAGTTCCAACAAATATAACTAAAGCCAAAGAGAAAATATCGATATGATTAAGTTACATGATTCTTTTGACTTGAGAATACTGCTGATCTTCAATATGGAAGCTCCGCTTCGATTATAGTTAAATCATGGCACGACATACATCGAACGACTATAGTTAGGTCGAGTGGAAGAATTGGAAGTGAGACACTATTCAAGAGAGGATTTGTCTTCTCAGTTATATAAAGTTAGTATTACGGTCAACTGAAGTCAACTCAAAGTCAAAGTCTTTAGCCGGAGCATTTCAGTTGACAATAATCGTTATTATTGAACAAAGGACTTTGTGTTTGGACCATAGAGTTGAATACGGATGATATTAGAATTTTGACAATTATAAAATTCCATAAGTCTAAAGTGATATAGTTTTGATAAAGGGAATTGATGTAAAAATAGTCACAATCGGGTAATGCTTAATAAAGTAAAATTGGATTTTACCAAAACCAAGTAAGCAATAATGTAACGACTCGCCTTTTCTGTACAGTTTAAGTTGGCAATAAACCACACATGTCAACTCAAATTGAACAAAAAGATGGATTGTTAGGGGAAAGAAAGGAGGTAGAAGATAGAAGAAACTAAAAACAAACACAAAGTCTCACAGCGCAACGGAATAAAATATATTAATCAACATAATTCTTTACAAAGTCTTCTCCAAAAAAAATACATCAAAGTTACACTAATACAATTCTAACCTAGGACAGTTATAAAAGCCTGTCCTTATACATCAGATATAGAGTACATAGTATACAACGGAAATGAGATAATAACTAGTTATCGATGAAGCCTCCTGCTCCGAGCTCCTCCAAAATGCATCTATGAAAAAACCTAAACTACTTGGCTGCTCATAAAAATTTGAGCACCCAAGAGTTTTAGGGAAAGAAAATAAAACTCTGGGTCAGACATTGGTCCGGTGTGAGTAAACTCAAACAACTTGATTATTACATTTCAAAACCTTTTAAAAATCAAAGGTATCTCGTAAGACCACACCGCACATAAACACGGACGGGTTTTTACTCTACGATAACCAAAACACTTATATAGAAAATCCATTGATATTATAATAATGTCTAAAGTACAAATACTTATTAATCTTAGCCGAAATTGTTACATTAATTAAATTCTAGCATACTAGGCTTTACAATCAAAACCTTAAAGGCACGTATTATAGAATGGATTCCTACCTCCGATGGGTACATCTCTAGAACAATGCACCCGGGTCTGACAAGAAAATCTTGTACCCTGCCACACAGAACCGGCCTACCACTTGACTAGTAGTACCGAATATGTCATCATCCCAGTCTTCCAACCTTAATCGAGATCTCTCATGCACAACCAAATCCATAAAAATAGGGTAATCTAGAAAGATGATGACATACCCTAATATGAGCGATCCACTTAGCCCTGCTGCATGCCCTATTTTATTCATTTCCCGGTTGATGAGGCTTGAGACCACGTTTTACCTTTTTGAATAGCAATCCCACTTGGAATTCTAACACTGCCCTCCAAGCATCAATGCAATGCTAGCATTCATCCATACAAGTTGTCCGGGATAAGTACAAACCGAAGGCACTATTTCTACTACATCCATTTTGGAATCACCCTCAGGATTAGTAGCAAGCAACCCTTGCACTTCAATGCTCCCTCTTCGATTCCATATTCTTCAAGATGTCTTCAGTTCGAAACGCTTGAGTTGGATCAAAGTGGTTTTTGAATAACAGATCCGATTCCGGTCTCTTCGGAACAACTTTTGATAATTTCCGGTAAACTCAACCCCGGTTCTTTAGAAAATAAACAGACAAAAGATAAGAGAGGAGTTCACCTCCAAACCGTTAGTGGACGGATTTCCTTATCATTTATCCTAGAAGAACGAAACGAATTTATACGTACAGTATAGCACCACCGACGATGTCACATACCGAAATTTTCGACTTTCGAAAATTCGACATCGATACTCACTTTATCGACTGTCGAGCAATCGAGCGCCGGAAACTCCAATAGTGAGGGTTTTAGAAAGAAGAAAACAGAAGAAAAGATAGAAGAAGAAGAAGAAAGAAGGAAAAGAAAGAAGGAGAACAACAGAACAACAGAACAACAACAGAAACAGAACAATATCAGAATCTCACATATCGCAGCAGAACAATATATAATAGATAATTACTAGTCTTTAAATAAAGAACTATATCATTTTATACATACATCAATCATCAGAGTCAATATACAACTCAATACAAATTGGATGGTTATATAACCTGTCCTCATACAGAATACACAGCGGAATAAATACTATCAGATACACATACTACGTCTCGCCATCCAGCTTATCTCCAAAGCTCCAGAATATCCAGAATATCCTGATAACATAACTCTAAGCTGCCCGTGTGGAAATTGGTGGGCACCCAGAGTTTAGAAGGGAAACAATAAACTCCGAGTCAGTCATGGTGATGGTGTGAGATCGTAAAACAGTTATTCTTTCACAAAGAAAATAAAACAAATTCGCAATGCTTTTAGAAAATGAAACTACCATAAGACCTCTCGCCACACACACAATGCAAACGCAGACTTGGAGGAGATTTCTTCTTATGATAGTCAAAGATGCTTACTACGCAAAAATCAAATTCTTTTTGATATTATTATTAGTGCATAGTGTAGAAAATATTTCGAAAGTAGAATATAAATCTTAGCCAGCATAGGTACCATTATAGTATGCTTGCTATAGCTACCATATTAAATGGCAGGTTCTACAACTAAAACCGTACAAGGCTCGTATTGTTTCTTTGGATTTCCAACAAATGGTCAGGCTAAGGAACTTCCTTTTCCACGATGGGTACGTCCCTGGAATAGACGACCCGAGAAATAACCTAACATTACGGTTAGATCTCTGCCAACACAAGGCCGGGTTACCTCTGCAAAAATAGGTAACTACTGACACGCGTATGCCATCCCCCGATCGTAACCGATCTTCCCGAGGATCCTCGATTTCCAACAAACCACATAGATAATAATGCAGCAACCACATAGGTTAAGTATCTGGGCTCCATACCATGATACCACCTCTATCCAGAAGGAATGACATACACTAAGGGGCGCTACTCCCTAGAACCTTGCCGCATCCTTCCTGTTTCGACCATTTCCGGTGTGTGAGGCTCAATGAAGTCTCGTCCACAAAGCTACGCTTTCTACAAAGCCCTGCTTCGGGTCAAACAAAATGATCAACCTATGATCACAAAGATATAAGATCAAACAAATGATCATATCACAAATGATCAAACACTGATCATTTCATAGCAACACTCAGTATGCCACGTTACCAAATTGGGAGTATATCGCTGATGAATTTCAACTACATAACCTCTGAGCTCGTACGTCTCAGAGAAGGGTGTTAAGCTAAGAGAATAAATTCTCCGCCACCAACAGAAATGTATTTGAAAGAAATCAGCTTTATATCTCAAATTGTAACGTCAGACACACAATCCATACAAGTCTGTTCCGGGATCGAACAGAACCGAAGGCACCTCTCACGAAGCCCTTGCACATCCGGAAAATTTTCAATCACGTCAGGACTTCCCGTCACTAAGGGTGATAAAACCTCTAAATCGGAGATCAGCCGATGTAGAGTAACTCGACGGTAATCCTTCCGTTTTCAAAAATATCCGGTCTTCAACACCGGTCTTCAAATGCGATTCATAACGACGTATCACATATTCGGAATGGGTTATACGACCCCATGGTCCTTTCCCGGTTAACCCGATTAGTGAGCGTTTATTTAAAAATAAGTGTGGCATTCAAATTCATCCAATCACAACAAATACCTATCTAAAGGTAATTACTGATAGTCGGTTATTTAACTATCAATAAAGATGCGCAACATCATCAGATTCCAAATAATTTTCCAAATTATTGTATCTTCAAAAATATCTTTATTAGATATATTATTTCCACACTTCAAAAATAAATCAACGTTTATTTTTAAACAACTTCCCTTTCTTTTATAAATTCCATAGTGAATTTATATTTTCAAAATATCTACAGATATACGATTTTCAAATCGTTTTCAATATTCAATCTCGATTTATCTTTAAGAAGATAAAATCTCAAAACGTTTCATTTCATTTTGGAAAAGCAATTCCATACTTATTTAATAATAAGTGTTTCACAAATCTTTTATTTTCAACATTTGAAAATATTCGATATACTTAAATCAAAATTAAGTATATATTCATTCTTTAAGGAAACCATTCTTTTAACACATTTCATTTGAGTCAAAACGAATGTTACGTAAAACATCGTTACGACGACTCAAAATCACTAGTATAGGGATTCGGAATTTAGATAGATATATGAATCCCAATACTACACAAAACATTTCCTTTCGGAAATCATTTACTATAACAACAGTGTTATAGTCCACCATTTCCTTATTTTTCGAAAACGTCTATTTCAACAATAAAATGTTGAAATCTATGGTTTCGATATTTAACACGTTTTAAAAACATCTTTAAAACAATTACTTCATTTCATAATATCACTTCTCCAAAACATATCCAATTTATTAAATAATATATTCACTGTCCAAAATCGTGAATATACTTCGTTATCCAAATTCAACATTTCTACACATTTTATTTAAAAGCTTATCCACTGTCCAAAATCGTGGATATAATTCCTTTAATTATCTTCTATATTTGATTTATCAAATCCAATTGATTTTGAATTTATAAAACAACGTTTATAAATTCCATTTCCATTTCCATTTTATAACAACTTCGATTTATACATCTTCTTTAATAACCCATTCAATTTATAAGTTAATATAACTTATAATTCATTTATCTTAAAAGAAATCGTTCTTTTAAACTTCTCAAAATTTAAAACTTTCGGATTTCATTAACTTATGAAATCCCATTTACACTTCATTTTAACCCTTATAGAAACTCGTTTTATAACACTAACATTTTAACTTATAAAATGTCCACTTTATAAACCTTTTAAGTAAACCGTTTATAATATTTTAAAAATCTCAATTTAAACCATTTTATAAATCAATCAACCATTTATTCCAAAAATCACTTTTCGGTTATATTTCACAAAGATCTTAACTTTTATAACTTTAAAATTTGAACGTTTATTTATTTAAAATAAATCACTTCAAAAATTTAATAAAACGTATAATTTCAAAGATCACTTTACAAATCCTTTTAAATTAAAAGTCGTTATTTTTAAAACTTGAATCCGATGATGCAACACATCAATTAGTCCATCACAACAGTCAATATCATATATCAATATGATAACAGATCTATATCAATATATCTGTAAATAAATAAATACTGGTGAGGAATCCAGTCGGATCCCTCCAACCTGTTTCCCTGCATCCACAGATGTTAGCACAATACCAATTCCGCTCTAGTACGGAATTATCGCGGTATATGGGTTTTATAAAAATATCCGCTTACTAACGGCGCAATAGGGTCTCATCCGCTATACGAGGCGGGAAATCAATCAATCCAATATATACATATGCCAATATGTATATATTGCTATATATAGATATATATCCTACTATATCTAATATCACGTTCAATAGCAATCAAATAAATAACTGAAAATTCCACTTTTCAATTCTTGAGTGAGAAGATCTCACCGTGATTTTCTGATAGCAATTTGTAGCGATAAATTTCGAATGAAATTAAACGGACGTTTAATCTCACTCAAAATTTCACTGACCCCGATCGTCTCCCATCCAGTTTCATCGCGAAGAGCTCGACAAAACGAAGACAACGCTTTTCGTTTCGTAATTTTCCGACCTCGCAGCAAAAAGATATGCAACATTGAACGAATTTTAATATAAATAATTTACATTTTTATTTAAATTTCCTAACCCTAATCATCAACAGCCGTTAGATCTGCCTATATGAAATCAAGGCCGTGATCTTCGTTCCCTTGCTTCTTCCCTCCCAGTTCAAACTCGCGTTCGAACGAGAAAACAACCCAAACGCCGCCGTTAAACCCTAATGCTCGCGACCACTACGCTCGCCTTTGCATCGATCAACACCCACCCCAACGCTCGCCAACGCCGACATTATCAATGGCTGGAAGGAGGCGAGACTCGGTCGAGCCATTAGCACGAAATACGGGCTCGAATGCGCCTAGAACGCGAGCAAATTTCTTCCATCACGTTGCGTTTTACAGTGGTTCATCCGTATGGATTTAAAGATCTTGTCGAGCTCTATAATGTTGCAGTTGGAAGATTTTGATAATTGTCGATGGATTTAAAGAGATTAAGGGAGGAAGATTTGAAAGTATCGGCCATTGGTTTTAGGGGGGTGGCGGCTGAACGTCTTAGGGTTAGGGTTATACATTTTTGTGAAAATAATAAATGTTGTTGGCCTTTTATTGAAAAAATTTCAATTTACTATTCACTCAAAATTTTACGAACTCCAAATCGAACGTGCCGACCGACGTTCCTAAGGTTTACCCCGCGTTCCGAACACAATGGGATAGGTTTCGAAAGCTAATTCGGTCGTATGTGTGAGATATGACAATAAACGATCAATTTAAATTAAACCGATTTAAATCGATTTCGAGGCGTTTTAATTTGTACCGGACAAACGGTAACTCCAAAAATTACGAAATTTGAAATCTTACAATAATATCACATTACGGATCCGATGAAACTGGTTTCGTCGAAATCCGTCACTGTTTGGAAAATGACTATTTTAACTCGTCGATTTAAAATTAAAACGATATCGATGCGTTTCGAGCTGCCACGGTCAAACGATAACTTCGATTGATACGAAAATTGAAATCCGATAATAACTAACTATTACGGATCCAATGAAATTGGTCTCGTTTGATTCTGAGACTGTTCGAAAATTGGCTATTTTTTAGTCGATAATTAAATATTAAAATATTCAATTTTCACAATTTAACTCCAATTTCAGTTTTAAGAGTTCTAAAATATTTCTATAACTCCAGTATGATTAAATAAAATTTACAAATCATTTTCAATCATTTTAAACTCGATTTTCAATTATCTCTGGAATTTCACTATTTAATTTATCGATTAAATTATCAAATAAAACCCAATATTCGAAAAATAAATCATTCGACTTCTAAATTCCATTTATTAATATTTAAAATCAATTAAATATTCGAATTTTAATTATCAAAAATTCTGGGTCGTTACAGACGATAACTGTACCATATAATTTTCATGTTTCTCCTTGATATTTTCAAAGTTACGTTTTGGTCTATATTTGATAGTCGGTTATTTAACTATCAAATAAACAATCAATCAAACATTGATTAAATTCCATATGGGATCCTCTAAGCCTTTATTAATTAATCTTTAATTAATAAAATCCCTTTATAAAACTTTATCAAAGGATCTTTTCTAAAACACTTTTCCAAAACCACTTACATCCCTTTTACTTGGAAAACAATATAAACATTTACCAAAATCATTTGGAAAATTCTCTCCTCTCAAATTCCATATTAAATGGCCAAACCATTCCCTTTCAAAACATCACTTACTATAAAACTCGTTCACTTTATAAAACTCATTCACTTATTCCTTACAAAAATTCTTTTATAAGTTCACTTCACATTTCAAACCTCTTTACAATTTTTCAAACTTGATTTAAAACGTCTTTCAAAAATATCTAAAATGATTTATAAAATCTCTTTCTATTTTTAAAACTATTTAAAAATCTTCCTTTATAATTTCTTTATAGAATCTCCTTTATTAAATATCATTTTCAAGATATCATTTGTAAATCACTTTAGGTAAAACCTTTTATTTAATAAACCCCTTTCTAAAAACAAGATATTATTCTAAAAAAACTTTATAAAATAATAATAAAATTTGAAAACCACTTATAACCTTTAAACCCAAATCGATTGAAGAATTAAAGTTAATTCAAAAACATACTTTAGTAATTCGAAAAGAGGCTTAGCAATCCCAATGGTGCTATTTTAAGTTACCATTCAGTTTCCATTTCAATTCACTTAACAGTTATTTACATAGGTCAACATATATGTAAATACAACTCATATCCAAATCAAGGAATAACATGTCAATATGAACTAACAAGCATATACATGTTCAAATAACATAATAGCAGGATGGTGATTTGTCATGTTAAACAGATGTCCAAACAATTCAATCAATTTATAGCAGAACGGAGATTTATTCTGCTAACACATGTCCACATAAACAACAAGCAAGCAAACAATTTATTGTAGAATGAGGATTTATTCTGCTAACACATGTCCAAATAACCCAACAAACAAACAATCAATTTATAGCAGAGTGGTGATTTATTCTGCTAACACATGTCCAAATAACCCAAAAATCTACATTATAACTCATTCACAGTTACATGGTTCTTTAATGGTATCGACACTTGAATCACTTGTATTCAAAACCATCTTTGAAAAAGAAGTTGTTTTAAAACACTTTTACTTTTGGAAAACACGGGATTTAAAACTTTTAAAACTCTTTTAAAAAATTTAGTTATAAGTTAAATCCTTATTTAAATCATAATTAATCTTAATTAAATCTATACTTAATTTAATTAAATAATTAAACAATAATTAATTATAAATTAAACCCAAATTAATCATTTATTAATTATTAAATAATTAATTAAACCTTCAATAATAATTAAATATTAATTAATCTCAATTAATTAATTAAATAATCTTTAAATAAACTTAAATAATAAATTAAACCTTTAATAAATAATTTATTATAAATTAAAACCTTTAATGATTTATAATTAAAAATAATTAACACTTCATTAACAATTAATTAATAATTAATCCTATATTTAATTAATGATAAATTAAATATAAATAATTTACTTAACTCATACTTAATTAACTTAATTAATAATTAATTTTAAAATAAATCTTAACTTTAAAGGATAATAAATTAATAAATAATCTTCACTTAATTATAATTATTAAACCTTGTTTAATCCTTAATTAATTATTAAAAACTTAATTAATTAAAAATTAATTATTAAAAAATTAATTAACCTCCTAAAACATTATTATTAAGTTTATAAAACATTTACAAACACTTTTAAGTTTTAGAAACCAAATTTTTTCAAAAATCAAACTTTTAAGCGAACTGCATCCATAGCGACTATCACTATGGATACCCGTAATTTCCCACTTGTTTTTCACTTCTATATCACAAACAACCCAAAGTCTATGAACCATAACCAGCACATAAACAAGCACACATCTTTCGAACCAAACATAATACTTAGACTTTGATTTCAAATTCTAAGATTCACATCATATGCACACATATATTACCATAACAACCACAAGATAATCCAACAATATCATAACATAAACAACCATATAACAACCATACATATAAAGGTAAATTCTTTCCTAAAAATTTAATGAATTTACTCACCGGAAATTTTGAAAAATTGAAATACTTTGAAACTCGAGAGGCATGGAAAACAAGGAAATCCACTCAAAAATAGGTCATATTGTTTTTTATTTTTGGACCTTTTGCTCTCGGAATTTTAAAAAGTTGTTAAAAGAAAAGTTTTAAACAATTCTTTCCTCTACCATTTAAAAGAATAATTTCTCAATTTGGATAATTTTTGAGGGAGTTATGGTCAAAACAGTAAGGGGTATTTTTGGGCTTCAAAATCTAGGTTCAAAAACACTCTTTAAAAATATGGATTTTTGGAGTATTTAAGATCGAAATCAGAAAAAGTGGTATACTACAAAGTTGTATCCACTAAAATTATAAATGGTTTGAAAAAAAGAAAATCTAAATTTTGGGTCGAATGAAAGGAGTTATAGCCAAAACCATTTCGGGTAAAATGGAAGAATTTTGAAGTGGAAAGGAGGAGTTTGAAGCTAAGTTTAAATCATTTTAAAAAGTTTAAAATTTGAAAATATAAAACTTGAAAATGTTAAACGAAGCCATTAAATTGTTTTAGAGCTTAGGAAGGAAGAAGAAAGCTTAGGAAAAATAGAAAAAGGAAAAAATGTAATGAAAAGAAAAGGAAAAATGTTTTTATATAAAATGTAAATGCAAAATTACTCAAACGCCCATGTCCTTTGCCCTCCACTCCTTGAACGCCACCTCACCACCTATGCCCCCTCCTTACCAGCATGCATTAAATGCTTTTTACTCTAGCCCCCGAAGTGTCAAATCATGTGTCAAGACCCAAAAGTCGACCTTCGAAAATCGGCACCCGTACTTCACTTGTACTCAAAATGCCGTAGATTCAAATGTCGAATCTGGTTCTTGGGAGCATATAACACAGTTAAGTAAATAACACAGCGGAATAAAAGAATAATACATTGATATACAATATCGGATACAATATCTGATACAACAGAGTGATACAATGAATATCAATATACATCAGAGATATGATACAACAAATAGCAGCGGAATAGAATGTCTCCAATAGAATGCTCCAAGAAAAGCAACGTCAGTCCATGAACTCCAAGAACTGAACTAGCTCCAGATAATCTACTAAACCTGAATATCTGAAAAACCCAACTCTAGACTGCCCGTGTGGAAAATAGTGGGCACCCAGAGTTTAGGAAGGGAACAATAAACTCCGGATCAGTCATGGGACTGGTGTGAGCAACAAAAACAGTTTATCTTTAAAAACAAATAGCAAAAGAATTTTAAACATTGAAATCCGCAATGCTTTTGGAAAATGAAACTACCATAAGACCTCCCACCACACACACAATGCAAACGCAGACTTGGAGGAGATTTCTTCTTATGTTAGTCAAAGATGCTTACTACGCAAAAATCAAATCCTTTTTGATATTATTATTAGTGCATAGTGTAGAAAACATTTCGAAAGTATAATATTAATCTTAGCCAGCATAGGCATTCCACACTTATGCCTACTATAGCTACTATGTTCAATAGCAGGTTACCGCCACATTCCATAGCAGGTAATACAACTAAAACCATACAAGTCGCATATTGTTTCTTTGGATTTCCAACAAATGGTCAGGCTAAGGAACTTCCTATCCACGATGGGTACGTCCCTGGAATAGACGACCCGAGAAATAACCTAACATTACGGTTAGATCTCTTCCAACACAAGGCCGGGTTACCTCTGCAAAAATAGGTAACTACTGACACGCGTATGCCATCCCCCGATCGTAACCGATCTTCCCGAGGATCCTCGATTCGCAACAAACCACATAATAATAATGCAGCAACCACATAGGTTAAGTATCTGGGCTCCATACCATGATACCACCTCTATCCAGAAGGAATGACATACACTAAGGGGCGCTACTCCCTAGAACCTTGCCGCATCCTTCCTGTTTTGACCATTTCCGAGGTGTGAGGTCCGACGAAGTCTCGTCCACAAAGCTACGCTTTGTCACAAAGCCATGCTTCGGGTCAAACAGATGATCAACCTATGATCACAAAGATATAAGATCAAACAAATGATCATATCGCAAATGATCAAACACTGATCATCACACAGCAACACTCAGCATGCCACATTACCAAATTGGGATATATCGCTGATAAATTTCAACTACATAACCTCTGAGCTCGTACGTCTCAGAGAAGGGTGTTAAGCTAAGAGAATAAATTCTCCGCCACCAAACAGAAATGTATTTGAAAGAAATCGGCTTTATATCTCAAAGTGTAATGTCAGACATGTATCCATACAAGTCTGTTCCGGGTTCGAACAGAACCGAAGGCACTTCTCACGAAGCCCTTGCAATTTCGGATAACTTTCAATCACGTCCGGACTTCCCGTCACAAAAGAGTGATATAAATCTCTATACCGGCGCGACTCAGTGCAGAGACATTCGACAGGTTGTCCTTTCATTTTCGAAAAATATCCGGTCTTCAACACCGGTCTTCAAATGCTATCCATATACGACGTATCACTATTCGGAATGAGTTATACGACCCAAAGGTCCTTTTCCGGCTAACCCGAATAGTGAGCGAAATATTTAAAAACATATGGATATTGGGATTTCAATTAAGTCACAATTTAAACCCAAACTTTCTTTTCAAATGGTTTAACAAATTACCATTTTAATCTTTTTAAACAAAAAGATTCATTTTAACAACCTTCAATGGTTTAAAACAATTTCCACACTTTAATCTTTTGAAACAAAAGATTCATTCATAGATTTTCCAAATCAATTTCCATTTCAATTCAACTCGTTAAATCTTTAAATCAAAGATTTAACTAATAGCTTTCAAAACAATTCCATTTCAAATGGTTTAAACAAACATCATTTTAAATCTGTTAAAAATAAATAGATTTAATTCATAGCTTTCAAAAACAATTCATTCATAACTTGGAAAAACAATTTTTCAATTCGATCTTGAAATTCCTTATATATATGAAAGCTTTTATCATTTGAAAACAAACAGTTTCCATTTCGGAAAATCTGATTCATTCATACGAGTTGAAATCCTTGGGTTAAATTCAAATTCCCAACTTATACTTTTAAAATGGTTTAGATTCATACAAACGCATTTATATCATCTTTTATCAAATCATAGATTTAAATTCAAACTTGAATTCAAATTTAAATCTAATTATTTAAATTTTCAAAAACTCGGTTAAATTATTCAAAATAACTTTTATCTTTGAAATTCCATTTCAAAAGCTTTTTATTTTAAACCCAAATTTCCAATTTCAAAATCAATTGAAATTAAAATTTCAATTTCAAAAACATCAAATTTAAATTATCTGTGACTTAACCGATTTCCACGTGCAATCCATATTTGTGTGTGTAAAGGTGTGGTCCAGGGGTTTCACACACAATAGTGCAACATCAATCATCACAGATCAGAATACAGAAATATAGTTGATAAACGATATAAACTATATCGCTTATCGTTTAGGCACAGATCACAGATATATAAATATCACAGATAATAAATTACATCACAGATTAAAACACAAATCAGGGTATATCACAAATCATCACATATCAGGAAATATCAAACAATTTAACGTTCAATAGAATCTAAACATTCACAAGTGAATTTATTAATCAACTGATTAATTTAAATCAGATGTATCAATTTATTAATCCGGGTTAATTATCGTAATTTAATTACAAATTATTTGAAGTAAATCTTACTTTCAAATTTATTAGTTAACCCTTAATTTTAACTAATCAATTTTTAAATCAATGAATCAATGAATCTTTAATTATTGAATTAATTTTAATTAATCACCGTTTTTAATTGATCCTTTGATTTTTAACAATCAATTCATTCAAATTTCAAATCATTATTCAATAAATTACATTAAGTAATCATCTATTAATTACTTCATTAATTTAGCATTTATCATTTTATAAACTAACTTTTTAAACATCTTAAATTACACATTTAAAAACACTTTGCCATGAAGAGTATTTTAAATCAAAACCCTTTAAATTCAAATATTTAAATTTATTAAAAATATTTAAATTTAAAACTTTTCTTTTATTTCAAAAATCTGGATTTAAACACTTAATTAAATTTCAGTTTTAATCTTGTTTAAATTTACACAAAAACTTAAAACTATGAAAAACTGGTTACTGTAAAACATGAAATGATTTACCCGAGTCTTCCCTATGTTTGCTTCGAGAAAAATACAGATTTACCCGAGCCAAACCACGTTTTACCCGAGTATGCACTCGAGTTAAAATCTGGGTATTGTTAAACTGTGAAAACAACAACCCGAGACAGCCCTTATTTACTTCGAGGCCTTTATCAATCTACCCGAGCTAACCCACGAATTCCCCGAGTCCCCCTTCGAGTCCAAGTCCCTTCTTCCCCAGATACATCACTGACACCATTTCCAGACTGTGCACGTGCACAGTGCTCTCGGCCAACTCCGATCAACCTCGCTGGTCTTACCACGTCATCGACCAACCTCGCATCCCTCTCCAACCATCAGACTTCGACCTAACACCCAGACTCGAAATCGAGCTTTAAACTCAAAGCTGGAATGGTTTAACCCATCACCGCGAAGCCTATTATCACCTCGTTCACCACGCTCCGTCCATCAAAACCCACGAAACTCCGGTCATCGATGCGTCTATGTCCCAGCTACCCCTTCCCAAACTCCCGCACCACTCGATCCTTTGGTGATGACGAACGAGAAGAGTTTATGATTGCATTAAAAACTAGGTTTAAATTTTAAATTGGGTCGCCGCCCTCGCCACGGCGAACTGGAACTTCTCCCATTATTTTCCTCGAGTCTTCGTTCATCCCTCCACGTCTCGACTGAATCTCGAGAGCTCCGCGACCATCGATCGCCAGAAATTGCCAAGAAATCATTTTACGTTCAATTCCGAAATTCTCGTGATTCACTCAACTAAAAAATGTGATTTTTCTTTTAAAAATCATTATTCGTGATAACGTTCCAGATGATATACCTGAAACTAGAATCTATGATGTTTGAATTTTAACTTGATTTGAATTTTGACTGTATTTTCACTTTCTAGAAGAAAACTTTAATTTATTTTGCTTGAACTTATTTTTAAAACTTAAAACATGATTACATAAACATGTTTTGTTTGAATCCTGAAACCTTAAGAGGATTAGAGAGAGTGAATTTGAATTTTGAATAGGTTTGGTAGCCTATCAACTAAGAACAGAGAAGTGCACAGATATGCTTACACACAATCTACATTCATACGCAACCATGCAGGCATATTGACAATCATTCCAGAGCATCATCAATACAATATCAAAGAATATAGGCAAATGAAAGTAGGATTTGCTCACCTGTCATGATTGAAGAACAGAGAAGCTTGAACAAGCTTTGCATTTGAAAATTTGATCCTTGAATTGAATCCCTGTCTAACTTGATTCCAGATGTTGTTTAAGTTGTATATATTTTTTTTCTTTCAAGTTTGAGAAGTTGTTACTCCAGATGTACTCAATTTTGAAGGAACGAACTGAGGTAAGAGTTGATATATGAAAATGAAGTTACAGGATGATCATTTTGCTTTTGTACAAGGTCTGATCAGAGATTTTTCATATGGGGCTGATAGATAGTGTTGTACAAAACAAAACCAGGGATATTGTATACAAATGGGAGGCTGCATTTATTACCATGTACAATATTGTTTTTCTTCTTCTTATATTCATATATTTTCCTTTGGTTCGGCTGATAGATATGTTTTGTAGTGTACTAAGGAGTATAGCATTAATTGCTCTGGTACCTTATGTTCTATTTGCAAGCTTATGGATGTTTATGTACTTTCTTTTGTTTGCTTCATTTGTAAGTCTCGGCTGAGATAATATGTTAGGGTGTACTTTATTTACTTTGCCTAGCTTGCTTGCTTGTTTTCCAGTTCATACATATTTTACTTGTTTATGCATACCTATATTTAAATTTTGTTTTGTTCATATTTCATCTTTATTTCGGCTGTACATGTTACTTCTTTTGTTTTGTTGACTTACTTGTTTACTTTGTTTTGCATACTTGTATTTGTTTTGTTTTCTAAGTGTTGTAGGCTATGATATACTTTTGTAAGCTAGAGGTATATGGCATAAATTGTTATGCCTTGTTCATATCTAAATATATTTTGTTCTTTGCTTTTTATTATTTTATAAATTTAAAAAATGAATTTCTATTTTAAATACGTTGTTTGAATTTAACTATATGTTACTTTATATTTTATAATTTATCTTATTATATATTTCTATTTGAATTTGTCAAATTTATTTTCTATTCCTAGTTTCAATATTTATTTACAATTTAAACTCAAGTCAAAATATATATCTATATATTTATTATTTTCAAATTCACTCGAAATCGAGTCGGGGAAACTCGCTTTCATTCAATCAATTTATTTTACTATTTTATTCAAAAATTCATTTAATTATTAATTTAACTCCAAAATTCAATAAATTATTAAATTTAAATTAAATTAAAATCTAGGGTCGTTACAAACTTCCCCCCTTAAAAGAATTTCGTCCTCGAAATTCGCAGGCACGAAAATAACACAGAGATAGACAGAGGTGATCTCCTATAATTCCTCAAACACAAGATATGGATTCCAAACTCAAGTCGGAATATCTCAGAATACATACCAATTTGTCCCTCTTCGGACTTCGGTATTCAAAAGAAATTACAATAGAATTTCAAATTCGGTTTTAAACGATATCGTTTTAATTGATTCAATTCAATTTACCCTCATATTTTATTAGTCAATTTAATTCAATTTAAAATTCCAATTTCAAATTCATTAAGGTTTAAATCCAAAAGGCTGATAAGAAGTCGATGAAGGTACGGAATAAGAATCTCCTACAACGGTTCGTAGAGCCATCATCACACCGAACTTCTTCTTGTAGCTGATACGAAGCAATCAAAAGAATTTGGAAACGAATCAAAGAAAATTGATAGAGAAAGATTGTTTCCACTGTTGCAGGGTATTGACCATTTATAGTCGTATTCCCTTGTCCCCTATCTCGTCTTCTTCTTGTACTCATACTCACTATCAGTAGATAGCAAGAGAATTTACTGAGACGTTCAGACGGATATCTTAAGGATTACTCATTCTAGAGTTTACTTCACTCTATCTCTAACGAGCTACTTAACGTGTTATACTCCTGAGCTAAAGTTCAACCTTAGCTCTGATACCACTTGTCAAGACCCAAAAGTCGACCTTCGAAAATCGGCACCCGTACTTCACTTGTACTCAAAATGCCGTAGATTCAAATGCCGAATCTGGTTCTTGGGAGCATATAACACAGTTAAGTAAATAACACAGCGGAATAAAAGAATAATACATTGATATACAATATCGGATATAATATCTGATACAACAGAGTGATACAATGAATATCAATATACATCAGAGATATGATACAACAAATAGCAGCGGAATAGAATGTCTCCAATAGAATGCTCCAAGATAAGCAACGTCAGTCCATGAACTCCAAGAACTGAACTAGCTCCAGATAATCTACTAAACCTGAATATCTGAAAAACCCAACTCTAGACTGCCCGTGTGGAAAATAGTGGGCACCCAGAGTTTAGGAAGGGAACAATAAACTCCGGATCAGTCATGGGACTGGTGTGAGCAACAAAAACAGTTTATCTTTAAAAACAAATAGCAAAAGAATTTTAAACATTGAAATCCGCAATGCTTTTGGAAAATGAAACTACCATAAGACCTCCCACCACACACACAATGCAAACGCAGACTTGGAGGAGATTTCTTCTTATGTTAGTCAAAGATGCTTACTACGCAAAAATCAAATCCTTTTTGATATTATTATTAGTGCATAGTGTAGAAAACATTTCGAAAGTATAATATTAATCTTAGCCAGCATAGGCATTCCGCACTTATGCCTACTATGGCTACTATGTTCAATAGCAAGTTACCGCCACATTCCATAGCAGGTAATACAACTAAAACCGTACAAGTCGCGTATTGTTTCTTTGGATTTACAACAAATGGTCAGGCTAAGGAACTTCCTATCCACGATGGGTGCGTCCCTGGAATAGACGACCCAAGAAATAACCTAACATTACGGTTAGATCTCTGCCAACACAAGGCGGGGTTACCTCTGCAAAAATAGGTAACTACTGACACGCGTATGCCATCCCCCGATCGTAACCGATCTTCCCGAGAATCCTCGATTCGCAACAAACCACATAATAATAATGCAGCAACCACATAGGTTAAGTATCTGGGCTCCATACCATGATACCACCTCTATCCAGAAGGAATGACATACACTAAGGGGCGCTACTCCCTAGAACCTTGCCGCATCCTTCCTGTTTTGACCATTTCCGGGGTGTGAGGTCCGACGAAGTCTCGTCCACAAAGCTACGCTTTGTCACAAAGCCATGCTTCGGGTCAAACAGATGATCAACCTATGATCACAAAGATATAAGATCAAATAAATGATCATATCGCAAATGATCAAACACTGATCATCACACAGCAACACTCAGCATGCCACATTACCAAATTGGGATATATCGTTGATAAATTTCAACTACATAACCTCTGAGCTCGTACGTCTCAGAGATGGGTGTTAAGCTAAGAGAATAAATTCTCCGCCACCAAACAGAAATGTATTTGAAAGAAATCGGCTTTATATCTCAAAGTGTAATGTCAGACATGTATCCATACAAGTCTGTTCCGGGTTCGAACAGAACCGAAGGCACTTCTCACGAAGCCCTTGCAATTCCGGATAACTTTCAATCACGTCCAGACTTCCCGTCACAAAAGAGTGATATAAATCTCTATACCGACGCGACTCAGTGCAGAGACATTCGACAGGTTGTCCTTTCATTTTCGAAAAATATCCGGTCTTCAACACCGGTCTTCAAATGCTATCCATATACGACGTATCACTATTCGGAATGAGTTATACGACCCAAAAGTCCTTTCCCGGCTAACCCGAATAGTGAGCGAAATATTTAAAAACATATGGATATTGGGATTTCAATTAAGTCACAACTTAAACCCAAACTGTCACGTACCGAAATTTTCGACTTTCGAAAATTCAACATCGATACTCCCTTTATCGACTGTCGAGCAATCGAGTGCCGGAAACTCCAATAGTGAGGGTTTAAGAAAGAAGAAAAAGGCAGAAGAAGAAGAAGATAGAAGAAGAAAGAACAGAGAACAACCGAACAACATCAGAACAGAAAACAATATCGAAATCTCACATTCGCAGCGGAACAACATATAATAGATAATTACTAGTCTTTTAAAACAAAGAACTATATCAGTTTATACATACATCAATCATCAGAGTCAATATACAACAATGGACAGTTATATAACTTGTCCTCATACCAAATACACAGCGGAATAAATTTCATCAGATACAAATACTACGTCTCGTCCTCCAGCTTATCTCCAAAGCTCCAGAATATCCAGAATATCCTGATAATCTAACTCTAGACTGCCCGTGTGGAAATTTTTGGGCACCCAGAGTTTAGAAGGGAAACTATAAACTCCGAGTCAGTCATGGTGACTGGTGTGAGATCGTAAAACAGTTATTCTTTATAACAACAAAATAATTTTTAAGTCAATTCGAAATGCTTTTGGAAAATGAAACTACCATAAGACCTCCCACCACACACACAATGCAAACGCAGAATTGGAGGAGATTTCTTCTTATGATAGTCAAAGATGCTTACTACGCAAAATCAAATCCTTTTTGATATTATTATTAGTGCATAGTGTAGAAAACATTTCGAAAGTATAATATTAATCTTAGCCAGCATAGGCATTTCGCACTTATGCCTACTATAGCTACCATCCAAACAGTGGTGACCACCATAAGTGAATGATAGGTTCTACAACTAAAACCGTACAAGTGTCGTATTGTTTCTTTGGATTTCCAACAAATGGCCAGGCTAAGGAACTTCCTATCCACGATGGGTACGTCCCTGGAATAGACGACCCGAGAACCTAACCGGATCTCTGCCAACACAAGGCCGGGTTACCTCTGCAAAAATAGGTAACTACTGACACGCGTATGCCATCCCCCGATCGTAACCGATCTTCCCGAGGATCCCCGATTTCCAACAAACCACATAGATAATAATGCAGCAACCACATAGGTTAAGTATCTGGGCTCCATACCATGATACCACCTCTATCTATAAGGAATGACATACACTAAGGGGCGCTACTCCCTAGAACCTTGCCGCATCCTTCCTGTTTCGACCATTTCCGAGGTGTGAGGCTCGACGAAGTCTCGTCCACAAAGCTACGCTTTCTACAAAGCCCTGCTTCGGGTCAAACAAAATGATCAACCTATGATCACAAAGATATAAGATCAAACAAATGATCATATCACAAATGATCAAACACTGACCATTTCACAGCAACACTCAGTATGCCACGTTACCAAATTGGGAGTATATCGCTGATAAATTTCAACTACATAACCTCTGAGCTCGTACGTCTCAGAGAAGGGTGTTAAGCTAAGAGAATAAATTCTCCGCCACCAACAGAAATGTATTTGAAAGAAATCAGCTTTATATCTCAAATTGTAACGTCAAACACACAATCCATACAAGTCTGTTCCGGGATCGAACAGAACCGAAGGCACTTCTCACGAAGCCCTTGCAATTTCGGATAATTTTCAATCACGTCAGGACTTCCCGTCACTAAGGGTGATAAAACCTCTAAACCGGAGATCAGCCGATGTAGAGTAACTCGACGGTAATCCTTCCGTTTTCAAAAATATCCGGTCTTCAACACCGGTCTTCAAATGCAATTCATAACGACGTATCACATATTCGGAATGGGTTATACGACCCCATGGTCCTTTCCCGGCTAACCCGAATAGTGAGCGATTTTTTTCAAAATTAAGTGTGGCATTCAAATACATCCAATTCACAACAAATACCATTCAGGGTAATTATTGATAGTCGGTTATTTAACTATCAATAAAGATGCGCAACATCATCAGATTCCAATAATTTTCCAAATTATTTTATCTTCCAAAATATCTTTACTAGATATAAAATTTCCACACTTTAAAAATAAATCAATATTTATTTTTATAAACAGTTTCCCTTTTCTTTTATAAATTCCATAGTGAATTTACATTTTTCGAATTTCTACTAATATTCGATTTTCAAATCGATTTCAAATATTCACTTTCATTTTATCTATAACAAGATAAAATCTCAAAACGTTTCATTTAAATTTGGAAAAGCATTTCCATTCTTATTTAAAAATAAGTGTTTCACAAATCTATTCATTTTCAACATTTGAAAATATTCAATATACTTAAATCAAATTAAGTATATATTCATCCTTTAAGGAAAATATTCTTTTGACACATTTATTTGGGTCAAAACGAATGTTACGTAAAACATCGTTACGACGACCCAAAATCACTAGTATAGGGATTCGAATTTTTAAGATAGATGTATAAATCCCAATACTATATAAAACATTTCCTTTCGGAAATCATTTACTATAACAACAGTGTTATAGTCCACCATTTCCTTAAATTTCTCGAAAACGTCTATTTCAACAAGAACTGTTGAAATTTATGCTTTCGACTCATAATACATTTTAAAACATCTTTAAAATGTTTAACTTCATTTTTTACATCACTTCTTCAACAATAAATCCATTTTATTTCAATAAAGATTCGCTATCCAAAATCGCGAATATATCTTCTTTAAAAATCTTCTATATTAAATCTATCCAATTCAATCTATTTCGAATTTATAAACACATCTATAAATTCCATTTCTATTTTAATAACAACCTCGACTTATAAATCTTCTTTTTATTAACTTCTATATTTTACTTATCAAAATAAGTGATTTCGGATTTATAAACAACTTTTATAAATCCCAATTCTATTTTTCTAACAACTTCGATTTATAAATTCCTTTTATTAACAAATTCAATTTATAACTCGATATAAATATCACAAGTCCATATTTTAAGTTAATAACTTATTGTTCATTTATTTTAAAAGAAATCGTCCTTTTAAATTTTATAGATTTTAAATCTTATTGCTTATAAAATTTCATTTAAAACCTTATCTTCACAATAACCGAACTACTTTTAAAATTCCATTGTTTTGATTTATAAAATGCACATTTTATAAATCTCATTTACAAACCATTCATACTTATTCACAAATCTCAATTTAACTGCCGAAATTTGATTTATAAGTAAATTTCTTATAAATCTTTTATTCTACAAAATCTATTCATTTTGTAACTTCACAATTTATACATCTATAAATTTCATATCAATTTTCCAAATTCGTTTCAATTTGCCAATTAAATTTCTAATTGGACTTCCCACTTATTTCTTTTTAAATAATTTAAATTAAATTCTTCAATTTAAAATCACTGTTTTATGAAATCCATTTATTTAGCATTTTCACTTTATTCTGGAATTTATTCAATAAGATTTTTAAAAATCAGCTTTTATACTTTTAAATTCTTTTATTCGAATTTATTCAATTGAAAAGAATTTATTTACCTAAAAGTTTCTATTTTGATTTCAAAAATTCAATTTCATTTATGTGACGCCCCACCTCTATGCTCACAATAACAAAGGTTATTATAAGGAATAACGTCTGCTATTGCGAAGAATAAGGCTTGTGAGGAGCGACCATCTGTAAGTTATGCCTTAGACGAGTATTGATTACATCGATAGGAGTTGTATAAATTACTCCCAAAGATATATATTCAATCCAAATCTAAAACGAAACTACAGTGGCTAAAGAAAAATTCAGAACAACTCATAATAACAACAACACTGATAGTATAATCACATCAGAACAGAAATATCAGATATATAGCGGAAGACAAGTCTGGAATACATGATACAACAATCGATAGTTCATAGGAACCAAGTACACATATACATGGATATCAACATACATAAGATGAGAGTCAAAATAACCAAAGGAACTCCTCGAAGGCTAGATAAAAGATGATGTGAGATCCCAAAAGCTGAAGCTGCTACTGAATCAGAGATAGCGACTATCCTGAAATAACTCGGTCTGACCCGAGTATTATTTAAAAGAAAATAATAAACGGATCAGTCTAATTTATTCTTAGAAGTGTATGCATCATAAATATCATCAAAGCAAAATAATAATAATCTCAAATGAGACTATTCAACATAAGAAATCAACATAGTTAAATGAAGAAATCACATCAAACTCCATCAAAATCAACTTTCAAATTCACAATTGAATTCAAAACAACAATTCATCAAAATCTAGAAATCAAAAATAGACAACTAGAAAATCAACATAAAAGTGGATCGATCCCATCATATGGCGAGTCTAAGCTACGCCGCACGTGCATCTCATATGGCCGAAGCCTACCAAGTACTATCATCATAATTTTTGGCGCCCAACATATGATCCGAAGGTCCAACATATGACCCGAAGGTCTAGTACTGGTATTTGACCCGAAGGTCCATCATATGACCCGAAGGTCCATCATAGTCGCTCGAAAGCGCACAAAATCATCAAAATCATCAAACAACAAATATTTCAATTAACGAGTCCGGATTTAACCGAAATAGTAAAAGTGTGGTTCCATACTCCGCGCTTTTGCTAAATCGTTTAAATCTCTTCATCGTTTCCTTGAAAGTGCGAAATTGTGTATTTTATAAAAATACATTTTACGTTCTCAAACGGACAAGTCCGGAATTAAGCGGATCAGTAAAAGTAAGGGTTCATAGTCCTCAGTTTTGCTGAAGCGTTTAAATCGCTTCCTCATTCTTTTGAAGGCGCAAACTGTAGAATTTTTGAAAACAATTTCAATTTAAAACGATTTTTAAAACGCGTGATTAAAATAGCAACAACTATTGCAATTTCGATGAGGAAATTGCGTTTCTCAAAACGCCGTAAAAACAGTTACCAAATCAGCGTTGCGGGATAACCGTTTGAAAAGTCACTTTAAATTAACGGTTACAGACGTTAAAATAATAGTGAATTTTCGTTCAAAAAAAATATCATCAAAATAACACGCATCAAAATATAGTATCGGTGTACAAATTCCGTTATAAAATAACGGCAACAAATTACGTTGTAAACCAAACATCGGTTCGACGTAAATTAACCGGTAGGATGCACTACTATAAATTCAATAAAATGTTGTACTGTCCCCTGCACACAAACTTTATTTATTTTATCCGCAACACCTAAACATACTTTTCTTTTGCACTAAAATACTCAACACGTTTCACTATGTTCTGTTTTACATCCATACAAATTATTTACACAAGAATGTAAAACAAGTGTCTGGGCAATATCTTGTTCCATGTTGCATGCAAGCTACTCACTGTTACTAAAGTATGTGATGTGGCCAAATTAGTAAATGATTTGTATACTAGCTGTCATATGCACGCACGCTATTCATAGGATTAAATGCAGCAAGTCAAAGTTAATACTCAACTAGAAACAAGATTTGACAAACTATCCACCAATTCTATCCAACTTAAATGTACGTATGCAATGTTTTCCATTGTCTGCACCATAGATAATACACACGCGGTACCAAATAATGCACACGCATGTTTAATTATTTGAAACTTTGAACAAAATAATGCCTGCACACAACACGTATTCCCACAACATGTATGCAACTAAAACTTGGCAGGGACAGAGAATGCAACTGTGACATGCGAATGACTTCAGAGAGGATGCAACTGACTCTCGTATGCAATTATAACCTACCGTGCAAAATCATGCAAAATCACGGTAGCCGTGATGTAAAAATCACACTAAATAGAATTTCAAAATCAATTAAAGCAAACCGAGACGATGAGGTACTGCCCATATATTAGAAATGTGAGTAGTTAACTCACCGTTAGTTTTGAAGCCAAACACACCCTAGATCTGAAAGAGGAAGTCATCACTCGGCCATTAATGCATTCTTTAATTAGCTGAAAGTAAGCAGGGAAGTTGCAGATATTCTTTTCTTTTTCTTTTGAACTTAAGTCAAAGCAACTAGGCTGGCTACTCTTTTGAGTACACTCTCATTTAATGCTACGTGCTTAAGTGAATATAAAGGACACGCAGAAAAGATGTGGGCGGCTTTGAACAGGTTTGAACAGGTGTGCAACGAAAATGTGTTTTCACATCTTTAACTTAGTTCAGGAATTCATTTTCCATGTGTATAATAAATAAAGAAGGTGCCTAAGTATTCTTATCATGCATGCACGAAATAAGGAGCTGCACGCACTTAGTTATTTTTTTTTCAAATGCCACTGCCTCCAAGTAATTAGCATTGGTATATGAAAGATAGTGTAGTCATTGTACCAACTAATTGAAAAATGTAGCGACAACAACATGAAGGTGAATAAAAGTGTAACGCAATACGACCGACTTTGCAACATTATATTTTCTTCAAAATCTAATATAAAATTTTCTATTTAAAATATTCCCTCCGACAGTAATTCAAAAATTACGGTCGTTACCGATTTTGAAAACATTATTTATGACGGTAATATAATCACTGTCGTTACAGACTCCCCACCTTATAAAAATTGCGTCCCCGCAATTTTCATATTAGAAGCAGTCAATAATGTACACGATTCATCACAACAAAGATTAAAAAGAAAGGATAGATACGAATGCTCACCTCCACCCGAAGAGGAGAGAAAACCGGGATAAGAACGCTCGATGAATTCTCTGGTTTCCCAAGTGCAATCCTTGGGGTTTGCGGACCATTGAATCTTTACGAGCGGAACCTCTTTGTTCCGAAGGCGTTTAACCTCCGAAGCTAGCACCCGAATAGGATTTTGCACAATAGATAAGTCGGGTGAGATCTCAAGATCTTGTAACATAGGAGGATCAATAATAGAATCAGAATCTCGAAGGCATCGACGAAGCTGGGACACATGAAATACGTCATGAATTCCCGAAAACTGAGCAGGTAGCGATACACGATAAGCAACTGGGCCAATGCGTTCCGTAATAGGAAACGGTCCAACATATCGAGGAGCCAATTTCCCGGAGTGACTAAAACGCACCACACCCTTCATTGGGGAAACACGAATGAATACGAGATCGCCAACAGAAAATTCCAAAGGCTTCCTACGATGATCGGCATAAGATTTCTGCCTATTCTGAGCCTCCTTCATTCTCTGTCTAATAATATCAATCCTCTCCGAAGATTCACGAATATAATTGGGGCCGAGAACTAACTTTTCCCCCGATTCCAACCAACAAGATGGTGATCGACACGGCCTTCCATAAAGGGCTTCGAAAGGAGCCATACCGATACTGGATTGAAAACTGTTGTTATAAGAAAATTCAACAAGAGACAAGTGGTCTTCCCAACTACCACCAAAATCAAGAATGCAAGCTCGAAGGAGATCCTCTAAAACCTGATTCACCCTTTCAGTCTGACCATCAGACTGTGGATGATAAGCTGTACTGAGATTGAGCTTAGTGCCCAAAGCTTTCTGAAGACTCCGCCAGAAACCACTAGTAAAAAGCGGATCTCTATCACTAACAATAGAACTAGGCACACCATGAAGTCGAACGACTTCCTTAATAAACAGCTTAGCCAACAAAGGAGCAGTCCGATTGGACTTGATAGGAATAAAATGGGCTGATTTAGTCAATCGGTCAACAATCACCCAAATACTAGTATGGCCCGATCTCGAACGAGGTAGACCATCAATGAAGTCCATGGAAATTTGATCCCATTTCCATAATGGAATCTCAAGAGGCTGCAAAAGACCACTGGGACGTTGATGTTCTGCTTTAACAAGTTGGCAAGTCAT
Source organism: Allium fistulosum (assembly GCA_030737815.1). Taxonomy (NCBI): domain Eukaryota; kingdom Viridiplantae; phylum Streptophyta; class Magnoliopsida; order Asparagales; family Amaryllidaceae; genus Allium; species Allium fistulosum. The sequence goes on along the minus strand of CM060904.1, from coordinate 1,183,522,622 downwards.
GCAACGACTTACGTAACTTGCAACATCACGCTTCATACCTTCCCAATAGTATAAGCGTTTCATATCAGCATACATCTTGCTACTGCCCGGATGAATAGTATACTTAGAACGATGACAGTCCTCAAGAATGTCATTTCTAAGATTAGAAATATCAGGCACGATCAATCTACCCTTCTTCCGGATACAACCATGAATATCAATATCGAAATCCTTTAGATCATCACTTCGGGATTCCGATTTACCACTCTGAATAAGATGAGCAAGATCTGGATCTTGCTTCTGGGCATCGGCAATGCGATCTAACAAATTAGGACGAGCTTCCATGCTAAATAAAAGCACGGGAGAATCAGACACTGAAGGACGGTCTCTAATATCACAAAGAGATAAAGCTTCCAAAATATTCCACTCTGCTAGCATCATGGAAACAACAACTTGCTGCTTGCGACTAAGCGCATCAGCAACTCGATTACCCTTACCAAGGGTATACTGAATGTCGAAATCATATGAAGCAAGAAATTCGAGCCAACGTTGTTGCCTCATATTAAGCTCTTTCTGAGTAAATAAATACTTCAGAGATTTGTGATCAGTGAAGAGAATAAAACGCTCGCCCAATAAATAGTGTCGCCAAATCTTTAGAGCAAAGACTATGGCGGCCAACTCCAAATCATGGGTAGCATAACGAATCTCGTTAGGCTTTAGTTGTCTAGAAGCATAGGCAACTACTCTATCTTTTTGCATAAGAACCGCACCGAGCCCAAAACCACTGGCATCGGTATAAACAACAAGATCATGATTCCCTTCGGGAACCACTAAGATAGGAGCATGAGTAAGGAGATCTTTTAACTTCAGGAAAGAAGTCTCACACTTATCCGACCAAATAAAAGGAACAGCTTTTCTCGTGAGAGTGGTAAGCGGTAAAGCAATACGAGAAAAGTCCTTAATAAACCGGCGATAATAACCCGCCAATCCAAGAAAGCTACGGATCTCAGTAACGGTCTCGGGCCTCTTCCAATCCTGAATAGATTCGATCTTAGAAGGATCGACAGAAATACCATCGGAAGATACAATATGACCGAGAAATTTCACCTTATTCTCCCAGAAGTGACACTTGGAGAATTTGGCATAAAGCTGATGATGACGAAGAGTGCTCAAAACAATCTCCAAATGCTGAATATGATCGACTTCAGATTTGGAATAAATAAGAATATCATCAATGAAAACCAAGACGAACTTATCGAGATATTCCCGGAATATCCGATTCATAAGATCTACAAAATATGCTGGAGCGTTCGTCAAACCGAACGGCATAACAAGCCATTCGTAAGAACCATAACGAGTACGGCATGCGGTAAGAGGAATGCTATCTTCCGCAACTCGTAACTGATGAAAACCGGTAGCAAGGTCGAGTTGGGAGAAGACCTTGGCGCCACTTAACTGATCAAACATGTCATCGATCCTAGGCAATGGATACCTATTTTTGATAGTAAGCTCGTTAAGCTTGCGATAATCAATGCAAAGCCTAAGAGTACCATCTGGCTTCTTAACGAAGACAACGGCGGCGCCCCAAGGAGACGAGCTAGAACGAATAAAATGTTTGGCTTCCAACTCAGATAATTGTTGCTTGAGTTCCTCATTCTCCTTAGCAGACATCCTCGTGGGAGGACGACTGACAGGCTGTGCACCAGAAATAAGATCAATACGGAACTCAATTGCCCTCTTCGGCGGCAAACAAGAAACAGGCTCGAAAACATCAGAAAAATCACAAACAACTGGAATATTAGCAATGACATCCTTCGACTCGAGAGAAGAAATGAGAGCACAAGAAGCATGATCTATGTCTCGCAATATAATAGATAACTGCTCGCTAGCATCGGGATGCTTGAGATACAAAGTTCTTTCGGGACATAGAATTTGAACTTCATAACGAACGAGCCAATCCAGACCCAAAATCATATCAAAACCAAGATGATCCATAACATGAAGATTCGCATGAAAGGTAAAATCACAAAGAATAATCTCAACATCAACACACAACAAGCCAAGAGTAGCAAATCCACCAATAGGATTTACGATCCTCAAAGGGTCACGAAGAGTAATAACATCCAAAGGAATAATATCAACTTGTTCCTTCGACACGAATGAATGTGATGCACCCGTATCGAAAAGAACTCTAATAGAACGGCCATGAAACAAAATAAAACCTTCCAAAACAGAAGGAGTAATACCTTTAGGCTGAGAAGAATCACCAGAAGCTTTAGCAACATTAAGCTTCCCAGATTTGAAACCCTTAGGAGCAATAGGACAATCAGAAACCCAATGACCCTCTTTCTTGCAATAACGACAAGTGAGAGGCTTAGGACAGCCACGAAGAAGATGATCCAACGAACCACAATTATAGCACGCCCTCTGAACAGAAGGTGTACTACTAGGCTGAGAACTAGAGGCAGCTTGCTTCTTCTTCTTCTGGTTGGAAGAATTTGGCTTACGAAATGGAAACCTCTTCTTGTTGGGGTTCTTAGAAACCTCAACATCATCACAACTATCACGTTCCTTTTCAACAGCTTCAAGACAAAGAGCCGAATCAACAAGCTCCTCAAAAGAGAGCTTAAGCTGAAGCAAAAGAACTTTCTTCAAATACTTCTTCAAACCATCAACAAAACGAAGATTCTTCTTATGCAAGTATTAATGAATTCAACTCCATATTTGGACAAGGCCTCAAAAGATGCAACATAATCAGAAACAGAGGACTTTCCTTGCTTCAACTCAAGGAAACTACGAGCAAGATTAGCCTTTTCCGATTCAGGAACGAACTTAAGTTCGAATCGTTCCTTAAACTGAACCCAAGAGAGAGCGGACTCATCAACTTCCGAAATAAAGAGCTCATACCAATCAAGCGCACGCTCTTGCAACATACTAGATGCCACGAGAACGCGATGATGATCCGAAAGATCCATCCGAGAAAATATGCGCTCACAAGTGCGCAACCAAGTCTGAACTTCCATAACACTTTCCGATCCCTTGAAAGGCTGACCTCCAAGGTGGGAATAGTCACTACACATGCGGGCGAAGGCAGACTTGTGATTAGGAGCTGCGGGAGTAGCAATAGAAGGCTGAGTACCCCGAAATAGCTCCATAAACTGATCAGCTGACATATAAACACCGTCCGGATGAGAACCACTAGACGGGCCTGCAGAAGAACGCTTCCCTCTACCTCTTCCAACCGTGAGCTGAGAGACAAGAGAAGGTAAAGATCAGTTAAACAACAAACAATCGATAAGAAATTTAACAAATGGAATACTACGGAATATGAAATTTATTCCTAGACATACTCCACATGTTAAATGGAAAGAATAGATTAGAAAGGCACGAATAAAACCTTCAAATAGTTGTAACACATGTTCCATTCTTTTTCTGTTCTGTGTATATTATAATTTGTTCTGAATTTCAGCTCTGATACCAAGCTGTGACGCCCCACCTCTATGCTCACAATAACAAAGGTTATTATAAGGAATAACGTCTGCTATTGCGAAGAATAAGGCTTGTGAGGAGCGACCATCTGTAAGTTATGCCTTAGACGAGTATTGATTACATCGATAGGAGTTGTATAAATTACTCCCAAAGATATATATTCAATCCAAATCTAAAACGAAACTACAGTGGCTAAAGAAAAATTCAGAACAACTCATAATAACAACAACACTGATAGTATAATCACATCAGAATAGAAATATCAGATATATAGCGGAAGACAAGTCTGGAATACATGATACAACAATCGATAGTTCATAGGAACCAAGTACACATATACATGGATATCAACATACATAAGATGAGAGTCAAAATAACCAAAGGAACTCCTCGAAGGCTAGATAAAAGATGATGTGAGATCCCAAAAGCTGAAGCTGCTACTGAATCAGAGATAGCGACTATCCTGAAATAACTCGGTCTGACCCGAGTATTATTTAAAAGAAAATAATAAACGGATCAGTCTAATTTATTCTTAGAAGTGTATGCATCATAAATATCATCAAAGCAAAATAATAATAATCTCAAATGAGACTATTCAACATAAGAAATCAACATAGTTAAATGAAGAAATCACATCAACCTCCATCAAAATCAACTTTCAAATTCACAATTGAATTCAAAACAACAATTCATCAAAATCTAGAAATCAAAAATAGACAACTAGAAAATCAACATAAAAGTGGATCGATCCCATCATATGGCGAGTCTAAGCTACGCCGCACGTGCATCTCATATGGCCGAAGCCTACCAAGTACTATCATCATAATTTTTGGCGCCCAACATATGACCCGAAGGTCCAACATATGACCCGAAGGTCTAGTACTGGTATTTGACCCGAAGGTCCATCATATGACCCGAAGGTCCATCATAGTCGCTCGAAAGCGCACAAAATCATCAAAATCATCAAACAACAAATATTTCAATTAACGAGTCCGGATTTAACCGAAATAGTAAAAGTGTGGTTCCATACTCCGCGCTTTTGCTAAATCGTTTAAATCTCTTCATCGTTTCCTTGAAAGTGCGAAATTGTGTATTTTATAAAAATACATTTTACGTTCTCAAACGGACAAGTCCGGAATTAAGCGGATCAGTAAAAGTAAGGGTTCATAGTCCTCAGTTTTGCTGAAGCGTTTAAATCGCTTCCTCATTCTTTTGAAGGCGCAAACTGTAGAATTTTTGAAAATAATTTCAATTTAAAACGATTTTTAAAACGCGTGATTAAAATAGCAACAACTATTGCAATTTCGATGAGGAAATTGCATTTCTCAAAACGCCGTAAAAACAGTTACCAAATCAGCGTTGCGGGATAACCGTTTGAAAAGTCACTTTAAATTAACGGTTACAGACGTTAAAATAATAGTGAATTTTCGTTCAAAAAAAATATCATCAAAATAACACGCATCAAAATATAGTATCGGTGTACAAATTCCGTTATAAAATAACGGCAACAAATTACGTTGTAAACCAAACATCGGTTCGACGTAAATTAACCGGTAGGATGCACTACTATAAATTCAATAAAATGTTGTACTGTCCCCTGCACACAAACTTTATTTATTTTATCCGCAACACCTAAACATACTTTTCTTTTGCACTAAAATACTCAACACGTTTCACTATGTTCTGTTTTACATCCATACAAATTATTTACACAAGAATGTAAAACAAGTGTCTGGGCAATATCTTGTTCCATGTTGCATGCAAGCTACTCACTGTTACTAAAGTATGTGATGTGGCCAAATTAGTAAATGATTTGTATACTAGCTGTCATATGCACGCACGCTATTCATAGGATTAAATGCAGCAAGTCAAAGTTAATACTCAACTAGAAACAAGATTTGACAAACTATCCACCAATTCTATCCAACTTAAATGTACGTATGCAATGTTTTCCATTGTCTGCACCATAGATAATACACACGCGGTACCAAATAATGCACACGCATGTTTAATTATTTGAAACTTTGAACAAAATAATGCCTGCACACAACACGTATTCCCACAACATGTATGCAACTAAAACTTGGCAGGGACAGAGAATGCAACTGTGACATGCGAATGACTTCAGAGAGGATGCAACTGACTCTCGTATGCAATTATAACCTACCGTGCAAAATCATGCAAAATCACGGTAGCCGTGATGTAAAAATCACACTAAATAGAATTTCAAAATCAATTAAAGCAAACCGAGACGATGAGGTACTGCCCATATATTAGAAATGTGAGTAGTTAACTCACCGTTAGTTTTGAAGCCAAACACACCCTAGATCTGAAAGAGGAAGTCATCACTCGGCCATTAATGCATTCTTTAATTAGCTGAAAGTAAGCAGGGAAGTTGCAGATATTCTTTTTTTTTCTTTTGAACTTAAGTCAAAGCAACTAGGCTGGCTACTCTTTTGAGTACACTCTCATTTAATGCTACGTGCTTAAGTGAATATAAAGGACACGCAGAAAAGATGTGGGCAGCTTTGAACAGGTTTGAACAGGTGTGCAACGAAAATGTGTTTTCACATCTTTAACTTAGTTCAGGAATTCATTTTCCATGTGTATAATAAATAAAGAAGGTGCCTAAGTATTCTTATCATGCATGCACGAAATAAGGAGCTGCACGCACTCAGTTATTTTTTTTTTCAAATGCCACTGCCTCCAAGTAATTAGCATTGGTATATGAAAGATAGTGCAGTCATTGTACCAACTAATTGAAAAATGTAGCGACAACAACATGAAGGTGAATAAAAGTGTAACGCAATACGACCGACTTTGCAACATTATATTTTCTTCAAAATCTAATATAAAATTTTCTATTTAAAATATTCCCTCCGACAGTAATTCAAAAATTACGGTCGTTACCGATTTTGAAAACATTATTTATGACGGTAATATAATCACTGTCGTTACAGACTCCCCACCTTATAAAAATTGCGTCCCCGCAATTTTCATATTAGAAGCAGTCAATAATGTACACGATTCATCACAACAAAGATTAAAAAGAAAAGATAGATACGAATGCTCACCTCCACCCAAAGAGGAGAGAAAACCGGGATAAGAACGCTCGATGAATTCTCTGGTTTCCCAAGTGCAATCCTTGGGGTTTGCGGACCATTGAATCTTTAAGAGCGGAACCTCTTTGTTCCGAAGGCGTTTAACCTCCGAAGCTAGCACCCGAATAGGATTTTGCACAATAGATAAGTCGGGTGAGATCTCAAGATCTTGTAACATAGGAGGATCAATAATAGAATCAGAATCTCGAAGGCATCGACGAAGCTGGGACACATGAAATACGTCATGAATTCCCGAAAACTGAGCAGGTAGCGATACACGATAAGCAACTGGGCCAATGCGTTCCGTAATAGGAAACGGTCCAACATATCGAGGAGCCAATTTCCCGGAGTGACTAAAACGCACCACACCCTTCATTGGGGAAACACGAATGAATACGAGATCGCCAACAGAAAATTCCAAAGGCTTCCTACGATGATCGGCATAAGATTTCTGCCTATTCTGAGCCTCCTTCATTCTCTGTCTAATAATATCAATCCTCTCCGAAGATTCACGAATATAATTGGGGCCGAGAACTAACTTTTCCCCCGATTCCAACCAACAAGATGGTGATCGACACGGCCTTCCATAAAGGGCTTCGAAAGGAGCCATACCGATACTGGATTGAAAACTGTTGTTATAAGAAAATTCAACAAGAGACAAGTGGTCTTCCCAACTACCACCAAAATCAAGAATGCAAGCTCGAAGGAGATCCTCTAAAACCTGATTCACCCTTTCAGTCTGACCATCAGACTGTGGATGATAAGCTGTACTGAGATTGAGCTTAGTGCCCAAAGCTTTCTGAAGACTCCGCCAGAAACCACTAGTAAAAAGCGGATCTCTATCACTAACAATAGAACTAGGCACACCATGAAGTCGAACGACTTCCTTAATAAACAGCTTAGCCAACAAAGGAGCAGTCCGATTGGACTTGATAGGAATAAAATGGGCTGATTTAGTCAATCGGTCAACAATCACCCAAATACTAGTATGGCCCGATCTCGAACGAGGTAGACCATCAATGAAGTCCATGGAAATTTGATCCCATTTCCATAATGGAATCTCAAGAGGCTGCAAAAGACCACTGGGACGTTGATGTTCTGCTTTAACAAGTTGGCAAGTCATGCAACGACTTACGTAACTTGCAACATCACGCTTCATACCTTCCCAATAGTATAAGCGTTTCATATCAGCATACATCTTGCTACTGCCCGGATGAATAGTATACTTAGAACGATGACAGTCCTCAAGAATGTCATTTCTAAGATTAGAAATATCAGGCACGATCAATCTACCCTTCTTCCGGATACAACCATGAATATCAATATCGAAATCCTTTAGATCATCACTTCGGGATTCCGATTTACCACTCTGAATAAGATGAGCAAGATCTGGATCTTGCTTCTGGGCATCGGCAATGCGATCTAACAAATTAGGACGAGCTTCCATGCTAAATAAGATTTTTAAAAATCAGCTTTTATACTTTTAAATTCTTTTATTCGAATTTATTCAATTGAAAAGAATTTATTTACTTAAAAGTTTCTATTTTGATTTCAAAAATTCAATTTCATTTATTTTTGGAATCCAATGACATCAAAACATCCATTCAGCTAAATTTTAGCTTTCAAATAATTTCCAGATATCAATATGATTTATAACATCAATAAAATCATTCACAGATTCATATCACAGTATAAATAAATTCAATCAATGTGAGGGGTCCAGTTGGATCCCTCCAACCTGTTTCCCTGCATCCACAGATGTTAGCACAATACCAATTCCGCTCCAGTACGGAATTATCGCGGTATATGGGTTTTATAAAAATCCGCTTACTAACGGCGCAATAGGGTCTCATCCGCTATACGAGGCGGGAATCAATCAATCCAATATATACATATGCCAATATGTATATATAATAGATATATCCTACTATATCTAATATCACATCAACATAGCAATCATATCAAACAATCAATAACTGCAATACAAATTTATTTGAGTGAGAAAATAATCTCACCTTTGCTTTTAATTTGCAATCCAATCCAATCTCGACCCAATTATCTTGATTTATACCTTGTATAAATATTTTACACCATTTATTAATATTTGAACAGATCGAATAATAAACTTTCATTTTATAGTTTTGATTCATCTGTGGTTTCATTTTAATAGTTTAATTAACTGATAGTTTTATTTAAACCAATTTTAATTTCTAAATTTATTTCTTTTTAAATAAATTCTTTTATCTCTTTTAAACCATTTAAAATACGAATCTTAAATAATCTCTCCAACTATTAAACGAAATTACTCAAAATTTCCTTATTGAAAAATATTTTTAACCACTAAAAATTAAATAAGTTAATTTAAACAAATTTAATAAATTTCAAAAATGTATACTTGCATATTTATTTTCCTTCCTTTGAAATTAATCCTATATAGATTTTAAACCTATTTTTCATAAAATTCTATAACATTTTAAAAACACACACACACACCTATATATATATATATTCTCCAAAAATATCTTACTATGTATTTAAAATTAAATCAATCTGTATATAACCAAACGGTGATTTTCTTAACTGTAAAACTTTTTACATCTCAAATATATGTATATTTATATTTATATTTCCCTTGACTGCAGACTAAAACTTATCTATAAATGTCTGTTCATCTATATGCATATGTATATATAGATATTTCCATTCTCATCTACACGTATATACGAATTATTAAATCAAATTCACATTGAAATAAAAATCGAATACCTCACTTCACTGCCGATTGCCATCGCCAACCTCTGCCTCGCGACGCGACTCCCCCGGCACCGCCAAGGACCCCTCCTTTGTCCTCGATAATCCCCACGCGCCATTTACTGTGATGCCACATTCCCAGTGAATCGCGATTCACTTCACGACCTCGCGAATCCCCAGCCACGAAGCCCTGCCGCGTCGCCGCCTTCTCCTCCGGTTGCCACTAGCTTCGCGATTGCCTGCTGGTCGCCCCTTTCCTTCCGTTATTGCCGCGAACCCTAGGTGCCATCGCGAACGCCTCCACACGTTGATCGCCGCCATCCCCTACTCGAGCGACGAACTGCCCCTACGCGAGTTGCCTCGACGCGAAACCCCACGCCTGCCGCCTGTCTCGCGAACGCCCGGCCTCACGATTTTCGTTCGACTAGCAGAGAATAGGAAGAACGAAACTACGCTCAAAGCTCGAATTCATTTCGGCCATTATTTGTTTTGATTTGGGGATTTCGTTTGAACTGGAGAGGAGGGACGAGTTATTTAAAATTGGTAGGGGGTATGGGTTACACGATAATCTCGTGATGCTCGGCGTGGATTTAGGCTGAAGCTAGGGGAAGAGAACGTGTGATTTTTAGTAATATAAATATAAATTTCAAATCGAATTCGTTTTAAAACTTCAATGCGTTTTCTAACCGTACGGTCACAAAACAACTCCGATAAATACGAAATTGGAAATCCAGTAATAATACAATATTACGGACCCAATGAAACTGGTTTCGTCAAATTCCGAGACTGTTTAAAAAATGACTATTTTTAAATATCGGTTCAAACAATTAATTCAAAACTGAGCAAAACAGTTTAAAATTTCAATTCTGAAAGTTCGATTATCTTCGGTATCATCATTACGAATTTTAAAAGCTTTTGAAATATTTTTAATCGGCCTAAATTTGAAGATTCAAATTTTTATTCAACTATCAACAGATTAAACTTTATAATTTAATCGTCAATTTCAAAATTATATCGGGGATTCAAATTAAATCATCATTCAAATATTTAAAATTAATTAAATATTCTCAATTTAATTCGTTCAAAATTCTGGGTCGTTACACAAACTTTCTTTTCAAATGGTTTAACAAATTACCATTTTAATCTTTTTAAACAAAAAGATTCATTTTAACAACCTTCAATGGTTTAAAACAATTTCCACACTTTAATCTTTTGAAACAAAAGATTCATTCATAGATTTTCCAAATCGATTTCCATTTCAATTCAACTCGTTAAATCTTTAAATCAAAGATTTAACTAATAGCTTTCAAAACAATTCCATTTCAATTGGTTTAAACAAACATCATTTTAAACCTATTAAAAATAAATAGATTTAATTCATACTTTCAAAAACAATTCATTCATAACTTGGAAAAACAATTTTTCAATTCGATCTTGAAATTCCTTATATATATGAAAGCTTTTATCATTTGAAAACAAACAGTTTCCATTTCGGAAAATCTGATTCATTCATACGAGTTGAAATCCTTGGGTTAAATTCAAATTCCCAACTTATACTTTTAAAATGGTTTAGATTCATACAAACACATTTATATCATCTTTTATCAAATCATAGATTTAATTTCAAACTTGAATTCAAATTTAAATCTAATTATTTAAATTTTCAAAAACTCGGTTAAATTATTCAAAATAACTTTTATCTTTGAAATTCTATTTCAAAAGCTTTTTATTTTAAACCCAAATTTCCAATTTCAAAATCAATTGAAACTAAAATTTCAATTTCAAAAACATCAAATTTAAATTATCTGTGACTTAACCGATTTCCACATGCAATCCATATTTGTGTGTGTAAAGGTGTGGTCCAGGGGTTTCACACACAATAGTGCAACATCAATCATCACAGATCAGAATACAGAAATATAGTTGATAAACGATATAAACTATATCGCTTATCGTTTAGGCACAGATCACAGATATATAAATATCACAGATAATAAATTACATCACAGATTAAAACACAAATCAGGGTATATCACAAATCATCACATATCAGGAAATATCAAACAATTTAACGTTCAATAGAATCTAAACATTCACAAGTGAATTTATTAATCAACTGATTAATTTAAATCAGATGTATCAATTTATTAATCCGGGTTAATTATCGTAATTTAATTACAAATTATTTGAAGTAAATCTTACTTTCAAATTTATTAGTTAACCCTTAATTTTAACTAATCAATTTTTAAATCAATGAATCAATGAATCTTTAATTATTGAATTAATTTTAATTAATCACCGTTATTAATTGATCCTTTGATTTTTAACAATCAATTCATTCAAATTTCAAATCATTATTCAATAAATTACATTAAGTAATCATCTATTAATTACTTCATTAATTTAGCTTTTATCATTTTATAAACTAACTTTTTAAACATCTTAAATTACACATTTAAAAACACTTTGCCATGAAGAGTATTTTAAATCAAAACCCTTTAAATTCAAATATTTAAATTTATTAAAAATATTTAAATTTAAAACTTTTCTTTTATTTCAAAAATCTGGATTTAAACACTTAATTAAATTTCAGTTTTAATCTTGTTTAAATTTACACAAAAACTTAAAACTATGAAAAACTGGTTACTGTAAAACATGAAATGATTTACCCGAGTCTTCCCTATGTTTGCTTCGAGAAAAATACAGATTTACCCGAGCCAAACCACGTTTTACCCGAGTATGCACTCGAGTTAAAATCTGGGTATTGTTAAACTGTGAAAACAACAACCCGAGACAGCCCTTATTTACTTCGAGGCCTTTATCAATCTACCCGAGCTAACCCACGAATTCCCCGAGTCCCCCTTCGAGTCCAAGTCCCTTCTTCCCCAGATACATCACTGACACCATTTCCAGACTGTGCACGTGCACAGTGCTCTCGGCCAACTCCGATCAACCTCGCTGGCCTCACCACGTCATCGACCAACCTCGCATCCCTCTCCAACCATCAGACTTCGACCTAACACCCAGACTCGAAATCGAGCTTTAAACTCAAAGCTGGAATGGTTTAACCCATCACCGCGAAGCCTATTATCACCTCGTTCACCACGCTCCGTCCATCAGAACCCACGAAACTCCGGTCATCGATGCGTCTATGTCCCAGCTACCCCTTCCCAAACTCCCGCACCACTCGATCCTTTGGTGATGACGAACGAGAAGAGTTTATGATTGCATTAAAAACTAGGTTTAAATTTTAAATTGGGTCGCCGCCCTCGCCACGACGAACTGGAACTTCTCCCATTATTTTCCTCGAGTCTCCGTTCATCCCTCCACGTCTCGACTGAATCTCGAGAGCTCCGCGACCATCGATCGCCAGAAATTGCCAAGAAATCATTTTACGTTCAATTCCGAAATTCTCGTGATTCACTCAACTAAAAAATGTGATTTTTCTTTTAAAAATCATTATTCGTGATAACGTTCCAGATGATATACCTGAAACTAGAATCTATGATGTTTGAATTTTAACTTGATTTGAATTTTGACTGTATTTTCACTTTCTAGAAGAAAACTTTAATTTATTTTGCTTGAACTTATTTTTAAAACTTAAAACATGATTACATAAACATGTTTTGTTTGAATCCTGAAACCTTAAGAGGATTAGAGAGAGTGAATTTGAATTTTGAATAGGTTTGGTAGCCTGTCAACTAAGAACAGAGAAGTGCACAGATATGCTTACACACAATCTACATTCATACGCAACCATGCAGGCATATTGACAATCATTCCAGAGCATCATCAATACAATATCAAAGAATATAGGCAAATGAAAGTAGGATTTGCTCACCTGTCATGATTGAAGAACAGAGAAGCTTGAACAAGCTTTGCATTTGAAAATTTGATCCTTGAATTGAATCCCTGTCTAACTTGATTCCAGATGTTGTTTAAGTTGTATATATTTTTTTTCTTTCAAGTTTGAGAAGTTGTTACTCCAGATGTACTCAATTTTGAAGGAACGAACTGAGGTAAGAGTTGATATATGAAAATGAAGTTACAGGATGATCATTTTGCTTTTGTACAAGGTCTGATCAGAGATTTTTCATATGGGGCTGATAGATAGTGTTGTACAAAACAAAACCAGGGATATTGTATACAAATGGGAGGCTGCATTTATTACCATGTACAATATTGTTTTTCTTCTTCTTATATTCATATATTTTCCTTTGGTTCGGCTGATAGATATGTTTTGTAGTGTACTAAGGAGTATAGCATTAATTGCTCTGGTACCTTATGTTCTATTTGCAAGCTTATGGATGTTTATGTACTTTCTTTTGTTTGCTTCATTTGTAAGTCTCGGCTGAGATAATATGTTAGGGTGTACTTTATTTACTTTGCCTAGCTTGCTTGCTTGTTTTCCAGTTCATACATATTTTACTTGTTTATGCATACCTATATTTAAATTTTGTTTTGTTCATATTTCATCTTTATTTCGGCTGTACATGTTACTTCTTTTGTTTTGTTGACTTACTTGTTTACTTTGTTTTGCATACTTGTATTTGTTTTGTTTTCTAAGTGTTATAGGCTATGATATACTTTTGTAAGCTAGAGGTATATGGCATAAATTGTTATGCCTTGTACATATCTAAATATATTTTGTTCTTTGCTTTTTATTATTTTATAAATTTAAAAAATGAATTTCTATTTTAAATACGTTGTTTGAATTTAACTATATGTTACTTTATATTTTATAATTTATCTTATTATATATTTCTATTTGAATTTGTCAAATTTATTTTCTATTCCTAGTTTCAATATTTATTTACAATTTAAACTCAAGTCAAAATATATATATCTATATATTTATTATTTTCAAATTCACTCGAAATCGAGTCGGGGAAACTCGCTTTCATTCAATCGATTTATTTTACTATTTTATTCAAAAATTCATTTAATTATTAATTTAACTCCAAAATTCAATAAATTATTAAATTTAAATTAAATTAAAATCTAGGGTCGTTACAAACTTCCCCCCTTAAAAGAATTTCGTCCTCGAAATTCGCAGGCACGAAAATAACACAGAGATAGACAGAGGTGATCTCCTATAATTCCTCAAACACAAGATATGGATTCCAAACTCAAGTCGGAATATCTCAGAATACATACCAATTTGTCCCTCTTCGGACTTCGGTATTCAAAAGAAATTACAATAGAATTTCAAATTCGGTTTTAAACGATATCGTTTTAATTGATTCAATTCAATTTACCCTCATATTTTATTAGTCAATTTAATTCAATTTAAAATTCCAATTTCAAATTCATTAAGGTTTAAATCCAAAAGGCTGATAAGAAGTCGATGAAGGTACGAAATAAGAATCTCCTACAACGGTTCGTAGAGCCATCATCACACCGAAACTTCTTCTTGTAGCTGATACGAAGCAATCAAAAGAATTTGGAAACGAATCAAAGAAAATTGATAGAGAAAGATTGTTTCCACTGTTGCAGGGTATTGACCATTTATAGTCGTATTCCCTTGTCCCCTATCTCGTCTTCTTCTTGTACTCATACTCACTATCAGTAGATAGCAAGAGAATTTACTGAGACGTTCAGACGGATATCTTAAGGATTACTCATTCTAGAGTTTACTTCACTCTATCTCTAACGAGCTACTTAACGTGTTATACTCCTGAGCTAAAGTTCAACCTTAGCTCTGATACCACTTGTCAAGACCCAAAAGTCGACCTTCGAAAATCGGCACCCGTACTTCACTTGTACTCAAAATGTCGTAGATTCAAATGCCGAATCTGGTTCTTGGGAGCATATAACACAGTTAAGTAAATAACACAGCGGAATAAAAGAATAATACATTGATATACAATATCGGATACAATATCTGATACAACAGAGTGATACAATGAATATCAATATACATCAGAGATATGATACAACAAATAGCAGCGGAATAGAATGTCTCCAATAGAATGCTCCAAGATAAGCAACGTCAGTCCATGAACTCCAAGAACTGAACTAGCTCCAGATAATCTACTAAACCTGAATATCTGAAAAACCCAACTCTAGACTGCCCGTGTGGAAAATAGTGGGCACCCAGAGTTTAGGAAGGGAACAATAAACTCCGGATCAGTCATGGGACTAGTGTGAGCAACAAAAACAGTTTATCTTTAAAAACAAATAGCAAAAGAATTTTAAACATTGAAATCCGCAATGCTTTTGGAAAATGAAACTACCATAAGACCTCCCACCACACACACAATGCAAACGCAGACTTGGAGGAGATTTCTTCTTATGTTAGTCAAAGATGCTTACTACGCAAAAATCAAATCCTTTTTGATATTATTATTAGTGCATAGTGTAGAAAACATTTCGAAAGTATAATATTAATCTTAGCCAGCATAGGCATTCCGCACTTATGCCTACTATAGCTACTATGTTCAATAGCAGGTTACCGCCACATTCCATAGCAGGTAATACAACTAAAACCGTACAAGTCGCGTATTGTTTCTTTGGATTTCCAACAAATGGTCAGGCTAAGGAACTTCCTATCCACGATGGGTACGTCCCTGGAATAGACGACCCGAGAAATAACCTAACATTACGGTTAGATCTCTGCCAACACAAGGCCGGTTTACCTCTGCAAAAATAGGTAACTACTGACACGCGTATGCCATCCCCCGATCGTAACCGATCTTCCCGAGAATCCTCGATTCGCAACAAACCACATAATAATAATGCAGCAACCACATAGGTTAAGTATCTGGGCTCCATACCATGATACCACCTCTATCCAGAAGGAATGACCTATACTAAGGGGCGCTACTCCCTAGAACCTTGCCGCATCCTTCCTGATTTGACCATTTCCGGGGTGTGAGGTCCGACGAAGTCTCGTCCACAAAGCTACGCTTTGTCACAAAGCCATGCTTCGGGTCAAACAGATGATCAACCTATGATCACAAAGATATAAGATCAAACAAATGATCATATCGCAAATGATCAAACACTGATCATCACACAGCAACACTCAGCATGCCACATTACCAAATTGGGATATATCGCTGATAAATTTCAACTACATAACCTCTGAGCTCGTACGTCTCAGAGAAGGGTGTTAAGCTAAGAGAATAAATTCTCCGCCACCAAACAGAAATGTATTTGAAAGAAATCTGCTTTATATCTCAAAGTGTAATGTCAGACATGTATCCATACAAGTCTGTTCCGGGTTCGAACAGAACCGAAGGCACTTCTCACGAAGCCCTTGCAATTCCGGATAACTTTCAATCACGTCCGGACTTCCCGTCACAAAAGAGTGATATAAATCTCTATACCGGCGCGACTCTGTGCAGAGACATTCGACAGGTTGTCCTTTCATTTTCGAAAAATATCCGGTCTTCAACACCGGTCTTCAAATGCTATCCATATACGACGTATCACTATTCGGAATGAGTTATACGACCCAAAGGTCCTTTCCCGGCTAACCCGAATAGTGAGCGAAATATTTAAAAACATATGGATATTGGGATTTCAATTAAGTCACAACTTAAACCCAAACTTTCTTTTCAAATGGTTTAACAAATTACCATTTTAATCTTTTTAAACAAAAAGATTCATTTTAACAACCTTCAATGGTTTAAAACAATTTCCACACTTTAATCTTTTGAAACAAAAGATTCATTCATAGATTTTCCAAATCAATTTCCATTTCAATTCAACTCGTTAAATCTTTAAATCAAAGATTTAACTAATAGCTTTCAAAACAATTCCATTTCAAATGGTTTAAACAAACATCATTTTAAATCTGTTAAAAATAAATAGATTTAATTCATAGCTTTCAAAAACAATTCATTCATAACTTGGAAAAACAATTTTTCAATTCGATCTTGAAATTCCTTATATATATGAAAGCTTTTATCATTTGAAAACAAACAGTTTCCATTTCGGAAAATCTGATTCATTCATACGAGTTGAAATCCTTGGGTTAAATTCAAATTCCCAACTTATACTTTTAAAATGGTTTAGATTCATACAAACACATTTATATCATCTTTTATCAAATCATAGATTTAATTTCAAACTTGAATTCAAATTTAAATCTAATTATTTAAATTTTCAAAAACTCGGTTAAATTATTCAAAATAACTTTTATCTTTGAAATTCCATTTCAAAAGCTTTTTATTTTAAACCCAAATTTCCAATTTCAAAATCAATTGAAATTAAAATTTCAATTTCAAAAACATCAAATTTAAATTATCTGTGACTTAACCGATTTCCACGTGCAATCCATATTTGTGTGTGTAAAGGTGTGGTCCAAGGGTTTCACACACAATAGTGCAACATCAATCATCACAGATCAAAATACAGAAATATAGTTGATAAATGATATAAACTATATCGCTTATCGTTTAGGCACAGATCACAGATATATAAATATCACAGATAATAAATTACATCACAGATTAAAACACAAATCAGGGTATATCACAAATCATCACATATCAGGAAATATCAAACAATTTAACGTTCAATAGAATCTAAACATTCACAAGTGAATTTATTAATCAACTGATTAATTTAAATCAGATGTATCAATTTATTAATCCGGGTTAATTATCGTAATTTAATTACAAATTATTTGAAGTAAATCTTACTTTCAAATTTATTAGTTAACCCTTAATTTTAACTAATCAATTTTTAAATCAATGAATCAATGAATCTTTAATTATTGAATTAATTTTAATTAATCACCGTTATTAATTGATCCTTTGATTTTTAACAATCAATTCATTCAAATTTCAAATCATTATTCAATAAATTACATTAAGTAATCATCTATTAATTACTTCATTAATTTAGCTTTTATCATTTTATAAACTAACTTTTTAAACATCTTAAATTACACATTTAAAAACACTTTGCCATGAAGAGTATT
Organism: Allium fistulosum; assembly: GCA_030737815.1. NCBI lineage: Eukaryota > Viridiplantae > Streptophyta > Magnoliopsida > Asparagales > Amaryllidaceae > Allium > Allium fistulosum. The sequence goes on along the minus strand of CM060904.1, from coordinate 1,183,504,370 downwards.
TTAAATCAAAACCCTTTAAATTCAAATATTTAAATTTATTAAAAATATTTAAATTTAAAACTTTTCTTTTATTTCAAAAATCTGGATTTAAACACTTAATTAAATTTCAGTTTTAATCTTGTTTAAATTTACACAAAAACTTAAAACTATGAAAAACTGGTTACTGTAAAACATGAAATGATTTACCCGAGTCTTCCCTATGTTTGCTTCGAGAAAAATACAGATTTACCCGAGCCAAACCACGTTTTACCCAAGTATGCACTCGAGTTAAAATCTGGGTATTGTTAAACTGTGAAATCAACAACCCGAGACAGCCCTTATTTACTTCGAGGCCTTTATCAATCTACCCGAGCTAACCCACGAATTCCCCGAGTCCCCCTTCGAGTCCAAGTCCCTTCTTCCCCAGATACATCACTGACACCATTTCCAGACTGTGCACGTGCACAGTGCTCTCGGCCAACTCCGATCAACCTCGCTGGCCTCACCACGTCATCGACCAACCTCGCATCCCTCTCCAACCATCAGACTTCGACCTAACACCCAGACTCGAAATCGAGCTTTAAACTCAAAGCTGGAATGGTTTAACCCATCACCGCGAAGCCTATTATCACCTCGTTCACCACGCTCCGTCCATCAGAACCCACGAAACTCCGGTCATCGATGCGTCTATGTCCCAGCTACCCCTTCCCAAACTCCCGCACCACTCGATCCTTTGGTGATGACGAACGAGAAGAGTTTATGATTGCATTAAAAACTAGGTTTAAATTTTAAATTGGGTCGCCGCCCTCGCCACGGCGAACTGGAACTTCTCCCATTATTTTCCTCGAGTCTCCGTTCATCCCTCCACGTCTCGACTGAATCTCGAGAGCTCCGCGACCATCGATCGCCAGAAATTGCCAAGAAATCATTTTACGTTCAATTCTGAAATTCTCGTGATTCACTCAACTAAAAAATGTGATTTTTCTTTTAAAAATCATTATTCGTGATAACGTTCCAGATGATATACCTGAAACTAGAATCTATGATGTTTGAATTTTAACTTGATTTGAATTTTGACTGTATTTTCACTTTCTAGAAGAAAACTTTAATTTATTTTGCTTGAACTTATTTTTAAAACTTAAAACATGATTACATAAACATGTTTTGTTTGAATCCTGAAACCTTAAGAGGATTAGAGAGAGTGAATTTGAATTTTGAATAGGTTTGGTAGCCTGTCAACTAAGAACAGAGAAGTGCACAGATATGCTTACACACAATCTACATTCATACGCAACCATGCAGGCATATTGACAATCATTCCAGAGCATCATCAATACAATATCAAAGAATATAGGCAAATGAAAGTAGGATTTGCTCACCTGTCATGATTGAAGAACAGAGAAGCTTGAACAAGCTTTGCATTTGAAAATTTGATCCTTGAATTGAATCCCTGTCTAACTTGATTCCAGATGTTGTTTAAGTTGTATATATTTTTTTTCTTTCAAGTTTGAGAAGTTGTTACTCCAGATGTACTCAATTTTGAAGGAACGAACTGAGGTAAGAGTTGATATATGAAAATGAAGTTACAGGATGATCATTTTGCTTTTGTACAAGGTCTGATCAGAGATTTTTCATATGGGGCTGATAGATAGTGTTGTACAAAACAAAACCAGGGATATTGTATACAAATGGGAGGCTGCATTTATTACCATGTACAATATTGTTTTTCTTCTTCTTATATTCATATATTTTCCTTTGGTTCGGCTGATAGATATGTTTTGTAGTGTACTAAGGAGTATAGCATTAATTGCTCTGGTACCTTATGTTCTATTTGCAAGCTTATGGATGTTTATGTACTTTCTTTTGTTTTCTTCATTTGTAAGTCTCGGCTGAGATAATATGTTAGGGTGTACTTTATTTACTTTGCCTAGCTTGCTTGCTTGTTTTCCAGTTCATACATATTTTACTTGTTTATGCATACCTATATTTAAATTTTGTTTTGTTCATATTTCATCTTTATTTCGGTTGTACATGTTACTTCTTTTGTTTTGTTGACTTACTTGTTTACTTTGTTTTGCATACTTGTATTTGTTTTGTTTTCTAAGTGTTGTAGGCTATGATATACTTTTGTAAGCTAGAGGTATATGGCATAAATTGTTATGCCTTGTTCATATCTAAATATATTTTGTTCTTTGCTTTTTATTATTTTATAAATTTAAAAAATGAATTTCTATTTTAAATACGTTGTTTGAATTTAACTATATGTTACTTTATATTTTATAATTTATCTTATTATATATTTCTATTTGAATTTGTCAAATTTATTTTCTATTCCTAGTTCCAATATTTATTTACAATTTAAACTTAAGTCAAAATATATATCTATATATTTATTATTTTCAAATTCACTCGAAATCGAGTCGGGGAAACTCGCTTTCATTCAATCGATTTATTTTACTATTTTATTCAAAAATTCATTTAATTATTAATTTAACTCCAAAATTCAATAAATTATTAAATTTAAATTAAATTAAAATCTAGGGTCGTTACATCATGTTTCCCCCTGATGTGACTATTTTCTATTTATTTATTTATTTTAGTTGCCAAAGTGTCACATTATGATTATCTTAATTAAAGTAACTTAATTTACTTAATTAAACATAATTATCTTATCCTAAACCATATTATATACTTAGTCTATGCATGCATATATATAAGAAAGTGTGCACAACATTTCAAACAACTTTTACACGATGAAACGTCGAAAATTCAGAAAACAGTTTCCGGTCACATTTTCTGTTTTTCATCGAATTATATATTTTTGTAAACAAATTTTATAAACTATTTCACCATTATTATTTATTATTAAAAAGAGTTTTATTTTCATTATAAAACATATATACTAAATACTTAAAATTAATTAAATATTCACAAATCAAAGCAGTGAAATTCTGGGTCGTTACAAATAAATTTGGCCAAAATGCCACACCACCTACTAAGTGAAGTGTGAAGTTAATATTCGAATAGTTCGATATTATTCGCTGACCAAATTTACACCTAAAAGTCGCATAATCGAATCGTTGAATACTCCTTAACAACATGATTTAATTAATTTATAATTGTTATAAATTAATTAAATTAATTAATGTTTATGAAATATTAGTTATAAATTTTTATTTTTATTTGATGAACTAATAAATACGTTTATAATACTAATAAATATATTAATCGATATACGATATTGATACGTGTTTAAATTAGATTTAAATGAATTATACTTTGTTTGAGCGTTAAATAGGTTTGAAGCCTATATAGGTTTGGTGTATTTTGGCCATAATATGATCATGTAGGGGCAACCATTTGATGGTAAGAAGGCTAGGGTCTTGATAGATAAGAGGAAAGAATGGGCAAGAGAGAATAATGGATCTGGATCCTAACTTATCTTTATATTCTCTCCTCTATAAATAGATCGTACCCCTCATTCTTTTTCTGACTTTTAAAGCCTCCAACTTCTCTACCCCGGGATGAAAATTGATCCTCCCCTCTCCTCCATTTCCAAGTTCAAATCAAACTAAAATAAATACTATTCGATAGTTGGTGGTCTACAATTCGGGAGATAGCACCTTCGGGATTGGAATTTGATTTGGGAGTTCATTTCAATGCTTTAAAGTATGGTATTCAGGCATTCGTGAAAGGTATATCTGATTTACGAATATATTCTAATATTTAGATAATTTATATATATCATATATTATGTTATGGTTAAGTGACAATTCTAGTATATCGATACACTGTCATATTCAGAATGATTGTATATTTATATGCTTATATGTATATATATATTAAATTTATGACATTTACATGCCTTGATACTAATGGTGCAAGATTATACAAAAAAATTGATTTTTCAATTAAATTAATTTAATATACATTATTTAAATAACATAAACTTTATAATTAAAATATTAAACATTATACTATGTAAAATATGCCTTAGAAATTTTACATAAATAATTTAATACCAAAAAATATTTTTGGCATTAAAATTAAAATTTTAATATATATGTTATTTATATATTATTTAATTCGAATCACTTAAATAAATTTATAAAATAAATAAATATATCATAAAATATAATTTAAATTTTATAAAATCATTTTCACTCTTGATAATTTTCGGCTAAAATAAAAAAATTATATATACATATATACACATACATTAATTAATTATTAATAAATGCCGAAATTAAAATTAAAATTAATTTTAGATTACAAAATATATATTGAAACATTAAAATGCTAAAAATATCATCTAGATGTTTTATAAAATATTAAAACACAAAATAAAATTTTGAAAACGTATTTATATAATATTATCATTTATTTTCGTGAGGTAAAGCCTTGGAGCAACGGTTAGGTCACCCGCATAGTGATCTGGGAGCCCATGTTCGAGTTCGGAAATAGCCTCTTCACAATGCGAGGGAAAGGCTGCGTACATCATCGACCTCTCCAGAGTCCGCTATCGTGCGGGAGCATCGTGCACTAGGTTCCACTTTTTATTATTATTTATTTTCGTAAAGAAATTTAAATTAATTAAAGTTTAAAGAAATATCAATTTTGCAATTATGTAAGTATTTACATATATTTTTATATATATTTTGTTCATTTGTACTTATATAAATAAATATATATATATATTATTAAACTATTTATAAGTATGTTATATATATATATATATGTGAGTGTGTGTATTTTATATTAAAAAAATAAAATAATTTTTTTTGGTTTTACAACAAAATAAATAATTAAATTTTATCACATATTTTAAATGTATTATATGTACATATATACAGAAATAATTATATTTACATATATATATATAATAATTCAAAATAAAATATAAATTATATACATGTGTGTGTAATAGTTTGTAAACATAAATTAAAGCATATAAATATGCATTTGGATGATATATTTGTATACTAGATGAGCTACCACGTCTATACCGGTGTAAATCCTAACACTTATACATGATCATGTTAAACCTTGCACGGATTGCTATGTGACACATGCACACACATATGTATGTGTATATGATACACACACACGCACACACAGATATATATATATATATATATTGTAATATTAATTATATAATATAAAACTATGTTATAAATATAATTAAAATGATGATTTTATTTAAAAGAAATTTAGAAATGTTCTAAATAATTTAGACTTCATAGGTCCAATAAAGATCTAATATGGTAAAAAAATAGAAATTCACCAATTACTTCCACTACGAGCTGATCAAGTTCCAACAATGGTATCAGAACCCAATAGCCTATACGGTCTAAATTAGTCATATTAGGGCTAACTGACTAAGCTTACAACCCAGTTAGTAGAGTGTCTAAGAAAGGTAGTGTCTAGGTTGGATTGTTAGGTAATAAAGCACCCTGTTCTACTTAGTTATCGGCCAGACCTGAACAGTTATGCGAGCCCAAATGTTGCCCTAATAGAAAAGGCCTAATTTGAATTGGGCCTTGGACTAATTTCAAAATTATTTTGAAATTAAAAATAAAAGTTTTAAATTTAAAATAATAAAAAAAATATTATAATGTTATAATATAGATTTTCAAATTGTGAAAATAAAATTAAAAATTTCAAATTTAAAAGTTAAATTTAAAATAAAATACATATTACAAATGTTATATAATATAAATTTTCAAAATATTTGAAAATGTTATAAAGTTAATTTCAAAAATATTATTTATTAATAAGATTAATAAAATAAATGAATTAATTAAATAAGTTAATTAATTAAATATATATATATATAATATTAAATGATATATGTTATGTTGTCTTAAATGGTTTAAGACAATATAAGCATACATGTGTGCATAAAAGAGTTTTCAAAATTAATAAAATTTAATCAAAATTTGTTTAATTAAATAAATTAATTAAAAGTTAATTAATAAAATGAAAATACCTACGTACATACATACATACATACATACATACATATATATATGATATATATGTATTACTATACAGGTTATAGTGTAAATATACTTTCATATAATATGTCATAATTGAGTAATATAACAGAGGGTTCCCTACAAGTATAACCGTTGCAAGCAATTTCAGTAACATTTATATGTGTTGCTATAGGGGCGTAGACATTTATTTATAACACTTATAAGCATTAGAAGATTTTTTTTTTCAACAATTATAAGCGTTGGAATATATTTTTTCCCAACGGCTATTAACGTTGGTAAATATATTTTTCCAACGGGTATAAGCGTTGGAAGATTTTTTTTCCCAACGATATTAAATGTGAGCAATAACAAACTAGCAACATAAATAAATGTTGGTAATTTCTATTTTCTAACATTAATAACAGTTGCAATAATTAATATGGTATGCATGATTATAATGTAGACTATATTTAATATGAATTCAAAAATAATATTATCTCAATTTAGCAAATTATAACTCAATCAATACCAATAAACAACATCCATAATCGTGGTAAGAAAATAGAGTGTTAATTAACAAAAGAAAAGTTCAATACATAATTAAGTTACTAAATTCAATACATAGTTTACCAATTACATAATAATATCAAACTAGAATAACAAAAGACAAGAAATGGTTCGTAGTTAAACTCTATAAATACCAAATACGAAACTGCAGCTATAAAACGAATCCTCCATCTAAACTGCAACCAAAACGTCATCGTCCAATCTCCTTCAAAACCGCAATCACCCTCATCCCACTCAAAACTGCTCCTTCTTTACCCAAAACAAAATCCACAACTCCATCAACCCACAATCTACATTGCAACCTTCGACCACAATCCACAAAACAAACCATCACTTCATCCACCATCCTTCAACTTCATCAATACCATTCTACTCAACATCAATACCACAATCGCCTGCATCACCGAGTGCCTAAACTGCCGAATTACATCCACCATCACCTTCCTGCAAATAACCACCTCAAATTGCGACCTCAGCAAACTCCAGCAATTAAACCAAACAATCCTCTCTTGCATTACACTACTCTTCAAAAATCACCACTCCAACCCGCACCCTACAACTCTTCTCACCATAAAACACCAACCTGCACCACCTCAACCTGCAATTCCTCCATGCCCACAAAACTGCAACGAACTTACCGCATCACCTCAAAATCACAACCTGCCACTGCCTTCAAACAACCAAACCACACTTCAATTCCATCATCTCACCCGTGACCCATACCTTCAATACCAAAACCACTCCATCACCTCAACATAGCAACCACTCCTGCACCCATCGACCACCAATCGAACAAACCGCAACCTCCTGCACCAACAACCGCCTCAACCATTCAAATTTACCATGTATAATTAGGAATTGTTAAAAATGAAGTTATAAACTATAAAAAACGATACGCATTGCCTAATTATAACTAACTTGATATGTAACTAAACATTTATAAGCATTGATCAAATTAACTTGATATGTAACTCAGTTAAAACTTACTGTGAAACCTAGTTTTACTGCTGAGAGCACTTGTAAACAAAAGAGTCGTCGCCTTTTTAGTATGAAATCCGCTCTGTGAACACTAAATCTATTTTAGAAAAGCTCCAATAAACTCGTCCTAAAGCTAATATCTATGCAGTAAGCACTAAAAAAGCTCTTACGAAGTAGGTTTCACCAACAAAGCTCACTCCAGCCGTCATATGCACAAGCTTCCTCCTTTTCTTCTGTTTCTGCTCCAACGCTACGTATATACTATCGCTCAGGTATTCTGCCCGATCAAAACTAATAGTCACTTAAATATGTGAAAGTGAAGTGCATAATCTGTTTCCATAAGAAAATAGATTAACTAATTCCATGACATGATTATATTAATTTATAAGGAATTGTATCATAGAACTAAATAATTACCATTGCATTTTCTAGGAGGCAAATAACGAAAATTCTTATTATTTAAATTCCAATAATCATTCGTTAGTTCTGTTAAATCATAGAGTTGTTTGTACCACCACAAAACCATATAAGGAAACAAATAAAAAATTGATAAATAGTTAAAATTTTCATTTCAATCATTAATGATAAGAAACTTTACACTCGACTACTTTAAATCCTAAAATTGCATATATTTATTTTTTATTTTGAGGGAATACTATTTACAATATCAATTTGGATATGAAGCATAATCAAATTTTTGCATTTTACACCAAAATCATCTTTTAATTTCACACCAAAATTTGTATAAATTAATTAAAAATAACGATTTCCTTATCAAAAAGAAGAAGAAAAAATCATATACCCCAATTCAAGTTAAAACTATCAATACACAACTTTATAAATCGTATAAATTAAGAATATCACAAGCACTTATTTTGCCCTTGTCACATTCTGTAGTATCATAGCTATAAAATATTGCATGCATGGAAAAGAATAATTAAAAATGTTAAATATATAATAATTAAAAAAATAAAAATAACCTGATTAATTAATAAACAAAAAAGGAAGGAAAAGAAAATGTATTTACATGATCGTGTAGGTCCAACAGCATCCGTCTAGTTGGTTGTTGAGCTTGTGCAGCCAGTGGAGAATTTTTGACTATGTAGTCCTCTCCCACTAGTCCTAGCTTAAGCTTGGATGAAACTCAGACATACCTCTCCATATTACCTATTGTAGGATGGATACAAACTACGAAGCATAGAAACAAAATTATATTTATGCAATATATAGTAAAATAGAGACATTTAGACTCACACATGTATAAATATAAGAGATCCTAATGTGCTAAAAACATAAAAATACGAAGCAAAAAACTAGCAAAGTATACCAAGTTGCACCGAGTGTAAAAATAATTTTGACACTCAATAAAGGAGGTAATGTGTGTTTACACTATGCAGCTATGAATATAAGTTAAGAGAAGAAAACGTCAAGGTTTATTATTTAAGTAATTATCAACTGGCCAATCTTATATTCAAGTTCATTCTGATACCATTTAAGGTTTTAGGTCTAAAGCCTAAATGTATGACAACATTATATTGAAGTTAAGGACTTGTTAAACAAGTAGGATTCTACTGAAAATCAAAGAAGCGTATTATATTTAAACATACTATTAGCATTCGCGGTACAAAAATCTTCATGTTTCTCACAATTGCTTCTTAACATGAGCATGTTCCTTTTATAGAATATATTACGCCGTTAGTTTAAATAAACTTTTAAAAAGATACAAATTCAAATATTTCCGATTGTATATAAAAGACATGTGGATTGACAATGAAAGACCCAGCCAACCTGTCTGCTAATATCTACTACCATTAAGCACAGATTGGCATAGCTCAAACTGATCTGCTTGGGACATATTCATGACATTTTTGTAGTTTCCATTAATTATGTAAGCTGCCTGCATGATGTGTAGCAGAATATGAGTATTTAGCATAATAAACAAGAGATGAATGTGCCATTTAACTAATAGCAATCTAAAATATGATCTTAACTAACATAAGTACAAAAGATTTATTCTCGATTCAACAAGAAGAAAATATTCTATAATGTGAATATCAAACACAGTTCAAAAGATATGTAACTTAAGGATACAAATCCTCGAGATTGGCTTTGATCTATTCATGCATGACTTAGGTTTGAAAGGCCTCTTTCATGTAAATGGTGGTGGTGGGTTTTGTAATGGTAATCAAAAAGAAGTAAAATACCTTTACTGCATAAGTCACTTTTCTTAATAAAGAAAATCCATATAGATATTATACTATTGCAGTTCCAATCCTAAAAGTCCGAATGGAAAAATAATATAAATATAATATAAAAAAATTCAAACCTGATTCTTAGAAGGAGTAACAATACCCTTCTCTCTCCAATCAAACTCCTCGAGCAACCCATCCATCGGCAAAATCGGAGCCGCTTTTGCCCCTTTCAAACTAGCATCCTTCCTCTGCCCCAAATACCTCTCAAACTCCTTCGGTGTTAGATCCGAGAACTGTGTGACTTCATGTTCCACACTTAGATCCAGCACCTGGTGCTTCCTCGCCCTTCTCAAATTTTCCGTAAACACACCGAACCTATGAGCATGTTCTTCCACACTCCTATATGACTTCTTGAACTTCTCGATAAACTTGGCGAACTAAAATAAAGTAGTCGGATAATATCATTTGATGTGAAGGAGAAAGGCCGAAATCGAATCGCCTGAAGGAGAACATTTCAATTTTAAGTGGCAACTGAATGATTAAGCGTTGAGAAGTTGGGGATTAGGGCCACAAATGACAAAGGATGCTCATTTACTTCTTTGCCTCAACAACATTCAGCTCATTTTAATTTAACCAGATTTTCCAATGCAGATATTTGTTAGCAATAAAAAAAATTATAAATGTGTATTTTCGATCACACATTTTTTGCTTAGCAACGGTTATTGTTATGATTAATCTACAATGCAAATAAGTGTTGGCAACTGAAAAAATAAGTGTTACGAAATGGCTGTTATGGTGTAGCAACAATAAAGACTTCTATGTTTCGCTTAGGGTTTGGTGAAACATAAATGAACAGTGGGAGAGTTATTAGAAAAATGAAATGATAATATTTAACCTTTCTAATATTGTAAGAATATATGCTACATAATGTTGTAATAATCTACATTGATAAATTTGTGCATTTAATATGATTGATAAAACGTATATCAATTAGAATACATAAAGGAACTGGATTAAATATTGACTAAGAAATATAAAATATACATACTAATAAATTTTTGCATGTTGACCCTTGCAAGTGTCTAATTATACAACTACTAAATACGTTCGTAACTTGGTCACTTAAGTGTTTACTTGCCTGAGACTAAGTATTGTCTCTAATGAGTTTTGAACTCTAAAAGCAATACAAGGATATGAATATTTGATTCATTTCCAATCATATATAAATGCTACATGGTGAACGGTCACCAAAACTAGTTCATCTGAAATAAGCAAATAAACCATAGTGCGAGATCGAGTATTCAATTTGATTGATTACAATCATATTGTGTTAAATGTGACACAAGATCAAAACTACAATATAGATCTAAGCAATCGATCGTTGAAATGCCAATTTGATCAGTTTACGTAAGGTGCATTATATTTGATGTCATTAAATGTTAAGGATGATCAAGTGCATTTTGTAATGAGTTCGTTATGATATTGTAGTAGCGAATTTCTTTTGAACGGTTTGAACATTTAGAAAAGAAAACGAATGTACAATAATAGCTGTGATTTAAGGTACAGTTGGGATGAAGAAAGTAAACAATCACTTATGCTTCATAAACAAACATCGGAAATGAAAATTGTAATAATAACAATTTATACTTAACATTGGAATAAGAAATATGATTTCTACTCCGAATGTATTTTCATATGGTAATTATTTTCTATGAAATTTATTTCTTTGAGTTCAAGATATTTGATCAAAGAACACTCTACTGTAAACTAGCAGAAGTACATGAAATAAATAATCTATATTAAATGGATGATGGACCTTCGAATTCAGTATGCTATTATAGTAATAGCAGAAATAGTGGGAGAGTGCTATATAACACTTATTGATTGCACCAAGTTACGAAAATTATTTTCGTAAAACATACTGCACATTATTTATGAAATAATATGTGTTCTTCGGTGATGACTAAAGAATAGACATAGTTTTATTTCAATGAGAACACTATGAATATTTTTTATGAATAAAACCTTAGTAGAGGTATTTGATGCAAAAGAAAATACAAAAGTATCTAAAATTATTTACAATTATTTTGGGAATATAAACTAAGCCGAAGTTTTGAGAAATGATTTTATATGATTATGAATCATGTAATGCTGGTTAATTATAACTCAAACAATTAAGGGCTATGCACCCATTTAGTGGGAGCGACATAAGAGTTGATGAGCTCTTCGGATTGATACACATAGATCTATGCAATCGTAAGTCTATTAATACTAAAATGGTTCCATGTACTTCGTAATATTCACCGATGAGTTATCACAGATATGGATAAGTGTATTTGATATGCATGTATAAGTCTATGATAAGGTCATAGAATATAAAATGGAACTAGATAAAGTACATGCGACATAAATTATTCGATTTGATCGAATGTGAGAGTATATTGGAAAGAGTTCTGTATGGACCTAATATGAATCCCAAAGGTAACTCCTTACAATACATAATGATGTATTAATAAGGAGTAATCGAACTTTGTTGGACAAAGCACGATTAATGATGAGTAAAGTTTAGTTAAATTTTTTATATAAGGTGTGTACTTAAGAGTAGTACACAGGTTAAATTAATATCGTCCAAAGAATAGTTTACAAAACCATACGATATAAGGGTTTATAAGAAACCCCATATCCTACTAGGCCAAGGAGTTGGCAAGTTATGCAAGACGAAAGACTGAACGTAATAATTGTATGTAAGGGGTCTTGTATGAATCGTCTCAAGAGAATTTCTAGAATGATAGTCATTAGATGACTAATTTATGTTGTGAACATAAGTATATTATAAACTAATGCAAAATAAGTTTCATATAAAGCAATTCAAAAAAGGTTATGAATGCCCATTCTGTTGCATGGAGAAACAACTGTTGTTTCAAGAACCAACTTTGTAGCGAAGTGATTTCTTTAAGAAATTTTAGGTATAAAATGAATTTGGATACGATCCAATAATAAAACTGGTTACAAGGGATGAAATGAAATTGACCAAAACTAAATGAACACAAATTCATTAGAACGTCTAATGAGTATTCTCATACATTAATGAGAAACTGTGAGTTTCTTGTTGATGTCAAGAATAAATAATCCTCGGTTGTTTAATTAAACCATTAAGACTAATGACTCTATGATATAGTACGATGCACAAATCCGAAATAGATTCCAAGAACATTATCAAAATAAGATTTTGATAGTTGTATCTAAAGGGATATAATCCATTGGCCACAAATGTGTCTTTATGAGAAAGACAGATGTAGTGGAATATAGTGAGTCACATTGATAAGAATGATATCATGAATTTCAATTATTGAAATTAACACAACAGATTCACATTCGATATGCTCAAGTTGGTTCGTATTTTACTCACAAAATTATCGCATAGTATGACTTTATGTTCTGATACATAAATGCTGAAACAGAAAATTCTAAATAATTATTTAGAGTAAACTATTTACACATAATAACCAAAGTATCTCGAAGTCAGTGGGAGCGGTATTGAGTTTGTGAGTTTTTAGGTATGATCCAAGAACAAATAGGAAAGTTTCGTTCGACAAGCATCAAAATTAAACAAGTGCATTAATTGAAATATCAAATAATATTATTATCAATTAAGATGCAGAGGTAGTGTGTGTTCATAAGAAAGAACGTTAAATGGTACATAAATATTTCTAAATCATAAGTAACAACACATTGCTGACTGTTAACGATGTAATTATGTTAAAATCAATTTTAGGTGTTTTACGTTGGATTTGTAAATGATATCTTTTATAGCATGTATAAAAGATATTAGGAATGTCCCAAATCGATATGCAAAGGCATATCATTAAAATGTTTAATATAAAACATGCATGATGGATTCTTTATGCATCTGCAATAGGAATTACCATACATGTTGTGTAGCCTATGATATCGTGATTTTCTTATGTATTTGATACATAAAGCAAATATCAAATCTAAATTAAAGGTCACTAAATGGTGGTTTGGAGTGTTCTCGTGTATCTAAGAAATAGTAGAGAATAATTTACAGAAACAATAAACTCCTTATAAAGGAGTAATCAGACTCAAACTTCATAAGTGATATTAAGTATTGCATGTCAATATCGAATTCATATTAAACACTTAGTTAATAAGCTTTAAGTTAGAAATGTTCCAAATGAGAGATAGTGGCTGATTCAACAAAAAAGAAAAGTACATTGCCTTGAATAGCACCATAATAAAAGTATATATATAACAAATACATAAATTTATAATCATGCCGAGGGTGATTCCAAATGTTGAGAATCCTATAACATTATTATATGATAATAATATCGTGTTATAATTCATAACGGAACTTAAAGCCCACTAGAAGTCGAGAAACATACTCTGAATTGTTCCACATAATAAAAACAGTTTATTAGCATCGGGAAGAGTTGGTTGACAGAGTAGACAATTAAAACATATTAGCATACCCATTCACCTGAGGGACTTGCTCAATTGGTTTTGAGGAAACTGATTGAAGAAGTTAGAATAAGATTTCATAATTGACCCCAAGTGCAAGTTGGAGATTGATAGAGTTAGGGGTTTGCCCTAGAAGCAATTATGTAATTTGTTACATATATCTAACTCGATAACCAATCTTGTTTAAAATAAAAGGTGTTTTCTTTCTATTATATACTTGACATAATGTGTTATATTATTATTAATTTAATTAAAAGTACATTTAAAAGAAAGTCCATAAATGGTATGTTTTGTGATAGTAGTTACAAAATATTGCAACCATGAGCAATTTATCACAATGAAATTAAACATACCGTTTAAAATATTCCTATGCAAGATGTGTCGAGATTAGATATTGATGCATCCGTTGAGAGTAGAGTACGTAACGTTCTTCAAATGTTGGATAGTGTATTATTTATAACAGTTGAGGGCACCAAGGAGTTATGTACTGATAGTTATTGGATAACTATGGAATGACTCACTCGATATTTTTCTGTTGGTTAATATTACCAAGGTCAAACAGAAAATATCGATGTGAAAAAATTACATAGTTCTCTTGACTTGATAATATTGTTGATCTTCATTATGGAGCTCCACCTTTGATTATAGTTAAATCATGGTACAATGTCCATCGAACGACTATAGTTGGATCGGGTGGAAGTATTGGAAGTGAAGCACGATTCAAGAGAGAATTCGTCTCCTTAGTTATATGAGGTTAGTATCACGGTCAACTGAAGTCAACTCAAAGTCAAAGTCTCCTGCTAGAGCATTTCAGTTAATTATTATTATTACTATTATTGAATAAAAGACTTTGTGTTTGGACTATAGAGTTAACTATGGATGATATTGGAATTTTAACCATTACCAAATTTCACGAGCCCAAAGTGATATAGTTTTGACGAAGCGAATTGATGTAAAAATAGTCACAATCGGGCAACGCTTAATAAAGTAAAATTGGATTTTACTAAAACCAAGTAAGATATAAATTTGGCTAAATGTCACTCCACCTGCTAAGTAACGTGTGAACGTTAATATTTGAATAGTTCGATATTAATCGCTGGCCAAATTTACACCTAAAAAGTCGCATAACCGAATTGTTGAATACTCCTTGACCACATGATTTAATTAACTTATAATTGTTATAAATTAATTAAATTAATTAATATTAATGAAATATCAGTTATAAAATTTTATTTTGATTTGATGAACAAATATTACAAAAATATGTTTATAACCGTTATAAATATAATAATTGGTATTCAATATTAATACTTGTTTAAATTAGAATTAAATGCAATATAATTTGTTAGAGCTTTAAATGGGTTTGAAGCCGATATGGGACTAGTGTATTTCAGCCATAATATGATCAGGTAGGGGTGTCCATTTGATGGTAAGAACACTAGGGTCTTGATAGATTAGAGGAAAGAATGGGTAAGAGAGAATAGTGGATCTGGATCCTAAATAATCTCTCTGTTCTCTCCTCTATAAATAGATTATAAATCTCATTCTTTTTCTAACTTATAAAGCCTCCAACTCCTCTACCTTCGACAAAAAAATTAATCTTTTCCCCCCTCCATTTTCAAGATGAAATCAAATTAAAATAAACAATATTTGATAGTCCATGGTCTCAAATTCAGGAGATAGCACCTTCAGGATTGGAATTTTATTCAGAAGTTCATTTCAACACTTCAATGTGCGGTGTTTTGGCATTGGTGAAAGGTAATGATCTAATTTATGAATATATTCTAATATTTAGATAATTTATATATCATATATTATGTTATAATTATGTGATGATTCTAGTATATCGGTACATCGCCACATTCAGAATGGTTGTATATTTATATGCTTATATACTTAAAAATAAAAATAATTTTTTTACGATATATGCATGCCATGATACTCACAGTTTAAGTTTATAAAAAAATATTAATTTTTAGTTAAATTAATTTAATATAAAATATTTAAATAACATAAACTTTATAATTTAAATATTAAACTTTATACTATATAAAATCTATCTTAAAAATTTCAAATAAATAGTCTTATACCGAATTATTTTTGGCATAAAAATTAAAAGTTTAATATATATATATTAAACATTATTTAATTCAAATCACTTATATAAATCTATAAAATAAATAAATCTGTCATAAAATATAATTTTAATTTTAGAAAATCATTGTTACTCATGATAAAATTTCGACTAATATATATAGATATATAAATCATTAATGTAATGTCGAAATTAAAATTAAAATTCAAAATTAATTTTTAGATTACAAAATATACATTGAAATATTCAAATGCTAAAAATATCATCTAAATTTTTTATAAAATATTAAAGCGCAAAATAAAATTTCAAATAATTTTTTTTTAAAATATCAGTATTGCCGTGAGTTATTTTAGGTAAGTCTTTACATATATATTTGTATATATATTTCATTCATATGTGTGTGTGTGTGTGTGTATATATATATTATTAAACTATTTATAAGTATGTTATATATATGTATGTGTATATATATATATATATTTATACAAAAAAATAAAAATAAATTCTTTCTTTGGTTTTACATCAAAATAAATAACTAAATTTTATTATATATTTTGAATGTTTTTCATATATATATACATATTAATATATGTATATATACACACATATTTTATAAATTCTACACACACAGATATATTTATGTATATAATTATTTAGAATAAAATATAAATTACATGTGTATGTGTGTGTATGTATATGTAATATTTTGTAAACATATATTAAAGCAGATAAATATGCATTTGGACGATATATTTGTATATTAATATGTCCATTGCGGTGTAAATCCCAACACTTATACATGGATATATTAAACCTTGCACAAATTGCTATGTGACACATGTACACACATATGCATGTGTATATGATACACATGGGTGTGTATTGTAATATTAATTATATATTATAAAACCATATTACAAATAAAAATAAAATTTTGATTTTATTTAAAAGAAATTTACAAATGATCTAAATAATTTAGGCTTCATAGGCCCAATAGAGATCCAATATGGTAAAAGTATTTAAAATTCACCCGTCACTTCTGCTGCGGACTGGCCCAGTTCCAACACTAACAACTAATGGTGTTATCTTTCCCACATAACATATCTCATTAGCACATCCTTCACCAATCTAGCTACAACCTATGAACTCTCTATGCATGCTTATCTTATGCGATCTCCATTTCTTAGCGTATCACTGATGTGTCCCTAATCATATAACGTCCAAGTATAGATTTAATTTATACATACTTCATTGTTGACATATATCCATCGTTAAATACCTTGCAACAAACTTTGCCACTTTGCTTCTTCATCCTTCGACAATAGAAAACCTTCTTTATAACATTTGACATAGCCTACTAAACTCCTTCTTTAAGTCCATGGGCATGACATCACATTTTCTATTTTAAATATCTTATATAGAAGTACTTACTTCTTTGATAGTAAAATATTCTATTAGATCAAATTTTATTTCTTCCTCACAATTTGATTTCGGATCATTGTTATCTAAGAGGTTAAAATCACTTCATTCTATAACCACCTCTTCTATTTTAGTATCTTGAAAATCATTTACGCGTTCGTTCTATTCACCAAGAAAATAATTATTACAAAATATTGAACTAGAGCGCCCAACATCTTCTACAATCTGCATATTAAATACAGAGAAAGAGATAATAACATTTAATGATCATTCAATAATTTTTTTTAAGAATAATCAACTTAATCAACCTACAAATAAAATAGTAATAATAATATGTTTTTCGAATGGTTTTGAAAACTACCAATAAACAAATAATAACCGGTTTTTCAAAACCGTTCAATGCCGAAACCTAGTTTTTGAATTCAAAAATTAAATCATCGTATATGATTTTGTTTCAACCAAAGTTAAATTTTTATCACATACTATCTTAGAAAAACATCAATATAGACTACAATAAATTCAACCTTTAATTTAATGAGATTATATCAAAAATAAATATCTTGTGAATTTTGATTAGTGATAGAGAAAACTATCAATGCAAACAATGATTTGTTCAAAAATAATAATAAAATGTCTTCAATCATTACACTACAAGGAACAACAGGAATTCCAACGGAAGCTTTCGATGGCCATCGACGGCCCCATCATATAGGTATCGATGGCTAGCTATCTTAATTAATTTAATTTATCACATTATTTTAACTTATAATTTATAGAAATTTGAAATTTGTTTAAAACTACTAATTTAATTCCTAAAAATTAAAGAAGATACTTTTATTCAATTTTGCAATTTTATGACGGTTTGTGGCTAACTAAAATAGTGTTTTCGATAATCTTTTGTTGTGTAATTCGATATTTAACTTGATTGAAAATCAAACTCAAACGATCAATCTATGCAACTTTCAGTCCGTCTATTATACAACTTTGATGAAATTTATGATGCCTAACCGTTTTATGAATTTAAATATATTTTTTAACCATTGTATAAGTAATTATGAATTTTTAAATGTATTTAACATTATAAATTCTTATAAAAAGAAAATATTCGGCGGAAAAATATATTTTATTGAATCTTATGTTGATCCAAAGTATTTTGGACCTACTTCCAAAATATGATAAAAAAGTAAACAAATTTAGGATGCCGATCTTGATTCTCAAATTTATAGCCGTTCGTCTACATTTAGACTAATAATCTTTCATTTAAATACCAAACGATCTTCAAACGAGATGAAATGCGGATCACATATACTTTATAATGTATTTATCAAATCTGTATAGCTAGAATCAAGAAAAAATTGAAGGAAAAAAATTAGACTCAAAATATGTCATTTTCCAAGGAGTTGTATAACAATTGATGTGTATTGTTAGGACAACTTCTATGAAAATGACCTGTTTAAAGTCTAAAAAAATTTATGTATATATTTTTTAAATCCAATGGTATGAATTGGATAAATACATAATATAGTATATATGATTTGAATTTCGTCTCGTTTGAAGATCGTTTGACTTCGAACGAAAGGTTTAAGTCTGAATGTCGACTAACATCTATAAATTTAAACAAAATCGTTTGATACCTTAAACATGCTTATTTTCCTTTCATGTTTCGACCGTATGCTCAAAATACCTTAGATGGACATAAGATTTAACAAATTTATTTTTTTACTAAATATTTATTTTATATGAATTTATTTTGTCAAATACATTTAAATTCATAATTAATTATCAAATCACTAAAAGATTATTGTATAACGAATAAAAATAACCGTTTTAATAGTTAGAAACAAAACTGCATTGTTGTAAACTTTTTAAAATTTTATATCAAATTAAAATTTGATAATAAATTAAATAAAACTTAATTTATGTTTAAAAAGGTTGAAAAGATAAGTATACACGTCGAAAACCATCGAAAATATAGCCGTCGACGGCCATCAAAAGCCGTCGGAAAGTCTGGTATACAGCAGCAGCCGAATCTATTTTCTTCCTCATATCTGCTTCCTAAACCCCCACTCACCAAAACCTAAACCCCCAAATCCCTTCAAATTCGTCCCTACCCATCTTAAACCATCACAATCCATCAATTTCTTCATCAATTTGCAATCTCCAACCCCCTACGCCTTCAATTCATCAAAAATCTGGTAAATTCTTCCTCTAAACTAATTGATCTAAATTATGATAAAATTATTGTTAACTTTTGCGCATATTGTTGATAATAGCTCATCGATTGGTTATAATTGTGTATATTGGTTGATTGAGAAATGTTAATTAGGGTTATTAGTGTTTAAATCTAATAATTAATGATAATTTGGGCTAATGTGGATTGCTTAGTGTATATGTGTATTAGTGTAACATAATTTAGTGTTAATTAGTGTATGTGTTATTTAAAATATCGAAAAACAATTTATTTACATAATCCCTCTATTAGTTTATATATCCTTAATTATATATAAATTTTGTTTGTGTGTATGTGGTACTATATATATACAAATTAGTGTATAAATTTAATTTTTTATTACCATGTAATAAATGGAAATTAGTGTTAGCTAAAATATGTTAAAAAACAAGTTTTTATTAGTTTTTAGTCATTAAGAATTTTAAATAATGAATTAGTGTTAATGCTAGTATAAACAAATTAGTGTATAATATACTTTATTTTTTAAATCCCTTAGAGAGTTTTTGGCCCCGTCTGACAAGTATTGTATATGATCATTATATAGATATTTGTTTTTATTACAAAATAGGCATCAATATTCGTCTGATACAATATTTATTGTATTTGTCCCTATATTGGACAAGTTACAAACACAATAAAGTAATTATACTTTGTAAATCATTTCATCTTAAACGATTTGCAAAATTTGGACATAATTTCCGTTTTGTTTCTTATGTACACGTATTTGTGTACGATACAAGAAGCAAAGGGGAAGTGCTGTCAAAATTGTGTTGAATCTTTTAAAATGAAATGATTTATGAAATATAATTAATATTGTGTTTGTAATGGGAAGTAGGATGACCGACCATCAAAGTAGAAAATAATAAAATGAAAATATAATATTGTATTCATAACCTATTAAAATTGAAAATATATAAGATTTTATAAAAAAAAGTTAAAAGAATCAAATATTATATATTTAATAAAACGTTAAAATATAAACAGATTAATATATAACGATAACATATTATAAATTAATAAAACATTAAATGTATAAATGAATTGAAAAATTAAATGTCAATCCATAAAATGATTAATAATTTTTTGAATTTCTATCATTTTTTTTTAAAATAGAAAAAATGGTCAATTGTTTTGTTGATTGGAGGAGCTGGATATATCAACGAAAGGGAGTGAGAGGCTCAAAAGCGAACATTTTTATAATGGTGTACACGTATTTATTAAATTCGCTATAAGTAATAATGGAAATGACGAAGAAATTCGTTGCTCGTGTAGTAACCGTAAACATTTGAAGCATTTCAAATCGGGTATGGTTAAATTTCATTTGTGTCACAATGGGGAAAAAATTCGCTGCTCGTGTAGTAACCGTAAACATTTGAAGCATTTCAAATCGGGTATGGTTAAATTTCATTTGTGTCACAATGGTTTCATGCCGGAGTATTTTCTGTGGGATCGTCATGGAGAACATGTTGCACCTAATCCTATATTGTCAAAGGAGGAGGTGTGTAACGACAATGTTTCGGCGAATCCCGTAGAAGATATGGTTGAAGATGCAGCACGATCAATGTTCCCAACGGTTGAAGTTGACGAAGACGATGTAAATGTCGAAGAAGAACCAAATATTGGAGCAAAGAAAACATATGATTTATTGGAAGCAGCTAAGAAACCCCTTTGGGATGGCTGTAAAGCGCAGAATCCATTGCTATGAAATCTAAATTCAACTTCATAGAAGTCGGATTTACAGCTGTTGTACAATCTGCAAAACGGCATATGCCACTTGATAATTTAATGAGCGAAAATTATTATGAAGTGAAAAAAGTTATGTTTGCTTTTGGTTTGCCATACCAGAAGATAGATACATGTTTAAATGGTTGCATATTATTTTGGAAAGAGGACATCAATCTTAGGAAGTGTAGAATATATAACGAAGAAAGATACAAACCATGAAAAAAGAAGGGAAAGGAAGTTCTATACAAGAGAATGCATTACTTTCTCATCACTTCTAGACTTCAAAGGTTATATGCATCTTTTGTAATTGCACCTCATGTGAGATTTCATAGTATGAGAGCACAGGAAGAAGGTACCCTAACATATCCAGCCGATGGAGAAGCATGCAAATATTTTGATAAGACTTATCCCGCTTTTGCAGCAGAGAGCCGTAATGTTAGACTTGGTTTGTGTATGAATGAATTTTCACCATTCTCTGAATTTGGTTCTAAATATTCATCTTTGCCTATTATCGTTACACGGTACAATTTACCTCCGTGAATGTGTAGGAAAACTCCATATATATTTCTCATTATTGTTGTCCCTGGCCCTAATGATCTGACGCAAGGAATCAATGTTTATTTATAACCATTGATTTAAGAGTTGAAAACACTGTGGCATGAAGGAGTTGAAACATACGAAATTTTGAAAAAAAGAATTTTTGTATGCTCGCTTCTTCTTATGGACTATTAGTGATTTTTTTGCGTATGTAATTTCAGGTTAGAGTACGGCCGGTCGTCTAGCTTGTCTTTGTTGCATGGAAGAAACACGAGCATTTTCTTTACCGCATGGGAAGAAAATTTCATGGTTTGATTGTCATCGATGTTTTCTCCATATTAATCATCGTTTTAGAAAAGATAGAATTTTTTTACAGCTAATAGAGCAGAGACTATGCAACCATGAATAATTTGGTCAAGCGAAGGAATATATGAACTTGTAAAGGAATATCCAAAGATACATGAAAGCGGAGTATAAATTGAACTTCCAGGAAAATCGACGATTCATAATTTGTGAAAATAAAGTATATTTTGGGAGTTACCTTATTAGAAAGATCTCTTACTCCGTCATAGTATTGACGTGATGCACAATGAGGAAACGTGTTTGATAATGTGTTTAATACAATCATGAATGTTAAGGGGAAGACTAAGGACAATTTTAAACCGTGACGTGATATAGAAGAATTTTGTAAGCGTCCCGAGCTTTATATCAAGCCAAATGACAGTAAAAAACCCAAAGCATGCTATGAGTTAGACAATACCCAAGTAAAACTTGTGTTAAAACAAGTGGAAGGATTAAGATTTCCTGATAGGATTTCTTCTAATCTTCATAGATGTGCTGACTTTAAAAACAATAAGCTGAGTGAGATGAAAAGTCATGGTTGCCACGTAATGATGGAAAATTTATTACCTGTCACTTTCAAAGAAATGTTACCCGTAAAAGTTTAGACGGTTATAGTGGAACTTAGTTTGTTTTATAAAGAGCTTTGTTCGACAATGGTAAAGTTGAACGTCTATGTAAACTTGAAGTACAGATCCCTATACTGTTCTGCAAACTAGAGAAAATATTTCCTCCAAGTTTCTTTAAAATAATAGAGCATTTACCTATTCATCTTCTATCTGAAACATATCTTCGAGATCATGTGCAATATGGATGGATGTATCCATTTGAGAGGTAATGATATCAAGTATATTAAATACTAATTTAATTACATAAGTAAAAATTAATTTGAAATAATTTTTTAATAGGTACTTAAATCATCTGAAGTAAAAAGTTAGACAAAAAGCACGAGTTGAAGGTTTGATTTGTAAATCATATATCGAAGAAGAAGCTTCATTCTTTTTCTCTCATTATTTCAGTGACCATGTGAACTTATTGTTTGAAACTGTTCCACGTAATGATGAAGGCGTTGAACAAGAATCTTCTAAAGGAATTTTATCTATTTTTAGATAACATGGCCGAAATGTTGGAAAATGTGTGAAAGTATGGTTAGACGATAGAGATTACCATGTAGCACGTGCATATGTTCTTCTTAATTGTGCTGAAGTTGCACTATTTGTCAGGTAATATTAAATAATAATTCTAGATATATTCATTTTCAAATTCATATTTATTTCAATTATATTTATAGATTATAATGCAATATATTATATGTATCTGTAGTATTTATGAATCACAACATTCGTGAGGCCATCTTAGTAAAGAATTCGTTGATTGGTTTTCAAGGTACATTTATGATATGCGAAATTCTATAGTCGCCGAAGGATTGAAACATCTTGCGTTGGGACCAAAAAGAAATGTCAAGACATATCCAATATTTTTCGTCAATGGATTTAAATTCAACGCCAAGGAATATGATGCTAAAAATTAACTAACAATACCGATGCATTTGTTAAAGGCAGTGATGATTCAGATAATCATATAAATGATTATTAAGGTGTGTTAACCCAGGTTTTGTAATTGACATATTTTACACCACCTACGGAGAATGGTCTTTTTATTTAGATGCAATTAGTTCAGCAATGTTCCAGGTTCTGAAATCAACGTGCACAAAGATCGTAATCTTATTGAAATAAAACATACCTCGCATTACCATAAGTATGATCCATTTGTACTAGCCAAACAAATACTACAAGTTTATTATGCTTCGTATCCATCTCTAAAAAAATAAAGCAAATTAGTCGGCAATTTTTAAAACAAAGGCAAGATTTTACATTTGATGGAAAGAATATTCCAGACGAACAAGCTTATCAGGTAGATCTCGAGGAAAATAATGAAATAATAATAACTGACGATCATACTGATTTAGGGCCTCTGAACGATGAATCAAATTTTATAGTAGAAACATTAGAGACTACAAAGGAAAACGATATACAGTACAAGACCGGGTCTAAATAAGAAAATGACGAAGACTGATTAATAATGTACATTTTGATAGTAGGCAATTTATTTGATTATTAATGTTACATTTTTCTAAAAAAAAGATTTTTTTCCCGTAGTTAAATGATATGTTATCGCTTAATAAAATGAAATGTCTATGACGGATATTATGTGTGTAACATCCCCTATCTCGAGGTACGAAGCTAAGCGCTACAGATGCTGCAGTCATCTATAATATTAACTCCCGGTGACCAAATACTGTAATGTTAATGATATCCATAATATCAGAAGCACATGAATATGAAATAAAATCACATATTTCAAAAACAACTTTTCTGATGACATTTCACAAAACATATTTCATATTCCATTACATAATCTCAATCGTTTCCGAAGTTCAGATCAAATATAATTATTACAAAATACGCCAAGAGTGACATATGAAGATGCCCCTTGGATGACAGAGTACTAAATAGTCATAACTGACTTAATACAACACAGTGGAATAAAACAAACAAAACAACTCCTAAATAGCTAACTTCAGCCTCTTGCTCGTCTTCGGAAGCTTTATTCGTCCACCTACTAAAAACATGTAAATCCTCAACCCTCAACCTACTCAAATCAATTTTGAGCATCCGAGAGTTTAAGAGGAAAAACATAAACTTCAAGTCAGACATAAGCCTAGTTTGAATAATACTATACATCTCGGTTGTTTGATATTAAGTGAGACCATGCCACTTAGCGAAACGGATTTCCCTCACTAATATCCTTTTAAAACATATTTTTTGCAAATCTTAATCTTGCAACCAAAACTGGTTAAAACAGTAATATCAATATCATGAAAGCATATAAATCAGGTAACAAATGGACTATCCGTCCGAACAATATAGTTTTGTTTGGCTAACCATTAACCTTTGGCTGACTTGGGCCTACCAGAAAAAATAAACAAATAATTTAACTTCTGTTAGATACTCCTCTTCTGGACGGTCTGTCCCTAATTTAATTCTTCAGGGTCAACTGATCATAATGGTTTTGCGGGCTCACCAATAACCTTCCTCACTGTGTATATTCCTTTCTGTGTGTAACATCATTTTAGTCTTACCTGTGAGAAAGCCTTACACGCTGGAATTTTGGACTAAATTAGCTAGGGGCTAATAGCTAATGTATAGGGCGCGACCCCATACCAGTCCCACCTGGTATTCTTATATTTGAGTCATTTTACTTAGGGCCATCTACCAAAAAATTTCCTTGAAAACTTTTTCTTATCAAAATAATTTAATCCTTTTAAATCATACTTAAACAAGGAAAGTATACTATGCTTTACTCAAAACACTCTGCCATGTATATATATACTTTACACAAATCTTTGTTGATGAAAACATTTAAACCTTTGAAAGTAACCCTTTGGAACCCATTGAAAGTACCTCTTTCGATCAAGTAAAACCTTAGGCCGAAAGGCCAAAACTTACCTTTCGAAACCAATCTTATTAAACCTTTTGAAAACCTTGAAAGACCTTTCTTTCGAAAACTTTAAACCTTAGACATCCTTCTATTAAAGCACTATAAACATACCTTTTGAAATCTTTGGAAACCTTCCACTTAAACCGTTCGAAACATTGGGGAATCGCCCCTTCAAAACCTTCTTTTAAAACCTTTCGAAAGCATTCAAATTCTTTTCTATAAACAAACCTTTTGAAAGCATTTGGGTTCATGTAAAACATGTGGAATAACCTTTCGAAACCATTAAAAACATTTCCTTTCGAAACCTTTGGGTTCTACCTTCAACAGAGCAAAAGGGTCATAAAACATCTAAGTCGAAAGCACTCTTCCGAAAGCTATTTTCTAAGTAAAGAAGTGATGGCATCGAAACCAATCCTTCGAAAGCATTGGAGAAGTGGCTTTAATTTAAAAACGAAGGAACCTTCCGAAAGCACTGCTTCGAAAGGAAAAAGGCAGCAGCAAGGGGGGTTTCGACCCAACCGAAAGCCATTACTTAACACAAAAGGCACAACCATTCCTTTAAAATAATTTATCCCAGACGAAAACTAACCAAGTCGAAAGCTAATTAAGTTGAAAGCAAAGCAGGCGCATTCTCTTTTAAAAACGAAGACATGCTTTGACCTTTTCGGAACCTCATGCTTCGACTTCATACCTTCCGCCTTCGTCCAATTCTCTACATACCAAGTATTGATACCATACGCGTTAGTTTCGATAGAGAAGGAGGCGGAAGTAAGGCGTCAAAAAGAGGGTGCCGAAAGTGGTGAAACATGTAAAAAGCATGTTTAAATTGATTTTTTAGCTTTTTAAAGTAATCTTTTCAACTAACCTGCCTTGTTTGTAAAAATATTATTGGTTGCTAATTTCTTTTCTAAAAGTGCTACCAATATTTCAAAAATAAACAATTTAATCTATTTACAAAATACCCCTTCTCCTTTTATAAATATATAAAACATTTAAGTCCCATACCTTAAATAATTTCATATATTCATTAAAACACTTAGGAAAATTATACAAAAATTCCTATAAATCATTTTTAATATGTTTTCCAACATATATAAATTTCGGACCCAAAACATATATTATTTAGCCGTAAATAATTTTAAACCCAAATAATCATTTTCTTTACTAGAAAATTAATGTTAAATCCACATTGATTCAGAAAATTATGAAAATTGAAACACATCTCTAAAATATCATTTTTGATCATATACTAAAATTTCTAGGCATTTGGATGTCATATAATTGATTTTTCAACCTAAAACATATCATAAAACCTATATGAATTATCATAAATCATCAACAAACATATATCTCCATTTCTACAATAAAAAACATGGCAAATAACTTTGCAAAATGATTTGGATTTCATCATAAAACCGAAAACAAGAAAAATATGAGATGTAGTTATTATTCACCTTTAGCTTTGAGATTAAGGATTTGAGATTTGATCTTGATTAAGTTGCTTAAGCTTTTCCTCTTGAAATCTTCTTATCTTCTCTTGTTTTCCTAATGGTGGTCGGCCTCTTACTTTGGTTTTAGTTTTGTGAATATAGAATATGACTTAAGATGTTTAGGGTATAAGAATAATACCAATTCCTATATTTCCTAACATATTGTTTCATTTCAATTTACTTAGTTCATTTGGATACATGGCACGGCTACCCCTTAGTAATCACAAATCTCAACCCCTTAACCATTTTACATTATTTCATTTAATTTACCTAATTAAATGTTACTAAATAATGTAACTAAAAATTAGGATCATTACAATGTGGCGCCATCGTAGATCTTCACAGTCATCAGGCTCCCCCTCTTTTAGTCAAAGAGGGATCGACGCGGAAGGCGATGTGGGCGGCCCATCATAGCAGGTGGAGCGTCCCGTAGTGACATTGATAGTTAAAGCGAGTGGGTAAGTAACAAATTTATTGCAACATCATAAATATTTTGCATATGATATATTATTCATGATTTATTAAAGGTCTATATTATATTTAATACAGGGGCTTTGAGCTAGCACTACACCAGAAAAGACTTTTGGTAGCGTTGAAAAAACGCTACCATAACTTATGGTAGCGTTTTAGAGAACGCTGTTATACGACATGCAACTAAAAGTCTAAAACTTTTTGTTGCGTTGTAGTAAACGCTACCAAAAGTCACTTTTAAATGCAACTATAGATATTTTCTGTAGGATTTAAAAAACGCTACCAAAAGTCACTTTTAAATGCAGCTATAGGTTTTTTCTGTAGGGTTAAAAAAACGCTACCATAAGTCTTCATTTTTTGGTTGCATTTTTTGTTTATATGCTTTTTTGATTTTCAGTAGCGTTTTTAAAATGCAACTGTAGCATATACAAACAATCAATCATATGATCATCATATTCAAATAATTACAAAAACATGCTAATCTCACAATCAAATATAATATCCATAATCAATTCAATAGTAGTTTTTCAACAAAATAAGTCACATACTACAAGCATTCACAGACAAGTTTCCACAAATGGTACTAACAAAATACGACAACATATATAACAATTAAATTCATGTCCGTTGCTTGATTACCAATAGTTCTTTGTTGTCGACAGTCTTCGCTTCGAAATAGCTAATTACCTACAAACGAGTTTAACAATCAACAATATATATATGTGTGTGTATATATATATATATAAATAAATAAATATGTATGTATATATATATATGTATATATGAAAATCATGTAATCTATAACTCGATATTCTATATTAACACATATTAACAAAAATTGTCAGGACTTCTACTAGCCTCATCCGTGCACACAAGAATATCGCATTCACAAGGATTCATGTGCTATAAACATTGAGATTTCTGCAACTCATATCAACAATATAGATGATGTGAAACAACTTAGATTCACCGAGGCCAAAAAATAATAAGTTTGATAATACCTATCTTCTTTGCTCCAAAGAACCAAACAAGGATTCCTCCCTTTTCGGATGCACTATATTCAAATATTTATTTATATCAAACTTCCCAAACTGACAAGAAGGCAACATACCAAAAATCTCAGCTTGGCCCATGGATCTTCACATGCTACTCCCATGCATCATCACATGCTACTACCGCCATGCATTTGCTTATCCCTGTCCAGATTATGTTGTCTATCTTCATTATATGTCCAGATCCATCTCTTATCCCTTCAAACTTCAATTTCAACATAAATAACTATTTATGTGATAGTGGGATAAATATATAATTCCTGTGTTGATTATTAATAGAAAATTATGAGTGCAACAAGCTCAAGTTCTATAATTGTACTGAAAAGCAATACATCACATGATCTGCTATGGGCAACTGTAGAATACAAATTGGAACGCTCAGTATTATATTGCATACCTGGGTGAATAAATCAGCCAAGCATGTTAAGATGTTTTCTTCAGTATCTCTCACACCCACATTTTTATTATTTACATGGTACTCTAATAGCTTTTTCCAGAAAGGTACAAGAAAGTAAAGTGCCTACAAAAAAGAAAAGAGTTATGTTCAATACATTAACAAAATTTTAATAGAAAGCCTGCAAGCCTGCAAGAGTTATGCAAATTAACAAAATTTCAAACTTGATATTTACAAATACCAACAAAAGTTAAGCTACAAAATAATATAATTCAATGTCTACTAAGTGAAATCACAGGCAGCACTAATAAAGTAAGTAGTACATTGTAGCATGACATATGTAATTTTACAAATAGTTTCTGCTTATTATAACACACTCTATAATACATAATCATCTTGCTCGAACGAAATTAACATAATCTAGAACGATATCGTTCATCAAACTCTGGTTTAGGCAACAAAATACAATATTTCAACTCAAAGCCAAAATAATCTAACCTGGAGAACGCTATTAGCAAAATAAGTGTTTCCAAAATTCTCGAGGCCAAAATATCTCTCGCCTTCGGGGAATTACTCGCCGATCTTTGAGCCTGGGGCTCCCATTCCTAACCCTAATTTTAGCCTTAATGCCTAAATTTTGGCTCCAGTGCTGTACCAATTTTGTATAACATAAATTCAAAGTTTAATGTTAGAGCACCTTCAACCATTATTTCTCTAATGCTAATTGAACTTCTTGTTTTAAGATACATCGTGAAATACAACGTGAAGTATTATGTCTGACTAAACTTCAGTTTCGACATAAATAACTATTTATATGATAGTGGGATAATAGATTCGGTAACACCTTCGGTAAAAAAAATAGCAATTGGGATATAAATATTTAGTTTGGAATTAAGATATCTGCAGGTAAATTTCTTATAAGTTTGTTATATTGGTTTCACTATGAATTATTTGCAAATGAAGATCAAATTTCTATCGTGTGTTTACACTAAATTTTACATGTATTCACGGTAGAATATGAATTAACAATAAATTATTTTCATTCCAGCCATAAAATTACTCCATAAAAACTTACATATCCAAAACAAACCATGACATATGTAGAACATATAAACCCGCCGTTCGTAGCTCGGTTGGTTTGGGAGATGGGAGATGGGAACCAAAGGACTGTGTCCGGGCAGGTTCGAATCCCAGCGCCAAACCATCAGTGGGAGTTTCAACGTTACGCATCCGTGTGCGACGACT
Organism: Allium fistulosum; assembly: GCA_030737815.1. Classification (NCBI taxonomy): domain Eukaryota; kingdom Viridiplantae; phylum Streptophyta; class Magnoliopsida; order Asparagales; family Amaryllidaceae; genus Allium; species Allium fistulosum. The sequence goes on along the minus strand of CM060904.1, from coordinate 1,183,473,696 downwards.
AAATAAAAGTGGGGTAGACACACGGCGTGGGGTTTACTTAAGTGAGTATCAATGAATACCATGATCTTAAGGTTCCCCATGATCTCAAAAAAAAAAAATATGTAGAACATATAACATATTATTATATTCATAAACATAAATTATATCTATCCCATCATTTAACCAATAGGACTAACAAAATCGCTAGACTTCAAATATAGAATATCATATGAAGAACAAGCATTAGCACCATTCGTAAATGATTCAACTTCGGGGTCATTTGTATGTGAAGTGATACGTTGTTCAAGAGTGTTATCAGTATTCACTACATTACTGTTCTCAATAAATACACTATTATCTTCCCTGTTAAAATTCTCTAAAGCATTATTAAGCATATCAACATTCAGAACCGTAGGGTTCACTATATTATTATCCTTTATACTAGTAAGACTATTCTCTGTGTTTTCTTTGTTAACATCCCCATTACAGTTTACCTCAACTTTCCCCATCTTCATGCCTTGAAATTTGCATTTAAGGACTACTTCAACGAGCTCTTTAACTTCAACAAAGATAAGACTGGCTATTGGAAATGATCATTTGCTGGAAATCTTGCTTATGGTGGTGCTGTAGATGCCTCATCCCTGTTCTTTGTTTACTTACTCCCTTGACTGCGCCTGTATTCATTACACTCAATTTCTGACAAAGCAGCAAAATTTAATACCCATCAAATATCATAATTTGGGATGGAAGAATTAATACCAAATTAAACTAAAGAACTAACAGATGGAATAGAAAGCTAACAGATAGAACAGAGATAACTTGTAACAAGCAAGCTAAATGAACAAGCAAGTAACTTTGTTACTGTAGCCTATCTTATGTTTTGGATACAACTAATCAAAATTTAACACATGAAGTAAACATATAAGAGAGTGACTATACGAAGGAAAATAATTAACATAATATCTTTTACCCATTAGATCTCATCGCTTGTTTTTGAGATTGAAATCAGTAGACTTAATTGATTCTGAAGTACAGGTCGTAAGACTTCTCCAAATTTATAACACTACCTGCATTTCATACAGCAATTGGTCCAAAATAAACTAAACCGGCCCTGCTCAACAGGATATAATGATGTTTAGTAATTCATTCAATTAAAGAAAAAATAATATACAGACACAATGTATCTCAGTGAGCACACTTGGGGTTAATTGGTAACTACCTACCTTCACACAAATATAGTTTGTAACATTTAAGCAAAAATATTCCAAAATGAAAATGCAACAAATTATTCATTAATAGATACTTATTTACCTGATTAGTGAAACCAACGCCAATACCAAGAAAGATGCGCCCAAAAATAAGCAGGAGAAGATTATGTGCAGATGCACTGAAAGCAGAACCAATGAGAAATGTGATACCACCTCCAAACATGGTCCATTTTCTGCCTAAACTCTTTGTGAGATCAGAAGCAAAAACTGATGCAATAGATGCCACGAGATACAGTGATGATGTGAATAAAGTCAGTACTTGACTATCAAATTTGCAATACTGGTTTCTTCCTACTGTTTCTTTCCTTCCTTGCTTGTACACAGAAGGAAAGAATTCTTTTAGAAAAGCATCCCTAGGTGCTACTCCACCTAACAGACATTACACACATCAAATTATTTCGCTAAACCAACTGAGAAGCTTATTAGTTATTGGCAATATTGAAGAGAAAGTCAGGTTAAATACTACTCTAAGGGTGTTGACTTTACGTAATTATTAGTTGAATGCTGGTTAGAATGAGATAGGAAGAAAACTAAAATCTTCATGCTGTTTATAGAATTAATAACACAACCAATGGTCAAAATTATGAAACCTGAAATTCCAATATCATAGCCAAGTATGAGGCCACCAGTGGCAGCAACAAGGCAGGCTACACACACGAATGACATGTACTAACCTCGATAGCAACATCTTCTGTTGTATCCCTCAGAGTAGCACGATAAACTTGGCCCAAACTCGCTGCTGCAACTGTCTGCGATGAAATTTTACTAAAAACAGTTTCAAGTGGCTGTTCGAGTTCTTCTTCCATAATAGCAAATGCTACCTACACATGCAAGAACAAAGTTTATTCACTCAATGTACTAGTACAGATTTTGTAGTTGTAATTATTGATAACCAATATACCTTATTAGAAAAGGGGGGAACATCATCTTGTAGAAAACAGAGCTCATTCATGTAATCTTCTCTGATAATATCAGGCTTGTTTGCTAGAACCTATAAAGACTGAACTATAGCATCAAGAATTTTCACTCGATTTTAATTGTAGAATAAACATGGATAATGGAATTATAAATGGCAATATAGAACCCATACAAACAGGTTGCTATATAAAAGTCGATATTAGTTTTCAAATTAGGGAAGAAATAACAACCGAGTATGAATTTGGCATAAAAATTAAAATTAAACAACAGATAGAAGGGGTATAATAAGGAAATAGGTTGAAAATATGTACATTAATTTATAATCGTATGGATTAGCAAATTAGGTTTGTGTAGATTGGTCCAGAAGAATTAGCAAGTTAGGGTTTTTGCTATTCGATTTATAAAATGAATGTTTAATGACAAAATAAAGTATAAAATCCATACCGGTATAAGGTTTGTGTAGAATCTAATCAAATAGCAGTAGATAGAAGGAGGAGTTGATGGACAACGTGGAGAGGAGAGGAGTAGGACGATGATGATGATGGATGAAAAGCGACGATGAAGACGATGATAATTTAGGACTTGTGAAATTTTTCTAAAGCGAGTAGGAAAATGAAATTGGGGGGAACGTGAAAAGTTAGAAAGGTAAAAGTATTTTAACTGGAGGGAGAAATTTGGAGCGAGAGCGGTAAATTTTGGTATTGTCTTGTACATTAATAGTTGCACTTAGCTTTCAAACGCTACTAATAAGTGCAACCAAATGTATATTTTCTTGTAGTGTAGAGCCGTCCGAAGTTGTTCTGGATATTTCTAAGGTTGCTTACAAGAGTAGAATGACTAGTTGCTAGCATAAGTGAGACCAGATTCCACCTCACATATTAGAGTGCATTTGGCAAGATTTCATTGTAAGTGTAAACCTGTATTTCATTTTATATATACCACTATACAATTTGTTGACCAAGTATAAATGTATAACTTATTTATTTTCAATGTGCAGGGGCGGTAGAGCTACACGAACCTGACCTTCTCCTGTGCAGAAATTATTGGATGAAGAAGATGCAGAAAAACTACTGCGACACGATGTCGGGCTTCAAAAAAGAGGGACAAGGCCTGAGTGGATGAGTGCAAGCGTATGACAAGCTTGGGTTGCTTTCTAGGATAGTGATGAAGCGAAGGTAAGTTTACTAGTTTCGTATATTTGTTAAAAATTTAGTATATTTAGTATAATAACTGCATCAATTTACAAATATCAAATATAATGTTAATTTGAAATTTACGGACAGAGTCGCAGAGGAACTCTATGAATAAAAATAAAAATCCAACCACACATCGTGGGGGTTCGAAATCATCCCAGTGTTACCGTCAAGAGTTGGTAAATTTTTTAATTGCGATTATAAATAGTTATTACATTGTACAATTGTGTGTGTGCGGGCGCGTGTGTATAATAATAATATATAATAATTATTTCAGGAAAGAAAGTGTGGGGTCCGTTTCATACATGGATGTCTTTGCTCGTACTCATGTCATCGAGCATGAAAATGAAGATGGCACCGTAACATATACATGGCACGTCGCTAGATCACAACAGGCCATGGCAAGCATATTTTAAATTATAAGTTATTAATGATCGCTTTAAATAATGAGCTATAAATAATTTAAAGTATGAATTTAATTGTAATTTTATTTGAAATCGCGGGAAAAATTCATGCGAGAATATGAGAAAGTGCTCGAGGGATCGGACGGGATGAACTGACTGCTGACGAAGAGGATGCAATCTTTGACGCAGTCATGGAGCCGACATCACGAAATATGTGTTATGGTTTCGGGAATATTCAAGAGGTAGTGTTTATGTAAATTATATTTATGAATAACATATGACATATTGATTTTATTAATCACAATATTTGAAACTTATACACTTTGTTAAATAATGTTATATGTTAGACGCAGGCAAAACGCCTACAAAAACCCCAAGATAGCGCGGAGATCCAAGAGTTGAGAGCTAAGATTGCGGAGCTGGAGGAGCGAGACAGACATCAGATTGCGGAGCTGGCCAAGTTGGACGAGCGCCTTGCTGCATATGTGTAGGAGCATGACACATTTTCCTCATCCAGTGGTTCACGAGGCTATGATCAGGATTGATATGTATGAATTTTTCTGTTAGTGTTGGAACATTTGTACATGTACGCTTTTGGATGTTTGAGAGTTGGATTTGTTGGTATGATGTTTGAGAGTTAGATTTATGTTTGAGAGTTGGATTTGTTTGATATGTTTGGATATGTTTGAGATGGGTGAGGTTGATTTGAGTTGTTTTGAGATGATCTTGGACTTGTTTGATACATTTTGGGATATATTTCGAAATATTGTTGGATGTTTGAGTATGTTATGGGTTGTTTGAGTTTGATTCGTTGTAAATGTTGATGTTTTATTATTGTTGATGTTATATATTTGATTTGGGTTTTAATATATATGAGTTATATACATGAAATTGATATATATTGATATGTATGTGATGGATGGGGCTGAAAGGCTGTTGACATACAGAAAAAGCACTAGATTTTTGACGATTGTCGACGGATCGTTGGTCAAAACTTTTTGACGGCTTCCGACTGTTTATCTTTCACATATTTCGGCGGTTTCCGATGGCCGCCAAAAAACCTTTGGACAACCCATAACTTACCACGTGTACACGACGGGGAGTTGGAAAACGTCGGAAATGTCGTCGTCAGCCGTTGAAAACAAATAGATGGAGCCATCGAAAAGACAATCCTTCGACGACATTGTTGTCGACGGTTATTTCCGACGACCGTCGACGATTTTGAGCCGTCAAGAATGCTGTAGTTTCTTGTAATGTTAGTTTCAATATGGTCTACCGTTAATTGCGGATTAGGGAAGCTATCAGTGTGTTTTAAAGCTAGAGTTTAGTTTTTATATAGGGTACTTTTGGCACAGGTTCTTATTAAGTTTCAAAATTCACGAAAAGTCCTTCACTAAATTTCAGTGTAAATTAGGTCCCTGTTTTTTATTCACGATTATTGCAGAGCATGATGCAACATTTCATAAAAATTGCTGACATTTCCGCAACATTTCTGTACACTGTGAACATAGTGTATGAAAGTTGCTGAAATATCAACACTTATTTATAAAAGTTGATGATATTTCAGCAACATTTATGTACACTGTGAACACAGTTTATGAAAGTTGCTGAAATATCAGCACTTATTTATAAAAGTTGCTGACATTTCAGCAATAATTTTTCTTTGTTTTTACAATAAAACTTTGACACAGATAGTTGCTGAAATATCAGCACTTATTTATAAAAGTTGCTGACATTTCAGCAATAATTTTTCTTCGTTTCCAAAAAACAGGGACCCGCTTTACAATGAAACTTTGACAGGGACCCGCTTTACAATATGAAAATATGATAGGGATGCCTCCCTAATTTCCACTTACTTCGTTCGCCTGCACAGTTTGAATTTGCCCATTTACATTTTGTTTTTATGTCAACATATATTTTGCTTGGATTCAAATTCAAAATAAGAAAAAGAAATAACAACCGATTCAGGACCCTAATATCATAGGCGCGACCTGATGATGGAAAGATGTACGTAGCATGCACTTGTGCATCCTCTGGCTGTAACGTTGCTCCTAAGATAACTTGAAATAAAAGATATCTTCTATATACTGTTTCAAAACAAATGTGCATGTAGCCTGGTGCTAAGGCTGTCGAATTCCTATTTAATTAGTTTTAGCAAAATTTTAATTTTCTATTGTTTTTATAGTTACCCTTTCTTCTTCTTGTATTCAAGTCTCTAGCTAACAAAATTTGAGTTGAAATCATTTTTCATCGTCTAAATCTTATTTTATTACCATTATTTTTTCAATATGTTTAGCTTTTCTGTTAGAAGAAAGTAAATTAATTTGGATTCCTATAATAAATCATCTCGATTAGTTTTAGAAAGATTCGAATTCTCTATTATTCACTCTGAGTTGATTGTTGCACTTGGATAAGTACTAGTATCGGGTTTAGGCCACGTTTAATACTAGGATCTATTACTTAGTGTAAAATTACTATATTACTTAGTAAAAAATTACTTGGATTGCTATTTTCTTCAAAAGGAGGGAAAAAAATGAAACTGGACTTGGATAGGTAGCCGACCTGCATTATGACCCAGACTTCACTTTTCCACAAATGGAAGGAACATTTTGGTGGTGCATTAATTATTATCAGCGTTGATACCATCTTTCTTTAAATAAACAGTCTGCCCCCCATAATTGCAGTGTGCGGCACACACAACAAAATAACAGCATCATTATTCCCATGTTACTTCTTTGCATCAAAATTCTGCATATCTTCCATTTTCCAGATCCCCAAGTAAATTCTTTATACTATATCTCAGATCCCAATTTCCCTCGTTTTCAATTAATCTAATCGCCGTTTTCTGAGCTTTCTCCATTTAATTTTGCGAAGAATTCTTTGCCAACAAACAAGCTGCTTGGATGTGCTCCATTAAACATTGCGTGATATCGTCGGAGATTAGTATTAATTAAACACGCATAGCAATATCAATCATAACGTCTTCTGTTGAATCAAATCACTCTGTAGAAAACGATAATGGAAAGAAAATATAGGGAGGACAAAAACACTGTTAACACCACTAGCTTCGCATTCTACAACTATTTCAATATCCAGATCCCAATTATCATTCATATTCTTTACCATGAAGAACTTAATTGATGTCAATGGGACCGTTTTCAAGAAATTTATTGAAGCTAACCCAAGTATACAGGAACAACGGAAAATCAACAGTAGAAAAGAACAGAAGGAAACGGAGAAGTTTCATTTATTTATTTCTCATTTACCATCAATTTAACATGCATATTTCAAATAACAACAGGAGAGAATTTACAAGCTTGTATCATTCTCGATTATGGTATTAACTATCAACATACACTGAAAATAAACGACATATTAATTATAACGGTTAATAATTAACAACAGCGGTTCAAAATCATCGAACCCTTTTTTTTTTTTTATTACTCAACTCGAATCCGTTTCTTCTCAGGCGACGAACTGATCTTCAAGGGAACTTTAACGAAAACAGAGGTCAGATCGCGAGGAACGGAGCAAAATAGAGGTTTATCGGCGGAGCAGGAAGTCTTCCTCTTCGTCGCCCTCGGCTTTTTTGGCGCCGGCGGACACGTGAGTTGTGGCTTCAGCACGTGATCTTCGGATCTAGGTGTCGTGCATCCTAAATCGTTGCCTGGTTTCGAAGACTTTGTTGCTATCGGCTTTAAACTGGATAATTCGTCGAATAGGATAGCTAAGGAGGACATTGAGTAGGGGAAATTAGGGTTGAGATATAGAGGAGGTGAGGGGAAGAAAAGTAAAGTAGTTGAAGAAAGAAGAAGAAAGCTATTTTATGAAAGGAAAGAGATTGATTTGTCACTTTATATTAGGTAATTAACTCTTTGGATTAAAATATTACTTTATAAAACATATTTGTTAGGTGCGTGATTGTTAATTAGATTAACGAATTTTTAATTGATGTAGAGAGAGGTGGGCAGGAGGCTAACCAACCAATTAATTTGGACTTACATGTAAAATATTGTGATGGTTGAGATTCTATAATGTTACACATATCGAAAGTTATGGTGTTAGTTTGGGGCAAGTGAAATGGCGTGGAGACAGGAGAGCTGTAGCGGCAAGATATCGGAAAAACGGTTCGTTAGACATTGGTTTGAACATGTCCAAAGCAAAATTTTAAAAACTGTTCTTATCCAAATAACGGTTCGTTAGACAGGAGAGCTCATTCTTCTTGGCCAACTCAAGATTCTGAATTATTGAACTTGAGCATCGGCCGAATGACGATGGACGCTTATTAAATATAAGTTCGGACCATAACGGCTATTTCAAACCCAACGGCTATTGTTACGGTTATTCCCCTAATTTCATAAATAATCCGCTTTCAATATTTAAAGATTAATAAAAAAAATTAATATTTCTCTTTTAAACCATATTAATTTTATATCAAACTTGATATCCATAATGTCTTCACCATTTGGAGTTCTCGCATCTTTCAAATTCTCAAAATTATGTTTTCGAAGACGATAATGAGCAATAAGATACTCCTCTGAGCCACCGTTCATCTAACCAATGGCGAAATGATAAAGACTACGATTTGTGTAATATTTACTGTTATTATACCAAAAATTTGATGAAGGGCACTGACCAAAGCACCGATAAGTTGCTCAACCTTCCTAAAACTCATCTTGTTTCCGAACCATAATCGTTCCTATACAAGGTCTATGGCCCCGTCCAAATACCATAACAAAACAGATTACCGCATACAAACGATTCGGCCAAGTATATGAAGAAAACCTCAACTGCAACCACTATAAAACAAGAAAAAGAAAAGTAAATTGAAGAATAAAAGAAAGGCACTCCCAGTGACACTTCAAAATCAAACATGAAAGTGATTTCGGGTTGAAATTTGACGGAATATACTGAATACAAGTCTGAAATTCGACGGAGTATGCCGAATTTATGTCTGAAATTCGATAGAGGTGCGCCGAGCGCGGTATAAAACTTTATTTTCAATGAAAGTACGTCTAATTTTATTTTTCAGGCTGTCTCAATATCCACTTTTTCAGCATCAGTAACAACACCTTAGAAAAATAATGATCCCTTCGAATTTCATTCAGAAAAGACAACAAAAATAAATGCATTCATCCATGAATATATGTGTTGGGTTATTTATGAAATGAAATAATAGTTGATAAAAAATGTGGTTAAGATGTGTATTTTAACCCTAAACTCATCACAGTTCACATATAATTATAATCATTTGTATATATATATATATGTATTCTTAAGTTTAAGTCCAATATTGGATACAGTATAAAAGAAAAATAATTATAGCTAAGTTCCCTCGAATGTAGTTTGTTTTAAAAACCTACCAATTTGTATTATTAGCACGGTACTTTCTATTATTAAAAATCAGTTTTTATCTGGTTACTAATCGATGTTCTACTATTTTATATTCCATATAAACAAAGTACCACACACGACGAATAGTTTTTTTTAAGCAAAAAACAATACGATCATGTCCATACACAACATCATGTCCATACATAACATCACTTACTACAACATGTCCATACAATAAACAATGTCATATTATATATATATATATATATATATATATATCATACATCGTATTTATACAAAAAAACTCATGATTATGTCGATGGGGTGGCATTTTCAAATTACTGACTGAACATTTAGTATAAGACTTCGACTTGCTTTCTCCGCTTGCCATCTCTTCCTCTTGCCTCAGTTTGAAGCTAGCTGCACGGCATGACATAGTGGTGATATTGATGAAATGAGCGACGAGGCGCATAAAGGCTTACATGGTGGTGCTATTATATTTGATAGTGGTGGTTGAAGTAGTGCTGGTGGCGGTACTGTTACCAATTATGGTGACAAACCACCATCAATGGCAGTCAACGACTCCACTGTTAACATCTCTTCGAGCACTACCCAATTAACCACCACCAGTTATAACGACACTACTACGCAAGCCCATGCACGTCCTTTATTAATGCCGTTATGTTGTCATGCCGTGCAACAGAGGCGGTGACTGGAAACATGTGTGCGTGGTAGTGTTATTATAACCGGTGATGCTGGATGAGGAAGTGTTAGTGGCGATACTGCTACTACTAGTGGCGACAACCATCATCACTGATGGTCAACGACTCCGGTGTTACGGCATCCTCACAGCACTTCCCCAACCCAACATCACCGGTTATAATAACACTACTACGCCCGCTAAGTCACCACCGCTATGACTTTAGATAGTCTTTGTTTTACACCATCTAATACAATAATAGTATTTTCTGATGATGGGCGTCGCTCTTCTTTTGCAGATTCTCCATATTGCATCATATCATCATATGAATATGATTGAAAAATTGGTAAAACTTACAAAAAAGGAGTGACAACAATCATCAGAAAAACTATCATTGTATATTGGTGAAGAACCATCTAAACCCTTAAGCCAACACCTTCAAGTGCAATGGAATTGTTCCTACACGTAAACAATATATTATTTATAATACCATTAATTTCTACAATTTGTCGTACGATAATATTATATATTTTTATGCTTACAATTGTTTTGTCAATAAAAGATTTGGCTAAATCAAGTATAATCTAAGTAAATATCGAATTATTTTCTCAAACTAAATACATTCAGTATGAAAACAAAGTGCATGCATTACTAGTACTATAATCGTGAAGAACATACCATGTACATCTATTAATCTAAAACTAGTAAGAAATTTAAACTTAGAATATACATGTTAATAAATGTTTATTTCAGAGATAAACACCAAAATCGAAAACTTAATCAATTTCTTACTACTGCAAATAAGCTACCGTTCATGTATTAATTAGATTATTCACAAATTCATGTATTAATTGTAACTTAATTAACTTCTGAGTTCCGAGAGTGTATGTTTTCAACAATACTACAAGTGTTAGGCTTAAGGTGAAGAGCTAGAATATATGGTAGACAAATTCTACTTATAACCATCAATTTTTTGGTTATTAATCTTCATAACAATTTTTGTTTTGGTTAAAAATAAAAAATATACTTTCAAAAACATCAAAACAATTTCATTTTATAAAACTGGGTGGAGATAATATATACTTAAGGATTTGAAGCTAGGTTGGATCTAAAGGTAGTTGGGTTGGAGATGTTTGCGCATATCTGAAGCTCAGAGTCGCAACTGGATCTAAAGCTTGGAGTCGTCACGGTGGAGTGGAGTTGCGGAGGCCTAATTGAAGATTTTGGGCAGCGTGAAGTAGCGATGGAGTGGAGGCCGGAAGCATCACGGTTGTAGATTTGGACAAGGCCGGAGTTGCAATGGAGAATTCGTGTGGAGATGTCGTAGTGGGGAGGGCTTTTAATTTGGACGACTTTGATTTTTTGATTTGGAGAAACGAGGACAGAGGCATACAAAGTGGTAAAAATAGAATTGAATAAGTTGTCGGCAAGTCGTCGTAATTTTAGACGACATACTGACGACCATGATGATATTGGAAAATATTTTGTTTGTACTCAAGTAGTCGTTAGTACGCCATCGGAAATTTCGACGACTTGCCGACAACTTGTTTTTTTTATGACTATTTACCGGTGACACCGCTTTAGGTCGTCGGTAGTGTCGTCGATAACCTTTGTAGATATATTATTTATTTTCTAGTAGTGTTTGAACAAGATTTTATTATATAGTTAATAATTTACAGTAAATTTCATACTTGCTCTTAAGGCACACCCCTTACTCTATCAATAATGACATATAATTGCATGATATTTTGATAGTTTGCTATGTTGACTTGTTTTATTATATCATTTGGCCTTATAATTACCTTCAATGTTGTCTCATCAGTATATATATTTCGTGAAATCATAGGTAATTTTTCTCATGATTATATATACTTTTTGTTTGAATTATGGTAAACTATGCATTGTTCGGTTATTATGATGGTATGATTATTTGGATTAGATGCAAAAAATATTTGATTGTTTAAGAAATTAGACTATGATGTCCTTGAACGGTAGGTTATTTAGTCATGACATTTAGAGTTAATGAAGGGGTGTAAGGATCTGTGCTACACTCACTCAAGTGTCAATGAAATTGTGTGATTTACCTAGATATTCAAAAAAGATAGCCTACACGATGTTGATGGTTTATGTATATTTCTTATGTTATATTATGCTATATGTATTAAAAATATAACTTTTCAAGGTACCATAATATTTTTCCAATTCATTTATTATTTGATAGTGCGAAACATGGTACAAATGCAAATGTTAGAATATTTTTTATTTGAACCAAATTTTAAACATTATTTATCTCTTAGCATGATTCTTTATATCATATATGGAACACATTTATCACATCAAATGTCTACGTATTTGAATTTATATTTTATATAAAATGCATCCATGTTAAACTTATGCATCACTAAAATTAATAGGCATGCTTAGCAATGTAATATTTATCAAGTAAGAAATAATTAATGGTTGTCGTCGATGGAATTTTGTTTTTCCAAAATCCAATATTCTTGAAATATAGTTCATTTTCTTTGGGTGCTTTGTAATTACGCAAGTAGTATTATTATAAACGTGCGTTACGGCACGCGCTTCGCGTGCGATAAAGAAGGCTGAATTATTTTTCTACAAATTGTATGTATTTAATATGTTCGAAAGAAAATGATTTTGACGTATATTTAGTCATATTTTGTGTTGAATCATACATGGTTAATTTGAAATTTTATTTCTAAGTTGCAATATCTAATTTCTAGCGAGTTTAAATTTTTATTTATATTATTAATTAATAAAAAATAAATTTGTAAAGTAGTTTATTTGTTAGATCCTATTTTTAAGTTATGCTAAATTTTAATAATTTTTGTAGAGAGACATTTTTGGTATTTCATGCTAATGCCAAAAGAACGCGACAATAAATATATTATAACTACAGGAAAATAGGCACAGAGAAGAAGTTGTAAAAAAAATTATTTTCAAGGACAACAAGTTTACTTTTTACTTTGAAAAACACTTTTTTAGTGTAAATAGAAAATGATAGTTACAACTATTATCCTGTGTTTTACACTAAAAAACATCCTTAAGGCTAGAAAACAAACGTTTTGTCCTTGAAATTAATTTTTTCTCAAACTTTTTTCTTAGGCCTAAAAAACTCTTATAACTAATTAACTATTAATGAATAATAAAATATAAAGAACAATTTTGAAAGTTTGCAGTCGAATCAAAAGTTTGGACTTCTAAGTCATCTATCAATAAAAATGTCTGTGGCGTTGAAGGAAAAAAAGATGAATCTAAATAAATTAAATCCATAAACAAACGATCTCATTTTCATATGATTTAAAAAAGTTGAAATTGTACTGCTTAATAAGTTATACAGTGAACACGGTCCGCATGTAAAATTTTCACATTAGATTTAGTTAATCAATGCGTGCTAATTTACCAACTTAATACATGTAAAATTGTTTTACTATTAGAAATATGTACGCAATCATGATCATGATGGTAAGTTACACTTCACTTCCCACCGCGTGTGCTACTAGGGATGGCAATGGGGTGGGTCTAGGGTCCAAACCCGGTCGACCCGCCCCTGTTTTGGCCCATCCAGACCCGTCCCATTGGGTCATTGGGGCGGGTAGACCCGTGACCCGTTCTTAAGTGCTCCGGGTCTAGGGTCGGGTCGGGGCTCGGCTGACCCGCCCCAACCCGACCCGCACTACTAACATCTCATGAAACTACTTTATTACTATAATTCATAAAACTACTTTATTACTATAATGATTTATTAATCTTCTTAGATATAAGTGATTCTAGCATGGATATTAAAATGTTCCAATCAATAATCTATAGAAAAATTAGAGTATTAAGTTGTGTCATTGATAATTATACAATAACATATGTATATATTTTCTGAATTATTATTGTGGACATCATTTTTATTAACTTCCCTTAAACACATTGTTTTTTATATTTCATGTATTATTTGGTGATAACGAGTATAAACAAATAAATATATGTATGGTGGTACACAATTTTGAATCAATATATAGAGACTCATCGGGTCTTGGGGCGGGTCGGGTCTACCCTGACCCGTACGGGTCCCGGGTACGGGGCAAAATTCCAGACCCGCACCGGGTCTACGGGGCGGGTCTGGGGCGAGGTCTAAAAAATCCGGGACGGGTACGGGGCACTAAAAACCCGCCCCAACCCGCCCCATTGCCATTCCTATGTGCTACGTTGGATAAGCACATTCTAGAATAGAATAAAAGTATAGCTGTCTTCTCTATACATTATTATTTGTTAGACACATCGTGCTAACAACATTTACACCTTCACTAATTTCGACGACAAAGTAAAAACGTGATCACATTGTAATATTTTAAATTGCTGGCTCATAAACCTTCGTCGATTTCCATTATCTTTTCTAATTTTTCAGACAAATAAATTGGGGGGAGCCGTCATGAATTTGAACTATTTATTTGCCCATTTTTCAGTTCATATGCTAGAACAATTTGCTTTAGCATTTTAGGATTTATCTTTCCCGTTATCATTTTATTGGAACAGAAAAATTAGCATAATTTTTCTAAGTGGATTTACGTATATCTATTTTTCTTTAGCTTGCAAACTATGCTTGAAAAGCCTCCTTTGTCGACCAACCAAATGTACGCAGACCCCAAATGTAGAGATGCTGCATTAAAGCTTTCTTGATTTGCATATTTATCTACATGTTCCAGTTGGGCGTGCATGTCCTTGTTGTCATCGCTATTGCTATTGACAAACTCAACTTTGGTTTACGTTTTGTTAAGAGAAATAGAACTGCTCTTGCGGCGTAACTTCCCTTCCTTGAACTTTCGATCGATATGTTATCCATCTATTGGAGGTAAATGATTTTTTACTTACTGCTCAACCATGTCTGCTAAAATTTAAAAAGAAAAGTGGTTAAAAAAACACTATAAAGAAAGAAAAAAAGGTAAAAAAGTTGCATGCATGTGGGAAAGATGAGATAAGTGATCAGAGGCTAGTAATTAGTTTAGTAAAAGGCCATAGCATGAGCACAGTAAGATGCTGCTGATAAGCAATAAAATAGGTATGAAGTTGCCATCTGCAAAAGTACTAATCCTTGAAGCTAATTAACCGTGGCTGTTAATATTATGGCTGATTTAATCAATATAAGCAGGACCATAGGATTTTTGTTTAAGAAGATGGATATGTTATTCAGCTACTAATCAATATAAACACTACAATATTGTTATTATTGATTACAAAGCTTGTATCGTTTAGTTGTTGTAGCCAGTGAACATTAGATGAATGAGACTAGATGGTGATATATATTTGAAAAGTTGCTCGGTGGGTGTAGTCATGAAATTACTTTGGGTAGTTTTGCCAGCTTTCAATGGTTGGTACGATCGCTGTTCTATAGAGTATCTAGTGTGTACTTTACCAACTCTAGCATTAATTACTACTAAAATATTCTCACCAAGTAAAACGATTACTAGCCATGTCGGCGATAAGCTTAGTTCATTGAAAAAATACAAAATTTTCTAGTCCACATCCTAGTTTGGCTTGGTCGTTTATGCCAATCTCTTGAATCTTAGTGGTTAGTGGAAAAAAATTTGCTACAGAGGTGCGAAATTTAATCGGACGGCTGGAATTCGGGGTTGTGGGAGGAGGGTGGTTGGGTTATTCTTGTGTTGCAGATTATTTCCGCATCCATTCGGGCCCATTTTCGTTCGGGCCTTGTAGCAAATTTGCCCTTTTATTATATTGTACAAGTAAGCTTTGGATACAAGAAAGGTTATACTCGGCCTTGTGAGAAAGATATGATTTAAAATCCAACAAGAAAATTCTGAATAACCTCACGTTTTATTTGTTTTCACATATTAACTCTTTTGATGTATTAACAAAATGTGGGTTGCTCAACTACTTTGATGCTATACATTCTTTAGCGAGGTCCATGGAAGGCAACAACTTAGTTCTAAGCTTTACAAGTCTTCACCTAAAATCGGTTGCTCATATTACTAACGGCGATCCAATCAAAATGTAAACCATAAGTTGACACAAATTTGTTCAATTTTTATAATATGCTGTATCCAAAATAATTGTTTTGTTGTAAACTGTATAATGCTAATATTTTACTGTTGTGAAATGTTATTACTATCTTGAAAATTTCGAGCGCTACAATATTAACCTCAATTTTGGTTTTATACAGTTCTGCTTGAATTAAATGAATGTTTTTTTATTTCGTTATTATCCTAAAAGAATGTTGTTTATATTTGAGCTATGTACATATATTAATCTCGGTTTTGATATTATTTTTTGAAATTAATTAGTAGTACGAGCACCTGTGCTTATTTTCCTTAACTGTTCACCAAACCAAAAAACAACCTATGGAGCTATATATACTTCTTCATTCTTCAGGATCCGCTTATTTATAATTTTAGTTAATGAATCCAAATATAATTCAAGCCGTTAATGCCCAAAGAATCAGTGACATGTTAAAATGAACAAGAACTCTATTAATTAAGGAATGTTTCTTGTATAAAACGATAAACTTTAATGCATAGGAGTAAGCATTGATGTTTATATACTAAAATAAACTCACAGTTAAAATTATTTGTTAGAATTTAATGATGGTAAAGTAGTAAATAAGATCTTTAATATGTGCACTTCTTAACATTTCCCATTAATTAATACATGCAATAATAAGGAAAACATAGATAATCAATTATTTCCATTCATAGCTTCTAGCCATGCAGCCTATATGTATCATTTAATCACTTTTATTTTCTATCGATTTTAAAATGGTAGATGTTAGGTTCGTTGATTCAAGCTTGATCAGTTTACGATTTGATCTTAAAACGAATGTTTGTATCTTTTGGGTTATGGTGTTAAAAATAGTATGTTATATAGGAGCTAGCTCCTATTCAAGTTTAATTCAAGGAAATAGCAAGATTAGTAAAATACCTTTTTTATTCATTTGATTCTGAACTGTAGGCTATCTTAGTTTTGGGCATAGAGCTGTCGCTTAACGCTCAAATCGAAAGATACAAACGTTTAGGATCATTTACTTCGGATTCAAACACCAACAAAGTGAATTGTTTTTTTTTTACCAGAAATACTCGTCCCTCAATGAACATGCACATATGCAATACATCAATAGATGCTTACCCTTAACCACGGTCTGACTGACCAGGTTGATCGTTTGCGGAGGTGTAGCCCCGCACTCCACCTAACAAAGTTGAATCCTCCTATCCTCATATGTGGTAAGTATTTCACGAAAATTTTACTACAAAAACTCAATAGATCAATTAGTTTAATACAAAGAAAAATAAACAAAAATACCCGATGCGTCCAAAGACCAATCTTGGGATGGGCTCATCTGGTTGCTTGAAAGTATGACATTAGTCAAGATTTGAATGTAATAGGCAGATGGTAACTTAAAAATCTGACAATAACAGAGATTTAATTGTAAGCGGATAAATTATAACATGAGTGATACTTTATTCAAGTAGAACACTTTTTTTAACATCACAGATGCATGAACCCCTGTCTAAAACATCACATCCTACCCACTTCAGCTAGAGGTCTTCGACAATTAAACAAATAAAATTAATCCGAAATTATTTTTAGGGATTTTATTTATTATGATCCGTGATAAATAAAGAATAAGAAGAATATAGAAAGATTGAAAAAGACATCCGAATGTAGCCCAAATGAGCGAAACATAGAGATGACAAATGACAGTTGCAAGAGTTGATTTTCCAACTACGGTGTAAAGTCCCTTGATTTACTTGAAGTATGTGTTGCGGGTCAAGGTGTATTTTCTGAAGACATTTATTGTTGAAATTGGGCCAGCGCGCAGCGGAGCAAATGCGGAAATTTTTTAAAAAAAGTTTCCATTTAGATCATATTGGACCTACGAAGTCTAAATTAATTCAGATCTTATCTAAATTTATTTAAATAAAATCAATATTTTATTTAATTTATAAATAAAGTTTCATTCATTGTATAATTTTGTATATACGTATGACACACACACACATATGTATATATCTCTGTGTGTGTGTCATATACACATAAGTATGTATGTGTACGTACAACATGATAAGGTGTACATGGTTTGATACCTTTGTATAAATGTGTTATATGTGTGTGTGTGAGTGTTTACATATAAATTATAGACACACACACGTGTAATTTTTTATATTATAAAGTACTACTTAAAAATAAAATTTATATAATACATTTACACACACATGTGTGTATATGTGTCATATACATATATGTGTACGTGCAACATAATAAGGTGTACACGGTTTGAAATGCTTGTATACAAATGCTGGGATTTACACCCCCAACAGACGTATTAGCCCCTCTGTATAAATGTATTATATGTATATGTCCGTTTGTGTGTGTGTTTAGATATAAATTATATATATATATATATATATATATATATGTGTGTGTGTGTGTGTGTGTGTGTGTGTGTGTGTGTGTGTGTCCGTGTGTACACATATAAATTATATATGTGTGTGTATGTGTGTGTGTTCAACTATAAATTATATGTGTGTGTGCGTCTGTGTGTACACATATAAATTATATATGTGTGTGTGTGTTTACATATAAATTATATGTCTCTTTGTATGTGTATTTTATATTATAAAGTACCACTTAAAATAAAATTTATATAATACACTTACACACACGCATATATAAAAAATATAATTAGATTACAAAATAGTTGAATATAAAGATACAAAGTAGTTTTAAATAAATATCATATATAATTCAAAATTACATACATACATATATACATACATATATTAAATGAAATTTAAAATATTATACGTATAATATACATATTTAAATATATACTTCTAGATATATTATAATGTAAATAATGAAAATAAAATATATGTACACATACAATAAATGCTTTCGGCTTAGAAAATGAACTCGTTTAACAATTAAAAAAAGTTTTTTAAGTCCGTATGGGAAAAGTTAAAATTAATTATTTTAATAATTTTCGAAAGTAAAATGATACCATATTTTATATCAAATTTATGTACCTGCATGTTAGATTATATATATATATATATATATATATATATATATATATATAATTTGTATAAATTAAATTCAAATTAAATAAAAAAATATATATAATGAGTCTTACGGCATGCTCTTCGCGCGTGACAATAGCATACCCTTCGCGGGTAAATTGATTTTTTTTATAAATTATATGTGTTTAACATATTCAAGGGAAATGATTTTCATAATGTTTAGCTATGTTTTAGCGTTGGAATCATGTGTAGTCAGTTTGAATTTTTATTTCTAAGTTGCATCAGTTAACTTTTTTTGTTAGTTTGAATCTTTGTTTCCGTTATCAATTAATAAAAAGCGAAAATGTATAGGAAGTTTATTTGTTAGATCATACTTTTAACTGATATTAAGTTTGGTAATATATGTTAAAGAGCGTTATGAATTTGCAAAAAAGTATATTTGCTAGATCCTATTTCTAAGTGATATTAACATTTGTTACTATCTATAGAGAGACGTCTTTGGAAGTTGACGTTGATAACAGAAAAGTGCTACGCAAAGCTATTATATTTAAGTCTTAATGGCACGCGCTATGCGCGTGCACTTAAATAGTAAAAACGACATATGTTTCAGAAATGCAAGAATAAATGTATGTAACAAAAAACTACATGATTTGCAATTGCAAATTTACATACAAGCATGCATGAAAGCGAACTTTTAAATATAAGATAATAAATAAAATGAAGATTATTACATTGTTGATGATTGTTTTTCTATAAGCTTGTGTTATTTGAAAAAAAAGACCTAAAAATAAAAATTGTAAATTATGTTTCGAACATCACAAAAAGAAATAACTAATGAAAAAATAGATCAAATTTGTATTTTTGAAGATATTAGCACATTCTTATACACAATATTTCTAGTGTAGGTTCTAGACTGCCCTTGAACTTCGCTCTTTTTCCTAAAGCTTTGGTGTTTTTCATTAAAACTCCTCTTGATAATGCAACATAAAGTTGACCATTGCTGAATACATCTTCTGGTTAGTAAATTCCAAAATTTGGAATTGTTTGCCCTTAAGCTTTGTTAATGGTTAAAGCAAAACTTAGTCTTATAGGGAACTATGTACGTAATAAAGTAAATGGTAAATGTGTATCTTCAGAGGTCTTCATAGGTGTTCTTGGTAAGAAAAGCTAAGTTCCAACAAAGTGACCGATGGCAATCTCTGCATCTGTGATTTTTCTGTAAAGTTCATGACATATAAGTCGCATAACATTGCATAATTCATTTTTTGAATTGAGGTTCCTTAGTAGCATAATTGATCACCTTTCTTCAAGACCAATTTATGTGGGGGTAAATCACTTAGATCTATTGAATTCAAATATTCAAGCCGGTACAGATTTCTTATATCATCTTCCAAAGAATCGAAAGAGTAGTAGACATAATGATTACCAAGAAAAAGATTTATAACTTGATCATTTAACATATCCACATTTTCATTAGGTGGGGTTATCAAAGCCCTTGTAATCATATATTTTGCATTGAATGCATCCACATATAAGTTTGGAAAAGTTGAATTTATTAGAGTAGTTATTGACTTTTCATCTTTCTATGATATAACCATTTCGTCTGGGATTCTTATCATGTTCTCACATACATGTGGCTCATTTCCATCACCAACTCGTAGTAGGAAATCCACATAGAATGGATCTTCTTTTGCCCTCATATTTTGGGTAAGATGGATCACTTCTACATGTTTCCATAATGATGATTTAACTATGCACGCATCAATTATTTCTGATATTCTACCATTTTATACAACTGGTAAAACTTGTCTAAAATCCCCTCCGATGATTATAACTTTACCTCCAAATGGCATGTCATTTCCCAATATGTCTTTTAAAGTTCTATCTAGTGCTTCAAAAGCATATTTATAGACCATTGTTGTTTCATCCCAAATAAGTACAACCACTAATCTCATATGTTCAGCCACTTCAGACTATTTAGGTATCGTATAGATTGATGTTGAAGTTGGATTGATTGGGATTTTAAACCGCGAATGTATTGTTCGACCACCTAGTAAGATTGTTGCAGCTATCCCCGATGTAGCCATTGCAAGTGCAATTAAACCTTCTTGTCTAAGTTTTTCAAGTATTACTTGATAAAGAAAGAACATTCCCATCCCACCAGGGCCATCTATGAATAGATTTTGCTCTCCTTATTGTAAACCGCATTAGTAATTGTAGTTATGCATATTTTGACATTCATTTAACTTTTCAATAAATGTAAAGTCCTCTTTAGACGTTATTGTCCCTTTATTAATTTTGAAGCGAGGGAATTTATCATCTATATCATTCCTAATACTTGGAAGATCAAAATTAGATATTAGTTTATAATGGTTTATTAATAGAACATTGAGATCGTGTAGAAGATGATTTTCAAGTATACGTCAAGCCATTGTACTTGAACATGGGATAATATTCAACCATATGATAGAGAAATTCTTCCCATAATTTTCTCACTCCCTTTGGTGCACAATAAATTAAGATCATTACAAATAATCTTTCTAAAGATGATGGCATTCGCATGTTTGACGCTTCAACCAAACATGCCCTTATACTTTGGTCTTCTTCAAGTAATCCTATCTTTTCCACTGCTTGCTAAAATTTTGGGTATTTGATATTATCGATGGTTAGAAGATTGTCAAATGATGTTGATCCTTTTACACGATTCAAAAGAATTCACAAGAAGTAACGTTCTCCTTCTGATGGAGAAACATTGTAAACTTATCCTATGACCATTTTATGTGATGCTCTTTATCATCGCTTTTTAATATCTGATATACAGGTGTATTGCTTTGGAAATTCACGGTATAAAAAATGCCTTGCTTCTGAATCTTGTGAGTTTGTGTTGAAGAATTCAATTAACATTGATGTAGAGAGGTTCTCATCCAATAAAACATTAAACATAATTTGGTTTGCATGATCAGTCACTTGTTGCCTGCTTGGAAAGTGTATCTATAGACGTTGGAGTGAAGGATAAATTATATGCAATGAGAATTCAAATATTATCCAAAAGGCCTCTTAAGGACATATCCACCTTACGTCTAAAAACTTTTGAATAACATCATTTCCAAATGTTGGATGAATTTCCATTGTCACATGATCTGGACCTTTATTTACATACTTGTATAAATATTTGACAGATTTGGTACTACTACAAACTTCAACATTTATGTGAGAATCACTTTTTCAACAGCCATTGGTTAAATGGAACAACCCAACGATTATCCATTATAATATTACCATCATTGTCAAGTGCGATGTTTATAGCATTATCCTGCCTTAAATAAATAAGGTATGAATCATTACCTTGAATAGTACATGGTGAAAATTGCTTAGAATTTTTTTTTGCAACTTCCGTCTTTCATACATGGAGCATTTGGTCATTGTCTTCCACATGGCCCATGAAGCATAAATTTAGTGATAGCATTGTACAACTCTAGTTCTTCATCACAATTCGGGATTTCAGCTCTTACAACGACATCATAATAATCTCAACAATGTAATCTATCTTCGTTGTCTAGAATAATAAGCATATGAGCATAGGGTAGTCCTCTTTTTTGAAATTTGATGACATGAACATGTACTGCAACCAATCCAAGAACTTGTTTATTGTAGATATCATGCTTTAATTCTTCATATTTGGCATGAAAAATTCTAGTAGTAACATCCGGGCGATCTTGAGAAGTTTGTCTATGTGATAGTTTTGATGTGATTTCGTCCCATGTAGGATTACATGTCATTGTAATGAACAAATTGGGCTTTCCAAACTTTTGTACTAAAGCCATTGCATCTTTATAACGTTGGTACATATTACGTGGACTTCCATTGAACGAAGAGGGTAATGTTACTCTTCTTCCTATGTTACCTATATCAACAAAATTAATCTAATATAAAATTATATATATGTATGTGTATGTATATGTATTTGTACATATTGTATAAATAGACCAAAGAGTAGGGAAAAGTGTCATACTTGCATTATTTTCTTCAGCATTCAATGCATCTTGAAGTCCCACATACAATTCCGATCTAATATGATTTTATTGTTGATGAACCCATCTCATTCTACCACTTTCAAATTTCACAGAATTATCCACGACATAATAAATGTCCTCCATGTAAGAGGAGATAAGTATCTTCACGTCGAATCTAAAGTTTAATTTGATTAGAAATAACAAATGGATTATATATATATATAATTGCTTAAGTTGATTAGAACTGCTAGATCTTGATGCCTATTTTATTTATGTTTGACTTCTAGTGCGAATCCAAAGAATGAAATCCATGCATCATCAATTGTGTTTAAATTTATGTCTAATAATTAATCATTTTTTTACCATATGATGATGCTAGTTATAAATTTATAATTTTATGAATGTAAATGTACTTGGTACCTGCAAAATATAAGCATAGTGCTCAAAACATGTAAGAGGAGTTCCATTTACATTATGGCTGTTAAGGTCCCAACCATAACTTCCACAAGGTAGTAAGAGAGGATCGCTGAGTTATCGTGAAACTTTCTGAAGCAATTCCGTTTACACACTGCACATCTGAAAGATGTGATGTCATTATCAAACCTTTTTAGGGAGTAGGAGAGTCGTTAAAGGATTTCTTGAACTGTTCCATACAGTTGTAACGAAAGTAATAAATCCCAATGATGACAAAGTATTGATGGTATTGATTAGGAGGATTCATCCCGAGATCGATTTTGGGAGATGGTTGAAAATTAAACCCCCGTCGACAATGGACATTTTGTACGGAAAGGCTAATCAATTTCGGTGTTTGGAGGATGCACATAATCGTCCTTAAAGAGGTGAGGTCGGGAGTTCAGCTGAATTGATATAGAGCAACATTGCTGTGAAATAGTCCGAAGGGAGTTCCGGGAATGTAGATGTAATTGTTGGCAACAAGAGCGATGGTCAGAAACATAATGACAATGGGGCCAAAAAGTGAAAGCCTGGTAATAGGAATCATCCCAGGATTTCTAAGTATGATAATTACACTTAGTTGAATAACTCAATTGAGAATATCCATTTAGCAACTCAAGGTACTAAGAAGTACAGAAAGATGGCTTCGGGGGAGTCAAATAAGTAGGAGAAGAGATCTGGCAAGTTCTGCAGGTTTCATGAGACCCAGGATCATAATACTAATGAATGTAGGCACTTCTACAATAAGATCGAGGAGCTGATTCGAAGGAAGAAATTGCAACAGTTTGTGAAAGCCCGATAGGATGGTAGGCAAAGAAATTCGAACCCCCTTGGAATGACATCCAAGCGATGGCAAGCTAGTCTTAGTGGTGAGAAGCCTAGGCAGCTTGAAAAATGTTTGGAGATAAATACAATCATCGGTGGACCACATCTAGTCGATAATAGTTTGAATGAGATGGATAGGTATGTTGGTGCTTTGAAGCATACCGAGAATGAGAGCTATTTGGCGGTAGAGGATGGAACTCCAACAAAAAAGTTCAGAACCATGAACGCTGACATTATTTTTCGAAACAGAGATGCTTATGGGGTAGAAGCTCCGACGATTGACCCGTTAATTATAACGGCCATGACCCTGCTATTGTACGAAAGGTGTTGGTCGACTATGAGAGTTCAGTCAACATTCTATTCAAAAAAGCCTATGACCAGATGCTTCTAGCGGGCAAGGACTTGAAACCATGCAAATCTTGGATCCAAGGATTTAATGGGATAGCTACGGAGCCAGTTGGACATGTGGAACTACCATTGGTACTTAGAGAGGGCGACCGCAAGCAAGTGCTAGTCGTGCCTTGTAACAATCCTAATTTTGAGTAACATTATTTAGGATATTTAATTAGTTAAATTAAATAAAATAATGTAATGATTAGGGGAATGAGATTTGTGATTAATAGAAGGGTAGCCGTGCTATTAAACGAATAAACTAAAGGAATTAAAATGAATCAAGTTGGGGTAAGTAGACAAGGGCAATATAAGAATAAGTATATCTTATACCCAAAACCCTTAAACCACATTCATTTTACACATTCATAAACATAAATCAAACACTATAGAGGTCGGCCACCATTAAGCAAGAACAAGGGGAAGATAAGCTAAAGGAAGAAGCTAAATCAACACTAATCCATTCTCAAATCTCAAACTCCTTAATCTCAAAGCTAAGGTAAATAATGACTATATTTCATTTTTTTTCTAATTGCTTTCGGTTTTAGGTTAAATCCAAATTATTTTTCAAAGTTATTTTCCATGTTTCAATTGTTAAAATGGATATATATATGCTTGTTGATGATTTATGATATTTCATATGGATTTTATGATATGTTTTTATGTGAAAACTCTATTAAATGACATCCTAATGCCTTGCAATTTTAGATTTAGAACAAAATGATATTTTAGAGATGGGTTTCAATTTTCATAATTTTCTGAATTAATGTGGATTTTATATTAATTTTCTAGTGAGGAAAATGGATATTTGGGTTTAAAATAATTTATGGCTAAATTATATACGTTTTGGGTCTGAAATTTATATATGTTAGAAAACATATTATAAATGATTTATAGTAATTTTTGTAGAATTCTCCCAAGTGTTTTAATGAATATATAAAATTATTTAAGCCATGAGACTTAAATGTTTTGTATATTTATAAAAGGAGAAGGAGTGTTTTGTAAATAATTTAAATTTTTTATTTCTGAAATTTTGGCAGTTCTTTTAGAAAAGAAAATTAGCAACCAATAATATTTGACAAACAAGGCAGGTTAGTTGAAAAGATTACTTTAAAAAGCTAAAAATCATATTTTACACGCTTTTTACATGTTCCACCACTTTCAGCACCTAGCTTCCAACCGGGTACTTTCGCTTCCATCACCATCAAAACCAATGCACATAGTATCAATGATTTGGTACATAGTGAATTGGATATAGGCGGAAGGTATTGGGTCGAAACAAGGGGTTCCGATGGGGTCAAAGCGCTACTTTGCTTTCAAATGGAAAATGCGCCTGCTTTGCTTTCGAAAGGAATGCTTTTGACTTGGTTGGCTTCCGACTGGGTCAAATTGATTTAAGGAATGGTTTCGAATGAGGTTGCGCCTTTTGTTTTAAGTAAAAGCTTTCGAAGGGGCCGAAACCCCTTGCTGTCGCTTTCTACCTTTCGAAGCAAATGGTTTTGAAAGGATACTTTATTTTTAAAACTTAGTTACTTCCCCAATGCTTTTGAAGTGTTGTTTTTGACACCATCACTTCTTTTCTTAGGAATTGCTTTCGGAAGAGTGTTTTCGACTTAGTTTTTTTACGGCCCTATGTTCTATTGAAGGTAAAACCCAATGGTTTCGAAAGGAAAGGTTTTAACTAGTTTCGAAAGGTTTCCACATGTTTTACTTGAACCCAAATGCTTTCGAAAGGTTTGATGTTTACAAAGGGTTTAATACTTTCAAAAGGTCTAAATGAAAGTTTCGAAGGGGTGGTTCCCCAATGGTTTCGAAAGGTTTAAAAGGAAGGTTTCCAATGTTTTCGAATGGTAATGCTAAGGGTTTTAAAGATAAGATGCCTAAGGTTTTAAAGCTTTCAAAGATGATGTATTTCAATGGTTTCGAAAGGTTTACTATGAAGGGTTTCAGAAGGGTATGTTTTGGCCTTCGGCCTAAGGTTATATATCAAAGTGGTTTACTTGGTTTTGAAAGGGATACTTTCAATGGATTCGGAAGGGGTACTTTCAAAGTTAAAATGTTTTCATCAACAAGGTTTTGTGTAAAGTATATGAAACATGCAAGGTGATTTTAGTAAAGCATAGAGTATATTTTCCTTGTTTAAAGAATGATTTAAAGGTTTATATCAATTTAAGAGAAAAGGTTTTCATGGAATATTTTATGGGTAGTTAATCCTAAGTTAAATGACTCGGATATTAGAATACCAGATAGGATTGGTATAGAGTCGCACCTTATACATTAGCTATTAGCCTCTAGCTAATTTAGTCCAAAATTCTAGTGTGTATGGCTTTGTCATAGGTAAGACTAAAATGATGTTACACAAAGAAAAAAATATACAGAGAGAAAATAGGTTATTGGTGAGCCCGCAAAACTATTAGGATCAGTTGACCGTGGAGAAGTAAGTTATGGACATACCGTCCAGAAGAGGAGTATCTAACAGGAGTTAGATATTTGTTTATTTTTTCTGGTAGGCCCGAGTCAGCCAAAGGTTAGTAGTTAGCCAAACAAAACTACATTGTTTGGAAGGATATTCCATTTGTTACCTAACATATATGCTTTCATGATACTGATATTATTGTTTTAACCAGTTTTGGTTGCAGGATTAAGATTTGCAAAAGATATGTTTTAAAAGGATATTAGTGAGGGGAAACATGTTCCCCTAAGTGGCGTGGTCTCACTTAATATCAAATAACCGAGATGTATAGTATTATTCACACCAAGCTTTATGTCTGACTCGAAGTTTATGTTTTTCCCCTTAAATTCTCGGGTGCTCAAAATTGATTTGAGTAGGCTGAGGGTTGCGGGTTTTCAGATTTTAGTAGGTGGATGAATAAAGCTTTCGAAGACGAGCAAGAGGCTGAAGTTAGCTATGTAGGAGTTGTTATGTTTTTATTTCCGCAGTGTTGTATTCAGTCTGTTATGACTATTTAGTACTCTGGTCAACCAAGGGGCATCTTCATATGTCGCTCTTAGTGTATTTTGTAATAATTATATTTGATCTAAACCTTTGAAATGTTTGGAATTATGTAACTTGGATAAGAAATGTTGTTTTGAAATATAATAAGAAAAATGTTTTAATCTGTGATGATTTTATTTCATATTCAAGTGCTTCTGATATTATGGATACCATTAACATTATCGTATTTGGTCACCGGAAGTTAATACTATGGATGACTGCAGCATCTGTAGCGCTTAGCTTCAGGCATCCAGATAGGGGAAGTTACAACTTGGTATTAGAGCATAGGTTTATGAAAAACTTTAAACTAAAATGATTTTTGAAAACATAATCCTAAGGAATTAGAGTAAGATCGGGGTATGTGATAACGCTATAGTAACGTACTTGTATTTGCTATATATAAGTATATGCTATATCTTCATTCTCTGATCTCTCTTAGGCTACTCTTCCATATCTTACGAGGCTTGAATACAGATATGTATGCTAGAAGTGGAAGATTTAACCTTGGCGAGGGAAGCACCATAACAAATGGAAATGCCAGACCAAATACGAGAAGAAACCCAGGTCATGCACAAGCTGGAAATGTATGTGCTGGAGTCCCGCAAGTTGACATGGGAACAATGTATCAGTTGTTTGTCAACATGATGCAGGCAGGTGTTACTGTTGGAGTAGTTGGAGGAGGAGTTCAGTAAGCTCCAGTGGTCAACAATTATGCTATTTTGAGTAGAGACTATGCTAGGCCGGGAGGAAAGCCATTCATCGGAACTGAAGATGCTATTGAAGTAGAAAACTGGTTGTTGCATTGTGAGAGAATCTTTGCAGATTTGGGGCTCAATGATGAGCAGAAGAGAAGGCTTGCATCTAGACAACTTCAGGGAGCAGCGCTGTATTGGTGGAACAACATTATAGTTGGAGTTAATAAGGAGACGATGACATGGGCCGAGTTTAAAAGGAGATTTAAGGAAAGATTTATATCAGAGATTGCTAAGTCTGCTTTGCTTAGGAAGTTTGCTGAGTTGGAGTAGGGGAAGATGACTATGCTTGAGTATGGGAGGAGGTTTGAGGAGCTAGCAAGATATGGCTATGCTATGGTTGAAACTAATATTAAGAGAAATGAGAAGTTCATCAAGGGTTTGAAGCCTGAGCTTGCTAGGGCAATGTTATCGCATATAGGGGATCCATGTGATGTTGTAGTGGAAATGGCTTTGAGGAATGAGGAGATGCTTGCTTTTATGGAGAAAAACAAGGCAAAGGAAGCCCAGGTGGGGCACAGTCAGAAAAGAATGTTTTTCCATAAGAAAGGAGCTCAAAAGGGTGGAGCTGCCAAGAAGGGAAAGGCAGGGGCAGTCTGTTATAAGTGTGACAAGAAGGGACACTATGCCCATGAGTGCCGGACAGGCAAAGGAAAGAAAGTTGCGGAGAAGAAGGAGGTGAGGTGTTTCAATTGCGATCAAATTGGTCATTACAAGAACCAATGCAAGGAGTCTGTTAAGGATGGGAAGGGCAAGGTGTTTGCATTGGAGCCAGCTACCTCAAGGCCAACAGCAGAGGAAAAAGGGAAAGCTGTGTTGGGAGGTACGCTTCAGATTCATGGTATGTCAGTTAGCGTTCTATTTGATACTGGTGCATTACATTCTTTTGTATCTCGTTGTTTAGTAGATAAGCTTAACCTAGAACCCTCATACTAAGTTACTTCCTTAAGGGTTGCAAATTCGATAAGAGGGTATGAGACACTTGGGATGAAGTGTGACCACCTAGAGTTTGATTTGTTGGGTCATACCTTTGTTTGTAGTTTGCATGTGTTTGACTTTGTAGAGTTTGGAATTATTTTAGGTATGGATTGGTTAAGTAAGTACGATGCTAGAATATTTTACCATGATAGGAAATATCACTTAGACATTCTGACTATAGTGATCGGATTGTATATACCGTAGAAAACCCTAGCTGTGAGGTGAATGCTTTGTTGGGTGTTGTGGAGGTAGAAGATGAGTTAAATCGAGTTTTCACGATTAGAGAATTCGCTGGTGTTTTTGAACCTGTAGTAGGGTTGCCACCGAAATGAGCCATTGAGTTTCGGATAGATGTAGTACTTAGAGCAGAACCAGTGAGTAGACCTCCAAGTAGGATGGCACCTACCGAGATGAGGGAGCTAAAGGTGCAGTTAATGGATTTGGAAGGTAGCCACAGTGTTTGCTAAGAAGCCGGACGGATCGTTAAGGTTATGTATCGATTATCGTAAGTTGAATGAGAAGACGGTAAAGAATCGATATTCGTTGCCTAGAATTGATGATTTTTTCGACCAGTTGAGTGGAGCAAGATATTTCCCCAGTTGGATTTAGCAACAGGGTTCCATCGGCTTAGAGTGGCAGAGGATAGTATTCCTTTGACGGTGTTTAGAACCAGATATGGATCGTACAAATGGTTAGTGATGCCGTTCGGACTTACTAATGCGCCAGCATTCTTTGTAGATTTGATGAACCGAGTTTTCCGAGAGCACTTGGATAGGTTCATGTTGGTTTTTATAGATGGTATATTGATATACTCTAAGAATGAAAGAGAGCATAAAGCTCATCTTAGAGTGGTGCTTGAGACGTTGAGGCAGAATCAGCTTAAGGCGAAGTTTTCGAAGTGTCATTTTTGGAAGAAGGAAGTGAAGTTTCTTGGTCATGTAGTCTTAGAGAAAGGGTTGTCTGTAGATCCGACTAAGATTGAAGCAGTGAATAATTGGAAGAGACCCAAGACAGGGACTGAGATAAAGAGTTTTCTTGGATTAGCTGGATATTATAGGAGGTTCATTAAGGATTTTTCGTGGATAGCAGCACCAATAACCAAGCTAACGCGAAAGGATGTGAAGTTTGTTTGGACCGATAAGTGTGAGGAAGCATTCCAGAGCTTGAAACACTTATTGACTAATGCACTTGTGTTGGTTGTTCCAGAAGGGAATCAGGATTTGGTAGTATATACAGATGCGTGTGGAACTGGATTATGAGCTGTGTTAATGCAGAGAGGTAAAGTGATTGCTTATGCTTCTCAATAGCTTAGACCGCGTGAGGTTAGATGTCCAACGCATAATCGGAATTAGCTGTAGTGATATTTGCATTAAAGGTGTGGAGACATTACCTTCTGGGAGAGAGGTTTGAGTTATACACAGATCATAAGTCCGTGAAGTATTTATTCTCTTAGAAGGAGTTGAATATGAGACAGTAGAGGTGGTTGGAGTTTTTAGCTGCTTATGACTTTGGTATTGAATACACACCAGGGAAACGCAATAAGGTTGCAGACACACTTAGCAGAAAACATTAGAATGCAGTGTTGGCAATGATAGCCGAGTGGAAAGATTTGGAAGCATTGACAACTTGAAGAGTGTGGTGGAGATCTGAGACTGGATCTAGTGGAGAAACTGTAGTGTTTTCATTTAGAAGTTTGACCAGTGATAATCGAAAGGATTTCTTCTAAATGGATGGAGGATCCGGTATTAGTTGAACGAATCAAGAAGTTAAAGGATGGAACGGAGAGCGATGACTTGAAGAATTTCGGTTTTGACCAGAATGGGTGGTTAAGAAAGAAAGGAAGATTCTGTGTTCCAAATGTGGAAGACATTAGGAAGGAAATTTTGGAGGAATGCCATCGTTCAATGTTCACCATTCATCTGGGAGGAACTAAGATGTATCAGGACATGAAAAGGAGTTTCTACTGGAAAGGTATGAAGAAAGATGTAGGTTATGGGTAAAGCAGTGTTTGAACCGCCAACAGGTAAAAGCCAACATCAGAAGCCAAGTGGGTTGCTTCAGCCATTAGATATTCCAGTATGGAAGTGGGATTCTATTTCTATGGATTTTATAGATGGGTTGCCAAGATCTAATAGAGGAAATGAAAGTATATGGATCATAGTGGACATGTTAACTAAGAGTGCCTATTTCATTCCAGTTTAGTCAACTAAGATGGCCCTTGTTTTGGCTAAGTTGTTTATGAAGAATGTGGTTAGACTACACAGAATTTCTAGTAGCATAGTAAGTGATAGAGATTCCTTGTTCACTAGCGAGTTCTGGAGAAGTCTACAGGGGATTTTAGGAACCAAGCTCAAGATGAGTACCGCTTACCATCCACAGACTGATGGGCAAACAGAAAGAGGTAACAAAGACTTGGAGGATTTATTATGAGCTCGTGTGTTAGATTTTGGAGGATCATAGGAAGACCATCTATAGTTAGTCTAGTTTTCGTGTAACAATAAGTATCGGGCTAGTATAGGGATGACACCGTTTGAAGCTTTGTATGGAAGGCCATGCAAATCTCCAGTTTGTTGGTTAGAGACCGGGGATAGGTTGGTTCTTGGTCCGGATTTAGTTAGAGAAGATTGAGTTATTTCGAGATAGGATAAAGGAAGCTCAGTCTAGGCAAAAGAGTTATGCTAATAGAAAACGGAAAGACTTAGAGTTCTCTATTGGAGATCATGTTTTTATTAAGGTATCACCAATGAAAGGTGTAATCAGATTTGGAAAATCAGGGAAATTGGCACTGAGATTCGTAGGACCGATTCCTATTGTAGAGAGGATCAGGAAACTCGCATATAGAATAGAGTTACCGAACAGTTTTAGCAGGAGTCCACGATGTTTTTTATTTTTCTCATCTAGGAAAGTGTATTAGAGACTCGGAGACTACTATAGCACCGACTGTGTTAGAGGACTTAGTAGTAGAGTCGAATTTGACTGTACTACTTAGAAAGCCAATTCATATAGTCGCGAGGAATGAGAAGAGGCTAAGGAACAAGATAGTCAGATTAGTTAAAGTCTAGTGGAGTGAAGATGAGAGAGACTTTACTTAGGAGACTGAGAGCAGGATTAGAGATGCTTATCCTGATTTGTTTGATGGTATATGTTTTAACTTTTTGATTGATTTATTGGGTACCTTATTGTAATTTTGAGGACGAAATTCTTTAAGGAGGGGAGTCTGTAATGACCCTAATTTTGAGTAACATTATTTAGGATATTTAATTAGTTAAATAAAATTAAATTATGTAATGATTAAGGGATTGAGATTTGTGATTA
This sequence comes from Allium fistulosum, assembly GCA_030737815.1. NCBI lineage: Eukaryota > Viridiplantae > Streptophyta > Magnoliopsida > Asparagales > Amaryllidaceae > Allium > Allium fistulosum. The sequence goes on along the minus strand of CM060904.1, from coordinate 1,183,441,138 downwards.
ATAGAAGGGTACCCGTGCCCATTAATCAAATAAACTAAAGGAATTAAAATGAATCAAGCTGGGGTAAGTAGACAAGGGCAATATAGGAATAAGTATATTCTTATACCCTAAACCCTTAAACCACATTCATTTTACACATTCATAAACAAAAATCAAACACTACAGAGGCCGGCCACCCTTAAGCAAGAATAAGGGGAAGATAAGCTAAAGGAAGAAGCTAAATCAACACTAGTCCATTCTCAAATCTCAAACTCCTTAATCTCAAAGCTAAGGTGAATAATGACTAAATCTTATGTTTTCTAATGGTTTTCGGTTTTAGGTTAAATCCGATTTATTTTGCAAAGTTATTTGCCATGTTTTAATTGTTAAAATGGATATATATGCTTGTTGATGATTTATGATATTTGATATGGATTTTATGATAAATTTTAATGTGAAAACCCTATTAAATGACATCCTAATGCCTTGCGATTTTAGATTTAGATCAAAAATGTTATTTTAGAGATAGGTTTCAATTTTCATAATTTTCTGAATTAATGTGGATTTTATATTAATTTTCTAGTGAGGAAAATGGATATTTGGGTCTAAAATAATTTACAGCTAAATTATATACGTTTTGGGTCTGAAATTTATATATGTTAGAAAATATATTAAAAATGATTTATAGGAATTTTTGTAGAATTTTCCCATGTTTTCTACTGAATATATAAAATTATTTAAGGTATGGAACTTAAAAGTTTTATATATTTATAAAAGGACAAGGGGTGTTTTGTAAATAATTTAAACTATTTATTTTTGAACTTTCGGCAGTTCTTTTAGAAAAGAAAATTAGCAACCAATAATACTTTGACAAACAAGGCAAGTTAGTTGAAAAGATTACTTTAAGAAGCTAAAAATCATATTTTACATGCTTTTTTACATGTTTCACCATTTTCGACACCTAGCTTCCGATTGGGTACTTCCGCCTCAATCACCATCGAAACCAATGCACATAGTATCAATGATTTGATACATAGTAAATTGGATATAGGCGGAAGATATTAGGTCAAAACAAGGGGTTCTGATGGGGTCGAAGCGCTACTTTGCTTTCAAATGGAAAATGCATCTGCTTTGCTTTTGAAAAAAATGCTTTCGACTTGGTTGGCTTCCGACTGGGTCAAATTGAGTTAAGGAATGGTTTCGAATGAGGTTGCGCCTTTTTTTAAGTAAATGCTTTCGAAAAGGCCGAAACCCCCTGCTACCGCTTTCTACTTTTGAAGAAAATGGTTTCGAAAGGATTCTTTGTTTTTAAAACTTAGTTACTTCTCCAATGCTTTCGAAGGGTTGGTTTCGACACCATCACTTCTTTACTTAGGAATTTCTTTCGAAAGAATGCTTTCGACTTAGTTGTTTTACAGCCCTTTGTTCTATTGAAGGTAAAACCCAATGGTTTCGAAAGGAAAGGTTTAACTAGTTTCGAAAGGTTTCCACATGTTTTACTTGAACCCAAATGCTTTCGAAAGGTTTGATGTTTACAAAGGGTTTAATACTTTCAAAAGGTCTAAATGAAAGTTTCGAAGGGGTGGTTCCCCCATGGTTTTGAAAGGTTTAAAAGGAAGGTTTCCAATGTTTTCGAAAGGCAATGTTAAGAGTTTTAAAGATAAGATGTCTAAGGTTTTAAAGCTTTTGAAGGTGATGTTTTTCAATGGTTTCGAAAAATTTACTTTGAAGGGTTTCGAAAGGGTATGTTTTGGCCTTCGGCCTAAGGTTATAAATCAAAGTGGTTTACTTAGATTCGAAAGGGATGCTTTCAATGGATTCAAAAGGGGTACTTTCAAAGGTTTTAATGTTTTGATCAACAAGGTTTTATGTAAATATATATAACATGGCAAGGTGATTTGAGTAAAGCATAGAGTATATTTTCCTTGTTTAAAGAATGATATAAAGGTTTAAATCAATTTGAGAGAAAATGTTTTCAAGGAAAATTTTATGGGTAGTTAACCTAAGTAAAATGACTCAGATATTAGAATACCAGATGGGACTGGTATAGGGTCGCACCCTATACATTAGCTATTAGCCCCTAGCTTATTTAGTCCAAAATTCCAGTGTGTAGGGCTTTGTCACGGATAAGACTAAATTGATGTTACACATAGAAAGGAATATACAGAGAGAAAATAGGTTATTGATGAGCCTTGAAAACCATAAGATCAGTTGACACCGGAGAAGTAAGTTAGGGACAGACCGTCCAGAAGAGGAGAATCTAACAAAAGTTAGATTATTTGTTTATTTTGTCTGGTAGGCCCGAGTCAGCCAAAGGTTAGTAGTTAGCCAAACAAAACTACATTGTTCGGACAGATAGTCCGTTTTTTACCTAACATATATGATTTCATGATACTGATATTATTTTTTTAACCAATTTTGGTTGCAGGATTAAGATTTACAAAAGATATGTTTTAAAAGGATATTAGTGAAGGGAAACCCGTTCCGCTAAGCGGCGTGGTCTCACTTAATATCAAATGATCGAGATGTATAGTATTATTCACATCAGGCTTTATGTCTGACTCGAAGTTTATGTTTTTCCCCTTAAAATCTCGGATGCTCAAAATTGATTTGAGTAGGCTTAGGGTTGAGGATTTTCAGGTTTTAGTAGGTGGACGAATAAAGCTTCCGAAGACAAGCAGAAGGCTGAAGTTAGCTATGTAGGAGTTGTTATGTTTTTATTTTCACTGTGTTGTATTAAGTCTGTTATGACAATTTAGTACTCTGGTCAACCAAGGGGGCCTCTTCATATGTCGCTCTTGGCATATTTTGTAATAATTATATTTGATCTAAACTTGGAAAATGTTTGGGATTATGTAACTTGGATATGAAATGTTGTTTTGAAATATAATCAGAAAATGTTTTAATCTGTGATGATTTTATTTCATATTCAAGTGCTTCTGATATTATAGATCCCATTAACATTATTGTATCTGGTCACCGGAAGTTAATTATATGGATGACTGCAGCATCTGTAGCGCTTAGCTTCGGGCCTCCAAATAGGGGATGTTACATGCCTTTTGTGGTGTTAGATATTTACTCTGCTTACAATGCAATTTTTGGCCGACCGACCCTGGCTAAATTCAATGCGGCTATAGCTCCTTGGTGTTTGATGCTTAAATTTCCTCCGGAGAATGGTGTGGAAGTAGTGCATGGAGATCAAGGGCTTAACCATAAATGTAATGTCACCGAGCTATGGGAGGCGAGGCGAAGAGAGAAAGGAAAAGGTGTAGATGGCACTCTCTGCATCAAGGCTTTGGACGTATAACAACCAATGCCTGAGCCCTGGCTCGGGCAGCATAATCGGTTCCATAAGGATATGGATTCGAGGAATGAGCCAGAAGGTGGAAGACTAGCTCCTACAGAGTTAACAATCAAATTTCAGTTAGTAAAGATGACCCGACATGGGTTCTGAAGGTCGGTTCAGAGCTCGATATAAGAATGATGAAAGAGTTGGTTGGTTTTTTCTAGGTGAACCGGGATGTGTTCACCCAGACACACTCTTACATGTGTGGGATCTCACTGGAGATAGTGAGCCATGCATTGAACATAGAACCCAAATGTGTTCCTGTGAAACAGATGCGCCGCAACCAAGGTTCGAGGAGATCCACTGCACTCAAAGAAGAAGTGGAGAAGCTGAAGAACAATGGCTTCATCCATGATACCTTATTTTCGGAATGGATATCAAATCCGATCTTGGTGAAAAAATCAAATGGGAAGTGGAGGACATGCATCGACTATTCTGATCTGAATAAAGCCTGCTCGAAGGACATCTCCCTCCTCTTGAGGATCGATTAACTAGTCGATTCGATAGCTGGACATGAACTGCTATCATTCATGGACGAATACTCCATATACAATTAGATTCCAATGAACGTCCCGGACCAAGAACACACCAGTTTTATCACCAACCTGGGACTTTATTGTTATCTGGTCATGCTATTTGGATTAAAGAACACTGAGGAGACTTACTAAAGGTTGGTTAATAGCATGTTCAAAGATCAAATTGTGCGCTCGATGGAAGTCTCTGTAGATGACATGCTCGTGAAGTCACGACATTTGAGAAACCACGTGGATGATTTAGCTGAGATGTTCAGCGTCCTTCAGAAGTACAGGATGAAGCTAAACCCTTTGAAATGCTTATTTGGCATTGTGTTAGGGAAATTGTTAGGCTTCATTGTGAACTCCCAAGGGATCAAAGCTAATTAGGAAAAGATCCAAGCCTTGAGAAATGTCGAGGCCCCAAAGATGATCAAGGAGGTCCAGAGCTTGAATGGGAAGGTCGCCACCTTGGATCGATTCATCTCCACAGCCACCGACAAATGCATCCCTTTCATTGACTTGATTAAGAAGGGAAAAAGAAACTTCGCTTGGAAACAGGAGTGTAAAGACGCTTTCCAGACTCTGGTGGATCACTTGGAGAGACCTCTAATTCTCTCGAAGCCGGTGGATAACGAGGATTTGTTTATATATCTTGTAGTGTTGGTGCATGCACTGAGCATCGCACTCATTTGAGAGGAATCTCGCATCCAATGACCAGTCTATTACATTAGTTAATGGTTAAAAGGGGCGGAAGGAAATTACTCGAAGCCGGAAAAGCTTGCATACTGCCTGTTGATTGTTTCAAGGAAGCTTCACCCTACTTTTAGGCTCATCCTATCAAAGTTCTACCAACCGGACTTTGTGACAAGTATTGCAACGACCTGAGACTTCTGGAAGGCTTTTGAAATGGAACATTGAATTGAGCCAATATGGTATAACCTATCACCCTCGAAGAGCTATCCAGGGTCAAGCTTTGGCAGATTTCATAGCTGAATTCATTACGCGAGATGATACTTTGGAAACTTGTGGTGAACAAAATGCTAGGTGGAAGATGTATACAGATGGTACATCAAACAAACATTGTTCTGGTGGTGGAGTTGTACCTGTCACTCCCAAGGAGCGATCAATCTGTTATGCCCTGAGACTCTAATTTCCTAGGAAAAAAATGAAGCGGAGTACGATGCATTAATTGCGGGAATCAAAATTGCCAAGGAATTGGGAGTTAAAACTTTATACATCTTTTTTCGATTCCCAGTTGGTGGTGTGTCAAGTCAGGAAGGATTTTCAGGCGAAAGGAGCGAGGCTGGCTCCTTATCTAAACCGGACCCTTGTGATGCTTAATGACATTGAATATTACACAATAACGCATATTCCTAGAGAGGAATATATGAAGATCGACTCACTGGCCAAGCTGTCCAGTCCAGGAGATACGCAACTCATGGACCTGGTTTGGTGGAGGTATTGTCGACTTCGAGCATTGACCATATGAATGTTGATTAGATCTTGAGGCCAAGCTTGAGAAGTAGTCATGGATAACTCCCATAAAGAATTATTTGCAGAAGGTAATCCTTCGGGCAAGAAGTGCGAATGACAGAAGCCCCTTCACCAAGTTTCGAGATACATCTTTCAGCAAGAGCACTTTATTGGAAAGGATTCTCGGTCCTGCTGCTATGATGTGTCGCCAACGGTGAGGTCGAAAAGTCCTAAGAGAAGTCCATGAAGGGGCTTGTGGCGACCACACTAGGTGGCAAACCCTAGCGAAGAAGATTCTCTGCTATGGGTACTTCTAGCCAACTGTTAACTGAGACGTAGCTAATTACACTAGAAAGTGTGACAAGTGCCAGAGGTTTGCTAAAATTCTAAGAGGCCCACCGATGTAGATTTACTTAAATGGTCAATTCCTGGCTGTTTACAGTCTAAGGAATTGATATTATCGGTGTAATGTCGATATCTAAAGTTGGTGCGAAGTACGCCATCGCCGTAGTTGATTATTTCACCAATTGGGCTGAGGCGGGACCATTAGTCGTAATTACCACAAAGAAAACAATCAACTTCATGGTCTAAAATATCATCTGTCATTCTGATGTCCCACAAGAAACCATTACCAATAATGGAACCCAACTTGACATCATTGATTTTAAGGATTTCTACCCTCGACATCGCATAGGGAAGAGTTTTGCTGCGGTGGCACATCCCCAAGCGAATGGACAAGTTGAAGATGTAAATAGGATTATCGAGTCCATTCTCAAGAACGATTGGAAAAGGTTAAGGGCAAGTGGGTTAATGAACTTCAATTGGCACTTTGGGCTTATCGAACAACCCAAAAGTTAGTGTTTGGTCACTCTCCATTCACCATAGCCTACGAGTCAAAGACTATGATTCCAGTTGAACTGGAAGTATATTCTCATCGGGTAACTCACTACAACCCACAAATGAATGAGCAACTTCTGTAGGAATCTCTTGATATGATTGATGAGAAATATGATAAAGCTGACTTGAGAGCAGTTGGGCATCGAAACCGAGTAGCCCGATATTACAATGCTAAGGTCAGGAATCGGACCTTTGAGATTGACGATCTGGTTATAAAATGAATCTTCCCAGGCCCTGGAAACTTGGGTCCAACATGGGAAAGTTCATACACAATAGAGAAAAAGCTTAGAGATGACACTTTCAGGCTAGCAACGGTTGATGGGATCTCACTTCCGAAGGCGTGCAACAGCGAGCACGTACGACGCTATTTCAGTTACAAATAAATCTATAAAGCTATGTAATAAGACAGAACCTGTCATTTCCCGTCTTCAATAAACGAAATGGCTTTCTGGATCAGTATCTCTATCTTTACATAACTAAAGAGTTGTGAAATATGACTGATTCGAATGAATCTGCATGTGAACAATGCAAGTATGCAAGTACCCAGAGTTAGGTGCCAACCAAACTTCTACGGTCCATGATCGGACCCTTGGAGTTCAACCGTACTTGGCCCCGAAGATGGATGCCAAACTAACTCTTGCCCTTGATGCGGGGGCATGGATATAAACCTAAAAGGACACGTTTCACCTTCCGCTTACTAACTCTTGTCCTTGATGTGGGGGCAGGAGTATAAACCAAATAGGACATGATTCGACCATCCGCCATCTAACTCGTTTCCTTGATGTGGGGGTAGGAGATAAACTAAATAGGATGTGATTTAACCGTCCATCAACTAACTCTTACCCTCGATATGAGGGCTGGAGTATAATTCAGAATGAATGTGACATGATCATCAAATCACCAACCCCTTGCCCGGAGTAAGCGAGATGAAAGATCCATGCCCGATGTAAGGTAGGATATTACCTATAAACTTTAATCAATGCCCGTAGTTAGGCGTGATTGAAAGTAAACGTCCTGGATGAGGATGTGCAAACTACGATCTTGAGTAATTAGCTCAACCAGTGCTTGAGCTTGGCACGATGGAATATCACTATCCTAGAAAAGGATACCTGAATAGTTACTCTAGGTGGCTTACCTTAACCGATGCCCAGAGTTTGGCACTTCAACGATTGCTTTATGTTCACAAGAACGACAAAAGATCGATGAACAATGGAATGGGCTAATGACTTGGTCCGATAATAATTAAGGAAAGGAAGGGATCGCAAGTACATTGAATGGAAAGCACATTTCTTAAATACTTAAACGAATTCAGAAAAAGATTGAACAAAAAAAAAGTCTTTGTTATTCACACGTAGAACTTGAAAAGAAAAGTACAAGTTTTATTTACGCCTAAGCGCGAAGCAAAAGCGGAGGCCGAACCCTAACAACACCAGCCGAAAACCAAAAAGGCTCCTACAGTTGCAAACCAAAAAGTAAGTCTATTTACACAAAACAAAACCGACAACCAATTCTTCGGCTTGTACCTCCTCGGTTTCTTTGTGTCACCAGATGATGGATCACTTGAGCCTTCACCCTTCCTCTTTCCTCCTCTTCCCCTGCTTCCATTACCTTTGGATGAAGTGCTCTGCAATGATCCAACAGGCACGCTCTTGGTGCTCCTAGGCGGAGGAAGAGTGACGGGAACAAAGATAGTCTGACCAGGCAAAGCGATGGACAAAGGAGGAGGAAAGGTCTCTATCTTCTCTAACTTGACCTCTTTGGCTAGGACAAGTTGATGCTCAAGCGTACTCACGGTGGGACCCCATAAGGGCTTGGAGGACCCAGTGATAACAACATCATCGTCGATTTGAGTTCCCTGAAGCTCACTGCCCCTTCATCCTGCAAAGCATCTATTATTCATGCGCCAGGCCTAGGAGTCTCACTAGTCGAGATACTCGGAACTATCATTGAAGCAGTCACGGTCACCAATTCTATTGTAGATGCTTTTTGTCCCGACTGGAGACCTTTATCGGGAAGCGGGACGACCTGGAGCTGACCTGAAACTTGAGAGATATAAAAAGAGAGATTAGCGATGTTAATCAGCAACATATGGACTCTCTAAAATACAGGTGAGGTCAACGAGATACCTCCTCCTGGTTGGGATTCAGTGTAGGTTGGAGTGCCACTGGAGTTCCCTTCTAAGATGGGAGAAAGGATAGTGGACCTTGATATTTGGGGTTGATCTGGATTATATCCTGGGACCGAAGATGAATCATGAGCAGTTTTGGTTCCGTAGGTGTCCCCAGTAGTGGCATCTTGGGGTGATGATCCAGAGCCTTTGCTCAAGTCTTTATGCACTATATCGGCTAGCTCCGGATAGAGAATAAGTTGGCCTTCTTTTAGCACCCTAGGCTCATCTTCTATTAAGATTTCCTTCTCAAGCTATGCCAGATCCACCTCACCACTTTTTAGGAATTCCCTTTCTTCCTTAACGACTTGGTCCCGAGCAAAGGCGAGAACTCTGGGGTGATCACGGTCGAAACACTCTAAGTTGCAGAACTTGAGTATGTTGGCATTATACTTCTTGAGCATTGGTTTGAACTTCTCCATCATTCTCTTTTCAGTAGCTTCAATTTCCTTTTTGGCGAGTGCATCCACATTTTGAGCATATGCAACCGCCTTGTCCCTTTCACCACGAGCAGCGAGCAGCTCTTTACAGCAATCTTGTGCTTAGTGGAGAGCTTCATTCTTCTCTTTTGTTTTGCTCTCGAGCTTGGCTGATAACTCAATCACCTTCTTGTTTAAGGCATCTCTTTCCAGTGCTAAGTCAAGCTTTCGATGATGTTCAGTCTCCATCTCATCGCGATGCTTGATCCTCTCATTTTATAGTGCCTTGGTAGCATCCTCAACACTTTTCTTAGCTTCAGCTTATGATTTTCTCAAGTTTTCAACTTTGGTGTCAAGATTAGCAATGCTCCTTTTATCTTGCACCTCTAAAAATTTCAGATTTTCGATTTTGATCTTCCTTTCCCTCGAGACTGCAGAGATTTTCACGGTTATCCGCTTCCATTCATTATATTGATCATAATCATCTGATACACAAGCGACCGTCATTTCCTTTACCCCTGATGGAATGTCCTTTAGATTAGGCACAAATATAAGTTCGTCAAAGCATACATCTTGAAACTGCTCCCTTAGTTCAGTTATTCAAGCATCGGTGGCAAGTTGTTGCTTCGCCTTGACGACCGGAGCTTCAATCGGCTTCTTGTTAGCCTTGTGATGAGAAGTCTCAAAACTGCTCTTATGGTGCCAACGGCCATAAGAATGATTTGAATGGGATGGTCCCAAATGCTACATAGGAATGGAAGCTGTCTAGAAGCAAGCCTTCTTTTCTGCTCATCATTGAGCCTTAAATCAGCGAAATCCTCTCGTAATGAAGTAACCAGTTCTCTACTTCGATTGCATCTTCATTACCAATAAACGACTTTCCCCCCAGCCGGGCATAATCTCTACTCAAAACAACATAGTTGTTCACCACTGGAGCTACTTGATTTCCTCCTCCAACTACTCCAGCAGCAACTCCCGCTTGCATCATGTTTACAAAGAACTGATACATCGCTTCCATGTCAACTTGCGGGCCTCCAGCACCCACATTTGCAGCTTGTGCCTGACCATGATTCCTCCTCGTATTTTGTCTAGAATTTCCATTTGTTGTGGTGCTTCCCACTCCAAGGTTAACCCTTCCACTTCTATCATCCATATCTGCATTCGAGCCATCGTAAGATACAGAAGAATAGCCTAAGAGAGATAGGAGAATGGAGATATAGAGTATACTTATATATAGCAAATATAAGTACGTTACTACAGCGTTATCCCATACCCCAATCTTACTCTAATTTCTTAGGATTATGTTTTCAAAAATCATTTTAGTTTAAAGTTTTTCATAAACCTATGCTCTGATACCAAGTTGTAACATCCCTTATCTTGAGGCCTAAAGCTAAGCGCTATATATGCTGCAGTCATCTATAGTATTAACTTCCGGCGACAAAATACGGTAATGTTAATGGTATCTATAATATCAGAAGCACATGAATATGAAACAAAATCACAGATTCAAAAAAAAATTCTGATTACATTTCACAAAACATGTTTCATATCCAATTACATAATCCCATTCATTTCTCAGGTTCAGATAAAATATAATTATTACATAAATACGCCAAGAGCGACATATGAAGATGCTCCCTTGGTTGATCATAATACTAAATATTCATAACAGACTTAATACAATATAGCAGAAATAATACAAAATAACTCCTAAACATAGCTAACATCAGCCTCCTGCTCGTCTCCGGAAGCTTTATTCATCCACCTACTAAAACCTGTAAACCTTAACTGTCAACCTACTCAAATCAATTTTGAGCACCCGAGAGTTTAAGGGGAAAAACATAAACTTCGAGTCAAACATAAAGCCTGGTGTGAATAATACTATACATCTCGGTTATATGATATTAAGTGAGACCACGCCGCTTAGCGGAACGGGTTTCCCCTCACTAATATCCTTTTAAAAATATTTCCTTTGCAAATATGAATCCTGCAACCAAACCGGTTAAAACAATTATAGCAATATCATGCATGCATACAAATCAGGTAATAAATGGACTATCTGTCCGAACACTATAGTTTTGTTTGGCTAACTACTAAACTTTGGCTTACTCGGGCCTACCAAACAAAATAAACAAATAGTCTAACTTCTGTTAGATGCTCTTCTGGACGGTCTGTTCCTAACTTACTTCTCCCAAGGTCAACTGAACCTAATGGTTTTGTGGGATCACGAATAACGTATCCTCACTGTGTATATTCCTTTTTGTGTGTAACATCATTTTAGTCTTACTTGTGACAAAGCCCTACACACTAAAATTTTGGACTTACATTAGCTAAGGGCTACTATCTAAAGTATAGGGTGTGACCCCATACCAGTCCCATCTGGTATTCTAATATCCGAGTCATTTTACTTAGGGTCATCCACCTTTAAAATTTTCCTTGAAAACCTTTCTTTCAAAATGATTTAACCCTTTTTAAATCATTCTGAAACAAGGAAAATATTCTATGCTTTACTCATATCACTTTGCCATGTTATATATATACTTTACACAAAAAATTGTTATGAAAAAATTCAAAAATACTGAAAGTACCCCTTTTGAAACCATTGAAAGTACCCCCTTTCGAAACCATTAAAAGTACCCCTTTCGAAACCATTGAAAGTATCCTTTTCGATACAAGTAAAGTACTTTACTTTATAACCAAGACCGAAGGCCAAAATATACCTTTTGAAAGCATTGGAAACCTTCCATTTAAAACCTTTCGAAAACATTGGGGAACCACCCCTTCGAAACCTTTATCTTAAACCTTTCGAAAGCATTAAGTTCTTTACATAAATCAAACCTTTCAAAACATTTTGGTTCAAGTAAAACATATGGAACAACCTTTCGAAACCATTCAAAACTATTCCTTTCAAAACCTTTGGGTTTAACTTTCAATAGAACAAAGGGTCTTAAAACAACTAAGTCGAAAGCACTCTTTCGAAAGCAATTTCCTAAGTAATAGAAGTGGATGGTGTCGAAACTAATCCCTTCGAAAGCATTGGAGAAGCGGCTTAGATTTTAAAGGAAAGCACCCTTTCGAAGGCATTGCTTCGAAAGGTTGAAGGCGACAACAAGGGGTTTCGACCCGAAAGCTTCTTTATAAAACAAAGGCGCAACCTCTTTCGAAACCATTCTTTAAACCATTTGACCAAGTCGAAAGCTATCTAAGTCGAAAGCATTCTTTTCGAAAGCAAAGCAGGCGCATTTGCTTTTGAAAGCAAAGTAAGGTCTTGACCCCTTCGGAACCCCTTGTTTCGACTCAATACCTTTCGCCTATGTCCAATTCACTACGTACCCAGTCTTTGATACCATGCGCATTTGTTTTGATGGAGATGGAGGTGGAAGTACCTAGTTTAAAGGTAGGTGCCGAGAATGGCGAAACTGCAAAAGTATGGTAAAATTTAATTTTAACATTAAAAGGTAATTCTTTTCAACTACCTGCTTTGTTTGCCAACATATGATTGGTTGCTAATTTCTTTACCAAATTCTTTTCTAAAAGTGCTGCCGAAATTTCAGAAGTAAATAATTTAAAACATTTGCAAATTGCCCCTTCTCCTTTTATAAATATATAAAACATTTAAGTTCCATACCTTAAATAATTTTATATACTTAACACACTTAGGAAAATTCTACAAAAATTCCCATAAATCACTTTCAATAAGTTTTCTAACATATATTAATTTCTGACTCAAAAACAATATAATTTAGCCGTAACTAATTTTAAACCCAATTATCCATTTTTATCACTAGAAAATTAATAATAAATCCACATTAGTTCAGAAAATTATTAAATTTGAAATCCATCTCTAAAATATTATTTCTGACCTTACATAAAAATCGTATGGCATTTGGATGTCATTTAATAAGGTTTTCACATTTAAACTTATCATAAAATCCATATGAAATAGCATAAATCATCAACAAGTATATATATCCATTTTAACAATCAAAACATGGTAGTATACTCTGCAAAAATATTCGGATCTGATCTAGAAACCAAAACATCAAAAATATGAGATGTAACCTATTATTCACCTTAGCTTTTTGATTAAGGAGTTGAGATTTGATCTTGGATTAAGTTGCTTAAGCTTCTTCTTCTTATCTTCTTCTTGTTTTCCCTTAATGGTGGCTGGCCTCTATTGTATTTGGTTTTTGCTTATGAACATGAGAATGAAAGTACATGAGGGTTTAGGGTATTAGAATATGTCTTACTCTTATTTTGCCCCTGATCTATTAGCCTTATCCATTTCATATTAGTTTCCCCTTTAGTTCATTTGTTATTAGGCACGACTACCCCTTATCTACACAAATCTCAATCCCTTAACCATTTCATTATTTCATTTAATTTAACTAATTAAATGTCCTAAATAATGTTAATCAAAATTAGGGTCGTTACAAACTCCCCTCCTTAAAGAATTTCGTCCTTGAAATCATGGTAAGGTACACACAAATCAATCATAAAGGTAAAACATACCATGAAACAAATTAGGATAAGTGTCTCTAATCCTGTTGCCAGTCTCCCAAGTATAGTCTCTCTCATCGTCGCTCCACTGGACCTTAACTAATCTGACTGTCTTGTTCCTTAATCTATTCTCATCCTTGATGACTATACGAACTGGCTACCTAACTATAGTCAAGTTTGGTTCCACTACTAAGTCCTCTGACACAGTCGGTGCTGTAATAGTCTCCGGATCTCGAATACACTTTCTCGGATGAGAAATATGAAAAACATTGTAGACTTCTGCTAAACTGTTCGATAACTCTACTCTGTATGCAAGTTTCCCGATCCTTTCTACAATAGGAAATGGTCCAACGAATCTCAATGCCAATTTTCCCGCTTTCCCAAATCTGATCACCTCTTTCATCGGCAACGCCTTGACGAAAACCTGATTTTCGACTGAGAACTCCAAGTCATTCCGTCTTCTATCAGCATAACTCTTCTGCCTAGACCGAGCTTCCTTCATTCTAGCTCTAATTAACTCAATCTTCTCTGCAGCTTCTCTAACTAAATCCGGACCAAGAACTAACCCATCCCCGATCTCTAACCAACAAACGAGTGATTTACATGGCCTTGCATACAAAGCTTCAAATGATGACATCCCTATACTAGTCGGATAACTGTTGTTATACGAAAACTCGACTAAGTGTAGATGGTCTTCCCATGATCCTCCAAAATCTAGCACACAAGCTCGTAACAAATCTTCTAAAATCTTGTTAACTCTTTCCGTTTGCCCATCGATTTGCAAATGGTAAGCGGTACTCATCTTGAGCTTGGTACCTAAAGTATCCTATAGACTCTTCCAGAACTCACTAGTGAATAAGGAATCTCTATCACTTACTATACTACTAGGAATTCCATGTAGTCTAACTATATTCTTTATGAATAACTTAGCCAAAACAGGTGCCGTCCTGGTTGACTTAACTGGAATGAAATGTGCACTCTTGGTTAACCTGTCCACTATGACCCATATGCTTTCATTTCCTCTATTTGACCTTGGTAACCTGTCTATAAAATCCATTGAGATCGAGTCCCACTTCCATACTGGAACATCTAAAGGCTAAAGTAACCCACTTGGTTTCTGATGTTCGTCTTTTACCTGTTGACAGTTCAAACACTGCTTCACCCATAAGCCTACATCCCTCTTCATACCTTCCCAGAAGAAACTTCTCTTCATGTTCTGATACATCTTAGTTCCTCCCGGATGTATAGTAAACTTCGAATGATAGCGTTCTTCAAGAACTTCCTTCCTAATGTCTCCTATATTCGGAACACATAATCTTCCTTTCTTCCTCAACAACCCATTCTGGTCAAGACTAAAATATTTCAAGTCATTGCTCTTTGTTCCATCCCTTAACTTCCTGATCCGTTCTACTAATAATGGATCCTCTTGTTTAGAAGCAATCTTTTCGATCATCATTGATCGAACTTCTAAACACGACAACACAACAGTTTCCTTACTAGACTCTGCCTCAGATCTCCAATGTATCTTACATGTCGTCAATGCTTCCAAATCTTTCCACTCAGCTATCATTGCCAACGCTAAATTCTGATGTTTTCTACTAAGTGCATCTACAACCTTGTTGCCTTTCTGTAGTGTGTACTCAATACCGAAATCATAAGCAGCTATAAAATCTAACCACCTCTGCTGTCTCATATTCAACTCCTTCTGAGAGAATAAATACTTTAGCAACTTATGATCTGTATACAACTCAAATCTCTCTCCCAAAAGGTAATGTCTCTACACCATCAACGCAAAAATTACCGCAGTTAATTCCAAATCTTGTGTTGGATATCTAACCTCATGCGGTCTAAGCTATCGAGATGCATAGGCAATCACTTTAACTCTTTGCATTAACACAGCTCCTAATCCTATTCCACATGTGTCTGTGTATACTACTAAATCCCGAGTCCCTCTGGAACAACTAATACAGGTGCATTAGTTAATAAGTGTTACAGCTTCTGGAATGCCTCCTCACACTTATCGGTCCAAACGAACTTCACATCCTTTCACGTTAGCTTGGTCATCCGTGCTGCTATCCGTGAAAAATCCTTTATGAATCTCTGATAATAACCCGCTAATCCAAGAAAACTCTTTACCTCAGTCATTGTCTCGGGTTTCTTCCAATTATTCACCGCTTCGATTTTAGTCAGATTTATAGACAACCATTTCTCTAAGACTACATGACTAAGAAACTTGACTTCCTTCTTCTAGAAATGACACTTTGAAAATTTTGCCTTCAGCTGATGCTGCCTCAATATCTCAAGCACCACTCTAAGATGAACTTCATGCTCCCTTTTATCCATAGATATATCAAAATATCATCTATGAAAACCAACATGGACCTATCCAAATGCTCTTGGAAAATTTGGTTCATTAAACCTACAAAGAATGTAGGCGCATTAGTCAGTCCGGACGGCATTACTTATCATTCGTACGATCCATATTTGATTCTAAACGCCGTCAAAGGAATACTATCTTCTGCTACTCTATGCTGATGTAACCCTGTTGCTAAATCCAACTGGGAAAATACTTTGGCTCCACTCAACTGGTCGAACAAATAGTCAATTCTAGGTAACAGATATCGATTCTTTATCATCTTCTCATTCAACCTACGATAATCGATACATAACCTTAATGATCCGTCAGGCTTCTTCGCAAACACTGCGGCTGCTCCCAAAGGCAAACTGCTTGGTCTGATAAAATTCTTGCCTTCCAAATCCAACAACTGCACCTTTAGCTCCTTAAGCTTAGTAGGTCTCATTCTGCTTGGCGGTCTACTCACCATTTCTGCTCCTGGCAACAAATCTATCCAAAACTCAATAGCTCGTTTCGGCGGTAATCCTACTACAGTTTGAAAAACATCTATGAATTCCCTCACAACGAAAACTCGGTTCAACTCGTCTTCTACCTCCGCCATACCCAACAAAGCATTAACCTCAAAACTAGGGTTTTCTACAGAATATATAATCCAATCACTACAATTAGGGTGTCTAAGCGATATTTTCCTATCATGGCAAAATATCCTAGCATCGTATTTACTTAACCAATCCATACCCAAAATAATCCTGAACCTTACGAAGTCAAACACATTCAAACTGCAAACGTGTGACCTAACAATTCAAACTTTAGGTGGTCACACTTCATCCTAAGAGTCGCATAACCTCCTATCAGATTTGCAACCCTTAAGGAAGTAACTAGGTATGAGGGTTCTAGGTTAAGCTTATCTATCAAACAACGAGATATAAAAGAATGCAATGCACCAGTGTCAAACATAACGCTAACTGGCATACCATGAATCATAAGCGTACCTCCCAACATAGCTTTTCCTTTTTCCTCTGCTGTTGGCCTCGAGGTAGCTGGCTCTAATGCAAACACTTTGCCCTTTCCATCCAAGGCTGGCTCCTTGCACTGGTTCTTGTAATTTCCAATTTGATCGCAGTTGAAGCATCTAATATTCTTCTTCCCGATCACTCTCTTTCCATCTCCTGAGCGACATTCATTTGCAAAATGCCCTTTCTTGTCACATTTATAGCAGACAACCTCTACCTTTCCCTTCTTAGCAGCTCCACCCTTCTGAGCTCCCTTCTTATGGAAAATTTTTCTCTTCTGAATTTGCCCCACTTGGACTTCCTTTGCCTTATTTCTTTCAAGAAAAGAAAGCATCTCTTCATCTCTTAAGGCCATCTCAACAACAACATCACATGGATCCCTAATATGCGGTAATGTGGCCGTAGCAAGCTCAGGCTTCAACCCTTGTATGAACTTCTCATTTCTCTTAATCACAGTATCAACAGTAGCATAGCCATATCTTGCTAGCTCCTCAAACCTCGTTGCATACTCCAGCACAGTCATGTCTCCCTAATCTAACTCAGCAAACTTCCCGAGCAGAGTAGATTTAGCGATCTCCGACATAAATCTCTCCTCAAATCTCCTATTGAACTCAGCCCAAGTCATTGTATCCTCATTAACTCCAATAGTAACACTGTTCCACCAATACAATGCTACTCCTTGCAGTTACCTAGAAGCAAGCCTTCTCTTCTGCTCATCATTGAGCCCTAAATCAACGAAAATCTTCTCGCAATGAAGTAACAAGTTCTCTACTTCGATTGCGTCATCAATACCAATAAACGACTTTCCTCCAAGCCGAGCATAATATCTTCTCAAAACAACATAGTTGTTCACCACTGGAGCTTCTAGATTTCCTCCTTCAACTACTCCAGCAGCAACTCCCGCTTGCATCATGTTTACAAAGAACTGATACATCGCTCCCATGTCAACTTGCGGGACTCCAGCACCCACATTTGCAGCTTGTGCCTGACCTTGATTCCTCCTCGTATTTGGTCTGGCATTTCCATTTGTTGTGGTGCTTCCCCCTCCAAGGTTATCTCTTCCACTTCTAGCATCCATATCTACATTCGAGCCTTCGTAAGATACGGAAGAATAGCCTAAAAGAGATAGGAGAATGGAGATATAACGTATACTTATATATAGCAAACACAAGTACATTACTATAGCATTATCCCATACCCCAATCTTACTCTAATTCCTTAGGATTATGTTTTCAAAAATCATTTTAGTTTAAAGTTTTTCATAAACTTATGCTCTGATACCAAGTTGTAACATCCCCTATCTTGAGGCCCAAAGCTAAGCGCTACATATGCTGCAGTCATCTATAGTATTAACTTCTGGTGACAAAATACGGTAATGTTAATGGTATCTATAATATCAGAAGCACATGAATATGAAACAAAATCACAGATTCAAAAACAATTTTTCTGATTACATTTCACAAAACATGTTTCATATCCAATTACATAATCCCAATCATTTCCCAGGTTCAGATCAAAAAATAATTATTACATAAATACGCCAACAACGACATATGAAGATGCTCTCTTGGTTGATCGGAGTACTAAATATTCATAATAGACTTAATACATCACAGAGGAAATGAAACGAAATAACTCCTAAACATAGCTAACATTAGCCTTCTGCTCATCTCTGGAAGCTTTATTCGTCCACCTATTAAAACCTGTAAACCTTAACTCTCAACCTAATCAAATCAATTTTGAGCTCCCAAGAGTTTAAGGGAAAAAACATAAACTTCGAGTCAGACATAAAGCCTGGTGTAAATAATACTATACGTCTCGATTATATGATATTAAGTGAGACCACGTCGCTTAGCGGAATGGGTTTCCCTCACTAGTATTCTTTTAAAAACATTTCCTTTGCAAATATGAATCCTGCAACCAAACTGGTTGAAACAATAATAGCAATATCATGCATGCATACAAATTAGGTAATAAATGGACTATCTGTCCGAACATTATAGTATTGTTTGGCTAACCACTAACCTTTGGCTGACTTGGACCTACCAAACAAAATAAACAAATAGTCTAACTTCTGTTAGATGCTCTTCTGGACGGTCTGTCCCTAACTTACTTCTCCCAAGGTCAACTGAACCTAATGGTTTTGTGGGATCATGAATAACGTATCCTCACTATGTATATTCCTTTTTGTGTGTAACATCATTTTAGTCTTACCTGTGACAAAGCCCTACACACTAAAATTTTGGACTTACATTAGCTAAGGGCTACTATCTAAAGTATAGGGTGTGACCCCATACCAGTCCCATATGGTATTCTAATATCCGAGTCATTTTACTTAGGGTCATCCACCCTTAAAATTTTCCTTGAAAACCTTTCTTTCAAAATGATTTAACCCTTTTTAAATCATTCTTAAACAAGGAAAATATTCTATGCTTTACTCAAATCACTTTTCCATGTTA
This sequence comes from Allium fistulosum, assembly GCA_030737815.1. Lineage (NCBI taxonomy): Eukaryota > Viridiplantae > Streptophyta > Magnoliopsida > Asparagales > Amaryllidaceae > Allium > Allium fistulosum. The sequence continues at coordinate 1,183,422,014 of CM060904.1, read as the reverse complement.
TATATATACTTTACACAAAAAATTGATGATGAAAACATTCAAAACCTTTGAAAGTACCCCTTTCATAACCATTGAAAGTACCCCCTTTCGAAACCATTAAAGTTCCCCTTTCGATACAAGTAAACTACTTTACTTTATAACCTAGATCGAAGGCCAAAACATACCTTTCGAAACCATTTACATTAAACCTTTCAAAAACATTGAAATCATCTCTTTTGAAAGCTTTAAAAAACCATAGACATCCTCTTTTCAAAACGCTTTAAACATGCCTTTGAAACCTTTCAAAAACATTGGGGAACCACCCCTTCGAAATCTTTATCTTAAACCTTTCGAAAGCATTAAGTTCTTTACATAAATCAAACCTTTTGAAAGCATTTAGGTTCAAGTAAAACATGTGGAACAACCTTTCGAAACCATTCAAAACTATTCCTTTCGAAACCTTTGGGTTTGACTTTCAATAGAACAAAGGGTCTTAAAACAACTAAGTCGAAAGCACTCTTTCGAAAGCAATTTCCTAAGTAATAGAAGTGGATGGTGTCGAAACCAGTCCCTTCGAAAGCATTGGAGAAGCAGCTTAGATTTTAAAGCGAAAGCATCCTCTCGAAGGCATTGCTTCGAAAGATTGAAGGCGCCAGCAAGGGGTTTCGACCCCTTCTTTATAAAACAAAGGCGAAACCTCTTTCAAAACCATTCTTTAAAACCATTTGACCAATTCGAAAGCTATCTAAGTCGAAAGCATTCTTTTCGAAAGCAAAGTAGGCACATTTGCTTTTGAAAGCAAAGTAAGGTCTCGACCCCTTCGGAACCCCTTGTTTCGACTCAATACCTTTCGCCTATGTCCAATTCACCATGTACCAAGTCTTCGATACCATGCGTATTGGCTTCGATGGAGATGGAGGTGGAAATACCTAGTCGAAATGTAGGTGCCAAGAGTGGCGAAACAACAAAAGTATGGTAAAACTGAATTTTAACTTTAAAAAGTAATTCTTTTCAACTAACCTGCTTCGTTTGTCAACATATGACTGGTTGCTAATTTCTTTACCAAATACTTTTCTAAAAGTGCAGCCGAAATTTCAGAAGTAAATAATTTAAAACATTTGCAAATTGCCCCTTCTCTTTTTATGAATATATAAAACATTTAAGTCTCATACCTTAAATAATTTTATATACTTATTAAAACACTTAGGAAAATCATACAAAAATTCCCATAAATCACTTTTAATATGTTTTCTAAAATATATTAATTTCTGACCCAAAAACAAAATAATTTAGCTTTAACTAATTTTAAACCCAATTAACCATTTTCCTCCCTAGAAAATTAATAATAAATTCACATTGATTCAGAAAATAATGAAATTTGAAACCCATCTCTTAAATATTATTTCCGACCTTATATAAAAATTGCAAGGCATTTGGATGTCATTTAATAGGGTTTTCACATTAAAACTTATCATAAAATCCATATGAAATAGCATAATTCATCAACAAGCATATATATCCATTTTAACAATCAAAACATGGCAATATACTTTGCAAAAATATTTAGATCTGATCTAGAAACCAAAAACATCAAAAATATGAGATGTAACATATTATTTACCTTAGCTTTGTGATTAAGGAGTTGAGATTTGATCTTGGATTAAGTTGCTTAAGCTTCTTCTTCTTATCTTCATCTTGTTTTCCCTTAATGGTGGCCGGCCTCTATTGTATTTGGTTTTTGCTTATGAATGTGAGTATTAAAGTGCATGAGGTTTTAGGGTATTAGAATATGTCTTATTCCTATTTTGCCCCTCATCTATTAGCCTTATCCATTTCATTTTAGTTTCCTCTTTAGTTCATTTGTTATTAGGCACGGCTACGCCTTATTTACACAAATCTCAATCTCTTAACCATTTCATTATTTCATTTAATTTAACTAATTAAATGTCCTAAATAATGTTAATCAAAATTAGGATCATTACAAGTGCCATGAGAACTCTGAAGATGTCTGCAAGAGCCACGCTGCTAGGTCTTGCCAGAACATCTGAATGACATAAAGAATATGAGTTAAGCTTGTAAATTCACAAAGCAAATTCACAGCAAACAGATGAAGTATAACTTACGTCCAGACAGCCATCTTCATGTAAATCCGGGTAGAGAGCAGACATAGAACCATTCACTCTTAAAATAGCTCAACTTTTTCCATGTACCATTAACAACTCTACAGCTCTTGGCCGGTTCTAGATAGATCAGAGAAGGGCTTTCTTTTCGGCTCTTGAAACTATATATACACCAAATCTTCTCATCACTAGGCACTCGATGCAAATGTTGATTAAAGACAATATTCGTGCCATGGAGAAAGGCGTAGCTATTCAGATGTAGCTGCGTCGGAGCTAATCTCATGAAGTTCAGAACTCGATGAATAAATTGGTTGAATGGTGGGATGCAACCCCCAAACACATGTATCTTTGCAAGCAGTGTAACCCTCTAAGGGATTATGATCTCTTTGATGGCGAGAAGGGACTAGTACATCCTCGAATGGAATTCCATGCTTGTCGTAGATTCTGCGGAGCGAACCCACTTCTATCTTTGAAGCAATGGAATCGATAGGATCATCTAAAATGATGGCATCCACAAAAGCGTTAGGAGCAGTTTCTACTTCTAGTTCTTCTGTAGGCCCTATTGGATTTTCTAGAATCTATTTGTAACGTATCGGGTTTTGCCCGCTCGAAAATCAACACCCGTACTTCACATTGTACTAGAATGTCGCAGATTCGACCGTTCAAATCCGATTCGCCGGAGCTATAACACAATTAAGTAAATAACACAGCGGAAAAAAAATGAATAATACATTGATATATAATATCTGATACAACAGAGTGATACAATGAATATCAATATACATCAGAGATGATACAACAAATATCAGAGATACAAGAAATAGCAGCGGAAAATAACAGCAAATGGAAGAGATCTCCAAATGATCTACAAAAGAGAATGAATCCACAACTCCAAGATAAGCAACTCCGATGAATGAACTAGCTCCAGATAATCTACTAAACCTGAATATCTGAAAAGAAACCCAACTCTAAACTGCTCGTGTGGAAAATTATGAGCACCCAGAGTTTAGGAAAGGAACAATAAACTCCGGATCAGTCATGGGACTGGTGTGAGCAACAAAAACAGTTTATCTTTAAAACAATCAACAAAAGATTTTAAACATTGAAATCCGCAATGCTTTTAGAAAATGAAACTACCATAAGACCTCCCGCCACACACACAATGCAAACGCAGAATTGGAGGAGATTTCTTCTTATGATAGTCAAAGATGCTTACTACGCCAAATCATCTTGATATTATTATTAGTGCATAGTGTAGAAAACATTTCGAAAGTATAATATTAATCTTAGCCAACATACGACCAGTATCGTATGCCTACTATAGCTACTATGTTCAATAGCAGGTTACCGCCACATTCCATAGCAGGTAATACAACTAAAACCGTACACGTCGCGTATTGTTTCTTTGAATTTCCAACAAATGGTCAGGCTAAGGAACTTCCTTCCGCCGCATGGGATCGCCTCTGGCGGGACGTCCCGAGAGACAAACTGCTCTCTGCAAAACAAGGCCGGGTTACCCCTGTAACAGGTAACTCACGAATATGCCATCACCCGGTCCTTTGGGACCTTTATCCGAGCGCTCGATATCCAACATCACACATATAAATACGTGTATCCACATGAGTAAGTATCTGGGCTCCATACCATGATACCACCCCTTTCCAGAAGGAAATGACATACCCTAAAGGGCGCGACCCTCATAACCTTGCCGCAACATTCCTGTTTCGACCATTTCCGGGTTGTGAGGCCCTGACGAAGTCTCGTCCACAAAGCTACGCTTTTTCAAAAAGCCACGCTTTGGGTCAACAGATGATCAACCTATGATCACAAAGATAAATGATCAAACAAATGATCATATCACAAATGATCAAACACTGATCATCACACAGCAACACTCAGCATGCCACATTACCAAATTGGGATATATCGCTGATAACCTTCAACTACATAACCTCTGAGCTCGTACGTCTCAGAGAAGGGTGTTAAGCTAAGAGAATAAATTCTCCGCCACCAACAGATATGTATTTGAAAGAAATCGGCTTTATATCTCAAAGTGTAATGTCAGACATGTATCCATACAAGTCTGTTCCGGGTTCGAACAGAACCGAAGGCACTTCTCACGAAGCCCTTGCAATTCCGGATAATTTCCAATCACGTCCGGACTTCCCATCACAAAGGGTGCTAAAATCTCTATACCGGGGACCAGTCGATGCAGAGACATTCGACGAGTTGTCCTTTCGTTTTCGAAAATATCCGGTCTTCACCACCGGTCTTCAAATGCTATCCATATACGACGTATCAGTATTCGGAACGGGTTATATGACACAAAGGTCCTCTCCCGGCTAAACCGAATAATGAGCGCAATACTTTAAAACATATGGATATTGGGATTTCAATTAAGTCACAACTTAAACCCAAACTTTCTTTCAAATGGTTTAAACAAATTACCATTTTCAAATCTTTTTAACAAAAAGATTCATTTTAACAACCTTCAACGGTTTAACAATTTCCACACTTTAATCTTTTAAACAAAAGATTCATTCACAGATTTTCCAAATTAATTCCCATTTCAATTTGATTAACTCGTTAAATCTCTAAAACAAAGATTTAACTTACAGTTTTCAAAACAATTCAATTTCAATGGTTTAAACAAATCATCATTTTAAATCTGTTAAAAATAAACAGATTCAATTCATAGCTTTCAAAAAGAATTCATTCATAACTTAGAAACCATTTTTCAATTCAATCTTGAAATTCCTTTAATTAACTGGAATTTCATTTCTTATCTGAAAGCTTTTATTCCTTTAAAACAAACAGTTTTATTTTGGAAATCTGATTCATTCATACAAGTTGAAATCTTTGGGTTAAATCTAAATTCTCAAAATTATACTTTTAAATGGTTTAACTTTATATAAACACATTTATATCATTTTCAATCCCTAGTTTCAAATCATAGGATTCAATTTCAAACTTGAATTCAAATTTAAATCAAATTATTTAAATTTTCATAACTCGATTAAGTTATTCAAAATAACTTTTATCTTTGAAATTCCATTTCAAAAGCTTTTCACTTTAAACCCAAATTCCAATTTCAAAATCAATTGAAATTAAAATTTCAATTTCAAAAACATCAAATTTCAATTATCTGTGACTTAACCGATTTCCACGTGAAATCCATATTTGTGTGTGTATGGTGTAGTCCAGGGGTTTTACACACAATAGTGCAACATCAATCATCACAGATCAAAATACAGAAATATAGTTGATAAGCGATATAAACTATAACGCTTATCGTACAGATCACAGATATATATCACAGATAATAAATTACAGCTCACAACATAAATCAGGGTATATCACAAAACATCATATATCAGGGATATCAAACAATTAATATCATTCAACAGAATCCAAACATCCATAAGTAAGGTCAATTAATTATCTGATCAGATAAGTCATCAATCGTGGTTAATTAACATAAATTAATTTCACATCATTTGATTGATTACCCTTTAATCATTTATTTATTTAAATTAATTAACCTTAAATTATTTAATAATCAACCTTTAATTTTTCAATTATCTTTTAATTAATTTCCTTTAATTAATTCATTGAATATAAATCAACCCTTAATTAATCACCCTTTAATAAATCATTATTAATTAATTAATTACAATGAGTGATTATCCCTAATTACTAAATCAACTTTAATTAAAATATCCAAAATTAATTACAATAAGTAATTTATTCCTTAATTACTTCTCATTCAGTTAGTTATACTTGAAGCATTTACAATGTTAATTTTAAATAAATTAATCCAATTAACAATTAATAATCAATTTTGTTGATTAATTATAAAATAATCCAGTTAACAGTCTTCATTAACACCCACTAATTACTATCCCAAAGTAATTAACTTATATTAATTATTAATAAGTTTAATTTACCATTTATAAATTAATTAAAGTCTTTAATCTTTATTACTTAGAGAAATTTCATTTCCCGTTATCTATTTCAAATATTCACTTCAATATATATTTGAAACATTTATTTCATTCTGAATTTCAAGTTTAAACCAATACTAATTAAATTTAATCACTTTGTAAACTGACCTTCAAAATTTTAAATTACAAATTAAAAACACTTCTCTATGAAAAGGATTTTAAGTCAAAACCCTTTAAATTCAAATACTTCAAATTATTTAAAAGTATTTAAATTTTAATCTTCCTTCATTTTAATATTGGATTTAAACACTTAAATTTAAGCTCAGTTAACATTGATTACATTTTAAAAACTTAACAATTTAAACATTGTTTAAAACCAGTACTGTTTCAACCTGGAAACTAGATAACCCGAGACCACTTCAATTTGCTTCGAGAAAAACGTAGATTTACCCGAGCAAAAATGTATTTTACCCGAGCATGTGCTCGAGTTAAACTGTGCACTGTCAAATTTGAAAAAAAACAGGCCTACTCGAGACAACCCATATTTCACTTCGAGGCAATTATCATCCCACCCGAGCCAAAATGAGGTTTACTCGAGAAATCTCGAGTTCACTTCCCAAAGAAAAACAGCCACCAGAAAAATGATCAATCGTGCACGTGCACGCCTCCGACCACCACGTCCGGTCATCCACGATCATCCCCACATATCGGCAACACCCTCTTCGACCTATCCCTAATCTCCGATCGTATTCCCAGCCTCGAAAACGAGATCGAGCTCCTCACCTCAAAGTCTGGAAACACTGTCCTTACCACCTAACCTGGCAACGCTTCCAGTTCGTCGCTCCGACCACCTGCGCACCTGAAATTTTGGCCACGAATTCGTCAATCATCCCTCTATCAAAATCCAGAAAATCGAGACACTCGATCCGTTTCTGAGCTTGAGCAAGACAAAAGATCTCAACATACAAAAACTAGGTCTCCAGTTTTCAAACGCTTCTCGTCGCCACCACGATGATCTTCCGACCCTTCCACCATTTTTTCCAGGCTCCCCTATGACTCCTCTACCTCTCGACCAAACTATGTCATCTCCAGTCGATTCGAACATCTCCGGCAACTCAAAACATCCAAAACAGAGAGGTAGGAACTGCTCTTCACTCTCTTGTCTAAAAATTGTAGTTCTCGTTTTAAAAATCATGAATTTGTAGGTAGTTTCAATTTATATACCTGATTTCTTAAAATAAGAAAGTTTATTTTTAAACATATTTAAAGTTGTGTTTAACTTTCTTGATTTACCAGAGGTGATCATAGGTTGCTTAGCTTTAACACATTTTAACACTTAGATTACATCCTAACAAACAGTTTTTGTTTACAACCTCAGTTCAAACAATTGTTAGAATAAGAGATAAGGTTTGCTTAGCAATCTACTCAAAGAAAATAAGCTACAAGTAGCATAGTAACAGAGTATCAGTGACATGTAAACAGAGATTTGCACATCCATATATACACATGATATATTTTATCTCAGAGAAAAACATGCACCCTATTTACTTAAGTTATAAAATTTTAAATAAAATGTTACTCACCGGATTTTGTAAAAGAACAGAACATCATCTTTATTTTTGAACAGCCTGCCATTTGAACTTGTTTTGAATTCTTTGAAAAACTGGAAAGTGTTTTCATTTACATCCTTTTGCCAAGTCCCCTGCTTTTGTTTTTGTTGAGTTGCTTGATGATGTTTTAGATGAAGACTTGTTTGGGTTTTAAAAATGGAGTTTTATCTTACTTTTTTTTTGCTGAGCTCGAACTGGAATGGAAAGTGATAAAGGAAAATAGTTTATAGGCTTATGTATAAACAGGTTACAGGTTATTATTTCTTTGGGCAAAATAGTGTACACTTTGTACAAATTTTCAGAGATACTTCTATATTTTGGTGGCCGAGATCACATTTTTTATGTACTAGAGAAGATATTTGCTTTTCTCTCATTTAATGCTATGTCCTTTATGTTTCATTTTATACTTATCTATGTATTTTTTTTTATACTTGCCTAAGTCTTAGTTTACAAGCCATATGCATACTATTTTTACTTACCAGCCTATAGCTCTTTTATATTTTGTTGATTTTATTGTACTTAAGACTGCCTGCCTATGTATTCGAGCCATTGTTTACATACTTATCTTATGCAAGCTTTTCTAACAAGTTACTATTATTTTTGACTTGCAGGTTACATTTTTTTATTTTCTTTTGTCAATGTCATACTTCGGCTGATAGATGTTGCTTTGTATGTGGATAGATAAATGTTGTTTGTTATTTTATCACTTTGTACAGTTTGTATATTTGTTTGTTTGAATCTTAACAAATTTTGTTTACTTACTTATGCTTGGATTTATTTTGTTTGTTATAATGTTGTTTTCACACTTGCATGTGTTTTCTTTCTTTTTTACTTTATTTTTAATATTTTTAAATTAAAAGGATTTATACAGAATATATTTGATCCGGGGAAACTCGCTCTCAATTTTCCTAATTAATTTACAAATTTTTATCAAAAATTTATTTAATTACTCAATTTAATTCAAAAATGCATTTAATTATTAATTTAAATAAATTTAAATTCCAGGGTCGTTACACTATTTCTCTACTTGTGGATTTTCTAGCTAAGGTATTAGCTGCACTGGAGTTTATTGTGCAAGTGAAATTGTAGTTGAGCTTGACTCGGTATCAAACTCAGCATATTTGGAAGTAGATGGACCTACAGCTTGAGTGGCAAGACGCTTGGAACGTTTGTGCTCCATTTCTATAAATACTCAATAGATAATCAACATTAGATTAATTATAAGCTATATCCCCATACTAAAGTGAGACCTAGTGCGGTGTCATGTAGTGCAGATTTTCAATATTATACAATAGTTCAACTTGAACTCTGGATATTGCATGGAGTGACCGTCATTGCAGACCATCCCATCAAACTTCACATTGGTAGCCAAGCATCAAGCACGTCACAAAAATCAAGAGAAATTGGCTTATATGCATTATCATCAAGGAGCCCAAAATTCCACAAAGGAGTTCAAAGTAGAAAAACCACCAAGGGTCGGACCGGTACTGATCCGTACCCTTGGTGTGAATTTTCCGCTTCATCTCCTTCCACACCGAACCCAAGCATGACTACCAATACAAGTTCACCCACACCGACTTCCAACCTCCTCCTCGTCACCTTCACCTACCTAGGTATGATGGAAATCAAAGGGAAAACTCGATTCAAGGAGTTAAGCTTTAGGTTTAGGACTTGGATCGGTTCAATCAAGGCAAGGAAGAGATGTCGTGTTTAGGGAGGGTTTGGGTGGCAGCATTGGCATCGTTGGAGTCAAGGATGATAGGCCCTGATAAGGGAAGGCATTGGTTCAGTGGAAAATACAAGTGAAGAGGAAAAAAAGAAGGAAATGGGTTATATAAGCCCAAACACGATTCTCAAGGCAAAAGAATAAGGCTTCTCCAAGTCCTGGATTGGTACCAATCCAAGCACTTGAATCAGTATTGAGTCTTTTAAAAAAAAGAGGAAAGACCTATGATGATGGTTGAACAATACATGCCTACATAAGTATGTTCATATGCTTGGGATTCAACATGGACATGCACGTGTATACAAGTGCATGTGCAAATCCAACCCCGACAACTAGAGTCGGAAGAAACCAGATTCAAACCTTGAAATTCCATGAAAGAAATTAGTTCAAAATTATAGTGTTTGAAATGACAAATCATGAGAGCATACTCCAGAATTATAGTACCAAATGCTAGTAAAGTGTCGCGACGAATAGCTATGGATATAACTCTTCACAGAAACGATCCACATGAAGGATAACGACCATTTAGAGCATAGAATGAAGTCCTTCATAGCAATCCTAACTTGTCTTGATTCAAAGCACATCATATTTGAAACAAGATGTACTTTGGAGCGCAAGTGTTATCCAGCCTTTTGACCAGGCAATATTAGGATAGACTGGACGAATTGAAATTGGAAACTATCAAGGGAGGAAGCCCAAAGAGATAGCCTAAAAATCCAAAAATCAAACAAACGGAGTCAAGAGGTAAATACCAAACCATCCATAGAATCGAGGAGGGAAAATCCAGCAAGAAGTTGGATCGGTACCGATCCAACCCATGGATCAGTACTGATCCACGAACTTTAGTCCAAAGTTTCCCCCACTCCTTCTATATGCTAATGATGATCCCAGAAGCCTATTTAAGTGTTATTTTGTTGTTCCTATGCAATTCTCTATCAATCTGCACAAGCAGTCAAAATTAGCAACTTCATTCCTTCATTCATCCACCATTTGGACTTAGAAATAAGTTAATAATCGTGCAAACAAGTATGGAATCACGAAGCTAACCACATATCAAGCTAACACAAAGAGTTCAAGACAACGATTTTGGCCATCTTACGGATTGGTATCGATCCAATCCCGTGGATTGGTACCGATCCACATATTTTGCTGAGGTGTCCGCCTATTTTCTTAGAGAATTGGTGTATAGCATGGAAAACAAGGTGGAGATCATGGAAGCAAGATTCTAGGCTTCCTACATCTATAAATAGAGGGATATAGCTTAGTTTTATGGATCTTTTTGGCTCTCGCTCTTTTTACTCCAATTTCTTGTAATCACCCTCGGATTTATATCAATCTGTAAGAACAACTACTTGTAATCCAGTGATCTAAGCAATATAATCACTAAGTTGACGTACGCCAAAAATAGCCGAACCACTATAAACGTTGTGTGTTCCTTTTCTTACTCATTTTCATTTATTTTCTTCACTTCTTATTCTCTACACAATCTTCTAGGTGTTTGTGCTATTTTTGGTTCAAACATTTTAGTACTTTCACTGAAGGCGATATTCTCAGGCTACTTGGATTCATCATCAACTTTTGGATTTCTTAGATCCTAGAGATAGATCCAATCTTTCAACCTTACTGCTGCTATTCGGATTTTCAATAATATGAGAGAATTTATTCACCAGGGCCCTATCAAGGAGAGAACGTACTACAACTTCCAAAGCTATTAATGATATTGAGAACCAAGATACTCGCCATGTGAATGAAGTTGCCCAACCAAAACATGCTGAGATCTAGAATCCAACTGAAGTCATGACCAGAATGGAGATGGATTGTATGATGAAGCAGATAGAGGATAGATTCTAGGAGACTTGTAATGAGATGAACAAGATGATGACACAAAACATAGCTGGGATCTCAAATCAAGGGATGAGACAAACCCATGGCTTGGATTTGTGGATGGATACCGATCCAAGAGGACGGATCAGTACCGATTCAGCAAATTTTGGCTTCGGGGGTCTGTCTCTTGAGGGTGGTGTGGACTTGACCTCTGGTCATGCTGCAGATGATTAGAAAGTGGAATATCGAGCTGCTGCTGACGATTTTCCACCTAGGAATCAAACAAGGGGGACTGTTGGACGGATAGATCTCTCGGAGTCTGGAGAATCTAGGTATCGAGAGCCTACCCGAGAATGTTCATTGCGGCGCACACTCAAGGGAGACCTCGATTACCGCCATTTAGTCAAAGCTGTAGACTTGGTGCACTTGGAAGGTATGGTCAGGAGACTTGTAAGTGAAAACCGATTTAGAAGCAAGAATAAATGGGGTACTTCTCCTAGTCGGAATTCGTTTACTGAGAACAATCTACATGTGAAATATCCACGGAGGTTCGTAATGCCAACAATGCCGCTGTATGGTGGAAAGACAGATCCAAGGCAGCACTTGATGACATACGAGTGGCATATGGACAATGCTAAAGCATCTGATGTTGTGAGATGTCATTGCTTTCCAATTGTCCTAGAGCGAGTAGCGACGATAAGGTTCACTCAACTCCCACCGGGATCCATATCGTATTTCGTTGAGTTGTTGTGATTTTTTTTGAAACAATTCCATTTACACACTGCACGTCCGAAAGATGTGCTGTCATTATCAAACCTCTTCCAAGGAGCAGGAGAGTCGTTAAAGGATTTCTTGAACTGGTTCCATACAGCTATGATAGAAGTAAAAATCCCAATGATGACAAATTATTGATGGCATTGATATGGGAATTCGTCACGAGACCGATTTCAGTTGATGTTTGAAAATGAAACCCTCGTCGACAATGGACATTTTGTACAGAAAGTCTAATCAATTCTGGTGTTTGGAGGTGGCACATAATAGTCCCTGAAGAGGTGAGGTTGGGAGTTCAGATGAAGTGATATAGAGTAACATTGCTCTGAAATAGTGCGGAGGGAGTTCCAGGAATGTAGATGTAAACGTTGGCAACAAGAGCGGTGGTCAGAAACAAAATGACCATAAGGCCATAAAGCGTAAACCTGATAGTAGAACTCATCCCAGGATTCCTAAGTATGATAATTACACTAAGTTGAATAAATCAATTGAGATTATCTATCTGGAAACTCAAGGTAATGAGCAATACTGAAAGCTCGCTCCAAGGGAATCGATTGAGCGGGAGAAGAGATCTGACAAGTTTTGCTAGTTTTATGAGACCCACAGTCATAATACCAATGAATGCAGGCTCTTGCGTAATATGATTGAGGAGCTGATTTGAAAGAATAAATTACAACAGTTTGTGAAAGCCCTATAAGATGGTAGGCAAGGAAATTCTAACCCCCCTGGAATGACATACCAGCAAGGGCAAGCTACTCCTAGTGGTGAGAAGCCTAGGCGGCTTGAAAAACATTTGGAGATAAATCCAGTCATCGATGGACCACGTCCAGCCTTTAAGAGTTTGAATGAAATGGATAAGTATGTCGGTGGTTTGAAGCGTACCGAGAATGAGAGCTGTTTGGTGGTAGAGGATGGAACTCCGACAAAATAGTTTGAGAACCATGACTAGTGACATTTTTTTCCGAAACAAAGATGCTTATGGGGTAGAAGCCCTGACGATTGACCCATTGGGCTACGACCCTGCTATGGTACGAAAGGTGCTAGTTGAGTGTGGGAGTTCAATTAACATTCTATTCAAAAAGCCTACAACCAGATGCTTCTAGGAGGCAAGGACTTGAAACCGTGCAAATCTCAGATCTAAGGATTTAACGGGAAGCTATGAAGCCAGTTGGATATATGGAACTACCAGTGATACTTACATTGCACAATCTCGCATCTCTCACCCAAATGTCATTGGATATATGATAACTCGTACGACCCATACAGATGGTCAACAAATACTCAACCTTGAGGATATAAAGTGCTCAAATCCATGCCCACTCAAGCGGCTAAGAATTAGACGCACACTGATGTCCAAAGATACAGGTACATATAGACTCTTCTCGATGAGAATTCTTGCCCATTCCTTCTTTACGAGCACACTTCAAAACCTTTGAGTTGTCAATCTATCCCCTGGCATGTGTACTGATAGTAGAACCACCACTTGTTATACCCCACAAGTCATCACCACTCTGAACTTGCTTGCTCGTTCGATCACCAAATGCTTCCATCACTTCCAAATTGAAGTACTCGATCAAAATCAACCAAAACGTCGAGTCGAAGAAACTTTGAAATCACATTGGTTGCTTCACTTATCTCTAAAACTTCCTCATGTCGTGCCCAAAGCCATCCTAGTGTTTGACCCACATAAGTCATCAAGAGGTATGGGTCGGTACTAACCCATGCACAAGCTTCATCCATGCTAAAATACCCACATGATCGATCCTATTTCTTGCTTTGAGCCTGCCACGAGAGAATCTCAACTTCACCTTAGGTCGGCCGATCAATCTTGGCCTATTGTCCTCTAGATGTGTATCCTGAGGATCCACTTCATTATAATCATGGTCAGGTAATTGATCAGCATCCAAGCGTGCTCCAATGCCTAAGTTCCCGGTTCTAGGTCGAGCACGACTTCCTAGGTGTAGTTGAGGAGCCATCTTCCCGGTTAAGGGATCAGTACCAACCCCAATTGACTACCCACGGTGGTCTGCCACAAGTTGCTCCATTGTTCCGGCTCGCGTCATTTCAATTCTGCGACGTCTACACCTATGGTGTCCATCTGATGAAGTTGAGCTATCAGACGCCAAGTATGAAGCGGGACTTCCTCTGGCATTTTGATGCTGCTGTTGAGCAATCTGGTTCATCAGGTTGGCATTTTCCTGGATTTGCTCGTTTAGCCGTCTTCGGCTCTCCATTAGCTCCCTCATCAAATCATTAAATTCGACCCTGGTAATGGAATTAGCAGGGTTTTGGGCTGCGACGGGTTCCACATTCGCATTAGCAAGCTGGTTGCTTGGCCCCCCTTGTTGGACACTAGCAGATTCATTGGCGTCAACGTTGTGAGAAGTAGATCTGGTATGCCTTACCATCTTAGAGTCCTTTGCTTAGATCTTGGAAAGTATGAATAGTATCTACAAGCTTCTTAAAACGTACCCGAATCTCCTTTGGGGGATTTCCTTTATCCAGTAGCAACAAAGGTGATCCTAATAGCCTGATAATCGAGTTCTCAGTGAAAGCGCCAAAATGTTGCAACCAAATTGGTCACAAACACCCGAGAGTAGATTTGAGTAGTGAAATAAATGAAGAAATTAAATGAAAAATGAGGAGTAACACTAAATATTCAAGAAAAGATAGTAGAAAGTAAAAACAACAAGATTTATAGTGGTTCGACGTTGATTTCCTACGTCCACTCTAAATGCTTTCTTTATTGCTTTATAACTCCACTGATTACAAGTACAATTCACGAGAAATAGCTTGAGAACAAATTAGAACAAAGAGAAACTGATTACAAAGATGGCAGAGATTTCGCTTGGTAGCCCAGAAAAATCCCCAAGAATGGCCCCCTGCCCCTGTATTTATAGATGAAGGCAGCCGTCATCTGACCATTTGGGCCTACCATAAGAAAGGCTTAGCCCAACATACTACGTCAATCATACCGACCCGAGCTATATCATCATGATATGTCGATCGCTTTTGATGTTTCGATCCTCCTCATAATATACTTTGCCGACCCATCCAAGCATGTCGGTCCGAGTCACCACAAAAACCATGCCAACCCGGCCCATCATAAATTCCATACTGACCTAGCCACATTCCATTTTCTATGCCGACCCGATGGAGGCCACTCGCTATGCCGACCCGATGGAGGCCACTCGCTATGCCAACCCGATGGAGGCTACTTGCTATGCTGACCCGATGAATGCCACACACTTAGACTTATCAATCATCTGTGCTGACCCCTATTCACCAGGCTAACCTTCATAATCCCGACATTCTATATTATCCATTCTTCGACCTTATTTCCCCTGAGCTGGATATAGCTGCACAAAAATCACACTTTGGTCATATAAATGTCGTCTCATTGCCATTTTTCCCCTCAATAGTCAATTCTGACTTCTGTAATTACCTTTGTGTAGCTGGACCAAGGTACCGAGTAACACTTGCCCTCCAAAGTGCGTCTTGTGAATAACACAACGTGCTTTGAATCGGAGAAAATTATAGGTTCCCGGAGGCAAGCTTATTCAAGTCATTGGTTGATCGTTGTTCTTTATCAATCTTCGACGAAGTCTTGTCCCATTTGAATGCACAAATCTAGTCATATGAAGTCTTTAGGTTCTCTCGGTCTAACCTCTTAAAGGTTGAATTCACAAATTCCTTTCCATCTCACGAACACCCGCTATTTAAGCATATCTTCCTTTCCCCTTCATTGTTTACAATATATATTATCATTTTATTTTATTTTATTATTTTTATTTTATTTTATTTGTTTATTTTTATTTTTTGGAAGGCTCGACATCTTTGTATGTCGACCCTTAGTCATTATGCTCGGGTAGGGGTTGGTAGAGCTCGAGGCCGATCCCTTTTTCAACCTATGACCGAGTCACTTGTTGTGACCGGTTCATATTCCTCCATTACCCATATACAAGCCTACTCCTTCTCTTCTTTCTCTTTTACTCTATCTTCCCAATGCTTGCAACTTCACCCATTCCTTTCTTCCCAACCGACCGCTCCAGAGTAAAGCTTGAAACCCCTTTCCCTTAACACAAATTCAACCGCAAGATCATATTTCCGACCTCTATCAACGCTCAAGAAGGATTACTTAGAACCAACGAAGTATAAGTAGGTGGTAAAAGCATATGCACTGAATGTTATTCCCAACTCATCGAGTTCTCAATCATTGAAGGAGAATGGGAAAGACATCATGATCCAAGGAATACGTTTCATTCCTGGTATGCTTGTTCATGTTTTGTTTGATACCGAGGCACCATATTCATTTATATTTAATGACATGATAAATAGTATAGATTTAATACTTGGTCTAATAGATAAACCCCTGGTAGTATCGAATCTCATGGGAGGTTCGACTAATTTGAGAAGGGTTTATCGTGACGTTATTTTATCGAGGTAGGGATGCATGTTTGCTTATGATTTGTTTGCACTTGGTTTTTTTAGACTTGGAAATATTTTGGGGATGGACTAACTTCAAAGATACAGAGTTGTAGTCAATGGTGAGATGTTATTAGTAATGATAGGGATAAGTGAGGGGCATAAGCTAGAATTAAGCTGCATATCCGAGGACATAGTGATAGTTAACCTTTTGTATTCGCTTGAGATCCTAGATGAAAAGTTGTCATCAGTACCTATTATAAGGGAGTATCCTAGTAAATTCAAGTAGGTTACAAGATTACCACCACATAGGGAGACTAACTTCGGTATCGATTTAGAGATGATGCTGGACCCATTGTTATTCCACTGAGATGGATGACATCAAAAGAGCAACGAGAACTAGAGATGCAAGTGAATGTTTTATAGAGGAAGGGATTTGTGACAACCATCCTACACTTACAGTACCCAATATACTTATATGATGCAATGTGGAGGTACCCGGCTGCAGGATGGTATCCAAGAATATAAAGTAGAGAAAAATCCAAACACAAATCCTATAGAATATCTCACAACATCAAACAAAATACTATAACATTGATGCAAAATAGGCAAGACAGTGATATAATCAAATGAACTATAAATAAAACATCAGAGTGCATCAGGTTCACAGACTATACAAAACTAAAATAAAGAGTTTATACATCAACATATCCAAAATAAACTCTATAATTGTCTCACAAAATACAAGTACCGACATAGCTCCTCAGTACTGCACAGCAGAATACAAATGATAGTAAGCTCCAAATATAGATATATGAAAGCGCAACCTCCTTCTCATACTCGTACAGCTCCATGCGCTATCTAGACCTATTATCCCTAATCTACTCATTTAATAGTACTCGAGATAATAAGAAGTAAAACATAAAACCTTGAGTTAGACAATAGTCTAGTGTGAGTGATACATCATCTCAAAAATACTAGAAAAATCGTATATAGTAAATATGGACATAGGGTATGAAGAACCATACCAGACCTGTCCCTGCATCCAAAGAGTTAGCGCATAACAATAGATATATGCTAATCTACTATCAAAACTATATAAGTGTACTATGGTTGAAGTGGAATGCTTGGTGTCTAGGTATACAGTCTAAATTACCTATATTGAGTGACTCCTTAGAGTGATAACAACCATGGCAACCACAACATCCATCAAACAATCCTCACTATCACTTGTGTGCGTTGGATATATGATAACTCGTATGGCACAATCGCAAACTAGGGACCCAATAGTAATCCTGACTCTGCTCGAATACATGCCACTCCGAAAGGTTGGGAACCAGGCCTACAATCGCAAAGCCTATAGTAATCTACTATTACAAGATCCATACACAATCGCAAATCCAAGTGGGCATCCCCACATACCCCTTCTTTACGAGCACATTAGAAACCTCTGAGTTATCAATGATTCCTTTGCACGCGTCTCCATTATGGAACCCAATCGTTATTCCATCCTGGCTATCTCCATAGTAGGACAGCATCGCAAATCCCACTCGCAAGCCCCCATCGTTAAGCTTTCCCATGTGGATCATCGCCACAACTCCCATTGTTAAGTCGTCATCTTCGAAATGCCTCTAGACACCAATGGTAAGTCGTAGAGCCATCGTATTAAGGTCTTAAGTCCATGATTGTGCTATGCACTAAGCCCACAATCCTTGCTCCACTCCTAATTTGGTCAGTTCTCTTATAAATCAAATCAACAAATTTAGGGTATACATCTAAATTCTAGTCTAAAGTACTCAACATAAATTAGAACTCTATTTTCTACACCAAATCTAAAATGCATGGATCTTGATTCTTTGATATTGTTATGTCTAAGTGAGAAATGTTTCTTTTTTCTGCACAAATGATATGGGAATGAGAATGAATCAAGTTTAGTGATTTGATTGTCTCCAGTAAAGATTTTTACACTTCTGCTATTTTTCGATATATCCCCGCCTTAGCCATTCGAACCTCCACCGCTATAAAACCATGAAGCACTTTAACAACAGGGAGTGAGCCCTAGGTTCTTTCGTGATTCGTATTATGATATTGTTATCATATGATTCTCAACTTTTAGAGTCACCCTAGCTTAGTCATGAATTTCTACAGTTATATATACACATTGCTTTTATTACTGCACTTATTCAACGTAATATACATAACCTATTTGTTGAATTAGCAAAAACACTTATCTGGAACATTCCAATGTAAATCTCCTTATTTAATGTTGAATATGAAGTTTGGATTAACATACTATATTCTATATCACTTATGAAGGTCGAAATCGGTACTTTATAAGGAATTCTTTGTTTCCATAATTAATTCTCTAGTATTTCATAAATACTTGAGAATACTCTTAACTACCATTTAGTGACCTTGTTTCAGATTTAATACGTGCTCAACGTACCAATTACAAAAGAAAATTGTGATATAGTAAATGACATAATGTATATGATAATTCCTATTACCGATGCACAAATAATCCACCTCAGGTGCTCCATATTAAACATTTTAATATGTTGCCTGTGTAAATCGTTTGGGAATATCCCAACATCTTTACTTATAGTTTTAGAAATATTTTAGCACCTCTTAATAATTTTTCTTATAGACACACGCTTTCTTTGCGTTTTGATTGATAATCAAATTATTTGATTTCTTTATTCAAAATATTTGCTCAATTCTGGTACTTGTCAAATGATATTGTCATATCAATTCTTAGATTTTATCCAGCGAATACAATCTTGGTTATCGCCCCAACTAATGTCATGATGTTTGGTTATCATATGCAAACAGCCTAATCTAAATCATTATTTAGAATTTTGTTCCAATATAGATGTACCAAAATCAAAGTCGTATTGGGCGATAATTTTATGAGTAGAAGCCCAATTATCTCAAGCAAGCTGAATGACGAATCTGTCACGCTAATTTCAACAATTGAAATACGAGTTAGTCCCATTAATGTTGCTTACTATATTCCACCTGCATCAGTCTTTCTTTCGAAAACACACCTACCATTAGGGTACAATTACCAAAATTTTATTTCGATATTGTACTAGGAATCCATTTCAGATTTAAAGCAACCATATGGAAGAGTCTATAATGTTCATTACTTATTGACAACTGTGGAAATTTTTATTATAAGTAATTTTTTTTGGACATTAATAAGAAACACATAGTTTTTCCTTTAACGTATGAGAATTCATAGTACACATTCTAATGAGTTGTGTCTATTTTAGGCTTGGTTAATATTATTTTGTCTTATGTAATCAGTTTCCAAGTTAATGTCTTTGGGTCATATCTAAGTTATTATATCTGATTAATTCCAAAAAGAAATTCCTTCCACATAAAGGCAGTTTTCCTTGTAATAGCAATTGTTTCTCAGTACAACGAAATAGGCATTTAGAAATATATTATGAACTGCCATATACTTACATAAAACTGATTTAGTTTTGAGTTTAAGAGACTTATGTGTTCATAAGATAAATTAGCCAACCATACATCTTAAACAATTTAGGATCGCGGTTTCTTATCAATTCATATCTTATGTGATCTCATAAATTATGCTTTCGATGAAATTTAGTTTAACATATGTATTTACTACTAAGTACATTTCCATACAGAAAGAAGTTAACTCAACTTCGCTCATCATCAATCATACTTTGTGCAACAAAATCTGATTACTCCTTATTAATACATCATAATGTGTCATATGGAGGATTGACTTTGAGATTGAATCCTATTGTTTTTAGGTCTTTTGGGAACTCTTTTCGATGTACTTATATATTAAATCAAATCAAACTATTTTATTTCTTTGCATGTTATGTTTTCTATTTTCGTTTTATATTCTATGAACTTATCATACATAAACTAATTATATATGAATACACCTATTCGTGTTTGTGATAATTTATTGCTAAATTTAATGAAGTAAGAGGATCCGTTTTGGTTTCATTAGACCTTGGATTGCATACACACATACATGTTATCAATCCAACGAGTTCGTTAACTCTTTTGTCACTCCCACTGATTGCGTGCTTCTTCCTCAATCTTTTGTGATATAATTCATGAGTGCCATATGGTTTATAGTCATAAGATTGAAGAATCATATCTCAAAAATATGGCTTAGCCCATAATCCAAAATAATTGTAGAAAATTTTAGAAGTACCTATTGCATCACTATTGTTATGGAAAAATACAGTTATTATAATAGTTTTATTTTACAACGCATATTCATAATATCCATACTAAAATAAACTATATCTATCTTCATTCAATATAGAAAACAATTATTATTTCACAAATAATATTTGGTATATATATATATACGAAAGCGATCTTTGGTAACTAGATGCATTCATTAATAAGTGTCACATGGTATGCTCCTACTATTTTCACCATTACTGTCACAGTGCATGAAATACAAAACTCCATTCAACCATTTATTATGAGCTACTTATTTCATTTACTGTAACTAGTGTAAGTTGAGAGTTCATATCAAATATCTCGAACTTAAAGAAATAACTCCTATAGGAAATAATTTATTATAAAAATACACTTGGAATATAAATCAGGTTTCTCATTCCACATTAAATATATACTAGTACTTTATATAATTCCTTTTTTTGATGTTTCTACTGAATCAGAGGTGACCATTCACTCTCTTATCCAAACTGTGTCTATGTTACATCCACTCTTGCACTTTCCTTTCCAAATGGTCAAACCATTCAAAATAATATTCTTACTACAAGACTTCAATGAATTATTTACCAAAGTGTGTTTAGACATCCTTAACATTTTAAGGGTATCATATGGGTTACATTTAAGTAAACCGATCAAGACTGACATTTCATTGATCAAATTCCTTGGTTGATATTTTATGTCTTAGTCTCATTTTGTTATCAACACGGCAAGATTCTTATTGTATTCAATCGTATTGAACACATGATCTTGCATTATGGTTTAATTTCTCATTTTAAATGAACCAATTTCATCGAGATTTCTTATATTATGATACGATTTTTTACCATATAAATTTTCTATGTGATCTAGCATGGATCAAATATCCATATTTTTAAATCACTTCAGAGTTCAAAACTCATGGAAGGCAATAATAGTCCCAGCCAAATAAATATTAAAGTGACCATGGTATGAATGTACTTAGTAGTTGTGTGATTCGTCTCTTACATGGGTCCTAAGGTGACAATATGATGAATAATTAATTGGTAACTAAATCTTATATTTCTTTGTCACTTCTTATCATTTCATTAGTATATTTCAATTAATAATTTTTTTTATCAATTACATTAGTTGCATAAATTTATTGTAATAGTTACGCTTATTTTGTGTAATATATATTCTTACAATATAAGTGTTGTGGGCAATTTCACCCATGAGATCATGGTTGGGAAGGTGGCTCAGGCAGGGCTAAGGAAAGGCAAGCTAGTAGGAAGAACAAAAGGAGTAGAGAGAGGGAAAAAAACCAGGTCTAATGCCTAAGGTACCAAATAGGAGATCCAATTCAGTGCCCCAAGTTACCGAACAGGATTGTTTATTCGGTGAGAGGGGAGTCGGAACAAATAGGACTCCATGTAAAAGCCGGACCAGATGGAGGTAGGAGGTGCCAAACCAAGGAGACATCGAACCAAAGAGAGAAGTGTAGGAACTTGGCTAACAATGTGACCACGTGCATTCCCGTTGAACCGTGCAAGTTATATAAGGAATAAAATCCGAATATATTTGGAAATTGGCAATCATTTCTTTTGCATATGGAAATATTCGATCTGGGCGAGGTATACAAGGAAATTTCTGGACTTACCGGTTTAACCACGCCATCTCTTCACATCTATAAATATCTAAGAATTTTGCATTCGTGGGACCATTTTTTAGAGCTTGGAGACTCTATGCTATAGAAATAGCCGAACCAAGCTTCTGACTCTCTATTTTCAGTCATTGATTATTGTATCACATCAGAGCTCTTTTAAAAGCTGAGATATAATAAAAGGAATAAACATAAACAGTGGACGTAGGCCCAGTATGGCTAAACTACTATAAATCTATGTGTCTTTTAGTTTCCTAACATTTTATATTATGCTGAATCAGTTGTTGCTAATTTGCTTAGAGGTGTCCGTGCAAACATTTTTGGTGCTTTTATTGAGAGCTGCTTTCTCAATATGCCTCCTAAATCTAAGAGCAAGACCGACGGTGCCAATGGGAATGTCAATCCAGTTGTTGCAAATTAAGACAGCCAATTATCCAGTGCACCAAGACTAGACACCATCACTAGGTCTGACTTGAACATAGTTATGATAGATCTCGACACCCTCTTCGCTGCACATCAAGTAGCTATTTTGAATCAAATCATAACATGCTTGGGGAAGACGCAGCCAAACATGCACAACACTGAATCTAGTGAGAGAACTTGGTCTCGAGGATCCATGCGATGAATGGGGTCATACTCTAGTGGCGAATCAGATGAAGAAAATCAAGGAGTAGGACGAGTGAACATTAAGGAGATGGGTCGAGAAAGGGCTCGCCGGACGCTGCACCCGAGGGCCGGTTTGGTGTCGAACCAAATAGGGGCGGCGATGAACTAGGGGAGGCCATGGCTAAAACTCCTTAACCTTGGCAACACTCTCCAGTTTGGATAAAGTAACAAATGATAGAAGACGAACTTATCATCGTGAACGATCCCGGAGTAGGGAACAAAGCCTAGATCATAGCATAAGTCATCAAAGAAGGAAGGTATGAAAGTAGTCTCTCACCCCGATGGAAGAGGTCGAGCTAGCTTCACTAATCCCCTAAACCAGAAGACCGTATGACGCGACTTATAAGGGAACATGTCTGCCGCCAACAAATAGAACGTGAAATCGGTGCAAGGGTTGGTAGCCTTTTTTTGCAGAGATAGAGACTGCTCGAAATCCAAGAAGCTTTCAGATGCCTATATGGATCACTGATTCCAAAGTACATCTACAACGATATACATAATATATTCTAATGAGTGGAGCAATAAAGGAAGTTTTGTGTAAGTGCTTCCCCCTCTTCCTGTCAGAGTTGGCGACTATGTGGTTCTCCATCTTCCCCCGGCTCGATCTACTTGTGGGATATGTTGAAAGAAAAATTTGTCAATCAATTCCAGGTTCACATAGAGCAACCCAAGGACCCATAATCTTTGTTGGATGTGAAACAGCAAGAGAACGAGACTCTACGGTAATACTTGACTCGTTTTAATGCTACGGCTGCTAGCGTCTAGAATGCCGATGAATGGTTGACTCTTATTGCACTGTGCGACGGTGTTTATCCTGACATGAAGATGGCACACATATCGACTAAGGAGAAACAAGCTACTCTGCATTATTTCTTTTATGAAGCCATGAAATACATGTGATTAGCGAAAGATGTAGTAGGACAGTAGATGGAATGTCTGCTAAACCATAGGAAGCTTTTAATAGCATGAACGCTACGGTTAAGAACAATGAGAATAGTGGTGTAGAGAAGAAGAAAACATTAATTTAAACAACTCCGATGGGAAGAAAACCGATCAAAGAAGGTTTAAGCATGGCACAAGGTTTGATACTTATACATAATTGACTGAAACCACAGAAAATATCCAACAAGCTCATGCAGAAGAAGGAAACCGAAACTGAAATGAATACCATGACATATTGTAGATTCCATGAATCTCATGGTTATAACACTAACGAATATTGCCATTTGAGGGATGTAATAGAAGAGCGCATCAGAAAGAGAAAACTGGAACAGAATGTCAGGAATTCGAATGCTCTCCTTCTCCTCAACAACAGATTCCAAAGCAGCACCCACCTGGAAATGGGGGTGAAGGATCCAACTCTAATCGTGGAAAAGATGGAAGGTTGGTGATTAGTAACATAGCGGGAGGTCCGCATGCAGCCGATATGAGCTGGACTGAAATGGAAAGATACGCAAAGTCCTTAAACATACGTATGCACCGTAATTGAGGAATAGAGAACTAAGGCCCCACATCAGGAGCAGGAGGTGATAACCTTTGAAGGTAATGACTTGTAAGGAAAACAATACCCACATACGGACATATTGGTAATTTTAGCAGTGCTTGGCCTAGTCGAGGTGCATTGGATTTCGGTAGACAAAGGGAGCTTAGTAAACATTCTGTTCAAGGATGTGTTTGATAAGATGGGATTGTCCATGGAAGATGTCGCACCCCACAACCAACGATTACATGGTTTTACAGAAGAGGGAACAATGCGTTTAGGAAGGTTGGATCTTTTTGTTGAGATAGGAACCCGTCCCTGATCAACCATACGAAACCAGACTTTTGACTTGTGGATGGATTCTCGGTATACAATGCCTTCTTAGGGCGTCCAACCTTATCGGACTTTCATGTAGTGGTGGCTCCATGGTGCTTAACCATGAATTTCCCTAGAACAAATAGAATAAGAGTAGTGGAAGGAAATCAAGATGCTGCCAAGGAGTGTTATATAGCGAAACTCGGGAAAAAATGACGAGAAAAAGGGAAGGGTGTAGAAGTCACGTTCTATACCAAGACTTCTATCGCATAGCAATTAAAAGAAGGCCTTCCACTTGGGTTAACGAGCGATCCTCACAATAAACTTGACCAGAGGATAGAGGAGGGGGGCCACAGCTAAGCCTGGAGAGGTAATGGAATTTGTGGAGATAGATAGTAATGACCCAACGAGGCTCATAAAGATCGGATTAAGATTGGAATGAAATCTTAAGATACAGCTAATAGGATTCCTACGGGGCAACCAAGATGTGTCTTCCTGGTCTCACGTAGACGTGTGCGGAATCTCTCCCATGATTACATGCCATTCTTTGAATATTGACCCTAAGAATCCCCCAGTGAAGCAAAAGAAAAGAAGTATGGATTCAGAGCGATCAGCTTCTCTTAAAGAAGAAATGAAATCCCTATTAGCAAATGACTTCATCAAAGTGTCTCTGTACTTAGAATGGATTGCAAACCCAGTTTTGGTCAATAAGTC
Source organism: Allium fistulosum (assembly GCA_030737815.1). Lineage (NCBI taxonomy): Eukaryota > Viridiplantae > Streptophyta > Magnoliopsida > Asparagales > Amaryllidaceae > Allium > Allium fistulosum. The sequence continues at coordinate 1,183,396,583 of CM060904.1, read as the reverse complement.
GAATGGAAAATGTTGAACATGCATCGACTTTTCCAACCTTAATGATGCTTGTCCTAAGGAATGCTTTCTACTCCCGAGGATTGACAGCTAATGGATGGAACTGCCAGGCATGAGCCTCTATCTTTTATGAACACATACTCTAGGTACAATCAAATTGTAATGCACGTCCCCGATAAGGAACACACTAGCTTAGTTAATAATTTAGGACTTTACTACTACAAGGGCATGTCATTTGGGCTTAAGGATATAGGAGCAACATACCAATGCTTGGTTGATAAGATGTTCGTCGGCAAGATTGGAAAGACTATGGAAGTTTACATTGATGAAATGCTCGTAAAATAGAAGAAGGCTAGCGATCACATCTTACACTTGGAGGAGATTTTCAAATTCTATGAGAGTTCGAGATGAAGTTGAATCCACTAAAATGTTCCTTTGGTTATCTTCTGGTAAGTTCTTTGGATTTATTGTGCCTGCTAGGGGGATTTAGGCTAACTTGGAATAGGTCCAGGCTTTAAAGGACATCAAAATTCCCTAAACTTGGAAAGAAAATTCAAAGTCTAAATGGGAAGGTAGCAGTGTTAAGCAGGTTTACATCTAGGGCGACTGATAAGTGTATTCTGTTCTTTGAAGCACTTAAGAAGGAAAAAGGCAAGTTCACATGGACAGACGAGTGCTTAGCCGCTTTCTTAAACTTGTTGGAATACTTGTAGAAGCCTCTAGTTATTTCCACACCAGTTGAGGGGAATACCTCTATCTATACTTAGCAGTGTCATTTCATGCCCTGAGTGCAGCATTAGTTAAGGAGGAAGATCAAGTACAACGTCCATCATAATACGTGAGTAAACGTTTCACTAGATTAGAATCAAGGTATCCTAAGCTGGAGTAACTGGCATACTGTTTGTTAGCAGCATCCCGAAAGTTGAGGAAATATTTCCAGCCATACCCCATCCGAGTGCTTACAGATCAGCCTTTGAGACAAGTTTAGCAAAGGCCTGATACTTCGCGAAGACTTACCAAATGGAGTATTAAGTTAAGCTAATATGAGATAACCTATCAGCATGAACTACGATCAAAGGACAAGCACTTGCAGACTTTATCGTTGAGTTTACCATATGTGACGACGAAGTAAAACCCCAGGGGGAAGAAGCTCTTAAATGACGAATGTACGTAGATGGAGGATCGAATGATCATGACTCTGGTGTAGGAGTGGTATTGTTAATGCCTAAAGGAAATAAGCTAAGCTACGCAATATGACTCCGATTCAAGGAAACAAACAATAAGATGGAATATGAAGCTTTGATGGCAGGGTTAGAAATAACAAAGAAGCTAGGAATCGAGTCAATGTGCGGTTCATAGTGACTCGTAGTAGATCGTTAACCAGGTACTCGGAGAATTCCAGGCTAAGGGAGAGTGCTTTAAATCCTAATCGGAGAATGTGAAGATCTTTCTTAATAAGGTGGAAACACCACCTCATTAAGCACATTCCCCATGAGGAGAATCAAGATGCGAATGAACTAGTGAAGTTGGCAAGTTCAAAGTTGGGCTCTGTTGGGATCGGTACCCTTGTGACTCTACATAGACCCATCTTCGAGGAGGTGAATGTGGTTCCAACTATCAATGGCGAGGAGACTAGGGTGATACCATTAATAACATACCCGAGTGAAGGAGTATTACTGGGTAATAGGAACAAAGCTAGGAAGGTCCTATGGAAGGTGCCTCGCTTTGTCATTTAGGATGGAGTGTTATATAAGAGAGGATTCTCTAATCTATTATTGAGGTGCATTGTTGGAAGGGAAACTGAGGAGATGTTGGAAAACATACATCAAGGGAGATGGGGAGACCATACCGAGGGCAGACCTGGGGCAAGAAAGTGTTGCGGTATGGATATTTCTGACCAACATTGAACCATGATGCGATGGAGTACGCGAGGAGCTATGATAAGTGCTAGCAAATCGCAAAAATTCCTAGGTTGCCCTCGGTCGAGCTTACTTACATGGTTAGCCTTTGTCCCTTTACGATTTAGGGAATATATCTAATAAAGAACTTCCAATAGCATGGGGTGGAGCTGTAACACCCAACAAAAATTAATAAGAAATAAATGAATTAATTAAATAAGTAAGGCTAAAAATGAAAATTTTATAAAAGTTGGAATTTGACCACGGAAGTTATGCGGTTGTGTCCGTGACAATTTTTGATCAATTTCCATATATAATGTTTTAAAAACAGAGCTAAAAAGAAACAGTTATAGACGTTTGAAGTTTTCGGATTCAGAAAATAATTTAAATGGAATTCAAATTCAAATAAATAATTAATTCTTAAATTTGAAATTTAAAAAGTAAAAGTAATTAGACTAGGGGACGTTAACATTTTTTTAATTAAGGTATTAATTAAATAAATCAACGGTGAGAAAATAGCATTCCAAAAGTAGACCAACCGGTCGACCGCCTAGGATGGACCAGTCGACCGGTCGATGTTGGCGGCAGCTAGGATTTTATGCATTTAAACGGTCCAAATTTTATTATTTTTAACCGACTTAAATTAGATGGTTTTGGTGCTTTCTAACCACTATAAATAAGAGCCTAGCCACCTCACTTTTATTCAGAAATTATTTTTGGAACCAAGAAAGGCTCTGTCTGTCTCTCTCTTCAAAGATTCAGAAAATTCTATAGGGTTTTAGGTAAAAAATTTAGGTGTTTATTATTCAATTTCTTATTCTATTCTCCTTCAATCCTTAAATTTATGAATCTAATCCATATACATATCCTTTGTTGTATATTTCTAAAAGGAGAGATTTGTAATAGATTAAAGCAGACGTAAACAAATCCAAAAAGGGAGAGCTTGGGACTTTTTATTAGTGGAAATCAGTCTTTCTTATTTCAGTAATTGTATAGTATAACTTGGATTTGATATGTGCCTTTGGAGAATTTTGTTTACAAAAACGTCACACTAAAACCCTAATATTCCCCTAAAGCGAAATATCAATTTTGAAATACGAACCATAATTATTGTATATTAAAATAGTGGAATTGTGTAGCTATTGCAATTTTTACACTTTATTCCACTTCTTTTTTTGGATTTGGTTAAGGGTTTTTGAAAAGAATAAGTTAGGAAATCATGTGTAAGGTACAGATTCTTTTATTCGTAGTCTGCACTGCCTATTTCTGTAATTAAGGTAGAAATTTCCTTTTTCAATTTTAAACAAAGAAGTTGAATAGAGCGTAAAAGTATTTGAATTGTAAGTTTTTATTAATGTTGATTCCACTATTTAAGTATAAAATAAGTTTGGTAATGCATTCTATTTTATACAAACCAGTTGATTGTATTGTGGATATTAGATATATAGTATATTTGTTGATATGGAATTGGACTTGTATAAATTTGAAGTTTTGACATTTAAACGTTAGTTTAGGATGCAATCTTCGCACGCTTTATATTAGGCGTATATATATATATATATATCTGTGTGTGTGTGTGTGTATTTGTAGGATCGATTTTACTCTAGAGGGGGGGGGTGAATAAGAAGATACTAATAATAATAAAAATTAACGCGGAAATATATAAAATAATTGCAGCACAGATAATAGCAGAATAATAAAAAGCAAAAATAGAACAACACAGATTTACCCAGCTTCGGCAAAACCCTGCCTACGTGCTGCCCTCAAGGTTTCTACTAGAAATTAAGTAGTCAGATGCTTACATACGTAAACTTGCGACACCCGCTATCAACTAACCTAACTTTACGCTCAAAACCCTATCATAACTCAGCCACTAAGTTGTAAATTCTTGAACTACACTACCGTAGTTCGTCCCTAGTCACACGACTAGAATTTTACAAAATTTTAAGAGAAAATTATAAAATAAACTAAACAAAAACAAAAACAAAGCCCTTTTTCTATATTTAAGCCCAATATAATATATAACCGGTCCACTTGATAACCGAACAAAAGATATATCTCCTTATCCTCAGTAGAATTTTCGGCTGTGTTCTCTTTTAATTCATGCTGTTCCTTTTTCACTTGCGATCTGAAATTAGGGCTTTGATTTTTCGAGCCACCGCTTGAATATTGATCGATTGAGAGTGTACTTTCACTTGAACGACTTCGTCAATTGATTGCTGCTTCGTTCGTCTTCGGCTGCTCCAATTGTCGAGATTGAATGATTATAAAACTGGTATGCGGTTTTCCTTTTTCAAATTTTGATTATTCTCGATTTGATTCGAGTGTTATGAGTTATTGCTTTCGGTAATTGTTTGAACTCGAATAATTCTGCCGATGATGTTAAGGGAATTTATATAGGGATCGAAACCCTAAATTATCGTTCGTATTTTCAGTTTGAATTCTTCAAATAATTTTGTTCAGCCATTCGTTTCTGCTTGAATGCTTGTGATGTATTCTGACTTGTTCATATCATACGTATACTTCGTGAATTTGAAATTAGCTCCGTTCTTTTCTGCTATGACTTGTTCGTTTCTACCTTGGTCACCACGGCTTTGATTTTGGCATCGTTCTCTTATGGCTCGATACTTAAATTTGAGACAGAATTGGATTTTATAAAACTTGACTTGTTTAATGACTTGTTCAAACATATGACCATTCTCTGTTTTTGCTGTCTTGACCTTTTGAAACAATTCTTGGCTTTGTTCGAAATGCAACTATTTGTTTTTTACTGTAAATAAGTAGACTGCTTCACTGTTATACACATGTAAACTGCTTTGTTGTGTGTCATCTCCATGTATATACATACATACATGTATGTATATATGTGTGTGATTAGTGCATGTATATATGTCATCATGCTTATGCTCATTCATGTGTATGCACTATAATTCTCGAATCACTTGTTTATATATACACATGTGTATATATGCAGGCTCTTGTATTGTGTTCACCACTGTCTGGACTATTGCTTAGCTGTTGTCGAATTCCATATTCATTTCCTTAAATTTCATTCACTGTTTGTTGGGTTACCCTATATTGCTTTCATACCTGAACTTATTGTGGTTCCATTATGTTTTGCACTCCTTTGTTGTTTGGTTGAGTTCAATTGTCATTGCATATATGTATACATGTGTGTTCACACATGTATATATGTATGTTAGCTTGTGCCTGCATCTGACCATGCCATTTAAAATCTGGATGCTTTGATTTGTGCACTTGTATTTCCATTTGAAGTTTATTGTTGTAGTTATGTAGTCAGGTCTTGATATCTTCATGTATGAATTGCTATCACTATGTCATATGCATTGTTGTCATGTGATCTTGAAGTATTTTCCAGTTGCATAAACATAATGTTGCTCCACTATTTTTGAAATATTTGAACTGTTTTGTTTGTGTTACTTCATTGATTCTGTTGCACTTTGAAAGCGATCTTCATATGTATGTCTGATTTCATGTGGACCTGTGCAATTTGATTGCACTTTGATTTTCTGTTGAAGTCTGATCTGAGTTGCATCCCTTGTGTTCATGCGCATACTTGAGTTTGTTGAACCGAGTCTGGTTGCAATGTTGTTTTGTGTTGATGTTGCACTTGGTTTTGGTCTCCACTTGCTCTGATCTCTTAAATCTGCATTGGTGACAGTTCTTTTGTTCTTGCATTTGTGTTCAAGTGTATGTTCACTTGAGTCTGCATTGTGTGGTTGCATCATTATGCTCTGGTTGTGATGGTCTGTTGGTCTAGATGTGTTGACACACTTGTGCACATGTGAGCATGGTCTTTTTATAGTTGCTCATGCAGTCTAGAGCAGTTCTTCATGTATACTGAACTGTTCCTCTTTGATCATTTCATTGAAATTCTTACAGATACTATGCTTGATCATATCATGCTCATGCACTTCCATTTACTTGATGCTTCATTGCTTTGCACCTGACCATTTGTATCTGGTCTATTGGGTCTGGTTGATTGCTAGTTCAGTTTGGTCTGTGTTCACCTCACTTTTGTATTGTTCGAGCTATACTTGTTTGCTCTCATGTGTATATTTGTGGTGTTGTATGTTGTATTGTGTGCACCTGAGTTGTATCCAGCTTATGGCTCGGGTTTGACCTTGTGCTCATCTGTCCCTGCAGTTTTATCAGGTATATATCGGTGTGCACGGCCTTGTGGCATGTACAGTGATACACTGTGCATGTCACAAGTCGTTCTTGTAAAATGAATTCAAAATAAATGATGACGAACAACCCAAATAACCAAGGCAAATAACATTTTCAAAAAACACACACTTCACTATTCACTGCAAAAATATTCCTTTTTCAATTTTACCGTGTCAGTGTTTATTTTGCAGATAATTCAAATGCTGGATACAAATTGAAATATAGTTGAAGAACAAATATGAGTGAACAAGTGATATGTAGTGAGGTGCAAATGTAAATGACAATTGTATAGTGAAAAATTATGTTGTGATTTGAAATTGTATTGTAATTGAAATTTTGTATATATAGCGAGAGCTCAAATTGTGTACTATTCAAAAATTGTAATAAAATATTTGTTTGAATAAAATATCTGTTTGAATTTAAATTTTGTGTTATTTATTTTATTCAACAAATATTTATTTAATTATGTGAAAAATAAAATAGTACAATTAACAAATACATTTAAATGAATACATATTTTTTATCATCAAACAAAAATCATATACTTGCATATTCAACAATATTTGCGTAAATAATGTATAATTATAACTTATTAATTACGTAGTTAATAGGCTATTAATTATCATTAAATCCACCTTAGAAAAGAAGTTAATTGTAAAGGCGAAATAAAAGTTTTCTTATAAGACCTTGATATGGAATGTGATAAGATGTGTGGTAATATGTTAAGACAGTGCTTAAATCATGACTAAGTTATAGGGATGCGAGGATAGTCATAAACAAACAGAAGTCTCCCCAGCTAATCTGGCTACCAACAGTGTGACTTTAGGGTTGATTTGAGACATCGTCTATAAAAGGAACCCATGGAGGATGTGAGGTTAGTCCTAAATTATATAGGGTAAACCTACCAGCTAATCTAGCTACCGGTATTTATGAATAGTCAGACTACTGTGAGACGTCACAGTTGTGTTACGGGTCATAATACGAAGGACCTACTTCGGGGTTGAAGATATTAAGTGGTTGAGGGCACGTCCCTTTCCTATGTAGGAAGTATTAAATGGTTAGGGTTAGCGGTTAGGCATGCTGGAGGATATCTGGGGAAGGATCCGCTTTGGGTTTGAGGTATTAAGTTGCTATTGTAGGGTCCGCCTCTCCCTTAAAAAAATTATTAAGTGGATTTAATAGATTCCGTGCAATGTCAGCTAAATAGTACCGAAGATGAGTCTACCTTGGGATAGGTATTAAATGATAGGACTAGCCTTGAATGAGGCATTAAATGGTCAGAGTCGGCCTAGTTCCTATTAAAAAGGTATTAAGTGGCTTGTGTGTTATCTCTTATATTGTTAGGACATTGTTGACAATAGATGCTGGTTATTAGGTTGAAGAAGTAATGGTTATGGAATTGGACAGGGAATGCCTTAGGACTTATAGTTGGAAGACTTACAATATAGTTAGGATATGTAAGGTACATTCTTATTTAAATTATACTGCCTAACTACTATTATAGAAAGGCTTGAGATTTTTATTCATCAGACACTATTGTTCCGACTTCCTCCTCATTACAATACATGTTAGAGATGATGATGCTGATTTTTGGAGATAGGGGCGGAGACACAGACTTGTGGCAGTTATTTAGCTATCTATGCTATTTTTATATTTCTAATGTACCCATTGTGACATGATGTATTTTGAGATAGTGTACCGTGAATATTTGGCATTGTTATGTGAGATTATGTTGTTTATTTTTACATTCGAATTTTAAATAAATGGGTACTTTTTTGGTATTATATTTTATCCTTCCACCTTGAGATTCTGAATGTGTAGATAGATAGCTCTGTGTATTGTTCTTTAAATCAATTTTACCAACCAACAAACAGCTTTGGAATGGGTCTACGTTTGATTGGTCTTTTTTGTGTCAAAAAGTAGGCCCGTTTCAAGGTGGGTTGTTACATTTGGTATCAGAGCATAGGTTACCCGATCAATGGGAATAAACATACATATGAGTGGCGTAGTTGTTATTTTTGAAATTATTTTCAAAAACATTACTTTATATATATTATCTTTGAATATATGCAAGCACACTAGGCAAATCTTTATTTCAGCAATTATACTATCTTAGGAAACTGTAATTAATAGCTTAACCTGCAGATAGTTGACTATAGCTGAAAATCATTTTTCTTCTGAGGTTGGGAACCCCTCCTGAGAGATACGCGCCATTCGGGGAATGCGTGGATGCTTTAAAAAATACCTCAAGCATGTAAGACAAGTCCCTGTTCCTCAGCAAGTTGCACCAGTGGCACCTACTGCCTATCTGCTGAAGCAACACCCCGCCCCATAGGCTTCTCCAAAATGTGCAAGGATACCTAAACATGAGAGGAAGGGTGTATTTAGGAATAGAAGGTTTCGTGGAGACGAAAGCATGGATAAATGATTATGAGAGGATATTTCTGGAGCTTGGTTGGGAGAACTAGATTAGGCGGAGGATGGCAGCTTAGCACCTTAAAGGAGGGACGTTGATTGGTGGAATATTGTAGCAAAGGAGAATGTTGATATGATTATTACTTCAGATGAGTTTAAGAACAGATTTGAATCGCGGTTCATGTTCACAACAGAGGTGAGTTTGCAATTGGAGAGATTTATACGGCTTAGGCAACGAGACTTTACTTTGAAGGAGTATATTAGTAAATTCATAGAGCTAGATAAGTTTGGAATGAGTTTGATTGGTACCCCATGAAGAAGGCCATGAAGTTTGTCAAGAGCTTGAACTCCCAGCTTAGAGAGTTGTTAACCCACTGGCGCTACATATGAGATGTTGGTTGAGATTGCTTTGCTGCAGAAAGTTCATGCGGAGGAGAAGGAGAAAGAGAATGAGAAAGCGAGACTTGCTCAAAATCAAGGAGGAGCCAAGAAGGGAGGCTTCAGGGCGAATAAGAAGGAGAAAGGGAAGTTCAAGAAGTAGGGTAAAGTGTATAAGAGATTCCAAAAGAAAGGACATATCGCTAAGGATTATAGGGTGAACCTGTTGAAGGAAGCTTTTAAAGGCGAGTGCTACCACTGGTCCGAAGAGGGACACCTCAAGAATCAGTATTCGAAGCTTGCGAAAGAACAGAAGAATGGGCAAGCCTATGCCATTAAGGCTATCCATATCTCACGTAGACCTTCCTCTAGAGAAAAAAGGAAGGCTGCAATGGAAGTACAACTTTTATTTTTAGGAATATAATTCGTACCATATTCGACTCTGGAGCATTGCATTCATTTATAGCCAGGAATGTAGTTAGCTCCTTGACTCTTCAAACCCAAATTGTCACCAACCCAATAATAGTCTCAAATCATATTAGAGGGTCGAAACGTCTTTCTTCAATTTGCAAAGACCTAGTTGTGGACATATGTAACGTTGATTTCATATGTAATGCGTATGTTTTTAATTTTGAGGGGTATGGACTTATCTTAGGAATGGATTGGTTGTCGTACTATGGGGCTATCTTAGATTGCGATGGGATGGCTATATGGTTGAAAAGTAGAAAAGGGCGAGATATAGATGTTCGCTGTACACCCCAAAATTCAGTCAAGTTAAGCTACCTATACTTGATGAACCTATCAAAAAATAAGCTCTCATCCGTACCCATAGTTTGGGAATTCCCTTATGTCTTTGAAGAAGTCTCGAGTCTCCCACCTCTCAAAGAGATCGAGTTTAGGATTGATTTGAAGAAGGATGCTAGACCAGTCGCTCTGCCATTAAGGAACATGGCCCCCAAAGGAAGGCAAGAGTTAGATAAGCAGATCTCGGACCTGTTGTTGAAAGGATTCATTCGATAGAGTACTTCTAAATGGGGAGCCCTTGTTGTCTTTGCCACTATGGAAAATAGCTCATTAAGGCTATGCATCGATTATAGAGAACCCAACAAGTTGACTAAGAAGAATAAGTATCCCTTACCTAGAATAGACAACTTGTTCGATCAGGTTGTGGGAGTCAAAATCTTCTCCCAATTGGACTTGGCGATTGGATTTCATTAGTTGAGGATAGCACAAGACAACAAGCCGAAGACCACATTTTGCACTCTGAATGAACTTTATGAATGGGAAGTGATGCTTTTAGATTGACGGATTCCCCTGCAAACTTTGTAGATTTGACGAGTGAAGTATTTAGGCTCAACTAAAAATTCATTATAGTGTTTGTTAATGACATCTTAGTATTCTCCAAGAGTGAAGGAGAGCATGAAAATAACTTAAAGGAGATACAAGGGACTTTGAGAAGGCACCAACTTAAAGCCAAAATTCTCAAAGTGTCACTTTTGGAAGCAGAAGGCGAGATTCCTTGGGCACATTGTTTCAAGCATGGATTTGCAGTGGACCCCACAAAGGTGGAAGCTATTCAAGGGAGGAAGGTTCCGAAGAGCTCCATGGAGGTTAGGAGTTTTCTTGGGTTTCCAAGTTACTGTAGGAAATTCATAAAGGGCTTTGCAAAGATAACAGTCCCTTTAACTTGCTTAACCAAGAAGAATCTAGTCTTTACATGGGATGAAAAATGCATGGAAGCATTCGAGAAGCTAAAGGAATTATTAACAAGTGCACTTGTACTTACCATTCCTGATGGGATGAAGCCTTTTATAGTTTACACAGATGCATGTGGCACATGATTGGAAGCAGTAATAATGCAAGGAGGAAGAGTGATAGCTTATGCTAGTAGGCAATTAAAGGACCATGAGAAGAGGTACCCAACTCGTGACTTAGAGTTAGCGGCTATTGTTTTTGCCTTGAGGATGCGGAGACACTATCTTTTGGGGGGAAAGGTTTGAGTTATTCATCAACCACAAATCACTCAAATACCTATTTTTTTCAAAAAGATTTAAATCTTAGGCAGTAGAGGTAGATGGAGTTCATAGCATCTTATGACTTTGAAATACAGTATACCCCATGGGTTATGCTATCGCCGATGCCCTTAGCCCAAGGCATGCTAGCCTAGGTGCTATATATGAGTGTAGGCGATTGGGTTTTCTCTCGAATTTCAACTTCCAACCACAAACACAGCCCGCTCAAGGATGTTTTGCAGTAGTGGAGGTTAGGCCAGTATTGATGCACCACGTTGGCTTGAGCAAAAAAAGGATGAGGAGATGGTAAAAATTTAGGTAAGATAAGTAGAGGAGAACATTTTCCCTACGTCAGTAGGTATGTAGTTGACAAGAAGGGATGTTTGAGGAGAGATGGACACCTTTGTGTTCCAAAGATTGATATTGTGTTGGAGAAAGTGCTTGCGGAGTGTCACCATTCAAGGGTGACCATTCACCCCGGAGGAGATAAGATGTATAGGGATATGAAATGAATTTCCAAAAATGAAGAAGAGGGTAGCTGAATTTATTACTAGAAGTTTGACGTGCCAAAAGATAAAGGCTGAACAAAGGAAGCCTGGAGGATTGTTATTGCCATTGGAGATTCTAACTTGGAAATGTGAGCATATATCGATGACTTCATAGATGGGTTGCCTAAGAGCCAAAGAGGCGATGAAGCAATTTGGACCTTAGTGGATAGACATACTGAAAGCGTCCATTTTATTACCGTTAGGAGTAATAAGACTACATCATCTCTACCATAGATTTATATCAAGGAGGTAGTTTTATAATCTACTTTATGGAATCCAGATTAGCATCGTTAGTGATAGGAACCCTTATTTACTAGCAAATTTTGGAGGAGTTTGTAAGCAGCTTTGGAAACTTCATTGAATCTTAACACTGCTTACCTCCTATAGACCGATGGTCAAAACGAAAGGGTGAATATGATCTTGGAGAATTTATTGGGAGCTTGCATCATGGACTTCGGAGGATACTGGGAGCAGTAGCTACCTTTAGTCAAATTCGCGTATAATAATAATCACCAAGTAACGACTGGTATGGCACCCTATGAAGCGCTTTATGGGAGGCCATACAAATCAACAAATTGTTGGTGGAAAACCACCAACAAAATCCTATTCGGACCAGATTTAATTTGCAATACTTGGGAAAAGGTAGATTTGATTAGGCATAATATGAAGGTCATGCAAGACAGTCGGAAATCCTACGCAGACAAGAGAAGAAAGGAGTTGGAGTTCGAGGTTGGAGACATGGTATTTATCAAAGTTTCCCCTCTTAGAGAAGTCATGAGATTTGGGATGTCAGGAAAATTGGCACCACGATTTCTTGGTCCTTTTCGAGTTTTGGAAAGAATAGAAAAACTTGCTTATCGTGTGGAGCTATCGGATAAATAGGCAGGAGTCCATGTCGTTTTTCACGTTTTGCATTTGAGGAAATGCCTTTATAGCACAACCACTGTGGTAAAGCCTGATCAATAAGCAGACATTGAGACAGAGCCTATAGCATTGCGTGCCACTGCACGCATTGTGGAGCACAAAACTAGGAAGCTCCATAACCAAGAAATTAAGCTGGTTTGAGTACAGAGGGGAGACACCCTGGCAGAAAACACATGAGAAGCTGAAGAGAAGATGATGACTTCTCATCCTGAGCTTTTCACTGGTAAACTTTTCTCTCCAATTAGGTTTTGGTTGCATTGTGATTGCTAGATTAGATGGTAGGAGATAATTGCCATACTTTTCACTATTACTTTGCACTCATATAGAAATTTTATGCATATTTAGGATGCTTGCATACATGCCAATATGTCATGACTGTACACTCACGCTAGGATTGAGCTCATCTATAGTATGTCTGCATATATAATCACATTGCCTATTTGGTTGAGTAGATGGATGTGTAAATAACTTCAATAGTACAAAATAGGCCTGTTGCCTCGTCTCATTTGCTTCGGTTTTATAAACAACCGAAGAAAATAGTATCAATTGCTTCGGTTGTTCCTTAACAACCGAAGCAATTGGTACGTGGAAAGCAATAAACAATACAACTAATGCTATGTGCTTCATTTGTCTTTTAGAACAGAAGAAAATGCACCGAAGCAATAGGTCTATTTGCTTCGATTGTGTTTACAACCGAAGCAATAGGTTTATTTGCTTCAGTTCCCTAAGAACCGAAGCAAATGTAATTTATTGTTATTGGATATGCAATTGTTTTTGGACCCTGACCCACTTCGTTCCCTTTCTAATCTCCCCCACTACATTCCCTTTCCACTTTCCAAAAAACTAAGCCCTAAAATCTCAATCTCCGCTTCTTACTTCCATCCGATCCTTCTTGCCGCCTTCTTAATCGACCTCGCGATGACTGTTCCATACTTGAGCGCCCCTCCTTAGCCGCCTCCTTAAATGACCTCGCTACCCTTCCTCCAACCAAAATATTCCAACACCGACGACTCCATCACTGTAACCCCAACTTCTTTTCACCATCGCGACCCTCCCTCCAACCATGTCAACGGTTTACAGTTTGTCTACCAAGACTCGTCGATATCTAGTTTGGAGACATAGATATCAGTAAGATAAGCGTTTGATTGTTTACATACCATTATAAATGTACATTACAAATGAATAATTTTGATTTTATTATACGTTTATCAGTTGAGTTGGTAGTACATATTTCATGTATCTTTTATTTCTTTATTACCGTCTTTGTGCTTCAACTGTATTATGACCTGCGTATTTTCATGTACCAACTTGATTGTTATGAAAAATAGTTAGTTCTAATATCTATCGATTAAAATCTTCTGTCAGTAATAATGTTAATCGAGTATAAGCAAAAAATGTCAGTAATATTGTCTTAGTTGGAATATAATTAATCATAGGAAAAACGAGTGTTCACTTTTCTGATATGTCTCAGTTGCATTTCTGTGAAAATTGAATAAAACTGCACCCACTAGCCCTTGAATTCCAAAACTAGTTGCTTTTGAATAAAACAGCGGTATAATATTTGCAAAGATTTGTTATTTGGTTTTTAGGGATGCTTATTGCTTTTCTTTCTAGTTTTAACTAGTTTAACCTTTTATATTATGATTACTTATGCATGTATGTCACTTTTGAAATAAAAGGTTGAAACATGCTTGTTTTGAAATTAATTACATGTTGCTTATAATATGTGGTACAATTGTTAAACTTGTGTTGAAAGATGGTATCATCGTTTGGAATTCGAGGATCATCGTGTACTTGTATGGTGTGCATCATATTAGAATATTTGATACTTAATAATGAGGATGAGATTAGTTTCGAAAAAAGAAACAAATATTCATCCCAAGTGTGTACACGCAATAAACGTAGTATACACTAAATTATATCTTATGCATAAAGTAGGACAAATACAAGATGCACCATTGATACATAGTTGAAGCTCAATTATAAAGTGAATCCAAAACTAATAACTATCATTCTTATTTCTGCGACCATGCCTCTAACCATTCAACACGGTTCATAATTGCTTGTGATTTTAACTATTGAACATAACTATAATCCAGACCATAAGGATAAGGTGGATTTTAAAGAGAGAGCATTTGTCACGTGCCATCCGCAACAGAAGAGAAAGAAGAAGGATACCGATTACCATATTTCATTTGTTTCTGTTTTTATTTTTCAAATCCGGTTTGGGCTTTGATTAACGAAACAAAGATATAAAAGCCCAATTAGCTTTTATTAAAATGAGCAAGTCAGCTTATCAGAAAACTAGTGAAAATCCAAAACCATTGAGCTTCTTCTTCATCTTGTCTAGTTTTCTACTATTTCTCAACCCCGTTTCTCTCTCTAATTTTCTTTTTTGGTAGTGCTTAGATTTCAATTTAGATTTTATTGATAAAATAGATGTCCAGGTTTTTCAAATGGCAATGGTCAGCCTCTGTACTATAAGACTTCTTGTGAAAACAATGTCCATTTTTGAAACATTGAAAAAGTTCATCAGGTAACAGATTGAGTTCCTGTAAGTGCAAAAGATTATTTATCACATTGTAATCCCCATATATTACTGTAAAATATTAGTTGTAATACAGTTCATCAAAACATATTTATTTCCAAACCATCATATTGTTTTAAGACCAAGTAAGGCATATAATAGATGCAAATGGTATGGAGGCACAGTTTAAGTTATAAAAGCCAGTATCACTAAAGCTAGTATCATTGTAAAGTATGTTTACTGTGCTCTAACCTTTAGTTCCAAGCATCTATGCGCCAATTACATTTCAGTTAAATTACCAGTTAAGTTAAAACTGATCCATATTCTTATAATGACGCATATTAGCTACAATGTAGTACACAAGAGTTAAATTATATTACTACTTAAGCTCAATTGTATTTCAGTTCAACAACACTACAATTTTATGACACCCCACCTCTATACCCATACTATTAAGAGTATTACTGAGTAATACTATCAGATAATACATAGTATTAGGCTATAAGGAGTACACACGTGAATATTCTATTAGACTAACATTGGTACATATTAAAACTTGGAATTAGTGACTCACTTATACGTAAATAATATCGGCACAAAGCAATAAACAAGTGTGCCTCCAAGAAAGAACAATACATAATATACAGTAAGTAACTGGAAACAAAGAGTCAATCGCAGCAATAACATATAATATATAATACAATAAGGTTATAGGAATACAATACAACTCTAATATCAATTATATATACATACAGTGAATCAATGTCAACCAAATATCATATAACGATTCCTAAGTAAACTCCTCTAAGCCCACTCAAACCAATGTTGGTCATGTCGTTCCTGTACCTGAAATGTCTTTAATTGAACATATGCTTGGTTTATAATTATAACAATTTAAAAGACCACTGAAATACCTCATAACATAAACATCACCAAAACTATGCGAAAAGATGTCGTCACCCATATAAAACAATTCAAAAAAAATCAGGAATATTATATAATGGGTGAATCATCCATACAATAAAATCATCATAATAGAAGATAAATTCATCAAGTGAATCGGGCTAATGCCCTAATATAATATCATAAAAGCATATAATCAATAGATAATGTGAGATAGTCCATCAAACCACTCAAATCATAGCTAATATAATACAAATCGCAAAGATAGTTTATCATAATCCAAATCATAATCAATACATAGAAGCCATCTCTAAAATATCAAACCAGAAGAGTATGGATATACGGGGACTGACTACACTTTAGACACCAAGTCTCTAGTATATTCAACTTATTGGATAGTGAATAATATATGTCAATCCACAACAGACATATAACCCAGAACCAGAAAGGGAGACCGATAACACACAGCACGCTCGAGGAACCCAAGACTACTCGCCAACCGCAAAGTACCCTAGCAACTACCACTCCTGTGATGTGCATCGAATATAATAACCAACACGGTATCACAGATCTGGGGCGCGACCTCACGATCAGGCTGCTAGGGTCGTTACTGGCCAATTTGGTTCAATCCCGAACCATAAAGGGGAGCTGGATACAAGTTGATGACATATAGTGCTCATATCCTATATCTATACATAGCACTACACGTAAGCCGACACACAGCTTTATATAAGTCAACATATGACTATGAAATACTAGAGCTCCGAGCCTTCGCCAACACACGACCATTCCTATAAGTCAACACATGGCTACAATATACTCATCGCAGTGAGTATCATCACATTCATACGAGTGTAATCTCCGTTTGAGTGACATTTACTTATAATGAACAATAAAACAAATAACATAACGGCGTTCCATACCACCATACGCTATTCGGATAATTATTCAAAGTTTGTAAATTACGCACTAGATCCACACTATATATCTCTATATAACAAGTCCAATGAATAATCAGAAAGCTATTACCGAAAGTCTCATACCAGAGGGTATCACTAATCTATTTATTAAAATGTCTCGTAACACAAAACTAAAATCACACAAATCCAATAAAAATGCCACAATACATATAGAAGAACGTCATCACCATATTATATCAAATCGGTAATTAAAATAGTATCAAAGGTGAATAATTCATATTATCAGAATCAATATAAAGAAGACAAGAAATCATAAATTAGAAAATAATAATAATTAAAAATAGATTATTCAAATAAATATAAATAATCAAATCAAAAATCAATAATGAAACATACATAACATATAATTTTATATAACAAAATCAATATATAAAACTGAATAAATTATAAATTAGTTTGGTAATATAATTATAATATTCTCTTTACAATAAATAAGTAAGTTTACCATTATAATATTCAATAATTCAATATTCACTAATAGCATTAGAAAAGTCATATTTTCTTTCAAAACTCAAAAATGGTTTATAACATATATCAATTTATATATATATAATAGAAATTCACCCCTATCATTACACAAAATTGAATAAGACATGATATAATAGAAGTATTGAAAAAGTAACTAGTTAATACAATAAGACTAAAACATTGAAAATCGAACTGTCATGTTATCAAAATACACAATGACAACTAGAAAACAAGATAACAGACAACCATTCACGACTTCTATAAATGAAAACGCCGGCCTGGAAACAGCAACTTGAATATATGTATATATATTAAAATACACACACACACATATACATATACATACATATATTTATTTTACCCAGCAAATATATCCACTTTGATTTAACAAGAATTATAAAGTGTTAGTAGCTTTATACAACAACAAGATGATTAAACAATTAGATAATACGGAAATATGCACAACAATGCAAAGTTAGTCACTTAAAAGCTGGAAATCAACAGAGCATGATATATGGGTATACAAACCAAATTAATGTAGCAAGAGAATGCACTCTTTAATCAAATGAAAACAACAAATGTACTTGCAACTCAACACAGACACGCCCTATATCAGATGCAAAACACAGCACTATAGTATACTAGCTAACACAAGACACACACAATAATATATTCACACATACACACACTTGCGTGAATACACTAGCATGCGCACACGCAACTACCTACACTCACGGAAATGCGTGCGCGCACACACCCAGATTCACCCATACACGCAAGTCCAACACACAGTGCTTCACTGCAAACACACATATAAATATGTACCCTTACACACACGCACACTGCTGTCACATGTACACATAGAGAAGATTGCGCACACCAAAAGAAACCCAACAGTAAAACACTGACGCAGCCTACAGGATCACACAACTCACGAATTGATGAATTCGCGGAAAATAAATCGATGAAACAAAATGAATCGATGAAACAAAATGAATCGATGAATTGAAGATACCCAAGTGCCCAAATCCGTTGATCTCTCGAGATACCGGATTCTAGCTATCTTCAACACGTTGATCGCGCACGATACCGCGTTAGAAGATCTACGATTCTTCGACGTTGATCTCGCGCACGAGATTCCGTGAATCGGCTTCAAGTTCGTTGATTTGAGCGCACTCGAATATCCGAAGATGGAGAAAGGAGATAACATTCAACTTCCAATTTTAATGGTGGCACAAAGCACAAACCAAATTTTATTCAATATTCAACTCCTTTTTACAAATGACAACACACCCCTATTTATAGGAAATTACAACACATACGACTTAACAAAAGCGGTACAACAAACACAAACGACTTAACAAACAAACGGGTTACAACATACGACTTAACAATATACGTCATAAGAAAGCAGCCATATCCACTTGAGCGACTTAACGACATAGTGACTTAAGAAAGCTGCTCGTTCACGACTTAAGGATCTTCAGTAGCTTCGCGACTTAAGGATCTCACGACACAAGAATTCTGCTCGCGACCTAGGCTGGAACGACATCGCAATTCAGCGACATAAGAATTTCTTGTTCGCGACTTAGGAATTTGGCAACGACATAAGCTTCGTTCGCGACCTAAGGAGGAGGAGGAGCGAGAACGACTTCGCAAATTCTGGATTTGCCCGCGACTTACTGTATGTCGTTCGCGACATAAGGCTCTGGAGCGACCTATGGTTCGCCGCGACTTAAGGCGGAGGAGGAGCGACCTAAGCTTCGCGATTTCTAGAGCGGCTTCGACCTCACGACCTAGGGTTTCTGGAGCTCGCGACTTAGGCAGAAAGCGATCTAACTTATGTCGTTCGCAACCTACTGCTTCGCGACATAGGGTTGTCGTTCGCGATTCAAGGTATGCCGCTGCATCATCCTCCCCTTGTTGGAAAGAATTTGACCTCGAATTCACGCTCTCCTCTTCTTCGACAAGCTTCTCCCCCATAATACGGAATTAAGTGTTTGACATTAAAAACATCAGAAGTATGAACATTTTCCGACAACCTTAACTGATACGAATTATCATTGATCTTCTTCAAGATTTCTACTGGACCAATCTTTCGAGCTTTCAACTTGTTGAAAGTTCCAACTGGAAAACGATCTTTCGTCAATACTACATAAACAAAATCACCCTCTTTGAAGTCCACACTCCTTCGCTTCTTATCTGCCAATTGCTTATACTTCTCATTTGACTTAAGAAATCATTCATGAACAATCCTGTGACACTCCTGCAACTCATTCATGAAATCACAAGCCTGTTTAACAGCCCCTTTCTGAAGTGGAACTGACGACAAATCCAATGGTCCCTTCAGAATTGCTGAATATACCACTTGAAATGGACTGAATCCAGTACTTCGATTAACGGCATGATTATGTGCGAATTCTGCCTGACACAATTTCACATCCCAACTCTTCAAATTATCCTTCACAAGACATCTCAACAAGTTTCCCAAAGATATGTTCACCACTTCCGTTTGCCCATCCGTTTGTGGATAATAGGCGCTACTAAAATTCAGCTTAGTCCCAACCATCTTCCACAGACTTAACCAAAAATGACTTAGAAATCGAGTATCCCGGTCAGAAATAATAGACTCAGGTAGCCCATGTAGTCGATAAACCTCTTTAAAGAACAATTGAGCAACACGGACGGCATCGGCGGTCTTCTTACAAGCTATGAAATGTGCCATCTTCGATAATCTATCCACCACAACATATATAGAATCATTTCCTCGTTGAGTTCTTGGCAAACCCAAAACGAAATCCATGCTAACATCAAACCATGGTCTAGTAGGCACGGGCAATGGCATATACAATCCTGCATTCGTTGCTGTCCCTTTGGAAACTTGACATATGTGACATCTCTGCACAAATCTTTCAACTTCTTTCCTCATGGAAGGCCAAAAATATGATTGAGAAATCAACTGCAAGGTACGATCTCTTCCCACATGACCTTCTTCATGCAATTCCTTCACAATCTTCATTCGCAAACTGCACTCTAGTATACACAACCGATTTCCCTTAAATAGAAAACCTTCTACCAACACATACTCATCCGTCCTCCCTTTCTCGACTTCATCTACAATCTTGGCAAAGTAAGGATCCTCAACAAACAAATCTGGAAATACATCAAACCCCGTCACTTCAACTCTCATCGTAGTCAACAAATGATTTCTTCTACTCAATGCGTCTGCCACATGATTTGTAACTCCCGACTTATGCTTTACAACAAATGTAAACTGTTGCAAGTATGCGATCCATGAAGCATGTCTGGCTGCAATCTTATCATGTCCCTGCAAATGTTTCAATGCTTCATGGTCAGTATACAACACAAACTCTTTATGAAATAAATAGTGTCTCCAATGCTTTATGGCTTGGACAATAGCATAGAACTCCAAGTCATAGGTACTATATCTTGTCTTGGCTCCAGAAAGTTTCTCGCTAAAATAAACAATTGGACGACCCTTTTGACTTAACACTCCACCAATTCCAACCTTAGACGCATCAGTATCTAGCTCAAAGAGCAACTGAAAGTCCGAGTATCTAAGAATCGGTGTTGTAGTCAAGAGTGTCTTGATCTGTTGGAAAGCAGAATCAGCCTCTTCAGTCCACACAAACTGCTTTCCTTTCATACAATCTGTCACTGGTGCCATCACGCTACTGAAATGTGGAATAAACCTTCGGTAGAATGATGCTAAACCATGGAAACTTCTTACTTCAGTTACAGTCCTGGGTTGTGGCCAATCCTTGAGTGCTTCAACTTTACTTTGATCCACCTGGATACCTTCCTTGGACAATACATACCCCAAGAACAAAACACTGTGCGTCATGAACATGCACTTCTTTGTTGCCGCGTAAAATTGCTCCTGACGAAGTATCATCAACACTTCCCGCAAGTGTTGTAGATGCTCTTCTGTGCTTCCACTGTATATCAATATATCATCAAAGTATACCACCACGAACTTTCCAATAAACGGTCGAAAGATCTGATTCATCACTCGCATAAAAGTACTAGGTGCATTCGAAAGACCAAATGGCATGACCAGCCATTCATACAACCCCTCCCGTGTCTTGAAGGCTATCTTCCATTCATCCCCTGGTCGAATTCGAATCTGATGATACCCACTCTTCAGATCAATCTTTGAAAAGATAGCAGCTCCACTCAACTGATCTAACAAGTCGTCCAATCTTGGCATCGGGAATCTGTACCTCACCGTAATCTTGTTTAGTGCTCGACTATCTATACACATTCTCCAAGTTCCATCCTTCTTTGGCACTAACAAGATTGGTACTGCACAAGGACTTAAACTTTCTTGTACGCGCCCTTGTTCAAGTAACTCTTCCACTTGCCTTCTCAACTCTTCGTGCTCTTTTGGACTCATTCTATAATGTGGTCTATGTGGTAACACAGCTCCCGGAACAAGATCAATCTGGTGTTGTATGTCTCTCAACGGTGGTAACTCTTTTGGTAATTCTTCAGGAAACACATCTTCAAATTCCTTCAACACTGGCTTAACTTCCTCAGGAATTTCAACCGCTTCACTACTTTCACGTCCAATCAACAGAAATACTTCAGGGCTATCCTCTACTTCTTTGACAAATTCCTTCATAGATAACAGAGTCTTTAGTTCCTCGATTTCCTCCAACTTGCTTTCACTTTGTTGTCTCCTTTTAGAAACTAAAGTGATTCTAGTGCCATCGAACATGAAACTATAGCAGTTAGTCCTACCATCGTGTTGCACGGCTCTATCGAACTGCCACGGTCTTCCCAACAACAAATGACATACATCCATATCCACCACGTCATACCAAATTTCATCCTTATACTTCTTTCCAAAGGAAAATGTTACACAAGCTCTTCGACCAACCGTCACTTCCCCACCTTTCCTCAGCCAAGCCAATTTGTAGGGTTTGGGATGCTTCTCT
The DNA here is from genome assembly GCA_030737815.1 of Allium fistulosum. Taxonomy (NCBI): domain Eukaryota; kingdom Viridiplantae; phylum Streptophyta; class Magnoliopsida; order Asparagales; family Amaryllidaceae; genus Allium; species Allium fistulosum. The sequence continues at coordinate 1,183,374,381 of CM060904.1, read as the reverse complement.
GTCTTTAACGCCAACTTTTTTACAGCTTCTGTAGAGATGATGTTATCACAACTCCCTGCATCGATAACAAACTTACAAACTTTTCCCAAAATAGTGCATGTCAACTGAAAAATATTACTCCTCAACCAACTAGTCTCCTCTTCCTGCTTTGGCGTCAAGCAAGATCTCCTCATCATTAAAGAATATCCCTCGTCTCCCGTCAATAATTCTTCTTCCTCCTCAACCTGTGGTGAATTGGAACATTCTACTTCTGCATCCTCATCCTCAACCTCAGCAACCATCGCTCGCTTCTTAGGCTTTGGGCATTCATTGCTCTTATGACCAAACTCCTGACAGTTATAACACTTGAAATTTTTGTTGACCTTGGTCTTAGCAGCTTCATTGACAACCGGTTTACTAACAGCCTTGGAAACATTAGTATTGCTACTAGCCCCTTTCACCTGATTGCTTGAACTTGTAAACGCACCACCTCCTCTTCTTCCTTGCTTCTCCCAAGCTAGAGCCTTCTGGTGTGCTTCAGCAACGGATCTCAAATCAAACATATTAACCATATCCTGAATTTGCATTCTCAATCCTCCAACAAATCTGGATGTCAACTATTCCTCCGTTTCCATGATATCGTTTCTAGCAATCAGTTGATAAAACTCATCTGCATAATAATTTACCGACTTTGTCCCTTTTCTCAAATTCTGTAAGCGCTGATACATAAGAGACTGGTAATTATAAGGCAAGAAAGTAGCCTTCATCAACTTCTTCATCTTTTCCCATGAAACAATCTTCGACTTTCCCATTCTTTCCCGTGTAAGTTTAGTTTATTGCCACCATGCCATAGCTCTTCCCCTCAATCGTGTAGCAACCAACTTAACTCTATGATGCTCGGGTACTTCCTTGAAGTCAAAAATTTCTTCAACATTTGATAACCAATCCAGAAACTCTTCCGCTAGCATTCCCCCTTTGAATTCTGGAATCTCTGTTTTCATCCCCGACTCCCATCGACGATCATCTTCGGAATCTCTATTTCGATTTCGCCCTTGGCCAAGGTTTCGACAAGAGCTACTACCACTATCACTGGATTCCTCCAAATCTGACGTATGTCGATGTCGATTCTGACCATCAACATTTCTGCTACCATGCACGTCTCTTTCTCCCGAAACTGACGGTTCTCTTCTTTCCCGATCCGATGGTGGTGACATTCTTCTCCTCTCGAAATTTGACGGTGAAATTCTATGTCCACCTTGATTTGAACCTGGCGATGCTCTTTGTCGAGTTTGATTCATATCCATCATGAGCCTTTCCAATCTACCAATTCCCTTATCAAACTTCTCGTTGAATTTATCACTAATTCATTGCTCCATTTGTTCAGCATCTTCTCTTCGATACACATCTGCAACATTCTGATGACGATTAACTCTTCTTGGAGGCATTGTCGAATCTTCAACAAATCCAAATACACACTTCGCTTCGATTAAAAAAAATCTATTTAGATTCGAGATTTATAAACTCCCAACTTGTTTGAAATTTCACGAACACCCAACGAACTTGGAAAAGTTCATCTCCTTGCTCTGATACCAAATGACGCAGCCTACAGGATCACACAACTCACGAATTAATGAATTCGCGGAAAATGAATCGATGAAACAAAATGAATCGATGAATTGAAGATACCCAAGTGCCCAAATCCGTTGATCTCTCGAGATACCGTATTCTAGCTATCTTCAACACGTTGATCGCGCACGATACCGCGTTAGAAGATCTACGATTCTTCGACGTTGATCTCGCGCATGAGATTCCGTGAATCGGCTTCAAGTTCGTTGATTCGAGCGCACTCGAATATCCGAAGATGGAGAAAGGAGATAACACTCAACTTCCAATTTTAATGGTGGCACAAAGCACAAACCAAATTTTATTCAATATTCAACTCCTTTTTACAAATGACAACACACCCCTATTTATAGGAAATTACAACACATACGACTTAACAAAAGTAGTACAACAAACACAAATGACTTAACAAACAAACGGGTTACAACATACGACTTAACAATATACGTCATAAGAAAGCAGCCATATCCACTTGAGCGACTTAACGACTTAACGACATAGTGACTTAAGAAAGCTGCTCGTTCGCGACTTAAGGATCTTTAGTAGCTTCGCGACTTAAGGATCTCGCGAAATAAGAATTCTGCTCGCGACCTAGGCTGGAACGACATAGCAATTCAGCGACATAAGAATTTCTTGTTCGCGACTTAGGAATTTGGCAGCGACATAAGCTTCGTTCGCGACCTAAGGAGGAGGAGGAGCGAGAACGACTTCGCGAATTCTGGATTTGCTCACGACTTACTGTATGTCGTTTGCGACATAAGGCTCTGGAGCGACCTATGGTTCGCCGCGACTTAAGGCGGAGGAGGAGCGACCTAGGCTTCACGATTTCTGGAGCGGCTTCGACCTCACGACCTAGGGTTTCTGGAGCTCGCGACTTAGGCCGAAAGCGATCTAACTTATGTCGTTCGCGACCTACTGCTTCGCGACATAGGGTTATCGTTCGCGATTCAAGGTATGCCGCTGCATCAAACACTCATGCACACCCCGAAAAATATACGTACAGGAACAAAGCTAGCTAGGATCGACCATAAGCGGTCGACCTGAGCTTATAAAGGGTCGACCTATGGAGATCGACCATGAAGTGTGAAAGGTCGACATGAAGGGTCGAACCTCGAAACATTTCCACTGCCTGAAGATTGATCTTCAGTGATTACTAATCTAATTCACTCCAATTATATGCAATATTATTCCCAGCAGCAAATGCCATATGCATACATACATACATACATACACACATATAGACACACACACACACACGGGTTTAGACATAGTTTTGTGAGGTTATACTCACCTGGAAATCGCGATTTCTTCTACTGTCTACCTTAACGCATGCATGAGCACAACACACCCTCTCGACCACGCAACCTGATGCTCCTCTCTCCATTGATGTAAAATGATGCAAAGAATCTCATATCCAAGTTTTATAATTTATGATTGATTTTAGAAGTGAAGAGAGTTGGTTTAGATGGCTTCAGGAAGAAGATGGAAGTTCGTATGGTGAAGTGTGTGTGTACATGAGCAAAAACATGGAATGAAGAAAAATCTAGATTTAGAAAACTCTAGATTTGAGAACTTGGCTTGGGTACAAGAGTTTGCGCCAAATAAATAAATGTGTGTGTTTTCTCTTTTGCTTTTAACGTTCCATTCCATTTAAATAATTACAAATTTACATTTCAAATAGCTTCTTTTACATATCAATATTATATTTCAAATACATTACTATTATAAAACATTATTTTTATACTTTTAACTTATTTAAATATAAGTATAACAATTTCACAATTTAATTTCTTTATTTAAATAATTTCAAAATCCATTTCCAAATAAATCCACTAAATTTCAATTTAATTAACTAAATTGCTTTTATTAACTTTAATTAATCATCACTTAAACACCGGGTTGTTACAAAATTTAGTGCCAGTTAAAATTAATTAGAGTAGAGTGTGCGAAATGAATCGCTACAATTGTTATCTGAAAGTAGTTGAGCTGACGATTTCTCAGGCATCCCACTTGTTATTGATAGACAATCTATATTATGCATCTAGGTTATGCAGACGATTTTTCGTCCAACCGTTCAGTTCTTCACAATATTTACTTTCTTTATTCTCGCTGTATCTTTAGTTATTTACTTTAGACTTACTATGCTAAATTTTAAATTATGATATCTGTCTGCATTGGAAAATAAATTTACAGAAGAAGGCCCTCTGAATGCTTTTACATGATTATTTTAGTTTATTGGTTTAATGAAGCCAAAGTTTTCAACAAATATAGTTAGAGAACATAAAAATACAAGCATCAGGAGTGTAATTCATAGCAGAAGAAATTTGACCGGTCATTCTGTGTCTAGACATTGTGGTTAATCATTATTTGGTAAGTTCAATTTTTTCATTGATTTTAGCATCGATTACATTCTCACTTCTTTTCATATTCTTTCTTTTTAGGTATTTCAATTTTAGTATCCATTTATCTGAAAGTAGTTGTACCCTTTCTTTTGCTGAATGGGTATTTCTTGGTTTATATTGTAAGTATGGACCACTTATGCTATATTTGAACGTATAATTAACTCTGCTTGTTGCTCTTCCTCTTACATATATGTTATGTGACTGCATTTTGTATATCCATTTTTTAGTTACTGAGTTTTTCTTCTGCTGTTCAGAGTATTAAGCTGTTCACTACAAGAACGGCACCTGATAGCGACGGCTTTTAGCCGTCGCCGGCCGTCGCTAGCCGTCGCCGGCCGTCGCTAGCCGTCGCGTCACTAGCCGTCGCTACGCGACACAAACCTTTTGCACTTTCGTCGTCGCTAGCCGTCGCTAATCTGAAGCATACAGGCCGTCGCTAGCCATCGCTAATCTGAAGCAAATTCTGTGCACTTGCACATCCCATATACACTTCAAACAATAACCATCAAATACCATCATCACAGCCACTATACACACACTATATTCATCAACTATAACCATCATATATCCATTATATAACATCACTACACATTCAAACAATATAAAATTCAACAAAATCATATACAATCCCAACAACAATACATATCATGTCAACCAATACAAGTCATCAAAATATGTACATAGTTTCCCAACCAAAATGTGTACATAGTTTTCCAATCACAACTACAAACCATCAAAATATGTACATAATATCCCGAAATATATATACACCAAACCAACCAAAATGTGTACATACCAAACTGTAACATGAGCAAACAAGCATACCTATTCCTCGCCATCGCTGCCATCCTCTCCAGGCATCCTCCCATGCTGTTGCAAATAACCTGCAATCCGCTTATCCAGCTGTTGCTCGAAGAAACTCTTCCTCCAATCATTTATTTCATCCACTATTTTCTTCAACTGAGCAATCTCCTCTTCTTGCTGGGACCTCCTGTATGCACTCTGCGATCTCATCGCCTGTAAAATAGTTCATAATTATTTATATATTAGGGTATATATATATAATATTATTAAAATTATTTAACTATTCATATGCATGTGTAAATTTATATATTAGTACATGTCAAAATTTACCTCCAGGTTTCCATAGCTATACCACACATTGGTCCGAGAAGGCGGGTCAATAATAGTATCCCAGATATTGTTCGCCTCCTCTAGCGTAAGCTCTTCCCGACCAGTGGACTGTGCTACCCGAGCCCGCTCAGCTTCGTACCTCTCCTGCGATTACAAACAATTGTTTTACACGATAAAAATCGAATTTCAAGTTTTTGAAAATAAAATAAGACAAAATATTGTTATTAACAATAAATAAGTTTACCATTACGGATTGGGATTTGTCATCCGTCCACTCGTACGAAACATTGTCTTCTTCATCAGTCCTCTCCACGGCATGCGTCACCATGAACAACTCGGCCATAGTGGGCTCGCGGTTGTATCTCGCAGCCTGAAAATATATAAATATTATTGCTAATCTGATTATAAAATATTTTAATAAAATGTAAACACAGTTTATAAATTTAATTACCAGCTCTCTCTTATGCTCCGGGAAGGATTTGGAGCCACCACAGTGTAATGCAGGATTTTTATTCCTGTTAGCCCGGTTCCGTGCAGATAATTCCTACAAATTAAGATAAATTATCACGTATATATCTTGCGAGATTTATATTAGATTTAAATAACAAAGAAAACATATATTACTTACTTTTGCTGCCGGAGTGTCCCAAAGCTGAAGAAGATCAGTCCATACACCGTCACCCATCCAGTTCGGCTTTTTGTCTGAATTCTTAGCCTTGGACAATGTATCCCTGTAATTTTTCCTCATTCTTTTATTCCAGTGATTTAAGAAAACGTCCATGTCGTCAGGGTCAACGCGGACTGCAGCCTGTAAATTGAAATTATTTTAAGTCATATAGATTATATTAATTTACAACTGAAATTCAAACTACTACTTATAAGTAAATCGGCCCGTATTGCATTCTTGACATGAGGGGGGATGTCATCCCAGCGAGGCCAACGACCATCCATCCGGCTCTGAAAAGCCTTCCTCGAAACCTGTAGAATATAATCTGATGGCTCCACCTCAAAGCCCCTACAAAAGTTATTATATACATGTTTAGTGGATTTTAAAACTTACACTTTAAATAAAATTGATACTTACCTGGCACTTTTCGAAACAACTTCTGCCATCGGACGTAAGTCCGGTGCAGTGCCACTACCACCTGCACCGGGAGATGGGGATGGCGTGCCTGTCATACTTCGTCTCCTGCCATACATATCTACTATAGAAAAACAATATCATCATAGAACAATTATAGAAATTCACTACTACATAGCATGTTTCAATCACTTTCACAGAAACAATTATAAAAATTTACTAGTACAAAACATGGATAAAAATTAAATAAATGATCATCACAAAACAATAATAGAAATTCACTTAGCATGTTTCAATCACTTTCACAGAACAATTATAAAAATTTACTAGTACAAAACATGGATAAAAATTAACTAAATGATCATCACAGAACGATCAGTCTTCATCGTTTTCTGATTCAGACTCAGTCTCGTATTCTATCTCATTTTCTTCGGTACTTTCGAATGCATCAAATAAGACGTTCGATTCATCATTCAAAGGCCCTACATCAATATCATCAGTTATTATTATTTCTGTATTTGGTTCAAGATCGGCTTGATATGCTGCTTCATCTGGAATATTATTTCCATCAAACGTAAACCTTGGTTTTGTTTTGAAAATAGCAGACCAATCCGCTTTATCTCTTTTCAAAGATGGATACGGAGCAAAATAAACTTGTAACGCTTGCTTGGCTAATACAAAAGGATCGTACTTATAGTAGTGTGATGTATGCCTTATTTCAATAAGTTTATACTCTTTATGCATGTTGATTCCGGAACCAGGAACGTTACTGAACCAATTGCACTTAAATAAAAAAACCTTTTCTAAAGGTTCAACATAATATGTCAACTCTAGAATCCGTGTTAAGACGCCGTAAAAATCTTTTAAATGCTCATCTGGATCATCACTGCCTTTGACAAATACCCTGCTATTATATGTTAATTTTTCAGCCCCGTAATCTTTTATGTTGAACTTAAACCCATTAACGAAGAATATTGGATAAGTCTTCACATTTCTTTTCGGTCCAATCGCAAGATGTCTTAAGCCTTCATCAACGACACAGTTTCTTGGCTCATAAACATAGTTCAAAAACCATTTGGCAAATTCTTTATTGAGATCGCCAGATGGATACTGTGATTCGTAGATACTGCATATATGTAATATGTGTTATAATTATTATGTACGTAAAAGTAAATTACAAGTGAATTAATTATTACCTGACAAATGGTGCGACTTCGACACAATTTAAAAGAACATACGTGTGTGCTACATGGTGGTCTCTATCGTCCAACCATATTTCCACACATTTTCCACCAGGTCTACCATGTTGTCCAAAAACAGATAACATTGTTTGAAAAGAATTTTGTTCAACGACTTCCTCATTTCGAGGAACAGTTACAAACGATAAGTTCACATCGTCCTTGAAGTAGTGAGAGAAAAAAAATGAGGCTTCTTCTTCAAGATACGATTTGCATACCGAACCCTCAACTCGGGCTTTTTGTCGAATCTTCTTCTTCAGATGATTCAAGTACCTATTAAGATATTTATTACATATTTAGATATACAAATTTGAATTTGAAATTGACATGAACATTGCACATGTTTTACCTCTCAAACGGATACATCCATCCATATTGCACAGGACCTCGAAGAAGTGCTTCGGATGGAAGATGAATAGGTAAATGCTCATTACGCTAAAGAAACCAGGCGGAAGTATTTTCTCCAGTTTGCATAGCAGTAAGTGTATTTCTACTTCAAGTTTACGTATACGATCCACCTTTAATGTTGTCGAACAAAGATGTTTATAAAACAAACATAACTCTGTTATAACGTTCCATACTTTTACGGGCAACAGTTCTTTGAAAGCCACGGGTAGTAAATATTCCATCATGATATGACAATCGTGACTTTTCATCCCACTCAGTTTACTATTTTTGAAGTCAACACATCTACGAAGATTGGAAGAAATCCCATCGGGAAATCTTAATTCTTCCACCCACTTTAGCACGAGTTTTACTTGCTTATTGTCTAGCTCATAGCATGCTTTCGGTTTTTTATTGTCATTAGGCTTCATATGAAGTTCCAGGCGCTTACAATAGTTTGCTATATCAAGCCATGAATTCAAATCGTCCTTGGTTTTTCCCTTTACATTCAAAATTGTATTAAACAGATTATCAAACATGTTCTTTTCGTTGTGCATCACGTCAATATTATGTCGGAGTAAGAGATCTTTCCAATATGGTAACTCCCAAAATATACTTTGTTTGCACCAATTATGAATATCTGACTTTCCTGGGATTTCAGTCTGGACTCCAGTTTCATGTATCTTTGGATAGTCCCTTACAATTTCGTATATTTCCTCGCCTGACCAAACCTTGGGTGGTTTCAAATTCTCTTCTCTGTTAGCTATGAAATTTTTATTATCTCTTCTAAAAGTATGATTGGGATGAAGAAAACACTGATGACAATCAAACCACGAAACTTTCTTCCCATATCGTAACGAAAATGCTCGTGTTTCTTCCATACAATAAGGGCATGCTAGACGACCGGTCGTACTCCAACCAGAAAGCATCCCGTATGCAGGAAAATCATTAATAGTCCATAACAAAGAAGCAAACATACGAAATTTTTTTTCCTTGATACATCGTAAGTTTCGACTCCTTCATTCCACAGTTTCTTCAACTCTTCGATCAATGGTTGTAAATAAACATCAATTCCTTGGGTTGGATCATGAGGGCCGGGAACGACAGTGGTGAGAAACATATATGGTGTCTTCATACACATCCATGGAGGTAAATTATACGGAGTAACGATAATTGGCCAGGATGAATATTTACTACCAAACTGTGAAAATAGTGAAAATCCATCCGTACATAAACCAAGTCTGACATTATGGCTTTCCGCAGCAAATGCGGGATAAGTCTTATCGAAATGTTTCCATGCTTCTCCGTTGGATGGATGTATCAAAGTTCCTTCTTCCGCTGTTCTCACACTATGCCATCGCATATGACAGGCCGTAGCAGAAGATGCATATAATCTTTGAAGTCTGGGAGTGATGGGTAAATAATGCATTCTCTTGTACGGGACTTCTTTCCCTTTCTTCTTTCTTGGTTTGTATCTTTCTTCGTTACATATTTTGCATTTTCTGAGGTCAACGTCGTCTTTCCAATACAACATGCAATCTTTTACACATGCATCTATCTTCTCGTACGGTAGACTGAAAGCGGACATCAATTTTTTTACTTTATAATGATTACCGCACATCAGATTATTGGGTGGCATGTGTTGTTTTGCAGCTTGTACAACTGCTGTAAATGCAGCTTCCGTAAGGTTGAATTTTGATTTCATAGTTATGTATTCGGCGGTTACTAAAAGTTCGGTTCCGCTTTTACATCCGTCCCACAACGGCCTCTTAGTAGAATCCAACAAATCGTATATTTTTTTAGCTCCCGCAGTCGGTTCTTCTTCGACATTTTCGTCTTCATCGACAGCTTCAGTTGTAGGAAACATTGATCGTGCTGCATCAACCACCATATTTTCTATCGGATTCGTCATCATATTACCATCCTCTAACACTTCAGTATTAGGTGTAGGTTTAACAAGTTCTCCATGACGATCCCAGAAATAATAATCAGGCACGAAACCATATTGATACAAATGTACTTCAACTATATCTGGTTTCCAATGCTTCAAATGTTGGCACTTACTACATGGGCAACGAATTTCTGTGTTGTTTCGGTTATTAGATTTAGCAAATCTAATAAATTTGTGTACACCGTTGTAGAAATGTTGCTTTATTGATCCCTTCTTTCCAGTTCTGACTTCATACATCCAAGTACGGTCGAGAAAATAATTGAACATTTTTCCTGATTTGAAAATGTATGTTAGACAATTTAAATCATTAATTTTCAACCATTGTCCATTGTAAACAATTCATCGTTGCAGAAAATTCAAAATAAAAACTTCACTTTATTTTTTTATTTTTTAGTATTTTGGTTTTCACTTCGGTGGTCAGTCATCCTACTTCCCATTACAAACACAATAATGTAATTACATTTTATAAATCATTTCAGATTAAACGGTTCAACAAAATTTCGGCAGCACTTCCCTTCTATTCCCTATATCGTACACAAATGCGTGTACACAGGGAACGTAAAGGAAGTGCTGTCGAAATTTTGTAACCGTTTACAATGAAATAATTTATAATATGTATTTACTTTATTGTGTTTGTAACTTGTCTAATACAGGGACAAATCCGACAAATATTGTATCAGATGAATATAAATGTCCGTTCCGTTACCAAAACGAACATCCATATAACGATCATATACAACACTTGCCAGACGGGGCCAAAGCCAATCTAAGGGATAAAAAAATTTCTTTAAATTTTATCAAATATTGTTGTTCTTTTCAAATTTTGACAATGTTTCAACTATTTAAATTTTATTTCATAAATTTGTATATTTAAATTTTAGTTCAACATTCAATTAACAATTTTAGTTCAATATTCATTTCTTTATTTTTTTACGACATAGATTTTAGCGGAATATTTGTTGTTGTTATATTCATTTCTTAATTTCTTTACAAAATAGATTTTAGTACAATATCAGCAGTTGTTTTAAAGTCATTTCCTAATTTTTAAAAAAAAAATTTAGATATTTGCAGAATTTTTAATGTTCTCATATCAGCAGTTGTTTTAATTTCTTTACAAAATCGATTTTAGTACAATATCAACAGTTGTCCTATTCAACCTGATTATCATCTTTTTTGTTGATTGTTGTAGGAGTGCACACAACCCATACTCGACCCAACCCACATAAACCCGACCCAACCCAATCTATTTCGGATCGGATATGGGTTACAATTTGTAACTCATACTATACATGGATCATATATGATATTTTATTCAACCCAATCATATTTTAACCCAATTCAAGTCTACATAAAAAACTCATTTAATACCATGTCATGTAAAATTGGAACAGTCAACATCTAGAATAAAGTATATGTATTCTAGAATAAATATATTTAAAAAATCATATTCAATGTCAGTTCAAGTAAAATTAGAGTGATCAAAGCATATAGGACTAAGAAATTTTGAGAAGCATTTTAATGTATGAAATGAAAATTTTACTCTAATATGTAATGAATCAATTCTACGTGATGTATTTTATAATGAAATTCTAATAAAATTATTGTAGTGAATCAGTTACATTTAATGCATTATGCTAGCTAAAATCCGCTATTTTAAGTTGAACATTTTAATATTTAATTTTGATTTTTTGCTTCAAATTCTCATTTTCGTATTAGGCTTATGTAACCGACCTAACCTTACTAAACCCGACCCAACCCAACTCATACTTCAACCCAACCAATATCGAAACTCATATGGGATTGGACACGGGTTGAACTATCTTTAATCCATACCTATATGGATTGGGTATTTGGTTCAACCCGACACAAACCATACTTTATGCAGCCCTAGATTGTTGGGTCCACTCTCTTTAAATTATTTATGAGCTCTGAGTATCACCTGCTAACAAAACTCTGCTTTCTTTTGTTTGCCGTTTGCATGAAAATGGATTTTAGTCATTTGCTTTTACATATATGTTAAATTTGAAGAATTTGTTATTGAAGAGATGAGTTCTCATATCCCCTGTTGCGTGCATCCACCCAATTCCCTCGTATCCATTTGACTATTTTTTTTGAATCACGCTACGCAAGTTTCGAACTTGTAACCTCTCGCACCAAAGTGGAATCATTTAACCACTGGAACAATGGTGCTTGTCATTTGGCTAATTTTAGTTTCATTAATTGTTTTATTTGCATAATAAATGGAAATCTTATATGTAGAGGACTTGAGATTTCATTGATCACATTTGATAATTGAAAAGGGATTCAAAGTTGAGTTAAGGCCGATTTTGAAGCATAATTTGATAGAATTAGATTTATTGGCAATGAAAGACAAGATCATGTGTACTGGCAAAAGCTCAATTATAAAGAAATTAAATTTAGTAAAATAATTTCTAGTCCAAAGGTATGTCATCAATATCTATAGTATGCAGACGATTCCTTTTACTGTGTTAAATTAAATCAATTTATTTGGTCTTATGTGTCAGCCTATCTAATATAGTTCAAAATTTTGCAGTATGCAGGTTCGTATTTTCAAATCTGTAACTACCTATGTCTCGTCTCCAACATGGTTTCTTTTGTTGCATCAAATCTCATTCTGTCCGCATTTATTGCTTCCCCTCTCAAAGTTATCTACTATCTAAGGTATTACTATATTTTATCCCTATTTTTTTGTTTTTACATTTTAGATTGTTTCATGTCCACGGTTAATTTTATTTTTGACGCAGCCCACAGGATCACACAACTCGTGAATTGATGAATTCACGGAAAATGAATCGATGAATTGAAGATACCCAAGTGCCCAAATCCGTTGATCTCTCGAGATATCGGATTCTATCTATCTTCAACACGTTGATCGTGCACGATACTGCGTTAGAAGATCTACGATTCTTCGACGTTGATCTCGCGCACGAGATTCCGTGAATCGGCTTCAAGTTCGTTGATTCGAGCGCACTCGAATATCCGAAGATGGAGAAAGGAGATAACACTCAACTTTCAATTTTAATGGTGGCACAAAGCACAAACCAAATTTTATTCAATATTCAACTTCTTTTACAAATGACAACACACCCCTATTTATAGGGAATAACAACACATACGACTTCAACACAATTACAACACGACTTAACAATCAAATGACTTAACAAACAAACGACTTAACAAACGACTTAACAAACAAGCGACTTAACAAATAAACGACATAACAAATAGTGCGACATAAAAGAAACGACTTAACAACAATACAACACAAGCAAGTAACGACCTAAACAAGCACGGCAGCGACCTAGGCAAGCTTCGGCAGCGACATAAGCAAGCTTCGACAAGCACAACAGCGACATAAGAAACTGGAGCGACATAAGAAACTTTGTGACATAAAGAATATCGTTCGCGACCTAAGAATGTCGTTCACGACCTAAGGATGTTCGCGATTTAGGCTGTCTTCGCGATTTAAGGAGGAGCGAATATGTCGTTCGCGACATTAAGGATCTCGCGACAAGAATCTTCAGCGACCTAGGCTTCGTTCACGACCTAAGGAGGAGCGAGTATGTCGTTCGCGACATAAGGATCTCGCGAACTACTGGAGGAATTCGCGACATAGGGTTTATCGCTACATCGTCTTCGCGACTTAAAGAAGGTTGTTCGCGACCTAGGGTTTCTGCTTGCGACCTACGATTCAGGAAAGCTGGAGTGGCTCGCGACGTAAGGAAATAGCGACATAGGCTGCTGGAGCGATTTCGTTCGCGACCTAAGGAGGAGCGACTTCGACTTAAGGTAAGTCGTTTACCTTTATCTCGCGCTGCATCATCCTCCCCTGGTTGAAAAGAATTCGACCTTGAATTCACGCTCTCCTCTTCTTCGACAAGCTTCTCCCCATAATATGGAATTAAGTGTTTGACATTGAAAACATCAGAAGTATGAACATTTTCCGACAACCTTAACTGATACGCATTATCATTGATCTTCTTCAATATTTCTACTGGACCAATCTTTCGAGCTTTCAACTTGTTGTAAGTTCCAACTGGAAAACGATTTTTCGTCAATACTGCGTAAACAAAATCACCCTCTTTGAAGTCCACACTCCTTCGCTTCTTATCTGCCAATTGCTTATACTTCTCATTTGACTTAAGCAATCGTTCATGAACAATCCTGTGACACTCCTGCAACTCATTCACGAAATCACAAGCTCGTTTAACAACCCCTTTCTGAAGTGGAACTGTCGACAAATCCAACGGTCCCTTCGGAATTGCTGAATATACCACTTGAAATGGACTGAATCCAGTACTCCGATTAATGGCATGATTATGTGCGAATTCTGCCTGACACAATTTCACATCCCAGCTCTTCAAATTATCCTTCACAAGACATCTCAAAAAGTTTTCCAAAGATCTGTTCACCACTTCCATTTGCCCATCCGTTTGTGGATGATAGGCGCTACTAAAATTCAGCTTAGTCCCAACCATCTTCGACAGACTCAACCAGAAATGACTTAGAAATCGAGTATCCCAGTCAGAAACAATAGACTCAGGTAGCCCATGTAGTCGATAAACCTCTTTAAAGAACAATTGAGCAACACAGACTGCATCGGCGGTCTTCTTACAAGCTATGAAATGTGCCATCTTCGAAAATCTATCCACCACAACATATATAGAATCATTCCCTCGTTGAGTTCTTGGTAAACCCAAAATGAAATCCTTGCTAACATCAACCCATGGTCTAGTAGGCACGGGCAATGGCATATACAATCCTGCATTCGTAGCTGCCCCTTTGGAAACTCGACATATGTGACATCTCTGCACAAAACTTTCAACTTCATTCCTCATGGAAGGCCAAAAATATGATTGAGAAATCAACTGCAAGGTACGATCTCTTCCCACATGACCTTCTTCATGCAATTCCTTCACAATCTTCATTCGCAAACTGCACTCTGGTATACACAACCGATTTCCCTTAAATAGAAAACCTTCTACCAACACATACTCATCCGTCCTCCCTTTCTCGACTTCATCCACAATCTTGGCAAAGTAAGGATCCTCAACAAACAAATCTGGAAATACATCAAACCCCGTCACTTCAACTCTCATCGTAGTCAACAAATGATTTCTACTACTCAATGCGTCTGCCACACGATTTGTAACTCCCGACTTATGCTTTACAACAAATGTAAACTGTTGCAAGTATGCGATCCATGAAGCATGCCTGGCTGCAATCTTATCCTGTCCCTGCAAATGTTTCAATGCTTCATGGTCAGTATACAACACAAACTCTTTATGAAACAAATAGTGTCTCCAATGCTTTATGGCTTGGACAATAGCATAGAACTCCAAGTCATAGGTCCTGTATCTTGTCGACTGAAAAATATTACTCATCAACCAACTAGAATCATCCTCATTCTTTGGCGTTAAACAAGACCTCCTCATCATCAAGTTACACCCTTCGTCTCCTGACACAACTTCTTCATTTTCATCAAACTTCGGTGGATGAGAATAATCAATTTCAGCTTCCACATCCTCAAGATCTTTACTCATTCCTTGCCTGGTCAACACAAACAATTCATCACTATTTTTCACCTTTTCAACAGACTCTTCCAAAAATACAAGACTAGTTTCTTCAGGCAGTTCCTCGGAAATCTCATCTTCAAACTCTTCAAATACTTCAACCTCTTTAGGATTCTGAAAATCATAACTTTCTCCAGATTCTATCAACATTGATAATTCATCACTATCTTTCATTTTATTGACGAACTCTTTCAAAGATAATAAACTATCTGATTCTGCCTTCTCTTCTGTTTCATTTTCACTTTGTTCGGGCTTCTCGGAAACTAAGGAATTTACACTTGGCTGGCTCTCATCCATAAGCTTAGGTGTTAAGCAAAAATCCCTCATCATCAAGTTATTTCCCTCAACTCCGAACACAATTTCTTCTTCCATACTATCGACATCAATCTTTGGCGGTGAAGAGTAATCAACTTCTACATCCACATACTTTGACGTTGAATAAAATCCCATCAACAAATTACATTCATCGTTCTCTAACTCGACCTCTTCATCTTCGTTGTCAAACTTTGGTGGTAATTCTTCGAACAATTCCGTAGGACCGACCTCTTCAAACTCTTCTAACATTGGTTTAACCTCCTCAGGAGTTTTAAGCTCTTCAGTTGCCTCATACCTAACCAATGATTTGGCACTACCTTCCGCTTCTTCAACACTTTCACTGAAAGATAATGTACTAGTCGGTTCCTCTTCCTTTTCCGGCTCGCTTTCAGTAGAATCATCCACATTCTCGTTTTCACATTCTTCTATAACTAAGGTTTTCTTCTGGGACTCCGTACATTCAATACTTCTATGGTCAGACTCCTGATAATGATAGCGCTTAATTCGGTCATCAATATTTGCCTTAGTGATTCCATGTACAACTGGTTCGTTGACTCTCTTAGAAACATTTATACTGCAATTAACACCTTTATTCTGATTGCTGGGGCTTGTAACCACACCCTTTCCTCGACTCCCTTGACTCAACTTCTGCAACTGTTGGTTCATACGAGCTTGATAATTGTAGGGTAAGACATTTTCCTTCATCATCCTTTTCATCTTATCCCACGTGACAACTTTGGATTTCCTCATTCTCTCTCTGGTTGATTTAGTTTGTTGCCATCAATTCATAGCTCTTCCTCTCAGTCTTGTATGATGATGACGATTAACTCTTCTTGGAGGCATTGTCAAATCTTCAACAAATTCAAACACACAAACTTCAAATCTCAAAACTTCACACCCAACAAACTTGGAAAAGTTCGTCTCCTTGCTCTGATACCAAATGACGCAGCCCACAGGATCAAACAACTCACGAATTGATGAATTCGCGGAAAATGAATCGATGAAACAAAATGAATTGATGAATTGAAGATACCCAAGTGCCCAAATCCATTGATCTCTCGAGATACCGGATTCTATCTATCTTCAACACGTTGATCACGCACAATATCGCGTTAGAAGATCTACGATTCTTCGACGTTGATCTCGTGCACGAGATTCCGTGAATCGGCTTCAAGTTCGTTGATTCGAGCGCACTCGAATATCCGAAGATGGAGAAAGGAGATAACACTCAACTTCCAATTTTAATGGTGGCACAAAGCACAAACCAAATTTTATTCAATATTCAACTTCTTTTACAAATGACAACACACCCCTATTTATAGGGAATTACAACACATACGACTTCAACACGACTACAACACGACTTAACAATCAAACGACTTAACAAACAAACGACTTAACAAACGACTTAACAAACAAGCGACTTAACAAACAAACGACATAACAAATAGTGCGACATAAAAGAAACGACTTAACAACAATACAACACAAGCAAGTAACGACCTAAACAAGCACGGCAGCGACCTAAGCAAGCTTCGGCAGCGACATAAGCAAGCTTCGACAAGCACGACAGCGACATAAGAAACTGGAGCGACATAAGAAACTTTGCGACCTAAAGAATGTCGTTCGCGACCTAAGAATGTCGTTCACGACCTAAGGATGTTCGCGATTTAGGTTGTCTTCGCGATTTAAGGAGGAGCAAATATGTCGTTCGCGACATTAAGGATCTCGTGACAAGAATCTTCAGCGACCTAGGCTTCGTTTGCGACCTAAGGAGGAGCGAGTATGTCGTTCGCGACATAAGGATCTCACGACCTACTGGAGGAATTCGCGACATAGGGTTTATTGCTACATCGACTTCGCGACTTAAGGAAGGTTGTTCGCGACCTAGGGTTTCTGCTTGCGACCTACGATTCAGGAAAGCTGGAGTGGCTCGCGACCTAAGGAAATCGCGACAAAGGCTGTTGGAGCGATTCCGTTCGCGACCTAAGGAGGAGCGGCTTCGACTTAAGGTAAGTCGTTCACCTTTATCTCGTGCTGCATCAATTTTCAAGATTGTTTTTACCTTTTATGCTCATTACTCTATTCATGCTGCGTATATTTGACATAATTTCTCATCAAATTGTTGATTTCATAGAAAAAAAGAGCCTGTTCCTGAATTTTTGAACGCTTAGATCATAAGTTCGCATTGTTATGATTCAAAACTTCAATATAAATTTATGTTAATTACACATGCAAGTTTTGACTGGACTGACTCGTTATGATCATAATTCACTATTAAACTAAAAATGTAATTTTTTTACTAAATTACTAAATTCATGTACTGTAGCTTGGTATCCTACGTAGATTGATAATAAAAAGTCGAAAATTATTTTCTCTTCTTAATTCCCAATCTACAGAAAAATCAAATCTACAATGTCCAACCATGAATGTGACGACCCGGAATTTTTGAGCATTTGAAATTGGAATATTTAATCAATTTTAAATATTCAGATATTAATTATTAACTTAAATTTCAAATATCACTGTTTATTGGGTGATTTAATTATTAAATTAAATTTATTTGAAGTTGGATAAAATAGTAAATCTGGTATTCTAAGCCAATTAAAAATATTTTAAAGGCTTAGAAAATTCATATTAATGATGCTGAAGATAATAGAACTTTTAGAATTGAATTTAAAAGTGTTTTGTTCAGTTTTGAAAACGTATCGTTTAAATTGAATTTAAAAATAGCCTTTCGAGGCACAGTTTCGGAATTCGACGAAACCAGTTCCATTGGATCCGTAATATTATTTTATTATCGAATTTCAAATTTCGTATTTATCGGAGTTAGGGTGTGAGTGTACGATATATAAACGCGCTGGAAATTTATTGATCATAATCTAATGAAATTTAATTTATTTGGTCAAGCTTCTCTAATACGCCATCTCATATTCGTTTTAACACGTTACCCTTATCTTCCATCGTACACTTCTCGTTCCTTCTAAAATTTGCCTGTTCCTTCCTCGTTTATTTCAATCAATTTCAGTCATTATCAAACGAGAAAAAAATGGTTGAGAATAGAACATAATAAGGTCATGTACGTTATTCTTTCTTCCATAGCTCATTCTCATTTCAGAATTGAGCTGTGCCCTCGTTTAATTTTGAAATCTAGCGTTTAAGCCTTCATTCTCGAAATCTTTTGAAGCCGAGTTCTGTTCGATTCATCTAGGCAGCAGTATTGAGATGTATGGCTCAGGTCAAGATTTGCCTCGAGGGTTGCGATCGATAGGGACGCTCGCGAAATGGTAACGGAGGGGATCGCGACGACGCATCTGGGTTGCGTTCGTCGAGGGCAGAGGCGTGTGTGGCGAATCGCATGGAGGCATCGAAATCTGGGTGAGATGGGGTTTTGAAGTCGCGATGTTGAGGGGTTGGGTTCGAGTTCGCGTGCTGGAGACAAGCTAGTTGCGTGTGGCGATGATGCAACGTTGATCTCATGCTCGGTGACGTCGCAAGGCTGGATTTTCATTTCGGTAAGGCAGAGGTATTCGTTTTCTAATTAATTTCTCAGTTAAATTTTATTTTATTTGGATAATATAGAAGAAAATTATTATGTAGTTAAGATGATTAATTTATCTAATTAGCTTATTCAATTATTTTAGTTATTAAAAATAATTTATTAAAGGAGGATGAGTTTAAATAAAATTGTTAGTTAACTAAATTAATAAATGGCAATTAATTGTTCGATTAATTCGAATATTAATAGAATCGTCTAATATTTATTCAAGGTCAAAATCCAAAAGGGGACAACTCGAGAATGGATTGTGTTGTAAAACAAAACCCAAGGTGAGTTAATCTCACTCATCTGGCTTATTTTAAATTTAAACAGTTGAATTTAAATATTTGGGTGAATGTTTGCATTGTTTGGATATGCTATATTATATACAGTAGTATATACCAATATATATATATTGGCATATGTATATATTGGAGTTGTTGATATTCCCGCATTATATAGCAGATGAGACCCTATGCGCCGCATAATAGCGGATGATTTTATATTAAACCCATATACCGCGATATTCCACCTCGAAGTGGAATTGGTATTGTGCTAACATCTGTGGATGCAGGGAAACAGGTTGGAGGGATCCAACTGGATTCCTCAAAATATTTAATTTTGTTTAAATATTCTGTGATATGATTGTTGATATCCTGTGATGATTTATATTGGATAAACTGGTTGGATTGAATTTCCCAGTATAATGAGTTATCAAAAGCAATTGAATTGGATTTTTGGAAAGAAATAAAAGAGTAAAATTCAAGTTAAATAATTCTAGTGAATTCGAATAAATTAAATAAGGAATTGTAAAAGAAATAAAGAAATTTCTAAATTCGAACAAATATGGGAAAAGAAGATTTTGAATTTAACAGGGAAGAAATAAATCTTTAACTAAAGTGATATTATTTAAAAATATAAAAGAATTGATTTTATTGAAATTTAAAGATTTAATTTAATTAAAATATTAATTGAAGAAGTTTGGAAATCCGAAATTGGTATTTTAGTTAAAAAGGGTTTTAACTCATAATAAAGAAATAAAAGATGAAAGTTAATGTATTTGAAATAATGGAAGTAAATAGGGAAATTTATTTCAAGGTTAAGTAAAATGGAAATCAATTGGAAATTGATTTAAGTGTTTAAAAACTTGGATTTTTAAAAGAGAAATGAGATTTTGGAGATATAAACTGGGTTTATAAAGTAAAATGGAATATCAGAGGATATTTGAAATATAAATTCAAGGAGGGAATTTATAAAGGGAATATGAATTGGTTTAAAATAAATGTTGATTTATTATTAAAAGATGGGAATGAGAAGTGTATTTCTCTGGATTGCCAAGTACGTTTTTCCAAGGCAATTTTAAATATAAGTTAAAAGTTCTAATTGTGTTTTAAAAAGCATATTTTAGAAAATTTATTATTTCTAAATGTTAAAGCCTAAAGTAAGATTTTCAAAATCTATTATTGTAGTAATTATATAAAAGTGATTTGGTATTATGTTTTAAAAAGAGAAATTTAGTTTATATTTGTAAAGTGGTTTCATTTTAAATATTCCTTAAGTATATATTTTGTTAAGGTATTAAAGAAGTTTTTAAATTTCAATATTATAAAGTATATTTATAGTAAAGTGCTTTTAAATTATTTTTAAATCTAAAGTATTTTGTACTTGGTGTTTCAGAGAAATAATTATTGGGAAATGTATTCCGTAAGCGGAAACTGTTTGAAATTGTTTTCAAAAGGAGTTTGAAAATAGAAATATATCTTGGAAAGATATTTGGGCAAATAAATAATGTGGGAAATTATTTATTGTGTGATGGTTGCTTGTGGATGTTAATTGATAGTTAAATAACCGACTATCAATATTGGCCAAATGCGTTGATCGTTTCGAAGAGACCGGGATCGAGTTTCCGTATACCGGGATTCTAGGTCTGGAGACTCGAATACCACTTCGATCCGGTTTGTACGTTTCGTGTAACGTGTTCGAAGTCGAAGATGGAGCAGTGAAGTGCAAGGGCTAGTCGCTACTAATCCTGAGGATATTTCCAAAATGGATGTAGTAGGAATAGTGCCTTCGGTTCCGTTCGAACCCGGGACGGACTTGTATGGACGAATGCTTTCGTGACATCGTCAGGTGGACGATGGGCATTCTAAGGGATATGTTCTGAAAAGGTATCGTTTAGCCTCGAGCCTCATCAACCGGGAATGACTGAAAATCAGGGGTTATGCAGCAAGGCTTCGTGGGTAGCACCCACTTGAGAGTAAGGTCATCCCTGTCTAGATGTCCCTTTTATTTCGGCTTAGTGGTGCGGTTGCTGATCCCAACCGTGGGGTGATTTTACTTGGAATTATCCAGTAAGGGATGATTCCGGTCTTGTGTTGCAGGGGAGCGGGCGTACTCCTGGGTACTGTGATCTAGGCCACGTACTGTGACAGGTGGTACCCCAGTGCCTAGTCATTCGTTGGAAATCCATTCTCCCTACGTGCCTTGTACGGTATTTGTTTGTATACCTAGTATGCTGGAATTTAATCATGTAACAATTTCAGCTATTTTAATAAGTATTTGTGAATAGACACTATTATAATATCAGAGGATTTTTATAAAAAGTGTTTTAGCTATCGTAAGGTAAAAACCCGACATGTTTATTTGTGGCGTGGTCTTACGAGATGCTTTTATTTTCAAAAGGATTTTTGAAACTTTAATAATCAATTGAGTGTGATTTTCTCACGCTGGTATTCCAGACTGACTCGGGTATTGTTTTATATGATGCTCGGGTCAGATCGAGATAAACAGGTTCAGATTGTAGCTGTGGAGCTCAGGAGACGAGCTGGATGGCGATACGTACTTCCGTATTTGTTTATTGTTCCGCTGTGTATTTGGATGCATATCATTGATGTGATGAACTCTGATGATGTATTCTGTAAATATATTGTATAAACAGATATATTTTTCTGTTTGAGTAAAGATCTGTTTTATATATATTATATTTTATTCCGCTGCGATGTGAGATTCTGTTGTTGATTTTCTGTTTCTTCTTCTTCTACCTCTTCTTCTTTAACATAAATGGTTCGATTTTCCGGGACTGGAAACTCGGGTCGTTACAGTGGTATCAGAGCTTAGGCTGGCGACAACCTTGGCTCTGGTGGGAATTTTGAGTGTATAAATAAATATGAGCGCGTATTTGTTAGTGAATATAAAATGATTTTATATTGTGTTGGCTGGTTTATTGAGTAGTTTATGGATTCTGGTCGATGTGTGGGACGCCACAATATTGATAGGAATCTCTAAACACTTGTATAGAACAATTCGACACAGTATTGTTTTAAAGTAGGGTAAATGAAATAATTTTACCCAAATTATTTTTGTATAAAAAGAAACGTTTTGTAAACTATTCTAGTTAATATATATGGTTGTTTGGATGTTAGAAGTGATAATATGGAATTATTATCATTAATATATGGAAACTTAACTAGAAATTGAAATTTATAACCAAAGCAAAGAATAAAATTTTATAATAAAATAAAATTTGAGATATAGATTACAAATGTAATTTATAAAATTGAAATAAACTTCATATACAAATGAGATTTGTACTTTAAAATAGAATTCCAGAGAAATGTGGAAAATAAATCGGAATGGATTTTAAGTTTGGAATTTTGGGAAAGGTTTGAAATTCCTTGAGATTTGGAAATAGTTTTCAAAGAGTTTGAGGAAATAATAAGTGGTATTATTTCAGGAATATTTTGAGTTGAGTTTGGAATCTGGAAAGATTTGAAATTTAAAAATATTTGAAATGGTTTAAAGAGATAAAAGCATTTAACTCTCTTTCGGTCGCTGGAAAATAACTTCGGTGATGACTGCAGCATCATCGATGTTCATTTTCGAGTTTCTAGGAGAGAAATTGTTACCGAGTTGTTTGAAATGGGATTTGTTTGCGAACTGGATTTGGTTTTGAAAATTCAAAGGAATAGTTGAATTGCCAAAGAATTTTGGGATATAGTTGATTTCAAAGGGAATTTTGAAATTTTGAAAATTTGTAAAGCTCTGGAACTTTATTTAAAATGTTTATGGGATAATGAATAAATTTTGGACACTTACAAAATTTGAAGTAAGTAAGGAAATGAAAATAAGTTAGAATATAAGCTAATTAATTGTAGTAAATTAAAAGAAGTAAACAAATAGAGGGTAAGTAAATTGGGGAACTTATAGAAACTTACAAAATTGAATTGTAATAAAATGGATGTATGGATATAAAGAAGTTGTGACTTATAAATTTAGAAGTGGGATAAATAAGCCAAAATAAAATTGTTTTGTATTTTGGGAAATGGATAAAAATCAAATATTGGGTAAAGTTAGAGTAAATTATTTGATTAATTAATGGAATATGGAAATGAAACTCGAATTGGTTAATTAAAATTTGAATCGTGAATAAGTGATAAAATTTTAAAGTGAAGCTTGAGTTATAAATGTAAACCTAACTTGAAATAGCAAGTGAATTAAAAATGAATTGCTGTTGAATGGAATTGAATTAAAATAAGAATGATTTGTATTGCAAATAAAATTCTAGTGAGTAGAAATAAAGTGAAGTGGCTTTATTATTGAAATAATCAGTCGAAAGTAAATAGAAATGTGAAATAAGTTTGAAATGGATTGAATGAGTACTAATTGAATTAAATTAGTAAAATAAAATGGAATTGATTGATAAAAGTAAATAAATTGATTTTTGGAATCATTTAAAATGAATATGGGTTTGTTTGGGTTAAAGGTGAATTGAATATAAGCAATGAAGTGTAAACCATTTAAATGGAACGAAATAAGAATGTATTGAAAGTGATGGTGGGTGAATGAATTGAAAGCATTTAAATTTGTGTTGGAACCTTATAAATTCGACTTGGAGTATTAACACATTAAATATAAGTGGAAATGTGTTAAACAAAAATGAAAATTTGAATTAAAATAGTGATGGCTTGTATTGCAAACGAAAATTCAAGTGGGTATGAATGAAAATGGCCTTGGATATTATTCAATGAACGGAATATTGAATTTAGAATTAAAAAGGGACAAATTGAATGAATTGGTGCAAACTGCAATGAAAATGAACTTAAGTTGTTAACTTAAGTAAATGTTGGATGAAGACTGTACTCAAATCGAGGTTGTTGAAATCAATTGAGAATTAATTATTGAATGAAATAGCCTGGATTGTTTTCGAGCTAAATAAATGGATGTGAATAAATTAAATGGAATGGGTTGAGTACTGTTTGGAAAAAAAAAATGGGAATAAGGGTCGAAACATTTCATATGTGCTTATGGAAGTATATAACATGCATTGTTTGTAGAATCCATGTTTTAGCAATTTAAATTTTAGTGAAATGTAAATAAACTTTGTATATTTGGCACTTACATGTTGTAATTGAGTTAGTACAGGTTCAGGGAAGCCGATTGGCTGAATCTGATGGCACAACATGCTAAAATAAATAACCGCTTTGCTTTAAAAATGCTAAAATAAGGTACGCTTACGCAAAAAGTCAAAATAGGAGATATGAACTGCATATATTGATATATATTGTGATTTCCGGCCTGAGGCCGATGTATATATATATTTGTGCATCCTGCGATATCGCAGAAGTCCCTCCATACAAGGGAGACTTTGCCAAAATTTTCCGTAAATTTTGGGAGTTAGAAAATTTTTGAAAATTTTTGGAAATTTTCACTAACAACAAATGAATTAAAATTTGTTAAACAAATAAGGTTGAAACTGAGTATTGAAATCCATTTAAAATGTGAAAGTAAAGTAAGTGAAATCGAAGGAACTAACGAAAGTAAAGCTTGCAAACAAACTTTTAATTGAGATTTAGTAAGTGCAACTAATTCAATATTCAAAGTGGAAGATAAATTGAATTCAAGTGGAAATGTAAACGCAAAAGTGGATAGAAATGGATAGGAACTTCAATAGTGAAGTGAAAATAAGTATAAGAAGTATATAAAATGTTTATATTGGACTTAAGAAATGAATGGTGAATTCTTAAGTAAATTTGGTAAGGAGGAAAATTATTCTAGGTGAATAATTGAATGACGATTAAAATATGAAGATGTGAATGGGATAAGTGTGAATAAGAGAATAACTATCAAATGAATGTGAATAAAAAGGAAATTGATATAATTGATAATCAATTGGAATTTATACGTAAGATGTACGTATATTATTTTATTCGCATAGCTATTTGATCCGGATTCGAGCACAGAATTTCGAGATAGATATATCGATCCGAGTTGGAATTTTTCACTCGATTTTCAACGGCGAGCCTGGATATGGATTGTTGATTGATTCTGGATATTCTCTATCATAGTTTGTGGCTATGCAAGGAGAATGACGGTTTCTGATCAAGAAACCAGATCTGAGTCCGCACTAGGAAGTCGGGGGGACAATACTAGTTCGGAAGTGAAATTGTGTGATCGATTGAGCGATCGAATGTAATATTGCGTACGGGTAATATATGTGCATCGTACGGACTTAAGTAAAGCAAATATTTGAAAATTTGTAAAGGAAAGTATAAAATGACTTTGGAATTGTGAGTGAATATTATTGCTTAGTAGAATATACAGGTGTATAAAAGCAATGGATAAATTGGGATTTTTGATTTTAGAAGATAAAATTTAATGGCCCGACAAAAAGGTATGTATTTGAATTTCTATATGAAATTTGATTGGGTTTTTGATCCAGCCACTTGGCCTTTTGTTTTCTTTTTGAAATTGGGAGGCCGTAGAGCCATTTTGTAGTAGTACCGAGCTAGCCACGCAAAGGAGACGCTGGCGAAATTTTTCAGAAATTTAGGGAGTTAGGAAAATTTCGAGAAAATTTTGATAATTCAAAATTTGAATTCAAATTTAAATTTGAACTGATAAGAAAGATAATATTGTTTGGGACTTAGGAGTAAGTTTGAAAGGTTAGAAAGAGGGATAATGTATCTCTATTAAAGGATTTGTTTTCGGAGATGGTTAAAACTATTTGGGTTAAGGAAATAGTTAATGGGGATTGAATCATTCCTCTTAACTAGTAATTTCGGGGACGAAATTCTTTTAAGGAGGGAGGAATGTGACGACCCGGAATTTTTGAGCATTTGAAATTGGAATATTTAATCAATTTTAAATATTCAGATATTAATTATTAACTTAAATTTCAAATATCACTGTTTATTGGGTGATTTAATTATTAAATTAAATTTATTTGAAGTTGGATAAAATAGTAAATCTGGTATTCTAAGCCAATTAAAAATATTTTAAAGGCTTAGAAAATTCATATTAATGATGCTGAAGATAATAGAACTTTTAGAATTGAATTTAAAAGTGTTTTGTTCAGTTTTGAAAACGTATCGTTTAAATTGAATTTAAAAATAGCCTTTCGAGGCACAGTTTCGGAATTCGACGAAACCAGTTCCATTGGATCCGTAATATTATTTTATTATCGAATTTCAAATTTCGTATTTATCGGAGTTAGGGTGTGAGTGTACGATATATAAACGCGCTGGAAATTTATTGATCATAATCTAATGAAATTTAATTTATTTGGTCAAGCTTCTCTAATACGCCATCTCATATTCGTTTTAACACGTTACCCTTATCTTCCATCGTACACTTCTCGTTCCTTCTAAAATTTGCCTGTTCCTTCCTCGTTTATTTCAATCAATTTCAGTCATTATCAAACGAGAAAAAAATGGTTGAGAATAGAACATAATAAGGTCATGTACGTTATTCTTTCTTCCATAGCTCATTCTCATTTCAGAATTGAGCTGTGCCCTCGTTTAATTTTGAAATCTAGCGTTTAAGCCTTCATTCTCGAAATCTTTTGAAGCCGAGTTCTGTTCGATTCATCTAGGCAGCAGTATTGAGATGTATGGCTCAGGTCGAGATTTGCCTCGAGGGTTGCGATCGATAGGGACGCTCGCGAAATGGTAACGGAGGGGATCGCGACGACGCATCTGGGTTGCGTTCGTCGAGGGCAGAGGCGTGTGTGGCGAATCGCATGGAGGCATCGAAATCTGGGTGAGATGGGGTTTTGAAGTCGCGATGTTGAGGGGTTGGGTTCGAGTTCGCGTGCTGGAGACAAGCTAGTTGCGTGTGGCGATGATGCAACGTTGATCTCATGCTCGGTGACGTCGCAAGGCTGGATTTTCATTTCGGTAAGGCAGAGGTATTCGTTTTCTAATTAATTTCTCAGTTAAATTTTATTTTATTTGGATAATATAGAAGAAAATTATTATGTAGTTAAGATGATTAATTTATCTAATTAGCTTATTCAATTATTTTAGTTATTAAAAATAATTTATTAAAGGAGGATGAGTTTAAATAAAATTGTTAGTTAACTAAATTAATAAATGGCAATTAATTGTTCGATTAATTCGAATATTAATAGAATCGTCTAATATTTATTCAAGGTCAAAATCCAAAAGGGGACAACTCGAGAATGGATTGTGTTGTAAAACAAAACCCAAGGTGAGTTAATCTCACTCATCTGGCTTATTTTAAATTTAAACAGTTGAATTTAAATATTTGGGTGAATGTTTGCATTGTTTGGATATGCTATATTATATACAGTAGTATATACCAATATATATATATTGGCATATGTATATATTGGAGTTGTTGATATTCCCGCATTATATAGCAGATGAGACCCTATGCGCCGCATAATAGCGGATGATTTTATATTAAACCCATATACCGCGATATTCCACCTCGAAGTGGAATTGGTATTGTGCTAACATCTGTGGATGCAGGGAAACAGGTTGGAGGGATCCAACTGGATTCCTCAAAATATTTAATTTTGTTTAAATATTCTGTGATATGATTGTTGATATCCTGTGATGATTTATATTGGATAAACTGGTTGGATTGAATTTCCCAGTATAATGAGTTATCAAAAGCAATTGAATTGGATTTTTGGAAAGAAATAAAAGAGTAAAATTCAAGTTAAATAATTCTAGTGAATTCGAATAAATTAAATAAGGAATTGTAAAAGAAATAAAGAAATTTCTAAATTCGAACAAATATGGGAAAAGAAGATTTTGAATTTAACAGGGAAGAAATAAATCTTTAACTAAAGTGATATTATTTAAAAATATAAAAGAATTGATTTTATTGAAATTTAAAGATTTAATTTAATTAAAATATTAATTGAAGAAGTTTGGAAATCCGAAATTGGTATTTTAGTTAAAAAGGGTTTTAACTCATAATAAAGAAATAAAAGATGAAAGTTAATGTATTTGAAATAATGGAAGTAAATAGGGAAATTTATTTCAAGGTTAAGTAAAATGGAAATCAATTGGAAATTGATTTAAGTGTTTAAAAACTTGGATTTTTAAAAGAGAAATGAGATTTTGGAGATATAAACTGGGTTTATAAAGTAAAATGGAATATCAGAGGATATTTGAAATATAAATTCAAGGAGGGAATTTATAAAGGGAATATGAATTGGTTTAAAATAAATGTTGATTTATTATTAAAAGATGGGAATGAGAAGTGTATTTCTCTGGATTGCCAAGTACGTTTTTCCAAGGCAATTTTAAATATAAGTTAAAAGTTCTAATTGTGTTTTAAAAAGCATATTTTAGAAAATTTATTATTTCTAAATGTTAAAGCCTAAAGTAAGATTTTCAAAATCTATTATTGTAGTAATTATATAAAAGTGATTTGGTATTATGTTTTAAAAAGAGAAATTTAGTTTATATTTGTAAAGTGGTTTCATTTTAAATATTCCTTAAGTATATATTTTGTTAAGGTATTAAAGAAGTTTTTAAATTTCAATATTATAAAGTATATTTATAGTAAAGTGCTTTTAAATTATTTTTAAATCTAAAGTATTTTGTACTTGGTGTTTCAGAGAAATAATTATTGGGAAATGTATTCCGTAAGCGGAAACTGTTTGAAATTGTTTTCAAAAGGAGTTTGAAAATAGAAATATATCTTGGAAAGATATTTGGGCAAATAAATAATGTGGGAAATTATTTATTGTGTGATGGTTGCTTGTGGATGTTAATTGATAGTTAAATAACCGACTATCAATATTGGCCAAATGCGTTGATCGTTTCGAAGAGACCGGGATCGAGTTTCCGTATACCGGGATTCTAGGTCTGGAGACTCGAATACCACTTCGATCCGGTTTGTACGTTTCGTGTAACGTGTTCGAAGTCGAAGATGGAGCAGTGAAGTGCAAGGGCTAGTCGCTACTAATCCTGAGGATATTTCCAAAATGGATGTAGTAGGAATAGTGCCTTCGGTTCCGTTCGAACCCGGGACGGACTTGTATGGACGAATGCTTTCGTGACATCGTCAGGTGGACGATGGGCATTCTAAGGGATATGTTCTGAAAAGGTATCGTTTAGCCTCGAGCCTCATCAACCGGGAATGACTGAAAATCAGGGGTTATGCAGCAAGGCTTCGTGGGTAGCACCCACTTGAGAGTAAGGTCATCCCTGTCTAGATGTCCCTTTTATTTCGGCTTAGTGGTGCGGTTGCTGATCCCAACCGTGGGGTGATTTTACTTGGAATTATCCAGTAAGGGATGATTCCGGTCTTGTGTTGCAGGGGAGCGGGCGTACTCCTGGGTACTGTGATCTAGGCCACGTACTGTGACAGGTGGTACCCCAGTGCCTAGTCATTCGTTGGAAATCCATTCTCCCTACGTGCCTTGTACGGTATTTGTTTGTATACCTAGTATGCTGGAATTTAATCATGTAACAATTTCAGCTATTTTAATAAGTATTTGTGAATAGACACTATTATAATATCAGAGGATTTTTATAAAAAGTGTTTTAGCTATCGTAAGGTAAAAACCCGACATGTTTATTTGTGGCGTGGTCTTACGAGATGCTTTTATTTTCAAAAGGATTTTTGAAACTTTAATAATCAATTGAGTGTGATTTTCTCACGCTGGTATTCCAGACTGACTCGGGTATTGTTTTATATGATGCTCGGGTCAGATCGAGATAAACAGGTTCAGATTGTAGCTGTGGAGCTCAGGAGACGAGCTGGATGGCGATACGTACTTCCGTATTTGTTTATTGTTCCGCTGTGTATTTGGATGCATATCATTGATGTGATGAACTCTGATGATGTATTCTGTAAATATATTGTATAAACAGATATATTTTTCTGTTTGAGTAAAGATCTGTTTTATATATATTATATTTTATTCCGCTGCGATGTGAGATTCTGTTGTTGATTTTCTGTTTCTTCTTCTTCTACCTCTTCTTCTTTAACATAAATGGTTCGATTTTCCGGGACTGGAAACTCGGGTCGTTACAATGAATTTGAATTTGATACCAACATTGTAATCTGAACTTGGTATTGCCCTCTTTTTAGTTTTCTGTAACGACCCGATATTTTGGACCATTCACATCCATTATAAGTGTATATGTAGACACTCATGCCGGAATTGAATTGCTCAAAATACCGCGTTGTTAATTTAAATTTGGCAAAACTGAATATATACAGTAAATAAAATAATCACAGATCACAGACACAGAGTAATAAATGCAGCGGAAATAAAAGAGATAGTAGTTCATGAAGCTACTATATAAATGTATAAGTTACATCAGTGTTAAACCAGATACAACGGAAGAGTAATACGATACATCAGATACAAATCAGAATACATCACTGGAATCATCGAAAACTGAAAGCAGAATAGATGGCTGGATCTTCAAGCAAAGCTCCAACTTCAAAGGTGAGTCTCGAATACTGGTACACTCAGTCTGACCCGAGCGTAAAGCAAAAACACAAGACACTCGAGTCAGGATTAACATTCTTATATTAATAAATCCAACTCAAGTGAAATAGCAATTGAAATACAAGTAACTCAAAGGATGTTGGAATAACCATCCTTTAAGGATCCGTTAAACTATCTACTATGTAGTAATATACGCTAGTAGATAATGTCTATCAGTAATATAAGGTATCAAAATAGTGTTAAAGCGTTACCATTATCCCCCTTAACACATTTTTATAAGCGTCATAGTCTATACAGCACTGTAAACTCCACCGTAAACTAGTAGGCTATTAGGGAGTACTCCATAGGTATAACACAAAACAATTTCGTAGTGGTCGCGAATATGGGAATACAAGTATGACAAGGCACATGAGGCAATACCCAAGGTAGTGATACTACCGTTTGCCTGATCCGGACTGGTGAGAACGCATCGCCGCAGCGATCGCAACACCGCGAAACAACACTCCCAAAATCAAGGGTGCACCAATCGACAACAAGTAATGAGTAGTTCGAAGAAGTGTGTTCGCTTGAGGTAGCTGACCTCCATTTGGCCCGGCATGGCTCCTGTTTTAGTCATTTCCAATTTGACACAAGTGTCAAGGCTATCCATTATCGTTCTCTTTCTTCAGTCATCACGTACATCATCCAACCACTTCATTCTGGATCACACTCCGCGTGTAGTTATTAAAGTGGTTTTCGGTTTAGACAGAGAGTATGTCCATAACCGATTCCGGTCTCTTTAATAACTTTCGTAATTATTACACCGATTGGTCGTTTAATATATTTCAAAACCAAATCAAATTCAATTTCAAATAGAATTCGTAAATCAACATTTCACTTGTCTTTCAAAAACCAATTTCCATACTTTACGTTTCAAAACTTCCAAATTTCCATTTCAAAATCTTATAATACAATTTCAAATTTTATTTAAAACAATTCAAATATTGATTCAAGTTCGTATATAAGTTTCATTCCGAAATCATTTAAATTAATTTAATTTAACATTCAAATCAGTTTAACTTCATTGATCAATTTCATTAAATATTCGTTAAGTAAATTTGTCATTCAAAACAATTTTTATTTAATTTCCAATTCATTAAATCTATTATTTAAATTTAACTTCATTATATCAAAACTCACAAATTTGAATTAAATTAAATTAAATTCATCAACTCAATTTCTTTAAATTTCAAGTCTTACATTAATTTCAATAAATCGCATTTTATTTCTTATTAAAGAAATTCAATTTCACTTATTTACTTACTTAAATAATTTTCCAAAACTTAATTAATAAAGAAAACTCAATTTCATTTATTTACGAAGTAAATTCACTTATTCAAAAGTCCAATTTTTCTTATTAAAGAATTCAATTCAATTTAATCATTAAATAATTCAATCTTATTTAATTATTAAATAATTCAAAACTTAATTATTAAATAATTTCAAAGTTTAATAATTTCAAACTTAATTATAATTTCAAACTTAATTCAATCATTTCTCAAATTAAACAACATTCTTTTATCAATTACATTGTTAATATTTTGTTTCAGATTATTACATATTAACATTTTCCTTTCATAAAAATTCAAATTTCAACTTCATTTCATAACCATATTATTTATTCAAATAAAATCTTCATTTATTTTTAAATCAAATTATTGACCAATCGGGTTTTTATTTAATTCTCTATCCTAGGTCAAAGTTCAATTTGGGTATTTATCATTTCAACCCGATTCCAATTTAATTCAAAATCAAAACATAGCAAAGGGAACTTGCAGTGTGATAACTGGGATGGTGTCAAAGTAAATAAACAAGCAATAACAACAATCAATATCAATCCAATAATCAATTTAAATAATCCCGAAATAACCGTATTAATTCGCATTGTTATTTGTACGAATTAATATTATTATTTCTAGAATCTACACTATCATTTCATGTAGATTAAAGATTATTACATTACGGTTTTCACTTGTCATTCAATTTCAATTTTTACACTACAACAATTAATCCAATATACGTCGATGGTTCTATGTGTAATTATCATTATTCTACATGTCAATTGATTTAACAATTAAAGGGGTCATATTCACTAATCAAATTTAACATATAAATCAGTTTTAAAATTGTTAACTATCCTATATCCATTTCAATTTTGCATACTATTTATCATTTATCACTAACAATTTAACGTCCAATATAACATCAACAATCAATCAATTATCAGCCAAACTGTATTATCATCACATAAGTAATTAACAGATAATGGTGTCAGATGTCACAGGTGAACTGATACAGGCAATAACATATATAACAGTGTAATTAACTAACATCAGCATATTTCAATTGCCGTTTCAATTGAAATCAAATTTAATAAATAAAAGAACGTTAATTGTGAGTGATTGCTCACCTTTCGAGGCTAGATAGATTCGACAATGAAGTTGAGTTATGAATTGCAAGTACGACTTCCGAAATAAAGCTAGATTGGCACAAGTCGACGATCAAAGCTGAACAAGAGGAATAGACGAATTTAAATCAAAACATGATCGATGAAGGTGACTGAAATAAGTGGTCTTATATATATATAACTATACCTAACCATAAATCACAAAAAGATTTTATATATTTTAAATTATATATATGGTTTCCAAAATCATTATTTCAAATTAAATTTAATAAATTAAAGTCCAACATATATATATATATATATATATATAGATCGAATCAATACATTAAAACTAAAAAGTTTTTTTTATTATATAAATATAATTTACTTCGCTTGAAAATCATATACGGTTAATAAAACTTACATTTACAAAATAAGGCTTATATATAAATTTAAACAAACCCAAACTGTTATATAGTTATCAAAACATATTATCCAAAAAAACAAACATATATATGTATGACTCTCGAACAGCTGTACTACATATAATATGCTTTATATAATATAAATAGCTCACACATCCCCAACATATAAATGTAACTAACCCTGTTCCAAAATGTAACATACTTTAAAATATCCACTTGCTGCTCAAATAGACAACATGCGTGAAAAAAATTATTTCTCAAAATTTAAATAGCTATCAACTTAAATCATAATAATAATAATAATAATAATAATAACGACCAAATGAAATTACTCAAACTATACACTGTTATATTTAAGTAAAATTTTAAAACATACCCATTTTATTATTAAATGTAAACATATCAGCAAGCCATTAAGTACTTGTAAATAAACTTACTTTATTACTATGTATACATATACAGTATTGTAATAAAATGGGAAAATCACATATAAATGTATATTTTTTGACGTACTATTGTAGATATAATAAAATATATATATATATATACTGTAACAAATACCGATACAGCCATCGACTATTTTATTATTGATATATATCATAACACAAACCCAGAAAACTATAGTTATAAACTTATACATATATAAGCAGTAGACAAAACTCACGCCACTAATATAGACAATTATATATTACTATACAAAAAATGCACAGTCCTTTGTTTACAGCAAAATTTTATGAAATCTATATGTATAATAATGTATAGCATATTGAAGCTTACTTAAACACCCCTCAAGAATACTGTCATACATATAAACAACTAAAATACTATCATAATGTAAACCACCGTAGCTCGCATGTACCCTCCATAACCTATAATATAACTCTGCAATGTGTACTATACTATATTTTGGAAACAGATGTATATAACTATCAAGTATACAAATATATTTATATAGGCTTATGTATGTATATTTATTTTTTTTGAAAGGAAAACATATATATTTAACTTATACATAATAACATGCTTAACAACCTACAATTATATATGAATCAAAATCGGTTTACCTGCAGATAAAATAAAGGGAAGGGGAAGAGCCGTGAGTCTCGGCTACAGCTGTGTGTTGTGCTCGGGTGGATGACGAGGTGAGAAGCACGGTAGGCAAGGTGATGGGTGGCCGATGGCTGAGTCGGCTCCAGCGATGGGCGGTTACGATCGCAAAAGCTTCGGTGATATAGATGCAAGTGGGAGGGGAGAAAGAATGTGGGGAAGTGGACGCGTGGGCACAGCTATGAAGGGAAGGAGACAGAACGAATATTCAAATGCATTCTCTTTTTTTCTATATTGAAACCAGAGAACCAAAACAAGTGAGTCAACCGGTGGAATAGCAAGAGGTTGATATTAATATCTGAGAATTTTTAAAGGCAGGTAGGTGGCTGTTGGTTTTAAACAGTGGAATATCAAAAGTAAAGGAAGTTAAAAGGTCGAATGCGGAGCCAATACGAAATCGTTCCGCAGATTCCGCCATTTCTCGGACTTCAAAACACAGAATTGAATATACCGCAGAGATCAGCACGACGAGGCGGTCAAAATGGTATACAGATACCAGTGGTACGACCATCGTAACAAAGGTCGATATCGGTACAGAAATGCTGCTATTTCGCCAAAAATAAGAACGACTGAGCAAAGATGTCCGAATTTGGAAAAACAACAAACTGACATCTTGCTCAGAAGATGGTTTAGAATTTTTCTATGTAAAATATTTAGGTTTCGGAAACATTTTATTTTCATCGCTTTTTAACTGATTAAGTTGAAGTAAATTTACGCGCGAAATAAACTTTCATATTTTCGGACGAAAATTTACCAGCTGCTATGTTCAACTAAACGCATTCGAAATATCAAATTTATATTTCAAAATTTTACCGTTTAAAATTTCACAAAATTTCAACTAATTACGTTAATAAAACAGTTGAAATTTACGGGTCGTTACACTCTCCCCCACTTAAAACTTTTCGTCCCCGAAAAGGAACGAAGTAGGAGAATAGAAACAACCAGAAAGAAAAAACAGATTTGAAATACAAAATAACAATTAATTTAAACCATATAATTTCAAATTTTAAATTAATTGATATTCAATAATTGATTTAATCCATTTGATTTCACTAAAATCAATCTCAACTATTTCTAAATTCATTTATCTTATTATCCCATTTTCTTCAATTTACAACTTCTAAAACCATAAATTTGAATAGTCTTTTATTATAATCATGTTTTCTTCAACAATTTTAAATTCTTCTTTATTCCAAATTACTGTTAAATTTATTCCACTTAATATATCTACTCAAATATATTTAACCCATATAAATTAATTTAAAACATAAAAGTTTCGATTTAAATTAATTTACATCTATTAATTTCTTTTAAATTCAAGGTATTTTCATATGTTGATCAAATTTTAATTTATTAATTCTTCCAAAACAAATTTATTAATTCTTTCAAAACAAATTTATTTCATTATTAACTGAGTTTTACTTATTATCCTATCTAACTCTATTAACATCCTTATAATCAAAATTTAGTGTATAACATTTATTATAAACACTCAAATTTTATTTATGAATTCAATTCATCTTATATATTATCCAATTACATATTCAACTTCTGAATGATTTAGGTAAGTTGTATTAGAATGCAGTTGAACAATATACAAATAAAATTTTCCCAATTCAATTATTCAAATTTAAATATTTATTCCAAATTTTGGTTTTATTTATAATTAAAATCATCCTTTAACGAAATTTAAGAATTAGATTTCCGATTAACTTTAACAATTTAGAGATATATATAATATATTTATATCAAATCAAATTAAATTTTAAAATAAGATACCTATATATATGTAAATCAAAATATACTGAAGAAATTCAAATCAAAATAATTTTTTTTTCCTCAAAACAAAATCGTAGCAAAGTTACATAATGGTTTCTCCACTTTGAAACTCGAAAATGAATGTCGATGATGCGGCCGCCATCACCGAAATTATTTTCCAGCGACAAAGAGAAGAGCAGTGATATCAATATTTTAAAATTCTTTGAAAACGGTTTCTATTCGAGAATACGTTCAATAAAATACATTTAAAAATTTAAAAACCAAAGCTTGAAATTTTAGGAAATTAAATTCTCAAATTCTAAATTTTAAATTCATTTAAATTTCTAAATAAATCTATAAACCAACTTTTATAATTCCATTTATTTTTATGTAAGAATAATCAATGATTTACCAAACAAAGAGTGAAAATCAATATTACCTTTCTGACAACCAATTCAGTTAACAATTCAATTTCAAAAAATTTATACTTATATATAATATAATCATACAAAACTATTTTATTTACCAAATTTTGAAAATACTTTTGTGTCAGTTTGCTCTGTTCAAGTATTTTGGAAATCCTATCGATAGCGTTGATCAGACGAATCGATCGAAAACCCAAATCAGCATCAACAACTCAAACAACACAATAAAGAAAACATTTTTATATTAATAACAAATGCACTACCTCGCATGACAATATAAGGATGGATTTCAAAGCAAGGATAGAGACTCAAATTTGAGGGACTCACACAAAGAGAATTTTGATTCGAAAATAAGTTTGAACAGAAGATAAGATAATTCAATTACCACAATCGGGAGATGGATGAGTTTATTTAATTCACGGGAAACCTTAACCGGGTCGTCCGTAACTTCAAGAATAAGATCGATGCTGAATTCCGAGGTAAATCAACACTCGATCTCAATTATGGAATTCAGGTACAGCAGGGAATAGATAGCATCGTAAACCAAGGATACATAAATCTCCGGTAAATCGATGCCTATTATAAATGAGTTTTGCTCCTTTACGAATCATTCAAAGATTGGCGAGACCGCCGACCTATTATAAATATCATTCAAAATGGAGTTATGGGGTGCTCCAGAATTGAAAGAAGACGAATAGTGGAGGACACGAATGAATTTCGGAACCGAGGAGAACGTTCCAAAAATTCAAAGGAATTGAGTCAAAGGAAGAGATTGACACTCGAATGAGAGTGATTCTGTAAATACATTTACCCTATATGTCGAGTTTTGCCTAGAGCTACCAAAGCTCTGATACCAACTGTAACGACTCGATATTTTGGACCATTCGCATCCATTATAAGTGTATAGGTAGACACTCATGCCGGAATTGAATTGCTCAAAATACCGCGTTGTTAATTTAAATTTGGCAAAACTGAACATATACAGTAAATAAAATAATCACAGATCACAGACACAGAGTAATAAATGCAACGGAAATAAAAGAGATAGTAGTTCATGAAGCTACTATATAAATGTATAAGTTACATCAGAGTTAAACCAGATACAACGGAAGAGTAATACGATACATCAGATACAAATCAGAATACATCACTGGAATCATCGAAAACTGAAAGCAGAATAGATGGCTGGATCTTCAAGCAAAGCTCCAACTTCAAAGGTGAGTCTTGAATACTGGTACACTCAGTCTGACCCGAGCGTAAAGCAAAAACACAAGACACTCGAGTTAGGATTAACATTCTTATATTAATAAATCCAACTCAAGTGAAATAGCAATTGAAATATAAGTAA
Organism: Allium fistulosum; assembly: GCA_030737815.1. Classification (NCBI taxonomy): domain Eukaryota; kingdom Viridiplantae; phylum Streptophyta; class Magnoliopsida; order Asparagales; family Amaryllidaceae; genus Allium; species Allium fistulosum. The sequence goes on along the minus strand of CM060904.1, from coordinate 1,183,335,932 downwards.
CTCAAAGGATGTTGGAATAACCATCCTTTAAGGATCCGTTAAACTATCTACTATGTAGTAATATACGCTAAGTAGATAATGTCTGTCAGTAATATAAGGTATCAAAATAGTGTTAAGGCATTACCATTATCCCCCTTAACACATTTTTATAAGCGTCATAGTCTATACAGCACTGTAAACTCCACCGTAAACTAGTGGGCTATCAGGGAGTACTCCATAGGTATAACACAAAACAATTTCGTAGTGGTCGCGAATATGGGAATATAAGTATGACAAGGCACATGAGGCAATACCCAAGGTAGTGATACTACCGTTTGCCTGATCCGGACTGGTGAGAACGCATCACCGCAGCGATCGCAACACCGCGAAACAACACTCCCAAAATCAAGGGTGCACCAATCGACAACAAGTAATGAGTAGTTCGAAGAAGTGTGTTCGCTTGAGGTAGCTGACCTCCATTTGGCCCGGCACGGCTCCTGTTTTAGTCATTTCCAATTTGACACAAGTGTCAAGGCTATCCATTATCGTTCTCTTTCTTCAGTCATCACATACATCATCCAACCACTTCATTCTGGATCACACTCCGCGTGTAGTTATTAAAGTGGTTTTCGGTTTAGACAGAGAGTATGTCCATAACCGATTCCGATCTCTTTAATAACTTTTGTAATTATTACACCGATTGGTCGTTTAATATATTTCAAAACCAAATCAAATTCAATTTCAAATAGAATTTGTAAATCAACATTTCACTTGTCTTTCAAAAACCAATTTCCATACTTTACGTTTCAAAACTTCCAAATTTCCATTTCAAAATCTTATAATACAATTTCAAATTTTATTTAAAACAATTCAAATATTGATTCAAGTTCGTATATAAGTTTCATTCCGAAATCATTTAAATTAATTTAATTTAACATTCAAATCAATTTAACTTCATTGATCAATTTCATTAAATATTCGTTAAGTAAATTTGTCATTCAAAACAATTTTTTTTTAATTTCCAATTCATTAAATCTATTATTTAAATTTAACTTCATTATATCAAAACTCATAAATTTGAATTAAATTAAATTAAATTCATCAACTCAATTTCTTTAAATTTCAAGTCTTACATTAATTTCAATAAATCGCATTTTATTTCTTGTTAAAGAAATTCAATTTCACTTATTTACTTACTTAAATAATTTTCCAAAACTTAATTAATAAAGAAAACTCAATTTCAATTATGTACGAAGTAAATTCACTTATTCAAAAGTCCAATTTTTCTTATTAAAGAATTCAATTCAATTTAATCATTAAATAATTCAATCTTATTTAATTATTAAATAATTCAAAACTTAATTATTAAATAATTTCAAAGTTTAATAATTTCAAACTTAATTATAATTTCAAACTTAATTCAATCATTTCTCAAATTAAACAACATTCTTTTATCAATTACATTATTAATATTTTGTTTTAGATTATTACATATTAACATTTTCCTTTCATAAAAATTCAAATTTCAACTTCATTTCAAAACCATATTATTTATTCAAATAAAATCTTCGTTTATTTTTAAATCAAATTATTGACCAATCGGGTTTTTATTTAATTTTCTATCCTAGGTCAAAGTTCAATTTGGGTATTTATCATTTCAACCCGATTCCAATTTAATTCAAAATCAAAACATAGCAAAGGAAACTTGCAGTGTGATAACTGGGATGGTGTCAAAGTAAATAAACAAGCAATAACAACAATCAATATCAATCCAATAATCAATTTAAATAATCCCGAAATAACCGTATTAATTCGCATTGTTATTTGTACGAATTAATATTATTATTTCTAGAATCTACACTATCATTTCATGTAGATTAAAGAATATTACATTACTGTTTTCACTTGTCATTCAATTTCAATTTTTACACTACAACAATTAATCCAATATACGTCGATGGTTCAATGTGTAATTATCACTATTCTACATGTCAATTGATTTAACAATTAAAGGGGTCATATTCACTAATCAAATTTAACATATAAATCAGTTTTAAAATTGTTAACTATCCTATATCCATTTCAATTTTGCATACTATTTATCATTTATCACTAACAATTTAACGTCCAATATAACATCAACAATCAATCAATTATCGGCCAAACTGTATTATCATCACATAAGTAATTAACAGATAATGGTGTCAGATGTCACAGGTGAACTGATACAGGCAATAACATATATAACAGTGTAATTAACTAACATCAGCATATTTCAATTACCGTTTCAATTGAAATCAAATTTAATAAATAAAAGAACGTTAATCGTGAGTGATTGCTCACCTTTCGAGGCTAGATAGATTCGACAATGAAGTTGAGTTATGAATTGCAAGTACGACTTCCGAAATAAAGCTAGATTGGCACAAGTCGACGATCAAAGCTGAACAAGAGGAATAGACGAATTTAAATCAAAACATGATCGATGAAGGTGACTGAAATAAGTGGTCTTATATATATATAACTATACCTAACCATAAATCACAAAAAGATTTTATATATTTTAAATTATATATATGGTTTCCAAAATCATTATTTCAAATTAAATTTAATAAATTAAAGTCCAACATATATATATATAGATCGAATCAATACATTAAAACTAAAAAGTTTTTTTTATTATATAAATATAATTTACTTCGCTTGAAAATCATATACGGTTAATAAAACTTACATTTACAAAATAAGGCTTATATATAAATTTAAACAAACCCAAACTGTTATATAGTTATCAAAACATATTATCCAAAAAAACAAACATATATATGTATGACTCTCGAACAGCTGTACTACATATAATATGCTTTATATAATATAAATAGCTCACACATCCCCAACATATAAATGTAACTAACCCTGTTCCAAAATGTAACATACTTTAAAATATCCACTTGCTGCTCAAATAGACAACATGCGTGAAAAAAATTATTTCTCAAAATTTAAATAGCTATCAACTTAAATCATAATAATAATAATAATAATAATAATAATAATAATAACGACCAAATGAAATTACTCAAACTATACACTGTTATATTTAAGTCAAATTTTAAAACATACCCATTTTATTATTAAATGTAAACATATCAGCAAGCCATTAAGTACTTGTAAATAAACTTACTTTATTACTATGTATACATATACAGTATTGTAATAAAATGGGAAAATCACATATAAATGTATATTTTTTGACGTACTATTGTAGATATAATAAAATATATATATATATACTGTAACAAATACCGATACAGCCATCGACTATTTTATTATTGATATATATCATAACACAAACCCAGAAAACTATAGTTATAAACTTATACATATATAAGCAGTAGACAAAACTCACGCCACTAATATAGACAATTATATATTACTATACAAAAAATGCACAGTCCTTTGTTTACAGCAAAATTTTATGAAATCTATATGTATAATAATGTATAGCATATTGAAGCTTACTTAAACACCCCTCAAGAATACTGTCATACATATAAACAACTAAAATACTATCATAATGTAAACCACCGTAGCTCGCATGTACCCTCCATAACCTATAATATAACTCTGCAATGTGTACTATACTATATTTTGGAAACAGATGTATATAACTATCAAGTATACAAATATATTTATATAGGAATTTGTATGTATATTTATTTTTTTTGAAAGGAAAACATATATATTTAACTTATACATAATAACATGCTTAACAGCCTACAATTATATATGAATCAAAATCGGTTTACCTGCAGATAAAATAAAGGGAAGGGGAAGAGCCGTGAGTCTCGGCTACAGCTGTGTGTTGTGCTCGGGTGGATGACGAGGTGAGAAGCACGGTAGGCAAGGTGATGGGTGGCCGATGGCTGAGTCGGCTCCAGCGATGGGCGGTTACGATCGCAAAAGCTTCGGTGATATAGATGCAAGTGGGAGGGGAGAAAGAATGTGGGGAAGTGGACGCGTGGGCACAGCTATGAAGGGAAGGAGACAGAACGAATATTCAAATGCATTCTCTTTTTTTCTGTATTGAAACCAGAGAACCAAAACAAGTGAGGCAACCGGTGGAATAGCAAGAGGTTGATATTAATATCTGAGAATTTTTAAAGGCAGGTAGGTGGCTGTTGGTTTTAAACAGTGGAATATGAAAAGTAAAGGAAGTTAAAAGGTCGAATGCGGAGCCAATACAAAATCGTTCCGCAGATTCCGCCGTTTCTCGGACTTCAAAACACAGAATTGAATATACCGCAGAGATCAGCACGACGAGGCGGTCAAAACGGTATACAGATACCAGTTGTGACGACCCGACTTTCATCGACCAGAAAGTCGTATCGCTAATAAGAAAGAAAGGGATAGAAAGAGAAAAGAAGAGAAGAAAGGAAGAAACAACAACAGAATCTAAACAGCGGAATGAATAAATTATATTAATAACATAACTATTACATAGTTTCATATACAACACTATCAGAGTTACACAACATATACAACGCATACTAGACAGTTATAAACGCTTGTCTAGTTTCTACAATACAAGATACAACACAGATAACAAATGACTCAGAGATCAACACAGCGGAACTACTATATCTCTACAAACGCTGAAGCCTCCTGCTCCATTGCTCCTCCAGAGAACTCGTCAAAGCAAACCTGACTCCCTTGGCTACTCGTAAAAATTTGAGTACCCAAGAGTTTATATAAAACAGAAATAAACACTTGGGTCAGACATGGGTCTAGTGTGAGTAAACGGTTTAAACTTGCTTAACTTCAAAATCTTTAGAAAGAAAAGGTATCACGTAAGACTCCCCACAAATAAACAAGGGTAAGTTTTTACCTTACGCTAACCAAAACATTTGATAGGAAATCTGATTTTATTATAATAGGGTCTAGGGTTTTCAAGTAAAATATAGAAATAGCTGAAATGCTTACATCTCACATTCCAACATAGTTGGGCACATCTAATACGTACGGAACTTATTGGGGTTTGGATTCCATACATGGCAAGGCTACTGGGGTACCGCCCGTCACAGTACGTGGCCTAGATCACCGTACCGAGGAGTACGCCCGCTCCCCTGCAACACAAAGCCGGAACCATCCCTTACTGGATAATCCCGAACAAGACAATCCCGTAGTTGGCGCGACCAACCACACACTAAGCCGAATAAAAGAAAAGGGACCTCTAGACAGGGATCTATCTTGCTCTCAGTGGGTGCTACCCACGAAGCCTTGCTGCACCTCCCCTGTTTTAGCCATTCCCGGTTGATGAGGCTTGAGGTTACGATTACCTTTAATCAGAACATATCACTTAGAATGCTCATCGTCCGCCTGACGATGTGCTGAAAGCATTCAATCCATACAAGTTCGTTCCGGGTTCGAACGAAACCGAAGGCATTATCTCGTTACACTCGTTTTGGAATCACCCTCAGAGTTAACGACAATAACCCTTGCACTCTAAATCTTCATCTTCACTTGAGATTCACGACCTATCGTAATTTGGATCGATGTGGTATTCGGGTCTCCAGACCTGGAAATCCGGTATACGGAAACCCGATCCCGGTCTCATCGAAATCCAAAACGTATCTTTTAAGGCCAAGTTGTTTAAAGGTTTAAACAATTCAATTCAATTTAATACTTGAATTCACATAGCATTAACATAGATAAATATTACACATTTATCACAGATATATCTAATATCATATCATAGTATATCATCCAATAGATATCAACCAAATCAGACATTCTACTCAACCATCATTCATAAGCAACCATTTATTAATCTCTATTATAATTAATTTAATCATCTTAAATTAAATTAATTACTTAAGAATTAATTCCTAACCTTGCTTAAATCAACTATTAATTAATTACAATCCATTTAATTAATTAATCAATTGAATATTAATCACTCTTGATTAATTCTTCATTAATTACATAAAGTAATTATTCTTTAATTAATTTAACAAATTAATTATCCTTAATCATTTATAGTAATTAACCTTTAATTACTCTCATTAACTACAATAATTAATGATCCTTAATTAATTACATTAATTAATTAATTAACTATAATTAATTACATTATTCCTTAATTAATTACATTAATTAATCATGCATTAATTAATTACTTCCATTAATCAACCTTAAATAATCATTAACAGTAATTAACTATTCTTAATTACTTTAATTTCTTTTATAAATCCTTTTTGATTAAATTCACCAATTACATATAGTAATTCATTTATTAATTACTTACACTAAGTAATTATACTTAACCAATCTTATTAAGTAACTACACTTAATCAATTACCAAGTGACTATCCTTAATTAATTAACAAATTAATTAACTTAAATAAATCACATTCATTTCTTAAATCATAACTGAGTAACTCATCCTTAATTACCCTTTAAACAAATTAATTAATCCTTGATTAATTATTCTTTAATTATTAATTAATAAACCTTAATTATTAATCAATATCTTTTAATACAAAGTAATCAATCCTTAATTACTTTTATAATTAATTAATTAAACTTAATTAACTAATTAATTACTTCTTAATCATCAATTAATAAAACATTGTTTATTAATTAACCTTAATTACAAATTAATTAATCCATAATTACCTATTAATCAATCTTTAAATGATAATTAATTAACCCTTAATAACAGTTAAATAAATTCTTATTTAACTTTAATTATAGATAAATAATTTCTTAATTATTAATTAAGAAAACTTCATTATTACTTAATAAAACTTTATTAAGTACTTCTTAATTACTATTTTAATTAACTCTTAATCATTTAATCAATCTTGAGATAAAACATTATCATTTAAAAACATTTGATCTTAATAATTAACTTACTTAATTAAAATCATTAATTAAGTTAAAATAAATAATCATTAATTACTTATCCTTAATTATTAATTGACAATCTTTAATTACAAGTTAATAAATCTTGAAAACCTTAATTGTTAATTAACAAATCCTTAATCATTAACTAATTTAATCATCTTATTAATTATCAAACTTTAATTAAGTTTTAAGATAAAAACATTTTCTCAATAATTACTTTATTACATTTCCCATTTAATTTGGAAATAACTTAAGATTTTGATTTAATATATTTAAGTTAATCAAAATCATACAACTTAATTTTATTTAACTATTTATTACAAAGTAATAAATTTCAAGAGAATTGATTTAACTTAATTATTTAAATTTACAACTTACCTTTACTTAAATTTAAAAACTAGTTTAACATTTATTTTGGGTTTAATCCATATGTATTTAAATCTAAGCCAATACATCTGCATCTTTATTAAAACAGAGATTTAATTTTAGATTTTAAACTGTTTTGAATTAAAGAAAATTTAAACTGCTAACAGTTTTCACTCAGCTCACAAACGACCCGAAGGCAAACCCGAACCAAAGCCTCAACTCCACGAGTCCTCCCCGAGATATTTTAAACTGTTTGTTTTAAGTTTTTAAACTGTTAAAACTATTAACCATTTACACACGCATACTTGCAAACGACCCAGCGAAAACTCGAGCCACAGCCTAATTTGCTCGAGTTCCTCCTCGAGTACGAATTCAAGAACTCCATCTTCCCCAACTCTAAACCACTGATACACACTAACGATCGTGCACGTGCACACTACGATCAACCAACTCCGTTAACTTCTCCGGCCATCGACGAGTCGCCCACCTTCCTCTCAACCATCACGACAACTCCGATCATCAAATCCAACTCGAAAACGAAATCGAGCACTCGAGCTCAAAAACTGGAACAACACTCCATCCAAGAACCATCTCGTCCGACCACCCCTGACCATCAGCATCCCCACGACTTCGCCCAACGCTCCATCTCCGACCCACGCTTCCATCCCCCCAGGTGCGGTAGCCTCCAGTTCACCCACGTCATCGGAACAAGTCGCGATTTCAACCATACCCAAAACCATTGCTAAACCCTAAATTACCATCGATCGATAACCACAGCATAAAATAAAATCATCCACTATTTTTCCAACCATCTACAGCCTTCAATCTATCTCCGACATTAACCATGATGATCCCTGACTTGCCGATCATCGGAAATTTACAAAAATGTCATTTCTGTTCAACTTAAAATTTCTCTACCATTTCAATCTTAAAATTCATGATTACTTTTTCTAAATTCATCATTTGCAAGCATTAATCAGATTATAGAATCAAAGATCTAAATTAACATATTCGAATTTTACCCATTTCTTTGATTTCCACTGTACATTTAAATTTTGAGTTAAATACTTATTATATATTCTTGAATCTATTTTTAAAATCTAAAGTATATAGTTAGAAACCTTTTTCATTAACACAACCTAGACTAAAATCAAATGGATGCAAAGATATGAATTTTCAAATAAAAATCTGAAGCCTGTACTAAGATAAAACAGAGACATATATATGAACAGACATACACATCTTTATATCTACATATTTATAAACATGCAACCAAAAATTCACTCAATCATTTCTAGGACATCCCATATAATACTTCTGGGATCATGATATATAGTTTTAAGGTCTTATAAAAGAGGAGTTTCTCAAATTAAAAATGAACAGAGCAATTAACAATTAAATCAGACATGCACACTTCAATTCTCACATACATACAGAGTACACACATATAAACGAACATGCAAATATACTCCATTCAGAAATCATTCGAAAGCAAAATTTAATTTCATTTTTAACTTTTGAAAAAAAATGTTTACTCACCTTTTTACCGAGGCAGAGAAGTTTTGAAAGAAAACTGGAATGTTGAGATCTTTGAAAACTGGAAGCTTTGAAACAGAATTGCTTCATTTCTTTAAAAACAGGAAAGCTTGGAAATCTTTTGTTGTTGCTTCAGGTTATATTGAAACTTGCTTGATTTACTTGCATGCATTCTTGGAATGGTTACAGGCTTGAAGAACAATTGTTACAGGTCTTGAAAAACATTGCAGGTTTGTTTTGAGGAAGGCTACAGGGTTTTTGAACTGGAAATGATTTCCAAGTTGGTTTTGAGGATCATTGATTATAGACTTGGTTTGAAATAGGAAAATGGCTTCAGATTTGAATTTAGAGGAGATTTGATTCTGGTTTGAGAAGATCTTCAGATTTGTTTGTGGAGATTTCAGTTTTGGTTTGAGAAGATTATTTCGGTTTGGTATATTTTCTGATTTTGGTTTTGTCTTTGTTTTTGCAAATGAAAAGATAAGAAAAGAAAAAGAAATTGGAGAGGTATGCTTATATAACTTAATTTATGGTTTATTTAAAAATCAAAGAAAAAAAAATGAAAATAAAATTGACACTTGTCACAAACATTGTTTAATTAACTTACACATATTACTAACATGACTTAATTTATTAACACTTGTCATTTTATAATTTCATATTATTTTTAAAAAGATTTTAAAAGCTTTTATATGTATTTCCTAAATAGATAAATACATTTATTAGTTATAAATGCTTTTCTATATTATAAATAAATGAAACCTTTAAAAGAAAATAAAATAAAACTCATTTATATCCTAATAAAATCATATACATGTATTTCATTCATTTTTAAGTGTAAAAATATCTCTTGTATTCAATTCACTATTAAATAAATATTTTCTAAATTTATATAAATAAAATTCCTTTTAAAGAAAATATTGTAAACAAATCTTATTTTAAATAAAAGCCTTGTTCATATATTTTATACCCAAATAAAATAAAATAATTATCTTTTAAAGATTCAAATTTAAATCCAGATTAAAAATTCAAATTTTACTTTTAAAAATCCAATTTAAAAGTCAACTCAACATTTATATTTTTAAATAAACATATTATTAACTTTGAAATTGATATAAAACTACTCAAGACAATATATATATATATATTTAAACAATACTATTAAATATTGGAAATGATAAATCTATTTTAAAATCAAATTTATAAAATAACATAATTAAATAATTATCCTTATTATAATTCAATCTATATCATAATTAATACATCACATTATTATTATTTGGTTATTTATATTTGAAATAACAATATTATCAATTAAAATAATTTAAATTAAGAGATTATCACATTTTAAACTTCTCGAAATTCCGGGATATCACATTCCTTCCCCCTTAAAAGAATTTCGTCCTCGAAATTTAAAGCAAAAGATAATCCAAAAGTTTTATTTTATTTTCAAAAATCCAAGCATACATATCAACCGTACACTATCAATCAAACAACCATTCATCCAAACAAACAATTTTATCCAAACAAACAATTCATACAAACAACAATACTAAGCTATAGAGTTCTTACTTATCTAGATCTATAGAACTAAACAAGATATCAGACTACAGACGAGTCTGACTCAACAACCAAATCTTCCAGAACTGCTGGTTCCAAAACCAGAGATAGATCAAACACGTACTCCCTCAGAGATACGTAAAATACATTGAATTCCAGTTATCCAAACTGACAATTCAACCTTATGTATCAAAGTACTTATCCAAATTAGATCACAGAAAAGATCCAAAATAACTCGGAGCTAACTTCCTAGACTTACCCAATCTTATAGCTCCCTTTAATCAGAGAAAAACTTCACAACAACGAAGTCTCCAACTTCGAATTTCAAATTCCTTCGTTTCTTATCCACAAAATCTTCAGACGATCTCGGCTTCCTACAAATCCTTTCTGATCAGCTCAACCTTCGCCGATGCTTCTAGAAACAAACTAGACCAAAAATAACTCGACAAAATGATCCTCTCAAAATCTACCCATAATCCAAAACACAAATCTACTCACAACATCAGAAGACCGAACTAACTTCTCCTATCTGGAAAAGACAAACAGATGCACTCGCCAAACTACTTCCACTACACCATTCTGATCTGGAGTAGAATGAAAATGCTGATGAAGAACACAAGCACAAACTGGACAACACATCCCAGAAAATCTCAGATAACTCAAGAGAATACTCAATCTATCGCAAGTCACTTTTGCAATCAACCCAGCCTAATTCCAAAGAAACTGTTCTCCCTTTAACCAATCAGAACAGCTCATACTTAACTATCCAATTCATCGAAGAAATGGATATACTCTGTTGCTTCTGAATTTCACCTTTAGAAAACTGCTCAGCCAGAAAACTTCCTGCCAAAACGAAACACTCCGATCTGCACTGCTAACACAGATGCCAAAGTCTTCCTATCCAAAGCTCTTCGAGAAACTCGGACCCAAATACTTTGCTGAACTCAGCCACAACACCGAAACAGACATTCTTCCTTAAACTCGCTCCAAAAAGAAAACATCTTCGGAAAGAATCCATAGTCACTGCATCTCATCATGCAGCTACTACTTCCTGAGGTATCAAGATACCATCACTGGCTCCTTCCTAACCAACAGATCCAAACTCCACTCATCCAACTTCAAAGATTGACTCCGAACCTTAACAGGTTTCCTTTAGAGATCGGTGAAATCCTTACACAATTGCAAAGCTTACTCGAGACGATATTAGATCTACAGTCTCGACAGATACACTTCCAACCTCAAACATTCAAAGTCCTACCATTGGTAGTCGTGTTACACACACCACCACCCTATCTACCTTTATATCTTATATTGGAAAACCCGAACAGGTAACCCAACAAATAGGTAGAAATATATATATATATTTAAAATGGTACTTTTTATATAGAAATTATTTCTGGGTAAAATTATTTCATTTACCTCTTTAAAACAATATTATGTCCGTTGACCTGGTTCAAGTGTTTAGAGATCCCTATCAATAACGTTAGCTACTCGTATTGACCAGAATCCATATACCACTCAACCGATCAATTAACACAATATAAAATCATTTTTTTTATATAACTAACAATTACGCGCTCTCAAGATAGACACCACTTCAGAGCCTAGGTATTATCTCAACCTATGCTCTGATACCAAATGTGACGTCCTAGGCTTTTCAACCTTCAGCAATGGTTCACGACCGGTAGGCTTTTCAACCATCCCAGCCCCGCTGTGGCTCACAGTGATACCTCGGGTTTGCTTTTACGGCCACCCTCTCGAGTCGCAACCAACCCCAAAAGGCCTTATACTACCCCCGGGGACATGTAGGGGTAAGAGTCTCCCGTTTGCCACCTAACGTAAAGCGAGAACCCCCTATCACGCTGTAATGTAGCAAACCCGATCCCGGTCTCATCGAAATCCAAAACGTATCTTTTAAGGCCAAGTTGTTTAAAGGTTTAAACAATTCAATTCAATTTAATACTTGAATTCACATAGCATTAACATAGATAAATATTACACATTTATCACAGATATATCTAATATCATATCATAGTATATCATCCAATAGATATCAACCAAATCAGACATTCTACTCAACCATCATTCATAAGCAACCATTTATTAATCTCTATTATAATTAATTTAATCATCTTAAATTAAATTAATTACTTAAGAATTAATTCCTAACCTTGCTTAAATCAACTATTAATTAATTACAATCCATTTAATTAATTAATCAATTGAATATTAATCACTCTTGATTAATTCTTCATTAATTACATAAAGTAATTATTCTTTAATTAATTTAACAAATTAATTATCCTTAATCATTTATAGTAATTAACCTTTAATTACTCTCATTAACTACAATAATTAATGATCCTTAATTAATTACATTAATTAATTAATTAACTATAATTAATTACATTATTCCTTAATTAATTACATTAATTAATCATGCATTAATTAATTACTTCCATTAATCAACCTTAAATAATCATTAACAGTAATTAACTATTCTTAATTACTTTAATTTCTTTTATAAATCCTTTTTGATTAAATTCACCAATTACATATAGTAATTCATTTATTAATTACTTACACTAAGTAATTATACTTAACCAATCTTATTAAGTAACTACACTTAATCAATTACCAAGTGACTATCCTTAATTAATTAACAAATTAATTAACTTAAATAAATCACATTCATTTCTTAAATCATAACTGAGTAACTCATCCTTAATTACCCTTTAAACAAATTAATTAATCCTTGATTAATTATTCTTTAATTATTAATTAATAAACCTTAATTATTAATCAATATCTTTTAATACAAAGTAATCAATCCTTAATTACTTTTATAATTAATTAATTAAACTTAATTAACTAATTAATTACTTCTTAATCATCAATTAATAAAACATTGTTTATTAATTAACCTTAATTACAAATTAATTAATCCATAATTACCTATTAATCAATCTTTAAATGATAATTAATTAACCCTTAATAACAGTTAAATAAATTCTTATTTAACTTTAATTATAGATAAATAATTTCTTAATTATTAATTAAGAAAACTTCATTATTACTTAATAAAACTTTATTAAGTACTTCTTAATTACTATTTTAATTAACTCTTAATCATTTAATCAATCTTGAGATAAAACATTATCATTTAAAAACATTTGATCTTAATAATTAACTTACTTAATTAAAATCATTAATTAAGTTAAAATAAATAATCATTAATTACTTATCCTTAATTATTAATTGACAATCTTTAATTACAAGTTAATAAATCTTGAAAACCTTAATTGTTAATTAACAAATCCTTAATCATTAACTAATTTAATCATCTTATTAATTATCAAACTTTAATTAAGTTTTAAGATAAAAACATTTTCTCAATAATTACTTTATTACATTTCCCATTTAATTTGGAAATAACTTAAGATTTTGATTTAATATATTTAAGTTAATCAAAATCATACAACTTAATTTTATTTAACTATTTATTACAAAGTAATAAATTTCAAGAGAATTGATTTAACTTAATTATTTAAATTTACAACTTACCTTTACTTAAATTTAAAAACTAGTTTAACATTTATTTTGGGTTTAATCCATATGTATTTAAATCTAAGCCAATACATCTGCATCTTTATTAAAACAGAGATTTAATTTTAGATTTTAAACTGTTTTGAATTAAAGAAAATTTAAACTGCTAACAGTTTTCACTCAGCTCACAAACGACCCGAAGGCAAACCCGAACCAAAGCCTCAACTCCACGAGTCCTCCCCGAGATATTTTAAACTGTTTGTTTTAAGTTTTTAAACTGTTAAAACTATTAACCATTTACACACGCATACTTGCAAACGACCCAGCGAAAACTCGAGCCACAGCCTAATTTGCTCGAGTTCCTCCTCGAGTACGAATTCAAGAACTCCATCTTCCCCAACTCTAAACCACTGATACACACTAACGATCGTGCACGTGCACACTACGATCAACCAACTCCGTTAACTTCTCCGGCCATCGACGAGTCGCCCACCTTCCTCTCAACCATCACGACAACTCCGATCATCAAATCCAACTCGAAAACGAAATCGAGCACTCGAGCTCAAAAACTGGAACAACACTCCATCCAAGAACCATCTCGTCCGACCACCCCTGACCATCAGCATCCCCACGACTTCGCCCAACGCTCCATCTCCGACCCACGCTTCCATCCCCCCAGGTGCGGTAGCCTCCAGTTCACCCACGTCATCGGAACAAGTCGCGATTTCAACCATACCCAAAACCATTGCTAAACCCTAAATTACCATCGATCGATAACCACGGCATAAAATAAAATCATCCACTATTTTTCCAACCATCTACAGCCTTCAATCTATCTCCGACATTAACCATGATGATCCCTGACTTGCCGATCATCGGAAATTTACAAAAATGTCATTTCTGTTCAACTTAAAATTTCTCTACCATTTCAATCTTAAAATTCATGATTACTTTTTCTAAATTCATCATTTGCAAGCATTAATCAGATTATAGAATCAAAGATCTAAATTAACATATTCGAATTTTACCCATTTCTTTGATTTCCACTGTACATTTAAATTTTGAGTTAAATACTTATTATATATTCTTGAATCTATTTTTAAAATCTAAAGTATATAGTTAGAAACCTTTCTCATTAACACAACCTAGACTAAAATCAAATGGATGCAAAGATATGAATTTTCAAATAAAAATCTGAAGCCTGTACTAAGATAAAACAGAGACATATATATGAACAGACATACACATCTTTATATCTACATATTTATAAACATGCAACCAAAAATTCACTCAATCATTTCTAGGACATCCCATATAATACTTCTGGGATCATGATATATAGTTTTAAGGTCTTATAAAAGAGGAGTTTCTCAAATTAAAAATGAACAGAGCAATTAACAATTAAATCAGACATGCACACTTCAATTCTCACATACATACAGAGTACACACATATAAACGAACATGCAAATATACTCCATTCAGAAATCATTCGAAAGCAAAATTTAATTTCATTTTTAACTTTTGAAAAAAAATGTTTACTCACCTTTTTACCGAGGCAGAGAAGTTTTGAAAGAAAACTGGAATGTTGAGATCTTTGAAAACTGGAAGCTTTGAAACAGAATTGCTTCATTTCTTTAAAAACAGGAAAGCTTGGAAATCTTTTGTTGTTGCTTCAGGTTATATTGAAACTTGCTTTACTTGCATGCATTCTTGGAATGGTTACAGGCTTGAAGAACAATTGTTACAGGTCTTGAAAAACATTGCAGGTTTGTTTTGAGGAAGGCTACAGGGTTTTTGAACTGGAAATGATTTCCAGGTTGGTTTTGAGGATCATTGATTATAGACTTGGTTTGAAATAGGAAAATGGCTTCAGATTTGAATTTAGAGGAGATTTGATTCTGGTTTGAGAAGATCTTCAGATTTGTTTGTGGAGATTTCAGTTTTGGTTTGAGAAGATTATTTCGGTTTGGTATATTTTCTGATTTTGGTTTTGTCTTTGTTTTTGCAAATGAAAAGATAAGAAAAGAAAAAGAAATTGGAGAGGTATGCTTATATAACTTAATTTATGGTTTATTTAAAAATCAAAGAAAAAAAAATGAAAATAAAATTGACACTTGTCACAAACATTGTTTAATTAACTTACACATATTACTAACATGACTTAATTTATTAACACTTGTCATTTTATAATTTCATATTATTTTTAAAAAGATTTTAAAAGCTTTTATATGTATTTCCTAAATAGATAAATACATTTATTAGTTATAAATGCTTTTCTATATTATAAATAAATGAAACCTTTAAAAGAAAATAAAATAAAACTCATTTATATCCTAATAAAATCATATACATGTATTTCATTCATTTTTAAGTGTAAAAATATCTCTTGTATTCAATTCACTATTAAATAAATATTTTCTAAATTTATATAAATAAAATTCCTTTTAAAGAAAATATTGTAAACAAATCTTATTTTAAATAAAAGCCTTGTTCATATATTTTATACCCAAATAAAATAAAATAATTATCTTTTAAAGATTCAAATTTAAATCCAGATTAAAAATTCAAATTTTACTTTTAAAAATCCAATTTAAAAGTCAACTCAACATTTATATTTTTAAATAAACATATTATTAACTTTGAAATTGATATAAAACTACTCAAGACAATATATATATATATATATATATATATATATATATATATATATATTTAAACAATACTATTAAATATTGGAAATGATAAATCTATTTTAAAATCAAATTTATAAAATAACATAATTAAATAATTATCCTTATTATAATTCAATCTATATCATAATTAATACATCACATTATTATTATTTGGTTATTTATATTTGAAATAACAATATTATCAATTAAAATAATTTAAATTAAGAGATTATCACATTTTAAACTTCTCGAAATTCCGGGATATCACACCAGTGGTACGACCATTGTAACAAAGGTCGATATCGGTACAGAAATGCTGCTATTTCGCCAAAAATAAGAACGACGGAGCAAAGATGTCTGAATTTGGAAAAACAACAAACTGACATCTTGCTCAGAAGATGGTTTAGAATTTTTCTATGTAAAATATTTAGGTTTCAGAAACATTTTATTTTCATCGCTTTTTAACTTATTAAGTTGAAGTAAATTTACGCGCGAAATAAATTTTCATATTTTCGGACGAAAATTTACCAGCTGCTATGTTCAACTAAACGCATTCCAAATATCAAATTTATATTTCAAAATTTTACCGTTTAAAATTTCACAAAATTTCAACTAATTACGTTTATAAAACAGTTGAAATTTACGGGTCGTTACATTTTCAGTTTTTATTCCTGTGAAAATTTTCTAAAGAATATCTATGTCTCACTTTTAATACTATTTCTGATGTTAAATACAAAAGTAAAGCTGACAAAAAAAGAAAATCTGATAAGAAGATGGTTATACGCATCGATGGTTAGCATCATAATTTTACCTATGCGTTTTAATACTATTTCTTTACACAAGATATTAAGTTAGTTGGCTGTTTAATAATGTATGAGATATTGATGGTGCCTTCATATATGTAATCTCTTTACCCAAGATATTAAGTTAGTTGGTTGTTTAATAATGCTTATTAAGCTGTGGTATCATTTAACAACTAAATTCATACACGCTGGGCTTATCAGACATGTTGAGTGTTCAAACATATATTGGGATAAAAAAAGGATAGGGGAGCTTGATAAGATCGCATTTCAAATTACATGTAAACGACTATTCCCAAAGGCTGAAGCAAAAGACAAGCCAAAGGCGTACCTTTTGAATTGGGAAGAGTGTTTGAGGGATCCAAATTGCCTAGCCTATTAGTATTTTATGTTTATGAAACTGGGCTAGCTGTATTACATTCATGAACATACATTAATATGAAACTAGGCTGGCTGTATGAGATTTGATATCTATTACTTTATATTAAAGCAGGAACTTCCCCAAACTGACGTGGACTACTC
The DNA here is from genome assembly GCA_030737815.1 of Allium fistulosum. Classification (NCBI taxonomy): domain Eukaryota; kingdom Viridiplantae; phylum Streptophyta; class Magnoliopsida; order Asparagales; family Amaryllidaceae; genus Allium; species Allium fistulosum. Next base: position 1,183,318,046 of record CM060904.1, on the reverse strand, counting down.
TCCTCTTCTCATTTCAAAATACTACTTTCTTATCCGCTTCCCCTTCTTCCCACAACTACGGTTACTGCCCACCACTTCTAATTTATTGCTATTTCAGTTTTTCATTTCATCCCATCAGCTGTAACCGCCCACCACCATCTCCTAATCCCTTCGATGTAACATCAAAATCATCATTGTTGCGGTGCAACCACCATACACCATCATCGTCGCTCAAATTTCTTTCCCCTTACTTATTTCAACTCTATTTAAATGAACAAAAACCTAGATCTCCAAAAATGAAGCAAACGCGATTAGAAAAAAATTCGCACCATGGTGAGAAGCGAGCGATGGCTTCATTCGCGATTGGGCGATGCGATAGAGGGATGGTGGGGCAACTTCTGTTACATCCACGAATTGGGACGTGCTACTTGGAGTTCGTAGCGATGAGGGTTGACTGTCCAGTATTCAGAACCAAGGTATGTTCGATGACTTCCATGTTTGTTCTAAACCATGCTATATTTATGCACTGCCTGTTTTTTTGAAAAAAAAATCTTTTTATAACGCATAAGGAAATATAGAAATTATTGAGCATTCAGACTTTAGTAAATTTTGATGTTGGTAAGAAAGTAAGCTGCAACAAAAATTTGGAAATTTAATTCAAAACTTATCAAACTTTAAGAAAGCTAGCTGGATAATTATGAACCTTTTCAATTGCAAGAAACTTGTGTTCGGTGTCTTAAAAAACTGTGTAGGTGCAATATTTAGTTTTGAGAAGAAAAATAAAATGAGTCCAAGCTTTACTATTAATGATGCTCCTGCATCATACATGTCCGCTTATTCCAAACTTGTAGCTTGCAGCATTTATAAAGTGATGTAAGATTTACTTGACTTCGTACAAAGGAATCTTCTTCCCGATGCAACACAATTGTGGAAATTTAATTCAGCGGTTAACAAGCTTTGAATGAGAATGTAAAAAATTGACAAGCATATAATATGCCACCGGTTTGTTCTAATATTTTGTTTTTGTTGACTTAAATGGGTAAAAAAGCTTAAATTGCATAAGAAAAAAAATGTAGTTCGTTGTGGTTAATGAAAACTAAATTTTATGTCTGTACCAACGTTTCCATAGGCTATGTTGTATCTGTCCAAGATTCAATAGTGACATTACACAAGCTAGATTTCGAATATTAAACAGGTTTGCGGAATGTGTACCAACACTGAACCTACAAAGTATGCATTCAATCACTTCACTGTATACACAATATTTGTATGGTCGTGAAATAATTTGAATCAACAAACTTTCAGTTGATGTAGCCTCAAGATTTAAAGCTCTCTACAAAGTCAGACTGCTTCTGAAGCTTGCCTGCTCGACTTATTGAATAGGTTTGTGTAACAATTGACTGGACTATTTTTGTTTTTAATTCACACCGCTTATAAACATTCATATCTTAACTGGGTTTGATTATTGCTAATTAACACCGACTTCGACTTGCATTTTCTTTTCGGATTCAATAGCACACGATTGAATTTTGTGTGTGTTTGTATTATGTGAACTTTACCCTTCAATATCATGGCAACCTTTCAAACCCAGTTTAAGACTATTAATTTTCTTTACTGCTCAAATTCCAACCGCTTAACCAAATAATTTCAACTGACTCTAATTTTGTTCATCTACTTCCAATTCTCTCCCCCTACGCCTAATTCCGTTCTTCCTGGAAACTGCTTCTCAAATTTGAAGGTAATTGGTTACGCTTTCACGGTATATGATTGATATTCCACTCCGCCATTGTTTGTCCTCTATTCCACCGTTGTTCGTCCACTGTTCTAACAATAACCGTTTTACACATTATCCTCATTTCGTTGGATCCATAAGTGATTGCATGGTCTGGTTACTTTTACATGGTGATAGGGTAGTAACAAGTAGTTGGTAAGATGAATTTTGTTGTACGCTTAATTTAACCTTTCTCATTTACGCTGAACCGTTAATTACTAATACTAATGTGTTGAACCAATGGCTCACGTATGATATTTTTATTTTTCCCTATCATTGTTATTGTTGTAGCTGTTAATGTTTGTTTCCAAATTTTATTACCATCATGCTGAGCTGTTATGTAGTGTTCAGACTTTTTCTATTCATTTGCGTAGGAAAGTGATCGATCATTGCCATTTTTTTACAACATCTACCAATCTGTTATTTTTTAATTAGTTTCAACCTAATTGATGTATCATCTGTTTCAGATAAGTGTTGCTGGATGATAACATTGTCAGCAAAAGTGGTTGATGCTGGCTTTGTTCTACAGGTCAGAAGGTGCTACCTACGTATCAGGTATTAATCTTTTCATTCTTAACAATCTACGGTTTCACACCCTAAGTTGATTAGTTTATTTCCTAAACTGACCAAATTGTTTAGGTAATTGAATTAAAAGATTTCTTTTCCCTTTATATGTTTTGTTAGTATAAAACGTTGACGTACATTATGCATCTGTATTACAGTGGTTGTATTGTGTTCTGTGTTGATAATTTTTCATGTTGTCCATGTAAGTCCAATGATAACGGCTTGCTATGTTAGCAGTTAGTTGAGTATTATAGTTCATTGTACTGGGTTATGCTCGATGATCGCAGCAATTAACTGAAGTAGTGGGGGTGAAAATTTTCACCGCTCTCTTTTACTAATTTAAATCTCTGTTTATTTGTGCAGACATAGTATAGTATTATAAAGTGTTATGGTAATCGCGTAAATATATACAAGGCTATCCGTCTGCATATATGTGTGAATTAATGAGTACTGTACTTATTTAATTCTTTCCTGTTCAAACGTTAAAATTAAAAGTAGAGTGTTTGTAAATTCAGTCGTCGTTTGTATTTTTTATATTGTATCTCGCATGTCTGAAATAATTTAAAATATAGGCGATTATGATGTTAGTATATTTTTTTTGACCAACCATATGTTTATGTACGTGGTTTTTATGTAATTTTGCAATGGTTGAAATGTGAATTGTTGTAATATACTGTTGTTCCATGTTTGTGGTTATTGCTTTGATTAAATTATTGATGTTGAAAACAGCCGTGTAGCAATTTTTTGGGTTAATGCCAAAATGTTCTCAAAATATTTAGTTATTAAGTTTTTTTTCCACCGCCTTTACCAAGAGTTTTGGTATGGAGATGGGACAAATATGAGATGGTTTTCAATAATTTTGTAGTAGCCTTTTCTTTTGTTCCCAACATTAGACGGTATATACTTTTATTTCGTTTCTGCAATTATGCAGTTTGTAAAAACATATTGCAGTTGTATAAAAGTTGACTTTAATTATATCCACATTTTTTTTCTAATGGTCCTAAGCATATGACATTTACGTTGGTAGGTAATCAGAGACAATTACGAGATGTAGAGATGTCCTAAATAAACATTAGCAGACAAACTTGATATGTGCAAGACTTATGCAACATAATAATATTTTGTTTCTGATGATACGGTTATTAAATTTTTAATCCGTTCCACCCTTTTAACTATCTCCGGTTGTGCATGCTAGGTTTATTTGGTTATGTCGGTAACTGACCACAGTGTTTCGGTTATTAAATTAAAAGAATTATTTATAATTTTATGTTTTGTTGATATCAGATCTACTGTACGTTGTGTATATGTATTTAAGTTGTTGTGTTGTATGTTTTATGTGTTATTTATGCAAATGCAATGACATTGGTTGTCTATGCTATTAGTCATTTTGAATGTAACAGTTGATTTATGAGGTTTAGATTGACGATTGCGTTAACTAACTAAAATCTTGGAGGTTGAATACTCTTTTATTGATACATACTCATGTTATGCTTTACTGCATGTAGAAGACATAGTACAGTTTTAAAGATTGACGTGTTAACTGTTTGTATATATACTCAGTTAACTAAGTTGACAATCTACACATATGTGTTTGAATTTAGTAGTACTCTTTTTATTTATTGGTTTTCAGATGGGATGTTTAGTGGAACAGTGTTTGTAATTTTAGTTACAGTATGTATTTTTTATGCTGTATCATGCATGTCTAACATTACTGAAATTCTAAATGACTACGCTTCGTGAAAAACTATTCTGATCTACCATATGTCTACATCTGTGTTTTGTTGCCAACATTTACCAAGTTTCTTTCATTCACATATGCATTCCGATGTTTTTTTGTCAACTACGACTGTGAATTTTTAATGTCTTGCCTAAAAATTTCAACCAAATGGTTTGCGTGCCAATTGTAAAGTTGTATTTTCTATAAAAAAAAATCAAAGTAAAGAATAGTTTGACGGTGAATGATGATTTATGTCTATGGTTTCACTGAATGTTGGTATGGTTCAAATGTGGTTTGTAATATGCTGTTGTTATGTACTCGTGGCTATTCATATGATTTATTTACTGACTATCGGTGTTGCCTACATTACCATTGTACCTACACACCATGTTTGTGCTGACATATGAATTCGATTTACACTGTCCGTTAACATGTATATGCAATATATGATTGTTTTTCTGTTCTACCATCGTCTTTCCACTGTTGGTACTATAATTCACGGATTATAACAATGTCCGTGTGCGAAGCACGAGCCACTCACTAGTAATTGAGAAATGTAAAGGCGTCTATCATCAATATAACCGCGCCAGTGACTAGTCCAAACACTGATGGAATTCATATAACCGGCACTCAAAAAATGGTTTTGGATAGTTGCGACATTGCAACAGGTTTTCTTTTCTCCTTTTCTGTTAAAACAGAAGTATAAATATATGTGTTATTGTTCCCTTGCTTCATTTCTGAATTGAATATGCATACACACACAGAGAGACATGTATACATGTATACATACATAATATACACATATATATACATCTATACACACACATATATCTTTAATAATAGTTGTAATACATCTAACAATTGAACTTCTTTTACAAATTCAAAACATCCGTCTACAAATGTTATCAAATTTTAATATCACTTAGAAATAGGATCTAAAAAATAAAGTTTATTTACAAATTCAAAACATCCATCTACAAATGCTATCAAATCTTAGTATTAGTAAAAAATAGGATCTAACAAATAAAATTTCTTCGTAGATTCGTTCTTTATTAGTCAATAATATAAATAAATTACAGACTAAAAAAAATTGGATGTTGCAACTTATAAATAAAACTCAAACTAACAAATGATTTTAACACAAAAATATGATTGAATATTTCTACAAATCATTTTCCCCCGAATATGCTAAACATATAAAATTTGCAGAAAAACAATTCATCTCCAATCTCTACAGACGCGCCTTTCAAATTCCTGTTTTCTATGAAATTATTTTCGGCTTATCAAATTATCTATCAAGCCGTGAAAAAGATTCAACAAAAGACGGAAAGTTTAAACCATTACCCATCATTTCTATATTATTCACATACAATCGGTTGTAACCCACTTTTGTTTACTATATTTATGACTTGATTTGATTCGTTGTTCTCCATCGAACTATTGCTGAAATGTAAGGCATTTTTTCTTCTTCTCCACTTTGCTTATTTATAGAACACGTGCCTTCTAAGATTTTGTAACCCTTCCTGATGTTTGCGATTATTTCTCTTTGCTTCTTTATAGAATACTTGCCTTCTGAGATTTGTAACCCTACCGCATGTATAAATATTTGGGTTCACGATGTTTGTGATTATTTTTTCCAATGTTGATGTCATGCTTACTCTAAATTTATGATGTTTGAGTTTTGATTCAAGCATTTTATGCATATATGACTTAAGTTTTTTTGTTGATTATCATATTACGCTCTCTGTTAACTTTTTGTTACTAAATTTCATTTTCGTAACAACTTTTGTCTGATTTTAGGCACATCAACCGTTTGTTGAAAACTCTGAACCAAAAGTTAATCCATCATATTTGTTATTTTTCCAAAAACACAACAGGGGTATAGAACTAACCAAAAATCTAGACGAAGATGAAAGTAGACCTATACTATCTTCAAAATTGATCAAAGATACTTGACATATGGACATGTACGTGGCATGAATTGACTTGGAGAATTCAGTTGAAAAATTATCTTTTATATAGGTAATGCACAACTTTTTTCTAACATAAACATCATATTCATACAAGTTCTATCTCATCTGCAATATATGAATATGTTGCTTGCATGGGCAGAATAGAATGAATATTGGTGATGTTGCTTCACCTTTTCTATTAGGTACTTGGTTAATATTCTTGGTTAACACTAAATTGATTTTACATAATTACACTATAATATGAATTACATTCATTTATACAACTTTTGTGTGAGTTTTTATTTGTGATAACTTTTTACGGTATATAGATTTCTACTTTTTTTAATGGCAGTATAATAATTAACTGAGTTGCCAAATAATATTTTTCTATATTAAATACAAGTTTACCCAAAACGGTTTTCTCTCTCGATTAAATGGACAGTTTTCTCTTTCTTTTTTCATTTATACCTTTGTTTTGCTTTCATGCTTGCTTTGTATAAAGCTGATATGCTTAACTAATATCTAACGGATTTTCAGTCTTTAAATTATATTTGATTTGGAATTTAGAACTCATAGTTTGCTTCCCTATTTCTTCCACTTATTTGTTAAATGTTGATGGTTTTGACTACAATTTTACTTTTTTTGTTTAGAATTGTATGTACCAATGTTTGAAGGGGCCATCTAGCTGATTTTAAGCAGCATGATTTGTCACTAGAAATTTTGTAGGAAGAGTTATGGAACCACATAAAAAAAGATCCTTGCATTTTTTCATCAACCTCAAACCATCATAAATACATTTTATTCCCTTATACATAATACCATATAAAATTGAGTGTTGTTTTTTAATTTTGTATGAGTTAATACTTAATATATATGAGAATTGATAATTTCACTCCAGTTTTTCTTTTAACAATAATGTCACATCACATTCCTAATTGAGTGTTAAAGTAGACTGATATATATATTTTATGAATAAGATAAACTTAATGGAACCTAGCCTTTGAAATGAGTTCCAGTAAATATTTGGGAAAAACCTTTTTTAATGATCAGATATTAGTTTTGAACTATGAGGTTTACATACTTTTACTAAATAGTTTTTTTTAAGGTGGTAAAGGAAATTCGATCTGAGACTTCTTGACAGTTAAAAGCATATGTGGTTGAGTAGTTAAATTAATTTTTGGATTGCATTTAGTTGCAAAAGTTGGAAAACAGGCTAACTAAGTATTTGTTGCTCTTGAAAACAATATCATTTTCGTAGCTAAACATGTTGACGCAGCGGATAATTCTAGACGATCTTCAATCGATGAAAATAGCAATCTGTGGATTGATGGATACTGAAAATGCCCGAATTCGTTGATCCGAAGATACCGAACTCTAGCTATCTCTGACTCGTTGATCCGAAGATACCGGGAAAGAGATTTACGATTCTTCAACGTTGATCTTGCGCACAAGATTCCGTGAATCGGCTTCAGCAAACGATGATTCGAGCGTACTCGAATGACGTAAGTGGAGATAGGAGATACACTCGACTACCAATTGAAATTGGAAGCACAAAGCTAACAAAAGAGAATTTTATTCAATATTCAACAACCAACTTACAAATGACACGACTTGCCTATTTATAGGCTTACAACTCAATTCACAACTTAAAAAAAATTACAACACAATGGTCACACGACTTAAAGAAAAAAATGCAACGACTTAATGCTAACTCGGTGACGACTCAACTATCTCGTCTTCGACTTAAGCGATGTCTCGGTAACGACTTATGGAAGATAACTCGTTTGCGACTCAACAGAAGGTGATAAACGAAAGCCGCGACTTACTGGAGCTTCCTATGTCGTCCGCGACTCAAGAATAGGCATAGGCGATTTGCGATTTAAAGGATTGAGGGGAAAAGGTTTAGGTCGCTTGCGACTCAATTGATGGAGCGCTGTAGAATGAGGCCGTGATGAGAAAGGGAATGTGTCGTAGGTTGCTTAGGTCGCGAATCGTGGGGAGGAGTTTGATGGGATGAGTCGTAGCCGAGACATGATGTCTCGTGAGTCGGCAATTGATGAGTCGTGGAGAGGGGTTTGATGGATGAGTCGTAGCCGAGACATGATGTCTCGTGAGTCGACAATTGATGAGTCGTGGAGAGGGGTTTGAGCGATGAGTTGTGGCGAAGTAGCGATGAGTTGTGGCAAGTGATGTCCCGTGAGGTAACTACTCCATCATCCTCCCCTTGTTGGATAGAATTCGTCCTCGAATTCACACTCTCGTCACCTTCGATAAAATCCTCCCCACAATACGGAATTAAATGTTTGACATTGAAAACATCAGAAGTATGAACATTTTCCGGCAACTTTAACCGATACGCATTATCATTGATCTTCTTCAATATTTCTAGTGGACCAATCTTTCGTGCTTTCAACTTGTTGTAAGTTCCCACTGGAAAACGATCTCTCGTCAATACTGCGTAAACCAAATCACCCTCTTTGAAAATAACACTCCTTCGTTTCTTATCCGCCATCTATTTATACCTCTCATTTGTCTTCTCTATTCGTTCCTGAACGATTCTATGGCATTCTGTCAACCCATCAACAAAATCAGCAGCCCGCTTAACTGTCCCCTTCGGTTGTGTAACCGTCATCAAATCCAACGGCCCCTTTGGCAAATTTGAATATACAATCTGAAATGGACTGAAACCTGTACTTCGGTTATTCGCATGATTGTGAGCAAATTCAGCTTGACACAACTTCAAATCCCAACTCTTCAAATTGTCTTTCACAAGACATCGTAACAAATTTCCCAACGATCTATTCACCACCTCTGTCTGCCCATCTGTTTGTGGATGATAAGCACTACTAAAATTTAGCTTCGTTCCCACCATCTTCCATAGACTCAACCAAAAGTGACTCAGAAATCGAGTATCTCGGTCAGAAACAATAGATTCGGGTAAACCATGTAAACGATATATTTCTTTAAAGAATAACTGTGCCACTCGAACTGCATCCGCTGTCTTCTTGCAGGCTATAAAATGTGCCATCTTCGAAAACCTGTCCACCACAACAAATATAGAATCATTTCCCCTCTGAGTTCTCGGCAATCCCAACACGAAATCCATACTGATATCAACCCATGGTTTGGTAGGCACGGGTAACGGCATATATAACCCCGCATTCGTCGCTGTTCCTTTCGAAACCTGACAAATATGACACCTCTCCACAAATCTTTCTACCTCTTTCCTCATTGACGGCCAAAAATAAGATTGAGAAATTAACTGCAACGTACGATCTCTACCCACATGGCCTTCTTCATGTAGTTCTTTAACAATCTTCATTCTCAAGCTACAGTCTGGGATGCACGATCGATTTCCTTTAAACAGAAAACCATCCACCAACACAAATTCATCAGTGCTTCCTTCCTTTACTTTTTCAACAAATTTCACAAAGTAAGGATCTTCTTCAATCAATTCTGGCAATAATTCAAAACCTGTCACTTCAACTTTCATTGTCGTCAACAAATGACTCCTTCTGCTCAAGGCATCAGCCACACGATTGGTTACCCCTGACTTGTGCTTAACGACAAAAGTAAACTGCTGCAAATAAGCAATCCACGATGCATGTCTTGCTGAAATCTTGTCTTGTCCTTGTAAATGTTTCAACGCCTCGTGATCAGTGTATAAAACAAATTCTTTCTGGAATAAGTAATGTCGCCAGTGCTTTACTGCTTGAACAACAGCATAAAATTCCACATCATAGGTACTGTATCTCATCTTTGCTCCTGACAACTTCTCGCTGAAATATGCAGTAGGACGCCCATTCTGACTCAACACCCCTCCAATTCCAACCTTTGACGCATCGGTATGCAGTTCAAACAATAACTGAAAATCTGGTAATACAAGAATTGGTGCAGATGTCAGCAACTTCTTGATCTTCCCAAAAGCAATCCCAGCTTCCTCCGTCCAAGAAAATTGTTTCCCCTTCATGCAATCAGTCACCGGTGCCATCACGCTACTGAAGTGTGGAATGAATCTTCGGTAGAATGACGCTAGCCCATGAAAACTTCTCACTTCTGTAATTGTCTTCGGCTGTGGCCAATTCCTGACTGCTTCAACTTTATTCTGATCTACCTGGATGCCCTTCTCCGAAACAATATACCCCAAGAACAAAACACTATGCGTCATGAACACGCATTTCTTTGTTGCAGCATAAAATTGTTCCTCTCGTAAAATAATTAACACTTCCTTCAGATGTTGAACATGCTCTTCCAGACTCCTACTATAAATCAAAATATCGTCAAAGTACACCACCACAAATTTCCCAATGAAAGGTCTAAAAATTTGATTCATCACTCGCATGAACGTACTCAGTGCATTCGAAAGACCGAACGGCATCACCAGCCATTCATACAACCCTTCTCTCGTCTTGAAGGCTGTCTTCCATTCGTCTCCAGGTCTAATCCGAATTTGATGATATCCGCTTTTCAAATCAATTTTCGAAAAGATAGTAGCCCCACTCAACTGATCCAGCAAGTCATCCAACCTTGGCATTGGAAATCTGTATCGTACAGTGATTTTATTCAATGCTCGACTGTCCGTGCACATCCTCCACGTCCCATCTTTCTTCGGTACCAACAAAGCTGGCACAGCACATGGACTCAAACTTTCTTGTACACATCCCTGCTCAAGCAATTCTTCCACCTGCCTCCTTAATTCTTCATGCTCCTTCGGACTCATTCGGTAATGCGGTCTATGTGGCAATACTGCTCCCGGAACAAGATCAATTTGATGTTGAATGTCTCTCAGCGGCGGTAACTCTTTAGGTAACTCATCTGGAAATACATCCTCAAATTCTTTCAAAACTGGCTTCGCTTCTTCTGGAATTTCAACCTCTTCACTGCTCTCATGCCCAATCAACAGGTATACTTCAGGCTCCTCTTCAACCTCCTTAACAAATTCCTTCAGAGATAATAAAGTTTTCAACTCTTCAATCTCCTCCAACTTACTCTCTTTCTGTTGTTGCTTCTTGGGAATCAGAGTGATCTTAGTACCCTCAAACATGAAACTGTAACTGTTAGCACGACCATCATGTTGTACTGCTCTATCAAACTGCCATGGCCTGCCCAACAACAGATGACACACATCCATGTCTACTACATCACACCAAACCTCATCCTTGTATTTCTTCCCAATTGAAAACTTCACACAAGCTCTACGTCCAACTTTCACTTCACCACCCTTCCTCAACCAAGCTAACTTGTACGGTTTAGGATGTTTCTCGGTTTTCAACTCCAACTTCTTCACCGCTTCTGTAGAGATAATATTATCACAACTCCCAGCATCAATAACAAATTTACAAACTCTTCCCAGAATAGTGCATGTAGATTGAAAGATATTGTTCCTCAACCAACTACTTTCCTCCTCTTGCTTCGGTGTTAAACAACTTCTCCTCATCATCAATGCGTACCCGTCATCTCCCGACAGTAAGTCTTCCTCCTCAACTGGTAAAGAATTGGAGCATTCAGCTTGTTCCTCATCTTCCTCCTCAACTTCTGTCACCATGGTTCTCTTCTTCGGCTTTGGACATTCGTTGCTTTTATGACCCATCTCCTGACAATTGTAACATTTGAAACTGTTGTTAACCTTCGCCTTCTCAACCTCCTTTACAACTGGTTTTGCAACAACTTTTGAAACATTAGAACTTCCATTAACACCCTTCGCTTGATTGTTAGAATTGGTAAACACACCACCACCTCGTCTTCCCTGTTTCTCCCAAGCCAACGCTTTTTGATGTGCCTCTGCCACAGATCTAGGATCGAACATATTTACCATATCCTGGATCTGCATTCTCAATCCCCCAATGAATCTAGATGTCAGTTGTTCTTCCGTTTCCATAATATCATTCCTTGCAATAAGCTGGTAAAACTCATCCGCATAATCATTAACAGTTTTTGTGCCCTGCCTCAAATTCTGCAAACGTTGATACATCAAAGATTGATAATTGTAAGGTAAGAACGTTGCTTTCATCAATTTCTTCATCTTCTCCCAAGATTCAACTTTTGACTTCCCCATTCGTTCACGTGTAAGTTTAGTTTGCTGCCACCATGCCAAAGCTCTACCCCTCAACCTTGTAGCAACCAACTTCACTCTACGTCGTTCTGGAACTTCTTTGAAATCAAAAATTTCTTCAACATTAGCCACCCAATCTAAAAACTCCTCAGCCTGCATACCACCTTTGAATTCTGGAATTTCAGTTTTCATTCCCGATTCCCACTTGTGATCGTACTCCGATTGATTCCTTCCTCGTCCACGTCCTCGTCCATGAACACTACCACCATCATACTCTTCTTCACCATCCGATGTATATCGATGTCGATCCTGACCACCAACATCTCTACCACCACCATTTCTACCACCAACATTCCTACGATCTACATTCCTCCGATCTCGATCAGTCACATTTCTATCACGACCTCGATCATCAACATTTCTATCACAATCTCGATCCACGCTTCTATGATCACTATCAACACTTCTCTCCCGATTAGAATGTGGTGAAACTCTACTTCTTCCATGGCTCGATTCAGGTGAAACTCTTCTCTGATTTTGACTCATCTCCAACATCATCCTCTCTAATCGACCAATCCCTTCCGTAAGCTTCTCATTGAAATTCTCGTTGATTCGTTGCTCCATTTCATCGGCCTCTTCTCTTCCGTACAAAGCATTAATATTGCGATGACGTTGAACTCGTCTTGGCGGCATGATTGAATACTTCCCAAACACTTCAACAAATTCACACTTCAAGTTCTCGGCTCCAAGACTCGATTTAGCTATGATTGGCTAAAACAAGCTCTGATACCAAACTGACGCAGCGGATAATTCTAGACGATCTTCAATCGATGAAAATAGCAATCTGTGGATTGATGGATACTGAAAATGCCCGAATTCGTTGATCCGAAGATACCGAACTCTAGCTATCTCTGACTCGTTGATCCGAAGATACCGGGAAAGAGATCTACGATTCTTCAACGTTGATCTTGCGCACAAGATTCCATGAATCGGCTTCAGCAAACGATGATTCGAGCGCACTCGAATGACGTAAGTGGAGATAGGAGATACACTCGACTACCAATTGAAATTGGAAGCACAAAGCTAACAAAAGAGAATTTTATTCAATATTCAACAACCAACTTACAAATGACACGACTTGCCTATTTATAGGCTTACAACTCAATTCACAACTTAAAAAAATTACAACACAATGGTCACACGACTTAAAGAAAAAAATGCAACGACTTAATGCTAACTCGGTGACGACTCAACTATCTCGTCTTCGACTTAAGCGATGTCTCGGTAACGACTTATGGAAGATAACTCGTTTGCGACTCAACAGAAGGTGATAAACGAAAGCCGCGACTTACTGGAGCTTCCTATGTCGTCCGCGACTCAAGAATAGGCATAGGCGATTTGCGATTTAAAGGATTGAGGGGAAAAGGTTTAGGTCGCTTGCGACTCAATTGATGGAGCGCTGTAGAATGAGGCCGTGATGAGAAAGGGAATGTGTCGTAGGTTGCTTAGGTCGCGAATCGTGGGGAGGAGTTTGATGGGATGAGTCGTAGCCGAGACATGATGTCTCGTGAGTCGGCAATTGATGAGTCGTGGAGAGGGGTTTGATGGATGAGTCGTAGCCGAGACATGATGTCTCGTGAGTCGACAATTGATGAGTCGTGGAGAGGGGTTTGAGCGATGAGTTGTGGCGAAGTAGCGTCCCGTGAGGTAACTACTCCATCACATGTGAAGAATAAGTTTCCCCATTTTGATGCGGTTGATGGGAATGTGGTTACTACATACGAGAATATGATTAAGGCTGGATTTGATGGGTTGAAACTGGGATGGATTCTGGGACAAATAAGTACCTGAAATAAGATTTGTTTTGTTTAGGGAGGTTAGGTATGTTTTGTTCAAATATTATCAGATTTTCCCTTAATCTTTAGTTTATGTCTGTTTTGTTCTCTATGGATAACATCTCATCTTCTATTTTTAGTATGCTAACGATTATATTCTAATTTCCCCCTCAATCTTAACAGATAGAAGCTTCAAGCATGGCATAAAAAGATTGCCTTACTGACTACTCAAACATATATCCGGCTGAAATAATGCATGGTCATTGTTAAACGGATCATTTTTGGATATGAAATGGTCAAAAAGTTTAGTCAGACCCTATCGAAATAAATAACAAAAACCTACAGTACGCGCGGTGTGACGACCCGGATTTTCGGACCAGTTAAAATTGCCAAAAATCCGTCCGTTCTAAAACTACTAATGGAAACTACCAACTTAATACACAATATTTGATGAATATTCAACACTATTAAATGTATATGATACAATTTCAATTATACAACTTATCAGAGTAATTAATTTATTTATTAATCCTACAAAGTGTGCTTTAATACATACCAAATACAATGACTATAAATTTACCACTGCACAACTTTGATGAGAGAGACAACACTATCCTTACCTGAGAACTCAATAAACAATGTAAATGCGAAATAAAATAGCAAGTAGGAAAGATATAATAACACAAGATAAACAACAACCAATAACAGATAAACATGAAAGGGTTATATTATTTTAGGGGCTGCATCACTACCACTTGTGACTGCCTACGTACCCCTATCTAATTTTGTTTGAATCATATAGCCTTACTTAATTCATATTTAAAATCACTTTAAATAGTATATTTTAAAGTGGTCAAATTCTGGGTCATTACACGTGGTGATCCCATACTGAAAAACATACTCAAATTTGGAGATCTCCTTCCAAAACCCGCTCATATCCAAAGTGGGGTACTAATGCATTTTGATCGGAACTTTCTAAAGTAGAACTAATACACAGAAAGAAACTGTATGTATTGATCAGGTTTATTTTGTATCCAAAATTTTATTTTCCAAATGTGTACATGTTTTATACCTTCGAAGCAAATACACATCCAATAAAAGTTCTCATTTCAGGGAAATGACAAAATCCAGGTAATTGCAAGTTCCAAATAACTACATATTTGAAAGCATGCTTATTAATTGCGCACGGTGCAAAAAGGCACAAAACCTCTCTAGAGCCTTGACGCACGGTGCGGCAAATGGCGCTCGCCTTTTTAATTTACTGCGCATGTTTAATTTTTTTTAATAAATTTAACATATAACAACAAATATAAAAAGTTCAATATTTTTTGCTAAAACATATGTAACCAAAGATTTTTAGGCATTTTGCAAAAAGGAATATCATCTAATATTACATCATTAGCATAGAATTTCAAGCATAATAGTTTTCAAAATCCAAAATAATTGTACATATTACTAATAAACTAGAAATCTGAATCCGATTCAGCAATTATATTTTCCAAATCAATGTCTGCATCATCAGAATCATAAGATTAAACATCTTCTCATCCATCTCATTTAGATTTGTTTCTTCTTCGTGAGGACGTAAAAGAGTTGAAGCAGGTATCTCGACATGGAAGTTCTTCTACATGGATATCTAGCTTCCTCCACTCCTGCTGCTCTAGCATCAACACTCCATGTCAAGTCGTCGTCGTCCAATACAAGTTCATCTTTAGCATCGAATCGAATACATCATCGATACTAAGTTTATGCAGTTTAAAATGCAAAAAATGAAAAATAAACAAAAAATAAATGAAATACAATAAAAATATAAAAAGACGCGTCATTTTGTGCCGCGCGCCTTTTTTGCACCGCACACCATTTGCGCCATTTGACGCGCCTTTTTATGTGAGCCGCGCCACAAGTGAAAATGACGCAAACGCCGCACCGCGCGCCATGGCACGCCATTGATAACTATGTGAAAGTATGGTATAATTCAAGATATGCACGTTTTGTTTCTTAATATTTTGATATTGAAATTTTCAAAATAATGGTGATATATGATTTGGATCACTTAAATTCTCTATAATTCTTCTTTTTTAGCTTCGTTCAACCTTGAACATCTCCGACATTATATAATTTAATTTGATATTGAAGGTAATCATGTATGTTTCTTGATAGTAACTAACGTATGATTGATGTAAAATATGCGAATGGTTTTAACACATATATGTGCATAATTGTTCGCTAATATTTTTTTATAAAAGTAATTAATTAGGTAATCATTCTCCTATTACCATACGTTTTCTCGCATGGAAGCTGTTTATGTTAAGAATTTGCAAAATGCCCACAATCATGACATGCCATACAGAAACGATGGTTTAATTTTGCTTTCGAAATTAAAGGAACTTCAGAATAATTGGTCAATGCCAAAGGTCAAAGGATGATGTTGTAAGAATAAGAATGGAGATCTCAACTGAAGCTTTCAAGCTCCACTATAAATGGTTGAACCTATAATACATAGTAAGAAAAATGAACATACTTCTCTCATAAAGAAATATTAAATGCCAGTTCATCATTATCTTCTAATCTGCAAGCAAATGAGAAATCCATGGCTTACAAATACTTAATTGCAACATGGTCTATGACACAGAAATTGGTCTGAACTAGATACTCTATTTTATGCTAAATTTCACCAAAGTTTATTTATTGTAAGTACAAACAGATTTTAAGGAGGATGTGTATGCAACTATATTGTGAAACCAAATATTGTTAATTGTAATTTGTTACTAATTTGTAAAATATATATTTTTTGTTTTAAATTTCAGAATTATATACACACATGCACACACACCATTAATAAATAGAATTAAATGAATAGAATTTACACCATGTTTTTTTGAAATTATATTACCATCCATCAATGGAGTTTCATTAATGGTTTGTAACCTACACCATCATCCCCTATTGGATCATCCATCAATTAAATTTCACTATCGATTTGCTTCCAATAACACAAACAAAATTGATTGAAATAAAAGGTATTGTGACCATCAAAGCTTTTGCGTTTATAGCATGTACGTGCTATTTATACTTATATACAATAAATAAATCAATGGTTAATAAATATAATATACTTTCGTTTTATTGTGCTTGAAGATAAAAAGACATTACATATAGCACTTAATTTACGATACGTCAACAACTTTTATCTGCTTTCCCTTTTAATACACATTTCTTGATTTAAAAATCTATATAAATTTGACACTTGCCTATTGCATAAACTAGCTAAGTATTTGATAATGACAAGTTATGAAGGGGTATTTACTTGCGAATTGTTTGAACATGGAAAGCTATGTATAGAGGATTTAATCGACAAACACAAATTATCTTTAGCCACTATTGATTAACTATATATGCCATGATATTTGCATATCAAGATTCCATTGTGATAAGAGAATAGAAAAACAGTTTAAATATACCAACAACACATTTATAGTGGAGGTCATTTCAGACATCATAGGTACATGATAACCTTTATGAAGTTAAATATCAGTTTAATCAGAATATAACAAGACATAGTAGTACATGGATTTGCTCATAGTTCATTAACCAGATGTATTTAACAATTTAAACAAAGAACAATTATTAACTATAAAATCAATAGATTGTTCAGTGTATTATCAAAACAATAATAATACATAGAGAATTAATATGTAACAATAATCCATAGATTTTACATAAAAAATGTTAGCACCCGTGCCATTGGCACGGGCTTCATACTAGTGTGTGTGTGTGTGTAGACACACACACACACACATCTATATATTGCTATGGCGATTTCGACTCGAGACTACTTAAATCAAAACCCCAAAGCACAGCGGAAAAACGAGATCATGGTAAATAACGCAAAAACAACCAATCGATATCTCAAACCAAACTCAATCAATCCAAATCCGATCACAATCACCAAACAAGCAATATAGAAATAACGCAATAACGAAGAATAAATCACACACCGATTTATAGTGGTTCCACTAACATCTTGTTAGTGTACATCCACTTGAGAGAGAGCCTTTATTAATACCAATGAGAAGAGTACAAGAGATTGATTACAATGATCAAAATACTAATAGAATTGGTTTGTGGAGAAAAGAATTGAAGAAAATTAGGGTTAGATAAAACTCTAATTAATGGAGGCTGAAACCCTTGCAGTCGTTCTTCAGTCACTTTTCACTAAATCCTGAAAATAGCTTATATAGGAGTGTAGAAAACCTAAGAAAAATTCCAAAATTGCCCCTTCAAATATCACAAATCTTCACACCAAAACCCGGGCTGAAAATAGGCTGAAAAACGTCATAGACGTTTGTCACTTTATGATAGACGTCTATCATATACCTTAGGAAAACACTTCCTGAAGCCACAGACGTCTGTCATAAAGTGACATACGTCTGTCCAAAGACTCGGGTTCCAAACCCTGAAGTCACAGACGTCTGTCACTTTATGACAGACGTCTTTCGCCTAATGTTGGCCACAACACTCCCCTTTCATCACTATATTTTCCTCCATCGAGTTCCGATTTGCGATCCGTTTTCACCATTATAAAGCTACTTTCGACCTCTTCAATTCTCCATATAGTGTCGCCAAAATTCAATACTCCACCTCGACACTATATCCATCTCCAACTCCAATAGTACCATACCATCATCAACACCCGATAGCACCAACTATCACCACTTCTACCTTCAACCAAACATGAATGCTTTCCCAATGAGCTCCGGCAAAGCCATCGTCCATTGCACTCCATCAACGAGCTCAGGCAAAACCCCTGCCCGCTAACGAAGTGTTGAAAACATCCAAATCCTAAACCGTCTCACTAAAGACTAAAGTGCTAAGGAGTGTAAACTAGCACTCACCAAGAAGATAGAACCACAATCTCTCGCCGATACTCTTCATCATCCATAACCAAGCTCTCCCTCAACTGTGTTACCCCGTGGCACCTAGCACTTCAACAAGCGAATCAAGTTCAAGCAATGCTCAAACTTCCCAACCAGCAATGCTTTAGTGAACATATCCGCCGCGTTATCCTTTGTGTGCACTTTCCTAGGATATACTTGCTTATCTTCATCCATGGCT
The DNA here is from genome assembly GCA_030737815.1 of Allium fistulosum. Lineage (NCBI taxonomy): Eukaryota > Viridiplantae > Streptophyta > Magnoliopsida > Asparagales > Amaryllidaceae > Allium > Allium fistulosum. Next base: position 1,183,299,061 of record CM060904.1, on the reverse strand, counting down.
ACCAAAAATGACTCTCTCGCTTCAATATGCTTAGTCCGTGAGCTAAATGCCAAATTCTCTGCCAAGTGAATAACACTATGGTTATCACATCTAACATCGACACTATCATGCTCGTATCCCATGTCACACAACAATCACCTCAAGTAAAGTGCCTCCTTTGCCACCTCCACCGCGGCTATCAACTCCGCCTCCGTAGTGGATAAAGCAACTACGGTCTGCAATCTTGATCTCCAACTTATGGCCGTACCACCAAGTGTGAAGGCATATCCGAAAGTTGATTTTCTTCGATCCCTATCACCGGCCTAGTATGAATCACAATAACTAACCAACTTGCAATCCATCCCCTTACTACCGCAAAAAAAAAGACCATGAGATGATATACCTCTAAGGTATCTCAATATAAGCTTCACATCTTCCCAATGCGATTTCCCTGGATTAGCCATATATCGACTAACCATCCCGACGACATTTGCAATATCGGGCCTTGTACACACCATAGCATACATTAGACTTCCAACCGCACTAGCATATGGCATCTTTGCTATATAAGCCTTGTCTTTCTCCAAGATAGGTGATCCCTTACTCAAAAGCAACATAAGCAAAGATAAAGGTGTATTTGACGCCTTTGCATTCTCCATGCTAAACCGCCAAAGCACTTTCTCTATGTACTCCTTTTGAGTCAATTTCAACTCCAAACGCTTTCGATCCCTTTCTATTTCCATGCCCAATATCTTCTTTGCTTCTCCAAGATCCTTTATTTTGAACTCCGATTTCAAACTCAGTTTTAACTTGTTGATTTCATTCTTATCCTTAGAAGCAATGAGCATGTCATCCACATATAAGAGTAAATACACCCAACAATCAATTTTCAACTTCTTGAAATATACACAAGCATCCTAAATGCTTCTATCAAAACCATTTTCAAGCATAAAATGATCAAATCTCTTGTACCATTGTCTAGGCGATTGCTTCAAACCATATAGTGATTTCTTTAACTTGCAAGCCAAATTTGACTTACCATCCACAACAAAACCTTCCGGTTGCTCCATGTTGATGTCTTCATCCAAGTCACCATGCAAGAAGGCGGTTTTCACATAATGTTGCTCCAACTCCAAGTCTTGAATAGCAACTATGGCAAGTAATATCCGGATAGAAGCATGGCGCACAACCGATGCGAATATCTCATCATACTCCTTTCCCTTCATTTGTGCAAAGCCCTTAGCCACTAGCCTAGCTTTGTATCTCCCATCGTCCTTCACCTTGTATATCCATTTGCACCCAATAGCACGGTTTCCTTTAGGAAGTGGAACCAAATCCCAAGTTTGATTCTTCATCAACGATTGCATCTCTTCCTCCATGGCACAAATCCACTTCGAGCTATCACTCGACTTCATGATGTCATCAAGGTCTATCGGCTCATCTTGGATTACGTGAAGAGCATAGTCCAAATTATCACAAAAGCTAAGACAGTTCCAATCACCATATCTTTTGCGTGACCTTATAGCACGGCGACCAACCCGACTAGTAATACCATCACCCAAACTCCTTTTAGCTCCACCTTGAACTGAATCCTCTCTAGAATCATGTGCATCACCAACACTACTAGAGCCACCGTGTGGACTATGTGATGTCACATCAACCGCTTCCTCCTCACAAGAATCTTCAACTACTCTACTCTCTCTAGTCCTTGGACAAAATGTATACATAACTTCATTCTCCTTTAATTCACCATGAACCAAATCCGGAACATCCGATGAGCTCTCATTCTCCTTGAACAAAGCCGAGTCATCAAAAGTAACATGACAAGAATTCATAACCTTCTTCATTTACGGATTCCGTATCTGATAGCCTTTTACTCCATCGGTATAGCCAAGCAAAATCCTTTTGAAAGCTCTAGGTTCAAGCTTATCATTTCCCGGATCATGCATGTAAACCGGACTACCAAACATACGAAGATAACTCAAGTCAATGCTCTTTGCCTTCCACACCCTCCGGAATTTTGTTACCAATAGCCGAGCACGAAATTCGATTAATAATATGCGCCGCGATTAACAAAGCTTCGGCTTAAAATTCCTTAGACAAACCCGATGTCAATCTCAAGCATCGAGCTTTCTCAAGTAGAGTACAGTTCATCCTCTCCGCAACACCATTCGACTGTGGATCTCCCGATGTAGTAAAATGCTTTTGAATACCATGGTGCTTGCAAAACTCCAAGAACTCTCCGGAAACATACTCTCCACCATTGTCGGACCTTAGAACCTTCAAAGACTTGCCACTCTCATTCTCAACAAGAGCTTTCCATGCTTTGAACTTTGCAAATGCCTCCAGCTTAGCCTTCATTACATAAACCCATACCTTTCTAGAAAAATCATCTATGAAAGAAATATAATAGCGAGCTCCCCCAAAGACTACCGGTGCCGGTCCCCAACATCCATGTGAACATACTCAAGAACCCTTCTCAAATCATATTTTCCCTCACCAAATGATACTTTAGTTTGCTTCCCCATGACACATTCCTCGCAAAACTCTAGTTTGTTGAAACTCTCTCCATCGGTCATCTCCCTCTTCCGAAGAATATCTAAACTCCTCTTCGAGGCATGACCTAACCTCAAATGCCACAACCTAGTCGCGTCCAAGCCACGAGAACTATCAACTCCCATACAAGTTTCACCTTCTATAGTCACTCCTTGAAGCAAATAAACACCATGAGTCCTTACACCCTTCATCACCATAAGTGCACCCTTTGAAACCCGCAAGCTATCACTCTCGATAGTTGTTAACCGATTATTTGACCCGGTAACGAGAGGCTCGGCACAGAGTTCCCATTCGGCATGCAAAGCCATCGTTCGGCACACAGCCTCAATCGGCACAGAACCTCGTCCGGCATGTCTCGTTCGGCTTGCATGGAATGGTGCGCAGTAGTCATCCTCTATGGGCCGAGGTACCTTGTTCCTAGGCCCGTGAGGGAAGTTCAACCCATCTTCGTCTATAAATAGAGGGGCATGGGCATGCTGAAAAAGGACCTTTTTTCGAGAACACTAGGGAGACTCTACCACTTTCAAGACTTATTATTTTTAGTTCAAACTTGTATTCAAGTCATTAATATACGGATTGTATCTGTATTCAACTACTTGTGAAAGAAATAAAGATCAAAACTCAAAGTGGACGTAGGCAGTTACGCCGAACCACTATAAATATGGTGTTCTCGTTTTTGTTGTTCTTTTGGCATTGAATTACACTATTTTTCAGTTCTAATTTATCTTCTTCATTAATCTCTCTACATAATCTTTCTCAATGAGGCTAGTGACCAATTTTGGTGCTAACACTTTGGTGCTTTCACTAAGAGTTGAATTCTTAGCTTGATTGGATCTCATCGTCTACTAGTGGATTTCCATATTCGCGAGATAGATCCAGTTGTTTACTAGAAAACTTCCTATTCTACTCAGATTTGAAAGAAATCTAAAGGAAGCTGATAGCCGTAGATTGGATTCACCGATGTACGCAAGATCAGGGGATTGGACGTTGAAGTTTGCACTCAAGTTGAATGAAAGCCGACCCTCCTCTGAAGGCAATTCGACCGATCGCTCCAGAAAAGGCGTATGCCGATCGCTCCAGAAAAGGCGTATGCCGATCGCCCCAGAAAAGGCATATGCCGACTGCTCCAGAAAAGGCGTATGCCGATCGCCCCAGAAAAGGCATATGCCGACCACTCCAGAAAAGGCGTATGCCGATCGCCCCAGAAAAGGCATATGCCGACCGCTCTAGAAAAGGTGTATGCCGATCGCCCCAGAAAAGCCGAGCGCTCCAAAAAACAAGTCTATGCCGAGCGGCATCCAGGACGAGCCACAAGTCTATGCCGAGCGGCATCCAGGCCGAGCCACAAGTCTATGCCGAGCGGGAGTATGCCGAGCGACCCAGTGTATGCCGAGCGGGACCATGCCGAGCGACCCAGTGTATGCCGAGCTGGACCATGCCGAGCGACCCAGTCTATACCGAGCTGGACCATGCCAAGCGACCCAGTCTATACCGAGCGGCATCCAGGACGAGCCACAAGTCTATGCCGAGCGGCATCCAGGCCGAGCCACAAGTGTATGCCGAGCGGGAGTATGCCGAGCGGGACCATGCCAAACGACCCAGTGTATGCCAAGCGGGACCATGCCGAGAGACCCAGTGTATGCCGAGCGGGACCATGCCGAGCGGCATCCAGGCCGAGCCACAAGTGTATGCCGAGCGGGAGTATGCCGAGTGACCCAGTGTATGCCAAGCGGGACCATGCCGAACGACCCAGTGTATGCCGAGCGGGACAATGCCGAACGACCCAGTGTATGCCGAGCGGGACCATGCCGAGCGACCCAGTGTATGCCGAGCGGGACAATGCCGAGCGACCCAGTGTATGCCGAGCGGGACAATGCCGAGCGACCCAGTGTATGCCGAGCGGGACCATGCCGAGCGACCCAGTGTATGCCGAACGGGACAATGCCGAGCGACCCAGTGTATGCCGAGCGGGACCATGCCGAGCGACCCAGTGTATGCCGAGCGGGACCATGCCGAGCGACCTAGTGTATGCCGAGCGGGACCATGTCGAGCGACCCAGTGTATGCCGAGCGGGAAAATGCCGAACGACCCAGTGTATGCCGAGCGGGACCATGCCGAACGACCCAGTGTATGTCGAGCGGGACCATGCCGAGCGGGACTATGCCGAACGACCCAGTGTATGCCGAGCAGGACCATGCCGAGCGACCCAGTGTATGCCAAGCTGGACCATGCCGAGCGACCCAGTGTATGCCGAGCGGGACCATGCCGGACGACCTAGTGTATGCCGAGCGGGACCATGCCGAGCGACCCAGTGTATGCCGAGCGAGACCATGCCGAACGACCCAGTGTATGCCGAGCGGGACCATGCCGAGCGACCCAGTGTATGCCAAGCTGGACCATGCTGAGCGACCCAGTGTATGCCGAGCAGGACCATGCCGGACGACCTAGTGTATGCCGAGCGGGACCATGCCGAGCGACCCAGTGTATGCCGAGCGGGACCATGCCGAGCGACCCAGTGTATGCCGAGCGGGACCATGCCGAGCGACCCAGTGTATGCCGAGCGGGACCATGCCGAGCGACCCAGTGTATGCCGAGCGGGACCATGCCGAGCGACCCAGTGTATGCCGAGCGGGACCATGCCGAGCGACCCAGTGTATGCCGAGCGGGACCATGCCGAGCGACCCAGTTTATGCCGAGCGGGACCATGCCGAGCGGGACTATGCCGAACGACCCAGTGTATGCTGAGCGACCCAGTGTATGCCGAGCTGGACCATGCCGAGCGACCCAGTGTATGCCGAGCGGGACCATGCCGAACGACCCAGTGTATGCCGAGCGGGATCATGCCGAGCGAACCAGTGTATGCCGAGCGGGACCATGCCGAGCGGGACTATGCCGATCGACCCAGTGTATGCCGAGCGGGACCATGCCGAGCGACCCAGTGTATGCCGAGCTGGACCATGCCGAGCGACCCAGTGTATGCCAAGCGGGACCATGCCGAGCGACCCAGTGTATGCCGAGCGGGACCATGCCGAGCGACCCAGTGTATGCCGAGCAGGACAATGCCGATCGATCCATGCATTGTATACCGATCTCTCTCTCAAAAAAAAATCTGACCAGTCCCTATTCCAAAAAATACGGATCGGGTACGACCCCCATTTTCAAGATCAAAACTCAAAGTGGACGTAGGCAGTTACGCCGAACCACTATAAATCTGGTCTTCTCGTTTTTGTTGTTCTTTTGGCATTGAATTACACTATTTTTCAGTTCTAATTTATCTTCTTCACTAATCTCTCTACATAATCTTTCTCAATGAGGATAGTGACCAATTTTGGTGCTAACAATAGTGATCTTACCATCTAAAGAATCTAGCTACCCAATAAGAAAAGAGACTTCCGAAGTCCCGGAACATAGCGAACATTAGTGAGAGTACGTACCACTCCATCAAACATCCGAATTTGCACGGAACCAATGCCTTTCGACTTACAAATAGCACCATTACCCATAACAATTGAATTTCCTTCTTTGTTGACATATGAAGAAAAACAATTCCTATTCGGCGTCATATGATAAGACGCCCCCGAATCGTGCACCCATTCGCTACCCGAAACATCCGATGCTACTGCCGTCAACACATCTACATCTCCCTCACCAACTCCACTCCCCATTGCTACGGATGAAGATGATACTTCTGCAACATCCCTAATTTTTATTAACATTATTCAGGAGATTTAATTAGATAAATTAAATAGAATAATATAAGAATTAGAATGATAAGGAGATTGAGATTTGAATAAATTATAAGAAGGCTGTGCTTAACCAATTAAATGGGCTTATAATGGTTTTACATATTAATTAATTTACATAAGGGGCTTATTAGGAATAGCCGCCTCTTATAACGCACGCATCCTTTCATATGCACGTTCACTTTCATTTCTCAAAAACACAACAAACATAGATCTAAAGCAAGGCCAGCCATTACAAGGAAGAAAGGAAGAGAAATTCAATCTAAAGCTAAGGATTAAAGCTAGGGGAAATTAATCTACAACAAATCTCAAAGTCCTTATCATATTCAAGGTGAATAATAATTTATACCATCTCTATTTTGTTTTATGATCCTACGTTTTTGGATTTAAGATTAAATTCATTTTTATGAGGTTTTAGATGATGATATGCTTGAATTATAATATGTTTGATTAAATCAAATTATTTAAATATTGATTTATATGGTTTTAGGGAAAAACCGATTGTAAATGATATTAGAATGCCATGGAACAATTATATGTTATGCAAAATATGATTTTGGAGATGGGTTTCAATTTTTGTAATTTTCCAAGCGATGGAAAATTTAATACGAATTTTCAAAGGAAAATATGATAAAATTGCATAGAAAATTAATTTCGATTATTTCAAGAAGAATTTGGGTCTGAAATTTTGATATGTTTGATAACATGATGAAAGTGAATTTCAGTATTTTTTGGGGATTTTTCCTAAGAGATTTACTTTGGAAAATAAATTATTTTAGGAAAAGGACTTATTTGCATTATTGATTTTGCTCAATGGAAGGCTTAATTGTTAAAATTTCCTTGATTTAGTTCTGATAATAAGCGACAGTTATTTTGTAAAGAATTTGAAAAGGTTTTAAGGCAACCAATCAAAGGATTACAAATAAGCAGGTTAGTTATAAAGTCATTACTAAAAATAGCATTAATTTAGCCTTACCCAGAAAAGTTGGTTCCGCCTCCTTTAGAAGCACCTTTCAACTCCAATGCCTCCGCTTCGACTCAGACGAAACCAACCTAGCCGAAACCTACTAAAACCGAAACCAATACACATGGTATCAATGAGATTGGTATGAAGTAGATTGGTGAAGGGCGGAAGGCAGGGTATCGAAAACATTGCTTTCGATAGAGTCGAAACCATTGTTTACTTTTAAAAGATATGTGCTTGCCTTGTTTTTGAAGGGTGCTTTCAACCAAGTCGATACCCTGTTGCTTTCAAACCTATCGCTGCCTTTCTTTGTTTAAAAATAGAGCTTTCGAATGAGACCCATTGTTTATAAAAGAGTGCTATCGAAAACGATGGTTCCGACCTAGTCGAAACCCTGCTGCCGTTCTTTTGCCTTTAGAGTGTATTGAAGTCATCAATGCTTTCGAAGGGTAGCTTTTAATTTAAACTTATACAAGGCCACTTCCTAAATTCTTTCGAAGGGGTTCAAGGGTTTCGAAGGTAATGGCTTCGAAAGGGGGTTTCGATGCTATCCTTTAATGTTTTACTCAAATGTTTTGAAGCTTTCGAAAAGATGGTGCCAACGCCATCAAACTTTCCCCAAACAATTTTCTACGAAGATTAAAGGTTTCGAAAGAGATACTTTCATATATATTCACTTTGACCTAGAAGATGTTTTTAAAGCAAAACCCAATGGTTTCGAAAGAGTTAATTTCATTGGTTTGGAAGCTATGTTTCTAAATATTTTTATGTAATGCTTTGGTACTTTCGAAAGGTATATTGTGGTCGAAAGAGATGATTTCTAGAGCTTCAAAAGGTATATGCTTAGTGTTTTGAAAAGAAGTTTTCTATGCTTTCGAAGGAGGTTATCCAGGGGTTTCGAAAGTGATGTTTTAAGGTTTCAAAACAAATGACCCAATCTCATTTTAAAAGAAAAACCATGGCATAAACAAAGAGTTTTAAAATGGAGTTTTAAAGAAGTTTTCCTTGATTAACATGTTAAAGGGATTAACCAAGTATAATATAAAAGGATTTCAAGGACATTAAACCACTGATGTTGGTATTATTATGTTGTTAAGATTGCTTGTTCATATATTTATTCACATTGTAATGAACCTATAACGGTACTTTAGGGAAGGGCAGAGTAACTAGCTAGGTTGACCCAGTAGTGAATATAGATTAAGGCTATTAAAATATTAATTAAAGATATTCGCAGGGGCCAATAGGTTCATAGTAAGCCCATGAAAACTATGTATAGGAAAAGATATTGGCAGGGACCAATAGGTTCATAGTAAACCCATGGAAACTATGTATAAACGAAGATGTCAGGGAGATAGGTTCATAGTAAACTCATGAAAACTATGATTTGATATTGGCAGGGGCCAATAGGTTTGTAGTGAACCCATGAAAACTATATATGGATTGAGGTATTGACAGAAGTCAATAGGTTCCTAGTCAACCCATGAAAACTAGGTTAAGAGGAAAGATATTAGAGTTACCAATAGGTTCATGGAGAACCCATGAAACAATAAAGATATTGGTAGGAGCCAATAGGTTCTTAGTGATCCGATGAAAACTATGAAATCAGGCCGGGAGTCCATATACATTAAACAGGTTATTAGTAAGTCCATGAAAACTAATAGGTTAATAGTGACCCTAGAAACTATAAATAAGACAGATAGTCAGAATGAATGGGGATGGGTAATCCAGAATTAATTTACTTGTTTATATATCATCATATTATTTTGAATTGTTTTAACCATTGTGGATGTAAGAGCACATTATATGGTTTTATAAAGTTTTTAGGATACTAGTGAGGAGAAACCCGTTCCGCTAAGCGGCGTGGTCTCACTAGATATCTAAATGGTTTGAGATGGTAGATTATTATTCATACCACGCTTTATGCCTGACTCGAAGATTTTTTTTCCCTTAAACTCTCGAGTGCTTAATTGATTTTGAGTAGTTTGAGGGTTAAGGTTTCAGGTTCTCTTTTTAGATGAATAAAGCTTTCGAAGACGTGCAGGAGGCAAGCTAGTTAATAAAAGTTCTTTTTATTCCACTGTGTTTTGGTTGTAAAGGCAAAAAACTTTTATTGCCTTATTATATACTCTGATCAACCAAGGGGGCATCTTTATATGTCGCTCTTGGCATATGTTGTAATAAGTATATTTTGTCTGAACGTAGTTACGATTATGGGATTATGTAATGAACTTAAATGTTTTGAAATGGAATGTGGAATGTTTTTTGATGTTTTACAATTTTTTCCATATTCATGTGTTTCTGTGTATCAATGTATCAATCATTACAATATTTGGTCGCCGAGGATTAATAACCATGGATGACTGCAGCATCCATAGCCGTTAGTTTTGGGCCTCCAAGTGGGGGATGTTACAAGTTAGTATCAGAGCATAGGTTTATGATAACTAAAAGAAATTTAAACCTAAAAGATTTTCAAACATAATCCAATGAATCAGAGAATAAGATCGGGGTTTGGGATTATGCTATAGTAATGTACTTGTATTTGATATATAGATATATATATATAAGTACATATTCCCCTCTCTCTTAGACAGTTCTTCTGTATCTTACTAAGACCCGTATGCAGATTTACGAGAAAGAAGATATGAAAGTAGGAAACGGAAGAGGAAATATTGATGGAGGAAGCACCAAAACCAATGGAAATGCTCGACCCACCAGGAGGAACCCGAGTCGATAGGCTAATGCTAACCAAAATGCAGATGCCAATGTGGGTGCTGGAAATCCACCAGTAGATATGGTGGTGATGTATCAGTTCTTTGTCAATATAATGCAAGCAGGAGCTGCTGCCAGTGTTGTAGGAAATGTTGGAGGAGCTAATCCTGTGGATCCAGTTGGGAATAATTATGCTAAGCTGAGTAGAGACTACACCAGTCTTGGTGGGAAGCCATTCATGGGGACGAAGAATGCCATAGATGAGCAAAAGAGGAGGTTGGCCTCTAGGCAGTTGCAAGGGGCAGCGCTTCACTGGTGGAATAATATTACTGTTGGAGTTTCCTAGGAGCAGTTGACTTGGGCTGAGTTTCGAAGGAGGTTTGAGCAAAGGTTTACGTCTGAGGTTGCTAAATCAGCGTTGTTGAGGAAGTTTTTAGATCTGGAGCAAGGAGAGATGTTGGTTGTTGTGTATGCCGCTAAGTTTGATGAGTTGTTCTATTATGGATATTATACTATAGACACCATCATCAGGAGAAATGAGAAGTTCATTAGGGGGCTAAGACCCGAGATTGCTAGGGCAACCCTGCCACATCTCCGTGATCCTAGTAATTTATTGTGGAGATGGCAATCCGCCATGAGGAGATGCTTGCTATTTGTGCTAGAGAGAAGCCAGTGGAAACCCAAGGTTCTCAGGGAAAGAAAAGAAAGTTCTTTAAGAAGAAGGGAGCCTAGAAGGGAGATGTTGCCAAGAAGGCAAAAACTGACTTAGTTTGTTTCAAGTGCGACAAGAAGGGTCATTATGCGAATGAGTGCCGGTCAAACAAGGGTAAGAAGGCCGTAGATAAGAAGAATGTGAAGTGCTTCAACGGTGATCAAGTTGGGCATTATAAAAATCAATGTCCAGGGCCAGTCAGGGCGGACATAGGAAAGGTTTTTGCTATTGGACCAGCGTCAGCTAGGCATACTGCAAATGATAAAGAGAAGACTGTGATGGAAGGTACGCTTTTGATTCAGAGTATACTAGTTAGGGTACTATTTGATACCGGTGTGTCACATTCATTTATATCTCAGTGCTTGGTTGATAGATTATGCTTAGAACCCACCTACCTTGTTACTTCCTTAAGGGTTGCGAATCCAATAGGAGGGTATGCAACTCTAGAGATGAGATGTGACAAGTTAGAACTTGATTTATTAGGTCATAAGTTTGCATGTAGTTTGTATGTTTTTCATTTCGTAGATTTCAGGATCATATTGGGTATGGATTGGTTGGGAGGTATGAGGCTAGACAATTTTGCAAGGACAGGGAGATATCACCAAGACACCCTGATAGTCATAACCGAGTGATATTCTCAGTGGAGAATTCTGACCGGAGTGTTTATGCCATGTTGAGTGCTTTGGAGGTAGGAGAAGAGTTAAGTTAGGTTTGAGTAGTAAGGGAGTTTGTAGATGTCTTTGAACCGGTTACGGGATTACCACTGAAACGAGCTGTTGAGTTTCAGATAGATCTTGTACCAGGAGCTGAACCCGTGAGTAGACCACCTAGCAAGATGGCGCCTACTGAGATGAAGGAACTGAAGGTGCAGCTAGTGGATCTTCAAGGAAGGAATTTTATCAGGCCCAGCAGTTCGCCTTGGGGAGCAGCCGTAGTGTTCGTGAAGAAACCTGATGGGTCATTGAGAATGTGCATCGACTATCGTAAGTTGAACCAGAGGACGATCAATAATAAGTATCCTTTGCCAAGAATAGATGATTTGTTCGATTAGTTGTGTGGAGCCAGAGTGTTTCCCGGTTGGATTTGGCGACAGGTTTCCATTAGTTAAGAGTGGTGGAGGACAATATTCCTTTGATGGCATTTTAGACTAGGTATGGTTCGTATGAGTGGTTAGTGATGCCATTTGGATTAACGAATGCACCGGCTTTCTTCATGGATTTGATGTACCGAGTTTTCTGAGAGTACTTGGATAGGTTTATGCTGGTGTTTATAGACGACATTTTAGTATACTATAAGGATAAAAGAGAGCATGAGGATCATCTTAGAGTGGTACTTGAGACGCTGAGGCAGCATCAGCTGAAGGCGAAGTTTACCAAGTGTCGTTTTTGGAAGAAAGAGGTTAAGTTTTTTGGTCATGTGGTTTTAGAGAAGGGCTTGTCAGTCGATCCAAATAAGATCGAAGCTGCGAATAATTGGAAGAGACCAGAGACGGTGACTGAGATAAGAAGTTTTCTTGGACTTGCTGGCTATTACCAGAGATTCATTAAGGACTTCTCGTGGATAGCAGCACCTTTGACTAAGTTAACCAGAAAGGATGTGAAGTTTATCTGGTCCGACAGATGTGAGGAAGCCTTCCTTAAGTTAAAGAATTTTTTGACCAATGCACCAGTGTTAGTAGTTCCACATGGAAACCAAGGATTGGTGTTGTATACTGATGCATGTGGGACTGGATTAGGAGCTGTGTTGATGCAGAAGGGTAAAGTTATTGCCTACGTTTCACGACAGCTTAGACCGCATGAAGTGAAATATCCTGCTCATGATTTGGAGTTGGCTGCGGTGATCTTTGCATTGAATATTTGGAGACATTATCTCTTAGGGGAGAGATTTGAGCTATACACGGATCATAAGTCCTTAAGGTATTTATTCTCTCAGAAGGAGTTGAATATGAGACAGCAGAGGTAGCTGGAGTTTTTGGCTGCTTATGATTTTGGTATAGAGTATACACCTGGTAAAGAAAATAAGGTAGCGGATGCTCTTAGCAGAAGACATCAGAATATGGTGTTAGCTATGTTGGCAGAGTGGATGGATTTACAGGCTTTGACTACCTGTAGTGTGCAGTTAAGATCGACTGCTGATTCTAGTCTGAGAATAGCCATGTTGTCCTGTTTGGAAGTTCGGCCAGTGTTGATCGAGGCTTCTAAGCAGAAAGAGGATCCAGTATTAGCCAAGAGGATTAGAACGCTTGATATTGGAACTAAGATCGATGATCTGAAGGATTTTAGCCTTGATAAGGGAGGATTGTTGAGAAAGAAGGGACGGTTGTGTGTTCGAACGTGGAGGACTTGAGGAAAGAAGTTCTTAGAGAATGCCATCGGTCCATGTTTACAATTCATCCTAGAGGGACCAAGATGTATCAAGATATGAAGAGGAGCTTCTATTGGGAAGGTATGAAGAGGGATGTTGGCTTGTGGGTTAGGCAGTGTGCAAACTGTCAACAAGTGAAAGCCGAACATCAGAAGCCGAGCGGTTTGCTTCAGCCTTTAGAGATTCTAGTTTGGAAATGGGATTCGATATCTATGGATTTTATAGATGGATTGCCAATGTCAAATAGAGGAAATGAAAGTAAATGGGTCATAGTTGACAAGTTGACCAAGAGTGCCTATTTCATTCCAGTTAAGTCAACCAGGACGACACCTGTATTAGCTAAGTTGTTCATGAAGAACATAGTTAGACTATATGGGATTCCTAGTAGTATAGTCAGTGACAGGGATGCTTTGTTCACTAGTGAATTCTGGAAGAGTCTACAGAATGTGTTAGGTACCAAGCTTAATATGAGTACTGCATATCACCCTCAGACAGAAGGACAGACATAGAGAGTTAACAAGATACTCGAAGATTTATTGAGAGCTTGTGTATTGGACTTTGGTGGATCTTGGGTGGATCACCTACATTTGGTTGAGTTTTTCTATAATAATAGTTATCAGACTAGTATAGGAATAGCGCTTTTGAAGCTTTGTATGGAAGGCCATGCAATCTCCAGCATGTTGGTTGGAGACTAGAGACAGATTAGTCTTAGGTCTAGATTTGGTTAGGAGGTGTCAGAGAAGATTGAGTTGATGCGAGGAAGGATGAAGGAAGCTCAGTCCAGATAGAGGAGTTACGTAGATAAGAGGCGTAAAGACCTAGAATTTTCAGTCGGAGATAAGGTTTTCATTAAAGTATCACCGATGAAGGGTGTGGTACGATTTGGAAAGTCAGGGAAGCTGGCCTCAAGATACATTGGTCCTCCAGATTATAGAGAGAATTGGAAAGCTCGCATACAGAGTAGAGTTGCTGAGCAGTATGGTAGGTGTCCATGATGTATTCCATGTGTCTCATCTTCGCAAATATGTGCATGAACCAGAGACTACTATTCCTTCGACAGGATTGGAAGACTTGATAGCAGAGCCGATTTTGACTTTTGTTAGACAACCAGTTCGAGTTATAGCGAGAGATGAGAAAAGATTGAGGAACAAGACAGTTGGGTTGGTGAAAGTTTAGTGGAGCGACAACGAGAAGGACTGTACTTGGGAGACAGAAGACAGGATTGGAGATACTTATCCTGATCTAATTTGAGGGTATGTCTATATTAGATTTATATAGATAGTTGCTAGTCAGGTAGGCTAGTATGGTTATTAAGAGTTGTTACAGATGATTGCTATGTTTAGTGCTTAGTCCTTACTGAATTTCGAGGACGAAATTCTTTAAGGAGGTGAGTCTGTAACATCCCTAATTTTTAATAACATTATTCAGGAGATTTAATTAGATAAATTAAATAGAATATTGTCAAAATTAGAATGATAAGGAGATTGAGATATGAATAAATGATAAGAAGGCCGTGCTTAACCAATTAATTAGGCTTATAATGGTTTTACATGTTAATTAATTTACATAAGAGGCTTATTAGGAATAGCTGCCTCTTATAATCCACGCGTCCTTTCATATGCACGTTCATTTTCATTTCTCAAAAACATAACAAACGTAAATCTAAAGAAAGGCCAGCCATTACAAGGAAGAAAGAAAGGAAGAAAGGAAGAGAAATTCAATCTAAAGCTAAGGATTAAAGCTAGGGAAAATTAATCTACAACAAATCTCAAGGTCCTTATCATATTCAAGGTGAATAATAATTTATACCATCTTTATTTTGTTTTATGATCCTATGTTTTCTGATTTAAGATTAAATTCGTTTTTATGAGGTTTTGGATGATGACATACTTGAATTATAATATGTTTGATTAGATCAAATTTATTTAAATATTGATTTATACGGTTTTAGGGCAAAACCGATTGTAAATGATATTAGAATGCCATGGAACAATTATATGTTATGCAACATATGATTTTGGAGATGGGTTTCAATATTTGTAATTTTCCAAGCTATGGAAAATTTAATACGAATTTTCAAAGGAAATTATGATAAAATTGGGTTAAAAATTAATTTCGATTATTTCAGGAAGAATTTGGGTCTAAAATTTTAGTATGTTTGATAACATGATGAAAGTAAATTTCAGTAATTTTTGAGCATTTTTCCTAAAAGATTTACTTTGGAAAATAAATTATTTTAGAAAAAGGACTTATTTGCATTATTGGTTTTGTTTAATGGAAGGGCTTAATTGTTAAAATTTCCTTGATTTAGATCTGATAATAAGCGGCAGTTATTTTGTAAAGAATTTGAAAAGTTTTAAGGCAATCAATCAAAGGATTACAAATAGGCAAGTTTGTATAAAGTCATTACCAAAAATAGCATTACTTCAGCCTTACCCAGAAAAGTTGGTTCCACCTCCTTTAGAAGCGCCTTTTGACTCCAATGCCTACGCTTCGACTTAGTCGAAACCAACCTAGCCGAAACCAATACACATGGTATCAATGAGATTGGTACGAAGCGGATTGGCGAAGGGCGTAAGGCAGGGTGTCGAAAGCATTGCTTTTGATAGAGTCGATACCATTGTTACTTTTAAAATATATGCGCCTGCCTTGTTTTTGAAGGGTGCTTTCGACCAAGTCAATACCCTGTTGCTTTCGAACCTGTTGCTGCCCTTTTTTGTTTAAAAATAGAGCTTTCGAATGAGACCCGTTGTTTATAAAAGAATGCTATCGAAAATGATTGTTCCGACCTAGTCGAAACCCTACTGCCGTTCTTTTTCCTTTCGAGTGTATTGAAGTCATCAATTCTTTCGAAGGGTAGCTTTTATTTTAAACTTATACTAGGCCACTTCCTAAATGCTTTCGAAGGGTTCAAGGGTTTCGAAGGCAATGGCTTCGAAAGGGGGTTTCGATGCCATCCTTCAATGTTTTACTCAAATGTTTTGAAGCTTCCGAAAAGATGGTGCCGACTCCATCAAACTTTCCCCAAACAATTTTCTATGAAGATTAAAGGTTTCGAAAGAGATACTTTTGTAAATATTCACTTTGACCCAGAAGATGTTTTTAAAGCAAAACCCAATGGTTTCGAAAGAGTTACTTTCATTGGTTTCGAAGCTATGTTTCTAAGTATTTTTAAGTAATGCTTTGGTACTTTCGAAAGGTATATTATGGTTTCGAAAGATATGATTTTAAGAGCTTCGAAAGGTATATACTTAGTGTTTTGAAAAGAAGTTTTCTATGCTTTAGAAGGAGGTTATCCAGGGGTTTCGAAAGTGATGTTTTAAGATTTCAAAACAAATGACCCAATCTCATTTTAAAAGAAAAACCATGGCATAAACAAAGAGTTTTAAAATGGAGTTTTGAAGAAGTTTTCCTTGATTAACATGTTAAAAGGATTAACCAAGTTTTATATAAAAGGATTTCATGGACTTTAAACCACAGGTGTTGGTATTATTATGTTGTTAAGATTACTTCTTCATATATTTATTCACATTGTAATGAACCCATAACGGTACTTTAGGGAAGGGCAGAGTAACCAACTAGGTTGACCCAGTAGTGAATATAAATTAAGGATGTTAAAATATTAATTAAAGATATTCGAAGGGGCTAATAGGTTCATAGTAAGCCCATGAAATCTATGTATAGGAAAAGATATCGGTAGGGGCCAATAGGTTTATAGTAAACCCATGAAAACTATGTATAAACGAAGATGTCAGGGAGACAGGTTCATAGTAAACCCATGAAAACTATGATTTGATATTGGAAGGGGCGAATAGGTTTGTGGTGAACCCATGAAAACTATATCCAAATTAAGATATTGATAGAAGTCAATAGGTTCCAAGCTAACCCATGAAAACTAGGATAAGAGAAATTATATTGGAGTTACCAATATGTTCAGGGAGAACGCATGAAACAGTAAAGATATTTGCAGGGGCCAATAGGTTCTTAGTGATCCCATGAAAACTATGGAATCGGGCAGGGAGTCCATATACATTAAACAGGTTATTAGCAAGCCCATGAAAACTAATAGGTTAATATTGACCCTAGAAACTATAAATAAGACAGATAGTCAGATCGAATGTGGATGAGTAATCCAGAATTAATTTACTTGTTTGCATATCATCATATTATTTTGAATTGCTTTAACCATTGTGGTTGCAAGAGCACAGTATATGGTTTTATAATGTTTTTAGGATCCTAGTGAGGGGAAACCCATTCCGCTAAGTGGCATGGTCTCATTAGGTATCGAAATGGTTTGATATGGTAGATTATTATTCATACCATATTTTATGTCTGACTCGAAGTTTTTGTTTTCCCCTTAAACTCTCGGGTGCTTAATTGATTTTGAGTAGTTTGAGAGTTAAGTTTTTCAGGTTCTCTTTTTAGATGAATAAAGCTTCCGGAGACGTGCAAGAGGCAAGCTAGTTAATAAGAGTTCTTTTTATTCTACCGTGTTTTGGTTGTAAAGGCAAATTTGTTTTATTGCCTTATTATATACTTTGATCAACCAAGGAGGCATCTTCATATGTCGCTCTTTGCGTATGTTGTAATAAGTATATTTTGTCTGAACGTAGTTACGATTATGAGATTATGTAGTGTAACAACCCGTAAATTTTCGATAATTAAAATAGTTAATTTAATAAGATTTCATGGTTTAATGTTGGAAGAATTAAAAATTTGTAATTTATTTATGATAATAATAACTAGAATGAATTGCAACAATATTTATCTAAGTTAATTATTAATGAATTAAATGAAATTCCAATAAATTGAAATGACTTAAATATTATAACTTGGTTATAAAGGGAATATAAGAAAACAAAGGTAAATATTGGGTTAATTAATGAAAAATATATAGTCATCGGAAATGGAATCAAATTGGTATTGTATAGGTAATTGTGACATTTGTAGTAAATAATAAACTTATAAGTGTGATTTAAAAGTTAATGGTGATAATTATTATAAGCTACCTGTTTATTCAGTCAGTCGAATTGAATTTGGAAACCAATTGCAATTGAAATGAAATTTTATATATTAATTGGGTTTATAATCAATAACTGAAGTTGAATAACAAATGTTGGATGCACTGGATGTGAATAAAGTAATTGAGTGATAACTAAAATTAAATTAAAATCTATTATTGAAATTTGTTGAATATTGAACAGTTAAATTGTTTAAATTTAATATTGGAAATTTGATTGAATAACTGTATAAGGGAAATGGTTGTTCTAAAATTTGAATTTGTTTTAAAAGTTAAATCTTATAAGTTCATTTTCAAATATTGCAAAAGATAGTGAATTATTGAATAATCAAAATTATTTAAATTTAATATTACAAATATTTAAACAATTGAATTCCGAATATAATATGATTGAAAATAAAACCGGAAGTTGATGTAAAGTTTATTTAAACAACAATGAAGATTGTTAACATTTAAAATAGGATTTAAAAGTGAAAAATTGGAAATTGAAAATTTTATATTATAATCGACGAGTAAAAATAGCCTTCCGAGGCACAGTCTCAGAATCCAACAAAACCAGTTCCATTGGATCCGTAATAGTGTATTATTATCGGATTTTAAATTTCGGAGCGTTTGGAGTTATCGTTTGGTCGTACGGTTAGAAACGCGTTGAAATAAATATCGAAAATTTAATATTTTAATTCGATTCAAAAAGCTATCTTCCACATACGATCAAATTAGCCTCCGAAACCTATTCCATTGTGTTCAGAATGTGGGTAAAACATTACGAACGCTTGTCGGCATGTCTTGTTTGGAGTTCGTTTGAAAAAGCAGTTAAATTTGAAAATAATATTAAAATAATATTCAATACGCGTATATATTCACGTTCACACCAGAAACCCTAGCTATCATTCGTGGCCGCCGTTCTTCTTCCAATGGCCGAAAAGCAACCCCTTTCCCCCTCGTTTTTCTCATAATCCATGCCATATTATTGAAAACTCTCAACTGGCAAATCGAAGAACGTAGCGAGGTCGAGACATCTGACGGTGGAGATCGAGTTTAGTGGAGCGTGGAGTCCTAAATTTTGCCGCGTTCATCATCCATTCCTACGCGTCTTCCTCGAGCTATGGTTGACCGAGAGTGACGTGGTCGCAACCTCTGGCATGGCTCGCGTGGGCGCACGCATTGGAGACCGTGGATCAGCGTTCAGTCGTCGATAGGGAGGAGCGGCTCGGGATCTTGCGTGCGATATTGGGTTTTGTTCGAGCGTGATACCTGGGCGAACGTGTGAGGAAGAAAGGCATCCGGCCTTGATTTTGAAATGTGCGGACAGGAATTTCGATGGTATAAAAAAAAAGAAATTGTTTATTTAATTTGTGTTCAACTTTAAAAATGTGTATCTCATCCATACATTATCAGAATCGGACGAAACTAGCGACGTTGGAATCGTAGAGACGAGAGCTACGCTGCAGTGCAGATCCGGGACTGTTTCGAGCTCGTTAAATTTTTTGGTTAAATCGAACGCGCTCGATTTAATTAAAAATTTGAACGATTGGCAACGTAAACTCAAGGTGAGTGTTTTATAACGCTCACAACGTACTAGAATATCTTGATATTGGTTGAATTTGATATTATGAAATGATGTGATTTTTATTAGTCGTTGTTGATAAATTTAACTGTCATATAAATTTTCATTGCATTTAATGTTAGAAATTAAAATTGACAGTCAAATTGAAATTGGAATTTAATCGAAATTAAATTACCGAACATTGATAACTATGAAATTGTCGTGAATTGTATTGTCTGTTGGATGATTTATTTCGATGGATGCTATTGATTGATATTTGAAATGTTTGGATGTTTATTTGTTTGTAAATATCCTGTCATCACCCTTTGTATTAATTACAGTTGTAAATTGAATCATTTTGAATAAATTGAGAAATAGGTTGAAATGATATATACCTATGACACTATGATTTGAATTGAAGTGATATATATCTATTCCTGAAATTTAATTGAAATAACTGATCACTTGGCCATAAGATAGAAAATTATATATGGGCACCGGATTGGTTAAATTAAATAATTTTTAAAATCTTTGATTTGGAATTACTTTAAATGGTTTGATTTTTAAAGGAATTTAAAAATCAATTTTTTATAGAAATTGAATTTATCGCGAATTTGAGGTTGAGATGTTGAAATAAATTTTGGTTAAACAAATTGTTTAATAATTAAAGTTAAGACTTTGAAATTAAAATTGTGATATGATTGAATTTCGTAAATTGATTTGATTTTAAAGGATTTAACTTTTATTCGGACTTTGAATATTATTAAGTAAAAGTGTGATAAAGACAACATTTTGAAATTTGAGGAAATTGGATTTGGGATGGAATTGAATTAATTTGTAATCGAAATTGATTTGAATTGAAATTGAGATTTGACTCGACTGAATGGAAATTTGAATTTGATTCAGATTGGTAAGTTGGAAATTAAAATGGTTGACTTTGAAGCTATTTCAAATTTGGTTTTCCTAAGTTATTCTGCTATATAAACTATTTTAAATACTTAAACTATTTTAACCTATATTAACTATATTAAAAATTTCAACCTATCTTAAACTATGTTAACTTATTTTAAATCTACTTAACCCAATTTAATTTATTTAAAGTAATTTACCTATTTTAATTTATTTTAATCATATTTAATCTATTTTAAAGCTATTTAACCTATCTAATTATATTAAATCTATTTTTAAATCTATTTAACTATATTAAATCAATTTATAACAATTTTGAAATCTATCTTTAATATTTAGAGTATTTTAATTATTTTCAATTATTTAAGCTACTTTAAACTATTCAAAATATTTTTCCAAAATTTTTTGCTGGTCAATAAGGTGAAATGTTTATATTTAAATCTTGGATTTAAATACGAATTGGGCTAAATGAAGTTACAACCTAAATTGAAATGTGAAATGATTTTTTTTAAATTGGAATGAGATATTGGGGCGAAATGATTTTTTGAAATGAAATCGTATATTTTGAGTATATACGATGATTTTGAAATGGATTTGATTTTGAAGCGAACTTGATATTTTGATATCAATTATGAATTTATTTTTGAAAATGTAAAAGAACCATCCGGGGTGTAATAAGCGTTTGGTTGTTAAAGAGACCGGGATCAGATATGGGCATACTCTCTGTCGATACCAAAAACCACTTTAACAACTGTGTACGTGGTGGAGATTCCAGAAATGAAGTAGGATGGTTTGGCGACGATTCTATATGGTATGACGTGACCCTGACTCCCGTGAGTCAGCTTAGATGTGACTAAAATCAGGAGCCACGCCGGGCCAATGTGAGGTCATTCCTCTTATCGGGCATATTTCTTCGATACCATTCTATTGCTTTTGTGATTGTTTTGGTGGCCACCCCTCGATTGTTTGGGAATGTGTCCGAGGTGGGCGGTAGTAGCTGCTATGCGTCACCACCAGTCTGGATCCGCAAACGGTATATCTACCCTGGCATTTCCTCGTGTGCCGTGTTCACATGTCGTAGAGCTCCTTCTACGAGTTTGTTTTGTACCATAGCTATGGAGTGCCCTCTGATAGCCCTCCAGTTTATGGAGGAATTACGGTACTGTATAGACTATGGGAATATAAAAAAAAGTGTTAAGGGGGATATGGGTAACGCCTTAACGCTATTTTAATAGTTTACTTTATTATAGACATATTATAATAGCGTATTGTACTACATAGTAGATAGTTTAACGGATCCTTAAGAGATGGAAAATCCCGTAACATCTCTTGAGTTATTGCACGTACGTCGACACTGGATAGGAGATGTCAAACCCTGTGAACATCTCTGACGTCGTTACACCCATATTTATTTATGTCTGATTTAACTTACATAAGGATGTTTTAGTCCTGACTCGAGTGTTTTGTCTTTTCATTACGCTCGGGTCAATCCTGAGTTTTTCAGCTTATTGAAGATCTATTCTGGAGGACGAAGACGAAGATTTGGTATACTATTACTATTATTATCCTTGCATCATGCTATCTGCTGCATTATTTTATTTGTTCTGTTGTATATGTATAACTCTGATAAATGATGTCTAAATGATAATCAAAAGTATATTAAACAGCTTCATGAACTGTTTATTTGATTATTATATTTTATCTTTCCGCTGCGAGATTCTGTGGTTGTTTCTTGTTTCTTTTCTCTTCTTTTCTTATTTACCCCATTAACAATCCTCCCTTTTGAATGGTTTGAGTTGACATGTGTGTTTGATTGTCGATTTAAACTGTCCAAAAAGGTGGGTCATTACAGTTGGTATCAGAGCTTTGGTTTAGCGATAACCTTAGCTTTGTGGGGTCTGACTCTTTATAAATAGGGTAGTAATACCCTATGATCAATCGCTAAGTGTATATGTATGAGAGAGCGTATTTTTTAGTGATATAAAATTGTTTTATACTGTGTTGGTTGATTTGTTGAGTGGCTTATGGATTCTGGTCAATACGAGTAATTAACGTCATTGATAGGGATCTCTAAACACTTGAACATAACAATTCGACATAGTATTGTTTTGAAATTGGGTAAATGAAATAATTTTGCCCTAATTATATTTTGTATATAAAGAAATAATTTTCAGAAATTATTATGATTCATCCAGTTTGGTTGGTTGTTAGGAAGGATAATATTGATTGTTATCATTAATTGGATGTTGTATTTTAATAAATAAGGGTAATTACAAAATAAATTATGATAAAACAATTTATGGAATGTTTTAAGAAAGTAAATTTTTGTAAGAATAATTTATAAATATGACTTATAAATCAAAATAGATTTAAATTGAGAAATATTGAATTTAAGACCTGAGGATTTTGAAATGGTTTTCAAAGATTTGAAGAGAAATGGATAGTGATATGAGTTGAAAAATATTTATGGGAAATATTTTGAAAGGATTTTTAAGAAGGAATGAATTAAGTACTCCTCTCTTATGTCGCTGGAAAATAATTTCGGTGATGACTGCGCAGCATCATCGACGTTCATTTTCGAGTCTCAAAGTGGAGGAGAATTCTGCGAAGCTTTGCTTTCCTTCGGAACTGTTTTGAAAAAAAATGCATTTTGGTTTAAACTCCAAAGGTATGATTTGATATATGTAAGATATAAATGTATATATTTATTTCAAATGATTTGAAATGAACCGGCCATTTAAATTTCTAAGTTCTGTTAATTAATATTTTTCAAATTAGCTGAATGAAATGTGAATAACCAGAACTTATTAAATAAGAGGATTAAGAATTCTAAGCTTAATGTTTTGAGAAACTTTAGAGTTGAAGTGTAACTCTTTAAATTGAAAAGTATTGAAAGGTAAAGAAAATATAAACAAGTTAAAAATTGTGAACATTCTAATTTAGTAAAATGAATTCTATAAATTTGTATAATACCACATTGCATTCTAATAACATATAATATGACTTACCAAATGTTAAAAAGTTAAAAGAATGATTTGGATATGTAATGGGATATTATACAAGTAAGCAAAACCTAAAGGTAATTGAAATGTGTATAAATGGAAATTTGATTGTGATAAAAATGTTATATACTTAAGTATAATTTGAAATGATGAATGGCTAAATGGAATAAGTAAGTGAACTTAAGAAAACTGACAAATGAACCAAATAATATCTTTGTGAATTTGTTATAGAATTTAATATAAATTTGCAAAGGAATTGTGAAATTGAAATTTGTATCTTTTGAGGTAATTATAAACTTAGATAAAGTCCAACTTCTTATATATGACTTTTATAGAATGATTATAAACTAAAGTGATGATTAATAAAATGTTCCACAAATAAATCATTATTAACTGAAATTATGAAAATGAAGTAAATGTTAACAATTGAATTTGGTATAGCTAAGAATCAATTGAAGAATGAAATTGAATTTAATTAAATTACATGGAATGTTTAAAATGAACTTAACTAAGCAAATTGTATGAAATGATGCATAAGAAATGATAGTATAAAAGATTATGCTATGTGAAGAAATGGATATACCATGTAAATAAGGGATATGAATAATGGATTGTGAATAATAAATTGTAAATGAAATAAAGGTAGGTAAAATAATTTAGTATAGATGAATTGTATAGGAATCTATTGAAAGTTAATACGTAAGTTGTACGTATATTATTTTATTCGCATAACGATTTGATCCGGATTCGAGCACAGAATTTCGAGATAATTTATATCGATCCGAGTTAGGATTTTTCACCCAATTCTCGACGACGAACCCTGGATATAGATTTTTGATTTGATTCTGGAATTCTCTATCATAGTATATGGCAATGCAAGGAGAATAACAGTTTCTGATCAAGGAACTAAATCTGAGTCCGCACTAGAGAGTCGTGTGAACGATACTAGTTTGGAAGTGAAATTGTACGATCGAATGAGTGATCAGATTTGATATTGCGTACGTGTAACGACCCGTAAATTTTAACTGTTTTAATAACGTAATTAGTTCATTTTTGTGAAATTTTAAACGATAAAATTTTGAAATAAAAATTTGATATGTGGAATGCGTCTAATTAAACATAGCAACTGGTAAATTTTCATCCGAAAATAAGAAAGTTTATTTCATGTGTAATTTTATTTCAATTTAATCAGTTAGAAATTGATGAAAATAAAATGTTTACGGAACCTAAATTTTTTTACATAGAAAAATTCTAATTCATCTTCTGACTAAGGCGACATTTTTCGTTTTTCCAAATTCGGACTTCTTTAGCTCCGTCGATCTTATTTTTCTGCGTTTTTGCTGCATTTTCCGCTAGTAGAAAATTCAAATTTTTATAATTCAATCATACCATTGATATCTTTATACCGTTTTGATCGTCTCGTCATGCTGATCTCCGCACTATATTTATTTTTGCATTTTGAGGCTCGGTACGCGACGGAAACGAAGGAAAACAGTGCCGTATCGGTACCGTCTTGTGCCTTTTGTTTCTTATGACCATTCGTTTGACCACTGTATTATACCAATAGCTATTTGCATTTGAAAACTCCCACAATTTATGACGTGAATCTTGCTTTCCTAGTTTCAAAATATTATTCCTGGTTTCAAAAAAATTATTCTCTAAATTCAATAATGGTCTTTTTCCATTCCTACTAATTCTATATTCTGATACGTTCTCTTCCTTCTTTCTTTGTTTTGGTTCTCTGCTTTACTTTATAAAAAAGATGAGAGAGCATGCATTTATCAGAGAAGCGCCTGCTTCATCCTTGGCCCTTTCCTTTGCATTGAAGCCGCATGCAACCTTCCCAACATTTTCCCTCTAGGCTTTTCTTCCCCACCTTCCTCTTCAACAAACCAATGCAACCCACCTCATTTCCATGCTCGTTCGACAACCGGCCTCCCTACACCAAAGTTCACCACCTCGTCATTATCACAGCCTACGAACAGTTCTGCTCCACTTCCCGAGGCCAAGTGCCAACCGACCATCAATCCACACCACCATTGCATGTCCCCTCCACAACCGTTTCACACGCAACACAACCAGCGCCTCCACCACTCACCTGACCTCGTCCCCCTCGCAGCAACGTGGCAGCCGCGACCACAAGCCACAATCGGCCTTCATCATCCTCGCCGGCGGACCCACAGCGGCAGACGAACCTCCCCTCCGCTTTTTCCTTCTCGGCCCTCCCTTCCCCGATGCAACCTGTGACGACCGCCCATGACCCTTGCACCGAATCTAGAGATAGTGCGCTGTAAAGTGTGCCAGGCGACCATGGACGATTGTCAGGGTAGATTAAAAACAACAGAATCTATCGTATTACTCACAGCGCATGGACAAAATACAATAGAACATATGTATAGTGAAGCTTTACAGAACAAAATGACATCATATAAAACTCCATAATAGTTGAATACAAGCATCCAAATAGCCAATACATCAAGCCTCACTACATAACACTCAGAGAATACAAAACAGCGGAACATCCAGTACATATAATAAGAAGATAATATGCAACCCTCCAGCTCGTCTTCGATATCAGCATCGTGAGAAGAGAACAGCACCTGTCACCTGCTACCTAGTCTGCCCGTCCCAAAAATGGACGAACAGCCCAAGGCAATAAGAATTAAAACATAAAGCCTTGAGTCAGACAACAGTCTTAGTGAGCAGTAAATTAACTAACAACATACCAAAAGAGCATAAAGGAAAAGGAATAGGAATACAACCCTTCCACTCCACCTCTTTCTACAGTGATAGCCCCCAGACACACACTAAGCAGAAGCAACATAGCAGAGCATACAATTTAATGTAAAGTAATAATCATTCGAGTCAAGGGCGATGTTTTCCAAGTACCAAGGCCTAAATCAGATAAGCACCCAGAAAATACTGCTCTTGAGTCCGAATGACGATACAACCAAACATCCATGACTCTGGCTATCACTGTTATCATTGCTTCGATATCACCGTTAATTGAATGACCGACACATTCTTTCAGCCGTCCGTCAAGGGCTAATGGAAACCCCGGTTCTAGACATAACTCCCGCACGTCGTCGCAGCCCGTGCCTAGGACTATCGAATCTGCCCAGAGTACTCGACCATCAACAGTTGGCCGTTGGGACTATCGAATCTGCCCAAACGTACTCTTGCTTAGAGCATGCTAGAACCTTCAAAAACGATGCTATCCAAGCCTCCTAGTCATCCTCCTCGACGACTATTCTCATATCCATTCATTATCCTCAACTCGAATCATATCACCGAGTTATCAACATGCTTGGAATGATCCCGTCTGGATTAGACCAAGTCTTCATCACATGATTGCCTCGCTTCATCACATCCTCGCAAAGCCTCATCTCAGCATCACATCATCAAATCTACGCATAAGAGCTTCATCATCCCGCTACATATGCCACGAGCAGCTTACCCAATTCAAGAGCCTTTCTCCTAGCTTTTGAATCATCTTCGGTCTAAATCAAACCATCAATCATCTAATTCATAACAATCAATCAAACCAAACATTAATCCAAGCAATCAAGCATTCAAATATGATCTAAGTAGATAATTATAACAATAATGGCCTTTTTGTAATTAAAGAGTTGAAAGTCTAACATGCATGAAATCATAAGAAATATCTCTACAATCTTGATGAATGAACTTGCATAGGTTAACAGTTAGTAAAATGGTTGTCAAATCATTATGAACAATGGATCTACATGGATCTACACTTAGGATGAAGAAAATGCATGGAAATCACTATTTTAACACCAAATCGAGCCAACAATCCGATATACTCCTTTGGATCCGTGTGAGAGATAATCACCACTCACCAAATCACCAAAACAAACCCAAATCAACACGCTTCAGATCTGGACAGCAAAGGATCAAGCTTGATCTATCACGAATTCGCTTCAAACGATGAAATCTCACTTCAATGGATGTAGATCGTCAATCTAAGCTCTTGAATCTTCAATTTGATCTTCAACTTGGATGGATGGAAGCACTAGATTAGAGTGGAGAAAAGAAGTGAAGAAGTGTAGAAGTCGAGCTCTCAAAATGGCAGCACTTCGTCGCTTCAAAATCCGGATCCCAAAAAGTGAGAAAAACCCCTCCTATTTATAGCTGAAAATCCACTAAGTCGTAACTCGGCTATCTCCTAAGTCGTCTCCGACTTACGACCTAAGACCCCTTCGACTTACGACCTAACTCTCCTTCGACTTAACACGTGCGCGCGCCTATTCGACCTAACAGAATCACCTGCCTACGACTTATAGCTTAGCAGCGCTCGCGACCTAACAAAGACACGACTTACGACTTAACAAGTGCGCGACTTACGACTTAAACCAAAACACATGCTACAGCAACCCAACGACTTAACAGGTACACTCCCTCGCGACCTAACAAACTTACGACTTAACACATAACTGGGGCTACGACTCAACTACTAAGTCGTCTACGACTTAAAACAGATCAACTCTTAAGTCGCTCGCGACTTAACAACTACTAAGTCGCTCACGACCTATCACTCAGGCAGAAACCCAGCGACCTAACACCTTAAGTCTTCACGCGACCTAAAACATGTTACGACTTATGACTTAACTCGTACGACTTAACTCCCATAGGTCGTATACTCCCTAAGTCGCTAACCTATAGGTCATACCAAGACACTAGGTCGCTACACAGCTAACTCCAAGCTCCTTAGGTCGTTGCCGACCTAACAATGCTAACTCGGAACCACCAGGTCGCTAACTCCACTAGGTCGGCCAACCACTATCTTCTATAAGTCGATCAATACCATAAGTCGGTAACTACTGGGTCACTCCTCTCCTAAGTCGTATACGACTTACGACCTATACTAAGTCGTGAACGACTTAGGACTTAGCAATTTCGCCAAAACTCATATGTCGCCAACTTTCCTTAAATCGCCTACGACCTATCTCTAACTCGGTCACGACTTTAGATCGCTCCAATACCCTACGACCTAAGCCACCACGACTTAATTCCTATACGACTTAAACTTCCAAACGCTCCCTTAAGTCATTCAATCTATAAGTCGGTTACGACTTATTTCTTAGGTCGTTCACGACCTAGGACTTAGAAAAAATCATGCCTAAAATCTGAAATGACTTAAAATGCTAAATTTTTTAGATTTTGACGAACTTGTCGATCCGTAAAAATACGGGTCGTTACATTCTCTCCCCCTTAGGAATTTCGCCTTCGAAATTCCAAGCAAACAAAGAAATCAAAGACTATTATGTACGCCTACCATCCATAGCAATCAACAAACCATACATCCAATTCTAGCTTAGCGTACAGAATTCTAAAACTTAGAACAAGTTACAATATCGTGAGATGACACGACACCTTAGGGCCATACCTTGAAGAGTTCAGGATGAGCTGCCTTCATCCTCTCTTCCACCTCCCACGTACAGTCGTTATCATCATCACTCCATTGTATCTTGAGCAACTTAACAACCTTCCTCCTAAGCTGTTTCGTGTCGGTTTCAACAACACAAAGCGGCTTACGAGGTCTTCTATCGACTGGATCAACTTCGAAATCTTCACTGCTATCAGCAGAAACCACTGTATTCGAGTCGTGCACATACTTCCGTAGATATGATACGTGAAAAACATTGTGCACACCCGACATCTTCTCTGGTAACTCCAATCTATAGGCGAGCTTTCCAATTCGCTCGATGATCGGGAATGGTCCAACAAATCTCGGAGTCAATTTTCCTTTCTTCCTGAATCGAATAACATTCTTCAGTGGAGAAATCTTCACAAAAACCATATCACCAACGTCGAATTCCAAATCCTTTCGACGCTTATCGGCATAACTTTTCTGACGGTCTTGGGCTGCCTTCATTCGTTGCCGAATGATCTCTATACAATCTGAAGTCTGTCGAATCATCTCTGGCCCAAGCATAAGCTTTTCTCCAGTTTCCAACCAACATGTCGGAGAGTTACACGGTCTTCCATACAATGCCTCATACGGTGCCATACCAATGCTTGACTGGTAACTGTTGTTGTACGCAAACTCCACCAAATGAAGGTAATCTTCCCATGATCCTCCGAAATCCAAAACACATGCTCTAAGAAGATCTTCCAAAACTCGGTTGACTCTCTCGGTCTGACCATCTGTTTGAGGGTGATAAGCTGTACTCAAACACAACTCGGTTCCCAAAACTTCCTGGAAGCTCTTCCAAAATCCACTAGTGAACAATGGGTATCGATCGCTCACTATACTCTTCGGAATACCATGGAATCGAACTATCCACTTAACATACAACTCAGCCAACTTTGATGCAGTCCTAGTCGATCGAACAGGAATAAATCGTGCACTCTTAGTCAGACGATCTACAATGACCCAAATCCCTTCATTTCCCGTTCTGGTTCTAGGCAATCCATCAATAAAATCCATCGATACCTGCTCCCACTTCCATGTAGGAACTTCTAATGGCTGTAGTAATCCACTTGGCTTCTTCTGTTCAGCTTTAACCAACTGGCAGTTCATACACTTGGAAATAAAATTTCCAACATCCTTCTTCATGCCTTCCCAGTAGTAGGTTCTCTTCATATCCCGATACATCTTATTTCCACCTGGATGAATTGTCAACTTCGAGTGATGACTTTCCTTCAAAACCTCACTCCTCAATTCATCTATATCAGGAACAACTAGTCGTCCTTGCTTCCGAAGCCAACCCTCTCGATCGACCTCGAATCCTTTATCCTTTTTTGGATCCAATCCAGATTCCAAATCACGGATAATCCTGACAAGCTTATCGTCTCGCTTTTGGCTCTCGCCAATCCTTTCCACAAGAGAAGGTCTTATCGATAAGTTTGCCAACATCTCAGGTTCCAATTCACATCTAGGCCTGAAGTCAAATCCAGCTAAATACTCGAGACTCTTCCATTCTGAAAACATGGCTCCTAATCCTGCATGTTTTCGACTTAACGCATCTGCCACTGCGTTACCTTTTCCCGGAGTATAAGCTATACCAAAATCATATGATGCCAAAAACTCTAGCCAACGTTGCTGCCGAAGATTCAAATCATTTTGGGAGAAAAGATACTTCAATGACTTGTGATCCGTAAACAACTCGAATCGAACTCCCAATAGATAATGTCTCCACATCTTCAGAGCAAATACAATCGCCGCTAACTCCAAATCATGAGTTGGGTAATTCCTTTCATGCGGCTTCAGTTGTCGACTGGAATACGCAACAACTTTATCCCTCTGCATCAGCACTGCTCCAAGTCCAGTACCACATACATCGGTGTAAACCACCATCTCATCATTCCCACTTGGAATAGTCAAAACAGGAGCACTCGTCAATCTCTCTTTCAGGATTCCGAAAGCTTTCTCACACTTAGCATCCCAACTGAACACTTGGTTCTTCTTCGTCAATCCTGTTAACGGTGCAGCTACCTTGGAGAAGTATTTGATAAACCGTCGATAATATCCTGCTAATCCAAGAAAACTCCTCACATCTGATGCATTCTTAGGTCTGACCCAATCCTGGATGGCTGCCACCTTAGCGGGATCAACCGCTATTCCATTTCCAGAAATCACATGGCCTAAGAACCTCACTTCACTCTTCCAGAAGTGACACTTCGAAAACTTAGCCTTCAGCTGATGTTTCCGCAAGATTTCCAAAACAATACGCAAGTGCGTCTTCTGCTCTTCTTCAGTTCTGGAATAAATCAGAATATCATCCACAAACACAAGTACGAACTTGTTCAACTGATCTCTGAACACTCTATTCATAAGATCCACAAAATATGCTGGCGCGTTAGTCAATCCAAACGGCATTACCAGCCACTCAAAGAAACCAGATGGTGTCCGAAAAGCAGTCTTCGGCACACTATCCTTAGCTACTCTCAACTGGTGAAATCCCGTTGCCAAATCCATCTGAGAAAACAACTTAGCTTCGTGAAGCTGATCAAACAAGTCATCTATCCTCGGCAATGGATACTTGTTCTTCTTAGTCACCTTATTTAGCTCACGATAATCGACGCACAATTTCAACGACCCATCTGCCTTGGTTGCAAACACAACTGGTGCACCCCACTCGGACACACTACGCCGAATGAATCCTTTCTGTAAAAGGTCATCAACTTGCACCCTCAACTCTTGCTGTTCCCTAGGCGCCATCTGCCTAAGAGGCATCACAACAGGTCTGGCTCCTTCAACTAGATCTATACGAAACTCGATCTCTCTATGCGGCGGTAACCCTTTGACTTCGTCAAAGACATCCTCGAATCCATTAGCGATC
The DNA here is from genome assembly GCA_030737815.1 of Allium fistulosum. Classification (NCBI taxonomy): domain Eukaryota; kingdom Viridiplantae; phylum Streptophyta; class Magnoliopsida; order Asparagales; family Amaryllidaceae; genus Allium; species Allium fistulosum. Next base: position 1,183,267,251 of record CM060904.1, on the reverse strand, counting down.
GGCACTGATGACAGTCCATCCCGTGGAACAACCAGCGAATACATGAAGCTCATGAAGACGCCTTCTTCATGCTTACATCGTATCACCACCTTTCGCCCCTCCACATTCTCGACTGTCACTTCCAACCTCTCGCAATCAACCTTAGCCGCATACTTCCTAAGCCAGTCCATACCCAAAATAATTCCGAACCCCGCAAAGTTCAGAACAAAGCAATCACAAACAAAAGAGCAACCATGACTCGACACAATCAGACCACGGCATAACATACACAAACAAGACGAACCCCCAACTGGATTAGTCACAACCAATGGCCTATCAACAATATCCGGTTCCAAACCTAACCGGCCTACGAGTTCATTACAAACAAACGAATGCGACGCTCCAGTATCAAACAGAACTCTAACTGGAACACCACATAGGAAAAGAGTACCTTGAACAACCACACTCTTTCCTTTCTCTTCAGCAGTAGGAGCTTTCGAAGACGACAGAACAGCTCCCAAAGCATAAGCTTGCACAATCTGCTTGTCCCTCCTCGGTTCTGGACAATTCTTCCTGAAATGCCCTGGCTTGTCACAGTTGTGACACTTCATTGGCACCTTCGGATTCTTACAATCCTTAGAGAAATGGCCCTTCTGCTGACAGTTGTAGCAAGTCACCTCGCCTTTCGGCTTCTTCTGGCCATCCTTACCCTTCTGCTGCTGCTGCTTCCTCTTCTGGTTTCCACCCTGCTGTGGTTTAGACTCTCCCCTGGTAACAGCAACAACAAGTCCTTCCTTAGGAAACAGACTCTCATGCCTAAGAGCTTTCTCCACAAGATTCTCAAATGAATCGTCCAAATGATCCACCAACTGTCTCCCAAGATAACTATCCAAGCCGGTCACAAACTTCTCATTCTTCTGATAAGCAGATTTAATATATGACCGAGCATACTTGGACAAAGCTTCAAACTCAGAAACATACTCAAGAACAGATCTTCCACCTTGCTTGAGCTCCACAAACCTCTTGAACAGAACAGACTTCTGAGCTGTAGAAATGAACTTAGCTTCAAATCTAGCTTGGAATTGCTCCCAAGTAATCTCTTCCTCCGGAGTATTGATGGTAATAGAGTTCCACCAATCAGAAGCTCTCCCTTGAAGCTGTCTTGATGCCAACTTCCTCTTAGTTGCATCATCAATTCCCAAATCACCAAAGATCCTTCTACAAGCATCTATCCATCTCTGGACTTCGATAGTTGATTCTGTTCCCAAGAAAACCTTTCCTCCAAGAGCAGTATAATCCTTGCACAACTTAGCAAAATCCACTGGTTTCGGAGTTTGGACTTGAACTCCAACATCTACTGCTGCCCCCAGAACGGGTATCCTTCTCATGATCGAAGTCATCATAGCTTCGAACATAGCTTCATAATCAGCAGTCCCCTCAGTAGCACGGCCTTCCCTAGCAGCTGGTCTCCCTCTTCGACTCATTCTCAATATCTATAAAAAGGAATGATTAGAACATCTAGAGAAACAACTGCATAAAGGACTCAAACTCTACTAAGCTACTATATTATATATAATATTCATCCATCAAAATACAATTACGTCTCTCATACGTAGTTACGTCAGCGAGCGTTGGGTAAAATCGATTAACCAATGCTCTGATACCAAATGTGACGACCGCCCATGACCCCTGCACCGAATCTAGAGATAGTGCGCTGTAAAGTGTGCCAGGCGACCATGGACGATTGTCAGGGTAGATTAAAAACAACAGAATCTATCGTATTACTCACAGCGCATGGACAAAATACAATAGAACATATGTATAGTGAAGCTTTACAGAACAAAATGACATCATATAAAACTCCATAATAGTTGAATACAAGCATCCAAATAGCCAATACATCAAGCCTCACTACATAACACTCAGAGAATACAAAACAGCGGAAAATCCAGTACATATAATAAGAAGATAATATGCAACCCTCCAGCTCGTCTTCGATATCAGCATCGTGAGAAGAGAACAACACCTGTCACCTGCTACCTAGTCTGCCCGTCCCAAAAATGGACGAACAACCCAAGGCAATAAGAATTAAAACATAAAGCCTTGAGTCAGACAACAGTCTTAGTGAGCAGTAAATTAACTAACAACATACCAAAAGAGCATAAAGGAAAAGGAATAGGAATACAACCCTTCCACTCCACCTCTTTCTACAGTGATAGCCCCCAGACACACACTAAGCAGAAGCAACATAGCAGAGCATACAATTTAAAGTAAAGTAATAATCATTCGAGTCAAGGGCGATGTTTTCCAAGTACCAAGGCCTAAATCAGATAAGCACCCAGAAAATACCGCTCTTGAGTCCGAATGACGATACAACCAAACATCCATGACTCTGGCTATCACTGTTATCATTGCTTCGATATCACCGTTAATTGAATGACCGGCACATTCTTTCAGCCGTCCGTCAAGGGCTAATGGAAACCCCGGTTCTAGACATAACTCCCGCACGTCGTCGCAGCCCGTGCCTAGGACTATCGAATCTGCCCAGAGTACTCGACCATCAACAGTTGGCCGTTGGGACTATCGAATCTGCCCAAACGTACTCTTGCTTAGAGCATGCTAGAACCTTCAACAACGATGCTATCCAAGCCTCCTAGTCATCCTCCTCGACGACTATTCTCATATCCATTCATTATCCTCAACTCGAATCATATCACCGAGTTATCAACATGCTTGGAATGATCCTGTCTGGATTAGACCAAGTCTTCATCACATGATTGCCTCGCTTCATCACATCCTCGCAAAGCCTCATCTCAACATCACATCATCAAATCTACGCATAAGAGCTTCATCATCCCGCTACATATGCCACGAGCAGCTTACCCAATTCAAGAGCCTTTCTCCTAGCTTTTGAATCATCTTCGGTCTAAATCAAACCATCAATCATCTAATTCATAACAATCAATCAAACCAAACATTAATCCAAGCAATCAAGCATTCAAATATGATCTAAGTAGATAATTATAACAATAATGGCATTTTTGTAATTAAAGAGTTGAAAGTCTAACATGCATGAAATCATAAGAAATATCTCTACAATCTTGATGAATGAACTTGCATAGGTTAACACTTAGTAAAATGGTTGTCAAATCATTATGAACAATGGATCTACATGGATCTACACTTAGGATGAAGAAAATGCATGGAAATCACTATTTTAACACCAAATCGAGCCAACAATCCGATATACTCCTTTGGATCCGTGTGAGAGATAATCACCACTCACCAAATCACCAAAACAAACCCAAATCAACACGCTTCAGATCTTGACAGCAAAGGATCAAGCTTGATCTATCACGAATTCGTTTCAAACGATGAAATCTCACTTCAATGGATGTAGATCTTCAATCTAAGCTCTTGAATCTTCAATTTGATCTTCAACTTGGATGGATGGAAGCACTAGATTAGAGTGGAGAAAAGAAGTGAAGAAGTGTAGAAGTCGAGCTCTCAAAATGGCAGCACTTCGTCGCTTCAAAATCCGGATCCCAAAAAGTGAGAAAAACCCCTCCTATTTATAGCTGAAAATCCACTAAGTCGTAACTCGGCTATCTCCAAAGTCATCTCCGACTTACGACCTAAGACCCCTCCGACTTACGACCTAACTCTCCTTCGACTTAACACGTGCGCGCGCCTATTCGACCCAACAGAATCACCTGCCTACGACTTATAGCTTAGCAGCGCTCGCGACCTAACAAAGACACGACTTACGACTTAACAAGTGCGCGACTTACGACTTAAACCAAAACACATGCTACAGCAACCCAACGACTTAACAGGTACACTCCCTCGCGACCTAACAAACTTACGACTTAACACATAAGTGGGGCTACGACTCAACTACTAATTCGTCTACGACTTAAAACAGATCAACTCTTAAGTCGCTCGCGACTTAACAACTACTAAGTCGCTCACGACCTATCACTCAGGCAGAAACCCAGCGACCTAACACCTTAAGTCTTCACGCGACCTAAAACATGTTACGACTTACAGCTTAACTCGTACGACTTAACTCCCATAGGTCGTATACTCCCTAAGTCGCTAACCTATAGGTCATACCAAGACACTAGGTCGCTACACAGCTAACTCCAAGCTCCTTAGGTCGTTGCTGACCTAACAATGCTAACTCGGAACCACCAGGTCGCTAACTCCACTAGGTCGGCCAACCACTATCTTCTATAAGTCGGTCAATACCATAAGTCGGTAACTACTGGGTCACTCCTCTCCTAAGTCGTATACGACTTACGACCTATACTAAGTCGTGAACGACTTAGGACTTAGCAATTTCGCCAAAACTCATATGTCGCCAACTTTCCTTAAATCGCCTACGACCTATCTCTAACTCGGTCACGACTTTAGATCGCTCCAATACCCTACGACCTAAGCCACCACGACTTAATTCCTATACGACTTAAACTTCCAAACGCTCCCTTAAGTCATTCAATCTATAAGTCGGTTACGACTTATTTCTTAGGTCGTTCACGACCTAGGACTTAGAAAAAATCATGCCCAAAATCTGAAATGACTTAAAATGCTAAATTTTTTAGATTTTGATGAACTTGTCGATCCGTAAAAATACGGGTCGTTACACAACCGCACCACCTAGTTCCACCATACGAGCTCGCCCTCACCCAGCCCACCGAGCACCAGACCCGCCTTCATTCCCTCTCTTCTTCCCGGCCGCCTGTCCCATCACCGAGCTACGGCACAAACCCATCGACCACCACAGCCGAAACCAATAACAACCGTTCTCCCATCAACCTCCGCTCACCACCCCTGCCGTACCCCATCAGCCAAGATCACAGAACGAAGCTCCACTGCCTCACCTCTCCACCGCCCTACTCCACTATCCCTGGCCGTGGCCGTCGCTTGAGACGGTAGCTATTTTACTCGCCAACGTGCCCTTCAATCTGCCCGGCTCTCGCCTTTTTCTTCCTCCGTGCGTGTGTGTATATTTTTCAACTAGCAGGTTAGTATATAAATATATTTGTTAGTTATATATTATTTTGGCTATTAAACGTGTTGGTATAGCATATTATCAGATGTATATAGTGCTGGGATATTTTATATTGTCGTATGGGTACATATGGATTATAAAAATAAAGTAAATTGTATTTACTGTATCTGCTACCGTATATATGTAGGCTATTTATATTATAAAAGTACTGTGCGTATAAAAGTGAGTATATTTAAAGTGAAGTTTGTTTTGATTGTTTTATATATATTATATTATAAACTTTTTTTTTGGATTGCTTTATATATTACTATATACCTATAAGCTATATGTTTCTACAATGATTTGCTGAGTTGTGAAGGTATCATATTTTCATTGTTTAAAGGTGTATAGGTTATATGTTTGACAGCTAACTAATATACTAGTATTAGTTATGTAAATTAAATAGTACGCTTAGTAGCATATGACACATGTCCGCTACGTGCTATATTTGTAAGTATATGTTTGTAAGTATTAGTAGTATGTAAATTAAATAGTTATATTTTACGTTTAGTCTGTTGTTATATATATATTTGTATATATATAAGTTTCAGGCTGGTTTATATGTTAATGTATATAGATAAAGGTACATTTTAACACATGTATATAATTTTATATATAGTAGTTTCAAGCCATATGGTGTGTGTGTATATATATAAATTATGGAAGTTACTTGTAAATTATAGGTTATATATGATTTTTATATATAGTTATTTATAGCTATATATAAGTTCACTTATATCAATTATCTTCATCGATCCCGTTCTGATTGATTTAGTCCATTCTTATTTATCAGTTCTGCTCATTGATTCGTGTCAATCTAGCTTTACTTTGGAATTCGCGCCTAGATTTCGTACCTCCACTTCATTGTCTATCGCTCTAGCCTCGAAAGGTGAGCAATCACTCACGATTAATATTCTTTTATTTATTAAATTTGATTTCAATTGAAAAGACAATTGAAATATGCTGATTTTAGTTAATTACACTGTTATATATGCTATTACCTGTATCAGTTCACCTATGACATCTGACACCATTATCTGTTATATATACAATGATAATCCAGTTTGGTTGTTAAATGATTGATTGTTTGATGTTTACATTGGACGTTAAATTGTTAATGTTGTAAGTGATAAATAATTTGAAATTGAAATTCACGTAGGATAGTTAGATTTGATATATGTGTTAAATTTGATTTGATGACATTTGTATAATATGACCTCTTTAAATGTTTAAATAAATTGACATGTAGAAATATGGTAAATTACATCATGAACCATTTGAATGTATGTTGTATAAATTGATGTAGTATGAATTGAATAATAGATACCAAGTGAAGAACCGCATAAAATATTAGTGCAATAATCTTTAATCTACATGAAATGATAGTGTAGATTTTAGAAATAATTATATTAATTTGCACAAACAACAATGTAAATTAATACGATTATTTCGGGATTATTTGAATTAATTATTGGATTGTTATTGATTGTTGTTATTGCTTGTTTATTTACTTTGACACCATCCCAGTTATCACACTACAAGTTCCCTTTGTTATGCTTTGATTTTTGAATTGAAACAGAATCAGGTTGAAATGATAAATACCCAAATTGAACTTTGACCTAGGATAGAGAATTAAATAAAAATCGATTGGTCAATAATTTGATATAAAAATAAAATGAAGATTTTATTTGAAAAAATAATATGGTTTTGAAACGAAGTTGGAATTTGAATTTTAATGAAAGGAAATGTTAATATTTAATAATCTGAATCAAAATATTAACATAGTAGATGATGAATGAACGTTGTTTTAAAATTAATTATTTAATAATTAAATTTGGAATTATTAATAATTAAGTTTTGAAATTAGTTAATAATTAAGTTTTGAAATTATTTAATAATTAAATAAGATTGAATTATTTAATAATTAAATAAAATTGAATTCTTTATTAAGTAAAATTGAACTTCTTGAATAAGTGAAATTAAGTTTCTTTATTAATTGAGTTTTGAAATTGTAACTAAGTAAATTAATAAGTGAAATTGAATTTCTCTAATAAGAAATAAAATGTGTTTTATTGAAATTAATGTAAGACTTGAAATGTAAAGAATTTGATTTGATGAATTTAATTTAATGCAATTTGTAAGTTTGATATGATATAGGAAACTTAAATTGATTTAATGAATTGGAATTCAAAAAGAAATTGTTTTGAATGATAAATTAACTTAGCGATTATTGAATGAAATCGATCAATGAATTTAAATTGATTTGAGTGTGAAATTAAATAAATTTAAATGATTTCGGAATAAAACTTATATACGAACTTGAATCAATATTTGAATTATTAAAATAAAAATGGAAATTGTATTATAAGCTTTTGAAATGGTAATTTGGAAGTTTTGAAACGTAAATTTGGAAATTGGTTTAGAAAGACAAATGAAATATTGGTTTACAAATTCTAATTGAACTTGAATTTGATTTGGTGTTGAAATATATTAAACTACCAATCGGTGTAATAATTAAGAAAGTTATTAAAGAGACCGGAATCGGTTAGGGACATACTCTCTGTCTAAACCGAAAACCACTTTAATAACTATACGCGGAGTGTGATCCAGTATGAAGTGGTTGGAATGATGTACGTGACGACTGAAGAAAGAGAACGATAATGGATAGCCTTGACACTTGTGTCAAATTGGAAATGACTAAAACAGGAGCCGTGCCGGGCCAAATGGGGTTAGCTACCTCGAGCGAACACACTTCTTCGAAAACTACTCATTACTTGTTATCGATTGGTGCACCCTCGAAATTTTGGGAGTGTTGTTTCACGGTGTTGCGATCGTTGTGGCGATGCGTTCTCACCAGTCCGGATCAGGCAAACGGTAGTTTCACTACCTTGGGTATTGCCTCATGTGCCTTATCATACTTGTATCCCTTTATACGCGACCACTACGAATTTGTTTTGTATCATACCTATGGAGTACTCCCTGATATCCCACTAGTTTACGGTGGAGTTTACAGTGCTATATAGACTATGATGCTTATATAAAATGTGTTAAGGGGAATAATGGTGACGCCTTAACACTACCTTGATATTTTACTTTACTGTTAGACATTATCTACTTATCGTACACTACTACATAGTAGATAGTTTAACGGATCCTTAAAGGATGGTTATTCCAAACATCCTTTGAGTTACTTATATTTCAGTTGCTATTTCACTTGAGTTGGATTTATTGATATAAGAATGTTAATCCTGACTCGAGTGTTTTGTGTTTTGCTTTACGCTCGGGTCAGACTGAGTGTACCAGTATTCGAGACTCACCTTTGGAGTTGGAGCTTCGCTTGGAGATCCAGCTATCTATCCGGCTTTCAGATATCCAGTTGATTCCAGTGATTGTATTCTGATTCTTGTATTTGACTATTGTATTCGAGACATCTGATGTACCTTATTTAACTCTGATATGTATATAGTAGCTTCATGAACTACTATCTTTTGTTTCCGCTGCATTTATTACTCTGTGTATGTGATCTGTGATTATTTTATTTACTATATATGCTCATTTTTGCCAAATTTAAATTAACAATTCGGTATTTTGAATTACTCAAGTTCGACATGTGCGGATGCGAATGGTCCAAAATAGCGGGTCGTTATAGTACGGATGATATATGTACTTCGTACAGGTTTAAGTATAGCTAATATTGAAAAATGAAAATGCAAATTATCAAATGATTTTAAATTATATGATTTGATATCATTGATAAATAAGATGCAGGTATTTAAAAATCAAGGAATTTGGATTTGCCCGACAAAAAGGTACGTGTTTATTTCGTCATTTGATTTGATGGTTTTGGTTGGAGCCACTTGGATTTTGGTTTTCTTTTGTTGGTTTGGGGCTCGTAGAGGAGTTTTGTAGCTGTACCGATCGAGCCACGCAAAGGAGATTCTGGCGAAATTTTTTGTAAAATTTGGGTGTTAGAAAAATTTTATAACTCGTTTGGATAACAAACTTGAAAAATTTTGTAAGCCAATCGGAGTAGCGTAGTGGAAGTATAGTAGCGACTTTATAAATGAAATTTCATTGTTTTATAAATTGATAATTTTGAATAAAATATATCAACTGTTGAATTCTTTACTTAGTTCCTTTTTCCCTTCTTTTTCCTTTTCGAGGACGAAAAGTTTTGAGTGGGGGAGGGTGTAACAACCCGTAAATTTTCGATAATTAAAATAGTTAATTTAATAAGATTTCATGGTTTAATGTTGGAAGAATTAAAAATTTGTAATTTATTTATGATAATAATAACTAGAATGAATTGCAACAATATTTATCTAAGTTAATTATTAATGAATTAAATGAAATTCCAATAAATTGAAATGACTTAAATATTATAACTTGGTTATAAAGGGAATATAAGAAAACAAAGGTAAATATTGGGTTAACTAATGAAAAATATATAGTCATCGGAAATGGAATCAAATTGGTATTGTATAGGTAATTGTGACATTTGTAGTAAATAATAAACTTATAAGTGTGATTTAAAAGTTAATGGTGATAATTATTATAAGCTACCTGTTTATTCAGTCAGTCGAATTGAATTTGGAAACCAATTGCAATTGAAATGAAATTTTATATATTAATTGGGTTTATAATCAATAACTGAAGTTGAATAACAAATGTTGGATGCACTAGATGTGAATAAAGTAATTGAGTGATAACTAAAATTAAATTAAAATCTATTATTGAAATTTGTTGAATATTGAACAGTTAAATTGTTTAAATTTAATATTGGAAATTTGACTGAATAACTGTATAAGGGAAATGGTTGTTCTAAAATTTGAATTTGTTTTAAAAGTTAAATCTTATAAGTTCATTTTCAAATATTGCAAAAGATAGTGAATTATTGAATAATCAAAATTGTTTAAATTTAATATTACAAATATTTGAACAATTGAATTCTGAATATAATATGATTGAAAATAAAACCGGAAGTTGATGTAAAGTTTATTTAAACAACAATGAAGATTGTTAACATTTAAAATAGGATTTAAAAGTGAAAAATTGGAAATTGAAAATTTTATATTATAATCGACGAGTAAAAATAGCCTTCCGAGGCACAGTCTCGGAATCCAACAAAACCAGTTCCATTGGATCCGTAATAGTGTATTATTATCGGATTTCAAATTTCGGAGCGTTTGGAGTTATCGTTTGGTCGTACGGTTAGAAACGCATTGAAATAAATATCGAAAATTTAATATTTTAATTCGATTCAAAAAGCTATCTTCCACATACGATCAAATTAGCCTCCGAAACCTATTCCATTGTGTTCAGAATGTGGGTAAAACATTACGAACGATTGTCGGCATGTCTTGTTTGGAGTTCGTTTGAAAAAGCAGTTAAATTTGAAAATAATATTAAAATAATATTCAATACGCGTATATATTCACGTTCACACCAGAAACCCTAGCTATCATTCGTGGCCGCCGTTCTTCTTCCAATGGCCGAAAAGCAACCTAAAATGACCCACTTAAAACTTTTTTTATATATATAGTGGCCATTTAATCAAGAAAACATTGCATTCCAATTTTTCTTCTATCCAGGACCTTTTGTCAATATAAAAATATTGGTTTACTCATTTCATCTTAAACTTACATATATGAAGATATATAAGTCATTTTCTACTTAAATCAGAGTACAGAAATTTGTAAGTAGAAATCTGTTTGGGTATTACTTAAAGGAAACACTCTCTACATAGCAATAGTGCATCTAAAGACCAGATTTTCAAAGTATACTTGGGTTAGTGCATAACTAGTGGTTTCATGTCTCAAGACTTATCATTTTGCATGAATTTCCCATAATTTTTATTACTGTATGAACAGTGCTTTTGCTTGTGCATGTGTGTGTGCATGTTCCTGTGCATGTGTGTGTCAGAGGAAGTTTTAAGTGTTTAAATTTCTATTTCTTCTTGTTATCCAAAGTGACCGAGTTTCTCCTATATCTGGGTTGTAAAATAACATAACTGAAAATTTAGTTTAAAAGTTCTTGAGTGCTGGCTTAACCCAGACTCAATAAAATGGTTATGTTAGCCACTATCAGTTTGCACTGTTTCTTAACAAAACACATGTTTTTTTAAGGCAACTCAAAACCTTTCTGCCAGATTTTTCTTTAACTTAAACATGGATTTTCTTATGTCAATCCTTTGGATATACATTCAACCCACAAATCCTTTCAATCTCAGATTCTCAACTATTTAAACTAACTGTTCTTTAAAGTTTCAGAGTTTCATTTCTTAGCAAAGCATTTGCAAAACAAAGCACATAGTTTCAGCTGATACATATGGGTTCAATACTTACAAAACAGTGGTTCTAGCAATACAGTAATTTTCCAAGCAAATTTAAACAGAATATCTTAACATAGTTCAACATGAATATCTAATTTAACTTCAGCAAAGTCTTTAAAAATAGCATCCAATTCCTTAAGCAGTTAACTCATCCAAAGCTTGATCAATGAAATTCCTATTTTCCTGCATAATCACCATGAACTGCCTCATACAAATATGAGACACCCAATGGTGCATAAACACAAAAGGGTCAGACTAATGTCTGGTATGAGTAATCTACCTGAAAACATGATTTTATATGACTTTTATTTATATTCAAATACTTTGAATGAATTAAGAAACTCAGTATCACCTTTGTGCATGTTTTTGTGAGGCATGTGCATTCATATCAGTGCAAAACAAATTATGTATGATCCAGGTAGTTTAGTTCAGAGAAATCAATCATAAGATTCACCAATAAAACATCATAAACCAACCAATGCAATCATCAATTCAGTCATCAAGCCCCCTGTACAAATTTACTGGCCATCAGGGATTTTGCCCAAGTCTCTCCTGAACCTATTTCTATAGTTCACTATCAATATCATATGGTCTTTAGCTACTTTCTCTTGTTAAACCACACACTGCCTGGGACATTTCTCTGTTAACCCAGCACACTCAGGCCCCTGGGTATAAACATACCATGTGTGAGCTTGCAATGTTCACCTTGCCAAGCTATATTTTGTAGCCCTAAGATCCAAAGTCCTTGGTTAAATTACTAAGTGTTGTTTTCTTTTCCATAATTGTGCTAATCCCCTCTGCATCTCACTTTTCAATCAGAGAAAAATAAAACAATTCAACCAACATGTATTCATCCAGAGATTGGTAAGTCATGTTCTCAGAAGCCAACATTTAATCATGAAAACAAATGTGATTTCTTAGCACATTATTTTGCATATGGGTTTCAATGGATCAAGTTATAAGCATATGGTCATAAATAGTTCTACTAGTTATCTCCTCTTACCTCTGGTTCAATCAGATCCTTATTAATCTTGAAGATCTGGCTAAACCATATGTATATATTTTGATTTGGGTAGTTCATAAAACATAGAAGCTCAGCACATGTATAACATTGCACTTGTACATTTTCCTTTGTTTCAGTTAATATGAGACATAAGCAACAACACAATGTTGCAGCCCCATATTTCTTTTCATTTTCAGACCATATATCTACAATATGAACCCTGGGATTTAATAAATAACTTTATGAAGAAAACCCATAAAAAGAAATCACTCCATCTCAAAGTTAATTCACATCATAGATAAACAATTTAAACATGAAATCCATGACTCTTATTTTTGGGTAAATCACTATGAAGGGTTTTACATTTGAACAGATCATTAACAAACCAAAGTCATCAAATCATAAAATGAACATAACTTGCAGCAGTGAATTATTAATTCAAACAGGCTGCCTCAATATTCAGGACTTAATGCCAAAGTTTTCAGTGAGGTTACTCACATTAATTCCTTTTTCCTAAGCCTTTCTTTTCTTTTGATCCTCTGCCTCCCTCTAACTCTAATGACCGGTGCTCCTTATTTTCTCTGGCTTATGTTTTTACTTTTCCTTTAGGTTATGAAGAGCAAATGTGTATGATCTCACTACACTAAGCCTCTTTATATAAATCCTGGCTGTTACTAGGGTTTTATGAAATTACCCAATGTCAGTTCTACCCCATAATATGATCTGCCTTACACTTGATTCATAAAAGAAAAGGGTATGTGGTCCTTGTTATTTTTTTCAGAAAATAAACCTTATTCTTTTAACCTTACCCCGGGTCATGTTATATGCATGACTTTAATTTTTCCTAAGCAAAAAGAATTGCTGGAAATGGATAAAGTGTTTATTTGAGGGTTCATACCATTTCCATGCAAGCTTTGTTTTTCTCTCTTTTTTCTCACTAGCAATGCTTGCCTGTGTCTATTTATAACATATGTATGCCTATTTTTTTGCCTAAGTCTTTTTATTTTCTTTCTTTCTTTAAATAATTTTAAGTTTATTTCTGCCTAGCTTTTATTTTCTTTGTACCAGATTTATTTAAAGACAAAATCCTATCTTCATGCATATGTATTTCTAAATTAGTTATTTTAATTTATATATTGATTTCTGCCTATTTTATTATGCAGAAACTGTGTGCATGTATGTGCACTATCTTGTGCACATATACATGCTTTAAACCATATATCTGCAAATCAGTTTCCTATTCCTATTTTTTTCAATGCAATTTTTAAACAAATATAAACTAAATTAAATCATGAATCTGCTCACAAAATCAGGGTTATCACATATACCCCTCCTTTTAGGAATTGTGTCCCACAATTCTTTCGTACTTAACTTAAGTATCATTACTCCAGAAAATCAATTTTCTGACCTCAAACCATTGTCAAGCCAATCACTTGATTAAACACTATGCATAAAAAAATCATATATTCAATCAAAACATTCATCAATATATATAAATTTACCTTTCATTTAATCAAACAGTTGTGGATAATCATTTCTGATTTTATCCTCCACTTCCCATGTGCAATCATTTGGGTCAAGACTCCATTGCACTTTTACTAATTTAATTTCTTTGTTTCTCAATTTCTTGTTTTCTCTAGAAACTATGCCCACTGGCTCCTTTTCATAGATCATTCTGGGATCAATCTGCACATCCTTAGAGGATTTTAGGATTGCCTCTTTATCATGAACCTATCTTCTAAGTTGAGACACATGAAAAACATCGTGCATTGCTCTCATTTCTTCTGGCAACTCTAGCTTATAGGCTACAGTTCCTATTCTTTCTAAAATTTTATATGGCCCTATATATCTAGGAATCAACTTTCCTTGTTTCCCAAACCTTAGAACCTTTTTCATGGGTGATATTTTGATAAATACTTAATCTCCAACATCATATTGTACTGCCTTCCTTCTTTGATCTGCATATTTCTTTTGCCTGTCTTGGGCAGAAGCAATTCTTTTTCTGATCAAAGCTATCTTCTCAGAAGTTTCCTTCACATTTTCTGGTCCTAAGACCACTTTTTCCCTAGATTCAAGCCAACTTGAGGGTGATAAACATGGTCTTCCATAGAGAGCTTCAAAGGGTGCCATGCCTATGCTACTATGATGGCTATTGTTATATGCAAATTCGGCTAAAAAGATATGATCCTCCCAACTTCCTCCCCAATCCAATACACAAGCTCTTAACATGTCTTCAAGCAATTTGTTCACAATTTCTGTTTGGCCATCAGATTGAGGATGGTATGCTGTGCTTAAGCATAAATCAGTCCCCATTGCCTTGTGAAAACTCTGCCAAAACTTTGAAGTGAAGATGGTATCTCTATCACTTACTATAGTCTTTGGTATACCATGTAGTCTGACTACTTCCTTAATAAACAACTGGGCTAGTGTACTTGCATTTCTTTCTGATTTTACTGGTATAAAGTGGGCTGACTTGGTTAACCTATCAACCACTACCCAAATACTATCATTTCCCCTCCTAGTTCTAGGCAAACCATCAATGAAATCCATTGATATGTCTTCCCATTTTCACTGTGGTATTTGCAAAGGTTGAAGCATCCTTGAGGGTTTTTGATACTCAGCCTTCACCTGTTGGCAAACCATACATTTGGATACATAGGTTGCCACTGCACTCTTCATACCACTCCACCAATAATCCCTCTTGAGGTTGTGATACATTCTTGTGCTTTCTGGGTGTATAGTGTATTTGCTTGTGTGGTAAGCATCCAAGATTTCTTGCTTCAACTCATCAATTGCTGGAACACATATTCTTTTTCCTTTCTTCAAATGGCCTTGATCATTCAACTGAAAGCCTTCCACTGCCTCACCATTTAATATCTGAGTCTTCTTTTCAATTAAAAATGGATCTTGGTCTTGTAGCTTTACAACTTTATTCTTCAATTCTGACCCCCAGAGTAATAAAACTTAATTTTCCCATTTCTACATTCTCACTGCATAGGCTCATGTTTTCTATATTATCACTTTCTATTTCTGAATCAATTAGCAATGATAAAGTGTTAAACTCTTTTACCATCAATCTAGGCATGTTAGCATGTTGTCTACTTAGGGCATCTGCTACTTTATTAGCCTTACCAGGGGTGTATAATATTTCAAAATCATATGAGGCTAAGAGTTCAATCCATCTTTGCTGCCTCATATTTAATTCTTTTTGTGAAAACAAATATTTAAGTGATTTATGGTCTGTATAAACTTCAAATTTTGCTCCTAACAAGTAGTGTCTCCATAACTTAAGAGCATACACTATAGCAGCCAATTCAAGGTCATGAGTAGCATATCTTACCTCACTTGGTTTCAACTGCCTAGAAGCATAAGCTATCACTTGATGGTGTTGCATCAATACTGCCCCAAGCCTTTGTCCACTTGCATCAGTATACACCACCAAGTTCTCATTTCCTTCAGGCACTTTAAGGATTGGTGCTTGTACTAGTGCTTCCTTTAGTTTCCCAAAGGCTTTCTCACACTCCTCAGTCCAAATGAACACTTGATTTTTCCTAGTCAATCTGGTTAATGGGATTGAAATTTTTGCAAATTCTTTTATAAACCTTCTATAGTAACCAGCCATTCCCATGAATGATCTGACCTTAGTGACATTAGTAGGTTTTTTCCAAGCTTGCACTGCAATGACTTTATTGGGATCCACAGATATTCCTTTTTCTGATATAATATGACCTAGAAAATTCACTTCATTTTGCCAAAAAGTGCATTTTGAAAACTTTGCTTTCAAGTTTTCCTGTCTCAATTTCTCAAATACCATATGCAAATGATTTTCATGCTCTCTGATTGACTTAGAATAAATTAGTATATCATCAATAAATATCAATACAAACTTATCCAAGTATTCTCTAAAAATCCTATTCATCAAATCAACAAAATAGGAAGGAGCATTTGTCAAGCCAAATGGCATTACTAAAAATTCATAAAGTCCATATCTTGTGTTAAAGGCTGTATACTTAATGCTTTCCTCTTCTACTTTCATCTGATGAAAGCCTGAAGCTAAATCAAGCCTAGAAAATATTTTTGCACCACTCAATTGATCAAAAAGATCATCGATTCTTGGTAAGGGATATTTATTTTTAACTGTGACTTTATTTAATTCCCTATAGTCAATACATAACCTAAGGGATCCATCTTGTTTCTTAACAAAGACTACTGGTGCTCCCCATGATGAGCTACTGGGTCTAATAAAACCTTTTTCTTCTAGTTCAACCAATTGCTTTTTCAGTTCCATCAACTCCTTAGGCCCCATTCTGGTTGGTCTTTTAACCACTGGGCTAGCTCCTGGAATTATTTTAATTGAGAACTCAACTGGCCTGTGGTTTGGAATTCCCATAACTTCACCAAACACATCTATATATTGATTCACTATGGGGATTTCTTCTAATGCTGGCATGGGTTTTTCATTAGACAATGTAAAAAGGTTGGCTATACTTCTATTCTTGTTTGCCTCACAAAGAACAACTATTCTTTGTCCATCAGAAACTTTTAATGATATGGTGGATGTCTCCATATTTATGATAGCCTTATATCTACTCAACCAATCAACTCCTAAAATAATCCCTATGCTCGGATATTGCAACACATATAGGTCTGACTCAAACACATGTCCTCCTATATTTAACCCTAGTTGCATACATATCATACCCAGAAGACATGAACTACCTATAGGGCTTCTAATTAACAGTGGCTTATCAACAATCATACAATTAAATTTTAATTGTTGTGCAATATCATGGGAGATCAATGAGTGTGTAGCCCCAGTATCATACACTACTGCAAAAGGTATTGAGTGAATAAGCAAAGTACCTTCAACTTGACCATGCTTTTCAACACTTGATCCCTCAGCTGCCTTGCCTTTTCCTTCCAAAGCCCCTAATTTTCCTTGCTTAAAATCTGGACAATTCCTCTTTATGTGACCTTCCTTCCCACAATGGTGACAATTGAAGGATGCAGGCCTAACATTTGTGCATCTATTCTTCATATGCCCCTCTTGGCCACAGTTATAACAAGTGATCTTCTTCTTAATTTCAGTAGCCCTGACTTCTTCCGGTTTCTTGGTGGAAGCTATGTCTGTTTTCTTCTTATCATAAGGGTGAAATTTACCCTTTCCCTTCTTGTTTTGGTTAATCTTGAATGCCCTGAAATTCTCTCTAGCTTTACCATGTTGTTCAATGCTCAAAGTCAAATCCAAAACTTGATCAAAAGTCCTGTCCTTGTATGGTAGCATGGCTCTACTAAGGCTAGGGTTCAGCCCTTGAATGTATCTGCCATTCTTAGCCTCCTCAGTAGTGATGAGTACTGCACCATACTTTGCCAATGATTCAAACTTCTGAGTGTACTCAGTGACACTCATAGTCCCTTGCCTTAATTTGATAAATTCCTCTAGCAAAGATTCCTTGGCTGATGCAGGGACAAATCTGCCTTCCAACATTGCTTTAAATTGATCCCATGTCACTTCTCCTTCAGGTCTTCCAGCTATGATAACCTCCCACCAATCCAAAGCTGCTCCTCTCAATTGCCTGGATGAAATTTGCCTCTTCCTTTGGTCTTCAACTTGCATGTCTGCAAAGATTCTTTCCAAAATTCTAAGCCAATTTTGAACTCCCATAACTCCTTCTGTGCCATCAAAAGTCTTGCCTCCAAGAATGGTAAAAGTCTTGAGTAGTTTGGAAAGCTCCTCATATGGATTTTC
The DNA here is from genome assembly GCA_030737815.1 of Allium fistulosum. Classification (NCBI taxonomy): domain Eukaryota; kingdom Viridiplantae; phylum Streptophyta; class Magnoliopsida; order Asparagales; family Amaryllidaceae; genus Allium; species Allium fistulosum. Next base: position 1,183,249,136 of record CM060904.1, on the reverse strand, counting down.
CTGCCTATTGCCTACTCCATCCCTTATGGCTCTCATGAATTCTTACACATTCACCATGGGTGGTTCACTTGTTCCTACATTTTGATGTCTGGGTCCTACCATAGCTCTATGGATATAACACTTAGGTTAGCCTGTTTTGCCTAATACTCTATAGATTAATTCATTTTAATCTATCACTATTCTGTCATAATAGATATTAATAGTGTAAACATTAACAAACAAAGCATCCAAAGCAGTCAACACTTCCATACATCCAATGCAAACAGGTTCATACAAAATTTTGCTATGTTATTTAACAACATAGCTCTGATACCAAATGAAATGACCCACTTAATTTTTTTTATATAGTGGCTATTTAATCAAGAAAACATTGCATTCCAATTTTTCTTCTATCCAGGACCTTTTGTCAATATAAAAATATTGGTTTACTCATTTCATCTTAAACTTACATATATGAAGATATATAAGTCATTTTCTACTTAAATCAGAGTACAGAAATTTGTAAGTAGAAATCTGTTTGGGTATTACTTAAAGGAAACACTCTCTACATAGCAATAGTGCATCTATAGACCAGATTTTCAAAGTATACTTGGGTTAGTGCATAACTAGTGGTTTCATGTCTCAAGACTTATCATTTTGCATGAATTTCCCATAATTTTTATTACTGTATGAACAGTGCTTTTGCTTGTGCATGTGTGTGTGCATGTTTCTGTGCATGTGTGTGTCAGAGGAAGTTTTAAGTGTTTAATTTTCTATTTCTTCTTGTTACCCAAAGTGACCGAGTTTCTCCTATATCTGGGTTGTAAAATAACATAACTGAAAATTTAGTTTAAAAGTTCTTGAGTGCTGGCTTAACCCAGACTCAATAAAATGGTTATGTTAGCCACTATCAGTTTGCACTGTTTCTTAACAAAACACATGTTTTTTTAAGGCAACTCAAAACCTTTCTGCCAGATTTTTCTTTAACTTAAACATGGATTTTCTTATGTCAATCCTTTGGATATACATTCAACCCACAAATCCTTTCAATCTCAGATTCTCAACTATTTAAACTAACTGTTCTTTAAAGTTTCAGAGTTTCATTTCTTAGCAAAGCATTTGCAAAACAAAGCACATAGTTTCAGCTGATACATATGGGTTCAATACTTACAAAACAGTGGTTCTAGCAATACAGTAATTTTCCAAGCAAATCTAAACAGAATATCTTAACATAGTTCAACATGAATATCTAATTTAACTTCAACAAAGTCTTTAAAAATAGCATCCAATTCCTTAAGCAGTTAACTCATCCAAAGCTTGATCAATGAAATTCCTATTTTCCTGCATAATCACCATGAACTGCCTTATACAAATATGAGACACCCAATGGTGCATAAACACAAAAGGGTCGGACTAATGTCTGGTATGAGTAATCTACCTGAAACCATGATTTTATATGACTTTTATTTATATTCAAATACTTTGAATGAATTAAGAAACTCAGTATCATCTTTGTGCATGTTTTTGTGAGGCATGTGCATTCATATCAGTGCAAAACAAATTATGTATGATCCAGGTAGTTTAGTTCAGAGAAATCAATCATAAGATTCACCAATAAAACATCATAAACCAACCAATGCAATCATCAATTCAGTCATCAAGCCTCCTGTACAAATTTACTGGCCATCAGGGATTTTGCCCAAGTCTCTCCTGAACCTATTTCTATAGCTCACTATCAATATCATATGGTCTTTAGCTACTTTCTCTTGTTAAACCACACACTGCCTGGGACATTTCTCTGTTAACCCAGCACACTCAGGCACCTGGGTATAAACATACCATGTGTGAGCTTGCAATGTTCACCTTGCCAAGCTATATTTTGTAGCCCTAAGATCCAAAGTCCATGGTTAAATTACTAAGTTTTGTTTTCTTTTCCATAATTGTGCTAATTCCCTCTGCATCTCACTTTTCAATCAAAGAAAAATAAAACAATTCAACCAACATGTATTCACCCAGAGATTGGTAAGTCATGTTCTCAGAAGCCAACATTTAATCATGAAAACTGATGTGATTTCTTAGCACATTATTTTGCCTATGGGTTTCAATGGATCAAGTTATAAGCATATGGTCATAAATAGTTTTACTGGTTATCTCCTCTTACCTCTGGTTCAATCAGATCCTTATTAATCTTGAAGATCTGGCTAAACCATAAGTATATATTTTGATTTGGGTAGTTCATAAAACATAGAAGCTCAGCACATGTATAGCATTGCACTTCTAAATTTTCCTTTGTTTCAGTTAATATGAGACATAAGCAACAACACAATGTTGCAGCCCCATATTTCTTTCCATTTTCAGACCATATATCTACAATATGAACCCTGGGATTTAATAAATAACTTTATGAAGAAAACCCATAAAAAGAAATCACTCCATCTCAAAGTTAATTCACATCATAGATAAACAATTTAAACATGAAATCCATGACTCTTATTTTTGGGTAAATCACTATGAAGGGTTTTACATTTGAACAGATCATTAACAAACCAAAGTCATCAAATCATAAAATGAATATAACTTGCAGCAGTGAATTATTAATTCAAACAGGCTGCCTCAATATTCAGGACTTAATGCCAAAGTTTTCAGTGAGGTTACTCACATTAATTCCTTTTTCCTGAGCCTTTCTTTTCTTTTGATCCTATGCCTCCCTCTAACTCTAATGGCCGGTGCTCCTTATTTTCTCTGGCTTATGTTTTTACTTTTCCTTTAGGTTATGAAGAGAAAATGTGTATGATCTCACTACACTAAGCCTCTTTATATAAATCCTGGCTGTTACTAGGGTTTTATGAAATTACCCAATGTCAGTTCTACCCCATAATATGATCTTCCTTACACTTGATTCATAAAAGAAAAGGGTATGTGGTCCTTGTTATTTATTCCAGAAAATAAACCTTATTTTTTTAACCATACCCCGGGTCATGTTATATGCATGACTTTAATTTTTCCTAAGCAAAAAGAATTGCTGGAAATGGATAAAGTGTTTATTTAAGGGTTCATACCATTTCCATGCAAGCTTTGTTTTTCTCTCTTTTTTTTCACTAGCAATGCTTGCCTGTGTCTATGTATAACATATGTATGCCTATTTTCTTTTTTGCCTAAGTCTTTTTATTTTCTTTCTTTAAATAATTTTAAGTTTATTTCTGCCTAGCTTTTATTTTCTTTGTGCCAGATTTATTTAAAGACAAAATCCTATCTTCATGCATATGTATTTCTAAATTAGTTATTTTAATTTATATATTGATTTCTGCCTATTTTATTATGCAGAAACTGTTTGCATGTATGTGCATTATCTTGTGCACATATACATGCTTTAAACCATATATCTGCAAATCAGTTTCCTATTCCTATTTTTTTCAATGCAATTTTTAAACAAATATAAACTAAATTAAATCATGAATCTGCTCACAAAATCATTGTTATCACACAACCCCTTTCCCCCTCGTTTTTCTCGTAATCCATGCCATATTATCGAAAACTCTCAACTGGCAAATCGAAGAACGTAGCGAGGTCGAGACATCTGACGGTGGAGATCGAGATTAGTGGAGCGTGGAGTCCTAAATTTTGCCGCGTTCGTCATCCATTCCTACGCATCTTCCTCGAACTATGGTTGATCGAGAGTGACATGGTCCCAACCTCTGGCATGGCTACCGTGGGCGCACGCATTGGAGACCGTGGATCAACGTTCAGTCGTCGATAGGGAGGAGCGGCTCGGGATCTTGCGTGCGATATTGGGTTTTGTTCGAGCGTGATACCTGGGCGAACGCGTGAGGAAGAAAGGCATCTGGCCTTGATTTTGAAATGTGCGGCCAGGTTTTTCGATGGTATAAAAAAAAGAAATTGTTTTTTAATTTGTGTTCAACTTTAAAAATGTGTATCTCATCCATACGTTATAAGAATCGGACGAAACTGGCAACGTTGGAATCGTAGAGACGAGAGCTACGCTGCAGTGCAGATCCGGGACTATTTCGAGTTCGTTAAAATATTTGGTTAAATCGAACGCGCTCGATTTAATTAAAAATTTGAACGATTGGCAACGTAAACTCAAGGTTAGTGTTTTATAATGCTCACAACTTACTAGAATATCTTGATACTGGTTGAATTTATATTATGAAATGATGTGATTTTTATTAGTCGTTGTTGATAAATTTAACTGTCATATAGATTTTCATTGCATTTAATGTTAGAAATTAAAATTGACAGTCAAATTGAAATTGGAATTTAATCGAAATTAAATTACCGAACATTGATAACTATGAAATTGTCGTGAATTGTATTGTCTGCTGGATGATTTATTTCGATGGATGCTATTGATTGATATTTGAAATGTTTGGATGTTTATTTGTTTGTAAATATCATGTCATCACCCTTTGTATTAATTACAATTGTAAATTGAATAATTTTGAATAAATTGAGAAATAGGTTGAAATAATATATACCTATGACACTATGATTTGAATTGAAATGATATATATCTATTCCTGAAATTTAATTGAAATAACTGATCACTTGGCCATAAGATAGAATATTATGTATGGGCATCGGATTGGTTAAATTAAATAATTTTTAAAATCTTTGATTTGGAATTACTTTAAATGGTTTGATTTAAAGGAATTTAAAAGTCAATTTTTATAGAAATTGAATTTATCGCGAATTTGAGGTTGAGATGTTGAAATAAATTTTGGTTAAACAAATTGTTTAATAATTGAAGTTAAGACTTTGAAATTAAAATTGTGATATGATTGAATTTCGTAAATTGATTTGATTTTAAAGGATTTAACTTTTATTCGGACTTTGAATATTATTAAGTAAAAGTGTGATAAAGACAACATTTTGAAATTTGAGGAAATTGGATTTGGGATGGAATTGAATTAATTTGTAATTGAAATTGATTTGAATTGAAATTGAGATTTGACTCGACTGAATGGAAATTTGAATTTGATTCAGATTGGTAAGTTGGAAATTAAAATGGTTGACTTTGAAGCTATTTCAAATTTCGTTTTCCTAAGTTATTCTGCTATATAAACTATTTTAAATACTTAAACTATTTTTGTTAAACTATTTTAACCTATATTAACTATATTAAAAATTTCAACCTATCTTAAACTATGTTAACTTTTTTTAATCTATTTTAAATCTACTTAACCCAATTTAATTTATTTAAAGTAATTTACCTATTTTAATTTATTTTAATCATATTTAATCTATTTTAAAGCTATTTAAGCTATCTAATTATATTAAATCTATTTTTAAATCTATTTAACTATATTAAATCAATTTATAACTATTTTGAAATCTATCTTTAATATTTAGAGTATTTTAACTATTTTCAATTATTTAAGCTACTTTAAACTATTCAAAATATTTATCCAAAATTTTCTACTGGTCAATAAGGTGAAATGTTTTTATTTAAATCTTGGATTTAAATACGAATTGGGCTAAATGAAGTTACAACCTAAATTGAAATGTGAATTGATTTTTTTTAAATTGGAATGAGATATTGGGGCGAAATGATTTTTTGAAATAAAACCGTATATTTTGAGTAGATACGATGATTTTGAAATGGATTTGATTTTGAAGCGAACTTGATATTTTGATATCAATTATGAATTGATTTTTGAAAATGTAAAAGAACCATCCGGGGTGTAATAAGCGTTTGGTTGTTAAAGAGACCGGGATCGGATATGGGCATACTCTTTGTTGATACCGAAAACCACTTTAACAACTGTGTACGTGGTGGAGATTCCAGAAATGAAGTAGGATGGCTTGGCGACGATTCTATATGGTATGACGTGACCCTAACTCCCGTGAGTCAGCTTAGATGTGACTAAAATCAGGAGCTACGCCGAGCCAATGTGAGGTCATTCCTCTTATCGGGCATATTTCTTCGATACCATTCTATTGCTTTTGTGATTGTTTTGGTGGCCACCCCTCGATTGTTTGGGAGTGTGTCCGAGGTGGGCGGTAGTAGCTGCTATGCGTCACCACCAGTCCGGATCCGCAAACGGTATATCTACCCTGGCATTTCCTCGTGTGCCGTGTTCACATGCCCTAGAGCGCCTTCTACGAGTTTTTTTGTACCATACCTATGGAGTGCCCTCTGATAGCCCTCCAGTTTACGGAGGAATTACGGTACTGTATAGACTATGGGAATATTAAAAAAATGTGTTAAGGGGGATATGGGTAACGCCTTAACGCTATTTTAATAGTTTACTTTATTATAGACCTATTATAATAGCATATTGTACTACATATTAGATAGTTTAACGGATCCTTAAGGGATGGAAAATCCCGTAACATCTCTTGAGTTATTGCACACACATCGACACTGGATAGGAGATGTCAAACCCCGTAAACATCTCTGACGCCATTAAACCCATATTTATTTACGACTGATTTAACTTACATAAGGATGTTTTAGTTCTGACTAGGGTGTTTTGTCTTTTCATTACGCTCGAGTCAGTCCTGAGTTTTTCAGCTTATTGAAGATCTATTCTGGAGGACGAAGACGAAGATTTGGTATACTATTACTATTATTATCCTTGCATCATGCTATCTGCTGCATTATTTTATTTCTTCTGTTGTATATGTATAACTCTGATAAATGATGTCTAAATGATAATCAAAAGTATATTAAACAGCTTCATGAACTGTTTATTTGATTATTATATTTTATCTTTCCGCTATGAGATTCTGTGGTTGTTTCTTGTTTCTTTTCTCTTCTTTTCTTATTTCCCCCATTAACAATCCTCCCTTTTGAATGGTTTGAGTTGACATGTGTGTTTGATTGTCGATTTAAACTGTCCAAAAAGGTGGGTCGTTACATGTAATGAACTTAAATGTTTTGAAATGGAATGTGGAATGTGTGTTGATGTGTTAATTTTTTTTCCATATTCATGTGTTTCTGTGTATCAATGTATCTAACATTATCATATTTGGTCACCGGGGATTAATAACCATCGATGACTGCAGCATCCGTAGCCGTTAGTTTTGGGTATCCAAGTGGGGGATGTTACAACTTCCTTCTTTGCCTTCTTCTTGTCCAGACACTCATTCTTCCAATGTCTGGGCTTCTTACAAATATAGCACTTGCTCTTTCTTTCCTTGACTTTCCTCTCCAACCAGGGTTCCTTGATTTAGAACGCCCATGGTTCTCCTTCTTTGCATATCTCTCCTTCTCCACAAATAAACCGTGACCACTACTAGCACCACTACTTCCACCCCCCAACTCCTTCATTTGATCTTGCAACTTCTCGCTAAGAAGACCTGTTTTGACATTGTCTAGAGTTAAAGTATCACGACTATAGATCAAACTATTTGAGAAACCCGTATAACGGTCCGACAACAAACACAACAATATCTTTGCCTTTTGCTCTTCCTCAATCTTCAAATCTACTGCCTTCATCTTCATTAGCAAATCATCAAAGGTATTCAAGTGCGCCTTAAGTAAAGTACCTTCCTTCATCTTAAAGGTGAAGAATATTCCCAACAAGATCAAGCGATTAGTTAGTGACTTCTTCATATACCATTCCTCCAACTTGTCCCAAATACCCTTAGCAGTAGTCTCACCACTAATTTCCGAGATAACATTCTCCCCATAGCAAGTTGAAGTGTAGTGAATACCCACTCTTTTATTTCCTCTCTCTCAACATTCGAGATGTCCGCTGGCAACAAATGTGTGTCAAACACTACCAAATGCACTCGATTCCGCCTAAGAACTGTTTTCATCTTCCATTGCCACTTTTCAAAATCATTATCGCCATTTCACTTGTCTATAACCAATTGTGACCCCAAAGTCGCATACGATCCACGTACATAAGGCGCTACACCACTTGGATTAACCATTGAGGAACTACCTGAGGTATTATCTGATCCCGGCATTTGTACAACCACCTACCAACACCAAAGCTCTGATACCAAATGTTATGGAGATTTTGACTCGAGACCACTCAAATCAAAACCCCAAAGCACAACGGAAAAATGAGATCGTGGTAAATAGCGCAAAAACAACTAATCGATATCTCAAACCGAACTCAACCAATCCAAATCCGATCACAATCACCATACAAGCAATATAGAAATAAAGTAATAACGAAGAATAAATCACATATCGATTTATAGTGGTTCCACTAACGTCTTGTTAGTGTACATCCACTTGAGAGAGAGCCTTTATTAATACCAATGAGAGGAGTACAAGAGATTGATTACAATGATCAAAATTCTAATGGAATTGATTTGTGGAGAAGAGAATTGAAGAAAATTAGGTTTAGATAAAACCCTGATTGATGGAGGCTAATACCCTTGGTTGCTCTTCAGTCACTTTTCACTGAATCCTGAAAATAGCTTATATAGGAGAGTAGAAAACCTAGGCAAAATTCCAGAATTCCCCTTTCGAATATCACAAATCTTCACACCAAAACCCCGGCTGAAAAACGTCACAGACGTCTGTCACTTTATGACAGACGTCTTTCATATACCTCGGAAAAACACTCCCTAAAGCCACAGACGTCTGCCATAAAGTGACAGATGTTTGTCCAAAGACTCGGGTTCCAAACCCTGAAGTCATAAACGTCTGTCACTTTATGATAGACGTCTGTCGCTTGATGCTGGCCATAGCACTCCCCTTTCATCGCCAAATCTTCCTCCTTCGAGCTCCGATATGCAAACCGTTTCACCATTATAAAGCTACTTTCGACCGCTTCAATTCTCCGTATAGTGTCACCAAAATTCAACATATATATATATATATATATATATATAGACACACATAGATATGTATGTATGTATGTATGAAAATGTTATTAAATAATAATTATGATTTTTTATTTTTGAATTGGAATACTTGTGCAGGTGATGATTGTATATCAATTGTTGATGATGCAAAGGTGTGAAAATAAGAAACATAAAATGTAGGCCTGGTCATGGAAAAGGTAGTTAATACGAGATTTTAATCATGTGTATTTTATTATCTAACATGTAACAATTGAGAATTATATAAGATTGGGAAATGATGCAGTATTGAAGTCTAGGAGCACATCAAGTAAACTAGGTATCAGATATTTATGTTGATACTGCGGAATTGACAGGCACTACTAATGGGTCAGAATTAAGACTTGGTGGGTATTTATTTTTATATATTTTTCCATTTTGTTTATAGTTTTATTTTATAGTTTTTCTTGCAACTAAATGAAACCCGGTTTATAGTATTAATGCTACTATTGAATGATGATGAATATTGTAAATGACTCTTTTTAATAAGTTGATGCACTAAAATGTTATCATAGTTATTACATTTTAAAATAGAATTTGATTGTCTTTGACATGATTCAGATTGATTTAAACCCAGCAAGAATATATGAAAATGAAAATATTTGACATTATTCACGCATTTAAATAAAAATGTAATATGTACATACACAATAATCTATTATAGGGAGGCAGAGGCTATGCAAAAAACATTGGTTTTAAAACATGAAAATGAATGATGTCAAAAATCCAATCGTCATGGTTCAAAGCTACTGCGACTCCGATAAGCCACGTAAACAATAGGTATGTATGCACGAATTAAATACTTTTTTTTAAACTATTTATACCATAAACATAAAATATATGTTTATGAATGTATACAGCCAGCCTAGTTTCATATTTATATCATAGGCACTTCTTTTTCCTCTGGAAATCTGATAATTGCATCCAAGACTATCAGTTTCCAAGCAATTTTTGCCATACCAGCTTATATTAACACTGTTCGTTGCTTGGGGTGAAGAATGAGGTGGTTCACAATTAAGTAATTGACATTTGAAGTGAATTTCTGAAAATTGTAACTAATGATTCATGTATCTTAGTGTGAATATCCAGTGTGTAACTTCGGATATAATTTATATATGTATATTTGTACTGAATTTACTGTAAACATGAATTTTCTAAATGCAAATTGATACCGTTTTGGGTATCAAAAACCTAAAACAATATCAATTTTTTACCTAAAAATTGATTTGCTTTGGTTGTTGAACAGAAGAAACATGAGATAAATAACCAAAGCAAAAAACTCAATCAACTGCTTCGGCTGTTTAAAGAACCAAAGCAACATGGAACTGAAGCAAGAAACTCAATCAATTGCTTCGGTTATTTAAAAAACCAAAGCAAAATGGGGGTAAATAACCGAAGCAAAAAACTCAATCAATTGCATCAGTTGTTTAAAGAACCAAAGCTTATAACCTATGTTGCTTCGGTTCAACAACCGAAGCAACAGGTTTTAGCCTGTTGTGTCATCATCATTTACTTTGGTTGTTGAACCGAAGCAACAGGAAGTAAACAACCGAAGCAAATGGCTTATTTTGTAGTAGTGTTTGGTTGTATAACATGGATGTTTATTGCGTGTTATACTGTCCGCCCCTTGGGGAGATTTTAGGGACGAAATTCTTATTAGAGGAGAGAACGTAACACCCCATAAAAATTAATGAGAAATAAATAAATTAATTAAATAAGATAAGGCTAAAAATAATATTTTTTGTAAAGTCATAATTTGACTACGGAAGTTATGCTATTGCATCATTGGCAATTTAATGATCAATTTCTACATACAACGTTTTGAAAACGGAGCTCAAACGAAAAGTTATGGGTGTTTGAAGTTTTCGGATTCAAAATAATTTAAATGGAATTCAAATTCAAATAAATAATTAATTCATAAATTTGAAATTTAAAAAATAAAAATTAATTAAGGTATTAAATAAATAAATCAACGGCAAGAAAATAACGTCCCCAAAATAGGCAACCGGTCGACTACCACCTAAGACCGGTCGACTGCTAGCGGCCGACCGCCTAGGATGGGACGGTCGATGTTGGTGACTGCTACGGTTCTGTGCATTTGAACGGTCCGGATTTTATTGTTTTTAATCGGTTTAAATCCAACGGTTCTGGTGCTTTCTAACCATTATAAAAAGAGCCTGGCCCCCTCATTTTTATTTACAGAGTATTTTGGGAACCAAGCGAAGCTCTGTCAGTCTCCCTCTTTAAAGATTCAGAATATTCTATAGGATTTCAGGTAAGAAATTTTAGGTGTATATTATTCAGTTTCTTATTCTATTCTCCTCCAATCCCTAAATTTCTAAATATAGGGAATTGTATATTTCTAAAAGGAGAAATCTGTAATAGATTGAAGCGGGTGTAAATAAATCCAAAAAGGAAGGGCTAATGACTTTTTATGAGTGGAAATCTTAGTCTTTCTTATTTTAGTGATCGTGGAATATAACTTGGATTTGATATATAACTTTGGGTAATTTGTTTACGAGAGCATAACACTAAAACCCCAAAATGCCCCTAAAGCAAAATGTCAATTCTTATGTTAGAATCTCAATTATTCTATATTAAAATATTGGAATTGTGTAGCTATTACAATTTTAATGTTTTGCATTCTATTTTACTTCTTATCTTTTTCTTTGGATCTGATTAAGGATTCTTGAAAAGAAATAAGTTAGGAAATGTTGTGTTAGGTACCGAATCTTTTATTCATAGTTTGCACTGCCTATTTCTGTAATTTAAATAGGAATTCTATTTTTCAATTTTATACGAAGAAGTTGAATAGAACGTAAAAGTATTTGAATTATAAGTTTCTATTTTTGTTGATTCCACTATTTTATTATAAAATAAGTTTGGTACGTATTCTATTTTATACAAGTCTGTTGATTGAATTATGGATATTGTATATATGGTATATTTGTTAATATGGAATTAGACCTGTATAAATTTGAAGTTTTGTCATTTAAACGTTAGCTTAGGGCGTAAGCTTCGCACGATTAGAAATATTTTAGGCACATATATGTACGTGTGTGTGTGTGTATTAGCGTAAATAATGTATAATTATAATGTATTAATTATATAGTTAATAGGCTATTAATTATCACTAAATCCCCCTTAGGAAAGAAGTTAATTATAAAGGCAAAGCTAAAGTTTTCTTATAAGGCCTTGATATGGATGCAAGGTCAGTCAAAAGCACATGAAAGTCTTCCGGCTAATCTGGCTACTAGTAGCATGACTTTGGGGCTGATGTGAGACATCGCATATAATAAGTACCCACAAAGGACGCAAGGGTATTCCAAAATTCTATAGGATAAACCTGCTCAGCTAATTTGGCTACCAGTACCTACGAATGGTCAGACTAATGTGAGACGTCACAGTTGGATTACGGGTCATAATACGAAGGACCTGTTTCGGGGTTGAAGGTATAAATTGGCTGATTGAGGGCCTGCCCCTTCCATATGTAGGAAGTATTAAATGGTCATGGTTAGCGGTTAGGCACGGTAGAGGATATCTCGGGGAGGGTCTGCTATGGGTTTGAGGTATTAAGTGGCTATTGTAGGGTATGCATCTCCCACAAAAAAGGGTATTAAGTGGCCTGAAGAGATTCCATGCAATATCAGCTAGATAGTACTGAAGAGGAGTCCGCCTTGAGATAGGTATTAAATGACGGGGACTAGCCTTGAATGAGGTATTAAATGGTTAGATTCTTCCCATTCCTATTAAAAAGATATTAAGTGACTTGGGTGCTACCTCTTACATTATTAGGACGTTATTGATGATTGATGTGGGTTATTGAGTTGAAAGAGTAATCGTTATGGAATTGGATTGGGAAAGCTTTATGGCTTATAGTTGGAAGACCTACAATATAGTTAGGATATGTAAAACATTTTCTTATTTAAATTATACTGCCCAAGTACTATTATAGAAAGGCTCAAGATTTTTACTCATTAGACATTATTGTTCTAACTCCCTCCTCATTACAACACAGGTTAGAGATGATGATGATGATGTAGATTTTCGAAGATGTGGTGGAGATGTAGACTTGTGGTAGTTATTTAGCTATCTATGTTATTTTATATTTCTGATGTACCCATTGAGATATGACGTATTTTGAGATATTGTACCATGACTATTTGGCATTGTTATGTGGAATTATATCGTTTGTTTTTTACATTTGAATTTTTAAATAAATGGGTACTGCTTTGATATTATATTTTATCCTTCCAATGTGAGATTCTTAATGTGTAGATAGATAACTCTGTGTATGATTCTTTAAGTCAATTTTACCGACCAATAGCCAGCTTTGGAGTAAGTCTAAGTTTCCATGGGCCTTTTCTGGGTCGAAAATTAAGCCCGTTTCAAGGTAGGTTGTTACAGGAGCTATGTATACATAGTGGTAGTTGATTACTTTACTAGTGTGTGGAAGCCGAACCCCTTACTGAGGTGTCAATGGCCAAGTTCATAAACTTTTTAATAAGGAATATGATATGTAGGTATAGAGTTCCCCTTCAGATCATCTTAGACAACGGATTGCAGTTTGACAGCGAGGAATTTGCCGATTTCTACCGACAACATGGAATAAAGAAAATCTTCTTTGTGGTAGCATATCAACAGGCTAACGGAAAAGTAGAGTCAGTTAACAATGCTCTGAAGACACTCATAAAGAAGCGGCTTAACAAAGCGAAAGGAGCGTGGGTCAACGAACTTCTTCTAGCATTATGGGCCTATCGCACTTCGTTTAAGCTGGCAACAGGACATACTCCTTTCTCATTGGCTTATGGATCAAAGGCATTGTTATTGGTGGTGACATCAATGCCATTACACTGAAGGATTCTTGATGATCCGAATGAAAATGAGGATCTACTAAACATGTCATTGGATTTGATTAACGAAAGGCGTAAGGAAGCCGCCTTGAATCCCGAAGCACATAAGCGAAGGATAGCTGCACAATATAACTCTAAAGTCAAACACCGCTCGCTTAAGGAAGGATACTTGGTGCTGAAGCGAATATTCCCCAAATCAGGGGCACTCGACCCAATTTGGGAAGGGTTATATGTCATCCACAGAGACTTGGGCAATGGAGCTTTCATCCTCAGCACTGTAGATGGAGCCATATTCAGAAAGGCTTGGAATGCACACCATCTTCGTCATTATTTTACTCAGATTTCTACTATTTCTGTAATTGTAATGTAATTTTGTAAACGAAATAGTCGTGAAATGGATTCTAATAATGTGTGCTTTCCTTAAAATCTTGTCATGACAGGTAATGATCCAGAAATGTAGCTTTGAATTACCACTTGCACGTGTGGGACTAACGTTAGCACTATGAGGAAATATTTCATAGACCTGAAGAGCCGACTTCTCATCTCGGGGGCAAAAATGCGTTGTTCTGATGTTGCCTCTCAAACTCCTTACCAGCAGTTAAGGACCAGAGTGATCCCTTAACCGGGTGTCCATTACCGACGATCGGTTTAAAATCCTCGCCGATAGTGGTGGACCAGAGTAATCCCTTAGCCGGGCGTCCATCACTAAATTTCAGGTCAAACACCTCACCGATAGTTGTAGACAAGACTGATCCCTTAACCTGGTGTTCATCACCGACGATCAACTCAAACTTCTCCTCGATAGTGGTGGACTAGAGTAATCCCTTAACCGAGTGTCCATCACCGACGATCGGCTCAAACTCCTCCCCGATAGTGGGGGACTAGAGTGATCCCTTAACTGGGTGTCCGTCATTGACAATCGGCTCAAACTCCTCACCGGTAGTGGTAGACTAGAGGGATTCCTTAACCAGGTGCCCATCACTGATGATCGGCTCAAACTCCTCACCAGCAATGGTGGAATAGAGTGATCCCTTAACCAGGTGTTCATCACTGTAGTCGATAGCTTCAAACTAATGGATGGTCATAGAGAACTTGACTTACCGGCAATCAGGATATAACAGCCGCCTAGTTGGTTCCCTATGGCGGTTAAGTCAGAATTCGGCCAATAGCGGATAGCTAAGTCCAACGGTGGCAGATAACAACTATCAAGACAAACTTACATAAGGCATTTGTGAATTGCATAATAAACTATAAAAAGTAGGCAAAAATGGGGCACACAAGGATAATAAACATGCAAATCATGTTGTTAAACATCCAGATATTCATAAGTTACAATCACAAGTATCAGGGAATAACATGCACTCAACCTCACCAATACATCAAAATTGGTCGAGTGAGAGACAATACTATTTGATACAAATAGAGAAAGAATGTATATAGCAGTCTATCTCAAACAAAAGAAAACGTAAAAGGGGCGCGAGCGCAGTTTTTCACATAGACTTGGACTAGGAGATTGTCTTCTTACTGTGATGCTTGGAGTCTTTCTGCTTCCCTCCTTTCTTCTTTTCCTCTAGCTTAGCGGTGGCGGCTACGTTGAGCTCTGCTTGTCTCTTCTTCATACGTTTTAGCTCTTTATAGGATTCAATCATAACTCTTGCCATCTCCTTGGGGAATCTTAGCAGGACTTGTTGCTTTAAAGCTTCATCTCCGTCGAAGTCCTCAGTAGGCTTTGTAGAACTTAGAAGCTCGATGTTGGCATCATCCTTAAGAGCCGCAATCATCTTGTTCTGAGCTGCATCAATTGGAGGATCAAAGGGGCATGGGGGCATGATCACTGGAGATGAAGCTTTGGAAGTAAAAACCGCTTCGGATTGGCCCTTCACTAAAGAACCACATGCAGGGAAATAAGGAGAGCTGTTAGATGTGGTTTTCCCTAAGAAAGTTCGAACATACTGAGCGATGGCCTATGGGTTGTAAAGTTTATTCCTACATTCTTTAGGAGAACCCTGAGTGCCGCCAGGTAGCTGAATTTAACCTAGAGGAGGAGGCATTCCCAAAGGCTGATTGGTAGTGGATGCATTTGAAGAAATATGGAAAATAGTTACAGAAACATCATGCATAAGGGCATAGGAACTGGTTTTGAAATCTGTCCTTGCACTATTGCTCCATAGGTCGAGCCACCATCCTTTCCTTTCATAGGTTCTTCCTTCTGGGCCTTTTTAGCTTCAGCTAATTTGATATAACCCAGTAGAATAGCTTCCATCTCATCTGCTGAGAAGCGAGCATTGATGAACTCAAGATTAAAAGGCGAACTTCCCTGTTCAGTAGCAGCTTTTGCCTCCTTGATTAGCCGCCTATGGATAGAAGCCATAACTTTCTAAAAATTAATCCATGCCAGGATCTTCTCCATGAACATTCTGAAGTAAATTTCATTCAGAAGTGCCTTCACCTGGTCTAACGTGCTATTCAATTTGTCACATTCAGCTTGCAGCTTCTTGACCTTGGAAGTTTCAGTAGCCTTTCCAGCAGATAAGGCTTTGACCTCTTCTTGGTGAGAGACCCTCACATCTCTCCATTCCATAACCCTCTTCTTTAGGTCAGTAATGCCAGGCTCTGCTTTCTCAGCCACTATCTGAAGCTCTTCCAACTTTTTGGTGAATTTGGTCTTGAGGTTCTTATAGTCATTAAAGAGCTGCCCAGCCCTATCGTTATACTCCTTCTTGGCAGCTTTAATGTTGGTAGAATGATCCTATCTTAACTGCTTCAATTCTTCGATGTGAGCAGCCTTAAGCCTCTCAGTCTCTCTGGCTTGTTTCTTAATCTCTTCTACGTGAGATCTCTCTAATGCATCTTCCACTTTCTTGTGGTCTAAATTCTTTTGGTGCACTTGCTTCTTCAAATAAAAAATCTGTGTATTCTGCTCAACGTTTTGCTTGCGGATCTCCTCCCCAGCCTTGATAACTTTGGGGTGAACTCTAACAGGGCCTTTACACTACCCAATCCATTAACAAGAAGATCAATTGCTCCTTTGAAGGAAAGGGGTGGTGCCTCAGCAAGCAAGCAAAACAGAGGATCTCTCAGTTGATAAGGTTGCTGGAATTCAGCGAAGTTCAAGTCCGTAGGGTCGTTAATGACAACATCTCCCTCTTTTCCTTTCCTCTTACATTTTCTCATCGGGGCAGGGACTATCGCTCCTCTTTTATCCATCTTCTCTTGCTGTTTGGAAGTTTCCAAGTCGAATAAAGGAAAAGGCGAAAGACAAGGAGATTTGAAGGGAGTACGGGATCTCGATTTACTGCCAGGGGAGTGGGTTCTTTTCTGTAAGCTATCCTTAGGGTCTTGGTCATCCTTGTTCCTAGCTAGATAGTAATGAATACTGTCTTCTGTCTTTAGCTCTGCAGGTGGTTGCCCAACATTCTCGCTTAGCCCGAATGAAGGTGCAGCTTTTTTGACATCTTGGGGAGGTGCTCTCGGCCCTATTTGCTTCATCTTAGATTTTCCCTTTTTGAACTCATGGTACCTTCGAATGCAAAATATGATGGGTTAGGATTAGAACAGACACTTGAAAAGTGCTTGACTATGACATGAACGTGCAACTATATGAATGTGTATGTGAGAGTATGTAATGACTGCACGAACCCTTGGGTCCTTATGGGTCTCCAGCTATTGCTGGTTTTCCGTTATAGACACAGAGTCCCCGTAATTGATCCCAAGCTCCGGATCTTGGATATAGTTGGAAACAGAAATGTCTTTAGGAATGAAAGTTCCCTCCCCCTCCTCGGAACCAAAAATGGGGTGTAGGGCTTCCTTCACCTTTAAATTAAGCAAGCTATCTAAATTGATATGTCCAGAGGAATTTTCCTCATCACTATTTGAGGTGGTGCGTTCACCATCATGAGAATGAGTTCCTGCCTCTTCTGGTGTCCTTATATGGATGCTATCATCATCCCATTCTCTTAAAGTCTTAAATCGACCGCTTTTGCAAGGTTCGAACCTAAAGGAGCCTAACTCCAACTCCTCCGAACCCATCCGAACAATGAGGGAAACTCCTAATGGATTCGTAGTCAAAATGGCATCGGAAGCAGAGGGCTGAGAAGATGGAGTTTAACTTGCTTTACTGGTAGCTGAGTCTTTTCCTGTCTTCTTCTTGGCAGGCTTGTGAGTGGAGGGTTGCTTGGCTTTCCCAATTGAGCGATTGGCCGCCAATAGTCCAAGCTGCCTTAAATTATCATTGGTAACTAGATGAGGAACCTCTCAGAATTCCTTTAGGATCCGCTGTAGCCTCTGTAAACTGTCATTTAGATCATCCCTAGTGGCCGCTCTCAAGTTGTAAGAGGAGTCCAAAGAGGAATTAAATTAATATCTATGGTAAGATTCCACGAGCCATGAAAGCAAGCAGGTAGAAGAAAGTGACTCACATCGGAAATGCCACCGATGAAAGCATAGAGAGCCATCATGGATGAAGAAGTATTCCCGCTTGAACATACTGTATTTAGAGTAAAGGTTCTCACCCGGCTTAAACTTGCTCCCCGCCTCAAGATAGATAAAATAAGAACCCTCCATTTTGCATTTTATAGGACATAGGAACTTGATTTGACAATGGGTAGAGGGCATCTGGAACTCCCTCATGAAGATAACATATAAGCTGGTAAGGATGGCATGTCTATTAGGATGCAATTGGAACAGAGTGATCTTCAAGTACACAAGGAATCCTGTAATCCATTGAGGAAGAGGAGGCAAGGCTCCGGCCATGTAATGATAAAGAGAATAGGTCATGTACACTTCTGCTGGAGCATGTGCTCATTGTTCGGGAGTACCAAAAGGAGGTCTTCTTTAGGGATACCATGAGTAGCCATGATAATATCCAACCGCTTAGAGGTCAAGATGGAGGGCTCAGAGTCGACGGGGTCCACCAACAATTCGGATGGCCCATACCCATACATGAGAGAGCGAGCAGAACTAGGCTAATTAGAGCGATATCCTGATGGCGTGGGATCCAAAGGTGCAGAAGAAGAGGAACCCTGATTTTCGGAGATCGTCCGTGAATACATCTTGCGATGGTTTGACATACCTATTTGATATAATAATCCATCTCTAAATGATCGTAAAAGGGTGAGAGTGTTTGTGTGTGAATGAGTGTGTGAATGTGCATTGAATAAGAGCTAAGACAAGGTTAACATAGGTGTTTTAACACTAGTGAAAGTTTTCCAAATTCACACTTTTCCTAGTAAAGCCTATGCCAAGTCCTGCTCCACAACTAGAACCAGGACAGTAAGTAAAGGTCGGCAAATAATCAATCCTTTCTTTGTCTAGGGGTCGAACATAGGAATAGCCATTCCATAGGCTTTGATTCTAAGGTCCCACTGGTTTGAAGATGTTATACAACCATGTTTTTGCAATCTAAGTGTCTCCTAACGCAAAACCCCCTAATTTTTCTATTTAGTGACACCCGTCGAGATAAGAACCGGAACCCTAACCTAACTACCGGGCAAGGCCCAAATCATGGCTTACATATCATAAATATCGATGAAATGATGGGTAGATATGCTTACCAGATCTAATGATGATCTTGGATAGAAACTATGTCAAATTGCAGGTGTTTGGAGCAAAGATCGGCACTTGCAGCTCGAGGGAGGCGAACAATCTCGAAGTATTAAGGAAGGCAGAAAAGTAAAGTAGCATGTTCGGTGAAAGGATGCACTGAAGCCTATATAGAGTCGTGGACCTGTTCGTTGCTGAACAAGAGATATGTCGGGCTAACCTGGACCACTGAACCAACAACACATAGGACCAATCTGAAAACCAAGGGAGTGATGCATATTCACTAATGGACTTACAAAGACATTCGACAATGCCCACCTTGTAATTTCGAGCTGAACATTGGTAGGCAAGTGTTGTGTGCAATTTCGCCCACGAGATCAAGTCTATGAAGGTGGCTCAGGCACGACCAAGGAAAGGCAAGTTGGTAGAAGGAACAAAGGAATAGAAAGAGATGCAAATCCCCCATGTCCAATACCCAATGTAGAGTATATAACCATGATAATTTATGGCTAACAAAAGCATTTGATTAACCTTCTGCATGGTAAACGTTTCCTACACTATATATCATTTAACCTGAAGCTAAAGCAGTCGTGTAAGAATACAACTCCCTTATAGGTTCAACCGCCTTGCCTGGTCATCTAACCCCACTATTGCAGATGTCTTCGTCACCCATTCCTGCATCCAACATGTTAAAACATACGACAGAGTGTGCTATATTATTGACAATGACATTTAGATGTGATACTATTCCACATCTCTTTGAGTGTCACATTATGTACACCATGAAGTATGACTTAGTTATGTCACCAAGTGTGAAACTGATCCCACTTGTTACACAGTTCCATGAAGCTATGTGAACTCGTAGAAGTTGAAAAAGTGGTAATAAGTTTGCTCGATCCGTTTTACTTGCCTACACTAGGTCTAGGTTCAACCAAAGTTTGTATCGGCCATTTAGACAATGAAACAACATATTCAGTCATTTGACCTATTTTTTTATATGTTTGACATATTTTTCAAGCATTTGGACCTTGTCAGATTTCAACGTATACCTTTTTGTTTTGTTTTTTTAGTTTCAATGATTTTTTTAGACATTTGGTTATATTTTTAGACGTTTGAACTAGAATATTTACTGTTGTGCTCTTTTTCATTTATTTATATTTATTCTGGGTTTAAGTATAGTTGTAAAGTTCATCTTTAACCATGTATTTATATTCAATTTTATCTTTACTCACCTCCAAACTTTCTTCATAGCTTATTTTATTGATCGTATACGGTTATTCGACTATTCATCATATGTTCCATTTTATTCAAAGGTGATAAAATTGAATCTAGAATTATTCTAAAGGGTATATACATAGATTCGCTTTTACTTATTAAATTTAGTTCAAACCTATCACAATGGTTAGATACATATGATTTCACAGTTATACATATAGATTAATTTCTATTTATTCAATTTAATTCAAACCTATTCTGATAAACTAAATTTATAGAGTTTTATAGGTGAATTATTATCCAACTTGCCCTCCTCCCAAGTTTACAACAATTATGTTGTTAAAGTCATTACCATGGATTTTTCAAATCTTCAATAAAGATTATCTTTTTAAATAAAAAATCATACTTTAATTCTTGAGATATGGTAGGAATTTAGCTACTTGTCTCCAACATAATCATGTCGTAGAAAAATCCACTCACCTAGAATGATGTTCGAAGAAATATCCAACAGAAATCTTTAATATTTCTTTCTTTCATTTGATTTGTAAATTCACCTCACTTCTCGTGTCTTTTTTGCTAAGCTTTTAGGCTATACCTCTCTTTTCTATTTGTTTAATTGAGATTAGTTTTGAAGAATTTAAATTAAGAAATGTGGAAGAGGAACAAAATAATGGAGGATACCAAATAAAGGCTAGGGTTAGAATGAGAGAGCTGAGTGATAAGCATGTATTTATAGTTAGGAAATTAAACGTGGTCTAGGTTGAGAAAATTTATTTCTTTACTTATATCTCTTACCCTTACATATATGCAAAACTCTTTTCCTTTAAAATAACATTATTCTATCTCAGTAATGTCATTAATTATAATTCAAATCAATTAATTATAATTCAAATCAATGTCATTAATTATAATTCAAATCAATTGATTACAATTAATATTATCATCATTAATTATAACACAGATCAATATCATTATTTGTTATCCTACACACACATATATACATACACACACATGCACACATACACATATATATACACGTGTACACACACACAGATATATATATATATATCTGTGTGTGTGTATTTATGTATGTACATACGTATATATGTATATGTTTGTATATTATTAACCATTGTAGGAAACGATGGATTAATATATTAAACACACATACCCCCATATATAGTACATATACTGACATTGATTAAGAACTTTACTATGATCAGTAATTGATCAATAAATTATAATTAGGTGGATTTGTCTTTTTAAATTAAGAAATCTAATTATCTTATTCGTTATAAAGAAAGATATAACATACCTTTTCCTTAAGGAATGCATTCTTTCCATAATTATATTGTTAACTCACCTTCTTAAATATGTAATATTCCTTTAATTAATTATAGCAATAAATTTAATTATCATGGTATTTGATGCTTCCCCCATGAAGTAGTTTTAGTTTGTGCATGTAAATATCATTCCTCCTTTTCTTTTAAGAAATTGTAATCTTTTTAAAGTAATTCAAAGATATTTAATTAATTACTTACTAAATAAATTTTGATTAGTTCTTGTAATTAATTCTTAAACTTAATTTCAAAATAGGCGCAAAATCTAAAATGTGCACTACATTAAACACTCTATAATTTATTTGTTAGATATCTTTTATTAACATTTTAAATATAAATTTGGGATATAAAAATCTAGTTGACCAAATGGAGAAAAATCAAATTTCCTAATGTTATCCAACCTTTTGACAGGCAATATTCGGATTGATTAGACGAGTCGAACTTGGAGTTATCAAGGCAGCAAGCCCAGAGAGATAACCCAAGAGTCCAGAAACCAAACACAAACAAAGTCACAAGGCTAGAGTGGGGTAGGTACAGATCCATATTTTCTTCACCAATGATGCTCGTCTTCTGCCTATTCCCTCTACTCGATGCCAAGATCCTACTTCGAGTGTTGTTTTTTTGATCCAATACAATTATTTATCAATTTCCATGAACTCTTGAATCGGTAACTCTATTCTTCCATGACTCTATCATTTGGACTCGAAAATGAGCTAATATTGGTGCAAACAACTATAGAATCACGAAGCTAACCATAAGACGATTCAACATGAAGAGTTGAAGGTAGCCAATTTGGCAATATTATGGGTCGGTACCAACCCCTGCCCTTGGAGTTGTACTGACCCATACAAGTTGATGAGATGGTGACCTATTTTCATGGAGAATTAGTCTAAAGCATGGAGAATGGTTTGGAGATATTTTGTGCGAGATTTTAGGCTCCCTACCTCTATAAATAGGAAGATAGAGCTCATTTTCAGGATCTTTTTGGCCCTTGCTCTCTTTATTCTATTTTCTTGTAATCAAGTGTCGGATTTGTACTGACACATAAGAAATTATGCCTCTAAGTCAGAATATAAACAATTGAACATAGGCCTTATTTTGCCGAACCAGTATAAATGGTTTTGTATTCTTTCTTACTGGTTTCCATTTAATTTTCTTCACCTTTTATTCTCTTCTTTAATTTCTGGGTGTTTGTGCCATTTTGTGTAACATCCCCCATTTAGAGGCCCAAAAATAACGACTACGGATGCTGCAGTCATCCATAGTTATTAATCCTCGGCGACAAAATACAGTAATGTTAATTACATTGATATATAAGAAACACATGGATATGGAAATTAAATTTCAAAATTTCAAAATGACATTCATATTCCATTCCAAAAATCTTTTCAACATTCTTTACATAATCCCACAACGTAGCCACATTCAGATAAATATATTTATTATAACATACTTTAAGAGCGATATATGAAGATGCCCCCTTGGTGATCAGAGTATATAATAGGCAATTAACAACTTTGCCTTAACAAAATATAGCACAGCGGAATCAAATTGAACACGAACTCAAAATAGCTATAATTCCTCCTGCATGTCTTTAGAAGATTATTCGTCTAATGAGGTACCTGAAAACCTTAATTCTCAGACTACTCAAAATTAATTGAGTACCCGAGAGTTTAAGGGGAAAATGAAAACTTCGAGTCAGACATAAAGCCTGGTATAAATAATAATATACCATCTCAAATCAATTAGATATCCAGTGGGACCACGCCGCTTAGCGAAATGGGTTTTCCCCTCACCAATATCCTAAAACATTTGTAAAACCATATACTGTGCTCCTGCATCCACAATGGTTAAAACATTTCAAAATAATATAATATGATGATACGGAAAACAAATGAATAAATTCTAGATAACCTATCCCCATGTATTTTGACTATCTACCTTAGTTATATTTTTTAGGATCACTATTAACCTAACATTTTTCATGGGCTGAGTAATAACTGATTAAATGTTCAAGGACTCCCTGTCCAATTACATAGTTTTCATGGGATCACTATGAACCTATTGGTAAATCCAATATCTTTTCTTTTATCCTAGTTTACATGGGTTGACTTGGAACCTGTCTTTCCGATAGCTTCATTTCTACATAGTTTTCATGGGCCTACTATGAACCTATTGGCCCATTCTAATATCTTTTCATATACACAGTTTTCATGGGCTTACTGTGAACCTATTGGCCCCTGCCAATATCTTTAATTTATATTCACTGTGGATCAACCTAGCTGGTTATTCTGCCTTTCCCAAAATACAGTTATGGGTTAATAACTATATGAATAAATATATGAAGAAGTATACATAACAACAATTAAACCAACACCTGTGGTTTATTATCTTATATATATATATATATATATATATATATATATATATATTCTGGTTAAACCCTTTAACCTTTATAATCAATGAAAACTTCTTCCTTTCAAAACCCTTTTGTTTATTTATGCCATGGTTATTCCTTTAAATTGAGATTGGGTATATGTTTTGAAATCTTAAAAACATCTTTTCGAAACCTCTGGATGACTTTCGTCGAAAGAAAAATCTTCATTTCAAAACATAATAAACATTCCTATTAAAGCCCTTGATAATCATTCTCTTTTTTTGGCAAAGCCAGCGAGGTTGACTGGACCCCTACCAGATTTATTGCAACACAATAAAAAAGTGATTCAAAAAAGCTTTGAATCAAGCTAAAAAAAAGAAAAAGAAAAAAGAAAAGAAGAGAAAGAAATAAGGTAGGAAGCCCAAGCATGAATGAGATCATCAGGGTAAGGCTTAATGCTCCTCTTTAGTTGCATGAAAACTCTAGTCCGCACTTCAAACCAGAGTGATTCAAGATTTTTCCTCAGATTCTCAAAAATTATAGCATTCCTTTCTGTCCAAATGACATCCAAATAAATTTTCAAGCATACATCCAATGCTCTACCCTCGTCATTCCTCCTACGAGCTGCCTTATAAATAATACTCCAAACAAAGTCAGAGTTGGCAGAGGCTAAAGCAAAACCAGTAATACAACTTATTCTAGTCAACAAGATAAGTAAAGCAGGACATTCAAAGTAGAGATGCTCAATAGTTTCATCACACAAATCACAAAACACACACTCAGTGCAACAAGTCAAACCAAACTTGTGCTGAACATTCCTAGTCATCAATGCATGACTGACTACCTTCCACAAAATTAAGTTCTCTCTTGGCACAGAGTCGTTTGTCCAGATAACAGAGAACCACCTAGCAGCAGGCAAAGGAGCAAAAGTAGATAACTGATTGTACACAGCGGATATAGAGTGTAATTTCTGTTCCCATGAAACAGAAGTAAGGTGATTAGCATTCTTTAAATAATAAAGAATTTCTTTCCACATTTTCCTGATCATCTGATTGCTATTATAAGGCAACAAGATATTGCCATCAATTAAAAAATCATTAGCCTTAGCATCACTATGAATACCAGATTGCTGAATCAGAGAATAATCACAAACTTTAGATAGAATCATGCCCTTCCTAACCCAAGGATCATGCCAAAAACTAACAGCAGTATTAGCATTAAGATGATATTGAACCATAGGTAAGAAAATATCCCTATGTTTCAACAGATTTCTCCAATTCCAGCTACAATTCTGAGGTATATCCATACTCCAAAAATATCTACTCTTAATATTGAATTTCCATATCCACTTAACCCATAAACTGTCTTTCATGCTGATAAGATCATCAAAGAGTTTACTAAATGCAGCAGAATTCCACTTCCTAACATTGATTATTCCAAGCCCACCCTGCTTTAAAGAGGACTCGAATAAGGAGAAAGAGCAAGGCAAAAGCTTTCTGTTGTGAACACTTCCAGTCCAGAAGTATCTATTCATGGCAGACCTTACTAACATCAAAAGTTTAGCAGGTAAAATAAATGTACGAGCCCAATAGACAAGGGAAGGAAAAACAACAGCTTTAATAAGAACAAGCCTACCACATTGAGATAACAGACGGTTACCCCACTTGGACACGGCAGAAGTTATTTTGTTGTAAAGAGGTAAGCAATCAACATTGGATATTCTTTTAGTTATTAAAGGAAGGCCGAGATAACTCAAATCAGAAGCCATACAAGAGAAACCAAAATGTTGGTATAGAGCAGCAGCAAGCACATCACTGACACCAGCAACAAGCATAGGTGATTTAGATTGATTTATGAAAAGGCCAGTCATAAGGAAGAAGGACTGCAGAGCCTCCATTAAACCACACAAAGATGAAAACTCAGGCTTGGTAAACATCATAACATCATCAGCAAACATGATAGATGAAATTTGGAGGTTGGAGCACTTGGGGTGGTACTTGGGGTGGACTTAATTTCTGCATCAGTGACAGGCTTAATAAGAGAAGCTACTTCATGATGAGAAATACATGGAAAGTCAAGAGAAGAAATTAGGTCTAAATCAGGACAGAAGCCATCAGAATTGCCAAGAAGATTAGTGAAGTAGTCAATAAACGCTTTGTCAACAGTATCAGGAGTAGAAAAAAGAGTGCCATGTTCATCAGAAATACTAAATATATTCTCAGAGGAATGATTAACCTTTATAGAGTCATGAAAGAATTTAGTATTCCTGTCTCCATCTTCAATCCATTTGGAGTGCAATTGTTGCTTTTTCATACTAGCTTCCAAAAGAAGAGCATTATTAACTTCCTTGAATAATCTTCCCTCCTCTTCAGCTGCAAGAACATCACCAGGATGCTCCATCATATTGTCTTGACATATCTTCAGTTGTTCCTTCAAGTTGGATGATAGCAGGCTACCAGTTCCAAAGGTGGAGGAAGCCCATAATTTAATCTCTTGCTTGATACATGTTAACTTCCTATAAAACTTGAACATAGGATTACCAAAACAGTTAAAGTTAGAGTTAACACGAGAAACTAAAACAAAAAAATTGTCATGCTTAACCCAAGCATTAAAAAATTTAAAACTTCTCTTTTATCTTCTTAAATGAGGACCAAAAGACAAGATCAATGGGGAATGGTCAGACATGATAGGTTGTGGAAGAAATACAGACAGGGAAGGCCAAAGATGGAGAGATTGGATATTACAAAAAGCATGATCTATGGTTGTGAAGATTCTAACACCACAACGACTTCGGTTGTTCCAAGAGTATTTAGCCCCAGACTTATTGACCAATATAAGATCAGATTCAATGATAGCAAGATTCAGAGGAGCAATGTCACCAGGAAGGAGGGGAGAACCACCAAATTTGTCATCAAAATCAAAACAGGAGTTGAAGTCTCCCAAAACGACCCAGGGATGAGAATTTTTCCTAAGAGGAGGAAATGAATTAAATAAAAGATTCCTGGAGGAAACAGAATTATCAGCATAAACAAAAGAGATGTAAAAGGAAGTTTGAGATTGAGACACAAGAGCATGAAAATGAATGGATTGTCTTGTTTGCAGAAATGGAGAAAGAGACAACACAGCGGGATCATATAGAACAAGAATTCTGCCATAAGAAGCAGAATCAAGATTATGGTGATACGCCCAAGCTGGATTGATATACCCAGCAGCTTTAGAGGATAAAGTTTGATTGAGCTTAGTTTCAAGAAGAGCAAATAGACATATATCATAGTTGAAGATAAGGCTTTTCACCTGATCAAGTTTCAGATTGCCATGGGCACCTCTGATTTTCCAAGATGCAATTTTTTTATTCATTGATAAGATTTGGGGAAAGGAGGATTGATTTCTTCTCTTTGCAGAAAGAGCCCTAGTTTCAATTTGCCTAAGATTCAGAGACCTCGGGGAGGGATGATCAGGGATGGATGGAATAGAGGAGATTGATTCAGGAGTTGGGACAGAAATTGGAACAATGGAGGGGGAGATAACTGGCCAACCTGGTAAGTCAATTGAAAAATTATAATGTGAAGGTTGAGCAGAATGAACATCCACAACAGATTTATGCATGGAAGAAATTAATTCCTTAACTTGAGTCTCAAATGATAAGCACCAGTTTCTGTCAAAGTCTGATACATGGGTATCACAATTTTCATGCACAATTGCAGGTACATTACTCATATTATTATTACTGCAAGCAATATTTGGATTTATAGGCACTGAGGGTTCCACAACATGAGAATTTTGATTTTTACATTTACTACCAGTGTCATGACCATCAACAATGCCATCCTTAGTCAAGGAAGAGGCCATAGCATTTAACTCACATATCACATCAGATAAAATTTCACCTTCCTCGACTTCTAAACCTTCCAATAAAGTTTGATCATACTCCTCAGATTGAAGCAAGTTATACTGGTTAGAGGTAGAAACATTACAAACATGGTCAACACTGTGCATATAATTCCTAACATCAAGATTACCTTTCGATAATCATTCTCTTTCAAAATAAAATATACCTTTCGATGGTATCAAAACGTCCTTTAAAATATAGCTTCGAAACCAATAAAAGTACCCCTTTCGAAAGCATTAATTTTATGCTTTAAAAAATCATTTAGGTCAAAGGGTTTATGTATGAAAGTATCTCTTTCGAAACCCTTATAAAATTGTTTGGTGAAAAGTTGATGGTGTTGGAACCATCTAGTCGAAAGCACAATCCTTTAAATTAAAACTTTGAAGGATAGAGTCGAAACCCCCTTTCGACTCCATTGCCTTCGAAACTCTCAACCCCTTTCGAAAGCATTTAGGAAGTGGCTTAATCCTTCTTTAAAACAACACTACCCTTCGAAAGCATTGATGATTTCAATACCCTCGAAAGGTAGAGGAATTGGCGGCAGAGCTTCGACTGAGTCATAACCCTTCTTTCGAAAGCATTTATTTACAACTAAAAGAACTCATTCGAAAGCCCTTTACTTTTTAAAACAAAATATCTCAACCCCTTTCGAAAGCTATTATAAAACTCTTTCAAAACCATATGTTTCAACTATGTCGAAAGCTTTAGTAAAACTAAGGCATGCGCTTAATATTTTAAAACAAACACAGGTATCGACTCCATCAGAAGCAAAGCTTTCGACACCATACCTTCCGCCTTTCTCCAATCCATTATGTACCACTAAGATGATACTCTATGTAAGCTTAATGTGGTTTTGACTTAGTCGAAGGCAAAAGCTATTATTCGAAAGGTACCTCTAATAGAGGCGAAACCTGTTTTTCTGGGTTAATTGCCAAATTTATATCAACTAACTTGCCTACGTGTAAGTATATAATTGGTTGCCTCAACTTTTTCCATGCTTAACAAAACTAACTGCCTTTTATTTTTGGATAAACATCAATATTAGCTTTTTTCAGATAAACCCTTCCCCTTAATTTATATGTAAATCATTTAGATTCTTCTCTTAAAATAATTTATTTCATATTGTAAATTACTTAAGAAAGATCCCTAAAATTTTTAGAAATTCGCTTACTATAAACCTATTGGCCCATTCTAATATCTTTTCATATACACAGTTTTCATGGGCTTACTGTGAACCTATTGGCCCCTGCCAATATCTTTAATTTATATTCAATGTGGATCAACCTAGCTGGTTATTCTGCCTTTCCCAAAATACAGTTATGGGTTAATAACTATGTGAATAAATATATAAAGAAGTATACATAACAACAATTAAACCAACACCTATGGTTTATTATCTTTTATATATATATATATATATTCTGGTTAAACCCTTTAACCTTTATAATCAATGAAAACTTCTTCATTTCAAAACCCTTTTGTTTATTTATGCCATGGTAATTCCTTTTAATTGAGATTGGGTTTATGTTTTGAAATTCTAAAAACATCTCTTTCGAAACCTCTAGATGACTTCCGTCGAAAGCAAAAAATTCTTTTCAAAACAAAATAAACATTCCTATCGAAGCCCTTGATAATCATTCTCTTTCGAAATCAAATATACCTTTCGATAGTATCAAAACGTCCTTTAAAACATAGCTTTAAAACCAATAAAAGTACCCCTCCCGAAAGCATTGGTTTTATGCTTTAAAAAATCATTTAGGTCAAAGGGTTTATATATGAAAGTATCTCTTTCGAAACCCTTATAAAATTGTTTGGGGAAAAGTTGATGGTGTCAGAACCATCTTGTCGAAAGCACAATCCTTTAAATTAAAACTTTGAAGGATAGAGTCGAAACCCTCTTTCGACTCCATTGCCTTTAAAACCCTCAACCCCTTTCGAAAGCATTTAGGAAGCGGCTTAATCCTTCTTTAAAACAACACTACCCTTTGAAAGCATTGATGACTTCAATACCCTCGAAAGGTATAGGAATTGGCAGCATGACTTCAACTGAGTCGGAACCCCTTCTTTCGAAAGCATTTGTTTATAACTAAAAGAACTCATTCGAAAGCCCTTTACTTTTAAAAACAAAATATGGCAACCTCTTTCGAAAGCTATTATAAAATTCTTTCAAAACCATATGTTTCAACTGTGTCGAAAGCTTTAGTAAAACTAAGGCATGCGCTTAATATTTTAAAACAAACACAGGTATCGACTCCATCAGAAGCAAAGCTTTCGACACCATACCTTTCGTCTTTCTCCAATCCGCTATGTACCACTAAGATGATACTTTGTGTGTTGGTTTTATCTTAATGTGTTTCGAATTAGTCGATGGAGAAAGCTATGATTCGAAAGGTACCTCTAATAGACGCGAAACCTGTTTTTCTGGGTTAATTGCCAAATTTATATCAACTAACTTGCCTACATGTAAGTGTATAATTGGTTGCCTCAACTTTTTCCATGCTTTACAAAACTAACCACCTTTTATTTTGGGATAAACATCAATATTAGCCTTTTGCAAATAAACCCTTACCCTTAATTTATACGCAAATCATTTAGATCCTTCTCTTAAAATAATTTATTTCATATTGTAAATTATTTAATAAAAATCCCCAAAAATTTCAGAAATTCACTTTGATCTTGTTATCTAACATATCAAAATTTCAAACCCAAATTCTTAATATAATTTCTGAAATAAATTCTTAAACCCAATTAATCATATTTTCATATGAAAATTCATAATAAACTTTCCATAGCTTGGAAAATTATCAAGTTTGAAACCCAACTCCAAAATCATGTTTTGCATAACATATAATTTTTTCCATGGCATTTAAACAACAGTATTCCTCGATTTTGGCCTAAAACCGTATGAATCTTTATTTAAACAATCTTGTTTAAATTTAATCAAACCTTAATTCAAGCATATCATCATCAAACATCATATAATCTAATTTAACCTTAAATCCGAAACATATATTCAGAAATTAAAGATGGAAATTATTATTCACCTTGATTTATGATAAGGAGATTGGTTTGGATTTGAGATCATTCCCTTTCCTCAATTCTTTTTCTTTTCTTTGAATTTCCTTTTGTTTTCTTCTCTAATAATGGCCGACCTTATCCACTTAAGCTTATGTTTATATTTTTCGTGAAAAATTGATAATGAACGTATATGGCCTAAGAGGTAAACATATATATACATATAAGGGTAAAGTTTATGGGTGGCCAATATCTATTATACCCTTATATCATTTAATTAGTATATAAACCATTCTTTAGCGCTATTAATTTAATAAGCACGGCCACTTAAATTTATTCAAATCTCAATCCTCTTATCACTTAACATTTATATTATTCTATTTAATTTATCTAGCTAAATATCCTGAATAATGTTATTAAAATTAAGGGTGTTACAGGCTCCCCTTCTTAAAGAATTTCGTCCTTGAAATCCAGTAAGGAGTAAATACTAAACATAGAAATCATCTGTAACGATTCCTACAACTATATTTGTCTACCTGACTATCTATATAAATCTTATATAGACATACCCTCAAAGTAGATCAGGATAAGTATCTCGAATCCTGTCCTCTGCCTCCCAAGTACAGTCCTTCTCGTTGTCGCTTCACTAAACTTTTACCAACTTGACTGTGTTGTCCTTAGTCTTTTCTCATCTTTCGCTACAACTTGAACTGGTTGTCTAACAAAAGTCAAATTTGGCTCTACTACTAAATCTTCCAACCCTGTCGTAGGAATTGTGGTCTCTGGATTATGCACATACTTGCGAAGATGAGACACATGGAACACATTATGGACAGCTGCCATATTTTTTGGCAATTCTATTCTATATGCGAGCTTTCCAATCCTTTCTATAATCTGAAATGGACCAATATATCTTGGGGCCAGTTTCTTTGATTTCACAAATCTTATCACACCATTCATCGGTGACATCTTAATGAAAACCCTATCTCCAACTGAGAACTCTAGGTCTTTAAGCCTCTTATCTGCGTAACTCTTCTATCTAGATTGCGCTTCCTTCATCCATTCTCTGATCAACTCAATCTTCTATGACGCCTCTCTAACCAAATTTGGACCTAAGACTAATCTTTCTCCAGTCTCTAACCAGCATGCTAGCGATTTGCATGGCCTTCTATATAAAGCTTCAAAAGGCGCCATTCCTATACTAGTCTGATAACTATTATTATAGGAAAACTCAATCAAATGTAGGTGATCTTCCCAAGATCCATTCAAATCTAATACACAAGCTCTCAACAAATTTTCGAGTACTTTATTGACTCTCTCATTTTGCCTATCCGTCTGTGGGTTATAGCTGTACTCATCTTGAGCTTGGTACCTAATACTCTCTGTAGACTTCTCTAAAATTCATTAGTGAATAATGCATCTATGTCGCTGATTATGCTACTAGGAATCCCATGAAGTCTAACTATGTTCTTCACGAACAACTTTGCTAAAACAGGTGTCGTTCTAGTTGACTTGACTGGAATGAAATGGGCGCTCTTGGCCAATCTGTCCACTATGACCCATATGCTTTCATTTTCTCTGTTCGACCTTGGTAACTCGTCAATGAAGTCCATGGATATAGAATCCCACTTCCAAGCTGGAATCTCTAAAGGTTGAAGCAACCCGCTCAGCTTCTGGTTTTTGGCTTTCACTTGTTGACAGTTTGTACACTGCCTAACCCACAAGCCAACATCCCCCTTCATGCCTTCCCAATAAAAGCTTCTTTTCATATCTTGATACATCTTGGTCCCACCAGGATGTATCGTAAACTTGGATCGATTAAATTCTTCTAGAACTTCTCTTCTTAAGTTCTCTATATTCGAAACACATAAGCATCCCTTCTTATTCAGCCATCCTCTCTAGCCGATGCCAAAATCTTTCAAATCATCGATCTCGGATCCCACCTTAAGCCTTCTAATCCTCTCGGCTAATTTTGGATCCTCTTTCCCTTTCAATCAATACTGGTCGTACTTGTAAACAGGTCAACGTAGCATACTCTGACTAGAACTAGCTATCGATCTCGATTTTATACTACATGTAGTCAAAGCTTCTAAATCTTTCCATTCTGCTAACATAGCTAACACCATATTCTGATGTTTCCTGCTAAGAGCATTTGCTACCTTGTTTCCTTTCCCATGAGTATACTCTATACCAAAATCATAAGCATCGAAAAACACCAGCCACCTCTGTTGTCGCATATTTAACTCTTTCTGAGAGAATAAATATTTTAAGGACTTATGATCAGTGTATAGCTCAAATCTCTCTCCTAAGAGATAATGTCTCCAAATCTTTAATGCAAAGATCACCGCATCCAACTCTAAATCATGAGTAGGGTATCTCACCTCGTGCGGTCTAAGTTGTCTAGAAGCATAGGCACCGACTTTACCATTTTGCATCAACACAGCTCCCAATCCAGTCCCACATGCATCAGTGGATACTACTAACCCCTGGTTACCATCTGGAACTACTAGCACAGGTGCATTAGTCAACAAATGCTTTAACTTAAGGAACTCTTCCTCACATTTGTCAGACCAAATGAACCTCACATCCTACCTGGTCAACTTAGTCATAGGTGCTACTATCTGCGAAAAATCCCTAATGAATCTCCGGTAATAGCCAGTAAGTCCAAGAAAACTTCTAATCTCAGTTATTGTCTCTGGTGTCTTCCAATTATTGACAGCTTCAATCTTAATTGGATCTACTACCAAACCCTCCTCTGAAACTACATGACCAATAAACTTGACCTCTTTTTTCCAAAAATGACATTTGGAATACTTTGCCTTTAGCTGATGCTGCCTCAGCATCTCAAGCACTACTCTTAGATGATCCTCATGCTCCCCCTCATATTTCGAGTATACTAAAATGTCATCTATGAATACCAGTATGAACCTATCCAAGTGCTCTCGGAAAACTCGATTCATCAAATCCACGAAGAAAGAAGGTGCATTCGTCAATCCAAATGGCATCATTAACCATTCATACGAACCGTACCTAGTCCGAAATGTTGTCAAAGGAATATTGTCCTCTTCCACTCTTAACTAATGGAACCTCGTCGCTAGATCCAATGAGAAAACACTCTGGCTCCACTCAACTGATTAAACAGACCATCTATTCTTGGCAAAGGATACCTATTCTTGATCGTCCTTTCATTCAGCTTACGATAGTCGATGCACATTCTTAACGACCCATCCGGTTTCTTCACGAAAACTGTAGCCGCCCCCTAAGGCAAACTGCTTGGTCTAATAAAATTTCTTCCTTCTAGATACACTAGCTACATCTTTAATTCCTTCATCTCAGTCGGTGTCATCCTGCTAGGTAGTCTACTAACAAGTTCAGCTCCTGGCATAAGATCTATTCAAAACTCAACAGCTCGTTTCGGTGGTAGTCCTATGACCGGCTCTAAGACATCTGCAAACTCTCTTGTAACTCGAACCTGACTTAGCTCTTCTACTGTTTCCAGGGCACTTAACAAAGCACAAACATTCCTATTGGAATTCATTACTGAGAAGATGATTCGGTTATTACTATCTGGGTGTCTTACTCGTATTTCCCCATCTTGGCAAAATATCCTAGTCTCATATCTACCCAACTAGTCCATACCCAAAATGATCCCGAAATCTGCGAAATCATAAACATACAGACTGCATGCAAACATATGACCTAACAAATCAAATTCTAACTGGTCACATCTCATTCCTAGAGTTGCATACCCTCCTACTGGATTCGCAACCCTTAAGGAAGAATCAAGGTAGGTGGGTTCTAAACATAACCTATCAACTAGATTCTGAGATATAAATGAATGTGATGCACCGGTATCAAATAGTATCCTAACTAGAATACTTTGAATAAAAAATGTACCTTCCATCACAGTCTTCCCTTTATCAGCAGAAGTTGGCTTAGCAGATGATGGTCCAACAGCAAAAACTTTTCCCTTGTCCACCTAAACTGGTTCTTGTAATGCCCAACTTGATCATAGTTGTAGCATTTCACATGCTTCTTATCCCCAGTCTTCTTCTGCCCTTTGCCTAACCGGCACTCATTTGCAAAATGACCCTTCTTATCATATTTGTAGCAGACTAAATCAGATTTTGTCTTTTTGGCTCTATCTCCCTTCTGGGATCCTTTCTTTTTGAAGAACTTCCTCTTCTTACCCTGCGGACCCTGGGATTCAACTGCCTTCTCTTTGGCGCAAACAACAAGCATCTCCTTATGGCGGATTTCCATCTCCACTACTATATTACTAGGATCTCAGATATGTTCGGGGTTTCCCTAGCAAGTTCGGGCCTCAGTCCTCGAATGAACCTTTCATTCCTTCTAATGTCAGTGTCTACAATAGCATATCCATATCGAGATAGCTCATCAAACTTATTAGCATATTCGATAACTGACATTCTCCCTGAACTAAATCCATAAACCTCCTCATCAATGCTGACTTAGCAATCTCAGAAATAAACCTCTGTTCGAATCTCCTTCAAAAATAAGGCCAAGTCAACTCTTCCTTCGGAACTCCGGTAGTCACACTATTCCACCAATGAAGTGCTGACCCTTGCAACTGCCTAGAGGCTAACCTTCTCTTCTGCTCATCTTCTAAACCCAGATCAGCAAATATTCTTTCACAATGCAACAACGAATTCTCTACTTCGATAACCTCCTCCGTTCCCATAAACGGCTCTCTAACTAAGCTGGTGTAGTCTCTACTCAGCTTAGCATAATTATTCCCAATAGGAGCCGTAGGATTAGCTCCTCCGATATTATCAGCAACTCCAGTAGCAGCTCCTGCTTGCATCAAATTAGCAAGGAAATGATACATCATCCCGACATCTACTGGTGGATTTCCAGCCCCACATTGGCTTCAGCATTTTGATAAACATTAGCCTGTCGACCTTGATTCCTCCGAGTGTTAGGTCGAGCATTTCCATCAGTTGTGGGGCTTCCTCCACCTAGATTTCCTCTTCCGTTTCCCGCTTCCATATCTTCTTCCTCGAAAATATGTATACGAGCTTTAGTAAGATACAGAAGAATGGTCTAAGAGAAAAGGGGAATATGTACTTATGTGTGTGTGTATATATATATATATATATATATATATATATATATATATCAAATACAAGTACATTACAATCGCGTTAACCCAAACCCCGATCATATTTCTGATTCATTGGATTATGCTTTAAAAATCCTTTTAGGTTTAAATTGATTAAGTTTTCATAAACC
The DNA here is from genome assembly GCA_030737815.1 of Allium fistulosum. NCBI lineage: Eukaryota > Viridiplantae > Streptophyta > Magnoliopsida > Asparagales > Amaryllidaceae > Allium > Allium fistulosum. Next base: position 1,183,212,848 of record CM060904.1, on the reverse strand, counting down.
TATGCTCTGATACCAATATGTAACATCCCCTATTTAGAGGCCCAAAACTAGCGGCTATGGATGCTGAAGTCATCCATAGTTATTAATCCTCGGTGACCAAACGGTAATGTTAATTACATTGATATATCAGAAACACATGGATATGGAAAATTTTCAGTTTTCAAAATAACATTCATATTCCATTCCAAAAATCTTTTCAACATTCTTTAGATAATCCCGCAACGTAGCCATGTTCAGATAAATATATTTATTACAACATACTTCAAGAGTGACATATGAAGATGCCCCCTTGGTGATCAGAGTATATAATAGGCAATTAACAACTTTGCCTTAACAAACTATAGCATAGCGTAATCAAATTGAATACGAACTCAAAATAGCTATAGTGCCTCCTATACGTCTTCGGAAGCATATTCGTCTAATGAGGTACCTGAAAACCTCAATTCTCATACTACTCAAAATTAATTGAGTATCCGAGAGTTTAATGGGAAAACAAAAACTTCGAGTAAGACATAAAGCCTGGTGTGAATAATAATATACCATCTCAAATCAATTAGATATCCAGTGGGACCACGCCGCTTAGCGAAATGGGTTTTCCCTCACCAGTATCCTAAAACATTTGTAAAACCATATACCGTGCTCCTGCATCCATAATGGTTAAAACATTTCACAATAATATAATATGATGATACATAAACAAATGAATAAATTCTAGATTACCCATCCCCATGCATTTTGACTATCTATCTCAGTTATAGTTTTTAGGATCACTATTAACCTAACATTTTTCATGGGCTGACTAATAACCGATTAAATGTTCAAGGACTCCCTGTCCAATTACATAGTTTTCATGGGATCACTATGAACCTGTTGGTAACTCCAATATCTTTTCTTTTATCCTAGTTTTCATGGGCTGACTAGGAATTAGTCTTTCTAACATCTCCATTTCAACATAGTTTTCATGGGCTTACTATAAACCTATTGGCCCATTCTAATATCTTTTCATATACACAGTTTTCATGGGCTTACTGTGAACCTATTGGCCCCTGCCAATATCTTTAATTTATATTCACTGTGGATCAACCTAGCTGGTTATTCTGCCTTTCCCAAAATACAGTTATGGGTTAATAACTATGTGAATAAATATATGAAGAAGTATACATAACAACAATTAAACCAACACTTGTGGTTTATTATCTTATATATATATATATATATATATTCTGGTTAAACCCTTTAACCTTTATAATCAATGAAAACTTCTTCATTTCAAAACCCTTTTGTTTATTTATGCCATGGTTATTCCTTTTAATTGAGATTGGGTTTATGTTTTGAAATTTTAAAAACATCTCTTTCGAAACCTCTGGATGACTTCCGTCGAAAGCAAAAAATTCTTTTCAAAACAAAATAAACATTTTTATCGAAGCCCTTGATAATCATTCTTTTTCGAAATCAAATATACCTTTCGATAGTATCAAAACGTCCTTTAAAACATAGCTTCAAAACCAATAAAAGTACCCCTCCCGAAAGCATTGGTTTTATGCTTTAAAAAATCATTTAGGTCAAAGGGTTTATATATGAAAGTATCTCTTTCGAAACCCTTATAAAATTGTTTGGGGAAAAGTTGATGGTGTCAGAACCATCTTGTCGAAAGCACAATCCTTTAAATTAAAATTTTGAAGGATAGAGTCGAAACCCCCTTTTGACTCCATTGCCTTCGAAACCCTCAACCCCTTTCGAAAGCATTTAGGAAGCGGCTTAATCCTTCTTTAAAACAACACTACCCTTTGAAAGAATTGATGACTTCAATACCCTCGAAAGGTATAGGAATTGGCAGCATGACTTCAACTGAGTCGGAACCCCTTCTTTCGAAAGCATTTGTTTATAACTAAAAGAACTCATTCGAAAGCCCTTTACTTTTAAAAACAAAATATGGCAACCTCTTTCGAAAGCTATTATAAAATTCTTTCACAACCATATGTTTCGACTATGTCAAAAGCTTTAGTAAAACTAAGGCATGCGCTTAATATTTTAAAACAAACACAGGTATCGACTCCATCGGAAGCAAAGCTTTCGACACCATACCTTTCGCCTTTCTCCAATCCACTATGTACCACTAAGATGATACTTTGTGTATTGGTTTTAGCTTAATGTGTTTCGAATTAGTCGATGGAGAAAGCTATGATTCGAAAGGTACCTCTAATAGAGGCGAAACCTGTTTTTCTGGGTTAATTGCCAAATTTATATCAACTAACTTGCCTACATGTAAGTGTATAATTGGTTGCCTCAACTTTTTCCATGCTTTACAAAACTAACCGCCTTTTATTTTGGGATAAACATCAATATTAGCTTTTTGCAAATAAACCCTTACCCTTAATTTATACGCAAATCATTTAGATCCTTCTCTTAAAATAATTTATTTCATATTGTAAATTATTTAATAAAAATCCCCAAAAATTTCAAAAATTCACTTTGATCTTATTATCTAACATATCACAATTTCGAACCCAAATTCTTAATATAATTTCTGAAATAATTCTTAAACCCAATTAATCATATTTTATATGAAAATTCATAATAAACTTTCCATAGCTTGGAAAATTATCAAGTTTGAAACCCAACTCCAAAATCATGTTTTGCATAACATATAATTTTTTCCATGGCATTTAAACAACAGTATTCCTCGGTTTTGGCCTAAACCCGTATGAATCTTCATTTAAACAATCTTGTTTAAATTTAAACAAACTTTAATTCAAGCATATCATCATCAAACATCATACAATCTAATTTCACCTTAAATCAGAAACATATATTCAGAAATTAAAGATGGAAATTATTATTCACCTTGATTTATGATAAGGAGATTGGTTTGGATTTGAGATTATTCCCTTTCCTCAATTCTTTTTCTTTTCTTTGAATTTCCTTTCTTTTTCTTCTTTAATAATGGCCGGCTTTATCCTCTTAAGCTTACATTTATATTTTTCGTGAAAAGTGATAATGAACGTATATGGCCTAAGAGGTAAACATATATATATATATATATATATATATATATATATACACACACACATACACATACATACATACATATAAAGGTAAAGGTTATGGGTGGCCAATATCTATTATACCCTTATATCATTTAATTAGTATATAAACCATTCTTTAGCCCTATTAAATTAATAAGCACGACCACTTAAATTTATTCAAATCTCAATCCATTTATTATTTAACATTTACATTATTCTATTTAATTTATCTAATTAAATATCCTGAATAATGTTATTAAAATTAGTGGTGTTACATTTTGGTTCAAACATTTTTCTGCTTTCGCTAAGAGCGCATATTCTCAGGCAACATGGATTCATCATCTACTATTGGATTTCTTGATTCCAAGAGATAGAACCCATTTTCCTACCTTATTTTCTACTATTCGGATTTTTTTGTAATCTAAGAGAAGCTATTTGTAATGGCCCCACCAAGAAGAGACCATTCTACCAATTCCAGAGCTACTACTAGAGCTGAGAACCAGAATGCCCAGCATGTAGATGAAGCTGTCCAACCAACTCAACTGGAGATCTAGAATCCAGCTGAAGTCGTGACCAGAATGGAGATGGATAGGATGATGTAGCAGATGGAAGATAGATTCCAGGCTAGTCACAATAAGATGAATCAAACGATGCAGTAGAGCTTAAGGTTGCTGAATGAGTTAACTTGGAGCAGCCAAAGGAGGAGTAGGAGGGATTCTAGTTCAGAGTCAGAAAGTCTTCATCATCCGAGCAAAGACGGAGAGATAGGAAGTTGAAGAAGACTCAAAATGCTGTCGGAACATCTTACCATGGAAGAGGACGAACTCCAGGCATAGGTTTGTGGATCGATACCGACCCATGAGCACGGTTTGATATCGACCCAACCAATGGTGGGCCTAGTACTCGTCATTTGAGAGGCGGCATGGATTTGACTTCGGACATGCTGTTGATGATCAAAATCTGGAAAATCATGTTTTTGCTGATGTTACAACTCACGAGAATCAAACAGGAAGGGCTGTTGGACGAATGGATCCCCTGGAGGCTAGGGAGCCTAGGTATCGAGAGCCAAATCGAGAGCATTCACCGGGACAAACACTTGGGGCGGATCCTGATTACCACCGTTTAGTTGAACCTGTGGACCCGAAATACTTATACGATATGGTCAAGAGACTTGTAAGTGAAAATTGCTTCATAAGAAATGATGAGCGAGGTACCTCTCCTAGTCGGAATCCATTTATAGAAAACATCCTACGCAAGAGTTATCCTCGAAGGTTTGCAATGCCGACTATGCCGTTGTACGGAGGAACATCGGATCCTAAGCAGCATTTGATAAGATATAAATGGAATATGGATTCTACCAGAGCTTCCATTTCCGTGAAATGCCGATGCTTTCCAATTTTCCTAGAAGGAGTAGCTACGACGCGGTTCACTCGACTTCCGTCAAGGTCCATATCATCCTTTGCTGAGTTATCGTGAAAGTTTATGGAGCAATTTAGCTTACATACTTCACGTCCAAAATATGTCATGTCTTTATCAAACCTCTTCCAAGTTGATGGAGAGTCGCTGAAGGATTTCTTGAATCGTTTTCATACAGCCATGGCATAATTTATAGATCCCAAGAATGATATAGTGCTGATGGTGCTAATCGAGGGAATTTATCCCCACACGGATTTTGAGGAATGGTTAGAAAGGAAACCCCCGGGTCCGAACCACCGGGTCGACGGCCACATTCGATCCCCAACCTTCTCAGAACTAGCGTTGATTCAGCAACGTTGGGAAGGTCTAAGACAGAACCCGTCGTTTCCAATCTCTTATAGAATAAAATAGCTTTCCAAGTTAGAGACTTTGTTTTTCAATTACTTAAGAATTATACTTGACCGACTTGAATGAATCTGCATGTGAATAATGTAGATGTGCAGGTATTCGGAGATAGGTGCCAACCAAAACTTCTACAGTTCATGATCGGACCCTAGAAGTTCTTCTCGGTATCCGAAGATAGATATCGGCCAACTCTTGTCCATGGAATAAGGGTAGGAGTATACTCACACCGAATGTGACATTACCGCCCATACACTAACTCTCGCCCTCGATGTAGGGGCAGGAGTATAAACCTAAAATGAACATGACACAACCGTTCATTCGCTAACTGCCCTTGATGCGATGGCAGAAGTATAAGTCAAAATGAATGTGATATGACCGTCACTCGCTTAACTCTTGTCCTCGGATTAGATGCATGAGTATAAACTAGAATAGATGTGATAAGATCATCCAATCCTCAACATTTTGCCAGGAATGGGCAAAATGAAAGGTCTATACCCGGCATAAGGTGGTATCTTACCTATGTACTTATAATCGACGCCCGAATTTAGGCACGATCGAAAATAAACATCCTACATGAGGATGTACCGATGATGATCTAAAGTAGTTAATTTAAACTAGCGTTTGAAGTTTGGTGCAATCGGATACTGTTATCCTAGGAAAGGATATCTGGACCGCTGTTCTAAGTGGTAAACCTCAACTAATACCCAGAGTTAGGCATTTCAACAATTAACTTGTGTTCACAAGAACAACAAAAGGCCAGTGAATTACAGAACGAGTTAAGGATTTAGTCCAATAATAATCACTAGAAGGTATGGATCACAAGTACATTGAATGGAAAGTGCATTCTAAAACAGCTTAGGCGAATTTACACAAAGATTTGACAAAACAAAACGTCTTCGTTGTTAAAATTAAAAATGGAGCTTGGAAAGCTAAGTACATGTGTTGTTTATGCCTAAAACAAAAGGCAAAAGTTAGGGCCAAACACGCACAAAGCCGGCCAAAAACCAAAATCGGCACTACCATTATTGCAGACTAAAAGTGGATCTATGTACACAAAATAAACTGACAAATACTTCTTCGACTATGGTTCCTCTTCTTGGTCGGGAGACAAATCACTTAAGTTTTCACCCTTTCTCTTACCTCCACTTCCTCCGCTTCCTCTGCTCTTCAGAGGCAAGCTAGGTGGTGAGATGGTAGACTCACGATGAGTGCTCCCAGGTGGAGGAAGGAAGGCTGGAGTGCTTTATGAAGATCCTACATATGTGCTTTGAGCACTTCCAAGTGAAGGAAAATAGACCGAAGCAAAGATGGTTTGGCCTGGTAAGGCTACATATAAATTTATATGTCTCGAATACGTTCCTACTCAAGATCACTCATGGTGGGACCCGACAGGGATTTGGAAACACCGGTGATAATAACATCACCATCGATCTCAGCACCGTGCGTTCTACCAGTCCCCTCAGCTAGCAAAGCATCAATTATTTGCTCATCAAGACCATGAGTTTCTTCAACCGGGATGGTTGGGACCATTATTGAAGTTGTAACGGTTACTGATTCTGTTGCAGGCACTTGTTGTTCAGGCTAAGAGTTCTTATCGGGAAGCAAGGCGGTTTGAGGCCGACCTAAAACTTGAGAGACATGAAAAGATTGATTAGTGACGTCGATCGATGACATGTCAACCCTCTGAAACACAGGAAAATTCAATGAGATACCTTCTTCTGTTTGGGGTTCTATGTGGGCCGGAGTGTCACTAGAATTTCCCTCCAGGATGGGAGAAAGGATAGTAGGCTTATGCATCTGGGGATTCTCCAGATCATACCCAAGACAGAGGATGGATCTGGAGAAGATTAGGACCCAGGTGTTTGACAGTAGTGGTGTCATGTGGTGTCGATCCTGAGCCTTTGTCCAATTCTTTCTATGCAATGGCGGCTCGCTACGGATGAAGAATGAGCTCACCCTTTCTCAGCACACTAGGCTCAGTGTTTATCAATACCTCCTTCTCCAACCGAGCAAGGTCCACCTTGCCACCTTTCAAGAATGTTTTCTCCTCCGAGACAATCTGTTCCCAAGCCAGGCCCAGAACCCTAAGATAATCATCACCAAGCCATTCCAGGTTGCAAAACTTGAGAACATTAGCGCTGTATTTAGTGAGCCCTGATTCAAACCACTCCATCATCCGCTGCCATGCGGCCTCAACTTCCCTCTGGACAAGTGCGTCTACGTCCCTAGCACGTTCGACCGCCTTGCTCCTCTCTTCCTTAGCGTTGAGTAGCTCATCGCAGTAATCCGAGCTTGTTAGAGCACTTACTCCTTTTCCTTCGTTACGCGATCAAGTTTGGTTTTCAGTTCAGCTGCGCTCCAATTCGCAGCATCTCTCTCTAACACCAGATCATGGTTCTGATGGAACGCTTTCTCTATCTCATCTTAATGCTTGATTCTCTCATCTTCGTGTGCCTTGATGGCATCCTTGGCCTTCTTCTCAGCTTCGGCTTGAGATTTCCTTAGGTTTTCAACCTCAGCATCAAGATGAGCTATGATTCTTTTATTGTTAGCCTTGATGAGTTTCTGATTTTTGATTTTGGGCTGCCTTTCACTTGAGGCCTTGGATATTTTTTCAGCTATTTGTGACCATTCATAATATTGATTATGAACATCAGTCATCAAAACAATGGTCATTTCTTGGACGTCAGATAGAATTTTCTTTAAGTTGGGCATGAAATTGAGTCCATTAAAACAAATATTTAGGAACTGTTCCTCCAAATCCGCCATTCAAGCATCAACGACAAGTTGTTGCTCTAAAGAGATGATCGGAGCGTCAACAATTTCTTTGCTAGGTCTGTGATAAGAAGTCTCAGAACCACTTTTTCGGTGCTCACAGTAAAGAGATCAACTGCAATGGGCTAAGGTCAACTGCTGAGTAGGAACAGAAGCTGGTTGTAGAGCACGAGATGTCCCGCCTGGTGGGATGTCATCATGACGATCCGAATGCTTATCCAAGTCCTTTGGAGGAGAAAACCTGGACCTGGGGTCATACCTGGAATCGAAGTCGCGTGATGGATAATCTCTGCTACGCTTATCTCTGTCCGGGTCATCTCTATCGCGACTACCTCTATCACGATCAGATTGATGGCTGGAGTCTGAGTCCCGACCGCTGCCTTGATGGTAAGCACTTAGATAGCATTTCCGCAATCGATTTGTATTATCCTCCACAGATTGGAGTATATATTTTCTTTTCTCCATGGATCCTGCAAATAAAATGAGAAGAAGTTAGATCCAACGAACAAGGAGACAAGTCAAGTGGTAGTGTTGTGAAGTTCACGTGTGTGTAAGTGTCCTAGTGTCCCCCCGACAGACCGTGAGCTGGAGCTTTGCTCATATGAGTGATCTCTCCCACACTGGTAGGGATGGTGTCCCTATCTAAGCGAATATAGGAGTCGATGCCCTCGAGACTAATGTTATCAACATCGAAGGAGCCAAACTCGGTAGGAATTGGCCCTAATCTAGCAAATGTGCATGTTGATGGAATAAAAGGCGTCTTTTCTACAGTTATGACTGGAAGAGGCAGCATAGAGTTATGTGCCTTGGAAATCTTCACTACTAGCCTCTTCTCAGAGTAGTCTATTTACTATCTTTGAATTGCTCGGTCTGAGACTCATGGCCCACGTCAATGTTACCTTGGCCAGCCTGATTACTTTCACCCACTATCTCAACTTCCTCAATGTGTTCTTGTGCTTGCTTAACATTTTCTTCAACTCCAGCCCCGGTACTTAGGACTGGGGGCACATGTGGATCAATATTGCATCTTTTGGGCGAGATGTGATCATCATCATTGTCATCACTGGCAACCACTTCGACTATACCAGTACTACGGTCCGCTTCCAGCAAACTGCGGGTGAGTAGATCTTCATCTGACAAAAGGGTCCGATATCTCGATCTTCTATCGAAATGGCCATATGAGCATTAAAGCCGTCTAAAAGTGCCAAGCTATTGGGTCACATCGGAACATCTAGATAGAGAAACATGATATGAGTTAAGTCCGCGGACTATAAGGCAATTTCATATAATGCACATGGAATGAGACTGCATCCAGATAGCCATATACGTGTGAATCCAGATGGACAACGGATATAGAACCACTCATTTTTTAAATAGCTCAGCTTGTTCCATGTGCCGGAGACAACTCTACAACCCTTGATCGGTTGCAAGTAGATTAAAGACGGACTTTCATTTCGGTTTTTGAAGCTATATATGTATCAGATTTACTCGTCATTGGGCACTTGGTGTAGGTGTTCAATGAAAACAAGATATGTGCCGAGAAGGAAAGCATAACTGTTCGGATGCAATTGGTTGGAGCCAGCCTCATGAAATTCCGAACCTAACAGATGAACTAGTTGAACGGTGGGACGCAACCCGCCAAACACATAACCTATGCAAGTAATGTAACCCTTTGGGGGATTGTGAGACGGGACTAAGACGTCATCGAATGGAATTCCATGTTTGTTGCATATTCTTCGAAGAGATCCTTTGTCGATTTTGGAGGCAACAAAATCAACATGATCATATAAAATTACTGCGTCCTCGAGGGTGTTGGGTGCGAGTTCTACTTCTGGCCCATCTACCGGGTATACTGGATTCTCCGGAACTTGCTGTTCCATCTGTGGATTTTTGAGCTATTGTGCATGCTCTACCGGAGTTTGTTGTGCATGCTCTACCAAAGTTTGTTATGCATGTGAAGCCGTAGTTGAACTTGACTCGACATCAGATTCAACATATCTTGAAGTAGATGTACCTATGGCTTGAGCAGCAAGATGTTTGGAACGTCTCTGATCCATTTCTATAAAAAAAATCAACAAATAATCGATATTAGATTAATTACAAGAAGAACCCCCTATGCCAAAGAAAATGCTAGTGCAGTATCGTGCATTGTCGTGCAGTTTAGATTTCCAGTATTATTTAGCAGTTCATTTTTTAAGTTCTGGATATCACTCAAAGTGAACGTCATCGCTGACCATCCGGATGAGCTTCACGTTATCGGCCATGCTTTGGAAAAGGCTCAAAACCAAGAAGAGGTTGTCGGTTCATAAGGCAAAATTCTCATTGCGAACCAGTGAGTTTTGAAATTTTCCTAAGTGTTGGAGTCGCACCGATCCAACAACTTATGGAAATATATCCTCCTTCTCTTTCTTACCCTCAATCCCAAATCACAGCCGTCCATATCCACGTTTACTCACATCTGTTCATCCACGTTCATGTCCATACCCAAGTCCATCATCTACCTATGTAGCTCGAGATAAAGCTTAGGACCGGGTCTATTCGCAAGATTAAGGCTAGGGCTTGGGTCAGTTAACCTCTGGCCGAGGCGAGGTTATGGTTCTTGGGGTGGCGGCGCTGGAATTGATGAGGTCAGAAGTGATTAGAAGGAGGCACTGACGAGAAAGGCCGACAACGCATGGTTTGAGGACGAAGGATTGTTAAGGGCAAAGCTTGAACAACTTGGGTCGGTAGGAGCAAACGAGTAGAAGTGAGGAAAGGATTGGGATGGAATGGGCTATATACCCTTGAGCCTAAAGTTGTAGGCAATGCATTTGAAGAATTTTCTCTGAATTGTAGGGTTGGTACCGACCTAGGAAAGCGATCGGTACCGAGTCTTAAAATTTAAATATATATATAATATTTACATACGTATATACATATACATGTGCGATGATGGAAGCCTAAATGTATATGTGTATATGCAAACTAGGAATCACTCAGCAATGTGCACGTGTGCGTGCATTTATCTAATACCTGGCGACTAGAATCTAAGGAAATCAGGTTCAAACTTGGAAAATCCATGGAAGGAATCAATTTGGAATTATCAAACTCGGAATATAAGATCATGAGAATATGTTCTAGATTTATAATCTCGGGTGCTGTTTGAGCATCACGATGAATAGCTATGGATGTAACCTTTCATGGAAATGATTCATATGAAGGACCAAAACCATTCGAAGCACAAAGTGGAGTCCTTCGCAATAGTTCTATCTTATCTCAATTCAAAGCATATCACGTCTGAAACGAGATGTACTTTGGGGGCAAGTGTTATCCAGCCTTTTGACCAGGCAATATTCAGACAGATTAGACGAGCCAAACTTGGAGTTTCAAGGCAGGAAACTAGAAGAGACTGCCCAAGAGTCCAAAAACCAAACGCAAACAAAATCACAAGGCCAATGCAAAGACAACTCAAGCCAAGACATTCACAAAACCACCCAAGTAGTGGGTCGGTACCGACCCCACTCTATAGGTCGGTACTGATCCATATTTTCTTCCCCAATGATGCTTATCTTCAGCCTATGGCCTCTACTCAATGCCAAGAGCCTACTTCGAGTGTTGTTCTGTTGATCCAATACAATTCTCTATCGATCTCCACGAACTCTTAAATCAACAACTCTGTTCTTCCACAACTCCATCATTTGGGCTCAGAAAAGAGCTAATATTTGTGCAAACAACTATGAAATCACGGAGCTAACCATAAGACGATCCAACATGAAGAGTTGAAGGCAGCCAATTTGGCAATATTATGGGTCGGTACCAACCCCTACCCTTGAAGTTGTACCGACCAATACAAGCTGATGAGGTGGCGACATATTTTCATGGAGAATTAGTCTGAAGCATGGATAATGGTTTAGAAATATTTTATGTGAGATTTTAGGCTCCCTACCTCTATAAATAGGAAGGTAGGGCTTATTTTCAGGATCTTTTTGGTCTTGCTCTCTTTATTATTTTTTCTTATAATCCAGTGTTGGTGTTGTACCGACCCATAAGAACTTCTGCCTCCAAGTCATAATATAAGCAATAAAATTGTAAAGTGGACGTAGGCCTTGATTTATCGAACCACTATAAATGGTTATGTGTTCTTTCTTACTCGTTATCATTTAATTTTCTTCATTTTTTATTCTCTAATTTAACTTCTTGGTGTTTGTGCCATTTTCTGTTCAAACGCCTAAAATTCTTCGTTTGCAAAAATTCAGTTTTTAGCTTTACGTAAATTATCAAAATGTCCTTACTAATTGAAATTTTTTAAATAATACGGGGCATTACACTTTCCCCCTTAAAAGAATTTAGTCCTTAAAATTCCAAGAGACGAAAAATGCAACTTGTGGACTCAACCATACAATAGCAACCATGTGTATGTGCAATAGATACACTCAAACCCTACCACACACAAAGCATCGAAAAAAAACATCCCAATAATTTATATCAAACATATTTGTTTCCTAACATTTCTTGCAATATATGATAAAATATACATACAGATGCCAACTGTAATCTGAATCTAGGTAGCAATATACAGCAATTAAAAAATATGTGTGGATAAACAGTACACAGCAATGGTATAATAAATGCAAACAATAGTGTGCATCCATCGATCAGCATATGTCACGAATGTGACATATGAATAATGCATAATACTAATGCAACTACTATATGAAGGCAAGATCAAGGCATATAGGTATGGATGTAAAACGTCTTGAAATATACTGATAATTTCTATCTGTAAGAAATGTGATATATAACGACTCAAGTCATATCACAAACATAAGCCATGGAACAAATTATATTACACTATCTGATTTCCTAATATTTTTAATAGTAATAATCATCCTAACAAAAAAGCAAACGGAAAGATCCTCTAATGAAGAGTTGAAATCAAAAGATCGAATTCTCTTCTCCACTTTCAAAGCGCTCTCAACTGGATCGTTCTTCCAATCTTAACTTATCGACTTTACTACTGGCATATGAACTCAATCCAAATCACAGCAAATGTATGTGCATAGGTAAACTTCTGCTATCTATGCTACTAACCCATATAAACTGATGCCGACATGCACCACAACTTGAAACGTTAGCATAATATGCTCCAATGGAAAATGTAGCCTCATGCAACCCTCAATGCACATACACAATACCTTAAATCATCCCAGTAGCATACCAATCAATTCATCTTTGGGTACTAGGATAAGACAACTCGAAAGTGGGTGGTGCCTCATCTAGCATCAAATAACTTAATTCGCTTACTATTTCTCATTTTCACCTAAGAACATCAAAATCTGCTGATGTCTTGAACTAGTGAAAATAGCATAACTCTTCTTCTAATTTAATTCAATGTAACTTGTATCATTTCACTTATGATACCGCTCCTCTAATCCTACAATAAATATGATACCAAGGTATCATATTCTGGTCCGTAAGAATTTTATTCCAAGTTCTATAGTATACGAGTAGAAGACGTTCAAGCATTCAAGTAAGGTAATTCTACTTTATTCACTTATTTACACATAGCAACCAAAATCCTAAATCTAAGCGTCGTTCTAAATGTAAATGAAATCCTAGAAATTTTTGTTAGTATTAAAAGTTATAGACTTTGTGATACATCATTCACATGCAACTATTATGCAACACAGCTATAATCCTTAAGTCAATACTTCATGATAGCTATCGTAAATAAACAGTCTCCTTTCAGTCTAAGAGATGATTGAAAAGAATCCTACTATATGCTTTCCAGAATATTTCAAAAATCCCCAAACCTTATTTCCCATAAAAATCACCTTCCTATTCTCAACTCGTGCAAACTATAATATCTTTTACTTAATAATAACCCAAATTCTTGAACTAACCATTCCTTAGGTAATTTAACTCCAACTTCATCTAGGATATCTTTTGCTATTTGGAAACTTCCACAATTTACCATTTCTTAATGCAATCCCATCAATGAGATCTTTCCTAAACTTAACTACCTACTATTATACTTCAACAGTTCTGTGGTAGAGACAACTCAAGCTGGAATTGTCATTTTAATAGGCATAATATTCAATACTTGAGTAGTGTTGTAACAAAAACTCATCTAGCAACATCTAAAATAAACGACATCCTATCCTAGTGAACATGATATGGAACTCATGTGAACTCAGCCCCAAATAATGTACTTGCATTTGCAACCATAACTCAAGTATCAATACATTAGCGACTATGATCTATAAATAACTCAGATCAGCTCCAATACATAAGAGCAAAATAGTAGCTGCCATCTCTAGATCATGGGTTAGATAATTTCTCATCTGCTTTATATTGACGGCTAGCATGACAACAACTCTACCATCATGCATTGGAACAACGCCCTATCTTATAACATAAGCATCGTTATACAACAAATGCCTTCGTACCTTCAAGGAGTACTTAAAACAGTGCACTAGTCAACAACTCCTTTAACTTAGTAAAAGCATGCTCACACTCTGATTCCAAGAGAAAACTAGATTCTTCTTAGTAAGGCGTGTCGACGATGCAAAAATTCTTTTCAAAGCTTTTAATGATTTTTTTATAATAGTACACTGGCATATTGACAATTCTAGCTAGTTTACTATAATTAATTCGGTATTATAGGCTGAGTAATTCTACTTATCTAACTCCAATCCAAATTTTTAGTTGATACTCATAATGACGCTTTCATTTTTTTAAATCCAAAACCTTTCAGTTAACATCATTCCAAGCAAGCTTTTAAAACTGCAAAATTCTCTGTTAATTTTGACAAACATTCATTTTGTCAAAAAAATGACACTATTTTTTCAATTTAAATTTCTATCTAAAATTATTCAACCCAACTAAGGAAGGTGGACACGTAAATGTATCTTTCTAAAATTTCTTTTATAAATAAGAAATTTTCACAAAATTTTAGTTTAAATGAATATGCAATATTTTAATTCTTTTTCAAAGTGTGGCAGAAATATTTATAAAACAAAAGATATTCAAAAGGTGGGTTTTATGTACTTCCTCAACTTACCTTTTGAAAGTTTCACTATCAAAATAAAAGTACACATCGAAAGGTGAAGTGCGAGAATGTGTCTCACACTAAACTTTTTACAGAAACAAAAGCTTTAAAATAGTTATGGAATATTACTTTCTGTTAAACTTTTACTATGCTTGGACCTTAAAATAAGTAGTTACTAGTTTAGATTTCAACTTCTATAGTTTCTTAAAAAGTTCAAACACTGATGTTTCTAACTCATTTCAAAAATTCTTTCAATTCTACTTTTTAAACAAACTATTAATAAAGTTCATTTAAACATTTCATAGAAAATGATAACCTAATTTATTTTCTTTAAAAATATTAAACATCTAATGTTTCTAACTTTTTTTTAAAACATTTAAATTGGGATAGATCAAACAACCTAATTTACACATGCCCAACTACATCATGCAATCTAACAATGCATTAAGTTCTTAGTGTTTTGGCTTCTCTCCTTTTAAAATGGTTAACTCAACTCTATAATCCAATACAGTGCCCAAGTTTAATGTAGGAACACTTAGGCAAATCAATTCAAATCAAATGAAGTTTCTGCAACTGTTTCCTCAAATTGAGGTTTACTCTAACCTTAAGGAGTCCTTATTTTAGCCCTATATTTTTCCTTATCAATCATCATATATATTTTATATGGGTCTAAGGGTATTACTCTTCTTTATCTTCATCCTTAAACCATAATTTACCCAATATTGCTAGTTGGTATAGGGAACTTCTATTAGCATCTCTTTATAAAGTAAATTATAAAATATGTGATGGATTAATGTTTTACCCCAACTATTATTATCTTAACAATTATATTAAGAGTTCATAATTATTTGCTTATATAAGAGATAAGCCAACCACTACCTTATAAGTCAAAATATAGAAGGTGTGGCACATAAATAAATATATAAAAATATATATAATAGAAAATTACAAACACGTTCTCTTATATGCCCTAGTTTTGTAAAAATTGCTTAACCTAAGCTCTGATACTAAATATAACAACCCATATCCCCAAACACACCGATCCAAAGACCAAAAATGACATTTGAACTCGCGTCATGCTAAGAAGTACGAATCACTATATTTTGATGGTTCATATGATATAGAAATAAATATAATTCTAAACATTCTATAGCAACAGTAGCCCATATAAGGAATGTCTAAATAGTGTCTCCAACTAAAAATACAACAGTAGCCCATATGATATAGAAATAAATATAATTCTAAATGTTCTATAGTAATAGTAGCCCATATAAGGAATGTCTAAATAGTGTCTCCAACTAAAAATACAGCAAAGTCTGACTGATAAATATATATAATAATATACATAGGGTAAACGACTATAAACAAAAAAATCGAAGCGTAAAGTCACCATCCACCCACCTTATTCAAGTCACTTTACCTAGTGCCTCGTCCTCCTATAATACATATAAAGAGGGAGAAATAAAGAAGATCAGATTGGGTCTGATTAGTGAATTATATCATAAGTGGTATGTTGTTGACTAGTAAATAAATTTCAATTATAATCTACACAACCTAGGTTTATTCATTTGTGTATATACTACTTATAAAGGATTAGTCCCTTTATGCATTATAGGGTAATAATTCTTAAAGCGCCCAAATGCAATAATGACCTACGAAGGTTTCCACTTGAAGGTTGGACATCCAAACAACTAAGTAAACCTTGGAATTTCCCTAGCATACATCACAATAATAAACCACCTAACTATACATTGAGTTAACATTCTTAATGGAAAATCGCTTAAACTGCACATACACACATTGAGCATGCATCGGATGCCTGAGCAGGCTCCGAGTATACAACCCATGTGATTTATGGTCTACCAACCATTCGGGTAACCTTCTTAGATACGGTAAAAACAAGAGCATCTAGCTGATCGCATAGCTTATTGAGTGTCACATTATGTATGCCATGAAGTGTGAACCTAGGTATGTCACCAAGTGTGAAACCGATCCTGCTAGTTGCACGGTTCCCTACAGCTACGTGGACTCCCAAATGTTGAGAATGTGGGAACAAGTTTCCCGATCCATTCTACTTGGCCTACATTAGGTCTAGGTTCAACCTAGGCTTGCTTTAGCCATTCAAACGTCTAAATGACATATCAGTGGTTTAAATTATTTTTCAAACATCTGACTTATTTCTCAAACATTTGAACCTATTCAGATTTTATTGTATTCCCTTTTGTATTGTTTCTTTTTAGTTTCAGGCATTACTCAAATGTTTAGTTGTATTTTTAAATGTCTAAACTAGTATATTTGTTGTTCTCCTTTTCATTTGTTAATATTTATTCCGGTTTATGTATAGTTGTAAAGTTTATCCTTAACTAAGTATTTATATCCATTTTTATCTTTATTCATCTCCAAACTTTCTACAAAGCTTATCTCATTGATCATATATAGTTTTAGTACCCCACCTCTATACCTATACCACTATAGAGTATTACTAGGTAATACTGTCTAATAGTACGAAGAATGAGCCGATATTAGGCTGTCAAGCATGAATATTCGTTGAGGATAATCTCGGTACATATTTCAAAAATCATAAACAACTCATCTTTACATTTTTGGTATCACTAAAAGAAATATACATGTGTGTTTCAAGGATTGAACAATGCACGGCATAAAACAGAAAACAGAGTAAATAGAGACGACAATGCATCGATAATATATAATAAAAGTGTAACGACCTGCCTTTTTGAACGGTTTAAATCGACAATCAACCACACACGTCAGACTCAAACCATACAAAATGGCAGATTGTTATGGGGTAAATAAGAAAAATGGAGAAAGAAAGAAAACAAATATAGAATCTCGCAGCGGAATGATAAAATATAATAATTAAATAACATGAAGCTGTTACAAATAACATTGATTAAACTTTTATAATACAGGTCAGAGTTTCATACAACCAGAATAAACAATAAATAAATGCAGTGGAACAACATGATGCAGTAGAATAATGAATAAATATAATACATAATAATCGTACAAAATCTTCGTCTTCGTTCTCTAGAAAGCAGTCTTCGATAAACAGAAAAGCTCAGACTGACCCGAGCAAATTGAAAAGACAAAACACTCGAGTCAGAACTAAAAGATCTTATGTAAGTTAAATCAATAGTAAATAAATATGAGCGTAACAGCATCAGAGATGTTTAAAGGTTTTGACATCTCCTATCCAGTGTCAACCGTGAGTGCAATAACTTAAGAGATGTCCGGGATTTCCATCTCCTAAGGATCCAATAAACTATCTACTATGTAGTACAATATGCTATTATAATAGTGTCTACAATAAAGTAAAGTATTAAAATAGCGTTAAGGCGTTACCCATATCACCCTTAACACATTTTATATATTCTCATAGTCTATACAGTACCGTAAGCTCCTCCGTGAGGTTTACTCAGAGGGCACTCCATAGGTATGGTACAAACCAAACTCGTAGAAGGCACTCTAGGGCATGTGAACACGGCACTCGAGGCAATGCCAGGGTAGATATACCAATTGCAGAACCGGGCTGGTGGTAACGCATAGCAGCTACTACCGCCCAACTCGGAATACAGTTCCATAATCAAATCGAGGGGTGGCCACCAAATCATCACAAAGTCATAATATGGTATCGAAGAAGCATGTTTGATCGGAGGAATGACCTCACTTGGCCCAGGTATAACTCCTGTTTTAGTCACATCTAAGCTGACTCACGGGAGTCAGGGTCACGTAAATACCTCATACAGAATCGTTCGCCAAACCATCCTACTTCATTTCGGGAATCTCCACCACGTACACAGTTGTTAAAGTGGTTTTCGATATTGGCAAAGAGTATGACAATATCTAATCTCGGTCTCTTTAACAACCAAATGCTTATTTCACACCGGGTGGTTCTTTTACATTTCCAAAACAGTTTCATAATTGATATCAAATATCATATTCAATTCAAACATATCACTTTCGAAATCATATTCGCTTCCGAAATCACGTCCACTTTCGAAATGAAACTTATTTCAAAATCATCATATTTACTAAAAATATGTTATTTCACAAAAAGTACCCATTTCAAATCCCAACTTAGGTTGTATCCTCATCGAGGATTTAAATATAAATACTTCAACTTTATACAGTCTGAAATTTTTGAAAATAGTTTAAATAGTCATAAATAGTTTTGATAGTTTTAAAATAGTTAAAATACTCTAGAATAGTTAAAATGATTTAAATGGTTTTAAAATAGATTAAAATAGTTTAAATAGTTTAAATAGTTTTAAATTAGATTACACTAGATTTAAAATGATTTAAATAGATTTAAAATAGATTAAATTGATTTAAATAGGTTTAAAATGATTTAAATGGATTAAATATAGATTAAATAGATTTAAATTACATTATGTAGATTTTGAATAGATTAAATAAATCTAATTAATTTAAAATAGATGAAATGGATTAAATTAGATTAAATAGGTTATAATAGATCAAAATAAATTGAAATAGTTTAAATTGACTAAAATAGTTTATATTAATTAAAATAGTGTAAATTAGTTTAAAATAGATTTTCAAGTTAATTCCAAACAATTTCAATAACTCAATTCCGATAAATTCATTTATATTTGACACCTCAACTTTGAAATTCAAATTTAAATCCTTTGGACAATTCATTAAATCAATTCAAATTTCAACATTTACGCTTGGACTTTCGAAAATAATTCAGTTTATATAAATCAATTTCTATTTCAAAATACCAGTTAACTGAATTCAAAATTTAAAGATTAAAAAAATCATTTAATTTAACCAATCCGGTGTCCGTATATAATTTTCTACCCTAGGGTCAAGTGATACAGATATTTATCATTTCAATCCGCAATTTAAAATTTTATGGTTATATATCATTTCAAACCGCAATCCCAAACTAAATAAAAATCCATAAAATCACTCGAGACTATCATTTCAACCCACAACGATTTTTCCCTAATCTATAGATCGTTCGGGTATGTATCATTTCAACCCATAGGGAACTTGCAGTGTTATAACAATATAAAATACAACATCCAGTCATCCAATATCAACAATCAAACATCCATCACAATCCTCATCCAAATCAATCAATAAACATCAATATATAACTGATTATCATTAACAGGTATCAAACTGAAAATTAAATTCAATATTTAATTAAACGATGATTAAATGCAATAACAGTTAAATTTAACTAGAATGACAATTTAAACATACCAAACATCAATCAATTAATTTTCTAATCACATCATAAATTTAATTTAACTAACATAAGATAGTTTAGTAATTGTGAGTGGGTCAAAACACTCACCTTTGAAATTCAAATTGATATGCAATCCAAAATAAGCCCCAAATTTGAACAGTCTTAGAATTCGTCCAAACTAGTTCCATAAAGTCCAAAATTTCGATACGATCGCAGCGGAGCAAATCGTGCGTAAATTCGACCTCATATGCAAAAGTTATTAAGATCAGAAGTTATAAGATTTATATTTAAAATAAATAAAATAACACGTTCACCTCAACCCTACCTCGCGTTCACGCTACAGTACACGATACGGCCGCCACCCTCAAATCGCTCATCACCGCCACGACAACGCCATTCGACACGATTAGGTCCCTCCAAACGACTGCCCTGGCCGAGACGCCCCATACAGAGGTGGTGCAACCACCTGCGGCGGGCCATAGGCGGCCGCCGCCGCCACACCTTCAAAGCCCAATCGCGGCGAAGAAGAGCGTCCCTGAGACGAGTGACTACATCCCTGAGATGTACTCGACGAACTCTACCACCCCATGTAAACCGATCGTCGCCAGGACGTAGATCCACAGTTGAATAATTAAAACCCCAATATGGACGGTTGACGTTCAACCTCGCTTTCTGGACAAACGGTGAATCTGATTGAAAAATGAACTACAGATATGGGTTACGCTCATCGAGAGCTTCGAAATAGTATAAAATTTGATATGATTTGGAGGAGTTTGATTTTTGATTTGGTTTTGAAATTGGATTTAGGGTTTTGGTTTGTCTGCCATTGGGAAGAGGAGATGAGAAGAAAATGTACGTACAGAATAATGGAATAAGAAATAGAAAGGCTGCTAGGGTTAGAATAGAACAATATGTACTAACGAAACCCAATAAGAAAAGAATAACGCCCGAATTGATTTGAAACGACAAATACGACCCGAAAAGCCCGTTTCGCTTCCGAAACAAAAGTGGATCATCCCATATATCAAAATAGATGTTTTTGATAATTATAAACTCAATGGAATAGGTTTCAAGTCCTAATTCCATTGTATAAAGAAGTTAGTTTAAAAATCAGCTTATTTCAAATTGATTTCAATTGATGGTTTCTATGCGTTTCTAGCCCGTACGATCAAACGACAAGTCTGATCGCTACGAAACTTGAAACCTTATAATAATTCACTATTACGGATCCGATGAAACTAGTTTCATCAAAATCTGAGACAGTGACTAAAATGGCTATTTTCACACTAATTAAATAAATTAATATTAAATCAATTAAATCACTTTTTTAATTTCAAATTTAATAACTAACAATTTTCATCATTTTTGGTTACTTGGACATTTACAATAATTTAAAACAAATTTTCCTATCAATTCAATATAAATTATTTTACTAATTACAGTGTTTAATTTCAATTGAAATAAATACAGTAATTATCACTTTAAATTCCAATAAATCCATTTATTTGCCTTTTCATCTTGTTATTCAATCAATTGTCACCTCGTGGATGTAATTAACATTTGTTTATATCTTATTACGCTAGTAATTTACAGTTATCATCTTAATCTTCATTAACGTAATATTTAATTATATTTTATTTCAATAAATCCAATTATTATAATTTAAATTCCAATAATTTGATCAAACTTGATTTAAATCTTTATATTCAATCATTCATTGCTCTATGTATACATTTAACATTGATTTCTATCCTATTACATTAATATTCTTCAGTTATCATCTTTTACCACATTAGTTGTAGTATTTCAATTTCATTGAATTTTGTCAATTTTATTAAAATTTAAAATCTCAATAAATAAACTTATCTTTGTTTCACTCTTTTTATTAAATCAATTATTGCCTTGTGAATATAATTAACATTTCTATACATTTTATTGCATTCACATTTTATAGTTATCGTCTTTCATATTCAAGTAACATTTAATTATAATTGATTAAATAAATTGGTAACAAATAACAATTGTCACCATTTCTACATTTTATCACATTTGTATGTTTGTTATCTACACCCAAATGTTATAGTTATTTATCCAACACTAATTTTATTCAATTGCAATTTATTACTTACTATTTCATTAATTAATACAACATTTAAATTATCAATTCTCTTTAATCCAATTATCAATTAATACACACGTTATTACAATAAATATACAGTCTATAACCAATTATAAATTTTATTCATTTCAATTAATTGGAATTACATTTAAAGCGGTTATCAATTTCCTTAAATTAATACTATTACACTTCATTCCAGTTATATTCTTATTATTAAATCATAAATTTTTATTTCTTCCAACATCTAGTCACAAAACCTTATTAAATTAACTACTTTTAATTATCGAAAATTACGGGTCGTTACACTCTCCCCCACTCAAAACTTTTCGTCCTCGAAAAGGGAAAAGAAGGGAAAAGAAGGGAAAAGAAGGAATTTATATAATCAATATATCTTATTCAAAATATTAAATTTATAAACGATTTATTTACATAATTAAATAATTTCAAATAAATATATCAATTTATAACAATTAAATCCTTTATATTCAAATTAACAAAAGTTTGGAAAAACATTTCACAAAATTTCTAAGTCCAAAATTCACGGAAAATTTCGGCAGAGTCTCCTTTGTACGGAGAGGTCTGGGAGAAATAATAATATCAATAACAACAATATATATCATATAATTCGAAATAATATATCCCAAACCATGGGAAAACAATATAATACCGCTAGAAAACCGTAATCTGAGAACATACCTATTTGTCGGATAAACAACACTTATTTTATGAAACCAAAAGCAGTAGCAATTGCTTCCATAACCTGTATTTCACTTATTTAATGCAAAAGAGTTAATAATTATGTAAAAGAGAAATATTTTAAGTTGTTTCAACTAATAACAACAAAGCAACATAACAACAATTACTTACAAATAAATCATACAATCATCACATATAGTCAAAAATATAAATTTTACATCCATAGCAACCAACAATTGATTTGTTTGGGTTTAGAAACCTCTAATCATATAAAATGATAAATAAACTATGAAGTAAACCATACCCTTAACAGTCGTAGATAAAACTTTATAGATTATTTATACATCCCTATACAAAATAGAAGTATCCTTTCCAACCAATCCATAAGCCAAACAAACAAAGAATTCAACACATTTTTACGTTTACAGTATTTATCTTTTTCACATCATTTATTATTCATTTATTTTCATACAATGATTTTCTTTGATTCACATTCATTACTTACAAAATTTTAATTTTCATTCATTCATGTAAGGCTTATTTCATTAATTTACATTCTTTACTTACATAAGTTATATCCATTTCAATTATTTGGATCGTAAATGAATTCATTATTGAAGTATTGTATACTTTTTTCAGTTTACTTCACGTTTACTATTTAGTTTGATTGCCTTTTTTCACATTATTTACTTTTATTTTCTCATTCATATAATGTTTATTTTCATAAATTTACATTCGTTATTACTTACAAAAGTTCATTTCTCCTTTATTCATACAGTGCCATTTTCTTTCATTTTATTACTTTACATTCATTGCTTAAATAAGTTATTTTTATTTTAATTATTTGATTATACATTATTAGGTAAGTTTCTTTACAATTCAATTCACCATTTATAGATTATTTCTTTTTCACATTCATTCTTCCATATAAAGTATTATTGAATATTAACTCCATTTCTAAATCATTTCCAATGTTCTTTGAAGTTATAATCATTCGATTTATATAGTATTCATTTTAATTATAAATGGCTTCAATATTAATTCAAGTTTATAATTATTTACAGTATTCTTCTTTACCATTCAATCTGATTATAAATAGCTTAAATGTTAACTTAAGTTTATAATCATTTTTCTTACATTATTCACTTCTATTACATTTAATTAGTAGCATTTTAAACTATTAACTTCAGTTTATAACAATTTATAATTTTAGAATTCTTATTTATAGAAGTAATTACATTGAACACTTTCATTTTTCCAAGTTTTACTTGTATAATATTCTATTACATATTCTTTTTAACATTTTAACTTTTAATAATTTGGTAATTTATATATATATATATGTATGTATGTATGTATGTATGTATGTATGTATGTATGTATGTATGTCTTTTAGAATGCAATTGAATACTACCCAAGTTTCTCTTATTTATTTAGTTAACAAAATGTTCAATAGTTACCATTTCTTATTTTCATTTCCTTTTTATTTACAATTTTCAAAATTTCAGTTTCCTATCTATTTCATTAATCATTTTAACATCAAATTTTTTTATTTTCATTTTAGAAGTTTCCAATTATTAATATAGTCAAGATTCCATTCATTACAATAAATTTCAATTTCTAATTTACTGAAACTTAAGAACTAAACAACCGGGTTCCATTTCAATCCTTTTAAAATAATATATATATATATATAATCATATCTTTTATACATATCAAATCATATTTGGAATTTTAAATTAAGATTTATTTATCAAAACAAATGTGCAGTAAACTACCAACGGTCTTCCTACTTTGAAACTCGAAAATGAACGTCGATGAGGCGTGTACTCATCACCGAAATTATTTTTCAGCGACAGAGAGGGGAGTACAGAACTTATTTCCTTTAAAAATTTCTTTTTAAAACTTCCTTCCAAATCACATTGAAATATTTATATCGGAAAATACTTCCAAATAATACTAATATTATATTCTAAAATCTTTCGAAAGAAATTTTCAAAATCCCGGAACTTAAGTTCTCAAATTCTAATATATTTTTGCTTTACTTATAAATCCTATTTTACAATCAATGATTATAAAATTTCTCTACCTAACAAACAACATATTACATCCAACTATATCACTTATAAAATCTATTATTTTATATACAAAATATATAATAGGAAAAATTATTTTATTTACCTATATTTCAAAACAATATTGCATCGGTTTGTCCTATTAAGTGTTTAGAAATCCCTAACGGTGCCACAAGGTCCTATGTACTAACCGGAATATATAAATACAAAATAGAATAAATTAACACAATAAAAAAACTTTTTATAACACTAACAAGTACGCTCTCTCATATATATACACTCAGTGACTCATTCTAGGGTATTACTACCCTATTTTATATGAGTCAGACCCCACAAAGCTAAGGTTATTGCTAAACCAAAGCTCTAATACCAACTATAACAACCTGCCTTTTTAGATGGTTTAAATCAGCAATCAACCACACACATCAGACTCAAACCATACAAAAGGGCAGATTGTTGTGGGGTAAATAAGAAAAA
The DNA here is from genome assembly GCA_030737815.1 of Allium fistulosum. Classification (NCBI taxonomy): domain Eukaryota; kingdom Viridiplantae; phylum Streptophyta; class Magnoliopsida; order Asparagales; family Amaryllidaceae; genus Allium; species Allium fistulosum. The sequence goes on along the minus strand of CM060904.1, from coordinate 1,183,187,590 downwards.
CAGAGAAAGAAAGAAAACAAATACAGAATCTCACAGCGGAATGATAAAATATAATAATCAAATAAACAGTTCATGAAGCTGTTTACAAATAACAGTGATTAAACTTTTATAATACATGTCAGAGTTTCATACAACCAGAATAAACAATAAATAAATGCAGCAGAACAACATGATGCAGTAGTACAAAATCTTCGTCTTCGTTCCCAGAAAGCAGTCTTCGATAAACTGAAAAGTCCAGACATACCCGAGTGAATTGAAAAGACAAAACACTCGAGTCAGAACTAAAAGATCTTATGTAAGTTAAATCAATAGTAAATAAATATAAGTGTAATGGTGTCAGAGATGTTTACGGGTTTTGACATCTTCTATCCAGTGTCAACCGTGAGTGCAATAACTTAAGAGATGTTTGGGATTTCCATCTCCTAAGGATCCGTTAAACTATCTACTATGTAGTACAATATGTTATTATAATAGTGTCTACAATAAAGTAAAGTATTAAAATAGCATTACGGCGTTACCCATATCCCCATTAACACATTTTATATATTCCCATAGTCTGTACAGTACCGTAAGCTCCTCCGTGAGGTTTACTCAGAGGGCACTCCTTAGGTATGGTACAAACCAAACTCATAGAAGGCGCTCTAGGGCATGTGAACACGGCACTTGAGGCAATGCCAGGGTAGATATACCAATTGCAGAACCGGGCTGGTGATAACGCATAGCAGCTACTACCGCCCACCTCAGAACACACTCCCATAATCAAATCGAGGGGTGGCCACCAAATCATCACAAAGTCATAATATGGTATCGAAGAACCATGTCCGATCGGAGGAATGACCTCACTTAGACCAGGTATTGCTCTTGTTTTAGTCACATCTAAGCTGACTCACAGGAGTCAGGGTCATGTAAATACCTCATACAGAATCGTTCGCCAAACCATCTTGCTTCATTGCTGGAATCTCCACCACGTACACAGTTGTTAAAGTGGTTTTCGGTATTAGCAAAGAGTATGACAATATCCGATCCCGGTCTCTTTAACAACCAAACGCTTATTTCACACCGGATGGTTCTTTTACATTTCCAAAACCGTTTCATAATTGGTATCAAATATCATATTCAATTCAAACATATCACTTTCGAAATCATATTCGCTTCCGAAATCACGTCCACTTTAGAAATCAAACTTATTTCAAAATCATCATATTTACTAAAATATGTTATTTCACAAAAAGTACCCATTTCAAATCCCAACTTAGGTTGTATCCTCATCGAGGATTTAAATATAAATACTTCAACTTTACACAGTTTGAAATTTTTAAAAATAGTTTAGATAGTCATAAATAGTTTTAATAATTTTAAAATAGTTTTAAAATAGTTAAAATACTCTAAAATTGTTAAAATGATTTAAATGGTTTTAAAATATATTAAATTAGTTTATATAGTTAAAATAGTTTAAATAGATTTAAATTAGATTAAATTAGATTTAAAATGATTTAAATAGGTTTAAAATGATTTAAATGGATTAAATATAGATTAAGTAGATTTAAATTACATTATGTAGATTTTGAATAGATTAAATAAATCTAATTAATTTAAAATAGATGAAATGGATTAAATTGGATTAAATAGGTTATAATAGATTAAAATAAATTGAAATAGTTTAAATTGACTAAAATAGTTTATATTAATTAAAATAGTGTAAATTAGTTTAAAATAGATTTTCAAGTTAATTCCAAACAATTTCAATAACTCAATTCCTATAAATTCATTTATATTTGACACCTCAACTTTGAAATTCAAATTTAAATCCTTTGGACAATTCATTAAATCAATTCAAATTTCAACATTTACGCTTGGACTTTCAAAAATAATTCAGTTTATATAAATCAATTTCTATTTCAAAATACCAGTTAACTGAATTCAAAATTTAAAGATCAAAAAAATCATTTAATTTAACCAATCCGGTGTCCGTATATAATTTTCTACCCTAGGGTCAAGTGATACAGATATTTTTCATTTCAATCCGCAATTTAAAATTTTATGGTTATATATCATTTCAAACCGCAATCCCAAACTAAATAAAAATCCATAAAATCACTCGAGTCTATCATTTCAACCCACAACGATTTTTCCCTAATCTATAGATCGTTCGGGTATGTATCATTTCAACCCATAGGGAACTTGCAGTGTTATAACAATATAAAATACAACATCCAATCATCCAATATCAACAATCAAACATCCATCACAATCCTCATCAAAATCAATCAATAAACATCAATAGATAACTGATTATCATTAACAGGTATCAAACTGACAATTAAATTCAATATTTAATTAAACGATGATTAAATGCAATAAAAGTCAAATTTAACTAGAATGACAATTTAAACATACCAAACATTAATAAATTAATTTCTAATCACATCATAAATTTAATTTAACTAACATAAGATAGTTTAGTAATTGCGAGTGGGTCAAAACACTCACCTTTGAAATTCAAATCGATTTGAAATTCAAAATAAGCCCCAAATTTGAACAGTCTCAGAATTCATCCAAACTAGTTCCATAATGTCCGAAATTTTGATACGATCGCAGCGTAGCAAATCGCGTGTAAATTCGACCTCATATGCAAAAGTTATTAAGATCAGAAGTTATACAATTTATATTTAAAATAAAGAAAATAAAAATAAAATAACACGTTCACCTCAACCCTACCTCGCGTTCACGCTACAGTACACGATACGGCCGCTGCCCTCAAATCATTCATCGCCGCCACGACAACGCCATTCGACACGATCAGGTCCCTCCAGTCAACTGCCCTGGCCGAGACGCCCCCTACAGAGGTTGCGCGACCACCAGCGGTGGGCCATAGGCCGCCGTCGTGGCTAAGATGAGTGTCCTTGAGACGAGCGGCTACATCCCCGAGACCTGCTCGACGAACTCTACCATCCCATGTCTCCTGATTGTCGCCGTGACGCAGATCCACCATTGAATAATTAAAACCCCAATATGGACGGTTGACGTTCAACCTTGCTTTCTGGACAAAGGGTGAATCCGAATGAAAAACGAACTACAGATCTGGGTTACACTCGTCGAGAGCTTTGTAAAGTATAAAATTTGATATGGTTTGGATGAGTTTGATTTTTGGATTTGGTTTTGAAATTGGATTTAGGGTTTTGGTTTGTCTGCCATTGGGAAGAGGAGATGAGAAGGAAATGTATGTACAGAATAATGGAATAAGAAATAGAAAGGCTGCTAGGGTTAGAACAGAACAATATGTACTAACGAAGCCCGATAAGAAAAGAGCCCGAATTGATTTGAAAGGACAAATACGACCCGAAAAGCCCGTTTCGCTTCCGAAACGAAAGTGGGTCATCCCATATATCAAAATAGATGTTTTTGATAATTTTAAACTTAATGGAATAGGTTTCAAGTCCTAATTCCATCGTATAAAGAAGTTAGTTTAAAAATTAGCTTATTTCAAATCGATTTCAATTGAATTTAATTAAGTTTGTTTCTACGCGTCTCGAGCCCGTACGATCAAACGACAAGTCCGATCGCTACGAAACTTGAAACCTTACAATAATTCACTGTTACGGATCTGATGAAACTAGTTTCATCGAAATTCGAGACAGTGGCAAAAATGGTTATTTTCACACTAATTAAATAAACTAATATTAAATCAATTGAATCACTTTTTTAATTTCAAATTTAATAACTAACTATTTTCATCATTTTTGATTACTTGGACATTTACAATAATTTAAAACAAATTTTCCTATCAATTCAATGTCAATTATTTTACTAATTACAGTGTTTAATTTCAATTGAAATAAATACAGTAATTATCACTTTAAATTCCAATAAATCCATTTATTTGTCTTTTCATATTGTTATTCAATCAATTGTCACCTCGTGGCTGTAATTAACATTTTTATATCTTATTACGCTATTAATTTATAGTTATCATCTTAATCTTCATTAACGTAATATATAATTACACTTTATTTCAATAAATCCAATTATTATAATTTAAATTCAAATAATTTGATCAAACTTGATTTAAATCTTTATATTCAATCATTCATTGCTCTATGTATACATTTAACATTGGTTTCTATCCTATTACATTAATATTCTTCAGTTATCATCTTTTACCACATTAGTTGCAGTATTTCAATTTCATTGAATTTTGTCAATTTTATTAAAATTTAAAATCCCAATAAATAACTTATCTTTGTTGCACTCTTTTTATTAAATCAATTATTGCCTTGTGAATATAATTAACATTTCTATACATTTTATTGCATTAACATTTTACAGTTATCGTCTTTTATATTCAAGTAACATTTAGTTACATTTAATTATAATTTATTAAATAAATTGGTAACAAATAACAATTGTCACCATTTCTACATTTTATATCACATTTGTATGTTTGTTATCTACACCCAAATATTATAGTTATTTACACAACACCAATTTTATTCAATTACAATTTATTACTTACTATTTCATTAATTAATACAACATTTAAATTATCAATTTTCTTTAATCCAATTATCAATTAATACACACATTATTACAATAAATATACAATCTATAACCAATTATAACTTTTAGTCATTTCAATTAATTGGAATTACATTTAAAGTGGTTTTCAATTTCCTTAAATTAATATTATTACACTTCATTCCAGTTATATTCTTATTATTAAATCATAAATTTTAATTTCTTCCAACAATAAATCACAAAACCTTATTGAATTAACTACTTTTAATTATCGAAAATTACGGGTGTTTCAAAAAGAAATACATAGCATGTGGGTCGACATAAGAAACAAAAGCCCACTATAATAAAAATATACAAATTATGTCCAGTACATACATCTTATCAACATAAATAAACAAGAAGCTACATTATTATAATGGAATGCAAAACTAAAATTATACTAGCCTCCAACTATACCCAACAACCACATGCTGGTCATATCGTCCCCGAACCTGAAATGTCTCAAACTGGCCCGAATATTGTTTAAATAATACACAGGTTAGAATATGTCTAGAATATGGATGTTAATATATCATAATGACTGGTATGGTAAATAATAATGTGTCACTAATGGCATATAAATATGTCAAAGTTATTAACTTAAATCATAAACCATGCACATAGATCATCACCCAAATAAAGAAACAAATTTGTTATCTCATCAAAAATATCATAATCAAAATGGGTGATACAACTATACATCATTACATAGCAACACACATCTAGTCATATCAACACACAAGAATTAGCAAGTACCTCATGCCATGCACTGCCAAGATTATCTCTCAGATAATCATAAAGCATACATACCCGGGGTCCATCATACTCAACATATATGAAAATACATAAATAATCATCCAAAGCAACCATATATAAAACATAAATATGGCATCCATCGGTAGCAAAGGTTATCTCTTAGATAATCATATGAAATATAAGTACGGGGTCTAGCTCTTGGCTCTCAACATCCATAGCCATCCTCGATAGCTGTATAATAAATGTAATGTGCAAGAGGTCACACTACTTCATGGACACGGTCTCATGAATACTCCATGTAATCCATAATCACATAACTAATCATCTAACTATCAGCTTCATAGTTTATCCTCTTGGCTCTACACCTTAAGAATAATCATATAGGCCCTTGGTCCTTTAATAATTCAATCGGCTTTCAACCACATAGATAATCCTCTGGACTCTCGGTACTATAAGTAATTGTGTGCTCTCAGCCTCATAAATAACTATTTTGGCATCATTCATGCTAGATGATCAGGCCGGCTTTCCGTTGCATGCTCAATAATCTCATAAGGTGAATACGAATATGCCTATATACTCACATCAGTAATCAGACGAGAGACTAGCAGCTCTCAACCTGCTCTAGGAGCCTTCCTCACATGCTTTCAGTGCTACTCCTACAATCTTTATTTACCTCGACACTCATCGTGACCTAATATTTATGTCCATGTTGGTGATAACTCATTGTTGAATATAACGAAGTATGTGGATCCATTTTAGTATTAATAGACTTGGAATTGCATACATCAATATATATCAACCCGAAGAGTTTACGTACTCTTATGATGCTCCCACTAAATGGGTGCCTAGCCGTAAATTGTTTGAGATATAATTAACTAGCATCATATGATTCATAATCATATAATAAAAATTATTTCTCAAAACTACGACTTCTATAATTCTAAAGTTATTGTAGATAGTTTTAGATACTTCATTATTTTCCAATGTATCACTTTTGTTGTAAAAACAAATACCACGTTATAGTTATATTTCATAATGAATATTAATAATATTCTAATTTAAATATAACTGTCTATTTTTCAATCGACACCGAAAAATAGTCATTATTTCATTAATAATGTGCGGTACGTTTTACGAAGACAATTTTCATAACTTGATGCAATCAATAAGTGCTATATGGCACGCTCCCACTATTTCCGCCATTACTATAATAGCACACTGAATTCAGAGGTCTTTCATTCTCTTAATATAGATTATTTATTTCATATACTACAACTAGTTTACAGTGGAGGGTTCTTTGATCAAATATCTTGAACTCAAAGAAATAAGTCTCATAGAAAATAATTTTCTATCTAAAAATACATTTCGAAATAGAAACCATATTTCTTATTCCAATGTTTAGTATCAATTATTATTATTATTACAATTCTCATTTTCGATGTTTCTTTATGACCAAAAATGACTATTCACTCTATTCATTCCAACTGTACCTTAAATCACATCTACTTTTATACATTCGATATTCTTTCTAAATGGTCGAACCACTCAAAAGAACACTTTCACTACAACATCATAACGAACTCTTCACAAAAGCCCACTCGATCATCTTTGACATCTAAGGACATCAAATATGTTGCACCTTGCATAAAGTTATCAAACCGATATTTCAACGATCAAGTTCTTAGATTTATATTACAGTTTTGGTCTTGTGTTACTTTTAACACAATGTAATCTTTATCGTAATCAATCAAACTGAATACTCGATCTTGCACTATGGTTTATTTGCTTATTTCGGATGAACTAATTTCATCGAAGTGTCATACATTATGAACAATGACCGTTCACCACATAACACTTATATGTGACAGTATATAGATAAAATATCCATAGTCTCATATCGCTTTTGAGTTCGAAACTCATGGAATGCAATACATGGTCTCGATCAAATAAAAGAGCAAGTGACCAATTTACAAATGTATTTAGTAGTTGTAAAATCAGGCGCTTGCATGGGTATTGAAAGATTAACATGCAAGAAGCATTTATTGGTAAGTATATGTTATATTTCTATTTGTCAATCTTCCATTCAGTTTACTTGTATATTTTAATTGTTAAATATTTGATCAATCGTATTAAATGCGCAAATTTATATATTAATATAGATTATTATAACATTATATAGCATATGTTCATACAATATTAGAAAGGTTAAATGTTATCATTTCATTTTTCTAATAAGGCTCCCACTAGTCTTTTATGTTTTACCAAACCCTAAATGAAACATAGAAGTCTTTCAACTTCACTAGTGGATTTTAGGACTCGTCTGTCTTGGAATTCTGACCTTGAGTTTGCTCAACAAGTCATAACTCCAGGGACGATGGATAACTCCTTATCGGTTGTATCGATGCCACTCCTAACCCTTGGTACCTTGTCCTAATTTCACTTCGACCATGAGTTTTCTCAATAAATTGAAATGTAATTATTCACTCATACCTACCATATCGCGATGGCTTAAGTACAGTATATGTAATTTGAGTTTTCTCAATAAATACATATAGTTATCTTACGCCGTCTATTCAATATATTAATAATACCACACATAACATCTCTAGCTTGAGTTTGCTTAACAACTAAAGAGCATGCAAGTAATTTATTAATAAATATGGTAAAGGACAACATTATATTGAAGATTCATAATCTTCAATACATTATATTGAGTGATACCGACTTATGGAATAATGTATTTCTCATGAAATACTCTTGTGGTTCAAATGTCAGACACATCTAAAATTACGGTATGCGTACATTTACATGTGTATTTATTCCTTAAGTCTAATTGGGGCTTCTTAATGTTCCACGTTTAATTTACACATTCATATTATATAAGTTTATTATCATATAAATTTTATATTTCATACTACTTATATAATAGTCTTATGTATAATATTATATTAATATTTAATTAATTAACATTTTGATTAATTTAATATTATTTTAATGTAACATTTATATTATATATTTATTATATACTATAATATAACCTATATATCATATATATATATATATATATGTGTGTGTGTGTGTGTGTGTGTGTATGTATGTATGTATATTATTTAATTAATTACCCTTTAATTAATTAATTAAATTAAAAAAAAATAATTAAATTTATTTAATTTTAAAATTCATTTATATACATACATGTATACTTATGTTAATTTAACATTGTAAAACAACATATCATATATCATAATATACAATACATGTATATATCTATTAATTAATTAACTTATTTAATTATTATATTTTATTAATCTTAGCAATAAATTTTATAAATTTCAAAATTAATTTATACTAATTTTCAAACATTTTGAAAATTTTCATTATATTATGACATTTATAACATGCATATATTCTATTTTAAATTTAACTTTTAAATTTAAAATTCTTATATTTTCAATTGTCAAAATAATTTGAAAATTTATATTATAACATTTATAATAATTTTCGTATTTTAAATTTAAAACTTTAATTTTTAATTTCAAAACAATTTTGAAATTAGCCCAAGGCCCAATTCAAATTGGGCCTTTTTTATTTGGGATAACCATTTGGGCTTACCTCATTATTTAGGGCCAGGCTAGTAATCGGGTAGGGCAAAGTATTTGATTACCCAAATCCAACCTTGGACACTACTTTTCTAGACATGCTACTATATGGGTAGGCTTTAATTAGTTAACCATAACATGACTAATTTAGACCGCATAGGCTAGTAGCCAGGTAGGGCAAAGTACTTGATTACCCAAATCCAACTTTAGACACTACTTTTCTAGACACTCTACTATATGGGTAGGCTTTAATTAGTTAAACATAACATGACTAATTTTGAGCGCATAAGCTATTAGGCTCTGATACCATTATTGGAACTGGGCCAACCCGCAGCAGTTATGGGTGAATTTTAAAAATAATTCCTTATTGATCTTTATTTGGCCTTTGAAGTCTAATTCATTTAGAACATTTCTAAATATTATTTAAATAAAATCTTTTATTTTATTTAAGTTCATAAATTATATAGTTTTATTTAATATATATATATATATATATGTATATATGTATGTATGTATGTAAATATGTATCATATATACATATATGTCTGTATGTGTAGCACGTCAATCCGTGCCTGGTATGACATGCCCGTGTATAGATGTTGGGATATATATCACAATTGACGCGTTAGCTCATCTGATATTTAAATATATGTTGTCCAAAAATATGCATGTATATAAACTATTAGTTATATATAAATATAATATATATAGTATATAAATGTACATGTTAAGTTTGTTTAAATAATTTATGCAAATTTATAAAAAATTTTAAATATATATATGTATGTATGTATGTATGTATAAAATCTTATAAATAAAATATCAGTGTGTGTATATATATATGCATAGTATTATAATATATCTATTTAATATAAATAAGTTATTTAGATATTAAAATAAATAATAATATTTTTTTAAATCGTGAAAAATGCATTTATTAATATAAATATAATAATATTTTATTTTATTTTAATATATATATATATTTATAATATATAAACATATATATATATATAAATAAATTTATTAATATATATTTTTATAAAATTCTAGATCATGTGTACAGCATAGGAAAATTTTATTATTATTTTAAATTTTAAAAATATTTTAATTGATTATTCATTCAAAATTACATAAAATATTAGTAACAAACTGTTTTCCAAACCTTATTCAAAATTTTAAATTTCCAGTAAATCATAAATGATATTTTTAAGTTAATGTTATATAAAATTATATTCATAGTGTAATATTTATATATGTGTATGTAATATTGTATAAGTAGTATTACTTGTATGTACGTATGTATGTATTTATGTATGTACATACACACATGTATGTGATGTATAAAATAATATTTATAAATATAAATAGAGATAATTCTGAATTCAAATTCAAAGATCAAATTTCAAATCTACTAGATCTAGTTGTTAAAATATCTTTTAGTTTAAAATTTAAAATTTAGATTTTGCAAAGAATCATATTTAAAATATATTTAAATATATGTGTGTGTGCGCATGAAAATAATTTTTTAATTTTAACAAAAAATACATGTATGTATGTATTCTTTTTAGCAAGGCTGGTGGGTTTGAATGGACCCTTCCATTTTATTAATCACTAAAAAAAGAGAATACATAAGATACAAGGCAAAGGAAAAAATACAAGAAAAACAAACAAAAATAATAAGATTACAGAAAAAAGCAAGAGAACTAAAGATTCATGGAAAGGCCTATAGCAGCAGCCTCAGCCCTATCCAAAGAATTGAGAATTGTATTGCCGAATCTCCTCCTGACTTGCCTATGAATGTGCACCATGCAAGCATGCACTATAATCTCCTTACTCATACATTTCCCACTGAATACCCTCACATTCCTTTCTTGCTGAATTTCATAAATAACTCTCTTCAAAGCAATTAAGCTATAACAGCATTTAAAGCTTCTCCATCTCGTCGATTTAAAGATAAGAAACCATCCTTCATCATAGTTGCGATTAATCAACCTGTTATCAATACCAGCAAGAACTTTCCCCTAGATATAATAAGAGGACCCACATTCAAAAAAAGGTGAGAAGCTGTTTCAGAGGCATTATGACACAGCAAACATAAATGATCAAAAATAATCCCTCTGTGACATAAGTCAGACTTGGAATGAACAGCATTTCTCAAGATTTTCCACATGAAAAAATTGAGCTTATGGGTGTCATAGCTGGTCCAAACTCTAATGTACCAAGGAAAATAGGTTGCATTAGAACCAACAGTAATGGACCTGTATACATGTTTAATAGACTGGGATTTACCATTCCATAGTAAACAATCCCAATCAGAACACATAAAAAAAGAACCATGTATCTCATTCCAATATTGCCTGATAATATAATTGCTAGAATGCGGAAGATTAACTTAACCATCACACAAATATCTACCCATAGTAGCAAACTTAGGAATGGCTGACTGGTCAATAAGACTAATGGATGACAATGCAGAAAGGATCAGCCCCAGTTTAGCCCATGGATCATCCCAAAAACTCAGCTTTGAGTTGACAGCCGGGGGTAAGTTGAACAAGAGGAGTAAGCATTGGCCTAGCATTGAGAAGTGATTTAAACATCCAGCTGCAATTAACAGGAAATTGCATAGTCCAAAAGCTACCACCTTTAATGTAATGATTATGAATCCACTGAGCCCACAAACAGTTATCATTTTCAATCAAAACAATGATAAGTGAAGACATAGCTACTATATTCCACAAGAAAATATGGGTAATACCCAAACCTCCAAATTTTCTAAGATGAGCAAGCTTCTTAAAAGCTATAGGAATCAATTTTCTTGAAATATAAGAACCAGACCATAAAAAATGATTCATTGCTTTATTTATCATATGGAGTAACTTCTTAGGCAGAATGAACATTCTAGCCCAGTAAGTACGCATAGAAAAGATAATGAAATTAATAACGGTGAGTCATCCTACTTGACTAAGAGATCTATTATGCCAAGAAGAGAGTCTAGCTGTAATTATTTCAAATATTGGAAGGCAATGAGAAGTTTTTAATCTAGAGGAAACTAATGGAATTCCCAAGTAATTCATACCTTCAGATACGCTACTCATGTCAGTATAACTAATCAACTCAACAGAAAGAACAGCAGATAACCATGCAACTGCCAAGTGAGACTTTGATGGATTGATTGAAAGACCAGTAATTAATTTAAAAGGTTGCAAATCGGCAAGAATGCAGTCTATTACAGATTGGACAGGCTTTGAAAATATTATCAAATCATTAGCTAGCAAAAAGAAGACAAGTAATAATCGGTCTCTTGCAGTAAGGATGAAGCAAGTATTTTGTCGTAGTGACTGAAATAGTAAGAACTTCCATTATAATCACAAATGGAGAGGGAGAGATCGGGTCTCCCTGTCTAATACCTTTTTTTGCAGCAAAATAACCACAATTTTGCCCATGGATTCCAATTGACAAGAAAACAGAAGATATGCATGTCTTTATCCAACCGGTAAATTTTGGAGAGAAATTCATCTTGAGCATTATAAAGATAATAGATTCCCAGTGAACCGAGTCAAAAGCCTTTCTCAAGTCTATCTTCATTAAACATCTTCTTGAAATATTTGCTCTGGAATAGCCTCTGAATAGCTCATTGGACAACATGATATTATCCTGAATATTTCTGCCTTTGATAAAGCCAATTTGCTTGATAGAAATTAGAGTAGGAAGAATTAATTTTATTATATTAGCTGAATTTTGCAATGCACTTGTACACAACATTGCAACATGCTATCAGTCTAAAATCAATGACTGAGGTAGGGTTTTCTTTCTTCGAGATTAAACACAAATTAGTTGCATTAATACCAGAGACTAACTTATTAGTTCTAAAAAAATTTCTAATAACTTTGAAATAATCAGATTTGATAATATACCAGGCTTTTTTAAAGAAATGTCTGCGAAAGCCATCCGGGCGACAAGAACTTTTTGAGCTGATAGAGAATAGGGCAGAGGTCATTTCTTGACGCAGCGGATTAATCAAAAACAATGTAGATCGATGAATGTAGTAATCGATGGATTGGTAGATACTGAAATGCCCAAATTCGTTGATCCGAAGATACCGAATTCTAGCTATCCCGAACTCGTTGATCGCGCACGATACCGGGTTCAAAGATCTGCGATTCTTCACACGTTGATCTAGCGCACTAGATTCCGTGAATCGGCTTCTGCAGTCGTTGAATCGAGCGCACTCGATTATCCGAAAGAGGAGATAGGAGATTACACTCAACTACCAATTTGGCGAAAGCACAAAGCTAACAAAACAAGAGTTTTATTTCAAATCAACTAAACTATTACAAATGGCACCACCGGCTTATTTATAGAAGTTACAAAACAAAACAAAATCCTGTACAACTCTTAAGTCGGAACCGACTTATCACGAACGACTCAAAGAAATACAGACGACATACGACTTACAAACAGACGACATACGACTTAACATCCTCCGCATCTTAAAGAATCAACGGTCTAGAATAAGGCGGCATAAGAATCTACGGTCTCCATCTTCAGCGACTTAACTTAGGTCGGTAACGACCTAAAAATACATAGCGACTTATAACCTGGCGACTTACGAGTTAATTCTTCTAGGTCGTAACTCGCTTCCTCTTCTTGCTTTTTGTTAAGTCGTGGACGATTATACCTTCAGCTTCGTTAAGTCATGAACTCAAAGTAACCTTTCCCTCTGGTTTCCAGTTAAGTCGTGGAAGACTTAAAACATTTCTTTTAAGTCGTAGTCGACTTAGGTTTTCAACACGCGCTACTACTTTGTTATCTCGTGGCGCTTCCTTAGGTCGTGTACGACTTATGTCTACTTCCTTAAGTCGTGGGTGACTTATCTTCTCACCTTCGTTAAGTCGTGGACGACTCATGCCTTCTCCCCAGTTAAGTCGGTCACGGCTTATGTCTTCTCCCCAGTTAAGTCGGTCACGACTTATGCCTTCTCCCCAGTTAAGTCGGTCACGACTTATGCTTTGGAAACTTATAGATTGGCCTGCATCATCCTCCCCTGGTTGAAAGGAATTCGTCCTCGAATTTGCACTTTCCTCCCCCGCAATATGCTCATCCCCGTGATAAGGTACGAGATGCTTAACATTGAATACGTCCGACGTGTACACACCCTCCGGCAGCTTCAATTTATAAGCATTTTCATTAATCCGTTTGACGATTTCTACCGGACCAATTTTTCTAGCTTTTAATTTGTTATAAGCGCCTATTGAAAAACGATCCTTTGTTAACACGGCAAATACCCAATCACCTTCATTAAATTCAACGTTTCTTCGTTTCAAATCTGCAGATTGTTTGTACTTCTCATTTGCTTTCTTCAATCGTTCCTGAACAATTTGATGACATTCCGTCAGTCCTTCAACAAAATCAGCAGCTTTCTTAACTGTCTTCTTTGGTTGTGGTATGACTGTTAACTCCAACGGTCCCTTTGGCAAACTAGAATATACAATTTGAAATGGACTGAACCCCGTACTACGATTCACTGCATGATTATGAGAAAATTCTGCCTGGCATAACTTCACATCCCAACTCTTCAGATTGTCTTGCACAAGACATCTCAACAAATTTTCCAACGATCTGTTCACAACCTCGGTCTGTCCATCCGTCTGCGGATGATAAGCGCTACTAAAGTTCAATTTCGTTCCTACCATCTTCCACAAACTTAGCCAAAAATGACTTAGAAAACGAGTATCCCTGTCCGACACAATCGATTCTGGCAATCCATGAAGTCGATATATCTCTTTGAAAAACAACTGAGCAACATGAACAGCATCCGCCGTCTTCTTACAAGCAATAAAATGTGCCATTTTCGAAAATCGGTCAACCACCACATAAATGGAATCGTTTCCACGCTGTGTTCTTGGCAACCCCAACACATAGTCCATACTCACATCAACCCAAGGCTTAGTTGGTACTGGTAACGGCATGTATAATCTGTAACGACCCTAGATTTTAATTTAATTTAAATTAATAATTTATTGAATTTTGGAGTTAAATTAATAATTAAATGAATTTTTGAATAAAATAGTAAAATAAATCGATTGAATGAAAGCGAGTTTCCCCGACTCGATTTCGAGTGAATTTGAAAATGATAAATATATATATATATATATTTGAATTGATGGTTAAAGATGGTTTGAGTTTATAAAATAAATATAAAATAATAAATATTAAAGTAAATTTAATAATTGAATTATAAATAGAAATAAATAAATAAATTGATTTAACTAGGACTTCACTTTAATTTCAAAGCCAAGACAAAAGATAAGATAAGTATAAACTAATACGAATAACTAAAACAACATTTTAAAGTAAATACCATTGTTACAAACTTAACAACAAAGTAAATAAAATAAACAAAACTAAGTAAGTAAACAAAATAAAATATATTCAGTTAATTATAAAGACAAGTATGCAAGCAAGAGTATAAAACTAAGTATAAAAAGAGAAAAAAATATATATATGTAAGCTTGCATAAAAAGACAGTTATATATATATTCAAAACAAAGAAATAGAAATGTATACAAGACTTGAAGATGAACAAGTAAACAAATACATATGAATGCTTGCAAGTGAAAAGTGTATATATATATACAGATAATAAATATAAGTTAGAAAAGATAACATTCCCTGTACCAGCAAAGATATGTATCACAAGTATGAAGGCATAAAGGACTTTAGCATTTAATGCTGGTATAGGCAAGGTCAACTCGAAAATATATCAACCACCAAAAACATATTGTCTCGGCCAACAAAGATTAAAATATCCCTGCCAAACTATTGTACAAAGCAATATTTTTTACCTGTAAACTTCTTTTTATATCAATATCAGCCTTCCTTATTTCATCTGTTCGTTCCTCAAAACCAAAGAAATCTGAAATGATGTATCTGTAAAACAAAGCAAATCATCATCAACAAATAGGAAGATCAAAATTGTATTTTCTTTTCAAAGCAAAAGTGTTCTGTTCAAGTTTGTTCCAGGTGAGCAAACACTAATTTTAAACCAACCTTTTTGCTTCCTTTACATGTGAGTAACATCACAACTTAAATGGTTTAAGTAGATAATTATGTTGCACATTCATCTCTGAAACAAATGTGTTTGAATATATTTATAAGTATTGTTCTATGTTTATATATGAATGTATTAGTTGTATACTGGTCTCTGTTCTTCTTCTTTGATTTTAGTTCCAGGGTTAAATCACTCAGCAAATGCTCATCTGCTCTCAACCCCATCTTTGATAAAGCTTACGATTTGAACCTAAAAAAAAATGCTGTTATGACATGGACTTGAATCTAGAATTTGTTTAAGAAAAAAAAACAGTTGTATTAGTCTGGAAATTTCAAAAGAAAAAAAAATAATAACAGTGGAAGCCTAAGTAAGTAAAACTCAATATCTATAAATCATGGGTTCAGGCACACAAATCAATTACTCGAACAAAAACTTGATTTTTAAAATTAAAATCTCTATTTTTAGAGAAAGGAGTGAGGTGCAGTTCGAGTTCGACTATTTTGGCCATTTCGAGTTGCCGCTGGTGATCTCGTCGATGGGGGAGGTCGTAGTTCCCAGGGGTGGTAGAGGAGCAAACAGAGATGTGAGGAAAAATAGTAGGTGGTGGTCCAGTTCACCGTGGAGGCGGCGGCAAGGGGTTTAAATTTGTAAACCTAATTTTTGGATGGTCAGGGAATTGAACGAGGCGACTTCTCTCGTGCATCGAGTTGCACGAGACTGGGGGTGATGGAAGCTGGGGTGTAGATGGGGTGGTGGCCGGAGTTGCACGAACTTCGGTGGTCGAGGCGTCAAGCACGAGACGTTGACAGGCTTCGAGTGGAAGTCCTATCACTTGTTCCAGGTTTTGGCATTGAACTCGATTTCAATTTTCGAGTAAAGGATGGAGATTTGGTTGGGTGGAGTGTACGAATGGATGATCAGGGTCGTGTAGATGATCGTGGTGATGGTCAGAAAGTCGCACGGCGACTGTGCACGTGCACGGTGTCGCGTTCGTATCAGTAAGTTTTGGGAAGTCTGGGGTAATTGGGTTGAAGTAGGGAAAGTGGACTTGAGTTTCACTCGAGTGGTTTCTGCGTCTTGCTCGAAGCTATGGGGTATGGGACTCGAAGTAGATGATGTCCTGTCTCAGGTTTATTTAGTTATGTACTCAGTTTAAAACAACAACAGGTTTAAACTTAAAACCAAATATTCCAGGTTTTCAAAGCAACCAGAAATTGAAGTTTTAAAACAAATTAATTGTGTTAACTAAGGAAATGTTTAACAAGTTTCACGATTGGAAACTTTAAAGTTAACTGTTTAAGAATTGTTTTGGGTTATATTATTATGTATTAAGTCGATTATGTTATTTAATCTCAAATTATTTTGCAAAAATGATGAGGTCAAAAAAGTGATTAAGGTGTGTGGTATTAAACTATTAAGAAGATTTCAAAAGATATTTGTATAAACTAATTTCTAAGCATTTAATTAAATAAGATTTAACTAATGAGATAAAGTCATTAATTAAGATAGTTAATTAAAGGATAATTAATTAATTTATGTGATTAATTAAAGGTTAATTGATTTATAAATTAGGGAAAATAAATTAATTAAGTTTAATTAATGATAAGTAATTAAAAAGTAATTAATTAATTAAAGATAATTACTAAATGAAAGTAATTAAGATGAATTAATTAATAACTCAAGTTTAATTTAATAAGTGTCTAAAGGTTAATTAGTTTGAAGAATAATTAATTTATGTGATTAATTTATAAAGGTAATTGAATTGAAAATAATTTATTAATTGAAAGTTAATTAATGTACAAAAGTGATTAAGGGACGATTATTAAATATGAATTAATTAATTATTTATTGTAATTAATTAAAGATAATTACTTTGTGTAATTGAATAAAAGCTAATTACTTAGTGAAATTAATAAAGAATAATTAATCAAAAAGATTTGTAATTTATCAATGTTGATTAACCAGGATTTATAATTCATAAGAAATTAATCTGATTTGAATTAATCAGATAATTTATTGATCTTACTTATGGATGCAGATTATATTGGATGATTTGAATTGTTTGATATCCCTGATTGTGATACTTTGTGATATATCCTGATTATGTTATGTTTTGTGCTTAGCTGTGATTTCTGTTTTCTGTGATATATTACTATGTGAATGTGGAAACCTTTTGACCCGTAAAACGGCACTTGAATTTAGATGCGACAGGGAGTCGGATTTCAGTTGGTTATCCGAAACCCACATCGAATTGTAATGATGAATCTTTGTAACTGATAAATTTATTTTATCTGTGAAACTGTAAATGAAGATAAGCGTTGTGGATTATACCGCTTATCGATATTGATATATCTGTGATGATTGATGTTGTTGCACTATTGTGTGTAAAACCCCTGGACCACACTGATACACACACAAATATGGATTTCACGTGGAAATCGGTTAAGTCACAGATAATTTAAATCTGATGTTTTTGAAATTGAAATTTTAATTTCAATTGATTTTGAAATTGGAAATTTGGGTTTAAAATGAAAAGCTTTCGAAATGGAATTTCAAAGATAAAAGTTATTTTGAATAACTTAATCGAGTTGTGAAAATTTAAATAATTTGATTTAAATTTGAATTCAAGTTTGAAATTAAATCTATGATTTGGGAACTAGGGTTTAAAAAAGGCTGTTCAACTTATTAATGTGTTTATATGAATTTAAACCATTTTAAAAGTAAAATTTTGAGAATTTGATTTTAACCTAAGAAGAACCTTAACTCGTATGAATGAATCAGATTTCAAAAATGAAAACTGTTTTGTTTTAAAAGAATTAAAAGCTTTCAGATAAGAAATGAAATTCCAGTTTAAATTAAAGGAATTTCAAGATTGAATTGAAAAATGGATTTTCCAAACTATGAATGAATTCTGTTAGAAAGCTATGGATTGAATCTGTTTATTTTTAAACAGATTTAAAATGATGATTTGTTTAGACCATTTGAAATGGAATTGTTTTGAAAGCTATCAGTTAAATCTTGATTTAAAGATTTAACGAGTTAATCAAATTGAAATGGAAATCGATTTGGAAAATCTGTGAATGAATCTTTTGTTTAAAAGATTAAAATGTGGAAAATTGTTTAAACCGTTGAAGGTTGTTAAATGAATCTTTTTGTTTAAAGATTTGAAAATGGTAATTTGTTAAACCATTTGGAAAGGAAATTTGGGTTTAAGTTGTGACTTAATTGAAATCCCAATATCCATAAGTTTTTAAAATATTGCGCACATTATTCGGTTTAGCCGGGAGAGGACCTTAGTGTCATATAACCCATTCCGAATAATGAAACGTCGTATATGGATGGCATTTGAAGACCGGTGTTGAAGACCGGATATTTTTTGAAAATGAAAGGACAACCTGTCGAATGTCTCTGCACTGAGTCGCGCCGGTATAGAGATTTATATCACTCTTTTGTGACGGGAAGTCCGGACGTGATTGAAAATTATCCGGATTTGCAAGGGCTTCGTGAGAAGTGCCTTCGGTTCTGTTCGAACCCGGAACAGACTTGTATGGATACATGTCTGAAATTACACTTTGAGATATAAAGCCGATTTCTTTCAAATACATTTCTGTTTGGTGGCGGAGAATTTATTCTCTTAGCTTAACACCCTTCTCTGAGACGTACGAGCTCAGAGGTGATGTAGTTGAAGTTATCAGCGATATATCCCAATTTGGTAATGTGGCATGCTGAGTGTTGCTGTGTGATCATCAGTGTTTGATCATTTTTGATATGATCGTTTGGTTGATCATTTATCTTTGTGATCATAGGTTGATCATCTGTTGACCCAAAGCGTGGCTTTTTGAAAAAGCGTAGCTTTGTGGACGAGACTTCGTCAGGGCCTCACAACCCGGAAATGGTCGAAACAAGAATGTTGCGGCAAGGTTATGAGGGTCGCGCCCTTTAGGGTATGTCATTTCCTTCTGGAAAGGGGTGGTATTATGGTATGGAGCCCTGATACTTACTCATGTGGATACACTTTCTTTATGATGTGTGATGTTGGTTACCGAGGCCTCGGATAAAGGTCCCAAAGGACCGGGTGATGACATATTCGTGAGTTACCTGTTACAGGGGTAACCCGGCCTTGTTGGCAGAGAGCAGTTTGTCTCTCGGGACGTCCCGCCAGAGGCGATCCCATGCGGCGGAAGGAAGTTCCTTAGCCTGACCATTTGTTGGAAATCCATTTCTCCAATACGGCACTTGTACGGTTTTAGTTGTAGAACCTGCCATCTACTTATGGTGGCGCCCCACTGTTTGGATGGTAGCTATAGTAGGCATAGTTCGAAATGTCTATGCTGGCTAAGATTGATATTATACTTTCGAAATGTTTTCTGCACTATGCACTAATAATAATATCAAGATGATTTTACGTAGTAAGCATCTTTGACTATCATAAGAAGAAATCTCCTCCAATTCTGCGTTTGCATTGTGTGTGTGGCGGGAGGTCTTATGGTAGTTTCATTTTCCAAAAGCATTGCGAATTTACTTTAAAATTCTCTGTTATTTGTTTTAAAGATAAACTGTTTTTGTTGCTCACACCAGTCCCATGACTGATCCGGAGTTTATTGTTCCCTTCCTAAACTCTGGGTGCTCATAATTTTCCACACGAGCAGTCTAGAGTTGGGTTTTTTTTCAGATATTCAGGTTTAGTAGATTATCTGGACCTAGTTCAGTTCTTGGAGTTCATGGACTGACGTTGCTTTTCTTGGAGCATTCTATTGGAGATATTCTACCTACTGCTGATGTTATCATTTTCTTTTCCGCTGCTATTTCTTGTATCTCTGATATTTGTTGTATCATTTCTGATGTATATTGATATTCATTGTATCACTCTGTTGTATCAGATATTATATATCAATGTATTATTCTTTTCTTCCGCTGTGTTATTTACTTAATTGTGTTATAGCTCCGGCGAATCGGATTTGAACGGTCGAATCTGCGGCAAAACCCGATACGTTACATGTGGTATCAGAGCTAAGGTTGAACTTTAGCTCAGGAGTATAACACATTAAGTAGCTCATTAGAGATAGAGTGAAGTAAACTCTAGAATGAGTAATCTCTAAGATATCCGTTTGAATGTCTCAGTAAATTCTCTTACTATCCACAGATAGTGAGTATGAGTGCAAGAAGAGGACGAGATAGGGGAGGGGAATACGACTATAGATGGTCAATACCCTGTAACAGTGGAAACAACTTTCTTATCAATCTTCTTTGATTCGTCTTTCCAGATTCTTTTCATTGCTTCGTACCAGCTACAAGTGGAAGTTTCGATATGATGATGGTTCTACACGAATCGTTGTAGAGAATCCTTACTTCGTATTTCATCGGTTTCTTATCAGCTTTTTGATTTAAACCTTAATGAATTTGAAATTGGAAATTTTAAATTTGAGTTAAATTGATTAATAGAATATGAAGCTAAAAATTGAATTATATCGATAAAACGATATCGTTTAAAACCGAATTTGAAATTCTATTGTAATTTCTTGTGAATACCAAAGTCCGAAGATGGACGAATTGGTATGTATTATGAGATATTCCGACTTGAATTCGGAATCCGTATCTTGTGTTTGAGGAGTTATAGGAGATCGAATCTGTCTATCTCTGTTGTTTTCGTGCCTGCGAATTTCGAGGACGAAATTCTTTTAAGGGGGGGAATTTGTAACGACCCTAGATTTTAATTTAATTTAAATTAATAATTTATTGAATTTTGGAGTTAAATTAATAATTAAATGAATTTTTGAATAAAATAGTAAAATAAATCGATTGAATGAAAGCGAGTTTCCCCGACTCGATTTCGAGTGAATTTGAAAATGATAAATATATATATATATATTTGAATTGATGGTTAAAGATGGTTTGAGTTTATAAAATAAATATAAAATAATAAATATTAAAGTAAATTTAATAATTGAATTATAAATAGAAATAAATAAATAAATTGATTTAACTAGGACTTCACTTTAATTTCAAAGCCAAGACAAAAGATAAGATAAGTATAAACTAATACGAATAACTAAAACAACATTTTAAAGTAAATACCATTGTTACAAACTTAACAACAAAGTAAATAAAATAAACAAAACTAAGTAAGTAAACAAAATAAAATATATTCAGTTAATTATAAAGACAAGTATGCAAGCAAGAGTATAAAACTAAGTATAAAAAGAGAAAAAAATATATATATGTAAGCTTGCATAAAAAGACAGTTATATATATATATTCAAAACAAAGAAATAGAAATGTATACAAGACTTGAAGATGAACAAGTAAACAAATACATATGAATGCTTGCAAGTGAAAAGTGTATATATATATACAGATAATAAATATAAGTTAGAAAAGATAACATTCCCCGTACCAGCAAAGATATGTATCACAAGTATGAAGGCATAAAGGACTTTAGCATTTAATGCTGGTATAGGCAAGGTCAACTCGAAAATATATCAACCACCAAAAACATATTGTCTCGGCCAACAAAGATTAAAATATCCCTGCCAAACTATTGTACAAAGCAATATTTTTTACCTGTAAACTTCTTTTTATATCAATATCAGCCTTCCTTATTTCATCTGTTCGTTCCTCAAAACCAAAGAAATCTGAAATGATGTATCTGTAAACAAAGCAAATCATCATCAACAAATAGGAAGATCAAAATTGTATTTTCTTTTCAAAGCAAAAGTGTTCTGTTCAAGTTTGTTCCAGGTGAGCAAACACTAATTTTAAACCAACCTTTTTGCTTCCTTTACCTGTGAGTAACATCACAACTTAAATGGTTTAAGTAGATAATTATGTTGCACATTCATCTCTGAAACAAATGTGTTTGAATATATTTATAAGTATTGTTCTATGTTTATATATGAATGTATTAGTTGTATACTGGTCTCTGTTCTTCTTCTTTGATTTTAGTTCCAGGGTTAAATCACTCAGCAAATGCTCATCTGCTCTCAACCCCATCTTTGATAAAGCTTACGATTTGAACCTAAAAAAAAATGCTGTTATGACATGGACTTGAATCTAGAATTTGTTTAAGAAAAAAAAACAGTTGTATTAGTCTGGAAATTTCAAAAGAAAAAAAAATAATAACAGTGGAAGCCTAAGTAAGTAAAACTCAATATCTATAAATCATGGGTTCAGGCACACAAATCAATTACTCGAACAAAAACTTGATTTTTAAAATTAAAATCTCTATTTTTAGAGAAAGGAGTGAGGTGCAGTTCGAGTTCGACTATTTTGGCCATTTCGAGTTGCCGCTGGTGATCTCGTCGATGGGGGAGGTCGTAGTTCCCAGGGGTGGTAGAGGAGCAAACGGAGATGTGAGGAAAAATAGTAGGTGGTGGTCCAGTTCACCGTGGAGGCGGCGGCAAGGGGTTTAAATTTGTAAACCTAATTTTTGGATGGTCAGGGAATTGAACGAGGCGACTTCTCTCGTGCATCGAGTTGCACGAGACTGGGGGTGATGGAAGCTGGGGTGTAGATGGGGTGGTGGCCGGAGTTGCACGAACTTCGGTGGTCGAGGCGTCAAGCACGAGACGTTGACAGGCTTCGAGTGGAAGTCCTATCACTTGTTCCAGGTTTTGGCATTGAACTCGATTTCAATTTTCGAGTAAAGGATGGAGATTTGGTTGGGTGGAGTGTACGAATGGATGATCAGGGTCGTGTAGATGATCGTGGTGATGGTCAGAAAGTCGCACGGCGACTGTGCACGTGCACGGTGTCGCGTTCGTATCAGTAAGTTTTGGGAAGTCTGGGGTAATTGGGTTGAAGTAGGGAAAGTGGACTCGAGTTTCACTCGAGTGGTTTCTGCGTCTTGCTCGAAGCTTTGGGGTATGGGACTCGAAGTAGATGATGTCCTGTCTCAGGTTTATTTAGTTATGTACTCGGTTTAAAACAACAACAGGTTTAAACTTAAAACCAAATATTCCAGGTTTTCAAAGCAACCAGAAATTGAAGTTTTAAAACAAATTAATTGTGTTAACTAAGGAAATGTTTAACAAGTTTCACGATTGGAAACTTTAAAGTTAACTGTTTAAGAATTGTTTTGGGTTATATTATTATGTATTAAGTCGATTATGTTATTTAATCTCAAATTATTTTGCAAAAATGATGAGGTCAAAAAAGTGATTAAGGTGTGTGGTATTAAACTATTAAGAAGATTTCAAAAGATATTTGTATAAACTAATTTCTAAGCATTTAATTAAATAAGATTTAACTAATGAGATAAAGTCATTAATTAAGATAGTTAATTAAAGGATAATTAATTAATTTATGTGATTAATTAAAGGTTAATTGATTTATAAATTAGGGAAAATAAATTAATTAAGTTTAATTAATGATAAGTAATTAAAAAGTAATTAATTAATTAAAGATAATTACTAAATGAAAGTAATTAAGATGAATTAATTAATAACTCAAGTTTAATTTAATAAGTGTCTAAAGGTTAATTAGTTTGAAGAATAATTAATTTATGTGATTAATTTATAAAGGTAATTGAATTGAAAATAATTTATTAATTGAAAGTTAATTAATGTACAAAAGTGATTAAGGGACGATTATTAAATATGAATTAATTAATTATTTATTGTAATTAATTAAAGATAATTACTTTGTGTAATTGAATAAAAGCTAATTACTTAGTGAAATTAATAAAGAATAATTAATCAAAAAGATTTGTAATTTATCAATGTTGATTAACCAGGATTTATAATTCAGAAGAAATTAATCTGATTTGAATTAATCAGATAATTTATTGATCTTACTTATGGATGCAGATTATATTGGATGATTTGAATTGTTTGATATCCCTGATTGTGATACTTTGTGATATATCCTGATTATGTTATGTTTTGTGCTTAGCTGTGATTTCTGTTTTCTGTGATATATTACTATGTGAATGTGGAAACCTTTTGACCCGTAAAACGGCACTTGAATTTAGATGCGACAGGGAGTCGGATTTCAGTTGGTTATCCGAAACCCACATCGAATTGTAATGATGAATCTTTGTAACTGATAAATTTATTTTATCTGTGAAACTGTAAATGAAGATAAGCGTTGTGGATTATACCGCTTATCGATATTGATATATCTGTGATGATTGATGTTGTTGCACTATTGTGTGTAAAACCCCTGGACCACACTGATACACACACAAATATGGATTTCACGTGGAAATCGGTTAAGTCACAGATAATTTAAATCTGATGTTTTTGAAATTGAAATTTTAATTTCAATTGATTTTGAAATTGGAAATTTGGGTTTAAAATGAAAAGCTTTCGAAATGGAATTTCAAAGATAAAAGTTATTTTGAATAACTTAATCGAGTTGTGAAAATTTAAATAATTTGATTTAAATTTGAATTCAAGTTTGAAATTAAATCTATGATTTGGGAACTAGGGTTTAAAAAAGGCTGTTCAACTTATTAATGTGTTTATATGAATTTAAACCATTTTAAAAGTAAAATTTTGAGAATTTGATTTTAACCCAAGAAGAACCTTAACTCGTATGAATGAATCAGATTTCAAAAATGAAAACTGTTTTGTTTTAAAAGAATTAAAAGCTTTCAGATAAGAAATGAAATTCCAGTTTAAATTAAAGGAATTTCAAGATTGAATTGAAAAATGGATTTTCCAAACTATGAATGAATTCTGTTAGAAAGCTATGGATTGAATCTGTTTATTTTTAAACAGATTTAAAATGATGATTTGTTTAGACCATTTGAAATGGAATTGTTTTGAAAGCTATCAGTTAAATCTTGATTTAAAGATTTAACGAGTTAATCAAATTGAAATGGAAATCGATTTGGAAAATCTGTGAATGAATCTTTTGTTTAAAAGATTAAAATGTGGAAAATTGTTTAAACCGTTGAAGGTTGTTAAATGAATCTTTTTGTTTAAAGATTTGAAAATGGTAATTTGTTAAACCATTTGGAAAGGAAATTTGGGTTTAAGTTGTGACTTAATTGAAATCCCAATATCCATAAGTTTTTAAAATATTGCGCACATTATTCGGTTTAGCCGGGAGAGGACCTTAGTGTCATATAACCCATTCCGAATAATGAAACGTCGTATATGGATGGCATTTGAAGACCGGTGTTGAAGACCGGATATTTTTCGAAAATGAAAGGACAACCTGTCGAATGTCTCTGCACTGAGTCGCGCCGGTATAGAGATTTATATCACTCTTTTGTGATGGGAAGTCCGGACGTGATTGAAAATTATCCGGATTTGCAAGGGCTTCGTGAGAAGTGCCTTCGGTTCTGTTCGAACCCGGAACAGACTTGTATGGATACATGTCTGACATTACACTTTGAGATATAAAGCCGATTTCTTTCAAATACATTTCTGTTTGGTGGCGGAGAATTTATTCTCTTAGCTTAACACCCTTCTCTGAGACGTACGAGCTCAGAGGTGATGTAGTTGAAGTTATCAGCGATATATCCCAATTTGGTAATGTGGCATGCTGAGTGTTGCTGTGTGATGATCAGTGTTTGATCATTTGTGATATGATCGTTTGGTTGATCATTTATCTTTGTGATCATAGGTTGATCATCTGTTGACCCAAAGCGTGGCTTTTTGAAAAAGCGTAGCTTTGTGGACGAGACTTCGTCAGGGCCTCACAACCCGGAAATGGTCGAAACAGGAATGTTGCGGCAAGGTTATGAGGGTCGCGCCCTTTAGGGTATGTCATTTCCTTCTGGAAAGGGGTGGTATTATGGTATGGAGCCCTGATACTTACTCATGTGGATACACTTTCTTTATGATGTGTGATGTTGGTTACCGAGGCCTCGGATAAAGGTCCCAAAGGACCGGGTGATGACATATTCGTGAGTTACCTGTTACAGGGGTAACCCGGCCTTGTTGGCAGAGAGCAGTTTGTCTCTCGGGACGTCCCGCCAGAGGCGATCCCATGCGGCGGAAGGAAGTTCCTTAGCCTGACCATTTGTTGGAAATCCATTTCTCCAATACGGCACTTGTACGGTTTTAGTTGTAGAACCTGCCATCTACTTATGGTGGCGCCCCACTGTTTGGATGGTAGCTATAGTAGGCATAGTTCGAAATGTCTATGCTGGCTAAGATTGATATTATACTTTCGAAATGTTTTCTGCACTATGCACTAATAATAATATCAAGATGATTTTACGTAGTAAGCATCTTTGACTATCATAAGAAGAAATCTCCTCCAATTCTGCGTTTGCATTGTGTGTGTGGCGGGAGGTCTTATGGTAGTTTCATTTTCCAAAAGCATTGCGAATTTACTTTAAAATTCTCTGTTATTTGTTTTAAAGATAAACTGTTTTTGTTGCTCACACCAGTCCCATGACTGATCCGGAGTTTATTGTTCCCTTCCTAAACTCTGGGTGCTCATAATTTTCCACACGAGCAGTCTAGAGTTGGGTTTTTTTTCAGATATTCAGGTTTAGTAGATTATCTGGACCTAGTTCAGTTCTTGGAGTTCATGGACTGACGTTGCTTTTCTTGGAGCATTCTATTGGAGATATTCTACCTGCTGCTGATGTTATCATTTTCTTTTCCGCTGCTATTTCTTGTATCTCTGATATTTGTTGTATCATTTCTGATGTATATTGATATTCATTGTATCACTCTGTTGTATCAGATATTATATATCAATGTATTATTGTTTTCTTCCGCTGTGTTATTTACTTAATTGTGTTATAGCTCCGGCGAATCGGATTTGAACGGTCGAATCTGCGGCATTCTAGTACAATGTGAAGTACGGATGTTGATTTTCGAACGGGCAAAACCCGATACGTTACATAATCCCGCGTTGGTTGCAGTTCCTTTCGAAACCTGACATATATGACATCGCTCCACAAACCTCTCCACCTCTTTCCTCATCGATGGCCAAAAGTAAGATTGTGAAATTAACTGTAATGTACGGTCTCTCCCAACATGTCCTTCTTCATGTAGCTCTTTTACAATCTTCATTCTCAAACTACAATTAGGTATGCACAATCGATTTCCTTTGAACAGAAAACCGTCTACCATCATAAACTCATCCGTCTTCCCCTCCTTAACTTTATCAACAAACTTTGCAAAGTAAGGATCATCGACAAATAATTCTGGCAACATATCAAATCCTGTTACTGCAACTTTCATCGTAGTTAACAAGTGATTCCTTCGGCTCAAAGCATCAGCCGCACGATTCGTCACTCTTGACTTGTGTTTAACAACAAAAGTAAACTGTTGCATATATGCAATCCATGATGCATGTCTCGCTGAAATCTTGTCTTGCCCTTGTAAATGCTTCAATGCCTCATGATCAGTGTAAAGAACAAACTCTTTCTGAAATAGATAATGTCTCCAGTGTTTAATAGCTTGCACCACAGCATAAAACTCCACATCATATGTACTGTATCTCATCTTTGCTCCTGATAACTTCTCACTGAAATATGCAATAGGACGTCCCCTCTGACTCAACACTCCTCCAATCCCAACCTTGGATGCATCAGTGTGTAGTTCAAACACTAGCTGAAAATCTGGTAATATTAGAATTGGTGCAGACGTTAAGAGTTCTTTGATTCGATCAAAAGCAACCCCGGCTTCCTTCGTCCATGCAAACTGTTTACCCTTCATACAATCACTCACAGGCGCCATCACATTACTAAAGTGTGGAATAAACCTTCGATAAAATGAAGCCAACCCGTGAAAACTACGAACTTCCGTTATCGTCTTGGGTTGCGGCCAATCTCCGATGGCTTCGACTTTACTTTGGTTAACCTGTATTCCTTCTTCCGACACAACATACCCCAGAAATAAAACACTCCTCGCCATAAAAACACACTTCTTTGTAGCAGCATAGAATTGTTCTTCACGAAGAATAATTAACACTTTCTTCAAATGTTGAACATGCTCTTCTGTACTAGCACTGTAGATCAGAATATCATCAAAGTAAACCACCACAAATTTCCCAATGTATGGCCTGAAAATTTGGTTCATCACCCTCATGAATGTACTTGGTGCATTCGATAGACCAAACGGCATTACCAGCCATTCATACAATCCTTCCCTCGTCTTGAACGTTGTCTTCCATTCGTCCCTTGGTCTAATGCGAATCTGATGATAACCGCTCTTTAAGTCAATCTTAGAAAAGATTACAGACCCACTGATTTGATCCAATAAATCATCAAGCCTCGGCATCGGAAATCTGTATCTGACTGTGATCTTATTCAATGCTCGACTGTCTGTGCACATCCTCCATGTTCCATCCTTTTTGGGTACCAATAAAGCTGGTACAGCACAAGGACTTAAACTCTCATGCACACGCCCCTGTTCAAGCAATTCTTCCACTTGCCTCCTCAATTCTTCATGTTCCTTTGGACTCATTCGATAATGTGGTCTGTGTGGCAACACAGCACTTGGAACAAGATCTATCTGATGTTGTATATCCCTCAACGGTGGCAACTCCGTTGGTAACTCCTCTGGAAATACATCGTCAAATTCTTTCAAAACTGGCTTCGCTTCTTCCGGAATTTCAACCTCTTTACTGCTCTCTCGCCCAATCAACAAAAACACTTCAGGCTCCTCCTCTACTTCCTTCACAAACTCCTTCAAAGATAACAAAGTTTTAAGCTCTTCAATCTCCTCCAACTTGTTTTCCTCCTGTTGTCGCTTCTTTGGAACTAGAGTAATCTTTGTGCCTTCAAACATGAAACTGTAACTGTTGGTACGCCCATCATGTTGCACCGCCCTATCATACTGCCACGGTCTCCCCAGCAACAAATGACAGACATCCATATCTACCACATCGCACCAGATTTCGTCTTTATATTTCTTCCCAATTGAAAACTTCACACAAGCCCTTCGTCCAACTTTCACTTCCCCGCCTTTCCTCAACCAAGCTAGCTTGTACGGTTTCGGATGTTTCTCAGTCTTCAACGCCAACTTCCTCACAGCTTCTGAAGAAATTATATTATCACAGCTTCCAGCATCAATAACAAATTTGCAAACCTTCCCCAGAATGGTACATGTTGACTGAAAAATATTGCTCCTTAACCAACTACAATCCTCCTCTTGCTTTGGTGTTAAACGGGACCTCTTCATCATTAGATTATAACCTTCGTCTCCCGACACTTCTTCTTCCTCCTCATCAGGTGGTGAATTGGAACATTCAGCTTCTTCATCCTCATCCTCAACCTCTGCTATCATAGCTCTCTTCTTCGGCTTTGGACATTCGCTACTTTTGTGGCTCATTTCTTGGCAATTATAACACTTGAAACCATTATTGACTTTCGCCTTCCCAATCTCATTCACAACTGGTTTTGCAACAACTTTTGAAACATTAGAACTTCCACTAACACCCTTCACTTGATTATTGGAATTTGTAAACACACCACCTCCTCGTCATCCCTGTTTCTCCCAAGCCAACGCTTTCTAATGTGCTTCCGCTACAGATCTGGGATCAAACATGTTAACCATATCCTGAATCTGCATTCGCAATCCCCCAATGAATCTAGATGTCAGCTGCTCTTCCGTTTCCATAATATCATTCCTCGCAATAAGCTGATAAAACTCATCTGCGTAATCATTAACATTCTTTGTGCCCTGCCTCAAATTATGCAAACGTTGATACATCAAAGATTGATAATTGTAAAGTAAGAACGTTGCTTTCATCAATTTCTTCATCTTCTCCATAGATTCAACTTTTGACTTTCCCATCCGTTCACGTGTAAGTTTGGTTTGCTGCCACCATGCCAAAGCTCTACCCCTCAACCTTGTAGCAACCAACTTCACTCTACGATGTTCTGGAACTTCCTTGAAGTCAAAAATCTCCTCAACATTAGCCACCCAATCTAAAAACTCCTCTGCTTGCATACCACCTTTGAATTCAGGAATTTTAGTCTTCATCCCCGACTCCCACTTGTGATCATACTCAGAGTGATTTCTTCCTTGTCCTCGTCCTTGTCCTCGAACACTACCACCATCATACTCCTCTTCACAATCAGATGTATATCGATGTCGATCCTGACCACCAACATCTCTACTCCCTTCGCGTCTTCCTCCAACATCCCTTCTATCTACATTCCTCCGATTACGATCATTCACGTTCCTCCCACGCCTTTGATCATCATCAACACTTCTGTCTCGATTGGAATGTGGCGAGACTCTACTTCCCCCATGATTAGATTCAGGTGATACCCTTCTCCGATTCTGATTCATCTCTAACATCATCTTCTCTAACCGACCAATTCCTTCGTTAAGCTTTTCGCTAAAGTTTTCATTGATTCTTTGCTCCATCTCATCAGCTTCTTCTCTTCGATACAATGCTTCTACGTTTTGGTGACGATTAGCTCTTCTCGGCGGCATGATTTGAAACTTTACAAACTCTCCAATTCTCGGCTTTGACTTTCAAAGTGATGTACACGGCCTTCCTTGCTTCCCTTAGCTCAGCCGAAACTCTAACTTGCTCACTCAAATTCAAACACAATTCGAACTTTGATCCAAAATGAAATGGATCAAAAACTTCCACTTTGTTGCAACTTTGCGATGAACACGATGAACACAACTTCTCCAAATGAGGCAAGTTTGATCTCCAACACTTCTACTAAGCTCGGACAACTTCCCTTCTTGCTCTCGGCCGTGATTAATAACCTCAAATCTTCACTTCGATTCAAACTTCTTCAAGATGATTGGCTCCAAGTCTCGATTTAGCTATGATTGGCTAAACAAGCTCTGATACCAAAAACTGACGCAGCGGATTAATCAAAAACAATGTAGATCGATGAATGTAGTAATCGATGGATTGGTAGATACTGAAATGCCCAAATTCGTTGATCCGAAGATACCGAATTCTAGCTATCCCGAACTCGTTGATCGCGCACGATACCAGGTTCAAAGATCTGCGATTCTTCACACGTTGATCTAGCGCACTAGATTCCGTGAATCGACTTCTGCAGTCGTTGAATCGAGCGCACTCGATTATCCGAAAGAGGAGATAGGAGATTACACTCAACTACCAATTTGGCGAAAGCACAAAGCTAACAAAACAAGAGTTTTATTTCAAATCAACTAAACTATTACAAATGGCACCACCGACCTATTTATAGAAGTTACAAAACAAAACAAAATCCTGTACAACT
The DNA here is from genome assembly GCA_030737815.1 of Allium fistulosum. Classification (NCBI taxonomy): domain Eukaryota; kingdom Viridiplantae; phylum Streptophyta; class Magnoliopsida; order Asparagales; family Amaryllidaceae; genus Allium; species Allium fistulosum. Next base: position 1,183,155,498 of record CM060904.1, on the reverse strand, counting down.
CTTAAGTCGGAACCGACTTATCACGAACGACTCAAAGAAATACAGACGACATACGACTTACAAACAGACGACATACGAAACAGACGACATACGACTTAACATCCTCCGCATCTTAAAGAATCAACGGCCTAGAATAAGGCGGCATAAGAATCTACGGTCTCCATCTTCAGCGACTTAACTTAGGTCGGTAACGACCTAAAAATACGTAGCGACTTATAACCTGGCGACTTACGAGTTAATTCTTCTAGGTCGTAACTCGCTTACTCTTCTTGCTTTTTGTTAAGTCGTGGACGACTTATACCTTCAGCTTCGTTAAGTCGTGAACTCAAAGTAACCTTTCCCTCTGGTTTCCAGTTAAGTCGTGGAAGACTTAAAACATTTCTTTCAAGTCGTAGTCGACTTAGGTCTTCAACACGCGCTACTACTTTGTTATCTCGTGGCGCTTCCTTAGGTCGTGTACGACTTATGTCTACTTCCTTAAGTCGTGGGTGACTTATCTCCTCACCTTCGTTAAGTCGTGGACGACTCATGCCTTCTCCCCAGTTAAGTCGGTCACGGCTTATGCCTTCTCCCTAGTTAAGTCGGTCACGACTTATGCCTTCTCCCCAGTTAAGTCGGTCACGGCTTATGCCTTCTCCCTAGTTAAGTCGGTCACGACTTATGCCTTCTCCCCAGTTAATTCGGTCGCGACTTATGCTTTGGAGACTTATAGATTGGCCTGCATCATTTCTTCATCCAAGAGATCAGATGTGATGTTGGAGGCTTGATCATCAGTGATCCTAGGCAAACTAAGTTCATTAAGGAGATTCAAATTGCATTCCTCATGGTCACTGCCTAAAAGATTTTATAATAATCCACAAAGCAATTGACAATGTCCTCATGTTGATCATAAATGTTGCCATCTATATCAGATATGTGCATAATGTTTTTCCTAAAGTTTTTACACTTAAGAGATTTATGGAAGTAAGCAAAGTTCTTGTCCCTAAGTCATCCCATTTATCCCTAGCTTTTTGCCTTATCATATTGAGCTCGGCAATTAAAGCTTGATTTAATTGATAAGTAAACTCCTGTTCTTTTATATATGCATAGATTGGTCATCCTGAGCAATAAAGAGACTATGTTGAACAATAAAAAGTTCTTTCCTCAAATTGTAAGAAAGCAAGGTCCCAGAGCCAAATTTAACCTTGCTCCAACCTTTTAATGCTAGTTTAGTAGCCTTAAGCTTTTGCTGAAGAACGTCCATATGGTTTCCTGTAATATGTTGGCTCCAAACAGCTTCCACTAAAGGAAGAAAATTATCAAAGTCAGCCTAAGCGTCATAAAACTTGGATGACGATTTAATATTTATAGATGGAAGACCCCAATCAAGGTCTAAGGGACAATGGTTAGAAACTCCAGAAAGAAGAACATGATAGATGAGGCTGCCCCATATAGACATAGCTTCAAAATTGAAAAATGCCCTGTCAAGTTTAGAAAGTGTTCTTACACCTGATCTACTCCTATTAGACCAAGTAAAATCTAGGCCAGAATAAGGAACAGAGATTAATTCAGCAGATGGAGTAGCATCATTCAAAGGTTGGACATCATTTAAAGATAAAGCCTTACCTCCTCTTCTTTCATTTGACATCATCATGCAATTAAAGTCTCCGAGAACAAGCCAGGGATCTAAAGATTTTAAAGAAGGAAGAGTGTCAAGAAATAAATTCCTACTTGCTTGAGAATTATCCGGATAAATAAATGTACACAGAAAAGATGTATCGGATACAAGGTGCTTAATCTTACAGTGAATGAAGTGCCTATGATACAATATTGAAGAAAGAGCAAAAGTATTAGAATTCCAGAGCACCAAAAGTCTACCATAAGGAGCCATGCTTAAGTTATTATCCATACTCCACCTAGAAGCAATAAGATTATAGGCTAAATAGGTTAAATCATTATTAAGTTTTGTTTCAGCAATACACAGGCTTAATATTTTCTTTGTGGATCAATTTTTTTATCTCCACTTGCTTTGATGAGAGGTGAGCTCCTTTTATGTTCCAATAGCTGATTTTATCTATCATCATGAAACTTGATTATATTCCTAAGTTTCTGTGACCTAGTAGATGGAGGAGAGTAAGTTTTGGATGAATCTGAAATAGAATTTCTAAGTGGCACCGCACTGTCTTTATCATAATTGATACCTTTGTCCAAGTCATGAGGAGTTCTTCATGAATGACAACAGGTAGATCAGGAAGAGTGAAAGATTGATTCTCATTGGGCAACCCATTATTAACTTCAAGGATAGTGTCAGAAACTGGCATTTCAGTTGAGGGGATAACTTCAGGATTGACAGTTAAATAATCAAGAGCAGGGACAGTAATAATGTTTCTTGTCCGTTGTTCCTGATCCATGATAGCCTTAGAATTAGATTCTATGATATCTGATGATTCCTGCATTTCCTTACCAACATTATCAACTTCAGTATTTGTCAATTACACTACAGTTAAATCATTTTCTTCATAAATAGTAGTTAAGACTTCAAATGAATTATTTTCCACAATAATGACATCCACTTTCCCAATATCTTCTTTCCCTTCCTGTTGTGTTTCACTTCCACCCATTTACTATTCGGCTTAGCTACATGAATATGATTAGCTCTGTCATGTATTACTCCTTGATCTTTCCTATTAATTTGATTAGCAACTGGTTGCACATCTTTAGCTTTACAAATGTGTTTACCTGCATTGAGCTTGCACACCTCTTTCAAATGTCCAAACACTTTGCAAGTAGTACAAATATCCGACTTCCAAGAATAGGAAACATCAACAAATACACTTTTTTTGAGACAGAATCAATCGCAACCTTAATTTTATCGGGCATCAATTTATTTGGAGAGACCTCTACCAGAGCTTTCGCGTAAACAAATCGTTCCTTTCGTTCAGTAGACTTATCAAAACATATCAGATTGCTTATTTCACTGCAAATCCATTTAATACTAATAAGTGACCAGTAAATAGAGGGAATGTTAGAAATCTGGACCCATACAGGTGTTGACAATTCTAAAGAGATGAATGAAATATGGTTTAGTCCCACATTGTCAAAATGAAAAATTAAATTGTGTAAATATGTAGGATCCTCATTCCCTATAATGGCCCTTAGGGTAAGGTAATTTTATACGAGAGGGAGGACTCCAATCTGATGAACACACGCTGCCCGTCCCGCCCCATCCAGAGACCCACCTTAGTAAAGAGAATTAACGAGTAATTCCGTCTACATTCATATTATTTGAATATGGCCTTGAGTATGATATAGGCTACATTCATATTATTCTATATGGTGATTTCGATTATGATTTCCTTTAACTCTTAATGAGTTCTTATGATAGATTATGATGATTTGATGTTTCTTTATGAAGTTATAAATGATATGATGAATAACATGTCGTTCCGTTGGCAACAACGGAGTGATTCTCACCCCTTTCACTTATTACTGAGATCCTTACTACTAATAAGTTCTAGCCTGCCTGACCCGTGTGTTTTTCACTCGGGTCAGACCGAGTTGTTTCAGGTATCATCTATTGGACTTAGCTTGAAGTTGATGTTGGATATTAGCTTATCTATCGCTTGAGTAGTTGATTTCTTCCGCATACTCTGATGTATTTATATTTGATTCAATGTATATGGTGTGGTCGAGTACCACATTTATTGTATTCATATTGTATTGTACTAAACATGTATTAGTATATGTATATATATGATGTTGAGTACTGTTCTGTGATGTGCTTTACATTTAGTTATTGTATTTTGTTCTGATAGATCCGTTAGCCACCTATAGTTTTAGATTAAGCATTTACTGTCTATGTCGATCCATTGAGATAGAAAAGAAAAACCATATTGCATTTATCGACGTATTCAGTAGGTGTTTAAGACAAAGTTATAGATGGTCGCCCTTAACCAGCCATATTCTCCGCTTTAGTAGACGGAATTACTCGTTAATTCTCTTTACTAAGGTGGGTCTCGGGGTGGGGCGTCACAGCATGGTCATTTTTTTTCATTTACCTCATAAGTGGTTTGACATATCTAGTACATAACCATCGCACATTATGAAGGCTAACTAAAACATTTCAGAAATAATGTAACAATATAGTGTGGAAGTAAATACAGTCACAGAACAATAAACCCAGATCAGTCATATATACACATATACATCACCATACATATCCATATAATACTATATACATATGTTGCTACAAGTAGCTAGTGCCAAAAATATACATCCCAAAATATACAAATAATACAAAGGCGGAAACCCAAAAAGGCTGATGAACAAAACCATAGTCTTATCTTCGGATTGGACAATTCGAAGTAGAATAAGCGATTATAGTATTTCATTCTCACATTTTCCTTAATCTTCCACCACTTTTCAAATGGATTAAAACACTAGAATAGGATAAGTTTTAATCTAAGAAAAAACCAACCAGTTGGTTTTGCCAATAGAGCGTACCTTCAGAGACAACTTCTTCAGGAGGAAGAATAGCATTGCCATGTTTATAAAGCTCGAAGGATCTAGGAATGTATACACCAGCATTCCTTGGTTTTGACTTAAACAGAGATGATCAGACAGAGATTTCAATCTATAGTGACGAACCAGGAGCAGAAGGAAGAGGGATACTTACAGTGGAAGGAAGAGCAGGAGAGGAGGAGTTAAGAGGAGGAGAGATTAAGGGCGGAGCATTTGGTAGGAGGAGGCGGAGAGGTAGAAGAGGACGACTTCGAGGTGATAGCAGCAACAGGGGAAGTGAGCGGTATGGTTTTGGAAGAAGAAGTGACAAGAGAAGGGATAGAAGCCGCCATTAATGAACATTTTAAAATATCTTTCCTTTCCATATATATATATATATATATATATAAGTTAATATTTTAAGATCATTTATAATAAAGATAATTTATATAATTATATGTTATAAATTATGAATGCACATGTATATTTTTCGACCATATTTGTATTTTGAAAAAATCAATTTTTTTATTAAATTCATTCAGTATTATTTAGTTTTTATTTTATTAAACAATTTCCACATGGAAATTGATAAAAAAATCTATGAAAAATTACTTTATAAAATATATAATTTTATGCATATTAAATGCGTGTGTATATACATATATACATTTATATTTATAATATATATATATATATATATGTGTGTGTGTGTGTGTATGTATGTATGTATGTATGTATGTAATTCTAGTAATATATACATATACACATATATATAGGGCAAGGATCCGCTACACCTCATTTTCCTCAAATCCCCTTGATATCAGCCATAAGTTCTAGATTAAATAATAGAGTGAAGCGGCAAGAGAGAGAAAGTATATTATTTAATTCGAAATTTGTAGCTGATTAAGGAGGATTTGGGATGTAGCAAAAATGAGGTGTAGCCATCCTTGCCCAACACACAACGAAATGACAATTTATATTTGTAATTTAACTACAAATTTTCAAATAATATATAACAATTTTATTTATTTAAAAAATCAATTTTATTTAAATATTCTTTTTAAATCATTTTCTAAATTCGAATTTTTTTAAAACCCCATAGCCGAGAGCATGTTCATGTGTATATATAAATTTATTATTATTATAACAATAGATAAAAATGGATGTGTGTGTGCGTGCGTGCGCGTGTGTGTATATACACATACATACACAAACATTCCAAATTGATAACACATATATATAATGATTTGGGATAAATGTATTTGATTTAACTGCATATGAATTATCATAATGGACTAATATGTATATAAAATGCAACTAAGGGTGTAACCTTTACTGTAGCCTAAACAATGCACCTTGAATACTGAATCTATATGACTCCTTTTGGATCTGAATCCAGTCTCTTCCAGAAAGCATTACCCAACTAAAAGATATATGCACCTTTGCACTATTTTATTTGAATTTGTGTTTTAAAGCTTGAAATAATAGAGGTAGGCTTTGGGGAGTTTGCGGCTAGAAAATGACAAGAGACAGAGGCAAAGGAGAGGACTAAAGTGAGGGACTAATCGAGTTTAAGTAGGAGAGAAACAAAAGACCTAATTTTGTATTTGGATCCAGTATTTTCTCTACCAATTCAAACCCCACTAAAATCAAATTCTATCCCTCCTTCCCACACTTTATAGCTGGCTATTCATATCCCCATATTGGGCTCCATTCCAATTCAAGCGCGATCAGATAATTCATTTTAAATCAAATTTAAACGTACATCGATATCTCATATCGATACATGTGTGTATAAAACTTTTATATACACACTATTTTCAATATTGATCAAAAAAATCAAATAAAATTTTATAATTAATATTTCACAAATATTAATTAATTTAATTAATTTATAAAAATCAATTAAATCTTGTGGAAGTCAGAACATTCAACATTTCGGTTGTGTGACTCTTAGGTGTAAATTTGGTCAGTGATTAATATTGAACAATTCGAATATTGACGTTCACACGCCACCTTAGCTATTGGTGCGACATTATGCCCAAATTTATCGGTTACATAGTTTGGTAAAGTCCAATTTTACATATTTTAAGCAGTTGTTGGTATTGGCAATTATTTACATCAACTATCTTCATTAAAATATAACATAATAGGACTTACAGAATTTGGTAATGGTCAAAATTCCAGTATCATCCATATTCAACGGTATAGTCCAAACATAAAGTACATACTTAACAGAATTGCTCTGGCCAGAGACTTTGATTTTGAGTTGATTTCAGTTGACCGTGATACTAAACTCATATAACTGAGGAAATCAATTCTCCCTTGAATGGTGTTTCACTTCCAATGCTTAAACTCAATACAACTATAGTTATTCATGGGCACCGTGCCATGATTTAACTATAATAAAAGCAAAGTTTTTCACATTGAAGCTCGACCATATTCTCAAGTCGAGAGAATTATATAATATTGCCACGTCGATATTTTTTGTTTGATCTTATTTATATCAACCATCAGAAAACTATCGAATAAGTTATTCCATAATTATCTAATAACTACCTGTACGTAACCCCTTGATGAGCCCTAATATCATGAGTAATACACTACCCAACATTTGGACAGCTTTATGTACTATAGTCTCAACGTGTAACGACCCGTATTTTTACGGATCGAAAAGTTTGTCAAAATCTGGAATTTTAGTGTTGTTGAGCCATTTCAGATTTTAGGCAAAATATGGTTAAGTTTTAGGTCGTACACGACCTAAGAGTTAAGTCGTGACCGACTTAAGGGGGTTAGACGACCTAAGGAAGTATTGGAGCGACTTAGAGGTTAGGTCTTCTTGGTTTAGGTCGTAGACGACCTAAGAGGTAGTGCGACCTAGTGTGTGAGCGACCTAAGTTTGGGAGTTGTATTGTTAGGTTGTCTAGATGACCTAAGGAGGTGAATTGGTTAAGTGCTGGTCGTTTGGAGCGACCTATAGAATTAGGAGAGCGACCTAAGGAAACTAGTAGTTAGCGACCTAATTGTTAGCGACCTAAGGGATAGCACAGTTGCTAGCGAGTTAGTGAAGTTAGGTCGTATCCTAGCTAAGAAGGATAGGTCGGCAGCGACCTAAGGTAGGAGTAGTTAGGTCGTATATCTTGTGTGTAGTTAGGTCGCTAGGCTATAAGTTGTTAGGTCGCGAGAAAACACTTATGTGTTAGGTCGCTGAGAAGTTATGTCTTAGCATTGTTAGGTCGCTAAGAAGTCGCGTCTAAGAGTTAGGTCGCGTGGTAGCTTAAAGAGTTAAGTCGTGGACTTCTAAGTTGTTAGGTCGCAAGGTTTCGCTTAAGTGTTAGGTCGTGACTTTGTTAAGTCGAGATGGTGTTAAGTCATAGGTCGCGCGAATGCGCATATGCGATAGGTCGCTGGGTTGTTGAGGCGCGTGAGTATTAGGTCGCGTAAGGACTTAGCAGTTAGGTCGCGGATGCGCGTTTGGTTAGGTCGTAGAGGCTGGGGGTTTTGTTAAGTCTTTAGGTCGGTGGGTTTTAGGTCGTAAGTCGTGGACGACCTAACTCCGAGCGACCTAGGGGAGATTTCAGCTATAAATAGGAAGGGTTTTTCTCACTTTTTGGGATCCGGATTTCGAAGCGACGAAGTGCTGCCATTTTGAGAGCTCGACTTCTACACTTCTTCACTTCTTTTCTCCACTCTAATCTAGTGCTTCCTTTCATCCAAATCGAAGATCAAGATCGAAGATCCAAGAGCTAAAGTTGAAGATCTTCATCCATTAAAGTGAGATTTCTTCGTTTGAAGCGGATTCGTGATAGATCAAGCTTGATCCTTCGCTGTCCAGATCTGAAGCGTGTTGATTTGAGGTTGTTTTGGTGATTTGGTGAGTGGTGATTATCTCTCACACGGATCCAAAGGAGTATATCGGATTGTTGGCTCGATTTGGTGTTAAAATAGTGATTTTCATGCATTTTCTTCATCCTAAGTGTAGATCCATGTAGATCCATTGTTCATGATGATTTGACAACCATTTTACTAAGTGTTAACCTATGCAAGTTCATTCATCAAGATTGTAGAGATATTTCTCATGATTTCATGCTTGTTAGACTTTCAACTCTTTAATTACGAAATTGCCATTATTGTGATAATTGTCTACTTAGATCATATTTGAATGCTTGATTGTTTGGATTAATGTTTGACTTGGTTGATTGCTATGAATTAGATGATTGATGATTTGATTTAGATCGAGGATGATTCAAAAGCTGAGAGAAAGGCTCTTGAATTGGGAAAGCTGCTTGTGGCATATGTAGTGGATGATGAAGCTCTTATGCATAGATTTGATGATGATGTTGAGATGAAGCTTTGCGAGGATGTGATGAAGCGAAGCATGATATGAAATAGTCTTGGTCTAATCCAGACGGGATCATTCCAAGCAGATTGATAACTCGGTGATATGGTTCGAGTTTGAGGATAATGGATGCTCGATAGGCGCTTGAGCTAGTATGGAAATAGTCGTCGAGGAGGATGACTAGGAGGCTTGGATAGCATCGTTGTTGAAGGTTCTAGAAGACTCAAAGCAAGGGTACGTTTGGGCAGTTGCAAAAATCCCAACGACAATGAATTGATGGTCGAGTACCCTAGGTAGTTGCGAAAATCCTTGGCACGGGCTGCGACGACGTGCGGAGTACTGTCTAGAACCGGGGTTTCCATTAGCCCTTGACGGACGGCTGAAAGAATGTGCCGGTCATTCAATTAACGGTGATATCGAAGCAATGATAACAGTGATAGCCAGAGTCATGGATGTTTGGTTGTATCGTCATTCGGTCTCAAGAGTAGTGTTTTCCGGGTGCTTATCTGATCTTGGTTTAGGCCTTGGGGGTTTGTGCTTGGAAAACATCGCCCTTGACTCGAGTGATAATTACTTTACTTTAAATTGTATGCTCTGCTATGTTTGCTTCTGCTTAGTGTGTGTCTGGGGGCTATCACTGTAGAATGAGGTTGGAGTGGGAGGGTTATATTCCTATTCCTTTTCCTTTATGCTCTTTTGGTATGTTGTTAATTAATTTACTGCTCACTAAGACAGTTGTCTGACTCAAGGCTTTATGTTTTAATTCTTATTGCCTTGGGCTGTTCGTCCATTTTGGGACGGGCAGACTAGGTAGCAGGTGACAGGTGCTGTTCTTGTTTCTCACGATGCTGATATCGAAGACGAGCTAGAGGGTTGCATATTATCTTATTACTATATGTACTGGGTGTTCCGCTGTTTGTATATTCTCTGAGTGTTGTGTAGTGAGGCTTGATGTATTGACTATTTGGATGCTTGTATTCAACTATTATGAAGTTTTTATATGATGGCATTTTATTCTGTAAAGCTTCACTATATATATGTTCTATTGTATTTTGTCCATGCGCTGTGAGTAATATGATAGACTCTGTTGTTTTTAATTTACCCTGACAATCGTCCATGGTTGCCTGGCACACCTTACAGCGCACTTTCTCTAGATTCGGTGCAGGGGTCATGGGCGGTCGTCACACAACGAATGTATCGATATCTAGTCTCGATACATCTTGATTAGGAATATCTAAAACGATGTGTTTATTATATTGTGATAAATTGCTCATGATTATAACACATTATAATTACTATCAGAAAACACATCATTTATGAATTTTCAATTAAATATACTTAAATTAAATAATTAATTAATATAACACATTATAAACAGTATATAATACAAAGAAAACACCTTTTATTTTGAATGAGAATTAACCCTAGGGCATATCCCTAACTCTATCACTATACACCCCATGTTGGAGTTGGGTCAACACGCAGCAGAAGTTATGAGTGAATTTCCAAAAAAAATCACTTATTGGATCTTTATTGGGCATATGAAGTCTAATTCATTTAGAATATTTCTAAATATTATTTAAATAAAATCTATTGTTTTACTTAAATTTATAAATTATACGGTTTTATTTAATTTATATATTGATACACACACACACGTATCATATACAAACGTATACATACGTGTATCATAAATACATACACACACACACACACACATATATATATACCTTTGTGTGTGCGCGCGCGCGCATGATTGTGCATGTGTAACATATCAAATCATGTAAGGTATAACATGCCCGTGTATGGATGTTAGGATTTTCATCGCAACAGATGTGTTAGCTCATCCAACATGTAAGTATTTGTTGTCTAAGTATATGCATGTATATAAATTATCACTTATATATAAATATTACATATATGTATATGTATGTACATGTTAAATTTGTTTAAATAATTTATGTAAATTTATAATATATTTAAATATATATGTATGTATGTGTGTATGTATATATAAAATCTTATAAGTAAAATATTAATATATATATATATATGTGTGTGTGTGTGTGCGCGCGCACGCATATTATTATAATATATCTATTTTATATAAATAAGTTATTTAAATATTAAAATAAATAATACTTTTTTAAATCATAAAAAATGTATATATTAATATAAATATAATAATAAAATAATATTTTATTTTATTTTAATATATATGCACACATAAATATATTTATAATATATAAACATATACATATTAATTAATAAAATTATTAAATTTTATTATAAAATTCTTGATCATGTGTACAACATAAGAAAATTTTATTATTATTTTCATTATTTTAATATATTTTAATTGAATATTCATTTGAAATTACATAAAATATTAAAAAACATTAATTTCAAAACTTTTTTAAAATTTTAAATTTCTAAAATCATAAATGATATTTTGAAGTTAAAAAAATACACATTTTTTTAACTCGAATTTATTTTTAAATAATTTATTTGTTTTCAACAAAATTAAATAATAATTTTTAAGAATAACAAAAATGTTTTTTATTTATTTTTTATATTCCGGCCGACAGCTTATTTGAGGTTAAACTAATTTTATAAAATTTAAAAATATTTTTTCATAACATATTTTATTGCGTTATTTATGCAGTATAATGATTTAAATACTATTATATAATAATAAGTAGTTATAAAAATTATTTCCTTAATGTCGAAAAGTACTATTACAATAAAACTTTATATACAAAATTATATGACCAATTACAACTACGGTATGATGATGTAATTAAATATAAACCATATATATGTAACTAAATTATATATATATATAATCTTGCAATTCCAATCGCACTTTTATTCTGATTGCATAAAGTTAAAGCCAGAGACTGTCGTGTCAAGACCCCTACTATAGCCCATCCCGATGTTTCTTCTGAATCCTTTTAAGAAGCTGCCCTAGAGAATCTTCAGGCCCCTCAGGCCTCTCTTTCTCTCCCAGTGGTAAATGCACCAGATCCTTCTCATTGTAAGCCTCTCCCCCGTACGCCATCCACTCCAGACTCTAACCTTTTGGACTTTGATGACCTTGATGAAGGCATTGAGTATGATTTACACCAAACTATTCTCGTCTCTATGACTGCTGATCCAACATAATTTCATGTTTTTATATCTGAAATTGATTAGACCTTAGTTTTTTTAGTAGTTGTTTCTAAGCTTTCTTAATTTATCATGTGATGTGTGTAAGTGAGTTGTATTAGCTGCTGAGGCATGTTTGCTTCACACATGTTACATTTTGTAATGTGGTATAGCCACTATAAAACCAGCTTACCCGTGCGAAATAATAATACTTTGTTTTGCCTGCAAAATTATATATATATATATATAACTTAATAAAAATTAATTATAATATATATATATTATGCTACTATACTGATTTGATGTGTATAATTTTTTTTAAATTTTAACATAAGTATATACATGCATATAACCGAATTAATTTGTGACAACATTTCTACATATCAAAATCGTCACCTAACTAACAATATAATAGTAATATATATACAATAAAATTTTATGCATAAAATTTTAAATTATAATTTGATAAAATCCATACCTATGTACCAAAGCCTTGAAGTACCCCATGAAAAGATGAACTATCCCCTTTGAAACATTTTCTGATTCAACAGATTGCTAGTCCTTAAACATTTACCTTCAGCTATCGTGTAGAGATTGCATCTGACTTGATTTGAGTTTTTGTTTTGATGATGATGCTATGGTATAATTTTGGTCAACATAGGATGGAAGAAGTGGGAACAAAAGATCTCATCTACTTAGGGTTAGGGACGATTAGATAGTGGATAGAAGAGAGAAAAGAGTGGATCTCATCTTATACTAACTCTCCCTCATCTAAGCCATCCAAAATCAAACCCCCTCATACCATAAGCAAGCCGCCTATACCATGTACATGTTGTCGAAGTAACAAGCACTACGATGGGCCTTAAACCCATTTAAGCCCATATAAAATATTACGCAATTAAATCAAATTTAATCACTTATCGATATCGTATATCGATTGATATATTTATAACTATTATAAATATATTTGTAATATTAATTTTTCAAACAATAATCAAATTTTATAATTAATATTTCATAAATATTAATTAATTTTAACTAATTAAATCGTTTGGTCAAAGGATAATTCATCGTTTCGGTTGTGTGACTCGTTAGGTGAAAATTTGGTCAACGATTAATATCGAACTTTTCGAATATGAACTTTCGCGCATCACGTAGTAGGCAGTGTGACATTTTTGCTAAATTAATCGCCTATTTGATTTCGGTAAAATCTTATTTTACTTTATTAAGCGTTACCCGTTTGTAACTTTTATTTACACTAATTCTCTTCATCCAAACTATATTACTTTGGACTTATGGAATTTGATAATGGTCAAAATTCTAATATCGTCCATACTGAACTCTATAGCCTAAATCTAAAGTCCTTGGTTCAATAATAATAATATATTAATCGTACTACTCTAGCCAGAGTCTTTGACTTTAAGTTGACTTGAGTTGGCCATTGTAACATCCTAGAATTTTATCATTTTGATTTTTGAATGTTTAATTAATTTTAAATATTTAATTGATTGGGGTTTAAAAATCTAAAAATATTATATTTAAATATACGGATTATTTAAATATTTTAATTTTGAATTAATATATTAATTGAATGGATTTAAAAGTCTTATTTAACTCCTTTTAATTAATAAACAATAATGGTGAAACCATTTTGTAGATTTATATATAATCATAAAAAGTTTGAATAAATAATAAGAAAATAAATTTGTTAATAAAATGACTTGATTTTATTGTAATATTTTTAATCGAATTCATTTGAGTTTTCCATAATTTTTAATTTGAAAATATTTAAATTATCATTTGATGATTTTCCGACAAACGTTGGTATTTTCATTATTTTTCGAAATAAGCTAACCAGTGTATATTATTATTATTTTTGGATTGTATCGTGTTTCTATGCATGACCGTATTTTTGTTTTATCGTTCGTGGTTCGTACTTGAACGAAATTCTATGTAGCGACGTGCCTGAAATTGCATAATAAAGCCAACTCAATACTTAGCTTATTCAACACATCAAACTTTTCTCACTCTTACCGTTTACTTTTTTCCCTCTCTTTCATTTTTATTCTTAGAGTAAAAGAAAAAATCAAGCTTTCACCTTCAAAAATCAAAACCAAACAAAATACTCCATGAAAAGTTACAAAATAACAATCTTTAGAATCATATTGAAGAGATCTATAATCCTATATGTGTTTGGTTGAGCTCAGTGATGTTTTGTAGTGATCAATATCATGGCCGTGGGTTGCTATAAAACTAAGGTTTGAGTTTTTTGTGAAATCTAGAGTGAATTAAGCTATGACATAAGGAGATCAGATGTTGTCGTTTTGGTGAGGTGCGATGGGAATTTGGAAGGTGCGACAGATGCATACGATCGTAAGTAATGGACCAAATCGCATTGTTCTTGGGTCAAGCAAGCTCCACCGTGTCATGTCCATCGTGAAACTTTTGTATAGAGAAAGTCGATGGAGGTGGTGCGACGTCGTTTCGCTGAGTAACGAGAGAGAAATTGAAGATAAAAGAGGGAGTTATGGTGGGTTACTCGTGTATCAGGAGTATCAGTGTGCACGAGAATGGGATTTTGGGAAGAAAGGGATTATTTTAGTTGAGGGCAATTAAATTTGTTAAGTGATTAAGTTATTTAATTAATCCCAACTCTAATAAAATGTATAACTTTTCCATATAAGGTCTAATCAAGATGCGGTCTTTTGTGATGCGCTCTTAGGAACATTAGCTACGCGTTGGAAATGGTTTCATCGAATTTGGAGCAAGTGGAATTTTGAACTAAAATCAAACAATGTGAAAGCATCAACTAGAATTTCTGTGAGTTTACTCACCTTTAAATAAATCATATGATTTCTGCGTTGCTATAGATTATTGTAGAATGTTTGGATGATAGTTCATAGTTTTAATGAAGTATAAATTAATGATAAAATTAAAGTGATTTAATTTTAATTACGTTTAACATAATTAAATCAGTTATACTTCGTTGTGATATATATTTAGCAGAATAAAACATTGTTCTGCTATAACTAAATTGAATAGATATTTTTGGATATCTATCGAGCATAATAAATCGTCGTTCTATGCTTGCAAAGTAAAAAGACTATTTTTGAAGTTAATTAATATATCGATTAATTTATAAATTATTTGTTAGCTATTGGTTGCAAATTATTGATAATAATATGTTTATTATTATTGTTTAATTGTTCATTTGAATTTGAAGTCCCGCTTGAAAAGCAGATTGTTTAAATAACCATTGTTTTGCAAGGGAGGTTTGTAGAGAGACCATAAGGGGTTTCTCGCCATTATCAATTTATTGTTATATGCATCTTACTCATATTCTTATGTTGCTTATGTTGATGTTGGTTGAAATATTTGTGATATACTTTTGATTTGTGTAAGTGTCGTTATAGCGATCATCGCTATACCGTCACTTATGAAATATCATCCCCTTAAACCTTTGTTTTGTACTAAACTTAAACTTGTATTTTTACAAAATAAATGTTTAGTCATGTTTTTGCAACTTGAAAGTTGTTTAAACTATATTTCCAAGTATTTTAGAATTTTGAAAATGAAGGACAAATGTTGATTAAAATTTATAAAAGGAGTTATAAATTTGATTAATTATCTTTCGGGATAATTAACGTTGTTTTAAATTTATAAAGAGATTACAAACTCGATTAATTATCTTTTGAGATAATTAATATCGTTTTAAATTTATAAAAGATTATAAATTGGATTTAATTATCTTTCGGGATAATTAATGTTGTTTAAATTCTTAAAGGTTATTTACCACAAATATTTTGTAAATTCTTTTCAAATGAGTTTGTATGGATTGTTTGATTTTGTTCCGACTTGTGTCCATTTTTTCATCTACGGATGTTGTTCTTGTAAGGTAAAAACTCATTCCGTGTTTAGCGGCATGGTCTCAAAGAATTGTTATATGTTCACCATATTACTTGAGTTTTCTCACGCTAGTTTTTCCAGACTGATCTTGGTGTTATTTTTTTATAATGCTCGGGTCAGATCGAGTATTTATTTTAAGTTGTCGGTGGTGGGACATGGAGCTCATGGAGTAGAGCTAGATGTTCATCTTCCGTAGTATTTTTATTTTCCACTGTATTATTATATATACCCATTAGTAACTATAAGGTCAGGAAGTTATAACTGTCCAAGCTGATGAGGTTTGTTCTTAACTCTAAAATACCATGTATTTTAGAGTGATAGCTTTTGCTATCTTTTTTATATTATATATCGTCGTTCCTGCAATTGCTAGAGTGACAGCTTGATAGGGAGCTCTCACATTATGAACTATGTGATGAAGCTTTGTCTCTCATCCCTACACATCCTTTTACAGGTTGATTGGAAGTCGAGAGGCTGGCCATAAAATCAAGAACGAGGTTACCATTTGTAGTCACTTCCAAGGAAGGAGAACATTACATTTGGTATCAGAACTGAAGGTTAAGCGAGAACCTTGGCTTCTATAGGGTAAACTCATTAGAGATAGGTAAGTGACACCCTAGAATGAGTTGAGAGTATTATATATACGAGAGCTTATTTGTTATTGCTATAAAAAATGTATTGTGTTGATTGGTCTATTGAGTTGTTTATGAATTCTGGTCAAGACGTGGGATGCCACAATGTTGACAGGGATTTCCAAACACTCGAACAAGGCAAACAGACATGATATTGACTTTTGAAAAGTTGGTAAATGAAATATTTTACCAAGGATTATATATTTTATATGTATAAAGGAATAACGTTTGAATTGATATAGTTATTTATGTTGTGTTTGTTTGTTTGAAAATGATAATATTTATTTATTTTAATAATTGTTTGATTTGTCATGCTTGGATAGTTTAGGATCATTAACTATTATTTATTGATTTTTAATTTATGCTTGACTGGTTTATGAGCATTTATTGATAATTATAAGTACATTAAAATGATCCTCTTGCGAATTAAGTTTTACAATTTGACCATATGGTGTTCGGAGAAATTCTTAAGTTAAAAGTCATCTTTTAATAATGTTGAGTTAAAAGTAAACTTTTCATAAAAGCTGTTTAATATAATCTAAATGGGAAGATAAGACATTTAAAGGATAAATATTTGTGAAAAGTTTATTATAATAAAGGAAAAGTTATTATACTACAAGTGGTTTTAAAAGTGCATTTTATATGAATATGACATATAAAATAAGTTATATGATTTTAAAAAGGTATTTTACAAGTAAAAAGAGTTTTTGAGAATTTAAATCCCAGTATTGCTTGAAATGATTTCAAAATGATTTCTAGAAAAGTAATGGTGGAATTTCTTGGAAGTATTTACAAGTCTACATATTTCAAAGAGAATTCTTATGAAAGATACATTTTCTTGGATAGTTCGGCGAAAACATCTTGATTAGTTTTGTGGTAATCTAAATATCCTTCTAAGTGACGATCGAATATTTGCTTAAGCGAACGTTGTAGTGTACTTAGTATATTATTTTCTTTATTATTGTGTGATCAAAATGATTTTAAATCCAAACGAACCCAAAGCGAGTGTTAGTGAATAATTTGTTAAAATTATTCTATATATATAGAAAAATATGTAGTATGATTTTCAAAGGGATTTTGAAATAAAAACCGGGTATTTAGTCTTAAGTTTCCTTAAAGGAAATCGATTTAAAATAAATGTTATTTTGAAAAATAATTTGATAAATGAAAATTTTAAACTCTTGGATAGAAAAGAGATAATTTAACTTAAGTTTGGTTAAATGTGTTAAATTGGATAGGAAGGTTTTAATAAGCATTGTTTTATTAAAACCGTAGTTTTGTTGATACATCAAATTGTGTAAACTATTTGATGTTATTGGGCCAACCCGTAAACATTTTTCCTTAGAACACTTTATGGTAAAGTGGTCAAAAGGTTGACTTAGTTTTAAGACCCATAGTTTGTTTGGGCCTCCATTTGAATTTTGAAAAATAAAAATAAAAAGAAAAACAAAAACAAATAATGAATAAATTAAATTAAATTAACATTTTGTTTATACTCTTAGGATGTAAAAGAGCATTATACAAGTAAATAATAGTAGAGTAAGTTTTAATTTAATATTTTATAAAGTTGTGTCTTTATAAAATGTTTATAAAATCAAGTGGAAATTTATGCAATAATTCATAAATAATTTTAATATTGAATGAAATACTATAAATGAAAATAAAAATAATTTAGGAAGAGATTGGTGTAATTAAGAAACCAATCGGATTAATTATATAAGTTATACGTAGACTATTTTATTCGCACGGTTCTTGACCTAGGATTCGAATGAATAACTTCGGGGTGATTCACACTAGTCCGGAAAAGGGTTTCTCACTTGATCCTTGTCAGAAAACACTTGATTCAGATTCTTGATACGATACTGAGGTTTTCTATCATAGTATGGCTATATAAGGAGAATTGAGGTTTCTAATTAAGGAATTTGATCAGAGTCCGCAATAGGGTGTTCGAGTGAGCGATACTAGTTCGGAAGTGAAGTCTATGTATCAAAGCGAGTGGTTGGACAAAATATTGCGCGCGAATGATTTATGTACATCTTAAGGGCTTAAGTATATTAATGTGTTTTGTTGTGTAGCTTAGGAAAGTTTGAGGAGTTACTTTCAATTTTGTTTAAGGGAGCTTAGGTAATTTTCTAAGCAATAACCAAAGGCTGATGAGCGTAATGGTATGCTTAGGAAATTATATTATCTATATCCTTGGACGATTGAGAAAGTTGTAAACCTAAGAAAAATTCTAAATTTTGTTTGTTAGTCATTTAACATTTTAAATGATGATTATGTGTCGGTGTATTCCTTTATGGAATATGATTTGATTGATAGTGTAATCTTATAGACTACGGTTTATAAATTTGTTGTTTATTAGGACTTAAATCCTAATGCTTTTGAAAAATGATTTTGAAAGAATTTGAGAAAGAAATAATAATATTATAATTTTTAAAAATTTTGTGAAGTATTATCATTTCAAGATATTTGAAAGAAGTTTTTGTGACATGATTTTCCAAATATTTTTTGTTATGACTAAAATTAGGAAATTGGGGGTTTTCTAATTTGGAAGACCCGTCAGGTATATTTGTTTACTTTAATTGTTGTTTTAGGAGGAAAGGAAATACCACTAGATGCTCCATATTATTTTGATTCTAGAGTTATACCATGCTTCGGTAAGAGGAGACCCCTCCTTGTCATAATTGATTTTGGTTCTGATTTATTTTTTTGGTGGAATTTGGAAAAAAAATTGAATATAAAATCCTGGGCATTTAATTCTAAATTTATCTTTTGAAAAAATTGGAGGCTTAGTATTTTATTTCAGAGTATTCTATGTACTTTTGTTGCATATGGTTGTTATATTGCTTTTGGTTGCATGCGGCTTATATCACACTAAGGTTATATCATTATTATATGTTGCATCGTATTTCCTTGTTGCATATGGTTATTATATTGTTTATGTTGTTATTGCTCTTTTGTCGGCATGATTCTCTTTTGAATTTTGTAAGTGCAAGATACATACTGGAAAACAAGAGATTATTATTTGATTTCCTACGCACCTTCATTCGTATCGAGATAGTAAGTTGCTTGCAAAAATAAAAATCAAACGCAAAAGAGGTATGTAGTAGATTTAGAAATTAGTATTTTGATTGATGATTTTATACCTCAGATATGGGAGGCTGCCTGGCTTTTGTTGTCTTTACTGAATTGGACTAGTTATGGTGAGTTATAGTTTTTTCGGATCAACCGTGCAAAGGAGGCAATGCCTAAATTTTCCGTAACATAAAGGACGTTAAAAGTTTAATAACACATTTTAATTAATAAGTTTTTAAACCTTAAGCGTTTTGAGGCATTTTATTCCTTTGGGAATTTCAAGGATGAAATTCTTTTAAGAAGGAGAGAATGTAACATCCCAAAATTTTATAGTTTTGATTTCTGAATATTTAATTAATTTTAAATATTTAAATAATTGGTGTTTTAAAATCTAAATAACTTATATTTAAATATAAGGATTATTTAAATATTTGAATTATAAATTAAAATATTAATTAAATGGATTAATAGTATTATTTAACTCATTTTAATTAATAAACAATAATGGTGAAATCCTTTTGTAAATTTATTTACAATAGTAAATAGTTCGAATAAATAACAAGAAAATAAATTTATTAATAAAATGACTTGATTTTATTGTAGTATTTTAATTGAATTTAATTGATTTTTCCATAACTTTTAATTTGGAAAATATTTAAATTATCATTTGACGATTTTTTGGTGTTAACAAGATTTCTTGTCAACACCCTAGAATTATACTAAGGAATGAGAAATATCCTTTTGGCAAGTAAAGCAGAACAGAAAGAATGAGTCCTTTTTGAATTTCCTCTTAGATAGGCTTTGATAAGCTAGAATTACTCAAGTCGACCTTTCGATTGTGTCGAAAGGGTTGGTTTTCGTGCTTAATGACCTTACGACTTGGTTGAGATAATGTGGATCTTCCTTCGACAGCTTTCCTTTCGATTCTGTTGTGATACCTTGTATAAGATTCCTTTTTGTTGGGTTCGACCTTGTCGGAAGCCTTGGTGGTTAGATAGCTTGGACTTAGGTTTAGGATTAAAAGTGGGGGTTTCGGCCCTATCGAAAGCCATGAGCTCGCCCTTCTTGTATTTGAATTGGTAATCTCAAGTTACATCCACAATTGGATTCGACCTTGTCGAAAGCTTGGTCTTTGAGTTCCTTATGTTAATTGTGGGTTTTGGTGAGTTGTGACCTAATTTCGACCTTGTTGAAGGCTATGACTCAAGAGAAGATAGCTTAAGACTAGCAACTGAAGTAGTTAAAGTTTGCAGGGTTTCGACTTCGACAAAAGTGGCCTTTTGATGCAGGCGAAACTTGAAATATAAGAATGAAACTGACAAAAATCTTGATGAAATTGTAAAGTAATCTAAAGTATATGAAACTTCCCCTTCGTAAGCAAAGGATGACATTATTGCTTTAAATCCCCAAATCAATTTACAAATTAGGGTTACAGCACTTTACTTTAGATATAAAAGTTGAGAATGAAAAGAATCGAATCCCGAAAACGTGACCCCTTGGGTCTTATTTATAGATGCGGGTCAGCACCTTTCGACCCTGATGCTTTCGACTAGGTCGAAAGGTGGCTGCCGTGAGACTTAAGCATGTTGTCGCCTTTGTCAAAAGGTATGGTGGCACTCCCCTTCTTTGAGTTGTCTTGTAAGTGCCTCTGACTCTGTCGATAGCCTTTGCTCATTGGTTTCAATGATGTTGGTTTCGCATGTGCTCTTGTTTCTGATTTGATGCGAGAACCCTTCCTAGGCCACACTGGTTTCGACCAATTCGAAAGGCTTACTATACCTTTCGAAGGGGTTGCTTAAGATAAGACTTGCTTTCCAGCAGTTTGAATGAAGGCGAAACCATTGGTTTCAAATGGTTCGGCATAAGTTCAAAAGAGATATTCTTCATTGTCTTCGAAAGGAGTGGCTTCGACTTAATCGAAAGGTCTTCATCTAGTCGAAAGGTTGTAAATGAAGGTGGAAGGGTTCTTTCGACTCCTTCATCTTCTTCAAAAGTTAAGTATCCTCTGGATATTGATTGGAGGAACCTTCCGAAACCTTAGAAAGGTCATGTTGCTTCCTGACTTTGATGGCAGCATCCCTTCGACTCTTTCGAAAGGCTTAGCTAGAGCTCTTCTCTCTTGTTCTTTGCTTAGAGAGGTCTCGACTTAGTCAAAAGTTGATTTTCTGGGGTAACATTTGCCCCCCCCCCCCCCCCCGCGAAGGGATGCACTTGACTTTCCAAGTCAACTTTGCCGAAACCTAGAAGCTTCCCACCTCTTGGTCTTCTCGCGTGGATCTGGGCCATCTATTTAAATTTGATCCAACGGTTGATAATTCTGGGCGGCTTTTCTTATAAAGTACGCTTCCCTTTTTCTTCCTCTTTTACTTTTTTGCAATCAAAATTTCAAGCACGAGTAAAAGAATTCTATAGATTCTCAAACTTTTTATTTTCTTCCAGAAATCAAAGTAATCATCAATTCTAATTCGTAAGTTTGAATTCAACTCTGTTTTGCTATTCTTTCTTCTTTGTACATATTTTAGTCAATTTTTATTTCAGATTTCAAAATTAAAATTCGATTTTGAAATGTCCGACTCTCGATTTTTTGTGAGTAGATTTGGATTGATTTACTGAGAAAGCTCTCCTAATTCAGTTTCAGTAATTAACAGAGCTTTCTTCTCATTTATAATGTTGGAATTGACAGTGGTTGATATTGAAATCTATCCCCTTATCTGGTTTGGATTATCATTTCAAAATTTACTATTTTTGTTCTTCATTAGTAAATCTGGGTTCCCAGTTTGATATTACTTTTTATACTTTTGAATTTGATAAAGTTTGATCTCTGTTAAAATCCATTTTCCTAACAAGTTTAATTTGTTTATTTTAAGAAACTTTAGAACCTTGGATTTGCAATCGAGTTTGGGGAAGATGGTGGAACCGGTTTCCTTGACCCGGAAGTTTCAAATGCACAGATGAAAAATTGGCACCATAAAATAACCCTTCTACCCTTTCGAAAGAGATTGAGGTGGAAATATTGGATTTGCTTCTTTAGCCTCTTTCGATGGGGTTGTAAAGCGTTGTGGTGTTAATTTGATCAACTTTATCAAAAGGGTATGTAGCTAAGTAGAGTGTACCTACCCCTTCGATAGCAAAACATTTCGACTTAGTCGAAACCTTTTGTTTCGATTGCAATCCATTTTCCTTAGTTGACTTTAGGAACCATCATAAGACCCCTTCGACACCACTTTAATCCACTGAGTCAAAACCCTCTAGAGCTGTTTTTGTCTAGCATTGTCGAAACGTCCTAAGTGCATATAAGTTTAACTTAGAACCTTTCGACTTAATGGGTATGTTAGGTTTCGAAAAAATTTATATTTTTCTTAGGAAATCTAAGTTATTGGTTTCGTCAGTGTCGAAGGGTCTTGTTACTTGGCTTATGAAATGTTTGTAGTGTAAGTTTTTACTCAAGTTCTTAGGTTAACCTTAACTTCCTCCTTTTAATAATTGGGTTTCTGCAGAGCTTTCGACACTGTCGAAAAGTGCTAATTTGAACAAATATCTTGGCTTGTCCTTTCGACCTTGTCGATTGCTCAAAGAATATTTTATTTAGGCTTCTAACAATTTCAAGATATGCTTGCTAAGTGTTGATGTTGTTTTCCTTTCGACTCTACCGAAAGCCTAATGTTTTTGACTTTTAACTTAAACTTTTACAAAAATTTTGAAATTTCAAATTTGGGTAATGTTTAAATTATCTTAGTAGGTTTCTTGACTAACTCTTAAAGAAATACTATGCCCATACCAAACTTGAAAATTTTAACTGAAACATTTTCACCTAGCAGAGACATGAGTTCCCCAAAGAAATTTGAAGCTACTTCAAAGCGCTCTCTGATATCCACTCAAGAAGAAGTGGATGCTATTCTCAACGACTTTGGAATCTCTGGAGTAGAAGTCATTCCTCCTACAGAGATTGACACTATCAGCAGCCCTCCTGATGGGTTCTTTTCCTACATCGCTATACACATATGGCATGGAGGGTTTCTTCCATTTCCGGACTTCCTATCTATGTTCTTGACTTATCTTGGAATTGTCTCCAATTCAGCTATCTCCGAATGTATACACCTATCTTCTCTCTTTGGAGTTGTTGGTGCTTGAATCTGGCATCCCTTCCCTAAATGAAGAAGTATTGAACTACTTGACTCGATTAGTCAAACTTAGCGCTCTTAACCATCAGATTTTCAGACCTAACCCCCTCAAGAAGCTTATATCGGATGGGGTCAACAAATTTAAAGACTGGGAAAATCAGTTTTTCTTCATTCGGTGTTTCCCAAATATTAGTGGGACCTTCTCTTCTCTCCGTAAGTTTAAATTTTCACAATCTTTCTCCTGTTTTATTACTTTTCGTGTCTAATCTTTATCTTATACCAAGCTCTCCTGCAAAGGAACTAAACGAAGCAGATAAGAGAACCGTGGAATCGATTATCGCAGCTTCCGCTAAAATTGGGAATCGACTAAAGCTGCTGATACCCTCAAACTTGAGGAAACATTGCCTTCTTCTCCCTGGCTAAAGGGTTTTGGGACTACCCCCTTTGATCCAACATACTTCAAAAGGAAAGCGCTTTCTTGCCTTGGGAGATGTTGATCACTTTTCCCTTATGTCGCCTATCTGTGCAGACCATTTCGGTAAGTTATAGGCCAAGTACTTATTTTCTATCTCTATTGCTTCCTGAATTATCTTGCTGACTTTTATTGCACTCGAACTTTTCCAGCTACTTCTCAAGTCACTGTGCCCGTTAGCGGTGCTGGCCCTCTTCCTTCAACTTCCGAAGTGTCATCAATTATATAATCATTTGCTAAATCCAAGAAATCTTTTAAGAAGAAGTTGATAGAACCATCTGAAGCAGAGCCTCCATAGAAGGTTGCAAAAATTGTTGATATTGAGGAAGAGGAGGATTCATCACTTGATAAAGCTTCAAAAAGTCTCATCATAGAAGCTCTTAAAGGAAAACCGGACAAGACTCCCACTGCAATCGACCCTCTTTCCTGAATTTCCATATCTGATTCTCCAGCTGCACTTCAACAAATGCAACTGGCTTTAGAGGCATCCCCTTCTTTAAAGCAAATTCCTTCAAAGTCATCATCTTCTACTCCTCCACCAATCAATTTTGAAGAGATAGTTGAGTCCATTTTACATTCTGAATCTTTCACCTCCATCCACCCGCCTTCAACTGTCCCTGATTTGGCGGGGCACTGCTGGTCTTTGGTTGAGCAAAAACTTCTGGTAAGTTCCATTTCGATTGACTTTTTCATCATCGGTTTTCTCTAATTCTCTAACTTGTGTTATATTTCTCCTTTCAAATTTCTAAGAGTTGGCTAGCTTTGAATGAACATGCATCGAAATCCTCAGCTGAATCCTCTAAATTACAGGAGGAAATTTCTGACCTTAAAAATCAAGTATCTTCTTTTTCCGTTGCTAAAGATGAAGCTTCCTCGGATCTAGAGCAATTAAAAGCTTCTCTCGCCCAGGCCGAAACCGATCTTGCATCAGAAAGACAAGCTCATCAACTCCTTGCTGACGAGAAATTTGCCATGGAGCTCACTTTACAAGATTCTGAAGGCGAGAAAACTTGCTTAGCTATAAAGAACATTTCTCTAAAGGAAAATTTTAAAAAGACCAGGGCTTCATTGAAACTCGCTGTCAACACCATTACTGATGCAAAGCAGCGAGTGTCTTAAATTGTTGGAACTACACTTGGGCAAATGCTACTGAAGTATTATGAAGAAGCCCTTATGCTTGCATATGCTGACAACTTCAAGACATGCCCAGACTTTGGCTTTCCTTCGCTTGATTCTGCCCTAAGTGATATAGTGACGGGCAAGATTAACCAGATGAAGCAGGGGATTGAACCTGCAGACGAAGAGGAAATCAATGCTTCTGAAATCCTTTCTTTTGACGTCCCCTCCTTTGAAATCGAATCAGACTTTGAGGATGAGGGTGGCAAAGATGAAGCCGCCAAGGAAGAAGGTGAGGATAAAAATGACGGTGATGACCATGACGACAATAATGATGACGACAATGATGACAATGTCGATGGTGGTCAGGGGCTAGGTGGAGATAGAAGAGGTCCTTTTGGAACTTCTGAGAAGGATGGTAGCGACAGCGCTAAATCTCCTGAAAAAGAGCCATCTCCTCAGAGGGATGTTCCGCCTGAATCCCCTGGAGCTTCTTCTCCTTTAGAGTATGAGCCTGCTCCTGCCAACATTGAAGAGCCTACAGGGAAAGAGCAGGCTTCCCAAGCTTCTGTCCCAGTATCGCAGGTATGGGATTCTTTGTTTAAATATCTCTTACTTCTAAGATAATAATTATGTAAGTCATTCATTTTAGATAAGGAGGAAGTCCACACTTCCCTATAAGATAAAACTCGAAAGAAAACAAGCTGAAATAAACAAGTTATATAGAGAGTTAGACAAACAGATAAGGGAGCATAATGTACTTTTCGAGAAGTATCATAGACTTGACAGGGGTGCTTTGGTACTTGCGTCCTTTAAACATTGAAAGGCTGCCCCTCGGTTAAAGAGAGCGCGCCTCCGATACGACGCCCTGTTAAAGGAGAATCGAGAGTTACTTACTTTATTTTGGATGCTAATTGAGGAGAGAGACATCTTAGTTAACTTTTTATATAGAGCTTATTGTAGGCATTCAATTGTTGACTTTTCGTACTTAGGCGAATTCAGTGGGGGTCTACTAAGACGTTTTCACAAAAGATACTTAGATGAATTGGGATCTGACCCGCATCTTGGAGCTTGCTGGAACTTACCACGGGTCAGATCGATTCCTCAAGATATCCCCCCTGAAAAGCTTAAGTATCATAGAGACAAATTTGTATCTGAATTGTTTTCTAAATCTGTCTTGTATGAACCAGATGAATAATTGTAAATATGTAACAATTTATTGATTTATAAATATATGTTTTAGCCTTACTCTCTATGCTTAGCTTCACTTTATTATATTATTTCAGAGTGACTGTTCATTAGGTCGCCTTGTCCCTAGAGACCATTTAAGCCAGTATGTCAAATTGAGACGATTTTATCTCGAAAAGGCATCGATTTTAAAATCTTCTAAATTAGCAAGATACCGCTTCCTCAGAGATTTACAAATTTTTTACTTGGAGTACCCTCGACTTTGGTTTGATTTTCTTGGTGATGAGAAAGAGATATTTCTCAAGGAAATCAGGACATTTCATACAATATTAATTTGCGACCGTGATAGTCCTCCAGCTGGGAAGTGGGACTATAAGCAATGTCCCCCAGTGTTAACCCCAGAGGGACTAAATATTCCTTTTGATTCTACAGTTAATCTTTCTGTTGATTCATTAAACAAAGTTAAAAATGTAGTTTCTAAGCTTTAGATGTCAATCAATTGTGTATTGTATTTTTTGACTTTATTGTTGTTTGAATTGTAATCCTTTGTTGTAATAATAAAGAAAATTTTCATTCTGATTTTGACTCTGTTTTATTTCTTTTGCTTAAATAGGAGCTACATTATCTACAACTTCTCTTCCTTATAATCATGCGTGGAGGGATTGTGCTTAGCGATAATTTCTTATTAGAATGCTTCGGTGGTAATACCGAAGCTGTGAAATGGCACAAAAGATATTTTCTTCAGAAAACCATCGCCAGCCGCCAAAAAGATAACATCGCCTATCTCGATGCTGAAATTAAAAGTAAAGATGAAATAATTACCGCGCTTAAGCGACAAGTGAACTTGGAGCTGAAATTAAAGGATAGTCAGGCGCAGTGTGCTTCTTTGGAATTCATTATAGGGGACAAGATTTTAGGTATTGATTTACCGGTCCCTCATGCTACTCCTTCGGCTAATAACTTACAAGGTCGAAGTTTCTTGTGGCCCAGAAAATCCCTACTATGCTCAACCCTCCTCCGGGCTTAGATGAGAATGTTGTGGGGAATTGGTGCCGGAAAGTTAAATTCGAAATAGCCAAGTATTGTGATGAGCAACAGAAAGTGAAATATTCTCAAACTATCATTGAGTATGCTGCTAAGAACTAAAAGCTCAAACACGATTATTATTTCCTTCAAAAGCACGCTGTACAGCTAGAAAGGGATAACAAAACCCTTAGGGAAGCGAACAGAGC
Organism: Allium fistulosum; assembly: GCA_030737815.1. Lineage (NCBI taxonomy): Eukaryota > Viridiplantae > Streptophyta > Magnoliopsida > Asparagales > Amaryllidaceae > Allium > Allium fistulosum. Next base: position 1,183,127,794 of record CM060904.1, on the reverse strand, counting down.
TTTTAATCGTGCTCTGAAGACTAACATTGTTTTGATTGATGATGAAAATAGAGCTATGAAGAAATAAAAGAAACTCAAAGAGGTTCTCAGCGCTGCGATTCGTCATGTAGTGGATCCTTCAGTCGCCGAGACTCTTGACAAGGCTGCTAAAGACTTGTAATTTATTTATACATTTGATTTGAGTAAACTTGTTTTGTATAAAGATGTGATTAACTTCATAGTTTTGTAAATTATCTCATGACTTATGTAAATTATATAAATTCGATAAATATCACCTGATTTGTAATCCTTTTCTGCGATGTCACTTCTGAAATGCTTTTTGATAGCTCCTTTATTACTTCTGAATTTGCTGAATCTTTTATTTCCCTTTGCTATGCCGATTTCCCTGAAAGTATAAAGCAAACAATATTTCTAATTGTTAGCCTGAAATTTACATACCAGTCTATGTATATCATTTGCTTAAATTAACAAATCATCTTGTTAATTGCATGAAAGATAGTCTATATCAAACATTTAAATCCCATCTTCAACTGTGATGAGAAATGCTTGAGAATTTAACTTCAACCATTTGGTTGGAATATCTGAAATTTGCTGACAGAAAATCCATCTGAATTTCGAAAGTAGAAATCCTTCGACCCATTCCTTGGCATTAATGTGATTTGAAAAATTAGAAATCCAAAACTCAGATTCGGAAACTCTTAATAGTGATCTTTATGACAATATTCTTTGACCCAGATTCGGGCATTTATGATAGAAAAATAGAATTCCATTATTGAAATTTCACTCCCAGATTAGGGCTTAAATAAGTAATTGTCTCGATACCCAGATTCGGGCATATTAAGATAATCAGTGATCGATAAGGACCCGAAACCCAGATTCGGGTATTAATAAATGAAGCCCAAAAATAAATATCCTGAAACCCAGATTCGGGTATTAATAGATGAAATTCTAGTATGAGAGACCCGAGACCCAGATTTAGGTATTAATAGATGATGTTTATAAATGAAAGTCCCGAAACCCAAATTCGGGTATTAATAAATGACATTTAGAAATGAAAGACCCGAAAACCAGATTCGGGTATTAATAGATGATGTTTATAAATGAAAGTCCCGAAACCCAGATTCGGGTATTCATAAGTGGAGCTCTGTTCTACTCCTTTGATATGTGAATCCTTTAAATCTTGTATAGAAGTAATTTGTTTGGTTGCCTCTTGAGCTTGGACATCTTAGTCCATAGTTTGAAATGCCTCTTCTCAAGCTTGAACATCTTAGTTCATGATCTGATGAGCCTCCTCTCGGGCTTAGACATCTTAGTCTCTTGCTGAATATGCCTCCACTTAGGCTTGGACGTCTCAGTCCTTTATTGAATGAGCCTCTTCTTGGGCTTGGACATCTTAGTCCATTGTTTAACGGGCCTCTTCTTGGGCCGGGACATCTTAGTCCATTGTTTTCCGGTGCTCTTGGTTAGCTCATCTTAGAGGCTGGAACCAAGGACTTACCCGACCTCCCTCCAGGAGGCGCCCTGCCCTGGCCCTTTCGCGGCGCAGATAGGGGCTTGTTCGATGCTTTACCCTGGCCATCTTATGGCACAGATAAAGGCTTACTCTATCCTCCCTCCAGGAGGTGCCTTACCCTGGCCATAGCGTGGCGTGGATAAGGGCTTGTTCGGTGCTTTAACCTGGCCATCTTATGGTGCGGCTAAAGGCTTACTCCGTCCTCCCTCCAGGATGTGCCTTGACCTGACCAGATGCACAGTCAAGGGCTTATCCGGTGCTTTAACCTGGCGATCTTATGGCGTGGCTAAAGGCTTACCCGCCCTCCCTCCAAGAGGTGCTCTACCCTGGCCGTCTCGGCATGGACGGAGGCTTTTCTACCATCTTAGGTAGACTACCATCTTAGGTAGTTTCCAAATATAAAGAGAATTTCACTCCCAACCATGTAGATTTTTTTTCCATGAAATGTAGCTCTTTATTGATTTTGTCCTAAATTCTTTTTACAAACTCTTGAATTTTTCCATGTCGGAAGAAGTTTATGATCATCCCCTCCAGGGCTTTGCAATGATTGGTTTCATGACCATTCATCATATGGTAGTGGCAATAAGATCCTCCCAAATTCCTTTAATATTTAGGCTTTTTCTTTTGTAATGGCCAATAATCAAGCTGTTCCTTAGTGAGCAAGTAGACATTCTCTATGGAAGTTGTCAAGTTGCACTCTTTTGGAAGTCTAGACTTGAAACTTGATCCTTGTGGATGACTTTTTGACTTTTTATTTCTTGGCCTTATGTTTTCATGTTCTTCAATTACTTTTCTTTTTACCACCCTTTGAATTTCTTGAGTTGGAAGTGTTCTTGCTGTAGTTGGTTGCCACTTATGTGCAAAGGCATTGTAATAATCCATTATCTCTTTCTCAAAGATGGTGCCTTTGGAATAATGTTGGATTGTTCTTCTCATTTGATTGAAGACATTGTCACTTCCATTTGTTTTCTTTCCCAGTGCAAAGATGGGGGTGGGGACAACATGAAAAGGATTTAAACTCCATTTATCAAGATATTAAGATTCCACTTTCTTTTTGTTCATAATTCTTAGAGCTTCTAGTCTGAGCCTTTGCCCTTCGTCTTGGTTGGAATCCTTGATGACTACTGGGGAGAATCTTATCAAGTGGGGTTCAAATGAACCTTGTTCGGATCTTTTAATCCTTCTGGCCATAATCAGACCAAAGTAGATGAACTTGAGTGTGGGTAAAGTGGGGTTAGAGAATAGTAGAGTTGGGGTATTATCCAAGTTGGAGGTTCAGGCCCTCCTTCTAGCGTCAAAAATGTTAACAAGATTTTTTGTCAATACCCCAGAGTTATACTAAGGAATGAGAAATATCCTTTTGGCAAGTAAAGCAGAACAGAAATAATGAGTCCTTTTTGAATTTCCTCTTGGATAGGCTTTGATAAGCTAGAATTACTCAGGTCGACCTTTCGACTGTGTCGAAAGGGTTGGTTTCCATGCTTAATGACCTTACGACTTGGTTGAGTTAATGTGGATCTTCCTTCGACAACTTTCCTTTCGATTCTGTTGTGATACCTTGTATAAGATTCCTTTTTGTTGGGTTCAACCTTGTCGGAAGCCTTGGCGGTTAGATAGCTTGGACTTATGTTTAGGATTAAAAGTGGGGGTTTCGACCCTATCGAAAGCCGTGAGCTTGCACTTCTTATATTTGAATTGGTAATCTCAAGTTACAGTGATTCCACAATGGGATTCGACCTTGTCAAAAGCTTGATCTTTGACTTCCTTGTGTTAATTGTGGGTTTTAGTGAGTTGTGACCTGGTTTCAACCTTGTCGAAGGCTATGACTCAAGGGAAAAGATAGCTTGAGACTAGCAACCAAAGTAGTTAAAGTTTGCAGGGTTTCGACTCCGTTGAAAGTGGCCTTTTGATGCAGGCGAAACCTGAAATATAAGAGTGAAACTGACAAAAATCTCGATGAAATTGTAAAGTAATCTAAAGTATATGAAACTTCCCCTTCGTAAGCAAAGGATGAATTTATTGCTTTAACTCCCCAAATCAATTTACAAATTAGGGTTACAACACTTTACTTTAGAGTATACAAGTTGAGAATGAGAAGAATCGGATCCCCAAAACGTGACCCCATGGGTCTTGTTTATAGATGCGGGTCAGCACCTTTCGACCCTGGTGCTTTCGACCCGGTCGGAAGGTGGCCGCCGTGAGACTTAAGCTTGTTGCCGCCTTTGTCGAAAGGTATGGTGGCACTCCTCTTCTTTGAGTTGTCTTGTAAGTGCCTCCAATTTTGTCGATAGCCTTTGCTCATTTGTTTCGATGATGTTGGTTTCGCTTGTACTCTTGTTTTTGATCTGATGCGGAACCCTTCTTGGGCCACACTGGTTTCGACCAATTCGAAAGGCCTACTACAGCTTTCGAAGGGGTTGCTTAAGATAAGACTTTCTTTCCAGCAGTTTTAATGAAGGCGAAACCATTGGTTTCGAATGGTTCGGCATATGTTTAAAGAGCTATTCTTCATTGTCTTTGAAAGGAGTGGCATCAACTTAATCAAAAGGTCTTCATCTAGTTGAAAGGTTGTAAATGAAGGCGGGAGGGTGCTTTCAACTCCTTCATCTTCCTCGAAAGGTAAGTATCCTCTGGATATTGATTGTAGGAACCTTTCGACACCTTCGAAAGGTCATGTTTCTTCCAGACTTTGATGGCAGCATCCCTTCGACTCTTTCGAAAGGCTTAGCTGGAGCTCTTCTCTCTTGTTCTTTGCTTAGAGAGGTCTCGACTTAGTCGAAAGGTTGATTTTCTAGGGTAACATTTGGCGAACGTTGATATTTTTATAATTTTTCATAATAAGCTAACCAGTGTATATTATTATTATTTTTGTATCGTAAAGCATTTTTGTGCATGACCATTATTTTGTTTTGTCGTTCGCGGTTCGTATTTGAACAAAATTCTGTGTAGCGACGCGTTGGAAATTGCATAATAAAGCAAACTCAATAATTAGCTTATTCAACACATCAAACTTTTCTTTTTCCCTCTCTTTCATTTTTATTCTTACAGTAAAAGCAAAAATCAAGCTTTCGCCTTCAAAAATCCAAACTTAACAAAATACTCCATGAAAATTACAAAAAAGAATCTTTGGAATCGTATTGAAGAGATCTACAATCTATATGTGTTTGGTTGAAATCGGTGATGTTTTGCTGTGATCGACATCATGGTCGTGGGTTGCTATAAAACTAAGGTTAGAGTTTTTGTGAAATCTAGAGTGAATTACGCTATTGGTTTTCTCGGATGGAGGAGCTCGGATGTCATTGTTTTGGTGAGGTGCGATATGAATTTGGATAGTGTGACATATGTGTATGGTTGCAAGTGGTGGCTTAGGTCACGTTGTCCTTGGGCCGAGCGAGCTCCACCGTGCCATGTCCATCGCAACGCTTTTGTATAGAGAAAGTCGATGGAGGTGGTGCGGCGTTGTTTCACTGAGTATGAGAGAGAAATTAAAGAGGGAAGGGAGAGTCATGGTAGGTTACTCATGTATCAGGAGTATCAATGTGCACGATAATGGGATTTTGGAAAGAAAGGGATTAGTTTAGTTGAGGGCAATTAAACTTTTTAAGTGATTAAGTTATTTAATTAATCCAAATTTTATCAAATGTATAACTTTTCCACACGAGGTCCAATCGAGATGCGGTCTTTTGTGTTGTACTCGTAGGAACGTTAGCTATGTGTTGGAACAAGTTTCGTCGAATTTGGAGCAAGTGAAATTTTGGGCTAAAATCGAACGTCATTCGATTTTAGACCAAACTGGAACGCGAAAGCCTCAACTGGAATTTCTATGAGTTTACTCACCTCTAAATAAATTATATGATTTCTCTATTGCTATAGATTATTGTAGAATGTTTGGATGATAGTTCATAGTTTTAATGAAGTACAAATTAACGATAAAAATTTTGTGATTTAATTTAATTATTTTTGACGTAGTTAAATTAGTTATACTTCATTTGATATCTATTTAGCAGAATAAAATACTGTTCTACTATAATTAAATCGAATAGATTTTTTCGAACATCTATCGAGCAGAATAAATCACTGTTCTGTGCTTGCAAAGTAAAAAGGCTATTTTTGAAGTTAATTAATATGTAGATTAATTAATAAATGGTTTTTTAGCTACATGTTGCTAATTGTTGATAATAATATGTTTGTTACTATTGTTTGATTGTTATTGGATTTGAAGTCCCGCTTGAAAAGCAGATTGTTTAAATAACCATTGTTTTGCAGGGAACTTTTATAGAAAGACATTAAGGGGTTTCTCGCCATTATCAATTTACTGTTATATGCATCTTACTCATATTTTTGTGTTGCTTATATTGATGTTGGTTGAAATATTTTTGACATACTGTTTGGTTTGTGTATGTATCGTTATGGCGATTATCGCTATACCATCACTTATGAAATATTATCCCCTTAAACCTTTGTTGTGTTTTGAACTTGAGCTTATATGTTTACAAAATAAATGTTTTGGTCGTGTTTTTGCATTTTGAACGTTTTTTAAACTATATTTTCAAGTATTTTGAAAAAAAGGATAAGTGTTGAATAAATTTATAGAAGGAGTTATAAATTTAATTAATCATCTTTCAGGATAATTAACGCTGTTTTAAATTTATAAAGAGATTATAAACTTGATTAATTATCTTCCAAGATAATTACTATCATTTTAAATTTATAAAAGATTATAAATTGGATTTAATTATTTTTCGGGATAATTAATGTTGTTTAACTTCATAAAGGTTGTTTACCTTAAATATTTTGTAAATTCTTTTCAAATGAGTTTGTAAGGATTGTATAAGTATTTGAAAATAATTGGAGGTTTAAATATATTCTTAATTATTATTTAACTGTAATAAAGTTAATTTAATACATTTGTTAATGAAGTTTAAAGTTAATTAACTGATTTAATAAAAGTGCTTTAAAGTTAATTAACTGATTTAATAAAAGTGGTTAAAGTTAATAAACTGATTTAATAAAGGGTTTAAAGTTAATTAATTGATTTATTAAAGGAGTTACAAGTTTGATTAATTGTCTCTTGGGATAATTAATGTGGTTTTAAATTTATAAAAGAGTTATATCAATTATCTTTCAGGATGATTAACATTGTTTTAATTTATAAAAGCATTTTAATTCATTATTATCTTCTTGGATAATAAATGTTGTTTGAAATTTATAAATGATAGATTATAAATGAGAAAATCTTTTTAAAAGGAATGTTTAAAAATAAAGCTAAGTGTGGATTGTTTTTGGGTTTATAGTAAATTTGATTTGTCCCCTCTTTTTTAATACACATAGAAATATAAATTTGATTTTTAAAAAAGAATTTTTTTAAGGTGTTTTTAAAAGTGTTTTACTAACAATTATGATGTGAAAATCAAGCATAAGCGTGAGCCAAATGTTTTAACAGATTTAATTTTCGTATACGACCATTTGTTATTCCTGATAGTTGATTTATTGGCTATTGATTCTACTATCTTCTTTGAGTTTCATCAGTTTAAGACGATTTTTTGATCATTTGAGCGTTGATATCCTTTGTCGGAAATAACTAAAACAAAAGAGCGAGTGGGGGCAGGGCTATGTGGGGTTGCTCCCATTAGGGTATTATCACATCTACTCTAGATTGGTTTCGATTATATGCGCACTAAGATCTGAAATACTCGGATACTCAGTAAGCGCTGTTCTCGAAGTTTAATTATTTGTTTCCATTCTTTCAAATCTGATTTTGTTCTGACTTTTATCCATTCTTTCATCAATGGATGTTGTTCTTGTAAGGTAAAACCCCATTCCATGTTTAGCGGCATGGTCTCATAGAATTATTATATGTTCACCATATTACTTGAGTTTTCTCGCACTGGTTTTTCCAGACGAATCCATGTCTTATTTTACTATAATGCTTAGGTCAGACCGAGTATTTTTCTTCAGGTTATCGTTGGTGGGATATGGAGCTCATGGAGTAGAGCTTGATGTTCACCTTCCGCAGTATTTTTATTTTCCACTATATTATTATGTATACCCATCAGCAATTGTAAGGTCAGAAAGATATAACTGGCCAAGCTGATGAGGTTCGTTTTTAACTCTGATATACCATGTATTTTAGAGTGATAGTTTTTACTATCTTTGTTATATTATATATGTTGTCGTTCCAGTGTGAGATTCTATTTCCGTTGTTCTTTTTCTTTTTCTTTTTACCCTAACAATCTGCCTTTTCGGCGATTGGATGTTTGACATTGGAATACTGTAGACGTATTTGGTGCCAACTTTCGATGGTAAAAAAGTTGGGTTGTTACACCATGATATTAACCCCATATAACCTAGGAGGCAAATCCTATCTTAAATATTGCTTCACTTCCAATACTTCCACTCAACCCAACTGTAGTCACTCGATGGACGATGTGTCATGATTTGACTATAATCAAAGTAGAGCTTTCATATTGAAGATCAAGAGTATTCTCAAGTCGAGAGAACTGTGTGAAGCAATCACATCGATATTTTCTGTTTGACCTTAGTTATATTAACCAACAAAAAACTATCGAGTGAGTCATTCCATAATTATCCAATTACTATTAATACGTATGTAACGACCCGTAAAATTTAACTGGTTTTTAATAACGTTATTAATTGAAATTTTGCGAAATTTTAAACGATAAAATTTTGAAATATAAATTTGATATTTGGAATGCGTCTAGTTAAACATAGCAACTGGTAAATTTTCGTCCGAAAATATGAAAGTTTATTTCGCACGTAAATTTACTTTAATTTTATCAGTTAAAAAGCGATGAAAATAAAATGTTTTCGGAACATAAATATTTTTACATAGAAAAATTCTAAACCATCTTCTGAGCAAACGTCATTTTTCGTTTTTCCAAATTCGGACTTCTTTAGCTCCGTCGATCTTATTTTTCTGCGTTTTTGCTGCATTTTCCGCTAGTAGAAAATTCAAATCTTTATAATTCAATCATACCACTGATATTTGTATACCGTTTTGATCGTCTCATCGTACTGATCTCAACAGTATATTTATTTGTGTGCTTCGGTCTTCGGTACACGGCGGAACCCGTGTAACGGATAACCATATCGGTATCAATTTTGGACCTTTTGTTTCCCGTGTGCCGTTTGATTTTCCAACGTGAGAAATTTGAGCAGGCACTATCATTTACCACTATCATTTATTATTTTACAGAAACCAACGTTGGACTCTTACCATACCTACTGGTTCAAATTTGGTTCTTTGCTTTGAAACTAATATAATTTAAGTTAGAGAAAAATTTACTTGCCTGTTCATTTTTTCCTTTTCAAAGCCTGCACGTATCTCCTCTAATTTGCATTCTTTCCTCTGCCCCCTTTATTTCATTGCCTCCCTGCCTTGTGCCATTCCTCTCCCTTCCACGTCGCTCACGTCGCCGCCTCCTTAAACCCCACCTCCTTATGGGCCGCCTACATCACCATCTCAACCAACACCCAGTAGCCCGCCGACCTGTCACCCACTCGCCTCCATCATCTTTCCGCTTTCACCTGCTTTTCCACGCAACTCCACCTGTAGTCGAGACAGAAGCTTCTCCTCTCCCCTGCTTTAAACTCGCCTCCTCCCCTCTCCATCATCGGCCTCCCTTTCTCCCACCAACCGAAGCACATGCTCGACCCATCACCGAAGTTCATGGTTCATAGCCCGCGCTTACAACCATCTTTCTCGACCCGAGTACCGCATCCATTTCCTAGGCCGAGAGCAGCCCATAGCCCAGATCCAACAGTCCCTCTCATGCTTGCCTCTGCCACGTCTCATGAAGCAGCCCGGCCACGCAAACCTCCCATCCTTCTTTTGCTCATCGCCTTCCATTCCCACTGAACTCGTCTCCGCCTACGCCACTGGAACCACCATCCCACTTCGCCGCCTATAGCTGCAGCAGCCCGAGATCAATAGCTCCGTTCGCCCTCTTTTCCTTCTAGCCGAGTCTCCTTCTAGTTTATAAATTTGTGAAAAAAAGGTATTCATACTCTATATTATATTAGTTAGTAGTATATATATGTTTATATAATAGTTATGTACATAGGTTATTTATATATATATATACAGAGTCTTATAAACTATACTATGTGCTATGCTATGATTTTGGTAATAAAATATTGGACAGTGATATATATACATGTAGTTATACAGAAATTTTTTGTCTGTTGGTTTCAAAATTTGTATAGAGTGATATTTTAAGATATAGATGACAGATTTTGAAATAAGTTTATAATATAGTAGTATTGATATGCTTGAGTATATATTTATATCTTGAAATTTTCCTGTACATGCTTTTATCAAAATGAGTATATGTTTTATGGGTTGCACATATTTCTCCTTTTGCTTAGTTCGAAGTCTCGCCCATTAAATTTTTTTTTTCTATTCATTTTGCATGAAGCTTTGCCTTTGCATGTAGCCTTCCCTGGAAATATATATATGGGATGGTCATTTTGTACTTTATGTAATATATTTTAAAAGGAGTGCGTATGCTAATGGTATAGAGTTTGCATATAAAGCTGTATTTTGTAAATACCGAAGTTGCATATCAGAGTGATATATCTAGATTCATAGTTTATATGTAGAGTTGGTGATTTGTATATTTATACATCTTTCACCGTATATATATTGTTTATATATTTTATTAGTAAGTCTATATATAAAGTGTTATATATATGAAATGTTTATAAGTTATAAAAGTGCATACAGTTTATCTATATATTGAGTTATACTTTGCATTTGATAGTTCTATTTACAAAGTTTCACTCTGTATTTTACACTTTATTTATATATATATATGTAGTATATTTATGTGTGCATTTAATTTGGTATATATATAAATATCTTTCAAATGTATTTGCTTAATGTTCATATATATGTTTCGACTGTTAAGTTTAAAAATATATACATTTGTTTAAGGTTGGTTCTTTTGTTCGGTCTATATCAATGTAAGTTCTGTGTACATATATGGCTACTTGAATTTTTGACGTGTAGGTTTGAATTTCAAAAATATATATTGTGTATATATATATATTTATTTATGGGTCTTAATTTAAAATTTTGATATTTGAAAAACCATATATATATATATAAATATATATATATTTAATTCAATATATGTTTAAAACTCAAAATACGATTTAAATGTAGATATATACGTTCACCCTATACCCATTTATCTTCATCGACCAATTCTGATTTGATTTCGTCTATTTCTTGATTATCAGCTTTGCTCGTCCAATTCGCGTAAATCTTGCTTTGTTTTGGAATTCGTGCTTGGATTTGTAACTCATCTCATTCTCGTTCATCTCTAGCCTCGAAAGGTGAGCAATCACTCACGATTAATGTTCTTTTATTTATTAAATTTGATTTCAATTGAAACGACAATTGAAATATGCTACTGTTAGTTATTTACACTGTTATTTATGCTATTAACTATACCAGTTCACATGTGGCATCTGACACTATTATTTGTTAATTATACGATGATAATCCCGTTTGGTTGATAAATGATTGATTGGTTATTGTTTATATTGGATGTTAAACTGTAATGTATAAAGTGATAAATAGTATGCAATTGAATTTGACGAAGGATAGTTAAAATTTTGAATCGACATATGTGTTGAATTTGATTTGTTAAATTTGTATAATATGACCCCTTGAATGTTTAATTATTTGACACGTAGAAAAATAGTTAATTACCCTTGAACCATTTGAATTTATGTTGTATTAATTGATGAAGTATAAAATTGAATAATTGATGTCAAGTGTAGAATTGCATAGAATAATTAGTATAATAATCTTTAATCTACATGAAATGATAGTGTAGATTCTAGAAATAATTATATTAACTCGCACAAACAACAATGTGAATTAATACGGTTATTTCGGGATTATTTGAATTGATTATTGGATTGTTATTGATTGTTGTTATTGCTTGTTTATTTACTTTGACACCATCCCAGTTATCACACTGCAAGTTCCCTTTGCTATGCTTTGATTTTTGAATTGAAATGGAATTGGGTTGAAATGATAAATACCCAAATAAACTTTGACCTAGGATAGAGAATTAAATAAAACCCGATTGGTCAATAATTTGATTTAAAAATAAAATAAAGATTTTATTGGATAAATAATAAGGTTTTGAAATGAAATTGGAATTTGAACTTTTATGGAAGGAAAATGTTAATATTTAATAATCTAAATCAAGATATTAACATAGTAGTTGATGAAAGAATGTTGTTTTAAAATTTGAATTATTAATAATTAAGTTTAAAATTATTTAATAATTAAGTTGAAATTATTTAATAATTAAGTTTTGTAAATTATTTAATAATTAAATAAAATTGAATTATTTAATAGTTAAATAAAATTGAACCTCTTGAATTAGTGAAATCAAGTTTCTTTATAAATTGATTTTTGAGATTTGTAACTAAGTAAATAAATCAGTGAAATTGAATTTCTTTAACAAGAAATAAAAATGTGATTTATGTGTTGAAATGAATATAAGACTTGTAAATTAAAGAATTCGATTTGACAAATTTAATTTAATTCAATTTGAAGTTTTGATATAATAAAGTTGAACTTAAGTAATTGATTTAATGAATTGGAAGTTAAAAAGAATTGTTTTGAATGATAAATTAACTTAAAGAATATTGAATGAAGTCGATCAATGATTTTAAATTGTTTTGAATGTTAAATTAAATTAATTTAAATGTTTTCGAAATGAAACTTATATACGAACTTGAATCAATATTTGAATGGTTTTAAATAAAAATTGAAATTGTATTATAAGATTTTGAAATGGTAATTTGGATGTTTTGAAACGTAAATTTTTGGAAATTGGTTTTGAAAGACAAATGAAATATTGGTTTACAACTTCTAAATGAGATTGAAATTGATTTGGTTTTGAAATAAATAAACGACCAATCGGTATAATAATCACGAAAGTTATTAAAGAGACCGGAATTGGTTTGGGACATACTCTCTGTCTAAACCGAAAACCACTTTAATAACTATACGCGGAGTATGATCCAGAATGAAGTGGTTGGAATGATGTACGTGATGACTGAAGAAAGAGAATGATAATGGATAGCCTTGACACTTGTGTCAAATTGGAAATGACTAAAACAGGAGCCGTGCCGGGCCAAATGGGGGTTAGCTACCTCGAGCGAACACACTTCTTCGAAAACTACTCATTACTTGTTGTCGATTGGTGCACCCTTGATTTGGGAGTGTTGTTTCACGGTGTTGCGATCGCTGCGGCGATGCGTTCTCACCAGTCCGGATCAGGCAAACGGTAGTTTCACTACCTTGGGTATTGCCTCATGTGCCTTGTCATACTTGTATCCCTATATACGCGACCACTACGATTTGTTTTGTGTTATACCTATGGAGTACTCCCTGATAGCCCACTAGTTTACGGTGGAGTTTACAATGTTGTATAGACTATAACGCTTATATAAAATGTGTTAAGGGGGATAATGGTAAAGCCTTAACACTATTTTGATACTTTATATTACTAATAGGCATTATCTACTTATCGTACACTACTACATAGTAGATAGTTTAACGGATCCTTAAAGGATGGTTATTCCAAACATCCTTTGAGTTACTTGTATTTCAGTTGCTATTTCACTTGAGTTGGATTTATAAATATAAGAATGTTAATCCTGACTCGAGTGTTTTGTGTTTTCTTTACGCTCGGGTCAGACTGAGTGTACCAGTATTCGAGACTCACCTTTGGAGTTGGAGCTTCGCTTGGAGATCCAACTATCTATCCAGCTTTCAGATATCTAGTTGATTCCAATGATTGTATTCTGATTCTTGTATTTGACTATTGTATTCGAGACATCTGTTGTACCTTATTTAACTCTGATATGTATATAGTAGCTTCATGAACTACTATCTTTTGTTTCCGCTGCATTTATTACTCTGTGTCTGTGATCTGTGATTATTTATTTACGTATATGTTCAGTTTTGCCAAATTTAAATTAACAATTCGGTATTTTGAATCATTCAAGTTCGACATGTGCGGATGCGAATGGTCCAAAATAGCGGGTCGTTACAACGTAACTCTGTAACACTCCTAGTTTTAATCAACATTATTTAGGATATTTAATTATATAAATTAAATAGAATAATGTAATGATTGGAGTGATAAGGGAATTGAGATTTGAAAATAAGTAAGATCGTGCGTTAACCAAATAAATACATAAGATTGTTTTATAACTTAAGCATATAATTTAGTAGGAAAGGGTAATACAAAAATAAATAAGACTTGATAACCCCTAAACTCTTATTCCTTCTCATTCACATTTTCATAAAATCAAAACAATCAAAAGAAATTGCAAGCAAAGGCTGACCATTAACTAACACATAAATCACGAAAACCTAGTGGATATTTAAGAAGGAAAGCTAGGAAGATTAAGCAATAATCAAATCTCAAAATCCATTATCCAAACAAGATGAATAATAGCTCAAAACATCTCATGTTTATTGTCTTGTAATAATCAAGATTTGGGTTGAATTTGATGCCGAATATGTATTGATGATTTGATGATATTCCATGTTTGTTTTTTCCATGTTTGATAAATGATAAGTTATAAGAATATTTATGAACATGATTATTTCAGTTCTAAGATTTAAATCGAAGATATATTTGTCCTAATGCTATGGCTTTTTAGTATGATATTTAAAAGATGAATTTGGAGATGGGTTTTATTTTCATAACTTTCCTAAGCCTAGGGATTATTTAACGAATTCTTCAAAGTGGAAAATATGTTAATTTGGGTTTAATTTAATTAAGTCACTAAATAACAATTTTTTGGCCCGAAAATCTTATATGATCAAAAGAATACCATTTTGGGATTTATGTGAATTTTTGAGATTTTTCTCAAATATATTTTAAGAGATATGGATTAAATAAGAAAGATTAGTGTTTAGTTGTTTCATTAGTTAATCATGTAAATTAACATTTAAACATACATTTTTGGCTTGGGAGATAATGTGTGGTAGCATAGCTGAAATTAAGTTGAAAAGTTTTTAGTAACGAATCATATTTTGAAATATAAAAGAGATTTGTTAAAAAGAACATGCTTTATCAGGCAAAAATTCAGTTTTAGTGATAATTACGATGATCCCACTTCCCTTTATATAGATGTCATGCTTATCATTCCTTCGACATCATCGAGAGGAAAGCACGGGGCACTATTTCAATAGTGCAGAGTGGTTTCAAGCTCGTCGAAGTCAAGAGGTAGCAACAGCTCTATGTTGTCGACGAGGTTATGCCGCACTTATCTGTGCCGCATGTGTCTTCATCATGCATATACTTTTAAAGTATAGCGAAGAAGGGTCTTTGAGCTTATCAATATTTAATAACGTCGACTTGATTCGTGTCGTCGCACTTCTCATGGTGCCGCATTAGTTGCATTGCCACTCTTCTATAGATGCAGAGAGACCATGTCACCGCTAAACAATAGCATCGACATGGACTATACATGGTTTTTTAAAGCCAAAGAAAAGTTGCCTTGTCGCCGAAGTAGATGGTGTCGACATTGTTGAGAATCAATGTCGTCATTATCGAAGAAGCGCATGATGTCGCATGTTTACGTTGTTTTTCAATACAGGCGGAGAGCCTTATGTCTCGATATCGACGTGATAAGATGTCGACGTTGACCATTGTAAAATGTTTTAAATGGTGGTAAGTCCAATATCATTTTCATACAAACACATAGCAATATAAAATTGGTTTTATAAAATGGCATTAAACTTTGATAAAATAAAAGGATGATTTCCTTGTTAATTTTAGGGTTAAGGGTATTAACCATATTTCATTAAGAAAATGATTACAAGGAATTAAACTATGGATGTTTACATTATTGTGTGCATTTGATCAGTCATTATAAATGCTATTGTTATCATATTCACTTCATTGTTGACCCATAACTGTATTTTGGGGTATTAAGGGCAAAATAACCAGATATGTTGACCCATTAGTGAATACAAACTGATTGACTCCTGTGTGAGTAGAATTGCATCTAGGAGGCCAGGTAGACCAGAATATAAGATGCCCAGGACCTGATCAAAAGATTATTGAGTTAGACAGGTTCTTAGTTAGCCCATGAAAACTATGTTATGAGAAATGTTAATGGCTGTGGCCAATAGATTCTTAGTGATCCCATGAAAACTAAGTCTGAAATATGTTATTGATAGAGATCAATGGTTTATAGTTAGCCCATGAAAATAAAGATTTGAAAGTCGTTATTGGAGAATCCAATAGGTTCACAGTGATCCCATGAAAACTATGATTAGATAAAGTTAGTGGTAGAAACCAATAGGTTCTTAGTGATCCCATGAAAACTATGAAATCAGACAGATAGTCCGTAAGGTTGGAACATGTTATTAGTCAGCCCATAAAAACTAATAGGTTAAAATTAACACTAGAAACTATAAATTGAGACATATAGTCAAATAATTTGGGATGGGAAATCCAAGGCATATTGCAGTTTTTAATATCATCATATTATGTTATGTTTTAACCATTTTCGATGCAGGTGCACAGTATATGGTTATTATCATTATGGTTAGGATACTAGTGAGGGGAAAAACCGTTCCGCTCAGCGGCGTGGTCTCACTAGATATCTAGCTGGTCCGAGATGGTAGGTTATTATTTACACCAGACTTTTTGTCTGACCCGAAGTTTTTGTCTTTTCCCTTAAACTCTCGGGTACTCATTTGAGTAGGTTGAGAGTAAGGGCTTTTAAGGTTCTCTTTAGTCGAATAAGCTTCCGGAGATGTGCAGGAGGCAATCTAGCTAGTAGGAGCTATATACCTATTTTTCGTTGTGTTTTGAATATGCGTTTGTGTTTTAATAGCAAGTTGTATTAAATGCCATATATTTGACTTTGATCATCCAAGGGGCATCTTTATATGTTGCTCTTTGAATATATTGTTACAATTACATTTTCTTTGAACGTGGTTTGCCAATTGGGATTATGTAATGAAATTGACATCTTATTGTGAAATGAAATGAGAAATTTTATTTTAAATAATGTTTAAAAATTTCATATTCATCTGTTAGTGGTATTATCAAAATGATTAACATACCCGCATTTTGTCACCGGAAATTAATAATTAAGGATGACTACCACATCCGCAGCACTTAGTTTCGTGCCTCAAAATGGGGGATGTTACAGTTTGGTATTAGAGCATAGTTTATGTAAAGTTAAAGAAAGAAATTTAAACCTAAAAGAATTTGGAAACATAATCCAATGAATCAGAGAATAAGATTGGGGTTTTAGTTGATGCAATAATAACGTACTTGTATTTTTCTATATATATGTATGTATTCCCCTCTCTCTTAGACCGTTCTTCT
This sequence comes from Allium fistulosum, assembly GCA_030737815.1. Taxonomy (NCBI): domain Eukaryota; kingdom Viridiplantae; phylum Streptophyta; class Magnoliopsida; order Asparagales; family Amaryllidaceae; genus Allium; species Allium fistulosum. The sequence goes on along the minus strand of CM060904.1, from coordinate 1,183,110,868 downwards.
ATATCTTACTAAGGCTCGTATGAAAATTTACGAGAAAGAAAGGTATGGAAGTAGGAAATGGAAGAGTGAATCTAGTTGGAGGAAGCACCATAACTAACAGAACGCTCGACCCAATACTAAGAGAAACCAAGGTTGACAGGAAAATGCAAATCAAAACGCAAATGCCAACATAGGTATTGGAACCCCACCAGTAGATATGGGGATGATGTATTAGTTCTTCGTTAACTTGATACAAGCTGGAGCTGCTTGTAATGACCCGCTATTTTGGACCATTCGCATCCGCACATGTCGGACTTGAATAATTCAAAATACCAAATTGTTAATTTAAATTTGGCAAAACTGAGCATATATAGTAAATAAATAATCACATATCACAGACACAGAGTAATAATTGCAGTGGAAACAAAAGATAGTAGTTCATGAAGCTACTATATACATATCAGAGTAAAATAAGGTACAACAGATGCCTTGAATACAATAATCAAATACAATATCAGAATACATCACTGGAATCAACTGAATATCTGAAAGATGGATAGATAGCTGGATCTCCAAGCGAAGCTCCAACTCCAAAGGCGAGTCTCAAATACTGGTACACTCAGTCTGACCCGAGCGTAAAGCAAAACATAAAACACTCGAGTCAGGATTAACATTCTTATATCAATAAATCCAACTCAACTGAAATACAAGTAACTCAAAGGATGTTTGGAATAACCATCCTTTAAGGATCCGTTAAACTATCTACTATGTAATAGTGTACGATAAGTAGATAATGCCTACCAGTAATATAAAATATCAAAATAGTGTTAAGGCGTTACCATTATCCCCCTTAACACATTTTATATAAGCGTTATAGTCTATACAGCACTGTAAACTCCACCGTAAACTAGTGGGATATCAGGGAGTACTCCATAGGTATAACACAAAACAAATCGTAGTGGTCGCGTATATAGGGATACAAGTATGACAAGGCACATGAGGCAATACCCAAGGTAGTGAAACTACCGTTTGCCTGATCCGGACTGGTGAGAATGCATCGCCGCAGCGATCACAACACCGCGAAACAACACTCCCAAAATTCGAGGGTGCACCAATTGACAACAAGTAATGAGTAGTTTTCGAAGAAGTGTGTTCGCTCGAGGTAGCTAACCCCATTTGGCCCGGCACGGCTCCTGTTTTAGTCAATTCCAATTTGACACAAGTGTCAAGGCTATCCATTATCGTTCTCTTTCTTCAGTCATCACGTACATCATTCCAACCACATCATTCTGGATCATACTCCGCGTATAGTTATTAAAGTGGTTTTCGGTTTAGACAGTGAGTATGTCCCTAACCGATTCCGGTCTCTTTAATAACTTTCGTAATTATTACACCGATTGGTCGTTTAATATATTTCAAAACCAAATCAAATTCAATTTCAAAAAGAATTTGTAAACCAACATTTCATTTGTCTTTTCCATAATCTACGTTTCGAAACTTCCAAATCACCATTTTAAAATCTTATGATTCAATTTCAATTCAAATATTGATTCAAGTTCGTATATCAACTTCATTCCGAAATCATTTAAATTAATTTAAATTCATTTATCGGTTTCATTCAATATTCATTAAGTGAATTTGTCATTCAAAACAATTTCTATTAAATTTCCAATTCATTAAATCCATTATTTAAATTCAACTTCAATATATCAAACTTACAAATTGAATTAAATTAAATTCATCAAATCAAATTCTTTAAATTTCAAGTCTTACATTAATTTCAATAAATCACATTTTATTTCTTGTTAAAGAAATTCAATTTCACGTATTTACTTACTTAAATAATTTTCCAAAACTTAATTAATAAAGAAACTCAATTTCAATTATTTACGAAGTAAAAATTCACTTATTCAAAAGTTCAATTTCTCTTATCAAAGAATTCAAATTTTTATTTAATTATCAAATAATCAAATCTTATTTAAGTATTAAATATTTCAAAACTTAATTATTAAATAATTTCAAAGCTTAATAATTTCAAACTTAATTATAATTTCAAACTTAATTATTAAATCATTTCAAACTTAATTCAATGAAAAGTTCCAAATTTAATTGTCAAATAATTAATTTCAAAATAACGATCTTTCAACAACTACTATGTCAATATTTGTTTCAGATTTTAAATATTAACATTTCCTTTCATTAAAAATTCAAATTCCAGCTTCATTTCAAAATCTTATCCTTTCAAATAAAAACTTTATTTTATTTCAAATCAAATTATTGATCAATTGGGTTTTATTTAATTCTCTATCCTAAGTCAAGTTCATTTGGGTATTTATCATTTCAACCCGATTCCAATTAAATTAAAAATCAAAGAATAGCAAAGGGAACTTGCAGTGTGATAACTGGGATGGTGTCAAAGTAAATAAACTAGCAATAACAACAATCAATAACAACAATCCAATAATCAATTCAAATAATCCCGAAACAATCGTATTAATTTACATTGTTGTTTATGCAAATTAATATAATTATTTCTAGAATCTACACTATCATTTCATGTAGATTAAAGATTATTACACTAATCTTTATACGGTTCTTCACTTGGTATCTATTATTCAATTTCATACAACACCAATTTAAGCAACAGACATTTAAATGGTTCAAGGTGTATTTTACCAAATTGCTACGTGTCAATTAATTCAACATTTAAAGGGTCATATTATGCAAATGTCATCTAATCAAATTTAACATATATCAAATCTAACTATCCTACGTCAATTTCAATTTCAAATTATTTATCACTTACAACATTAAAAATTTAACGTCCAATGTCAATATCAAACAATCAATCATTTAACAACCAAACTGGATTATCATTGTATATATAACAGATAATGGTGTCAGATGTCACAGGTGAACTGATACAGGTAATAGCATATATAACAGTGTAATTAACTAACAGCAGCATATTTCAATTGTCGTTTCAATTGAAATCAAATTTAATAAATAAAAGAACATTAATCGTGAGTGATTGCTCACCTTTCGAGGCTAGAGAGGATAGACAAAGAAATGGCTACGAATCCAAGTACGAGTTCCAAAGCAAGATAAGATTGATACGAATTTGATGGACGGAGCTGATAAATAAGAAATTGATGGAAATGAATTCAAATCGATTTTGATGTAAGCTAAAATATATACAATATTTGTTAAAACAAGTTTCCATTTTAAAGCATAATGAATAAAATATATTATACATTTATGGCCATATATATTCGAAATCAAATTATATATAAAATCAAAAATGAAGAAAAATGCAAACCACTAACTATACATGTACAGGTAAACTCACAAAATATTCAAAAAAAATCAGACTAAATATGCAGACAGCTATATATGCAGGCAGTTATATGTTAGCCATTCAAATGAATGTATATGCAGACCACAATTCATATAGGCAAAACATGATGTGTCAGAGCAGTATAAAACTATATCAAATGGATGTACAACTTCAAGCTAGCTATCATATAACAATTTATATTATAATGTCAGAGCATATTACTGTATGAATATAAACTATAAACAATATTCAATATTTTGTTTCTGATAAAAGCTATTGTAACTAAAATTTAGCAAACAATATAATTATACAAACAAACTTATATAATACATATATCTAATATAATTTATACTTCCAGTAAGCTTTTAAAATATATATATAATTGAAAACCAAATACACGTATATATATAGAACTAACGTGTATACACATGTACATAGCTTACATTTAATACTATACAGGCTTCAAACCAAATCGTTGAAATATAATTATGTATAGCTTATAACTACATATATATAGAACAAATGTAAACTTATATATACTTTAATACCATAGTTACAGCTATATATACAAATTTTGAAAGTACACAGATAATATAGTTTATAATATAGGAATATAGGAAATATACTTTATAAAACCCCTTTAAAACATCATATCCAACCATCAACCCATTGGGTCTATGCAATTCAGAATGACTCGATATTTTTGTATATATAGCTACTGTGTTGAGATACAAAACATATAACTTGCATCCTATATAAACTATATGTATATAAGAACTTTGCAAAACTGATTTAATGCAAAAATACATACACATATATATAACAGGAAGAAGTTGCATTCGAGGTCGAGCTGATGGGCTGCCAAAGGAAAGTGAAGGCGCTGGTTGCAGTGCTCGACAAGGGGGTTGCGTAGGCGGATGCGGGAAGGAAGGAGGAGGCTCGGCCTGGCACAGGGAGACCATGGCGGCTGAAAGATTGGGTGCGTGTTCGAGTCCATATCGGCGGCGCTTGGGTCTAACAGAGTGGAGGTGACAGGGGACGGAAGCAGTGGGTTGTAGACGTTTGGCGAACATTGGTGGTGGAGGGGAGAGGACGCGTGGAAATACCGGTGGAAGGAAGCGGATTCTATCTGGGTTGCTTTTGCGTGGCCGAGGGCAGGAGGATGGAGATGTTAGTTGCGTCAATTTCTTTTTTTTTCTTCTTTCTTCACTTGCTTGGCCAGGCTAGTTTTGAAAAAGAAATGTAGAAAGACATGAGCAGAAGGAAGAATGACGCACTCAAGAAGGAAAACAAGATTCAAATGTGATCAGCCTTTCCAGAAACCAAAGAATTTATTATGTATAAATGCTCAAATGAAAGTGCAGATCCAAGCCTTCAAGGAATACAAATGGGCACGAGGAATGGCTATTGGGAAAAGAAACGTACAAATATTTAATATATGCTTTGGAAAGCAAAACGCACAGAGAAAGAAAACGTACCACCGCCTAATACATTTAAGTGATGGAACACTAACAGCTGGCCATTGGTTCGGTAAATAATAAATGCTAGAGGCTTTCTGTTTAATCGTTTGAAAATTTAAAAGGATAGAAGTTTAAAACTAACATTTTGGAACCGATATGATTTGACCATTTCATGGTTTTTCGCTGTATACCGGACTCTAAAACATAGAATAAAATATACCGTATAGACCAGCGCGACGAGACGATCAAAACGGTATATGGATATCAGTGATGCGATTTAATTATAAAAATTCGAAATTTTCTACTGGCGGAAAAATGCAAGAAAAACATAGAAAAATAAGATCGACGGAGCCAAAGAAGTCTGAATTTGGAAAAACGAAAAATGACGCCTTGCTCAGAAGATGGTTTAGAATTTTTCTATGTAAAAATATTTAGGTTTCGAAAATGTTTTATTTTCATCGATTACTAACTGATTTAAATTAAAATAAATTTACGCATGAAATAAACTTTCATATTTTTAGATGAAAATTTACCAGTTGCTATGTTTAACTAGACGCATTTCAAATATTAAATTTTTATTTCAAAATTTTATTTTTTTTTAAATTCCACAAAATTTCAATTAGTAACGTTATTAAAACCAGTTAAATTTACGGGTCGTTACACTGCTGCAGGAGCGGTTGGAGGAAATGATGTAAATGTGGGTGGAGCAAATCCCGTAGTGCCAGTTGGCTATAATTATGCCAAGCTGAGTCGTGATAATACTAGTTTGGATGGAAAGCCTTTTCTTGGAAAAGAGGAAGCTGTAGAAGTGGAGAATTTGCCGTTGCATTGCGAGAGAATCTTTGCTAATCTTGGTTTGGGTGATGAGCAGAAAAGAAGACTAGCTTTGAGGCAGTTGTAGGGAGCAGCATTGTTATGATGGAATGGAGTCACCATAGGTGTGCCTGAGGAGGAGTTGACTTGGGCAGAATTCGAAGGAGATTCGAAGAAAGATCTTGTCTGAAGTTTCCAAGTCGGTTTTTCTAAGAAAGTTTGTGGACTTGGAGCAAGGAGCAATGTCGGTGATTGAGTATGCCACTAAGTTTGATGAGCTATCTAGATATGGATATGCTACCATTGACACCACCATTAAGAGGAATGAAAAGTTTATTCGATGATTGAAGCCAGAGATTGTTAGGGCGACCATGCCACATCTCCGAGACCCGAGCAATGTTGTAGTGGGGATGGCAATCCGGAATGAAGAGATGCTTTATACTTTTGGAAAAGATAAGCAGGGTGAAACTCAGGATTCTTAGGGTAAGAGGAGAAAGTTCTTTAAGAAGAAAGGAGCTCAGAGAAGAGGATCTTCCAAGAAAGGGAAAGATAATCTAGTTGTCTACAAGTGTGATAAGAAGGGACATTTTGCTCATGAGTGCCATTTTGGCAAAGGGAAGAAAATTGCTGATAAGAAGGGAGCAAAATGCTTCGACTGTGACAAGATGGGGCACTACAAGAATCGGTGTCCAGAACCGGTCAGAGGGGACAAGGGAAAAATTTTTGCTTTATAACCATCATCCTCTAGACCAATAGCAGCTAAGAAGAGAAAATATGTTATGGAGGGTACCCTTTTGATTCGTAGTATACTAGTTAGGGTACTATTTGATACTAGTGCATCGCATTCATTTATATCTCAGTGTTTGGTAGATAAGTTATGCTTAGAACCTTCATACCAAGTTACTTCCTTAAGGGTTGCGAATTCGATAGGAGGGTATGCAACTCTGGGGATGAGATGTGACCAGTTAAAACTTGATTTGTTAGGTCATAAGTTTGCATGCAGTTTGTATGTCTTTGATTTCGTGGGCTTGGGGATCATATTTGGTATGGATTGGTTTGATAGATATGATGTTAGGATATTTTGCCAAGATAGGGAAATATCATTAAGACATCCTAATAGTCATAACTGAATCATATACTTAGTAGAGAATTCAAATTTGAGTGTTTGTGCCATGTTGGGTGCCATGGAAGTAGAAGAGTTGAATCGGGTTTTGGTAGCAAGAGAGTTTGTAGATGTCTTTGAGTCGGTCTCAGGACTACTACCGAAACGAGCTATTGAGTTTCGAATAAATCTTATCCTTGGAGCATAACCTGTGAGTAGACCGCCTAGCAGGATGACACCTACCGAGATGAAGAAGTTGAAGGTGTAGCTAGTGAACTTAGAAGGAAAGTGTTTTATTAGACCAAGCAGTCCGCTTTGGGGAGCGACCGTGGTGTTTGTGAAGAAACCAGATGGGTTGTTAAGGATGTGTATTGACTACCGTTAGCTGAATGAGAAGACTATAAAGAATGGATATCCTTTGCTGAGAACCGACAACTTATTCGATCAGTTGAGTGGATCCAGAGTGTTTTCCCAATTGGATTTGGCTACAGGGTTCCATCAGCTAAGAGTGGCGGAGGATAGTATTCCGTTGACAGCATTTCGAATGAGATGTGGTTCATACGAGTGGTTAGTAATGCCATTTGGGCTAACGAATGCGCCTGCTTTCCTCATGGACTTGATGAACCGGATTTTCCGAGACCACTTGGATAGGTTAGTATTGGTGTTCATAGACGACATTTTGATATATTATAATGATGAAAGAGAGCGTGAGGTTCATCTTAGAATAGTGTTAGAGACACTGAGACAGCATCAGCTGAAAGCGAAGTTTTCGAAGTGTCACTTCTGGAAGAAAAAAGTAAAGTTTCTTGACCATGTAGTCGCAGGAGAAGGGTTATCTGTTGATCTAGCTAAGATTGAAGGGGTTAATAGTTGGAAAAGACCCGACATGGTGACCGAGATAAGAAGTTTTCTTGGATTGGCTGGATATTACCGAAGATTTATCAGGGATTTTTTTCGGAAAGCAGCACCCCTGACTAAGCTAACCAGGAAGGACATTAAGTTTGTTTGGTTCGACAAATGTGAGGAAGCGTTCCTCAAGTTAAAGCATTTGTTGATCGATGCACCAGTACTAGTAATTCTAGATGGGAATCAACAATTAGTGGTGTATATAGATGCATGTGGAACTGGATTAGGAGCTGTGTTAATGCAAAACAGTAAAGTGATTGCCCACGCTTCTCGATAGCTTAGACCATATGAAAAAAGATATTTGACACATGATTTAGAGTTGGCAGCGGTGATCTTCGCACTGAAAGTGTGGAGACATTATCTCTTAGGAGAAAGATTGAGCAAATCCGAAGCAGGATGAAAGAAGCACAGTCTAGACAGAGGAGTTACACAGATAAGAGGTGTAAAGATCTAAAGTTATCGGTTGGAGACAGAGTCTTCATTAAGGTATCACCGATGAAGGGTGTGGTGAGATTCGGTAAGACATGAAAGTTCGCATCGAGATATATTGGACCGTTCCCAGTTATAGAGAGGATTGGAAAGCTCGTGTATCGAGTAGAGTTACCGAGCAGTTTGGATGGAGTCCATAATGTTTTTCATGTTTCTCATCTTCGGAAGTATGTGCATGATCCAGAGACTACTATCACACCAACTGCACTAGAAGATTTAGTAGTAGTACTGGATCTGACTTTTTTGTTAGGCAACCAGTTCGAGTTGCAGCGAGAGATGAAAATAAATTAAGAAACTAGACAGTCAAGTTGGTGAAAGTTTAGTGGAGCAACAACAAGAAAGACTGTACTTGGGAGACAGAGAACATGATTAGAGATACTTATCTCGATCTGTTATGAGCATATGTTCTATATTTGATATATAGATTATTTGCTAACCAGATAGGCTAGCACTGTTATTAGGTAATGTTACAGATGTTTTCATGGTTAATATGCTTGGTATTTAGTCCTTATTGAATTTCGAGGATGAAATTCTTTAAGGAGGGGAGCCTGTAACACCCTTAATTTTAATTAACATTATTGAAGAGATTTAATTAGATAAATTAAATAGAATAATGTAATGATTAGAGTGATAAGGGAATTGAGATTTGAAAATAAGTAAGGTCATGCATTAACCAAATAAATACATAAGATTGTTTTATAAGTTAAGCATATAATGGAATAGGGAAAGGGTAATAAAGGAATAAACAAGACTTCATAACCCCTAAACCCTTATTCCTTCTCATTTATGTTCTCATAAAATCAAAACAATCAAAAGAAATTGTAAGCAAAGGCCGGCCGTTAATTAACACCCAAATCGCGAAAATCAAGTAGAGATTCAAGAAGGAATGCTAGGAAGATTAAGCAATAACCAAATCTCAAAATCCATTATCCAAACAAGGTGAATAATAGCTCAAACCATCTCATGTTTATTGTCTTGTGATTATTCAGATTCGGGATGAATTTAGTGCCGAACATGTACTGATGATTTGATGATATGCCATGTTTGTTTTTGCCATGTTTGATAAGTGATAAGTTATAAGAATATTTATAACATGACTATTTCGGTTCTAAGATTTAAATCAAAGATATATTTCTCCAAATGCTATGATTTTTAGTATGATGTTTAAAAGATGAATTCGGAGATGGGTTTTTATTTTCATAATTTCCTAAACCTATGGAATATTTTATAAATTTTTTAAAGTGGAAAACATGTTAATTTGGGTTTAATTTAATTAAGTCATTAAACAATGATTTTTTGGCCCGAAAATCTTATATGATTAAAAGAATACCATTTTGGGATTTATTTGAATTTTTAAGATTTTTTCTCAAATATATTTGAAGAGATATGGACTAAATAAGAAAGATTAATGTTTAATTGTTTAATTAGTTAATTATGTAAATTAACGTTTAAACATATATTTTTGGCTTTAGGAGATAACGTGCGGCAGCATAGCTGAAATTAAGTTGAAAAGTTTTTAGCAACCAATCATACTTTGACATATAAAAGAGATTTGTTGAAAAGAACGTGTTTTATTAGGAAAAAATTCAGTTGTAGTGATAATTATGATGATGCCACTTCCCTTTATATTGATGTCGCACTTATCATCCCTTCGACGTCGTCGAGAGGAAAGCTCAAGGCACTATTTCAATAGTGCAGAGCGGTTTCAAGTTCGTCGAAGTCAAAAGGTAACGGCAACTCTATGGTGTCGACGAGGTCATGCCACACTTATCCGTGCCATGTGTGTCTTCATCACAACTATATTTTAAAGTATAGGGGAGAAGGGTCTTCGAGCTTATCAATACTTAACAGCGTCGACATGATTCATGTCGTCGCACTTCTCATGGTACTGCATTAGTTGTGTCGCCGCTCTTCTATAGATGCTGATAGACCATGTCGTCGCTAAACAATAGCGTCGACATGGACTATGCGCATTGTTTTCAATCCAAAGCAAAGCTGCCTTGTCGTCGAAGTAGATGGTGTCGACATTGTTAAGAATCGATGTCATCATTATCGAAGAAACGTCTAATGTCGCATGATCACGTTGTTTTCCAATAGAGGCGGAGAGCCTTATGTCTCAACGTCGACGTGATAGGATGTTGACGTTGATCGTTGTAAAATGTTTTAAATGGTGATAAACCCAATATCATTTTCATACAAACACATGGCAATATAAAAAGGGTTTTATAAAATGGCATTAAACTTTTAGAATATAAAAAGATGATTTCCTTGTTAATTTTGGGGTTAAGGGTTTTTACCATATTTCATTAAGAAAATGATTACAAGGAATTAAAATATGGATGTTTATATTATTATGTGCATTTGATCAATCATTATAAATGCTATTGTTATCATATTCACTTCATTCTTGACCCTTAACTATATTTTGGGGTATTAAGGGCAGAATAACCAGATAGGTTGACCCATTAGTGAATACAAACCGAGTTGACTCTTGTGTGAGTAGAATTGCATCTAGGAGGTCAGGTAGACCAAAATATTGGATGCTTAGAACTGATCAAAAGATTATTGAGTTAGATAGGTTCTTAGTTTGCCTATGAAAACTATGTTATGAGAAATGTTATTGGCTGGGGCCAATATGTAACGACCTGGAAAGTTTAACGATTTTTAATAACGTAATTAACTAAATTCTTCATGAAAATAAACAATTAAATTTTAGTAGTGAAAATTTGATATTTGGTATGCGTCTATTGAAGCATAGCAAGTGGCAGATTTTCGTCATAAAATATGAAAGTTTGTTTATTTGTGAATTTTAAATTTTAAATTTAAATCAGTTAATTTGCTAGAAATAAATTATTTTTGGAATCTGAATATTTTTATATACGAAAAATGTAAATCATTTTCTAAGTGTGATGTCGTATTTCGTTTCGCCAAATTTGGACTGCTCTAGCCCCGTTTATTTTATTTTCGGTGGTTTAGTAGCAGTTTCGGTAGCGAAATCGACTTTTGATAGGAAGGTCGTGTCACTCATATTTGTGTACTATTCTGTTCATCTCGTCGTGCTGATCTCCATAGTATATTCATTTGTATATTTCGGCGTCCGGTACACAGCGGAATCTGCGAAACGATTAGCCATATCAGTTCTGCGTTTGGGTCTTTTGGGTTTCCCAGTGCCCTTTCATCTATCTACCGGTTGAGATCAAACAGCTATTTGCTTTTAATATTACCAGAATTCATGTATTGGACATTTACTATTCCCTGGTGTCAATTTATATTGGTTCGTTCATTATCTCCATTCTCTTCCCTCTCTGCTTTTCGTTTCTGTGCATCCCTTTTACAAAAATATATATAAAGTCCTATATATATAAAAGACCTTCTCTCTCTCTCGACCTTTATCTCCTCCGCTTGCCTTGCACCATCCTCCGCCTCACCATGTGCAGCAACCAAACCCCACGGCCTCACCGCCTCCACCCGCCTGAGCTCGCCATCCAACAACCATCAGCCAGATCTGCCTTCTTCCGGCCACCACACAACAGCTCATGCCTGCTCTCCCCATTTCCACCACTCCACACCGGATCAGCCACCAAGCATCATTCTCCCATCTCCACCCCATTGTCGCTTCATTTGCCACCCTCCGACACTAACAACCTCCCACTGCCGAGAACCCTCAACAGCTCCTCCTCCCTCAAGCTGTTGCCCTTCCTCAGCACCCACAGCCTCCACCAGATCCGAACACCGAAACCCCCATCAACTCCACACTCATAGCCTGCTTCGAGCAACCATCTGCGTCCCTCCATTTTGCAACCGAACCACCCTTACTCCCTTAGCCGAGCAGCCACTGCCTGATCCGAAGCCAAGCCTGTCCCTCGCCACCTAGCTCTGACCCACTCGCTGACAGCCACTGCTCCCATCCAAGCGAAGCCACCACACTCGACCTACACCATTGCCGCAACCATACGAGCAGCCAAGCCTCACCTCCGATCCGCCACTCATCACGACCACTTTCCCCTTCAACCGCCTTGTCACAGCCTTGAACCGATTCACCCAGTAGCCGCTCGCAGACACACTCCACCGACCTTCGCAACCTTCCCACATGCAGACCTGCCACCGAGCCCAGCATCTTCCCTGACCGCACCAAACATAGCAGCCTTCTCCTCCGACCATTCTAGCAGCCGAGCCCCTAGCTTTCCACCTCACAGTAAAGCCTTCTCTTCTTATACATATAAAAAAAGGGAATATATATATATTATCTTCATCGAATCCAAGTTCAGTCACCTTGCTTTGCTTTGGAAATTGTCGTTTGGATTGGTCGATTGTCAAGCTCGAGATTCCGATTCGTAGCTTGTTGTGTTGTCTATTTTCTCTAGACTCGAAAGGTGAGCGATCACTCACATTGACATTCTTATGTTTAGTAAATTTATATTCACATGAAATGATGATTGAAATATGTTGTTAAATTGAATTGGCTAGAAATTTAATTGTTGAATATGATATATTATTAACTAAATTGTTTACCTATGTTAATTGACATATGATAACCATAACCTGTTGTATATATATTATATTTAAATTATTAATTATGATCATAATTGCCATTGATATGCCATGTCATTTTATGCTATTATTTTATTGTTCTCACACTGCAAGTTCCCTATTAGTTTAGGAAATCCCTATGAGTTGAAATGATACATATCCGAACGATCTTGTAGAATAGGGAAAATTGTTATAGGTTGAAATGATAAACCCAAGCGATTTTATGGATTTTGATTTTGGGATTGCGGGTTGAAATGATATATACCCGTAAAATTAAATTATTACGGGTTGAAATGATAAATATCTATATCACTTGTCCATAGCATAGAAAACTATATACGGACACCGTTGGTCTATTTTTAAATGATTTCCAGAATTTTGAAAAGAAAATATATGTGTTTTAATAAATATTGATTTTTAAAATATAATATATAGATATTTTAATGTTAATATGTGTGTAAAATTTAGATTTTAAATTATATGTTTTGGGAATTTTAAAATTATAAGTTAAGTTTTGAAAATATAAATTATAAGATTTTACTTATAACTTTACTATTTTTAAAATATATAAAATAGGATTTTAAATAGATTTAATAATAAGATTTAATTTAATAAAAAAATTTAATATAATAAAATTTAATAAATTTTTTTAATTTAATTAATATATATATAATAATAAGTTTTAAACTATTTATTTAAATTTATGTTAATATTTTGAAAATAGATTTTTGTAGTAACTTTAATATATAGATATATAATATGTTTAAGTATTTATTTAAAATTATATTAATATTTTGAAAATAGATTTTGTAATATTAATTAAATTAAGGTTGGAAAGATCAATTGAAATTGATTTGAAATTTAATTTGTTTAAGAATTGTATTTAAATAAGAATTGATTTGAAACTTATTAATTTTGAGATTTTAAAGAATTTAATTTTTTTTTTCAAATCCATTTCTAATAACAATTCCCGTCAAAAGTCCTTTTTCATGGCAGCTCGTGTCTCCTCTCCAATTCCTATCCCCATACCCATAGTCTTACCTATTCCTATCCTTTCTTCTATCCCTTCCTCCTCATCTACAGTTGTGTATGTACTCTCCTCTGTCAACTCTTCCATTTCGTCCCCTCCTCCCTCTGGTCTGCCTCCACCTCCCCTCACTCATGATCCCTTTCCTTCTCTTGTTTCAAACCTTCCTTCCTCTTCTCTTCCCTCCTCTGCTCCTCTTTCTAATTGGTCATCCCTTTTTTCTTCTAAACCAAGAAACGCTAGCCATTACACTCCTATTCACTTTGATGTTGATTACATAGGAAAACCAATTTCCCCTCTATCTGAAGTTGTGGATGAAGGTGTCAAAGCCTGGTCAGAGTTTCTAGTGGGGTTTTTTCTAGATGGTACTGTTAACTATATGGCTGTCAAAGCCCATATAAATAAAATGTGGAAATTAAAAGGGTCTTACGAAATGTTGTCAGATAAACAAAACTTTTATTTCAAATTTTCAAGTCCTGAAGATAAACAGTATGTTCTCCATAAAGACCCTTCTTTCATCAGAGGTCACATGTTTATAATTTCTGCATGGAACCCTAGTTTCTGCTCTGTCCAATCTACAGTTAAAAGTGTGCCAGTGTGGGTGCATTTTTATAGGATTCCATTGATGACATGGACCCTTCTTGGTATAAATTGGTTGGCGTGTCACTTGGGGAAATTAGTTTGTTTTGATGAAAATACTGAGCAAATGAAAAGATTTGAATATGCTAAATTTTTGGTGGAGGTGAAGCCTGATAGGGAACTGCCCAGTTCCATTGCAATAGGAGATGGTGAATGCCCTAATGTAATTGTGGAGTATTCTTGGACTCCTCTTATTTGTACCAAATGCAAGATTTTTGGTCACTCCACTGTTCAGTGTGAAAAACATGATGAGGCAATGACTTCTGTTAGTGTTGAAGCTCAAGTGAATAATCTGGATGGTGAAAAACATGATGATGTCAGTAAAATGAAGCCTCGGGTTAATTTTGAAGAGAAAGGAAAAGACAAATTTGTTTTTGTTAAAAGAAAAAGGAAAAATATCAAAAAAAATTGGAAGAAAATTAAACCTTCAAGTTCCACTGGAATTACCAAAGATGCTGATGCAGGAATGACCATTGGTTGTGATGATGATATGATCATAAACTTGGAAGAGACCATAGATGGAAGCATTATTAATTCCAGTGGAATTTAAAATGTTCACACAGTAGTAGGTAACAGTGCTAATGTGAATGCTCAAGTTGATGGTGTTGTTGTTGAAATTCCCAAAGACCCTGATGATATTTCTCCAAGTCACCCTGATGCACTTGAATCTCCTTTCAATGGAGTAAGTGTTGAAGGGGAAACTGCGGCTGCACTTTCTGAACATATTGCAAAGCTTGATGAAGTGAGGCCCGAGTTTTCTTTTGGTTTGACTAGAAGTCAAGACCCATCTTTACTTCTTTCCTCCTCTACAACTTCTTCTGTCCCTCTCTCTCCAGCTCAAATCTCTATTTCAACTGATACTGTTTTTTTACCTTCTCCATCTAAATTGTCATCTCATGACACTGAAGCAACTGTTACCTCAAATACATTTGATCCTCTTATACTTCTAGAGGAAAATGCCACTGATCCTTTAAATGTCAATGTAACTCTTATCCATTCACAAATTTGTCCTCCTTTACAAGCTCACTCATGCACAGAAATGCATAGAAACATGCACAACTCTTTTCTGGCCTCCTCTTCTTCAGTTTCTCTCACTACTCTTGCTCTCAACCATAAATCTCCTGACATTCAAGCTTTTGACCTTTCCCCTTCCCCTCCCTTACCTTACTCTGCAGTGGCCCTCCCCTCTAAAGTCTTCCCGAACATTCCAAAACCTCTTTTGACCACAATTGACACCTCTTCTCAGAAAAAAAAGAGGGAGACCAAAATAATTACCCCCACATTCTACCACTGATGACCTAGACAATGGCACCGAGTTTTCTTTTGATCAAATCTCATTTATCTCAACTTATACAGAAGCATCACCTGGTGTGAAGACCAGGTCATCCTCATTATCTTTTTAATGACACGCAAAATTGACAACATTGGGTTTTGGAATGTTAAGGGTGCTAATTCCATAGCCAAGCAACTTGAAGTTAGGAATTTAATATCCTCTAACAATCTCCAAATGATAATATTAGCTAAAACTAAGCTCAATTATATTTCAACCCGTAAGAGTGTTGCAGTGATCAACAACAGTTGGTCTAACCTTCATAACTTGGCACAAGCCCCTTTTGGTAGGTTATTGATAATGTGGAACCCTTCAATTTTTTTCAGTTGTCCCATTCTCAGTTCAAAGGGGGCTAATACATTCAAAAGTTACCCACTTCCCTACTGGTCAAGTCTTCTTCTTAACTGCAATTTATGCTAACAATTCAGTAGCCAGCAGACAACCAATGCTAGATCTCATTCCTACTCTCCAACCATCTAATACCCCCTGGATATGTGTGGGGGACTGGAATTGTATGCAAACTTATTATGATAAGTGTGGTGGTGTCCCCTTATCTTTGCACCAAACCAATCCTTTAAACAACTCCCTATATTCATCCAGTTTATCTTTAATCCCCTTTGATGGCTGCCTCTATACTTGGAATAACTGTAGTAGAACTGGTGTCAGAACCTTCTGTAGACTTGATAAAGCTTTCTACAACATCTTATCCCTTACCCAATGGCCAAACCTCCTATATCTTTCCCTTCCTCCCTCTTTTGCAGACCACTCCCCTATCATTCTAGACTGGGGTCATGAAGCTATGGATAGAGTTTCCTCATTTTCATTTTTTAATACTTGGACAAATCATCCTGAATTTTTTAATTGATAGTTGGAAATGTAATGTATTTGGGAATCTCATGTTTATTTTGTAGTTCAAGCTGAGGAAACTTAAAGGAAAGCTAAAAAGCTGGGCTTTCAACACTTTTGGTAGAGGCTCCAAAATGTCTGAAGGTATAAGAGATCAACTTCATCAGATTTAGTCTTCCCTTATTTCCAACCCTACTACTTCCACTTCTTCTGAGGAACACAGATTAAAGCTTGATCTTGCTGATGCTTTGTTTGAGGAAAACAAGATGCCCAGTCAAAAATCTAAAATTCAGTGGCATTTTTATGGCGATAGAAATACTGCTTCCTTCCACAATTCTTTGAAAATAAAAAATGCAAATTCAATTATTCATAATATTCTGGATATGGAAGGTAATCTGTGTTCTTCCTCTGATTCGATTAAAAGTTCTTTCCTTGAGTATTATACAGTGTTACTAGCAAACAATCACCTTGATGATCCTCAACTTTCCAACATTCCAAGGTTGATCTCCCTACCATCTCATCATCACAGATTCATGATTTAACTCAACTGGTCACTGATGATGAGATAAAGCTATCAGTTTTTAGCATGAATTCTAATAGTTCTCCTGGTCCTGCTGGCTTCAATGCCCACTTCTACAAATCATGCTGCATATTATTGGAAAAGATGTTATCAAAGCAGTGAAAAACTTCTTCAAACATAACCTTATGCTCTCTGGAATAGATGCAACCAGAATTGCCTTAATTCCTAAAGTCCATCACCCTGATGCAGTTTCTCAGTCTAGACCCATCGCATGTTGTAATGTCATCTACAAAATTTTTGCTAAAATCTTAGCTTTAATGGTGAAAAGTGCTTTAGCTCCTGTGATTTCTAGGAATCAAAATGCCTTTCTTCCTGGAAGGGATATCATTGATAACATTCTATTATCTACTGAGTTACTTAAAGGTTATAAAGGGCAGCACATCTCTCCTAGGTATGCTATGAAGCTAGACATTCATAAAGCATATGATACTGTCAATTGGAAAACTATCATTTACATTCTCCACTGCATGAAGTTTCCCCACACTTTCTTAGCTTGGATATACACTTGTATTTCTACTGTATCTTACTCTTTCAGTCTTAATGGAGTAGTCTTTGGGTTCTTTAAAGGTACTAGAGGCTTGAGACAAGGGGACCCTATTTCCCCTTATTTATTTATTTGTGTTATGGAATTATTAACTGGTCTATTTAATTTTGCACTACAAGACAAGTTGATGGACTTTCATCCCTACTGCAGAAACCCTCAAATTTCAACTCTAATGTTTGCTGATGACTTATCGCTATTCACTAAACCAAATGAAAAATCCATCACTTTAGTATTGAATATCCTTTAGTCTTTCTATTTAATGACTGGACTTAGTATTAACAAGGCCAAATCCAAAATTTTAGTTGCTGGTATTCCTGAGGATGTCAAAACTGTTATGATCACCTTATCTTCATTAACTCCTTTTGATCACAATGAATCTTACTTAGGAGCTCCCCTTGTTTTTTCCTCTACTAAAAAATCTCAACGCCTTCCCTTATTTGAAAGAGTTACTGCCAAGCTATCTTCCTGGGCAATTTCTAAATTATCAATTGCAGGGAGGCTTGTTATTGTGAAATCAATAGCTTCTGCTATGTGTTTATACTATGCCAGAATTTTTATTCTTCCTGCAAAACTTGTTTCCATGATCAACTCTGCATTGAGCCACTTTCTATGGCATGGTAACCCATTCTCAAAAAAGCTTATTCCCTTATCCTTTAAGTCTGCTTGCAAGCCTCAGTCCTCTGCAGGTCTTGGAATCAAGAATATAAAACAGTGAATACTGCTGCTTTCTCCACTCGTATTGAAAAATTGTTTAGTCATGATAACAATATATGAGGTGATTGGTGCAGGAAGTACCTCCTGAAAAATCATCATTTTTGGACAATGCAAACCAAGGTTTCAAATCTCGGATTTTGGCCAATATCTCGGGCAAATATCTCGGCTATCTTGGGCGATATTTAAAAGACTTATAACTAACCAAGCTGCCAAATCTCGGATTTTGGCTAATATCTCGGATTTTCATCTCGGCTGATCTCGGGGAGATTTAAAACCTTGATGCAAACTCCTGATAACTGCAGTGGTACTTGGAGGAAATTGTTGAAGCTAAGGCCTCTCTTACTTCCAACTTTTCAACTCACTATGAGGAGCAGCTCTAGAGTATCCTTTTGGTTTGATCCATGGCCTCTTAGAGGTGTAATTCTGGCAAATGTCCTTCCTTTCTCCTTGAGGAGTATTACTGGAATTCCAAAGGAGGCAAAACTTAGTGCTTATCTATGTGATGATTTAATTAACTTGCCTTATTCCAGTTCATATGAAGTTAGGGATGTCTGGAAAATTTATGAAAATAGATTATACACATGGTCAGAATTTACTTGCTTATGGGGTGATGGGTCTCATTCTATCAATAAAGTTTATAAGCTACTTGACTACTCTTCAACCACTGCTCAATTTCCATGGCACACTAGAATTTGGACTAATATATCCACTCCTCGTCACAACTTTCTTCTTTGGAGAGTTATCAAGGGGTGCCTTCACACTCGTGATAGGCTTTTTTCTAAGAGATCGATTCAAATCTCTGATTGTTTACTATGTGGCCATCATGTTGAATCTATTAGTTACCTGTTTTTTGCTTGTCAGTACTCCTTTTATATTAGGAAGTGCATTCCGTGTCACTGTAACCTCCACAAGCCATCCTTTGATTCTAGACTTGAATGGTATACTATCTTCAAAGCTACCAGATGGAAATGTACAAAATCAATGCTCCTTCTAAAAGTTTTAAAAGCCTCTATTCAACTGATTTGGACTGAAAGAAACTCAAGAGTGTTTTCAGGAATTCGCTCCTCTAAACACGGTATCTTTCGTGCCTTAGTCAATGGTTTGTAACTGTTGTGGTGAATCTTTGCCATTTGCAGCTTGGCATGCTTTTAATCAGCTGGTTCTTTTGCTGCTTGGAGTCCTCTTATGCTTTTCTTCGAGTCTTTCCTTGGTATTCTACGAAGTGTGGTTGCTTGGTGTTCTACCTAGGTCTGCTTGGAGTCCTTTTGCTATTCCCTTCGGGCTATCTTTCTAGCTATAATTATTGTGTGCTTCTTGTGTTTTGGTCTTTCTTCTCTCCTGTTTTTCTCTGTATTTCTTTATTTGCGCTTGTAATCCTTTTTACATGTTATAAATAAAAGGTAGGGGGTCCTTTTAACCCCGCTGGCTTTGCTAAAAAAGATATGATTTTTATAACTTGATAACTGGATTTTAATTAAATGCGATTAAATGAATATTTTCAAATTTAAATAAAATTGAAATTGAATCTTTAATATTGATTTAAATTTGTAATTTGGGATTTTATTCAAATATTATTAAAAATGATTAAGTGAATATTTTCAAATTTAAGTAAAATTAAAGTTGAAGTTTGAAATATAAATGAAATTTATCAAATTGAGTTATTATAAATTGTTTGAATATTTAAACTTTGAAACCTACTGAATTGGAAGTGGTTTAAATTTATAGTTCAAACCTGGATTTGAAATTGATATAAATTAAAAATGGTTTTAATGAGAATTTGAATTGAACCTTTTTAATTGAAATCGTTGAGCTGAGATTGATTTAAATTTAATTTTGGAACTAAAGTTGATTTGAATTGATTTGTGAAGTTGGAAGAAACAATTTTAATTTGAAACTATTTTTGATATAAATTCTTTTAACATACAAACTATTTTAATATATATTATTTTAAATTTATAGACAATTTTTAATACATATGTTTTAATATATAGACTATTTCTAATATATAAACTATTTTAATCTATAACTTATTTTTAAATATAAACTATTTTTAATGTATAACTATTCCAATATATAAACTACTTTCAATATTCAAACTGTTTAAGTTGGAACTTTTATGATTTAGATTTAATGGATTTAAGTGCGAATACTTTGATATGATGGTTTAACCTATTTTGTGGTTATGATTTTGGAAATGAATATGATTTAAAGTGAATAATGATTTCGAAAGTGAATATGATTTCAGAAGTGATATGATTTTGAAATGAATATGATATTTTGATATGAAGTATGAACTATTTGAAATGAAAATGACCACGGTGTGAAATAAGCGTTTGGTTGTTAAAGAGACCGGGATCAGATATTGTCATACTCTCTGCCAATACCGAAAACCGCTTTAACAACTGTGCACGTGGTGGAGAATCCAGAACGAAGTAGGATGGTTTGGCGAACTTCAGTATGAGGTATGAACGCAGCCCTGACCCTCTCAGGTCAGCTTGATATGACTAAAACAGGAGCCACGCCAGGCCAAGTGAGGTCGCACCTCCGATCGAGCATGCTACTTCGAAACCATTCTATTACATTGTGATTTGATTTGGTGCACCTTTGATTATAGGAGTGTGTCTCGAGGTGGGTGGTAGTAGCTGCTATGCCTTACCACCAGTCCAGATCCGCAAAATGGTAGTATCCTACCCTAAGCATTGCCTCGCGTGCCTTGTCATATGCCTTATCACACCCATTACGAGTTTGGTTTGTGTCGTACCTATGGAGTGCTCCCTGATAGCCCACCGGTTTGGTGGAGTTTACAGTACTGTATTGACTACGGCATTTATATAAAAATGTGTTAAGGGGGATATGGGTATCGCCTTAACGCTATTTTAATAGTTTATTTTACTGTAGACATTATCTATGTAACGTATTGTACTATGTATATAGATAGTTTCATGGATCCTTAAAGAATAAGAATCCCAAACATCCTTTGAGTTATATTGCATTTTACTTGGATATTTCACTTGAGTTGATTTACCTGCATAAGAATGTTAATCCTGACTCGAGTGTTTTGTGTTTTACTTTATGCTCGGGTCAGCCTGAGAGTCACATCATTTGAAACTCATCTTTGGAGCTTGGAGCTTTGCTTGGAGATCTATCTTTATCTATTCAGCCTTCAGTTATTTCAGCTATTTCCTGTTGTTTATGTTCAGACTTGTCATTTGCTTTGTATTAGAGATTTCTATGTATTTGGGATTTCTGTTGTATTTTCTTTAGAATCTGTTGTTTCTGTAGTAGCTTCATGAACTACTTTTTATCTATTTCCGCTGCTTATTGTTATATTACTCTGTGTCTGTGATTCTGTGATTGATTTATTTACTATATATGCTAAGTTTTGCCAAATATAAAATAAAAATACATTGTTTTGAGAAATTCAAGTCTGACATGTGTGGATGATTGTCGATTTGAATGGTTCGAAATGGCGGGTCATTACAAGTGGTATCGGAGTTCTGGTTTAGGAAAACTTAGCTTATGGAGTAAAAACTCATTAGAGATAGGGTAGTAATACCCTAGAATGAGTAAAATTAATTACAAAATCATCTTCGTTCGAGCTTGAAATTCTTTGTTAGGATCCTCTTTGATTTGGATTTCTTTTGAATTTTGGAACTTTACCTTTGTTCTAAAATCAATTCTTGTCTTTTCCGGTTCGTGTTCTTTTTGATACTGGAACATCCCATAGCTTTATTTCTGTTGATCTCTGTAATAAATTTGAGCACATTTTGCAACCTCGATTGGCAACTTCATCCTTTGTGTGACTAATCCCATCGGCGGTCCCGCCAACCTTGGTATGATTTGTAAAGGGGTGAAACTCCTTTACAACAGGCGACGATTCACCGGAGATTTCTATGTCCTCGGTTTTGATGCATTTGATATCTTACTTGGGGGTGATTGGTTAAAGCATTATGATGATGTTATTCTTGTAAAGCCTGAACCATTTCTCTAGTAGACGACCAGGGTAATTCTCTTATGATCGAAAGCTGAATGCCTCAGGATTATGCAGGCAGTTTTATCTTTTCGCTTGATTCTCAGCCTATTGATCTTGACTCTACCCCGATAGTCAGGGATTATCCTGATGTTTTTGGTGAAGTATCTTCTCTACATCCTAAGCGGGAAATTGAATTCCGCATCGATCTTATTCCTGGAGCTTGATCTTACTATCGGTTTTCACCAGCTTCATGTAGCCGAGGAGAGCATTCCCAAGATAGCTTTCTGAACAGAGAACGGTTTCTATGAATGGTTAATCATGCCCTTTGGATTAACCAATGCCCCTGCCTTCTCCATCGATCTTATGAATCGTGTTTTCCGCGATGTTCTCAACAAGTTTGTCCCCATTTTCGTTGATGATATTCTCGTCTTTTCTAAGTCTGAGAAGGAACTTGAGTCACATTTGGGCTATGTGCTGGAAACTCTTAGGAGTCATCAGTTGAAAGCCAAACTTTCTAAATGCCATTTCTAGGGGGATGAAGTCTGATTCCTTGGGCACATTGTTTTTGAAATGGATTCTCGGTTGATCCAGTTAAGGTCGTCGTGATTAATATAAGTTTATCCATCTTTCCTCTTTTGTAATTTAATTATCTTATCTCCCTTTCAAGCCTATCTTCTTAGTTAGAATTCTCTTTGATTAGGGTCCCTCTAAATTTGAATCTCTATCCTTGTTCTAAAATCCATTCTTGAATCATCCTTATGAGGGAGCGTATTTGTAATTGATATAAAATGTTTTATATTGTGTTGTTTGAGTTGTTAAGTTTGAATTTTGGGTTTTGATCGATTCGTCTAGCTAACGCTATGAATTCCAAAACACTTGAACAGAGAAAACTGACACAATATTGTTTTTGAAATTGGTAAATGAAATAATTTTATGTATGATTTTATTTTATTTATAAAAGTATAATTTTCTGAAATTAGTAGTTAAATGAATTGGTTGCTAGAAATGATAATACTAGATTAGCATTTATTGTTTTGTCAACATTCCTAAACCGTTAACTATTGTTGTATGTTATAAGGAGATGGAATTTATAAATATGGTTTATAAATCTGATTTGCAAATGAAATGAATTTAAATTAAGGATTCGAGAATTCAATTTCTGGTGCTTTTCAAAATTTGGTTTTCAAAGTTTTGAAAAAATAAATTCATATAAGAATTTTCGAATGGAAACCGTTTCCAAGAATTTTAAAAGAAGTAAGTCGGTAATCTCCTCTTATGTCACTGGAAAATAATTTCGATGATGACTGCAGCATCATCAACATTCATTTTTGAGTCTCAAAGTGGGGAGACCACTTAGTGGCTTTGCTACACTTTTGTTTTGGAAATGGATTTGATTTGAATTTCTTGAGTATGATTTGATGTACTATATATATATGTGTATATGTATATATTTATTTTAAAATGGTTTGAAGTGAAACCGAAAATCTGACTCTTAAGTTTATGTTAAGTGATGGTTTTCAATTATTAAAATGAAGCAAAATTTTTGAATAATTGGAGTGTCTAAAATGAGAAATGAAATTGAAACAACTTGAAACAGTTGAACTAGGAAAATTTTAATTTGTATAATACTCAATTGCATTCTAAAAATATATACTTGAAATATTCAAAAAGTTAAAATGTTCATGTGAATATGTAATTGAAGGTTATACAAGAGAAAACTTAAGTAATAAAAATGTTCAAACTAAATGTTTCTTAATAGAAATGTTGTAAATAAAGGGTAAATTTGTGTAGTGCTCAATTACATTCAGTAACATTAATAAAACTTACCTGGAAAAAGTTTGAATGTAATGAGAATAGGTAACTGAATAGTATATAATATAAAATGTAAGTAATAAGATGTCCAAAAATTAAATTTATATGGTTTTGAATTAATTGTTGTATCTGGTACTATGTATTTCGAATTTATCTTATCTTTCTGTTGCTTCTATTCTCCTATCTCGTTCCTTTTCGGGGACGAAAAGTTTTGAGTGGGGGAGAGTGTAACGACCCAGAAATTTTAATGATTTTTAATAAGGTAATTAACTAAATTTTTCAAGAAAATAAAAAATTAAATTTTAGCAATGAAAATTTGATATTTGGTATGCGTCTATTGAAGCATAGCAAGTGGCAGATTTTCGTCAGAAAATATGAAAGTTTGTTTGTTTGTGAATTTCAAATTTTAAATTTAAATCGGTTAATTTGCTGGAAATAAATTATTTTGGAATCTGAATATTTTTATATAAGAAAAATGTAAATCATTTTCTGAGTATGACGTCGTATTCCGTTTTGCCAAATTTGGACTACTCTAGCCCTGTTTATTTTATTTTCGGCGGTTTAGCAGCATTTTCGGCAGCGAAATCGACTTTTGATAGGAAGGTCATGTCACTCATATCTATGTACCATTATGTTCGTCTCGTCGTGTTGATCTCCGCAGTATATTCATTTGTGTATTTCAGCGTCCGGTACACGGTGGAATCTGTGAAACGATTAGCCGTATCGGTTCCGCATTTGGGTCTTTTGGGTTTCCCTGTGCCCTTTCATCTATCTACCAGTTGAAATCAAACAGTCATTTGCTTTTAATATTTCCAGAATTCACGTGTTGGACTTTTACTATTCCTTGGTGTCAATTTATATTAGTTTGTTCATTATCTCCATTCTCTTCCCTCTCTGCTTTTCGTTTCTGTGCATCCCTTTTAAAAATAATATATATAAAGTCCTATATATATAAAAGACCTGCTCTCTCTCTCTCGACCTTTACCTGCTCCGCTAGCCTTGCACCGTCCTTCGCCTCACTGTGTGCAGCAACCAAACCCCACGGCCTCGCCGCCTCCACCCGCCTGAGCTCGCAATCCAACAACCATCAGCCAGATCCGCCTTCCTCCGACCACCACTCCACACCGGATCAGCCACCAAGCATCATTCTCCCATCTCTACCCCATTACCGCTTCATTTTCCACCCTCTAACACCAATAACCTCCTACTGCCAAGAACCCTCAACAGCTCCGCCTCCCTCAAGCTGCCGCCCTTCCTCAGCACCCTCATCCTCCACCGGATCCGAACACCGAAACCCCCATTAACTCCGCATCCAAAGCCTGCTCCGAGCAACCATCAGCATCCCTCCATTTTGCAGCCGAACCACCCTTACTCCCTTAGCCGAGCAGCTACTGCCTGACCCGAAGCCAAGCCTGTCCCTCGCCACCTAGCTCTGACCCACTCGCTGACAGCCACTGCTCCCATCTGAGCGCAGCCACCACACTCGACCTACACTATTGCCACAACCGTACGAGCAGCCAAGCCTCACCTCCGATCCACCACTCATTATAGCCACTTTCCCTTCCAACCTTCAGCCGCCTTGTCATAGCCTTGTGCTGATTCACCTAGTAGCCGCTCGCAGACACACTCCACCGACCTTCGCAACATTCCCACACGTAGACTCGCCATCGAGCCTATCATCTTCCCTGACCGCACCATACATAGCAGCCTTCTCCTCCGACCATTCTAGCAGCCGAGCCCCTAGCTTTCCACCTCACAGCAAAGCCTTCTCTTCTTATACATATAAAAAAAGGGGAATATATATATTATATCTTTATCGAATCCAAGTTCGGTCACCTTGCTTTGCTTTGGAAATTGTCATTTTGATTGGTCGATTGTCGAGCTCGGGATTCCATTCGTAGCTTGTTGTGTTGTCTATTTTCTCTACCCTCGAAAGGAGAGCGATCACTCACGATTGACATTCTTATGCTTAGTAAATTTATATTCACATGAAATGACGATTGAAATATGTTGTTAAATTGAATTGGTTAGGAATTTAATTGTTGAATATGATATATTATTATTTAAATTATTTACCTATGTTAATTGACATATGATAACCATAACCTGTTGTATATATATTATATTTAAATTGTTAATTATGATCATAATTGCCATTGATATGCCATGTCATTTTATGCTATTATTTTATTGTTCTCACACTGCAAGTTCCCTATTAGTTTAGGAAGTCCCTATGGGTTGAAATGATACATACCCGAACGATTTTGTAGATTAGGTAAAATTGTTATGGGTTGAAATGATAAACCCAAGCGATTTTATGGATTTTGAATTTTGGGATTGCGGGTTGAAATGATATATACCCATAAAATTAAATTATCACGGGTTGAAATGATAAATATCCGTATCACTTGACCATAGGATAGAAAACTATATACGGACACCGTTGGTCTATTTTTAAATGATTTCCAGAATTTTAAAAAGAAAATATATGTGTTTTAATAAATATTGATTTTTAAAATATAATATATAGATATTTTAATTTTAATATGTGTGTAAAATTTAGATTTTAAAATTATATGTTTTGAAAATTTTAAAATTATAAGTTAAGTTTTGAAAATATAAATTATAAGATTTTACTTATAACTTTATTATTTTTAAAAATATAAAATAGGATTTAAAATAAATTTAATTTAATAAAAAAAATTAATATAATAAATATAATAATTTTTTTAAATTTAACTAATATATATATATATATATAATAAGTTTTAAACTATTTATTTAAATTTATGTTAATATTTTGAAAATAGATTTTTGTAATAACTTTAATATATATAATATGTTTAAGTATTTATTTAAAATAATATTAATATTTTGAAAATAGATTTTGTAATAGCTTTAATTAAATTAAGGTTGGAAAGATAAATTAAAATTGATTTGAAATTTAATTTGTTTAAGAATTGTATTTAAATAAGAATTGATTTGAAACTTATTAATTTTAAGATTTTAAAGATATGATTTTTATAACCTGATAACTGGATTTTGATTAAAGGTGATTAAATGAATATTTTCAAATTTAAATAAAATTGAAATTGAATCTTTAATATTGATTTAAATTTGTAATTTGGGATTTTATTCAAATATTGTTAAAAATGATTAAGTGAATATTTTCAAATTTAAATAAAATTAAAGTTGAATTTTGAAATATAAATGAAATTTATCAAATTGAGTTATTGTCAATTATTTGAATATTTAAACTTTGAAACTTATTGAATTGGAAGTGTTTTAATTTGTAGTTCAAACCTGGATTTGAAATCGATATAAATTAAAAATGGTTTTAATGAGAATTTGAATTGAACCTTTAGCCCTTTTAATTGAAATCGTTGAATTGAGATTGATTTAAATTGAATTTTGGAACTAAAGTTGATTTGATTTGATTTGTGAAATTGGAAGAAACAATTTTAGTTTGAAACTATTTTCGATATAAACTCTTTTAACATACAAACTATTTTAATGTACATTATTTTAAATTTATAAACAATTTTTAATATATATTTTAATATATAAACTATTTCTAATATATAAACTATTTTAATCTATAACCTATTTTTAAATATAAACCTTTTTTTAGTGTATAACTATTCCAATATATAAACTACTTTCAATATTCAAACTATTTAAGTTGGAACTTTTATGATTTAGATTTAATGGATTTAAATGCGAATACTTTGATATGACGGTTTAACCTATTTTGTGGTTATGATTTTGGAAACGAATATGATTTAAAGTGAATAATGATTTCGAAAGTGAATATAATTTTGGAAGTGATATGATTTTGAAATGAATATGATATTTTGATATGAAGTATGAACTATTTGAAATGAAAATGACCACGGTGTGAAATAAGCATTTGGTTGTTAAAGAGACCGGGATCAGATATTGTCATACTCTCTGCCAATACCGAAAACCGCTTTAACAACTGTGCACGTGGTGGAGAATCCAGAACGAAGTAGGATGGTTTGGCGAACTTCAGTATGAGGTATGAACGCAGCCCTGACCCTCTCAGGTCAGCTTGATATGACTAAAACAGGAGCCACGCCAGGCCAAGTGAGGTCGCACCTCCGATCGAGCATGCTTCCTCGAAACCATTCTATTACATTGTGATTTGATTGGGTGCACCTTTGATTGTAGGAGTGAGTCTCGAGGTGGGCGGTAGTAGCTGCTATGCCTTACCACCAGTCCAGATCCGCAAAACGGTAGTATCCTACCCTAAGCATTGCCTCGCATGGCTTATTATATGCCTTATCGCACCCATTACGAGTTTGGTTTGTGTCGTACCTATGGAGTGCTCTCTGATAGCCCACCGGTTTGGTGGAGTTTACAGTACTGTATAGACTACGGCATTTATATAAAAATGTGTTAAGGTATGAGTAACGCCTTATTGCTATTTTAATAGTTTATTTTACTGTAGACATTATATATGTAGCGTATTGTACTATGTATGTAGATAGTTTCACGGATCCTTAAAGGATGGGAATCCTAAACATCCTTTGAGTTATATTGCATTTCACTTGGACATTTTACTTGAGTTGATTTACCTGCATAAGAATGTTAATCCTAACTTGAGTGTTTTTGGTTTTGCTTTACGCTCGGGTCAGCCTGAGTGTCACAGCATTTGAGACTCACCTTTGGAGCTTGGAGCTTTGCTTGAAGATCTATCTTTATATATTCAGCTTTCAGTTATTTCAGTTATTTTCTATTGTTTATGTTCAGACTTGTCATTTGCTTTGTATTAGAGATTTCTATGTATTTGGGATTTCTGTTGTATTTGCTTTAGAATCTGTTGTTTCTGTAGTAGCTTCATGAACTACTATTTATCTATTTCCGCTGCTTATTGTTATATTACTCTGTGTCTGTTTTTTTGTGATTGATTTATTTACTTTATATGCTAAGTTTTGCCAAATATAAAATAAAAATACATTGTTTTGAGAAATTCAAGTCTAACATGTGTGGATGATTGTCGATTTGAATGGTTCGAAATGGCGGGTCGTTACAAATAGCTTCTTAGTGATCCCATGAAAACTATGTCCAAAATATTTTATTTACAGACATCAATAGGTTCATAGTTAGCCCATGAAAACTATGATTTGAAAGATGTTATTGGAGAATCCAATAGGTTCATTGTGATCGCATGAAAACTATGATTGGATAAAGCTATTGGTAGAAACCAATAGGATCTTATCGATCCTATCAAAACTATGAAATCAGATAGATAGTCTGTAAGATTGGAACAGGCTATTAGTCAGCCCATAAAAATTAATATGTTAATAGTAATCCTAGAAACCATAAACTGAGACAAATAGTTAGATAAATTGGGATGGGAAATCCAGGGCGTATTGCAGTTTTGAATATCATCATATTATGTTATGTTTTAACCATTGTGGATGCATGCGCATATTATATTGTTATTATAATTATGGTTATGATACTAGTGTGGGGAAAACCCATTTTGCTCAACGGCGTGGTCTCACTAGATATCTAGTTGGTCCGAGATGGTAGGTTATTATTCACATCAGACTTTTTGTTAGGCCTGAAGTTTTTTTCTTTCCCCTTAAACTCTCGGGTACTCATTTAAGTAGGTTAAGAGTAAGGGCTTTTCAGGTTCTCTTTAGACGAATAAGCTTCTGGAGACATGCAGGAGGCAATCTAGCGAGTATGAGCTATATATCTATTTTCCACTATGTTTTGATTCTGCTTTTGTGTTATAATGGCAAGTTATATTAAATGACAAATATTTGACTCATATTATCCAAGTGGGCATCTTCATATGTTGCTTTGAATATGTTGTAATAATTATATTTTCTCTAAACGTGTTCATGAATTGGGATTATGTAATGAAGTTGAAATCTTATTGTGAAAGAAATAGGAAATTTTATTTTAAATAATGTTCAAAATTTTCATTTTCATGTCTTACTGGTATTATCAAAATGATTAACATATCCATATTTTATCGCTGGAAATTAATAACTATGAATGACTGCGGCATCCGTAACACTTAGTTTCGGACCTCAAAATGGAGGATGTTACAAACTCCTAAGTTTCCCTAGCAGTCATAAGTAATACACTGCCCAACAATTGGAGAGTGTTACATACTCTAGTCCTGTGCAATTAAAGTCCCACAAAATCCCCTCTATAGCTCAGAGCGCTCTTCAACCGCTATACTTTTTCAATATAGCGCTATTAAACAGTAGATCCGCTTTAAGCCTTGCTATTTTCCTCTACACCCGCTAAATCAAGGCTTTTTAGCACCCGCTTTAGAAAAATTAATATAAAAGGATTGATTTGACCAATTTTCTTATTAGTCAAATCAACTATATGAGAATGAGAATAAATTAACATTAAATATTTGATTTTGTATCTAATGAAGCCTTTTGCACCTCCACTATTTTATGCTTTATCCCCGTTATAACTTTTTCTACCTCCACGACTATGGACCCGCTAAGTGCTTTAAATGCACAGCTCTAGTCTCGACTGATACATCGATATCCAGTATCGATACATCTTGATTAGGAACATTTAAAATGGTATATTTATTTTCATCGTGATAAATTACTCACGGTTACAACAATTTGTAACTACTATCACAAAACATACAATTTATGGATTTTATATTAAATATACTTTTAATTAAATTAATTAATTAATGTAACACATTATATCAGGTATATAATAGAAAGAAAGCATCTTTTATTTTGAACAAGATTAATTATCGAGTTAGATATATGTAACAAAATACATAATTGCCCCTAGCACATACCCTTAACTCTATCAAACTCCCACTTGCACTTAGGGTCAATTATGGAGTCTTATTCCAACCTCTCCAATTGGTTTCCTCAAAACCAATTGGTTTAGTCTCTTAGTGAATGGGTATGCTATTATGTTTCAATTATCTACTCTGTTAATCAACTCTCTCCATTGATAAACTACCTTTATAATGTTGAACAATTTGGAATATGTCTCTCGACTTCCAGTGAGCTCTAAGTTCTATTATGATCTATATCATGACATTGCTATCATATAGCAATGTTATGGGATTTTCAACATTTGGAATTATCCTCGGCTCAGTTATAAATTTGTGCATTTATATTTATATACTTTGTTTTTATTACGACGCTATTTAAGACGTGTACTTAGTCTTTTTCATTGAATTGGCCATGGTCTTTCATTTGGAACATTTCCAACTTAAAGGTTTATAGCTTGAGTTTATTGACACATTATACTCAATATCACTTATGAAGTTTGAGTCTGTGCACTCCTTCATAAGGAGTTCCTTGTTTTGTAAACCATTCTCTAGTATTTTGTAAATACACGAGTACACTCCAAACCACCATTTAGTGATATCAGTTTGGATTTGATATTTACTTCATGTATCAAATATATAAATAAATTACAATATCGTAGATAACATAACACATATGATAATTCCTATAGCCAATGCATAAGGAATCCATCTTACTTGTTCCATATTAAACATTTTAATAAGATGTCCTTACATATCATTTTAGAACATTCCCAATATCTTTTATACTTACTATAAAAGACATCATTTACAAATCCAACATTGAGTGTTGAAACTACTAAAGCTAGTTTTAACACAAGTATATCATTAACAACCGGCAGTGTGTTGTTGTAACAACCCAAAAAATACATTATCATTTGATATTAAATGTTTAATTAATTTTAAATATTTAAATAATTGGATTGTGGAATTTAATAACTTATAATTAAAATATAGGGAATGTTTAAATATTTGAATTGTGAATTGAATGTCAATAAAATGGATTTAATCATTTTAGTTAAATCCTTTTAATTAATAAATTATATTGATGAATTCAATTTGTAAATTTATTTACAAAAATAGATAGATCGGATAAATATCCATAATTTGATCAAAAATATAAAATGATATTTTTATAAAATTAACATTACAAGCACTGTCTCGGATTTTGACAAAACCAGTTGCATTTGATCCATAATAATGAATTATAATATGCAATCGAATTTCATGACGATCAGATGTATCGTTTAGTCGTGCGAGTTTGAAATGCGTAGAACTTAATTTTGGAAATATATAATATACTTAGGTTCGGAAAGCTATCTTATGTATATGATCGAATTAAGTTTTGGGACTAGTTCCATTGTGTTCAGAATAGGGGTATAACATATAAAATGCCAGGTGGCACACCTTGTTTGGGATTTGAGATTTTTTGAGTGCGTCGAGCTGGATATTTTTGAATATAAAAATATATATCCTATTTTATATGTCCATACCCTATCAACTCAGCCCATACTTCATCACGTTCCCCATACCTTCACATATCTATGCCATACTCCTCTTCTCTATAAATATACTTACCTATAGAATGAAAAAGAGAATTTTTCCCATTTCAAAAATCCAAAACAAATTCATTTCTTTACTATAAATCATCGTTTTTGATCCGTTGAACTCGTTTAAGTACAAGCTTCGATTTTGTACCTTCGTTTTTGGTTTCGGTTGAGAGGGAGGCCTTGGCCGTTCATGGAGGAGGAGCTAAGGCTTATGACTTTAGGCGATTGGAAGGGAATTAGCGGAAATAAGGTGCAGATTTGGGTTCGTGGTGTGGAGGCGCATCATTGGCCACATTTTGGTAAGGGGCGGCTCGCGTTTGGAGATGGCGACAGGAGTAGCATCGACAAGATATGGGTGTAGGTTGCGTTTTTGTGGGGTGCCTTTGGGCGTGGATTTAGGGTAGGGGTGAGCCGAGTTCGTCAAGAGAAGCTCAATGGTGAAGACGGATTTGAATTTCATCAATCGGATCTCCATATCACTACGAAATTGTGCAAGGCCATGTTAGGTTCGGCGATAGCTGTTGTGACGACCTGTAATTTTTCCACTTTGAAAATGGAATATTTAATTTATCTTAAATATTCAAATATAGAATTTTCAAACTTGAATAATCATGTTTTATATGATATATAAAAATGATAAACTTATTTTTAGAATTTGATTAAAAATCAAGAGGTTTGGATTTTCATCGTAAAATTGACAAATGCCGGTTTTCGATAAAATTTGATATACATTCGAATAATTGTTGTAAATGGTAAATAACTCTTTTTAATGGTTATATAATGATATGATAATAATAGAAATTTTTGATTTATAATGGTTTTATAAACATATATACTTGTTTATAAAGATTGACAAATTTTGTCGCACTTTAACAAATCAATGTCGTATCTTTAAAATTGAATTTTAATATTATTAAAAATTGTTTTGTAAGTCAAATACACTTGTTTTAATTAATTAAAGATGATAAGAAACTTATTTTCAAGTTTTGTTTACATAAATAAATAGTTTAACAAAAACGTCAAAATGTGACCGTAAAACGTTTTGTCAAAAATCAACGTTTTGTTCAATATAAGTTGTCGGAACGTTGTTGCACTTTTGTTAACATGTTATATATATACACACATTTTACAACTAATCAAGTTTATACTAAGTATCAATAGAAAATTCAAGAATGTCATTAGTAAAAGTAAGTAAGGTAATTAAAAAAGTCAAAAAGCAAACATCAAATCAAATCTCACCAAAAACCAAGGCAAATCTTCACTTTAATCCACTTTTACATCCAAATACATTCCTTAAGTATTAAGTAAAAATGACATAAAGTAATGAAGTGATGGATGATGATAAGTGTTGAAAAAGGTAAGCTTATTTTAAAGTTAAGGAAGAATATTTTGGTAATTTGATAAGGGGTTAATCTGGTAACTTACCATTTCTTTATTTTCCTATAAATACATAAGTTTTCTTCCCATTTTATCATACACATTCTCTTCTTCTTCTTTTAAGCTATTTTAATGGCTTCTTCCTTCTCTCCTTACTAACTTTTCAAAAATAATATCAAACGAAGTCAAAATACCTTCAAACTTTGCTAATGTCATTAGTTCATCATTGGAAGGCTGTATGCCAAGTTTAGAGTCAAGGCAAGAAGGTTAGAGGATCCAACCACCCATGGTCGTGAGTTATACGGAGAGGAAGGAGGAATTCAGGCTTATTTTGGTTTGGTTTCGAAGCAGGGTAGGAAGTATGGTTTAGAACTTGAGTTCCTTACCTTAAAGTTGGACGAAGTGGAATGCAAAGTGAGATATTTCTTCTTTTAGGTTCATTAAAACCATTGCTAAGTTGAAGGAACTTTAAGTGTTAAGTGTTATTTGAAAACCCTTGTTGAATGCTTGTTTACTTTGTTTACTAAAATAATAGTTTAGTTTGACTATGTTTGGATGGCTAATTAAGTATTTTAAAATTTAGAAGTTAAATTCTTAATGGGGTATGCGGAAATGACTAGCACACGTGTTTCGTCTGTGAGATCCAAGGAGACTTGGATGAGGGACGGAACACGTCGAAGGGAAAGCCCAGACGCTTCAAAATAAATATCAAACCATTTTAACCCAAGATAAAAATAAAAAGTGTTATAAATATTTGATAGAATGAAGCGTTGGTTATCATTTATTGTTGTGTTTATTTCATTGATTGATTGTTTGAATTAGGCTCGACCAGTTTATGAGCAGTTTACCTTTTTATATGCATGGGTTGGGCAGACAATAAATTGAGAATTATTAAATACGAACACCTTGCGATTAGAATTTCACAGTTTGACTATAAGGTGTTCGATAAAAATATTGGTTAAGCAGGAATTATAATAAAAGATGTTTATTATAATTTTGGAAATAAAAGATATTTTATCTTTTGAATTGAAATGATTTCTTTTGGAAAGTAATAGAAATATTTTAAGAATAAATATTTTTAAAGGGGTTATAAAATGGTTTATAAAAGTGTCTTATAAACGAAGAGAATTTCGAGGACTAAAAACCCAGTGTTTGAAAATGATTTCAAAAGGTTTTGGGAAATTAAAATACTATGATTGAAAGTATTTGTGAATATTAGTGAAAATAATTTATCACTTCGGGATATAAAATGATTTGTTATGTTACCGATGATTCGGGTAACCCGTAACTAAAAAGTGGGCATATGTTTTTGGTATAGTCCGCTCTTGAAATAGAGGTATGTACTTATTTATTGACTGTATGAAGGTTGGGACCAAATTGCCTTGTTATTGAGAGAAACCTCCCAATCTGGTTGCATATATCTTGATATGCTTTTATAGTAGTATTTTGAGATTTCCAAATAAATATTTCAGAAGTGATTTGTTTTAAAATCCCGAAGTAAAGTATAATTTGATACAAAATATGTATATAAATTGTTTTAAAGGTTTTGAAATAAAAAACGGGAATTTGGTCTAAAGAAAATATTTTCGAAAATGGTTATATTTTGAAAATAATAAAGTTAATTGGATTTTAGAAAATCTAAAAGTGAGGATTAAGCTAAGTGGGTAGATTTTGGAACCTACATTTGCATGATATATGCTATGCAATTTAGGATTTGCATATTTGTTTGTGCATCGTAGGCTCCCATGAAGTCCTATTTGTGGTAGAAGAATTACGTTAGCTTGATCCTATATCTAATTGGGTAACCAATTAGATAGGGGTACGTAGGCAGTCACAAGTGGTAGTGATGTAGTCCCAATAATAATATATATTTTTCCTATTTATTGTTTGCTATTTATCATGTGTTGATATCTCTTTTCTGCTTACTATTTTATTCCGCATTTGACATGTTTATTGAGTTTGTAGAAATGGCTATGGTTGTCTCTCTCTTCAGAGTTGTGTAGTGGTAGATTTATTTGTATTTGTATTTGGTATGTATTAAAGCACACCTAGTAGATTAAATTGATTCCTTTGATAACTTGTACAATTGAAATTGTATCTTATACATTTAATAGTGTTGAATATTTATCAAATATTGTGTATTAAGTTGGTAATTTTCATTCGTAGTTTTAGAACGGATGGGTTTTTCAGCGATTTTGACTAGTCCGAAAACCCGAGTCGTTACAGCTGTGCTTGTTTGGGTGAGAGGAGGAAGATGATTAGTTTGGGTTAGGTAATTAAGAAATGTAATTAGTAAACTAATTATATTATTTAATTTCCAAAAACTTATAATTTGAATAACTTTTGCGTACGAGGTCGGATTTGGACGCCGTTGTTGCATTGCACTCGTATGGACATTGTCTTTACAATGTAGTTGGTTTGGTTGGAATTGGAGCTAGTGAAATTTTTGACTAAAATCGAACGCCCGTTCGGTTTTAGTTCAAAATGGAAAGTTTCGGCGAAAATCGAAAATCAATGTGAGTTTAACTCATATTCATTTTACTATATCATATTTATGATGCTAAATTATTATTGATTGCTTAGATGTTAGTTAAATTATTTGATTGATTGTTTGTTTGAATTTCCATTTGGAAAATGGATGGCATATTAATTTGATTGTTATGAACACTGTTTTAAATCTCGGCTATCTCGGCCGAGATCCCGGTTGTATGCTTGGGCAAAACGAAACATGAGATATCGGTTGATATCTCGTTTCGATTATATCGGCCGAAATTTACATATATCGGCCGATATATGGAGCGAAACGATATTCCGAGATATCCTCGATATATTGTTTTTTTCAAAAAAAATACGCCCATCTCAATCTATCATAAAAAAATGAACAAAGTCCTTTTCTTTTCGATTCAACTTCTCAAAAGATCACGTTCCTCGTCAAAATATCGAACTCCCTCTTCTCCAAAGAAAAAAATCAAACTCCCTCTTTTAAAAAAAATCGAACTCCCTCTTCTAACATCCGACAGCTCGCGGTTGCTTCCAATTTTCGATTACTCGATCTCGCTTTTGACAGTCTACAGCTTCTTCTTCGACCAATCTCTTTACTCTCTATATGTATGTAAATTAGGGTTGTTTCTATTTTAATGAAATTCAATTTTTTAGAAAATTGAATATACAGTATAATTTAAAGTAGATTTAGTTTGTTATTCTTACTGCATAACCTTCTGCAAGTAGATTTGCATTGCCTGTAACCCTTCGATTCCTGATATCTCTTATATGCATTTGCTTTTATTTGCATCAGTTCCTGATACTGTTATTATCTTATTCTTACTGCATATATGTAATTGTATAGAACCCGCTTTTTTCAGTTAATTTGTCGCCTTTCATCTACTTATATGTAATTGCTAAAACTGATGATGTTTTGTAACTTTTGTTGAACAATTTCATATAGTTGAAATATAATTGCATTATTTTTTTCAGT
This sequence comes from Allium fistulosum, assembly GCA_030737815.1. Lineage (NCBI taxonomy): Eukaryota > Viridiplantae > Streptophyta > Magnoliopsida > Asparagales > Amaryllidaceae > Allium > Allium fistulosum. The sequence continues at coordinate 1,183,073,547 of CM060904.1, read as the reverse complement.
TACAATAGTGGAGATTAGTTGCAGTAATTTAGTAAATGTTAAATAAATCGATACCATGCATTTTTTGCTATAAATTATGTGATGTGTTATACTCCGATATGGTCCGGAGATAAACTTTAGGTCCGAGATGTAAATCAGATATTGGCGCTCGAGATGCACTTGTCTCGTCCGAGATCTCCCCCGATTCGATACCAATTCACTACAATCGCCGAGACGAAACGTACCCGATATCCGAGATTTAAAACCTTGGTTATGAAGCCATATGATTATACATATTATACGTAACCATTGTTTTGTAGGGAAAATTTGTAGAGAGACCCTGAGGGGTTTCTCGCCAATAATTATTTATTTACATCCTTATGCTGTTATATTAATGTTTAATTGAAATAAATCTCGATATCCTATTGTTTAAATTTCATTATAGAGATTTCGATATACCGTCGTTTATTGACTTTTATCCCTAAAACCCTGTCGTATGTTTTAGAACTTGAGCTTGTATCTTCACTAAACAGAATTTTAAAATTCATCAAATCGTTTTTGATTAATGATAATTTAAAGTAATTAATCATTTCAACAATGATTTTGAAATTAATTAACCAACTTAATTAATGATGTTTAAAACTGGTTTATCTTTGATTTAAATGAGATTGGATTTATTAATCATTTAACTAATGATTATTTAAGTTTAATCAATTATTTTAGTTATTGAAATGGAGTTTAAATAATCATTTTAATTAATGATATTTGAAATTAATAATCATTTTAATTAATGATACTTGATTTTAGTTAATCATCCAAATTTCTGATGTTTGAATGTAATTAATCATTTTAATTAATGAGGTCTGAAATTTATTAATCTATTTGATTTATGGGATTTGAATTTAATTAAGTCATCTTAATTAATGATTTTGAACTTAATTAATCATTTTAGTTAATGATTGTTTTAAAATTAGTTAACTGTTTTAACTAATGATTTTTAACATTTAGTTAATCATTTTAATTAAGGATGGTTTATAGTTGATTAATCATTGTAACAAACAATGTTTTAATTTATCATTCTAACTAACAAGTTTGAATTTAATTAATCCAATTAATTTATGATTATTTGAACATAACTAATTGTTTTAATTAATGGTGTTTAAAATTTATTTATCATTTTAATTAATGATGGTTGAGATTAATCTTTCATTCTAATTAATGATTCTCTAGATTTAATAAATCTTTTTAATTAATGATTTTTAAAGTTAATTGATTGATTTAAATAAAAGTAATTAATGTAAATTAACTAATATGATAAAAGTATTTTAAGTTAATTAACTGATTTAATAATTTTAAAGTTAATAAACTGATTTAATAAAGATTTTAAAGTTAATTTACTGATGATATAAAAGTGTTTGGCAATAATTAACTATTTTATTAAAGATAATGGATTTGTTTATTTAAAGAAGATTATAAATGTGATTGATTATCTTTTGGGATAATCAATATAGTTTTAAATTTATAAAGGTATTTAAATCGTTTTATTTCCTATGAGGTAATAAATGTTGTTTTAAATTTATAAATAATGGTTCATAAATGAGAAAATCCTTTAAAAAAATTATTTATAAATAAAGCTATGTGTAAATTGTTTTTGGGTATATAGTAAACAATGTTTTAACAACATTTGTTTTTTACCCTTGTTTTAATACACTTAGTAGTATTAAAAAAAATTGTCTTTTAAAAGAACATTTTAAAAGGTATTTCCCAAAGTATTTTTATCAATATTTTAATATGGAAACTAAGCACAAGTTTAATTTTTAAGAGTAAAGTTCGATTTTGATTATGGAAAAATAGTTCTGTAATCGATATCGCTTATATAGAAAGGATTTAGTCGTACTTTTAACACTAAACGTTGATGGTTGGACTCGTTTCTATCTTGAAGGTTAAAAATGTCATCAAGGCGATGCCTAGAGGTAACACTACCTCAACTTGCCTGGCTTCATTTTCAACTGAGAGATAACACATGTTTGGAATCGACGAGTAATGTTAAATATATGATATTTAATTTCCATGTACGATCATTTTAATTACACCCGATAGTTGATTTATTAGTTATCGGATTCAGCTTTCTTCATGGTGTATCATCACCTTAAAAACGATTTGCTGCTTTTTTGAGCTTTGTTATCCTTTGTCGGTAGATGACAAAATCCAAAGCTCGAAAGGACGTCCAGCTATGTGGGGTTGCTCCCATTAGGGTATTTTCACATCTCATCTAGATTTTGGTGTACTGTCACCTTAAAAACGGCTAAGATTTAGATGTGAAATATTCAAATACTCTATAAGGTTTGGTGGGGTCCGGCTAGTACATTTCCAAGAAGTGTCATGGAGTATATAAGCTTCTCAGAAGTATATTGCTAGAGGCATACTCAAGGGTGGTGCACCTTCCTAGTCATTTGTTGGAAATTTTCCTTTACTTATTTGATTCGAACCTTTGAATCTGTTTTTCTTTAATTGCAATGGGAAGAGTCAACCACTCTTCACGGTGTTTAATTATCGATTTTTGTCCATTCTATCAAGTTTGGACTATTACCTTATTTTTTCCATTCTATCAAATTTGGACCGTTATCTTGCTTTATCCATTCTGTCCAGTTTGGATTTTGCTCGGATTATTTTCATTCTTTCAAGTTGGTTTTTAATACTATTTATGCCCATTCTTATTTGGATTTGTTTCCTGATGTTTACCTCTACTCTTGCCTGCATGGATGTTACTCATGTAAGGTAAAAAACCGTTCCGCATTAGCGGCGTGGTCTCACAGAACTTAATATGTTCCCATTATTTGAGTTATCTCACGCTGGTATTTCCAGACTGATCCGGGTGTTATTTTATTATAATGCTCGGGTCAGACCGAGTATTTTTCCAGGTTGTCTTTGGTGTCATGGAGATCTTGGAGAGGAGCTAGAGGATCACGTATTATAGTGTTTTATTTTCTGCTGTATTATATAGTATCCCTATCAGCAAATTGTAAGGTTAGGATTTTATAACTGTCCAGCTGATAAGGTTGTTTTTAACTCTGATATACTATGTATTTTTTGAGCGACAGTTTTTACTGCTCTTATTATATTATATATTGTCGATTCCGCTGTGAGATTCTGATTTTCTCTGTTCTTCATTCTTTTCCTTTTATTTATCCTAAAAATCTGCCCTTTTTCGATTAGATGCTTGATAATTGAACATAGTGGTGGTATTCGGTGTCGACTTTCGATGGTCAAAAAGGCAGGTCGATATAGTTGTTTACTTGGGGATTAGAAATACCTGTGTACCTTTTGACTTTCTTTCATATGAGCACACGCTTCCTCTTCATTTTGGCTGATAATCAAATTATTTAATACATCTATCAAAACACTTGTTCAAATTGATGCTTTTCTAAATGATACTTTCATATCCTTTCTTGGATCGTATCCAAAAGAACCACAAAATTAATATTACATCCACTGACTTCAAGACACTTTGGTTGTTATGTGCAAATAGTCTAGTCTAAATCTATATTTAGAACTTTTTGATTCAACACATATATACCAAAATATAAAGTCATACTAGAATATAATTTTGTGAGTAAAATCCAAACCTACTTGGATAAAACTAAAAGGGTTAGAGAAGTGGATGTAAAATTTTAATTAAGTGGGTTTTAGAAAAGTTAATGAGTTTGGGAGCATTTTTCCTACCTTAGCAATTTCGGGAATGAAATTCTTATAAGGGGGGAGGAATGTAACGACCCGGAATTTTGGTCGTTTGATCTTGAACATTTAATTCATTTTTAAGTGTTGAATTTGAAATATTGATTGATTTCGAATATGGAAACTTTGGTTGAATTAGTGAAATGATTTTCAAATATAGCGATTTAACGGATTTGGTAAATAGTAAATTTAATATTTGAAATTGGGTAAATATGTGAATTTGGTGTTAAATGTGAATGGAAATGATTTTTTAGTTGATTTAAAATTCTATTCAAATTAGAGTGATGATAGTGGATTTTTGAATGGGATTAAAAATTGATAAGTTAAAATTTGGAATTTTATATATTAATTTAATAATGGAATTAATATATAGTTAGTGTAAATAATTGAGTTTTGATTTAATATGAATCGAAATGATTTCTAATATGGATATAAATTATATCTGAATTATAAATGAGCCAATAAGATTTGAAAATTGGAATTTCAAACAATTATTTCGATTTTGGAAATCGCTTGATTTAATCGACGCGTTAAAATAGCCTTCCAAGGCACAGTGACGAAACCAGTTCCATTGGATCCGTAATATTTTATTATTATCGGATTTAAAATTTCGTAGCGTTTAGAGTTACCGTTTGGTCATACGGGATAAAAACGCGTTGAAATTAATATCGAAAAATTTAATATTTTAATTCGATTCGAAAACTATCTTCCACAAACGATCGAATTAGGCCTCGAAACATGTTCCATTGTGTTCGGAATAGAGGTAAAACATTATAAATGCCAGGCGGCACGTCTCGATCGGAATTCATTCGAAAAAGCATGTAAATTTTGGAAATAATATTAAAATAATATGTATTTGCGTATATATACGTGTGAAACAGTAGAAACCCTAGTTTCTTAATGTAGCCGCAGTTCTATTATTTCAATGAAGGAAAGCATTCCAAACTTCCCTTCCTCCGATCTCCTCATCCACAAACAATTAGCCAAAAGCTTCAATAGAAAAGTCGAAGAGCGTGACGAGGGCTACAAATCTATACGGTGATGATGCAATTTCGTGAGATGGATCGATGTGGCTTTGCGTGCGAAGGGCTGGCATTTGGCGATGTTTTTCTTACCGTAGGTGAAGTCGAGTTGGACCGATCGGTGGCCGTAGGTGGAGGACGTGGAGGGCTTCGATATGGTGGCCTCCGATCGTAACCTAGTGGAGCGTGGAGGGAGCGATGATGGATTGTTTATCGGCGGCAAGTGGGTTTCGTTCAGCATGGGTCGCGTACGAACAAGATAGGGAAGAGAAGGAGCACGGCCAGATCTATTTATTCAAAATAAACGGCCAAATTTCATTTTGGTAAAAAAAAGGAATTTATTTATATAATCTATATTCAAAACTTTAAAAATTTGTATCTTTGTCATACGAGGTCGAAATCGGACGAAACAAGCGGCGGCAGAATCATGGCGACGAGCACTACATGCTGGAAAAGATCTAGGGATGTTTGGAGCGAGTTAAAATTTTAGGTTAAATCGAACGTGTTCGATTTAATTTAAAATTGGAGCATTTGGCAAATTGAAAACTCAAGGTGAGTTAATCTCACTCAATTTTGGACTACTGCAATTAATTTTAAGTAGTTAAAATTAATTATTAATTGATTGGATTGGTTGATATATTTTTATCAGTTGAATGTGATATTATATATATATAGTAGTATATATATATATATTGGAGTGATTGATATTCCCGCATATATATAGCGGATGAGACCCTATGCGCCCCGCATAATAGCGGATGACCCTATATACCACGATATTCCGCCTCGAAGCGGAATTGGTATTTTTATGTTGTATTAACATCTGTGGATTCAGGGAAAATAGGTTGGAGGGATCCAACTGGATTCCTCGAAATGTTGAATTTTAGTTTCATATATGGTGATATATGTTTTGTTGGAATAATCTGTGATAGGTTATTGTGTGATTTGAATTGATTGGATGATTTGGCAGTTTTAGCCTAGATTTTGGTATTTTTAAATACCAATAATATATGGTTTGAATTGGAAAAGAATTTTAAAGGGGTTTTTGAAGTAAAATATTACATGGAATTTTGGGTTAACTGATCTGAGAAAATAATGGTTTTGGAATTTGTACTTAACTATTTTGGGATATTGTAAATAGAGATTTTAGGATAAGGTATATATAAGGATTTTAAATAATAAATTTTTATGTGGTACTTGTTTAAATAAAAAGGTTTTAAAATCGAGATTTTCGATAGATTGGAAGGATAGAAGTGAATTTGGAAATAAGTATAAAATTGGTTATACTGGAGCTCAAGTTAGATTTTCAAATTTACGAAATGGAATTAGAATCGAGAAATTGGGCTTGTTTTAAAAAGAGGATTTTTAATTATTAACTAAGTAACTTTAAAATTGTTAAAAATATTCTAGAAACTAGTTATTTAATTATTTTAATTTTTTTAAAACATACTAATTATTAATTAGTTACCTTATAATGATTGTTAAAGATTTATTATTTAAAAATTAGTCTGCATTATTATTTTAAAAGGATAAATTATTAAAAATTAATATGGTTTTGTATAATAACTTTTATTGAAGTATATTTGCTTAGATTAAACTTGGAAAGTTATTTTAGAAACTTATAAGCATTATTTTGAGATAGTTATTAAATAAAGTTTCCGGGAAGTAATGGTATGCCTGCATGGCGAAATCGGAGGCAGTGAGTGCCTGCAGTTAAGTCTTGGATTTCTTTGGGATATAGACGTAACCATTGAGCTATGAATCCATGGTTTGATACCGTAGTGGTACTTTCCTTATTATTTTAAAGGGTTTTAATATTTTGAAAAGGATAGTTTGTGAATAAACTAAATTTAAGTACATGACTTTTGATAAGAGATTTAATTTATAAAAATAAAATTAAAAAGGAGATTTAGTGTTTTCAGTAGGAAATGAAATATTTGGTTGAATATTTGTCATTTGATAGTTAAATAACCGACTATCAAATCTGGACCCAAAATATAACTTTGGGAATATCTAGGAGGAATACGGAAATAATATGGTACAGTTACCGTTCGAGGTGCTATACTGTACGTATAAACTCGTCTCATTCTTTTAGGACGTTTATTAGGAAATCCGTCCACTAACGGTTAGAAGGTGATCTCCGATCTTATTTCGTCTGTTTATTTCCTAACGAACGGGGTTGAGTTTACCGGAAAATATCGAATGTTGTTTCGAAGAGACCGGGATCGGATAAGTCATTCGAAAACCACTTTGATACAACGAGTACGTTTTCAAAGGGAAAACAAGAGCATGGAGTCGAAGATGGAGCAGTGAAGTGCAAGGGCTAATCGCTACTAATCCTGAGGATTATTCTAAAATGGATGTAGTAGGAATAATGCCTTCGGTTTCGTTCGAACCCAGAAAGGACTTGTATGGATGAATGCTATCAGTACATTGTCATCGGAGGACAATGAGCATTCTAAGTGAAATTTACTTGAAAAGGTAATCGTAGCCTCTAGCCTCATCAACCAGGAATGACTGAAAATCAGGGGAGATGCAGCAAGGCTAAGTGGGTCGCACCCAATTAGGGTATGTTTATCACCTTTCTAGATAACCTCGGATATTATTTATTACTACTGTATATGGAAGGAGCTCGAGAGAGGGTGGGAACACCTGGGGTGATAGCATATTCGGTCTATCCAGGTTAGGGATAGTCCGGTCCTGTGTTGCAAGGGATCCCGGCGTGGTCCTCGGTACGCTGTTTCTAGACGTGTACTATGACAGGTGGTACCCCAGTGCCTAGTTATTCGTATGGAATCCATTCTCCAATACGTGCATTTACGGTTTTGATTGTAGAGCCTAGTATGCTGGAATTTAATTAATGTAACAATTTCAGCTATTTGAATAAGTATTTGTGCTTAGACACTATTATAATATCAGAGGATTTGATATGAAATGTTTTGGTTATCGTAAGGTAAAAACCCATCGTGTTTATTTGTGGTGTGGTCTTACGAGATACCTTTGATTTTCAAAGGATTTTGGAAACTTTAATAATTCAAATTGAGTGTGTTTTCTCACGCTGGTTTTTCAGACTGACTCGGGTGTTATTTTATTATAATGCTCGGGTCAGACCAAGTATTACAGCTTCAGGTTAGGATGCTATGGAGCTCAGGAGACGAGCTGGAGACCGAGATGTATTCTCGTACTTGTTTATTCCGCTGTAGTGTTTTTGTTGAAATTGCCAGCAAATGTGAGGACAAGTTGATATAACTGTCCAGGCTGGTGATTATTGATTTCTGTACTCTGATGTGAGATATGTATATTACAGTTTTGATTTGTGTAAAGAACTATTTATATTATATTTTATTTAGTCCGCTGTGAGATTATGTTTTTGTTTAGTTTCTTCTTTCTTCTACCTGCTTTCTTTCCCCTCAAAATCTGTCTTTCCGGCACTCGATCGTTCGGCATGTTATAAAATGAGTGTATTCATGTCGATTTTCGAGGGTTGAATGGGCAAGTCGTCATAGTTGGTATCAGAGCTTACGTTGGCGATATACCTAGGCTTTGGTGGGGATTACTCATTAGAGGTAGAGTCAGTAGTACTCTAGAATGAGTTTGAGTGTATTAATAGATATGAGCGTGTATTTATTAGTGAATATAAAATGTTTTTATATTGTGTTGACTTATTGGTTGAGTGTTTATGAATTCTGGTCAGTACGAGAAGTACAACCATATCGATAGGGGTTTCTAAACTCTTAAATAATTTAAACTGACATAGTATTGTTTTAAAGAGGGTAAATGAAATAATTTTACCCAAACTATATTTTGTTGTAAATGGAAAAATTTTCTGAAATTATTATACTGTATATGTTGGAATGTTTGGTTGTTAATATTATAATCAGAATAGAATATAAAATTTGATATTGTTTTATATATATAACCAAATGGAAATTGTATATAAATATGATATATGCAAAGGAGTTATAACTAAAATTGGATTTAAACCAGAATTTGAATTTTAAATCTCGAAAATTTTGGAAAATGTTTTAAAGTGGGTTTGAACTAAGTGTTTGGAATTTTTAAATCTTGGAAATTTTTCCAAAGTGATTTGTGAAGAAGAATGGAGAATTATTTTTGGAGATATTGCTGAAAAGAAATTGTTTTAAAATGAATTTTGGAAATAATAAAGCACCGAACTCACTTCAGTCGTTGGAAAATAATTCTGGTGATGACGGCCGCATCATCAGTATTCAGTTTCGAGTTTCTAAGTGACGGATTGCTACCATAGTGATTGGCTATGAATATTTTCTTTGGACTTGTTTGGTAAACAAGTTTTGTTCTAGAAATTCCAAAGGGGAATTATTTTGGGTAAAACCAAGTTGTTTTGAAAATCCAAAAGTATGATTTGATATACAAAAGTGGATATATGTATATTATGATTTTGAAATGTTTTGAAATAAAAACTGGGTAATTGAATTTTGTGCTTTCCATTTAAAAGAATTGTAAAGTTAAGAAAAATTTGTTATTGAACTTATAATTTGGAGTTGATATTGATAAGAAAGGAAAGTGTGAATTTTAATCTTGGAATTAAAGTTTATCTTGAGTAACAGTAAATGAATGATATGGGTTAGAAATTAACCTAAGATGAGTTAAGTTAAATAAATTTGGAATTGGATTTGTATCGAATTGGATATAAAGTTGAAATGTAGAATAATTATATAATTATAAGTTATAATTATATAATTATAAGTTATAATTATTGAATGAAATGGATAAACTTAAGCTATTAAGTGATGTATATAATCCAGAGTTGTGATTGTAAGGTGTAAATGGACTCAAGTAAGTAATAGGAGATGTTAAGTGAATAAGTTTTTGAACTTATGAATTGAGAAATAGAGTAGTAAACCAAAATGAAAATGGTTTGGTATTGTGGTAAAAGAAATGGAAATTCAAAATTTTGAATTTTTAATGGAGAATGAATTAAGGTGGAATAAATTGAATATAAATATGAATGGTGAAGTGATTATATAACTATATGTTATAAATATTGAATATGAGTAAACTTAAGTGGAAATTCAAGGAATTGTAAATAAAATAAGTTGGTGTAACTTATTAAACTAAGAAAGTGGAAAAATATAACCAAGTTAAAATGGTTAAGCAATTGATAACAAGAAATGAATTCAATTTAAGAGAAAATAAATTGGATATGATTTTGGAATATGGATTGGATAAGATTGGGTATGAACTTAAGTTATAAAGCTGAATATGAACTTAAGGAGCGATATGGAATGTCTATAATAAACCTTAGAAATAATTTTATGAAATGGTTTATAAATAAACTGGCATGAAATGAAACGTCGTTCACTATAAAATGAAGTGGATAACCCTATGTGAATTAAATGAAAGTGAATGGAAAAGATGTAATATAAGTTGGAAGTAAAGTTAATAGAAATGTAAGTGCAGGAACCATGTTATGATATAATAAATTGTTCAAGAATCGATCTACATGGAATGATTTCCCGAAGTGGTATAGTATAAATTGGATATACTAAGTAAATGGAAGCGAATAAATTGAATAGGAATCAATTTAAAAATGAAATGGAATTTGATTGCCATGGAAACTTAACTTAAGTGATTATTTATGAAATGAATTCATCAATAAAATTAACATGGATTGGAATGTTGTTTAATGCAACATAAAGCAAACAAGGTTTGGTGAATAACGTACATGGGAATTAAATGGAAATTAGATAAATTGATTTAGAGTCAATTTAAAAGGAATAAATTGAAGTTTAATAACATGGATTTGCATATAATGAAGGCCAATAATGAATGAAATGCGAATAAATTGATTGTGAATCAATTTGAAATTGAATAGAAGTAAATTTATGCAAGTAAAGCACATACAAATCAATTTGGAATGGATATGAGTTTGTTTGTTGTAAATATAAATTGAATGCAATAAATTTGGTTGTAAATCATTTCAAATTGGACGAAATGATATATGGATCCATGGAAGAAAATTAAATTATTGTTGGAACCTTATAATTGCTTGTAATATATGATTGGCATGTTCGGATTATGAAGTTTATATGTTTAGCTAGTTAAAGGAATGGAATGTTATGAAAATTTCATGGTTATGAAACTTATGCGCTTCATTTGAGTAAGTACAGGTACAGGAAGCTGGTTGGATAGATTTTGGGTTGCGTAAATGCATATATAATAAGCCACTCACTTAAAAACGCTAAAATAAAGGTACGCCTACGCAATAAAATAAAGAAATGATAATATATTGATATATATTTTGTTTTTCGGCCGTGTGGGTCAATGTATATATCTTTATATCTCTTTTCATATTGTAAAAGGCTCTCCGTACAAAGGAGACTATGTCAATTTTTTTCAGAAATTTAGGGTGTTAGAAAAATTTTGAAAAAAATTGAAATTTTTTTGTTAACTAGAAAGTTGATTTTTGAATTGTATTTAAAATCAAGGCTTTTGAATTAGAAATGAAAGCTAATTGTCTTGGATAAAACTAAAAGGGTTAGAGAAGTGGATGTAGGATTTTAATTAAGTGGGTTTTAGAAAAGTTAATGGGTTTGGGAGCATTTTTCCTACCTTAGCAATTTCGGGGACGAAATTCTTATAAGAGGGGAGGAATGTAATAACCCGGAATTTTGGTCGTTTGATCTTGAACATTTAATTCATTTTTAAGTGTTGAATTTGAAATATTGATTGATTTCGAATATGGAAACTTTGGTTGAAATAGTGAAATGGTTTAAAATTTCAAATATAGCGATTTAACGGATTTGGTAAATAGTAAATTTAATATTTGAAATTGGATAAATATGTGAATTTGGTGTTTAATGTGAATGGAAATGATTTTTTAGTTGATTTAAAACTCTATTCGAATTAGAGTGATGATAGTGGACTTTTGAATAGGATTAAAAATCGATAAGTTAAAATTTGGAGTTTTATATATTAATTTAATAGTGGAATTAATATATAGTAATAGTGTAAATAATTGAGCTTTGATTTAATATGAATCGAAATGATTTCTAATATGGATATAAATTCTATCTGAATTATAAATGAGCCAGTAAGATTTGAAAATTGGAATTTCAAGCAATTTTGTCGATTTTGAAATCGCTCGATTTAATCGACGTGTTAAAATAGACTTCCGGGGCACAGTCTTGAAATTCGACGAAACTAGTTCCATTGGATCCGTAATAGTTTATTATTATCGGATTTAAAATTTCGTAGCGTTTGGAGTTACCGTTTGGTCGTACGGGATAGAAATGCATTGAAATTAATATCAAAAAAATTAATATTTTAATTCGATTTGAAAAGCTATCTTCCACATACGATCGAATTAGGCCTCGAACATGTTCCATTGTGTTCGAAATAGAGGTAAAACATTATAAACGCCAGGTGGCACGTCTCGATCGGAATTCGTTCGAAAAATCATGTAAATTTTGGAAATAATATTAAAATAATATGTATATGCGTATATATACGCGTGAAACTGTAGAAACCCTAGTTTCTTAATGTAGGCGCAGTTCTATTATTCCAATGGCGGAAAGCATTCCAAACTTCCCTTCCTCCGATCTCCTCATCCACAAACAATTAGCCAAAAGCTTCAATAGAAAAGTCGAAGAGCGTGATGAAGGCTACAAATCTATGCGGTGATGATGCGATTTCGTGAGATGGATCGATGTGGCTTTGCATGCGAAGGGCTGGCGTTTGGCGACGTTTTTCTCGCCGTGGTGAAGTCGAGTTGGACCGGTCGGTGGCCGTAGGTGGAGGACGTGGAGGGCTTCGATATGGTGGCCTCCGATCGTAACCTAGCGGAGCGTGGAGGGAGCGATGATGGATTGTTTATCGGCGGCAAGTGGGTTTCGTTCAGCATGGGTCGCATATGAACAAGATAGGGAAGAGAAGGAGCACGGCCAGATCTGCTTATTTAAAATGAACGGCCAGATTTCGTTTTGGTAAATAAATAAATTAAAGGAATTTATTTATATAATCTATATTCAAAACTTTAAAAATTCGTATTTTTGTCATACGAGGTCGAAATAGGATGAAAAAAGCGGCGACGGAATCGTGGTGATGAGCACTACGTGCTGGAACAGATCTGGGGATGTTTGGAGCGAGTTAAAATTTTAGGTTAAATCGAACATGTTCGATTTAATTTAAAATTGGAGTGTTTGGCAAATTGAAAAATCAAGGTGAGTTAATCTCACTCAATTTTGGAATACTGCAATTAATTTTAAGTAGTTAAAATTAATTATTGATTGATTGGATTGGTTGATATATTTTTATCGGTTGAATGTGATATTATATATATAGTAGTATATATATATATTGGAGTGATTGATATTCCTACATATATATAGCGGATGAGACCCTATGCGCCCTGCATAATAGCGGATGACCCTATATACCGCGATATTCCGCCTCGAAGCGGAATTGGTATTTTTATGTTGTATTAACATCTGTGGATGTGGGGAAAACAGGTTGGAGGGATCCAACTGGATTCCTCAAAATGTTGAATTTTTGTTCCATATATGGTGATATATGTTTTGTTGGAATAATCTGTGATAGGTTATTGTGTGATTTGAATTGATTGGATGCTTTGGCAGTTTTAGCCTAGATTTTGGTATTTTTAAATACCAATAATATATGGTTTGAATTGGAAAAGAATTTTAAAGGGGTTTTTGAAGTAAAATATTACATGGAATTTTGGGTTAACTGATCTGAGAAAATAATGGTTTTGGAATTTGTACTTAACTATTTTGGGATATTGTAAATAGAGATTTTGGGATAAGGTATATAATAGGATTTTAAATAATTAATTCTTATGTGGTACTTGTTTAAATAAAAAGGTTTAAAAATCGAGATTTTTGGTAGAGTGGAAGGATAGAAGTGAATTTGGAAATAAGTATAAAATTGGTTATATTGGAGCTCAAGTAAGATTTTCAAATTTACGAAATGGAATTAGAATCGAGAAATCGGGCTTGTTTTAAAAAGAGGATTTTTAATTATTAACTAAGTAACTTTAAAATTGTTAAAAAATTCTAGAAACTAGTTATTTAATTATTTTAAATTGTTTAAAACATATTTAATTATTAATTAGTTACCTTATAATGATTGTTAAATATTTATTATTTATTATTCAAAAATTAGTCAGCATTATTATTTTAAAAGGATAAATTATTAAATATTAGTATGGCTTTGTATAATTACTTTTATTGAAGTATATTTGCCTAGATTAAACTTGGAAAGTTATTTTAGAAATTTATAAGCATTATTTTGAGATAATTATTAAATAAAGTTTCCAGGAAGTAATGGTATACCCGCATGGCAAAATCGGAGGCAGTGAGTGCCTGTAGTTAAGTCTTGGATTTCTCTGAGATAGAGACATAACCATTGAGCTGTGAATCCATGGTTTGGTACCGCAGTGGTACTTTCCTTATTATTTTAAAGGGTTTCAATATTTTGAAAAGGATAGTTTGTGAATAAACTAAATTCGATAAGATAAGTACATGACTTTTGATAAGAGATTTAATTTATAAAAATTAAATTAAAAAGGAGATTTAGTGTTTTCAATAGGAAAGGAAATATTTGGTTGAATGTTTATCATTTGATAGTGAAATAACCGACTATCAAATCTGGACCCAAAATATAACTTTAGGAATATCTAGGAGGAATACGGGAATAATATGGTACAGTTACCGTTCGAGGTGCTATACTGTACGTATAAACTCGTCTCGTTCTTCTAGGACGTTTATAAGAAAATACGTCCAGTAACGGGTAGGAGGTGATCTCCGATCTTATTTCGTCTGTTTATTTTCAAAAGAACCAAGGTTGAGTTTACCAAATCTTATCGAACGTTGTTTCGAAGAGACCGGGATCGAATAAGTCATCCGAAAACCACTTCGATACAACGAGTATGTTTTCGAAGGGAAAACAAGAGCATGGAGTCGAAGATGGAGCAGTGAAATGAAAGGGCTAATCGCTACTAATCCTGAGGATTATTCTAAAATGAATGTAGTAGGAATAGTGCCTTCGGTTCCATTCGGACTCAGAACGGACTTGTATGGATGAATGCTATCAGTACATTGTCATTGGAGGACAATGAGCATTCTAAGTGAAATTTCCTTAAAAAGGTAATCGTAGCCTCTAGACTCATCAACCGGGAATGACTGAAAATCAGGGGAGATGCAGCAAGGCTAAATGGGTCGCACCCAATTAGGGTATGTTTATCACCTTTCTAGATAACCTCGGATATTATTTATTACCACGGTATATGGAAAGAGCTCGAGAGAGGGTGGGAACACCCGAGGTGATAACATATTCGGTCTATCCAGGTTAGGGATAGTCCGGTCTTGTATTGCTGGGGATCCCGGTGTGGTCCTCGGTACGCTATTTCTAGACGTGTACTGTGACAGGTGGTACCCCAGTGCCTAGTCATTCGTATGGAATCCATTCTCCAATACATGCTTTTACGGTTTTGATTGTAGAGCCTAGTATGCTGGAATTTAATTAATGTAACAATTTCAGCTATTTGAATAAGTATTTATACTTAGACACTATTATAATATTAGAGGATTTGATATGAAATGTTTTGGTTATCGTAAGGTAAAAACCCGTCGTGTTTATTTGTGGCGTGGTCTTACGAGATTACTTTGATTTTCAAAGGATTTTGGAAACTTTACTAATTCAAATTGAGTGTCTTTTCTCACGCTGGTTTTCTAGACTGACTCGGGTGTTATTTTATTATAATGCTCGAGTCTGGCCGAGTATTACAGGTTCAGGTTAGGATGCTATGGAGCTCAGGAGACGAGCTGGAGACCAAGACATATTCTCGTACTTGTTTATTCCGCTGTAGTATTTTTGTTGAAATTGCCTGCAAATTGTGAGGACATGTTGTTATAACTGTTCAGGCTGGTGATTATTGATTTCTGTACTCTGATGTGAGATATGTATATTACAGTTTTGATTTGTGTAAAGAACTATTTATATTATATGTTATTCAGTCCGCTGTGAGATTCTGTTTTTGTTTAGATTTTTCTTTCTTCAACCTACTTTCTTTCCCCTCAAAAATCTATCATTCCGGTACTCGATCGTTCGGGATGTTATAAAATGAGCGCATTCATGTCGATTTTCGAGGGTCGAATGGTGGGTCATCACATCTATGAGATCTAATTTATTTAGAATATTTCTTAATATTACTTAAATACAATCTTTTATTTTATTAAATTTATAAATTATACAATTTTATATAATTTATATATTGATATATATATGTGTGTGTGTGTGTGTCATACACACACACACACAAATATATATATATATATATATATTTGTGTATGTGTGCGTGCGCGCACACATGTGTAACATATCAATTCGTTTAAGGTATTACATGTCCGTCTATAGATGTTGGGATTTACATCGTAACAGACATGTTAGCTCATCCGATATGCAAGTGTATGTTGTCCAAATATATGCATTTATATAAATTAACACTTACATATAAATATTATAAATATATATGTTTGTGTGCATGTGTATATAAATGTACATGTTAAGTTTGTTTAAATAATTTAGGTATATATATATATATATATAATCTTATAAATAAAATATCAATATATATATATATGCATATTTTTTAACATATTTGTTTAACATAAATAAGTTATTTAAATATTAAAATAAAAAATAATATTTTAAATCATGAAAAATGTACACACTAATATAATTATAATAATAAAGTAATATTTTATTTTAATATATACACATAAATATATTTATAATATGTAAACATATATATTAATTAATAAAATTATTAAAATTTTAAATTCCCAGTAAATCATAAATGATATTTTGAATTTAAAAAAAATATCACATTTTTTCGGCTCTAATTTATTTTAAAATAATTTATTAGTTTTTGACTGAATTAAATAATAATTTTTAAAAATAAAAAAAATGTTCTTAATTTTATATTTTTTTTACCGGGAGCTAATCTGATGTTAAACTAATTTTATAAAATTTAAAATAGTTTTTCATTACATGTTTGATTTTATATGATTTATTTATGAAGTATATTATTTACATAATATTAAATAATAATAAATAATTGTAAAAATTATTTCCTTACTGCCAAAAATTAATATTACTATAAAAGTTTCTATACAAAATTATATGACCAATTACAACCATAGTATGATGATGTAATTAAATATAAACCATATATATGTAATTAAATAATATATATATATAATCAAACAAAATTAATTATAACACACACACACACAGATATATATATGTGTGTGTGTGTGTGTGTGTGTGTGTGTGTTATACAGTTGTACTGATCTGATGTGTATAAAAAGGTAATTTTAGAAAAAAAAATAACATAAAGTCTATTCATGCATATAACCAAACTAATTTGTAGCAATATTGCTACATATCAGAATCGTCACCTAATTAGCAATATAATATATATATAATATACAATAAAATATTATACAGAAAATTATAAACTATATTTGATAACAACCATACATAAGTACCAAAGCCTCGAAGTACTCCTTGAAAGGATGAATTCTCCCCTTCGAAACCTTTTCTGATTCAACAGATTGCTAGTCCTTGAACCGTCGACCTTCAGCTATCGAATAGCAATCGAATCTGACTTGATTTGTGTTTGTTTTGATGGAGATGCTATGGTATAATTTCGATAGGTAAAGGGTGGAAGAAGATGCAGCAAAAAGATCTCATCTAATTAGGGTTAAGGATGCTTAAATAGTGGATAGAAGAGAGAAAAGAGTGGATCTCATCTCATACTATTTCTCCCTCAATCTAAGCCATCCAAAATCAAGCCCCTTTATACCATAGTCAAGCCGCCTATACCATGTATGTGATGCCGAAATAACAAGTCCTATGATGGGACTTAAACCAATTTAAGCCCATATAAAATATTATGCAATTAAATCAATTTAATCGCTAATCGATATCGTATATCCATATAATACATCGATTGTTATATTTATAACTACTATAAATATATTTTGTAATATTTATTTCTCAAATCATAATCAAAATTTTATAATTAATATTTCATAAATATTATAAAAACTACAAACTGATTAAATCATTTGGTCGAAGGAGAATTCGTCGTATCGGTTATGTGACTCGTTAGGTGTAAATTTGGTCAGCGATTAATATCGAACTATTCAAATATTAACGTTCACACGTCACTTAGCAGATGGTGTGACATTTTGGCCAAATTTATCGCTTACTTGATTTGGGTAATATCCAACTTTACTTTATTAAGCGTTACCATCGTGACTTTTATTTACACTTATTCTCTTCATAAAAAATAAATCACTATGGACTTATGGAATTTGGTAATGATCAAAATTCCAATATCATCCACATTCAACTCTATAGTCCAAACACAAAATCCTTTGTTTAAGTTAACTGTGATATTAACTCCATATAGCTGAGAAGACTAATCCTCTCTTGAATAGTGCTTCACTTCTAATACTTCCACTCGACCCAACCATAGTCACTCGATGGACGTCGTTCCATGATTTGACTATAATCAAAGCAAAGCTTTCATGTTTAAGAGCAATATTATTCTCAAATCGAGAGAACTGTGTAAAGTAGTCACTTCGATATTTTCTATTTGACCTTAGTTATGTTTACTACTAAAAAACTATCGAGTGAGTCGTTTTACATTTATCCAATAACTATCAGTACATAACCATAGGTCCCTTTGGTAGTCATGAGTAATACATTACCCAACATTTAAAAAGTGTTGTGCACCGTAGTCTCAATGGATACACTGATATCCAGTCTCAATGCATCTTGACTAGGAATATTTAAAATGGTATATTTGTTTTTATTATGATAAATTACTCACAGTTACAACAGTTTGTAACTACTATCACAAAACACACCATTTATGAATTTTCTATTAAATATACTTTTAATTAAATTAATTAATACAACATATTATATCAAGTATATAATAGAAAGAAAACACCTTTTATTTCGAACAGGATTTGTTATCGAGTTAGATATATGTAACAAATTACATAATTGCCCCAAGGGCGTACCCTTAGCTCTATCACCCTAGCCCAACCTAAGTGATCTAGTGGCTATTGCATAGAAAAAACTGCCTACGTACCCTTTTAGGATCAAGCCCATGTTGTCATGTTTCCCGCTCTTCTCCTGCATCCAATAATTATTAGTACATACATTACACAACTATAACAACCTTGCAACCAATGCAAGTAGAAACCGCTTCTATTGTTCTATCACAATCAATCATTATGGATATCAGGTAATAACAATGATAGCAACATAGTCATTAAACATCAACCTGTTAAACCAAAGTTAATGTCAACTTCAAACTTCAAACAAACCAACCACAGACACATATATACAACTCATTCAGTATTAGTCATACATCATCAACACAAATATAAATCAAACAAATATGCTCCATATTAGTAACACAACATCAAATCGATCAAATGTGTGTTAACTATCCCATATTTGCAATACAAGCATCATATTCATCAAATGTGTATTAACTACCCATATTCGTAATACAACATTGATGTCATCCGAACAGTAAAACCATAATTAACTACATGACATCAACATAGTGATAATGGTAAAATATCGCATAACTCGTCCTCATGAGATGTCATCTCTACGCAACAAACATACATGATAATTTCAGCTAATAATTAATCTCATATATTACAATAATCAAACTAAGGTATATATATACCCTTTATTTCCTATTAAGTATAAAATCATTCATTATTGTTTATTGTAAAAACACATTTATTCATCTATTCTTTAAATAATAGTACTTTCTCAAAACGATAATATACTTCAAAAATCCTCCATTTTCAAAATATTACTTCAAATGCCTCAAAACATTGTCATTCAATCAAAAACTATAACGCTTCACGTTAAATCTGAAAATCCATTTTACTAGTATTATCCTCCTCCATATGTAATAATATTTTCTTATCCTAAAATTTCTTTTTATTTGGACATATGGATTTCATTATAACTATTTTTAATGCTATTTTTATTACTGATCTCAAAATAACAATAATAATAACAATAATATTTTACCATATATATTTGAAAGTTAGGTTATTATTATTTCCATCCAAATACATTAAATCACCTTAAAATGATATATTTTTAAACAAAATGAACAAACTACTTAATTAACTTTAGTATTTGTCATCATCATTTATTTAAAACATACTTGTTCTACTTTTCTATATAAATAACTAATATCGGAAATCCATTTCTAAACTTTTAAAACCATTTATTAAAATATTTACTTATTTTATTGACTTAAATAAGTTCTACCATTAATTATTTGAATATGAAGTTTTTGCTTTTTAATAAATATCTTTCATATAAAACCAACTTAAAATATTTTAGCACAATAATGATATACAACATTTTATACATTAATAGTCTAATAATTATCACCCACAAATTTTGTAGAAATTCACAATTAATAATTTACATCCATATTCACCTAAATATTCAACATTAAACCATAGACCAACGATATAAAGTAATGTGGAAATAACATGTCATGGCAATGTAATAATTAAACCAATGCAAAATTTAACCCAATCACTATAAACAAATAAAAAAAGCCAACATCCACAGATAATAAATGATATAATATAAATCCAACAAAAATTCATTAAAACTATAGATCCAATATCCAATAATCACACACACACACATATATTATAACATTGTACATATTAAAAATCACATTCTAAGTAATAAATCTCATTTATATAAATATAAATCATAGTATCTAATAAAGGATACATAATCACTCATCTCAAATGAAGATTAACCCAGATCTATTTCAAATCAGTGAAGAGTAACATTTTCTCCTTCCATCGTAACCTTAATCGCTTCTGAAATCCTGGTTGTCACTAAATGAATCCCTAGCCTCATTTTTTGATTCAATCACCACTCCCTTTTGAAACAGATGTTATATTTTTTGAATCGAGAAAGGAATGATGATTTTTAAAAAATTCCTAATGGTTGGTTCCCAAAAGTTAATTGTCTCTCTCCACGGCCATCTTTATTTATAGGGTGGAATGATGGATAAAGAAATTTTAACCGTACCATATATGAAAATTAATATATAACCAAGTATAGATATAAATTCAACAACTAAGATATATGTAAAAAATTGTCGCATTGAATATATGTGTGTGTGCGCGCGCGCATGTATGTATGTATATAATTAATATAATTTAAATCTTCACATAGTTTTATATATTCTTACATTAGATTAACTACATATAGACATATATAAGAACATACATACACATTTTTTCTTATGTATGTTTCCATGTGTGTGTGCATCTCCATGTGTCTAAATTTTCACTACACATGTTCTCTCTATCTCTCTATTTATACACACACATATGCATACTCTTTTTTTAAGGAAACATATGCATACTCATTTTTCTCTATGGATGTGTATTTTTCTATTACAAATTCAAAAAAATTGTTGTTAGCTAAGATCTAACTCATGATTTCTCCAATTAAATTCCACTATCTTAACCAATTGCACTAAACATATTTTTATTTTCAAAAATAGAACATTGAAAACCATTTACCAGGGGTGCAAATCTTTTAAACCCATATAAGTAATATCTTCTAAGTCATAACTCTAAATAAAGTGAACTCATAGTGCAAATTGAATAGGTTGAAAAGGCCTACACAATGGTTATGAATACTATACCAAATTCACCTTTAAAAATCCACTTTTTAATTAATATGATATTAACAGTGTCAAATTTGTGGATCGTTGCATAGTGCATAACGCTCTCCAAATGTTGGGCAGTGTATTACCATGTCTGTTGGGGGAATCGAGGGATTGTATATTGATAGTTATTGGATAACTATGAAATGACTCATACGAAAGTCTCATGTTTGGTTAATAATAACTAAGGTCAAATAGGAAATCTTAAAGTGACGATATTACATGGTTCTCTCAACTTGTGAATACTATTGAACTTCAATGTGGACACTCCACTTTAATTATAGTTAAATTTTGGTATAACATCCATCGAACGACTATAGTTGGTTCTGAATTGAAGCACTGGAGGTGAAACACTATCTAATAGTGAATTCATCTCCTCGGTTATATGAGGTTGGTATCATGATAAAATGTAGTAAACTTAAAGTCAAAATCTCTAGCTAGAGTAGTACGGTTAATAATAAATGTGATTATTGAACCAGAGACTTTGTGTACGAACTAACCAAGTTGAATGTTGATGATGTTGATATTCTAACTGAAACCAAATTTAATAAATCTTAAAGTGATATTGTGTTGACGAAGAAAATGTGTAAATAGTCGTTACTAAAAGGTACCACTTAAGAAAATACAAAATATAATTTTATTGAAAAGGTTTGTAAGCGATAAATTCGACCAAACTGTCACACCACTAGCTAATATAATGTGTGAACTTTAATATTTGAATTTTCAAAATTAATCGTTGACTAAGTTCACACCTTTGAGTCACACAACCATATTTGCAAATTCTCTAAAAAACCACATGATTTAATTAATTTATAAAATATTGTAAATTAATTAATATTTGAGAAATATTGATTATTATTTAATTTATTTGATATTTTGGTGTTGTTAGTTATAATTTTAATGTGTATATAAAAGTTATATTTGCACGTATCGATATACAATATCAGTATATATTTAAACGAGTTTTAAATATAGTTAATTGCTCAACAAGCTTTTGGAAATAATATCCATATGATGGAATGCTGGGGCTTGCCATGCTAGAGAGAGGAAGAGATATGGATGAGATTTGATTGTAAATTAATTGAGAATTAAAAGTAGAAGCTTTAAAGAGAGAACATAAAGGATTTTATTCTCTTATTAAAACAAATTCACTCATTCGTTTCCTTGCCTGAATTGTTTTTCTTTCTCTCTTTTCTCTTACCATAGTCGAAATTACCTCCTCCATTTTCTGGAAAACACAGATAAAAAAACAAATGAGAAACGTCAAATAAAATTATAAATAAGTGGTTCATACTTCTCTTGCAAAGCTAAGGGTTGATCTGCTAAGAGAATTGAGAAGAAATCTCAAATCAAGGTGTTGCAAAGGGCAAGGCTTTTTAAGTTTTATTTTCATCTTAAATTCAATCGTTAGTTGTTATAGGTTTGTTTTTGTTATAAATTTAAGTGTTGATAGTATTTTGATTGGATCTGAAACCATTAGTTGTTATAGAATTGTTTTTGTTATAAATATTTTATCACAATTGATTAATTAGTTGTCTACCTAAAACCTATTTATGATTGATTCATTTGTGTTCTAAAATTATTATTCTTATTTGTTGGATATGAGATTGTTTGTTATTGCAAATTTAATTTCTACAATGAAATTCAGTACTGGTGTTTCAATTGAATTCTTTCATAATCATAGTGTCAATACTTTGATTAACCGAATCATATATACATACATACATATATATATATATATATGTGTGTTCTGTATATATGTATATAATTATTAAATCATATTTAATTGTAACTAATATCAAGTTAAACCTTTTGTTAAGTCAATTTTCTTAAAATTACTTAATCAATTCCATTGTTTTTTCAAGTATATGTTTTGAAATTAAATCTTAGCTTACTATATACACACATACATACATATGTGTGTGTATTGAATTAATTGTGTTATTGGAATAATGCATTAAATTGTGACAAATGTTTTGATTTTTTTTATGGTGATTGTGTGAATTTTTCGATCTAAATTTTTTGAGGGTTTGGTTTGTACTGTGATTAAGTATGGAATTTTATATTATATTGAATCTATATTGTAATAGTGTTTAAAAAAAGGTTTAATATATTACATCATGTTATTGCCTTTTAATTTTGATTTAATTAGATCTAAATCTTGCATAAAATTTCATTTCTATCTTCAACTTTCTAGTTTTTTCTTATTTTGAAATGTCTAATTTTATGTAGATTTGTTTTCATAATTTATATATAAGTACATTAAAATATATAAATGGTAATAAATTATCACACATATGTATTTATACATCTAAACTCTATATATATATAGTACTATCAATATATGTATACAAACCATATATATATTACAGTATATCCAAGCATATGTATACACTTAGGCATATGTATTCTTGATATGCATGTGACTTTATTACATGTGTATGTATGTATGTATGTATAATATATATTTTTATACAATAGATATAGATCCCAACATCTATATATGTGTGTACACATATATATGCTCGCACGCACAAAGAGTTATACACATGTTTATATTATTTTGTGTTGTTATTGAATGTATACATGATATTCAAAATTAAAATACTTAGTTAAATTAATTAATATGATTAATTAAAAAAAGTAAAATAAAGTTAACTAAAATATGATTTTCTTTAATAACTAGACTAGATCTATTGATACCAACAAAACTTCATAGGCCTACGTACGAGATCAAAATAGGGTTTTTTCGAAATCAACATATTTCACCTGTTGTAAACCGACCCAATTCCTCTAATTTTAAGCCTGAAATAAATAATTAGAATTAGCCAATTTTAATAAAAAAACTTGTGTTAATTTATAATGTTTATCCTTGGTGGAATTCGAAATAACTGATAACGCGATTGTATTGACTCTCTGATGTGAACTTGATCCACAGTTAATGTTAACTAAAATTTCGAAGCTTGTACGGACCTTGTTGAAGCACGGTATAGGGTCAAGTTCAACACTTACATATCAATTAGGAGAAATCGTATTTCCGAACTAGTATAAGCTCACATCATAATGACAGATGTACACGTATTCTTTTCATCATTACCATATCACTTAGATATCCAACGTTTTGACTAACTTCAAAAACTATATTGATATCCTTATTAATTATGTAGGTCAATTTTAAAGTCCTTGGTACAATCCGTTAACATTTATCAATTAACTAAGTTGCTCTAGCCAGAGACTTTGACTTTAATTTGATTTACTAACTCTAGAGATATTGACATTCTATAATGAAGGATACAAATCCTCTTTTGATTAGTGTGTCACTTTAAGTGTTTAACCATGTAACCAACTATGGTCGTAATACAGTCGCTATTTTGCCTATAATCAAGGTACAGTTTACATACTCAAATTTGACATACTCTCAAGTCAGAAGACTATTGTAACTAAAAGAGCTTCTCCATTTACTAATTTATATAACTACAGAAGACTCTCATTGAGTCGATATGTGATTGCTCCAAATGACCATAAATACTTAACCCATTTGTGCCACAATGGTCATGAGTCAATTACAGTCCATCGTATATTTGACAGATGTATTGCTATCCTTTTCTGGATACTTCTCGACTAGAAACATTTAAGAAGTTTGTGTTTTTCTTAATATTGATTCAATACTCGTGGTTACGAACTCATTCGTAACTGCAACCGATAAAAAACCACTCCTAAGGATTTTCTACTTATATATTTTAAATATTAATTATTCATTAGTTATATCATAATATAACAAACACATATAATAGAAAACGAAACCAAAAACATAATATATTTTTAACAAGATTGTTTGTAGAATTATGATTACATAACATATTACATAATTGCACCTAAAGCACATCCCTAAATCTATCAAAAGACCACTGCAAATGAGATCACTTTTAACCTATAGAAGTCCCTTTAAGAGTCATTCTTTAATTGTTCCAAACAACAATATTTATGTAATCCTTGATTCCTCCAATAATCATGAGTAATTCACCGTCTATCATATAGAGAGTGTTACGTACACTAGTCTTAACGGGTATATTAATATCCCGTTCTTGATACATATTTATTGGGAACACTTAAGGCAAATATTTATTTTATACAATGCAATACCTATGGTTACATACACATTCATAATTACAATTGATTAAATATATTTTTTGAGGATCTTCTACTTGTATATGTTTAATGTACTTTCATTATTTATATCATAATATAATGCTATATGCAATACAATATAAAACCAAATGCTTATTTTATTTCGAACAAGATTTGGTACAAGAGATAAGTTATATAATCAAATCACATAAGTACCTATAAGGCACACCTTTAACATTATCAATTACATCAATATATTTCGCATTTGTTGTTATAAAATCTAATAACGATTATCGACCAACAAATGATCGTAGATCATCTTGCTACATAATGATGACCAACAATCAATATAGTGTCATATTTGGATAGCATTATTTCATGGTACAAATCGACTTACCCCCAGTATCGATTTAAGCAACTAGGTTGGAGAGAGAAAAGACAACTCAGTGGTATATTTCTTTTCACTATTTGAATGTTTGAGCAAACTATAACAGTTGTTAAATGCACTAACTTTTTCATTTGTCAAATTGATTTATACGATATGGATGATGTGGTCTACGTTGTTTTATTTCAAATGTAAATGTCATTACAAGCTTGTTCATAATAACCAAATTAAGATTTGGAAGCTCAGTCTATTAAATAAGAAGTAAGGTTTACGATCAACTGATATTGCAATACGGGCAAAAGAAGGATTTGGTAAAGGAAAACAAATGTAAATGTCATTACCAATATGGTTCACAATAACCAAATTAAGATTTGGAAGTTTAGTCTCTTAAATAAGAAGTATGGTTTACCATCGACTAATATTGCAATACGGGCAAAAGGAGGATTTGGTAAAGGGAACCTTTTTTCAAACACCCTTCAAAATTATTAAAATTCACTTCCGTTCTCTATCAAAAATGGATTTCAGAGAAACAGGAAAATAGAACTAGGGAAGAAGTTGCAAAAAAATTTATTCTCAAGGAGAACAAGTTTGTTTTTAGTCCGAAAGACACTTTTTAGTGTAAACAAAAAATGATAGTTACAACTATCATTCTGTGATTTACACTAAAAAAATATCCTTTAGCCTAAAAAACAAACTTCTTGTACCTAAAACTAAATTTTTCTCCAACTTTTTCCCTAAGCTTAAAAACCCCTTTTAGAAACACTACCGACAATGTTTCTAGCAAAAATATGTATTTTAAACAACAGCAAAATATTTATAGTTAGAAATGTAAATATTTGCATCCTACATTGCAAATATTTTTAGTATTAATTGCATATTTTTGTAAAATGAAAATTTACGATCTACACCGTAGAAATGCTCATTCCACACTTTAAATATTTACAATCATACTAGAAATATTTATTTTACAAAGAGGGAATTATTCTAAAGGAAAAACCTAAATTCAATTTTAGTCTGAAGCACACAAGTTTTAAGGTTTAGTTTGAAAGACATCAAAATGATATATTCATGTAACAATACATATATATAATGCTATATTCATATAGTATTACTAATTATTATGTAATTTGCATTACTAAACACTCAAATAGAACTTTGATGATTTTGTATGAACACGACTGTTGGAGAATTAAATAAGCATCAAACAAACAATATCAGTATAACAAAATACCTTTTTTACAACGGACAATACCTGTTGTAATAGAGGTTTTGCAACGGACAATACCTTTTTTACAACGGAGAACTGTATGCTTCGTTGTGAGGAGGGAGATCATGCATCACCACCACACACGCGCACGCCGCCGCCGCCGTCCGACCAAACCGAACCGGGTCGGGCTCGAGTACGGGTCTTAAATGACCATTCTTTTTACTAGGCTATTGTTTAACAGTTTTGGGCTTCGGCTGAAAACTGGGCTGGGCCTGGAATTTGAAGAGAAGCGGGCGGGTGAAGACGGACGCGGGTTTTGGACTGAGGAGGCGCGACCCAACTGAAGTAGACACGGGCGAATGGATACGGCATGAGCGGGTGCGACCCGTTAAAGGGCAGCGACGCGGGCGAACATATGTGACTGTACGAAGAGGTACAGACGCGACTGTTTGAGCGAACGGGTGCAAACACGACCGTTCGAAAGAGATACGGACCAACTATAAATAAGGAGGAAAACTGATCACTTTCCTCACTGATTTTCCAATCCGAAATCTCTTCTCCTCTGAAAACTGCTGTTCTTACTTTCAAATCACAGAGTGATATGCTCATTACAATTTCGAGCATAATTCGTCTGCTGTATCTTGGGAGAATTTTGAAATAAAATTCTTAAGGAAATCGTTACGACGAGCCTCAGACATATTCCGAGATGGCAACAGTAGAGCTCTCAACAAAGGCTACTACACACAACAGACCCGATCCTTTCAAAGGAGATGGGGACGACTTTTTAACATGGCAGAATCAGATGTTATTTTACCTCACCACACTCGGTCTGCAACGGTATCTCGAGGAGGAGGAACTGATTTCTGCACCAGGCAAGGAAGCAGATGTTGCTACATGGAAACATTCCGATTTCCTATGCAGCAACTATATTCTGAATTGTCTTGACAAGGTGCTATACAAAGTATATCAACCTCTAAAGACAGCAAAAGCACTCTGTAATGCACTTGCCACGAAGTATAAGACGCAGAATATCAGTCTTAAGAAATTCATTGTAGACAAATTCATGGACTACAAGATGGTCGACTCCAAACCGGTGACTGCTTAACTGCATGAACTACAAATCATTATTCATGAACTCGAGGCGGAAGGTCGTAAGGTTGGAGAATCGTTTTTGGTTGAAGCCATCACGGGAAAACTGCCACCGTCGTGGAGAGATTACCGCAATTATCTAAAGCATAAAAAAAAGGAAATCTCTTTACAGGATCTCATAGTCCGATTGAAAATTGAGGCAGATAACCGTGGAATTACAAAACAAAGCAAGGAGGCATTTGTGGCTGAAGATTCAAAGACCAAAAACAAAAAGAAGAATTTCCAGAAGAAAAGGAAAGCTCCAGACAACAAACTAAAAGACAACAAACGAACCAAAAAGTTTAATGGTGAATGTTGGGCTTGTGGAAAGGTTGGACATGCCGCTAGAGATTGCAGACTCAAAAAGGACCGCAACAAAGAGGCAAATTTAGTAGACAACATGGAAGTGGATGAGTCCAACTTCTCGGCAGTTGTATCTGAATGCAATATGGTTCAGAATCCTAACCAATGGTGGGTTGACACAGGCGCTACTCGTCATGTCTGCTCTGACAAATCCATGTTTTCTACATACAAGAAATTCGATCATGAAGAAAAACTCTATATGGGTAATTCTGTAGTATCTATGATCGAAGGCAGTGGCACAGTAATCCTCAAGTTTACTTCAGGAAAAACTGTCAAGTTGAATGACGTGCTCCACGTTCCAGACATACGCAAGAATCTCATCTCTGGTGTAGTATTATAAAAGAAAGGATTCAGAATGGTGTTCTAGTCAGACAAGATGGTTCTGTCCAAAGCTGGAATGTATATCGGAAGGGGATATTTATGTGATGGCCTATTTAAGGCAAATGTAGCCGTTATCGGCAATAAAACTATGTATTCTGATTGTGCTATTAATAAAATTGAAGTTTCTTACTTGCTTGAGCACGAAATTTTACTATGGCATGATAGATTAGGACACATAACTTTCCGAAAAATGAAAATATTATCAAACTTGGGATTAATTCCAAAATTCCAAGTAGATAAGAAATACAAATGTGAGACATGTGTAGAAGCAAAAATGGTTAAAAAACCATTTCAATCTGTTGATAGAAGCACCAAACCACTAGGTTGGTTCATACAGATTTATGTGATTTTAAATCATTACCTACAAGAAGTGGGAAAAAGTACTTTATTACGTTTATCGACGATTATACGAGATATTTCTATGTATATCTTTTGAATAGTAAAGATGAAGCAATTACATCATTTATAAAGTACAAAGCTGAGGTAGAAAATCAGTTAAATAAAAAGATCAAGATATTGAGATCTGATCGAGGTGGAGAATATGAATCGCCATTTGAACAGTTCTGTGCCGAAAATGGTATAATTTATCAAACAACAGCTTCATATTCACCACAACAAAACGGTGTAGCCGAGAGGAAGAACAGAACGTTAAAAGACATGATTAATGTTATGCTTTTAACCTCTGGTCTACCGACGAACTTGTGGGGGGAAGCCTTAAATATGTCTAATCACATATTAAACAAAGTCCCTCATAATAAAACAGGAACAATTCCATATGAGATATGGAAATGACACAAACCAAGTTTTAAATACCTCAAAGTGTGGGGGTGCTTGGCAAAAGTTCCAGTTCCGCCTCCCAAGAAAGTCAAACTTGGACCAAAAACAGTAGATTGTTACTATTTAGGGCCAGCCCAAAATAGTAGTGCCTATAGATTTTTGGTATTCAAGTCTGATATAGCTGATATTCATTTAAATACAATCATGGAATCTAGAGATGCCTCATTCTTTGAAGACGTGTTTCCGCACAAAAGGAATGAAGGGAATAATGTCCCTAAAAGGACAAGAGAAGAATCAAGCAATTCACATGAAGATGAAACTCATCATGAGATTGAGAAAGTTGAACCAAGAAGAAGCGTAAGGGCTAGGACTTCCAAGACATTTGGTTCGGATTTTTTCACATATGTGTTAGAACATGAACCTCAAACGTACAAGGAAGCAATGTCATCTTCTGAATCTTCATGTTGGAAAGAAGCAATCCAAAGTGAGATTGATTCAATTCTAAGTAATAAAACTTGGGAAATTGTTGATATTCCACCTGAAATAAAACCTATTGGCTGCAAATGGATTTTCAAGAAGAAAATGAAAGCAGATGGCTCTATCGACAAGTATAAAGCCAGATTAGTAGCCAAAGGATATCGTCAAAAAGAAGGAGTAGACTTCTTTGATACATATTCGCCAGTAACACGAATAACCTCTATAAGAATGCTAATATCAATTGCATCAATTTATGGTCTAGAAATTCATCAAATGGATGTAAAGACAGCATTCTTAAATGGAGATCTCGATGAGGAGATCTACATGGAGCAACCTGAAGGTTTTATTTCCAAAGGAAATGAAAATAAAGTCTGTAGATTAGTAAAATCATTATACGGACTAAAACAAGCTCCAAAACAATGGCACGCAAAATTTGATAGTGTCATGATGAGAAATGGTTTTCGTATAAATGAATGCGATAAGTGTGTTTATTACAAACAAATTGGACAATCATATGTGATGATTTGTTTATATGTAGACGATATGTTAATATTTGGTCCAAATACTCAGGTAATAGAGACCATAAAGAAGATGTTAACTAACAATTTCGATATGAAAGATTTAGGAGTTGCAGACGTTATTTTGGGAATCAAAATAATAAGAACTCCTAATGGAATTGAATTGTCTCAGTCACACTATGTAGACAAAGTGATTAAAAAATTCCAAGACTATGGAATTAAAGGAGTGAGAACACCTTTTAATCCATCAGAAGTACTGCATAAAAACACTAATGAGAGTGTAATGCAACTGGAATACTCTCGTGTAATAGGATGTCTCATGTATCTCATGAATTGCACAAGACCAGATATAGCTTATGCAGTAAGTCGACTGAGCAGGTATACAAGCAATCCAGGAAAGGAACACTGGAAAGCACTAATGAGAGTGCTTGGATATTTAAAAAATACCACAAATTATTCCTTACATTATGGAAAATATCCTGCCATCTTAGAAGGATATAGTGATGCAAATTGGATTGCTGATTCAGAGGAATCAAAATCAACGAGTGGTTATGTCTTTACCTTAGCAGGGGTAGCAGTGTCATGGAAATCTACTAAACAAACATGCATAGCTCGATCCACTATGGAATCAGAGTTCATCGCTTTAGATAAAGCAGGCGAAGAAGCAGAATGGATTCGTCACTTTTTAGAAGATATTCCATTTTGGCCTAAATCTGTACCGGCCATATGCATACACTGTGATAACCAAGCTGCGCTAAGCAGAGCGCACAACTTTGTGTATAATGGAAAGTCACGACATATTCGTCGACGCCATAACACAGTTAGGCAGTTACTCTCAAATGAAACTATTTCCATAGATTATGTGAGAACAAATGATAACCTAGCGGATCCATTTACTAAAGGTTTATCAAGAGAGAAAATTGACTGCGCATCGAGAGGAATGGGTTTAAAAGCCTAAACCACCAAGAGTTATCTTATACGGAAACCTATCCTAGCGACTGGAGATCCCACGGACTAGGATCAATAGGCAAACCAGTTCTGAATAACTCAAGACGTAATGTATTTGCGTGGACATAGTCCAACTCCATTCCTATGGTGCACAATATAAATGCATGCCTACAGATGTATTTAAAGGTTAAAACTATGTTTTTTAATGATGACCATATCTTGGAAATAACAAGTGGGGTATAGGTAGGATACTCTTAATGGTTGCGATCACCTATGTTAGTGTGAGCTGGGTCGGCTCTATGAGAATATTAAAGGCTTATATTTTCTATAAACACTCGCAGAACCAAACAAATTTGTTCAGGACCAAAATGAACACAACCAAGAGATTGGATGAGAAGGGAATCAATGCTTCGTAAAGCTTATTGTCTGGATATACAATAAAGGCCGACGGTTCAAGATGAAATAATTCACCGATTAGCCAAGTAGATCCGATAAGTTTTAACTAGGGAAAGTTCAAAGTGAAATATCTACTTATCCACGATAAAGCATTATTCCATATGTACTCTGTGATATTTCGCTGTGTGGGGGATATGTATATTATCATTCATGTGGGGGATTGTTGGAATTCCTTAAGAAATAAGATGAATGGAAATATACAAAGTCCCACATCGTCAAAATATTGAGAGCTATATTAGTTTATATATGGCTCTCTCATGAGGAGGTTGAGGGCCTGAGGCTCCCAAATGTATGCTTCGTTGTGAGGATGGAGATCATGCATCACCACCACACACGCGCGCGCCGTCGCCGCCGTCCGTCCGACCAAACCGGGCCGGGTACGGGTACGGGTCTTAAATGACCATTCTTTTTACTAGGCTATTGTTTAACAGTTTTGGGCTTCGGCTGAAAACTGGGCTGGGTCTGGAATTTGAAGAGAAGCGGGCGGGTGAAGACGGACGCGGGTTTTGGACTGAGGAGGCGTGACCCAACTGAAGCAGACACGGGCGAATGGATACGGCATGAGCGGGTGCGACCCGTTAAAGGGCAACGACGCGGACGAACAGATGTGACTGTACGAAGAGGTACAGACGCGACTGTTTGAGCGAATGGGTGCAGACACGACCGTTCGGAAGAGATACGGACCAACAATAAATAAGGAGGAAAACTGATCACTTTCCTCACTGATTTTCCAATCCGAAATCTCTTCTCCTCTGAAAACTGCTGTTCTTACTTTCAAATCACAGAATGATATGCTCATTACAATTTCGAGCAGAATTCGTCTGTTGTATCTTGGGAGAATTTTAAAATAAAATTCTTAAGGAAATCGTTACGACGAACCTCAGACATATTCCGGTTAAAATTTTACTTTATTCTACATTCTACCCTTTATTTTGGTTATACTATCATATTGTTATAATAATTAATACAGAATTCCAGGGTAGTGGAAATCTAAATTATAAACTTGTGCGACGAATTTATAATTGATTATTCTCTGTTTTGGTATACTAGAAATATAACAATACATACAAATATAATGTAAACTACAAATAGGTAAAAGACAATTCCAACAACACACGTTTCTGCAATTTTTCATACTGAACTCTTAAACCATGAATAACCATAATTGCTTGGAGGTAGAGTAACGCAAACCTGAGAAGTTGATAAGGGCAACACAGGAGTTCCAAAGTTTAAATATTAACACTGCCATAGCATTTCCAATCATCCCATGTAAAAATGAAGAGATATATAGGATTGTTTCTCCTATCGTTTTTCATTTTCCGAATTGAAGAACAAAGGAGTTGTTCTTGTTTTGTTACATAAAACCCTCCATTTTGCCAGCAGTGAAGAATGGACTCTTATCTTGGGAGGATGAAGAACGGTTAGACATATTGGGAAATGATCAGTTTGATTCCCATACAATTTGAAAGGACATATAGAAATATAAGATTAGAACTGACCACAACATAAGCAAATATTCCAGGAAACGATAAGCAACCCTCGATAAAAAGTGAAGTCTTCTTAGAATACCTGTAAATAACAGGGTTGACAAGTACAATCTCTTCTTTTTCACCATGTTCTCCTGCAGGGTTAAATGCCATTAGCTGAACATTTATTCCAACCTGTGGTGCCGAAAGTCCAATGCCATCTATTCTATTTACGAAAAAGATGGACAACATCATAACATCCATTAAAATGCAAAATAATATACTAAAATTGAGTAAAAAAAAGCACTTGTACATAATATCAAACGTCTCATCTGCGTTTTTCTTGAGCGAGTCATCAAAAGTGTTGATGCGTTTGTTCTTAGCTCTTAGTACAGGATGGATACTCTATTATTTTCAATAGAGATTCAAACAGAAAATCCTCAACTACAATTCCAAACACAAAACAACTGCAAAATCAGCTTCATTCAAATAATAACATATAAATAGTAAAATCAAAATAAGATGGAACTATGGGTCGCAAAGTCGAGTGTTTTTGAAGAAGAGGATAATCCATGACGTCTAGCATGTAGTAGAGAAAAAGACATGGATGATCTGGAAAAGGGAACGTCTTCGAACTGAAGGGAATGGATGATGATTATTTGTCGCGGGAAAAGGGAGTGCCGTAGTTACAATTGCAGCTGCTGATGTAGCTTGTTGTTTGTAAGGCGCCTGTTGCAGCTTGCATTGCCGTCTCTGTTATTTTTTTCTATTAAGAGAGTCCTGATGGATTCTTCAGTCTTTCTGGTTTTCCTCACTTAATAAATATGAATAAAAACCTAAGCAATGTAAGATAGTCATCATGATTTTTTATCAATCTCTAATTCTCTAAACTTATCCAGAAATAGTTGTCTTTTGCAACAAAATCATGATTTAGTAACTGTAAATTTTCCTATTTGAATTATTAAACTAAAACTTCTTTAGTTCAAACATTAACAAACCAATACCATCTCATTAATTATACTGACAACATTCATGTTTAATTATACCAAATGTTCATGGCCCGCTCAATGAAATAATAACCAAAGTTTGAGCTTTATCATCTTAGCAGAATTCCGATTTGGTTTTGGGATATCTTTTATTAGCATAGGAATCATTTATAATGTGGTTATATGATACTGCTGGTTACATTTTTTGAATTACAGTAGTCCGTGGACAACTAAAAAAAGAGCTAAACCCATATACAAAGGCATGCCTACATTATCTGCAACCTAATTACCCCACAATAAAATAAAGCACATAGGCTCGATTCTTAACAGCAACTCCAGTGGAACCGAAACCACCTTCACCTCTAACCGTGGAATCCAAATCATCGACTTTGACAACATCAGGCGTCTCAATCCCCTCAACGATCATTTGAGCAATCCTATCATCAACCTTCACTTCAAAATCCACATAAGATTGATTAAACAGAATCACGCCTACTAGACCGCGATAGTCAGCATCGATCACACCTGCTCTAACATCAATCAAGTGCCTCCATGCCAACCCAGATCTAGGGGCTATGCGAGCATAGGTACTGTCAGGAATCGAAATGCTTAGATCGGTTGGAACGAGAGCTTTGTCTCAAGCAGGAACCTTCGTTTCTACACCTATAGACGAAATCATAAAAATGAACTTCAAAGTTATTGATGTCGTGAAGTGAAATCAAAAACATGGTTACGGAAGAGAGAAATTACCTAGAGAGATCGTAGCCAGTAAAGAGAAGAGATGCACGTGAAGGAGTGGTTGCATTTTCGATAGCTTTTTAATTTTGAGAAGTGGTGGGTTTTTTCTGCAAAGCGACGCCATTAGTGAAATTTGAGGATGATATTGCATTTTAAGGATGGAGAGCAAATTTAGGGTTTATTATTTTGGGGCTATAAAGAAGCGGTAACGCGTAAAGAAATTAATAAAAGTTAGGCGGATGGGAGCCAAAATTTTAGAACTGGAGCCAAAATTTTAAAATTGTAGAAAAAAGTAACAAATTAAAGTCATAAATTTTATTATTTACGGTAAATAAAAGTTGTGTATATTACCAAAGATAGTTATAATGGAAAACCTCTAGATGCATATTGAAGTAAAAATCTGTAACGTAATATTTATATTTGTTAAATTTTGAAATATTTCTAACATTTTTGAATTTTTGAAATTTGAACAATTTTTTATAAAATTTTAAATTTTCTAAAAATATAAATTTTTCTCTTATGAATTTTATGAGAATTTCCAATTTTTGTTTTCAATTTTATGAAATTTTTTAAATTTATTATAGAAATTTTCAGGTTTTCAATTTTTTTTTGAAATATTATTTCTTAATAATAAATATTTAATAGTAATTATTACTTCTTGTTATTAATTATTTAATAGTAATTATTAAATTTTAATAATAAATATTTAATAGTAATTATACAATAATAATTATTTAATATTAATTATTTAATAATAATAATTTAATAGTAATTATTTGTTAATAATTATTTAATAGCAACTAACAAATTTACAAAATTTTATATTTTTCTAAAAGTTTGAATTTTTTTTTACTTTTGAATTTTAGTTTCAAAATTTTGTTTTTGCATTTTATGAAATTTTTAAAATTTATTATAATTTCAAATTTTTTATTTTTTTTGAAATGCTACTTCTTATTATTAATTATTTAATAGTAATCATAAATTATTAATTGTTACTTCTTATTTGTTAATTATTAATTATTACTTCTTAATTATAATTGAATATTAGTTATTAATTATTTAATATTAATTATTCAATAGTTGTTATTTAATATTAATTATTGATTATATTTATTAAATATTAAATGTAATTAATAAATATTACCTATAATTTACTTATTATTAAAATTGATTATAATAAATTATTAAGTATAAAACATAATTATTGATTATAGATAATAATTAGTAAATATAAATTATTTATTAATAATCATTGGTTATAATTATAAATTAATAATGATTTTACAACCTTTTATAACAAATGATAAACTAAAAAGATTGTAATATATATCTATTAGAACTAGCAAGAAAAAGAGTTGTGAAAATTGACATTTATTACAATGGACAAAAGAAAATCATTGTAATAGACATCTATTACAACGAACAAACATGGATGAAAATTGGTATCTATTACAACGAGCAGAAAACAGTAGTAATATGCACATATTACAATGGAAAAATAAAAAATGTTGTAATAGATTCTAGTAAAACGTACAAAAAAAAAGAGTTGTTGAAAAGTGATATCTATTACAACGGACCTAAAAAACGGTTCTAATATGTTTTTATTACAATGGACATTTAAAAACCGTTATAAGAACAATGCTGTAATAGGGTATTTTTATTGTAATGAATACACAAATATGGAAGGATACAACTCCATTATTAACATTTGAAGATGATCGTTCCTAAACTCTTCAAGAAGATACCAGTTTATACTTTGTTATCATTTCAGGTATACAATAGTTTGAATATCCTAACTATACATAACATCTTCATACTTGCAGCCCATAGAGATTCCAGTTTATAATTAAGCCAAGTACTGTTACAAAGCACCTCAAATACAAATGCATTACAAAGTACTTCGATTATACAAAAAGACAATCTTCGGTGATAGGATACTCAGCCCCAGCGTACAAATACTCACAGTTAAACTCTAGTCCATTATACCAATTACTCTGAAGAAGATTACTTGGCAATGCTGAATCGTTGTACTGAAAAATATCCGTGCTATTGAATCCAACATTGTCAAAACCAAAATTTTAGAGGAAGCTGAAATGCAAATCTTCAGGTAAAGCAACATAATCCGTTTCATTTTTCAATTTTCAGACCCAGTTCTCACGGAGACATCCAACTAGATGACCCGATACGTTCAAAAACTTGAGAAGTTGTTACTGACACAGAGTTGATTGTGATTAGAGAAGATGGAGTTTTCCATTGGCTAAGCTGTGGAAAATGCGAGTAGTTTTTGCTGCATTCTTTACCAGACTGCAAGAATTGCTGCAGGTTTCTCACTTATTTCTGCATTTACTAAGTCAGTCATTCTTGCACTTACCGTACTTGCTATTTCTTCCATTACTTCGTCAACTATTCCTGCATTTTCTGGTGCAGTTTATAGCATTATATATGTGTAATGCTATACAAATATAGCATTATATATGTGTAATATTATATGAATAAATCATTCTGCTGTCTTTTAGACTAAATTTTAAAACTTCTATCATTTAGGTCTCAGTTTTTTCTTTTATAATAATTTCCTCTATTAATATGTGAATTTTAAATTGTATATATTTGCATTTTAAGCTGCAAATATTTGTAGTTCAAACTGTAAATATGTACCGTTTAAAATGCACACTTTCGTTGACAATGCTTTTTCAGATATTAAGTTTGAAAATAAGGGACGAATACTAATTTCTATTTTGTTAAACCAGTCTGTTGCAAAGTTCACATGAAGACCGGTAGCCATTGTGATCAGATCAGATATAGTCAATACACTACAAAAATAATGAAGATTAAAGACCGTGAATTTCAGTCTTTAATGAAAGAAATCAGTCTTTAATAAAAAATTAACGACCGTCTAAAGACTGAAATTTTAGTCACTAAATCTCAAGTCCCAAAAGCAATTTGAGACTGAAGTTTCAGTCTTTATAAGTAAAGACCGAAAGTCGGTCACTAAAAAATTTAATAACCGAAAGTTAGAGACCGAGATTAAGTTCTTAATCGGTCTCAAAATAAAAAAATAAAATATAAAAAAGGATAAAATGGAATGAAATACCATGCTCTGAAATTTACAATTCCGAACTTCTCCACTTTGTAAAGAAAATTACTGATAAAAATCAAAATATTCATACAACTTAACACAAAATTTCGTCTTTGTGAATTGTCTTTCTAGATTTTTCATAACACATACCTTTTTTTAAGATTAAATACAAGTTGTGTTAAACTTTTATAAAAAGCAAGACAACAACTAGAATTCATTTCAGGATTAAACATTGCAAAATCATGAATTGAATAGTTTACTTGATAAAATGAAGCAATGGGAATAACATGCTCGTTCACAAGACAACTCACAGTGCCAACATAATTTGTTCAACTATTTATCAACTCAAATTAGCAACTAATCTCAACCTGCATGCTCCTCACTTTTCTGTCTCGTTTTAGTACTAAACATTACTTCCACCTAAATAACTAACAATTGCATTTCACAAATCAGAAGAACTACCAAAATTATACCCACTCAAACTACAAAACCTAAATGCATTCTTGAAAACTTTTCTGCATCAACCAAAATACTAGGAATCTATTTAGTACTAGGAACTTCAGTTACAAGGCAGGCCAAATCATCTTTTTCAATTGGATCTCAACAAATGAAAGAAGAAAACTTGTTCTTCAGTTGATGGATTTGTAATCCGAGAGATTTAAGAATCTGCTCAGATTTGAATATACTAATCGATTTTTGTTTGATTTAACCCGAATGGCAGCGTCGGGTAGAATTTCATCTTACTTGTATGGGATATCTTTGATTGGTATGAATGGATATCAGAGTTAAAGACATGAAGGAGCAGCATCGAAGGTACATCGGAGAGGATGATGTTGGCTGCTGTTAGGTTTGGATATTTGGTAATGACTTTATTTTACCGCGTGAGGAAGAAACAAGTAAGATTTTTAAGTGGAGAAAGTGGGTAGTCACGTGCGCAGGTGACTTAAAGGAAATGGTGGTAGTTGCTAAACTTATTTAATATGACACGGATCACCAAATTTAATCGTTCGATTCAAAATAAAATAAAATACCTAAACCATTAGATGTTAAGTAATTTAGAAACTGATAAATAATCAAGCTAAAGACTGAAATTTGTTTGTAAACGGTCTCAAATTTTACAGACTGACTACAAACTGAATTTCAGTCACTGGTAATAAAATCTAAAGACCGAAGTTTTCAGTGATTAATCGGTCTTTAATTAAAGACGGAACAATTTCAGTTCTTAATCTTCGGTCTTTAATTAAATATTTTTTTGTAGTGATATCTATTTTTTGCTTTGCTGAATATGCTCCAGTCAAATGTATAACTTGGAAAGCATGTAGATTTAGCTTCTCATCCACTAGCGCAGCCATGGTATGCCTAAACATAAAAATACTACATTGTCGAGATGATTTCAAGGCCTGCACTTATGCACTAAGATCTGTGATATGTAACTTTTAGTTATTAATTGTTTGTACACCTAACCGGTTTCAAATGATGCAATTCTGTAGAAGGTTTATTCTTTGTTCTTCTTTTGCAAGATGGTATGAACATCCAAGCAGACATAAGTTAAAATTCAAATATTTCTAATGCGTTGGTATAGGCTCATGTTAGGTATGCGTTGTAGTGAAAGAAGCTAACGATAAATATGTTCTAACAAGTAACAATCGTGTAAATATATATAAAAAATTTCCCATAACTTCTATTGTATGCTTTTAACCACAAACATTAACCTGAAACATTGATATGAACCAATTTTCTTCACTAACAAAGTAAACATATTATAATAACTTTACTCTCATGGAGAGGAAAAGATACATTGACAAACCCGATGTAATATCCATACCAACAAAACAGAATTTTGAAATTTGATGATTAATATTTGAACTACAAAATGAAGTAATACTGATTAAAAGAGAGAATTTTTATTATATGAATTGAATGACTTATACATGCGGTTGCCGTCATTTATATAATTGACAATACTCCTTTGACTTGGTATGTTGTACAACTGTACAATGAAAGTTACATTATTACCCTTACTGTCATATATTATTCTGTTATAGCTGAATACTTCATTTTTCAATTTGCACCCTCAAATTAATCTAGGGTTTTCTTCCCTATCCTCAAATGCGCCGCCGAGCTTTATTCCTTAAATCATCTCCAGATTAATACAAAAGTATGGTTGAAAACGCTTCTAATCTTCAAATTATCTTAAAAGGAGCTTGTATTCACTTTGATTCTGAGTAAATAGCTTAATTGGCTGATGCAATCAATTGATTTCATGTTGAACTTGAGTTATCATCTTTGGATTTGTTGTCGAGGCTTCTAATCTTCAAATTATCTCTGAATCGGCAGAAATTTCGAGCTGATGACGCCTTCGTAAGTATATCTCCTCTTTGGTAAGATGAAGGTATATGATTTATATTGATTTTCCCACTGCTTACTTGTTCTCATACAAAGTATAAATCAAGTTCCATATGTTTTGTTCTTGTGTGTAAAATTGGATTAGCAGACAACGATATAGCACTTAAATTATCACACCAAATTACAGCCTTTTTGTTTGTATGAATTTGTAGTTCATTGAGAAGTGATTCTAACCACATCACTTCTACAGTTGCATTAGCAATACTTGGGTATTCAGACTCAGTACTAGATCTAAATACAGTTGGTTGCTTCTTTGAACGCCATGACATTGGATTTTCACCTAGATAGATACAATACCATGTTGTTGACCTTCGGTCAT
Organism: Allium fistulosum; assembly: GCA_030737815.1. NCBI lineage: Eukaryota > Viridiplantae > Streptophyta > Magnoliopsida > Asparagales > Amaryllidaceae > Allium > Allium fistulosum. Next base: position 1,183,032,233 of record CM060904.1, on the reverse strand, counting down.
CAGGATCTGATGCCCAATCAACATCAGCAAATCTAGTGATAGTTAAATTTTTGCTGGACTTCGATATTAGACCATGATTTAATGTACCATTTAGATACCTTAATATTCGTTTTATTGCCTTCCAATGTTCATCTAATGGCTAATGCATAAACTAACATACCTTATTAACACTATATGATATCTCTGGCCTGGTAATTGTAGCATATTGTAGTGCTCCAATGATGCTCCTGTACTCTTTTGCATTAGCAATTGCTTCACCTTTGTGCTTTGATAAGTGTAGATTACTGGTCATAGGGGTTGGTAATGGTTTTGCTCCATTCATTTTTGCCTTGATGAGTAGTTCCTTAATATACTTCTTTTGACATAAATGCATTTCTGAGTCTTATATTATGTTTACCTCTATTCCCGGAAAGTAGCTAAGTTTTCTTAAGTCCTTGATGGAGAACTGCTTATCTAGATGTTGAATGACATGATTAATTTCTCTTCCATTGTGACCAGTAATGATAAGATCATCCACATATACTAATATATATGTTGTGGCAGTTTTGTTGAGCTTGATAAACAGAGAAGTATCTGACTTTGTTGATTGATAATCTAGTCCAATAAAAATTGCATTTAATTTGTCAAACCATACTCTTGGAGCCTGTTTTAAACTATAGAAGGCTTTATTTAATTTACATACCATTGTATCTTTTCCTAATTGACTGAACCCTGGTGGTTGTTCCATATATACTTCTTCTTGAAGATCTCCATTTAAGAAAGTATTATTTACATCTAATTGTCTGATTTCCCATCCTTTATGTAATGCTATAGTTAAGATCACACTTATGCTAGTTAGTTTAACCACCGGTGAAAGAGTTTCATTGAAATCAAAGCCATGTTGTTGAGTGTAGCCTTTTGTAACTAATCTTGCTTTGTATCCCTCTACAGTGCCATTTGGATTATTTTTTTAACTTGTGAGTCCATCTAAATCCAATAATGCTTTTGTGCCTAGGTGGTAAAACAAGACTCCATGTCTTGTTTTTCATTAATGTATTGTATTCTTCATTTATTGCCTTTCTCCAGTTTTCATTGTTGAGTGCTTGTTCAAATGTATATGGTTCATCACTGAGAATGCATGTTGTGTATTGCTTTGGTTCGAAGATGCCACTTTTGGACCTTGTTATCATTGGATGTCCTCTAATTACTTGTTCCTGATGTATGCCTGTTGATTGTTCTGTGCTTTGTTCTTGATTATTATCATTACTATTGATCTGTTGATTATTTGTATTTATTGGAGTATGAGCTGCATGCTAAAGTTGTTTAAATTCATCTTGACATGGTTCACTTATGGACAATGTGTGTTGAGTGTCTGAATTGCTCTTGTTCTCCTCCATATATGTTGGTTTTTGATTGCAAATGTGCAATGGTATAGGTGAAATTAATATCCTTGGATTATATAGCTTCTGTGTAGTTTTTACACTTTGTGTTGCAATTGGAAATATGTGCTCATTGAACACAATATGTCTTGATATAAATAGCTTTCCATTACTACTAGGCATTTATATCCTTTCTGATTTACACCATAGCCTAGAAATGTGCACGGTGTAGGTCTGAAATTCAATTTATGTGAATTATAAGGCCTTAGATGAGGTTACTATAAACATCCAAAAGTTTTTAAACGCTGATAATCCGGTCTTTCATTAAATAGAACTTCCATTGGAGTTTTTCCTAGTTTTACTTTAGTAGGTAGTCTATTGATGAAATAGACTGTAGTTGTAAATGCATCTGGCCAAAACTTCAATGGAAGTAAAGCTTGTGTTAATAATGTAAGACCAGTTTCTACTATGTGTCTATGTTTTCTCTCTACTGATCCATTTTGTTCTGATGTATAGGGACAAGTCACTCTGTGAATAATTCCTTTCCCTTGAAAATATTTCTTAAGTGACTTGTACATTGTACCCCCATCAGTTTGTATTACTTTTACCTGCTAATTTGTCTGCTTCCCCACTTGTTCAATAAAATGCATAACCACATTTTGTGTTTTAGACTTTGATTTCAGGAAGAAAATCCAGGTGTACCTGGAATAAGCATCTACAAAAGATATATAATATCTGAACCCATAATCAGAGTTTATAGGAGCTGGTCCCTATAAATCTGTTGCAACAAGTTGCAATGGCTTATTAAACTCAGATTGTGATTCTGGAAAAGGCAATTTATGACTCTTTCCTATCTAACAGTAAGTGCAAACATAAGAGGAAGGTATATCTTTAACTACTATTTTATTATCAGTTAACACTTTCTTTACAATTTCGATACTGAGATGACCCGGCTTAAAATGCCATATGTCAAACATACTTTTGATAGACTGGGTTGAACCTGATTCAACTAAGTTGCAGCATTTTCTTGAATTGTTTGAATAATTGTCATTTGGGTTTAAAAAGTTGAATCTGCACAGTCCATTATGAGTTTCACCCTGCAACCGGATTTGTTTACTTTGAATATCTTTTACTAAATAGTATTTTGGGTAAAATTCAATATATACTCCATTATCTTGTGCAAATTGTAACACACTAATAAGATTCTTCTTTATCTTGGGGACTGTCAATAAGTTATTAAGATGTAATATTCTTTGACCCCTAATTTGTGCATTACCAGCGTGTGTAATATTAATACAAGAACCATTACCCATGCAAATAAATTGAATACCTTTGTATTCCTTGTTGCCAATGTTCAGATTCTGTAGATTGCTGGTAACATGATAAGTAGCACCTGAGTCAGGGTACCAGCATTCATTACAGGTGTCCTTTGACCTTCTGGATTTTGATATACTCAGGTTATGTATCTTCTGTTCCTCAAAGATATTTTTGGCATCTTGCTGCATACTGGCCATGTTTGTATTCATAGCATAGTGTCTCTGATTGCTTGAGTTTTGTGATGCATTATAGTTGGTGTCGAATCTGAAATAACACTTATTGGCAGTGTGCCCTAACTTTTCACATTTTTGACACTTTGGTCTATTATTATTATTCCATCTACCCCTCTTCCTGTGAATCTTCTTGATTGATTTCTTGGATAATTCTGATCATTTCTTATTCCATTATTGTTCTTTCCATTACTGTTTCTTTCCTGATTTTTGTTTCTTATGTTGGCTGCATAATTGATTAAAAGGTCTGAGTCAAATGCTTTATTTTTCTCTATTCTTCCCTCATGAGCAAGTAGAGTAGAATGTACAAACTGAACTAATGGAATCACTTCCTTAGATGTTATAATTATTACAACTGCCTCATACTCACTGTCTAAACCACTCATAATGGTTAATATCTACTCTATTTCAGATATTTTATGACCTGTTGCCTCTAAAAGATCACAATAATTCTTGATTTTGGCTAGATAATCCCCCATTGACAAGTTATCTTTTCTTAAATTTTGCATCTGTCTCTTATAATGCATTACCTTGGCTATGGATTATGAGTTAAAAACTTGTTCAATTGTTGTCCATATCTCATTAGATGTCTTATACCTAATAACTTGTGGCAATAGTTATGTGCTTATTGTTGATAAAAGCCCAGAACTTAATAAATGATCTTGCCTTTGATGATTGATATATTCCTTGTTGCCGATTAGTTTTCCTTCATTATCTGCCATAAATTTAGGTGGTGTAATACTAGTGCCAAAAATGTAATCCTCCAATCCATATCCCCTTATTGCTGTTTCAACTTGAAATTTCCATAACAAATAGCTACTTTCATCCAAATGTGCTATAATTAACTGACTTTGTGGACTTATGATTGTTTTGATTAAATCATGTGTAGATGCTCTTGATTGTTGGTCTACTCTTTAAGATGGTGATGTTACGGATGAATTGCGATCTGAGTTAATTGGTGCATTACCACCTGAGTTGTTATTCTCTTTTGCCATGGATAAACTTTAAGATTCTTGGAAACAAGAACTTAACTACTGATATGATTTAGATTCTAAGCAAGTGCAGCCAATGATCCAGATGATATCTTGATGGATCTTGTGGTGAGATGCTTGTTTAAAATGGGGAAAAAATAAACTAATTCATGATGATACAGAAACTGATATGAACAGATACCTTGAACAGATATCCTTCTTGATCTTGGCCTTTCTCAAATGATGATTGATATTCTGATGGGAAAATTCTAACACGGCCATTGCTCGGTTCAGGTGATGATTCTAACTCTAATGAACTAACTTGGTGAGGTGTTTGCCGTGAGGCTAAGAATGCTCGGATACCAAAATAGAATTTTGAGATTTGATGATTAATATTTGAACTGAAGAATGAAGTAATACTGATTAAAAGAGAGAATTTTTATTATATGAATTAATGACTTATACATGCGGTTGTCATCGTTTATATAATGTACAATACTCTCTTGACTTGGTCTGTTATACAGCTGTACAATGAAAATTACATTATTACCTTTAGCATCATGTATTATTATGTTACAGCTGAATACTTCATTCTTCAATTCAACATACACATCACCGCATTATCTGTCTTATCCAATTGCAAGAAAACTATTGTTAAAGATGATTCAGCTTACACATGAACAAAATGTTATATGTTTTTCGAATCACCAATGGAAAGTACCAAATGCTTCAATGCATAATTCAATTTATTTTCAACGCTAATAAGTTTACATATTGAGAGGTACCATTTACATATGGACATATTTGATGGTAGGAAGTCTTGCTCGATAGTCATTTTTGACAAAATGGTGGAAAATTTTAATGGACGAAATCTCCCACTTATGATGGCAATTGAGAACATGGTATCCTTTCAAAAAAAACCTATGAATTTAACCCTTTTTTATTAAAATGAATAGTCGTCATTCATTTCCATTGTATTTCTTTGGTGCGATTACCTATATATGGTACTATAGTAATAACTTTTTTAAAACAATTACTGTCTTGACCTCTACAATGTAAGATGGTGATGTTTCTACGTGTTAGTGTTCTTCTTTTAGTACTAAATTTAAGCATAACATACATGTAACACCCCGATATTTTATGGGAAATGCAATTAAAAAGAAATTAAAAGTGCGTTTGGTATAGTGGTAAAGGCGCATGTTGACTTCCTTAGTGACCAGGGATCAAGTCTCATTGTCACCCAAAATCTAGAGCGATGTTTTTTTAGCTGGTTCGTTTCCAGCGAATTTCCTGCGTATTTCAGTGTTATTTCTGACATGTGGCGGCTTCCCCTTCGCTCCAGTGATGTAATAGGATGAGATGACTAAATTTTATTGGTTGAGTGTTATGTATGGGCTAGAATGGATAACCATAAAGTGTATGAAAGAACCAGATTTAATCTAAAATAATCTAATGGATTATATTCGCTCAAACAATCTATAAATAAACCATCTAACATAAACCTAATCTCTTATTCAACCATCGCCATAATTCTACAGTAAAATTAGTGTGTATTATTCTTCCTCCTTTTCTCTACTAAATAAACAAATCTCTACCAATTAAATTATCTATATATATTCAAGCAATTTGGGGAATTTAGAAGAATCAAAGGGAGAAAGATTAAAGCAAAGCTTTTTTCAAATTTATGCAAGCTCAAGTACCAAGGGAGTGGGAATTAATATGAAATAGAAAAATAAAGTTGTTCAATTTCAGTTCTTTTCTGGCATGTTAATATGAATTAATTTCTATTATTAATTGAGAATAGATGTAAATTATTGCAACTTCTTCTTCTTCCACTTCTCAAACCTAATTTATGTTTGGTTTAAAATATGGGACATGTAAATTGTCTATTCATATTTTATGGCATAAATAAGATTGAAATTTATGTAAATTATTGTATCTTCTTCTTCTTTCACTTATCAATTCTAATTCATGTTTGGGTTGAAATTTGGAACAAACAAATTGTTATTCATGTTTCATGGCGTAAATAAGATTGGTTTAATTAAATTGAATTAGAATTATTATTCAATTTCTAATGGTAGAACAGGTTAGTTGAATAAATTCAAAATATGGTACTTGAATAAAATTATGGTTTTGATTGATATTATTACATAATTTTGAATATGGTTTTGGAACAAAATTGGGAAGTCTAATTGGCATAATTGTTTGTTTCATATGTGGCCTAAAAATGTGAAAGTGGAATTTGTGTAATTAAATGGTTTGTAGCTATTGGATAAAAATTTTGTATACATTAAATCTCTAAAATGAGAATGTAAATTAGGGTGGAAAAAATGCAAATTAAATGGACCCTAAAAGCTAGTGTAAATCTATAACAAAATAGCATAAAAATTACAGACAAACCATACGGACTGAACGGACGTGAAATTGAAATACCATTTATGTAAAAAAAAGGAAATTGTGAAATAACCAAATCGGATGAAAAATGGCCTAAAGAAGATTAATGGAAATAAACAATATGTAAATTGTAACGGTAAAATTAATTAATTTGGACGCGATTTGGTAGGCAGACCTTGTAAAGGTCTGGATAGGTGTTTCATGCAGTTAAGACCAAAATATAGTTTTGGCTGTATGTACTAGGAGCGGGCAAGTAGGTTCGTAAGGATATTTGTTATCTTTCATAGGTTGCTAGTACGTAGGATAGATAGCATCCGCATTTGTAGGCTTCTTCAGGCAGATCGACGTGGACGGAACATGACAAGTGTGCTCCGACGTAGGCTTCTTTTGGCAGAACGTTGGAGGATTTTGCGCAGCCGACCCAGCTTTGGGCGCTCTTTCGGAGGACTGACACTTTGGATAGGGGCAACTCCACGTTGGTGACCGAGGAGACAAGAGGATAGGAGTCCAGTTTGGCGGAGCCTGAGCGCAACTTCGGGGTCCTGCGAGGTTGTTTGAGTCGGCACCGATCAGACGTAAGAGGCATTTAGTCGCAGTGCACGGGTGAAGATCGTGACTTTCACACTGTAGCACGTGGATATGTAAGAACAGTAGGTCCGACAGACCGATTGACGTTTAGTATTACTGCATGGTTGACTTCCCTAGAGTGACCATGGACTTTGGCTTCTTAGGAACTGTATCTAAGAAGGATTCACTGCATTATATTATTCTCCCTCTGCGATATCCGGGGAAGACCTGGAATTAAACTGTTTTATTCTTTCTGCTTCATTTATTTGTCATTCACCAAATTTATGTCTGACCCATTCCTATTTTCCTATTTTCCCCAATCACATGAGGGCAGGTCTAGGTTGCAGTTCTTTGCAGCTTGGAGGATCATTGGAGCAGTTGTTATCTTCAGCTTTTGTTTTTTTTGTTTCATGTACTTCGTTTCTCTTTTTCGTACTTTACTCTATATATGAGGACCTATATTATGAACTTTGTTATGTTTTGGTGACTACTCGGTACTTTTGGTTTCAAAAATAAATTTGGGATAATGTTGTTTTTAATGAAGCTGTTTTGCTATTAATTTATAATTAGTAAAAGTTTTCTTCCGCTGTAATATTTTAATCATTTTATGTTGTTTTCTTAGTCTCTGTGCTATGTTATGGATTTTTATTTCACCTAACCACCTGTGCTTCTAGTCATATCCGATTTTCAGGGTGCCTAGAGGTGCGGGGTGTCACAATACAGATTCCTAATTAGTTGATAAACATCTAGTCTAGGATAAAAGGAATTACTTAAAACTCAATAGAGTATAATGAATGAAACATATGATATGAGTGGATCTAGCAACCCAAAATCAAGTGGTAAGTTGGTAATCTTAACATATCACAAATAGATACACTTCAATGTATTGTTTTCTTTACAACATAAATTCACACTAACAACTCGATTAACGAATGTAACTAGAAAGGTAAAAGGAATGATAAGACAATTACCAGTAATATACCTGTCCAGTAACCCCTCTTTCTTACTTTTACACCGAACGAACGGGCTCTGCATGTAATTAAGGTATAAATTACCACCAGACCAGTTCAAAAATAAATGAGAGAAAAATAAAACCACGAAGACTTCACGTTTTAATTTTCCCTTAAACAAATAACTCATTTTTATTTAAAACGACAAAGTCTTCGCCGTTTTTTTTGTATTTAAAACAGTAAAGTTTTCATCGTTTTATATTTAAAACGGTAAAATTTTTGCTGTTTTAATGACTAGTCCTCTGTTCAATTCAGTAACCATCAAAACGAGTAAAACCAGTTATGGCTCATCGAACAACAAAGATTTTACCGTTTTAATGATCAGTACTATATTTGGTTCATTGACCATCAAAACAAGTAAAACCAGCTGAACAAGACATACTCGATTGCGTTGTAACTAGTTCAGTACATTTGTTTACAGAAAAAAGTCGTTCTTGGTTATGCTCTGAAAAAGGAAACAAATGACTGATCGGATACGTACAAAATAGTTGAAATGAACGACATTACGGTAATCCACACCATACTAAGTTTAACCTATAACTAACATTTAAGCTGGAGATGTTTCCGACCTTCATTGTAAAAGTAAATGATTAGGTGTACCTATAATTTGTAAATTTTGCAGGCACAAAGGATCAAGACTACAAAGGTAATGTTTACATTAATGACAAATTTATTATTTTTCTACAGATTGCCACACAAGCTCAAATATTTGATTCTTAACTTATAAGTTATAACCTTATTCTTTGGTATGTGTAGTAAATACTGCTTCTTCAACTTTGAGCGAGAAAAGAAAATGTGGAGAAAACGTCACAAACTTAGGGAAAAATGCAACTCGCAAGGGGAATAACAATAGTTGAGTAATGGATGTTGGGTGCTTCCACGGGTGCGTATGCTACTTATTAGAGATATGTGTTACCTTGTTATTGTGTTATATTCATAGTTTCGAAGACCGAACTATAAGTCCTACGATGTTAATGTTAGGTCAAAGGTTCTAAAGGTTCAACGGGTTAGATCGTGAGAACCGCGTTAATCTTATTTTTTATTTTTTTTATTTAAATGTAAAACTATTCAACTAATGTTACAATTTAATCAATTATAATTAGTATATTGACCTTTATAACAATTATTTTTGAACATTTGATAACAAATATTAATTTGAATAATTGTATAATAATTTTTATACTGCAAAATTATAAATTTCCTAATTTTTAAGATAAAAGAGGTTTAGTTCAACAATGATTCATAAAATGCACACTAATAATTTATCATGTCGTTCAAAATCAATGAGATAATTCAATAATTTGGTGGTTAAAGTTATGAAATTATTTGTTATATCGATTATGTGAAATTATAAAGATTGAAGCGATACTTTTTTCTTAAATTTGAACAACCATGTGATTCAAAGATGTTAATTTAGAGGTTTTTAGGGTTTTGAGGTTAAACTACAGGTTCACGCATGCGTAATATAATTTTATTTTCAAAGTCATAACGCTTCAAGGTCGAAGGTTAACCGTTGCTGAGTCGGGTCTTTAAATACTAGTTAGATTTAATCTAGTACTTCACGAACTATTAGTTTGAAATTATTGTGTTTGTCCATTTCTATTAAACAATTTGGAAATTTAATAGTTACCTTATCTAGATTTTACTTTCATCACTCTTCCTAAAAACTACATCTATACCAAGTATTTCAAAATATTGTGATTATAAGTGTTGGATAACTATAATAAAACACAAAGTCTTTTAATATGTATGACCTTTTGTATTTTGTATCAATGGACGACCATTTTTATTTCTGTAATATGTTTATTTATTAACATCATTTCACCTATGAGAGATACATATGAAAACCTACATTCATTTCAATGGTACTTCTTTTATTTCTCTCTATTAAGAAAGAATATAGTACAAAAATACATTTCTTTCATCTCTTTCTCTTCACAAGTTTATCAATAATAAAATAATCTTTCAAATAAAATCATGGGCAATGACTTTTGCAAATCTTTAAATACTTCAAACTAGTCGCACAAGTTCGAAGGATCATTGTACTAATTTCTGAGAGTGGATGACAATTGTCTATTGTACAATAGTCGTTTTAAATTTTTCTTCCAAGGTAGTGACCTTGTCCACGGCATGGAAACCCATATCACCTGCTCTTTATTGGTCATTCCCATTAATTCCAATAACTTGGAAATAAAATTATTTCATCATTCATGAACACTAGGTTATTTGTATTTGGAGCAAATAATGAGCTATTATGATGGTTGGTGCATATGAAGAAGAAAATGAGGATTTTAAGCAAATTTGAATTGGATCTGAGATATTCATAACATTGGAACAGTAAAAAGTGTAGTGAGGCAATTATAAGATACATTCCACAGTAACCTTATGCCTTATTATTAGAATTTTTTTATAGTAACTCATTTCACCGATAGTGGTTTGACAAATTACTTTGGTTACTGAAATATTTATGAATCAAAGTAACAATTTTTTTGAATATTCCATAACACTAATTTTTTGATTAAAATATACGTTTATGGTAATAATAATTATTAAGGTTGAAAATAGACATATGAATACACACACACACACACATGCACACGTGCGCGCGCACACACATATATACATATATATACTTATATACATACATACATACATACACACACACATATATATTTTTATATATATAATTCATGAACGGACCTAGGCATTGTAATTGCTTAGTTCGCAATTTAAATTAGCGTCTTCTGTTATGAAGCATAATAAAAAACTTGGCATCATGTAGCATACAATTCATGTTAGTATATTTTGTTGCTAAATATGACATAATTCATATTTAGTGATCACTCTCTGATTGGGTAAAGAAATAGTGTAAAAGGATAAACTCCAAGGCGTTAGGAGCGAACTTTTGTGTATTAAACTCCTTTGTTTCTATAAACTTAAGTAGTTAAATAAAAAGAAAATTGTTTTGTAATATGACTAGTGACAAATGTAAAATTATATGTTTTGCGAAATTTTATTTATATCTAAATTAAACGATTTTCCCTTATACCAATGTTATATAGTAAGGTTTTATAAATTCCAACGTAAGAGACTAATATGAAGTGTAACTTATAATAAAAATTAATAGCATGAGACCTTTGTAATTATGGAGTAATAAATTTTTTATTAGGAAATATAGATTTATATGTGTATGGCTAGCTAAATTAAATTCTTCAAATTTTCCATATGAGAAAGTTGCTTAAGCATATATAAAATATTTTGATCATTAAATGAATAATTGGTAAGTAAAAATATATATTTCTGAGACACGTGTATATGTTAAAAAATATCAATTACCGTAGAAGTTTAACCTGTTAGTCCTTGAGATGATGGTTTTGATGACAACAACCTTAGAACTTGTTATAAAATATAAATACTAACGTTATGGTTTAGATATATATGTATATGCAGAATATAAACATGCAGGTACCAAGAATGAAGACTGTACAATATAGAGATACAAGACTGATGAATTTAAAGATCGAAGATATCAAGATTGAAGACTCATGAGTATCAAGAAATCAAGTTATCAAGAGTTCAAGATTTCAAACAGTACAAGATAATGTAGTTAGTCTAGAATTATGTTAAAACTTCTTGAAAGCACTTACATCTTTATTCAAAATTTATTCATGGAATGGAATCCACTTCGAGCCTGTTAAAGGGATGGAACCCTAGTGGGATGGAACTCACGACAATATCTAGTGGAACATATAGTGGTCCTATTTTGATATCCACTAATTTTATAAAAATGTTTTTAAAAAATATATCTCTTGTTTTTTTAAAAATGTTTTCATAACTTTCTTTTCAAAAAGACATCTCTCTTGTTTGAAATATTTTAGCCTCAAAACTATTTTTATCATTTTTAATATTTTGATTTCAAAATTGTCCTTGTTTTTAAACCATCTCTTGTTTTAAATATTTTGCTTTAAAATATTTATATACTCAAATTTTAAATCACTTTATAGATTAAGATTATATATATTAAAAATTATTTTCTAAACTCTTTTATATGTTTAAACTATATTCAAATATAATTACAAAGTTTAGAAATTGTTTTGATAAATTATAGAAACCAATTTTAATAAGAAAATCAAAACATCAATTTTACCTTGAGCATGTCGACATCCCTCAACCCCTCATGCGGCATGGTGTCCGTTATTTTCAAATTTCAAAAGAAGTGTCTATTCATCGTATCCTTTCACGAATAGATATGTCTATTGCTATACTATAAATACCAGTATGTTCTAAACGAATTTTTACCAGATTTTATTTATTTTCTCTCCTCTTCATCTTCCACATTTATTCTAAAGAATCCTAAACTATACTCTACCAAAATACCAAGTGAATCAAACTTGATTATCTCTTGTTTGATTCTCGGCCACTCTCTCCATAAGATCTCAGTGCTATTCAGTGTTATAGAATCTTTTGTAAATCAAACTGTTGAGTAAAATGTGCGGTTGAGCCTTGAAATCAATTGGGTGTGATTATAGCCCCGGAAATCAATTAGGTGATCTTGTAGCCTAGTTAAATCAAGAGAGTTTGCCCTGGACTCAAATACAGGAGGGTGTACCTCGTAGTCTTGAAACCGAGGGTGTAATCTGGGAGATTATTTTGATAAGAAATCTGTACGATTGTACGGGACTGGATGTAGGGTAACTCCGAACCAGTATAAAATCCTGGTGTGTTCTTTCCTTTACTGCTTTTATTTAGTATTTGCATCTGTGTCTGATTCTGTGATTATATCTGCGTTTGTGAATTGCATTTGTTGGTGTTTAAATTGAATAAAATTCAAAAAGATTTAAAAAAAATCCATAAAACACTATTCACCCCCTTCTAGTGTTATTCCAGCCTTAAGATCCGTAATCCGCATTTCTCACATAACCATTAGTAGTCATTATCATGGATTATATTTATCTTATTTAGAATGATGTGTTTAATTTACTTCCAACTCTTTTATTAATTTGAATAAATGACTTCGTCATTGATTATATTTATCTTATGCTATAAACCAAACTTTGATCAATGTAGTCAAAGTGAAGCCATTTTTCAGATTTTCCAAAACACCCACCTTGATCATTGAGTTCTCTCAGGTAAGAAAATTGTTAATTTATCTTATACTATAAAGAAAAACAGTTAATAGTTAATGCTTCTCAAAATGCCTGCTCATGATTGCTTTATCTTATCCACCTTTTCATGTTTCCTTTCCAATTTCTCTCTTTCTCTTCCTTCTTCCATTGTTCTTAGCGTTTCCTCATATAATACGTAGCATAAATCTATACTATATTATTATTATTATTGAGTTAGATTTCAAGATTGCACGGGCCTTAGTGAATTTTCTAAAATGAACATACGCATTTTTTGGTTTTTTGCGTTCGTAACCAGCTCTCCCTTCTTTCTTATCCTCCAAAACCTTTCCATCTCTATTCCTTTCCCAGTTTTTTTGACCTAAATTGTTTTTTTGCAAACCTAAATCAAGTCATTCCCAATTTTCTACCCACAACCATGCCCGAATATCGATGATCCATTATTCTTTGCTAGAGGTGAAGTGTCGGTCTTCCTTCGTATTGCTGTCCATAGGAGGCCGATTGGCTATTGGCATTGGCTATCGACATCGCATCGAGTATTGCTACCCACAAGTCGCTTCTGAATCTCAAACCCATCGAATCCGACTCTCCGACCAATCTGCTGATAGATGTATTCACGACGCCATCCCTATTGTTGTTCCTACTCACATCGTTAACAGGTATTCATCTTCTCTGACCATCAAGAACAGTTTTCTGCAACGCAACGTTGATAGGTTAGCCTTGACTATGCCGACTCATCTCTCGCTGTAAGTAATTTTAATTTCATGTATACATTGAAATACTTCTAGCTGCGGTTATTTCAAGGTCGTTCTCAAATTCAACTGATGGGTTTGTAATACGTTCTAAAATTATCTCAAATATTTTTTGGATTTATAACTCAGTAATATGCAATAAGTTGATTCAAGTATACATTGAAATTTCAAAGTATCTTAATCTTAGACATAAATATTGGTTTAACCTCCATAACTCATTCTTCAAGACATTCATAAAAATTATTAAAATGTTTTCAATTATGCACATATTTATATTAAGCATCTATTTAAAAATTAGCAATGTAACCGTGCTTAAAGTGCATATGCTCAATAGCATGTAGTGCTGATTAATCTAACGACCCTACATTCACTACCTATGGCAATATTTGGAGCTACCATCAATTTTATAACTAATATATAACAGAAATATGCTATTAAGTATTTTGGTTTAATCATTTGTACATATTTTAGCATGATGTTGGAAGTAACCTCTAAAAGGTTCAGTTTCTGCTTTTATCAAGGGTTGGCAAGAAGAATTTGCAATGTTTGTATTTTTGTTCTACCATCCTCTCTACTGTTTTACATAGAAAGTTAATTAACCAATATATGTGGATACATTGTTTATGTAATCACTAAATATTTTGTCACCAAACGTGCATGCAGGTAGGTATTGAATTTTCAAAGCGTGACTCGTAAATTCTGCTAATTTTCTACTTAATATTTTACTATATTCAATTTTATAAATGTTAGATATTCATATACATGTTTCAAAAATAAGCTACTTGCTTATGTTTTATGTACTTGCACAGAACTTCCAATAGTAATTTGTTTCCTAATATATTAGCTTTTCCCTATTTTTTCTTTTTATATTCACAATTATGACAGTTCTTGTATGATAAACAATTGGTGAAACTTTAATGGTTGATTATAGAGCTTGGCCTCTATATTTGAAAATCAAGATTTGCCCACGAAAAAGTTCATATTTGTAAAATGTTATGCAAAACTTATATTTTACTCATGAAGTACTATATTGCTAAAAAATTCATATATGCGAAAAAGTGTAACTCGAAGTTCATGAATAAATTTAATGACCATCCAATTTTCAACAAACCATCTGTGGGTCAACGGTCTACTTTTGCATGTATCATCCATGAAATATTTAGGTTCATATTTCATTTGATAGTTTTGGATATTTTTGTGACTTTGTTTGTGATTTGCTAATTGATTTAGATTTTCCTTGGGTATAGTGTAAAATTCTCTCTTGGTTTGTACATTCTCCAAGTTTGTTTCAATAAGAACGTGTTAGACAAATTGTATATGTGTGATTAAAATGTCATCATACTTTATTCCTTTTTTACTATGTGTGGTGTACAACATCAGCTTATTACCATGAAACTACTAATGCAATAATGCTATGTTCTATATTTCGTCATTTAAAAATTATTTTATCATGTTTATTTGATGTATTTGCAAGGTTCTCCAAAGTTACACTGCCTGAAGCAGCACCTCCTGAAGTAACAGGTTAGTTTTATTTTCTTTACATATTATTTATGCAAATAGCATTATAATTTTTCTTCACCTAAATATCTAACACTCACTTTCTACCTTTAAATAACGGTTTTTTAACCTTCTTTTTATGTTTGGTTGATTACATGTAAATTTAGTACTACATACACACACAATTGAATTTACTGTTATAAGCTACAATTGAATCAATTTAACGGTTTCAACTCGAATTTTGATGAAGATGATACGATTTTGTAGTTGGTAAAGAATAAGTAAAGAGCCGAAACCATAATTTTCAATATATTTTTTCTGAAACTCAGATTTCAATTCTTATTCGATGTCATGATAGTCTTTTTAGTGTCTTAAGATGGTAAAGAGATTTCAAGCACCTACAATAGCAAAACTAAACTGCAGAATAAAAAAGGTACAAGTTTGCTTGTGTTCTCTTTATTGTTGTAATTGTTTTTGTTTCCATTGATCTACTTGCAACTTATAACTGTATGAATGCATTTTATTTATTTATTTTTCCATTATTTCTGCGGTGTTTTTCTTTGACCTATGTTACTTAGGAACAACTCAATTGATTTCTTTTAATGTTTTGGATAATTTTATGCTATTTTTTTCCTATGAGTCAATCAGTTTTCTACTACTGTTGTGTATATACAATACATAAACCTTTTATAATTTGTAATAATTTACTGTTAAACACAAATTGATATGAATTCTTAACAAGTGCATAAACTGTAGGCTAACCTTTGTATGTTATTTGTTAGAAATTATATATTCTTTTCTATTTCAAATAATCGCATGTTAACAACTATAGGCATATAACAATTATCTTAATTAAAATTGACATTTTTCATTTATATAGTAATTTATTGAAAAGATAACTCCAGGCCAATCGGTTCATGAAATTCGAATTAATCCGGTTGAATTTAAACGAAGCAACTTCATGCATTCAACGCTAAACTCACCTTCAAGTTATCAAGTGTTGTTTTGCATTAGTACTATAAGTGAAATATGCAATTTTCAGTTCATTTTATTCATCCTTTTTTCTTATTAATTCATGCATTAAATGAAAGTAATTTGTGAAATTATTTTATTAAGAGGATAGCTAATTCTAGCTTTGGTTATAGTGGTCAGTGGATATTTAGAGGTGATTATATTTTTCATTCAAGAAATGGTTTATGAATTCGAGTATTCTATTGATTTTAGTATGTGTTAATTGATATCTTAGTTCTTTAATTTTGATGGTATAGTATTTTTTAAATCGTTGATTTGGTAGCCTATTTGTTTATTGTTAGTTCTTTGTTCGTTTCGAAATGAAATGATAAGGTTTATTTAATTGATGTTGGATTTCTTGCTATTATTTAACGACGTTGTTCCTTTTTCGGTTCCTAGGTAAATTACTAGCTTCCTGGGTTCATCTCTTTCAAACATAGCAATAACAGCGGACCTAATGCTAGGCGAGTTGAAATTAGGTTTGTTATAGAAACGTTGTTTTACTTTTTATTTCAATTTGCGTTTGAATTGATATGATTATTTTAGCTTGAATTTTTAGGGAGGTAACCTGATTATGTTGCCTGAAAAGGGGAATCTAAAGGTAATCATTGAAATTTGGTTTTTGTGGATGCCAGTTCTTATTTGATGTTATATCCATCCTTTTAGGTTCTGGGAAGAAAGAGAAACGAGAAGCATTCACACTTATTAGGGTAAACCCTGGAAATTAGAAAGGATGCAGGTATGATTGGATTTTGATTCCTCATGTACTTTAGTTTTGTTTAACTACCCACCATTGAATAAAATATAGAAACACTATTTTTCCTGAGCTTATTCTATTTTGATTCTTTATTTGTTTTGGTTTTGTCGGTCCACTTACAACTGATCAAAATATAAAAACTCCTTTTTCCTAAGTTTTTATTTTATTATTTTTACAATTATTTCCTTCGACCTATGTAGCTATCAATAATTCTAATTTGTTTTTATGTTTCAAATAGGTTTGTACCAACATATTTATAAATTTAAGTAAGTTTTCTACTGTTCTTATGAATATAAAGTATACCTTTCATGATTCTGCGGGAATTATTTGCCCAGCATAAATTAATATGATTTCTTTTGAAGTCGATCAACATTCTTATTATGTAGTTTTTTCATATTGATTTAGTTTATTTTTATAACATAATTATATTATATTGGTACTACATGTTGGAAAATTTCAATATGTGGGCCACATATGTAAAATAAATGTGTCGTGCTATTTTGGTGTAAAGCCTAATTAAAGTGATCAAATTATGAATTAAAGTTAAAAGGCTTATAGGTATAATTGTCATGGTATTAATGTGTAGATACTAGGGCAATTCTATTTTGTTGAAGGGCCAAATTAGAAAATGCCAACATTATAAATAAGGGGTTATGGTCCCCAAATTACATAAGCTCCAGTTATTCTCCTAATCTCTTCTATGGAAATAATTCAGATCTAGGGTTTATGTCAATTTGGAAGATCAGATCCAACTCTTATCTTTTAGATCTATCTCTTTCTCTTAATCAGTTTATGAAAGTAGCAACTATGAATTCGGATCTAATATAAGGTCTAGGGTTTGTGTCAACGATGGAAAACCAAATCAAATTTACTTTTCCAACAGCAACTATGAATTCAGGTATGGCTTTCGCTAACCCATTTACTCCTCTATTTCTTTTCAATTAAATCAATATGGGCCACCTATTCAGATCTAGGGTTTCATGATTAATCTATCCTAAAGTATATTGAAATCCTAACAAGTGGTATCGGAGCCACCCATCATTGATTTCATTGGAATTTTTTTTAATTACGAGTAATTAAACTTCTTTTTAGAAGTCCTGTAATAATCCTACTTAAGTTTCAGATATGCTTGATCTATGCATCAAGAACTTTTTGATGATGATTTTGGAATTGGTTTATATCAATTATTTGTGGTAAATTAAAAGGCTAATTTATGAAATTATTTTGGTGTAGAAAGATAGATAGATCTAAATGATCTATATGTTATTTATGAAATGGGATAGAATTTTAAAATCATTAAATTATGAGAAATATTCTAACATCCTCTAAAATTTGAAAAATAATTTATATTGGTTAAAGCATTCACATGTTTATTATTGTATATTTTATAAATAAGTTGTGAATTTTTTAAGGTGAGGAATGTTTTGGATCTGATATGTACAGTCATTTTCTTTAATGTTTATAAATGGTATAAAAAGATATGTATAATTTATAACCATTTATGCAAGAAATATAGATCTGATTCTATGATTATTTTACCTTACTTAACTTTTGATTAAGTAATTTGGATATTTATATATGGTATGTGTTATTTCAGAAATTTTAGTTAATTAAAAAAAAATAAAGTATGCTTCTTTAAAGGTTCATGTTTATGTTTATTATTGAAATAAATTTTAACATGACATAAATTTATACGTTGGACCACATAATGG
Source organism: Allium fistulosum (assembly GCA_030737815.1). Classification (NCBI taxonomy): domain Eukaryota; kingdom Viridiplantae; phylum Streptophyta; class Magnoliopsida; order Asparagales; family Amaryllidaceae; genus Allium; species Allium fistulosum. The sequence goes on along the minus strand of CM060904.1, from coordinate 1,183,013,534 downwards.
TCAACTGCATTTAATTTTATCATAAATGCATTAAATGTGGTTGTTATGGTAATAAATTAATCCACATAACGGTCAATTGCATTTATTTTTATCATAAATGCATGAAATGTGGTTGTTATGGTAATAAATTAATTAATTTAGTATCATAAATGCACTAAATGTGTCGGTTACAATAAATTTAAAGATGCAGCATGTTTGTATTTGGAATAAGAAAAGACATATGGTTTATTATTTGGTGCATTTATGTTTAACAGTTACATATATTTTATATGTTTAACCCATGCTTGTTGGAAATATGTTTCACTTTCGTGCTTTGGTTAGCATAAAATAAAAGGAGCAGTAGTTTTCATATTTTGCCAAAATGCATGGTTACTGAACTTAATTAAGTATTCAAATAATAAACTAAAGATAAAGTGACACAGTAGCATACTATATAGCTATATTATGGTTCAGATGTACTTTATAGCTATTGCATGTTATTTAGTATGACTGTTACTATGTCATTTATGTATAATTTTATATGGCATTTAATTCTGGCGTTCATCTGTGACATTTGTTATGTGATTTATTTATGATATCTTGTATCATACTTATTTATAAAATGTCATGAATGTAACCACATACTTAAAGTAAAAGACTATAACAGCTATGATTAAAACATGTTGTGCCACAGTTATAATTTTGAGATTTTCAAGTGTCATATAGACTTACAATGCTTTTGGGAGTATTTATAGCACTTGAAATATTGTACATACACTAAGAAATAAATTCAAAATATTTTTGGTGTCTCTTTGCGAACTAATTTTAAATATATTACATTCTAAGTGAGCTAATTGAAATAACATGTCACCAAAGTGACCTCTCTTATTTTAGTTGTTCATGAAAATGTTTGATATTTGTGTATATTTATTCATGCGGATGTTAGCCAGCCCAAAGGAAGACTAATATTTGGCCGAATAACTTACACATGTATGGTGATAAATATGCGATAATTATAAGGTTTTTACAAGTGAATAACTTATCGGCCCAAAGGAAGATTGTTATTTGACTTGAATTTATTATCGGTGTTTGATCATTACAACAAGAGTACCACTTACAGTTAATATTACTGTCCAAAGACTTGATATTAATGTTGTGCTAGGTATCTTGAGAAGAGACTTACCAATTATTTGAATTTACTATGGCTGATATTGGATATGAGCATATACGGTCAATCCTTAATTTTTGTTCATTTTTCAACTAATTTGACTAAAGTGTCTGCCAATTTTAACGTACTTATCTTATTTGGGACTAACTCTAAGGATTATTAAGAGAACATATTTTTTGTACTTAACTTCATGGATCTAGCTCTTGCGATTAGAATGCTCTTATAATATCATGAGGAACATTCAAAGGTGAGACAATTCAAAAAGAAAGAGTCAAAAGATCATAAAGTAAAATATTTCAGAAGCTTTCAAGGATGTGGTATCCGTAGGGATAACCAATTTTAAGGAGTTTTTTTTTATTTTTTATTATTGAGAATGAAAAGTGTTTCCTTAAGGTAAGATAGAAAGTACTTATTTATCGTACACTGTACATAAATGTATAAATAAGGATAAAGAAGTTGCTAAGGATCTATAAGAAAAGAAATAACATATAAATATATTTATAATTGTTTCTTTAATAAGATATATAGATATATAAAGAAAAGTTTACTAGATTTTTTTTTAAGATATTATTGAGATTTCAGTAATATTGTTTGGATTTATTTGATATTTTTTTGTTATGCTGTCATTTAGATAGATTCCAGTTTTCTATTTCTAATATGAACAAATTGGGTTATTATTGTTCATTTAGAAATAATAAGATTGATTTATGAATAAATTCAAACATTGTTGGAATTAAAGCTCTTAATGTTTAAAATATAGCTTATATATATATATATGTATATGTATATCTACTTATGCTAAATACCTTTTATAATGAAGTCTCAAATTTTGATTCGGTGATTAATATGATTATGTTTCAGCTTACTAAATAATTGTAGATTGTGGCACCGAAGATGGAAAAAGTTTGTTAGTATTCTAAGCGACTTAAAAAACTACAAGTTTTATAAACCCACACCAAGAAAAAATTATAAGATGGGAAATGCTATAATTTTTGAGGACGTTGAGTTTGGAGGGAGAAATAAAGTACGGATCATTGTTTTTAAGGAGAATCATTATCTTCGATTCAACTACAATTACTTCTTCGGATAATGTATAAGATTTGTTTCCTTTCATTAACAAGAAGTAAATTAAGAACCATAATAAGGCAATGCTAAATGAAATTTTAAGATATATATCATTGTCTTTAAGGAGAATCATTATCTTTGATTCAACTACAGTTACTTTTTTGGATAATGTATAGGACTTATTTCCTTTCATTAAAAGGAAGTAAATTAAGAGCCATAATAAGACAATGTCAAACAAAATTTTCTTCAAATTAAGGTTATTGTTTTAAGAAAATAGACTCAACAACCTCAAAGTGCAAGGTCACTATGGAAATCCACTTAAAAAGGAAGAAATACTATTCTGGATGACTATGTAGTATTTTTTCATAAAGATAAATATTGGATTGGTGAATATGATTCTTTGGCTTACATTAATCCATACAAGGTACTAATTTGAAATGTGCATTTAAGGTATGAACATATAATGTAAATCTATAAAGACAACAAAGTTTGAGATCTTTCCCATCACCTTATGATAATAAGATCATTGGTTATGAGTAACTATTCAAAACAAAAAGGGATCAAGTGGGTAATGTGAAAATGTATAAGGCTTATTATAGAAAAGACTAGACTCAAAAGGGAAACAATGTTTTATTTTTAAAGAGACATTCTCTTTGGTTTTACTGAAAGACTCTTTAGAATTATTTTGAAACTTGTCATAGATTATGATTTTAAGCAATATTAGAAGGATATTAAAGTCGTGTTTCTCAATGGAGACATTGATGAAACAACTTAATAAAACCACTTATGGATTACCCTTTTGTATTAGGGATTCAAATACACCATTATTATTCATGGGGTGCTATTTGGATTATCACAAAAGGGCTGGGTGGATAAGGCTTAAAATAAAAAAAAGGTTTGGTATGCAAACTGCAAATCAATTCTCTTTTGCCAAAATAGACAAATGTTGTCTTATATAGTAATATAAGAACATCCTTGAAGCTAAAGAGATGCAAAAGATTTCTCATGCATTTGCGGTGTGGAGTCTAGTGCATGCTAAAGCATATACACATATAGATATTGCGTGTATTATTTGGCAGATATCTTACTGACATTAAAAGTGAATTAATTGTTAGTAACCAAAACGGTTACGAGATATCTTTAAGAAACAAAGGATTATATGCTCAAGACGGATTGGTTGGAGATCATAAGGCATTACAGTCCGACTATTTTGGATGCTAGAGTACAAAAGATCCACTTCAGATAACAATAATATTATTTTTGTTGTTGTTAATTTTTTGTTGGATGAAGCTATATAAGGAAAGTTGTCATACAGATACTTATAGCCTTCTTTGCTATTTTTCGTTATAGAGCATCCAACGATGGAAAATAATTGTATAATTTTGTCATAAAGTAATGGACTATTGAATAAAGAAATTGAAAGATCATTAAAGTAATATTGTAACAATAAACAACATATTATTTTCCAGTAAGGGGAGAGTGCAAAATAGATTGTAATTCATAGAGCATACCATGACAAACTCCAATATGGCGGATTCGCTTACAAAAGAATTATCACCCAAGGTCTTTCATGAGCATCTTGCTTAATTGGTGTAGCTTTTATGTAAGAATATTTTTGTTTAGGGGGAGTTTGTATTTGGTACTATCATATGACACATTGCTCTATACTTTGGTTACATATACATATCAAGTTCTTTTTTTGATCAGAAATAAAGTAATAAAGTTTTTTTTTGCACTCTAGGTTGTTCAAATATTGAACGTTTTGATCTCACTAAAGTAGGACCAGTTGGAAATAGACATATATAGATCACATCTCATGTAATTTCCATGCTATGCATCCATGATTGATCTATGTCATTTGATTGTGTTGGTATATGTGACCATTGATTGGTTTAGTTACACTAAATGTAACGAAAGCCACTTTGATCCTTTATCAGCATAGTTAATGGATGAGATTGTTTCAGAAACACCTTATGTTATAAATAGCAAATTTTGGAGCTCATAAAGTTAAACACATTTATAAGGTTATTACATATATGGCCCAAAGGGGAGATTGTTGGAAAATTTCTATATGTGGGCCACATATGTAAAATAAATGTGTCGTGCTATTTTGGTGTAAAGCCTAATTAAAGTGATCAAATTATGAATTAAAGTTAAAAGGCTTATAGGTATAATTGTCATGGTATTAATGTGTAGATACTGGGACAATTCTATTTTGTTGAAGGGCCAAATTAGAAAATTCCAACATTATAAATAAGGGGTTATGGTCCCCAAATTACATAAGCTCCAGTTATTCTCCTAATCTCTTCTATGGAAATAATTCAGATCTAGGGTTTATGTCAATTTGGAAGATCAGATCCAACTCTTATCTTTTAGATCTATCTCTTTCTCTTAATCAGTTTATGAAAGTAGCAACTATGAATTCAGATCTAATATAAGGTCTAGGGTTTGTGTCAACGATGGAAAACCAAACCAAATTTACTTTTCCAACAGTAACTATGAATTCAGGTATGGCTTCCGCTAACCCATTTACTCCTCTATTTCTTTTCAATTAAATCAATATGGGCCACCTATTCAGATCAAGGGTTTCATGATTAATCTATCCTAAAGTATATTGAAATCCTAACACTACATAGTGTAGTTAATAAATCTTATGCATTTCACACAAAAGTTGTTTACAAAATATTTAAACTCTTCCTTTCATTTCATGCCATTGAAAATTATTTAATAATACCCATGACATTTATTTTTGTTCATAATAATTGTATTTTGAGTATTATAAGCATAGTTAGTCATTTTGACCAACATGTTTTAACGTAAAATTAAATTTTTTGAATGGATAATCAAATTTTGTTTTTGACATTTGAATTGATAACGGTTAGGTTTGCCTCTCTAATCCTCCTTTTGTGTTCTTACAGCACTCTTTCCTGCCTTCAGCAATAAAGTAAGCGAATCAAAATTATGATTTCATTAGGTATTTTTAATTAATTTTTATCTACCAAATAATGAAGATCTATTTCTGTTTAAGAGACCCAAACTTATCCTTTTATTATATATTATCATTCTGATTCTATTTCCATTTGGTTAAATATATCTATGTATATCTCTATGTGTGTATGGGAAAATCTATTGGAACACACATATGTGATGTAGTATATTTCAACTGCTAAATTTTAATTATATGTTAGATTTAATGAAGATCCACCGTTTGTGCGTAAATTTCTGTTTCAATAGTCAATCCTCATACGCACATACATACACAAAGTAATTTGTTGTGATGAGTCTTATTTTTATAAAATTTTCTTTCTATTATCATAAAAAGTTCAAGGGTGTTCATTTCTACCATTAGTAATGCGTCATTGTTAGTGACTGCCAAGGTTTAATATCATTTACAATTTTAGCATTAATTGGTGTTGGTTAAATATAACAGTTATACATTTAAACTGGTTAAATATAACAATTTTAGTCATTGTTAGTGACTACCAAGCTTATCTTATCCAATTTATTATTGTTTATTTAAATATAATTTAGCTTTATATTATCATCCTTGCTATTTTTAGCTTTGTTGCCACTTCTATTTAGATATAGCTCATTCTCCCTCGAATTAAAATTATATTTTGTTGTGATGGATTTTCACTGTATAATATTTTCTTTCTATTATGATAATAAGTTCAATGGTGTTCTTTTATATATATTTAAAACTCTAAAATGTATAGCATGTAAACTATATAAATCCTTTCAAAATCTACCCATTGATTTGTAATATTGAGTAGATTTGAGATTTAACAAAAACGAGTACAATATTTTTCCATATATCCTAATAATCTGGTAAACATTCCAGGTTGGTAATTATTTCTTTTGCTTATCATAAAATTGGTATGACATATTGGATTCAAATCCCTTCTTTACCTATCCAAGCCAATAATTCTGCTAGGTATTTTCCTTGCTTTATACATAACCTGTTCAAATCATTGGGGAAATAAAGACAAAAACAATGTCCTGGTGAATTAGAATTTAAGGTAAAATGACATTCACCAATAACCAAAACTAGAAGCATGTACTACAGTATGACCAAAACTAAAAATTATATTATGCCTAACTTTATTCGTGTGTTTTCTTTGTCAAAAAGTGTGATTAAGTATTCAACATGTAGACTGTAGAAATTTTTGACTAATACGTGAGTAATAACAAGTAATGTTTATACTCTGCATTTGGTGTTTGCTTCTCTGTATTTCATATCAGCTTAAATATACTTTTAAGCACACATATTTGATTCGTAAATGGTGTCAAGCTAAATATCGCTGAAACTGCTTTATACCTCATGACACAATGATGATAAATATGTAAGCACGCATTTTATTCATCATGTTATCAAACTGATTCTGTTGGTTTGATGATTCCTTATAACCAAGAAAATTTAGGTGCCATCCTTTAATTTGGCGAGACCAAACAAACCTCCTTGAATAACTGTTAACCGGCATCTTGGCCCGGTTACAAAACGACGGTTGAAGAAATTATCATTAGCACTAGACAAGATTCTGATCAAGGAGATACTGGAGGTGGTAGCAAGTTGTCAGGCCCACAATAAAGCAAGAGCATTCGGCCCTGCCTAGCCTGGTGCGCAGATTCACCCACTATGGGCAGAGGCACCTTGTTCCTAAGCCCATGAAGGAAGTCCAACCCATCTTCCTCTATAAATAGAATGGTAGGGGCACAATGAAATGGATCCTTTTTGGAGAACACTGGGGAGACTCTGCCATTTTTGAGACTCATCTTCTCTACTTAACAACTTTATTCAAGCATTTGATTCACGAATTGTATTTGTAATCAACTATTAAGAAGATCAATAAAGTTTAACCTCAAAGTGGACGTAGGCAATTACGCTGAACCACTATAAATTTGGTGTTCTTACTTTCTGCATTTAAATTAGCATTCTCTTCCTTGTTTAATTTATCTTCATCACTTATATCTCTACACAATCTTTCTCTACGAGGTTAGTGACCAATTTTGGTGCTAACACTTTGGTGCTTTCACTGAGAATTGAATTCTCAGCTTGATTGGATCTCATCATCTACTAGTGGATTTCCATATTCGCGAGATAGATCCAGTTGTTTACTAGAAAACTTCCTATTCTACTCAGATTTGAAAGAAATCTAAAGGAAGCTGATAGCCGTAGATTGGATTCACTGATGTACGCAAGATCTGGGGATTGGACGTTGAAGTTTGCACTCAAGTTGAATGAAGGCCGACCCTCCTCTGAAGGCAATTCGGCCGATCACTCCAGAAAAGGCTTATGCCGATCGCCTCAGAAAAGGCATATGCCGAACGCCCCAGAAAAGGCGTATGCCGAACGCCCCAGAAAAGGCGTATGCCGAACGCTCCAGAAAAGGGGTAGGCCGAACGCTCTTCCAGGCCGAACATACCTCTAGGCCGAATGCTCTTCCAGACCGACCATACCTCTAGGCCGAACGCTCTTCCAGGCCGACCATACCTCTAGGCCGAACGCCCTTCCAGGCCGAACATACCTCTAGGCCGAATGCCCTTCTAGGCCGACCATACCTCTAGGCCGAACACCTCTGTAATGCCGAACGGTAGTGAATGCCGAACGACTCGGTTGTGCCGAACAAGAATGAATGTCGAGCGCCTCTGTAATGCCAAACGGTATTGTATGCCGAATGACTCGGTTGTGCCGAACAGTGTGGAATGTCGAATAGTGTGGACGCCGAACAGTGTGAATGCCGAACACGTGTGGAATGCCGAACAGTGTGGATGCCGAACAGTGTGGAATGCCGAACAGTGTGGACGCCGAGCAGTGTGAATGCCGAACACGTGTGGAATGCCGAACAGTGTGGATGCCGAACAGTGTGGATTGCCGAACAGTGTGAATGCCGAACAGTGTGAATGCCGAACAATCTTGTATGCCGAGCAACTTTGTCATGCCGAACGGCCCTCAATGCCGATCAAAACTTAAGTTACACCGGTCTCTTATATGAACCCTAGCCGCAGCGCAGTGCCTCCGGATAGTGAATTCAAAACTCAACTTAATAAAGGAACATTCTATCCACTTCCCTAACATCCCATGATCGACCAGGGCATAGAGGATCTAGCGGCAGCTTATGAACGGCATCAAGGGAACAGACAAGCAACCGCTATTCAAACGGTACTCCCAAAGGTTGGAGAACATAGATGATATGACTCTAGAAAACGCCAAGATGACTCCAAGCACCATTCTTCGCTGACCCAGCACTTCGAATTTAATGACCCCAAGCAAACCAATGCTCTAAACAATTTATTCCAAATACTAACAAGGGTATCATACTGATCGCGTTTGAGGAAAGTCGACCTCCAGATATATTTTGGCAGCTAGTTAGCTAAAGAGCCTCCTACGACTATGGATCGTTTCTTCTACAAAATGAATCAGAACTAAAGTGAGGAGGAGTGGAGCAGACTAAGAAAAATAACAATGAAGACCCGTTGGCTAAGGATGTAGATCCCAGTAGCCGAAACAAGACTTCAGAATTCAGCTCATATGCTCTTTGAAAGATTCAATTGACAACCTCTACTTGAAGACTCACGACTCGAAGTGATACTGGAAACCAACCTCGAGAGAGTACACCAAAGTCTAAAGAAAATCAGGGGAATGTTGTATATTCCCAAATGCTCACTGATCCTAACACGAGCGATTACAAACACCTCCGAGGTGTGATCGAAAAGATGACCTGGAAAGGAAAGCTTCAATAGTATGTACAAGTCCTACAGAATGGCGGGCAGCGAATATCTGATGTCTATTAATAAAGGGCTATGATTATCAATTGGACGGTTGACGGCCAACATCCCTTTGGAAGGAGCCAGGGGCGGAGTCGAATAGCGAGCACACGATGCTGCTTCACATATCAATGAGATTTACCATAATCTTCTTTGAATTATTTCCATTTCCATCTCTATTTCAATTGTTCTATGAACTACGACTAGCTTGAACTAAACTACTTTCAAAACGATGCAGGTGTCCAAGTACTCAGATTTGGTTGCCAACCAATCTACGCAGACCATGATCGGACGTGTGGAGTTACATCTGGACGAGAATAATTCTATTGCTCATCATCAACCATATGCCTTTGATTTGGGGCTATGGATTAAATACAATGTACAACATCACGATGAACAGAGAGCTGAATTCCATCCTGCAAGTGGAATTTATTCAAGTAGAGAGCGGCTGCGATACGACCAGCCACTCGCTAAGTGAAACTCGAGCTCGGGGGCAAGCCATCACATCAAGGCTAAAAATGGGTTGATACACGACGATCCTTCGCACAACTCCGTACTCCCAGAGTGCGAGACGGAGTATAAACATCTACTTAACTCCGTACTCCCAGAGTGCGAGACGGAGTATAAACATTGATCAACTCCGTACTCCCAAAGTGCGAGACGGAGTATAAACATTCATCAACTCCGTACTCCCAGAGTGCGAGACGAAGTATAAACATCTACTTAACTCCGTACTCCCAGAGTGCGAGACGGAGTATAAACATTAATCAACTCCGTACTCCCAGAGTGCGAGACGGAGTATAAACATCTACTTAACTCCGTACTTCCAGAGTGTGAGACAGAGTATAAACATTAATCAACTCCGTACTCCCAGAGTGCGAGACGGAGTATAAACATCTACTTAACTCCGTACTCCCAGAGTGTGAGACGGAGTATAAACATTAATCAACTCCGTACTCCCAGAGTGCGAGACGGAGTATAAACATCTACTTAACTTCGTACTCCCAGAGTGTGAGACGGAGTATAAACATTAATCAACTCCGTACTCCCAGAGTGCGAGATGGAGTATAAACATCTACTTAACTCCATACTCCCAGAGTGTGAGACGGAGTATAAACATTAATCAACTCCGTACTCCCAGAGTGCGAGACGGAGTATAAACATCTACTTAACTCCATACTCCTAGAGTGCGAGACGGAGTATAAACATTAATCAACTCTGTACTCCCAGAGTGCGAGACAGAGTATAAACATCTACTTAACTCCGTACTCCCAGAGTGTGAGACGGAGTATAAACATTAATCAACTCCGTACTCCCAGAGTGCGAGACGGAGTATAAACATTAATCAACTCCGTACTCCCAGAGTGTGAGACGGAGTTTAAACATTCGCTTAACTCCGTACTCCCAGAGTGCGAGACGGAGTATAAACATTAATCAACTCTGTATTTCCAGAGTGCGAGACGGAGTATAAACATCTACTCAACTCCGTACTCCCAGAGTGCGAGACGGAGTATAAAAATTAATCAACTCCATACTCATCCCCAAAACTGGGGGCAGAACCAAAGCAAAGCATGCTAGTTGAACATTTGTCTAAAAGAAGATTGCAACGAAACGATTAAGAGACGACTGTCAAGCAATCAACTGAATAGAAATATTCAGCATGAAAGACTGCGGTTTTTCAAAGCACGTCATGTTTACACAAGACGTCCTTTGGGGGGCAAATGTTATCCCGCCTTTTGGCAAGGTCGTGACACCAAGAACTTGATTAGAAACCAGTGGCAGTTCATCTGGGAGATCGGTTACACAAAGGCTTACTATGGATATCGATGGATTTTGTCCGAGTCTGGATCGAGCCACGATTAACAAGACATAACAATCAAAGCCAGGGAAGCCAATGTTCCAAGTTTCAAGACGATCTGAGTTCGTATGCTCAACTTATGATCGATTCGAACAACCGACCATCCATCCATCAACCTCCACATTTGACTTGGAGACCTAAACTGCTTGGAATGAATATGGCCCGATCATCCACTCCAATCGAGTAATAGAACAAAGTTCGACAAAATACAGATACCCCTCATGAAGCTCAGTGACGCCGGGATCCGTCAAAAGTGGACGTGATTTGATCATCTACACATCAAATCCTACCCTGAACACGAAAGGTTGTACGAAAGTCCAACTTGAAGTAGCTATGGTAGACTGCGTACTCGCTAACCATCACTGTCAATATATGGACACGACTGCACCTTGGAACATATGCAACTTACTTTGTCTACTCAACAATCTATTATTCTTATTTTCTAGAAGGAGATACGAAGCAAATTGTAAGAGATTTGGCTATCTAACCCAACATGGATGTGATTCAACCATCTGTCATATACCTCCTTCCTTGACTTGATTGGAAGAGCTATAATCACCATGCGGACGAGAATCGATCGTCCATTTTTCAAATTTCATCCCTCATCCTGGGGGGCAGAATCTCATTCCATGAGCAAACGTGGTTCGATTGTTCATTCGATGACATTAGCCTCGATACAGTAGATGAATACAAATTAAAGAGTGGAAATACGACTGCTCTCAACTTAAACCTCCAAGTCCCCAGAGTGTGGACTGGAGTACTCTAAGTCCCCAGAGCGCGGACTAGAGTATAAACGACTTAAACCTCCAAGTCCCCAGAGTGTGGACTAGAGTACTCTAAGTCCCCAGAGCGCGAACTAGAGTATAAACGACTTAAACCTCCAAGTCCCTAGAGTGCGGACTGGAGTACTCTAAGTCCCCAGAGCGCGGACTAGAGTATAAATGACTAAAACCTCCAAGTCCCCAGAGTGCGGACTGGAGTACTCTAAGTCCCCAGAGCGCGAACTAGAGTATAAACGACTTAAACCTCCAAGTCCCCAGAGTGCGGACTGGAGTACTCTAAGTCCCCAGAGCGCGGACTAGAGTATAAATGACAAAAATCTCCAAGTCCCCAGAGTGCGGACTGGAGTACTCTAAGTCCCCAGAGTGCGGACTGGAGTACTCTAAGTCCCCAGAGTGCGGACTAGAGTATAAACGACTTAAACCTCCAAGTCTCCAGAGTGCGGACTGGAGTACTCTAAGTCCCCAGAGCGCGGACTAGAGTATAAATGACTAAAACCTCCAAGTCCCCAGAGTGCGTACTGGAGTACTCTAAGTCCCCAGAGTGCGGACTAGAGTATAAACGACTTAAACCTCCAAGTCCCCAAAGTGCGGACTGGAGTACTCTAAGTCCCCAGAGCGCGGACTAGAGTATAAATGACTAAAAACTCCAAGTCCCCAGAGTGCGGACTGGAGTACTCTAAGTCCCCAGAGTGCGGACTAGAGTATAAACGACTTAAACCTCCAAGTCCCCAGAGTGCGGACTGGAGTACTCTAAGTCCCCAGAGCGCGGACTAGAGTATAAATGACTAAAAACTCCAAGTCCCCAGAGTGCGGACTGGAGTACTCTAAGTCCCCAGAGCGCGGACTAGAGTATAAATGACTAAAAACTCCAAGTCCCCAGAGTGCGGACTGGAGTACTCTAAGTCCCCAGAGCACGGACTAGAGTATAAATGACTTAAACCTCCAAGTCCCCAGAGTGCGGACTAGAGTACTCTAACTCCCCAGAGTGCAGACTCGAATATAAGCGAATCGGATCTCCAAGTTCCCTGAATATGAACTATGACACAAATGACTTGAATTTGTCAAATCCCTGACATACGGGCTAGAAAGTATTCTAAGTGCTCGAAGCACAGAATGGAAGTTCAACGACTCCCGAAGAGTTTCCGAGTTATATGAAGATGGACTGAGAAGTCTATGTTACTCACAACCGCTTGGATTAAAATCACAATCACAAAGAAAACTGAACAATAAGAGTCTTTTGTAAGACAGAAAAAGGAACTAAACCTTATTCAGAAATGAGTTTCTATAACAACCCCTCCAAAGTTCAGAGTCGACATTCTATCTACAAGGACTAAGGAAATAGATGAAAATAATTACATGACTTAAACTAACCCTCGTTGAACGAGGATAGTAATCACTTCTTGTGCTTCTTCAACTTCTTTCCAGACGGCTCCTCTCCAGAGCATTTACCCTTGGTACTCTTCTTTGATAGAGGGGTAGCAACTGAAGGAGTATGGGGGCCTTCCATGGGCTTGGAACCGCCAGGAAGGATGACCTTCAACGGCTTGTTCAAAGGATCGTCCAAGTCCACAACTCGGGGATCTACTATGACCTTGACCGTCTCCTCCCTCTCTTTCTCGAGCCACTCCTCCATGCTCAATTCGGATGTATGCTCAGAGGCGCTTGTAATTTCTACTTCATAACCCCCGTCGGTAGGAGAGGAGGTTTCAGACTTGTCTTCGTCAAGCGCTCCGATCACCTGAGCGTCTGGACCAGAAGCCTCCCCTGCGTGAGTGGCTTCACTTGTTTTCTCCCCCACTTCCTTGGCAACATCGCTCCTCGGAGTGGGCTCGGGGTCAGAACGGCTTGCACAAAATCGTGGAAAACAAGAATGCAATAGTCTGCATAAAGAATAACGACTTTCGAAATCTTAAAGAGAACCTTAAAGAGAAGGATTATCTACCAAGTTCGGGCAAACTCTCAGCCATCCGAGAGGTCTCACCCTCTGGAATGGGAGACAGAATGCAGACTAAAGTACTCTAAGTCCCTGAGTGCGGACTAGAGTATAAATGACTCAAAAACCTCTACGTCCCCAGAGTGTGGACTACAGTCCTCTCAGTCCCCAGAGCATGGACTAGATTATAGACGACTTCAGAAAAATCCCTAAATCCCAGAAGCGGACCAGATTACTCTAAGTTCCCAGAGTGCGAACTAGAGTATAAACGAGTTGACGAAAATCTCTGCGTCTCGAACTGTGGACTAAAGCGTAAGCCGTTTGACAAATCTCTAAGTCCCCGGAGCGTGGACCGAAGCATGAACACAAATTGGGCGTGAGTAAACCGGAGGGAGAATAACACTAAGTCACCAAAATGTAGAGTGGTGTATAAACATCGATAAATAGACGAGTGGATTCCGACCATTTTCTATAACGCAAACTTCGGCCTGGAATCGACAGGAGGATCATTAACCCGCTGAGGATGGAGTTTGACCATCCAACTAGTGACCTGGCCAAATCAATGCTGGGGGCAGGGGTACAAAACACTAAAAAGCCGAATACGACAGCTTACTATAGCTCTAGCGTGGCGTTCTTTATAACTTGAGGCAGCGACTGCATGGAGGCCTCAATACAGAACCAATCGAAACGGCATCCAAAGCTACGAGCAACCTACTATATCATACCTCAGACCAAGGGTCAATGCCGATCCGCACCAAGCACATACGAATGTGACTCGGATGTTTGTTTTTTGAAAAACTATGACCCCCAGAGTATGGAAAGGAGGGTAAACCACGAATACTTGGTCAAAAAATTCTCCAGCACCCTCGTTCGATTCGTCAGGAGGAGTATGAAACTGGATGAGCATAACCCGACTGCATTTGTAGCCAACTTTACCCCGAGATCTGATTACAGAGCATGAACCAAAGTGGACGTGGATGACCATCCACTGTCCAAATTACGCCATGAAACTTACGTGGCATCGAAGTATTCCTCTTGGAATGAAAAACCACGATAAAATCCAAGATAGGCGAGACCTAGTCTCCTATCGACTTGCATGATCCCACGATTCAACAGGAAAGAGAGTAAAGCTAAAGTGGGCATGGCTGGCCTTCCTACTTATCGGTATATGCCCTAGACCTGGGGGCACGAGTGAGAAGCAAGATGAATGTGAACCGACTATTCACCAATCACCTCTATGTCTTTGGAGTTTAGGTGAAAACATAAACATAGCTAGGACGAGACTCAACCGTCCATGCAGTACATTTATCAACCCGAGACTGGGAGAAGACGCATGGTCATCCAAAAACTGGCCACGATAGCTCAGTATTAAAACTTATATATAGTGCTTACAGCTACTCAAGGCAACGACCGAAAGGATGCCTAGAGATAGAATCGTTAAATCGATGCCAAAGCTTGGGGGCAACTGACTGTCACTCCAACCCGAAGGGCGAGTGAAGGATCATGAATGCATTGAATAGAAAATGCGTTACTCGAATATACAAGCAAACTCAAACTCATAGCAAGATCCAGCTATGCAGTTGCACGCAACTCGAGGCTGGCCCCTACTCGACATTTCCTTCAACGTGCTTTTAAGCCTGATCTTTGGCCATTTGCAGATAATCAATTAGAGCATTCAGAGCCCTTCATTATTTGACTTAACAACTCATGGCAAGACTCTAGGATTCGACCAGAGTAACCATCAACATTGACCGTCCCAACCATATTTCACATTGAATGTTATGCAAAATAGTTACATCTTTACTCAAAGAATCTGGGATGGCACCTGCTAAGCTGACGGTCAACATAGCAGCCAGCCATGGCGACCCTTTCCGGGTGCTGAATATCGGATCACAGCTCAGTGCAGTGATGATAAAAGAATTAGTTGGATTTTTCTGAATAAATGATGATATGTTCCCTTGGACCCATTCTTACATACATATGTGATTTCATTAACTATCGCGAGCCATGCATTGGATATCAACCCGAAGCTACAAAAGCTAGCACAATCCTATTGATTTCATCATGAAAGCTCCACTCTTACTTTTAGGCTCACCCCATCAACGTCTATGCCTACCAGCCGTTGCGACAGGGCACACAATGACCTAAGACGTCTGAAAGACTACTTAAATAGAATATCGAACTAAGCTAATTCAATATCACTTATTTCCCACGAAGGGCTATCCAAGGACGGAAATTAGCAGACCTCACACCCAAATTCACTACCTCAGATGACTGCTCGAAGAGTAGCAGAGAACCAACCATAAGATGGAAAATGTACGTGGATGGAGCATCCAATGATCAGTGTTATGGCTTGATAATGACTCCTGAGGAACGATCAATCTGCTACGTCCTAAAACTCGATTTACTTGTAACAAACAACGATGCTTAGTATGAAGCCTTGACTGCCAGCCTCAAACTTGCTAGAGGATTTGAAGTGAAAACTTTACATATCTTTTGTGATTCTTGATTGGTAGTATACAAATTTAAGGAAGTTGATCTTGCTAGGAGGCATTGTCTTGCTCCTTATCTCAGCCAAGTCCAAGAGCTACTAACCGACTTCATGTATTACATCATTACACACGTACTCAGCGAACAAAATGAAAAGGTGTCATGGTTGACTCCTATCAAAGACTATCTACAATGAGGAATTCTTACTGAACGGAGGAATGGAAAACGACACATCCTCCTCAAAGCTTCACGCCAGATAATCTAAGAATAAGTCGTGTGTCAAAAGGAGTTTATCCATCCCCTTGCTTCAGCATATCGCCCATGATGATATCTTGAGCAAATTCTATGAAGAAGAATGCGGTAATAACATCAAGGGGAAAACCATGATAAAGAAGGTACTCTGCTACAGGTATTACTAGCCAACTATCAACCCAGCAACGGTTGATCATGCTAGACAATGTGACGAGTGCAAGATGTTTGCAAAACATCTGGGAACCCCACCGATGGAAATTATTCAAATGGCTAGTTCATAGCCGTTTGCCACTTGGGGGCACTGAAATCATCTTCTTGTCGATCCTAAAGGTGGTGCGAAATACACCATCATAGCAGTTGATTACGTCACCAAATGGGCAGATGAAGAACTCTTAACCACGACCAAGATGAAGAAAATAATCAACTTCTTTATCCGTAACGTCATATGTCCTTATGACCTTCCATGATCCATTATAACTGCAAATGGACAGGTTGAAGCTGTGAACAAAATCATAGAGTCTGTACTGAAGAGAGGTTTGGAAAACTCCTCAAGTGGCTGATTGCAATCCTTATTTCACAGAAAATACAAACAAGGAATCGCGATTGAATTACAATTAAACTGGATGGAGTTGGCGACGACTTATAAGCATATAAAACGCATCCGAGAGCCAATGGCAAGAACATGTACCCGAACGTGCATGTGTACATCCGAAAAAGTTCGACTTCTTGAAATCAACAGAAATTGAATTCTCACTAAGGGTTATTAAGAGAAGACTAGATCATATAGCCGAAGCTTATTAGCTCTGCAGAATCAGACACGGATGGCCACTAATGAACTACAACCCTGGATTTATAATATTGGGAATCGACCGAGCATCACGATGACCAAAGAAGGATACAACGCCTTGGGAGGATAAATTGGAGGATAATGACTATTCAAGAAACATGGTGGATTTCTTTCTGAAGACAAGGAATACTCGCTGATTCAAAGCGTGTTGTGTTGCTTCACACGACACACTTTGGGGGGCAAGTGTTAACCGACATCTTGGCCCGGTTACAAAACGACGGTTGAAGAAATTATCATTAGCACTAGACAAGATTCTGATCAAGGAGAGACTGGAGGTGGTAGCAAGTTATCAGGCCCACAATAAAGCAAGAGCATTCGGCCCTGCCTGGCCTGGTGCGCAGATTCACCCACTATGGGCAGAGGCACCTTGTTCCTAAGCCCATGAAGGAAGTCCAACCCATCTTCCTCTATAAATAGAATGGTAGGGGCACAATGAAATGGATCCTTTTTGGAGAACACTGGGGAGACTCTGCCATTTTTGAGACTCATCTTCTCTACTTAACAACTTTATTCAAGCATTTGATTCACGAATTGTATTTGTAATCAACTATTAAGAAAGATCAATAAAGTTTAACCTCAAAGTGGACGTAGGCAATTACGCTGAACCACTATAAATTTGGTGTTCTTACTTTCTGCATTTAAATTAGCATTCTCTTCCTTGTTTAATTTATCTTCATCACTTATATCTCTACACAATCTTTCTCTACGAGGTTAGTGACCAATTTTGGTGCTAACACAATAACCATATTTTTGGCAATCAAGAATAGTTAAACATACATTTATTCTTTTAACTTACTATTGTTTCACAATAATTGATATTAAATATTTATAGCAGGCCATGTTGTTGACTGCAATTGTTTAGTCCTCATCACACAACTTTAACATTCGTGTTATGTGTTAAAATCATAGCATTTTAACTTCTAATCAATTTTTTTCCTACTATTGGAGTAATAGGACAAATTTTGTTTGTAGGTCCAAGAAAAAATAACATATTTCAACTTTAGACATCGTTATAAACTTACTATAAAAATAGGCATTGTTTTCACCAAACCAGAAATTATTCTTACGCAATTTGAAATTGCGCAAGCACAATTTATTTTTAGAAGTTTGTACATGCGCAATTACAAAGTGCTCAAGCACAAATTTATTGTTTGTACTCCCACACTTTGAAATTGCGCAAGTATAAAATGCCGATATAGTGAAAAAGATGTCTATTTTTGTAATAAGTTTTGGACGAGGTTCAAAGTTGAAATTTTTTTTTCTCTCGGTCCTATAAACAAAATTTATCCGATGTAATAATACTATCTCTACATTTTTCTTGCACAAATACCCTTGGGAAATTTTGAACTCATCTTCTACTAGAATTTGCAGTCTTACTTCTATATATTATTAGATTTGTATATGATATATTGCTCCTAAGAAACAAGCTAATGACTGGTTTGTTATTTGTGAGGTTTGTATAGGGGAACCATATGATTTCTTGTAGTGGATGACCAAAATGAATGGATGTATAGGGGAATCACCATTAATAGATGCAGGCATGCATGTATATGTGCAATGTCATGCATAAGGGAAGGATATGCCATAATAAGGAGCACTTTAGCAAAGGAAGTTGCTGCATGATGGGATACAAAGGAGTAGGGCTGCAGGAGGCAGTTGATTTCATTATAAAGGAGAGATTGGATGAACCAAAAGCTGGATTGATTGTAGCACCCAAAAGTGGAGAAGTGGTTTGTAGATTTAATGCAAATGGTACATTTAGTGACTAGCTACTGAGGATGGCTTCATGGAAGTGGCCAGTTGGGGGTGATGATTATAAATATAAGTTTGTGATCATATTATAAGTTATTTTGATGGATCAGAATTATTGTATGGGGGTTTATGGGTTCTGGAATGTTGTTCTTCCTTTGCATCTATTGATGAAAATTTGGTATATTGATATTTGATCTGACTAGGTTTTAAAAAATACACACACATGTACATGCATACATAATTGTGTGTGTGAAACTAATTTTCAATAGACCACTATATGTTTAAACTAAAGTCCATAGACTTTTAAGTAAGTGTATAATACCATATTTTCATTTCATACAGTACATTTGTTCTGTCTAAGATTATATTTCCTTGAGAAATTTATACGAGTGATTGTTTATGCTCATGTCATTTTACTGAACATAATATTGAATTTATTTGTTCCATTGCATGAGCTACTACACAACTTGATATCAAAAAATAAATATATTTTAAAAGAAAAATAATATTAGATATTTAAAATTAGATTACCAAGAAATGAATTAAGTTAACTGCTTGGGTAAGTGATCTTCATAATAACATTTTACCAAGATTATAAACAATATTTTTAGTGGAAATTGAGAAATGATATTGATACAATCCTAACAATGAAATTTCTCCAAGAAAACGAAAAAACTTTCATTGATAATTGTGAAAAGAATATGTATGTAGCTCGTATGCGAAGCACGGGTTCACACTAGTATTCTAAACACCATTCAGTTTAAGGTTCCCTTCACATTTCTTTATTTGGGAGAAAATGATATGGAAACATTCCATAATACAAGGTAAATTAGAGAACTTGCGTTATATCCTATATGTGGCTGCATCTAATATCAACTTATTGTTAACATTGTGCTTAGTCCATACTTGATTCTTTTCATGCCTTTCTGAAAACATTAATTTTGTTTCCTTCCAGTGGTTTCAAGTCATTACTTTATGGACATTTAAGTATACAAAAAATAGGTAAAGAAAAGGCGCCAATATAAGTTCATAGATTTCAAAAGTATAATCTTGATTCACTTATAGTCTTTGTTAAAGAAAGGAAATATTGGAGTCCTTAGCCATGCAAAAGAAGGAAAACAACTAAACTAATGGTATTAATTCCTATCCGTTTTCATGTCTTACATGATTGGTCTGAATTTTTATTTGCTATCTTCATTGCTAAAATTCAACTTTTGAACAAGCAAAATCATCTGTAAATAAGCAAAGGAATAGTTTAAATAGGTAGGGATGGAAACTAGACCCATTGGGTTCGGATCTAGATCCGACTCGACAGTTTTGGTTCTAAGATAGATCTAGTTTTATCAAGTACAAACTATATGTTTTTAAAACCTAGATTCGGCCCGAGCCGAGGTTCAGTTCGAGTCAGGTCGGGTAACACTTAATATGCATAAAATTTATGTCTTTTGATTCAATCTTTCGAGTTGAGTCTGGTTGGTTCGGTCGGGTCGGCTAAAATAATATCTTTGAAGGCTTGCATGTTAAAAAACATAGTTATGTTACTAATGAGATAACTATAAGCATAGTTAATCAATTTTGAAAACTTGCATTTGTATTACAAATAGTTAGATGTAGAAAAGGAATTTGAAGTTCCATATCAATGCAAAGGGAGAATTGAGCTTACATGAGTGAATTGGAACAGCTCATTAGGCAAGAGTAGGGAACGAGTTGAAGGCGTGATCTGAGAAGTCGATAATGTGCTTGGATTTATCGTGTATCCCTTGTATCTGGTACTAGCAAAGGTGTGATGTAATTGTGCTATGTTTGTATCATATTATTAAAGTCATTGTTAAATATACATGCTATGAATAGATTTTTATTTTTATTTTGGTGCATTTGTATTATGTAAGTGGAAATGTCTTACATGTAAAGTTGAAATAAATCGTTTATATAGTTTTTTTTAGAAAAATGAGTAATCCTCAATGGAGGAGAGCACTCATATAATTTTATTCTACACTTAAAATAAGAGCTACCGACAAGCCTGGTAGGTGACTCTTCCCCATTAACCCATAAAATTAAAATGGAAAAAAATCCCTCCCAAAAATCCTAGAAAATAGACTAAAATGCATAAAAAACCAGAAAAAACAGACAGAAATTAGTAGCAACTTAAGCTGAAGGCAGCATCAGTGACGAGGCCTCGACGAGAGAAAGACCTTGTCAATTGCCACCGTAGTCAGAAGAAGCTGTAGAAGGTCCAACAACTTATCGATACTCAGCTCATCCTGTAAATGAGGGCGCCCGATCCGAACAGCTCACATCAACAGTTGGAATTGAAAAAACTCAACAGACAGTGCTAGATTAAGCATATATATATATATATATGTATGTATATATGTATATATATGTATGTATATAAATCAATTTATTACATATATATGCAAGAGGTGAAAAGGGCCATGTAGTAGATATAATAACCAAGGTTGGACAAGGAAGCCAGAGGACAATAAATCTAGACCTGAGTTAGTTACCAAATAAAAGTAGCGAGTCAGCATTGTTACGTGCATTTTCATCTAGCAGGATGACACTAACAACATTATTATTTCTATTGTTAACAACAATTTTCTCATGTAAGACATTAATACACTACAACAAAAATACCATATTACAGTGGTGTTTTTACAACGATCGAAAAAAACTTGTTGTAATAGAAACCAATTACAACGGTTTTATCTTGCCCGTTGTAATAGATGACACTTTTCAACTACTCTTTCTATTGCTCACTGTAATAGATACCTGTTACAACGTATTTCATTTGCCCGTTGTAATAGATGCCTATTACAACTGTTTTTTGCTTGTTGTAATAGATACCAATTTTCATCAATACCTCTTTCCTGTTTGCTCATTGTAATAGATGTCTAATACAAACATTTTCTTTTACCCGTTATAACAGAAGCCAATTTTCACAACTCTTTTTTTTGCTAGTTGTAATAGAATACATATTACAACCTTTTTAGTTTACTAGTTGTAATAAATGTCAATTTTCAAATGAAAACTTTGATAAGTAATTATTTATAAATGAAAACTGAAATAGATAATCATTTATAATTTATAACCAATGATTATTAATAAAAAATTAAAAATTATTATCTATAATCAATAATTATTTTTTATATTCAATAATAATTATAATTAATTATTAATAATTAGTAGATTATAGTTAATATTTATGATGTGCATGTAAAAATGTATATTTTTACTCTCATATTTATTCTTCTGTTATTTAAATAAATGACAAATTAGGGTGTTTTTACATGTTTTAAACCAAAATATAAAAATGCTTTCAAATCATCATTTACTCATTTAAATTTGGGCAAAAAGGTAATTTTGTGTGAATTAAATTGGAGAAAATTTATTTGCACATTTTATTTTGTAGGAAACTAAGTGCAAATTGGAAGTGGCTTCATGGACATATGCATGCACAAGTAGTGGAACTCAAAAGAATGAAGAAAAGAAAGAAGTCATGCAACATGGAGGAGTCCATCTACCCACTAAGTAATGGACCAACGTTAAAAAACAAAAACACATGTTGGTGGAGATTAATTAATTAAATAATGATTACTTGGAGGCTACATAAAGTAATGGGTAATTTTGGTAGTTCCTTAAAAGATATTAGAGTTTTAGAACATGTATAGATAACCCTCTTATGTTCATGTAATGGATCTTCTTCTTCTCTTTTAATGCATAGAGTTTAATCAAAAATTAGAATAAAAGCTTCTCTTTAATGGCTTCTTAGCCATCTTTTTTTATGCAACTTTCTTTCTATGTTTTTTATTTCATGCTCTTTTATGTTATTTTTATTACATGCTCTCTTTTATTTCATGTTAGTAGATTAGATTTATTTTCATGCAAGTTAGTTAGCTCTTGTTCTCTTTACTTAATTTCTCTTTCCTTCTTTTGTTTATGTTGAAATTAATTTATATTAATATGTATTCAAATATGAGAAGCTAAACCCATTCAATTTAGGGGTAATGATGCTCTCATGAATCATATAAAAATAACATAATGATTTCATTTATGATCTCTTGTTTTGTGCTTAATGAAAATTTTGATGTTAGTGGAATTTTGTTGTTTATTAGTGAATTTGATAGCCTATGTTGTTCATAACAAATAGGCTATGCATAATCAAATATAAACTCAAGTTACATTTTCATCTAAATATGATTTTAGTAAGGAGAACGAAATTAGAATAAAAGATTTGATGCTCTATATTACTAATTCATAGTAAATAGATCATGCTTAAAATAGATTTAATTTTAATTTCATGATCATTTTCATTAGATTGGACAAGTGGATTTAGATGTTGTATTAAAGTTTGATGGTTTAAGTTGTATTAGTTAATATCATAATTAGACCATACTTATAATAAATATATCAACTAACACCACAAGTGGTTAAAAAGTGAGATCATAAATTCATTTTGTGTTGATTTGTATCATCATGAGAAGGGTTTTGCCTCGTGATTTTAAATTTTTGCTTTCCCTATGGATCGACCCGTGCGCTTGCAGTTTTTATAACAATATAATTCGACGGTTTTCTAATCAATAGAAAAGTCTATTTCGAAAAAGTTTTTGGCGTTGTTGTTGGGTACTGCAATTTAATTTTAGTTTACTCATGGAATTAATTTTTTTATTTGTCTTCTTTTATTTTGTGTTAGTTTTCACTAAAAAAACTGCTACTAAAAAAACATATATTTGCATTTCATTTGTGCATTTACAGATTCTCTGTTTTTGTATGCTTTTGTTTTGTGGTTTGGATCTGTTTTTGTGTGCACTTTTGTGCTCTCCTATTTCTCAAGTTTCTATTCACAACATTTCTATTCCTCACCATCACAATCTTCACAAATATTTCTGCACTCCTGTTTTGAGCTATATTATTAAAAAAAATTATTACATTTGTTGTATTTCTGTTTCTATCATCTGTTTTCTGCATTTCATTGCATTGCATGCTTAAACAAGTTGCATTGCATACAAAAAAACATTTGAGGCATTTTGTTACACTCTGGTATTTTATTCTCTGTTACTATATCTATTTACATTTGTTTATACAAACTCTCCAAACATGCTCTGTTCTCTTCCATACAAACTCTGTTGTCTATTAAAAAAAATTCATTGCATTTGTGTTACTGTGTTGTTTCTGTTCCTATGCATTTCTGCTTATCTTATTCACTTTGCTATTTTCATTTCGCTATACCTTCATCCCTCTCCAAACACCAACCACCATACCACCGAGGCATCAAAACCACCTCCATCATCAATTCAACATCACTGCAACCTTGACAACACCCCAACCATCCGCAAATCACCTCACCACTACTGTTCAACCCTCAACATACATTCTCTCATTCCTGAAACATACTTCAACATATTTCAAACTACTACTTCATAAACCACAACATCCTCTACCATATTGCATACCATCACATTTTCCTCCACTACAACCATAAACATCACACCGAACAACTCAACCCCACCCTCAGCAACACCAAAACCTAACCGCCAACTACCTTCAAGCCTGCAACTCCGATTTTGACCAAAACCTCGAACTACGCAAGAAATTCGCAATCCTCAATCACCAATACTCAAACGCAAAATCTCAGCACCTCCCTGAATAACTTCAACAACCAAATATTGCCACTACATCAATCACCTTCCTCAACCATCAGCAACTTGAGCATTTTAACTCGAATCCACGACACCAAATTGCAACTTCAATTCCATCTCCCTACTTCAACACTCCCCATTACTGCAACCCACCACTTTCTCCACCATCGAACTCCTCCTCCTATACAACACAACATCAAACCTGCCTACATACGAACATCTTCATCACCATCTAACCTGCAATCAGCCAAATTATTGCATCACCGTCACCTACAACTCCAACAATGCCATAACCACCAGCAGCCTCCAACAGCAGTGACACTGTCTTTGGTCCAAGAACCCAAAACCTGCAAACCAAAACACCGTCGCATCAGCCTATAAATCACCTATCTCCAAGTATAAACCTACAATCATTCTACAACCGTCCACCGCACATCGAACCTTCACAACAAACGCACGCAACCCAAATGCCTATCCCGACCGACCAACACTCCAACCACGACTACAACAAATAATCAAAGCCATAATCTGAATCGATACCCCAATCTCTCACCATAAACCACCCTCGCCTAAACCTCCACTCCCTCAGTTCATAAACAACGACCAAAATCGCAAGGTCGCGAATCACAAAATCACGATCACCAGAATGCAATTACCCAACCACAATTGGAGCACAAAGTTGCGTTTGTTTTTAATTGGTTGATGAAAGAAAATAAGAAGAAGAAGTTGCGTTTCTGTTTACAGTGAGAAGAAGTAGGGATTTGTTTTATTTGATTTTATGTTTTCCTTTGTTTAAAAAAGGTTGCGTTATGGGCTTTCGGACATTGTTTGTTGGGCTGAGTTTATTTTTATTTTTTATTTTTTTCTTAGCATAACTTCATTTTCATTTAAAAATTCATTTCGTCTATCCTTATATACATAATATATATATATATATCATTTTTCAACACTTTTTCAGGTTGCAAATAGAAGAAAAATGGATAAGGATTGCTTGCTAAACACTACTTTGCTTTACTTGCCAAAATTTTTTTTGCTCTGCTTTGATTGCTAAAAAATTCGCCGCTTTTAAAATAAATTTGCTAATAATTCTGCATGCTATAATATCTTGTTCTTATCCCCTGTTTTATTTTAATTGCATTGTTGGTTGCTTGCATTTAAAAGAACAAAACAAAAATTCATTTGTACTTGCATTGTTAAATCACGCTTAATTTTTGTTTTGCATCATTTGATTTGTTTTTATTTTAAGGGCAATACCTAACTTCACATAAGGTGGGGATTTCACCACCCTTTTCCTTGGCCTACAAATTGCATTTCATCGTAGAAAATTTGATTAAGTAATAAAGATTAGACGTTGGACTTAAGGGTGTCATGGGCTCATCTAGGGCAAATTTATATTTTGATAAGTTGATTTCTTTTAACAAACTATTTCTTGGGGTCTAAGGCAATGGCAGAGCAATGATTAGTTATAATTATTACGGTGATTCGTAAATATTATAGTGATTGTTTCTCTGAAGGTACTTAAACCTTTAGCTGCATTGCTACGGTGATTCGTGGTGCACTGATGACCCCGGTCCGCTACTTAGCTAAGAACTATTTTGTTGAATTAAATCAAAGTATGATTATACAATTTTGGGTTAGAAGCTATTAAGGATAGAAAATTTCTAATTAAGTCCTTGCATTCATTTAGTTGCATTAGTTTCATGCATATATAAAAAATAAAAATAAAAAATCATAAAAAAAAACAAACAAACATTCTCCTTTAAACATAATTTTTTTTAAAAGAAAAAAAACAATTTTCTTTTATAAAAACAAAAAAAAACAGTTTTCTTTCCTTTTCTCTTAAAAAAAAGAAAAAGCAAAAATTCAAAAAAAAGCAAAATTCAAGAAAATAAAAATAAAAATCTCCCTCTCTCGTAATTTTTTTTTCACTTCATTCTTACTCTCTTGTCCTTGTTTTCCACTTCTTTCTCTCCTTAATCTTTTCCCATGTGCATGAGTGTTTAGACTCGTGACACGTCAACGAATCGTTTAACTTGAACAAATGATCCTTTAACCATAGCAAATGAAAATCCCCTCGAACTCTCATGGACAAAATCTTCCCCGATTGAGTTTTTGTCCCTTCTTGCATCACATTACCCGCCCCGACTGGTAATCACTTTGAAATCCATTGAAGTCACATTAACACACTTCCAAAATTTGGTAATTTTGAACACGACGATCCTTATATCTTTTTAACGAAATTTGAACAAGTTTGTGCAACTATTAAACTCCAACAATTATGCGACGATGGAATCAAACTTAGGCTAATCCCATTCGCACTTACCGATTATGCTGAGAAATGGTTGTATAGCTTGCCTTCGAATTCGATTAGAACTTGGGATGAATCTGTAAAAAATTTCTTAAAGAGATTTTAACCTTTGGAAAAAACAACCAAAATTCAAAATGAAATTGTAAATTTTCATCAATTTTGGGGTGAATCTTTTGGAAAATATTTTGAAAGATTTATGAACTTTTAATAAAATGTCCACATCGTAATTTTGAAAAATGGACTCTTTGCCAAGTTTTATACGATGGACTTGAAAATAGCTCTCGAACGATGCTTGAATCAATGTGCCAAGGAAACTTTTTAGCACAACGTCATGATGCTGCTTGGCAATTTCTTGAAAACCTAGCTGAAAAATCATCTCAGTAGGAACTATCTAACGAGAAATCGGTTTATTCGAGATCAAGCGCACATTCAATAGGATCTTCATTAGCTTTAGAAGCAAAAATCGATGCGATGATAAACAAATTTGACAATGTTCTTTCATCTAATCAAATGAGCCAAGCTTCTCAAATCTCATGTTATAAATGTAATGATCTAAATCACACTGCCGATCAACACTCATTAGAATAAATCAACTCTTTTAACAAAGTTAGGAACGATTCATTCTCTCCAATGTACAATCCCTATTGGAGAAATTATCCTAACTTCACTTGGAACTAAACAATTCAAGCACTAATTTGGTTCGACCAACTTTTCAAGCATTTCCGAACAATGCTTCAAATCCTCCTTTACAACCAGATCAATTTCAACAAAACTTTGCGCCTTCTTCTCAAAACCAAGCCCAACAATCTTTTTTCCCCAAGACGACAAACGAATGACGTCACTCGAAGAAAGTGTGGAAACGTTGGCTAAAGCGACCACTCAAAACCTTCAATCAAATAACAATTTGCAAAATTTGTTAACCTTGTATATGAAAAACACGAGTCAATCAATTGCGAAACTCGAAATGCAAAAGGGTCAATTAGCCACCTCTATGTGCGAATGGGAAAGAGGCACGTTCCCAAGTCAACAGATTCCAAACCCTAGGAAATAAAACACTAGCTCAAACCAAGCTCATGTCATTCAAGATAGCAATTTGAATCAAATGAATGCTATCACCACTTTGCGATCCGGTAAGAAAGTCGATAACCAAATTGTCAATCCTAATGACTTACCAGAAATTTCTTTCAAATCTCCAATGTCCTCGACTGAGTCCAACCGAACATTGAATTGAATTCTGAATCTCATCCTTCACTAACTCAATTAGACCGACTATTGAGTTACAAGCTCCATTTCCCCAAAGACTTCATGCTAAGAAACATTCAGAATAAATGGAAAAAGTGTTAGAAATTTTTAAGCAAGTCAAGGTCAATGTTCCTCTTTTAGACATAATTCAACAAGTCCCGACCTATGCCAAATTTTTAAAGGACTTGTGCACACAAAAATGACACACGCAAGTACCGAAAAGGCTCTTTTTAGCGGCTAGTCTATGCGAAGTCTTGGCTTAATCCATTCCTGTGAAATACCAAGATCTTGACTGCCCCACAATCTCATGCACGATAGGAGACAAAAAATATATCAAGAAATGGCTTTTGGATCTAAGTGCTAGCGTAAACTTGCTCCCATATTCAGTTTATCAACAACTAGGTCTAGGTGAGCTTAAATCGACAAAAGTTACCCTTCAAATGGCTGATCGTTCTGTAAAGAAACCAATAGGAGAAATCGAGGACGTACTCATTAAAGTAGGGGAATTCATATTTCCAATTGATTTCACCGTCCTTGAAACACAACCTGTAAACAATCTTACGAGCCAAATTCCTTTGATTTTAGGACGACCCTTCTTGGCCACATTGAATGCTTTAATCAATTGTCAAAATGGTTCAAAGAAAATTTCTTTTGATAACATGACCATAGATCTCAACATCTTCAATTTAGAAAATCAATCAAATGAAACACTTGACCAGACTTTGGAAGTTAGTGTTATTCATGAAAACTTTGAAAAGGAGACAATTGACCTTAATAACGAACATGAGGTAGTATACGAACAATTGTTTTAAGATGTTCTGAACGAGATCGAAGACACACTTCCCTTCGAACCTCTCACTTTTGAGTCTGAAACTCAACCGATTTCTTTGATTGAGCAACCTCATAGGTTAAAGCTCAAACCTTTTGCTTCTCACCTTAACTACGCATACTTATGTGAAAACAACACTTTCCCCATCATTATTTATATCGAGCTTTCTCTTGACCAAGAAGCGTCTCTTCTTTCAATTTTTTCGAAAAACAAAGAAGCGACTGGGTGCTTCATTACCGACATTAAGGGAATTAGGGTTGCAATTGTTCAACATCGCATTCATTTAATTGACGAAGCCAAACCCACTCGTGATGCACAACAAAGGATTAACCCTATAAACAAAGGTGAGGTTCAAGAAGAAATTCTTAAGCTCCTTGATAACGGTATCATATATTCCATCTCTGATAGTTCGTGGGTTAGCCCAATTCATGCCATGCCTAAAAATTCGGTATCACCGTTATCACGAATGACGCTAACGAACTCATTCCAACTCGTACTCAAACTTGTTGGCGTGTTTGCATTGATTATCAAAAATGAAATGCTGTAATACGTAAAGATCATTTCCCTCTTCCTTTCATCGACCAATTGCTTGAACGATTAGCCGACCAAGAATTCTATTTTTTATTGATGGTTATTTCGGTTATAACCAATTTCCAGTCACTCCCGAAGATCAAGAAAAAATGACTTTCACATGTCCTTTCGAAACCATTGCTTATCGACATATGTCATTCGGCCTTTCTAATTCCCTTTCCAACGATGCATGGTTGGCATCTTTTCTGACATGATCAAACGTTTTCTAGAAGTTTTTATGGACGATTTCTCTATCTTTGGAGATTCATTTTCCGAGTGCTTACACCATCTCGAGTTGGTTCTAAATTGTTGTAAAGAGAAACATTCAACTTTAATTTGGGAAAAATGCCCCTTTATGGTCAAACAGGGTATAGTCCTCGGACATGTCATTTTAAATAAGGGCATTGAGGTAGATAAAGCAAAAGTCGATGTTATTTCAAATCTGCCAATTCCCAAATCCTTTAAGGACATTCGATCATACCTAGGACATGCTGGCTTTTATCGGCGCTTGTAAAGGACTTTAACAAAATTGCTCGACCTTTGACTACTCTTTTGGGAAAAGATATTCCTTTCGATTTCAATTCTTATTGTGTCTCTTCTTTTGAACGTCTTAAAAATGAACTCATTTCTGCTCCAATCATTCGCTCGCCCAATTAGGATCTTTCTTTTGAAATAATGTGTGATGCTTCTAATTTTGTAGTTGGTGTTGTCCTAGGACAACGCATCAATAAAATCATCCACATCACCTACTACGCTAGTATGATTTTGAACGATGCTCAACTTAACTACACAACCATCGAAAAAGAGCTTCAAGCAGTCTTTTTACACTAGAAAAGTCTTGATCTTATTTCATAGGCTCACAGATCATGATTTACACTGACCATTCTGCTCTTAGGTACATTTTTGCTAAAAATAATGCTAAGTCTCGTTTGATTCGTTGGATCCTTTTACTCCAGGAATTTGATATTATAATCAAAAATAAAAAAAGGTTCCGATAATGTCATAGCCGATCACTTGTCTCGTCTTCCAAACTCACCATCTTCTTTGCCTATCAATGAGAACTTTCCCAATAAACAACTCTTTTTAGTTTCCATCGATCCGTGGTTTGCTGATATAGTGATCTATTTAGTCACTAAGGAAACTCCTTCATTTTGGTCTAAACAAGATAAATAAAATTTCTATCCCAAGTGAAATATTTCTATTAGGACGATCCATACTTGTTTAAGTATTGTTCCAACCAAATCACTCGACGATGCGTCCTGGATAGCAAAATTAAGAGTGTTCTTTCGTTCTGTCATGACCAAGTGTGTGGTGGACATTTCAGTCCTAAGAAAACTACGGAAAAGTGGCCCAATGTGGTTTTTATTGGCCTGTACTTTTCAAGGATGCGTTCGAGTTTTGTAAAGCATGCGATCATTGTCAAATGTTAGGAAAAATCTCTCGACGAAACATGATGCCTTTGACCCCCATCCTTATGATCGAAATCTTTGACGTTTGGGAATTGACTTTATGGGACCTTTTCCTAACTCTTTTGGAAATCTTTATATTCTTCTTACCATCGATTATGTTTCTAAATAGGTCGAAGCCATCTCATGTAAAACAAATGACCACAAAGTTGTTGTGAAATTCATAAAAGAAAACATCTTTTCGAGATTCGGAATGCCTCACATAATAATAAGTGATAACCGAACACACTTTTGTAATCGATCATTTGAAACTTTAATGAAGAAATATTCGATAACCCACAAGTTATCCACTCCCTATCATCCTCAAACTTGTGGTCAAGTCGAAGTTTCAAATCATCAAATCAAATAAAATTTGGAGAAAACTGTTAATAAAAATCGAAAAGATTGGTCTTAGAAACTGACAGATGCGCTTTTGGCTTATAGAGCCGCTTTTAAAACTAATCTTGGAATGTCCCCTTTCCGCTTAGTATATGGTAAAGCGTGTTACTTACCAGTCGAACTTGAACATAAAGTGTTATGGGCAATAAGGATTATAAATTTCAATCTTGAAAAGGCTGGCGAAAATAGAAAATTGCAACTCAATGAATTAGAAGTGATGAGGAACGATGCGTATAAAAACTCAAAAACTTATAAGGAAAAAACCAAAGTTTTTCATGACAAGTCAATCCTAAGAAAAACGATTTTGCCAAATCAAAGGGTTCTTTTGTATGACTCACGACTTCATTTAATCCCTGGAAAATTAAAATCAAGATGATTCGGACCATATGTGGTACGTACTGTTTTTCCACACGGTGCCATAGAAATAGCAAACTCTAGGGATGGATCGCTTTTTAAAGTCAATGGTAATCGTTTATAACCATACTTGGAATTGGCAAATGATCGAGAGGAGGAGCTCACGATTCTTCATGAGCCACACCACGTCTAGTAAGGAATTTTAGCCCTCTCTTGTAAATATGTATATATTTTTCTCCTTTGTACTCATTATATCATGCATTGATTGTGGGGACATAGTCAAAATCAAGTGTGGGAGGGGGGAGGAGGGAGTCTCATGTTTATTTTGATTTTACATAATTTTATTTTTGCATTTTTCTTTCCCTTTCTTTCAAAAATAAAATAAAAATAAATTTGCATATCAATTTACCTTTGAATAGGAACGATAAAGTAAGCATGCTATTTTGGTCATTAGACTGAAATTTTTGGAAAATTACTCATCTCAAAAAATAATAAAAAGAAAAGTTTGAATTACAAGCAACTATGGTGTAACTAGTATATAGGGAGATTCATAGGTGATGGTTATGAAGTTATTCTAAATTGTAGTCTTTGTTTAAAAAGTGGTTGATTTAAAGTACACGCATTAACATTTTTAATCTTTAAAGTTAAATGGTGCTAAGATGATTTTGCATAACTCTCTCTTCTCCTTTCAAAAAAATTCAAGAGAAAAAAATAGCACCTAGAGTCATGTGTCCACACATAAGTATGTACACTCACCATGCTCTGTACTCTTCTTACGTAAGCCCAAAAGGCAGTGCATGAACGGTATATCTGGCCTTAGTTTTCTAACTTAGGTGTATGTAAATAAAAATTAAAAGTAATAAACACCTAGAGTCAAGTGTACACACCTAGGTGTGGATACTCCACATGCTCTGTACTCTTCTCACGTAAGCCCGAAAGGCAATGCATGAATGGTATATCTAGCCTTAGTTTTCCGGGTTAGGTGTATGTAAATAATAATAATGTTAATATTTTTTCAAATAAAGAGAGAGTAAGCAATTGAAATCCAAGCATTATCCCGACTTTACTGATTTGACTTGTTATACACATAGAAATGAAGATACCACTTTTCAAACTCTTACAATCGATTAGAGAATTTATTACATAGCTGCACTCTGTTATCAGCCAAAATAACTAGCTAAAATAGAGTTGAAATGTAATGAAAACTTTATTTTTATTGAAAGTTTTGATTAGTAAAAAAACTGAAATTTCTTAAAAATGACCAAGACTTATATATATTACTATTTTGTATCAATTTAAAAGTAAATTCTTCATTTTGTAAATAAAAACTTGAATTCATATCTTTGTAAATAAAACTTGCATTAGGAACTTTGCATATCGCATTTGAATTTTGTGGGTAGTATCCGCTGAAAACCCTCACGAGACAACACTCGTCCTACTAAGGAACATCTAGAGGTTTAACGTCTTGCTGCATGCGCTTAATGCAATCGTATTTCCTACGAAAGTGGATTTATCTTAGTTTTAGTTTATTCGAGGACGAATAAAAAGATAAGTGTGGAGGTATTTGATGTGCATGTAAAAATGTATACTTTTACTCTCATTTTATTCTTCTTTTATTTAAATAAATGACATATTAGGGTGTTTTAACATGTTTAAAACAAAATATAAAAATGCTTTCAAATCATCATTCACTAATCTACATTTGGACAAAATGGTAATTTTGTGTGAATTAATTTAGAGAAAATTTATTTGCTCATTTTATTTTATTTTGTAGTAAATTGAGTGCAAATTGGAAGTGGCTTAATGGACATATGCATGCACAAGTAGTGAAAGCCAAAAGAATAAAGAAAAGAAAGAAGTCATGCAACATGAAGGAGCACATCTACTCAGTAAGTAATGGACTAACATTAAAAGAAAAAGCACATGTTAGTGGAAATTAATTAATTCCTTAATGATTACTTGAAGGCTACATAAAGCAAAGGGCAATTTTGGTAGTTTTCTAAAAGATATTAGAGTTTTAGAACATGTATAAATAACCCTCTTATGTTCATGTAATGGATATTCTTCTTCTCTTTTTAATGTATAGAGTTGCAACAAAAAATTAGAAATAAAGCTTCTCTTTAACTTTCTTTCTATGTTTTTTATTTCATGCTCTTTTATGTTATTTTTATTACATGCTCTCTTTTATTTCATGTTAGTAGATTAGATTTATTTTCATACAAGTTAGTTAGCTCTTATTCTCTTTACTTGATTTTTCTTTTGTTCTTTTGTTTATGTTGAAAGTAATTTATGTTAATATGTATTCAAATATGAGAAGCTAAACCCCTTCAATTTAGGGATAATGAAGCTCTGATGAATCATATAAAAATAACATAATGATTTCATTTATGACCTCTCACTACATCTTAACAACCATTTTGTAACACTTATTTTTTTCAATTGCCAACACTTATTTGTGTTGTAGATTAGTCACAACAATATGCGTTGCTATGCTAGAAATGTGTGACTCAACATAACATTTATAAATTTTTTTTTTCAACACTTATTTGCGTTGGAAAATCTAGTTAAGCTGAAATTAAGTGAATTTTGCTGGGGCAAAAAAGTAAATGAGCGATTATTTTCGTCTGTAGCCCTAATCCCCTTCTCAATGTTTATTCCTTCAACCATCAGTCGCTTCTTAATCCTTCAACAATCAAGGATTATTTTCGTAGAGGCTTGGTTTACTTCAGGGAATCGCGAGCGATATCATTCAATTTCAACTTCAGACTTTAGGGGGGAATCGCGACTTAAGGGAATCGCGATATCACTCGATTTCGACTTCTAAGAATCGCCTCGATTTCAACTTCTGAGTATCGCCTCGATTTCGACATCTGAGAATCGCGATATCAGGCTATTCGATTTCGACTTTAGGGAATCACGATATTAGGCTATTAGATTTTGATTTCAAAGGTGATTTTCATTCTTGAACCTGATATATTGATAGACTGAACAAGATTGATTTTTAAGGTGATAGACTTCACCTGATATTTTGATAGACTTTAGGGAATCGCGACTTAAGGTGATTTCAAAGGCAAACGATATTACTTTGTTCAACTTCGGGTAATTTTTTAATTCATTTACTATTTAATTCAATATCTAGTTTCCATGAGTTATTTATTACTTTATTCATTGATTGATTTTTTCCTTCTACCCAATTAATTGATTTAGTAGTATTCATTTTATTTTTTAAAA
Organism: Allium fistulosum; assembly: GCA_030737815.1. NCBI lineage: Eukaryota > Viridiplantae > Streptophyta > Magnoliopsida > Asparagales > Amaryllidaceae > Allium > Allium fistulosum. Next base: position 1,182,978,626 of record CM060904.1, on the reverse strand, counting down.
TTGTTTTAATAAAATGTAGGTTGTTCATATATTTGTGATACTATTTAGAAAATATTTTTTTTAAATTGATTAAGTAGTATTCATTCTATTTTTGGTTGAAGACATATAAGCATAAACGAATTTAGAGCATTGATAACTTCCTATAAGCCATTTAATTATTGATTTTTACTAATTTTCAATAGCATGGTTGTGCAACAAACTTTCAAGTTTGAAGAGTTTGCTTTTATAACTTTGTACCACATTTAAGTCAGAGGGATTTTGAAGCATTTTCGAGTACAAATCATTGTTTTCACCTCCCATTTTATCTATCAAATCCTGTAAACTATCTCCGCCTTTATTCCATTCCATTAACCACCTTTTAACCCGCTTTAACTTGCTTAGAAAAATAACTAGGGGATTACCCTCAATTGTGAGACAACATGCATTACCTATGATATTAGCATATCCATTGAATTAAGACCAAATATTATTGTATCTAAACGAAATGCTCCTAGTCTCTTTATGGTAACTTGATATATTGATCAAGATATGACAATAATCACTTGTTGAGTGGTTTATAACAAGAGCAATAGAGTTAGGAAACTATACCAAAAATACAGCATTAAAGAACACTCTGTCAATTTTTGCTATGAATAAAGTAGTCGTTTTTCCCTATCCATTTGAAGTAGTTACTACTATAATTCATTTCATTCAAGCCTGCAGTAACCATGGTGTTACAGAGTTCCTCATCTGCATTCATTGCTGAGTTATTTTGACCAGCTTTATCTGAATTATAAAGCACACCATTAAAATCTCCTGCTATAAGCCATGGATGGCTTAAAATTATTTCCAGTTTGTTTAATATAATCCCACAATTTGCATCTGTTCATTTGAGTATATTGGTTATAAATACAAATAAAACCATACTCATACCCTCACTATTTTGAATGAGAGATAAAATATATTGTCCATCACTTGAGGATGTGTTAACTTGCCATATACGGGTTCTGTATCTCATATTATACGCTTAACCATATATACATAATTGTACACCCATTTCAAGTTTGGATTAATGCTCTTAACTGAAGTATCAACATTATAAATATCTAGTTTATGTTCTATTAGCACAGTACTAAATGGTCTGAACCTATTGATATGCTCTATAATGTCATAATTTCTTGTTGGGGAGTTTAATCCGCTCACGTTTCATACGAGTAACGACATTTATAAATTGTTAGCTAACGTTCCCTCATTTTTTAAGCTGCTAGTAGGGGGTCTGATTCTACTCTTTTTTTTATTTCCTAACTTTGATTTTAATATATGGTACTATATTTGAACTTAAACTACTTTCAATAGCACCATTTGTAACCGTAAATTTGAACTCAAGAGGAGCATCCTCTAATGTTGTTTTTTCTAGTATGTTATTTCATGATATTTGTGCAGTTTTATTTCATGATATTTATGTAGTTTTATTGTTATGTTGAAGCTATTTGATTCACTTTTTGTTAAGTATTCAGCAGTACTATGCAATAATAATAGTCGACTAACACTGCAGTTTAAAATATATTTTGTGCACCTCACTTTACTGACTAAAAATATGGTTAATATGAGAATATAATCAACTCATCCATATATCAACAAAAAAAGGATATTAACTTACCAAAAAATGTCATCCTAGCCTAAAATTTATAGCTTACTGAAAGCTCTTTCATTTAAGATTGAACCCATTTGAAATTTTCCCCAAACCATTTTAATTTCAAATTACATTTTCAAACAAGATTTTGCTAAACCATTTATTAAATGATCTTCTTTTTCCCGAAAAGCTAAGACATACCAAAATTAGATCAACTTTATGTAATCAACATAAAATAAACAATTCATTAATTGGAAAAAATTTCATTACTTCCCAAAATCTAAATTTGAAGTAATTTACCAAGAAAACTCATTTTGGAAGAGATAACTAATCTCTTCTATTATCAAAAGATTATTATTGATTATCCTAACAATAAATTTTGGAATATATATATATATATATATAAAGTTTAAAATCATTCTCACAATTAAAATGATTATACCACATGAATTGTTTATTTATCAAAAACAATTCAAATTCACATTTTCACTTATCACAAAATTAAATTTCCATCTAATTATCAACGTAAAACTAATTAAAGTTGACAATTAATTCAAATTTGTTTTCAATTTTTTTTTACAAATTCACACCAACCAATTTTTAAGATAGAGTTTTATATCCATCCTCTAGTATTACTCAAATAACTAAGTGTCAAAACAAACTTTTATAGTCATTATTAATAACTTGTACCAAAATATTCAATTAATATATTAATTTTTCAAACCAAAGTATTCTTTTACTTTAAATACATCATTTTATTAATCAAAGCATCAAATGATATTTTCTTCTAATTAAGACATCCCCTTAATTAGAATTATTCACTTTACTTAGCCAAATTACCATATTCAATTTCACAAATCTCAAATAATATAAGGGTATTGCCTCGCCATTGATTTATAGTGAATGAACCCATCGATTGGCTGTAGAGTTGATCAAATGATCAAACTGCCTCGCCAATCATCCAACACTCACTATGGTTCAATGGATTCATTAAACATTTAAAATAAAATTAATACTCCACCATATTAATTATTTCCAAACTTTACTTATTAAAACTCAATTTACTATGTCTGACTGTCTCATCACAGCATTTAGGAAATTCCTATCGATAACGTTGGCCAAACGCATTGATCAGAATTCTTAAAGCACTAGACGGACAACCCAACACAAAATTCATTTTCTTTAAAAAGAAAATACCTCATATATAATACTCAAAATATTCTTTGTTTTTCCCAAAAACAAAAATCCAATTTCTCTTAGAAACATATCTTCAATTTTTGAAAAATTTGAAAACACAATTTATTACTTATTCTCAAAATCAAGGAACACAAATAGAGCTCACCGAGATATTCCCCGAATACTCGATCCTCAAGATTGATGGAATACTCTGGAGTGTTCATTATTTTGAATGGTATAACGAACCACTCACAAGACTCATAACGAGTGCGGAATGCGGTAAGAGTAACGCTAGCCTCCGCGACTCGTAGCTCATGAAAAATCGGTGTAGGGTCAAGCTGAGGAATGACCCTAGCACCACTTAATAGATTAAAAGAGAGAAATGAGATATAAAAGTAAGGGTAAAATACCTCCTCGAATGAGGAGAAGTAACATTAACAACAAATCATTACTTCGAGTGAAGTAATACCACAAGTATATCAATAATTAAGTATCCAAAGAGGATATTTCAAAAGAGGTAAGAATGGAAATATCAAATAAATTCAATGAATCACCTCATTCCCTTATTGGACACCCTTGTGGAAGGATGACCTAAAGGCTAAGAATAGGAAAAGAGTCAATACAATACTCGATTACCCGACTGAGTGTCATACCCGAACGAACTCATAGAAATCAACAAAGTCACAATGACTGGAATTCAAGATATATCATCAACTTCTTGAAACTCAAGAGTGAATACAGAGACTTCAGAATCATCATTAACATTCTAAAGAACAAGAAACAACAAATGAACAGAATTAGGATACCTAAATATAGGATCCTTTAAAACAAAACGTGGTTCGACAAAGTACAAGCCACTCCATCTCAAATCACTCCAAATTCTAGATAGAAACTCTAGATAGAAAATATCGTGCTAATCCGCACGAAAAGATAAACTACGTAGGACAATCTCAAAAATTCACATACTTCATGTCAAATATTGCGGATCCCCTCAATAAGATTCGCAATTCTCAAAGATATCACAAGATAAACATCAAAGATCCTCAACACACTCCTTCGATACAGATGAGTGTCAAGCACCCGTATCGAAGAGGACTCAAATGGAATAATCCCAATGGGTTACTCCTAAGATAAGGCATCATAAATAATTATGGAATACTATGGAATAAACATATCCCTAGACATATCCCAAACTTATCTACTCTAAAGAATCAAGCGAAAGCTAAGGACACAAAGATTAAGGGATTTGTAACACTCGTACTATATTTGGATGTATCGTTATATATGCTTTTGTTCTGTGTTTATCATATTTTGTTCTGAATCCAGCTCTGATACCAAACTGTGACGTCCGAACCCGAGACCCACATTAACAAAGAGAATTACTTAGTAATTCTGTCTACTAATGCGGAAATAGGGCTGGATAGGAGTGACCATCCATAGCCTTGTCTTAAATATCTATTGGATATGTCGACAAATGCTATATATATTTTTTCCTAACTCAAGTGGATCGACATATCCAATAAATACTTAATACAAAACTATAGGTAGCTAACGGATATGTCAGAACAAAATACAATAACCAAATGAACATCGCATCACAGAACAGCAACAGATATACACACACACATATATAATGATACATCTCAATACAATACAAATGATACATTAAAGTGGTAAGACGACCACTCTATATACACAAATCAAATGAATATACAACTCAGAATACAACTCTAAAAAGATTATAATCACAAATAGTGATAAGTAGAAATCCATGCAGAAGTTTCAAGGCAATTCTAAGTCCAAAGGTATAAGCTTAACCAGAAACAAACTCGGTCTGACCCAAGTAGAAAATACGTGGGTCAGTCTGGCTAAACATCAGTTTAATAAGGATAATAGATAAGGTGAAGCATAACGAAGGGTGGAGTACCCTCTCATACAAGAGAAAGCCCTACCAAGAACATGATACCCCTTTATTTAAGAAAGGGATGATCATTCTTCTTGAATAAGAAGAAATAATAAGAAGTATAAGTTCATATCTCAAGTGGACTAATAACACTTAAGAATATGAAATCTCTAGGAAGAAATTCTAATGATAAAACTCAATTAAACACCATATTTTCCTCATATCATCGTCGAAATCTCTAAAATAAAAATAACGGTTTTGATGAACCATATCTCTTAAACAGGAGAAACATCAATACAAACTCTCGCCAAAATGGCAAACATAAAACATTCTCAAATAGGATAATCCCAAAACTCAAATATGCCTCATCTCATCGGCATAAACCAAATCTTAGAATGCCATGGAATGACAATAAAAATCTCAAATATAGAAGAATCTCCAAGCTCAATTATACCTCATCTCATCGGTATAAATGTATATAAATCTCAAACCCAACTCGCAAAAATGGCAAAACCCATAATATCCTACAAAATCATGAAATCATCAAACTCATAACTCAAGGGACTCAATAGGAGTTCAAAACATCATAAATAAAATCACTATATATATAACATCTCATATAGTGCTAGGCTATCGATGTAATAAAACATCTTAAAAATGGTAAAATCATATTAAAACAGAAAACTCAGAAAACCCGGATTGGCCAGATCCTCGATTGCATGCCGAAGCAATGCTGCACGTGCCACCTCTTTCCAGTACTGTATAATAGGTACCTCTTTCTTAGTGACCGAAGTCACATAAACATCGTGACAACTGCAGTCATAATATATCGTGGCGACCGAAGTCGTAAAACATCGTGACGACCGAGGTCATAGAACATCATGACGACCGAAGTCGTAGAACATCGTAATGACCCAAAGGTCTACAATACTGGCATACATCGTGAATGGGTCACAAACTCACAGATAGGAACCCGAAAAGTGGTAACGTGCGTCCCATACCACATGTTCTCACTAAACGGTTTACTAACCGCTAGTCGATGCCAGACTAGAAATCATCATAAAATCATAAATCTCAAAGAATCGTAACTCGCCTTGTCTTATTGGCAAGTATCAAAACATCATAACTTGTCTCATCTCATCGACAAGTAAAAGCATCGTGATGGTTTTCATAAACCATAATTCTCTAAAAGGAAATCTCAAGACTTGCCTCTTCTCATCGGCAAGTATAAAAACATCGTGGCGGTTCTCATCGACTATACTCCTAGAACAGGAGATCTCGAACCATAAAACTCACCAAATATTGGCCATCCTAGACAATTCCTATAAATAGGAATTATAAAACTCAAAATACGCCATAAAACGGCAAAACAACTCAGAATCGATAACCTATAATAGCTTTGATCGTACAAGTCCGGAATTGGCCGAAACAGTAAACGCAAGTGTCCCATACCTCGTGTTTTACTAAATCATTTAATTCTCTTTCTCATACGTTCGAATAGTGCAAAAATGTGTATTTTATATTTAAAATAATTTATTAGAGAAAACTAGCTTTTAAAACTATTTTCCCAAAATAATTATTGAAACCAATATTTGAAATTCCTTTATTATAGGAATTAAATAGATTTTATATCTAAAAATGATTTTAAAATAATATATAATAATAATAATTTGAAATGCCCATTTATTTCAAAAAGATTTGGAGAATACCGTGCTTGAAAATAATGAAAAACAAAAAAGATATCTCAAAACCGATAATTCGAATTCAATTTAAATTCAACTCAAAATCAATTCAAATTTGAATTTCAAATTCCCAAAATTTAGCTAGCCTATTGATAGGCATCATATCTCTCAAAACATCATAAAAACATCATCAAAATCGAGTGAAAGAGAGAGCAACAATAGCTAGAACATGCACAAAACAAGGGAGGAAAAGAGCAACATAAGGCAGCACACAGGTCGACAACATTGTCGACCAATAGGTCGACCATTCATCCCACCAGGTCGACCGTATGGTCGACCTCCTTAGGTCAATGGTCGACCGCTAGGTCGACATGCCTATCGACCTAGCCTACGTACTTTCCAAGCTAAGATTTGCAGCTTCGTTCTGATTTTCCAACGTGATTTCCAAATAGCAAACAATGATAAAAGGCTATGAAATTTTGCAAATCTCTACTACTACATCTAAACTACAATCCGGAACAATTCCGGCAACAATTCAACAAGGATTCAAGAAGATATAATTACTCAAAGGAGCAATAGAAACAAGATTTAACTGTATACGAAATCCTAGCAGAATAAGTTTACAGTAAAATAATTTCTTCCAGATCTTTGCTTCAGCAGCCAAGTTTTAACTAGAATTGTGAGTTATTCAACTCACCTGCTGTTGCAAAGCAAAAACTTGAATTTATGCAGAAAGTTTGAGGCTTTGAGGAGATAAGAGCTTCCAATAACCTGTAAAACTCAAAAACAGTACATGCACGAAGAAAATGACAGTAAATTAGAAAACCATTTTTCTAAAATTGAGAATTGATGAAACTATAGAGTTTGGAGATTGATTACCCTTTGATTTTTTACTCTAACTTGAAAAAAGATTTCAGTTTGCATTGAAGAATTTGAAGAAAAGTGTGGATTTTGCAATATTGAGAAGGTGGGTGTACTATAAATCTATTTCCAAAAAAGAAGAAGAAGGAGAATAATCGTAAACAAAATTAAAATGGCGTCTTTGTTCACTGCTACTCGTTTTCAACCATCCTCTTCTTCTAATCTGAATCCCAAATCCAAATCTTTTTCGCATGATTCATTCTTCATCTCAGATCGCGATTCCTTGCATCGCTCTTATGCCCAAATCGTTAAAGAGGGATTACCAAGATCTTGGAATCGACATGGGTCCAAAAACTGGGCGGTTAAGAAAGGATAAAAATTGTGCTTTAGATGTGGAGATCGCGATCATATTGCTTATCAATGTAGAGATCCAGTCAGGTGTTTCGCTTGTGGAAAGTGTGGCCATAAGAGATTTTCTTGCCCAAGGTTATTTGATCCTTCCTCTGGAGCTCAAGAACTTATCGAAAGTGGCAATTTGGGTTTTAAGGAACATTCTTGCTGGATGAAATCGAAGATTATAGATTCAGGGCCGCAATTCATAGATCACGGTTTTCAATTTACGTTAAAATGTATGCTGATCAAAGGCATCCCACTTGATAATCTTTGGCAAAAGAGGAATGAAGGAATTCAACTTTTAGAAGATCTTTTTACTCATTTCGACATGATAAATTCACCGAACATTGGAAAGGGATACAGGGAGAGGTTTGGCGATCCAAAAGATTATTTTGGTAATCCAGAGGTCTTGCTAAAAAAGTCAGACGATAAAGGTGAGTTAACTTATGTCTTTCTTGATTATAAAGGAAATCTAACCTACGAATTATCTGCTAATGCTAAAGAGGAAGAGTTTATCGATTTTGATCCTATGTTAATGGATTGCACTATTATTCAATATTCATTGGATTCCAATGTTTCTGTGGTTAATAAGAAGAAGAATTCTTCGGGTTCTGTATTGGACAATCTGGGTAAAGGCAATGTTTATGAATTATCCAATGGATTTAATCGAGTTAAAGGCTACAGACCAAATTCCCAGAAAATGGGCAATTACGAGATCAAGACTGATAATAGATTCAATTATCTAGCAGTTGATGACAAAGAGGATAATGATTTTGGATTGGAGTTCTCTGATATTATAATTGATAGCTGTAATTCATCCTGTAATTCAGATTCTAAGTTTAATGTTATGGGAAGCAATTCTGAGATATCATTGATCGATGGTTCATCTGAAAAACTAGACGAAGTGACCATACTTCATAACAGAGAGGTATTTGATGGTTTTCTGTTATCATCATCACCAATTAACGTAGATATGATATTCGAGAAGGATTTACTCAAGAATCTGGTCAGCTCTGTTGTACCTGTCGATGTGCACGCATGTGTCAGTATACTTGGTGAGCAAATTTCTCAGTGTATACCTTAAGCTTCAACTAATTTAGACGAGAACAGTAATGTCATTAATAATGATTATATTGATAATGGTATTGAAATCGATAACTTGTCTATTGAGGGGATGGATAGTTTAGAAGAGGAAACTGTCTTGTTCAGAGAGGAGATTGTATATCTTGATACAAATAAGTTTGTTACTCAAAATTTATATGAAGGGGTGGATATTTCTGCTAATATAGATTCAGGAAAATATATTAATTCTGTGGATAGATTTTCAAATGGGCTGGTTGATGTTAAAGCTTTTGGTCTTAATTCTAAGATAAATGAAGGAATATCAAAGGGGCTGGCTGATGTTGTTCCTGGCCTTAATTCAGAAGTTAATTGTGATGTAGGGTATGTTAACAAATTAATTCATGGTTTGGTTTTAAATAAGAAGGAGAGTGGCACCAGTTTAATTCCCTATTCCTCATTGTCGAAGAGAGGTAAACGAAAGAAATCGGTAGTTTCTAGTGGATCTGTTCGTCGAAGTGCCAGGATACGCAGCTGTCAGTCTCCGTCTATGGGTGAGCTACCTGGATCGAGTGCCATGAGTGGCGCTAAGAATCTAGGCCCAGGGTCTGATGTTGATGTTGAAGTGGAGGGTGCTAAGATATCAATTGTAGAAGGTCGTCATTTGAAAAGCACGACTGTTTTAATTTGTGAAGATGATGTTTTGGCGACAGGTGATGATATTCAGAAAGTAATGGAGGCTGTAAGCTCTGTTATACATAAGAATAAAGATGATGGTGCGGTAGTTTGTGATTCTATTTGTAAAGTCAATGTAGATGGGGATTTCGTTAACTTGTTTGTGAGTAATTCGTTTAGTTCAGAAGATATATTGTCTGTGTTGCAGGAGGGGCCGTGAGGAGGCTGTCCTTAGTAGGTTCTGTAGATCTTCATGATGATTCTGTGTGGAGCTCTAAAAATTTTCCCATTGCCACTGTCTCTTTTAATTCTAAGGCTGATGTTAAATTGGTTAATAGTGATTTGGATGAGGAAAATTTGGGTGATGTTAAGTATGATGTGTGTTCTTCTTTGACCGGGGATGTAGATTCCGATCGAGCTATCTATTATTGGATAAGGGGTATTAGATTTGTCATGTATTGTTGTCTTGTGGCTATAGGTAAATTTCCTCGTTCTTCTGCTCATGCAAGAGAATTAATTCGTGAAGCCAAATTGAAGAAAAGGAATAAAATGAGATTTTCAGCTAATAATATTAGGAGAAGTCCTCGTTTAAATCGTAAAGTCTTTTAGTCTTTTGGCTACCCGTTGTCGTGTTTTTGGGGGTTTTATTGTGATTTTTGTTGTTCTGGAATTAGTCTGTGGTTTGCATAGATGATGTTTTTTGAGATGTTTCAGCTTAGTTGTTGAGGTTGCGGTTGCGGTTGCGAAAGTTTTTTCAGTTGGCTGCTGCTCTTTTGGCGTCGCTACTGGTCTTGGTATCTGGATAGTGTTGTCTCTTTAGGGTTGGTTTTTAGTTTCTTAGGATTTTTGGGAGGGTTTGTTTTTTTTGTATGGGGGGTTCTCTTGCTACTTGCCAGGATTGTTGGCAGCTCCTTTACTACTGTTGTTATATATATGTGATTGTGTGCTCCCCTCTCCTGTAGAGGATCACACATTTTTCTCAAAAAAGAAGAAGAAGAAGGAAGAGTATAAAGAATGAACGTACTGTAATCTTTTCCCTCTTTTTCTCAAACCAGTTTAAGAGCTAATGGGCTTAATGGATCCAAACATAAAAAGAAATTAGCATGGCCTAATTTTAATAAACAACACTTATATTAAAAGGCTATATATATACACTAATTTACAAACAATATTGCATTTTTCTTCATATTTACACACAAGAAAAATATGAAAACTTGTATACATACAAAATAAATCATTTTACACTAAATGAAAAGATTAATTTATATTTTTAAAACATTATTATTATTAAAATCCTTAATTTATAAAAATGTGCTATTTACTCAAATAAATGAATAAAACATTGCTTTTAACTTCTAAAATTCCACAAAAATCATTTTCTCACATAGAAAAATATTTCAAACCATTTCAAAACTTAATTTATAGCCAAAACATATTTTAAAACTAATTTCCATCTTTTAAAATCAAATACTCCTTTTAAAAATTACTAAAAGAAGTAATTGGGAAATAATTGATATAATTATTGCAATATCTCTATTTTAAAACCATATTCCATTTATTATCAACCCAAACAAAATAAAATAAAGTTCTAAACTTTATTTTCACAATTTTAATCCCAAAATTCTTTGTTTATTTCAAATAAACAATATAAAACTACAATTTATTTTAATTCACAATATTAGATTATAACTACCGTTATTATTTAATTTAAATAGGTAATCTCCAAACCAGGGCTGTTACAAAATTCTACTTCACCAGGTCTCAATTACAACTAAAATTCGAGAAAATCGATTGAGAAAGTAAGCTTGATGGGATGTTCTTTTATTCTTCCCATTTGTTTCCATTATATATCCATTTGATTTGCTTGTTTATCTCCTTTTCCATTTTTTGATGTGGGATAATACTTATCTGACATATGTATTCTTTTGCTTAATTTGTTCTTAATAACTATGTTTGCTTTTATCTATCAAACTAATTTATTGCCTGTACCTACCTCCACCATACTTAGACTGTACCCTAATGCATTTGTTTTAAGTACATAAAAGTATTTATGGAACTAAAATGCATCAATTTATATTGTGTTTTTCTTAATATGCACTTCTAAATGAACTGTTACTTTGCAATTTTCTATTTAGTATAGGTTTCAACTTATGTTATATTAAATGCAGAGGCACTTCCGATAGTAAGAGAAGTTATTGTTGAGTAATTACACTACACCACTATGGCCTTTGTGCCTCAGTTTTAAAACTGAGGCCAAACTGAGGCAAGTACAAGTAGCCGCATTATATTCTCCTCTCAAGCAATGTCTTGAACTGATTATTAGGTAAAGAATATGAATTTTAAATGCTATCAAACATGTCAGTGGACAAATTCAAGTTCACTAAACTTTACTGATAAATAATATGAATTTTAAATGCTCTGTAGAACAGATTATTAGAAACATAGGATTATGATAAATTACTATTTACTCGTGCATGCCAAAGAATTCATGCATGTGTACTTTTTACACTTGTTTATGCTTAAATCGTTTTAATAATGAACAATATTTTTCTTTAATAGACCAAAGGGTAAAACTTTCTCTTTATGTCTAATTTAAGTTCAAGAGAGTGGATTAAAAATCCACATAGAAATACTGAAGAATATAAGCAAGGCATTTGAGACTTCATGAGTTTTGTGAAGAACCACTCATCCCCTGATGCTAAACTATGACTTGCCCTTGTACTAAGTGCAGAAACTCTAAAAAGCCCTCATGGAAAACGTTAAGAAACACTTGATTATACATGGTATGGTTAAAATGTATAATAAGTGGTTTTTCCATGGAGAGATGAACAACAATAACACGGTGGTGAATCATGCACAAAATATTATTCCAGAGCCTCATATCGAAGATCAAATTCAAATCGACCATTGCGTAGAGGGAGCTCTTAGAAATCTCATAGATGATGCTTTTGGAGTGCATAATATGCCACAAGCTAGCGGTGAAGAGGATGTTCAGCAGACAAATATAGGTAATTCTTGTTCTTTCCATGGAGAAAAGCACCAAGAATACACAAACAAAGCAAATGAGAAACTCCATTCTTCTTGCGAAGATGGGCTTGCAATGTTAGGTGTAATTATTGAGCTTTATAACCTTAAAAAAGAGTTTAATTGGTCGGTAAATAGTATGACCGAGTTATTGAAGCGATTAAAACGTTGGCTTCCAAAAGAAAATAATTTGCCTGACAAGTATCCCACGATGATGAAAATGTTAAAGGATTTGGGAATGGAGGTAAAGTACATACATGCATGTGAAAATTATTGCATATTATTTTGGAAAGACAATGTTGATGCAAAAGAATGTCCTCAATGTCATACAATAAGGTATAAAACTAAAAAACAGTGTTAGGAGAGGTCAAATGAACGAAGGAACCAAGAAAAGTTTTAAGATAGTTTCCTGTAATTCCAAGATTAACTAGATTGTACAGTATACCATGGACAGCTCATAAAATGCAATGGCATAAGAAAGCTAAACCCTCATGGAATTCCATGCGACATCCTATAGATTCAGCTGAATGGAGATCAGTCAAAAGTCGATGGCCAGAATTTGCTAGATAAGGATGCAATGTTTGGCTTGGAATTGCTACTAATGGGTTTAATCCAAATGGAGTTCTCTCCAATAGTTATAGTTTTTGGCCCGTTTATTTAATACCTTATAACCTACCCCCTTCGTTGTGTATGAAATCACAATTTCAAATGCCGAGTCTATTAATTCCTGGACCAAGAGCACCAAGTCAAGACATTGATGTATACTTGGAACCTCTTATAGATGAATTGAAGCATCTTTGGGTCAAAGGAGCGTCTATTTTTTATACAAATAAACAAGAAATTTTCAATATGAAAGTAATATTACTATGGAGAATCCATGATTTTCCAGCATTTGGTAACTTATCTGGTTATGTGACGCACGGTTTTAAGGCATGTCCTATTTGTGCTACCGAGACCAAATCAGAGCACATCGACAACAAGATCGTCTACCCAAAGTATATAAGGTTTTTAAAGGATGGTCATCCATATAGAGCATTTAAACACGGATGGTATAAGGATGTTGAATGCAACGAACCTCCAACTAGGTTAAAGGGCTCGTCTCTCTTAGAAAAGCTTGAGCATATCAAATATGTTTCTGGCAAACTACCACAAAGCAAGAAGAGGATGATTTCTAAAGCTTATGATAATGTAGATTGTTTTGTCGACAAGGATGAAAGACCGGCGTGGTATAAGAAGTCAATTTTGTTTGACTTAAACTATTGGAGCAGTCAAAAGTTCGTCATGCTATTAATGTGATGTACACGGAGAAAAATGTTGCTGAACACCTCATCAATTTTATGTTTGATAAAGGAAATCAATCTTCTAAATATGCATGGAATAAGATTCACAAGTTACAATGTTGTCAAGTTCTTAAAGATGCAAAACTTCCATCATGTCTTCCAACTAAGTTACACGGCCTTATATGTCTTCAACCACCCAGTTTGCAAATTAAAAAGACATATGATTATCATATTATTATCCAATATTTGTTCTCTATCATGGTTCAACATGCATATCCAAAGTGTCGTGAGTTAAGACGAGCTCTTTTACAAGTAAGCTTGTACTTCAACATAATATGTTCAAAAGTTCTAGTTCGGGAGCATGTGCAAGCTGCTAAAGATATGATTGCTGAAGCATTATGTGTCTTGGCACAATATCTTTCAATGCAATTTTTTGATATAAGCATCCGTTTGATGGTACATTTAGCTGATCAAACTCTACTTTGTGGTCCATCGAACTATATATGGATGTATCCATTTGAAAGGTAAAATATTGTTTTTGCATTCGAATTATTTCACCTAAGGGCTATGAAGTAACTGACTGGAAATATACATACTAATTTTTGTGTACTAGGGATATGAAGGATTGCAAAAACATACCTAGTAATAAAAGGTATATAGAGGGATCAATTTCTCAAGCATACCTTGTTTTAGAATCAGTTTGATATGCAATGGAATATATGCCAAACCCACGTAATGGAAATCATAGCTCTAAACAAGCATCCTTTTTAGATGAGAATGGTGATGATATATATGAGTGTTCCATCGTTGATGGTAAACCGTTAAAGTTATCTAGGATGCAACAATCGCAGATTCGATGAAGGATACTATTTAGAATTGATATACCAGAACGAGATGAATACTATAGGTTATACTTTTTTCACTTTTTCATATACTTGTAGCATATTTAGTCAAGCACATATAGATACATATATATATATATATGTATTTACCATAATATTTAATTTGTAGTGAATACTGTTTATCTTTAGAGGACGATCCTTATGGTAAAAGGAAAATTATCACAAAGGCAGAAGTAATAGTCCAATCTGAATTTATTGATTGGTTACACAAGAAGGTGTGCTACTTATACTCGAAAGTATTACGTTTCTTTTTCAACTGATGTTATTTTATTAATTTTTTTTAATTTGTAATAGTTAATGGAAGAAAAATACATGGACACAATGTTGTGGTTGTATATCAGTGTTCCAAAGTGGGAAGCCAAAACTTATCTCAAGTATAGAGTGAATGGCTACACATTCTCTCCTCAACATTATGATGATACCATTTCAACACAAGATAGCGGCGTCTACATGGATGCGATCACTACATTTGTTGCAAGTTCAAAAGACTAAATCCTATGGATGATGACACTACTTTGTATGGTGTTATTAAAGGGATCATGGAGGTTGATTACTATAATTATCAACATGTAGTATTCTATTGCGACTGGGTGAATGTTGGAGATAAGACAAATGGTTGCAAAGTTTGCCACGATGCCAATGTGCTGACGGTGAACTTGAAGAAGCTCAAGAATACTAATGGAGAATATGATGAACCTGCTATTCTCACGTCTGAAGCAAGTCAAGTATTTTACATAAAAAAACATGCAAAATCCCGATTGGTCCATTATTAGATGCTCTCCTAAATGCATGATGGATAACATAGACAATTATGAAATACCAACAACCTTTCAATCTATTTTGGAAGAACAACCAAACTTAGAACCATTATTGAAATATATTGAATAGAAATCAACTTATTGATTGGAACTATTTTGCCTATTTTGATCCATGCATTAACTCTTATTGATGTAATGTATGATTGTGTTGTGTTATGAGATATTTTGCTTGTTTTGATCCATGCATTAAATATTTAGATAGTTTGGGTGTTATTCACTTATGATAAAACACGACGTATGATATCCTTTTATTTGATGCCTTCCAAGTGTTATATTATACCATATTATTGTCTGCCTCTTTTTATGCAGATTTTCACTAAAATGACAAACAATTCCATCACCAATGCAAATTTTAAGTACAACAGAGAATATTGAACCTCATCCACCTAAAGGTAAAAAGCACTTTATAATGGTTGGTGTTGATGGTGCAAAGGGAGATGATGCGGCAAAATGGAGCTCACGTTGTGGTGATTTGATCCGTTGTCATATACCCATTGGCTATAAAGAATGGAGGAATGTAGAAGTCTTCTATAAGAATAAACTATGGGATGGACTTTTGGTATTTCAACACACTCTTATTTATGTATTTAATTGATTTTTTTTCAGTTTTAGAAAATGATCATGTTATTTATTCACCAATTAACTACTTAATTATATTTTCATTATCATCAAGTCATCATTAAGTTTAAATTATGGTTTATATGACCGTTTCATGATTTTTTTTCTCCCTTTCTTGTAATAGGAAGAATTTGACATGGATGTAGATCCTACCATAGCTCGTCCATTATTGGAGAAACATTTCCCACCATTTTATAGAACAATGACGTCATCATTACGAAAAAGTCTTCTTAAGGTTGATGGAACTATGATTCCTAAACGTGTTGCTATTGATAGATGTCCAAAGGATATTGATAAACTGTGGTGGGAAAAGTTTGTTGATATTGAGTATACCAATGAAAAGATGGAGCAATGTAAAAGAAATGCCAAAAACAAAGCAAAATGTCCGATCACTCATACTCTAGGAAGATAACCTTCCCATAGAGTGCACGATGAGATGCTATTGAAAATATCTTTTCTAAATAGTCGTTAATTATAAAATGTTATGCTAATTATGTGTTAACTTTGTTCTTTCTTCCAGGTCTTAGCAAACCTAGAATTTTTTTTTTCAAGAGTGATGATTTGGAAGGTTGGACAAAAAAGGAAATCTGGAGAAGTACTACCATATGCTGCAGAAACATATGTAAGTGTTTTGATTGCAACATTAAGTGTTTTGAGTGCATTTAATTTAAATCTCCTTGTGAAAATTATTCTTTTTTGTTTCTTAGTTAATTTTCTTTTGTTTCCATTTTATCTTAACTGAATGGCCTTTAGAGAGAAATAAAAGAGAGAAAAATAGCAAATCAATTTGTTAATCCACATTGCTTGAAAAAATATAGTGGATGTGCATATTAAAATCTAAGTGTGTATTAACTCACTGAACTTGGGAACACATATAAAATTACCCTAAATTATCGAAATCAAATGATAAAAAAAATAAAATCATCAATTACAAAGAAAAATAATAATATTGTAAAACATGCACTTGGACCCCTTGAAATTCCAAAATAGACTACAACATCTCAATGTTTTCATCTACCTGCAACCTTAAGCAATCATATCATGATGAGCTGATTGATATCATTAGATTTATGAGCTGAACAATTTCTTTATTGCTACATATATTATATACTTGCTCAAATGCTTATCCTAGCTTAGAAAAATAAAAATCCTAATAAGCCAAACTTATCAATATAAGAATGGTTCTTTATAATCATAAAAAGTTTCGTCTTTCGTCTTGGCTTGTTGAGCATCCATGAACAATTTTATATAATTGTTCTTATCAATTAATCAAATAATAGTCTCTGAGGATTGGACTCACGAATAGTCTATATAGTTTTTCTATACAATTTTAGTGCTTATATTTTCAAAGAAAAAATGGTGATAGATGTGTAACTGATAACAACGTATAAGATTTTGATTAAACTTTGCAATATTGAAATTTATTAGAAGTTGTAATAAGTCATAAATAGGGATACCAAAGTAATATTGAAATAAGCATTAACCATTGGGTGTATTTTTTTAAACATGTGTTCAAATCTTTGTTAAAAGTTTATTTTAGAATAGTAATGGTTAAGTTATGGAGAGATTTCATATTAAAGGTTTGTAGAAAAAATGACTAATATTCATTAATAAAATTAAGAGAAAAAACATTATGGTTGAGGAATTGATTGGCATCATTAAGTAAAGCAACTGTGTTTAGTAAGGCTACTGTCTGTATAAGCAGTAACAGAGCTTAAGAAGACAACCAAGTGAGACTTAGCAACGTCCAGCTAGTTAAAGTAAAAGACCATGACAGTATAACTAAATCAATCAGATATGAGGTAGAACAGAGTAGAAAATAGAATCGAGTAAGGTAAAAAAAATTCAAATCAAGTGGGATTCATATAATAAAAAACATAGAGGTAAAAAAATCTAGCCGTGGCATAGTACATAAATCATGTAGATCGAAAAGCAGAGTAAACACAAATAGAGATCGGTGGTGATGAAGAAAATGGAAACCGCATAAATAAAATTTAGGGGAGAAATAGAACATGTTATTTTCAATTGTATAAAATTCTAGTTAGTAATAGAACGATGGCTTCTTCTCATTCATATAAGCTTACAACTTTTTCATGGCATTTCATTTCTATAGCTTTTACAGAATAGTTTTATGGTATTAGAAACAGAAAACTAAAATGCCATTAGAATTTCGTTTTGTATTTGGAGATGAAGTACAGAAAGAGAATGCCAGATTTACTACATTATCCCAACTTTGAAACCTAGTATGCAAATGATAATTTAAGGATATCATTATTTTTGTCTAGGTTTTACAGATATCAATAAATAAAAATGACATTCAAAATTCTTACTTTCCTACAATAATTTCAACAGTATGTGACCAAGATAAAACATTTTCAAGCAATAAAAACTTGTTTTTCTGTAAAACCACATCAAAAAATTGCAATAATATGTCATTTTATAATTCATGGGAATAATTAAAAAAGTAATTAAAAAAAGTTGATAAATATTACAATAGGTAATCCTTAGGTAAAAGAAATTGAAGATCAGAAAATTGGGTATTTACGTGCTTTAAAATATACATCCGACTAAAAATATATGTGTTTGTACCAGAATTGGGCACAACACTCTTCAGATGTGTTTGAAGAGATAAAATGAAGAAAGTAAATGTAAAAAGAGATAGATCTAACAAACACACCAATCAACAGATAAGAAAAAATGCAGAAAACGCACAAATTTAGAGTGGTTCGGCGTATTGCTTACATCCACTATGAAATGATTGATGTTTATTGAATTTACCTTGCTGATTATAGGAGATTAAAATAGTACAACTGAAGTACAAAAGTGATTTCAGCAGAGTATCAGTGTAGAGAAGTCAAAAGTCCCTTTTCTGAAGGCATATGGCTGCTATTTATAGGCGCAGTCTGAAAATATCCGGCTTAGACCTCAGAATACTTCTTCTCACTTGTTGGTGGGCCCACTTGATCGATTCGAGGTCATTTGGGATCGGTCCCTGATCGATCACCACCTTATTCCTATCGATCAAAATGACATCCATTTGAGCTGAGATCGATCAGAGACAATGTTAAGGTGGTAAGTAAGCTCTTGTGAAAATTTGGTAGCATTTGGACTTGTAGATTATGAGCTATGATCGATCCAAGTTTGACTTTGCAACGGGCTGAACTATGCGTATCGATCGGTTCGTATCGATAGCATTTCGTATCGATGCTATGCATATCGATCAGATCGTTCAGTGGTGACGTGGAGTGATGGTTCAGGAGAGATCCACATTTCATGCCGCATGACCGTTTCCTTCACTTGACTGTGCCTTATTCGTATCGATCTGGAGTAACTTCTTTCGTATTGATGATTTAGAGGCCGCCTTCGTATCGATGCTTCATGTTGCTTTCTTCGTATCGATCGATGGTTGCTACTCTTCGTATCGATGGAAGGAGATCGATACGAAATGGATGGAAGGAGGTCAATACGAAATGGACCTTTGTCGATGGATGATGGATACGAAGGGGAAGGAGTCTGATGGATACGAAGAGGGGTCGCATTTGATGGATACGAACAGAAGTACCTTGCTGGATGGATACGAACTGATGCCTGCGAGTCAATGGATACGAACAAAGCTATTGCAAGGTCATGGATACGAACTAAGGCCTTCTCCCTTGATTTTGATCGATCCATATCTTGAGCGCACGAACTCTGATTGATCTGAAATTTGGAACGTTGGCTCTCATAGCTTTGCTTGTCGTGTCTTGTCAATTATAGCTCGATCCGGACTCACATAAAATTCGTTAGTATCCATAGTGAACCTGTGTATAACCGATCTTCGGGACGAACTGTCCTTGGTTTCTAGTCAAGTTCTTGGTGTCACGGCCTTGCCAAATGGTGGGATAACATTTTCCCCCCAAAGTACGTCTTATGTTAACATGACGTGCTTTGAAAAGCTGCAATCATTAGTCTGAAAAGTTCTGTCTGATTTGTTGAGTAGTCGTTGTCTTTTCGTCAAAAGATGTAACCTTTGATTGATTCCCGACAATATAAATACTGGGTCGTTGACTACCAACGATTGTACAGTGCATTGCTGTAGCTGTGTATCGAGTGTTAGCAATTTGTTGTTCATTGTTGTAATCATCACCAGGTGAGCATTCAATTCCTGTAAATTTTGAAAATTGTATGTTAGTCCGTCATACATGAACATATGTTAACTTGACTCCTGTTCACGTTTGCACGCTCATGGGTTGTTGTCAAGTTTCTTTTCTTTTTTTAATCGAATTTTGTATCGATCCTCTCCTGGATCGATGTGAAATTCGAGTTGCAACAAGGTTTGATGGTCGTTTTAGAGTATCCCTTCGTATCGATCCTCTCCTGGATCGATCTAAGAAGTTGGGATAAGTATTTCGTATTGATGGCCATCGGTACAAATTAGTGGCCCTCTGAAATGCTCATATCGATGGATACGAATCCTGGTGGTATTCAAAGTGAGGGATACGAAGTTGTCATTTCGTATTGATGAATCGTTGATGAGTCTGAATGGTTCAAACAAGTCTTTGTTGCATCGTTCGTATCGATGGGTCATTGATGGATACGAACAGCTGTGTCCTGGATCGATGGTAAATGGATACGAATAGGTTACTTTGTATCGATTGGAGGGGAGACTATTCCTACCGGTCAACATAACTGGGAGATGAATCGAATTCTGCCTTGGTCTCGTAGCCATATAAATATGCTCGGAACTTAGAAAAATTTCATCTATTTTCATCCCCGTACATCGACTTCGTATCGATCCGAGCTAAAGAAAAAGAAGATCTGCCTTTGTTTTTGAATCATCCCATCCATTAATCCCTTGATCTAACTGCTTAAATTAGGTAATCGACCTGCTAATCCACACTCAAATGATGAGATTCGAGATCTAACGCCATTCCATTCACAAACATGGTCAATTCCGGTCGTGTTGAGGTCAGAATCAGATCGGGGCATGGTTGAGGGAGGAGGAAATCGTGCTAAGGCCGATTGGAGAAAAAGAAGTGTCGAGGGTTATGAAGGCGTCGTTCGTATCGAACGAAGAATAGTGATTCGTATCGGTCTAAGTGTATGGAGTTCGTATTGCTCTAATACAGTAGAGCTTCGTATCGAATAATGGAGCGGCTTCGTATCGATAGGAGGTGGTGGGAGTTCATATCGATCTAGAGCGATCGATACGAAAGACTAACTGCCTGATCGATATGAAGCATCGGGTATGTTGACCGATACGAAGACGTTGCCTATGATCGATACGAGAAGAAAGCCTTGAGATCGATACGAACTTACTTCCTGGTGATCGATACGAAATAGTTTCCCCCATGATCGATACGAACGGAGCTTCTGACGATCGATCCAAGCCTTGACCTTGATGGATATGAAATTTTGTGCACAATCGAACATTCGACTCCGACGAGCTTCTGCCTTGCATGATTGGACTTAACATATTCACTGCATATTTGACTACCTTCTGAAGCTCGTCGATGGAACTGTAACTTGAAAATTTTGACGAACTTTAACTTGGACCGTTCTCTAAAATCTGGATGGCACAGTTGGTACGGTCAGCGATGACGGTCACTCCGGTTGAATCTCGAAGTCTTGTCATTTGAACATCTCACAAATTCCGTAGAATTTCTTAAGTATTATGTAGCACTGCACTGCACAACACATTCATGCACTTCACACTGGGAGGAACATAGGTTTATTGTCGTCTAATGATGATTTTTACCGAGTTCAATAGCTATGGAACCCGGAAGTTCACAGCCGCAGGATGTTTAGAGTCTGCCTCTCCCCGCAATTGAAATGCCAGCTATCGCAGCCAAAGTTATTAGCCCTGCTCCAGACGAGCTACCAGGAGCAGTCTTCATCGCACACCGACAAGATTCTATCCGCTCTAATATTTCTAAAGATATGTTAGGCAGGATTTGCCTAAGACATGGGTTGTCGCTGGATGATGTCTTACTACCGGGGCCAGAAGATAGAGCCCATAACCCCCCAGAAAGGTACACAACCTTCCACAGATTTATGTGTGTAGCCGGGACACTTCCTCCTTTCAACCAGTTCATCCAGGAAGTTTTACTTTTCTTGAGGATTGCTCCGTCTTAGCTGCACCCTAATGGATATGCCTTGCTTAATAGTTTGTTTGTCATCTTCATGGAGCACCTCTTCCGTCCTCCGACGGTAGAAGAGATCAAATACTTATTCAATATAAAGAGTCACGGGGACAACCTTTCCTTTACTTTCCTAGATGCAGTTAAGAATTGTCAAGTCGTAGCCGGGGCTTGGAGCAAGCTGAGTTACTTTAAGACCGAATGGTTATTCGTTCGGTGCCCACCGGGGTTCGCCAGACAGTGGCTAGTCAGACGTAAGTGCTCTAACCTTTTTTTTGATTGAATGGATAACAATAGTCGATGCCGAGTATAACACTTTCTTTCTTTTACAGCTTCGATTCCGCAGCCCGAAGGAGCTCGGTTTAAGGGGATAGTGAGGGTTCTTCAAGAGGTACCCGCCGAGCACAAAGAGATCGATGAAGTCCTTACGGACGAAAATCTGGTTGCCGTTAGGCTAATTGACAGAGATCAAAGTATTGGACTCGTAGGAGTTCTTAGGATGGCCCCAATGAGGCAAGCTCGAAGGAGAGCTCCCGGGATAGTAATTACCAAACAAGGCGGTGATGAGAATATGTCTGCTGGAGATGAGCCTACAACTATGCCTTCGCAAAGTCCTCAATCTTTAGAGCGGAAGAGAAGAGGCAAGTCTACTGCTTGAAAATCTGTAAGGTGCAAAACCATCGTAGTCTCTTTGCCTGCTACTAGTCAAGTAATTCCTCCTTCGTAGATGGAGAGCTCCTTTGCGGGACTGGCGGACATCCCCATTCCAGATGACTTGCCTTTGTACCAAGATACTGGATTAGAGGGGCTCCAAAGCGCCTTAGACATAGGAGAGCTAACTCCTCCGAGTACGGCTATTACAACCGGTTGGTTGGGGGGTTTGCACATGCATACACACACTCCACAGCACCACACAATTTCTAATCACAAGCTATTCATCTCTAAATATTACCAACTCTGTTTCTCTTTTCATTTTACAGATATGATGACAAGGCGAGGATCTATGCTTGGCAGCCTCCATTCTACACGCCATTCATCTAGCTCGTATTCCGAGTCTCGCAGACGTGAGGCCGATAGAGACCACGATTGCGGCTACTCCAGTCAAGAGAGGGAAAGGGATAGGGAGAGGGAGAGACAGTATAGGCGCCGTTCCCGGTCGCGCTCCCCGCCACCTAAAGGTCTAACACAATCTTCTAGCTTTGGCAAACAACCCCTTGAATCTTCGCGTCAAGCACCACCTTCCCAAGCATCAAGGCCTGACCAACAGCGTCGGAGGACTGAGACTGAAACCCCCATTGCCACTAAACAAGCCATCACAGAACCCACCGGGGAAGGAGCGATTAGAATCGCTAAGTTGAAAAAGAATTTTTCAAATGTCTGCTTTGTCGGCTTCATATTCCCTCTATATTCAAAACGAATTCCCAATGAAGAGAACAAATGATGCATCACTATATATATGATGTTTATGGCCAGTATAGGGAATGGATGAAGATCGCAGAGAAAGCATCGGCGGTGGCCTTTGAGCGGGCGAAGACAACTGAGAAACCGGGAACCGATCTCGCTCGAAAGGACCGTATAGTGCAAGTGCTAACTGCCGAGAACGACACTCTGAGGAACTCAGAAACAGAGGCCTTGAAGAAAGTCGATGAGGCAAACAAGAAGATGGAGCTGATGAGGCAAGAGCACCTAACTTTGGTCGATGATATGTGCCATAGAAATGCTATTGTCACAGTCGAGAGGGATAATGCGCTCAAGGAGCTCAATAAGCTTAAGACGAAGTATGCTGAGGTCGTCAAAGAAAAGGACAACGCTAATAAGGTTGCCCAAGAGGCATGTGATTAGGCTATGGAACTTAGGAGTGAGCGGGATGCGGCTGTACTAAAGGTGCAGGAAGCCGAGGCTAGGGTTGAGATTGAGGCCAGAGCGGTAGAGACTAGGCTGGAGGGCGGCATTGAGGATCTCCTCATTACATATAATGTCAATGTTCTGAAGCATCGAAATCTGTGCTGGCTCGGAGATTACCCATCGCATCTATATAATGCTTAGTGCCGCTTGGTTGAAGATGAAAAAGTAGAGCATCATACTGAATCCCTTGATGAGTTCGAATTGGAGAACAGGGTGTTGACTGAGGACGAGAGAAGAGTTCTCCACGATGCCACTATCATATTTGAAAAGGAGAGACTCGTCACTCAGCCTCCGGAGGCTGGATAGAGTTTTGGCGTTGAGCATCATGATACGAGCTCTAAAATTCCTATGCTAACCCAGCCTGAATCTACTCCTGCAGTTGATCCTGTATCTGTGCCTGCTTACAATCCCGATCAACCGCAATTGTCTCCAACTCACGAGCACGTCCCTGAAGCTGCTCCGGCTCCACCCGTGAGCCAATCTGAGGAAGGTATTCTGAACACTTTTTGAATTCATTTCAGTCTGGAGTATTATCAGAAGAAGTCACTAATATTTTTTCTTATCTTCATCCAGCGATTGGAGCTGCATCGGCCGTGCCCCTTGCAACCCAAATGCAACATCATGAGCAGGAGGCCCTTATGACAAAGGCAACCACAACAACGACTGCTGCACCAACTGAGGGAGTAAAGGAGAGCGCTTTTATTTTTGACAAACAGAAGATGGAAGAGCTCCTTGGTCATCAAAGTGACCCACTTATCAACCTGCCATTCGTCATGGGCGAAGGCGCATTTACAGCCAGCTCTTCGGGCCTAACTAGCAGCATTCCCGTGGACGCTGAAACAATTCATGAGGAAGAGATAATGGCGGAGATTAACGCCGAGATGGAAGTAGCCGCACAGGCCAGTGGTATTGGAGGTGGTATGGCGGGTCCTGGCCCAGCTCCTCTGTGAATGATTTCCCCGGTAGTACAGTTGTTGAGACTGGTGTGCCTCCTTCGTCTTCCAACATCGAGAGTGTTCCTATTCCTTCGACTCCGTATTTAGAAAGTATTACAATTCCCGTGAGTTCGGAGGAAGAGATTGCCATAATTCCTCCGGTTGGAGACCAACCACCAAAAGGCAAAGGCTGGAAGAGGCATCCGAGCGGTAGCTCCAGTGCGTCGACGCTGGGAGGAAGAAGAAAAAACCGAGGGAGTAGACGTGTCTTCTTGTTCCCTTTTTTGGTAGATAGATAGGAATTTCTTTATGCTTCCTGTAGGCCGTGTATAGATGCGGGTTCGGCCCCCGCTTCTAGGAATTCTTGGAATAATTTTTGTACGTATCCTTTTCTTTCAAAGATTAGTTGAAATGAAATTCCATTTTGTTTTCAGCATAAATTCGTGTTTATTTGCTTAAGATTTAGCGCTCGAATTTTCATTCAATGTACTTGTGAGGCTTTAGTCTCTAAATCGGACCTGAGTTCGGCTGTTAAGTCCCGAAGTTATGGCTTCAGGTCATAACCGAACGTTAAGTCGAGTCCCAATGTTGCACTATCTCGATCAGTAGCTGGTACTTGAGTTTTTCCCCCAGTCCCGGGGATTAATTGAAGTGGTCGGTCGGTAGTCGCTTTCTGAAATCGAGCTTAACTTAGTCGAAATGAAGTTGAAATGAGACGAGTTCAAGTGGTCGGATCAAACTCGCTCATCTATTGGTAACCGCATCCACACTATGGGGATTGCACTTGTGTGTCGGGGGTTGGTCATGCCCGTTTAATGTTTAAAGATATGTCTGTACTCCGGGGACTTAAGTTATTTTACGGGCGGTCAGTCACACCCGTTTGATATTTATAATTTCGTCCGCACTCTAGGGACTTAGAATTATTTGTGGGTGACCAATCATGCCCAATATGTGTTTATACTCCAGTCCGCACTCTGGGGACTTAGAGTTATCTCGCGGGTGGTCGGTTCACACCCGGTTTGTGTTTATACTCTAGCCCGCGCTCTGGGGACTTAGAGTTAGTCGATAGGTGGTCGGTTACACCCATTTTGATGTTTATACTCCAGTTCGCACTCCGGGAATCTAGAGTTGGTCAACAGACGATCAATCACATCTGATTTGAGTTTTAGGATTTCGTTCGCACTCTAGGAACGATAGATTCATCAGGAACGTGGATGGTCGGGTCACATCCACCCTGGGTTAACAAGTGAGGTCGTTAAATGGATAGATCCATCTTCCTCGGACTTGGATTAAACAAGGGCGAAGTCGTTAGGTGGATGGATCAACCCTCTTCGAGCCCACATTCATAAGTTTATACTCCAGCTCGCACTCTGAGAGCCGGAGTTAGTTAGAGGATTGTCGTATATCAATCCTTTTTGGCTTCAGTGTGATGGCTTGCCCCCGAGCTCAGGTTTCACTTAGCGAGTGACCGGTCGTATCACAGTCACTCCCTATTTGAATAAGTCCCACCGTAGGATGGAACTTAGGTCATTGTGCATTGTGATGGTCATATAACGCATTTTAAGAATCACTACTCTGGCTCGAAGAGATGGAATTTTATTGTTGAAATAAGAAAGTATGGCAAAGTCAGTTGCCTTATTACAAGTTCAAATTTCGAAATGCATAAACAAATTTCAAATGAAAAGCAGACTGAATGAATAAATAAAGCCTGTTATGTGTAGTAGCGACGAAGACTCTCAGTGTTCCAGGCTCTCACCAAAGTGAGACCATCGACGGTCGATAATTTAAACGTGCCGTCTTCGAGTCTTCGTCCAATAACATACGGTCCTTCCTACGTAGGTTTCATATGCGAAGGGACCGGGTAAATCCTCTTGAGCACGAGATCGCCAAGTTCAAAGGTTCGGGGTCGGACCTTAGCATTATACAATCGGGTGACTCAACTTCGATGCGCGGCTGCCCTCAAATCAACCTCTTCACGCTTCTCATCTAGTAAGTTCAGAGATTCGGCAAGCAATATAGAAGTTGTCTTCGGATCATAATATGTCACACGATGAGAAGGCACTTCTAACTTGACTAGAATAATGGCTTCTGAACCGTAGGAAAGTGAAATTAGGGTGTGGTTGGTCGCAGACTTGTGGGTTGTTCGATAAGCCCATAGGGCCATAGGAAGTTCATTGACCCATATGCCCCCGGCTTTTTCCAATCGTTTCTTCAGAATGGACTTTATAACTTTATTAACAGCTTCGACCTATCCATTCGCTTGAGGGTGTGCAACTGCAGAGAACTTCTTTTGGATATGGAATCGCTGACAGAAATTCTTGAACTTGACACTATCGAATTGGGCTCCGTGGTTAGTGATAATGGTATGTGGGAGACCAAATCAACAAATAATGTTGCATATCACAAAGTTGATCACTTTCTTCGTTGTGATAGTAGCAAGGGGCTCAGCTTCCGCCCATTTGGTAAAGTAATCAACTGTAATGATGGCATACTTCGCGCCACCTTTAGCTAGAGGTAGAGACCCAATAATGTCGATGCCCCATATTGCGAACGGCCATGGACTAACCATCTGAGTTATTTCGGTAGGCGGGGCTCTTGGAATCCGAGTATGTTTCTGACATCTGTCACATTTCCTGGCATAATCTGATGCGTCGCGATTTACGGTCGGCCAATAATAACCATATTAGAGTACTTTCTTAGCAAGAGCTTGCCTCCTGGTGTGATCGCCGCATTCTCCTTCGTGCACATCATGTAATACTCGTTTGATTTCATCGTGGCGACACACCGGAGTAAAGGAACAGAGTACCCTCTTCTATACATGACTCCATTCTGAATAGTGAACCGCGATGCCTTTTGAAGAACTTGTCTTTTCTCACTCCTGCGCTCTAGCAGGGTCCCATGCTCGAGATAGTTCCATAACGGAGTTATCTATGATTCCTTATCAGGTACGGCTTCAAGTACCCAGTCGACCTCCATTTGATCAATACTCGAGGAAGATAATGTCTCAATGGGAATGAGTCCCATTTGCTGTGCCTCACCGGTGTTGGCAAACTTTGCCAAGGAATCGGCCTTCTGATTGTGTTCTCGGGGTATGAAATAGATGGCATAATAATCGAATTGATTCAATATTTTCTGGACCCGAGCAAGATAAGCAGCCGGTCTCCGGCCTTTGGCCTGGTATTCCCCTCGAACTTGGCACACGACCAATTGTGAATCGCAGTAAATCTCCAAAGCAATAATTCTTAAATCTCTGGCAAGTCTTAGTCCGGCAAGCAGGGCTTCGTATTCGGCCTTGTTGTTGGTCGCACATAAATCGAACTTCAAAGCATAGCATATAGATCGGCCTTTAGGAGTTTCGAGTACAACACCAGCGTCTGAGCAGCGGTCATTTGATGTACCATCAGTATGTAGCTTCCAGACATATTTGGGAGATTGACTGGTTTCGGGCAAGTCCTTCGGGATAGTGAATTTGGCGATGAAGTTTACTAGGACTTGTCCTTGAATAGTTCACCTCGGTGTGTAAGTGATGTCGAACTGACTCAGCTCGATATTCCACTTGAGTAACCTACCAGACGTCTTAGGCCGTGTAAGGACCTTTTGTAACGGCTGGTCGGTGTAGATAGTGATAGGATGAGCCTGGAAATACGAGCGGAGCTTTCTCTAGGAAATGAAAAGATAGTAAGCTAACTTCGCCAACTTCGGATAATTTCTCTCCACTCTGGTCAGTCGCTTGCTGACGTAATAAATTGGCCGTTGTATCCGGTCCTCCTCCTGAATTAAAGCAGCAATGATTGCGTTTTCTGACACCGCCAAGTAGATGTACAATCTCTCATGATCAATAGGCTTTGACAGAATATGTGGTGTGGATAGGTGTTGAACCAGTGCTAGGAATGCGCCCTCACACTCTGTAGTCCATTCAAAGTTCCGTTTCCCTTTTCTGATTAGATCGAAGAAGGAAATGCATTTGTCGGTGGATTTTGAAATGAACCTACTCAGTGCTGCTACTTTCCCGTTGAGGCTCTGAAGTTGCTTTATAATTCTTGGAGTCTCATGATTTATAATTGCCCAGATTATCTCAGGATTGGCTTAGATTCCTCGAGCATTGACGATGAATCCAAGGAACTTTCCAGACGCGACCCCAAAGTGACACTTCAATGGATTGAGTTTCATCCTGTACCCTCGAAGGATGTTGAACATCGTTTCCAGGTCTTCGATATGATTGGTGAAGAATCGTGACTTTACGAGCATGTCGTCCATATATACCTCCATAGTTTTTCCGATCTGGTCAGCAAAACATTTGATTAACTAGTCGTTGGTAAGTTGCTCCAACATTCTTGAGTCCAAAAGACATGACTTTGTAGCAGTAAAGTCCCAGATCAGTGACGAATCTGGTATGCTCCTAATCGGGCAGGTGCATGGGAATCTGATTGTAGCCGGAATATGCATCCATGAAGGATAAGAGCTCGTGTCCGGCTGTTGAATCTACAAGTTCATCAATCCGGGGAAGTGGAAAACTATCCTTACGATAAGCTTTATTCAAGTTTGAGTAGTCAATGCAAGTTCTCCATTTCCCATTAGGTTTCCTGACAAGTACAGGGTTGGACACCCATTCTGGATATAACGCATCTCGGATAAACCCGTTCGACTTGAGTTTATCTACCTCTTCCTCTAGGGCGGCAGATCTCTCTGTATCCATACCACGCCTTTTTTGCTTGACCGGGACATGCCGCGGGTCAATATTCAATGTGTGGCTCGCGATGTCCGACGAGATCCCACACATGTCGGAGTACGTCCAGGCAAACACGTCGAGGTTTGCCCGAAGAAATTCAACCGATTCCTCCTTCATCTATTGGCTTAGCTGAGATCCAATCTTTACCATTCTAGAATCGTCATCATTATCGATTGGAACATCGATCGTCAGCTCTACCGGAGAAGCCTGACTGTCTTTGACTTCGTCCTTGCTTTTAGTATCACTTGGGTCAAGATCTCTTGGGAATTGGTTGTGGTGCCCGGGCCCTGGCCCAGGTGTTAACTATCAATTATTCGCAAAGCGGACACAGAGAGATTCCTCTACGCCCTTTCCCTTCTCTTTTCGCGGCGCCTCCCGCAGCTAAGCAACATAACATGCCCGTCCAATAGCCTGGTCTCCCTGAACGACTCCAAATCCATTGTCGGTAGGGAATTTCAAAGTTAGACACCAAGGGGCGATAGCAGCCTTGAACTCAACTAGGGCCGGTCGGCCCAAGAATGCGTTGTACGGTGAGTCAATATCCAATACAATAAACTGCAATATTCGGACTCTCCGGCGCTCTCCAACTCCCAACTCCACTGGTAGCTCCACCATCCCAGTGGGTATAGTTGCACTTCCATTGAAGCCATGAATACGAGACTAACAAGGCTTCAAATCTTTTGCTTCCATCTTCATTTGATCATAGGCTCACTTAAATAATATGTTCACTGAACTTCCACTATCCACTAAGATCCTCTTCATCCAAGCAGGACCTATCTGAGCTGAAATGACTAGTGGATCAATGGTAGGGGCTTTGACTCTATCGGCGTCCCTGTCTCGAAATACGATGTCGTCTGTCATCTTTCTCTGTTGTTTGGCCGGAGCCCCGTCTTCTAAGTTACTACAACATTCGAAGCTCGCAAGCTTAATAGAGCTGGCATACGACTCCATTTCCCTCCAACTCCGATCCGTTGGATGGGGACCAGCACTAACAGTGTTAATCACTAACCTCCCGCCAGTACATGCGGGTTCCTCTGGTCTAACCTGATTCGGTATTTGATTTTGATTTGATGGGCCCGCACCTCCAGCCTGCGGCGCCAGAATGAACTGCTCCAACTTTCTTTCTCGGATCAATTTCTCAATAATATCTTGTAGATGACGACACTCGTTTGTGTTGTGGCCATAACTATCGTGAAATCTACAAAACTTCCCAGTTTGAATCTGTTTTTCTGACGATTGCTTCGGAGCAGGTTTCTTATATTGGATAGTATTTCAAGTTTGCAAATACACATTTTCCAGGGATGTATTTAAAGGAGTATAGGTGTCAAACATGGAAGCTCTACGCCGTAGTCCGCGATTCTGATCCCACTTCTTACCCTGATTCCCATCGCCTTTCTGTTGATTCTGCTTATTCTGTATATTTAACTGCACCTTTCCGGAACTCTCCCTGGTTTGTTTCACAGCGACATTACTTTGGATTCCTTCCACACTGGGCCCTACGTCATCCTTTTTCCTAGACTATTTCGCATCCTCTCTTCTCAAGGACTGAGCTGCCTCAGAATAGAAACGGTCCAATGACGCAGGGGGTTTTCCGGCCGACCAGTTGCCAAATTCGGAATCGGGATTGATTCCCTTAGTCAGTGCCATCAGAATGGAATTGTCATTAGGGTTACTAATCTCAGCGCATGCAGCATGGAACCTCTCCAGGTAACGTCTGAGTGTCTCTCCGGGGGCTTGAGTGACACTGGACAAGGTATTAACATCTTTGGGCCTTGTGACATGCATGCAAAACTGCTCGACAAACTTTGTACCAACTGGTCGAAACATGAAATAGATCGGAGTGGTAGGGAGTAAACCACATAGTCGTGATGCCCCTAGGGAGATTGGGAAACTTCGGCATTTGACCGCATCATCAGCCCGTGTGGCATTCATCAACCATTCATACTTTAAAATGTGCTAGTTAGGGTCAGAGCTCCCTTCAACAGGTAGAGTTGGCATTCTGAATCGCCGAGGCGGTTCAGTGTAGAGGATGTCATCGGTGAAAGGGGTATGACTCCGAGAGATTCCCCAGTCATCATTGGTGAGGCCTTGGCTTTCACAGATCATCTGGCGGATCTTTGTCGGGATGTTTGGCATCTGGACATTCTGGGAATGCTGGGCCAAGGTGTGGTCGGGTTCCACAATGCGAGGATAGGCCGGGCGCAGTCGACGGTCCATACCTTGCCTCCTTAGCTCTAGGTCTTCAGGAACATACGGCTCTGGAGTATGATCACGTTGGCGATGGTTTGAATCTATTCGGTTTCGAGTGGCAGCTCCCAACTCAATGACAGGGACAGCAGCACGATTGTCAGTAGTGTGATAAGGAACCGTTCCTCCTCGAGAGGAGGGTTCGGTCTGGTGGCTGGTTGACGGACCAACTCTCGCTTACCCAAGATTCAAAGTGTGCTAATGCTCGGTAGCCTGTGTATAGCTTCCATCCAGCTGTGGGCGCGTGGATTTGTGATTGTAATCAGAAGAAGCTGAACTTTCAGTAGATGAGTAGGAAGCCTGATCCCTTCTGGATCTCCTTCGTCTTTCATGGTTTAGCCGATTGGTTAACTCCACGTTGGCACGGAGCTGCTGGGTAAGCTGCTGGCGGCTTTGAGTTAGCTCTTGCATTAGTAGCTGGAACTCCTCCCTGGTGACAGGGCCTTGTGGATCCGAAGGTCTAGCAGCGTTCTTGTCTATAGGGGGGAGTTGTGCGGGGTTCTGCCTATCCCGTTCTTTTGGATCTGCAGCGGTTGAGGTAGTCCTAGAAGCGACCATGGTGAATAGCGAAGTTCTCTCCATAGATTCTTGCGATCAAGATCTTCTCCTTAGATTCTTGCGATCCAATATCGGCAGTAGATCCAATAAGTAGGAGAAATGCTGGATTTTTCCAGTGAAGGCACCAAAGTGTTTGTACTAGAATTGGGCACATCACTCTTTGCATGTGTTTGAAGAGATAAAATGAAGAAAGTAAACGTAAAAAGAGACAGATCTAACAAACACACCAATCAACAGATAAGAAAAATCCAGAAAACGCACAAATTTAGAGTGGTTCGGCATATTGCCTACGTCCACTATGAAATGATTGATGTTTATTGAATTTGACTTGCTGATTACAGGAGATTACAATAGTACAACTGTAGTACAAAAGTGATTTCGGCAGAGTATCGGCGTAGAGAAGTCAAAAGTCCCTTTTCTGAAGGCATAGGGCTGCTATTTATAGGCACAGTCTAAAAATATTTGGCTTAGACCTCTTCTCACATGTGAGTGGGCCCACTTGACCGATCCAAGGTCATTTGGGATCGATCCTTGATCGATCACCACCTTATTCGTATCGATCAAAATGACATCCATTTGAGCTGAGATAGATCAGAGACAATGTTGAGGTGGTAAGTAAGCTCCTATGAAAATTTGGTAGCATTTGGACTTGTAGATTTTGAGCTATGATTGATCCAAGTTTGACTTTGCAATGGGTTGAACTATGCGTATCGATCGGTTCGTATCGATGCTATGCGTATCGATCAGATCGTTCAGCGGTGACGTGGAGCGATGGTTCAGGAGAGATCCACATTTCATGCCGCATGACCGTTTTCTTCACCTGACCGTGCCTTGTTCGTATCGATCTGGACTAACTTCTTTCGTATTGATGATTTAGAGGCCGCCTTCGTATCGATTCTTCATGTTGCTTTCTTCGTATCGATCGATGGTTGCTGCTCTTCGTATCGATGGAAGGAGATCGATACGAAATGGATGGAGGGAGATTGATACGAAATGGACCTTTGTCGATGGATGATGGATACGAAGGGGAAGGAGTCTGATGGATATGAAGAGGGGTGGCATTTGATGGATACGAACAGAAGTACCTTTTTGGATGGATACGAACTGACGCCTGCGAGTTGATGGATATGAACAAAGCTATTGCAAGGTGATGGATACGAACTGAGGCCTTCTCCCTTGATTTTGATCGATCCATATCTTGAGCGCAAGAACTCCGATTGACATGAAATTTGGAACGTTGGCTCTCATAGCTTTGCTTGTCATGTCTTGTCAATTGTAGCTCAATCCGGACTCGGACAAAATTCGTCGGTATCCATAGTGAACCTGTGTTTCACCAGATCTTCAGGACGGACTGTCCTTGGTTTCTAGTCAAGTTCTTGGTGTCACGGCCTAGCCATAAGGCGGGATAACAATATGCACCCATAGGTTTACCAATTTTTGTACATATAGCCCGAATATAGAAGTTAAGTAAATTTTATAGTTTAGGCAGTAGTATATTCTACCACATTGTGATGGTGGTATCATATGTGATGTTTTATATGCACCACCTTCTCATTAATGTACCATTTTTGACCTTGTTATATGAGTTGATCCTGTTATCAACCATATATGCGGAGTAATTCATATCATGAGTCATTTAAAAGGTAATCCCATAATGGGAATGATTATTCAAATAACTAAGCATTTACAGCAAAATGTAATTAAAAATTTGTGCACCAACATCAACAACAAAATGCAACTGCAACATTCTCAATATCCAAATATTATAAACTTCAAACTACAGAAAATACAAATAATTTATACTTGGAAAACATCAAACTGTAAAAAACAACAATAAAATTGCATACTTTATCTATAAAGAAAAACCATAAGAAGAAAATTAAAGAGAAAAAAGAATAAAAGTATACCTTGATGTCATTCTTTTAAATTGTGCAACCGCTTCAATTAGGTAGATGAGAAAAACTATAAAACTGATTTTATCAACTAACGTTTCATGGCTTCAAAGAGATTACTGATAGTGGGGATGAATTAAAACAGTAGAGTTCCCAATCAGCAGAGTTCATGTTTAAACTGACGGTTCATGAATTAAAATAGTTGTTTAAACTGAGGCCATGTTGGCTTAATTTCGTTGCATATATGACCAGTTCTGTTAATCAAAAAAATTAAAAAACCATTTGACCAGTTCTGGATTTTACCATCTCAAAAGTCCAAACATGTCATTGCATATATGAAGTACTTAATTTCAAATTATCGTCCTTGCATATTTGCTTGTTTTATTTAATGTCCTTTTATTGTTAAATCATGTGCTATCACCTTGATTACTATTTGTCATTCTTTTTAGTATAAATTTCAACTTAATATGATATTGGATGCATGTAGGTACGTATAGAAGAAGCAGAAGAAAAGAGGAAATCAGATGGTAGTTCTAGTGGTAATGGTGAAGTAGAAGATCTTGAAAATGATCCAATTAGGGAAGTTTTTGGTTCCGATATAAAGAAAAATTATTGTTGAGCACTTAGTTCTACTTCTTCTATGAAACACATAAAGATGAATCAAGCGGTAAGAGCTATAGCTGAAAAAGGCAAGCCGTGGATTTGTCTGTTTGGAAATTGGAGATAGAAAGGCAAGTAGCTAATCAAGTTAATGATGCCATCAAATCAATTGCTTCAACTTTTATGAAATTTATACCTAATTTGCAAGAAAAGCATGTTGCAAGTTATGTGGTGACTCCACATACATAAGTTGCTTCTAATTTAGGAGATTCTCATATGAACAATAATCTAGTTTCCACTCCAAACGTCTCACATAATGATATTCATTCATCTACAATGGAAAAAAAAATGTAACGTTATTGTCACTAGATTTAGAGATGGATGTAGCCAAAGGTTATGTTAGAACACAAACAACTTGTCATTTTAGGAAGGTGATACCAAATGTAGAGAAAGTTATTTTGATGGTTGAAGTTCTTGAACCAGATGCACCAGTTTACGATGGTCCTCAAAATGGAATGTACAGGCTATGTGAATTTTCTGATGGAGGCTTCAATATATGGCTAGAGTTTCGTATTCGGTATCTGTAGACTTTAACTATGAACTATGTCTTATCTTTTGTTATTGCAATTGGTATTAGTATGGAATTGGTAAACTATGTATTGATAACTTAATTATGTATTGAACTTCTCTTTTGTTAATTGATACTCTGTTTTATTAATGATTATGAATATTGTTTATTGATGTTGATTGGGTTATAATTTGTTAAATTAAGATAATATTTCATATTAGATATAGTCTACATTATATCTTTTAACATTCAAACCATTATATCTTTCAACATTCACGTGACTGATAAGTGTTTATTTGTTTGTATTTATTTGTAACGCTTATAAGCATTGGAAGATATTTTTCCCCAACGCTTATAAGCGTTGGAAGATATTTTTTCCCAATGCTTATAAGCGTTGGAAGATCTACTTTCCCAACGTTTATAAGCGTTGGCGAAAAAAATCTCCAACGCTTATAAGAGTCGCAAATAAATGCCCATGCCCCTATAGCGACACATATAAGTGTTACTAAAATTCTTGGCAACGCTTTTACTCGTTGGGAATCCTCTGTTTTGGTGTAGCGAATTTTGTTTTTTGGTTAATGGAAATTTTTATGTTAATGGAATTTTGTTGTTTATTGGTGAATTTGATAGCCTTTGTTGTTCATAAAAAATAGGCTATGCTTAATCAAATAGAAACACAAGTTACATTTTCATCTAAGTATGAGTTTTGGTAACGAAAGCGAAACTAGAATAAAAAATTTGATGCTCTGTGTTACTAATTCATTGGCAAGGCCGTGACACCAAGGAATTGACTAGTAACCAATGACGGTTCGTCTTGGAGATCGGTTATACACAGGATCACTACGGAAATCGACGAATTTTGTCCGAGTCCGGATCGAGCTAAAATTGATAAGACACGACAAGCGAGGCTATGAGAGTCAACATTCCAAATTTCAAGTCAATCCGAGTTCGTATGTTCAAGTTACGATCGATGCAAAATTGGATGAAAACCAACCAATGTTCGAATCGCTCAGTTCGAATCCATCAGGGAGGCTCACTTCGACTCGATCAGCTCCGCATCCATCACCAAGCCTATGTTCGACACGATCGAGTTCATAACCATAACTAAGCCTCTATTAGAATCCATCACTTTCGTATCGATCAGAACAGCAGCGACCTCGCATTCGTCCAAGAGCCTCAATTCGAATCGATCGAGTTCGACTCCATCGGTGAAGCCACTGTTCGAATCGATCGTACAATGACCACTTCGTGTCCATCACAGAGCCTCTGTTCGAATCCATCAAGGTGGAACGCCTTTATCGATACGAACTAAGCCACACCATCGATGCAAACAGAGCATAACAATTGATGCGAACTGAGGAGCCTCCGTCGATGCGAACTGCGCATCTTTTATCGATACGAACAAGGCAATACCATCGATACGAACAGGGAGAAAGTCCTAGAATGACTCGATCAACTCGGCATCAAAGGCGGAGTGATCCAGAGACTCAAGCGCCACGTCATCGAGTCGAATAGGATCGAGTCGAAATGAGGGAGTCGAACGAAACAGCCAACCGAAGATCCTAATTCGTATCGATCATATCTCCTAATCTACAAGTCCAAATGCTATGAAATTTTCATAGAAGCTTACGTGCATGCTGAAGAATGTCCACGCCAAATTTCGATTCCATTGGATGAAATCTTGATCGATACGAAATCCCTTCGTATCGATCACGGATCGGACCGAAACTTCGCGGGCTTGGGCGCGCGGGCCTAGTCACATGCCAGAGGGAGAATCCCGAGATCTGAGCGAAATATCAGCCTCCTACACCTATAAATAGACCCCCAAAGCCAACAAAAAGGGGGCTTCTTCTTCTTTGAATTCTCCAACGCCCAGACTCTGCCGGATCCAGATCTAAACTCCATAGCTGCTGCCAATAACGAAATTCACTGCTGTAAATCATCATTATCTGCTATAATTCGTTGAATTCACTTGTAATCATCAAAGAAACATCAATAAAACAATCAACTTCATAGGCCGAACCACTCTAAATTCTTGTGTTTCTGTGCGTTCTTATTACTTTCATTATCTGTTTTTGGAGTTTTTGTAACGACCCAGAATTTTGAACAAATTAAATTGAGAATATTTAATTTATTTTAAATATTTGAACGATAATTTAATTTGAATCCCGAATGTAACTTTGAATTTGACGGTTAAATTATATAATTTAATATATTGAGAGTTGAATAAAAATTTGAACCTTCAATTTAAAGCTAAAGAAAAATATGTCAAACGCTTGTAAAATTTATATTGATAACACTGAAGATAACAGTAGCTTCAGAATTGAAATTTAAACTGTTTTGCTCAGTTTTGAATTTAATTGTTTGAATCAATATTTAAAAATAGTCATTTTTTAAACAGTCTCGGAATTCGACGAAACCAGTTCCATTAGGTCCGTAATATTGAATTATTGCCGGATTTCAAATTTCGTGGAATTTGGAGTTGTTATGTAAGAATACGACGTGTAAACGCATCAAAATTGGTTCGAATTCGATTTAAATTTTAAATTTTAAAATATTAGTCAACACACACACGTTCATTCCTTAACTCACGCCTTTAATCACACCTACGATCACGAAATTTATCGTGCAGAGCATGCCTCATTCAGTTTTAAATACCTCGTCCCCTTTTCTTCCTCTTGAAGACTTCAGTTCAAACTGAAACAAAAATCATTCGTTTACATATAAAAAGAAAATATAGTCGAAGGGCACACGTCCTCCTTGAATTCAAATCGAGCAAATCATTCCAATCGAAATCGCGTTCGCCGTAGGGGTTTCAATGATGGGCTGGGCTCGCGAGTGGCACAACGTTTGTCAAGGGCTGAGACGGTGGCTGATGGTCGAACGTGGGTGAACTCGAGAGACAATCATCTACGTCTCCTCGATTTTGGGTTTTGGCGTGCTGTTCTTGGGGGGATGCTCGAGCTTATGGTGCTCGCGCGTGTGGGAAGCTACGGCTATTCGTGAGGGCTCGCTGTTTGATTTAGGGTTTATGGCGACTGGGTTCGCGATGCTCGAAAGTGGAAGAGGGTCGCGTACGATGTCGCGATGTGACTGGGCGATGGCGAGGACTTATGGTGGGGCAGTTCGTCGGGCTCGTGTACGATGGCGAGGTGAAGGCGTGGGACTCGATTGGAAGCTCGAATGGTTGAGATAGTCGCGAGGCATTGGGTGGTTCACTGTCGAGCTGGGGAGACTCGATTCGCGAGAAAGGGCAGGGTCGAAGCCTAGGTAATCAGTCGCGATAGGATGGAGATGTTGGCGAATTTCTGAGGTAGCTTTCGAGTTGCATTCGGCAATGTGATGGTGGTCGAAATTTTGAAGGGAGTTCGAGTGTGGTGGTCGAGCAATCTCGTTCTGGTGTTGGTCATTTCTGGAAGAAGGCAAATCGAGTGGAGGAGCAACACTCGTTGATTCGCAGTAAGGTACCAACCTGGTTTAATTCGATTTAATACGAATAAATATACGAATTTACAGTAAGACCCATATGCCAATTTGATTTCAGATCAAAGATGTATATGAACATTGTATGTTCAGTAAAGAAAATTTTTGTTTTGATATTTTCAGAAGAAATTATAGCAGTGAGTTTATAAGGCAATTTATTTATATATGAACATATATACAGTAAAAGTAATTACTGTTGTTATATACAGGAAATCAAAATGGGATATATACAGTAAGTTTGAAAAACGTTGATTTACATATGTGTATATATTATACCATAAAGGAAAGTTATTTTGAAATTAAGATTTTTGTTAAATGAAATTATTTAAAGAGATGGGTTGAAAATAAAATCATTGGATAATTAAAATTACCAAATGAAAATTGTTATTCGATTTAATTCGAATATTGATATATTGTATAAATTGTTATACAAGGTTAAACCGTGAAGAAATGATCAAAAATGGAAAATGGATGGCAAATTAAAAGCAAAGGTGAGATTTTTCTCACTCAAATGAAAAGTGGAATTTTCAGTTATTGTTTGTTTGTCTGTTTGGATGTGATATTAGATATAGTAGGATATATCTATATATATAGCAATATATACATATTGGCATATGTATATATTGGATTGATGATTTCCCACCTCGTATAGCGGATGAGATCCTATTGCGCCGTTAGTAAGCGGATTATTTTTATAAAACCCATATACCGCGATATTCCACCTCGAAGTGGAATTGGTATTGTGCTAACGTCTGTGGATGCAGGGAAACAGGTTGGAGGGATCCAACTGGATTCCTCACCAGTATTTATTTATTTACAGATATTGATGTATATTCTGTTATCATATTGATATATGATATTGACTGTTATGATGGACTAATTGATGCGTTGCATCATTGGATTCAAGTTTTGAAGTTAAAAATAACGACTTTACTTTAAAAGGAATTTTAAAGTGATTTTTGAAAATATACGTTTTATGGAATTTTTGAATTGATTTATTTCAAATAAATAAACGTATGAAATTTTAAAGTTACAAAAATTATAGATTTGGGAAATATAACCGAAAAGTGATTTTTGGAATAAATAGTTGACTGATTTATGAAATGGTTTAAATTGAGATTTTTGAATTTCTGTAAACGGTTTATATAAAAGATTTATGAAATTGATATCTACAAAATTAAGAATGTTGAAATTATAAGATGAGTTTTTATAAGTGTTAAAAATGAAATATTATGGAATCCGTAAGTGAATGAAATTTATAGATTTATAAGTTGTGAAGTTGAAAATGAATGATAAGTTATTAACTTATAATATGGACTTGTGATATTTATATCGAGTTATAAATTGAATTTGTTAATAAAAGGAATTTATAAATTGAAGTTGTTAGAAAATAGAATTCGAATTTATAAACGTTGTTTTATAAATTCGAAATCAATTGGATTTGATAAATTAAATATAGAAGGTTGTTAAAGGAGATATATTCGCGATTTTGGATAGTGAATTATTATTGAAATAAAATGCGTAGAAAATATTGAAATGTGGTTAGTGAAGTATATTCACGATTTTGGACAGTGAATATATTGTTAAGTAAAATGGATTTATTTTTGAAGAAGTGATAGTAAAAATGAAGTAAACATTTTAAAGATGTTTTAAAATGTGTTAAATATCGAAAACATAGATTTCAACATTTATTGTTGAAATAGACGTTTTCGAGAAATAAGGAAATGATGGACTATAACACTGTTGTTATAGTAAATGATTTTCGAAAGAAAATGTTTTATGTAGTATTGAGATTTATATATCTATCTGAAAATCCGAATCCCTATACTAGTGATTTTGAGTCGTCGTAACGATGTTTTACGTAGCATTCGTTTTGACTCAAATGAATGTTGTCAAAGTAAATGATTTCCTTAAAGAATGAAACGTATACTTAATATTGATTTAAGTATATCGAATATTTTCCAAGTGTTGAAAATAAATAGATTTGTGAACTACTTATTATTAAATAAGTATGGAATTGCTTTTCCAATATGAAATGAACTGTTTTGAGATTTTATCTTCAAAGATAAAAATGAAATGTGGAAATTGATTTGAAATTGTTTTCAAATGGTTAAGTGTGGAAATTTTATATCTAGTAAAAGATATTTTGGAAGATAAGATAATTTGGGAAAATTATTTGGAATCTGATGATGTTGCGCATCTTTATTGATAGTTAAATAACCGACTATCAATAATTACCTTGAATATGGTATTTGTTGTGAATTGGATGAATTTGAATTCCACACTTATTTTTGAATAAGCGCTCACTATTCGGGTTAGCCGGGAAAGGACCATGGGGTCGTATAACCCATTCCGAATATGTGATACGTCGTTATGAATTGCATTCGAAGACCGGTGTTGAAGACCGGATATTTTTGAAAACGGAAGGATTACCGTCGAGTTACTCTACATCGGCTGATCTCCGATTTAGAGGTTTTATCACCCTTAGTGACGGGAAGTCCGGACGTGATTAGAAAATTATCCGGATATGCAAGGGCTTCGTGAGAAGTGCCTTCGGTTCTGTTCGATCCCGGAACAGACTTGTATGGATTGTGTGTCTAACGTTACAATTTGAGATATAAAGCTGATTTCTTTCAAATACATTTCTGTTGGTGGCGGAGAATTTATTCTCTTAGCTTAACACCCTTCTCTGAGACGTACGAGCTCAGAGGTTATGTAGTTGAAATTTATCAGCGATATACTCCCAATTTGGTAACATGGCATACTAAGTGTTGCTGTGAAATGATCAGTGTTTGATCATTTGCGATATGATCATTTGTTTGATCTTATATCTTTGTGATCATATGTTGATCATTTTTGTTTGACCCGAAGCAGGGCTTTGTAGAAAGCGTAGCTTTGTGGACGAGACTTCATCGAGCCTCACACCCCGGAAATGGTCAAAACAGGAAGGATGCAGCAAGGTTCTAGGGAGTAGCGCCCCTTAGTGTATGTCATTCCTTCTGGATAAAGGTGGTATCATGGTATGGAGCCCAGATACTTAACCTATGTGGTTGCTGCATTTATATTATGTGGTTTGTTGGAATCGGGGATCCTCGGGAAGATCGGTGACGATCGGGGGATGGCATACGCGTGTCAGTAGTTACCTATTTTTGCAGAGGTAACCCGGCCTTGTGTTGGCAGAGATCTAACCGTAATGTTAGGTTATTTCTCGGGTCGTCTATTCCAGGGACGTACCCATCGTGGATAGGAAGTTCCTTGGCCTGACCATTTGTTGGAAATCCAAAGAAACAATACGAGCCTTGTACGGTTTTAGTTGTAGAACCTGCCATTTAATATGGTAGCTATAGCAAGCATACTATAATGGTACCTATGCTGGCTAAGATTTATATTCTACTTTCGAAATGTTTTCTACACTATGCACTAATAATAATATCAAAAAGAATTTGATTTTGCGTAGTAAGCATCTTTGACTATCATAAGAAGAAATCTCCTCCAATTCTGCGTTTGCATTGTGTGTGTGGCGGGAGGTCTTATGGTAGTTTCATTCTCCAAAAGCATTGCGAATTGACTTTAAAAATATTTCTTTGTTTATTTTAAAGAATAACTGTTTTACGATCTCACACCAGTCACCATGACTGACTCGGAGTTTATTGTTCCCTTCTAAACTCTGGGTGCCCACTATTTTCCACACGGGCAGCCTAGAGTTGTGTTATCAGGATATTCTGGAGCTTGGAGATAAGCTGGATGACGAGACGTAGTATTTGTATCTAATAATATTTATTCCGCTGTGTATTCTGTATGAGGGCAAGTTTATATAACTGTCCATTGTTGTATATTGACTCTGATTGATGTATGTATAAACTGATATAGTTCTTTGTTTTAAAAGGCTAGTGATTATCTATTATATATTGTTCCGCTGCGATGTGTAAGATTCTGATATTGTTTCTGCTTCTGATGTTGTTCTGTTGTTCTTCTCTATTTTCTTCTTTTCTTCTTCTTCTACCTTTTTCTTCTTTTTAAACCATAACTTTTCGGGTTTCCGGCATTCGATGGCTCGGCAGTCGATAAAGTGAGTATCGATGTCGAATTTTCGAAAGTCGAAAATTTCCGGGACGTTACAGTTTTTGTTAGATAATCCTCTTTTTCCATTTAATTTCTTCATTTTATCTCT
Source organism: Allium fistulosum (assembly GCA_030737815.1). Classification (NCBI taxonomy): domain Eukaryota; kingdom Viridiplantae; phylum Streptophyta; class Magnoliopsida; order Asparagales; family Amaryllidaceae; genus Allium; species Allium fistulosum. The sequence goes on along the minus strand of CM060904.1, from coordinate 1,182,935,416 downwards.
TCAAAAACTTCCGAAGAGTGTTGTGCCCAATTTTGGTACAAACAAGATCATACTTAAAATAGATTTTATTTTTAATTTCACGATCATTTTCATTAGATTGGACAAGTGGATTTAGATGTTGTATTAAAATTTGATGGTTTAAGTTGTATTAGTCAATATCATAATTAGACCATACTTATAATAAATACATCAATTAACTCCACAAGTGGTTAAAAAGAGAGATCGTAAATTCAATTTATGTTGATTTGTATGATCATGAGAAGGGATTTGCCTCTAAATTGCCTTCTAATCTCATAGTTTAATTCCAAATTTTCTATAGTTTTTAACAATTTTTAGTTAACAGATGTTCTAATGTTTAGGATAATTTGATTGAGTGATTTTAATTTTTTTGCTTTTCATGTGGATCGACCTGTACTCGCATACGTACTACGATTGTACGTTTTGCACTTGCGGTTTTTATAACGTTATAATTCGACGGTTTTCTAATCAATAGAAAAATCCATTTCGAACAATTAATTAACTACATTTAATATTTAATAAATATAATCAATAACTAATATTAAATAACTACTATAGAATAACTAATGTCAAATAATTAATAACTAATATTCAATTATAATTCAGAAGTGATAAGTAATAATTAATAAATAAGAAGTAATAATTAATAATTACTATTAAATAATTATAATAAGAAGTAATATTTCAAAAAAATTTGAAAATTTGTATAATGAATTTTAAAAATTTCATAAAATATTGCTTTAAATCTTATAATAATTAATAATTAGTAATTTATAATTAATGACAAATAAGTTTGCTATGTCTTTACGTTCACAACTTATGTTAGTCATTATTTCTACTTTATTGTAATTAATGATTATTAATAAATATTACTAATTATTGTCTATAACCAATATTTATTTTGTATATATAATAATTTATTATAATTAATTATTAATAATTAGTACATTGTGTTTAATACTTATTAATTACATTTAAAAACTAATAAATTTAATTAATACTAAATTATTAATTTTCATAGTTTAATATTTAATATTTAATGTTTAATAATTAATGTTTAATGTTTATTATTTAATTTAAGTACATTAGTTAGCGGAAACTTAGTAGTTTCCAAAAATTTCGAAAATTAATAATAGTAAAAATTATAAGAAATATTGTTATTTATTGCATTAATAATTAGCGTTTAATTGATAAGTGGTACTTAAAAGTATTTTTAAAAGAAAACATAAATAAATTAAAATTATGTTCAAACTAGTTCCGTAATTTTTTCCTTAAAGCGGGTCCAAAAATTCACTTATCCCGCGTCCATTTTTCATTTCCTGCTTCATAATAGAAACCCCTGAATCTGGTTGTACTTCATATAAATCCATAAGCTCTCGAAAGTCATTAGGCCTAAACCATATTCACTTCCTTTCCTACTTCAACCATGAAATGACTATCCCATTCAACCCATTCTTCTTTAAAAGAGTTTGTGCACTGGCAGCCACACCGCGAGATAGCTACCAGGATCACCATAGTATTTCCTTCATCAATTAGTAAACCTAATTCCATAAGCCCGCCTCTGTAGATCTAGCCATGCCCACCATGTTTGTATGCCGAGATTGCCGTTCCATAACCCTACCTACAAACCCTAGCTCCGAACCCCGTCATCCGTTCTCTTTGAATTAAATTTTGTTTTAGGTAATTGCTCCACTCATTGTAGATAATTTTTATTTTTATTTTATATTTTAGCATTAATTTTGCGTTAGGGTTATTCGGGTGTGTGGATTGAGGGATAAATGGAGTTGAGGTTGTGGCTGATGCATCGAGAGGTAAGCGATACCGCATAGGAAATGTGTGGTGATGAAGGGTGATAACTAATACTCTTCTTTTTATTGAGTGAAAAACATAAAATGCAGTTTTGTTGTTAGTATGGTGTACATATATTGTAAAGCCAACATATGTTACAGGTGAAGGTTGATGTATACGCAATTACTCTTTATTTAATTTTAATCACTATCATTATTTTTGATGTATAACTTCAAATCTGTAGCTTATCATGTTATTTCTCACTGGGTTGTTGCCTGCATTCAGTAAAATATTATCATTTGTTATGATGATGTAAACCCTTAAAACCTTTGTATTTACTATCTTTGTGTTTATTATCTATTTCAACTATATAAACCTTTGTAATTACCGTAACATTCTATTGCATTATTTTTTAGCTATATGTAATGAAATTTTTATACTTATACACCAAATAAAATATCACAATCAGTTCATGATAGGATGATGCATAATTTTCATATAAGTCCATTAGAGTACGTAGTTTGCAAATTTACTTGATGCTTATTTGGATGGCAGTCATGTATATATCATTGTGCATACGTGCATGTTTCTTCTAACTTGGCTAGTATTGAAATGAGGAATGGAGTGATCATCCCTTGAATGCTCAAGTATGATGTTTAAGTAGCTTATCTTTGACTAACTTGAATGCTCAAGTAGGTAAATGGTTCTATTTCTATCATAGTACTGATAATTGACTAACTTCTCATACATTAGGCAATAGGTGGTTCTGGCGTTATTTAAGCAACTAGTTATAACGCATTTTGTGTGTGTTTAGCTTGCACTTTCATAAACTAATGTGTTCCTTCAAAAAATGGCCTACATAATAACTGAATATACTAAGCCAAGTTGATAGACTAATGGGTTTTATATAACCAGAAACATTGTAATTGTGGTTTAAGGAATTAGCTTGTTTGTTAATCATGAGGAAGATCCCATTTTCAATGTATCAACTAAAAATTAATTTATTAACAAAGGAAGACCGGTGTAGATTTTTAACATCCTCCATTTTAAGGCCTGAAACTAAGTGCTACGGATGCTGCAGTCATTCATAATAATAATTTCCAGTGACAAAATGCGACTATATTAATCGTCTCAGCAATCAGAAGCACATGAATATGACAAATATTAAATACAATTTCATAGCAAATTTTCACATTTCATTTCACAAATGATATTTCATATTCATTACATAATTCCATTCGCAAACCCACATTCAAGAAAATTATAATTATTACAAAATACTCCAAGAGCGACATTTTAAGATGCCCCATTGGTTGTCAGAGTCAAATACTTTACATTACACAACTTGCCAAATACATCCAAAACAACGCAGTGGATAAATAGAAACTCCTACTATAGCTAAATTGCCTCCTACATGTCTCCGAAAGCTTACTCGTCTACTGGAACCTGAAATCCCTTACTTGACCTACTCAAATGAGCACCCAAGAGTTTAAGGGGTAAAACAAAAACTTCAGGTCAGACAACAGTCTGGTGTGAATAATAACTTACCGTCTTAAACTAACTGGATATCCAGTGAGACCACGCCGCTGAGCGGAATGAGTTTTTCCCTCACTAGTACCTTAACCAAAACATATTAACCATATAATGTGCTTATGCATCCACAATGGTTGGAACATAGTAAATAACCTTTACAATCACATAACTAGGATCCGTTTGACTAATCTGTCTTCATAGTGTTGTCCACACCCGTACCCAATCCCCAAAATCATATAGTGGACAATCCATCCCAGTTTAATTGATCATCCGTCTAATTTCAAATGACTATCCATCTCAATTTAATCCTACTATCCATCTTATATATATGTGGACTATCCATCCCACATATGAACATTTTTATGGATTATTTATCCCCTCTCATGTGGACAACCTATCACACATGGTTTCATTAACAAAATTATGTGGACTATCCATCTCACATGTAATTATTACTTGGATTACCCATCTCTTACCATATGGACTACCCATCACACATAGTTTAACCATTTAAATTATGTGGACTATCCATTGCACATTTTCCGTTCATTTAAAATGATGTGGACTATCCATCACACATCCCATAGTTTTCGTAGGTTAATTATGAACCATTTTCATAAAGACCATCCATCTCTGGCATGATGTGGACTATCCATCTTACATCCCATAGATTTTCTAGGATAACTATGTACCCGTTACTTATAAATTTCATTCATGTTAAGCTTACATGTTCAACAAATGTCTATTGGTGTCCCCTATTAGGTTGTATACCCTTTAAACTTATAACATCTCAAAATAACATGCATTGGTATCTCCAATGGTCTATATCGAACTTATTAAAGAAAATTTTACATTGTTATCCCTAATGGTCTATGTCAAACTTCTTAAAGAAAATTTTACATTAGTATCCCTAATGATTAAAGTCAAAATCAATAACCATATGCCCGCCGTCGTTCACTAGTACAACATAATATATTTTCGGCTTTAAAAAATTGTCGACCTCTATCCAAGGTCGAAAACAAAAACTTAAACTCTTTTAAGTATAAAACTTCATATCGAAAATGATGTTGTAGACTTACATAAATTATAGGTTATCCACCTATTAAAACAAAATTTTAATAAGGCATATAGACTTAACAATTCTGCCTTTAAATTCCAACATCGACACCAAGAGTCAAGGCGACAATGATGCATGGCATCATTGTCCAAAACGATGCAAAGGAAACCTTATCGACCTTGATGAATAGCGGCAACAAGACCAGCAGCGTTATTATTAAACTTTATATTTAGCTTACTTTGGCTATTATGCCACCGAACATATAGGATTTGAAAACAGGCGGCGTTATTTAAAAAAATGGTGAATACATGCAGCATTGAAATGCGACGATGATATGTGGCAACAAGACAAGTGACGTCAATGACTACAGTGTTAAGTTTTGAACAGTTAAAAGAATTACAAGGATATGATGCCGCCAATGATGGATTGTCGCTGATTTCCACCTCGACACGAATGGAATCACACCATAACTATCTAAGTAGTTATTATATGCTTCTCTTCTTATCGACGTCGACACTCATAGATGCGGCGTTGTATTAGGCTTGGGTACGATAAAAGTGTCATGGCATTGTCGCAATTATCATGAAAACTGATTTATTACTACAAAAAGCAATTACTTTTCACTAAAACTTAATTCTTGTTAATTTCTATTAGATAATACTATACTTTAACAATTTCTTTTTCAGAAAAACTACCGCATATTAGTTTTACATTTCCAGAACATTATTCAACTTAATTAATTAATAGCCTTGATTAATTAATAATTTAAATGCTTCTCTAGCATATTAAATTCTCCATAATTCATAATCACTTGGGAAAAATCATAGAAATTCAAAAATACGATGTTTTTTAAAATATAAAAATTTCGAAGACAAAAACTATATTTAATCATTTTAAATAATTAAACTCCAAAATAATACTATTTTTTCAGGAAATTCATAAAATATTTAATATAAAATGGAAAAATATGAAATTAAAAACTCATTTCCAAATTAATGTTTTATGCAATATACTAGACAATCGAAGCAGTTGGAGATTTAAAACATAGGTTTTACCCTTAAAATCCATTCAAATATTCTCATAAAAATTCCATAAATCATTATTCTATCCAAACAATGATTAAACAACCATAACTTGGCAAAAATCATCAAAATAATTCGTATACTACCCATAGTCGAATTCAAGAACAAGAAAATAGAGATGGTTCATGTATTATTCACCTTAGATTTGTTGTTGGAGTTGAGAGTTGATATTGCTTTAATTTCCCTTGATCTCTTCCTTGAGTTCCATTGATTTTGTCCCTCTTTTCTCTTGTTTAATGGCCGACCTAAGTACTTTTTGTTTGATGGTTTTGATGTAAGAATAATATGAGGGGAGAAGGTTTATGATTTAAAGGATGGATTTATCTATTTTTCCCCTCTCATATATTCTCTTATTTGTTAAGTTTTTCAAAACAATCTTATTGCTTTGTTTACTAAGGCACGACCATGTTAATAACCAATTCTCATTCTCCTTAATTATTTACATTATTCTATTTAATCTATCCAATTAAATATCCTGAATAATGTTTAACTAAAATTAGGGGTGTTACATGCTCCCCTTCATAAAGAATTTCATCCTCGAAATTCAGTAAGGACTTTATAACAAGCATATCAAACATGCAAATAATGCTAGTATATCCTACCTAGCTAAACAGTCTATATAGAACAAATATAGAACATACCATTATAACAGCTCAGGATAAGTTTCCCTAATCCTATCCTCTGTTTCCTAAGTAAAGTTTTTCTCGTTTTCACTCCATTGGACTTTCACTAAGTTGATTGTCTAGTTCCTTAACCTCTTTTCATCTCTTGCTACAATTCGAACTGGTTGTCTCACAAAAATCAGATTTGGTTCTACTACTAAATATTCTAATGCAGTCAGAACAATAGTAGTCTCTGGATCATGCACATACTGCCTAAGATGATAAACATGAAACACATTATCGACACCTGCCAAACAACTCGGTAACTCCACTCGGTACCAGAGTTTTCTGATCCTTTCTATAATAGGAAATGGTCCAACATATCTAGGTGCAAGTTTCCTTGACTTTTCAAATCGTACCACACCCTTTATTGGTGATACTTTAATGAAAACACGATCTCCAACTGAGAACTCTAAACCTTTATGCCTTTTATCTATGTAACTTTTCTGCCTAGACTGAGCTTCTCTCATCCTATCCCAGATTAACTCAATTTTCAATGTGGCTTCCCTTACCATATCTGGACTGTAACGACCCATCTTTTCAAACCCCAAAAGTCAACACTAATACATCCACGGTATTGACAAGCCGAACAACTAAGTGCTAGAAAGACAGATTGTTAGGGGAAAGAAAGGAGATAGAAGAACTAGTAACAAACACGAAATCTCACAACGCAACTTAATAACATATATTAATCAGCATAATATTTACAAGGTCATTTACAAAATGATACATCAGAGTCATACTAATACAATTTCTAACTTAGGACAGTTATAGCAGTCTATCCTTATACATAGATATAGAGTACATAATATACAGTAGAAACAAGATGATAACTATCTATCGATCCTCATGCTCCAAGCTCCTCCAAAATGCATCTGTAGAAACCTAAACTACTTGGGTGCTCATTAAAATTTGAGCACCCAAGAGTTTTAAGGAAAGAAAATAAAACTCTGGGTCAAACATGAGTCTGGTGTGAGTAAACTCAAAGCAACTGAATTATTAAGTTAAAAACTCTTTTGAAATCAAAGGTATCTCGTAATACCACGTCGCACATAAGCACGGACGAGTTTTTACCTTACGATAACCAAAACACTTTTATAGAAATTCAGTGATATTATAATTATGTCCAAGGGTTCAAAGTAAATTATTAAAATAGCTGGAATGCTTGCATCTCACATTCCAACATATTTAGTATACAACTAAAACTGTAAAGCTCGTATTGGAGAATGGATTCCAACTAATGACTGGGCTACTGGGGTACCGCCCATCACAATACACGTCTAGAAAATGTACCGAGATCATACCTAACGACCCCTGCCAACACAAGACCGGCCTACCCCTTACTGGATAGTACTGAATATGTCATCACCTCGGTCGTTTTGCAACCCTTTCCATTGAGATCTCAGGCACAACCAATCCTAAATATGTAGATGTATCGTATCTAGAAGGGCGACAACATAACCTAATGGGTGCGACCCACATAACCTTGCTGCATCTCCCATGTTTTAGTCATTCTCGGTTGATAAGGCTTGAGGCTGCGTTTTACCTTTCTAAATAGCAGTCCCTCTTGGAATGCTAACACTGCCCTCCTAACAGTAATGTAGTTCCAACATTCATTCATACAAGTTGTCCAGGATAAGAACAAACCAAGCCACTACTTCTACTACATCCATTTTGGAATCACCCTCAGGATTAGTAGAAGCAACCCTTGTACTTCAATGGCTCCATCTTCATCCCATGCTTCAAGATGTCTTCATTCCAAAACGCTTGAGTTGGATCGAAGTGGTTTTCAGATAACATATCCGATCCCGGTCTCTTCGAAACAACTTTCGATATTTTCCTGTAAACTCAACCCCGATTCTTTAGGAAATAAAAAAACAAATGACAAGAGTGGAGTTCACCTCCTAATCGTTTGTGGATGGATTCCCGTATCATTCGTCCTAGAAGAACAAACGAGTTTATACGTACAATATAGAACTTTCAACGGTAACTGTACCGTATAATCCTCATGTTTCTCCTAGATATTTCCAAAGTTATGTTTTGGTCCATATTTGATAGTTAGTAATTTAACTACCAAATTAAACAAAACAATCAAACATTGATTCAATTCCGTATGGAATCCTCTAAGCCTTTATCAATTAATCCTTAATTAATAAAATCACTTTATAAAATCTGATCAAAAGATCTTTCAAAACACTTTTCCCAAACCCGTAACGTTCCCTTTAAACTAGGAAACAATTCACATTATTTACCAAAAACATTTTGGAAATTCCCTCTTCAAAATTCCATATTAAATGGCCAATAATTCCCTTTTAAACAACATCACCTACAACTAAACCCATTTACTTCACATTCCAAACCTCTTTATAAATTTCCAAACTAGATTTAAACTTCTTTTGAAATCTCTAAAATGATTCATAAATCTCCTTCTAATTTAAAACTCTTTATAAAACTTCTTTATAAAACTTCTTTATAAAACATTTATAAAATTTCCGTTATAAAATATCATTTACAAATTATCTTTTGTAAAACACTTTAAGTAAACCTTCAGTAAAATCCCTTTATAAACAAGTTATTACTTATAAATAATTTACAACATAATAACACAACCTGGAAATCATTTATAAACTTTGAACTCTAAATTTATTTAAGAATTGAAGTTAATTCAAAAACATACTGTATACGGTCAAAAAGAGGCTTAGCAATCCTAATGGTACTAATTTAAGTTACCATTCAATTTGAATTCCAATTCACTTAACAGTTTTTTACATAAGCAACATGTATGTAAATACAACTTATATTCAAATCAGGGAATAACATGTCAATATGAACTAACTATCATATATATGTCAAAATAACATAATAACATGAGGGTGATTTGTCCTGCTAAACAGATGTCCAAACAATTTAATCAATTCATAGCAGAATGGGGATTTATTCTGCTAACACATGTCCACAAAAATAAATCACTTACACTATAGCAAAATGGTGTTTTGTTCTGCTAACAAATGTCATTTATTCTTCCTAATCATATAGGGTTACTTAAGGTCCAGATAAGAGACCTCAGATTTGGAATTAGTTCACTTAAAAATAAGATTGTTTTAAAACACATTCGGTTCAGTTTTAAAATCACCTTTGAAAAGATTTAAATAGATTTAATTAGCTAAATTCCCAATTAAATCTTAATTAGCCCTTATTAATCAAGCTTAAGTCATAATTAAATTCTAATTAGGCTTAATGAACTTGATTAAGTGCTAATTAACTGACTAATGCAACTTGGTTAAGGTTATACCAAATTGTTTAAAAGTTGAACCCTAATTAATTAAATAATCCATTAATTACTTAATAATTAATTAACCATTAATCTTAATTAAATAATTATTAATCACTTAATTACTTCTTAACCATATAAAACATTAATTAAAACTTTATTAATTAATAGTCATTAACTTAACTTAATTGATGATTAACCTTTAATCACCTTCTTAATTACCAATTAAGTGCTAATTATCTTTTAATTAACTAATTAATTAAATATAAAAAATAATTATATTACAACTTAATTACTTTTTAATATTACCAATTAAGTTTGAAAAGCTTTGTAAACTATTTTCAAAATAAAACAAATTTGAAATAGAAATTCAAACCTTTGCCGAACTGCATCCATAGCGACTGTCGCTATGAGTGCATTTTGCTCTAACCCACCTTTAAGCGAAGCCAATTTACTAAAACCATATTTTTTCATGATTGAAACATACCTTGGTAAATTTTCACACTTTAAAACCAATTACGCAAACTATAACCAAAATCTAAACTTTAAACTCTTGAAATGAGTTTAATATCAAATCCGTCGCGACTACATATGAAGTTTCAACTTTGTTTTCAACCCATCATGACTATAGTCAAGTTCATCATCAACCATTTATATTCACACATCACATTCATACAACAAATTGTATACATATACCAATATATATACAATAACTAACTTTGCAATAACACATCCATTAGAGTGCTAACACTAACCCATACATTAGCACTTATCATCACATTTCAAACAATGCAAGATCCAACATATCTATAACATACATATAGCTAAGGATCAACACAACATATAAAGGAAAGTTCTTTCCAAATGACTAGGAATTTACTCACCGAAAGCTATCCAAACCCTCACTAAATTAGAGTATGACATAGCACTTCTATTCCTAAGCAAAAAGATGGAGTCTTGAACCCTAAATGCACTAGGTAGGCTCGGCCTTGAAGGGAAGAGGAAGCGAGACTTGTTTTGGTAAGGTGGAGCGACTTCGGATAAATATCGAATTCTCAATAATAAATCCGAAAATAGGTCATTTTGTAACTGATTTTTGGGCTACCAGCTCACGGAATTTCAAAAAGCAGTCAAAGAGAAAGTTTTTGGAAATTCTTTTCTCTATCATTACAAAAAAAGAATCACTCATTTTTGATTTGATTTAAAGAAGTTTTGTCCAACGAAGATGGACCATTTTTGAAATTTAAATTCAGAGCTCTAAATTTCTCTGTAAAGAATTTGGAAAGTGTTCAATTGGAACGTTGTAGCCATTAAAATTTCACACGGTTAAAGAAAACTCCATTTGAGTTCGAAATGAGAAAGAAAAGGTTGGTGGAAAGAGGAGGAAAAATGAAGAAACATATGGGCTATTTATAAACAAGATTTCACACCTCATCATTTTGTCAAATCACATCACTCTCTTCTTCCCCTCATATGTTACATTCCCTCCCCTCTCTAGTCATATCACCTATGTAATGATGGTTAATGATGATAACCCTAAGATGCAACAAGATATATATATATATATATATATAAGTTTATTATTTTTAAATTTATAAATTGTCACATCTCTCTCTTTATATATATAAAAGTTTAATTGTTAATTAACTAAGATGGACAAGAGATAATTAATGTTAATGATTACAAATCTAAGATGTGACAAGAGAGGAATATATATTTATATATATAAGATTATTATTTTTAAATTTATGAATTGTCACATCGCTTGATATAAAAATTAAAATAAGATAATCTATCCTTAAGTATATTATTATTTAAATAATTAACTATTATATATATGTACATATAGTGCACAAAGACAAACAACATTCTCGACAACTTCCAGTGTCGAAAGGTTGAAATTTCAGAAAACGTTCTTCGGTCACACTTTCTATTTTCTACGAACTATTTAATTGGTAAACCAATTTTGAAAACGATTTTACCAGCATTATTAATTAATAAAAATGAGTTTATTTATTTTCATTATAAATCTATATATCAAATATTTAAAATTAATTAAATATTCACTAATCAAAGCAGTGAAATTCCGGGTCGTTACGTTCTTCCCCCTAAAAGAATTTTGTCCCTGAAATTACACCTCGACCTATCCCAGAATACACTAACCCTATACATCAGCTCTTATGATGTACAAAGATCATTCTTATGCAAAATCTGATTCGATCTCAACTCGAAACATAACTTTCTTTCTAAATTAGTATCGGTCACCCAATTGTCTAGTACGGACTCCTATCAGGCTCCTTGGTTTGGAACATCTATTTTCCTTACATAGTTGTAACTATGATAGAAAACTTTGGTCCCACACCAAGAACCCTCATCAAGTGCTCGTCGTCAAAAGTCAAGAAATAGATCCTTATTCGGAATGGTGCAAACACCCCGAAGTTGTTAGAACCTTGTATTTTGATGTTTTGGTCGTGACAACTATATAAGTATATATTATATGAACTAACCAAATTTGCAGTAAAACATACTATTCTACTTGACGATAGATCGAAGACCAAGATTTCAAGGAGAAAGATTCAAATTTTTTAATTGGTTTGTCTATAGCCTAGATAGTAGTTAATCAATTTTAAAATCTCTCCTAGGTGGTATATTGTGACATCCCGTATCTGGAGCCCAAAAGCTAAGCGTTATGGATGCTGCAGTCATCCATAGTATTAACTTCTGGTGACGAAATACGGTAATGTTAATGGTATTCATAATATCAAAAGAACTTGAATATGAACAAAATCACAGATTTCCAAAAACAATAATTTTTAGTGATTACATTTCAAATAATATCATATTCAAGTTACAAAAATCCCCAAACGTAATCCCAGGCATTGATCAAATATAATTTTCAACAATATGCCAAAAGCGACATATGAAGATGTCCCTTTGGATGATCAAAGCAATATAGACATAACTGTCTTAATACACAGCGGAAACAATTTAAACCCGAATTCCTAAATTAGCTATCCGTCAGCCACCTGCTCGTCTTCGGATGCTTTATTCGCCAAAATCTGCTAAAACCTGAAAACCTAAACCCTCAGCCTATTCAAATCAAATATTGAGCACCCGAGAGTTTAAGGGGAAATAAAAACTTCGAGTCAGACATAAAGCCTGGTATGAATAATTTCTGTTACATCTCTGTTTACTGATATATGGTGAGACCACGCCGCTTAGCGGAACATGTTTCCCCTTACTAATATATCTTATCAAAACATATATTTTGCAAATCCTTTCCTACAACCAAACTGGTTAATCCACTGATTATAATAATAATATAGCAATATCCATTATGCTAAAATAGGAAATAAAATAGACTATCTGTCTAAAATCTGAAAAATATGTTCTTTACTGGAGTATCTGTCCTAAATTCTGAGCTAATTGCTCTATTCTGGACTATCTGTCCTAAAACTGATTATACCAAAATAGAAATATCTTTTATGCTAGAAAATGGGCTATCTGTCCAAAACAGGTAAAAAGGGTGGACTAACTATCCTGAAAAAGTAGCAAGGTCCGTTATCCTAATAAATGAACTAACTGTTCATATCAGAGCTAACCGCTCTTTTCTGGACTAATTGTCAGTTGGGCTGACTGCCCTCAAAATGGATTGACTGTCCGAATTTAAATGAGCTAACTGCCCGAATTTTCCTTTGGGTTAACTACCATTCAAAATATCTGGGCTAACTGCCCTTCTAATTTTCCTTTAAAACCTTTTCAAAATGATTTAGTCCATCAAATCATATATATATATACAAGGAAAATATATATTTAGCTTTACTCTAAGCTGTTTTTGCCATGTTATATATACTTTACTCAAAATAATGTTGATGATGTTCAATAAGGATTATCTATCCTTTTAAAATAAGTTAAAGTCCTTTATAACTTAAAACACTTAGGCTACCTGCCTAGTCATTCCATTCCAAACCTTTGTTTAAAACCTTTAAAACAACTTCTCGGAAAAATTGAAGGTAACTCCTTCAAAACCATTAATAAAACCCTTCGAAAGCATTGAAGGTAACTCCTTCATATCCTTTAATAAACCTTTTGAAACCATTGAAGGTAACTCCTTCAAAACCTTTTAAAAAGCCTTCCTTTTACAAGCTTTAAAACATATGACATCCACCTTATAAATCCTTTAAACCTTAGCCTTTCGAAAACATTAAAACCATACCTTTCGACCTTGTCGAAAGGTTTCTTTTCGGCCTAGTCGAAAGGTTTCACCTTTCGAGTTTGTCGAAAGCTTAGGGTACCTCACCTATAAAATCATTTATAAACCTTTCGAAAGCAATGAAACTCAAAACCTTTCAAAGACATTGGGTTCAATTTAAAACAAGTGGAAACCTTTCGAAACCATTCAAAGTTAACTACTTTGTAACCTTTAAAACGTTTCAACTTAAAACATTTGGATTATGCCTTCAAGTAGAGCAAAAGGATCGGAAAAATATTGGAGTCGAAAGCTACTGGTTTGAAACCTTTACCAAACCTTTCAAAGACATTTCAAAACAATGAAGTGTTGGTGTTGGAACCAACCCTTTGAAATCAATGGAGAGGCGGCAAATTTTAGAAAACAAAAGATTACCTTCGACTCCATCTGGGTCGAAAGGTTTGGAAGCGACAACTATTCTTTCGACCTTGTCGAAAGGTTTCAATTAAAACAAGAAAGCAAACCAATCGAAACCTTTTTCTTTTAAACCATTTGACATTGTCGAAAGCTGGCAGACGTATTTTTTTAAACCAAAACAAAGTTTCATCTCCTTCGAAAGCTCTTACCTTTCGTACCTAAACCTTTCGACTCCTTTCAATTCACTATGTACTGGTTGCCTGATACCATGTGCATTGGTTATTTGACCTAGTCGAAAGGTTTGATACCTTTCGACTTTGTCGAAAGGTTTGAATGGAGGCGGAAGCTCTTGCCGAAAGAGTTGAAATAGTAGAAAAACTATTTTATTTGTACTTTAAAATAGTTCTTTTGTACCCAACCTGCCTTGTTTGCCTAAATCTGATTGGTTGCCAGAATTTTATTTTCAAAAATGCTGCCGACTTTCCTTATTTGAAAATTTAAATAATTTTGAAAAAACCCCTTTCTCCTTTATAATTATATAAAACATTTAAGTCCCGTTCCTTAAATAATTTTATATAACTATTAAAACACCTTGGAAATCCTGGAAAAATTCCAGAAAATCAATTAATATGTTCTCTTCAACATATAAAATTTTCATATCCAAATAATAATTATTTTTCCCGTAAATAATTTAATAATCCAAAATACCATTTTCTTCCTTAGAAAATTCATAACAATTCCACAAAAATTCAGAAATTTTTGAAAATAGAAACCCATCTCTAAAATAACTTTTTAAATCATCATAAAAATTCGCAAGGCTAACGGATGTCACTTAATAAGATTTTCATCTTAAAACATGTCATAAAATCTATATGAACATACATAAATCATCAACTTGTATATATATGCATTTTATCATTCGAAAACATAGCAATCCTTTGCAAAATAATTCGGATTTAATCCTAAAACCGAAACCATAAAAGTTTATAGATGTAAACATTATTCACCTTTGCTTTAGAGATTAAGGAGCCTGCGATTTGAATGAGTTTGATTTGAATTTGCTTTCCTTAAGCTTTTCTTTTGTCTTCTCTTCTTCTTTCTTAGTTAATGGTGACCAGCCTCACTTTATAAAATTTTGAAATGAAATGAATGTGTAAAAGGATACACGACCTAAGGAAGATAATATAGGAATGGTCTCTTTCCCATAATACCCCTCCTCTAATTCAATTTAAACTCTTCATTTAATTTATTAGTTAAAAAGGCACGGCTACCTTAATTAAATCAAATCTCAATCTCCTAATCAACACATTATTTTATTTAGTTTATCTAACTAAATCTCCTAAATAATGTTATCAAAAATTTGAGGTGTTACATATATATATGCACATATAGTTTAAATTATATTCAAAATCATATACACACATTAGAAATTGTTTATATTAAATTATTAAACAAAAAGCTTTCAAAATGAAGTTAATATGGCAAAGAATATCAGTTTCAGCCGACTGAATAGGTGTTGTCAGTCAACTGAAACATGCACAGGTGCACAAGTTCATTTGAAGGTTCAGTCGACTGAACCACCCCATTCAGTCGACTGAACCAAGTGTCTTTTCACAATAAAATTTTAAATTCGAATTTTTAAAATATTCAAAAGACTGAAATTCCTTCCTCAGTCGAATGAATATTCATAACGGCTATTTTTCTGAACGGTCGCCACTTTTTAACGAACAGAAACAACCTTTGATTCAAGAGTTGTTTCCGTATCTTTCGACCGTAACTGTTCACTAACAATTGCATCTTTTTAAACTCTATATATAGCCTTGAATTCATTTGTTTTCAATAACTTAATTCTCTGATTCTATTCTAATATTCTTGCTATCTAAATTCTGCCATTTTCTTTCATAAAAATATTCTAATCGCTCGACATTCAAGCACAATTTTATTTGTGATTAAAATTACTTTCAATCTTCACAAACTACACTATATACCAGAAAAAAGAAGATTATAAGAAGGTGTACTCTAAAGACTTATCCGTGCTATCTACAAAGCACAATCAGTCATGAAAACATATTATATTGTAGAAGTCCTATTCGGTTGCTCAGGCGGTAGAAGTCCTATTCAGTTGTCTAGGCGGTAGAAGTCCTGTTCGGTTGCTCAGGCAGTATAATACATATTCCTCTGGGTTAAGAGATGGTAGATAGTTGAATTCCAAAAGGAGTCTGGGACTGGACGTAGAACGGGAGTTCGAACCAGTATAGAAATCTCTGGTGTTATTTACTTTACTGTTTACTTTTTATATTCATATTCCGCACTAATAGATAAATTAGATTATATTTCATATTACAATCCATAGTAGCACATTCATTTGGTATCAGAGCAAGGCCAACATATAACCATAACACCGTTATTTGATACATAGTTAATATGGAAAATAACATTAACACAAGTTTTGTTGAAGGTCAATCCACTGCATGACCACCACTATTTAATGGTTTGAATTACAATTATTGGTCAACTCGAATGAGCATTTTTATGCAAGCAAATGGATATGATACTTGGAATATCACTCAAAGTGAATACAGTATACCCACTACACCCTTTGTAGAATGGTCAAATACACAAAAGATAAATACTACATCGAATGCGAAAGCTATGAATATGTTATTTTGTGCCTTAGACAAAAATGAATTTAATAGAGTTAGCATGTGTACAACTGCTTATCAAATTTGGAGAACTCTTAAAGTCACACATGAAGGAACTAACAAAGTTAAACAAAGCAAGATCTCTATGCTTATAAATAAGTTCTTAAATTTTAGAACGAGACCATGAAACTATAAATGACATGTATTCTAGATTTCAAGATATACATCATTCACTATTGGCATTAGGAGAAATTTTTTCAGACTTTGATCTTGTTTCTAAAATTCTAAACTCTTTAATGGATGAATGGGAATGAAAAGTCTTAGCTATTGAAGAAGCTAATGACATTTCTACCCTTAAACCTGAAGAGATAATTTGAAATCTTATGTCATATGAAGTGAATTTGCAAGCTAAGCAAGATCAAGAACAAGACAAAAAGAATATTCCATTCAAAGCTGAACAAGCGGATTCGGATTCAGATGACATGGCATTGATTGCAAAGAATTTCAAAAAGTTTCTAAAATTCAGAAAGAAAAAAAAGTTTGGAAACAATAGGAAAGACAACTCTAGCAAACTGTCAGTCTCAAATCTCGAATGCTACGAATGTCGTATGAAAGGTCACATGAAGAAAGACTATCCTGATAGAAAGAAAGATAGATTCAAGAATAAGAAGGACAAGTACAAAAAGAAGCAGGCATTCTCAGTTACATGGGATTATTCAGAATAGTCTTCATCATCAGACTGTGATACAGACAGCGATTCTAAACAAGCTAACGTTTGCTTTATGGCTTTAAACAACGATGTAGTGATTTATCTTTTGATGATCTAATTGATATAAATTCATAACTGTTAGATAAACTCAAAGAAGTTAAATGAAAGTATAAAGATGCAGTAGAAAAATTAAACAGAACTGAAATAGAAGTTGATATGCTAAGAGATGAAAAACAAATTTTAGAAGAAGAACTTGTTAATACACAAGAATCTTTGTCTAATGTTTCTTCTCAACTCACTATGCTAACAAATGAAGTAGAAATGCAAAAACAAAAAAAATGACATTAGCTTCAGAAAATCATGATCTGAAATCAAATGTCAAAATTCTTGAATTGAAAAATACTAGTCTCAATACTGAGTTAGAGAATATTACAAAAAAATGTAACTAATTTTAATAAAGAAAGAGAACATCTTTCTAAAATTATTAGTAATTCTCAAACTACCACTAATAAGAATGGATTAGGATATAAAAGATCTTCAAAAACAATTTCAAAGAAAAATAGTATATCATATAAAAATTTCAATTTGCATAATAATATTGTAAAAGCAAAAACAAAGCCAAAAGTTGTTAAAAGAAATAAATTGGTAAAAAAAAATACTATAAAAATTCGGCTACCAAAAACTAATAATAATTTAATCAGAAACAAGTATATAAAATCTTTTATAACTTCAGTTAAAGATTTTACCTATAAAGGGAATTCTAAACCCTCTTGGGTTTGGCTTCCCAAGATCTAACTCTTAGGACCCTAATAAAAATTTGGGTACCAGCGTCATTTATATATTTTTTGCAGTTACCGACTAAGAAAAGTGGATACTAGACAGTGGTTGCTCAAAACATATGACAGGAAATAAAGATATGCTGACCAACATTATCTACTCGAATGGAGGATCTATCACATTTGGAGATAATTCCAAAGGCTATATCATCGGCAAAGGTGATGTAAGCAATGATGGTACATCTAACTTACCTCATATTACAAATGTTTTACTAGTTAAAAACTTAAAACATAATTTACTAAGTATAAGTCAGCTATGTGATAAAGGTTTTAATATAACTTTTTCAAAAAATAAATGTAACATTTTTGATCAAACTAATAATCTTATTTTTGAAGGAACCAGAGAAAGAAATATTTATATATTAAATATGAAAGTCAATCACAACACAAATATGTGTCTAATAGCCAAAGAATATGATCCTTGGTTATGGCACAAAAGAATGTGCTAGGACTTTATTAAATAGAAGTACCCTACCAAAACATTTTTGGGCAGAAGCTTTAGCAACTGCTTGTTATGTTTTAAATAGAGTATCTATCATACCATTAACTAAACATACACCATATGAGCTTTTTAATGGAAGAAAACCTAACATATAAAAATGTTTTCTATTAAATACAAAAGATAAGCTTGGTAAATTCGATCCAAAATCCGATGAAGGAATATTCATTAGATATTCGGAATGAAACAAAGCTTATAGAATTTATAATAAAAGAACTAAAGTAATCGAAGAAACACTTCATGTGTCATTCGTTGAAAATTTCAAAGTTAACCATAAAATAGAAGATGAAGAAATTATTTCTAAATCAAATGACTTAGATGATGACATTGAAATAAATATAAACAATAATCTACAAAATGATAATAATATAAGGTCCCCACCAAGACTTCTAAGAAATCACCCTACTGAAAATATAATTGGAGAAATTCATACCAACGTAAGAACTCGAAATCAACTAAATCAAATGGGTCACGTAGCTTTTCTTTCAAATATTGAACCCAAAAATGCTAAAGAAGCTTCAACTGATGATTACTGGATTACAGATATGCAAGAAGAATTAAATCAATTTGAACGTAACGATGTTTGGGACTTAGTTCCTAGACCAAGTAACCAAGATATTATCGAAACAAAATGGGTTTATAAAAATAAAGCTGATGAGCAAGGAAATATTATTAGAAATAAAGCTAGGCTAGTTGCTCAAGGTTACAATCAAGAAGAAGGAATAGACTATGACGAAACATTTGCACCCATAGCTCGTCTAGAAACTATACGTATTTTATTAGCATATGCATGTTTTAATAATTTTAAACTTTATCAAATGGATGTAAAAAGTGCTTTCTTAAATGGTTTTATAAAAGAAAATGTATATTTAGAACAACCTCCTTTGTTCACACATGAAAAATATCCAAATCATGTTTATAAATTAAAAAAGGATTTATACGGTTTAAAACAGGCACCACGTGCTTGGTATGACCGTCTTAAAAGTTATTTAGTTAATTCTGGTTTTAAAATTGGTAAAGTAGATCAAGCATTATTTATATAACAAGAGAAAAATGATATTTTAATAATTCAAATTTAAGTAGATGACATTAGTTTTGGTTCCACAAATGAAAAATTATGTCAAGAATTTTCAGAAATTATGACAAAAGAATTTGAAATTTCTCACTTGAGTGAACTTTCATATTTTCTTGGATTACAAATTAAACAATTAAAAAATGGAATCTTTATTAATCAAAAAAAATATTGTAATAATCTCATAAAACGATTTGGTATGGAAAATACTTCTGCTAAACCTACTCCTATGAGTACTATATTACATCTCGATAGAAATGAAAATGGAAAAAGTGTTGACCAAAAACTATATCATAGTATGATTGGTTCATTACTATATTTAACTGCTAGTAGACCAGACATATGATGAGTGTCTGCTTGTGTGCACGGTTCAAGCAAATTCCGAAGAATCACAATTGCGTGCAGTGAAGCGAATTTTGAGATACTTAAGCAGGACTAATGTGACGCCCCACCCCTATACTCACACTAGCCAAGGACACTATGGGGTAATGTCATCGACTAGCACGAAGAATAAGGTTGTTGAGGAGCGACCATCTGTGTAATTGCTTTGTGCGAGTACCGATATGTCAGATAATATGACTTGCATTTCATTTCAAGAGGAAATCCGACATATCAAATACAAACTCAAAGCTACTACATAGTGGCTATGTGGGCTTCGGAAACAAATATAGAAATAAGCATAACACAAATCAGTCACAGATATTCATATCACAAAGGCTGAAACAAATATGAATATAACACATAAAAGTGTACATCAAAATAGTGGTCATACAAGATCCACAATATCACAAAAGAATAAGTATATATCAAGGAGTCTCTGTCTCGAATGTATAAAAAGAAAAACTACTAAGCTAAAGTAGTTAGCCAAAAGCCAGAAGCTATCCCCTACTAAGAAGTCAAGTGGAAGCACCTGTAACACCACGGTCTAAACCGAGTATTATTTAAGAAGAAAATTAATAAACGGATCAGTCTAGCTATAAATATCATATGAGATGAGAAAGGATAAGAGATGCCACAAAAGTGTATGATAACAATAATGCCATACTGTGACAAGTATATATTCGATAACAATAAAATTCATACAATATCTCAAATCTCGTCAAATATCTAAAAAGAATATCACATTCTTTAGCTATTCACCAAACCCCAAATATTGACAAAACATATCAATGTCAATCGCAAAAATTGGTGAAACACAAATTCTAGAAAACAACAATTAGAAATCCAGAAAACACAAAGGGGGGAGGCCTATCACAAACGGGAGCATGAAAACTCACCAACACGTGTATCATAAATGGAACGCTATTCCAAGGTCGCTAACCATCAAGTTTGAGCCGAGGCTCCACAAACGGCCTGAAGACCATGGGTCGCTACCCCACCGATTTGAACCGAAGCTCCACAAACAGGGTTTAATCCCCTACACAAACAAAGAGACATCGTACATCGCTAGTCTAAATCACAAAATGATCATCATTGATCGATAAGTGTAAATTACACTAAGCTAGTAAATAAATAAGTTTAGCTTCATATCCCATAACCACTGGCTTAACTTAAATATTTACGAACAAATTGTAGATTTCCACTCGAAAATTATCACGAGATTTCAATCGAACAAGTCCAAGAATTAACCGACGAAGTAAACGCAAGCGTTTCATACCACTTGTTTTGCTAAGTCGTTTAATTAGATTTCTCATACGAATGAGGTAAAGGTTTGTATATACTAACAGATAAGAAAACGGTTTTAAAAAAAACAAGCTTTGTAATAAAAGTAACGTTGAGATCGTTTTTGTGAAAGAGTTTGAGTATCTACTACTAGTATAGAAACCTTTGTATTTAAAAGTGATAAATCACAGAATTGATTGTAAAAACAATCTATCACCAAAAATCCACATTCGACGACGTGAATTCAAACCATAAAAATCGATATCAAATCCAATCAAATGGATATTCCCAAAAATCCATAAATGAAGTCATCAAAGTCGATAATAAATGACAACAACTAACCAGATCAAGAAAAATCGATAAAATTTGGAAATCCACTCAAAAACGGCCAAAATAGGCAAAATTGAACAGTTCCAGACGTTTGAAATTACCAACCAGATGTCTGAACAACTAACGAGACGTCTGGTTGGATTTCCAGACGTCTGGATTTTGCCTCTGCCTTTTTGCTTTTTCCAGGGACCAATTCCAGACGTCTGAAATTTTCAACCAGACGTTTGGATTTTCAATCCAGATGTTTGAAATTTCTTGCTAGGCAAAAATCAGCCTAGCCCAAAAAGGGCAAAAATCCAAACCAAAAGCGATCGGACGAGCGACCGAGGCTAGGGAATTATGCCAAGCGACAACCCAGTCTTATAGGCTCTTCGATACACCCCAAACAACATGTCCAAACATCCAAGATAGAATTTTTAAAGATTTTGATTTCAAAGCACCAAAATTTGGAAAATTAACCAAATCAATTCAAATCAAAAGCAAATGAACATGAAATAAATGTTAGGAATTCATACCTAACAACAATGAAAGCTATAGACGTAGATGTGAGTTAAAGAGCTCACCTTTAACCCAAAAACAATGAATGAGAAGCTTTAAAACAAGGCAAGATCAATTCCTCTTCAATACACCTCTAGAATCTTCAATCTATTATCAAAGGTGAAGTTTTTCCTAAGTTAGGTTATAGGAGTTTCTAAAAATTGAAGAGAGATTGAGATGGAGAAGATGAAGAGGATGCTTACCTAAGCTTCTCTTTGATTTTAGAGCAAGAAGTTGAATTTCCTAAGAAAACTAGGGCTTAGGAATTTTAATTTCCTCTTCCCACCATTCTTTCTAGGGCTTGAGAGTGTTAGGAAATGTTATGAATGAATGAAGAGGAGTGGAGTGGGAGTTGTTATTGTAGAGTAGTTGGGGTTACATTGTTAGGTTAGTGGGCTGAAAACCAAACCTAAAGCCCAATAGAAAAATAGCAAAATTCTACAACTCCAAACAAATCGATGTTTATACTCAAAAATGTTTTAAACGTCATTTTGAACTCAATGGAAGTGGTCTCGAGTCCGGATTCGACTATTTACAAAAAGTAAGATTTCAGACTTTTAAATTCAACTAACGATGCTATATTTAAATAAATCATTTAAATATATTATCGTAAAAATATGCGGGTTGTTATAAACTCCCCTCCTTAAAGAAATTGGGTCCTTGCAATACTTAAGGAAAAAATAAAAAGTAACAACCATACTAAGGCATAACAACACAAAAGAAGAAATTTTGAAATGAGAAGTTCACCTTAAGGAGCACGAGAGAGTAAGTCCGGATGAGTTCACTCCATGAATTCTCTGGATTCCCAAGAGCAATCCTTAGGATTTGATGACCATTGAACTTTCACAAGTGGGACATCTTTATTACGAAGACGGTTAACCTCCGTAGCAATGATGCGAATAGGATGTTGCTCATAAGTAAAATTAGGCGAAACCTCAATTTTTTCAATAACACCGGGCTCAAGAATAGAATCGGAATCTCTAAGTGTGACAACCCACCTTTCTGACCCCTGAGAACGACATTAATACATCCATGGTATTCATGTTCCGTTGACCAAGTATCAGAAAGACGAGTTGTCATGGGGTAAAATATAAGAACACAACAATAATCTCACAATGGAACGGTTAAATATAACATAAAAATAAGACAATACATAAGGTTACTCCCAACATGGAGTTATCAGAGTTACAACAAAAGTACTACTATCAGTCTAGGTAGTTATAACAACCTGCCTTTAAATATACATACATAGAGCCAACATCTCATAACAACGGAAATAAATAGCTAGATAGATAAGGAGCCTTCTGCTCGTCCACCATCTTCAAAAGAGCCCAAAGAAACCTGTCATTTCCGGACTACTCAAATATAAATGAGTACCCGAGAGTTTAGGGAAAACAAACAATTCGGGTCAGACAATAAGTCCGGTATGAGTAAACTCCAAATAAAAAAATAGAACACACAAAATAACCGGTGAGACCACGTCGCAAAAATGCAGAACGGGTTTCCCCTCACAAGGACAACATCCAAGCATAAAAGAATGGACACAAATAATTAAACACCACGAAGAGCGCAAGACGCTTCCCGATGCAATTAAGAAAGAATCAATCCAAAGATTTGAATCGAAAATAAGGAAAAGGAATTTTTCCAATAATGACTAAGAGGGTGCGCCCCCCTTATCGAAATATACCTCTAGAAAATATACTTAAGAACTACGATGGCTCTCGGAAACCTCCAAGCCAGATCCCGCTAACCTTACCAAGTATCTGAGTATTTCACATCTCCATGCACATACAACCGAAACCAATCTAGAGTAGATGTGAAAATACCATAATGGGAGCAACCCCACATAGCTTGGCCCCCACTCGCTCTTTATTTAGTCATTTCCGATAAAGGATATCAATGCTCTAAATGAGCAATAAATCGTCTTAGATTGACGAAACAAAAACAAAAGGAAGAAGGGTATCGAAATTGATATTCAAGATATCAACTATCGGGGATAACAAAACAATCGTATATGGAAATTAAAACTTATACTTTTTCAATGCTTGGAAAATATCCATATACTTATCTCATCGATATAAGTATATTCACAAAACATTTGGGAGGATTTCATATTTCAAAAGCATACTTAGATGGGTCAAAAACAATTGTATATAAAAATGTGAATGTTTTCTATTATAATTATAAAGATCGTTTATGGAAACCAAATCTCCTACACTTGTCACGTTTCCGATATTCTCGACTTACTCTACCCCTCGCCCAGAAATAAAGCCACTGTAAGTCAGGGCACTGGTTGCTCCTAGCCTTGCCTAGACACTTCGGTTCTAGATCTCATAGATAGAGGATCAATCTACTCATCGGCTTTTAGTGCCAAGTATAGGACTACTTACTTTCCATAAATAACCCATTTAAATCATTATATAAATTTTGAAGCTCCTTTAAAATACTTTAAATAAAGATTTAAAACTTCCATTCAAATCATAACTTAAACCCATCATCTTTAAAGGAGAATACGACCAAGAGGGGTGAAGCTCCCTCTTAATCAAATGAGATAGCTAAAAGGGGTGTTATTTCCTTTTAACCAAAAAGTCACTAAATGTCAATCCTAAGTTAAAAGGTGGTGTAAGTTCCCTTTAACTAAACATCAAAGTTATTGCTCATAAACTAGCTGAGCACAAATCAAACAACCAAACAAGAATAATAACAAACTCATTATTATTAACCATTTACAATCAATAGTTGACACAACATTTATTAAAATGTGAATGAATCAAAGGAAAGAGATTAAGATTACACTCCCTTTAAAATAATTAAATTATACTCTCAGAATAAGTTATACCCACAAAACTATGAAAACAAGGAATATACTCATAGAACAAGTTATACTTGCTAAACTATAAAAGCAAGGAATATACTCACAGAACAAGTTATATTTGCTAAACTATAAAAGCAAGGAATATACTCACAGAACAAGTTATACTTGCTAAACTATAAAAGCAAGGAATATACTCACAGAACAAGTTATACTTGCTAAACTATAAAAGCAAGGAATATACTCACATCCTATTTGCTTTGATGGAGACTTGGAATACTTCACCTTTGATAATGAATTTTAGTTTTTTTCTTTTGTTTGTGAATGAATTAAAATGAGCTATTTATAGGTGAAGAGAAGGGTACTTTAGTAATTTCCTATAGCCTAACCCGATTCGACCAGATTTTGGTCCAATAGAAACCAGCCATATGGCCTAATTTGATTCGACCACATTTTGGTCCAATATAAAACATCCTTGTGGCTTAATTTGATTCGACCACATTTTGGTCCAATAGGAATTCTCCTTATCAACTATGGCCTAACCTGATTCGACCAGATTTTGGTCTAATGGCAACCATCCGTATGGAATATAATAATCATTATGCTATTTTGTTTTATTAGGCAAGTAATTATACTATTCTGTTTTATTAGGCAGGGTTAATAATTCTCTCTTGTTTTATTAGGCAAGTAATTATACTATTTTGTTTTATTAGGCAAGGTTAATACTTCTAGATATAAAATCCATTATTTAATCATTTAAAAACATATTAACTATTCATGTTCCAAGTGATTAAATTATGGGTCGTTACATCCTCCCCTCCTTAAAGGAAATTTCGTCGTCGAAATTAATCGGATAAACTCTAGATACCAAAGAACCCAAATGATATCATATATACCACACAAAGATACAAGGAAAGTGACCTTAACACAACTGGTGAGTACACTAAAAAGAAACAACAAAATACAAACAACAACTACATCAACTCGGGATAAGAATCCCTAATATAGTCCTCAGTTTCCCAAGTACAATCTCTAACATCTCCACTCCACTGAACCTTAACAAGATTCACAACCTTCTTCCTTAATCACTTTATATCTCGGGCGACAATACGAATTGGCCGCCTAAGAATAGTTAGGTTAGGCTGAACCTCCAAATCAACTTGTTGTCCCGGTTCTACTATCATCGAAGGGTCGTGTACATACTTACTAAATGAGATACGTGAAATACGTTGTGCACATCTGATAGTCGATCTGGTAACTCCACTTTATATGCAAGTTTACTAATCCGGTCCAGTATGGGAAAAGGACCAATATATCGAGGGGCTAATTTCCCTGTCTTTCCAAACCTCATGACACTTCTCAGAGGAGAGACTTTTACAAATACCAAGTCCCCGACTAAGAACTCTAGATCCCTACGCCTTTGAAATGCATAACACTTTTGCCGATCTTGTGCTTCCTTCATCTTTCTTCGAATATCATCTACCTTCTCATTGGCTTCTAAGATTATGACGGGTCCAAGAACAAGTCTATCTCCAGATTCAACCCAACACGAAGGAGAACGACATGGACGACCATAAAGAGTTTCGAAACAGGCCATACCAATGCTTACTTGATAGCTGTTGTTATAAGTGAATTCGACTAAGGGTAAATGATCTTCCCAAGAACCCCCGAAGTCTAGAATGCATGCTCGCAATAAATCTTCCAAGATTCGGTTCACTCTCCCCGTCTGCCCATCTGTTTGGGGATGGTATGTTGTACTTAGACTTAGCTCAGCCCCTAAAGCATTCTGTAGTCCCTCCCAGAACCTACTAGTGAATATCGGGTCTCGGTCACTTACAATAGTACGAGGAATCCCATGGAGTCTCACAATCTCCTTTACATACAAACTCGCCAGACTCGTAGCAGTCCTAGTCAGCTTAACAGGAATGAAATGGGCACTCTTGGTTAGTCGATCGACTATAACCCAAATGCCATCGTTACCTCTTCTTGACCTAGGAAGCCCATCAATAAAGTCCATAGAGATCTGCTCCCACTTCCACTTTGGGATCTCAAGTGGTTGAAGCAATCCAGCTGTCTTTTGCTGGTCACTCTTAATCTGCTGGCAGTTTGCACAACGACTCACAAAGATTGAAATATCTCGCTTCATCCCCTTCCACCAGAATACCCTCCTCATATCTTTGAACATCTTGGTCACTCCTGGATGAAAAGATAACTTTGAATGGTGGCATTCGGCTAACACTTCTTGCCTAAGTCCATCAAAGTCTGGAACACAAATACGCCCATTCATTTTCAATATGCCCCGGAGATCAATCTCTAAGCTAGAAACAACACCTTCTTTAACATCCTTCTTAAGTCGAGCTAAAACAAGATCTGCCTCTTGACTGGATGCAATTCTCTCTAACAATACTTGCTTAACTTCTAAATTTGCAACCATTGCTACATTCCTACTCAATGCATCGGCAACAACATTTGCTTTTCTAGGGGTATAAAGAACCTCTAGGTCATAAGAGCCGAGAAACTCCAGCCATCTCTGCTGCCTCAAATTCAAATCTTTCTGGGTAAAAAGGTATTTTAAGGATTTGTGGTCCATGTATAACTCAAACCTTTCACCCAAAAGATAATGCCTCCACATCTTTAGTGCGAAGACAACAGCTAAAAGCTCCAAATCGCGTGTAGCATAATTTTTCTCATGCGACTTTAGCTGTCGACTCGCATAGGCAATAACTTTCCCATGCTGCATCAGAACTGCTCCCAATCCGGTTCAACAAGCATCTGTATACACGGTTAAACCTTCGCTCCCATTTGGAATAGTTAATACAGGAGTGCTAGTCAACTTCTCTTTCAATTCGTTGAATGCTTGATCACACTTAGAAGTCCAAATAAACTTAACATCTTTCTTTGTTAACTTCGTCAGATGAGAAGCAATCTTCGAGAAGTCCTTGATAAACCTACGGTAAAAACCAGCTAATCCCAAGAAACTTCTAACTTCCGTCGTACTTTCGGGTTTCTTCCAGTCTTGAACCGCCACAACTTTAGCTGGGTCCACCGATATGCCTTCTCCCGAAATAACATGCACTAGAAACCTAACTTCGGATTTCTAGAAATGGCACATGGAAAACTTAGCCTTCAACACATGGCTTCTTAAGGTATCGAGTGCGACACGGAGATGATATTTGTGTTCCTCCTCTATCTTGGAATAGATAAGAATGTCATCAATAAAGACGAGAACAAATTTATTAAGAATGTCTCGAAATACTCGATTCATTAAGTCCACAAAATAAGCGGGCGCGTTAGTCAATCCAAACGGCACAACTAACCACTCGTAGAAATTTTCAGGAGTTTGAAAAGTTGTTAAGAGAACACTCTCCTCTGCCACTCTTAATTGGTGAAAACCGGTGGCAAGATCTAATTGAGAAAATATCCGAGCACCGTGGAGTTGGCCAACATATCGTCGATCCTTGGCAAATGATATTTATTCTTGATAGTCCTTTTGTTCAACTCCCGATAGTCTACGCACAACCTTAGAGAACCGTCTGCCTTTGTAACAAAGACGACTGGTGATCCCCAACTCGAGGTACTATGTCGGATCAAGCCTTTCTACAACAAATCATAAGTCTGCCTTTCTAACTCCCTCTTCTCTTTTAGAGCCATCCTTCGTAAGGGTTGTACAATAGGTCTAGTTCCTGGAACCAAATCAATATGGAACTCGACTTCACGGTGAGGAGGTAAACCTTGCACCTCGTCAAAAATATCTGTGAAATCTCGAACAACCGCCACATCTCCTAGCTCCGCTTTAGCCACTTCGAGTGAATAAAGAAAATTGCTCATTAACTTCTTAGGCTCTTCACAACTAATATCAACACCAACATCTCCTGCATCACTAACTCTAACGAGCCTTCTACCACAATCCAAGATAGCTTTAAACTTAGATAACCAATCCATTCCCAACTACACTCCAAAACCCATAAACCCAAGAACAAACAAGTCAAAAGGAAAGAGATGATTTCGATAAGAAATAGGTACATTTAGACACACGGTGTCAAGATTTGTCAGACCTCCAATTGGGTTTGACACACAAAGAGGATTACTTATGATAACATATTTAAGGTTTAGTTTGTCCATCAGATCATAAGAAATAAAACTATAGGAAGCTCCTGTATCAAATAGCACCCTTACAGGAATATCATAGATGGATAATGTACCTTGCAACACTTGCTTCCCTTTTTGATCTGAAGAAGTGGATGGTATCTCTTCAATGGTAAAAGTCTGTCCTTGAGATCCCTTTTTAGGAAAAGGGCACTGATTCTTCATATGTCCTGGCCGGCTGCAATTAAAACATGTAGCAATTGGACAATGATTTGCAAAGTGGCCCATCTTATTGCACTTGAAACAAAGAATGTTGGCCAAGTTGGTCTGCTTCTTCTGTGCTGGAGCACCATCTTCGGGTTTCTTCCCTGCATCCTTCTTCTTTCCCTTAAACTTACGCTTGAAGTTTGACTTTCCTTCAACTGGTATAACTAATAAAGGCTTGGCACTTATTGCTGGTACTACACCCTTCTGGACTCCTTCCTTAATATCAAGAGCCTCAAACCTCAAAGCCATGCTAATGATGTTGGTGAACGTACCCATAAGATGGTTGGTCATTTCACGATGGAACTCTGGTCGCATTCCATTCACAAAAATTTCATTTTTCTTGAGCGGCGTGTCTATCAATCCAAGTCCAAAACGGGACAAAGCATTGAACTTATGCTCGTACTGAGACAAAGTCATATCACCCTGCTTTAAGTCAATGAAACTTCTAAACAACTGAGTTTTTCCGGCTTCTGGAATAAACAATGCTTCAAAAACTTCCTTGAACCGGGCCCAAGAAAACTCCCCCTCCGGAGTACTAGCTGTTTCTGAATCCCACCAATCCATCACCGACTTTTGAAGTTGTCGCGATGCCAACAGCCGTTTCTCCGCATCCTCCAACCGAAGATCTCCAAATATTCTTTCACAAGTTAGAAGCCACATCTGCACTCCAAGAATATCTTCACTCCCATAGAATGGTTTCGCGCCCAAAGTGGTAAAATTCTTACACAAAGCTGCAAAGTTCATAGGGGTCAAAACTTGCACTTGCATTTCCTTTACCAGATCTACAGTTGACATGGTAGCATTTCTAGGTACCCTACCATTGGTAGCCGTGCTAGTTCCAGATCCTCTCCTTACTCCTCTTCTTGTATTCATTTTCTATTATCTGAACAAATAACAGGTATCTATAGAATACAATAATAGGATTAAAATTATTTAAGGAAATAACACCAAAGGATCTAAAACTAGATTTTAGAGGATACAAATTATTATTATAAAAATTACAAATACGCTCTCTCAAGATTAACTCATTCTAGGGCATCACTTACCCTATCTCTAATGAGTTGTACCCCAATCAGGCTAAGGTGTTCGCTCAACCAAAGCTTTGATACCAACTGTGACGACCCACCATTCTGACCCCTGAGAACGACACTTAATACATCCATGGTATTCATGTTCCGTTGCCCAAGTATCAGAAAGACGAGTTGTCATGGGGTAAAATATAAGAACACAACAATAATCTCACAATGGAACGGTTAAATATAACATAAAAATAAGACAGTACATAAGGTTACTCCCAACATGGAGTTATCAGAGTTAGAACAAAAGTACTACTATCAATCTAGGTAGTTATAACAACCTGCCTTTAAATATACATACATAGAGCCAACACTCATAACAGTGGAAATAAATAGCTAGATAGATAAGGAGCCTCTTGCTCGTCCACCATCTTCAAAAGAGCCCAAAGAAACCTGTCATTTCCGGACTACTCAAATATAAATGAGTACCCGAGAGTTTAGGGAAAACAAACAATTCGGGTCAGACAATAAGTCCAGTATGAGTAAACTCCAAATAAAAAAATAGAACACACAAAATAACCGGTGAGACCACGTCGCAAAAATGCAGAACGGGTTTCCCCTCACAAGGACAACATCAAAGCATAAAAGAATGGACACAAATAATTAAACACCGCGAAGAGTGCAAGACGCTTCCCGATGCAATTAAGAAAGAATCAATCCAAAGATTTGAATCGAAAATAAGGAAAAGGAATTTTTCCAACAATGACTAGGAGGGTGCGCCCCCCTTATCGAAAGTATACCTCTAGAAAATATACTTGAGAACTACGATGGCTCTTGGAAACCTCCAAGCAGGACCTCGCCAACCTTACCGAGTGTCCAAGTATTTCACATCTCCGTGCGCATACAACCGAAACCAATCTAGAGTAGATGTGAGAATACCCTAATGGGAGAAACCCCACATAGCTTGGCCCCCACTCTCTCTTTATTTAGTCATTTCCGATAAAGGATATCAATGCTCTAAATGAGCAACAAATCGTCTTAGATTGACGAAACAAAAACAAAAGGAAGAAGGGTATCAAAATTGATAGTCAAGATATCAACTATCGTGGATAACAAAACAATCGTATATGGAAATTAAAACTTATACTTTTTCAATGCTTGGAAAATATCCATATACTTATCTCATCGATATAAGTATATTCACAAAACATTTGGGAGGATTTCATATTTCAAAAGCATACTTAAATGGGTCAAAAACAATTGTATATAAGAAATGTGAATGTTTTCCATTATAATTATAAAGATCATTTATGGAAATCAAATCTCCTACACTTGTCACGTTTTCGATATTCTCGACTTACTCTACCCCTCGCACAGAAACAAAGCCAGGTAAGTCAGGGCACTGGTTGCTCCTAGCCTTGCCTAGACACTTCGGTTCGAGATCTCACAGATAGAGGATCAATCTACTCATCGGCTTTTAGTGCCAAGTATAGGACTACTTACTTTCCATAAATAACCCATTTAAATCATTATATAAAATTTGAAGCTCCTTTAAAATACTTTAAATAAAGATTTAAAACTTCCATTCAAATCATAACTTAAACCCATCATCTTTAAAAGAGAATACGACCAAGAGGGGTGAAGCTCCCTCTTAATCAAATGAGATAGCTAAAAGGGGTGTTATTTCCTTTTAACCAAAAAGTCACTAAATGTCAATCCTAAGTTAAAAGGTTGTGTAAGTTCCCTTTAACTAAACATCAAAGTTATTGCTCATAAACTAGCCGAGCACAAATCAAACAACCAAACAAGAATAATAACAGACTCATTATTATTAACCATTTACAATCAATAGTTGACACAACATTTATTAAAATGTGAATGAATCAAAGGAAAGAGATTAAGATTACACTCCCTTTAAAATAATTAAATTATACTCTCAGAATAAGTTATACCCACAAAACTATGAAAACAAGGAATATACTCATAGAACAAGTTATACTTGCTAAACTATAAAATCAAGGAATATACTCACAGAACAAGTTATACTTGCTAAACTGTAAAATCAAGGAATATACTCACAGAACAAGTTATACTTGCTAAACTATAAAAGCAAGGAATATACTCACAGAACAAGTTATACTTGCTAAACTATAAAAGCAAGGAATATACTCACATCCTATTTGCTTTGATGGAGACTTGGAATACTTTACCTTTGATAATGAATTTTAGTTTTTTTCTTTTGTTTGTGAATGAATTAAAATGAGATATGGACTTGGCTATTTATAGGTGAAGAGAAGGGTACTTTAGTAATTTCCTATAGCCTAACCCGATTCGACCAGATTTTGGTCCAATAGAAACCAGCCATATGGCCTAATTTGATTCGACCACATTTTGGTCCAATAGAAAACATCCTTGTGGCTTAATTTAATTCGACCACATTTTGGTCCAATAGGTATTCTCCTTATCAACTATGGCCTAACCTGATTCGACCAGATTTTGGTCCAATGGCAACCATCTGTATGGCATAACCTGATTCGACCAGATTTTGGTCCAATGGCAACCATCCGTATGGAATATAATAATCATTATGCTATTTTGTTTTATTAGGCAAGTAATTATACTATTCTGTTTTATTAGGCTAGGTTAATAATTCTTTCTTGTTTTATTAGACAAGTAATTATACTATTTTGTTTTATTAGGCAAGGTTAATAATTGTTTCTTGTTTTACTAGGCAACTAATTATACTATTCTGTTTTATTAGGCAAGATTAATAATTCTCTCTTGTTTTATTAGGCAAGTAATTATACTATTCTGTTTTATTAGGAAGGGTTAATAATTCTTTCTTGTTTTATTAGGCAAGTAATCATACTATTCTATTTTATTAGGCAGGGTTAATAATTCTCTCTTGTTTTATTAGGCATGTAATTATACTATTCTGTTTTATTAGGCATGGTTAATACTTCTAGATATAAAATCCATTATTTAATCATTTAAAAACATATTAACTATTCATGTTCCAAGTGATTAAATTAGGGGTCGTTATACTAAGGCATTTCCGTAGTTGAGAGACGTGGAATACGTCATGAATAGCAGAAAATTGAGCCGGTAATAAAAGGCGATAAGCCACGGAACCAATGCGTTCGGTGATGGGAAATGGACCAATATATCGAGGTGCTAATTTCCCTGAACGACTGAAACGCACAACACCCTTCATAAGTGAAACACGAATACATACCAAATCTCCCACAGAAAATTCTAAATTCCTTCTTCGATTATCGACATAGGATTTTTGTCTACTTTGAGCTTCTTTCATCCTATGATGAATAAGGTCAATTTTTTCTATGGCGTCACGAATAAAATCTGGACCTCAAACCAGCTTCTCACCGGCTACAAGCCAACACGAAGGAGATCGGCATGGCCTTCCATAGAGTGCCTCGAAAGGAGCCATACCAATACTAGATTGGAAGCTATTATTATAAGAAAACTCAACAAGAGAAATATGATCTTCCCAACTTCCACCAAAATCAAGAAGACATGCACGAAGAAGATCTTCAAGAGTTTGATTCACACGCTCGGTTTGTCCATCGAACTGAGGATGATAAGCGGTGCTAAAATTAAGCTTTGTTCCCAAAGCTTTTTGAAGACCTTTCCAAAATCCACTACTAAATAATGGATCATGATCACTAACAATAGAAGTTGGAACTCCATGCAATTTAACAATTTCTTTGACATAGAGTTTAGCCAAAAGAGGTACGGTCCGGTTGGACCGAACGGGAATAAAATGGGCGGATTTTGTAAGTCTATCTACAATCACCCATAGTCTATCATGACCCGAACGAGAACGGGGAAGACCGTCAATAAAGCCCATAGAGACTTGATCCCACTTCCAAACGGGAATGTCTAAAGGTTGCAATAACCCACCGGCCCTTTGATGCTCGGCCTTTATGAGTTGGCAAGTCATGCAACGCTTAATGAAGTTAGCAATATCAGATTTCATTCCATCCCAATAATAAAGTCGCTTTATGTCCGCGTACATTTTACTACTACCGGGATGAATGGTAAATTTAGAACGATGAGAATCTTCTAAAATGTCTCTACGAAGATCACCAATATTTGGCACAATAAGTCTACCAAATTTTTGAATACCTCCATGAGCATCGATTTCAAAGTCTTTCAAACCATCAATGCTTGTATCCCTACAACTTTGGCTAAGATGAGCCAATTTGGAATCTTGCTTTTGAGCTTCAAAGATGCTGTCTAAAAGAGAAGGATGAGCCTCAAGGCTACATAAAACAAGAGATCAACATGAATTAGATTCACGATCTCGAATCTCACAAGTGGACAAAGTCTTGAGATCATTCCATTCGGATATCATCATGGAAAAAACCGCTTGTGGCTTTCGGCTAAGGGCATCGGCAACACGATTTACCTTTCCAGGAGTATAGAGAATATCAAGATCATAAGATGCAAGGAATTCGAGCCAACGTTGTTGATGCAAATTAAGTTCCTTTTGAGAGAACAAATACATCAAAGATTTATGGTCAGTGTAGAGAACAAATTTCTCTCCCAAAAGATAATGACGTCAAATTCTAAGGGCGAAAACAATGGCCGCGAGCTCTAAATCATGAGTGGCATATCTAGTCTCGGCAGGCTTTAATTGCCTAGAAGGAAAAGCGATAACACGTTCCCTTTGCATGAGAATGGCTCCCAAACCAACACGACTAGCATCGGTATAAACAATGAAATCTTGGTTCCCTTCGGGAATCACAAGAATAGGAGCATCGGAAAGGAGTTCTTTTAATTTCTAAAAAGCAGCTTCACATTTGTCTACCAAATGTATTTAACTCCCTTCTTTGTCAAACTAGTAAGAGGTACGGAAATTTTAGAAAAGTCTTTTATGAACCGACGGTAATAGCCCGCTAATCCAAGAAAGCTATGAATTTACGTCATACTCTCTGGTCTCTTCCAATTTTGAATCACTTCAATCTTTGAAGGATCCATGGAAATTCCGGATTCATAAATATTATGTCCTAAAAATTTCACACAGGATTGCCATATTGCCAAAAGTGGCATATAGAAAATTTTGCTTTCAATAGATTACTCCTAAGAGTTTCCAACACAATCCGAAGATGTTTTTCATGCTCTTCCTCGGTTTTAGAATAAACAAGAATATCATCGATAAATATAAGAACAAATTGATCGAGGAAGTCATTGAAAACTCGATTCATAAGGTCAACGAAATAAGCTGGGGCATTCGTTAAACCAAATGGCATAACAAGCCATTCTTAAGATCCATATCGAGTACGGAACGATGTCAAAGGAATATTATCCTCTTCAATACGAAGCTGATGAAAATCGGTTGCTAAGTCTAACTGTGAAAAGACTCTAGCACCACTAAGTTGGTCGAATAGATCATCAATCCGAGGTAAGGGATATTTATTCTTGATGGTGAGATCATTAAGCTTGCGGTAGTCAACGCAAAGCCTAAGTGTACCATCGGATTTGTTCACAAAGATAGCTGAAGCTCCCCAAGGAGAGGAACTAGAATGAATAAACTCCGTGGCTTCCAATTCGGATAATTGTTTACGCATCTCCTCATTTTCCTTATTGGACATACGATAAGGAGGACGAGTGATAGGTAGAGCTCCAGGGATTAGATTAATTCTGAACTCAATTGCTCGCTTAGGTGGTAATCCTAAAACGGGCTCAAATATGTCGGGAAATTCACGAACAACGTGAATAATGGAAAAGAAATCTTCCTCATCATCATTATCGTCATTATATGGATTTAGAGAATATAAGGATGCCACCGAATTGGAATATGAATCTTTAAGAACAACAGAAATCTGCTTAACAGATTGAGGATGTCGAAGATAAATTGTCCTCTCGGGACATAGGATGTGGGCTTCATAATGATTAAGCTAATCCATTCCCAAAATCATTCTGAAACCAAGGTAACGCATAACATGCAAATCGGCACGGAAAGCATAATCATATAAAATAATCTCGACTTCTTTACAAAGTAAACTGAGTGTTGCGGATCCACCAACCGGATTCGCAATTCTCAGTGAAGTCATCAAGCCCATAATATTTAAAGACAAAGCATCAACAAGTTCTTTTGATATAAAAGAGTGAGATGCACCCGTATCAAAAAGAACTCGAATAGGAAGAAAACGAAATAAAATAATGGCATTAAGGACTGAATGAAAAAAAACCTTAACCAAGAGAAGGGTTACTAGGGGCTTGCACAACTTTCAGCTTTCCCTCCTTCCTACTTTGAAGTTTGGGACATGAAGATAAAAGATGACCCAAACCTTTGCAATATTGAAAATAAAGGGGTTTCAGACACTTATTTGCATAATGGTCCTTAGAACCACAATTGTAGCATTGTCCACGACTAGAGGAAGGAGTCTTTGCTACCAAAGTTGCCCGCTTCCCTTTCTTGTTGGGATTAGGGCTTTTGAACTTAATACGCCTCTTCTTGTTGTTATTGAGGCTCTTTTTGGAACCTCCAACTTCACTATCACTTCCTTTATCGGCCTCTTCTAGTCGAAGAGTGATATCTACAAGCTGATCGAAAGGCACTTCTAATTTCAGAGGTAAAACCTTTTTAGGGTTCTTATTCAAAGCACAGATAAACCTTTGATTCTTTACAAGATCCAAAAGTTGTTGGGCAAACATGAATATGCCATCCAAAGGAGGACCACTGGATTGACCAGCGCAAGGACTGCCGGATCTAACCATCTCTTCTTCTTTAAGAAAGAAAGAAAGAAGAGGAAAAAGGTTATTCTTAGAATGAATATCAAACAAACTTGATTGATAAAACAGGGCATCATAAAAGGAAATAGGATAGAACGGGTCTTAAGACTCGAATTAAATGCTAAGGCACGACTCCTAAGAAAGACTTAGGACAATGATCCTTGCTAGATTATTCTACATCGTTCCGAAGTTTGGCTCTGATACCAAGCTGTGACGCCCCACTTCTATACTCACACTAACCAAGGACACTACGGGGTAATGTCATCGACTAGCACGAAGAATAAGGCTGTTGAGGAGCGATCATCTGTGTAATTGCTTTGTGCGAGTACTGATATGTCAGACAATATGACTTGCATTTCATTTCAAGAGGAAATCCGACATATCAAATACAAACTCAAAGCTACTACACAGTGGCTATGTGGGCTTCGGAAACAAATATAGAAATAAGCATAACACAAATCAGTCACAGATATTCATATCACAAAGGCGGAAACAGATATGAATATAACACATAAAAGTGTACATCAAAATAGTGGTCATACAAGATCCACAATATCATAAAAGAATAAGTATACATTAAGGAGTCTCTATCTCGAATGTATAAAAACAAAAACTACTAAGCTAAAGTAGTTAGCCAAAAGTCAGAAGCTAGCCCCTGCTAAGAAGTCAAGTGGAAGCACCTGTAACACCTCGGTCTGACCAGAGTATTATTTAAGAAGAAAAATAGTAAACGGATCAGTCTAGCTATAAATATCATATGAGATGAGAAAGGATAAGAGATACCACAAAAGTGTATGATAACAATAATGCCATACCGTGACAAGTATACATTCGATAACAATAAAATTCATACAATATCTCAAATCTCGTCAAATATCCAAAAAGAATATCACATTCTTTAGCTATTCACCAAACCCCAAATATTGACAAAACATATCAATGTCAATCACAAAAATTGGTGAAACACGAATTCTAGGAATCAACAATTAGAAATCCAAAAAACAAAAAGGGGGAGTCCTATCACAAACGGGAGCATGAAAACTCACCAACACGTGTATCACAAACGGAACGCTATTCCAAGGTCGCTAACCATCAAGTTTGAGCCAAGACTCCACAAATGGCTCGAAGACCATGGGTCGCTACCCCACCGATTTGAACCGAAGCTCCACAACTGGGGTTTAATCCCCCACACAAACAAAGAGACATCGCACATCGCTAGTCTAAATCACAAAATGATCATCATTGATCGATAAGTGTAAATTACACTAAGCTAGTAAATAAATAAGTTTAGCTTCATGTCCCATAACCACTGGCTTAACTTAAATATTTACGAACAAATTGTAGATTTCCACTCGAAAATTGTCACGAGATTTCAATCGAACAAGTCCAAGAATTAACCGACGAAGTAAACGCAAGCGTTTCATACCACTTGTTTTGCTAAGTCGTTTAATTAGATTTCTCATACGAATGAGGTAAAGGTTTGTATATACTAATAGATAAGAAAACGGTTTTTAAAAAAAACAATCTTTGTATTAAAAGTAACATTGAGATCTTTTTTGTGAAAGAGTTTGAGTATCTACTACTAGTATAAAAACCTTTGTATTTAAAAGTGACAAATCACAGAATCGATTGTAAAAACAATCTATCGCCAAAAATCCACATTCGACGACGTGAAGTCAAACCATAAAAATCGATATCAAATCCAATCAAATGGATATTCCCAAAAATCCAAAAATGAAGTCATCAAAGTCGATAATAATTTACAACAACTAACCGGATCAACAAAAATCGATAAAATTTGAAAATCCACTCAAAAACAGCCAAAATAGGCAAAATTGAACAGTTCCATACGTCTGAACCACTAACCAGACGTCTGGTTGGATTTCCAGAAGTCTGGATTTTGCCTCTGCCTTTTTTCTTTTTCCAGGGACCAATTCCAGACGTCTGGATTTTGAACCAGACATCTGTATTTTCAACCAGACGTTTGGATTTTCAATCCAGACGTCTGAAATTTCCTGCTAGGCAAAAATCAGCCTAGCCCAAAAAGGGCAAAAATCCAAACCAGAAGCAACCGGACGAGCAACGGAGGCTAGGGAATTATGCCAAGCGACAAGCCAGCCTTATAGGCTCTTCGATACACCCCAAACAACATGTCCAAACACCCAAGATAGGATTTTTAAAGATTTTGACTTTAAAACACCAAAATTTGGAAAATTAACCAAATCAATTCAAATCAAAAGCAAATGAACATGAAATAGATGTTAGGAATTCATACCTAACAACAATGAAAGCTATAGACGTAGATGTGAGTTAAAAAACTCACCTTTAACCCAAAAACAACGAATGAGAAGCTTTAAAACAAGGCAAGATCAATTCCTCTTCAATACACCTCTAGAATCTTCAATCAATTATCAAAGGTGAAGTTTTTCCTAAGTTAGGTTATAGGAATTTCTAAAAATTGAAGAGATATTGAGATGGAGAAGATGAAGAGGATGCTTACCTAAGCTTCTCTTTGATTTTAGAGCAAGAAGTTGAATTTCCTAAGAAAACTAGGGCTTAGAAATTTTAATTTCCTCTTCCCACCATTCTTTCTAGGGCTTGAGAGTGTTAGGAAATGTTATGAATGAATGAAGAGGAGTGGAGTGGGAGTTGTTATTGTAGAGGAGTTGGGGTTACATTGTTAGATTAGTGGGTTGAAACCCAAAGCCCAATAGAAAAATAGCAAAATTCTACTCAACTCCAAACATATCGATGTTTATACTCAAAAAAGTTATAAACGTCGTTTTGAACTCAACGGAAGTGGTCTCGAGTCCGGATTCGACTGTTTAGAAAAAGTATTGTTTCGGACTTTTAAATTCAACTAACGATGCTATATTTAAATAAATCATTTAAATATATTATCATAAAAATATGCGGGTTGTTACAACTAAAGACTACGGTCTCTTTTATCCAAAAGAATGTCCTTTTTAGTTAGTATCATATAGTGATGCTGATTTTGGAGCATGTCGAACGGATCGAAAGAGTACCAGTGGTACTTATCACTTTATTGGACAATCTTTAGTATTTTGGTTTAGTAAGAAACAAAATTGCGTTTCACTTCGACGTGTGAGGCAGAATATATCTCTACTGCTTTGGCATGTGCTCAAGTAATCTACATGCAGCAAACACTTTTAAGATTTTGGGATAAATCTCTATAATTCAACAATTTACCATGATAATACATGCAATAAATTTATCTAAAAATCCAATAAACCATTCTAGAACTAAACATATAGATATAAGACATCAGTTTCTCAGAGATAATATAGAAAAAGGCAATATTTCATTAGAATTTGCATCTTCAGAAAATTAGATAGCTGACATATTTACAAAACCTTTAAATGAAAATATATTTATAAAATTACGTTGAGAATTAGGTATAATATCTTTACATGATTTATAATTTGAAATAAAATTGCTTTAAGAAAAATAAATTTTTGTCAAAAAATATGTTCCTGCTGGCACTCGAACTCAGGTTGCTGGTAAGGTAGTTTTATGTTTTTCCATTGTTCTATAGTATTTCTTGTTATACCAACTATTATCTTCCTCAAATCAACTGTACGGTTCTTACTCCTCAAAATTTTCTACCTTATATTATATCTTGGCCATAAACGTTCACTTATTTTCCTCCTTTAGTTTATTTCACCTGAATTAGTAGGCTCCTATTTCATTCTTTCTCACACCATTCCTCCCAATACATTTTTTTAAAACCTTAAATTCTTTTTAATATTTTTTACAAACTCCAACATGTCTTCACAACAAGATTCAAATCAATCATCTATTGTTTTCAGCACACCCTCCTCTGAATCGTCAAAACACTCCAACAACTCCACTCCGATTTATATTCCATTTAAAATCACACCATCACCTACACATCATACTGGATATACTCCTCAAGGAAAACGAACTAACATATTTTACATTTTGGTTCTCCATCAACAAAAGAGAAAATTAATGATATTCATCACTACCAGAGAGAGACTCTGGAACTGCAGCACGAGCCATACTATGACCAGAATGTGAATGCTAAACATTTAAGTTTTCAGGAACAAGTCGCGTTAAAGTTATGCGGGTCTTCATCGAAACACTGCATACATCAACCTTTGCCTCAACATTCTCAAGCTCCATCGAATTCTTAGGAATGAAGCCCACAACGTCCTTAGGTGTCACCGAACTCCTGGGAACGCAGTAATGTTTGGTCTCCAATCCAGCCATTACCAGAAATAACGAAGGTTGAACCGCACTCTGACGATTCATCCTCCTCTAGAAACTAGGAATTTATGTATATTGTTTAGAAATGAATGTTGTATTTTTGTATGATTTATATGTTTTAAATTAAAGTGTTTAATATATAACAATTATAAAATTAACAAGTTTTAATGTTATTTTATTTTTATAAGAAAATCTTTAAGTTCATAGGTTGAAAAGGCATATAAGCATAGATTTAGTCGACATAATCGACCATCTCAGTCGACTGAAACTACTATGCAAATTTTTTTATATAAGGTAATTCAGTCGACTGCCTTAGATATTTCAGTCGACTAAATTGGGACTTTTCTAGGCTGTTTAATGTGGGAAAAATTTCTTTGCACAATAGTTGACTGAATTTTAATTTCAGTCGACTGTACATTCTTGAGCACTTAAAAATTTCCAGATTTCAGTCGACTGATCCTATATATTAAGTCGAGTGAATTAAGCAATTTTTACGCAAAAACTTTCAGGATAAAAACCTGTATATTTCAGTCGACTGCACCTAATAATTCAGTCGATTGAATTGTTATTTTCTAGTTTTTTAAAATAAATTTGCACAACTCCCAATCCACCTTTTCATCAACCCTATATATACATCTCCTACTTTCCAAAACCATACCCTTATATTCTGCAAGCAAACCCTAGCCCCCATTATCTTCAATCCAATTTTCTCCTACCTCAATCAACTCAAATCAAATGGCACCTAAAACGAAAAGACCTTGACAATCATCGGCCGGACCATTCGAGAGCCAAATTAGGTCATGGCTTCACGATGAAATTACCGTCACCCGTTTCAACGCCATGAGAAACTCACGAATTAGGACGCCCCACCCTGATACCCACATTAACAAAGAGAATTACTGGGTAATTATGTCTGCTAATGCAGAGAATAGGACTGGTTAGGAGCGACCATCTATAATCTTGTCTTAAACATCTACTGAATACGTCGATAAATGCTCTATATTTTTTTTCTATCTCTCATGGATCGACATATCCAATAAATGCTTAATACAAAAGTATAGGTGGCTAATGGATCTATTAGAACAAAATACAACAACAGAATGCATATCACATCACAGAACAGTAAACACTAGATATATAAATACATATACACTGATGCATCCCAATACAATACCAAATGATATACAAAAGTGGTTCAAAGACCACACTATATACATCTAATCAAAATACACATCAGAGTCAAGTGGAAAGAAATATAAACTACACAAAAGTGCTAGGCTGATATCCAAGCAGATGCATCAAAGCTAAGTCCCATAACTGATAGCTAACGTGAAACAACTCGGTTTGACCCGAATATAAAATACACGGGTCAGTCTAGCTAAAATAATCAGTTAAGAAGAATAGATGATAATATGAAGCATAAAATAAAAGGTGATAATTCTTCTCGAATGAGAAGAGGCCATAGAAAGAGCGCACACTCATGACTTAAGTTGACCAATGTCACTTAAGTATAGAAAGACCTCGAAAGAGGTAACTCAACAATAACACTCACATACAGAAATAAATGCCTCATATCATCGGCGACATCCCAAAACATCTATAATGGTTTCAATGAACTATATCCCCTAAAAGGAGAAGTCTCAAATTCAAAACTCAAGAAATGCCATAAATGGCAAACACAAATATAAACTCAAAATAGAGTGATCTCAAAACTTAAAATATGCCAAGTGGCAAACTCATCAATATATATAAATCTCCAAGAAGGAGATTATAAATCTCATATAAAAACGCCGAAGATGGCAAACTAAAATCTCAAGTATGGACCCAACAGCCCAATAAAAATCTCAAACTCAAACCTCAAAATATGGAACCAACATCCCAATAAAAGAATGGACCCAACAGCCCAATAAGAACCCAACAACTCAAATCTCAGAATATGCATGTGCAAAACTCTTATCCAGACTATATAAATTATAGCTACCTATCCCAGACGACCGAAGTCGTAAATCCCAAACGACCGAAGTCGTAAAACTCAAACGACCGAAGTCACATAAACTCATGATGAGCCCAACAGCTAGGAACCCGAAAAGTGGTAACGTGCATCCCATACCACACGTACTCACTAAACGGTTTACTAACCACTAGCCAATGCCACATTAGAAAACTCAAAAACCTCAGAAAACTCAAAAACCTCAGAAAACTCATGACTTGTCTCATCTCATCGACAAGTATAAATAAACCTCGTGATGGCTCTCATCGACCATAACTCCTAGAATAGGAGATCTCAAACCATAGAACTCGCCAAATATTGGCCATCCCATATAATTCCTATATATAGGAATTATAAACTCAAAATATGCCATAAGATGGCAAAACAACTCAGAATCGATAACCTCTAATAGCTTCAATCGT
This sequence comes from Allium fistulosum, assembly GCA_030737815.1. Taxonomy (NCBI): domain Eukaryota; kingdom Viridiplantae; phylum Streptophyta; class Magnoliopsida; order Asparagales; family Amaryllidaceae; genus Allium; species Allium fistulosum. The sequence continues at coordinate 1,182,891,509 of CM060904.1, read as the reverse complement.
ACAAGTCCAGAATTAACCGAAACAGTAAACGCACGTGTCCCATACCATGTGTTTTACTAATCATATAATTCTCTTTCTCATACGCTCGAATAGTGCAAAAATGTGTATTTTATATTAAAAATAATTTACTTTAGAAAATAAGCTTTTAAAACCAATTTACGAAATCAGTTTTGAAAACCGTATTTAGAATTTCCCTTATTATAGAGAATAAATAGATTTTTTATATTTTAAAAATACTTTTAAAATATTATAAAATAATTATTTTTAAAACCAATTTATTTTAAAAGTATTTCCAAAATCATTTGGAGAAAACAGTGCTCGAATTCAATGAAAAACCAAAGAAATATGCAAAATCGATAACTCGAATTCAACTCAATTTCAATACGAAATCAATCCAAACCAATACGAATTCAACTCAAATTTGAATCAGAAACTCACCAAACTTGGTTAATCCATTGATGAACACCATAGCCCTTACTCATATTAAAAATCATCTAAAATTTGCATCAAAAAAATGACAAAGTCATAGCAAATCGAAGGCAAAAGGCCGCGAATTCATGCTGCAAAAACAAGGCATAAGGCAAACGTTCAGGTTGACCATACTCTTCGTTTCCAGGTTGTTTCTCATGCGCGTACTGATTTTCAAGCAGGGGTTTGACAGATCAAATGGCAATATTTTTCAATGAAATTTCACAGGCATGCACAACAACATCTAAACTACTAACTGAAAGAAATCCGACAACATTTCATTGCCGGAATTGAAAGATATCAGTCCTCAAAGAAGCACCCCAGAACTAATTTTTATAAAGAAGAAAACTATGAACAAAAATTCATTACAGATACTATTTTTGCAAATAATCAAGCTCTTTGCTCTTTGATTTAGCTAGATATTGTGAGTTATTCAACTCACCTGCTGTTGCAAAGCAAAAATTTGAATTTATGAAGAAAGTTTGAGGCTTTGAGGAGATAAGAGCTTCCAATAACCTGTAAAACTCAAAAACAGTACATGTAGGAAGAAAATGACAGTAAATTAGAAAACCATTTTCTAAAATTGAAATTTGATTAAACTATAGAGTTTGGAGATTGATTACCCTTTGATTTTTTACTCTAGCTTGAAAAAGATTTCAGTTTGCATTGAAGAATTTGAAGAAAAGTGTGGATTTTCCAATATTGAGAAGGTGGGTTTACTGTAAATCTATTTCCAGAAAAGAAGAAGAAGGAAAAGTAGAAAGAATGAACGTGCTGTAATCTTTTCTTCCTTTTCTCAAACTAGTTTAAGAGCTAATGGGATTAATGGACCCAAACATAAAAAGAAATTAGCATGCCCTAATTTTAATTAACAACACTTATATTAAAAGGCTACATATATATACTAATTTACAAAACAAAAAATGCATTTTCCTTCTAGTTTATAAACAAGAAAAATGTACAAACTTACACACTCATAAAATAAGACATTTTACACTATATAAAAAGATAAAATTTTATTTTTTAAACATTTTTATTGTTAAAATCCTTAATATACAAAAATGCACTATTTACTCAAATAAATGAATAGAACATTGTTTTCAACTTCTAAAATTCCACAAAAATCATTTTCTTACTTAGGAAAATGTTCCAAACCATTTCAAAACTTAGTTTATAGCCAAAATACGTTTTTAAACCAATTTCCATCTTTTAAAAACAAATACTCCTTTTAAAAATTATTAAAAGAAGTAATTGGCAAGAATTAATAAATTGCACATTCTCTAAAAAAAATCATCTTCCTCTTATTTTACTCAAATCATTATAAGAAAGTTTCCAAAACTTTATTTTTCTCATTTTATTTTCCAAAATTCATTTTTTATTTCAAATAAACAATATAAAACTCCAATTTATTTTAATTCATAATATTAAATTATAATTTAATATCGACAAAACTGGGTTGTTACAAACTCCCCACCTTAACAAAATTGCATCCTCGTAATTTCTAGAGAAGAGTTTGTACTCAACATATTAATTTCATCAATCAAAGGAACTATAGACAGACACGAAGTCAAAATTCCTCACTCTCCACTCAAGATGAAAGAAGGCTAAGATAAAATTGCTCGACAAATTCTAGGATTTTCTCGAACATATATGTCGGGATTAGCGGACTATAAAATTTTCTGAGCAGCACCTCATGATTTCAAAGGCATCTCACCTTCGAATAAGAACACAAAAGGAAAAATGCTACTCAAAAATCAATCAAATGAGATTGATTTCTCAGAACTTCTCAAATAGAGTTGGGATTTAGCATAACTTGTATCCCAAACTCCAATCAACAAAGGAATGATCAACCTGATTTTCCGTATGTCACCACGAAAAGAACTACTCCAACACTGGTTTGACGACAAGAGAGACATGAAAATTCGACAAAAGGTGGTTCTTTCGAAGGCCACCAAACTCAAACGACCGCAAAAACGCAAGTCGTTAGACTATTGCACTAAGGCAAGAGCAGCACAAGAAACCAAGATATTTCAAAAAGATAAATATTAACTCAAAAATCCTTATAGTTTAAAAATTCATCACTTTGAAAATCATAATATATATTCCTTTACTTAAAGATTTTGGAACTCTTTAGTATAGTATCTCAATATAAGGAACAAATTTAAACTCATATCTCATTTTACAAAACTAGTTTTTCAAAAGAATTTTCTAAATCCATATCAATTCTAATTAAAATAAAATTTTAAAAATCTCACTTCCCAAAATTTCTAAAACAGTTTACATATGCCAATTAAAACAAAAGCTTTTTTTTAAATTCTGAATCCCATGCTATTAACTCCAAACTTAATCTTATTGAAACTCAATTTTATCGTGTATGATTGTCTCATCATAGCGTTTAGGAAATTTCTATCGATAATGTTGTTCAGGCGCATCGACCAGAATTCTTAAAGCACTCGATAGACAACCCAACACAAAAATCATTTCTATAAAAAAAATACTTCTCATATATAATACACAAAATTATTCTTTGATTTCATAATAACTAAAATTCCACTTTCTCTTAGAACATATATCAAATAGCTACAAAAACTCGAAATTAAAGAACACCAAAGAGAACTCATCGAGATATTCCCAGAATACTCGATTCACAAGGTTGATGGAATAAAACGGAGTGTTCATCAATCCAAACGGTATCACGAGCCACTCACAAGAATCATAATATTGTGGAATGCAGAAAAAGGAATGCTATCCTCCGCAACTCGTAACTGATTAAAATTGGTGCAAGGTCAAACTAAGGAAAGACTCTATCACCACACACTAGATCAATATGAGATCAATGAGACATTTAAGATAAGGGTAAGATATTCTTCTCAAACGAGAAGATGCACACTGTCAACATATCATTACTTCGAGTGAAGTAATGTTACAAAGTATAATACCAAATGAGCATCCTAAAAGGATACCTCGAAAGAAGCAAGAATGATAATATCAATTGAACTTAATCAATTGCCTTATTCCTAAGTGGATATCCTCGTGGAAGGATAACCGAAAGGCTAAGGGCCAGGAATAAGGACAACACAATACTCGATTGCCCGATTGGGTACCAAACCCAAAACAGACTCACATAAATAACAAAGTCACAATAAACAGAATTCAAGATACATCGTCATCATCTCGAAATTCAAGAACATATAAAGATACTTCGGAATTATCATCAACATTCTGAAGGACAAGAAGCAACAAATCAACAAAATCAGGATACTTAATATATATAGGATCCCTCCAAAGCATAGGATTGGTCCGGAAAACAATCATGCCAATCCATTCCCAAAATATACAAATCTCAAGATGGTGAGTAATATGCAAATTCACATGAGAGGAAACATACATAGAATAATCTCAACACCCTACACACAAAATACTAAGATTGCGGGTCCCTCGATAGGATTCGCAATCCTTAAGAAGTGACAAAACATGAAACAATCCAAAGCAAAACACCATCAAGCTTCTTCGATATGAGTGACCGTGAAGCACTCGAATCGAAGAGAACACAAATAAAGTATTCATAAAATAACATAGATCTCTAAAGAAAAGATGGAGGAGTACCTCTAGGTTGAGAGGGACCACCAGAAGCATCCATCACGATGAGCTTTCCAGAATAAGGACCCTTAGAAGAATTGGGGCATTCGAAAGACTAATGTCCCTCTTGTTTGCAAGTGCGGCAAACGATAGGCTTTGAACAATCTCGAATAAAGTGATCATGAGAACCACAGTTGAAACAATACTTGTGAGAATGATGGCTTGCACCAGAATGAGAACTAGAGGCAAGATGTTTCTTCTTCTACTGAGGAAAAAATTAGGAGGCTTGGAAGGGAAGTTTTCTCTTATTTGGGTTCTTGCGAACCTCGGCCTCATCACTACTATCCCTTTCCTTCTCGACGGCTTCAAGGTGATGCGCCGAATCAACAAGCTCTTCGAAGGATAACTTAAGCTGGAGCATAAGATATTTCTTCATGTATTTCTTCAAACCAAAAACAAATCTAAGATTCTTTCTATATGGAGTGCTGATAAATTCAAGCCCATACTTGGATGCAGACTCGATAGAAGAAACATACTCTGAAACAGATAATTTCCCTTGCTTTAATTCAAGGAAGCGACGGGTAAGGGAAGCTTTCTCGGTCTCGGTCACAAACTTAAGCTTGAACCGCTCTCTAAACTATTTCCAAGTGAGGGTGGACTCATCAATCTCAACAATGAGAAGCTCATACCAATCGAGAGCATGTTCCTGCATCATACTCAATGCTACAAGAACTCGATGATGATCAGATAAATCCATGCGAGAGAAGATGCGCTCGCATGTCCGAAGCCAAGCCTGGACCACAAGAACGGTCTCGGAACCTTTGAAAGGCTTACCTCCCAAATGAAAATAGTCACTGCACATACGCGCAAATACGGATTTGCACGGAGGAGAAGAATTGGATGGAGCAGGAGGCTGGATGCTTCGAACAAGCTCTAAGATCTGATCAGTTGACATGTACACACCCTCGGGACGTGAACCACTAGGCTGCTCAGCCTCCGAAGTGCAACTTCTTTCGCTTCCAGCCATAAGCAGAAAGTAAAGATAGAATGGATTATCCACAGGGATAGATATTATTAACAAGTTTCATCAATTAAGGGATACTATGGAATTATAAAATCACATTCCTAAACATATTCCCATTCATCTACCCTTAAGGACTCAAAAGGGTCAAGGCATGATTTGAAACAAGTTTGATTAAGAATAATGATTTCACTCGTATTGTACTTTGATGTATCATAATATATGCTCTGTTATGTGTTTATCCTATTTTATTCTGAACTAAGCTCTGATACCAATCTATGACGCCCCACCCTGAGACCCACATTAACAACGAGAATTACTGGGTAATTTTGTTTGCTAATGCGGAGAATAGGGCCGGTTAGAAGCGACCATCTATAATCTTGTCTTAAACATCTACTGAATACGTCGATAAATGCTCTATATTTTATTTCTATCTCTAGTGGATCGACATATCCAATAAATGCTTAATACAAAACTATAGGTGGCTAATGGATCTATCAGAACAAAATACAATAACAGAATGCATATCACATCACAGAACAGTAAACATCACATATATAAATACATATACACTGATACATCCCGGTACAATACCAAATGATATACAAAAGTGGTTCAAAGACAACACTATATACATCTAATCAAAATACACATCAGAGTCAAGCGGAAAGAAATATAAACTACACAAAAGTGCTAGGCTGATATCCAAGCAGATGCATCAAAGCTAAGTCCCATAACTGATAGCTAACCAGAAACAACTCGGTCTGACCCGAGTATAAAATACACGGGTCGGTCAAGCTAAAACAATTAGTTAAGAAGAATAGACGATAATATGAAGCATAAAATACAAGGTGATAATTCTTCTCGAATGAGAAGAGGCAATAGAAAGAACACACACTCATGACTTAAGTGGACCAATCTCACTTAAGTATAGAAAGACCTCGAAAGAGGTAACTCAACAATAACCCTCACATATAGAAATAAATGCCTCGTATCATCGGCGACATCCCAAAACATCTATAATGGTTTCAATGAACCATATCCCCTAAAAGGAGAAGTCTCAAATTCAAAACTCAAGAAACGCCATAAATGGCAAACACAAATATAAACTCAAAAAAGAGTTATCTCAAAACTCAAAATACGCCAAATGGAAAACTCATCAATATATATATATATATATATCTAAGAAGGAGATTATAAATCTCATATAAAAATGCCGAAGATGGCAAACTCAAATCTCAAGTATGAACCCAACAGCCCAATAAAAATCTCAAACTCAAATCTCAAAATATGGACCCAACAGCCCAATAAAAGAATGGACCCAACAACCCAATAAGAACCCAATAGCTCAAATCTCAGAATATGCACGTGTAAAACTCTTATCCAGTACTATATAAATTAAAGGTACCTATCCCAGACGACCGAAGTCGTAAATCCCAAACGACCGAAGTCGTAAAACTCAGACGACCGAAGTCACATAAACTCATGATGATCCCAACAGCTCGATAAAGATTGGACCCAACAGCCCAATATGAGGCCAACGGCTCTAGTACTGGCATAACCCAGAATGTGTCACAAACTCTTAGCTAGGAACCCAAAAAGTGGTAACGTGCATTCCATACCACACGTTCTCACTAAACGGTTTACTAACCACTGGCCAATGCCACATTAGAAAACTCCAAAAACTCATGACTTGTCTCATCTCATCGACAAGTATAAATAAACCTAGTGATGGCTCTCATCGACCATAACTCCTAGAATAGGAGATCTCAAACCATAAAAATCGTCAAATATTGGCCATCTCAGATAACTCCTATATATAGGAATTATAAAACTCAAAATATGGCATAACAACTCAGAATCGATAACCTCTGAAAGCTTCGATCGTACAAGTCCGGAATTAACCGAAACAGTAAACGCACGTGTCCCATACCATGTGTTTTACTAAATCATTTTATTCTCTTTCTCATACGCTCGAATAATGCAAAAATGTGTATTTTATATTTAAAATAATTTATTTTAGAAAATAATCTTTTAAAACAAATTTATGAAATCAGTTTTGAAAACCGTATTTAGAATTTCCCTTATTATAGAGAATTAAATAGATTTTTCTATTTTCAAAATACTTTTAAAATATTATATAATAATTATCTTGAAAACCAATTTATTTTAAAAGTATTTCCAAAATTGTTTGGAGAAAACTGTGCTCGAATTCAATGAAAAACCAAAGAAATACGCAGAATCGATAACTCGAATTCAACTCAATTTCAATACGAAATCAATCCAAACTCAATTCGAATTCAACTCAAATTTAAATCAGAAACTCCCCAAACTTGGCTAGTCCATTGATGAAAATCATAGCCCTTACTCATATTAAAAATCATCTAAAATTTGCATCAAAAAAAATGACAAAGTCATAGCAAATCGAAGGCAAAAGGCTGCGAATTCATGCTGCAAAAACAAGGCATAAGGCAAACTTTCAAGTCGACCTTAAGGTCGACCATACTCTTCCTCAGGTCGACCGCCGGGGCGACCATGCGGAGCCCCTGGTCGACTGCCAGGTTGACCATGAGGAGCCCCAGGTCGATCGTACGGTCGACCTGGAGAAGGCTATGGTCGACCTCAAAGTCGACCATTCATATGGGAATTCATTCCCTTCGTTTCCAGGTTGTTTCTCATGCACGTTCTGATTTTCAAGAAGGGGTTTAACAGATCAACTGGCAATATTTTTCAATGATATTTCGCAGGCATGCACAGCTACATCTAAACTACTGACAGAAAGAAATCTGACAACATATCATTGCCGGAAGTGAAAGATATTAGTCCTCAAAGAAGCACCCCAGAACTGATTTTTAAAAGGAAGAAAACTATGAACACAAATTCATTACAGTAACTATTTTTGCACAGAATCAAGCCCTTTGCTCTTTGATTTAGCTAGATATTTTGAGTTATTCAACTCACCTACTGTTGCAAAGCAAAAACTTGAATTTATGCAGAAAGTTTGAGGCTTTGAGGAGATAAGAGCTTCCAATAACCTGTAAAACTCAAAAACAGTACACGCAGGAAGAAAATGACAGTAAATTAGAAAACCATTTTCTAAAATTGAAATATGATGAAATTACAGAGTTTGGAGATTGATTACCCTTTGATTTTTACTCTAGCTTGAAAAAGATTTCAGTTTGCATTGAAGAATTTGAAGAAAAGTGTGGATTTTCCAATATTGAGAAGGTGGGTTTGCTGTAAATCTACTTCCAGAAGAGAAGAAGAAGGAAAAGTACAAAGAATGAATGTACTTTAATATTTTCCTCCTTTTCTCAAACCAGTCTAAGAGCTAATGGGCTTAATGGACCCAAACATAAAAATAAATTAGCATGGCCTAATTTTAATTAACAACACTTATATTAAAAGGCTACATATATATACTAATTTACAAAACAAAAAATGCATTTTCCTTCTAGTTTATACACAAGAAAAATGTACAAACTTACACACTCGTAAAATAAGACATTTTACACTATATAAAAAGATAAATTTTTATTATTAAAATCCTTAATATACAAAAATGCACTATTTACTCAAATAAATGAATAAAACATTGTTTTCAACTTCTAAAATTCCACAAAAATCATTTTCTTTCTTAGAAAATTTTTCCAAACCATTTCAAAACTTAATTTATAGCCAAAACAAGTTTTTAAACCAATTTCCATCTTTTAAAATCAAATACTCCTTTTAAAAATTATTAAAAGAAATAATTAATAAAATTATTACACATTCTCTAAATAAAAATCATCTTCCACTTATTTTACTCAAATCATTATAATAAAGTTTCTAAAACTTTATTTTTCTCATTTTATTTCCCAAAATTCATTGTTTATTTCAAATAAACAATATAAAACTCCAATTTATTTTAATTCACAATATTAAATTATAATTTAATATTGATAGGAAATCTCCAAACCAGGGTTGTTACACTAATCTTCGATGGTTCTTTCGTCAATTATTCGGACTTCAATGCTTACACCATTAGAGAAACGGCGGAAGCAAGTGGTCTTGAAAGCTTGATTAGTTTTGCGGCCAATAACGTCAAAATCTACCCCCTCCTCATTAAACTCTTATTCGCCAATATGAACTTGGATCACCAAGATCCAAGAAACAAGGATGACTGCATTTGGACACTAGTTTGCGGCATCCGAATCTACCTTCCTCTCCAACGTATAGGTCACATTCTCCATTGTCCTTCCGAAGGAGTCGACATCAACGACGTTGAAGTCGACATGGACAACCGCGATGAGGTCTCTCATCATTTCCTCTCCGATGATATGACCTTTCTCAAATCCGTTGCCTTGCGACCAAAGGCGCGCATCCTTCATCGGGCTCTCATCCGCTCCATTCAACCTCGTACTGGATGCTACGAGAAAGTCTAGAAACGTGACTTCTAAGCCCTCTGTGCAATCTACTCCTCTCAACATGTCAATTGGGCCAAAGTGATTCTTGATGAATTTCTCACGGTCAACCACAAGAGGAGCTACAAAACCATCTTCTACGGAGCCTACATTATGCGGATTCTCATGAACTTCAGTGTCACCATCCCCGATGCCGATTTCATTACCATCTGTGAGCTAAACACTAAGGCGTTCAGTCTTATGAGCTTGCCAAAACGCCCCTCGCCTCAACAAATCATTAGCTTCCAACAATGGGCGGCTAATCGTGCATAAGGGATTCCGCAACCCCATGAGACACATATCAGCTCATCCTCCTCTCAACCTTCCCGGAAAATTGAGGAAGAAGAAGACAACGAGATTCAAGAGCTTAACGGTGACTTTCCCGCAAGGCAAGGTCTAGTCACTCTCTCTTGGTATCAAAGTAAGCTTAATTGACGATTGGTCAACATCGAGAAAACCGTTGTCAAGACCAATAAGAATCTCAACTCCATCAAGGGCTTCTTAAATAAAATTTGGGAGAAAATTTCTTGCACCGGTTCTACTTCCACTAGTATTGTCGAAAATCCCCCCGCTCCCTCTTGGACAACATCCGAGGAGGAAGAAGAGGAAGACTCCGATAGCGAGGAAGTTTAGTCCATTTTTTTTATTTTATGCTTATGTATTTTTCTTGTTTTGTTCTTCATTATGTTATATCCATGAACAATTATTGTTTTTTTATCTTGTTTATTGAATCAATGTTGTTTTCTTGATGTTTGTTAAGTAAAATGTTGTGCTATTTCATTTATTGTTGGTTCAATACAAGTTTATCTATGTTATCTATTTCACTTGTTAATACCAAGTTTGCTTATTCATATTACTATCATTGTTTACCATATTACTCAATTCTTATTCCTTTTGGTCGATTACAAAGGGGGAGAAGTATGAGAAGTTCAGGTAGAACATTTATTCAGGGGGAGTTTTAATTTCTTTTTATAAAAAAATTATAAACTTACATAGTTGTCATCGTTAAAAAGGGGGAGAATGTTAGAACCTTGTATTTTGATGTTTTGATCGTGACAACTATATGAGTATATATTATATGAACTAACCAAATTTGCAAGAGAAGATACTATTCTACTCAACGATAGATCGAAGACCAAGATTTCAAGGAGAAAGTTTCAAATTTTATAATTGGTTTGTCTATAGTCTAGTTAGTAGTTAATCAATGTTAAAATCTCTCCTAGGTGGTATATGCTTGCACACATAGTTTAAATTATATTCAAAATCATATATACACATTAGAAATTGTTTATATTAAATTATTAAACAAAAAGCTTTCAAAAAGAAGTTAATATGGCTGAAAACTCCAGTTTCAATCGACTGAATAGGTGTTGTTAATCGACTGAAACATGCACAGGTGCACGAGTTCATTTGAAGGTTCAGTCGACTGAACCACCCCATTCAGTCGACTGAACCAAGTGTCTTTTCGCAATAAAATTTTAAATTCGAATTTTTAAAATATTCAGAAGACTGGAATTCTTTCCCCAGTCGACTGAATATTCATAACGGCTATTTTTCTTAACGGTTGCCACTTTTTAACGAATAGAAACAACCTTTGATTCAAGAGTCGTTTCCGTATCTTTTGACCGTAACTTTTCACGAACAATTGCATCTTTTTAAACTCTATATATAGCCTTGAATTCACTTGTTTTCAATAACTTAATTCTTTGATTCTATTCTAATATTCTTGCTATCTAAATTCTGCCATTTGCTTTCATAAATATATTATAACCACTTGCACATTCAGGCATAATTTATTTGTGATAAAATTACTTCCAATCTTCACGAACTACAGTAAATATCACAAAGGAGAAGATTATAGGAAGGGTGTACTCTAAAGACTTATCCATGCTATCTACAGAGCACAATCAGTCAAGAAAACTTGCTGTATTGTAGAAGTCCTGTTCAGTTGCTCAGGCAGTAGAAGTCATATTCAATTGTCTAGGCAGTAGAAGTCCTATTCCGTTGCTCAGGCAGTGTAATACATATTCCTCCGGATTAAGAAAGAGTTGATAGTTGAATTCCAGAAGGAGTTTGGGACTGGACGTAGAATGGGAGTTCGAACCAGTATAAAAATCCCTGGTGTCATTTACTTTACTATTTACTTTTTATATTCATATTATGCACTAGTAGATAACATAGATTATATTCCATATTACGATCCATAGCAGCACTTTCAGAAGTCATGTACTCAAATCTTGGATCAAAACTATATGAAAAGGAGAAATGATCTACGTCCACCCTACATACTTACTAATTAGTTCTCCCTAATACCAATTCAATTTCCACTAAATCATTTATGAAAACATTTCATAAACTACACTGGTTCAACTTGGATAATACTCCACTATAGCCTAAGAGTATATACCTCTATGTGATTCCACTATTTCATTTTTCATTTACTTCCCTAAGGAAATTCAAGATCCAAATACCCGACTTTTATTTTCAAAAACTTTTTGAATTGGAACTATATACTTAAAATCATACTATATAGATACAGCCTGAGTAACTGCAAAATGATACTGAGGGACTGGGTACAACCAAACAGTATTATACATTCCCTTACAAATAAGAGTAATACTCAAGAGAAGTGTTTACCATCTGAGCACATCCCTTTCCCAATTTTAAGTCATTTTCGAGCCACTCGAACTGGTTAACTTAAAAATATTCCTTTTATTTCCAAATTCTCATTTTTGAAACAATGCTTTACATTTTCCAACAACATTTATCACCAACTCACTTTGGGTTTGTTCGGGTTGAAATTGTTTCGATCGTACAATGATAAAGAGAATAATTACTAAGTACATTACCACGTTTGCCTCGGCAAACATCCGATCGTCACTTAGCAGATTATTCTGATATCATAAAACAATCAAGACTTGTTTCCCGTACCAATCCAAAGATAATACTTCTTACTTACACTTTTATTCCTAAAAAATGTACTTAAACCAAATTGGTTTCAAATATTATTATTATTATTTTTCCAAAACTTCGAAAATAATTTTTCTAAAAGCACCGGGATTTAGGTTCTCAAGTTTTCAACCTAAATTCTTCCAACTTAAATGATACATTCAATACAAGAAAAGTTAGTATTATTAGCATTAGCCTATAGCGTTTTTAATTGCTTGCCGTTAGAAACAAAATTTAAGCGGTAATTTATGAAGCCGTGCGCTGTGAGAGACGAGGCGCTATATTTCTTTTCCTACCCTCCGTTTCCACTTCCTTTCGCGTACTCGTAATAAAAAAAACTTCCCTAAATTTTAAATCCTTGGTCCAAATTAGGTTACAAATCTTCCTCCTCCAAATAAATTTCCATCGCCCAGTAGACTTCGTCGCCGTTTGCAGTCGTCTCCATCGCAGACGTCCCCGTTGCCATCGTCTCTGTTGCAGTCGAATTAATAAAAGAATCGACAGCCTTTAGATCCATTAATCCTAGTTCCAGCTGTAGTTGATAAGCTCGTCAGTGGAAGAAAATCGGTAGCCATCGTCGCCAGCAGCCAGTACCCTTCTTCCTCCAAGTTTCAGCGTAAGTTGCAGCCTTGCCTATATTTTTAAAAAATGTAATTTATGCCTAAAGTTTTGAGAGGTCTAATCAAATAAATGTATTATTCATTTTCTAGGATGTTCAAAAAGTATCCCTAGTACATCTTTTGCACAAGGCTTTCCTAAGCTTCAGTTTATAAGTAAGTCCACTACGAAGCTAAAATTTCAAATAATATATTGTGCTTATGGTTTATAAAAAGATTCTGACCTTTCTAATGATAACGTTTTCTTAAAATAGTGCAAATAGTTCATTGATCCGAGGGAAGTTTGGGTATGTTAAAATTCAAAATTAACAATAAGAAATTTGCGAAAAAGAGTACATAATATGTATGTATTATGCATATGTATATAGACAGTAAATCTGCACCTAAGTTTCATCGATTTTGTTAATATTTTTGTATATTCAGGGAAAAGACAATAATTTTCAGGATAGTACTTCTAACCTTAGAGTGGGGAGGTACAAAGATAATGGACTTAATTTCTATTGGACTGTGCCTCTTTTTTTTAATCTGAAACAACTTGAATTTCAAGCCATAAATTTACCATTTTTGTATCTATTTTTGCTGACTACATGGTTCAAATTGTTTTCTATAAATCATCATGTGGTGGTGTATGGGAAGCGAAAACATCCAAACATTGTTGAGGAATAGGAAGAAGCTGCCTTTTGAATGGACTAGAGTAGGAAGAAGGTCTGAAAGGAGAATGAACATATGAACTTGAATTGAGGAACGCATTTTGTACGTTTCGAGATTAAATAAATATAAAGTTCAAGGGGAAGTACTTATAGTCTTATATATAATGCTAAACCATGGGAGATGAACGTGCAATGGCATTAAATCTTCTAAATTAATCATTTATGAACGGTAAACTGATAAAGAAATAGTGAGAATATGAAGCACAATAGATGAGACCTCTTACACTTAATATGTTGTGTTCTCATGCAGAATGATTTAATATGCAATCCGAATTAAAATTTCCATGCTAATATGGATTTTTGTATACAAGTGAAGGGGCTATGAATTAACTATTAAAGGAAATCTGATAAACTGATTACAGATGCTTTGTATTCTACATATTTAACACTGAGTTTAAACATTTAAAATTGACAGTAATATATTTAAAGAAGTAATTATCTAGCTATTAAGGTACACTCAAATAATAAATTAGAGTGAGACAGATATTAGGTTATATTTACTATTTCAACAGATATTAGGTTATATCAACTCAAAATATAGTTTTCTTTAGCATTATACTTGTTTTGTCATTTGTAGGTGCTGGACCTGTGGCATTATGAATGGTTGACGGTGGTTGTGTAATATCTGTAAGTTTATGCTACTCGAAATACTTTAAAAAATATGTTGTGTTTAGTTAATGTGGGACGCCTGTGTACTCTTTTACAAGTTGTAGGGACCTTTTACATACTCAAATATGTTGACCTATATATGTGGCTGCTTTAACCTTTGGGGGCATGGTTTTAATGCACTTATATATTCATGTTAGTCGAAGCATATATGTGTGCAGGCATAATTGGTTTAAACTATGATTTGTTATCCTGCTTGATAAATCGAATACTCGTCTTTTATTAATGTTTGTGTTGTTGTCTGTCATATACTCCAGGAAATGCATGTCCAATTGTCACCATTTATTCTATTTAACTTATGCATTTAATTGTCTAAATTGAATCTTTACTGTTCATTAAAAAATTTGTAAAAATTAGAAAGTTTGAGGAGGGTATGGATAGGAATGCTGAAATCATGAAATTAGATGATTTGAATTGCCATCTTAGTTTGAAAGAATCATAACCTTGCTTGCATGCTAGGAGCCTAAATATCTTTTGTCTTTACATGCCTTCCAAACTAATATATAGCTTCAAACCTGATCATTGTGGGCGTCATTTACTTTGCCTAAATCTCAAAATAAATCTAGTGTCGATTATAAATCTTCGAGATATAGTTAAAATAAATATAGCGCGATTATAAATCTTTAAGACTAGTGTTCAATGCCCTTTTATCAATTTATGTTTGCCAAGGAAACTGACTGAATCTAATATCTGCTTTCAAGTAAATTTCGAACAGAAAGGGAGGGGACTATTAACTCTCTATGTGCTTAATTTTGACATCTTGTACTCCAAATGTCTTCATCATGTTCTAAATTGTTGAAGAAATGAAATATCTGATTTTTATTCAACTGAAAAAATAAGCAGTGTATTTCTCAATACAACAGTTTCTGATACAAGCCTCTATATATATTGTAATAGAAAAGAATATAAATGAGCTTGGCCCACTGGATGCAGCACGTGAGAAACTGGTTTGCTTGAGTTTGTAATCGCTATTCGTTCAATACCCCCTCAAACCAGTTCGAGGGTTAGGGTTTCCATATTCTCAGTAATGGCCGCCACGAACAAAAATTCTTCATAAATTTCTCTTCAAGTCTGGTAAATCTTCACTTCAGTGATGTTTTATCAGATCTAAGAGGCTCAATACAGTCATCAACTGCAAAAAGTATGAGTTTTGCAGATGGAATTAGTACGGTTGATAGATCTGGAAAAGTTGAGGCTTCATTTTGGTGAGCAGATCTCAGATCTCTCTGTTGCTGGCAAATAGTTCGAAGCTCTAAATCTTGAATCTGAGTTCACTTCATCGATATTCAGTTTGTTTCTGAATTTGGTAAAGTCAATCTTCGATAGTGCTTTAGTAAAAATGTATGCCTTTTGGTAAGCGGAAGGTATGTGATTAACTCTCAGTTTTCCCTTTATAACTTGCTCTCGAACGAAATACAAGTCCAGTTACATGTGCTTTGTTCCGGAATGTAGTACTGGGTTTGCTGTAAGTGATATAGTACTGAGGTTGTCGCACCAAATAGTTGCTGTAGTGTCAGTTTTGATCTGTAATTCCTTTAACAGTGATTCCACCCACATAATTTCAGCAGTTACACTGGCCACATTTCTGTATTCCGCTTCTGTACTAGATCAAGATACTGTTGGTTGTTTCTTAGCACACCAAAATATTGGATTTTTTCCTAAAAAGATACAGTACCCAGTTGTTGATTTTCTGTCATCACTGTCAGTGGCCCAGTCTGCATCTGCATAGCCATTGATGTTGAGTGTCTTGCTTGCATGTAGAATAAGACCCTGATTTATGGTGCCTTTAAGGTATCTCAGTATTCTTTTAACTGCCTTCCAGTGATTATCTAGTGGTTTTTGCATAAATTGGCTGACTTTATTGACACTGAATGATATGTCTGGCCTTGTTATTGTTGCATATTATAATGCTCCAACGATGCTTCTATATAGTTTCTCATTTTCAATTGGCTCTCCATTGTTCTTTGATAAGTGCAAACTGCTAGTCATTGGTGTTGGGAGAGGATTTTCCTTGTCCATTTTTGCCTTTACCAGAATTTCTGAGATATATATCCTTTGACATAGATGTAACTTGTTGTCAGATGTCCTTTTAACTTCTATGCCAAGAAAGTAGTTTAACTCTCCCAAATCTTTAATTGGGAATTCTTTGTCTAATTGTTGTGTGACTTTGTTGATTTTTGTCTCACTGTTACCTGTAATTATAAAATCATCAACATAAATAAGTATGTAGGTAACAGTTGTATTAGAGAGTTTAATAAAGAGAGAGTTGTCAGATTTTGTTGAGATATAGCTGAGACTGGCTAGTGTCTGTTTCAACTTGTCAAACCACACTCTTGGTGCTTGTTTGAGTCCATAGATTGCTTTGTTTAGCTTGCACACCAATCTTTCATTTCCTTGTTGTTTGAACCCAAGTGGTTGTTCCATGTATACCTCCTCCTGTAATACACCATTTAAAAAAGCATTATTTACATCTAATTGTTTAATGGTCCAATTCTTATACAAGGCTATGGTTAATACAATTCTAACGGTGGATGGTTTCACAACTGGTGAAAAAGTCTCAGTAAAGTCAAAGCCACTTTGTTGTGAATACCCTTTTGCCACCAATCTAGCCTTGTATTTTAGAATGTACCATCAGGATTTTTCTTTAGCCTATAAGTCCATTCACACCCAATGATATTTTTATGTTCAGGTAACTGAACAAGGTCCCGGGTTTTATTTTGTTGTAAGTGCATCATATTCTTCCTTCATGGCAGTCTTCCACTTTTCATTTTGTATTGCCTGATAATAAGTACTGGGTTCCTCAGCAACCAATTCTGCATTGTATATTTTTGGTTTGAATATACCACTTTTTGATCTTGTTATCATATGATGACCACTATTTACAGGACCAATCTGTTGAGTTTTATCCTCCACTGTGCTTTCCTACTGAGTATTGGATGATTGAGAATCATTTAATACTTGGTAGTGATCTGCATGACTAATGATGTCTTGTAGTGGAGACTGATATGAACCTTCAGGTTCTTCATTTTGCTCGTGGCTTGAGGCACTTCTAATTTTTTGTTGCCATTGAACAGCATGATCTCATTCTGAGACACCTGCCTTTTAACCAGTATGATTATTTTAGGTATTGGAGGTATGGAAATCTTTGGGTTGTATAGCTTTTTGGTAGTATTTCTTTCAGATCTTCTAAAAGGAAATTCAAACTCATTAAATGTCACATGTCTTGATATATATATTCTACCTTTACTGTCAAGACATTTATACCCTTTTTGATTATCTGCATATCCTAAAAAGGTACAGGGAGCTGACCTGAACTCTAACTTGTGTGTCTTGTAGGGTCTTAAATAGAGGAAGCACAGGCATCCAAATACCTTTAGACTATGATAGTCTGGCTTGATCTTTGTCAGTATCTCAATTGGACTTTTAAGTTTTAGAACTTTATTTGGCAATCTATTGATGAGGTACACAGCTATTGAGAAAGCATCAGGCCAGAACTTCAGGGTACAGATGCCCGTGCAAGAAGAGTTAGGCCTGTTTCTACAATATGCATGTGCTTCCTCTCAATGAGACCATTCTGTTCAAAGGTATGTGGACAAGTTGTCCTATGATTTATTCTTTTCTTTTAAAAAAATTCATTGAGTGGTAGGAATTCCTTGCCACCATCAGTCTGAATGATTTTTACTTGGAAATTTGTTTGTTTTTCAGCACTTGCTATGAACTGCATTACTGCATTGCAAGTCTCAAATTTCGATTTTAAGAAATAAATCCATACGTATCTAGAAAAAGCATCAATAAATGAAATATAGTACTTGTAACCATAATCAATAGATATTAGGGCTGGTCCCCACAGATCTGGAGCAATAAGTTCTAATGGCTTATTATATTCAGTTTTTGAATCTTGAAATGCAAGTTTATGACTTTTGCCCATTGGGCAATAGGTGCAGGTGTAAAATGAAGAGATGTTTTCAACATGAATTTTATTATCATTACTCAAAACATGTCTTACAATTTTCATATTGGGGTGTCCCAGTCTAGCATGCCAAACATCATAGTTATTACAGCTTTCTATGGATTTTGTTTCTGACATGTTACACCGGTTTTTCATACTTTCAGATTTTCTTGATTTTGCAACATCAAATTTGTATAATCCCCTACATTCTCTACCCTGCAAAAAATTTCATCTGTTAGTGCATCTTTTACTAAGCAATATTTTGAGTGAAATTCAAAATATACATTATTATCTTTTGAAAATTGTGAGACACTCATCAGGTTTTTCCTGATAACTGGAACTCTCAAAAGATTGTTAAGATAGAGTTGCCTTGCACCTCTAATACTTGCATTTCCAGTGTGTGTTATGTGAGTTGCTTTGCCATTACCCATATATACCAAATATTTACCTCTGTATTCCTTGTTTCCAAGATTCAAATTATTGAGATTGTTTGTAACATGATTAGTTGCTCCAGAATCTGGGTACCAACTGTCATCTTGAATGTCTTCTGCCTTTGCTAAGTGACTGGTTGTATTTTCTGATTGATCCTTGCATCCTTGTTGAATATTCACCATGTTTGCATTAGGATCATGCATTCTTGGGTTGCTAGTGTTTTGTTGAGATGGTGTGTAGTTAGCATCAAATATAAAGTAGCATCTATTTGCGGTATGACCATATTTTTCACAGATCTGACATCTTGTTCTGTTATTGTTGTTAGTATTGTTCCATCTGCCACCTCTTCCTCTTGATCTATAACTCTAGCTACCTCTTTGACTGTTGCTAGACTGATTTTTGTTGTAATAGTTTCTTTCTTGGTTTCTTCCTCTGTTGCTAGGAATATAATTTGCAGAGTGTTCAGGATTTGTTGGTCTTTTTTGTTCTAATCTCCCTTTGTGTGCAAGTAATATAGAATGCACATATTATAGAGTTGGTAATTTTTTGTTGATGATATCACAGCAACAACTGATTCATATTCTTCATCTAATCCACTTAGTAGAGACAATATTTGCTTTGTGTCACTTATATTATGCCCTGCAGAGGCTAACTGACCACATATAGTTTTGGCTTTGGACAAGTATTCCCTCATAGACTGATTATCTTTCTTCAAGTTATGCAGTTGTCTTTTGTACTGCATAATTCTTGCAACAGATTGAGAACTAAAAACTTGCTCTATTTTATGCCAAATTTCATAAGCAGTTTTGCAGCCAATTAGTTGTGGCAAAAGACCTGCACTGATTGAAGATAATAACCAAGAACTAACTAAACTATCTTGCCTTTCATGTATGACATATTCTTGATTCTCAACTAACTTTCCTTGTGCATCTGCAGTGAATCTTGGTGGAGTATTGAGTGTTCCAAGAACATATTCCTGAAGGCCATAAGCCCTTATTGCAGTCTCTACTAGAAATTTCCAGAGTAGATAGTTGGTGTCATCAAGTGGGGTAGTTATAATCTGGCTATGTGGTTTAATGATGGTTTTGAGGAGTTCTTGAGTGGCACTGGATTGATTTTGGGTGGATTTAGATGCAGAAGTGGGTGAGACAACACTGTCATCATTTTCTTCAGCCATAAATGAAGAAATTACAACAAGAAATGATGATGAGGATAAGGGTTACCAGAAAATGAAGATGCAGCCAGAAACTGACTGAGTGATGATCAAAACTGACAGGCAGTTTTTTGGCACGGCACTCCAGGTTAGGCAAACTAAATCTTTATATCTTTGATAGCACTGATGCAGCCGGAAAGATGATATATGATGAGATCTTTTTGATATTGCCTTTTCTTGGCAAGGCACGGTGCTAGATGATGAGTTTTCTTTAAACACTATACACAGTTGTTAAATTATGTAATTGAATCTCAGATGATGAGAATACTCTGATGAGAAAGATGATCTCTAATCAAGAAATGGTGAAGCACCTGTTGTTAAGCATTTTTGTGCTCTGATACCATGTTGAAGAAATGAAATATTTGATTTTTATTCAACTGAAAAAATAAGCAGTGTATTTCTCAATACAACAGTTTCTGATACAAGCCTATATATATATATATATATTGTACAAATAGAAAAGAATATAAATGGGCTTGGCCCACTGGATGCAGCACGTGAGAAACTGGTTTGCTTGACTTTGTAATCGCTAATCGTTCAATATAAATGTATTGCGCTTTTCGTATGCAATTCGTTTTAGTTGTTTACCATTATTGACATGACAACTAAAATATAGTTGGTTACCTTGCTTTTTATCATTATAGCATATATTTTTATTATTAACTATTAAACTAGGGAGTTCGATAAAAACTAATACATAGCTATCCACATGTTATCGCCTGTGAAATTTTGCTTCTCGACCTTGGAGGAACCGTAATTACCTTTATATTCTGTAATATGGAAAATCATTCATTTTTATGTCATAAAACTGTACTTAAACACAACAGAAAATATATTACAATTTTGTCCATGAATATTGCAAAGTACACTGAAAAAAGGCATGTATCATATTTAGAGTTTAAAGGAGAAATTTTGCTCTTCGAGGTGAAGGAGTAATAAGTTTTCTCCTATCACATTTATTTATTAGGAAAATCACATTACTATGCTACAACACTATTTACACCTGAGGTTAGGCAATAAGTTTATCAGTTCTTAAACATTGTTTAAGAAGTGCTTAAATTGTAAGCCCTGAGTATAATAGTATACAGTACATACACATATTTCGACTTTGTACTTTTAACCCAATTTTTTTGTGAACGAAAACGACAATAAGCAGTTAGATAAATTATAGAAAGTAGAAAGCCATAAAATTAACATCATTCTCCATATTTTTAATTTCAAACTTGTAAAATAAGTACCACAAAACCAATTTTTTTTTATACTTTACTTTTCAGTCATAATGTAATTCTTCATATAAAACCTAATACATCAACTGTTGGGTGCATAACATCAAAAAGTCTATATCAGTTTTTCTTTTTCAGTTATGAACATTCATCACTAGAAGTGTTTCATTCATCTCAATCTTCAGATAATGATGCATGCACCGTTGATACAGATGTGATGCAGATTCTTTTCTTTTCCCCTCTTTTTAACCGAACACTATCAACAACATAGTTTTATCATAACCAAAATAGAAGTATGAAAATCCACATAATTCTATCAAATATCGGTCTGATACTTGAGATATTTTAGTACGTTTCCATGTAAATGGCTCTGGCACAAGTAACAAATATGATTTCATGTCAAAATCTCACCTCTATATTAATTTTCTGAGTATATACTATGATATTGCATGAGCAGGAGCTAAAACAAGGCTTTCTTGCACAAAGACATGCGATGGTAGTTCTGAAAAACATAAAGATACTACTGAAGGGTGGCAAACAAAATAAAATAGTTAAAATGTGATATTGGTAATTGTAATGGAGATTCTAAAATACAAAACAGTTATCACAATCTCTACTTCTTGCTTGCAAAACAGTTTGAGAAATGAGAAGTGTCTCAAGGTTAGCAGTTAGTGACTATATAGTGCTTGCTTGGTATACTGAATGAAATCCTAGCACTTGATATCATAATTATATTAATTTTGCGGATAGGTACCCAAACCTTAATGAATACGCTGTGAAATATTCAACGAATCCACACAGTCACAAATCCTTATCTTAGTTTAACTTATCATACAATTCAATTGAAAGTAAACAAAAATCCTCATTTATGCCCTCTCCTTGTGCATTCCCTACTGTCTAACCTTAATTTAATAATGCATTCAGTTGATATAGGTATTGAGCTATATGATTCTAATTGCTCACCTAAAAGGAGTAAGTTCATTTATAAAATGTTGACTGCAGCTTTTGATAGTTACAACTCTACCAAAGCCACTGTTTGGCCACCTTTTACCTTAAGGGTGAAGTCTTTTAGAACTGAAAGTTCAGGATGGGTTGGGTAGTTTTAGTTTGTTTGTAAACACGGGGTTGTGATTTTGATGATCACACGAAAGAGGATTAGGTTGTGGTGGTGGGGATAGCAAAATGAAGCAAGGAGTTGAGCTGTTGGATTTTTTGATTTGTGTGTTGTTTATGGCTTAGATATTGAAGGTTAAGAGAGAGGTGAATACCATTTCCATGATATGGATGAGGAAGATTTTTTTGTTAGGTCTAATGGTGAGGAACATGTGGGTCTATTTGTGAATTGTGTGAAAATGATTCGGTGAGGGATAGAGATTTATCTCTGGTACTCTATGATTAAAATCAAGTTATAATCAAGAGTTGTTCTTCAGGTTTATGCTCTAGGAAGATTCATCAATTTGTTCTAGCTCAAATAGTTTTATGCTCAAGACTGTTGAGAGGACTATTTGTTTCGAATTGGTGTGAAGAAGATGTCACTACACCACAGATAGGATTTTGGCGCAACCTTAGGCGGCACATTTGATACAGCTATAAGCCGTATCAAATTTTAATACGGCTTATAGCCGTATCTATATTATTTAATACGGTTGTAAGCCGTATTAACATTTGATACGGCTTATAGCCGTATCAAAATCTGTACCTCTTTTCATGAGAAATTTTTTCCTAAAACGCACACCCTCCCTCCTTTTTTTTATTTCCAGCCTTCCCAGAAACTACTACGGTGACCTACCTACCATCTACAACACAACCTTCCACATCCAGACGAAACAAATCGCCAAATCGCCTCCCCAGAAACTACTACAACAACCTTCCTACCACCTACAATTACAATTAGGTATGTACAATTTGATATCTAGTATGATGTTGTTAATACATGACTTCTTTTTTCATGTTTTTGGTTTTGTGCAATTAGGTATGTACAATTAGGCATGGATCATTCTGATAGCAGTGTAGATCAGTTGAGTATTGGCACTAGTTCTTGGGTTTTGGAGAGAGTTTTTCTACAGTGAAGAAGTTATTAATTTTCATTTTTCAGTTGACCTCAAATTTCCCACTTGTAGTCCCCTCATACTCGTCTATATTGTTCCTGCAAGTGCAGTCATTTTGGTTTTGTGCGTACTTGTAACTTACTGCTGGCTATGCCTTCTTATGCCTTCTTTCTTGGTGCTGTATTTTGCTTATCCTGCTTTGGATTGGCTTGCTAGAGCACTTTTCGCTTGAAATATCTGCTAAGCGCACTATTCTATGTATGTCAGTCTACACCCGATATGACTTTAAAGGGTGATTGAAGAATAATTAGTTTTAAGTACTCTTGTTATTTGCAATTATAAAGTCCCGAAGTTCATATAGTCATCTGTACATGCAACTGTTAGGAAATTATAACCTTAGTATATATTTGGTATTTATTAAATGAAGAAACAAAAACTATCATGCTGTTGTTTACATTATTATAGTTTTGTACCCATTACCCAGGGTCAAAAAATGCACTCTGTTGACATTGAGGGTTGTATTTTCACATTTTCTTCCATCTACACATACAAATATTATATCCTTGCAGCAACAACTAGGAAGTTCGCCTGTGGACCTAATTTTAGCTGATTTTAAGTGAGCTTTTGTTGCATCTTTGCTTTTTCCGTCTCCTCTGCAACTGCCATTGCTTCACTCGAAAGCTTTTCAATACTCGAAATCTTATTTTCCGGAATATATATTAACTATTAAATGATTTTTAAAGTCAAATATTTAATTATTCTTCAATTAATTAATTTCTTTACATAAATAAATAATAGTACACTACATTATAATCACATATAAACTTATCCAGTTATATTTTTCAAACACCTTTCACTTATATTGCTGCAAATTTCAGCTACTGCACCGCATCGCAGCTTCCAAAGGAACGGGCATCGCAGTTAACAATCGACCAATTTTGTAGACTAGGGTCAACTGACTGAGCTCTGATTCCTCCACTTAACTGATTTACCCTGCTCCGGTTCCTCAAGCACTACCCCTTAGATACCGAGCTTCCACCACTTTTAGGTATTTTTTTAATATTCTGCAATTTTTCTGTAATTTATATTCCATTATAGACCGATTTGTTATACTGTTTGAAATGAGCCATATTGATATGTATGCTTTGCTACTCATACATTTTCACTCAATGTGTAATGTTTTGAAGAAAATTTTGTCCATGATGACGGTTGTTATCTTATTAGAATTACAGTTACTGATCAGCTTAGCGTCTTAGGTAATTTTAAGTGTTGTTAAGTCGATACAAATTTGGGTTGGTATATCTGCCATACACAACAAATAAGCCTATGTAGTTCTTTGGTACAAACTAAGTAATCACTGAAGAAGAATCAATAGCAATGGGCATAGAAATCAAATCAATTTCTTAATTAGCTGCATTTGGCTTGACTAGATTGCTAACAGCATGTTGACTGTTATCTTATATTTGTAAATAGGGCCGGTAATAGTTGAGATACAGTTTTATTTCTATCTTTAATCTACTGCGAAAAAACACTAATAAATAATGAATACATCAAATATTATTATTTTATATATAAAAAATATTTTAGTTCTTTTTCGCTTAGTAGAATTGAGAATGAGTAAGCTAGATGATAAGTAAAGTATAGGAAGATGATGGGTAAGATGGAAGTGCTGGTGAAGGGTGTCCACAAGTTGGAAAATTAGATGTGGTATTGATTGGTAATTTTTTTTCTTAAATTAGATTTCATTTTGTAATAATGTATAAGCATAAATATGAGAACAACTGGATTAGATGAAGGTAGTATATGTATGTTTATGTGTTGTCTCACATTATATATAAGGAGTCATTTATGGGTATTTATACAATCATGAATTCATGTACCATGACTAATTTGATATGCTCAAAATATGATTGTGGATACAATACTTTTGATTAAGAATAAACTTATAGAAAAGTATACCATTCATTCTTTTTTACATACAAAAAGAATTATTATTTTGCACTATTTTTCTTATAGGAGTTTGTATCATATATGTTATTTACTTCTTTTCAGGCACGTAATGCATGTGCATAGTTGGTAATAGTACCCTTTTTATTAAATTCTTCCCATGTAGTATAAATGACTTAGAAATTTAATTCAATGATAGATTGGTCCCAGTCCTACCTCAGGGTCCTCTAATTATACTTTTAGAATTAGCATACCTACTGAGTTATCCATGTATCTTATATTGCATTAGATCATAAATCATCTTAGTCGGATGTAATGACTCAATCCTTTTGCATCCACTGCAATTTTGACAATGTAGAAATTTCAGAAAACGAAGTTTATATGATTTTATGAAAGTAGTAAGAGCTCGATAGTTTCATGCTCACATTTATGTTACCTTTCATTTTTATATTTCAAAACAATAAAACAAGTTATAATGTTATTAAATTTAGATGATACACAAGCTTTTAGGCTGAAATGAAGAAACCCAGTTTTTTTGCTGAGTAGCCCCATATCTAATTAAAAAAAACCAATAATACCATGTCTAATACAATAGTCAATCTTATGCTATTTTGTATTATTTTGATCTCCTTGCATAATTTACAGCTTGGTGCTAATGTTGTATATGGTTCTGACATTGTATATGGTTTTGATATTGTTGTATAAGTGGATAAAATTATTGTTAATGGTGCAAGCCAAGTATCAGGAGAGGGGTAATGCATAGACATTACTCCGGTACTACAAAATAGCGCCGTTGTAATGGCAAAATTTTGGGAAACAGTTTGGTGCTAATGTTGTATATTATTCTGACATTGTTGTATAAGTGGATAAAATTATTGTTAATGGCGCAAGCCAAGTATCAGGAGAGGGGTAATGCATAGACATTACTCCGGTGCTACAAAATGGCGCCGTTGTCATGGCAATTTTTTTGGAAACAGTTTGGTGCTAATGTTTAAAATAAACCCTATATTTTGAGTTCCATTTATTGAAATTTAAATAGTCCATATATTTTAACTATTTAAAATTAATTAAATGTTTAAAATCATACTACAAAATTCTAGGTCGTACAGGAAAACAAAAAACGATCATGAAAAAGGCATGCGTATAAATCTTACAAGGAAGTTAATTATTTACTAAATTATATGTAGGCTTGTGACGTTGCTTTATTCATCTAGAATTCCTTTGATAAATATAGCATTATCCAGAGTAGCCTCTAAAAAACATCACATCATCAGCGTATAACAAAAGAGAAACAATAGGAAAAGTACAATTTTTAACTATCTAAAAAACAATAAGAAGCAACATTCCAGTGCAATTTTTATTGGATGTGAACACTTTGATAACTTGCATAAGAATCTCATTCTGTTTCTTTTCTGTATGCTCCAGTACTAGTGAAAATTACTTATTTTTATTTAGTTGTTGTGGTTTCTTTATTTTATAGTTTGAACCCTCCATGAATCTTTGTTAATATATTTGGTCTGTAGGTAGTGGAAGTACAATTTTTTCAACAATTATTGTTTGCACTGAATTGCTTTGTATGATTCTGCTTAATTCCATCAGTAGGACAATTCTGTTCCTAATCAACTTGTTACTTTTAAGCGATACAAGTCTATGGTAGTTCTTCATTTGTCATTTTTTGTTGCTTCATTCTTATTTTCTGATATGATATGTGCAAATTAGTAAAAGTTGTACTTTGAAGATTTCTACAGTTAATTTTCACATTTTACATCAATCTATTTCTTTGATTTTGTTTAATTTTACCTGTAAGATCAATAGTTGTTTATGTTTAATGCTCTGGTTTTGTAATTTTGCCTGAAAGTTGTATATTTTGATACTCTGTGCTAAAGAATTTGGCTCAGTGACTATGTTGTCCGCTAGGAAGCACTATTTCCAGTTCTCCTTTCATTGTTGCCTAGTCGAAATAAAAGTTGTTATCTCCATAGGGAGAAATCTTCCTCTTTTAATTGATCAAGCAATGAAAGATCTGCTTTCACAACAATTATACAACCTTAGTGATTTTTACTGTTTTACCATCTCAGATATAAACTTTTACTGATAAGGTTATTATCAGTTTGCAGAAAAACTTCCTTATACTCATTCTGAAGTTTTTGAACTGCATCTAATTGAATTGTTCATAATGTTGTCTGCAAGCTTACCATGTTTTATTAAAAGAAAAACTTCCTTATATAAACTATGATAGTCAGCACAAACATTACCTATTTTAATAAGTGTTGCAGTCGGCATGTCATGCACTAATAACCAGTATAAAACAATGGGTGTAATGACAGTATGTATAAATTCAGCTCTGCCTGCCATAGAAAGTAGATTATTGTCCCAACTGTCAACTCTACTCAAATTTTTTTGGAAAAAAGATGAACATTCAACATAATGTAAATAGTCAGTAGAGATAAGAAACCCCAAGTACTTGACTGGCAGAAATGCTTCTTGTAGTTGTAGAATTTCCAGTATTTCTGTTTTATTATGGCAACTTGTATTGAAATATACCTTTTTTTCATTTGATTAAGAGACAAACATGCAACTGTACTTAAACATTGGGTTATACTTTTTATGCATTTTGAACCTGAAATAAGGAATTGATCACAAAGTTTATTCGTAATTTTGATAACCCTGTAGCACAGGATTGACATCAAATTAAAACTGATTACTCTTGTTTACTGAGAAATGCAACTGAGTATTTTAGTCACATTAGATATTCATTTGAAAATCTAAGGAGTCTAGTAGAATGGAGCAAATAAGTAATACTTTCTTTGGAAGTAAACACCCAGTGATAATCACCCGAAATCCGATGTATTTACTGTAGTAGCATGTTGTTCTAGTTTGCCTATATGTTTGCATCTATTTGCTGGTGTGATATGGTTTCTGAGTGTGTCTGGCTATTGTAGCAGTGTGTGCAGGAGTATATGGCTGTGTTTATTCAATAGACCAACCTTTACTACTAGATTATTCAATGCTATTTGGTAATAGAAAAAAAATAACTATTATATTTAACAAGAACAATATAATTTAGTAAAGCTAAATATGTAGAATTAATCTTACAACAAATTTCTAAATATAATTTCAAAAATATTCTTTTAGAGCAGTTGGAACAAGGACCCATTGAAGGGCAAGTCTCATGTTCTGTTAAATATGATATAGGAGGGCAGTATGTCTTTCAGCATAGACAAACAATGGATAAATGAATCAGATCTAAGATCTACATACTATATAGACGGGGTGCAGAAGTTCATTAGTTTTGTTGAAGAAAACGGTGCTAAGAAAGGATTGCATTTATGCCCTTGCACCCGGTGCAAAAATATGAAGACGATCAAATTAGATGACATTCATTTTCATTTGCTTAGATGGGGTATTATCCAATCGTATACAGCGTGGTATTTTCATGGGGAAAAAAGGGCGGAGATGGAAAAATAGCAACCAGTTAGTCATGGCAGAACTATTGCTGAGTCTGAACATATTAGGATGGAAGATCTGGTCAATGATGCAGATAGATTTCATCATTTTCAACCTACAAATTCGTTGCCTGATCATGCTAATGTTGGAGAGTAGTCTACTGATTATCCAGATTGGCAGGCTAATGAAAGTAAGAAGTATAAATCGCTTTTAGGTAGCATAAAAGAGCCACTGTATCCTTCATGTTCAAAAGGGTTTACGAAGCTGTATGCCATTGTGAAACTGAATAGCTTGAAGACCCAATACAGCTTTTCAAATAATGGTATGACTGCACTTCTCGAACTAATAAAGGAGTTACTCCCCGAAGGTAACACGCTGCCGACAAAGTACTCCGACGTGAAGAAGATCATTAAGCAAGTTGGGATGAATTACAAAACTTATGATGCATGCATCAATGATTGCATATTGTACTGGAAAGATGATGCGAACAAAGTTTCTTGTACAAATTGCAATGAACCAAGATATATGACATCATTAAACAAAGAGAGAAAATGCACCAAAGTACCTCGAAAGACATTAAGACATTTTTCTTTAATTTCTAGATTGAAGAGACTGTATACTGTACCATGGATGGTAGATGCGATGACCTGGCATGGTCATGCCAAGTCTGATCCAACCGTAATGCATCATCCATGTGACACTTCTCAATGGAAAGTCGCAGATTCATTTGATCAAACTTTTGTTGCCGAGCCATGAAATGTCACACTTGGAATAGCAACAGATGGTTTCTGTCCACATGTTTCTCTCTCTAACCCTTACAGTTGTTGGCCAGTAATTGTAGTACCATATAATCTTCCTCCATCTATGTGCATGAAAAGGGAGTTCTCAATGTTAACATTGTTGATTTCTGGGCCAAAACAACCAGGAAAGGATATTGATGTTTATTTACAGCCGTTGATAGACGAGTTTAAGAGGTTATGGGAAGGAGTAGTTACATTTGACTCGTTAAATAAATCTGAGTTCACAATGAGAGCTAGGGTGCTGTGGGCAATCCATGATCACCCTGCTTTTGGGACTTTATCGGGATGTACAACTCACGGTTACTTTGCATGTCGTGTTTGTGGGGAAAACACATGTTCTTATTATCTTCCTAAAAGTAAGAAGATGTGTTACATGGGACATCGAATGTTTCTTCCTAACGAACACAAGTTTCGATACGATAAGACAAATTTCAACAACGAACAAGAACTTCGTCGTCCTAAATGGCCATTGACTGGTTTTCAAGTTGAAAAGAAAGTAGTGAATATCAAAATGAAAGTTGGTAAACAAAAATAAGAAATTGGTCGAAAACGGAAAAAGTCAACCAATGAAGATGTTGGCAATATTTCTGGATGGTATAGGAGGTCTATCTTTTTTGATTTACCATATTGGAAAGCAAATTTGGTCTGACATAATATTGATGTTATGCATACGGAGAAGATTGTCACGGAGCATCTCATCAGCACCATTATGGACCATAAAGATAAGTCAAAAGATGGCATTAATGCACGCAAGGATTTGAAAATCATGGGTATAAAACAAAAGTTGTGGGTGATGGAAGATCCTGAAACAAATAAAACAATCATACCAAAGACAACTTTCGCTTTGAGCAAAGAAGAAAAGATACGGTTTTGCACCGTTTTGAAAAATCTGAAAGTGCCTAACAAATTTTCTTCTAACTTTCACAACAATGTGAGCATCAATCCTCCTGAACTAAGAAATATGAAGTCACATGATTACCATGTCATAATGCAGCATTTGCTTCCGGTATTGCTTCAACATTCTTATCCACAACATAAGGATCTACGAAATGCTGTTCATCATATTAGTTTATTCTTTAACATTTTGTGTTCAAAGGTGATCAATAGGGAACATCTTTTAAAAGCAAAGTCTAGCTTAGTAGAAGCAATGTGTGTTTTTGAAAAACATTTTCCACCTGCATTTTTTGATATCAGTGTCCACCTTATGGTTCATTTAGCCGATGAAGCGTTGATTTGTGGCCCTGTCAGATATAGATGGATGTATCCATTTGAACGGTAAATTTCTAATTTCAGTTATGCACGTCATTATTTCATATAAATAGCTACCGTCTACAGTATATAATTGATCACATTTATAGGTTGATGAAAACATATAAAGGATATGTGCGCAACAAAAGATACATTGAAGGGTGTATTACAGAAGGATATATCGTACAAGAAGCTAGTCTTTACTGCATGGAATATATGCCAAACGGAGGTGATGGCAATCATAAACATACCCGCGAAGCGTTTTTAGACGAGGACGATGAGTTTGCTGGTGAGATACCTCTGGATAATGGTAAAGACATAACGTTAACCCAAGTGCAGTTTGAACAGGTGCGTAGATGGGTCCTTAATAAGTACGATGGATTGGATGAATGGAAGAAGTAAGTTCACGAACTTGTTTGGAATTTTATTTTTTTTAATTCAATTTATATATACATTTTTATATGTGTTTTTCGTAGAAGGTATAACTCCTATGTGAAAAGTACTAGATTTCAACCTAGAGGCAGGGCTACCACCGTGGAAGTAGTTCAAAGTTTTAATCTATGGTTACGTAATGAGGTTTAACTTCGTCCTAAGTATTTCATGTGTTTATAAGTGTGCAATACACCTTTGTGACCATGTTTTTTTACTTATTAAAATTTATGTAGCTGTTAAAGACCATCGATGTTGATCCAACTCTGTGGCGGTTAGTGCACGGGCCGAAGTTCATAAAGCGTAGTTATATGAAGTACCAAGTGAATGGATTTTCATTTTCCACGAAAAAGTACGAAGACCGTATGGTAACACAAAATAGCGGTGTATGCATGAGAGCAATTACAAAATTTAGAGCGAGTGGCAAGGATAAAAATTATAAGGAAGCAGAAACAACGTATTACGGAGTCATTCAATAGATACCTGAGTTGGATTACACTGACTTCAAACAAACAGTTTTTTATTGTGATTAGGTAAAAGTCGAGGATAAGGTCAATGGTTGCAAAATAAATCCCATTTCAAACCTCATCATGGTAAATTTAGGGAAATTAAAGAACAAAAATAACGTGAATGACGAGCCATTTATTCTTGCATCAAAAGCGAGTCAAGTTTTCTACTCAAAAGATTTAAAAAATAACGGATGGTCTGTGGTCTTGCGTACACCAAAACGGTTGACTACAAATGTGGATGACATTGAGTTCCCTACCGTCTATCAATCAGCTTTTGAAGACAATGAAAAATTAGAAGACCTTACCAAATCCATATGTTAACTTATTAGTATTCGTACATCACATGATTGTGTGTCTGTATATTTATAATTGCACGATTGTGTGTATGTATGGTTTTGAATATTTTATACATTCCAATGCAATTTCAGGTGTTGTCACTTAATAATTTTGCAGGAAACTATGTCAGAAAATCCACCATCTTCACATTCGTCATGTTTAGAGGCGAAGAAAGTTGATCAAAACTTACTTGGTATTCCGGTCTCAGATAACGCTGGAAAAATTGCTACTATGCTCGGTAAACTAGTAAGAGCTCATGTGCCGATATCATATATAAGTTGGAATAAAGTACCTGGAATATACAAGGACAACGTTTGGAACGAATTGGTGGTAAGCATCCTTATCTGTTTGACAACAACTATTTCATTCAATAGCCTTATGGTTTCAACTCTTTGCACAACACATAATTTAATATATTTTTTGCAGAAAATTTATGAGCTCGATCCGCTTTCAAAGGAAATGTTTTTAAAGAGAATGGCCGAGGATTTTAGGAGATACAAGAAAAACTTGAGAGTAGTTTATTATGACCCTTTCAACAATGACGAAGAACGGTTGAAAAATTGTCCACCTACAGTTGCTCAAGAAGATTGGGCAGAGTTCGTAAAAAATGAAGCAACGCCTGAAGCGAGCGGAAGAAGGAAGGTAGGCAAAAAGAACAGAGCATTGCTCAGTTATGCTGATCATGCAGGACGTAAAAGTCACGCTAAAATAGAACAAGAAATGGTAATTTATATTCATTTTCATTCAAATGATTTACACATTGTGATTGGATATTCATGTCATTGCATCAACTTGTATTGCAGATCGTTGCTAGTCCATCAACAAATATCAGTCGTCGTCAAGTATGGGAGAAGACACACAGGAAAAAAGATGGTAGCATATCAGATGCCACTTCTTCATACTTTGTAAGTTAAACAAATATTAACTTGCATATTCTTTAAAATTCCTTATTCATGTAAGTATTATCATATTACAGGATCAAATTGCGAAAGCGAAGGAAAAGATCACTGATAGTGATGAAGAAAAATTGATAGTGGATGAAGACATCTTATCACAAGTGCTTGGTAAGGATGCAAGGGTTAGGAGCCGCGGTGTTGGGACCGTTATACCAAAGACTAAAGTTAAGGCTTGTGACATTGCACAGAAACGACTCCGACATGTTCATGGCGAGCAGGATGAGTTGAAAATGAGGGTGGGAAGTTTGGAGGGTACAGTGGGAAATTTGTCTGGGAAAATGGAGGTTTTGATCAACATGGTGGGAAATATTGAACAGGGAATTCGTGCACCGGTCAATTCTTCTGATGGAGGACGCGCCACACAATTCAATGCTCCTGAATTCATTGCTTCGCAGTTCCAGGATTTGACCAATGTTACGAACAATCAAAAATGTGAAATCCTCAACTCCGATTTAGAAGTAATAGGAACAGGTATTTTTAACATTTAAACATTTATGACATAATAAGTAGAAAACTTAAATAATAATAAATATTCCCTTTTATTGCAACAGGTACTATATGCCGAGATTCTACATTGTCCAACATCCATGGGAAATCTGTACCATCCACACATGAAAAAGTGGTGTTGGACAGTATACTGCTACCAGATGAGAGAACCAGCAAAATGAATCATCAATTTGCTGAGACCTTTGCTGATGTTGGAGTGGGTGGATATGTGTGCCATCCGAAGTGTCTTATTCGATATCTCTAGATGATGGAGCAGGTATATTTTCTGTTTATGTGGTCGATATTTCAAGTCCCATTAAATTGATTTGAATTTAATTCCAATTCAGATTAATATATTTTAAGTTGTTAATATACCATAAAACATCTTTTTAGATAAATGAATTATAAAATTAAAAACATCTAGCGAGTTGAATAACGTTAGTTCATAGGAAACTACCATATTTTTTAAATCGTCGTATGCGTAATCACATCAAAACAAGTAAAGTTTACAAACAAACATCTAGCTTGGTGCTTGATAAGTGATATACTAATTATTGATAATCTACCTAATTATTTTGCTGCTTTATTTTTTTAATCTCATTAGTACGTATATAAGGGACTTGGTTTATAATTGGATTTAGATAGTAAAACTCCAAGGATCGATCCTGCATACAACACCTGATTCAACATTATTGTCTTCCTTATCTTGTTCTGAATTCGGCTGATGATGATTAATAAGTCA
This sequence comes from Allium fistulosum, assembly GCA_030737815.1. Taxonomy (NCBI): domain Eukaryota; kingdom Viridiplantae; phylum Streptophyta; class Magnoliopsida; order Asparagales; family Amaryllidaceae; genus Allium; species Allium fistulosum. Next base: position 1,182,857,292 of record CM060904.1, on the reverse strand, counting down.
GCTCATCAAATGACATTGATGCCATAACAATAGATCCCTTCATTTTAACCATACTTCTAGTGGTTGTTGATGGGGTTTCAGCAAGGGTTTTAGGGTATTTTGATGATCTTCAAGTGGTATACAACGTAGACGGGGTGTTGTGATTTGGACTAGTGAAATCAGAAGGTAAACTGATATATATATGTAGTTGCAATGAACCGTAATATAGAGTTAACTCCTAAAACTAAAGATGTACTAATATTTACTCCTAAAACTAAAAAATGTAGTTGCAATGAACCGTAATATATATTGGTCAAAACTAGATTATATATATGTTTGCGCCAAAAATGGTCACAAACCCCGAATGTTGTGAAAGCACCAGTGTATGAATACAAATCAGCAATATTCAAACATAAATCTCAGATCTAAACAAACAACAAACAGCAATCCAGAAATAATGAACAAAACACGAGATTTATAGTGGTTCGGCTATCTCCGGCCTACGTCCACTCCAAAGTTTTTATCTTTTATTGATCGATGCTTGAAGATTACAATTTCCTATCGCGTAGTACAACGGATTTTATGATTATAATCTGAATCTAAGGCAGCAATGGTGATCTGGAGTAATTCTGGCAGAGTCCGGGCGCTCTTTAGCTCTCAAAATTGTCCGACCCCTCTTCTGAATGACCAGGAGCTCTATTTATAGGTGTAGGAGGCTGATATTTCGCCTAAATTGAGGGGAGACCAGTTCTAGGACGTGAGGGGGCCCACATGCCCGCTTTCTGGAAATCCGGGCCCACTTTGGGATCGATTCGAAGCTACGTTCGAATCGATCAAGAAATTGTCCAATCGAGCTGAAATTTGGCATGAACATTCTTCAACATGTGCTCAAGCTACTGTGAAAATTTCATAGCATTTGGACTTGTAGATCTCAAGTTATGATCGATCCAAGATGACGTTTTTCGGCTGTGCATGTCGTTCGAATCGATCTCCTTCGAATCGATTCTTTCGAATCGATCATGGCACGCGCTCTCGTGGTGATGTGTCGCGCAATCTTCGAGTTGATCCTCCTTTTTCTTTGAGTTTAATTGGTCAAATCCTTGGTTTTAGCCGCATTTACCTGGTGGACTCGAGACGTTGGATTCGAAGGTTCGCTTCCTTTGAATCGATGGAACTAGAGCTGGTTCGAATCGATCAAGACGCGCTGCTGTGGATCGATTCGGAGTTGTCTTATCCTGGGGATTCGAAGGTTATGGAGTCGAGGCACCCTTATTTGCATGGATTCGAAGTAATGGTTCCAGATGGATACGAAGTGACCAGCCTTTGTGGATTCGAGAGAGTGTTCACCCAAGGGTACGAAGTAGATGCAGTCGAACCTGATGGAGTCGAGCGTGATGGATTCGAAGCTGGGTGATCGATACGAACAACTCCACCCTAATCGATACGAAGTCCCATCGATTCGAACCGTGCTCTGTGCATTTTGGTCCATTCATATCTTGTGCGTACGGACTCCGATTGGCCTGAAAATTGAAACATAGCCTCTCCTAGTCCTCATCATCATCTCCAATCGATTTCGTCTCGATCGGAGCCCGGTCAAATTTTGACGTTATCCATTGCAGCCTTGTTTCTAATTGCACTCCAATCCTGATATCCATCCTTTCTTGTCGATTTGTTTGATATTCCGGCTTTGACCAAAAAGCGGGATAACATTTGCCCCCCAAAACATGCCTTGTGATAAGAAGGTGTGTTTTGAATAGTTTCCAAATCCAATGTCCAAAGTCCATAGCCAATTCCGTGCCCATCCAAACTCGAAGGCTAAGTTATTAGTCCATCCTTATCCAACAACCGAATCCTAGACCTCTCCGGGTCGATATCCAAATCCATAACCTCTCTGGGCTCTTGCCAAGCGCAATCCACACATGACGACCATGGTCCAGTGTCCCTGGACGTTGAGCTAACCTCTCCGGGTTCTTGCCAAGCGCAGTCCACACCTGACGACCGTGGTCCAGTGTCCCTGGACGTAAGTAATGCCATGGCTTAAGTCCTAAGCCGAATCCTAGTCGCTCCGGACCCTTGCTGAGCATAATCCATACTCAACGACCTGAAACAATAATCGATAATAGGGGGCCTAAGTCCTAGGCCGAATCCTGGTCACTCCGGACCCTTGTCGAGCATAGTCCATACTCGACGACCTGAATGAGTCAATTTACCACGTTCGGGCAAAAAGACTCACCCCTTGCCAGGCGTAATCCACACCTGACGACCGTTTATCAAAAACCAAGAAGAATCCAATCAAGATCCAATCCAAATCAAATCAGAAAACCAGAAATTCATATCAAAAATCGAAATCATCATCCAAAACGGAGAACAATCATCCGAATGAATGCCGAAACCAGAAAAACAAGCAAAATCAAGAGTTCAATCCAAACTCCAAAAACCAAATCAGAAAACCAAGTGTCCAATCAAAAACAAAAAACAGATTTCGCAAACCATGGCCTTGCGGTTTATCATCATTCAGAGCATGCCTAGGGGCTATCTCCGTCCCCATACATGTGTAAATGACTCAGTTGCTCGCCAATGGTTTGTTACTTATTTCATATTATCCTGGTCAATGGATGACCAATCGACCATCATTCCTGGGCCTCGCTCCATCATGGCTCGAGGTAGGCGGTGGTTGCTCCTGCTCCACCGCTGCATTCCGTACTCCAACATACTGCCTCAACTGTCCATTCCTCACATGCTCCTCAATTATGTCCTTTAAGTGCCTGCAGCTGTTGGTATCATGCCCGTCCAGATCGTGGAAGACACAGTGCCTTCCTGATGCCCTTTCCCGTTCAGATGGTTGTCTTCTAGCCGGCCTTCGGTAAGGAAGGAGATTCCGAGTTTCCAAGTAAATCCGCTCTAGCATCTCATTCAATTCTGTGTATGTGGAAAACTTTGGATCCTTCCATCGCTTCCTAGCTTTTTCAGAATTTTCGTCCAGCTTCCTTTTTCCTTTATCTTTATCCGAGCTTCCGTCGGATGGTCCTCCACCCCCGGTCACATTCACCTCTTTTAACTTTAAATCAGTACATGCGTCTTCCTACCGAAGGAACCTTTCAGCTTCATGGAAGAATTCCTCGAGATCCAGTGGCGGGTCTCGTACTAAAGATACCTTGAAATCCGAATCCTCTCTGACTCCCGACACTGCCGCCATCAAAACCATCGATGGATCTGGCCGATCCACCGAAGAAACCGCCGCATTAAATCGAGTTAAAAATGCTCTAAGCGATTCATCCGTTCTTTGCTTTACCGATGTTAACGTCATCACGTTCTTAGGTCTTCTGATATGAACCCGAAACTGTCCCAAAAACCTGTCCACCAATTCCCTCCAATTCCTGATAGATCCTTCCTCTAGCTTCCTAAACCACATTGCCGCTAGGTCTGTCAAGTATAAAGGGAAACATCTGGCCATTACTTCGTCCGATGCCCCCAGCACTTCCATGTGTCTAGTGTATCTCATCAAATGATCAGTTGGATCGGCCTTGCCATTATATACTTCCACGCTAGGTAACTTGAACTTAGGTGGATTCTGAGCTATCCTGATTTCCCGAGCGAATGGACTCCTGTTCACTCCTTCCAAATCCCGATTGGTCAAACCTCCACGCATAGTCTTCCTAATGATTTCCACTAATCCAGCGTTGCCTGTTAGGGGTTGCCCCCCACGCTCCCGAGGGAACTCCGGCACATATTCTTCATGTGGCTCATTAGCCGCAACGTTGGCTCTAGCCTGCTGAACCCCTTCCAAAGGTCCTTCTGCATTGGATCCTGCGGGCCTGCCCCCAAGCCCTTGTTGATTGCCCTCCGGTTCTATATTCTGTCCTGCATTGGGTTCCGCAGCCCTAGTTCCTTGTTCCGCATTTGCAGTTGCTATAGTTGGTCCAAGGTTTTGTGTTCCAGCAGCTCTCATCTGCTCGTAGAAAGTCTGCATCATATCCTGTTGACTCTTCAACAACCTCTCATGCAATGAATTTGCCATAGCTTCCATTTCGTCTTTGGTAATGTAAATCGAAGCTTGTCCTTCTCCAGCTCCGGAGGATGTCTCTTGACTTCCTCCCTGTTGGCTTCTCTCAGCTCTTTGCCTTGTTTGTCGAGTCATTGTTGAGTCAACCTGAATCCTTCAAACTTTTCAAATCTAATCTTTGAATCTGGTGTAGCGGGTGCTAGTTCTTCTCAGTGAAAGCACCAAAGTGTTTGCGCCAAAAATGGTCACAAACCCCGAATGTTGTGAAAGCACCAGTGTATGAATACAAATCAGCAATATTCAAACATAAATCTCAGATCTAAACAAACAACAAACAGCAATCCAGAAATAATGAACAAAACACGAGATTTATAGTGGTTCGGCTATCTCCGGCCTACGTCCACTCCAAAGTTTTTATCTTTTATTGATCAATGCTTGAAGATTACAATTTCCTATCGCGTAGTACAACGGATTTTATGATTATAATCTGAATCTAAGGCAGCAATGGTGATCTGGAGTAAATCTGGCAGAGTCCGGGCGCTCTTTAGCTCTCAAAATTGTCCGACCCCTCTTCCGAATGACCAGGGGCTCTATTTATAGGTGTAGGAGGCTGATATTTCGCCTAAATTGAGGGGAGACCAGTTCTAGCATGTGAGGGGGCCCACATGCCCGCTTTCTGGAAATCCGGGCCCACTTTGGGATCGATTCGAAGCTACGTTCGAATCGATCAAGAAATTGTCCAATCGAGCTGAAATTTGGCATGAACATTCTTCAACATGTGCTCAAGCTACTGTGAAAATTTCATAGCATTTGGACTTGTAGATCTCAAGTTATGATCGATCCAAGATGACGTTTTTCGGCTGTGCATGTCGTTCGAATCGATCTCCTTCGAATCGATTCTTTCGAATCGATCATGGCACGCGCTCTCGTGGTGATGTGTTGCGCAATCTTCGAGTTGATCCTCCTTTTTCTCCGAGTTTAATGGGTCGAATCCTTGGTTTTAGCCGCGTTTACCTGGTGGACTCGAGACGTTGGATTCGAAGGTTCGCTTCCTTTGAATCGATGGAACTAGAGCTGGTTCGAATCGATCAAGACGCGCTGCTGTGGATCGATTCGGAGTTGTCTTATCCTGGGGATTCGAAGGTTATGGAGTCGAGGCACCCTTATTTGCATGGATTCGAAGTAATGATTCCAGATGGATACGAAGTGACCAGCCTTTGTGGATTCGAGAGAGTGTTCACCCAAGGGTACGAAGTAGATGCAGTCAAACCTGATGGAGTCGAGCGTGATGGATTCGAAGCTGGGTGATCGATACGAACAACTCCACGCTAATCGATACGAAGTCCCATCGATTCGAACCGTGCTTTGTGCATTTTGGTCCATTCATATCTTGTGCGTACGGACTCCGATTGGCCTGAAAATTGAAACATAGCCTCTCCTAGTCCTCATCATCATCTCCAATCGATTTCGTCTCGATCGGAGCCCGGTCAAATTTTGACGTTATCCATTGCAGCCTTGTTTCTAATTGCACTCTAATCCTGATATCCATCCTTTCTTGTCGATTTGTTTGATATTCCGGCTTTGACTAAAAAGCGGGATAACAATATATGTATACTAAAATTTCCTGTATAAGTTTAATAATACTTAAATAGCAATTGAAGATAATTATATAATTTACTTCTATAATTTATAAGATTTTATAAGTTGGTAAAATTTTTTGTTTTTTCAAAAAATATATATTAAGATTTATAAAGTAAAATGTTGATTTAAATCTAGAAAAGATAAGTTCTGATGCACATGTCATCTTTGATGTCAATTTACTACCTACCTTTATTCATTTATGAACGTTAATGCATAATCTGTTTGAACGAATAGTTTCATCCCAAGGAGTTCACCGAATCTATAATGAAACCTGGCAAAAGTATCACTTTAATCAGATTATTCTATTCAATCTTTATTAGTAAATCCAATGGACATAGTACTGTTTTTATTGATGCAACTCTTAGTTCTGTTTACAGACCGCTGCTGGTAAAAAATTATTTATGCATAACACTTAAGTAAACTTATTTAAATATTTAAACTTATTTATTATGGTTTATACAGAAGAAATTATAAGTAGAAAACAGAACACATCATATTGTAACCCAATGTATGCGCAAAATAAAGCTTAAACCCATAAACAATTTCATAAAGTAGAAAACAGTGGCAGCTATTTTACAATGATAGTGTAATAAACTAATGAGATTAACCAAGTGAATACACAGCAAACTAATACAGAACACTTGAACAACTCTCTCCACCGTATACTCATGTATAAATATAAACCCACGCGCTCAGCTCTCTCAAACACTCGCTGATGCAAACACATTCACAATATTATATAAACACACAAGCCACTCACAAAAACACATACATACACCCATGCTTCTAATCACACGTTGTCCCCCTCATATATACACATCACATGCGCACATGTATAGTCACCTCCTACTCAGTCACAACACACACGTGTTCATACACTCACACACTCCAAATACACTAATACATGCAGCACAACTTATAAATATATAATCACCTAATACACAAAAGCACACATCTCTGATTCACAGCCACATGTTGATTCCCATATATACACACACTCATAAAAACACATATCTAATATAGGAATTCCATGCGTAAGATGATTGGTTCCTATGTATACTCACAAGAACGCGTATTTCTAGGCTTAGCCACATGCATTGATTCACATTATCTTATTTTAATTATTTTCGCCAACCAATTGGAATCACATTTCATTATTATTTTTAAGCAAGGTCATGCCCTCACTGAATACTATGTTGCATTGACTACTACTTTAAACTTAAGAAACAATGGTATGCATCAATTATTTATATGCTTATACAATGTTGTCCTTAACTACTTAAGCTCTCAACCGACTGTGGATTGTATTTAATAATTAACAAAATAAATGTAGCTTTTTAATTCATATATGTGTGTAAAATTAAAAGATTAGATATAGGATTCATGGGTGAAATAGTCACCTCGAAAGTCGAAACAGCTTTTCTTCTTCTTCTATCACTGGTGATGCTCACACCGAAGGAACCATCGCACTTCCATGTGCAGGTGCAAATCAGTGTTGAGAAGAGTGGAATTGAATTTGGGAATTTATTATGCTTTCCTCAAGTTTAATCTTAATTTTAATTATGAAATTGTTGAAATTATTTCCTTTGGCTTGTGTAGATGTTTTGGGCTGGAGGAGTTAGCTCTTTGGCTTTGCATTGAGTAGTGGCTGTCGTAACAACACAGTATAACAGAGGCTTGTTGTGTATTTGTATTATGTACGTAGTAATGTGATACATTTGTATTATTGTTGTGTATTTGGATCTTGGTACTGGAGCGACAGTGTTTTCTAGTATCCGCTACTGCGATATATTAATGTGATAAATGCTAGTATTATGTAATGATATTGTTAAGTTATTACGCACTGCAATGCGGATTATTGAATCATTTGAATGTGCACTGTCTATAATATTATTTGTTTTGATGTCTCAGAATGATTATTGATTATATATTGGATATGAATAGGTCTATAATATTATATATTGGATATTGATTATATATCTATATCTAATTGGTTCATTAGACGCTGCCTATTTGTCAATTAGATATGGCTTCTGGCCGTATCTAATGTATCAATTAGATACGGCCATTAGCCGTATCTAATTGACACATTAGATACGGCCAGAAGCCGTATCTAATTGGCTCATTAGATACGGCTAAAAGCCATATCAAAATATTAAGCTCGGCATATTTTGATACGGCTTTTAGCCGTATCTAATAAGATTAGATACGGGTTTTAGCCGTATCAAAATATCGTTTATGGTGTAGTGTGTCTAAGGACTGGTAGATGTGTATTGGGTTTATGTGCCTGTATGGATGTAAAGAATTTTGAGGCTACTGAACTTAGTTTAACAAACGTTGAAGCAAGCCATCATCTCATGTCAAGTATTGTGCATGCAGAAGAGATGATGTGTGTAACCTTATTAACAATTCCTACTACTTCCTCCTCCATGTTTATGCTTCCATGTTTCAGCACTTGCTTCAATGATACTCCAAGGTGTTCTCTTTCTATTGGTTGAGTGTTAATCATCGATTGGTGGTTGTTCACGGCAGAGCTGTAATAGGTTCAGACTAGCCGCCTGAACTAACCCTCTTCTTCTTCCTTCGGTTTTGATACTCATCCATGTATTTACTCATTGAAAACTGTACTCGCTCTCTATACCGGAATGCAATGATGGTTGAACTTAAAACTCAAACCTCTGCTAGTTTTTTTCCTAAAGTTTTCTTCTTTAGTTGCTAATTTTGGTTGTATTTGCTATTAGCCATAAGCCACATTGGTCCTTATCTTTGTTGAATCATAATCTCTTAACTTCAGTATCTAAATAGAAAAATAGGAAAATATGATTGTGTTTTAAAATAGGAAAATGTTTCTAAAAGGGACGTTGGTTCTATTTGGGCTAGGGATGGTTCTGAAAAGGTATGTTAGGGTGTGGAAGTAGTTGATAATTTGGCAAAGGATGGTGGGTTGGTTTCAAACATAGAAGATTTTGCAGGGGCTGGTTATTGTAATGAGAGCAGTGTTATCCAATATATATGATATGCAGAGAATGTGTAATAATTTGAGGTGTGAAGTTTTGTGAAGTCTTTTAGAACTGGAAGTTTAGGGTGGTTTGGGTAGGAGAAGTTCAGGGTGCTTTAGCCTGATATGTTGAAAGTTTGAGGTGTGAAGTTTTGTGCAGTTTGAGTTTGTTTGTAAATATGGGGTTGTGATTTTGATGATCACACGAAAGTGCGTTAGATTGTGGTGCTGGGATAGTGAAATGAAGCCAGGAGTTTTGCTGCTGGTTTTTTTGCTTTGTGTTATGGCTTCTTCTTACTGAGGGGGAGATGCATTTGTTTCCTGTTGAGTGTTGATGCCGGTTGATTCATGACGTGAATTCTAGGATGAAACTTTTGCTTACATTAGCTCAGATGAGTTGCTTTCATTTTGTTGATGTAGGCTTGTTCTACAATTAACCCATTAAGCTCGTTAAAATATACTCAATACAAGACTGCTGGATACTTATTAATGAGTGCTAATCATTTTCTTTGCTATATCAGAATTATAGAGTCTAGAATTAAAAATGCATACATCTTCACTCACGTATACTTGAATTTTTAGTTGGTTGTTCACTATACTGTGTTGAATATTGGCACATATGCTAAAGCATTGGTTTAGGGATACCACTAAAAAAATTGCTCATTCCAGATTAATATATGTTAGGATTTGAGAAATGAGAAGTGGTACAGGCTAAAGCATTGATTTTTTAGTTGGTTGTTCACTGTACTGCATTGAATTTTTTTTAGTATACGTCTTAGCAACTAGCTGCAGTTTTTTTCTTGTACAAGGTATAAACAACACAATTGACAATTGATAATTCGATGCTATGTTTCTTCAAGTGACTTAATTCTTTTTTGGTCCATCTCTTCTACCATGTTCCATTTGAAGTTAACAACAACCATCTTTTATTTTTATCAGGAATCCGTGGAAAAAGCAATTAAACATAAAGTTTCAAAAGCCATTGGTCCAGCTATAGATGTCATGTTTCAAGCTCTCAAGTTAGAATTTATTTGCACATAATATCCATGTATATCTAATTTATTTCAACGATCATGCTCATAAAGTGAAAGTGTTGAAGGCTCGTGGCCTAGTAGGATGACCTTTGGATCTGAAGATAAGGGTCTAGGGATAAATTCCCATAAATATACTTTTGGAACTAAAAATACTTGTGTGGAAAGTACAAAAATTCCATCTTATTTTCTCCCTTTAAATCCAGTGAATTTGGCGCAAAGATAGTTCCTCCCAAAAAAATTCTTAAAATGCTCCCTGAGCTTTTTGATCACCAAGACCAGAATGTTAGAGCATTTTCAAAAGGATTAACACTCGAATTATGCCGATGGATTGGCACGGATCCAGTCAAATCAATTCTTTTTGAGAAAATGAGAGATACCATGGTGAGATGTCAATATCCATAACATGTATACGCTTGTCATATGGGTGTTTAGTTAACGTCTTATTCATTAATGCTTGTAGAAAAAAGAATTGGAAGCAGAGCTGGACAATGTCACAGGGACGACTAAGCCATCCTAAAAAATTAGGTATTTTAGTGTATGCTGTAAAATGAAAAAAAAATTCCACTAGATCTTTTGTTACCGGACGAAATGCAGATCTATTCTTCACTACACACACATATGTTTTATTAAATATTCAACAGATGTGACATATTTGAAAAAAAAATCCATTCAAATTGTGCTGCAAGATATAGTTTTAAATGTCTCTGCTGTGAAACTTTCAATTGCGTTTGAAAATTGCTTGTTTTTGATATGAATGTTGCAAGCCACACAAGTTAGCATACAACTTTGTACGAAAATACAAAATAAGCATACAAGCCACACAAGTTAGCTTTCAATTTTGATATGCTTGATATATCGACAAATTTTATACTATATCTGAGCAAGATAAGGAGCTTGAGCAAGAAACTGTTACTGAAGCTGCAGATGGCACTGCTTTGGAAGAATATGTTCTTGATGGTAGAGTAGTGTTGCAAATTGTCTTTAACTGATGCAATTTCTATGTGCATATTTATTATATATTATTAATGTAATAGAAATTGCACTTTGCAGTATATTACTTGCTGACACCTAGTTAATTTCCAGTTCCCTAGGAAATTGACGGGTATGAACTTGTGGATCCTGTTGATATTCTGACTTCTCTGGAGAAGTCTGGCTTTTGGGAGGGAGTGGTTAGTTCATATTGACTCATTAACCATTTCATATACTTTTCCACCATTTACACATTTAACAATCTTAACGACTTCCACGTTTACCTTTAAGTTATGTTGGTATCATAATTGGTGTAAAACTTAATCTTGTGTTTGTAGAAAGCTACCAAGTGGTCGGAAAGACGGGATGTTGTTGCAGAGCTTAATAAGCTTGCTTCAACCAAAAAAGATTTCTCCTGGTGAATTTTTTGAAATCTGCCGTACACTTAAAAAGGTAGTTCGACCTTTTTTTCTCATTAACAATTGGAGTCTTAGACCAGTATAATGTCCGTGCTCCAAAAAATAGGAACACAATAGACCTTTTACTAGTAAAAACTTCAGTCAATGCAAATGTGTCTGCATATGTTCACTTTCTCTATATGTTAGGGTGTTTTTGAGAAACATATTTTTAACTCTTTAGTTTCACCACATTTGGTTGCAGCTTGTTACAGATGTTAACCTTGCTGTATCTGTTGAGGCTATTCAAGCAATCGACAATCTTGCTCGAGGTCTAAGAAATCATTTTGATGGAAGTTCACGTTTCTTATTGCCTGTGCTACTTGTGAGAATATTGCATGTTTTAGTTAAAACATATTTTGGACCTCTTTTTAAATATATACTAAGAATAATTCTGCATCAAGAATTCAATATCAAAGAAAATTGTGTAAATATGAAAAATCCATTCTTCACATTGCTATACTAGACACATCTGTGTGTTAAGCTTAACTATTATACATGTTTTTCACATCATCCAGTATGGTTGTGTACGTATTTGTCTCAGATATATGGCATGTGTTCATGTCGAGAATAATCTCATATTGAAAAAAAAAGAGGATCTGTATGTATATGTGCATGTGTCTGTGTAAAATCACATTAATGGTACAATGGATAAATGATCAAACACAAACGGTACAAGTTTATATTGTAACTGACCTTGCAATTAATAATAGAAAAAACAAGTATAAAGAAAAGTTTCAAGTTCATTCTTTCACATGTCGGTTTTATAAAGCTTAACATAACTTGAGAACTAGCTACTTAATGTTTTCGTCTTTTAATCCTAATCAAGTACGTATAATAAAGAACTTTTTCTTTGCAGGTGGGTAGATATATTTGATGGAAAAATAGTAACCTATCGCAGCAAGTTATGGATTTGAAGTTACTTTTGATGTCATATCTGCATTTTGGTTTGTATGCTTGTATGTATTACTACTTTTGGTCACTAGTTGTTGCTTGTTCTACATTGAAATATTATGAACTTATTATCTATTTTGATGTAAGAATATTGCGTATCTTTATTATGTAATGTTTCATGTTAACTGTAAGATGTGTGATTAATATAATATGTTGATTATAAAATGTGTGATTAATATAATATATGTTTGTTACGAAATATATGTGTTTATATAAACTGAGTTATACATAAATTGTGGCTACATATAGAATTGGAACCTGCTATATATTGAGTAGGAACTGAGCAAAATACGACAGCGTTTATGAAATGCTATGAAACTATTTAACAGCGTTTTCGAAACGCTATAGAAAGTTTTAACAGCGTTTTTGAAACGCTATAAAATAGCACCCAAGCATTCCAGAAAGCGCTATAAATAAACATCATAGCATAAAAAGAAATCACAACAATAAAAAGAACGTTGTAAAAAGTTAACATAGCATATTATAACCGCTATTGAATATATTTCTAAGCGAAGACAAACGCTAAGAAAAGAATTTTTGCTCATCAATAAAAACGCTGTAAAACGTATTAATGATATCAAAAAAACGCTATAAACACGTAGATTCTACAGCGTTTTCTGCCTTGCTATGGTATATGTCTGACCTATAATGGCATGTTAATATACAACGTAGTTAAAAACACTTATAGGTTTTTATAGCGTTTTTGAAACACTATGGTAGGTACATTTTTTGTAGTGATTTTTATAAACCCATTTTATAAATAAATTCTATTAAACCATTTTAAATATTTATCCCAAAATATTCTAACTTTTAAATCAAATTCTACCTCAACATTAACATCGAACATCCTATGGTCAAACTATGAAACTTAATTCACAAGGTATTCGTTTCCAATTTGTTTCCCAATCCTTATCTACCCAACCCATATCTTAAAAAGGGAACATACTAACAATAGTTAATGCTCAGATAAACAAGCATGACTAAACAAACCCTAAATGATAATAATAACAACAACATTTTATTATCTCCGAACACCCCAACCAACTATACTACATTATTTGTGAAAATCATTCTTTTTTGTATATAAAATATATTCTAGGTTAATTTATTTCATTTACCCAATTTCAAAACAATAATATGTCAATTGAACTTGTTCCAGTGTTTAGGAAATACCTATCGATAACGTTGGCCAAACGCATCGACCAGAATTCTTAAGCCACTCAACAGCTCAAACAACACAATATAAAATCTTTTTATTGCACAAACAAATACGCCCTCTTATATAATATACATTCAAACTCATCCAAAGGTCTCACTTACCCTATCTTTGATGAGTCAAACCCCACCAAAGCCAAGGTTCTCGCTTAACCTTCAGCTCTGATACCACGTTGTAAAGACCCATCTTTTCGAACCTCAGAAGTCGACGCTAATACATCCACGGTATTAACATGCCGAATAACTAAGTGCTAGAAAGACAGATTGTTGGGGGAAAGAAAGGAGATAGAAGAACTAGGAACAAACATGGAATCTCACAACGCAACTGAATAACAAATATTAATCAACATAATATTTACAAGATCATTTACAAAATGATACATCAGAGTCATACTAATACAATTTCTAAATTAGGATAGTTATAACAGCCTGTCCTTATACATAGATATAGAGTACATAATATACAGCGGAAACAAGATGATAACTATCTATCGATGAAGCCTCATGCTCCAAACTCCTCCAAAATGCATCCGTAGAAACCTGAACTACTTGGTTGCTCATAAAAATTTGAGCATCCAAGAGTTTTAAGGAAAGAAAATAAAACTCCGGGTCAGACATGGGTCTGTTGTGAGTAAACTCAAAGATACTGAATTATTAAGTTAAAAACTCTTTTGAAATCGAAGGTATCTCGTAAGACCACGCCGCACATAAACACGGACGGGTTTTATCTTACGATAACCAAAACACTTTATAAAAATTCAATGATATTATAATAATGTCTAAGGGTTCAAAGTAAATTATTAAAATAGTTGGAATGCTTGCATCTCACATTTCAACATATTAGTATACAACTAAAACTGTAAAGCTCATATTGGAGAATGGATTCCAACTAATGACTGGGCTACTGGGGTACCGCCCATCACAGTACACGTATAGAAAATGTACTGAGATTGTACCTAACGATCCCTGCCATTACAAGACCGGCCTACCCCTTACTGGATAGTACCGAATATGTCATCACACCGGTCGCTTTGCAACCCTTTCCATCGAGATCTCATGCACAACCAATCTATGAATATGTAGATGTATCATATCTAGAAGGATGACAACATACCCTAATGGGTGCGACCTACATAACCTTACTGCACCTTCCCTGTTTTAGTCATTCCCGGTTGATGAGGCTTGAGGCTACGTTTTACTTTTCTAAATAGCAGTCCCTCTTGGAATGCTAACACTGCCCTCCCGGCAGTAACGCAGTACCAACATTCATCCATACAAGTTGTCCAGGATAATGACAAAACGAAGGCACTACTTCTACTACATCCATTTTGGAATCACCCTCAGGATTAGTAACAAATAGCCCTTGTACTTCAATGGCTCCGTATTCGATCAAATGCTTTAAGATGTCTTCATTCTGAAACGCTTGAGATGGATCGAAGTGGTTTTCGGATAACATATCCGATCCCGGTCTCTTCGAAATAACTTTAGATATTATCCAGTAAACTCAACACCGGTTCTTTAGGAAATAAATTGACAAATGATAAGAGCAGAGTTCACCTCCTAACCGTTTGTGGACGGATTTCCATATCACTCGTCCAAGAAGAACAAACAAGTTTATACATACAGTATAGCACTTTTGACGTAACTGTACCATACAATCCTCATGTTTTCTCCTAGATATTTCCAAAGTTACGTTTTGGTCCATATTTGATAGTTAGTAATTTAACTATCAAATTAACCAAAACAATCAAATATTGATTCAATTCCATATGGAATCCTCTAAGCCTTTATCAATTAATCCTTAATTAATAAAATCACTTTATAAAACCTGACGAAAAGATCTTTCAAAAAACTTTTCCCAAACTCCTAACATTCCCTTTAAACTTGGAAACAATTCACATTATTTACCGAAAACATTTTTGAAATTCCCTCTTTAAAATTCCATATTAAATGGCCAATAATTCCCTTTTAAAAAACATCACCTACAATTAAAACCATTTACTTCACATTCCAAACATCTTTATAAATTTCCAAACTAGTTTTAAACTTCTTTTGAAATCTCTAAAATGATTTATAAATCTCTTTCTAATTTAAAAATCTTTATAAAACTTCTTTATAAAACCTTTATAAAATTTCCTTTATAAAATATCATTTACAAATTTTCTTTTGTAAAACACTTTAACTAAACCTTCAGTAAAATCCCTTTATAAATAAGTTATTACTTATAAATAACCTTACAACATAATAACACTACTTGGAAATCATTTATAAACTTTAAACTCTAAATTTATTTAAGAATTGAAGTTAATTCAAAAACATACTTTATGAATTCAAAAAGATGCTTAGCAATCCCAATGGTACTAATTTAAGTTACCATTCAATTTCAATTCCAATTCACTTAACGGTTATTTACATAAGCAACATGTATGTAAATACAACTTATATACAAATCAGGGAATAACATGTCAATATGAACTAACTATCATATACATGTCCAAATAACATAATAGCAGGAGGGTGATTTGTCCTGCTAAACAGATGTCCAAACAATTCAATCAATTCATCGTAGAATGGGGATTTATTCTGCTAACACATGTCCATAAAATCAAATCACTTACACTATAGCAGAATGGTGTTTTGTTCTACTAACAAATGTCATTTAGTCTTCCTAATCATATAGGGTTACTTAAGGTCCAGACAAGCGATCCTTGGATTTGGAATCAGTTCACTTAAAAAAAGGTTGATTTAAAACACATTTGGTTTAGTTTTAAAATCACCTTTGAAAAGATTTAAATAGATTTAATCAGCTTAAATCCATATTAAATCTTAATTAGCCATTATTAATCAAGCTTAAGTCATAATTAAATTCTAATTAGGCTTAATGAACTTGATTAAGTGCTAATTAACTTACTAATCCAACTTGGTTAAGGTTAAACCAAATTATTTAAAAGTTAAACCCTAATTAATTAAATAGTAATTAAATAATCCATTAATTACTTAATAATTAATTAACCATTAATCTTAATTAAATAATTATTAATCACTTTATTTCTTCATAACCATATAAAACATTAATTAAAACTTTATTAATTAATTAACAATCATTAACTTAACTTTAGTGATGATTAACCTTTAATCATCTTCTCAATTACCAATTAAGGGCTAATTACCTTTTAATTAACTAATTAAATAAATAATTATATTACAACTTAATTACTTTTTAATATTACTAATTAAGTTTGAAAAGCTTTGTAAACTAATTTTAAAATAAAACAAATTTGAAATAGAAATTCAAACCATTGCCGAAATGCATCCATAGCGACTGTCGCTATGAGTGCATATTACTCTAACCGACTTTAAGCAAAGCCAATTTACTAAAACCATACTATTTCATGATTGAAACATACCTTAGTAAATTTTCACACTTTAAAACCAATTGCGCAAATTTTAACCAAAATCTAAACTTTAAACTCTTGAAACGAGTTTGATTTCAAATTCGACCTCAAATCCGTCATGACTACATACAAAGTTTCAACTTTGTTTTCAACCCATCATGACTATAGTCAAGTTCATCATCAACTCTTTATATTAACACATCACCTTTATACAACAAATTGTATACATATACCAATATATATACAATTATTAACTTTGCAATAACACATCCATTCGAGTGCTAACACTAACTCATACATTAGCACTTATCATCACATTTCAAACATGCCAAGATCCAACATATATATAATATACATATAGCTAAGGATCAACACAACATATAAAGGAAAGTTCTTTCCAAAAAATTAGGAATTTACTCATCGAAAGCTATCCAAACTCTCCCTAAATTAGAGTATGACATAGCACTTCCATTCCTAAGCAAAAAGATGGAGTCTTGAACCCTAAATGCACTAGGTAGGCTTGGCCTTGAAGGGCAGTGGAAGCGAGACTTGTTTTGGTAAGGTGGAACGACTTCGGATAAACATCGAATTCTCAATAATAAATCCAAAAATAGGTCATTTTGCAACTGATTTTTGGACTACCAACTCACCGAATTTTCGACAGAACTCAAAGAGAAAGTTAATGAAATTTATTTTCTCTATCATTTCAAAAAAAGAATCACTCATTTTCAATTTTGATTTGATGAAGTTATGGTCCAAAGAAGATGGACCATTTTCGGAATTTAAATTCTATGCTCAAAATTGCTATGTAAAGATTTGTTGTTTTGACATAGCTATGTTAGAAATTTAAAATAGTGGTCAACTAGAATGTTGTAGCCATTAAAATTTTACATGGTTTCAAAAAAAGAAAAACTTCGTTTGAGTTCGAAATGAGGAAGAAAAGGTTGGTGGAAAGAGGTGGAAAAATGGAGAAACATATGGGCTATTTATAAGCAAGATTTTACACCTCATCATTTTGTCAAGTCACATCGCTCTCTTCTTCCCCTCATATGTCACATTCCCTCCCCTCTCTAGTCATATCACCTAAGTAATGATGATTAATGTTGATAACCCTAAGATGTGACAAGATATATATATATATATTTTTATTTATTTATTATTTTTAAATTTATGAATTGTCACATCACTCTCTTTAAATATATATATATATATAAATGTTTAATTAATAATTAATTAAGATGCGACAAGAGATAATCATGGTTAATGATTACAAATCTAAGATGTGACAAGAGAGGAATATATATATTTATATATATATATAAGATTATTAATTTTAGATTTATGAATTGTCACATTACCTTGCTAAACAAAATTAACATAAGTAATTTATCCTTACGTATAATATTATTTAGATAATTAATTCTTATATATATGTACATATAGTGCATAAAGACAAATAACATTCTCGACAACTTCCGGGGTCGAAATTTCGGAAAACGTTCTTTGGTCACACTTTCTATTTTTTTACGAACTATTTTAATCTGGTAAACAAATTTCGAAAACGATTTTACCATCATTATTAACTAATAAAAATGAGTTTATTTATTTTCATTATAAACCTATATATTGAATATTTAAAATTAATTAAATATTCGCTAACTAAAGAAGTGAAATTTCGGGTCGTTACATGGACCAAGGACCAATTTGTCTTCAGTTTCAAACCAACATGCTGGTGATTCGCACGGCTTTCATACAAAACTTCGAAAGGTGCCATTCCTATACCAGTCTGATAATAATTATTATAAGAAAACCCAACTAGGTGCAAATGGTCTTCCCACGACCCATCAAAATCTAGTACACAAGCTCTAAATAAATCTTCAAGTACCTTATTGACTCTTTGTCTTTCCATCCATCTATGGGTGATATGCGGTACTTATCTTAAACTTGGTACCTAACACTTCTTGTAGACTCTTCCAGAATTCACTAGTGAACAAGGCATCTCTGTCACTGACTATACTACTAGGAATCCCATGTAGTATAACAATATTCTTCATGAATAACTCAGCTAATACAAGTGCCGTCCTGGTTGATCTAACGGGAATGAAACGTGCACTCTTGGTTAGCCTATCCACTATGACCCAAATACTTTCATTTCCCCCATTTGACCTTGGCAACTCGTCAATAAAATCCATGGATATCGAATCCCATTTCCAAATTGGTATATTTAAAGGCTGAAGCAAACCACTCGGCTTCTGATGTTCGGCTTTTACTTACTGAAAATTCGCACACTGCTTTACCCGTAAGCCTACATCCTTTTCATACCTTCGCAGAAGAAATTTCTTTTCATATCCTAATACATCTTAGTTCATCCAAGGTGAATAGTAAACTTCGATCGATGACATTCCTTAAGAATTTCTTTCCTTAGGTCACCAACATCTAGAATACACAATCATCCCTTCTTTCTTAACCATCCCTTCTGGTCAGGACTAAAATCCTTTAAATCATTAATCTCAGTTCCACCTTCAAGCCTTCCAATCTTTTCGGCTAACAATGAATCATCTTTCTGCTTAGAAGTTGTCCATTCGATCAATATTGGTTGAACTTCCAAGCAAGATAACATGATAGTACTTTGACTAGAACTAACGGTCGATTTTAACTGCACACTACAAGTAGTAAACGCCTCCAAATCCTTCCATTCTTTCAACATAGCTAACACCACACTTTGATGTTACTAAGTGCATCTGCAACTTTATTTCCTTTCCCCGGTGTATACTCAATACCAAAATCATAAGCTACTAAAAATTCCAGCCACCTCTGCTATTTCATATTCAACTCTTTTTGAGAGAATAAATACCTCAAAGACTTATGATCTGTATAGAGCTCGAATCTTTCTAAAATTCCAGCCACATCTGCTATTTCATATTCAACTCTTTTTGAGAGAATAAATACCTCAAAGACTTATGATCTGTATAGAGCTCGAATCTTTCTGCTAAGAGGTAGTGTCTCCACACTTTCAATACGAAAATCACTGCTGCCAACTTTAAATCATGAGTCAGATATCTAACTTCATGTGGTCTGAGCTGTCGAGAAGCATAGGCAATCACTTTACCCCTTTGCATCAGCACATCTCCTGATCCGGATCCACATGCATCCGTATACACGACCAAATCTCGATTCCCATCTGGAACAATGAACACCGGTGCATTGGTCAACAAATACTTAAACTCAAGCAATGCTTCCTCACATTTATCAGAGCAAGTAAACTTTACGTATTTCTGGTTAGTTTAGTCAGGGTTGCTGCTATCCGCGAGAAATCCTTGATGAATCTTCGGTAATAGCCAACCAATCCAAGAAAACTCCTTATCTCGGTCATTGTCTCGTGTCTCTTTCAATTATTTATAGCTTCAATCTTAGCTGGATCCACTAACAACCATTTCTCTAACACTACATGACCAAGAAACTTCACATCTCTTTTCCAGAAATGACACTTTGAAAACTTCGTTTTTAGTTGATGCTGCCTCAATGTCTCAAGCATTATTCTTAGATGAATCTCATGATCTCTTTCATCCTTAGAATATATCAGAATGTCATCAATAAATACTAACATGAACCTATCCAAGTGCTTTTGGAAAATTCGGTTAATAAAATCCACAAAGAAAGCAGGCGCATTAGTTATTCTGAATGGCATCACTAACCACTCTTACGAACTATATCTCATTCGAAACGCCGTCAAAGGAATATTGTCCTCTGCCACCCTCAATTGATGGAACCCTGTCACCAAATCCAATTGGCAAAATAATTTGGCTCCACTCAACTGATCAAATAAATCATCAATTCTCGACAAAGGATATCTATTCTTTATCGTCTTCTCATTCAACTTACGATAATCAATACATAATCTCAACGACCAGTCCAATTTCTTTACGAACACCATCGCCGCTCCTCAACATGAACTGCTTGGTCAAATAAAATTCTTTCCTTCTAAGTCTAATAGCTGCACCTTTAACTCCTTCATCTTGGTAGGTGTCATCCTGCTAGGTGGTCTACCTATGGGTTCTACTCCAGGTACAAAATCTATTCGAGACTCAATAGCTCGTTTCGGTGGTAGTCCTATAACTGGCTCAAAAACAAACAAAAACCCGATTCACTTCTTCTTTACTTCCATTGCTTCCAATAAAGGTTAATACATGTGGAATTGAAATGCGATGATGATATGCGACAATAAGACAAGTGGCGTCAGTGACTACGGCGTTAAGTTTTAAACACTTAAACGATTTACAAGAATACGATGCCGCCAATGATGGATTGTCACTGATGTCCACCTCAACACGGATGAAATCACTCCATAACTACCTAAGTAGTTATCTTATGCTTCCCTCCTCATCGACGTTGACACTCATAGATGCGGCATTGTATTAGGCTCGACGATGATAAAGCGACATGGCATTGTCGTAATTATCATGAAAACTAGTTTAACACTACAAAAAGCAGTTACTTTTCACCAAACCTTAATTCTTGTCCAATTTCTATGAGATAATACTATACTTTAACAATTTCTTTTTTTTGAAAAATTATCGCACATCAATTTTACATTTCCAAAACATTTTTCAACTTAATTAATTAATAGCCTTGATTAATTAATAATTTAAGTGCTTCTCTAGCATATTAAATTACCCATAATTCATAATCACTAGGGAAAAATCCCCAAAAATCACAAAAAATCAAAAATGCGATCTTCTTTATGATATACAAATTTCGAGGCTAAAAACTATATTTAATTATTTTAAATAATTGAAACCCAAAATAATATTATTTCCTCCTTAGTAAATTCATAAAATATTTAATATAACATGGAAATTATAAACCCATCTTCAAATTAATGTTTTATACAACATACCAGAAAATCAAAACATTTGTAAACTTAAAACTTAGGTTTTACCCTTAAAACCCATTCAAATAATCTCATAAAAATTCCATAAATTATTATTCTATGCAAACAGTAATTAAACAACCATAACTTGGCAAAAATCATCATAATAATTTGGATACTACCCATAGCCAAATTCAAGAACAAGAAAATAGGATGGTTCATGTATTATTCACCTTAGATTTGTTGTTGAAGTTGAGATTTGATATTGCTTTAGTTTCCCTTAATCTCTTTCTTGAGTTCCCTTGATTTCATCCCTTTTTTCTCTTGTTTATTTTAGGGTTGTCTCACATGTTACATGGAGGAACAACGGTTTAGAACTGAAATAGTCCCACATCGCTAAATAACTTGAAGAAGTGGTCTATAAATATGAGTTGATATGCATCTAACATTGGGGGATTCCTTTTGTTACAACAAAGGGTGTGCCAACTCATATGCGTACGCCACATGCTAGAGATAGGGAGCTTGGTCCGATCGCCATTACACAACAATTGTTATCGAAGCCGAAGGTTATGAACTGGGTCATGTAGACAAAAAATGATCTCAAAAGTACTCTAAGGGGATGCGAGTCAAGGGGTAGATTGTTAGGGCTGTCTCGCATGTTACAAGAAGGAACGATGGTTTGGAAGTGGAATAGTCTCATATCGCTAAATAATTTTGGAGAAGTGGTGCATAAATTTCAAGTGATAATTAGTTGGTTGAACCTTAAAATCCTTTGTTAAAGACCCAATGGCAATTATACTTGAAGATCATCAACCATTGACCTCAACCGAATCAAAAAATATCCACAAATATGAGGTACTTTGAAATCTAAAAATCTGCAACACTTTATTGGAGTTTCCATTCTTTTTGAAACACCTATATGTCAACATATGCATCCACAGTATGTCAACATGTCGACATACTTAACGTTTTTCAATTTTTAAAAATTCAAACGAATGGATTTTCCCGCCACCTGTTCACCAAAAGACACATTTCAACCACTATTTAAAGGCTCTGGAAAACAAATTTTCTCATCAATAATTCTCATTTTCTCTTACTCTTTCATCTCCATACATTTGTGAGAGAAATCCATCGAATATTCTTTCATTCTCTTTGCAAATCCATACTCGTTCACTCCAATTCTTCAAGGATTTGCAAATCACACAATATCAGAAAGTTTGTACTTGAATTCGAATCATTATCTCTCTAATTTCATCCTATTCCTCAAAGAATTCAAAGATATATTTTCACTGGACAGCTATAGAATTATTGTACCAAATTTGCAAGAATCTGTATTGAAGATACGACCACTTGCCATACTCTATTGTTGTTTATATAGAGAAGAGAGTGTTCAGTAGCCCATAAATCAGGATTGCAAAGGTGTTCTTGCCACATGTGGAAAGCAAGCGGTGATAGTGAAATTCTGTACGGTGCAGTACATGACTGGATGTAGGATTGGTCAATCCACACCAGTATAAAAATTCATGCTGTTATTTACTTTACTGCATTTTACTTTATTACTTACTTGTTCTGTGATTATTGGTTTCTATTTTCAATTTGAGTAAATAGAGTTTTAAATTCATAAGTAAGTTTTAAATAATTGAAATATATACTTCACCCCTTCTAGCGTTCAAATAGCCTTAAGATCCATTCTACATTGTATTGTAGACACTCCATTCATCCACACACATCTAATGAAGCATATACATGCATTTTTATAATATTCTTGTTTAAATGCCTTCTTTAATCAGTCGTGATTATTTCCATCTCCCAAAATAAATCCTTTTCATATAGATAATTCTTTGCTCTTTTTAATGTAATAAAGGAGGCAATTAATTATTTCCGAAATCTACAAAATCCATGAAAGGAGAAATATATTTAAGTCACAATTCCACCTTAACTCAAATATCTTCTAAATCTACTTAATTATGGAATATTGTATCACCAAAATATAACAATGTCCACATTGCTACAATATTCTGTAAATGTCATTCAAGCTCCACCTTGAACCTGAAATTCTAAATAATATCCAATATTACAATGGAAACAAATTTCTCCATCCAAACAAACTTAACCAACCTCCAAATCACCAAAATATGCATGTCCCCTCATTGAACATGCATATCATCAATAAATCAAAATTGCTTGTAATAACACAAAGGTCTCCAAGCGGACTTTGTGGTTTTCCATTGCATGCTCCACCTTGATTCTAACAAATTTGCCTCTCCAAAACCACATTGAGAAGTCCCTTCATTCTCCACCTTTCTTCCAAGCAACTTGTACACATTGTTGTTTCCCCTCCAAACCCTTATAACTCTACCTCGAGTTGAAAAGTTGCAGCTTTTTCCTTCCAACTGTTCACTGAAATAAGATTCTTTTTAATTTCCGGGACATGTCTAACTTCGGTGAATTTGACCTCTCTTCCATCATACATCTTCAACCTAACCAAACCTATACCCTTCACCTTAACATCTCCACCATTAGCGGACTTCACCATACTCTCTTGCTCCTTATAATTAATGAATGATTCCTTTTGGTAACATATATGAAAACATGCCTCTAATCGAGCACCCACTCACCTCCTTCTCTTCTGTCAAAAGAAAATGTCATTACTAATACCAAAATTTGCCTCGTTATCGCTACCTTCATCAGGCTTTTCTTTCTCTTCCTTTAACGCATTCATCATTTCTTTGTCCTATTTAAGCTTCTTGTAAAAATTTAGTTAGTGACTAGGTTTTTTGTAGTAATAGCAGATGAAATCCCTCTTCATATTTGATCTATTTGATCACCTTTCCATATTTGGTTGGTTACCCCTCCTTTCAAGATGCACCTCTCCTATTGGATTTCCAATTTTGTCTTATTCCTTATTCTTTTCCATTAGATTCACCATTCGCATCTCCACATTAAGAAGGCTACTTACCACTGATCTCATTTAAACAACTCCATCCGAATTTGACTTGTCCAATGCAACCACAAACGTTTTCCAACTCTCCGGTAATGAACTCATTAACATCAAGGCATGTATCTTGTCATCCATCCTATAATTTACAGCCGCTAATTGGTCCACAATTGCGTGAAAATAATCGAAATGCTTTCCAATTGACCAGCTTCCTTAAGCTTTAGATTTACTAATGTTCTCATAAGAAGTGTCTTGTTTGTTGCAGAGTTCTTTACATAGATTCTTTTCAATTTCTTTCAAATTACAAAAGTAGATGTTTCATTAGCAATAATATGAAATACCGTATTCTCTAAAAAACCACCGAATAGCCGTTGCAGCCTTCCAATCCAAAGTCTCCCATTTTGCTTTAGATACATTAATAGGTTTCTCTCCTTTGTTCTTCAATGGTTGGTGAAGATCATTGAGATATAGAAAATCCTTCATCTTCGCCTTCCATAACCACTAATTTTTCCTATTAAGTTTTTCAATACTTATATTCTCCATAATCAAAACTCTCTTACAAAATTTGTGTAGTAGGCTCTGATACTAACTATTAGGATTTTTCCTAGTCTCCTACACAATTAGATTTTATAAGAGTTAAGAAGTGAAGAAAAACAATGATAAACAAATTCCTCCAAACAAAGCCTTTATTAATTCACCAAATGATTACAAGAGAAAGCCTAAAAATTAAGAAGATATCTCAATCCCAAAACAAAAAAAATAATACTTTTTTCCCACACATCTAATGAATCATATACATGTCTATTTATAATAGTCTTGATTAAATGCCTTCTTTAATCAGCCGTGATTATTTCCGTCTCCCAAAATAAATCTTTTCCATTTAGATAATTCTTTGCCTTTAACGCAATAAAAAAGGCAATTAATTATTTCCAAAATCTACAAAATCCATAAAAGAGACAATGTATTTGAGTCACAATTCCACCTTAACTCAAATATCTCCAAAATCTACTCAAATAAGTTCGTAATTGTTTCTAGGTTTGTATTGTAGAAAATACATTTTTTTTATCAATATGCACATTCTTCTTTTTTAATAGTTTAACAGTGTTAAGTTTTCCGTGTAATATTAACCATATACATAACTTGGCTTTAAGAGGTGCATTTGCTTTCAACATAATTTTAGAAAGATTAGATTAATTTCTACGGAATTTAGAAATTAGCAAAATAGGTTTGACCTAAAGTTTTTAGTCCTATCCCAATACCAAATTTTGATATCGTTATTGTTTTCTATATTATAAAGTTCTAGTTTGACACATAGAAGAGCAAAATGGTAAAAAGTAGTTCCTTTAAGTGCACGATTAAAGTTGAACTCCAAAGAAAAGTTCAAATTAGATTTGTAGACTTTCGAAAGTAGTACATATTTAAAATTATAGATATGTGGAGTTTTGTAAATTCTACTTTAAGATGAAAAACAAAGATCCGACAATTATGACCTAAAGAAGTATTATTCCTCGAATGTACTATGTTACCAATATCTAGTTTAAAAGTATCCAAGCCTTTTGAAACGGATTTCCAAAAGTGTGACAAAGTATTGTGGTTGCTAGATGTTAAAGTGTGTAAGTTATGAGAGTTTGCATGAAATTGATTAGAAATTAATTCTTTTGAAATTAAGTTTTTGCTATTAGTATTAAACTTCCACAACCATTTTTCTAATAGAGAAACACTGAGGTTATAATGATTAATTATCCCTAAACTCCATCGTCTTCTAGTTTGTTGCTATGTTGTGGAAAAGATGTGAACATTCATGTTGGTTAAAGAGAACAAACATAAGGCTATAAAGTTAAATGGTCGATGATTGAAACTCAAAAAATTGAAAGTAGACGAAATGTTTTTCATTAATGAATGTAAACATGTTACGCGTGCTGTATTATAGTTTTTGTGTTATGTCCGCTTCATTGTAGTACATGAGACCGTGTGATTTATGAAATATTTAATGTGAGCAACCATCTTATTCTTTATAGTATTTTAGTTTGCCCAAACTTTTACATTCCTTATTGACGGGCGACCATTTTATTTTTGTAATGTTTACACACTGAAAAAATCTACATTCATTTTACCATTATCTTTCATTCATTTTGTCTCTCTCAAATAAGAAAGAACAATAAGAGCACAATCCATGTTTTCATCTATCTATGTACACAAGTTTCTAGAAATAAAATAGTTTTATAAATAAAAATTCTAGAAAGTGATTTCGTAAATCTCCAAATCATTCAACATTACGAGTACAAGCTTAAAGATTGTTATTTTGATCTCAGTGAGCGCACGACAATTATCAATCGCATATAGTCATGTAGAATTTTGCTTTTTAAGTCAGTGGCGTTGTGCATGATACAAAAACTGCTATGATTTACTCTTCATTATTCAAACCCATGGATTTTGACAATAAGTACCATAACTCTTTGTTATCACACTAAACGTATTGCTCATATCTTAATCCCTGGGTAATTCAATATGATTAATTATGAGAACCTTTACATTATTATGTCATTTACATTTGCTTCATGATCCGGTAAAAGAGTATTCAGTCTTCACTTTTACAAAATATAATTAGATTTAAGAAATTGAGAGAACTGGTTGAACTTCATTTTCCAGTAGTACAGTTTTCAAAAACGTAACATCATCCGGAAAAAAATTCTATCAAATGACTTTACATTGTGGTGACACAGAAGTTTTCATTCACACTTGGAGTGTAGCTGTCACTACTAGAAAGGCTTCGTATAGCGACGAAGCCTAGCGACGGCTAGTGACGTCTATTTTGTCAAAAAATTGTGTCGCCTAGCGACGCCTAGTGACGTCAGTTAAACGTTGGAAAATTTTCCACGTGTCATATTTCCAGTCGCGAACCGTCGCTATTTTGGTGACGGAACCGTCGCTAAAACCGTCGCCATACTGTTGGGCGACGAAGCAAATAGCGACGACAGATAGCGACGGCTTGCGACGGCCGACGACAGCTAAAAACCGTCGCTATGTGCTGACGTCCTTGCAGTGTGTATTAAAGAATGTATTAAACATTAATTCCATACTTTGAACGTGCTTCAACGTTATCCATGCACATGTTCCATTCCAACGCGGTGACGTCGACCTCAATTAAACATGTCTGTCCTTTTATCGATGTCCAAATCGAAACGTGCGTTTTTTGGTGGAAAAGTTTGAATATTAAAATAACAAAACAATCAACAATTCACTCGTTTCTGTTGCTTTATGCTTCTATATAAATACAGCATCAGGATAATAACTGACTAATTTAGTTCACTGTCACTAAAACAACCAAGGAAACAGAGCTCAATAGCTTCGCTTTATAGTCCAACAGCAAAAGGCAAGCATGGATGAAGTAGAATTCGAGCGCTTTATAGTCCAACAGCAAAAGGCAAGCATGGATGAAGTAGAATTCGAGCGCTTTATAGTCCAACAGCAAAAGGCAAGCATGGATGAAGTAGAATTCGAGTATGCCAACTACTGGGATACCAAGCAATTTTATCAAGAGCTCGATAGGTACATGTATATACTTATATTTGCTTCATCCAATTTATTTAATTACTTCTTGAGCTGCATAAGTAATTTTAATAAACGTTTAGCTGGGGAATCGATGATGTGTTCTTAAACTACGAGTCAGGCAGCTCGCCTGAAGGAACAACAAACAACTCTCCTTCTTCTACTTCCAATGTTAGTGCAGGAAAGAATATAATAATGGAAAGAAACAGGAGAAGAAAGCTCAATGATAAGCTATATGCTCTTCGTAGCCTTGTTCCAAATATTACCAAGGTATTATATATCTGCTAACAGTCCGTAAATTACAACACAATTTGTATTGATGATAGTTAATTAGTTAATAACAGTGGTTGAAATCATGATTTGGGTTCAGATGGACAAGGCATCGATAATAAAGGATGCAATCGAGTACATTCAAGATTTGCAAGAACAAGAAAAGAGGATTTTAGTTGAGATGGATGAATTGGAATTAAGCAAGGCACCAAAAAAGCAATGTTGCAGTAGTGTTCCAAAAAGGAGAAACATGGGCACCATTGAAGTTACAGAGGTAATTAAAACTGGGTTATTTGGATTTCATTCAGCATTTGATTCAATAATGAACTACGTTTTATTCAATATTTTCAATTATGTGGCAATGTAGATGAAGATAAGAAAAGCGGGAGAGAAGTCCATGGTGATAAGTATAACATGCAACAAGAAGAAAGGAACCATGGCTCTGCTGTGCGAGCTCATTGAGTCTCTTAACCTTAAAATCATGAGCACAAATATCACAACTGTTTGTGGCAGTCTTTTGCATACTTTATTCGTGGAGGTAAGAATTTCCCCTCTGATTTGTATTTGTTCCGTTATCCATTGATCTTTATCCATTTTTTATTTTTCACATGGTGCATAATTAATATATATCACTTCTTAATATATAATCGATTGCACACCAGTTCACACAAACTACCATATATGTCCCAATGCTGTGAGCTTTTTGTATCGCCTTTCACATTCTACACATGCTTAATGGGTGTGGAGTTTCAAAGAAATAAAAATAAAGGTACAGGTGATCCTAAGGATGATGTTATAGAGCATATATAACATTGGGTCTTTTTCAGGCGTAGATTTTTGTTTACATTCCTCTGCAATATAAGCTTGACAACATATCAAATCAGCTTACGCAATGATATCATCAAAAGAGAAAATTGTGATCCTGTAGTGATCCACATCAAATTTTTTAATACAGAATCATAGAATTGCAATGACAGAATTGAATAGATATATCAAAATGTCGAAACTAATCCATCAACTCTTGCTGTGTTTTGGTAGTAGTTTTAATTACTTGTCCATCAACTCTTTCAAAAATTAGTTATTTAAGGAATCGATTAAACAATCAAATTATAAAAAAGATGAAAGTACTTCTATTTCTGTATTTTTCAGACAGACGAGTTGAACTGGTCTCAGATGAAGGAGAAGATTGAAAACGTGATGATTATGCATAACGCAGCTATAAACTCTTCAAGATATACAAGCTATTAACAGACAGATGTGGCATCATGAAGTGATTGTACAAAGCATCTCCACATCAATCTATCAAGAAATTTAGCCATTGCACCTTTTTTTCCAATTCTACTTTTCCTGGTATGGGAGAGTATTTATATTAAGATGAATGAGTGTGTCCGTTGGAAGAAAAATTAAACACATGAAGTTACATGTGTTGTACTTTTGTAGATAAGTTTAAGTGAAATGATCAAATTATGAACTAAAGTTACAAAGGTGGTTGTAAGTATAACTATTATGGAATTAACACATTACGAATAGGGTAAAAAAACTTAAACAAATATTATCCTAATAATTTAAACACAAGGGCGCGGACCCTTTTTTTTATAAGAACAAACCCAAAGTCCGTTACAAAATAAATAACAATATTAAAAAAATTTGACAGAACGATTAAAAAAATACACAACAAAAAACAACTGCTGAGAAAAAAATGAAGAATAGCTGCAAAAATTAAAAAAACGATAAAGAAAGAAAAGGAAAAAATAATTCAAAAGGAAAATCAATCAGAAACTCAGAAGACAGTTCAATAGATTAAAGAAACTATAAAATTATAAAAGTGATACTAACCGTACATATTATTAAATATATATGCTAAGAGCAACTCCATTGGTATGAATTAAGGGTTGAATATCATGAAAAAAAATTCCAATCGTCAATCCAAGGCTGAAGATTCAGCTGAAAAATTAGGATCCAGTTCAGGATCCTGAATTGGGCTTGGATGTCCAAGCCGTGGTGCCCATAAAATGGAAGCCAGGGCTTGAGCGCCCAAGCCCTTCCCCCCTCTACCCCACTCCCTCCAGCTCAACGGCTAATTTCCACTCTTTCTTCCTACCCCCTTCGGCTATAAACGGTCATATTTTGACCTCAACGGCTATAAACGGTTATATTTCTGATTTCATTACATATATCGGACTATTTTTCAGATTGTAATACACACATCTCTTCTTCTACTACAATTATATTCTCAATTCCATAATATTGAAAGTATGTCTCATCCATTTCAATCATATACCGAAGCGATGAATATGGATGATTGAGATTTTGATTTCCAACCCGTTCAAAATGTTCATCCCCAGACCGCTCCCCCTCTATCCTTCCATTCTTTTGCTCCATGGTCTGGCGATGAAGATAAAGATTTGTCTTATATTTACTGTCATTTTTCTAACGACTCGGTCAAGGGAAATGACCAAAGTGGAGAGACGTTTTGGGGAAAAGTCATGACTGCGTACAATAAAAAGAATATTGAAAGACGAGGTCAATGTCTGCAATCACCGGTCGTTTTGGAAAGATTAATCGACAAACACAACTCTACGAGTCTCATATTCACAAAATAAGAATAGCAAATCCGAGTGGAATGGGTGGCGAAGCTGAATTTGTAACGTTTTGGAAAATATCATTTTTAATTTATATTCGTACTTTATCAATTTGTTAATAAATCATTTTGTGATTCTGTTTTTTTAGAAGAGAATGGCGAACGATCAATTCTTGAAATTATTTCCAAGAGAAAATGGTACAAAGAAACCACATTACTATCAGTTTGCAAACTGCTATGACTTGCTTGTTAGTCAACAAAAATGAAGCTCAAACAATGCAAAAAGCTTAAGAGATGTCCAGACGAAGTCGAAAGGCAAGAAAAAAGCAAGTCGAACTAATTATAGTTCTAGCCCAGGCGATTCTTCTCATATGGACTCTAATGTATGTCTAGATAACGAAGACGAAGAAGCAGAACCCGCATTTGATGAAGATGCTAGACCGATGGGGCAACGAGCAGCTAAGAAGAAAATTGCTGTTCAATCCTAAATCGATTCTCGTTTAGCCCTAATGCATGTAAAACATGCGAGAGAAAATGCAGAACGTCAAAGAGGGAGTGCAGAAAAGCTTGCCGTGTTAAAAGAACTGACCGAGATTGAGAAGGGCCGGTTTGAGTTAGAGCGGCAACGCCAAGAGACCTTAGTAATGGAAAAGGATGTCACCGGAATGGACCCAATTACAATGCAATATTGGATGGAGTACAAACAACACATTGTTGAGAGTAGATCAGAAACGAAACATATGTAGTTGAAATATTCATGTAATATTTTTAGTTATTGCAGTTTAAATATTCATGTACCTTCAGTTTATGTTTTCAATTACGTACTATTTTCAATTTTAAAATATTCAATGGTATATAGTTTTTTTCGATGCATTCTATAAATATCATTATAGATTTACTTCACTAAACATAAATGCTATTACAAAAACCATAATCATAGCATTCTACACTTCGTTACACAAATAAAAAGACAAACAGATGTAATTAAACAAAGATCCACCATCACGAACTACTGATTTCCATAAGAATTCCAAATATGCTCCATTAAATCTCTTTGGAGCCTATTATGAATAGCTGCATTACGATATACTTCATGATGATCGACATGAATTGCGTACTGTCCATCAGTTCATAATGTGGCTGTGCGGAACAATTCAGGGGGTTGTCTTGCCCCATCATACTCGAAATCGGGATAGTCCATACCGCGTTCATCTTCAATGATCATGTTATGCAGAATTATACAACATAACATAATTGTAGCCATTTTTGATCTCTTCCATAATCTACATGGATTGCTGACCATTGCAAACCTTACTCGAAGGATCCTAAACACCCTTTCTACGTCCTTCCTTTGTCCTTCCTGCATTGCAGCAAATTATTTCTGTTTTGCCGTCATTGGGTTTGCAAATGTCTTTACAATCGTGCTCCATTTGGGATAAATTCCATCTCTTGGATAGTATCCATGCTCATATGTGTTATGACCAAGAGTAAATGATACGGGAGTTGACTTACCTTGCGCCAAATCATTAAACAAATGTGATCGTTCGACAACGTTTAAGTCATTAAGAGAACCAGACATTCCAAAGAAAGCATGCCAAATCCACAAATCATGAGAGGTAACTGCTTCTAAGATGATGGTTGGTTTTTTCTTTGCCGTTATATGCTCTGTGAAAAGCTTTTGGACAGTTCTTCCACTCCCAATGCATACAGTCTAGACTTCCAAGCATGCCGGGCCAGCCTTTGCTTTCATGCATTTCATGTAAACGCGTTACATCTACCTCGTTAGGAGAACGAAGATATTCAGTCCCATAAATGTCCACAACTGATTGACAGAAGTGATATAGGTTTTCCAATGTCGTACTCTCTGCAATACGATATGCGTCGTCAAGGGCATCGGCGGGTGTACCGTATGCTAACATCCTCAAAGCTGCGGTCATCTTTTGATGCCCACTCAAACCTTGTTTTTTTGCAGCGTCCTGCTTGTAAACAAAGTAATTATTATTATGTTGAATACTTTCAAGAATTCTTAAAAATAATGTACGACTCATTCTGATTCGCTGTCTAAACATCTCTGGACCGTAAGTTGGATCACGGGCAAAGTAATCTTGCATAAGTGTTTTGTGAAATGCTTGCTGGTTACGGTTGATGTATTTCTGACCCACAACTGAGCCGCTGTGTTTTCCAGAAGTTGAACCATATGCTTCATGGTATATCTCCATCAGTTCCTCCTCCTCTTGTTGATGTTCTAACGCATACGCTTCTTCTTCAGAGTCACTATCGCATAACAATATAACTTTTAGTAAATTTCCAAACATTGTTATTAAGGATAGTTGTTTGATTTTTGAATGTTTTGTTAAATTAAACCGTGGTGAACAAATATGAGATCCATATGGTAACATATATAGGACTAATTCTTGAGTGGATACAAGGCAGCTCAGTGTGCGGTCAAATCATACACTATAGCCACGTTCCACTGTCGGCCACAGCTAATATCTTTATTGAGTGGAGACAAGGTGGCTCAATATGCGGTCAAATCATATACTGTAGCCACGTTCATTTGCCGGCCAAGGTTCCCTGCTTTCTTGAGTGGAGATAAGGTGGCTCAGTGTGCGGTCATATCATACACTATAGCCATGTTCCACCATCGGCCACAGCTAATATCTTTAATGAGTGGAGACAAGGTGGCTCAGTGTGCGGTCAAATCATACACTGTAGCCACGTTCCACTGTCGGCCACAGCTAATATCTTTATTGAGTGGAGACAAGGTGGCTCAGTGTGCGGTCAAATCACATATTGTAGCCATGTTCATT
Source organism: Allium fistulosum (assembly GCA_030737815.1). NCBI lineage: Eukaryota > Viridiplantae > Streptophyta > Magnoliopsida > Asparagales > Amaryllidaceae > Allium > Allium fistulosum. The sequence continues at coordinate 1,182,823,631 of CM060904.1, read as the reverse complement.
TGCCGGCCAAGATTCCTAGTTTCCAAGGCTGAGTGGATACAAGGCGGCTCAGTGTGCGGTCAAATCATACGTTGTAGCCACGTTCCATTGCCGGCCACAACTAATATCTTTAATGAGTGGAGACAAGGAACATCCATTATATAAATCCACAAATTGTTATCTGTTTAAATCATTTAAAAGCTTAACATTATTCAAACTACAATGTCCAACATGACATTTACGTTTCATGAATTGAAGCTGCTTATGCAGTACTACATACAAACCGATGAGATGTGCGACAATCAGGAGTTAATGGTAATTCAATTTTGGGACACTCTGGCTGAACTTTACAACAACGACATGGGTTGTCGAGTCAGACGTATGGCTCAAGAGGTCAGGACTGCATATGGAAACTTTACTAGGGTATGTGTAACGACCCAAAATTTTTAATGGTTTTAATAACGTAATTAACTGAATTTTTGTGAAATTTTAAATAATATAATTTTGAATTAAAAATTTATTATTTGGAATACGTCTATTTAAACATAACAACTGGTAAATTTTCATATGATAATATTGAAGTTTATTTTATTGTGAAATTTTATTTCAATTTAAATCAGTTAATAACAGTTGAATTTAAAAGTGTTCCGAAACCTAAATATGTCAATATGAGAAATTTTATTTAGAAGATTCTAAATCAGACTGCAAAATTCGTTTCGCGGAATTCAGACGTTTCTAGCTCTGTTTGGATTTTTCCGTACGGAATAGCAACGTATATCGGTACCGATTATCGACTTTTGATATGATGATCTTACCACTGATATCTGTGTACCATTTTGATCGTCTCGTCGTGCTGATCTCTACGGTATATTTATTTCTGTATTTTGAGATCTGATACGCGACGGAAACTATAAACTGTTCGTTGTAGCGGCACCTCTATTTGTGACTTTTACTCCCCTGTCTGTTCAAATTTGACACGTACAGCCTGTACGGCAATAATAATTTATCTTAAATGTTTAGCTGAATCAAAGCACAAACGTTACATTTCATTTCATCTCCCACTGGTCAAGAAATATTATAAATCTTGTACGTCTCTCATTTTTTTTCTCTGTTCTTTGCATATCTGGTTCATTCTTTCCTCTGTTCTTTCTCCTCTTTCATTTTTCTCCTCCACCTGCTCTACTTTTTGCCTGTTCCTACCCATGCTACAACCGCCTCATCCTCACATTCGCACGCACCAAGACCCGAGCCTCCCTCCGCCTTCTGCAAACCCAACCACCCATCTCGTCAGGCTTCTCCTCCTCCGCCTTGAATCCCCTCGCCTCAAATCCAGAGCCGACCTCCTCTTGAGCCTAACCTCTCCACAACCGAACCCCGATCTTCTCCCATCTCCTTCCACCTCGACAACAATCATCACCCACCGAAACTCCAGCACCAAGCCTAGCCAAGCGTCCCTCTGTTGAGGTATATATAGTATAGTTTATATAAATTGTTAGTTCATATATGTATTCTCTGTTGGTTTATGTATAAGTACTTGGTCTGTTTAATTTCATATTAGCCTATATACTAGTATATATGAATTGGTTCAAGTATATATATATATATATATATATATATTTGTCTATACGTATTTAAAATAAATGCATGTTTGCAAGGGGTATTTAGTATTTACTGTTGGTTTGCATATAGTTCATATAAGTTTCAGTCTGTTACTTTAGTATTGTTGACATATATAATAAGTTAGGTTATTATAGTATATTTTGTATATAACATCGGTCGTGTATATATCTGTGTATTACGTTAGTGATATATATGTGTATATATATATATATATCTTAGTAGATAAGTTATTCGTGATATTTATAGCTTCTCGTCATTTATGGTTTGCATATATTCTCTTTATTTTATCTTTATTTATTTATCTATTATTATTATTATTATTATTATTATTCGTCTTTTTCTCGCACGCGTATGGCTGTAACAAACTACATATTAGCCTATATCTAACTAAAGTTATATATGGGTTATATATCTATTACGTCAGAGGCTATATAGCATTACCTGTTATTTTATGTAAGTATAGGTGAGTTTATTTTTAATTTGATATTGTGTTTGCCGTACATATGCCTTAGCTTGAATCTTTTAGTTTATAATATGTTTGTTATAACATACCAGTTTTTAATAATGTTTATATATTAGCTTATTTATATATATAAATGGTATAAATTTCATAACTTTCGTATATATACCCTACGTCTGTTGTCTAGTTGCAAAAATACATATAGTTTATATATATAGTTGAAGTGTATGTTTATTTATATGTTGGCATTTGTTGTTACATATATATTAATCTGAACATGCATATTTTGTTCTATATTTTTATAAACAGTGGTCTGCATCTATGTTGACAAATAGCTCGCATTTCATATTTTTATATTATCTGCTTGCATGAATGTATATTAGTATACATAGTTTTGGCAGTTTTAGTATAAGTTTGAATCTATATCAGTTATAAAAAAACTTTAAGTTCTAATGTATATGTTTGATTTTAAAATATATGTGCTTTAAATTAAGAAGTGATTGTGTAATACAATTACATATATTGTTGTTAATATATTATGCTTAAATATATCATAAGGAGATTCTATTTTTAAAATGTGTATTTCTAAATTTAACTTAGATTTTGTGTTGTTGGTATTAAAATTTAAAATATTGATTTTATGAAATAAAAATAATAAAATTTCTGTCTCTATCAAACTGATTGATTCTTCTCATCGATTCCTTATTTATCAGCTTCTTCGTCGAATTCGTACCAACCTAGCTTTGCTTTGAAATTCGTGCTTGGATTCGTGACCCATCTCATTCTCATCAATATCTAGCCTCGAAAGGTGAGCAATCACTCATGATTAATGTTCTTGTATTTATTAAATTTGATTTCAATTGAAACGACAATTGAAATATGCTGCTGTAGTTATTTGAATTGTTATATATGCTATTACATGTAACTGTTCACCTGTGGGATATGACAACATATCCTATTGTTTATATTTTATTTAATTACTAATGTTATATGCCTATTATTATTATTATTATTATCATATCCGTTATCACTCTACAAGTTCCCTGTTAGTATAGAATTCACTATGGGTTGAAATGATACATACCCGAACGGACCTTAGAATATGAGAAAATCATTATGGGTTGAAATGGTAGACCCAAGCGATTTTCAATTGAATTGAATTTGGGATTGCGGGTTGAAATGATATATACCCGTATATATTTAAATTGCGGATTGAAATGATAAATATCCGTATCACCTGACCATGAGATAGAAAGTTATATACTGACACCGTTGGTCTATATATAAATAATTTGAAATGATTTCTATGGTTTGAAAGGAAATGCATATATGATTTTATTTAATATTGAAATTATTTTATATATAAATATGTTTTAATATAAAGTAGATTTTAAAAGAATAATTTAATAAAAGTTAATTTAATTAATATATAATATGTTTAAGTATTATATTTTTAAATAGATTTACAATGATTTGTATAAGTTAAGGGAGATATAGTTGAATTGATTGAAATTGTATTTAATTAAGAATTTTATTTAATTAAATCGATTTGAAACTATTGATTTTGAAAATTTAAGACATGATCTTATAACTCCTTTTGATTTAAGTAATTTAATGAATACATCAAGTTTAAATAAATTGAAGGAATATTTAGTTATTAAAATTTGAAGTTTTATTTAAAGGATATTGGATTTATTAAGTAAATATTTCAAAACTAAATAATAGTAAAGTGAATTTGGTATATATATGAATTATCAAATTTAGTTTTGAAATATTGAATATTTAAGCTTTGAAATATATTGAAATTGAAATAGTTATTTTGTGGTTCAAATTTGTATTTGGAATTTGATAAAAATTGAAATGGATTATTGAAACTGAATTGAGTTTAAATTTATGAATTGAGAATTGATTTAAATTGAATTTTTGGATTCAAGTTGATTTGAATCAATTTGTGAAGTTGAGGAAATTATTTTATTTTATAAAGTAATTTTAAATTTAAACTATTTTATTATATATACTATTTGAATATCTGAACTATTTAAGGGGTGGAAGTTATGTTTTCGAAGCTATGAATTTCAAAGTATTGTCTTGAAATGTTATATTTTCAAGTATTTGGTTTCGAAAAGTGTTGTAACTTTGAAATTGCTATGATTATGAAAATGGGTATATTTGAAATGGAAATGATATCTTATTCGGTTTTGAAATGAAAATGATATCGCATTGATATGGTTTCTGAAATGGCAATGATATTTTGGTTTTAAAGTATAAACTATTTTGAAATGGCCACGGTGTTATAATGACGTTTTGTTCCATGGATCCTTAGAGGATGGTTATCCCAAACATCCTTAAAGTTACTTGTATTTCAGTTGATATTTCACTTGAGTTGGATTTATTGATATAAGAATGTTAATCCTGACTCGAGTTTTTTGTGTTTTTCTTTACGCTCGGGTCAGACCGAGAAATTCAGCATTTGAGACTCACTTTTGGAGTTTGGAGCTTCGCTTGGAGATCCAACTATCGATTCAGCTTTCATCCTTCCAGTTGATTTGCTCGGAGATGTCATTAGTCTGTATTTGAGATATTCTGTTGTATTTTATTTCAAACTCTATTGCTTGTATAGTAGCTTCATGAACTACTATTTATTAATCTATTCCGCTGCATTCTGTTATATACTCTGTATCTGTGATTCTGTGATTATTTTATTTACTGCATATGTTTAGTTTTGCCAAATTTAAATTTACAATATGATATTTTGAGCAATTCAAGTCCGACATGTGTGGATGCGAATGGTTGAAAATACCAAGTCGTTATAGCATGCACGCGTTACATAAAGGTTATTAATGAGGTAATATCAGAAAATGTGTTCGAGACTACACGTTCGACTTATGACGGTCTATACAATTTAAAATACCGCACTTCGTTCATTGGCCATGATGCGTACTTCATACGCCAAAATTGGCTAGAAAGATTTGGATGGCCTTAAGATAACAGCGATCCTTAATGTATTATTTACTTGAAGATGTTTTAATGTGAAGTTGGTTAAGTAATATTGTGTTGTATGAAGAATCTTTGAATGTGTAGAGAGCTTTCTGAATTGTCTTTTCAAATAATAATGTCTGCTGTTGTTGTCAGATCAAAAAGTAGTGGTATCACATCAATTAAATAGACCTGTTTGTTTATATTTGCGCTTTCTGAATTATTTCTTCATCATTCATAATCATCTTCTTCCTCACTCACAACAACAACTTCTTCTTCATCGTAATGCCTTCTTGGCCTTCTTCTATCGATTCAGATGCAGGTTACGTGCCTACGAAAAGTCCACATACTGATGAGGATTGGCTTATCAATTATCAAGAACAACGCTATGAAGATGTTCGTGGTCAGTTTCCAGATCTTGACCAGTTGAGACTTCAGGAGGTGGTTGAACCACCATATGAACAACAGGTTGTTCATCAGGCATATGGACAACCTGATAACCAGATTTAAGTTGTTCAACCTCCCACTGAGCAAGAAGTTGAATCGTACTCAGTTTGTTGTCACCGCGGGTATGGAGTTGAAGTTGTAGTACGTGTAGATGGAGAATATATTGGTCGTCGAATCCAGCTATGTCAATTCTGGCCAAATGGTTGCAATTACGCAGAATGGTTGGATGACCCTTTATGTCTAAGGGGAATAACATATGCAAACAAATTAGAACAGGAGATAAGACGCCTTAGAATTTCTTTACAGGAGTTGCAATTTAATTGTCACGTCTAGTTTCTTTATGTTTGTGTTCTATTATTACTGTGTTGTTTTTTATCAGTGTTTTGTGTTCGTATATCTGCAATTCTAATGTCACTAGTAGTTTCTTTATGTTTGTATGTCACTAGTTGGTGCTTATTAGTAGGTTAATATATCAGTGTACCATGATTGTACGTTTGCAATTGTAATCGGTTTAGCAAATTAATTTACATCAGTGTACTCAAACATATAGAATTCACAGCATACTCAAACATAGAGAATTCACAGTATACTCGAACATTATCATCCTAAATCAAGGAAAGTGAAATTAGATAACCATAAAGAATACACAGTATACTCAAACAATGATATAAGTACATAAGCTATAGGTACTGCAACATATAATAAAACGTCCACTGTGCATAAACTAAAAGGTATACAACTAAAGGGATGCAACTTCGTTGTCGTCATCATCATCATCATCATCCCCATCCCCATCATCATCCCCATCCCCATCATCATCATCATCCCCATCATCATCATCCCCATCACCGTCCTCCCCCTCGTCCTCATCATCCCCATCGTCCTCATCCCCATCGTCATCCTCCCCATCATGCTCATCTAAACCACCAGTGTCATACCCACTGGGACCAGCATCACCTCCGCCTGTTGGTCCGAAAGGCTCATATACAGCAAGTCTAGCTGATAGCTGATCTATCTGTGCCTCTAGCATCTGTGTATGTTGCATGTACATATCATGCATGGTGTGTGTATGTGCAAGATTCATATCGTGAAACACACCAAGTGAAACTCTAGCCTGGTCCAATCTAGCAACATACTGCATAAAGATGATATTTGACATAGATAAGAAACTAAGCATAAAATAAAGGGAAAATGGTAATAAACAACAAACGTACCTCATATAGAGGATATAACCCGATTGAAGGCACACCAGGATAGTCGGGGTGATCTGGAAAGACTAAAGGTTGCTCAATCAGAGTACATGTCATGTCATATTCTCTAAAAGTAGTATCAGGCTCCAACTGCATCGGAGTCTGGGAGAACTATAACGAAATCGGGTCAAATGAAACCTGCGGTACCTAAACTCTATCGGTTGTAATGTGAGGTCCTATATGATCAGAGTTGACCCCACGAACATAATCTGGTACGATGAATCTACGGGGTGCTACTCTAGCCCAATAAGCATCGTAATCTCCATCGATGAAGAAAGTACTACTATCCACCCACCCAACCTATCGTAGAGCATTTATGTACTGATCGCCAATCAACCTATGTCTACCAAACATGTCCTCACAAGATAAAGGATCATATGGTATACGATGATCACCCGTAATCTAATAAGCACACCTCTCTCCCAAATACCATATAGGCATAAATGCAGGTGTATGCAAAGCAACCCTACGTCTAGATAGTGAATACACAACCATCAAGGGATGGTCGTCCGCCATAAGACCTACACCTGCTAGATGAGTCCAATGTAAGGCCCAAGGAGTCCGAATGATGTTACCCCGACTACGCATATCAAGTTGTGATCTAGTCTCCATCAAGTCATGCCGTACACCTAAGGGAACATGATGTACGTACTGCATAGTCTCCCATCGTCTCATCCTAGGGAAGTACTGCTCAGCAGCCTGACTAGCCATGTCTTGGATGCGAGGATGCATGTTTGCCGTGTACTCGTAGTACCATAACGGCAAAATATACCAAAAAGCATGCATCTGCTTGACATCGCCAAGCGCAAATGAATCTAGAGCGGTATAAAGGGTGCCTAATATCGGCTGTGCCCCAATTAATAGTATGCAGCTGGTCTAATCTGGCAAGAGATGCTAAATAGCCTAGTTTAACCATACCTTTTTGGTTCGAAAAAAGGTCGAACCAAACAAGTACAGAAGAAATGCTCTAGTAACTGCATCAATCATATTAGCTCTAACTATATATGTGGTGATGTATTGCTACAGGTAAGACAACTTAATAGAACCACTAGTGATGCAGGTAACATCTATCAGTGGTAGAAAAATAGTAAACAGATTGGGGGACTCGTATAAATCATCAAATAGAAAAGGTCGAAGGCCATGTCGTCCAATCTCAATGCCAATGAATATGTAGAAATCAACTGGGGTAATACCAAGCTCAAAATCTGAAAATTGAAATGTATATGTGGTGGGCCACCACCTCTCAGCTAATGCCTGAATGAGAGGCCGATCAAAGGACTGGACAGGCCTAATCGATAAAAAAAGACCAAAAGGGATAGCCTGTAGCATCTCCATAATAGGACCGGGAAGAGAGTCATAAAATTGGATAATGCACTTAGCCCAACTACCCCGACAATGAATGTAATGGTCCTATAGATAATTTATGAATTAATAATTTTGGATAGATTAACAGTTATTTAATATGATTATGTGATGTACATACATATAAAAATAACCAGATATATTAATGTGCAATTATACATGTACGCTGGTCAAAGCGGTTTTGGCTCTGTGTCGATAACCATCTGGAAGCTCGTGTAGTACACGTAGATCGTCTGGTGAAACTCTAGGTGGCGGTGGAACGTGTAATGGTCCAGCTAGCTCCGCTGGATGTTTGTGAACAGTTCTTTGGGTGATTTTGGTTGGACGTGGCGGCATTTCGTTTAGTTTTTCTAATTAAAAAAATTAAAAGTGAAAAATTAGGTGGGAAGTGGGAAGGGGAAGGGGGGACGGGGTATATAAAGGGGGGAGGGCTGGCGCCCATTTAATAGGCGCCTGGCCCTTGGGGTTCCCCATCCCTTCCAGGGCTGAATATTCAGCCCCCCGAATATTTAGCCCTGAATCGATTGGAGATGCCCTAATAGCATAAAAAAAATTAAACATAAAATAGCCAAAAAAGAAAAGGAAAAAAATTGCAAATGAAGAATCTTAAGAGAAATGAATAAATTCGGCAATATTACAAACAATATTATTTTATAACATATTATTTATTGCAAAATGATATCTACAGTCTGTTTATTTGAAGTTAATGCTTTGTAATTTTAGAAATTGTTTTCACTATCGTTTATAACAAAACTGATACCAATATATTGCTGATATAATACCTGCCACTTTTTATACAACACGATGATGATGATTTTGTAGACATCTATCATAAAAGCAAGAAAATGGAATATGCATTATCTGAGCAAAAAACATACGTAGAAAAAGAAAAAGGGTGAAGAAATGAAATCTGACACTGTTACAGATGTGGCTTGCAAACTATATTTAAGATTATAGAATTGGTAAAAAGATGGAATTACAAAATGATAGATAGACATTTTGAAAGACACACAGTTTCACCAATTCTTCAATGTTTTTTATGAAAACGACATTATAAAAAAAATGCAAGAAGTAGCAAAACAATTTGGATGCATTGTATACTTGTTATTTAACAGAGGATGAATGTTTCATATTTGGGGAAGAGAAAATGATGGTGTCTGCAAATAATATTAGCTTATTATTTGTTTTGCCATTGGAAAAAAGAAATATAGAGCCAACAACAAAAATGACAAGAAAAACAATTCCAATGGAATGCATAGAGTTTGCTACAAGAAATTTTGAATATTTTGCTTTTGTCATCAGGAATTTGCTTGAAAGAAGAATAAAGCAAGAAATAGAGAAGAAGAAAAGGCAAAATGAGGAAGACTTGCCATTATTAATAATAATGGAAATTTTGGTGACATTCTTCTTTCTCAATAGTCAACAAAAGTTAAGATGAGGATTTCTACCATATTTGATTAATTTGAAATGATTGAAGACAATTTCTTGGCCAAAAACAATAGAAATTTTTTTCAATAAATTTGTAAAAAAGTTTATCCACAAGCCAAGGAACATGTCGGGATACTTCATGGTTCCATTGGTAAGATATGTTATTTGAAATAAATATTATTTTTTCTAATCATATCTAATCATTTCTTCAAACATTTATAGTATTGCATTTGTGTGAAAATAAAGCTCATTCGACCAAAGCGGCAATATAGTGAAATTTTTCCTAGATTTGGAAGATGGGATTTATGGAAGTTAAAACTCATACAAGTTAAGCAATTTTTGGATGATTTTAAAGAGGGTGAGGTAAGTTAAAACTCCATCTTGCCTGCATTTATCGTTATCATTTTTTTTCTAATAAGAATTAGTTTCGAACTCTATTTCTTCTACTATCATTTTTGCCTATGCATAGTATCATTTTTTTGTCTTTGCATAGTATCAATTTTTGTCTTCGTACAGTATCAGTTTCAATACTATGTTTTTTTGCTTCTACATAAAATCAATTATAACATATTATGATACTTGGTATCATTTTGGTCTCTGCATAGTATCGGTTTTTGTCTCTGTACAGCATATGTTTTATCTTTGCATAATACCAGCTGTAATACACTATGATACTTGGTATCATTTTTCTCTCTCAATAGTTTCAGTTTTTGCTTCTGCATAGTATCAGTTTCAATATTATTATTTTTGCTTCTATTAAAAAATCAATTACAACACAATATCATACTTAGTATCAGTTGTAAAATATTAATTTTACATAGTATTAATTTTGTTAATTATTAGTTATAACAAATTAGTTATAACATAATATCATACTTAGTATCTGTTATAACATAATATCATAACGTAAAACTAACACAAAATTTCCCTACAATTATACAGGTGAAAAAAATAGAAAATATTCTTCCACATGAGGCAAGTCTTCTTCAAATAGCCTCGACAACAAGACAATCAATCATAAAGGAAAACGAAAAGCAAAGCAAAAAAAAAAGAAAATTTGAAGAGGTAGGATAAACTTTTGGAACGTTTGAAGAAGAAGTAACCATCAGAGTATTGCAAATGCATACAAAAGATTTGAAAATTTAAGGTAAGAAAACAAAGGAGCAGTTGGAAAAGGAAAAGAAAATAAGGTTACAAGCAAAAAAAGAAATTCAAAAATTGAGACAAGAAATCAAAGAAATGAAATGCATAGTTGGAAATAATGAAAAAGAGAATGAAGGGAGAAATTCAAAGGCCGAAGTAGAAAACATGCACACAACAAATGCAGCAGACTATATATTATATCAAGATATAGCTGTAGAGGCAGAAATAGAAGACACAGAAAAGGAATCCACGGCTGAAAATAGTGAAGAGAATGAAGAGAGAAATGCAGAGCCATATGTAGAAAAAGTGCACACGACAAATGAACAGACAATACAATGGATCAAGATACACCTTTAGAGACAAATATAAAATGCGAAAATAAATCTACAGCTGAAAATAATGAAGAAGCGAATGAAGAGAGAAAAGCAGAGTTTGAAGCAGAAAAAGTGCACACAACAAATGAAACAAACTATACAATAAATCAAGATACACCTATAGAGACAGCAAGATAAAATGCATACATGATGGACAAAATAAATGGAACAAACTCTCTATTGAATCAAGATATAGTTGTAGACGTAGAAACAGAAAATGCACAAAAAACAGACACAACAAAGGAAATACACTGCCCAATGAAACATGATACCATTATTAACACCCAAATCATACCCCACCACTGTCTTTCAAACTATATAAATCACAGGACTTGAAATGTAAAAAACTGAACTAGGTCAGGAAATTAAATCAACAAAACCTGCTGGGCAAAGAAGGAAGAAAATATCGACAAAACCAAAAATAGTTTCTTATGTCAAGAGAGTAAAAGAATAAACAAGAAAAAGAAAAGAGAACGACAACTTTGAGTATGGTCAGCAAGATAAAAAAGCAGCAAATAAGCCAAAAACTAAAGAAAAAAAGGCAACGAAGAAGGAAATACAAATGAATCCATCTCAGAGCCAATTGCACTAATAGAACCAACATTTGCAAATTTAAAACTAGGATACTACAAATGCTTAGCATACTTGAACAAAGAATAGTAAGATATAATCAAAACTTTCTTTGCTCTGATAGGATCACAGAAGTAAGTTTGTAAATATTGATACTAATGCTACATATTAAAATAACTTTAGTTACTTTATTCAAATATTCTTTGTTAAAATGTTGAAGTAGCATGGGATGACAAAAACACTATCAAAGGAGGGCGCATAATAATAAAAGATATGCTCCAACATGTTCTTAATGGAAACTTCACAGATGAACAAGTACATAAATTTATTATTTTGCTTAATAATACCGTTCTCAATCAAAATAATTATAAAAACCAATACCTAACGTCTATTTGATTGGAGTTGATGCTTAGTTAGTTTATAAATTATTTTGATTGTCATTTACACAAAAATATTTGCAAAATACCTAGTTTCTGTTAGATAGAAGTAGATGCTCTATAAATGTAGAAATTATTTTAACTGTCATGTATGAAAAAACTGAAATGAAAATAATGCAAAACTGGTACCTAGTATCTGTTTGATTGGAGTTGATGCCTAGTTATTTTATAAATTATTTTGATTGTCATTTATAACAAAACTAATGCCAAAATATTTGCAAAAATGACACCTAGTTTCTGTTTGATAGAAGTTGATGCTTTGTAATTTTAGAAACTATTTTGACTGTCATGTACAACAAAACTGATAATAATGCAAAACTGATACTAATATTTTCAATATATACTGCCACTGTTTAGATTACTAATACTATTTATTATCTAATACTGCTTAACCTATAACAAAAACTTACAATTTTCTATTGTTAATATAGATAATAGATTGGTATGCCTCAAAATGTGGATTAGTAGATCATAACTATGTATTCAAAGAAAGGACTAGTCACTAATGTAGAATGTATTAAAAGACATTTAGTCAGGTCTTCACTTGAAGAAATTGTGCGAGATAAATATGCAGGTGCTATTTATTTCCCTTTATATTGTGAGGACCATTGGACATTGATAACATTGACATATCCTATAATGCAATGGTCTCACGTAGATTCTTTACAACCTAGAAGAACAAATGAAAGAAATAACCCAAGTCTAAACGAAGCAATAAAACTGGTATGATATTTTTTTCAAAAAAATTAACTATTATAATTGTAACAAAGTGACCATAACTAACTTTGTATTGTTTTGTCTTTAATAGAGAAAAGAAGTTGAGGAAATATTGCAAGACCTGTAGAAAATCAACAATATACATGATATGGAAGTGAAGAAAGATGAAATTCATCAAATTAAATGTGCACAGCAAGGAGAAGACACGTAAGCTATTTTATTTGTTAAAAATGATACCCACTGAGAACAAAATTGATACTAGAACTGAAACTGACAGTAATACTGAAATGATAGTTACTTAATATTTAGAACTTGTTATGTGTTTGCATTATAGTCTTTTATTTACAATACAATAGATCTCTTATTTGTCTAGTACATTGTATTGAATTTAATCAATACGCAGTCTATTTTCTTTCAGTTAAGTAAACGTTAGCTTTAGATCAAAACTAATACCTACAGGCATACAAACAGATACCTACAAGCACAAAAACTGATATCTATAGATGGAAAAACTTGTATTACAACCATACATAATTAAAATAGAAACAAAACAATTATCAAAGATCTTAAAAATGATACTTATAACACTAAAACTGATGCTAACATTGATACTAAAACTGTTAGTTGTTTCATTTCAAAACATATGACATGTTTGCACTATTATCTCTTAAATACAATATTATATATTTGTTATATACCTGATACTACAAGTGATGCAATCTAATACTAACAATATATTTTGCTTTAAACGGGGTTGACTTTGGAATATATGTCATGATATTGATCATATCACTGAACAAAAACCAAATACCAATCAAGACAAAACCTGAACTTATATTGCAAACCAGAGCAAGAACTGTGTTAGAGATATTGAAAGACAACGATAACTATTGGAATTTACCCCATTTCATGTCAAGTTTGGAAGAAAAACAGAATATAATGAAGTAAATTTATTGTAGAAGCTGCTCTAATGTTCAACTAATATACATTTAAGATGTTGTATTAGAACTAATTGAATATAATTAATGTAGATATAGATACTTGTTGAAATTTTGTCAGTTTCTTGTAAAAACTATGATCTTATTTCTAAAATTGTAAACATTAGCTTTGTTTAACTTTACCGAAATGTGACGCTATGTTATGACTATATTTTATTTCTAGTTATACCTGAAACTGATACTTATAGTATGTAAAAACCGATACCATATTTTCTTATACCTCAAACTGATACTATATTTTGTTATATCTGAAACTGGTACTAATAGTATGCAAGAACTGATACTATATTTTGCCATACCTAAAACTGATATTGATACTGATAGAATGCAAAAACTGATACCATATTTTGTTATAACTATAACTCATACTAATAGCATGCAAAAACTGATACTATATTTTGTTATATCTGAAACTAATACTAAAAGCCTGAAAAAACTGATAACATATTTTGTTATACTTGAAACTGATAGTAATAACATGCGAAAATCAATACCATACTTTGTAATACCTGAAACCGATACTAATAGCATGCAAAAAAATGATACCATATTTTTTTATACATGAAACTGATATTGCTAGCATGCAAAAACTGATATCTTACTTTGTAATACCTGAAACTAATACTAAAAGAATTAAAAAAATTCAGATACTGCATTTTGTTATACCTGAAAAAGATACTAATAGTATGCAAAAACTTATACTAAAGAACTAATATTGAATAAATTAACCAATATCACCACATAATAACTCACCGCTTTCCATGCCACCTATATCTTCTAGTGAATATCAACATAGTTGATCATCTCATCTTGCTCACCAATCTTCAATTAATGCAAAAACAACAACAAGTAAGAAAACGATACCATATGTTAACCATAAAACTCACTTAAGAATGAAGGCTTGAAAGAAGGCTCATAAAAGTGTTAAGCTAAAAAAGAATTCGCCATGATTCAAAAGCAGTGTTTCGATGGCATTGAGATAGCTTTCAAAAAGGTTGGGACGGAGTCGCAAGCACCTGATGTATCTACATGTGTCGAGTGAAACAAATACTTTTGAAGGAGTAGAAAGGAAAGCAAGGCTACCCTTCTGCCTCAACTAATCCTTTAGACACAGTTGATTCAACATATATGAGAAAACCTTGTATGAGTTCGAGACACCATTCGAGGGTATCGATAACAGGCTTGCACACAAAAACCAAACCTTTCAAAATAGATGGTTTTGCCACTGTTAATCTTCCTCATAGAGACATTTTGTTGATATGAACCTTTCAAAAGCAAAGATAAGCCTTTCAAAACGGTTGGACCCTTTCGCAAGCATAAAGGAAATTTCGCATGAAACAAAGATATCTTTTGCAAAGATCATCTCACCACCTACTGATCCTTTGGAAACCATCCTCATTCATTCAAGTAATCATATATCACAGTTAGCACCAGATCAAAAGAACTAAAGAGAAGATTCAAAGGAGAAGCAAAGGTTGGGAATACTTTCGATTACATCAAAACAACATGATAGGGAACCTTGACCATTTCGCTACATACCTTTCAAAGGTGTCGAAAGGTTTCAGAGGAACATGAAAGCAGAATTGAGCAATTTTAGAACAACATCCATTGCTAGTACGTTGTTGATGAAGGCGAAAGGGATAACCCAAGCATAATAAGAGACCTAAGCAGCCGCCTTTAAAACTATGGAAGCTAAAGGATGAAGGCAAAAGGATGAATGCGAAAGGCTAGGAGAAAGACCTTTCGACCGCTTTGAAAGGATGGATGCAGAAGAGGGTCAACCTACATCTATAAATATGACCCTAGGGGTCCGAGTTGGGGACCGAATTTTGAATTTTGTAATCTGTTTCTTACTTTATAGCAAATCAAACTTTTATAACCCTAGATTAATTTGGGGAAATTCTCTTGCTGGTAATCCAATTTAGATAAATGCAAAGGAGTGGATGCGTTGAATATGAGGAAGACTATTTTGGCCATTAGCTCAACTAATGACTAGTTGCACATAATGCTCACTTATTTTCTTAACTCCTATTTGACTTATGCAATGCATGGAATCTACTTGGACATTTTGATTTCGAATCATATTATCATCACGTTGCAAGATATGAAATACTAAATAGGTGTGTAGATGATAATTCGATATTAACAAGTCCAGTGAATTTATACCAATTGTCCAAGATATAATTCCATAGCATATTGAATCTAAATCTTATATATTGTACATTAAGTTCCTTCGAGAGAGTAAGGATTCTCTCGACTAGCTCGAGATGGGTTTCGAAGGGACTTACTGCATGGTCATTGAAGATATGTTTACTAGAAAGCCTCCTTCGAAAGGAGCTTAAATATATCAAATCATATAACTCCTTTCGAAGGAGCCTCAACCAAGGCAGCATAATCTATACTTTCGAAAGTGGATCCCCTTCTAAAGGCATAATGACCCTTTCAAACCATTCGAAAGGGATTAATTAATGAATGCAAAATCTATACTTTCGAAAGTGGATTCCCTTCTAAAGGCGTAATAACCCTTTCGACTTACTCGAAAGGGGTCATGAATGAACTATCCTCTTCCTAATCTCTGCTTTGAAGTGTTGATTGGTTCTCTTATTAACAATTAACATCTTCGAAAGGTCACCTTTTGAAGACATGCAGCCTCTATCGACTCATTCGAAAGGGGTTTTGAAGTGTTGGTCATTCTTTAAGTATTTCTTTGAGGTTTTAACAAAAAAAATTATTGACAGCTTTGCTTTGGAATGTTGACAAGTTTTTTTATTAACCTTTTTGGCGCTAGAAGAAGAGCTTGAACCTCCAACCTTGTTGTTTCCTTATTGATTAATTGTGGAACTTTTGACTTGTTATAGGAAAATAAAATAAAAAAGGCTTAGTCGAATGGACGAGGAAGCAATGCATACAACAAATTTGAAGGAAAATATCACTCCAACTTTCAACTTGGAGGGAGTTGTACAAGGATAGCCATCAACTCTAGCACAACCCGATGATAATGAAGTCAAGATAAGGCATATGGAGCAATAATTACTGGAAATGCAAGAGCTCCTAAAAGCAGCTCTATCTCAAAAGTCTTTCAAAACTACAAAACCCACAATTGGGGATCATGTGACCTCCCCAAGAAGAAACTTGAAGGCTTATACCAATGAAGGCAAGAGCAACGTAGATCTAACATCGTCAAAGAAAAAGGAACGACAAACCATTAAAGTCAATCATCAAGGAAGAATACAAGATAAATCTCTCGAGCAATCTGGAAGCTCGACTTTAAAGGTGTAAAGAATGAATCTGCAATCTGCCTTTTTTAGTTAAAACTATATTTCGTTTTATTCTTTATTTCTGTTGGGCTATGTATGTTAAAGCCCATGATCTACTTTGCTGCACTTTCCTGATATATGAATCATGCCTATAAGTATTGTACGCTTGTTGATTATCATAATATACAATATGAATAAAATTCAAATCAATTTCTAAACTTCTCTCTGAAAACTTCTACATGGTATCAGAGCATAAAGATCCGTTTTGAAAAATCCTTCTTCTAATCCAATCTCTTAATTAGGGGTATGGAGGAAAACAAAGCAATCTTGGATGTAATGCCTGTAATGTCGAAAATTACAGATTATAAATTGAGTGATGAGAATTATCTAGATTGGAGTAAAACAATTAGGTTGTACTTGCGAAGTATTGACAAGGAAAATCACCTTAAGGAAGATCCACCTAAGGAGGATTCGATCGAGACAAAGGATCAAATATGGCTACGAGATGATGCTCGCCTATTTCTGCAGATTCGAAATACAATTGATAATAGTGTTATTAGTCTTGTTAATCACTGTGGATTTGTGAAAGAACTAATGGATTATCTTGAATTTCTTTACTCTGGAAAAGGAAATCTCAGCAAGATGTATGATGTGTGCAAATCTTTTTATAGATCAGAAAAACAAGATCTCTCTCTTATGAATTATTTCATGAAATTTAAAAGAACTTAAGAGGAGTTTAATCTACTTTTACCTATGAGTTCAGATATCAAGATCCAACAGCAACAGAGAGAACAAATGGCAATCATGAGTTTCTTAGGAGGATTGCCAAGTGAGTTCGAATCTGCAAAGTCACAAGTATTATCTGGATCCGATGTAACTTCACTACAAGAAGTATTCAGTCGAATTCTAAGAGCAGAAAGTTCAAGTAATGCACAAAACAATGTTGCACCAAATTCTAGTGCTCTGTTTACTCAAACCAACTCAAGTGCACAGAACAGATATGCACAAAACAATGCACAGTTGAGACCAAATCAAACTGGATATGGAAGAGGTGTCACACAACCTGACAATAGATCAATGAATCTAAATTTCTGTACCTATTGTAAGAGGAAAGGGCATAAGTATCAATAGTGTTGGAAACTACAGGAATGGCAAAAGCAAAACAATGGTCAAACAAGCAATAAAAATACTTCACAGACAGCAACTATTGCAAAAGCTAGTGATAATAAGCATGTTCTAATTTCAGCTGAAGAATACAACAAGTATGCCGAGTACCAGAATAGCTTGAAGGAGTCTACAGAATATCAAAACCCTACTATATCTACTGTGGCTAAAACTAACAAATGGGTTATAGACTCTGGTGCTACCGATCATATGACTGGTAATCCATTATTTTTATCAAATTTTCAAGGTAAAAATAAATCTCAAAATATAACCTTGGCTGATGGTTCTCTTTCATCTATTCATGGTTCTGGATCCATAACTCTAAATCCTTCTATTACCTTAAAATCTGTTCTACACACACCTAAGCTTGCTTTTAATCTTCTCTCTATTAGTCAAATAACAAAGGAACTTAATTGTTGCATCACTTTCTATCCTAATCACTGTGTGTTTCAGGACCTAGTGACCAAGAAAATTATTGGTAAAGGGCAAGAGCTAGGTGGTCTTTACATGTTTGATGACTCAACCCCTATTGCATGTACAAGCATCACTCAAGCTCTCAAAACTCACTATCAGTTAGGACATCCATCTCTATCAAATCTAAAATTTTTGTATCCTCAGTTCAACTCCATTAGACATATTAATTGTGACTCTTGCCAATTTGCAAAACATCACCGGTTAAGTTCAAATCCAAGGATCAATAAAAGAGCAAAGGCTGCATTTGATCTGGTTCATTCAGACATCCGGGGTCCATCTCCTATTATTTCTAAACCAGGATTCAAATATTTTGTAACCTTTGTAGATGATTACACTAGAATAACTTGGTTATTTCTTATGAAAAGTAGGGCTGAGCTATATTCTATTTTCTGTAACTTTTGTAATGAAATAAAAACTCAGTTTAATACTAATATCAAAGTATTAAGGAGTGATAATGCCAAAGAATACACCTTTGGAATATTTCACGAGTTTATGAATAACAATGGGATGCTACATGAATCATCTTGTGTAGACACTGCACACCAAAATGGAGTTGCAGAAAGAAAGAATAGACATCTTTTAGAGACCACTAGAGCATTGCTATTTCAAATGAACATGCCAAAATTCTTTTGGGTGGATGCTATTGCTACTGCATGCTTCTTAATAAATAGAATGCCATCTAGTGTTTTAAATGGTGAAATTCCCTATAAAGTTCTGTTTCCAGATAAACACATCTATTCTGTTGAGCCAAGAATCTTTGGATGTGTTTGTTTTGCTAGAGATGTAAGGCCTCAAGTGTCTAAACTTGACCCAAAGTCCATAAAATGTGTGTTTGTGGGTTATTCGAGATTACAAAAGGGATATAGATGTTATTGTCCAAGTGTGGATAAATATGTGGTGTCTAGTGATGTGACCTTTCATGAGGATATACCCTATTATCAACCTATGCTAAAACAAAGTGAAACAATAGCTGATGATGATCCAAACTTCCTTATATATTCTACTCACACACAAGATACTGACAATACTGAAAACTTACAAGAACCTATGGATAATAATATAATTCCTACCCCAATCCATGAACCTATACCTCAATTTAATCCAGAGATTGATCTACCTATTGCCCTAAGGAAAGGAAAACGTCAGTGCACTTATCCTATAGCTTCTTATGTCTCTTATAACAATTTATCACCCAACACTTGTCTATTCATCAAAACTCTTGATGCAACTTCTACACCCAAAACTGTCAAAGAAGCTATCTCGCAACCCAAATGGCATGAAGCTATGATAGAAGAATTAAATGCACTAGACCTTAATAAAACATGGGATCTGGTTCCATTACCAAAGGATAAGAAACCAATTGGATGTAGATGGGTGTTCTCTGTCAAAGTTAACCCTGATGGATCAATTGCTAGGTTCAAAGCAAGGTTGGTGGCAAAGGGTTATGCTCAAGTTTATGGTGTAGATTATTTGGAAACCTTTAGTCCAGTAGCCAAACTAACTTCCATTAGACTATTCATCTCTCTTGCTGCGACACACAACTGGGAATTACATCGACTAGATATCAAGAATGCCTTCTTACATGGTGATCTTCAAGAAGAAATTTACATGACTCAACCACCTGGATTCATTGCTCAGAGGGAGGAAAAGATGGTATGTAAGTTAAGAAAAACATTGTATGGTCTTAAGCAATCTCCTCGAGCATGGTTTGGAAAATTCAGTCAAGCTTTGGAATCATTTGGTATACATAAAAGCAAATTTGACCATTCTGTGTTTTATAAAAATTCAGGTGCTGGAATTATTCTGCTTGTTGTTTATGTGGATGACATTGTTGTTACTGGAGATGATATCAAAGGAATTCAATCTTTAAAAACTTTCATCCATACACAATTCCATACCAAGGACTTAGGTCATCTAAAGTACTTTCTTGGAGTTGAAGTTATTAGAAGTACAAAAGGTATATTTTTATCCCAAAGAAAGTATGCTCTTGATCTCTTGACAGAAACTGGGAAACTTGGTATTAAACCAAACACTACTCCAATAATACCAAATAATGATCTAGCTAACAGTGGAGAACTTTTCAAAGATCCAGAAAGATATAGGAGACTTGTTGGTAAGTTAAACTACATAACTGTCACAAGACCAGACCTGTCCTATTATGTAAGTTTGGTGAGTCAGTACATGTCCTCTCCTTGTGTTCATCATTGGAGAGCTTTAGAACATATTCTAGGTTATCTTAAAGGCACTACAGGTCTTGGCATATTATATACTAATCATCAACATGCTACAATAGAATGCTTCTCTGATGCTGACTGGGCAGGGTCTAAGCTTGACAGAAAATCTACTTCTAGTTTTTGTGTTTATGTTGGTGGTAATCTTGTGTCTTGGAAGAGTAAAAAACAGAGCATAGTTGCAAGTTCGAGTGCTGAATCCGAGTATAGAGCCATGGCTAAAGGAGTTTGTGAAGTAATGTGGCTTGTTCATCTTATGACAGAGATTGGTATAAAAGTTGAGAAGCCAACTTTGTTGAACTGTGACAATCAAGCAGCTATATATATTGCTTCCAATCCCGTATTTCACGAAAGAACCAAACACACTGAAGTTGACTGTCATTTTGTTCGTGAAAAAATTCTACAAGGATTGGTACAAACAAGGTTTGTTCGAACTGGTGATCAAGTTGTAGATATTTTAACTAAAGCTCTAGATGGAACTCGAATGAAGATATTATGTGACAAGTTGAGCATGATGAATCCATATGCTCCACTTGAGGGGGAGTGTAACGAATGAATCTGCAATATGCCTTTTTTAGTTAAAACTATATTTCGTTTTATTCTTTATTTCTGTTGGGCTATGTATGTTAAAGCCCATGATCTACTTTGCTGCACTTTCCTGATATAGGAATCATGCCTATAAGTATTGTACGCTTGCTGATTATCATAATATACAATATGAATAAAATTCAAATCAATTTATAAACTTCTCTCTGAAAACTTCTACAAAAGGAATACGGCCCAAATCGAAAAAGCTTCATTCACGAATGAAATCATGTCAGTGGTCATTCCATCTCATGCCAAGATCCCAACCATGAAATATCATGGCACTACCGAGCCTGATGATCATTTGATGGGTTTTGATTGCCAAATGGATCTATATAATGACTCTGGGGCATTTCGATGCAGATTATTCCCGGTAACACTTCAAACAGTAGCCGCAAAGTGGTACCGTCAATATCGTGAGAAGACCATCTACTTGTGGAAGCAATTTTCTTATGAATTCTTCGCTCAATTCTACATATGCAAGGATTTGACCATTGATTACACTGTTCTAGCAAACATTAAGCAAAGGCAGGGGTAATCACTAGGTGATTACCTCAGAAGATTCAATACAGAAGCATTGAAAGATAAAGATATGATTGACAAGGATAAGCTCATTGCAGAGCATTTTGGGTTGATAGAGGACACACCGTTTTGAAAGGAACTCTTCATGCATGTGTGTAAGGATTTACAAGAGTTCCGCTTCCAAGCTGATAAATTCATTCGAATGGATGAATTATATTATGCAAAAAAGAAAGCTAATCCCAAGAAGGAGAGTGGAAGATCTGGATCAGATCGAGGACACAAAAGAACAAGGTAGGAAGAGCCCAATACTGATTTAATCGCTTTAAACAAGCCATTGTCTTATATATATGCTATGACTAAAGAGAAGGTTAACTTCCTAACTTTGTCCAAGGCTAGAAATTACCCTGAATAGAAAATCGAAGACGACTACTGTGCTTATCATGAAGCAAATGGCCATAAAACTGATGAATGTCGAGTGCTGGCTGAAATCATTTAGAAACTAATCCGTGAAGGTCATTTGAAGGAATTCATCCAAGATAAGCAAAAGGCACCTTGGACTGGTGATGGTCCATAAAAATTTCCTAATAATGTTGTCAACATCTTAGAAGAAGAAGATCCATTAAGATTGAGTCCACCTTTGAATAGGATTGATGTAAGCTACAAAGGGCCACACCCAACAGGGACTAGAAAGGGAGCCAGAAGCAGATGCATTAAAGACGCTAGAGAGGGAGTGTTCTCCATCGAAGAAGAGCCCCCGCTTTAAAGTCCACGACTCAATGTAACAATGCCGAATCTTGTTGTTACTCCCCATGAGCAGAAGAAAAGGATTCATCATCCCTATAACGACCCCGTCATGAACACGGCCCAAATTGGACTTTCTATAGTGTCCAAGATTCTTGTAGACACTAGGAGCGCAATCAACATTATTTTCAAACATGCCTTTGATCAAATGGGTATTCCTGATGACAAGCTAGAGCCTAGCCTTAAGCCTTTCTTTGGGTTCAATAACAAGGGGTCAACTCCAATAGGGCAAGTGAAGTTGTAGTGCGAATGGGAGTACCGCCATGCTACAGACTTTTGAAACTCTCTTCGTAATAATCAATCAACTGTCATACTATAATGCTTTCTTTGGCTAACCCGTACTTGATAAGGTGCAAACTTTTGTCTCGCCAAAATATCTAATGGTAAAATTCGTAATTAAATGGGGTTGGGGCACTATCCGTGGAGAATAATTCAGCTCCCGCGAGATGTAGTTTGCAATGTTTGATCAATAGAAGAGGGAGTATTCTTCTTATTATGATTCTTCTACTATTTTTCAGCCTTTAGTTGATGAATTTTTTGAAACAAAAATGAAATATAATAAAATAAATAAACATGTGTTTGGAAGGTACTTCTTGTCTAAGGGCAAAAGGAAGAGGACTGAAGCCAACTCAATAAAAGAAGGAGAGATCGTTACAGAATTAGATTGTCGAGGAAATGGAAAGGATAAAGCCTACAGAGGGTCTTGAGGAAATATCTATAGATCCAACTGATCCGACCAAGATTGTTAGAGTGGGAAAAGAATTGAAGGACAACTTGAAGGTGGATTTAACTCAGTTCCTCAAAGAAAACAAAAATGTATTTGCATGGACTCATTCGGATAAGATCGGAATTGATCCTTCAGTTATGTTCCATGCGTTAAATATTAATCCAAACATGACCCCTGTTAGACAAAAGAAGAGGCAATTTGATAAGGTTCAATCTGATGCCCTGAAAGAGGAAGTTAAAAGGCTGCTTGAAAATGGATTCATTCGAGAGGTCTTTTATCCAAAATGGCTAGCAAATGCAGTGTTGGTTAAAAAGGCAAATGGAAAATGGAGAACATGTATTGATTATATGGATCTGAACAAAGCATGCCCAAAAGATTGTTATCCGTTACCCAGAATAGATCGGTTAGTTGATGCAACTAGTGGTCATAAGCTATTGTCCTTCATGGATGCATATTCAGGATATAACCAAATACCCATGTTCAAACTGGATGAGGAGCATACAAGCTTCATTACTGACTGAGGAATTTTCTGTTATAAAGCAATGCCTTTCGGGTTGAAGAATGCGGGAGCTACTTATCAAAGATTAGTGAAAAAAATGTTTAAGGAGCAGATTGGATGAAATATGGAAGTTTATGTGGATGACATGCTGGTAAAGTCTCATGATGCTAAGAATCACCTTAAGGATCTTGAAGAAATGTTCAAAGTATTAAGAAGGTATCAAATGAGACTGAATCCTTAGAAATGTTCTTTTGGAGTTCATTCCAGAGAATTCTTAGGCTACATCGTTAGCGCACAAGGAATCGAAGCTAGTCCTGACCAGATTCAGGCTATCAAAGACATGCCGGAACCTAAAACCAACAAAGATGTAATGAGCTTGAATGGTAGAGTTGTAGCCCTAAGCAGATTTATCTCCAAGGCAACCGATAAATGCATCCCCTTCTTCAATGTTATTAAGAAAATAAAGAATTTTGAATGGGGAGAGGATTGTAAGAAAGCTTTCTGTGAATTAAAAAATCATTTAGAAAGTCCCCCTATATTATCCAGCCCCATGGATGGAGAAAGCCTATATTTGTATACGGCAGTTTCAGAACATGCAGTTAGTTTAGTGCTGATTAGAGAGGAGAATGGAACTCAACTTCCCTTTTATTATGTAAGCAGACGATTGAAAGATGCTGAGGTTCGGTATCCACTCATAGAAAAGTTACCTTACTGTTTGATATTGACGGCATGGAAACTCAGAGCATACTTTCAAGCGCATCCAATTAGAGTATTGACCAACTTTCCACTCAAACAAGTTTTCAGTAAACATGAGACTTCAGAGAGGCTAGTAAAGTGGGGGATTGAACTTAGTCAGTATGACATTGAATTTTAGCCATGAGCAGCAATTAAAGGGTAGGCTTTAGCAGACTTTATCAATGAGTGCACAAGCTTTGATAAGGAAAAATCAAAGAAAGAGAAGGGTTAAAAACCCATATGGCAACTATTTGTTGATGGGGCATCAAATGGGCAGGGAGCTAGAGCAGGGTACGTCATAATTACACCTGATGGGCATCGCTTACATTATGCAATGAAGCTAGGGTTTGCCGCAACAAATAACATAACAGAATATGAATCGATGGTGGCAGGATTGACTTTGGGGCCTTACAACTTAAAATCCCATGGATTCAAATCTTTAGCGACTCTCAACTCATGGTGAATTAGATAAAACAGATATATCAGAATAAAGATGCCAAACTATCCTTGTATGTAAAGAAAGTGTTGAAAATGCTCACCTTATTTGAAGAATTTTCTACACACCAAGTTCCAAGGGGAGAAAACTCTCAGGAAGATTCATTAGCAAAGTTAGCTAGTTCAAGAGGAGCTCCAAAAACTCGTATCGTACCAGTAGGGTACCAAGCGAATCCCAGTATCGAGGAGGGAATACCCGAACAAGGGAAAAAATTGTTGATTCTAACTAGATCCCAAGCCATGGCACAGGAAAGAGAAGAAAGGGAAAGTGATGAAGAAATCCAATATGAGGAGTTTAATCATCCAAGGGCAGATGACTGTTATAGTGACACTTGGATGTCACCTATTATCGAATATCTTACCAAAGGGGATATTACCATCTGAAAAAATGGAAGCTAGAAAAATCAAGCGACAAGCTCCGACTTTCACAATGATGGAAGGAATTCTTTATAAGAAAGGATATGCCTTACCTTACTTAAGATGTGTGAGTTTGGAGGATGGGATGAAATCATTGATGGAAGCACATGAAGGATTTTATGGAGACCATTCCAATGGGGTAAAGTTGGCAAAGAAAATAATGAGACAAGGTTCCTTATTGACCTCAAATGGTGGGTCAAGCTATTGAGTATGTAAAGAAATATGGAAGAGGCCAGAAATACTCAAAGATTCCTCGCTTACCACTAAATCAATTAACTCCGATCTCTAGTCCATACCCCTTCGATATATGGGGAATCGACTTAATCGGGCCATTCCAAAGAAGGAGCAAGATATGTTGTAGTGGCCATTGACTACTTTACTAAGTGGGTGGAAGCGGAACCACTCCCCAAAATCACTTTTGGGAAAGTGCTTAGATTCATCATTAAAAACATTATTACCAGATTCAGGATCCCTTATGAGATTATATCTGATAACGGAACACAATTTGAGAGTGAAGAGTTTTCTCGATTTTTCCATAAGAACGGGATTATCAAAGTTTTTCTTCCATGGCACATCCAAAGGCTAATGGAGCCATTGAGGCAACAAATAAAACTATTAAGACTATCTTGAAAAAGCGATTGAATAAATCCAAAAGAAATTGGGTAGAAGAATTGCCACTTGTACTCTGGGCCTATCGAACATCTACTAGAACTGCAACGGGACATACCCCTTATTCTCTAACATATGGGTGTGAAGTAATGTCACTAATTGAAATTGAGGTACCCTCACATCGAAGGATCGCATATGTATTTGATCCAAATCAATAATTGAAGAAATAATTAAGAATTTAATACATGAGCTAAGAGATGAGGTAGCTATTCGGACTGTAGAATATCAGAGGAGAATCTTGTAATAATACAACTCAAAAGTAAAAACAAGATCACTTCAAGAGGGAGACTTGGTACTGCGAAGGGTGATGGAAAACATAAGAAATCCTGCTGATGGATCGCTAGGACCAAACTAGGAATGTCCCATAATTGTATGCAAAGTAATTCCTCTTGGGGCTTACAAGTTATGTCGACCAGATGGTAATATGGTTCCTCGAACGTGGAATGCGGAACACTTGCAACCATATTTTCTCGCAATGAACGAATAAACCACCTCTTCCTTAAGAAAATTCTACATGGTTGGAAGTAAAATTCTGGTTGAATTTGGAAACTACCTTAAACGGTCAAAGGCCTTTGTCCATGCCAAGGTGGCCAGGTCAAAGCGCATCATGGAGGAAGGTAAGAGTAAGCCTTTATCCGTGCCACGCTATGCCCATGTTAAAGCATCAACAAGCTCTTGATCACGCCACGCTATGGCCAGATCAAGGTGCCCCTTGGAGGGGGGATGGAGTAAGCACTTGGTCCCGCCACACTATGGCATGGCCAAGGCACCGAACAAGCCTTCATCCCTGCCACGCTATGGCCTGGCTGGAGCACCTCCTGAAGGGAGGACGGAGTAAGCCCTTAGTCCCTTCATGCTATGGCCTGGCCAAGGCACCGAACAAGCCTTCAGTCCCCCTTATAAGGCCTGGCTGAAGCGCCTCCTAGAGGGAGGTTGGGTAAGTCCTTGGATCCTGCTTGTGGATAAGCTAACCCAGTGCACCAGACAACAACGGACTAAGACGTCCGAGCCCAAGAAGCGGCATATCAAACAATGACAACGTACGAGGCCTAAAGGGTGGTACATGTCAAAAGAATGAAAACCTAAAGTGTGGAGCAGAACAAAAGGCTCAAATAAGAGTCTACAGCCTTTGATTGATTTCCCAAAAAATGATTTACGGACTTCACTTATTAATACCCAAATCTGGGTTTTGGGCCTCTTACTATTAATTTCAGGACTTCACCCATTTGTACTCGAATCTGTGTCTCAGGTCTTTTACCAATAACTTCTGGACTTTACTTATTAATACCCGAATCAAGGTTTCGGGTCTCTTATTATCAATTTCTGGACTTCACTAATTAATTGCCGAATTTGGGATCTGGGACGTCCATTATTGAGACCTTTATCATGGAATTCTGGACATCATTTTGTTCATACCCGAATATGGGTTTCGAATCTTTTACTATTAATTTTTGAATATCATTTGTTAATGCCCATCTAGGTTCCAGGGTAGTTGATATTGAGATCTCAATGGACTTCTGGTTTTCATTTAAAACTCTAGATCTAACTTACTAATACCCCAATCAGGGTCGCCAGATTTCTACTACTAACTTTCAAACAACACTTATCAACATCTAAATCTTGGTTTCAGGGTTGTTATTATTATTTCCAAAAGGGGTTTTAAATACCCAATATTTACCCCTAAATAAGGATTCATGGTTTTCAATAACTTATTCCAGATGATAAATTATGGATTTTTATTACCAGACACTTGTTATTTCCAAAAGAAAACTCCTGGACTTCAATTATTAAAGTTAGATCTAGACTATATGCCTAGTCTTCTATTAAAATAACAGGGGTTTAGTTACTAAACTTTATTTGTTATTACTAAAGTTGGATGGTGGGACTTCTATTATTGCCTGATAAGAGTTTCTGATCTCCAATCATTCTCAACTGTGGATTTCATCACTTATTAACTCCAGATGATGGTCAACTAATCTCCAATGTTTCCATACTTGGAATTCAGGAATTCTTTTGTTAAAAATACTAACATATTACAAACAAATCACCGAGCATATTTTTACATAAATTTTGAACTAATAATGGAGAATGTTATTTACTTCTCTTATCAGGCATAACAATCATAACACGTCATCAAACATTCTTCAGTGTTCTCCATAACACGTCATCAAACATGTATATATGTAAATAGAGATGTTAAATATAGTTTCTCACCATAAACCGATGCGATAAACTTCCTACCAACATTCTAATCAACCAATACTTCACTAACTACTTCCTACTCCATTAAACACTAGCAAAAAACACCCTCTCCCTTCCAATAGCTTGGCCGAGGCTTGAGATGGAGGTTGGCCGAAAGTATAGAGAAGAAGCGGTAGAGCTTTGAACTTGAATTTACAAGATTTTGAACCGAAAAATAGGTTATCTTGTATCTGATTTAGGCCCTCTAAATCTCAAAACATAGAAAAGTTGTTAACTAAAAAGTTGTTGAAAATTCTTTTCTATTGAATTTGGAAAAAAGAATAATTTGAATTCATTTAGTTTTTAGGGAGATATGATAGAATGAAGAAGAGGTATTGTCGGATTGACAAAAATGAAGCCCGAAAATGCACTTCAAAGAATTGAGTTTCAGGTATAGAAAACCTCATAACTAGAAAAAAAGATCAACATAAATTTTATAGCCACTGGAATTTCATATGATTTGAAAAAATAGTATTTCTTTATTTGGATCATTTATGATCTAGTTATGATCAAAACAAAATGGGTTATTCTCTGTTACAAAAACTAGGCCAGAGAATGCACTAGAAAGAAGTGGATTTTTGATATAATTAAGTTTAGATTGATACAAAGTATCCAACATGAAAGTTTAGCCACTAGAAAAATACATGATTCGAAAAAAAAAGAATTTTGCATTTTGGTTCTGTTTTGAAGAAGTTATGGCCGAGAGAAGAAGAGGTAAAATATAGAGAAAAAAGGAGTTTGATTTGAAGAGAATTAACATTGATTTATTTTGAATATTTTGTAAATATTTTGACATTATTTCTTTCTAATTTTTTCCTATGGATTGGAAGCCACTAAAGAGAAGAGGAAGAAGATGAAGAAGCTTGATAAAATAAGAAGTGTGAACGAAAGTGAAGAAGTAGGTGGGTACTTATAGAAAAAGAAAGAAGTGGTAAATTTACCAAAATAACCTCTTACCATATTACCAAACTAACCTTACTTCATCCTAAAGCAACATCCACTTTTTCAACACTTAACATCATCCTTGCACTTCTTACTTTATGTCTTAGTCACTTAAAGATTAAGTAAAGAAAAGTAATTATTTTGTTGGATTTTGATGTGATTTGGATTTGATGTTTACTTTTGACTTTTCTTATACTTACTTACATTTCTTAATGATGTTCTAGAAGTTTCCTAATCATAATTAGTAAAAGTAAACATGTTTAGTTATTAAAATGTGTAATATATAAGTTAAAACAGGTTAACAAAGGTGCGATAACGTTGCGACAACTTATTTTGAACAAAACGTTGATTTTCGACAAAAGGTTTTCTGGTCACATTTTGACGTTTTTGCTAAACTATTTATTCATGTAAACCAAACTTCAAAATAAATTTCTTATTATCTTTAAATAATTAAAACAAGCATATTTGACTTATAAAATAATATAAAACAATATTGAAATCTTTTTGTAAAAATACAACATTGATTTATCGATATGCTACCAAATTTGTCAACTTTTATAAAACAAGTTTTATATATTTATCAAACCATTATAAATTAAATTACTATTATTATCGAATGAGTTTGATATCAATTATATATATATATATATATATTTAAAAAGAATTATTTATCCTTTAAACAAATTTCTCGAATATTTATCCTACTTTATCGAAATCCAACTTTTGTCAATTTTACAATGGAAATCCAAAATCTTTATTCAATATCAAAACTAAGTCTACCATTCTTATTTACCATATAAAACATGTTTGTTTATGTTTGAAAATTCTACATTTGAATATTTAAATAAACTAAATATTTCATTTTCAAAGTGGAAAAATTACGGGTCGTTACATTGGCTCACCATATTCTAACTCATCTGCCTTTCTCTTAAAGACAGATTTGAGGCCGATAATATATTTTTATAATGTACTTGGAATCTATTTTGGATTTACGCATCATACCATATCATATAATCAATAGTCTTAATGGTTTAACTAAAGAACTGAGGATTGTTTATTCTTGACATTGATAAGAAACTCATAGTTTCTTCTTCGATGTTGAAGAATAATTATTAGACACTCTAATGCTAGCGCTATACGTTCATTAATGTTTGGTTAATTTCAGTTCATCCCTTGTAATCAGTCTTATCCTTGGATCGTATATAAATCCATTTTACTACCAATAATTTCTGAAAAAATTCATTTGCTATGAAGTTAGATTTTCTTGAAACGATAGCTGTTTCTTTTGCAATGGAATGGATATTCGTAAACA
The DNA here is from genome assembly GCA_030737815.1 of Allium fistulosum. Lineage (NCBI taxonomy): Eukaryota > Viridiplantae > Streptophyta > Magnoliopsida > Asparagales > Amaryllidaceae > Allium > Allium fistulosum. Next base: position 1,182,792,799 of record CM060904.1, on the reverse strand, counting down.
TTTTATGAATTGCCATACATCAAACTAACTTCGTATTCGTTTACAATATTTATGTTCATAACATAAATCAATCATCCTGTAACATCCCGGAAATTTTCGACTTTCGAAAATTCAACATCGATACTCACTTTATCGACTGCTGAGCCATCGAATGCCGGAAACCCGAAAAGTTATGGTTTTAAGAAAGAAGAAAAAAAGTAGAAGAAGAAGATAGAAGAAAAAGAAAGAAGAACAACAATAGAACAACATCAGAACAGAAAACAATATCAGAATCTCACATATCGCAGCGGGACAATATACAGTAGATAATTACTAGTCTTTTAAAACAAAGAACTATATCAGTTTTATACATACATCAATCAGAGTCAATATACAACTCAATACAATACATCACTTCAATGGACAGTTATATAAACTTGTCCTCATACAGAATACACAGCGGAATAAATACTATCAGATACAAATACTACGTCTCGCCATCCAGCTTATCTCCAAAGCTCCAGAATATCCAGAATATCCTGATAACATAACTCTAGGCTGCCCGTGTGGAAATTGGTGGGCACCCAGAGTTTAGAAGGGAACAATAAACTCCGAGTCAGTCATGGTGACTGGTGTGAGATCGTAAAACAGTTTATCTTTAAAATAAACAATAGAAAGATTTAAAGTCAATTCGCAATGCTTTTGGAAAATGAAACTACCATAAGACCTCCCACCACACACACAATGCAAACGCAGAATTGGAGGAGATTCCTTCTTATGATAGTCAAAGATGCTTACTACGCAAAAATCAAATTCTTTTTGATATTATTATTAGTGCATAGTGTAGAAAACATTTCGAAAGTATAATATTAATCTTAGCCAGCATAGGCATTCCGCACTTATGCCTACTATAGCTACTATGTTCAATAGCAGGTTACTGCCACATTCCATAGCAGGTAATACAACTAAAACCGTACGCGTCACGTATTGTTTCTTTGGATTTCCAACAAATGGTCAGGCTAAGGAACTTCCTTTTCCACGATGGGTACGTCCCTGGAATAGACGACCCGAGAACCTAACCGGATCTCTGCCAATACAAGGCCGGGTTACCTCTGCAAAAATAGGTAACTACTGACACGCGTATGCCATCCCCCGATCGTCACCGATCTTCCCGAGGATCCCCGATTCGCAACAAACCACATAGATAATAATAATGCAGTAACCACAGAGGTTAAGTATCTGGGCTCCATACCATGATACCACCTTTATCCAGAAGGAATGACATACACTAAGGGGCGCTACTCCCTAGAACCTTGCTGCATTCTTCCTGTTTCGACCATTTCCGGGGTGTGAGGCTCGACGAAGTCTCGTCCACAAAGCTACGCTTTCTCAAAAAGCCCTGCTTCGGGTCAACCAAAATGATCAACCTATGATCACAAAGATATAAGATCAAACAAATGATCATATCACAAATGATCAAACACTGATCATTTCACAGCAACACTCAGTATGCCACGTTACCAAATTGGGATATATCGCTGATAAATTTCAACTACATAACCTCTGAGCTCGTACGTCTCAGAGAAGGGTGTTAAGCTAAGAGAATAAATTCTCCGCCACCAACAGATATGTATTTGAAAGAAATCAGCTTTATATCTCAAATTGTAACGTCAGACACACAATCCATACAAGTCTATTCCGGGATCGAACAGAACCGAAGGCACTTCTCACGAAGCCCTTGCATATCCGGATAATTTTCAATCACGTCAGGACTTCCCGTCACTAAGGGTGATAAAACCTCTAAATCGAAGATCAGTCGATGTAGAGTAACTCGACGGTAATCCTTCCGTTTTCAAAAATATCCGGTCTTCAACACCGGTCTTCGAATGCAATTCATAACGACGTATCACATATTCGGAATGGGTTATACGACCCCATGGTCCTTTCCCGGCTAACCCGAATAGTGAGCGATTATTCAAAAATAAGTGTGGCATTCAAATTCATCCAATTCACAACAAATACCTATCTAAAGGTAATTATTGATAGTCGGTTATTTAACTATCAATAAAGATGCGCAACATCATCAGATTCCAAAAAAATTTTCCCAAATTATTTTATCTTCCAAAATATCCTTTACTAGATATAAAATTTCCACACTTCAAAAATAAATCAATATTTATTTTTAAACAACTTCGCTTTCTTTTATAAATTCCGTATTGAATTTATACTTTCGAATATCTACTGATATTCGATTTTCAAATCGTTTTCAATATTCAATTTCAATTTATCTTTAAGAAGATAAATTCTCAAAACATTTCATTTCATTTTGGAAAACATTTCCATACTTATTTAAAAATAAGTCAGCAATTCACAATCCATTTATTTTCAACACTTGGAAAATATTCGATATACTTAAATCAAATTAAGTATATATATATTTCATTCTTTTAAGGAAATCATTTACTTTGACGACATTTATTTGAGTCAAAACGAATGTTACGTTAAACATCGTTACGACGACTCAAAACCACTAGTATAGGGATTTGAAAATTAAGATAGATATTTATAAATCCCAATACTACACAAAAACATTTCCTTTCGGAAACCATTTACTATAACAACAGTGTTATAGTCCACCATTTCCTTAAATTTCTCGAAAACGCCTATTTCAACAAGTATGTTGAAATCTATGCTTTCGATTCATAATACATTTTAAAACATCGTTAAAAACAATTTAACTTCATTTTAAAATATCACTTCTTCAAAAATGAATCCATTTTATTCAATAATATATTCACGGTCCAGAGTTGTGAGTATAACCTTTCTTTAAAAATCTTCTATAAATAAATTTATCCAATTCAATCTATTTCGAATTTATAAACACGTCTATAAATTCCATTTCTATTTTAATAACAACCTCGACTTATAAATCTTCTTTTTATTAACTTCTATATTTTACTTATCAAAATAAGTGATTTCGTATTTATAAACAGCATTTATAAATTCCAATTTTTATTTATAAGAACTTCAATATCAAATCAATTTCAATATTGATTTCTAAATTTATTTATCACTACTAAATAAATTCCTTATTTTTCTCAAATCATTCAATATTCCATTTTTAAATGGATTCTTCAAATTGAAATCATTTTACATTGATTTCACAACTTATTTCAATTTACCAATTAAATTTCAAACTGAATTTCCAACTTATCTTCTTTTAAATAAATTCCTTTTTAAGAAAATAAATTTCAATCGTTTCTTTCAATCTATTTAAAAATCCAAATTTAAATTAATTTCTTCAATTTAAAATCACTGTTTTATGAAATCCATTTATTTAGCATTTTCACTTTATTCTGGAATTTATTCGATACGATTATAAAAACAACTTTTATACTTTTAAATTCTTTTCTTCAAAATTTCTTCAATTTCAAAAATTGATGCACTTAGAAATTTTCTACTTGAATCTCAAAAATTCAATTTCGTTTATCTTTGGAATCCAATGATGTCAAACATCCATTCAGCTAAATTTTAGCTTTCAAACAATTTCCAGATATCAATATGATTAATAGCATCACTATAATCATTCACAGATTCATATCACAATAGAAATAAATTCAATCAATGTGAGGGGTCCAGTTGGATCCCTCCAACCTGTTTCCCTGCATCCAAAGACGTTAGCACAATACCAATTCCGCTCCAGTACGGAATTATCGCGGTATATAGGTTTTTATAAATCCGCTTACTAACGGCGCAATAGGGTCTCATCCGCTATACGAGGCGGGAAATCATCAATCCAATATATACATATGCCAATATGTATATACTGCTATATATATAGATATATCCTATTATATCTAATAGCACATCAACATAGCAATCATATCAAACAATAAATAACTGAAAATTCCGCTTCAATTTTGAGTGAGAAAAATCTCACCTTAGCTTTTATTTGCAATCCATTTCAACTCCAGTTTGTTTTTCACGATCTTTTGACCTAGTATAAATATTATACAAATAAATTAACATTCGAATCAATTAAATAAATCGATTTTCGTTTTGATAGTTTAAATAACCAATTTTCCTTTTTTTTTTTTTAAATAAAATATTTGTTTCCCTTTTTCCGTAACTATCAGAAATTCACTTTACTGTAAATTCATTCTTTTTTTTTTCTCTTATATATATCCATTTCAAAAGAAATTAAAATATACCTTACTGAGAATTATTTCTTGGTCTGTATAAAATTTCTTGCTTTACCGTAAAAACTTCTCTATAATATATATGTGTTTGTAAAATAAAATCTAGTCTTAAAACTTCTTTTACGGTACTTATATTAAAATTTTCAGATTTTATATATTAACTTAAATTAAAGAACATATATACTTCACTGAAATTTTCTTTTAAATTTTCTGATATACTTAGAACACATATATACATTTATTTAAATAAAATGGGAAGATATACCTAACATCTAGAACCGAGCTTCGAACGCCTTCGATCCCAGCAACTCTCGAACTCGCGAATACCAAAACGCGATCCTCCACCTCGGTCGTGAGTGACTCCGACCTCCCCGCCTTTGCGCCCACACCCTGACTTCGATTCGTCTCCATCTCGCGACATCCCTTCCAGTCGCCGATTCGATCGCCTCCACCTGCTCACGAACGCCACGCGCCCAAACGCCTCACCCCCCATCGCGACATCTGAGGCGATTGCGACTTCGATCCACCTCCGCCCTCTCCCCGAAGTCTCGCGACATCGGCTCGACAGCGTCGCCCACGCGCTCACGCGTTGCCAATTTCCCTTCCTCTTTGCGCGTCGTGATACCCTCCTCCCCTGGCCGTGCGATTAGATGAAGACGAGGAACGAATTACCTTCGTTCGAACGAGAATGAAAGGGCTTCGGCCATAAAAATTGATTTTGTATTTGGGTTTCGTTCGTTTTGAATTTCTCAGAGGCGAGTGGCCATTTTCTTTGAATTGAACGAGAATTTACAATGAAGGGAAGGATGGAAGATACGTGATTTAACAGAGGAGAGTCGTGCTTGCACGATCGTCTTTGTGATTTTCGGCGTAGATTTAGGGAGATGACGTGCTGAGGGTTGACTTAATTTTTAAGTTTGAAATTTAAATTGAATTTACTTTAAAAATTCTTACGCGTTTATACGCCGTACACTCGTATAACAATTCTGATAAATACGAAATTTGAAACCCGGCAATAATTCAATATCCCGGACCCAATGAAACTGGTTTCGTCGAATTCCGAGACTGTGCCCCGGACGGCTATTTTTAAATATCGATTCGAACGACTTAATTTCTAAACTGAACAAATCAATTTCAACTTCAATTCTGAAGCTTCTATCATCTTCAGTGTTATCAATACAAATTTTAAAAGCTTTCGAAATATTTTTCTTAAGCTTAAAATTGACGATTCAAATTATTATTCAATTCAATAGATTAAATCTTAAAGTTTAATCGCAAATTTCAAAGTTAAATCGGGAATTCAAATTAAATCATCGTTCAAATATTTAAAATTAATTAAATATTTTCAATTTAAATTCGTTCGAAATTCAGGGTCGTTACAGACTTCCCCCCTTAAAAGAATTTCGTCCTCGAAATTACAAGTTAGGAAAAAATGTCCTTAACTCGTCTATTATTTTTCACAATCCAATAGTTTTATCGATTTTCCAAAACAAATCTTCTTACTAAAGATTCGTTATCATTCAACTAAATTTTCCAACTTGAATTCTAAGTTCCAAACAACATTGTTTAACTTCTAAATTCAAATTCGAGTTTAAATTCAAACTTACACTTTCAAAATTTTCTCAAAAATTTTCAAACACTCGAAATTTTCGAAAAATTTCGCCAGCGTCTCCTTTGCGCGGCTAATACGGCACAACTACAAAACGTCCCTACGGACTCTCAGATTTCAAAAAGAAAAAGAAAAAGCCAAGCGGCTAGACAAGAAATCATCAAAAACTCATATTATAATTCAAATACGTACCTTTTGTCGAGCAATTCAAATTATCTGTGAAATCAAACTCAATTTCCTTTATACCTGTATATCTACTAGCCATAATATCTAGTTATAACATCCAACTATTTTGCAAATTTTATTACAAACTTCTAATATCAACTCCTTATACCATTTCTAGTTTACTATTGAAGTTATATCCATTATCATTAAATTTCACATTTCACATTCATTTTGAATTTAATTTACACTTTCAATCTAATTTAGATTCAGTTTACTTCTGAATATTGAATTTCATCAATTATCTGCCATTTACAACTGCACTATCTTAAATTAGTTCCAATTACTAATTCATTTGATCAATATTCAATTAGCTTCGCCTACTAATTTGAGTTTAATACTTTCACTTTACAATTTCGTTCCATTAGAATTCTATTTTCAATTATAATTTCATATTCACAATTTCATTCCATTATTGAATTTTAAATTTTCAATTACCATCTTGAATTCTATTCCAAGTTATAAATTCATTTACAATTTGAATTTTATTCCAATCAGATTTCAATTTTATTCACTTACCATTGTAAATTCCATTCATTTGAAATTTATTTCTTCTTACTTGAATTTACTTGCAATTTCGAACCATCCTTTTATTTAGTTCACAATTCAAGTCTCAATTTATCTAATTCAACTTCATAATATTCATAGATATTTTCATATGGTATTCCAGAATCTTACCAACATTTCAAAATCATTTGAAAACAATTCAAATTATCCTTTGAATTTCCAAAACTAAACCCAAATTTTTCAAACACTTTCCATTTAAAATAATTTGGCAGCAATTACCTCTTTTGGAAACCCGAAAATGAACATCGATAATGCTGCAGTCATTATCGAAGTTATTTTCCAGCGACCGAAAAGAGTTTAGAGCTTTTAACTCTCCAAAATACTTTTCAAACCTTTGAAATTCATTTTCAAATCAAAAAGAAATTAAACTTTCCAAATCTCCAAAATTTTCAAATTCTTTTCAAAACATTTCCACATACTTTTCTGGAACTCCGTTTTAAATTACAAATCACATTTATAATTTACATTCCTTAAATCTCATTAGTATATGGATTTATCTCTTAACTTTGGAGTTACGATTTAAATTTCTTATTCAATTTCAGTGATGATAATTCACTATTATTACTTCCTAACATCCATGCAACCATATACTATGATAATTCATAGAAAAAACATTTCTTTTCTATACAAAAATAGTTTTGGGCAAAATTATTTCATTCACCCTATTTTAAAATAATACTGTGTCAGTTTATCTTGTTTAAGAGTTTAGAAACCCCTATCGATTACAGTTAGCTAGACTGCACCGACCAGAATCCATAAACAATCAACCGATAAGTCAACACAATACAAAACAATTTCATATTCAATAACAAATACGCGCGCATATCTATTATTACACTCAAACTCATTCTAGAGTACTACTGACTCTATCTCTAATGAGTAACACCCAACAGAGCAGGGTTGTCGCTTAACCATATGCTCTGATACCAAATGTAACATCCCGGAAATTTTCGACTTTCGAAAATTCAACATCGATACTCACTTTATCGACTGCTGAGCCATCGAATGCCGGAAACCCGAAAAGTTATGGTTTTAAGAAAGAAGAAAAAAAGTAGAAGAAGAAGATAGAAGAAAAAGAAGAAGAACAACAATAGAACAACATCAGAACAGAAAACAATATCAGAATCTCACATATCGCAGCGGGACAATATACAGTAGATAATTACTAGTCTTTTAAAACAAAGAACTATATCAGTTTTATACATACATCAATCAGAGTCAATATACAACTCAATACAATACATCACATCAATGGACAGTTATATAAACTTGTCCTCATACAGAATACACAGCGGAATAAATACTATCAGATACAAATACTACGTCTCGCCATCCAGCTTATCTCCAAAGCTCCAGAATATCCAGAATATCCTGATAACATAACTCTAGGCTGCCCGTGTGGAAATTGGTGGGCACCCAGAGTTTAGAAGGGAACAATAAACTCCGAGTCAGTCATGGTGACTGGTGTGAGATCGTAAAACAGTTTATCTTTAAAATAAACAATAGAAAGATTTAAAGTCAATTCGCAATGCTTTTGGAAAATGAAACTACCATAAGACCTCCCACCACACACACAATGCAAACGCAGAATTGGAGGAGATTTCTTCTTATGATAGTCAAAGATGCTTACTACGCAAAAAATCAAATTCTTTTTGATATTATTATTAGTGCATAGTGTAGAAAACATTTCGAAAGTATAATATTAATCTTAGCCAGCATAGGCATTCCGCACTTATGCCTACTATAGCTACTATGTTCAATAGCAGGTTACCGCCACATTCCATAGCAGGTAATACAACTAAAACCGTGCGCGTCACGTATTGTTTCTTTGGATTTCCAACAAATGGTCAGGCTAAGGAACTTCCTTTTCCACGATGGGTACGTCCCTGGAATAGACGACCCGAGAACCTAACCGGATCTCTGCCAACACAAGGCCGGGTTACCTCTGCAAAAATAGGTAACTACTGACACGCGTATGCCATCCCCCGATCGTCACCGATCTTCCCGAGGATCCCCGATTCGCAACAAACCACATAGATAATAATAATGCAGTAACCACAGAGGTTAAGTATCTGGGCTCCATACCATGATACCACCTTTATCCAGAAGGAATGACATACACTAAGGGGCGCTACTCCCTAGAACCTTGCTGCATTCTTCCTGTTTCGACCATTTCCGGGGTGTGAGGCTCGACGAAGTCTCGTCCACAAAGCTACGCTTTCTCAAAAAGCCCTGCTTCGGGTCAACCAAAATGATCAACCTATGATCACAAAGATATAAGATCAAACAAATGATCATATCACAAATGATCAAACACTGATCATTTCACAGCAACACTCAGTATGCCACGTTACCAAATTGGGATATATCGCTGATAAATTTCAACTACATAACCTCTGAGCTCGTACGTCTCAGAGAAGGGTGTTAAGCTAAGAGAATAAATTCTCCGCCACCAACAGAAATGTATTTGAAAGAAATCAGCTTTATATCTCAAATTGTAACGTCAGACACACAATCCATACAAGTCTATTCCGGGATCGAACAGAACCGAAGGCACTTCTCACGAAGCCCTTGCATATCCGGATAATTTTCAATCACGTCAGGACTTCCCGTCACTAAGGGTGATAAAACCTCTAAATCGAAGATCAGTCGATGTAGAGTAACTCGACGGTAATCCTTCCGTTTTCAAAAATATCCGGTCTTCAACACTGGTCTTCGAATGCAATTCATAACGACGTATCACATATTCGGAATGGGTTATACGACCCCATGGTCCTTTCCCGGCTAACCCGAATAGTGAGCGATTATTCAAAAATAAGTGTGGCATTCAAATTCATCCAATTCACAACAAATACCTATCTAAAGGTAATTATTGATAGTCGGTTATTTAACTATCAATAAAGATGCGCAACATCATCAGATTCCAAAAAAATTTTCCCAAATTATTTTATCTTCCAAAATATCCTTTACTAGATATAAAATTTCCACACTTCAAAAATAAATCAATATTTATTTTTAAACAACTTCGCTTTCTTTTATAAATTCCGTATTGAATTTATACTTTCGAATATCTACTGATATTCGATTTTCAAATCGTTTTCAATATTCAATTTCAATTTATCTTTAAGAAGATAAATTCTCAAAACATTTCATTTCATTTTGGAAAACATTTCCATACTTATTTAAAAATAAGTCAGCAATTCACAATCCATTTATTTTCAACACTTGGAAAATATTCGATATACTTAAATCAAATTAAGTATATATATATTTCATTCTTTTAAGGAAATCATTTACTTTGACGACATTTATTTGAGTCAAAACGAATGTTACGTTAAACATCGTTACGACGACTCAAAACCACTAGTATAGGGATTTGAAAATTAAGATAGATATTTATAAATCCCAATACTACACAAAAACATTTCCTTTCGGAAACCATTTACTATAACAACAGTGTTATAGTCCACCATTTCCTTAAATTTCTCAAAAACGCCTATTTCAACAAGTATGTTGAAATCTATGCTTTCGATTCATAATACATTTTAAAACATCGTTAAAAACAATTTAACTTCATTTTAAAATATCACTTCTTCAAAAATGAATCCATTTTATTCAATAATATATTCACGGTCCAGAGTTGTGAGTATAACCTTTCTTTAAAAATCTTCTATAAATAAATTTATCCAATTCAATCTATTTCGAATTTATAAACACGTCTATAAATTCCATTTCTATTTTAATAACAACCTCGACTTATAAATCTTTTTTTTATTAACTTCTATATTTTACTTATCAAAATAAGTGATTTCGTATTTATAAACAGCATTTATAAATTCCAATTTTTATTTATAAGAACTTCAATATCAAATCAATTTCAATATTGATTTCTAAATTTATTTATCACTACTAAATAAATTCCTTATTTTTCTCAAATCATTCAATATTCCATTTTTAAATGGATTCTTCAAATTGAAATCATTTTACATTGATTTCACAACTTATTTCAATTTACCAATTAAATTTCAAACTGAATTTCCAACTTATCTTCTTTTAAATAAATTCCTTTTTAAGAAAATAAATTTCAATCGTTTCTTTCAATCTATTTAAAAATCCAAATTTAAATTAATTTCTTCAATTTAAAATCACTGTTTTATGAAATCCATTTATTTAGCATTTTCACTTTATTCTGGAATTTATTCGATACGATTATAAAAACAACTTTTATACTTTTAAATTCTTTTCTTCAAAATTTCTTCAATTTCAAAAATTGATGCACTTAGAAATTTTCTACTTGAATCTCAAAAATTCAATTTCGTTTATCTTTGGAATCCAATGATGTCAAACATCCATTCAGCTAAATTTTAGCTTTCAAACAATTTCCAGATATCAATATGATTAATAGCATCACTATAATCATTCACAGATTCATATCACAATAGAAATAAATTCAATCAATGTGAGGGGTCCAGTTGGATCCCTCCAACCTGTTTCCCTGCATCCAAAGACGTTAGCACAATACCAATTCCGCTCCAGTACGGAATTATCGCGGTATATAGGTTTTTATAAATCCGCTTACTAACGGCGCAATAGGGTCTCATCCGCTATACGAGGCGGGAAATCATCAATCCAATATATACATATGCCAATATGTATATACTGCTATATATATAGATATATCCTATTATATCTAATAGCACATCAACATAGCAATCATATCAAATAATAAATAACTGAAAATTCCGCTTCAATTTTGAGTGAGAAAAATCTCACCTTAGCTTTTATTTGCAATCCATTTCAACTCCAGTTTGTTTTTCACGATCTTTTGACCTAGTATAAATATTATACAAATAAATTAACATTCGAATCAATTAAATAAATCGATTTTCGTTTTGATAGTTTAAATAACCAATTTTCCTTTTTTTTTTTTTAAATAAAATATTTGTTTCCCTTTTTCCGTAACTATCAGAAATTCACTTTACTGTAAATTCATTCTTTTTTTTTTCTCTTATATATATCCATTTCAAAAGAAATTAAAATATACCTTACTGAGAATTATTTCTTGGTCTGTATAAAATTTCTTGCTTTACCGTAAAAACTTCTCTATAATATATATGTGTTTGTAAAATAAAATCTAGTCTTAAAACTTCTTTTACGGTACTTATATTAAAATTTTCAGATTTTATATATTAACTTAAATTAAAGAACATATATACTTCACTGAAATTTTCTTTTAAATTTTCTGATATACTTAGAACACATATATACATTTATTTAAATAAAATGGGAAGATATACCTAACATCTAGAACCGAGCTTCGAACGCCTTCGATCCCAGCAACTCTCGAACTCGCGAATACCAGAACGCGATCCTCCACCTCGGTCGTGAGTGACTCCGACCTCCCCGCCTTTGCGCCCACACCCTGACTTCGATTCGTCTCCATCTCGCGACATCCCTTCCAGTCGCCGATTCGATCGCCTCCACCTGCTCACGAACGCCACGCGCCCAAACGCCTCACCCCCCATCGCGACATCTGAGGCGATTGCGACTTCGATCCACCTCCGCCCTCTCCCCGAAGTCTCGCGACATCGGCTCGACAGCGTCGCCCACGCGCTCACGCGTTGCCAATTTCCCTTCCTCTTTGCGCGTCGTGATACCCTCCTCCCCTGGCCGTGCGATTAGATGAAGACGAGGAACGAATTACCTTCGTTCGAACGAGAATGAAAGGGCTTCGGCCATAAAAATTGATTTTGTATTTGGGTTTCGTTCGTTTTGAATTTCTCAGAGGCGAGTGGCCATTTTCTTTGAATTGAACGAGAATTTACAATGAAGGGAAGGATGGAAGATACGTGATTTAACAGAGGAGAGTCGTGCTTGCACGATCGTCTTTGTGATTTTCGGCGTAGATTTAGGGAGATGACGTGCTGAGGGTTGACTTAATTTTTAAGTTTGAAATTTAAATTGAATTTACTTTAAAAATTCTTACGCGTTTATACGCCGTACACTCGCATAACAATTCTGATAAATACGAAATTTGAAACCCGGCAATAATTCAATATCCCGGACCCAATGAAACTGGTTTCGTCGAATTCCGAGACTGTGCCCCGGACGGCTATTTTTAAATATCGATTCGAACGACTTAATTTCTAAACTGAACAAATCAATTTCAACTTCAATTCTGAAGCTTCTATCATCTTCAGTGTTATCAATACAAATTTTAAAAGCTTTCGAAATATTTTTCTTCAGCTTAAAATTGACGATTCAAATTATTATTCAATTCAATAGATTAAATCTTAAAGTTTAATCGCAAATTTCAAAGTTAAATCGGGAATTCAAATTAAATCATCGTTCAAATATTTAAAATTAATTAAATATTTTCAATTTAAATTCGTTCGAAATTCAGGGTCGTTACACATCCAATGACTATCATCCCCAAATTTCTTTGGTGTGACTCATACAAAATTTCTTATGTACACGCAACTTGCCAACTCCTTTACTTGGGACATGATGGGGTTTCTTATAAACCCATATTATGTACGACTTTGTAAACTATTCTTCGGATGATATCAAGTTTAACCTTTTGTGCTACTCTTAAGTACACACCTTATAGAAAGAATTTAACTCAGCTTCACTCATCCAAAGAATAAAGTTTGATTACTGCTTATCAACACATCATTATTTATTATAAGGAGGAGTGACTCTTGGGAATGAATCTTAATTCATTTTAGGTACATTTGGAACCCTTTCTGATATACCCACCCATTCAATCAAATTGAATCATTTTTTGCATGTTATTTTATTATACTTCTGTTTTATATTATATGAACTTATCATAGACATGCCCCATATGTATCAAATATATATATTCTTGCTTGAAAAATTCATCGGCGAATATAACGATGTATGTGGAACTGTTTTGGTATTATCAAACTTGTGATTACATATATGTATATGTACCTACCCGAACAGATCATCAACTCTTTATGATGCTCCCATTATGGGTGCTTTGCCTTTAATTGTCTGAGGTATAATTCACTAGTGCCATATGATTCATAAATAATTTCATATACTATGGTATCTTCTAATGCATTGCTATAGTTATGAAAACAAACACCATGTTATAGTTTTATTTCAAAACAATATTCATAATATTCTCATTGAAATAAAACTATATTTATTATTTAGTCATCACTTAAAAAACAAATATCATTTCATAAATAATGTGTAGTACGTTTTACGAAAACAATTTTTGTAACTTGGTGCAATCAATATGTGCTATATGGAATGCTCCCACTATTTCCGTCATTACTATAATAGTATTGAATACAGAGGTCCATCATCCACTTAATATAGACTATTTATTTCATATACAATAACTAGTTTACAGTAGGGGGTTCTTTGATCAATTACCTTGAACTCAAAGAGATAAATCTCATAGAAATTTTTTTTCTATGAAAATACATTTCGAAATAGAAATCATATTTCATATTCCAATGTTAAGTATCAATTACTATTTTACAATTTTCATTTTCGATATTTCTTTATGCAGTAGAGGTGACCATTCACTCTCTTCATCCCAACTGTATCTTAAATCACGTCTACTCTTGTATATTCATTTTCCTTTTAAATGGTCCAACCATTTAAAAGAAAATCTTACTACAATTTCATAAAGAACTCTTTACAAGAGTGCACTCAATCGTTAATAAGATATAAGGGCATCAAATATGTTGCACCTTACGCAAACTGATCAAATTGACATTTCAACGATCGAGTTCTTAGATCTATCTTATAGCTTTGGTCTAGTGTTACATTTAATAGAATACAACCTCCATTGAAATTAATCGGATTGAACACTCAATTTCACAATACAGTTTATTTGCTTACTTCGAATGAACTAATTTTGTCAAAATATCATACAATACAAACTATGACCATTCTCTATATAACAGTTATATGCGATAGTATATGGATCAAATATCCATAGTCTTGTATTTCTTTTAGAGTTCAAAACTCATAGAAAGCATTATATAGTCTCAAAAAAATAAACACGTAGGCAACCATATTACGAATATATTTAATAGTTGTAAATTTAGGCACTTGCATGGGTATAGAAAACATTAAAATGCAAGAAGTATTTAATAGTAAGTATATATTATATTTCTATTTGTCAATCTTCAATTCAATTCATTTTTATATTTTAATTGATAAATTTTATCAATTATATTAAATGCACAAATTTATCAATGTAGATTATTATAACATTATGTGGCATATGTGCTTACCATATTAAATGTTAAAATTTCATTTTTCCAATAAGGCTCCCACAACTCTTATATGTTTCTCCGAACCCTAAGATGAAAAATAGAATTTTTTCTACTTCACTAATGGGTGTTAGGACTCGTCTGCCTTGTAATTCTAACCTTTAGTTTACTCAACAAGTCATAGCCCCATAAATGATGGATAACTCTTTATTGGTTGTATCATATACAACTCCCAACCTATGGTTCCTTTTCCTAATCTTATTTCAACCTTGATTTTGCCCAACAAATCAAAAGAAATTATTCACTAGTATCTACCATTTCATGACAGCCTAAATATAGGATATGTATCTTGAGTTTGCTCAATGGATACATATAGTTATCTCACCTCATATCTAGTCAATATATTAATAATACTACACATAACATCTCTAGCTTAAGTTTGCTCAACAACCAAAGAGTATGCAAGTAATTTATATTAATATATAAGTGGTAGATGATAACACTTATATCAAAGATTCATAATCTTCAATATATTTAATTATGTGATATCAACTTATGAAATAATGTATTTCTTACGAAATACCCTCATGATTCAAGTGTTGGAAACATCAGAATTCACGGTATAGGTACATTTACATATATATATATATATTTATTCTTTAAGTCTATTTAGGTTTTTTTAATGTTCCACATTTGTTTTATACATTTATATATAATTTTAACTATTATATAACTTTTATATTTCATTAACTAATATAATAATTTTATGCATAATATTATATTAATTAATTCTTAATTAAGTAATTTTACTTAATTAAATCTTTAGTTAATTTTATACTATTATTCCAATATAACTTTTATATTGGACATGTATACTATAACCTTTATAGTAATACATATATATCATATAAATATGTATCGTTAATTTAATCAATTAACCTTTAATTACTTTATTTAATCAAACACTTTTAATTATATTACATTAATTTTGAAAGTCATTTTATATATAGATACATGCAAATTTATACTATCTCAAACATTTTAAGATAATATAACATATATCAACATATATAATACATGCATATATATATATATATAATTGTCTTTTTTAATTAATTTATTTTATAAATCTTATTAATAAATTATCTTTCAAAATTAATGTTTAAATTTTAAATTTCAAATTTTCAAACACTTTGAAATTTTATTATCTTTTCATACATTTTAAAAACTTATGTTATATTATTACTTTTATAATATACATGTTTCATTTTAAATTCAACTTTTAAATTTAAAATATTTACTTTAATTTTCAAAATAATTTTGAAAATTAGCCCAAGTTCTAATTCTAACTAGGTCCTTCTTATTAGGAGGAACCTTTGGGCTCAGTTCTCCATTCATACCGGGACGGTAACCAAGTAGGATATGGTACTTGATTACCCAATTCCAATCCTAGAAATTACATTTCCAGGCACCGTACTAAATGGGCAAGCTTAATTAATTAGCCCAAATATTACAAATTTAGATCGCATATGTAACGACCCGGAATTTTATCAATTTTATTTTGAAAATATTTAATTTATTTAAAAATTCAAATTTGAATTTAATTATAATAAAATATATGTTTCAAATTTAAACATGATTTTGGTGACATGTTTTTAATTTAATTTGTAGGATTTTTCCATAATTTTTAATTTGAAAAATAATTAAATTTTCGTTTGACGCATTATTTGTGGCAAACGTCTGTATTTTTGAAACTGCATAAAATAAGATAACTTGCCTATTTTATTATTGTTTTATGATCGTTTCACGGTGTTGTGCGCGATTGTATTTTTATTTATGTCATTCACGGCTCTTACGCGAACAGAATATTATATAGCGGTATACAATACGCTAAACCTCTTTTGCACACAACCATCTTTTCATTGTACCTTGCGTTTGCTTAGATATGAAGTAAAAAAAATCTAGTTTACATATACATGAACGCATGAGATTAAAAAAAACACACACTGTCCATTTTCTTCTAAAGGCGTGGAAAAGGGGACACATTCTTTTGACACATTTTCTTCTCTCTATTTACAATACAAACATTCACATCTTCATTTCATTTTCCCCCTAACTTATTCCATATAAAGAACACAATAGGAATAGTGTAAAAACACACGCGCACACACACGCATACACACACAGATATATATATATATTCCAGTGCATGGGTGCAAACGTGTGCGTGAAATTTTGTGGATCTGGATGTGTGGGTGCATGTATGGGGTGTATACATGCATGGGAAGCATGGCCATGAAGGATAGATGCAGGGCCATGAGCGGGCCTTGGTTGAAGCATGTTGGAGCATGCATGAAGGGGAGAGCTCGCTTGAAGGAGAGGCTTGTGGGTTTATGGGGTGAGCAGGTTGCATTAAGAAGACGTGAGCAGGCAGGGTGTTTATGTGCATGAAAGTATGGAGAAGAAGGGAATTGGCATTTTTGTAGATTAGTCCCCTGTAATATGGTCTTTGGTGCTGCATATGGAGATAGTGGCAGAAGGCAGTGGGTTGGTAAGGCTTGTTAGAAGTATTGGCAGCAGCCACGCGAAAAAGAAGGAAAAGAAGAATGTGGGATTTTGCAAATTAGCCCATGATATTATGGACAATTTGTAATAACCCAGAATTTCAATCATTTGAATTTCGAATATTTAATTGATTTTAAATATTGAAAAGAAAATTTCATAAGTTAAATAACTTATATTTCAATTATAGCAATTTATTGATAATTAAATTGTTAAATTTAATATTTGGAATAGTTTAAATAACCGAATATTGAATTTAATGTAAATGAAAACGATTTGAAAGTTGATTTAAATTCTATTTGAATAAGAAGGAAGATAGTAAACATTTAAATTTGAATTAAAATGGATTAAACTGATTTTGGAAATAATTCATTTTATTTAACATGTAAAAATAGCTTTTTGGGCCACTGTCTTGGATTCGATGAAACCAGTTTCATGGGATCCGTAATAGTGAATTATTTTAAGATGTTAATTTCATGGCGATTGGACGTATCGTTTGGTCATGCAAATTTGAAATGCGTAGAAATTAATTAAAGTAATTTAAATTAATATAACTCAATTTGAAAAGATAACTTCTGTATATGATGAAATTGGCTTCCGATATATATTCCATTGTGCTCGAAATATGGGTATAACATATAGAACACCAGGCTGCACGCTTCGTTTGGAGTTCAAAATTTTAATGGGTGAATAGTGCCGTGAAATTTTTCTATAAAAGGACATCCACTTCCTTCATTTGCTAAAACCCTAAACCGAACTCACAGCCGCCATTTCCCAATTAACCAAATCGAACGGCCATGGTTCATCGGAGCCACTCCGTCCACTTTCAATCTTCGAACCCAACAACAAAGTTGCTTGGCTCGATGAGGGGAAGCGATCTAACGGTAAGATTGTGTTAATAGGCAAAGTGGTGATGGCAATTCACAATGGAAGTTTGCTGCACCACCAGCGAACGGCGGCATGGCACAGGCGCGCGCGGGGCAGGGTGGCGAGGCGGCAGGCGGCGATGGCGGCGGCGCGAGTAGGGTTGGAGGCGAACGTGGTTGCATCGATTTTTTTAAAAGAAAGAAAATGAAAGGTCGCCGCTAGAACGTACGCTCGTAAGAAGGAGAAGAGGAAGAATGTTTAAATTAAAACATTAATTAATTATGTTAATTATAAATTTAACTATTTCGTAGGATCATTAATTCATAATTTTTTCGTACGAGGCCGGTTTTGAGCACGATAAGTTGCATTGCGATCGTATCAGCGAAATCTACATTATGGAATTAGATTGGATGGATTTGGAGCTAGTAGGAATTTTGGGTTAAATTGAACGACAGTTCAATTTTAATTCAAACCGAAGCGCTTAGGCGATTTCTAGAATTTCAGTGTTTTAACTCACCTCTCTGACTTGCTTATATTTTTATACAAGTGGGAATAATTCTATTTATGTTTTTTGTTGCTTGTTTGGATTTTACTATATTTATCAGTTGGTTTCAATATATTCCTGCCTATTGGAGCGGATGAGACCCTTTTACGTTTCCGTGTAAGAGCGGATGACCCTTTGCATACGATCCCGCCTCGAAGTGGTTGATTTATATTTTTATGATTATATTTTGTATGTTATGCAGGGTAACAAGTTGGAGGGATCCAATAGGATTCCTCACCACTTTTGACTTTACTTTTCATATAAATGTTCATATATGATGTGTTGGATGCCATATTATTGATTTTGATATGATTTGACTTATCTAGTGCTTTAGTAGCACTAGGTCTTATTTTTGGTATTTTGAAATACTTAAATGATGATTTTGATTTAAAAAGGATTTCGAATAAATTTTGAAGTATAAATATGTTTTAATAGTTTTTGAATTTTTAAAAAGAAGAAATTTAGTTGAAATAAAATAAAAGCTTGATTTTTGGTATATTAAATTAACTATTTTGTGAAATATGTTAAATGGAGGTTTTAGAATAATTTATATAAAGGATTTATAAAAGTATATTGTATAAATATATAAAAATGGATTTGAAACTAAGATACGATAAATAGATTTAAAAATGGATTTTCTAAATAAATCAGATTTTTGGGGAAAAGGATTTATAAATGGATTTTTTTATAAGTAAAGGAATTTTATAAGTAGAAGTTTTATAAAATAAAAATGAGATTTATAAACATTGCTTTATAAATGTGAAATTGGTATATTTTAATAATTAAAATATGGATTTTTATCAAGGGAACATATCATTTAAAGTGAATAATCCTTTAAAAGAAAGGTTTGGAAGTGATATTTTAAAAACAATATTTAAATAACTTTGAGAAATATTTTCAAGAATCATATTAATAAAATAATTAATTTTAAATCATTATTAAAACAATTATAAATTATCTTTTAATAAGTTATTACCTTTATAAAACTTATTACTAAATAATAATTACCTTTAAACCTTATAAGAAAAATAATTATTTTTAAATAACTTCCAAATCAATAATTAGCTTTTCAAATTTGGAGGAGGCTTAACGATCACCATGCTACATAAACAAGCTACCATCTCATTTAAAGTTAACTTTCCAAGTTAATAACTGATATTCACATAATCAGCAACTATACGAATAATTTAATATTTAACCGTCATTGGTTACTATATCACTTATTCAGAGTGGCATATCAATTAACGATATATATCAGATGTCCAAATCTGTAAAATAGCAGAACATGGATTTATTCTGCTAATTAAATGTCAAATTTATTTTATTAGCGGAACGGTGTATTATTAAGCTAACAGATATCCAATTGCCATATTCAATCCAATTTAACCCAACAGTAATTTATTTGGCCAAATAAACATCAATATTTAAGGTATATAAAATTAAACGACGTTATTATTTATAACGTGATTTAAATCCTGTCTGTTTTCATATGTTATAAATTTATACTTATCCAAAGCTATCAATAAGTTACACGACAACGTTATACTCGTCAATACGAGTCCATCGCAAAAATCCGTAGATTAATCAGATTTCAAACGACATAGTTATCACCTTTTTAAGTTCACAACATTTATCAATATATGAATAATCAAAATATATAAATGTTTCTCACCCAAAATAGAAAGGCCTAAGCCCACAACTATGCAAACCCGCTATCCACCAACGCAACAGAGTTCTTCCTCCCCTTGATTCTTGCAATTGAACACATTTATTTTGGTTTATTTGCAAAACGCTTTGATATGAACAGTAACCCATCTCATCTTTCTTCATATGCGCCTACCTATTCATGATTTCCATCTCCACTAGCCACCAACACCTTTTATTGCCACACTAAACTCCAAGCTTGCAAAGTCCACTCACGACCTAAACAAAACACCTAAATATCTTTTTCCTACACGCCTGCTGCTCCTCCTCTACAACCACTACCACTTACCCAAAACACACGCATGCTCCAAACCCATGGAAATCCACGTACAATAGTACGTCTCCCTCTGTCATCATTTTGCATGAATGCCTGGAACTAAATCAGGGCCCAAAGGCCCATCAAGTTACCAAACTGACCCGACCCTGATCTCCATCTTCTTCCCGAACGAACCACTCCTGCACACGAGACACAGTGCACTGCCTCATGCACGTACACCCTCCTTTTCACGCCTATACATGTTTCCACTCCTTCCCTTCACGTTTCACCCCTGCACATGTAGCTTCATGGCTATGCCCAAGTCTTCAACTCCACATTTCTCCTTTCAAACTTATTCCAAAACAAGTACCGGAGAGACAAATCATGAGGCTAGGAACCCCAATTAGTTAAAAAAAAGAGGAAGCAAGTAAGCACATTCATAGTATTACGCACTCCTAAAAAAAATTGTGCATGTCAGCAAATAAATGGTAGTT
This sequence comes from Allium fistulosum, assembly GCA_030737815.1. NCBI lineage: Eukaryota > Viridiplantae > Streptophyta > Magnoliopsida > Asparagales > Amaryllidaceae > Allium > Allium fistulosum. The sequence continues at coordinate 1,182,771,535 of CM060904.1, read as the reverse complement.
TGGAGAATGAAAAACTTTTGGGGTTAGCAGCATAAAGAAGAAGACGACAAGAAGAGACATAAGGACGTGGCGCTGGTCATTATTAGCGGTACAAACTGAAGTGTGTTTGTTTTGTAATCCGCTGGTATATGCCTTGATCTATCTCAACCGTTCACACAGATCAACGGTCTCCATCTTTTGATTTTATTGTTTTGGATTGCTAGGATGGGCTTTCAGCCCATATGTTGTTTGTTATATAAAGCCATCTGCATTGTAATGAGATGATTACTAGATCAATAAAATTAAATTGCTATCTTGAAATTTAATTTGGTATCAGAGCTTAACTGCCTAACGGCCATATTCTTGCTACTGATTTCAGATTTCACTCATCACCAAATAAATTCAGAGGTATTCTTTTTTAGAGAGCTCCCCTCAGAATAATTTCATCATAGGGGAGACTTACCTTTCTCGAGATCAAATGCAAAGTTCATGTTCATCAGTTTTTTCTTTTTACCATCTGATCGTGCCATCCTAGAAGAGAATCCGATTCATTTTTCGTCATTTTCTCTCTGGTTGCACAACCTCGGTCAGTTCTTTTATCTTCTTTTCGTGATTCTTTGCATGTATTACCGCTTCTATTTGAAACAGTAATACACCCATTTCTCAAATCACAAAATACCCTCTTCTTGATCTTATTGCATCAAGATTTCTTATTTTTCCATGGCCCTCGAAGAAGAGGAGGTCACTTCAGTTAATACTGGCAACCAATCCAAGAACGAACGAAGGTCAGATTCCATCTTGATCAGACCTAAGAATCAAGCCATTAGTACACCGTTAGATGAGGACAATTACATCACATGGAAATATCAAGTTGAAATAGCCTTAAGAGGCTATGATCTGATGGATTACATCAAGGGTACTAAGATTATTCCTCCAATTAATGTTACTGATGATAAAGGGAATACTGTAAGAAATTCTGAGTATATTACATATCAAAAACAAGATAACATGCTCGCATCTTGGCTATTATCCTTTGTCAGTCAAACCCTTTTGTCTCAACTTGTTGGATGTTACACTTCATATGAAATATGGTCATCTATAGAGAAAACTTTCAGTTCTCAATCTGCAGCAAGGGTTATGCACTATAGGCGAGAATTACAGAATTGTAAAAAAGGAGATACAAGCATGAGAGAGTACCTTGCCAAGATCAAGAACCTGTGTGACAAGCTAAAGGCTGTTGGCCACGAAATTTCGAACAGCGAACAGATTCTCATCATTACCAACGGTCTTGATCAAGATTATGAATCTTTAGTGACCTTCATTGCCACTCAACCAATCCTACCCAATCCAGATTTTGTTTACTCAGCCCTCCTGGCACATGAAGGGAGAGTCGAACAAAGGAAACTCATGCAAGAAGATTATTCTGTAAATTTTGCCACAGCAAAAAATAAAAACCAAAGAATCAATCAGTCCACTCCCAACACAAGAGGAGGCAACACTCAAAGAGGAAGGGGTAGGGGAAGATTTACTAACAACAATAGAGTAAAATGCCAAATTTGTGAAAAGTTTGGTCACATGGCGAATAAATGCTACTTCAGATTCAAAGAGGACTACAACCCAGCACAACAAGGTCAAAACAGCAGGCAACCAACAACTAACATGGTTCAAAACAGCAATCAATCAAGGAACAATGACAATACAGGAGATGATGCTGATAAAGCTGATGATATTAACACAACTGAATGGTTTCCAGACTCAGGGGCAACTAACCACATTACCAACAATTTACAAAATCTCAATTTACGCAGCAAAAGCTACACAGGTAACAATTCAGTCTTAATGGGTAATGGTGAAACTGCAAATATATCACATATAGGGGCAGGCACTATAAAAGGTACAAGGCTACTCTATCTTAATAATTTATTAAGAGTGCCAAGTATCAAAAAGAACTTAATCAGTGTCTCTCAATTTGCTAGGGAAAACAAAGTATATTTTGAGTTTCACCCCAAAGTTTACCTAGTTAGAGATTTACTAAACAAAAACATGTTAATACAGGGTAGGTTGGACCAAGGTCTGTACAAATTCTACAATATGAGACCCAAGAACAATTGTAATAGTGCTGTGTGGTGCAATAACACTTGTGTGAATCATAAAGAAATCAGTGATGTATTCCATTCATGGCATTGCAAACTAGGACATCCTAGTTATGATGTAGTTAAACAAATTCTGAATGAAAATAAAATTTCTGTCACTTTTTTAAACAACTCATATATTTGCTCGCATTGTCAAATTGGTAAAAGTCATAAGTTACCTTTTCAAGTTTCTGAAACTATCTATGAAAAGCCATTGGAGCTTATTGCAGCAGACTTGTGGGGACCATCACCACACATGTCAACAAAAGGAGACAGGTATTATTTATCTCTAGTTGATGCTCATACCAGGTATACTTGGATATACTTCTTGAAAGCTAAATCTGATGCTTGCAGCGCTATAAAGCATTTTATCACTTGTGTTGAAAACCAATTTAATAGCAGTGTGAAATTTTTTCAAACTGATGGTGGGGGTGAGTTCAAGACTTTGAAAGATTTTTTTAATCAAAAGGGGATCATTCATAGATTAACTTGTCCACACACATCAGAACAAAATGGGTTAGTTGAGAGAAAACATAGGGACATAGTAGAAACTGGATTAACACTCATATCACAGGCAAGTTTGCCAATGAAATATTGGAGAGAAGCATTCACTACAGCTGTATATCTTATTAATAGAATGCCTACAAGGGTGTTAAACCAAATTTCTCCTTTTGAAAAATTATTCTCTTCAAAACCAAATTATCATTATTTAAAAACTTTTGGATGCCTATGTTTTCCCTATCTTAGACCCTACAATAAGCACAAATTAAGCCTAAGATCTAGCAAATGCACCTTTTTAGGGTATGCTCATAACCAAAAAGGATATATATGTCTAGATGATAGAGGCAGAATATACATTTCAAGGCATGTTGTTTTTAATGAACATGTTTTTCCTTTTGCAGAAAAGGAGAAACACATACAAGGCACTGATATTAATAAAGCTAACAATGGTGGCATTCCAAATTTATCAGAATGGTTCAATGCTGAAACTAATACTGAAAGGAGATCTACAGAAAGTCAAAATGACCACTACATATAAGAAACCACTTATAACCCAGCACATGATGAACAACAAACAGACATGCAGCAAAACAATGAGCAACAAGATAGAGATACACTACAAAGTCATGACAGTACAGACACAACCACTGAAGCCAATACTGAAGCTCATGAACAACAGCCAGGCATCATCCAACATCCCATGGTCACAAGATCTAAAAGTGGGATTTTCAAACCCAAAGTTTATAATGCTCAGATTGATGAAATTGAACCAACATCATATGACTCTGCTGTTAAAAAAACTAAGTGGAGAAAAGCTATGGATGAGGAGTATGGGGCTTTAATCAAAAATAAAACATGGAGCCTAGTTAATCCACCCAAGCACAAAAATATAGTGGGAAGCAGATGGACTTATAAGATCAAAAGAGATGCTAATGGAAATATTATCAAACACAAAGCCAGACTGGTGGCAAAAGGTTATACTCAACAATTTGGATTTGACTTCAAGGAAACTTTCTCTCCAGTCATTAAACTAGCCACTATAAGAATCATATTGACTATAGTTTTTCACAAACAATGGAAAATTAGACAACTGGATGTACATAATGCCTTTTTAAATGGAGACTTAGTCGAAGAGGTGTATATGCAACAGCCAAAGGGTTACAACAATGAAAATAGCAATCAAGTATGCAAGCTACACAAAGCCATATATGGTTTAAAACAAGCTTCAAGAGCTTGGTATGACAAACTGAAAAGCATATTGGTAAAACTTGGTTTCAATGTCACTATATCTGACAACTCATTATATACCAGAAGAAAGAATGGAAACATCATCTATATACTAGTCTACGTTGATGACATACTCATCACAGGAGATGATCAACAGGAAATTGAGCTTGTCATAAAACACTTAGACAATCATTTTGCTATAAAAGATATGGGTGAAGCTAACTACTTCCTAGGCATACAAATTCAACGACAAGAAGACTCTAGCATCATCTTATCACAAAGACAATACATGTCAGATATACTTGTCAGGGCCAATATGAATAATGCAAAAGCTATTGCTACTCCTATGACCAGTAACCATCAACTCAGCAAAAATAAAGGTTAATCTATAGAGAATATCAAGCACTACAGAAGCATAGTGGGTGCCCCTCAGTATGCCACTATCACTAGACCGGACATAAATTTTAGTGTTAACAAAGTATGTCAGTACATGCAAGCCCCGACAAGTGAACATTGGTGTGCCGTTAAACGAATATTAAGATACATTAAAGGGACTATCGACTATGGGTTAAGACTCACACCTTCAGACAATTTATATTTACGTGCTTACAGTGATTCTGACTGGGCCAACGACTTGGATGATAGAAGATCTATCACTGGTTATTGTGTGTATCTGGGCAACAGTCTCATTTCATGGTGCAGCAAAAAGCAGGACACCATCTCCAGATCTAGCACGGAGGCCGAGTATAGAGCCGTTGCCAGTTTTACCGCCGAAATTATTTGGATTGAAGATTTGCTAAGAGAGCTAGGGCTCGAGCTAAAGAGAAAGCCAACCATCTGGGTTGATAACCTCAGCACAATTTCATTGTCCATGAATCCTACCCAGCACTCACGATCGAAGCATTTTGAAGTCGATCTACACTTCGTTCGTGAGCAAACAGGGAAGGGAAAGCTTCTAATTCAACACTTTCCCTCGTTCTATCAACGTGCGGATGTCTTAACGAAAGCAATTTAATCTAAAAACTTCGCCAGATTTCGTGAAGATTTGGGTATTTTCTCAACCGCCATGAAAGACGAAGGAGAAAGGAAACCCTAGTTTGGTTTGAGGGGGAATATTAGCGGTACAAACTGAAGTGTGTTTGTTTTGTAATCCGCTGGTATATGCCTTGATCTATCTCAACCGTTCACACAGATCAACGGTCTCCATCTTTTGCTTTTATTGTTTTGGATTGCTAGGATGGGCTTTCAGCCCATATGTTGTTTGTTATATAAAGCCATCTGCATTGTAATGAGATGATTACTATATCAATAAAATTAAATTGCTATCTTGAAATTTAATTGTCATATCGCCTGAAGAAGTGGTGGCGCTCCGCCTTGAATTCATTAACCACCTTTTTATGGTATATTTTCCATTTCTAGAGAGTGGATGTGAAGTGTTATCATTTTTGCTTGTTCGTGCTTTCTGTGTTCATATACAAATAAAACGGATACAATTTAGTTCAAGCCTAGGACAAACATTAAATGCAAAAACAGAAGAATTGAATGCAAAGCCACCTAACGCAAATGCAAAGGACGTGGAGAAGATATACATTAAATGCTAACCCCCAAAATGTCGAGAAGAGCAGGGGAAAAATATATGCGAACAGATATTGGTTGATATAAAGATTTTTATTTTAAACTTTTTTGGGGTACGATGCTACACATATCCTATTCATGTACGAGCCGCAAACGATAGAAAATAAAATACGATTGCGTAGAACAACGTAACATGATCTCAAAATAAAAATAAAATAGACAAGTTAACTTATTCTATAAAATTTCAAAAGTACCGACGTTTGCTGCAAAAAGCGTCAAACTAAAATTTACTTATTTACCAAATTAAAAATTATGGAAAAAATCTAAAAATTAAATTAAAAATACATCATTGAAAATCAAGTCTTAAGTTAGAACGTATATTTTATTATAATTTAAATTCAAATCTAAATATTTAAATAAATTAAACATTCAAATTTGATAACCCAAAATACAGGTCGTTATAGTTGTTATAACTGTCCAGACTGATGATTAGTGATTTGTTTGTTGTACTCTGATAGATGTATGTATATTACAGTTTCTGTTTTGTAAAGATCATTGATACTATATTATATGTTGTTCCGTTGCGATGGTAAGATTATGTGATTGTTTTTAGTTTCTTTTGCTCTTCTTCTTCTCTTCTCTTCTTTCTTTCTGATGACTATCTGTTTTTCCGTTCAATTTGGGTTGGACATGTGTGGTTTATTGTCAGCTCGAATTAGGCATGGGAGCAGGTCGTCACGGCTTGGTATCAGAGCTTAGGATTATGCGAACACCTAGGTGTTGGTTGGATACTCATTATAGATAGGGTTAGTAATGCCCTTGATTGAGTTTGAATGTATTATATATATGAGAGCATATTTGTTAGTCATATAAAAATGTTTATATTGTGTTAATTTATTTGTTGAGTGACTTATGAATTCTAGTCGATACGTGGGACGCCATGTTATCGATCGGGGTTTATAAACTCTTAAACAAGGCAAACAAACACAGCACTGTTTTGGAAATAGTTAAATGAAATAACTTTACATAAATTATATTTATACATGAAGGAATAATTTTTCAGAAATTGTTATAGTTATATATGGTGTGTTTGGTTGTTAGTGAATGATAATATTTGATTATTATCATTTATTATTTTTTGTTTTTCTTTAATAAAAGTTGGTATTATTATAAATGGAAACAAAGAAAAACAATAAGAAATGGTTTTATATAACCAAAGTTAAATTATATGTATAAGTATAAATTTATAAATGTGATTTATAAATAAAGAGGATTTAAAAGAAATAAAAAGCACTTAACTCACTACAGTCGCTGGAAAATAATTCGGGTGATGACTTCAGCAGCATCAGTATTCATTTTTGAGTTTCTAAGTGATGAATTGCTACCTTAGTAATTTACTATAGAAGTTTTATTTAGATAAAACAAGTTTTGATTGAAAAATTCCAGGTATGCTTTTATAAATATATAAAAAAAAGTTTTTGAACTTATAATTTGAAAATAGTATAGGTAAGAAATAAGTTTACAACTTATGAATTTGAACATGAAAGTAAAACCAAATTTTAAAATGGTTGAACATTTTGGTTAAGCAAACAAGAGAAAATTTGAAAATGAATTATGAAATTAAAATTTTAACTTGAGTAAAGTTAAATAAATTGAGTTAGTGAAATGAAGTTAGCTTAAGAAAGGTTAAATGAAAGTGAATTGGATTTGAAATTAATTAGATAGATTAATGAAATGAACTAATGAAATAAATTAGTGAAATGGATATGAACTTTAGTTATAAAATGCAATTCAACTTAAGTTGTAAAATAAATTGAATATGGATTATAATGTTGTTTGATAGAATTGAATATGAACTTAAGTTTTAAAGTGAAATAAGCATAAGAAGTGTTGTATAAATTTTTTATAAACTTAAGTAAATAATTTCACGGAATGTTTGTTAAGTGTTATTGGTAGTAAGAAAAAATACTAAGTAAATTGAATATGGAATGAAATGTTGTTAAGCATAAATTGAATTTAAAGTGAATATTAATAAGTGAATGTTAATGTAACGACCCGTATTTTTACGGATCGAAACATCGTAAAACAGTTGACATTTGGTCGCATTGTTGATAAGTCATCCAGAGTCCAAGTCTTAGGTCGTATGAAGGTTTGGAGCGACCTAAGGAAGATGGCGAGTTAAGGGTAGACGACTTAGTGAAGTGGAGCGACCTAAGTATTGGAACGACCTAAGAAGTTAGGTCGTGTGATAGTTAGGTCGTATAGGAGATAAGTCGTGTAGTGACTTAGGTCGTGGAGTAGGTTAGGTCGTAGACGACTTAAGGAAATAGGCGACCTAAGTTAGTAAGCGACTTAAGAGATTGGGCGAGTTAACGACCTAAGGGATAGGTCGGTCGGCGACTTAAGAGTTAGCGACTTAAGGAGGGTAGGTCAGCGACGACCTAAGGAAGCAGGGGTAGCAGTGAGCGACCTAAGGAGGTTAAGTCGTAGACGACTTAGGAGTTAGGTCGTGGGTTGTTAGGTCGCTAAGTATTAGGTCGTAAGGGGTTAGGTCGTAACCCAGTTAAGTCGCGTGGTTATTGAGTAGTTAGGTCGCGCATTGTTTTAGGTCGTGACATAGTTAGGTCGTGGCTTTCGTTATGTCGTTAGGTCGTAGGTCGCGAGGAAGCGCATCTGGTTAGGTCGTAGAGGCTTGGGGCTGTTAGGTCGAAGATTTTAGGTCGTGGGGTTTTAGGTCGTAAGTCGTGGACGACCTAACTCCGAGCGAACGACCTAAGGTGGATTTCAGCCTATAAATAGGAGGGTTCTTTTTCATTTTTGGGATCCGGATTTCGAAGCGACGAAGTGCTGCCATTTTGAGAGCTCGACTTCTACACTTCTTCACTTCTTTTCTCCACTTTAATCTAGTGATTCCTTCCATCCAAATCGAAGATTAGATTGAAGATCCAAGAGCTTAGATTAAAGACCTACATCCATTGAAGAGGGATTTCATCGTTTGAAGCGGATTGGTGATAGATCGAGTTAGATCCTTCACTGTCCAGATCTGAAGTGGGTTTCTTTTGGGTTGTTTAGGCGATTTGGTGAGTGGTGATTATCTCTCACATGGATCCAAAGGAGTATATCGGATCGTTGGCTTGATTTTGTGTTAAAGTAGTGATTTCCATGCATTTTCCTAATCCTAAGTATAGATCCATATAGATCCATTGTTCATAATGATTTGGCATCCATTTTACTACATGTTAACCTATGCAAGTTCATTCATCAAGATTATAGAGATATTGCTCATGTTTTCATGCTTGTTAGACTTTTGACTCTTTAATTACGAAATTGCCATTATTGTTATAATTGTCTATTTAGATCATATTTGAATGCTTGTTTACTTGGATTAATGTTTGATTTGATTGATTGCTATGAATTAGATGATTGATGATTTGATTTAGACAAGATGGTCGAAGATGATTCGAAAGCTAAGGGAAAGACTCTTGAATTGGAAAAGCTGCTTGTGGCATATGTAGCGGATGATGAAGCTCATATGGATAGATTTGATGATGATGTTGAGATGAAGCTTTGCTATGATGATGATGAGGCAGAGTATAGTATGAGATAGTCTTGGTCTAATCCAGACGGGATCATTCCAAGCATGTTGATAACTCGGTGATATGGTTCGAGTTTGGGGATAATGGTTTGCTCGAGAGGCGCTTGAGCTAATATGGAAATAGTCGTCGAGGAGGTTGACTAGAAGGCAGAGATCTCATCGTTGTTGAAGGTTCTAGCATGCTCAAAGCAAGAGTACGTTGGGCAGATTCGATAGTCCCTGAAGGCTACTGATTGGTAGTCGAGTACTCTGGGCAGATTCGATAGTCCTAGGCACGGGTCACGATGACGTGCGGAGTTATGTCTAGAACCGGGGTTTCCATTAGCCCTTGACGGACGGATGAAATAATGAGCCGGTCATTCAATTAACGATGATATCGAAGCAATGATAACAGTGATAGCCAGAGTCATGGATGTTTGGTTGTATCATCATTCGGTCTCAAGAGCGGTATTTTCTGGGTGCTTATCTTATCTTGGTTTAGGCCTTGGGGGTTTGTACTTGGAAAACATCGCCCTTGACTCGAGTGATAATTGCTTTACTTTAAATTGTATGCTTTGCTATGTTTGCTTCTGCTTAGTGTGTGTCTGGGGGCTATCACTGTAGAAAGAGGTGGAGTGGGAGGGTTGTATTCCTATTCCTTTTCCTTTATGCTCTTTTGGTATGTTGTTAGTTAATTTACCGCTCACTAAGACTGTTGTCTGACTCAAGGCTTTATGTTTTAACTCTTATTGCCTTGGGCTGTTCATCCATTTTAGGACGGGCAGACTAGGTAGCAGGTGACAGGTGCTGTTCTTGCTTTCCACGATGCTGATGTCGAAGACGAGCTGGAGGCTTGCATATTATCTTCTTACTATATGTACTGGGTGTTCCGCTGTTTGTATATTCTCTGAGTGTTATGTAGTGAGGCTTGATGTATTGACTGTTCAGATGTTTGTATTCAACTATTATGAAGTTTTATTGATGAGATTCTATTCTGTGAAGCTTCACTATATATATATATATATTCTATTATATTTTGTCCATGCGCTGTGAGTAATACGATAGATTCTGTTGTTTAAATTTACCCTGGCAATCGTCCATGGTCGCCTGGCACACTGTACAGCGCACTATCTCTAGGTTCGGTGCAGGGGTCATGGGCGGTCGTCACATTTGGTATCAGAGCTTTGGTTAATCGATTTTACCCAACGCTCGCTGACGTAACTACGTATGAGAGACGTAATTGTATTTTGATGGATGATTACTATATATAATATAGTAGCCTAGTAGAGTTTGAGTCCTTTATGCAGTTGTTTCTCTAGGTGTGCTAATCATTCCTTTTTATAGATATTAAGGATGAGTCGAAGAGGGAGACCAGCTGCTAGGGAAGGCCATGCTACTGAGGGGGCTGCTGATTATGCAGCTATGTTCGAAGCTATGATGACTTCGATCATGAGAAGGATGCCAGCTCCGGGGCCATCTGTGGATGTTGGAGTTCAAGTTCAAACTCCAAAACCGGTGGATTTTGCTAAGTTGTGTAAAGACTATGCTGCTCTTGGAGGAAAGGTTTTCTTGGGAACAGAATCAACCATTGAAGTCCAGAGGTGGATAGATGCTTGTAGAAGGATCTTTGGTGATTTGGGAATCGAGGATGCAACAAAAAGGAAGCTTGCATCAAGACAGCTTCAAGGGAGAGCTTCTGATTGGTGGAACTCTATCACCATTAATACTCCAGAGGAAGAAATTACTTGGGAGCAATTCCAAGCCAGATTTGAAGCTAAGTTCATTTCTACAGCCCAGAAGTCTGTTCTGTTCAAGAAGTTTGTGGAACTCAAGAAAGGTGGAAGGCCAGTTCTTGAGTATGTTTCTGAGTTTGAAGCTTTGTCCAAGTATGCCTGGTCGTATATTGAATCTTCATACCAGAAGAATGAGAAGTTTGTGACAGGCTTGGACAGTTATCTTAGGAGGCAGTTGGTGGATCATTTGGACGATTCATTTGAGAAGCTTGTGGAGAAAGCTCTCAGGCATGAGAATCTGTTTCCTAAAGAGGGATCTGTCGTTGCTGTGACCAAGGAGGAATCTAGACCACAGCAGGGTGGAAACAAGAAGAGGAAGCAGCAGCAACAAAAGGGTAAGGATGACCAGAAGAAGTCGAAGAGCGAAGTGACCTGCTTCAATTGTCAGCAGAAGGGCCATTTCTCCAGGGATTGCAAGAATCCAAAGGTGCCGGTGAAATGCCACAACTGTGACAAGCCGGGGCATATCAAGAGGAATTGTCCAGAACCGAGGAAGGACAAGCAGATTGTGCAGGCTTATGCTTTAGGAGCTGTTCCATCATCTTCGAAAGCTCCTACCGCTGAAGAGAAAGGAAAGAGTGTAGTGGTTCAAGGTACTCTTTTCCTATGTGGTGTTCCAGTGAGAGTGCTATTTGATACTGGGGCGTCGCATTCTTTTGTTTGTAACGAACTTGTAGGCCGGTTGGGTTTAGAACCGGATATTGTTGATAGGCCATTGGTTGTGACTAATCCCGTTGGGGGTTCGTCTTGTTTGTGTATGTTATGCCGTGGTCTGATTGTATCGAGTCATGATTGCTCTTTTGTTTGTGATTGCTTTGTTCTGAACTTTGCAGGGTTCGGAATTATTTTGGGTATGGACTGGCTTAGGAAGTATGCGGCAAAGGTTGATTGTGAGAGGTTGGAGGTGACAGTCGAGAATGTGGAGGGGCGAAAGATTGTGATACGATGTAAGCATGAAGAAGGCGTCTTCATGAGCTTCATGTATTCGCTGGTTGTTCCACGGGATGGACTGTCATCGTTGCCAATCGCTAATGGATTTGAGGATGTCTTTGACGAGGTCAAAGGGTTACCGCCGCATAGAGAGATCGAGTTTCGTATAGATCTAGTTGAGGGAGCCAGACCTATTGTGATGCCTCTTAGGCGGATGGCGCCTAGGGAACAGCAGGAGTTGAAGGTGCAGGTTGATGATCTTTTGCAGAAAAGATTCATTCGGCGTAGTGTGTCCGAATGGGGTGCACCAGTTGTGTTTGCAACCAAAGCAGATGGATCGTTGAGGTTGTGCGTGGATTATCGTGAGCTGAATAAGGTGACTAAGAAGAACAAGTATCCATTGCCGAGAATAGATGACTTGTTTGATCAGCTTCACGAAGCTAAGGTGTTTTCTCAGATGGATTTGGCAACGGGATTTCACCAGTTGAGAGTGGCTAAGGATAGTGTGCCGAAGACTGCTTTTAGGACACCATCCGGTTTCTTTGAGTGGTTGGTAATGCCGTTTGGATTGACTAATGCACCAGCATATTTTGTGGATCTTATGAATAGAGTGTTCAGAGATCAGTTGAACAAGTTTGTGTTAGTGTTCGTGGATGATATTTTGATTTATTCCAGAATTGAAGAAGAGCACAATACGCACTTGCGTATTGTTTTGGAAATCTTGCAGAAACATCAGCTGAAGGCTAAGTTTTCGAAGTGTCACTTCTGGAAGAGTGAAGTGAGGTTCTTAGGCCATGTTATCTCTGGAAATGGAATAGCGGTTGATCCCGCCAAGGTGGCAGCAATCCAGGATTGGGGTAGACCTAAGAATGCTTCTGATGTGAGAAGTTTTCTTGGATTAGTAGGATATTATCGTCGATTTATCAAAGACTTCTCTAAGGTGGCTGCACCATTAACAGGATTGACGAAAAAGAACCAAGTGTTCAGATGGGAAGATAAGTGTGAGCAAGCTTTCGGAATCCTGAAAGAGCGACTGACAAGCACTCCTGTTTTGACTATTCCAAGTGGGAATGATGAGATGGTGGTTTACACCGATGCATGTGGTATTGGACTTGGAGCAGTGCTGATGCAGAAGGATAAAGTTGTTGTGTATGCAAGTCGACAACTGAAGCCGCATGAAAGGAATTACCCGACTCATGATTTGGAGTTAGCGGCGATTGTTTTTGCTCTGAAGATGTGGAGACATTATCTATTGGGAGTTCGATTCGAGTTGTTTACAGATCATAAGTCGTTGAAGTATCTTTTCTCCCAAAAGGATTTGAATCTTCGGCAGTAACGTTGGCTAGAGTTTTTAGCATCATATGATTTTGGTATAGCTTATACTCCGGGAAAGGGTAACGCAGTGGCCGATGCGTTAAGTCGAAGACATGAAGGATTGGGAGCCATGTTTTCAGAATGGAAGAATCTCGAGTATTTAGCTGGATTTGACTTCAGGCCCAGATGTGAATTGGAACCTGAGATGTTGGCAAACTTATCGATAAGACCGACTCTTGTGGAAAGGATTGGCGAGAGCCAAAAGCGAGACGATAAGCTTGTCAAGATTATCCGTGATTTGGAATCTGGATTGGAACCAAAAAAGGATAAACGATTTGAGGTCGATCGAGAGGGTTGGCTTTGACAGCAAGGACGACTAGTTGTTCCCGATATAGATGAATTGAGGAGTGAAATTCTGAAGGAAAGTCATCACTCGAAGCTGACAATTCATCCAGGTGGAAATAAGATGTATCGGGATATTAAGAGAACCTACTACTGGGAAGGTATGCAGAAGGATGTTGGAAATTTTATTTCCAAGTGCATGAACTGCCAGTTGGTAAAAGCCGAACAGAAGAAGCCCAGTGGATTGCTTCAGCCATTAGAAGTTCCTACATGGAAGTGGGAGCAAATATCGATGGATTTTATTGATGGGTTACCTAGAACAAGAATGGGAAATGAAGGGATTTGGGTCATCGTAGATCGTCTGACTAAGAGTGCAAGATTCATTCCTGTTCGATCGACTAGGACTGCATCAAAGTTGGCAGAATTGTATGTTAAGTGGATAGTTCGATTCCATGGTATTCCGAAGAGTATAGTGAGCGATCGAGATCCATTGTTCACTAGTGGATTTTGGAAGAGCTTTCAGGAAGTTTTGGGAACCGAGTTGTGTTTGAGTACAGCTTATCACCCTCAAACAGATGGTCAGACCGAGAGAGTCAACCGAGTTTTGGAAGATCTCCTCAGAGCTTGTGTTTTGGATTTCGGAGGATCATGGGAAGATCACCTTAGTTTGGTGGAATTTTCATATAACAACAGTTACCAGTCAAGCATTGGTATGGCACCGTATGAGGCATTATATGGAAGACCGTGTAACTCTCTGACATGTTGGTTAGAAACAGGAGAAAAGTTGATACTTGGGCCAAAGATGATTCGACAGACTTCGGATTGCATAGAGATCATTCGGCAACGAATGAAGGCAGCCCAGGACCGTCAAAAAAGTTATGCCGATAAGCATCGAAAGGATTTGGAATTCGACGTAGGTGATATGGTTTTTGTGAAGATTTCTCCTCTGAAGAATGTTATTCGATTCGGGAAGAAAGGAAAATTGACTCCGAGATTTGTTGGACCATTCCCGATCATCGAGCGAATTGGAAAGCTCGCCTACAGATTGGAGTTTCCAGAAAAGATGGCGGGTGTGCACAATGTTTTTCATGTATCATATCTACGGAAGTATGTGCATGACTCGAATATAGTGATTTCTGCTGATAGCTGTGAAGTTTTCAAAGTTGATCCAGTCGATAAGAGACCTCGTAAGCCGCTTTGTGTTGTGGAAACCGACACGAAACAACTTAGGAGGAAGATAGTTAAGTTGCTCAAGATACAATGGAGTGATGATGATAACGACTGTACATGGGAGGTGGAAGAGAGGATGAAAGCAGCTCATCCTGAACTCTTCAAGGTATGGCCCTAGGGTGTCGTGTCATCTAACGACATTGTAACTTGTTCTAAGTTTTAGAATTCTGCATGCTAAGCTAGAATTGGATGCATGGTTTGTTGATTGCTATGGATGGTAGGCATGCAGAATAGTCTTTGATTGCTCTGTTTGTTTGGAATTTCGGGGGCGAAATTCCTAAGGGGGGAAGAATGTAACGACCCGTATTTTTACGGATCGAAACATCGTAAAACAGTTGACATTTGGTCGCATTTTTGATAAGTCGTCCAGAGTCCAAGTCTTAGGTCGTATGAAGGTTTGGAGCGACCTAAGGAAGATGGCGAGTTAAGGGTAGACGACTTAGTGAAGTGGAGCGACCTAAGTATTGGAATGACCTAAGAAGTTAGGTCGTGTGATAGTTAGGTCGTATAGGAGATAAGTCATGTAGTGACTTAGGTCGTGGAGTAGGTTAGGTCGTAGATGACTTAAGGAAATAGGCAACCTAAGTTAGTAAGCGACTTAAGAGATTGGGCGAGTTAACGACCTAAGGGATAGGTCGGTCGGTGACTTAAGAGTTAGCGACTTAAGGAGGGTAGGTCGGCGATGACCTAAGGAAGCAGGGGTAGCAGTGAGCGACCTAAGGAGGTTAAGTCGTAGACGACTTAGGAGTTAGGTCGTGGGTTGTTAGGTCGCTAAGTATTAGGTCGTAAGGGGTTAGGTCGTAACCCAGTTAAGTCGCGTGGTTATTGAGTAGTTAGGTCGCGCATTGTTTTAGGTCGTGACATAGTTAGGTCGTGGCTTCCGTTAAGTCGTTAGGTCGTAGGTCGCGAGGAAGCGCATCTGGTTAGGTCGTAGAGGCTTGGGGCTATTAGGTCGAAGATTTTAGGTCGTGGGGTTTTAGGTCGTAAGTCGTGGACGACCTAACTCCGAGCGAACGACCTAAGGTGGATTTTAGCCTATAAATAGGAGGGTTCTTCTTCATTTTTGGGATCCGGATTTCGAAGCGACGAAGTGCTGCCATTTTGAGAGCTTGACTTCTACACTTCTTCACTTCTTTTCTCCACTTTAATCTAGTGATTCCTTCCATCCAAATCGAAGATTAGATTGAAGATCCAAGAGCATAGATTGAAGACCTACATCCATTGAAGAGGGATTTCATCGTTTGAAGCGGATTGGTGATAGATCGAGTTAGATCCTTCGCTGTCCAGATCTGAAGTGGGTTTCTTTTGGGTTGTTTATGTGATTTGGTGAGTGGTGATTATCTCTCACACTGATCCAAAGGAGTATATCGGATCGTTGGCTTTATTTTGTGTTAAAGTAGTGATTTCCATGCATTTTCCTAATCCTAAGTATAGATCCATATAGATCCATTGTTCATAATGATTTGGCATCCATTTTACTACATGTTAACCTATGCAAGTTCATTCATCAAGATTATAGAGATATTGCTCATGTTTTCATGCTTGTTAAACTTTTGACTCTTTAATTACGAAATTGCCATTATTGTTATAATTGTCTATTTAGATCATATTTGAATGCTTGTTTACTTGGATTAATGTTTGATTTGATTGATTGCTATGAATTAGATGATTGATGATTTGATTTAGACAAGATGGTCGAAGATGATTCGAAAGCTAAGGGAAAGGCTCTTGAATTGGAAAAGCTGCTTGTGGCATATGTAGCGGATGATGAAGCTCATATGGATAGATTTGATGATGATGTTGAGATGAAGCTTTGCTATGATGATGATGAGGCAGAGTATAGTATGAGATAGTCTTGGTCTAATCCAGACGGGATCATTCCAAGCATGTTGATAACTCGGTGATATGGTTCGAGTTTGGGGATAATGGTTTGCTCGAGAGGTGCTTGAGCTAATATGGAAATAGTCGTCGAGGAGGATGACTAGAAGGTAGAGATCTCATCGTTTTTGAAGGTTCTAGCATGCTCAAAGCAAGAGTACGTTGGGCAGATTCGATAGTCCCTGAAGGCTTCTGATTGGTAGTCGAGTACTCTGGGCAGATTCGATAGTCCTAGGCACGGGTCACGATGACGTGCGGAGTTATGTCTAGAACCGGGGTTTCCATTAGCCCTTGACGGACGGATGAAATAATGAGCCGGTCATTCAATTAACGATGATATCGAAGCAATGATAACAGTGATAGCCAGAGTCATGAATGTTTGGTTGTATCATCATTCGGTCTCAAGAGTGGTATTTTCTGGGTGCTTATCTGATCTTGGTTTAGGCCTTAGGGGTTTGTACTTGGAAAACATCGCCCTTGACTCGAGTGATAATTAATTTACTTTAAATTGTATGCTTTGCTATGTTTGCTTCTGCTTAGTGTGTGTCTGGGGGCTATCACTGTAGAAAGAGGTGGAGTGGGAGGGTTGTTTTCCTATTCCTTTTCCTTTATGCTCTTTTGGTATGTTGTTAGTTAATTTACCGCTCTCTAAGACTGTTGTCTGACTCAAGGCTTTATGTTTTAACTCTTATTGCCTTGGGCTGTTCATCCATTTTGGGACGGGCAGACTAGGTAGCAGGTGACAGGTGCTGTTCTTGCTTTCCACGATGCTGATGTCGAAGACGAGCTGGAGGCTTGCATATTATCTTCTTACTATATGTACTGGGTGTTCCGCTGTTTGTATATTCTCTGAGTGTTATGTAGTGAGGCTTGATGTATTGACTGTTCAGATGTTTGTATTCAACTATTATGAAGTTTTATTGATGAGATTCTATTCTGTGAAGCTTCACTATATATATATATATTCTATTGTATTTTGTCCATACGCTGTGAGTAATACGATAGATTCTGTTGTTTAAATTTACCCTGGCAATCATCCATGGTCGCCTGGCACACTGTACAGCGCACTATCTCTAGGTTCGGTGCAGGGGTCATGGGCGGTCGTCACAGTTAATGAATTAAATGTAACCGAAATTAATATGAATAATTGAATTTGACTTAAATTGAATGTATATCAAATGAATGTAAAAGGAATTGAATGTAAATAAGAAGAATAAGATATAATAAGAAATCAATTGGAATAAATACGTAAGTTGTACGTATATTATTTTATTCGCATAACTGTTGATTCAGACGAATATACGATTTCGAGGTGATTTACACCGATTCGAGTGAGGATTTTCCACTTGATCCTTGATGATTTTTCATTGATTCTGATAGTCTCTATCATAGTATATGGCTATGCAAGAAGAATGACAGTTTCTAATCAAGGAACCAATTTGAGTTCGTACTAGTGTTGTCGTGTGAACGATACTAATTCAAAAGTGAAATTGTATGATCGAGCGAACGATCAGGTATGGTTTTGCGTACGGATAATATATGCACATCGTACGGGCTTTAATAAATTAAATGTTGACATTGGAAAATGCAAATCGATATGGTTATGTATTAATTGGATGAATATAAATTGTTGGACAATTTCTCTTGATACCTTTGCTACATTTGCACATAGTTATTGTATTAGTACATGTTATATATTGATATTACAATTTTCCTATACATGTTTTCATTGGTTGTTGAGTGATTAGTAGGTGTGAATGGCGTATGCTTTGCATTTGGAGCTCACTTTCGCATTATATTGATTGTATATGCTTGCTAATATAATAAAAGGTACACATCTCGGATTGCATATCATAATTTTAAATTTTTTCCCTACAAGATGCCTCATCCTTGAAGATGAGATATATATTTGTGATTATATATATATATATATATAATGATTTTTTTTCAATCGATCTGCGCAATGAAAACGTTAGCGAAATTTTCTGTAAATTTAAGGCGTTAGAAATTTTTTGAGAATTTCGGAGAAAATTTTGATGACAAAAATTTGATTTTGAGTTATAACTTGGAATGAATGAATGGATGGTATTAGTTGGAATCTGTGAATGAATCTTAAAACCTTAGAAATTTTATAATCTATTTCAACTAATGTAACGACCCGTAAATTTTCGATAATTTTATTTGTTTTATTTATATATTCAAATGAAATTTTGAGAAATGGTAAACGATAAAATTTTGAAATAAAAATTTAATATTTGAAATGCGTCTAATTAAACATAGCAAACTGTAAATTTTCATCCAAAAATATGGAAGTTTATTTCGTGTGTAATTTTATTTCGATTTAATCAGTTAGTAATTGATGAAAATAAAATGTTTTCGAAACCTGAATATTTTTATATAGAAAAATTGTAAAACATCTTCTGAGCAAGACATCATTTTTCGTTTTTTCCAAATTCGGACTTCTTTAGCTCCGTCGATCTTATTTTTCTACGTTTTTGCTGCATTTTCCGCTAGTAGAAAATTTGAATTCTTATAATTCAATCGTACCACTGATATCAGTATACCGTTTTGATCGCCTTGTCGTGCTGATCTCTACGGTATATTCGATTGTCAAATTCGGAGTTCGTAGTACGTTGCACTTTGCGAAACGCCTTTCGTATGGGTACACGTTCGTTCCTTTTGGGTTCTTGTGCCTATTCAAAATTTCCACAGTGTAAACAGTCGGCCTTAGCTTTTATTATATACAGATATCAATGTTGACTCTTGCGATTTCCTATGCTCAATAAGTTAAAATTTGCCGTTCATTTTCCAATTACTATATCCACTCAAGCTTGTTCATTCCTTTCAAGCATGTCCATTTATATCTTTCTCTGATAGCTTGCGTCCCTTTTCTCTGCAAACACATTAGTTCTCTTCCTTTCTCTGTCTCTTTCATTTCTGATTTAAGAAAAAAAAACTTATAGCTCACGTTGCATGCATTGCCTGTAATGTTGCATCTTTCATCTTTACATGCGCTCATGTTGCATGTACTTGCAAATTTTTCTCAACCTCCTGCAGCTCGCATGAAACATTATCACTCAGCATCCACCACATCCGACCACCCTTGACGCCGCCGAGCTCACCACCACCGTCCTTCGGCCTCCACGCATCCATTATTTTCCACCTCGACCACCTTGTCCCGCAACCGCTTGCCTCAGCCCGGCCTCACCGTTTACCGTCCTGCGCAAGCCTTCCCCACCTCCTGCGCAACCGCATGACCCCGACCTCGCAACAGCAAACCGTCCTGTGCATGCCATCGACATCCTCCCTTACCTTGAGACCGAACCCAAAAGCCACCCAATGACCTGACATCGTCTCCGCCTTTGCCTCACAGCGGCTGTCATTCGTGACAGCCATCTCCTTCCATTCAAGCCGGCGCACCACCTTCCCTCTTCCGCGACCACCACCACCGCAGCCCAAACCTTCGCCCTCTCTCCCTTTTTTTCCTCAGTCTCCATCTCACCTTTTCCATGGTCGCCATCTGACACACCCTAGATCCAAACATCCACCTCATCCCCTGCTCATCCTCAATCACCGCCGACCACCTCTTCCTCCTAACTTCCAGACCGAGAGCGCAGCACCCATCACAAAACACAAGCGAGCCACCAATCCTCCACCTTCTTGCGTATAAGATTCCCTCACCAGCAACCTTCGCAGGCCACGCTTTGGCCAACTGTCCCGACAGCTGCCTCCTCCGCTCGAATAACCATGTCGCGACCGTTCCTCTCAACACTCTTCCGCCTTCAGCCGAGCAGCACTCCTCACCTTAGTCTCGGCAGCAAGATTGTAAGATATATGGGTATAAATATTTTATTTTATTTGTTTTATATTATATAGTTGATATGCATATTTGTTTATAAGTATATTATATAAGTTATATACATAGGGGGAGGCTCTGCAATATTTGGTCTGCAAGTATATATTTTAGATTCACAGTGTAGTTTTAAAATATATATAGTTATGTATATAATATCTTGTTTAGATCTGAAGTTTTCTTCCACCTGTAATATGTATTTGATTGTATGCGTAGGTGCTAGTATCTATATATATTACACGTTAGTTATATAGCAGTATATTTATACATAATTTTATATACAAGCTGAGTTTATATGAATAGTTGATATATATATGTTTACAGCTTTAGAAAGTTTGTTTATATATATTAGTATAGTCTATAGGTGTACGCTGTGTACGTGTATATATAAAGATATATTTTATGTTATAAATATGTAAGTTTTGAATACGTAAAGTTTACATTCTATAAATTATATATATAAGCTATTTATATTTTGGTTTCTCTTATTTTTATATCTTTCTCTTCTTTACAGTTTTGTATTTATATGTAGAAATCTATTTTGGTTGCCGTGGAAAGAAAATATTCAAGGTTATATATTAATATAGTAGTTTCAAGGATGGGTTGCACGTACTGTATGTATATTTTGTTATTAAGATATTGTTTTGAGTGGTTGTATATACCAGTATACATTAGTCTGATATTTTAAGCCTATATATGAAGACTTTGTTATAGGTGTTTTAAATTTAAACAATGGTTTTATAATATAATATATATATTATTTTAATATTTGTCTTGAATTGAAACATTGAATAAATAAATAATATAATAATAATGTGCATATTTTCAGTTTGTATCAAAAACTGATTCTGATTAGTTCTCATCGTTTCCCATTTATCAGCTTCGTCCGTCGTGCCTGCTTTCTCAATCGAATCGTGTCCATCTAGCATTGCTTTGGAATTTGTAACTCATCTCATTCTGTTCTTTCTCTAGCCTCGAAAGGTGAGCAATCACACACGATTAATGTTCTTTTATTTATTAAATTTGATTTCAATTGAAACGACAATTGAAATATGCTGCTGCTAGTTGTTTACACTGTTATATATGTTATTACCTGTATCAGTTCACCTATGACATCTGACACCATTACCTGTTACTTATATGATGATAATCAAGTTTGGTTGATAGATGATTGATTGATTGATATTGATATTGGACGTTAAATTTTTTAATGTAGGAAGTGATAAAGATATGAAATTGAATTTGACGTAGGATAGTTAGCAACTTGTAATTGATATATATGTTGAATTTAATTAGAAAATTTGTATAATATGACCCCTTTAAATGTTAAAATTAATTGACACGTAGAAAAATAGTTAATTACCCTTGAACCATTTGAATTTTTGTTGTATTAATTGATGAAGTAGGAAATTGAATAATTGATGTCAAGTGTAGAATTGCATAGAATAATAAGTGTAATAATCTTTAATCTACACGAAATGATAGTGTAGATTCTAGAAATAATTATATTAATTTGCACAAATAACAATGTGAATTAATACGATTATTTCGGGATTATTTGAATTAATTATTGGATTGTTATTGATGTTTGATATTGCTTGTTTATTTACTTTGACACCATCCCAGTTATCACACTGTAAGTTCCCTTTGCTATGCTTTGATTTTTGAATTGAAATGGAATCGGGTTGAAATGATAAATACCCAAATGAACTTTGACTTAGTATAGAAAATTAGATAAAACCCGATTGGTCAATAATTTAATTTGAATATAAAATAAAGATTTTATTTGAATAAACAATAAGGTTTTGAAATGAAGTTGGAATTTGAATTTTAATGAAAGAAAAATGTTAATAATTAATAATCTGAAACAAAATATTAACATAGTAGTTAATGGAAGAACGTTGTTTTAAAATTTGGAATTATTAATAATTAGTTGAAATTATTTTATAATTAAGCTTTGAAATTATTTAATAATTAAATAAGATTGAATTATTTAATAATTAAATAAAATTAAATTCTTTAATAAGTGAAATTGAACTTCATGATTAAGTGAAATTAAGTTTTTTATTAATATGAGTTCGAAATTTGTAACTAAGTAAATAAACAGTGAAATTGAATTTCTTTAACAAGAAATAAAATGTGATTTATTGAAATTAATGTAAGACTTGTAATTTAAGAATTTGATTTGACGAATCTAATTAATTAAATTTTTAAGTATTGATATAATGAAGTTGAACTTAAGAAATTGATTTAATGAATTGGAAATTAAATAGAAAGTGTTTTGAATGATAATTAACTTAACGAATATTGAGTGAAATCGATAAATGAGTTTAAATTGATTTGATCGTTAAATTAAATTTTATTTCGGAATGAAACTTATGTTCGAACTTGAATCAATATTTGAATTGTTTTAAAATAAAAAATTGAAATTGAATTATAAGATTTTGAAATTATGAATTTGGAAGTTTTGAAACGTAAATTATGGAAATTGATTTAGAAAGAGAAATGAAATGTTGGTTTACAAATTCTAATTGAAATTGTAATTGATTTGTTTTTGAAATATATAAACGACCAATCGGTGTAATAATCACGAAAGTTATTGAAGAGACCGGAATCGGTTAGGGACATACTCACTGTCTAAACCGAAAACCACTTTAATAACTATACGCGGAGTGTGATCCAGAATGAAGTGGTTGGAATGATGTACCTGATGACTGAAGAAAGAGAACGATAATGGATAGCCTTGACACTTGTGTCAAATTGGAAATGACTAAAACAGGAGCCGTGCCGGGCCAAATGGGGTTAGCTACCTCGAGCGAACACACTTCTTCGAAAACTACTCATTACTTGTTATCGATTGGTGCACCCTCGAAATTTTGGGAGTGTTGTTTCACGGTGTTGCGATCGTTGCGGCGATGCGTTCTCACCAGTCTGGATCAGGCAAACGGTAGTTTCACTACCTTGGGTATTGCCTCATGTGCCTTGTCATACTTGTATCCCTATACGTGACCACTACGATTTTTTTTGTGTTATACCTATGGAGTACTCCCTGATATCCCACTAGTTTACGGTGGAGTTTACAGTGCTGTATAGACTATAACGCTTAAATAAAATGTGTTAAGGGGGATAATGGTAACGCCTTAACACTATTTTGATATTTTATATTACTGATTAGCATTATCTACTTATCGTACACTACTACATAGTAGATAGTTTAACGGATCCTTAAAGGATGGTTATTCCAAACATCCTTTAAGTTACTTGTATTTCAGTTGCTATTTCACTTGAGTTGGATTTATTGATATAAGAATGTTAATCCTGACTCGAGTGTTTTGTGTTTTGCTTTACGCTCGGGTCAGACTGAGTGTACCAGTATTCGAGACTCGCCTTTGGAGTTGGAGCTTCGCTTGGAGATCCGGCTATCTATCCAGCTTTCAGATATTCAGTTGACTCTAGTGATGTATTCTGATTCTTGTATTTGACTATTGTATTCGAGACTTCTATTGTACCTTTTTTTACTCTGATATGTATATAGTAGCTTCATGAACTACTATCTTTTGTTTCCGCTGCATTTATTACTCTGTGTCTGTGATCTGGGATTATTTTATTTACTGTATATGTTCAATTTTGTCAAATTTAAATTAACAATTCGGTATTTTGAATTATTCAAGTCCGACATGTGCGGATGCAAATAGTCCAAAATAGCGGGTTGTTACAGTTGGTATCAGAGCTCTGGTTTTAGGCAAAACTCAGCATATAGAGTAAATTCAATTACAGAATCACGTCCGTTCGAGCTTGAATTCCTTCTTCTTTGACTCGGTTTCTTTTAATTTTGGGACGTTCCCTTCGGTTCCAAAGTCCATTCGTGTCTCCCCTATTTGTGTCTTTTTAATTCTAGAGTATCCCATAACTCCACTTCGAATAATCTTTATAATGAACCGGCGGTCTCGCCAATCTCCAAATGATTTGTAAAAGGTGAAACTCCTTTACAATTGGCATCGATTCACCAGAGATTTCTATGTCCTCGGTTTAGATGCTAATATCGTTTGTTATGCCGAATTCTATCTCTTGAGATCGAATGTAGATTTACCTCAGAATTCCACCTTGATCTAATTCTTGAAGTCACGATCAACCCGGTAAAGGTTGCCCGAGATTTGTATAAGTCTATCCTCCTTTCTCTTTTGACATTTAATCGTTTTATCTTCTGTTTCGAACCTATCTTCGAATCAAAATTCCCTTTGATTTGATTTCCATCAAATTTGAATCTCTATCCTTGATTTGAAATCCATTTGTATAAACGAGTGAGGGAGTGTATTTGTAACTAATATAAAAATGTTTTATATATTGTGTTGTTTGAGTTGTTAATGATGATTTGGGTTTCCGATCGATTCGTCTGATCAACGCTATCGATAGGAATTCCAAAGCACTCGAACAGAGCAAAACTGACATAATATTGTTTTCAAATTTGGTTAATGAAATAAATTTTTGTATGACTATATTATATATATATAAGTATAATTTTCTGAAATTGAATTGTTAATTGAATTGGTTGTTCAAATGATAATATTTGATTTTCATTTATTGTTTTGTAAACTACTGATTTTTCCAACATATAAATAGAGGCAAGTTATAAAATATGGTTTATAATTTGATTTGGAAATTTAAATGAATGTAATGGAGAATTTGGGAATTAATTTCCGATGATTTCAAACTTTGGGTTTTAGGTTTTAAAGTGTATACTATTTAAAGTATTTTCGAATAGAAATTATTTCCAAAGAATTTTAAAATGTTTAAAGTCAGTGCTCTCCTATTTTGTCGCTGGAAAATAATTTCGGTGATGGCGGCCGCATCACCGACATTCATTTTCGAGTTTCAAAGTGGAGAGACCATTCAGTAGATTTGCTACTCTTTTGTTTGGAAAATAAATTTGATTTGAACTTCTTAAGAATGACTTGATTTATAATATATATTATATATATTAAAATATGTTTTGATATATATAGTATATGTATATTTATCAATAAAATGGTTTGAAATTAATCAGAAATTAATTCTTAAATTTGTGATTTATGGATGATTTTCAATGAAGCTAAAATTTTTGAATAAATACTTAACTTGAAATAAGTGAATTGTAAAATTTTATTTGGATAATACACAATTGCATTATATTATAACTTACCTAAATTTTCAAAAGATAACTATGTAATTTAATATTATACAGTATAAAAGGATGTTAAACGAATTTATAAATAAATTTGAGTGGTTATAATAAGTGTAAATATACTTAATATATGTGATAGGATATATTAAGTGGAATAAATATAATAATAATTTTGGAACAAAAAAGAATTAAACTTGTTAAATAAAATATGATTATAATAAATGATTATTCAAATTTATGATTTTAGAAAATTGTTAATAGAGGATAATTGGATAATAAAACAATGAATAAATGAGATAAATAAAATAAAATTTTGTTTTGAAGAAATCTTTTGTTATCAAATATTAATAAATTGAAATAAAATCAACTTATTAAAATACCTTGAATTTTAAATCAAATATAGAGTTTAAATTATGGTAAATTGAAATTTATATGGTTGAATTAATTGTTTTACACTGTTTCCAATCTATCTTCTTCCTGGTTGTTTCTATTCTCCTACCTCCTTTCTTTTTGGGGACGAAAAGTTTTGAGTGGAGGAGAGTGTAATGACCCGTAAATTTTCGATAATTTTATTTGTTTTATTTATATATTCAAATGAAATTTTGAGAAATGGTAAACGATAAAATTTTGAAATAAAAATTTAATATTTGAAATGCGTCTAATTAAACATAGCAAACTGTAAATTTTCATCCAAAAATATGGAAGTTTATTTCGTGTGTAATTTTATTTCAATTTAATCAGTTAGTAATTGATGAAAATAAAATGTTTTCGATACCTGAATATTTTTATATAGAAAAATTGAAAACCATCTTCTGAGCAAGACATCATTTTTCGTTTTTTCAAATTTGGACTTCTTTAGCTCCGTCGATCTTATTTTTCTACGTTTTTGCTGCATTTTCCGCTAGTAGAAAATTCGAATTCTTATAATTCAATCGTACTACTGATATAAGTATACCATTTTGATCGTCTTGTCGTGCTGATCTCTATGGAATATTCGATTGTCAAATTCGGAGTCCGTAGTACGTTGCACTTTGCGAAACGCCTTTCGTATCGGTACACGTTCGTGCCTTTTGGGTTCTTGTGCCTATTCAAAATTTCCACAGTGTAAACAGTCGGCCCTTAGCTTTTATTATATATAGATATCAATGTTGACTCTTGCGATTTCCTATGCTCAATAAGTTAAAATTTGCGGTTCATTTTCCAATTACTGTTAATCCACTCAAGCTTGTTCATTCCTTTCAAGCATGTCCGTTTATATCTTTCTCTGATAGCTTGCGTCCCTTTTCTCTGCAAACCCATTAGTTCTCTTTCTTTCTCTGTCTCTTTAATTTTTGATTTAAGAAAAAAAAAACTTATAGCTCACGTTGCATGCGTTGCCTGTAATGTTGCATCTTTCATCTTTACATGCGCTCATGTTGCATGTACTTGCAAATTTTTCTCAACCTCCTGCAGCTCGCATGAAACATTATCACTCAACATCCACCACATCCGACCACCCTTGACGCCGCCGAGCTCACCACCACCGTCCTTCGGCCTCCACGCAGCCATTATTTTCCACCACGGCCACCTTGTCCCGCCACCGCTTGCCTCAGCCCGACCTCACCGTTTACCATCCTCCGCAAGCCTTCCCCACCTCCTGCGCAACCGCACGACCCCGACCTCGCAACAGCAAACCGTCCTGTGCACGCCATCGACATCCTCCCTCACCTTGAGACCGAACCCCAAAGCCACCCAATGACCTGACATCGTCTCCGCCTTTGCCTCACAGCGGCCGTCATCCTGACAGCCATCTCCTACCGTTCAAGCCGGCGCACCACCTTCCCTCTTCCGCGACCACCACCACTGCAGCCCAAACCTCCGCCCTCTCTCCCTTTTTTTCCTCCGTCTCCATCTCACCTTTTCCATGGCCGCCATCTGACACACCCTAGATCCGAACATCCACCTCATCCCCTGCTCATCCTCAATCACCGCCGACCACCTCTTCCTCCTAACTTCCAGACCGAGAGCGCAGCACCCATCGCAAAACACAAGCGAGCCACCAATCCTACACCTTCTTGCGTATAAGATTCCCTCACCAGCAACCTTCGCAGGCCACGCTTTGGCCAACTGTCCCGACAGCTGCCTCCTCCGCTCGAATAACCATGTCGCGACCGTTCCTCTCAACACTCTTTCGCCTTCAGCCGAGCAGCACTCCTCACCTTAGTCTCGGCAGCAAGATTGTAAGATATATGGGTATAAATATTTTATTTTATTTGTTTTATATTATATAGTTGATATGCATATTTGTTTATAAGTATATTATATAAGTTATATACATAGGGGAGGCTCTGCAATATTTGGTCTGCAAGTATATATTTTAGATTCACAGTGTAGTTTTAAAATATATATAGTTATGTATATAATATCTTGTTTAGATCTGAAGTTTTCTTCCACCTGTAATATGTATTTGATTGTATGCGTAGGTGCTAGTATCTATATATATTACACGTTAGTTATATAGCAGTATATTTATACATAATTTTATATACAAGCTGAGTTTATATGAATAGTTGATATATATATGTTTACAGCTTTAGAAAGTTTGTTTATATATATTAGTATAGTCTATAGGTGTACGCTGTGTACGTGTATATATAAAGATATATTTTATGTTATAAATATGTAAGTTTTGAATACGTAAAGTTTACATTCTATAAATTATATATATAAGCTGTTTATATTTTGGTTTCTCTTATTTTTATATCTTTCTCTTCTTTACAGTTTTGTATTTATATGTAGAAATCTATTTTGGTTGCCGTGGAAAGAAAATATTCAAGGTTATATATTAATATAGTAGTTTCAAGGATGGGTTGCACGTACTGTATGTATATTTTGTTATTAAGATATTGTTTTGAGTGGTTGTATATACCAGTATACATTAGTCTGATATTTTAAGCCTATATATGAAGACTTTGTTATAGGTGTTTTAAATTTAAACAATGGTTTTATAATATAATATATATATTATTTTAATATTTGTCTTGAATTGAAACATTGAATAAATAAATAATATAATAATAATGTGCATATTTTCAGTTTGTATCAAAAACTGATTCTGATTAGTTCTCATCGTTTCCCATTTATCAGCTTCGTCCGTCGTGCCTGCTTTCTCAATCGAATCGTGTCCATCTAGCATTGCTTTGGAATTTGTAACTCATCTCATTCTGTTCTTTCTCTAGCCTCGAAAGGTGAGCAATCACACACGATTAATGTTCTTTTATTTATTAAATTTGATTTCAATTGAAACGACAATTGAAATATGCTGCTGTTAGTTGTTTACACTGTTATATATGTTATTACCTGTATCAGTTCACCTATGACATCTGACACCATTACCTGTTACTTATATGATGATAATCAAGTTTGGTTGATAGATGATTGATTGATTGATATTGATATTGGACGTTAAATTTTTTAATGTAGGAAGTGATAAAGATATGAAATTGAATTTGACGTAGGATAGTTAGCGACTTGTAATTGATATATATGGTGAATTTAATTAGACAAATTTGTATAATATGACCCCTTTAAATGTTAAAATTAATTGACACGTAGAAAAATAGTTAATTACCCTTGAACCATTTGAATTTATGTTGTATTAATTGATGAAGTAGGAAATTGAATAATTGATGTCAAGTGTAGAATTGCATAGAATAATAAGTGTAATAATCTTTAATCTACATGAAATGATAGTGTAGATTCTAGAAATAATTATATTAATTTGCATAAATAATAATGTGAATTAATACGATTATTTCGAGATTATTTGAATTAATTATTGGATTGTTATTGATGTCTGATATTGCTTGTTTATTTACTTTGACACCATCCCAGTTATCACACTGCAAGTTCCCTTTGCTATGCTTTGATTTTTGAATTGAAATGGAATCGGGTTGAAATGATAATACCCAAATGAACTTTGACTTAGTATAGAAAATTAGATAAAACCCGATTGGTCAATAATTTAATTTGAATATAAAATAAAGATTTTATTTGAATAAACAATAAGGTTTTGAAATGAAGTTGGAATTTGAATTTTAATGAAAGAAAAATGTTAATAATTAATAATCTGAAACAAAATATTAACATAGTAGTTGATGGAAGAACGTTGTTTTAAAATTTGGAATTATTTATAATTAGTTGAAATTATTTTATAATTAAGCTTTGAAATTATTTAATAATTAACTAAGATTGAATTATTTAATAATTAAATAAAATTGAATTCTTTAATAAGTGAAATTGAACTTCTTGATTAAGTGAAATTAAGTTTTTTTATTAATATGAGTTTGAAATTTGTAACTAAGTAAATAAATAGTGAAATTGAATTTCTTTAACAAGAAATAAAATGTGATTTATTGAAATTAATGTAAGACTTGTAATTTAAGAATTTGATTTGACGAATCTAATTAATTAAATTTGTAAGTATTTATATAATGAATTTGAACTTAAGAAATTGATTTAATGAATTGGAAATTAAATAGAAAGTGTTTTGAATGATAATTAACTTAACGAATATTGAGTGTAATCGATAAATGAGTTTAAATTGATTTGATCGTTAAATTAAATTTTATTTCGGAATGAAACTTATATTCGAACTTGAATCAATATTTGAATTGTTTTAAAATAAAAAATTGAAATTGAATTATAAGATTTTGAAATTATGAATTTGGAAGTTTTGAAACGTAAATTATGGAAATTGATTTAGAAAGAGAAATGAAATGTTGGTTTACAAATTCTAATTGAAATTGTAATTGATTTGGTTTTTCAAATATATAAACGACCAATCGGTGTAATAATTACGAAAGTTATTAAAGAGACCAGAATCGGTTAGGGACATACTCACTGTCTAAACCGAAAACTACTTTAATAACTATACGCGGAGTGTGGTCCAAAATGAAGTGGTTGGAATGATGTACGTGATGACTGAAGAAAGAGAACGATAATGGATAGCCTTGACACTTGTGTCAAATTGGAAATGACTAATACAGGAGCCGTGCCAGGCCAAATGGGGTTAGCTACCTCGAGCGAACACACTTCTTCGAAAACTACTTATTACTTGTTATCGATTGGTGCAACCTCGAAATTTTGGGAGTATTGTTTCGCGGTGTTGCGATCGTTGCGGCGATGCGTTCTCACCAGTCCGGATCAGGCAAACGGTAGTTTCACTACCTTGGGTATTGCCTCATGTGCCTTGTCATACTTGTGTCCCTATACGCGACCACTACGATTTGTTTTGTGTTATACCTATGGAGTACTCTCTGATATCCCACTAGTTTACGGTGGAGTTTACAGTGTTGTATAGACTATAACGCTTATATAAAATGTGTTAAGGGGGATAATGGTAACGCCTTAACACTATTTTGATATTTTATATTACTGATAAGCATTATCTACTTATCGTACACTACTACATAGTAGATAGTTTAACGGATCCTTAAAGGATGGTTATTCCAAACATCCTTTAAGTTACTTGTATTTCAGTTTCTATTTCACTTGAGTTGGATTTATTGATATAAGAATGTTAATCCTGACTCGAGTGTTTTGTGTTTTGCTTTACGCTCGGGTCAGACTGAGTGTACCAGTATTCGAGACTCACCTTTGGAGTTGGAGCTTCGCTTGGAGATCCGGCTATCTATCCAGCTTTCAGATATTCAGTTGACTCTAGTGATGTATTCTGATTCTTGTATTTGACTATTGTATTCGAGACTTCTATTGTACCTTCTGATATGTATATAGTAGCTTCATGAACTACTATCTTTTGTTTCCGCTGCATTTATTACTCTGTGTCTGTGATCTGTGATTATTTTATTTACTGTATATGTTCAGTTTTGCCAAATTTAAATTAACAATTCGGTATTTTGAATTATTCAAGTTCGACATGTGCAGATGCGAATAGTCCAAAATAGCGGGTCGTTACAACTAATTGGTTCTGAAAAGTTAATGGGTTTGGAGTATTTTTCTTACCTTGCTAATTTTGGAGACAAAGTTCTTTTAAGGAGGGAGAATGTAACGACCCAGAATTTCAATTGTTTAAATTTGGAATATTAAATTGATTTTATATATTGAAAACTTGATTACATAAGTTAAATAACTTATATTTCAAATACAGTAATTTATTTGATAATTAAATTGTTAAATTTAATATTTGGAATTGTTTAAATAACTGAATATTAAATTTAATGTGAATGAAAATGATTTCGAAAGTTGATTTAAATTCAATATGAATAAGAAGGATGTAACGACCCAGATTTTTCGATGTTTGATTTGGAATATTTAAATGGTTTTAATATGGATTTGAAATATAATTTGATTTTTTTTTATGAAGATGTTGGTTGAAAATTTTAGAATGAATCTAAAATTGTAAATATAGTAAATTATTGAATAAATTTAATTGTTGAATTGATAATCAAATTTTTTTTTAAATAATTTAAATTTGAATTGAATAATTAATCGAAACGATTTCTAATGTGGATATAAATTCTTTTTGAATTAGAATTGAGTTAATAAGTTTTTAAAACCGAAATTTCGATTGATTTTGATAATTCTGGAAATCGTCGATTTAATCGATGCGTTAAAATAGCGATCTGGGGCACAGTCTTGAAATTCGATGAAACCAGTTCCATTGGATCCATAATAGTGTGTTATTATCGGATTTCAAATTTCGTGTCAATTGGATTCACCGTTTGGTCGTACGATCTAGAAACGCCTAGAATAATTTAATACGGTCGTATGGTCGTGTCATTTCAAAACGCTATCTTCCGCATACGACCGCGTTTGAAATAGGTGCATAACATTAGAAACGCCAGGCGACATGCCTCAA
This sequence comes from Allium fistulosum, assembly GCA_030737815.1. NCBI lineage: Eukaryota > Viridiplantae > Streptophyta > Magnoliopsida > Asparagales > Amaryllidaceae > Allium > Allium fistulosum. The sequence goes on along the minus strand of CM060904.1, from coordinate 1,182,739,187 downwards.
TAGGATATCGTAATTTTAAGTTACATTAAATGAGATATTTATAATTAAATAATATTATAACCTGTCAAAGTCAAGACCCTGCCTACTAAAACACGCCACCTGTCATGTTCAAAGCCGCCATCCCCCTTCGCTAAAATCGCGTCTTCCCCTTTCAAAAATCAAAAGCAAATCGAAAATGACAGACGAAAAGAAAAACAATCAAATCAAAAAAAAGAAATCAACTCATTCGTTTACAACAAAAAAAAGAAAATACCGAGCCTGCCTTCATATTGTTCCAGCCCAAATTCCTAAATCAATTCGCGTTCCTAAATCAATTTTCCTTCATATTGGTCCAAAACGAACGAGCTTCAAGTTGGTATTGCTCTGATCCAAAACCAATAGGAACGCGATCGAGTGCATTAGGTCGTCACATTTGCATAGCATGCCTGGGATGAGTCGATGAGGGTCGCGAGGCGACTTGGAGGAGGAGTTGAGATGATCGCGACCTGGTGTTGCGTGATGGGGGAACGAAAGGCACGCGGTTGAAGTCTAAAGAATGGTCGCGTGAATCACGAGCAAAGGGGGAGGTCGTGGCAGCGCTGGGTCGTTCGTGGGTTCAAAGGGATGGTGGTTGCGAAATTTTCCTGTAGCTGTGGCGTTGGGCTCAGTATTGGCGACGTTGGAGGCTTATTAGGTGGCATCGTGGGTGCTGGGGGGTAGAGGCGGAGCTCGTATGTCTTGGATGTGACTCGGTGGAGCTTCGGCATCTTGTGGTGGTTAAGGTTTGAGCTTGAAGTCATGTGCGATGGAAGCGTGTTTGCCTTGGGTTCTTACGAGAGATTAGGGTAAGGATTAAGGTAATTTTTTAAGTTACTTTTTAAATTAAGTTTTACTATATAATTAGTTAATTAATTAAGGATTAAAATTTGTGATAAACTAATATGTTTAATAACTTATTCATACGAGGTATAAAAATCGTGAAAACAAGTCGAGTTTGGATCGGATTGCAAAATAAAAATCAAGGTGAGTAAAATCTCACTCATTTGGATTTCTAGTATAATTTAAAAATATTGAATTTAAATTATTGATTGTTTAGATGAATTTATAAATTAGTCTCAGTTTGGATGTTATATATATATAGTAGTATATATATATTTGTAGTTGAATATATACCCGCCGATCGGAGCGGATGAGACCCTATGCGCCGCGCATAATAGAGGACGACCCTATGTACGCGATATCCCCCTCGAAGTGGGATTGGTATTTTATGTTGTATTAACATCTGTGGATGCAGGGAAAACAGGTTGGAGGGATCCAACTGGGTTACTCAAAAAAATTTGATTTTAAATTTCATATATAATGATATACTATGTGTTAGAATAATCTATTACAGATTATTGTTTTATAATAGATTATTGTTGTGATTGAATAATTGGATGCTAAAGTAGCACTGGCCTGAATTTTGATATTTAAATACCATAATATTATTTTTGGAATTTTAAGGAATTTAAAAGGAGATTTTGGATATAAAAATATTTATATCGAAGTTTGGATTATTTTAAAAGAAATTGGTTTGGATAAAACGGTAAATTGATTTTTTGGGTTGTACTTAACTATTCGGGAAAATATATTTTAAATAGAGATATAAAAATAATTTATATGATTCAAAGTTCAATTCAATTCTTATTTTAAATCATTTCAAATTTATATACATTTCATGTCCAATTTCAATTTACCGATTTAAATCACTTAAATCATTTAAACTTCAATATTCAATTTATGGTTCAAATCTTTTAAAATAATTCAATTTCGAGCCAAATTTAGAATTATCCATTTGTATCACTTTTACGTAAATAAATTCAAAGTTTGAGTAAATGTTCAAACGTGTAAAACAATTTCAATTTCCTTAATTCAAGTCATATGTCGATTATAACTTCACATTTCAAATTTAATTCCTTAAACAATTTCTTTAACCAATTTTGATTTCAACATTTCAAAGCTCAAATTTGAAATTTAATCTTCATAAATTCAGTTTTATTTCTTAACTCGTTTAAATAAATTCAAACCCAAGAATTTAAAACTATTTAATTTAACCAATTCGGTGTCCGTAGATATTTTCTATCCTATGGCCAAGTGATCAGTTATTTAAATTAAATTTCAGGCATGGATATATATCATTTCAATCCAAATCTCAGTGTCATAGGTGTATATCATTTCAACCTACTTCTTAATTTATTCGAAATAATTAAATTGACGGTTTTATATACTATCAAATAATATATAGGGTGATAACAGGATATATATGAAATAAATAAACATCCAATCTTCCAAAATGTAAACCATAGTCATCCATCACAATCAACATCCAAATCATCCAATAAATCACAACGGTTAACTAGTTATCAATATCGTGAGTTTAACTAACAATTCAATTTCAATATCAATTTATCTATTAATTCTAAATTTCTTACATGTCAGTTCAAATGTCAATTAAATTACTAAACAACAATCAATAATAATAAATCACTTCATGATTTTAATTTATCAAACATCCGAAATATTTTAGTATTTGTGAGTGGGTTTATTCACTCACCTTTATTTGAAATTGAAATTTTTTTAGCTTTAAATAAATTTCTATCCAATTCCATGTCGTAGCCATCGTCGATACGATTGCAACGCGACTCGTTTCGCTCGAATCCGACCTCGTATGAAAGAGTTACGGCTTAATGAAAATTCGATTATAATTAAAATTAATTAACAAAATAATAAGTAGTTAAAATAAAAAACCTTCCTCCCTCATCCCTAACACACGCACGAATTATCCTAGGCGCACGTGAACTCGTATTACGATCCAACTCCTTCCAAGGGCGAGCCCCCACAGGCCACCGAAGCTCCATCCGACCCCGCCACAACGCGCGCCTCGCGATGCTCCATCCACGCCCCAACTATCATTGCCTCCACCACCGCCATTGTCATGTGATTTGAGAAAACCTGCTGGCCCTTCGAGCTTCGATTCTGGCAAACTCGGGTCGCTTCGCCACGATCCAACCATACAACGTGTAGAGCTCGTCATGCTCTACACTTTTCCTTTTGGTGTTGTTTGATTTCGTTAAGTGGATGAGGAGAAAACGAGAGGAGAAGACGAAGAAATTTCGGCTATTAATTTCATTAGAGAGAGCGGCCGATACTTTAGGGTTTGCGAAAATAAGATTATAACGTGGCATATTATATAAATTTCCGATCCGATTCATCCACGAAAATTTCGAACTCCAAACGAAGCCTACTTCTATATGTTATACCCTTATTCTGAACACAATGAAACTAGTCTCGGGAGCCAATTACATCATATTTAGAAGATAGCTTTTCAAGAGCATATTATTTTAATTAAAGTCCTTTAATTAATTTCTACATGTTTCAAGCTCTCACGGCCAAACGATAACTCTCATCGCTATGAAACTTGAAATCTTATAATAACTCACTATTACGGATCTGATGAAACTTGTTTCATCGAAATCCGAGACAGCGCCCAAAAAGAATATTTTTTTACACGTTAATTAAAACAAGTAATTTACAAACTCAATTTAATCACTTTAAATTCAATTTAAAAGTTAACAATTTTCATTGTTGTTTAAATAAAATTTAAATCAACTATTGAAACCATTTTCATTCGTATTAAATTCAAGATTCAATTATTTAAATAATTTCCAATATTAAATTTAAAATGAATTTTAGTTATCAAACAATTATTCTATTTACATCTAAATAATTCAACATTTATTATTAAATCCTAGTGATTGATTATAAACACATCCAATACATAAAATTTCATTTCAATACTTGTTATTGCCTAAATCTTTGAAATTAGTTATTTCAAAATTTTATTCAAGTTCATATTAAATAAATTACATAAATAAAACATTAAATTTTTATTTCTAACAATTTTTATTAAATAATCATTATTAAATCCAATAATTTAAATAGTTAAAAATTACAAGTCGTTACATTTGTGAACTACAGTAGCAGTTTGAAGTATTTAACATTTTTTGATTTATAGTGGTATTTTTATGATTTGTAAAATCATTTTATAGGTCGAGTTTGTAATCTTAGACTGCGTTGCTATTTTGTAGTAGTATTTTACAAGTTGTATTAATATTTTTAATTAAATTAAATAAGAATAAAATAATACTGTATAGTATCAGTTTTGTTCCATGTTGCGTGTTGTATTTTACTTGTAATAAAAATTACAATTGTAGTATCATTTTATTTTATTTTTTAATACTTATTATGCCTGTAGTAGCAGTTTCTGAATTGTAGATGTTTTTCTTGAATTGTAGCAGAAATTTATACACATTTAATAGTATTTATGAATTATAGTAGCAATTTATGAATTATAGTAGTAGATTATGAATTTTTATTAGCACATTTTGAACAAATGTACCATTTTATAGATGAAGTGTGCATTTATTATGTTAGTAGTAGCAGTTTATAGTAGTAGTTTATACACATTTAATAGTATTTATGAATTATAGTAACAGTTTATACACATTTAATAGTATTTATGAATTATAGTAGCAGTTTTATACACATTTTATGTTTTTTGATAGTAGTAGTAAATGATAGTGTATACACATTTTGATAGTAGCAGTTTTATACACATTTGATAGTACAATTTTTTTGATAGTAGATATACATTTGATAGTAGGAGTTTTATACACATTTGTAGTAGCATTTTCTGATAGTAGATACAAATGATAATGTGCAATATCAGTTTTTCTATTTTTTTTAAATTAAGGATGCACCATTTCTTTATGTATAGTAGGATATGTATTGATGGTGATTATGAAGGAGTAAATTTAAATTGGAAAAGTATAAGTATATTTATATTTTAGCTTATAATGACATTAATGATACTGCCTAGTATCATTTTATTTTATAAAAGGAAACTGGTACTACATAGTAGCAGCGTCGAACCTGCTATAAAAATTTCAGTTTTTGGCGATTATGGTGGTGTTGGGAGCGGCGGCGAGGATAGTGGTGCATGTGATGGCGGTCGGAGGCGGTGCAAGGAGTGGTGGTTGGTAATTTGGACGGTTTGTACTTATGACTAATTTGGAAAAATGTTTGTCCTTGTGGCTAAAATATTGAGGTTGTGTCCTTGAGACTAAAAAAATACAAATTTTTGTCCTTTAAACTAATTCCCCTTAATTTAATTGATATAACTTTGTTATTTGTTATATACTAGACATAATCAAGCTTCATATGTTGATTATTTAAAATTACTTTGAAAATTCAATGTATAATTTATATATTTGTTTTTTTTAAATAATTCCTTTTGGTTATTGTTTATCTATGAATAAAATGTATTTCCATTTAAAATTCATAGGTGGACTTTTATCCAATATCATAAACTTTTAAATCCTTCATAATTTAATGTTAGTTTTTTAATGTTAACTTTAAATCCTAAAGCATATATTAAATTACAAACTTTACACACACACACACACACACACATATATATATATATATATGTCATTTTAAATTTAAAAAAATAATTTGCAATTATATATAAATCTGTGTGTGTATGTGTGTTTGTGTTAATTTTACTCATAGTTTATAAAATGGACATTTTTGTGAATTTATAAATTTTAATTTAATTTTACCATTCCAAAATTAAAATTAGATATCAGATTGTTAACTTTAGATTTCAAACATATAAATTAGTCAAACTTATTGTTAATACATATGTGTTTATATGTGTCATTATTATTATATATTTTAAAATAAAACTATGGACAACAAAGGCATATATAAAGGGAAAAATGAGTCACTTGCAGTTTAAATCCCAACACCTATATATAGTTATATTAGTCATGTACATAATATGATATGTTGCACTTACACGGTATACACTGGAGATTCGCAACATATGCCAAGTACAAATTTGGTCATTAATGCCAAGTACATAATTTGAAATGTTTCTCTCTCTAAATAAAAAAATCTTCCCTTAATTAATTAAATAAATTTAAAATAGAGAAACAAAAGGTTTCCTTCTCTAAACTAAATTAAACAAGTAACTATTTCTCACACGTACACATAAGAGTATATTTGATATACTCTATTTTATATAAATCTCACGTTAATTAAAATATAAATAATTAAAACATTTTTTAAACAGAATTAAATTAAATAAGATTTTATTTATAACAAATTTAAGATTAGATCTAAAATCTCTTCTGGCTTCATAGGCTTAATAGATCCAAAATATGATTTTTTTTAAATCTGTTTATTTCACCCACTTTCGACTGGCCTGGTTCCTTTAACGGTTTCATAGCTTAATGATTTATATGGTCAAAATTTGCAATGTAAGGGCTAACTGAGTAAAGCCTATCCATTTAGTGGGGTGTCTATAGAATCAGTGTCAAAAGTGGATCTTATTACGTAGTATTAGTACGCAATGATCAACGAAATTTAAGTAACTCCATGACTAGAAGTTTGAAAATTTGAAAATCATCGATCCTCTAATTTCCTTACTTAATCCACTTTTTCCCCATGTGAAAATTGTGATGCATGAAATACTGATTATTTTTTTTTTGAAAAGCTGTAGCTTTTAGTGAAATAATTATGGTACAAAAGTTTACAATTTTCAGTGAAGTTTTTTTGGGAATACTTACATTTTTTATATACTTGTATTTGCATTTTTTCTACAAATACTTCCAACCTAAAACTTAAAAAAAATTGAGATTTTCTAAATATTTTACCAAAGATTAAGTTGTGATTTATTACGTATTTAAATTTTAACATCTTTTTTTAGATGAATATAATTCTATGGATGTTTTGTGGAACATGTTTTTTATTGAGCTGTTCTGAAAATTTTGAACCGTATTTGGCGAATCTTCCTATTGAATCTCAATAGAATGTTGCGATAGCATAAATTGGATGGGGAACTAAACTATCAGGGATAATTTTAGCATGTGATACTTATAATTTTTTGTATTAAATAGAAAAGTTTCATCTAATTTTTTATATCATATATTAGGTATTAATTGTAATTTATCAACAATTTCTTTAAAATGCATAATTGTTTTTTAAATATAAGGCATTCAACTAACTTATATAAATAACCACAATTCAATAACAACACATCTAGCCTAAAATGTTGCTAAAGGCATTCATTCTATCTTAGCAATTATAAACATTTATTTTCAAAAATGAAAACCTCAAAAATTCATATTTATTACAATAAAATCCTAAAAGAAAGGCATGTAGAATAACTCAATTATTCAATATATTTGGACCTAATGGCAGACATAAATGAATAAACAGACAAAATATATAAAACATAAAAAATTTGGTACCTCAATAGATAATGTATGCAAAATAATGCTACAAGCAACAGTGATATTTGTACTCAAGATGCTAAGGTTAATGGACCCAATAAGCTGGCACAGTACAACCATGGTTTCCCTATCCTTTTTGGATGTTATGTTTATCATCATTGACTTCTCTTCTACCTTCCTCACCATAATCTGCATACATTGCCCCGAAATTCAAATATAGTCATATGTATAGATTTTGGTTAATCAACAATGAATCAAATATGGCAAGAAAATTAAACTATACCTCAGTAACATCAATCCTACTCATAATTCTACTGATTTTACCAACACTAGAACTTTGCTTTTTCCGTGCTTTGCTAAATTCTAACTTATTTATCTCCGTTAGAATCTTCTTTTCTTGTTCTTGCATTCAATTGCATCCTTGATTACTGATGCCTTGTCCATCTAAACCCAAACCACAATATTCAAATACACTATCAACTTATCAATGCACAATGTGAAACAATCAATGTTAGAATATACCTTAGTAATATTTGAAACTACACCATGAAGGGCATAGAGTTAGGAATCAAGCTTTGTTCTCTTGTTTCTATTTGTTTCTATATTCGTTTCTTCTATAATTTGGAAAGTAGGGAAGGAGAAGACGTCGATTGGGATATTATCATAAGGGTCGACGCCATGTCGATGCCCCGTCGACGTTATTATGTAGGCATCGTCAATTCATCGATAATGTTGTGTAGATAGTGGTTTTCTTACGACTTACTGACGTTGCATTTATGCTAGGGGTGTAAATGGGTCGAACCGGGCTAAATGAATGTGTGTCTATGTCCTATTTTATAAGAGATTCGAACAAACATGGATCAGACAAGGTTTAAACTCGGAGATTGTTCATACAAGGCGAACAATAGATGGACAATGTACAAAGAATAGAAAAGCATCAGACAATCTCGGACGGACATATTTTCATATATTTTTTCTTATACAAATTCATGTCCTAAATGAGAATCGAACGGACACAGACCGGATGCTTTACAGCTTCAAACTAAGTCAGACATTGGACAGTCGTACAAAATTTACACCCTAGCCGATGCCTTAAGTAATACCATCAGCATGGCATCGGTAATGTCAAGTAAGTAAATAGTAACCTCTTTCCTAATAGAGTTAAAAGTTATGATTCAATCATCTAACAATATTGGTTGTAGACAAGAAGGAGACTTAGACAAGATGCTTTCATCTTCTCCTGACATAATAGCATGGGCTATTGGAAAGAAACATGAGTAATATAACAAAATTAGAAAACCTAATTAAAAAATTTACAACTCTGATGTGATGATAATAACTATATGATGATTACCGATAATATAATAGCCTACAAAAAATTTGATTCAAACAGAAAATGCTATCAAAATAAATATATATACCATCATTTCGATATTCAATAGATAAATAACAAAAGAATCCAAAAAATAATAATTGAAAACATACATACTATAACGACCCGCCTTTTCGATCCTCGAGAGTCGGCGCTTAATACATCCATGGTATTCAAATATCGCACATCCAAGTTCTAGAAAGGAAAATGTTAGGGTACAAAGAAAAAGAATTGGGAAAACAGAATCTCACAGTGGTACGATAACATATAATATAACAAAGATAGTAAATTTTCACTCTAAGACACGCGGTATATCAGAGTTAAAAACGAACCTTATCGGCCTGGACAATTATAACTTCCTGACCTTACGATTGCTGATGGGTATACATAACAACATAACGGAAAATAAAAATACTACGGCAAGTGAACTTCCAACTCTGCTCCATGAGCTCTATGTCCCATAAACGATAACCTGGAAAAACTCGGTTTGACTTGAGCATTATAATAAAATAACACCCGGATTAGTCTGGAAAACCAGCGTGAGAAAAATCAAGAAATACAGAACATATAATAATTCTGTGAGACCATGCCGCTAAACACAGAACGAGTTTTACCTCACAAGAACAACATTCATACATGAAAGAATGGAAACAAAAATAGAACGAAACCCAAACTTTAAAGAATGGGCATAAACAAGATCTAAATCCAAACTTAAAGAATGGACCTAAATAATTAAAAATCGCGGAGAGTGAAAAACACTTTCCAATGTAATTAAGAAAGAATCAATTCAAAGGTTTGAATCAAAAACAAGTAAAAGGAAATTTTCAAACAATGACTAGGAGGGTGGACTCCCTTTACCGAAAGTAACATCTAGACAATATACTAGAGAGGGTCATCTACTCTGCGACTCTCTTGAAAATGGACAAGCCGAACCCCGCCAACCTTACCGAGAATTTAGGTATTTCACATCTCCGCGCACATACAATCGAATCCAATCTATAGTGGATGTGAATATACCTTAATGGGAGCAACTCCACATAGCTTGACGTCCACTTGTGCTTTGGTTTTAGTTATTTCCGACAAAGGATATCAATGCCCAAATGAGCAACAAATTGTAACAACCCAGAATTTCACTCATTCAAATTTGGAATATTTAATTGATTTTAAATATTAAAAAGTTAATTTTATAAGTTAAATAACTTGAATTTCGAATATAGCAATTTATTCGACAGGTAAATAGGCACAAGGAACAAGTTGCAAAAAAATTTAGCCTCAAGGACAACAAGTTTGTTTTTTAGTCTGAAGGACAATTTTTAGTGTAAACTGAAAATGATAGTTACAACTTTCATTCTGTGATTTACACTAAAAAGTATCCTTCAGCCTAAAAAACAAACTTTTTGTCCCTGAAACTAAATTATTCTCTAACTTTTTCTTTGAGCCTAAAACCCTCTTTATTCGATAATTAAATTGTTAAATTTAATATTTGAAATTGTTTAAATAATTGAATCTTGAATTTAATATGAATGAAAATGATTTCGAAAGTTGATTTAAATTCTAATTAAATAAGAATGAAGATAGTAAACTTTTGAATTTGAATTAAAAGTGAATAAACTTGTTTAAATAATAATTCATTTTAATTAACGTGCGAAAATAGCTTTTTGGGACACTATCCTGGACTTCGGCGAAACCAGTTTCATTGGATCCATAATAGTGGATTATATTACACCGTCAAATTTCATGAGGATTGAACGTATCGTTTGGTTGTGCGAGTTCGAAACGCGTAGAAATTAATTAAAGGAATTTTAATTTATATAATTTGATTTTGAAAGTTAACTTCTTAAATGATGAAATTGGCTTCTGATACTAGTTCCATTGTGTTCGGAATAGGGGGATTACATATAGAACGCTAAGCGGCATGTCTCATTTGGAGTTCGAAAATTTAGCGAGTGATTAATGTTTGGAAAATTTTCTATACAAGGCCATAATATTTCACTTTTGCAAAACCCTAGCTCCCTAAATTTCAATAGCCTCCATTTATTTTCTCCAAAGCCCCAAATCCTTTGGCCGACATTGATCGGGACCACCACAGGCCATATTGTCCTTCGACTTCATCTGCAAAAGTGTAAAGTGTGACAGGACAAAGCTAGTCAACGATTGAGATCATCATCGAAGTAGCACCATAGCGTCTTTGTCTATTCAAAGGCACTTGGGTTTTAGCCAATTTCTGGCGGCTGTAGGCGATCGGGAAGGGGGTGGTCGGTGGCGTTAGTGGTAGCGAGGGCGGGGCTATGCACGGCGTAGTCGCGATGGCGAACGGCGATCCACGGTGGTAGCAATCGAAGGAATCGAGGTTGCATTTTTGTTTTCCTAGGTTGTGCATGAGAAAGAGAGAGGGAAAGGTAAAATTTAAGTTTAAATTTAATTAATTTTAAAGTTAATGATAATTTAAATAATCTCAACGTTCATTTATTCATATCTAATTCATACGAGGTTCAAATTGAAACTGACAAGTTGCATTGCGGTCGTATCAATAAATAGTACGTTATGGAGTTGGATTGGATGGATTTGGAGCTAGTAGGACTTTGGGTTAAAATTGAACGCATGTTCAATTCTAATTCAAATCGGAGCATTTTGGCAATTTCTAGAATTTCGATGAGTTAACTCACCTCTCTAGCCCAATTATATTTTTATATAAGCGTGGATAATTTTATTGTTGATTATTTGTTGACTGTTTGGATGATTTACTGTTTTATTAGTTGGTTTGGATATATTCCCGCCCTCGGAGCGGATGAGACAATATTATGTTTCCATGTATGAGCAGATGACCCTTTGTATACGATCCTACCTTGAAGCGGTTGATTTATATTATTTGATTATATACTTTATGTGATGGGCGATAGGTTAGAGGGATCCAACAGGATTCCTCGCACTGTTGATTTTACTTTTCATATATTTTGATATATGATGTTTTGGATGCCATATTTGATGACATTGATATGATTTTCCTTATTTAGTGTTTTAGTAGCACTATGCTTTATTTTTTGTTGCTATTTAAAATACTATAAAATAATGATTTTGATTTAGAAGGGATTTTAAATTGATTTAGAAAGTATATATGTTTTAATAATTTTTAAATTATTAAAACGAATTAATTTATTTTAAACAAATAAAAATGCATGATTTTTTATGTTATTAAATTATAGTTTTGTGAAATTTTTTAAATAGAGATTTTTGAACGGTTTATATTTTTTTTTATAAAAGTGGTATTTTTATAAATAAAGGAATAGATTTATAAATTGGAATTTATAAATATATATAAAATGGATTTGTAATCGATATTTTGTAAATGGATTTGTAATCGATATTTTATAAATGGATTTGTAACCATTATTTTGTGAATAGATTTATAAATGAATTTTATAAATAAATTAGATTTATAAAGGAATATATTTATAAATGGAGCTTTTATAAATATTAGAAAAGGATTTATAAATGGATTTTATAAATAAAAGAGATTTATAAAGAAATTGATTTACAAATGGAATTTTATAAATAAAGAGATTCTATGAAAAGTAGTTTTATAAAATAGAAAAGAGATTTATAAACATGGTTTTAAAAATATAGAAATGATTTATGTTGGGATTTAAATATGGAGTTAATCGTCTTATAAGTGGTTTATCTTTTAAATGAATGTTTTGAAAAGGATATTTTCAAATGATGTTAAATGGTTTTAAAAGTGATTTAAAATGTGTTAAGTGACGAAAATATATATTTCAACATTTATTGTTGTAACAGACATTTTCGGGAAAGTGAGGAAGGCATGGACTATAACACTGTTGTTATAGTAAATGATTTCCGGAAGGAAATGTTTATATAGTATACGGGATTATATATATAATTAATTAATCGAATTCCTATACTAGTGTTTTTGGGTTGTCATAACGATGTTTTACGCAACATTCTTTTTGACCCAATAAATTGTGTTTTGACCTTCCGTTCTGAAATACACGAATTGGTTCTTATGATGGTACTAAAGACTTGGTGGTATAGGAAGCATTTCTTCTTATACTTAAAACCCATTCTGAGGCGTATGAACTCAGGAGTTGTACGATTATAGAAATCTATTTAGTGTGTTTCCAAAATGGTAGTGTTATTAAATATACTTATACCATTGATATAAATATATAGAAATGTTTTCCAAATCTCGAATAGTTGAAGTGGTTTTGAGAAGATATCTTTTATAAAAGATAATTTGAACTAAAAATTTGGAAATTGATTTAATTAATAAAAGATTAATTAAATGGGCCTAGTGACTGCTTATGTGCTAGATTCTAATTGTTGCTTTGATAGTTAAATAACCGACTATCAAATTTGGCCATTTTTGGTTCCTTGACTTGATGTGGGAAATGATTAGTCGTGCACTAAGCATGAAGACAACCGTGTAGGCCTGATTATTGTTTGGTGTTAAGAATGTTCATTCAAGTAGTGCGGTGTGACTATGGTACTCCAATCTACCGGGCTTCCGTCTTGGCTGAAGGATAGCAAGTTGAGAGTTGGAAATGTGATAAGTCCACGAGACTTGGTTTTTGTATGAGGTTGATGGCCTCTTTATCGTTGTTGGTCCAAAGAGACCGGAATCAGATTTATCTGAAAACCACTTCAGACCAACGTACGCATTCGAAAGTGCCAGTTTATGATGATGTCTTTTGAAGACGGAGATCTTCAATGATGTGGGGCTACTTGCCGCTAGACCCGCTGTGTATATTATACATACATACATACATACATATATACATACACACATATATATATATATATATATATATATAGTGGCAGTAGTGCTTTGTTATGAAAATCTTTGATATGCAAGGACTTCTCGCTACTAATCTTAGGGGTAATTCCCGACAAGATGTGGTAGGAGAGTTCCTTCGGTTTGTCTTGTTCCTCAACAACTTATATGGACGAATGCCTGACGTTGCATTTCTAATTACATTGACCGATCTCGACAAACGTATCATCTGTTTGGTAGCGAAGAAGGCAACTTCTCTTAGCTTAACACCCTTTCCTGAGACCTAAGAGCTTAGGAGTTGTTTGTAGAAATCAGTTGTGTGATTATGAATTGGCAATGTGGCATTTAAAGTGGAATGTGCTATGTGAAAGGTAAACGTTACCTCAGGCCTCATCACCTGGTGATGGCTTAAACAGGGTACGCCGTAAGGCTGTGTGGTTCACAACAATTAGGGTATGAGCATCACCCTTCTAGATTACTCTATATATGTCAAGTATGTTGTGTATGCTAAGAGAGCTCTCGGATAGGTTGGTTACGACCGAGGTGATGACATATTCAGTTTCTATCTATGCCATGTCTGAGCGCCAAATAGGGATAGGCCTGTCCTGCCAAATGCAGAGGATTGTTTGTATATCTTTGGTACATTCCACTAGAGATGTACTATATGGAAGGTAGTCCCTTACCTTTCCATTGTATGGAAATCCATTCTCCAATAAGTGCCTGCCATTTTGTTTGTAAACCTATTATGCCATCAAATTTAACCATTGTAACAATTTCGACTATGATTAATATTACTTGTATACTAGATATTAGTATAATATAACAGAATTTGATATGAAATGATTTGGTTATTGTAAGGTAAAAACCCGTCCATGTTTATGTGCGGCGTGATCTTACGAGATACCTTTGTTTTGAACAGTTTTTGATAACATTAAATTCATTTGAGATGTGTTTTCTCACGCTGGTTTATCAGACTGATCCGTGAATTCTTCCCTTTCAATGCTCGGGTCGGACCGAGCATATTTATAGATTTAGATTTCTTAGGAGCTTCAGTAGACGAGCTGGAGGTCTTAAGGTCATATTCACGTATATGTTTATTTTTTTTGCTACATTTTTGTTTAAATTATCAGCATTTGTGAGGACAGGTTGTTATGTAACAACACAGGATTTTTATCGTCCTGAATATGAATATTTATTTTAAATATTCAATAATACGGTCTTCTAATCAAAATAAAATCCCCGTTAAATAACAATTGATAATAATAGATAGTTTTAAACCCAGATAATAATTTGAATTTTTCCATATTTTATTTATAAAATAGAAAGTTGATTTAAAATGGAATTTCTTATATATATTATAACAACCGAATTCATATATAAATTGAAAACAAATTCATAACAAATGAAAATGAATAGGAATATATTATAAATAGAAATGAATATGGCTTATGAACAATATAATGTATTATAAATAGAAAGAGTTTTAAAATTTGGGATTTTCTTATATATATACATATAAGTTCAAGAAAGAAGAATGTAAAATATATATGAACTAAATAAATGTAGTCTATTAAAAACAATATATATAAGGGCAAGTGTAAAAGAAGAAAATATATAAGAAAAGTATATGGTGAGGGAAATGAGAAAAATTATAAAGTCATTTAGAAACATTTTAATAAAGAAAATCTTTTGCAAAATATATTTTAAACGAAAATGTTACTTTTATAAATAAAAATAGAATAGAAATCTTTGTTTCTTTGTATTATACAAATATATGAATATGAAGACTTTAAATTATTTTTATTTCAATACTACTTATTCTCAAAATATAGTGAAAGTAGAGATCATACCAACATGAATCAAATGGAATTAAGGAGGATAACAATTTATACCAAGTTAAAGAAAAAAATAAAAATTTATAGCTGGTCAAAAATTTTGCAAGGAAAAAGTAAAACAAAAGTACAAGTTAAAAACATTTCCTGGTCAAACAAACAAAAGAAGGTGAAGGCTGAAACTTGATTTCAATTCAACTTCATCTCAGCCACAAAGTTTTCAACTCAGCCACCAAAATTTCCTCTCAATCCATCAAAATCCTTGTACAGATCAAAAAACTTCTTCAGCCCCAAAATTCTATAAAAATGCATCATTACATTTTGTAGAAACATGTATATATAGAGAGGGGTATGTGTGTATACTCCAGGCTTTTTCAACACTGTAAATTAAAAACACTGTAAAAAGAAAAGAAAAAAAGAAGGAAATCTTTTGTTCTTATAAAATCAAACGGAGGGCAGTTTATCAAGAATTCAAGTTGTAGTTTTCAAATTGGAAACTTTGAAGAAATCAAAGCATGAACAAGGTGAGAACTTTAAATTTGATTACCAGGAATTGCTTTAATATTCACTGTTATATTAAAGGGTTCAAAACTTATATATGTTATAGTTTAAAAATCTTTATCTCTCAATTTGCTTTGAAATTGCTAACGATGTTAACTGGTGAAATGATCGTTATTGAGTATAGATTGCACTAAAACTAGTTCGCAGTTTGATTTTTCTATATGATATGAGAAATTGCAAGATTATAGTAAGAAATCAAATATTTGGTGATTTTCAACATCTTTAAATCATCGAATCAAGACTATAATCGTGATTGACATATAAAAATAGGATTTTTGGTGAAGATATCATAATTTTAATAGCCTAGATCTCGAGAAATCTTAAGATGATCGAAATTCACAAAAAAAATTAATTTCTGGCAAGATAGTCGATGAGAGAAGGGGCGGCTTGGCCGAGGAGAAGCGTGGCGACATGGCCGAGGGTTTCACCGTGGCAAAATTTTGATTTTTGCTTTGATTTGAGGTCGGGTGGAATTTTTAGGGTTTAAGGGAGTTTTGAAAGAGGTGGACGAACGCGATTTAATCGCGGCAAATGGGGGTGACGAGAAAGTTGTGGTCTTCGACCGTAGGCACCAGAGTGGGCGAGCTTGCCGTTGGCGTAGGCCGCTTAGGTTCGAGTGGTGTGTGGTGGTCGTGGGGCTTCGATTTTCAGTGGGGGTTGCGTTCGACAGTGGGTTGATTCATTCGAATTTGAACAGAGGAGGGTGGAGGTGGAGCTGAGGGGTGGAGAAGATCGAGTTTGGGAAGAGGCTCGTGTTCATGGTTGTTGAAGGGTCGATGAAGGCCGGCATCGACCGTGCACGTGCACGCATGCACCTTTGTGTGCACACCTTGGTTCGTTTGCCTGGAATGGAAAGGTGGGGGAGAAAGATAAGGGTGCCGGAGTTGGGTTACGTCTCGAGGTCGCATGATGGTATGGGTTTCAGGTCGTCGTTTGGGTTCGAGCCGATTTGGATTTATGGTTGTTTGAGTAACGAGCGTGGTTGGATTTTTCTTGGTTTCAGCTGGGATTTGGGGAAGAAGGGTGAACGGGTTTTGGGTAGGTGTAGAGTTTGGGCTTCGGCCCAAAATGTATGTAGGTGGATTTTTTTTAATATTAATTTATATATACATATAGTTAAAACTTTGATATCTATAACTAGTTCTTTTGAAACCCGTTTAACGGTAAATTTTTTGCAATAGTTTGCATCAACAAACACTATGTCATCGTGAAAGTTGTTGTCGTGTTTGAATAAGAAAAATTTATAGAAATTTGAAACGGTTATGAATTTAATTACACGATTTAAACCAATAATGTCACTTAAATCTGTATTACCTATATATTGACATTATTTGCTCAAATAAAAATGGTGATGAGTTAATTCATGTCAATTACGATGATTAAATGTCTGTTTAGCGGAATAAAACATCATTACGCTAATTGTATTCAAATTGGACCCCTATCGGCAGAATAAATCACCGTTCTGCCATTATTACTGAATATGTGTGTTTTTGGGCATTGATTAGTAGAAATAAAATCCTCTTTTGCTATCGTATTTGTATGGACATCTATTTATTATCCTGATAATTATATTGGGCAAATGTGATGTTGAATTGATTGTTAAAAATGGATGGATGTGAATATCTAAATCTGTTGTTATGTATTGTTATGGAATAAATGGTGACTTGATTAAGTACCTTTGGAATTAATAAGCCTCTCTCCAAATTTGGAAGTTGATTTTTGAATCAAGGTTGTTTTAAGGTTAATTATTTTAAGATTTTTAAAAAAGTTATTTGAAAGTATTGGTTCCAAAGTTATTTAATTATTTGAAGTGTTTAAAAGTATATTTTAATTATTAATTAAAGTTATCTTATATTGATTTGATTTTAAGTTGATTATTATTTAAGAATTAATCAGTATTAAAATATTATTATTTTCAAACATAATTTGTTCAATGTTAATATTGTTTTTTTAAATATATATTATATAGTAAACTGTTATAAAAGGGTTTTTCCTAAATTAAACTTGAGAATTAGTATAGAAACTTTATAAGCAGTATTTTGAGGCAACTATTGAAATAAAAGATTTCAGGAAGTAATGGTATAATTTCATAGCGTAATTCGAGGGCAGAGATTGCCTACAGTTTGGGATGTTTTCGTTGGGAAAGCGACGTAACCAATGTGCAAACTGCGATCTATGATTGATTGCATGGTGGAAATCGGGAGGTAGAGATTGCCTAAGTTAAGTTTGAATTTCTCTGGGATAGAGACGTAATCATCAAGCTGCGATCCATGGTCGATACCGAATGGTGCTTTACATATTTATTTTAAAAAGTTTTCAAATATTTTTGAAAGGAATGGTTTGTGAATATACTTATTCTAGTGAGATAAGTATATGGCTATTTTTGATAAAGAGATTTTATTTATTGAAATTAAATTAAATGAGGCATAGTGATTTCAGTGGAAAATGAAATCTTTGTTTGAATGTTTGTTTATTTGATAGTTAAATAACCGACTATTAAATCTTGGCCAAAATATGTAATCCTTCTTAATTTTGGTGGTACAGAATTATTCCCCACTTATCACTGAAGGATTTTAACTCTGGAAATATCTAGAGGAAATGCGAGAATTATATCGTACGGTTACCATCGGGTTGCTATACTCTATGTATAAATTTGTGGATCTTCTAGATAAAATGATACGGAGATCCATCCACTTAAAAGGTTAGTGGGTGATCCCCGATCTTATGTATTGTCAGATTATTTCCTAAAGAACCAGTCTTGAGCATTCCAGAAATCGACGAATGGTTTTTGGAGCACCCAGGAAATGGAGAGTGTACTCGTAAGTGATGACTCGGAACCCATGAATTACTCCAAAACCATATATGGCTAAATGGACGAGATGCGTTATAATTTGGGATGTTGAAATTCATATGTGGTTCCGTGACTCGTTGGAGTATGGGATCTGTGTGAGATTCTAAAATCTATTGACATGTGGGAATCTATATGTGATTTCGAGGCCATTGTGGTGTGGGAATCCATATGGGATTCCGTGATCTATTTTTGGAGCGGTGCGTGAGCTAAAACGCCTGACACAGCCTCATCAACGGAAATGACTAAAGCCAGAGATAGGAAGCATGGCCAGAAGGGTTGGCAAACCCATAGGGTGTATTCTGCACCTTTTCTAGCAATACAGATATCTTTGGTTATTTTTGGGCATGCCAGAGCAATGCACTCAGTCTTAGCAAGACCAGTTATGTTTTTGCTATAATACCCCGGCTAGGCGGGTATGATGCTTCGGAAGGATAACTCTGATCCTTGTGCAGCAGGACCGTTCTCGAAGTACTGAGGGCACCTCCATGGAAATCCTATACAACTAGCGAACGAGCCATATCGAATTTTGATTTTATGACTAGTATCATTGTGATGTACACAGCACATGCATCACAGCTACTTGTTATTATTACTTTGGCGATTAGACACTATTATAATATCAGATGATTTTCTATAAAAGAGTTTTTGTTATCGTAAGGTAATAACCCGTCCGTGTTTATGTGCGGAATGGTCTTACGAGATGCCTTTGATTTTAAAGGATTTTACAAGTTAACATCAATAAAATTCCTTATGGTTTAAATTCTCACTCTGTTTTACCAGACTGACCCGCGCATGGTTTTTCCTAAATGTTCGTGTCAAAGCGAGCATATTTTCCAGGTTTAGATGGATACTTGGAGCTTCAGGAGAGGAGGTAGAGGCCAGAGTCGTATTCACGTAGAAGATTATATTTCCATTGCATTTTAGTTGTGTTTATCAGCAGTTGTGAGAGCAGGTTGTTATAACTGTCCGTGTTGAATAGGTTAGTATACTTTGATTGATATTTGTATATGTATAAGTTACAGTTTTGTTTTGTGTAAAGACTTGTTCTATACTATAGATTATTAGTTTCCGCTGTGAGATTCTGTGTTGTTTGGTTTTCTTTCTATCTTCTTTCTACTTTCTTTTTATTAACTATCCGCCTTCCCATGCAATTTGGGATGGATAAGTGTTGTAAATTGTCAATTTAAACTGTACGAAAAAGTGGGTCGGGACATTGCGGTATCAGAGCTTAGGTTGAGCGAATACGTAGGCTTTGGTGGGGTTACTCATTAGAGATAGTGTCAGTAGTACCCTAAAATGAGTTTGAGTGTGTGTGTGTGTGTGTCTATATATATACACACAAGAGTGCGTATTTGTTAGTGATATAAAATGTTTTATATTGTGTTAATTGATCTGTTGAGTGGCATAAGGGTTCTGGTCAATACGAGTAGCTAACGTTATTGATAGGGATCTCTAAACACTTGAACAAGGACAACTGACATAATATTGTTTTAAGTGGGTAAATGAAATAATTTTACCTAGGATATATTTTATATGTATAAAAGGCAATGATTTTCAAAATATATAGTATTTTGAGGTATTGTTTGATAAGTGATGATAATATTCTATAAGGGGTGGGCACGGTCGGTTAACCGACTAAATCGGTTAATATTTTCGGTTAACCGAAAATATTACACGGTTCGGTTAACCGGTGGTCGGTTAAGGTAGTCATCAAACTACCGACCGAACCGGTTAATTTAAACCGCGGTTAACCGGTTAATCGATTAACTTAAACGGTTAACCGTTGACTGGTTAATCGATTAACTTAACCGGTTAACCAACCAAGTTATTGAACATCTGCAACCCTGTACATGTTGAATCCATATAGGTTTCATACTACCGGCATTACAGTTTATATACATCATTGTATTAAGTCATAAACTATAAAATGAAAACTAAAAACCCATATCACATCATTATATCATTATGGTAACCAACCATTATAGCAAAGCCAAATCGCAGCAGCATTATAGCAATATCATTACACAAATACAGTTTGCACAATACGATATATCACAATTCAAAGTTTTAAAACCAAAAGTCCAAACATAAACAGGAATGCATTAATGTAACTACAATAAAGGGTCAAAATCAAATAATATAAAATTACTAGAATTGACTGCAAAAAATATTGCGACTTCAGTCTCCAATCTCCAAGTTCCTATCCCAAGGTAAAAGAATACAAGTTAGCCGAACTGAAATGAAGCATTGGCATATGAAACCTGATGAGTAAATCAAACCATATTCTATTGAACTACCCTCAATCTATCTGAGTTAACACTGCATGACACATGTTGCTGGATAACTTTTTAATATATGGACCATTATGCAAACAGCAGATAGATGATAACCTGGTATGCTTTTTCCTCCCCACATGAAATTACAAAGAAAATTAATCATAGTAGACATTGATTTATCAAAGAAAATGTTTAGTTCACAGTAAACATTTGCATATGAACTCTTAGCACACATCAAAGAAAATAACTCATAGAAGATAACTTAATGTTCATAGTAAATTCATAAAAATGACCATTGTTTAATGTTCATAGTAAACTCATGTTCACAGTAAACATAAAAGAAAATGATTAAATTCATAAAAATGACTCATAATAGACATTTGTTCAGTGTTCACAGCAAATGACTAAATTCATAAAGATAAAAGCATATGAACTAAGAGCAAATGAACTAAACTGGTAAATGAATGCATAATATACATATCATGTGCATGCTTAGAGAAAATGAACTGAACCGATATTACATTTTTACAGTTCGGTAACTTCAAGTTATGTCTTTGTGAACTAAGCTTAGTTTATGTCTTTATTTATAGTGCATAATATATATCTTTATGAACTAAGAGTGCATGAAAATAAACTGAATAGTTTACATAAAAATGAAAATATAGATAACTATATATTAGCTTAAGAGAGTTCCACAAGAGAGGAACTCTCTTCACATGAGAGGAACTTAAGGGGAAAAAGGTACGAATATAGTTTCAAATTAGTTTACTTCTCCTCGGTTATTTGCGTTCACTGAATATTATAGATCATAAATTTTGGACATGAATGAAGACTGGGTTGCCACATTTGTTACATTATATTCATAGCGACTGAAATATTGTATGTTTAGAGTCTACAGTTATAAATCTGAGAGTTTTTTTTTACTTAAACAATGAATCTAGACTAGTCAATCTCATCACAAATGGATATATAATACATATCAGTTGCTTAATATAGTTTAACTTACAGTTGGATATATAGTTTAATACATATCATTTTAACTCGCAACTGCATAGAAGATCAAAGCTATACTAAAACCCCAGTGTGTATATATATATATATATATATGATAACAATATGACTTATTTGATAAACTCATAAAACCAACAAAGTAACAATTGTTCTTTTTGGAAAAATTCATGTACTTTTTCATATTAAAAAAATCTGGTCTATATGACTAGAAAGGTTTTGTATCAAATTATCTGTAGATTTATTTCAGGTAAATTACACATAATAGAATATTTAGGCATGTCATATGTAAAATTGAAACTAGATTACATATTTATAAATGTACTCATATAAATAAATGAATAATATCAAATTACCTAAAAGTTCATGTAACATCAAAGTTACAAAAACTGAACTATTTAGCATAGACTGTTGTGTTGATAGTTCAGTTTTTGTAACTTTAGCAATCAATTTTAGTTGCAATTTTTGTTATCAACACAATTTAGCAATCAACCCAGATGCAATAAAAGTTCCAACAGAAATTATAGAGGCTGTTATATAAAAAATGCATGGTGGAATAATGCAAGTTCCAACTGTATGTAGATAAGATGATACCACCTCATGCTGTTAATGACCTTAGATGCATCAACCCGGAAGTAAGGTTAGTTATTGTATTCAATACCTTACAGGAATCGTCATTAATTTGATTATTTTAGTGTAAAATGTGAGTACAAACATACAATAGAGTATGGATCAGTGTATGCATGTGTAAATGGATGCAGGGTGAACAAAGAAGGAAGAAGTGCGGGAGTGTTTGACTAATTCTGCTAGATTTTTCTGCCATAATGATAATACTACAAAAATCAGCAATTATAATGGATCCCCTACCCCAAATTCCTACAGGACTACAAAGACATGTTTTTCAGAGTCATGGGACAAAAATACTCCAAATGCTGTCGGGTGACAGGAGATATAAAGATGGCTCAAAGTTATAAAAAATTAGTTTATACGTAATGTATAATAAACAGATAACTAAAAAGATCAGTTCATATGAACTAAACATGTACTGAATATTAAAAATAAAACAGATATAACAGATAAAAATAATATGTGTATCTTGTTTAAGCATATACGAATTAGACACAGTAAAAATTAATTAAACAGATAAAGCCTATTAATAAACAAAATAAATCATACTCATGTTCTTCCTGCTCATGCTAGCATTCGCCATTGCTCAAATCATCATTCTAGATAGTAAGGAACGAAGATAAAGGCAGAGGAGGATCGATTTGAATTTGGATTTGAATGCTTAGCTGAGGCAACAAATTTTGAAGATTCGTTTATTTATTTTGGGAACGAACGAGTGGATGATTTTGTGAAATGCGGCTGGCAGAGGAGGGAGGCACGATTAGGATTAAGGAATAGGTGGGCCGGGTTGCGAATAGAATTGGGTGGATTTGATTTTGGGCTATTAAATAGTTTCGGTTAACCGAACCGTTCATGATCGGTTAACATCGGTCGGTTAACCGAAAGTTCGGTTAACCGAATTTGTCGGTTAAATCGGTTCGGTTTAGATCGGTTAAGTCGGTTAACTCGGTTAAATGCCCACCCCTATATTCTATCATTATCATCTAGGATTTGATTGGTCATAACCATCTAGTGCTGAGTATCCTTTATGGCCTGTCCATCTGATTTGAATCTTCCCTTAGAAAAACCTGGGTCTTGTATAGGAGTTTTGGAAAGTTTGATTTTGAGTAAATTATGTTTACTAAAAGAGATTTAAAATATTTTAAAATAAATATTTTAGGAAGATTTTTCATATATAAAAGCTAATTTTATAATAATTGATTTATAAAAAGAGATATTTGAGAATTTAAAACTCTAGTAATTTTGGAAAACTATTTTAAACAAATTTTTGAGGGAAAATGATTATGGTATTACTTTAAGTAATTTTTTTAATGGTAGTAATTTAAAAGAAGAGTTATTGGAAGTATGTACCTATATGTACTCTTTAGTATATGTTAATTCCTGTAAACCTTAGGATCTCATTCTTAGGTTCTTGTAAATTGATTATAGAGGACTCGTAGTGTCGTTCGAGGAGAGCGAATGAAGATTAGGCAGTATTTCAATAGAGACGTGGCCAGAGAGATCATGGAACCTCTTGACCAGCCATCGCTGTACGAGGATGAGTCCGAGGTAGAAGAAGAGGAATATGAGATAGAAGAGGAGCCTGAATCAGAAAACGATGATGCTATTATTTAGGAAATGGGCGAGATTATTAGCAAGCCACTTGCAGATTGGGATAACCTTCTGAGGGATGACTTATGGCCTAGAGCAGAGATGTTAGTGCCTAGAGAACCAAGACCGGAGATTGTATGAATTCTGGACAATGATGCTGAGACTAGGGAGATGAAAGGGCCGAAAGTGGAGTACTCTGATGGAGAGAGTCCACTTTGAGATGTTAGCTTGGGTTGGGATAGTTTCTCTTAGGATGTACACCTTATTGAACCTATTAGTAGCCCTTAGACGTCATGGATGTGTGTTTGGATTGTAAATTAATAAAGTATCTTAGCAGACGCTTTGGTATGGGTATATATATATGTATAACTGGCTAGTGGTTATAGATATCTCCTGGATATGTGTATATGTATATGGTGACTGTAGTTGTAAAAGTATCTTAGTAGATACTTTGTAAGAATGATATTTTGGATGAATATTGTAAGGACCCGATTCTTCGACTTCCGAATATCGACATCAATACGTCCACTGTATCGATGTCCGAGCCATCGAATGTCGGAAAACCGAATACTTAGGGTTTAAGAAAGAAGAGGTAGAAGAAAAGATAGAAGAAAAAGAAAGAAGAAGAACAGAAAACACAGAAACAGAAACAATATCAGAATCTCACATATCGCAGCGGAACAATATATATATATTAGATAATCACTAGCCTTTTAAAACAAAGAACTATATCAGTTTATACATACATCAATCAGAGTCAATATACAACTCAATACAACAATGGACAGTTATATAAACTTGTCATCATACAGAATACACAGTGGAATAATACATAGTATAAGTGATACGTTTCGCCATCCAGCTTGCTTCCACAGCTCCAGAATATCCAGAATATCCTGATAACATAACTCTAGACTGCCCGTGTGGAAATTGGTGGGCACCCAGAGTTTAGGAAGGAAACAATAAACTCCAGGTCAGTCATGGTGACTGGTGTGAGAACTTAAAACAGTTTATCTTTAAAGCAAACAACCGGAAGATTTTAAAGTCAATTTCGCAATGCTTTTGGAAAATGAAACTACCATAAGCCCTCCCGCCACACACACACAATGCAAACGCAGAATTGGAGGAGATTTCTTCTTATGATAGTCAAAGATGCTTACTATGCAAAATCAAATCTTTTTGATATTATTTTTAGTGCATAGTGTAGAAAACATTTCGAAAGTAGAATATAAATCTTAGCCAGCATAGGCATTCCGCACTTATGCCTACTATAGCTACCATGTTCAATAGCAGGTTACCTCCACATTCCATGGCAGGTAATACAACTAAAACCGTACAAGTATCGTATTGTTTCTTTGGATTTCCAACAAATGGTCAGGCCAAGGAACTTCCCATTGCCACATAGGTACGCCTCTGGAAAGACGACCCGAGAAATAACCTAACATTACGGTTAGATCTCTGCCAACACAAGGCCGGGTTACCTCTGTAAAAATAGGTAACTACTGACACGCGTATGCCATCCCCCGATCGTAACCGATCTTCTCGAGGATCCTCGATTTCCAACAACCACATAAGAATAATAATGCAGCAACAACATAGGTTAAGTATCTGGGCTCCATACCATGATACCACCTCTATCCAGAAGGAATGACATACACTAAGGGGCGCTACTCCCTAGAACCTTGCCGCATCCTTCATGTTTTAACCATTTCTGGGGTGTGAGGTCCAACGAAGTCTCGTCCACAAAGCTACGCTTTTCACAAAGCCATGCTTTGGGTCAAACGAATGATCAAAGTAATGATCACGAAGATAAATGATCAAACAAATGATCATATCACAAATGATCAAACAATGATCATTTCACAGCAACACTCAGCATGCCACGTTACCAAATTGGGAGTATATTGCTGATAACCTTCAACTACATAACCTCTGAGCTCGTACGTCTCAGAGAAGGGTGTTAAGCTAAGAGAATAAATTCTCCGCCACCAACAGAAATGTATTTGAAAGAAATCAGCTTTATATCTCAATTTATAATGTCAGACATACAATCCATACAAGTCTGTTCCGGGATCGAACAGAAACGAAGGCACTTCTCACGAAGCCCTTGCAAATCCGGATAATTTTCTAATCACGTCCGGACTTCCCGTCACTAAGGGTGATAAAACCTCCATATCGGAGATCAGCCGATGTAGAGTAACTCGACGGTAATCCTTCCGTTTTCAAAAATATCCGGTCTTCAACACCGGTCATCAAATGCAATCCATTACGACGTATCACATATTCGGAATGGGTTATACGACCCAAAGGTCCTTTCCCGACTAACCCGAATAGTGAGCGCAATATTTTGAAAATAAGTGTGGCATTCAAATTCAAGCAAATCACAACAAATACCCATTCAAGGTAATTATTGATAGTCGGTTATTTAACTATCAATAAAGATGCGCAACATCATCAGATTCCAAATAATTTCCCAAATTATTTATCTTCCAAAAATATCTTTACAAGATATATAATTTCCACACTTCAAAAATAAATCGATATATATTTTTAAACAGATTCCCTTTTATAAATTCCATAGTGAATTTATATTTCAAATATCTACTGATATACGATTTTCAATCGATTTCAAAAATTCACTTTCAATTTATCCTTACAAAGATAAATTCTCAAAAACGTTTTATTTCATTTTGGAAAACATTTCCATACTTATTTAATAATAAGTAATTCACAAATCTATTTATTTTCAACATTTGAAAATATTCGATATACTTAAATCAAAATTAAGTATATATTTCATTCTTTAAGGAAATCATTTACTATAACAACATCTATTTGAGTCAAAACGAATGTTACGTAAAACATCGTTACGACGACCCAAATTCACTAGTATAGGGATTCAGAATTAAGAAAGATATGTAAATCCCAATACTATATAAAACATTTCCTTTCGAAAATCATTTACTATAACAACAGTGTTATAGTCCACCATTTCCTTCTTCCTCGAAAACGTCTATTTCAACAATGAATGTTGAAATCTATGATTTCGATATTCAATATATTTTAAAACATCGTTAAAACAATTAACTTCATTTTTAATGTCACCTCCCCAAAACATATCCATTTTACTTAATAATATATTCACTGTCCAAAATCGTGAATATACTTCACTAACCAAATTTCAATATTTTCTACACATTTTATTTCAAGAATTATCCACTATCCAAAATTGTGGATGAATTTCCCTTAATAACCTTCTATATTAAATTCATCAAATTTGATTGATTTTCGGATCTATAAAACAACGTTTATAAATTCTATTTCTATTTTATAACAACTTCGATTTATAAATCTCCTTTAATGACCAATTCAGTTTATAACTCAATATATATACCAAAAGTCCATATTATAAGTTAAATACTTATAATTCATTTATTTAAAAAATCGTTCCTTTAAAACTTCACAAATTTTAAATCTTATTACTTATAAGATTTCATTTATAACCTTATTTTCAACAATAACCGAACTACTTTTATAATTCCATTGTTTTGATTTATAAATATCAATTTTATAAATCTCATCTATGAACCATTCATACTTATTCAAAAATCTCAATTAAAATGCCGAAATCCAATTTATAAGTTAATTACTTATAAATCTTTTTGTTTACAAAATCTATTCATTTTGTAACTTCACAATTTATAAATATAAAATTTCGTTCACTTATGAAATCCATTTATACTTCATTTTAACACTTATAAAACTTGTTTGATAATCCCAATATTTTAAATTTATAAATATCAAGTTTGTACATCTTTTATATTCATCGTTTTTAATAATTCAAAAATCCCAATTCAAACCATTTTATAAATTACTTTACCATTTATTTCAAAAATCACCTTTCGGTTATATTTCACAAAAATCATAATTTTTATAACTTAAAAATTGGAACGTTTATTTATTTAAAATAAATCAATTCAAAAATTAAATAAAACGTATACTTTCAAAAATCACTTTAAAAATCTCTTTTTAAAATCAACATCGTCATTTTTAAATTTCAAAAATGGATCCGATGATGCAACACACAAATTAGTCAATCACGACAACAAACATCATATATCATCATATGATAACAGAATATACAACAAATATCTGTAAATAAATCATTACAGTTGAGGAATCCAGTTGGATCCCTCCAACCTGTTTCCCTGCATCCACAGATGTTAGCACAATACCAATTCCACTTCGAGGTGGAATATCGCAGTATATGGGATTTATAAAAATATCAATCCGCTATTATGCGGCGCAATAGGGTCTCATCCGCTATACAATGCGGGAAATCATAACTGCAATATATACATATGCCAATATATATATTGCTATATATATAGATATATCCTACTATATCTAATATCACAACCAAACAGCAATCAATAACTGCAATTCCAATTTTCAATTTGAGTGAGAAGCTCTCACCTTAGATTTTAAATTTGCAGTCCATTTTCCATTCCAATTTGTTTTTCTCCATTTATAGACCTTGTAAAACATTATATATGATTTATTAATATTCGAATCGATCGAACCAATTAATTGCCGTTTAATAGATTTACTGTTAATAGATGATTTAATTTAAACAAATGATTAAATTTTAAACAAATTTCCCTTTTTAAAATCTTTTAGTAACTAATAAGTTAAGTAACAAATAAATCACCTTAAGACATATATTTTCTTTGTTTTTTTCCTTTTAACAGTAGATTAAAAATTTAGAGATGTATATTTATTTTATATTCTACATATACTATTATAGATTTACAATCTAATTTTTTTACACAAATTCATATATATAAACTTAAACTCTGGAATTTTGAAAACTAGACAGTAACATACTTTACCGAAAAAAACAAAAATACTGGGTTATACATATATTTATATCAATATTATACTCCTTTACTGTAAATCAAGAATTCAATCTATTTATGTATATATATATATATATATTCAGTTTTAAACATGATACAAACGGTATATAGCTTAATTATCAAATATAAACCTTTATTAACAAATTTGCATGAAAAATCAAAGACAACGTATACCTGCTCTCGAATTCGAAATCAGACTATCCCTTGACTCGAGATCGCAGCCACCAACAGAAATATCGTGACCCCGAGCTCGAGCTTCACCCTCACTAACATCAAAGCAAACCCTAGCTGCTTCCTTAAATCGAACGCCATCAATCGCTCGCGAACGATTAGCAGCCGCGAACCACAAACGTGAAGACCACGACCATCGATAATCATCCTGCCGAAGACCATGTGACTGCCGCGATTGCCAACGTCGAACCCAACCCAAATCGCGACATCACCACCGAACTCGAAACTCTCGCCAGTATCTGTCACCAGAACGCGACTTCAAGAACGACGTTGAACCCTCCTCCGGTGCCTCGTGCGATTACAAGAAATCTGACCCACTCGCGAATGCCCTAGGTTTTGATTTTCGAACGGAAGCATTTCGTTTGTTTTTTTTTCTTTTGATTCAGTCTGATTTCGTGAATTTTGAAGAAGGGAAATAAGGAAATTCGAACGCGCGGCCATTGATTTGTATTCTATTTCTTTCATTCGTTTTGAACGAGGGATAGTTCCGTTTTCTTTTTATTTAAACGAGAGGAACAAACGTACGCGTTATCAGCTGGAAAGGGGGAACAAGACTTGACGTTTGCGTGCTTTACTCAACTTGCTACAAAATTCTGAAAAGCAAAAGATGATGTGAAGAAAAATACAGCTGAGGTTGATTAATATAATTATTCAATTTAAATTCAAATTCAAACCGTTCAATAAATGCAACTCAAAATCTTGACCTCCTATCGAGGCGTGCCGCAAGGCGTTCGTAATGTTATACGCCTATTCCGAACGCAATGGAAAAGGTTCCGAGTCCAAATTCGATCGTATGGAGAAAATAGCTTTTTGGACCAGTTATTAAATTAAACTTCGATAAAAAATTTAGCGCGTTTGCTTATCGTACGGCCAAACGATCACTCCAAACATTACGAAAATCGAAATCCGATAATAATACAATATTACGGATCCAATGGAACTAGTTTCGTCGAATTCCGAGACTGTGCCCCGGAATGCTATTTTTAAATTCAATTCAAATGATAGAATTTCAAAACTGAACGAAACAGTTTCAAATGCAATTCCGAAACTTTTATTATCTTCAGTATAACCAATATGAATTCTCTAAGCCTTGAAAAATATTTTTAATTAGCTCAAAACCGAAGATTCAAATTTTTACCCAGTTTCAATAATTAAAGTCAATAATTTAATCGCCAAATTCCTTCAAATAATTGAATTTCAAATTAAATTATCATTCGAATATTTAAACTCAATTAAATATTCACATTTCAAATGTCAAAAATTCAGGGTCGTTACAAATATACACGATTGAACTTTTGTGATATGGTTGTTTATTAATTCGTTAATAAATTAAATTTGGTTAGTTAAATTTACTAGCCTGTTTACGGCAATTTCGAGGATGAAATTCTTTTAAAGGGGGAGGAATGTAACAACCTGGGATTTTTATCGTCTTGAATATGAATATTTATTTTTAATATTCAATAATACGATATTTTGATCAAAATAAAATCCCTGTTAAATAACAATTGATGATAATAGATAGTTTTAAACCAAGATAATAATTTGAATTTTTCCAGATTTTATTTATAAAATAGAAAATTGATTTAAAATGGAATTTCTTATATATATATTATAACAACAGAATTCATATATAAATTGAAAAAAAATTCATAACAAATGAAAATGAATAGGAATATATTATAAATAGAAATGAACATGGAACAATTTAATGTATTATAAATAGAAAGATTTTTAAAATTTGGGATTTTCTTATATATATATATATAAGTTCAAGAAAGAAGAATGTAAAATATATATGAACTAAATAAATGTAGTCTATTAAAAACAATATATATGAGGGTAAGTGTAAAAGAAGAAAATATATAAGAAAAGTATATGGTGATGGAAATGAGAAAATTTATAAAGTCATTTAGAAACATTTTAATAAAGAAAATCTTTTGCGAAATATATTTTAAACGAAAATGTTACTTTTATACATAAAAATAGAATAGCAAACTTTGTTTCTTTGTATTATACAAATATATGAATATGAAGACTTTAAATTATTTTTATTTCAATACTACTTATTCTTAAAATATAGTGAAAGTAGAGATCATACCAACATGGATCAAATGGAATTAAGGAGGATAACAATTTATACCAAGTCAAAGAACAAAATAAAAACCTACAACAGGTCAAAAATTTTGCAAGGAAAAGTAAAACAAAAGTACAAGTTAAAAACATTTCCTGGTCAAACAAACAAAAGAATGTGAAGGCTGAAACTTGATTTCAATTCAACTTCATCTCAGCCACAAAGTTTTCAACTCAGCCACCAAAATTTCCTATCAATTTATTAAAATTCTTGTACAGATCAAAAATCTTCTTGAGCCCAAAATTTCTATAAAAATGCATCATTACATTTTATAGAAACGTGTATATATAGAGAGGGGTATGTGTGTATATTTTAGGCTTCTTCGATACTGTAAATTAAAAACACTGTAAAAAGAAAAGAAAAAAAGAAGAAGGAAATCTTTTGTTCTTATAAAATCAAAAGGAGGGTAGTTTATCAAAAATTCAAGTTGTAGTTTTCAAATTGGAAACTTTGAAGAAATCAAAGCATGATCAAGGTGAGAACTTTAAATTTGATTACCAGGAATTGCTTTAATATTCACTGTTATATTACAGGGATCAAAACTTATATATGTTATTGTTTAAAAATCTTTATCTCTCAATTCGCTTTGAAATTCCTGATGATGTTAACTGATGAAATGATCGTTATTGAGTATAAATTGCACTGAAAATAGTTTGAAGTTTGATTTTTCTATATGTTGTGAGAAATTGCAAGATTATAGTAAGCAATCAAATATTTGGTGATTTTCAACATCTTTAAATCATCGAATCAAGATTATAATCGTGATTGACATAGAAAAATAGGATTTTTAGTGAAGGTATCATAATTTTTAATAGCCTAGATCTTGAGAAATCATGAGATGATCGAAATTCACAAATAAAATAATTTCTAGCAAGATAGGCGACGAGAGAAGGGGCGGCTTGGCTGAGGAGAAGCGTGGCGACATGGCCGAGGGTTTCACCATGGCAAAATTTTGATTTTTGCTTTGATTTGAGGTCGAGTGGAATTTTTAGGGTTTAAGGGAGTTTTGAAAGAGGTGGACGAACGCGATTTAATCACGCCAAATGGAGGTGACGAGGAAGTTGTGGTTTTCGACCGTAGGCACCGGAGTGGGCGAGCTTGCCGTTGGCGTAGGCGGCTTAAGTTCTAGTGGTGTGTAGTGGTCGTGGGACTTCAATTTTCAGTGGGGGTTGTGTTCGATAGTGGGTTGATTCGTTCGAATTTGAACAGAGGAGGGTGGAGGTGGAGCTGAGGGGTAGAGTAGGTCGAATTTTGGAAGAGGCTCGTGTTCATGGTCATTGAAGGGTCGATGAAGGCCGGCATCGACCGTGCACGTGTGCACCTTTGTGTGCACACCTTGGTTCGTTTGCCTGGAATAGAAAGGTGGGGGAGAAAGATGAGGGTGCTGGAGTTGGTTTAGGTCTCGAGGTCACATGATGGTATGGGTTTCAGGTTGCCGTTTGGGTTCAAGCCGATTTGGATTTGGGGTTGTTTGAGCAACGAGCGTGGTTGGATTTTTCTTGGTTTCAGCTGGGATTTGGGGAAGAAGGGTGAACGGGTTTTGGGTAGGTGTAGAGTTTGGGCTTCGGCCCGAAAAGTATGTAGGTGGATTTTTTTTAATACTAATTTATATATACATATAGTTAAAACTTTGAATTTCTATAACTAGTTCTTTTGAAACCCGTTTAACGCAAAACTTTTTGCAATAGTTCGCATCGACGAACACCTTGTCGTCGTGAATGTTGTTGTCGCGTTTGAATAAGTAAAATTTATAGCAATTTGAAACGGTCAGGAATTTAATTACACGATTTAAACAAATAACGTCGCTTAAATCTATATTACCTATATATTGACGTTATTTGCTCAAATAAAAATAGTGATGAGTTAATTCAAGTCAATTACGACGATTAAATGTCTGTTTAGCTGAATAAAACACCGTTCCGCTAATTGTATTCAAATTGGACCACTATTGGCAGAATAAATCACCGTTCTGCCATTATTACTGAATATGTGTGTTTCATAGCGTAATTCGAGGGCAGAGATTGCCTACAGTTTGGGATGTTTTCGCTGGGATGGTGACGTAACCATTGTACAAACCGCGATCTTTGATTGATTACATGGCGGAAATCGGGAGGCGGAGGTTGCCTAAGTTAAGTTTGGATTTCTCTGGGATAGAGACGTAATCATCGAGCTGCGATCCATGGTCGATACCGAATGGTGCTTCCCATATTTATTTTAAAAAAATTTCAAATACTTTTGAAAGAAATGGTTTGTGAATATACTTATTCCAGTGAGATAAGTATATGGCTGTTTTTGATAAAGAGATTTTATTTATTGAAATTAAATTAAATGAGGCTTAGTGATTTCAGTGCAAAATGAAATCTTTGTTTGAATGTTTGTTTAATTGATAGTTAAATAACCGACTATCAAATCTCGGCCAAAATATGTAATCCTTCTTAATTTTGGTGGTACGGAATTATTTCGTACTTAACACCGAAGGATTTTAACTTTGGAAATATCTAGAGGAAATGCGAGAATTATATGGTCCGGTTACCATCGGGTTGCTATACTGTACGTACAAACTTGTGGATCTTCTAAGACAAATGATAAGGAGATCCGTCCACTTAAATGGTTAGGAGGTGATCCCCGATCTTATGTATTGTCAGATTATTTCCTAAAGAACCGGTCTTGAGCATTCCGAAAATTGACGAATGGTTTTTGGAGCACCCAAGAAATGGAGAGTGTACTCGTAAGAGATGACTCGAAACCCATGACCTACTCCGAAACCATATATGGTTAAATGGAGTAGATGCGTTATAATTTGGGATGTTGAAATCCATATGTGGTTCCGTGACTCGTTGGAGTATGAGAATTTGTGTGAGATTCCAAGATCTGGTGAGATGTGGGAATCTGTATGTGATTCCGAGGCTATTGTGGTGTGAGAATCCATATGGGATTCCATGATCTATTTTTGGAGCGGTGCATGAGCTGGAATGCCGGACCCAGCCTCATCAGCGGAGATGAATAAAACCAGAGATAAGAGGCATGGCCAGTAGGGTTAGCAAACCCATAGGGTGTATTCGGCTCCTTTTCTAACAATACAGATATCTTCGGTTATTTTTGGGCATGCCGGAGCGATGCACTCGGTCTTAGCAAGACCAGTTATGTTTTTCCTATGATACCGTGGCTAGACGGGTATGATGCTTCGGAAGGATAACTCTAATCCTTGTGCAGGAGGACCGTTCTCGAAGTACTAAGGGCACCTCCATGGAAATCCTACACCATTAGCGAACGAGCCTTATCGAATTGTGATTTTATGACTAGTATCGTTGTGATGTACACAGCACATGCATCATAGCTACTTGTTATTACTACTTTGGCGATTAGACACTATTATAATATCAGATGATTTTCTATAAAAGAGTTTTTGTTATCTTAAGGTAATAATCCATCTGTTTTTATGTGCGGAATGGTCTTACGAGATGCCTTTGATTTTAAAGGATTTTACAAGTTAACATCAATAAAATTCCTTATGGTTTAAATTCTTACGCTGGTTTTACCAGACTGACCCGGGCATGGTTTTTCCTAAATGCTCGGGTCAGAGCGAGCATATTTCCAGGTTTAGATGGATAATTGGAGCTTCAGGAGAGGAGTTGGAGGCTAGAGACGTATTCACGTAGAAGATTATATTTCTGTTGCATTTTAGTTGTGTTTATCAGCAGTTGTGAGGGCAGGTTGTTATAACTGTCCATGCTGAATAGGTTAGTATACTCTGATTGATATATGTATATGTATAAGTTACAGTTTTGTTTTGTGTAAAGATTTGTTCTATACTATAGATTATTCGTTTCCGCTGTGAGATTCTGTGTTGTTTGGTTTTCTTTCTATCTTCTTTCTATCTTCTTTCTACTTTCTTTTCTTAACTATCTGACTTCCCGTGCAATTTGGGCTGGACAAGTGTGGTAAATTGTCAGTTTCAACTGTACGGAAAAGTGGGTCGTGACATGTTATAACTGTCCAGGCTGATGATTAGTGATTTGTTGTTATACTCTGACGGATGTATTTATATTACATTTTTTCTTTTGTAAAGATCATTGATATTATATTATATGTTGTTCCGCTGCAATCGTGAGATTCTGTGTTGGTTTAGTTTCTTCTTCTCTACTTCTTCTCTTCTCTTTTTCTTTCTTCTTTCTTTCTCGTAAATATCCCTTTTTCCGCTCAATTTGGATTGGACATGCGTGGTTTATTGTCAGCTTGAATTATGCGGATTTGAGGGGTTGTTACAGCTGATACCAGAGCGTAAGGTTAAGCGAGAGGCTTGGCTTTGATGGGGCAACTCAATAAGAGATAAGGTACTGAAACAGCTTATTATGGGTTTCGAGTGTGTGTGTGTATGAGCGCGTATTTGTTAGTGATTATAAAAATGTTTTATATTGTGTTAATTTATCTGTTGAGTGGCTTATGAACTCCGATCAGTACGTTGGATGCCACGATATTGATAGGGTTTTCTAAACACTCAAACAAGGTAAACCGACGCAGTATTGTTTTGATAATTGGTAAAAGAAATAATTTTACCTTGATTATATTTTATATATAAAAGAGTAATTTTTTAGAAATTATTATAGTTATATATGATGTGTTGCTTGTTAGTGAATGATAATATTTTATTATTATCATTTGTTATTTGTGTTTCTGTTCTAATAAATATTGTTATAATTATAATATAAACAAAGATAAAAAATTAAGAAATGGTTTTATATAAACAAAGTGAAATTACATATGATGAAAATTTATAAAAATGATTTGTAAATAAAAAGGATTTAAAAGCTGAGAATTTAGGAATTTAAATCTCGGTGATCTTGAAAAGTGTTTTTCAAAGGTTTGGAAGAATACAATGATATTATTTAGAAAGTATTTTGACTAGAAATATTTTAAAAAGGGATTTAAAGGAAATTATTTATATTATTGTTTCAAAATAATTTGAAATAAGAATAAGGTGTTTAAACTTTGAAAATTTTCATTTAAGTGTTTTATGAAAATATGAGAAAATAAGTTTTATAACCTATAAATTTTTAGAATTACTAAGTTATTTTTTTTAAAGTTGTTGAATATAAATGTTAAGAAAAATAAATTTGAAATTGAACCATGAAATGAAATTTAAGTTAAGTAAGATAAAATGAATTTTGACAAGGAATTTGACTTGAGTAAAGGTAAATGAAGTGAATAAAGAGATGAGTTAAATGAAATTGAATTTTATTTGTAATGGAAAAATGAATTGAATATTTTTTGAAATGTTTTTTGATAGAATTGAATATGAACTTAAGTTATGAAGTGATAATAAACATGAGAAGTGTTGTATAAAATGTTTATAATAAACTTAAGTAGAAATTTAATGGAATGGTTCTTAAGTGATATTAGTATCGAAAGAAACATAGTAAGTAATAAATGAATGCAAATAAAATATTCTAAATAAAAATAAAATAAAAAAGAAGAATGGGACATAATAAGAAACCAATTGAAATAAATATGTAAGTTTTACGTAGATCATTTTATTCGCATAACTATTTGATCCAGATTCGAATATACGATTTCGAGATGATTTAAATCGGTCCGAGTTAGGATTTTTCGCTCGATTCTTGATGGCGAATACTGAATATAGATTTTTGATTAATTCTAGGAATTCTCTATCATAGTATATAGCTATGCAAGGAGAATGGCAGTTTCTAATCAAGGAACCGGATCTGAGTCCACACTAGGGTGGTCGTGTGAACGATACTAGTTCGAAAGTGAAATTAAGTGATCGAGCGAGCGATCAGGTATGGTATTGCGTATGGACGGTATATGTACATTGTACGGGCTTAATAAATTAAATGCTGACATTGGAAAATGCAAATTGATATGGTTATGAATTATTGGATAGATATTATTTGTTTGATGTTCCTCTTGTTACATTTGCTACATTTTCATATGGTTATTGTGTTAGTACATGTTATATATTGATATTACTTTCCCTGTGCTTGTTCTCATTGGTTGTTAAATGACTAGTAGGTGCAGATAGCATATGCTTCGCATTTGGAGCTCGCTTTTGCATTATATTGATTGTATATGCTTGCTAATATAATAAACGGTACACATCTCGGATTATATATCGTACTTGTATACTTTTTCCCTACGGGATGCCTCATCCTTGAAGATGAGATGTATATTTGTGATTATATATTGTACATTTTTTCGATCGAAGCGCGCAAAAGAGACGTTAGCAAAATTTTCTGTAAATTTAATGCATTGGAATTTTTTTTTGAGAATTTTGGAAAAAAATTTATAACTAAAATTTGATTTTGAGCTATAACTTGGAATGGTATTAGTTAGAAATCTATGAATAGAATTAAAGAATTATAAAATATGATAACAAAGTTTCAACAAATAGATTTTGAAAAAGTTAAAGGTTTAAAAGAATTTGGTAATCTATTTCAACTAATTGATTTTGAAAAGTTAATGAGTTTGGGGCATTTTTCTTTCTACTAATTTTGGGGACGAAATTCTTTTAAGGGGGGGGGGAGAGAATGTAACGACCCAGAATTTCAATCATTCGAATTTTATAATATTTAATTGATTTTTAATATTAAAAAGTTAATTTAATAAGTTAAATAACTTGACTTTCAAATATAGCGATTTATTTGATAATTAAATTATTAAATTTAATATTTGGAATTGTTTAAATAATTGAATCTTTAATTTAATATGAATGAAAATGATTTCGAAAGTTGATTTAAATTCTATTTAAATAAGAATGAAGATAGCAAACTTTTGAATTTGAATTAAAAGTGAATAAACTTGTTTAAATAATAATTCGTTTTAATTAACTTGTGGAAATAGCGTTTTGGGACACTATTTCGGATTTCAACGAATCTAGTTTCATTGGATCCGTAATAGTGGATTATAATACGCCATCGAATTTCATGACGATTGGACATATCGTTTGGTCGTGCGAGTTTGAACGCGTAGAAATTAATTAAAAGAATTTAAATTTATATAATTTGATTTTGAAAGTTAACTTCTGTATATGATGGAATTGGCTTTCGATATTAGTTTCATTATGTTCGGAATATGGGTATTACATATAGAATGCCAGATGGCATGCCTCGTTTGGAGTTCGAAAATCCAGCGAGTGAATAGTATTTTGAAAATTTTCTATATAAGGCCATCATATTTAACTTTTGCAAAACCCTATCTCCCTAAATTTCAACAACCATCATTTATTTCTCCAAAACCCCCAATCCTACGGCCGACATTGATCGGGACCACCACAGGCCATATCGGCCTTTGACTTCAACCGCAAAGTGTCAAGCGTGAGAAGACAAAGCTAATCAACGGTTTAGATCATCATCGGAGGAGCATGACGGCGGCTACGGCCGTTCAAAGGCGAGTGGGTTTTAGCCGTTTTCTGGTGGCTGTAGGCGATCGGGAAGGGGGTGATTGGCGGCGTTAGCAGTAGCGAGGGTGGGGCGGTGCACGACAAAGTCTCGATGGTGAACGACGATCCACTGTGGCGTCAATCGAAGGAATCGAGGTCGCGTTTTTTGTTTTCCTAGGTTGTGCATGAGAAAGAGTGAGGGAAAGGTAAATTTTAAGTTTAAATTTAATTAATTTTAAAGTTAATTATAATTTAAATAATACCAACATTCATTTATTCATAACTAATTCATACTAGGTCCAAATTTAATGCCACAAGTTGCGTTGCGATCGTATCAGCGAATACTACGTTATGGAGTTGGATTGGATGGTTTTGAAGCTAGTAGAAATTTGGATTAAAATTGAACGCCTATTTAATTTTAATTCAAACCCGAGCGCTTTGGCGATTTCTGGAATTTCTATGAGTTAACCCACCTCTCTGGCCTATTATATATTTATATAAGCGTGGATAATTTTATTGTTGATTGTTTGTTGACTGTTTGGATGATTTACTATTTTATTGGTTGGTTTGGATATATTCCCGCCCTTGGAGCGGATGAGACCCTATTACATTCCTGTGTATGAGCAGGTGACCCTTTGTATACGATCCCGCCTCGAAGCAGTTAATTTATATTATTAATTATATGCTTTATGTGATGCAAGGGGATAGGTTGGAGGGATCCAATAGGATTCCTCACATAATTGGTTTTACTTTTCATATATTTCTATATATGATATTTTGGAAGCCATATTTGATGACATTGATATGATTTTCCTTATTTAGTGCTTTAGTAGCACCGGGCCTTATTTGTTTTGGTATTTTAAAATACTATAAAATAATGATTTTGATTTAAAAGGGATTTCAAAATGATTTTGAAAGTATATATGTTTTAATAATTTTTAAATTAAAAGGAATGAATTTGTTTTAAATAAATAAAAATGCACATGATTTTTGTTGTTATAAAATTATAGTTTTGTGAAATAGTTTAAATAGAGATTTTTGAATGGTTTGTAAATTTTTTTATGATAGTGATATTTTTATAAATAAAGGAATAGATTTTTAAATCGGGATTTATAAATATATATAAAATGGATTTGTAATTGATATTTCATAAATGGATATTTAATCGATATTTTGTAAATAGATTTGTAATCATTCTTGTGACGAGCGCCCATGACCCATGCACTGAACCTAGAGAAAGTGCGCTGTAAAGTGTGCCAGGCGACCATGGACGATTGTCAGGGTAAATTAAAACAACAGAATCTATCGTATTACTCACAGCGCATGGATAAAATACAATAGAACATATATATATATAGTGGAGCTTCACAGAATAGAATCTCATCAATAAAACTTCATAATAGTTGAATACAAACATCTGAATAGTCAATACAACAAGCCTCACTACATATCACTCAGAGAATACAAAGCAGCAGAACATCCAGTACATATAGTAAGAAGTAATATGCAATACTCCAGCTCGTCTTCGTCATCAGCATCGTGGAAAGCAAGAGCAGCACCTGTCACCTGCTACCTAATCTGCCCGTCCCAAAATGGACGAACAGCCCAAGGCAATAAGAGTTAAAAACATAAAGCCTTGAGTCAGACAACAGTCTTAGTGAGCAGTAAATTAACTAACAACATACCAAAAGAGCATAAAGGAAAAGGAATACAACCCTTCCACTCCAACCTCTTTCTACAGTGATAGCCCCTAGACACACACTAAGCGGAAGCAAACATAGCAGAACATACAATTTAAAGTAAAGTAATTATCACTCGAGTCAAGGGCGATGTTTTCCAAGTACAAACCCCCAAGGCCTAAACCAAGATCAGATAAGCACCCAGAAAACACTGCTCTTGAGACCGAGTGACGATACAACCAAACATCCATGACTCTGGATATCACTGTTATCATTGCTTCGATATCACCGTTAATTGAATGACCGGCACATTCTTTCAGCCGTCCGTCAAGGGCTAATGGAAACCCCGGTTCTAGACATAACTCCCGCACGTCATCGTGACCCGTGCCTAGGACTATCGAATCTGCCCAGAGTACTTGACTACCAATCCGTAGTCTTCAGGGACTATCGAATCTGCTCAACGTACTCTTGCTTTGAGCATGCTAGAACCTTCAACAACGATGGGATCTCAGCCTTCTAGTCATCCTCCTCGACGACTATTTCCATACTAGCTCAAGCGCCTCTCGAGCATCCATTATCCTCAAACTCGAACCATATCACCGAGTTATCAACCTGCTTGGAATGATCCCGTCTGGATTAGACCAAGACTATCTCATATCATGCTTCGCTTCATCACATCCTTGCAAAGTCTCATCTCAACATCATCATCAAATCTATGCATAAGAGCTTCACCATCCGCTACATATGCCACAAGCAGCTTTCCCAATTCAAGAGCCTTTCTCTTAGCTTTTGAATCATCTTCGGTCTAAATCAAATCATCAATCATCTAATTCATAGTAATCAATCAAATCAAACATTAATCCAAACAATCAAGCATTTAAATATGATCTAAGTAGACAATTATCACAATAATGGCAATTTCGTAATTAAAGAGTTGAAAGTCTAATAAGCATGAAAACATGAACAATATCTCTATAATCTTAATGAATGAACTTGCATAGGTTAACATGTAGTAAGATGGATGTCAAATCATCATGAACAATGAATCTATACGGATCTATACATGTGATTAGGAAAATGCATGGAAATCACTATTTTAACACCAAATCAAGCCAACGATCCGATATACTCCTTTGGATCCGTGTGAGAGATAATCACCACTCACCAAATCACCTAAACAACCCAAAATAAACACGCTTCAGATCTGGACAGCGAAGGATCAAACTCGATCTATCACGAATCCGCTTCAAATGATGAAATCTCTTTTCGAAGAATGTAGATCTTCAATCTAAGCTCTTCGATCTTCGATTTGATCTTCGATATGGATGGAAGGAATCACTAGATTAGAGTGGAGAAAAGAAGTGAAGAAGTGTAGAAGTCGAGCTCTCAAAACGGCAGCACTTCGTCGCTTCGAAATCCAGATCCCAAAAATGGAACAAAGCCCTCCTATTTATAGCTGAAATTCCTTAACTCGTCTGCCTTCTTAGGTCGTTTCCGACTTAAGCCTCCCTCTGCCTTACGACCTACGACTCAGCAACTAACCCCTAAGTCGGTAACGACTTAACACATGCGCCTATACGACCTAACGAAGATACGTCTTAACATACGCGCGCATTCTCACGTTCTACGACTTAGTGCTTTGCCGACCTACGACTTAACAAAACCCACTAGTCTATGACTTATAACTTAGCAGGGCCTCTGACTTAACAGATAACTAGGTTACGACTTAACCGGGTTATGACTCAACTCCTAAGTCATCTACGACTTAACGTACCCAGCAACCTACGACCTAAGCTCATGTGTGCCTCTACGACCTAACGACTTAGCACACACTCGACCCAGCAACTATACCACCTTAACGAGTCAACTGGGATACGACCTACGACCTAACAGTGTCGCGACTTATCTAAACACAGTGCTTAGGTTGCTTACGACCTAACTTTACCCAGACATAAGTCGCTTACAACTTAACACCTTAACTCGCTAACTCGTTTAGTCCTTAGGTCGCAGACTTTTCTTAAGTCGCTCACGACTTATCACATAAGTCGTTAACAACCTAACCACGCTAACTACTGGTTCTTCCTAGGTCGCTGCCAACCTATCCCTTAAGTCGTACACTTCCTAAGTCGGTCACTCGACCTAAGCCACCCCATACGACCTAATTTTCCCCACGACCTAACTCTTAGGTCGCCACTCACCAATTCCTTAGGTCGTTGCCGACCTAACCCTTAACATACGACCTAGGAATTAAACTCTAAACGACTTATCAACAGTGTGACCAAATGTCAACTGTTTTACGATGTTTCGATCCATAAAATACGGGTCGTTACATTCTCTCCCCCTTAGGAATTTCGTCCCCGAAATTCCAACCAAACAAAGCAATCAAAGACTATTCTGCACGCCTACCATCCATAGCAATCAACAAACCATGCATCCTATTCTAGCTTAGCGTACAGAATTCTAATACCAGAACAAGTTACAATATCGTGAGATGACACGACACCTTAGGACCATACCTTGAAGAGTTCAGGATGAGCTGCCTTCATCCTCTCTTCCACTTCCCACGTACAATCGTTATCATCATCACTCCATTGTATCTTGAGCAACTTAACTACCTTCCTCCTAAGCTGTTTCGTGTCGGTTTCCACAACACGAAGCGGCTTACGAGGTCTTCTATCGACTGGATCAACTTCGAAGTCTTCACAGCTATCAGCAGAAACCACTGTATTCGAGTCGTGCACATACTTCCGTAGATACGATACATGAAAAACATTGTGCACACTCGACATCTTCTTCGGTAATTCCAATCTGTAGGCGAGCTTTCCAATTCGCTCGATGATCGGGAATGGTCCAACAAATCTCGGAGTCAATTTCCCTTTCTTCCCGAATCGAAAAACATTCTTTAGTGGAGAAATCTTCACAAAAACCATGTCTCCAACGTTGAATTCCAAATCTTTACGACGCTTATTGGCATAACTTTTCTGACGATCTTGGGCTGCCTTCATTCGTTGCCGAATGATCTCTATACAATCTGAAGTTTGTCAAATCATCTCCGGCCCAGGCATCAGCTTTTCTCCGGTCTCTAAC
Organism: Allium fistulosum; assembly: GCA_030737815.1. Classification (NCBI taxonomy): domain Eukaryota; kingdom Viridiplantae; phylum Streptophyta; class Magnoliopsida; order Asparagales; family Amaryllidaceae; genus Allium; species Allium fistulosum. Next base: position 1,182,695,522 of record CM060904.1, on the reverse strand, counting down.
CAACATGTCGGAGAGTTACACGGTCTTCCATACAATGCCTCATACGGTGCCATACCAATGCTCGACTGGTAACTGTTGTTGTATGAAAATTCCACCAAATGAAGGTGATCTTCCCATGATCCTTCGAAATCCAAAACACAAGCTCTGAGGAGATCTTCCAAAACTCGGTTGACTCTCTCGGTCTGACCATCTGTTTGAGGATGATAAGCTGTACTTAAGCACAACTCGGTTCCCAAAACTTCCTGGTAGCTCTTCCAAAATCCACTAGTGAACAATGGATCTCGATCGCTCACTATACTTCTCGGAATACCATGGAATCGAACTATCCACTTAACATACAACTCAGCCAACTTTGATGCAGTCCTAGTCGATCGAATAGGAATGAATCTTGCACTCTTAGTCAAACGATCTACGATGACCCAAATCCCCTCATTTCCCGTTCTTGTTCTAGGTAGTCCATCAATAAAATCCATCGATACTTGCTCTCACTTCCATGTAGGAACTTCCAATGGCTGGAGCAATCCACTTGGCTTCTTCTGTTCGGCCTTTACCAACTGGCAGTTCATGCACTTGGAAATAAAATTTCCAACATCCTTCTTCATACCTTCCCAGTAATAGGTTCTCTTCATATCCCGATACATCTTATTTCCACCTGGATGAATTGTCAACTTCGAGTGATGACTTTCCTTCAGCACTTCACTCCTCAATTCATCCATATCGGGAACAACTAGTCGTCCTTGTTTCCGAAGCCAACCCTCTCGATCGACCTCGAATCCTTTATCCTTTCCTGGGTCCAATCCAGATTCCAAATCACGAATAATCTTGACAAGCTTATCGTCTCGCTTTTGGCTCTCGCCAATCCTTTCCACAAGAGTAGGTCTTATCGATAAGTTTGCCAACATTTTAGGTTCCAATTCACATCTAGACCTGAAGTCAAATCCAGCTAGATACTCGAGATTCTTCCATTCTGAAAACATGGCTCCCAATCCTGCATGTCTTCGACTTAACGCATCTGCCACTGCGTTACCTTTTCCCGAAGTATAAGCTATACCAAAATCATATGATGCCAAAAACTCTACCCAACGTTGCTGCCGAAGATTCAAATCCTTCTGGGAGAAAAGATACTTCAACGACTTATGATCTGTAAACAACTCGAATCGAACCCCCAATAGATAATGTCTCCACATCTTCAGAGCAAAAACAATCGCCGCTAACTCCAAATCATGAATCGGGTAATTCCTTTCGTGCGGCTTCAGTTGTCGACTAGCATACGCAACAACTTTATCCCTCTGCATCAGCACTGCTCCAAGTCCAGTACCACATGCGTCGGTGTAAACCACCATCTCATCATTCCCACTTGGAATAGTCAAAACAGGAGCACTTGTCAATCTTTCTTTCAGGATTCTGAAAGCTTGCTCACACTTATCTTCTCATCTGAACACTTGGTTCTTCTTTGTCAATCCTGTTAACGGTGTAGCTACCTTGGAGAAGTCTTTGATAAACCGTCGATAATATCCTGCTAATCCAAGAAAACTTCTCACATCAGATACATTCTTAGGTCTAACCCAATCCTGGATTGTTGCCACCTTAGCGGGATCAACTGCTATTCCACTTCCAGAAATAACATGGCCTAAGAACCTCACTTCACTCTTCCAGAAGTGACACTTCGAAAACTTAGCCTTCAGCTGGTGTCTCCGCAAGATTTCCAAAACAATACGCAAGTGCGTCTTGTGCTCTTCTTCAGTTCTGGAATAAATCAGAATATCATCCACGAACACTAGCACGAACTTGTTCAACTGATCTCTGAACACTCTATTCATAAGATCCACAAAATATGCTGGCGCGTTAGTCAATCCAAACGGCATTACCAGCCACTCAAAGAAACCGGATGGTGTCCTAAAAGCAGTCTTCGGCACACTATCCTTAGCCACTCTCAACTGGTGAAATCCCGTTGCCAAATCCATCTGAGAAAACACCTTAGCTTCGTGAAGCTGATCAAACAAGTCATCTATTCTTGGCAATGGATACTTGTTCTTCTTAGTCACCTTATTCAGCTCACGATAATGCACACACAACCTCAATGATCCATCTGCTTTGGTTGCGAACACAACTGGTGCACCCCATTCGGACACACTACGCCGAATGAATCCTTTTTGCAAAAGATCATCAACTTGCACCTTCAACTCATGTTGTTCCCTAGGCGCCATCCGCCTAAGAGGCATCACAACAGGTCTGGCTCCTTCAACTAGATCTATACGAAACTCGGTCTCTCTATGCGGCGGTAACCCTTTGACCTCGTCAAAGACATCCTCGAATCCATTCGCGATTGGCACAGATGACAGTCCATCCCGTGGAACAACCAGCGAATACATGAAGCTCATGAAGACGCCTTCTTCATGCTTACATCGTATCACAACCTTTCGCCCTTCCACATTCTCGACTGTCACCTCCAACCTCTCGCAATCAACCTTTGCCGCATACTTCCTAAGCCAGTCCATACCCAAAATAATTCCGAACCCCGCAAAGTTCAGAACAAAACAATCACAAAAAAAGAGCAATCATGACTCGATACAATCAGACCACGGCATAACATACACAAACAAGACGAACCCCCAACTGGATTAGTCACAACCAATGGCCTATCAACGATATCCGGTTCCAAACCTAACCGGCCTACGAGTTCACTACAAACAAACGAATGCGACGCTCCAGTATCAAACAGAACTCTAACTGGAACACCACATAGGAAAAGAGTACCTTGAACCACCACACTCTTCCCTTTCTCTTCAGCGGTAGGAGCTTTTGAAGACGACGGAACAGCTCCCAAAGCATAAGCTTGCACAATCTGCTTGTCCTTTCTCGGTTCTGGACAATTCTTCCTGATATGTCCCGGCTTGTCACAGTTGTGACACTTCATCGGCATCTTCGGATTCTTACAATCCTTAGAGAAATGGCTCTTCTGCTGATAATTGTAGCAAGTCACTTCGCCCTTCGGCTTCTTCTGGCCATCCTTACCCTTCTGCTGCTGCTGCTTCCTCTTCTTGTTTCCACCCTGCTGTGGTTTAGACTCTCCCCTGGTCACAGCAACAACAGATCCTTCCTTAGGAAACAGACTCTCATGCCTGAGAGCTTTCTCCACAAGCTTCTCAAATGAATCATCCAGATGATCCACCAACTGCCTCCCAAGGTAACTGTCCAAGCCTGTCACGAACTTCTCATTCTTCTGATATGCAGATTCAATATATGACCGGGCATACTTGGACAAAGCTTCAAACTAAGAAACATACTCAAGAACTGGTCTTCCTCCCTGCTTGAGCTCCACAAACTTCTTGAACAGAACAGACTTCTGAGCTGTAGAAATGAACTTAGCTTCAAATCTAACTTAGAATTGCTCCCAAGTAATCTCTTCCTCCGGAGTATTGATGGTAATAGAGTTCCACCAATCAGAAGCTCTCCCTTGAAGCTGTCTTGATGCTAACTTCCTCTTAGTTGCATCCTCTATTCCCAAATCACCGAAAATCCTTCTACAAGCATCTATCCACCTTTGAACCTCAATGGTTGATTCTGTTCCCAAGAAAACCTTTCCTCCAAGAGCAGTATAGTCCTTACACAACTTAGCAAAATCCACCGGTTTTGGAGTTTGAACTTGAACCCCAACATCAACTGCTGTCCCCGGGACTGGTATCCTTCTCATGATCGAAGTCATCATAGCTTCGAACATAGCAGCATAGTCAGCAGCCCCTTCAGTAGCACGGCCTTCCCTAGCAGCTGGTCTCCCTCTTCGACTCATTCTCAATATCTATAAAAAGGAATGATCAGAACATCTAGAGAAACAACTGCATAAAGGACTCAAACTCTACTAAGCTACTATATATTATATATAGTAATCATCCATCAAAATACAATTACGTCTCTCATACGAAGTTACGTCAGCGAGCGTTGGGTAAAATCGATTAACCAATGCTCTGATACCAAATGTGACGACCGCCCATGAACCCTGCACTGAACCTAGAGAAAGTGCGCTGTAAAGTGTGCCAGACGACCATGGACGATTGTCAGGGTAAATTAAAACAACAGAATCTATTGTATTACTCACAGCGCATGGATAAAATACAATAGAACATATATATATAGTGGAGCTTCACAGAATAGAATCTCATCAATAAAACTTCATAATAGTTGAATACAAACATCTGAATAGTCAATACAACAAGCCTCACTACATATCACTCAGAGAATACAAAGCAGCGGAACATCCAGTACATATAGTAAGAAGTAATATGCAATACTCCAGCTCGTCTTCGTCATCAACATCGTGGAAAGCAAGAGCAGCACCTATCACCTCCTACCTAGTCTGCCCGTCCCAAAATAGACGAACAGCCCAAGGCAATAAGAGTTAAAAACATAAAGCCTTGAGTCAGACAACAGTCTTAGTGAGCAGTAAATTAACTAACAACATACCAAAAGAGCATAAAGGAAAAGGAATAGGAATACAACCCTTCCACTCCAACCTCTTTCTACAGTGATAGCCCCCAGACACACACTAAGCGGAAGCAAACATAGCAGAACATACAATTTAAAGTAAAGTAATTATCACTCGAGTCAAGGGCGATGTTTTCCAAGTACAAACCCCCAAGGCCTAAACCAAGATCAGGTAAGCACCCAGAAAACACTACTCTTGAGACCGAGTGACGATACAACCAAACATCCATGACTCTGTCTATCACTGTTATCATTGCTTCGATATCACCGTTAATTGAATGACCGGCACATTCTTTCAGCCGTCCGTCAAGGGCTAATGGAAACCCCGGTTCTAGACATAACTCCCGCACGTCATCGTGACCCGTGCCTAGGACTATCGAATCTGCACAGAGTACTTGACTACCAATCCGTAGTCTTCAGGGACTATCGAATCTGCCCAACGTACTCTTGCTTTGAGCATGCTAGAACCTTCAACAACGATGGGATCTCAGCCTTCTAGTCATCCTCCTCGACGACTATTTCCATACTAGCTCAAGCGCCTCTCGAGCATCCATTATCCTCAAACTCGAACCATATCACCGAGTTATCAACCTGCTTGGAATGATCCCGTCTGGATTAGACCAAGACTATCTCATATCATGCTTCGCTTCATCACATCCTCGCAAAGTCTCATCTCAACATCATCATCAAATCTATGCATAAGAGCTTCACCATCCGCTACATATGCCACAAGCAGCTTTCTCAATTCAAGAGTCTTTCTCTTAGCTTTTGAATCATCTTCGGTCTAAATCAAATCATCAATCATCTAATTCATAGTAATCAATCAAATCAAACATTAATCCAAACAATCAAGCATTTAAATATGATCTAAGTAGACAATTATCACAATAATGGCAATTTCGTAATTAAAGAGTTGAAAGTCTAATAAGCATGAAAACATGAACAATATCTCTATAATCTTGATGAATGAACTTGCATAGGTTAACATGTAGTAAGATGGATGTCAAATCATCATGAACAATGAATCTATACGGATCTATACATGTGATTAGGAAAATGCATGGAAATCACTATTTTAACACCAAATCAAGCCAACGATCCGATATACTCCTTTGGATCCGTGTGAGAGATAATCACCACTCACCAAATCACCTAAACAACCCAAAATAAACACGCTTCAGATCTGGACAGCGAAGGATCAAACTCGATCTATCACGAATCCGCTTCAAATGATGAAATCTCTTTTCGAAGAATGTAGATCTTCAATCTAAGCTCTTCGATCTTCGATTTGATCTTCGATATGGATGGAAGGAATCACTAGATTAGAGTGGAGAAAAGAAGTGAAGAAGTGTAGAAGTCGAGCTCTCAAAACGGAAGCACTTCGTCGCTTCGAAATCCGGATCCCAAAAATGGAACAAAGCCCTCCTATTTATAGCTGAAATTCCTTAACTCGTCTGCCTTCTTAGGTCGTTTCCGACTTAAGCCTCCCTCTGCCTTACGACCTACGAATCAGCAACTAACCCCTAAGTCGGTAACGACTTAACACATGCGCCTATACGACCTAACGAAGATACGTCTTAACATACGCGCGCATTCTCACGTTCTACGACTTAGTGCTTTGCCGACCTACGACTTAACAAAACCCACTAGTCTACGACTTATAACTTAGCAGGGCCTCTGACTTAACAGATAACTAGGTTACGACTTAATCGGGTTATGACTCAACGCCTAAGTCGTCTACGACTTAACGTACCCAGCAACCTACGACCTAAGCTCATGTGTGCCTCTATGACCTAACGACTTAGCACACACTCGACCCAGCAACTATACCACCTTAACGAGTCAACTGGGATACGACCTACGACCTAACAGTGTCGCGACTTATCTAAACACAGTGCTTAGCTTGCTTACGACCTAACTTTACCCAAACATAAGTCGCTTACAACTTAACACCTTAACTCGCTAACTCGTTTAGTCCTTAGGTCGCAGACTTTTCTTAAGTCGCTCATGACTTATCACATAAGTCGTTAACAACCTAACCATGCTAACTACTGGTTCTTCCTAGGTCGCTGCCGACCTATCCCTTAAGTCGTACACTCCCTAAGTCGGTCACTCGACCTAAGCCACCCCATACGACCTAATTTTCTCCATGACCTAACTCTTAGGTCGCCACTCACCAATTCCTTAGGTCGTTGCCGACCTAACCCTTAACATACGACCTAGGAATTAAACTCTAAACGACTTATCAACAGTGTGACCAAATGTCAACTGTTTTACGATGTTTCGATCCGTAAAATACGGGTCGTTACAATTTTTTTGTGAATAGATTTATAAATGGATTTTATAAATAAATTAGATTTATAAAGGAATATATTTATAAACGGAGCTTTTATAAACATTAGAAAATAATTTATAAATGGATTTTATAAATAAAAGAGATTTATAAAGAAATTGATTTATAAATGGAATTTTATAAATAAAGAGATTTTATAAAAAGAAGTTTTATAAAATAGAAAAGAGATTTATTAACATGGTTTTAAAAACATAGAAATGATTTATGTTGAGATTTGAATATGGAGTTAATCGTTTGAAAAGTGGTTTATCTTTTAAATGAATGTTGTCTAAGGGATATTTTCAAATGATGTTAAATGGTTTTAAAAGTGATTTGAAATGTGTTAATTGACAAAAACATAGATTTCAACATTTATTGTTGTAACAAACGTTTTCGGGAAAGTGAGTATGGCATGGACTATAACAATGTTGTTATAGCAAATGATTTCCGGAAGTAAATGTTTTATATAGTATGCGGAATTTATATATATATATATATAATTAATTAATCGAATCCCTGTACTAGTGCTTTTGGGTTGTCATAACAATGTTTTACACAACATTCATTTTGACCCAATAAATTGTGTTTTAACCTTCCATTGTGAATTACACGAATTGGTTCTTATGATCGTATTAAAGGCTTGGTAATATAGGAAGCATTGCTTCTTATACTTAACACCTGTTCTGAGGTGTATGAACTCGGGAGTTGTACGAATATAGAAATCTATTTAGTGTGTTTCTAAAATGGTAGTGTTATTAAATATACTTATACCATCAATATATAGGTATATAGAAATGTTTTCCAAATATCGAATAGTTGAAGTGGGTTTGAGAATATATCTTTTTTAAAAGATAATTTGAAGTAGATATTTGGAAATTGATTTAATTAATAAAAGATTAATTAAATGGGCCTAGTGACTGCTTATGTAATATATTCTAATTGTTGCTTTGATAGTTAAACCGACTACCAAATTTGGCCATTTTTGGTTTCTTGACTTGATGTGGGAACTGATTAGTCATGCACTTAGCATGAAGTCGACTGTGTAGGCTTGATTATTGTTTGGGGTTAAGAATGTTGATTCGAGTAGTGCAGAGTGACTATAGTACTCCAATCTACCGGGCTTCCTTCTTGGCTGAAGGATAGCAATTTGAGAGTTGGAAATGTGATAAGTCTACGAGACTTAGTTTCCATATGAGTTTGAGGGCCTCTTTATCGTTGCTGGTCTGGAGAGACCGAAATCATATTTATCCGAAAACCACTTCGGACCAATGTATGCATTCGAAAGTGCAGGTTTATGATGATTATTTTTGAAGATGAAGATCTTCAATGATGTAGGGAGACTTGCCACTAGACCCGCAATGCATATTATATATATAAATGGTGGCAATAGTGCTTTGTTATGAAAATCTTCGATATGCAAGGACTTCTCACTACTAATCTTAGGCATAATTCTCAAAAGGATGTGGTATGAGTGTTCCTTTAGTTTGTCTTGTTCTTGGACAACTTGTATGGATGAATGTCTGACATTGCATTTCTAATCACATTGATTGATCTCTAAACATATCATCTATTTGGTGGCGGAGAAATCGACTTCTCTTAGCTTAACTCCCTTTCCTGAGATCTACGAGCTCAGGAGCTATACGTTTGTAGAAATCAGTTATGTTATGATGAATTGGCAATGTGGCATTCAAAGTGGAATGTGCTATGTGAAAGGTAAATGTTACCTCAGGCCTCATCATCCGGTAATGGCTTAAACAGGGTACGACGTAAGGCTATGTGGTTCACAACCATTAGGTTATGATCATCACCCTTCTAGATTACTCTATATATGTTGAGTATGTTGTGTATGCTAAGAGAGCTCTTGGATAAGTCAGTTACGACTGGGGTGATGACATATTCGATTTCTATCTAGGCCATGTCTGAGTGCCGAATAGGGATAGACCGGTCTTACCAAATACAGAGGATTGTTTGTGTATCCTTGATACATTTCTCTAGAGATGTACTGTACGAAAGGTAGTCCCTTACCTTGCTATTGTATGGAAATCCATTCTCCAATACGTGCCTTCTATTTTATTTGTAAACCTATTATGTCGTCAAATTTAACCAATGTAAAAATTTCAGATATGAGTAATATTATTTGTATACTACACACTAGTATAATATAACATAATTTGATATGAAATGTTTTGGATATCATAAGGTAAAAACTCATCAGTATTTATGCATGGCATGGTCTTACGAGATACCTTTGTTTTGAAAAGTTTTTGATAACTTTAAAATTCAATTGAGATGTATTTTCTCATGGTAGTTTACCAGACTGATCCGGGCATTCTTCCATTTCAATGCTCTGATCAGATCGAGCGTATTTACATATCTAGATTTGGATGCTTAGGAGCTTCAGCAGACGAGCTAGAGGTCTTCAGGTCGTATTCACGTATATGTTTTTTTCCACTTCATTGTTGTTTAAATTATCAGCATTTGTGAGGACAAGTTTTTATAACTGTCCAGGTTGATGATTAGTGATTGGTTGTTGTACTCTGATGGATGTATGTATATTACAATTTCTGTTTTGTAAAGATCATTGATATTATATTATATGTTGTTCCCCTGCGATTGTGAGATTCTGTGTTGTTTTAGTTTCTTCTTCTCTTCTTCTTTCTTCTTTCTTTCCTGTAACTATCCGTATTTCCGCTCAATTTGGGTTGGACATGCTGGCTTATTGTCAGTTTGTATTATGTGAATTTGAGGGGTTGTTACACAAACCGTCTTAGATTGACGAAACACAAAAAAGATAGCAGAATCGATAGCCAATAAGTCAACTATCTGGAATAATCAAAATGATCGTATATGGAAATTACATCTCATACCCTTACCATCTCTTGCCGATTGCAAACTTGTACTATCCCTCAGTTAACAATGAAGCCAAACAAGTAGGGGCATTGTTACCTCACAGACCTTGTCTCGACGTATATTCTTATCTTTCGAGACAGAGAGGCATTTCCCTACCTCAACATTTAGTGTTAAGTGTATGCCTGAATCCTCTCTATACAAGTGATCTCACTTGTAGAAATTAAATCTCTTTCACTTATTACCACTTGTCGATCTCAAACTAGTACTACTCCGGGGAAAACAATTAAGCCGGCCAAGTAAGGGCAATGTTGCTTCCCACCTTGTCATTACAACATTCTTAACTTTAAGAATAGCAAGTGTTCCTTAAACGTTTAGTGCTAAGTGTAAGAATAAATATTTTCTATAAAACGAATCAAACTTTAAAACATTTGACTCGCACTTGTGCTTGATTTCCATATAACAAATATTTGTAAAACACTTTGAAAACACTCTTTAAAATATATAAAAGAGCTAATTATATTTCTAAGTATATTAAAAAGAAGGGTCAAATACAAATTTCATTAAAACATTGTAACTAGAAACCCAAAACAATTTACACTTAGCTTTATTTTAAACATTCATTTTTAAAGATTTTCTTATTTATAACTATCATTTATAACTTTAAAACAACAGTTATTATCCCGAAAAATAATAAACCAATTTAAAACATCTTTATAAATTGAAAAACATTGTTAATCATCCTAAAAGATAAAAATCAAATTTATAATTTTTTTATAAATTAAAAAAAAACATCAATTATCCCAAAAGATAATAAATCAAATTTATAATCTTTTTATAAATTTAAAACAACATTAATTATCCTAAAAGATAACAAATCAAATTTATAGTCTTTTTATAAATTTAAAACAACATTAATTATCCTGAAAGATAATTAATCAAATTTATAATCTTTTTATAAATTTGAAACTACATTAATTGTCCTGAAAGATAATTAATCAAATTTATAATCCATTTATAAATTTAAAACAACATTAATTATCCTAAAAGAAATTATCAAATTTATAATCTTTTTATAAATTTATAACAATATTATTTGTCCCGAAAGATAATTAGTCAAATTTATAACTCCTTTTATAATTTTTAAAACAACACTTATCCTTTATTTCCAACTTCTCAAAAATATTTGAAAGTATAGTTTAAACGCGACCAAACATTTATTTAGTAAAAATACAAGTACAAGTTCAACACACACAGAGGTTCAAGGAGTTAATATTTCATAAGTATCGGTATTGCGATAATTGCTATAATGATGCTTACACAAATCAAATAGTATGTCATAAATATCCCAACAAAACATCAATATAAGCAACATAATAATATAAGTAAATCAATATTGGCGAGAAACCCCTTAGGGTCTCTCTACAAAAGTCCTCTGCAAAGCAATGGTTATTTATACCATCCGTTTTTCAAATGGGAATCAAATCCAAACAAACAATCAAACAACAATATACAATAATCTATAGCAACACAGATATCATATAGCTTATTTAAAAGAGAGTAAACTCACCAAAATTCCAGTTGATGCTTTCGCGTTTCAATTTGATTTAAAATCAAACAACGTTCGATTTTAGCTCAAAATTATACTAGCTCTAAACTCAACGGATCCAATTCCAATGCATAGATAACATCGATACAAGTCCAATGCAAAAGAATGCGTCCAAATCCGACCTTGAATGGAAAAGTTATCGGGTTTACCAGATTTCAGATTAAAATATTTATTAATTATTTAATTAACAAACCAATTACCCTTTAATTAACTTTCTTCCCCAAATCAAGTATCACTGTGCATGATGCATAGGCACACTAAGAAACCCAAAACCAACCCACCTCTCTCCTCCTATCTTGCTCGACACTCGACTAAATCACGAACCGACCATTCCTACAAACTCCACCACGCATCCTCTCCGCCCCGGACCCAATCATACAATGCTCGGCTCAACCCAGCAATTTTTGATTGAACCCTACTACTACTACTGGGAAATGAGCGCGATCATCTACACCGTGCCACACTCCACCAAACAACCACCTCCCCTTCGCCTTGCCACAAGAAACCCGAATCCAAAGTCGCATTCTCCTAATTCGCCTCAAATCAAGTACAAACTTAAACCCTATGTCACGGTAAGAAGTGTCGATCGCTACAAATCACTATCGTACCCAACAAAACGGATATAGGTTCGAAGATCTCTCCATCACAAACTCAAAGAATCCAACTTTACAATTTTTCGTTGAGTATATAATTTGATTTTGAATTTTAAACGAGGAAGACATTATTTTCTTTTTACTAGAAGTTGAAAATGAAAAGAGAAAGAAAGAAAAGTCAGAAGTGTTGAATTGTCTAAGGGTTGAATTTAGTTTTATTTTGCAATTTTCGGCATTTCGCTACACAGAATTCCATTCGCGTACGAACCACGAACGACAAAACCAAAACACGATGGCGCACAAAAATGCAACATGATCTCAAAACAACCATAAATTACACCGGTTATCTTATTTTGTAAAATCACAAAAATACCATCGTTTGTCGAAATATACGTCAAACGACAATTTAGATATTTCCAAATTAAAAATTATGAAAAAATCCTATATATTATTTAAAAATACGTTAATAAAAATCAAGTCGTTTTATTCAATTGATTTTCTTGTTATTTATCGAACTATTTATTACTGTAAATAAATTTACAAAATGAGTTCAGCATTATTACTTATTAACTAAAAGGAGTTAAATAAGGCTATTAAACCCATTTAATTAATATTTAATTAAAAATTTAAAAATTTAAATAATTCATTTCCAAGATGTTATACATATCATCATTTCCATTTTTTACAATTGCAGACATGAAGCATACCTAGTTACTTCCTTTCATGAATGTTCCATCAAGAATTATCATTGGTCTACAATACACAAAACCTTTCTTACAAGGATCATGCCCTATAAATATTCTTTCAAACTGAGAATTGTATGAGTTAAGCTCTAAGTTAATATAAGTTCCAAGATTAGTTCTCTTCAAAGCACCAACATAGCAATTATTGATGAGTGGACAAAGAAGCAGTACCATAAATCTCTTCTACCGCTAACTGTTTTCCTTTATAGGTGAAGTAGTAACTCAATATGTAATTATATTCAATACTAAAATGATCAATTATATCTTTAGTTCTAATAGAGAATTGCTACGAATAAAATCTATCACTAGTATTTTAACAAGTTTACTTGATATAAGCCGACGATTAATATCAACAGCAGCACCACCACAAGGATGAACAAAATTCCTAGTTTTAAGTACAAAATAGCCCAAAAGATTGAATTTAGTTGATATATGCACATGAAATAGGCAACCAACTCTAGTACATCTTGCAGTTACTCTAACCTTGTCATGTTATTTTATCACCTTCACTCTATAACCACCAAGAAGACAATACAAAAGCAATTTAACCCTAAACTCACTAACACCTTCGAGGAACATTTAACCATTTTCAGTAAACATAGGAGCATAAGAGTCCTTCAAAAGAAATTTTAAGTCAAAGTGAACATTCAGATTATAAGCACCAGAAGCACAACTTGAAATGTTATTCATAGAACTATTGAAAGTAATAGCTAAATTACTATGTACTAATGTCAACATTTTTAGAAGACTTTCTTTGATAAACATTTATGTGAACATAATCTTCATGTCTCAACATAGAAACACACACTCCAGATTGCAATTCATAATTTGTTTCAGTTGTTCGGATTTTGTTTTCCTAGTCAAAAGACAACTCCAAAGAAGATGGTACATATTCTTGGAAAACATTGCACAGAAGAGAATACCGAACATCGAGTCTCTTTATATAACCAATACCTTATTAACAAGATACAACTAAAACGCCTTCATTTTTATTCTTAGAACCGCGGCAAACAAATATAAAACATTAGATATTCTATTTCAAATAACACAACAAAACATTAAAAAACCAATTAAAATCAAACATTACTAAAACTATATCATAGGTTTAAATTAGAATAAACATAAACACAATAATTTCTAAACATTAAAAATAAAACAAACCTAACTTCAATTTTAATAAACAAAAATACCTTACTAGATATGATATCTACAACAATTCCAGAATAAATATACATTTTAAATTATTTTTTATAGAACAACTACATAATATTAATCAAATTAAACATATGAACAAAGAAGGGTTGAATATATGAAAATTTAAACAAAACTGAAAAGAATAAAAGAATACACACCTTGTGACATGAATGCTTAAATCCATATTAACAAAGAAGAGTTGAAAATATAAGTAAATAAAATAAATAAAAAAAGCTAAAGCAAGATAAGAATCCCTTGATCCAATATGAAATTAACTGAGCTCGAAAAATGAAATACTTAAACGAGTACCAAACCCTCGATCAAATACTGTATGAAAGCAACAAACCTTCGATCCAACTAATGTAGGGTAATAAACTTCAAAATCTAAATATAATCAATAGCCGAAAATGAGAAACAGGCTCTACACGGTAATGGAATACAAAAGCAAGATAAGAAATTTGACTGGAAGGAAAAATAAAAGGCGAGATACGAGAAAATACAATAAGGGCTACCTATTAAAAGCAAGGGCAAAAGGAGATTAATATTGGTAAAAGTTAATAAAACAAACCTAACTTCAGTTTTAATAAACAAAAATACTATTTTACCAAATATGATATCTACAACTATTCTACTATAAATTGTAAGTCATGATACAATTTAAATTATTTTAATAGAACAACTACATAATATTTATCAAGTTAAATCATATGACCAAAGAAGGATTGAATATATGAAAATTTAAACAATTGAAAAAACTGAAAAGAATAAAAGAATACACACCTTGTGACATAAAAGTTCAAATCCATATTAACAAAGAAGAGTTGAACATATAAGTAAATAAAATAAAACGAAGCTAAAGCAAATAAGAATCCCTTGATCCAGTATGAAATTAACTGAGCTCGAAAAATGAAAATACCTAAACAAAACCATCGATCAAATTCAGTGTGAAAGCACAAAACCTTCAATCTAACAAATGTAGAATAATAAACTTCAAACTTCAAAATCTTAATATAATCAATAGTTGAAAATTAGAAATGAGCTCCATATGGAAATGGAAAACAAAATTTGTTATGAAATATACGAAAGACAAATGCTAGATAAGAAATTTGACTGGGGGGAAAGAGAAATGCGAGATATGAGAAAATACAATAATGGCAGCATATTAAAAGCAAAGATAATATGAGAATGGAGAAAATTTAAAAATAGGGATGACCAAATTTACATTGGAGTAAACGGAGGAACCTTTTGTAGACTAGCATCGAGAACAAGGACTTAAGAGTCATTTATTGTTTTGACACCAGAAACAACTATAGAATTTACTTTCTAATTTGCTAGTAAAATGATAATATATCTTAAGTTATAAAAGAAGGGAAGGAAAACACTTTATCAACTTATTAGTAGCATAACGCTCATATTAATCAATAATCATACAATAGATCTGATGCAAGGAAGAGTTGGGTAAAAATGAGTAATAGCTAAATATAATGATATAATATAATGTTGTGGAGATGCATTTCCAATCAATGGTACTTCAATCGGCTTTTAATTATAGCATGCATAACTTGAAGAGCATACTGCTGCGTTATGCGTAATTATTGTGTTTTCTATCTTTTCCTTGACTTGAGAACAATTCAATCCGTCCTTCTGAAAAAAGTGCAGGAAAGGATTTTAGCTTATTTATGTTAGTACTATGTATTGCAAGGATAAAATTTTATTTTAGACATTCGAAAAAACTTATTTCAAATTTAGACTTGTTTCCAAACTTATTACGAAAATAGACCATTTTTCAATATTTAATCATTATACGCTTGCGCATTCTAAAAAGAAGAAAAAAAATTTGTTCTTGTGCATTTTCAGAATGTACAAGTGTTTTCTTTTTAAAAATCCGCATTTGTACATTTTCAGAATGTGCATGTACAATAATCATGTATATGTAAAAAGAGACATATTTTTATAATAACATTTGAACGGAGTCTAAACTTGAAATAATGTTTGGTGTGCGCAACTCTAAAATCAAGCTTCTTTTATGGATTGTATTTACCTAACTAATTTGACTTGTTGAACTTGTAACAAAAGAAGAACGTGAACACAATTCAACGCGTGAAAAGGACCCAATGTGTTGTATAACCATATATCCTTATCATAGCTTGCAACTTCATCTATTTTTCATTTGAAATTTACAACTCATTAAACATGTGTAGAATGTGAAAAGTACTGCAAAATGCAATATCTTAGGGGGAAAAGTTGATTGATGTTGCATGTGAAAATTATTCAACTGAAAAGAAGACATAGAATGGCTTCATCACCGTTAATATTTGGAAAAATTATTACAGTTTTTACTAAGAAACCAAATACCAAATGTTAACAGATTGCACCTGGTTAAATTTTAAATTGCCAAGGATAAATCACATTTTAGTTTTGTTCCTTACATTCTCCGATGCAATGATCTGTCACTATATATTTTCATATTTTCACTTGGTAAAAGTAAAAAATAAAATAAAACATGTAACTGGTCTCATTTTAACCCAAATTCAAACTAAATCTCATTACTTATTTGCTTCTGTTCAAAAAGAATGAAGGAAAAAAAAAACTACAAAAAGATTGAGAAATCATAGTCACCGTCGATTTTGTGAAAATATTACAGATATTTTATCACTAAAAATATTAAGTTATCCATTATCACACGGTTGTACTTGAATATCGACTTAGCTCAAAAAAGTAATTGATTGATCTGTCTATGATTTCCAACAAGACGTTGTTTATCCTAATTCTTTGATGGAGAGCAAGAAATTAGTAGAAGCACCGTTATAATTTTGCTTTTGAAATAGTGATGCGCATATACAGGGTCCTTGATATATGTTGTTCATTTACTTTTCTTTTCTTTTTTCAAATTATTAATATAAAATTCTAGTAGAAAAGAAACAATTGCTTTGCTAGTATACTTCACAACAAAGTTATACATAATTTAAAATCTTCAAAATTTTCTCTTTACGTTGATGTCAACCTTTTTTTATATGAAAGGTGGCTTTAATTTACATTAGAAAATTTTCTCTTTAATTTTTTTGGTTCACTTTAATTTTTTTACAAATTTAGACTAGCATTCTTAATAATTACTATTCGTAAAATTTCAACTAATATTTACTCAACTTTTTTGTATAAGAGGTTGGAGATTTTCAAAAACATGTCACATTTTTGTGAATAGAAAATAAGTGTCTATTGTGCAAATATTCAGAAATAAATAAAAGGGGATCTTAATTATTACACAGTATGCAATGATCAAAACAGGGAAAATTTGGTACCTCAACAAATAATGTGTGCAAAATACTGCCACAAGCAGTAGTGATATTTGCACTCAAGATGTTAAGGTCAATGGACTCAACGAGCTGGGACAGTACAGCCATGGTTCCCCTATCCTTGTTGCATGTTATGTTTATCACCATCGACTTCTCTTCTGCCTCCCTCACCATAATCTACATGCATTGCCCCGAAATTCAAATATAGTCATATGTATAAATTTTGGTTGATCAACAATGAATCAAACATTGGGAAAAAATTAATATATACCTCAGTAACATCAATCCTACTCATAATTCTACTGCTTTTGCCAACACTAGAACTTAGCTTCTTTTGTGCCTTGCTAAATTCTAACTCATTAATCTCCGCTAAAGTCATCTTTTCTTGTTCTTGCATTTCTTGAATGCATTCAATTGCATCCTTGATTATTGATGCCTTGTCCATCTAAACCCAAACCACAATATATGTTCAACTGCACTATCAACTTATCGGTGCACAATCCGCAACAATTAAGGTTAGAATATGTATACCTTAGTAACATTTGGAACTACACTGCGAAGAGCATAGAGTTTGGCATTGAGCTTTCTTCTCCTGTTTCTCTCCGTTTCTATATTCTTTCCTGCATCAATGTTGGGAGTAGAAGAGTTGGCAGTTGTTCCTTCAGGTGAGCTTGATTCACAGCTTAAGATGACACCATCCATTCCCCAACTAAATATTTAATCAAACTAACATCAACATGCACATGTTGCTTGAGATATAATTATTAAATGAATTGGATGAAGCGAATATAGATAAACATGTACCTATCCAGCTCTTGATAAAACCTGTTGGTTTCCCAGTAGTTAGCATACTCAGTTTCAATTTCTCCCATGCCTACTTCCTTTACTGTTGGACTATAAACAGAAGCTGCAGCGTTTCCTTTAGCTTGTGTAAGTGAGAGTGAACTAAATCAGTTATTATCCAATGAGGTTATATATAGCTATGCAAAATGCTACAAAAACGAGTAGCTGTTTAATTATTGTTTTGGTATTTTAATGTTTTAAGGTTTGGAGGAAAAAAACCGCACGTTTTGACCTGGATTTTGATGCGAGGACAAACATCTTTAATAGGTGTCGACATCACTGCGTTGGCATCTGACAAACGCGTGGATAATATTGAAAGCACGCACGTTCAATACAAAGTATTTGGTCCCCGATTATAAATGCTCCCACATCAATATCATCCGTTTATTCAAGTGAAATTTGGGTAAAGAACGATTTTTGAACCGCAGATTGGCTGCAAGGCGATCATCTTTTTTATTTTATTTTTATTGATCAGGACAGGTTTTGGATTTTACAAATATGTTCAATTTCTTTAACCCAAAGTCTACAATTATGTTATCAAATTTAACTTCCATGCAACCAGAGCCGGCTCATGGGCCAGGCCCATCAGACGTTGGCCTGGGGCAACACCCCTTAGACGAGCTACCCCCCGTGAAAACAAATAAAAAAAGAAAACTAGTTCAAGATTGCGACTCAGAACTCAAAATGGAAAAAAGAAAACGCGCGACAAAAAAGAAGAACAAACCCTAGATACAGGCTTGGCTACCAGCCTACCACCACCAACAAACGTCGGTTGTCGCTCTGCACAAGCTAAAGGCTGCTCTCTGAGTTTTCTGAGTTTGCTGGTATATTTTGATTTTTTTAATTTTGGTTGATTTGATAATCTTAAAATCGATTGTGAACTGATTTCATTGTTCCCTTTTTCCTTCTGATAAAAAGGAGCCTGTCATCATGTTTAAATGCTTAGTACGATATCATTGATTATATGACTTGTATAAATAATCAAATGATGGAGAAGAGAAATGTTATAGCAGTTCTGTAATTTATATAGCAAATTTTTTAAGTGAATGAATGTAATTGTTTTTTGTTGATTTGACGTACAATATTTGTTGACATGGAATATTATTAATCCTTGACAGTAGTACTCATCTTTTCAATTTTTTTAGATTCAAGCTACTTTGACAGAAAATTGCAATTAACCTAGTACAGCAATGGAAATATTGTAAGTTACTTTTGGTTAGTTTGGATATTGAAAGACCTGCTAAGATGGTAATCTTAATATGGTTGATTTCATATTCCTTTTGATAAAAAGTAAAAGCCTGTCATGCTTAAAATCTTTTGATGAAAAGAAGCCTGTCTTAGAATGATGCTTTACACTAAAAAGTAAAAACCTGTCATACTTTATTGAACTGTCATGATTTCAATTGTCTTTAGAATTAGAAACCTGGTATGAATGAACATGTCATGCTGTACACTAAAAACCTGTCATGCTTTACACTACAAAAACAAAGAAAATATGAATGAACCTAGTATGCCTGAACTTTGAAATCAATTATTGAATTAATGGATACCTTTATTGGTTTTAAACTTTTCTATATTATTAATTTGGGAATGCATAGGAAAAATGATGAAGAACGAAGATGATAAAAATCAAATTAGATTTCGAAAGCAAAATTCCGGAACTCATAATAGAATAAGGAAAAAAAGAGGAACTAGAATTGGCTCAATTTCTAATTTGGTTCAAGCAAAAATACGAAAATGTCAATGTTCAACTTCAAATATTATTGAAGAAAGTAGTCATGATATTGATGAGAACGTCGAAATCAATGAAGCAATTGATGAAAATGAAATTGTTGAAGCCGATGAAGATGTTATTGGTAATAGAGATGATAACGTGAATGAAGAAGACATAAATATTAATCGAAATGATATGGATGAAGGTGATGAACTAATTGTGCTTGATCTAGAGAAAGATGTCGACTTTAACTATGATCCCAGTTTGTGAGGAAGGATAACCGATACTAAAAGAATAATGTTGGTTAAACAAGGCCCTATCAAAATTTCGAAAGAAAATGACAAATTTGAGCAAGCTCTTACTTCGCTTAAGGATCAATTTGAACAATTTGAGCTTTATGAAGGAATTTATGAGTTTTTGTTGAATGCAAAATTCAAAATCATTGACAATAAACAATTGAAAGAGCATTGCATGAAACTAGATTTTTTTTAAAACACAACGAAGAGAGTGATATTTGTGGAAAATGATTGTATTTTGAACTTACTCAACTTAGAAGAATCTTGCAATCGGAAATAACCAAATCAACTAGCATTCTTGATTTTCTAAGATCTTACCGTGATATGAGTGGATTTCTAAATGTATGGATTGTATAGCGAATCATTTAACTATTCCGGTTACGGTGGCGTTTGCAGAAAGAAGTTTCTCTAAGTTGAAGTTAATAAAAACTTATCTTCGAACTACTATGTCACAAGAAATATTAAGTGGGTTGGCGATGATTTCCATTGAAAAAGAATATTTGAATATGTTTGAATATGACGACATAATTGACAAGTTTGCTTCTAAAAACTGGAGGAGTTGTTTTCGTTGAATGTACTATTGTCAAAGATGCGTGACATGTTTACATTTTGCTTGAATATATTATTTTGGGTGTTTTGTAATGAACTTATGAAAAAATACTTTGTTGGTTTCCTCTTCTTTCTTTGTAAATGGCAACAAAACTATTTCTCGTCTAGGGCAACCCAATGATCCGAACCGGCCCTGCATGCAACTCAAATATATGCCACAATATATGTTAAAAAGAAAAGAAGATCGAGAGGTTTGCAACGGAGTAAATCGCGATTTGAAACTTATAGCTGAAGCAGTTCTTAAAATGCAAAGTGATTTCGAAAAGGACCCGGTTGAAACTAATATATATCAGCTTTTAATTGCCATTAGATCATTATCATCTTTTGGACGCTGGATGTTACTAAGAACCAGCAAGTAACTGATTGTTAAAATGTCGATTTAGGTAGTATTCGTATCGCTAATCAATTATGCAAATTAACAGTTTGTTAGAAAATTGGTCTCACGTCCCTAAAACCAAACATAATACACAAAAACTTATTCCATTGAAACTTTATAAATCCGATACCTATTTTTGTTTCGGCTTAATTTTTTTCCATAAATACCCTCGTTTATTTGTCGTAGGTTTGTAATTGCAGCCAAGATTTGAAATATTCGTTTCCATTTATCGATTTACTTTCTGAAATCATATTTTCGATTTTTTATGGCTTCATCATCTTCTAGGTAAAGATGAGATTTACTTTTTAATCAACAGTTTTTCTTTCTAATTGATTGTGTTTCATTTTTTATTAGTTATTGTAAATGATTGTAGAATTTAATCAGTGTTTATATGACAAAGTTCGATTCTAGTTGTAGAAGTTTTAATTGAATTATGCTAGTTATAATTGTAAATAAAAGCAGTTTATCTGCAAACATTGTAAACTATTGCAGATTTGTCTGCAAGAATTGTGAATAATTGCAGACATGTCTGCAATTCTTTGTATATAACTGAAGATCTGTGTGCAATTATTGTATAATATGCAAATTTATCTTTTGTTAGTTGTTTATGATTTTTATGATTGTTTATAGATTAAAGATTGATCGTAATAATTATATTGTTTTAAAATTGAAATTCTAATATATATTTTTGCAGATTTATCTGTAGTTTTTTTAATAATTATTGCATATTTATCAGCAAATAATCTATTTTCTAGTTGTAATGGTATGCATTCTTTCCTGGTTTGTTTATTATTTATAATTTTGTAGTTATAATGATGTTTTGTTATTTTAATTTATAGTGATGCTGACAATATTGGTGTTTTAGTGCTTCTAATGGTTGGACATGATAGCTTTTCTTTACGTGTTCATTTTGATAGTACAGTTGATATGTTGAGAAATGTTATTTGTGGTAAATGGTCTAATTTAAGTCCACTGTCATTTGGTTTATATTATGTTAGAGATGGTATGAGAAGAAATATTGAAACTAATTCTGATCTTCAATCTATTTTGTTGTTGTCTGCTCATAATCGTGAGGATTACTTGGTTATTTGTGTTGACATTGTACCTTCTAGTTGTTCGGCAAACAATGTTGATATTATTAGGTCAGTTGCAGTTTCTTGTAGTAGTGATTCTTCCTTTGCTAGCACCGGTGATTCTAATGTTCATTTGAGGCAGTTATTGAGAAATGATTCCAATTGATCTGTATTTACTGGTGTTGGTCAACAGTTTTCAGGTGGTGTTACTGAATTTAGACTCAATTTGATGATATATAGTATTAAGAATGGGTACAAGCTTCATTTGGTTAAGTATGACAAGGAAAGAGTCACTGCTGTTTGTTCTCGATCTAAATGTATCTTCAGGATTCATTCTTCTATTAAGTTTAATCTTCCTGGTTATTTTGTTACAAAAAGATTTCAGCCTGAGCATTCTTGTAGTGCTGGAATTCTTGATATTAATGATCCTCTAGTTTCAAGTAAATTGATTAAATTATTGGCTTATGATCATATTCAAGCTAATCCATTGATGAAAACGAAGGGCATTATTAATCTTTTTCAAACTGAGTATATTATTATTTTGAAGTATTATTTTGCTTATAGTGGAAAGATGTTGGCTTTAGAAGATTTACAGAGAAGTGATTTGATGTCTTATCATCACTTGAAGTCTTACCGTGATGTTGTTCTTGAAACTAGTCCTGGCAGTAAAGTTGTTTTGGAGCATAATTCTAGTACTCGTCAATTTGAGAGGGTTTTTATTGGTTGTGAAGCTTGTGCTCATGGTTTTCAATTTTGTCAACCAGTAATATTTTTGGATGCTACTTTTATGAAGGGCAGAGCTCAAGGTTGTTTGATGGCTGCTACTGTTAAAAATGGCAATGGAGGTATATTGTTTACTTTTTTTATATATCTACTTCAATACCTTATGTTATTCTAATTTATTGCTGGTATGTGTGCAATATGTATTAAAATTTGCTGATTTTTCTACAAAATTTAATGTTAAGTGCAGAAAATCTGAAATTGTTTATATCATAAACTTGTATCTTTTCTTCTTTTTACTCTCTTGTATTTTATGTAATTGTTTTTTTTAAAAAAAATTCATATTGTACATGATATTATATTATCGTTTTAATTCAATTATGTCGATTGTATGCATAAATGGCTGCAATTATTTACGATTGTTTTCTAGTCTTCAACACATATTATAAATAATTGCGTATTTTTCTGTACTATTTTACAATAGTTGCTTACTTTTCTGCAATTATTTAGATTAACTGCTATAGTATTGTTTTTTACTTAGTTATTTATATGTTTACTATTCTTTCAGGTTTTTTCCTTATAGCAATTGCAATTGTTTCTGGTGAAGAAGAAAATAATTGGATTTTGTATTGTGAACAATTGAAAGACTTTCTAAAAGACGATCTTAAAAATTTTGTTTTCATTTCTGATCGGCATCCTGGTCTTCTTGTTGCCGTCCAAAAGTGTTTCCGAATTCAACTCATGGTTTGTGTTTTTATCATTTGAACAATAATTTGAAAGTTGCTTTAAAATCTGAATTTTCGAAATCTAAGAAGAAATGTTTGATAGATTTGTTTGCACGTGTTGCATATGCGCCTATCTTGGATGATTTCAATGTAGCATAAAGAAATTTTAAGGATGTTGGTGGATCCACTGTGACAAACTTTTTGAATGGAATTCCTTTTGAAATATTTGCTAATGTTTTTTTTCCTACATGTCATTATGGTGAAATGTCATCCAATTGTTCTGAGAGTTTTTACAAATGGATTTTGGAAGAAAGGCATTTACCGATTACTGCTTGCTTGGATAAAATTAGAATTAAGTTGATGAAGCTTATGTCTGATCGTCGAGAACTTGCCAGTAGTTGGAATAGCATTTTATGTCCAATCAATGAAAATCGTTTGAAAAATCTACATTTGGAGGGAGCATGGTTTGTTATTAGATCAAGTGAACATGTATTTGAAGTTCATTCTCTGGTCCGCCAATTTGTTGATTTGTATAATCGGGTTTGTTCTTGTAATTTATGGCAAATATACGGCTTTCCTTGTGTTCATGCTATTAGATGTATTCTGAGTTGTGAAAAGTTGAATGTGTATGATTACATTGAAATTATTTCAAAGTTTAGTATTTTCGCTCAGCTTATTCCCATGCAATAAATCCAGTTGTAAACTTCACACAAGATATCTTACTTGATGATGTTGATATAACACCCCCAATAGGTAGAAGAATGCTTGGCCATCCATCAGCTTCTAAGTAAATTAAATCTGCCGGTGAGATTACAAAGACAATTAGATGCAGTTTATATAAGAAGTTAGGTCACAATAAAAGGACTTGTCCTTTGAAACACATGTAGTATTGTTGCTTTTTCGTTTGAAAATATTTTAACGTACTGCTAAAACATTATGTTTTCTTTATTTTGTGTTTTTTGGTATTTCTGCAACTATTATATTGGATATTTACTGATTTTTTAATGAATGGAAAGAATATTTCTAGCATTTTATGCAATAGTTAAGTAATATTGTTATCATATCTGCAATTTTCCTGAATATTTGTTTATATTTTTGCACTTTGTAAATGTTGTTGCATACTTTTTTTGCAACCATTGTAATACTTTGCTTTATATCTGCGTAAATATTCTCAATAATTGCATAAATGTTCTGAATAATTGTGTAAATATATTATTAATTTGCAACCTACCTAAGAATCTTCTGAATAATTGCACGAATGTATGCAGTTATTCAGGATTTATGCAGACATGTCTGCAATAATTTTGAAGATTTGCATAAATATCTGATGTTATTGTGGATAAATGCAGACGTATCTATAATATTTTCGAACTTTTGCGTTACCGCCTGTAGTTATTCTGGATAAGTGCTGACATATCAGCAATAATTTGAAAATTTTGCGTAAATGTCTGCAACAGTTCAATATATTTTCTTACTTTTCCTTCAACGATACATATAATTGAATTCAACCTCACAAAATGCTTATTTAGTAATTTTGATAACTATTATAATATTGAAGCATTAAATTTGGCTTTCAAACACATAAGTTTGCCAGTATATGTACGTTTCGTAAGTTCTACACTAAAAACCACAGTTATAAAACATCACTAAAGTTTGTTGGCTTCTGATAATAAAAATTGCTGTGTTAGGCTTTCTTTAATGCTCCAACTGTGTGGTTTGCATGATAGAATTTGATATGCTAATTCAGCTCTTTGTATTTCTATAGCATCATATCCATACTGACTATCTTCATTGTTCATGGACTTGTTTTCACATCTTTCTCTCATTATATTTATTACAAAAATCCCACAATCAACCATGCAAAAATTGCAGATTTTTTGCAAGTTAGTCAGAATAAATGCAGCATGATGTGTAAATATTTCAATTTTATTTGTTGTGGTGTACTTACGAATCACTACGTTGTTGTGGGCTATCTTCAAATGTAATTAAACTTGAAGGTTTGTGATCTTTCTTTTCCATTTTTTTAACAAGGCTGATGCATAAACCCTCTGTAAAAAAATAAAAGTTTTTATTAGATAATTTATTTTCAGTTTAAATAACTTATTCTTATTTTTATAAATTACATACCATTTTTCTTGCAGCTTTAGCATGTGGACCTTCACTTCTTGGTTTCATTAAATCATAATGAATCCACTGTCTATCTTCTTTTATGAATTCCAATAGAGTGAAATGTCCATTGACATGGATTGGGAAGAACATTTTATGATAGTTTGTCAAACTATTTTTGATCGGCTCGTCAATTAGAGCTTGAACGACTTTTTTTGTATTGCTCGGTAGGAATGTCTATAGTATTATATATTAGTTGAAAGAGGGTATGCAGTAGGATCGTATAATATGGAATAGTGGAATGGTCTAGGTAGATAACAATAAGCAGTAAGTAAAGTAGACAACAAGACTTTATACTGGTTCGGACCTCTTGTCCTACGTACAGTCCCTAAGCTCCTCTTAGAAATTCAACTAACCAACAACCCTCACTTAACCCGGAGGAATAGGTTTGCAACTTACCCGAATAACCGAACGAGATTTCTTGCCTCAACTACCGAAGAGGACTTCAACTAGATACAAAGAGTATTTCTGACTTGTTGTGTTCTTGATAACACTAATGAGTCTAATTGAGTACAACTTTCCTATAATCTTATCCTCAAGAATATGAAATGTGTTTATGAAGATTTAGGAAATATAAATTTCTATGAATCAAAAGAGTATTTAAGATAAATCAGAGATTCAAGCAATTGAAGTGGTTTGTGATTGCTTTTGAAAACTTAAGAAATCTGAAAATTTGATCAAGATAATAGAGAGATTAAAGCAATTAGAATTCGTGATTTGCAAATGATAGAAACATGTATTTATAGGTGTAGAAGAGGTGTATCTATTTGCAAAAGATTCATGCAAGAGATGCATCCATTACCATTGGAGAATGGTTGCAACTCTTGGGAAGAAGAAGGTGTCTTTTCATTAAAAAATTCGCAGGTTCGAATTCAGTCGATTGAACAGGGAATTTCAGTCGACTGAAACTGTGCATGTTGTAATTCTGTAACAGGTTCAGTCGACTGGGAATACCTATTCAGTCGACTGAACTATTAGTTTTTGCACAGTGAATGTTTTTCTAAAAAAATAAAGTTATGAAACGTGTTCTAGTGTTTTGTGCAAGCCTCTTGAGGATAGATTTTAACAATGAATCTAAACTAAGACCTATATTTAAATCATACTTATGTTATCTTTGGTCTTCATAGTTCTCCCTTTAGCTTTGCACATATCTCTTCCTTTTTGTTGAAGCACATTGTCATTGATCAAAATAGCGTATCAACATTCTCCCCCTTTTTGATTGATGACAATACTTATGTGTGTAATTATTTCCTCCCCCTCAATATATGCACTGTCTTTCCTACAAAACAAGGTTAGTAACATAGATTTCTCCCACTTTGTCATTGACAAAAAGGAAGTAATAATTGTAGAAGTATATTATCAAGAAAAAGACAATCTTTGATATGCATAACTATAGTTTAAACAACGCAAAATGTAGCATAAAAAAAAGACCATGTTCAAAATGGAATAAAAAACAATCAAACCATAAGTGATCAATCTCTATCCCAATCATAGGAGCCTTCTCGTTCGCCCTCTGGTTCACGAATCACGGGTCCACCGGTGGGTTGTCTAAATGCTCTTCCTCCTTGACCACCACTATTTCCACTTGTGCTGCTGCTTGGATTTTCTTCGGATGACGTCCATGTGAAGGTTGGAGCCGGACGCTTGCCGCGGGAGGTTGAAGCAGAAGTGGAGCTTATGCATGATATGGCATCCCATAATTTGTGGAAGAAACCTTTAATCCTATCAAGTTTATGATCCACCTTTTTGAGGCAATTATCAAGAATTTGTTGATTTCTTGATAGGATTCCTAATGATTGATTGGTAGTAAAATTTGGTTCAACGAGATGAATATCATCTTCTTGATTGAAAGGTTCTTCCTGTTAGGGTTGAGGAGGTTGATGCGGTTCTTGATGTCTTGCTTCCCATTCGGCAAGAGATATGATGCGAGGAGGTCTAGCCGAGTGTTGCATAAGGCTTATAGTTCAATGGTTGATTTGGTGAACCGTTGTATTTTCGTACTCTGGTAGTGGCGTATCAACGTTGAGGAGTAGTCGCATGATATATTTGCCAAAGTATATTGTTCTCATTTTGCTATTATTGAATGTAAGAAATTCATCAAGAATGAGTTGAACCCAATTAACTTGAATATTGCCCCAAATTGCATATAGTGCTCTATAATTGTTTGGGTATACAATTTCATATGAGCCTGTTCGAGGGGTGATGGTACGCATAAGAGCTTTGTGGAGAAGCCTGGCTCTTGGTCGTAAGGAAATTGATTTGATATCGTGGATGTTAATGTTATCGTCCAAAAATTGATGATTTATATTATCCCGAATATGAGGATTGAATTCAATTTCCTCGAGCTTACTTCCGAAGTTAGGAGACCCTAGAATATGTGCAACGCGGTCTAATGAAAACCATACCTTTTTACCGCACACCATACTCCAAACACCGTCGTTTGGATTTCTTGGAGTTTGGTGACCAAGATTAAGGTTGGCATAGAAGAGCTTTACCATAACATGATTGATGGCATGATCATTACGTTTAATATCTAAGAGCGATGTCAAACCTGATTGGTCGGTCAAGGCTTGAATGTTGTAAGCTTGAATACTCTGAAAATCGATGAATGAGTGTTCAAAAATCCTTGAATTCTTCATTTTATTCCACCTAGTGACTGCCACTCCATCATAAAGCCATTGCGCAATTTCAGCATCAATTGGCTCGGAGGAGGTTGAAGTGGAAGCTCTTGATCTTTTTGGAGGCATTTTTGTGAGAATTTTGTGCAGAATTTTTATTAAAATGAAGATTTGGAGGCTAGGGTTTTTAAGAGAAATGGTGAAGAGGAAGCTTTGGGTAAGATAAAAAGTGAAAAGTAAAATAAAAATCTGATGTTAAAAAGGGAAAAGTAACCTGGGAAACGACGTTCAGTCGACTGAATTGGAGCCCAAAAATTTTCTGGGTAAGATTCAGTCGACTGAACAGAGTTTTTAGTCGACTGAACTATTGACTGAAAGTTTCTGTGTTAAACTTAGTCGACTGTGCAGAGAATGTTAGTCGACTGACTATTGAATTATAGTTTTCTGTCTTATGTTCAGTCGACTGAGCAGTAAGATTAAGTCGACTGAACCTTTGGTGTTCTTCTTGAATTTTTAATGCGAATATTTTATTGAAAGAAATGATTACAATTGTACAAACATATTACAATATAACACATTATTTTGATCTTTTTTGAAAAAAAAATCATTTCTTTGGAGAAGGACTAATGTTCTTCGGTGTTTTATTTCCTTCATTCGCCATATAGTTCCTGTCCCATGAATTTGGGCTATATTGAGGAGTTTTTGGCGATATCCAAGGATTTATCGGATCGATTGGTGTACGATATGATGAAGATGGATCAAACGAACTAACTGGTCGAGGTAGGGGCTCACTCACATCATTTTTCTTCGAGCTACAAAATCGTAAACCAATTTGCTCAAGAAAGCTTAAGCGTATAGCAGTTACTTTTTGTTCAAAATATAATTCACGTTGAAGATCAATTTGCTGCTGTTGATAATGATGAATTTCATCAATTTTTCTTTTCGTATTAGGAGAGATAAATAGTCCACGTTTGGCCTTCTTCGAATCCGGTGTATAGCCAGTTTGATAATTTTCCCATTTATAAACCGGCTCGTGTTTTGGTGTTGGAGTAGGAAGATGTGGTGATGTAGGTGAGATATCGGTTGAGGAGGTTATGTTGATTGGAGAGCTTGATTTGTTGGAAGACATTTTTCTACAGAGTTTGAAATTTTTAGTTTTTGAAAAATCATATGTGCATGTATATATAGAATTAGTGGTTTAAAAATGTGTGGTATAGAGTTAATAGGGATTTAGAGCCAGAAATTATGTTATTGGTTCATATTTACTTTGAAATGAATGGTCTTAGGAGTAGATTAAGTTTTTAAACCTATAGTTAAGTGAACTAAATTTTTGTTTGACTTTTGTTTAAATGAAGTATATTTAAATATTATATTATCATATTTGCTATTAAATATCTTTGAAAGAAATTATTCCTAGTTCTCTTCGTAATTTTTTAAATGAGTTTTCTAGTAATGGTTTAGTAAATATATCGGCAATTTGGTTTTCGGTAGAAATATGCTCTAAATTGATAATTCCTTTTTCGATATTGTCACGTAGAAAATGGTGACGAATATCAATATGTTTTGTACGAGAGTGATTTATCGGATTTTTAGACAAATTTATTGTGCTTGTATTATCACAATATATTATAGAATTTGTTAAATTTATATTAAAATCTTTAAGTGTTTGTTGCATATATATGACTTGGGTACAAGCCAGAGCAGCAGATATATATTCCGCTTCACAAGTTGAAAGTGAAACACAATTTTGTTTCTTACTAAACCAAGATACAAGTGATTTCCAAATGAAATGGCACGTACCACTTGTACCTTTTCTATCAGTTCGAGATCCACCAAAATCAGCATCACTAAATGACACTAACTCGAATGGACAATCTTTTGGATAGAAAAGACCAAAGTCCTTAGTATTATTAAGATATCGCATAATTCGTTTTACGGCTCTTAAATGTGATTCTTTAGGATTAGCTTGAAAACGTGCACATAAACATACACTCATCATTATGTCTGGTCTACTAGCGGTTAAGTATAGTAAAGAGCCTATCATACTTCTAAACAACTTTTGGTCTATACTTTTGCCATTTTCATCTCGATTGAGATGAGTTGTGGTACTCATAGGAGTAGGTTTTCCAGAAGTGTTTTCCATTCCAAAACGTTTAATTAGATTAGCACAATATTTTTCTTAGTTTAAGAAAATTCCATTCGTTAATTGTTTAATTTGTAATCCGAGAAAATAAGATAATTCTCCCATGTGTGACATTTCGAACTCCTTAGTCATTATATTTGAAAATTCTTTACATAAGTTTTCATTAGCTGAACCAAATATAATGTTATCTACATATATCTGAATTATTAGAATGTCTTTAGTAGTGTTTTTAATGAATAGAGTTTGATCTACTTTTCCGTTTTGAAATCCTGAATCTAGTAAATAGCTTTTAAGTCTCTCATACCAAGCACGAGGTGCTTGTTTAAGACCATATAAGGCTTTCTTTAATTTATATACATGATCCGGATATTTTTCATGTATGAATAAAGGGGGTTGCTCTACGTACACATTTTCTTTTATAAAACCATTTAGAAAAGCACTTTTAACATCCATTTGATAAAGTTTAAAATTGTGAAAACACGCGAAGGCTAATAGAATACGTATTGCTTCAAGTCTTGCAACGGGAGCAAATGTTTCTTCAAAGTCGATACCTTCCTCTTGATTATATCCTTGTGCTACTAGTCTAGCTTTATTCCTAGTTATATTTCCTTGTTCGTCTATTTTATTTTTGTAAACCCATTTTGTTCCTATAACAGATTGATTATTAGGACGGGGAACTAATTCCCAAACATCGTTACGTTCGAATTGATTTAATTCTTCTTGCATAGCAACAATCCAGTAGTCGTCTGTTGATGTTTCTTTAGGATTTTTAGGTTCTAATGTAGAAATAAAAGCAACATGTTCCATTTGGTTTAGTTGACTTCTAGTTTTAACTTGAGAATCAATTTCACCGATTATGTTTTGTACAAGGTGATCTCGTAAAATTCTAGGTGAAGAACAAAATTGTTTAATGCTTCTTTTGCAACTCATGTGCATACCAGTCAATGATCTACAAGGATAGTTATTTTGTTAAATAATAATATATTTTTGAATTTTAGGGCAATTTTGAAGAATTATCTGCAAAAATTATGAATAATTGCTAACATATATGCAAATACTATGAACATTTGCAGATTTGTCTACAATTAATATGAAAAATTATAGTAAATATTATGAATAATTGTAAATTCTAATTTGTAAATTAATATAAAAAACTATTTTCAAACTTCTGTACCTGGCCATCAATGAATCTTCCAATAATTAATTCACCAAGTGCAGATCCAGATGTTATAATATCGTTGTCCCCATTGAGATATGCACTCTTGCTACAAAATTATTGAAGACTATTAGTATTATTATTATTAGTATTGATGTGCACGTAAATGTGCATATATTTACATCCATATTTTATCTATTTCTATTTAAATAAATGTCATATTTGAGTATTTTGACATGTTCAAAACCAAAATTCAATTATTTTCAAATCATCATATATCCATCTTCATTCAGGGGCAAAATGGTCATTTTTGTGCATGTATCAATTTGAGAATTTTTACTTGGACCTTTTTTATTTATGATTTTTATAGGAATTTGGATGCATATGAAAGAGGCTTTCATGAAGATATATGCATGCATAAAGGAATACAAAGGAATGAAGAGGAAATAATTCAAGCTCATGATCATAGAGAACCCCATCCACTTACCTAAATCTACAATTTGAAGCTAATGGACAACTAAGTGGAGGTTAAAGCTTCATGCACTTTTAATCATGGATTAATTAGTGGCTAATGGTTACTTGGTGGTCACACTTTCTAAAGTGCATTTTGGGAAGCACCCAAAAAATTGAATTAGGGTTTTATGCATGTATAAATTGCCCTCTTATGTACATATAAATAACTTCTACTCTTTCACATTAGTTAGGAAATTAAAATACAAGTTGTAAGCTCTATGTTTCATGAAATAAAAATGACTTCCTAACCTCTTTCTCTTCTCTTTTCTACTTGTTTTTATTTACTTTAATGCTCATTTTTATTTTTATGCTCTCTTTTATTTCATGTTCATAGTTTAGATTAATATTTATGCACTAGTTTAGTTCATTTCCTTCTAGTAATTAATCTTCTTTTTCTTTGTTTATTCTCTACTTTATTTTATTTTCAATGTTGAAATCTCTATGTGTTGAAATGATAACACAGATGAGAGGCTAAATCCCTACAATTTAGGGGTTATGAAGCTTTCTTTTATTATGTAAATTCAACATAATTTTCTATGTATGATCTCTTTTGTGCTTCATGAGAAATGAATGTTTATGTTTGTTTGTATTTTATGTTGAATTTGACAGCCTACTTTGTTCATAACGAATAGGCTATGCTTATCTCATTAATCACAAATTGCCTCTTCATCTAAAATATGATCATGGCAATGAAGTGAAGTTTTAATCAAAATTTGATGATCTATGTTACTAATTAATAGTAAATAGATCATGCTTAAACTAGATTTTGGTTTCATTTTCTATGCCTTGTTTCATGAGAATTGAAAAAGTAGGACTAGACTTGTATTATAGTTTGATGGTTTGATTTGTGTTAATTAATAACTAAAATAGGCCATGTTTATGATAAATACATAACTAATCCTACTTAGATAAAAAAAAGAGATCATCACTTGATTTTATGTTGATTTATGTGAAAAATATAAGAAAGTGGATTTGCCTCTAAATTGAATTTAATCACATAGTTTTTAATCTCAACATTTGCTTAGCTTTCTAGTTTTCAAAACAATTTCCACTCTTGATTTAATTTGATTGATTAGAAATTTAAAATCTAACAATTCCCTGCGGATCGACCCGTACTCGCCACGTGCTAACTTTTGTACGCCGTGCTCTTGCGGTTATTTTAATTTAAATTTTTCGGCGATTTTCTAATCCGATAGAAAATTCGTCGTTAAACAAGTTTTTGGCGCCGTTGCCGGGAACATTGATTTGATTTTAATTTTCTATTCTTTGGATTAGTTTTGTTTAATTTTATCGTGTGTTTGTTTTATGTGTTAATTTTCTTATCTTTTTTTAAAAAAAAATTATTTGCGTTGTGTGATTTTTGTTTACATTGTGTTTGTGTTTTGTTTTCTAGTTCTAGTTGCATTTTGAATTTGATATAAAAAAAAACTACACAAACATTTCTCGAAATTTACATTGCATTTCATTTTCTATTGTACAAATTTACATTGCATTCTCATTTTTCATTTACACTCACATTTCATCAATTTCTATTTTCTATTTACATTTTACACTTCTCTGTCACTGTTACTTTGTGCATTCCAAACCACCAGCCTTCCATTGTCGCATCGCCTTCAACCACAACCTTCACCGATACATCCTCTTCTACATTACTGGCACTGTTCCATCAACCACCTTTGCCTCCACATACAAAACTGCACACATCCATCAACAAATAACTTCCCACACAACTCTTCCAATAACTTCAATACTTCATCTGCCTTGCACATTGCACAGTGCACTCAGTTCATTACCAACAATTTCCCCTCTGACTACATCACCTTCCTTTTCCCTACCACAGCACCTACCCCTGTCACTGTGCCTGTACCCCTACTTCAACATCCATACAAACCACCTCATTCATCCAAATCACAGCAACTCCATTATTAACTACCCATACTGCACAAACAACATCCCAAACCAACCACCAAGCAACTGCCTTAAACCGTCAACTGTTGTGCATCAATTTCAAACACTTGTGCATACATCTCCACAGTTTCACACAGTACTTCATCATCTCACATACATCCTCCATCTCCTTGCCATTTCCACAGTTCAAACCATATACAAATCAACAGTTCTTCCTCACATACAGTTCATTCATCCATCCCTCAAACTTCACTGCATCCTTACAGGTTTATTACAATTCGACCATCCCCACAAATTCCTACACTGCAAAACATTCACAACCATACTCTACTCAAAACTGCTACTTCTCCTGCTCCTCCATTCTATTGCCTACCTCCCATCATTCAATCATCAATAAATAAATAAAAACTACTGCCATACTTCATTCTCACCTGACAATAACCATTTACAACCATCACATAGATCAATACAACACTTCCTTACAAGCTGCTCATCCCCACGCTCTGCTGCAATTTGTCAACATCAACATCAACAACTGCTGAACCTTCCAACCACTACACCAGCATCATGAAATCTCCTCAACCCTATTGCCTTAACCAGCAATCGCAACTCCTAATGCGCCCAAATCAGTGACTACAGCCCCATCCCCAATTGAGTCACATTCACAAGTCGAACAAGTCAGACACTCAAATAACAACCGAACTCAAAACACTTACACTGCAATACCCATCTTTGTCACCAAGAATACGTGCCAATCGCAGTCGAATCGTCAACCACGAACCAACTGTCAATCGCCTGAAAACCGAAATCGCGACTCCAAGACATTGACATCGCCATCGTACTCGACATCGACATCGACCACTGATTCGCCCTTCCTGAAACCCGCGACCTCTACCCAATTCAATGCGTCGTTTCATCCTTCCAGTTTTGATTATGATTTAGATTCAAGAGATTTTATTTTGTGAATTGTGAAGTCATGATTTTGAATTTTCGTGGATTGTGGATTGTGATTTAGAGTCTGGTGGTAATTAGTTTGATAATGTGTTGATAAGATGATTTGAAGAAGTGGGCCGGGTGTTGTTGGTGATTTTCAAGTGTGAATTTCAATTTTTAACGGGCTTGTATTTTAATTTTTTGGGTGGTTTCTAAGTTAATCTCTCTTCAAAAAAAAACAAGTTGTTTTGTTTAGTCTTCCTTCTTAAAAAAAAGGTTATTTGGGTTGAGTTAGATTTTTTTAGTTTAGTTTTGTTTTATTCTTAAAAAAAAAATTAAATTTAAATTTGTTTTGTTTTGGTTTTAATTTTTTTTAAGTTCCACCCTTATACATTAAAAAAAATGTAAATATCTTGTTTTTATTTTCAGGTAGACAAGCAAAAAATAAAGAAGAATCTCATTGCTTTGCTTGCTAAAAAAATTGCTAATAATCTGCACGCTCTAGTATCGTGCCTTTTCCCTTGTTTTTATTTGAATTGCATTGTTGGTTGCTTGCATTTGCATTAAAAAAAAAATTCAAAATCCAAAAAAAAAACATAAACAAACTTCATTTTAGTTACATTGTAAATTCATGTTTAATTTTTGTTTTTCATTCATCTCATCTTGTTTTCTTTTCTAAGGGCAATACCCCAATTTACATAAGCTAAGGGATTTCATCACCCTTTCCTTAGCCCACAAATCGCATTTCATCGTAGAATTTGACTAATAATAAAGGTTAGACATTCGACTTAAGGGTGCCGCGAGCTCATCTAGGGCTTAATTGTATCTTCACAATTGTTTTCTTTGAACAATTTTATTTCTTGGTGTCTTGGCTACGGTAGAATAATAACCATTTATAAATATTACGGTGATTCGTAAATATTATAGTGGTTGTTCCTCTAAAGGTACTTAAACCTTCGGCTGCATTGCTATGGTGATTCGTGGTGCACCGATAACCCCTGCCCGTTACCTGGCTGAGAAATATTTTTGTTGATTTAAGACAAAGTGTGATTATACAATTTTGAGTTAGGAGCTACTAAGGACATAAAATTGTAATTAGGTCCTTTGCATTCATTTAGTTGCATTAGTTCATGCATATTTAAAAAAAAATCAAAATCCAAAAAGTTTGTAAATTTTACTTAACTTAGTTTTTAATCCTAAAAAAAACCTTTTTCCCTTCCTTTGAAAATTTTCAATCAAAAACAAAAATCCAAAAAAAATATAAAATCTTTTCAAAAAGAAAGAAAAAGGTTTTTTTAAAATTCAAAAACAAAAAAAATCAAATTCCCATTTTGTAAAGACAAAAACAAAAAAATCCTTTTGGTAAATATTTGAAAATCTGAAGAAAAAAATTAACAAAAAAAAACATATAAAAATTTGAAAAGCCAAAAAAAAATCAAACTTTTCTTTTGAAAAATAAATTTCACTTAGTAAATAGTTTCCTTTCTTAAAAAAAACAAAAACAATTTTTCACTTCATTTTCCAAATCCTGTTTCATTCTCTAAACTCGATTCTAACTTCTTATTCTTCTTAACTTTCACTTGTGCATGAGTACTTGGACTCTTGACACTTCTACGAATACTTGGATTCACGACCCTTCTACAAATCGTTTAACCCGAACAGACAATCCTCCCGAAATGGCGAACGAGAACACCACTCAAACTCTTATGGATAGAATATTTCCCGATAGAGTTTCTATTCCATCTTGCATCACGTTACCCGCCTCTACGGGTAACCATTTGGAAATTCACTCGAACCATATTGCCACACTTCCAAAATTTGGCAATTTCGAGCACGATGAGCCATACATTTACTTAATTAAATTCGAACAAGTTTGCGCAACCATTAAACTCCAACAACTTTCCGATGAAGGAATCAAACTTTGATTAATCCCATTTGCTCTTACGGATTACGCTGAAAAATGGTTGTACAGCTTACCATCGAACTCGATTAAAACTTGGGAAGAATTTGTAAAAGCTTTCTTAAAAAAATTCTACCCCTTGGTAAAAATGTGTAGAATTCGAAACGAAATTGTAAATTATCATCAATTCAAGGGAGAACCATTCGAAAAATATATTGAAAGATTTAAAGAGCTTTTGATTAAATGTCCATACCATAACTTCGAAAAATAGACGATTTTCCAAATCTTATACGAGGGCCTCGAAAACAGCTCACGAACCATGCTCGAATCAATGTGCCAAGGCAACTTTCTTGCCCAACATCACGACGATGCTTGGCAATTTGTTGAAAACCTCGCCGAAAAGTCGTCCCAATGGGAACATTCGAACAAAAAATCAATTTACTCACGATCGAGTGCACACTCGATAGGACCTTATTTTGCTTTGGAAGCTAAGATCGACGCAATGATTAATAAATTAGATAACGTTTTCTCATCGAATCAAATGAACCAAGCTTCCCAACCAATGTGTTATAAATGCAACGATCCTAATCATATAGCCGATCCGTGTCCTAATTCTGTCGAACAAATCAATGCTTTCAATGAAGCCAAAAATGACCCATTTTCTCCAACGTACAATCCTGGTTGGAGAAATCATCCGAATTTTGCCTGGAACCAAAACAATCTCAACACGAATACGGTTCGTCCCAATTTTCAAGCATTCCCGAATAATGCTTCGATTCTTCCCTACCAGCCCAACCATTTTCAACCAAACTTTGCGGGTCCGTCTCATAATCAATCGCAACAATCAAATTTTCAACCAAATTCTGCTCATCCTCCCCAAGACGATAAACGTTTAAGTTCACTTGAGAAAACTTTCGAAACATTGGCTAAAGAAACTACTCAAAGCCTTCAATCTAACAGCAATTTGCAAAATTTATTGACCTCATATATGCAAAACACAAACCAATCGATTGCAAAACTTGAAATGCAAATGAGTCAATTAGCCACGTCTGTGAGCGAACGTGAACGAGGCACATTCCCAATCCAACCCCTTCCAAATCCCTGAAATCAAAACGCAAATTCAAATCAAGCTCATGTTGTTCAAGATATCAACGTCACCTAATTGAATGCTATCACAATTTTACGTTCCGTTATGCAAATCGATAATCAAGTCATTAACCTAAACGATTTACCGGAAACCTCTCTCGACACTCCGAATGAATCTGAACAGAATGTGGAGCCAAACGTTGAATCGAATGCCAATCAAAATTCTTCTTCTACTCGAGTAGACCCGCATACCGAGTATCGTGTTCCATTTCCACATCGTCTTCGACCAAAGAAACACACGGACCAAATGGAAAAGATGTTGGAAATTTTTAAACAAGTCAAAGTTAACATTTCGCTTCTTGACATCGTTCAGCAAGTCCCAACGTACGTGAAATTTCTTAAGGACTTGTGTACCCAAAAGCGATACACTCAAGTGCCAAAAAAGTCTTCTTAGCCGCAAGTTTGAGTGAATCTTGTCCCAATCCATGCCCATTAAATACAAAGATCCTGGCTGCTCTACAATTTCATGTACAACTAGAGATAAGACAATTAACAAATGTTTGATAGACTTAGGCGCAAGTGTCAACTTGATTCATACTACGTGTATAAACAATTAGGCTTAGGTGAGCTCAAACCCACAAAAGTTACGCTTCAATTCTCGATCGTTTAATTAAGAAGCCCGTGGGAGAAACGAGGATGTGCTCATTCGAGTAGGGCAATTCATATTCCCTGTTGATTTTATCGTTCTCGTAACATAACCCATGACAAATCCCACGAGTCAAATTCCATTGATTTTAGGCCGACCATTCTTAGCCACCTCAAATGCCTTAATCAGTTGCTGCAACGGTTCGATGAAAATCTCTTTTATAAACATGACTTTGGATCTCACATTTTCAATCTTGAAAGACAATCAAATGAACCTCGCGACCAAACATTGGAAGTTAGTGCCATTCACGAAAATTTTGAAAAGAGACACTTGACCTTAACAATGAACGCGAAGCTGAATACAAAAAATTGTTTCACGAAATCCCAACGAGGTTGAATATACTCTTCCCTTTGAATCGCTTCAAGTTGAGTCCGAATCTCCACCCAATTCTTTGATTGAGCAACTCCCTAAGTTGGACCTCAAACCACTTCCCGATCACCTTAAGTGCGCATACTTAGGTGAAAACGAAACTTGTCCTATCATAATTTCTAACGATCTTTCTCTTGACCAAGAAACTTCTCTTCTCTCTATTCTTTTGAAAAACAGAGAAGCAATTGGGTGGTCGATCTCCGATATAAAGGGAATTAGTCCCGCTCTTGTTCAACATCGCATCCATTTAATCGACGATGCCAAGCCTGTTCGTGACGCACAACGAAGGTTGTAACATCCCGCTATTTTGGACCATTCAAATCGAAAATAAAACCACACAAGTCAGACTTGAATAATGCAAAACAACAGATTGTTAACAAAATTTAGGGCAAATAAAATCAATCATAGAATCATAGACACATAATATCAGAATAACTCGCAACGGAATAAAATAAACATAGTAGTTCATGAAGCTACTAGATACAAAGTCTCAAAACAAATACAAAATACCAAAGTCTGAAAACAGATACAACAGAAAATCCAAATACATAGGTTCACTAATACATAAACAAAGCTGAATGGAAATAACTGAAATAGAAATGACAGATAGATAAATAGCTAAATCTCCAACAGATCTCTAGCTCCAAAAGATGAATCCAAAGCTGTGATACTCAGGCTGACCCGAGCGTAAAGCAAAACACAAAACACTCGAGTCAGGACATGCATACTTATAAAATGTAAATCAACTCAAGTGAACTGTAAAAGAAATGCATCAATAACTTAAAGGATGCTTGGGATCGCCCATCCTTTAAGGATCCGTTAAACTATCTAATATGTAGTACAATACACTATTATAATAATGTATAAAGTAAGGTAAACTATTAAAATAGCATTAAGGCATTACCCATATCCCCCTTAACATATTTTTATATATTCCCATAGTCTATACAGTATTGTAACTTCCCGTAAACTGGGCTTATCAGAGGGCACTCCATTGGTATGGTACAAAACAAACTCGTAATGGTCTCGATAAGGTAGGTGACACGACACAACTAGGCAATGCCAGGGAAGATATACCAATTACACTTCCGGGCTGGTGGTAACGCATAGCAGCAAGTACCGGCCACCTCAAGCCACACTCCCAAATCAATGGTGCGCACCAAATCAATCACAAAGTAATAGAATGGCAATCGAAGGAATGCGTCCGATCAGAGGAGCTACCTCGCTTGGCCCGTCGATTGCTCCTGTTTTAGCCACCTTAAGCTAACTCACGGGAGTTAGGTCCCTGTATATACCTCAAATGGAATGTCATCAACCACCTACTTCATTCTGGAATCTCCACTGCGTACACAGTTGTCAAAGTGGTTTTCGGAGTTGGCAGAGAGTATTACAACTTCCGATCCCGGTGTCTTTAACAACCAAACGTTATTATAACCCGTGGTTATTTCAATTTCAAATGTTTTATATTTCATATCAAAACATATTCATTTCAAAATCATATAAATCCAATATCATTATTCTTTCAAATAAATGTTCATTTCAAAAGTTCTAACACTTTCAAAATTTATACATTTAATTATAACACTACGAAATCATAATAATTTAGAAACCATAGCACTTTAAAAATGCAACCTTTATAATCATAGCAATTCGAAAACATTACATTTTTGAAGTAGTAGCATTTCGAAAACACAACCTTAAGAAATCATAGCATTTTGGAAATGTAACTTAAGGAATCATAGCGTTTTGGAATGTAATACTTACCACGTTAACATTTTATATAATCAAAATATTTATATACTTACAATTTTTAACATAGTTATTTATCATTTCTATTTTATTATACTAATTAATTCATTTGGACATTAACTAAACCATGCTTTTAGTTAAATAAACTTTATTACTGTAGTTTCAATTTAAAGATGAAATTCCTAATGTTAAGTTAAAAGTATATTATTAACTTACATTTTATTATTACAGTAAAGAGCATTTATCATTTTAACCAATATTACATAAATTAAAACTTACATGTCACATGTACGTTTTAACTCACATTTTTACTACAATAAAGAGCATTTATCATTTTAATCAATATTACATTAATTAAAACTTACATTTTTATTACAGTAAAGAGCATTTATCATTTTAACCAATATTACATAAATTAAAACTTACATGTCAAATGTACGTTTTAACTTACATTTTTATTACAATAAAGAGCATTTATCATTTTAATTAATATTACATTAATTAAAAGTTACATTTTTATTTCACTAAAGAGCATTTATCATTTTAACCAATATTACGCAAATTAAAACTTACATGTCAAATGTATGTTTTAACTTGCATTTTTTTTACAATAAAGAGCATTTATCATTTTAATGTACGTTTTAACTTATATGTCAAATGTACGTTTTAACTTACATTTTTATTACAATAAAGAGCATTTATCATTTTAATCAATATTACATTAATTAAAACTTAAGAGCATTTATCATTTTAGCCAATATTACATAAATTAAAACTTACATGTCAAATGTATGTTTTAACTTACATTTTTTATTACAATAAACAACATTTATCATTTTAATCAATCTTACATTAATTAAAACTTACATTTCTAGGTTAGAATAAAATACCATTATTAAGTGAAATTGGATTATTAAATTTCAGTTAACCTTCATATTGTAAATTAAATTCCAAAATTTACATTTCCAACCATTTATTTCTTATAAAAATTTAACACATGTAAATAAATGTATAAAATTTTATAGCAAACATTACATTAAAATTTTAGTTGAAATCAATATATTAAAATTCTAAAATACTTAATAATTTTTAGAAAACTATTTTAAAACCAACTACGGAGTCTGTATAAATTTTCTAAACTAGGGTCAAGTAAATACGGATTTATATCATTTCAATCCGAACTTATTAAATTTCTGGGTTTATATCATTTCAAACCCGCAATCCTAAGTCAAATAAAAATTACTCAGGCCTATCATTTCAGCCCATAACAATTTTTCCTTAATCTAAAGACCGTTCGAGTATGTATCATTTTAACCCATAGTGAAGGAACTTGCAATGTGAGAACAGAATATGAATTTAAACAAAATAATAAATAACATCATTGCATATGATCATAATAGGTATAACATTAGGTGGAATAACATATTATAAACATAAATAAAATTACAAACTTGCATATACATATCCATACAATTTGTAACGACCCGCAAATTTTAATAGCTTTAATAATATATTTAACTGGAATTTGGTGAAATTTTAAACAATAAAATTTTGAAATAAAAACTTAATATTTGGAATACGTCTAATTAAACATAACAACTGGTAAATTTTCATTGAATAATATGGAAGTATATTTTCTTGTGTAATTCTATTTCAATTTAAATCAGTTAATATTGGATGATAATAAAATGTTTTCCAAACCTGAATATTTTTCTATAGATAATTTGTAAATCATCTTCTAAGAGAGACGTCATCTTCCGTTTCTTCAAATTTGAACTGTTATTGCTCCGTTTATCTTATTTCTGACATTTTAGCAGCATGTCGGTACCGATATCGACTTTTGATCGGATGATCGGACCACTGATATCTGTATATCATTTTGATCGTCTCGTCGTTCCGATCTCTACGATATATTCATTTCTATTTTTCGAACCCCGGTACACCAAGAAATCTATAAAACGATTACTGTATCGGTAACTGTTTTCGAACTTTTTGACTTCTATGGCCTTTCGTTTGTTTACCGGCTGAAATTAATAGCACTTGTTATAAATGTTACCAGCTATTCATCTTGTGACTTTTGTGATTTCGCTCTTTTGCATATATTCTCTGGTTCTAATATTTGTTCCGCTCTTCTGTTTCATAAAACAAAACATATATTATTCGAAGATTTTGCTTGTGAGTCATCTCCTTCCTCAAAATATACATTATATTTCGTAAATATTGCAAAGAGCCGAGAAGGCTTCGAATCGCATTTGCCAACTCATTCACCTCTACATGTTCCATCACCGTTCCACAAACGCCAACAGCTTTCACTACCTCCACCTTCATTTTGCCTGTGCCGCATCACTTCACCGCTGCCTAAAATTTTTTCACCGCCTTC
Organism: Allium fistulosum; assembly: GCA_030737815.1. Classification (NCBI taxonomy): domain Eukaryota; kingdom Viridiplantae; phylum Streptophyta; class Magnoliopsida; order Asparagales; family Amaryllidaceae; genus Allium; species Allium fistulosum. Next base: position 1,182,652,446 of record CM060904.1, on the reverse strand, counting down.
CCTCCGTTCGTCTTCACCCGCATCCAACGCCGGACCCGACCCATCCTCCCCTTCTTTGTAACACAACAGCAGCTCCGCCCCTCTCCCTCAAATTTCGAGCAGCATCTCTCCAAAGCGGCCAAGAGCCCTCCTGCCATCGTCTCCTCAACCCTCCGCCTTCACCCCTTCTCCCTTCCTATTGCCACTGCCTTCCATTCCTTGATAACCTGCTTTCTCATCTCCATTGCCGAACATCCACCTCTCTTGCTTATAACTCCACTTGTTTATATAAGGTACTATATATATATTTATGTTATTATTATGTTAGTTTTATATAGGGTATATATACATATATTTGTTAGTATATGCAGGGTGGTTTTATATGTCAGTTTCATTTGCTGTTAGATATATATTATATATAGTTTGTATTGCAAGTTGTCATTTACTGTTGGATTCATATGTATATAACCTGTTAACAAATCTACATATCTAACTAAGTTATATATATTATCTGGGAGTGTATATATTCGTTAGTTATAAAATATATAGTTTGTGCTATACGAATAAGTATGGTATTTTATACATTCTTCTTTCAACTGCTCTTTACTTTATATGGTTATATATATACATATAGAGAGAGTACACACTTTAATATATATGTGTTTTCTTCTATTATTTTGTATATAATATTTAGTACTGTGATATATATGTAAGTATAATATGACAGTTATTATATCTGTCAGTTATAAAAGTTTTAACAGGGCAGTTTTTATATATATATGTAAGTATGGATTTTAATATACAAGTTTATATAAGATGTGTCTAACCTGTTCGGTTGTATATATGTAATGTTTATATAGGTTACATATCTATATAGTGCCTGAGCAGTTTCTCTGTAAAACATATTTTATATAATTATTTTGTATAAATTATTAGTTTAGATGTGATGTTTATAATTTAAGTTATATCTGCTACAAGTTCATACAAGTTAATTTATATATGTGGTTCTGTTGATAGATATAAAAATTCATATAAATTTATAAAGTTATATTTGTTCACACTTACCTGCTAGTAGTATATGTTATATATATGTGAACCTATATATGTTTATATGTATAGATCTGTCAGAGTATAATATTTATAGTAGTACTGTATATATTTACTATTCGCTATCCAGGCATATAACTGAACCTTACCTATGCTCGCATATATATATTTTATGTATGTGTTTTTATGTTTGTGTGTGTGTATATATATATATATATATGTATATGTATTGTTTTGGAAATGTATTACAAGAGTAGTTTCACATATGTGTTTTTGAAAGCATGCATATATTGTTCGGCTGTACATGTTATGTATTATATAAGTTGATAGTTTGAAGTGTGAATATATGATATCCTTTATATATTGTATATATATATATATTAAGTTATCTAAACTTGTTGTATGTATATAAATTTAAAGGTATATATATGAGTTTTATCTATATACAGTTCATATATGACGCAATTTTGGGATATATTTTCTCGCATCTATGCTACAGTTTGTATAAATTGACCTATAATAGATACAAATATATATTGTAACGACCCGGAATTTTGAACCATTCGCATCCATTATAAGTGTATAGGTAGACACTCATGCCGGAGTTGAATTGCTCAAAATACCGCATTGTTAATTTAAATTTGGCAAAACTGAACATATACAGTAAATAAAATATCACAGATCACAGACACAGAGTAATAAGTGCAGCGGAAATAAAAGAGATAGTAGTTCATGAAGCTACTATTTGAATATATAAAATACATCAGAGTTACAACAGAAGAGTAATACGATACATCAGATACAAATCAGAATACATCACTGGAATCATCGAATATCTGAAAGCTGGATAGATTGCTGGATCTCCAAGCGAAGCTCCAACTCCAATGGTGAGTCTCGAAAACTGGTACACTCAGTCTGACCCGAGCGTAAAGCAAAAACACAAGACACTCGAGTCAGGATTAACATTCTTATATTAATAAATCCAACTCAAGTGAAATAGCAATTGAAATACAAGTAACTCAAAGGATGTTTGGAATAACCATCCTTTAAGGATCCGTTAAACTATCTACTAGGTAGTAATATACGCTAAGTAGATAATGTCTATCAGTAATATAAGAAGATATCAAAATAGCGTTAAGTCATGGCCCATTCCACCCTTAACACATTTTTATTCCCAAAAGCATATACAAGACCGTAGTTTCCCCAAAACCGGAAGTCACCAGAGGGCAATCCATATACTAAAGGTACAAAACAAAATCGTAGTTGTCGCGAATAGGATAATCAGTATGACAAGGTACATGAGGCGATACCAACTAGGATACTAGTAGTTGCCTGATCCGGACTGATGTTGGGCATAGCAGCTACTACCCCAACACCGCGAAACAACACTCCCATAATCGAGGGGTGCACCCAAATCGAATCACAAACGTAATAGATATGGTATCGAAGAAGTGTGTCCGCTAGAGATGGCGAACCTCAATGGCCCAGCGCGGCTCCTGTTTTAGTCATGTCAGGGGTCATCCATTATCGTTCTCTTTCTTCAGTCAACACGTACATCATTCCAACCACTTCATTCTGGATCAACACTCCGCGTTTAGTTATTAAAGTGGTTTCGGTTCAGATAGAGAGTATATCCATTACCGATCCCGGTCTCTTTAATAACTTTCGTAATTATTACACCGATTGGTCGTTTATATATTTCAAAAACCAAATCAATTTCAATTTCAAATAGAATTCGTAAATCAACATTTCATTTGTCTTTCTAAAACAATTTCAAATTTTCCATTTCAAAATCTTATAATTCAATTTCAATTTCTATTTAAAACAATTCAAATATTGATTCAAGTTCGTATATAAGTTTCATTCTGAAATCATTTAAATAAATTCTATTTAACATTCAAATCAATTTAAACTCATTTATCGATTTCATTCAATATTCGTTAAGTTACTTTATCATTCAAAACAATTTCTATTAAATTTCCAATTCATTTAATCAATTCTTAAGTTCAACTTCATTAAAACAAAACTTACAATTTTGAATTAAACTAAATTCGTCAAATCAATTCTCCAATTACAAGTCTTACATTAATTCCAAAAATATCACATTTCATTTTTGTTAAAGAAATCCAATTTCACTTATTTACTTCCTTAAATAATTTTCCAAAACTTAATTAATAAAGAAACTCAATTTCAATTCTTTACGAAGTAAAATTCACTTATTCAAAAGTTCAATTTTTCTTACTAAAGAATTTCAATTCAATTTAATCATTTAATAATTCATTATTAAATAGTTCAAAACTTAATTATTAAATAATTTCAAAGTTTAATAATTTCAAACTTAATTATAATTTCAAACTTAATTATTAAATCATTTCAAACTTAATTCAATAATTTCTCAAATTAAACAACATTCTTTCATTGCTTACATTGTTAATCTTTTGTTTCAGATTATTAAATATTACCATTTTCCTTTCATCAAAAATTCAAATTTCAACTTCATTTCAAAACCATATTCTTTGTTCAAATAAAATCTTCGTTTATTTTCAAATCAAATTATTGACCAATCGGGTTTTTATTTAATTTTCTATCCTAAGTCAAAGTTCAATTTGGGTATTTATCATTTCAACCCGATTCCAATTCAATTCAAAATCAAAACATATCAAAGGGAACTTGCAGTGTGATAACTGGGATGGTGTCAAAGTAAATAAACAAGCAATAACAACAACCAATATCAATACAATAATCAATTTAAATAATCCCGAAATAACCGTATTAATTCGCATTGTTATTTGTACGAATTAATATAATCATTTCTAGAATCTACACTATCATTTCATGTAGATTAAAGATTATTACACTAATTATTTATGGTTTTTCACTTGTCATTCGATTTCAATTTTATCCATCATCAATTTAACAACATACATTCAGTAGTTCAAAGTGTGATTAAACAAATCCTACGTGTCAATAAATTTAACAGTTAAAGGGGTCATATTAAACAAATGTCCGTTAATCAAATTTCACATATATATCAAATCTACTATCCTACGTCAATTTCAATTTCAAATTATTTAACACTTACATCATTAACAAATTAACGTCCAATATAATCATCAAACAATCAATCATTAACAACCAAACTGGATTATCATCGCATATATAACAGATAATGGTGTCAGATGTCACAGGTGAACTGATACAGGTAATAACAGTGTAAATATCAAACAGCAGCATATTTCAATTGTCGTTTCAATTGAAATCAAATTTAATAAATAAAAGAACGTTAATCGTAAGTGAGTGCTCACCTTTCAAGGCTAGAGAGGATTTGACGCTGAAATCGAGTTGATTCTGAATCAAAGCAAGATGGCACGAATTCGATGGATAGATCTGGTAACAGGAATCGATGAAATAATTAAAATCGGTTCGACAGAAATAGGAATTATGTATATACACCTATTTCAAAATAAATTTCGATACCTATATTTTAAATCATTTTTTTTCAAATCAATATAACAATATATTATATTTTAAACAAACAAACAATATAATATAAACACCTAAAGCAGCAGCTCTTAATATCATACAAGACATCAATATGCGCAAATCAATGTTATATATATACGGCTTGATCAATTATGTATGCAGACTAAACTATTAAACATTTTAGTATAACTATACGACAACTTATTTATATACCTTAAAGTTTGAGTACGGACATATAGTATACATATATATAATACCCTACCTTGTTTAAAAATGCAACTTATATATAAAGTGCAGCACATATAATACTATTTGAAATTCAATGTATATATAATTTGTATAACTAGACCAACTTATGCAGACTGCTAGCTAATCCTACATGCAAAATATAACTTAATAAAATATATATATAAACACTTTAACATGCTCAATCATAATTTCGAAATATATATATAAACACTTTAACAATAGCAGATGTAGTTATATAGGCAGATTGCACATAAAAATATATGTACAGTCTACGAAAACATTTTTTTATAGGTACTTAGCTTATCCTATAAAATAATAGTATAGCGCAACTATTTATATCTACTATAAACTATTCCAACTATAACCAAATAGTACTCATATATCTATATATATGTAACTCTGATAACTAACGTGTTATAAAAGGAAATTTAGTGAAATGTAAACTAACTGAGTATGGTACACAACTATACATGCAAAATATATAAAACAGTGCATGTGATTATCAAACAATTTTCAAGTATACCATAAAACTTCTTATTGTTCTGAGTACAGGCAATTCAAAAAAAAATGTATTAATTTCACAAAGCTATGCAATAGCATATATATTCACCTATACGAAATGTACAAAGGAGGGAAGATGCCCGGCGATGGCGGCGGAAACTGGTGCAGGTGAAGGCTGGCTATCGGCGCGGAGGACGGAAGAGAGTGGGCGGAGAAAAACTCAGCCTTGACGAGGGAAACATGGCACGCTGCCAGAGGAGGGAGAGGGCGGAGATGAAGGCTGCGAAGGTCGTACAAGTAACATGGCTGTCGATGTGGAGGAAGCTCGGATCTAGGGAGTGGGACGAGAGCAGCTGAGGCGGAGAGAGTGGGTTTCACGGCAAGTCTTGGAGGAGTGAGACGCAAGCTGAAAGAAGAAGGGATCTTGGCGCTGCTGGCTTGGGCCTCGGGTGGTGGTGGGAAGTGTAGGCGGCGGACTTAGGAAAGGCAGAGGTGGGCGGAGAGGCTAGGAGCGTGCGGGAGGTTTGGTGACGTGGGAGGAGGTCGTGGCACAAGGCGGTGATGGGGATGATGGGCGGAGACGGCGGAGGAGGAAGGACGGAGCAAGGGTTTCGAGTATTAGCAATGGCAGTTTTTTGGTTGTTTGTTTTCTTTCTTTCTACGTGGGAATGGACGGAACGGGGTGGAGCAGGCGGAGGGCGATGAGCGGTGGCAGCGAAGGTTGCGAGGGGTGCAGCAGTTTGGTGAGGGGAGTGGAGTTTCGGTGGTCTTAGGAAGGAAGAAAATAAAAATAAAATTACTAAGGATGCATATGTTTTAAGAGAGAAGAGGAAGATAGTGAGAAAAGAAAAAGGGGAGAGAGATATACGCAGCAGCCTTGAACCAAGAAAGACCAAGCACCGAAAACAAGCAATATAGCAGGAGACCAAGGGACCTAAATTAAAGTTGCATTGGAAATTTTAAAGACCGTTGGGTTTTCTAGATAAATAAATAACCAGCAGCTGCTTCGTATTCAATAATGGGAAGATAATTGGACACTGCTTTAAACTGTGTAACGGACCGGTTTCAAATCCGTTAAATAATACAATTTTCAACGCCGAACTCCGATTGACACAAATAAATATACCGTTTTGATCAGTGCGACAGGGCGAATGCAACGGTATAAAGATATTGGTGGTCGATTGAATTATAAAATTTCGAATTTTCCTACCGGCGGAAAATGCAAGAAAAACACTGAAAAATAAGATCGACGGAGCCAAAGATGTCCGAATTTGGAAAAACGACAAACTGACATCTTGCTCAGAAGATGGTTTCGAATTTTTCTATGTAAAAATATTTAGGTTTCGGAAACATTTTATTTTCAACGCTTTTTAACTGATTAAATTGAAGTGAATTTACGCGCGAAATAAACTTTCATATTTTCGGACGAAAATTTACCAGTTGCTATGTTTAACTAGACGTATTCCAAATATCAAATTTATATTTCAAAATTTTATCGTTTAAAATTTCGCAAAATTTCAACTAATTACGTTATTAAAACAGTTGAAATTTATGGGTCGTTACACTCTCCCTCACTCAAAACTTTTCGTCCCCGAAAAGGAACGAGGTAGGAGAATAGAAACAACCAGAAAGAAAAACAGATTTAAAATACACAATAACATTTAATTTAAACCATATAAATTCAAATTTAAATTAATTGATATTGAATAATTGATTTAATCCATTTGAGTTCACTAAAATCAATCTCAACTATTTCTAAATTTATTATCTCATTATCCAATTATCTTAAATTTAAAATTTCTAACCATAAATTTGAATAGTCCTTTATTATAATCATATTTTTTTTCAGCAGTTTAAATTCTTCTTTATTACAAGTTATTATTAAATTTATTCTACTTAATATATCTAATCCCATATATTTAACCCATATAAATTAATTTAAACCATAAAAGTTTTGATTTAAATAAATTTATATTCACTAATTGCCTTTAAATTCAAAGTATTTTCATAAGTTGATCAAATTTCAATTTATTAATTCTTTCAAAACAAATTTATTAATTATTAACAGGGTTTACTCATTGCCTTATCTAATTCTTTTAACATCTTTATAATCAAAATTCAGTGTATAACATTTATTATAAACACTCAAATTTTTATTTATAAATTCAATTTATCTTATATATTATCCAATTACATATTCAACTTCTGAACGATTTAGGTAAGTTGTATTAGAATGCAGTTGAACAATATACAAATAAATTTTTCCAATTCAATTATTCAAGTTTAAATATTTATTCCAAATTTTGGTTTTATTTATAATTAAAATCATCCTTTAATAAAATTTAAGAACTAGATTTCCGATTAACTTTAAACAGTTTAGAGATTTATATAATATATTTATATCAAATCACATTAAATTTTAAAATAAGATACCTATATATATATAAATCAAAATATACGGAAGAAATTCAAATCAATATATATATATATATATATATATATATTTTCCTCAAAACAAAACTGTAGCAAAGCTACAGAATGGTTTATCCACTTCGAAACTCGAAAATGAATGTCGATGATGCGGCCGCCATCACCGAAATTATTTTCCAGCGACAAAGAGAAGAGCACTGGTTTCAACATTTTAAAATTCTTTGAAAACGATTTATATTCGAAAATATTTTAAAACTATACACCTAAAACTTTCAAATCAAAGTTGGAAATCACCGGAAATTAAATTCTCAAATTCTGATTTAAATCCATTTGAATTCCAAATTAAAATTTTAAACCATGTTCTATAATTTCATTTATTTACCATATTAGAATAATCAATGGTTTTCCAAACAATAAATGAAAATTAAATATTGTCATTTTTGACAACAGATTCATTAACAATTTAGTTTCATAATATAATCATACAAACTTTATTTTATTTACCAAAGTTGAAAACGAAATTGTGTCAGTTTGCTCTCCTCAAGTGTTTTGGAAATCTTATCGATAGCGTTGATCAGACGAATCGATCGGAAACCCAAATCAACATCAACAACTCAAACAACACAATACATAAACATTTTTATATAAATTTACAAATACACTTCCTCGCTCGACGATACAAGAATAGATTCAAAGCAAGGATAGAGATTCAATTTTTGATGGACTCAAATCAAAGAGAATTCTGATTCGAAGAAAAATTTGAAAGAAAAGATAAGATAATTCAATGACCGTATCGGGAGATGGGTAAGTTTATTTAATTCACGGGCAACCTTAACCGGTCGTCCGTAACTTCAAAATAAGATCAGTGTAGAATTCCGAGGTAAATCGACATTCGATCTTAAGAAATAGAATTCAGGTATAGCAGGAGATAGATAGCATCGTAAACCGAGGATACAGAAATCTCCGGTAAATCAATGCCTATTGTAAAGGAGTTTTGCTCCTTTACGAATCATTCGAAGATTGGCGAGACCGCCGATCTATTATAGATATCATTCAAAATGGAGTTATGGGGTGCTCCAGAATTGAAAGAAGACGAATAGTGAAGGACACGAATGAATTTCGGAACCGAGGGGAACGTTCCAAAAATTCAAAGGAATTGAGTCAAAGGAAGAGATTGAACTCGAATGAAAGTGATTCTGTAAATCATTTACCCTATATGTTAAGTTTTGCCTAGAGCTACCAAAGCTCTGATACCAACTGTAACGACCCGGAATTTTGGACCATTCGCATCCATTATAAGTGTATAGGTAGACACTCATGCCGGAGTTGAATTGCTCAAAATACCGCGTTGTTAATTTAAATTTGGCAAAACTGAACATATACAGTAAATAAAATATCACAGATCACAGACACAGAGTAATAAGTGCAGCGAAAATAAAAGAGATAGTAGTTCATGAAGCTACTATTTGAATATATAAAATACATCAGAGTTACAACAGAAGAGTAATACGATACATCAGATACAAATCAGAATACATCACTGGAATCATCGAATATCTAAAAGCTGGATAGATTGCTGGATCTCCAAGCGAAGCTCCAACTCCAAAGGTGAGTCTCGAAAACTGGTACACTCAGTCTGACCCGAGCGTAAAGCAAAAACACAAGACACTCGAGTCAGGATTAACATTCTTATATTAATAAATCCAACTCAAGTGAAATAGCAATTGAAATACAAGTAACTCAAAGGATGTTTGGAATAACCATCCTTTAAGGATCCGTTAAACTATCTACTAGGTAGTAATATACGCTAAGTAGATAATGTCTATCAGTAATATAAGAAGATATCAAAATAGCGTTAAGTCATGGCCCATTCCACCCTTAACACATTTTTATTCCCAAAAGCATATACAAGACCGTAGTTTCCCCAAAACTGGAAGTCACCAGAGGGCAATCCATATACTAAAGGTACAAAACAAAATCGTAGTTGTCGCGAATAGGATAATCAGTATGACAAGGTACATGAGGCGATACCAACTAGGATACTAGTAGTTGCCTGATCCGGACTGATGTTGGGCATAGCACCTACTACCCCAACACCGCGAAACAACACTCCCAAAATCGAGGGGTGCACCCAAATCGAATCACAAACGTAATAGATATGGTATCGAAGAAGTGTGTCCGCTAGAGATGGCGAACCTCAATGGCCCGGCGCGGCTCCTGTTTTAGTCATGTCAGGGGTCATCCATTATCGTTCTCTTTCTTCAGTCAACACGTACATCATTCCAACCACTTCATTCTGGATCAACACTCCGCGTTTAGTTATTAAAGTGGTTTCGGTTCAGATAGAGAGTATATCCATTACCGATCCCGGTCTCTTTAATAACTTTCGTAATTATTACACCGATTGGTCGTTTATATATTTCAAAAACCAAATCAATTTCAATTTCAAATAGAATTCGTAAATCAACATTTCATTTGTCTTTCTAAAACAATTTCAAATTTTCCATTTCAAAATCTTATAATTCAATTTCAATTTCTATTTAAAACAATTCAAATATTGATTCAAGTTCGTATATAAGTTTCATTCTGAAATCATTTAAATAAATTCTATTTAACATTCAAATCAATTTAAACTCATTTATCGATTTCATTCAATATTCGTTAAGTTACTTTATCATTCAAAACAATTTCTATTAAATTTCCAATTCATTTAATCAATTCTTAAGTTCAACTTCATTAAAACAAAACTTACAATTTTGAATTAAACTAAATTCGTCAAATCAATTCTCCAATTACAAGTCTTACATTAATTCCAAAAATATCACATTTCATTTTTGTTAAAGAAATCCAATTTCACTTATTTACTTCCTTAAATAATTTTCCAAAACTTAATTAATAAAGAAACTCAATTTCAATTCTTTACGAAGTAAAATTCACTTATTCAAAAGTTCAATTTTTCTTACTAAAGAATTTCAATTCAATTTAATCATTTAATAATTCATTATTAAATAGTTCAAAACTTAATTATTAAATAATTTCAAAGTTTAATAATTTCAAACTTAATTATAATTTCAAACTTAATTATTAAATCATTTCAAACTTAATTCAATAATTTCTCAAATTAAACAACATTCTTTCATTGCTTACATTGTTAATCTTTTGTTTCAGATTATTAAATATTACCATTTTCCTTTCATCAAAAATTCAAATTTCAACTTCATTTCAAAACCATATTCTTTGTTCAAATAAAATCTTCGTTTATTTTCAAATCAAATTATTGACCAATCGGGTTTTTATTTAATTTTCTATCCTAAGTCAAAGTTCAATTTGGGTATTTATCATTTCAACCCGATTCCAATTCAATTCAAAATCAAAACATATCAAAGGGAACTTGCAGTGTGATAACTGGGATGGTGTCAAAGTAAATAAACAAGCAATAACAACAACCAATATCAATACAATAATCAATTTAAATAATCCCGAAATAACCGTATTAATTCGCATTGTTATTTGTACGAATTAATATAATCATTTCTAGAATCTACACTATCATTTCATGTAGATTAAAGATTATTACACTAATTATTTATGGTTTTTCACTTGTCATTCGATTTCAATTTTATCCATCATCAATTTAACAACATACATTCAGTAGTTCAAAGTGTGATTAAACAAATCCTACGTGTCAATAAATTTAACAGTTAAAGGGGTCATATTAAACAAATGTCCGTTAATCAAATTTCACATATATATCAAATCTACTATCCTACGTCAATTTCAATTTCAAATTATTTAACACTTACATCATTAACAAATTAACGTCCAATATAAACATCAAACAATCAATCATTAACAACCAAACTGGATTATCATCGCATATATAACAGATAATGGTGTCAGATGTCACAGGTGAACTGATACAGGTAATAACAGTGTAAATATCAAACAGCAGCATATTTCAATTGTCGTTTCAATTGAAATCAAATTTAATAAATAAAAGAACGTTAATCGTGAGTGAGTGCTCACCTTTCAAGGCTAGAGAGGATTTGACGCTGAAATCGAGTTGATTCTGAATCAAAGCAAGATGGCACGAATTCGATGGATAGATCTGGTAACAGGAATCGATGAAACAATTAAAATCGGTTCGACAGAAATAGGAATTATGTATATACACCTATTTCAAAATAAATTTCGATACCTATATTTTAAATCATTTTTTTTTTCAAATCAATATAACAATATATTATATTTTAAACAAACAAACAATATAATATAAACACCTAAAGCAGCAGCTCTTAATATCATACAAGACATCAACATGCGCAAATCAATGTTATATATATACGGCTTGATCAATTATGTATGCAGACTAAACTATTAAACATTTTAGTATAACTATACGACAACTTATTTATATACCTTAAAGTTTGAGTACGGACATATAGTATACATATATATAATACCCTACCTTGTTTAAAAATGCAACTTATATATAAAGTGCAGCACATATAATACTATTTGAAATTCAATGTATATATAATTTGTATAACTAGACCAACTTATGCAGACTGCTAGCCAATCCTACATGCAAAATATAACTTAATAAAATATATATATAAACACTTTAACATGCTCAATCAGAATTTCGAAATATATATATAAACACTTTAACAATAGCAGATGTAGTTATATAGGCAGATTGCACATAAAAATATATGTACAGTCTACGAAAACATTTTTTTATAGGTACTTAGCTTATCCTATAAAATAATAGTATAGCGCAACTATTTATATCTACTATAAACTATTCCAACTATAACCAAATAGTACTCATATATCTATATATATGTAACTCTGATAACTAACGTGTTATAAAAGGAAATTTAGTGAAATGTAAACTAACTGAGTATGGTACACAACTATACATGCAAAATATATAAAACAGTGCATGTGATTATCAAACAATTTTCAAGTATACCATAAAACTTCTTATTGTTATGAGTTACAGGCAATTCAAAAAAAAAATGTATTAATTTCACAAAGCTATGCAATAGCATATATATTCACCTATACGAAATGTACAAAGGAGGGAAGATGCCCGGCGATGGCGGCGGAAACTGGTGCAGGTGAGGCTGGCTATCGGCGCGGAGGACGGAAGAGAGTGGGCAGAGAAAAACTCAGCCTTGACGAGGGAAACATGGCACGCTGCCAGAGGAGGGAGAGGGCGGAGATGAAGGCTGCGAAGGTCGTACAAGTAACATGGCTGTCGATGTGGAGGAAGCTCGGATCTAGGGAGTGGGACGAGAGCAGCTGAGGCGGAGAGAGTGGGTTTCACGGCAAGTCTTGGAGGAGTGAGACGCAAGCTGAAAGAAGAAGGGATCTTGGCGCTGCTGGCTTGGGCCTCGGGTGGTGGTGGGAAGTGTAGGCGGCGGACTTAGGAAAGGCAGAGGTGGGCGGAGAGGCTAGGAGCGTGCGGGAGGTTTGGTGACGTGGGAGGAGGTCGTGGCACAAGGCGGTGATGGGGATGATGGGCGGAGACGGCGGAGGAGGAAGGAAGGAGCAAGGGTTTCGAGTATTAGCAATGGCAGTTTTTTGGTTGTTTGTTTTCTTTCTTTCTACGTGGGAATGGACGGAACGGGGTGGAGCAGGCGGAGGGCGATGAGCGGTGGCAGCGAAGGTTGCGAGGGGTGCAGCAGTTTGGTGAGGGGAGTGGAGTTTCGGTGGTCTTAGGAAGGAAGAAAATAAAAATAAAATTACTAAGGATGCATATGTTTTAAGAGAGAAGAGGAAGATAGTGAGAAAAGAAAAAGGGGAGAGAGATATACGCAGTAGCCTTGAACCAAGAAAGACCAAGCACCGAAAACAAGCAATATAGCAGGAGACCAAGGGACCTAAATTAAAGTTGCATTGGAAATTTTAAAGACCGTTGGGTTTTCTAGATAAATAAATAACCAGCAGCTGCTTCGTATTCAATAATGGGAAGATAATTGGACACTGCTTTAAACTGTATAACAGACCGGTTTCAAATCCGTTAAATAATACAATTTTCAACGCCGAACTCCGATTGACACAAATAAATATACCGTTTTGATCAGTGCGACAGGGCGAATGCAACGGTATAAAGATATTGGTGGTATGATTGAATTATAAAATTTCGAATTTTCCTACCGGCGGAAAATGCAAGAAAAACACTGAAAAATAAGATCGACGGAGCCAAAGATGTCCGAATTTGAAAAAACGACAAACTGACATCTTGCTCAGAAGATGCTTTCGAATTTTTCTATGTAAAAATATTTAGGTTTCGGAAACATTTTATTTTCAACGCTTTTTAACTGATTAAATTGAAGTGAATTTACGCGCGAAATAAACTTTCATATTTTCGGACGAAAATTTACCAGTTGCTATGTTTAACTAGACGTATTCCAAATATCAAATTTATATTTCAAAATTTTATCGTTTAAAATTTCGCAAAATTTCAACTAATTACGTTATTAAAACAGTTGAAATTTACGGGTCGTTACATATATATAGTTTTTATAAGTAAGTTATATTGTGGCAGAATATATATAGGTACATATGACTGTTTGAGTTATAGATATATTATAATAAATTAAGATATTTTGATTTTTATAAGAGATATTGATTTTGAATTATATATTAGGTAAGTATTCTAAGCATATGGGTTTAAATATAATACTGATTTTTTTTATATACATATAAACATTATATATATATATATATATATGTTTTAAAATGTAATATTGGGTTTTGTATGGAGAAATTTATTTTAATATGAGTTAATAATAAACTTTAACTTATATATATCCGTGCTTATCAATTTCTATCTATCAGCCACACCTGTCGAATCAGTGTCAGCTTACTTCATTTGAGATGCGTTGTTTGGATCGATCGATTATTGAATTCATGATTCACCCTGTGTGTTGTCTTGTCTTCTCTAGCCTCGAAAGGTAAGCAATCACTCATGATTAACGTTCTTATATTTATTAGATTTGATTTCAATTGAAACGACAATTGAAATATGCTGCTATTAGTATTTACATTATTATACATGCCATTATTTCTAAACTTCAAATATATTATTATATATGATTTCTATGGTTTGAAAGGAAATATATGGTTTTAATAAATATTGATTTTTAAAGATTCATTAAAGTTGGTTTAATAAAGTTGATATATAATATGTTTAAGTATTTATTTAATATCTATATTTTTAAATATAGAGTTTATAATGTTTCAGGTTAAAAGATAATTTGAAATTGATTTGAATTTATATTTATTGAAGAATTTTACTTAAATAAGTTTGATTTGAAATTTATTAAAATTGAAATTTTAAGATATGGTTTATAACTTGAATGTGATTTAAAGTGACTTAAATGAATATTTCAAATTTACATAAATTTAAATGAGATATTTTGTTTATTTAAATTTGTAAATTGAAGCTTTATTTAAATGAAATTGGAATGATTAAGTAAATATTTCAAACTAAATAATAATGAAGTGAATTTGATATATATATGAAATTATCGAATTTAGTTTTGGAAATGTGGAATATTTAAAGCTTTGAAATATATTGAAATTAAATGGTTTATTTTGTGTTTCAAATCGGTATTTGAAATCGGTATAATTTGAAATGTTTAATTGAATTGAAATTGAAATTGATGATTTGAGATTGGATTAAATTTGAAATTGAAATTCGAATTGATTTGAATCGATTTGTGAAAGTTGAGGAAGCTATTTTATTATATAAAGTAAATTTAAATTATATTTAAACTATTCATAATTTTTACTTTATAAATTATTTTAATATAAACTATTTTAACTTATAACTATTTTATATAAACTATTTTACTTTATAAACTATTTTATTTTATATACTATTATTAATATCTAAACTGTTAGGGTGGAAGTTATGATTTCAAAGTTAAGGTTTTCCAAAATATTATGATTTCAAAGTGTTTTGGTTTCAGAAGTGTTATAACCTTGGAAAGTGATATGATTTTTGAAATGGATATATTTGAAGTGAAAAATGATATTGTAATAATATATTTGAAGTGAAAAATGACATGGTATTAATATGGTTTTGAAGTGAAAATGATATCGTTTTGATATGGTTTTGAAATGGAAATGATATCGTATTGATATGTTTTTGAAATGAAAATGATATTTTGGTTTTGAAGTATAGACTACTTTGAAATGACCATGGTGTTATAATAACGATTGGTTGTTAAAGAGACCGGAATCGGATATGGGCATACTCTCTGTCGATACCGAAAACCACTTTAACAACTGTGTACGCGGTGGAGATTCCAGAATGAAGTAGGATGGAGGCGACGATCCTATATAAGGTATATACGTGGACCCGACTCCCGTGAGTTGGCATAAGGTGGCTAAAACAGGAGCAATTGACGGGCTAACGAGGTAGCTCCTCTGATCAGACACACTCCATTGTATGCCATTCTATTACTTTGTGATTGATTTGGTGCGCACCTTCGGATTTCGGGAGTGTGGCTCGAGGTGGGCGGTAGTGGCTGCTATGCGTTACCACCGGCCCGGAAGTGTAATTGATATATCTACCCTGGCATTGCCTAGTTGTGCCGTGTCACCTACCCTAGCGCGCCTCTTACGAGTTTGTTTTGTACCATACCTATGGAGTGCCCTCTGACAACGCCCATTACGGGGGAGATTACGGTACTATATAGACTATGGGAATATATAAAATGTGTTAAGGTGGAAAATGTAAAGCCTTAACGCTATTTTGATAGTTTACTTTACTATAGACATATTATAATAGCATATTACTATATAGTAGATAGTTTAACAGATCCTTAGAGGATGGTTATCCCAAGCATCCTTTGAGTTACTTGTATTTCAGTTGATATTTCACTTGAGTTGGATTTATTGATATAAGAATGTTAATCCTGACTCGAGTGTTTTGTGTTTTGCTTTACGCTCGGGTCAGACTGAGTGGCTAAGTGTTCGAGACTCACCTTTGGAGTTGGAGCTTC
This sequence comes from Allium fistulosum, assembly GCA_030737815.1. Classification (NCBI taxonomy): domain Eukaryota; kingdom Viridiplantae; phylum Streptophyta; class Magnoliopsida; order Asparagales; family Amaryllidaceae; genus Allium; species Allium fistulosum. The sequence continues at coordinate 1,182,635,731 of CM060904.1, read as the reverse complement.
GCTTGGAGATCCAGCTATATCTATTCAGTTTGCAGTTATTCAGTTGATTCCAGTGATGTGTTCAGATCTTGTATTTGACTATTGTATTGAGACATCTATGTATTCGAGACTTCTGTTGTATCTTGTTTTAACTCTGTTATATATATATAGTAGCTTCATGAACTACTATTCTTTTGTTTCAGTAGCATTATTGTTATATTACTCTATGTCTGTGATTTTGTGATTATTTATTTACTGTATATGTTGAGTTTTGCCAAATTTAAATTAACAGCTTGATATTTTGAGCAATTCAAATCCGACATGTATGGATGCGGATGGTTGAAAATTTCAGGTCGTTACACAATTCAAATGGCATCAATTCAAAAAAATGTAAGTATGTAGTCAAGTGTGATTACTCACCTTCTTTGGCTAGAGAAGATGATTCAAACAAAACAAGACAATTCAAATAAGCACGATAATCACGAACAAGCTCGAGTGGGAGGAGAACTCAAATCCAAATCTTAGAAAACATAAATAAAACATATGTAAATAATTAACTCAACACAAAATAAAATAAATTGTACAAAATAAATTTTTATGGAACACATGAATGGGCTAGCCAACAGGCTAATAGGCTCGGCCACAATGGTGCTTTGGGTCAAGACAAAGCTAGGCAAGTCTTTGGGTTTGGCCATGGTGATGTTTGGATCAGGCAAGGCTTGGCTAGGCTAGGTTTTGGGTTCGGCCAACCTGTCTATGGCAAGGCAAAAGTCATGGCAAGAGGGAGTGGAAGGGGAAGAGATGGTCACGGGTAAGTAATAGAAAGAGAAGGCAACGGGTTTCAGGAGGCAAAAGGTCACGGCCTTGTGGAATTTTTGCGGAGGTGATGGTCATGAAGGCTCGGCTAGGCTGGGCAAAAATGATGGCAAAGGGTTCGGCCATGGTTTTGACAAGGAGAAGGAGTGGTTTCGGCCTAGAGTTTGGTGAGGAGGGGTGTAGCCGATCATATATGGGGTGGTAGGTTCGGCCTGGCTTGATTTGGTGGTGGATAGGATGTGATGGTGGTCGGCTATGGAGAGGAGGAAGTGAGGCAAAGGATGGTGGCCGAACTCATAAGGAAGAAAGTGGAAAAATTTAGAGAAAATGGAAAAGGAGAGAAAAGCTTACTGTAATTTGTTTTTGTAGAAGAAGAAGGTGAGAACGAAAATGAGAAAGATGAGGAATGAGAAAAGAGAAGTCAGTAAAAAAAACGAACGTGTATTTCAATGTAAAGATGTGGCTTCTCATTTCCCTAACCTCCATTCATGTGACTTTTAGAATACCAAGCCCATTAGTCTACCCATTAAAATAAACAAGCTAAATACAAAATCAAATCTAGCCCAAAACCAAAAATAAAATAGGAAAATAAAAATACAAAAAATAATTGCGTGTAATACGCTGAAAACTGCAATTTTGGAGAAGTAAAAATCAGAATTTTACGTAAGGAAAAGCAAGAAAAAGGTTAGAATCAAATCCAGCTTCATAAGAAAACAGAATAAAATTTTAAATCTCAAATTTAAAATTTTCAACAGCAAGTCAAATTTTGACCAAAGTTGACCAAAATTTAAATTTCCAGAAAAATCTTTATTTTCTCAAATTTGGAAAAATAATTTGCATCAAATCCCAAAATTATACATTAAAATTCCAAATTTATCAATTTTAAAATAATTAAATTCAATGTTTCAATTGAAATTCCATTTAAAATATTTATAGAATTTATGGGTTGTTACACTCTCCCCCACTCAAAACTTTTCTTCCTCGAAAAGGAACAAGACATAGGAAAAGCAAGGAAAGAAAAGATAGAATAACGAATAGTACCTGGAACAAATAATTCCAGATTCGAAGCACGTATGAAAGATGCGGTGCGTGATGAAATTCTTAAACTTCTCGACAACGGAATCATTTATCCAATCTCTGATAGTTCATGGGTTAGCCTAATTCACGTTGTACCGAAAAAGTCCGTGCTAACCGTTGTCAAGAACGATTCAAACGAACTTATTCCAACTCGTACTCAAACGGGTTGGCGTGTTTGCATTGACTATCGAAAACTAAATGCTGCAACATGAAAAGATCACTTCCCTCTTCCTCAAATTGACCAAATGCTCGAACGTTTAGCCGACCATGAATTTTACTACTTCCTTGATGGTTATTCCGGCTATAACCAAATTACAATCGTTCTCGAAGATCAAGAGAAAACGACTTTCATGTGTCTATTCGGTACCTTTGCTTATCGACGTATGCCATTCGGACTTTGTAACGCTCCCGCTACTTTCCAACGATGCATGATTGGCATCTTTTCTGACACGATTGAACGCTTTTTAGAAGTTTTTATGGACGATTTCTCTACCTTTGGCGATTCTTTTTCCCAATGTTTACATCATCTCGAGTTCGTTCAAAATTGATGCAGAGAAAAACATTTGACTTTGAATTGGGAAAAATGCCACTTTATGGTCAAACAACGCATAGTCTTTGGACATATCATCTCAAATAAAGGCATTGAGGTAGATAAAGCGAAAATCGATGTCATTGCAAACCTACCCATTCCCAAATATGTTAAGGACATTCGATCATTTCTAGGACACGCTGGCTTTTATCGACGCTTTGTGAAAGACTTTAGCAAAATCGCTCGTCCTTTGACTGCTCTCCTCGAAAAAAACGTTCCATTCGATTCCAACTCTGAGTGTATCTCTTCTTTTGAACGTCTTAAGAATGAACTCATTTCTGCTCCAATCATTTGCATGCCCAATTGGGATATCCCATTTGAAATAATGTGTGACGCCTCAAACTTTGCAGTTGGTGCTGTCTTAGGACAACGCATCAATAAAATTCATCATGTCATTTACTACGCAAGTATGACTTTGAACGACCCCCAACTCAAGTACACAACAGTCGAAAAAGAGCTCCAAGCTGTCGTTTTTGCACTCGAAAAGTTTCGACCTTACTTTTGTAGTTCACACATCACGGTCTACACTAACCATACGGCTCTTCGATACCTTTTTGCCAAAATGGATGCTAAATCCCGTTTGATTCGTTGGATCCTTTTACTTCAAGAATTTGACCTTACAATCAAAGACAAAAAAGGATCCGATAATTTCATAGCCGATCACTTCTCTCGTCTTCCGAACGCACCATCTTCTTTGCCAATCAATGAAAACTTTCCCGATGAACAACTCCTTTCCATTTTTATCGATCCATGATACGATGATATAGTGAACTACTTAGTCACTAAAGAAACTCCCTCGTCTTTGTCCAAACAAGACAAACACAAATTCTTGTCCCAATTGAAGTATTTCTATTGGGACGATCCATACTTGTTCAAATATTGTCCCGACCAAATCATCCGACGTTGCATTCCAGTATTGAGATCAGGAGTGTTCTTTCGTTTTGCCACGATCAAGCGTGCGCTGGACATTTCGTTCCTCGAAAAACTACGGAAAAGGTGCTTCAGTGTGATTTCTATTGGCTGTCTCTTTTCAAAGACTCATTCGAATTTCGCAAAACTTGTGATCGATGTCAAATGCTTGGACGAATTTCTCGACGAGATATGATGCCTCTAAACCCCATTCTTACAATCGAAATCTTTGATGTTTGGGGTATCGACTTTATAGGACCTTTTCCTAATTCATTTGGAAACTTGTATATCCTTCTCGCCGTCGATTATGTCTCAAAATGGGTCGAAGCCGTTCCTTGCAAAACCAACGACCATAGAATTGTTGTGAAATTTCTCAAAGAAAACATCTTTTCGAGGTTCGACACACCTCGCACAATAATCAATGATAACGGAACCCATTTTTGCAATTGATCTTTTGAAACATTAATGAAGAAATACTCGATAACCCACAAGTTATCCACTCCATATCATCCTCAAACTTGTGGGCAAGTTGAAGTTTCAAATCGTCAACTAAAACAAATCTTCGAGAAAACTGCCAAAAAAAATCGAAAAGATTGGCCTCATAAATTGACCGACGTGCTTTGGGCTTACCGTACTTCTTTTAAAACTTACCTTGGGATGTCCTCTATTTCGTTTAGTTTACGGTAAAGCTTATCATTTACCCGTTGAAATTGAACACAAAGTGTTGTGGGCGATAAAGAATTTAACTTTGATCTTGAGAAAGCTGGTGAAAATAGAAAATTGCAACTCAACGAACTAGAAGAACTTAGGAACAATGTGTATGAAAACGAAAAATTTACAAAGAAAGAACGAAAGTTTTTCATGACAAGTCAATCCTAAGAAAACCGTTTTCGCCTAACCAAAAAGTTCTTTTATATGACTCAAGACTTCATTTATTCCCTGGGAAACTTAAATCGAGATGGACCGGACCATTTGTGGTATGAACTGTTTTTCCACATGGTGCCGTAGAAATAGAAAACCCCGGGGATTGATCAATTTTCAAAGTTAACAGTCATCGTTTGAAACCTTACTTGGAATTGCCTTGTAACCAAGAGAAGGAGCTCATGATTCTTCATGAGCCAAGCTACGTCTAGTAAGAATGTTAACCCTCTTTTGTAAATATGTACATATTTTTCCCCGTTACACTCGTTATATCATGCATTGACTGTAGGGACACAGTTAAAAATTAAGTGTGGGGGGGAGTCTCATTTTCATTTTGTTTAAATTTTTCATGGCATTTTTGAATTTTCATTTACTTTTAACTTCAAAAAAGAAAGAAAAAAAAATCTCAAAATTTCTAAATCTCAAAAACATTTTCTTTTTAGCATTTTGATTTATTTTTGAAGAAACACTATGGGATAAGTATAAGTTTTGGTTAATAAATTGAAATATTTGAAAATTATTTGTCTTAACAAAAATAAAAATGAAGTTTGATTACAAATAACAATGATTTAACTAGTATATAGGAAGGTTCATATGTGTTAATTATGAAGTATGTTCTAATTGAAAATCTTTGTTTAAAAAAGTGGTAAATTTAAAGTAAAGAATATAACATTTTTATCTTCTAAGTTAAATGGTGCTAAGATGATTTTGCAAAACTCTCACTTTCTAAAAAAAATAGAAAAAAAAACACAAAAAAAACATCTGTATATATGTATATATTTTTAACACCTAGAGTCATGTGTTCACACTCGTGTGTTCACTCACCATGCTCTGTACCCTTCTCATATAAGCCCGAAAGGCAGTGCACGATCGGTATATCTGGTCTTAGTTTATCTGAGTTAGGTGTATGTATATAAAAATTCTTTTTAATAACTGCTATAGTTGATAGGTGTTCACCCTTGTGTGTTCACTCGCCACGCTCTATATTCCCCTCACATCAATTCGCAAGGCAATGCACGGGTAATATATCTGGTCTTAGTTTATCTTAGTTAGGCATATGTAAATACTGTAAATATTAATAAAATTTTCAAAAAAAAATAGAGAGAGTAAGCAATTGAAATCCAAGCACTATTTTTACTTATTTGATTTAACTTGTTATTGAAAAGAAATGAGAATATCACTTTGACAAACTTTGATAATCAACTAAGGATCCATTTCATAATTACATTGTTTTATCAACCGAAACAACTAGCTAAACTATAGTCTATCTGTTATGAAAACTTGATTTTTATTGGAAATTTTGACGAGTAAATGACTTAAATTTTGAAGTTAATGACTAAAACTTATATTTAACTTATTTGTGCCGATTTAAAAGTAAATCCTTCATTGTAAATATTTTCAAAAACTCGCATTCATCTCATTGTAAATAAATCTTGCATTTTTCACTTTGCATTCGGATTTTGTGGGTAGTATCCGCTGAAAACTCTCACGAGACAATACTCGTCCTACCGGGACACCCAGTGGTTTAACGGCTTGTTGCATATGCTCAATGCTATCGTGCTCCCTACGAAAACGGATTTATCTTAGTTTTCCTTTATTCGAGGACGAATAAAAAGATAATTGTGGGTGTATTTGATGTGCACGTAAATGTGCATATATTTACATCCATATTTTATCTATTTTTATTTAAATAAATGTCATATTTGGGTATTTTGACATGTTTAAAACCAAAATTCAATTATTTTCAAATCATCATATATCCATCTTCATTCAGAGGAAAAATGGTCATTTTTGTGCATGTGTCATTTTGAAAATTTTTACTTGGTCATTTTTTATTTATGATTTTTATAGAAATTTGGATGCATATGGAAGAGGCTTTCAAGAAGATATATGCATGCATAAAGGAATACAAAGGAATGAAGAGGAAATAATTCAAGCTCATGATCATGGAGGACCCCACCCACTTACCTAAATCTACAATTAGAAGCTAATGGACAACTAAGTGGAGGTTAAAGCTTCATGCACTTTTAATCATGGATTAATTAGTGGCTAATGGTTACTTGGTGGCCACACTTCTTAAAGGGGATTTTGGGAAGCACCCAAAAAATTGTATTAGGGTTTTATGCATGTATAAATAGCCCTCTTATGTACATGTAAATAACTTCTACTCTTTCACATTAGTTAGGAAATTAAAATAAAAGTTGTAAGCTCTATGTTTCATGAAATAAAAATGACTTCCTAGCCTCTTTCTCTTCTCTTTTCTACTTGTTTTTATTTACTTTAATGCTCATTTTTATTCTTATGCTCTCTTTTATTTCATGTTTATAGTTTAGATTTATATTTATGCACTAGTTTAGTTCATTTCCTTCTAGTAATTAATCTTCTTTTTCTTTGTTTATTCTCTACTTTATTTTATTTTCAATGGTGAAATCTCTGTGTTGAAATGATAACACAAATGAGAGGCTAAATCCCTAAAATTTAGGGGTAATGAAGCTTTCTTTTATCAGTAGATTCAGCATAATTTTCTATGTATGATCTCTTTTGTGCTTCATGAGAAATGGATGTTTATGTTTGTTTGTGTTTTATGTTGAATTTGACAGCCTACATTGTTCATAACAAATAGGATATGCTTATCTCATTAATTGCAAATTGCCTCTTCATCTAAATTATGATCATGGTAATGAAGTGAAGTTTTAATCAAAATTTGATGATCTATGTTACTAATTAATAGTAAATAGATCATGCTTAAACTAGATTTGGTTTCATTTTCTATGCCTTGTTTCATGAGAATTGAAAAGGTAGGATTAGATTTGTATTATAGTTTGATGGTTTGATTTGTGTTAATTAATAACTCAAATAGGCCATGCTTATGATAAATACATAACTAATCCTACTTAGATAAAAAAAGAGATCATCACTTGATTTTATGTTGATTTATGTGAAAAATATAAGAAAGTGGATTTGCCTCTAAATTGAATTTTAATCACATAGTTTTTAATCTCAACATTTACTTAGCTTTCTAGTTTTCAAAACAATTTCCACTCTTGGTTTAATTTGATTGATTAGAAATTTAAAATCTAACAATTCCCTACGAATTGACTCGTACTCGCCACGTGCTAACTTTTGTACGCCGTACGCTTGCGGTTATTTTAATTTATATTTTTCGGCGATTTTCTAATCCGATCGAAAATTCATCGTTGAACAAGTATTCAGACAATATAGCAATTATTATCAATATTTGCTGATATGTCTGCAATTAATAGATATACGTCCAGACAATATAGTAATTATTTACAATTTCTGTTGATATGTCTGCCGCTATTAGGGAAATTTTAATAACACAACAAACATTTCCAATAGTTGCTTATATGTCTGCAATTTTTGGTTATATTTACAGACAACAGAGCAATTATTGGGGTTTTTTTCAAACAACATAGCAATATAAACAGTTATTTAAATTTTGTACTTTGTTGATATATCTACATTCATTTTTACCCGAGGTCATTGTTTTTGAAGAATTGTTCAAGCATATGACTTTTTAGTTGCCTAGCCTTTGTACATTCAAATTGCCTGACATTTATTTTTGCATTTGAAGGCAACTCATTCGATCTTGGTTTTGCTTGATAGTCTTCTATTGATATTGACTGAATTTCTTTTTGCTTCTTTGCTTTTTTGATCTGCTTTTCATTTTCAACTTCAATTTCTTCAGTTGATTTTGATCTTTTTTCTCTTCCTTGATTTCTGTCAATTGGTTTTTGTTTTTTTTCAGTTTCTTCTTCTGCCTTTTTAAAGATATTTTCAAGCTCTTGACTGCTTTTGATACCTTGTGGTTCACTGCCACTTTCACTTGAAACAATTTTAAAGGTTGGGTTATATTCCAATAGCTCTTTCCATTTTTCAGAACTTTCCTTGGTAGGTTCTTTCCCAACAATAGTTTGTTTCATTTTATCTTGAGTAATTGTATCTACATTCTCAAGGCTGTGTTCAACTTGAATTGTTTCGTTATTAGTAGCAGGATCAATTTCCTCTTCATTTCCTTTAGTAGTTTCAACTGAAAAATATATTTGAAATTTAAATATTTAGTGCTTTTGAAATGATAATGAATATATGCAGTTATTTCCTAAATAATAAGAAAAAATACAGAATATGCAGCGGTTATTTATAATTATTGCAGGGTTTATCTGCATTTATTCTTTTTTAAATGCATGTTTTCTCAAATGTTATGAATAAGTGTAGATATATCAGCAAATATTTATGAATAAGTATAGATATATCAGAGAATAAGTCAGAAATTACCGAGTAAATGTTTTGTTTGTTTTTGATCATTTGCTTTAGCAACATTTATATCTTCATTTTTCTTTGCTTCTTCTTGGTTTTTTCTTCATTCAAATTACTTTCATCAACATTCTTATCTTTTTCAGTTTGTTTTATTTCATTTTCCTTCTTATCTTCATCAATGTCTTTTTCTTCTTCTTCTTCATCATCTTTCCTCTTTTCTTCTTCATTTATATCATCTGCATTTTCCTTTTTTTCTTCTAGCTCAACACTTTGAACCATTTTAAGTTCTTCTTTTGCAGTATTTGAAGCAACTTCTTCTGCATCATCTTCTTCTTTTTCTTCAATCCTTTCTTCATCTTTTTCATCATCTTCTACTTCCTGTTCATCATCTTCTTCCTCTTTTTCTTCATCATCTTCTTCTTCTTCTTCATCATCTTCTTCCTTATCAACATTTTTCTTTGCCTATATTTCAAATTGCTTAAAAGCATTGTAACTTTCATTTTCTTCACTTTCTTCAACTTCTTCACTTTCAGAGGAATAATATTCAGTACCACTTACTTCTTGTATGGGTAAAGTCATTATATCAGAATCAGTGGAAGAAGTTTCTTTTTCATATTTACTTAGTCTCATTTTCAGACGGGCATCCTGATTTTGAAGGCTTTTGTTATCCATTTCTAGCCTTCGAATTATTTCTTTGTATTTTTTCTCTCTTGCTTTGTATATTTTTTCATATTCATTCCCCTTTTCTAAAGCATCTTTGAATAAGTCTATTTGTTTCCTTGAGTATCCTGAAACAAAAAGTTAAAACAAGTAGTTTCAGAATTTATTAGTAATAACTACATAAGAAACAACAAGTATTACAAATTATTGCAGACATGTCTGCAGTTATTATGGAGTATATAACTCAGTAATTAAGAAATTTTCTTCAATATTTTTAGTCTATTCTGCAAATATGTTTTATAATTGCAGACTAGTCTACAAGAATTATATATAATTGCAGATATGTTTGCAAGTATTGCTGATAATTGCTGTTATATATGGAAGTATGTTTTTTAATTGCAGATACACTACTAGAAAACACTGCAGTTTCCTACACAAAATTTCCAACGTCTTTCCTACGCCAAAAGGCGTGGCGTAGGGTAGGCGTAGGAAACTGGTAGAAAGAGGTAAATGTGTAGGGAAGACGTAAGGAAATTTCCTACGCTTCTCCTACGCCAAATTCAACACGTAGAAAAAAAATCGAGGCGTAAGTAAGGTGTAGGAAATCGTCTACACTAAAATGAAAGTGTAGAAAAGGTGTAGATAATCTCCTACGCCATTTCCACGCCTCTATTAATTTTATACAATTCCACATTGACGTAGGAAAGACGTAGGAAATTTTCCATGCCGTCCCTACACATGCAAAAAAAAGTTTTTAATTTTTACGTTAATCACCGTATACTTCCCTTCTCCTAACCTCAGTTTTTACCGAATAAAAAAACCTAATTCTACAAAAATTATCTTCTCCTCCTTTTATATTTGTTTTGATTGAATTTCGATTCAGGTGCTTGTTTTGGGTTTTCGATTCAGGTGCAATCTCCATGTTGGCGATGCTTGAACCCAAAAAAACTAGGGTTTCAAAAATCAACGCCTTCTAAATAATCATCGCTGCATACTCGGCTATTCCATCAGCCATCGTCGGCTCATCCTTGCCGCTGCCATTATCAATCTTTAAATCTTGCTTTCTTAGCCTCTAACGATTTAAAATGGGTTTGGTGGCGTTGCAGTAGCTACTAAGTACACTGACTAATGGCTAATTCAGGGGGGATCGTAGGTAATTGATGGATCAGAGTTTGCAGCTACCAAGGCACCTAAAGTCACATCTAATGCCACTAATTCAGTAAAAAATATTAGCCAAGACCCAAAAATTGAAGATGCTAAGTTAACTGAGGAGAGCAGTGCAAGTAAAGTTAACGATACACAAAACGAAAAGAGTGATTCTGAGGCTTCTTCACCAAGTTCGCAAAAGTCTGTTGATAATATTCATACTTCCAGATTGCAAAAGTCTGCTTCTTATACTAAGAATGGAAGCTCTGCAAAATTCAGAAATAGGTCTAGTAAGGCCACATCTAGTATGAGGAAACCAACTAAATGGGGACGAACCTCTGTGAGCACCAATTTTTATTGCGTTATTATTTTCCCTCTAGTATCTCTTAAAAGTGATTATTTTTTGTATTCAGACAAAAAAGGATCTTCCAACAGAAAAAAAGGGTTCAATAGACGATGAGTAAGTCAAATATCTCCTATTGATCTATCTGTATCTTCGACCTATATTTCTTTCTTTTCAACTTGGTAAATTTCTAGAAATATCATCATGGGATCTTTAAAATTACCAGAATTGCTATTCAGAAGCTTGAGACAGAAAAAGGTGATTTGGAAAATAAAATTGTAAAGGAGGTTGGTTTTTGTTTCTTTGTGTATATAATATTAATGCCATCCTTTATCGATTGCTTTCAGATTATGATATTTATACTGCTAAATATTCAGGTAAAAGCTAACGAAAATTTACGAGAAAACATAGAGAGAAAAAAGGAAGCATTGCGCGAGCGTCAATCAGCACTGCAAAAAGATGTATGTGTATTTCAGTTGAATATTTATTTGGGGTATATTTAGGGTGCAAAAGTTATTCCAGTTTTCACCTTTTAGAGACTTTTATTTTACTAGTTTAAGCATTTATCTATTTAAAAAAAACCACCAATGTGGAAGAGATGGATTATTTTACTACAGTTAGCTACTAAATTCTAGAATCATGGCTTGTGCATATATTTGAAAGGTTTGACTTTCAAGTTTATGATCATATCATTGATAAAGCCAGAATTTTGTTTTGATGGGAAAATAGTATAGAAGTTCAATTTTGTTATAATCGACAAATTGTTTGAATCGCAATAAAATAAATTTTACAAACAAATTTATATTCAAAAAAAAAAAATCAGACACAAGAACATAGATAATTATATGATACATTTTGATTGTCCATTTTCTATAAACTTCTGAAAAATCAATCTATGAACAAAAAAATATAGCATAAAATGAGGTAAAACAAAATCTGTACTAAAACAAAATCTGTACTAAATATGCATCTTCAGTATGATGTTGGACCGTAGGCCATATTATGGCAATATCCCTGGAGTAAGTATTTAAACTTTCAACAAAACATTATTTTAATTAGTTTAAAACACAGAAATTGATGCAATATTTGATAAAATGCAGAAATACAAAGATGCTACTTATAGCATCAATAAGGGAGAAGCACAGACTAGAGCCAAACTAGAGGAAAAGGTGGAGCGTCAAGAAGGGGAGATTCAAATGCTGAAGATGCAGTATGAACAACTCACCGAGATGCTTCGACAGCGATTTGATGAAGAGCCGAACGATCGTCATGAGGAATGAGGGTATTGAAAACTTTTTAATGGTATCTGTATGATGTCATGTATCATGAACATATTATCATATTATTTTAACATATAGGAACTTGATTAATATTGTTTGACTTTGTAATATGAATGAGATATTTGTTTTTTGAATTAAAGATGAATGATTTGACATTAATCTTTTTGTTGGAATGTGTATATATATAAAATAAGTTGATTTTAGTTTCTATTTAATGTGGTGAAATGAAATAGAATAGTAATATATCAAAATTGCTTCAGAAAAGACGTAGGGAAGGTGTAGGGAAGGCGTAGGTAAATGAAACATTAATGCAGCAAAAAGTCGTATGCATGGCGTAGGAAAACAGGGCGTAGGGAAGACGTAGGTAAACAAATGACATAGGAAAGACGTGAGCACGTAAAAATGTCGTAACAAAACCGTAGGTACAACATGGTGTGGGGAAGGCGTAAGAAAATTATGGCGTAGGAAAGGCATAGGAAACAACCCAACGGATGGCGTAGGTAAAGCGTAGGTATTTTATTAGCTACGCAAGTTTTACCCACGCCAAAATTGGCGTAGGTGTTACGTAGTTAATGCATTTACCTACGCCCCGCCTACGCCAATTTAGCGTAGGTAAACCGCAGTTTTCTTCTAGTGATATATGCCTACAAGTATAATAGATTATTGCAGATATGTCTACAAGTATTTCTATTAATTGCAGTTAAATCTAAAATATATCTTATATATGTAGATATATCTACAAGTATCAAAGATTATTGCGGATATGTCTGCAAATATTTCTATAAATTGTAGTTATATCTAAAATATATCTTATATTTGCATATATGTCTGCAAGTATGAAAGGTTATTGCAGATATGTCTGCAAGTATTTCTATAAATTGCAGTTATATCTGAAATACATCTTATATATGCAGATATGTCTGTAAGTATACCGAATAACATCATTCTTCAAATATTTTCTAAATTTTGCAAATTCTATTGTTATTATTTGTATACTTACAGATTTGTATTTCATCGTAAGCAGCATTATTGGTTTAAGCTTTGAAATGTCCCATTTTCCAGCTAATGGGTATGAGTTGTCATGTTCAGATTTAACTGATTTTCGCACTTAAGTCTTTTCACAAATCCGCCACTGAAACAAAAATATTTAATATCAAAACTAAATATACATAAATACTTTGGCATCTTATGTGACGACCCAGATTTCTAGGCCATCTAATATTGAGTGATTAACCGATGTGATTATTGGAATATTAGTTTTAATTAGTCAAATAAATAAATTTCTGATAATTAAAATATTGGACGCATAAATGGCTTAAATCTATAATAAACTTTGGCTTATAAATCTCTGGATATGATATAGGAAGAAAGATAAAGGATATATATATATATATATATATTCCACTATCTAAATTAAAATTTAATGTCCATAAATATATATAGGTAAATACATGCAAGCTTCATGATATATATATAAGTATATATACATATATGAGTATATGTAGGCTCATACGAAATAATTTACATGAAAGTTTGCATAAATATGGATATATACACAAATAAAGACAAATATACACAAGTTAAGATGTATGTGTAAATATGAGAAAAAATATATATAAATATATGTAAAGATAAAATATGCCTAAGCATACGCATATAGAATATACATGTAAAAGTTTCATATACATAAGCAAAAATGTATATGGTATGTGTAGATATGGAGATGTATAAACATATATGTAGTGAAATGTATGTTAATAGATATGAAGTATGTATATATGCTTAGGTAGGCATACAATTAAACATCATCATAACATATTTTAAAATCAAACCCAAATATAAAATCAAAGTCAAAGTAAAACTAGCATGTACATAAACAAGGTAGCAGCCTTCGTGTACCCTCAATCTCTCCATTTTAAATACCCTTGCCATCTCCATTTCATTTCTATATATATGTGGCCGAGTATATGTGCTCAGGTTCATAGGAAATAATATACATCAAACCAAATAAAAGTATGTAAAAAAAAGGGGAACAACATTAAATTCAAAGCTTACAAAACCTTAAATCAAACAATTCAAGCATATAATATATCATATCAGCCCCAAAACTATAAATCAACTTTTATTTGATCAAATCAAATTTTCATGTGCTCAAATTAAAATAAACAAAAGGGAAATAAAATAAGAATGTAAAGCATATAGCCTGTGTAAATGCCTAGCTTCATCTGCACACTTCTATTCTATGTATATATACATATGCCCTCACTGTCTTGTTCCCATTTCATTGCATTCGAACAAGGTAAAAAACGAAAATATAATAATACAAACATCACTGCATTCCAACTTAAAGCAAAATAAAAACAACAAGGCAGAGAAGATCAAAATCATAGCAACTCATCTTCAATAAAGCAAGGCAGCAGTTCTTCCATTCCTTTAATAACTGTGAGTACAACATTCATTTCCAACTTGTTATATATATATATGTGTATGTATGTATGTATATATATAAACATACGAATTGTGTCAGTGAATGAATTCTTGATCTGGGCTAAGTGTTATACGTTTTGATTGTTACATATGTGAATGGTAAGATGTAGGATTGAAGGAAGTTCACTTACAGGAAAAAAGAAAGAAAGAAACATATACTCTGTTCACTACTTACTTAAAAATCACCAAACCATCCCTTTCAAAAATCAATAGCTTCCTGTCCATTTAGTTTTAAACTTTGATTTCAAAACAAAAACGGTTTGTTTACTAGTAAGAAACATTTTAAAATTTGTTTTGTTTAAATTCTTCAAGTACGGAGAGAGGTAAGTAGATAAAGCAGTGACTATGCATCCTATGGCTGAAATTCAACTTTCATGTTCAAATGAATCAATCATATAATTGTACTTAACATTAAAAAAATAAGATTTTTAGAGGTAGTTTGGTAGATTTTAAAGGCCTGGGGAGGAATAAATCGGTAGATGAACAGAATTTGGTGTATAGGAAAATTCCAGTGGTGAGACTGATTTCGTGGTGAGGCGATTGGCATGGAGGGGTGTCGACCAGTGAGGCAGTCGAGAAAAATAGCAGGGCATTTTTCTGATGAGGGGTTTGTCTGGTCGATCTCGTTTTAGGTTTTTGGGTTGCTCGTGGGAAGGCTTAATTCACGTGGGAAGTGCGACGAGGGTGGTGAAAGAGGGACATGAGGACGTGGGGCAATTGGTGGAGAAGGATGTGGCGGATCGAATGGCAAGGTCTGTTGGTCATCAGTGGTGGTAGATGGCAAGGCGAGGGGTTGGATGGGTTTGGTCGTGGCTCCAGTTTGGGTGAGGGGTTCTTTTTTTTCGAGTAACAATCGTGGCCGTAGTTCAAGTGGTCAGGCATGATGCGATGACGAAGGCGGACTCGTGGGGATCGGCGACGACGAGCAGCTTGGCTCCAGGCAAGTGTGCACGTGCACAACGTGCACGTAGGAACTTCCATGGCGGGAAGAGATCGATAAAGGAAAGGAGGGTGTTTCGATCCAGGCTGTGATTGGGTAGGTGGTCGAGTCGGTGATCGTGATGGGAGTTTTGTTCGAGTTGATCAGAGCCGGTTTCGTTGGTGTTTTGTGGCATTGGTTTTGAGTGGGAAAGGGTAGGATGTTATATCTGGAAAAAAGGGTAAGGGAAGAAAGAGAAGAGGAGTTGCCTTGTTGTGTCTGATGGGCCGTTTGGGCCTGACTGTGAAAAAAAAGTGAAAATGTATAAACGTTAACAATGTTTCACCCAAAATATTAACCCTTGAATACTCATTTTCCTTAATTTAAAACAATGTAGGAAGTTGTAAATTTCCCTACCAATCAAATCTATTTACACTTGCTTAGGTTTTGGTAACTAAAATTTTTAATAATTAATGTAAAACAATTTAAACCTTAAATTAATTAAATCCTATGTTAATTTATATAAAATGATTATTTATGAATTTCCAAGTTCTATTATAATTTAAAATAAATAGTTTTTGTAATTAATTTTAAAGGATAAGAAATCAGGTTTTGGAAATTAATTTTATTTTAAATTAAATAAGATGATAGATTGTGATTAATTAATATAGGCTATAAATTGTCTAAATGGCTCAGGATATGTGAATTGCCTCGATTTCTCTGTGTAGTCAATTTAGTTGTTATGTGATGGAGTGCCCTAGTAAATTGAATATTGTCACCCTAAATAATAAATCGTTTATTTTAAACAACTTACTTTCCTTAATTTACTACTTAGGTTCGAAGAGACCGGGATCGGATATTAGCGATATCCGAAACCACTTCGATTTAATAAGCACTATAATTCTTTACAGATTTGATTATAGAATCTTATAGACTGGAATTGAATAAAATTGATTAAGTCTGACCATTTAAATTAAGTAACGGTACTTAGATGTTGTTTTAAATATCAATGGATTTGGGAAACGAGTGTTGGCTATAACAAGATATAAACTCGTAGTAATGTACGAGTTACCCTGGTTTTCAAGGAAGTTTTATGACACTTCAAGTTATATGGGTTTACTCATGCTGGTTTCCAGCCTGACTCGGATGTTACTTTATTGTAATGCTCGGGTCAGACCGAGTATTACAGATTTACAGGTTAGGACGTTCTGGAGCTCAGGAGACGAGCTGGATGGCATTGACGTATTGACTATATTCCGCTGTGTATTAGAGACTGTGTAGACAGTAGTTGGGGACAAGTTGTTATAACTGTCCAGATTTGTGGTACTCTGATATCTTGTATATATATTGTCAGTTACAGCTTTCTTTGTGTAAATGCTGTTATTTGTACATTATATTTTGTTCCGCTGCGATTGTGAGATTCTGTGTTGTTGTTTCTGTTTCTTCTTCTACCTCTTTTTCTTCTTAACCCTAACAGTCTGGGGTTTTTCGGCACTCGATTGCTCGGCACTCTATACAGTGAACGTATTAGTGTCGATTTTCGGGGTCGAAAATCATTCGGGCCGTTACATCTTATCTATTTAAGTTGAAATATCATACCAATAATAATGTTACACAAGCTGTGATTTTTCTTGGCTTGTCAACATATTTTTCTACTTGATCCATAAGATGTTTATGAATTTTTTTGGGCCATGAAATCAGGTACATTTTTGCATTACATACACAGTATGGAACCATATTCCATGATACATTTGATTTTGAATTTGATATAAGAAATGTTGCAACCAAATATAATTGGAGAAGTTTTGATGTGTCTTCTTTGTCTTGCTCTGTAGTTCCTTTAATTGTAGAAAATAACTGTTGCTCTATCTTTTTCTTGTGTACGTTTGCAGCTCCTTCAAAATGTCTGCTGATGAACGAGATATACTAATTATCGCTTTTATCTTCCTTTTTAATATGGCCGGATGTTTTGACCAATTGACCTTCTGTAGGAACTCCAAGTATTTGTGCAATATCAAGCTCTGAAAATGTAATTTTCTGATCTCCAAACTCAAAATATCTCAAATGTTTTTTATAGTTTCTGATGATTATATCAATAGATGTTGAGGTTTTGGTTGTTTCTTTAATTGAAATTATTCCATTATATCATTTCAATAAAATTGTAGAAACGTAAGCTTTCAAGATATTTTGTATGAGAATTCCTATGCAATTTTTCCTTTCTAATTCTCGTCATCAGTTCAAGAAATGGCTTCAGACTATTTGCATAATTTTCTTATTTATCAGGAAATTTTGTTGCTTCGGTTGTTTTCCTCTTTTTTTTTTACTGCCATCTTTTCCAGACTCCACAACAGTTTGAATAGGAATCACTGATTTTTCTTCTATAACCTTTTCTTCTTCTTCGATTCCTTTTTGAGTAATTTTTTGCAATAATGTACAGAAAATTCTTAGATATCTGGAAACAATATTAACAAATGATATGCAAAAGTTTTATAGCAAATGTTTAAAACTGGTGCATTTTTTTGTGCAAATATTATGAATATTTGCATGTATTTCTGCACTTTTTTGAATTGCTGCACTAGTTTTTTGAACTGTGGCTAATAAATAAGCATTAGTCAGTATAATTGCAGAGATAGATGCAATTATTCCCAATAACTGCTGAGTAAGTAATTGCAAACAAACACTACTGCAATTATTATGAATAATTGCAATGACAGATGATAATAAGTGATATTTAGTGAATAAGTTCTGATAAATATGCAATTATTATAAATAATTGCAGAGAAACATGAAATTAATTTTTATCATTTATTTGTTTGCATTCGATATTTTACATACTTGTTGTTATTTCCTTGGTTATTTTGATTAATTGCAGACTACTCTACAATTATTTGTATTTTTTTTGGAATTATTTTGCAATTTTTCAGATAAATGCTTGTATGCATTCAATTGTCAATATAGTTGGCTTCATTTCTTCAACTTATTTTATTAATTGCAGACTATTCTACAATTATTATTAATTTTTGGAATTATGTTTGCAATTTTTCATATAATTACTCGGATGCATTCAATTTTCATCTAATTTTTGTTCTTTCTTCAATTATTTTGATTAATTGCAGATTATACTACAATTATTTATATTTTTTGACATATGTGTGCAATTTTCTAGATAATTGCTTATGTGCATTCTATTTTGTGTATAATTGATGTAGTTTCTTTAATTATTTTAATTAATTGCAGATTAATCTGCAATTTTTCATATTTGTTTTTCTGGACTGTATTGTAGTTTACATGTTCTTGCTTGCATGCATGAATTTTCAGGTAATTGTAGGGTCTTCTTCAGTTATTTTGTTTAATTGTAGAATGTTCTGCAATTATCCTTAATTATTTTAGGTATTATTTTGCAATCTTGTAGATTCATGCTTACATATTTAATTTCGTAAATAATACCATGTATATGTGCGAATAACATGAAATGAGCTATCAACGAATCCTTAAAACAAATCGATCGATTATGAATGAAAAAAATATCTATTTCAAGAAGAAAAGTAAGTGATTACCTTCGATTTTGCCATTTTAGTAGATTCCGTCTTCTTCAATTCGCTTTTCTTTTTTTGTCGTTTTGATTTCATCTTCTTTGTTTAATTTTCATTCGCTTAAAAATTTTTATGTCAGGAATATAACCGATTGCTTCAACAGATTTTGATATATTAATTTCGAGGGTTTTGGATTTTGTACTGAGGAAGCATAAGGGTATTTTTGGAAATGAAGTACGTAAATTCAAATAAAGGGATGTCATTTACAACTTTTTTTGTGAAGGATATTTTGTACATTTAAAACTTTAACAAGGATGTTAGCCAAACTTTCCTTTAATCTAATTTCTAAGAAAATCAAAGCATAAGGATAGATATAGTTCTAGAAAAATAAAAGAAACAATAGTTTACGTGCTTTGATATTAAAAAATCGTATATTTACGGTCAATCAGTCTTTCTCTTTTATATTATTTATGAGTACAAGCATTGAACTTAATGGTGATTGTTCACAACTTTTTCAGCTATAATTCTCTTGCTTCATAAAATTCAATCCATCTCTCCATCAGTGATCATTTCCTTTTATAGGAGAATGACATAACATGGATCGATAACATCATTCTCATACCCACTTATTGTCATCAGATATTATCACATGCCCTCCTTTTGCTTGCCTTGGATTGGATATCGTGGGTTACTATTTTGATTTAGGTTGATAATTTGGTTTAGGTGGGAAAATTAGGTTTAGGCGGGAATAATTTTGAAAAGATGGATTAGGCACGATGTTGTTGGATTTTTGCCACTTTTCTAAGAGCTATGTTGTACGTTATTGTATTTTGACTTGGTTTTGTATTGATGAAGTGATCTCCGATGAACTCTGCATTTGGCAATAATCTACTGCTCTGGATTACATTGATGGATTGAGGTTTCTAGTGAAAAACCTCCTTTGCTCATGACATGTTCATTAGGATTACTTCAATGTTCTACCTCTAGTACATCTGTGTTGCATAGTTGAATGGTGTACTTGGTAGTGGTTGATTTGTAGTCTTTTGGTGTGTGATAGCATAGCATGAGGTTCATGGTACCTCGTATGTTGTTTCTAAAACATGTGTACTTCCTAGTTGATATAGTTAATGACTTCATGTACCCCAAGATCTTACTACACTATGTGCAATTACTTGCGATGTTCTCTTTTGCACTTCTTCTTTTAGTCATTATTTTTGATAAGAAAATGGGTGTAACACTTATCCACCAAGTCTATGCTGATGTATATCCGGTTAGATTTGTAATTCCTTACCCATTTTTCAATGGTCTAATCAACTGGCTTGGCCATAAATGTTCATATACGGGTCGCGTTGCCATTGGTTCTTATGTCTTTTGATTGTTAGTTTTTACCACTTCGTAGTTCGAGATTTCGCTTCATATTCTGATAATTCCTTTTGGCATCATTATTCTCCAACAATTATGATATATGTACCATTTAAGTTCTTATGACCGAGATCTATTCTCCTCTTCTATATATACTCGCCTTCCTCTTTCATTTTTCTTTTACATTCTCATAATTTGCAAAGATAACTTCTTCTTCTTGAATTTTCTACGATCGCCTTCACTACTTTAACTTCAATTCCGTGTGTAACAACCTAATGTTAATAAGCAATTAATTAAAATTAATAATAAAAATCTAAACAATTAAAAGAATTTAAAATTATAAATGTGAATAATTTGTGAATAATTTAGAATATTTTGAATTTGAGATGATCTAGAAATATGGAGTTTATATGGGAATTTAATGGTGAAGTAATTTATGAAGTTAGGAAACCAATTAATAAAATATTTATTGGTGAGATTTGATAAACAGACAATTTAATTAGAGATACTTATTTATATATTAAAAGAATTTTTCGTTAAAATGATTATTAAATGAATTATTTTGGTGTTTGGGAATGAATTTATATTTGATTATTGGGAATTTATTTACAAATGAGCTTAACAATGTAATTTTGAGGTAATATATTAAATATGAACTAAATTGTAGAAATTAATTTTTATAAAAATATCTATATTTGCTTAAATACAAAATAAAGGCTAATATAATTTTTGTAAAGGGGTCGGAACTATTTTGGTTTGGTAAAGTAATTTTTGTAAGGGGATTTAAGCTATTTTGGTTTGGTAAAGTAATCAATTATTATATATATATATATATATATATATATATATATATAAAGCCGAAAGCAATATATGCAAATGTACTAATTATATATTATATATATACACACATATTAAATATTTATTTATAAGTGTATGTGTAATAATATAATAATATATGTTGACAAGAAATCTCGTTAACACCCTAAAGTAAGGTTAGAAGAGAGGGTTGTAAGGGAAAGCTAAGAAGAAGCCTTAGTGAAGCCTGGCGAAGTTGTTGTAAGCATAGAAAACCCTTTCGAATGCATAAAAAGTAGAGTATCGATGTCATCAATATACCCCTTCGAAACCCCTTTCGAACTGGTTAATATAGCCTACGGTTGTGATCCAATGGTGTCAAAAGGTATTAAGTGTGTTGAATAGATCCTATTGTTTTGAAAGGAACTTCTTTGTAAGGTATAAATGTGTATACTCTATAAACAAAGCCATAGCAAGCAGTAAATCTGAATCCGTGTATTTGAGAATGCTATGTATTCGTTTTATTGATAACTTTTTTGAATACAAAGGCCTATGTGCACAATGAAGTGAAATCCCCAATTCGATTTAGAAATTAGGGTTTACAAATTAGAAATAGCATGCAAGTAGAAAGAATGAAAAATTCCATCCCTAAAATTGCATCCATAGGGTCTTATTTATAGGTGCGGGTTGGCGCCTTTTGCATTCATCCTTTCGACTCAATCGAAAGGATAGATTCATAACCTTTCGTTGTTGTCGGCTCCAAAGTGCCTTTTTAATGCTGCTTTTGTCTAGGATTTAAGGCCTTCGACGCCGTCGAAAGGTATGGAAAAGGCCCTATGTTGTTGTAGACATGTTGGATGAGTGCGAAAGGGTGTTTCAACATATGAAAAAAGTACAAATACTTGCAAAAGGGATGATGTTTTTGAAAGCCTGCATCTACTGAGGATGGAATAACCCATTAGTAAATGATTTGACCTCCACGGAAGGGTCAACTGCTTTGGAAGCATATACTTTGATGGTTGTGGAAGTTGTTCTTATCGATCCCTACGAAAGCATTGGAATCGCTCCATACTTGCGGAAGGTCTTCCATTTTGAAGAAGCTTGCAGAAGATAGCTTTAGTTGAAGTAGTTGTCTCTTGCAAAGGGTATTGGGCTTTGATTATCATAGAGGCCTGCTTTTTGATGCCCCTTTCGACCACTTCGGAAGCCTATAACTCATTTAACGCTTGCGGAAGCATTCCCTCGATTCTCACAAAAGGCCTTGTTGTCACTATTATTCTTCTTAGCACTTCCCTTTGTCATCATTTGGGCTTCAACGAGGTTGAGTTGATATTGGTAGTAACATTTTCCCCCTTCATAGCAAAGGGGTGGTCTTGACTTTTCAAGTCAACTATTTCGACATCCTCTGTTATTTCGACACAAAGCTTTCTCGCCTTTTGATATTTCTATACTAATCCTGACCGCGCATTTGAATTAAATCATGTGGTTGTCCTCTTCTTTGCTTTCCTTATAAATTATGCTCCTTCCTCTTCCTTTTTCTTTACCTGTAATTGAGAATTCTAGAGCAAGAATCACATTCTTCAAACTTCCATCAAATTTTAAAAGGCGAAACTTTCAGATCTAAGGTGAGCATTCATTGTTTCAAATTAGAAATCAGTTTTCCACACTAAATTTTGAATTCAAATTTTCAGGGTTTAAGTTCGTATTTACTGTTTTGAATTTTGAGGATGATTCGAGTTAATCAACCATGTAGGATGATATCAAAATTGAATTTCATGTCGATTTTAATTAGTTCATGGACATAATTCAGTTTAGATGTGACTTTATCCAAATTGGGGTTATTTACCGCTGTTGGACGTAGGTTTGAACGCGGACCCGTTATGCCCAATTTTAACCTATTTTGGAAGATATTAAGGATTAACTAAATTAAAGATTAATAACTCTTATTTTAAATCCACTTGAGGAAGACAACCCCTTCCGTCATTGTTAAAACCACTAATTTAGCCTTTCGACTTAGTCGAAACCCCATAGCTGAAACAAGCACAGTATTTGCACTGTTTAGTTCAACGTCAATATTTTCAAAACATTACTATGCCCTTTCGACTTAGTCAAAACCTTCAATAGTTAAACGAAATATAGCTATCTGCATTTTCTCAATATTAACATTGTCGAAACGTCTTAATGGCTTTTTATTAGGATTGATGCCGCTCTATTTAAGTCTTTCGACTTATTTGGAGTATAGAGTTTCGACAATGCTTAGTTTTAAATAGTTGCCACATGGATAGCTATACTTTTTATAAGATATAGTGAAATCTGAGGGTTTCAATGTTGCCGAAGGGTAAGTTTAGGCTAATACATGTTACAAAATGGGGGTGTATATAATGGTTTCGACTCTGTCGAAAGCTCCATGATATACAGTTCAAATTAGTTTTGACCCCTTCGAAGGCATGGAACCATGTGTTGCGGTGGGTACTTGTGCCATTTTTAATAGGTTTTGACACCTTCGAAAGGCCACAAATGCTCAATTATGTTAGTTTATGCTACCATAACTCATACATTTTCCCACTTGTAAAGTTGAGCTTCATTCCTAAGAACAACCTTCCAAATATTATCACATGTATCAAGTTATTTGAATTTATTTAAAAAGAAAATAATTATTTGCTAAGTATGAAATAATATCACCTGGCAGGATCATGGGTCTCAGACGAACCTCTAAGAAACCTGGTAAGGAAATCGTTCCCGAGTCAGAGTCTTCTCCGAAAAAGGTTGAGGCAGTTTCAAAGCATTCTTATATAACCACTCAAGACGAGGTGGATGCCATCCTTAACGACTTTGGAACTACATGGGTTGAAGCTATTCCTTCTGGTGTTAACGTACTATTCAAAATCCTCCAGAAGGATATTTTTCTTATACTTCCATTCATATTTGGCATGAGGGCTTCATTCCATTTCTAGAGTTCATGTCAAGATTCTTAAGCCATCTCAATATTGCTCCTCTTCAACTATCGCCTAATGTGTACACGTATCTTGTCTCTTTGGAGCTCATGGCCCTATAATCTGAAATTCCTTCTCTGAGTGCTAATGTTCTCGACTACTTAGTATGTCTTGTTAAAGTCGGTGATTTAAACCACCAGATATCATGGGCTAATCCCTCCAAAAAGTTGGTCTCAGAGGGAGTGAATAAATTTAAAGACTCGGAGACAGTTTTTCTATGTTAAATGCTTTTCGGATATTAGAGGAACTTTTTCTTCTCCTAGTTAGTATATTATTGCCATTGCTTCCATTTATTTGTTATCTTTTACTGAGAAGTGTTTTCCTCTTAGATCCTGCTCCTAAGAGTCTTGATGAGCAAGGCCAGTAGACCGTAGAGTTGATAATAGCTGCTTCAGACAGTATTGGGAACTGACTAACGTTGCTGACCCCAAGTAACCTTCGAAAACATTCCCTTATTTAAACGTTCAAAGGATTCTTGGATAACCTCCTTTAATCATATATAGCTCAAAAAGCAAATGCTTCCTATCTTTGGGCGACCCCAAAATCTTCACACCCTCATCTCCAGTTTGTCCAGATTCACTTGGCAAGACTCTAACGTATTGTTTATAACTTATTGTAATGTCTTTCCTTAAATTATTTTTCTGTTCTAAGCCCTTTGGCTTCAACAGCTGCTCCTTCAGTTGAATTGATCAAGAAAGATCCTCCTCCCCAATCCTCAGAATCTAAGGCTCCTACTTTGAGAAGTGCGATCGCTAGATCCAAACAAACTATTAAAAGAAAATTCATCGGAAGAGTTGTCGTAGATTCTGCCATGGACTCTACTTCTAAGAAACTCAAGCTTGTTGACATTCAGACTTCTTCCACTACCGAGGAAGGTGAAATCACCAATGTTAATAAGCCTTTAGGGGATGCTAACCCTAAATCCACTATGGTTATCTCTCTTCCTATACCTATCGATCCTAATGTTCCTCCTCTGACTAACATGGTTTCTTCGAGGGATGACCTCCTGACACACATCACAGTGTCTGATTCCCCTCAAGTTATTGATCAAATATGAAAAGATATTGGCCTTTCTGCTCCTTCCCAGGATTTGAATCCTTCAAGACCCTTGTCATTAGTGCCTTACATTGAACTTAGTAAAGTTGTACAGTCAATCATGCATTCTCCATCGTTCTCTGCTGTTTAGCCATCCACCTCTATACTGGATTCATCAAGTCATTGTCAATCTCTCCTCGAACAACAACTTATGATATATTCTATACTGTTTGATTCCCTTATTATTTTTCATACTGAATCTTAACTTATATCTTACTTTTCCTCCTAGTGTACTAAAAGCTGGTATTCTCTTCAAGAAGATGCTTTTAAGTCTTCTGCTGAAATATTGAAGCTCAAGGGAGAAGTCTTGACATTAAACAATCAGATTACTACCCTGACTACTACTAAAGAGAATGCAATGAATGAACAAAAAAGGTTGAGTGCTTCTCTTACACTGGTAGAGTCAACAATTTCTAAAGAGAGGAAGGCCAAACAGGTTCTAGCGGATGAAGTTTTGGCTCTTAACATCACTTTGAAAGAATTTGAAGATGAAAAAGCTAGAGTTATTAGCAATTGTGCCTCTCTCAAAAAGAAATGCATTTCTCTCAATAAGAACGTTAACATCATTACAGATGCTAAGCAAAAAGTATCTCATTTTCTAAACACTTCTCTTAATGAAATTATTGTGAATTCTTATGAAGATGTTAATGCTAGCCTATTCTGATAATATAGAAAAGTGCCCGGACTTAAGCTTCCCATCACTTCACCCTGAGCTAGCCAAAAGATTTATGGCTAAGGTTAAGGAAATGGAGCAAGGGATTGAGGACCCCGACAAGGAGGAAGTTAATGCCACCCACCTCTTGTCTTTTGAAGCTCCTTCCAAGGAAGAGGATTCTGACTCAGATGAAGGGGAAGACAAGGAGGGTGACGAAGTCATCGTTGATGAAGATGACAGCGATGATGTTAATGATAACGATGGTAACCATGAAGACGATGAAGGTCATGGTGCAGGTGATAATGAGGGCGACCGTAATGACACTCTTGGTGGGGATGGTGGCAATGATTTGGGGCTCCAAGTGATAAAGATGGATCATGAAATGTTAATCCCGATCCTACTGTCCATAAAGTGGATCAAACTGAATTCCTCGACCCATTCGATCCTCAAAGAAGAGATGCTGATTTTTATGTCGGAGAACAAAAAGGGAAGAAGCAAACTTTACAGATCTTAATTTTGGTTTCTTAAGTATAGAATTCTTTATCAAAATGGCTCTCATTTTCCTGATAACACTAGCTAATATCTTACCATTTTAGATAAGGAAGAAAACCATAAACCTTTATAAGACAAAGCTTGAAAAGAAACATGCGGAAATAATCGGTCTATATAGGGAGTTAGGTAAACAGTTAAAAGAATACAATGCACTCTCTGATAAGTACTATAAGCTTAGCAAAAGTGTTGCAGTATTATGTCTTTCAAAGACAAAGAAGCGGTCCCTCGACTGAAAAGAGCACGTCTTCGCTATGACAAAAATTTGGAGGAGAATAAAGAATTGATGATACTTTTCTGGATGTTAATCGAAACAGAGACATCTTGGTAGAATTTTGTATAAATCTTATTGCAGACATCCAACTATGGATTGCTTATACTTTATGTGACTTCAACGGGGGCCTAAATAGACACTTACATAAGAGGTACTTGGATGAATACGGGTCTGATCACCACCTGGGGGCTTGTTGGAACTTACCACGGGTTTACTCAATTCCTCGCACATCGCCTCCAGAAAAAATCAAATATTATAAGGAGAATTTCATTTCTGAGATATTTAAAAGATCAATTTTGTATGAACTAGAAGAAAATTCGTAACATGTAATTATATTGATCTATGGACCTTACTGCATCAATCTTTTTATCCTTAATTTTATTTTATTACATTACTATAGAGTAAACATCTCTCAAGTAGTCCTATTAATAGAGATTTCTTAGTCAAATTTCTCAAGTTAAGAAGAGATTACTCAGAAAAGTCCTCGCTCGTGAAATCTTCACGATTGGCAAGATATTACTTTCTCAAAGATCTACAAAAGCTTTACATGCAACACCCCCAGCTTCACTTTTATTTTTTAGGTGAGGAAAAAGAAAAGCTTCTTAAGGAAATTCAGACATATCATACAAAATTAATTTGTGGTCGTGATAGTCCCCCGGTTGGAGAATGGGACTATAGCAAATTCCCCATAGCTGTTACTCCAGAAGGATTCAATGCCACTTTTGAATCAACACTTACTCTTTTGGTTAACTCGTTAGATAAAGTTAAAAAAAATCTCTAGACTTTAAATGTGATAGGGCAAAGAACAGACTCGACTATAACAATGATGTTGTACCCTCTGTCTTGTTTACTCTTGGATTATAATCCCTACTATTGTAATAAATTTGTTCTTTGGGTATTGATTTCTTTTTCGTTTGTTTGAATAGGGAACACAATAGGCGATTATGCCACCTTCGACGAATCCTTCATCTCAATTCACAAGTCTTAGGGATAAATTAATTGCTGATCTTGAAAAGTGGAGCTTATTTAAATATTCTTTATTCTCCAAACTCCAAAATAATACTCAAGCACTGGGATGGCATAAGAAATTTTCGCTTCAAAAGGCAATCATCAGAGGCCTCAGTGATCAAATTACTAGCCTCGAAGTAGATATTAAAAAGAAAGATGAGATGATTTCTCAATTGAAGCATCAAATTCAATCAAATCCTTCGATCGACTTTCACCATGAGATGTCCAAGCTTTACCAACAGGTAAGCGATTTGGAAATAAAACTGAAGGACAGTCAAGCATAATGCAAATCTTTGGAATTTGTCATAGGAGATGATATTCTGAATATTAATTTACCGATTGCTCCGATCACCTCTACTGTTGTGAAGTCAACAAGGTTTCGTTCATTAGCCATTCAAAAATTCCCTGCTACATCAAACCCTCCTCTAGGTTTGGATGAAAGAGTGGTGGGCGAAAGGTGTAGAAAACTTAAATTTGAAATGATGAAATATTTCAACTATCAACAGAAAGAAAGATTCTCGCAACGCATCAACGGGTACGCGGCCAGAATTCAAGAACTTGAACATGAAAGATATCTTTTTCAAAAACATATTGCTGAATTGGAAAGATAGAACAAGGCCTCTAAAGGTGCAAATAATGCTTTCAATCATGATCTGAAGACTTATATCGAGTCTATCGATGATGCTGATGAGATCAGGAAGAAAGAAAAGAAACTTAAAGAAACCCTTTGTGTGGCTATATGCTACATTGTTGATCCCATAATTTCTGAGAATTTGGATAAGGTAGCACAAGACCTTTGAGGCACACACCTGTTTTTGATCTTTTGGTACCAATATCTTAATGTATTGTATAATATATTTTGTAAACAGTTTTGTAGATTAGGTAAATATCACTTGGCTTGTAGCCCTTATCTGTGCTTGTACTGTTGTTTCTGAATTTGCTTCTTGATAGCTTTGGCTACGGTTTTTTGTATTTGTTGAATCATTTGACCTTGCTTAGTAATAAAGAACCAAAAGCCTTTTTTTGCAATAGAAGAGAGAAACCCATACTAGGAGGCATGAAATCTGGATTTGGGTAGAAATATGAAAATAGTCATCTAAGAATAAGAGAAGACCAGAAATCTGCATCTGGTGAAGATCACAAATCTAACATGGTGTTAATAATAGAAGACGCCCAGAAATCCAACTTTGGAATAATAGAAGCCTAGAAATTCAAATCTGGCATTTATAATAGAAGAAGTCCAGAAATCCAGCTTTGAAAGAATAGAAGGCTTAAAGCCCAAATTCGAGTATTGATAAGTGAAGTCCAAAAATTAATAGTAGAGGACACGAAACTCAGATTCGGGTATTAGTAAGAGGGATCTGGAAATTATCATTTAGAAATTAGTAAAAGACCAAAAGTCCATAATAACAGAATAGCCGAAACCTAGATTCGGGTATTAATGAGTGAAGTCTAAAAATCAATAATAGAAGACCCGAAACCCATATTTAGGTATTGATAAGTGACGTCCAGAAATCATCTTCTGGATATAGTGCAAGACCAAAAATTCATAATTGGAGACCTGAAACTCAGATTCAGATATTGATAAGTGAAGTGCAGAAATCATCTTCTGGAAATTAGCCGAAGGTCATAAATTCATATCTAATAATGAAAGTAGTCCGAGAATTATTGTTCGGAAATAATAGAAGACCAGAAATCCGTTCTTGGTAATAAGAAGGAAAGTTTAGAAAACATTATTTGAATAATGGAAGTTTAGAAATTTTCATTTGAGTCTTTTGTTCTGCATTACTCTTTGGACTTTGATTGTTCGAATCTTTTGCTTTATGTTACCTTTCTGGTTCCAGGTATTTGATTCTTTCGATACGCGCCATCCTTTAGGCTTCGTATATTGTTAATGCTTTGTGTGCCACTCCTCAGGCTTGGACTTCTTAGTCCGTAGTTGTCCGGTGCAGTTGGTTAGCTTATCCACAAGCAGAACCCAAGGACTTACCCGACCTCCCTCTAGGAGGCGCTCCAGCCAGGCCTTATAAGCGAGACTGAAGGCCAAACCGGTACTTTGACCAGGTGATGGCATGGATGGATCAACGGCTTACTCAGTCTTCCCTCCTAGAGGTGCTCCAGCCAGGCCTTATAGGCGGGACTGAAGCCTGGTTGGTGCCTTGAACTGGCCATAGCATGGCGCGTTCAAGGGCTTACTCCGTCCCCTCTCCAAAGGGCGCCTTGATATGGCCATAGCATGGCGCGATCAAGGGCTTGCAAATACTTTAACTTGGCCATTTCTAGCGTGGATAAAGGATTACTTTGACCTCCCTCCAGGAGGCGCTTTGACATGACCATCTTGGTGCGAATAAAGGTTTTTGACCGTTTAAGGTAGTTCCCAATTTTAAGAAGAATCCTACTCCCAACCATGTAGATTTCTTACTCGAATGAGTCTTTATTGAATTTATCTAGGATCGCTTTACAAATCTATTGATCTTTCCTTATTTGAAAAGTTGATGATTATCACTTTAACAGCTCTGCATTCCGTTTATCACATGATAATGGCGGTAAGGTCCTCTTAGATTTCATTCATACTTGGACTCTTTCATTTTGGAGGGCCAGTAATTGAGTTCCTCCCTTGTTAGTAAGTAGATGTTCTCGATTGATGTAGTCAAGTTGCATTCTTTAGGGAGTCTTAATTTAAAGCTTGTCTTTTAATGTTGATTTATTGCTCTTTTGTTGCTTGATTCAGGAGCTTCACCCTCGATGACCAATTTCCTTTTTAGAATCTTTCGATGCTCGTATGGAGGCAATGGTCCACTTGTTACTCGATGCCATTTCTGAGAAAATGTGTAGTAATCGACCATCATCCCCTTTTAAATATAATTTCTTTAGCATAGAATTGAATGACCTTCTTCATTTGAACAAATAAATGATCACTCATAGATCTTGTTTCCCATAAAGCAAAGATGGGTGAAGGCCCAACATGAAATGGGTTGATGCTCCAATTATTGGGATCGTATAAATCTACTTGCTTTTTGTCATTTACGATCCTTCGTGCTTCCATCCTAAGCACTTGATCTTGATAACATCGGGAGACATTGCTGATTTGACGAGTTGACCTTGCAACTTGTGGTTCTGATGAACCTTGTTGTGATCTTTCCCATTCGTGGTTCACCATAGTGGTCAAGGGTGGGTGTGGAATAGCTTAGGGTAAGGAAATGTGGTGTTGGTAATTCAACGAAGTCGGAGGTTCGAGCCTTCCTTCTAGCGCCAAAAATGTTAACAAGAAATCTTATCAACATCCCAAAGTAAGGTTAGAGGAAAAGGTTGTAAGGGAAAGCTAAGAAGAAGCCTTGGCGAAGCCTGGCGAAGTTGTTGGCATATAAAACACTTTCGAATGCATAAAAATGAGAGTATTGATGTTGACAATATACCCCTTTGAAACCTCTTTCGAACTGGTTAATACAGCCTACGGTTGTGATCCAATGGTGTCGAAAGGTATTAAGTGTGTTGAATAGATCCTATGGTTTCGAAAGGAACTCCTTCGTAATGTATAAATGTATGTACTCTATAAACAAAGCCATATACAAGCAGTAAATCTGAATCCGTGTATTTGAGAATGCTATGTATTCATTTTATTGATAACTTTTATGAATACAAAGGCCTAAGTGTACAATGAAGTGAAATCCCCGATTCTATTTAGAAATTAGGGTTTACAAATTAAAAATAGCATGCAAGTGGAAAGAATAAAAAATTCCATCCCTAAAATAGCACCCCAAGGGTCTTATTTATAGGTGCGGGTTGGCGCCTTTTGCATTCATCCTTTCGACTCAGTTGAAAGGATACTTTCATAACCTTTCATTGTTGTCGGCTCCAAAGCGCCTTTTTGATGCCTCTTTTGTCGACGATTTGAGGCCTTCGACGCCGTCGGAAGGTATGGAAGAGGCCCTATGTTGCCGTAGACTTGTTGGATGAGTGTGAAAGGGTGTTTCAACATATGCGGAAGGTACAATTACTTGCGAAAGGGATGTTGTTTTCGAAAGTCTTTACTCTGATAGTTGCGGAAGCATTTACTAAGGATGGAATGACATAAGCAAATGATTTGACCCCTGCGGAAGGGTCAACTGCTTCGAAAGCATATACTTTGATGGCCGTGGAAGGTTTTCTTGTCGATCCCTATGGAAGCATTGGACTCTCTCCATACTTGTAGAAGGTATTTCATGTTGAAGAAGCTTGGGGAAGGTAGCTTTAGTTAAAGTAGTTGTCTCTTCCAAAAGGTATTAGGCTTTAATTATCGCAGAGCCCTGCCTTTTGATGCCCCTTTTGACCACTTCAGAGGCCTATAACTCATTTAACACTTGCGGAAGCATCCCTTCGATTCTCACAAAAGGCCTTGTTGTCACTATTATTCTCCTTAGCACTTCCCTTTGTTATCATTTGGGCTTCGATAGGGTTGAGTTGATTTCGGTAGTAACAATATATATATATATATATATAAATTAGTGTTTATAAAATACAAAAACTATTTTTTTGATAAATATATATGACCGGTCTCGCGCACGGCTATGAATAAATTTAAAAAAATATATATTTTATTTAAATATTTGTATATAAATTTAAAGTATTAATAAAATATTATTTTTGGAACTTTATTTTGAATTTTAGATTTTCAGCAAATCCTAAATGACATTTTATGTTTTGAATATTTATTACATAATTTTATGATCTAAAATAACTTAGTATTGATTTTTATTCTTGGGTTTTATTTAAAAATGATTTAAAAATGATTTTTTTTTTATTTTTTGCCGAGAGTATATTTTTTGCTAATGTTATTTTATAAAATATAAAACACAATTTTCATAATATATTTATATTATATAATTAATATATATATTAATTAACATAAATAATATTTGAATAATATATATATATATATAATATTTTTATCATTGCCGAAACTTTTAATCTTTAATACTTTACATATAAAATATATGACCATATTTGATTAAAGTATAATATTATGATTAAATTATAAATTATATATATATGTATGTATATAGGTATATATATATATATGTATGTATATAGGTATATATATATGTATGTATATAGGTATGTATATATGTGTGTGTGTGTGTGTATGTATGTATTATATATGTATATGTATGTATGTGTGTGTGTTTGTATAATGATATAGGTTCAACTGCACCCCAAATAGTGCAACACGCCTACAGCCCCCTGATATCCACCTGAAGTTTCTATTTAAATAATCCTTCTTCTTCTCTCCTCCTACTCATACCATTATTTAAATAGAAACTTGTGGCTGAAAATAGAGGGCAATCTAGGTGCTACCAAAAAGGAGTGCCACTGAACCCTCCTCATATATAATTATATATTATATATTAAATCATTAAAATAAAAAACATGTTTTTTTTAAATTATAGAGTCGTACTGATATGATACATATATGACAAAAAAATTATTTTATTATTTATCCAAGTATATATAAACACACAACCAATCTAATTATGACGATAAATTTGTAGTACGGAGATGTCACCTGACTAACAGTATATAAAATATAAATATAAACATTATATGTAAACATAAATGATTATAAATAATTTAGATCTGTACCTTATAACCAAAGCCTGAAAGCACACCTTCAAATGACGATATAAACTCCTTGAAATGATTTCCAATCCAAAAGAGTGTTAGTCCCTGAACAACTGACCACAGGCTATTGAGAATAGCACTTGATTTGAGCTTAGGAAATTAGAGATAAGGAGGAGGAATTTTTTGGCCAGAGCTAAAGGGGTGTGGAGCCTAAAAAAGATCACAAACTAGTGTGGTAGAGATGCTTATATATGGAGAAGTTGGAGATATTTTAGGATCAATATCCAACATCACCTGTTACCAATTCTCTTTCACCTTAGCCCTCCATCTCAAAGCCTTTGATGCACCATCTTATGGCCGCAACTACCCCTTATTATGGCTGAATATGATCAGCTCCTATATGGGTTTTAAACCCATTTACAGCCCAAACAAGTAATTTGCAATCAAATCTAATTTAATGCTTCTCGATATCGCATATCGATTAATATATTTATAACAATTATAAATAAATTTAATAATATTTGTTTATCAGATCAAAATCAAATTTTATTATTAATATTTCGTAAATATTAATTAGTTTATAACAGTTACAAATTAATTAAAACGTTTGGTCAGAGGAACATTCAACGTTTCGGTTGTGTGACTCGTTAGGCATAAATTTGGTCTGTGATTAACATCGAACTATTCAAATATTAACGTTCACACGTTACTTAGCAAGTGGTATGATATTTTTGCCAAATTTAACGCTTACTTGGTTTCAGTAAAATCCAATTTTACTTTGTTAAGCATTACCCGATTGTGACTTTTATTAACACTGATTCTCTTTGGCAAAACTATATGACTTTGGACTTCTGGAATTTAGTAATGGTCAAAATTCCAATATCGTCTGTATTCAACTCTATAGTCCAAGCATAAAGTTCTTGGTTCAGTAATAACAATTATTATTAACCAAATTACTCTAGCTAGAGATTTTGACCTTAAGTTGACCTTGATACTAACCTCATATAACCGAGAAGACAAATCCTCTCTTGAATAGATTTTTACTTTCAATACTTCCATTCGACCCAATTATAGCCATTCGATGTACGTTGTGCCATGATTTGATGATAATGAAAGTGTAGCTTTCATATATAAGATAAACTGTATTCTCAAGTTGAGAGAACCATGTAAATCGACCATATCGGTATTTTCTGTTTGACCTTAGTTATATTAACCAACAGAAAACTATCGAGTCAGTCCTTCCACGATTGTCCAATACTTATTAGTACGTAACACCAAGATGCCCTAGTAGTCATGAGTAATACACTGCTTAACATTTAGAAAGTGTTATGTATTCTGGTCTCAACGGATACATCGATATCCAATCTCGATGCATATTGACTATGAACACTTAAAATGATGTGTTTTATGATATCGTAATACAATACCCATGATTACAATTATTTTTAATTACTATCATAATCACACCACTTATGGATTTTTTGTCAAATATATTTTAATTAACATTTTATTATTTATAACACATTATAACAAATATCTAATAGAAAGAAAAACACCTTTGTTATGAATGGGAATTGATTGAAGAGTTAATTAATTTACAGAAAATTATAGAATTACTCTTAGGACATACCTAACTCTATCAATCTTTCACTTGCACTTGGAGCCAATTTTGGAATCTCATTCCCATCCTTTCAATCAGCTTCTCAAGAGCCGATCGAGCTAGACCCTTAGTGGATGGATATGCTATGTTGTCCGTGGAATCTACCCTTTGTATCATGACATCTTTCTTCTCTAGGAATTCTCTAATGAGGAGGAACTTCCAAAGAATATGTCATGACTTTTTGTGTACTTTGGGCTTTTTTGCGATATGCATCGCTGCATTGTTATCACAAAACAATGCGATACAATTCTCGGTATCGAGAATCATTATGAGCTTACTCAAAAACTCGCGCATCTAGACTACCTCTTTTGCCGCTTCATTGAGGGCGATGTACTCGGCCTCCATCGTGGCATCAACAACTATTTCTTGCTTGGAACTTTTCCAACTAACGGCTCCGTCGTTAAGCATAAAGACATAACCAAACACCGATTTAGTATCATCTATGTCACTTTGAAAGCTCGAATTCGTATACCCCTTCATAACGAGGTCCCCATTCCCGTATATAAGGAATAAGTCCTTAGTACTTCTTAAATACTTAAGTATACATTTTACGGCCGTCCAATGTTTTTCTCTAGGATTAGACTAATATCGGCTTACACATCCGAATGCGTATGCCACCTCTAGTCTAGTACATAGCATAGCGCACATTATGGATCCTCTGGATGAAGCATAAGGGATCGTCTTCATACGCTCTTTCTCTTCATCTGTATGAGGAGCATCCTTCTTCGAAAGGACGATCTTAGACTGCGTTGGAACATTTCTCACTTGGAATTTTCCATACTGAACCTCTTCGGTATAATATCTATGTACATGGATCAGGACAATCCCAATAGCCTCTTAGATCTATCTCTATAGATCCTTATACTAAGAATATAGGCTGCTTCTTGCAAATCCTTCATTGAGAAGCTCTTGGAAAGTCAAGTTTTCACTGATTGCAATAGCGAAGTGTCATTACCAATCAATAATAGATCGTTGACGTATAGCACTAGAAATTCGATAGCTTTGCCCGGTTCCTTTCTGTATATGCAAGCTTCCTTTGTGTTTTGATAAAAACCAAAATGTTTGTTTACTTTATCAAAACACTTTTTCCAACTCCTTGAAGCTTGTTTAAGTCTATAAGAGGACTTTAACAACTTTTAAGCCTTGCCCTCAATCCCACCGACAACAAAACCCTCGGACCGCGACATATAAATAGTTTCTTCTAAATCATCATTTAGAAAAACTGCCTTTACATCCATTTTCTATATTTCATAGTAAAAGAATCCAGTGATGTCTAGAATAATCCAAATGGACTTAAGTATGGCGATGGGCAAAAAGGTCTTATAATCAATACCTTGAATTTGATGAAATTCTTTCGCAACTAGCATTGTTGTACAAGTCTCTACTTCTATATCTACATTTATTTTTTTCTTAAAAATCCATTTGCAGCCGATGCGTGTTATCCCTTCGGTTACGCCTGACAAAGTCCATAATTGGTTTTCATACATGGAATCCATTCGGATTTCATTTCTCCAAGCTAGAGGTGTGTCGTTGTCTAATACAAAGTCCTCACGAGAAAACCGAAGTATCTCTCTGGTGCATGAGATTCCCTACTGGATCTTTTAATAGGTTGCATGCTATCATATACTGGTGAACTCAGTTCTCCCACTGTTTCAGTATCAGTGTTAGTCTCTCGGGTCTCATCCAAGTCTACAACTTCGATGTTAATTTCCTTTGATAGATATTCCTTTTCTAAAAAGACAGTGTATGTGGAAACACACTTTTTGTTCCTTTGTGATGTAGAAAATATATCCTCTAGAATTCTTGGGATATCTTATAAACTTACACAAATATGATCTCGCCCCAAGCTTATTAGGGCCAGTGTTCTTAACATAGGACATACAACCCTACACCTTCAAATAACTGAAGTGGGGTTTCTTCCCATGCCATATCTCATATGGCGTCCTAGGCATAAATTTAGTAGGTACTAAGTTCAGCATATGCACTGCGGTTCCCAATCCATATCCCTAATAGGACAGAGGTATCTCGGCTTTACTCATCATGGAACAAATCATATCTATTGAGCTTCGGTTCTTTCACTCCGACACACCATTGTGTTGTGGAGTATATAGTGGAGTAACCTAAGGATAATCTCATTATCTTTTAAGTACTATTGGAGCTCTTGTCCAACATACTCCCATCCTTAGTCGGATCATAGGATGTTAATCTTTTGGTTCATCTGATTTTTAACTTCAATTTTATACACCTAAAATTTCTCACAGACATCGGATTTGTTCTTCATAAGAGATACATACCCTAATCTTGAGAAATCACCCGTAAAGGTAACAAAAAACTGTTATCTGTGGTTACTACAGGTACTAGACCATATACACCACTATAGACTAGTCCTAAGAGTTCACCTACTCCTTCATTGCTCCTACTAAAAGGGTGGTTTATAACGATCCGGCTTTTTAACCCTCAAAAGTCGGCACTAATACATCCATGTTATTCACATGCCGAACATCCAAGTGTCGGAAAAACAGATTGTTGGGGTAAAAGAAAGAAAAGATCGAACAGAATCTCACATCGTGACGAGTAATATATAATATACAATAGATCTTTATAAAAGAAAACTGTAGTATACATACGTCAATCAGAGTAACTAACCTATCATCAGCCTGGACAGTTATAACAACATATTCTCACAAATGCTGATAAATATAAATAACAAATGCAGTGAAAATAATGTATACGTGAATACATTTTGGAGACATCTAGCTTGTCTCCTAAAGATCAACAACATCCATAAATAAATCTGGAAATATGCTCGGGCTGACCCGACCATTATAAGAAAATAACGTCTAGATCAGTCAGACAAAACAACGTGAGAAACACACATCATATGGATTTTATTGTTACTAAACCTTTCCAAAATAAAAGTATTTCATAAGACCATGCCACACACAAACACGAACGAGTTTTCACCTTACGATAACCAAACCATTTTTTAAGAAACCTTGTGATATTATAATAATGTCCAGGGTTTAAAATAAATATTGAATCATCGCTGAAATGGTTACATTAATTACATTCCAGCATATTAGGTATAAAACTTAGTCGGTAAAGTCACATAGTGGAGAATGGATTCAATACAACTGGGGCACCGCCTGTCATAGTACACCTCTAGAAAAATGTAACGAGGGCCAACCTATAACCCCCACTAACATAGGATTGGCCTACCCTTTGCTGAATAGTACCGAAAATGTCACTACCCCAGTTGTTGTCCAATAGCCGCACCGAATCACTAGCATACATAAATGGGTCAATATCAATCTAGATCGGGTTATGACTGTAACGACCCGGAATTTCGGACACTTCGTATTTAAATATCTAAATTATTTAAATATTTGAATATAGGATTAAATGTTATTAAAATGATTTAATAATCATTTTCACCCCCTTTTAAATCATAATTAATGATGAGAAACTTGTTTTGGAAAAATATTTACAGAAATATATTCTTTGGAAAAATATTGATAATGCGACCGAAAATCGTTTTATCGATAAACAGCTTTTTAACAGTCAGAAGTTGTTCAGATTTTTTTTACATACACGTATTTTCTTAGGAAATTAATTTAATGAAACAAAAATATTTTTCTATATATGGAAATAACTTAAGAAGTTTCCTAAGCTTATCTAGTTGGATGTGAAAGGAAAATGAGTATAAGTGGAAACTCCATAACACTTAAGCAATTATGACATAAAATAGTCATGATAGTAGTAATTAATGCTAGTGGGTTTTGAGGGGTTTTTGGTCTTTTCATATCACATTCGTAAGCCTATATAAGAGAGCGCATACCATTAGGAAATAATCATAAA
Source organism: Allium fistulosum (assembly GCA_030737815.1). Taxonomy (NCBI): domain Eukaryota; kingdom Viridiplantae; phylum Streptophyta; class Magnoliopsida; order Asparagales; family Amaryllidaceae; genus Allium; species Allium fistulosum. The sequence goes on along the minus strand of CM060904.1, from coordinate 1,182,596,947 downwards.
AATTCCTAATCAAAACCAAGCTTTTCTAATGGCATCTTCATCTTCTTCCTTTCTTATGTTCTAAAAAGAAAGAATTGCAAATCAACTCCAAATCACTTCAAACTATACAATAAGGCTTAATATAATATTAGATAACCTTCTACGATGTTAGAAGTCAAAGAAGTAGAGCCATGATCTCCATGGAGGGGATGGCCATGAGCGATTATGAGGAAGGGGAGAACTTTCAACAAGGTGAAGGCAAGGAGGAGGAGTAGGTAAAGTGTTGCAAGGTGGAGTCTTGACTTTGGTTCATGGATCTAGGTTGTTTGTGAGGTTAAAGGTGAGTTAACACCTCACTTTGAATGGAAAGTATAACACATATATGCTGTGTTTGATTGTGTTAAAGTTGTTTGAATTCTTAATAACTTATGTTAAAAACAATGGTTGTAACTTCTTACTTTAAAAGTAAGTGACATGTGTGATCCATGTACATAGACTTGAACAAACTGGGAATGGACTTGAATGGGTTTCTCACCTTGGATATGATGTATTATATGTATACTAGTTTGCATAAAAAGTTTGGATGCTAAAAGTTTGTTAACACCTTCAAAATTGATCAAACATTGAAGTATGAAAACCTGGAAATTCATTATACACATCAAAGAACTTTACATAGCAGTTACAAAATGCTGTAATAGGCCTAAGCTTGTTTTCATAGCATTCATGAACTGAGTAGCTTCTGTTTTGATCTAAAATCTACATTTAACCCTAAAACGTGTTTTATGTGTTATAGTACTTTTCATTGCACTTCTGGACTGCTGTAGAAACTGTTTTTACCAGAATTGTTTTAAAACCTTTTTAAACCGTCGCTGCACTTTTCTATAGCATTTAGTAAATGCTGTCTTTTCTGTATGAGGTTTTAAAATGGTTAAAAATGATTTATTCAACAAGTTTACTTCAATCTTTTTTGTAGTCCTTTCTAACATATATTAGAGCACTTTAAAAGTAATTTGAGATTTTTATGAATTTTTAAGAATTAGTTATGAATTTATATAAGAAGAAGGTTTTATAGAAAACACGGTTTTCTATGTTTTAGATTACAAAATGATTATTTTTAAGTAGTATTTTGTATGGATTTTTTAAAACCTATATAAGTATTTTGAAGTGAAAATATCTTATATAAATATCTTGAAAATATCATATATAAATATCTTGTAAAATATCTTATATAAATATCTTGGAAATATCTTATGCAAATATCTTACCTTTTAAATTATTTTAAATTATAAACAAATGGTTTAAAAAAGGGTTAGTAATTACCTAATGGCCAAATGGTTAAATTGCTTAATTACTTATTAGGAAAGTGATTAACTATGTTTAACACTAATGAGCCGACGAAGTAATCTTATCTATTTGTGAGAGTAAAGATTGATGTCAAGTAGGGATGAAGCAATAGAGCTCTAACCTAGCGGGCTTCCCTCTTAACCGAGGAATAGGTAAGTGGAAAATGTTAGAAATGTGTTAATCGTGTTGATTTCTTATCATTTCGGGAAATCATTAATACTATACTTAACACTAAAAGCCGACGAGGTAAACTTATCTATTTGTGAGAATCAAGACTGAAGTGTCTAGGCAAGGCCCGGAGAAACCAGTGCCCAAATTTACCTAGCTTCACTCTTGTGTGAGGAATAGTTAAGTTGGAATGTCAAAAACGTGATAAGCGTACGAATCATGATTTGTATAAGCAATCGTCTTTAGAGCTTGATAGTTAACTAGTCCATACTGAACTTGACTGAATACGAATTTAGATCTTTAAAACAAAGGTTTATAAAGATAGTAATAAGTTGGAAAATGGTTTGGGTCTGTTGTGACAATGTGTTAATCACATTCATCTTTAATCCTTTTCGATTATACTTAGGGATGTAAATAGATCTTTAGAAGAATGATTTAAAGATAAGCAAAAGCGAAATGGTTTGATAGCTACAATGTTTTTAAGTGATATCAGTCTTAAACCTTTTGAGTGGATTGTGGAAATACTTAGATCCTAAAAATGGATACTTTGAAGGAAATACTAAGTAATGGAATTTTTGAGAAAAAGGCAGAAAAAGTAGAAGTTTATTAGATAAATGAAGTTTATTAATAAAGGAGTTTTAATTAGTAAAAGGATTAATTAAATTGAAGAGATTAGGAGGTACTTAAGTAACTTAATCATACTTTGTGTGGCTTGATTGTGTTTTGGATGATGATAGTGTTTTGTATGTTTACCTGTTTATGGAAAGTAACATAGACTTAGTTTCCATTTACAAACATCTATCTTATACTGGATTATCGATAAGTCAACTACCGAAATTGACCAAAATATAACTTAAGAAGTTATCGAAAGTCTTTGTGATTTCATACTAATAAGAACCCATGGGGAGGAGTATTGGCACAAAATGTCTCTAGCTTTTGCTTACATCTGAGAGAAATGGGATTGAGTTTAACCAAAAAATTCATTGATTCGTTTTGAAGAGACCGAGATCGATAAGTCTTCTACTTATCGAATACCACTTCAAAATTAGTACGTGGTCTATGTTCTGGAAGCGGTAGTGAAGTGGAATGTTATAGAGTTGAACTATATATCCTAAGGTTAAGTCCAAAGGAAGGTCAGCGTTAACATTTCGAATGATGTTATCATGTGGGACTATCTATCTTCAGGAGTACTTTAAGTGAGAGGATGACGTTAGCATTCGTCAGAGGATTTATGTGAGGAACCTATGTAGAGGTTTGAGATCAATTCAAGATGCTTAAATCCCTATGGTGATTCATGATCTGTTCGATATGGAAGAATCCATTTGGGGATTCGTGATCTGTTTGAGATAGAGGAATCCATTTAGGGATTCGTGATTCGTTCAAGACGGAGGAATCCATTTGGGGATTCATGTTCTGTTCGAATGATGAAGACTCGTGTGAAAGATACCGAACGTAGCCTCGACATTAGGAAAATGACATAAAACAGAGAAGAGGCAGGGCTTAGGGTTTAGCAACCTCAAGTGAATATCAACTCCATCTCTAGGGATGCTTATCGATTGTTGCTAGCGGGAGTTGTATAGCTCGGATCCCACATAGAGGATGGTCCAATTATGTCAACCTTAGAGTATATCCCATCTAGATGTATATGTTGCTCGGAAGGTGGTTTTTGATCCTTGTCATGGAATTTTGGATTCGGCTAGATTCGACAAGATCTCTACGGGAAAATCCATTATGCGAACATGCCTTAGCGGTATTGATTGTATACCTATTATTGTTGTGGCATTCACGCAGTAACTATTTGATATGACTTATGTGCTACACTCTAGACATTATCTATTATATCATTATATATTAAACTTAATGAATGGTTGTTTTCTTTGAGGGGGAAACCGTTACGGGAATCTATACGGTCTTAATGATTATTGTTACTTATCACTCATATTTCTTGAGTTTCTCACTCTGGTTTACCAGACTGATCCAGGTGTTATTTTCTTATAATGCTTGGGTTAGCCCCGTGTATGTTTATAGATTTAGCCGTGGACGCTTTGGAGCTTCTGGTGAAGAGTTGGAGTCCTACTTACCGTAGTATTTATTTCCGTTGCATTACTTTGTGTGTATCATCAGCATTTGTTAGGACATGTTGCTATAACTGTCAGGGCTGATTATTGTAACTTTGAAAAGATTTGTATCTTAGAATGACAGTTACTATCTTTTGATATTAAACATGATAGTTTCATTGTGAGATTTTGATATTGTGTTCATTCTTCCTTGTTCTATTTCTTTTTCTTTTATTTAACCCTAATAATTCGTATATCTGACACTTGGATACTTGGCACACGAATACCGTGGATGTATTAGTGTCAACATTCGAGGGTTGAAAATGCGAGTCATTACAATGACCATACCCTAATGGTAGCGAACAACATAGCCCTTCCACATATTTTCGGTTGGTGAGGCTTAAGGCTACGATTTACCTTTTTATATAGCAATCCCACTTGGAATGCTAACACTTCCCTCTAGGCAATAATGCAATGCAAGCATTCATCCACACAAGTTGTTCAGAATATGAAAAAACTAAAGGCACTACTTCTACTTAATCCTCAGGATTAGTAGCAACTAGCCTTTGCACTTCAAAGTACTTTGCCTTCGATTCCATCATCTTTCAGATATCTCTAATTCGAACTCTTATGCTGGTTCGAAGTGGCTTTTAGATAATATATATGATCCTAGTCTCTCGAAACCGACAAAGATAATTTAAAAAATGGTCAAGATTTGATAATCGGTTATTTAACTATAAAATAGACAAACAGTCCAATCAGAGATTTATTTTCATATGGAAACCAAGCATGGTTGAGCATATAAGCAACCACTAAGCCTCTTTAATTAATCCTTTCATTAACTAAAAGCACTTTTCAAATATTCGTATTAAAATACCTTTTACAAAAGATATATTCACAAACCCTCTCTACTCTGTTCAATAATTGAAAAACATTGATATACTTATCTCAACTGTATAAGTATACTGTAATGACCCGGAATTTCACTGCTTTGATTTGTGAATATTTATCAATTTTAAATATTCAATATATAGATTTTATAATGAAAATAAAAATCTTTTTAATAATAAACAATGATAGTAAAATAGTTTTTAAAATGTATTTACAAAAATATATAGTTCGATGAAAAAAAATGTGACCGAAAACAGGTTTCCGAATTTTCGACGTTTTATCGTATAAAAGTTGTTTGAAATGTTCTGTACACTTTTGTATATATATGAACACATATTTAAAGTATATAATATGGTTTAGGATAATGTAATTAGGATTAATTAGGTTAATTTAGTTAATTAATCTAAGATAATCATGATATGCCACTTTAGCAACTAATATTAAAAATTGAAATATATGTCACGTCAAAAGGAGACAAGAGTACAAAAAGGGGTCAAATCAATGTTTTTTTGTTTCTTCATGATAAATTTCAAATATTTTAAAGGGGACATGGATGAGACAAGATGTTGAGGTGGCGTTCAAGGAGAGGAGGGCAAAGTACGAAGGTCGTTTTGGTAATCTGACTTATGCACTTAATATAAATAGCTATTCTTTTTCTTCTTCTCATTTTTCCATTCTTTCCTTTGCCAAAACTTTTATAAGCTTGGAAGCAACTTCCATGGATTATTTTTCTAATTTTAAGGTTTTAATGTTTTTAAACCTAGAGTTTAAATGTTTTAAATATTTCAAATTCCATTTGAAAGTCCACCTTTTAAATTTCAGAATTTCTCCATTTTTACCCTAAATGGTTTCGGCCATAACTCTTTTCATTCGATCCAAAATTGAGATTTTATTTTTTTCAAACCATTTATAATTTCAATCACTAAGACTTTGTAGTGTACCACCTTTTCTGATTTTGAGCATAATTACTCCAAAAATCCATATTTTTCAAGAGTGTTTTTGAACCAAGAGTTATAAGTCCGAAAATACCTCTTACTGTTTTGACCATAACTCCCTCAAAATTTATCTAAATTGAGAAATTCATATTTTCAAATAATATAGGAAAGAATTATCTAAAACTTTTCTTTTTATAAGTTTTTAAAATTTCGAGATAAAAAGGTCCGAAAATCGAGAACAATATGACCTATTTTTGAGTGGATTTCCTTGTTTTCCAAGCCTCCCGAGTTTCAAAGTATTTCAAATTTTCAAAATTTTCGATGAGTAAATTCCTTAACTTTTTGGGAAAGAATTTAACTCTATATATATGGTTGTTATGTGGTTGTTTATGTGATGATGTTGTTGGATTATCATGTGGTTGTTATGGTAATATATGTGTGTATGTGATGTGAATCTTAGAATTTGAAATCAAAGTCTAAGTATTATGTTTGGTTCGAAAGATGTATTCTTGTTTATGTGATGGTTATGGTTTATAGACTTTGGGTTGTTTGTGATATAGAAGTGGAAAACAAGTAGGAAATTACGGGTATCCATAGCGATAGTCGCTATGGATGCAGTTCGCTTAAAAGTTTGATTTTTGAAAAAATTTGGTTTCTAAAACTTAAAAGTGTTTGTAAATGTTTTATAAACTTAATAATAATGTTTTAGGAAGTTAATTAAGTTTTTAATAATTAATTTTTAATTAATTAAGTTTTTAATAATTAATAATTAATTAAGGATTAAACAAGGTTTAATAATTATAATTAAGTGAAGATTAGTTATTAATTAATTATCTTTTAAAGTTAAGATTTATTTTAATTAATTATTAATTAAGTTAATTAAGTATGGGTTAAGTAAATTATTTATATTTAATTTATCATTAATTCAATATAGGATTAATTATTAATCAAGTGTTAATTATTTTTAATTATAAATCATTAAAGGTTTTAATTTATAAGAAATTATTTATTAAAGGTTTAATTTATTATTTAAGTTTAATTAAAGATTATTTAATTAATTAATTGAGATTAATTAATATTTAATTATTAATGAAGGTTTAATTAATTATTTAATAATTAATAAATGACTAATTTTGGTTTAATTAATAGTTAATTATTGTTTAACTATTTAATTAAATTAAGTTAAGATTCAATTAAATTTAATTATGATTTAAATATGGATTTAACTTATAATTAATTATTTTAAAAAGGGTTTAAAGGTTTTAAATCCTTTGGTTTCCAAAAGTAAATTTGTTTAAAGGTACTTTTTTTTCAATGATGGTTTTGAATACAAGTGATTCAAGTGCCGATACCATTAAGGAACCATACAACTGTGAATGAGTTATAATGTAGATTGTTGGGTTGTTTGGACACATGTTAGCAGAATAAATCCCTGTTCTACTATAAGTTGATTGTTTTTTTGTTTGTTTGTATGTTTGGACATGTGTTAGCAGAATAAATCCCCGTTCTGCTATAAGTTAATTGATTGTTTGTTGTTTGGTTGTTTGGACATGTGTTAGCAGAATAAATCCTCATTTTGCTATTAATTGATTGAATTGTTTGAACATTTGTTTAGCAGGACAAATTACCATCCTGCTATTATGTTATTTGGACATGTATATGCTAGTTAGCTTATATTGACATATTATTCCTTGATTTGGATTTGAGTTGTATTTGCATATATGTTGATCTATGTAAATAACTGTTAAGTGAATTAGAATTGAAATTGAATGGTAACTTAAATTAGTACCATTAGGATTGCTAAGCCTCTTTTTGGAATTTATAAAGTATGTTTTTGAATTAACTTCAATTTTTTAATCAATTTAGAGTTTATAGATTTAAATGATTTCCAAGTTATAACATTATTTTATAAAGTTATTTGTAAGTAATAACTTGTTTATAAAAGGGGTTTTTACTAAGGGTTTACTTAAGGTGTAACGACCCGCCATTTTGGACCATTCGCATCCATTATAAGTGTATAGGTAGACACTCATGCCGGAATTGAATTGCTCAAAATACCGCGTTGTTATTTTAAATTTGGCAAAACCGAACATATACAGTAAATAAAATAATCACAGATCACAGACACAGAGTAATAAGTGCAGCGGAAATAAAAGAGATAGTAGTTCATGAAGCTACTATATAAATATATAAGTTACATCAGAGTTAAACCAGATACAACGGAAGAGTAATATGATACATCAGATACAAAGCAGAATACATCACTGGAATCATCGAATATCTGAAAGCTGGATAGATAGCTGGATCTCCAAGCGAAGCTCCAACTCCAAAGGTGAGTCTCGAAAGCTGAACCACTCAGTCTGACCCGAGCGTAAAGCAAAAACACAAGACACTCGAGTCAGGATTAACATTCTTATATTAATAAATCCAACTCAAGTGAAATAGCAATTGAAATACAAGTAACTCAAAGGATGTTTGGAATAACCATCCTTTAAGGGTCCGTTAAACTATCTACTATGTAGTAGTGTACGATAAGTAGATAATGTCTATCAGTATTATAAAGATATCAAAATAGCGTTAAGTCATGGCCCATTCCACCCTTAACACATTTTTATTCCCACAAGCATATACAAGACCGTAGTTTCCCCAAAACCGGAAGTCACCAGAGGGCAATCCATATACTCAAGGTACAAAACAAATTCGTAGTGGTCGCGCATAAATGGAATACAAGTATGACAAGGCACATGAGGCTATACCCAAGGTAGTGATACTACCGTTCGCCTGATCCGGACTGGTGAGAACGCAACGCCGCAGCGCCCGCAACACCGTGAAACAACACTCCCAAAATCAAGGGTGCACCAATCGACAACAAGTATAAGTAGTTCGAAGAAGTGTGTCCACTTGAGGTATCAATCCTCCATTGGCCCGGCACAGCTCCTGTTTTAGTCATTTCCAATTTGACACAAGTGTCAAGGCTATCCATTATCGTTCTCTTTCTTCAGTCAACACGATCACCATTTCAACCACTTTATTCTGGATCAACACTCCGCGTATAGTTATTAAAGTGGTTTTCGGTTTAGATAGAGAGTATACCCATAACCGAATTCCGGTCTCTTTAATAACTTTCGTAATTATTACACCGATTGGTCGTTTATATATTTCAAAAACCAAATCAAATTCCAATTTCAATTTCAATTCGTAAATCAACATTTCATTTGTCTTTCGAAATCAATTTCCAAATATTACGTTTTAACTTTCCAATTTCAATTTCAACATTTCCATAATTCAATTTCAAAGTTTCAATTAAACAATTCGAATATTCATTGCATTTCGTATATAAGTTCATTCCGAAATCATTTAATAAATTTAATTTAACATTCAAATCAATTTAAACTCATTTATCGATTTCATTCAATATTCGTTAAGTTACTTTATCATTCAAAACAATTCTATTAAATTTCCAATTCATTAAATCAATTCTTAAGTTCAACCTCATTAAACAAAACTTACAATTTTGAATTAAATTAAATTCGTCAAATCAGTTCTTTCAATTACAGGTCTTACATTAATTCCAAAATTATCACATTTTCATTTCTTGTAAAAGAAATTCAATTCACTTATTTACTTACTTAACAATTTTCCCAAAACTTAATTTATAAAGAAACTCAATTTTAATTATTTACGAAGTAAAATTCACTTATTCAAAAATTCAATTTTCTTATTAAAGAATTTTGATTCAATTTAATCATTAAATAATTTAATCTTATTTAATTATTAAATAATTCGAACTTAATTATTAAATAATTTCAAGGTTTAATAATTTCAAACTTAATTATAATTTCAAACTTAATTATAATTTAAAACTTAAATATTAATTCATTTCAAAACTTAATTAAATCATTTCTCAAATTAAACAACATTCTTTCATCAATTACATCGTTAATATTTTGTTTCAGATTATTAAATATTAATATTTTCCTTTCATTAAAAATTCAAATTTCAACTTCATTTCAAAACCATATTATTCATTCAAATAAAATCTTCATTTTATTTTTAAATCAAATTATTGACCAATCGGGTTTTTATTTAATTCTCTATCCTAGGTCAAAGTTCAATTTGGGTATTTATCATTTCAACCCGATTCCAATTTAATTCAAAATTAAAACATAGTAAAGGGAACTTGCAGTGTGATAACAGGGATGGTGTCAAAGTAAATAAACAAGCAATAACAACAAACAATAACAATCCAATAATCAATTCAAATAATCCCGAAATAACCGTATTAATTCGCATTGTTATTTGTACGAATTAACATAATTATTTCTAGAATCTACACTATCATTTCATATAGATTAAAGATTATTACATTACGGTTTTCACTTGTCATCTATTTACAATTTCATACATCATCAATTTAACAACATACATTCAGTGGTTCAAAGTGTAATTAAACAAATCCTACGTGTCGATAAATTTAACAGTTAAAGGGGTCATATTATACAAATGTCATTTAATCAAATTTAACAATTAATTATCCTATATCAAGTTCAATTTCATACTGTTTATCATTTTAACATTAACAATTTAACATCCAATATAAACATCAACAATCAATCAATTATCAGCCAAACTGTATTATCATCGCATAAATAATTAACAGATAATGGTGTCAGATGTCACAGGTGAACTGATACAGGTAATAGCATATAAAACAGTGTAATTAACTAACAGCAGCATATTTCAATTGTCGTTTCAATTGAAATCAAATTTAATAAATAAAAGAACGTTAATCGTGAGTGAGTGCTCACCTTTCGAGGTTAGAGGGACAAGAAGATGATACGGATACGCACATTGATATGGACACGAGCAAATCAAAAAAATAAAATGTCGCGGCCTTCTTGGACAATCGAAAGACCCAAACGACAAATCACAATCAAGGCAAGATTGGCAAGAAATTGGACGGACGAAGCTGGTAAATAAGAATCGATGAACAAACCAGAATCAGCTTGGTATAATTGAAATGAGGAGTACATTATATTATTATTATATTACATCTTTTAAAACCAGGTTCAAATCAAAACGCGTAATTTAAAATAAAATATGTGTTTGGAAAAATCAATATAATTTTAAAAACGCAAACATTAGAAAAATCAAATCTATATATGTTAAAATCAATTATAACTCACGCATGCAATTTTAACACCAAGGATTAATAAACAAAATATATTACCCGTTACAGTACTCTCTTTATAAACCGCAATAAAGCCCAACCAACATAAGATACAGTAAAACGTAACTTATAATATAAAACAATATAAAATGAAGAAGGTTGTAAATAACATTTACATAGGAACCTATATAATATAGCAGTTCCAAATTTCTAATACAACAGACCGGCCTTGAATAACTCGTATATGGCAATATATATACACCCCATTTAAACATCTAACTATTAACACTATGCAGACCAAAAATGTAAATGAAGCCGACATATATGACTAATGCATACGTATATTTTACAAACACTAAAAATCTAAAACTGCAACTGTAAGTTACATTTACATACATAAAACTTGTATATTACTTACGCATTTTATATAACAAAATATACTTGGTAAATAGATATATCACCTTTTCAAATATTATATAACAGTATATTAAAATTTTAAGACAACTAATAAGTTCGAAACCATTTATCTACTTACCTATTAAATATATGTCTACATACTAGAACATGTGTATAAAACTGCAAACACCCGTAGGCAACAGAGAAACCTATATATAAACTTACACAAAGAATGCAACCTGGACATATTTTACATATATATATATATACATTTATATATTTACAAACAACCTTTACATAATAAATATAATATTCTGAAATACAACAATCGAACATAAGCTATTATAAACATATGTACTCCTTTAATATATACAAATTATATATCTAACAGTATATGATACCATACACATAACAACTTGTAAAACTTATAGCCTCTCACCTATATATATATATATACAGATCTATATTTGTAAGATAACATAATGAAATATAAAAACAATATATAGATATATATAACGTAGATTTTATTACCTATCATATAATATAGGCTAGGAATGACAGCTGCTAGATCAAGCCAAATACAGGCTGAGAGGTTTCATCATGTTGAGAAAGTCATGAAGCGAAGTGGGTTGCGACACTTGCTGGTTCCGGGGAGATATGTTCGGCGGCTGAGAAAAGTGAACGAGGCAGGAAGAAAGTTGAAGGTGGTTCGGCCTGGGTTGATCACTTGTGGCCGAGGGAAAGAGGGAGAGGGTGGAGGAGAAGGAAGAGCTTGCGGTGGTCGGGGTCGGAGGTGGAGGTGGACTGCTCGGGTGCTATACGCGGAGAAGGACTGGGCGCAGGCTAATGAAAGCAAGGCCGGAAATGTGGCGGGTTGGTGGCATGCGGAAGTGGATGAGATTGGGTGCGTGAACGGTGGAGTTGAAGGCGGCGTGAGCAGGGTCTGTCGGGGAAGTGTCGCGTGGAGGGGCGGTGGCCAAGGAGTTACAGCAGGCGAGGTGGGTGATGAGGCTTCAGGGAGGAAGGATGGTTTGCACGTCCTCGGGTTGAAACAGGTGAAGAGATGCAAAAGTTTTCAAACAATATGAATTGGGTCTGGGAAGATGAAGTAGGTCAGTGTTTTGGGCAGAGGTAGTATAAAAGAGAAAAGCAAATGAGTAGGCTCGGGAACAGGAAATAATATGATATACTTGTAATTCATTTCGTTGGCAAGAATAGAAATGGACTGAAAAAGGAATTGCAAGCGAATTGGAAATAAATTTAACTTGGGAAAAGCAACAGACCAATATTTGGGAAAAACGTAAATGGCTATTGAGTGCACGAGAAAAAGAAGGGGCCGAAAACCAACAGACTCGGTTGCGGAACCGATACGCCGAGCGTTTTCGCGGATCGCACCACATCACAGTCTCCGAAATACAGAAGTGAATATACCGCAGAGATCAGCACGACGAGGCGATCAAAACGGTATACAGATATCGATGATACGATCATCCGATCAAAAGTCGATAATCGGTACCGAAAATACTGCTATTTTGCAGAAAATAAGAACGACGGAGCAATAGATGTCCAAATTTTGAAAAACTACAAACTGACATCTTGCTCAGAAGATGGTTTAGAATTTTTCTATGTAAAATATTTTGGTTTTGAAAACATTTTATTTTCACTGCTTTTTAACTGATTAAATTGAAGTGAATTTACGCGCGAAATAAACTTCCATATTTTCGGACGAAAATTTACCAGTTGCTATGTTTAATTAGACGTATTCCAAATATTAAATTTTTATTTCAAAATTTTATCGTTTAAAATTTCACAAAATTTCAACTAATTACGTTATTAATACAGTTGAAATTTACGGGTCGTTACATTCTCCCCCACTCAAAACTTTTCGTCCCCGAAAAGGAACGAGGTAGGAGAATAGAAACAACCAGAAAGAAAACAGATTTGAAATACAAAATAATAATTAATTTAAACCATATAAATTCAAATTTAAATTAATTGATATTCAATAATTGATTTGATCCATTTGATTTCAATCTCAACTGTTTCTAAATTCATTATCTTATTATCCAATTATCTTAAATTTACAATTTCTAAAACCATAAATTTGAATAGTCTTTTATTATAATCATATTTTTCTTCAACCATTTTAAATTCTTCATTATTCCAAATTATTGTTAAATTTATTCTACTTAATATATCTAATCACATATATTTAACCCATATAAATTAATTTAAATCATAAAAGTTTCAATTTAAATTAATTTATATTTACTAATTTCTTTCAAATTCAAGGTATTTTCATAAGTTGATCAAATTTCAATTTATTAATTTACCTTCAAAACAAAATTTATTTTTCAATTATCTTATTTTTCTATTTATCTCTATTAACATTTTATAATTAAAATTTAAGTGTATAACATTTATTATAAACACTCAAATTTTATTTATAAATTCAATTTATTATATATATTATCCAATTACATATTCAACTTCTGGATGATTTAGGTAAGTTGTATTATAATGCAGTTGAACAATATACAAATAAAATTTTCCCAATTCAATTATTCAAGTTCAAATATTTATTCCAAATTTTGGTTTTATTTATAATTAAAATCATCCTTTAACAAAATTTAAGAATTAGATTTCCGATTAACTTTAAACAATTTAGAGATATATATAATATATTTATATCAAATCAATTTAAATTTTAAAATAAGATACTTATATATATAAATCAAATTATACTGAAGAAATTCAAATCGAAATATTTTTCAAAACAAAACCGTAGCAAAGCTACAGAATAGTATCTCCACTTCGAAACTCGAAAATGAATGTCGATGATGCGGCCGCCATCACCGAAATTATTTTCCAGCGACAAAGAGAAGAGCACTAATTTCAACATTTTATAATTCTTTGGAAACGATTTCTATTCGAAAATACTTTCAATAATATATACTTTAAAATTTTAAAACCAAAGTTCGAAATCACCGGAAACTAAATTCTCAAATTTCTAAATTTAAATTTATTTCAAATTCCAAATCAATTTATAAACCGTATTTATAAATTTTTTTAGAACAATAAATGATAATCAAATATTATCATTTCAACAAACAATTTAACTAACTTATTAAATTTCAGAAAATTTTACTTATATATATTAATAATATATTCATACGAATTTTATTCCATTTATCAAATTTGAAAACAATATTGTGTCAGTTTGCTCTGTTCAAGTGTTTTAGAAATCCTATCGATAGCGTTGATCAGACGAATCGATCGGAAACCCAAATCAACATCAACAACTCAAACAACACAATATATTTTAAAACATTTAAATATAGATTTACAAATACTCTATACAAGCATAAATTTTCAAAGCAAGGACAGAGATTCAGATTTTGATTAATTCAATCAAAGAAAATTTTTGATTGTAGAATAAGTTGGAACGGAAGATAAGATGATTATTTAACCGAATAAGGAAATAGAAAATTTTATATAAATCACTGGCAACCATAACCGGGGCGACCGTGACTTCAAGAATAAGATCGATATGGAATTCCGAGGTAAATCGACATTCGATCTCAAGAAATAGAATTCAAGTATAGTAGGAGAAAGATAGCATCGTAAACCGAGGATACAGAAATGTCCGGTAAATCAATGCCTATTGTAAAGGAACTTTGCTCCTTTACGAATCATTCGAAGTTTGGCGAGACCGCCGATCTATTATAGATATCAATCAAAATGGAGTTATGGGGTGCTCCAGAATTGAAAGAAGACGAATAGTGAGGGACACGAATGAATTTCGGAACCGAGGGGAACGTTCCAAAATTCAAAGGAATTGAGTCAAGGGAAGAGATTGAACTCGAATGAGAGTGATTCTATAAATACATTTACCCTATATGTTAAGTTTTGCCTAGAGCTACCAAAGCTCTGATACCAACTGTAACGACCCGCCATTTTGGACCATTCGCATCCATTATAAGTGTATAGGTAGACACTCATGCCGGAATTGAATTGCTCAAAATACCGCGTTGTTATTTTAAATTTGGCAAAACTGAACATATACAGTAAATAAAATAATCACAGATCACAGACACAGAGTAATAAGTGCAGCGGAAATAAAAGAGATAGTAGTTCATGAAGCTACTATATAAATATATAAGTTACATCAGAGTTAAACCAGATACAACGGAAGAGTAATATGATACATCAGATACAAAGCAGAATACATCACTGGAATCATCGAATATCTGAAAGCTGGATAGATAGCTGGATCTCCAAGCGAAGCTCCAACTCCAAAGGTGAGTCTCGAAAGCTGAACCACTCAGTCTGACCCGAGCGTAAAGCAAAAACACAAGACACTCGAGTCAGGATTAACATTCTTATATTAATAAATCCAACTCAAGTGAAATAGCAATTGAAATACAAGTAACTCAAAGGATGTTTGGAATAACCATCCTTTAAGGGTCCGTTAAACTATCTACTATGTAGTAGTGTACGATAAGTAGATAATGTCTATCAGTAATATAAAGATATCAAAATAGCGTTAAGTCATGGTCCATTCCACCCTTAACACATTTTTATTCCCACAAGCATATACAAGACCGTAGTTTCCCCAAAACCGGAAGTCACCAGAGGGCAATCCATATACTCAAGGTACAAAACAAATTCGTAGTGGTCGCGCATAAATGGAATACAAGTATGACAAGGCACATGAGGCTATACCCAAGGTAGTGATACTACCGTTCGCCTGATCCGGACTGGTGAGAACGCAACGCCGCAGCGCCCGCAACACCGTGAAACAACACTCCCAAAATCAAGGGTGCACCAATCGACAACAAGTATAAGTAGTTCGAAGAAGTGTGTCCACTTGAGGTATCAATCCTCCATTGGCCCGGCACAGCTCCTGTTTTAGTCATTTCCAATTTGACACAAGTGTCAAGGCTATCCATTATCGTTCTCTTTCTTCAGTCAACACGATCACCATTTCAACCACTTCATTCTGGATCAACACTCCGCGTATAGTTATTAAAGTGGTTTTCGGTTTAGATAGAGAGTATACCCATAACCGAATTCCGGTCTCTTTAATAACTTTCGTAATTATTACACCGATTGGTCGTTTATATATTTCAAAAACCAAATCAAATTCCAATTTCAATTTCAATTCGTAAATCAACATTTCATTTGTCTTTCGAAATCAATTTCCAAATATTACGTTTTAACTTTCCAATTTCAATTTCAACATTTCCATAATTCAATTTCAAAGTTTCAATTAAACAATTCGAATATTCATTGCATTTCGTATATAAGTTCATTCCGAAATCATTTAATCAATTTAATTTAACATTCAAATCAATTTAAACTCATTTATCGATTTCATTCAATATTCGTTAAGTTACTTTATCATTCAAAACAATTCTATTAAATTTCCAATTCATTAAATCAATTCTTAAGTTCAACCTCATTAAACAAAACTTACAATTTTGAATTAAATTAAATTCGTCAAATCAGTTCTTTCAATTACAAGTCTTACATTAATTCCAAAATTATCACATTTTCATTTCTTGTAAAAGAAATTCAATTCACTTATTTACTTACTTAACAATTTTCCCAAAACTTAATTTATAAAGAAACTCAATTTTAATTATTTACGAAGTAAAATTCACTTATTCAAAAATTCAATTTTCTTATTAAAGAATTTTGATTCAATTTAATCATTAAATAATTTAATCTTATTTAATTATTAAATAATTCGAACTTAATTATTAAATAATTTCAAGGTTTAATAATTTCAAACTTAATTATAATTTCAAACTTAATTATAATTTAAAACTTAATTATTAAATCATTTCAAAACTTAATTAAATCATTTCTCAAATTAAACAACATTCTTTCATCAATTACATCGTTAATATTTTGTTTCAGATTATTAAATATTAACATTTTCCTTTCATTAAAAATTCAAATTTCAACTTCATTTCAAAACCATATTATTCATTCAAATAAAATCTTCATTTTATTTTTAAATCAAATTATTGACCAATCGGGTTTTTATTTAATTCTCTATCCTAGGTCAAAGTTCAATTTGGGTATTTATCATTTCAACCCGATTCCAATTTAATTCAAAATTAAAACATAGTAAAGGGAACTTGCAGTGTGATAACAGGGATGGTGTCAAAGTAAATAAACAAGCAATAACAACAAACAATAACAATCCAATAATCAATTCAAATAATCCCGAAATAACCGTATTAATTCGCATTGTTATTTGTACGAATTAACATAATTATTTCTAGAATCTACACTATCATTTCATATAGATTAAAGATTATTACATTACGGTTTTCACTTGTCATCTATTTACAATTTCATACATCATCAATTTAACAACATACATTCAGTGGTTCAAAGTGTAATTAAACAAATCCTACGTGTCGATAAATTTAACAGTTAAAGGGGTCATATTATACAAATGTCATTTAATCAAATTTAACAATTAATTATCCTATATCAAGTTCAATTTCATACTGTTTATCATTTTAACATTAACAATTTAACATCCAATATAAACATCAACAATCAATCAATTATCAGCCAAACTGTATTATCATCGCATAAATAATTAACAGATAATGGTGTCAGATGTCACAGGTGAACTGATATAGGTAATAGCATATAAAACAATGTAATTAACTAACAGCAGCATATTTCAATTGTCGTTTTAATTGAAATCAAATTTAATAAATAAAAGAACGTTAATCGTGAGTGAGTGCTCACCTTTCGAGGTTAGAGGGACAAGAAGATGATACGGATACGCACATTGATATGGACACGAGCAAATCAAAAAAATAAAATGTCGCGGCCCTCTTGGACAATCGAAAGACCCAAACGACAAATCACAATCAAGGCAAGATTGGCAAGAAATTGGACGGACGAAGCTGGTAAATAAGAATCGATGAACAAACCAGAATCAGCTTGGTATAATTGAAATAAGGAGTACATTATATTATTATTATATTACATCTTTTAAAACCAGGTTCAAATCAAAACGCGTAATTTAAAATAAAATATGTGTTTGGAAAAATCAATATAATTTTAAAAACGCAAACATTAGAAAAATCAAATCTATATATGTTAAAATCAATTATAACTCACGCATGCAATTTTAACACCAAGGATTAATAAACAAAATATATTACCCGTTACAGTACTCTCTTTATAAACCGCAATAAAGCCCAACCAACATAAGATACAGTAAAACGTAACTTATAATATAAAACAATATAAAATGAAGAAGGTTGTAAATAACATTTACATAGGAACCTATATAATATAGCAGTTCCAAATTTCTAATACAACAGACCGGCCTTGAATAACTCGTATAAGGCAATATATATACACCCCATTTAAACATCTAACTATTAACACTATGCAGACCAAAAATGTAAATGAAGCCGACATATATGACTAATGCATACGTATATTTTACAAACACTAAAAATCTAAAACTGCAACTGTAAGTTACATTTACATACATAAAACTTGTATGTTACTTACGCATTTTATATAACAAAATATACTTGGTAAATAGATATATCACCTTTTCAAATATTATATAACAGTATATTAAAATTTTAAGACAACTAATAAGTTCGAAAACATTTATCTACTTACCTATTAAATATATGTCTACATACTAGAACATGTGTATAAAACTGCAAACACCCGTAGGCAACAGAGAAACCTATATATAAACTTACACAAAGAATGCAACCTGGACATATTTTACATATATATATATATACATTTATATATTTACAAACAACCTTTACATAATAAATATAATATTCTGAAATACAACAATCGAACATAAGCTATTATAAACATATGTACTCCTTTAATATATACAAATTATATATCTAACAGTATATGAAACCATACACATAACAACTTGTAAAACTTATAGCCTCTCACCTATATATATATATATATACAGATCTATATTTTTAAGATAACATAATGAAATATAAAAACAATATATATATATATAACGTAGATTTTATTACCTATCATATAATATAGGCTAGGAATGACAGCTGCTAGATCAAGCCAAATACAGGCTGAGAGGTTTCATCATGTTGAGAAAGTCATGAAGCGAAGTGGGTTGCGGCACTTGCTGGTTCCGGGGAGATATGTTCGGCGGCTGAGAAAAGTGAACGAGGCAGGAAGAAAGTTGAAGGTGGTTCGGCCTGGGTTGATCACTTGTGGCCGAGGGAAAGAGGGAGAGAGTGGAGGAGAAGGAAGAGCTTGCGGTGGTCGGGGTCGGAGGCGGAGGTGGACTGCTCGGGTGCTATATGCGGAGAAGGACCGGGCGCAGGCTAATGAAAGCAAGGCCGGAAATGTGGCGGGTTGGTGGCATGCGGAAGTGGATGAGACTGGGTGCGTGAACGGTGGAGTTGAAGGCGGCGTGAGCAGGGTCTGTCGGGGAAGTGTCGCGAGGAGGGGCGGTGGCCAAGGAGTTACAGCAGGCGAGGTGGGTGATGAGGCTTCAGGGAGGAAGGATGGTTTGCACGTCCTCGGGTTGAAACAGGTGAAGAGATGCAAAAGTTTTCAAACAATATGAATTGGGTCTGGGAAGATGAAGTAGGTCAGTGTTTTGGGCAGAGGTAGTATAAAAGAGAAAAGCAAATGAGTAGGCTCGGGAACAGGAAATAATATGATATACTTGTAATTCATTTCGTTGGCAAGAATAGAAATGGACTGAAAAAGGAATTGCAAGCGAATTGGAAATAAATTTAACTTGGGAAAAGCAACAGACCAATATTTGGGAAAAACGTAAATGGCTATTGAGTGCACGAGAAAAAGAAGGGGCCGGAAACCAACAGACTCGGTTGCGGAACCGATATGCCGAGCGTTTTCGCGGATCGCACCACATCACAGTCTCCGAAATACAGAAGTGAATATACCGCAGAGATCAGCACGACGAGGCGATCAAAACGGTATACAGATATCGATGATACGATCATCCGATCAAAAGTCGATAATCGGTACCGAAAATACTGCTATTTTGCAGAAAATAAGAACGACGGAGCAATAGATGTACAAATTTTGAAAAACTACAAACTGACATCTTGCTCAGAAGATTGTTTAGAATTTTTCTATGTAAAATATTTTGGTTTTGAAAACATTTTATTTTCACTGCTTTTTAACTGATTAAATTGAAGTGAATTTACGCGCGAAATAAACTTCCATATTTTCGGACGAAAATTTACCAGTTGCTATGTTTAATTAGACGTATTCCAAATATTAAATTTTTATTTCAAAATTTTATCGTTTAAAATTTCACAAAATTTCAACTAATTACGTTATTAATACAGTTGAAATTTACGGGTCGTTACATAAGGTGTATTACAAAAGACATTTCGTAAATGATATTTTATAAAGGATTTAAAAAGGAAAGTTTTACAAATGATTTGAGATTTAAAGAAGAGTATTTTTCTAAAAATTTAACTTGTGAATTTATAAAGAAATTTTATAAATAAATTGAAATTATTTATGAAATAAAGAGATGTGGAAAGAATGTTCGATTTGTATAGCGTAATTTGAGTGGCAGAGATTGCCTATAGTTTACTATATTTTTTTCGTTGGGATAGTGACGTAACCATTCGGAAAACTACGATCTATGATTGATTTCATGGCATAATTCGAGAGGCAAAGATTGCCTGCAGTTAAGTTTGGATTTCTCTGGGATAGAGACGTAACCATTAAGCTGCGAACCATGGTCAATACCGAATGGTACTTTCCATATCTATTTTTAACAGATTTCCAAGTATTTTTCAAAATAATGTTTTGTGAATATACTTCTCCCGATGAGATAAGTGTATGAAGCAATTTCAAATTAGTTTATGAGGCTTTAGTGGTTTCAGTAGGAAAGGTAATCTTTGTTTTGGATGTTTGCTTATTTGATAGTTAAATAGCCAACTATCAAATCTTGGTCCAAATATGTAATCCTTCTTAATTTTAGTGGCAGGGAAACGAATTCCTACTTAACACCGAAGGATTTTAACTCTAGAAATATCTAGGGGAATCACGGGAATTATATGGTAAAGTTACCATCGGTAGTGCTATACTGTACACATAAACTCGTTTGTTTTTCTAGGATAAATGATAAGGAGATCCGTCCACTTAAACGGTTAGAGTGTGATCCTCGCTCTTATGTATTATTTGATTATTTCCTAAAGAACCAGTATTGAGCATTCCATAAAATCGACGATTGGTTTGTTGAGCACCCGGGAAGCAGAAGAGTGTACTCGTAAGAGATGACATGAAACTGTAACCACTCCGAAACCATATACGGTTCTATGGAGGAGTTTCTTGATATATTGAGATGTTGGGATCCATATGTAGTTTCGAGACCCGTTGGGGTGCGGGAATCCATGGGTGATTCCAAGACCCATGGGGTACGGGAATCCATGTAGGATTCCATGATCTATTTTGGTGTGGTGCGTAAGCTAGAATGTCGGACGTAGCCTCATCAGCGGAAATGACTAAAACCAAAGATAGGAGACATGGCCAATAGGGTTGGCAAACCCATAGCGTGTAGTCGGCTCCCTTTTCTAGCAATATCTATCTGTTTCCGCATGCCGGGAGCGATGTACTCGGTCTTAGCAAGACCAGCTATGTTTTTCCTATAGTACTCCGGCTAGACGGGTACGATGCTTCGGAAGGATAACTCTGATCCTTGTGCAAGAAGACCGTTCTCAGAGTTTCTGAGGGCACCTCCGTGGAAATCCTACACAATTAGTGAACGCACCTTAGCGATTTTTTATTTTATACCTAGTATTGTTGTGATGTACACTGCACGAGCATCACAGCTATTTGGTTATTATTATTTTCACCCTTAAACATTATTATAATATCACTAGATTTTATATAAAAGTGTTTTGGTTATTGTAAGGTAAAAACCTGTCTGTATTTATGTGCGGCATGGTCTTACGAGATACCTTTGATTTTAAAGAGTTTTAAGATAATAATTCAATTGTTTGAGTTCACTCACACCAAACCCATGTTTGACCCGGAGTTTTATTTTCTTTCCTTAAAACTCTTGGATGCTCAAATTTTTACGAGAAGCCAAGTAGTCCAGGTTTTCTACGAATGCATTTTGGGAGGAGCTTGAAGCAAGAGGCTTCACCGATAGTTAGTTATTATCTTATTTCCACTGTATATTATGTACTCTATATTTGATGTATAAGGACATACTGTTATAACTGTCCTAGGTTAGAAATTGTATTAGTGTAACTCTGATGTATTATTTCAAAATGTCTTTGTAAAGTATTATGTGATTAATATATGTTATTCCGTTGCATTGTGAGATTCTATGTTTGTTCTTAGTTCTTCTATCTTCTACCACTATTCTTTCACTCCTAACAATCTGCCTTTTTGTTCAATTTGAGTTGACATGTGCGGTTTATTATCAGCTTAGAGTGTACAGAAAAGTGGGTCGTTACATATACTCACAAAATATTTCACTTCCAAAACTTAGAAAACTTTTCCATATACTTATATCAATAGTATAAGTATATTCACAAAACACTACATCTTCAATACTTAGAAAATGTACCCATATTCTTATCTCAACGGTATAAGTATATCCATAAAACCTTAAGAAATTCGCTTCCAAACCATACTTAATTGGGTTAAAAACAAATGTCATTTAAAATATAAGTAACAATAAAACCTAAACCACTTTTCTCTTTTTGGTGTTAAATATGAAAAGAATACTTCTTATACCACCATAATTTAAAATGATCATTTATGGAAATCGAGTCTCATTCTTTTGTAAAATTCTTTTTATATAACCCATTTATAAAATTCCTTTAAAATACTCCTTTCTATTTATAAAACTCTTTTATATTTACAAACTCCTTTTATAAAATATTATTTATAAAACTCTTTTTACAAATCTTCAAAGTTATTTATACTCTTTTTATAAAACTCCAAATTCATTTATAAAATTCTTTTAAAACACTTCTTTCGTATTTATAAAATCCTTTTACAAATTCATTTCAATTTATAAAACTCCTTTTATAATTCTCCTAATTTATCACACTTTCAGTTTCAAAATAGAACAAAATACTTTCAATAAAATGATCATTCCATATATTACTATAAATCCACAAGTGTGATTTATTATTCCAAATTATAAAAATGATATCATTCCCCTTTTTATAAAATACCATTTATAAACCCATTCCTTTATTTATAAAATATCATTTATATATCCATCATTTATTTATAAAATATCATTTATAAGTCCATCCTTCTTATACAACATCTTTTATAAAACATTTGATTAATATTTATTCTAAAATATTTCAATCTTCTTTTAAAAACAAAATCACTTTATTACAAAAGATGTAACAACCCGACATTTCGTACCCATTTAATTATCGCCTCTTGACGATCTCATCTGGTTGCTAATAGCTATTGGCATTTTGATCGAATTGAAATTCTCTTCTTATCCGGTTCGAAATTCTTTTCAAATCGGATTGAAATTCTTTTGAATTTGTAAATATTGAAGCGGGCTTTAAAGAAAAATTGTTTTGGCCCACTCGTTGTTGCCGTGACGTTTATGTATACCTTTCCCCTTTTATTCGTTCACTCGAGAAAACCCATCCCTGGACCCTTTATTCTCTTTCGTTCGAAATCTAAACAAGAAAACCTTAGAAACAAACAATCAAAAAGGAATTAAAAATGATGGCCTCTTCCTCGTCGTTCAACCGATTCCCCTTTCATTTTCGAAAACCCTAAAAATCAAATGCGATCGAACGAGAAAAGAAATGGCAGTCTTATACTTCCTCGTCCCCAAATCCAGCTAGGGCTTCACAAATTCGAAGGCACCGCTGCCTGTTCGATCGAAGTGTTTGCATCAGCGGCGACTGGCTTTGGGGTCTTCGAACCTAAGGTGAGTGTTACCGCTCACATCTAATTCAACTGCTCAGTTTCGTGATTTGGGTTTTTAGTTGTTTATATAGGGTTTATAACCCTTGATTTTCGTCATATATATTTTATCTGAATTCGTCAAATCTTTTGCTTGGCTGTTGATTTTCGTATGGATGCTCGAGATGAATTCTGACCATTTCAATTTCGTATATTTGATTGCTTGGTTACTTGATAATCTCGACTTTGAATTTTTCTTGCTCGATTCTTGACCACATTGTCTCTGACCTGTTCAACTTCATATATTTTGATCACGCTGGCTTTGACTTTGTTACATACGGCTATGTACACGCTTCGACTTCGCTATGACAATCTTTTCCTGGTCTGGTTCTCGGCCTATTGTGCATTTGACATTGCTCTTGGTCATGTTGGTTTCATCTGAGTGTTGCATATCGTACCCTTGGTTCCTGTTGCACTTCACCTGTGATATTCTGTCCGGTCATTGCATTTGGTTATTATGGTTGTTGATTTAGTGCTTGTTTGTATATCATTATTTTGGAACTGTTTTCGTCTTTGTTAATGTGATGTTCTTCTGTTCCTCCCTGTAGCAGCTTTGTGCATTCCTCTGGCCATTTGTATTTATCCCTATAGTATACTCGAATTGACCTTAATTTTGCATTTGGTCAGTGTGCTTGGATCAGTGGCATTGATATCTTTAGCTCGATCGACAGTTGCTGTTCATTGCATATATTTGCAAATTTATCTGGCTTCACTGTGAACTTTGGCTCTGAATCATGGTAGTTCACTGTATTGTGCTTTTGTTTTGTCATTCGACTTACAGGTGCATTGACTTGTACCTGTGCACTTGTGTACTTTGTGTTCTGTTCATTAGCTTGGTAGCAATCCTTATAGTATTTGTGAAATGCCATGACTGTTCTTCGTTCCACTGTGCACTGCTTGACTCGAAATCTAGTTGCCTCCTTGCGATGATATTGTTACTGGTGCAGTTTTGGGTTTCCAGTTGTACTTGGTTCATGTTAGATTGGTTCATGTCTTGTTGTAGTTCCTTGGTCTTTGCATATGTTGTCTGGGTTCATACTCCATTGTTCCTTTGCATATTTGTAATGAGATGCACCATGGTTTCTCTGACCAGTCTTGAACACTGCATAATTGTAGTTGTGAGTTGCATCCATGTGTTTGCTGTGTTGCCATATCTTGTACTTGAGCTTGCATGCTTCATGTTGCTTCATGCTTCATATTCTTGCATGCTTTGTTGGATTGTTTAGTGTCTCCTTGAATTTGTGTTCACTGTCTTGACTTCACTTGACTTTGATCTGTGACTTTGATCATCTATTTCGGTGATGATATTGATATACTTGCTGGAGCTGCTGTACCTGATCGCTTGCATATGCATTCATGTAGAACATATGTGTTATCACCTTGTCCTGGATTAACATTTTGCTGTGATGTTGGTGTCACTTGATTCAGTGATGTATCGGCATTGCTGTATCTTCATTTTGTTCATGTGCACTTGTCTTTACTATGTTGATCTGATTCATGATCTTACTGTCTCCATTCAAAAAAATATTGTTGCAGTGAGCTCTTTCGCTGTTGCACTGCCTTGTTCTCGAATCTGATACATTGCATGGATGCCTTGTATCATTTGCATTTTTGTCATTTTGCTTCACTGATGACCTTATCTTTTATTGAGGCATGTGCAGTTTCATTTTAGCCTCTCTGTCTTTGACGTTGAGGCCATTCTTACATGTTGAGTCAGGTCTGCCCATTATTGTTTCTGTCTTTAGCTGTTCATGTTCCTATGCTTGTTGAAGCTTATGTTGTGGCTTCACTCGTATCTCTTGTGATATCTTTTGAGTCTGTTTACTTTCTGACCAATATGGGTTAGATATTTTGATTTCTTCGACGTATTAATTACTATTAATACTCGGAATTGTGGTGACTTTATATTCTGTTGTGGCGAGGCAGTGCACGCGTGCGTGCACTGCAGCCACACCGAATTTATAGATTTTAATCGATATTTCTCTTCTTCTTGATTCATCGACCTGTTGCGTAATTCGTAGGCTGTATTGGCGAGGCAGTACTCGTTAGCGTGTACTGCAGCCAATTAGCATTGATGTTTTTAAATTGACATTTCAATTGTTTAAACTGCTTTGGATTTCTGTTTTGTGGATTAATACTGTTTAGTGTTATATCTGCCGTTATCCGGTTCTCTTATCGAGAAGTTGGATATACGAGATTTCTGTGACTGTCATCTATATTGAGATTGATTATTATTGCTTCTATGCTCTAATAACTGATTTTGAATTAGACTGATCCGAGTATTATTTTCTTTTGAATGTAATACTCGGGTCAGACCGAGTATTTACAGGTTGTAGATTTTTAGCTTTGGGTTGCTGCTAGAGCTATGAAGACTTTTTATATCATTTGAAGAGGTCTTCGTCGTGTTGTAGTAGTCAGTGTGTCTGTTTTAAGATGATAATGTATTCATGTATATTAGTCGATAATGTACGTGTATATATAACTTTTTGAGTCGACAGTTGTAGTTGTATCATTTGTGTTGTGTCAAATGTATTGTAACTGATATCAGTTATTATATATATGAGACTTTTCGTTCCATCTGTATTCCGCATTTATGTTATCTGTGTTATTTTTATATCTATTGTCCTAAACTATTATAGCCACTGTGTAGTAGCTTTGAGTTTGTATCGGTATGTCGGGTTTCCTCTAAAGATGAAATGCAATGTTTTATTATCTGACATATCGGTGCTTGCAGAAAGCAATTACATAGATGGTCGCTCCTCAACAGCCTTATTCTCCGTGCTAGTTGACAGCACTACACCGTAGTGTTCTTGGCTAGCGTGGGTATAGAGGTGGGGCGTCACAGATAAATTCCTTTTTATTTAAAATCAACATCCATCATTATATTAACTTTTCTGTAAAATAAATACTTCAAAAAAAATACCAGAAAGGTTGGAGTAAAATAGAAAAGTACAAAACGATTTTAAAATATAATATCATAGAAAATCTAAAAAGCCATATTTAACATCATTCTCCGTTAACTATAAAACTCCCTTGAGAACAAAGACATGAAAGAAGGCTCATAAAAGTGTTGGAAGAAGCTTCGCAAGAATTGAAAAGAAGGGTTTCGTGACATGCACCATTGTCCCAATGGTTAAATGATTTGACTTTGTTGCGAGAGGTCACAAGTTCAAAACTTGCGTAGCGTGATTCGAACATTTATAGACATGTGATATGTTGTCACAGTGATTTGTTGTATATAAAGTACCATTTCAAAAAAGAAGAAGAAGGGTTTCACTATGATACAAAAGCAGTGTTTCAAAGGCATTGAAGTAGTTTTCGAAGAGGCAGATTGGCGCCACAAGCACTTGATGCTCCTATAAGTATTGAGTGAAACAAGGGCTTTCGAAGGAGTTGAAAGGGAGGAAAAGCTACCCTTTCTCCTTAGTTAATCCTTTCGATGCTGTTGATTCTGCATATATGAAAGAGTCTCATATAAGTTCGAAGCACCTTTCGAAGGTATCGAATAAAAAGCTCATGCACAAGAACCAAACCCTTCAAGGTAGTTGGTTTCGCTACAATTAATCTTCCAAATAAGTACATTTTACCAAAGTGTACCTTTCGAAAACAAAGATAGTCCTTTCGAAATGGTTGGGTCCTTTCGCAAGCATAAAGAAAAATTCACATGAGACCAAGTGACCTTTCGCAATGATCCTTTCGTCACCTACTAGACCTTTCAAAACCAACCGAAAGCACTTCCTCACTCACTAAAATAATCACTTATTATGATTAGCACCAGAAGTACACGAAGGATGTATTAGGGAATGATGGAACAATATCCGTTGTTAGTGCACTTTTGAGGGAGGCGAAAGGGCTAATTCAAGCATAATAAGAGAACTTGATATCCGCCTTTGATGCTATGGACGTGGAAGCATGAAGGCGAAAGGATGGATGCAAAAGGCTGGGAGAAAGAACTTTCGACTGATTTGAAAGGATGTGTAACGACCCGATATTTTGGACCATTCGCGTCCATTATAAGTGTATAGGTAGACACTCATGCCGGAGTTGAATTGCTCAAAATACCACGTTGTTAATTTAAATTTGGCAAAACTGAACATATACAGTAAATAGATATAATCACAGATCACAGACACAGAGTAATAAATGCAGCGGAAATAAAAGAGATAGTAGTTCATGAAGCTACTATGTGAATATATAAAAATACATCAGAGTTTACAATAGAAGAGTAATACGATACATTAGATACAAATCAGAATACATCACTGGAATCATCGAATACTGAAAGCAGAATAGATGGCTGGATCTTCAAGCAAAGCTCCAACTCCAAAGGTGAGTCTCGAATACTGGTACACTCAGTCTGACCCGAGCGTAAAGCAAAAACACAAGACACTCGAGTCAGGATTAACATTCTTATATTAATAAATCCAACTCAAGTGAATTAGCAATTGAAATACAAGTAACTCAAAGGATGTTTGGAATAACCATCCTTTAAGGATCCGTTAAACTATCTACTAGGTAGTAATGTACGCTAAGTAGATAATGTCTATCAGTAATATAAAGATATCAAAGTAGGGTTAAGCAGGGCCCATACACCTCTTAACCTGTTTATTCCCAAAAGCATATACAAGACCGTAGTTTCCCCAAAACCGGAAGTCACCAGAGGGCAATCCATATACTAAAGGTACAAATCAAAATCGTAGTGGTCGCGAATAGGATAATCAGTATGACAAGGTACATGAGGCGATACCAACTAGGATACTAGTAGTTGCCTGATCCGGACTGATGTTGGGCATAGCAGCTACTACCCCAACACCGCGAAACAACACTCCCAAATCGAGGGGTGCACCCAAATCGAATCACAAAAGTAATAGATATGGTATCGAAGAAGTGTGTCCACTAGAGATGGCGATCCTCAATGGCCCGGCGCGGCTCCTGTTTTAGTCATGTCAAGGGTCATCCAAAATCGTTCTCTTTCTTCAGTCAACGCGTTCATCAAAACCATCCACTTCGTTCTGGATCAACACTCCGCGTATAGTTATTAAAGTGGTTTCGGTTCAGATAGAGAGTATATCCATTACCGATCCCGGTCTCTTTAATAACTTTCGTAATTATTACACCGATTGGTCGTTTATTTATTTCAAAACCAAATCAAATTCAATTTCAATTTCAATTCGCAAATCAACATTTCACTTGTCTTTCAAAAACCAATTTCCATACTTTACGTTTCAAAACTTCCAAATCATAATTTCAAAATCTTATAATACAATTTTCAATTTCTTATTAAACCAATTCAAATATTGATTCAAGTTCGTAAATAAGTTTCATTTCGAAAATATTTAAATCAATTTAATTTAACATTCAAATCAATATAACTCCTTTATCGATTTCATTCAATATTCGTTAAGTTACTTTATCATTCAAAACAATTTCTATTAAATTTCCAATTTATTAAAACAATTCTTAAGTTCAACTTCATCAAATCAAAACTTACAATTTTGAATTAAACTAAATTCGTCAAATCAATTCTTTCAATTACAAGTCTTACATTAATTCCAAAATATCACATTTTCATTTCTTGTTAAAGAAATTCCATTTCACTTATTTACTTACTTAAATAATTTTCCAAAACTTAATTAATAAAGAAACTCAATTTCAGTTATTACGAAGTAAAATTCACTTATTCAAAAATTCAATTTCTCTTATTAAAGAATCCAAATCAATTTAATCATTAAATAATTCAATCCTATTTAATTATTAAATAATTCAAAACTTAATTATTAAATAATTTCAAAGTTTAATAATTTCAAACTAAATTATAATTTCAAACTTAATTATTAAATCATTTCAAAGTTTAATTATTTCAAATTTAATTATAGTTTCAAACTTAATTATTAAATCATTTCAAACTTAATTCAATCATTTCTCAAATTAAACAACCTTCTTTCATCAATTTCTTTATTAATATTTCATTTCAGATTATTAAATATTCACGTTTAAATTTCATTAAATTCAATTTCCAACTTCATTTCAAAACCATATTATTTATTCAAATAAGATCTTCGTTTTATTTTTAAATCAAATTATTGACCAATCGGTTTTTATTTAATTTTCTATCCTAGGTCAAAATTCAATTTTTGGGTATTTATCATTTCAACCCGATTCCAATTTAATTCAAAACAAAGCATAATAAAGGGAACTTGCAGTGTGATAACTGGGATGGTGTCAAAGTAAATAAACAAGCAATAACAACAATCAATATCAATCCAATAATCAATTCAAATAATCCCGAAATAACCGTATTAATTCGCATTGTTATTTGTACGAATTAATATAATTATTTCTAGAATCTACACTATCATTTCATGTAGATTAAAGATTATTACATTACGGTTTTCACTTGTCATATATTTACAATTTCATACATCATCAATATAACAACATACATTCAGTGGTTCAATATGTAATTAAACAAATCATACGTGTCAATAAACTTAGCAGATAAAGGGGTCATATTATACAAATGTCATTTAATCAAATTTAACATTTAATTATCCTATATCAAGTTCAATTGCATGCTATTTATCATTTTAACATTAACAATTTAACGTCCAATATAAACATCAACAATCAATCAATTATAAGCCAAACTGTATTATCATCGCATAAATAATTAACAGATAATGGTGTCAGATGTCACAGGTGAACTGATACAGGCAATAGCATATATAACAGTGTACTTAACTAACAGCAGCATATTTCAATTGTCGTTTCAATTGAAATTAAATTTAATAAATAAAAGAACGTTAATCGTGAGTGAGTGCTCACCTTTCGAGGCTAGAGAGTACAGAAGATGACACGGAAGTAAAGTGGAATCGGCACGAATCCAACGATCAAAGCTGATAACAAAATCGACGGAATCAAATCGAAACTGGATTGACGAAGGTAGATGGAATAAAAGAACATATAGGTAACTATATATACTATATACAAATCAATATACAACATATAATTTAAAATAAACACATAACTTCAAAAATCTCTATATACAGGTGTTCAAAAGGTAACGATTTCATATTCTAATATATACAACAAGTCTCGGATTGAAGCACAAATCAATATACACATATCTACGCAACAGCAAGTGCTACCTAAACTAACCCAGATAATAAAGATTTATATAACTAACATGTTTATACCCCACTTATAATATAACATATAAGGCTTCAAATATCCAACCATGCTAGGAACAGAGAAAACTGTTGACACTTATGCAGTACCTTTATCTTAGCATGAATGGACTCAACATATAGTGCTATATTATAAACTATACACATAATTTAAAACAAGCACTGTCATTATAATATAAACAGTACACAAAATATATACCAAAAAAAAATAATGAAAACTTTTGAACTGAATATACGTATATATATTTATATAAATTTTTTATCAGATTAAACGTATAGTTAGAATAATATATGTGTATTTATTTTCAAAACAATGGTTAAATGACAAAACGTACCATATCTATAAAATTTTATTTTATTATTTACTTATTATATTATATACTTTAACCTAGAACAATATGATACACTTGCTGTTATATATGAAGCTTTAAAACATAAAGTATACAGGCTCGCATAAAGTATATTTTACAGTGTAAAAAGAAATGTGGTTCTTCACTGCTATTGAAATAAAGTGAACACAAAGTCTAATATAGTTCATTATTGAAATAAACGTGTATCCACTGATATAACTT
The DNA here is from genome assembly GCA_030737815.1 of Allium fistulosum. Lineage (NCBI taxonomy): Eukaryota > Viridiplantae > Streptophyta > Magnoliopsida > Asparagales > Amaryllidaceae > Allium > Allium fistulosum. Next base: position 1,182,565,249 of record CM060904.1, on the reverse strand, counting down.
TAACCTACTTATTATATGACAAACTAGGAGATCAATACCCAACAGATTAAATACTAAAACAAAGTCTAATACTACATAAACAAAATTATGAAATGCTTACATAAATATGTAGGAAGGAATGTCGATCAATCAGGCGAATAATAGGGAGGAAAACAAATCGGCTATGGTGGAGATGCAGGCGAAACAGTGAAGGCGGTGGTTAGCGTTCGCTACCAGGGAGGAGGCGGGACACAGACGATCAAGGTTTGTGAACGGCGAGGCTCGAGTGCTCGAGTGCTGGCATGGGCCGAGGGGAAAGAGACGTGGGCAATAGATGCTGTCGAGGCCATGAAAGCAAAGGAAGGGTAAGGAAATGGCAGGCTCGAGAATGGGTTTAAAAGAAATGAAGAGATTTGCAAATAAAGATGATGAGCTGGCGAATGAAATTTAGGAACTAGTAAATGAAATGAAAATGAACGAAAGTAATAACTGTTTTGGAGCCAGTAGAAAAGCAAAAGTCACTTCTCCTAAATTCAGGAAATAATTAATTTCAAGTCGCTGATAGCTGTTTGAATTTGTATCGGAAAAAAATGAAGAGTCTCAAACCCAAAAGGCACAAATAACGATCCGCAACGGTCAACCATTTTAACGATTTCATGGCGTACCGTGGTTCGAAAGAAAGAATTGAATATACCGTTGAGATCAGCACGACGAGACGATCAAAACAGTATATGGATATCAGTGGTATGATCATCCGATAAAAATCGATATTGGTATCAGAATACTGCTATTTTGCAGAAAATAAGAACGACGGAGCCAAAGATGTCCGAATTTGGAAAAATGACGAACTGATATTTTGCTCAGAAGATGGTTTAGAATTTTTCTATGTAAAAATATTTTGGTTTCGAAAACATTTTATTTTCATCGCTTTTTAACTGATTAAATTGAAGTGAATTTACGCGCGAAATAAACTTCCGTATTTTCAGACGAAAATTTACCAGTTGCTATGTTTAACTAGACGTATTCCAAATATTAAATTTTTATTTCAAAATTTTATCGTTTAAAATTTCACAAAATTTCAACTAATTACGTTATTGAAACCGGTTAAATTTACGGGTTGTTACAGGATGGGTGTGAAAGTCTGGGAGGAAGACCTTTTGAGTGCTTCGAAAGGATGGATGGGGAAGGGGGTCAATCCGCATCTATAAATACGACCCTAGGTGTAACAACCCGAGGTTTTGTACTATTTTATAATCGTCGTTAAACGGTTAATCTGATAACTAATTGTTGTTGGGATTTAAATCTAGTTGAAATTCTTTTGAGAATTCGTTAAAGAATTATACGGGCTTTTCTCTATTAATTCAGCCCGTTTCATTTTGTCGAGATTAGGGTTATACTCATTCCCTTGATATTCGTTCGCAACCCATTCCCATCTCACTTCAAAAACGAAAAAAAAACCCTAGGTCTAACGAGAAAAAAATGGTGGCTCTGTCTTCTCGTTCGTCCCTTTAGCTCAGAAATTAGGTCTTCGAAGTCGTCGCTGGAATTAAGGGTTAGTGCTTCGATTGCCTGCTTCAATGGATTCGCGCGCGGCCTTGTCTACTCAATCGAGTTCGACTTCGCCTTCTCGATCAGATGGAGGTGAGTGACCCCCCTCACTCACATCTAATTCATACCTCTAGCGTATTAGTATTTGAATCCTGTGATTTTTCGTTCGTTTCTGTTTCATGGCTGTAGTGGTTTCGATTTTGTTGTTCGATTTTTCTGACTGTCCAATTTTGTTTATGTGGATTTTGTTCGAACTCTTATATTCTCGAGAAGATGGGTTTCATAGTTGGGTTTTGGGAATTTCTGGTGACTTCGTCATATTTTGGTTTGCACAGCTGTTAACAGCAGTTTCTTCGTTCGAGTGTGCCATCACGCTCGGATATGCTTTGACATTTTGTAGATGAAATTTGTATTGTCTCATGTATACGTGTGGTTTCACTTTGTCGATGATACTCTGACTGTTGAGGCAGTGAAAATTGTAATTTGAGTCTTCATTTGACAGTGCTGTGCACTTGGCGTTTTTCACTTGACTTCGAATTGGAAACTCTGTTGATTCTGTCCAAAATGAACCTTTACAGACACACCAATGTATGTATATATATATATGCATTCATGTATGTATATATATATGATTGTTATTACTTTTGGTCATTTTCTTGTACCCTTTGAAGGTTGGCTTCACTGTGTTCGAGTTATGTATGGTATTTGTTAGTTTGCAGTAGTATTCCTTATTTCTATTTTGTTAGTGCACTGAGCATCCCTGTACTTGCTGTATTGCCATATCAATCCCTTTGCTTGCTTTGGCTTCATTGCATCATTTCAGTGCTTCATCACTCGAGTCTTTAAGTTGCAGTTGCTTTGTGTATTGTTCCAGTTTAGTCTGCACATGTTTCTTCAGTGTATACTAGAATATTGTTGAGACTTGAGCATGTTGGTCTTGTTTTTCTGGTTGATGTAGAAGGTTGTAACTTGAGCCTGTTGCCATTCTGTTTGATCTTTGGTCATATGAACATCACTGAGTTGCTTGATGCACTGGTCTGCAGTTGTATCTTTTGTACACTGGTAGCTGTTGTGTTCACAATCTTTGTCATTTCAGTAGTTGCAATCACTGTTGTCTGCATTTGTTCATGATGAGTTCTTGATATTGTTCGAATTGACTTTGGCATGTCACTGATACCTTTTTATAACTGCTGTACATTTTAGTCATTCACTAGACACTTGGTTCCTGTCTGCATTGCATACAAGCAATTGCATTTGTTGTAGATAAGTTGAAGCTTGGTCCGATGAACTTGAACATGTTGGACTTTGCACTTTGGTGCTGCAGTTTCATGTTGTTGCATTTAGCTTTGGATTTCCCTCTAGTCTCTGATAATCATGTTGCCATGCTTATGATAGTTCATTCATGTAGTAACCTGGCTTACCTGCATTGCTCATATCCTTACCTTGTACTGTCCAATTGAGTTCACATGTATTTGAGCTCTGGTTATGTTCATGATCAGTTTGTAGTTGCTGTTCACATATGCACATGCTCCACCGCAGTATGTACGTTTGCATTCATAGTCTTGCCTGTGCATCACCATATATATCTGTTGCATATCTCACCTGCTTGACCCTTGCATATGCTCTTTGACACACGTTAGAATTGTCTGTGTCATTGCTCAGTGCATTAGTTTACACTGTGTATCGGTTTGGACTTGCAAATTGAGTCGCAGACTTCATGTTGCCTTGACTTTGGTTGATACCATTTGATTTTGATGTTGTTGGTCTTTTGCATATTACATCACCATAGTGGCGAGGCAGTGCACGCGTGCGTGCACTGCAGCTACCCAGAATCGACAGTTTTGAGTTGATATTTCTTTTGTGTCGTGATGCATTGATCTTTTTGCTGTATTAGCGAGGCCGTACACGCGTGCGTGTACGACAGCCAATCGAGTTTTGATGATTTTAAAGTGACAATTTCAATTGTTTTTAAATTGATTTAGTCGATTTGATAAATAGTTTATTTATCTCTGTTGATGATTTAAATTTGCTGATTTATTGTTTAACACTGTTTAGTGTTATATTTTCGTTATCCGATTTCTTTGTTAAAAGAGTCGGATAGACGAGAATTATTGTGACTGTCGTCTATTTAAATTATTGCTGCCTATATGCACTAATAAACTGGTTTGAATTAGACTGACCTGGGTATTATTTTCTTTCGAATGTAATACTCGGGTCAGACCCGAGTTATTTCAGGTTGTAGATTTTCTTCTTTGAGTTGCTGTTCAGGATATGAAGACTTTTCACATCTTCTGAAGTTGTCAGTGTCATTTTGTAGTAGTCGTGTCATTGTATAGAACGATATGTATTCATGTATATTAGTCGATAATGTACTTGTATATATAACTTCTAGAGTCGGCAGTTGTAGTTGTATCATATGTATCGTGTCAACTAAATTGTAACTGACATCGGTTATATATATATGAGATTTTTGTTAATCTGTGTTCCGCATTTATATTATCTGCGTTATTGTTATATCTAATGTCCTAAACTATTATGAACTATCGTAGTTTGTTTTATACTGATAATTGGATATGTCGATGGGAGTAAATAAATAATAGATGAAAAATAAAAAGTATATACCACTCCTACCGAGATAACCAATATTAGTGTAAGGCCAATTACGGATGGTCGCTCCTATCCAGCCTTATTCTTCGTAATAATAGACAGTATTTCTTTTAATACTCTTTGTTATTATGAGCATAGAGGTGGGGCGTCACAGTTGGTATCAGAGCTTGGGGTTTATGGACATAATATAAAACTTAACTCGGATGGAACATATGTTACAACTATTGGTCGATGTTTTATTTGTGCTTGAGTCAAAACTAAAGTTTTGAAATTTGGATGAAATTTTTAAATAACTTTATTTAAAAATAATAGTGAAATTGTGTTCTAATGATTTGATTGATTTGTGTTCTGTTTATCAGAGTGCGCAGCGGAAACAGTGAAACTGTCCTCGCTGAGTACAACTGATAATCTTTTTGATTTAAAAATCAAAATACGAAATTGATATGAATTTCATTTGTTGTTCACATAGCTGTAATTATTTGTTTCTTTGAGAATTTCGAATCCGAATTGAGGATTCGAAGAAATTGCAGATATGTGATTTTTGTTGAAATTTACGCTGGCTTTCTTTTGTACTAATCATCTATTGATTAGATTTTGCTGTTTTGAATTATCTTCATGGAAGATACCTTCGAATGATTTCTTTGTTCATTCTGTAGTACGTGCAAAAATTTGAATTGCACATTACTGCATTTAATTACGTTGAACCGATGCTTGGTTATGAAACGTGTTTTGTTGCCGTTATTTTTATAACGAGATTTTTACACCAATGCTAAAATTTTGAAGCAAGGTGTTTTGTTGGCATTTTGATGAATGAAAATTAACTGATATTACATTTTGATGTAAATTATTTTGATGAGGTTTTGACGTTTTAAAATTACTGTCGCTTTGACTTCAGTAACTGTCAAATTTTAAAAGTGGATTTTCAAGCGGTTATACCGCAATGCTAATTTGTGACCGTATTTACGGTATTTTGAGAAGTACAATTTCCTTATCGAAATTGTTACTGATTTACTGTTCTAATCACGTGATTGGAAAATCGTTTTAAAATGAAAATTGTTTTATAAAATTTTAGCAGTTTGCGTTTTCAAAAGAATGAGAAAGCGACTTAAACGATTCAGCAAAATCGAGGACTATGACCCCTTTCTTTCACTGATTCGCTTAATTCCGGACTTGTCCGTTTGAGAATGTGAAATGTATTTTTACAAAATACACAATTTTGCACTTTCAAGGAAACGATGAAGAGAATCAAACGATTTAGTAAAACACGTGGTATGGGACATGTGCGTTTGCTATTTCGGTTAATTCCAGACTCGTTAATTGAAATATTTGATGATTTTGTGTGCTTTCGAGCCACTATGAGGACCTTCGGGTCATTTGTTGGACCTTCGGGTCATTTGTTGGGCTTTCGGGCCACTCTGCGGACCTTCGGGTCAAATACCAGTACTAGACCTTCGGGTCACTCTGCGGACCTTCGGGTCAATCTGATGGGCGCCAAAATTATGTTGAGTACTTGGTAGGCTTCGGCCACTCTGAGATGCACGTGCGGCGAATTAAAAACTCGCCATCTGATGGGATCGATCCAAGCGTTTATGTTGATTTTCTAGTCTTCTTAATTGATTTCTAGATATTTGTTGTTTCTAATTATCTGCAGGTAATTAGATATCTGATGTTATGAGATTTAATTATCGTATCGGTAATTAAATATTTGTTGTTTCTGATTATCGCTTGTGATAATTGGATATTTGTTGATATGAGTTCTGATTATCGTTTTTGATAATCAGATATTTGTTGCATTTAATTATCGCTTTTGATAATTAAATATTTGTTGATTTGAGATTTAATTATCGCTTTTGATAATTAAATATTTGCTGATTTGAGATTTAATTATCGCTTTTGATAATTAAATATTTGCTGATTTGAGATTTAATTATCGCTTTTGATAATTAAATATTTGCTGATTTGAGATTTAATTATCGCTTTTGATAATTAAATATTTGCTGATTTGAGATTTAATTATCGCTTTTGATAATTAAATATTTGCTGATTTGAGATTTAATTATCGCTTTTGATAATTAAAGATTTGCTGATTTGAGATTTAATTATCGCTTTTGATAATTAAATATTTGCTGATTTGAGATTTAATTATCGCTTTTGATAATTAAATATTTGGTGATTTGAGATTTAATTATCGCTTTTGATAATTAAATATTTGCTGATTTGAGATTTAATTATCGCTTTTGATAATTAAATATTTGCTGATTTGAGATTTAATTATCGCTTTTGATAATTAAATATTTGCTGATTTGAGATTTAATTATCGCTTTTGATAATTAAATATTTGCTGATTTGAGATTTAATTATCGCTTTTGATAATTAAATATTTGCTGATTTGAGATTTAATTATCGCTTTTGATAATTAAATATTTGCTGATTTGAGATTTAATTATCGCTTTTGATAATTAAATATTTGCTGATTTGAGATTTAATTATCGCTTTTGATAATTAAATATTTGCTGATTTGAGATTTAATTATCGCTTTTGATAATTAAATATTTGCTGATTTGAGATTTAATTATCGCTTTTGATAATTAAATATTTGCTGATTTGAGATTTAATTATCGTCTTTGCTAATTAAATATTTGTTGATTTTAGTTTTAATTATCGCTTGAGATAATCAAATATTTATTGAATTTGAAATTTGATTATCGCTTGAGATAATCAAATATTTATTGAATTTGGAATTTGATTATCGCTTGAGATAACCAAATATTTGTTGAATTTGAAATTTGATTATCGTTTTTGATAATCGAATATTTGTTGATTTGAAATTTAATTATCGTCTTAATAAGTAAATAATTGATGATTTGATGTCTTCTGATTATCGTTTGAGATAATTAGATATTTGATGTTTTCTGATTATCTATTGATAGTTAGATTTTGTTGAAAGATTAGTGAATCTCTTTTATTAGGATTAAGAGATTTCTTTGGCGTTTGTATTCCCGACTTTATTTTCAAGCATTAACCAGTTTATGTTAGAAAAATAATTGTTAGTGACGACTTTAATTAGGAAAATTGCGGGGACGCAATTTTTATAAGGAGGGGAGTCTGTAACAACCCGAGGTTTTGTACTATTTTATAATCGTCATTAAACGGTTAATCTGATAACTAATTGCTGTTGGGATTTAAATCTAGTTGAAATTCTTTTGAGAATTCGTTAAAGAATTATACGGGCTTTTCTCTATTAATTCAGCCCGTTTCATTTTGTCGAGATTAGGGTTATACTCATTCCCTTGATATTCGTTCGCAACCCATTCCCATCTCACTTCAAAAACGAAAAAAAAACCCTAGGTCTAACGAGAAAATAATGGTGGCTCTGTCTTCTCGTTCGTCCCTTTAGCTCAGAAATTAGGTCTTCGAAGTCGTCGCTGGAATTAAGGGTTAGTGCTTCGATTGCCTGCTTCAATGGATTCGCGCGCGGCCTCGTCTACTCAATCGAGTTCGACTTCGCCTTCTCGATCAGATGGAGGTGAGTGACCCCCCTCACTCACATCTAATTCATACCTCTAGCGTATTAGTATTTGAATCCTGTGATTTTTCGTTCGTTTCTGTTTCATGGCTGTAGTGGTTTCGATTTTGTTGTTCGATTTTTCTGACTGTCCAATTTTGTTTATGTGGATTTTGTTCGAACTCTTATATTCTCGAGAAGATGGGTTTCATAGTTGGATTTTGGGAATTTCTGGTGACTTCGTCATATTTTGGTTTGCACAGCTGTTAACAGCAGTTTCTTCGTTCGAGTGTGCCATCACGCTCGGATATGCTTTGACATTTTGTAGATGAAATTTGTATTGTCTCATGTATACGTGTGGTTTCACTTTGTCGATGATACTCTGACTGTTGAGGCAGTGAAAATTGTAATTTGAGTCTTCATTTGACAGTGCTGTGCACTTGACGTTTTTCACTTGACTTCGAATTGGAAACTCTGTTGATTCTGTCCAAAATGAACCTTTACAGACACACCAATGTATGTATATATATATATGCATTCATGTATGTATATATATATATGATTGTTATTACTTTTGGTCATTTTCTTGTACCCTTTGAAGGTTGGCTTCACTGTGTTCGAGTTATGTATGGTATTTGTTAGTCTGCAGTAGTATTCCTTATTTCTATTTTGTTAGTGCACTGAGCATCCCTGTACTTACTGTATTGCCATATCAATCCCTTTGCTTGCTTTGGCTTCATTGCATCATTTCAGTGCTTCATCACTCGAGTCTTTAAGTTGCAGTTGCTTTGTGTATTGTTCCAGTTTAGTCTGCACATGTTTCTTCAGTGTATACTAGAATATTGTTGAGACTTGAGCATGTTGGTCTTGTTTTTCTGGTTGATGTAGAAGGTTGTAACTTGAGCCTGTTGCCATTCTGTTTGATCTTTGGTCATATGAACATCACTGAGTTGCTTGATGCACTGGTCTGCAGTTGTATCTTTTGTACACTGGTAGCTGTTGTGTTCACAATCTTTGTCATTTCAGTAGTTGCAATCACTGTTGTTTGCATTTGTTTATGATGAGTTCTTGATATTGTTCGAATTGACTTTGGCATGTCACTGATACCTTTTTATAACTGCTGTACATTTTAGTCATTCACTAGACACTTGGTTCCTGTCTGCATTGCATACAAGCAATTGCATTTGTTGTAGATAAGTTGAAGCTTGGTCCGATGAACTTGAACATGTTGGACTTTGCACTTTGGTGCTGCAGTTTCATGTTGTTGCATTTAGCTTTGGATTTCCCTCTAGTCTCTGATAATCATGTTGCCATGCTTATGATAGTTCATTCATGTAGTAACCTGGCTTACCTGCATTGCTCATATCCTTACCTTGTACTGTCCAATTGAGTTCACATGTATTTGAGCTCTGGTTATGTTCATGATCAGTTTGTAGTTGCTGTTCACATATGCACATGCTCCACCGCAGTATGTACGTTTGCATTCATAGTCTTGCCTGTGCATCACCATATATATCTGTTGCATATCTCACCTGCTTGACCCTTGCATATGCTCTTTGACACACGTTAGAATTATCTGTGTCATTGCTCAGTGCATTAGTTTACACTGTGTATTGGTTTGGACTTGCAAATTGAGTCGCAGACTTCATGTTGCCTTGACTTTGGTTGATACCATTTGATTTTGATGTTGTTGGTCTTTTGCGTATTATATCACCATAGTGGCGAGGCAGTGCACGCGTGCGTGCACTGCAGCCACCCAGAATCGACAGTTTTGAGTTGATATTTCTTTTGTGTCGTGATGCATTGATCTTTTATGCTGTATTGGCGAGGCCGTACACGCGTGCGTGTACGGCAGCCAATCGAGTTTTGATGATTTTAAAGTGACAATTTCAATTGTTTTTAAATGGATTTAGTCGATTTGATAAATAGTTTATTTATCTCTATTGATGATTTAAATTTGCTGATTTATTGTTTAACACTGTTTAGTGTTATATTTTCGTTATCCGATTTCTTTGTTAAAAGAGTCGGATAGACGAGAATTATTGTGACTGTCGTCTATTTAAATTATTGCTTCCTATATGCACTAATAAACTGGTTTGAATTAGACTGACCTGGGTATTATTTTCTTTTGAATGTAATACTCGGGTCAGACCCGAGTTATTTCAGGTTGTAGATTTTCTTCTTTGAGTTGCTGTTCAGGATATGAAGACTTTTCACATCTTCTGAAGTTGTCAGCGTCATTTTGTAGTAGTCGTGTCATTGTATAGAACGATATGTATTCATGTATATTAGTCGATAATGTACTTGTATATATAACTTCTAGAGTCGGCAGTTGTAGTTGTATCATATGTATCGTGTCAACTAAATTGTAACTGACATCGGTTATATATATATGAGATTTTTGTTAATCTGTGTTCCGCATTTATATTATCTGCGTTATTGTTATATCTAATGTCCTAAACTATTATGAACTATCGTAGTTTGTTTTATACTGATAATTGGATATGTCGATGGGAGTAAATAAATAATAGATGAAAAATAAAAAGTATATACCACTCCTACCGAGATAACCAATATTAGTGTAAGGCCAATTACGGATGGTCGCTCCTATCCAGCCTTATTCTTCGTAATAATAGACAGTATTTCTTTTAATACTCTTTGTTATTATGAGCATAGAGGTGGGGCGTCACACTAGGGTTCCAAGTTGTGGACCCAGTTTTGAGTTCTTGAATTTCTTTCTTACTTCTTACCAAAATCAAACTCTTATAACCCTAGATCAAATTAGGGAAAATTATCTTACTTTTAATCCAATTTAGATAAATAAAAAGGAGTGGATGTATGGATCTAATATCGATTTCGAATATGAGAAAAATCATTTCGACAATTAGCACGACTAATGACCAATTGCCCATGATACTCACTTATTCCTAACCCGCATTTGACTTTTGCAATGCTAGGGAGTCTACTTGGATATTTTGATTTTGAATCATATTATTATCATGTTTAATGCTATGAAATATTAAATTGGCATGATGATGATAATTCAATATTGACAAGTCAAGTAAACTTGCATCATTTATCCAAGATGAGATTCCATTCCTGTAACAACCCAGACTTTCAATCATTCGAAATTGAGATATTTAATTGATTTTAAATATTCACAAATTTTATAAGTTGAATGACGTATATTTCGAATATAGTGATTTAATTGGATAATTAAATCATTAATTTAATATTTGAAATTGCAGAAATAATTGGAATTTGAATTTTATAATAATAAAAATGATTTATAAAGTTGATATAAATTCTATTTGAATTAGAATGATGTTGGTAAATGTTTAAATTTGATTTAAAAGTAAATTTATAGAAATTAGAAATTTTAATATTTAATTAACGTGTAAAAATAGTCATTTTTGACACTGTCTCGGATTTCGACAAAACTAGGTTCATTGGATCCATAATGTTATAATATTGCAGGATTTTAAATTTCGTGTCGATTGGACTTACGATTTGGTCGTACGAAGCTGAAACGCCTAGAAATTTATTTAAGTAAATTTTAATTAAAATAAGTTGATTTGAAAAATTATCTTCTAAATACGATGGAATTAGCTCCCGATATATATTCCATTGTGTTTGGAACAGGGGTAAAACATTATAAACACCTTGCGGCACGCTTCGTTTGGAGTTTGGAATTATTTCGGATGAATAGTGCGTGAAATTTTATGTAAAAGGACACCCCATCTTCACATTTGCAACCCTAACTATCAACTAAACCCTACCCACCATTTTTTAATTTCAATGGCCTAGAGTGCACAAAATTTCTTCCCTCATTTCCTCTCAATCCGTAAACAATTACAAAAAAGTTTCAACTAAGAAATTATAGAGCTAAGTGAGATCTTTCCATCCATACAGATATGATAATCCAATTTCCAGCGAGGAGTGAGAAAAGAGGCCGCGTATGCCTCGCGTTTAAGCATGATTTCTGGAGCCTATGGGAGGCCGAGTTTGACATAACTCATGGCGGGGGTGGAGCTTGCGTAGACGAATGTTTTGGTGATGGCCGATCGAATTCTAATGGATCGTGGTGAGAGCGGCTATGGATGGAGTTGAACGACGTTGGGCTTGTTTCTCGACCTGGAAATTGAACGCGTGATGGAGGAAGAAAATATAATGCGGCCGTGATCTATTCTCTTGAAATCATGCAGCCCAGATTATTTGCAAGGTTAAATAAAAAAAAGTTATAAATTAATTATATATAAAATCGTGTAAACTTTATAATAGCATATCTTTGTCATACGAGGTTGAAATCGCACGAAACAGGTTGCGTTGGGTTCATATTCACGAACACTACGCGATGGAGCTGGATTATTTGAGTTAGTGAAAATTTTGGTTAAATTCGAATGCCTGTTCGTTTTTAATCGGAATAAAACGCAACAACGACTACTGGAATCGAAGTGAGTACAACTCACTCTTTCTGACTCACTTATATTTTTATATAAGTGAGAATAAATTGTATTATACGCGGTGATGGTTGTTTGGATGTGTGTGTGTGTGTGTATTGGTATTTGGATATATTCCCGCATATTTTAGCGGATGAGACCCTATACGTTCCCATGTATGAGCGGATGACCATTTGTACGCGCGTCTTCCTCGAAGCAGACATTGCACATATTTTCTCATATGTATATTTGTTGTAGGTGACAGGTTGGAGGGATCCAACAGGATTCCTCACTATGATTGATGTTTATTTACACATATTCTTATATATGTTGTATTATGTGATGTTTGATGTGATGGATGCCATGATGCTATTGTTGATGTGAATCCCCTTATTTATCAATTTTGCAGCATTGGGCCATATTTTGGAATTTTAAAAATATTAAAATGATGATTTCAAATTTAAAAGGATTCAAAATGATTTTGAAAATATGTTTTATTAATTTTTGAATGGTTAAAGGAAATGAATTTATTTTAAATAAATAAAAAGTTATAATTTTTATGTTATAAAAAATATGATCTTTGTGAAATATACTCAAATATGATTTTTGAAATATGGAGTTAACTATTTTATAAAATAAGTTAAATTGGGATTTTGGACTTATTATAAATGGTTTATATATATAAGATTTATAAAATTGATATTTTATAATAAAAATAATGGAATTATAAACAGTGTCTTATAAATATTAGAAATGGAATTGTAATCAAATTTGAATATGGATTTGGAATTGGAATTTAGAAATGAATTTATAATGGACTTTATAAATAATAAGACTTGAAAAGAATGAATTTGTAAATAAAGAGATTTATAAGTAAATTAACTTATAATTGGATTTTGGCATGTAAATGAGATATAAATGGAATTGGTTAATAAAGAATTTTATATATGGAAGTTTTTATAAAATATAAATGAGATGTATAAACATGGTTTTATAAATGTGAAATCAATTTAATTTGATAAGCTAAATATGGATTTTTATAAAAGGAATTATATTCACTATTTTGGACAGTGAATAATCCTTTTAATTAAATGCGTAGAAGCAATGAATTTAGTTAGAGAATTATATTCATGATTTTGGACAGTGAATAATCCTTTAAATAAAATGAATGTTTTGGTAATTGATATTTTAAAATGAAGTTTGAATGTTTTGAAAATAAAGTAAATTGTGAATTTACTTATTATTAAAATAAGCATATGAAAATGTTTTCCAAATATTGAAATATTGAAATGGTTTTGAGAATAAATCTTTTTAAAGATAATTTGATGTAAATGATTTGTAAAAGTGATTTAATTAATAAAAGATTAATTAAAAGGGTCTTGTGATTGCTTATGGTGCTAGATATTTGTTTGTTTGCTTTGATAGTTAAATAACCGTGTAACAAGCCTAGATTTGGTAATTACCTGTAAATATTAAATTATAACTGTATTTATAGTTTAATATTGTGAATTAAAAGTAAAATTGGAGATTTAGATTGTTTATTTGGAATAAATAATGAATTTTGAAAATAAAAGGTGAAAATAAAGTTTGGAAACTTTATTTTGTTTGTTTGAGTTAAAAATGAAATTCCAAGCTTTATTTTAGTTTGTTTGGAGTGATAATAAATGGAATATGGGCTTTAAATAATGAAAATGGTTTGTTTTATAGAGAAAACGCAATAATTATATTAATTATTACCTATTTGCTTTTTTTAATAATTTTTAAAAGAAGTATGTAATTTTTAAAGGTAGTTTATTGAAATAAAAGGTGGAATTTAGTTTAAAAATGAGTTTTAATTATAAATTTGAGTTTAGAATCGTTAGTTATATTTTTCTAAGCAAAATATTTTTTTGTGGAATTTTAGAAGTTAGAAATGTGGATTTATGCATTTATTTGTGTAAAATTGTGTATTTATGTAAAATAAGGGTTAATTTTAATAAAAATGTTTTTAAAACTAAAATTATCTTTTTATATGATGAAAAATATTTTATTTCACATGTATGTAAGTTTACATATTTTATTTGTGTAGAAACTTGAAAGAAAATGCATTGTTTTCACATAACATAGGTGTATATATGTGTCTTTGAGATAATTAATTTCTTTGGCTAATTAATTTGGTTTGGGTCTAAGCCCATTATCATTTTAGCCTGTAAAGAAATGAGAAGTTCTTCTCACATACGTTCATTTATCATTTTATAGTAACAGAAAGCAAAACTAAACAAAAACTTTTCCTCTTTTGAAACCTAGAGCTAAAATCTTCAATTTTCTTCAATAAATTGTTGTTTCTAGCAAATCTAAAGAGAAATTCAAAGGTTCTTGAAGCCAAATTTTGCACAAAGCTTCTACCTTTCTATGAAGAATCCAGGTTTTACACTTCAAAAACAAGGTGAGTATCAAAACTCACAAATGCTAGCTGAAGCCATTCTTCAAAATTGTAAAATCAAACCAAAAACAGCCTCAATTTATTAATTTTATGTTCATGTTTTGTTTCTATGAAAACTGAGTTTATGTTTCACTTTGCACGTCATTTTCTCCCCATTCCGGCAACGAAATGCTTCCAATTTTTCTTCAGTTGATAGCCTGTGCGTTGTAGTATAGGTTTGCCAAATTTCATTGCAAAACATATTCGTTTGATGCTTGAAAATTGCACTGCAAAATCAATGCACAGCCTGGAAATCACCTGTACACATTTTGTTGTGTTGCTGCAAACATGGTCTGAGTCCATGTTTGAGACAGCATAACTTTTACATTTTCAGTTGGAATTCATCGATTCTTTTTTGATTTGAAAGCTAGAGTTCAGTACTATAAGCATGCCAAATTTCAAGTGATTTCGATCTATATAGAATATAGAGATATGCTGCCGAACTTTAATCCGGAGCATACTTTTGCCCAGATTTTTACAGTGGAAACACTGCCTGGGTTCAAATTTGAGATATCATAACTTTCGCATACTTTATCCAAATTGCATAACTCTTTTTTTTGAAAGATAAAGTTTCCTAATATATGTGTACCAATTTTGAGCTCAATTCGATACCGTTTGATCCTCTGTTTTATGCTTGAAAGTTGAACCCAGAATGGATTTTCAGGCCTGGGCACATTCTTGTTGAACTGTTACAAACATGGTCTGAGTCCATGTTTGAGACAGCGTAACTTTTTCATTTTCTATCGGAATTCATTGATTTTTTTTTTTGTTTGAAAGATAAAGTTTTCTACTTTGTGCACAACAATTTTTGGTTCAATCAAAGGTCGTTTGGCCACCTGTTATATGTCCGAAATTTGAACCCAAAGAAGATTTCAGACCTGGGTATTTTTTTGCCTAAGCGTTTTTATGTTCTTTCTCCGCCCGACTTTTGACTTTTACTTCACGTTTTTGTGATATTTATGAAATGTTTTTAGGGCTATGATGCCTATTAATAGGCTAGCCAAGTCTTGATGAATTTGAAATTAAAATTTGAATTGAATTTGAATTGAATTTGAATGACAGTTTTGAGTGATTTCTTCGATTTCGAGCACAGATTTTTCAAAACAATTTTGAAATAATTTTTAAAATAAATTGGCATTTAAAATAATTATTATGTAATATTTTTAAATTATTTAAGCTATAAAATCTATTTATTCTCTACAATAAGGGAATTTTTAAATATTGTCTTCAAAATTGATTTCGAAAAATGGTTTTAAAAGCTTATTTTCTTAAATAAATTATTTTATATATAAAATACATGTTTTTGCACTATTTGAGCGAATGAGAAGGAGAATTAAACGGTTTGGTAAACACGTGGTGTGGGACACGTGCGTTTATCTTATCGGTTAATTCCTGACTTGTCTGTTTGATCGTTTTGACCTTCGAGTCGAGTTTACCGATAAGATGAGGTAAACTTTTTACTGCTTTGAGTGTGAAATTTACTAGCGATTAGTAAACTGTTTAGTGCGAATGTGTGGTATAGGACGCACGTTAACACTATTCGGGTTCCTATTCGAGAGTGTCTGACAGATTTCCCATTGCGGCGTGCCAGTACTGGACCTTCGGGTCATTTCCATTGTGGCATTTGCCATTGCGGCCTTTGCCATTGCAGCGTATTTGTCTTCGAGACGTTTGCCATTGCGGCGTGTTTTCCATTGCAGCCTATTTGCCGTTGCGGCGTATTTGTCATTGTGACGTTTTGCCTTCGGGCTAGGTACCTATTTGAGATAATAGTACTTGGCAAGGCTTTGGCCACATGCACGTGCAAACACTTTTGAGATGGTTTCTTTGACTATTTTCCTAGTGTATCTCCCCTTTCTGGAATTGGTCCTTTGAACCATTCGATATATATTTGTGGCAATTAACTTTCGGGAATTTGAACTCTTGGAAGTTCTATTTTTGAGATTTGAATTGCCTACACTGGCGTTATATTAGGTTTTTCTTTTGGCGTTTACTTGAGATTTCATTCTCCTCTTTGGAGATATATTTTCCTTATGGCATGTTTGAGATGAGATCTCTTTATGCATGTTTTGGGTTTGCTAAGATGGCGGGTTTAGGTTTTCCCTTAAACCATATTTGATGTTTTATGAATGCCGATGATATGAGGCTCGCTACTTTTAGCGTTTTATGGGTTATTTTATCTCTTTCGAGATTATATGTTTGTGTAGTGATACCATATTATCACTTGATGTAATCATACACTTTTGTTGTCTCTTCTCACTCGAGAATATTATCACATTATCCTTATGCTCATATTATCGCTTATCCTTGTTAACTAATTTGTTTAGCTAGATTGACCCATGTATTTTATACTCGGGTCAGGCCGAGGTGTTTCAGGTTAGGTACATTTGGACTTAGCTTATTCTGCTTTCGCATGGACCCTATTCTGCTAGCTCTTTCTGTTATAGCTTTTTGTGTAGTCCTTTTTAGTTGCTACACTGATATGTATATTCTTTTGACTCGCTTGTATATTGTGGTTGCTATACCACTTGACATGTATCATTTTGTATACTCTGTGCTGTATTTGTATATGTATATATATGTGATGATCTATTGTTCTATAATATGTTTTGCATTCGATTTGTTGTATTTTGTTCTAATAGATCCTATAGCCACCTATGGCTTTGTATTAAGTATTTATTGGATATGTCGATCCACTTGAGATAGAAAAAAAATATATGGCATTTGTCGACATATTCAATAGATATTTAAGACAAGGCTATAGATGGTCGCTCCTATCCAGCCCTATTCTCTACATTAGCAGACAGTATTACCCAGTAATACTCTTTGTCAATGTAGGTGTCAGGGTGGGGCATTACAGCTTGGCATCAGAGCTGAGTTCAGAATAAAATATGATAAACACAGAACATAGACACATATTACGGTACATTAAAGTGTAATACAAGTGTTACGAATCCTTGAACCATCGTGCCTTTGTTCTTTTCGTGTCCTTTGGGGTAGATAGAATTTTGGGAATGCGTCTAGGAATGCATTTTAATTCCGTAGTATTCCATATTTGAATTAATGGTATCTACCATGTGAATAATCATTATCTTATCTTAAATTTCAGCTAATGGCTAGAAGAGGCAGAGGACGATGCTCGGATGCTGGGCAATCCAGCGGCTCGCATCCGAACGGCGTTTATATGTCTGCCGATCAGTTTATGTAGTTATTTAGAAGCACTCAGCCTCCAGCTCCTACTCGAGCTTCTCCTCCATGCAAGTCTGTCTTTGCACGCTTGTGCAGTGATTTCTCTCATCTCGGAGGAAAGCCGTTCAAAGGCTCCGTGTCCGTCCTTGAGGTCCAAGCTTGGATTCGTATGTGCGAGCGCATTTTCTCTCGCATGGATCTTTCTGACCACGACAGAGTTCTTATAGCATTTAACCTGTTGCAAGAGCGTGCCCTTGATTGGTACGAGCTTCTCATAGCCGAGCTTGATGATTCTACTCTTTCTTGGACTCAGTTTTGGGAACGATTCGAGCTCAAATTCGTTCCTGAATATGAGAAAGCTTTATTGGCCCATCGCTTCCTTGAGTTGAAGCAAGGGGAGTCCTCTGTCTCTGAGTATGTTTCATCATTCGAGGCCTTATCTAAGTATTGTCTTGAATACATTAGCACCTCTTATAAGAAGAATCTGAAGTTTGTCTCTGGCTTTAAGAAGTATTTGAAGAAGTCTTTGATGCTCTAGCTCAAGCTTTCTTTCTAGGAGTTGGTTGACTTGGCGCTTCATCTCGAAGCCATCGAGAAGGAGTGTGATAGTGGTGATGAGGCCGAGGTTCGCAAGAACCACAATAAGAAGAAGTTCCCATTTCATAAGCGGAAGTTTTTCCCTTCATGGAAGAAGAAGCCCATTGGATCTAGTCCCAATTCCAAGCCTAGTGGAGCACCTCCTACTCGGAAGGGGTGTTTCAATTGTGGTTCTCCTGACCATATGATTCGAGATTGTCCTAAGCCTCTCTTCTACCGCTATTGTAAGAAGGAAGGCCATCGTATTTCCACTTGTCCTATTGCTCCGAATAATTCTAAATCTGGCAAGCTGAATGTAGTGGATGCTTCTGGAGGTTCTTCTCAGCGCAGAGGTACTTCTCCTTCTATTCTTGAAGGTTCATTGTTGTTTCGTGATCGTTCTATTCGAGTCCTCTTTGATACGGGTGCGTCGCATTCATTCGTATCGAAGAAGCTCGTCGATGATTTGACTTTGGATGTTTCTTGTATGGTTACTTCATTGAGGATTGCGAATCCTATCAGGGGAACCGCAACCCTTAGCATGCTTTGTGATGATGTTGAGATTGCTTTATGTGGCTTTTCTTTTCATCCGAATCTGCACGTTATTTCTTATTTGGGATTTGATATGACTTTGGGTATGGACTGGCTAGTTCGATACGATGCCAGGATTATTTGGTCTGAGAGAATTTTATATCTTCGACATCTAGATTCGTCTACTCAGCTATCACTTGTTCTTCGGAATGTGGATATATCTCGTATTCCTGTTGTTTGTGATTTCTCTGATGTATTTGAGACTGTTTCGGGTTTGCCACCCAAGCGGGCGATTGAGTTCCACATTGATCTCATACCAGGCGCAGCCAGTTAGTCATCCTCCCATGAGGATGTCTACAAAGGAAAATTAGGAACTCAAGAAGCAGCTTTTAGAGCTTGAGTCCAAGAAGTTGATTCAGTCTAGTTTTTCACCATGGGGTGCCACTGTCGTCTTCTTGAAGAAGTCCGATGGAACTCTTAGGCTTTTCATCGATTATCGGAAGCTTAACGAGTTGACCATCAAGAATAGGTATCCATTACCTAGGATCGACGATATGTTCCATCAATTGAGTGGCGCTAAGGTCTTCTCTCAACTCGACCTTGCCACTGGTTTTCATCAGCTCCGAGTCGCGGAAGATAACATTCCTCTTACAGC
Organism: Allium fistulosum; assembly: GCA_030737815.1. Classification (NCBI taxonomy): domain Eukaryota; kingdom Viridiplantae; phylum Streptophyta; class Magnoliopsida; order Asparagales; family Amaryllidaceae; genus Allium; species Allium fistulosum. The sequence goes on along the minus strand of CM060904.1, from coordinate 1,182,545,759 downwards.
TTTCCGCACTCGATATGGATCTTACGAGTGGCTCGTTATGCCGTTCGGTTTGACGAATGCTCCTACTTTCTTTGTTGATCTTATGAATCGAGTATTCCGGCAATATCTCAATAAGTTCGTCCTTGTGTTCATCGACGACATCCTTGTTTATTCGAAGTCTGAAGCCGAGCATGCTAATCACTTGAGAATTGTCTTGAGTACTCTTCATCACCATCAGCTTAAAGCTAAATTCTCTAAGTGCCATTTCTGGGAGAATAAGGTTAAGTTCTTAGGCCATGTTGTTTCTTCCGAAGGCATTTCGGTCGATCCTTCGAAGATCGAATCCATCTAGAATTGGAAGAGACCTGAGAATGTTCATGAGATTCATAGCTTCCTTGGATTGGCAGGTTATTACCACCGATTCATTAAGGAATTTTCCTGCGTTGTGCTTCTTCTCACCAGCCTTACTCGGAAAGGCGTTCGATTTATTTGGTCCGACAAGTGTGAAGCTTCTTTTCAGTAGTTGAAGGAGCTTCTCACTAATGCTCCTATTTTAGTGGTTCCTGAAGGGAATCAAGATCTTGTTGTCTACACCAATGCTAGTCATTGTGGCCTCGGTGCCGTGCTTATGCAGAAGGATCGGGTAGTTGCTTATGCTTCTAGGCAACTACGACCGAATGAAGTACGCTATGCCACTCATGACCTCGAGTTAGCCGCCATTGTCTTCGCTTTGAAGATTTGGCGCCATTATCTATTAGGCGAGCACTTCATTCTATACACTGATCACAAGTCCTTGAAATATCTATTCACATAGAAGGAACTCAATATAAGGCAACAACGTTGGCTCGAGTTCCTTGCCTCCTATGACTTTGATATCCAGTATACCCCTGGTAAGGGTAATCGTGTTGCTGATGCATTTAGTCGCAAACATTCAGCTGTTGTTTCTATGATGCTAGCCGAGTGGGATGTTCTAGAGACCTTATCCCTTTGTGATATTCGTGATCGAGCTCCACCTTCTGATTCTCCTATTCTATTATTCAGTTTGGAAGCTCGACCTAGCTTATTGGATCGTATCGCCGATGCTCAGCGGTGTGATCCCGATCTTGTGCACCTTATCCAAATTTGTGAGTCTGAGTCCTATGACGAGGAGTTGAGGGATTTCAGTATTGATTACCATGGATGTCTTCGCAAGAAGAACCGTCTTGTTGTGCCTTATGATTCTACACTTAGGCATGGCATTCTCGATGACTGTCATCGTTCTAAGTATACCGTTCATCCAGGCAGTAGTAAGATGTATGCCGATATGCATCGCCTTTATTATTGGGAAGGCATGAAGCGCGATGTGGTGAGTTATGTGAGTAATTGCATGACTTGTCAACGTATCAAAGCCGAACATCAGTGCCCTTCTGGTCTCCTTCAGCCTCTAGAGATCCCATTGTGGAAATGGGATCAGATTTTGATGGATTTCATTGACGGCCTACCTCATTCGAGATGGGCCATTCTAGCATTTGGGTTATTGTTGATCGCCTCACCAAATCAGCTCATTTCATTCCTATTAAGTCTAATAGGAGTGCTTCTCATTTGGCCAAGTTATATATCAAGAAAATCGTGAGACTTCATGACGTTCCTAGTTCGTTTGTTTATGACTATGACCCGCTATTCACGAGTCATTTCTGGCAGAGTCTTCAGCAAGCTTTGGGAACAAAGCTTAATTTCAGCACAGCATATCATCCGTAGTCTGATGGACAGACTGAACTGGTGAATCATATTCTCGAGGATCTTCTCCGTGCTTGCATTCTATATTTCAGTGGTAGTTGGGAGGATCACCTACCTCTTGTGGAATTCTCCTACAACAATAGTTTTCAATCCAGTATCGGTATGGCTCCTTTCGAAGCCTTATACGGAAGGCCATGTCGATCACCTTCTTGTTGGTGGGATCTGGTGAAAAGCTTATTCTTGGCCCAGATTTTGTTCGTGATTCTTTTGAGAAGATTGAACTTATTTGTCAGAGAATGAAAGAGGCACAGAGCCACCAGAAATCCTACGCAGACAACCGTAGGAAGCCTCTCGAGTTCTCGGTTGGTGATCTCGTCTTTATTCGTGTTTCTCTTCTAAAAGGGGTTATGCGCTTCAGTACGATTAGGAAACTGGGTCCTCGCTTTATAGGACCATTTCCTATTACTGTACGTATTGGCCCTATAGCTTATAGAGTTTCATTTCTAGCTCATCTATCGGGCATTCATGGCATGTTTCAAATCTCCCGGCTTCAGAAGTGTCTTCGAGGGTCGGATTCTATTATCGATTCTCCTGATTTGCAAGAGCTTGAGATCTCACCAGACCTAACTGTTGTGCAGCAGCCTATTCGCGTACTTGCTTCGGAGATGAAACGCCTTCGAAACAAGGACATGCCGCTCGTTAAAGTTCAATGGTCCGCTAACCCCAATGACTGCACTTGAGAAACCAGAGAGTTTATCGAGCGATCCTACCTTGGTTTTCTTTCTTCGCATAGCGATGGTGAGAATCTTTTTATCTTAAGCTTATTTTTTTTCTTTTGGCCGATGAAATAATTGTGTTGAATACAAACTCTTCTCTAGAAATTGCGAGGACGCAATTTTTATAAGGGGGAGTTTGTAACAACTCTGGATTTGGTGATTACTTATAAATTTTAAATTATAACGGCAGTTATAATTTAATATTGTGAATTAAAATTAAAATTGGAGATTTAAATCGTTTATTTGGAATAAACAATGAATTTTGAAAATAAAATGTGAAAATAAAGTTTGGAAACTTTATTTTGTTTGTTTGGGTTAAAAATGAAATTCCAAGCTTTATTTTAGTTTGTTTGAAGTGATAATAAATGGAATATAGGCTTTAAATAATGAAAACGATTTTATTTTAGAGAAAATGCAATAATTATATTAATTATTGCCTATTTGCTTCTTTTAATAATTTTTAAAAGAAGTATGTAATTTTTAAAGGTAGTTTATTGAAATTAAAGGTGGAATTTAGTTTTAAAATGAGTTTTAATTATAAATTTGAGTTTAGAATGTTTAGTTATATTTTTATAAGCAAGAAAAATATTTTTGTGGAATTTTAGAAGTTAAAAATGAGGATTTATGCATTTATTTATGTAAAATTGTGTATTTATGTAAAATAAAGGTTAATTTTAATAAAAATGTTTTTAAAACTAAAATTATCTTTTTATATGATGAAAAATATTTTATTTCACATGTATGTAAGTTTACATATTTTATTTGTGTACAAACTTGAAAGAAAATGCATTGTTTTCACATAACATAGGTGTATATATGTTTCTTTGAGATAATTGATTTCTTTGGCTAATTAATTTGGTTTGGGTCTAAGCCCATTATCATTTTACTCTGTAAAGAAATAAGAAGTTCTTCTTCTCACATACGTTCATTTATCATTTTACAGTAACAGAAACCAAAACAAAACAAAAACTTTTCCTCTTTTGAAACATAGAGCTAAAATCTTCAATTTTCTTCAATAAATTGTTGTTTCTAGCAAATCTAATGAGAAATTCAAAGGTTCTTGAAGCCAAATTTTGCACAAAGCTTCTACCTTTCTACGAAAAATCCGGGTTTTGCACTTCAAAAACAAAGTGAGTATCAAAACTCACAAATGCTAGCTGAAGCCATGCTTCAAAATGCCAAAATCAAACCAAAAATAGCTTCAATTTATTGATTTTATGTTCATGTTTTGTTTCTGTGAAAACTGAGTTTGCGTGTCACTTTGCACGTCATTTTTTCCCAATTCCGGCAACGAAATGCTGCCGGGTTTTCTTCAGTTGACAGCCTGTTTGTTGTAGTATAGGTATGCCAAATTTCATTGCAAAACATATTCTTTTGATGCTTGAAAACTGCACTACAAATCAATGCACGACCTGAAAATCACCTGTACACATTTTGTTTTGTGTTGCTGCAAACATGGTCTAAGTCCATGTTTGAGACAGCATAACTTTTACATTTCCAGTCGGAATTCATCGATTCTTTTTTTTAAAGCTAGAGTTTAGTACTATAAGCATACCAAATTTCAAGTGATTTCGATCTATATAGCTTATAGAAATATGCTGCCGAACATTGATCCGGAGCATGTTTTTGCCCAGATTTTTACAGTGAAAACATTGCGTGAGTTCAACTTTGAGATATCATAAACTTCTCATACTTTATCCAAATTGCATGATTCTTTTTTTTGTTTGAAAGATAAAGTTTTCTACTATAGGTATACCAATTTTGAGCTCAATCAAATACCGTTTGGTCCTCTGTTTTATGCATGAAAGTTGAAGCAGAATGGATTTTCAGGCCTATGTACATTCTTGTTGAACTGTTACAAACATGGTCTGAGTCCATGTTTGAGACAGCGTAATTTTTCATTTTCTGTCAGAATTCATTGATTCTTTTTTTGTTTGAAATATGAAGTTTTCTACTTTGTGCACACCAATTTTTAGTTCAATCAAAGGTCGTTTTGCCACCTGTTATATGTCCGAAAGTTGAACCCAGAGAAGATTTCAAACCTGGGTATTATTTTGCCTAAGCGTTTTTATGTTCTTTCTCCGTCCGACTTTTGAATTTTACTTCATGTTTTTGTGATATTTATAAAATGTTTTGAGGGCTATGATGCCTATCAATAGGCTAGCCAAGTCTCGATGAATTTGAAATTCAAATTTGAATTGAATTTGAATTGAATTTAAATGACAATTTTGAGTGATTTCTTTGATTTCGAGCATAGATTTTTCCAAACAATTTTGAAATAATTTTTAAAATAAATTGGCATTTAAAATAATTATTATGTAATATTTTTAATTATTTAAGCTATAAAATCTATTTATTCTCTATAATAAGGAAATTTTAAATACTGTCTTCAAAATTGATTTCGAAAAATGGTTTTAAAAGCTTATTTTCTCATATAAATTATTTTATATATAAAATACATGTTTTTGCATTATTCGAGCTAATGAGAATTAAACGGTTTGGTAAAACACGTGGTATGGGACACGTGCGTTTATCTTATCGGTTAATTCCTGACTTGTCCGTTTGATCGTTTTGACCTTCGGGTCGAGTTTACCGATGAGATGAGGTAAACTTTTTACTGCTTTGAGTGTGAAAATTACTGGCGATTAGTAAACCATTTAGTGCGAACGTGTGGTATGGGACGCATGTTAACACTATTCGGGTTCCTATTCGAGAGTGTGTGACACATTTGCCATTGCGGCGTGCCAGTACTGGACCTTCATGTCATTGCCATTGCGGTGTTAGCCATTGCGGCGTATTTGCCTTTGAGACATTTGCCATTGCGGTGTATTTGCCATTGCGGCGTATTTGCCATTGCGGCGTATTTGTCATTGTGACGTTTTTCCTTCGGGCGAGGTACCTATTTGAGATAACAGTACTTGGCAAGGCTTCGGCCACATGCATGTGCAAACAATTTAGGGATGGTTTCTTTGACTATTTTCCCTAGTGTATCGCCCCTTTCCGGAATTAGTCCTTTGAACCATTCGATATATATTTGTGGTGATTACCTTTTGGGAATTTGAGCTCTTGGAAGTTCTATTTTTGAGGTTTGAATTGCCTACACTGGCGTTATATGAGATTTGCCTTTTGTTGTTTACTTGAGATTTTATTCTCCTCTTTGCAGATATATTTGCCTTATGGCATGTTTGAGATAAGATCTCTTTATGCATGTTTTGGGTTTGCCAAGATGGCGGGTTTAGGTTTTCCCCTAAACCATATTTGATGTTTTATAAATGCCGATGATATGAGGCATGCTACTTTTAGCATTTTATGGGTTATTTTATCTCTTTCAAGATTATATGTTTGTGTAGTGATACCATATTATCACTTGATGTAATCATACACTTTAGTTGTCTCTTCTCACTCGAGAATATTATCACATTATCTTTATGCTCATTTTATCGCTTATCCTTGTTAACTGATTTGTTTAGCTAGACCGACCTGTATATTTTATACTCAGGTTAGACCGTTGTGTTTCAGGTTAGGTACATTTGGACTTATTGTGACGACCCGAAATTCCGTGCTCAGAAAATCGCATCATCGAAAAGAAAGAAAGGGGTGAGAAAGTAGAAAAGATAGAGAAGAAGAAGAAACAACAACAGAATCTCAACAGCGGAACGAATAAAATATAATATATCACATAATAGATTACATAATATCATATACATCAGAGTTATACAGATAATACAACACATACTAGACAGTTATAAACACCTGTCTAGTTAATACAACTCACACATCACAAAGATACAACACAGCGGAAATACAGAATAAACACATAGATACTGACACAGCGGAACCAATATATATCTATACGCTGAAGCCTCCTGCTCCATTGCTCCTCCACAGTTCGTCAAAGCTAACCTGAATCCCTTGGCTACCCGTAAAAATTTGGGTACCCGAGAGTTTATGAAAAACAGAAATAAACTTCGGGTCAGACATGGGTCTGGTATGAGTAAACGGTTAAAGTTGTTTAACTTTTTAAAAACCTTTGAAAACAAAGGGTATCACGTAAGACATCCCACACATAAACATGGAAATGTTTTTACCTTACGCTAACCAAAACTTTGATAGGAAATTCAGTGATATTATAATAGGTCTAGGGTTTTCAAGTAAATAGAAAATAGCCGAAATTGTTACATTCATTAAATTCCAGCATACATAGGTATACAATCAAATCCGATGGCACTTATTGGATTTTGGATTCCATACAATGGCAGGGCTACTGGGGTACCGCCCGTCACAGTACGTGGCCTAGATCACCGTACCGAGAACCCACCCTAAGTTCCCTGCAACACAAGGCCGGAACCATCCCTTACTAGACAGTCCCAAACGAAACAACCCCACGGTTGTTCATGACCAACCGCACACTAAGCCGAAAATAAGGGACATCTAGACAGGGGTATATCTCGCTCTCAAGTGGGTGCTACCCACGAAGCCTTGCTGCACCTCCCCTGTTTTAGCCATTCCCGGTTGATGAGGCTTGAGGTCACGATTACCTTTAGAGAACACATCTCTTAGAATGCTCATCGCCCGCCTGACGATGTTCTGAAAGCATTCGATCCATAGAAGTTCGTTCCGGGTTCGAACGAAACCGAAGGCATTATCTCGTTACACTCATTTTGGAATCACCCTCAGAGTTAACGACAATAACCCTTGCACTCTGAATCTTCATCTTCACTTGAGATTCCCGACCTATCGTTATTTGGATCAATGTGGTTTTCGGATATCCAAATCTGGAAACCCGATCCCGGTCTCATCGAAATCCAAACCGTGTCTTTTAAGGCCAAGTTGTTTTAAAGTTAAAACAATTTAAATTCAATTATCTATATACACACAAATAGATAAATAACAATATCACAATGGATAATAACATCATCATCATAAACAGCTAATCCATATTATCTACTCAAACAGATAATCAATATCATCATACTTAACCAAGCATCCATAACACAATAGATATATATCTGAGATCACAATCAATCATGGAAATCAATATCATCCATCATATATAAACAAAGATTAATAATCACCTCATTTATAATTAATTTAAAATGAGTTAAATTAATTACAAATCTCTAATTAATTTAAAGTAAATTAAATTAATTACCCCATCAATATTAATCTTGCTTACATAACCATTAATTAATTACAAGTTAATTAATTAATCATTTCCTACTTTTCCATCTTAATTAACCATTTTAGATTAATTATCTCAAATTATATTTAAGTAATTATCCTCTAATTATTTTACAAATTAATTACTTCATACCAATTATAGAAAGTAACCTTTTAAATTACTAAAATTAATTCCATTTCTTCTTAATTAATTACTCTAATGAATTGCTTCATTTATTAATTATTCCCAAATAAATCTATTTTAACTTGCATCATTAATTACAATAATTAATGATCTCTAATTACATTTATTTCATTTAGTAATTTATCTCCAATTAAACAAAATGTTAATCACCTTGATTAACTCCATTCAGTAATTAACTACCCTTAATTACTTCAATTAATAATTTAATTACTCCATAATTAATTATTCTCTAATTAATCCCTTGATTAATTTATACCAAGTAATTATAATCAAATTACTTTCATTTTTAAATCATTCACAGTTAATTACTTCCTTAAGTAATTATACTTACCATATCATCAAAGGTTTATTTAAATTAATTAAACTAAATTAATTAACTTAAACAATTCATATTAAACTGAATTTATTACAATGAGAAATAAATTTCTTAATTACTTCCCTAAGTAAATTATACTTATATAATTCACCATTTATTATCTTAAATTAATAAACCTAATAAATTATCAAATGATCATATTAATCCATTATTTTATAATACTAGTTAATAGCCTTCATTAATCATTAACACTTCTTAAATTTACTTAAAGTAATTAAATTAAGATTTATTATCTATTTACAATTACATTTCATCTTTAATAACTCATTAATAAATCCTTAATTATTTAATTAATTAAGTATTCAATATCACTTAATTAATTCTTGCTTACTTTATTAATTAATAATCATAGATTAAAATTCAACTCTTATTTAATTAATGATTCTTAATTATCCATTTATTTATCCTAAATTAATTATCTTAAACCTTAATTAACTAATTTAACTTTTAATTACTAAACTAATTAATTCATCATTAATTAATCAAATTAGTTAATTATTCATTTACTTAATAATTCCAAATCTATAAATCTACATTTATTTAAAAGGTAAAGCATTTTCTTATTAATGATCAACTTCTCATTTACAAATGCCTTTGGAACATTTTACTTTTGACTCTACTTTTACATTTCATTTCAATTTTAGATTCAAGATAATTTACAACCTAACTTAGCTAAATTAAAACATTTAAATATACTTTAACATTATAAAGTTATAAAACATTTCATTTTTATAAAACTTATATTTATTTAAACTAGGAGACAAAATAATTTGAATCCTATCTTAAAATCTGGTTTAAACTTAGTTTTAAACTCTGTTTTAAAAATTTAAAGCTAAGCCTGACAGGCTTTGCAAACCTGGCAACAACCCATAAACTAACCCGAGTTTCCTTCTCTTTGCTTCGAGTCTTCCCGGCATAACTTCGGGTAAATACCCGAATTCCTCGAGCAAACACCTGGGAATTGTCATCCCCATTTCCAATACCTACCACCAGAACAAAAGTGCACGGTGCACGTGCACCGTGACTTCGTTCAACTCCGGCCTCCCACCGGAACTTCATCACATCGGCAATCGTCTCCAGTCTCGATTCCCACACCCAAATCGACATCACAAGGCACGAAACAAAAATTGACTTCACCAACCAGAAGCCTGGAAACCCAACATCTCGAACACGCCAAAACCTGGCAACACGTCGTTCGCCAACCTCCGACCATATGCAGGTCAACCCCTCCGGCTTCGACTTCCCCTACGCGACTACTACCCATACCCAGATCGCGGTTGAACTCGATCAACCGTGAGAAACGCGATGATCGTTTTTCCTAACTCAGTATAACTAGGGTTAAAAACTTCGAATCCTAACCACTGACGCCACCATGGCCGTGGCCATCTACCACCATTTTTCCACTCATCCCCATAGGCTTCTCTACCACCTCACACAAACCCGACCACCCTCGACCACGTGATCATCGGAAATGCTCGAAAACATGATTTCCAGACCAACTCAAATAACCCATTCAATACTACACTAAAAATTATGAACTTGGTCTCAAAAATCCTATCTTTTGTATACAATTTCAGATATATAATTATATCAACTGATTACAATATTTGGTTTTTAACATCTTTCCAGTTTCCTATGATTTCTTTGCTTACAGAAAATGTTTACTATCTATAATTATGGTAATTATTTTTAAAGCTTTGTTAAGTTTAAAACAACCAACTTTGTTTTAAATACCTAAGTCTAAAGAAATCTGAGTGAGGAGAAATTTAAATTAAAGCTAAGTTTTAAATCTCCAATGTTTAAAACAGGGATGATCACAACAGTTTATCAAAGCATACTCATATGTTTCCAGAACCCTTAAAGCAATCATACAAACCCACTTTCATACATACATCACATATAACTTCTACCATAGGTCATATGCATCTAAACTGAAGGCATCTCAAGTTAACAGTTAAAGTCAGGGGCTTGAACTAAAATCTGAGGTGTTAAAGCTACAGATATGCACACATACATAAGTTCACAAGTATTGCACATACACATACATATAAACAAACATAATCACAGGAATTCATAGATTACTTAAGTTTTGTTTAAAAGGTTTACTCACCAGGCATAAAACAGAGAGCTTATTCTTTGTTCGAAAAAGGGAGAAAGCCTGAAACTTGCATATGAAAACTTGCATACATTCCAGTTTTGATGATTCCAGAAAATTTGAACTAGCTTGAACTTGAAAACTGAGATGTTTGGACTAGCTTTGAAACTGAAGTGCTTTTGTTTTTCTAATTTGATTTTCCAGGTTACATTTGTATTTCCTCCATTCCTTCTTTTACTTAGGTTGTATTTGTATAAACTTTTAGAAACTGGGGTTGCAAAGCTTTTGTATACGAAATATAATGAGGCAAGTTGGTAAATATACAAATTGTTTACTGTTTTGGTTCACGAATAAATTCAGAGATTTTTATCTCTTTGGGGCTGAAAGGAAATGTTTCATGTACTTGGTGATGTAGCATTAAATGCTTGCTCCTTATCAACTTTACACCAGCCCATTCTTTTTCCTTTTAGGTACAACTTGCATATATTTATTTATACTTGTTTGACTTAGATGCTAAGCATACATACTCTATTCTATTCGTATGCATTGAGATGTTTCTACTGCCTGTTCATGTACAATGCTAAAATGTAAAATATTTACTTGCCTTATCTTATTGTCTTGTACTTAGGTGAATTTTCAAGCCTGCAACATATGTCTTTGCTATAGGGTATAACATATTTAACTTAAGTTTTAGTTTTAAAGTTGTTATGGTCATTGTATTATGTTAGTTTGCATATTTGTTTCTATCTCTACATAAGTGTATTTATTTCTAATTTCTAACATGAAAGTATTTACATTTTAAAAGATAAACAATCAATATATAATTACCCATTATCATTCTATTTTATAATTACTTTAAATATTTACAATGTATATTTTATTATCTATAATTATTATATTTATTTTAGAGATTTATATATATTTAAAAACCATAACTTCTTTTCAAAATATATATAACAATTTTCATTTATAATAAAAATCTACTTATATAGACATTATATTATAAATAAAGCTCATTATTACATTAGAATAATTCATAAAAGAATTTATCACTTAATCACTTATATTTATCAAGCTATACTTTTAAAAAGAACAAAATCATTTAAACAACTTTAACTTTAATCTTGAGTATATTCTAAAGCCAAATAGTTATTTATTAAATATTGAATTTAATCAAATTTAAACAGACATTGACTATTTACAATATATACAAATATATATATAAGTAAATAGAAAACAATTTATTAGCTTTAAAAGATAATTTATCAGTTAAATATCCATTTAAAAGAAAATTATCAAGTCAATTTATATTTTATTAACAATTATATATCAAATCAATTTAATATTTAATATAGATTATTAAATTGATATTGCTCAAAATTCCGGGATGTCACATTCCTCCCCTCTTAAAAGAATTTCGTCCCCGAAATTTAAAACAAAGGTAATTTAATAATCTCATTAAAGATTTAATTTTAAAAACACAAGCATATATCATCAATATATACTAACAACCATAGCAATCAATCATCCAATCAAACAAATCTAACTATCCAGACAAAATACTGGATAGAATTTTCTCGAGTTTCCCCGAGTATAAATACCGGGTTACTCGCTCTATAGAATCCAAACAATCAATACTACTAAGCTACACACAACTAGATCTACAAACAAGATAGGATATCAGACTATAAACAAGTCTGGCTCAACATCCAAAACTCCCTGAACTGCTGGTTCTACAACCAGAAATAGAATCTTACACGTACTCCCTCAGAGATACGTGAAACACATCGAATCCCAGTTATCCAAACTGACAATCCACTCCTGAAGATCAAACACTTAACCAAAATCAAATCTCCGATTCTTATCCACCAAAATCCTTCGGACGATCCTGGGTCTCCTATATCCTTACTGATCAGCTTATCCTTCGCTGATGCCCTCGAAACGACCTGAACCAAAACAATCTAACAAAATGACCTTTCCAAGATCAACCAAAACTCAAAACTCCACCCTACTCCAAAATCAGAAGACAGGTCTCACTTCTCACATCCGGAAGAGATAAAATAGATGCTCTCCAAACTACTTCCGCTGCACAACTCTGATCCGAGCAGATGAAAATGCTGATGACGAACACAAGAAAAGACTGGGAAAAACACTTTCCAAAAATATGGTTCAACAGATCTAAAAATAACTCAGAAGTTCCTCCAAAACCTGAGCTACTTCACTAAAATCTTCCTCCCGAAACCATCCTACTACTAAGCGGAACCATCGGTACCACTCTTGGAATCCAGTCGATACCATCTCAAACTCCAGATGCTAACAAAATTCTGACTTCCTGAAGTCATCCAGAAAAAATCTCTGACAAACCAAAAGAACACTCAGACTATCGCAAGTCACCTTTGCGATCAACCCAATCTAATATCCAAAGAAAAACTGTTCTCTCTTTACCAAACAGAACAGCTCACACTTAACTAGCCAACCCATCGAAGAAATGGAACCACACTGCTGCTTCTGAACTCCGCAGCTAAACTAGAAAGCTTCTTGCCAATACACAGAATACTCCGAGCTGCACTGCTGACACCAATGCCAAGGAATTCTAAATCCAAAGCTCTTCGAGAAACTCGAACCTCAAACCAAACAGAAACACCTTGTTGCACTCAGCCACATCACCGAAGCAGACACACTTCTTTAAAACTTGTTCCAAAGAAACATCTTCGGAAACATCCATAGTCACTACGTCTCATCACACAGCTACTACTCCCTGAGATATCAAGATATTATCTCTAGCTTCTGTCCAACCGACAGATCCAAACTCTACTCAAAGATGGACTTCGAACCTTTACAGGTTTCCTTCAGAGATCGATGAAATCCTTACATCAACAAAGCTCACTCGAGACGGTATTAGGTCTACAGTCTCGATAGATACACTTCCAACCATTGGTAGTCGTGTTTCACACACCACTACACTATCTACCTTTATAACTTATATTGGAAAACCCGAACAAGTAATCCAACAGACAGGTAGAAATAGATAAATATATATATATATATAGATAAAAATTACAAGTACGCTCTCTCAGGATAGACACCATTCCAGAGCCTAGGTATTCACTCAACCTATGCTCTGATACCACCTGTGACGACCTAGGCTTTTCAACCCTCAGCAACGACTCACGACCGGTAGGCTTTTCAACCATCCCAGCCCCGCTGTGGCTCACAGTGATACCTCGGGTTTGCTTTTACGGCCAGCCTCTCGACTGTAAGCACCTAGCAAACCAAACCCAAAAGGCCTTATACTACCCCCGGGGACATGTAGGGGTAAGAGTCTCCCGTTCGCCACCTAACGCAAAGCGAGAACCCCCTATCACGCTGTAATGTAGCAAACACGACCCTGGTCTCATCGAAATCCAAACCGTGTCTTTTAAGGCCAAGTTGTTTTAAAGTTAAAACAATTTAAATTCAATTATCTATATACACACAGATAGATAAATAACAATATCACAATGGATAATAACATCATCATCATAAACAGCTAATCCATATTATCTACTCAAACAGATAATCAATATCATCATACTTAACCAAGCATCCATAACACAATAGATATATATCTGAGATCACAATCAATCATGGAAATCAATATCATCCATCATATATAAACAAAGATTAATAATCACCTCATTTATAATTAATTTAAAATGAGTTAAATTAATTACAAATCTCTAATTAATTTAAAGTAAATTAAATTAATTACCCCATCAATATTAATCTTGCTTACATAACCATTAATTAATTACAAGTTAATTAATTAATCATTTCCTACTTTTCCATCTTAATTAACCATTTTAGATTAATTATCTCAAATTATATTTAAGTAATTATCCTCTAATTATTTTACAAATTAATTACTTCATACCAATTATAGAAAGTAACCTTTTAAATTACTAAAATTAATTCCATTTCTTCTTAATTAATTACTCTAATGAATTGCTTCATTTATTAATTATTCCCAAATAAATCCATTTTAACTTGCATCATTAATTACAATAATTAATGATCTCTAATTACATTTATTTCATTTAGTAATTTATCTCCAATTAAACAAAATGTTAATCACCTTGATTAACTCCATTCAGTAATTAACTACCCTTAATTACTTCAATTAATAATTTAATTACTCCATAATTAATTATTCTCTAATTAATCCCTTGATTAATTTATACCAAGTAATTATAATCAAATTACTTTCATTTTTAAATCATTCACAGTTAATTACTTCCTTAAGTAATTATACTTACCATATCATCAAAGGTTTATTTAAATTAATTAAACTAAATTAATTAACTTAAACAATTCATATTAAACTGAATTTATTACAATGAGAAATAAATTTCTTAATTACTTCCCTAAGTAAATTATACTTATATAATTCACCATTTATTATCTTAAATTAATAAACCTAATAAATTATCAAATGATCATATTAATCCATTATTTTATAATACTAGTTAATAGCCTTCATTAATCATTAACACTTCTTAAATTTACTTAAAGTAATTAAATTAAGATTTATTATCTATTTACAATTACATTTCATCTTTAATAACTCATTAATAAATCCTTAATTATTTAATTAATTAAGTATTCAATATCACTTAATTAATTCTTGCTTACTTTATTAATTAATAATCATAGATTAAAATTCAACTCTTATTTAATTAATGATTCTTAATTATCCATTTATTTATCCTAAATTAATTATCTTAAACCTTAATTAACTAATTTAACTTTTAATTACTAAACTAATTAATTCATCATTAATTAATCAAATTAGTTAATTATTCATTTACTTAATAATTCCAAATCTATAAATCTACATTTATTTAAAAGGTAAAGCATTTTCTTATTAATGATCAACTTCTCATTTACAAATGCCTTTGGAACATTTTACTTTTGACTCTACTTTTACATTTCATTTCAATTTTAGATTCAAGATAATTTACAACCTAACTTAGCTAAATTAAAACATTTAAATATACTTTAACATTATAAAGTTATAAAACATTTCATTTTTATAAAACTTATATTTATTTAAACTAGGAGACAAAATAATTTGAATCCTATCTTAAAATCTGGTTTAAACTTAGTTTTAAACTCTGTTTTAAAAATTTAAAGCTAAGCCTGACAGGCTTTGCAAACCTGGCAACAACCCATAAACTAACCCGAGTTTCCTTCTCTTTGCTTCGAGTCTTCCCGGCATAACTTCGGGTAAATACCCGAATTCCTCGAGCAAACACCTGGGAATTGTCATCCCCATTTCCAATACCTTCCACCAGAACAAAAGTGCACGGTGCACGTGCACCGTGACTTCGTTCAACTCCGGCCTCCCACCGGAACTTCATCACATCGGCAATCGTCTCCAGTCTCGATTCCCACACCCAAATCGACATCACAAGGCACGAAACAAAAATTGACTTCACCAACCAGAAGCCTGGAAACCCAACATCTCGAACACGCCAAAACCTGGCAACACGTCGTTCGCCAACCTCCGACCATATGCAGGTCAACCCCTCCGGCTTCGACTTCCCCTACGCGACTACTACCCATACCCAGATCGCGGTTGAACTCGATCAACCGTGAGAAACGCGATGATCGTTTTTCCTAACTCAGTATAACTAGGGTTAAAAACTTCGAATCCTAACCACTGACGCCACCATGGCCGTGGCCATCTACCACCATTTTTCCACTCATCCCCATAGGCTTCTCTACCACCTCACACAAACCCGACCACCCTCGACCACGTGATCATCGGAAATGCTCGAAAACATGATTTCCAGACCAACTCAAATAACCCATTCAATACTACACTAAAAATTATGAACTTGGTCTCAAAAATCCTATCTTTTGTATACAATTTCAGATATATAATTATATCAACTGATTACAATATTTGGTTTTTAACATCTTTCCAGTTTCCTATGATTTCTTTGCTTACAGAAAATGTTTACTATCTATAATTATGGTAATTATTTTTAAAGCTTTGTTAAGTTTAAAACAACCAACTTTGTTTTAAATACCTAAGTCTAAAGAAATCTGAGTGAGGAGAAATTTAAATTAAAGCTAAGTTTTAAATCTCCAATGTTTAAAACAGGGATGATCACAACAGTTTATCAAAGCATACTCATATGTTTCCAGAACCCTTAAAGCAATCATACAAACCCACTTTCATACATACATCACATATAACTTCTACCATAGGTCATATGCATCTAAACTGAAGGCATCTCAAGTTAACAGTTAAAGTCAGGGGCTTGAACTAAAATCTGAGGTGTTAAAGCTACAGATATGCACACATACATAAGTTCACAAGTATTGCACATACACATACATATAAACAAACATAATCACAGGAATTCATAGATTACTTAAGTTTTGTTTAAAAGGTTTACTCACCAGGCATAAAACAGAGAGCTTATTCTTTGTTCGAAAAAGGGAGAAAGCCTGAAACTTGCATATGAAAACTTGCATACATTCCAGTTTTGATGATTCCAGAAAATTTGAACTAGCTTGAACTTGAAAACTGAGATGTTTGGACTAGCTTTGAAACTGAAGTGCTTTTGTTTTTCTAATTTGATTTTCCAGGTTACATTTGTATTTCCTCCATTCCTTCTTTTACTTAGGTTGTATTTGTATAAACTTTTAGAAACTGGGGTTGCAAAGCTTTTGTATACGAAATATAATGAGGCAAGTTGGTAAATATACAAATTGTTTACTGTTTTGGTACACGAATAAATTCAGAGATTTTTATCTCTTTGGGGCTGAAAGGAAATGTTTCATGTACTTGGTGATGTAGCATTAAATGCTTGCTCCTTATCAACTTTACACCAGCCCATTCTTTTTCCTTTTAGGTACAACTTGCATATATTTATTTATACTTGTTTGACTTAGATGCTAAGCATACATACTCTATTCTATTCGTATGCATTGAGATGTTTCTACTGCCTGTTCATGTACAATGCTAAAATGTAAAAATATTTACTTGCCTTATCTTATTGTCTTGTACTTAGGTGAATTTTCAAGCCTGCAACATATGTCTTTGCTATAGGGTATAACATATTTAACTTAAGTTTTAGTTTTAAAGTTGTTATGGTCATTGTATTATGTTAGTTTGCATATTTGTTTCTATCTCTACATAAGTGTATTTATTTCTAATTTCTAACATGAAAGTATTTACATTTTAAAAGATAAACAATCAATATATAATTACCCATTATCATTCTATTTTATAATTACTTTAAATATTTACAATGTATATTTTATTATCTATAATTATTATATTTATTTTAGAGATTTATATATATTTAAAAACCATAACTTCTTTTCAAAATATATATAACAATTTTCATTTATAATAAAAATCTACTTATATAGACATTATATTATAAATAAAGCTCATTATTACATTAGAATAATTCATAAAAGAATTTATCACTTAATCACTTATATTTATCAAGCTATACTTTTAAAAAGAACAAAATCATTTAAACAACTTTAACTTTAATCTTGAGTATATTCAAAAGCCAAATAGTTATTTATTAAATATTGAATTTAATCAAATTTAAACAGACATTGACTATTTACAATATATACAAATATATATATAAGTAAATAGAAAACAATTTATTAGCTTTAAAAGATAATTTATCAGTTAAATATCCATTTAAAAGAAAATTATCAAGTCAATTTATATTTTATTAACAATTATATATCAAATCAATTTAATATTTAATATAGATTATTAAATTGATATTGCTCAAAATTCCGGGATGTCACACTTATCTTATTCTACTTCCGCATGGACTCTATTCTGCTAGCTCATTTTGTTATAGCTTTTTGTTTAGTCCTTTTTAGTTGCTACTCTGATATGTATATTCTTTTGACTCGCTTGTATATTGTGGTTGCTATACCACTTGACATGTATCATTTTGTATACTCTGTGATGTATTTGTATATGTATATATATGTGATGATCTACTGTTCTGTGATGTATTTTGCATTCGAGTTGTTGTATTTTGTTCTGATAGATCCTATAGCCACCGATGACTTTGTATTAAGTATTTATTGGATATGTCGATCCACTTGAGATAAGAAAATATCGCATTTGTTGAAGTATTCAATAGATATTTAAGACAAGGCTATAGATGGTCGCTCCTATCCAGCCCTATTCTCTGCATTAGCAAACAATATTACCCAGTAATACTCTTTGTTAATGTAGGTCTCGGGGTGGGGCGTTACAAACCGACTATCAAATTTGACCATTTTAGTTCCTCGACTTGATGTGGGAACTAATTAGTCGTACACTTAGTATGTAACTAACTGTGTAGGCTTGATTATCGTTTTTGTTGAGAATGTTGACTCCTGTAGTGCAGAGTGATTACTCCAATCTATCGAGCTTCCTTCTTGGCCGAAGGATAGCAAGTTGAAAGTTGGAGACGTGACAAGTCTATGAGACTTAGTTTCCATGTGAGGTTGAGAAACGCTTTTGCATTGTTGGTGTGAAGAGATCGGGATCAGATTTATCTGAAAACCACTTCGGACCAACGTATATGCGTTCGATTGTGCAAGTTAATTAAGATATTGATATTTTGGATTTTCATAGTGAAGGACTGCTTGTTGATCATTTAGGGTTAAAATCCCAATATACATAGCAGTAGTCTCTTCGTTATGAAATATCCAATGCAAGGACTATTCGCTACTAATCCTAGGGATTTCCCGATAGGATGTGGTAGGGTAGTACCTTCGGTTTATCCTTTTCTTGGATAACTTGTATGGACGAGTGTCTGACATTGCATTTCTAAGATTACATACATTGGTTTTTACAAACGTACATCTGTTGGTGGCAGAGAAGAAACTTCTCTTAGCTTAACACCCTCCTTGAGTCATACGAGCTCAAGGGTTGTATTTTTGTGGAAGGCAATTAGTAGTCAACGGAAATGGCAATGTGGCATTCAAAGTGATGTGATATATGATATGTGAAAGGTAATCGTTAACTCAGACCTCATCAACCGGAAATGACCGAAACAGGGTTAGATGCGGCAAGGCTAAGTGGGTCATTCCCAATTAGGATATGATCATACCCTTCTAGATATATTTCTTGCCGCTATGACGTTTGGGATGTAAATTAATATGGTTTGTATGCTATGAGGGCCCTCGGAAAGGTCGGTAACGACCGCGGGATGACATATTTTGTACTGCCTAGTTATAGAGGTAGGCCGGTCTTGTGTTGGTAGAGGAACTTTGTGATGGTTTCTCGGTACTTTCCTCTAGAGATGTACTGCCGGAAGGTAGTCCCTTCACTTGGTCATTTGTATGGAAATCCAAACTCCGCTACGTGCCTGCCATTTTGATTGTATTACCTACTTTGGGCTATATGATGGAATTTAATAAATGTAACAATTTCGGCTATGATTAATATTATTTGTATACTAGACACTAGTATAATATAACATGACTTGATATGAAAGTTTTTGTTTATCGTAAGGTAAAAACATGTCTGTGTTTATTTGTGGGCGTGTCGTAGATACTTTTGTTTTGAAAAGAAAAGTTTTGGTAATTTAATAAATTTAGTTGAGTTTGTTTTCTCATCCTGGTTTACAAAACTGATCTGGACGTTCTTCCCTTTCAATGCTCGGGTCAGACCGAGTATATTTATAGGTTCAGATTTGGTGCTTTTGGAGCTTCAGCAGAAGAGCTAGAGATCTTCATGTCATATACACGTATCTGTTTATTTTTCGTTGCTTTGTTATTTATCTTATCAACAATTGTAAGGACAGGTTATTATAACTACCTAGGCTGATG
Source organism: Allium fistulosum (assembly GCA_030737815.1). Classification (NCBI taxonomy): domain Eukaryota; kingdom Viridiplantae; phylum Streptophyta; class Magnoliopsida; order Asparagales; family Amaryllidaceae; genus Allium; species Allium fistulosum. Next base: position 1,182,525,597 of record CM060904.1, on the reverse strand, counting down.
ATTGGTGATTGATTGTTGAAATCCGATTGATGTATATATATACAGTTTCTGTTTGGTAAAGATTATTGATATGATATTATATGTTTTCCATTGCGATGTGAGATTTTGTATTGTTCTGTTTGGTTCTCTCTTCTCTCTCTCTTCTTTTCTTTCTCATGATTTTCCATCAGTCTGTGCTTTTTGGGTCGGACATGTGTGGTTTATTGTCGATTCAAAGGGTACGGATCTGCGGGTCGTTACGATTCCTTATTGAGTTTACGTCTTATTTGTTATATAGGTTGTACTTCAAGCCCCTTTGAGAGAATAAAGACCCTCTTGAATCGTTCGAAAAGGGTTTCAAAGAGACTCACTATATGATTATTGAAGTTATATTTGTTGGAGGACTCCTTCGAAAGGCGTTTGGATACTCCGGAACATATAACCCCTTTCGAAAGAACCCTTCCATAACAGTAGAATCTAAGCTTCCAAAAGGGTTCCTCCTTTAAAGGTGCAATGACCCTTTTGACTCATTCGAAAAGGGTTTCGAATGAATTGTTTCTTTCTTAAACTTTGCTTTGAAGTGTTGACTAGATTTCTTGTCAACAATTAACATCTTCGAAGGAGCAACTTTCGAAGACATGTAGTTCTTATCGACTCATTCGAAATGGGTGTCGAATGGGTTGGTCATTCTTTAAGTTTTTCTTTGAGGTGTTAACAAGATTTTTTGTTAACATTTTTTGCGCTAAAAGGAGGACTTGAACCTATGCCCTTACTGTTTCCTTTTAGATCAATTATGAAACGTTTGACTTGTTGTAGGAATATGAAATCAAAAAGACTTAGTCGAATGGACGAGGAAGCAGTACGCACAACTAATTTGGAGGAAAATATTACTCCAACTTTCAACTTGGAAGGAGTTGTGCAAAGACAACCATCAACCCCAGCACAACCAAAAGATAATGTTGACCCGAAAAATGGACCAACATCCTGATTAGAGTTTGAAAGCACCAGCCCTGTTCTGACAGAGCAATATCACAGATCACAGATATAAAGAAAGAACGGTAAAAGAAAGATGACAGAGAATTTTTATAGTGGTTCGGCTGTTAATGAATCCAACATCCACTTTATAGTTTTACTATAGACTGATTGCTATTACAAGAGATGTTTAATTACAAGGCTTTGATTATCTTTAGCGAGACTGAATCCCCAGAGTTGGAATCCACCAGAGAATCACAGTGAATTCCTTTAGAGATTGTTGTGAGGAAGGGAGAGAGTGAAGAATAATTCCAGCAGAGCATCAGCAACCAGTCCGAAGAGGATCCAGTTTACGTTGGAGGTAGGATGGTATTTATATGGATCGGAGAGCTTCTGGGCCAGGCCACATCATCACTAGCTCGCATGTAGGTATGAGAAGACCTATGGAGGATTTGACTCGCAATACAAGGCAGAACCATGGATCGTGAGCGACCCATAGTCTATGGGTCGCTGGCGACTCATGGCCTTGGCTCGTTTACGAGCCAATGTCTTGGCCTCTTTTGTAGTAATCTTTTGTTGTCTGATTTGAAGGTTTAAGGGGAGGCATGGGTCACTGATGATCCAACCACTTAGGATTTATCTGGAGTTTAGAATTGGAGATGTTTCCTTAGCCTTTTATCGTATCTGTTACGTTTCGATGGAAATTCACTACTGTTTACGTTTAGCTGCTGATTGGACTAAAGGAAAACTGATCTCTCAGCTTCGTTGATCCCAGTCGTTGTCTTAGCCATATAGCTTGGCTCTTGTTCACTCCTTGCCTTAGCCTTTCTGGTTAAGTTCTAAACCATTCTGTCTAGACAAGGTTGTTTTTTTATTGGTTTCTGCTGGGTTAAAAACTCGGATAACATTTTCCCCTCAGAGTACGTCTTTATTGTAAACAAGGCATGCTCTGAAAGTTATTGCTTTCAATATCTATCTGTTGATTCCAAGTGATTGCATTAGAGCTTTACGAATACGTTAACCCCATTTTGTTGGTCATCTTTCTTTAGTTCTGACCGTTACTACTTGCCACAACATATCACATTTTTGCCCGTAGTTTCCTGGCATGCCTCGGAATGATGAACAGTTGTAAGAGGTCGAGTTCGAGAAGAATAGGTGAAGTTTTCTTTTCCTCTCTCCCTTTTCTTTTTTTATATGGGTCGCTTGCGATCCGTGTGGGATGGGTCGCTAATGACCTAACTGTTTAAAGGAAATTAAATTTTGCAAAGGTCGAGTCGCTAGCGATCTGTGATGGATCGCATGCGACCCAACTACTTAGCGAAATTTTCAGCTCCTCTTACTTGCCTACTCATATGTTTGAACCGACCTATCATTTCCTTACTTGACCCGAACCAATCTTGCCTCTTCATGTGATCCAGCTTCCAGCGACTCGATTCCAGGCGACCCAAGTGTTCACTCGACCTGATTCATCACTTCTTTCGAATCATTTGTTGTTGATCACCTAGTTTTGGTCTCGACTGCTACTGCTTGTCGTAACGAATCCAATTTCTCTCTATAGCTTCTTGGTGTACTTTGAAGTAATGGGTAAGTGTCGAGGCTACCATGAAAATTTGGCTTTGGCTTTTCAGCCATTTGTTGAATTTTCAGTGTGAATCATTGGAGTCCACCTCAAGATGTTGTTTTCAACTGAGTAACTTTTGATAGCCATTCATTATTTTTATTTAGATCCGAATTTTAATTTCGGGTATTAACGATGCAATTTTTTCTTCGTAGTTTATGCAAGGGTTTAGGTCGGTAAGTGGGTGCATGATGTAGGTTTGGAGTTGCCCCATATAGTTTTAATTCGACCAGCGGTGAAGCTAAGTTTGTCTGGAACGATTGTATGCTGTTTTGGAGCGAAGTTTTGCTCTTTGTCTTTAGTTTTTTCTTCTCGAGAATTTGGTTAAATCCCCGTCGATGTTTTTGAGTTTCAATGTGACAATTTATTCCAATATCGAATATAATGGATGATTCAATCGTATCACTCTTCCTATTTCTGTATTCCGGTGATCCTGAAAAGAAAAGCTTCCCGCGTCACTTCGGATAGCGGCTCCGTTATCGATCGTTGATCGACAACAGGTAAGTGCGGAAGAGATAATTTTAAAGAAAGATATGGATTGTTTTTCAAATGCAAGCAAGCTAGCTACACTGGATTTTTTGTTCGCGGTATTCAGGATACTGGACCTAGTCAACGCTCAGGACCTAATTAGTCAACATACGTTGACTTCCCTTGGATTCCGAACGTTGGTTATACGAGGATATTATATAACATGTACAATGCTTCTACTGCTTTGTGCTAACTTATATTCTAAATATATTCTATACTATTGTTAACCTGGGCTCTGATACCAACTTCACCGATGACAAATAACATCGTCAATTTATTAGTTATCATTCTTATCATTTTCCACGTTTTGGGGTTTTGGACTTTACAGCTTGGACTTATGAGTAGTTAATATATATATTATGGTATGTATGTTATTATGTATTTTGGGAGTGGTATTATGTATTATGGACTATGTATTGTGGACATTACTATTATGATATGTATTATGTATTCTACCGTTATTGTGCTGAGCTGTATGTTCTATTATATCTATACCATGTAACCTGGAAATTTTTTATCTTGTACCATTGCTTTGAACCGAGACTGAGGGCGAATGGTAAGTAAAACATACCTGACAGGGTTGAATGCCAAGTTTTGTCGTTGAAAATGATTTTTCGGTCATCCAATCTTTAGTCTGGTGGAGGTTCTTCCACCCCTCCAGAAGCTGGGTCCTTCACAACTTAGGCTTCACTTATTATTCCTATCATATTGGGAGGACTGATTGTAGTTAAATTATGAGGCATGGTTTCTCCTATAGAGTTATAGTTGAAGTTCAATCAGGCACAGTTTTAGCCTTCGGAAACTAGCACATGAGTTGTTCGATTATGATTATCCTTCTCTTGTGTTTTTCGGAATTCAATGCACACCAGCCTCTGTCTCCAGGGACTATTGGCTTAATTGCTCGATTCCGAACATTCCTTTTTCTCGCTGTTGCACTTCTTGTGCTCATGTGCAGCATACTCATTTACTTTAATTCTATACATGTAAGTAATACTTCTACGGTCATTTCGGCATATTCTATTTCATGGCTTTGTTTAGAACTATGAAGTAGCTTGGTCTAGCTAGTTCTGTAGCTAATCGCTACTTATGCTCAATTGAGTTAGTTTCAACAAAGTGTTGGTGTAAATGCCTTAGTTTGTAGGGCTGATTACCTAACTACCAAGCTAACATGTTTTGAGAGACTAGGTTTCCAAAGTAATAAGTTCGATTGCCCAGTTTGATTGACACGATAACTCCTTTCTTCGGGAATTAGGGACTTTTTTGCTTGATCCGAAGATCTGAGTTTTGTAATGATGTCCGCATGTATTATAAAGATGCGTTTCTAGCATCTTTTGCTAAAGTAAATTCTTCTAAGACCTACGTTGAGATCCTAATCATGTGTTTGTTTTTATCTTTGGAAACTCATACACGGATTACTCAACTCTGCGGATTTTTCCTTGATGTTGTGAATCTTTAAATAGCATGACCAAACTTCGGGTAATGGCATTATCCTGCAAGTTGGAACCAAATGATCTAGTTAGACCGTAAGTAGGTCATCGATCCTTCTCGTCATCACCAGACTATGAGCGACCGTGGATTTCTAAATGTTAAATCCTTCATTTCCTTTATTGGTGATTTTGTTGCCAGAATGCTCTGTTTTGTAATACAAAACTGTTACCTAACCAACTTCACGGTTATTCGCGTTTGGACTTTTGAAACATTTCTTTCGATCAAGTATCTGTGCTTCTATCCCTTTTTGAGGGACTAGCTATTTCGAATGCCTGTATTTGGATGATTGTTAGAGATGGAAATCTGTAGAGTGAATTGCCCAATTTCCCCCAGCTTGGCTCTTAATCCCATTCTGGAATTGAGGATGTTCGGGGATTTTATTTTCGACCTTCCATGATTGCTCCCACTTGTTCTTGGCCATGCATGCTCTTCTTGGTTGCTGATGTTGTCACGGAGGTTTTGTGCATATGTCAACTCCTGTCTTTGAGAATTGATAACCTAGCTATTTGGTTCCAACCAACATTTCCTAGAGACTGCCTATCTTTCGGTTGTGTCTAAATTCTTTCTAAGTTGAATTTAGGAAATTCGGTTATGCACCAGCTTTCATCCCTAGAAACTAGTACATGGGTAATTCAATCCTGTGATTTCCTTTCGACGCTGCTTTAATTCTTGTGCAGTGGCTGATTCCTGTGATGAAATATCGACCCATCAGACTGAACTTTGAAAGGATATGTCTTTCGGTCGCTGCCTGTCATTGGGCAACAGTAGTTTTCTGAAGAGAAGGTAGAAAATCAGTTGAGGACCAACTTCTATCTCCGGAAGCTAGTGCATCGATGGTTCACTGCGATGACTGTTTCTCATCAGCTCTGTAGAATAAAGTTTTCCCAGCATCGCCGGGGCAATACCGGTACTTAGTGAGTAGAATGTTTCCTGGAGTTTCCAGGGCAACACCGGTAATTATGAAATACAAAGTTTCCTAGCATTGGTGGGGCAACACTAGTACTTAGGAAATAGAAAGTTTTCCCGGCGTTGCCAGGGAAACACCATTACTTAAAAGATAAAAGAAGACCTTGACATTGGCGAGGCAACACCAACACTCAGGAGGTTAGGATTGATTTTCTCACCCGATTCAGCGGTTCTCTTAATCCAGTTGGGTACTAGTTTCGGCCTTCGAAAACTAGTACTTAGATGGTTGGATTGTAGAAGTATTTTCTTAATGCTGCCTGTCTTATGGGCAATGTTAAAGTCATGTTGGTGATGGTCTTTAATGGTTTGCACTTCTCTTGTCGATTTTAGGTTGAAATTACTGGAATAAGAGGTGGTTGAAACCCACTCATCGGTTCATGGAATTTGCATTCTAGTCCGCATTCTGGGAACTTACAGTCATTCTATGAGCAGTCGACTCACGCTCGATTTGTGTTCATACCTTGGTCCGTGCTCCGAGGACTTAGAGTTCTTTCATGGGCGGTCGCACTTTCACCAAATTGTTTGTACTCCAGTTCGTAGTCGAGGACTAGGAGATTTCTATGAATCGTTTATACTCTAGTCCACGCTCCGGGGACTTAGACATATTTGTAAATCGTTTATACTCTAGTCTGCGCACCGGGGACTTATAGATTTTTGTAAATCATTTATACTCTAGTCCGCGCTCCGGGGACTTAGAGATTTTTGTAAATCGTTTATACTCTAGTCCGCGCTCCGGAGAGTCAGACCAAGTTTGGTGATGGTTGAATCATTCATTCGATCATGTAGAGTGGAGTAGATTACCTTTAACCTAATGTGGTGGTTTTCTCAACATTGTTTAACTTTAGGATGCACCATGTTCTCTAACGATAAGAGTCCCATGCATTTCTGTTGCCTAGCTTTGTTTATAACCGTCAAGTATTACCCTTGGAGATGCAAGGCTGTTGCTTAACAAATTCCATAGGTATTCTTTCTCCAACTGGTTTTTGTTATGATCTTAAGACTATCTGCGGAACCCTTCATTTCTGGGCAAAACCCTTCATTTCTAGGTGTCAAACTCCAGGTTCTTGTAGGAAATCTAAACTTATGGTGCAAGTCATTACATTGCCCTCGGTATGACCGCGTTCATTCCTATACTGATCATGGACCGGTAGAGTTCGGTAGTGTTTGTCTTGAATCCATGGCACATAAAACTTGCTTGTTTCAGGCCATATGCAGTATGCTAGGTTGATAGCATTATTGCGGATGTTAACCTTATTCATTGGCACCAACCTTCAGGAATCAATGGTTTAGCTGCTCGATTTTGAGCATTCTCTCCTTGTCATTGTCTATCTTCAGATAACAGCTGGTTTTTCGCAAGTTAGGGTTTGAGATCTCATTCGAGCACTTGTTTTTGTCTTTGGATGCCAGTGCGTTAATGATTTGATTCCAGAAATGCATTCTGTCATCGTTTATCTCTGTACGACAGTAAGTACCTCCTTTTATTGCCAGTTGGAGTGATCTTTTATCCTGACCGAGTGTTAATGTGTTATGTGTCCCTTAGTCCGTAATGCAGATTATTCTGAATAATTAATGTGAGACTTGATGTTATGGCCGGCTCCGTGGATGACCTCAGTCAAAGGTATGTTGTACCTCCTATGTCTGGGAACTCGTGACTTAGGTGTCTTGAATTTTGACATTTTGTTCATTAACTTTGGTCAAAAATCGGTATTCTTTGCCGACTTCTTGGTTTGTGAGCTTTGTAGACTACTGAAGCAATATTGGTTCTTTTGGGTAGCGGGAGTTGATCCCTGTTAATCGAAGTGCCCGGCTTTTAAGAGTGTGCAGCTTATGAAATTCTTCCGTGTTGTCTATCTTCGGGCAATGTGAGGGGTTTGTGTTTTGAAAGTTAGTGCATGGCTTATTAGATGCGTGGCTTTTAGCTTTCCTCGGTGTTGCCTATCTCCAGGCAACACGAGTGGCGTATATTTTGAGTCTATTGACCCCGTTGGCTCATCAAGTTGCTTACATGAACACAGTTTTATTGGTTCAAGAAGCTAAACAGTTTTTGGTTTGGGTAACCATGGCTTGGATGATCCTTTCGTGTTTTTGGAAGATGTGCACATCCAAATAGATCGGGTTGCCATGGTGGAGAGATCTATAGCTGACCATGTGAAGATGGATTGAAGAAAGAGTCTATGGGAGTTTTGGGCCTGACTCTTAGCTCTTGTTCCAAACCGCCTTCAGAGAATGGGTTTTTGACTGGCATACGGTCTAAAAGGAAGATGAATTGGTCACCAAGAGTGGTAAAATAGTAGTTGGAAAGAAGTAGGCAAGTATTATGCCAGTATTTCGTTTATTGCACTAGCTAGGTCATTAAATCCGCGGTTGTTAGAATGCCAGAATTTTTGACCGGGCATAACAGAACTATGGTATGATTAGTCTCAGCCTTTCTTATGGCTATTCAAGTGTGTGTCATGCCCCCCATGCCACAGGACTGTTGGCATGCTTGAACTGGACCCATGGTCTCTCCACAACTCATTTGATTGTCCCCGGTCCAGTGGGTGAGGTTTTCCCAAGTGCCGAATCTTGGCTTGATTCGAGTTGGCCTCTGATTAATAACAAGGTCAGTTCAGTTTTGGCTTAATTCCTCTGAGCGACTTTGAAGCTCTGTGGTTCAGCACTATTTGTTTCATCGTTCGTTTAATTATGCTGAGTGACTGATATAGTCAATTTGTGGCCCTGCAGCATGGCTTCGTTGACTCTAAGGGGCTTTGGATTAGATGGGTACTAATCTTCCAGTTCACCTTCATAGATATCAGTCGTATATAAATTTCGTTGATCTACTGGTTGGCCCTCACGATGCTTTAGTCCGTGAAAGACCTTCATGTTCGTGAAGGGTTTTTAGGATCAGATGACCGTTGATCTACCTGTTTACCTTCATGATGCTTTAGTTTGTGAAAGACCTTCACGTTCGCAAAGGGTATTTTGGATCAGATAACCGCTGATCTACCGGTTTACCTTCACGAAGCTTTAGTTCGTGAAAGACCTTTACGTTTGCAAATGGATTTTTGTGGTTAGATGTCTGGCGACCAGACGGCTTTGGAATGATAATTTATCGATTCTGAAGGGAGTTTTGGGTTGTGTGTCCGACGGCCCGATGGTCTTAAAGCAATGATTCATCGACTTCAAGAGGAATTTTTTGGATTCAGCTCGAGGGAACACTGTTTTATCGGTTCCTGTAGGCTAATATGTTAGATCTGTTTGTTCGATGATCCTTCGGATAAGACTTCTCGACGCCACCAACAACACCGGTTCTCAGAAGGGGGATTGACATGACTCGTCGAGGGCATAGAAGGATTTCTTTCGCCATGCTGTCTGCAATACCCCTAGTGTCCCATTACGGCTCATTTAGAAAAGGAGAGTAGACAAGGATGGATGAGAAGGCATCGCTTTAGGTTGATGTCCCATTCCTTAGTTGCTAGCTAGCTAGAGTGTTATTTGATAAGCATCCCTTTGTCTGATTTCATCAGTTAGTTGGGGCGCTTTTCTGCTGGGTCTTAGTGGCCTTGCTTGGGCAAAACGTCCCTGAAGTCCTGTAGCTCCTTCACCATTTGGTATGTTCTTTGCACACTGCCAAGTTTGCCTTCTTCTAATCGCACTACTTCTAGTATTTAGAACCGGTTTGTACTTCTTTTACCGTGTCGAGGAAAAAGTTATCGAATGAACGGTCGAACCACGTTCGTTCATGGAATGGGATTCTGCCCCCAGCATTCAGGATGAACATGGTAATCAGACGGTCGATTCACGTCAACTTGATAGTTGCGGGTCTTCCCATTAAGTCGGGAAAAAAGCAGGTGATGAATGACTTAATCACATCCTGTTGGGGTCGGATGATCGAGTCTTGCACAATTTGCTTTGTATTCTTTCTAACAAGCGGAGATAATGAGTTATTAAGCGGGTAATTAAGTTGCGTCTGTTTCAGGCTGCAATCATGTCCATTTGTTGAAATCTAGGGTTGATCAGCTGGCAGCCAGTCACGACTACTTCGAGTCTAATATGAAGGTTGCTGAGTGGACAGTTAGTCATGTCTACTTTCTATTGGATTCTGAACTTGTCAGGTTCTTTATTCTGTGCCTTGGCATCCCAAATCAAGGGTATATGGTAGCTGATGAACGATTGAATCACGTTCGTCTTGATAAAGCTCCATAGGTTCGATCACGGTCTGTGGAGATTAGCTGGCGGCCAACTCTAAGTACTTGGTCAACTGCATCGTTTTGGAAGTAGTTTAGTTCATCTTGGTCGTAGTTCACAACATAAATGAAATTGAAATTAAAATAAAATAATTCAAAGAAGATCAGAATAAATCTCATTGATAAGTGAAGCAGCATCGTGTGCTCACTATTCCATTTTGCTCGTAGCTCCTTTCAACGGGATGCCAACCGTCAATGGTCCAATCGATAATCAGAGTTCTTTATTGATAGGCATCGGATGTTCCCTGCTCTCCATTCTATAGGGATTGCACATACTATTGAAGCTTTCCTTTCCGAATCAGCTTTTCGATCACATCTCGGATGTTTTTGTAATCGCCAGGGTTGGGACCATGTGCATCTTGGAATATACAACATTCCTTGGATTTTCTTTGGGCTTTGGTGGAGACTCTCGAGACTAGTTTTCAGTATTGCTCTGAGTTGTGAGTATCTAAGTAGAGGGTATCAATTGAATCGTTCAAAGGAGCATATGAGTCGAATTTTGAGATCCCGGGTTGTCTCCTTGAATCTAAGTCCTTAACCAACGGGCCCGTATTGTTCTTTCTCCTAGTCTGCTCTACCTCCTCCTTATTTAGCTTCTAATTCACTTTGTAATAGAGACGATCCAAGGTTGTAGGAGGATCTCAAGCTAACTAGTTGCCAAAATCTATCTAGGGGTTGATTCCCCTCATCGACACCATTAGTGATATCCTCACTGTGATTGCTCACTTTAGTGACGACGACGATATTGAATCTCTGTAGGAAGTCTTTGAGTGGCTCACCTAGCCTCTGGAATAAATTAGATAATGACATCACATCATTGGTGTGAGTCGCAAGCATTCTAAAATGCTCGGCAAACTTCTGATCTGGTTGATTGAATGAGCAGATGGATTTGGGCGATAATCACATAAATCACACGATCGATGCTCCTTCGAGGAATATAGGAATTCATAAGATGTAGTCCAGGGTTTGTTTTCTTTGAGTAAACCGATATGATTGGTACATTGAATCTCCTCGGATATATTGCACACTGAATGGCTTCAACAAATAGGCTTCGACCGAGGGAGATGCTTTAGTCATCGGCAATACGCTTTTTTTTCAAGTTACAGCTACTTGTTAAGCTTGTGAATGATGTATGCATGCTTGAGATATGAGCAAAGCAAGATGGACCGGTATTGATGGATCAGTGGTAAGTTACTTGGAGTTGGACTTGAGAAAATCTGCCAGTTGCTTGGAGTCAATCGGCGGTTTGCTTGGAGTCACTAAATTCAAAGGCCTGGTGATCGAAGCTTGGAATCACTTTGGCGTTTGCTTGGGGAAAAACATGGTTTACCGGAGTCTAGCTTTTGGCCAAAGTTTCATGGGTTCCCTTCGAGTTAAATAAGTGATTACCCTAGTTCAACTTTGAGTCGGGACTGAAGTGAGTTTTTCAACGACCATTTTGACGATTTTTGATTATTTTTGACGACGACCATTTGTGATTTGACAGTGGGAGCTCCATGATCGGATTGGACGATGGTCAGTTGGGAGTGGTCATAATATACCATGGGAGCTTGGCATTGTAATTGATCTCGGTTTATATCATATCTTCTTGGTTCTTCTGCCTCTAGGAGTACCGTTTGAGTAGCAATTCCTCGTCCTCTGCTTTGCACTGTGCTACGACATGGGTTTTAGAGCTTCTTCTAGCTGTTTGCACATTAGCATTTTCATCCAATCCGTCTTACTCAAATTGTTTGTCATCTTCAGAGCGGAAGAGAGTCAGCGTTATATCCTTCTTTGGGGTTTTCACCCCTAATTTCGGGTTTATAGTCGGTGCTTTTGCAGTAGGTGGAGTGTTAACATTTTCTTCCATCCTCATTCTTAGAGCTCTGCCTATTGCTTTTGCAGTAGGTGGGGGTTCATGGACAACGTCCGCAAGGTTCACGGTATATGCAAAAATCATCACGAACCGAGCTAACTTTATGGATCGCTAGCGATCCATAGCTTCTGGCTCGATAGCAACTTGGCAAAATAGTATGGATCGCTGGCGATCCATAGTACATAGATCGCTAGCGATCCATAGTACATAGATCGCTGGTGATCCATAGTACATAGATCGCTGGAGATCCATACTTAACTAATTTCAGTACTTTGTCTTCTAGAGTTTATGGCGGTCTGGTGAAAAGGTATGGATCGCTAGCGACCCATGCGCTTAAGTGATTTTTGAGCTTTGCCTTTAGGATTGCATCTACTATCTCATGTTAATGTTCTCCAGCACCTTAGCATGTGTTTCCTTGCTTTTTCTCTGATCCTTCTTGGTTGGCTCTTCTGTTATCAACAACAAAACTTCGAAGCAGAGATTGAGGATCTAACTTCTGAACCTATCTGATCCAAAGTAGATAGCTAGATCTAAGCCTGAGTTGGGTTCTCAGTGAAAGCACCAAAATGTTGACCCAAAAATGGACCAACACCCTAGTTAGAGTTTGAAAACACCAGCGCTGTTCTGACAGAGCAATATCACAGATCACAAATATAAAGAAAAAACAGTAAAAGAAAGAAGACAAAGAATTTTTATTGTGGTTCGACTGTTAATGAAGCCTACATCCACTTTATAGTTTTACTATAAACTGATTACTGTTACAAGAGATGTTTGATTACAAGGCTTTGATTATCTTTAGCTAGATTGAATCCCTAGAGTTAGAATCCACTAGAGAATCACAAAGGATTCCTTTGGAGATTGTTGTGAGGAAGGTAGAGAGTGAAGAATAATTCCAGTAGAGCTTCAGCAACCAATCCAGAGAGGATCCAGTTTACGTTTGCAAGTAGGATGGTATTTATATGGATCAGAGAGTTTTTGGGCCAGGCCACATCATCACTAGCTCGTAGGTAGGTAGGAGACGACCCATGGAGGATTTGGCTTGCAATACAAGGCAGAACCATGGGTCGCTGATGACCCATGGCCTATGGTTCGCTGGCGACCCATAGACTTGGCTCGTTTGCGAACCAATGTCTTGGTCTCTTTCGTAGTAATCTTTGGTAGTCTGGTTTGAAGGTTTGAGGGGGGCATGGATCGCTGATGATCCAACCGCTTAGGAATTTTCTAAAGTTTAGAATTGGAGAAGTTTCCTTAGCCTTTTATCGTAGCTGTTACGTTTCGATGGCAATTCACTAGCTATTTTACGTTTAGCTGCTGATTGGACTAAAGGAATACTGATCTCTCGGCTTCATTGATCCCAATCGTTGGCTTAGCCATATAGCTTGGCTCTCATTTACTCCTTGCCTTAGCCTTTCTGGTTAAGTTCTAAACCATTCTGTCTACACAAGGTTGTTCTGTTTTCTGTTAGTTTCTGCTAGGTTTAAAACCCGGATAACAGATAAGGCATTTGGAGCAACAACCGCTAGAAATGCAAGAGCTCCTGAAAGCAGCTCTATCTCAGAAATCTTCCAAAACTGCTAAACCAACAACTAGAGACGAGGTGGTCTCCCCAAGGAGAAACTTGAAAGCTCATACCTACGAAGGTAAGAGCAAGGTCGACCTAACATCGTCAAAGAAAAAGAACATCATGCAATCAAAGTTGATCATCAAGGAAGAATATAGGATATATTTCTAGAGCAATCTGGGAGCTCGACTTCAAAGGAATACAGCCTTAATCGAAAAACCTATCATGACGCTGAAGCTTATTTGAAAGATATGGCAGAGAAGGCTATCAAGGATATGCTAAACGCTAAAGAGAAAAGAACTTTATATGAGTGAGTGAATGACAATGAACGAGTAGCTCCATTTACTGATGAAATTATGTCGGTGGTAATCCCATCTCATGTTGAGATCCCAACCATGAAATATCATGGCACTACCAATCCCGATGAACACTTGATGGCTTTCGATAGCTAAATGGATCTATATAATGCTTCTGGAGCAGTGCGGTGTAGGCTATTCCCAGTAGTCCTTCAAGGACCTGCGCAAAATTGTACCATCGGATCGAGAGAAGACTATTTACTCGTGGAAATAATTTTCCTATGAATTCTCCGCTTAATTCTTCATATGCAAAGATCCCACAGTTGATTATACTATTCTAGTAAACATCGAACAAAGGTAGGGATAATTGCTGGGTGACTACCAAAGAAGCTTCAATACAGAGGCACCGAAAGCCAAAGATATGAACGATTGGGATAAGCTGATTGCAGTGCATTTAGCACTGATAGAAAATACACCATTTTGGAAAGTGCTCTTTGTTCACGGATGTAAAGATTTGCAAGACTTTCACTTCCAACCGGATAAAGTCATTCGAACGGATGAATTGTACTATACCAAGAAGAAAGCTAACCCTAAGAAGGAGAATGGAAGATTTGGGTTTGACCGAGGACATAAAAGGCCGAGGTGGGCGGATTCCAATACTAATTCAATCACTTTGAACAAGCCATTGTTTTATATCTATGCTACAACAAAAGAAAACGTTAACTTCCCAACTTCATTCAAGGCAAGAAATTACCCTGAGCAAAGAAAGGGGGATGATTATTTTGCTTACCACACAACAAATGGCCATAAAACCGATGAATGCCGAGTGCTGGCTGGAATAATTCAAAAGTTAATTTGTGAAGGACACCTGAAATAATTCATCCAGTACCAACAGAAAGCAACCCGGACCAGCGATGGACCGCAAAGTTCCCTAATACTGCTGTGAATAATTTAGAAGACGAAGATCCATTAAATCTGAGTCCACCCTTGAATAGAATTGATGTGATTCATGGGGGACCGCATCCAGAGGGAACTAGTAAAGGAGCGAGAAACAAATATATCAAGGAAGCTAAAGAAAGAGTATTTTCTATCTAGGAAGAGCTCCCGCATAAAAATCCACGGTTGAATATACAGATGCCGAATCTTGTCATCACTCCCAAGAACTCAAAAAGGGAATCCATCACCACCATAATGACCCTCTTATGATCACCGTTCAAATTGGGCTCTCTATAGCGTCCAAGATTCTGGTTGACACTGGAAGCGAAGTCAATGTCATCTTCAAGCATGCCTTTGATCAAATGGGCATTCCTGAAGATAAGCTAGAGCCTAGTCTTGAACCCACTTTTGGTTTCAATAAGAAAGGGTCAACTCCAGTAGGATAAGTAAAGCTGCTAGTACAAATGGGAGTACTGCCATGCTGTAGAATTTTTGAAACTTTTTTTGTGATCATCGATCAGCCATCATACTATAATGCATTCTTTGGCTACCCTGCATTATATGAGTGGATGCATTCGTCTCACCAAATTATCTGATGGTGAAATTCTTAACTAAAAGAGGTCGGGATACCATTCGGGGAGAACAATTTAGCTCCCGTGAAATGTATTTTGCCACTCTTGATCAATATAAAAGAGAGTACTCTTCTTATTATGATTCCTCTACTATTTTTCAGCCTTTAGATGATGGATATTTACATCCAACATTTGAAGCAAAAATGAAATCTAATAAAATAAATAAACATGTGTTTGGAAGGTACATCTGGAGCAAAAGGAAGAGGACTGATGCCAACTCAATAGAGGAAAGCGAGATCATTAACGAATTAGATTATTAAGGGGAAACAGAAAGGATAAAGCCTACAGAGGATCTCGAGGAGATATATATAGATCCAGCTGATTCAACCAAGATCGTTAAAGTGGGAAAGGAACTGAAAGACAACTTGAACGCAGATTTTATTCAATTCCTTAAAGCTAACAAAGATGTATCCGCGTGGACTCATTCGGATTTATTAGGATCAATCAATCAGTTATGTGCCATGCATTAAATTTTGATCCAAATGTGATCCCCGTTCGAAAAAGAAGAGACAATTTGATAAGGTTCGATTTGACGCTCTAAAAGAATAGGTTAAAAGGTTGCTTGAAAATGAATTCATTCAAGAAGTTTTTAATCCAAAATGGCTAACAAATCCACTGTTGGTAAAAAGGGGAAATGGCAAATGAAGAACATGTGTCGATTACGTAGATCTGAACAAAGTATGCCCGAAAGACTGCTATCCATTACCCAGAATAGATCGGTTAGTTGATGCAACTAGGGGTCATAAGCTATTGTCCCTCATGGATGCTTATTCAGGATATAATCAAATACTCTTGTTCAAACCGGGCGAAGAACATACAAGTTTCATTATCGATTAGGGAACTTTTTGTTATAAAGCAATGCCTTTTGGGCTGAAGAATGTGGGAGCTACTTATCAGAGATTGCTCAATAGAATGTTTAAGAAATAGATTGGACGAAATATGAAAGTTTATGTGGATGACATGCATGTAAAGTCTCACGAAGCTGAGAATCACCTTAAGGATCTTGAAGAAATGTTTATAGTATTACGAAGGTATTAAATGAGACTGAATCCTCATAAATGTTCTTTTGGAGTTCATTCGGAAAATTCTTAGGTTACATCGTTAGCGCATAAGGAATCGAAGCCAGTCTTGACCAGATCAAGGCTATCAAAGACATGGTAGAACCCAAAACCAGTAAAGATGTAATGAGCGTTAATGGTAGAAATGCAGCCCTAAGCAGATTCATCTACAAGGCAACCGATAAATGCATCCCCTTCTTCAATCTGATTAAGAAGAGAAAGAATTTTGAATGGGGTGATGATTGTAAGAAAGCTTTCCAAGAATTAAAAAATCATTTAGAAAGTCGGCAATATTATCCTGGCCCATAGATGGAGAAAGCCTATATTTGTATAAGACGGTTTCCAAACACGCGGTTAGTTCAGTGCTGATTAGCGAGGAGAATGAAACTCAACTTCCCATTTATTATGTAAGAAGATGATTGAAGGATGCTGAGGTTCGATATCTAGTCATAGAAAAGTTAGCTTACTGTTTGATACTGACGGCACGGAAACTCAGAGCATACTTTCAAGCGCATCCAATTAGAGTATTGACCAACTTTCCACTCAAACAAGTTTTCAATAAACCTGAGACTTCAGGGAGGCTAGTAAAATGGGGTATTGAACTTAGCCAATATGACATTGAATTTCAGCCACAAACAGCAATTAAAGGGTAAGCGTTAGCAGACTTTATCAATGAATGTACAAGCTTCGTTAAGGAACAATCAGAGAAAGAGAAAGATGAAAAACCCATATGGCAACTATTTGTGGATGTGGCATCAAATGAGCAGGGAGCTGGAGCAGGGTACGTCATAATCACACCCGATGGTCAACGCTTACATTATGCAATGAAGCTAGGGTTTGCTGCAACAAATAATGCAGTTGAATATGAATCAATGGTGGCAGGATTGACTCTGGCCTTGCAACTTAAAATCCCACGGATGCAAATGTTTATGGACTCTCAACTAATGGTGAATCAGATAAAACAGATATATCAGACTATAGATGCCAAACTAGCCCTATATGTTAAAAAGGTACTAAAAATGCTTGCCTTATTTGAACATTTTTCTATACATCAAGTCCAAAGGGAGGATAACTCTCAAGTGGATTCACTAGCAAATTTGCTAGATCATGAGGAGTTCCAGAAACCCATATCATACTAGTAGGGTATAAAGAAAATCCCAGCAACAAAATGGAAATGCCTGAACCAGGGAAGGAACTACCGGTTTTAAATAGATCCTAAGCCAGGACGCAAGAAAGAAAAGAAAGATAAATTAATGAAGAAATTCCATACGAGAAGCCCAATCGCCAAAGGCAGACGATTGTTATGGAAACACGTGGATGACACCTATTGTAGAATATATTACTAATGGGATATTATCATCTAACAAAATGGAAGCTAGGAAAATCAGACGACAGGCTTTGACGTTCACAATAATGGATGGAATTCTTTATAAGAAAGGATATCCCTCCCTTACTTAAGATGTGTGAGTTTGGAAGATAGGATGAAATTATTGGTGGAAGCGCATGAAGGATTTTGTGGAGACCATTCCAATGGGATAAAGTTGGCTAAGAAAATAACGAGACAAGGTTTCTATTGGCCTCAAATGGCAGGTCAAGCTATAGAGTATGTAAAGAATGGGAAAGATGCCAGAAATACTCAAAGATTTCCCATTTACCACCAAGCCAATTAACTCCGATCACTAGTCTATGGTTCTTCGATGTATAGGACTCGACTTAATCGGGCCATTGCCGATTTCCAAAGGAGGAGCAAAATATGCTTTAGTGGCTATTGATTACTTCACTAAGTGGGTAGAAGCGGAGCCACTCCCCAAAATCACTTCTGGAAAAGTGCTTAGATTCGTCATTAAAAACCTCATACTTGATTCGGGATCCCTTACAAGATTATACCTGAAAATGGAACACAGTTTGAAAGTGAAGAGTTTTCTCAATTTTGCCATAAGAATGGGATTATCAAAAGCTTTTCTTCCGTGGCACATTCAAAGGATAATGGAGCCGTTGAGGCGGCAAATAAGACTATTAAGACTATCCTGAAAAACGATTGAATAAAGCAAAACAAAATTGGGTAGAAGAATTACCACCTGTACTCTGGGCCTATCGTACATCCACTAGAACTGCAATGGGTCATACCCCTTACTCTCTAACATATGGGTGTGAAGTAATGTTACCAGTTGAAATTGAGGTACCCTCACATCGAAGAATCGCATATGCGATCCAAACCAAGAATTGAAGAAAGAATAATTGGATTTAATACATGAGCTAAGAGATGAAGTAGCTATTTCGACTGCAGAATTCAGAGGAAAATCTCGAAATACTACAACTCAAAAGTAAAGACAAGATCATTTCAAGAGAGATATTTAGTACTCCGAAGGGTGATGGAAAACACAAGAAATCCTATGGATGGACCGCTAGGACCTATATGGGAGGGTCCCCTAATCGTATGCAAAGTATTTCCTCCAAGAGCTTACAAATTATGTCGACCGGATGGCAATATGGTTCCTAGATCTTGGAATGCGGAACATTTGCGACCATATTTTCTCTTAATGAACGAATACAGCACCTCTTCCTTAAGAAAAGACTATATGGTTTGGAGTAAAATCCTCCTTGAATTTGGAAACTATCTTAAACGGTCAAAAGCCTTTGTCCGCGCCGAGATAGCCAGGTCAAAGCATCTCTTGGAAGGAGGACAGAGTAATCCTTTATCGGTGCCACGCTATGGCCAGGGTAAAGTATATGTAAGTCCTTGATCGTGCCACGCTATGGCCATGTCAAGGCGTCCACTGGAGGGTGGACGGAGTAAGCCCTTGGTCCCGCCACGCTATGACCTTGACTTCACCATGACAAATGCGACCTAACACTTTCCCTCTCGACTCCGAACAGATGTGACCACTAATACACAACCGAGCTTCACCATACTCTGACTGAAGCTGCTCCTTCGTGCCACGAACCCAAAGCAACCAATGAAATCATCAATCTACCTCTAAATCGACCAAAAATTGAATCCCTAGTTCCCATGGGCTTATGTCGAACACCACCATCCACCACCGCACACCCCTATCTTGCCACATATCGAAGCCTACCCTTTCCCAAACTCAACAAATCCAAAGTTGTGATTTTTAGTTAAGTAATTTATTTAATTTCGAATTATAGAGGAAAGGTTGCTTTTCATTTTAATCTGCAGGGATTGGATATGAGAGAGAGGGAAGAAAAGTAAAAAAGGCAGTGAAGAAAAGTCTTAGTTTTTGTAACAACCCTGTATTTTGTGATTATTTTAATCGTATATTTTAATTATTTTTAATTGAATTTCCTGATTTGAAAACTTTATTTTATTTATTAAAATGAATAAATTTTGTTATTTTAAATATAAATTTTGATTTTGATGTGAATTAGAATTCCAAACATGACAAAATAGAATATTTTCCAAAAAAGTGAATTTTGGTCAATATGGTCAAACTTTGACTTTTAAATTTAAATTTAAATTTGAAAGTTTTAAAATTTGAATTTTATCTTTTATTATGAAAGTAAATAAAATTTTAAGAATAATGCTTTTCGTTTTGTTAAAATCTGATTAATATTGTGAAAGTTATGCCTTTTTAACTATTGAGTGTAATTTGCTGTATTTAACAAAATTGTTTATTTTAAATTATATAAATAATATATTATTTGGTCATGTAATGTTGTAATTTATATTTATATGGGTAAAATAACATGTTATGTATATATTTTGGTTTTAAAACATTTTTCAAAGTGTAATTGACATTTTCCAATGTCAGTTGTATTCTGTTTATAATTCATAATTTCCAATTTCATTTAATTAAAGAAATTCTTTGTTTATTTTCTATTTTCTTAAGACTTTATTTTATTTCCATTTACACTTCATTTTGTTCAGAATTTATTTTATTTTACTTGACTTTTATTGGTTTAGAAGTAAAGTTATAATTTTTCTAAAACTAGTGATATTCTATTTGAAATTTTTAAGTCATATTTTGAATTTTTAAACAATTTCTTTATTCTTTTTCTATTTTCTCTAAATTTAATTATTTATTTCACTTTAGAAATGATAAATGAATTATTCATTTCAAAGTTTTGCTTTAGAATATTTTTTAAAATGAAGTAGAAAATTTTCCAAAGCCAATGATGATTTATTTGTAATTTTTTGAACCATGTTTTCAATTTTTAAGTAATTTCTTCTATTCTTTTTCCATTTTCTTTAAAATTAATTATTTAACTTTATTTTATATTACTTTGTTTCGGTTCTAAAGTCAAATTACTGATTTTATTTTGTTTTATTTGAATTAAAGAAAAAGGAAATATGAAAGAGTTTAAAATGCTTTAGAAACTGAAGTCTTTTCATCTCCTATGTCCTTTCAATTGCAACAACTCCTCATTTACTTCTTTTGGCTGTGTATTACTTTGTTTGGCCGTGTATTCCAGAGCTCATTCCTGCAAAAAAACATTTGTTCCTCATTCTATTCATGGCTTGCAAAATTTTTTTGGTAATGGCTACTTTTTCCTTCTTCTTCTCATTTTTCATGGTTTTTGCCTTGTTTCTTGGATTCTTTTGCACTTCCTCCTCCTCATATCCATGGCCACCACCTCCTACACATCCTCCCTACCATCATCACCAACTATACTCCAGGTCATGACCATGGCCGAACCCACCATGGTGACCAAACCCCACAAAAATGCAACCTAGGCCATAAAAATAATGTTGTGACCACTATTTGCATCGCCACTTCATTTTCCACCACCACCACCACCTTTGGCCGCCACCACCACCTCTGACCAGACCACCACACACCCCTCTAGCCTCTGACCTGACCCACACTCCACTGTCCGACCCCAAACATTCCATAGCGGAGCCTCTTTGTTGAACCAAAACTCCTTTTTTTTGCCTAAAACCTCTTCACCTTCCTATGTTGTAACTTCCTCCACTTGTTCTACCCTTTATGCCATACATTCCTATGTTCAAACCTGAGCCAAATTCATGCCAAACCTGAGCCAAAACATCCCCTAGGCTATGCAAGCAAATGTAGAAAGCAAGGCAAAAGTCGTTGCATTCATATTTGTTTTTATTCCAAAGTTATATCATTTCAAGGTTGCATTGAAATTTATAATTTGTTTGATTTTGTTTGGGGTTGTAACACAAGATCTATAGCTTGGATCTCGCTCTCCACTCAAATTCTAGTCTTGTCATCGTGCTTTTGATTCCGTTGTGTCATTTGTATTGCAATCTCCAGCCATAGAGGTGAGTAAATCTCACCTTACATTTTATACTTATGCAAATGTGAATTGACAACAATTGAATGTGTAGTACTTTTATGTTATGCTATAACTGCCTGTGATTATTTATGTATGATGTTAAACCTGTAAACTACATGTCATATCATTTGTTACTGTTATATAACGCTATTCTGTTTATATATATCAGTTTATCACACTGCAAGTTCCCTGTAGAATAGAATCACTATGGGTTGAAATGATACATACCCGAACGGACTTTAGAATAGGGAAAAATCGTTATGGGCTGAAATGATAGGACTGAACGATATTTATTTATTTCATTTAACTTGGGATTGCGGGTTTGAAATGATAAAACCCGGATTTTTCCTTTGTAAATTTCGGATTGAAATGATATATTATTCGTATCATTTGACTTAGGTTAGAAAATTTATATACAGACCCGTGGTTAATATATATATATTTTCTTGAAATTATAAAATATGTTAAAAATGTAAATATTATGATAATTTGATTTTTTATTTGAATTTAAAATGATTTTTTAAAGTGTTATTGATTTTTCTATAAATTAAAAATTGTCAAATAAATAAATGTTTAAAAGTTGAAATTTGAAGTATAACTTAACTTGGAAAATGTGAAAGTGTTTTAAAAAGAAAAGTTAAGTTAAGAAAATAAAATGGAATTTAAATAAAATTATGAAATGGTAAACTTAATTAAAATGTTATAAATTTTACATTTATTTTATAAGTTAATTATTAAAGGTTTGATAATTGTTTGTGAAACTTTCACTTTGTAAAATCATAAATTAAGGGTTATTTGAATGATTGTTTTTAAAGTAAGAAAATATGATTTTTATAAGTTAAAATGGATTTAAATAAATTTTAATTGTTAATGAAATTGTAGTGAAAGTTTGGAATTTAAATTGACAGCATTCCTGAAATGCTATCATTTCTAAAGTTAAAGATATTACAACATTTTGTAAATGCTGTAATTGATATATATGTAAATAACTAAAATGAACTAAGTGCTGTAGTTGCTGAATTTAACTAAAGTTTTATTTGAAATCTAAACCTATTACAGCATCTAAATGCTGTCTTTTGCTAATTGAATTATTTTTAAACATAACTTTCCATAGCATTTTATAAATGCTGCAAAAGTTGAAATTTCACTGTTTTAATAAATTTTGAATAAATGAATTTTGAAATGGTAAAATTTTGAGAATTGAATATTGACTATTAAATATAATAACTTCATTTTTAAATGATTTAAATGGAATATTTTGATTTGAAATATTTTGATATTTTGAAATGGATTTGAAATGATATTTGATTTCGAAGTATAAAATACCATTTTGGAATTTTAACCACGGGATGTAATTTAATTTATGGTTTGACTGATCCTTAGAGGATGGGCGATCCCAAGCATCCTTTATGTTATTATGCATTGGTATTACAGTTCACTTGAGTTGGTTTACATTGTATACGTATATATGTCCTGACTCGAGTGTTTTGTGTTTTACTTTACGCTCGGGTCAGCTTGAGAATCACAGCTTTGGAATTTATCTTCTGGAGCTAGAGATTTGCTGGAGCTTATCTGTCCATCTGTTATTTTTTATCTTCTAATCCAGTTATTTACTATTCGGTATTGTCTCTATATTATTGATTTATGTATCCTAACTTCTATTGTATCTATTTTGACTATGAGATTTTGTATATATTTTGAGAGTTTGTATATAGTAGCTTCATGAACTACTATGATATTTTATTTCCGCTGCGAGTTATTCTAATATTCTGTGTCTGTGATTCTGTATTTGATTTTATTTGCTCCAAATTTTTATTACAATATGTTATTTTGAATTATTCAAGTCATACATGTGTGGATTATTGTCGATTTGAATGGTCCAAAATAGTGGGTCGTTACATTTGGTATCGGAGCTTTGGTTTTGGGCAAACCTTAGCCTACGAAGCAAAAGCTCATTAGAGGTAGGGTAGAAATACCCTAGAGTGAGTGAAATCAATCTCAGAATCATTTCTTTGTGAGAGAACGTATTTTCAAAGTATAAAATGATTTTCAAATGATTTTCAAAGAATTTTCAAAGATTATTTGGTATAAATTTTCTTGCTTTGAAACTAAAATATTTCTTAAGCTTCATTTCTTTCGTATCCACCTTGTTAGTAATTTCTTTGATTAGGATCCTCTAAAATTTTGAACTTCTCTCTTGATTGATCTAGATCCATTATTGATAGGAATCAATTTTGGGTATGGCAAAATCAGTAGTTTGTTAGGTTGCTTTGAGTAAACTCTGTTGTATCTTTTGCTTAGCTGAAGTTGTCCAACTAAAGATATTTATGCTTCTGTTTTTGTATGTTATGAATTCGAGTCTTTCCAAATTTTGAATGGGAATTCTTTTGTATCGATATAGGTTATATATCTCTAATCTTGGTTTGGATTCTTATCGAATAAGATTCCTTTGAATTTTGGAACGCTCCCACTTGTTCTGAAATCCATTCCTGTCTCCCCTAATTGTACTCTTTTGATTTTTGGAGCATTCTGTAACCCCACTTTGAATGATCTTTATAATGTGGTGATTGCGCCAATCTTTGAATGATTTATAAAAGGGTGAAACTCCCTTATAATTGGCATTGATTCACCGGAGATTTATGTATCCTCGGTTTACGATGTTTTCTATCTTCTGCTATACCTGGATTCTATCTCTGGCGATCGAAGGTCGATTTGCCTTAGATTTTCGCATCGATTATTCCTAAAGTCACGGTTGACTGGTTAAGGTCGCCCACGATTTATTTGAGCTTATCCATCTTCTATTTGGTAATTTAATTACCTTATCTTCGTTTGAGCTTATCTTTGAGTCAGAATTCTATTTGATTAGAGTTCCTCTAAATTTGAATCTCTGTTTTGTTTTGAAATCCATCCTTGAATCATCCATTGGAAAATTTGTGGTTGATTGTCTTTTGAAAACTGTGTATTCATCGAAGTTGTTGTTTTGATAAGGATGACCATATTTATATATAAAAGTGAAATGTTTTCGATAAGGATTATACACCATTTTAAAATTGAGAATTTAAATTTTTGAATGGATTTGAAATTTTGAAATTTATATAAGAAATGGTTTCATATAGAATAATTTATAACTGAAGGTTTTGAATCTGAATTTGAGTGATTGGACTCCAGCATTTTTGAAACTGGTTTTAAGATTTGAAATAAAAATAATACGATTTGAAAGTATTTTCTGAATAAGAAATGTTTCAAATGATTTTAATGAGTTTAAAATGATTTCGAAGAATTTCAAAAGAAGTTTTCGAGATAATAGAAGTCCAGAACCCACTTATGTCGCTGGAAAATAATTTCGGTGATGAATGCATGCATCATCGACATCGATTTTCGAGTTTCTGAGTGGGGGAGAGGCCACTTCGGTAGCTTTGCTATGCGATTGATTTGTGAAACCAATTTTGATTTCAAATTACGAAGTGTGATGTGATATTTGAAAGATATATGTATATATATTTGAACAATTTGAAATGAGCCGGTGTTCAGTCCTTGAGTTTTGGATTTGATTTGATATAACCCTATTTTTGGAATTGATTTACTGATTTAATTGTGATTTCCAACTCTTGGATTGAAATATGATTTCTTCGACTATTTTGAAGGTTCGAGCACTTCCAAATCAAGGTTAACTTTTCAAAGCTAAGTAATTTTGAAAAGTATAAAGTATATAAGTTTGGTATTTATGTTTAAAATATGTAGTAATATGATTTAAATAAGTTGAAACTGTTTTGTTAAGTAAATGAATAAGGCTATTTTGAATTTTTTCTAATATGAAATTTAGATTTGAAATGTTTTGAGAAGAATTTGGTCTTCAAAATATTTTGAATAAAATTTAGTTTAAATGTTTAACTTAGTAACATCTTTATGAAACTATATATTTAAAAAGTTGGAATATATACATAAGTTGTACGTCAGCTGTTTTATTCGCATAATTAAATTGATCCAAGTTTGAGTACACAAGTTCGAGGTGAATTACACCATTTCGTGTTAGGATTTTTGTAACGACCACGACTTTCTCTCCATAGAAAGTCGTATCGCTAATAAGAAAGAAAGGGGTAGAAAATAGAAAAGAAGAGAAGAAAGAAAGAAACAACAACAACGATCTCACAGCGGAACGAATAAATTATATTAATAACATAAACTATTACATAGTATACAACACTTTACAGAGTTACACAGCATATACATCACTTACTAGACAGTTATAAACATCTGTCTAGACATTACAACTCAAATACAAGACAAGACACTATCACAGATATCAACACAGCGGAATACTATATCTACGAACGCCGAAGCCTCCTGCTCCATTGCTCCTCCAGAATATTCGTCAAAGCTAAACCTGAATCCCTTGGCTACTCGTAAAAATTTGAGTACCCAAGAGTTTATAAAACAGAAATAAACACTTGGGTCAGACATGGGTCTGGTGTGAGTAACAGGTTAAACTTGCTTAACTTCAAAACCTTTAGAAAGAAAAGGTATCACGTAAGACTCCCCACAAATAAACATGGGTAAGTTTTTACCTTACGCTAACCAAAACATTTGATAGGAAATCTGATTTTATTATAATAGGGTCTAGGGTTTTCAAGTAAAATATAGAAATAGCTGAAATGCTTACATCTCACATTCCAACATAGTTGGGCACAACTAATACGTACGGCACTTATTGGAGTTTGGATTCCATACAATGGCAGGGCTACTGGGGTACCGCCCGTCACAGTACGTGGCCTAAATCACCGTACCGAGGATCACTCCCAATCCCCTGCAACACAAGGTCGGAACATCCCTTACTGGATAATTCCCGCACAAGATACCTCACGGTTGGGATCAGCAACCGCACCACTAAGTCGAAAATAGAAAGGGACATCTAGACAGAGGTAACCTTGTCCTACTTGGGTGCTACCCACTAACCTTGCTGCACCTCCCCTGTTTTAGCCATTCCCGGTTTGTGAGGCTTGAGGTCACGATTACCTTAGAAAAGAACACATCACTTAGAATGCTCATCGTCCACCTGACGATGTTCTGAAAGCATTCAATCCATACAAGTTCGTTCCGGGTTCGAACGAAACCGAAGGCATTATCTCGTTACACTCGTTTTGGAATCACCCTCAGAGTTAACGACAATAACCCTTGCACTCTGAATCTTCATCTTCACTTGATTCACGACCTATCGTTAATTTGGATTGATGTGGTATTCGGGTCTCCAGACCTGGAAATCCAGTATACGGAAACCCGATCCCGGTCTCATCGAATCCAAAGCGTATCTTTTAAGGCCAAGTTGTTTTAAAGGTTAAAACAATTTAATTTATTATCTTTATACACAAAGAAAGATAATTCACAACAGATAATCAACATTATCAGATAATCCATACAATTCAACTAACATCCATATCATACAGCATATATCTCATCAGAGATATCAATCAATGTCAAGTATCCAATACTAACACCCATTCATAAGTAATGATTTATATCATCTTAAATTAATTTAAATTGAATTAAATTAATTACTTCATTTTATAAATCCATCTTACTTAACCATTAATTAATTACAATCAATTAATTAATTATCCTCTAATAATTCATTTCAATTAATCATCTTTGATTAATTATCTTTTAATTACATCCAAGTAATTTATCCTCAATTAATTACTTAAATTAATTATTCTTAACCACTTATAGTAATTAACCTTTAATTACTTCATTAATTAATTAACTAAAATTAATTAAGTTAATCAACTAAAATTAATTACATTAATTCTTAATTAATCACTTAATTAATCAATCTTAATTACATCATTAATTATATTAATTAATGATCCTTAATTACAAATTAATTATTAATTACTTAAATTAAATTAATTACATTAAGTAATTAACCTTTAATTAAACAACATTTATTAATCACCTTGATTAGTCTTCAATCAGTAATTAACTACCCTTAATTACTTTCATTAACTAAATTAATTACTTCCTTAATACATAAACAATCAATTAATTACTTCAAGTAATTATCTATTATTTACTTCCTAAATAATCATACCTTAATAATTACATTAATTAATTATTATCAAATCATCTCATGATTATTCTAAATTAATTAAACTTAATTAATTAACTTAAACTAAATCAAATTAACTTCAATTAATTACAATAAGTAATTAATTCTTAATTACTTCCATTAAGTAATTCATTTAAAACAAATTCTATAATTGATTATCTTTAAATTAATTAATCTAATTAATTATTAAAATTAATCACATTAATTAATTATTTAATAATCCATAGTTAATGACCTTCATTAACAATTATTTAATTACTTTTCTTAAGTAATTTACTTATATTAATTATTATTAATAAATAAATCTTTATAACCAATTAATTAAACTTTAATTATTTAATTAATTAAATGTTAACCATAACTTAATTAATCTTTAATTACTTTATTAATTAATTCCTAATCATTAATTAATATTCTAATTTATAATCCTTAATTATAAATTAATTATTCTAATTAATTTATCTTACCCATTAATTAAAATCAAATCCTATTTAATTAATGAATCTTAATTACAAGTTAATTATTCTAAAAATAATTAATCTTAAACTTTTAAGATTAAACCTTTAATTACTTTTAAGTAATTATTTATTTCATTAATTTATTAGATAAATTAATTATTCATTTAATTACCCTAATAATTAAATGCATAAAAATCATTGACTTATAATTTAACTTCAACAAGTTTTAAAAATCAATTTAAAACTTTTAAATGATAAATAATATTTTTCTTATAAAAGAAATTTTACAAGATTTAAACAAATCCCTTTTTAATTTCAAAACTTTTAAATTTACCTTACATTTAAACTTATTTAAAACATTTAAATTCATAAAACTATTTATATCCAAATCTAAAATCCAACTAAACTTGACTCCATAAAATAAAGCTTTGATTTCAATTTCTATCTTTATATTGCTTCACAATTTAAATTTAGTTTAAATTTTAAACTGACAGGTATAAAAACCTGGCAACACTAAAAGTACTCGAGACCACTCAAAAACACTCCGAGTCGAATCCTAAACACTTCGAGTCTCACACGAACAAAACTCGAGAAACTCGAGTAGCCTTCCCCTGCTTTAAACCCAGACTTCACCCAGATATTCACGATCGCGTGCACGTGCACCGGAGATGCAGTCGCCTCCGACCATCGCCGAGTATCCCCACATGCCGACGTTCATCCACGAACCAGAAAACGACCATCCAATCTTCGATCAAAAAGCGAAATCGAAATCGAGAATGTGAGCACCAAAAACTGGAACACAGACTATTCTTCCAAAACCTGGCAACACTCCTCGTCTTCGAAATCCCGACCACCAGACATTCTGAAACTCCGGCCATGTCCTCGTCATCGACCAAGCTTCCCTCTCTCAAAACCCTAATACACTCGATCCACTACAGAACCCGTTTTGATTATTTTATCTAGACTGGTTCAAACTAGGGTTAAAATCTTTAATCCTCAATTCCTATTGCATCAATACTTTAATTCAATTTCCAGTAATTTTCCCTACATCTTTGATCACTCCATTACTACCAGAAACAATGTTGGTCAATCCAACCTCCTAGATCAACAGTTCTAACCCAAAATTCATTTATAGTTAAAACCAGAACTGCTCTTTTAATTCTAAACTAAAAACTATGATATTAATGTTAAAAATCATGTTATAGCTTATATATTCCATATATAATCCTGAATCTATAAATTACCCAGTTTGAATTTTTACATTTTATAACATGCACTGTTATTTTAGTTTACAGAGGCACTCAGGTTAAAGTTTTGACTTAATTAAACCTTTTAAACTTTAGTTTATTACAAATCAATCATATTTTGTTTGTAAATTAAGTCATTACAAAAACTAGATCTAGAGGTAAGAGATTTTAAAGGATATTCTTAAGTCTGGGCAACAAACAGAACAGGGTTCAAAGATAACAGATATGCACACATAACTATTCATCCATGTATACATAGAAATTCACGTATATAATCATACATCAATACATAGATATGTAGGACCACCTATAAATATTCACATGCAACCATCTTTCCTAATTTAAACCTTAAAAATAGAATGTTACTCACCTTAACAAAGATGAACAGAGGCCTATTTTATTGAAAAGCTTTTGAAACTGTTTTGCTTAAAACTGGAATGCCTCACTTGATTTAATAACTGGAGTTGTTGGAGCTTTAGATTGATTAAACTACATGCATGCAACTACCAGTGGTTGAAAATTGAATGTAGACAGTTTGAAATGCTTCCAGAGTTGAATAGAATGCAGCAGGGCTTTTTGAGATGATTCCAGATTGAAGAAAATGGAGGCAGGTAGACCTTTGAATATGATGCAGAGATGAAAGAAAGTGTTGCAGATTCAAAGAGTGTTTGCAAGGCCTTTTATTTCAGATCTGTAACTTGGTTATAGACTTTGATTTTGATAATTCTCTGGTTTGAGGAATGTTACAGATCTTTGATTTGGTTTGAGGCATTTGATTCTCGGATTTCAGTTTTGCAATTTAGAGAAAGAGTTTGAGAAGGGTTACTGAATATTTCCAGATTTGTATTAGAGAATTTACATTTGAGTTTCTCTTGTTTTGGAAAGGAGGAAAGAATGAAGTGAATGAAATGTATATGTTTATATAAGTACATTTTGATTTTTATAAAAATAAAAGAAAATGAAAATAATTAAGGACACTTGTCCTATACATTTATTACTTAAATTACACATGTTTTACAAAGGCTTTAGATAAATGACACTTGTCTTTTAAGTATTTATCTTATTTTTATTTAGTTTAAAAGTATATAAAAACCTTTTCTTATTTATTAAAATACTTATCTATATATATAACTTTTAAAAGAACAAAACTAATTTATATTTATAAATAAAAGTTTATACAAATATTCTAAAATTCCAAAACAATTTAAATATTTATCCTTTTGAATTTCAAAGCTTAAATTCAAATTGAAATAAAATTAAATCCTAAGATTCAATTTAAAAAGTCAAGTTATATATATATATGTATATACACAACTACTTATCAATTTAAAAATAACAATTCCATAGTCTTTAAAATTCATACATATTAAAAATAATACATTATACTTATTATTGAAAATAACATATTTTATAATTTAAACAAGAGATTATATAAGAGATCATATTATCAAGAAATATTTAAAAAGAAATAAAACAAACCATTTTTGTAAATCTTATTTATTTAAACTTAAGTTAAAATATATCTTAACAAATTTAAACATTTATCCAAAGTATATTTAAAACTAAAATATTATTTATTTAAATAACTTTGAAAAGTCCAGATTAAATTAAATCTAAATTTCCAATTTACCAAAGCTTCTATTTACAATATATATAAAAAAATATATATATTCAAAATAGAAAATATCTTATTAACTTTTAAAAGATAAAATTACCAATTAATACTAATTTAATCAGATTATTAAATTAAATTCAAATCTTATTATCAAAGATTATCCATATCAATTTAATTATTCAACAGATTATTAAATTGATATTGTTAAAATTTCCGGAATATTACATTCTTCCCCCCTTAAAATAATTTCGTCCCCGAAATTTAAACAAAGGTAATTTAATAATCTTATTAAAGATTTTAATTTAAAACATAAGCATATACTATCATCCATATGCTAACAACCATAGCAACCAAATCATCCAATCAAACAATTTAACTATCTAGACTAAATTCTAGATAAAATTCCTCGAGTTTCCCCAAGTATATATATATACCGGAACACTCGCTCTACAAACAATCTAAACTACTAAGCTATAGATCTCCTACTCATCTAGATCTACAGAACTAAACAGAATATCAGACTACAGACGAGTCTGATTCAACAATCAAACCTCCAGAACTGCAGATTCCAAAACCAAAGATAGATCAAACACGTACTCCCTCAGAGATATGTAAAACACAATGAATTCCAGTTATCCAAACTGACAATTCAATTCAGAAATCCAAATACTTATCCAAATCAGAATACAGAAGAGATCCAAAACACAGCTCTACTCCACAATTATCAGTAGATTCCAAACTTATTTCTCCCATCCAGAGATACACTCCAAACTGCTTTCGCTGCTCAACTCTGATCTGAGGTAGAACACAAGCACAGACTGGACAACTCACTTCTAGAAATAAGGTTCACTGATCCATAAATAAAACTCAGATACTCCATCAACTTGAGCTGTTTCACCAACTCCATCTCCAGGAAACATCCTTCCACTAGACTGAACCACCGGTATCACTCCTGGAATCCAGTCGATAAGAAAACTCAACCTTCAGATGCGGACAACTCCTGACTTCTCTGAAGACATCCAGAAAAATTCTGACAACCCAAGAGAACACTCAGACAATCGCAAGTCGCTTTTGCGATCAACCCATCCTAATTCCAAACAGACTGTTCTCTCTTTACCAATCAGAACAGCTTACACTTATTTATCCAATTTATCGAAGAAATGGATCCACTCTGCTGCTTCTGATCTTCACTTCCAGAAAAACTGCTCAGCAGAAAACTTTCCTGCCAACGCGCAGAATACTCCGAATTGCACTGCTGCCACATATGCCAAAGATTCCCAAATCAAAGCTCTTCGAGAAACTCGAACCTCAAACAAAACAGAAACACCATGCTGAACTCAGCCACAACACCGAAGCAGATACACTTCCTTAAGCTTGTTCCAAAGAAAACATCTTCGGGAACATCCATCGTCACTGTATCTCATCATACAGCTACTATTACCTGAGGTATCAAGGTACCATCACTCACTTCTGTTCAACCGACAGATCCAACTTTACTCATCCAAACTTCAAAGATAAACTCCGAACCATTACAGTTTTCTTCGGAGATCGATGAAATCCTTCACCACAGCAAAGCTTACTCGAGACGGTATTGGGTCTACAGTCTCGACAGATACACTTCCAACCTCAACATTCAAACTCCAACCATTGGTAGTCGTGTTACACACACTACCGCCCTATCTACCTTTATATCCTATATTGGAAAACCTGTACGGGTAACCCAACAAATAGGTAGAATAGATATATATATTAAAAATGATACTTTTTATATAGAAATTATTTCTGGGTAAAATTATTTCATTTACCTCTTTAAAACAATATTGTGTCCGTTGGCCTGGTTCAAGTGTTTAGAGATCCCTATCAATAACGTTAGCTACTCGTATTGACCAGAATCCATATACCACTCAACCGATCAATTAACACAATATAAAATCTTTTTTATATAACTAACAATTACGCGCTCTCAAGATAGACACCACTTCAGAGCCTAGGTATTCACTCAACCTACCGCTCTGATACCACTGTAACGACCACGACTTTCTCTCCATAGAAAGTCGTATCGCTAATAAGAAAGAAAGGGGTAGAAAATAGAAAAGAAGAGAAGAAAGAAAGAAACAACAACAACGATCTCACAGTGGAACGAATAAATTATATTAATAACATAAACTATTACATAGTATACAACACTTTACAGAGTTACACAGCATATACATCACTTACTAGACAGTTATAAACATCTGTCTAGACATTACAACTCAAATACAAGACAAGACACTATCACAGATATCAACACAGCGGAATACTATATCTACGAACGCCGAAGCCTCCTGCTCCATTGCTCCTCCAGAATATTCGTCAAAGCTAAACCTGAATCCCTTGGCTACTCGTAAAAATTTCAGTACCCAAGAGTTTATAAAACAGAAATAAACACTTGGGTCAGACATGGGTCTGATGTGAGTAACAGGTTAAACTTGCTTAACTTCAAAACCTTTAGAAAGAAAAGGTATCACGTAAGACTCCCCACAAATAAACATGGGTAAGTTTTTACCTTACGCTAACCAAAACATTTGATAGGAAATCTGATTTTATTATAATAGGGTCTAGGGTTTTCAAGTAAAATATAGAAATAGCTGAAATGCTTACATCTCACATTCCAACATAGTTGGGCACAACTAATACGTACGGCACTTATTGGAGTTTGGATTCCATACAATGGCAGGGCTACTGGGGTACCGCCCGTCACAGTACGTGGCCTAAATCACCGTACCGAGGATCACTCCCAATCCCCTGCAACACAAGGTCGGAACATCCCTTACTGGATAATTCCCGCACAAGATACCTCACGGTTGGGATCAGCAACCGCACCACTAAGTCGAAAATAGAAAGGGACATCTAGACAGAGGTAACCTTGTCCTACTTGGGTGCTACCCACTAACCTTGCTGCACCTCCCCTGTTTTAGCCATTCCCGGTTTGTGAGGCTTGAGGTCACGATTACCTTAGAAAAGAACACATCACTTAGAATGCTCATCGTCCACCTGACGATGTTCTGAAAGCATTCAATCCATACAAGTTCGTTCCGGGTTCGAACGAAACCGAAGGCATTATCTCGTTACACTCGTTTTGGAATCACCCTCAGAGTTAACGACAATAACCCTTGCACTCTGAATCTTCATCTTCACTTGATTCACGACCTATCGTTAATTTGGATTGATGTGGTATTCGGGTCTCCAGACCTGGAAATCCGGTATACGGAAACCCGATCCCGGTCTCATCGAATCCAAAGCGTATCTTTTAAGGCCAAGTTGTTTTAAAGGTTAAAACAATTTAATTTATTATCTTTATACACAAAGAAAGATAATTCACAACAAATAATCAACATTATCAGATAATCCATACAATTCAACTAACATCCATATCATACAGCATATATCTCATCAGAGATATCAATCAATGTCAAGTATCCAATACTAACACCCATTCATAAGTAATGATTTATATCATCTTAAATAAATTTAAATTGAATTAAATTAATTACTTCATTTTATAAATCCATCTTACTTAACCATTAATTAATTACAATCAATTAATTAATTATCCTCTAATAATTCATTTCAATTAATCATCTTTGATTAATTATCTTTTAATTACATCCAAGTAATTTATCCTCAATTAATTACTTAAATTAATTATTCTTAACCACTTATAGTAATTAACCGTTAATTACTTCATTAATTAATTAACTAAAATTAATTAAGTTAATCAACTAAAATTAATTACATTAATTCTTAATTAATCACTTAATTAATCAATCTTAATTACATCATTAATTATATTAATTAATGATCCTTAATTACAAATTAATTATTAATTACTTAAATTAAATTAATTACATTAAGTAATTAACCTTTAATTAAACAACATTTATTAATCACCTTGATTAGTCTTCAATCAGTAATTAACTACCCTTAATTACTTTCATTAACTAAATTAATTACTTCCTTAATACATAAACAATCAATTAATTACTTCAAGTAATTATCTATTATTTACTTCCTAAATAATCATACCTTAATAATTACATTAATTAATTATTATCAAATCATCTCATGATTATTCTAAATTAATTAAACTTAATTAATTAACTTAAACTAAATCAAATTAACTTCAATTAATTACAATAAGTAATTAATTCTTAATTACTTCCATTAAGTAATTCATTTAAAACAAATTCTATAATTGATTATCTTTAAATTAATTAATCTAATTAATTATTAAAATTAATCACATTAATTAATTATTTAATAATCCATAGTTAATGACCTTCATTAACAATTATTTAATTACTTTTCTTAAGTAATTTACTTATATTAATTATTATTAATAAATAAATCTTTATAACCAATTAATTAAACTTTAATTATTTAATTAATTAAATGTTAACCATAACTTAATTAATCTTTAATTACTTTATTAATTAATTCCTAATCATTAATTAATATTCTAATTTATAATCCTTAATTATAAATTAATTATTCTAATTAATTTATCTTACCCATTAATTAAAATCAAATCCTATTTAATTAATGAATCTTAATTACAAGTTAATTATTCTAAAAATAATTAATCTTAAACTTTTAAGATTAAACCTTTAATTACTTTTAAGTAATTATTTATTTCATTAATTTATTAGATAAATTAATTATTCATTTAATTACCCTAATAATTAAATGCATAAAAATCATTGACTTATAATTTAACTTCAACAAGTTTTAAAAATCAATTTAAAACTTTTAAATGATAAATAATATTTTTCTTATAAAAGAAATTTTACAAGATTTAAACAAATCCCTTTTTAATTTCAAAACTTTTAAATTTACCTTACATTTAAACTTATTTAAAACATTTAAATTCATAAAACTATTTATATCCAAATCTAAAATCCAACTAAACTTGACTCCATAAAATAAAGCTTTGATTTCAATTTCTATCTTTATATTGCTTCACAATTTAAATTTAGTTTAAATTTTAAACTGACAGGTATAAAAACCTGGCAACACTAAAAGTACTCGAGACCACTCAAAAACACTCCGAGTCGAATCCTAAACACTTCGAGTCTCACACGAACAAAACTCGAGAAACTCGAGTAGCCTTCCCCTGCTTTAAACCCAGACTTCACCCAGATATTCACGATCGCGTGCACGTGCACCGGAGATGCAGTCGCCTCCGACCATCGCCGAGTATCCCCACATGCCGACGTTCATCCACGAACCAGAAAAAGACCATCCAATCTTCGATCAAAAAGCGAAATCGAAATCGAGAATGTGAGCACCAAAAACTGGAACACAGACTATTCTTCCAAAACCTGGCAACACTCCTCGTCTTCGAAATCCCGACCACCAGACATTCTGAAACTCCGGCCATGTCCTCGTCATCGACCAAGCTTCCCTCTCTCAAAACCCTAATACACTCGATCCACTACAGAACCCGTTTTGATTATTTTATCTAGACTGGTTCAAACTAGGGTTAAAATCTTTAATCCTCAATTCCTATTGCATCAATACTTTAATTCAATTTCCAGTAATTTTCCCTACATCTTTGATCACTCCATTACTACCAGAAACAATGTTGGTCAATCCAACCTCCTAGATCAACAGTTCTAACCCAAAATTCATTTATAGTTAAAACCAGAACTGCTCTTTTAATTCTAAACTAAAAACTATGATATTAATGTTAAAAATCATGTTATAGCTTATATATTCCATATATAATCCTGAATCTATAAATTACCCAGTTTGAATTTTTACATTTTATAACATGCACTGTTATTTTAGTTTACAGAGGCACTCAGGTTAAAGTTTTGACTTAATTAAACCTTTTAAACTTTAGTTTATTACAAATCAATCATATTTTGTTTGTAAATTAAGTCATTACAAAAACTAGATCCAGAGGTAAGAGATTTTAAAGGAAATTCTTAAGTCTGGGCAACAAACAGAACAGGGTTCAAAGATAACAGATATGCACACATAACTATTCATCCATGTATACATAGAAATTCACGTATATAATCATACATCAATACATAGATATGTAGGACCACCTATAAATATTCACATGCAACCATCTTTCCTAATTTAAACCTTAAAAATAGAATGTTACTCACCTTAACAAAGATGAACAGAGGCCTATTTTATTGAAAAGCTTTTGAAACTGTTTTGCTTAAAACTGGAATGCCTCACTTGATTTAATAACTGGAGTTGTTGGAGCTTTAGATTGATTAAACTACATGCATGCAACTACCAGTGGTTGAAAATTGAATGTAGACAGTTTGAAATGCTTCCAGAGTTGAATAGAATGCAGCAGGGCTTTTTGAGATGATTCCAGATTGAAGAAAATGGAGGCAGGTAGACCTTTGAATATGATGCAGAGATGAAAGAAAGTGTTGCAGATTCAAAGAGTGTTTGCAAGGCCTTTTATTTCAGATCTGTAACTTGGTTACAAACTTTGATTTTGATAATTCTCTGGTTTGAGGAATGTTACAGATCTTTGATTTGGTTTGAGGCATTTGATTCTCGGATTTCAGTTTTGCAATTTAGAGAAAGAGTTTGAGAAGGGTTACTGAATATTTCCAGATTTGTATTAGAGAATTTACATTTGAGTTTCTCTTGTTTTGGAAAGGAGGAAAGAATGAAGTGAATGAAATGTATATGTTTATATAAGTACATTTTGATTTTTATAAAAATAAAAGAAAATGAAAATAATTAAGGACACTTGTCCTATACATTTATTACTTAAATTACACATGTTTTACAAAGGCTTTAGATAAATGACACTTGTCTTTTAAGTATTTATCTTATTTTTATTTAGTTTAAAAGTATATAAAAACCTTTTCTTATTTATTAAAATACTTATCTATATATATATAACTTTTAAAAGAACAAAACTAATTTATATTTATAAATAAAAGTTTATACAAATATTCTAAAATTCCAAAACAATTTAAATATTTATCCTTTTGAATTTCAAAGCTTAAATTCAAATTGAAATAAAATTAAATCCTAAGATTCAATTTAAAAAGTCAAGTTATATATATATATATGTATATACACAACTACTTATCAATTTAAAAATAACAATTCCATAGTCTTTAAAATTCATACATATTAAAAATAATACATTATACTTATTATTTGAAAATAACATATTTTATAATTTAAACAAGAGATTATATAAGAGATCATATTATCAAGAAATATTTAAAAAGAAATAAAACAAACCATTTTTGTAAATCTTATTTATTTAAACTTAAGTTAAAATATATCTTAACAAATTTAAACATTTATCCAAAGTATATTTAAAACTAAAATATTATTTATTTAAATAACTTTGAAAAGTCCAGATTAAATTAAATCTAAATTTCCAATTTACCAAAGCTTCTATTTACTATATATATAAAAAAAAATATATATTCAAAATAGAAAATATCTTATTAACTTTTAAAAGATAAAATTACCAATTAATACTAATTTAATCAGATTATTAAATTAAATTCAAATCTTATTATCAAAGATTATCCATATCAATTTAATTATTCAACAGATTATTAAATTGATATTGTTAAAATTTCCGGGATATTACAATTTTTCATTTGATTCTTGATGGCGAATATTTGATATGGATTTTGGGCTTGATCCTAGAATTCTCTATCATAGTATATGGCTATGTAAGGAGACTGATGGTTTCTAGTCGAGAAACCATATCAAAATCCGCATTAGGGAAGTCGAATGGACAATACTAGTTCGAAAGCGAACTTGTGTGATCGAGCGAGCGGTCGAATGTGATTTTGCGAAATGATGACATATGTACATCTTATATTCTAATATCATTGATATACTTGACGCTGAAATTGGAAGTTGTTGGGTTGGATATCTTTGTAATTTAATTGGAATTTTTCTTTTATGCAAAACTACTATCAATTTAAAACTATTTTCCAAAAAAAACTATTTTATATACAAAACTATTTTTTTTCAAAACTATTTTCTATGCACACTATTTTACAAACTATTTTATATACAAAACTATTCTAAATTAAAAATCTTTTATAAAGCAAAGATGTTCAATCCCATATGACTCTTCATGCAGCGAAATTGATTTTTGAAAAATTTTGATCCTTATATAAGATGGACTTTATGTAAATATAAGATGATGTTGAAAACCATTGATGTTGGAAATAAATTGTCTGACTTAAATTATATTGATTTGGAAATTTGGATTTATTTTCTAAATTTATTATTTTGGAAACTTTGGAACTGAAGATATTTAATTTGAGAAGAAATAATTTGGTGGAATTGTATATGATTTTGAAACTGAACTGATATTGAAACAAATTGAAATTTGAGAACCTTGTGTTACTAAATACTTGATTTGGGAGTTATCGAAATTATATAAAAGTTTGGTTTGTATAAGTATGATGTTGATTCGAAAACTATGGATTTGAAAAGGTACTCGATTTGAAAAGTGAAATCTTATATAATTGAAGTCTATATAAGTGTGATTTGTTATACTATTGATTTTGGAAGTATTTGATTTGAAAATGAAATCTTATATATAATGGACTTTATATAAGTACGATATTTGAAAGTGATTTGAAAAGGTACTATATGATACATATTTTCGAAGTAAAGATATGGAAAGTGCCTTCTGCTTGATATTTGCTTTGTGGCCACATTGTGGATTCATTCTATCGATATTTCTCTGATTTTTGGTTTTCCGGATATGATACTCGAGTGTCCATCGAATTCCAAGGCGTTACCCATGGTCTTACGAGCGCGACTGCATAGCGTAATTCACCTGGCCGGATGGCCCAGGGGTATGGATGTTTCCTGGAGGATTCAGGCGTAACCATTGTCTATCCTGTGATCTATGTAGGTCGTATTAATAGCGAAATCTGCAGGGCTGAGAAAGCTTACGGATACAGATGTTTCTTGGGGGATTCAGGCGTAACCATTGTGTATCTACGGTCTACTAGTCATCATGGTGCAATTCGCAGGGCTGAGAAAGCTTACAGATACGGATGTTTCCTGGGGGATCCAGGCGTAACCTTTGTGTATCTGCGATCCATGGTTAGACAAAGGTTTTGTTTGTTTTTTTGTTTGGATTGTACTTTCCATATATGTTTTTAAAAGTTTTCCAGTATTTTCACTAGGTGTTGAAACAAGTAT
Organism: Allium fistulosum; assembly: GCA_030737815.1. Classification (NCBI taxonomy): domain Eukaryota; kingdom Viridiplantae; phylum Streptophyta; class Magnoliopsida; order Asparagales; family Amaryllidaceae; genus Allium; species Allium fistulosum. The sequence continues at coordinate 1,182,485,578 of CM060904.1, read as the reverse complement.
ACTAAGTACCTGGAGAATTCTAGCTTTGCGCCTGATCAACGCACTGCCAGAGTCTGCAGGAACGAGGATAAACTTATTAAGACATCGAGTTATAAAAGTATTTTGATAAAATATTATATAAAGGATACTTTGATCAGTTATTTCCTTTCTAAAAGATTTTAAAGTGTTTTAAATATTGTTTACCTCTTTAACCAACAATTTTAATTAATGGCTCATCCTTGTCTTTCCTCCTATTTTCCCTTCTAGCTATTCCTATTCTTCTATCTTCTTCCTTTTCGGGGACGAAAAGTTTTGAGTGGGGGAGAGTGTAACAACCCTGTATTTTGTGATTATTTTAATCGTATATTTTAATTATTTTTAATTGAATTTCCTGATTTGAAAACTTTATTTTATTTATTAAAATGAATAAATTTTGTTATTTTAAATATAAATTTTGATTTTGATGTGAATTAGAATTCCAAACATGACAAATAGAATATTTTCCAGAAAAGTGAATTTTGATCAATATGGTCAAACTTTGACTTTTAAATTTAAATTTGAAAGTTTTAAAGTTTGAATTTTATCTTTTATTATGAAAGTAAATAAAATTTTAAGAATAATGCTTTTCATTTCGTTAAAATCTGATTAATATTGTGAAAGTTAAGCCTTTTTAACTATTGAGTGTAATTTACTGTATTTAACAAAATTGTTTATTTTAAATTATATAAATAATATTTTATTTGGTCATGTAATGTTCTAATTTATATTTATATGGGTAAAATAACATGTTATGTATATATTTTGGTTTTAAAACATTTTTCAAAGTGTAATTGACATTTTCCAATGTCAGTTGTATTCTATTTATAATTCCTAATTTCCAGTTTCATTTAATTAAAGAAATTCTTTGTTTATTTTCTATTTTCTTAAGACTTTATTTTATTTCCATTTACACTTCATTTTGTTCAGCATTTATTTTATTTTACTTGACTTTTATTGGTTTAGAAGTAAAGTTATAATTTTTCTAAAACTAGTGATATTCTATTTGAAATTTTTAAGTCCTATTTTGAATTTTTAAACAATTTCTTTATTCTTTTTCTATTTTCACTAAATTTAATTATTTATTTCACTTTAGAAATGATAAATGAATTATTTATTTCAAAGTTTTGCTTTAGAATATTTTTTAAAATGAAGTACAAAATTTTCCAAAGCCAATGATGATTTATTTGTAATTTTTTGAATCCTGTTATCAATTTTTAAGTAATTTCTTATATTCTTTTTCCATTTTATTTAAAATTAATTATTTAACTTTATTTTATATTACTTTGTTTCGGTTCTAAAGTCAAATTACTGATTTTATTTTGTTTTATTTGAATTAAAGAAAAAGGAAATATGAAAGAGTTTAAAATGCTTTAGAAACTGAAGTCTTTTCATCTCCTATGTCCTTTCAATTGCCACAACTCCTCATTTACTTCTTTTGGCTGTGTATTACTTTGTTTGGCCGTGTATTCCAGTGCTCATTCCTAAAAAAAAATATTTGTTCCTCATTCTATTCATGGCTTGCAAAATTTTTTTGGTAATGGCTATTTTTCCTTCTTCTTCTTCTTCTCATTTTTCATGGTTTTTGCCTTGTTTCTTGGATTCTTTTGCACTTCCTCCTCCTCATATCCACGGCCACCACCTCCTAAATCTCTTCCCTGCCATCATCACCAACTATACTCCAGGTCATGACCATGGCCTAAGCCACCATGGTGACCAAACCCCTCAAAAATGCAACCTAGGCCTTAAAAATAATGTTGTGACCACTATTTGCATCACCACTTCATTTTCCACCACCACCACCACCTTTGGCCGCCACCACCACCTCTGACCAGACCACCACACACCCCTCTAGCCTTTGACCTGACCCACACTCCACTGGCCGACCCCAAACACCCCACGGCGGAGCCTCTTTGTTGAACCAAAACTCCTCTTTGTTGCCTAAAACCTCTTCACCTTCCTATGTTGTAGCTTCCTCCACTTGTTCTACCCTTTATGCCATACATTCCTATGTTCAAACCTGAGCCAAAGTCATGCCAAACCTGAGCCAAAACATCCCCTAGGCTGTGCAAGCAAATGTAGAAAGCAAGGCAAAAGTCGTTGCATTCATATTTGTTTTTATTCCAAAGTTATATCATTTCAAGGTTGCATTGAAATTTATAATTTGTTTGGTTTTGTTTTGGGTTGTAACACAAGATCTATAGCTTGGATCTCGCTCTCCACTCAAATTCTAGTCTTGTCATCGTGCTTTTGATTCCGTTGTGTCATTTGTATTGCAATCTCCAGCCATAAAGGTGAGTAAATCTCACCTGACATTTTATACTTATGCAAATGTGAATTGACAACAATTGAATATGTAGTACTATTATGTTATGCTATAACTGCCTGTGATTATTTATGTTTGATGTTAAACCTGTAAATTACATGTCATATCATCTATTACTGTTATATAACGCTATTCTGTTTATTTATATCAGTTTATCACACTGCAAGTTCCCTGTAGAATAGAATCACTATGGGTTGAAATGATACATACCCGAACGGACTTTAGAATAGGGAAAAATAGTTATGAGCTGAAATGATAGGCCTGAACGATATTTATTTATTTCATTTAACTTGGGATTGCGGGTTTGAAATGATAAAAGCCGGATTTTTCCTTTGTAAATTTCGGATTGAAATGATATATTATTCGTATCATTTGACTTAGGTTAGAAAATTTATATACAGACCCGTGGTTAATATATATATTTTCTTGAAATTATAAAATATGTTAAAAATGTAAATATTATGATAATTTGATTTTTTATTTGAATTTAAAATGATTTTTTAAAGTGTTATTGATTTTTCTATAAATTAAAAATTGTCAAATAAGTAAATGTTTAAAAGTTGAAATTTGAAGTATAACTTAACTTGGAAAATGTGAAAGTGTTTTAAAAATAAAAGTTAAGTTAAGAAAATAAAATGGAATTTAAATAAAATTATGAAATGGTAAACTTAATTAAAATGTTAAGTAATTGAAATGTTATAAATTTTACATTTATTTTATAAGTGAATTATTAAAGGTTTGATAATTGTTTGTGAAACTTTCACTTTGTAAAATCATAAATTAAGGGTTATTTGAATGATTGTTTTTAAAGTAAGAAAATATGATTTTTATAAGTTAAAATGGATTTAAATAAATTTTAATTGTTAATGAAATTGTAGTGAAAGTTTGGGATTTAAATTGACAGCATTCCTGAAATGCTATCATTTCTAAAGTTAAAATATTACAACATTTTGTAAATGCTGTAATTGATATAAATGTAAATAGCTAAAATGAACTGAGTGCTGTAGTTGCTGAATTTAACTAAAGTTTTATTTGAAATCTAAACCTATTACAGCATCTAAATGCTGTCTTTTGCTAATTGAATTATTTTTAAACATAACTTTCCGTAGCATTTTCTAAATGCTGCCAAAGTTGAAATTTCATTGTTTTAATAAATTTAAGTGAATAAATGAATTCTGAAATGGTAAAATTTTGAGAATTGAATATTGACTATTAAATATAATAACTTCATTTTTAAATGATTTAAATGGAATATTTTGATTTGAAATATTTTGATATTTTGAAATGGATTTGAAATGATATTTGATTTCGAAGTATAAAATACCATTTTGGAATTTTAACCACGGGATGTAATTTAGTTTATGGTTTGACTGATCCTTAGAGGATGGGCGATCCCAAGCATCCTTTATGTTATTATGCATTGCTATTACAGTTCACTTGAGTTGGTTTACATTGTATACGTATATATGTCCTGACTCGAGTGTTTTGTGTTTTACTTTACGCTCGGGTCAGCTTGAGAATCACAGCTTTGGAATTTATCTTCTGGAGCTAGAGATTTGCTGGAGCTTATCTGTCCATCTGTTATTTCTTATCTTCTAATCCAGTTATTTACTATTCGGTACTGTCTCTGTATTATTGATTTATGTATCCTAACTTCTATTGTATCTATTTTGACTATGAGATTTTGTATATATTTTGAGAGTTTGTATATAGTAGCTTCATGAACTACTATGGTATTTTATTTCCGCTGCGAGTTATTCTGATATTATGTGTCTGTGATTCTGTATTTGATTTTATTTGCTCCAAATTTTTATTACAATCTGTTATTTTGAATTATTCAAGTCATACATGTGTGGATTATTGTCGATTTGAATGGTCCAAAATAGTGGGTCATTTCAGTTTTGATGTTAGTTTATTTTTCATTTTTCAGCACGACGCTACATCGCATTTCATTCACGTACGAACCACATACAACAAAACAAAAATATGATCATGCACGATAATGCGATATGATCCCAAAACAATAATAAAATACACGACTTATCTTATTCTCGGAAATTTTAAAAATACCATCGTTTGCCGAAAAATACATCAAACGATAATTTCAATATTTTTCAAATTAAATTACAAAAAGATCCTATAAATTATGTACATGTATGCTCTCTACTTTAGAGGATCACACATTTCTCTCAAAAGAAAAAATCCTATAAATTAAACTAAAAACACTACAATAAAAATTGAGTGTTTTATTAAAAATTGATTTCCTTATTATTTATTATCTTTTAATCAAATTTGAATATACTTAAATAAAGTAAATATTGACATTCGAAACGTCAAAAATTCCGGAATGTTAAATCTTCTCCAATTAAAACAATTTCATCCCCGAAATTCTCAAAGGAAGAAAAATGTCATCGAATCCTTAAGCTTTTTAAAAACCAATTAATTAAAATGAGATATTAAGCTTATAAAATCTCATATGTAACAGAAAATTTCGGCAGCACCTCCTTTGCATGGCTCGATCCGGAAAAACTACAACTTGTCACAACTGACCCAAATTAACAAAGACAACAAAAGCCCAAAAGGGGTACTCTATATCTAGGGTATAAAATCATCAACAACAATATATATTTATGATATATCTTATAGAGTGTGTATGTCACATAAAAAACACACCGGTTAAGCAAAATACATACCAATTTGTCGAGCAATCAAACTCTACTCATGAAACCAAAAGCAGCAAGCTAGCCTTTGCTTCCATATACCTGTATCTCACTCACAAAAGCCGTCAAATAACATAAATTGCATTTTCTAATGTCAAAAGAATATAAATTATTAAAGCATATACGATGTACATATGTCATCCATTTGTAATATCAAACTCGATCACTCACTCGATCGCATAAATATCACTTTCGAACTAGTATCGCTCACTCGACTTCCCTAGTGCGGACTTCAATCAGGTTCCTTAATTAGAAACCTCCATTACATAGCCATATATTATGATAGAAAACTTCAGGATCATATCGAAAATCCATATCAAGTTTTTCGCCGTCAAGAACCGAGTGAAAAATCCTAACTCCGATCGGTGTAAACCACCTTGAAATCATGTACTCGAATCTGGATCAAGAATAGTTATGCGAATAAAATGATCTACATACTACTTACGTACTTATTCCATTAGTTTCTTAACTATACCAATTATTTTTAATTCACATTTATTTATATCAATTGTATTTCATTTAGTACTAAAATTACTTATGAACCATTTCAAAACCATTACTTAAGTTTATAAACATCTTATAAGACATAACTTATGTTTATCGACACTTTCAAACTTAAGTTCATATACATATAGCACTCTTCTACATCCTAAGAGTATATATACAATATCAAAATTGTTTTTCTTAAGTAGGATGTTCAAAAAATTTAAAATTTGTTTTAACTTACTATCTTCTCAAATTTATAATTTACAAAAACTTATTTTCTTATATTTTCACAAAAACACTCAACTTTAATTTCTACATCAATTCGGAAGTTTCCGACTGACCAAAATTACCAAAAGTTCCATTTCATTTCAATAAAAGAAAATTTCTAAACAACATATGTGTAACGACTTGGAATTTTATCGCTTTGATTAGTGAATATTTAATTAATTTTAACTATTCAAATAATGGTTTTATTAATTAAAAATACCCCTTTTTAATTGTAACTGATAATGGTGAAATTATTTTCAAGATATATTTACAAAAATAATTAGTTAAAAGGAAATTATAAAATATGACCAGAAAGCTTTTTCAAAAATCTTGATTTTTGATCATCAAATACTTGTTAAAAAGGTTGTAAAACACCTTAATACATTTAAACACAAAGTTATATAAATAATGATTACTTAATTAAGTGTGTAAAAGTGTAAATATATGTTTACTTATGATAATAAATAGATCTTTAACGTTCTGCTGGAGCATGTTCTTCCTTATAAGTTCTTTAATGAGATCCCTCAAATGTCGACACTCATTCGTGTTGTGTCCATGAGTTTTATGGAATGAAAAAAGTTTCTAGTGCGCCTTTCCTACTTGGTTGCCTCCTTCCTTAAAGGCTTTTTATATCATTTAGTCCCTTGAGTAGCAAGGTATATGTTTTCCACTGTACCATTCAGGGGTGTACCGTCATCTGGTTTCATGTTCCTTAAGCATTTCTTGTTTTCGTCGTGCCTACCACCGGAGCCTTGATTTTTTTTCTTCTAATTCCCAGAATTTCCAGCATTAACCATTGTGTTACCAGAGTTTTCTCCAACTTGTTTAACCACTATGTTGCTCTAGATAACTTCTCTTAATTATCTGCCATCGGCTTTTCCTACAACTAAACTCGCCTCTTCCAATCGCAGAAACTAATTAGCCTTTCAATGGAATTCTTCCATAGTTGTAGGTTGCTTCATTTTTAGCCATCTATCGAAATTTGTGTCTAGGTGTATGCCCCGGACCAACACCAAGAATACCTGATCTTCCTTTGGATTACTTACTTTAGTAACAGCAACATTAAACCAGCTCAAGAACCTTTTCAACAGTTCTTCAAGTCCTTGAGATAGAGTCGACAAGGACATCGCATCCTTAGGTCGTGCAACATGGAGTTGAATTTCTCCAAGAACTTCCTAGCCAACTCATCAAAAGTTTATATGGATCTCAGTTTGAGCCTAGTGAACCACATCAACGTGGCTCCTTCTAACAAGATAGGAAAACATCTATATTGAATAGCATCCATCGCTCTAGCACCATCCATGTGCCATTCATACTTCAATAAAATGTTGCTCGGGATCAGTAGTTCCATAATACGATGGCATCGTCGGCATCATGAACTTCCTGAACACTCTTTTCTTAGAATATTTTTTGTAAACGGAGAACTGCTTGGCGTGGGACCCCAATCCTCATTCTTTCTACCATTACTTTCTTCAACCAACCACTTAACCATGTCCACCATATATTCCTCGCTAGCACGGTATTCCAAAGGTCAACTATCACGGGCTGCGCTGAGGGTTTAGCTCTACAAACGATCTCAGTTTTTCCCTTGACGTATGGGCTCTCCAATCTCTGAGAGAACCACTTCTCTAGTTATCCGTTGACGTTCGATTAGTTCTATTATGGCTATTTGAGCTCCAGCTTCGCTAGCTCTAACATCCTATTCATAATCATCATCATCAAGCTGTAGATCATCCTACAAGCTAGATAAGTCCAAAGCTTCAGTTCCTTGTCCCTCTATTGTCCAAAAATACTCTTAGTGCTGAGACAATTCCTCTCAGTACCGAGTTGTTTTCTTTTAGGGGGAACGTTCTGACTTCCTCCGGCATCTTCTTTTGTTGGTCCAGCAGCTGCTTCCTTCTATTTTTGTCTTTTGTTTCACAAATTTTGACCACAAACCGATGAATTCTCTTCTTTTGATCTGGGGGGAGAAACTTCCCTCCTGTTTCTCTTAGTCCTCTACGGTTACTGGGCCAGTGGTGTTATGCCGACGTCCATCTTTTCCATCAAAAGCTTCTGACTGTCAACCAACTTCCGGTTCAACTCCTGCATCACCTTATCAAGCTCAACCCTAGTAACCACTTCATGTTAAGCAGATGACCTTGGAACTGCCTAGTGGATACTAACTTCCAATTAGTGAGCATTTCCTTCATCTCCGCCAGGAATTGCTCCAGCTGATCCTCCGGATCTCCTAGGCACCATTGATTTCTATTAGCAAGTTTTCAAATTCTTTAAATTAAAATCTTCTGGATCTAACCACCGGATCTCTCTAAACCCAAAATAGTAAGCTAGATCTGACCATGAGTTCAATTCTCAGTGAAAGCACTAAAAATGTTGATGCCAAAAATGACACACCACCCAAAAACCTATAGAAAAGTTGAGATCTAGCAAAATACTATAAGAAAATTAAAGAGAACACTAGAACTTTAATAGTGGTTTTGCAATCTCTGGCCTACATCCGCTGTAGTTTATTAATTATTTGATTGAGAGTCACCAGTGCAAGGGATTAACAAGTTCTTAAGGCCTAAAACAGCCAATAATGTCTGCCTTGGTGACCTTAATGGAGGATAGAAAGAAATTAAAAAAATGAAGTGCCAAAAGTCTTTTTTTAGTATCGATATGGTCGGTATTTATAGAGGAATTAGTCAGTAGAACTAAAGGCCCACTTAACATCAAGTCTATATCCATTTCCAAGCGCACAAGAGAGGAAGGTGTGGACCAATAATCAATTAAAACCTCTCGATACAGAGTAATTCCACTCGGTACCGATCGGTTTTCTTGGGGAAAATATCTCGTACTCCTCCTATTTGTCCTTCTATCTTCAATTCCTTGCGTTCCAAGTACTTTTCCTTCGTGATCAAGCTATTCTTGAGAGGTTCCTAAAATTGCTTTGTTTTCTCTACTTTCTTTGCTTTCTTCTCAATAATCCTTTGAGTTATCTTTCTATTCCTAAAGAAAAGCATGCTATATCAATCACTTAAGGTGGTGTTTCAAGTACAAGTAGTTTTGGAGGTCCATAGTGGAGTAAAAGTCTCTTGGTACCAAGTGGTCCACATTGCTCCTTTTCCTTTATAACTTGCTGAGTATGTTCTTCTTGGCCATCAGAATGCGTTCCCAAGTTCGCGAATCATTTCTTCTTCATCCCGATGTCTTAGTTCTAGTGGAAATCTACTTGGTCAAAAAGCTGGTTACAACCACCATTCCTTATAAAACAAATACCTTATTGTCTCAACACCGTATTTCCAATGTTTTGGTTATTATTATGTTTTGTACCATGAAGAACTATGAACTTTATGTATAACAATGATGAAATTGTGTATTTCTTCTATGAAGCTTTAAATAAAATAGAAAGATCATCATAATAGAGTTATGCATGGATTTTGAAACTGTGCGTTGTAGGAATGTTTCTTACATGGAAAGTAGGCTCTTTCCTTACAACTTTGTGGACGATAAAAATAGTATAGTATTCAGTTTCATTGTTTTCATAAAGAGAAATATAACATGGAATTCTGTTTTTAAGCAGAATAATCAAATTGACTCAAGGATGATAGACTATGTTAAGCTTCACATATGTTAGAAGCCATAAAACATACCAATAACTAGGAGTTTAAATAACTTATTGAGGTTAAAAAGTCTAACATCTTGAATTGACGTCATTTTTTCCTATAAACACAAGCTAATATTTATACCGTGTCTATCATACTCTCTCTTGCATTTTAGGTAGTAATCAAGAAGTACTCATTTCAAGGTAGACTTTGTGAGAATGGACATGATGTATGTAGAGTATATGATGTTTGATTAAGGTAATTGTGACGACCCACCTCCTGACTCTTAGAGATCGACATTAATACATCTTCGGTACTCACATGCCATAAATCCAAGTGCCGGAGAGGCAGATTATTATGGGATAAAGAAAATAAAGATAGAAGACATGACAATAATAGAATCCCACATCGTATTCAATACATAATTATACTTATGAGTAGTACATGTAATTATTCCAAATTGCTCTATCAGAGTTCTAGTAGGTACTAATCCAACTTGGATAGCTATAACGACCTATCCTTATAGTGTTGGTAATACATAATAAAAAATACAGACACAACAGAGAGTAATAGATAACTTCAACAAAAGACCTAAAATGCTCCATGCTCTATACTCCATGAACCATGAAATCTAACTAGTTGGTTGCTCGAAAAATAAGGCATTAGAGTTTAAGGGGAAAGAAAACAAACTCCGAGACAGTCATGCGACTGTGTAAGAAACTCAAAATATGGATATTTGAAAACAAATGGTATCTCATAAGACCACGTCGCACATAAACACAGAGCATGCTTTTAACTTATGATAACCAAAACATTTGCTACACAAAATCTGGGAATATTATTTTTAATGGCATTCTTTTGAAAATACTTTTCAAATAAACTTATGAATCTTAGCTAAAAATTTTACATTGATTAAATTCCAGCATACTAACTACAAAGTAGGTTCTACAATCAAATCCGAAGGCACTTATTAAAGAATGGATTTCCATATAATGGCAAGGTAAGGGATTACCTGCCGTACAATACATCTTTAGAGGAATTTACACCTATTAGAGAATGGATTTCCATATAATGGCAAGGTAATGGATTACCTTCCGTACGGAACTGGCCTACCCACAAAACCATCTACTGGCGGATAAAACCGAATATGACATCACCCTAGTCGTAAATGACCTATTTGGTATCCCATAGCATACACCACATACCCGACATATAGAGAATAATCTAGAAAGGTGATGAACATACCCTAATGGTTGGCAACCACAGCCCTGAAGCAACCATTTTTTAGCCATTATTGGTTGATGAGGCCCGAGGTAACGATTACCTTGCACATAGCACACATTTCAATTTGAATGCCACACTTCCATTTCATGATCATAGAACTAATTTCTACAAACATATAACTCCCGAGCTCGTATGTCTTAGGAATGGGTGTTAAGCTAAGAGAAGTTTCCTTTTTTGCCACCAAACAGATGATACATTTATAGAGATCAATCAATGTGATTAGAAATGCAACCTCAAACATTCATCCATACAAGTTGTCCAGGAATAGGACAAACTGAAGGAACTCTTCTACCACATCCCGCGGGAATCATCCCTAGGATTAGTTGCAAGTAGCCCATCGAAGATCAAATGAAGATACTACTGCCACATATATATGATATGGGAAATTTCCCCCGAGTTTTAGTGACAAGCAGCCCTTCATTCTATTTACTGTCATACCATGTCTTTACTTCAAATACGTAAGTTAGTTCATAGTGGTTTTCGAATAAGAATCACTCAAATCCAACCTCGGATCCTTCGAATCAATCATCGATAAAAAGATGTTAGGTAAATAGGTGCTTGTCATTTGATTAATTACTTCCTTTTTGTCAAAAATATTATCTGGGGAAATATATCTTTAAAACATTTCTTTTTGGTATATATGGAATCATTAAACCTCTCTTTAACTTTGGAAATACCAAATCATTTTCACAAGTCATATTGGGAACATTATCGAGTAAAAAGGGTTGATAGAAATTATACTAATTCTACTAAACATCAATTTTCGTATTCAACCTTTACTATCTGTCGAATATCGATGAAATTACCTTTTAAATTCACACAGATAGTACGGCTTTCCTCCTCGGAATTTAATACCAAGTAAAATAAGATTATATCTATACAATCCAAGTTGTATTAAATTAAATTTGTAAATTTGAATCTTTTATACCTGTCTTGTTTCCGTCATTTCGACCTTATCTATTTCTCGCCCAGATTGAGACCAAGTGAGCCAGGGCACTGGTTGCTTCTGAACATCTTCTTAGTTTAAGAATCTTACATCCGGATCTCACGAATTAAAAAAATGTCATTGGCTTTTAAAGCCAAGATTAAATCACTTGATTTTAACAGTTTTCTTTAAATCATTTATTTAAACTCTTTTAAATAAATTATAAAACTTCCAAATCATTATTAAAATAATTAATTATTCATTCAAAAAATTTTATAAAATATTTGGGAAAGAACACTTAAGTTTAAAGCTATATTTCAAATGTTATTGAAAAGTGTTGCAGAAAGTGCCGCGAATAGTGTTTCAAAAGCTTCTTTAATTAAAATGACTTTTCTAGCTTTTGGAAATTCATTTATATAACTCAAATCTCATTTAAAAGATTTTAAAATATTTATAGGATTAATTCCATATTTTAAAAAAATTTAAATATCAATTTTTAAACATTTCCCTTTTCGGATTTTGAACTGCAAAATCGCAATTATTTTAAAAACTTGATTTGCTCTTATATTTCAAAATCTACTAAATGAAATCTCGATCCTTTTTTTTGTTTGAAAAATGTGATTATAAGAGTTTGGAAAATTCTTATTCCAAAGAATTCCGACTTTGAAATCCATCCTATAAATGGATTTAACTTAATACGGGCCAAATCACGAACTACCGTTACACGACGCGCCTATTTTTTTTCAATTTTCATAACTTGTCCAAACTTCATCTAATTGGATTTTAGTTTTTATAAAACATTTATAAACAATTTTAAACCATTTTCAAGAGGTTTAACAATCTCATATACACCATTTCATTTATTAAAGGAAAGTTATTTCCTCTGTGGTATTCGACATGTATTAAACGTGACTTGTTCAATATCAAAATAAACGTTTAATCAACATCCAAACTAGATAATCAAAGCATAGTAAACATACATAGCAATTATATCACATCATCATATAATATATATATATATATATATATATAGTTTCTCATCTCAGATTAAACGATTAACTTAAAAATGGATATAGCTTCGCTAACTTGAAATTAAAGTTCAGGAACACGTAGACTTTTGCCTTTAGAAGGCTCGGCCTTGACTTTGGAGGCTTGTATGACTCACGGCCTAGCTTAGGGGAGGAGAAAGGCTCGGCAGTGGAGGATGCAATCGTGGAGTATTTAGGTGGAAAGGAGGAGGATTGTGGTAGTTTTGAGACGTTTTAACATACACACACTATATAAATTTAGTATCGTTTTGAAATTGATTTTGCTATAATTTTGCTAAGGCAAGATGCCATTAAAATGGAGAGGAGAAGCTTTAGAAAATGAAGAGGAAATGTGGAATGAAAGTGAAGATGGAGTGTTATATTTATAGGCAAATGAAGGAGTAAAAATATCATGATATTTAAGCGCATATACATCACCTTTCATCACCACCATTACCTCTCTCTACATCATCATGGTTCAGCCGAAATGACCCCCCTCCATGTGCATACTCAAGTGCATGTACTTAAGTGTGTAAGTGTTGACTTTTGAATGCTTCAGTATTAAGGAAGTGAGAAAATATCCTAGATAGTATTGATAATATATATATATTTTTTTTGGAAATGGGTAAGAAATTTATTAAGGCATGAAAGCCCATATCAAGGCCCAAAAAAAGGCCCAGAAATTATCTACAAATCAAGAGTTATACGACAAAGTCTCCGACATAACTCACACACTTTCCAAAAAGAAAGCCAAAAGACAGAAATAAAAAGACGAAACACTTCTTCCTCTTCAGTCATGGCGGCCGATCATGAACAAGGTAACTCGTACTTGGGATTTCTGCCGATGAATAGCTCAGATCCCCTGCTCCAGTATGCTCTTCGTATCTTCCCTGTGAGGTAAGACCCCAAATTTTACTTCTTCTCTGAACCATTCGCATGTCAATAATCGCGAGTTTACTGACCTCTTCATGTTTCCTTTGTTTGTTTTGAAATACTCTGCGATTCCTCTCCTTCCACAAACTCCAAATCGTGACAGTGATAGCAATTCCGCCCAATTTGGCTTCCATGTTTTCGCATCTCCTATTATGAGCCAGGTAATTAATCGCATCAGTTAGCAGGTGAGTCTGTATTGTTGAATTGATCGCATTTTTACATATATTCCACACTTTTTCCGAAAAGTTGCAGGAAAAAAATAGGTGTTCATGCGTTTCCTCAACCTGATTACATAGTACACACATCTTTTCTGTTATAATACCCCATTTTAAGAGTCTATCCTTAGTAGGAAGTCTCTTGAGTATCGCTTTATATGCTGTGAAAGCCATTTTGGGGCAATTCTCATGATTCCAAATAATCTTGCTCCAATCAACCCTGTTATCTGAATGTCTGACTTCATTCCACGTTGTTTTCGTACTAAAATCATTTCCAGTATGTTTCCAAACCCAAATATCATTTTCTCGTCCACTAAATATCGGCATATATTGAATTTTCCCTTTTATTTCCTGACTTACTGGTATCATTGAGAAATTCCACTCATTATTATTAATAATTTCTGTTACTTTTTATCTGGGCAACCTTAGTCTGAGAATGTGTTAAGTCCCAGAATATCTATTAATGAATTTCCTTGGACCCATGGATCCCTCCATAAGTCAGTTTCCTTCCCTGAAGCAATTTCCCTTGTACAGCATGAAGCAAGAACTCCCCTTATTCTCATAATAGCTTTCCATGTCGATGAAGCATTGTTGTCCAATTGCATACACCAGAAATTGCCTCTGATATATCTTTTCCTCATCCAGTTCCCCCACAGACCTTTGCCTTTAATAATTCTCCAAGCTTGCTTCAAAGTATAAGCCAGTCTCATGTCTGTTAGTTTCCTGAGACCAACTCCTCCTTCCTCCTTAGGTCGACATAAATTCTCATATTTAATCTTGTGTAGCCCCCCTTTCCAAATAAAATCCGCACAGACTTTTTCTATCTTTTGTATAGAGGCATCAGGGAGTTGGAATGTTTGAAGCCAAAAATTAACTTTAGAATGTATAACAGTGTGTACCAGTTCTATTTTGCCAGCTAGCGATAGAAGTCTTGAACTCCATCCCTGTAGTCTTTCTCTTATGGAAGAGATTAAAGCTGCACATTCTCTGTCAGTTATCTTGTTGGAAGATAATGGTACCCCTAGGTACTTGACAGGGAGATTTCCTTCCTTCACATTTAAGTACTCCAAAATTTCATTTCTTCTAATGCAAGTTTTATTGAAGTAACATTTGGTTTTTTGTTCATTCAGTCTGAGTCCAGAAAATCTCTCTAGACTGCTAAAAATCTCCTTTACAGCTCTAGCTGATGTTTGGTCAGATTTAATGCAAATGAGAAGATCATCTGCGTAGAGTAGATGTGTCACAATAGGTTGACAATTGTATATGGGACGGATTAGTCTGTTAAATGCTGCCAGCTCCATCTGTAGTGAGAAAAATTCCATAGCAATTGTAAACAAATAAGGAGATAGAGGATCCCCCTGTCTGATACCTCTATTGGACCCAATGAAACGTTTTGGTATGCCATTTATCAGAATCGAAAAAGTCGGCTTGGAAATGCATTCTTTAACTATGTTCACAAATTTTGATGGAAATCCCATAGCTTTTAGCATATGTATAATAAAATTCCTGTTTTTTTTATCGTATGCTTTGTGAAGATCCACCTTTAGACAGAATTTGTCCGCACCTGGTTTGTTGAAGTTTCTTATCAATTCATGTGCCATCAATGAGTTTTCGGAAATGCCTCTGCTTTTGATGAACGCACTTTGACATTCTGAAATTAGATCAGGTAAGATGAGTTTCATTCTGTTGCAAAGAATCTTACTTAGAATTTTGTACACCACATTACAGCATGCAATAGGCCGATAGTCTTCTATTTTTCCTGGATTTTCCTTTTTAGGAATTAAGCATATAAATGTGTGATTGATTTCTCTCACAAATTTTCCATTCCTGAATATATCTTGCATAGCTAATAAAATGTCTTCTTTCAGGACTTCCCAGTGTACGAGGAAGAATTTGGCCCCCATTCCATCTGGCCCTGGGCTGGAGTCAATATGTATGGATTTCAAAGCATCCCAGACTTCAACCATATCAATGCTCTTGTCCAACATCCTTCTCCCTTTGGAGTTAATCAGCCTCCTGCACTGAATTTCTGGTAAATTATTGTTAATATTGCCATTAAACATTTCAGAGTAGCATTTAATAGCTTGTTGTTCTATATCATATAAATTGCTGGTCAAATTACTGTCCTGATCCATTAGTTGGATCGAGCTATTAGAATTATTTCTGACAGCCATTTTAGTATAAAAAATTTTGGTACACTCATCGCCTTCTGTCAGCCATTTTTCTTTAGCCTTTTGTTTTAATTCTATGGATTTAATTCTGAGTGCCTCCTTTAACTTGCTTTGGGATTGATAGTACAATTTCCATGTATCATCTGTAGCTGCTCCACTATCAATTAGTAAAAGAAGTTCTTCACACTGTTTCTGTAAATAGCTAATCTGGTCTCCATCTTTCAATCTTTTCCTGTTCCACTCTTTTAGGAGTACCTTAGCAGCCTTAATTTTCTGCACAAGTTTAAAACATTTGGTTCCCTCCTCCCTGGACATATTATTAAAGTTAATGACTTCATTGTATCCTTTTAATTCATTCCAATGATTGGAATATCTAAAAGGTTTGCCTTTGTCTGCCAAGTTCCTCTCCTTTAAATTAATCAATATGGGACAATGATCACTGGTAGAAGGAGGAAGTATGTTAACTTTAATATTAGACAGTTTATTTATGCATGGAACATTGATAAGTGCTCTATCTAGCTTGCAGGATATTTTCTTATTCTCTCCACTTCTCCATGTATATTTCAGGCCTCCATGGATGGGTTCTAATAATCCAGCTTCTATGACGCAGTTGTTAAATTCTTCCAATTGGGATACTCTGACGGTGAGCCCACCTTTTTTCTCCTCAGCTTTAAGTATTGCATTGAAATCTCCCATGACTATCCACGGTTCAGTGATTTTTTTGCTATTCTCTGTAATGACTTTCCATAAGTGTGCACGTTGAGAAGCTAAATTACTCGCATAGACACAGCTTAGAATCAATTTAAACCCACCCTGATTTTGAGCACTTACAGTCAATTGTTGATCATCTCTATTCAACATATTAACATCCCATATTTTTTTATTCCATAGAAATAATATGCGCCCTTTGCCCCCAACATCATGATTGTGAAAATTATCCCAATCAAAATCAAGTGAATCCATAAAATTTTTAAGATTATCATCTGTAAGTTTGTTTTCTAAAATACTTAAAATCGAAGGAGAATAGTTCCTCCTTATGTTTAAGAGGTCCAAACGTCTTGTATCATTGTTTAGACCTCTTACATTCCAGCTGATTATAGACATTTAGATGCTGGAGGACGACTCCTTAGCTTCATAGGAGACTCTTCACGACTGGAAATCGCCTTGCCCTTTCCTTTAGAATCTCTACTTTTAAACTGCTTTTCATAGTTTAAATTAACAGTAGTATACTCATGTTTGTTATCTCCCTCAGATTCATTACCTGAGTCTATTTTGTCAAGGTTAACATTATTAATATCGTCTTCTTCCTCTAGTGTTACAGATGAGTTCTTTATTACTTCCTCTTCCAAACTATGGAGCAATGCAATATTCTCCTCCTCTACATTCAATGGGTCACCTGTATCCTGGACAGCCTCCACAGATTCATCCTTATTTTCCACCTACTCTATAATTTCTGATGTTTCCGATTGTATATAAGTATCAACTGTGCCTGGGTCTTTCTGAGACGTATTTTGTTGTATATTTTGTTCAGTATTTGTCTTCTGTCTCCACACTTGTTTAATGGGGGGAGACACGGTCTCGCATTGATCCAAGGTATGACCAAAACACTTGCAACTATTGCATATGGTAGGAATATGCTCATGCTCTATTTCCTGTATATATATGTTACCATTCCTGTCTTTAGCTCTCACTTGTTTTTTGATTGTATCACTTGCTTTGATTTCAACAAGAACTCTTGCATACTTTAATCTTTTAACATGTCTGGTATAGTCATCCATATCCAGAGGATTACCAATTAAACTTGCAATCTTACTGATCCCCCGCACATTCCATAGAGATAAATCCAAATTCTTCATTTTTACCCATACAGGATGGGATTCTAGCATGTCCCTCTCAAGTCTAAGATTAGATTCCCATATTTTTGTGAAGATAAGTTTACTGTCTATAAACCAGGGGCCCCCTTCTAAGACCTTCTTGCAGTCAGCTTCATTGCTGAATTTTATAAGATAAAATCCATTTTCACGAGGGATATATATATATATATATATATTTAAGTATATGTATATATGTGTGTTTATATGTGTGTTCATGTGCATGTGGATATGTACATGTATATGTGCATATGTATGTCACATTAAGTCTACAACGTTGCACGACTTCTACACGTTGAATGGCTAAGAATTCTCATTTTTGATTTCCGGTCATATTTTCACTTCTTAGTTAATATACATATTTTTGTAAACCAAGTTTAATAATAATGTTCCTATTATTATATAATAATTAAAAGGGCTCATAAAATAATTATTAAATCATTTAAACTCAATTTAAATTCAAAAACCATTTATTCAGAAATGATGACATCATTAATGATGTCACAAATACATTTTATTTTTCCAAAAATAAAATAAATAATTTTATAACATATTCTCACTTATATAGATAAATGAGTATACGTATCCAGTTCCGTGCGCGATGTCGGATGATCAAAGAGTTATTTATCGATAAAACGAATTTCGGTCATTTTATCGATATTAATTCCAAAATATATATTTTTGTAAATATTTATTCAAAATAAGATTACCATTATTATTTATTGATCAAAACATCATAATGTGTGTTAAAAAAGCTTATATTTGAATATTTTTAAAATAATTATAATGTATCAAAGTGATAAATTTGCTGGTCGTTACAGTAATAATCTTTATTACATTTATTTATTGTTCCTTTCTCTTTTAATTTTCAATTTAATCTACCTTGTTATATTTTAACAAAAGTTTATTATGTACTAAATTGTTTTCAGCTATAATATAATTCTTCTTGGTAATAAGTTACTAATTAGTTCACATATTTAATATATACAAAGTACTATTTTTCTTACTATCCCTTGTTTAATTAAATATAAATTTAATACATATCAAACATTTAAAAATTTACCTCCACATGTAATCTTGAATAACCTTAGTTTTATTGATGCAAACTTAGTGCTTTGATACGTATAATGTACATGCATATGTAATAAGAAAATAAAGGTTGTAATTTCTAATCTAATATGAAAATCAAAGAAATATGGATGAAAATACATAAATTAATAGGGAGAATACTTGATCCTAAGCTTGCTACTTTTACCATCTTACCACTGTAGAACTTGTTCAGTCATTTTTTGTTCAATTTTTGTTCGGAAGTTAATTACGAATCACATGGATATACACAATTCTTTATAAATTTGTGAATTGTGCATACTTAACTATTTGTTGATAAAAACTAATTTGAAAAAAACAGCACATTTGTTTAGGTGAAAGTTTGTTTAGTGGCTGAGGTAAGATTTATGCTGTAATATGAGCTTAATTTGTTTTTATAAATTTGGTTCTCATAAAGCACATGAACTATTTACTTGATTTTAGTTGATAATAAACAATTGTATTATATGTTGTAGTTGTAGCTAAAGTAATCGATGTCTGGTTGGAAGTTTAAATATTTTGCGCAAAGGTAGTAAATTTTGGCATTGTAAGAATTCAATCTTATATTTCCTTTTTAGTAAATTCAGTTTACTTTTGATATAATTTATTTTTAGTTAGACTGAATTATAAAATTTAAAAATAAATAATGAATGTATTTGTTAAAATGGAGCCATATGTAGTTAGTTCTATTTGTTGACAATAAGGGCACTTGTATGTGTCTCTATTTTTAAAGTTTCTACTATGTGGCAAGTGTACAAATTGAGGCAAAATTAGTGTTTAATTTGCCTCTATTTATTATTAGGGACTTGACTTTTAGGGGCAAACACTAATCATCCTCTCTTACTATTAGAGGCATTTTAACTTATTTTTTTGCCTCTATTTGAATTAATAGAGACTCTAACGATTGCCTCTACACTCTGTATTCTTAATAGTGAAGGTTTGTACTATTATGAATAGTGTTATTTTCATTCAATTGTAATTAATGTATATTGATATTCTTTGATTCAAAAATTGATAATTATTGTAATATTAATTGATAATATTAATGTAATAATGATTGGAAAAGTATGTGTGTGTTAATTAACACCTATTAATAACGGAGAGTTTGCGCTCACACATACATGCTGCCTCATTAAAAATCTACTTTGAACCAAAGTAGTCTAGTCCAGGGAAAAAAGAGCGTGAAATCTTTGTTGTACAACAGATATATACATGTCAGTACAAAGCAATAAAATTACAAGTAACATAATTAGGAACCTAACTTAAAAGAACGAGTA
This sequence comes from Allium fistulosum, assembly GCA_030737815.1. Taxonomy (NCBI): domain Eukaryota; kingdom Viridiplantae; phylum Streptophyta; class Magnoliopsida; order Asparagales; family Amaryllidaceae; genus Allium; species Allium fistulosum. The sequence continues at coordinate 1,182,465,390 of CM060904.1, read as the reverse complement.
CTTTGGCACGTGCGATGCACGTGCGCAGGAGGAACTGCTATTAAGAAACAGTGGTTGTGAGGTTTTTTGAATTTTATGAAATAACTTTGACGTGTACGTAATGTTGCACTTTTTGGATACTATCTAATTCATAATGCATCCATGTCTGATAGACGTGTATATGAAACTTTTGTATCAAACATGTAAATATGCTTTAAATTAGACCAACCATACGTAGAGAGAAAGATAAATGTTTCACGTGCATGCATGCAGAGGAAATTATTATATACAAAGTGAATGCTGTTTGGAGAATTTTTTATGGCGGTTGCTTGAAACTTTTGAATTGCGCGGTTGCAGAATATCATTTGAACGAAGGTTGCAACTTTTGATATTGTTTGTACTTGCAAGTTAAATAATTCACTTATAGACCCTAAGTTATTTTGACGTATTAGACTTTATAAGTACAAATCTTGAGACAATTATGAAAATGGAAAAGTATGCTTTTTACTGCTCAAACAAACAGCCAGAAGTTTCTTATTCATATTGGGTGCCTGTTGTTGAGTCCGTATAAAAGTAAAAAGTCCTAGATCCTAGTAATAGGCATAATGTAATAAGCATAAGAAAATTCAGTAAACGTAAAAATAAAATAGGGGCATTTCACCAGAAGGACAAACTTTGCAGTCCAATTAGTTTTTAGGACACACATTCAAAGAAATTACTTTCAAGGCCAAAATCAACAGAATAATTACTTTTAAGGACAAAGTTAGCAGTCCAATTACTTTCAAGGACATAATTACATAGGTTTTTAGGCCCTAGAAACTAATTATTTTACGTTTTATCCTTAAAAATAATTATTTCAGTTGTGGGTCCTAGAAACTAATTCCACTTGCTAAAGAGACCCTTGTGGCTAATTTCCACAATAAAATATGTAGTATATGAATGATTACAAAACAGTCATTACACTAAATGCTTAATCGTTCTACTTAGCATTAAACATTGTTTAAGTTGAAAGCAAAAGGATTATAAGCTAATTCTTTTTATGCAAGTGTATGTAGTTGAAGCAATAAGCTAGGATACTAATTCCATTCTATTCCTGTATATTAATTTGTATTTTTTTCATTGATGGTATCAGTTTTATGGTAAGAGTACTTCGATATTTACATAAAAACTACAATGTAAGTATTGTACAACCCTTGCAACGTATATACATGGTCAAAAGTAGATGTTGCAACTATATATGAATCTCTAAGAAATAGGGACAAACTGCTGTACTAAGATGGATAGATTTAATATATATTAGCTGCAAATATAATACATTAGTACATATATTTCTAGCACAATGTTTTGAACATTGAGAAAAAAATACCCATAATTTAAAGACAAACAAATTGAAATAAATATGAACAAAGAACAAAAAGGACATGCATGTGAGGATGGTTTGTCAAATCTTGGCTTCGAAAATCCAACCTTCCTTGAATTGTACGTCCAGATTTTTGGCATTCTTATGTAGCTTGAGGAAGTCCAAATTCCTTAACATCCCATGAAGAAATATTATGAAGGTTTTGTTTGTATGAATTTCAATATTGAGATACCACTGCATTCTTTCAGTAACAGTGCTAACAGGACAACAATCTTAATCGAGAGAACCATATATGTGTTATTCATCATTATGTACTTGCATCATATAATATCTTTTCTAGTATTGTTAAACTCGTACAGTTTCATGCAAATAACGATACACATGATTGCAGATAATTGATATGAAAGTATTCAAACTTACGTAATCACTAATAGGGCCATTATTTTACTTTGAATTGAAGCCATGCTGTAAGGGACCATTGGCAACAAAAGAGAAATCCTACACTTTAAATTGTCTACTCAAAAATCTAAGTCTAGGACTAGGAAAATGAATGTTTCTGAACATAAAATTAAATAACAAATAAATCGATTGGAATTAATTAGTGCAATTATTTTGTGAAAATAATTAAATTATCTTACCCTACCTGTTCCTTAAAACTAAGATGATAGGACTTAACACTGTCGTCTTAGAATTGTAAGGTAGGAACATATATATAGACAACAATTTTTTATAACATCCTTCTTTTAGTACCAAGCCCTCACCTATAAGAATACATAAGACTCGCATTTGGTGCAAAATGAAACGTGGAAGATAAATAGATGTATAAAGTTACCTTGCCGATACTTCCAACTCTAACTACAGTAGTTTTCAACAGCTCAAATCCTCCATATTTTCCTTTATGACATCAAAGATATGCATTTAAAGTACCGATGCCCCTATCAAAAGATTATCATAAGCTTTTGCTACATGTATCCATTTAATATTGTTGAATGGAGACATCTAACCATAACATTTTGCTGTGTACTTTTTGGAAATGCGAAAATACAAAATAGCCCTCACCATCTTTTAATCAACAGAACAGCGACGATGGTAAACATAGGATCAGAAAAACTAAGATAAATACGTTAATCATGGTTATGTACAATATTTATAAATGAAATTAGTGAAACTCAAACATAAAGAAAATGATTTCTAGGAAAAACAATTAACATAGATAAAATCAACTATTATGATTATCATAAGCTGAACAAATTTATACTATGCTCAGCCATGGATAAAAGAATATTGCAACAACTTGGTGATCACCAGTTATACACTAAAAACAAAATCAACAACTACAACACTAAAAGTAAAACATATGATAAGAAAGAAGGAATAAAGTGGCTAAAACCTTATTGTTTGTGAAACTAATTCGGAGGAAGGTTTGACTTTGTTGTCTGTGTATCTTCCTTACTATGATGTTTGAAACCTTTATGTCTTTAACCACCTAAAATAATTGAAGTGCATGTTAAATTTATTCACTTTGGATCAAAGTATCAAAACTAGATTAGTAGCTTATTGGAATGTCCAATGGACGTATGGGAAGAAAACACTAGGAAAATCATTCCTCGTTTTATTATAAAGTAATATATATATATATGTAAACTTAATCAATAATGAAAGATTACTGAACTATTGTCTTGTTGCAGTGTGAAAATTCAAAACTGAACAGTGTGTATGAATGCCTAATTTTTTTATAAAAATTAAAGTATCAAAAAATTAAGATACACATTGTCAGTTGCCAATTTACAATTGTAGGGTAATAAATTTATTACTCGTTATCAATAGAGTAGGAATCTTATTGCGTGGAGAAAAAACTGATATTCCTTTTATCTATTCATTAATGCATTATATTTATCATATATCCAGGGAAGAAGAAAAGTGATGATGCCAAATATATTCTTATTTTCTTCCTCGTTATCACACAATCTTAATACCAAGAAACTACAAAGAAATTATGCGCAACTTCATGAAAATCATATTTAAGAACTTCGTAACATGCAAATGGTTAAAAGAAATCAATATATACTTCTTGAAAAAGTGCAAATGAAGTGTGTGTTTGTCAAATTCATATACTCAATCCTTACATTTATATCCTCATGTGTCGGATTATGAATCCTTAAAGCAATATTCTTCATCATCTAGTAGACTTGATTAGCTATCTTCCGTACCCTTCTCCATACATAGTTCACTTTATCAGTTTACTACCTGCTGGACAAACTCACTCTATTCAACCTAAACATGAAAATGCCAAGAACCAGACATTTGACAATGACATGACACACGATATATATGCATACATAAACTGCATTAGAAAATTTCTAGTTTTATAGCACTTCGGTTACACACATTCCAGTGATAACTAAATTGTAACTGCGTACAAAACAATGTTAACTGTTTAGTTTTCCTGCTCTGTCATTGTAGCTCGTTCTATAACTCATCCAACTTATGTTTTTCATAAACTTTGCATTATACATGTGATTAACGACTTGTTTAAATATAAAAAAGTATAACAATATACATGAAAATAACAATTACTCTATCACCAACATGTTTTTTAATCAGGCACATAACTGGATCGTAAAGGGGTACTACAAACTACAAAACATCAAATGGAAGTGAATCTGTTAATAAGTCAGTTGCATCTCGAACAATACAACGAACTAACATAATATTATGGTCTTCAAAATATTAACATAAAACACTGAGATTAAAGTCGATTATGCTATATAAATAGTACCCTTTGCTCTATCATTTTGCTAGTCGTACTCAAACTTAGACAAACCCTCCTTCTTGTATGCTAAAAAAGAAAACTAACAACTTCTATCTTTTGAAAAACTATATATGTACACATGCAACATAGTTGAAAGCGAGTATGAATAGGTTAATATTTGATCTATGAAGCAATGTTAATGTGAATTAATGAATACTCAGTGCATGTAAAATAATATTTCCATGATATCTGAAAAACTGTCAGCATGAACTAAACAATTGTATGTTTACTTGCCTTAAGATTTATGAATTTATTAGGGCGCTTAACTAAACAATGTTTAGATCAGAGCATATACCTTAGTGGTAAATTAATTAAAGTATTCAAAAAAGTGATTACCTAACTACCTTGAATTCCTTCACTTCCTAGTTCATCTTTACCCTTGTCATCTTTAGCTTCCTTAGCATTCTTTGTCCTTATTTTGAATTTTTTAGCTTCAAAATTTTTCTTGCCTTCTTCGGTAGAATCTAAAATGCACCTGTTGTAAGAGGACATCCATAAAAAGGCGGTAATCTTAGTTTCTTAAAAAGTCAACAATTAATCTAATGAATATTACATCACTATATAATGCGAATGATGTCTAAGAAAAAATAAAACAACATTCAGGATGAGTCTTAGCCATGCATAGAAACAAACAAACCTCGGAAAATGTCAAGAACAATAAAAGTGAAATTAAAATGAAAATAAACTGTAAAACTGTAAGGGGTGTGTAAAAAATCGGTAGAATGATTCAACCCAATTTTTGAAGCACTAGAAACTTGCAAGATGTGCACTGGCCTATAGTATAGGCACTTCTTCACAAAGACCGATGAAGAGGGTAGACTAAGTTAATGTTTAGAATAGCACACAACATAGAACTAATTTGTTTTGTTAACAGTATTAATCAAAAATACGTAACTTGTTTAATGTAAAGCATATCTATTTTTGTTACCACGGTAGCTGTGGTAGCTATTATGGAGATATAGATCTACCTGTTTCTCCTCTTCCAGAATAGTTTCACTCTAAAACATTAAAAAAAGATATAAACGCATTAAAAGAAAGAGAAGTGAGTATTTTTACAGCTTTTCTAATGAAATTTGAGAGGATGAATGTTGCATTTGGATTTTATTTTCAATTCTGGTTTTAACCAAACTTCATAGATAATAATTGATTAGCATAGAATGATGATGTAAACTAAAAAAGCCTGAAAAACAATATTTTTTTTGCTCATACTCAACAAAATTAAGCTCTTAAAACCAGAGATCACAACATACACCTTATCAAACGTGAAATAATGAAGCATGTATCAAAAATATGTTTGGAATCCAGTAGCGATGCATGATATAACATCTATCTATTCAATTATACGATTTTTCTTAATTATTAGGCTATCCTCACCAATAATTAAGGTATCATTATCAAATATGTATGTGTCGATGGTTTACTGAATAGAATGCTTTTTGAAAGCATGAAAAGTAGTTTTACAGCAAAAATTCATCAGTTTACATAGGTCCTCTTTTGATGCACTGGTCAATCCAGAAAAAATTGATTAAATTCAAATTTCTAAAATCTATAAGAGAATAGGCAATACAAAACAGTCAAGAAGTTTATTAACAAAAACAAATAAATTTTCGAATAAAATAATCGAACTAAATTAGACACTCATGTACCTATAACTAAATCAAGCAACTCATATAAACTGAGAGCAAAAAAGCGTAAAAGCCAAAATAAAAAAATAAACCAAACATAAAACAGTAAATAAAAGTTTCGCAAATTCAGTACAAACATATCAGAATTCGAAAACGGCAGAATAGAGAGTCAAATGCGGCTTAATGATGATAAAATAAGGGTTTCAGAAGGTACCTAGTGTAAAAGCAGGAAAGTTACATTTAAAAGAAGCAGAGATGGGTTCAGTTAGGCATTCATGCACCTGTAACTAAATTAAGAAATTCACAAAAAATAAGAGCAATCAAGCATAAAATCCAAAATAATAAAATAAACCGAACATAAATACAATAAACATAAGGTTCATGAATTTAATATAAGACATCAGAATTTTGACACGTTGGTATAGAGAGTTAACGGCGTAATGATGATAAAATTAGTTTCATAGTGTACCCATTGCAAGAGCTGGAAAGTGACATCTAAAAGAAGTGGAGGTCAAGCTTCTTAATGCTGTCGATAATTTCCTTCTCTCTGCCATTATCAGGTTTAAGATTTCTCCGTTTCTTTTAGTTTTCTTTTTTTACTGTACGGAATAACGATGATACTGAGAGTGGAGAAATGAACGTGAATAAATGTATGTTGCAGTTATTAGCGAATATGGGTCAAAATTGCAACTATACCCCTGGCTACGTGCTACTTTTTTGCTTTCTTCTCTTTAAATGGAAGGGTGGTTTTGTCAATCCAAAAAAGGCTTCACTTGGAAAGTATTTGTTTTATATACAAGAATATATACACTTAGTAGACTACTAGTATCCATTTCTGTACCCAACCCAAATAAATAACAACAAAATTCGAAAACTACTTCCCCAAAATAAGCCCTAAAACTCAACTGCCATGTCTACTTCTTCAACAGCTACCGCTGCAATTCGATGCTTCTCCACAAGCTTGTCCGTCCATCTAGAGCTCAGGTTTATCATCCCTCTTTAGATAAAGAATGGAGATCGATGAACCCTTTGGTTTTTTGAAACTGATTCTCATTCTCAGCAATGTTGAAGCATTCCAGTCACTTAACTGTTAACCACCGTCATTCAAATCAGTTCCAATCGTGCTATGATTTCTCTATTTGCAGATGTGCTCACCGTCTTCCTAATCGAAGCTTGATGCAACGCACCATGATATGGAACAACGAGTTATGTCATCCTATAAGTCGCTCATCCTATAAGTCGCCCCTTCTATAAGTCGCTCATCCTATAAGTCGCCCCTCTTATAAGTCGCTCATCCTATAAGTCGTTCACTTATGCCGCATTTCTCTAAGTCGTTCAGTTTTGCCGCATTGTTCTCTTATGTCGCTATGCCGCTTCTGCCTTATGTCGCTTCCATTATGTCGCAAGCTCTTATGTCGCTTCCACTATGCCGCACTCTTTAAGTCGTTCGGACTATGGCATTTTTCCTTATGTCGCTTAAGTCGTTCCTGAAGCTGTGCTATCTTCTTAGGTCACAAGTTCTTATGCCGATTTCTTATGTCGCATTGTTGTTAAGTCGCATTGTTGTTAAGTCGTATGTCGCATTGTTGTTAAGTCATATGATGTTGTAACTCGTATGTCGCATTGTTGTTATGTCGTATGATGTTGTAACTCGTATGATGTTAAGTCGTTTGGTGAACTTAAGTCATATGTGTTGAGTTAAGTCGTGAGTCGCATGTGTGTGTTGTAATTTCCTATAAATAGGGGTGTGTTGCCATTTGTAAAGGAGTTGATTGTGAAAATAAATTTGTGTGTGTGCTTTGGCCACCATTGTTGGGAGTTGAGTGTGATCTCCTTCTTCTTTCCATCTTCGGGTTATTCGTGAGCGAATCAACGAATTTGAAGCCAATTCTCGGTATCACTTACGAGTGATCAACGATCGAATTGTAGAGCTTTCAACACAGTATCTTGCGAGATCAACGGGTTGGAGATAGCTAGATTCCGGCATCATCACGATCAACGGAATTGAGCTTTTATCATTCTATCGGTTTATTTGACACGAAATCATCATTTCGTGAGGAGGATCCTGGATAGTTTGCGACATTTGGTATCAAAAACTGTTCGAGCCTAGTCAAAGCTGCGTCAATTGGTATCAGAGCCAAATCAGAGACGAAAACGAGATTGTTTTAATGATTATGCCTCCGAGACGTGCTAATCGCCATCAAAATGTTGAAGAGTTGTATAGAAGACAAGAAGCTGAGCAAATGGAACAGCGTATCAATGAAAAGTTCAATGAGGGTATTGAAAAATTGGAGAAATTGATGATCGACATGAATCAAAATCAAAGGAGAATGTCACCAGTTTCGAACCAGGGTGGAAACAGGGTTTCGCCATCGGTTTCGGGAGAAAGGAGGATGTCACCCCAGTCTTATCAAGATAGGAGAGAACCATCAGTTTCAATGATGCGAGACCGCCTTGGGTACCGAAATGAAGAGGGAAGAACTCAACGTGGTTTCGAAAATGAACCATATCGTGATGCTGAAAGACAGGGTAGAAGGGACATACGTGGTCGTAGGAATGTAGATGGTCAGGATCGATATCGAAATACATCTGATTTTGAGGAAGATGGTGATGGAGGTAGTATTCATTATCGAAATCAAGGCCAAGTGCGAAATCAATATCGGGATTCAGAAAATGATCGTAAATGGGAGTCAGGTATGAGGATGGAAATTCCAGGTTTCAAAGGTGGTATGCAAGCAGAAGAATTTCTTGATTGGTTGTCGAATGTTGAAGAAATTTTGGAATTCAAGGATGTGCCTGAGAATCGCAAAGTCCAATTAGTTGTTACAAGATTAAGGGGAAGAGCTATGGCTTGGTGGCAACAAACTAAACTAACTCGGGAGAGAATGGGAAAATCAAAAGTTGTCACTTGGGAGAAGATGAGAAAGATGATGAAAGCAACTTTCTTGTCGTACAATTATCAATCTCTTATGTATCAACGTTTGCAGAATTTGAGACAAGGGACGAAGACAGTGAATGACTATGCAGATGAATTCTATCAATTGATTGCAAGGAATGATATTATGGAAACCGAGGAACAGCTAACGGCTAGATATGTTGGAGGGTTATGAATGCAAATTCAAGACATGGTTAATATGTTTAATCCAATGTCTGTTGCTGAAGCACATCAGAAAGCTCTAGCTTGGGAGAAACAATGGAGACGAGGGAGTGGTGTGTTTACGAGTTCCATTAACCAGAATAAGGGTGCTAGTAGTAGTGCTAATGTTTCCAAGGCAGTCAATAAACCAATTGTCAATGAAGCCGCTAAAGCAAAGGCCAATCATAGTATCAAGTGCTATAATTGTCAAGAGTTTGGCCATAAAAGTAATGAATGTACAAAACCAAAGAAGAGAGCATTAGTTGCAGAGGAATGTGAGTATGAGGATGTGGGAGCTGAAATTGATTATTCTCAACCACCGAAGTTTGATGAAGATGAAGAAGTTGTGTCAGGAGACGAAGGGTGTAACTTGATGATGAGAAGGTCTTGTTTAACGCCAAAGCATGAGAATGATTCTAGTTGGCTGAGAAGCAATATCTTTCAGTCTACATGTACTATCTTGGGAAAGGTTTATCGATTTTTTATTGATGCGGGAAGCTGCGATAACATTATTTCTGAAGAAGCCGTCAAGAAGTTAGGGTTGAAGACTGAAAAACACCCTAGACCTTATAAACTGGCATGGCTAAAGAAAGGTGGAGAAGTGACAGTGGGAAGACGAGCATTTGTTACATTTTCTATTGGGAAGAAGTACAAAGATGATATATGGTGTGATGTTGTCGATATGGATGTGTGTCATCTACTATTGGGAAGACCATGGCAATATGATAGAACTGTACAACATAATGGTCACACCAACAGCTATAGTTTCATGTTCGAAGGTACTCAAATCACCTTAGTTCCTAAGAAGCGTGAACAAAGTGAAAGCAAGTCAGAGAAGAAAGTGGAACCAACTAGTCTATTATCTTCGAGAGAATTTGTTAAAGAAGTGGAAGATAGTGCTGAATTGTTTATGTTGATTGGGTATGAAACAACTGAAGATCTTGAAATTCCTGCGGAGGTTAGACCGGTGTTAAATGAATTTGAAGATGTCTTTCCTATGGAATTACCCAAGGAGTTACCGCCACTAAGGGACATACAACATCAAATTGATCTAGTTCCAGGTGCTGTTTTACCGCATAGGCCGCATTATCGTATGAGTCCGAAAGAGCATGAAGAGTTGAGGAGACAGGTTGAGGAGTTGCTTAAGCAAGGGCGTGTTCGAGAGAGTCTCAGTCCTTGTGCTGTACCAGCTCTATTGGTGCCAAAGAAAGATGGTTCGTGGAGAATGTGTATAGACAGCAGGGCACTCAATAAAATAACTGTCAGATATAGATTTCCTATGCCAAGACTTGATGATCTATTGGATCAACTCAGTGGGTCTGTAATCTTTCCTAAGATCGACCTTAAGAGTGGTTACCATCAGATTCACATAAGACCAGGTGATGAATGGAAGACCGCATTCAAGACTCAGGAAGGATTATATGAATGGCTAGTCATGCCATTTGGTCTATCTAATGCACCAAGTACATTTATAGGGTGATGAATCAAATTTTCAGACCTTACATCGGGAAGTTTGTTGTAGTCTACTTTGTTGATATCTTGATATATAGTGCTAGCACAGAGGAGCACATTCAACACTTGCGAAAGGTGTTAACTATTCTTCGTCAAGAACAGTTCTATGCAGCGACGAAGAAATGCGTGTTCATGACGTCGAGTGTTTTATTTCTGGGTTATGTCGTGTCCAAGGAAGGGATACAAGTGGACCAAAGTAAAGTAGCCACAATCAGAAATTGGCCACAGCCCAAAACTATAACAGAAGTTAGAAGTTTCCATGGGTTAGCTTCATTTTATCGAAGATATATACCGCACTTTAGTAGTGTGATGGCTCCTGTTACTGATTGTATCAAAGGAAAGCAGTTTTCATGGACGAAAGAGGCAGGATCTGCTTTTGAACAGATCAAGGAACTTTTAACATCCGCACTGATTCTAGTGTTGTCTGATTTTCAGTTACTATTTGAGTTACATACAGATGCGTCCAAAGTTGGAATTGGAGGAGTGTTGAGTCAGAAGGGTCGTCCAATTGCCTATTTCAGTGAAAAACTTTCTGGAGCAAAGATGAGATACAGTACTTATGATGTGGAGTTTTATGCTATTGTGCAGGCCGTGAAGCATTGGAGACATTACTTGTTCCACAAAGAATTTGTTTTGTATACGGATCATGAAGCATTGAAACATTTACAAGGGCAGAATAAAATTGCAGCTAGGCATGCATCGTGGATAGCTTATTTGCAGCAATTTACATTCGTCGTAAAGCACAAGTCTGGTGTAACAACCCGTATATTTGGACCATTTAAATTGACAATAATCCACACATGTCAACTTAAATAATACAAAACACGAATCATTATGGGATTATAAATACATAAATGTAAATGAGAATCAATACAACATCACAGACACAGAATAGTCACAGAATAATGCAGTGGAAAATACATCGTCATAATAGCAGTTCATGAAGCCACTACATAATATACAACAATGTCTTAACATCAAGTGACTAATACAAAAATGTCCAACAGACTAGGACATCAATACAGGAATAGAAATAGACTGATAAAGATAAATGCTAAGCCTTCAGCATCTTCAACCAACCTTGATCAACAAACTAGATAGCTTCAGACTGACCCGAGCATATACAAAAGAAACACTCGAGTCAGGACTCAAAATCTTATACAATTAAATCAAGTGCAAGGGAATAGTTCATAACTTAAAGATGGAAAAATAACATCTCTAAGGATCCGATAAACTATCTATATATACAATAGAATACGATAGGTAGATAATGTCTAATCAGTAAAGTACGATATTAAAATAGTGTTAAGTCATGGCCCATACCACCCTTAACACATTTTTATTCCCAAGAGCATATACAAGACCGTAGTTTCCCCAAAACCGAAAGTCACCAAAGGGCAATCCATATACTAAAGGTACAAAACAAAACGTAGTGGTCGCGAATAGGATAATCAGTATGACAAGGTACATGAGGCGATACCAACTAGGATACTAGTAGTTGCTGTTGAGTCAAGATTTTTATATAGTTTTGATTTATGACAAAGGGATAAACCGTGATCGTCAAAAAGAAGTCATTCATTGAGACACAACGAGCTTCATACATTAGAGGTGGATTATTTGGTATGTTGGTAATATTAGTTATGTTAAAATCTATCCTCAAAATAATCATGTATCTCAAAAGAATCGATGTATAAACGTTTTGGATGACAGCGCACATTCACTGTGCAATTTAACAGCGACCGGTCGACCGGTCCAAAACCAGGCGGTCGACCGTTCCTGTGTAAATTGCACAATGAACGTGCACACATGCACATAACGTCTATATATTTGAAATTTTCGTCTACTGGTCATTTTTGACCTGTCGACCGTTTTTAAACAGAAAGCAACCTTTCCCAAAAGACACTTCTTTCTTCAATGGTTGCTTCTCTTTCCTTTCATCAATGATCACATCTTTTAATGGCTACTCTTCACAAAGAGTTACAACCATTTATTCTCTATATAAACATATCTAAATCATTGATTGAAATACAACAATTCTTTGCTTTAAAATTCTGATCTTAATTTCTAAATACTCTTGCATTCAAAAAGCTTTCTACTTCAAAATTGCTTATTGAATCATTGAAATTATTTCATATCTTTTGATTCAAATAAGTAATATACTTCCTTCAATCTTCACAAACATCATTCACATATTTTGAGGATAAGATTATAGGAAGGGTGTACTACAAGTGACAAATCAGTGTTGTTAAGAGCACAAGTTGTCAACGACAATTGTATTTATTTTTGTTGAAGTCCTCGGTGTTGTAAGAGGCACGAAATCCCGTTCGGCTGTTCGGGTGTTATAAACCTGTTCCTCCGGGTGAAGCGAGGTAGTTGGTAGTGAAATCCAGATAGAAGTCTGGGACTGGACGTAGGACGGGAGGTCCGAACCAGTATAAAAATCCCTGGTGTGATTTTACTGTTTACTGCATTTACTATTCTATATCTGTGAATTGCTATATAGTTAGTTTATTGAATATTTACTTATATAGCAATTGTAAATAACATTCCGCATATATTAGTCCATATTACACGATCCGTAATCAGTGTGCACAAGCGTAAACATACATACTTTCAGTTGCCTGATCCGGACTGATGTTGAGCATAGCAGCTACTATCTCAACACCGCGAAACAACACTCCCAAATCAAGGGGTGCACCCAAATCGAATCACAAAAGTAATAGATATGGTAACGAAGAAGTGCGTCCGCTAGAGGTGGCGAACCTCAATGGCCCGGCGCGGCTCCTGTTTTAGTCATGTCAGGGGTCATCCAATATCGTTCTCTTTCTTCAGTCAACGCGTTCACCAAACCATCCACTTCATTCTGGATCAACACTTCGCGTGTAATAGTTATTAAAGTGGTTTCGGTATCGACAGAGAGTATGTCCATATCCGATCCCGGTCTCTTTAATAACTACGTATTTATTACCCGATGGTCTTTTAAGTTAAAGTTTAAACAAATCAAAGTCCAAAAGTAAAGGTGCAAATTTGACTTCCAAAGTTTGACATTCCACGATTCAATTTATTTCAGATATTTAAAATCATATTTCCAAATGCAATCTTTTAGTTCATCATTTGAGTTATCAATATAATTAAGTATTCAAATTTAATTTAATAAATCTCACTTATTAAATTAGTTAATACTCCAATTAATTCGGTTTAATGGTAAATTTTAGTTCACATCATTTAAACCAAATTCTTTTCACTTCAATTCGTATTTACATTCATCGATACATTAACCATAATCATAAATTTGACTAAATCAATTTTATTAAATTTAAAATCATTTTAAATTTAAACTATCACTAAATTAAATCCATAAAACTTTAGTTAGTTTCGTATTCCACTTAAGTCAAATTTTCTAAATCTCAAACTTAATTTATGTCAAGTTTCAAATCTATTTAATTAAAAACCGATTTTATATCTAAATCTAACAACCTAATAAATTTTAAAATTATCAAATTCTAACTTCCTTGTTTTTAAATCTCATTTCAAATAAATTTGCCAATTCATTTTATTCAATTAAATAGGTTTATTAATCCGTTCAATTAAACTCCATTAATTTATTCCTTATTAATTTATTTCGATTTAATCCATAAATCAAATCCATTAAGTTCGTTACTAAATTTCCAAACAAATTCTTAAGTTCATTCCTTAATTTCAAATAGAGTTCTATTTCAAAATAATTTTTGTTGACCAATCGGGTTTCTTATTTTTGATTGTCTATCCTAGGCCAAGTTGTTTAAGTGGGTATTTATCATTTCAACCCGATATCATTCAATATAAAACAAAGCATAGCAAAGGAAACTTGCAGTGTGATAACTGGGATGGTGTCAAAGTAAATAAACAAGCAATAACAAACATACATAACAATTTAACAATTTATTCAAATAATCCCGAAATAATCATATTAACTCACATTTGTTAATATGCAAATTAATACAATTATTCCTAGAATCCTACGGATTAAAGATTATTACATTATGATTTGTACTTGGTGTCCGTTATAAAATTTCTACATCAATCGTACATATCAATTTTAATGTCACTATTATTTACCCTAATTAACATCATATTACAGTTCAACATGTTTAATCAACTTAAATAATACATGGCGTCAAATTTTAGAACTTAACAGTTTATTTCAACCAAATTTTAACAATCAACAATTTAATATCCAAATTTAATATTAACAACAATTATCACTTGATTATCATAGCATAATAGATTGAGTCGTGAATAAAATATTCACCTTGCGTGGTTAGAGAAGGTGGCGCGGCACGAAGAAAAATAGATAAAATAGACCTTAGTAGGCACGACGCAAAATGAACACAAACTGTAATCAAACAACAATTAATCAATAATTCGTTTATTGCAGTATATATATCGATTGAATATATATATATATATATATATATATATATATAAAATCATACCAACGACGAAGCAAGATAGATTCGACAAACGGGATGGAAATACTTATACTTCCGGATCAATAGCTGGAGCTGAAACAACATAACAACAGACTGTATGTGAGCAACTCAACATTTCAAAGTATATACTGTTATATAATATAACAGTTATATATATATCTATTGATATATATAGAACTGATGCACAGAGCAGGGTGGTCGGGACGTGATGCATAGGTTGGTAGCGCGCATGGCGCGGGTGAGTTGGAGGTGGACGAGGCGGGCTAGGCGGGCAGTGGGGAGGCGGTCGGCTGGTGGCGTGGGCGAAGGCGGGCAGTGGGAAGATGGGCTGGTGGCGGGCGAAGGCTTGGGACGGGTGCTGGCGGAGGGGACTGGGCGGGGTGCAGCTGGGCTGGGGTGGCGCGGGTGTGGGACGGGGTTGGGCTGGGCGGAGGCCGAGGCTGGGGTGGAGGGCTGGGACAGGCGGGGCTGGCATGGGTACGGCAGGCGGAGGGGAGTGGGACGGGGCAGTGGGGACGGGGCAGAGCTGGGGACGGGCTGGTGGGTGGAGGGGACTGGCGGAGGGGACTGGGTTGCCGTGGAGCTGGGCCAGTGGTGGGGTGGTGGCTGCATGGGGTGGCTGGTGGAGCAGTGGGCAGAGGGAGGGGCTGGAGACGGGCGGAGGCGAGTGGGTGGAGGCGGGGCTGGCATGGGCGGAGGCGAGTGGGTGGAGGCGGGGCTGGCATGGGCGGAGGCGAGTGTACTGGTGGTGAGGCTGGCATGGGACGGAGGCGAGTGGGTGGTGGCATTCATTTGCATTCATAAAACAGCATATATGAAGAGAGGAGGAAGCAGAGAAAGAAAAGGCAGAGGAGATTACGTACCCTGTTTTCTCTGAAGCGGAGTGTTGATGCAGAGCGATAAATGAATGAGCTGTGTACAGAGTAATAAATGAAGAGGGATATATACACAGTATACAGAGTGTGTAGTGCAATGATGATTTCAAAGTGGAGGCTGTTGGATTTCCAAGACGGCTGAAAAGACTTCTTGTATTTTGAACGTTGGGAGGTTGGGTACCGGTTTGTGTGACGTAACGGACCAGTTTGTACCCCGTCAACAATTTATAACTTGCAACGCCGAACTCCGATTGTCTCAAACAAATATACCGTTTTGATCAGCGCGACGAGGCGGACACAATGGTTTAAAGATATTGGTGGTTTGACATTGTTTGCGAAGTGATAAATCTTATTGAACCATTTGCTCGAGCGACAATTTAACTAGCAATTAAAAGCGGAATTTGACGAAACGAAATGTGCCGTCATGATCAGAATATTTTTCTTATGCCACATTGTGAAAAATATTTGAGTTCGGACGATAGAAAATTTTCACCTAAAATTTAAACTAATAGGTAAACGCGACGAACGAAATTGACTTCAATATTTTTCGACGAAATTTGGCGTACGCCTATGTCTATCTAGGCGCATTCCAAATGCGAAGTTTGAACGGCAACGGAAATTGTTTGTGAATATTTGAAATTTCTATTACGGAGAATGCAGCAAAACACCGAAGAATAAGATCGACGGAGCTAAAGATGTCCGAATTTTGAAAAACGAAAAATGACGCCTTTGTCAGAAAATGATTTAGAATTTTTCTATGTAAAATATTTAGGTTCAGAAGATAAAAATTTTCACGTTTTAAAATGAACTGATGTGCAGTAAAACGCGCACGAAATTTACTGCGGTATTTTCCGACGAAACTTTACCCATATCTACAATCATCTAGGCGCAATTTAGAAACAAAGTTTGGACGTTGATTGAAATCGTATGTAAGTTTCACATTTTATATTAAAATAACGGTTCTAAAATTTTTAAAATTGGGTCGGAATTTCAGGGTCGTTACATTCTCCCCTACTCAAAACTTTTCGTCCTCGAAAAGGAACAAAGTAAAGAGTGGTAGAACAGATAACAGAGATACAATGGATTCAGAATAGATTATTGAATATACTAAAGAATATAGAATGGAATTTACCTTCAACAAACAATTCTGGATTAGAGTCTCGGATACTCTCCTCGGTTTCCCAAGTGCAATCACGATCATCGGGACTCCATTGGACTTTGACTAGGCTAACCGACTTCCTTCTAAGTTGCTTTGTATCCCTATCAACAATACGAAGTGGTCTCCTCTCTACAGTCAAATCCGGCTCAATATCAACCTCATCTAACTGAGCAATAGGGATGGTCATGGATGGATCATGTACAACCTTCCGAAGATGGGAAACGTGGAATACGTTGTGCACGCCCTCAAATTTCTCCGGCAATGCAACTCTGTAGGCTAGTGTACCAATTCTCTGAGTGATAGTGAATGGTCCAACAAATCTAGGAGCGAGCTTCCCTCTACGACCAAATCGAATAACATTCTTCAAGGGTGATACCTTAAGGAATACCTCATCCCCAACCTGGAATTCTAAATCTCTTCTACGCCTATCGGCATAGCTCTTCTGCCTATCCTGTGCGGTCTTCATCATTCTTCTGATTTCATTAACCTTCTCGGATGCTTCTATGATCATATCAGGGCCAAGAATTAATCGATCCCCAGGCTCAATCCAACAAGCTGGCGATTTGCATGGCCGCCCATATAAAGCTTCGAACGGTGCCATATCAATACTTGCCTGAATATAAAGGTGGTTAAATTTCAATTCAAATTTACTTATTCAAATTGAAATTCTGATTTACTTGATAACTGTTATTATAAGTGAATTCAACCAAATGGAGATGGTCTTCCCAAGATCCACCGAAATCAATAATGCAGGCTCGGAGCAGATCCTCCAAAATCTGATTCACCCTTTCAGTTTGGCCATCTGTTTGAGGATGATAAGCTGTGCTCAGATTCAGTTTAGTGCCCAAGACGTCTTGAAATGCCTTCCAGAATTTACTAGTGAATAAAGGGTCTCTATCGCACACAATACTAGATGGAACTCCATGAAGTCTAACAATCTCCCTCATATATATCTCGGCCAAACTCAAAGCAGTACGAGTGGTCTTAACGGGAATAAAGTGAGCTGATTTTGTCAACCTATCAACAATCACCCATATACTCTCGTTACCTTTTCTGGTCCTCGGTAATCCATCAATGAAGTCCGTAGAAATCTGATCCCATTTCCAACACGGAATCTCTAGGGGTTGAAGTAATCCTGCAGTCTTCTGGTGATCGGTCTTAACTTGTTGGCAAGTGGTGCATCTACTGACATATATAGAAATATCCCTCTTCATCCCACTCCACCAATATAACCGCTTCATATTTCGGTACATCTTAGTGACACCAGGATGAAATGAAAGTGATGACCGATGGTTTTCTCTAAGCACTTCTTGTCCCAATCCATCGACATTAGGAATGCAAATGCGATTGTCAATCCTCAGAACTCCATTACTATCTATCTGTGCTCCCACTTTACTGTCGGCATTTCCAACTCTACCAAGAACTAACTCCTTCATGCGATAGAGCAAGGTGTCCTCATATTGCTTAGCTTTGATGCGATCCACAAGAGATGGGGAGATAACAAGCTGAAATAGCATGCCTTCTACAAGATTACAACATGACAATGCTTTGCTACGGCTCAAAGCATCAGCTACAACATTTGCCTTCCCAGGAGTATAATTGATGTCGAGATCGTATGCAGCTAGGAATTCGAGCCATCGAACTTGTCTCTGATTAAAATCCTTCTGAGAAAAGATATATCTCAAGGACTTATGATCGGTGAATAATTCAAATTTAATTCCCAAAAGATGATGCCTCCAAAGTTTCAAAGCAAATACAACTGCAAGAAGCTCTAGATCATGAGTTGCATAGTTTACTTCATGGATCTTCAACTGACGGCCAGCATAAGCAATAACCTTTCCGTTTTGCATAAGAACAGCGCCTAAACCTTCTTGGCAAGCATCTGTATAGACAGTTAATTCTTCACTTCCATCGATTACCGCAAGAACTGGGGCTGAAGTTAACTTACACTTCAACTTATTAAAAGCTGATTCGCACTTCTCACTCCAAATAAACTTGACATCCTTTCGGGTTAAAGCAGTGAGTGGGGCAGAAATCCGGGCAAAGTGCTCAATAAATCTACGATAATAGCCGGCCAAGCCCAAGAAGCTACGGATATCAGTAGGAGTTTTGGGAGTCTCCCAATCCTGTAGATAAATTTCAAATTAGAAAGGGATAAGGGGAATTGAATAGAAATAGCGAATAGGATAGAACTTACATTGATTACGGCGATCTTAGCTGGATCGACCGAAATCCCATTTTCAGAAACTATGTGGCCCAGGAATCTCACTTCGTCTCGCCAGAAGTGGCATTTAGAGAATTTGGCCTTAAGTTGATGATTTCGGAGAGTTTCCAGAACATAAGCAAGATGTGTCTCATGCTCCTTCTTGTCTTTGGAGAAGACGAGAATATCATCAATGAAAACAAGAACAAATTTGTTAAGAACATCGCGGAAGACTCGATTCATTAAGTCGACGAAATAAGCAGGTGCGTTGGTCAAACCGAATGGCATAACCAACCATTCATAGAATCCGTTCTCGGTACGGAAGGTTGTCTTATGAATACTATCTTCTGCTACCCTGAGTTGGTGGAACCCAATGGCTAGATCAAGTTGTGAGAAAATTTTAGCTCCATGGAGCTGATCGAATAAATCGTTGATGCGAGGCATCGGATAATGATTCTTGAGAGTGCGTTTGTTCAGCTCCCTGTAATCAACACACATGCGAAGAGACCCATCCGACTTGGTGACAAATACAACTACGGCGCCCCATTCAGAACAACTTCTCCTAATCAAACCTTTAGCAAATAGATCATCAATTTGAGTTTTAAGTTCAGCTTTTTCTTTAGGAGCCATCCTTCTGTGAGGGAGAACTACGGGAGTAGCTCCTGGAATAAGATCAATACGGAAATCGATTTCCCGTTTAGGCGGTAGAGAGTTGACCTCTCCAAATACATCGGGAAATTTCTGAACAATAGAGGTAGTATTAAGATCATCCAGATGAACATCAAGAGAAAATATGAAGCTTCTGGCATATTTCTGAGGTGATTTGCATTCAATGACAAGTGGCTGATCCATGTCGCTTACCAAAGAAACTGAACGAGTTTTGCAGGAAATATCAGCATCGAATTTGCTTAACCAATCAGCTCCTAAAAGAAAGTCGAATGCTTGGAATCCAAGTACATAGAAATCCTAAGTGAATCGAGAAAAATCATACATAAGTGCAACTCCCTTGCAAACACTTCGGAGGTTAGCGGGTCCTCCAATAGGATTTGAGACACATAAGGAGGTAGTAGCAAGAGTAGGTTCTAATTTGAGTTTATTACAAAGGTCAACTGATATAAAGATATGTGAAGCATCAGTATCGAATAATACCCTAACAGGTGTAGCATGTAAGTGAAAAACACTTCGTAAGGTACCTTGGTCATCCTGGGTGGGTGGTGCAGAGGGTGCAGGTGTGGTGATAGCAAATACTCCAAATGGTGTGCCATGCTTACGCAGTGGGCAATCTTTCTTGAAATGACCCGGCCGGAGGCAGACATAGCATAAATCTTTCCTAGTCGAAGAAGGTGGTGGAACAGCAGCTCCGGTAGATGGACAACTATTAGCATAATGGCCCTTCTTATCGCATTTGAAGCAAGTGATATTAGCAAGGTCGATTGGGCTTTTCTGAGCATATCCCAATCCTGTAGTCTTCTGCCAAGCTTTCTTTTGTTGATCAAAGTTCATCTTCCTCTTCCCGAGCTGGCTAGAGGAGGGCTGAGTAGGAGCAGCCTTGGCAGTAGGTCCCCTAGGCTTTGCCTCATATCTAAGAGCATAGTCAACAAGCTCTGTGAAGGTGCAGTGAGTGTGGCCAGTAAGCAAGTCATAATACTCTGGTCTAGCTCCCAAAATGAACTTCTCGTTCTTTAGAAGCGGTGTATCAATCAATCCCGGGTCGAACTTGGAGAGTTCGTTGAATTTCCTCTCGTACTCAGAAAAAGTCATACTGCCCTGCTTAAGATCCATAAAAGCTCTATAAAGTTGGGTTTTCCCAGCAGCGGGCATCCATTGTGCCGAGAAAGTATCCCTAATCAAAAGATAGACTAGATGAATAACATTCCAAAGATTAAAAGAAGAATTCAGACTACGAAATCCAAATAATTTTATACCTAAACTGGGCCCAAGTGATGGTGTTCTCCTCGATACGAGAAGTAACTGATTCCCACCAATCTTGTGCGGCATCCTGAAGTTGCCAGGCAGCAAGCTGACGCTTCTGAGCATCAGTGACCTCTACACCCGAAAATATCTTCTCTAAGCCTTTAAGCCATTGCTGAGCCTCAATAATGTTCTCGGATCCAGAAAACTTAATACCTCCCAGCTGTGTATACTCCTTACTAAGAATGGTGAATTTGACAGGAGATGGAGCGATAGGTGCAGCCTGAGCAGGACCATGGCCCCTTCCTCCCCTATTGTTTCCTCTGGTACCCATCCTGAAATACCAAAGAGATTGTTAAAACCAAGGATAGAAATCATACAATTTTTAAGGAAAGTCTAATCAACGAATTAAAGAAGTTTGACATGGAAGGATTTGGATATTCAATCGATTCTCCTCATTCTAGGGTATTGCTACCCTATCTCTAATGAGTTTATATAAAATCCCCACTAAGGTTTTTAGGGAAACCGAAGCTCTGATACCAACTGTAACAACCCGTATATTTGGACCATTTAAATTGACAATAATCCACACATGTCAACTTAAATAATACAAAACACGAATCATTATGGGATTATAAATACATAAATGTAAATGAGAATCAATACAACATCATAGACACAGAACAATCACAGAATAATGCAGCGGAAAATACATCGTCATAATAGCAGTTCGTGAAGCCACTACATAATATACAATAATGTCTTAACATCAAGTGACTAATACAAAAATATCCAACAGACTAGGACATCAATACATGAATAGAAATAGACTGATAAAGATAAATGCTAAGCCTTCAGCATCTTCAACCAACCTTGATCAGCAAACTGGATAGCTTCAGACTGACCCGAGCATATACAAAAGAAACACTCGAGTCAGGACTCAAAATCTTATACAATTAAATCAAGTGCAAGGGAATAGTTCATAACTTAAAGATGGATAAAATAACATCTCTAAGGATCCGATAAACTATCTATATATACAATAGAATACGATAGGTAGATAATGTCTAATCAGTAAAGTACGATATTAAAATAGTGTTAAGTCATGGCCCATACCACCCTTAACACATTTTTATTCCCAAGAGCATATACAAGACCGTAGTTTCCCCAAAGCCAGAAGTCACCAGAGGGCAATCCATATACTAAAGGTACAAAACAAAACGTAGTGGTCGCAAATAGGATAATCAGTATGACAAGGTACATGAGGCGATACCAACTAGGATACTAGTAGTTGCCTGATCTGGACTGATGTTGAGCATAGCAGCTACTATCTCAACACCGCGAAACAACACTCCCAAATCAAGGGGTGCACCCAAATCGAATCACAAAAGTAATAGATATGGTATCGAAGAAGTGCGTCCGCTAGAGGTGGCGAACCTCAATGGCCCGGCACGGATCCTGTTTTAGTCATGTCAGGGGTCATCCAATATCGTTCTCTTTCTTCAGTCAACGCGTTCACCAAACCATCCACTTCATTCTGGATCAACACTTCACGTGTAATAGTTATTAAAGTGGTTTCGGTATCGACAGAGAGTATGTCCATATCCGATCTCGGTCTCTTTAATAACTACGTATTTATTACCCGATGGTCTTTTAAGTTAAAGTTTAAACAAATAAAAGTCCAAAAGTAAAGGTGCAAATTTGACTTCCAAAGTTTGACATTCCACGATTCAATTTATTTCAGATATTTAAAATCATATTTCCAAATGCAATCTTTTAGTTCATCATTTGAGTTATCAATATAATTAAGTATTCAAATTTAATTTAATAAATCTCACTTATTAAATTTAGTTAATACTCCAATTAATTCGGTTTAATGGTAAATTTTAGTTCACATCATTTAAACCAAATTCTTTTCACTTCAATTCGTATTTACATTCATCGATACATTAACCATAATCATAAATTTGACTAAATCAATTTTATTAAATTTAAAATCATTTTAAATTTAAACTAACACTAAATTAAATCCATAAAACTTTAGTTAGTTTCGTATTCCACTTAAGTCAAATTTTCTAAATCTCAAACTTAATTTATGTCAAGTTTCAAATCTATGTAATTAAAAACCGATTTTATGTTTATATCTAACAACCTAATAAATTTTCAAATTATCAAATTCTAACTTCCTTGTTTTTAAATCTCATTTCAAATAAATTTGCCAATTCATTTTATTCAATTAAATAGGTTTATTAATCCATTCAATTAAACCCCATTAATTTATTCCTTATTAATTTATTTCGATTTAATCCATAAATTAAATCCATTAAGTTCGTTACTAAATTTCCAAAAAAATTGTTAAGTTCATTCCTTAATTTCAAATAGATTTCTATTTCAAAATAATTTTTGTTGACCAATCGGGTTTCTTATTTTTGATTGTCTATCCTAGGCCAAGTTGTTTAAGTGGGTATTTATCATTTCAACCCGATATCATTCAATATAAAACAAAGCATAGCAAAGGGAACTTGCAGTGTGATAACTGGGATGGTGTCAAAGTAAATAAACAAGAAATAACAAACATACATAACAATTTAAAAATTTATTCAAATAATCCCGAAATAATCATATTAACTCACATTTATTATTATGCAAATTAATACAATTATTCCTAGAATCCTACGGATTAAAGATTATTACATTATGATTTGTACTTGGTGTCCGTTATAAAATTTCTACATCAATCGTACATATCAATTTTAGTGTCACTATTATTTACCCTAATTAACATCATATTACAGTTCAACATGTTTAATCAACTTAAACAATACATGGCGTCAAATTTTAGAACTTAACAGTTTATTTCAACCAAATTTTAACAATCAACAATTTAATATCCAAATTTAATATTAACAACAATTATCACTTGATTATCATAGCATAATAGATTGAGTCGTGAATAAAATATTCACCTTGCGTGGTTAGAGAAGATGGCACGACACGAAGAAAAATAGACCTTAGTAGGCACGACGCAAAATGAACACAAACTGCAATCAAACAACAATTAATCAATAATTCGTTTATTGCAGTATATATATCGATTGAATATATATATAAAATCATACCAACGACGAAGCAAGATAGATTCGACAAACGGGATGGAAATACTTATACTTCCGGATCAATAGCAGGAGCTGAAACAACATAGCAACAGACTGTATGTGAGCAACTCAACATTTCAAAGTATATACTGTTATATAATATAACAGTTATATATATATATATCTACTGATATATATAGAACTGATGCACAGAGCAGGGTGGTCGGGACGTGATGCATGGGTTGGTAGCGCGCATGGCGCGGGTGAGTTAGAGGTGGACGAGGCGGGCTAGGCGGGCAGTGGGGAGGCGGTCGGCTGGTGGCGTGGGCGAAGGCGGGCAGTGGGAAGATGGGCTGGTGGCGGGCGAAGGCTTGGGACGGGTGCTGGCGTAGGGGACTGGGCGGGGTGCAGCTGGGCTGGGGTGGCGTGGGTGTGGGACGGGGTTGGGCTGGGCGGAGGCCGAGGCTGGGGCGGAGGGCTGGGACAGGCGGGGCTGGCATGGGTACGGTAGGCGGAGGGGAGTGGGACGGGGCAGTGGGGACGGGGCAGAGCTGGGGACGGGCTGGTGGGTGGAGGGGACTGGCGGAGGGGACTGGATTGCCGAGGAGCTGGGCCAGTGGTGGGGTGGTGGCTGCATGGGGTGGCTGGTGGAGCAGTGGGCGGAGGGAGGGGCTGGAGACGGGCGGAGGCGAGTGGGTGGAGGCGGGGCTGGCATGGGCGGAGGCGAGTGGGTGGAGGCGGGGCTGGCATGGGCGGAGGCGAGTGTACTGGTGGCGAGGCTGGCATGGGACGGAGGCGAGTGGGTGGTGGCATTCATTTGCATTCATAAAACAGCATATATGAAGAGAGGAGGAAGCAGAGAAAGAAAAGGCAGAGGAGATTACGTACCCTGTTTTCTCTGAAGCGGAGTGTTGATGCAGAGCGATAAATGAATGAGCTGTGTACAAAGTAATAAATGAAGAGGGATATATACACAGTATACAGAGTGTGTAGTGCAATGATGATTTCAAAGTGGAGGCTGTTGGATTTCCAAGACGGCTGAAAAGACTTCTTGTATTTTGAACGTTGGGAGGTTGGGTACCGGTTTGTGTGACGTAACGGACCAGTTTGTACCCCGTCAACAATTTATAACTTGCAACGCCGAACTCCGATTGTCTCAAACAAATATACCATTTTGATCAGCGCGACGAGGCGGACACAATGGTTTAAAGATATTGGTGGTTTGACATTGTTTGCGAAGTGATAAATCTTATTGAACCATTTGCTCGAGCGACAATTTAACTAGCAATTAAAAGCGGAATTTGACGAAACGAAATGTGCCGTCATGATCAGAATATTTTTCTTATGCCACATTGTGAAAAATATTTGAGTTCGGACGATAGAAAATTTTCACCTAAAATTTAAACTAATAGGTAAACGCGACGAACGAAATTGACTTCAATATTTTTCGACGAAATTTGGCGTACGCCTATGTCTATCTAGGCGCATTCCAAATGCGAAGTTTGAACGGCAACGGAAATTGTTTGTGAATATTTGAAATTTCTATTACGGAGAATGCAGCAAAACACCGAAGAATAAGATCGACGGAGCTAAAGATGTCCGAATTTTGAAAAACGAAAAATGACGCCTTTGTCAGAAAATGATTTAGAATTTTTCTATGTAAAATATTTAGGTTCAGAAGATAAAAAATTTCACGTTTTAAAATGAACTGATGTGCAGTAAAACGCGCACGAAATTTACTGCGGTATTTTCCGACGAAACTTTACCCATATCTACAATCATCTAGGCGCAATTTAGAAACAAAGTTTGGACGTTGATTGAAATCGTATGTAAGTTTCACATTTTATATTAAAATAACGGTTCTAAAATTTTTAAAATTGGGTCGGAATTTCAGGGTCGTTACATCTGGAGTAACTAATCGCGTCGCCGATGCTTTTAGTCGGAGGAATAATTTACTAACAACCATGCGAGTATAGGTGATGGGTTTTGACTTACTTCCAAATTTGCTTACTTCAGATTCATATTTTTCCAAGATCTTAGACAAAGTCAAGCAGGGAAACATGGATGGATATATGATGGTTGATGGTTTTCTATTCAAAGGAAATCAGTTGTGTATTCCAGATTGCAGTCTGCGAATGAAAATAATCAAAGAATTACATGAAGAAGGACACGTGGGCCGTGACCGTACTATGCAGTTGATCTCAAAGTCTTATTTTTGGCCGTCAATGAGGAAGGAGGTTGAAAAGTTCGTTCAGAGGTGCCATATTTGTCAAGTTTCAAAGGGGACCGCAACAAATGCAGGTTTATATATGCCGTTGCCTATATCTACTAAACCATGGGTGGATGTTAGTATGGACTTTGTATTGGGATTGCCGAGAACGCAACGTGGCAATGATTCTATCTACGTGGTGGTTGATCGGTTTTTAAAAATGGTACATTTTATCGCATGCAAGAAGACGGCAGATGCAGTTAATGTCGCACAGGTATTTTTCAGAGAGATCTATCATCTTCATGGGTTGCCTGAATCTATTGTATCGGATAGAGACACTCATTTTCTGAGTCATTTTTGGATGAGTCTATGGAGAATGGTCGGGACAAAGCTGAAATTCAGTAGTGCTTATCATCCACAGACAGATGGACAGACAGAAGTTGTGAATAGATCCCTAGGTAATCTATTGAGATGCCTCGTGAATGACAATTTGAAGAGTTGGGATTCCAAGCTATGTCAAGATGAGTTTGCACACAACCATGCAGTTAATCGTAGCACTGGGTTCAGTCCATTCCAGGTCGTTTACTCAACAATGGCTAAGGGACCATTAGATTTATCTACAGTACCACAACAGAAAGGAGTGATCAAACGAGCTAGTGATTTTGTGAATGAATTGCAAGAGTGCCATAAGGTTATGCAGGAACGATTGCTTAAGGCGAATAAGAAATATAAGAAATCCGCGGATATTAAGTGACGAAATGTTGAGTTCAAAGTAGGAGATTTTGTATATGTAGTATTGACTAAGGATCGATTTCCTATTGGTACTTACAACAAACTGGCTGCTAGAAAGATTGGCCCTTTGGAAATCGTAAAGAAGATTAATGAGAATGCTTATCGGTTAAGATTGCCAGATCATATCCATACTGCTGACGTTTTCAACGTCAAACACTTGATTCCATATCATGAGAATAAGCATGTCGAAGAAGAGGAGAGTGTGAATTCGGGGTCGAATTCTTTTCAACAAGGGGAGGATGATGCAGCGCACCATGATACTGTAACGACCCGTATTTTTATGGATCGAAACATCGTAAAACAGTTATCATTTTGTCGCATTGTTGATAAGCTGTCCAGGGTCTAAGTCTTAGGTCGTATTGAAGTTAGGTCGTATAGTGGTTAGGTCGTAGTAGACGACCTAAGGAAGTTGAGCGACCTATAAGAGAGTTGGCGACTTATAGGAGTAGACGACTTATAGGATTGGCGACTTAAGTTAGTAAGCGACTTAAGAGATTGGGCGAATTAACGACCTAAGGGATAGGTCGACAACGACCTAAGGGAGCTGGTGGTAGCAGTGATCGACCTATAGAAGTTAGCGACCTATTAGTTAGCGTAGTTAGGTCGTAGACGACTTAAGATGTTAAGTCGTATCCAAGCTAAGAGTTAGGTCGTGAGTTCTGTGTAGAGTTAGGTCGTAGGCGACCTAAGATAGTTAGGTCGCGTGTGTGTTAGGTCGCAAGGAAGCGCATGTGCGCTAGGTCGTAGGTCGTATGGATGCGCTTATCTGCTAAGTCGTTAAGTCGTAGGTCGCTTGGGTGCACTGATGTGCTAAGTCGTTAGGTCGTAGGTTGGGGATCTGTTAGGTCGTGGAGGCGCTTATGTGTTAAGTCATTAGGTCGCTAAGCGCTTAAGTGTTAGGTCGTAGGCTGGTATTGTTAAGTCGTGGGCTTTTTAGGTCGTGGGGTTTTAGGTCGTAAGTCGTGGACGACCTAATTCCGAGTGAGCGACCTAAGGGGGATTTCAGCCTATAAATATGAGGGTTCTTCTTCATTTTTGGGATCCGGATTTCGAAGCGACGAAGTGCTGCCATTTTGAGAGCTCGACTTCTACACTTCTTCACTTCTTTTCTCCACTCTAATCTAGTGATTCCTTCCATCCATATCGAAGATCGAAGAGCTTATATTGAAGATCTACATTCTTCGAAGAGTGATTTCATCGTTTAAAGCGGATTCGTGATAGATCGTGTTAGATCCTTCGCTGTCCAGATCTGAAGTGTGTTGCTTTTGAGTTGATTTGGTGATTTGGTGAGTGGTGATTATCTCTCACACGGATCCAAAGGAGTATATCGGATCGTTGGCTTAATTTGGATTTAAAGTAGTAATTTCCATGCATTTTTGTAAACCTAAGTATAGATCCATATAGATCCATTGTTCATGATGATTTGACAACTATTTTACTAAGTGTTAACCTATGCAAGTTCATTCATCAAGATTGCAGAGATATTTCTCATGTTTTCATGCTTGTTAGACTCTAGACTCTTTATTTACGAAATTGCCATTATTGTTATAATTGTCTATTTAGATCATATTTGAATGCTTGATTACTTGGATTAATGTTTGGCTTGATTGATTGCTATGAATTAGATGATTGATGATTTGATTTAGACAAGTTGGTCGAAGATGATTCAAAAGCTAAGGGAAAGGCTCTTGAATTGGAAAAGCTGCTCGTGGCATATGTAGCGGATGGTGCAGCTCATATGGATAGATTTGATGATGATGATGAGATGAAGCTTTGCTATGATGATGATGAGGCGAAGCATGAGATGAGATAATCTTGGTCTAATCCAGACGGGATCATTCCAAGCAGGTTGATAACTCGGTGAAATGGTTCGAGTTAGAGGATAATGGTTTGCTCGAGAGGCGATAGAGCTAGTATGGAAATAATCGTCGAGGAGGATGACTAGAAGGCTGAGATCTCATCGTTGTTGAAGGTTCTAGCATGCTCAAAGCAAGAGTACGTTGGGCAGATTTGATAGTCCCTAAGGCTAATGATTGGTAGTCAAGTACTCTGGGCAGATTCGATAGTCCTAGGCACGGGTCACGATGACTTGCGGAGTTATGTCTGGAACCGGGGTTTCCATTAGCCCTTGACGGACGGCTGAAAGAATGTGCCGGTCATTCAATTAACGGTGATATCGAAGCAATGATAACAGTGATAGCCAGAGTCATGGATGTTTGGTTGTATCGTCATTCGGTCTCAAGAGCGGTATTTTCTGGGTGCTTATCTGATCTTGGTTTAGGCCTTGGGGTCTGTACTTGGAAAACATCGCCCTTGACTCGAGTGGTAATTGCTTTACTTTTAAATTGTATGTTCTGCTATGTTTGCTTCTGCTTAGTGTGTGTCTGTGGGCTATCACTGTAGAAAGAGGTGGAGTGGGAGGGTTGTATTCCTATTCCTTTTCCTTTATGCTCTTTTGGTATATTGTTAGTTAACTTACCGCTTACTAAGACTGTTGTCTGACTCAAGGCTTTATGTTTTAACTCTTATTGCCTTGGGCTGTTCGTCCATTTTGGGACGGGCAGACTAGGTAGCAGGTGACAGGTGCTGTTCTTGCTTCCAACGATGTTGATGACGAAGACGAGCTGGAGGCTTGCATATTATTTTCTTACTATATGTACTGGATGTTCCGCTGCTTTGTATAATTCTCTGAGTGTTATGTAGTGAGGCTTGATGTATTGACTATTCAGATGTTGTACTCAACTATTATGAAGTTTTATTGATGACATTCTATTTCTGTGAAGCTTCACTATATATATATATTCTATTGTATTTTGTCCATGCGCTGTGAGTAATACGATAGATTCTGCTGTTTTAATTTACCCTGACAATTGTCCATGGTCGCCTGGCACACTTTACAGCGCACTTTCTTTAGGTTCAGTGCAGGGGTCATGGGCGGTCGTCACATTTGGTATCAGAGCATTGGTTAATCGATTTTACCCAACGCTCGCTGACGTAACTACGTATGAGAGACGTAATTGTATTTTGATGGATGATTACTATATATAATATAGTAGCTCAGTATAGTTGAGTCCTTTAAGAAGTTGCTTCTCTAGATGTGCTAATCATTCCTTTTTATAGATATTAAGGATGAGTCGAAGAGGGAGACTAGCTGCTGGGGAAGGCCGTGCTGCTGAGGGGACTGCTGATTATGCAGCTATGTTCGAAGCTATGATGACTTCGATCATGAGAAGGATACCAGTTCCGGGGACAGCAGTTGATGTTGGAGTTCAAGTTCAAACTCCAAGACCGGTGGATTTTGCTAAGCTGTGTAAGGATTACACTGCTCTTGAAGGAAAGGTTTTCTTTGGAACAGAATCAACCATTGAAGTCCAGAGGTGGATAGATGCTTGTAGAAGGATCTTTGGTGATTTGGGAATTGAGGATGCGACTAAGAGGAAGTTAGCATCAAGACAGCTTCAAGGAAGGGCTTCTGATTGGTGGAACACTATCACCATTGATACTCCGGAGGAAGAGATTACTTGGGTGCAATTCCAGGCCAGATTTGAAGCTAAGTTCATTTCTACAGCTCAGAAGTCTGTTCTTTTCAAGAAGTTTGTGGAGCTCAAGCAAGGTGGAAGACCAGTTCTTGAGTATGTTTCTGAGTTTGAGGCTTTGTCCAAGTATGCCCGGTCGTATATTGAATCTTCGTATCAGAAGAACGAGAAGTTTGTGACAGGCTTGGACAGTTATCTTGGGAGGTAGTTAGTGGATCATTTGGACGATCCATTTGAGAAGCTTGTGGAGAAGGCTCTCAGGCACGAGAATCTGTTTCCTAAGGAAGGATCTGTTGTTGCTGTGACCAGGGAAGAGTCTAAACCCCAGCAGGGTGGAAACAAGAAGAGGAAGCAGCAGCAACAGCAAAAGGAAAGGGATGGCCAGAAGAAGCCGAAGGGCGAAGTGACTTGCTACAATTGTCAGCAGAAGGGCCATTTCTCTAGGGATTGTAAGAAATCTGAAGGTACCGATGAAGTATCACAACTGTGACAAGCGGGGCATGTCAGGAAGAATTGTCCAGAACCGCGGAAGGACAAGCAGATTGTGCAAGCTTATGCTTTGGGAGCTGTTCCATCATCTTCGAAAGCTCCTACCGCTGAAGAGAAAGGAAAGAGTGTAGTGGTTCAAGGTACTCTTTCCATATGTGGTGTTCCAGTTAGAGTGTTATTTGATACTGGGGCATCGCATTCGTTTGTTTGTAACGAACTTGTGGGCCGGTTGGGTTTAGAACCAGATATTGTTGATAGGCCATTTGTTGTGACTAATCCAGTTGGGGGTTCGTCTTGTTTGTGTATGCTATGCCGTGGTCTGATTGTATCGAGTCATGATTGCTCTTTTGTTTGTGATTGTTTTGTTCTGAACTTTGCGGGGTTCGGAATTATTTTGGGTATGGACTGGCTTAGGAAGTATGCGGCAAAGGTTGATTGTGAGAGGTTGGAGGTGATAGTCGAGAATGTGGAGGGGCGAAAGATTGTGATACGATGTAAGCATGAAGAAGGCGTCTTCATGAGCTTCATGTCATCGTTGCCAATCGCTAATGGATGTGAGGATGTCTTTGACGAGTTCAAAGGGTTACCGCCGCATAGAGAGATCGAGTTTCGTATAGATCTAGTTGAAGGAGCCAGACCTGTTGTGATGCCTCTTAGGCGGATGGCGCCTAGGGAACACCAGGATTTGAGGGTGCAGGTTGATGATCTTTTGTAGAAAGGATTCATTCGGCGTAGTGTGTCCAAATGGGGTGCACCAGTTGTGTTCGCAACCAAAGCAGATGGATCGTTGAGGTTGTGTGTGGATTATCGTGAGCTGAATAAGGTGACTAAGAAGAACAAGTATCCATTGCCGAGAATAGATGACTTGTTTGATCAGCTTCACGAAGCTAAGGTGTTTTCTCAGATGGATTTGGCAACGGGATTTCACCAGTTGAGAGTGGCTAAGGATAGTGTGCCGAAGACTGCTTTCAGGACACCATCCGGTTTCTTTGAGTGGCTGGTAATGCTGTTTGGATTGACTAATGCGCCAACATATTTTGTGAATCTTATGAATAGAGTGTTCAGAGATCAGTTGAAAAAGTTCGTGGTAGTGTTCGTGGATGATATTCTGATTTATTCCAGAACTGAAGAAGAGCACAAGACGCACTTGCGTATTGGTTTGGAAATCTTGCGGAAACATCAGCTGAAGGCTAAGTTTTCGAAGTGTCACTTCTGGAAGAATGAAGTGAGGTTCTTAGGCCATGTTATCTTTGGAAATGGAATAGCGGTAGATCCCGCTAAGGTGGCAGCAATCCAGGATTGGGTTAGACCTAAGAATGCATCTGATGTGAGAAGTTTTCTTGGATTAGCAGGATATTATCGACGGTTTATCAAAGACTTCTCCAAGGTGACTGCACCGTTAACAGGATTGACGAAGAAGAACCAAGTGTTCAGATGGGATGCTAAGTGTGAGCAAGCTTTCAGAATCCTGAAAGAGCGATTGACAAGTGCTCCTGTTTTGACTATTCCAAGTGGGAATGATGAGATGGTGGTTTACACCGACGCATGTGGTACTGGACTTGGAGCAGTGCTGATGCAGAGGGATAAAGTTGTTGCGTATGCTAGTCGACAACTGAAGCCGCATGAAAGGAATTACCCGACTCATGATTTGGAGTTAGCGGCGATTGTTTTTGCTCTGAAGATGTGTAGACATTATCTATTGGGAGTTCGATTTGAGTTGTTTACAGATCATAAGTCGTTGAAGTATCTTTTCTCCCAAAAGGATTTGAATCTTCGGTAGCAACGGTGGCTAGAGTTTTTAGCATCATATGATTTTTGTATAGCTTATACTTCGGGAAAAGGTAACGCAGTGGCAGATGTGTTAAGTCGGAGACATGCAGGATTGTGAGCCATGTTTTCAGAATGGAAGAATCTCGAGTATTTAGCTGGATTTGACTTCAGGCCCAGATGTGAATTGGAACCTGAGATGTTGGCAAACTTAAAGATAAGACCCACTCTTGTGGAAAGGATTGGCGAGAGTCAAAAGCGAGACGATAAGCTTGTCAAGATTATCCGTGATTTGGAATCTGGATTGGACCCAGAGAAGGATAAAGGATTCGAGGTCGATCGAGAGGGTTGGCTTCGGAAGCAAGGACGACTAGTTGTTCCCGATATAGATGAATTGAGAGATGAAGTTCTGAAGGAAAGTCATCAGTCGAAGCTGACAATTCATCCAGGTGGAAATAAGATGTATCGGGATATGAAGAGAACCTATTACTGGGAAGTCATGAAGAAAGATGTTGGAAATATTATTTCCAAGTGCATGAACTACCGGTTGGTAAAAGCTGAGCAGAAGAAGCCTAGTGGATTGCTTCAGCCATTAGAGGTTCCTACATGGAAGTGGGAACAAATATCGATGGATTTTATCGATGGGTTACCTAGAACCAGAACGGGAAATGAAGGGATTTGGGTCATCGTTGATCGTCTGACTAAGAGTGCAAGATTCATTCCTGTTCGATCGACTAGGACTGCATCAAAGTTGGCTGAGTTGTATGTTAAGTGGATAGTTCGATTCCATGGTATTCCGAAGAGTATAGTGAGCGATCGAGACCCATTGTTCACTAGTGGATTTTGGAAGAGCTTCCAGGAAGTTTTGGGAACCGAGTTGTGTTTGAGTACAGCTTATCACCCTCAAAAAGATGGTCAGACCGAGAAAGTCAACCGAGTTTTGGAATATCTTCTTAGAGCTTGTGTCTTGGATTTCGGAGGATCATGAGAAGATCACCTTCATTTGGTGGAGTTTGCATATAACAACAGTTACCAGTCAAGCATTGGTATGGCACCGTATGAGGCATTGTATGGGAGACCGTGTAACTCTCCGACATGTTGGTTAGAGACCGGAGAAAAGCTGATGCTTGGGCCAGAGATGATTCGGCAGACTTCGGATTGCATAGAGATCAATCGGCAACGAATGAAGGCAGCCCAAGATCGTCAGAAAAGTTATGCCGATAAACGTCGTAAGGATTTGGAATTCGACGCAGGAGATATGGTTTTTGTGAAGATTTCTCCACTGAAGAATGTTATTCGATTCGGGAAGAAAGGAAAATTGACTCTGAGATTTGTTGGACCATTCCCGATCATCGAGCGAATTGGAAAGCTCGCCTACAGATTGGAGTTACCAGAGAAGATGTCGGGTGTGCACAATGTTTTTCATGTATCGTATCTACGGAAGTATGTGCACGACTCGAATACAGTGGTTTCTGCTGATAGCTGTGAAGATTTCGAAGTTGATCCAGTCGATAAGATACCTCGTAAGCCGCTTCGTGTTGTGGAAACCGACACGAAACAGCTTAGGAGGAAGGTAGTTAAGTTGCTCAAGATACAATGGAGTGATGATGATAACGACTGTACATGGGAGGTGGAAGAGAGGATGAAAGCAGCTCATCCTGAACTCTTCAAGGTATGGCCATAAGGTGTCGTGTCATCTAACGACATTGTAACTTGTTCTAGTTTTAGAATTCTGCATGCTAAGCTAGAATTGGATGCATGGTTTGTTGATTGCTATGGATGGTAGGCATGCAGAATAGTCTTTGATTGCTCTGTTTGTTTGGAATTTCGGGGGCGAAATTCCTAAGGTGGAGAGAATGTAACGACCGTATTTTTACGGATCAAAACATCGTAAAACAGTTATTATTTGGTCGCATTGTTGATAAGCTGTCCAGGGTCTAAGTCTGAGGTCGTATTGAAGTTAGGTCGTATAGTGGTTAGGTCGTAGTAGACGACCTAAGGAAGTGGAGCGACCTATAAGAGAGTTGGCGACTTATAGGAGTAGACGACTTATAGGATTGGCGACTTAAGTTAGTAAGCGACTTAAGAGATTGGGCGAATTAACGACCTAAGGGATAGGTCAACAATGACCTAAGGGAGCTGGTGGTAGCAGTGAGCGACCTATAGAAGTTAGCGACCTATTAGTTAGCATAGTTAGGTCGTAGACGATCTAAGATGTTAAGTCGTATCCTAGTTAAGAGTTAGGTCGTGAGTTCTGTGTAGAGTTAGGTCGTAGGCGACCTAAGATAGTTAGGTCGCGTGTGTGTTAGGTCGCAAGGAAGCGCATGTGCGCTAGGTCGTAGGTTGTATGGATGCGCTTATCTGCTAAGTCGTTAAGTCATAGGTCGCTTGGGTGCGCTGATGCGCTAAGTCGTTAGGTCGTAGGTTGGGGATCTGTTAGGTCGTGGAGGCGCTTATGTGTTAAGTCGTTAGGTCGCTAAGCGCTTAAGTGTTAGGTCGTAGGCTGGTATTGTTAAGTCGTGGGCTTTTTAGGTCGTGGGGTTTTAGGTCGTAAGTCGTGGACGACCTAACTCCGAGTGAGCGACCTAAGGGGGATTTCAGCCTATAAATAGGAGGGTTCTTCTTCATTTTTGGGATCCGGATTTCGAAGCGACGAAGTGCTGCCATTTTGAGAGATCGACTTCTACACTTCTTCACTTCTTTTCTCCACTCTAATCTAGTGATTCCTTCCATCCATATCGAAGATCGAAGAGCTTAGATTGAAGATCTACATTCTTCGAAGAGTGATTTCATCGTTTAAAGCGGATTCGTGATAGGTCGTGTTAGATCCTTCGCTGTCCAGATCTTAATTGTGTTGCTTTTGAGTTGATTTGGTGATTTGGTGAGTGGTGATTATCTCTCACACGGATCCAAAGGAGTATATCGGATCGTTGGCTTAATTTGGAGTTAAAGTAGTAATTTCCATGCATTTTTGTAAACCTAAGTATAGATCCATATAGATCCATTGTTCATGATGATTTGACAACTATTTTACTAAGTGTTAACCTATGCAAGTTCATTCATCAAGATTGCAGAGATATTTCTCATGTTTTCATGCTTGTTAGACTCTAGACTCTTTATTTACGAAATTGCCATTATTGTTATAATTGTCTATTTAGATCATATTTGAATGCTTGATTACTTGGATTAATGTTTGGCTTGATTGATTGCTATGAATTAGATGATTGATGATTTGATTTAGAAAAGTTGGTCGAAGATGATTCAAAAGCTAAGGGAAAGGCTCTTGAATTGGAAAAGCTGCTCGTGGCATATGTAGCGGATGGTGAAGCTCATATGGATAGATTTGATGATGATGATGATGATGAGATGAAGCTTTGCTATGATGATGATGAGGCAAAGCATGAGATGAGATAGTCTTGGTCTAATCCAGACGGGATCATTCCAAGCAGGTTGATAACTCGGTGAAATGGTTCGAGTTAGAGGATAATGGTTTGCTCGAGAGGCGCTTGAGCTAGTATGGAAATAATCGTCGAGGAGGATGACTAGAAGGCTGAGATCTCATCGTTGTTGAAGGTTCTAGCATGCTCAAAGCAAGAGTACGTTGGGCAGATTCGATAGTCCCTGAAGGCTAATGATTGGTAGTCAAGTACTCCGGGCAGATTCGATAGTCCTAGGCACGGGTCACGATGACGTGCGGAGTTATGTCTGGAACCGGGGTTTCCATTAGCCCTTGACGGACGGCTAAAAGAATGTGCCGGTCATTCAATTAACGGTGATATCGAAGCAATGATAACAGTGATAGCCAGAGTCATGGATGTTTGGTTGTATCGTCATTCGGTCTCAAGAGCGGTATTTTTGGGTGCTTATCTGATCTTGGTTTAGGGCTTGGGGGTTTGTACTTGGAAAACATCGCCCTTGACTCGAGTGATAATTGTTTTACTTTAAATTGTATGTTCTGCTATGTTTGCTTCTGCTTAGTGTGTGTCTGGGGCTATCACTGTAGAAAGAGGTGGAGTGGGAGGGTTGTATTCCTATTCCTTTTCCTTTATGCTCTTTTGGTATATTGTTAGTTAACTTACCGCTCACTAAGACTGTTGTCTGACTCAAGGCTTTATGTTTTAACTCTTATTGCCTTGGGCTGTTCGTCCATTTTGGGACGGACAGACTAGGTAGCAGGTGACAGGTGCTGTTCTTGCTTCCAACGATGCTGATGACGAAGACGAGCTGGAGGCTTGCATATTATTTTCTTACTATATGTACTGGATGTTCCGCTGCTTTGTATAATTCTCTGAGTGTTATGTAGTGAGGCTTGATGTATTGACTATTCAGATGTTGTACTCAACTATTATGAAGTTTTATTGATGACATTCTATTTCTGTGAAGCTTCACTATATATATATATTATATTATATTTTGTCCATGCGCTGTGAGTAATACGATAGATTCTGCTGTTTTAACTTACCCTGACAATCGTCCATGGTCGCCTGGCACACTTTACAGCGCACTTTCTCTAGATTCAGTGCAGGGGTCATGGGCGGTCGTCACATTTGGTATCAGAGCATTGGTTAATCGATTTTACCCAACGCTCGCTGACGTAACTACGTATGAGAGACGTAATTGTATTTTGATGGATGATTACTATATATAATATAGTAGCTCAGTATAGTTGAGTCCTTTAAGCAGTTGCTTCTCTAGATGTGCTAATCATTCCTTTTTATAGATATTAAGGATGAGTCGAAGAGGGAGACCAGCTGCTGGGGAAGGTCGTGCTGCTGAGGGGACTGCTGATTATGCAGCTATGTTCGAAGCTATGATGACTTCGATCATGAGAAGGATACCAGTTCCGGGGACAGCAGTTGATGTTGGAGTTCAAGTTCAAACTCCAAGACTGGTGGATTTTGCTAAGCTGTGTAAGGATTACACTGCTCTTGAAGGAAAGGTTTTCTTTGGAACAGAATCAACCATTGAAGTCCAGAGGTGGATAGATGCTTGTAGAAGGATCTTTGGTGATTTGGGAATTGAGGATGCGACTAAGAGGAAGTTAGCATCAAGACAGCTTCAAGGAAGGGCTTCTGATTGGTGGAACTCTATCACCACTGATACTCCGGAGGAAGAGATTACTTGGGTGCAATTCCAGGCCAG
Source organism: Allium fistulosum (assembly GCA_030737815.1). Classification (NCBI taxonomy): domain Eukaryota; kingdom Viridiplantae; phylum Streptophyta; class Magnoliopsida; order Asparagales; family Amaryllidaceae; genus Allium; species Allium fistulosum. The sequence goes on along the minus strand of CM060904.1, from coordinate 1,182,427,316 downwards.
ATTTGAAGCTAAGTTCATTTCTACAGCTCAGAAGTCTGTTCTGTTCAAGAAGTTTGTGGAGCTCAAGCAAGGTGGAAGACCAGTTCTTGAGTATGTTTCTGAGTTTGAGGCTTTGTCCAAGTATGCACGGTCGTATATTGAATCTTCGTATCAGAAGAACGAGAAGTTTGTGACAGGCTTGGATAGTTATCTTGGGAGGCAGTTGGTGGATCATTTGGACAATCCATTTGAGAAGCTTGTGGAGAAGGCTCTCAGGCACGAGAATCTGTTTCCTAAGGAAGGATCTGTTGTTGCTGTGACCAGGGAAGAGTCTAAACCCCAGCAGGGTAGAAATAAGAAGAGGAAGCAGTAGCAGCAGCAAAAGGGTAGGGATGGCCAGAAGAAGCCGAAGGGCGAAGTGACTTGCTACAATTGTCAGCAGAAGGGCCATTTCTCTAGGGATTGTAAGAATCCGAAGGTACCGATGAAGTGTCACAACTGTGACAAGCCGGGGCATGTCAGGAAGAATTGTCCAGAACCGCGGAAGGACAAGCAGATTGTGCAAGCTTATACTTTGGGAGCCGTTCCATCATCTTCGAAAGCTCCTACCGCTGAAGAGAAAGGAAAGAGTGTAGTGGTTCAAGGTACTCTTTCCATATGTGGTGTTCCAGTTAGAGTGTTATTTGATACTGGGGCGTCGCATTCGTTTGTTTGTAACGAACTTGTAGGCCGGTTGGGTTTATAACCGGATATTGTTGATAGGCCATTGGTTGTGACTAATCCAGTTGGGGGTTCGTCTTGTTTGTGTATGCTATGCCGTGGTCTGATTGTATCGAGTCATGATTGCTCTTTTGTTTGTGATTGTTTTGTTCTGAACTTTGCGGGGTTCGGGAATTATTTTGGGTATGGACTGGCTTAGGAAGTATGCGGCAAAGGTTGATTGTGAGAGGTTGGAGGTGACAGTCGAGAATGTGGAGGCGCGAAAGATTGTGATACGATGTAAGCATGAAGAAGGCGTCTTCATGAGCTTCATGTATTTGCTGGTTGTTCCACGGGATGGACTGTCATCGTTGCCAATCGCTAATGGATTTGAGGATGTCTTTGACGAGGTCAAAGGGTTACCGCCGCATAGAGAGATCGAGTTTCGTATAGATCTAGTTGAAGGAGCCAGACCTGTTGTGATGCCTCTTAGGCGGATGGCGCCTAGGGAATAGCAGAAGTTGAGGGTGCAGGTTGATGATCTTTTGTAGAAAGGATTCATTCGGCGTAGTGTGTCCGAATGGGGTGCACCAGTTGTGTTCGCAACCAAAGCAGATGGATCGTTGAGGTTGTGTGTGGATTATCGTGAGCTGAATAAGGTGACTAAGAAGAACAAGTATCCATTGCCGAGAATAGATGACTTGTTTGATCAGCTTCACGAAGCTAAGGTGTTTTCTCAGATGGATTTGGCAACGGGATTTCACCAGTTGAGAGTGGCTAAGGATAGTGTGCCGAAGACTGCTTTCAGGACACCATCCGGTTTCTTTGAGTGGCTGGTAATGCCGTTTGGATTGACTAATGCGCCAACATATTTTGTGGATCTTATGAATAGAGTGTTCAGAGATCAGTTGAACAAGTTCGTGCAAGTGTTCGTGGATGATATTCTGATTTATTCCAGAACTGAAGAAGAGCACAAGACGCACTTGCGTATTGTTTTGGAAATCTTGCGGAAACATCAGCTGAAGGCTAAGTTTTCGAAGTGTCACTTCTGGAAGAATGAAGTGAGGTTCTTAGGCCATGTTATCTCTGGAAATGGAATAGCGGTTGATCCCGCTAAGGTGGCAGCAATCCAGGATTGGGTTAGACCTAAGAATGCATCTGATGTGAGAAGTATTCTTGGATTAGCAGGATATTATCGACGGTTTATCAAAGACTTCTCCAAGGTGGCACCACCGTTAACAGGATTGACGAAGAAGAACCAAGTGTTCAGATGGGATGCTAAGTGTGAGCAACCTTTCAGAATCCTGAAAGAGCGATTGACAAGTGCTCCTGTTTTGACTATTCCAAGTGGGAATGATGAGATGGTGGTTTACACCGACGCATGTGGTACTGGACTTGGAGCAGTGCTGATGCAGAGGGATAAAGTTGTTGCATATGCTAGTCGACAACTGAAGCCGCATGAAAGGAATTACCGGACTCATGATTTGGAGTTAGCGGCGATTGTTTTTGCTCTAAAGATGTGGAGACATTATCTATTGGGAGTTCAATTTGAGTTGTTTACAGATCATAAGTCGTTGAAGTATCTTTTCTCCCAAAAGGATTTGAATCTTCGGCAGCAACGGTGGCTAGAGTTTTTAGCATCATATGATTTTGGTATAGCTTATACTCCGGGAAAAGGTAACGCAGTGGCAGATGCGTTAAGTCAGAGACATGCAGGATTGGGAGCCATGTTTTCAGAATGGAAGAATCTCGAGTATTTAACTGGATTTGACTTCCGGCCCAGATGTGAATTGGAACCTGAGATGTTGGCAAACTTATCGATAAGACCCACTCTTGTGGAAAGGATTGGCGAGAGTCAAAAGCGAGACGATAAGCTTGTCAAGATTATCCGTGATTTGGAATCTGGATTGGACCCAGAGAAGGATAAAGGATTCAAGGTCGATCGAGAGGGTTGGCTTCGGAAGCAAGGACGACTAGTTGTTTCCGATATAGATGAATTGAGAGATGAAGTTCTGAAGGAAAGTCATCACTCGAAACTGACAATTCATCCAGGTGGAAATAAGATGTATCGGGATATGAAGAGAACCTATTACTGGGAAGTCATGAAGAAAGATGTTGGAAATTTTATTTCCAAGTGCATGAACTGCCGGTTGGTAAAAGCCGAGCAGAAGAAGCCTAGTGGATTGCTTCAGCCATTAGAGGTTCCTACATGGAAGTGGGAACAAATATCGATGGATTTTATCGATGGGTTACCTAGAACCAGAACGGGAAATGAAGGGATTTGGGTCATCATTGATCGTCTGACTAAGAGTGCAAGATTCATTCCTGTTCGATCGACTAGGACTGCATCAAAGTTGGCTGAGTTGTATGTTAAGTGGATAGTTCGATTCCATGGTATTCCGAAGAGTATAGTGAGCGATCGAGACCCATTGTTCACTAGTGGATTTTGGAAGAGCTTCCAGGAAGTTTTGGGAACCGAGTTGTGTTTGAGTACAGCTTATCACCCTCAAACAGATGGTCAGACCGAGAAAGTCAACCGAGTTTTGGAAGATCTTCTTAGAGCTTGTGTCTTGGATTTCGGAGGATCATGGGAAGATCACCTTCATTTGGTGGAGTTTGCATATAACAACAGTTACCAGTCAAGCATTGGTATGGCACCGTATGAGGCATTGTATGGGAGACCGTGTAACTCTCCGACATGTTGGTTAGAGAGCGGAGAAAAGCTGATGCTTGGGCCAGAGATGATTCGGCAGACTTCGGATTGCATAGAGATCATTCGGCAACGAATGAAGGCAGCCCAAGACCGTCAGAAAAGTTATGTCGATAAACGTCGTAAGGATTTGGAATTCGACGTAGGAGATATGGTTTTTGTGAAGATTTCTCCACTGGAGAATGTTATTCGATTCGGGAAGAAAGGAAAATTGACTCTGAGATTTGTTGGACCATTCTCGATCATCGAGCGAATTGGAAAGCTCGCCTACAGATTGAAGTTACCAGAGAAGATGTCAGGTGTGCACAATGTTTTTCATGTATCGTATCTACGGAAGTATGTGCACGACTCGAATACAGTGGTTTCTGCTGATAGCTGTGAAGATTTCGAAGTTGATCCAGTTGATAAGAGACCTCGTAAGCCGCTTTGTGTTGTGGAAACCGACACGAAACAGCTTAGGAGGGAGGTAGTTAAGTTGCTCAAGATACAATGGAGTGATGATGATAACGACTGTACATGGGAGGTGGAAGAGAGGATGAAAGCAGCTCATCCTGAACTCTTCAAGGTATGGCCCTAAGGTGTCGTGTCATCTAACGACATTGTAACTTGTTCTAGTTTTAGAATTCTGCATGCTAAGCTAGAATTGGATGCATGGTTTGTTGATTGCTATGGATGGTAGGCATGCAGAATAGTCTTTGATTGCTCTGTTTGTTTGGAATTTCGAGGGCGAAATTCCTAAGGGGGAGAGAATGTAACGAGCCTTATTTTTACGGATCGAAACATCGTAAAACAGTTATCATTTGGTCGCATTGTTGATAAGCTGTCCAGGGTCTAAGTCTTAGGTCGTATTGAAGTTAGGTCATATAGTGGTTAGGTCGTAGTAGACGACCTAAGGAAGTGGAGCGACCTATAAGAGAGTTGGCGACTTATAGGAGTAGACGACTTATAGGATTGGCGACTTAAGTTAGTAAGTGACTTAAGAGATTGGGCGAATTAACGACCTAAGGGATAGGTCAACAATGACCTAAGGGAGCTGGTGGTAGCAGTGAGCGACCTATAGAAGTTAGCGACCTATTAGTTAGCATAGTTAGGTCGTAGACGACCTAAGATGTTAAGTCGTATCCTAGTTAAGAGTTAGGTCGTGAGTTCTGTGTAGAGTTAGGTCGTAGGCAACCTAAGATAGTTAGGTCGCGTGTGTGTTAGGTCGCAAGGAAGCGCATGTGCGCTAGGTCATAGGTCGTATGGATGCGCTTATCTGCTAAGTCGTTAAGTCATAGGTCGCTTGGGTGCGCTGATGCGCTAAGTCGTTAGGTCGTAGGTTGGGGATCTGTTAGGTCGTGGAGGCGCTTATGTGTTAAGTTGTTAGGTCGCTAAGCGCTTAAGTGTTAGGTCGTAGGCTGGTATTGTTAATTCGTGGGCTTTTTAGGTCGTGGGGTTTTAGGTCATAAGTCGTGGACGACCTAACTCCGAGTGAGCGACCTAAGGGGGATTTCAGCCTATAAATAGGAGGGTTCTTCTTCATTTTTGGGATCCGGATTTCGAAGCGACGAAGTGCTGCCATTTTGAGAGCTCGACTTCTACACTTCTTCACTTCTTTTCTCCACTCTAATCTAGTGATTCCTTCCATCCATATCGAAGATCGAAGAGCTTAGATTGAAGATCTACATTCTTCGAAGAGTGATTTCATCGTTTAAAGCGGATTCGTGATAGATCGTGTTAGATCCTTCGCTGTCCAGATCTGAAGTGTGTTGCTTTTGAGTTGATTTGGTGATTTGGTGAGTGGTGATTATCTCTCACACGGATCCAAAGGAGTATATCGGATCGTTGGCTTAATTTGGAGTTAAAGTAGTAATTTCCATGCATTTTTGTAAACTTAAGTATAGATCCATATAGATCCATTGTTCATGATGATTTGACAACGATTTTACTAAGTGTTAACCTATGCAAGTTCATTCATCAAGATTGCAGAGATATTTCTCATGTTTTCATGCTTATTAGACTCTAGACTCTTTATTTACGAAATTGCCATTATTGTTATAATTGTCTATTTAGATCATATTTGAATGCTTGATTACTTGGATTAATGTTTGGCTTGATTGATTGCTGTGAATTAGATGATTGATGATTTGATTTAGAAAAGTTGGTCGAAGATAATTCAAAAGCTAAGGGAAATGCTCTTGAATTGGAAAAGCTGCTCGTGGCATATGTAGCGGATGGTGAAGCTCATATGGATAGATTTGATGATGATGATGAGATGAAGCTTTGCTATGATGATGATGAGGCGAAGCATGAGATGAGATAGTCTTGGTCTAATCCAGACGGGATCATTCCAAGCAGGTTGATAACTCGGTGAAATGGTTCGAGTTAGAGGATAATGGTTTGCTCGAGAGGCGCTTGAGCTAGTATGGAAATAGTCGTCGAGGAGGATGACTAGAAGGCTGAGATCTCATCGTTGTTGAAGGTTCTAGCATGCTCAAAGCAAGAGTACGTTGGGCAGATTCGATAGTCCCTGAAGGCTAATGATAGTCAAGTACTCTGGGCAGATTCGATAGTCCTAGGCACGGGTCACGATGACGTGCGGAGTTATGTCTGGAACCGGGGTTTCCATTAGCCCTTGACGGACGGCTGAAAGAATGTGCCGGTCATTCAATTAATGGTGATATCGAAGCAATGATAACAGTGATAGCCAGAGTCATGGATGTTTGGTTGTATCGTCATTCGGTCTCAAGAGCGGTATTTTCTGGGTGCTTATCTGATCTTGGTTTAGGCCTTGGGGGTTTGTACTTGGAAAACATCGCCCTTGACTCGAGTGATAATTGCTTTACTTTAAATTGTATGTTCTGCTATGTTTGCTTCTGCTTAGTGTGTGTCTGGGGCTATCACTGTAGAAAGAGGTGGAGTGGGAGGGTTGTATTCCTATTCCTTTTCCTTTATTCTCTTTTGGTATATTGTTAGTTAACTTACCGCTCACTAAGACTGTTGTCTGACTCAAGGCTTTATGTTTTAACTCTTATTGCCTTGGGCTGTTCGTCCATTTTGGGACGGGCAGACTAGGTAGCAGGTGACAGGTGCTGTTCTTGCTTCCAACGATGCTGATGACGAAGACGAGCTGGAGGCTTGCATATTATTTTCTTACTATATGTACTGGATGTTCCGCTGCTTTGTATAATTCTCTGAGTGTTATGTAGTGAGGCTTGATGTATTGACTATTCAGATGTTGTACTCAACTATTATGAAGTTTTATTGATGACATTCTATTTCTGTGAAGCTTCACTATATATATTTATTCTATTGTATTTTGTCCATGCGCTGTGAGTAATACGATAGATTCTGCTGTTTTAATTTACCCTGACAATCGTCCATGGTCGCCTGGCACACTTTACAGCGCACTTTCTCTAGGTTCAGTGCAGGGGTCATGGGCGGTCGTCACAGATACGGAACAACAAGTTATGTCATCCTATAAGTCGCTCATCCTATGAGTCGCCCATCCTATAAGTCGCCCTTCCTATAAGTCGCCCATCCTATAAGTCGTTCACTTATGCCGCATTTCTCTAAGTCGTTCAGTTGTGCCGCATTGTTCTCTTATGTCGCTATGCCGCTTCTGCCTTATGTCGCTTCCATTATGCCGCAAGCTCTTATGTCGCTTCCACTATGCCGCACTCTATAAGTCGTTCGGACTATGGCATTTTTCCTTATGTCGCTTAAGTCGTTCCTGAAGCTGTGCTATTTTCTTAAGTCACAAGTTCTTATGCCGATTTCTTATGTCGCATTGTTGTTAAGTCGCATTGTTGTTAAGTCGTATATCGCATTATTGTTAAGTCGTATGATGTTGTAACTCGTATGTCGCATTGTTGTTATGTCGTATGATGTTGTAACTCGTATGATGTTAAGTCGTTTGGTGAACTTAAGTCGTATGTGTTGAGTTAAGTCGTGAGTCGCATGTGTGTGTTGTAATTTCCTATAAATAGGGGTGTGTTGTCACTTGTAAAGGAGTTGATTGTGAAAATAAATTTGTGTGTGTGCTTTGGCCACCATTGTTGGGAGTTGATTGTGATCTCCTTCTTCTTTCCATCTTCGGGTTATTCGTGAGCGAATCAACGAATTTGAAGTCAATTCTCGGTATCACTTACGAGTGATCAACGATCGAATTGTAGATCTTTCAACACGGTATCTTGCGAGATCAACGGGTTGGGGATAGCTAGATTCCGGCATCATCACGATCAACAGAATTGAGCTTTTATCGTTCTATCGATTTATTTGACACGAAATCATCATTTCGTGAGGAGGATCCTGGATAAGTTGCGACAGTTGGTATCAAAAACTGTTCGAGCCAAGTCAAAGCTGCGTCAAAGCTTTAACCTAGTATGTGACTTCCAAAATAATCTTTCTCGGAACTTTGAGTATTGTTCTTGCCATAAGTAATATATAGAAGTTATAAAACGGTAGTAAGCTATGTCTCTAATTCCACTATTATCCCTACAATTGGTTTCGAGTTCATTCACTTCTTCCATATGAACCATTAAACTATATGGATTCAATTTCATTTTGACGCATGGAGAAACCGAGATATAAGAGCTAAAATCACATTTGAAAAAAAAACATGATTGATACTCTCACTCTCTTGTCAATAAAGCACCCACCTTGGATTGATAGAATCATCCCAATGAATTACTCTATCCGCGTGTTTAACTTTCCCAATACTGCCTGATAATCAAAAAAGCCATCTTGCGGCTATTTATATTGTTCCGTATAATGTTACCCAAGTTTGCTTATCACGGTGAATTCTCATTTTGTTACATGCATCCTTAAATGTGAATTTTATTAACCAATACCCAATAGTCTTATGTTACTTCTTTACACATAACAACTTCTTTTATAAATTCCTCTTTCTCTCTAGTTTCTGTTAAAGTATAAGAAACTAATTGGCTGTTTCTTATAATGCTATTCACTTTTAAACTTGCATTGCCACTAACTACAAATCTATCCCAATCGAAAATATCCACTAATAATCACTACAAGAAAAATATGATTTAGTGACAACAAAATCCATCACTAAACCTAAATTTGTGATGGGTTTATGATGAATAGTTCCCTCACTAAACCACGCATGGTACATCTGTCATAAAAAATAGCAATGGAAAATCAACATAATCTGTGATGTATTTGCCACAGTCCATAACAAGTTTTATTTTTTTTAACTTTGGGGTAAAATAATTGTAATAAATATCGTTGCTAATTCTTTACAGACTAATGATAAAATTTTGATTTATTTTTAATACAAAATTAGTAGTAATGGTCTCGGGTCATTCAGGAAAAAACCCAGAGCAAGCACCGGGTAATTGAGGCGGCCACTCGAAGTAAGACCCGAAGTCGAAATTTTCCAATCTTCTAACGTTAATAACTTTTGCATACGAGCTCAGATTCACGCGTTGTTTTCTCCGTTGGGATCGTATCAGAATTTCGGACATTTTGAAACAGGTTTGGACGAATTCTGAGATTATTCAAATTTGGGCCATATTTTAGATTTCAAATCGATTTGAAATCGAAGGTGAGTGTTTTAACCCACTCACAACTACTAAATTTTCTTACGTTAGTTAAATTAAATTTATGATGTGACTATAAATTAATTGATTGATGTTTGGTATGTTTAAATGTTATTCTGCTTAAATTTGACTTTTATTGCATTTAATCATCGTTTAATTTAATATTTAATTTAATTGTCAATTTAATACCTGTTAACGATAATCAGTTATCTATTTATGTTTATTTCTTGATTTGGATTATGATTGTGATGGATGTTTGGTTACTGATATTGGATGACTGGATGTTGTATTTTTATATTGTTATAACACTGAAAGTTCCCTTTAGGTTGAAATGATACATACGCGAACGAACTATAGATTAGGTAAAAATCGTTATGGGTTAAAATGATAGACTCGAGCGATTTTATGGATTTGTATTTAATTCAGGATTGCGGTTTGAAATGATATATAACCGTAAAATTTTAAATTGCGGATTGAATTGATAAATATCCATATCACTTGACCCTAGGGTAGAAAATTATATACGGACACCGGATTGGTTAAATTAAATGATTTTAATTCTTTAAATTTTGAATTCAGTTAACTGGCATTTTGAAATAGAGATGTATTTATATAAACTGAATTATTTTTTCGATAATCCAAGCATTAATGCTGAAATTGGAATTGATTTAATGAATTGTTCAAAGGATTTAAATTGAAATTTCAAAGTTGAAGTGGTAAAAATATAAATGAATTTATTAGAATTGAGTTATTGAACTGTTGGATATAACTTTGAAATCAATTTTAACCAATTTAAACTATTTTAATTAATTTAAACTATTTTAACTTATTTTAAATCTATTATAACCTATTTAATCCAATTTAATCTAATTTACCTATTTTTAACAAATTAAATTTATTTAATCTATTTTAAATCTAATTGATATAATTTAAATCTATTTACTCTATTTTAAGTTTATTTAATCTATTTAAAACCTATTTAATATAATTTAAATCTATTTAACCTATATTTAATCTATTTAAATCATTTTTTTAAATCTAATAAAATCTATTTAATCTGTATTTAATCTATTAAAATGATATAATCTAATTTAATCAAATTTAAATCTATTTAAACTAATTTACTATTTTAAAACTATTTCGATCTATTTTAAATTATTTTCAACCTATGAAAACTATTTATGACTATCTAAACTATTTTCTAAAATTTCAGACTGTATAAAGTTGAAGTATTTATTTTTAAATCCTTGATGATGATACAAACTAAGTTGGAATTTGGAATTGATACCATTTTATGAATTGACATATTTAAGTAAATATGATGATTTTGGAACTAGGATTTAATTAACCTATTGTATCGACAAATTCAAAAGTGAATATGATTTGAAAACGATATAGTTTTGAGAATACGATGTTTTGATATCAATTGTGAATTGACTTTTGAAATGTAAAAGAACCATCCGGTGTGAAATAAGCGTTTGGTTGTTAAAGAGACCGGGATCAGATATTGTCATACTCTCTGCCAATACCGAAAACCACTTTAACAACTGTGTACGTGGAGGAGATTCCAGAAATGAAGTAGGGTGGTTTGGCAAATGGTTTTGTATGAGGTATTGACGTGACCCTGACTCCCGTGAGTCAGCTTAGATGTGACTAAAATAGGAGCTATACCTGGGCCAAGTGAGGTCATTCCTCCGATCGGACATGCTTCTTCGATACCATATTATGACTTTGTGATGATTTGGTGGCCACCCCTTGATTTTTGATTTGGGAATGTGTTCCGAGCTGGGCGGTAGTAGCTACTATGCGTTACCACCAGCCCGGTTCTGCAATTGGTAAATCTACCCTGTCATTGCCTCGAGTGTCGTGTTCACATGCCCTAGAGTGCCTTCTACGAGTTTGTTTTGTACCGTACCTATGGGGTGTCCTTTGGGTAAACCATCGGTTTGGTGGAGTCTACGGCATTGTATAGACTACGGGAATATATAAAATGTGTTAAGGGGGATATGGGTAACGTCTTAACGCTATTTTAATACTTTACTTTATTGTAGACACTATTATAATAGCGTATTGTACTACATAGTTGATAGTTTAACGGATCCTTAGGAGAAGGAAATCCCAAACATCTCTTAAGTTATTGCACTCACGTTAGACGCTAGATAGGAGATGTCAAACCCCGTAAACATCTCTGACGCCGTTACACTCATATTTATTTACCGTTGATTTAACTTATATAAGATCTTTTAGTTCTGACTCGAGTGTTTTGTCTTTTCAATTCGCTCGGGTCAGTATGAGCTTTTCAGTTTATCGAAGACTGCTTTTTGAAGGATGAAGACAAAGATTTTGTACTATTATTACTTATTATATGTATTCCACTACATCATATTGTTCTGCTGCATTTATTTATTATTTATTTTGGTTGTATGTAACTCTGATCTGTACTATAAAAGTATAATCAATGTATTTGTAAACAGCTTCATGAACTGTTTATTTGATTATTATATTTTGTCATTCAGCTGCGAGATTCTGTATTTTGTTTTTTCCTCTTTCTCTTCTTTTCTTAATTACCCCATAACAATCTGCCCTTTTGAATGGTTTGAGTCTAACGTGTGTGTCTGCTTAAAACGTCCAAAAAGGCAGGTCGTTACTGTAGTACGGTTGATAATATTTGTTTCTATCGAACCAATGGTTTTGTGTTTGGAATTACAAAGTTGAATGTGAACTACATTGGAGTTTTGACCAAAACCAAATTCTATAAGTCCTAATATGATATATTTTTGACGAAGAGAATTGGTGTAAATAATCATTACTACCAAGTATAAAAAGTAAAATTGCTTTTATCAAATAATGTGACGAACCACATTTCGGAAGGTTTAAATCGACAATAATCCACACATGTCCAACTTAAACAATCCGGAACATAGATAATCATTAAGGTCAATTACGAAAAATAAGAAAAGAAGAAGAAAACTAACACAGAATCTCGCTGCGAAATGACTAAATATAATAATCAAATAAACAGTTCATGAAGCCGTTTATATTATACATTTCATTATAAATTATACAACATTTATCATAGTTATATATACCACAGGGAAAAATAAATAATGCAGCAGAACAACATAATGCAGGGAATAATAATAGTAATAATATACCAATCTTCGTCTTTGTCCTCCAGAAAATGATCTTCGATGCGCTGAAATACTTAGGGCTGACCCGAGCGTAATGAAAAGACAAGACACCCAAGTCAGGACAAAAATATCCTTATGTGAGTCAAATCGATATCACATAACATGAGTGTAATAGCGTCAGAGAAGTTTACGGGATTTCAAATCTCCTATCCAATGTATAACGTGCATGCAATAACTCAAGAGATCTTAAGGGATTTTCCATTTCTTAAGGATCCGTCAAATTATTTATATATAGTAGAATACGCTATATATATAATGTCTAAATAGTAAAATAAATATTTTTCTTAGTGTTAAGTATTTACATTAATCCCCCTTAACGCGTTTTTAAGCATTGTCGTACAGTTTGCACATAACGCCACAGTAGCATGTTAGGGGATAGGGATGCGCCGTGATACGACAACGCTAAACCAAAATCGTAGGGGTCTCGTATAGGGATGAAAGTGTGACAAGGCACGCGAGGCAATGTCCAAGGTAGGATACTACCAGTTCGGGTCGCAAGGCTGGTGGTAACACATCGTAGCCACGACCGCCCACCGCGTCCTTCCATCCCATATCGAGTCAAAGGGAGGCTATCCCAAATCAAGGTGCACCAATCGAAACCAACAACAAGGGTAATTATATGGACCAAGTCCAAGAAAATCGAAGAACGGATGTCCGCTAGGGGTAGCATACCCGCTTGGTCCTTTCAAGTCATCCTGCTTTAGTCATTTCAAATTGGCACAAGTGCCGGGGTCTATCCATTATTGTTCTCTTTCTTTAAATCCAGCAAACAACACCAAATCCAACCACTTCATTCTGGAGTCTCCTCCGCGTACACAGTTGTTAAAGTGGTTCCAATATTGATAGAGAGTATGCCAATAAGAGGCCACAGTCTCTTTAACAACCAAACGTCGTTTTACACACCGGTTGGTACTTTTATATTTCGAAAACAATTCTTACTTGATATCAAAATATCATATTCGCTTCAAAATCAAATTCATTTCGAAATCATCATATTTACCCAAAATATACTATTTTACTTCAAAATCATTTTCACCTCAATATCTCGATTTCTCTTCCAAAATTGTTTCGAATTTCAATTTAGGTTATAACTTCGTTTTAACCCAATTCGCATTAAAATCCATGATTTAAATATAAACATTCTCACTCTGACCAGTTTAAATTTTTAGAAAATAGTTTGAAATTTTTTAAATAGTTTAAAAGTTAAAATAGTTTAATATAAAATAGTTTGAGTATTAAGAATGGTTTATATAGTAAAATAGTTTGGAAAATAAAAGTAATTTAAACATCTAAAAGATAGGTTTTGAAATAGTTTATATAATAAAATAATTTATTTTGAAAATAGTTTCAAAGTCATATTGATCCAATTCCAAACATTCCAATTCCAACAATTCAATTTCCATTTCAATCTAATCGATTCCATTCCAATTTCAATTCGAATTAACTTCGATTCCAATTTCGATTTCAAATTAATTCAATTCCAGTTAATCTCAATTTCGATTCCAATTTGAATTAATTTCAATTCAATTCTCAATTTTTTAAACCATTTCAACTTAAATCAATTTCTAGTTCAATTTCAAGATATCGATTTAAATCACTAAATTCAAATTAAACTTCAATTTTCGAATTTAGATTCGAATCTTAAAATTAATTCCATTCTCAAGTCCAAATTTCATATATCCATTTATATTACTTTTACTTAGCAATAATTTCAAAGTTTGAATAAAAGTTCAAATCTTTTTAAAAACTAATCAATTTCCGAAATTCAAATCATATTTCGATTTTAACTTCAAAATCTCAAATTTCATTTTTAAACAATTTCGTTTAACAAATTCTGATTCCAACGTTTTGAGCTCAATTTCGAAAATAATTCGATTTCCATAAATTCGATTTTTCTTAAAATCAAAATCAATTTAAATAATTTCAATTCAAAGATATTAAAATCATTTAATTTAACCAATCCGGTGTCCGTGTATAATTTTCTATCCTATAGCCAAGTGACTAGTTATTCCAATTTAATTTCAGTGATGGATATATATCATTTCAATCCAAATAAATGTCATAGGTATATATCATTTCAACCTATTTCTTAATTTATTCGAAATAATTCAATTAACAGTTTTATATATAGTCAAATAATATATAGGCGATAACAGTATATATAAAAATAAATAAACATTCAAATCATCCAAAAATATCAACCAATACCATTCAATTTCAATCAACATCCAAATCAGCAAATAATTCACAACAATTACATAGTTATCAATATTGGATATTTTACTGGCAATTAAATCCCAATTTCAAATTTAGTTGTCAATTCTAATTCCTACAATCAATTCCTATGTCAATTCCATTTTCAAACAACAGTCAATAAAATTAGATAACTTCACGATGTCAATTTAACGAACATAAGAATATTATAGTACGTCGTGAGCGTTAAGACACCCACCTTTTATTTGAAACTAAAAATATTTCAGCTTCAATATAATTCCAATCCGATCCCATGCTGTAGATGACTTCGATACGAATCCAATGCAATTCGTTTCGTCTGAAACAGACCTACAAAAAAGATACGCAATTTTAAACATTCGGAAAAATTTAAATTTTTAATTAACGAAAATAATAAACTAAAAAAACCTTACAGCGTTCTTCCTATCTGCTCGAGTCCACGCGCGTCTGTCCCCCGCTCGCGTACACAGTTCTGCCCCCTCTACTTCCAGCACACGCTCCATCGCGCAGCCATCTGACCTAGTCCCTCCAGCAGCGCGTACGTGCGCCACCACGAAACACTAAATCGATCGACTTTGCCTCCAACGCCTTCGCCCTAGGCAGCCTCACCATCAACTATTATGCGCACAAAACCCTAATCACTACCCAACGTCACGCCGCTCCTCATCGCCATCGCGTGCTCCGACCTAGCCTACTTGCGGCGAACGAGAATCGCCTCCCTCGACTACCTGGTCGCGATCGTTCGATTGATTATTGTTTTTTTGTATGCGATTTGCTGCAATGAAGTAAAAGGGGAAAAGATTGGAAGAGTACGGGGGAAAATAGATAGGGTGGCGTGTTGTACGAGATGTGTTGGAGAAAGCTAAATATATAATATTATATTAGAAAATATCTAACCAATTGCCCACGAAAATTCCGAACTCCAAATGACTCGTGCCGCCTGGCATTCATAATGTTTTACCCCCATTCCGAACACAATGGAACTAGTTTCGAGGGTTAATTCAATCGTATTGAGAAGATAGCTTTTCAAAATCAATTAATTTTAATCGAATTCCTTAAATTAATTTCTACGCATTTCAAGCTCGCACGGCCAAACGACAAGTCCGATCACTACAAAACTTGAAATCCTACAATAATTCACTATTACGGATCCGATGAAACTAGTTTCATCGAAATCCAAGACAGTGGCCAAAATGGCTATTTTTACTTGTTATCTAAATTAAGAAATTTCCAAAATTTAATTTATTCACTTTAAATTCAATTTTTAAGTTTAACAATCTTCATTGTTATTTAAATAAAATTTAATTCAACTTCCGACATCATTTTCATTCACATTAAATCCTGAATTCAATTATTTAATTAATTGCAATATTAAATTTAAATAATTTAATTATCTAATGAATCACTATATTTCAATATAAGTTATTCAACTTATAAATTTTAATTTTAAAACGAATTCAAATAATAAAACAAATACTTTAATTTTACAGTCATTTAATATTCATTATTCAATTCCAACTATTGGTTACAACCCATTCAATTTATAGAATTCCATTTCAATACTGATTATTGCCCAAATCATCGAAATTGGTCATTTCAAAATTTTATCCAAATTCAAATTCAACAAATTACATAAACAAACATTAATTTTTTTTATTTCTAACCATTATTATCCAATAATCATATTAAATTTAATAATTTAAATAGTTAAAAATATGGGTCGTTACATTCTCCCCCACTCAAAACTTTTCGTCCTCGAAAAGGGACTAAGTACGAAATTTAACACTTGATATATTTTATTCAAAATAATCAACATATTAACCTAAACACCTTATTTACAAAACCTTTACTACGCTCTCGCTATGCCACTTCGATATCGGTTTTACGGAAATTATAATTTATTTTATAAAACAAGTTATAAAATTTTTAAAACCTCAAAATTTTTCTAACACCCGGATTTACAGAAAATTTCGGCAGCGCCTCATTTGGTGGCTCGATCGGAAAATTTTTACAATACAATATATAACCCAAATATATATCAAATATAAATCTCGTCTCAATGGTATGGCATCCCATAAGGAAAATATAAAAGTGCGGTATGTAATCCGAGATACATACCTTATTATTATTAATACGAGCGGGTTCGCTCGTATTAAGCAAACAAAAGCATATAAAAAAACCCATGTATACGTCCTTCGTATGTACCTATCTCAACTCAATTTAGAATATTAGTCACTTATAATGAGATATAGAACATGTATGAGTTAAATAGAACTACATAGCATGAATTTTGAATCCAAATCATGAGCATAAGCACAAATACACAACATACAACAATCATATGCAATCAAACAGTTATAACAATGATTTGTAACAAAAGAAACCATTAAACAAATTGTTAATATTCATCTATTTTATCCAAATTACCAAAATTTACATTTCCAATGTCAATATTTAATTTATACACTTCATTTCTCATTAACATTCAATTTTTTTTATTAACATTCAATTGGTTTGCTTCAAATTTATTCATATATATTTCATGCACATTCAATTTATTCAATTCAATGTGTTAAATTTCAATTGTTTCACTTTTATTTTAACAATATTTCGTACAAATTTATTTATGGACCATTTTATAATTCATTTAAGTTAGATTTTATTTCATTTGCACTTAGTATGTTCTATTTAATACTAATATTATTTATAACCATTTCATAACCATTTAAGTTCATTATAAACATTTTATAAAATGCAACTCATGTTTATTATTACTTCATAACTTAAGTTTATATTAATCATTGATTCACCTCATTAGTTCACTTCATTATTCAAATTCATATTATTAATTTTCACTTCAATAAATTTTATTTTATAAAATGATTCACTTCATTAGTTTATTAACTTTACTTAAGTAAAAAAATTTTATAACTCAAATTAATATTAATAAAATTTTCATTTTCTCACAATCAATTTCATTCAACTTATTTAGTTAACTTCATCTTATAATTCATTTTGTTAACTTATTACATATTAAATTAGTTAACATTCAATTTTATTGAAACTCATTCCAATTGCATTTAATTTATTTACATCCAATTTAAATTAAATTCAATTACTCATATTAATTTTCTTACACTCATTTATGTTTATTCAATTTCTTTCACACCTAAATTGCATTTTATTTTATAATCCAAGTTCGTATTCTTACTATTAATTTATTTTCTAGCTTAAGTGGAATTAATTCTCTTTACAAATTTACCTAGTTATATTCAAATCCAATTTAATTCATGTAATCTTTATTAAGTGAAATTTTATTTCATTTAATCCATTACTCATTTTATTTAACTTTATTCAAGTTAAATTTTTCTTATCGTTCACATTTAACTAATTTAATATATTTTTTAGCTTAATATTACTCAAATCCATAATTATACAACTTGATTCACTTAAACTTTCATTTCGTTATTTTATTTAATTCATTTCAAATACAATTCATTTTTATTTAAGCTTTCTTGAGTTAAACTTTATTTTATTTACTTCATTTCACTAACTAAAATTATTTAACATTTCTTAGATTAATTCTTTTATTTCATATCTCAAATTCGAATCTTCTTTTGTTTTCTTAACCAAAAATATTCAATAGTTTTAAATTTTAATTTTACTTTCCTGTTCAAATCTATAAGTTATAAACTTATTTTTATCTATACTATTTTCAATTACAAGTTCAAAACTATTTTATATATTTATCAAATCATACTTGGAAATTTATTTTCTTTTCTTTTCCACAATCAATACCTGTTTTAACCAAAAATAAATTTCTTTTGGTAGCAATTCTCAATTAAAAACTCAAAAATGAATACTGGCGATGCTGCAGTCATTCCTAGGATTATTCCCCAGCGACAAAAGCGAGTTCAATGCTTTTATTTTTTTCAAAAATCCTTTCAGAATATATTTCTAGTCAAAACACTTTCAAATAATATTATTATTAATTTTTGAAGGCTTTGAAAACAATTTTAAAAGCAACGGGATTTAAATTTTAAAATTCTCAGCTTTTAAATCCTTTCTATTTATAAGCTATATTATAAATATACTTATACAAATTTCATTACCTTATTACTAAAACATTTCATTAATTTACAACTTCATTATTTTAAACAATTCTTATTGTAATTGATTTCAATTCAATTAATTATTGAACACTTCGTGAAATGGAGTTCACAAAGTATTCATTTTTAAATTTAATTCAACCAATAATCGATGATAACTGAATATTATCATCTCCTAACAAATAATATTCATTGAAAATTATCATTTTATATATAGATAATATAATTTAGGTAAAATTATTTTATTTATCTCATTTTAAAACAATATTATGTCGACCTGCCTCGTTTAAGTATTTAGAAACCCTTATCGATACATGGCATCCCACGCAATGACTAGAATTTATAAACAACTCAACGGAAAAGTACACACAATATAAAACAATTTATAACACTAACAAGTACGCGCTCTCATATATATACACACTCAAACAACTCATTCTAGGGTATTACTACCCTATCTCTAATGAGTCAAACCCCACAAATCTAAGGTTATCACTAAACCAAAGCTTTGATACCAACTGCGATGACCCACATTTTGGAAGGTTTATATCGACAATAATCCACACATGTCCAAATTAAACAATCCAGAACAAAGATAATCATTGGGGTCAATTAAGAAAAATAAGAAAAGAAGAAGAAAACAAACACAGAATCTCGCAGTGGAATGACTAAATATAATAATCAAATAAATAGTTCATGAAGCTGTTTATATTATACATTTGATTGTAAATTATACAACATTTATCAGAGTTATATATACAACAGGGACAAATAAATAATGCAGCAGAACAACATGATGCAGGGAATAATAATAGTAATAATATACCAAATCTTCGTCTCTGTCCTCCAGAAAATGATCTTCGATGCGCTGAAATACTCGAGGCTGACCCGAGCGTAATAAAAAGATAAAACACTCGAGTCAGACTAAAATATCCTTATGTGAGTCAAATCGATATCACATAACATGAGTGTAATAACGTCAAAGATGTTTATGGGATTTCGCATCTGCTATCTAGTGTATAACGTGCGTGCAATAACTCAAGAGATGTTACGGGATTTTCCATCTCTTAAGGATCCGCCAAATTATTTATATATAGTAGAATACGCTATATATAAAATGTATAATCAATAAAATAAATATTTTTCTTAGCGTTAAGGCTTTACAATAATCCCCCTTTATCTCGTTTTTAAGCATTGTCGTACAGTTTGCATATAACGCCCCAGTAGCACGTTGGGGGATAGGGATACGCCATGATACGACAACACTAAACCAAAATCGTAGGGGTCTCGTATATGGATAAAAGTATGACAAGGCACGTGAGGCAATGCCCAAGGTAAGATACTACCAGTTCGGGTTGTAGGGCTGGTGGTAACGCATCGTAGCCACGACCGCCCACCGCGTCCTTCCATCCCATATCGAGTCAAAGGGAGGCTATCCCAAATCAAGGTGCACCAATCGAAACCAACAACAAGGGTAATTATATGGACCAAGTCCAAGAAAATCGAAGAACGGATGTCCGCTAGGGGTAGTAAGCCCGTTGGCCCTATCAAGCCGTCCTGCTTTAGTCATTTCAAATTGACACAAGTGCCGGGGTCTATCCATCATCGTTCTCTTTCTTCAAATCCAGCAAACGACGCCAAATCCAAGCACTTCATTCTGGAGTCTCCTCCGCGTACACAGTTGTTAAAGTGGTTCCAATATTGATAGAGAGTATGCCAATAAGAGGCCACGGTCTCTTTAACAACCAAACGTCGTTTTACACACCGGTTGGTACTTTTATATTTCGAAAACAATTCTTACTTGATATCAAAATATCATATTCGCTTCAAAATCAAATTCATTTCGAAATCATCATATTTACCCAAAATATACTATTTCACTTCAAAATCATTTTCACCTCAATATCTCGATTTTGCTTCCAAAATTGTTTCGAATTTCAATTTAGGTTATAACTTCGTTTTAACCCAATTCGCATTAAAATCCATGATTTAAATATAAACATTCTCACTCTGACCAGTTTAAATTTTTAGAAAATAGTTTGAAATTTTTTAAATAGTTTAAAAGTTAAAATAGTTTAATATAAAATAGTTTGAGTATTAAGAATGGTTTATATAGTAAAATAGTTTGGAAAATCAAAGTAATTTAAACATCTAAAAGATAGGTTTTGAAATAGTTTATATAATAAAATAATTTATTTTGAAAATAGTTTCAAAGTCAAACCGATCCAATTCCAAACTTTCCAATTCCAATAATTCAATTTCCGTTTCAATTTAATTGATTCCATTCCGATTTCAATTCAAATTAACTTCGATTCCAATATCAATTCAAATTAATTTTGATTTCAAATTAATTCAATTCTGATTTCAATTCCAGTTAATCTCCATTTCGATTCCAATTTGAAGTAATTTCAATTCAATTCTCAAATTTTTTTAAACCATTTCAATTTATATCAATTTCGAATTCAATTTCAAGATATCGATTTAAATCACTGAATTCAAATTAAACTTCACTTTTCGAATTTAGAGTCAAATCTTAAAATTAATTCCATTCTCGAGTCCAAATTTCATATATCCATTTATATTACTTTTCCTTAGCAATAATTTCAAAGTTCGAATAAAAGTTTAATTCTTTTTAGAAACAAATCAATTTCTAAAATTCAAACCATATTTCGATTTTAACTTCAAAATCTCAAATTTCATTTTTAAACAATTTCGTTTAACAAATTCTGATTCCAACATTTTGAGCTCCATTTCGAAAATAATTCGATTTCCATAAATTCGATTTTTCTTAAAATCAAAATCAAGTTAAATAATTTCAAATCAAAAATCTTAAAATCATTTAATTAAACCAATCCAGTGTGCGTATATAATTTTCTATCCTATAGCCAAGTGATTAGTTATTCCAATTTAATTTCAGGGATGGATATATATCATTTCAATCCAAATAAATGTCATACGTATATATCATTTCAACCTATTTCTTAATTTATTAGAAATAATTCAATTAACTATTTTATATACTGTCAAATAATATACAGGCGATAACAGGATATATAAAAATAAATAAACATCCAAATCATCTAAAAATATCAACCAATACATTCAATTTCAATCGACATCCAAATCAGCCAATAATTCACAACAATTACATAGTTATTAATATCGGAATTTTACTGTTAATTAAATTCCAATTTCAAATTTAACTATCAATTCTAATTCCTACGGCCAATTCATATGTCCATTCCATTTTCAAACAACAGTCAATAAAATTAGATAACTTCACGATGTCAATTTAATGAACGTACGAATATTATAGTATGTCGTGAGCGTTAAAACACTCACCTTTTATTTGAAACTGAAAATATTTCAGCTTCAAATAAAATTCCAATTAAATTTTTAATTAACGAAAATAATTAACTAAAAAAACCTTACAGCGTTCTTCCTATCTGCTCGAATCCACGTGCGACCATCCCCCTCTCGCATACACAGTTCCGCCCCATCTACTTCCAGCACATGCTCCATCGCCCCGCCATCTGACCTCGTCCCTGCAGCAGTGCGTACGCGCGCCACCACGAAACTCTAAATTGATTGACTTCGCCTCCAATGCCTTTTCCCTAGGCAGCCTCGACGTCAACTATCACACACACAAAACCCTAATCACTACCCAACGTCACGCCGCTCCTCATCGCCATCACGTGCTCCGACCTAGCCTGCTCGCAGCGAATGGGAATCGCCTCTCTCGACTACCCAGTCACAATCGTTCCATTGATTGTTTTTTTTGTATGTGATCTGCTGCAATGAAGTGGAAGGGGAAAAGATGGGAAGAATACGGGGGAAAACGAATAGGGGTGGCGTGTTGTATGAGATGTGTTGGAGAAAGCTAAATATATAATATTATATAAAAAAATAGCTAATCAATTGCCCACGAAAATTCCAAACTCCAAACGACTCGTGCCTTCTGGCGTTCATAATGTTTTACCTCCATTCCGAACACAATGAAACTAGTTTTGACGGTTAATTCGATCGTATTTAGAAAATAGCTTTTCAAAATCAATTAATTTTAATCGACCCTTAAATTAATTCCTACGCGTTTCAAGCTCGCACGGCCAAACGACTAGCCCGATCGCTACGAAACTTGAAATCCTACAATAATTCACTATTACGTATCTGAAACTGGTTTCGTCGAAATCCGAAATAGTGGCCAAAATGGCTATTTTTACTCGTTATTTAAAACCAGAAATTTTCAAAAGTTAATTTAATCACTTTAAATTCAATTTTTAAGTTTAACAATCTTCATTGTTGTTTAAATAAAATTTAAATCAACTTCTGACATCATTTTCATTCACACTAAATCCAGAATTCAATTATTTAAATAATTGCAATATTAAATTTAAACAATTTAATTATCTAATGAATCACCATATTTCAATATAAGTTATTCAACCTATAGAATTTAATTTTAAAACGAATTCAAATAATAAGCAACTACTTTCATTTTATAGTCATTCAATATTCATTATTCAATTCTAGCCATTGGTTACAACCCATTCAATTTATAGAATTCCATTTCAGTACCGATTATTGCCCAAATCATCGAAATTGGTTGTTTCAAAATTTTATCCAAATTCAATAAATTACATAAAAAATAGTAAAAGTTTTTATTTCTAACCATTATTATTCAATAATCATATTAAATTTAATAATTTAAATAGTTAAAAATACGGGTCGTTACAAAAAATTTGTAAGTGATAAATTCAGCCAAAATGTCACACCACTAACTAAGGTGACGTGTGAACGCTAATATTCGAATTGTTTGATATTCATCGCTATAACTTTACACATTTGAGTCGCACAACTATAATGATGAATTCTCCAAAAAACAACATGATTTGATTAGTTTATTAAATGTTGTAAATTAATTAATATTTTTGAATTATTAATTATTACGTAGTCTAATTAATGTTTGGGAGTTGTTTGTAATTATTTGAATGCATTTATAAAGGTTATATTTATGTGCATTGATATACGATATTGTTGTTTAAATGGGTTAAAATACAAGATAATTGCATGAAGTGATTTATGGAAATTTTATGCCATTTGATAGCATGTAATTTCAGCCACACTATATGAAGAAAGAGGAATGGAGAGAGAGTTAATTAATGGAATTGATTAGGAAAGTTTTAGTTTAAGAATGAGAAATATTTCGTTCTTTTAATTAAAAAAAATCCACTAATTTATTTCCTATGGATATTCATTCATTTTTCTTTCTTGATAATATTTTCTCCTTTATTCCAACTTCTATGACCGTATTTTCATGATGGCTAGGCTACTCAAATGCTGCAAAATAAATTCAAAACAAAAGAAAATAAAAAGGTGGTTCTCTCTCTAGATTGTTGCAAGATCTATAGAGCGATTCAATGAATCTAGGAATCTTCACATCTCCAAGGCTTTTCTCTTGGCTGCATCTCAAATGGTAAGCTTTTATTTGTTTACATATAATTTCATCATGTTCATATGTTTCTATTCTTCGCCTATTCTATTTATTCATTTGTATGTATTTGGATAATGTTTTAAATAATTAGCTTATTCCCTTGAACTAGTTTTATTCTCATCATGATTGATTATATTCTCTGTTATTCACATGTCACTTTGAAAATAACTTTGAATCTATCTCTATTTTGTTTGGTCGTTTATATTATGTATTTAACTTGGATCTACATCTCACTTTCATGAATTTATACATGCCTATGTCATCCAATTCTTTCATATAGAAACTGTTGTTTGAATAAAATTTTGAAATAATTTTTTTAATGAACTTAATTTCATATTATAAAGTTGAAAATATAAGGTCCTTTTTTAAATTATTTGAAATAATTTTATTTAATGTTTACATAATATTTGAGGTGAATTTAAAATTCATAAAACAATTCAAATATTTTTCTTTTACAATTTGATTGAAATTTAATGTCAAATTAATTAATATAATTTTATTGCTTATTACATATATATTCAAACTTGAATAAAATATACATGTTATTTATTTTTGATCATTTGGAACTTGAGTATAAGTTTATTATGGTTGTTATTTTGATTGTAATTCTTTTCATCATTATATACTTTTATTTTAAGGTTAAAAAAGGAATTTTATGCAAAATGCCATATGCCTTTTTGATCCCTTTTAGTTAAGGTTGGATTTTATTTTATTAACCTTAATTTTAAATATATATATATGTATGTATATATATATATTATTGTGTGTATTTAACTCAAAGCTAATTAAACAAATCCTTGTGTGAATTCATTAATTTAATTTCAAATTCTTGTTAAATTAGATCTCTTTTAAAGTTTTGATTTCAAAGTGTATAAAATAGTCAGTCTTAGTTCTAACACACACACACATGTATGTATGTATATCTGTGTGTGTGGGTAGATCTATAATAAGTATGTGTATTTGTGTGTATGTCAAAAACTTAGACAACAAAGATGTGTAAATTTAGTTATAAATGCCATTTAATATGTCAACTATTCTAATTTAAGAGAGAGGAAAATTAAAGGTTTCTCTCTCTCTCTCTCTCTATATATATATCCTTATCTTCCCTTAATCAGTTATATAAGTTAAGAGAAAGAAAAAAAGGTTTCCTTCTCTACAAACTCTTTTGTTTATTTACGCATATATACACTTCTTATATGCTACACTTACACTTCACATGTATAAATGTATATGGTATTTATTATAATATATAAAACTTTAAATAAATTTAAACTTCCTTTTAACCAAATAAAATAAAATATGATTTTATTTAAAATTCATTAGATTTGATCTAATAATCTTGTAGGCTTCATTGGCCTAATAGATCTAAAATAGGGAAAAAAATATATTAAAATATACCTATTTCACCCGCTTGCTATTGCCCGGTTTCTTCAAATGGTGTCAGAGTAAAATAGTCTATGCAGTCTAAATTAATCATGTTATGGCCAACTAATTAGGCTTACTCATTTAATTTGGTGACTAGAAAAGTTGTGTTTGGTTATGGCCAAAGGTTAACCCTAATAGAAAAGGCCCAATTTTAATCTGGGCCTTGGGCTAATTTTCAAAATCTGTTTGAAACTTTGACAAATATTTTGAATTTAAAAGTTACATATAAAATACGAAATAAAATCTATGAAAGTTGTAAATAAATTTTTAATTTGAAAATAAATTAGTATTTTGAAAAATATATAAAATATAATTAATTGGATTTAATAAATAATTAATTAATTAAAAGTTAATTAATCAAATTAAAACATATATATGTTGATATATATAACTATAATTATTATCGTGTAATATGTATATATATTTATCTTAAATTATTTAAAGTAAATTAATATAATTTTCAATTTATTAAAATATTTATTTAAATTATTTTATTTAAATGAAATATTTATTTAATAAATTAATTAATTAAATGTTAACTAATAAAATAAGATGTACATATATAATGATATATGCATGTAAAACTGTAAGTGTTATACTTAATATTCATTTTAATCCGTTTAGGATGAATAAAATAGAATTTTGAATTTTAATAATAATTTAATTAATTAGTTAACCGAATTAAGAAATTAAATTTGATTAAATATGATTTAATTAATAATATACATAAGAATGTTGTATAAGTTAATTAAATTATAAAAGATAATAAATAAATTAAATTTGTATAATATGAATGTATAATGTACGTGGAACTAAAAAGAAACCCACATTTGATTTAAGGAGTAAATATGTACGTATTACGTAAACCGTGATTTCAAATGTGTTCGACACTTGAATCACGATGGTATTTTAAAAGAAATACATTATTTCCTAAATTAATACCACTCAATTAAATATATTAAAGATTATGAATCAATAATATAATAGTTGTCCTCTACCATTTCTATATTAATAAATTACTTGCATACTCTCTAGTTGTTGTGCAAAACACACGCTAGGGCTGTTATTTGTAGTATTAATAATATGGTGTTAGATAGGATAAGGTATATGTACGTATTTGTTGAGCAAACTCAAGATACGTACATCTACACTTAAACCATCGTGAAATGGTGGGTTGAGTGAATAATCTCTTTTGATTTATTGAGCAAACTCAAGGTCAAGATTGAGATTAGACAAAGACCCGATAGGTTAGGAGTTGTATATGATACAATCGACAAAATATTATCCACTGCTTGCAGGCCTATGATTTGTTGAACAAACTCAAGGCAGAATCCTAAGGAAAGCAAGTCCCAATGCCCATTAGAGAGATTGAAAGATTTCTAAGTTTTTCTTAGGGTTTTGAGAAACATAAAAACAAATAGGAGATTTATTAGAAAAATGAAGTAGCAACATTTAACCTTTTTAATATTGTAAGAACATTTGCTATATAAAGTTAAAACAATCTACATTGCTAAATTTGTGCAACTAATATTATTGATAAAATGTTTATTAGCTAAAATATTTAATTGAACATAACTAAAATGGATCGGAAATATAAAATATACACACATTTAAATCCTTTGGCATGTTTTCACTTTAAACACAGGCATGTGCCAATTTACAAAACCACCAATACATTCATGCTTCAACCGCTTAAGAATTTATTTTCCTGAGATTGTGTATTTTATTATGAGTTTTGAACTATTAAGAAATGAAAGAATATGATATTTGATTTATATTTAACCACATAAAATTGTTATACGGTGGAGGACCATAGTTCGTATTGTACGAAACTTCATTAAAATTAGTTCATTGAAAATAAACAAATAAATCATTTTGCAAAATCGTGTATCCAATATGCTAGATTGCAATAAAGATTTCCTTTGAATGGTTGACCATTTTGGAAATGAAGGTGAATGTTCAATTGTGGATGCAACTTAGGCACAAGTGGGATGAAGAGAGTGAGTGGCCACCTCTGCTTCATAAGAGACATAGGAAACATGGATAGTATAAAATACTAAAATATACTTAATATGGAATGAGAAATGTGATTTCTATTTCAAATTGTGTTCTAATATAGAAAATTGTTTTCTGTAAAAGTGATTTCTACGAATTTAAGATATTTGATCGAATACTATCGACTATAAACTAATTATAGCAAAAGAAATAATTGGTCCACAATAAGTAGTTGAATGTGGTTTCGTATTTTAAGCGCTATTATAGTAATGACATAAATAGTGGGAGTATGCCATATAATACTTATCAGTTGATGCATCAAGGTATGATAAATTATTTTCGTAAATATACAAAATATTATTTATGAAATCATAATTAATTTCAGTATTGACTGAAAGTGGATATAGTTTTACTTTATCATGAATTCTTTGAATATTCGCTACGAAATAAATCTATTAAAGTAATGGTAATCGATGCACTAGCTACGTAACACATAAATATCTATAATTTTAATAATTATTTTAAAATTAAGGACAAAGTAACAATTTAGTGGGAGCAACATAAGAGTTGTTGAACTCTTTAGATTGATATGTAAAGATGTATGCAATTAAAAGTCCAATGGTACTAAAAACTGTTTCATATATGTCTTTTAATTCATAGATGAATTATCATAAAAATAAATATGTGTATTTGATATGCATGTAGTGTCTCTATGATGAGTTCAGTGAGTATAATGTAACGATTCGGGATTTTCGACTTCCGAAAATCGACATTAATACGTCCACTGTATCAACTGCCGAGCAATCGAATGCCGGAAAACCGAATTGTTATGGTTAAAAGAAGAGGTAGAAGAAGACAGAAAGAAAGAAAGAAGAAACAACAGAAACAATATCAGAATCTCACATATCGCAGCGGAACAACATATAATAGATAAATGAATAATCTTTAAATCAAAGAAATATATCGGTTTATACATTACATCATCATCAGAGTTAATATACACACAATACATCAATGGACAGTTATACAGACTTGTCCTCATACAGAATACACAGCGGAATAATAATATCATATACAAGTGATATGCCTCGCCATCCAGCTCGCCACTGAGCTCCACAGCATCTCCCGAATCCAGAATGACCTGAAAATCTAACTCTAGGCTGCCCATGTGGAAAATGATGGGCACCCAGAGTTTAGGAAGGGAACAATAAACTCCAGGTCAGTCATGGGACTGGTGTGAGAACTAAAACAGTTTTTATCTTTAAAACAACAACAACAAAGGAAGTAAAAGACATCCGTAATGCTTTTGGAAAATGAAACTACCATAAGGCCTCCCGCCACACACACAATGCAAAAGCAGAATTGGAGGAGATTTCTCCTTATGATAGTCAAACATGCTTACTACGCAAAATCATTCGATATTATTATTATTAGTGCACAGTGCAGAAAACATTTCGAAAGTATAATATTAATCTTAGCCAGCATAGACATTTCGAACTATGCCTACTATAGCTACCATCTAAACAGTGGTGACCACCATAAGTAAATGGCAGGTTCTACAACTAATACCGTACAAGGTTCATATTGGAAGATGGATTGCCAACAAATGGTCAGGCTAAGGAACTTCCTACTGTCAATGGGATCGCCTCTGGCGGGACGTCCCGAGACCTAACTAGTTCTCTGCCAACACAAGGCCGGGTGTAACGACCCCGAATTTTTATAAATTTAAAATGATAATTAATTGGATTTTTGAATTAATATTTGTGGAATAAATCGATAAGAGATGCGAGTTTCCCCGATATCCAAGTATATTTGTATAAATCGTTTAAAAATTTAAAAATTTAAATGTATTTATTTGATTTGAATTTAAGTCGTAAATAAATGAGTTAGAAATAAAAATACAAAATTATATAAGATAAATAATAAAAATATCAAGTAAATACATTTGCTAAACTTTAACAACTAAATAAAAATAGAAATCATCAATATTACAAGATAATGAGAAATAAATAAATTCTATAGTTCATACAATATAAAGTAAATCTCAATATTAGTAAATTAATAAAAATGCAAACAAATACAAGACAAATACCATATCAGCCAAAACAAAGTGATAAAAACTATAACCAATAACAAAACAAAAATAAAAACAACTTTATGTATGTAACCAGGCAAGCAAAAGATATAATATATTCAAGTATAAGTAAATTATGTTATGTATATAAAGTAAAAGCCAACAAGTACATATAACATCCTCAGCCGAAATGCAAAGCTAAAAAAAAAACAAAGTATAAAATGAAAATATAACAAGGTAAGTATAGGAACATAGGGTACATATGCATTAAATGCCATATCATTTAGCATACAAACACATATATCTTCAGCCACCAACATATTAGCATCTCAGCTGAAATGAAAAGATTTTTTTCAATATGTTGTACAAACAAATTAATGCAAGAAATCTTAGCCCCAAAGCAATATATCAGCCAACGTACAAGAGGGAAGAAAATCTCTGCTTTAAGTGTACAAAATAATATTGTCCCCTGTACAAATATATATAACCTGTGCACTTATCTCAGCCTATACATTTCAATACTTCACAAAAACTATCTCATTCCATTTCGTATTACAAAAGCTTTGTAAATCCAGTTTCTAAAAGTTTAAGCAAATAAGAGAAAGGAAAATGCAAACATCACCTGTACACCTCTTTCTATATATCCATATCAAGAATCATCTCAGAAATAAAGATCTGTTTCTCAACATCAAGCCTGGAAGTTCACGTTCAAATCTTGAAGCTACAGATCATCTCAAAAACAAAGTATTTTAGTTTTAAATTGAGGGGAAATCAAGCTCAAGGATTAAATCTATTTCTGGTCTTCAAGTTACAAAAGAAAAAAATATAGAAAACATCACTTTAAATTCAAGCCTGTGGTCTCTGCTTTCAAACTGTTCCAGGTGAGCAAACTTTATTTTAAACCATCTTTATCTTAGGAATCTCTGAAGTATGATCTGGATTTTGCTTCAATAATTGGGTGATAATATCTTGTTATCAAAATAAATGCATGTATATCAAGATTAAAATACTTGTGCATGTCTGAACACCTGTTCTGTTATAAATAGGTTTAGGCACACCAAATTTAAATTCAAATTCTTTATGTACAATGAATTTTAGGTTTTGATTTCTAAATAAAGGATGATGGTAGAATTGTAAACTAAATTTTAAAAATAATTCTAAGTAGAAGATGTTCAAGAAATATTTGGGAATTTGGTGATTACGGTAAGATCATCATACATCAGAAAAATCGAACTTTTTGAATTTAAAATCTGAGTTTATAAACCTATTCGTATTACAAATTGGTGATTTTAGGTAAAGATCTTGTATTTTTTAAGCAAGTAATGCTCGAAAATTTTGAGGTTGAACGAAAAAGGTTCATGTGTCGATTTCCGATGATCAGTGTAAAATCGAGCTTCGAGATTCATGTCAGAGGAAGCTTAGAGGTTGACGAGTCAGAGAAAAATGCTCGTTGATTTTCTATTTCATCGTGGATGATGAACGAGGAAAATTTAGGGTTTAAACCCTGTGTTTTGAAGGTAGAAGTCATGTGTAGTTCTCGTCGTCGACGTCGCTCCGGAACGCATCGCACTGGGGGGAAATGAAGCGTCGTGGTGTGGCGAAGTTTGGGTCAAAGCTGCGTGGTTTCTGATGGACCCGGTTCTCGGCGTCGGGGAAATTTGTGGTGGTGGTTGAGTTTCAGGAAATACTCGAAACTGCAAATTTTTTATTCTTAGTCGAATTTGAAAATATGGGTTTGCGTGTTGATTCTGGTGATCATCGTCGACTTGGTGGTGGGTGGCGACTCAACTGGAGGTGGCGGGGGTTCATGTGCACGTGCACGGAGATGTTGGGTGTGTCAGTAGATCGTGTGCGTGGTCGACTCGAAAATGAACTCGAGTATTTGAGAGGGAGACTCGAGTTAGAGCTCGGGTTGTTTTCGAATACATACGCGAGCGTTTGTTACAACAGTTTTAAAATTTAAAACAAAATCAAAGTTAAAAGAAAAAAAAAAGAAGAAGATCAGGCACGAGGAAGAAAGGAGAGAGACTCGGGTTGGACTCGAGTAAAAGCCTAGAAGTCTCGGGTTTGTGGGTTTTTTTTCCAAACTGCTGTTTTATAAATGATAATAAGTGAAAATGTTTAACAAATGAAGTTAAACTTTAATATAAGTTTAATTATTTCCAGTTAATACTTTAGAATGTTTTAAAAATCTCAATTAATCTTTCGATTAAGTAAATAACTAAAGTTAAGCGTTAGAGTAATTAAAATTTAAGTCTTATAAGTTAATAATAAATTGTTTTCAAAGTTTATGGAAGATTCTAAAATGTTAATTAAGACAAAGAATTATTAATTATTAGTTGTTTAAAAAGGGTAACTAAGAATGATTAATTTATTTATAATTGTAATTAACTAAGTGACTAGAGATTAGTCAACTTGAAATTAAAGTTATTTAAAAATTAGTAGTTAATTAAGATAATTGATTAAGAAATAATTAATTAAAATTGAATTAATTTATAGTTAATGATTGATTTAAATAGTTATGTGGTTAATTCTTTTAAATCACCTTCACCTTAAATTGAAGATGATTGACTGTCATTAAATATTGTGTACTGGATTAATATTTCTGTTTGTGATTATGATACTGTATGATGTGACTTGCCTTATGCTGGACTGTGATTTGTAGTTTGTTTCTGTATATATGTGAAGACCCATGGCCCGTAACATGGCACTTGAATTTCGATGCGACAGGGAGTCGGATTCCAGTTGCTTATCCGAAACCCACATCGAATTTTAATTGTGAATCTTTGTGACCGATAAATTTATTTTATCTATGAATCTGTGAATGAAGATGAGCGTTATCGACTTTACCGCTTATCGATATATCTGTGATGATTGATGTTGCACTATTGTGTGTTAAACCCCTGGACCACACCATACACACACAAATATGGATTTCACGTGGAAATCGGTTAAGTCACAGATAATTTAAATATGATGTTTTTGAAATTGAAATTTTAACTTCAATTGATTTTGGAAATGAATTTGGGTTAAATGTTAAAGCTTTTGAAATGGAGTTTTTAAGATAAAAGTTATTTTAAATAACTTAATTAAATTTCCAATTCAAATAAATTAATTTGAATTTGAATTCAAAATAATTTGGAAATTGAATTCCATGTTTGGAAATTACGGTTAAAAATGTTATAAATGTGTTTGTATGAATTTAAACCATTTTAAAAGCATAATTTTGAGAATTTGGATTTAACCCAAATGACTTTAACTCGTATAAATGAATCGGGTTTCCAAAATGAAAACTGTTGTTTTCAAAAGAATAAAAGCTTTCAGATAAGAAATAAAATTCCAGTTTAATTAAAGGAATTTCAAGTTTGAATTGAAAAAAATGGTTTTCTAAGTTATGAATGAATTCTTTTTGAAAGCTATGAATTGAATCTGTTTATTTTTAACAGATTTAAAATGATGATTTTGTTTAAACCATTGAAATTGAATTGTTTTGAAAGCTATAAGTTAAATCTTTATTTTAAAGATTTAACGAGTTAATCAAATTGAAATGGAAATTGATTTGGAACATCTATGAATAAATCTTTTGTTTAAAAGATTAAAGTGTGGAAAATTGTTAAACCGTTGAAGGTTGTTAAAATGAATCTTTTTGTTTTAAAAGATTTGAAATGGTAATTTGTTAAACCATTTGAAAGAAAAGTTTTGGGTAATAAGTTGTGACTTAATTGAAATCCCAATATCCATATGTTTTTAAAATATTGCGCTCATTATTCGGTTTAGCCGGGAGAGGACCTTTGTGTCATATAACCCGTTCCGAATACTAATACGTCGTATATGGATAGCATTTGAAGACCGGTGGTGAAGACCGGATATTTTCGAAAACGAAAGGACAACTCGTCGAATGTCTCTGCACCGACTGGTCCCCGGTATAGAGATTTTATCACCCTTTGTGATGGGAAGTCCGGTCGTGATTGGAAATTATCCGGAATTGCAAGGGCTTCGTGAGAAGTGCCTTCGGTTCTGTTCGAACCCGGAACAGACTTGTATGGTTACATGTCTGACATTACACTTTGAGATATAAAGCCGATTTCTTTCAAATACATTTCTGTTGGTGGCGGAGAATTTATTCTCTTAGCTTAACACCCTTCTCTGAGACGTACGAGCTCAGAGGTTATGTAGTTGAAGGTTATCAGCGATATATCCCAATTTGGTAATGTGACATGCTGAGTGTAGCTGTGTGATGATCAGTGTTTGATCATTTGTGATATGATCATTTGTTTGATCATTTATCTTTGTGATCATAGGTTGATCATCTGTTGACCCAAAGCATGGCTTTGTGACAAAGCGTAGCTTTGTGGACGAGACTTCGTCAGGGCCTCACAACCCGGAAATGGTCGAAACAGGATCGTTGCGGCAAGGTTATGAGGGTCGCGCCCTTTAGGGTATGTCATTTCCTTCTGGAAAAGGGTGGTATCATGGTATGGAGCCCAGATACTTACTCATGTGGATACACCTTCTTTATGATGTGTGATGATGGTTACGAGCGCTCGGATAAAGGTCCCAAAGGACCGGGGGATGGCATATTCGTGAGTTACCTGTTACAGGGGTAACCCGGCCTTGTTAGCAGAGAGCAGTTTGTCTCTCGGGACGTCCCGCCAGAGGCGTTCCCATGCGGCGGAAGGAAGTTCCTTAGCCTGACCATTTGTTGGAAAATCCAAAGAAACAATACGAACCTTGTACGGTTTTAGTTGTATAACCTGCTATGGAATGTGGCGGTAACCTGCTATTGAACATAGTAGCTATAGTAGGCATACGATACTGGTCGTATGCTGGCTAAGATTTATATTCTACTTTCGAAATTGTTTTCTGCACTATGCACTAATAATAATATCAAGATGATTTTACGTAGTAAGCATGTTTGACTATCATAAGAAGAAATCTCCTCCAATTCTGCGTTTGCATTGTGTGTGTGGCGGGAGGTCTTATGGTAGTTTCATTTTCTAAAAGCATTGCGGATTTCAATGTTTAAAACCTTTTGTGTTTGTTTAAAGATAAATTGTTTTTGTTGCTCACACCAGTCCCATGACTGATCCGGAGTTTATTGTTCCCTTCCTAAACTCTGGGTGCCTACTAATTTCCACACGGGCAGTCTAGAGTTGGGGTTTTCAGATATTCAGGTTTAGTAGATTATCTGGAGCTAGTTCATTCATCGGAGTTGCTTATCTTGGAGTTGTGGATTCATTCTTGTCTGAAGATCATTTTGGAGTTATCATCTCTATTGATATTGTTCCGCTGCTGTTGTTATTGTTTTCTTTTCCGCTGCTATTTCTTGTATCATATCTCTGATGTATATTGATATTCATTGTATCACTCTGTTGTATCAGATATTGTATATCAATGTATTATTCTTTTCTTCCGCTGTGTTATTTACTTAATTGTGTTATAGCTCCGGCGAATCGGATTTGAACGGTCGAATCTGCGGCATTCTAGTACAATGTGAAGTACAGATGTTGATTTTTGAGCGGGCAAAACCCGATACGTTACATGTGGTATCAGAGCTAAGGTTGAACTTTAGCTCAGGAGTATAACACGTTAAGTAGCTCATTAGAGATAGAGTGAAGTAAACTCTAGAATGAGTAATCTCTAAGATATCCGTCTGAACGTCTCAGTAAATTCTCTTACTATCCACTGATAGTAAGTATGAGTGCAAGAAGAGGACGAGATAGGGAATAGGGGAATACGACTATATTGGTCAATACTCTGTAACAACAAGGAAGCAATCTTTTCTCTATCGATCTCTTTTGTTCGTCATCTTTTCTCAATTCTTCGATAGTTTCTGGTAGATCCAGAAAGAAGATTCGATATATAAAAATGGGACATAAACTCCAGCTGAGTCAAATTTGTTTGTTTGGATGAATTGGTTGCTTTGTTTGTTATGGTTGATAGGTATACCTTAGTTCTAAACTAAAAGATTTGGAAATTGTATCTATGTATCTATCTAATCTTTGGGTTCCGATTTATTCTACGGATGGTTAGTTATCCTTTCGGACTGACCAATGCCACTCCATATTTCGTAGATCTGGATAACCCGAGTATCGTGTGAAAGAATTCAACAGATTCGTTCTTGTGTATATTATTGATATTCTGATTTGGTAAGCCAAATGCAGAATAGATATTCAGTTCGAGTTGATGAAATATTCTCCATCTATTTTTTGTCTCCTTGGTAATTTCGAGGACGAAATTCTTTTAAGGGGGGAAGTCTGTAACGACCCCGAATTTTTATAAATTTAAAATGATAATTAATTGGATTTTTGAATTAATATTTGTGGAATAAATCGATAAGAGATGCGAGTTTCCCCGATATCCAAGTATATTTGTATAAATCGTTTAAAAATTTAAAATTTTAAATGTATTTATTTGATTTGAATTTAAGTCGTAAATAAATGAGTTAGAAATAAAAATACAAAATTATATAAGATAAATAATAAAAATATCAAGTAAATACATTTGCTAAACTTTAACAACTAAATAAAAATAGAAATCATCAATATTACAAGATAATGAGAAATAAATAAATTCTATAGTTCATACAATATAAAGTAAATCTCAATATTAGTAAATTAATAAAAATGCAAACAAATACAAGACAAATACCATATCAGCCAAAACAAAGTGATAAAAACTATAACCAATAACAAAACAAAAATAAAAACAACTTTATGTATGTAACCAGGCAAGCAAAAGATATAATATATTCAAGTATAAGTAAATTATGTTATGTATATAAAGTAAAAGCCAACAAGTACATATAACATCCTCAGCCGAAATGCAAAGCTAAAAAAAAAAACAAAGTATAAAATGAAAATATAACAAGGTAAGTATAGGAACATAGGGTACATATGCATTAAATGCCATATCCTTTAGCATACAAACACATATATCTTCAGCCACCAACATATTAGCATCTCAGCTGAAATGAAAAGATTTTTTTCAATATGTTGTACAAACAAATTAATGCAAGAAATCTTAGCCCCAAAGCAATATATCAGCCAACGTACAAGAGGGAAGAAAATCTCTGCTTTAAGTGTACAAAATAATATTGTCCCCTGTACAAATATATATAACCTGTGCACTTATCTCAGCCTATACATTTCAATACTTCACAAAAACTATCTCATTCCATTTCGTATTACAAAAGCTTTGTAAATCCAGTTTCTAAAAGTTTAAGCAAACAAGAGAAAGGAAAATGCAAACATCACCTGTACACCTCTTTCTATATATCCATATCAAGAATCATCTCAGAAATAAAGATCTGTTTCTCAACATCAAGCCTGGAAGTTCACGTTCAAATCTTGAAGCTACAGATCATCTCAAAAACAAAGTATTTTAGTTTTAAATTGAGGGGAAATCAAGCTCAAGGATTAAATCTATTTCTGGTCTTCAAGTTACAAAAGAAAAAAATATAGAAAACATCACTTTAAATTCAAGCCTGTGGTCTCTGCTTTCAAACTGTTCCAGGTGAGCAAACTTTATTTTAAACCATCTTTATCTTAGGATTCTCTGAAGTATGATCTGGATTTTGCTTCAATAATTGGGTGATAATATCTTGTTATCAAAATAAATGCATGTATATCAAGATTAAAATACTTGTGCATGTCTGAACACCTGTTCTGTTATAAATAGGTTTAGGCACACCAAATTTAAATTCAAATTCTTTATGTACAATGAATTTTAGGTTTTGATTTCTAAATAAAGGATGATGGTAGAATTGTAAACTAAATTTTAAAAATAATTCTAAGTAGAAGATGTTCAAGAAATATTTGGGAATTTGGTGATTACAGTAAGATCATCATACATCAGAAAAATCGAACTTTTTGAATTTAAAATCTGAGTTTATAAACCTATTCGTATTACAAATTGGTGATTTTAGGTAAAGATCTTGTATTTTTTAAGCAAGTAATGCTCGAAAATTTTGAGGTTGAACGAAAAAGGTTCATGTGTCGATTTCCGATGATCAGTGTAAAATCGAGCTTCGAGATTCATGTCAGAGGAAGCTTAGAGGTTGACGAGTCAGAGAAAAATGCTCGTTGATTTTCTATTTCATCGTGGATGATGAACGAGGAAAATTTAGGGTTTAAACCCTGTGTTTTGAAGGTAGAAGTCATGTGTAGTTCTCGTCGTCGACGTCGCTCCGGAACGCATCGCACTGGGGGGAAATGAAGCGTCGTGGTGTGGCGAAGTTTGGGTCAAAGCTGCGTGGTTTCTGATGGACCCGGTTCTCGGCGTCGGGGAAATTTGTGGTGGTGGTTGAGTTTCAGGAAATACTCGAAACTGCAAATTTTTTATTCTTAGTCGAATTTGAAAATATGGGTTTGCGTGTTGATTCTGGTGATCATCGTCGACTTGGTGGTGGGTGGCGACTCAACTGGAGGTGGCGGGGGTTCATGTGCACGTGCACGGCGATGTTGGGTGTGTCAGTAGATCGTGTGCGTGGTCGACTCGAAAATGAACTCGAGTATTTGAGAGGGAGACTCGAGTTAGAGCTCGGGTTGTTTTCGAATACATACGCGAGCGTTTGTTACAACAGTTTTAAAATTTAAAACAAAATCAAAGTTAAAAGAAAAAAAAAAGAAGAAGATCAGGCACGAGGAAGAAAGGAGAGAGACTCGGGTTGGACTCGAGTAAAAGCCTAGAAGTCTCGGGTTTGTGGGTTTTTTTTCCAAACTGCTGTTTTATAAATGATAATAAGTGAAAATGTTTAACAAATGAAGTTAAACTTTAATATAAGTTTAATTATTTCCAGTTAATACTTTAGAATGTTTTAAAAATCTCAATTAATCTTTCGATTAAGTAAATAACTAAAGTTAAGCGTTAGAGTAATTAAAATTTAAGTCTTATAAGTTAATAATAAATTGTTTTCAAAGTTTATGGAAGATTCTAAAATGTTAATTAAGACAAAGAATTATTAATTATTAGTTGTTTAAAAAGGGTAACTAAGAATGATTAATTTATTTATAATTGTAATTAACTAAGTGACTAGAGATTAGTCAATTTGAAATTAAAGTTATTTAAAAATTAGTAGTTAATTAAGATAATTGATTAAGAAATAATTAATTAAAATTGAATTAATTTATAGTTAATGATTGATTTAAATAGTTATGTGGTTAATTCTTTTAAATCACCTTCACCTTAAATTGAAGATGATTGACTGTCATTAAATATTGTGTACTGGATTAATATTTCTGTTTGTGATTATGATACTGTATGATGTGACTTGCCTTATGCTGGACTGTGATTTGTAGTTTGTTTCTGTATATATGTGAAGACCCATGGCCCGTAACATGGCACTTGAATTTCGATGCGACAGGGAGTCAGATTCCAGTTGCTTATCCGAAACCCACATCGAATTTTAATTGTGAATCTTTGTGACCGATAAATTTATTTTATCTATGAATCTGTGAATGAAGATGAGCGTTATCGACTTTACCGCTTATCGATATATCTGTGATGATTGATGTTGCACTATTGTGTGTTAAACCCCTGGACCACACCATACACACACAAATATGGATTTCACGTGGAAATCGGTTAAGTCACAGATAATTTAAATATGATGTTTTTGAAATTGAAATTTTAACTTCAATTGATTTTGGAAATGAATTTGGGTTAAATGTTAAAGCTTTTGAAATGGAGTTTTTAAGATAAAAGTTATTTTAAATAACTTAATTAAATTTCCAATTCAAATAAATTAATTTGAATTTGAATTCAAAATAATTTGGAAATTGAATTCCATGTTTGGAAATTACGGTTAAAAATGTTATAAATGTGTTTGTATGAATTTAAACCATTTTAAAAGCATAATTTTGAGAATTTGGATTTAACCCAAATGACTTTAACTCGTATAAATGAATCGGGTTTCCAAAATGAAAACTGTTGTTTTCAAAAGAATAAAAGCTTTCAGATAAGAAATAAAATTCCAGTTTAATTAAAGGAATTTCAAGTTTGAATTGAAAAAAATGGTTTTCTAAGTTATGAATGAATTCTTTTTGAAAGCTATGAATTGAATCTGTTTATTTTTAACAGATTTAAAATGATGATTTTGTTTAAACCATTGAAATTGAATTGTTTTGAAAGCTATAAGTTAAATCTTTATTTTAAAGATTTAACGAGTTAATCAAATTGAAATGGAAATTGATTTGGAACATCTATGAATAAATCTTTTGTTTAAAAGATTAAAGTGTGGAAAATTGTTAAACCGTTGAAGGTTGTTAAAATGAATCTTTTTGTTTTAAAAGATTTGAAATGGTAATTTGTTAAACCATTTGAAAGAAAAGTTTTGGGTAATAAGTTGTGACTTAATTGAAATCCCAATATCCATATGTTTTTAAAATATTGCGCTCATTATTCGGTTTAGCCGGGAGAGGACCTTTGTGTCATATAACCCGTTCCGAATACTAATACGTCGTATATGGATAGCATTTGAAGACCGGTGGTGAAGACCGGATATTTTCGAAAACGAAAGGACAACTCGTCGAATGTCTCTGCACCGACTGGTCCCCGGTATAGAGATTTTATCACCCTTTGTGATGGGAAGTCCGGTCATGATTGGAAATTATCCGGAATTGCAAGGGCTTCGTGAGAAGTGCCTTCGGTTCTGTTCGAACCCGGAACAGACTTGTATGGTTACATGTCTGACATTACACTTTGAGATATAAAGCCGATTTCTTTCAAATACATTTCTGTTGGTGGCGGAGAATTTATTCTCTTAGCTTAACACCCTTCTCTGAGACGTACGAGCTCAGAGGTTATGTAGTTGAAGGTTATCAGCGATATATCCCAATTTGGTAATGTGACATGCTGAGTGTAGCTGTGTGATGATCAGTGTTTGATCATTTGTGATATGATCATTTGTTTGATCATTTATCTTTGTGATCATAGGTTGATCATCTGTTGACCCAAAGCATGGCTTTGTGACAAAGCGTAGCTTTGTGGACGAGACTTCGTCAGGGCCTCACAACCCGGAAATGGTCGAAACAGGATCGTTGCGGCAAGGTTATGAGGGTCGCGCCCTTTAGGGTATGTCATTTCCTTCTGGAAAAGGGTGGTATCATGGTATGGAGCCCAGATACTTACTCATGTGGATACACCTTCTTTATGATGTGTGATGATGGTTACGAGCGCTCGGATAAAGGTCCCAAAGGACCGGGGGATGGCATATTCGTGAGTTACCTGTTACAGGGGTAACCCGGCCTTGTTAGTAGAGAGCAGTTTGTCTCTCGGGACGTCCCGCCAGAGGCGTTCCCATGCGGCGGAAGGAAGTTCCTTAGCCTGACCATTTGTTGGAAAATCCAAAGAAACAATACGAACCTTGTACGGTTTTAGTTGTATAACCTGCTATGGAATGTGGCGGTAACCTGCTATTGAACATAGTAGCTATAGTAGGCATACGATACTGGTCGTATGCTGGCTAAGATTTATATTCTACTTTCGAAATTGTTTTCTGCACTATGCACTAATAATAATATCAAGATGATTTTACGTAGTAAGCATGTTTGACTATCATAAGAAGAAATCTCCTCCAATTCTGCGTTTGCATTGTGTGTGTGGCGGGAGGTCTTATGGTAGTTTCATTTTCTAAAAGCATTGCGGATTTCAATGTTTAAAACCTTTTGTGTTTGTTTAAAGATAAATTGTTTTTGTTGCTCACACCAGTCCCATGACTGATCCGGAGTTTATTGTTCCCTTCCTAAACTCTGGGTGCCTACTAATTTCCACACGGGCAGTCTAGAGTTGGGGTTTTCAGATATTCAGGTTTAGTAGATTATCTGGAGCTAGTTCATTCATCGGAGTTGCTTATCTTGGAGTTGTGGATTCATTCTTGTCTGAAGATCATTTTGGAGTTATCATCTCTATTGATATTGTTCCGCTGCTGTTGTTATTGTTTTCTTTTCCGCTGCTATTTCTTGTATCATATCTCTGATGTATATTGATATTCATTGTATCACTCTGTTGTATCAGATATTGTATATCAATGTATTATTCTTTTCTTCCGCTGTGTTATTTACTTAATTGTGTTATAGCTCCGGCGAATCGGATTTGAACGGTCGAATCTGCGGCATTCTAGTACAATGTGAAGTACAGATGTTGATTTTTGAGCGGGCAAAACCCGATACGTTACATGCCGGGTTACCTCTTACACTAGGTAACTACTACACGAATATGCCACCCCCCGGTCCTTTGGGACCTTTATCCGAGGCGCCTCAACAAAACAACAATCACACAGTAAATGAGATTGGAGTAACCACATAGGTTAAATACCAGGGATCCATACCTGATACCACCCTTTTCCAGAAGGAAATGCCATACCCTAAAGGGAGCGACCCTCATAACCTTGCCGCATCATTCCTGTTTCAACCATTTTCGGGGTGTGAGGTCTGATGAAGTCTCATCCACAAAGCTACGCTTTTTCACAAAGCCATGCTTTGATCAACAAATGATCAATAAATGATCAACACAGAGCAACACTCAGCATGCCACATTACCAAATTGGGAGTATATCATTGATAACTTTCAACTACATAACCTCTGAGCTCGTACGTCTCAGAGAAGGGTGTTAAGCTAAGAGAATAAATTCTCCGCCACCAAACAGAAATGTATTTGAAAGAAATCAGCTTTATATCTCAAAATGTAATGTCAGACATGTAACCAAACAAGTCTGTTCCGGGTTCGAACAGAACCGAAGGCACTTCCAAAAAAGCCCTTGCAATTCGGGTATTCACAATCTTGATCGAACTTCCCATCACAAAGGAAATCTCTATACCGTATCTAACGGTGCAGAGGCAATCGATAGGTCATCCTATCATTTTCACAAATACCCGGTCTTCACCACCGGTCTTCAAATGTTATCCATATCGTCATATCACTTATTCGGAATGGGTTATATGACACAAAGGTCCTTTCCCGGCTAAACCGAATAGTGAGCACAATATTTAAAACATATGGATATAGGGATTTCAATTAAGTCACAACTTATTACCCAAATCCTTTCCTTTAAATGGTTTAAACAAATTACCATTTTAAATCTTTAAACAAAAAGATTTACTTCACAAAGTTTACCCAATTTCACAAAGATTCATTCACAGATTTCCAAATCAATTTCCATTTCAATTGGATTAACCCATTAAAATCTTTAAATTAAGATTTAATTTATAGCTTTCAAAACTATTCACAATTCAAGTCTTTTATAATATAAAAGATACACCTTTTAAAATCTACTTTGATGTCAAGGTAAAGCTTAATCATCTTCACAAAGGTTAATTCATAGTTTTTTTTTCAAACTATTCACAATTTCATTTCAACTTGAAATGTTTCGATACAAATTGGAAATCTTTTCACTTTATGAAAGCTATTATTATTTGAAAACAGATAGTTTTTGTTTTGGGAAAAACTGGTTACAATTACACAGGTTAAAGCCATCCAAGTATAAAACTTGAATATAAATCGAAATTTCCAAAACCATATTTTTAAATGGTGAAAAACCCATATAAACACCTTTTATACTTGCATAATCTATTAAACCAAAATTCCCAAATTATTGAATTCAATTTCAAGATATTGAATTCAAATTTTAAATCAAATTATTCAAATTTCAATTCATTAAGTTATTTAAAATAACTCTTATTTTTGAAACACATTTTCAAAAACTTTCAATTCAAATTCCAAAACTATTTTTTTGGCTCAAAAATTCAATCTTTAGAATTTGTTAAAAAATCTATGACTTAACTGATTTACACGTGAAATCCACATTTTTGTGTGTATGGTGTAGTCCAGGGGTTTAACACAATAGTGCAACAACATTCAACCATCACAGATCAAATATAACAATATAATTTGATAAGCGGTATAAACTATAACGCTTATCTTTTATTCACAGATAACAGATATTATTCATATCAGAGATAAATAGATCACAAATCACAACACAGAACAGGATATATCACAAAGCATCACATATTTGGGATATCAAATAATTCAACATCCAATACGATTCAAACATCCATAAGTAGGATTACTTAAATTATCTGATTAATTCAAAATCAGATAAATTTCTATGAATAAATTTTACTAGTTATGGTAAATTAATAATCAATTAATTTCAAATTGATTTTCAAATTTATTTCAAAACACCAAATCAAATTTTCAACGAATTTCCAAATTATTTCCTTTTTAAAATAAATTTCTTTATCTCTTCAAATCTATTTAAAAATCCAAATTTTCAATAAATTCTTCAACTTATAATAATATTTCCCGAAATCCATTTATTAAGCCCTTTTTCCAAAATTTGAAATTTAATTCAATATACTTCAAAAAATAAGACTTTTATCTTTTAAAACTCCTTTTAAATTTATCCAATTCTCAAAAATAAATTTTCACAATAAATTTTCAGCTTGAATTTTAAAAATCAAATTTTTATTTATTTCGGTATCCAACGATACCAAAAATATATCCAGCTAAACCGTAGCCTTCAACGATTTCAATCACAATATAATCACACACAGATTATAAATAAACAACACACAACATTGAAATAAATTCAAATGTTTGAGGAATCCAGTTGGATCCCTCCAACCTATTTCCCTGCATCCACAGATGTTTGCACAATACCAATTCCACTTCGAGGTGGAATATCGCGGTATAAAATACTATCTGCTATTATGAAGCGCAATAGGGTCTCATCCGCTA
This sequence comes from Allium fistulosum, assembly GCA_030737815.1. Classification (NCBI taxonomy): domain Eukaryota; kingdom Viridiplantae; phylum Streptophyta; class Magnoliopsida; order Asparagales; family Amaryllidaceae; genus Allium; species Allium fistulosum. The sequence continues at coordinate 1,182,383,129 of CM060904.1, read as the reverse complement.
TATAATGCGGGAAATCAACTCCAAATACATATATAATACCAATTCCACTTCACGGTGGAATATCGCGGTATATGGGTTTAATATAATAACATCCGCTATTATGCGGCGTATAGGGTCTATTTCAACACAACAAATAGCATTTATCACTCAATTCACACAATCAAGCAATTTTAAATTTAACTATTTTAAATTTAAATCGAAACACAATTCGATTGAGTGAGAAGTTCTCACCTTGCTTCCAATAATAGTTGCAAAATTTTATTTCGAATAAAATTAAACACGCGTTTCATTTTACTCAAAATTATCACTAGCTCCAATCGACTCCAAACCATCTCCATTGCATAGTGCTCGTCAATACGGACCTGACGCAATTCGTTTCGTGTGAAACAGACCTCGTATGACAAAGTTATGACATTTCAAAGTTTATACGAATTTTAATATAATAAATTTACAATTTTCTTTTTATTTTTAACCTCAAACAAATCCTGGCCATCCAATTTTTTGCCCCAGATCTGGCCAGCACGCGTGATTCTCTTCTTCCTCCTAGGTTCAAAGTCGCGTGAAGAAACCCATTGCCGTAGATTAGGGTTAGAAATCGCGGCCACCACGATGAACTCGAACACGATCAGAAGATGCTTTTCGAAGCGCCACCTCCATCACTACCAACGGCTATGAGCACGTGAAGCTCGGCCCTCCCCTCATCTTGAAAACCGTGCGCGACTCAATGACGAATGCGGTCAATTTTTGGTGTCCACGACAAACTCCAGGCGATCTCCACCGTTGGATGTGAAGTACTCGGCGTGCTGAATGTTTCTCTAGTTGAAGGTTATTGAAATTATCGAGTGGATGGGAGGAAAATCGAGGAAGAAGTGTGGAGCACACCGGCCATTGAATGTTTGAACTGGCGGCTACAAGAAGAAACCAGGGTTTAGTGCAAAAATGAAAATACAACGTCCTTTTATAGAAAATTCGACGACACTATTCATCTCGAAAATTTTCGAACTCGAAATCAAACGTGCCGGCTGGCGTTTCTAAGGTTTTACCCCTGTTCTGAACACAATAAAACGTGTTTCGGGAGCTAATTCGATCATATGTTAGAGTTACGGAAATAAACGATCAAATTTAAATTAAATCAATTAAAACGATTTCTATGCATTTTGGCTTGCCCCGGACAAACCGTACGTCCGATTGACACGAAATTAGAAATCTTATAATAATATAACATTACGGATCCGATGAAACTCGTTTCGTCAAAATACGAGACTGTTTGAAAAATGACTATTTTCACTCGTCAATTAAATATTAAAATATTCAATTTTCACAAATTAACTTTTAGTTCAATTTTAAAAGTTCTATAACATCATTCTAGCTCCAATATGATTTAATATAACTTTATAAATCATTTTTATTCACATTTAATCCAATTTCCAATTATTTCTGGAATTTCAAATATTAAATTATCGATTTAATTAAACAATTAAATCACTATATTCGAAATATAAGTTATTCGACTTACAAATTTCACTTGTTAATATTTAAAATCAATTAAATATACGAATTTCAAATGACAGAAATTCTGGGTCGTTACAATCTTCCCCCCTTAAAAGAATTTCGTCCTCGAAATTGCAAAGTAAGAAAAATGCCCCAAATTCATTAACTTTTCAAACAATTCGTTCAAATTAGATTTCAAAATCACTTAAGTGTACAACTTCCCCAAAATTCAATAGTTAAACTCTTTCAAAAACTTTACTAAGTTTTTCAAATCTATACTTAGTTATACTTTTCAAAACAAACTATATCGTTTAACTTTTAACTCCAAATCCAAAATTTAGTTTTCACAAATTTTCCAAAATTTCCCGAAAATTTTCTAACGCCTTAAATTTTCAGAAAAATTCTCCATAGTCTCCTTTGCGCGGTTCGATCCGGAAAAAAAAATGACAATATATATATCACAAATATACAACTCATCAAGTCATGAGGCATCCCGAAGGGAAAAAAGTGTAAAAGTACGATATGTAATCCGAGATATGTACCTTATATATTATTAGCGAGCATATACGGCTAATATAGCGTGAAAGCGAGCTCCAAACGTGAAGCAAGCGCCATCCGCACCTACTAAACACTCAACAACAATGAGAAACATGTATATATATGAAATAATATCAATATACAACATATACCAACAACTATATATGCCAATATAGCAAATGCAAACAACAACAACAAATCCAACCAATCAAAACAACTATCATCCAATAACATCCAACAAATCAATGTCTATCCAAATCAATTCATAACCAAATAAAAATAGATTAACTTCTCATTAATATTCATTGAATTGGTTTTCCAATTTATATCACTTTTAATTCACTTATATTGGATTTTACAAATATTCATTCATTCATATTCGATTAGTTTACACTTACTAATTCATATTCAGGTTTGTTCATTTTCAAATCAAATTAAATTCAATTACTTTAGTTTTCAATTTCACAAATTCCATTTCATTAACACTTAATGAATTTATATACAATTAACTAACAACCATCTAACAATCAATGTATATTCAACACAACCAAATTTATTCACTTTGTTTAGCTTCAATTTGGTTTAACACTTTTTAATTTTCCAATTGGTTTAATATTCTATTGATTTTCATTCAATTATTCAATTCCCAATTACATTAGCTTTAATGAATTAACACTTACATCCATTATTCCATATCAATTTATTTACATTAGATTGATTAACATTCAATCCTTTCATTAATTCAATTGCTAATTCATTTTACAAATAAAAGTTGAATTTCATTTATATAACTCAAGTTCACATCCATTTAATTCACTTCATTATTTTTACTTCGATACCAAAATCAACTTCATTCAACATTACTTAAGTTATATTCCATCACAACATTTCATTCTAAAGTAAATTCTATTTAACTTTTACCAAAGTCAAATTTCATCAATTATTCAAATTCATATCTCATTTTGCTTAACAAAATTGTTTAACCACTTTAATAATTGGTTTCACTTACCTTTACCCATTCTATAAGTTATACAACTTATATATTCAACTTTCCAAATCATATTATAATCACTTATCTAATCCAATTCAATTTATTTAACTTCCTTTAGTTAAATTTCAAATCACATATTTTATTATGCTAACTCAATTTCATTTCGACTTTACTAAAGTAAAATCTTTATTATCTCATATTATAAGTTCAAAACTCATTTTACTTATATTCATCAATTTCAACTTGGATTTTAATTTAAATTTTGTTTATCACAACAAAACTTCAATTTTCAATTTATTATGGTAGCATATCCATCACACATAAACTCGAGATACTGATGATGCTGCAGTCATCACCCTTATTATTTCCCAGTAATAGTAGTGAATTCAGTGCTTTAAATTCTTTCAATATTTCCTTTTAATTTATAAATCGCATTTATAAATCCTTTTCTCATATAATTTCACTTCTTATATATAAGACTATTTCACAATTGCAAATCATATTAATTATAATTCCATACTTATAATTCATTTGCTTATATACTTCATTCTTTTACAATTGTTGTTTTTATTTAGATTATTCAAGCAACTTTTATTAATTTATATATATTCTTACATTTTCAACAACCAAACAATTCAATTTATATACACCTTAATAATTCTGAAAAATTATTTCCTTTATATACAAAATATAATCGAGGTAAAATTATTTCATTTACCCAATTTAAAATGATACTGTGTCGGTTCATCTTGTTTAAGAGTTTAGAAACCCCTATCGATTACAGTTAGCTAGACTGCACCGACCAGAATCTATAAACAATCAACCGATAAGTCAACACAATACAAAACAATTTCATATTCACTAACAAATACGTGGTCATATCTATTATTACACTCACACTCATTCTAGAGTACTACTGACTCTATCTCTAATGAGTAATCCCCAACAGAGCCAAGGTTATCGCTTAACCATATGCTCTGATACCACATGTAACGATTCAGGATTTTCGACTTCCGAAAATCAACATTAATACGTCCACTGTATCAACTACCGAGCAATCGAATGCCGGAATACCGAATTGTTATGGTTAAAAGAAGAGGTAGAAGAAGACAGAAAGAAAGAAAGAAGAAACAACAGAAACAATATCAGAATCTCACATATCGCAGCGGAACAACATATAATAGATAAATAAATAATCTTTAAATCAAAGAACTATATCGGTTTATACATTACATCATCATCAGAGTTCATATACACACAATACACCAATGGACAGTTATACAGACTTGTCCTCATACAGAATACACAGCGGAATAATAATATCATATACAAGTGATACGCCTCGCCATCCAGCTCGCCACTGAGCTCCACAGCATCTCCTAAATCCAGAATGACCTGAAAATCTAACTCTAGGCTGCCCGTGTGGAAAATGATGGGCACCCAGAGTTTAGGAAGGGAATAATAAACTCCAGGTCAGTCATGGGACCGGTGTGAGGACTAATACAGTTTTTATCTTTAAAACAACAACAACAAAGGAAGTAAAAGACATCCATAATGCTTTTGGAAAATGAAACTACCATAAGGCCTCCCTCCACACACACAATGCAAACGCAGAATTGGAGGAGATTTCTCCTTATGATAGTCAAACATGCTTACTACGAAAAAATCATTCGATATTATTATTATTAGTTCAAAGTGCAGAAAACATTTCGAAAGTATAATATTAATCTTAGCCAGCATAGACATTTCGAACTATGCCTACTATAGCTACCATCTAAACAGTGGTGACCACCATAAGTAAATGGCAAGTTCTACAACTAATACCGTACAAGGTTCATATTGGAAGATGGATTGCCAACAAATGGTCAGGCTAAGGAACTTCCTACTGTCAATGGGATCGCCTCTGGCAGGACGTCCCGAGAACTAACTAGCTCTCTGCCAACACAAGGCCGGGTTACCTCTTACACTAGGTAACTACTACACGAATATGCCACCCCCCGGTCCTTTGGGACCTTTATCCGAGGTGCCTCAACAAAACAACAATCACACAGTACATGAGATTGGAGTAACCACATAGGTTAAATACCAGAGCTCCATACCTGATACCACCCTTTTCCAGAAGGAAATGACATACCCTAAAGGGAGCGACCCTCATAACCTTGCCGCATCATTCCTGTTTCGACCATTTCCGGGGTGTGAGGTCTTACGAAGTCTCGTCCACAAAGCTACGCTTTTTCACAAAGCCATGCTTCGATCAACAAATGATCGATAAATGATCAACACACAGCAACACTCAGCATGCCACATTACCAAATTAGGAGGATATCACTGATAACTTTATACTACATAACCTCTGAGCTCGTACGTCTCAGAGAAGGGTGTTAAGCTAAGAGAATAAATTCTCCGCCACCAAACAGAAATGTATTTGAAATAAATCATCTTTATATCTCAAAATGTAATGTCAGACATGTAACCATACAAGTCTGTTATGGGTTCGAACAGAACCGAAGGCACTTCCAAAGAAGCCCTTGCAATCCGGGTATTCACAATCCCGATCGAACTTCCCATCACAAAGGAAATCTCTATACCGTAGCTAAGGTGCAGAGACAATCGATAGGTCATCCTATCGTTTTCACAAATACCCGGTCTTCACCACCGGTCTTCAAATGTTATCCATATCGTCATATCACTTATTCGGAATGGGTTATATGACACAAAGGTCCTTTCCCGGCTAAATCGAATAGTGAGCACAATATTTAAAACATATGGATATAAGGATTTCAATTAAGTCACAACTTATTACCCCAATCCTTTCCTTTAAATGGTTTAAACAAATTACCATTTTAAATCTTTAAACAAAAAGATTTACTTCACAAAGTTTACCCAATTTCACAAAGATTCATTCACAGATTTCCAAATCAATTTCCATTTCAATTGGATTAATCCATTAAATCTTTAAATTAAGATTTAATTTATAGCTTTCAAAACTATTCACAATTCAAGTCTTTTATAATATAAAAGATACACCTTTTAAAATCTTCTTTGATGTCAAGGTAAAGATTAATCATCTTCACAAAGGTTAATTCATAGTTTTTTTTTCAAACTATTCACAATTTCATTTCAACTTGAAATGTTTCGATACAAATTGGAAATCTTTTCACTTTATGAAAGCTATTATTATTTAAAAACAGATAATTTTCGTTTTGGGAAAAACTGGTTACAATTACACAGGTTAAAACCATCCAAGTATAAAACTTGAATATAAATCTAAATTTCCAAAACCATATTTTTAAATGGTGAAAAACCATATAAACACCTTTTATACTTGCATAATCTTTTAAACCAAAATTCCCAAATTATTGAATTCAATTTCAAGATATTGAATTCAAATTTTAAATCAAATTATTCAAATTTCAATTCATTAAGTTATTTAAAATAACTCTTATTTTTGAAACACATTTTCAAAAACTTTCAATTCAAATTCCAAAACTATTTTTTTGGCTCAAAAATTCAATCTTTAGAATTTGTTAAAAATCTATGACTTAACTGATTTACACGTGAAATCCACATTTTTGTGTGTATGGTGTAGTCCAGGGGTTTAACACAATAGTGCAACAACATTCAACCATCACAGATCAAATATAACAATATAATTTGATAAGCGGTATAAACTATAACGCTTATCTTTTATTCACAGATAACAGATATTCATATCATAGATAAATAGATCACAAATCACAACACAGAACAGGATATATCACAAAGCATCACATATTTGGGATATCAAATAATTCAACATCCAATACGATTCAAACATCCATAAGTAGGATTACTTAAATTATCTGATAAATTCAAAGTCAGATAAATTTCTATGAATAAATTTTACTAGTTATGGTAAATTAATAATCAATTAATTTCAAATTGATTTTCAAATTTATTTCAAAACACCAAATCAAATTTTCAACGAATTTCCAAATTATTTCCTTTTTAAAATAAATTTCTTTATCTCTTCAAATCTATTTAAAAATCCAAATTTTCGATAAATTCTTCAACTTATAATATTATTTCCCGAAATCCATTTATTAAGCCCTTTTTCCAAAATTTGAAATTTAATTCAATATACTTCGAAAAATAAGACTTTTATCTTTTAAAACTCCTTTTAAATTTATCCAATTCTCAAAAATAAATTTTCACAATAAATTTTCAGCTTGAATTTTAAAACTCAAATTTTTATTTATTTCTGGTATCCAACGATACCAAAAATATATCCGGCTAAACCGTAGCCTTCAACGATTTCAATCACAATATAATCACACACAGATTATAAATAAACAACACACAACATTGAAATAAATTCAAATGTTTGAGGAATCCAGTTGGATCCCTCCAACCTGTTTCCCTGCATCCATAGATGTTTGCACAATACCAATTCCACTTCGAGGTGGAATATCGCGGTATATGGGATTTATAAAATACTATCCGCTATTATTCGGCGCTATAGGGTCTCATTCGCTATATAATGCGGGAAATCAACTCCAAATACATATATAATACCAATTCCACTTCACGGTGGAATATCGCGGTATATGGGTTTAATATAATAACATCCGCTATTATGCGGCGTATAGGGTCTATTTCAACACAACAGATAGCAATTATCATTCAATTCACACAATCAAGCAATTTTAAATTTAACTATTTAAAATTTAAATCGAAACATAATTCGATTGAGTGAGAAGTTCTCACCTTGCTTCCAATAATAGTTGTAGAATTTTATTTCGAATAAAATTAAACACGCGTTTAATTTTACTCAAAATTATCACTAGCTCCAATCGCCTCCAAACTAGCTCCATTGTGTAGTGCTTGTCAATACGGACCTGACGCAATTCGTTTCGTGCGAAACGGACCTCGTATGACAAAGTTATGACATTTCAAAGTTTATACGAATTTTAATATAATAAATTTACAATTTTCTTTTTATTTTTAACCTCAAACAAATCCTGGCCATCCAATTTCTTTGCCCAGATCTGGGCCGCACGCGTGATTCTCTTCTTCCTCCCAGGTTCAAAGTCGCGTGAAGAAACCCATTGCCGTAGATTAGGGTTAGAAATCGCGGCCACCACGATGAACTCGAACACGATCAGAAGATGTCGTTCGAAGCGCCACCTCCACCTCTACCTCCGGCTACGAGCACTTGAAGCTCGGCCCTCCCCTCGTCTTGAAAAACGTGCGCGACTCAATGACGAACGCGGTCAATTTTTGGCGTCCACGACGAACTCTAGGCGATCTCCGCCGTTGGATGTGAAGTACTCGGCGTGCTGAACGTTTCTCTAGTTGAAGGTTTTTGAAATTATCGAGTGGATGGGAGGAAAATCGAGGAAGAAGTGGGGAGCACACCGGCCATTGAATGTTTGAACTGGCGGCTACAAGAAGAAACTAGGGTTTAGTGCAAAAATGAAAATACAACGTCCTTTTATAGAAAATTCGACGACACTATTCATCTCGAAAATTTTTGAACTTGAAATCAAACGTGCCGGCTGGCGTTTCTAAGGTTTTACCCGCGTTCCGAACACAATGGAATGTGTTTCAGGAGCTAATTCGATCATATGTGAGAGTTACGGAAATAAACGATCAAATTTAAATTAAATCGATTAAAACGATTTCTATGCGTTTTGGCTTGCCCCGGACAAACCGTACGTCCGATTGACACGAAATTTGAAATCTTATAATACTATAACATTACGGATCCGATGAAACTGGTTTCGTCAAAATCCGAGACTGTTTGAAAAATGACAATTTTCACTCGTCAATTAAATATTAAAATATTCAATTTTCACAAATTATCTTTTAATTCAATTTTAAAAGTTCTATAATGTTATCCCAGCTTTTGGCAAGTGTGACACCAAGAACTTGACTAGAGACCAAAGACAGTTCGTCTAGAAAATCGGTTATACGCAGGTTCACTACGGATATCAGCAGATTTTGTCTGAGTCCGGATCGAACCAAAATTCATATGACACGACAAGCGAAGTTATGAGAGTTAATGTTCCAAATTTCAAGTCAATCCGAGTTCGTATGCTCAAGTTATGAACGATACAAAATTGGATGAAAACCTCTCTTTGACTCGCTTCACAACCTTCAGAAGCCAACTTCGACTCGGTCCCTTCGACTCGCTTCGCAGAAGCCAACTTCGACTCACTCTGCTCGAATCCATCATGGAAGCCCCTTCGACTCGCTCCATTTCGACTCGCTCCATTTTGACTCGCTCCACTTTAACTCCACCCCAGAACCTCTGTTCGACTCGCTCCGCATCCTTCAGAAAACCATTGTTCGACTCCATCCACTTCGCCTCCATCAGAAAGCACTAGTTCGACTCGCTCCACATCCTACAGAGAAAAGCAGTTCGACTCCATCGATACGAAACCATAGTTCGTATCGATCACCTTCGACTCTGTCTCCTATACATATCCATCGTTGGTCTTCTGATTGAATCCATCGTGTCGCCATATTCAAAGCAATCGACCAGGGTTGGGCTTCTATCGATACGAACAAGGCAAGGTCCAGGCGCCACATCATCGAGTCGAGCAGCGACTCGAATAAGACCGAGTCGAACAGCGTTGCAGACGAGAGCTAGTCGAATAAGAGCGAGTCGAAGGAAACAGCCTACCGAAAACCTCATTTCGTGTCGATCATATCTCCCAATCTACAAGTCCAAATGCTATGAAATTTTCACAGAAGACTACGTGCATGCTAAAGAATGTCCACGTCAAATTTCGACTCCATTGGATGAAATCTTGATCGAGTCGAAATCTGTTCGTGTCGATCACGGATCGGACCGAAACTTCACGGGCTTGGGCGTGCGGGCCTGGTCACGTGCCAAAGAGGGTCTCCCGAGATCTGGGCGAAATATCAGCCTCCTACACCTATAAATAGACCCCCAAAGCCAACAGAAAAGGGGTTCTTCTTCTGCTTTGAGGTCTCCGACGTCCAGACTCTACCAGATCCAGATCCAAACTCCATTGCTGCTGCTACCAACGAATTCCACTACTGCAATTCATAGTTATCTGTTGTAATTCATTGAATTCATTTGTAAACATCAAAGGAAGATCAATAAAGTAGACTACTTCAGAGTGGACGTAGGCAAGATCGCCGAACCACTATAAATCTTGTGTCTCTGTCTACTTCTTTCTATTTTAAGTTTATTATTCTTCAGTTTTATCCTCTACAATACTTAGATCTGAGATTTGTGATTACATATTGCTGATTTGTGTTCATACACTGGTGCTTTCATCGATAATTGGGTGTTTGTGACCATTTTTGGCGCAAACATTTTGGTGCTTTCACTGAGAGCTGAACTCAGGGATCCCATCGTTTGGAAGTTGAGTTCGAAGGCTTAGAGATTCAGATCTGAAAAGCTATGGCAAGACAATCAAATAGAAGACTAAGACCAGAGAGAAGTCAGCATGAAGGGAGTCAAGAGGCTTCTTCAGGTGCAAATCAGACATCAATCTTCATCACCAGGGATGAGATAGAGACTATGATGAAAAGACAAGAGGAAATGATCCAGAACTTGCTTCTTCAGATTGGGCAACTTGGAGCACAGAACCAAGGAGCAACCAGAGTTCAGAACGGAGCAGGACCATCAGGCACAGCCCCATAACTAGGGGGCACTTACCCAGAGCATGTTGACCTGATCCCAGAAGCAGTACCAGGAGGAGCTGCACAGCGCGACGTCGATAGAGAAGCGAATACTCGCTCAGGAGAGCAGATTCCAGGAATCCCCCGTGAACTCGGGGGGCAAATCAGAAACAACGGACAAGGACTACAGTTTGGAGATAGTGATAGGTTGGCGGAGATGGTTATACGCGCCGTGAGAGGCGGACTAGTAAATAGAGATCTGGAGGATGTAAATAGGAGTCCCTTTGCTCCTACGATCAGGCAAGCTAGGAATCCACCAGAATTCAAACTACCAATAGTGGAAATGTATGATGGAAGGACAGATCCTGCAGTCCATCTGACAAGGTATATGCGACACATGGAGGTACTGGGGGCATCAGAGGAAGTCATGGCCAGGTGTTTCCCGTTGTATCTGATAGACATAGTAGCACTATGGTTCAGACAATTGGAGAGCGGTTCCATAGGAACATGGACCAATCTGACTGAGAGGTTTATGAGGCAATTCAGGGTCCACATCTCAAGACCCAAGAATGTAATGAGCTTGGCAGCGCTAAAACAAAGAACCAGGGAATCTTTGAAGAACTTTCTAACACGATTCAATGCAGCGGCAACATCGGTGGATCGACCTGATCCATCCATGGTTTTGATGGCAGCTGTATTTGGCATAGCTGATGGCACAGAATTCAAGAATTCATTGACAAGGGATTCACCTATGGATCTGGGAGAATTTTATCATGAGGCTGAGGGATTTTTGCAGTTAGAGGATGCAAATGCTGAGAGAGAGGAAGGAGAAGGAGTTGATGTTTACGCAGTCAAGGGTGAAAACCCTCCTAAAACAGATTCAGGAACTGACAGAGGGAAATGAAAAGCCCATGATAATGATGGTGGACTGACGCGGCCACGAAAGGAACCAAGATTCACCTCCTACACGGAGTTGAATGAGACTTTGGAGCGAATCTACCAGGACACCAGGGGGCAGGTTCCTTATCGAAAACCAATAAGAAAGGATCCGACCAACAACAAAAGGAGGTCAGACAAGTACTGTTTATTCCACGAACTGAATGGCCATAGCACGAATGAGTGCAGACACTTGAAGGATGAGGTTGAGGGACATATCCGGAATGGTCTGCTTTCGCAATATGTAAGAAGGGGAACGACAACGGTGGAGCCGGAGCGGCCACCACCTACACCTGCTGGAGACGGCTCAGGATCGAGGCGTCAGCTTATCATCAATTGATTGGGGTAATGATGAATAAGTAGCAAACTCCACATCAACACGATTAAGTCATTTACACAAGTACAGGACCACGAACGATCCTCAGGCATGCTCTGATACGACTGCTAATCGTAACGGTGTAGGTGTTTGCACTTTGACGTCCCAGTTTTACTTTTATTTTCCATTTCCAATATCTGAACCTGATTTTTTTGAACATTTCTGTTGAAAAACTCATTTTGAAAAAAGCATGCCATTTGTGATACCATGACGGCTAAGCCACTTACACATGTAAGGGATCGCGAACGGTCCTCGGGCATGCTCTGAGGCGGCGATAAACCGCCACCACAAATAACTCAGAAACTCACTCGAACGTGAAATCTGACGTTGTTAACACTAAGTCCCCCCCGGGCACACAAATCGCCTCGAACGGCACCCGACCACGAACGGTCACAAATCGCCTCGAACGGCACCTGACCACGAACGGTCACCAATCGCCTCGAACGGCACCCGACCGCGAACGATCATAATTCGCCTCGAACGGCTCCCGACCATGAACGGTCACAAATCGCCTCGAACGGCACCCGACCATGAACGGTCACCAATCGCCTCGAACGGCACCCGACCGCGAACGGTCACAATTCGCCTCGAACGGCACCCGACCGCGAACGGTCACAAATCGCCTCGAACGGCACCCCGACCACGAACGGTCACCTTTCGCTGCGAACGGCATCCGACCCCGAACGGTCACATATCACCCTGAATGACATACGATCCCGAACGATCGTCATTCGTGGTCAAACAAAACTATCAATTTCTTTGCAGGTCATCAACAGGATAAGAACATCCAGCTTATGGCATTACAAAACACACCTTCTTATCACAAGGCATGTTTTGGAGGGCAAATGTTATCCCACCTTTTGGCAAGGCCGTGACACCGAGGACTTGACTAGAGACCAAAGACAGTTCGCCTAGAAAATCGGTTATACGCAGGTTCACTATTGATATCAGCGGATTTTTTCCAAGTCCGGATTGAGCCAAAATTCATATGACACGACAAGCAAAGCTATGAGAGTCAACGTTCCAAATTTCAAGTCAATCCGAGTTCGTATGCTCAAGTTATGAACGATACAAAATTGGATGAAAACCTCTCTTCGACTCGCTTCATAACCTTCAGAAGCCAACTACGACTCGATCCCTTCGACTCGCTTCGCAGAAGCCAACTTCGACATGCTCTGCTCGAATCCATCATGGAAGCCCCTTCGACTCGCTCCATTTCGACTCGCTCCACTTTAACTCCACCCCAGAACCTTTGTTCGACTCGCTCCGCATCCTTCAGAAAACCATTGTTCGACTCCATCCACTTCGCCTCCATCAGAAAGCACTAGTTCGACTCGCTCCACATCCTACAGAGAAAAGCAGTTCGACTCCATCGATACGAAACCACAGTTCGTATCGATCACCTTCGACTCCGTCTCCTATACAATTCGTATCCATCGTTGGTCTTCTGATTGAATCCATCGTGTCGCCATATTCAAATCAATCGACCAGGTTTGGACTTCTATCAATACGAACAAGGAAAGGTCCAGGCGCCACATCATCGAGTCGAGCAGCGACTCGAACAAGACCAAGTCGAACAGCGATGCAGACGGGAGCGAGTCGAATAAGAGCGAGTCGAAGGAAACAGCCTACCGGAAACCTCATTTCGTGTCGATCATATCTCCCAATCTACAAGTCCAAATGCTATGAAATTTTCACAGAAGACTACATGCATGCTAAAGAATGTCCACGCCAAATTTCGACTCCGTTGGATGAAATATTGATCGAGTCAAAATCTGTTCGTGTCGATCACGGATCGGACCGAAACTTCACGGGCTTGGGCGTGTGGGCCTGGTCACGTGCCAAAGAAGGTCTCCCGAGATCTGGGCGAAATACCAGCCTCCTACACCTATAAATAGACCCCCAAAGCCAACAGAAAAGGGGTTCTTCTTCTGCTTTGAGATCTCCGGCGTCCAGACTCTACCAGATCCAGATACAAACTCCATTGCTGCTGCTACCAACGAATTCCACTGCTGCAATTCATAGTTATTTGTTGTAATTCATTGAATTCATTTGTAAACATCAAAGGAAGATCAATAAAGCAAACTACTTTAGAGTGGACGTAGGCAAGATCGCCGAACCACTATAAATCTTGTGTCTCTATCTACTTCTTTCTGTTTTAAGTTTATTATTCTTCATTTTTATCCTCTACAATACTTAGATCTAAGATCTGTGATTACATATTGCTGATTTGTGTTCATACACTGGTGCTTTCATCGACAATTGGGTGTTTGTGACCATTTTTGGCGCAAACATATAACATCATTCTAGCTCATGATTTAATATAACTTTATAAATCATTTTTATTCACATTTAATCCAATTTCCAATTATTTCTGGAATTTCAAATATTAAATTATCGATTTAATTAAACAATTAAATCACTATATTCGAAATATAAGTTATTCGACTTACAAATTTCACTTGTTAATATTTAAAATCAATTAAATATACGAATTTCAAATGATAGAAATTCTGGGTTGTTACAATAAAATGGAAGTTGAAAACTTAACATACAAAAGAAATAAGAAAATTCAATTTGATTGAATAGGTGAGTATATAGGAAAACTGTTCCAAGAATTCCTAAAATAAATAAGATTCAATCTCAAAAGTCACTCGTCCCTGTGAAACATAATGATGTATCAATAAGGAGTAATCAGACTTTGTTGGACAAAGTATGATTGATAATGAGTGAAGTTGAGTTAACTTCTTTCTGTAAAGTCTTGACTTAAGACTAAGTACATAAGGTTAAAATTAATTTCTTAGAAGGCTGCGTGTAATACTTGCTTAATAAGGGATCTTGTGTGGACCACCCCAAAGGAGTTAATATGGATGTTACAAAATTTATCGCTTAGTATGACTTTCAATTTTGGTATATGTATGTTGAGAAAAAAATAATGAATTAGAATACATCGTTTTCACATAACAACCAAAATGTCTCAAAGTCAATGGGAGTAATAACTAAGTTTGTGAGTATTGGATATAATCCAAAATAAGATGCGAAAGTGTTATTCAATAATCATTAGAGCGAAGTAAGTATTTTGATAGAAAAATCAAATAATTTGAATTTCGGTTGGAATGCAGAGGAAGCGCGTGTCAATAAGAAAGAATACTAATTGGTACTAAAAGTATATTTCGACAATTATAAGTAAATAACAAACTTATTATTTTTAATGATGTATTAATGTTAAAATCACTTCAGTTTGGTTGTTTGACACTGTGTATTGATTTTGAAAATGATATCTTTTATAATCAGTACATAAGGATAATAGGATTGTCACAAATGATGTATGCAAACACGATATTAATATTGGTTAATATGGAGCATGTAAGATGGGTTCGTTATGCATTAGCAATAGGAATTATCATAAATGTTATATTGTCTACAATATCACACTTCACTCATGTATTTAATACACAGAGTAAGTAACAAATCCGAATTAAGATCACTTAATGACAATTTAGAGTGTTTTCAGGTATTTATGAAATACTAGAGATTTGTTTATAGAAACAACGAATTTCTTAGGAATGCGTGGACTTGAACGTCATTAATGATATCGAGTATAGTATGTCAATAATAAATTCTTGTTCAAAATTAAGTTAAGGGCATTAAGTTGGAATTGTTCCAAATAAGAAGTAGTAACTGATTCAACAAAAAGGCTACTACAATGTAAGAAGTATACATAAATGCATAAATTTATAACCGAGCCGATGGTGATTCCAAATGTTGAGAATCTCATAACATTGTTATACGATAACAATGTCACGATACAATTCATAAAAGAACCTAAAGCTCACTAGAATCCCAAAGACATACTCGGAATAGTTCAACATAATAAAGGCAGTTTATCACCGTCAGGCTGAGTAGATAATTAAAAAATAGCATATCCGTTCACTAAGGGATTGACTCGATTAGTCTTTGAGAAAACTGATTGGTGAAGTTGGAATATTATTCCATAATTGACCCTAAGTGCAAGTAGGAGATTGATAGGGTCAAGGGTATATCATAGGGGCAATTATGTAAGTTGTTACATATATCTAACTCTATGACCAATCTTGTTCAAAATAAAAGATGTTTTTCTTTCTATTATATACTTGTTATATATTAGTATAAATAATTAAGTAATTAATTTAAAGTATATAAATGGAAAATCCTTAAATGATATGTTTTTTGATAATAATTACAAAAAGTATGGTAGTCTAGAGAATTTTATCACATTGAAAATAACATATTGTTTTAAATATTCCTAGTAAAGATGTTTCGAGAAAGGATATCAATTCATCCGTTGAGACTAGAGTATAGAATGCTCTCCATATGTTGGGCATTATATTTCCCATGGCTACCTGGGGAACCAGGGTAACATATTGATAGCTACTAGTTAACTACAGAATGACTTACTTGAGAGTTCTCTGTTGATTAATATAACTAAGGTCAAGCATGCAATCTCGAAGTGATGATGTTACACAATTCCCTCGACTTGAGAATGTTGTGAAACTTCAATGTTGCTACTTCACTTTGATTATTGTTCAATTATGGCATGGAGTCTATTGAACAACTATAGTTGGGTCCAAGTAGAAGCATAGGAAGTGAATCACTATTCAATAAAGAATCCGTCTTCTCGATTATACGGGGTTAGTATCACGGTTAGTTATAGTTAAATTAAAATCAAAATCTCTGAATAGAGCGATATCGTTGATAATAATTGTCATTATTAAACCAAGGATTCTGTATATAGAATTACAAAGTTGAATGTGGACGACCTTGGAGTTTTGACCAAAACCTAATTCTATAAGTCCTAAATATAGTTTTAACGAAGCGAATTGGTGTAAATAATTGTTACTACTAGCTACCACTTATAATAAGTAAAACTGGATTTTACCAAAAGATGTGTAAGCAATAAATTTAGCTAAAGTTTTATACCATTAAGTAAGGTGACGTGTGAACATATGTATTGGAATTGTTCGATATTAATCGCTGACTGAATTTACACCTTTGATTTGCACAACCGTAATGATGAATTCTCCATTAAACCACATGATTTGATTTGTTTATTAAATATTGTAAATTAATTAATTAGTATTTAAGAAATATTAGTTACTATTTAATTTAGTTGAGGTTTGGGAGTTGTTCGTAATTATTTGAATGCATTTATAAAAGTTACACCTACGCCCACTAATATACGATATTGATGTAATTTTAAACTGGTTTAAATAAATGATATTTGCATGATGGGATTTAAAAGAAAATTTTATGACATTTGATGGTATGTAATTTTAGACATACCATATGAAGAGAGAGGAGATGAGAGAGAGATAATAAGGGGATGATTAGGGAAGTTTTAATTAAAGAATATAAAATGTTTCATTCTTTCTATTAAAACAAATTCACTAATTCGTCTCCTACAAACATTCATTCATTTTTCTTTCATGATAATATCTTCTCCTCTCCTTCGTCTTTTATAACTGTATTCTCCCGATGAATAGGCTTCTAGAAACTCCAAAACAAAAATTCAAAAGCAAAATAAAATAAAAAGGTGGTCTCTCTCAATTGTTGCATGATCTAGAGAGAGATTCAATGAATCTAGGAATTTTCGCATCTTCAAGATGTTTCTTTTGGCTACATCTCAAGAGATAATATTCGATTTTGTTTCGGTATAAATTTGTAACGACCCGTAAATTTTAACGGTTTTAATAACGTAATTAACTGAATTTTTGTGAAATTTTAAATAATTGAATTTGGAAATAAAAGTTTAATATCGGAATACGTCTATTTTAATATAGCAACTGGAAAAAATTTATTGGAAAATTCGGAAGTAAAATTCTGTTGTGTGATTTTCAATTTCAATTTAAATCAGTTAATTTGATGAAAATAAAATGTTTTCGAAATCTGAATATTTTATATAATAAATTTGTAAATCATTTTTTGAGTGAGACGTCATATTTCGTTTCGTCAAATTTGGACTTCTCTAGCCCCGTTTATCTTATTTTCGACAAATTTGTAGCATTTTGGGCACCGAATATCGAGTTTTGATAGGATGATTGTATCGCTGATATATGTGTACCGTTCTGTTCATCTAGTCGTGCTGATCCCCGTAGTATATTTATTCATGCAGTTCGATTTCCGATACGCAACGAAAGCTGTGTAACGGTCCAATGTATCGGTATCCGTTTTAACTCTTTGATTCCTATGTCCATTCAAATTTTCCAACGATTGAAAAAAAACAGCCATTTTGCTATCATTATTTTTTCTGAATTCACGTATAGACTTTCCCTATTCTCCTAGCTTTGATTTATGTGATGGTTCTTTCCTTTCATCTGTGAAAGTAAATCATATAATATAATATTATACGTAATATAATTGCTTTCTGCTTTGGAACTGCCACTGTTCAAATTCATTTGTTTATATTTTACTTGGAAATCATGTTTCAACTTATGCATGTTCGTTCACTTTTATTTATTTGTTCCGTTCGAAAAAAAATATGTATATATATATATTTTACACATATAATTCGTTCCTATAGTCTGCTCCTTTTCTTCTTTATTCGCTTGAACCTGCGTGTACCCGAGCCTCCTCCATTAGTAAATCAAATGTCGCCTTCACCCCGCGTCTTCCCATGCAAACACATCCACCACCATATCCTTGCTCGGCCTCCCTTCCTCTCCTCCTCCATTTTTCTCGGCAACCATCAACACGCACGTCCGCCTCAGTCTAACGCCCTGTCATCGCATCCGTCTCCCATATTTCCAGTCACTATTATACACCAATGGCCGAGACCTTCCACCAGTTGCAACCTTTCCCCCCAACCTTAGCTCGCCCCTCCTCCGAAGACGCCAGCAGCTTGTCTCCTATCACCGCCACCTACCAGTGCCGAACACTACCCCACCTTTATTCGCCTTCCTCCCTCCAACGTAGCCCACTCGGACCCGCCAACCTCTGCTTGACATCATGGTCGTAAGCTTCCCACCCTCATCTGCAATTTCCCATGCCTTCCTCCACCTTGCTTTCATATATATAATTGGGTATATAATAGTTTATCAATTCACTTTCCATATATATATATATATAAGTTATGAGTATATTATTTTAAACAAGCTACATGATAAAGTTATATATTTTTTACATGATAAAGCTATATTATAAAGTTTTACACTTTTGATGCTTTTACTGCTATCATGTATTCGGTAGTCTATATATATAATGTATATACATAAGTGAGTATAGATCTATTATTTGATCATACATACATATATATATATATATATCTTCTATTCAAGATTTGATATATTATATATATAAACAGTATTGAGAAAAATATATATAATATGAAGGTATATGTTATATTATATGTTATATTATACAAATAGTAAGATATATATGTGTAATATATTTATAGTGCTTGTATATTTTTTATATCAGCCTATGTTTTGAAAGTATTTGTTTGAAGTATGTACGTTTTCATATATTTTTGAGATCTGATGTATATGTTAATATATATTTCATGTAATATTGGTACGCATGTAATAGTATACAGGTTTGTACACAAAATATATTGACTATAAGGAATGATTTCGTGTAATGTGCATATAACTCATATTTCATGTAATATATACACACACACACACATATATATATATACACACATATATATATATACACATATATATATATATATCGATTTTTGAATTATATTATATTATATAAAGGTCTTTTTTGATTTTTAAAGTAATTATATAAATAGTGACATGTTTATGTAAGTATATAGTATCTATTGATATTTGGATTTTAAATATATATATATAAAGTTTAAAAATACATATAAATATTTGGATCTTTATAATATATAGGTTTGTTTTCATTTGTTGAGAAGCTGTTTGATTTTAGTATTGATTTTTAAGTATGTTATATATAGAGACTTTTGATTTTAATAAGTATTTGAATAAAATATTGATTTTTATATAAAATTTATATAGTTATATATGTATATTTCATACAAATATATATATATATATGTATATTTTGGTTCGCCAACTCATGTCCATCGTGTTCAGCTTTGTTTGTCGATTTCGTGTCATCGTGCTTTGCTTTGGAATTCGTGCTTGGATTCGTAGCTCATATCATTGTAAAATCCTCTAGCCTCGAAAGGTGAGCAATCACTCACGATTAACATTCTTATAGTTAGTAGTTTGATTTCACTTGAAACGAAAATTGAAATATGCTGTTAAAGTTTAATTGCTAGTTATTTAATTGTTAAATATGATATGCCATTATCTGCAATTGCTCACATGTGATATATGACACCATATCCTGTTGTGTATATTTTATTTTATTTGTTACTGATGATATATGCCCGTCGTTGATATGTTATATTATTATCATATTTGTTCTCTGTAACGACCCAGAATTTTGAACGAATTAAATTGAGAATATTTAATTAATTTTAAATATTTGAACGATGATTTAATTTGAATCCTGAATATAACTGTGAAACTGACGATTAAATCATATAATTTAATCTATTGATAGTCGAATAAAAATTTGAATCTTCAGTTTTA
Organism: Allium fistulosum; assembly: GCA_030737815.1. NCBI lineage: Eukaryota > Viridiplantae > Streptophyta > Magnoliopsida > Asparagales > Amaryllidaceae > Allium > Allium fistulosum. The sequence goes on along the minus strand of CM060904.1, from coordinate 1,182,362,569 downwards.
GGCTGAAGAAAAATATTTCGAAAGCTTTTAAAATTCGTATTGATATTACTGAAGATAACAGAAGCTTCAGAATCGAATTTAGGAGTAAATTGTTCAGTTTGAAATTAAATCGTTCGAACCGATATTTAAAAATAGTCAATTTTCAAACAGTCTCGGAATTCGACGAAACCAGTTCCATTGGGTTCGTAATATTGAAATATTACCGGGTTTCAAATTTCGTATTTTTCGGACTTGCCGTGTGAACGTACGTTAAGGAAACGCGTTGAAGTTTAAGCTGAATTCAATTTGAATTTAAACTTTTAAAATTGATCACATCAGCACTTTACCTCAATTCAAGAATACTGTAGGGGTAATGCAAACACGTTCTCCCTTTGTTTCAGCCTAAAATCACGAGATAGAAATCGTGCAAGCATGTTCCCCTGTTAAATCACGTCGTTCTTTATTTTATAATGCTGATACTTCTGGCCATCATTTTAAATCACGCCCTTTGCTTAAAATCAATTCGTTCCTCTTCAATAATTCAAATCAATGGCCGCGCTCGAGTAAATAAAACGAAATCATTTTTTCTTCTTCGTTCGAACGAGTCATTCCACTTCAGGCATTCAAAAAGAAAAAAATTACAATGCGAGCCTCATTTCCCTTTACCGTTCTGAATCGAAATACAACCCTACTTCCTCTCAAACGAAATCAGTTTCGTTTTGTCAAATTTAAGGGAGCGAACTCATTCAAACTCGAGGCGATTGAGATGCGCACGTATGGGAACGAGGCAGTAGCAGCGATGGGAGGCGACGACCTGGGGGTTGTCTGAAGGAGATTCGCGAACGCGCGCGAGTTACGATGGTGGTCGCGAGTGCCTCGTTGCGAGGCGAGCAGTTCGACGTCGAAGTCGAAAAATCTGGGGCGACTCGGTGGGTTGTGGGAGTTCGTCGAGGCGTTCGATCTGGGGGTCGAGAACGATTCCAGCGATTCGCGAAGGCGAGGCAGTGGACAACGCGATTTGTCTGGATCAAGGGAATCGTGAGTTGGTAATGGCGTTCAAAGGTTCAACGACCTGGGTTCGCATTTTGGCATTAAGGTATACATACACATATATATTTTTTTTTCTTTCCAGTAAAATGTAATTTGATATATATAAAATTGCAAGCCGAAAGTAAAAATATTCATTACAGTAAATTTAAATGCAGTTTACATATATATGGATCTAGATTTAGAAAGTTATAATAGGTTTTAAACAAAAATTTAAACCCAGTTCTATTTTGACTAAAACAGAAAATATTTTATATAAATAAAGTTTGAAAAATAGATTTTTTTTATCTATATAGATTTTTTAAATATACACATTCATATTTTTTTTTATCCACTGGTTATTTCAAAAATAATGTAGTAAGGGTGATTTATTTGTTTCACAAAAGTCATTTAATTATTTTAATTACTATCAAATTTTAAAGAAAATTTAGTTTAAAATTTAACTGTTTGTCAAATTTAATCATATGTTAAAACTAAATCTATAAAACAGTTTTGTTTTAAACTTGATAGACATATTTTAATATGCATAGGGAAACAATAAGTAAGTATATATGTTACCGAAGTTAAAAAGAGAAAAAAAAATAGGATTTGCTTTACTGGGTTGATAAATAATTCATTTAGGGTGTTTAACTTATTTTTATTTTTTTTACTCAGAAATTTTTAAAGGGGAATTTAGTTTTAAAGTAAATTTCTAGTTTAGCGAATTTTATTAAATGAAACTGGTTTGAAATAAAACCATTAACTGATTAAAACTATCAAAACGAAAATTGTTGATTCGATTAAATTCGAATATTAATAAATTGTATAAATTATTTATACAAGGTTAAAGTCGAGAAAACAAAAGAAGAATTGGATTGGATTGCAAAATAAAAAGCTAAGGTGAGATTTTCTCACTCAAATAAATTTTTGTATTTCAGTTATTATTGATTGATATGATTGCTATGTTGATTGTGGTATTAGATATGATAGGATATATCTATATATATAGCAGTATATACATATTGGCATATGTATATATTGGATTGATTGATTCCCGCCTCGTATAGCGGATGAGACCCTATTGCGCCGTTAGTAAGCGGATTTATAAAAACCTATATACCGCGATAATTCCGTACTGGAGCGGAATTGGTATTGTGCTAACATCTTTGGATGCAGGGAAACAGGTTGGAGGGATCCAACTGGATTCCTCAACTGTATTTATTTATTTACAGATGTTGATATATATTCTGTTGTCATATGTTGAGATATGATATTGACTGTTGTGATTGACTAATTGATGCGTTGCATCATTGGATTCAAATTTTGAAATTTAAAAATAACGATGTTGATTTTAAAAGTGAAATTTTAAAAGTGATCTCTGAAAATATACGTTTATTTAAATTGTTGAATTGATTTACTTTAAATAGATAAACGTTAAAACTTTTAAGTTATAAAAGTTAAGATTTTGTGAATTTTAACAAAAAAAGTAATTTCTTTTGAAATAAAGAGTTAAGAAGTTTATAAAATGGTTTAAGTTGAGATTTTTGAATTATTAAACCAATGTATATAAAAGATGTATCAAATTGATATTTATCAATTAAAGTTATTGGAATTTTAAAATGAGTTTTATAAGAGATATGAAATTTATAATTATAAAATGTGAAGATATGAAATTTATAATTATAAAATGTGAAGATATGAAATGTATAGAATTATAAATTGTAAAGATATGAAATTTATAGATTTATAAAGTATGAAGTGTAGAATGAATGATTATAAGAAATTTACTTATAAATTGGATTTTTTTCCTTTTAAATGAAATATTGATCGAAGTTAATAAAAAAGAAGATTTATAAGTCGAGTTGTTATTAAGATAGAAATAGAATTTATAAATGTGTTTATAAATTCAAAATCAGTTGAATTTGAGAAATTAAATATAGGAATGATTGGAATTGGGTTAAGTGAATTATATTCACGATTTTGGACAGTGAATATATTATTGAATAAAAGAGATTCATTTTTGAAGAAGTGATATTTTAAAAATGAAGTAAACATTTTAAAGATGTTTTTAAAATGTGGGAAATATCGAAACCATAGATTTCAACATTTTTATTGTTGAAATAGACGTTTTCGAGGAATAAGGAAATGATGGACTATAACACTGTTGTTATAGTAAATGATTTCCGAAAGGAAATGTTTTGATGTAGTATTGGGATTTATATACCTATCTTAAAATCCGAATCCCTATACTAGTGATTTTTGAGTCGTCGTAACGATGTTTTACGTAACACTCGTTTTGACTCAAATAAAGGTGTTAAAAGAATATTTTCCTTAAAGAATGAAATTATACTTAATTTGATTTAAGTATATCGAATATTTTCCAAATGTTGAAAATAAATAGATCTGTGAAATACTTATTATTAAATAAGTATGGAAATGCTTTTCCAAAATGAAATGAAATGTTTTTGAGAATTTATCTTTGTAAAAGATAAATTGAAATTGAATATTGAAAATCGATTTGAAAATCATATATCAGAAGATATTTTGAAATATAAATTCAATATGGAATTTATAAAGAAATGGGAAGTTGTTTAAAAATAAATATTGATTTATTTTTGAAGTGTGGAAATTTGATTTGAAATTGTTTTCAAATGGTTAAGTGTGGAAATTTTATATCTAATAAAGATATTTTTGAAGATGAAATAATTTGGAAAATTATTTGGAATCTGATGATGTTGCGCATCTTTATTGATAGTTAAATAACCGACTATCAATAATTACCTTTAGATAGGTATTTGTTGTGAATTGGATGAATTTGAATGACACACTTATTTTTGAATAATCGCTCACTATTCGGGTTAGCCGGGAAAGGACCATGGGGTCGTATAACCCATTCCGAATATGTGATACGTCGTTATGAATTGCATTCGAAGACCGGTGTTGAAGACCGGATATTTTTGAAAACGGAAGGATTACCGTCGAGTTACTCTACATCGACTGATCTTCGATTTAGAGGTTTTTATCACCCTTAGTGACGGGAAGTCCTGACGTGATTAGAAAATTATCCGGAAATGCAAGGGCTTCGTGAGAAGTGCCTTCGGTTCTGTTCGATCCCGGAACAGACTTGTATGGATTGTGTGTCTGACGTTACAATTTGAGATATAAAGCTGATTTCTTTCAAATACATATCTGTTGGTGGCGGAGAATTTATTCTCTTAGCTTAACACCCTTCTCTGAGACGTACGAGCTCAGAGGTTATGTAGTTGAAATTTATCAGCGATATATCCCAATTTGGTAACGTGGCATACTGAGTGTTGCTGTGAAATGATCAGTGTTTGATCATTTGTGATATGATCATTTGTTTGATCTTATATCTTTGTGATCATAGGTTGATCATTTTTGTTTGACCCGAAGCAGGGCTTTTTGAGAAAGCGTAGCTTTGTGGACGAGACTTCATCGAGCCTCACACCCCGGAAATGGTCGAAACAGGACGAATGCAGCAAGGTTCTAGGGAGTAGCGCCCCTTAGTATATGTCATTCCTTCTGGATAAAGGTGGTATCATGGTATGGAGCCCAGATACTTAACCTCTGTGGTTACTGCATTATTATTTTCTATGTGGTTTGTTGCGAATCGGGGATCCTCGGGAAGATCGGTGACGATCGAGGGATGGCATACGCGTGTCAGTAGTTACCTATTTTTGCAGAGGTAACCCGGCCTTGTGTTGGCAGAGATCCGGTTAGGTTCTCGGGTCGTCTATTCCAGGGACGTACCCATCGTGGATAGGAAGTTCCTTAGCCTGACCATTTGTTGGAAATCCAAAGAAACAATACGATCTTGTACGGTTTTAGTTGTAGAACCTATCATTCACTTATGGTGGTCACCACTGTTTGGATGGTAGCTATAGTAGGCATAAGTGCGGAATGCCTATGTTGGCTAAGATTAATATTATACTTTCGAAATGTTTTCTACACTATGCACTAATAATAATATCAAAAATGATTTGATTTTGCGTAGTAAGCATCTTTGACTATCATAAGAAGAAATCTCCTCCAATTCTGCGTTTGCATTGTGTGTGTGGTGGGAGGTCTTATGGTAGTTTCATTTTCCAAAAGCATTTCGAATTGACTTTAAAATTGTCCTGTTGTTTATTTTAAAGAATAACTGTTTTACGATCTCACACCAGTCACCATGACTGACTCGGAGTTTATTGTTCCCTTCTAAACTCTGGGTGCCCACCAATTTCCACACGGGCAGCCTAGAGTTATATTATCAGGATATTCTGGATATTCTGGAGCTTGGAGATAAGTTGGATGACGAGACGTAGAAATTGTATCTGATATATTTATTCCGCTGTGTATTCTGTATGAGGACAAGTTTATATAACTGTCCATTGTTGTATATTGACTCTGATGATTGATGTATGTATAAAATGATATAGTTCTTTGTTTTAAAAGACTAGTAATTATCTATTGTATATTGTTCCGCTGCGATGTGTAAGATTCTGATATTGTTTTCTGTTCTGATGTGTTTTCTGTTGTTCTTCTTCCTTCTTTCTTCTCTTTTTCTTCTATCTTCTTCTTCTTCTACTTTTTCTTTTTCTTAAAACCCTCACTATTGGAGTTTCCGGCACTCGATTGCTCGGCAGTCGATAAAGTGAGTATCGATGTCGAATTTTCGGAAGTCGAAAAATACGGTATGTGACAAAGTGGTATCAGAGCATATGGTTAAGCGACAACCCTGCTCTATTGGGTGTTACTCATTAGAGATAGAGTCAGCAGTACTCTAGAATGAGTTGAGTGTAATAATAGATATGAGCGCGTATTTGTTAGTGAATATAAAATTGTTTTATATTGTGATGATTGGTTTATTGAGTGGCATATGAACCTTCGTCGGCACAGTCTTGCAAAACTGTATCGAAGGGGTTTCTAAACGCTCGTATAGAACAATTCGGCACAGTATTGTTTTGAATAGGGTAAATGAAATAATTTTACCCAAAACTATTTTTGTATAGAAAAGAAATCATTTTCTATGAATTATTATAGTATATGGTTGCATGGTTGTTAGAAGTGATAATATTAATCTATTATCATTGAAATTTAATAAGAAATTGAAATCATAATTCCAAAGTTAAGAAATAAATTCACATATGAATTTAAGAATGTAAATTATAAATGTGAATTGTAATTTAAAACGGAATTCCAGAGAAGTTTTTGAAAATGTTTTGAAAAGAATTTGAAAATTTTGAGGATTGGAAAGTTTAAATCATTTTTGATTTGAAAATGGATTTCGAAGATTTGAAAAGTATTTTGGAGAAATGAAAAGCTCTAAACTCTTTTCGGTCGCTGGAAAATAATTCCGATGATGACCGCGGCATCGTTGGTGTTCATTTTCGGGTTTCCAAAAGAGAAATTGCTGTCAAATTGTTTTAAATAAAAGTTGTTTTGAAAAATTTGGGTTTTGTTTTGAAAATTCAAAGGATGATTTGAATTGTTTTCAAAATGGCTTTGAAATGTTGAAAAAACTCTGGAATGCTATATGAAAATGTTTATGAAATATTATGAAGTCGATAACTTGTAAAGTTTAAGTTTAAATAAAAATCTAACTTAAAAGAAATGAATTCATATATGAATAGAATTTGTGAATATGAAATATTAATGTGATATATAGTTTGAAATAAAGTTCCAGAAAAATATTTGAAGATAAAATTCATAAAGGAATGAAATTAGTAATATGAATGTACAAATGACTTTATAAATCAAATTTTAAATAAGTCGAAGACTTATAAAGTATTTGAAATTCGATTGAAATGAGAGTTCAAATTGAATGAAATAGATATATAACTTCAATAGTGAAGTAAAGACGATATAAGCAGTTTATATTGAAAATTTTGTAATCAGAATTGCAAAATGGTTTGAATAGGTAACTAGATATAATGGCTAGTAGGATATACAGGTGTATAAAGGGATTGGAAAATTTATTTCACAGATAATTCGAATTGCTCGAAAAAGGTACGTATTTGAATTTGAATATGAGATTTGATGACTTATTTCTCTAGCCGCTTGGCTTTTTCTTTTTCTTTTTGAAATCTGAGGGTCCGTAGGGACGTTTTGTACTCGTACCGTATTAGCCGCGCAAAGGAGACGCTGGCGAAATTTTTCGGAAATTTAGGGCGTTAGAAAATTTTTGAGAAAATTTTGAAAGTTTAAATTTGAATTTAAACTCGAATTTGAATGGTTAAGGAAACAATATTGTTTTGGAACTTATAGTTGAAGTTGAAAATTTAGTTGAAATGATAACGAATCTTTAGTAGGAAGATTTGTTTTGATAAAATTAGATAAAATTATTGGATTGTTAAAAATAGTAGACGAGTTAAGGACCATTTTTACTAACTTGTAATTTCGAGGACGAAATTCTTTTAAGGGGGGAAGTCTGTAACGACCCAGAATTTTGAACGAATTAAATTGAGAATATTTAATTAATTTTAAATATTTGAACGATGATTTAATTTGAATCCTGAATATAACTGTGAAACTGACGATTAAATCATATAATTTAATCTATTGATAGTCGAATAAAAATTTGAATCTTCAGTTTTAGGCTGAAGAAAAATATTTCGAAAGCTTTTAAAATTCGTATTGATATTACTGAAGATAACAGAAGCTTCAGAATCGAATTTAGGAGTAAATTGTTCAGTTTGAAATTAAATCGTTCGAACCGATATTTAAAAATAGTCAATTTTCAAACAGTCTCGGAATTCGACGAAACCAGTTCCATTGGGTTCGTAATATTGAAATATTACCGGGTTTCAAATTTCGTATTTTTCGGACTTGCCGTGTGAACGTACGTTAAGGAAACGCGTTGAAGTTTAAGCTGAATTCAATTTGAATTTAAACTTTTAAAATTGATCACATCAGCACTTTACCTCAATTCAAGAATACTGTAGGGGTAATGCAAACACGTTCTCCCTTTGTTTCAGCCTAAAATCACGAGATAGAAATCGTGCAAGCATGTTCCCCTGTTAAATCACGTCGTTCTTTATTTTATAATGCTGATACTTTTGGCCATCATTTTAAATCACGCCCTTTGCTTAAAATCAATTCGTTCCTCTTCAATAATTCAAATCAATGGCCGCGCTCGAGTAAATAAAACGAAATCATTTTTTCTTCTTCGTTCGAACGAGTCATTCCACTTCAGGCATTCAAAAAGAAAAAAATTACAATGCGAGCCTCATTCCCCTTTACCGTTCTGAATCGAAATACAACCCTACTTCCTCTCAAACGAAATCAGTTTCGTTTTGTCAAATTTAAGGGAGCAAACTCATTCAAACTCGAGGCGATTGAGATGCGCACGTATGGGAACGAGGCAGTAGCAGCGATGGGAGGCGACGACCTGGGGGTTGTCTGAAGGAGATTCGCGAACGCGCGCGAGTTACGATGGTGGTCGCGAGTGCCTCGTCGCGAGGCGAGCAGTTCGACGTCGAAGTCGAAAAATCTGGGGCGACTCGGTGGGTTGTGGGAGTTCGTCGAGGCGTTCGATCTGGGGGTCGAGAACGATTCCAGCGATTCACGAAGGCGAGGCAGTGGACAACGCGATTTGTCTGGATCAAGGGAATCGTGAGTTGGTAATGGCGTTCAAAGGTTCAACGACCTGGGTTCGCATTTTGGCATTAAGGTATACATACACATATATATTTTTTTTTTCTTTCCAGTAAAATGTAATTTGATATATATAAAATTGCAAGCCGAAAGTAAAAATATTCATTACAGTAAATTTAAATGCAGTTTACATATATATGGATCTAGATTTAGAAAGTTATAATAGGTTTTAAACAAAAATTTAAACCCAGTTCTATTTTGACTAAAACAGAAAATATTTTATATAAATAAAGTTTGAAAAATAGATTTTTTTTATCTATATAGATTTTTTAAATATACACATTCATATTTTTTTTTATCCACTGGTTATTTCAAAAATAATGTAGTAAGGGTGATTTATTTGTTTCACAAAAGTCATTTAATTATTTTAATTACTATCAAATTTTAAAGAAAATTTAGTTTAAAATTTAACTGTTTGTCAAATTTAATCATATGTTAAAACTAAATCTATAAAACAGTTTTGTTTTAAACTTGATAGACATATTTTAATATGCATAGGGAAACAATAAGTAAGTATATATGTTACCGAAGTTAAAAAGAGAAAAAAAATAGGATTTGCTTTACTGGGTTGATAAATAATTCATTTAGGGTGTTTAACTTATTTTTATTTTTTTTTACTCAGAAATTTTTAAAGGGGAATTTAGTTTTAAAGTAAATTTCTAGTTTAGCGAATTTTATTAAATGAAACTGGTTTGAAATAAAACCATTAACTGATTAAAACTATCAAAACGAAAATTGTTGATTCGATTAAATTCGAATATTAATAAATTGTATAAATTATTTATACAAGGTTAAAGTCGAGAAAACAAAAGAAGAATTGGATTGGATTGCAAAATAAAAAGCTAAGGTGAGATTTTCTCACTCAAATAAATTTTTGTATTTCAGTTATTATTGATTGATATGATTGCTATGTTGATTGTGGTATTAGATATGATAGGATATATCTATATATATAGCAGTATATACATATTGGCATATGTATATATTGGATTGATTGATTCCCGCCTCGTATAGCGGATGAAACCCTATTGCGCCGTTAGTAAGCGGATTTATAAAAACCTATATACCGCGATAATTCCGTACTGGAGCGGAATTGGTATTGTGCTAACATCTTTGGATGCAGGGAAACAGGTTGGAGGGATCCAACTGGATTCCTCAACTGTATTTATTTATTTACAGATGTTGATATATATTCTGTTGTCATATGTTGAGATATGATATTGACTGTTGTGATTGACTAATTGATGCGTTGCATCATTGGATTCAAATTTTGAAATTTAAAAATAACGATGTTGATTTTAAAAGTGAAATTTTAAAAGTGATCTCTGAAAATATACGTTTATTTAAATTGTTGAATTGATTTACTTTAAATAGATAAACGTTAAAACTTTTAAGTTATAAAAGTTAAGATTTTGTGAATTTTAACAAAAAAAGTAATTTCTTTTGAAATAAAGAGTTAAGAAGTTTATAAAATGGTTTAAGTTGAGATTTTTGAATTATTAAACCAATGTATATAAAAGATGTATCAAATTGATATTTATCAATTAAAGTTATTGGAATTTTAAAATGAGTTTTATAAGAGATATGAAATTTATAATTATAAAATGTGAAGATATGAAATTTATAATTATAAAATGTGAAGATATGAAATGTATAGAATTATAAATTGTAAAGATATGAAATTTATAGATTTATAAAGTATGAAGTGTAGAATGAATGATTATAAGAAATTTACTTATAAATTGGATTTTTTTCCTTTTAAATGAAATATTGATCGAAGTTAATAAAAAAGAAGATTTATAAGTCGAGTTGTTATTAAGATAGAAATAGAATTTATAAATGTGTTTATAAATTCAAAATCAGTTGAATTTGAGAAATTAAATATAGGAATGATTGGAATTGGGTTAAGTGAATTATATTCACGATTTTGGACAGTGAATATATTATTGAATAAAAGAGATTCATTTTTGAAGAAGTGATATTTTAAAAATGAAGTAAACATTTTAAAGATGTTTTTAAAATGTGGGAAATATCGAAACCATAGATTTCAACATTTTTATTGTTGAAATAGACGTTTTCGAGGAATAAGGAAATGATGGACTATAACACTGTTGTTATAGTAAATGATTTCCGAAAGGAAATGTTTTGATGTAGTATTGGGATTTATATACCTATCTTAAAATCTGAATCCCTATACTAGTGATTTTTGAGTCGTCGTAACGATGTTTTACGTAACACTCGTTTTGACTCAAATAAAGGTGTTAAAAGAATATTTTCCTTAAAGAATGAAATTATACTTAATTTGATTTAAGTATATCGAATATTTTCCAAATGTTGAAAACAAATAGATCTGTGAAATACTTATTATTAAATAAGTATGGAAATGCTTTTCCAAAATGAAATGAAATGTTTTTGAGAATTTATCTTTGTAAAAGATAAATTGAAATTGAATATTGAAAATCGATTTGAAAATCGTATATCAGAAGATATTTTGAAATATAAATTCAATATGGAATTTATAAAGAAATGGGAAGTTGTTTAAAAATAAATATTGATTTATTTTTGAAGTGTGGAAATTTGATTTGAAATTGTTTTCAAATGGTTAAGTGTGGAAATTTTATATCTAATAAAGATATTTTTGAAGATGAAATAATTTGGAAAATTATTTGGAATCTGATGATGTTGCGCATCTTTATTGATAGTTAAATAACCGACTATCAATAATTACCTTTAGATAGGTATTTGTTGTGAATTGGATGAATTTGAATGACACACTTATTTTTGAATAATCGCTCACTATTCGGGTTAGCCGGGAAAGGACCATGGGGTCGTATAACCCATTCCGAATATGTGATACGTCGTTATGAATTGCATTCGAAGACCGGTGTTGAAGACCGGATATTTTTGAAAACGGAAGGATTACCGTCGAGTTACTCTACATCGACTGATCTTCGATTTAGAGGTTTTTATCACCCTTAGTGACGGGAAGTCCTGACGTGATTAGAAAATTATCCGGAAATGCAAGGGCTTCGTGAGAAGTGCCTTCGGTTCTGTTCGATCCCGGAACAGACTTGTATGGATTGTGTGTCTGACGTTACAATTTGAGATATAAAGCTGATTTCTTTCAAATACATATCTGTTGGTGGCGGAGAATTTATTCTCTTAGCTTAACACCCTTCTCTGAGACGTACGAGCTCAGAGGTTATGTAGTTGAAATTTATAAGCGATATATCCCAATTTGGTAACGTGGCATACTGAGTGTTGCTGTGAAATGATCAGTGTTTGATCATTTGTGATATGATCATTTGTTTGATCTTATATCTTTGTGATCATAGGTTGATCATTTTTGTTTGACCCGAAGCAGGGCTTTTTGAGAAAGCGTAGCTTTGTGGACGAGACTTCATCGAGCCTCACACCCCGGAAATGGTCGAAACAGGACGAATGCAGCAAGGTTCTAGGGAGTAGCGCCCCTTAGTGTATGTCATTCCTTCTGGATAAAGGTGGTATCATGGTATGGAGCCCAGATACTTAACCTCTGTGGTTACTGCATTATTATTTTCTATGTGGTTTGTTGCGAATCGGGGATCCTCGGGAAGATCGGTGACGATCGGGGGATGGCATACGCGTGTCAGTAGTTACCTATTTTTGCAGAGGTAACCCGGCCTTGTGTTGGCAGAGATCCGGTTAGGTTCTCGGGTCGTCTATTCCAGGGACGTACCCATCGTGGATAGGAAGTTCCTTAGCCTGACCATTTGTTGGAAATCCAAAGAAACAATACGATCTTGTACGGTTTTAGTTGTAGAACCTATCATTCACTTATGGTGGTCACCACTGTTTGTATGGTAGCTATAGTAGGCATAAGTGCGGAATGCCTATGCTGGCTAAGATTAATATTATACTTTCGAAATGTTTTCTACACTATGCACTAATAATAATATCAAAAATGATTTGATTTTGCGTAGTAAGCATCTTTGACTATCATAAGAAGAAATCTCCTCCAATTCTGCGTTTGCATTGTGTGTGTTGTGGGAGGTCTTATGGTAGTTTCATTTTCCAAAAGCATTTCGAATTGACTTTAAAATTGTCCTGTTGTTTATTTTAAAGAATAACTGTTTTACGATCTCACACCAGTCACCATGACTGACTCGGAGTTTATTGTTCCCTTCTAAACTCTGGGTGCCCACCAATTTCCACACGGGCAGCCTAGAGTTATATTATCAGGATATTCTGGATATTCTGGAGCTTGGAGATAAGCTGGATGACGAGACGTAGAAATTGTATCTGATATATTTATTCCGCTGTGTATTCTGTATGAGGACAAGTTTATATAACTGTCCATTGTTGTATATTGACTCTGATGATTGATGTATGTATAAAATGATATAGTTCTTTGTTTTAAAAGACTAGTAATTATCTATTGTATATTGTTCCGCTGCGATGTGTAAGATTCTGATATTGTTTTCTGTTCTGATGTGTTTTCTGTTGTTCTTCTTCCTTCTTTCTTCTCTTTTTCTTCTATCTTCTTCTTCTTCTACTTTTTCTTTTTCTTAAAACCCTCACTATTGGAGTTTCCGGCACTCGATTGCTCGGCAGTCGATAAAGTGAGTATCGATGTCGAATTTTCGGAAGTCGAAAATTTCGGTATGTGACATTCTCACTCTGCAAGTTCTCTGTTAATTTAGAAATCCCTATCGGTTGAAATGATACATACCCGAACGATTTTGTAGAATAGTGGAAAATCGTTATGGGTTAAAATGATAAACCCAAGCGATTTTCATTGATTTTAAATTTTGGGATTGCGGGTTGAAATGATATATACCCGTAGATATTTAAATTGCGGATTGAAATGATAAATTTCCGTATCACTTGACCATAGGATAGAAAATTATATACGGACACCGTTGGTCTATATTTTTAAAAATGATTTCCAAAGTTTTGAAAGGAAATATATGGGTTTTTATAAACAGTGATTTTTTAAAATATATTATATAAATGCTATTTTTATTTTTGTATAAAAATTTAGAATTTAAAATAATATGTTTTGGAAATTTTAAATTTATAATTTAGTTTTGAAAATAAAAATTTTAAGATTTTCTTATAATTTTTACTATTTTAAAATATATAAAAATAGATTTTATATAAATTAAATTTAATAATAAGATTTAATTTAATAAAATTTAATTTAATTAGTATAATATATTATGTATTTATTTAAAATTATATTTTAAAAATAGATTTTGTAATAACTATAATAAATTAAGGTTGGGAAGATAAATTGAAATTGATTTGAAATTTTCATTTGTTTAAGAATTATACTTAAATAAAATTGACATGGAACTTATTGAATTTGAGATTTTAAAGATATGATTTTATAACTTGATTTTTGATTTAAGGTGATTAAATGAATATTTTCAAATTTAAATAAATTGAAATGGGATATTTAGTTTTATTTAAATTTGAAATTTGAGATTTTATTTAAATGATTATTGGATTGATTAAGTGAATATTTCAAGACTGAATAATAGTAAAGTGGAATTTGAAGTATAATTGAAATTTATCGAATTGAGTTATTGTAAATGTTAGAATATTTAAACTAGAATCTTTGAACTTTAAATTGAAATGGTTAAACTGGAATTGATTTAAATTGAATTTTGGGATTTAAGATGATTTGAATTGACTTGCGAAATTGGAGAAACTAATTTCATTATGTAAAGTATTTTTAATTTGTAAACTAATTTAATTTATAACTATTTTAATATATATATATATATATTATTTTCAATATCTAAACTGTTTAAGTTGGAACTTTTATGATTACGGAAGTGTTATGATTTCAAAAGTGCTACGATTTCAAAAGTGTTATGATTTCAAAAATGTTACAATCTTTAAAAGTGTTACGACTCTGGAAACGAATATTATATAAAGTGAATAATGATATCAAACTGATATGGTTTTTGAAATAAATATGATATTTTGATATGAAGTATAAACTATTTGAATTATAAAATGACCATGGTGTGAAATAAGCATTTGGTTGTTAAAGAGACCGGGAACGGATATTGTCATACTTTGTGCCAATACCGAAAACCACTTTAACAATTGTGCACGTGGTGGAGATTCCAGAATTAAGTAGGATGGTTTGGTGAGGATTCTATATGGTATTTATGTAGCCCTGACTCCCGTGAGTCAGCTTGATGCGGCTAAAATAGGAGCCACGCCGGGCCAAGTGAGGTCATTCCTCCTATCGGACACATTTCTTCGATACCATTCTATTACTTTGTTATTTGATTGGGTGCACCTTTGATTTGGGAGTGTGTAACGAGGTGGGCGGTAGTAGCTGCTATGCGTTACCACCAGTCCGGATACGCAAACAGTATATCTACCCTGGCATTGCCTCGAGTGCCTTATCGCATGCCCTATCGCGCCTTCTACGAGTTTGGTTTGTACCATACCTATGGAGTTCCCTTTAATAGCCCTCCAGTTTACGGAGAAATTACAGTACTTTATAGACTATGGGAATATATAAAAATGTGTTAAGGGGGATATGGGTAACGCCTTAACGCTATTTTAATAGTTTATTTTACTATAGACATATTATAATAGTATATATTACTACATAGTCGATAGTTCCACAGATCCTCAGAGGATGGAAACCACAAACATCCTTTAAGTTACTTGTATTTCAGTTGACATTTCACTTGAGTTGAATTTATTAATATAAGAACGTTAATCTTGACTCGAGTGTTCTGTGTTTTGCTTTATGCTCGGGTCAGACTAAGTGTCACAGCATTTGAGACTCACCTTTGGAGATTGGAGCTTTGCTTGAAGATCGGTCTTATCTATTCAGCTTTTCCAGTTGTTTTGTTCAGACTTGTCATTTATTTGTATTCGAGACTACATTGTATTTTAGATATTCTGTTATATTTTATTTCAAACTTTGTTGTTTATATAGTAGCTTCATGAACTACTATTTATCTTTTCCGCTGCTTATTGTTATATTACTCTGTGTCTGTGATTCTGTGATTGATTTATTTACTGTATATTCTGAGTTTTGCCAAATAAAAATTAACAATCTGACATTTTGAGCAATTCAAGTCCGGCATGTGTGGATGCGAATGGTTCGAAATAGTGGGTCGTTATAGTTGGTATCAGAGCTCTGGTTTAGAATAAACTTAGCATATAAAGTAAATTTAATTACAGAATCACCTTCGTTCGAGCTTGAGTTCTTCCTCTTTGACTCGGATTTCCTTTGAATTTTTGGAACGTTCTCCTTTGTTCTGAAATTCATTCTTATCCTCTCCTGTTCGCGTTCTTTTGATACTGGAGCATCCCATAGCTCCAACCTCAACTGTCAACTTCATTCTTTTGTGTGACTAATCCCATCGGTGGTCCCTCCCACCTTAGTATGATTTGTAAAGGGGTGAAACTCCTTTACAACAGGCATCGATTCACCGGAGATTTATATGTCCTCGGTTTCGATGCGGTTATTTTCTTGTAAAGCCCAAACCGTTCTTTAGCAGAAGACCAGGGAAATTCTCTTGTAATTGTTTGTCAAATTGCCTCAGGATTATGCAGGCAGTTTTATCATTCGCTTGATCCTCAGCCTAATGATCTTGACTTCCCTAATAGTCAGGGATTATCCTGATGTTTTGGTGAAGTCACTTGTCATCTCCTAAATGGAAAATTCGAATATCGCACTGATCTTATTCCTGGAGCTTGACCAGTCGTTCTCCCTCCCGGACGAAGGGTTCTGTGAATGGTTAGTCATTCCTTTTGGATTAACCAATGCTCTTGCCTTCTTCATTGATCTTATAAATCACGTTTTCCGCGATGTTCCCAACAGTTTGTCGCCATTCTCTTTGATGATATTCTCGCCTTCTCTAAGTCTCGGTTGACCCGGTTAAGGTCGCCCGCGATTTATATTAGTCTATCCATTCTTTCCTCTTGTAATTTAATTATCTTATCTTTTATCCTCTCGACCTATTTTCGTTATTAGAATTCTCTTTGATTAGGGTTCCTCCAAATTTGAATCTCTATCCTTGTTTTGAAATCCATTCCTTGATCATCGTGTGAGGGAGTGTATTTGTAACTAATATAAAATTGTTTTATTTGAATTGTTAAGTTTGATTTGGGGTTTTGATCAATTCGTCTGGCCAACGCTATTGATAGGAATTCCAAAACGCTTAAACAGAGCAAACTGACACAATATTATTTTCAAAATTTGTAAATAAAATAATTTTGTGTGTGATTATATTATATATATAAAGGTATAAATTTTCGAAATTGATAGTTAAATGAGTTGGTCATTAGAAAGGATAATACTAGATTATCATTTTTTGTTTTGTCAACCATTAACTATTGTTATATGTCATAAGAAGTTGAAATTTATAAAAAATAGTTTATAAATTTATTTTGTAAATGTAATGAATTTAAATTGGGGATTTGAGAATTTAATTTCCGGTGCTTTTCAAATTTTAGTTTTCATAATTTTGAAAATAATATCACTGGACAGTATTTTCGAATGGAATTGTTTCCAAAGAGTTTTTAAAAGAAGTAAGTCAGTACTCTCCTCATTTGTCGTTGGAAAATAATTTCGGTGATGACTGCAGTGTAACGACCCGATATTTTCAATCATTCGCATCCGCACATGTCGGACTTGAATTGCTCAAAATACCGCATTGTAAATAAAATTTGGCAAATCTCAGAATATACAGTAAATAAATAATCACAGATCATAGACACAGAGTAAAATAATGCAGCGGAAGTAAAAGAAATAGTAGTTCATGAAGCTACTATGTAAATATATTAGAGTTAAATAAGATACAACAGAAGGAATAAAATACAACAGAAGTCTCAATATGATAACCAAGTACAAGCTGAATAGAACAACAGAAATGAGAAAGATAAAACTAGTTAAGCAGATAATCTCCAGCGATTCCAATCTCCAGAAAGTGGAATCCAAATCTGTGAATACTCAGGCTGACCCGAGCGTAAATAAAAATACAAACACTCGAGTCAGGACATACATACTTATATAATGTAAACTAACTCAAGTGAACTGTAATAAGGTACAAGTAACTTAAAGAATGCTTGGGATCGCCCATTCTTTAAGGATCCGTTAAACTATCTACTATGTAGTAATATTCGCTATTATAATAATGTCTAATATAAAATAAACATACTTTTTAATAGCGTCAAGGGGTTACCCATATAGCCCTTAACACGTAATAGTCCCAGTAGTCTATCCAGTATTAGCATACTCCCAAAATGGGGGCTACCCTTGATACTCGACAGGCTACAGGAGAAATCACAAATCGTATTAAAGCTCGATATGGTAGGTGACACGGCACACAAGGCAATGCCAGGGTAGATATACCAATTACGCACACGGACTGATGGAAACGCATAGCAGCCACTACCGCTCCACCTCGAACAACACTCCCAAATCAAGGGTGCGCACCAAATCAATCACAAGTAATAGAATGGTATCGAAGAAGTGTGTCCGATAAGAGGTGCTACCTCACTGGTCCGAGATCGCTCCTGTTTTAGCCACCTTATGCCAACTCACGGGAGTTGGGTCCACGTATATATACCTTAGGATCGTCGTCACCATCCTACTTCATTCTAGAAACTCCACCGCGTACATAGTTGTCAAAGTGGTTTTCGGTATCGACAGAGAGTATGTCCATATCCGATCCCGGTCTCTTTAACAACCAATCGTTATTATAACCCGTGGTTATAATTTGAAAACAGTTTATACTTCAAAATAGAATATCATTTCAAATCCAAATCTTTATCAAAATAAAGATTAAATCAATTCCAAACCATTTCAATATATTAAAAATATCATATCATTTCAAAACTTCATTTCAAATCATTTCAATATATCAAAATATCATATCTTTCCAAAACTTCATTTCAAATCATTTATATATATCAAAATATCATATCCTTTCAAACTTCATTTCAGATCATTTTAATATACCAAAATATCATTTGAGTTCAAATCTAAATATTCAACTTTAAATACTTTTTAAATTTAAAGATGTCATTCATTTATTATCATTTCAAGTCACCTTTTTAAATAGTTTATATTTCAATCAAAATAATTCATTTAAACCATTTAAAAGTGTAATTATTATACTTTCAAATCAAGTATTAAAATTTCCAAAGTTTCAATTCAATTCAATCATTTATCTCAATTAAATTTCCATAGACCATTTCAAATCTTATAAATTTCAAATATAGATTTAATCCACAAAATAACTATTCAAATTATAAAATAAATTCCAAAGCTTTATTATCCTATATTTCATAAGTCCAATATCTTTTAAATAGATTAAAATTACAAGTAAACCAAATATTTTCATACTTAATTTAAACTTCAATTATTCATTCCAAGATTTAATATCATTTCAAATTCATTTCAAAATATCATCTATTAATTTAAATTTAAATACCATTTAATCATATTTCAAAATAGTTGTATTTCCCAAATCAACTATTCCATTTAAATCATTTAAAGTCAATTCATTATATTTAATAATTAAATATTTAATTTCCAAAATTTAATCTTTTTCAAATATCATTTATTCATTTGAATTTATTAAACAAAGAAAATTCAACTTTCGCAGCACTTAGAAAATGCTACGAGATGTTATGTTTGAAAACAGTTCATTAACAAAAGACGACATTTAAAATGATGTAATATCTTAATTTAGTTTCAATTAAAATTTTAGTTAAATTTAACAACTATAGCACTAACAAAGTTCTATAATAACCCTTAGTTCAAATTTGTTATTAGGTTCATTTAAAACAACTACATCATTTTCCAATGCTGTAATATCTTTACATTATATTTAAAAAATGCTGTCAAATCAAATTCAGAGTTTAATTATGATTTAAAAAACAATTAACTTCTAATATAAATCCTTTTAACTTATAAAATCATATATTTTCACATTTTAAAACAATCATTTAAATACCTTTATTTCTATGATTTTATAAAGTCCAATTTCCATACAAAAAATCAAATTAAATAACAATTAAATTTTCATTTCTTTAATTAAATTCTTAACTTAACAAATAAGTTTAAATTTCCAAAATATAACTTATTTCCATTTATTTTACTTAATTAAAATTTCACTTTTAACAAAATTCACAACTTCCCAATTTAAGTTATATTTCAAAAATTCAACTTAAACATTCATTTATTCCATATTTTAATTTATACAAAATCATTAACACCTTTAAAACATTATTATTACTTAATAAAAATCATTAAATTCATCTTTAAATCAAATTTGTCATATTTCCTTACCTTACATAAATTCCATTTATAAACAAAATCATAAATTCCAAAATTAACTTATATTTCAAATTCTACTTCACCATTTACTTAATTCACTTATTTAATTTGTAGAAAATCACTAATATTTTATAGAAATCATTTTAATAAAATTTAAATCAAAATATCATACTATTTACATTTTTAAAATATTTTAAAATTTTCAGAAAAATATATAAACCACGGGTCTGTATAAAATTTTCTAGCCTAGGTCAAGTGATACGGATATGTATCATTTCAATCCGCAGTTTACGAAGAAAAACCGGGTTCTATAATTTTAAACCCGCAATCCCAAGTAATATGAAATGTATAAAAATCGTTCAGGCCTATCATTTCAGCCCATAACGATTTTTCCCTATTCTAAAGTCTGTTCGGGTATTTATCATTTCAACCCATAGTGATTCTAATCTACAGGGAACTTGCAGTGTGATAAACTGATATAAATAAACAGAATAAAATAATAAACAGTAACATATGGTATAACAGATAAATAAGCATGGGTGAACATCATATGATTATAATATAGCAGTTATACAGGATGATATGCATTTACAGATTCAAGTGATGTCGGTTTATCAACTATATAAGTACATATTAGTCTGGTGATATTTACTCACATGTTCAAAGCTGGAGATATCCACCAAAGCAACAATACTGACATTACGAAGGCACGATAGCACAGAGACAACTTGAGAGTGGAGAGCCAAAGCAAATTTGCCTTGTTCAAACATTAAAACAAAACAATAGGATAGATATAAGTTTTCAACACAAATTATCACCAAATAATTCAAGGAATCAATACCCAAAACCATATCGAATGGTTTGCACTTGTTCTCAACTTCACATGGTTCAATTAGTGATGGAATAAGCTTAGCTAAGGCAGGGACTAAGGGCTGGGTTTGGGTCCAAACAGGTCGGCCTAGGTGGGTTTGGAGATGGTGCATAGGTCTAGGTGCATAAACTTCAACAACAAGGCAAGAACAAGGCAAGTACATCATTTCTTTGCTAAAGTTTGGCTCGGCCAGAAGCTATGGTTCATGGCCAGTGGGTCTAGGTGGTGTTGGGTGATGTGGCAGAGGGTGGAGGTCAGGTCAGAGGTGGTGGTGGTGGTGGTAGTGGCGGCAAATGGTGGTAGAAGGAGGAGATGACAATTCTAGGCCATAAGTGATAGTTTGTGATGGTTTTTGGTGGATTTTGTGGTGGTCTTCACCTTGGATTCTCTCGGCCTGAAATGGAGAGGTAGTAGGATGGGTGATGGTCAAAGGAAGGGGGTGGTGGAGGTCAGGTCAGATCTGGATGAGGAGGAGTTAAGCTATGAAGGTGAGAACAAGTACAAAATTCAAATAGAAAAGTAGAAAAACAAAGGAAGAAGAAGATGAAATGGAAGCCATTACCTTCAATACTTCTAGCCGTGAGTTTGATGATGGAAAGTGAGAAGTTTCTCACGTGAATAGGAAGGAAAATACACGGCTATACAATAGAAAAAAAACGGCCAAAGAGTAAATGAGGAAACGGTAAAAGAAACGACTTAGGAGGTGAAACGACTTTACGTTTCAAAAGCTTTTAAAACCTTTCAAATTTCCTTAATTTATTCATATAAGTTTACCTTACTGAAAATAATAATAATTTCAGTTACAAATTCGTAAATATAACAAAATATAAAATATATATAAATATTTATTAATTATATAAAGTTAAAATAAGAAAATAGCACAAAATTGCAAACCTAGTCTACAAAAATGGAAAATAAACAGAATGAACTTTGGAAAATTTATATGGACTTGTAAAAACATTTATAACAAAGATAACAACATAAAAGTAAAAATGGATTCACAAATAAATATATAAATTTTAATTTAAATAAAATTTAAATGAAGAAATTAGCAGAAGAATAGAAAACAACCTTTTAAAAATAGGGAATAATTACAGTAAATTTTGGAAAAATCCTATTATCATTTTAAAAATATTTGAAAGTCAAAAGATTCATAAAATAACATATTGACCCAGATTAAAATGAAATACGACAATAAAAATATAATTTATACAATTAAAAAATAACAAAATTGCAGAATAAACAAATTGCAGTCAATATTGAAATATACATAACTTTCACTGTTTAACTCCATTTTCTACGAAACGAAAAGCAGTGTTCAAGTTATTACATCTATTTTCATAATAAAAGATAAAATTTAAGATTTTAAAATAATTTAAATTTGAAGTTTAAAAGTCAAAGTTTGAATGGTTTGACCAGAAATTCACTTTACAGTAAAATATTCAAATTATACTAATTTGAACTATAAATCACTTAATAATCATCATTTATATTTAAAAATGAAATGTTTGAAATAAAACAAGTTTAAAAATAATTTCAAAATAAAATAAAGTTTTTAAATCAAAAATTCAAATTAAAATAATTAAAAATATACAATAAAAACAGTTACAAAATGCAGGGTTGTTACACTCAGCATCATCTACATTCATTTTTGAGTTTCAAAGTGGAGAGACCACATAGCAGCTTTGCTACATTTTTGTTTTGAAAAAGGAATTTGATTTGAATTTCTTGAATATGATTTGATTCACAATATATATATATATATATATATATATATATATATATATATTTCAAAATGGTTGGAAGTGAAATTGAAAATTTAATTCTTAAATTATGTGTTACGTTAGGGTTTTCAATTATTGAAATAAATCAAAAATTTTGAAATATTTGAAATGTCTAAAATTTAAATTGGAATTTAAAATAACTTAAAATAGTTGAATTAGGATAAAATTTGTTTGTATAATATTCAATTGCATTTTAAAAACATGTGTAGCTTACCTGAATTATTTAAAAAGTTGAAATGTTAAGATGAATTTGCAATTTTAGGTTATACAAGAGAAAACTTGAAGTAAAAAAAATTGTTCAAACTAAATTTTTCTTAATAAAAATGTTATAAATAAAAGAAAAATTTGTATAGTATTTAATTACACTATGAAACATTAATATAACTTACCTAGAAATAGTTAAATGTTGATGAGAATAGGTAATTAAATAATATACAATATAAACGTGAGCAATAATATGTCCAAAAAATTGATATTTTTTTAAGGGAACTTATAAATAATAAATTGAATAATGAATTGAACAATAAAAAGATAATTAATTAGTTGAATAATAAATGATTATAATAAATGTTTATACACTTAATATGTGTTGTAAAATATGTCAAGTGGAATAAATTAAATGAGAAAAAGGATGTTATTTGAGTAAATAAATATGAACTTAAGCATGGTTGAAATTAAATTTTTAAGTGAAATCAACTTAACTGAAGTTAAGTGGATAAAATAAATGAGTGATATAAAATAAATTTTGTTTTGAAAGAAAATTTTGTAACAAATGTCAATAAATTAAAATCAAATCTATTGATTGACATACATTAAATTGAATCAACAAAATATGAATATATTGAATATTTATTGATTGAATAAAATGGATTGAAAACAAAAATATTGAATATTAATTAATTTAAAACTAATGAAATTTATATGGTTTTGAATTAGTTGTGTATCTAAAAATATGTATTTCAATCTATCTTTCTTTCTGGTTGTTCATATTCTTCTACCTAGTTCCTTTTCGGGGACAAAAAGTTCTGAGTGGAGGAGAGTGTAACGACCTGTAATTTTAACGGTTTTAATAACGTAATTAACTGAATTTTTGTGAAATTTTAAATAATTGAATTTGGAAATAAAAGTTTGATATTCGGAATATGTCTATTTTAATATAGCAACTAGAAATTTTTTATTGGAAAATTCGAAAGTAAAATTCTGTTGTGTGATTTTCAATTTCAATTTAAATCAGTTAATTTGATGAAAATAAAATATTTTCTAAATCTAAATATTTTTATATAATAAATTTGTAAATCATTTTCTGAGTGAGACGTCATATTTCTTTTCGTCAAATTTGGACTTCTCTAGCCCGTTTATCTTATTTTCGACAGATTTACAGCATTTTGGGCACCAAATATCGAGTTTTGATAGGATGATCGTATCGCTGATATCTGCGTACCATTCTGTTCATCTCGCCGTGCTGATCTCTGCAGTATATTTATTCATGCATTTCGATGTCCGGTACGCAACGAAAGCTGCGTAACGGTCCAACGTATCGGTATCCATTTTAACTCTTTGATTCATGTGTCCATTCAAATTTTCCAACGGTTGAAAAAAAACAGTCGTTTTGCAATCATTATTCTTTTCAAATTCACGTATAGACTTTCCTATTCTCCAAGCTTTGATTTATGTGCTGGTTCTTTCCTTTCATCTTTGAAAGTAAATAATATAATATAATATTATACGTTATACAATTGCTTTCTGCTTTGGAACTGCCACTGTTCAAATTCATTTGTTTATATTTTACTTGGAAATCACATTTCAACTTATGCCCGTTCGTTCACTTTCATTTATTTGTTCCGTTCGAAAAAAAATATGTATAAATATATTTTCCTCATATAATTCGTTCCTATAGTCTGCTCCTTTTCTTCTTCATTCGCTTGAACCTGCGTGTACCCGAGCTTCCTCCATTATTAAATCAAACGTCGCCTTCACCTCGCGTGTTCCTATGCAAACGCATCCACCACCGTATCCTTGCTCGGCCTCCCTTCCTCTCCTCCTCCATTTTTCTCGGCAACCATCAACACTCACGTCCGCCTCAGTCTAACGACATGTCCGCATCCGTCTCCTATTTTTCTAGTCACCATCATACTCCAATGGCCGAGACCTTCCACCCGTTGCAACCTTTTCCCCCAACCAGAGCTCTCCCCTCCACCGTAGACGCAAGCAGCTCGTCCCCTATCACCGTCACCTACCAGTGCCGAACACCACCCCACCTTTATTCGCCTCCTCCCTCCAACGTAGCCCACTCGGACCCACCAACCTCTGCCTGACATCATGGCCGCAAGCTTCCCACCCTCGTCTTCAATTTCCCATGCCTTCCTCCACCTTGCTTTCATATATACAATTGGGTATATAATAGGTTTATCAATTCACTTTCCATATATATATATATATATATATATAAGTTATGAGTTGGACATATTCTGTTAATATATATGTATGTAATATAAGTTGTATCTCACCTGTTGTAAGTATATATATTATTTTAAACAAGCTACATGATAAAGTTATATATTTTTTTACATGATAAAGCTATATAATAAAGTTGTACACTTTTGATGCTTTTACTGCTATCATGTATTCGGTAGTCTATATATATAATGTATATACATAAGTCAGTATAGATCTGTTATTTGATCATATATATATATATATATATATATATATATATATATCTTTTATTCGAGATTTGATATATTATAGATATATATATATATAGTATTGAGAAAAATATATATAATATGAAGGTATATGTTATATTATATGTTATATTATACAAATATTAAGATATATATTTGTAATATATTTATAGTGCTTGTATATTTTTTATATCGACCTATGTTTTGAAAGTATTTGTTTGAAGTATGTACGGTTGCATATATTTTTGAGATCCGATGTATATGTTAATATATATTTCCTGTAGTATTGGTACGCATGTAATAGTATACAGGTTTGTATACATAATATATTGACTATAAGGAATGATTTCGTGTAGTGTGCATATAACTCATATTTAATGTAATATATATATATATCGATTTTTGAATTATATTATATTATATAAAGGTCTTATTTGATTTTTAAAGTAGTTATATAAATAGTGACGTGTTTATGTAAGTATATAATATCTATTGATATTTGGATTTTAAATATATATATATATATATAAAGTTTAAAAATACATATAAATATTTGGATCTTTATAATATATAGGTTTGTTTTCATTTGTTGAGAAGCTGTTTGATTTTAGTATTGATTTTTAAATATGTTATATATAGAGACTTTTGATTTTAATAAGTATTTGAATAAAATATTGATTTTTATATAAAATTTATATAGTTATATATGTATATTTCATACAAATATATATATATATGTATGTATGTATATTTTGGTTCGCCAACTCATGTCCGTCGTGTTCAGCTTTGTTTGTCGATTTCGTGTCATCGTGCTTTGCTTTGGAATTCGTGCTTGGATTCGTAGCTCATTTCATTGTAAAATTCCTCTAGCCTCGAAAGGTGAGCAATCACTCACGATTAACATTCTTATAGTTAGTAAATTTGATTTCACTTGAAACGACAATTGAAATATGCTGTAAAGTTTAATTGCTAGTTATTTAATCGTTAAATATGATATGCCATTATCTGCAATTGCTCACATGTGATATATGACACCATATCCTGTTGTGTATATTTTATTTAACATGTTACTGATGATATATGCCTGTTGTTGATATGTTATATTATTATCATATTTGTTCTCACTCTGCAAGTTCCCTGTTAATTTAGAAATCCCTATGGGTTGAAATGATACATACCCGAACGATTTTGTAGAATAGTGGAAAATCATTATGGGTTGAAATGATAAACCCAAGCGATTTTCATTGATTTTAAATTTTGGGATTGCGGGTTGAAATGATATATACCTATAGATATTTAAATTGCGGATTGAAATGATAAATTTCCGTATCACTTGACCATAGGATAGAAAATTATATACGGACACCGTTGGTCTATATTTTTAAAAATGATTTCCAAAGTTTTGAAAGGAAATATATGGGTTTTTATAAACAGTGATTTTTTAAAATATATTATATAAATACTATTTTTATGTTTGTATAAAAATTTAGATTTTAAAATAATATGTTTTGGAAATTTTAAATTTATAAGTTAGTTTTGAAAATAAAATTTTTAAGATTTTCTTATAATTTTTACTATTTTAAAACATATAAAAATAGATTTTATATAAATTAAATTTAATAATAAGATTTAATTTAATAAAATTTAATTTATTTAGTATAATATTTTAGGTATTTATTTAAAATTATATTTTAAAAATAGATTTTGTAATAACTATAATAAATTAAGGTTGGGAAGATAAATTGAAATTGATTTGAAATTTGTATTTGTTTAAGAATTATACTTAAATAAAATTGACTTGGAACTTATTGAATTTGAGATTTTAAAGATATGATTTTACAACTTGATTTTTGATTTAAGGTGACTAAATGAATATTTTCAAATTTAAATAAATTGAAATGGGATATTTAGTTTTATTTAAATTTGAAATTTGAGATTTTATTTAAATGATTATTGGATTGATTAAGTGAATATTTCAAGACTCAATAATAGTAAAGTGGAATTTGAAGTATAAATGAAATTTATTGAATCGAGTTATTGTAAATGTTAGAATATTTAAACTTGAATCTTTGAACTTTAAATTGAAATGGTTAAACTGGAATTGATTTAAATTGAATTTTGGGATTTAATATGATTTGAATTGACTTGCGAAATTAGAGAAACTAATTTCATTGTGTAAAGTATTTTTAATTTATAAACTATTTTAATTTATAACTATAATATATATATATATATATATATATATACTATTTTCAATATCTAAACTATTTAAGTTGGAACTGTTATGATTACGGAAGTGTTATGATTTCAAAAGTGCTATGTTTTCAAAGTGCTACGATTTCAAAAGTGTTATGATTTCGAAAATGTTACATTCTTTAAAAGTTACGACTCTGGAAATGAATATTATATAAAGTGAATAATGATATCAAACTGATATGGTTTTTGAAATAAATATGATATTTTTATATGAAGTATAAACTATTTGAATTATAAAATGACGACGGTGTGAAATAAGCATTTGGTTGTTAAAGAGACCGGGATCAGATATTGTCATACTCTCTGCCAATACCGAAAACCACTTTAAAAACTGTGTACGTGGTGGAGATTCCAGAATGAAGCAGGATGGTTTGGTAATGATTCTATATGGTATTTTCATAGCCTTGACTCCCGTGAGTCCGCTTGATGCGGCTAAAACAGGAGCCACGCCGGGCCAAGTGAGGTCATTCCTCCTATCGGACAAATTTCTTCGATTCCATTCTATTACTTCGTGATTTGATCGGGTGCACCTTTGATTTGGGTGTGTGTCACGATGTGGGCGGTAGTAGCTGCTATGCGTTACCACCAGTTCGGATACGCAAACAGTATAACTACCTTGGAATTGCCTCGAGTGCCTTGTCGCATGCCCTATCGCACCTTTTACGAGTTTGGTTTGTACCATACCTATGGAGTGCCCTCTGATAGCCCTCCAGTTTATGGAGGAATTACGGTACTATATAGACTATGGGAATATATAAAAATGTGTTAAGAGGGATATGGGTAACGCCTTAATGCTATTTTAATAGTTTACTTTACTATAGACATATTATAATAGCGTATATTACTACATAGTAGATAGTTCCACGGACCCTTAGAGTATGGAAATCCCAAGCATCCTTTAAGTTACTTGTATTTCAGTTGACATTTCACTTGAGTTGAATTGATTAATATAAGAATATTAATCCTGACTTGAGTGTTTTGTGTTTTGCTTTATGCTCGGGTTAGACTGAGTGTCATAACATTTGAGACTCATCTTTGGAGATTGGAGCTTTGCTTGAAGATCGGTCTTATCTATTCAGCTTTTCTAGTTGTTTTGTTCAGACATGTCATATGTTTGTATTCGAGACTACATTGTATTTGAGATATTCCGTTATATTTTATTTCAAACTTTGTTGTTTACATAGTAGCTTCATAAACTGCTATTTATCTTTTCTGCTGCTTATTATTATTTTACTCTGTGTCTGTGATTCTGTGATTGATTTATTTACTGTATATTCTGAGTCTTGCTAAATATAAATTAACAATATGATATTTTGAGCAATTCAAGTCCGACATGTATGGATGTGAATGGTTCGAAATAGCGGGTCATTGCAAAATTCATCATGTTCATATTTTTCTATTCTTCACCTATTTTATTTATTCATTTGTATGTATCTGAATAATGTTTTAGATATTTGGTTTATTCCTTGAACCGATTTTATTTTCATCATGTTAATATGATTAATTATATTCTTTGTTATTCACATGTCACCTATGTTTATTTGATTGTATGTATTATGTTTTTAACTTGGATCTACATCTCAATGTCATGAATTTATACATACCAATGTGGCCCAATTCTTTCATATTGAAATTGTTGTTTGAATAAATTTTGAAATAATTTTGTTTATAAATTATAAGCTTGAAGTTGAAGGTTATCTTTAAAGTTGTTTTGAAACAATTTTTTTTATTGTTTACATAATATTTTTATTTGGATCTAAAATTCATAGGCTAATTCAAAAAAAATTGAAATTTAATGTCAATTTATTTAATATAATTTTTATTGCTTGTTACATATATATTCAAACTTAAAAAAAATACACATGCTATTTATTTGGAATCATTTGGAACTTGCGTTTAAGTTTTGTATGGTTGTTGTTTTGAGTATAATTCTTTTAATCATCATATACTTTTATTTGAAAGGTAGAAAAATTTATAAGTGGAATTTTATGCAAAATGTATATGCCTTTTTGAACCCTTTTAGTTATGGTTGGATTTTATTTTATTAACCTTCATCATGTATGTGTGTGTGTTTAACTTAAAGTTTATAAATAGATTCTTGTGCGGATTCATTATTAATTTCAAACTCTTACTAAGTTAGATCTTTTTTTAAGTTTTGATCTCAGTGTGTATAAAATAGTCAATCTTAATTTTAATACATAGGTATATGTATGTATATGTATATATGTATATAGGGACAGACTATTTGGACATAACATAAAACACAATTGGTGACACGGAAGATTTGAACTGTTGGATCCTTTTGTTTTTTTATAGAAGGAAAAATTCAAGGGGCAATCCAATAGTGAAAATCTATTGTGTCACGAATTGTGTCTAGATTTTGTGTTCCAATAGATTTTTCCATGTGTATGTGTATATAAATATTATAGATATATTTTTGTGTGTGTATTATTAATTAAAACTTGGACAACAAAGGCATGTGTAAATTTAGTTATAAATTCCGTTTAATATGTCAGAGTGAAATGAAAGGCTTCTCTCTACACATATATATATTATCATCTTCACTTAATTAATTATATATGTGAAGAGAAAGAAAGAAAATGTTTCTTTCTTTAACAATTTTTACATTTATTTACACATACACACACTACTCATACGCTGAATTTATGCTTCACACATATGAATGTATTTGATACCGTTAACAAGAAAACTTGTCAGCACCCCAAAGTAGAGTTTAAGGAAAGGGTCAGTTCTCCTAGGCCACTCTTGGTTAAGTAGTGGAAGCTAGGATGTGAATACCCCTTTTAATTCACCTTTCGAATAAGTCTATATTGTGAAACTTTCCTTTATTGACCTTTCGACCTAGTCGAAACACTCTTATTCCTCTCTTTCAAGTCTTTCGAGCTTGTTAAAATTGACTGTTTATCCCTTCGAAACCTTCTTTTCGAAACGGTTGTGAAACCCTAAGGTCGGCTCTAAGGATTCAAGAGTATGGTTTAGCTAGATGGGTTTCGACCTTGTCAAAAACTGGTATCTTAAATGACTTGAGTTTGATTCTGAAAATCTAAGGGAAACAAGCTAGGTTTATGGTTTCGACTTACTAAAAGATGAATGTTTAGAGAGTCGTGGTTTGGAGCTAAGGACTTGGATTGTTTGGGAAAGCAAGGGTTTCGACCCACTCGGTAGGTACATTTCGATAAGGTCGATACCCATAAAACACAGTTTAATCCAACAAAATCCTTCAAACAACTGTATAATCAAAAATATCGAAATCTTTCCTTTATTAATCCAATGAAGTCTATACTGATTAATTTCCCCTAATTTGATTTACAAATTAGGGTTTACAAATTTGCAAAGTTTAGAAAATACAAGTATAGAGTGAAAGAATTCAGATCCCCCAAAGCAGACCCCTTAGGTCTTATTTATAGATGCGAGTTGACACCTTTCGACCCGGTGCTTTCTACCTGGTCGATAGGTGGGTTCTGATACCATTTGACTGCTTTGACATTTGCATCCCTCTACAATGCTTTCAAATGGGCTTGAACGCTTCCGTCTTCGTCGAAAGGGATGGTAGTGCCTTCTCTCTTTGTATTGTTTTGTTGTTATAAGAAGCAAAGGTACAAGCTTTCGACTCTGTCAATAGGTAGTTTCCTGTGGTTTTGAAGTTGTTGAAGTGTTGAGGGTTTTGACACGGTAGGTAGCTTGCAACTATATGCTTGCGAATTGATGCGAAACCTTCCTTGGATACTAAAGGCTTCGACCGGTTCGAAAGGCTTGATTCTGCTTTTGAAAGGGCTATTTCGATCAAGGTATCTTTCTGGGTAGTTTGAAAGAAGGCGAAACCTTTGGTTTCGAAAGGTTTGGCGCTCATATGAAAGGTTATTATCCACTGTCTTAGAAAGGTATTCTTCAACTCATTCGAAAGACCTTTATGCATGCGGTAGCACCTACTTCGAAAGGGAACCACTGAAGTAGAAGGGTGTTGCAACAACCCGCTTTTCCGTACTTTTTGAATCGACGATAAACCACACATGTCCAACTCAAATTGCACGAATAAGCGGATCATTAAGGGTAGAAAGAAAATAAAGAAAGAACAGAATATCACACGAAGGGAATAATATATAATGTTGAACAATATCTTTACAGCGGAAATTTTTTAAAGATACATATATCAGAGTCTACCCTAAATTCAGCTGGGACAGTTATAAACATATGTCCTTACAAATGCTATCAAACATCAAACAACTGCAGCGGATAATAGAATACGTCCATACGTAGATGAATATCTCCAGCTCTCCTTTGGAAACTCCAACTGTCTCCAACTAAACCTGAAACTACTCGGGTCTGACCTGAGTATTGAAAATACCCGGATCAGGCTTGATAAAACAGCGTGAGAAACTCAAATATAAATGACAGTGTCATATATCAGCCTTGGAAATAAAATCCTTTGAAAAGAAAGAGTATCTCATAAGACCACGCCCACACATAAACACAGATGGGTTTTTTCCTTATGATAACTGAAACATTTTTATATCAAAACATTTGATATTATTTCTAATGACATTATTTGAAAATATTTGCAAATAAACTTATTAATCTTAGCCGAAATTGTAACATTATTAAATTACAGCATACTAGGTTCTACAATCAAGTCCGAAGGCACCTATTGGAGAATGGATTCTATACAAATGACAAGGTAAGGGACTACCTTCCGACAGTACACCTCTAGAGGGATGCACCTAGGGAGAAGATACTGCCCGCCTAAACCAACGCAAGACCGGCCTACCCCTCACACTGGATAGTACCAAATATGTCATCACCCTGGTCGTTACCAACCTTCAACGGGTACCCGGGTCATACATTCACCACATACTTAGTAATGTGTAGAGTAAATCTAGAAGGATGATGACATCTCCTAATTGGGAGCGACCCACTTAGCCTTGCTTCTTCTACCCTGTTTCTGTCATTTCCGGGTGATGAGGCTTGAGGTAAACGATTACTTTTCCACATAGCACATCTTCTTCACTTTGAATGCCACATTGCCATTCCACATTCACATGACTGATTTCTACAAACGTATAACTCCTGAGCTCATACGTCTCAGGAAAGGGTGTTAAGCTAAGAGAAGGTGTCTTCTCCGCTACCAAACTGATATACTTTTATAGAGATTACTCAATGTGATTTGGAATGCAAGGTCAGACATTCATCCATATAAGTTCGTTCTGGGGCTGAACGAAACCGAAGGCACTTTCCTTGGCCATTACTAGGCGAGAAGCCCTTGTGGTTACGAGATTTTTTTCATAACAAAGAGACCACCGCTACAATATAGTGAATCGAGATTTTATCCCCAATTAATTAACAAGTAGCCCCTCGTTATTATTCGTCTCAATATCTCCGTCTTAAAACATCTTCATTCTTCGAACACGTAAACTGGTTCGAAGTAGTTTTCGAATAGGAATAAACCAAATCCGACCCCGGTTCCTTCGAAATCTAATTATCGATAAAAAGATGTTAAGTTCATAAATGGATATCAATCATCAATCAATTACTTCATCTTTTATAGAATATCTTTCTTAGATATATTCTTTTCAATTTATTCCATTTTATTTTCAAGTGTATATGGAATCGTTAAGCCTCATTTATTAAATCATTTGATTTTTAAACCTCTTTAGATCTTGGAATAATCCAATCATTTTCTTTTTTACTTAGGAAATCTTTTCCAAATCATTTATTAAATCTTAATCAAATATTTCATTTTGTCTTAGAGTAATTCTAAGTTAATTCGTTCTTTTACTTTGGATAATATTTCAAATTTCCTTACTTTACACTCGATCCAAATTCCTTAACTTTTAGGTGGGTCAAAAACAATGTTATTTAAGACATTGTTTACTATAAACCCTAAAATCCATCTTAGCAAACATTATTGAGTAAAGAGGATCATAGAAATCATTCTAATTTTACTCAACATCAATTTCCGTATTCAACAAGTGCTATGGGCGGAATAACGGTGAGATCAACTTTTAAATTCCACGAATAGGACGAGTTTCCACTTTGGAATTTAATACCAAGTATAAGAAGAATATCTCTATGCAATCCAAGTTGTAGTTTATTCATTTTTGAGGTTGCTTAAATTTTCTATAATACCAATCTTCTTTTAATTTAAAAAACTTAATATAATCTTTTTAGAGCATTCGGGCTTTCCTTTCGATCTGTTCCACCCCTCGACTAAAAAGAGAAAACATAGGCTAGGTAAGTTTAGGGCACTGGTTGCTCCATTCCTAACCTTAGTTAAACATCTTATTTTATCTTCCCAGATCTCACAGGTAGGACAAATGTACTAGTCTTTTCCGCACACTCAATTTGTTATTACATTCAATATTCTTTACTTTTTGTTTAAGTGGTATCAACAATTCCTCTTAACCATTTATTCAAACTATTATTAAAACTTCCAAATAATCTTTAAATTACTTAATTATTCTTTTAAAATCATGCACAAAAGATTTAGGAAAGAATTGTTTAGTTTAAAACTACATTTCCAAAGTTATTTAAAACTGCTGCGAAAAGCGTTGTGTAAAGTGTTTCAAATAGTGTTTTAAAAGCTATATTCCTCAAAACGACTTTTTATCATTTAGAAATCCATATTTTCAACTTAAATCTCTTTTAAAACATTTTAAAAGATTTTTAGAATTTATTTCATATTTTAAAACATTTAAAATACCAATTTTAAATTCTGGTCACTTTACTACAAAAGCGCGATTTTTCTAGAAAATTATTTTGGACATATAATCTTGATTTTCTTTCTTTATTTCTTTAAACATATTTAAAAATTTCTAAAACATTTCTAAATCATTTTTATACTATTTCCAAAAGGTTTAAGCATTCCATATACACCATTTCATTTTCAAAAGGAAAGTGATTTCCTTTATGCTTATCGACGTGTATAAATGTGACTTGGTAAAACAATTTAACAATCATATCAAACAATCAATACTTGATGATCAAAGCATATATAAGCATCCATAGCAATCATAACACAACGTCAAACATGTATATATATATATATATAAATATTGATGTTAAATAGAGTTTCTCACCATAAACCAAAACGATAAACTTCCTACCAACATTTTAATCAACCAACACTTCACTAACTACTTCCTACTCTATTAAACACTAGCAAACAACACCCTCTTCCTACCAATAGCTTAGTCGAGACTTGAGATGGAGGTTGGCAGAAAGTATTGAGAAGAAGTCTTGGAGCTTTGACTTGAATTCTTAAAATTTGGATTCGAAAAATAGGTTATCTTCTATTTGATTTTAGGCCCTCTAAATCATAAAATATAGAAAACTTGTTAACTTAAAAGTTGTTGAAAATTCTTTTCTCTTAAATTTCAAAAAAAGAATAATTTGAATCTAAGTGTTTTTGCAGGAGATATGATAGAATGAATAAGAGGTATTGTGGGATTGAAAAAAATGAAGCCCGTAAATGCACTTCAAAGAATTGAGTTTTAGGTATAGCAAATCTCAAAAATGGAAAAAGTGATCAACATAAAAGTTGTAGCCACTGGAATTTTATATGATTTCAAAAAATTAATTTCTTAATTTGGATCAATACAAAATGAGATATTCTCTGTCTTAAAAACTGGGCCAGAGAATGCACTGGAAAGAAGTGGATTTTTGACATGGTTATGTTTAGAATGAGACAAGTGGTCAACATGAAATTGTAGCCACTGAAAAAGTACATGATTTAAAAAAAAGAACTTTTCATTTTAGTTCTGATTTGAAGCAGTTATGGCCGTGAGAAGAAGAGGTAAAATATGGAGAAAAGATGAGTTTGATTTGTAGAGAATGAACATTGATTTCTTTTGAATATTTTGTAAATATTTTGACATTATTTCTTTCTAATTTTTTACTACGGCTTGGAAGCCATTAAAGAGGAGAGGAAGAAGGTGAAGAAGCTTGAGAAAAGAAGAAGAAAAAGTGTGAATGAAAGTGAAGAAGGAGGTGGGTATTTATAGAAAAACAAAGAAGTGGTAAATTTACCAAAATAGCCTCCTACCAAATTACCAAACTATCCTTACTTCAACGTAAAGCAACCTCCACTTTTTCAACACTTAACATCACAATTTCACTTCTTACTTTATGTCTTAATCACTTAAAAGATTAATTAAAGAATATCATAATTATGTTGACTTTGATTTGATGTGAATTGATGTTTACTTTTTATTATTTTTGTTAATCCTTACTTACTTTTCCATAATGATATTCTAGAATTTTCTAATCTTATTTAGTAAAAGTAAACATGTTTAGTTATTAAAATGTGTAATATATATGTTAAAACATGTTAACAAAGGTGCAACAACGTTGCGGCAACTTATTTTGAACAAATCGTTGATTCTCGACAAAACGTTTTCCGGTCACATTTTGACGTTTTTGTTAAACTATTTATTCATGTAATCCAAACTTCAAAATAAATTTCTTATTATCTTTAAATAATTAAAACAAGCATATTTTATTTATAAAATAATATAAAACGATATCCAAATCTTTTTGTAAAAATACGACATCGATTTATCGGTAAGCGATGATATTTGTCAACTTTTATAAAACAAGTTTTATATATTTATCGAACCATTATAAATTAAATTACTATTATTGTCAAATGAGTTTGATATGGATTATATATTTTTAAAAAGAATTATTTATTCTTTAAAACAAATTTCTCGAATATTTATCCTACTTTGTCGGAATCCGACTTTTGTCAATTTTACAATAGAAATCCAAAATCTTTATTCAATATCAAAAATAAGTTTACCATTCTTATTTATCATATAAAACATGTTTGTTTAAATTTGAAAATTCAACTTTTGAATATTTAAATAAATTAAATATTCCATTTTCAAAGTGGAAAAATTATGGTTCGTTACATTCTCCCCTACTTAAAAGAATTTCGTCCCCAAAATTACCATGAACCTAAACCCATAATATTATAATTAAATCATTATTTTACAAACTTAAATCCATAAGATGTACCCTAATAATCCATATAAAATATCTGATTTGATCTTATATTCGAATCCACAACTTTTTTTTATCTGAACTAGTATCCAACCCCCGATCCTCTAGTGCACACTCTGATCAAGCTTCTAGATCAGATACACTTGCTTTTCTTGCATAGCTCTCAACTATGATAGAAAACTCGAGTAACTAACCACAAACCATCATCAATGCTTGCCGTTCAAGAAATTGAGTGATAAATCCTTTTCCGGATCGGTGTAAATACCTCAAAGTTTCGTACTTGGATATTAGATCAAAATTTGTATGACAAAATGATTTACATATAAATTATGTATTTATTCCTATTGGTTTTTCTCAGTTATACCAAGTTCTCTTTATTCACATCTTTTATTTTTCACATACATTTTTTTAGTATATTTTCTTTAATACTAATATTATTTACGAATCATTTTGTAAAACTATTACTTAAGTTTATTATATCTTATGAACACAACTATGTAAATCCATCACTTTTAAAACATAAGTCCAAATCCTTAATTAATGCTAGAATTCATTAATAAAACATTTTCCAGGTTATAATTTCCTTTTTAAAGAGTCATTATTTTACTTAAGTGTATAAATAGTTCATGACTAAAATCTATTTTTGTATATACCCTTTTAAATTTTAATAGTATATATACACATCCTAAATTCTCGATCGGTTTTATATCCGGGTGAATTATAGATTTAAAATTTGTTGTAGGTTACTATCATTTCAAATTCATAACTATAAAATTTATTTCTGATTTAATGCTATTATAAATTTCTCCACTTTTAAATCCTTTTTATTTATAATCACATTTATAAATTATACTTATCCAATTTCATTTACTCAAAACATTTCACAATTGTTTACCTTTTACCAAAAGTTTTTATAAATTCCTTAGCTTTGAGTTTGGTGTGATTCAAAAACTTTCGACTATCCAAAATCGTTGAGAATCTCGCTTTATCTTATTAATTAGCGATTCCAAATTTATCTTTGGTTTAAGTACTTTTATAAATATTACTAATCAATTTATCAATTAGTGATTCACGTTATCTCTTAAACTTTAGAAAATTATATAGATCGAGTAACTCCAAAAAAATATACCAAGGAGTTAGTACTACCAATATTATCATATATCCTCGTAACAAGAAGAGTAATACTTAAGAGAAGTGTTTACCACCAAAACACATCTCCTGCCCATTTTTAGATTATTTTAGAGCCATTCGAACTAGTTATCATAAAATATCTCTTTTTATTTGAAATAATACCCTTTTTAAAATCCTTTAGAGATTACTTTTGTTTATAAAACCTATTTTATAAATTCTTTTTATAAATTCCTCAAATAGTGTTTTAAAAGCTATATTCCTCAAAATGACTTTTATATCATTTAGAAATCCATCTTTTCAACTTAAATCTCTTTTAAAAACATTTTAAAAGATTTTTAGAATTTATTTCGTATTTTTAAAATATTTAAAATATCAATTTTAAATTTTGGTCGCTTCACTGCAAAAACGGGATTTTTATGGAAAATTATTTTGGACATATAATCTTGATTTTCTTTCTTTATTTCTTTAAACATATTTAAACGTTTATAAAATATTTCTAAATCATTTTTAAACTATTTCCAAAAGGTTTAAGCATTCCATATACACCATTTCATTTTCAAAAGGAAAGTGATTTCCTTTATGCTTATCGACGTGTATAAATGTGACTTGGTAAAACAATTTAACAATCATATAAAACAATCCATACTTGATGATCAACGCATATATAAGCATCCATAGCAATCATAACACAACATCAAACATGTATATATATAAATATAGATGTTAAATAGAGTTTCTCACCATAAACCAAAGCGATAAACTTCCTACCAACATTCTAATCAACCAACACTTCACTAATTACTTCCTGAAAGTGTATGTGTAGTACTAAGGATCGTGTAATATGGTATATTAATGCGGAAACTGGTAATAACAGTAAAGTAAAAATTAAAGTAAGCACACCAGGAATTTTTATACTGGTTCGAACTTCCCGTTCTACGTCCAGTCCCAGAATACCCTCTGGATTTAAACTAAACCCCTCACTTAACCCGGAGGAATAGGTATACGACACTTGAGCAGCCGAACATGAATTTTTCCGCCTCAACAACCGAAGAGGACTTCAACTTAATACAAAATGTTTGTTGACGAATGTGTTCTAAATAACACTGATTGTCTTTTGATAGTACAACTTTCCTATAATCAAATCCTCAAGAATATGTATGTGTGTGAAGATTTAGAAGGAAGATAATCACGTAGAATCGAAGTATATGAATAAATTCAAGGATTCTAGTGATATTGAATAAGAGTGAATGCTTTTATTTGCAGAAATGAGAAGAGATTAGATTTCACAAATATAAACAAGAATCGGTTATTGTAGAAGTGAATTGAATATGTTTATATAGTTGTAGAAGAGTTGTAATCTTTCATGAATAGTTTTAGTCAACAGTAGTGTCCATACCTCTTGAAATAGAGGACATTACTCTTCATGAAAAGATCGCGTCTCTTCAGAAAACTAGCCGTTTTTCTCTGGTCGGTCGACCGGAAAAACTGGCCGGTCAGCTGAGTTGAAAAGCGTATACAAAACAGAAAGTCACTGTGCATATGATACAGGGTCGGTCGACCGAGGATCCTGGTCGGTCGGCCGACCTGATGTTATATGCACAGTGAACATATTTTTTGATATAAAATGTTTTGTGTGCGTGTGTGATTATTTGAGGAATGATTTTAACATTGTTCTAAGACTCAAATAAAATAAAATATCCATACTAATCTCTGAATTGTAAGATTATCTTCTTTGTAGTGCACGGTATGCATTTATTCTCTTTTTGTCGCTTTCATATAGCATTCTCGTCGTATGATCTCTGAAGCTTGTGTCATGAATCAAAACTCATGAATCAACATTCTCCCCCTTTTTGATTGATGACAATACTTATGTGATGAAGTAATATTGACATATATATTATAGTTCTCCCCCCTGAATGTATGGCGACTTTTCTGCAAAAAATCGTTAATTTGCATACATTTCTCCCCCTTTGTCATCGACAAAAAGGAATACTTATAACAGACTGAAGTAATGCAAAAAACTTTTAAATTTACATGGTACATTCTTTGAGCTTAATTAGAAATAATTTAAAGATGTTTGCTTAGAACATAACATAACAATTAATTAAGAAACAAAATAAACTACAAGAGATTCTTGAAAGTTAAAATAAATTTAAAAAAAAATACTACAATTACTCCTCATCATCGTCGGTATCCCACTGTTCTGGATGAAGATTTTCATCGAGAGGAGCCGGTTCCTTACCCCGTTTGTGAGTGGTAGGTGCGGGAGTTGCCGATGTTCTGGAACTTGTGTTCTCGGATGTAGACCAAGAGAAATTTGGTGCGGGTCTTTTTCCAGGAGCAACAAATGAAGCACCGGCTTCAGAAGAGCATGATAAGGCATCCCATAAATTTACGAAGAAGCCTTTGATCTTTTTGAAACGCCCATCAATTTTTCGAAGGCGAGAATCCAAAGCTAGTTGACTTTGGGCTAAAATATCTATGGCAGCCGCTGTGCTAGTACCGGGAGGTGGTCTTTGGATAGAGGTTTGACGAGTTAAACGTTCTGAGGAATGAGTGGAGGGTTGAGGAGTAGAATAGCTACGACGTAGTTGTTCTCGTGGAATGGTACGCCATTGCTGAAAGGTTGTGATTTGGGATGGTGCATCGGGTAACTTCATCAATTTTATTGTTCGTGAGTCAAAGGTACGAACTTTGGATGTTTCGGATTCCGGTGCATGAGTGACAAAATTGTTAATCAACCGCATTATGTATTCTCCATAGTAAATATGGAGCATTTTTCCTTGGTTGAATGTAAGGAATTCATCCATAAGAAGTTGTGTCCAATTTACCCGAATGTTTCCACACATAGCATATAACGCCTTGAAGTTTTCGGGATATACTAAGTGGTACGACCCTCCTCTTGGAACAATAGACTTCATCATGAATCGATGAAAAAGTCGTGCTTTAGGTCGGAGAGATGAAGTTTGCCTTAAGTCGGTAGCATCATCTTCAAAGAATAAGTGACTTAGGCGGTCACGAGTTGATGGATTACAATCTACATCATGTAATGAGATTCCACCCGGTCGAGCATTTAAAATATGATTCATTCGATCAATGGAGAGAAACATCGATGTGCCACATACCGAAGTCCAAACACAATTTTCAGTGTTTCTAGGTGGATTGACAAGATTGAGATTTGCTAAGAATAACTTGACCATTATATGATTAATCTTCAAGTTGTTTTTCCTATGGTCAAGAAAAGCATCAAGACCACTTTCAAGAGCGGCGTTTTCAACAACGTAGGCGGTAAAATCAGGATAACTTACAAACGACTCCTCAAAGATTTTTGCATCTTGAAGCTTTATCCATCTTTCTAAAGCTTTTTCACTTACTAACCAAGAAGCAATTTGAGAATCTACAGGAGTGGAGGAAGATTGGCCAGCGGTAGTCTTAGATTTCTTTTTGGGAGCCATTTTTCTTGAAGAATTTGAAGAAGTTTTAGAAAGGTTGTAATGGGGGCTAGGGTTCAAATCTGTTGTGGAAGAGTAAAGTGAAGAGGTGAGATAAAAAGGTGAAGGGTTGGGTTAAAATATGAAGACAATTTTAGCAGAATAACACGTTCGGTTGACTGAAGAACCTGGGTCGGTCGACCGAGTTTAGGTTCAGAACAGTGCTGAAACTTTCGGGAAAAGCTTCGGTCGACTGGTGCAGGGAATTCGGTTGACCGAGTTTAAAAAATATTCTACTGTTATTCGGGAAATACGTTCGGCTGACCGAGTCAGGTATTTCGGTCGACCGACTTGGAAGAAATCTGTTTTTAAAAACTTCTCGGGACAGCTTCAGTTGACCGGTTCAGGCATTTTGGTCGACCGAAAGCATGTCATGTTGTTGTTTTTTTTTTAAATAAGAATTATAGAAATATAATCATATTATTACATCATATTTATTTATACAGCTTATATAAAAAATAACATATATATACTAAAATATAGCTATGATGAATTAGCATCGACGTTCCCATGAATTTGGAGATGGAACGTTTTCTACCGGTGACCATATTGGAGCTATTGGAGATTGAACATGGTTAGAGGGAGATGGAGTTTTATAAGAAGGTTCAGCAACATCATCCTTCTTAGATGAACAAAATTTCATAGCAATCTTTTCAAGAAAGCTTAAACGTCTTGCCGTGACTTTCTGTTCGTAATAAAGTTCCCTTTGCATATTCATCTGTTGTTGTTGGTAGTGATGAATTTCATCAATCTTTTGTTTGGTTGATGGAGTTACTACCATTTCCTTTTTCCCTTTCTTTTTATCAGGTGTATAACCTGTATGGGAGTCTTCCCATGGTTTCCACCTGTGTCGGGGATCATTATCTGGAGAGGGAAATTCTAAAACACGATTTGGCATTGGAAATGTAGGATAAGGACCACCTTCGGCGATACGATCAGAATAGTCGTCGTCCGGGGAAGTATAAGAGAGATGAGAATTTTCAGAATTGTAGACATCATTATTAGAAGACATTTTTGTTTTAAGTTTTTGTTTTGTATTTGATGCTCTATTCAATAAGCATATGTATGTATATATATAACCATATTTTCTAAAAAAATAGTGGTCTAAAATCAATTTTTAGTTTTAATCACATAATTCTTTAAACCAAAACTGTTTACAAATGAATGACATACAATGCTTTAGAGTTAAAAAATAGTATATTCTGAAATCAAGTTTCAATGATGTAAATTAGAAACAGAGCTGGAACAAGAAACACCCATAGCCCAAGTGGCTATACTACAACATCTTACATAAAAGTCAGAAGTCATGAGTTCGAGTACCGCTCTGGTCAGAAAAAATAATTTTATATTTTTCATCATTTTATATATATATATATATATTTTTTTTATATAATAATTTTATTTTATTCATAAGTCTTTAAACGACATTATACCTAAATCTCGTCTTAGTTTTATAAAAGAAATTTCATTTAGTGGTTTAGTAAAAATGTCAGCTATTTGATTTTCAGTATTGATAAATTCTAGATTTATTAATCCTTTTTCCAAACAATCACGAAGAAAATGATGACGAATATCTATGTGTTTTGTTCGGGAATGATTGACCGGATTTTTTGAAAGGTTTATTGCATTGGTATTATCACAATAAATTATTGATTTTTCAAGATGACAATTAAAATCTTGTAATGTCTGTTGCATATATACGACTTGTGCACATGCCAAAGCAGCAGATATATATTCTGCTTCACATGTTGATAAAGAAACACAATTTTGTTTCTTACTAAACCAAGAGACTAAAGAACATCCAATGAAGTGACACGTTCCGCTCGTACTTTTTCGATCCGTCCGACTTCCTCCAAAATCAGCATCACTGTAGGAAACTAATTCAAAAGGATATTCTTTCGGATAAAATAGTCCGAAATCTTTGGTTTTAGTTAGATAACGAATAATGCGTTTAACTGCTCTCATATGTGATTCTTTGGGATTTGCTTGAAATCGAGCACATAAACAGACACTCATCATAATATCGGGGCGACTCGCTGTTAAATAAAGTAAAGAACCTATCATACTACGATATAACTTTTGATCAACACTTTTGCCATCTTCATCTCTATCGAGATGAACCGTTGTACTCATAGGAGTTGGTTTGGCAGCAGTATTTTCAAGACCAAAACGTTTGATTAAATTATAACAATATTTTTCTTGATTAATAAAAATTCCATTTTCAATTTGTTTAATTTGTAATCCAAGAAAATATGACAATTCTCCCATATGAGACATTTCAAATTCATTTGTCATTATGGTTGAAAATTCTTGACATAATTTTTCATTTGTCGAGCCGAAAATAATATCGTCAACATATATTTGAATTATTAAAATATCTTTATTAGTTTTCTTAATAAAAAGTGTTTGATCTACTTTACCGATTTCAAAACCAGATTCTAATAAATAACTTTTAAGACGATCATACCAAGCACGTGGTGCTTGTTTTAAACCGTATAACGCCTTTTTAAGTTTATATACATGATCCGGAAATTTTTCATGATTAAACAAAGGTGGTTGTTCAACAAAAACATTTTCTTTTATGAATCCATTTAAAAATGCACTTTTAACATCCATTTGATATAGTTTAAAATTATGAAAACATGCATAAGCTAATAATATTCGTATTGCTTCAAGTCGGGCGACTGGAGCAAACGTCTCTTCGTAATCAATACCTTCTTCTTGATTATATCCTTGTGCAACTAATCTAGCTTTATTCCTTGTTATATTTCCTAGTTCATCTGCTTTATTTTTGAAAACCCATTTAGTACCAATGACTGATTGATCACTAGGTCTAGGAACGAGTTCCCAAACTTCGTTTCGTTCGAATTGATTTAATTCTTCTTGCATGGCGAGTATCCAGTAGTCATCAGTTGAAGCTTCTTTTATATTCTTAGGTTCTATATTAGAAAGAAAAGCAACATGACCAGCTTGATTTAATTGATGTCTGGTTTTAACATTCGTATTAACTTCTCCAATTATATTTTGCACAGGATGATCTTTTAAAATTCTAGGTGGAGATTTTATTAAATTGGAAGTTACATTTGTATTGGTTTCATGAATATCAAGATTTTCATTTGTACTAATATTCTCATTCTGAGTAGATTCATCATCAGAATCAATAGTAATACTCGGATTTATATTT
The DNA here is from genome assembly GCA_030737815.1 of Allium fistulosum. NCBI lineage: Eukaryota > Viridiplantae > Streptophyta > Magnoliopsida > Asparagales > Amaryllidaceae > Allium > Allium fistulosum. The sequence goes on along the minus strand of CM060904.1, from coordinate 1,182,318,181 downwards.
TTAAAATTTTCGTTGAAAGAAACATGTAAACTTTCTTCAATAATTTGAGTTCGTTTATTATAAATTCGATAGGCCTTGCTTCGTTCCGAATATCCAACAAATATACCTTCATCGGATTTTGGATCGAATTTGCCTAGTTGATCTTTTGTATTTAAAATAAAACATTTGGAACCAAAAACTTTTAGATATGAAATATTTGGTTTTCTTCCATTTAGAAGTTCATATGGTGTATTTTTAGTTAATGGTCGAATAGAAACACGATTCAGTACGTAACAAGCAGTAGCTACAGCTTCTGCCCAAAATTGTTTCGATAAAGTTGTTCCATTTAGTAAAGTTCTTGCACATTCTTGTAACGTTCTATTTTTCCTTTCTACAACTCCATTTTGTTGTGGTGTTCTAGGAAAAGAGAAATTATGGTTAATACCCTATTTGTTACAAAATTGTTCAAAAACTTCATTTTCAAATTCGCCTCCATGATCACTTCTTATATTTTTAATTTTCAAAGTTTTAATATTTTGAATTCTTTTAACAAAAACTTTAAAATTATCAAAAGTATCACTTTTATTTTTCAAAAAGAAAATCCAAGTATATCTAGAGAAATCATCTACAATAACAAAAACATATCTATTATGATTAATAGATTGCACTTGAGTTGGACCAAAAAGATCCATGTGTAAAAGTTCAAGTGGTTGTTCTGTAGATATTACTTTCTTTGATTTAAAAGAAGATTTTGTTAATTTTCCTAATTTACATGCATCACAAAATATGTTAGTTTTGAATTTTATATCGGGTAACCCTTTAACTAATTTATTTTTAGCAAGTTTGTTGATGGTATTAAAATTTATGTGACAAAATCTTTTGTGCCAAAGGCAAGAATCATTCTCTTTAGCTACTAGACACAAATTTGAATCATTATTAACATTCATATTTAGGATATAAATATTTTTATCTCTATTTCCTTCGAAAATAATGTTGTGATTTTTATCAAAAATGTTACATTTATTTTCTGAAAAAGTTATATTAAAACCTTTGTCGCATAGTTGACTAATACTTAACAAATTATGTTTTAAATTTTTAACTAATAAAACATCAGTAATGAGAGGTAAATTAGATGTACCATTGCTATTGACATTGCCTTTGCCGATGATATACCCTTTTGAGTTATCTCCAAAGGTGACTGCTCCTCCATTTGAGTATATAATGTTTGATAACATTTCTTTGTTTCCAGTCATGTGTTTTGAGCAACCGCTATCTAAAATCCATTTTCCTCTCTTTTTATGTGGTACCTGCAAAAATTATAAAAAGTTGGTACCCAATCTTTTTAGGGTCCTAAGAGTTAGATCTTAGGAAGCCAAATCCATACGGGTTCAGAATTCCCTTTATAAACATAATTCTTGTTATTATGAACAGTTTCCATAAAACTTTTGATATGTTTATTCCTTATCAATGTATTATTGGTTTTTGGAATCCATATCTTAATAGTTTTAGTATTTGAATAAACTGTTTTCCTAATATCTTTCTTAATTTTATTATTAATTTTACTTTTAGCATAATTATTTTGTTTCTTAAATCCTAGTCCAGATTTATTGTTGGAAGTTTGAGAGTTTTCTAGTATACTAGAAAGATTTTCTCTTCCTTTATTGAAATTAGAAACATTTTTAGAAATATCATCAAATTTTATTTTAAGACTAGATTTTTCTAACTCTAAATCCTTAATTTTAGATATTAAATCATTATTTTCAAAAAGTAAAACATCATTTTTATTTTTCTGAATTTCTAGTTCCTCAGATATTGACGTAATTTGAGAAGATAAGTTAGAATTCGATTGTTGAGAGATTTCAAGTTCTTCTTCCAATATTACCTTCTCATCTTTTAACATATCTACTTCTAAAACTGTTCTATCTAACTTTCTTTGCAACTCCTTATTTTTCTTTTTAAGTTGTTTTGTTAAATTTACTAATTCAGAATTTATTTCAATTAAATCTTCAAAAGTAAAATCACTTACATCGTCTGACGAAGCCATGAAGCATACATTTGCTTGTTCATTATCACTTTCACTCTCTGATGAGGATGATGAGTCAGTGTCGTCCCAAGTGACTGAAAAAGCTTTTCATTTGTTTTTGTCTTTCTTGAAATTGTTCTTTTTACGATCTGGACAATCTTTCTTCATGTGTCCTTTCTTGTGACATTCATAACATTCCATTGTTGAAGATGATGGTTTGCTGCTATTAGAATTGTTGTTGGAATTATTTTTGTTTCCCTTGAATTTGTTTCTGTTGAATTTCAAAAACTTTTTGAAATTTTTAGCGATCATTGCCATATCTTCATTATCTGAGTCGGAATCATCTTTTTCTGCTTGGAATGCTACATTTTTCTTTTCTTGTGCTCCATTTCGTTTTGCCTGCAAATTTACTTCGTAGGACATTAAATTACCTATCAATTCTTCTGGTTTTAATGTTGACAAATCAGTTGCTTCTTCAATAGCTAGGACTTTTCGTTCCCATTCGTCCGTTAAAGAATTCAAGATTTTTGTAACAACATCAAAATCAGTAAACTTTTGTTCTAGAGACAATAGAGCATGATAAATATCCTGAAATCTAGAGTACATGTCATTTATAGATTCATTTGGCCTCATTTTAAAGTTTTCAAATTGATGTTTCAGCATAGAAATTTTGCTCAATTTAACTTTGTTCGTTCCTTCATGTGAAACTTTAAGAGTTCTCCAAATTTCATAGCCGGAAGTACACATACTACCTCTATTGAATTCATTTCTATCTAATGCACAAAATAAAATATTCATAGCCTTAGCATTTGATGTAGCATCTAGTTTTTGTGTGTTACTCCAAGTCGAGTATTCTCCAGTAGGAATTGTGTATTCCCTTTGTATAATATTCCAGATATCAAACCCACTTGATTGCATATAGATTCTCATTCTAGTTGACCAATAATTATAATTTATACCATTGAAAAGTGGAGGTCGTGAAGTCGATTGACCTTCTGTGAAACTAGAATTAGTGTGAGTGTTAACATCGTTAATTTGTGTGGTTGCCATATTACTAAAAATAAGTAAATATCAAATAACTTTGTGATGGTTATAAGATAACCTGGCTCTGATACCAAATGAAAGTGTACGTGTAGTACTAAGGATCGTGTAATATGGTATATTAATGCGGAAACTGGTAATAACAGTAAAGTAAAAATTAAAGTAAGCACACCAGGAATTTTTATACTGGTTCGAACTTCCCGTTCTATGTCCAGTCCCAGAATACCCTCTAGATTTAAACTAAACCCCTCACTTAACCCGGAGGAATAGGTATACGACACCTGAGCAGCCGAACAGGAATTTTTCCGCCTCAACAACCGAAGAGGACTTCAACTTAATACAAAATGTTTGTTGACGAATGTGTTCTAAATAACACTGATTGTCTTTTGATAGTACAACTTTCCTATAATCAAATCCTCAAGAATATGTATGTGTGTGAAGATTTAGAAGGAAGATAATCACGTAGAATCGAAGTATATGAATAAATTCAAGGATTCTAGTGATATTGAATAAGAGTGAATGCTTTTATTTGCAGAAATGAGAAGAGATTAGATTTCACAAATATAAACAAGAATCGGTTATTGTAGAAGTGAATTGAATATGTTTATATAGTTGTAGAAGAGTTGTAATCTTTCATGAATAGTTTTAGTCAACAGTAGTGTCCATACCTCTTGAAATAGAGGACATTACTCTTCATGAAAAGATCGCGTCTCTTCAGAAAACTAGCCGTTTTTCTCTGGTCGGTCGACCAGAAAAACTGGCCGGTCAGCTGAGTTGAAAAACGTATACAAAACAGAAAGTCACTGTGCATATGATACAGGGTCGGTCGACCGAGGATCCTGGTCGGTCGGCCGACCTGATGTTATATGCACAGTGAACATATTTTTTGATATAAAATGTTTTGTGTGCGTGTGTGATTATTTGAGGAATGATTTTAACATTGTTCTAAGACTCAAATAAAATAAAATATCCATACTAATCTCTGAATTGTAAGATTATCTTCTTTGTAGTGCACGGTATGCATTTATTCTCTTTTTGTCGCTTTCATATAGCATTCTCGTCGTATGATCTCTGAAGCTTGTGTCATGAATCAAAACTCATGAATCAACACTTCCTACTCCATTAAACACTAGCAAACAACACCCTCTTCCTTCCAATAGCTTGGTCGAGGCTTGAGATGAAGGTTGGCTGAAAGTATAGAGAAGAAGTCTTTGAGCTTTGACTTGAATTCTTAAAATTTAGATCCAAAAAATAGGTTATCTTCTATTTGATTTTAGGCCCTCTAAATCTTAAAATTTAGAAAAATTGTTAACTAAAAAGTTGTTGAAAATTCTTTTTTGTTGAATTACAGAAAAAGAATCATTTGAATCTAAGTGGTTTTGAGGGAGATATGATAGAATGTGTGACGACCGCCCAAGACCCCTGCACCGAATCTAGAGATAGTGCGCTGTAAAGTGTGCCAGGCGACCATGGACGATTGTCAGCGTAGATTAAAACAACATAATCTATCGTATTACTCACAGCGCATGGACAAAATACAATAGAACATATATATATAGTGAAGCTTTACAGAATAAAATGCCATCATATAAAACTTCATAATAGTTGAATACAAGCATCCAAATAGCCAATACATCAAGCCTCACTACATAAACACTCAGAGAATACAAAACAGCGGAACATCCAGTACATATAATAAGAAGATAATATGCAACCCTCCAGCTCGTCTTCGATATCAGCATCGTGAGAAGAGAACAGCACCTGTCACCTGCTACCTAGTCTGCCCGTCCCAAAAATGGACGAACAGCCCAAGGCAATAAGAATTAAAACATAAAGCCTTGAGTCAGACAACAGTCTTAGTTAGCAGTAAACTAACTAACAACATACCAAAAGAGTACAAAGGAAAAAGGAATAGGAATACAACCCTCCCACTCCAACCTCTTTCTACAGTGATAGCCCCCAGACACACACTAAATAGAAGCAAACATAGCAGAGCATACAATTTTTAAAGTAGAGTAATAATCATTCGAGTCAAGGGCGATGTTTTCCGAGTACCAAGGCCTAAATCAGATAAGCACCCAGAAAATACCGCTCTTGAGTGTGAATGACGATACAACCAAACATCCATGACTCTGGCTATCACTGTTATCGTTGCCTTGATATCACCGTTAATTGAATGACCGGCTCATTCTTTCAGCCGTCCGTCAAGGGCTAATGGAAACCCCGGTTCTAGACATAACTCCCGCACGTCATCATGACCCGTGCCTAGGACTATCTAATCTTCCCAGAGTACTTGACTATCAAACATTAGCCTTCAGGGACTATCTAATCTGCCCAACGTACTCTTGCTTTGAGCATGCTAGAACCTTCAACAACGATGAGATCTCAGCCTCCTAGTCATCCTCCTCGACGACTATTTCCATACTAGCTCAAGCGCCTCTCGAGCAACCATTATCCTCAACCCGAACCATATCACCGAGTTACCAACGTGCTTGGAATGATCCCGTCTGGATTAGACCAAGTCTTCATCACATGATGCCTCGCTTCATTACATCCTCGCAAAGCCTCATCTCAACATCACATCATCAAATCTATGCATAAGAGCTTCATCATCCCGCTACATATGCCACGAGCAGCTTTCCCAATTCAAGAGCCTTTCTCTTAGCTTTTGAATCACCTTTGGTCTAAATCAAACCATCAATCATCTAATTCATAGCAATCAATCAAATCAAACATTAATCCAAGCAATCAAACATTCGAATATGATCTAAGTAGACAATTATAACAATAATGGCATTTTCGTAATTAAAGAGTTGAAAGTCTAACAAGCATGAAAACATGAACAATATCTCTACAAACTTGATGAATGAACTTGCATAGGTTAACATATGATAAAATGGATGTAACATCATCATGAACAATGGATCTATATGGATCTACACTTAGGATGAAGAAAATGCATGGAAATCACTATTTTAACACCAAATCAAGCCAACAATCCGATCTACTCCTTTGGATCCGTGTGAGAGATAATCACCACTCACCAAATCACCTAAACAACCTCAAATCAACACGCTTCAGATCTGGACAGTGAAGGATCAAGCTTGATCTATCACGAATCCGCTTCAAACGAAGAAATCTCGCTTCAAAGGATGAAGATCTTCAACTTTAGCTCTTGGATCTTCGATCTTGATCTTCGATTTGGATGAAAGGAAGCACTAGATTAGAGTGGCGAAAAGAAGTGAAGAAGTGTAGAAGTCGAGCTCTCAAAATGGCAGCACTTCGTCGCTTCGAAATCCGGATTCCAAAAATGAAGCCAACCCCCTCTATTTATAGCTGAAATCACCCCTAGGTCGCTCGGAGTTAGGTCGTACACGACCTATGGAGCCACGACCTACGACCTATAACCCCTTACCGACCTAAAGACTTCGACTTAACAGAACTCCGCAACCTACGACTTAACAGGTAGGCTACGATCTAACTAGCTAATGGCCTAACGACCTAACCCTTCAGCGCATCCAAGCACCCAGCGACCTACCAAAGCTCTACATCTTACGACCTAACGAGGTTACGACCTATGACTTAGCGACTTAACCAAAGGTGCGACCTAACAGTGCTACGACTTAACACTTAAACACATCGGCGACCTAACGCTTAAGCGCTTACGCGACCTAACAAACCAACGACTTAAAGCAATGCGCGACTTAACTATGCGCGACCTAATACTAAGCCAAAACCCAGCGACCTAACAACTCACTCGACCTACGACTTAGCAAACCCGCGACCTAACTCTCACGCGACCTACCAACCTATGCGACCTAACAACTTATGCGACCTAACACCTTAGGTCGCCTAACAACCTAACTACGCTAACAAGCTATCCACTAGGTCGCTAAATACTGGGTTGTTAACTTGCTAACCCTTAGGTCGCTAACCCTATAGGTCGCGAACTACTATAGGTCGCTAACTACTAGTTCCTTAGGTCGCTGCCTTCATAGCTCCTTCGTCCTATAGGTCGCTCCAATACTTAGGTCGTTCACTCGACCTATCCTACCTCACGACCTATCCCACACTCCTTAGGTCGCTCCAACGACCTAACACAAAACTCCTAGGTCGCTCACTGCTTAACCCCTAGGTCGTTAACTCCACTAGGTCTGCCATTCCTTAAGTCGTCACTCGACCTAAGCCACTCACGACTTACTTCCTACACGACCTAAGCTTCCAACGTTCTAACTCTTAGGTCGTCCAATCTATAAGTCAGTCACGACTTATCACTTAGGTCGTTTACGACCTAGGACTTGAACAAATTATACCTAAAATCTGAAATGACTTAAAATGCTGAAAATTCCAGATTTTGACGAACTTGTCGATCCGTAAAAATACGGGTCGTTATATTCTCTCTCCCTTAGGAATTTCGCCCCCGAAATTCCAAGCAAACAAAGCAATCAAAGACTATTCTGTACGCCTATCATCCATAGCAATCAACAAACCAGGCGTCCAATTCTAGCTTAGCGTACAGAATTCTAAAACTAAAACAAGTTACAATTTCATTAGATGACACGACACCTTAGGGCCATACCTTGAAGAGTTCAGGATGAGCTGCTTTCATCCTCTCTTCCACCTCCCACGTACAGTCGTTATCATCATCACTCCATTGTACCTTGAGTAACTTAACTACCTTCCTCCTAAGCTGTTTCGTGTCGGTTTCAACAACACGAAGCGGCTTACGAGGTCTTCTATCGACTGGATCAACTTCGAAATCTTCACAGCTATCAGCAGAAACCACCGTACTCGAGTCGTGCACATACTTCCGTAGATATGATACATGAAAAACATTGTGCACACTCGACATCTTCTCTGGTAACTCCATTCTATAGGCGAGCTTTCCAATTCGGTCGATGATCGGGAATGGTCCAAAAAATCTTGGAGTCAATTTTCCTTTCTTCCCGAATCGGATAACATTCTTCAATGGAGAAATCTTCACAAAAACCATATCACCTACGTCGAATTCCAAATCTTTTCGACGCTTATCGGCATAACTTTTCTGACGATCTTGGGCTGCCTTCATTCGTTGCCGAATGATCTCTATGCAATCCGAAGTCTGTCGAATCATCTCTGGCCTAAGTAACGGCTTTTCTCCAGTTTCCAACCAACATGTCGGAGAGTTACACGGTCTTCCATACAATGCCTCATACGGTGCCATACCAATGCTTGACGGGTAACTGTTGTTGTACGCGAACTCCACCAAATGAAGGTGATCTTCCCATGATCCTCCGAAGTCGAAAACACATGCTCTAAGAAGATCTTCCAAAACTCGGTTGACTCTCTCGGTCTGACCATCTGTTTGAGGGTGATAAGCTGTACTCAAACACAACTCGGTTCCCAAAACTTCCTGGAAGCTCTTCCAAAATCCACTGGTGAACAATGGGTCACGATTGCTCACTATACTCTTCGGAATACCATGGAATCGAACTATCCACTTAACGTACAACTCAGCCAACTTTGATGCAGTCCTAGTCGATCGAACAGGAATAAATCGTGCACTCTTACTCAGACGATCTACAATGACCCAAATCCCTTCATTTCCCGTTCTGGTTCTAGGCAATCCATCAATAAAATCCATCGATACCTGCTCCCACTTCCATGTAGGAACTTCTAATGGCTGTAGTAATCCACTTGGCTTCTTTTGTTCGGCTTTTACCAACTGGCAGTTCATACATTTGGAAATAAAATTTCCAACATCCTTCTTCATACCTTCCCAGTAGTAGGTTCTCTTCATATCCCGATACATCTTATTTCCACCTGGATGAATTGTCAACTTCGAGTGATGACTTTCCTTCAGAACTTCACTCCTCAATTCATCTATATCGGGAACAACTAGTCGTCCTTGCTTCCGAAGCCAACCCTCTCGATCGACCTTAAATCCTTTACCCTTTTCTGGATCCAATCCAGATTCCAAATCACAGATAATCTTGACAATCTTATCATCTCGCTTTTGACTCTCGCCAATCCTTTCCACAAGAGTCGGTCTTATTGATAAGTTTGCCAACATCTCAGGTTCCAATTCGCATCTAGGCCTGAAGTCAAATCCAGCTAAATACTCGAGATTCTTCCATTCTGAAAACATGGCTCCCAATCCTGCATGTCTTCGACTTAACGCATATGCCACTGCGTTACCTTTTCCCGGAGTATAAGCTATACCAAAATCATATGATGCCAAAAACTCTAGCCAACGTTGCTGCCGAAGATTCAAATCTTTTTGGGAGAAAAGATACTTCAACGACTTGTGATCCGTAAACAACTCGAATCGAACTCCCAATAGATAATGTCTCCACATCTTTAGAGCAAAAACAATCGCCGCCAACTCCAAATCATGAGTTGGATAATTCCTTTCATGCGGCTTCAGTTGTCGACTGGCATACGCAATAACTTTATCTCTCTACATTAGTACTGCTCCAAGTCCAGTACCACATGCGTCGGTGTAAATCACCATCTCATCATTCCCACTAGGAATAGTCAAAACAGGAGCACTCGTCAATCTTTCTTTCAGGATTCCGAAAGCTTGCTCACACTTAGCATCCCAACTGAACACTTGGTTCTTTTTCGTCAATCCTGTTAACGGTGCAGCTACCTTGGAGAAGTCTTTGATAAACCGTCGATAATATCCTACTAATCCAAGAAAACTTCTCACATCAGATGCATTCTTAGGTCTAACCCAATCCTGGATTGCTGCCACCTTAGCGGGATCAACCGCTATTCCATTTCTAGAAATCACATGGCCTAAGAACCTCACTTCACTCTTCCAGAAGTGACACTTCGAAAACTTAGCCTTCAGCTGATGTTTCCGCAAGATTTCCAAAACAATACGCAAGTGCGTCTTGTGCTCTTCTTCCGTTCTGGAATAAATCAGAATATCATCCACGAACACAAGTACGAACTTGTTCAACTGATCTCTGAACACTCTATTCATAAGATCCACAAAATATGCTGGTGCGTTAGTCAATCCAAACGGCATTACCAGCCACTCAAAGAAACCGGATGGTGTTCGAAAAGCAGTCTTCGGCACACTATCCTTAGCTACTCTCAACTGGTGAAATCCCGTTGCCAAATCCATCTGAGAAAATACCTTGGCTTTGTGAAGCTGATCAAACAAGTCATCTATCCTCGGCAATGGATACTTGTTCTTCTTAGTCACCTTATTCAGCTCACAATAATCCACACACAATCTCAACGATCCATCTGCCTTGGTTGCGAACACAACTGGTGCACCCCACTCGGACACACTACGCCGAATGAACCCTTTCTGAAAAAGGTCATCAACTTGCACCCTCAACTCTTGCTGTTCCCTAGGTGCCATCCGCCTAAGAGGCATCACAACAGGTCTGGCTCCTTCAACTAGATCTATACGAAACTCGATCTCTCTATGCGGCGGCAACCCTTTGACTTCGTCAAAGACATCCTCGAATCCATTAGCGATCGGCACTGATGACAGTCCATCCCGTGGAACAACCAGCGAATACATGAAGCTCATGAAGACGCCTTCTTCATGCTTACATCGTATCACCACCTTTCGCCCCTCCACATTCTCGACTGTCACTTCCAACCTCTCGCAATCAACCTTTGCCGCATACCTCCTAAGCCAGTCCATACCCAAAATAATTCCAAACCCCGCAAAGTTCAGAACAAAACAATCACAAACAAAAGAGCAACCATGACTCGACACAATCAGACCACGGCATAACATATACAAACAAGACGAACCCCCAACTGGATTAGTCACAACCAATGGCCTATCAACAATATCCGGTTCCAAACCTAACCGGCCTACGAGTTTACTACAAACAAACGAATGCGACGCTCCAGTATCAAACAGAACTCTAACTGGAACACCACATAGGAAAAGAGTACCTTGAACCTCCACACTCTTTCCCTTCTCTTTAGCGGTAGGAGCTTTTGAAGACGACGGAACAGCTCCCACAGCATAAGCTTGCACAATCAGCCTGTCCCTCCTCGGTTCGGGACAGTTCTTCCTGAAATGCCCCGGCTTGTCACAGTTGTGGCACTTCGCCGGCGCTTTCTGATTCTTGCAATCCCTGGAGAGATGGCCTTTCTGCTGACAGTTGTAGCAGGTCACTTCGCCCTTCGGCTTCTTCTGGCCATCCTTACCCTTCTGCTGCTGCTGCTTCCTCTTCTTGTTTCCACCCTGCTAGGGTTTAGACTCTTCCCTGGTCACAGCAACAACAGATCCTTCCTTAGGAAACAGATTCTCGTGTCTGAGAGCTTCCTCCACAAGCTTCCTAAATGAATCGTCCAAATGATCCATCAGTCTTGGAGCCTGAACTTGATCTCCAACATCTACCGATGGCCCCGGGGCTGACATCCTTCTCATGATCGAAGTCATCATGGTTTCGAACATAGCAACATAATCAGCAGCCCCTTCAGTAGCACGGCCTTCCCTAGCAGCTGGTCTCCCTCTTCGACTCATTCTCAATATCTACAAAAAGGAATGATTAGCATACCGAGAGAAACAACTGCACAAAGGACTAACTTACTTTTAAGCTACTATATTATATATAGTAATCATCCATCAAATTACAATTACGTCTCTCATACGTAGTTACGACAGCGAGCGTTGGGTAAAATCGATTAACCAATGCTCTGATACCAAATGTGACGACCGCCCATGACCCCTGCACCGAATCTAGAGATAGTGCGCTGTAAAGTGTGCCAGGCGACCATGGACGATTGTCAGGGTAGATTAAAACAACAGAATCTATCGTATTACTCACAGCGCATGGACAAAATACAATAGAACATATATATATATATAGTGAAGCTTTACAAAATAAAATGCCATCATATAAAACTTCATAATAGTTGAATACAAGCATCCAAATAGCCAATACATCAAGCCTCACTACATAAACACTCAGAGAATACAAAACAGCGGAACATCCAGTACATATAATAAGAAGATAATATGCAACCCTCCAGCTCGTCTTCGATATCAGCATCGTGAGAAGAGAACAGCACCTGTCACCTGCTACCTAGTCTGCCCGTCCCAAAAATGGACGAACAGCCCAAGGCAATAAGAATTAAAACATAAAGCCTTGAGTCAGACAACAGTCTTAGTGAACAGTAAACTAACTAACAACATACCAAAAGAGTACAAAGGAAAAAGGAATAGGAATACAACCCTCCCACTCCAACCTCTTTCTACAGTGATAGCCCCCAGACACACACTAAATAGAAGCAAACATAGCAGAGCATACAATTTTTAAAGTAGAGTAATAATCATTCGAGTCAAGGGCGATGTTTTCCGAGTACCAAGGCCTAAATCAGATAAGCACCCAGAAAATACCGCTCTTGAGTCTGAATGACGATACAACCAAACATCCATGACTCTGGCTATCACTGTTATCGTTGCCTTGATATCACCGTTAATTGAATGACCGGCTCATTCTTTCAGCCGTCCGTCAAGGGCTAATGGAAACCCCGGTTCTAGACATAACTCCCGCACGTCATCATGACCCGTGCCTAGGACTATCTAATCTGCCCAGAGTACTTGACTATCAAACATTAGTCATCAAGGACTATCTAATCTGCCCAACATACTCTTGCTTTGAGCATGCTATAACCTTCAACAACGATGAGATCTCAGCCTCCTAGTCATCCTCCTCGACGACTATTTCCATACTAGCTCAAGCGCCTCTCGAGCAACCATTATCCTCAACCCGAACCATATCACCGAGTTACCAACGTGCTTTGAATGATCCCGTCTGGATTAGACCAAGTCTTCATCACATAATGCCTCGCTTCATTACATCCTCGCAAAGCCTCATCTCAACATCACATCATCAAATCTATGCATAAGAGCTTCATCATCCCGTTACATATGCCACGAGCAGCTTTCCCAATTCAAGAGCCTTTCTGTTAGCTTTTGAATCACCTTTGGTCTAAATCAAACCATCAATCATCTAATTCATAGCAATCAATCAAATCAAACATTAATCCAAGCAATCAAACATTCGAATATGATCTAAGTAGACAATTATAACAATAATGGCATTTTCGTAATTAAAGAGTTGAAAGTCTAACAAGCATGAAAACATGAACAATATCTCTACAAACTTGATGAATGAACTTGCATAGGTTAACATATGATAAAATGGATGTAACATCATCATGAACAATGGATCTATATGGATCTACACTTAGGATGAAGAAAATGCATGGAAATCACTATTTTAACACCAAATCAAGCCAACAATCCGATCTACTCCTTTGGATCCGTGTGAGAGATAATCACCACTCACCAAATCACCTAAACAACCTCAAATCAACACGCTTCAGATCTGGACAGCGAAGGATCAAGCTTGATCTATCACGAATCCGCTTCAAACGAAGAAATCTCGCTTCAAAGGATGAAGATCTTCAACTTTAGCTCTTGGATCTTCGATCTTGATCTTCGATTTGGATGAAAGGAAGCACTAGATTAGAGTGGAGAAAAGAAGTGAATAAGTGTAGAAGTCGAGCTCTCAAAATGGCAGCACTTCGTCGCTTCGAAATCCGGATTCCAAAAATGAAGCCAACCCCCTCTATTTATAGCTGAAATCACCCCTAGGTCGCTCGGAGTTAGGTCGTACACGACCTATGGAACCACGACCTACGACCTATAACCCCTGACCAACCTAAAGACTTCGACTTAACAGAACTCCGCAACCTACGACTTAACAGGTAGGCTACGATCTAACTAGCTAATGGCCTAACGACCTAACCCTTCAGCGCATCCAAGCACCCAACGACCTACCAAAGCTCTACATCTTACGACCTAACGAGGTTACGACCTATGACTTAGCGACTTAACCAAAGGTGCGACCTAACAGTGCTACGACTTAACACTTAAACACATCGGCGACCTAACGCTTAAGCGCTTACGCGACCTAACAAACCAACGACTTAAAGCAATGCGCGACTTAACTATGCGCGACCTAATACTAAGCCAAAACCCAGCGACCTAACAACTCACTCGACCTACGACTTAGCAAACCCGCGACCTAACTCTCACGCGACCTACCAACCTATGCGACCTAACAACTTATGCGACCTAACACCTTAGGTCGCCTAACAACCTAACTACGCTAACAAGCTATCCACTAGGTCGCTAAATACTGGGTTGTTAACTTGCTAACCCTTAGGTCGCTAACCCTATAGGTCGCGAACTACTATAGGTCGCTAACTACTAGTTCCTTAGGTCGCTGCCTTCATAGCTCCTTCGTCCTATAGGTCGCTCCAATACTTAGGTCGTTCACTCGACCTATCCTACCTCACGACCTATCCCACACTCCTTAGGTCGCTCCAACGACCTAACACAAAACTCCTAGGTCGCTCACTGCTTAACCCCTAGGTCGTTAACTCCACTAGGTCTGCCATTCCTTAAGTCGTCACTCGACCTAAGCCACTCACGACTTACTTCCTACACGACCTAAGCTTCCAACGTTCTAACTCTTAGGTCGTCCAATCTATAAGTCAGTCACGACTTATCACTTAGGTCGTTTACGACCTAGGACTTGAACAAATTATACCTAAAATCTGAAATGACTTAAAATGCTGAAAATTCCAGATTTTGACGAACTTGTCAATCCGTAAAAATACGGGTCGTTACAGAATGAAGAAGAGGTATTGTCGGATTGACAAAAATGAAGCCCAAAAATGCACTTCAAAGAATTGAGTTTCAGATATAGCAAACCTCAAAACCAGAAAATGTGAACAACATAAAAGTTGTAGCCACTGGAATTTCATATGATTTGAAAAAAAATTCTTAATTTGGATCAGTTATGATCAAAACACAATGGGCTATTCTCTGTCTTAAAAACTGGGCCAGAGAATGCACTGGGAAAAAGTTGATTTTTGACATGGTTATGTTTACAATGAGACAAAGTGGTTAACATGAAAGTTATAGCCACTGGAAAAGTACATGATTTGAAAAAAAGAATTTTTCATTTTACTTCTATTTTGAAGAAGTTATGACCGTGAGAAGAAGAGGTAAAATATGGAGAAAAGATGAGTTTGATTAGAAGATAATGAACATTGAATTCTTTTTGAATATTTTATAAATATTTTGACATTATTTCTTTCTAATTTTTTCCTACGGCTTGGAAGCCATTAAAGAGGAGAGGAAAAAGTTGAAGAAGCTTGAGAAAAGAAGAAGAAGAATTGTTAATGAAAGTGAAGAAGGAGGTGGATATTTATAGAAAAACAAAGAAGTGGTAAATTTACCAAAATAGCCTCTTAGTTCTTACTTTATGTCTTAATCACTTAAAGATTAATTAAAGAATATCATAATTATATTGGCTTTGATGTTTACTTTTTCTTACTTTTGTTAATCCTTAAAGAAATCATAATTATATTGGCTTTGATTTGACATTCAAGAATTTCCTAATCTTATTTAGTAAAAGTAAACATGTTTAGTTATTAAAATGTGTAATATATATGTTAAAACATGTTAACAAAGGTGCAACAACATTGCGGCAACTTATTTTGAACAAATCGTTGAATCTCGACAAAACGTTTTCCGATCACATTTTGACGTTTTTGTTAAACTATTTATTCATGTAAACCAAACTTCAAAATAAATTTCTTATTATCTTTAAATAATTAAAACAAGCATATTTTACTTAAAAAATAATATAAAACAATATCCAAATCTTTTTGTAAAAATACGACATCGATATATCGGTATGCGATGAAATTTGTCAACTTTTATAAACAAGTTTTATATATTTATCGAACCATTATAAATTAAATTACTATTATTTTCAAATGAGTTTGATATGGATTATATATTTTTAAAAAGAATTATTTATTCTTTAAAACAAATTTCTCGAATATTTATCCTACTTTGTCGAAATCCGACTTTTTTCAATTTTACAATGGAAATCCAAAATCTTTATTCAATATCAAAAATAAGTTTACCATTCTTATTTATCATATAAAACATGTTTGTTTAAATTTGAAAATTCAACATTTGAATATTTAAATAAATTAAATATTCCATTTTCAAAGTGGAAAAATTATGGTTCGTTACATTCTCCCCTACTTAAAAGAATTTCATCCCCAAAATTACCATGAACCTAAACCCACAATATTATACTTAAATCATTATTTTACAAGCTTAAATCCATAAGATGTACCCTAATAATCCATATAAAATATCTGATTTGATCTTATATTCGAATCCACAACTTTTTTTTATCCGAACTAGTATCCAACCCCCGATCCTCTAGTGCACACTCTGATCAAGCTTCTAGATCAGATACACATGCTTTTCTTGCATAGCTCTCAACTATGATAGAAAACTTGAGTAACTAACCACAAACCATCATCAATGCTTGCCGTTCAAGAAATTGAGTGATAAATCCTTTTCCGGATCGGTGTAAACACCTCAAAGTTCCGTACTTGGATATTAGATCAAAATTTGTGTGACGAAATGATTTACATATAAATTATGTATTTATTCCTATTGGTTTTTCTCAGTTATACCAAGTTCTCTTTATTCACATCTTTTATTTTTCACATACATTTTTTTGGTATATTTTGTTTAATACTAATATTGTTTACGAATCATTTTGTAAAACTATTACTTAAGTTTATTATATCTTATGAACACAACTATGTAAATCCATCACTTTTAAAACATAAGTCCAAATCCTTAATTAATGCTAGAATTCATTAATAAAACATTTTCCAGGTTATAATTTTCTTTTTAAAGAGTCATTATTTTACTTAAGTGTATAAATAGTTCATGACTTAAATCTATTTTTGTATATACCCTTTTAAATTTTAATAGTATATATACACATCCTAAATTCTCGATCGGTTTTATATCCGGCTGAATTATAGATTTAAAATTTGTTGTAGGTTACTATCATTTCAAATTCATAACTATAAAATTTATATCTGATTTAATGCTATTATAAATTTCTCCACTTTTAAATCCTTTTTATTTATAATCACATTTATAAATTATACTTATCCAATTTCATTTACTCAAAACATTTCACAATTGTTTACCTTTTACCAAAAGTTTTTATAAATTCCTTAGCTTTGAGTTTGGTGTGATTCAAAAACTTTGGACTATCCAAAATCGTTGAGAATCCTATTTTATCTTATCAATTAGCGATTCCAAATTTATCTTTGGTTTAAGTACTTTTATAAATATTACTAATCAATTTATCAATTAGTGATTCACGTTATCTCTTAAACTTTAGAAAATTATATAGATCGAGTAACTCCAAAAAATTATACCAAGGAGTTTGGTACTACCAATATTATCATATATCCTCTTAACAAGAAGAGTAATACTTAAGAGAAGTGTTTACCACCAGAACACATCTCCTGCCCATTTTTTGATTATTTTAGAGCCATTCGAACTAGTTATCATAAAATATCTCTTTTTATTTGAAATAATACCCTTTTTAAATTCCTTTAGAGATTACTTTTGTTTATAAAACCTATTTTATAAATTCTTTTTATAAATTCCTCAAATAGTGTTTTAATAGCTATATTCCTCAAAACGACTTTTATATCATTTAGAAATTCATCTTTTCAACTTAAATCTCTTTTAAAAACATTTTAAAAGATTTTTAGAATTTATTTCATATTTTTAAAACATTTAAAATATCAATTTTAAATTTTGGTCACTTTACTGCAAAAACGCGTTTTTTCTGGAAAATTATTTTGGACATATAATCTTGATTTTCTTTATTTATTTCTTTAAACATATTTAAACGTTTATAAAACATTTCTAAATCATTTTTAAACTATTTCCAAAAGGTTTAAGCATTCCATATACACCATTTTATTTTCAGAAGGAAAGTGATTTCCTTTATGCTTATCGACGTGTATAAATGTGACTTGGTAAAACAATTTAACAATCATATAAAACAATCAATACTTGATGATCAAAGCATATATAAGCATCCATAGCAATCATAACACAACATCAAACATGTATATATATAAATATAGATGTTAAATAGAGTTTCTCACCATAAACCAAAGCGATAAACTTCCTACCAACATTCTAATCAACCAACACTTCACTAACTACTTCCTACTCCATTAAACACTAGCAAACAACACCCGCTTCCTTCCAATAGCTTGGCCGAGGCTTGAGATGGAGGTTGGCCGAAAGTATAGAGAAGAAGTCTTTGAGCTTTGACTTGAATTCTTAAAATTTAGATCCAAAAAATAGGTTATGTTCTATTTGATTTTAGGCCCTCTAAATCTTAAAATTTAGAAAAATTGTTAACTAAAAAGTTTTTGAAAATTCTTTTTTGTTGAATTACAGAAAAAGAATCATTTGAATCTAAGTGGTTTTGAGGGAGATATGATAGAATGAAGAAGAGGTATTGTCGGATTGACAAAAATGAAGCCCGAAAATGCACTTCAAAGAATTGAGTTTCAGGTATAGCAAACCTCATAACCGAAAAATGTGAACAACATAAAAGTTGTAGCCACTGGAATTTCATATGATTTGAAAAAAATTTCTTAATTTGGATCAGTTATGATCAAAACACAATGGGCTATTCTCTGTCTTAAAAACTAGGCCAGAGAATGCACTGGGAAAAAGTGGATTTTTGACATGGTTATGTTTACAATAAGACAAAGTGGTTAAAGTGAAAGTTGTAGCCACTGAAAAAGTACATGATTTGAAAAAAAGAATTTTTCATTTTACTTCTATTTTGAAGAAGTTATGACCGTGAGAAGAAGAGGTAAAATATGGAGAAAAGATGAGTTTGATTAGAATATAATGAACATTGATTTCTTTTTGAATATTTTATAAATATTTTGACATTATTTCTTTCTAATTTTTTCCTACGGCTTGGAAGCCATTAAAGAGGAGAGGAAAAAGTTGAAGAAGCTTGAGAAAAGAAGAAGAAGAATTGTTAATGAAAGTGAAGAAGGAGGTGGATATTTATAGAAAAACAAAGAAGTGGTAAATTTACCAAAATAGCCTCTTAGTTCTTACTTTATGTCTTAATCACTTAAAGATTAATTAAAGAATATCATAATTATATTGGCTTTTGATTTGATGTGATTTGATGTTTACTTTTTCTTACTTTTGTTAATTCTCAAAGAATATCATAATTATATTGGCTTTGATTTGACATTCTAGAATTTCCTAATCTTATTTAGTAAAAGTAAACATGTTTAGTTATTAAAATCTGTAATATATATGTTAAAACATGTTAACAAAGGTGCAACAACGTTGCGGCAACTTATTTTGAACAAATCGTTGATTCTCGACAAAACGTTTTCCGGTCACATTTTGACGTTTTTGTTAAACTATTTATTCATGTAAACCAAACTTCAAAATAAATTTCTTATTATCTTTAAATAATTAAAAAATTCATATTTTACTTATAAAATAATATAAAACAATATCCAAATCTTTTTGTAAAAATACGACATCGATATATCGGTATGCGATGAAATTTGTCAACTTTTATAAACCAAGTTTTATATATTTATCGAACCATTATAAATTAAATTACTATTATTGTCAAATGAATTTGATATGGATTATATATTTTTAAAAATAATTATTTATTCTTTAAAACAAATTTCTCGAATATTTATCCTACTTTGTCGGAATCCGACTTTTGTCAATTTTACAATGGAAATCCAAAATCTTTATTCAATATCAAAAATAAGTTTACCATTCTTATTTATCATATAAAACAAGTTTTTTTAAGTTTGAAAATTCTACATTTGAATATTTAAATAAATTAAATATTCCATTTTCAAAGTGGAAAAATTATGGTTCGTTACATTCTCCCCTACTTAAAAGAATTTCGTCCCCAAAATTACCATGAACCTAAATCCACAATATTTTACTTAAATCATTATTTTACAAACTTAAATCCATAAGATGTACCCTAATCATCCATATAAAATATCTGATTTGATCTTATCTTCGAATCCATAACTTTTTTTTCCGAACTAGTATCCAACCCCCGATCCTATAGTGCGGACTCTGATCAAGCTTCTAGATCAGATACACTTGCTTTTCTTGCATAGCTCGCAACTATGATAGAAAACTCGAGTAACTAACCACAAACCATCATCAATGCTTGCCGTTCAAGAAATTGAGTGATAAATCCTTTTCAGGATCGGTGTAAACACCTCAAAGTTCCGTACTTGAATATTAGATCAAAATTTATGTGACGAAATGATTTACATATAAATTATGTATTTATTCCTATTGGTTTTTCTCAGTTATACCAAGTTCTCTTTATTCACATCTTTTATTTTTCACATACATTTTTTTAGTATATTTTCTTTAATACTAATATTGTTTACGAATCATTTTGTAAAACTATTACTTAAGTTTATTATATCTTATGAACACAACTATGTAAATCCATCACTTTTAAAACGTAAGTCCAAATTCTTAATTAATGCTAGAATTCATTAATAAAACATTTTCCAGGTTATAATTTCCTTTTTAAAGAGTCATTATTTTACTTAAGTGTATAAATAGTTCATGACTTAAATCTATTTTTGCATATACCCTTTTAAATTTTAATAGTATATATACACATCCTACATTCTCGATCGGTTTTATATCCGGCTAAATTATAGATTTAAAATTTGTTGTAGGTTACTATCATTTCAAATTCATAACTATAAAATTTATTTCTGATTTAATGCTATTATACATTTCTCCACTTTAAATCCTTTTTATTTATAATCACATTTATAAATTATACTTATCCAATTTGATTTACTCAAAACATTTCACAATTGTTTACCTTTTACCAAAAGTTTTTATAAATTCCTTAGCTTTGAGTTTGGTGTGATTAAAAAATTTCGACTATCCAAAATCGTTGAGAATCCCGTTTTATCTTATCAATTAGCGATTCCAAATTTATCTTTGGTTTAAGTATTTTTATAAATATTACTAATCAATTTATCAATTAGTGATTCACGTTATCTCTTAAACTTTAGAAAATTATATAGATCGAGTAACTCCAAAAAATTATACCAAGGAGTTTGGTACTACCAATATTATCATATATCCTCTTAACAAGAAGAGTAATACTTAAGAGAAGTGTTTACCACCAGGACACATCTCCTGCCCATTTTTAGATTATTTTAGAGCCATTCGAACTAGTTATCATAAAATATCTATTTTTAGTTGAAATAATACCCTTTTTAAAATCCTTTAGAGATTACTTTTGTTTATAAAACCTATTTTATAAATTCCTCAAATAGTGTTTTAAAACCTATATTCCTCAGAACGACTTTTATATCATTTAGAAATCCATCTTTTCAACTTAAATCTCTTTTAAAAACATTTTAAAATATTTTTAGAATTTATTTCATATTTTTAAAACATTTAAAATATCAATTTTAAATTTTGGTCACTTTACTACAAAAACGTGATTTTTTTGGAAAATTATTTTGGAAATATAATCTTGATTTTCTTTCTTTATTTCTTTAAACATATTTAAACGTTTATAAAACATTTCAAAATCATTTTTAAACTATTTCCAAAAGGTTTAAGCATTCCATATACACCATTTTATTTTCAAAAGGAAAGTGATTTCCTTTATGCTTATCGACGTGTATAAATGTGACTTGGTAAAACAATTTAACAATCATATAAAACAATCAATACTTGATGATCAAAGCATATATAAGCATCCATAGCAATCATAACACAACATGAAACATGTATATATATAAATATAGATGTTAAATAGAGTTTCTCACCATAAACCAAAGCGATAAACTTCCTACCAACATTCTAATCAACCAAAACTTCACTAACTACTTCCTACTCCATTAAACACTAGCAAACAACACCCTCTTCCTTCCAATAGCTTGGCTGAGGCTTGAGATGGAGGTTGGCCGAAAGTATAGAGAAGAAGTCTTTGAGCTTTGACTTGAATTCTTAAAATTTAGATCCAAAAAATAGGTTATCTTCTATTTGATTTTAGGCCCTCTAAATCTTAAAATTTAGAAAAATTGTTAACTGAAAATTGTTGAAAATTCTTTTTTGTTGAATTACAGAAAAAGAATCATTTGAATCTAAGTGGTTTTTGAGGGAGATATGATAGAATGAAGAAGAGGTATTGTCGGATTGACAAAAATGAAGCCCGAAAATGCACTTCAAAGAATTGAGTTTTAGGTATAGCAAACCTCAAAACCGGAAAATGTGAACAACATAAAAGTTGTAGCCACTGGAATTTCATATGATTTGAAAAAAAATTCTTAATTTGGATCAGTTATGATCAAAACACAATGGGCTATTCTCTGTCTTAAAAACTGGGCCAGAGAATGCACTGGGAAAAAGTGGATTTTTGACATGGTTATGTTTATAATGAGACAAAGTGGTTAAAATGAAAGTTGTAGCCACTGGAAAAGTACATGATTTGAAAAAAAGAATTTTTCATTTTACTTCTATTTTGAAGAAGTTATGACCGTGAGAAGAAGAGGTAAAATATGGAGAAAAGATGAGTTTGATTAGAAGATAATGTACATTGATTTCTTTTTGAATATTTTATAAATATTTTGACATTATTTCTTTCTAATTATTTCCTACGGCTTGGAAACCATTAAAGAGGAGAGGAAAAAGGTGAAGAAGCTTGAGAAAAGAAGAAGAAGAATTGTTAATGAAAGTGAAGAAGGAGGTGGATATTTATAGAAAAACAAAGAAGTGGTAATTTACCAAAATAGCCTCTTACTTCTTACTTTATGTCTTAATCACTTAAAGATTAATTAAAGAATATCATAATTATATTGGCTTTGATTTGATGTGATTTGATGTTTACTTTTTCTTACTTTTGTTAATCCTTAAAGAATATCATAATTATATTGGATTTGATTTGACATTCTAGAATTTCCTAATCTTATTTAGTAAAAGTAAACATGTTTAGTTATTAAAATGTGTAATATATATGTTAAAATATGTTAACAAAGGTGCAACAACGTTGCGGCAACTTATTTTGAACAAATCTTTGATTCTCGACAAAACGTTTTCCGATCACATTTTGACGTTTTTGTTAAACTATTTATTCATGTAAGCCAAACTTCAAAATAAATTTCTTATTATCTTTAAATAATTAAAACAAGCATATTTTGCTTGTAAAATAATATAAAACAATATCCAAATCTTTTTGTAAAAATACGACATCGATATATCGTTATGCGATGAAATTTGTCAACTTTTATAAACAAGTTTTATATATTTATCGAACCATTATAAATTAAATTACTATTATTGTCAAATGAGTTTGATATGGATTATATATTTTAAAAAGAATTATTTATTCTTTAAAAAAAATTCTCGAATATTTATCCTACTTTGTCGGAATCCGACTTTTGTCAATTTTACAATGGAAATCCAAAATCTTTATTCAATATCAAAAATAAGTTTACCATTCTTATTTATCATATAAAACATGTTTGTTTTAATTTGAAAATTCAACATTTGAATATTTAAATACATTAAATATTCCATTTTCAAAGTGAAAAAATTATGGTTCGTTACATTCTCCCATACTTAAAAGAATTTCGTCCCCAAAATTACCATGAACCTAAACCCACAATATTTTACTTAAATCATTATTTTACAAACTTAAATCCATATGATGTACCCTAATCATCCATATAAAATATCTGATTTGATCTTATATTCGAATCCACAACTTTTTTTTTCCGAACTAGTATCCAACCCCCGATCCTATAGTGCGGACTCTGATCAAGCTTCTAGATCAGATACACTTGCTTTTCTTGCATAGCTCTCAACTATGATAGAAAATTCGAGTAACTAACCACAAACCATCATCAATGCTTGCCGTTCAAGAAATTGAGTGATAAATCCTTTTCCGGATCGGTGTAAACACCTCAAAGTTCTGTACTTGGATATTAGATCAAAATTTATGTGACGAAATGATTTACATATAAATTATGTATTTATTCCTATTGGTTTTTCTCAGTTATACCAAGTTCTCTTTATTCACATCTTTTATTTTTCACATACATTTTTTTAGTATATTTTCTTTAATACTAATATTGTTTACGAATCATTTTGTAAAACTATTACTTAAGTTTATTATATCTTATGAACACAACTATGTAAATCCGTCACTTTTAAAACATAAGTCCAAATCCTTAATTAATGCTAGAATTCATTAATAAAACATTTTCCAGGTTATAATTTCCTTTTTAAAGAGTCATTATTTTACTTAAGTGTATAAATAGTTCATGACTTAAATCTATTTTCGTATATACCCTTTTAAATTTTAATAGTATATATACACATCCTAAATTCTCGATCGGTTTTATATCCGGCTGAATTATAGATTTAAAATTTGTTGTAGGTTACTATCATTTCAAATTCATAACTATAAAATTTATTTCTGATTTAATGCTATTATAAATTTCTCCACTTTTAAATCCTTTTTATTTATAATCACATTTATAAATTATACTTATCCAATTTCATTTACTCAAAACATTTCACAATTGTTTACCTTTTACCAAAAGTTTTTATAAATTCCTTAGCTTTGAGTTTGGTGTGATTCAAAAACTTTCGACTATCCAAAATCGTTGAGAATCCCGTTTTATCTTATCAATTAGCGATTCCAAATTTATCTTTGGTTTAAGTACTTTTATAAATATTACTAATCAATTTATCAATTAGTGATTCAAGTTATCTCTTAAACTTTAGAAAATTATATAGATCGAGTAACTTCAAAAAATTATACCAAGGAGTTTGGTACTACCAATATTATCATATATCCTCTTAACAAGAAGAGTGGTACTTAAGAGAAGTGTTTACCACCAGAACACATCTCTTGCCCATTTTTAGATTATTTTAGAGCCATTTGAACTAGTTATCATAAAATATCTCTTTTTATTTGAAATAATACCCTTTTTAAAATCCTTTAGAGATTACTTTTGTTTATAAAACCTATTTTATAAATTCTTTTTATAAATTCCACAAATAGTGTTTTAAAAGCTATATTCCTCAAAACGACTTTTATATCATTTAGAAATCCATCTTTTCAACTTAAATCTCTTTTAAAAACATTTTAAAAGATTTTTAGAATTTATTTCATATTTTTAAAACATTTAAAATATCAATTTTAAATTTTGGTCGCTTCATTGCAAAAACGAGATTTTTCTGGAAAATTATTTTGGACATATAATCTTGATTTTCTTTCTTTATTTCTTTAAACATATTTAAACGTTTATAAAACATTTCTAAATCATTTTTAAACTATTTCCAAAAGGTTTAAGCATTCCATATACACCATTTCATTTTCAAAAGGAAAGTGAAATCCTTTATGCTAATCGACGTGTATAAATGTGACTTGGTAAAACAATTTAACAATCATATAAAAAAAATACTTGATGATCAAAGCATATATAAGCATCCATAGCAATCTTAACACAACATCAAACATGTATATATATAAATATAGATGTTAAATAGAGTTTCTCACCATAAACCAAAGCGATAAACTTCCTACCAACATTCTAATCAACCAACACTTCACTAACTACTTCCTACTCCATTAAACACTAGCAAACAACACCCTCTTCCTTCCAATAGCTTGGTCGAGGCTTGAGATGGAGGTTGGCCGAAAGTATAGAGAAGAAGTCTTTGAGCTTTGACTTGAATTCTTAAAATTTAGATCTAAAAAATAGGTTATCTTCTATTTGATTTTAGGCCCTCTAAATCTTAAAATTTAGAAAAATTGTTAACTAAAAAGTTGTTGAAAATTCTTTTTTGTTGAATTACAGAAAAAGAATCATTTGAATCTAAGTGGTTTTGAGGGAGATATGATAGAATGAAGAAGAGGTATTGTCGGATGGACAAAAATGAAGCCCGAAAATGCACTTCAAAGAATTGAGTTTTAGGTATAGAAAACCTCAAAACCGGAATTGTTAACTAAAAAGTTGTAGCCATTGAAATTTCATATGATTTGAAAAAAAAATTCTTCATTTGGATCAGTTATGATCAAAACACAATGGGCTATTCTCTGTCTTAAAAACTGGGCCAGAGAATGCACTGGGAAAAAGTGGATTTTTGACATGGTTATGTTTACAATGAGACAAAGTGGTTAACATGAAAGTTGTAGCCACTGGAAAAGTACATGATTTGAAAAAAAGAATATTTCATTTTAGTTCTATTTTAAAGAAGTTATGACCGTGAGAAGAAGAGGTAAAATATGGAGAAAAGATGAGTTTGATTAGAAGATAATGTACATTGATTTCTTTTTGAATATTTTATAAATATTTTGACATTATTTCTTTCTAATTTTTTCCTACGGCTTGGAAGCCATTAAAGAGGAGAGGAAAAAGGTGAAGAAGCTTGAGAAAAGAAGAAGAAGAATTGTTAATGAAAGTGAAGTAGGAGGTGGATATTTATAGAAAAACAAAGAAGTGGTAAATTCATCAAAATAGCCTCTTACCAAATTACCAAACTATCCTTACTTCAACCTAAAGCAACCTCCACTTTTTAAACACTTAACATCGTCCTATCACTTCTTACTTTATGTCTTAATCACATAAAGATTAATTAAAGAATATCATAATTATATTGACTTTGATTTGATGTGATTTGATGTTTACTTTTTCTTACTTTTGTTAATCCTTACTTACTTTTCCATAATGACATTCTAGAATTTCCTAATCTTATTTAGTAAAATTAAACATGTTTAGTTATTAAAATGTGTAATATATATGTTAAAACATGTTAACAAAGGTGCGACAATGTTGCGGCAACTTATTTTGAACAAAACGTTGATTCTCGACAAAACGTTTTCCGGTCACATTTTGACGTTTCTGTTAAACTATTTATTCATGTAAACCAAACTTCAAAATAAATTTCTTATTATCTTTAAATAATTAAAAAATTCATATTTTACTTATAAAATAATATAAAACAATATCCAAATCTTTTTGTAAAAATACGACATCGATATATCGATATGCGATGAAATTTGTCAACTTTTATAAACCAAGTTTTATATATTTATCGAACCATTATAAATTAAATTACTATTATTGTCAAATCAATTTGATATGGATTATATATTTTTAAAAAGAATTATTTATTCTTTAAAACAAATTTCTCGAATATTTATCCTACTTTGTCGGAATCAAACTTTTGTCAATTTTTAATGGAAATCCAAAATCTTTATTCAATATCAAAAATAAGTTTACCATTCTTATTTATCATATAAAACATGTTTGTTTAAGTTTGAAAATTCTACATTTGAATATTTAAATAAATTAAATATTCCATTTTCAAAGCGGAAAAATTACGGGTCGTTACATTCTCCCCTACATAAAAAAATTTCGTCTCCAAAATTACCCTGAACCTAAACCCACAATATTTTACCTAAATCATTATTTTGCAGACTTAAATCCATAAGATGTACCCAAATCATCCTTATAAAATATCTGATTTGATCTTATATTCGAATCCACAACTTTTTTTTTCCGAACTAGTATCCAACCCCCGATCCTCTAGTGCACACTCTGATCAAGCTTCTAGATCAGATACACTTGCTTTTCTTGCATAGCTCTCAACTATGATAGAAAAATCGAGTAACTGACCACAAACCATCATCAATGCTTGCCGTTCAAGAAATCGAGTGATAAATCCTTTTCGGGATCGGTGTAAACACCTCGAAGCTCCATACTTGGATATTAGATCAAAATTTGTGTGACGAAATGATTTACATATAAATTACGTATTTATTCCTATTGGTTTTTCTCAGTTATACCAAGTTCTCTTTATTCACATCCTTTATTTTTCACATACATTATTTTTAGTATATTTTCTTTAGTACTAATATTGTTTATGAATCATTTTGTAAAACTATTACTTAAGTTTATTATATCTTATGAACACAACTTTGTAAATCCATCACTTTTTAAAACATAAGTCCAAATCCTTAATTAATGCTAGAATTCATTAATAAAAAATTTTCCATGTTATAATTTCCTTTTTAAAGAGTCATTATTTTACTTAAGTGTATAAATAGTTCATGACTTAAATCTATTTTTGTATATACCCTTTTAAATTTTAATAGTATATACACATCCCAAATTCCCTATCAGTTTTATATCCGGGTGAATTACAGATTTAAAATTTGTTGTAGTTTACACTCATTTCAAATTCATAATATAAAATTTATTTCTAATTTAATGCTATTATAAATTTCTCCACTTTTAAATCCTTTTTATTTATAATCACATTTATAAATTATACTTATCCAATTTCATTTACTCAAAACATTTCACAATTATTTATCTTTTACCAAAAGTTTTTATAAATTCCTTAGCTTTGAGTTTGGTGTGATTCAAATACTTTCGACTGTCCAAAATCGTTGAGAATCCTGCTTTATCTTATCAATTAGCGATTCCAAATTCATCTTTGGTTTAAGCACTTTCATAAATATTACTAATCAATTTATCAATTAATGATTCACGTTATCTCTTTAACTTTAGAAAATTATATAGATCTAGTAACTCCCAAAAATAATACCAAGGAATTTGGTACTACCAATGGTATTATATATCCTCTTAACAAGAAGAGTAATACTTAAGATAAGTGTTTACCATTAGAACGCATCTCCTGCCCATTTTTAGTTTATTTACGAGCCATTCGAACTAGTTATCATAAAATATCTCTTTTTATTTGACATAATACCCTTTTTAAAATCCTTTAGAGATTACTTTTGCTTATGAAACCTATTTATAAATTCTTTTTATAAATTCATCATTTTTAAACTATTTTCAAAAGGTTTAAGCATTCCATATACACCATTTCATTTTCAAAAGGAAAGTGATTTCCTTTATGCTTATCGACGTGTATAAATGTGACTTGGTAAAACAATTTAACAATCATATCAAACAATCAATACTTGATGATCAAAGCATATATAAGCATCCATAGCAATCATAACACAACATCAAACATGTATATATATAAATATAGATGTTAAATAGAGTTTCTCACCATAAACCAAAGCGATAAACTTCCTACCAACATTCTAATCAACCAACACTTCACTAACTACTTCCTACTCCATTAAACACTAGCAAACAACACCCTCTTCCTTCCAATAGCTTGGCCGAGGCTTGAGATGGAGGTTGGCCGAAAGTATAGAGAAGAAGTCTTGGAGCTTTGACTTGAATTCTTAAAATTTAGATCCAAAAAATAGGTTATCTTCTATTTGATTTTAGGCCTCTAAATCTTAAAATTTAGAAAACTTGTTAACTAAAAAGTTGTTGAAAATTCTTTTTTGTTGAATTTTTGAAAATGTTTCATTTGAATCTATGTGGGGTTGAAGGAGATATGATAGAATGAAGAAGAGGTATTGTCGGATTGACAAAAATAAAGCCCGAAAATGCACTTCATAGAATTGAGTATCAGGTATAGCAAACCTCAAAACTGGAAAAAGTGATAAACATAAAAATTGTAGCCACTATAATTTCATATGATTTGAAAAAAATAATTTCTTAATTTGGATCAGTTATGATCAAGTTATATCAAAACAAAATGGGTTATTCTCTGTCTTAAAAACTGGGCCAAAGAATGCACTGGAAAGAAGTGGATTTTTGACATGGTTATGTTTAGAATGAGACAAAGTGGTCAACATGAAAGTTGTAGCCACTGGAAAAGTACATGATTTGAAATAAAATAATTTTGCATTTTAGTTCTGTTTTGAAGAAGTTATGGCCGTGAGAAGAAGATGTAAAATATGGAGAAAAGATGAGTTTGATTTGAGGAGAATGAACATTGATTTCGTTTGAATATTTTGTAAATATTTTGGCATTATTTCTTTCAATTTTTTTCTATGGATTGGATTCCCTTAAAGAGGAGAGGAAAAAGGTGAAGAATCTTGAGAAAAGGATAAGAAGAATTGTGAATGAAAGTGAAGAAGGAGGTGGGTATTTATAGAAAAACAAAGAAGTGGTAAATTTATCAAAATAGCCTCTTACCAAATTTCCAAACTATCCTTACTCCAACCTAAAGCAAGCTCCACTTTTTCAACACTTAACATCATCCTTTCACTTCTTACTTTATTTCTTAATCACTTAAAGATTAATTAAAAAATATCATAATTATGTTGGCTTTGATTTGATGTGATTTGATGTTTACTTTATCTTACTTTTGTTAATCCTTACTTACTTTTCCATAATGGAATTCCAGAATTTACTGATCTTATTTAGTAAAAGTAAACTTTTTTAGTTATTCAAATCTATAATGTATATGTTAAAACATGTTAACAAAGGTGCGACAATGTTGCGGCAACTTATTTTGAACAAAACTTTGATTTCGACAAAATGTTTTTCGATCACATTTTGACGTTTTTGTTAAACCATTTATTCATGTAAACCAAACTTCAAAATAAATTTCTTATTATCTTTAAATAATTAAAACAACCATATTTTACTTATAAAATAATATAAAACAATATCCAAATCTTTTTGTAAAAATACGACGTCGATTTATCGGTAGGTGACGAAATTTGTCAACTTTTATAAAACAAGTATTAAATATTTATCGAATCATTATAAATTAAATTACTATTTTTGTCAAATGAGTTTGATATGGATTATATATTATTAAAAATAATTATTTATCCTTTAAAAAAAATTTCTCGAATATTTATCCTACTTTGTCGGAATCCGACTTTTGTCAATTTTACAATGGAAATCCAAAATCTTTATTCAATATCAAAAATAAGTCTACCATTCTTATTTATCATATAAAACATGTTTGTTTAAGTTTGAAAATTCTACATTTGAATATTTAAATAAATAAAATATTCCATTTTCAAAGTGGAAAAATTACAGGTCGTTACAGGTGCTTTGACCCTTTCGACCCCTTCGAAAGGTTGTAACGCTTCTGAACTTTGGCATCCCTTCGACTCTTTCGAAAGGCCTTGCTGGGGCTATTATCTCTTATTCTTCCTTGTCCTCTACTCATTCAGGTTTCGACAATGTCGAAAGGGAATTTGGTAGTAAGATTTGCCCCCCCCCCCTCTTGCGAAGGGATGCCCTTGACTTTCCAAGTCAATCATTTAGAACCTCTCAATGTTTTCCACCTTTTCATATTCCAGAGAAAATCTTCACCGTTCATTTAAATTTGATCGAGCTGTTTTCCATCCTTGCTGACTTTTCTTATAAACCACGTTCTCTTCTTCTGACTCATCTGTAATCGAAACAAACTTCGAGCAAGCATCAAAGTTCTTAAACTCTCAAGTAATCTTCATCTCCAACAAACAAAAATTCAGATCTAAAGTAAGTTTCTGTTATCTTACTTTTCGAATTTTTTCATTCATAGCGAATTTCAATTTTTAAAACCTTTACAGTTCGGATTTGAACCAATGTTTTGGTTCATTTGAAATCGTTTTGGTTTTTATTTGCTTGAAATCATTCTATAATTTACTTTCAAACCTTGAATCGATTAGTTTTTCTGCTAACTTTATTTTAAACTTATATGATTCAGATTGTATTGTTATTTTTTTTAAAGGATTCGAACTTTCATCTCACAGATTTTGCAATTATGAATGGTAAATTCGTGCTTGAATCCATTTGGTTATTGATTTTTTGTAATTTCTGGGTTGAAATCAGATTTAGGGATGAAGAAAATTTCTATTTACTTCGCAGAGAAGTTTTGAGCTGTACGAATCAAAAATTGGCACTACAATTTTACCTTTTAACCCCTTCGAAAGGGATTAAGGCGGAACTTTCATTTTTCTTTCTTAGCCTCTTTCGATGGGGTCGAAAGTTAACCTGGCGCTTCATTTAATTGACCTCGTCGAAAGGTGAATAGTTTAGTTAGTATGAAGTCGACCTTTTCGAAAGCAGTTTTGTACTTTAATATGTTCCAGTACCTTTCGAAGGAGTTGGCTAATGTGTCCTACTAAATAATTACCTAATACATTCTTTCGAAAGCATAAGCTTTGTCTTGTAGGTTTCGTAACCTTTAGTACATACTTATTTCCAATTTGTTTAAGTTAGAAATGCATATATTTTATAAATTGGGTTGAAGAAAACATACTTTGTATAAGTTGCGAATCAAGTCTAACGTTTCGACTTAGTCGAAACCTATTGTATTAATTAAAATTTAGTTGTTGGTATGCTTTTGAAAATATGCTCTCCTGTCGACTCTGTCGAAACCTTTTATAACTAATTGTGATTTGACCATTGTCTTTTATCAATGTCGTCGAAACGTCCCAAGTCCTTTTTAGTTTTTATCAATATGACTCAAACTCAGAACATTTGGACTTAATTGACATGTAGGGTTTCGACAACTTCATATTCCCTTGGGAAAAAAATAAAGTTTATGGCTTTCGACACTGTCGAAAGGTTCTTTCAAATTGTTTATTGAATTATTGCAGCGTGTATTTTATTAATATTTGTTATGTAAGTCTCAACTACTTTTTTCAATAACAAAACTTCTATCGAGCCTTCGACGTTGTTGTAAAGTGTTTGTTGGAAGTATATTTTTGACCTCCCTTTTGACCCTATCGAAAGCTTAGTAGATTTCATACTTGGGCTTTTGACATTGTTGAAGGGTGTTTTTTGGGAGTCAACTCCTATTTTTTCCTTTCAACTCCGTCGAAAGCTCAATAAATCTCATCATTTTTTCATTTCATTTTTTATAATTTAACATTCTTTCAAGAATACGTAATTTCATGTTTTTGTTTGACATTCTAGTTGTTGTAATAGGTTTTCAATATCTTTGAAAGAATGTTAATTTCATAACACACTATAATTTCTAACTGGAATGATTTCACCTGGCAGAATCATGAGTTCACCCAAGAAGATTGAAGCTATCTCCAAACATTCTTTAATATCAACTTAGGATGAGGTGGATGCAATCCTCAATGACTTTGGAATTACTGGAGTGGAAGCCAGCCCCCTTCTGAAAACGACACCATTCACAGCCCTCCTGAAGTTTTCTTTGCCTACACAGCAATCCATATTTGGCATGGAGG
This sequence comes from Allium fistulosum, assembly GCA_030737815.1. Lineage (NCBI taxonomy): Eukaryota > Viridiplantae > Streptophyta > Magnoliopsida > Asparagales > Amaryllidaceae > Allium > Allium fistulosum. Next base: position 1,182,285,091 of record CM060904.1, on the reverse strand, counting down.
ATTTCTTCCCTTCTCGGACTTCTTTTCCAAGTTTATAACCTACCTTGGAGTCACTCCCATTCAACTATCACCTAATGTGTACACCTATCTTCTATCCTTGGAGCTCATGGCCTTAGAGTCTGGAATTCCTTCTCTTAATGCAGAAGTGTTGAATTATCTCGTTCGATTGGTTAAGCTTAGCAACTTGAACAACCAGATCTTTAGAGCCAACCCCCCAAAGAAGCTAATATCTTAGGGGATAAATAAATTCAGGGACTGGGAAACACAGTTCTTCTTTGTCAAGTGCTTTCCCAATATTAGTGGGGTTTTCTCTTCTCCCCGTAAGTTGATCTCAGACTTTATTTTTTCCATTTAATTACTTTGCTTTGTTGATCTATGCTTCTTTGCTAGGCGCTTCTATTAAAGGACTAAATGAAGAAGATAGGAAAACAGTGGAGTTGTTGATAGCCGCTTCGAGTAAGATTGGGAACAGGCTAACTTTGTTGAATCCCACGAACTTACAAAACATTCCCTCTTTCCAGCTAGTTAGAGGATACTAGGCCAACCTCCTCTTGTCCAGCATATATCTCGTAGTAAGCACTTCCTTTCCTTGGGAGACCTGCAAAACTTCTCCCCGATGTCACCAATCTGCCCCGATCATTCTGGTAAGTTTTAACGTGGTACTTGTAATTTATTGTTGTTTTACTTTTCAAATCACTTTACTAACTCATTACTCGTTTAAATTTTCTGCAGCTGCTCCTCAGGTTGAACAACCTTCACGTCATCCAACTCTTCCTACTTCAACTTCTCGTATGCCATCTTTTTCCCAAGCCATTGCTAGATCGAAGATGGCCGCTAAAAGAAAATTAGCTAAAATGACTGTGGTGGAACCATCTTAAAAGAAAGCCAAAATTGTCGAAGTTCCCAACTCTATGCCACTGGAGGAAGGGGAGTTTTTTAATATTGACAAATCTCTGGAAAGTCCAACTATCACGGCTTCTCGCGATCAACCTAAGAAGACTCCCACAAAGGGTGATATATTTTCTCGCATTGTCATCTCCAGCTCTAAGTATGATCCAGCAGATGCAGAATGATTTAGGGACTTCAAACCCTCCCTAAGAGCTTATCCCTTCTAGACCATCATTGCCTACACCTTCGAGTGACTTTGAAAAGATGGTCCAATCTATCTTAAGCTCTTCGTCATTTGCTTCAATTCACCCGCCTTCTTTTGTTTCTGATCTGGAAGGTCACTATTAGTCTCTTATAGAACAACAACTCTTGGTATGCTTTACTTCACTTAACTTTATCATTACAGTTTTTCCTTAAGTTTTTGACTTATGTTGTACCTTTTCTTCCAGATTTCCAAGAGCTGGTTATCCTTGCATGAAAATGCATCGAAATCCTTTGCTGAATCGTCTAAGCTTCGAGAGGAAATTTCTTACTTAAACAATTAAGTTTCCACCTTATCCGCAGATAAAAATGAGGCTGCAATTGAATTGGAGCAATTGAGGGCTTCTCTCGCCCACATAGAATTTATTATTTCAGAGGAGAAGAAAGCTTGTCAATGAAAATTTAGCATTGAAAATGACTCTGAAAGAGTCCAAGGAGGAAAAGACTCCAATGGCGGCCAAACAATCTTTGTTAAAGGAAAAGCTAAATAAAAATAAAGGCTCTTTAAAGTTGGCCATCGACACCATTTCTGATGCTAAACGGCGTGTGTCTCAATTTCTCGACACTTCTCTTAAGGATATCGTCATGAGTTCTTTTGAAGATGCTATGATACTCGCCTGTGCTGACAATGTTGATAAGTGCCTTGAATTGAGCTTTCCCTCACTTGACTCTTCTCTCATCAATAGGGTCATGGAAAAAATCAAAAAGATGAAGTAGGGGATTGAAGTCGCCGAAAGGGAGGAAATCGATGCCTCAAAAATCCTATCTTTTGAAGTTCCTTCTTTCGAAATAGAATCTGACTCCGAAGAGGAAGGTGACAAAGATGAATATGCCGAGGAAGAGGGTGGCACCAACGATGATAATAAAAGTGATGATGATGATGGTAATTACGATGGTAACGTCGATAGAGGTCAAGGTTCAGGTGGCGATAGGGGTGGTCAATCTGATGCTCCTGAGAAAGATGGAGATGAAAACATGAGAACTTTTGAAAAATTCAATCCCGATCCATCTTCTCATGAAGCAAGTCCGCCCGAACCCCATATGCCTTCAAACCCTCAAGAGGAGTCTGCTTATATTAATGTTGAAGAATCAAGAGAGAAAGAGCAGGTTTCTCAAGCGCCAATTCCTGTCTCCCGGCTATGGGATTCTTTGTTTAAACAGCTTTCGCTTCCGAGATTGTAATAGTTAAATCCTGTATTTTAGATAAGGAGGAAACCTGTTCACCCCTATAAAACCAAGCTTGAGAGAAAACAAGCGGAAATAAATAGTTTGTATAGGGATTTAGAAAAACAACCGAGAGAACACAAAATTCTTTCAGATAAATAGCATAGGCTTAACAGGAGTGAGGCGGTGTTAGCATCCTTCAAACATCAAGAAGCTGCCCCACGATTGAGGAGGGCGTGCCTCCGATATGATGCCCTTTTGAAGAAAAATCGAGAGTTGATTACGCTTTTTTGGATGTTGGTTAAGGAGAGAAATTTTTTGGTGGATTTTCTATATAAAGCCTATTGTAGACACCCAACCGTAGATTTCTCATATTTAGGTGAATTTAGTGGGGTCTACATAGGCATCTACACAAGAGATACTTGGACGAATTTGGATTCGACCCGCATTATGGAGCATGTTGGAATTTGCTACGAGTCAGATCAATTCCCCAAGATTTGCCTTTTGGCAAACTTAAATATTATAAGGACAAGTTTATTTCAGAACTATTTACAAAGTCAATTTTGTATGAACCAGATGAATAGTCGTAATCATGTAATAATATTGATTTGTGAATGTTCATTTTAATTTTATTTTTATACTTAGTTGTATTTCATTACGTTATCATAAAGTGAATGTCCCTCAGGCAATTATGTCTCTAGAGATTATCTAAGCCAGTACGTTAAACTAAGAAGAGATTATCTCGAAAAGGCATCAATTTTGAAATCTTCAAAACTAGCCAGATATTGTTTTCTTAGAGATTTGCAAAAAATTTATATGGAACATCATCGTCTCCGCTTCGATTATCTCAGTGAAGAAAAAGAAAAACTACTTAAAGAGATTCGGACATATCATACCAAACTAATATGTGGTCGTGATAGTCCTTCTGCCAGGGAATGAGACTATAATAAATATTCTCCGGTTATTGCTTCGGAAGGACTTAATATTCCTTTTGACTCAAAAGTTATTCTTTCTGCTAATTCATTGAATAAATTTAGAAATGTAGTTTCCTAACTTTAGCTGTAAAGAAAATGTCTAATTGTACTTTTTAATTTCATTGTTACTTGAGTTGTGATCTTTTATTGCTGTTATAAAGAGAATGATTACTTAAGTCTTGACTTTATTTTTCTTTTTGTCTAGATAGGAGTTACAGTTATCCGCAACGCCTCTCTTATTAGATTCGGCATCACGCTTTGTCAATATCAAAGATAGGTTGTTGGCGGATCTTGAAAAGAAGATCTTCTTGACGATACTTTATCTACTCGTTTCCAAGATAACACGGAAGCATTAAAATGGGATAGAAGATTTTTGCTTAAGAAAACAATTATCAGAAATCTCAACTATCAGATTGCCAATTTAGAAGTAGATGTTAAGAGCAAAAGTGAAGCGATTTCCACGTTGAAGCATCAAGTTAAGTCAAATCCATCAATTGATTTTGATCATAAAATGTCGGAACTCTTCCAACAAATAAGCGATTTGGCGATGAAATTAAAAGATAGTCAGGCTCAATGCAAATCATTAGAGTTCATTATGGGGAATAATATCCCAAGCATTGAATTACCAGTTTCTTCTGCTATTTCATCTGTCACAAAATCTACAAGGTCGACTTCCCTTGCTATGTAGAAGTTCTCCACTACGACTAATCCTCCACCAGGCTTAGACGAAAAGATAATGGGATAATGGTGCAGAAAAGTTAAATTTGAAATGATGAAGTATTTTGAAGAGCAGCAAAAAGTAAGATACTCACAACGCATAAATGAATATGCGGCTAGGATTCAAAAGCTTGAATGCGATAAGAAGCGTATTGCTGACTTGGAAAAAGAAAATAAAGCCCTTAATGGTGGGAACAAAGCCTTTAACCGTGCTTTGAAAACCAACATCAAGGCTATTGATGACGAAGACAAGATGAAGAAGAAAGAGAAGAAACATAAAGAGGTTCTTCGCATCGCTATTCATCACATCGTGGATCCTTTAATTGCTGAGAATCTAAATAAAGCTGCTCAAGATTTATGAACGATTTATGAAATGTATATATTTGTTCCATACACGTGTAAATAATTTCATAAATTATGTATGTTATGAAAATTTTATGAATATCACCTGGTTCGTGATCTTTTCTTATAATGTTGTTTTCGGAAATCTGTTTGATAGCTTGTACCATAATTTCTGTATTTGCTGGATCTTTCAATCCTTTTTACTGTTCTTCTTTAGGAAAGCATAAAATAAACAGTTCTTCTAATTGTTAGCTTGTATTATGTATAGAAGTTCATCCATATCATTTACAGAGATTAATAAATCATTATGTCAATCATATGGCAATAAGTGAAAAGTAATCGCTTTTGATGAAATGTTTTGAAACCCATCTTTAGTGAGAGATAACTAAGAATTCAACTTTAAACGTATTGCTGGAATATCTGAAATCTGGTGGTAGAAAACCATTGCCCCAACCAAGGATATAAGTGTTTTAGAAAGTCATCCTCTGGGGATAGCAAACAGAAAGTTAATAATGTCCATGTAATAGGAGTCCAGAAACCATTGTCTGAACACTTGTAGTAAAAAATCCAATGACCCAGATTCGGGAATTAATAAATGAAATTCAAATGCTAGGAAGTTTGGGACCCAGATCAGGGTATTAGCGGATAATAACCAGATCTCCATGATAATCTTCTTAATAGAAGTCTTAGGCCCAGATTAAGGCATTAATGAGTGAAATTCAGAAATGGTTATAGTTTCGAAACCCATATTTGGGTATGACGAATTCAAAGACCCTAACCGAAATTCGGGTATTAATAAATGAAGTCCCATATCTCAATAATGAATGACCCGAAACCTAGATTTGGGTATTAATGGATGAAGTTTAGGAATAAGAAACCCAAAACCTAGATTTGGGTATTAATAAGCGAAGTTCCATTCTACTCCTTAGATTCTATCTTATTTGACATGTGTAAACCCTTTAGGCCATGTATGTAGTTGCAGTTTAATTGGCTGCTTCTCGAGCTTGGACATCTTAGCCCATCATTTGACATGCTACTTCTTGGGCTTGGATGTCTTAGTTCCTTATTGATATGCCGCTTCTTGGGCTTGGATGTCTTGGTCCATTGTTGATATGCCGCTTCTTGGGCTTGGACGTCTTGGTCCATTGTTGATATGCCGCTTCTTGGGCTTGGACATCTTAGTCCATTGTTGACTGGTGCACTTAGTTAGCTTATTCTCAAGCTGGAACCAAGGACTTACCCAACCTCCCTTTAGGAGGCACCTTGACCTGGCCATAGCATGGCGCGATCAAGGGCTTGTTCGGTGCCTTGGCCAGGCCATAGCATTGCGGGACCAAGTTCTTACTCTGTCCTACCTCTAGGAGGCGCCTTGACATGGCCATAGCGTGGTGCGGTCAAGGGCTTGTTTGGTGCCTTGGCCAGGCCATAGCGTGGCGGGACCAAGTTCTTACTATGTCCTCCCTCCGAGAGGCGCCTTGACCTGGCCATAGCGCGGCACGGTCAAGGGTTTGTTCGGTGCCTTGGCCAGGCCATAGCATGGCGGGACCAAGGGCTTACTCCGTCTTCCATCCAGGAGGTGCCTTGACCTGGCCATAGCATGGCGCAGTTAAAGGCTTGTCAATGCTTTATCCTGGCCATAGCATGGCACAGATAAAGGCTTACACTCCTCCCTCTAGGAGGTTCTTTGCCCTGGCCAACTCGGCACGGACAGAGGCTTTGACCGTTTAAGGTAATGTCCAAATGAAAGGAGTAATTCACTCCCAACCATGTAGATTTTTCTTAGTAAAGTTGTTCTTTATTGACTTCATTCATGATCTCTTTACAAACTCATTGATTTTTCCTTGATGGAAAAAGTTGATTATCATCCCTTCCAAGGCTCTATAGTGGTTATTTTCATGACCATTCATCATATGGTAATGGCAGTAGGATCCTCCCAGATTCCTTTTATATTTTGGTGTCTTCTTTTGTGATGGCCGGTAGTTGAGCTCATCTTTGGTTAGCAAGTAGACATTCTCAATATATGTTGTTGAGTTGCATTCTTTTGGAAGTCTTGACTTGAAACTTGTTTCTGGAGGATGATTTCTAGATCTTTTATTACTTGGCTCTGGAGTTACACTTTATCAACTGGTTTTCTCTTTAAAACTCTTTGTAGTTCCGGTGTAGGTAGTGTTCCATTTGTTACTTGATCCCATTTGTGTGCAAAGGCGTTGTAATCAGCCATTGTTCCTTTTTCAAAGATTGTACCTTTGGTATAATGTTGAATTGTTTTCCTCATTTGATCAAATAAGTTGTCACTCCCATTTTCTTTTTCTCCTAAGGCAAAGATTGGGGTGGGACCAATATGAAAAGGATTTAAACTCCATTTAAGTGGATAATAGGCTTCGACTTTCTTTTTCCTTATGATCCTTAAAGCCTTCATCCTTAACAGTTGTTCTTCTTGATGATTCCTATCATTAGTTATCTCATGGGAGAATCTGATTAGATGTGGCTTCGAGGAACCTTGCTCAGATCTTTTGATTTTGCCAATCATTATGAAGTAAAGTCTAAAATGGGTAAGCCTGAAATAGAATTGGGCTAGAGCAAAATGGTGTTGGATGTCTAACAAGATCATAGGTTCAATTCCTCCTTCTAGCGCCAAAATGTTAACAAGAAAAATTTTCAAAACCCCAAAGTAGAGTTTAAGGAGAGGGTCGGTTCTCCTAGGCCACTCTTGGTTAAGTAGTGGAAGCTAGGATATTAATACCTCATTTAATTCACCTTTCGAATAAGTCTATATTGTGAAACTTTCCTTTATTGACTTTTCGACCTAGTCGAAACACTCTTATTCCTCTCTTTCAAGTCTTTCGAGCTTGTTAAAGTTGACTAATTTTCCCTTCGAAAGCTTCTTTCGAAACGGTTGTGAAACCCTTAGGTCGGCTCTAAGGATTCAAGAGCATGGTTCGGCTAGATGGGTTTTGACCTTATCGAAAGCTGGTATCTTAAATGACTTGAGTTTTCTGAAAATCTAAGAGGAACAAGCTAGGTTTATGGTTTCGACTTACTAAAAGATGAATGCTTAGTGAGTCGTGGTTTGGAGTTAAGGACTTGGATTTGGAAAAGCAGGGGTTTCGACCCACTCGGTAGGTACCTTTCGATGAGGTCGATACCTGTAAAACACATTTTAATCCAACAAAAGCCTTCAAACAGTTGTATAATTAAAAATATTGAAATCTTTCCTTTATTAATCCATTGAAGTCTATACTGATTAATTTCCCTTAATTTGATTTATAAATTAGGGTTTACAAATTTGCAAAGTTTAGAAAATACAAGTATAGAGTGAAAGAATTTGGATCCCCCAAACTAGACCCCTTGGGTCTTATTTATAGATATGGGTAGGCACCTTTCGACCCAGTGCTTGACCTGGTCGAAAGGTAGTTTCATATACCTTCCGACTTCTTTGACATTTACGAATCTCTCTGCAATGCTTTCGAAAGGGATGGTTGTGCCTTCTCTATTTGTGTTATTTTGTTGTAATAAGAAGCAAAGGTACAAGCTTTCGACTCCGTCGATAGGTAGTTTCATGTGGTTTCGAAGTTATTAAAGTGTTAAGGGTTCTGACACGATAGGTAGCTTCCGACTGTATGCTTGCGAATTGATGCGGAACCTTCCCTAGATACTATAGGCTTCGACCGGTTCGAAAGGCTTGATTATGCTTTTGAAACGGTTACTCTGATCAAGGCATCTTTCTGAGTAGTTTGAATGAAGGCAAAACCTTTGGTTTCGAAAGGTTTGGTGCGCATATGAAAGGTTGTTATCCATTGTCTTCGAAAGGAGTTTCTTCAACTCATTCGAAAGGCCTTTATGCATGCGATAACACTTACTTCGAAAGGGAACCACTGAAGCAGAAGGGTGCTTTTGACCTTTTCGACCCCTTCGAAAGGTTGTAACACTTCCGACCTTTGGCTGTAGCATCCCTTTGACTCTTTCGAAAGGTCTTGCTGGAGCTATTATCTCTTATTCTTCTTTGTGTTCTACTCATTTAGGTTTCGACAAGGTCGAAAGGGAATTTGGTAGTAACAGATATATTTATTATAACACATACAAATTTAAATTAAATTTTAACTTCCTTTTAGCCAAATTAAATAAAATATTATTTTATTTAAACTTCATTAGATTGGATCCATAGGCCCAATAGACTAAAAATAGGAAGAAAAATGCATTCATCCACTTGTGACTGGCCCGGTTATTTCACAACAGACATTTCCACTAATGCCCTAATACAAATGGTCTTTTGTTTATATTAGTTTCCATTTACTTCATTCTATGCTCAGTACATGGGTAACATCCCATAGCTTTTCGATACCAAACATCCCTCATCATAGCAATGGTGACATCCTTCGGATTTAAACAATATAGCTTAGCCTAAAAATGGAGTAGAATTGATTTACAATCATAATGAAGTTAATAATGCATAGTGCATAATGATTATAAAATACCAATTATCAAATTCTACTTTGAACATTAGTAATAATTTGTAATTCATTACTCAATATAAAATACAAATTATTTATCATGAAGTCAGAAAATTAGGCTTTTTACACGTCAACATCTGCATTCTTCCATGAAGTCGCCCAAAAATCACTTGTATGTTTCTTTATTGAATCAGATAAATTTTTGCATGCATAGAAAATGGATGAAGCACAAGATGTCTATAAATATGTGATACTAAAAAACATGTATGTATTATCAAATTTATAGGAAAAGAAACAAAAATATCATACCTTGAATTATTTCTATGAAGTATAACTTCTTTTTTTTCCTACAATAACCGTGGTGATAAGTGAAGGATCATTTATGGTGATATGAGGTGGATAGGTGCCTGTGAACTAGAAGGAATATCTAAAACGTTATCTACATCACAGTTGTTGGTATGAACTATTGTGTCCACAGGGTTTGTGGCAGTGTTAGTGATAGGGATTGAGGAGGTAATAGTGGCAATAACATATGAGGAAGGTATAAGTGACGACCCACCTTTCGGACCCCTAGGAATGACACTCAACACATCCTCGTTGTTCGTGTGCCATTGCCCAAGCATCGAAAAGATGAATCGTTGTGGGGGGAAATAAAGAACATAATAGAAAACCTCACAACGAGACTGTAAAATAAATCATAATAGTCAATAGTACATCGGGTTACTTCTTAACAAGGAGTTATCAGAGTTACACAAAGTACTACAAATTAGCTTAGGCAGTTATAACATCCTACCTTTAGATATGCTAAAACAAAATACACTTACACAAACAAGATAATACAGCGAAATAGATAACTAAAAAGATGAAAGCCTCCTGCTCGGACGTCGTCTTCAAAAGAGCCCAACAAAGACCTGCTACTCTCAGACTACTCAAATAAAATGAGTACCCGAGGCTTTAGGTAAAACAAACAACTCGGGTCAGACAATATGTCTGGTATAAGTAAAACTTATAAAAACAATAGGTGCGAAATTAAACACAAACATGTGGGACCACACCACTGAAGACGGAACGGGTTTACCTCACAGAAATCAACATCCAAACGTAAATAATGGATAAATAATTAAACACCATGAAGAGTAATTGACTCTTCCTGATGTAAATAAGGAAATAATTTTGAAGGTTCGAATCAAATAAGAAAAGGAAAATTTCCAACAAATGACTAGGAAGGTGCACCACCCTTGAAGCATACCTCTAGTGATATACTCCTGAGAAGTTCATATACTTCGTGACTTTTCTCGGAAATATACCAGCCGGACCCCGCTAAACCTTACCGAGAATCCGAATATTTCACATCTAACTGCACAAATGAATCCGATCTATATGAGATGTGAAAATACCTAATGGGAGCAACCCCTCAAAGCTGGGCGTCCTTTCGCGCTCTGGGTTCAGTCATTTACCAACAAAGGATAACAAAGCTCAACGAGCAATAAATCGTCTTAGAATGAAAATAGTAAAGAAGCTGAAGTAACCGATAACCGAGGAACCAACTATCGAACATATATAATGATCGTATATGGAAATTAAGTCTTGTATACTTATCACCACTCATCGAATTCAAACTTGTACTATTTCTTAGTTAAAAATAATACCAGACAAGTCACGGTTATGTTACATCAAAGTCATGTCTCACGATTATTCTTGAATTTTGAAATAGCGACAAGTCTACTTCTTCGATGTTTAGTGCTAATTATATAAATAAATCGTTTCCATACAAGTGAACCGCCTTATGGAATTAATTCATGTCCATAAAAAATTCAAACTTTTCTTTTAAAAACCTTAATTCATACTTTGCTCCACACTACAAGTATTAATCTTTAAAACATTTTGTTAATAGTTTACTAACTTTGAAACATCACTATTAAAAGGATTTAACAACTTAAAACATCCTTATTACACTGATTAATTAACTTTAAAACTTTGTTAACCAGTTAATTAATTTACTTCAATAACCTTTAATTAAAAGGGTAAATCTTTTTTAAAACATCATTAATTCAATTAATTAATAATTAAATTAATTAAATAATAATTAAATATCATTATTTAAGAGTGGTTAATAAAGTTTAAAACATTATTTAAGGAAAGCTTAATTAAAGTTAAAACATATTTATTAAATACTAAAAGTCATTAATTAAAAAGAGATAATTAAATTTAAAAACATCATTAATTAATAAATTAATAAACCTTAATTCATCATTATCAAAAGATTAATTAGCCTTAAACATCATTAAAAGATGATTAATTAAAATTAAAACATCATTAACTAAGTAATTAGTTAAATTTAAAACACATCATTAATAAGTTAATTAGTTATCTTTAGCCTTAATAATTAAATAATTAATTAATTTAATTAAATAATTTAATTAAATAATAATTATTAAAATAATTAATTATTTTTGAAAACATCATTAATCAAAAACTTGCTTAACTTGTAAAATAATTCCAAGCACGATAATGAAACCAAACGGCTTCGATAAAAGGTGATTTTCCGAAAGTGTCGATATAGCAACTATCACTATACGGGCAATTCGGAATTCAATCATATGACATTTGCAACACAACCACTCATCAAATAACAAAGGAATGAGCATACATACATGATGATTCACAATAATACAACATATATCAAGCATTTATTTACAACAGGATTGATTTAACTACTAGATTTTCATATAACTTAAGATTCGCTTAATAACTTTCCGAAGCGACTAAATTTCAAGCAATAAACCAATCCATCAACCAAACCATTATCACAACTATACAATAAGCATTTAGTAGCTACAAATATGATCATGAACATAGTTTAAACTTTATGGTTCAAAGGTGGAACCTTCACTCACCAAAATGCTTACTAACTTTTACCGAACTTGCCTAAGCTCTTAGCAACTTACCTTAACTTCAAAATAGGACCTAGTATGGGCTAGTAGAGTGCAACATGGCTTAGCCAAGGGCATCAATAGGCTCGGCTTGGGCATAAATAGGCTTGGTGTTGGAGTCTTGAGGTGGAAATGGTGTTGGTTTTGGTAGAGGAGTGTTTATATGTGAATATATGGAGTTTAACTTGATTTTTGGTAGTGTGTTCACTAGTTTGACTTTGGAATCTCTCTTGGAAGCCATGGAAGTATGCATGTATATAAGGAGATAATAAATGAAGATGGAAATGAATATGTAAAGTGGAAAAAGTGTGGAGATGAGGAGTATGTATAGGTGAAGGAAGTGAATCAAGAATTTAAATAAATTTTAACATTTAATATATATTAATGTTGTCATGTACAAGTTTCCATACCTCCACCCATCCATGTAGCTGACATCCTCAACATGTACACCCCTCCACCATGCATGTAATTACTTTTCCTAGGGGTCTATTGTGATGATGGTGTACTTAGGCTTGGGTTTTTTGGTTATAAAATATGTATATGTACATAAAAAGTCAAATCTTGTTTTATTTTAATCTAAACATGGTTTATTTATTTTAACACTATCATTAACTTATCACATGACATATGTGCATGTGTGTGAATGTGTAAATGAGTGATACAAAAATGTTCACAACATTTTCAATGACTTTATTGATGCCAAAAAGTCGAATTTTTGGAAAACATTTTTCGGTTACATTTTCTATTTTTATTTGAACTATTTGTTTTGGTAAACAAAATTTGAAAATGAAGTGAATACCATTACTTAATATTTAAAATATGTTTATTTGGTTATTAAAATCAATTGATTAAATATTTAAAAATTATTTAAGTATTCAAATATAAAGCGATTAATTTACGGGTCGTTACACTCTCCCTCCATAGGAAAATTTCATCCCCGAAATTAATACACAAAAGATAATCCAAAAGGTATGTATTATACCTAGAAATTCTTATAACAATGCAAAGCAACTATGCCATACAAGGTCATTTAAACAATAAACAACTAGCCTAACATTACATCACAGTAAGTTTCCGTAATATGATCCTGAGTCTCCCAAGTACGATCGCAAGGATCACCACTCCACTGAACCTTCATAAGCTTAACCACCTTGTTCCTCATTCTCCTTTCATCCCGATCTACAAATATGAACTGGATGTCGGACTACCTTTAAATTCGATTCTATTTCCAAGTCTTTCTGAACATACGTCTCTACAATTAGCGACGGATCATGAATATGCTTTCTCGGATGAGATACATGAAAGACATTATGAACTTTTGACAATCTTTCAGGCAGTTCCACTCTATAGGCCAAGAATCCAATTCTTTCCAGGATTCTAAATGGTCCAATGAATCTAGGTGCTAGCTTTCCTCCCTTTCTGAATTTTACAACTCCTTTAATCAGGGAAGCTTTCATAAATACCAAATCCCCGACCGTAAACTCTAAGTCCCTTCTCCTTTGATCGGCATAACTTTTCTGTCGATCATGGGCTTCTTTTATCCTTTCCTTGATCATAGCCAGTGTCTCTAATGCTTCTCGAATAATCTCTGGTCGAAGAACTAATCGGTCTACAGTCTCAACCCAACATGAAGGTGATTTACATGTCCGTCCATACAAAGCCTCGTAGGGAGCCATGCCAATGCTAGCTTGGTAACTATTGTTATAAGAGAACTCTACCAATTGTAGATGATCTCCAAGAACCTCCAAAATCGAAAATTCATGCTCTCAAGAGATCCTCCAAAATTCGGTTCAATCTTTTGGTTTGTCCGTTTGTCTATGGGTGATAGGTGTGCTCAAATTCAACTCTGTCCCTAAAGCGGCTTGCAATGCTCCACAAAATCGACATTTGAAGATAGGATCTCGATCAATAACTATACTTACTGGAATTCCATGCAGTCGAACGATCTCCCTCAAATAAATTCTTGCAGAGAAGTTGCAGTTCTTGTAGACTTTACCAGAATGAAGTGGGCACTCTTCGTTAATCGATTTACAATTACCTAGATGCCTTCAATACCTCTTCTTGTTCTGGGCAACCCATCGATAAAGTCCATGGATACTTGCTCCTGCTTCCAGTTTGGTATCTCCAATGGTTGGAGTAACCCAACAATCTTATACTGGTCATACTTAAGCTATTGACAATTTGCACATCGGCTCACGAAGATCGAAATGTCTGTCTTCGTCCGTTTCCACCAAAAGGTCTTCTTCATATTCTAAAACATTTTAGTTACGCCTGGGTGGATATATAGCTTTGATCGATGGCTCTCTCTTAACACATCCTGTCTAATTCCGTTAACATCAGGCACACAAATCTGTCCATTCATTCTTAAAATGCCTCGGGAGTCAATCTTAAAACTAGAAATAATTCCATCTTCAACATCCTTCTTAAGCCGAGCTATAATAGGGTCTTCTTCTTGGAAATATGCAATTCTCTCCATTAGCGCTAGCTTAACTTCCAAATTTGTAATCATCGCCACATTCCTACTTAACGCATCTGCAATGGCATTTGCCTTCCTTGGGGTATAAAGAATCTCTAGGTCATATGATGTAAGAAATTCCAGCCATCTTTGTTGCCTCAAGTTCAAGTCCTTTTGGGTAAAAAGATACTTTAATGACTTGTGATCCACAAATAACTCAGACTTTTCACCCAAAAGGTAGTGCCTCCACACCTTCAATGCGAAGACAACTGCCAAAAGCTCCAGATCATGCCTAGTGTAATTCTTCTCATGCGGTTTCAGCTATCGACTCGCATATGCTGTTACTTTACCATTTTGCATCAAAACTACTCCCAATTCGGTCCTACAAGCGTACATGTAAACTGTTAATCCTTCACCCCCATCTGGAATAGTCAAGGTAGGAGCACTTGTCAATTTCTCCTTTAACTCATTGAATGCTTGATCGCACTTGGGTGTCCAAACAAACTTAGCATCTTTCTTCATTAGTTTTGTTAGATGAGAAGTAATCTTCAAGAAATCTTTAATAAACCTTCTATAGAAACCTACCAATCCCAAGAAACTCCTGACCTCAATCGCACTTTCGGGTTTCTTCCGAACTTGTACCATTACTACTTTAGCTGGGTCCACTGATAGGCCTTCTCTCGAATTTACGTGCCCTAGAAATCTAACTTCAGATTTCCAAAAATGGCACTTAGAAAACTTTGCCTTTGAAACATGACTTCTTAAAGTACTTAGAACAACTTGAAGATGGTACTTATGCTCTTCCTCCGTTTTAGAATAAATAAGGATGTCATCAATGAAGCCTATAATAAATTTGTTAAGAAAATTCCAAAACACTCTATTCATCAAATCCACGAAATAAGCAGGTGCGATAGTCAATCCAAATAGCATGACTAACCACTCATAAAAAAGTATCAAGGGTTCAAAAACCTGTTAAGGGTACACTCTCCTTTGCTACCCTTAATTGGTGAAAACCAGTGGCAAGATCCAATCAAGAAAATATCCGAGCTCCGTGGAGCTGGTTAAACATGTCGTCAATCCTAGGTAAAGTATACTTATTCTTGATAGTCATCTTATTTAATTGTCGATAATCCACACATAATCTAATAGAACCATTGGCTTTGGTAACAAACACTACTGGCGATCCCCAACTTGATGTGCTGCGTCTGATCAAACCCTTCTGTAATAAATCAAACGTCTGATTCTCTAACTCTCTCCTTTCCTTTGGAGCCAACCTTCGAGGAGGTTGTACAATC
Organism: Allium fistulosum; assembly: GCA_030737815.1. Classification (NCBI taxonomy): domain Eukaryota; kingdom Viridiplantae; phylum Streptophyta; class Magnoliopsida; order Asparagales; family Amaryllidaceae; genus Allium; species Allium fistulosum. The sequence goes on along the minus strand of CM060904.1, from coordinate 1,182,269,611 downwards.
GGTCTAGTTCCTAGGATCAAATTAGTGTGGAACTCTACTTTTCGGTGAGGAGGTAAACCTTGCACTTCATCAAAAATATCCTTGAAGTCTCCAACAATTGGTATATTCCTTATCTCCTCTTTGGGTACTTTAAGCGAATAAAGGAAACTGCTCATCAACTTATTAGGCTCTCCACAACAGATATTAATGCTTTTGCCTATTGCATCTTTTATCCCAATGATTCTTCTACAACAGTCTAGGATGACATTGAATTTAGATAACTAATCCATTCCTAAAAGTAACCCAAAACCCATGGACCCAATAATGGATAAGTCGAACGAGAAGTGTCAATCTTGATAAGAAATAGGCACTTTCAAACACATGGTATCAAGATTGGTCGGACCCCTAATTGGGTTTGACACACAAAGAGAATTGCCTAAAAGAATGGGTTTGAGGTTAAACTTATCAACAAGATCTACTGAAATGAAACTATGGGATCCACTGGTGTCGAATAATACTCTAACAAGAATATCGAAAATGGATAATGTACCTTGCAACACTTGCTTTCCTTTTGGATACCTAGAAGTGGATAGTATTTCTTCAATAGTAAAAGCTCATCCCTATGATCCTTCTTTGGAAAAGGGCACTAGTTCTTCATATGTCCATGTTAGTTGCAATTGAAGCATAATGGTAGATTAGTCTCCAGGCAACTATTTGCAAAGTGGCCCGTTTTGTTGCACTTAAAAACAAAGAATCTTGGTCAGGTCTAATTGCTTGTTCTAAGCTGGACCTCCACCACCAAGCTTCTTTCTTGACCACTTCTTCTTCCCTTTGCGCTTGAAAAGCGGCTTACTAGCAATAGGTATCACTGATAAAAGTTGGGCATTGACTACTGGCACTATCCCCTTTTGTACTCCTTGCTCAATATCAAGAGCCTTAATCTCAAGGCCATACCGTAAGATTAGTAAAGGTACCATTGAGATGATTGGTCATTTCCTGATGGAACTTTGGTCGCATTCCCTTCACGAACATTTCATTCTTTTTTAGTGGCATATCAATCAATCCTGGTTCAAAGCGGGACAATGTATTGAACCTATGCTCATACTGTGCCACTGTCATCTCATCTTGTTTCAAATCCATAAAACTTCTAAACAACTAAGTCCTTCCCGCCTCTAGGATAAATTGAGCTTCAAAATCTTTTAAACTGTGCCCAAGAGAAATCTTCTTCTGGTATATTCATGGTGACTGAATCCCGCCAATCCATCACTACTTTCTGAAGCTGACGCAATGCCAACAATCTCTTTCTAGCATCTTCCAACTGAAGATCTCCAAATATCCTTTCACAAGAATGGAGCCATGTCTAAACTCCCAAAATATCTTCAGTTCCAATTAAAGGCTTACCACCTAAAGCAGTGTAATTCTTACACAAGGTCGTAAAGTTCTAAGGCAACTGAACTTGCATCACTGCTTCCACTACTGGCTCTACAACTGACTCATTTCTAGTAGCTTTACCATTTGTAGCTGTGTTGGTTCCAGATCCTCTCCCTCTTCTTCCTGTTGTACTTATTTTCAATAACTGGGTAAGTGATAGGTATTATTAGAGTACAAAGATAGGGTCAAAAATGATAAAAAAGAAACTGCAATAAAGGTCTAAAATCAGACTTTAAGGGGAGAAAAGGAAATGCTCTCTCAAGATAAATTCATTCTAGGGTTCTAGTCACCCTATCTTTAATGAGTTGTACCCCAATCAGACTAAGGTGTTCGCTCAACCGAAGCTCTGATACCAACTGTGACGACTCACCTTTCTGACCCCTAGGAACGACACTTCACACATCCTCGGTGTTCATGTGTCGTTGCCCAAGCTTTGAAAAGATGAATCGTCGTGGGGGAAAATAAAGAACAGAATAGTAAACCTCACAATGAGACTGTAAATAAACCATAACAGTCAATAGTACATCAGGTTACTCCTTAACAGGGAGTTATCAGAGTTACATAAAGTATTACAAATCAGCTTAGGCAGTTTTAGTATCCTGCCTTTACATATGCTAAAACAAAATACACTTACAAAAATAAGATAATACAGTAGAATAGATAACTAAGAAGATGAAAGCCTCCTTCTCGAACGCCGTCTTTAAAAGAGCCTAACAAAGACCTGCTACTCTCGGAATACTCAAATAAAATGAGTACCCGAGGGTTTAGGGAAAACAAACAACTCAAGTCAGACGATATGTCTGGTGTTATCCTGCCTTTTAGCAAGGCCGTGATACCAAAAGATTAACCGAAAACCAAAGATAGTTCGTCCCGAAGATCGGTTATACACTGCTTCGCTATGGATATCGATGAATTTTGTCCGAGTCCGAATCAAGCTATAGTCGCCAAGACAAGACAAGCGAAGCCATGAAAGCCAGCATCCCAAATTTCAGGTCAACCGGAGTTCATATGATGGAGATATGATCGATGTAAGTTAGGAAAGATACGTCATTCGTATCCATCAGAGGGCCATCGTATTGGTTTGTTTGAATCCATCAATTTCGAATCCATCAAGAATGTACGACTTCGAATCGATCACGTTTGACTCGATCATGTCGAATCGATCAGGTTCGAACTCATCCGAGGCCACACTATTTGAATCGATCTAGAGGGGCCTTGTTCGTGTCGGTTGAGCTTCACATCCATCTACTGTGCATGGTTTCGAATCAATGAGATCGTACCCGTGCAATGCCCATCTGTTTGTATCCAAGAAACCCTCGTTCACATCAATACATTCATATCCATCACATAGCCACTGTTCGTATCGATCATGGAACCACAATTCGTATCCATCGAGATGTACCACATTTCGTACCCATCGGAGGTAACACAGGGGTCTGTTTCGTATCGACCTAGACACTTCTCATCGATAGGAAATCAGCTGCCATATGATCGAAGCGAAGGAACCATCTATCGATCGATACGAAGTTAGTACTGAACGATAGATACGAACGAGGCATATGCGTGGGAGTGACTCGGTCAATTCGGCGCATAATGTGGATCGATTCGAAAGTCGCGTGCCACTACGATCAGATGGATGCGAAGGCTATGGATTCGAACTCGACAGCCTATGCAAAACCCAAGGTTGCATCGATCATATCTCACAATCCACCAGTCCAAATGCTAGGAAATTTTCACAGAAGCCTACGTACAAGCTAAAGAATGTTCACACCAAGTTTCGACTCCATTGGACCAAATCTTGATCGATACAAAATTGGTTCGTATCGATCGCAGATCGAGTCGAAACTCCACGAGATCGATCGTGTGGGCCCACTCACGTGCCAGAACGAGTCTACCGAAGTTTGAGCGCGATATCAGCCTCCTACGCCTATAAATAGAGCCCCAAAAGCCTACAAATACAGGATCTTTCAACTCTGAAGCATCCAGACTCTGCCGGATTCTATTTTGCACTTCACCACTACTGCTGTACTCGAATTTCGAAGCTATAATCCACTGTAATCTGCTGTAATTGATTGAAATCATCAAGTGAATATCAATAAAGTCATCAACTTCAGAGTGGACGTAGGCAAGATCGCCGAACCACTATAAATTTTGTGTTGTTTACAGTTATCTGTTGAATCTTGTAACGACCCGCTATTTTGGACCATCTGCATCCGTACATGTCGGACTTGAATAATTCAAAATACCGAATTGTTAATTAAATTTGGCAAAACTGAACATATACAGTAAATAAATAATCACAGATCACAGACACAGAGTAATAAATGCAGCGGAAACAAAAGATAGTAGTTCATGAAGCTACTATATACATATCAGAGTTAAATAAGGTACAACATATGTCTCGGATACAATAATCAAATACAATATCAGAATACACCACTGGAATCAACTGGATATCTGAAAGCTGGATAGATAGCTGGATCTCCAAGAGAAGCTCCAACTCCAAAGGCGAGTCTCGAATACTGGTACACTCAGTCTGACCCGAGCGTAAAGCAAAACACAAAACACTCGAGTCAGGATTAACATTCTTATATCAATAAATCTAACCCAAGTGAAATAGCAACCTAAATACAAATAACTCAAAGGACGTTTGGAATAACCATCCTTTAAGGATCCGTTAAACTATCTACTATGTAGTAGTGTACGGTAAATAGATAATGCCTATCAGTAATATAAAGTATTAAAATAGTGTTAAGGCGTTACCATTATTCCCCTTAACACATTTTATCAAAGCGTTATAGTCTATACAGCACTGTAAACTCCACCGTAAACTAGTGGGATATCAGTGAGTACTCCATAGGTATAACACAAAACAAATCGTAGTGGTCGCGTATAAAGGGATACAAGTATTACAAGGCACATGAGGCAATACCCAAGGTAGTGAAACTACCGTTTGCCTGATCCAGACTGGTGAGAACGCATCGCCGCAGTGATCGCAACACCGCGAAACAACACTCCCAAATCAAGGGTGCACCAATCGACAACAAGTAATGAGTAGTTTTCGAAGAAGTGTGTTCGCTCGAGGTAGCTAACCCCCATTTGGCCCGGCACGGCTCCTATTTTAGTCATTTCCAATTTGACACAAGTGTTATGGCTATCCATTATCGTTCTCTTTCTTCAGTCATCACGTACATCATTCCAACCACTTCATTCAGGATCAAACTCCGCGTGTAGTTATTAAAGTGGTTTTCGGTTTAGACAGTGAGTATGTCCCTAACCGATTCCGGTCTCTTTAATAACTTCCGAAAATTTTACACCGATTTGTCGTTTAATATATTTCAAAACCAAATCAAATTCAATTTCAAATAGAATTTGTAAACCAACATTTCATTTGTCTTTCTAAAACAATTTCCATAATTTACGTTTCAAAACATCCACATTCATAATTTCAAAATCTTATAATTCAATTTCAATTTCTATTTAAAACAATTCAAATATTGATTCAAGTTCGTATATAAGTTTCATTTCGAAATTATTTAAATTAATTTAATTTAACATTTAAATCAATTTAACTTCATTGATCGATTTTATTCAATATTCATTAAGTAAATTTGTATTCAAAACAATTTCTATTAAATTTCCAATTCACTAAATCAATTACTTAAGTTCAACTTCATTGTATCAAAACTTTAATTTTAATTGAATTAGATTCGTCAAATCAATTCTTTAAATTACAAATCTTTCAATAATTTCAATAAATCACATTTTATTTCTTGTTAAAGAATTCAATTTTTCTTATTTACTTACTTAAATAATTTTCCAAAACTTAATTTTATTCATTTACGAAGTTCAAATTTTCTTATTCAAAGTTCCATTTCTCTTATCAAAGAATTCCAATTTTTATTTAATTATCAAATAATTCATTCTTATTTAATTATTAAATAATTTCAAAACTTAATTATTAAATAATTTCAAACTTAATTCAATGAATAATTTCAAACTTAATTGTCAATAATTAATTTCAAAACAACGCTCTTTCAACAACTACTATGTTAATAATTTGTTTCAGATTTTAGATATTAACATTTTCCTTTTATTAATTCAAATTCCAATTTCATTTCAAAACCATATTCTTTACTCAAATAAAATCTTTATTTTATTTTTAAATCAAATTATTGACCAATCGGGTTTATTAATTTCTCTATCCTAAGTCAAGTTCATTTGGGTATTTATCATTTCAACCCGATTCCAATTCAATTCAAAATCAAAGCATAGCAAAAGGGAACTTGCAGTGTGATAACTGGGATGATGTCAAAGTAAATAAACAAGCAATAACAACAACCAATATCAATCCAATAATCAATTCAAATAATCCCGAAATAATCGTATTAATTCACATTGTTGTTTGTGCGAATTAATATAATTATTTCTAGAATCCACACTATCATTTCATGTAAATTAAAGATTATTACATTAATGTTTATACGGTTCTTCACTTGATATTTATTGTTCAATTTCAAACTACATCAACTTATATCACATACATTCAAATGGTTCAAGTTGTAATTAACCATATTACTACGTGTCAAGTAATTAAACATTAAAAGGGGTCATATTATGCAAATGTCATCTCATCAAATTTAACATATATCAAATCTAACTATCCTACGTGAATTTCAATTTCAAATTATTTATCACTTACAACATTAACAATTTAACGTCCAATGTCAACATCAAACAATCAATCATTATCAAACTGAATTAACATTGTATACATAACAGATAGTGGTGTCAAATGTCACAGGTGAACTGATACAGCTAATAAAAGTGTAAATAACTAACAACAGCATATTTCAATTGTCGTTTCAATTGAAATCAAATTTAATAAATAAAAGAACGTTAATCGTGAGTGATTTCTCACCTTTCGAGGTTAGAGAGATAGACAATGAAGTTGAGTTACGAAATCAAGACACGAATTCCAAAGCAAGCAGGATTGGCACAAATTCGATGAACAGAGCTGATAACAGGAATCAATGAAAACAACCAAATCAGAATCAACTTGATATATACAGAAAATATATATTTGTTTCAAAACCAATTTCGATACATATATTTCAAATCAATATTTATTTCAAACTCATAAAATAAAATTTCCATATATATTTTAAATTAACTCATAAATACTTATGTATATAGACAAATATATAAACGACATATTTAAAACCATCTTCCTTATAGAAAAAAATGGCGACAGTTACAACGGCTACTTCTTCCTTTCTTCCTTCTTCTCCTCCCTGCCTTTCTTTACTCTCTCCTCCTCTGCCTGTTATACCTCCTTCTCCCATCCCTCCTCCTCCTATTTCTTCCGCTCCTCCGGACCCATCTTCATCCTCTTCTCCTCCCTCGTCTCCTCTCTATCCTGATCAGCCTTGTCCTCCCCCGATTCCTCCTTCTCGAGCCTCTCATCTTTCGTGGTCTTCACTGTTTGCTTCCAAACCTAGAAATGCTGGTTTGTATACTCCAACGGAGTTCATTCTTGACTATAAAGGTTCTCCGCTTCCTCCCCCTGATGTGTTGGTGGCAGAAGGTATGAGTTTATGGGAAGGTTATCTCGTGGGCTTCTTTCTGGGAACTCCAGTTAACTACATGGCGGTTATTTCGCATGTTAAAAAAATTTGGAAACTGAAAGGTTCGTATGACATTAAATCAGATGGTGCAAATTATTTTTTCAAGTTTACCTGTTCTGAGGACAAGGAGCTTGTTCTTCGGGCAGATCCTACCTTCATTCGAGGTCAAATGTTTGTCATTACAAACTGGAAACCTGCTTTTGGCTCCGTTCAATCGCAAGTGAGATCAGTTCCTATTTGGATTCAGCTTTATAATATTCCTCATATCGCCTGGACATTAGTGGGTATTAACTGGATTACTTGTCATGTGGGGAAATTGGTTTGCTTCAATGAGGCCACTGAAAAACGTGAAAGAATGGAATATGCTAAATGCTTAGTTGAAATTTCTCCAGACAAAGGGTTACCTGACTTTTTGTTAATAGGAGATGGAGTTGAGAACTGTCAAAAAGTGTACATTGAATATGCTTGGAGACCTCTTATTTGCACGTCTTGTAAAGCTTTTGGTCACTCCACTAAAAATTGCGATATGGACAAAAGTCTTGTGGAAGGAAAAGTTATCAGTGAGAAAGTTGATGTAGTTAATGAATCAGTTCCTATAGTTAAAAGTAAAACTACAGTAGCCAGGAATCCTAATGGCGATAATATGAAGAATAGGCAACAAATATGGAAACCAAAAGTTAATCAAGTGAAACAAAAAGTGATGGAGCCAAACATAGGTAAAAAGAATACAGAGGAGGATGTTAGTAATGTAAAAAATTCAGTAACTCCACAGATTACCAATGATATTCAGTCTATGGGTGTTACAAATGAACCAATTGAGACATGTAATGCCTTTGCTATTCTTACTGATATAGAGGAAGGAGAATTAATTGAAGTGAACGTTGCAACTGGAGGTAACTTGCAGGTGGAACCAGACAATAATATACATCAGCAGTGTGAAGTTAGCTCAGTTAATTACATTAGTTCTCAAAAGGAACAAGTACAAACTGATGTTGGTAATGTCAATCAAAAGCTAGATACAATTCGAAGTACACAAAACGAAAAAGAGACACCAGTTAATATTTGTTCTCTTTCATCTGAGTGCAACAACTTGTCTGTTGTTCCTAAGTCAGCTAGGAACACCACTGCTATCTTAACAGACAGTCCTTATGCTAAATTAAAACCTCCCCAGGAAATACCCCTGTTTACTCCAACAAAGGATAATACTTTAGAATCTAATTTAGGATCATCATCCGATTTTGAAGTATGCTCTGAAGATGATATGAATGATGGCTATGAATACAATCAAGAGCAAATATTGGCCAAGCTCACTTCAAAGAACTCCAAAAAAAGTAAAAAGTCTGCTAAACTGCAAGAACATCAAAGAATTACTCGGCAATCTGCCAATAAACACAAAAACTTATGATGTTATACAATATTGGATATTGGAATATACGTGGTGGGCATGATGATGCTAAAGTATATGAAATTAAACAACTCATCAAAGGCAGCAGCTTGGAAATTATATGCATCAGTGAAACTAAATACTCAGAAGAAGAAACTAACATTTTTGCTAATCGTATAGCACCTGGGTGGGCTTGTATTCACAATCATTCTTCAGCCCCTTTTGGTCGCTTGCTGATTTTGTGGAATCCTCAAGCTTATTCTATTAATGCTTCTGTTACTCATAGACAATTTATCCACTGCAATATTGATCACTTACCTTCAAAAGTTAAATTTAACATTACCTTTGTGTATGCAGATAATAAGAAGGCTAATAGACAATACTTTCTTGACATTCTTCCAACTTTTCTCACTTCCATCCCTTGGATTTGCCTTGGTGACTTTAATTGTATGCAATGCTCTGAGGATAAGAAGGGTGGCTTACCTCTGACTACGGTTGATGTTGCTCCTCTTAATAATGCCATTCTGCTTGCTCAGCTTCATCAAGTTCCAAAGACTGGTGTTTTTTACACTTGGAATAACTGTAGCAGATCAGGTAATAGAACCTTTTGTAAATTAGATCGTTCGTATTTTAATGCTGCTGCTTTCAATGCTTGGCCTTCTCTTCTGTCCTTTTTCCCAACTCCATCTCTATCTGATCATAGTCCTATAATTATGGATTGGGGAAACAGGAATATTAGAGGTCCTTCTACATTTAAATTTTTTAATAGTTGGTTTGATGATCCAGAACTTTTTCCATTGATTGCTAATATTTGGAACTCTCCCAAATATGGAAATCCTATGTTTATTCTTCAATCGAAGCTTAAAGATTGTAAAGCTTCTATTAAAGCTTGGTCATTAAATAAGTATGGTAAGGGTAACCTTCTTTCTACCAAACTTAGCACAGAACTTAATGATATACATATTCAATTGCAGAATGATCCCAGTAATGTAGTGTTTTCTAACAAAGTTAAGGAAATAACCAAAAGATTGAAAGTAGCTATCAAATCTGAGTTGCAAATGCTCCGTGAAAAAAATAAAATTCTCTGGGACATCGGAGGAGATAAAAACTCTAAAACCTTTCATAATTCTTTGAAACTTAAGAAGTCTGCTTCCATTATTCACATGATTAAAGATAGGCATGGGTTTGATGTTAACACTCATTCTGGTATTAAGCACTCCTTTCTTAATTATTACAAATTTCTTTTTTCTCATTCTGACTCTATTGCTAATCTTCATGTGCTAAATGATTTGCCTCTTTATTCAATCTCTAATGAACAGGCCAATAGTCTAATCCAGTTAATTACCACAGATGAAATACATGATACCATTCTAAAAATGAAATCAAATAGTTCTCCTGGCCCTGATGGTTTTTCTGCTATGTTTTTCCAGAAATGCTGGCATATTGTTAAACATGATTTTTGTAAAGCTATTCAACACTTTTTTAAATCCAATACCTTGTTGAATGGTATAAACCATACTAAACTTGCCCTTATTCCTAAAGTTAATCTCCCCCAATCAGTTTCTAAATTTAGGCCCATTGCTTGTTGCAATGCCATTTACAAATGTATAGCTAAAATTATCTCTTCCCGTATGAAAAATTGTCTTTCTGACTTAATTTCTCCTAATCAAAATGGTTTCGTTTCAGGGAGATCTATTACTGATAATATTTTACTCTCTCAAGAAATTATAAAAGGTTACAATAGGAAAAACATTTCCCCTAGGTGCTTCCTCCAACTGGATATACATAAAGCCTATGATTCTGTTAGTTGGGAAGCTATCATATCCATTATGTCCAGAATGAACTTTCCTCTACCTTTCTTAGCTTGGATATATACTTGCATATCTACTGTTTATGTCTCTTTATCTCTCAATGGTGAGTCGTTTGGTTATTTCAAAACCCATAAAGGAATTAGACAAGGAGATCCTATCTCCTCTTCCCTTTTCATCTTAGTTATGGAAGTTCTTACTTCCTTGGTTAGTGTTGAATGCAACAATAAAAATATGGATTATCATCCTAAATGCCAAAAACATCATATATAACCTCTTATGTTTGCTGATGATCTCCTTCTATTTACTAAACCAAATGTTAAATCAATCACTAGTGTTTTGTCTACCCTCCAAAAATTCAATCAGATGACAGGTCTATACACAAACAAAAGTAAATCTCATATTAATATTGCTGGGGTTTCTGATAACATTTACCAGAATATCCTTCAGATTTCTGGCCTTAATGCCATGGATCAAAATGCTATGTACCTTGGTGCTCCTATGTGTAAGTCCAGAATTTCAAATGCTCAATGCCTGCCATTATATGAAAAAATAACCAATAGACTCAAAAATTATAATGGTGCTAAATTATCCCAAGCAGGTAGGCTGGTCATCATTCAAAGTATTGCCACTGCTATGTGTGTATACTATTTTAAGCTTTTTATCATCCCTAATAAAATTATTAACATGTTAAATCGTGCTTTCAATCATTTCATTTGGCATGGAAATATTTACTCCACTAAACTCATCCCAATTGCATATAAGAAAATTACTTTACCTGCTAAAATGGGTGGTCTTGGTATAATTAATCTTAAATTGTGGAACATAGCAACTACTTCCCACCATGTTAACATACTTCTTAGTAATAATATGGGATTATGGGAGGTTTGGAATAGACAGTACAACCTTAAGGGTGGCAATTTTTGGACCATGGAGGTTAATAAAGATGCTAGCTTCCTATGGAAAAGACTTATGTCGAATAGAAGACATTACCTGCTAATGGTTCAATGCAACATTATGAATTCCTTCTGGTATTCTCCATGGAGTGGTCCAGGAAAGATTCTGTCTCACATTACTGATAATAATCTCATTTATAATTCGAGTATTCCCCTTAATGCTAATGCTAATTCATTTTTTATCAATGGGGTTCTTCACTTGCCTCATGTTTGTTCGACTTCTCTGAACAACCTCTGGTCTTCCATTTCTGCCTCCTTTGAGAACATGGATCATGACGGGCTCAGGTGGAAAGGCAAACTTCACAGCATTTCATTGGTTTACAATGCCTTAGTTCAGAATCAAAACTCAGCTCCCTTTCCTTGGTATAATCGCATCTGGAAGTCGGGCTCGAAACAGAAGCACAATTTTCTCCTTTGGAAATGCCTGATGAATGCAATTCATACTCAGGATAATCTCGTTAAAAAGCATTTAATCGATCATTCTCAATGCATTCTATGCAATCATGCAGCTGAAAATGTGGGTCATTTGTTTTTCAATTGTCCTTTTTCCTACCATGTTTGGAAAGAAGTCCTTCAGCATATTCAAGAGAGACCTCCGCTCAGAAATTTCAAACGCGAATGGGTTCGTATCTTTCATTTAACCAAGTGGAAATCTTTGAAGTCTACTCGCATTCTCCAATATCTTAAGCTCACGATTGCAGTGATTTGGGAAGAAAGGAATTTGAGAAGATTTGAGCGGTGTTCGTCTTCTATTTCAGCGCTTATTTTTAAAATTTTGTCATGATGTTGTCATGCTGTAATTTTGGTAGCGGGGTTTATTTCCTCTGCTTAGTTTCTTTGTAACTGTTGTTTTGTTGGTTGATTAATAAAGAGTGGACTGGCCACTATAAAAATAGGCTAGCTTTGCCAAAAATATATAAACGTATGCATAAATTTACATTCCTATAAAAATCAATTTTTTTTACAAAAATCACTATAATTTAACTCATGATAATGTATAGGAACTCATAGATCACAAATAAACTCATATTACTGTAAATTTCTTACATATATTATATTTTAAAATAAAATATGTATCAAGTCTAAACGCACAGAGAAAAAATGGAACAAATATATATACATCTCTTATATGCTTTAAACATGAATATTTTTCATAACAATTATAAACTGACATGTAGTATAACTCACGTAAATATATATACATATTTTTTCATATTAAAATAAATTGTAAGATGAGCAATATCAAATTCCTATTGCTGTAAAATGTATACTTTAAACCCAATATCTTGTTTAACTTTTAAAACAAAATTTTAAAAATTCGAACTATAAAGATATATGAAATTTTATTTATTTATTTATTTATTTTTATTATTATTATTATAGTAACCGAGACAATGCTCACCTATATGAATAAGGATATATCAACAATATGAGCTGCTAAAATTTGCAACGAAGAAGCAAGGTTGAAAGAGCACGTGTGCAACATATATATTTATAATTATATATATACATACAAGCATCAGGAATACATATAAAAGAAAAGTAAACTGAAATATAAAACTTTGTCACATAAATATAAGTCAGCAAATTATATAACTGACATATTTCATTTTATAAAATTTACATAGATTTCCATATATAAAAAGAGATATACAATATGTATATAAAAAAATATACGGCTTGACTTTTCTCTGATATTATATAATTTATATGTGTACACAACCGTATAGAAGAATAAACAAACAGATATGTAATCAAACATATGAAATAAAACAGTTATATCAATACATTACCAGATAATATAAGCGTATATATATGTATACCATAATATATATACAAAACTATTATATAAATATATTGCTAACACTAATAGATATAACTTTTTATATATATATAACAAAACTTGTTTACCTTTTATAAAATATAAAAGAAGGTGCATGGCTACAGGAAGGGTGAGGAAGCAAGCGGTTGGAGGCCAGGGAAGGTGGTCGACTTCGGAGGCAGAAGGCAAGGTAGCATGGCCGAGCTAGAAAGCGGAGGTAGGTCTCTGGCATCAAGACGTGGCGTAGGAGCAAACGGAGGTGCAGGTGGTTGCGTAAGCGGCGGAGGAAGGCAAGGTTGATGAGCTCGGGCTGAAATGGTGGGCTTTCATTCGGTTATGGCTGAAGGGTATGGGTTTGTTGAAGGGGAGAGGTGGTCACGGCCATTAGAATTTGTGTATATTTTTTTTGAGAAGAAGAAAGAGCGTGAGAGGATGAGAAAGAATTGAGAACAAAAGGAAATGGGAAGTCAAGCAAATAGAAATGAACGTGCACAAAAAATTAAATGTATATAGGAATAAGAACCCAAAAGTTTGAACGCTGAAAAAAAATGGAACGTCTCAGTATACAATCGGGTTGCAATTTGATGTCTAGTGTCCATTCATTTCATAGTGGGCAAATGAAGGGACAAGAAACCAAAGACTCGGTTGCGGAACCGATACGCTAGGCTTTTCGCAGATTGCACCGCACACCAGGCTCCGAAATACACATATGAATATACTACGGAGATCAGCACAACGAGATGATCAAAACGGTACACAGATATCGGTGGTACGATTGAATTATAAAAATTCGAATTTTCCACTAGCGGAAAATACAGCAAAACGCAGAAAAATAAGATCGACGAAGCTAAAGAAGTCCGAATTTCGAAAAATGAAAAATGACGTCTTACTTAGAAGATGATTTAGAATTTTTCTATGTAAAAATATTTAGGTTTCGAAAACGTTTTATTTTTATCGCTTTTTAACTGATTAAATTGAATAAATTTGCGCATGAAAATAAACTTCATATTTTCGGATGAAAATTTATCAGTTGCTATGTTTAACTAGACGCATTCCAAATATCAAATTTATATTTCAAAATTTTATTGTTTAAATTTCACAAAATTTCAACTAATTAAATTATTAAAACAGTTAAAATTTACGGGTCGTTACACTCTCCCCCACTCAAAACTTTTCGTCCCCGAAAAGGAAGAAGGTAGGAGAATAGAAACACCGAGAAAGAAAATAGATTGGAATACAAGTAAAACAATTAATTTAAACCATATAAATTTCAATTTAAATTAATTAATAATTAACCATTTGGTTAAATCCCTTTGAGTTCACTTAAGTTAAATCAATCTATCTATTTCTAAATTCATTATCTTATTATCTAGTCATCCTCGATTAATAATTTTTAAATCATCAATTTGTATAATCATTTATTGTACTCATATTTTATTCAACAAATTTAATTCTTTTATTCCAAATTATGATTAAGTTTATTCCACTTAATATATCTTATTACATATATTTAAACCATATTAATTTAAACCATATAAATTTCAATTTAAATTAATTTATATTCAATAATTGGTTTAAATTTAAGGTATTTCCATAAGTTGATCTAATTTCAATTTGTTAATTCTTTCGAAACAAAATCTATTATATTCCACTCATTTAATTAACTTATTATTCTATCGTCTTTATTAGCATTTTTTTTATTTTTTTATTTTTATAATTAAAATCTAAGTGTATAACATTTATTATAAACACTCAATTTTATTTATAAAATCATTTTATATTGTATATTATCCAATTACATTTTAACTTCTGAATAATTTAGGTAAGTTATATTGAAATGCAATTTATTACTATACAAATAATATTTTTAAATTCAATTATTTCAAGTTAAATATTTATCCAAAATTTAGCTTTATAATTTAAAACATCTTTTAACATGATTTTTAAGAGTTAAATTTCCGTTTAATTTCAAACCCTTTAGAAATAATTATGTATATACTATATATATTAAATCAAATTAAATTTAAAATAATATATCCATATATATATATATATATATATATATCAAATCATATTTAAGAAATTCAAATCAAAATATTTTTCCAAAAAAAAATCGTAGCAGAGCTACAGAATGGTTTCTTCACTTCGAAACTCGAAAATGAATGTCGATGATGCGGCCGCCATCACCGAAATTATTTTCCAGCGACAAAGAGAAGAGCACCGATTTCAACATTTTTAAATTCTTTGAAAATCATTTATATTCGAAAATACTTTACATAATATATATTTTAAAATTTTAAAAACCAAAGCTTGAAATATTAGGAAATTAAATTCTCAAATTCTTACTTTAAATTCATTTAAATTTCTAAATAAATCTATAAACCAACTTTAATAATTCCATTTATTTTTATGTTGGAATAATCAATGATTTACAAAACAAATAGTGAAAATCAAATATTACCTTTCTGACAACCAATTCAGTTAACAATTCAATTTCAAAAAATTTGTACTTATATATAATATAATCATACAAGATTATTTTATTTACCAAATTTTGAAAATACTATTGTGTCGGTTTGCTCTGTTCAAGTGTTTTGGAAATCCTATCGATAGCGTTGATCAGACGAATCGATCGAAAACCCAAATCAACATCAATAACTCAAACAACACAATAAAGAAAACATTTTTATATTAATAACAAATGCACCACCTCGCTCAACGATACAAGGATGGATTTCAAAATAAGTATAAGGATTCAAATTTGATGGACTCAAATCAAAGAGAATTTTGATTCGAAGATAAGTTCGAAACAAAGATATGATGATTAAATAGCAAAGTAGGAAGATTGATAAGTTAATATAAATCGCGGGCAACCTTAACCAGGTCAACCGTGACTTCAATAATAAGATCAATGTAGAATTCCGAGGCAAATCGACATTGATCTCAAGAGATAGAATTCGGCATAACCACAGATGTCAGCATCTAAACCGAGGATATATAAATCTCCGGTGAATCGATGCTATCGTAAAAGAGTTTCACCCCTTTACAATTAATTTGAGATTGGCGGGACCGCCAACTCATTATAAAGATCATTCGAAGTGGAGTTATGTGATACTCCAAAATTAAAAGAAGATGAATAGTGAGGGACACGAATGAATTTTTGGAACCACAGGGAACGTTCCAAAATTAAAAGGAATCAAGTCAAAAGGAAGAGATCCAAACTCGAATGAAAGTGATTCTGTAAATACATTTACCCTATATGCTAAGTTTTGCCTAGAGCTACCAAAGCTCTAATACCAACTGTAACGACCCGCTATTTTGGACCATCCGCATCCGCACATGTCAGACTTGAATAATTCAAAATATCGAATTGTTAATTAAATTTGGCAAAACTGAACATATATAGTAAATAAATAATAACAGATCATAGACACAGAGTAATAAATGCAGCGGAAACAAAAGATAGTAGTTCATGAAGCTACTATATACATATCAGAGTTAAATAAGGTACAACAGATGTCTCGGATACAATAATCAAATACAATATCAGAATACACCACTGGAATCAACTAGATATCTGAAAGCTGGATCTCCAAGCGAAGCTCCAACTCCAAAGGTGAGTCTCGAATACTGGTACACTCAGTCTGACTCGAGCGTAAAGCAAAACACAAAACACTCGAGTCAGGATTAACATTCTTATATCAATAAATCCAACCCAAGTGAAATAGCAACTGAAATACAAATAACTCAAAGGACGTTTGGAATAACCATCCTTTAAGGATCCATTAAACTATCTACTATGTAGTAGTGTACGATAAATAGATAATGCCTATTAGTAATATAAAGTATCAAAATAGTGTTAAGGTGTTACCATTATTCCCCTTAACACATTTTATCAAAGCGCTATAGTCTATACAGCATTGTAAACTCCACCGTAAACTAGTGGGATATCAGGGAGTACTCCATAGGTATAACACAAAACAAATCGTAGTGGACGCGTATAAAGGGATACAAGTAAGACAAGGCACATGAGGCAATACCCAAGGTAGTGAAACTACCGTTTGCCTGATCCGGACTGGTGAGAACGCATCGCCGTAGCGATCGCAACACCGCGAAACAACACTCCCAAATCAAGGGTGCACCAATCGACAACAAGTAATGAGTAGTTTTCGAAGAAGTGTGTTCGCTCGAGGTAGCTAACCCCCATTTGGCCCGGCACGCTCTTGTTTTAGTCATTTCCAATTTGACACAAGTGTCAAGGCTATCAATTATCGTTCTCTTTCTTCAGTCATCACGTACATCATTCCAACCACTTCATTCAGGATCACACTCCGCGTGTAGTTATTAAAGTGGTTTTCGGTTTAGACAGTGAGTATGTCCCTAACCGATTCCGGTCTCTTTAATAACTTCCGAAAATTTTACACCGATTGATCGTTTAATATATTTCAAAACCAAATCAAATTCAATTTCAAATAGAATTTGTAAACCAACATTTCATTTGTCTTTCTAAAACAATTTCCATAATTTACGTTTCAAAACTTCCACATTCATAATTTCAAAATCTTATAATTCAATTTCAATTTCTATTTAAAACAATTCAAATATTGATTCAAGTTCGTATATAAGTTTCATTTCGAAATTATTTAAATTAATTTAATTTAACATTTAAATCAATTTAACTTCATTGATCGATTTTATTCAATATTCATTAAGTAAATTTGTATTCAAAACAATTACTATTAAATTTCCAATTCACTAAATCAATTACTTAAGTCCAACTTTATTGTATCAAAACTTCAATTTTAATTGAATTAGATTCGTCAAATCAATTCTTTAAATTACAAATCTTTCAATAATTTCAATAAATCACATTTTATTTCTTGTTAAAGAATTCAATTTTTCTTATTTACTTACTTAAATAATTTTCCAAAACTTAATTTTATTCATTTACGAAGTTAAAATTTTCTTATTCAAAGTTCCATTTCTCTTATCAAAGAATTCCAATTTTTATTTAATTATCAAATAATTCAATCTTATTTAATTATTAAATAATTTCAAAACTTAATTATTAAATAATTTCAAACTTAATTCAATGAATAATTTCAAACTTAATTGTCAATAATTAATTTCAAAACAACGCTCTTTCAACAACTACTATGTTAATAATTTGTTTCAGATTTTAGATATTAACATTTTCCTTTTATTAATTCAAATTCCAATTTCATTTCAAAACCTTATTCTTTACTCAAATAAAATCTTTATTTTATTTTTAAATCAAATTATTGACCAATCGGGTTTATTAATTTCTCTATCCTAAGTCAAGTTCATTTGGGTATTTATCATTTCAACCCGATTCCAATTCAATTCAAAATCAAAGCATAGCAAAAGGGAACTTGCAGTGTGATAACTGGGATGATGTCAAAGTAAATAAACAAGCAATAACAACAACCAATATCAATCCAATAATCAATTCAAATAATCCAGAAATAATCGTATTAATTCACATTGTTGTTTGTGCGAATTAATATAATTATTTCTAGAATCCACACTATCATTTCATGTAGATTAAAGATTATTACATTAATGTTTATACGGTTCTTCACTTGATATTTATTGTTCAATTTCAAACTACATCAACTTATATCACATACATTCAAATGGTTCAAGGTGTAATTAACCATATTACTATGTGTCAAGTAATTAAACATATATCAAATCTAACTATCCTACGTGAATTTCAATTTCAAATTATTTATCACTTACAACATTAACAATTTAACATCCAATGTCAACATCAAACAATCAATCATTATCAAACTGAATTATCATTGTATACATAACAGATAGTGGTGTCAGATATCACAGGTGAACTGATACAGGTAATAACAGTGTAAATAACTAACAGCAGCATATTTCAATTGTCGTTTCAATTGAAATCAAATTTAATAAATAAAAGAACGTTAATCGTGAGTGATTGCTCACCTTTCGAGGTTAGAGAGATGGACAATGAAGTTGAGTTACGAAATCCAGACACGACTTCCAAAGCAAGCAGGATTGGCACAAATTCGATGAACAGAGCTGATAACAGGAATCGATGAAAACAACCAAATCAGAATCAACTTGATATATACAAAGAATATATATTTGTTTCAAAACCAATTTCGATACATATATTTCAAATCAATATTTATTTCAAACTCATAAAATAAATTTTCCATATATATTTGAAATCAACTCATAAATACTTATGTATATAGACTAATATATAAACGTATGCATAAATTTACATTCCTATAAAAATCAAAAAAATTACAAAAATCACTATAATTTAACTCATGATAATGTATAGGAACTCATAGATCACAAATAAACTCATATTACTGTAAATTTCTTACATATATTATATTTTAAACTAAAATAAGTATCAAGTCTAAACGCACAGAGAAAAAATGGAACAAATATATATACATCTCTTATATGCTTTAAACATGAATATTTTTCATAACAATTATAAACTGACATGTAGTATAACTCACGTAAATATATATACATATTTTTTCATATTAAAATAAATTGTAAGATGAGCAATATCAAATTCCTATTGCTGTAAAATGTATACTTTAAACCCAATATCTAGTTTAACTTTTAAAACAAAATTTTAAAAATTCGAACTATAAAGATATATGAAATTTTATTTATTTATTTATTTATTATTATTATTATTATTATAGTAACCGAGACAATGCTCACCTATATGAATAAGGATATATAAACAATATGAGCTGCTAAAATTTGCAACAAAGAAGCAAGGTTGAAAGAGCACGTGTGCAACATATATATTTATAATTATATATATAGATACGAGCATCAGGAATACATATAAAAGAAAAGTAAACTGAAATATAAAACTTTGTCACATAAATATAAGTCAGCAAATTATATAACTGACATATTTCATTTTATAAAATTTACATAGATTTCCATATATAAAAAGAGATATACAATATGTATATAAACAAATATGCGGCTTGACTTTATCTCTGATATTATATAATTTATATGTGTACACAACCGTATAGAAGAATAAACAAACAGATATGTAATCAAACATATGAAATAAAACAGTTATATCAATACATTACCAGATAATATAAGCGTATATATATGTATAACATAATATATATACAAAACTATTATATAAATATATTGCTAACACTAATAGATATAACTTTTTATATATATATATAACAAAACTTGTTTACCTTTTATAAAATATAAAAGAAGGTGCATGGCTACAGGAAGGGTGAGGAAGCAAGCGGTTGGAGGCCAGGGAAGGTGGTCGACTTCGGAGGCAGAAGGCAAGGTAGCATGGCCGAGCTAGAAAGCGGAGGCAGGTCTGTGGCATCAAGACGTGGAGGAGGAGCAAGCGGAGGTGTAGGTGGTTGCGTAAGCAGCGGAGGAAGGCAAGGTTGACGAGCTCGGGCTGAAATGGTGGGCTTTCATTCGGTTATGGCTGAAGGGTATGGGTTTGTTGAAGGGGAGAGGTGGTCATGGCCATTAGAATTTGTGTAATTTTTTTTTGAGAAGAAGAAAGAGCATGAGAGGATGAGAAAGAATTGAGAACAAATAGAAATGGGAAGTCAAGAAAATAGAAATGAACGTGCACAAAAAATTAAATGTATATAGGAATAAGAACCCAAAAGTTTGAACGCTGAAAAAAATGGAACATATCAGTACACAATCGGGTTGCAATTTGATGTCTAGTGTCCATTCACTTCATAGTGGGCAAATGAAGGGACAAGAAACCAAAGACTTGGTTGCGGAACCGATACGCTAGGCTTTTCGCAGATTGCACCGCACACTAGGCTCCAAAATACACATATGAATATACTACGGAGATCAGCACAACGAGATGATCAAAACGGTACACAGATATCGGTGGTACGATTGAATTATAAAAATTCGAATTTTCCACTAGCGGAGAATGCAGCAAAAACGCAGAAAAATAAGATCGATGGAGCTAAAGAAGTCCGAATTTGGAAAAACGAAAAATGACGTCTTGCTCAGAAGATGATTTAGAATTTTTCTATGTAAAAATATTTAGTTTTCGAAAACGTTTTATTTTCATCGCTTTTTAACTGATTAAATTGAATAAATTTGCGCACGAAAATAAACTTCATATTTTCGGATGAAAATTTACCAGTTGCTATGTTTAACTAGACGCATTCCAAATATCAAATTTATATTTCAAAATTTTATTGTTTAAATTTCACAAAATTTCAACTAATTAAGTTATTAAAACAGTTAAAATTTACGAGTCGTTACAAATCTTCTGAGTGTTCTTCATTCTTTATTCTTTGCATACTATTCATTTGAGATCTGTGATTGTGAATCATCAACTGTTGGGTGTTTGTGACCAATTTTGGCCCAAACATTTTGGTGCTTTCACTGAGAACGGCAAAGTATTCAGGGATTCTAAAGTTTGGAGTTTAGATTTGGGGAGCTAGAGAATCAGATCTAGGGGGAACTATGGCTAAACAATCAACAAGAAGACAAAGAACTGAAAGGAGTCGGCATGAAGGGAGTCAGGAAGCTTCCTCAAGAGCGAATCAGGCCTCGGTCTTCATCACCCGAGACGAGATGGAGATGATGATGGGAGCCATACACGAGGGAATGCTGAAAAGGCAAGAAGAGATGATGCAAAATCTACTTCGACAAGTTGGTCAAGTTGGAGTGCAAAACCAAGGGAATGCAACTGCAGGAGATGCTATGGATAGGGATCGGGAGCATGGAGCAACCAGAATTCAGAATAGAGCAAGACCATCATGAGCAGCACCAGAGCTAGGGGCACTCACCCGGAGCATGTTAATCCAACCACAGGCAGGACACCAGGTGGATTTGTGCAACACGACGTTGATAGAGAGATGGATGCTCGGCCAGGAGAACAGACTCCAGGAATCCCTCGTGGACTCGGGGGGCAGATCAATGGCAACAGACAAGGGCCGCAGTTTGGCGACATTGACAGATTGGCGGAGATGGTTAAACGAGCCATGAAAGGCGGACTGGTTAATAGAGATCTGGAAGACGTGAACAGGAGCCCCTTCGCTCTTGCAATTAGACAGGCTAGGAATCCACCAGAATTCAAGCTACCAACACTGGAGACGTACGATGGGAGGACGTATCCTGCAGTTCATCTGGCACGGTATATGAGGCATATGGAGGTACTGGGGGCATCAGAGGAAATCATGGCCCGATGTTTCCAATTGTATTTGACGGACATTGCAGCATTATGGTTTAGACAGCTGGAAAGCGGCTCCATTGGAACATGGACCGATTTGACTGAGAAGTTTATGAGGCAGTTCAGAGTTCACATTTCGAGACCCAAGAATGTATGAGTTTGGCAGCACTGAAGCAAAGAACGGGGGAATCTTTGAGGAATTTTCTCACGCGATTCAATGCTGCGGCAGCATCGGTGGATCGACCAGATCCATCCATAGTTTTGATGGCAGCTGTATCCGGCATAGTTGATGGCACATAATTTAAGAATTCATTGACAAGAGATCCACCTATGGATCTAGGAAATTTTATCATGAGGCCGAAGGATTTCTAAGATTAGAGGATGCAAATGCTGAAAGGGAAGAAGGAGAGGAAGTTGGAGTTTATGCAGTCAAAGGCGAAAATCCTCCCGAAAGAGATTCAGGCAAGGATAAAGGAAAACGGAAAGCCGACGATAACGATGATGGACCAAAGCGATCACGAAAGGGACCGAGATTCACCTCTTATACATAGTTGAATGAGACTTTGGAGCGTATCTACCAGGATACTAGGGGGCAGATTCCCTATCGAAGGCCAATGAGAAGGGATCCGACCAACAATGAAAGAAGGTCCGACAAGTACTGCTTATTCCACGAACTGAATGGTCAGAGCATGAATGATTGCAGACACTTGAAGGATGAGGTTGAGGGACATATCCGGAATGGTCTGCTATCGCAGTATGTAAGAAGGGGAACAACAACGGTGGAACGAGAGCGACCACCACCTACATCTACTGGGGACAGCTCAGGATCGAGGCGTCAGCTTGTCATCAATTTATTGAGATAATGACGAACGAGTGGCAAACTCCACACCAACACGACTAAGTCGTTTACAGATGTACAGGAACGCGAACGATCCTCATCATGCTCTGATACGACTACTAATCGCATCAGTGTAGGTGTTTGCACTTTGACGTCCCTGTTTTGTTCTTGTTTTCCATTTCTCATGTTTGGGCTCGATTTTGTTTGACATTTCTGTTGAAAGGTCTATTTTGAATAAAAGTATGCCATTTGTGATTCCATAACCGCTAAGCCACTTACACATGTACGGGGTGGCGAATGGTCCTTATCCATGCTCTGAGATGGCGATAAACCGCCCAAACAAACAATCCAGAAACCCACTCGAACGTGAAATCTAGTATTAATGATACTAAGTTCCCCCCCGGGCACACATAATTCGCCTCGAATGGCACCCGGCCACGAACAGTCATAATTCGCCTCGAACGGCACCCGACCACGAACGGTCATAATTCGCCTCGAACGGCACCCGACCGCGAACGGTCACAATTCACCTCGAACGGCACCAGATCGCGAACGATCACAAATTTCCTCGAACGGCACCCCGACCGCGAACGGTCATCATTCGCCGCAAATGGCATCCGGCCCCGAACGGTCACGTACTACCTCGAATGACAGACGATCCCGAACGATCGTCATTCGTGGTCATATTAAACTATCAATTTCTCTACAGGTCATCAACAGGATATGAACATCCAGCTTATGGCATTACAAAACACACCTTCCTACTGCAAGGCATGTTTTGGGGGGCAAGTGTTATCCTGCCTTTTAGCAAGGCCTTGATACCAAAAGATTAACCGAAAACCAAAGATAGTTCGTCCTGAAGATCGGTTATACACTGCTTCACTATGGATATCGATGAATTTTTTCCAAGTCCGGATCAAGCTACAATCGACAAGAAGCGACAAGCGAAGCCATGAAAGCCAGCATCCCAAATTTCAGGTCAACCAGAGTTCATATGATGGAGATATGATCGATGTAAGTTAGGAAAGATATGCCGTTCGTATCCATCAGAGGGCCATCGTATTGGTTTGTTCGAATCCATCAATTTCAAATCCATCAAGAATGTACGACTTCGAATCGATCACGTTCGACTCGATCATGTCGAATTGATCAGGTTCGAACCCATCCGAGGCCACACTATTCGAATCGATCTAGAGGGGCCTTGTTCGTGTCGGTTGAGCTTCGCATCCATCTACTGTGCATGGTTTCGAATCAATGAGATCGTACCCGTGCAATGCTCATCTGTTAGTATCCAAGAAACCCTCGTTCGGATCAACACATTTGTATCCATCACATAGCCACTGTTCGTATCGATCATGGAACCACAATTCGTATCCATCGAGATGTACCACATTTCGTACCCATCGTAGGTAACATGGGGGTCTGTTTCGTATCGACCTAGACACTTCTCATCGATACGAAATCAGCTGCCATATGATCGATGCGAAGGAACCATCCATCGATCGATACGAAGTTAGTACTGAACGATCGATACGAACGAGGCATATGCATGGGAGTGACTCGGTCAATTCGGCGCAAAATGTGGATCGATTCGAAAGTCGCACGCCATTACGATCAGATGGATGCGAAGGCTATGGATTCGAACTCGACAGCCTATGCAAAACCCAAGGTTGCATCGATCATATCTCATAATCCACCGGTCCAAATGCTAGGAAATTTTCACAGGAGCCTACGTACAAGCTAAAGAATGTTCACACCAAGTTTCGACTCCATTGGACCAAATCTTGATTGATACGAAATTGGTTCGTATCGATCGCAGATCGAGTCGAAACTCCACGAGATCGATCGCGTGGGCCCACTCACATGCCAGAACGAGTCTCCCGAAGTTTGAGCGCGATATCAGGCTCCTACGCCTATAAATAGAGCCCCAAAAGCCTACAGAAGCAGGATCTTTCAACTCTGAAGCATCCAGACTCTGCCAGATTCTATTTTGCACTTCACCACTACTTCTGTACTCGAATTTCAAAGTTATAATCCAGTGTAATCTGCTGTAATTGATTGAAATCATCAAGTGAATATCAATAAAGTCATCAACTTCAGAGTGGATGTAGGCAAGATCGCCGAACCACTATAAATTCTGTGTTGTTTACTGTTATCTGTTGAATATTTTGAGTGTTCTTCATTCTTTATTCTTTGCATACTATTCATCTGAGATGTGTGATTGTGAATCGTCAACTGTTGGGAGTTTGTGACCAATTTTGGCCCAAACATCTGGTATGAGTAAAACTTTTAAAAACAATGGGTGTGAAATTAAACACAAACATGTGAGACCAAGCCGCTGAACACGGAACGGGTTTACCCTCACATAAATCAACATCCAAATGTAAAGAATGGATAAATAATTAAACACCACGAAGAGTAATTGACTCCTCATGCAAATAAGGAAATAATTTTGAAGGTTCAAATCAAATAAGAAAAGGAAAATCTTCAACAAATGACTAGGAAGGTGCACCACCCTTGAAGTATACCTCTAGTAATATACTCCTAAGAAGCTCATATACTCCGTGACACTTCTCGAAAATGTACCAGCTAGACTCGGTCAAACCTTACCAAGAATTCAAATATTTCACATCTAAATGCACAAATGAATTCGATCTAGATGAGATGTGAAAATACCCTAATGGGAGAAACTCCATATAGATGGACGTCCTTTCGCGTTTTGGGTTCAGTCATTTACCGACAAAGGATAATAAAGCTCCACGGAGCAACAAATCGTCTTAGAATAACGATAATAAAGAAGCTGAAGTAACCGATAGTTGATGAACCAACTATCGACGATATAAAATGATCGTATATGGAAAATAAGTCCTGTATACTTATCACCACTCATCGAATTCAAACTTGTACTATTTCTTGGTTAACAATAATAGCAGACAAGTCAAGGTAATGTTACCTCAAAGTCATGTCTCACGATTATTCTTGACTTTCAAAATAGCGACAAGTCTACTTCTTCGATGTTTAGTGCTAATTATACAAATAAATCATTTCCATAAAAGTGACTTTACGGAAATTAATTCATTTCCATTAACAATTCAAACGTTTTTTTTAAAACCTGAATTCATACTTGGCTTCACACTATAAGTATTAGCTTTAAAACACTTTGGTAAAGAGTTTATTAACTTTAAAACATAATTATAAAAAGGATTTAACAACTTACAACATCCTTATTACATCGGTTAACTAACTTTAAAACTTTGTTAACTAGTTGATTAATTTACTTCAATAACCTTTAATTAAAAAGGGTAAATCTCTTTTAAAGCATCATTAATTCAATTAATTAATAATATAATTAATTAAATTAATTTAATAGTAATTAAATATCATAATTTAAAAGTGATTAATAAATTTTAAAACTTTATTTAAGGAAAGATTGGTTATGGTTTAAACAGATTTATTAAACCTTAAAAGTCATTAATTAAAAACGGTTAATTAATTTCAAAAACATCATAAATTAAAAAATTAATAAATCTTAATCCATCATTATCAAAATATTAATTAGTATTAAACATCATTAAAAAATGATTAATTAAATTTAAAGCATCATACTATTAATTAATTAAATTTAAAACAAATCATTAATAAGTTGATTAGTTATCTTTAACCTTATTAATTAAATAATTAATTAATTAAATTAAATAATCGTTATTAAAATAATTAATAATTTTTGAAAACATCATTAATCAAAAACTTGCTTAACTTTTAATATAATTCTAAGCACGATAAACCAAACGGTTTCGATAAAAGGTGATTTTCCGAAAGTGCCGATATAGCGACTATCACTATACGAGCTGTTCGGAAATCAAGCATATGACATTTGCAACACAACCACTCATCACATAACAAAGAAATGAGCATACATACATGATGATTTACAATAATACAATATATATCAATCATTTGTTTACAACGGGATTGATTTAACTACTAGATTTTCATATAACTTAAGATTCGCTTACTAACTTTCCGGAGCGACTAACTTTCAAGCAATAAACTAATCCATCAACCAACAATTATCACAACTATACAATAAGCATTTAATAGCTACAAGTATGAGCATGAACATAGTTTAAACTTTATGGTTCAAAGGGGGAAGCTTCACTCACCAAAACGCTTACTAACTTTTACCGAACTTTACTAAGCTCTTAGCAACTTGCCTTAACTTCAAATTTGGACCTGGCGTGGGCTAGTATGGTGCAACATGGCTCAGCGAAGGGAATAAATGGGCTCAGCCTGGGCATAGATGGGCTCAGCCTTGGAGTCTTGAGATGGAAATAGTCATGGTTTTGGTAGAGGATTGTTTGTATGTGAATATATGGAGTTTAGCTTTATTTTTGTTAGTGTATTCACTAGTTTTTGACTTTGGAATCTCTTTTGGAAGCCATGGAAGTATGCATGTATATGAAGAGATAAGGAATGAAGATGGAAATGAATATGTAAAGTGGAAAAAGTGTGGAGATGAGGAGTATTTATAGGTGAAGGAAATGAATTAAGAATTTAAATAAATTTTAACATTTAATATATATTAATGTCGTCATGTACAAGCTTCCATACCTCCACCCATCCATGCAGCTCACGTCCTCAACATATACACCCTCCCACCATGCTTGTAAGTACTTTTCCTAGGGGTTTAAGATAATGATGGTGTACTTAGGCTAGGGTTTTAGGTTATAAAATATGTATATGTACATAAAAAGTCAAATCTTGTTTTATTTTAATCTAAACATGGTTTATTTATTTTAACACTATTATTAACTTATCACATGACATATGTGCATGTGTGTGCATGTGTAAACGAGTGATACAAAAATGTACACAACATTTTCGATGCCAAAAAGTCGAATTTTTGGAAAACGTTTTTCCGTCACATTTTCTATTTTTATTTGAACTATTTGTTTTGGTAAACAAAATTTGAAAATTATTTTAGTATCATTAATTAATATTTAAAATATGCTTATTTGGTTATTAAAATCCATTATTTAAATATTTAAATATTATTTAATTATTCAAATACAAAGCGATTAATTTACGGGTCGTTACAGTATACAGGTGATAAGATTAGGGTTAGTGGAGATGGTGGTGGTATCGAAATGTCTACGTCTCTGACCTCAACTTGTTAATGACCTCTTGGTGGTATAGATGGTGTGGGTGTAGATGAATCACTTCGAAGATGGATTCCTCGATCTCCATTACAAGCATAGAAAAAATATAAAGAGGAAAAGGTAACATATTTGTTTTAAAGCACAACAAGCCTACATATAAACATTAAGCATGAAAATTTGACATATATGATATATCAATGTAAAATGGCATAGAACAAGTATATTTTTATAAATAGAAACGTTTGCATAATAGTATTTCAGAATCATCCATAATACATTCGTCATTACGAGGAATTTGGTTATGTTATGTTTTGATATGATCGTCGAAGTAGTGTGAAAAAAATATTTTAGTTTCCTCCAAGATATATGCATTACAAATTTATGCTTCCACTCAACCTTTATTTGAAACGTTCTTCTTAAGGTGAAACAAATACCAAAATTTAAGTTATTAATGTTAATGTGAACTTAATATACATCAAATTGAACAACTTGAAATTAAAATGCATGCCTTCTAAATGGATAGATCCATCCATATTGGATGGGTCCAGATAGTCTAGCTTCGCATGGAAGATGTATGGGAAGATGTTCCATAACATTGAAGAAACTAGGTGGAAATATTCTCTAACTTGCAAAGTAACTGTGGAATATTTTATTCAAGTTGTTCAATCTGTTATACTTTTAATATGATAGAACATAGCTCCTTTTAAAATAGGGAAAGCTCTATTGTTGGTTGCCAAATGGACTGTCGCAACAAATCTTTTAAAGCTATCGATAATAGATTCTAAAAAAACGTGGCAATCGTGACTTTTATGTAACAATCAAGAATTTCGGACACTTCCTATTTAAATATCTGAATTATTTAAATATTTGATTCTTGGATTAAATATTATTAATATGATTTAATAAGCTTTTTAACCCCCTTTTTAAATCATAAGTAATGATGGTAAACTTATTTTGGAAAAATGTTTTTAAAAGTAAATACTATGAAAAAATATCGGTAGTTTGACGGAAAATCGTTTTATCGATAAACAGTTTTTTATTCATCAAAAGTTGTTTAGATTTTTTTTACATACACTTTTTTGCTTAGGAACTAAAGAAAATGAAATAAAAATATTTTTTTCATTTATGGATATAAACTTTATGGATGATGTCACAGATGAGGTAAGGGAAGATATTTTGGAAATGAGCTTAAATGGAAAGTCTTAAAAATTAAGTAAATGATAAAGGAGAAGTGATGTTTTATAATTAATGTTAGGATATTTTGATGGGGTTTTGGTCATTTAACATCTCATTCCTAAGCCTATAAATAGAGGGGAGAGGTTCACTTAATAAATAACAAAACTTGAGATGAAGTAGGAGAGTTGAAAATGGTGAAAGTGCGTAAGCACTAATCCACTTATAACTCTCTAATTTTTTCAACAGTTAACCAATCTTCTCAAATCTCTTCTAAACTTTGGCTTTAGGCCTAAAACATAATAGAAAGCATGATTAGCAAATAAAAAGTGGGAGAAGGTGAGATGAAGAGGGGGATCCATGGAGGGTCATGAGGATGGAAGGAGGAGGAGAAGGTGTGGCTTTGGTTTGGAAGTGCTAAAAGTTGGACCTTTAGGCTTGTGTTGATGGAAGGAGGAGTTTCTTTGCTTCTTGTTGCTTTATGCTTGGGTCTGGAATGGATCTAATTGAGCTTTCTCATTATATCTTAAGTATATATTATGTATATATATGTTGTGTGCAAAGTATAATAGTTAAAGTGACATTAACTAAGTAAAGCTATAAACTTTGGACCGCTCTTGCTTTTGAAAGCAAATGATAACTTTGTATTGTATAACATCACTTCTATTACCCTCTTAAACATGTGGTGAGGCCTTGACATGATGCTTAAGTAGTTGTTTAACTTGTATGTTAAATTGAAGAAAGTTTGAAAGTGTTTGAAACGAGAATAGCCGTTATAAGTGCATTTCAAAATCCCTTATTTTCGAGAATTTTTATGAATAAATGGGAAGATATTCTTAGGGATTTCTTTTAATGGTTTTTAAGTACCCTAAGGGTGGTACTTACTATAACAATTTCGTCTTAAATCATTTGTATAAGTGATAAAACCAGTCGCAAAGATTGTGCTTTTTAATGTTGTTTCAATTACTCTTAACAGTATTTATAAATGTTGTCGTAAGTCGGTTATTGTTTTAAGTGTTTAAAATGTGACGTTTCGACTAGTTTTTTGTACTTTATATGGTTTCTAAATTATTTTATTTATAAAATTGTTTTATGGAAGTTCTTATAAAATGTATTTGAGTATGAAAAAAAGAATAGAGGTTTAGATATAGTTTTAATGATTATTTACGAATTTTAAAAGTAAAGTGCTGCAAACTGTAAAACATGTTTTTAATTAAACTTCTAAATTAGTAATTTTCAAGTAATATTTTTTACATAGATATTTAAAACTTATTTGAAAGTATTTCTAAAGTATGATTATATATATATATATATATATATTGACAAAGGTGATTAACTAGGCTTAACACCAAAAGCCGACAAGTAAACTTATCTATTTATGAGATTCAAGAATGAAGTGTCTAGGCAAGACTTTGATGCAACTAGTGCTCTAACTTACCTAGCTTCACCCTTGAACGAGGAACAATATAACCTAAAATATCAAAAACATGTTAATCTTGTTGTTTACTTACTTGCTGAAAAAGGAAATTAACTTTGTTTAACGATAAAAGCCAACGAGGTAGGCTATCTATTTCTGAACGTTAAAGATTATTGTCGAGTAAGGATGGAGCAATAGAGCTCTAGCCTACCGATTTCCCTCTTGAACGAGGAATAGTTAAGTCAGAAATGCCGGAAATGGGTTAACCATGTTGTTTGTTACTTGTTTACTGAAATCATTAATACTACACTTAACACTAAAAGCCGATGAAGTAGGCTTATCTAATTCTGAGAGTTAAAGATTGATGTCGAGTAGGGATGGAGCAATAGAGCTCTAACCTATCGGTTTCCTTATTGAACGAGGAATAGTTAAGTCGAAAATGTTGAAAACGAGTTAAGTATAGGAATATTGATTTGTATAAGCAACTATTTTAAATAGATAATTGATTAATCAGCTATCGAACTTAACTTATTGTTAAACTTATATCTTTAAAAAGAATGTTTTCAAGATAATACAAGCAAGTGAAATAGTTTTGGGTTTGTAGTGACAATGTTTATGTAACATTAGTCTTAAACCTTTTGAATTGATTTGTGAAAGTACTTAGATCCATAAAATGGAGACTTTGAAGGAAATTACAAGGAATTGTTTTTTGAAAAAGATAGAAAAAGAAAAGGTTTCAAGTAAGATATCTTATTAATGACATGTGAATATACTTATACCATTTGATATAAGTATATGAATACTTTTTGAAGCATTGAAAGGAGTACAAATTAATAGTAGAAATTCATAAATGATGTTTTATTAAGTAAAAGAAGTTTTACTAGTAAAAGAGGTTTTGATTAATAAAAGATTAATTAAATAAAAAAAGGTTTAGAAATCGCATATGTGACTTAATCGTGCTTTGTGTGAGTTGATCGTGCTATGTATGTTTACTCGTTTATGGAAGACATTTAGTCGTATACTTAGCACTAAAAGCCGATAAAGTAGGCTTGTCTATTTGTGGGAATTATGACTGATGTTCATGTATGGATATGGACAATAGAGCTCTAACCTACCAGTTTCACTCTAGATCGAGGGATAGTATGAGATGAAAATATCAAAAACATGATAAGTATACGAGACTTTGTTTCCATATACGATCGTTCTCATTATCATTGAGTGACCAAATTCGTCGATTCGGTCCTGAAGAGACCGAGATCGATAAGTGTTTTACTTTTTGAAAACCACTTCAAGGCTGGGATATGTGTTCTATCTTTTGAAAGTGGATCTGTTCGAGATACGGGAATCTATGTGGAGATTCGAGATCAATTTAAGATGCTCGAACACATGTAGTTGTTTGTGAGCTATTCAGGATGTGGGAATCTATGTGTGATTCCAAGATTTGTTGAGATATGGGAATCCATGTATGGTTTCACGATCTGTTTGAGATGTAGAATTCCATTTGGGGATTCGTGTTCTGTTCGAGTGATGAAGACTTGTAAAGATATACCTTTTCAACCCCTAAATGTCAACATTAATATACCCACGGTATTCATGTGCCGAGCACACCCAAGTGCCAGAAAGATGAATTCTTAGGGTAAAATAAAAAGAAAAAGAAATAGAACAAGGAAGAAGGATCACAATATCAGAATCTCATAATAGAATGATCATATATAATATCAAAAGATAGTATAAACTATCATCCTAAGATATAAAGTTTTTAAGAGTTACAGTAATTAGCCCTGACAGTTATTACAACCTGTCCTAACAAATGCTGATGATACACATAAAGTGATGCAGCGGAAATAAATACTACGATAGGTAGAACTTCAACTCTTCTCCAGATTCTCCATAGTGTCCAAGCTAAATCTGGAAACATACATGGAGCTGACCCTAGCATTAAGAAAATAACACCCAGATTAGTCTGGTAAACTAGCATGAGAAACTCAAGTCATACGAATTTATTATATCTTAAAACCCTTCAAAATAAGGTATCCCGTAAGACCACGTCGCCAATAAACACTAATGAGTTTTTACCTTACGAAAACCAAACTGTTTTTAGAGAATCCAGTGATATTATAATAATGTCTAAGTATCAAAATAAATATTAACTATAGCAGAAATGGTTACATTAATTACATTCTAGCATAATAGGGGTACAACCAAAATTGATAAGGAACATTCGCATAATGAATTTTCCATGGAGATCTCTTTGGGGAAGCCACATCCGAACTCCATGCACAAGGATCAGAAAATACCTTTCGAGCGTCGTATATGTAATAACCCGCATATTTCAAAATTGTATATTTAAATGTTTTATTTAAATATAGCATCATTAATCGGATTAAAGTCCGAAATGTTACTTTTTGTAAACAGTCGAATTGGGACTCGACCACCTCCATTGAGTCCAAAATGGTGTTTGCGACCTTTTTGAGTATAAACATCGATATGTTTGGAGTTGAGTGAAATTTTGATGTTTTCAATTTGGGCTTTGGGTTTGGGTTTCAGCCCAATAACCCTAACTCCACCCCCTCTCCTCTTCATTCATTCTCATTTCCTAAAACATTCAAGCTCTAGAGAAAAATGGGGGAAAGAAAGGGAAATGGAAATTTCAAACCCTAGTTTGATTTAGAAACTCAAGTTCTTGCTCCAAAATCAAAGAGAAGCTTAAGTAAGCATCCTCTTCACCCTCTCCATCTCAATCTCTCTCCAATTTCAGAAACTTCCTATAACCTAATTTAGGAAGTATTTGCTTATAATCTTAGATTGGAGCTTCTAGAGTTGAAGTTGAAGAGGAATTGGCCTTTCCTTTGTTTTAAAGCTTCTAATTCGTGTTTTTGAGTTTTAAAGGTGAGTTCTTTAACTCACATCTACGTCTATATTTATCATTGTTATTAGGTATGAATTCCTAACATTTGTGCATATTCATTTGCTTTTGATTTGAATTGATTTGGTGAATTTTTCAAATTTTGGTGTTTTGGTCCAATTTTATGAAAATCTTACTATGGATGTTTGGACATTGATATTTGGGGTGTATTGAAGAGCCTTTAAGGCTGGGTTGTTGCTTGGCGTAAATCCTTAGTCGTCGTTGCTCATCCAATCGCTCCTGATACGTTTTGGCCACTTTGGCCTAGGCAAATTTTTGCCCAGACCAGGTGACCAGACGTCTGTTGACCAAGTCCAGACGTCTGGTTTGGACCTGGAGAGAAAAATATAAGCATGCAGAATATAAAAAAATGCAGAGACTAATTCCAGACGTCTGAAATTTAGGATCCGACGTCTGGATGGGTCTCAAACGTCTGACTTGAAGTTTCAGACGTCTGGCGGTTCTGTGGATTATTTCCAGAGAACAAATCCAGACGTCTGGTTAGTTTTCAAACGCCTGGATTGAACCTCCAAACGTCTGGAATTGAACAGTTTGCCTATTTGCTTATGTTTTTGAATGGATTTCCTATTTTTAATCGATTGTTGTTGATCCGGATAGTTGTCATCACTTATTATCGACTTTGATGACTTCTTTCTTTGGATTTTTGGGAATATCCATTTGATGGATTTAATATCGATTTCTATGGTTTTGATTCACGTCTTCGAATGTGAATCTTTGGTGATTGATTGTTTCTACAATCATTTTTGTGATTTGTCACTTCTAAATACAAAGGTTTCTATACTAGTAGTAAATATTCAAACTCTTTCGTCAAAACGATTTCGACACTATTTTAAATATAAAGCTCTCTTTTAAAACCGTTTTCCAATCTATTAGTATATATAAACCTTTACCTCATTCGTATGAGAAATATAATTAAACGGATTAGTAAAACAAGTGGTATGAAATGCTTGCGTTTACTTCGTCGGTTAATTCTTGGACTTGTTCGATTGAACTCTTATGAGAATCTTTGAGTGGAAATCTACAATTTTTTCGTAAATATTTAAGTTAAGCCAGTGGTTATGGGACATGAAGCTAAACTCATTTATTTACTAGCTTAGTGTAATCGACACTTCTTATTGATCAATGATGATCATTTTATGGTTTAGACTAGCGATGTGCGATGTCTCTTTGTCCGCGTAGGGGACTGTACCCAGATCTATTGAGCTTCGTCTCATTTTTATAGGCTAGCGACCTACGAGCTTTATGAAGTTCGGTTCATCGGGCGTACCATTATTGCACTACGTCGTTGTTCCGAATTATTCGAGTTTCGGGTTCATCGGGCGTACCGTTATTGCACTACGCCATTGTTCCAAAATATTTGAGTTTCAGGTTCCTCGGGCGTACCGTTATTGCACTACGTCGTTGTACCGGCTTTATGGTTAGCGACCATAGGATAGCATTCCGTTTGTGATACACGTGTTGGTGAGTTTTCGTGCTCCCGTTTGTGATAGTCCTTCCACCTTTTGTGATTTCTGGATTTCTAGTTGATGATTTCTAGAATTGGTGTTTCACCAATTTTCGTGGATTGAATTGATAAGCTTTATCAATATTTGTGTTTTGGTGAATAATTTAAAGAATGTGATTCTTTTTGGTGTTTTGAGTTGATTTGAGATATTGTATGATTTTTGTTGTTATTTGATGTATACTTGTCACAGCTTGGCATTATTGTTATCATACGTTTTTGTGATATCTCTTTTCCTATCTCATTTTATCTGATATTTATAGCTAGACTGAGCCGTTTATTATTTTCTTCTTAAATAATACTCGGGTCAGACCGAGGTATTTCAGGTGCTCCTGCTTGACTTCTTATCAGGGTTCGTCACCTGACTTTTGGCTAACTACTTTAGCTCAGTAGTTTTGTTATTATACATTCAAGATAGAGACTCCTTTATGTATACATATTCTTTTGCTAGCACTTGTATATATTCTTTTGTGATGTAGTGGATCTTGTATGACCACTACTTTGATGTACACTTCTATGTGTTATATTCATATCTGTTTCCGCCTTTTTGATATGAATATCTGTGACTGATTTGTGTTATGTTTATTTCTATATTTGTTTCCGAAGGCCTCATAGTCACTGTGTGGTAGCTTTGAGTTTGTATTTGATATGTCGGATTTCCTCTTGAAATGAAATTTAAGTTATATTATCTGACATATCGATACTCGCACAAAGCAATTACACAGATGGTCGCTCCTCAACAGCCTTATTCTTCGTCCTAGTCGACGGCATTACCCCGTAGTGTCCTTGGCTAGTGTGAGAATAGAGGTGGGGCGTGACAGTATATCTCTAGGAAAAATATACCATAAGGTAAACATAGCCGGCCCATGTCCGAACAAGCGAACCCGCACAACTGGAAGGAAGTACCATCAACTCCCACACGCAACATTCGATAAGCATACTCTAGATATGGATTTCATATACCTTGCCGTAGGTTTGCAAAACCATAGACTACGCATCCTACTCCATCTTTATCCATTTCTGATGTCGAAGTCATGTTCGTCATCTTTCACACGAGTCTTCATCACTCGAACAGAACAGGAATCCCCAAATGGATTTCTTTATCGCGAACAGATCACAAATTCCCAAATAAATTCCCATATGTCGAAAAAGTTATGAATTATAATTGGATTCGAGCATCTTGAACAGATCTCGAACCTCCATGTAGGTTCCCCCGCATAAGACTTTTGACGAATGCTAACACTGCCCTCTCCCTTGGAGTACTCCAAAAGACAGACATTCCCACATGATAGCATCGTTCGAAATGTTAACGTTGACCTTTCCCTTGGAATTCACCTTAGGATAGACAATTCAATTCTATAACATTCCACTTCACAACCGCTTACAGAACATAGATCATGTATATGATTTTGAAGTGGTATTCGATAAGCAGAACACTTACCAATTTCGGTTTCTTCAAAACCAATCGATGAATTTTTTGGTTAACTTAATCTTGGTTCTCTAAGAAGTAAACGAAAACTAGAGACATTTCATACCAATACTCCTCCCCATGGGTTCTTGCTGGTAAGAAATCACGAAGCCTTTCGATAACTTCTTAAGTCATATTTTGGTCAATTTCGATAGTTGACTAATCGACTATCTAGTACAAGATAGATGTTTCTAAATGGAAACCAAGACGAAGTTACTTTCCATCAACGAGTAAACACACGAAACACTACCGTCATCCTAAACACAATCAAGCCACATAAAGTATGATTAAGTTACTGAAGTAACACCTAATCTCTTCCATTTAGTTAATCCTTTTTATTAATTGAAAATCCTTTATTAAAAAACTTCATTTACCTAATAAACTTCTATTTTTCTATCTGTTTCTAAAAGATACCATTGATTATTTCCTTCAAAATATTCATTTTCAGGATCTAAATACTTTTGCAAATCCATTCAAAAGGTTTAAGATGAATGTTAATTAAACATTATCATTACAAACCCAAAAATATTTCGCTTGCGCTTAACTTTAAATCATTCTTTGAAAAATTTATTTACTTCCCTAAATATAATTGAAAATGGTTAAAGACGAATGTGATTACCACCTTGTCACAACAAACCCAAAACATTTTCCTACTTGTTATTATCTTTACAAACCATTATTTTAAAGATAAAAGTTTGTATTCGGTTAAGATCGATAATCGACTAATCGATTATCTAGTCAAAAACCATTACTTATACAAATCACGATTCGTACGATTAACTTGTTTACAACATTCTCAACTTAACCAATCCTCGTTCAAGTGTGAAGCCAGGTAAGTTTGGGCACTGGTTGCTCCAAGCCTTGCTTAGACACTTCATTCTTAAATCTCACAAATGGATAAGCCTACCTCATCAGCTTTTAGTGTCAGGTATAGTATTAATGATCCAATAACAATAAGAAATCAACTCGATTAACACGTTTTGTGACATTTTTGACTAACTTACTCCTCGGCTAAGTGGGAAGCCCGGTAGGTTAGAGCTCTATTGATCTGTCCCTACTCGACGTCAATCTTAGCTCTCACAAATAGATAATTTTACTTCATCGGCTTATTAGTGTTAAGCATAGTTAATTATTTTCTAATAAGTAATTAAACAGTTTAACCCTTTGGCTATTATGCAATTACTAACCTCTTTCTAAACATTTTGTTTTATAATCTAAAACAAGATATTTATATAAGATGTTTTCCAAGATATTTATATAAGACGTTCTCCAAGATATTTATACTTCAAAATACTTATTTATGTTTTAAAACATTCCTTTAAAATATCACTTGAAAATAACAAGTTTGAAAAATCATTAGAAACTTGAAAATCACACGTTTTGACAAAATTTCCCTCTTTTGAAAATTAACAACTAATTCTTATAAATTCATAAAGATCTCAAACCACTTTTAAAATGCTCTAAAAATAGCTAGTAACCACTTGTAAAAAGAATGAAACAAAATACTTAAATCTAAATATCTTTTGAAACCTTTTAAGTCCAAAAATCAAGTCAAAATAGGGTAGTTTTGCACTAGTGATGTTTTGACCGTTTTCAAGATGTTACTTAATTTTTTACTATTCAATATTTTAAAACAACAAACATATATATAAAACAAAATACATATGGCAAGAATCCCCTAAAAAGCTCTCTAGAGGTTCCATAACAATTTCCAAAAGCAAGGCAATTCCAAACTGTTTCTATAGCGACTATCGCTATCGGTGCACATCAAAATCCTAATCATATTCCAACCTATGTGCTTCATTCAAGGTCTAGTTACATGTCATATAACTCCATTCAATTCCATTCCTACTTCGTTCAAGTCCATGTACATGGATCACATATGTCACTTACTTTTAAAGTAAGAAGTTACAACCACTGTTTTCAACATAAGTTAACAACAATTCAAACAACATTAACACAATCAAACATAATATATGTGTGTTGTATTTTCCATTCAAAGTGAGTTGTTAAGTCACCTATAACCACTCCAACAACCAAGATACTGTTGAATCATGGTTTTGATTCATGACGAAGAACTTCAACAACTGTTGACGAACATAGATTACAAGATGGTGTAATGTGGCGACAAAAAGAGAATGGAACTACAAATAAGAGAAGATTTCAAATCAGGATATAGTATGTATATTTATCACAATTTTGAGTCTTAGTTATGTGAAAATATTGTTAAAATCATTCCTCAAGTAGTCACACACACACACAAATGTTTTTAAATTCAAATATAATTTTTTTAGTGTGATCTGTGCAAATTAGCACAGGTCAGTCGACTGACTCAGGTCAACCAGTCGACTGACCTGTGCCAGTGCACAAATATTTGCACAAACATGCACACTTTTGAAATTAAGTTGACTGGCACTTCTAAGTCAGTTGACTGAACGAAAAATAATGGCTATTTTTCTGAAAAGACACGATCATTCGCGAAGGGGTTTCAATCCAATTTCAAGAGGAACGGATGCAACTTTTTGGTTGAGATCCTTCATGAATAATTGCATCAATATATCCTCTATATAAACATGTTTTGATTCATTACACAAACAAAAATTTCTTGCTTTATTCTCTGAATCTATTCTTGCTCTATTCTTTGCAATTCAAAGTAATCACAAACTCTATATCGCTTGAATCTTCAAGTTAATCTATACATACTTCGATTCTAAGCGATTATATTCCTTTCAATCAATACACACACAAATACTCTTGAGGATTTGATTATAGGAAGGGTGTACACACATTGACATATCTGTGTTATCAAGAACACATTAGTCAGACAATTTTATATACTTGTAAAAGTCATGTTCTGCTGCTCAGGCATTGTGAAGTCCTCTTCGGCTGCTGAGGCGAAATCTTGTTCTGTTGCTCAGGTCCTTGTTCGGCTGCTCAGGGGTTGTATAGACCTATTCCTCCGGATTAAGTGAGGGTTGTTGTTTTAGTGAAATTACAGAAGGAGTCTGGGACTGGACGTAGGACGGAGCTCCGAACCAGTATAAAAATCCCTGGTGTCATTTTTATTATATTGCTTTTATATTCCGCACTATTTACTGTATAGCTATCATCACTATACTCTGTATTATTGTATATCCATATTACACGATCCACACTCTCTTTCATTTGGTATCAGAGCAAGGCATCTTATAACCGTTACACAGTTATTTGATATTTTGCTAATATGGAAAACAACACCAGCACAAGCACTGTCACTAACACTAGTTTTATTGAAGGTCAATCTACTGCACGACCTCCACTATTCAATGGCATGAATTACAACTATTGG
The DNA here is from genome assembly GCA_030737815.1 of Allium fistulosum. NCBI lineage: Eukaryota > Viridiplantae > Streptophyta > Magnoliopsida > Asparagales > Amaryllidaceae > Allium > Allium fistulosum. The sequence goes on along the minus strand of CM060904.1, from coordinate 1,182,229,556 downwards.
GAAACACGAATGGTATTTATATGCAAGCTAATGGTTATGACACATGGAATATCACTCAAACTGAATATCACATACCAACTACTCATATTTCGGAATGGTCTAACACACAAAAACTAGATGCTACTGCAAATGCAAAAGCTATGAACATGCTATTTTGTGCTTTAGAAAAAAATGAATTTAATAGAGTTAGCATGTGTACTACTGCTTATGAAATATGGCGGACATTGAAAATTACTCATGAGGGTACTAACAAAGTCAAACAAAGCAAGATCTCTTTGCTTAAGAATCAATTTTGGAATTTTAGAACGAAGCAAGATGAATCTATAAACGATATGTACTCTAAATTTCAAGATATATATCATTCACTTTTGGCACTAGGGGAAAAATTCACTGATTTTGATATTGTCTCAAAAATCATAAATTCTCTAATGGATGAATGGGAAAGAAAAGTCTTAGCTATTGAGAAAGCAAATGACCTTTCTACCATGAAACTTGAAGAGTTAATAGGAAATTTAATGTCCTATGAAGTAAATTTATAGGCAAAAAGAGTTCAAGCACAAGACAAGAAAAATATGGCGTTTCATGCAGAACAAGAGGAATCAGATTCAGAAGATGAAGATTTAGCTTTCATAGCTAAAAATTTTAATAAAATTTTGAAGTACAGAAAAGGAAATCGAAATAATGGCAAAAGAAACTTCAACAATAAGCCATCATCCTCAGTACTAGAATGCTTCAATTGCCATAAGAAGGGTCATATACAAAAGGATTGTCCAGAACAAAGGAAGGAAAAACAAAATAAATATAGAAAGGACAAATTCAAAACGAAGGCATTTTCGGTGACATGGGATGACTCATATTCTTCTAGTCTTCTGAATGTAGCAGTGATAATGAAAATGAATAAGCAAATGTCTGCTTCATGGATACTGATAATAAGGTAAATGATCTTACTTTTGATGACATGATTGAAATAAATTCTGAATTATTAGATACTTTGAAAATTTTCAAAAGAAAATATAAAGAAGCTCTTGAAAATCAAAATAGAGCAGAACTCGAAAGAGATATATTTAAAGATGAGAAGAAAATATTGGAAGAAGAACTTGAGAAAATTCAAGATTCATATTCTAATGTTAATTCCCAACTTACCTTATTGAGTCAAGAAATTAAGACTCAAAAAGAAAAGAATGATGCTTTAGTTTTTGAAAATCATGAGCTAAAATCAAAAGTTAAAATGATCGAATTAGATAACACTAGTCTCAAAACTAAGTTAGACGATATTACAAGAAATGTGCCTAACTTTAATAAAGGCAAAGAAAACTTATCTAAAATTATTGAAACTTCTCAGTCTTTCCCAAATAAGAAAGGACTAGGTTATTCTAAGAAATCAGTAGCTCCACCAAAAATTAAGCAGAATAAGAGAAATATTTCTAAACCTAAGTCTACCATAGTTCAACCAAAAAGGGATCAAAACTCAAAAACCATAAAAATATGGGTTCCTAAAACAAACAACAGTTTGATTAGGAATAAATATATTGAGTCCTTTTTGAAAAATGTTCATAAAAATAAAAATTATTTATATAAAGGGAATACTGAACCCTCTTGGGTTTGGTTTCCTAAGACCTAACTCTTAGGACCCTATTAAAAAGTGGGTACCAATGTTATTCTTTTATTTTTTGCAGGTCCCACTTAATAAAAGAGGAAAATGGATACTCGACAGTGGCTGCTCAAAACACATGACAGGAGACAAAAATATGCTATCAAATATCACATATTCAGATGGAGGCTCTGTCACATTTGGAGACAATTCCAAAGGTTATATCATCAGCAAAGGCGATGTGAGCAATTACGGTATATCTAATTTACCTCTCATTTCCAATGTTTTACTTGTCAAAAACTTGAAGCATAATTTGTTAAGTATTAGCCAATTGTGTGACAAAGGATTCAAAATCTCATTTTCTGAGGATAAGTGTAGCATTTATGATCACAATGAAAATCTTATCTTTGAAGGTAATAGAGATAGAATCATATACTTTCTGAATATGAAAATTAATCATAATTCAGATATGTGCTTAGTAGCCAAAGAGAATGATCCTTGGTTATGGCACAAGAGATTTTGTCATATTAACTTCAAAGCAATAAACAAACTTTCTAAAAATGATTTAGTCAAAGGATTACCAAAAATGAACTTTAAAGTTGATCATATTTGTGATGCATGTCAATTAGGAAAGTTAACTAAATCATCTTTTAAATCTAAGAAAGTTATTTCTACATTACAACCACTTGAATAACTACACATGGATTTATTTGGACCCACTCAAGTACAATCCATAAATCACAATAAATATGTGTTTGTAATAGTAGATGACTTTTCTAGATATACTTGGACCTTTTTATGAAAAATAAAAGTGATACTTTTGATCATTTTAAAATTTTTGTTAAAAGAATTCAAAATTTAAAAGGATTAAAAATTAAGAACATTAGAAGTGATCATGGAGGAGAGTTCGAAAACGAAGTTTTTGATCATTTTTGTAAGAAGAAAGGAATCTTTCACAACTTTTCATTTCCTAGAACTCCACAACAAAACGGAGTTGTAGAATGGAAGAATAGAACTCTACAAGAATATGCAAGAACTTTGTTAAATGGAAGCACAATTCCAAAACATTTCTAGGCAGAAGCCGTAGCAACTGCTTGTTATGTTTTGAATCGAGTTTCTATTCGACCTCTTACCAAAAATACTCCATATTAACTTTTTACTAGAAGAAAACCAAATATTTCATATTTTAAAGTTTTTGGATCAAAATGTTTTATATTGAATACCAAAGATCAGCTTGGCAAATTCGATGCGAAATCTGACGAAGGAATCATTCTAGGATATTCAGATTGAAGCAAAGCTTATCGAGTATTTAATAAAAGAAAAAATATTGTTGAGGAAACTCTTCATGTATCTTTTGATGAAAACTTTTTACAAAAACCAAGTATAAGAGATGATGAAGAACTTCCACATAACGTCACAAATACGGACAATATAAATTTTGAAAACATAATTGATAATTCTAGAGAAGATAAGAATATTGTTCATCACAACAATGAGTTAAGATCTCCACCAAGAATATTACGGGATCATCCCATTCAAAACGTCATTGGAGAAATTAATTCAAACGTCCGAACTAGAAGTCAATTAAATCAAATGGGCCACGTAGCATTCCTTTCCAATATCGAACCTAAAAACCCTAAGGAAGCTTCTACAGACGACTACTGGATCATTGCAATGCAAGAAGAACTAAATCAGCTTGAACGCAATGAAGTTTGGGAATTAGTTCCTAGACCAAGTGATCAAACTGTTATTGGAACAAAATGGGTCTATAAAAATAAGGCGGACGAACAAGGCAACATCACCAGAAATAAAGCAAGGTTAGTCGCTCAAGGTTATAATCAAGAGGAAGGAATTGACTACGAAGAAACGTTTGATCCTATCGCTAGATTAGAAGCAATACATATTTTATTGGCCTATGCATGTTTCCATAATTTCAAACTTTATCAAATGGACGTTAAAAGTGCCTTTCTGAATGGTTATATAAAAGAAAACGTGTATGTTGAACAACCTCCTTTATTTATCCATGATAAATATCCAGACCATGTTTATAAACTTAAGAAAGCTCTTTACGGTTTGAAACAAGCACCACGTGCTTTGTACGAACGGCTTAAGAATTATCTATTAAATTCTGGATTTCAAATTGGAAAGGTTGATCAAACACTTTTCATTAAACATTCAAAAAGGGATATTTTAATTGTTCAAATTTATGTAGATGATATCATTTTTGGTTCTAGTAATGAAACATTATGCCAGGACTTTTCCGAAATTATGACCAAAGAATTTGAAATGTCCCACATGGGAGAATTATCATATTTTCTTCGTTTACAAATCAAACAATTACAAAATGGTATTTTTATTAATCAATAAAAATATTGTAATAATTTAATCAAACGCTTCGGAATGGAAAATACTTCGGCCAAACCAACTCCTATGAGTACAACCACACATCTCGATAGAAATGAAATGGTAAAAGTGTTGATCAAAAATTATACCGAAGTATGATTGGATCATTACTATATTTAACAGTCAGTCGTCCTGACATAATGATGAGTGTTTGTTTGTGTGCTAGATTTCAAGCCAATCCAAAGGAATCACATTTAAGAGCAGTAAATCGTATATTGCGTTATCTTACTAATACCTAGGATTTTGGACTTTTCTATCCAAAAAATTGTCCTTTCGAATTAGTATCATATAGTGATGCTGATTTCGGAGGATCTCGTAAAGATCGGAAAAGTACAAGCGGTACGTGCCATTTTATTGGAAAATCGTTACTTTCTTGGTTTAGTAAGAAACAAAATTTTGTTTCGCTTTCTACATGTGAGGCACAATATATTTATGCTGCCTTAGCTTGTGCTCAAGTAATCTACATGCAACAGACACTTAGAGATTTCGATATAAATTTAACAAATTCTATCATATATTATGATAACACGAGTGCTATCAACTTGTCCAAAAATCCAGTCAATCATTCACGAACAAAACATATTGACATTCGTCATCATTTTCTTCATGATAACATTGAAAAAGGAACGATCAATTTGGATTTTGTTTCCTCAGAAAATCAATTGGCTGATATATTTACAAAGCCGCTTCTCGAAAATATTTTTGTAAAACTTCGACGAGAACTGGGGATCATCTCTTTTAAGGATTTGTAAAATTTTCTGTCCGAGTAAAATTCTGCAAAATCTTTGCATTCTTTGCCTTTTCTAGTTTTTGAACTTAGCTCTCCTAACATGATGATATCTATTTTACCAAATGAGCTATGTTTGTTTCTTGTTTAGCTACAATATCCATATAAATAAGAAAACCAATTTTTTTTTTTCAAGTTCAAAAATATGTGTGGCTGCCAAAATTTGAACTCTGGATCTTAAATTGGAAGTTGTATGTCTTTACCATATGAGCTAGTAATGTTATATGTTAGACTTAAAACGTAACATTATACTCATATTCTGTTTTAGTTTACACTTTCCATCTAAACAAACATTTCCTTCCGTTCATCTCTTTTTTCTATTTTTAGTCTATGATTATGCTCTCTCAAGCTTTCTCAGCCTCAAATTAATTCTCTTTTTAGCATACTCTTCACCTATTTAAACTTCCTACTACCTCTTTTTGTCATTCCTATCAATTTCTACATTTCACCATGATGTTTGACCTATTTATGCTTCTCTTTTCAGTGGCCTCCAATGGCCATGATGATTCCGACCAATCAACAACTGACTATTCAACACCATCCTCCGCTTATACTTCTTCCTCTCAATCATTACCTACACCAACTCCTTGCTACGAACCTGCCAGGTTTGTATGTCCATAAATCATACCGGACATACTCCAGAAAAGAAGAAAGCTCGTCATTTCTTATTCTTCGGTTCTCCGTCAACTAAACAAAAGATTGATGTTATGCATCATTATCAACGGGAATAACTAGAACTCCAACGAGAAATGTACTATGAGCAAAAAGTTAATTCCAAACGTCTTAGCTTTCTGGAACAACTCGGTTGGAAAATTTGTGGTTGTTCTACATCTAATGTTCATCAACCAACATCATCTTCGTATCACAATCCATGGGAACCCAGTCCTCGACCACCTCCGGTCTCACCACATACAGTGACTCATAACAATATATGGTCTCCATTACGACCGTACATTGAAGATACAAAAGTAGAGCCGGATAAACAAACGACACCACATAAAACACCGCAAAAGACACTACGAAAATCACCATCCTCTAAATAATTTTTGTGTGTCTTTATATATTTTATGGTGTATTCATCCACTTATTGTATAAGCTTTAATATATATTGGTTTTTGATTGCTTAACATGCTAACTGTGCATTTTAATAACAGTCAGTCGACCGACTGCATCAAGTTAGTCGACTAAATACAGACCCAGAAATCTCTCGGGTTCAGATTCAGTCGACTGACTCAGGTCATTCAGTCGACTGAACCATGTTTTATGGACATTAACTATCCCTACCCACCACTTTTTAACTCACCTTTTCACCATTTTTACTTTCATCTTCAAATTTTCAACCCTAAACTTCGAAAATTACCTCTACAACATTCCCAAATTTCACATTTTTCTCAACTTTTCTTGCTTCTCCATGGCCCCTAGACAATCAAAATGCACCAAAAAGGCTTCTTCTTCTTCTACACCAATAGACTCTCAAATTGCTTCTTGGCTTGTTCATGAAAAAGCCATTTAAAGATAGATAAAAATGCAAGACTCCCGTATTTTCGAAGGCTCCTTTGTACATTACCCCGACTTTAACACTTATGGCATTCGGGAACTTTCAAAACGAAGCGGTTTGGATACTTTTCTCGATTATAATAAGAACAATCTCAAAATCAATCATACAATGGTCAAGTTATTCTACGCAAACTTGAATCTTCAAGAACCGGTGCCTAGGAACCGAGAAAATTGCATTTGGACTTCAGTATGTGGAATTTCAGTTTTTCTTTCTCTAGAACGTATGTATCATTTGCTTCAAACATGAGTTAGGGGTATTAATCTTCGGGATATTAATTGTGATATGAGAACTCGGGATAATATAAGTCATTTATTTCTAGAAGATGATGCTACAGACATTAAATCTAAGTCCCTTTGGCCAAAAGCTAGACTCATGCACAAGTTTCTTCTGAAAAGTATAACTCCACGAACAGGGTCGTATGAATTAGTATACCCCAATAATTTCCGTGCTCTATATGCTATTTGGGGAAATTTACGTGTAAATTGGACTTAACTTCTTATGGATGAATTCTTAAGTTTTAACCAGGGAAAAACGAATGTGATTTACTTTGGTGAATATATAATGCACCTTTTAAAAGATTTTGGTATAAAATCCCCCGAATATGAATTCTCCAAAGTCGGATTATACAATATTCGTACCATAAGACTCATGCAACTTCCCGACCGTCTGGAACCCTTTATTACATTTCAAGATTGGCAAGCAACACAACGTCAAAGGCAACAAGGAATCCACATTGCCGAACAATCTTCTTCTCAACCACATGAAGAAGAAATGATTCGTCGTCCGGTTATTGGCCAAACTTCAAGGGAAGCTATTGATTTGCTCGCGCAAAACCAACTTATTCTTCACTCTCGTCTCAATAAAATGGATAAGAAGCTTAACAAGATTAAGGGGTTTTTCACAACTTTATGGGAAGCAATTTCTTGTGCGACTTCTTCTACCGGCACTTCACATTTGGACCCGGGTAAGAGGTCGGCTCCACATTTTTCATGGTCCACTTCCAAAGCCACAAGCTCCAGCACAAGTGGCATTGGCGGAACATCTCGTGACGTTGATAAAGGGAAGCAACCGGCTCAACCGGAAGAGGAAGATCCCCTTGATTGGGATGCGGAGTAAGTTGGCATTTGGTCTCTTGGCTTCATGGTTAGTAAGTCCTCTCTCTACTCATTCAAAAACAATCTTCTTTTAACCTTGTTTATCTATTTATAACTACGTTCGTGATGTTCTTTGATGTTTGTTTAAATTCGTATAACTATGACCGTGTAATGTATTGTGATATTGTGATGTGGTGTATGAACTTGGTGATAATGTTGTCTTATTTGTTGCACGTATATGTGGTTATGTTGTATTGGCTATCTCTAAGTATTCCTTTTTGTCGATGACAAAGGGGGAGAAATTATTATGTTTACTAACAATTTTTGCAGATTTAAATCATTGCCATACATTCAGGGGGAGAAAACTAATATTATATCGTGTTATAGTTTATTATTTTTGCTTCGCCCAATATATATGTTGTCATCAATCAAAAAGGGAGAGAATGTTGAATCATGGTTTAAATTCATGACGAAGAACTTCAACAACTGTTGACGAACATAGATTACAAGATGGTGTAACGTGGCGACAAAAAGAGAATGGAACTACAAACAAGGCAAGATTTCAAATTAGGATATAGTATGTATATTTATCATGATTTTGAGTCTTAGTTATGTGAAAATATTGTTAAAATCATTCCTCAAGTAGTCACACACACACACAAAAATGTTTTTAAATTCAAATATAAAATTTTTAGTGTGATCTGTGCAAATTAGCACAGGTCAGTCAACTGACTCAGGTCAACCAGTCGACTGTCCAGTGCCAGTGCACAAATATTTGCACAAACATGCAGACTTTTGAAATTAAGTTGACTGGCACTTCTGAGTCAGTTGACTTAATGAAAAATAACGGCTATTTTTCTGAAAAGACACGATCATTCGCGAAGGGTTTTTGATCCAATTTCAAGAGGAACGGATGCAACTTTTTGATTGAGATCCTTCATGAATAATTGCATCTATATATCCTCTATATAAACATGTTTTGATTCATTACACAAACAACAATTTCTTACTTTATTCTCTGAATCTATTCTTGCTCTATTCTTTGCAATTCAAAGCAATCACAAACTCTATATCGCTTGAATCTTCAAGTTAATCTATACATACCATGATTCTAAGTAATTATCTTCCTTTAAATCAATACACACACAAATACTCTTGAGGATTTGATTATAGGAAGGGTGTACACACATTGACATATCTGTGTTATCAAGAACACATTAGTTAGACAATTTTATATAATTGTAGAAGTCCTGTCTTGCTGCTCAGGCATTGTGAAGTCCTTTTCGGCTGCTGAGGCGAAATCCTATTCTGTTGCTTAGGTCCATGTTCGGCTGCTCAGGGGTTGTATAGACCCGTTCCTCCGGGTTAAGTGAGGGTTGTTGTTTTAGTGAAATTCCAAAAGGAGTCTCGGACTGGACGTAGGACGGAGCTCCGAACCAGTATAGAAATCCCTGGTGTCATTTTTATTATACTGCTTTTATATTCCGCACTATTTACTGTATAGCTATCATCACTATACTCTGTATTATTGTATCCATATTACACGATCCACACTCTCTTTCAGATACATGAACCAAAGTCAAGCCTCCACCTTGCAACACCCTTTCACCTCTCCCCCTTGCTTTCACCTTGCTCTTCCTCCGTCCCAAACACCCCATTGCTCACGTCCTCTCTCCCCAAGGGAAGCATGGCTCATTTCATCATATTTTGGCTTGGTGGAAGGGTTTCTAGTACTATACTAAGCCTTGTGGCATAGTTTGAAGTGATTTGGAGTTGTTTTGAATATAGTTTGAGAAAGTTAGAAGGAAAGCGAAGGCGATGAAGTAACCATTTATTTTCTAAACTCAAGCTTTGTAATATTTGTGATTATACTGTAATAGTATGCCCTATCTTATATAGGCATAAGGATGGTGTTGGAAAAAGATCAAAAACCCCTCAAAACCCTAATGCATAATATCTTCCATCAAATCAAACTTTACACCACATAGCTTCACATTTAAGTTATTTCCATGTATGCTTACTTTATGTCACTCCTCCTTTAGGCTAATTACTCTTATACCCTCACCATAATAATATCTCTTCTCCATAGGAAGCTTCTAGAACCTTCCAAGCTTTATGAAGAGGAGAATGTTTAATTTGTTGCTAAAGAGTTCATTAGATCATTATCTTAAGAGTTAATTATTTCCATTTTTGGTCATTTTACTTATTTGCTCATTTTCCTATTTAGTTAGCCACAAACAAGAAAACATTTTTAGTTTCTAATTATATCTCCATAATGATTACTTAGACTTGTGTAAAAAGTTTGAACTTCCATTGAGAAAATAGCTGTTTATCGATAAAACGATTTTCGATCATATTATCAATATTTTTAAAGAATATGTTTTTGTAAACATTTTCCGAAACAAGTTTACCATCATTAGTTACGATTCAAAGGGGGTTTAAAATGCTTATTAGATCATTTTAATAACATTTAATCAAAGATTCAAATATTTAAATAATTTAGAAACTTAAATGCGAAGTATTTGAAATTCTAGGTCATTGCATTCTCCCCCCACTCAGAATATATCATCCTCGAAATTTCGACATGAGCAACCAAAGAAATAACCATACACTGATACTTAACAATATCCTAATTATTTGCAAACAAAGCTTACGGTTTGCTCAAATCCAAACCCTCTCATTATACAAGGATGATAAACTTTCTACTAAGCGTACCTTCTGCTCAACAGCCTTAGGTTATTACTTAGACGATTATTCATGCCACCCTAGAGAAGATCGAACTGTCATTCCTTAAACTCTCCCTAAGCCAATCAAAATATAATATGCAAATACTAAATCTCGTACGATGCACATATATCATCTGTACACATTATCAATTCCAATCACTTGCTCGATCACATGGATGTCACTTCCAAACTAGTATATATACTTGACATCTCTAGTGTGGACTCCGATTAGGTTCCTTGATTAGAAACCTCTATTCTCCTTACATAACCATATACTACGATAGAAAACTTCGGGATCATATCAAGAGTCTGTATCAAATGTTCACCATTAAGAATCGAGGGAAAAACCCTTGTTCGCACTGGTGTAAACCATTTCAAAAGCATGTATTCGAATACTGGATCAAGAATATCATGCGAATAAAACGATCAACGCACAACTTACATATTTATCCTATTGTTTTCTTAACTACACCAATATCTTTTTAATCACATTCATTTATCCAAATAGTCTGTCATTAAAACTAAGATCATTTATGAATCATTTCATAAACCATAACTTCAAGTTTATAAACGTTTTATAACTTAAGTTCATACTCATATAATACTCCATTACATCCTAAGAGTATATACCAACATCAAATTTTTTTACTTAACAAGTATGTTCAACATTTTTAAACCTGTTTTAACTTGTTATCTTCTCAATTCAAGTGTTATATATAAACTTCACTTTTATACCTTTAAAACACTTAATTACAAGTTCCATAACAATCCGAAAGTTCCCTACTATCCAAAATTGTCAAAATATTCCATTTCATTTTAACAAATGAAAACTACCAGACAACATATCATATCATGATGCACAGCCATACTTTCCTAATGCATGTTACATGTATCCATGAAATAACATAACAAGAAAACTTTAGAACTAAACACTGTTTTTCATTTCAAATCATTTTGAAATAATATATACATATAACTTTTGTATATCAAATCATGCTTTGGGATTAAATCAAAATCAATTTTACCAAAACAATTTTTTAGCATCCACACTTAGACACCCGAAAATGAATGTCGTTGATGTTGAAGTCATCACCAAAATTATTTTCTAGCGAAAGGAGTGAGTTCAGTACATCCAATTTATGTCTTTCAAACTGAACCAAAATCATTTAAATATGGTATCAAATACTTCGTAAATTTTACTAAGTACCATGATCTCAATTTCATAAACCAATTTCCTAAATACTCACTTTCAAATAATACTACTATTATTTTCTCTAAAATCTAGGGAAACACATTCAAAGATTACAGGAATTTATGTCCTCAAATTCTTTATTTGAATCCTTTTTGTTTATAAACCATGTTTAATAAACCATACTTATATAAACTCACTTCCTTATATAAAGCTGCTTCTTTATCTAAATCATTTCAAAAATGTATATATTTGTTTAGATTATAATAAACAACTCTTGTTAAAAATTGTAACGACCGTGCTTTTAACCCTCAAAAATCGATAATAATAATGTTAGTCCATGAGTTGATGGTTTTGATGACAACAACCTTAGAATAAGATTATAAAATATAAATACTAACATTATAGTTTAGATATATATGTATATGCAGGATTTAACCATGCAGGTACCAAGAATGAAGACTGTACAGTATAGAGATTCAAGATATCAAGATTGAAGACTCATGAGTATCAAGAATATCAAGATTATCAAGAGTTCAAGATTTCAAGATAAGTATTGAGTCTAGAATTATGTTAAAACTTCACAATAGCACTGAAATCTTCATTCCGTATTTTCATTTGGGATGGAACCCATTTCTACCTTTTTAGTGGCTTACAAACCCATGACAAGTAGCTTACAAACCTACGACAAGTGGCTTACAAACCCACGAACATCCTGGTTTTGTACAAGTTATCGAGTCCTGATATGATGAGATATTCTACAGGAAGAAGCTTGCAAAACTACTTCAAAATGATTTTCAAAACTGCTTTTCAAAATGTTTTAGCCTTAAAAATTATCTTTTCAAATGATTTTCAAAAAGATGTTTTAGCCTTAAAAAATATTCTTTGATTTTGTTCTTAAATAAATTCTTAATATAAACTTCGTTTGTTTTAAACTATCTTTTAATATATTTAACTTTTAATATTTACTTAGATTTAAATATAAAATTATAGTAAAATTTTATATATATTATTCTCTATATTTATCTATGTATTTTATCTATAGTCAAGTATATTAATAAAGTTAAAATAGTTTTAATATAAGATAAAGGTTATTTTCAAAGAAAAATAAAACATCAAAATTTCCTTTGGGATGTCGACATGCCCTAGTACCCCATGTCGACATAGTGTCAGTTCGGACCAAAAATTTGAATTTCAAAAGAAGTGTCTATTCGCCATAACCTTTCATGAATAGACATGGTTGTTGTTCTTCTATAAATAGGGGTTGGTTTCAACGAATTTTATATCAGATTTTCTGGTTTTTCACTTCTCTTCTTCTTCCATATTTTCTTATTCAAAATCCTATCATCACTCTACCGAAATCAACATTGAATCTAACTAGATCATCTCTGGTTTGATTCTCTATCACTATCTCAACAAGATCCCAGTGCTATTCAGAGTTATAGGCTTCTTTGTAATCTATCTAGCGAGAAAAGGTGTGATTGTAGCCTTGGAAATCAATCAAGCGAGAAAAGGTGTGATTGTAGCCTTGGAAATCAATTGGGTGAACTTGTTGCCTCGGAAATCAAGTATCTCTACCCAGAGGATTGTGATTCTGGAGGGTGTACCTCGTAGCCTTGAAACCGAGGGTGTAATTGTACAATTGCTTTTGAAAGGAAATCTGTACTTAGTTGTGCGGGACTGGATGTAGGGTAACTCCGAACCAGTATAAAATCCGGTGTGTTCTTTCCTTTACTGCATTTACTTTATTTCTGCATCTGTGTTTGATTCTGTGATTATAACTGTGTCTGAATATTGCATACATTTGTGTACAAATCAACAATAACTCAAAAAGATTTAGTAATTTCTTATAAACACTATTCACCCCCTCTAGTGTTCATTCTAGCCTTAAGATCCATATTCCACATTCCTCACATTTGGTATCGGAGCAAGGTTTTCAAAAGTTTCATAATCTGATTTTTGAAAAAGTTTTTTTAAATGGCTATGTTTAAGAAATTTGTTAATGCTTGTTTAGAAATATTCAGATCGTCATTGTCTCTTGAGTCTGCATATAATCAATATTAAAATACAAGTTGTCTACTAAGATTGTTTGATGTGCAGGAATCATGCTTTATGGGAGTTGAGGAATCAATCCAGAACAAACAAACTGTGCAGATCAAAAAGAACAAATGGATACTCGATACTGGATGTTCTAGACACATGACTGGGAATCCAGATATGCTGAATGATATAATATACAAAGACGGAGGACTGGTTAACTTTGGAGACAATTTAAAAGGTTATGTGATCGGCATCGACAAAGTCGGTAACTCTGAAACTCCTATTATTACTAATGTTTTGCTAGTTAAGAATCTGAAACACAATCTGCTAAGTATAAGTCAACTATGCGATAAAGGATATAAAATTAAATTTGAAAAAGATAAGTGTCACATTGAAGATAATAATTCAACCATAATATTTGAGGGAATTAGGAAAAAGAATATTTATATTCTTAGAATGAAAATTTCAAATGATAACTTGTGTCTTTTGGCAAATGCAAGTGACCCTTGGATTTGGCATAAGAGATTTGGGCATTTGAATTTCAAACTCTTATCTAGACTGTCAAAACATGATCTAGTAAGAGGCCTCCCTAAAATGAATTTTAAAGTAGATAGTCTATGTGATGCATGTCAACTAGGAAAACTTAGAAAAAGCTCCTTTAAATTAAAAAATATAATTTCTACTTCAAAACCTCTTGAATTACTTCATATTGATCTATTTGGTCCATCTCAAATTCTATCAATAAATAATAGTAAATATGTTTTTGTAATTGTAGATGATTATTCTAGATTTACATGGACAATATTTTTAAAACATAAAAGTGATACTTTTGAATATTTTAAGAATTTTTCAAAAAGGGTTCAAAATCAACTTTCTCAAAAAATTATAACCATCCATAGTGATCACGGTGGTGAATTTGAAAATGAAAAGTTTGAAGAATTCTGCAATGAAAAGGGAATAATTCACAATTTTTCATTTCCAAGAACTCCACATCAAAACGGAGTAGTAGAACGTAAGAATAGGACGATTCAAGAGTGTGCGAGAACTATGCTTTCTGATAGTAATTTACCAAAGTACTTTTGGGCAGAAGCAGTTGCTACCACCTGTTATATTTTAAATAGAATTTTAATTAGACCTTTAACTGATAAGACATCTTATGAACTTATTTACTCAAAGAAACCTAAGGTATCTTATTTTAGAATTTTTGGAAGTAAATGTTTTATTTTAAATACAAAAGATAATTTAGATAAATTTGATCCTAAATCCGACAAAGGTATCTTTATCGGATACTCTAATAGAAGTAAAGCATACAGAGTATTTAATTTAAGAACTAATACCATCGAAGAAACAATGCATGTTTCATTTGATGAAAATTTCAAAATTTTTGAAGAAATAAATGATGAAGAGGATTTAATCACTCAAAACCAAGAGTCAACTGAAACTAATAATGAATTAAATCATCCTAATAAAAGGATTAAACTTTTAAAAGATCACCCTATAAAAAATATACTTGGAGATATGCAATCTGTTGTTAAAACTAGAAACCAACTAAGTCAAATGAGTAATGTAGCTTTTATATCAACTATTGAACCCAAAAATCCAGAAGAAGCATCAACTGATGATTCATGGATTTTGGCTATGCAAGAAGAATTAAATCAATTCACTAGAAATGATGTTTGGGAACTTGTTCCTAGACCTGAAAATAAAACAATAATTGGAACTAAATGGGTTTATAAAAATAAAATGAATGAACAAGGAGAGGCTGTTAGAAATAAAGCCCGGTTAGTCGCTCAAGGTTATTGTCAAGAAGAAGGAATAGATTTTGATGAAACCTTTGCCCCCGTAGCAAGATTAGAAGCCATTAGGATTCTACTTCCTTTTGCAAATCATAATAATTTCAAATGGATGTTAAAAGTGCATTTTTAAATGGTTTTGTAAAAGAAGAAGTATTTGTTGAACAACCACCACTTTTTGAAAATGATAAATTTCCAAATCATGTTTACAAACTTAAGAAAGCTCTATAAGGTCTAAAGCAAGCTCCTAGAGCCTGGTATGATAGACTAAGATCTTACTTGTTACAATCAAATTTTGAAATAGGTAAAGAAGATAATACTCTTTTTATTAAAAGAAATAAAAATGATATTCAACTAGTACAAGTCTACGTAGATGATATCATTTTTGGATCAACTAATTTTGAAATGAATAAAGAATTTTCTGAAATAATGACAAAAGAGTTTGAGATGAGTCATATGGGTGAATTAAACTTCTTTTTAGGATTACAAATAAAACAATTAGAAAATGGTATCTGTAGTGTTCCTGAACTCGGCCTTCGAAAATCGGCACCCGTACTTCACTTGTACTCAAAATGCCGCAGATTCAAACGCCGAATCTGGCTCACCAAAGCTTATAACACGTTAAGTATAACAACACAGCGGAAAGAAGAAATCAATGACATCATATACAACACAAATGATACAATATCCAGAATGATATACAACAATGATATCAATATGATACAACAATATTAGAGACAAGCAATAATGTTACAGCAGAAAACAACAAAAGTGATAACTCCAAATGATCTTTAAAAGAGAATAAGTCCAACAATTTCAACATCAAGCTCGAACCATCATCACATATCACTAAGAGAAGCAAGGTCGGTCAGTCTCTGTGAACTCCAAAACTGAACTAGCTCCCGATAATCTACTAAACCTGACTATCTGAAAAACCCAACTCTAGACTGCCGATGTGGAAAATTGTGGGCACCCAGAGTTTAGGAAGGGAACAATAAACTCCAGGTCAGTCATGGGACTGGTATGAGCAACAAAAATAGTTTATT
Source organism: Allium fistulosum (assembly GCA_030737815.1). Taxonomy (NCBI): domain Eukaryota; kingdom Viridiplantae; phylum Streptophyta; class Magnoliopsida; order Asparagales; family Amaryllidaceae; genus Allium; species Allium fistulosum. The sequence continues at coordinate 1,182,213,329 of CM060904.1, read as the reverse complement.
TGTAAAACAAACACAAAAGAATTTTTAAACATTGAAATTCGCAATGCTTTTTGGAAAATGAAACTACCATAAGGCCTCCCGGCACACACACAATGCAATCGCACACATGGGGGAGATTTCTCCTTATGATAGTCAAACATGCTTACTACGCAAAAATCCTTTTGATATTATTAATAGTGCATAGTGTACAAAATCATTTCGAAAATACAATATTAATCTTAGCCAGCATAGGTACCATTATATTATGCCTGCTATAGCTACCATTTTAAATGGCAGGTTCTATAACTAAAACCGTACAAGGTTCGTATTGTTTCTTTGGATTTTCCAACAAATGGTCAGGCTAAGGAACTTCCTACTGCCACATGGGTACGCCTATGGAGGGACGTCCCGAGAACTAACTAGCTCTCTGCCAACACAAGGCCGGGTTACCTCTTACTATATAACTACTACACGAGTATGCCACCCACCGGTCGTTTGTGACCTTTATCCGAGGATCCTCGATTACAAAACAACAATCACACAGTAAATGAGATTGATGCAACCACACAGGTAAAGCATTTGGGCCCCATACCATGATACCACCTTTTTCCAGAAGGAAATGACATACCCTAAAGGGAGCGACCCTCATAACCTTGCCGCATCTTTCCTGTTTTGACCATTTCCAGGTCGTGAGGTTCGATGAGGTCTCGTCCACAAAGCTACGCTTTACACGAAAACCATGTTTTGATCAACAAATGGTCAGCAACACACAGCAACACTCAGCATGCCACACTACCAAATTGGGAGTATATCACTGATAACCTTCAACTACATAACCTCTGAGCTCGTACGTCTTAGAGAAGGGTGTTAAGCTAAGAGAATAAATTCTCCGCCACCAAACAGAAATGTATTTGAAAGAAATCAGCTTTATATCTCAAAGTGTAGTGTCAGACATACGGCCATACAAGTCTGTTCCGGGTTCGAACAGAACCAAAGGCACTTCCGAAGAAGCCCTTGCAATCCGGGTATTCACAATCCCGATCGGATTTCCCATCACTTAGGGAATCTCTATACCGGCGCGTCTCAGTGCAGAGACAATCAACGGGTTATCCTTTCGTTTTCAAAAATATCCGGTCTTCACCACCGGTCTTCAAATGCAATCCATATACGACGTATCATTATTCGGAATGGGTTATATGACACAAAGGTCCTCTCCCGGCTAAACCGAATAATGAGCGCAATATTTAAAAACATATGGATAATGGAATTTCAATTAAGTCACAACTTATTATCCAAATTTCCTCTTTAAATGGTTTAAACAAATCACCATTTTAATCTTTTTAAACAAAAAGATTCAATTCACAAAGTTCACCCAGTTTCACAAAGATCCATTCACAGATTTTCAAATCGATTTCCATCTCAATTGGATTAACTCATCAAATCTTTATATTAATGATTTAACTTATAACCTTCAAAATCATTTCCAAAGATTTATTCGTAACTTGGGAAACCATCTTCAATTCAAACATGAAATTCCTTTAATTCAAATTGGAAATTCATTTTCATTTTTACATGAGAGCTTTTATCAGTTGAAAACAATTAGTTTCCCAAATCATTGAATTCAATTTCAAATATTGAATCTGAATCAATTTATTTTGATTTCAAAGTTTTATCAAGTTATTTAAAATAACTTCTATATTTGAAATTCATTTACAAAGCTCTCAATTCCAATTTCCAAAACTATTTGGATTCAAAAATTGTTAAAAATCTGTGACTAAACTGATTTCCACGTGAAATCCATATTTGTGTGTGTATGGTGTAGTCCAAGGATTCACACAATAGTGCAACATCATTCAATCATCACAGATCAGAATACAGAAATATAGTTGATAAGCGGTATAAACTATAACGCTTATCTTTCATTCACAGATATATAAGTCACGGATAATAATTTACATTCATCCCGGATAAATAACTACATTACAGATCACACACAAATCAGAATATATCACAAAACATTACAGATCAGAGATATCAAGCAATTCAATCATTCAGTCAAGTCCAAACATTCACAAGTAAACCTATTAATCAACTGATTAATTTAAATCAGATGTATTATTTAGGAATGAATCATTAATCTGGGTTAACCATCATAGTTAATTACAAATTATTTGAAAGAAATTTCCCTTTCAAATTCATTGGTTAACCTTTAATTATTAACAAATCAATCTTAATTAACGAATCAATTGATCTTTAATTATTAAATAAATCTTAATTAATCACCATTATTAATTAATCCTTTAATTATTCACAAATAATTATACTCAAATTTCAAATTATCATTCAATTTATTACATTCAATAATTATCTATTAATTACTTTTCTAAGTAATTATATTTCCAAAATTTCCAAGTGATTATTCTGAATTATTTAACTTAAGTAATTAACTTGAACTAATCCAATTAACTCGATTAATTACACACAAAAAAATTAATTCCTTAATTACTGTCATTAAGTAATTATACTTAACGATTCCACAAATGATTATGATGAAGCTAATTAATCTAAATTTTTTTTAAAAGTTAATCACATTGATTAATTATTCAAATAAAATCTTAGTTAATGACTTCATTATTATTGAATTTCTTTAATTGCCTTTCTAAAGAAATGTACTTATTTTGATCATTATTGATTATAGTTTGATTAATCATTAAAAACTCATTAATTAATGAATTATAAATCATTAATCTTCATTAATTAAAGTCAACTCATTCATATTTAAGGTTTAATTGTTTGAAAACATTTATTTCAAATTTCCTTTTAAATTCCAATTTAAATCCAAGCTTTGAAATAAATTCTTATTTACTTTTAAATGAGTTTGAACAGATGTTCCTAACATTTTAAATTTACATGTTACAATAACAATTAATTATAAAGGAAATTTTTAAAAAAGTTCAAAATCACCTTTCTTTTTAAATTTAACATATTTAAAATTTACCTTAACACTTAAGTTATAAATCTTAGTTAATTTCAAAATCTGGAAATCTGGTTTAAAATTTATTTCAGGTTTTAAACTTTTTAATTTTTCAACTTGTTTAAATTTCCATTTAATATTTCAAATCTATTTTAAATTCAAACTTCTCTAATCTATTTGATTGATTTTAAGTTATATAAAAAAAACAATTTGAATTGAAAACTTTATTTATCTCCAACTAAATTCTAATTTAGACTTGAATTATATTTAGATTTTGATTTACAACTCAATTCAAACCTTGATTCATAGATTTAAATTTGGTTTTAAAATCCCCAAAACAAAAACAGTTTCAAGTTGAAAGCCTGTAACCAAAATTTTTGACCCGAGATCCTCTGTTCCCTGCTTCGAGTAAACAACTCGATCTACTCGAGTACGGCATGCGAGAAAACCAATTCTTCCCAGGCAAACAAATACCCAGATCACAAAGTGCTCGTGCACGTGCACATCGTCTCCGGCGACCTCTGACCAACTTCGACGATCCCGTCTTAACGACGAACTCGTCGACAACGAACCCCGATCGTTCGAATCACTCCATTACCTCGAAATCGAAATTCGAGGTAAATATCCAAACCTGGAAACACCCAGACCATCACCCCACCAAAACCTTTAACGCTTCGTTCGCCACACCCCGACCACCGGAATTCATGCAACTCCGGTCACCACCTTGTCTACGACCAAGCTACCATTTCCCAAAAACTCGCTGCGCTCGATCAACCCAAACCGCCGTGGTGATCAAATTTCTAAGCCTAGCTAAAACTAGGGTTCTAAACTTTAAATGTTCGCCACTGTCGCCACCGTGAACGATGCCTCCTCCGACCATTTTTCCAGGCACCCCCGTAGGCTCCTCCATCTCCACGAACAACCCCGACATCCACGAATCAATTAATCACCAGTAATTGGTAAAAATCTACTTTTTAAACAAAAACAAACTGCTCCTAACTCCCATCACTAAAAATCACCAAACCTACCTTAAAAATCATAACTTTCAATAAGGATTCAAGTCATGTACTTGAATCAATAATTCGTGATAATTGAAATTTCCAGAAATTAAAGTTTTTACTGTAAAAACTTGATTTTTCATTATATATGCATTTTTATTTCATGAAACTATTTTTAGATTGTAGCTCATACTTAAATACAACTATCTTGTTTTGAAACTAAGGCCTAATATTGATTAGAAAGGAAGAAATGAAATTTTCTTTGTGGTTTGATACTCTGGAACTAAACAGAGAAGAAGAAAAGCAAACACCGATGCATATACACAGAACACTTGCAAGATATACACTCAAATTAGAAATCATTAGTTGTTACTCACCTTAAACATTCTTAGTTCCAGAAGTATTTTTTCTTTCAGGTTGAAGTTGAATCCTTCTTGAATTTTTCAAAGTTGAAAACCTGGTTTGAGTTTGTTACAGGAACTCCTCTTCTTCTTGGTCTTAGATTTCTTTGATTGCTTGATGTTTTAAATCTGAAGCTTTAAGTTGATATTTGGTTTGTGTGTAAGATGATATTCACTTCAGTTTCCTTTTACTCAGTTTAAATGGATGAACGAACTGAAGTTGATATATGTAAAAATGGGTTTACAGTGTGACAATGTGGTTTATTATTTAATCTGAAATGAACTTGTACAATAGTGATATTTTGTACAAAATTTTGCAGAGATTTTTCTTTTGTTTACTGATATAAGTTTTAGCTTGGCGGCTGCATTAACGATGTTGTACAAATATATATTTTCTTTCTTTTCAGCTGTACATGTATGAGATAATTGTTGTGGCTTCCTTAGTAAGCTTTTACCTATCTTTTTTTTTCTCTTGTTCACTTGTTTTCATGTTTGCATATATATATGGTTTTGTTTCTTCATTTTGCAGATTTGTTTTCAAATGGTGGCTGAAACTTTTCTTCTGTATGCTAAGGACATATATATATTTTTTTGTTTGTTTCATTCTTGTTTCATTACTTGCATATGTATTTTGTTTTGTTTCTTTTCTTTTTTTTTATTTGCTTCATTACTTAGTGATATAAGTGAGCTTCTAACTTTCTTTTATTTTTTTTCTTTTATTTTTTTTATTTTTGGTAGTCTATTTGTATTACATTGTTTTGTATGGATTTATGAGATTAAAATTTATATATTTACTTTATATTGTATAAAACTATATAATTTATTTTGAAATATAGATGAATTTCTATATTTTATTTTGTTGTTAAAATTTTAGCTAATGCTTTTCTTTATATTTTTATAACTTATCTTTTATATATTGATTTCTATTTTTAGCTTAAATTATTACTATTTTTGCTTCCATTTCTATTTTAAATATTTATTGTAAATTTTACTGTAATACTAATTTTTTTTTATTTTTTTATTTCTATTTCTAATATAGACCATCAATCCCTAATTTTATCATTATAATTTATCTTTAAACCATTTAGTTAAAATTTAATTCAAATTCAAATTCAATATATATACATATATACGTATATATCCAAATTATTATTAAACCATTTATTTGAAATTTAAATTCAAATCACATATATACAATATTTAAATTCATATGGTTTAATATATATTCTATTTGAATTGGGGAAACTCGCTTCAATTTACAATTAATTTTACAATTTTAATTCAAAATTCAATCAATTACCAATTTAAATTTAATTAAAATCCGGGGTCGTTACAGACTTCCCCCCTTAAAAGAATTTCGTCCCTGAAATTGCACAGCTCGTTTTATGAATTATCCACACACACAGAATAGACCAATGATAACTCAAACTATACCAGTAAACTCATGGATTCTTACGGGTAATTCACAATATATCTTACATGATATTCATACATATGTCATAATCATACGTTCAACCATGCCTATACATACATTACCCTATTAACATCCAACATTCATTACGGTTCTAAGTCCAAAAAACATACATAAACACACCCTATCCAAAAGAAGTCAACCCAACCAACTACAGATCCTCACTGTCAGAGCTCCCTCTCTCAGGCCCTGACAGTTCCCTAACTTCTGCCTCATTATCTGTCTCAGAAACATCCTCTGGATCAATTTCTACCGGAATATACCCTATACCATCTGGTTCTTCCACTGCATTATCCAAATCCCAAATGACTACATCATCATTTTCCGACTCCACCTCTTCTTCATTTTCAAACTCTTCTTCATCCTCAAACTCCTCTTCATCTTCAAACTCTTCTTCGTCCTCAAACTCATCTTCAGCTTCCTCCCTGGGCTTTTCAACCATTTCTTCTTTGGGTTCCTCTACCTGAGGTTGCGTCTGCACCACAGGCTCCTCTGGCACGTCCTCATGTACTGATGGCTCACCCAAATCATCCCGAACCCTACTAGATGAACCATAATCACCGACTCTTCTGGCTTTGGAAAATGTTCCACCCCTATTGATACTATGGGTTCTCTACAATCAAAACCAAAATCCAAAAATAAGATCCTAAGGTTTTAGAATTTTATAGGCCAAGAAATAAATCAAAATTTATATTTCAAAATTTATTCTATTCTTTTTAAATTCCTATTATCCTAGATTTCAAAATTTTCAGTTTAAAAACAAAGTATATTTATCAATCATAGCAACCAGAGCAAACAATTCATCTAAACAAAAAATTCCGACCGATTTGGAGTTTATGTCCTAAGCAAATATATCAAATCTTCTTCTTGGATCTACCAGGAACTATCAAAGAATTGAGAAGAGACGCTGTATAAAAGAGATTGGTAGAGAAAAGATTGTTTCCTTGTTGTTACTGGGTATTGACCATTTATAATCGTATTCCCCTGTCCCCTATCTCATCCTCTTCGTGCACTCATACTTACTATCAGTGGATAGTAAGAGAATTTACTTAGGCGTTCGAACGGATATCTTAGGGATTACTCATTCTAGGGTATACTTCACCCTATCTCTAATGAGTTACTTACTATGTTATACTCCATAGCTAAAGTTTAACCATCAGCTCTGATACCAAATGTTGTGTTCCTGAACTCGGCCTTCGAAAATCGACACCCGTACTTCACTTGTACTCAAAATGCCACAAATTCAAATGCCGAATCTAGCTCACCGGAGCTTATAACACGTTAAGTATAACAGCACAGCGGAAAGAAGAAATCAATGATATCATATACAACAAAAATGATACAATATCCAGAATGATATACAACAATGATATCAATATGATACAACAATATCAGAGACAAGTAATAATGTTACAGCAGAAAACAACAGAAGTGATAACTCCAAATGATCTTTAAAAGAGAATAAGTCCAACAATTCCAACATCAAGCTCGAACCATCATCACATCTCACTAAGAGAAGCAAGGTCGGTCAGTCTCTGTGAACTCCAAAATTGAACTGGCTCCCGATAATCTACTAAACCTGACTATTTGAAAAACCCAACTTTAGACTGCCAATGTGGAAAATTGTGGGCACCCAGAGTTTAGGAAGGGAACAATAAACTCTAGGTCAGTCATGGGACTGGTATGAGCAACAAAAATAGTTTATCTTTAAAACAAACACAAAAGAATTTTTAAACATTGAAATCCGCAATGCTTTTTGGAAAATGAAACTACCATAAGGTCTCCCGGCACACACACAATGCAATCGCACACATGGGGGAGATTTCTCCTTATGATAGTCAAACATGCTTACTACGCAAAAATCCTTTTGATATTATTAATAGTGCATAGTGTACAAAATCATTTCGAAAATACAATATTAATCTTAGCCAACATAGGTACCATTATATTATGCCTGCTATAGCTACCATTTTAAATGGCAGGTTCTACAACTAAAACCGTACAAGGTTCTTATTCTTTCTTTGGATTTTCCAACAAAGGGTCAGGCTAAGGAACTTCCTACTGCCACATGGGTACGCCTCTGGAGGGACGTCTCGAGAACTAACTAGCTCTCTCTGCCAACTCAAGGTCGGGTTACCTCTTACTAGGTAACTACTACACGAGTATGCCACCACCGGTCGTTTGCGACCTTTATCCGAGGATCCTCGATTACAAAACAACAATCACATAGTAAATGAGAATGATGCAACTACATAGGTAAAGCATCAGGGCTCCATGCCATGATACCACCTTTTTCCAGAAGGAAATGACATACCCTAAAGGGAGCGACCCTCATAACCTTGCCGCATCTTTCCTGTTTCGACCATTTCCGGGTGGTGAGGTCCGATGAGGTCTCGTCCACAAAGCTACGCTTTACACGAAAGCCATGTTTTGATCAACAAATGATCAGCAACACACAGCAACACCCAGCATGCCACACTACCAAATTGGGAGTATATCACTAATAACCTTCAACTACATAACCTCTGAGCTCGTACGTCTCAGAGAAGGGTGTTAAGCTAAGAGAATAAATTCTCCGCCACTACACCAAAACAGGCAAATTCTAACATTTATAAATGTTACAAATAATTTCAGTAACACTTTTTAAGTGTTACTAATGGACTGTGAGGAATGGAGCGGCCAAATTTGTAACACTTATAAATGTTACAAACGTACGTATTACTAACACTTATAAGTGTTGGTACCTAAATATACGGTAACACTTATAAGTGTTGGTACAGAAATATACGGTAACGCTTATAAGTGTTGGTACAGAAATATATGGTAACGCTTATAAATGTTGGAAAATGATTATTTAATAACACACATATATATAGTAAAACTTAAAACAAAAATTTAAATATAAACACTCTGCAAATAATGGTTTCCATATCACAAATAATTCATCATACATATTCAATGCAAAGTTTACACGCTCTGCAAATGTAGTATAATATCATATACAATTATTTACATATCTAAAATACCACAATGTCATATATTCAGATATTATTGCAACATAAGCTTCAAAAAAATTCAAAATACACTTAAAGTTTAACTTACGGTTAACCTAACCATTCCTGATCATCCACTCCAAACTCTAATACTACACCACCCAGTTACAAACTCAGACAAACACACTATCCATCATCACACACTGCAACTACCACTGGCCTCACCTCAAACAACATTTCCACACAACAGCCTATAACTTCACTGTTTCATCCATCATAACCACATTCCATCTCTGCTACTTCTATAGTCACTTCCAAACTTGCCATTTCAACAACAGCTGCATGTCCAACAACCTTGCTTACACCATCAAACAGCAACCTACCATCTACCCACTTTACTTCATCAACCAAACTTTACAAACAACTACACCACCCAATTATCTAACACATCGCATACCCCATCAACAGCTGCTGCACCAGCTCACCATAGCCATACAATTAATCATTACACCACTCTACTGCCAATCTGCTGTCACCACTGCCTGAACAAAAAAACCCATTGCATTTACCCACTCCCTATATACAACTGCTACAACCACTTCAATCGATCCCATATACAGAAGTGTGCACACATACATCACCATACCAACATCAACTCAACAACTTCTCATCATCTCCCCCCACTGACATTCATACAACAAGCTTCCCCTAGACTCACCTCCTCATAACTGCACCATGTTCTTAAGGTTATGAATTTACCAAATCATACAAAAGATAATAATAATGGAAAATGTATATGGAATCGCCTTGTGTTTTTGTTTATTTTATTTGTGTTGCTCTTATATCTACCTAACCATAATTGAGCTTATTAAACTTTTTAACCCAGTATAAAAATAACTGCGTTAAATTCCCATGTACGTTTAAAATGGATATGTTAACTGCAACACCAAAATATTGTACAAGTACCATGCATATAAATTTTTATCCCATTCATTATATTATGGCTATTGTCAAACTGAGAATGAAATAGTTATATGATCAAAACCAAAAAAACTGGGGGAAATAGTACATGTAAACCTTATGATAAAATTTCTGATGGTAAAAGAATTGATGTTTCTGCAAATCCTAGAAGAGTATTCTCCATTCTTTCACGTTTTATTAAAAGTTCGATGATATGGTCAAATACTATTAAAACATATTCTTCAATTATGTTCAATACTTGCAACAGAAAACTGAATGATCATATGTACAATAAGCACATATATGTTAACGATTTATCCTTCTGTGGACAATGCTAATTTTCATTAAACCATGAAGGTTAAAACCATTACCATCCAGTCTTATATATTCATTACATTTTGATTTTTTTGACAATGTGATCAGTGTACCCACAATTAATTATTCCTTTACCTTTATCAATTCCATTACGAATTTTCAGAAAACTCTGGTTCTGTAGATGAATGTCGTTCGCACTTTGTCGTTTGGAAAAGATGTAAACTTCCACCTGTTGATTTTATATTGATTTGGACACTCACAACCTGAATGAGATTGGCAATGTTTGTTGGGTTTCCACTGCTGTACATCTGCACATGGAAAAAAAGTGTACTCATGCAAATTTGAAGTAGTTTGTTGCATAAAAAAGGAAACATCTAGATATCAGATATTAATCAGTTTGCAAACATAGGATTGAATACAGAAATGTGGATAGCTTTCATCCTTAGGATATGAAGTTTAAAATACTAAACATACTATAAATTAGCTTTGCCTATTTTCACTGTGTTAATACTTTTTATGAGTTATACGGCGCATGCATCTAACTGCTGGAATACAAACAATAATCTTGTCTGCTTTCAACGAGTATACAACGATTTTTGGTGTACTTTGGATTTTTTATGCGAAGGGTGTAATTTCATTCTTAATTAACAATTCTGTACTCTTCTATTCTCTTCCTAGTCATATCCATACATTCTGAAATAGTTTTAAAATGATTGCTTTTTACTGATTAATTTACAAAGGGATAATAATTCCAATGGATAGTAATAATAAAAAACAACAACAACAATAATAACTAAAAAAATAAATAAACGATACAGCTTAGAAAGCAAGTGAATCATTCATAAAATACAAGTCATGCTTCTTCAAATTTGTTCGACATGTATTCACTGGATACACAAACAATGTGAAGTAGAAATAGTAAATGAAACTTACCAACATAGGAGCCCAAATAATGCAAATTTAAACTAAGAACAAGCATATCCCACTGCAGAATTTGGTCATTTTGCTTTGCTTTTGACCTTGTTTATGTCCAGCTCTATTCAAATCAGCATCACATTTCACAAGGAACAAGCTTGCATTGATCTCTTCCAACTATACAATAAGTATTAAAACAAGCTAAAAATTACACTTCGTAAAAAAGATATTACTGCAAATAATACAATTCTAATGTAGCCAAAAGGTCAAACTTAACTTGTAGGTACATGCCTTTTCGAGGGTTACAGATAGTTTGTTGTGGAAGTGCAGATGATTCTTGGTGTTCAGGTTTTAAAATTTCAATTATTAGCATGTTAATCTTGTTAATACATATTAGTTATACTTAGTCCTTCCTTTTGTCTGCCAGATTCATACACTTTATGTTCACTGTATCAAACTTCTGTATAACAATTTGTATATTTGTTTCCTGATTTTTGTTTCCAAATTTTTATCAGGTGTCTTTTGAAAGTAGTCATTTGATGTCTAACTTTACTTTGATTTAGACATCAGGGAACACCAATTTAGTACTTTATAAAACAAAGGTAATTCTAGCTTTCCCTGTGATTGTTTCTTCTGTATTTATAATTAATATTTTATGCAGTATATAAAACAACATCCATGAACAACAAAACCCAACGCTATCATCATCATAATAAGAGAGTGCCATTGGTGACTTGTGTTCTTTTTTTATTACTGCAATTGTACTCATTTTGAGATGATCATGAGGATAAATAAGTCAAGAAAAGAAGTGCTTGATTACTGTCCTAATATATAAAAAGGCATATGTACCAATAGTTAAAATGTCCTAGGCAATAATGTGGGAAGAAACTAATAGTCTATTTAATTAGAGAAAAATGAATAAATTGGAATAGGATTTGTAGAAAAGATCAAGGGTTTGATTAGTACTTTGATGTGAAACTAATGAACATAATAAGTGCCAAGCAAAGTTATTCACAACCGTTAAGTTATGCACTTTATTAAATACCTCACTTGATAAAATAATCCTAACGAAGTTCTTCATCTTCTGCCTCTTTTATATTACATTTTTGTAGTTGAAAGTTTGATGATTAAAATGCATGACTTTTGTCGTATCGAGTATAAAATGGCATATGCAACAAGCAATGAAATGCAATTTTGTCGAAACAAAAAACAAGCATGGTGGACACTTCGTAGAGATCTATTATTTAATGAGATGTATAGAAAATAGACACATGTTAGTAATGAGTTGCAGTCCTCCAAATAAAAATGATCACACATAATGTTAATCTTGACATCTCAATTTTTTTACATATAACCATAAAGCAGAGATCTCCATATTTAATCTATATATGCCATATTTAATTCTGCTATGAACTTCCATATAACAAATATAAAGTATTTACTAAGTCTAGATCTAGTAGAAAACACAAATTGCAAACAGAAAACTTAATAGTATATTTTGGAAAACTAAAGAACGGCTAATGCAAACTGCAAGCACACGGTCTTAACTTTTTACAAAATGACAATGATGAAAGAAATACATGAAAGCTATAGATAAATGAAAAGCGTGGGTTAATTTTGCTTTCATCTCTTTGAATAAATCAATTTGCGTTGATTTTAGTAAAGATAGAAAACAATAAAAATATACCTCCAAAATATTGACGCTACAAAATTATCTCTCCTCTTCTTTCCTGGTGTATCCAAGCTACAGATAATAATGAGACATACAAAAACACAACTCAAAGGGTGCTTGAGAAACTCCATCGCCTGATTTCCAAATGATTGTACTTGAGAAACTCCATCGCCTAATAATTGAACAGCAGAGATCAAAGGGTGCTCTTTACTATTTACCTTTTTGTTCTTAGTTTTATCGGCAGTAAAATCAGAAGAACCAAGAAAATCGAAAGTACTTCTACAGCAAAGCGAAGAGATGAAAAAAAAAATAGAGAGGAAGAAGAAACTACGCGAAGCAAATTGAAGTCGGCAAGTGGTTGTAGTCGGCATTCGACAGTGGGAAGTGGATGAAGCGCCGTTGATTTTAAGAAGCGGTTGAATCGTCATTGATTTTGGGAGGAAGAGAAAACCCTAAATTAATTTTATGTGATCGAAATATGTTTGGAAATGGATGGGGAAGCGTGTGAAGAGAAAGCACGTCTAAATTACAAAAGACTCCTCTTATTAATAAACTATTTACATTTTTACCAACTACGGTAACACTTATTTGGGTTGCAAAGTTTATTCAGAAAAGTTTTTATTTTCATCAACACTTTTCCGCTATTCTAACATTTTTTACCGTTAGGAGTTTGCAGCATTTATAAGTGTTAGCAATTAACAAATATAAACTGTTGCAAAATCACTGATTTGGTGTAGTGCGCAACCAAACAGAAATGTATTTGAAAGAAATCAGCTTTATATCTCAAAGTGTAGTGTCAGACATACGGCCATACAAGTCTATTCTGGGTTCGAACAGAACCGAAGGCACTTCCGAAAAAGCCCTTGCAATCCGGGTATTCACAATCCCGATCGGATTTCCCATCACTTAGGGAATCTCTATACCGGCGCGACTCAGTGCAGAGACAATCAACGGGTTATCCTTTCATTTTCGAAAATATCCGGTCTTCACCACCGATCTTCAAATGCAATCCATATACGACGTATCATTATTCGGAATGGGTTATATGACGCAAAGGTCCTCTCCCGGCTAAACCGAATAATGAGCGCAATATTTAAAAACATATGGATAATGGAATTTCAATTAAGTCACAACTTATTATCCAAATTTCCTCTTTAAATGGTTTAAACAAATCACCATTTTAATCTTTTTAAACAAAAAGATTCAATTCACAAAGTTCACCCAGTTTCACAAAGATCCATTCACAGATTTTCAAATCGATTTCCATCTCAATTGGATTAACTCATCAAATCTTTATATTAAAGATTTAACTTATAACCTTCAAAATCATTTCCAAAGATTTATTCGTAACTTGGGAAACCATCTTCAATTCAAACTTGAAATTCCTTTAATTCAAATTGGAAATTCATTTTCATTTTTACATGAGAGCTTTTATCAATTGAAAAAAATTAGTTTCCCAAATCATTGAATTCAATTTCAAATATTGAATCTAAATTAATTTATTTTGATTTCAAAGTTTTATCAAGTTATTTAAAATAACTTCAATATTTGAAACTCATTTACAAAGCTCTCAATTCCAATTTCCAAAACTATTTGGATTCGAAAATTGTTAAAAATCTGCGACTAAACTGATTTCCACGTGAAATCCATATTTGTGTGTGTATGGTGTAGTCCAGGGATTCACACAATAGTGCAACATCATTCAATCATCACAGATCAGAATACAGAAATATAGTTGATAAGCGGCATAAACTATAACGCTTATCTTTCATTCACAGATATATAAGTCACAGATAATAATTTACATTCATCCCGGATAATTAACTACATTACAGATCACACACAAATCAGAATATATCACAAAGCATTACAGATCAGAGATATCAAGCAATTCAATCATTCAGTCAAGTCCAAACAATCACAAGTAAACCTATTAATCAACTGATTAATTTAAATCAGATGTATTATTTAGGAATGAATCATTAATCTGGGTTAACCATCATAGTTAATTACGAATTATTTGAAAGAAATTTCCCTTTCAAATTCATTGGTTAACCTTTAATTATCAACAAATCAATCTTAATTAACGAATCAATTAATCTTTAATTATTAAATAAATCTTAATTAATCACCATTATTAATTAATCCTTTAATTATTCACAAATAATTATACTCAAATTTCAAATTATCATTCAATTTATTACATTCAGTAATTATCTATTAATTACTTTTCTAAGTAATTATATTTCCAAAATTTCCAAGTGATTATTCTGAATTAATTAACTTAAGTAATTAACCTGAACTAATCCAATTAACTCGATTAATTACACAAAAAAAAATTAATTCCTTAATTACTGTCATTAAGTAATTATACTTAACGATTCCACAAATGATTATGATGAAGCTAATTAATCTAAATTTTTTTTTACAGTTAATCACATTGATTAATTATTCAAATAAAATCTTAGTTAATGACTTCATTATTAATGAATTTCTTTAATTGCCTTTCTAAAGAAATGTACTTATTTTGATCATTATTGATTATAGCTTGATTAATCATTAAAAACTCATTAATTAATGAATTATAAATCATTAATCTTCATTAATTAAAGTCAACTCATTCATATTTAAGGTTTAATTGTTTGAAAACATTTATTTCAAATTTCCTTTTAAATTCCAATTTAAATCCAAGCTTTGAAATAAATTCTTATTTACTTTTAAATGAGTTTGAACAGATGTTCCTAACATTTTAAATTTACATGTTACAATAACAATTGGTTATAAAGGAAATTTTTAAAAAAGTTCAAAATCACCTTTCTTTTTAAATTTAACATATTTAAAATTTACTTTAACACTTAAGTTATAAATCTTAGTTAATTTCAAAATCTGGAAATCTGGTTTAAATTTTATTTCAGGTTTTAAACTTTCTAATTTTTCAACTTGTTTAAATTTCCATTTACAATTTCTAATCTATTTTAAATTCAAACTTCTCTAATCTATTTGATTGCTTTTAAGTTATATAAAAAAAACAATTTGAATTCAAAACTTTATTTATCTCCAACTAAATTCTAATTCAGACTTGAATTATATTTAGATTTTGATTTACAACTCAATTCAAACCTTGATTCATAGATTTAAATTTGGTTTTAAAATTCCCAAAACAAAAACAGTTTCAGGTTGAAAGCCTGTAACCAAAAATTTTGACCCGAGATCCTCTGTTCCCTACTTCGAGTAAACAACTCGATCTACTCGAGTACGGCACGCAAGAAAACCAATTCTTCCTAGGCAAACAAATACCCAGATCACAAAGTGCTCGTGCACGTGCACATCGTCTCTAGCGACCTCTGACCAACTTCGATGATCCCGTCCTGACGATGAACTCGTCGACAACGAAACCCGATCGTTCGAATCACTCCATTACCTCGAAATCGAAATTCGAGGTAAATATCCAAACCTGGAAACACCCAGACCATCACCCCACCAAAACCTGTCAACGCTTCGTTCGCCACACCCCGACCACTAGAATTCATGCAACTCCGATCACCACCTCGTCTACGACCAAGCTACCATTTCCCAAAAACTCGCTGCGCTCGATCAACCCAAACCGCCGTGGTGATCAAATTTCTAAGCCTAGATAAAACTAGGGTTCTAAACTTTAAATGTTCGCCGCTGTCGCCACCGTGAACGATGCTTCCTCCGACCATTTTTCTAGGCACCCCCGTAGGCTCCTCCCTCTCCACGAACAACCCCGACATCCACGAATCAATTGATCACCAGTAATTGGTAAAAATCTACTTTTTAAACAAAAACAAACTGCTCCTAACTCCCATCACTAAAAATCACCAAACCTACCTTAAAAATCATAACTTTCAATAAGGATTCAAGTCATGTACTTGAATCAATAATTCGTGATACTTGAAATTTCCAGAAATTAAAGTTTTTAATGTAAAAACTTGATTTTTCATTATATATGCATTTTTATTTTATGAAACTATTTTTAGATTGTAGCTCATACTTAAATACAACTATCTTGTTTTGAAACTAAGGCCTGATATTGATTAGAAAGGAAGAAATGGAATTTTCTTTGTGGTTTGATACTTTGGAACTAAACAGAGAAGAAGAAAAGCAAACACTGATGCATATACACAGAGCACTTGCAAGATATACACTCAAGTTAGAAATCATTAGTTGTTACTCACCTTAAACATTCTTAGTTCCATAAGTTTTTTTCTTTCAGGTTGAAGTTGAATCCTTCTTGAATTTTTCAAAGTTGAAAACCTGGTTTGAGTTTGTTACTGGAACTCCTCTTCTTCTTGGTCTTAGATTTCTTTGATTGCTTGATGTTTTAAATCTGAAGCTTTACGTTGATATTTGGTTTGAGTGTAAGATGATATTCACTTCAGTTTCCTTTTACTCAGTTTAAATGGATGAACGAACTGAAGTTGATATATGTAAAAATGGGTTTACAGTGTGACAATGTGGTTTATTATTTAATCTGAAATGAATTTGTACAACAGTGATATTTTGTACAAAATTTTGCAGAGATTTTTCTTTTGTTTACTGATATAAGTTTTAGCTTGGCGGCTTCATTAATGATGTTGTACAAATATATATATTTGCTTTCTTTTCAGCTGTACATGTATGAGATAATTGTTGTGGCTTCCTTAGTAAGCTTTTACCTATCTTTTTTTTCTCTTGTTCACTTGTTTTCATGTTTGCACATATATATGGTTTTGTTTCTTCATTATGCAGATTTGTTTTCAAATGTGGCTGAAACTTTTCTTTTGTATGCTAAGGACATTTATATATTTTTTGTTTGTTTGTTTGTTTCATTCTTGTTTCATTACTTGCATATGTATTTTGTTTTGTTTTGTTTCTTTTTTTTTATTTGCTTCATTACTTAGTGATATAAGTAAGCTTCTAACTTTGTTTTATTTTTTTTCTTTTATTTTTTTAATTTTTGGTAGTCTATTTGTATTTCATTGTTTTGTATGGATTTATGAGATTAAAATTTATATATTTACTTTATATTGTATAAAACTATATAATTTATTTTGAAATATAGATGAATTTCTATATTTTATTTTGTTGTTAAAATTTTAGCTAATGCTTTTCTTTATATTTTTATAACTTATCTTTTATATATTAATTTCTATTTTTAGCTTAAATTATTACTATTTTTGCTTCCATTTCTATTTTAAATATTTATTATAAATTTTACTGTAATACTTATTTTTTTTATTTCTATTTCTAATATAGACCATCAATCCCAAATTTTATCATTATATTTATCTTTAAACCATTTAGTTAAAATTTAATTCAAATTCAATATATATATACATATATACGTATATATCCAAATTATTATTAAACCATTTATTTGAAATTTAAATTCAAATCACATATATACAATATTTAAATTCATATGATTTAATATATATTCTATTTGAATTGGGAAAACTCGCTTCAATTTACAATTAATTTTACAATTTTAATTCAAAAATTCAATCAATTACCAATTTAAATTTAATTAAAATCCGGGGTCTTTACAGTATTTTTATTAGTCAAGAAAAATATGCTAAAGACCTAGTTAGTAAATTTGGTTTGACTACTGCAAGTGGAAAACCCACTCCCATGGCAACCAATGAGTACCTTAGTAAAGAAGATCTCTCGAAAGATGTAGATCAAAAATTATATAGAGGAATGATTGGATCACTACTCTATATCACTGCGAGTAGACCTGATATCATGCATAGTGTCTGTCATTGTGCAAGGTATCAATCCCAACCTAAAGAAACTCACTTAAAAGCTGTAAAACGTATTATAAGATATGTTAAACACACCTTTGATTATGGCTTATTTTATCCTAAAAATGATTCGTTTGACTTAATATCTTATTGTGATGCTGATTATGCTGGTTGTAAATCAGATCGAAAAAGTACAAGTGGAACTTGTCACTTTTTAGGGCATTCTCTGATTTCCTGGTTTAGTAAAAAGAAAAACATAGTTTCTCTATCAACAACTGAAGCAGAGTATATTTCTGCTGCTTTGGCTTGTTCTCAAATAATATATATGCAACAAACTTTAAAAAAATTTGGTTTAAGTATCTCAAAATCACTAATTTATTGTGATAATACTAGTGCAATAAATTTATCCAAAAATACTACTCAACATGCTCGAACTAAACATATTGATATCAGACACCATTTTCTCAAAGATAATATAAGTAGAGAAGTAATTACTCTCGACTATATCAATTCTAAAAATCAAATTGCTGATATCTTAACAAAACCCTTAAATGAATCTACATTTACTAAATTAAGAAGAGAATTAGGTATTTGTTCATTAACTGAAATATAAAATATAAATAACAAAGTATAATTAAAAATTAAATCAAAATAAATCAAATAGTAAAAATATTGAGAACCATGTCGACATCCCATATACCCATGTCGACATATAACGTTTTTTAAAATTTTAAATTTTTTTCCCACCAAAATTCAAATAATTGGTTATATATTCTTCTTATTTTCGAAATTTTCTTCATTCTCTTTGTTCTCTTTCTGTTCTATCTTCTGAAATCAATTTATCAATGGCCTCCTCTTCCAAATCAAACATAAAATCAACCTTTTCATTCCCTTCTCCTACCTCTGGTCCGTTCCAACGTACTACGCTCGCCCGAGTGACAAAAATGGAGGATTCTCTGAAGGATGCAATTCAGTTAATGACTGAAATTCAAATAGTGCAACTCCGAATGGCAAAAGAACAGGAAAGGCAAGGGAAAATCTTTAGAAATTTGCAAAAATTTCTAATGGACAATCATGCTAATCCAATCTTGATTGACGAGGACTCTTAAGGAGATCATGAACAAGAGGAAAGTGAAGAAGAAGAAGAACCAATGGAAGAAGAGCATGCGGAAGACAACGACAAAGTCATTTGCGTTGGCGAAGTATGTTTTGACAAGGACGAAAACTTGGTTGAACAACGTGGAAATTTCAGTTTCCATTATCCAAATTGTTCGATCCATAGATCTCCAATTGTCAAAGATACTCAGTAGTTTCTTCTTTTTCGTTTTTTATCGTTATGTGTATATTTGTCACGTTGTACGAAAATGTAAATATAAACATATATATATATATAAATATTGTGTGTTCTTATATATGATTCCTATATATGTTATATATAAGTATTATATAGGTACTTGGTTAGGAATGTTAGTGGTTTAGGACTAAGTTTTAGGTTTACAAGTAAGTATTGATTATGTATGATAACACTATCATCATATAGGATATTAGACAAAGAGTTATATAGTTTAGAGTTAGTTTGTTTTTGTTGATGACAAAGGGGGAGAAATATAAAATAGAAGAGTTAGGCATAGATTAAGGGGTAGTTATCAGTTTTAGGGGGAGTTATTAGGATAGATGTAATATTTTATAAACAATGGTTGTCATCATCAAAAAGGAGGAGATTGTTAGTCCATGAGTTGATGGTTTTGATGACAACAACCTTAGAATAAGATTATAAAATATAAATACTAACATTATAGTTTAGATATATATGTATATGCAGGATTTAACCATGCAGGTACCAAGAATGAAGACTGTACAGTATAGAGATTCAAAATATCAAGATTGAAGACTCATGAGTATCAAGCATATCAAGATTATCAAGAGTTCAAGATTTCAAGATAAGTATTGAGTCTAGAATTATGTTAAAACTTCACAATAGCACTGAAATCTTCATACCGTATTTTCATTTGGGATGGAACCCATTTCTACCTTTTTAGTGGCTTACAAACCCACGACAAGTAGCTTACAAACCTACGACAAGTGGCTTACAAACCCACGAACATCCTGGTTTTGTACAAGTTATCGAGTCCTGATATGATGAGATATTCTACAGGAAGAAGCTTGCAAAACTACTTCAAAATGATTTTCAAAACTGCTTTTCAAAATGTTTTAGCCTTAAAAATTATTTTTTCAAATGATTTTCAAAAAGATGTTTTAGCCTTAAAAAATATTCTTTGATTTTGTTCTTAAATAAATTCTTAATATAAACTTCGTTTGTTTTAAACTATCTTTTAATATATTTAACTTTTAATATTTACTTAGATTTAAATATAAAATTATAGTAAAATTTTATATATATTATTCTCTATATTTATCTATGTATTTTATCTATAGTCAAGTATATTAATAAAGTTTAAAATAGTTTTAATATAAGATAAAGGTTATTTTCAAAGAAAAACAAAACATCAAAATTTCCATTAGGATGTCGACATGCCCTAGTACCCCATGTCAACATAGTGTCAGTTAGGACCAAAAATTTGAATTTCAAAAGAAGTGTCTATTCGCCATAACCTTTCTTGAATAGACATGGCTGTTGTTCTTCTATAAATAGGGGTTGGTTTCAACAAATTTTATATCAGATTTTCTGGTTTTTCACTTCTCTTCTTCTTCCACATTTTCTTATTCAAAATCCTATCATCACTCTGTCGAAATCAACATTGAATCTAACTAGATCATCTCTGGTTTGATTTTCTATCACTGTCTCAACAAGATCCCAGTGTTATTTAGAGTTATAGGCTTCTTTGTAATCTATCTAGCGAGAAAAGGTGTGATTGTAGCCTTGGAAATCAAGAAAGCGAGAAAAGGTGTGATTGTAGCCTTGGAAATCAATTGGGTGAACTTGTTGCCCCGAAAATCAAGTATCTCTACCTAGAGGATTGTGATTCTGGAGGGTGTACCTCGTAGCCTTGAAACCGAGGGTGTAATTGTACAATTGCTTTTGAAAGGAAATCCGTACTTAGTTGTGCGGGACTGGATGTAGGGTAACTCCGAACCAGTATAAAATCCGGTGTGTTCTTCCCTTTACTGCATTTACTTTATTTCTGCATCTGTGTTTGATTCTGTGATTATATCTATGTCTGAATATTGCATACATTTGTGTACAAATCAACAATAACTCAAAAAGATTTAGTAATTTGTTATAAACACTTTTCACCCCCCCTCTAGTGTTCATTATAGCCTTAAGACCCATATTCCGCATTCCTCACAAATACTTCCTCGTGCCACAAATCCAAGTGTCGAAAAGCCCGATTATTAAGGGAAATAGAAAATAAAGATAGAGTAGAATCTCACACGAATGGAATAACATATATTATTTCAACAATAATCTTTACAGAGGAAAATTTTTAATACAATATCAGAGTCTAACCTGGATTCAGCTTGGACATTTATAAACCCTCTGTCCTTACAAACGCTAAAAAATAAAAATAAATGTAATAGATACAGTAGATAATAGAATACATTCATACGTAGATGAAGATCTCTAGCTCTCCTTTGGAAACTCCAAGCGTCTTCAACTAAACCTGAAACTACTCGGATCTGACCCAAGTATTAAAAATACTCGAATCAGGCTTGATAAACTAGCATGAGAAACTCGAATTTTTTTAAATGTATAAATCTGATTAATATAAATCAAAAACCTTTGAAAAGAAGGGTATTTCATAAGATCACACCCACACATAAGTACGGATGGGATTTTACCTTATGATAACAAAAATACTTTATACTTAAACCATTTGATATTATTTCTAATAACATTTCTTTAAAAACCCTTACAAAGTAAATATATATAAACATAGCCGAAATTGTTACCATTATTAAATTCCAACAAGGGTAGCTGAATGTTTGAAAAGCATTACAACTATTTTGGAGCGACAATCAAAACGGTAAAGCTTGTATTTGGAATTTGATTTCCAATATGATAGAGAACTAGTGACCATTCAGACTTGAAAATCCACGTATAACAATACTAGTTCACTCCAGTGGCTTTACACGATCTCCGTCAGCTTCCGAACTATACTACTACACTACTATGGAATGGAGTATTACTCTGTGGCTTTACACCATCTCCGTCAGCCTCCATACTTGTCCATTTCATCATCTTAAGGCAACAGATGCCTTTCATTCTTCATAACCGGTAGCCCAAAATTTGTCCTGCAGACCATATAGTATCCGGTATCATTCCTAGGAAGTGAGGCTCCTGAGGTTACGTTCCACAAAGCCATGCTTTTTCCACAAAACCACGCTTTGATCATAATAAGTTCCACTTTGAACACAACATTTCCATTCCTTCGATCACTATTGACTTTCATGAACATAAACCTCTAAGCTCTTATGTCCCAGAGAAGGGTATTAAGCTAAGAGAAGTTGCCTTCCCCGCCATCAAACAGATGTACGTTTGTAAAAGTCAACGTTGTGATCTCAGAAATGCAATGTCAGACTTTCGTCCATACAAGTTCATTTTAGGACTGAACGAAACTGAAGGCCCTCCTCCTACTACATCCTGTTGGGAATTATCCATAGGATTAGTAGCGATTAATCCTTGTAATTGAAGATTTTCATAAAAGAGCACTAGTGCCACTATAAATACACGATATCGTAAATTTCACCCCGAGGGACTAGTGGCAAGCAGCCCTTTATCATGAAGATCCCCATCTTCAAAAATCATCATCTTCATCATGTCTTCACTTCCGAACGTATACATTGGTTCGAAGTGGTTTTCGGATAGGAGTTACTCAAATCCCACCCCGGTTCCTTGGATCGATAAAAAAGATGTTAAGTGCATATGTGATTATCAATCATCATTCAATTTAATTCAACTTTTTTATTCATTCATAAATATCTCAGAGAGGCATATTATTTTAAATTATTCCATTTATCTTCTTAACAGTATAGGAATGATTAGTCTCATTTATCAAATCCTTTGGTTACTTTAAAACCCGTTTTAAATCTTGGAAAAATTCTAAATCGTTTCACTTTTTTACTGCGGAAAAATATATTAAAATTATTTATTTCAATATAAATCAAATATTTCTTATATTCAAATCATAACATTTTAATGGGTCAAAAACAATGTTATTTAAGTCATGGTTTACTGTAAATCCCTAACCAATTTGTACTGAGTAAAAGATTAGACTAATCATACCCAGGTTAACTTCTGTATTCAATTTGTACTATTCATGGATTAACAATGTTATTTAAGAGTATCCGGACTTTCCCTTCGATCTGTTCCACCCCTTGTCTAAAAGAGAAAACAATGACCAGGTAAGTTCAGGGCACTAGTTGCTCCATTCCTAACCTTGGTTACATACCTTGTTTTATCGTTCAGATCCAACATCGGGACAAATGTACTAGTCGTTTCCGCATCTCCTTTTATTTTTAGAAATGATTTATAGAAATTCCATATCAATATTTAAAATACTTAATTATTCTTTTAAAACCATTTATAAAAGATATGAAAAAGAATGGTTGGGTTTAAAATCATATTTCATAAGTTATTTAAAAGTGCTGTGAAAAGTGTTTTAAAAGCTATATCGATCAAAATGACTTTTCTATCTTTTGGAAATTGATTTATATAACTCAAATTTCCTTTAAAACATTTTAAAAGATTTATAAAATTTATTTCATATTTTTAAACATTTAAAAATATTCATTTTAAATCAATTTCAAATTCGGGTTTTAAACCTCAAATCCGCGATTTTTCTGAAAACTTGTTTTAGACTTATTTAAAAATTTACAAGATCAAATCTTGATTTTCTTTCTTCCATCAAAAAATATGGATCTAATGGTCCGAAAAATTCTTATTTCGAAGAATTCCGAGCCATGTTCCATTCTATACACTTGTTTGAATTCTCCAGCGTGAAATCGCGAACTACCGTTACACGACGCGCCTAGTTTTGACTTGTTTTTCAATTTCTTTTCAAACTTCATGGAAACACTTTAAATGTTTATAAAATATTTCAACATCATTTTAAACTCATTTAAACAAATACTTTTCATATTTCAAACTCTTATTTCATTTCATTCCATATTATAATATTATATTATTATAATATCATTTTTCAACCTTTTTAGATATTTTAAAATCATTAAGAGGCTAAATAATTTCCATACACATACTTATGTGGATTTAAATCTCATTAAATTGACTATGGTTAATTACTAACCATTTCTCTTGTAATTTATCAAAACAAGTAATCATCCATATTAACATCCATATATTCAAACAAGTAATCAACCAAGTAATCATCCATATTAACATCCATATACTCAAACAAGTAATCAACCAAGTAATCAGACATTTAATCATCCATATTATATTTTCATATCATTAAATTTGGAATTATTTAGATATTAATTAATAAATTTAAATGTGAGTACTCACCATTAACCAAATCGTTTTACTTCCTACCAACATTCTTATCCAACAGCACTTCATTAAGCCACCATCTAAACACACCTCCACCTTTTCCACTGCTTATGCACCTCCTCCCCCTCAACCATTACTCACGGCCATAGCCTCCCCCTCATATTGCTCACAGCCCAAGGTCATTAAAGAAGAGAAGAGGAAGAAGTAGATTACGAATGTGGTTAGAGAGTAAAAAGTGGATTGGTGCTTAAGCACTCCACTATTTTTAACCATTTTACCTCCCTTAAAGAGGAGAAGCCATTAATGAGCATAAGAATGCTCAAAAAAGAAGAAGAAGAATGAGAAGTGTGAGAAAATTAGTAAATGGAAGATGGTACTTACAGGAAAAGTAAGAAGTGGTAAATTACCAAATTAGCCCCTTATCTACTTTTTCCATTTACTTATGATTTAAGTAAAGCATGATTTGACTTGATTGGATCTGTGCTTTTTGATTTTTCTTACTTACCTTTACTAATTACTTTATAGAATTTTCTAATTATGATTAGTAAAAGTAAACTGGTTTAGTTATTTAAAATGTGTATACATATATGTTAAAACATGTTAACAAAGGTGCAATAAAGTTACGACAACTTATATTGAACAAAACGTTGATTTTGGACAAAACGTTTTACGATCACATTTCGAAGTTTTTGTTAAATTATTTATTTATGTAAACAAAACTTAAAAATTGATTTGTTATCCTCCTTAAATAAATAAAACAAATGTATATGACTTAAAAAACATATTTAATAATATTAAAATTCAATTGCTAAAATACGACGTTGATTTGTCAATGTGCGACGAAATTTGTCAATCATTATAAAACAAGTATTTTTAAATTTATAAAACTTTGATCAATCACTTATTACCATTATATAAAAAATTTAAAAGGAGTTGTTTATCTTTTAAAATAGTCATTGAATGTATATCTCATGAGAGGACCCGTTTCTTCGACTCTCGAAAATCGACAATAATACATCCTTGGTATTCACGTGCCGCAAATCCAAGTGTCGGAGAAGCGGATTCTAAAGGGTAAGAAAGGAAAATAAAGACAGCGTTGGATGAATTGCATTGCTGATATTGATCCCAAAAAAGAAACGGGCGTTAGAGCATTGAGAGGACCTTTCCCTAGTACGAGAGGACCGGGAAGGACGCACCTCTGGTACAGAATCTCACATATGTTATTTCAATAAAAACTTTATAGCGGAAATTAAAATACATTTATCAGAGTTGAAAATATAGACAGTTATAAATCTCCGTCCTTAAAATGCAAAATACTATACTACTCAAGTGTGGTGGAAACACTCTTCAGAAAAATCTTCCGACTTCATGCTTCGAGCTCCATCCAGATTTCTTCTAAATGAAACCGGACTACTAGGCTACCTGGGAAAATTAGGGCACCCAGAGTTTAAGGAAAAGGAAAAATAAATTTCGGGTCAGTCACGAGACTGGAGTGAGAACTCAAAAATACGTGTTTTGGAAACAAAAAGGTATCTCATAAGACCACGTCGCACATAAACACAGAACGAGTTTTTACCTTATGGTAACCAAATCATTATTACGTAAAATCACTTGATCTTATTTTTAATGACATATCTTTGAAAACATTTGCAAGTAAACTTATTAATCTTAGCCGCAATTGTTACATTATTAAATTCCAGCATACCACCTTGTAATACAAGGCTTTCTACATCTAAAATCGTTCAGGCTCTTATTGGAGAATGGGTTTCCATACAAATGACCAGTTGAAGAGACTACCTTCCGGCAGAATATCTCTAGAGTAAAGTACCGAGGCCTAACTGATGGTCCTCAACCAACACAAGACCGACCTACCTCTTCCTAGATAGTACCGAATATGTCATCAGCTCGATTGTTACCAACCTATCTGAGATCCCTCGCAGCTTACATCCACAATAATTTAAAACTCGAACGTCATAGCGGGAATAAATATATCTAGAAAGGGATGACCATATCCTAATAGTTACGAACCACTTAGCCTTGCTGCATCTACCCTGTTTAGGTCATTTCTGGGTGTGAGGCTTGAGGTAATGATTATCTTTTGCTTTGCACTTTTCACTTTGAATGCCACATCGTCATTCCATCAATCACTATTTACTTCCATAAACATACAACCTCTGAACTCATACGTCTCAGAGAAGAGTGTTAAGCTAAGAGAAGTTGCCTTCTCCGCCACCAAACAGATGTATATTTATAAAAGTCAACGATGAAATCTCTAGAATGCAATATCAGATATCCATCCATACAAGTTCATTTTGGGACTGAACCAAAACGGAGACATCCTCCTACCACATACTATTGGGAATTAACCCTAGGATTAGTAGCGAGAAGTCCTTGTAACCCAAAGAGTTTCAGAAATGAAGGGACCACTGTTACTTTAGTATTTGGGAGCTAACCAGAATTATCAACAAGCAGTCCTTTCACCCCGAAAGTCATTGGCTTCATCCTTCATTTTCTTTATCAAGACTTCAATTTTCGAATGCATACATTGGTTCAAAGTGGGTTTCAGATAGGAATTACCCCAAATCCAACCCCGGTCCCTTTGATCCAATTATCGATAAAGAAGGTTCTCTGAATAGGGAATCATTCTTTAGTTGATTAAGTTCTTTTTATCAAAATCTCTTTTAGAGATATACATTTCTAAAACATTCTCTCCAGTATACACGGAATTATTAAACCTCTCTTATCCAATCCTTTGTAACAACCCGAATTCTAGTGGGTCCGGATTTTTTTGCAAAAATGCTAAAACCCAAGCCCACTGAAGCTCGAGTTGGGTATCTGGTATCCTGCAAATAGGTAAAGACAAATATATCAGAGCTCAAGTAAATATGTCATGGCGGAACTAACTAAAATATAATAGTAAGTAAATACACACCGTTACCCAGTACCTTGGCCCAGCTACACAAAGGTGATTATGAAGGATAGACTTGACTATTGATTGGAAAGATGGTCACGAGATGACATCAATATGACCAGAGTATGATATCCGAAAAGAAATATCCAGCCCAGGGTAAATAAGGTCGACAGATAGATGATACAAGACATCAGAATTATGGTGGCGGCATTCACGGTTGATAAGTTGAGGAATATGTGGCATTCATGGGGTCGGGAAATCAAGTGGGTTCCATCAGGTCGGCTTGCATGTGGTAGGGCTCAGGTTGGCAAAGGATGTGATATAGTGTAGCTCGGGTCGGTATAGTGTGTATGGTTGTACCAGGTCGGCACTACCCTGGGTTGGTATAGCATTTACTCCGGGTCAATGCTCGGGTCAGCCATCGCTACTAAAGGTCGGCATAGTTGAAGGTTTCGGCAAAAGCTTAGAAAATATTGTAATGGCAGTGTGATCGGCATAACATTGGCAGGTCGGCATGATTGGAAGCGGTCGGCATAGCTTAATCAGGTCGGCATGCTCAGAAGGGATCGGCAGTCACCATAACGGATCGGCAAAAGGTCAGGTCGACATAAGGCACGAAGGATTTTGGGTCGGTGTAAAGAGCCAAGGACTACTGTTCGGCATACCTCGGGTCGGCATGTTTGGGGGGTTCGACATATTTGGACTACTCGGCATGTTTGGAGCCCGGTTTGACATAATGGGAGCGATCGGTGTAATGAGATGGCCTTGTGGGTTCGGCATATTCGGGTCGGCATTGCTGACTTATCAATGTTGGGTCGAGTTCTCTTGGTGATGGGTCCAAGTAACTAAAGCGAAGTCCAAGTTCTGAGACGCCAAGCTATCTCCATCTATAAATAGAGGGGAAGGGGTCCATTTTAAGGAATCTATTTTGGAAAACTCAAGAAAGACTCTGCCATTTTTGGTAATCCCTTTCCTTTTGCTCCAACTTGTATTCAAGCTTTCTCTTGTGGATCGTATCTGTATGCAAGCGGTTGGTAAAGCAATAAAGAATATATTCAAAGTGGACGTAGGCAATTAACGTCGAACCACTATAATTCTGTTGTTCAGGCTTTTTACTGTTTATTTTTCATATATTGTGTTATTCCTCTTTTTCCATATACTTTCTACATTTATCTCGCTACACAAATCTATTCTAGGGTGTTAGTCACCAATTCTGGTGCTAACATTTTGGTGCTTTCACTTAGAAATGAATTTCAACTTGATTGGATCTCATCATCTACTTGTGGATTCCATATTCGCGAGATAGATCCAGCTTTCAAATGATAAACTTCCTATTCTACTTAGATTTAAAGAAGATCTAAAGGAAGCTAATAGCCATGGTTAGAGAAACTGTCTACTTCTTGTGTTTTTGGAGGATTTGATTATGCTAGAGTTCTTGCTTGGAGTTGTTCATGTGTTCATGCCCATTTGGAAGGGATCAGATTCACTTACGTATGCAAAATCTTGGGATCAGATGTTGGGGTTTGTACTCAAGTTAAGCGATAGCTGATCCCTTACTCAATGCTGATAGCCGACCCCTCATTCAATGTAGATAGCCGACCCCTCACTAAAAAGCTTGTATACCGATCGCTCCAAAAATGCTATATACCGATCCCTCCTGATAGTATATATACCAATCCTTCTTCAATGTATATATACCGATCCCTCCTGATAGTATATACACCGAACCCTTTTCAATGTATATATACCGATCCCTCCTGATAGTATATATTCCGATCCCTCTTCAGTGTATATATACTGATCACTCCTGATAGTATATATGCCGATCCCTCTTCAGTGTATATATATCGATCCCTCCTTATAGTATTATACTGATACCTCTCCAAGCGTATATAGTGACCACTCTCCAAGGGGTATATACCGATCCCTCTCCAAGGGTATATATCGACTCCTCTCTAAGGGGTATATGCCGACCCCTCTCCAGTATTATACCGACACCTCTCCAAGGGGTATATACCGACCCCTCCCCAGTATGTCTACCGATCCATCACTAGGGCATTTAAGCCGAATCCTACAATGCCGATCCCTCTCTCAAAAAACCGCCTGATAGATCCCAATACCAAGAAAAATGGATCGAGATCGATCCCACATGCTGCATTTGAAACTCAACTCAAAGACGGTGCATTCTATCCAATTCCCTTATGTCTTGTGACTGACCAAGGCATAGAGGATCAAGCGCTAGCTTTTGAATTGCAACCAAGGATAGACAAGCAACCGCCACTCAAATGATACTCCCAAAGGTTAGAGAACATAGGTGATGTGACTCTAAGAAAATCCAAGGAATTTTGGCTCATAGCCAAACTCGGGTAAAACCAATTGCTGACTCCAAGCAAATAGTAGATTTTCTCGGGTCCAACTCCAAGAAACTTACCATTGATCCGTCAGTACCAGTCCATCTTGCTTTGCTGATATCTTAGGTATGCATACACCATTAACAAGCATGACAAGCAGTTGTAGCTTAAAAACGATCCGGATGGACGATGACTGAAGCATCTCCCCTAGTCGAAGCCTATTCATTAAAGCCGTTCAGTGTGCAATATATCCAAGGAGGTTCAATGTACCAATCATATCGGTTTACTCAGGGAAAACCAACCCTGGACTAAATCTGAAGAATTCCTATATTCCTCAAAGGTGTATCGATCGTGCGGTTTATGCGGTTATCGCCCAAATCCATCTCCTCATTCAATCAACCGGTTTAGAAGTTTATCGAGCAGTTTAGAATGCTTGCGACTCACGCCAATGATGTGATGTCATTATCTAATTTATTCCAAATGTTAGGTGAGCCACTCAAAGACTTCCTGTAGAGATTCAATGTCGTCGTCATCGTCACTAAAGCGAGCAATCCCAACGACGATATCAGATCGATGGCGTTGATGAAGGGAATCAACCCCTAGGAAAATTTTGGCAGCTAGTTAGCTTTAGAGCCTCCTACGACCTTGGATCATCTCTGTTACAAAGAGAATAAGGATCTAAGCAAGGAGGAGGTAGAGAAGACTAGGAGAAAGAACAATACGGGGCCATTAGTTAATGACCCAGATTCCGCGAGACGACCCACGATCTCAAAATTCGACTCATATGCTTCTTTGAAAGATTTAATCGATAGCCTCTACTTGGAGACTTACGACTCAGAGCAGTACTGAAATCCAGCCTCGAGAGAGTCCACCAAAGCCCAGAGAAAATACGGAGAATGTTGTATATCCCAAGATGCACACGTTCCTAACACTGGCGATTACAAACACCTCTGAGATGTGATCGGAAAGTTGATTCGGAAAGGAAAGCTTTGATAGTATGTCCAAGCCCTGCAGAATGGCGGGCATGGAATGTCTAACGCCTTTCAATAACTCTGATTATCAATTGGACCGCTGACGGTCGACATCCAGCTAAAAGGAGCTAGGGGCAAAGTTGAATAGCGAGCACACGATGCTGCTTCATTTACCACTGAGATTTATCCCGATCTTCTTTGAATTATTTTTATTTCAATTCCAATTATGGTGTGAACTACGACCAACTTGAACTAAAGTACTTGCAAAACGATGCAGGTGACCAAGTACTCAAAGTTGGCTGCCATCCAACCCCCGGAGAATATGATCGGACCTGTGGAGTTTCATCAAAACGAGCATGATTCGACCGCTCATCAGCTACCATGTGCCTCTGACTTAGGGCCAAGGACTAGAAATGGAAAAGCTCGTCACGATCAGAAAATAATACGAAGTGGACATGACTCGCCGTCCATTCATCGACCTCCATATTCGACTTGGGGACCTAAGCAAGGGTTGGAACGAATGTGGCCCGATCATCCACTCCTCGAGTCTTAAAATAAAGTTCGACAAAATACATATGCCTCTCCTGAAGCTCAGTGATGCTAGGATCTAGTTAGAGTGGACAAGTTTTGATAATCTACACACCAACTCCTGCCCTGAACACAAGAGGTAGTTAGAAAGCCCGACTTGGAGTAGTTGTGATGAACTGCCTACTCGTCAACCACCGCTCTCAGTACATGGACACGACTGCATCCTAAAACATATGCAATTTAATTTGTCATCTCGATAATCCATTATCCTCCGTTTGGTAGAAAGAATACAAAGCAAATTGTACAAGACTTGATCATCCGACCCTAAGTGGATGTGATCGAATCATTCATCACCTGCTTTTTTTTCCTCGACTTAATGGGAAGAGCAACAACTACCATGTGGACAAGAATCGACCATTAGATTTCCAAGTTTCATCCTGAATACTGGGGGCAGAATCCCATTCCATGAGCAAACGTGGTTTGACTGTTCATTCGACAGCTTTCGCCTCGATAGGGTAAATGAAGTACTAATCAAACAGGTGGAAATACGATTACACTCAACAAAAATCTCTAAGTCCCTGAAGCGGACTAGTGTACTCTAAGTCCCCGGAGCATGGACTAGAGTATAAATGACTTGATAAAAATCTCTAAGTCCCTGAAGCGGACTAGAGTATAAACGACTTGACAAAATCTCTAAGTCCCTGAAGCGAACTAGAGTACTCTAAGTCCCTAAAGCAGACTAGAGTATAAACTGACTTGACAAAAATCTCTAAGTCCCTAAAGCGAACTGGAGAACTCTAAGTCCTCGGAGCGCGGACTATAAACGACTTGAAAAAAATCTCTATGTTCCTGAAGCATACTAGAGTACTCTAAGTCCCTGAAGCGGACAAGAGTATAAACGACTTGACAAAAATCTCTAAGTCCCTGAAGCGGACTAGAGTACTCTAAGTCCCTGAAGCAGACTAGAGTATAAATGACTTGACAAAATCTCTAAGTCCATGAAGCGGACTAGAGTACACTAAGTCCCTGGATCGCGGACTAGAGTATAAACGACTTGACAAAAAACTCTAACTCCCTGAAGCGGACTTGAGTACTCTAAGTTCCTGAAGAAGACTAGAGTATAAACGACTCAACAAAAATCTCTAAGTCCCCGGAACATGGACTAGAGTACTCTAAGTCCCCGGAGCGCGGGCTAGAGTATAAACGACTCAACAAAAATCTCTAAGTCCCCGGAGTGCGGACTAGAGTACTCTTAGTTTTTGAAGCGGACTAGAGTATAAACGATTTGACAAAAATCTCTAAGTCCCTGGAGTGCGGACTAGAGTACTCTAAGTCCCCGAAGCGCGGACTAAATTATAAACGATTCAACCAAAATCTCTAAATCCCCGGAGCGCAGCCTAGAGTACTCTAAGTCCCAGAGCGCGAAATTGAGTATAAACCATTCGACAAAATCTCTAAGTCCATGAAGCGCAGACCGAAGTATGAACACAAATTGGGCGTGAGTCCACTGCACGTATAATAACTCTAAGTCCTCGGAATGTGGACTGGTGTATAAACATGGATGAATAGATGAGTGGATTTCGACCATTCTCTATTCCACAAACTCCGGCCTAAAATCGACAGGAGGAGTATAAACTCGCTAAGGATTGGAATCCGACCGTCCGACTTATGGCCTCGCCAAATCAATGTTGGAGGAAGGAGTACAAAACACTAAAAGTTGAATACAACAGCTCATTATAGCTCTGGCTTGGTGTTCTTTACAACTTAAGGCAACGACTACAAGGAGGCCTCAATACAAAATCACTCGAAACGACGGGTGACCGACTATATCATACCATTCGATCGAGGGTTAATATCGATCCACACCAAACACAAATGGATGTGACCCGGATGTCCCTCTAAAAACTGTGATTACCAAAGTGTAGAAAGGAAAATAAACCATGAACTCTTGATCATTAATTCTCCAACATCCTCCTTCGATCCGTCAGGAGGAGTATGAAACTAGATGAGCCTGACCCGACTGCACTTGAGCCAAGTTACCCCTAAGATCTGATTAGAGAATATGAATTAAAGTGGACGTGGTTGACCATCCAATACCCAACTCATCCCCGAAATCTGACGAAGTGTCGAAGTATTCCCGCTGGAAGGAAAAATCGGAATACAATCTAGGATAGGCGAGACTCAGCCTTCCATCAACCAACCTGATATTGCGATTCAACGGGAAAGAGTGTAAAGCTAATTGGACGTGGTTTGGCTTCCTACTTATCGATGTATGGCCCATGCTTGGGTGCACGAGCGAGAAACAAGATGAATGTGAACCGACCATTTAACAATCAACCCTATGTCTTTGGAGCTTAGTTGGAGTATAAACATATCTAGGACGATACTCGACCGTCCATGCACTACATCTATCAACCCGAGACTGGGAGCAGAAGTGTGATTGTCCAAAGACTAGTTGCGATAGCTCAATATTGTAACTTATATATAGTGTTTACAACCACTCGAGGCTACAACCGAAAGGATGCCTAAAGATAGAATCATCGAATCGATGCCCAAGCTCATAGGCAACTAACTATCATTCCAACCTGAACGACGAGCAACAGTTCGCTAGTACAGTGAATGGAAAGCACGTTACTTGAATATATAAGTAGATTCAAACTCAAAGCGAGGGCCAACTATGTAGTTGCACGCAACTCGAGGCTGACTACTACTCGACATTTTCTTCAACATGCTTTTGAGCCTGATCTTTGGCTATTTGTAGATAATCGCTCAAACCATTTAGAGCCCTTCACTATCAGACTTAATAACTCATGATAAGGCTCTAGGATTCGAATAGAGTAACCATCATCATTGACCATCCCAATCAGATTTCACGTTGATTGTTACGCGAAATAGTTACATTTGAACTCAAAGAATCCAAGGCTGCACCCGTTGAGCCGATAGTTGACATTATAGTCAGCCATAGTTACCCATCACGGGTACTGAAGATCAGATCACAGCTCAGTGTAACGATGATGAAGGAATTAGCTGGCTTTCTCTAAATGGATCTTGATGTGTTCGCTTGGACCCATTCTGACATGCGTGTGATTTCACCGACTATTGTGAAACAAAAGCAATGCGACATGGATCAAGAAAGATTCACTGCACTTAAAGAGGAGGTGGATAAACTCAAAAACAACAAGCTTACCCACGACACCCTCAACCCAAAATGGATATCAAATCCAATTCTTGTGAGAAAAGTTAATGGAAAGTAGCGGTCATGCGTCGACTACTCAGACCTGAACAAGGCATGCCCAAAAGAAAGCTTTCCACTTTCGAGTATCGACCAGTTGGTAGAATCAACCACTGGATATGAACTACTTTCATTTACGGATTTGTACTCCGGGTACAACCAGATCCCGGTGCACGTCCTCGACCAGGAGCACACCAACTTTATTACCGATACAGGATTATATCACTATGTTGTGATGTTATTTGAACAAAATAATGCTGAAGTTACTCACCAGAGACTGGTCAACAGGATGTTCAAAGACCAGATCAGGCAATCGTAGGAAGTATATGTGGAGATATGCTTGTGAAGTCACGACGATCACACGACCACATCAATGACTTCGCGAAGATGTTCAGTTCTATCCGAAGAATTGAAGCCAACCCTAAGAAGATTCATGCAATAAAAGACGTCTAGGTACCAAAGACAATCAAGTAGGTATGGAGTCCAAATGGGAGGCCATCGCCCTAAGCCGATTCATCTCCAGGGCGGCCGACAAGTGTACTATCTTCTTTGACCTAATCAGGAGATGGAAAAGGAATTTCGAATAGACACGGGATTGTATAGACGCATTCCAAGTTTTGGTGAACCACTTAAAGAGACCTCCCATCTTGTCAAAGCCGATGGATCATACGATTTATATAAAAATTTAGCCAAGTTGGTACACGCCATAAGCACTGCAATGCTATGTGAAGAGAACCGGATCGGAAGACCGGAATATTATGTAACCAAGTGATTGATAGATACTAAGAGAAGACTACCCGAAGCTACAAAAGCTAGCGTAATGCCTATTGATTTCATCACGAAAGCTCCGCTCTTACTTTTAGGCTCACCCCATTAACGCCTATGCCTACCAGCCATTACGACAGGGCATACAACAACCTAAGATGTCTGAAAGACTACTCAAATGGAATATTGAACTAAGCCAATTTGATATCACTTATCTCCCTCGGAGAGCTATCCATGGTCAAACATTAGCATACTTCATATCTAAATTCACTGGATCAGACGACTATCCGAAGAGCAGTGGAGAACCATCCAACCGATGGAGAACGACAAATCCACCTCAAAGCTTCGTGCTGCATAATCCAAAAAGGAGTCATGTATAGAAAGGACTTTATCCATCCTCTACTTCGGTGTATCACCCGTGACGATATTAAACGAGTCTTGAGTGAAGTCAATGAAGAATAATGTGGTGAACACCAAGGGCAAACCGAAACAAAGAAAATACTCTGCTACGGGTATTACTGGCCAATTGTCAATCGAGATGCAGCTCATCACGCTAGACAATGCGATGAGTGCAAGATGTTTGCACAAATTTCGAGAGCCCCACTAATGGAAATTACTCAAATGGCTAATCCATAGCCGTTTAGCACTTGGGGGCATCGACATCATCGTCTTCTTGCCGATCCTAAAGGTGATGCAAAATAAGCCATCGTAGCAGTTGATTACTTCACCAAATGGGTAGATGCAGAACTTTTAACCACGACCAAGACGAAGAAAATAATCAACTTTATTGTCTGGAATGTCACTTGTCATTATGACCTTCCACAAGCCATTATAACCGGTAATGAAGCCCAATTCAACAATGCTAAATTTGAAAACTTCTACCGTCGACATCATATTGAAAAGAGATTTGCGATATTTTTTCGCCCTCAAGCAAATGGACAGGTTAAAGTTGTGAACAAAATCATAAAGTCTATTTTGAAGAGAGGTTTGGAAAAGGCTAAAGGTAAATTAGTGAATGAGCTCCCAATAGCGTTATGGGCTTGCAGAACTACCCGAGAGTCCACGACCGGCCATACTCCATTCACCCTTACTTACGACTCTGAGGCCATCATCCACGTAGAACTTGAAGCCCCTTCTCATCGAGTGGCCGATTACAACCAATATTTCACAAAAAAATATATAAACAAGGAATTGGGATCGAATTGCAATTAAACTAAAAGGAATTGGTGACGACTCACGAACATATAAAATGCATCCGGGAGCCAATGGTAAGAAAATGTACTTGAAGGTGCACGTGTATATTCATAAAATTTGACTTCTTGAAATCGACAGAAATTGAATTTTCACTTGGAGTTATTAAAGAAAAGACTAGATCAGACAGCCAAATCTTACTAGTCCTGTAGAACCGGACACAGATAGCCGGTGATGGAATACAATTCTGAGTTAATACTATTAGGAATTGACCAAGCGTCATGACGATCAAAGAGGGATACAACACTTTGGGAGGATGAAATGGAAGGATAACGACTATTCAGGAAACTGGAAGGATTTCTTTCTAGAGACTCTAACTTGCTTCAATTCAAAGCACGTCATGTACACAACAAGACATACTTTGGGGGGCAAATGTTACTCGGTACCTTGGCCCGGCTACACAAAGGTGATTACAAGGACCAGACTGACTATTGATGGGAAAGATGGTCATGAGATGACATCAATATGACTAGTGTATGATATACGAACAGATATATCAAGCCCAGGGTAAATAAGGTCAACGGATAGATGATACATGACGTCAGAATTATGGTGGCGGCATTCATGGTTGATAAGTTGAGGAATATGTGGCATTCATGGGGTCGGCAAATCAAGTAGGTTCCATCAGGTCGGCATTGCATGTGGTAGGGCTCAGGTCGGCAAAGGAAGTGATATAGTGCAGGCTGTGCAGCTCGGGTCGGTATAGTGTGTATGGTTGTACTAGGTCGACACTACCCCGGGTCGGTATAGCATTTACTCCAGGTCAATGCTCGGGTCAACCATCACTACTAGAGGTCGGCATAGTTGAAAGTTTCGGCAAAAGTTTAGAACATATTGTAATGGCTGTGGGATCGGCGTAACATTTGTCAGGTCGGAATGATTGGAAGCGGTCGTCATAGCTTGATCAGGTCGGCATGCTCAGAAGGGATCGATGTAGCTTGGTCAGATCGGCAATCACCATAACGGATCGGCAAAAGCTCAGGTCGACATAAGGCATAAAGGATTTCGGTTCGGTGTAAAGAGACAAGGACTACTGTTCGGCATACCTCGGGTCGGCATGTTTAGGGGTTCGGCATATTTAGACTACTCGGGATGTTTGGAGCCAGACAGCATAATGGGAGCGATCGGTGTAATGAGATTGCCTTGTGCGTTCGGCATATTCGGGTCGACATTGCTGACTTATCAATGTTGGGCCGAGTTCTCTTGGTGATGGGTCCAAGTAACTAAAGCGAAGTCCAAGTTCTGAGAAGCCAGGCTATCTCCATCTATAAATAGAGGGGAAGGGGTCCATTTTGAGGAATCTTTTTTGGAGAACTCAAGAAAGACTCTACCTTTTTAGGTACTCCCTTTCCTTTTGCTCCTACTTGTATTCAAGCTTTCTCTTGTGGATCGTATCTGTATGCAAGCGATTGGTAAAGCAATAAAGAATATATTCAAAGTGGACGTAGGCAATTAACGCCGAACCACTATAATTCTATTGTTCAGGCTTTTTACTATTTTATTTTTCATATATTGTGTTATTCCTCTTTTTCCATATACTTTCTACATTTATCTCGCTACACAAATCTATTCTAGGGTGTTAGTCACCAATTCTGGTGCTAACATTTTGGTGTTTTATTTCACTGAGATAATAACACTTTCTAAACAAGTGTCTCAAAGCTAGAAAGTCTCTGCCATTTGCTTAACCTGTGGGATGTTATGAGGAGGGGGTCAGAACTCAAGTTCTGATGAATGAACGAATTATACACTTCTAAGCTTAATTCTACATATACCGTTTTATTTTCATTTTCTGTTATGTTAGGTTTATTAGGTATATAATACTCTCACCTCTGTGCGTGAATCGTACCCATCTACTCCCTAGTAGATTAAAACCTAATAACAAATATATATGTAGCTACATGCCCAATGACCGCATCGGTCCTAGGTACTACCCATAGTACCTTCCGTATCCTCTTCGAAAAGGACTCCATCGTCTTGCTCCTAGAGCGTTCTGTAACTATATATATAAAGGACAACTTCGTGAGGCCTACAATAAAGATGTTCCGTTGTCTACTGTAACAACCCGAACTTTAACCCGTAATAATTAATTCGTTAATTAACTAAATAATAAAATAACTTTGTGAAATTATTAGAACTGAGCTACAGGAGTTGCACCATTGTGTCCGTGGTAATTTTATGGTCAATTTTCATATATAGAACGTCAGAATCCGAGTTAAAATGAAGGAGATATGAATTAAACAAGAAAACGAAAAAAAAATTATATCGCCGGGTCAACCAGCCGGTCGACCTGGGCAAGGGGCCGGTCGACCGCCCGTTTGACCCGCCTGCCCTATTTAGGGCGAACGAACGAACGTTCGTTCATTCGAATATTTAGCCGACATTACACGTGTTTTGCATTCTTCAACTCGATCTGGTTCTTCCATTCATGCATCTGATGGCTCCTATTCAGCCTATGGCATGGTTGCATCCTATTCAATCCTCAAATCCAACGGTCTGAGATCCACTTCTAACCCTATAAATAGAACCCTAAGCCTAACACTTTTTCTCATTCTAAGATTTTCTTCAATTGGGTTCACCTATTCAGGAAGGACCCTAAGCGGAATAATTTTCCAAGGAGGAAATCGTTTTAAATAAAAATATTTAACAACCCCAAGTGGATCCGGAAAGGCCTAAAGAGAAGAGATAAGGACCAGAGGTGAGTGATCGTAATTATTTTAAGTCTCTTTAAGTAATTTAAAATAATAGGGTTTCCAATAGTTGTAGTTTTATTACGATTATTGGAGTTACCTTTTTAGTAATTTATTTACAGTTTTTAGAATTATTTTCAGTCTATTTCTTCTAGCTATTCTTTTCAATTAATTTCATTTTATTTCTAGCTTTTCCATTTATTTACAGTTTATTTACAGTATTTTAGTTTATTTACTATTATTTATGCGTTATTTATATCTTCTTCTTACGCCTTGGATTTCCTTCTATTTTCAGTTTTCTTTTATTTCTCCTTCTTCTTCTTCATGTATGGATTAGAATAGAATTAACTTGAAATTGGATTAAATTATAAGAAATCTGAAATAATGGAATATAAGATGTAAATTATAAAAACTGTAATATAAATGGAATTAGACTGAAATTATGCCTAATTATGATATTAATTGGACTGAATTAAGAAGATTGGCCTAGTTATAACTTAGAATTATAACTAAAAAGAATAAAAGAAGAAAGAAGCTTATTTTCACACTTAGACCTTGGGTTAAGTAATATGCATGATTATAATGTAAGTTATAAAATGGTAAACTATGGAAACTATGGAAACTACGCGCTTATTTTAAGACTTAGGATAAATTAATAAGCAATAATAGCAATTGATAAAAAGGCTTATTTAAATAATTTATCTAAATTAATACGCAAAGATAAGAATAGGGCATGTACCAAATAGCATTCCCCTAATATTTCTATGATTACGGTGTTTCACATAATCTTGAACTGAGACGAGGTGCTTTACATAATCCTGAAGAGAGGCCAAGGGCACGCTTATGCTTATAGTGGTAGTAAACGGTCAATCTATGGTAGTTCAAATCAAGGGGATTTGAACAAGGGGCGAAAATAGATTTTTGTTTGGTAGGAACCAGTACCAACAGCATTTCCCATATTTTTCTATGGACACGGTGTTTCACATAACCCTGAAGTGAGATGAGGTGCTTCACATAATCCTTAAGTGAGGCAAGGGGCACGCTTATGTTGTCTAGGGTAAATAAAAGGTCAAAAGTGGGAACAATAGGAACGCGAGCTTAGTGGTGGTCACACGTGCGACTTCCATGATGGCTCATAAATCGTTATGAGTTCAAAGTGCTTAGTGAGTGTGTCTTTCGTAGACACCAAAGTCTACTATGTGGGGTAACGTCCGGTCCACAGTAGATTATATGTTGTAGCAGGCCAATCAAAGGGTAGAATTAGGACTTCAGCCTAATTAAAATAAGATTAAAAATTCAGCCTAATCAAAGCAGCTACCAAGGACAAGTGCAAACAATCAAAGTTAACATATCTTATCAATTGTAATAGTTTAATCATATTTTCTAGTTTATCTCTTTTCTATTTCTTTTATTTCCTTTTATATGCTTGAACTATTGAAGGGTCTATTACTTTTACTTTTCTTAAAGATTCTAGTAGTTACTATCATTCACCAGACTTTTAATCTGACCCACTCATCTATTTTCCCCTTTCCCCCCATAGGCAATCAAGGGAGAGGGCCGTAGATTGCAGTTGCTCGGAGGTTTCTTGGAGAAGATTCTGCTATGTATTTCCATACTTTTATTTTCGTTTTCTTTCTTTGTACTGGCACTTGAGAGGGATATTTATACTCTGATTTTTGTTGAGACTACGAGTTTTTATTTCATGAGACATATTGGGTTTTGAGACATGTATGATGTATTTGGTATTTGACTTATTTGGTTTATGAAGCAATTATGAAGTTTTTGTTTTGAATAAGTTATTATTTTAGTTTCCGTTGTTTTTACCTATTTCTGTCTTGTGAATCTTAGTCTCTATTAGTTTCAATTATACCTACAACGCACCACGCCTTTTAATGTGTCCTTTTGGGTATATTAAGGGGTGTGGGGTGTTTCACTTGGTATCAGAGCGAGGTTGCAGGATTCCTAAAAATTTATTTTAAAAGTAAATGTATTTTCCAAAATAACTTCTTTTAAAAAGTATTTTTTAGAAAAGAACTCTTAGAAATAGTTTTGAAGTATAAAAGAATTTTTATAAAAATCCCCTCTAAGTCCAGTGCAATCTTCTTTTGATTCTTTCGAGCCTAAATTCTCTTTTCTTTGCATAGAATGGATGACTGGTTCCGTAAAGCTACGGTACCAGATGTGCAAGGGCAAGTTCCCAATACAACATCAGTAGGTGGAAATCCCTTTAATCCACCCACATCAGCCCCCTTTTCTGAGCTATGCAAGGACTTCGCTAGTATAGGAGGCAGAACGTTTTCTGGCATGAAGGGTTCCGAGGAGACGCGGGTTAGTTTTGAGAATATGGAGCAAAGGTTTAGGTGGCTAGGTTTGGAGGACTGACAGAGTGTTCAGTCTACATATTGGCAGCATAAGAGGGAGCTTGAGAAGGTTCCTACAAGCTCTAAGAAGCAGTGGAAGGATAAGGACAAGAGGAAAGAAGGCGGGCCTCAGAAGCGGATCAAGAAAACGGGAAATGCAATAGCTGTGGACTGGTTGGTCATTACGCAAGGGACTATAAGAATAAGATAATGAAGGGAATGTGTTACAGTTGTGGACAACCTGGTCACCTTAGTAGAGCTTGCCTTCAGAGAATGAGGCAGGGAGCAAGTGCACCTACAGCGCTATTACAGGCTTTGGATGCAGCGCCTTCTAGCAATGGACCGGATAGAGGTAGGAAAGTCACAGTTGAAGGTTTGATTTCTATTTCTGATTTTCTCATTCGGACTCTATTCAGTTCTGAAGCATCACACTCTTTTTTCTCTAAATCTCTTGTGGATTGTTTGCACCTAGACATTTCTTTAGTAGTAGACCCCATCTTTGTTTCAAACCCCATAGGAGGATTGGCACTCTTGTCTATGGTTTGTAGGGGGTTTCAAAAATTTTATCCTAGGCGTAGAATTTGACTGTGACGCCTATGTTTTGGGATTTTCGGGGTATGGGACGATTTTGGGAATGGATTGGCTATCCACATATGGAGCTATATTAGATTGCGAGAGGAGAGTCGTTAGACTAGAGACATGCATCAGTAGGACTCTCGAGATTTCTTGCGACCCGCAAGGGTCGGTTATGTTGAGCTTCCTTTATTCCCTCAATTCATCATCATCGAAGTTAGATTCGGTTCCTATCGTCGGAGATTTTCCAAACATCTTTGAGGAGGTTAGGGGACTACCCCCCTAAGAGTGAGATTGACTTCGAGATTTATTTTGCTAGCTAGTGGCATTAACCGTAGGGCATATAGCACCTAGGGAAAGGAAGGGATTGAGCAAGCAGATCCGTGAGCATTTGAGAAAGGTTTCATAAGAAGAAACATATCAGAATAGGGAGCGCCAGTCATCTTTACTACCAAAGCAGGTGGTTCTCTTCGACTTTGCATTGACTATGAAGAATTGAATAAGCTCACAAAGAAGAACCATGTTACCTAAAGATTTGACCAGGCAACTAGGCACTCGGCACTGGCACATGGATCGGCATTCTAGAGTGATCGGCATGCATGGATCGGCATTCCAGAGTGATCGGAATACATAGATCATTCGACATACATGGATCGGCATTCTAGAGTGATCGGCATGCATGGATCGGCATTCCAGAGTGATCGGCATATATAGATCGTTCGGCTTA
This sequence comes from Allium fistulosum, assembly GCA_030737815.1. Classification (NCBI taxonomy): domain Eukaryota; kingdom Viridiplantae; phylum Streptophyta; class Magnoliopsida; order Asparagales; family Amaryllidaceae; genus Allium; species Allium fistulosum. Next base: position 1,182,170,079 of record CM060904.1, on the reverse strand, counting down.
CATGGATCGGCATTCCAGAGTGATCGGCATGCATGGTTCGGCATTCCAGAGTGATCGGCATAAATAGATCGTTTGGCATACATTGATCGGCATTCTAGAGTGATCGGCATGCATGGATCGGCATTCCAGAGTGATTGGCATACATAGATCGTTCGACATACATGGATCGGCATCCCAGAGTGATCGGCATACATAGATCGTTCGGCATACATGGATCGTTCGACATGGCAGAACATTCGACATACGGAGTTGGTCGGCATCTAGAGATGTTCTGCATCAGTCTGTTCGGCATCAATGGTTCGGCATCGTTCTGTTCGGCATTGATGGTTTAACATCGTTCTGTTCGGCATCGATGGTTCGGCATCGTTCTGTTCGGCATCGATGGTTCGGCATCGTTCTGTTCGGCATCAATGGTTCGGCATCGTTCTGTTCGGCATCGATGGTTCGGCATCGTTTTGTTCGGCATCGATGGTTCGGCATCGTTCTGTTCGGCATCGATGGTTCGGCATCGTTCTGTTCGGCATCGATGGTTCGGCATCGTTCTGTTCGGCATCGATGGTTCGGCACCCAACACTCACTCTTTCTGGGCTGAGGTAATCGGCTGCCAGGCCCACCAGGGGAGTCCAACCCATCTTTGCCTATAAATAGAGAGGCAGGGGCACAGTGAAATGGACCTTTTTTTCGAGAACACTGGGGATACTCTGCCGCTTTCAAGACTCATTCTCTTTATTTATCAATTGTATTCAAGTAGTTGGTATACGGATTGTATCTGTAATCAATTGTCAAGTAAAGCAATAAAGATTAACCTCAAAGTGGACGTAGGCAGTTACGCCGAACCACTATAAATCTGGTGTTCTTGTCTTTGCATTCAATTTAGCACATTGTTCTTTGTTTAAATTTACTTTCATCATTTATCTCTCTACACAATCTTTCTCAACGAGGTCAGTTACCAATTTTGGTGCTAACTCTTTGGTGCTCTCACTGAGAATCGAATTCTTAGACCTCAAGGATTTGCTTTAAAGCTACTGGATTGAATAAATCCCCCAAAGAAGATCCGAGTCATTCATAGGACGTCCGTTGATTCTACTCAGAGTTCATACTAATAACTCTAAAATGGCAAGACCACGTACCAGATCAGCCTCACATAATGCGGACGCCCACGAGACTGCTTGCGTATAACAAGCAGGGCCTAGCAATTAGCAAGAAATTCTAGGTGCAGGGACTACCGCCCAGGACCAGATGCCAGTTGTCACCAGAATAGAGTTCAACGACTCGATGAGAGAACTCAGGGAAAGCAGGAGGCAACTCGGAGAGCAGATGCAAGCTAACGCCGACCTCATGGCACAGCTCACTCAACAACAGCATAAGAATGCTGGGGGCAATCCAGCTCCTTATTCTTCATCTGACAGCTCGACTTCGTCCGACGAACCTCCCAGGCATAGACGCCGCAAGACTGAAACTACGCAGGCAGGTGCCGCTGTTCGAACAGCTGGGGACCACTTACACCTCGGAGACCGTGACCAAGCAGGAGCTGGAAATTTAGGAGCTGGAGTGCAGGTGGAGGCTGGACGCCTGGCACACCAAGTTGCTAATGATGTCGAACCTCAGGACGCACGTTTGGCAGATCGCCAGCAGAGGAGGCATTAACCTGGTCAATCCCGTAGGACATGCTCCAACCTTCCATCTTCCATACAAACCCCAGATCTAACAGCTATGATCAGACAGTTGATGAAAGAGAATCAAGACTTATCAAACGACGATTGGGGAGTGACCAAAAGTCATACTCCGTTCACGGACGTTGTTCTACAGGTGGAGTACCCCAGGAAGTTCAGCATGCCAACTATCCCGGCTTATGAAGGAAAGTCTGATCCCAGGCAGCATGTGATGAGGTACGAATGGATGATGGATTCAGCTAGAGCGAATGAAGCAACCAAGTGTAGGTGCTTTCCAATAACTCTATCCGAGATCGCTACCATGTGGTTCACCCGACTTCCTCCGCGGTCCGTATCCAGTTTCGAGGAGTTGGCGAAGAAATTTATAGAACAGTTCAGAATACATACTACTCGTCCAAAGGACGTGATGTCTCTATCAAGTGTAATCCAAGCTCCTGGGGAGTCGTTGAAGGAGTATTTACAGAGATTCCATGTTGCTGCTACTGAAGTCAGTAATCCCAATGATCATGCAGTTCTTATGGCTGTGATGCGAGGTGTGGATCTGGATTCAGAGTTTGGAGATTGGTTGGCAGGAAAACCTCCAACTACGCTAGAACGTTTTTACTCAAAGGCACATCAGTTCATAAGAAGATAGGAAGCCAGGTGGATAAGGCGAGATAAAGCACCGGGGCCTGCTCAAGAGTCCGTAAAAAGCAACATTGTTGTGAAGCAGTTCAGAGATAACTCGGGGAAAGTTCAAGTCAATGTCCAGAACAAGCCCGGGCAATCCAAGGAATCCGGAGGAAGAAACCAAGGGAAGAAAAGAGAAGCGGGGAAATGGAAGCCGAGAATTTCAACCTACAATGAGTACACCCCGCTGAATGCGTCTCTTGAAAACATTTACCTATCGACCTGCAATACCTTTCAGTACAGAAAGCCGCACCCAAAGGAGTCAACCGAGGAACAAAAGCGGACTGGGAAATACTGCCGCTTCCATGAAACTTATAGGCACAATACTGAAGAGTGCAGACACCTACATGATGCTATAGAGAAGTTGATTAGACAGAAAAAGTTACAGGAGTTTGTGAAGAATCCGCAAGAAGGTGGACAGGGAACGTCCAATCCCGGTCGTGCACCAGCTCCACGTCATCCCGAGGAGCCTGCTCGGACCGTGGGAAGACTAGTTATCAACACGATCATCGGCGGACCTCACTCTGCGGATAAGAAATGGCAAGAGATGGAATGGTATGCTAATTTCCTGAGGCATGCAGACTTTGAGTGTTGTTCCAACGTGGAGGATGGGACCCCCGCCAAACAGCTACGCATGATGACAGACGATATAGTATTCAAGAGCAGAGATGCTGACCAGGTGGAGGCTCCTACCATTGACCCAATGGTCATATCTACGATAATCGGACCAGCTTTTGTGAAAAGGATTTTGATTGATTGTGGAAGTTTTGTCAATATCATCTTCAAGAAGGCTTATGATCAGATGAAGATGGAGACGAAGGATTTGAAGCCATCTAAAGCTCGTATACATGGCTTTAATGGTGCAGCGACCGATGCAGTGGGATATGTTGAGTTGCCAGTTGAACTGGGACAAAGTGAGCGTAGGAGGGTGCGGATCATACCTTTCGTAGTTCTGGATGTGGATTCTCCGTACAATATGTTTTTGGGCCGACCGGCCCTGGCTGAGTTTAGGGCAGCATTAGCCCCATGGTGTTTGACTTTGAAATTTCCAACTGACAAAGGAGTAGGTGTTGTTCAGGGTGACCAGGCGATCGATCGTGCATGTTATGTGGCTGAGCTCCGAGAGGCCCAACGGAGAGAGAAAGGAAAGGTTGCAGACAATTCCGTCCGCATCCGGAATGCCGACAATTGACAAATAATGCCCGAGCCCTGGCTCGGGCAAAATTCTCGGATCTACAGAGACATAGATCCGAGAGACGACGATGAGGAACCCAGGGAAGAAAAAGCAGCACCGGCTGAACTAACGATTGACATGTCAGTCAGTCGAGACGATCCATCGCGAGTACTGAAGATCGGATCACAACTCAGCCCCGCAATGACTGAAGACCTTAGTAATTTCCTCCGAGCGAATCTTGATGTTTTCGCTTGGACACATTCTGATATGTGTGGGATTTCTCCCGCTATTACGAGTCATATGTTGAACATAGACAGGAAGTACGTCCCAGTTAAACAAAAGAGGAGAGGAATGGACCCGGAGAGGTCCGCTGCTCTCAGAGAGGAGGTGGACAAACTCAAAGCCAATGGGTTTGTCCGCAACGCCCTCTACCCTAAATGGGTATCGAACCCCGTGCTGGTGAAAAAGGCGAACGGGAAATGGAGGACTTGCGTAGATTATTCCGATTTGAACAAGGCGTGCCCCAAGGATAGTTTCCCATTGCCTAGGATTGATCAGTTGATCGACTCCACTGTAGGACACGAGTTGTTGTCATTCATGGATGCGTACTCTGGATACAATCAGATCCTGATGCATATTCCGGACCAGGAACACACCAGTTTCGTCATAGACGTTGGGCTATATTGCTATGTAGTAATGCCTTTCGGATTGAAAAACGCGGGAGCGACCTATCAGCGTTTGGTGAATCGAATGTTCAAAGACCAGATTGATAGAACGATGGAAGTCTATGTGGATGACATGCTCGTGAAGTCAGGACAGTCAAACGACCACATTCGAGACTTAGCAGAGATGTTCGATATACTAAGATATTATAGGATGAAGATCAACCCTCTGAAGTGTTCCTTCGGCGTTGCGTCGGGGAAGTTTCTGGGATTCATTGTTAATGCTAGGGGAATTGAAGCTAACCCAGAAAAGATTCAAGCTATTCGAGATGTGCAAGTGCCCAAAACTATAAAACAAGTGCAGAGCTTGAATGGAAAGGTGGCTGCGCTGAGTCGATTTATATCCAGAGCCACGGACAAGTGCATTCCCTATTTCGATATAATAAAGAAAGGGAAGAGGAATTTCGAATGGACATCCAACTGTGAGGAAGCATTCCAAAATCTGGTGAGGCATCTGGAGAGTCCTCAAGTGCTGTCGAAACCAATAGATCATGAGATGCTGTACGTATATTTGGCCGTATCCCCGCATGCTATAAGTGCGGCTTTAGTCCGCGAGGAGGACCAAGTCCAAAAGCCGGTGTATTACGTTAGCAAACGTTTAATGAGGGCAGAAATAAATTATCCTAAAATTGAGAAATTGGCCTATTGCTTGGTGGTTGCATCACGTAAGCTGCGTCCATACTTTCAAGCGCACTCAGTCAGTGTCTATACCGATCAGCCCCTACGGTAGGTACTCCAACGACCAGAAACTTCTGGAAGGATGTTAAAATGGAATATCGAGTTGAGTCAGTTCGATATTACCTACCTGCCACGCAAAGCCATATAAGGGCAAGCATTAGCAGATTTCATCGTTGAGTTTAATGTATCTGACGAACCAGATGGTCACGGTGTCGTTCCTCCATTCGATGGAAATTGTACACCGATGGGGCATCAAACGACCGTTGCTCCGGAGTTGGTGTAGTTCTCGTGACTCCAGAAAATCGATCGATTTGTTACGCTTTGAAGCTCAATTTCCCGGCTACGAATAATGAAGCAGAATATGAAGCAATGATTGCTGGCTTGATACTCGTTGGAGAACTCGGGGTTAAATCAGTTGAAATCTTTTGTGACTCGCAACTGGTGGTGTACCAAGTGCGAGGAGACTACCAAACAAGGGGACAAAAGCTTGCTCCATACCTTACTCTGGTTCAGGAACTGTTGGCGAACTTCGAACATTATGACATTTCGCATGTCCCGCGTGAACAGAACAAGGAAGCCGACTCGTTGGCCAAATTCGCAAGCAATGTCGATGCGCAGCAGATGGGATTGGTTCTCGTTGAAACCTTACACACTCCAAGCATAGATGTGATGGAAGTTGATTTTGCATTGGAAACGAAAATCGAGGAGGAGTCGTGGATGACCCCATTCAAACAATACCTGCTAAACGGGACTTTGCCCAAAAGAAGAAGCGAAAGACGGTAGGTCATTCGCAAAGCCACGCGATATGTGATGCAGGAAGGAGTAATGTATCGGAGAGGGTTCTCGGTCCCCTTACTACGGTGCATTGCCCGTGATGAGGCAAAGCGGGTCTTGGAGGAGGTTCACGAAGGAGAATGTGGCGACCATACTGGGGGGCAGACACTAGCAAAAAAGATCCTCCGCTACGGATACTATTGGCCAACTGTGAATCTGGATGCTGCAGATTACGCAAGAAAATGTGACAAGTGCCAAAGATATGCGAAAATCCCGAGAGGTCCACCAATGAAACTCACACAAATGGTTAGTCCCTGGCCGTTTGCAATCTGGGGAATCGACATAATCGGTTCTTTGCCTATATCCAAAGGTGGTGCAAAATACGTGATAGTTGCAGTCGACTACTTCACAAAATGGGCCGAGGCAGAGCCTTTAGCCACAATCACCTCCTAGAAGGTCATTAATTTCATTGTACGAAGCATTATATGCCGCTTTGGCCTCCCGCGAACCATCATTACGGACAACGGAACTCAATTTGAAAGTAGAGAATTCAAAGATTTCTGTTCAAAGTACGACATTGAGAAAAAGTTCGCCGCCGTTGCTCATCTGAAAGATAACGGACAAGTCGAGGCCGTGAACAAAATAATCAAGTCCATATTGAAGAAGTGTTTGGAAAAGGCCGGAGGCAAGTGGGTAGATGAACTCCTGACAGCGCTATGGGCTTATAGAACTACCCACAAGTCAGCGACTGGCCACACTCCATTCGCATTGGCATACGGCTCAGAAGCTGTTATACCCGTGGAGTTTGAAGTCCCATCGCATCGAGTGACGTATTATGATCCTAAGACAAATCAGGATCTCTTGTTGGAATCACTGGACTGCATCGATGAAAAACGTGAAGAGGCTAAATTAAGGGCGGCAACATATATGCACCGAGTCAAGCGATATTACAATGAGAAAGTCCGCCCAAGGATCTTTGATGTGGGTGATCTCGTTTTGAAACGAGTTTTCCCGGTACCATCACGTATGAATCCCAACTGGGAAGGTTCATATGTCGTTGAACGGATGCTTGGAGAGGGAACTTTCAAGCTAGCGACCGTTGATGGCGTGACACTCCCCCGAGCGTGGAATAGTGAACATTTGCGACGTTATTACATTTAGCCTGTTTCTTTCCTGTTTTAGGTACAATTGTTTACTGTATGTTTTTATTCCATTGATTCTTAGTTTCCTTTTTAGCGTGTAATCGGACAATTTAGTTTGTTTCATTAATAAAGGCTTGAAGCCGTCTGTTCCATGAATTATTGATGTTTCTGTACCTTATAATCTGGTGATGAACTGTTGGAGTTACATTATTCCATATGATGTACGAACTCGCATAAACGACTTGAATCTCCGAGTCCCTAGAGTGCAGACCGGAGTACTCTAAGTTCCCGGAGCGCGGACTAGAGTATAAACGACTTCAACCTCCGAGTTCCCTGAGTGCGGACCGGAGTACTCTAAGTCCCCGGAGCGCGGACTAGAGTATAAACGACTTCAACCTCCGAGTCCCCTGAGTGCGGACCGGAGTACTCTAAGTCCCTGGAGCGCAGACTAGAGTATAAACGACTTCAACCTCCGAGTCCCCTGAGTGCGGACCGGAGTACTCTAAGTCCCCGGAGCGCGGACTAGAGTATAAACGACTTCAATCTCCCAGTCCCCTGAGTGCGGACCGGAGTACTCTAAGTCCCCGGAGCGCGGACTAGTGTATAAACGACTTCAATCTCCGAGTCCCATGAGTGTGGACCGGAGTACTCTAAGTCCCTGGAGTGAAGACTAGAGTATAAACGATTCGAATCTCCGAGTCCTTTGAATGCGGACCGAATTACTCTAAGTCCCCGGAGCGCAGATTAGAAAATACTCTAAGTACCAAAAATGTGAAACAAGAGATGTAAAATTCCAAAGAATGTCCAAACAATGTAAGAATGGATTAGGAATTTATTTAACTCATAAGAACTTGAGTTTCGGCCACAGTTATACAAAAAGCTGAAAAGCAAAAAATCATTCAAATGACATAGAAACTAAACTTTATTGAATAATCCAAAATGGGGTTATACAACCACTCCTCCAAAACTTGGAGTCAAAAATATATCTACATAAACTACGAAAATGAAAAAGCAAAAGTAGTTACAGGACCTAAGCAAAATCTCGTTGAACGAGTATAGTGGCTATTTCTTCGGCTTCTTTTTCTTGTCCTCCTTTGTTTTCTCGGATGACTCCTCTCCCTCATGTTTCCTCTTGGACCTCTTGCTCGCCAAGGAAGCGGAGTCAGGAGTGGGGGGAGGAACATCCAGTGGTTTGGATTTGCCGGGAAGAATGACTTTCAGAGGCCTCCTCCTTGGCGTCATCGCTCCTCGGAGTCGGTTCAGGATCAGAGCGGCCTGCGTAAAAACATAAAGAACAAACATTAGGACCAATAAACGCTCACAAAAAGCGACAGATCTTTGAACTTCTAGAAGAAGAGTTTTATACCGGTTTCTTGCTGGCTTTCAGCTGTGCGCGGAGTTTCACCCTCTAGAATGGGGGATAGAACGTGGGTGCCGAGACCGGGATCTTCCGGATCATAGCCGGCATGTTGCTCAAATGGGTCAAGTGCTGGCCGACTGGCCGATTGAGTAGAAGGAGGAGCTGCAGCCTCAGCTCCAGATGGACTAGCTTTGTCATCTTTCTCTTTTGATGGGGGAGAGCCTTTACCAAAGAGAGCCATAGCTGCAGACAAGTCCGATGGCTCGTTCCCCTTGAGAAACTCTTTCACTAAAGCCTCCTCATCGACCTCCTCAGTGCCTGACTCAATCTTCCTGATCTTTATTAAAGTCTCCCAAGCCTCGGCAAGAGATTCAAGATAGCCCTCGCCCAAGAAAGTCAAGTCCCGATGCATGAGGACGCGGGCGCTGTATTCGGCAATCAACGGGTCAAACATACACTTGACCTCTTCTCTACCGGCCTCTGCAGCTGCTTCAAGACGGGAGTCGATCTCCTCGGAAGCTAGTCTCTTGCCCTCCTCACGGGCTTCGTCCTTCATCGTCTCAACCTTAGAAAGCTCATCATCGAGCTTTGCTTTCAAGAGACGTGTATCGACGATCTCATTACAGTACCGTTTAAACTCTTCTTGAGCCGCTATCTTCTCTTCCCTCTCCTTAGAGAGTAGCTCCTTCAACTCTTTAAACTGCAGGGCGAGTGTATTCCTTTCTTTTTGAATAGAATCTTTTTCTAGAGCTAGGGCCCCACTGCGTTGGACTGCGACGTCAAGCTCTTTCTTATGGGTCGTCTCTAGACGAGCGACGGCCTCCGTAGTCTCCTTAGCACTCTGTTCTGCGGCTTCGAGTTTGGACTTGTACGAAGCGAGCTCTTTGTCCTGATTCTTGATGATGTCTTTATCAAAGATAGCTTCGAGCTTCAAGCGGTCGATTTCTTGTTGACGCTAAACGGATACTTCCGACACTTTTTTCGACCAAATGAACAAACGCGTCATGCTGGACATTGACGTCATTGTTGCAAGCGATGACGCTCTGCTTGACATGCCCTGGAATGTGGCGAATAGCTGGGAGGAACTTCAGACCGTTAAAGCAGAGTTTGGGAAATTTAGCTTTAAGATCGACCATCTTCTCTGCTATCGTTGGGTCGGCCGCAGGAACAGGGGGAGGAGGTTTTGAAAGTTCTGTTCTCTTCCGATGTTCCCGAGATTGCCATGTGCTTGATGAACCGGAATGTTGATCTCGGGAAGCGTCGGGTTGAAACCCCTTCTACGAAAGTTTTTCTCTGGCTGGCTCAGTTTGAGGAGGGAGATCGCGCGAGTATGAAGATTGGGAATATGATTTCTTCCGATAAGACGACTCACGGGGACGGTTGTCTCGATCTCTGTAATCGTCCCTGTCCCTGTGTTTACCGGAGCCTGAATCCCGGCCAGAAGTATGAAAGATGGAAGAGCCGTGGAGACGATCAATTCCGTGGGAGCGTCCCATACCACCTGCATAGAATGAGAATAAGGATAAGTTAGAAAAGATCAGGGCGACGGTTAAGATTGAAGTGCGAAGTGAAGTGCACGTGTCCGTGTGTGACCTAGTGTTTCCCCCCGACGGACCAGTTTCTTTACTAATTGGAGTTTTATCTCCCTGGACGTGGGCTTGAACTCCCGTACTGCCTCTAACGGGTGAATGAAGCTTGAGAGCCTCTGGATCGTCGAAACCATACTTGAGTAAGTTACCAGGAATGGTAAGGTTCGACAGGCCCTTCAGAGAACTCTCTAAATGCTCCGAGGAAGCTTCTTTTTCCGTTGGCATATAGGAAACTTTAGAAGTTCCGCCTACAGTTTTCTTCCTCAGCTTGAGTGTCAGTTTCTTTTCTCCCTTCGAAGGGGAAGACGACGTTTCTATGTCATGAACTTCAACCGCCGGTCCCCGGGACGGACTAATGTTCTCGCCCTGTACTTCGAGCGTCTCAGTCTCCGTAATTTCTCCCTCTTCTAGTGCATCAGGAGCATTGCGTGCTGAAGACTCAGCTTGTTTCTTCCCTTTACCAAAGCCAGGCCTGGGAATGGTGACGCCTTGAGGAAGGCTTATCCGACGGCCTTCTGCCAATAGTCCGAGCCTTGTAAGTGATTCATTCGAAATGAGATTTCTAATGTCCCGTTCTTCGGCGGGGAGGGCTCGAATGGCATCTACGGCATCAGAATATCCGCGGCCGTCAGGACGTGGGTTAATACCTGAAAAGATGGGTAAAAGTTTAGAAAAGGTGCGTCTTCGACTAAACGTGAGTAACATACCAAGAAAAGGGCTTACTTCCTTCAACCCGTCTACTTGCAAAGCCGGGAGGAGAACGCACATAAAACCATTCTTGTTTATACAAGACGAACTTAGTCCACGCTCCAGTTAAGATTTGACATTTGTTGTGCGGCTCGAGAAACATGAATGATGGGCTATCCTTCCGCTTCTTGATGCAATATATGTATCTGATATCGCCCAGAGTTGGAAGCCTAGAGAAGACATTCATAAAGAGGATGCAAGTGTCGTAGAGGAATGCATGGCCGTTCGGGTGCAGTTGCGATGGAGCAATATCGATGTATTGCAGCACATCCCGAAGAAACGAGTTGAATGGTGGCACACTGCCAACCCAGCACATGAATTTGTTACAAGCTGTGTATCCGACTTGTGGAAAGTGTGGACGGTCATGCCCCGATGGGACTAGCACGTCATCAAAGGGGATTCCGTGGACAGAGCATATCCAGCGGAGTGTACTTTCATTAATCTTTGAAGCAAGTGAATCGATGGGGTTGTCCAAGAAAATTGCTGCCTCCAACGCATCGGGAGCTAAGTCATGTGCAGGGGAAGTGGACGGATTTGAAGTATCTACGACTTCTCGTCGGGAAGACGGCCCAGGCCTGTCCGAGATCGTGGCGGAGCTAGATTTCCGAGACATTGCTGATAAAGATTGAATCTAGCAAAGTACCTGTTCGAACTATACTTAAAAAATGATCGACGTTAGACTTAACAATACGAATTTTCCCCCCGTGTAGTGTGTGAACTAGTGCGATCATTCGGGTGTAAACACTGAGAAATTATAAGTCACAGAATCGATGGTATGAAGTTGAGCATTGAACTGTCGTCTTCGAAGACCGTCATCGTTGACCATCTCCGAAAGCCAGCATTGCAACATTTTCAATCTTGAACTCGGACATTGGCACTGTGTGTTAAAAGATTTAATCCGTTATTACTGGTTTAAGTTCGGGCTTGTGATTATTGAAACTAAGAAGTTATCAGTCCAGATTAGTTTGATATGCTGGTATGCTTAAGCCCATGTCTTTGTGTTTGATGTTTGATTAAGCAAGGCTTAAGTTCTGTTCGGTTTAGGTTCTGTTTGGCTTAATGTCGTTCGGCTTAAGTTTTTGTTCGGCTTAGTTTCTGTTCGGCTAAGTTCTGTTCGGCTTAATGTCGTTCGGCTTAAGTTTCTGTTTGGTTTAGTTTCTGTTCGGCTAAGTTCTGTTCGGCTAAATTCTGTTCGGCTAAGTTCTGTTCGGCTTAATGTTGTTCGGCTTAAGTTTCTGTTCGGCTTAGGTTATGTTCGGCTAAGTTCTGTTCGGCTAAGTTCTGTTCGGCTTAGGTTTTGTTCGGTTTAGGTTTTGTTCGGCCAAAATTCTGCTCGATCAAAATTCTGTCCGACCAGAATTCTGTTCGAACTCTCTTCTGTTCGGCCTGAAAACGAGTGCACGTAGCAGGACGTGCCGAGTTGATTCACTCGGCCTTCTGCCCTTAACATCATTTCCCTTCTTATCCATCTCTCCCAACCAACGTACCCGAGTCGTTCGGCACGCCGTGTCAAACCACGGTCATGCCGATCCATTTCACTAAACCTTAACTCCAATTTCACTACCATACTTCACTTCCATCGCTTGGCATAAGGACGTAATACCGAGCCACATCAATACGTCTTCCACCAACTCTTTCCTTCAAACACCTCTGCCATCCTCTTCTCTTCTACCATCCGTCTAGCCTTAAACTCCATTAAAACACCCACACTTCTCCCTTAACTCCTCCTGCTCCACGCAATTACTTCTGACCTTCATTTTGCAGAGATTCGCGAGTTCGAATCTCATGCTAGGTTCCCTAATCGGAGTGAAGTATTTAAGGAAAAGTTTTTTACCTAGGAGATGAGCCGAAGCTCGAGGAGATTCTGGAGTAGGGAACGTGGTTTTAATTGGATTCAATTGGTTGAGGAAGGAAGTGAGGCTACGTATGGTGTTTGAGAAGGAAAGGGAAAAGTAGATGATTCTCTGAAGTCTGTTGAGAGGAAAAGTTTGTAAGTACTGAAAAACGGAGGTAAAAGTAAAAGGGAGAAGAATAAGGAACATCGGCTTATATAGAGAGAAGGGAAGTCAAAGAGACTATAACCGGTAGAACCGGTTAAATCGACATTGTTCGGCATCCTGGGTGCTCGGCATCGGTTTTGTCGTTCGACATCCAGGGTGCTCGGCTTCGGCTGTGTCGTTCGGTATGGACATATCGTTCGGCATCCAGGATGATTCAAAGCACACCACGATTAACCACATGATGTACTTTGGGGGGCAAGTGTTACCTGAAGGTTTGACCAGGCAACTAGGCACTCGGCACTGGCACATGGATCGGCATTCTAGAGTGATCGGCATGCATGGATCGGCATTCTAGAGTGATCGGCATACATAGATCGTTCGGCATACATGGATCGGCATTATAAAGTGATCGGCATGCATGGATCGGCATTCCAGAGTGATTGGCATACATAGATCATTTGGCTTACATGGATCTGCATTCCAGAGTAATCGGCATGCATGGATCGACATTCTAGAGTGATCGACATACATAGATCGTTCGGCATACATGGATCGGCATTCTAGAGTGATCGGCATGCATGGATCGGCATTCCAGAGTGATCGACATACATAGATCGTTCGGCATACATGGATCGGCATCCCAGAGTGATCGGCATACATAGAACGTTCGGCATACATGGATCGTTCAACATGGCAGAACATTTGACATACGGAGTTGATCGGCGTCTAGAGATGTTCGGCATCAGTTTGTTCGTCATCGATGTTTTGGCATCGTTCTGTTCGGCATCGATTGTTCGACATCGTTCTGTTCGACATCGATGGTTCGGCATCGTTCTGTTCGACATCGATGGTTCGGCATCGTTCTGTTCGGCGTCGATGGTTCGGCATCGTTCTGTTCGACATCGATGGTTTGGCATCGTTCTGTTCGACATCGATGGTTCGGCATCATTCTGTTCGGCATCGTTCTGTTCGACATCGATGGTTCGGCATCGTTCTGTTCGACATCGATGGTTCGGCATCATTCTGTTCGGCCTCGTTCTATTCGACATCGATGGTTCGACATCATTCTGTTTGGCATCGATGGTTCGGCACCCAACACTCACTCTTTCTGGGCTGAGGTAATCGGCTGCCAGGCCCACCAGGGGAGTCCAACCCATCTTTGCCTATAAATAGAGAGGTAGGGGCACAGTGAAATGGACCTTTTTTTCGAGAACACTGGGGAGACTCTGCCTCTTTCAAGACTCATTCTCTTTATTTAGCAATTGTATTCAAGTAGTTGGTATACGGATTGTATCTGTAATCAATTGTCAAGTAAAGCAATAAAGATTAACCTCAAAGTTGACGTAGGCAGTTACACCGAACCACTATAAATATGGTGTTCTTATCTTTGCATTCAATTTAGCACATTGTTCTTTGTTTAAATTTACTTTCATCATTTATCTCTCTACACAATCTTTCTCAACGAGGTTAGTGACCAATTTTGGTGCTAACAAACCATTATCCACTCTTTAAGATAGATGATCTTTTCAGTTAGTTGGCTCTTAAGTATTCTCTCAGCTTGGTCTAGCCATTGGATTTCATTAGCTTAGGTTAGCTGATGACAGCATTGATAAGACCGCATTTAGGACTCCCGAGGGATTCTTTGAGTGGTCGGTTATGTCTTTTGGGCTAATCAATGTCCCAGCCTATTCTATAGATTTTATGAACCATGTTTTTAGGGATGTCCTAAAATAAAGTTCGTGGTGGTATTCGTGGTCGACATTTTGGTGTTTTCCAAGAAGTATGGAAGAGCATGTTATTCAGTTAAAGGAGGTTCTTCGTACGCTTCGTGTTCATCGGCTGAAGATAGAGTTCTTGAAGTATCACTTTTGAAGTGCGTTTATTGGGGCATAGAGAATGTCTATATAAGGTAGGGATTTAAGAAATGGTTTTGTACATTTAGGATCGGACTGTGGAAATCCAAAGAGAGGTAGGCAAAGATTGGGGGATGTACAATAGATTCAGTTGATAAGAAAAGATGAAAATCCATGTGTAGATAATTACAGAAATTATAATTGTTTCATATAAGTGGATTTAACGGTAGTACCTTAGAATAAATCTAACAAAATACATTAGTAGGGAAATGGGATTTCCAAGGTTTAAGAAAAGTACTCCTAGGTTAGTAAGGACAAAATCCACTTTATGCCAAGCCCAATAAAATGAAATTTTCGAAATTTAAAAAGTTGAAAAAAATTGTAATTGTTGGAATTGAAAATTTTCATTGTTAATATTTTCTTTCAGAAAAGAAATATGGGGTTTTTGAAGAATGGTAAGAAATTTAAGTTGGTTTTTATATAATGAAAAATTGGAATTCTTTTTGAAGAATTATGGCGTATATATACAACTCACTAGTTTCTTTGTAAGTAAACAAAGGTTTTAAATATAAAAACCTAGAGTGTATCAAGTACCGAAAACTTAGATTACAACTTTTATTGTTGTAATAAATGTTTTCGTGAAAAATAAGAGGAGCATAGGCTATAACACTATTGTTATAGTAAGTGACTCCCAAGAGAAATATTTTTACATAGATATATGAGATTTATTGGTATTTATTTAATTAAATCCATATGCTAGTATTTTTGGGTTGTAGTAACGGTGTTTTACGTAACATCCGTTTTAACCCGAATAAAAATATATTTTAAAAGATAATTTCTAAGTATAGAAACAAAATGGTTTTTAAAGTACACTTATTATTTTAATAAGTATAAGGAAGTGTTTTTGCAGTTAAGGAAATATTAAAACAGTTTTGAAGATGAGTTTTTCTGAAAGGAAAATGTGTAAGTTAGATATTAGAAAATATTTATCATGGAAGAATATAAAGTAAAAATACTTTAATCTATTGGAATGGAAAGAATAATGGTATGATTTTCTATGAAACCAATAAAAATGTTTTGTGCAAGTTACAAGGAATACATGAAAGAGATATACAAGGTATGAAAAGCACCATATTTTGTATAGCCTATTTCAAAAAATATAAAATAAGTTCCTTGAATTTCACATAAACATGAAATTCTCTTTTAAAAGGTTCATAGAGGATTTTAGCGTTAATAATTTTTCACTTGAGAAAGTAGTTCCAATACACTAAGGTATGAGAC
Organism: Allium fistulosum; assembly: GCA_030737815.1. Classification (NCBI taxonomy): domain Eukaryota; kingdom Viridiplantae; phylum Streptophyta; class Magnoliopsida; order Asparagales; family Amaryllidaceae; genus Allium; species Allium fistulosum. The sequence continues at coordinate 1,182,154,417 of CM060904.1, read as the reverse complement.
CGTAAGGTATAATAAGAAGATGTTTTGGAAACACATAAAAACAGTTTAAAGATATTTTAAAAGAAAATGGTTTGGTGAAAAAGTAAATAATTTTTTGAAATGAAAAACTTAATAAAAGTAGAGTTTGAAAATTCAAATTTTATAGAAAATTGAAAAGGTCTTTAAAAGAAAAGGAGGAATAAATTTTAGACTTAAAAATTTGGAAGTTTTTCCCCTCTAGGTTTCACTACGCCATAGATGGCCTTCTGCAACAGATTTGCATGGTGTTGCCAGCTAAAATGTTGCGATAGGTATGCTGATTTTTGTCTATTGCAACACACGCTTTAAGGTGTTAGCATAGATATCAGCAAAATGTTGCAGTAGCTATAGCTGTATTCAAATTAAAAAATTAATAAAATTAGCAATCCGCGTGAATAGGATCCAACGACCTATATTTAATCCGACTGTTAAAATGGATCACCGCTGCACTTTTTACCAAATTTTCGTTTTCCCGCGTATGTTGGTGTAGATCCCCTTTCAGTTTTCAATTCATAATTCTCAAATCAAAAAGCAAATTCACGAAATCCAGCAAATTCATACTTCCAATTCGCATATGCTTTTCGACGTCAGATTGGAATTCGGTATCAGACTCCTAGAGCTTCGGAATCAGATCCGGCATGAAGTGAAAAGCGCCACCTCCTTCATACTCCTCAGAAAAACCGAGTGCTTCTCAATGCCTTCAAAGCTATGTCTGATTATTTAGACGCGAGTTATGGGGTTTCGACACAGCGGCAGGCAAGGGCGGAAGCCAGTATTCACCATGGATCTGATGAGAGTTTCGAAGGATGGACGTCTACTCCAGCTTTTGATTTTGACAATGATGGCAAATTCGATGCTATGCTTTTCGACCCTAATTCCGTGTGCTGTAGGCTATTGATAGAATCTTTCTGTTGTAATGATGACCCAATTGGTGATCTTGTAAGTGACAATTCTACTATCACAGTTGTAAATGCATATGCTGCTGCTAGTGATGATATTGCAGCTGTTGTTCTTAAAGACGCTGGGTTTGCTACTGAAACGTGGGCTGAAATGACACTAATTTCTTCTGATGGTATAGTTGCTGGCAAAGCAAGAGCTGTTAGCGAAGTTACTATCGAAATTGCAACAGGTGCCTGGGAAATAATATTTCAACCGAAGCTGCATTGACTCTGGAAGAGATGAATGTGCTTCGGGGATGTAAGTTGCAGCAGTTTGGGGATGGTGGTAGTGTAGAGGTTCGTGCTGCCGAAGTCCGTGACCTGTTCGATGAAATGTCAATTTTGTGTAGAGGTTCGTGGCAGTGTAAGTTGCAGCAGATTGGGGATGTAAGTTGCCGAAGTTTGGGGATGGTGGCAGTGAAGGGTAATGTATTACTTATTAACACGCAACCTGTTCGATGAAATGTCAATTTTTATTTATCATGGTTTCAGGTCTTTTACCAAGGCAGAGCTAAAAGCAAGGTTATTTCAGTTTTCACTGAACAATTTGCTAAGAATGATGGCTGGAAAAAGGTCGGATGATTCAGAAGAAGCCATGAAAGAGTTGCAAAAGTCAATCATCGAGGAGGTGTTCAAATTCGCAGGAGGTGATCATTTGTGCATCATTTTACGTCGTTTCAAAGAAGGCTCGATCTTCCGAAATCGGATGAATCGGGCGGTGCCCCGGACCCCCGCCGTCGCTGCGCCCGGACCCGCTTCTCGGCTCGCCTTCCGCTCGGCACTCGGCTCGCCTTCGGCTCGGCACTCAGCTCGTCATATATTCGTCAGTGTCAGTGTCTGTATAAATTAAAACTGCATATGTAATGAGTGAACTGAGTGATGTAGTGAGGAATATCTGTATATGTAAATATCAGTGTTATATATCATTGAATTGTAAAATAGTGGAGTCAGGAATTTGTACTATTTCTAATGTTGAAATAAAATATTTATTTAAATAAATTACTGTTTGAATATCAAATTCTGTGCAAATAGCATTTTATTAAATAAATATTTATTTCTATTAAAAAATCAAATATGCTCTACATTGTGGGCCCCACAAATTCAGAAAGTTAATATCTATAGCAACATTTTGGAATGTTGGTACAGACACCTATGGATGTTGCTATAGACCCAAATATGGTTCTATTGCAACAATATTTCTTATGTTGCCTTAGATAGTCAAAATGTTGCCTTTGAGGTCTGCGGCAACGCGGCAAAATGCAACACCGAGAAAGTGTTGCCTTTGCCCTTTTTTAGCCTACAACATCATTTTTTGGCACTTCCTGCATCACTTCTTTGGTGTTGCAGTATGCAATCTATGGCGTAGTGTTTGGGAAATAATGTTAAGTGACCAAGTATTTTTGAATTTAATAGAAACTTAAAAATAACACTTTTAAAGATAAAGATTTTGTGATTTGATGCTTTAAAAATTCAGAAACCTTAGTTTTTAGAATAAAGTGATAAATACCAAACCAAGCTCTTAAGTGAGAAGTGGATAGGAATCATTTCCTAGGTGTAACGGAAAAAGTGCAAGACCATGTAGGGGATAGCAGTGATTACTTTTGGAAGTAATGATAGAAGTTCCCGTGGAATGTATAGGACAGTAGTAAAAACCTGGAAATGTAGATTAATGTGTGCAGACTAAAGAAGACCGTAAAGTGAAATGTGTAAGGTAGTAAGGCACGCATGGTTGAGAATGGATATTCTTGATTTTCGGAGGAACTTTGGGAAAGCATATTTCTTTAGTGGAATTCACATAAGATAGTAGTTCTCAAGCTAGCATTAGAGTGGCACCTTTCGAAGATCTTTATGAAAGACCGCGCAAGTCGCCATCGCGTTGAATAGGGTCTACAGAGGGATTGCCTTGGTTCCGACATAGTTAAGAAGACTTCGGGGAGGATTGGTTTGATTGGGAGAAAAATCGTATTTTGTATCCACATTCCTTTGATAATAAGTTTTTAGAATTACATATTTCCATCTTTAGTTTTAAATAGGTTCTTTCCTTTATTATCCTTTGAGAGGGTAGAACTTAGGATTTAACCTATGGATGGCAGGACTTGATGTAAACATGTTATTAGAACATGTTATGAATGATGTATGCTAGTGGTTGCAAGTGTTTGCTAGTGGATGCTAATGGACGCATATAGGTACACTAGGCACTATTATTCTTTAGGGATCGGCCTAATTTGGACACTAGAGCATATGCATTTGAATGTGTGTGCACTTTTAATTTATTTCTATGGTTGCCATAAATGGATGATTATCACATGGTTGTTACATTTGAATGATGTTTGTAGCATCCATATAGAACTATCAGTTATCATTAGGGAATTTTTTTGCATTCATTTGGATACATGGCACGGACAAGATTGCATAAAAGGAGGTCAACTGAATCGGTGGACCGCCTAATCTCTTGCATTAGTTAGGGACATTTACACTACACTAATTACATAAGTATCATATATTGCATTAGAAAAACTTAAGGACGATGGATGAATGGTTGATGATTGAGTAGTTGCTTGTAGAATTGGATGAAAAACATTTAGTACATTCTTTTATCCTTAGAGATTTCGGGGACGAAATCCCTTAAGGAGGGGACAATGTAACAACCCGAAATTTAATTCGTAATAAATAATTCGTTAATTAACTAAATAATAAAATAACTTTATGAAATTATCAGAATTAAGCCACAGGAGTTGAACCATTGTGTCCGTGGTAATTTTTTGGTCAATTTCCATATATAGAACATCAGAATCCAAGTTAAAATGAAAGAGATATGAATTAAATAAGACGACAAAAAAAAATTATATGGCCAGGTCGACCTGGGCAAGGGGGCAGTCGCCGCCCGGTCGACCCGCCTGCCCTATTTAGGGCGAATGAATGAACGTTCGTTCGAATATTTAGCCAACTTTACACGTTTTTGCATTCTTCAACTCGATCTTGTTCTTCCATTCATGCATCCGATGGCTCCTATTCAGCCAATGATGTGGTTGCATCCTATTCAATCCCCAAATCCAACGGTCTGAGATCCACTTCTACCTCTATAAATAGAACCCTAGGCCTAACAGTTTTTCTTATTCTAATATTTTCTTCAGTTGGGTTCACCTATTCAAAAAGGACCCTAAGCGGAATAATTTTCCAAGGAGGAAATCATTTTAAATAAAAATATTTAACAACCCCAAGTGGATCCGGGAAGGCCTAAAGGGAAGAGCTAAGGACCAGAGGTGAGTAATCGTAATTATTTTAAGTCTCTTTAAGTAATTTAAAATAATAGGGTTTCTAATAGTTATAGTTTTAATACAATTTTTGGAGTAACTTTTTAGTAATTTATTTACAATTTTTAGAATTATTTTCAGTCTATTTCTTCTAACTATTCTTTTCAATTAATTTCAGTTTATTTCTAGCTTTTCCATTTATTTACAATTTATTTACAGTATTTTAGTTTATTTACTGTTATTTATGCGTTATTTACATCTTCTTCTTATGCCTTGGATTTCCTTCTATTTTTAGTTTTCTTTTATTCCTCCTCCTTCTTCGCGTATGGACTAGAATAGAATTAACGTGAAATTGGATTAAATTATAAGAAATCTGAAATAATGGAATATAAGATGTAAATTACAAAAACAGTAATATAAATGGAATTAGACTGAAATTATGCCTAATTATGATATTAATTGGACTGAATGAAGAAGATTGGCCTAGTTATAACTTAGAATTATAACTAAAAAGAATAAAAGAATAAAAGAAGAAAGAAGCTTATTTTCACACTTAGACCTTCGGTTAAGTAATAAGCATGATTATAACGTAAGTTATAAATTGGTAAACTATGGAAACTATGGAAACTACGACACTTATTTTAAGACTTAGGATAAATTAATAAGCAATAATAGCAATTGATAAAATGGCTTATTTAAATAATTTATCTAAGTTAATAAGCAAAGATAAGAATAGGACCTATACCAAATAGCATTCCCCTAATATTTCTATGGTTACGGTGTTTCACATAATCCTAAAGTGAGACGAGGTGCTTCACATAATCCTGAAGTGAGGCAAGGGGCACGCTTATGCTTATAGTGGTAGTAAACGGTCAATCTATGGTAGTTCAAATCAAGGAGATTTGAACAAGGGGTGCAACTAGATTTTTGTTTGATAGGGACCAGTACCAACAGGATTTCCCCTATTTTTCTACTGACACGGTATTTCACATAACCTTGAAGTGAGATGAGGTGCTTTACATAATCCTAAAGTGAGGTGAGGGGCACGCTTATGCTGTCTATGGTAAATAAAAGGTCAAAAGAGGGAACTACAGGAACGCGAGCTTAGTGGTGGTCACGCGTGCGGCTTCCAGTGATGGCTCATTAACCGTTATGAGATCCAAGCATTTAATGAGTGTGTCTTTCGAAGACACCAATGTCTACTATGTAGGGTAACGTCCAGTCCACAGTAGATGTTATGGAGTAGCAGGCCGATCAAATGGTAAAATTAGGACTTCGGCCTAATTAAAATAGGATAGGAATTCAGCCTAATCAAAGCAGCTATCAAGGAAAAGTGCAAACATTGAAAGTTAACCTATCTTATCAATTGAAATAGTCCAATCGTATTTTCTAGTCTATCTCTTTCCTGTTTCCTTTATTTCCTTTTATATGCTAGAACTATTGAAGGGTCTATAACTTTTACTTTGCTTAAAGATTCTAGTAGTTACTATCATTCACCAGACTTTTAGTCTGACCCACTCTTCTATTTCCTCTTTTTCCCCCCATAAGCAATGAAGGGAGAGGGTAGTAGATTGTAGTTGCTCGGAGATTTCTTGGAGAAGATTCTGCTATGTATTTCCCTACTTTTATTTATGTTTTCTTTCTTTGTACTGGAACTTGAGAGGGATATTTATACTCTGATTTTCGTTGAGACTACGAGTTTTTATTTCATGAGACATATTGAGTTTTGAGACATGTATGCTTTATTTGGTATTTGACTTATTTGGTTTATGAAGCAATTATGAAGTTTTTGTTTTGAATAAGTTATTATTTTAGTTTCCGTTGTTTTTACCTATTTTTGTCTTGTGAATCTAAGTCTCTGTTAGTTTCAATTATACCTACAATGCACCACGCCTTTTATTGTGTCCTTTTGGGTATATTAATCCATGTGATAGTTGATGTGAGGTGATGGTATGGTACAATGAAGTGATGTTTGCTTTATGGTTACTTAAAGGTTAAGCTTAGGAATTATAAAATCATTTTTGTAATACATATGTATGTATGTATGTATGTATTTATGTATGTATTTGCATGTTATCATGTGCACGTGACATATATATATATATGTATGTATATATAAGTGCGTAACACTTCGAACGTCTTCGAATAACTTTTGTTCGTAAAATCGTTGAAATTCGGAGAACCGATTATCGGTAACATTTTCACTTACTTATTAACGTACATATATTTGTAAAAAAATTCAAAAATAAATTTCTTATCATTTTAAACTAATTAAAATGATCAAAATTGAATTATAAAACCATATAAATTATTATTAAAAATTATTTACAATAATTGCCATTATACCGATAAAGTGTTATCAATTTTTTCTTATATTTTCAAATCAAATATATATCTTTATAAAACTATTATAAATGATTCATTATCTCTTTATAACTATTTAAAATGAATTATCATCATTTAAAATAATTTTTTGGATAATTGAAATAATTATTAAATCATTAAATATTAATTTAAATTCATAAATCTTAATTTAAATACAATGTCATTTTATCGTTATAAATTTTAAAGAAAATATTTATTCAAAATAAGATTACTATTACTTATTTTCACTTGAAACAATATTATATGTATTATCATCCTTTTATTGGCATAAATTTAAAAATAAATACAATTTATCAAAGTGAAAAATTGGCGGGTCATTACAGACTCCCCTCCTTAAAAGAATTTCGTCCCCGAAATTACCCAAAAAAACCCAAAAGTTTGCCCAAAATATTTATTTTTAAATTTATACATGTACGACGTATATAGATCATGTGTACGCAATATCCAATTCGATCTCCAATTCGAATCCACAACTTTACTTCCGAACTATATTGATCCCTCGATCCTCTTATGCGGACTCTGACCAGGCTTTCTAATCAGAACTTTCATTTTCGTTGCATAGCTCCCAACTATGATAGAAAGCTCAAGCATCTAACCATAAACCCTCATCAATGTTCATCATCAAGAATCGAGCGATAAACTCTTTCTCAGACCGGTGTAAACACCTCAAATTTCTACACTCGAATCTTAGATTAAATCGTGCTACGAAATAATCCACATACTTCATATGTATTTATTAACCTTTCCAAAATTCTTATGAAAATACTTCATAAAACTTCCATCTTTTATGCATGCTTTTATAAAGACACTTCTTTATACATAACCATTTTACATTTTTTATTTCCAATAATCCTACTTAAAGAAAACATTTCTTTTCAGAAGACAAATATCGTTTTATTTTACTTTTACACATTTCTAAACATATCTTAATGGTTTCTGGGAAACTTATTTTCAAAATAATTCATTAAATTGATAAACCACCATAAACTTCCTTTACCTAATATCAACTGTGAAAACATTCTGTATTTAGTTGAAACTTTCTTTATCAATTAACACTCCTTTATTAATTGAAACTTCCTTTATATATATTCACTTTACTTATACTAGTTTTAATACTTAAAAAATATTTATATACCTATTCAATTTTTTTTAAGTATTTTCATAATTTACATAACAATTTTTACTTATTTTAAAATATAATCAAAGAGATTAAAACAATTACTATCAAAACTTTGTTATAATGAACCCCTTTTCTTTTATAAATTTGAACTTATAACGTTTCTATCTTTATGTAAAAGATTCCAATATTTGTTATTATCTTTAAAATCCCATTATTAAAGATTTAAATATACCTTTAAAATTTCTTCCAAAGTGTCATTTAAGGGTTTAAAAACAAATGTTGCAAAAATGCCGTTTACTACAAACCCAAACCCATTCATTAATAACTTTAAATATTTATTTGAAAGATCGGTACTAATGAGAAGTTAGGACAACATCATATCATGAATTCTCCCATTCTTACATCATTTTAAATATTTCGAAGCTTGGGTCCAAAAAGAATAATTCCCTCCTCCTTCTTTACTCTAATACAATTCAAAACACCAAATCAAAAATAAACATCCCATCCATACTCATACATACTAGAATTATCCTTTATTCCCCAAACACTATTCTTGTTCTTTCGAGTCCGAAGATAATGGTGGACTACAACATCTCAGGTCAATCATTACTTAACCTTCTCCTTCTTCATCACTATCCAGTTCGTCGTCGGCCTCATTGTCGTCTTCCTCGTGTACCTCTCCCATTCCCTGGGGTAGCCATAGCTGGTTCCATAGGACATGTCCCATGCCGAACTGGTATTCCAAGAATGACTCCTCATTCTTCTAACTCCTCCAAGCCTTGCACGTTTTCCTCACAAGGGTTCACAAATTCTTCGACCCCCTCCTCTTCTTCTTCTTCTGTTGCTTCTTCATTGTTGCTTTCTATCTCGTTCCAGTTTATGTATGAACTGGATGATCCCTCCTGCCATACGACATGCTTTCCGTCCATATCCCATACTACATTGCTACATTCGCTTGATATGATATCATCATGGTCTTCCATCAGCTCTGATTCTTCCTCCATGGGCTCTGATTCTTCTTCCATCGGCTCAATCTCTTCTATTGGTTCCAAAATGGAGCTAGCTGGATCTGCTATCCAATTTCCCCTCGAGGCCTGCCCGGGTTCATCGTCGCTTGAGATCATAATTACTTCTGGTGCTGGGGGCGGTATAAGCATTCCAGCTATAGGGTATCCATCTTCATCCTTCGGAGTGTATGGGGCATATTTTCCTTCGATCGAAAACCCACCATTGCTAGGCGGATATTCTGGTTGCTCCTCTTTGTCGCTAGAGAGAACAATGAGGCTATCCTTCTTGCACTGATTCGCTCTAGAAGACTCCCCTTTCACGTAACTTCCCCCATACGGTTTCTACAAGGCAAACAATTATTCTTTTAGACATAAGTAGTAGGTAATTGCTAGCGTATTCTTAGGTAGAGAGGTTTGGTCAATACTCAGAAAATGTTTCGAGATTTATTTCTAAAGATGGCTATTAAGATTATTTGTACAAAATGTTTATCATTTCGAATACTCTTTGAAAATTTTACCAAAATATTCTTTTCTTTTCAAATATATATATTAGGTAAAAATGATTTCATATAAAACCAAATTCATTTGTATATGATATTAAAAAATACACGCTCATACACACACACACACACACTCTCAAACTCTTTCTAGGGCATTACTAACCCTATCTCTAATGAGTTACCCATCCTAGGGTATTACTAACTCTTTCTCTGATGAGTCTTTTACCCTTATCAGGCTCAGGTATTCGCACAACCTAAGCTCTGATACCACGATGTCAGGACCCATTTATTCGACTCTCGGAAATCGACAGTAATACATCCTCGGTATTCGCGTGCCACAAATCCAAGTGCTGGAGAGCGGATTCTCAAGGGTAAGAAAGAAAAATAAAGACGGAACATAATCTCACATATGTTATTTTAATAAAAACTTTACAACGGAAATTAAAATACATTTACCAAAGTTAAAAATATGGAGAGTTATATATCCTTGTCCTTACAATGCAAAATACTATACTACTCAAGTGTGGTGGAAACAATCTTCAGAAAAATCTTCTGACTTCATGCTTCGAGCTTCATCCTGATTTCTTCTAAACTAAACCTGACTACTTGGTTGTCCGGGAAAATTAGGGCACCAAGAGTTTAAGGAAAATAAAAATAAACTCCGGGCCAGTCATGGGACTGGTGTGAGAACTCGAAAATACGCGTTTTGGAAACAAAAAGGTATCTCATAAGACCACACCGCACATAAACACGGAACAGATTTTTACCTTATGATAACCAAATAATTATTACGTAAAATCACTTGATCGTATTTTTTATGACATTTTTTTGAAAACGTTTGCAAGTAAACTTATTAATCTTAGCCGAAATTGTTGCATTATTAAATTCCAGCATACCACCTTGTAATACAAGGATTTTTACATCTAAAATCGTACAGGCTCTTATTGGAGAATGGGTTTCCATACAAATGACCAGGTGAAGGGACTACCTTGCGGTAGTACATCTTTAGAGGAATGTACTGCGGCCCAACTGATGGTCCTCTACCAACACAAGACCAACCAACCTCTTCCAAGATAGTACCAAATATGTCATTACCCTGGTCATTACCAACCTATCTGAGGGCCCTCACAGCTTACATCCACAATAATTTAAAAATCGAACATCATAGTGGGAATAAATATATCTAGAAGGGGATGTTCATATCCTAATGGTTCCGTACCACATAGCCTTGCTGCATCTATCATGTTTCGGTCATTTCCGGGTGTGAGGCTAGAGTTAACGATTACCTTTTACTTTGCACTTTTCACTTTGAATGCCACATCGCCATTCCATCGATCACTATTGACTTCCATAAACATACAACCACTGAGCTCATACGTCTTAGAGAAGGCTGTTAAGCTAAGAGAAGTTGCCTTCTCCGCCACCAAATAGATGTATATTTATAAAAGTCAACGATGAAATCTCAAGAATGCAATGTCAAACATCCAACCATACAAGTTCATTCTGGGACCGAAGAAACCGAAAGCCCCTCCTACCACATTCTACTGGGAATTAACCCTAGGATTAGTAGCGAGAAGTCCTTGTAACCCAAATAGTTTTAGAAATAAAGGGACCATTGTTACTTTAGTATTTGGTAGTAACCAGAATTATCAACAAGTAGTCCTTTTACCCCGAAAATCCTTGGTCTTCATCCTTCGTTTTCTTTATCAAGACTTCAATTTTCGAATGCGTACATTAGTTCGAAGTGGTTTTCGGGTAGGAATTACCCCAAATCCGACCTCGGTCCCTTCGTTCCAATCATCGATAAAAAAGGTTCTCTGAATAAGGAATCATTCTTTAGTTGATTAAGTTCTTTTTATCAAAATATCTTTTAGAGATATACATTTCCAAAACATTCTCTTCGGTATATACGGAATTATTAAACCTCTCTTATCAAATCCTTTGATTACTTAAAACCCTTTTTAACTTGGAATAATTCGAAATCATTTCATTTTTCTTAACAAAGATTTCTTAATTCAAAAATTCATAATTTTGATTGAGTTAAAACTATGTTATCGAGGATGTCAATCCAAAACCAGTAAATATTAAGTGAGCAGAATCTATAAAAATCATCTAATTCTACTCAATATCAATTCTCGTATTCAACAAATACTATGGGTGGAATAACGGTTAAATCTCCTTTTAAATTCCACGAATAGTACGAGTTTCCTCGTCGGGCTTTAACACAGAGTATAAGAAGATCATCTCTATAAAATCAAAGTTGAAAATTTTAAATCTTTTATACTTAACTCGTTTTCGACATTTTGAAGAGGCCAGGTGAGCCAGGGCACTGGTTGCTCTTAAACATCTCCTTAGTTTAAGCATCTCACATTCGGATCTCATGAATAGAAAAATCCAGTCTACTCGTCGGCTTTTAGAGCCAAGATTAAACCACTTAATTTGTAATGGCTTTTCTTTAAATCATTTATTTAAATTCCTTTTAAATAAACTATAAAAACTTCCAAATCCTTATTAAAACACTTAATTATCCATTTGAAAACATTTATAAAAGATTTGGAGAAGAATTGTTAAGTTTAAAGCTATATTTCAAAAATTATAGAAAAGTGCTGCAGAAAATTGCTGCAAAAAGTGCTTTTTAAGCTATATTGTTCAAAACGACTTTTTATCATTTGGAAATTTATTTTTTATAACTCAAATCACTTTTAAAAGATTTATTTATCATTTTTAAATAATTTTAAAACATCATTTTCAAAGAAATCCAGCTTTGGATTCCAAACCGCAAAACAACGATTTTCGAAAAGCTTGTTTTACTCATATCTCAAAATCTACTTACCGAAACTCGATTTTCTTTCTTCGTTGGAAAACTATGGATATAATAGTTGGGAAAATTCTTATCTCGAAGAATTTCGAGCTAAATTCCAAATTTTACGCTCATTTGGCTTTTATGGCGCAAAATCGCAAACTACTATAACACGACGCGCTTATTTTTGACTAAATTTTCCGTTCTCATTCAAACTTCATCAAAACACTTTTAAATGTTTATAAAACATTTCAAACTCATTTTTAAACCATTTTAAAGAGGTTTAACATTCCATACACATAATATCATTAATTCATGGATTTCCATTGTGCTTATCAACGTGTATTTCCGTGACTTGCATATATATTCAACATTCATATTTATACAACCAAACTTGATGATAAAAGCATATTAAACATCAATTGCAAACATCATATCATCGTCAAAAATAAAATATAATAGTTTAAGAGTTCTCACCTTCATTTTCCCTTCGAGCTAATAGAAAATCGTTTATAGTTCCGCTACGACCGAACCAAAGCAAACGAAACCAAGCCTACGACCTAAGACAGAGCTCGGCCTAGCCTTAATGGTGATGATGCTCATAGCCTAAGTGGTGTAGGGTGGTGGCCATGGACTTTGGAAGAGTAAAGGAGGTGTTTAGTACTAGTTTTGAAGTGGATTGAAAGCTTGAATAAGAGTAAAGGAGGTGCCAATAAATTTGATATATTTTTTTCCTAACTTTTCTCAAATATTTTTTTTATGAATAAGAAGTCATTAAAGATGTTCTTAGAAAGCTTGAAAAGAAGAGGAAGAAGAAGTGGAATGGAATTAGGATTTTTGTGAGAAGAGGGGTGGTATTTAAAAAAACCTTAGAATAAAATATTAAATTGCATAATTACCTAAATACCCCTAGCCCACACCCCTCCCCTAGCCCCTAGCACACGGCTCCCCCTAAAGCCATGTGATGGTTGATGTGAGGTGATGGTGTGGTACAATGAAGTGATGTTTTCTTTATGGTTACTTAAAGGTTAAGCTTAGGAATTATTAAATCATTTTTGTAATATTTTTTTATGTATGTATGTTCATGTTATCACATGCATGTGAGATATATATGTATGTACATATAGGATCATAACACTTTGAACGTCTTCGAACAACTTTTGTTCGTTAAATCGTTGAAATTCGGAGAACCAATTATCGGTCACGATTTCACTTATTTATTAACGTACATATATTTGTAAACAGAATTCAAAAATAAATTTATTATCATTTTAAACTAATTAAAATGATCACATTTGAATTATAAAACCATATAAATTATTATTAAAAATTATTTACAATAATTGCCATTATACTGATAAAGCGTTATAGATTTTTCCTTATATTTTCAAATCAAATATATATCTTTATAAAACTATTATAAATGATTCATTATAACTTTATAACTATTCAAAATGAATTATCATCATTTAAAATGATTATTTGGATAATTAAAATAATTATTAAATCATTAAATCTTAATTTAAATTCATAAATATTTATTTAAATACAATGTCATTTTATCGATATAAATTTTAAAGAAAATATTTATTCAAAATAAGATTACTATTACTTATTATCACTTGAAACAATATTATATGTATTATCATCCTTTTATTGGCATAAATTTAAAAATAAATACAATGTATCAAAGTGTTAAATTGGCAGGTTGTCACATCTCATTTTATCGTAAACCGACTTTTGTCACATTTCAACGAAAATCCAAACTTCTTGATTTTGTAATCAAATTCTAAAAATAAGTTTATCATTCTTATTTATCACATAAAACATGATTATTTAAGTTTGAAAATTCTATATCATATTCTAAAATAAATTAAATATTCCATTTTCAAAGTGGTAAAATTACGGGTCATTACAAAAATTCAATTTTAACCCAAAGTTATCATTGAAAGCCTTATAGTCAAACCATGAAGCTTAATTCACAAGGTGTTCATCTTTAATGTTCCCATAAGTTTGCTATATACCTAACCCTTATTAAAAGGTGGTAGATTTCTTATAAATCAATAACTATAGTAAATGCTCATAAATTGGCCGACCAAAAATAATCAAACAATAAATGATAATAATTGAATATTATCATTTCCAAACAAACAACCATATCATAAATAACTATACCAATTTGTTAAAATTGTATAATATGTAAAATTATTTCATTTACAAATTTAGAAAACAATACTATGTCGGTTAGCCTTGTTCCAGTGTTTAGAAACCCCTATCGATCAGACGCATCAATCAGAATTCATAAACTACTCAACATACCAATTAACACAATATAAAACATTTTTTTACAGTGCTAAAAAATAGACCTCATATGTATAATACTCTCAACTCATGCTAGGGCATTCCATTACCATGTCCCTTAATGAGTCATACCCACCAAAGCCAAGTTTTTCGCTTAACCTTCAGCTCTGATACCACATGTAATGATACTCCATTTCGACCCATAAATGTCGACATTAATACATCCACGGTATTATAGTACCGAGCACTCAAGTGCCGAAAAGATGAATTGTTAGGGTAAAATAAAAAGGAAAAAAAAATAGAACAAGGAAGAAGGAACACAATATCAGAATCTCACAATGGAATGATCATATATAATATCAAAAAACGGTATAAACTATCATCCTAAGATACAAAGTTTTTCAGAGTTACAGTAATCAGCCCCGATAGATATAATAACCTATCGTAACAAATACTGATGATACACACAAAGTAATGTAGTGGTATGTAGAACTCCAACTCTTCTCTAGAATCTCTAAAGCATCTAAAGCTAAATCTGGAAACATACATGGGGCTGACCCGAGCATTAAGAAAATAACAGCCGGATCAGCCTGGTAAACCAGTGTGAGAAACTCCAATCATATAAATTTATTATATCTTAAAACCATTCAAAATAAGGGTATCTCGTAAGACCATGCCACCAATAAACACGGACGGGTTTTTACCTTATGATAACCAATCTGTTTATAGAGAATCACGTGATATTACAATAATGTCTAAGGTTCAAAATAAATATTAATCATATTCGAAATGGTTACATTTATTACATTCCAGCATAATAGAGGTACAACCAAAATCGATAAGGAATGTTCGCATAATGATATTCTGTGGAGATCACTTCGGGGAAGCCGAATCCGAACTCCATGCACAAATATCAAAAAGTACCTTTCGAGCATCGTATATCTCTAAATAAAATATATCATAAGGTAAACATAGCTAACCTATGTCCAGTTCTCACAGAAGTAAGCGAAAGCTAGAGACGTTTAGTACCAATACTTCTCCCCGGGGGTTCTTACCGCTATGAAATCATGAAGCCTTTCAATAACTTCTTAAGTCATATTTTGGTCAATTTTGATAGTCGACTAATCGACTATCTAGTATAAGATAGATGTTTGTAAATGGAAACCAAGTCTAGGTTACTTTCTATAAATGAATAGACACACGAAACACTACCATCGTCCAAAATACAATCAAGCCACAAAAAGTATGATTAAGTTACTTAAGTAACTTCTAATCTCTTCCATTTATTTAATCATTTTTATTAACTAAAACTACTTTATTAGTAAACTTCATTTACCTAATCAATTTCTACGTTTTCTACCTTTTCATAAAAAATTCCATTGCTTATTATTTCCTTCAAAATATACATTTTAAGGATCTAAATACTTTCACAAATCCATTCAAAAGGTTTAAGACGAATGTTACTTAAACATTGTCACGACAAATCCAAAACCATTTCGCTTTTGCTTATCTTTAAGTCATTCTTTTAAAGATCTATTTACATCCCTAAGTCTAATTGAAAAGGGGTTAAAGATGAATGCGATTACCACATTGTCACAACAAACCCAAAACATTTTCCTACTTGTTACTATCTTCAGAAACCATTGTTTTAAGGATCTAAGTTCGTATTCGGTTAAGATCGATAATCGACTAATCGATTATCTAGTCAAAAACCCTTGCTTATACAAATCACGATTCGTACGCTTAACCCTTTTTCGACATTCTCAACTTAACCATTCCTCGTTCAAGAGTGAAGCCAGGTAAGTTTGGGCACTGGTTGCTCCAAGCCTTGCCTGGACATTTCGTTCTTAAATCTCACAAATGGATAAGTCTACCTCGTCGGCTTTTACTATTAAGTATAGTATTAATGATTTAAATAAACAATAAGAAATCAACTTAATTAACACGTTTATGACATTTTCCACTAATCTATTCCTCGGTTAAGACGGAAGCCTGGTAGTTTAGAGCTCTATTGCTCCGTCCTTACTCGACATCAACCTTAACTCTCACAAATTGATAAGATTACTTCATCGAGTTATTAGTGTTAAGCATAGTTAATTACTTTTCTAATAAGTAATTAAACAATTTAACCACTTTACTATTAAGCAATTACTAACCCATTTCTAAACCTTTTGTTTTATAATCTAAAACAAGATATTTATATAAGATATATTCCAAGATATTTATATAAGATGTTTTCCCAAACATTTATATAAGATATTTTCCAAGATATTTATGCAAGATATTTATACTTCAAAATATTTATAATATGTTTTGAAACATTCCTTTAAAATATCACTTGAAAATAACAAGTTTGAAAAATCATTAGAAACTCGAAAACGACATGATTTAACAAAATATCTCTCTTTTGAAATTCACAACCAATTCTTATAAATCCATAAAGATCTCAAACCACTTTCAAAATACTCTAAAAGTAGTTAGTAACCACTTGTAAAAAGAATGAAAAAATACTTAAATCTAAATATCTTTTAAAACCTTTTAAGTCCAAAAATCAAGTCTAAATGGGGCAGTTTTGCACTAGTGATGTTTTGACCGTTTTCGAGAGTTACTTAACTTTTTAGTATTCAATCTTTTAAAAGCAACAAACGCACACACACACACAAACACACACATATATATAACAACATATACTGTAACGACCCCGAATTTTATATAAATTTAAATTGATAATTAATTGGATTTTTGAATAAAATTGTGAAATTAATCGATTAAATGGATTGCGAGTTTCCCCGAATCCAAATATATTCTGTATAAATCATTTAAAATTAAAATATTGTATACATATGTATATATGAGAATATATATCTGTATTTGAACATATCTGATTAAATTTGAAATAATATAATATATATATTGAAGTTGAATTTAAATCGTAAATAAATGGCTTAAAAAATGAAAATACATAAGATAAAATTTTGGAATATATATATATAAACAAATTTGTTAAATTAAACAATATATTAATATAGACATTCATTTATATTGCAAGATAATAAATTTTAAAAACAAAAATAAATTATGTACAAACAAATACACATATAAACAAGAAAAAGGAAAAAAAAACAAAGTGTATACAAATAAAGAAGTTTACATATTTTATAAAGTAATATTACCAAAGACAAAGCAAAAGATAATAGGCAGCCTGTAGGGTAAGTAAATAAACAAATGTAGGCAAATAAAATAGGTAGCCTGTAAGCATCATTATGTAAGGCAAGCAATATCTAGCACAATATAACATCTCAGCCGAAATCAAGTTAGCTTGCAAAAGAAGAACAAAGTTAAAATAAAATATGTAAGTATGTAGACAAAGAAGTACATAGGCATTAAATGCCATATCTCTGGCAAAATTGAAATCACCTCAGCCACCTTGCTAAAGAAAAAAAAATCTCTGATAAAATTTGTACTAGAGTATACAACCTGTATAATATTTTCCCTACATATATTTTCTTGTTCTTGTTCGTTTTCAAAATCTAGCTTTCCAGAGAAAAATAAACAAAGACAAGTATATTTCACTAAGGCTAAGACTCAACTACTACAAATTAATCTTCTCACCAAGCTAGTAAGAAGATCAAAGGGGGGGGGGGTCAAGCTGACAGTTTTTCAAAACTGAGTGTTCTCTGTTCAAACTTTTGCCAGGTGAGCAACTTTGTTTCTTTCTTTCTTTTTCCAGACTTCTTTGTTTTCACCGGTGAGTAAACACCCTTCTTAAAAGCTTAAGTAAATGAAATCTGTTGCATATGAATCTCTGGAATGATTTATATTTTGCATGTTGATAAATATGGGGATGATAAGTGTGCATGTCTGTTCACATATGCATATCTCTGTTTTACTGACATGTTAAAAATCTTGATAAAAAGGAAAAAATCAATTTCTTTTCATACATTCTTTTATAAGTTGTGAATTTCAAACAAAATATGTTTGTTTAAACATAAGCTAAGATTTAAAAATATACTTAAGTACAATAAGTTTGCAGATTATCTGGAAATCAAGAACAACAGAGAAATTTTATCTAAGTCAAAAATTCAAACTTTTTAAATCATTGATTTAGGATTACAAAATGATTACTTAATCAAAAACAAGATTTTTAAAACAAATATTTTGATTTTTCCTCAAGTATGTCGAGAGCAGATCCTTGTTGAACTAAAATTGCTTTTAAATCAATTCCCAGAGATCGCACGAATTTTAGATGTTGAAATTTTGCACGAAGCAAGTTTAGAGATCAATGATTTTTGGTAAAATGTTAAATAAATTTTCTATTGCAAGATTTTGGGGACGAGAACGATTTAGGGTTCGAATATTGTTTTTGGGTCGCTGAGGTTTGTGAAGCCGCCGCGAATTGTCTAGGCGATCGAGTTTCTCGGGGTGCTGGGTGAAGGTGGACGTGGGGTTGACAAGGTCGAGGCCGGAGTTTCAGAACATACGATGGCTGGAGTTTTTCAAGCGAGCTGTTGACAGGTTTTGTGGAGGGAATGCGCGTGTGTTTCCAGGTTTGGATTTGGGTGCTCGATGGTGATTTCTGGGGATCGGTCATGAGATGATGGTCGAGGAGGGTTGTTGAGTTGTCCCCTGACGTGTTGCGTTCATCATTGACGAACAGTTGTGGCCGAAGCCACCGTGCATATGCACGGTACAGTGATTCGTGACTGGTGAGGGTCGGGGTGTTGTGGGGTTTTTGAACTCGAGCTTCACTCGGGTTAAATTATGTTTTGCTCGAAGTAGTTTAAGTTGGGACTCGAAGCCATTTTGGTCATGGCTCGGGTGATGTTTGGTAGCAGATTTCAAAACCTGTTCTGTTTTTGAAATTTCAAATCTTAATTTCAAATTATAAAAACAAGGTTTAAGCTAAGTTTTAAAATCAAAGTGTAATAATGAATTCAAGTTAGCTTTGAAACTTACTTTGGAAATAAATCAAGTATTAAATTAAATTGGTTAACTAATTGAAAGTATATTTTAAGGAATTTAAAAGTAAGTTAAAGGTGAATATTGTTTTTAAATGTGTTTCAAACTTTGTTAAGTTAAACTGGTATTCATTTTTTAGTCTTAAATTTAAAGTGAAATTGGAAAGTAAATGTGATAAGTATAATTACTTAATGTAATTAATGAAGCCTAATTATTTAGTAATGTAATTAAGGGTAATTACCTAACGATAATTACTTAATTAAAAGTAATTAATTAATGGATAAAGTTGATTAAGTGATTAAGAATAATCACCTATTTTAATCAATTAAGGATAATTAATTAAATGGTAATTAATAAAGGGTTAATTTATTAATTAAGATAATTAATTAAATGGTGAATTAAATAATTAAAGGTTAATTATTTAATGATTAAAGGTTGATTAATTGATGGTTAAAGAATAATGAATAGTAAGAGTTTGAAATTAATTAACCAGGATTAGTAATTAATCTGATTTAAGTTAGTCAGATAATTAATTGACCTTACTTATGATGTTTGGATTTCATTGAATGCTGCATATTGGATTTATATCTCTGTTATGTGATTATGATGCTATGAATTGCTTTATGTTGAACTGTGATACCTGTGATGAATATACTGCTATGTGAATATGAAAACCCTTGATCCGTAAAACGGCACTTGAATTTCGATGCGACAGGGAGTCGGATTCCAGTTGGTTATCCGAAACCCACATCGAATTGTAATAATGAATCTTTGTGACTGATAAATTTATTTTATCTATGAATCTGTGAATGAAGATGAGCTTTATCGATTATACCGCTTATCAATATATCTGTGATGATTGATTGATGTTGTTGCACTATTGTGTTAAACCCCTGGACTACACCATACACACACAAATATGGATTTCACGTGGAAATCGGTTAAGTCACAGATAATTTAAATTTAATGTTTTTGAAATTGAAATTTTAATTTCAATTGATTTTGAAATTGGAAATTGGGGTTTAATATGAAAAGCTTTTGAAATGGAATTTCAAAGATAAAAGTTATTTTGAATAACTTAATCGAGTTTTGGAAATTTAAATAATTTGATTTAAATTTGAATTCAAATTTGGAATTGAATTCTATGATTCGAAACTAGGGATTTAAGATGCTGTACAAGTTATATGAATTTAAACCATTTTAAAAGTAAAATTTTGGGAATTTGAATTTAACCCAAGGATTTTAACTCGTATAAATGAATCAGATTTCCAAAATGAAAACTGTTTGTTTTAAAAGAATAAAAGCTTTCAGATAAGAAATGAAATTTCAGTTTAATTAAAGGGATTTCAAGATTGAACTGAAAAATGGATTTTCCAAGTTATGAATAAATTCTTTTTGAAAGCTAAGAATTGAATCTGTTATTTTTAACAGATTTAAAAAAATGATGTTTTGTTTAACCCATTCGAAATGAAATTGTTTTGAAAACTATGAGTTAAATCTTTGATTTAAAGATTTAAAATGAATTAATCAAATTGAAATGGGAATTAATTTGGAAAATCTGTGAATGAATCTTTTGTTTAAAATATTAAAGTGTGAAAATTGTTTAAACCGTTGAGGGTCGTTAAAATGAATCTTTTTGTTTAAAAAGATGAAAATGGTAATTTGTTAAACCATTTGAAAAGAAAAGTTTTGGGTTTTAAGCTGTGACTTAATTGAAATCCCATATCCATATGATTTTTAATTGCGCTCACTATTCGGGTTAGCCGAGAAAGGACCTTTGGGTCGTATAACCCATTCCGAATATGTGATACGTCGTATATGGATCGCATTTGATGACCGGTGTTGAAGACCGGATATTTTTGAAAACGGAAGGATTACCGTCGAGTTACTCTACATCGGCTGATCCCTGATATAGAGGTTTTATCACCCTTAATGACGGGAAGTCCGGACGTGATTGGAAATTATCCGGATTTGCAAGGGCTTCGTGAGAAGTGCCTTCGGTTCCGTTCGATCCCGGAACGGACTTGTATGGATGTGTGTCTGACGTTACACTTTGAGATGTAAAGCTGGTTTCTATCAAATACATTTTTGTTGGTGGCGGAGAATTTATTCTCTTAGCTTAACACCCTTCTCTGAGACGTACGAGCTCAGAGGTTATGTAGTTGATGGTTACTAGTGATACTTTCCCAATTTGGTAATGTGGCATACGAAGTGCTGCTGATCATTTGATTGATCAAAGCGTTGCTTTGTGAAAATGCGTTGCTTTGTGGAAAAGCGTTGCTTTGTGAAAAAGCGTTGCTTTGTGGAAAAGCGTGGCTTTGTGAAAAAGTGTAGCTTTGTGGACGAGACTTCGTCGAGCCTCACAACCCGGTAATGGTCGAAACGGGAATGTTGCGACAAAGGTTTGTAGGGGTAGCGCCCCTAGGGTATGTCATTTCCTTCTGGATAAAAGGTGATATCATGGTATGGAGCCCAGATATTTTACCTATGTTGATTATACTTTGTGGCTGTTGCTTTGCGATTGAGGATCCTCGGATAATGGTTGGTTACGACCGGGGGATGACATACTTGTGTGTTAGTTACCTAGTTACAGCTGTACAGCGTGAGGTAGCGTCAGTGTGTTAGTTACCTAGTTACAGCTGTACAGCGTGAGGTAGCGTCGGCCTTTTGTTTGCAGAGATCCGGTTAGGATCCGGGGCTTCTTTCCAGAGGCGTTTCCATTTCGGTAAGGAAGTTCCTTTGTCTGATCATTTGTTGGAAATCCAAAGAAACAATACGAACCCTGTACAGTTTTAGTTGTATTACCTGCTATGGAATGTGGCGGTAACCTGCTATTGAACGTAGTAGCTATAGTAGGCATACAACAATGGTTGTATGTTGGCTAAGATTAATATTATATTTTCGAAATGATTTTCGACACTATGCACTAATGATAATAATATCGAGTGATTTTGCGTAGTAAGCATGTTTGACTATCATAAGAAGAAATCTCCTCCAATTCTGCGATTGCATTGTGTGTGTGGTGGGAGGTCTTATGGTAGTTTCATTTTCTAAAAGCATTGCGGATTTCAATGTTTAAAACCTTTTGTGTTTGTTTTAAAGATAAACTGTTTTTGTTGCTCACACCAGTCCCATGACTGATCCGGAGTTTATTGTTCTTTCCTAAACTCTGGATGCTCAAAATTTTTCTACACGAGCAGTCTAGAGTTGGGTTTTTCAGATATTCAGAATTAGTAGATTATCTGGAGCTAGTCGGTCCTTGGACGACTGACCTTGCTTTCGGCTAGCTATGGATTGGAGCATTCTATTGGAGACATTCTATCCGCTGCTGCTTTTGTCTATTTCTTTTCCGCTGCTATTTGTTGTATCATATCTCTGATGTATATTGATATTCATTGTATCATCATTGTATCTGGATATTGTATCAGATGTTGTATATCTATATTCGTTTTCTTTTCCGCTGTGTTATTTAATTAACTGTGTTATAAGCTCTGGCGACTCGGATTTGAACGGTCGAATCTGCGGCATTCGAGTACGATGTAAAGTATGGATGTCGATTTTCGAACACGAAAATCAGTATCGTTACATTTGGTATCAGAGCTAAGGTTGAACTTTAGCTCAGGAGTATAACACGTTAAGTAGCTCATTAGAGATAGAGTGAAGTAAACTCTAGAATGAGTAATCTCTAAGATATCCGTCTGTATGCCTCAGTAAATTCTCTTACTATCCACTGATAGTGAGTATGAGTGCAAGAAGAGGATGAGATAGGGGACAGGGGAATACGACTGTAAATGGTCAATACCCTGCAATAGTGGAAACAACTTTCTTATCAATCTCCTTTGATTCGTTTCCAAATTCTTTTGATAGCTTCGTACCAGCTACAAGAAGAAGTTTTGGCGTGATGATGACTCTACGAATCGTTGTAGAAATCCTAACTTCGTATTTTCATCAGTTTCTTATTCGCTTTTTGATTTAAACCTTAATGAATTTGAAATTGAGTTAAATGGATTAATAGAATATGAGAATAAAATTGAATTAAATCAATACAACGATATCGTTTGAAACCAAATTTTGAAATTCTATTGTAATTTCTGTGAATACCAAAGTCCGAAGAGGGACAAATTGGTATGTATTCTGAGATATTCCGACTTGAGTTTGGAATCCATATCTTGTGTTTGAGGAATTATAGGAGATAGAATCTGTCTACCTCTGTGTTGTTTTGTGCCTGCGAATTTCGAGGACGAAATTTTTTTTAAGGGAGGAAGTTTGTAACGACCCCGAATTTTATATAAATTTAAATTGATAATTAATTGGATTTTTGAATAAAATTGTGAAATTAATCGATTAAATGGATTGCGAGTTTCTTCGAATCCAAATATATTCTGTATAAATCATTTAAAATTAAAATATTGTATACATATGTATATATGAGAATATATATCTGTATTTGAACATATCTGACTAAATTTGAAATAATATAATATATATATTGAAGTTGAATTTAAATCGTAAATAAATGGCTTAAAAAATGAAAATACATAAGATAAAATTTTGGAATATATATATAAACAAATTTGTTAAATTAAACAATATATTAATATAGACATTCATTTATATTGCAAGATAATAAATTTTAAAAACAAAAATAAATTATGTACAAACAAATACACATATAAACAAGAAAAAGGAAAAAAAACAAAGTGTATACAAATAAAGAAGTTTACATATTTTATAAAGTAATATTACCAAAGACAAAGCAAAAGATAATAGGCAGCCTGTAGGGTAAGTAAATAAACAAATGTAGGCAAATAAAATAGGTAGCCTGTAAGCATCATTATGTAAGGCAAGCAATATCTAGCACAATATAACATCTCAGTCGAAATCAAGTTAGCTTGCAAAAGAAGAACAAAGTTAAAATAAAATATGTAAGTATGTAGACAAAGAAGTACATAGGCATTAAATGCCATATCTCTGGCAAAATCGAAATCACCTCAGCCACCTTGCTAAAGAAAAAAAAAATCTCTGATAAAATTTGTACTAGAGTATACAACCTGTATAATATTTTCCCTACATATATTTTCTTGTTCTTGTTCGTTTTCAAAATCTAGCTTTCCAGAGAAAAATAAACAAAGACAAGTATATTTCACTAAGGCTAAGACTCAACTACTACAACTTAATCTTCTCACCAAGCTAGTAAGAAGATCAAAGGGGGGGGGGGTCAAGCTGACAGTTTTTCAAAACTGAGTGTTCTCTGTTCAAACTTTTGCCAGGTGAGCAACTTTGTTTCTTTCTTTCTTTTTCCAGACTTCTTTGTTTTCACCGGTGAGTAAACACCCTTCTTAAAAGCTTAAGTAAATGAAATCTATTGCATATGAATCTCTGGAATGATTTATATTTTGCATGTTGATAAATATGGGGATGATAAGTGTGCATGTCTGTTCACATATGCATATCTCTGTTTTACTGACAGGTTAAAAATCTTGATAAAAAGGAAAAAATCAAGTTCTTTTCATACATTCTTTTATAAGTTGTGAATTTCAAACAAAATATGTTTGTTTAAACATAAGCTAAGATTTAAAAATATACTTAAGTACAATAAGTTTGCAGATTATCTGGAAATCAAGAACAACAGAGAAATTTTATCTAAGTCAAAAATTCAAACTTTTTAAATCATTGATTCAGGATTACAAAATGATTACTTAATCAAAAACAAGATTTTTAAAACAAATATTTTGATTTTTCCTCAAGTATGTCGAGAGCAGATCCTTATTGAACTAAAATTGCTTTTAAATCAATTCCCAAAGATCGCACGAATTTTAGATGTTGAAATTTTGCACGAAGCAAGTTTAGAGATCAATGATTTTTGGAAAAATGTTAAATAAATTTTCTATTGCAAGATTTTGGGGACGAGAACGATTTAGGGTTCGAATATTGTTTTTGGGTCGCTGAGGTTTGTGAAGCCGCCGCGAATTGTCTAGGCGATCGAGTTGCTCGGGGTGCTGGGTGAAGGTGGACGTGGGGTTGACAAGGTCGAGGCCGGAGTTTCAGAACGTACGATGGCCGGAGTTTTTCAAGCGAGCTGTTGACAGGTTTTGTGGAGGGAATGCGCGTGTGTTTCCAGGTTTGAATTTGGGTGCTCGATGGTGATTTCTGGGGATCGGACATGAGATGATGGTCGAGGAGGGTTGTTGAGTTATCCCCTGACGTGTTACGTTCATCGTTGACGAACAGTTGTGGCCGGAGCCACCGTGCATATGCACGGTACAGTGATTCGTGACTGGTGAGGGTCGGTGTGTTGTGGGGTTTTTGAACTCGAGCTTCACTCGGGTTAAATTATGTTTTGCTCGAAGTAGTTTAAGTTGGGACTCGAAGCCATTTTGGTCATGGCTCGGGTGATGTTTGGTAGCAGATTTCAAAACCTGTTCTGTTTTTGAAATTTCAAATCTTAATTTCAAATTATAAAAACAAGGTTTAAGCTAAGTTTTAAAATCAAAGTGTAATAATGAATTCAAGTTAGCTTTGAAACTTACTTTGGAAATAAATCAAGTATTAAATTAAATTGGTTAACTAATTGAAAGTATATTTTAAGGAATTTAAAAGTAAGTTAAAGGTGAATATTGTTTTTAAATGTGTTTCAAACTTTGTTAAGTTAAACTGGTATTCATTTTTTAGTCTTAAATTTAAAGTGAAATTGGAAAGTAAATGTGATAAGTATAATTACTTAATGTAATTAATGAAGCCTAATTATTTAGTAATGTAATTAAGGGTAATTACCTAACGATAATTACTTAATTAAAAGTAATTAATTAATGGATAAAGTTGATTAAGTGATTAAGAATAATCACCTATTTTAATCAATTAAGGATAATTAATTAAATGGTAATTAATAAAGTGTTAATTTATTAATTAAGATAATTAATTAAATGGTGAATTAAATAATTAAAGGTTAATTATTTAATGATTAAAGGTTGATTAATTGATGGTTAAAGAATAATGAATAGTAAGAGTTTGAAATTAATTAACCAGGATTAGTAATTAATCTGATTTAAGTTAGTCAGATAATTAATTGACCTTACTTATGATGTTTGGATTTCATTGAATGCTGCATATTGGATTTATATCTCTGTTATGTGATTATGATGCTATGAATTGCTTTATGCTGAACTGTGATACCTGTGATGAATATACTGCTATGTGAATATGAAAACCCTTGATCCGTAAAACGCCACTTGAATTTCGATGCGACAGGGAGTCGGATTCCAGTTGGTTATCCGAAACCCACATCGAATTGTAATAATGAATCTTTGTGACTGATAAATTTATTTTATCTATGAATCTGTGAATGAAGATGAGCGTTATCGATTATACCGCTTATCAATATATCTGTGATGATTGATTGATGTTGTTGCACTATTGTGTTAAACCCCTGGACTACACCATACACACACAAATATGGATTTCACGTGGAACTCGGTTAAGTCACAGATAATTTAAATTTAATGTTTTTGAAATTGAAATTTTAATTTCAATGATTTTGAAATTGGAAATTGGGGTTTAATATGAAAAGCTTTTGAAATGGAATTTCAAAGATAAAAGTTATTTTGAATAACTTAATCGAGTTTTGGAAATTTAAATAATTTGATTTAAATTTGAATTCAAGTTTGGAATTGAATTCTATGATTCGAAACTAGGGATTTAAGATGCTGTACAAGTTATATGAATTTAAACCATTTTAAAAGTAAAATTTTGGGAATTTGAATTTAACCCAAGGATTTTAACTCGTATAAATGAATCAGATTTCCAAAATGAAAACTGTTTGTTTTAAAAGAATAAAAGCTTTCAGATAAGAAACGAAATTTCAGTTTAATTAAAGGGATTTCAAGATTGAATTGAAAAATGGATTTTCCAAGTTATGAATAAATTCTTTTTGAAAGCTAAGAATTGAATCTGTTATTTTTAACAGATTTAAAAAAATGATGTTTTGTTTAACCCATTCGAAATGAAATTGTTTTGAAAACTATGAGTTAAATCTTTGATTTAAAGATTTAAAATGAATTAATCAAATTGAAATGGGAATTAATTTGGAAAATCTGTGAATGAATCTTTTGTTTAAAAGATTAAAGTGTGAAAATTGTTTAAACCGTTGAGGGTCGTTAAAATGAATCTTTTTGTTTAAAAAGATGAAAATGGTAATTTGTTAAACCATTTGAAAAGAAAAGTTTTGGGTTTTAAGCTGTGACTTAATTGAAATCCCATATCCATATGATTTTTAATTGCGCTCACTATTCAAGTTAGCCGGGAAAGGACCTTTGGGTCGTATAACCCCTTCCGAATATGTGATACGTCGTATATGGATCGCATTTGATGACCGGTGTTGAAGACCAGATATTTTTGAAAACGGAAGGATTACCGTCGAGTTACTCTGCATCGGCCGATCCCCGATATAGAGGTTTTATCACCCTTAGTGACGGGAAGTCCGGACGTGATTGGAAATTATCCGGATTTGCAAGGGCTTCGTGAGAAGTGCCTTCGGTTCCGTTCGATCCCGGAACGGACTTGTATGGATGTGTGTCTGACGTTACACTTTGAGATGTAAAGCTGGTTTCTATCAAATACATTTCTGTTGGTGGCGGAGAATTTATTCTCTTAGCTTAACACCCTTCTCTGAGACGTACGAGCTCAGAGGTTATGTAGTTGATGGTTACTAGTGATACTTTCCCAATTTGGTAATGTGGCATACGAAGTGCTGCTGATCATTTGATTGATCAAAGCGTTGCTTTGTGGAAAAGCGTTGCTTTGTGAAAAAGCGTTGCTTTGTGGAAAAGCGTGGCTTTGTGAAAAAGCGTAGCTTTGTGGACGAGACTTCGTCGAGCCTCACAACCCGGTAATGGTCGAAACAGGAATGTTGCGACAACGGTTTGTAGGGGTAGCGCTCCTAGGGTATGTCATTTCCTTCTGGATAAAAGGTGATATCATGGTATGGAGCCCAGATATTTTACCTATGTTGATTATACTTTGTGGCTGTTGCTTTGCGATTGAGGATCCTCGGATAATGGTTGGTTACGACCGGGGGATGACATACTTGTGTGTTAGTTACCTAGTTACAGCTGTACAGCGTGAGGTATCGTCAGTGTGTTAGTTACCTAGTTACAGCTGTACAGCGTGAGGTAGCGTCGACCTTTTGTTTGCAGAGATCCGGTTAGGATCCGGGACGTCTTTCCAGAGGCGTTTCCATTTCGGTAAGGAAGTTCCTTTGCCTGATCATTTGTTGGAAATCCAAAGAAACAATACGAACCCTGTACGGTTTTAGTTGTATTACCTGCTATGGAATGTGGCGGTAACCTGCTATTGAACGTAGTAGCTATAGTAGGCATACAACAATGGTTGTATGCTGGCTAAGATTAATATTATATTTTCGAAATGATTTTCTACACTATGCACTAATGATAATAATATCGAGTGATTTTGCGTAGTAAGCATGTTTGACTATCATAAGAAGAAATCTCCTCCAATTCTGCGATTGCATTGTGTGTGTGGTGGGAGGTCTTATGGTAGTTTCATTTTCTAAAAGCATTGCGGATTTCAATGTTTAAAACCTTTTGTGTTTGTTTTAAAGATAAACTGTTTTTGTTGCTCACACCAGTCCCATGACTGATCCGGAGTTTATTGTTCTTTCCTAAACTCTGGATGCTCAAAATTTTTCTACACGAGCAGTCTAGAGTTGGGTTTTTCAGATATTCAGAATTAGTAGATTATCTGGAGCTAGTCGGTCCTTGGACGACTGACCTTGCTTTCGGCTAGCTATGGATTGGAGCATTCTATTGGAGACATTCTATCCGCTGCTGCTTTTGTCTATTTCTTTTCCGCTGCTATTTGTTGTATCATATCTCTGATGTATATTGATATTCATTGTATCATCATTGTATCTGGATATTGTATCAGATGTTGTATATCTATATTCGTTTTCTTTTCCGCTGTGTTATTTAATTAACTGTGTTATAAGCTCCGGCGACTCGGATTTGAACGGTCGAAGCTGCGGCATTCGAGTACGATGTAAAGTATGGATGTCGATTTTCGAACGCGAAAATCAGTATCGTTACATATACATAGAGCGAAACCACAAAAGATCTTCAAACAAAGTTCCATAACAATTGCCAAAAACAAGGCAATTCCAAACTGTTTCTATAGTGACTATCGCTACCAGTGCACTTCTAAATCCAAGTCCTATTCCAAATTATGTTCAACTACAACCTATGTGCTTCATTCAATGTCTAGTCACATATCATAAAAGCCCATTCCAAGTTTGTTCAAGTCTATGTATGCAACGACCCGTATTTTCAACCATTTAGAAATATTAAATTTTAAATAATTGTTGATTAAAAATGGTTAGAAATAAAGATTTTATGATTTATTAATGTAAAAGTTTGTTAGTATTACAATGCATATGAATATGATTTATGAAAAAAAAGTTATTCAAACTGGAAATTTGTGAGTTTGGATTCTGGGAGTTTTGAAATTGGTTTTAATATAGAATGTGAAATCAATTATTTGCTAAGTAAATTTATAATCCTTGTTTGTAAACAATATATATATATATATAAATTACTAAGTTGTAACAATTGTTTTATATATCATCTTATTTTTAAATCTGCTTGAAGTAATTTGGAAATAAATTATTGGAATTTAATGTGATTGTAATATTGCAGTTAATGTATGAGAAAGGACGTAACTGTAGAGTAATGAGTGCAATAAAATGGAAACTTATGTTTAATAAACACGTAAGATATTGTTGATTTAATATAAAGAACATTTAAAAATAATAATAAACAAAAGAATGTGTTGAAAACTAAATTGTAATGAACTAGAATTTTATTACGGTTGTAATTAAATGTTAGAATTAAATTAGTATATAGATATTGGGTTTAACATGGAAAATTGAATTTCAAAGGAAAATAATTGGACTAATTATCTTCCTTGTATTAGGGTATGTTTTAAGATTTAATTATTGTAATTAATAGTAATTAAATCTTGTCATTAATAAGAAATAGAAGTAAATGGTAATTAATTAGTGATATGACGCAACGGATTAAACAAAACAAGGTAGATTGATGGAAGTAGCAATTGATGGATTGATGAATACTAAAATGCCCGAATTCGTTGATCTGAAGATGCTGAATTCTAGCTATCCCGAACTCGTTGATCACGCACGATACCGGGTTCAAAGATCTGCGATTCTTCACACGTTGATCTAGCGCACTAGATTCCGTGAATCGGCTTCAGTTGTCGTTGAATCGAGCACACTCGATTATCCGAGAGTGGAGATAGGAGATTACACTCGACTACCAATTTGGTGAAAGCACAAAGCTAACAAAACAAAGTTTTATTTCAAATCAACTAAACTTTCAAATGTACAACTCACGCCTATTTATAGCATTTTACAACTCAATCACTGAAAACAGTACAACACTTAGGTCATGAACGACCTACGACCTAACATAGTGCGACCTAAGAAAAGTAGACGACTTAAAGTAGTCGACCTAAAACAACACGACTTAAAAGATTACAACATAAGAAAATACAACACATCATGTTACAACACTTAGGTCGTACACGACCTATCAAGACCTCCGACTTATAACAACAGTTACAACAGATAAACGGCCTAACAAATGAACGGCATCCGGAGCTTCGCGACCTATGAATGAACGGCATCCCCCATCAGCGACCTAAAAATAAGCGGCTTCAGAAACTTCGCGACCTAAGTCTTCACGACTTATCTTCCCACATCTTTCTGCGACCTAATATTGACCGACCTAAGGCCACGCGACCTAAGGACCCAAAATCTTCGTGCGACCTAACTAGGTCGTAGGTCGTTGAATGACTTAACTTAGGTCGTGAGCGACCTAAAACTCCTCCTGAACAACTTTGCGCGCCCCCTTCGTTAGCTCGTATGCGACCTATCCTAGGTCGTTGGTTTCCTTCTTCGGTATCGTTCACTTCTCCGCTTTGTTCCAGTACCCCGTTAGGTCGTGGCCGACTTAAAACATCTTTGTTAAGTCGTGAGCGACTTAAGCCTTGTAATTTCATAACCCGTACTACTATTGTGTTATCTCGTGGCACTTCTTTAGGTCGTGGCCCGCCTGCGTTAGGTCGTGAACGACTTAGACCTTCAAGTAGAGGTTGCGCTGCATCATCCTCCCCAGGTTGAGAAAAATTCGTCCTCGAATTTGTAAATTCTTCCACACCAGCTTGTTCATTCCCATAATAAGGTACGAGATGCTTAACATTGAACACGTCAGACGTGTACACATCCTCGGGTAGCTTCAATTTATAAGCATTTTCATTAATCCGTTTCACAACTTCTATAGGACCAATTTTTCTGGCTTTCAATTTGTTATAAGCGCCTACTGGAAAACGGTCCTTTGTTAACATAGCATATACCAAATCTCCTTCATTAAACTCAACACTTCTTCGTTTCAAATCTACAGAGCGTTTATACTTCTCATTCGCCTTTTCCAATCGTTCTTGAACGATTCTATGACACTCTGTCAATCCTTCAACAAAATCAGCAGCTCGTTTGACTGTCTTCTTTGGTTGTGGTATGACTGTTAACTCCAACGGCCCCTTTGGTAAACTAGAATATACAATCTGAAATGGGCTGAATCCCGTACTACGGTTCACTTCATGATTATGAGCAAACTCTGCCTGGCATAACTTCATGTCCCAACTCTTCAGATTGTCTTGCACAAGACATCTTAACAAGTTTCCCAATGATCTGTTCACGACCTCAGTCTGTCCATCCGTCTGTGGATGATAAGCGCTGCTAAAGTTCAATTTCGTTCCGACCATTTTCCACAAGCTTAGCCAAAAATGACTCAGGAAACGAGTATTCCTATCCAACACAATAGATTCTGGCAATCCATGAAGTCAATAGATTTCTTTGAAAAATAACTGAGCAACATTAACAGCATCCGCCGTCTTCTTACAAGCAATAAAATGTGCCATTTTCGAAAACCGGTTAACCACCACATAAATGCAATCATTACTACGCTGCGTTCTCGGCAATCCTAACACAAAGTCCATACTCACATCAACCCATGGTTTAGTAGGCACAGGTAACGGCATATATAATCCAGCATTGGTCGCGGTTCCCTTCGACACTTGACAGATATGACATCGTTCCACAAATCTCTCAACCTCTTTTCTCATCGATGGCCAAAAGTAAGATTTGGAAATCAACTGTAATGTACGGTCTCTTCCCACATGACCTTCTTCATGTAGCTCCTTTACAATCTTCATTCTCAAACTACAATCAGGTATGCACAATCGATTTCCTTTGAACAAGAAACCGTCTATCATCACAAACTCATCCGTCTCTTCTTTCTTCACTTTATCTACAAACTTCATAAAATAAGGATCTTCAACAAATAATTCTGGTAGCACATCAAACCCTGTCCCTTCGACCTTCATTGTAGTCAACAAATGATTTCTTCTGCTCAACGCATCCGCAACACGATTCGTCACTCCCGATTTGTGTTTCACAAAAAATGTAAACTGTTGCAGATATGCAATCCATGATGCATGTCTCGCGGAAATCTTGTCTTGCCCTTGTAAATGCTTTAACGCCTCATGGTCAGTGTAAAGAACAAACTCTTTCTGAAATAGATAGTGTCTCCAATGTTTAATAGCTTGCACAACAGCATAAAATTCCACATCATATGTACTATATCTCATCTTTGCTCCCGATAGCTTCTCACTGAAATATGCAATAGGACACCCCCTCTGACTCAACACCCCTCCAATTCCAACCTTCGATGCGTCAGTATGTAGTTCAAACAACAACTGAAAATCAGGTAATGCTAGAATTGGTGTTGTCGTCAACAACTCCTTGATTCGTTCAAAAGCAACTCCTGCTTCCTCCGTCCATGAAAACTGTTTGCCCTTCATACAATCAGTAACAGGCGCCATCACACTACTAAAGTGTGGAATAAATCTTCTATAAAACGAAGCCAACCCATGAAAACTCCGAACCTCTGTTATCGTCTTGGGCTGTGGCCAATCTCTAATTGCTTCGACTTTACTTTGGTCAACCTGTATTCCTCCTTCCGATACAACGTACCCCAGAAATAAAACACTATGCGTCATGAACACGCATTTCTTCGTTGCAGCATAAAATTGTTCTTGTTGCAGTACCATCAGCACTTCTCTCAGATGATTCAAATGTTCCTCTGGACTTCCACTATATATCAGAATATCATCGAAATACACCACCACAAACTTCCCAATGAATGGTCTAAAAATCTGATTCATCACCCGCATAAATGTACTTGGTGCATTCGATAAGCCAAATTGCATTACCAACCATTCGTATAGACCCTCCCTGGTTTTAAAAGCAGTCTTCCACTCATCACCTGGCCTGATATGAATTTGTTGATATCCGCTCTTCAAATCAATCTTCGAAAATATAGTAGCCCCGCTCAACTGATCCAACAAATCATCAAGCCTCGGCATCAGAAATCTGTATCTGACTGTGATCTTATTCAGTGCTCTACTATCTGTGCACATCCTCCACGTTCCATCCTTCTTGGGTACCAATAAAGCTGGTACAGCACAAGGACTTAGACTCTCCTGCACACGCCCATGTTCAAGCAATTCTTCTACTTGCCTTCGCAACTCCTCATGCTCTTTTAGGCTCATTCTGTAGTGTGGTCTGTGAGGTAATACAGCTCCTGGAACAAGATCAATTTGATGTTGAATGTCCCTCAACAGCGATAACTCCGTTGGCAACTCCTCTGGAAATACATCGTCAAACTCTTTCAGTACTGGTTTTACTTCTTCTGGTATTTCCACCACTTCATGACTCTCACGTCCAATCAACAAAAACACCTCAGGCTCCTCTTCTACCTCCTTAACAAACTCCTTCAAGGATAATAAAGTTTTCAGCTCTTCAATCTCCTCCAGTTTATTTTCTTCTGGTTGTCGCTTCTTTGGTACTAGAGTAATCTTCGTGCCTTCTAACATAAAGCTATAACTGTTGGTACGTCCATCATGTTGCACCGCCCTATCGTACTACCACGGTCTCCCCAGCAACAAATGACAAACATCCATATCTACTACATCGCACCAGATTTCGTCTTTATATTTCTTCCCAATTGAAAAATTAACACAAGCCCTTCATCCAACCTTCACCTCCCCGCCTTTTCTCAACCAAGCCAATTTGTACGGTTTCGGATGTTTCTCAGTCTTCAATGCCAACTTCCTCACAGCCTCTGAAGAAATTATATTATCACGGCTTCCAGCATCAATAACAAATTTGCAAACTTTCCCCAGAATAGTACATGTCGACTGAAAAATATTGCTCCTCAACTAACTACAATCCTCCTCTAGCTTTGGTGTCAAACAAGACCTCCTCATCAACAGATTACAACCTTCGTCTCCCGACACTTCTTCTTCCTTCTCATCTGGCGGTGAATTGGAATATTCAGCTTCCTCATCCTGATCCTCAATCTCCGCTATCATAGCTCGTTTCTTTGGCTTTGGACATTCATTACTTTTGTGGCCCACTTCTTGGCAATTATAACACTTGAAACCATTATTGACTTTCGTCTTCCCAACCTCATTCACAACTGGATTTGCAACAGCTTTTGAAACATTAGAACTTCCACTAACACCCTTCACTGGATTGTTGGAATTTGTAAACACACCACTACCTCGCCTTCCCTGTTTCTCCCAAGCCAACGCTTTCTGGTGTGCTTCCGCTACAGATCTAGGATCAAACATGTTAACCATATCTCGAATCTGCATTCGCAACCCCCCAACAAATCTAGCTGTCAATTGTTCCTCTGTCTCCATAATATCATTCCTTGCAATCAGTTGATAAAATTCGTCAGCATAGTCATTCACAGATTTCGTTCCTTGTCTCAAGTTTTGCAACCTCTGATACATAATCGACTGATAGTTATAAGGTAAGAATGTGTCTTTCATCATTTTCCTCATCTTTTCCCATGATTCAACCTTTGACTTCCCCATTCGTTCACGTGTAAGTTTGGTTTGCTGCCACCACGCCAAAGCTCTACCCCTCAACCTCGTAGCAACCAACTTCACTCTACGATGTTCTGGAACTTCCTTGAAGTCAAAAATCTCCTCCACATTAGACAACCAGTCCAAAAACTCTTCAGCTTGCATACCTCCTTTGAACTCTGGAATTTCAGTCTTCATCCCAGATTCCCACTTATGATCATACTCCGATTGATTTCTTCCTTGTCCACGTCCTTGTCCATGAACACTTCCACCATCATACTCTTCTTCAAAATCAGATGTATATCGATGTCGATCCTGACCACCAACATCTCTACTACCATCACGTCTTCCTCCAACATCCCTTCTATTGACATTCCTCCGTTCTCGATCATTCACGTTCCTCCCACGCCTTTGATCATCATCAACACTTCTTTCTCGATTGGATTGTGGTGAGACTCTGCTTCCCCCATGATTAGATTCAGGTGATACCCTTCTCCAATTCTGATTCATCTCTAACATCATCTTCTCTAACCGACCAATTCCTTCGTTAAGCCTTTCACTAAAGTTTTCATTGATTCTTTGCTCCATCTCATCAGCTTCTTCTTTTCGATACAATGCTTCAATGTTTTGATGTCGATTAGCTCTCCTTGGTGGCATGATTGAATACTTCACAAACTCTACAATTCTCGCTTGGACTAAGCAAATGATACCAAATGATGTACGGCCTAACTTCCCTTAGCTCGACTCCGACTTATGCTAACTCGTCCACTTCAAAATTTCAACTCCTCTTTGGCGCGCAAACAACCACGGCCAAATTCAAACACTTCTCCAACTTTCGATCTAATATGATATGGATCAAAATCTCCAACCTTGTTGCTAAAATATGATGAACACGACGAACACCACTTCAATACTTCAAACAAAATTGCACGGCTCAACACTTCAAGCTCGGCTAACTCTTCAAACTTCTTCAAAATAATTGGCTCCAAGACTCGATTTAGCTATGATTGGCTAAACAAGCTCTGATACCAAAACTGACGCAGCGGATTAAACAAAACAAGGTAGATCGATGGAAGTAGCAATCGATGGATTGATGAATACTGAAATGCCCGAATTCGTTGATCCGAAGATGACGAATTCTAGCTATCCCGAACTCGTTGATCGCGCACGATACCGGGTTCAAAGATCTGCGGTTCTTCACACGTTGATCTAGCGCACTAGATTCCGTGAATCGGCTTCAGCTGTCGTTGAATCGAGCGCACTCGATTATCCGAGAGTGGAGATAGGAGATTACACTCGACTACCAATTTGGTGAAAGCACAAAGCTAACAAAACAAAGTTTTATTTCAAATCAACTAAACTTTCAAATGTACAACTCGTGCCTATTTATAGCATTTTACAACTCAATCACTGAAAACAGTACAACACTTAGGTCGTGAACGACCTACGACCTAACATAGTGCGACCTAAGAAAAGTAGACGACTTAAAGTAGTCGACCTAAAACAACACGACTTAAAAGATTACAACATAAGAAAATACAACACATCATGTTACAACACTTAGGTCGTACACGACCTATCAAGACCTCCGACTTATAACAATAGTTACAACAGATAAACGGCCTAACAAATGAACGGCATCCGGAGTTTCGCGACCTAAGAATGAACGGCATCCCCCATCAGCGACCTAAAAATAAGCGGCTTCAGAAACTTCGCGACCTAAGTCTTCACGACTTATCTTCCCACATCTTTCTACGACCTAATATTGACCGACCTAAGGCCATGCGACCTAAGGATCCAAAATCTTCGTGCAACCTAACTAGGTCGTAGGTCGTTGAACGACTTAACTTAGGTCGTGAGCGACCTAAAACTCCTCCTGAACAACTTTGCGCGCCCCCTTCGTTAGCTTGTATGCGACCTATCCTAGGTCGTTGGTTTCCTTCTTCGGTATCGTTCACTTCTCCGCTTTGTTCCAGTACCCCGTTAGGTCGTGGCCGACTTAAAACTTCTTTGTTAAGTCATGAGCGACTTAAGCCTTGTAATTTCTTAACCCGTACTGCTATTGTGTTATCTCGTGGCACTTCTTTAGGTCGTGGCCCGCCTGCGTTAGGTCGTGAACGACTTAGACCTTCAAGTAGAGGTTGCGGTGCATCATGATATGTGCAACTTACGTTTTGTGTTAAAAATATAATGAGAATTTCAATGAGAATTTCAATGAGAAATATTACGTTCAAATTATGAGCACTCAAATTTGTTACAAATATAATGATAATAGGAAATCAATTGATAAAGAAACGAAATGGTTGTACAACATATTATTTCTGTAACTCATTAATGGGATAATCTTTAAATATAAGTTGGTTTTAAATGGGAGGTGTTAATTGTAAATTAATGTGTAATAAAAAGAAATATGTTTCAATAAAAATAAAAGAAAACGATTGATTTATTGAAAAGAATATTTTTATCAAATAAAGTCAAGTTTCATTTGCAAATATAAATTTAATTTCATTAAAACAAAGAATTGAATTTTGTTGTCTGTTTCTAGTTGGAATATTTGATTTATTTAAATATTCAAACTTGACTTGAATCTAATTTATAAAAAAAATAACAATAATAAAATGGTAAGAAAACAACTTGAAGGTTTGGCTAAAATTTTGATTTGGAATAGTTAACATATTTACATAGGAAATTTATTTCATTCCAAATTTGAATTTGGAGTCTCTGTTCATCTTTTATTGTGTGTATTGGCGGTCCCCATTACGTTAATTGCCGTGTTTAATTTTATTTACTATGTACTAAATAAAAATATATATTTGTGTGTGTAAATTTGAGCATATTGGGGTTAATAAAATATGTTAAAATGAATGCTTTTTTATTTGAGTATATTAAAGTTGTGGTTTCCATGTACAGTCTACCTTCTCAAATTTAAATCTTCGCTTTCATTTATTTTATTTTATTATTATTACTTTCTTTTATTAAATACATGCCTCTTTTGGTTTTTCAGTAAGTTTTATTTATTTATACACGAGCCTTACCTTGAAATGTTTCCTGCATGTTAATGAAATTAATTGAGGTAGTGCACGTTTTGAAATTTTATACCAAAAGATTTGCCTGCCATGTAAACATGTCTTATCAAAATCCAACGTGTGTCTTTCTTCCTTTGTTAATTACATGCATGTTATTCTCTTTTCATTTTGAAAATTAACATCTTCTTGTATCCTTCCCTTTCATATTCCAATTTCCAAACGTGCTTTACCCGTATTCATTTACTATTTCATAAATATCTTCCTCTAACTTTCCATTTCCAAAACGTGCTTCCATTATTTCTTTTTCCTGAAGTTTTCTTTCTCTTCTAAAAAAAAACAAATGTGAGCAACTTATTTTCTTAAAGCCAATCTTTTCCATTTGTTTGCAAATCCATTTCCTAAAGCCTCCTTCCTCCATGCGTGAGCCATCGTGTCATTTCTTCCATTGATTCTCTAGGCTTTAGAAACATGAGCAGGCTTCAAAATTCTTAACGTGAGTAACTAATTTATTTTATTTTATTATTAAAATATGTGTACATGTTTTTATATTTCATTTTCATATATTCTTATAACTTGAATATCTTCCGCATATGAACTCCGATTGATGCGCGGTTTCTTCCCTTGGATTTGTATCGAAATTCCAGACTTGAAACTAGTTTGGTTGAATTTGGAGTCTGTTGAAATTTTGGGCTTTTATTGATTTTCAATGGGCTTAAAATCAAAGGTGAGTGATTAACCCACTTACGCAATACTAAAATTTCCATTGCAAGTTAAATAAAATTTATGATGTGATATATGAATTTTGGTTGTTGTTTGTTGATTTAAACTGACATTTGAATTGATATTGGATCTGAATTTACATTAAATTGAATTGACATTTAAATTTATATTGGAATTCAATTGCGACATTGATAACTATGAACTGTTGTGATATATTGGTTGATTTAGATGTCATTTGAAATGGATGCTTATTGATTGATATGTTGGATGTATAGTTGTTATTTATTTTAATATGTCACTGGTATCACCTTGTATATTATTGACATCATTTAAATGACCATTTGAATCATTTTAAAAATTGGATAACTATGACATTTAAATTATGGGTTGAAATGATACATACCCATATAATTACTTGAATTTGGATTATTTATTGGAATTGAATTATTTGAAAGGTTTAATTAAAGTGGTTAAAATTGGTATTTTGAATTATCTGAAATCTCTTAAATTATTATACTCGCGTTGTACACTTGATAGGAGATGGAAAATACCGTAACATCTCTGAAGCTACTGCACTCATATTTTATTTGATATTGATTTGACTTACATAGGAATTTTTAGTTCTGACTAGAGTGTATTGTTTTTCATTATGCTTGGGTCAGCCTAAGATTTTCAGTGTTTTGAAGACGTTATTCCTTGAAGATGAAGATGAAGATTGGTGATCGTATTTATTATTATTTTTCCACCGCATTATTTGATATGTTCGTTTATTTTACTCTGATTAATGTTGTAAAAATGTGTGATCAAATGTATATTGTAAAACAGTTTCATGAACTGTTTTATTTTATTATTATATTTTATCGTTCCGTTGCGGTGTTTTGTGTATTACTTTCCTTCTTTTCTCTTGTTTTCTCTATCAAACCCCATTGATAATCCGCCCTTTTGAATGGTTTGAGTCAGACATGTGTGGTTTATTGTCGACTTAAATTTTCCAAAAAGGTGGTTCGTCACAATGTACATGGATCACACATATCACTTACTTTTAAAGTAAGAAGTTACAACCATTGTTTTCAGCATAAGTTAATTTCAAACAACATTATCACAGTCAAACACAACATGTATGCATATATTTTCCATTCAAAGTAAGATGTTAACTCACCTTTAATTACTCAAACAACCAAGATCCATGAACCAAAGTCAAGCCTCCACTTTGCAACACCTTTCCTCCCCCTTTCCTAGCTTTCACCATGCTCTTCCTCCCTCCCAAACATCCCATTACTCACGGCCTCCCCCCCATGGGAATCATGGCTCCACTTCATCATGTTTTGGCTTGGTGGAAGGGTTTCTAATATTATACTAAGCCTTGTGGCAAAGTTTAAAGTGATTTGGAGTTTATTTGAATATAGTTTGAGAAAGTTAGAGAGGAAGAGAAGGAGATGAAGTAGCCATTGATTTTCTAAACTCAAGCTTTGTAATATTTTTGATTCTACTCTAAGGGTATGCCCTCTCTTATATAGGCATGAGGATGATGTTGGGAAAAGACCAAAACCACTTAAAACTATA
Source organism: Allium fistulosum (assembly GCA_030737815.1). Classification (NCBI taxonomy): domain Eukaryota; kingdom Viridiplantae; phylum Streptophyta; class Magnoliopsida; order Asparagales; family Amaryllidaceae; genus Allium; species Allium fistulosum. Next base: position 1,182,113,806 of record CM060904.1, on the reverse strand, counting down.
ATGCATAATATCTTCCATCAAATCAAACTTTTCACCACATAGCTTCACTTTGAAGTTATTTCCATTTATGCTTACTTTTACTTTATGTCACTTCTCCTTTAGGCTAATTACTCTAATACCCTCACCATAATAATATCTCTTGTCCATAGGAAGCTTCTAAAACCTTCCAAGCTTTATGAAGAGGAGAGTGTTTAATTAGCTGCTAATGTGTTCATTACATCATTATCTTAAAAGTTAAATATTTCCATTTTTGCTTATTTTTCTTATTTGCTCATTTTCCTATTTAGTTAGCCAGAAACATGAAAATATTTTTAGTTGATAATTATCTCCATAATGATTACTTAGACATTTGTTAAAAGTTTGGATTTTCGTTGAGAAAATAGTTGTTTATCAATAAAACGATTTTCTATCATATTATCGATATTTTTCCAAAGAATATATTTTTGTAAACATTTTCCAAACAAATTTACCATCATTAGTTATGATTTAAAAGGGGGTTAAAATGCTTATTAAATTGTTTTAATAACATTTAATTAAAGATTGAAATATTTAAATAATTCAAATATTTAAATATGAAGTGTTTGAAATTCTGGGTCGTTACAAGGCTCGTACAAAAGATTCTGAACATGACCTCGACATCATAAATGGCTAATGACAAAGTAGGATACACAATCTAGGGTTTTACAGTCCCACAACAGTGTATTGTCAACTCCATTTTTAGAGTATGCCTATCGATGTTGGTACCAAGAGTTGATGATATTTGGTTCCATGTGGTTCATGTTTATGTTCGGGCATGGGCCTTTGTGTTTACCTTATGGTATATTTTATCTATAAATATACGATGCTCGGAAGGTAGTTTCTGATCCTTGTACATGGAGATTGGATTTCAACTTGATCGAAGGGATCTCCATGGAAAATCCATCATGCAAACGTTCCTGATCGGATATGATTGTACTCCTAATATGTTGTCGAATGTAACCAATGTTACCATTCCCGCTATGTTATAATATTTATATTCTACACTCTAGAGATTATAAATTATATCATCTTACGTACCTATTAAATGGTAGTTCTTTTGAGAGAAAAATAGTATGGCATTCCATGTGATCTCAAAAGTACTATTATATTTTGATCGCATTTCTTGATTTTCTCATGCCAAACTTATGTATGGGCCCCAGTGTTTTAAATCTCGGATTTTGGCCAATATCTCGGGAAAATATCTCGGCTATCTCGGACGATATTTAAAACACTTATAACTAAATAGGCTGCCAAATCTCGGATTTTGGGTGATATCTCGGATTTTTCATCTCGGCCATCTCGGGGAGATTTAAAAGCCTGTGTATGGCGCTTGGTTTTTGTTTTCCCTAAATTCCTCGCGTGCTCTTTCAAGTAGTCTAAGAAAGACAGGTTTTCGTTGGTGTTCTTTGGAGCTCAAGAAGACGAGCTGGATATTCATCTACTGTAGTATTGTTATTTCCACTGCATTACTATTGTATATATCAGCATTTGTGAGGACGGATTGCTATAACTGTATAGGCTGATGATAGAACTTAGGTTTTGTAACTCCGAAATTTCTGTATCGAAGTAACACCTTTGCACTATTCTTTTAATATTATACATTATTGTTCCGCTATGAGATTCTAATATCGTGTTCTCTTTTTCTTGTTCTATTTCCTTTTCTTTATATTTCACCCTAACTTTTCATATTTTTGGCACTTAGATGCTCGGCATGTGAATACCAAGGATGTATTGGTGTCGACATTCAATGGTCGAGAAGACGAACAGTTACATTTTATTCCACACATTTTCATCATACTTTGGTCGACACATCTATGTAAATTAGAATAAATACGATTGGGCATGTTTAAGTTCTCCACCTAATGCAATAAAAGCTTATAATCGATGCGACCTAACTCATAACGAGCTTTTGGTTTCTTATTTTCATTATCGTTGTAAAGTTCAAACCTTAGGACGATTACAATGAAGTTTTATGTCACGTCTAGAATTTAGATTATCTTTGGTCTTTCTTTTAACATTCAACACCGTATTAAACACATTTTCAAACATAGTCTTCTGGTCATGCATCACATCAATATTATGTCTTAGTAATAAGTCCTTCTAGTAAGATAATTCTCAGAAAGTACTTTGATTTAAACCGTTGTGAGTTAAACCATTATTCAAAATTAAGAATTGCAACCCTACATCGTTAACGTATATCTTTGGAAAGTCATAAACACCCTCGAATATCTCTGCATTGGAAAACATATGTGGCTTTCCTACCACCATCTATATATTATTCCTAAAGTGTTTCTTATTGTTTCTAAATGGAGAAATTTTTTCTAAAAAACAATGATGATAATCAAACCATGTAAATTTGCTCTCGTTCTTTAGATAAAATGATGCTATCATCTCAATGCATGACAGACAAGACAATCAACCTGATGTACTCCAATTAGACAGCATCCCATATGCAGGAAAATCATTAATTGTCCATAATAAAGAGGCATGCATGCTAAAATTTCTTTTCATTGAAAAACCATATGTAACAACCCCGATATCCCAAAAAAATTTAGTTTATCAATCATTGGTTGTAGGTATACATCAATTCGCCCTTTAGTATCTTTAGGACCTGGAATGATCAAAGTGAGAAACATATAAGGAGTTCCCATACACACCCATGGCGGTAAATTATAAGGTGTTAAATAATTGGCATACAAAAGTACGCCTTTCCGAAATTTTTAAATGGAGCTAAACCATCCTTGCAATATATGTTTCTTTTGCAAAATCAAGATGAGTCCAATCAAAATATTTTAATGCTTGCCCATTTGATAGATGATATAAAAACCCATATTTTGAAGAGCATGCCATCTCATGTGAACCGCAGTTGCTTTTGATGCATACAATCTTTGTAATCTAGGGACTAGCGGAAGATAGTGAAGTTTTGTGAATGAGAAATTTTCCCTTCTTTTCCCTTAGATTAATACATGATAGTAGAGCATATTTTACAGTGTGTTAATTCTCTATCATCTTTCAAATATAGCATACATCAATTTCTACATGTATCTATCTACTTGTATGGTAAACCAAAAACAGACACCGGTTTTTGTATTCAATTTAAACTTTCACCCAAAAAATTGTTAGGAGATAGCATTTCTTTGCACGCTTGGAGAAAATCTTCTAGGCAATTTTTTGAATTATTATGTTTAGATTTAATAGCAATAAATAATGCAATGGTTGATAATTCTATGTGAATTGTACAACCTTCCCATTATGGTCTATTTTCGTATTCGAGCAAGTTAAAGAACTTTTTAGCTACTTCATTAAGAGCTTCCTCGACTTCGACCTTTATAACTCCTTGTAAATGATTAAGAATTGAACCTGCGCCTTCATAAATCATCTTTTCCATTCTATTTTCTGGAAAGTGATAATTTACAAAGTTATCTGAACTCAAAGAATGATCTTAAACTATATTATCATACGGTGTTGATTGCAGTATTTATGGTAAGGTCACATACCAGTATACTCAATGAGTTTACAACTATGCAACTATAGAACTTACATGTTCAAATACCAATCACTATTATATTATATATAGATAATAACTAGTTGGAAAATTTGCAACTATAGTATGTACTTCAACTTCTGTTTACTGCAAATAAAATGTACATATGTCCATAAAACTCAATATATTCATTAAATGTATGTATTTGGTTTACTAAGATAAATGATCTCCCATATATCTACCTGGAACCAGTCGAGAAACTGTGAGAATTATTATAACTCACATGCTATTCTTGCCAATTAATGTTAGAATAAAACAAAACTTTTGTCGAAACTCAATCAGAGTTCAACGAAATAGATTATTTGTTTTTTGGGAAAAATATAACTATATTTCTAAAATATATAATATGTATCTCCATTCTTAAACTTATGGTACACGTTTAATTCAAAAAAATCAAGCATCATAAATCTTCATTACCTCGTATAGAACTATACAATAATGTATTTTGAGAAATATTTATTGCCAAATATCCTTGTTATTACTCATCATTCCCACCTTGACTATCAACTCCTCCATCTTGGCCACCGCTAAATATATCAGTTGTGTAGATAGTCAACAATTATTGATTTTTGTACAACTAAAATAATAATAAAATAATGTTTAATAGCCTACTATGGTTTATGTAAGTAATAGTAGTTTGTAAATGATCTCTATCGTCCCTTATCAAAAAGAATTTTGGACTATTTATCTAGTAATGATAGTACCTTGGCAATATTGTATAATAGTTATAGTGGATTTTCTATTATGTAGATTTGGATTGTTCAGTAGCTTTAATATTATGTGGATTTGGACAATTGGGTTTGTAAATTACAGGGATTTCGCTGTTATGTAATTACATTAAATAGTAGCCTCATTCAGTTATAATGACATATTTAATTTGACTAATATCATTATAAAAGAAGCAAACATTTAAAACTCAAAAATAGGACATGTAAACCAACAACAGTAGGTGATTTATACATTAGATACTCGAACAATGCTTAAGAAATAAGTTAAGGCTAATTCTATTTAAATACTTAACTGTGCTGAGTATCCCTATAAGATTTTTATAAAAAAATTTAAGACAAAATTGCCCTTATCTTTTTCATCCATCTTTGTACCTCTCATCATATTTTCCTTCTTTTATTCGTCATATTAAGTACATCCTAACAGTATAATTTTGGATAATTCTCAAATCTTGTGCCTGAACCGATGCATTATAATGATGGTAATACAAATCTAATAGAATCAAAAGTAAAACATGAATTTTATGTTGTTATGATTTTTTTCTTAATTTGAAAATGTATAGTACGTGGAAGATCAATTGAGCGATTAAGTGGAAAATCACACAGTTGAAACGTATAATATGTAGAACAACCACGCAAGTGGGATGTATGGATTAAAAAAAATTCTTCCAAGTGGAATGGTTTTCGTATACTGAAATTTTTTTAGGATTAGTTTTTACTAGGTAAGGGTGTAAAGGGAAAAGTTTAATAAAAAGATGGGTATACTCAACAAAAACATGGATATAATGGTTTTTCCAATTTTTGGAGGGGCCATTCAGCAACTTTATGTGTTTAAATAGAGTTAGCTATAAAGTTTAATGTCTATTTTAGAATAGTAAATTCTACAACTGTATTGAACCTGACATATAGTTATAATTAGTATAAATCATTATCTTAAATTTCATATTCACCAGCAACGAACTTTTTTTTTATTTGAGTGGATTACGCAGATTGAATTCAATATATATCAATGGTCATCTTAATATCAAAACCAGTGAACATGGCTTAAATTACTAACTATAACCCCTGAAAATGATAAATCTTAATAATTTTGCGATGAATAATAGACATTAAATATTATTTAAGTCGATTGATAACTTGGTTCACTCATTATGCATCTTCCATATTTGTTGTCATTGGTGTTGTTTAAGCTATATTTTGAACAAAACTAATCCTGAAATTATCTTGTTCTTTTCCGCAAAGATGTAGTTATTTATGCTTAAGCCTTATTGTATTAATTGCCATCAAAATTTCACGCAATACAAAACTTTTTAATGAGAATATGGAAGAGGAACAATTAAACTAGTGGTTGAGTCAAAAGCATAGCAAAATGTGCTAGAAGCCTATTAGTAGAAATAAGCTAATACATATCTCTTACTTCTTTAGGGGATTAACCTTCTCCTAAATTAACATTGCAAACCATATGATCAGCTAGAGCTTCAAGAAACTTAGTATATGATCGACCATGAAATACGTTGATGGAAGCAATACTACTAGGTACATAGAATGAAAATTGAGTACCTTCAAGACTATACCTGAGAAAAAACACTTTTGATTACTTTATAGTTGATTGATTTCTCACAAACAAGAAACAACAAGACCAAAAGTATTCACAAATTAGTTATTGTAACAACCCGCTATTTTGGACCATTCAAATCGACAATAAATCCTCACATGTCGGACTTGAATAATTCAAAACAATAGATTGTTAATAAAATTTGGCAAAACTCAGCATATACAGTAAATAAAATAATCACAGATCACAAACACAGAGTAATATAACAATAAAGCAGTGGAAACAAAAGAATAGTAGTTCATGAAGCTACTATATATATAACAGAGTTAAACAAGATACAAAAGAAGTCTCGAATACAATAGTCAAATACAATATCAGAATACATCACTGGAAAACACTGAATATCTGAAAGCTGGATAGATAGCTGGATCTCCAAGTGAAGCTCCAACTCCAAAGGTGAGTCTAGAATACTGGTACACTCAGTCTGACCCGAGCGTAAAGAGAAACACAAAACACTCGAGTCAGGATTAACATTCTTATATCAATAAATCTAACTCAAGCGTAATAACGACTGAAATACGAGTAACTCAAAGGATGTTTGGGATAACCATCCTCTAAGGATCTGTTAAACTATCTACTATGTAATAGTGTACGCTAAGTAGATAATGCCTATTAGTAATATAAAGTATCAAAATAGTGTTAAGGCGTTACCATAATCCCCCTTAACACATTTTTATAATGTCATAGTCTATACAGCACCGTAAGCCCCACCGTAAACTAGTGGTTATCAGAGGGTACCCCATAGGTATAACACAAAACAAATCGTAGTGGTCGCGAATAGGATAATCAGTATGACAAGGTACATGAGGCCTGTGCAGTTAATGCCCCGCTATTACTCCGCTATAACTCTGCTATATCTCATAGCGGATTTCTACCACTACGATTTTTCCATATAGCCCTAAATATAGCCTTTCCGCTTTAAGCCCCGCTATATCCCGTTATTCCTGCTATATTCCACTATTTCCGCTATATCTTTTTTTAAAAAAAATGAATTAAAAAATGACATTTATACATTATAAAAATTATGAAATTAATTTATTTAATTAAATTTTTAATATATTTTCAGAAATGAAAATACTCTAATATTCTAATAAATTCATTTATGTTATATAACAGTTTTATGTTTATTTACAGTATATTCGCATATGTTTTTCTAAAATTATTTATGTATTAATTATAATTCAATTGAATGTTAATTTTTCATTTAATTACCATTTATATATTTGTAAAAACATTAAGTACAAGTTTTATATGCTATTTTAGAGTCATCCGCTATATCCCACTAAATCCTCGCTGTATCCCTGGTATGACTTTTTGCACCTCCACCGCATTGAATCAGCCGAGCGCTTTAACTGCACAGCATGAGGCGATACCAACTAGGATACTAGTAGTTGCGTGATCCGGACTGATGTTGAGCATAGCCAACAGCCACCTCACCACCACGAAACAACACTCCCAAATCAAAGGGTGCACCCAAATCGAATCACATAAGTAATAGATAAGGTATCGAAGAAGTGTGTCCGCTAGAGGTGGCGAACCTCAATGGCCCGGCGCGGCTCCTGTTTTAGTCATGTCAGGGGTCATCCAAAATCGTTCTCTTTCTTCAATCAACGCGTTCATCAAAACCATTCACTTCGTTCTGGATCAACACTACGCGTATATTAGTTATTAAAGTGGTTTCGGTATCGACAGAGATTATGTCTATATCTGATCCCGGTCTCTTTAATAACTACGTATTATTACACCGATGGTCATTTAATAAAATTTCAAAATAGTTATTGTAATATCCCGGAAATTTTAACAATATCAATTTAATAATCTGTTAAATAATTAAATTGATATGGATAATCTTTGATAATAAGATTTGAATTTAATTTAATAATCTGATTAAATTAGTATTAATTGATGATTTTATCTTTTAAAAGTTAATAAGATATTTTCAATTTGAATATATATATATATATTTATTTATATATATTGTAAATAGAAGCTTTGGTAAATTGGAAATTTAGATTTAATTTAATCTGGACTTTTCAAAGATATTTAAATAAGTAATTTTATAGTTTTAAAATACTTTAAGTAAATATTTTAATTGGTTTAAGATATTTTTAACTTAAGTTTAAATAAATAAGATTTACAAAAATTGGTTTGTTTTATTTCTTTTAAATATTTCTTGATAATATAATCTCTTGTTTAAATTATAAAATATGTTAATTTCAAATAATAAGTATAATGTATTATTTTTAATATGTATGAATTTTTAATGCTAAAAGGAATTGTTATTTTTAAATTGAATAAATAGTGTATGTAAATATATATAACTTAACTTTTAAATTGAATCTTAGGATTTAATTTTATTTAAATTTGAATTTAAAATTGAAGTTCAAAAGAATAAATATTTAAATTGTTTTGGATTTTATAATATTTGTATAAACTTTTATTTATAAATGTAATTAGCTTTTGTTTCTCTTTAATATATATAGATAAGTATTTTATAAATAAGAAAAAGGCTTTTTAAATAATTTTAAAATAAATAAATATGAGTAATTACTTATAAGACATGTGTCATTTATCTAAAGCCTTTGTAAAACATGTGTAATTTAAGTAGCAAATGTATAGGACAAGTGTCTTATTTATTTTCTTTTTCTTTTATTTTTATAAAATCACAATTTACTTAGATATAAACATTGGCACCTCTTTATTTCATTCTTTCTAATTTCCTTTTCAAAACAAAAGAAACCCCAAACTTCTTTCTCTAAAACAAATCTGAAAATCAGTAATCAAATTGCCTCAATCCAAAAACAAAAGCCTGAAAATCAATACCACTTCTCAAACTCTTCCTCTAATCTAAAATCAGTAAAATAGAACTCCTCTCAAAAACCAGATTCAACAATCTATCATTTTTCTTCTAAATCTTCCTCAAACAAAATCAAAGTCTGTAAACAAATCTTCCTCAAAACATAATATCTGTAACCAAGTTACAGATCTGAAATCAAAAACTGCTTGCATTCATTTTAAATCTGGAATCAACTCAAGAAAGCCAGCCTGCAATTCTTTTTCTAAGCCTGCATGTTTTTAGTCTGGAAGAAATTCTGGAATCTAAGCAACACACATCTCAACGAATAAGATGTTATCATGCATGCAAGATTCAGTAGCCAACAATTCAAGCTTTTAAATCAATGAGGCATTCCAGTTTAAGATTCCCAGTTTCAAGCTTTTCAAAAAAATAGACTCTGTCTCCATTTTAAATTGGTGAGTAACATTCTTACTTAAATTAACTTAAGTATAATTAGGTTGCATGCTTAATTCTGTGATAAATTGTGTTGTGGATGTGAATATTTATAGATGATTAAGCATATACATGAATGTATATAGTGTGCATGTTGTTTTGCATCAGTGTATCTCTGTTTCTTGAATTCCAGGCTACTGTTTTTGATATAAAATCAATATCTCATGATCTAGTGTTGGTTTGGATTTAATATTCAAACAAAATATGTTTGATTTATCATATACTAATGCTTAAATTTTTAATTATGTCAAACTTCAAGCAGATTGTCTCTGTAAACCAAAATAACAGTATATGTTATATAAAAGTGAAAATTCGAACTTTGTAATTTATAAATTCAGACTTATAAATTGAAAACATAAATGATAATATGATTTTTAGTATTAATACCATAGTTTTTAGTCTAGTATTAAAAGAGCAGTTCTGGTTTATGTTAGAAATGAAATTTTGGTAATTTTGATCATCTCAGTGAAATTGGAAGTTTGAAATCTTTAGTAGTGGTAGTGTAATGATCAAGGATACTAGGAAAAATGACTGGAAATCGAATTAGACATTGAGGCAGAAATGATTTAGGTTTGAAATTTTTAAACCTAGTTTTAAGTAAGGCCACGAATTCGTTTCGTTTGTTTTCGTTGATGGATCGAGTGTTCCAAGCTTTTGGGAAATGGAAGATCAGATATAGGCGAAGGTATGGCCAGAGAATTAGCCTCTCTGATGATCGGGATTTCGAGGACGAGGAGTTGTTGCCAGTTTTTGAAATGGTGGTCTGTGGTTCCAGTTTCGATTTTAGGCTCGATCTTGAATTCGTCTTCATTTCGTTGCTCGAGTGATTGGATTCTGGTAGGTGGATGAACGTCGACTGGTGGGGGAAGTCATCGATGATCGGAGTGACGCTGGTGATCGTGCACGTGCACACGATTGGGATATCTGGGTGAAGTCTGGGTTTAAAGCAGGGGAAGGTCTCGAGATTTTCAAGTGTTTTGTTCGTGTGAGACTCGAAGTTTTAGAGGGTGCGACTCGAAGTTTTTAGTGTGTGTGCTCGAGTATGTAAGTTGTTGCCAGGTTTTTGAAAAAGAAAACTGTCTGTTTAAACTTTAAACTAAATTTAAAACTGTAAAGAATTAGTAAAACAGAAATTTAAATCAAAGATTTAAATATATGGATTCAAGTTTGGTTTTGAATCTTAGATTGAGATTTAAAATAAGTTTTATAAATTTAAATATGAATTTGTTAGCACCTTTTAAACTTCTTTATAAATGAGTATTTCTTTAACTTGTAAATTAAAAGAGTTTTAGAAATGTTGTTTAAAACATTGTAAAAGATAAATTAGTATTCATTTTAAATCTAGAATTTAAAATGAAATTTAAAAGTTAATTTGAAATGGATGTCTCCAAATGTATTTAAGAATGATAATTTAACCTTTGATAAGAAAATGTTTTATCTTAAAGTAATTAGAGATTTGTGTTCATTGAATTAATTAGGAAATTTAATGGATAATTAATTTAATTGATTAATTAATCATTTGGATTAATTAAATAGGTAATTAATGGTTTAAACTAATTAATTAGTGATTAAGATTAATTAATTAGAATAATTAATTTGTAATTAAGGATTATAATTAGAATATTAATTAATGGTTAGGAATTAATTAATAAGTAATTAAATATTAATTAAGTTATGGTTGACACTTAATTAATTTAGTAATTAGAGATTAATAAATTGGTTATTAAGATTTATTAATTTAGAATTAATAATAATTAATATAAGTTAATTACTTAAGGAAAGTAATTAAATAATAGTTAATGAAGTCATTAACTATGGATTATTAAATAATTAATTAATAGGATTAATTTTGATAATTAATTAGTTGAATTAATTTAAGAATAATCATTTATGAAATTGTTTAAATGTAATTACTTATTGGAAGTAATTAAGAATTAATTACTTATTGTAATTAATTGAAGTTAATTTGATTTAGTTAAATTAATTAATTAAGTTTAATTAATTTAGAATAATCAAGAGATGATTTGATAATAATTACTTAATGTAATTATTAAGGTAAGTTTATTTAGAGAAGTAAATAATAAGATAATTACTGGAAGTAATTAGTTGAATAAATGATTTTATTAATAGAAGTAATTTGAGTTAATTACTTTGAAAAATTAATCAAGGGATTAATTAAAGAATTAATTAAGGAGTAATTAATTTAGTTAATGAAAGTAATTAAGGGTAATTAATTACTAATTGAAGATTAATCAAGGTGATTAATAAATGTTGTTTAATTAAAGGTTAATTACTTAATGTAATTAATTTAATTAAGTAATTAATAATTAAGTTGTAATTAAGAATCATTAATTAATATAATTAATGATGTAATTAAGATTTATTAATTAAGTAATAATTAATAAATGAAGTGATTAATTAATGTAATTAATTAAGGTTTAATATAATTAATTATAGTTGATTAAAATTAATTAATTATAGTTAATTAATTAATGAAGTAATTAAAGGTTAATTATTATAAGTAGTTAAGGTTAATTAATTTGAGTAATTAATTAAGGATAAATTACTTGAAGGTAATTAAAAGATAATTAATCAAAGATGATTAATTGAAAAAGGTAATTAGAGGATAATTAATTAATTTGTAATTAATTAATGGTTAAGTAAGAAGGATTTATAAAATGAAGTAATTAATTTAATTCACTTTAAATTAATTAGAGATGATATAAATCATTACTTATGAATGAGTGATAGTATTGAATACTTGGCATTGATTGATATCTCTGATGAGATATATGCTGTATGATATGGATGTTAGTTGAATTGTATGGATTATCTGATAATGTTGATTATCTGTTGTAAATTATCTTTCTTTGTGTATAAAGATAATGAATTTAATTGTTTTAACCTTTAAAACAACTTGGCCTTAAAAGATACGCTTTGGATTTCGATGAGACCGGGATCGGGTTTCCGTATACCGGATTTCCAGGTCTGGAGACCCGAATACCACATCGATCCAAATTTACGATAGGTCGTGAATCAAGTGAAGATGAAGATTCAGAGTGCAAGGGTTATTGTCGTTAACTCTGAGGGTGATTCCAAAATGAGTGTAACGAGATAATGCCTTCGGTTTCGTTCGAACCCGGAACGAACTTGTATGGATTGAATGCTTTCAGCACATCGTCAGGTGGACGATGAGCATTCTAAGATAGATGTGTTCTTTTTAAAGGTAATCGTAGCCTCAGGCCTCACAAACCGGGAATGGCTAAAACAGGGGAGGTGCAGCAAGGTTAGTGGGTAGCACCCAAGTAGGACAAGGTTACCTCTGTCTAGATGTCCCTTTCTATTTCGACTTAGTGGTGCGGTTGCTGATCCCAACCGTGAGGTATCTTGTGCGGGAATTATCCAGTAAGGGATGTTCCGACCTTGTGTTGCAGGGGATTGGGAGTGATCCTCGGTACGGTGATCTAGGCCACGTACTGTGACGGGCGGTACCCCAGTAGCTCTGCCATTTTATGGAATCCAAACTCCAATAAGTGTCGTACGTATTAGTTGTGCCCAACTATGTTGGAATGTGAGATGTAAGCATTTCAGCTATTTCTATATTTTACTTGAAAACCCTAGACCCTATTATAATAAAATCAGATTTCCTATCAAATGTTTTGGTTAGCGTAAGGTAAAAACTTACCCATGTTTATTTGTGGGGAGTCTTACGTGATACCTTTTCTTTCTAAAGGTTTTGAAGTTAAGCAAGTTTAACCTGTTACTCACACCAGACCCATGTCTGACCCAAGTGTTTATTTCTGTTTTATAAACTCTTGGGTACTCAAATTTTTACGAGTAGCCAAGAGATTCAGGTTTAGCTTTGACGAATTGTGGAGGAGCAATGGAGCAGGAGGCTTCAGCGTTGTAGATATATATAGTAGTTCCGCTGTGTCTGTATCTCTGTAGTGTATTGAGTTGTAATGTCTAGACAGATGTTTATAACTGTCTAGTAAGTGATGTATATGCTGTGTAACTCTGTAAAGTGTTGTATACTATGTAATAGTTTATGTTATTAATATAATTTATTCGTTCCGCTGTGAGATCGTTGTTGTTGTTTCTTTCTTTCTTCTCTTCTTTTCTACTTCTCACCCCTTTCTTTCTTATTAGCGATACGACTTTCTATGGAGCGAAAGTCGTGGTCGTTACAGTTATATTTCAAAACCGACAGATCATTGCCATTTCAAAACCATATCAATACGATATCACTTCCACTTCAAATAAATCCATTTCCAAAATCATATCACTTTCCAAAGTTATATCGCTTTCGAAATCATAAGTCTTTTAAAATCAAAACACTTTGGAAATCAAAACCTTGAAATTCATAACACTTTGAAATCATAGCTTGAAATCATAACATTTTGGAATCCTAACACTTTCCTCTTAAACAGTTTAGATATTAAAATTTGTATATATAGAAAAATAGTTTATACAATAAAATAGTTTATATAAAATAGTTATAATTTAAAATAGTTTATAATAAAATAATTTATATTGAAAATGATTTACATTAAAATAATTTATATTAAAATTTATAAAGTAAAATATAAATAGTTTTAGATATAGTTTAAAATACTTTATATAAAAATAGCTTCCTCAAATTTCACAAATCGATTCAACTCAACTCGGATTCCAAAATTCAAATTTAATCAAATCTCAAATCATCAATTTCAATTTGATTCAGTTTCTAAATAGACCATTTCAAATTATCAATTTCTAATACATATTTGAACCACAAAATAAACCATTAAATTTCAATATATTTCAAAGCTTTAAATATTCCACATTTCAAAACTAAATTTGATAATTCCATTTATATCTAAATTTAATTTCATTACATTTAGTTTCTGAGATATTTCTTAATCATTTCAATACATCTAATACAAATTCAATTTACAAATTTATATAAACAAAATATCCCTTTTAAATTTATATAAGTTTGAAATATTCATTTAAGCCACTTTTAAACCAAATTCAAGTTATAAAACATATCTTAAGATTTCAAATTTAATAGATTTCGAATCAAACTTATTTAAGTATAATTATTAAATAATTAAGAATTCCAAATCAATTTCAAATTTATCTTTCTACCTGAAACATTATAACTCTATATTTGAAAATATAAATTTTACATAAATACTCAAACATATTTTTATATTGATTCAAATCAACTTTAATAAATCTTTAAAATCAATATTTATTAAAACCATATATTTCTTTTCAAAACAATAGAAATCATTTTTCAAAATATTTATATATATAGACCAATGGTGCATGTATATAATTTTCTATCCTATGGTCAAGTGATACAGATATTTATCATTTCAATCCGTAATTTAAATTATATTCGGGTATATATCTTTTCAACCCGAAATCCCAAATTCAATTCAATTGAAAATCGCTTGGGTTTATCATTTCAACCCATAACGATTTTCTCGTATTCTATAGATCGTTCGGGTATGTATCATTTCAACCCATAGTGAATTCTATACTAACAGGGAACTTGCAAAGTGATAACAGATATGATAATAATATAACAACGGTAACAGGCATATATCATCAGTATAAATAACAGATAAGGGTGTCAGATGTCACAGGTGAACAGATACAAATGATGGCATATATATATATATCGATATAAATAACAGATAATGGTGTCAGGTGTCACAGGTGAACAGATACAGATGATGGCATAGATATAGCAATATAAATAACTAACAACAGCATATTTCAATTGTCGTTTCAATTGAAATCAAATTTAATAAATATAATAACATTAATCGTGAGTTATTGCTCACCTTTCGAGGCTAGAGAGAATATTCAATAGAATGAGTTATGGATCCAAGCGCGAATTTTGAAGCAGAGCACAATGGACTCGAGTTCAATGAATAAAGCTGATAGATAGGAATTGACGAAATCAAATCAGAACTAGATCGATGATGATGAATGGTATAAGTGGACTTATATATATACATATATCTATAACCATATATAACTATTTATGAGATCATATTCCCAATTCAACACATTTTAAATTTAAATATATATACATTAACATATATTAACAAACATATAATTTGAAGTAACCACTTATATATATATATATATATTGAGTAAACAAACAGGTGTATATATACAGACTTAAATAAAATAAAATAATATATATATAGATAAAATAACACATAACAGACTATATACATTAAACATTATACATATCTACATATTACTTTTAACTTAAAAATAAAAACCTATACTTTACTGTAAAATAACAGAATCTGAACATATTATATATATAAATACTTTAACATAGATATATATACATAAACTTTCCTTTAATAATACAAACAGAGTGAAAAACAAGACAAATGTATGCGTAGGCCAACAGACCTTATATAACTTACTAACATATATAATATAAGATAAATCATATAAACAGATAATAGGCTAGTTCAGTAACATGTTCATACCCTTCAACGTATAATAAAATATCCCAAACAGATTATATCTACTAGTATAAGCAAATAAACAATATGTATTATTATTATATACACTATACTTTGAATTAACATACTTTGTATTGGTATACTGACATATATATTACTGACTTAAACTTATTATATAACTAAAACTGTTATAAAATATGTATAGTGCACTTTAACATAGTACCTAAAAGGACAGAACCCATCTCATATATGACCTTTCATATATATATATATATATATATATATATATTATCAACATCTATTATAAATCAACGTGTCCCTTATTATAATTCAAAACCTGTCCAGCTTTGTATATAAACATTTCATATACAAACTTCTATAACTTTTTTTTTCTCTTCTATATAAACAGACGTTAAAATTTATACTTATATATACAAAACAAATAGGACATATGCAATATACATCAGTGCATCAATTTATATCTAAGAAGATAGCAGGCAAAGGTATTCAAATACACGGATTATAAACTTATACATTATTGTTTATATGCAACAATAAGGTACTTAGTAATATATATAAATATACATATACGCATACACTTTTTAAAGCAAAAGGGTAAAGAAAAGAAACAGGTAAAACATATACATGCAACTGATATACATATATACGAACAACTTATAAAAAAACTTTATATAAACATATATATACTACCAAAGCACTTAGGATATCTACGATACCTAGTTGAGGTTGCACAGGCGGCACGGCCAAGGAGGGAGGGTATCAGGCTGAGGAATCTTCGGTTGAAGGTGGCGAATGGTTGGGTGATTGGGCACGGCTATGCTCGGGTTGTCGAGGCCAGAGGATGCGGTGGCAAGTGTGGATCTGGGTTCGAAGGGACGATCGATGTTTGTGGTGAGTGGAGCACTGCCAAGGCTTCAAGGCAGAGGAGGGTATGGTGATGAGGTCAGAGATCGTGGCAGCGAGTAATAGAGGTCGAGTTTGGGTTCGGCTAGCTGCTCGCATGGGAAGGGAAGGGAGGAAGGAGGCCTTGCGTGGGTTGAGGAAGAACACGACAGGGTGAGCTGATGTGTTTGGCTACAACTGTTCGGCCCCTGATGGACGGTTTGCCAAGATGATGAACGTGGAAGTGGGAGAGGCATGGAGAAGGTCATGGTTGAAGGAATATAGGAGATAGAGGGATATACGGTCATAGAGAAATTTTCAATGCAAGAAAAGATAAATGGAAGAAATGATTACAGAGCAAATATAAATATCAACGATTGGAATTTGGAATTGTAAAAGTCATTGAAACACAAAGTTGCATGCGTGAGTTGCTGGAAATAAATGCCAAATGACCGTTGGTTTAATACATGGTAGGAATTGAATAGCCACAAGAAACAAAAGGCACGAAACGTGCACCGATACGGTTACCGTTTCGTAAATTCCACCGCTTATCGGACAAAAAATACCGAATTGAATATACCGTAGAGATCAGCGCGACGAGACGATCAAAATGGTATACAGATATTAGTGGTATGATTGAATTATAAAAATTCGAATTTTCTACTAGCGGAAAATGCAGCAAAAACGCAGAAAAATAAGATCGACGGAGGTAAAGAAGTCAGAATTTTGAAAAATGAAAAATGACGTCTTAGTCAGAAGATGAATTAGAATTTTTCTATGTAAAAATATTCAGGTTTAGAAAACATTTTATTATCATCGATTTTAACTGATATAAATTGAAATAAAATTACACTAGAAAATAAACTTCCTGTAACGACCCGTATTTTTAACACTTTAAAAATACGAATTAAAATAAAAATTTTGGATAAAAATCCGAAGGAAATAAAATTTTGTATTGTTAAATGTGAATTACAAGTTAAAATACAAAACTGAATTCTGAAATAACTTATTTGTAAATTAAATACGGATGTTAACTTGTATTGAATGTAAATAATGAATTGAATTTGATTGTAAACCAAATTGGTTATGATTGTAAACAAAGAATAAATAAAATGGTAGATTTAATAGCGGAAGTTTATGTTATCGAAACTAAAATAAATAAATGTAACTTAATATTACTGTTGATTGAAATTAGATAATAACTGAAACTGTAATTTGATAAAGATGTTAACTTGTAATTGAACGTAAGTAAAGATTTAAATTTGAATGTAACAAGTAATTGAAATGAATTGAATTTGATTTTAAACAACGAAATAAATAAAATGTTACATTTAATATTGAAGTTATAATATTGAAATCAACGTAAATGAATGTAATTTAATATTACTGTGAATTTAAATAAGATGATAGCTGAAGAAAATGAAAGTAAATGAATTATAAACTATTGATAATAATGTATGAGTAAATGGTTGATTCAATAATGAAGGTGTAAATCGAAATAAAAGAATTCAATTGGAATTAAATAACTTGAATTTAAATTACAATATAATTGAACGCTGAATCTTATGTAATCTTTTATACTGGATTTATAATAGAAAACTGCATTGTAAAAGATTGTTAATTACTGTGAAATAAAAAAATGAAATTTGTGAACAATTGAAATTTGATTTAAAAGTTAATAATTTAAAATTGGGAATTTTATATTGAAATTAGACTGTAGAAATAGCCATTTTTACAACTGTCTCGGATTTCGACGAAACCAGTTTCATCGGATCCGTAACAGTGAATTATTGTAAGGTTTCAATTTTCGTAGCAATCGGACTTGTCGTTTGGTCGTGCGAGCTTGAAACGCGTAGAAATTTAACGTCGTTAATTAAAATAATCGACTTCAAAAGGCTATCTTCCACATACGATTGAATTAGGCCTTGGGACTAGTTCCATTGCGTCCGGAATGGGGGTAAAACCTTATAAACGCCTGGCGGCATGTTTCGATTGGAGTTCGGATGATTTTGGACCTACCTTTATAAATACGTACGCAACCGAGACAGTTTTATTTCATTTCAGAAACCCTAGCCGCCAGTATTTTAATGGCTGAAATTTGCTCGAACTTCTTTTCTCTTTATCTCTCAATCCGTTCAACGAAATCGAAAAATTCCAAAAGCAAAAGTGTAGATCTCGACGAGCTCTTCAAATCCATACGGTTGATTCGTGCTAATTCGTCACGAATTGGTCCAGATCTGGCTTTGAAGTCGTGCGTATTTTCTTGGTTTGCGTGCAAACGGTGGCGAATGGAGTGGCGAAACTTGGCGCGGAGGTGGAGCAAGGCGAGGCGCACGTGATGATGCCCCCTGATCGACGTCCGGTCGTCGTTTGCCGCGCGCGTGGATGAATGAACGTCGTGCGTGATGGGTTAGGCGGTGTGCGTGAATTTGAGGAAGAAGGTATACGTTATTTTATTTATTTAAAATTTTAAATATTCGATCGCTCTAACGTATATAACTTTTGCATACGAGCTCGGATTTACGCGCGGTTTTCTCCGTTGCGTTCGTATCGAAATTCCGGACAATATGGAGCTGGTTTGGTTGCATTCCGGGACGGTTCAAATTTGGGCCTTTATTTGGATCTTAAATCGTCGAAACTCAAGGTGAGTGTTTATACGCTCACAATTGACTAAAATAATTTATGGTAGTTAAATTTGACATTATGAAGTGATATGAATTTATTTGTCGTTGTTTGATAAAAATTTAATTGTCATATAGATTGTCGTGTGAATTCACCGTTGAAAATTTAAATTGACAGTAATTTGAAATTAGGATTTAATTGAAATCAAATTTCCCGATATTGATAACTATGAAATTGCCGTGAATTGTATTGTCTATTGGATGATTTATTTCGATGGATGCTATTGGTTGATATTTAAATGTTTGGATGTTTATTTGCTTATATGTATCCTGTTATACATACATATGACACTGTGATTGGTTTATGTGATATATATTCATCCCTGACATTTAATTGAAATAAATAATCACTTGGCCGTAGGTTAGAAAATTATATACGGACACCGGGTTGGTTAAATTAAACGATTTTAAAAAAAAGTTGTTTTGAAATTATTTAGATGAATTGATTTTAAGAATAAAATCCAATTTATGGAAATTGAATTGTTTTGAATTGAAGCTCGAGATGTTGGAATTTAAACTTGGTAAATGAAATTGTTTAATTACTCAAAGTTTAGATTTTTAAGAAAAAAATCGAAATACGGCGTAAATTTTCGAAAGTTGGTTTGTTTTAAAAGATTGGACTTTTAATCGAACTCTGAATATTTCTAAGAAAATTTATATGAAATGATATTTCAAGTTTGAGTTTGGAATTGAAAATTTATTTGAAATTGAGATTTAATTAATTTGGAATTTAATTGAAATTCAAAGAAATTTGTGAATTGGACTAAATTGAAACTATTGAATTAAATTTGAAGATAAAATTGATTTGAATAGGATTTGAACTGAAATTGATTTGGAATGTAATACTTAAATGAATTCTTGAAATCCGAATGTTAATCTAAGTTTATTGAATTGGAATTGTTCCAGAAATTAAGTAAACTACTTAATACGGATGTTTAATTTGAAGTATATTCTAATTTGAATACGAAATGGTTTTAAAGCGAATCTTATATTCTTATATAAATATATGAACTGTTTGAAATGTAAAATATTTAAAGTTTCGAAATATATTGAAAGTGAAATGGCTTATTTTGTGGTTCAAATATGTATTTGAAATTGATAATTTGAAATGGTTTATTGAGAAGCTGAATCGAGTTGAAATTGAGGATTTGAAATTTGATTAAATTTTAAATTTTGGAATTCGAGTTTATGTGAATCGTTTTGTGAGATTTTGAGGCGAAAAATGATTTTGAAATCGAAATGAGATTTTGAGGCGAAAAATGATTTTGAAATCGAAATGAGATATTGAGGCGAAAATTGATTTTGAGATCGAAATGAGATATTGAGGCGAAAAATGATTTTGAAATGAAATCGTATATTTGAGTAGATATGATGATTTTGAAATGGATTTGATTTTGAAGCGAATATGATATTTTGATATCAATTATGAATCGATTTGAAATGTAAAAGATCCAACCGGTGTGAAAAATATAACGTAGTTATTAAAGAGACCGGGATCGGATATGGACATACTCTCTGTCGATACCGAAAACCACTTTAATAACTATATTCGTGGAGTGTTGATCCAGAATGAAGTGGATGGTTTGATGAACGTGTTGACTGAAGAAAGAGAACGATTTTGGATGACCCCTGACATGACTAAAACAGGAGCCGCGCCGGGCCATTGAGGATCGCCATCTCTAGCGGACACACTCCTTCGATACCATGTCTATTACTTTTGTGATTCGATTTGGGTGCACCCCGCGATTTGGGAGTGTTGTTTCGCGGTGTTGGGGTAGTAGCTGCTATGCCCAACATCAGTCCGGATCAGGCAACTACTAGTATCCTAGTTGGTATCGCCTCATGTACCTTGTCATACTGATTATCCTATTCGCGACCACTACGTTTTGTTTTGTACCTTGAGTATATGGGTTGCCCTCTGGTGACTTCCGGTTTTGGGGAAACTACGGTCTTGTATATGCTCTTGGGAATATAAACTGTGTTAAGGGTGGAATGGGCCATGGCTTAACGCTATTTTAATACTTTTACTTTAATGTAGACATATTATAATAGCGTATTGTACTACATAGTAGATAGTTTAACGGATCCTTGAGAGATGGAAAATCCCGTAACATCTCTTAAGTTATTGCACTCACGTTGACACTGGATAGGAGATGTCAAACCCCGTAAACATCTCTGACGCCGTTACACTCATATTTTCTTATTCGATTTGACTTACATGAGATATTTTAGTCCTGACTCGAGTGTTTTGTCTTTTCATTACGCTCGGGTCAGCCTGAGCATTTCAGATAAGGTTGAAGATCTATTTTGGAGGACGAAGACGGAGTTTGGTATTACATCATTTGTATTCTACTACCATATTATTTTTCCGCTGCATTATTGTATTATCTCTGATATGTATGTAACTCTGATTTATGATGTATAATAATAATCAAATT
Organism: Allium fistulosum; assembly: GCA_030737815.1. Lineage (NCBI taxonomy): Eukaryota > Viridiplantae > Streptophyta > Magnoliopsida > Asparagales > Amaryllidaceae > Allium > Allium fistulosum. The sequence continues at coordinate 1,182,092,111 of CM060904.1, read as the reverse complement.
TATTTATTTAACAGCTTCATGAACTGTTATTTTATTATTATATCTTGTTCCTTCCACTGCGAGATTCTGTGTTTGTTTCTATTCTTTCTTTTCTTTTCTTATTTAACCCCAATAACCATCTGCCTTTTTGAACGGTTTGAGTTGGACATGTGTGGATTATTGTCGACTTGAACGGTCAGAAATGCGGGTCGTTACAGTTGGTATCAGAGCTTTGGTTTAGATTACCTTGGCTCTAGTGGGGAATAACTCATTGAAATAGGGTTAAACCTTATGAATGAGTTCGAGTGTATATGAGAGAGCGTATTTGTAATTTTGATATAAAAATGATTTTATATTGTGTTAAATTGTTCCGTTGAGTATTTATGAATTCTGGTTGGTATTTGGGACGCCAAGGCATCGATAGGAATTTCTAAACACTCGAATAGGACAAATTGACATAATATTGTTTTGGACTATATTTTTATATAAAAGAACTATCTTGAAAATTTATAAATTTTGATTGTATTGGTTGTTAGGAGATGATAATATTAGATTATCATCGTTTATTGTTGATTAGTCAATATTTCTAACTATTGACTATTAGACGATTTTAAGAAATGAAACTTGTAAATATGATTGACAATGAATATAAATGGTAAATCAAATAAAATAAAAATGAATTTAAATTAAGATGGAGAATTTAAATTCCGGTGTTTTGAAAATTTATTAACAAAAATTTGAAATGTATAATACAAGTATTATATGATAGTATATTCGATTAGAAATGGTTTTCAAAGGATTTTCAAATGAAGTAAGTGTTATACTCCCCTCTTGACACTAGAGAATGATTTCGGTGATGAGTGCACGCATCATCGACGTTTATTTTTGAGAGTCTAAGTGGGGGAGATCACTTAATAGTTTTTCTAAACCCTGTTTTGATTTAAAATTGTAATTTTCTAAAGTATGAAATGAAAATAAGTATATATATATATATATATATATATATTTCAATGCTGATTAAAATTCTTCTAAAAAAAATATGATTTGAGATATAAAGATATTAGTATATATATATATATATATTTTAGAAAAAAAACGGTTTAAATCGAATCCGGAGTTGAAATTCTTAAGTTCTCTAATAAGGAATGATTTTAATTATTAAACTAAAGTAAATCTTGAATTGTTAGAAACTTATGAATTGAAAAGATGGAATTGAATTTAAGTGGAAAAAATTTAAAATTGTAGGAGTAACCCTTAATTTGGAAAATAATAAATTGGAAATTTATTTAATAGGTATAACACTCAAATTGAATGAAAAGAAGTTGTATATTTTTTTAAATACATTCTATTTGCATAGCTATAACTTACCAAATACTTAAAAAGTTTAAAATGCTAATAAGGATAAGTAAATGAATAATATACAAGTGTGATTGCGAATAATAAAATGGAAATTTAAGTTGTAAAATGAATTAAATATGAAATTAGTAAATGGAAACTAATTAAATTTGAATGAAACTAAATGTCAAATAAACTTGGAAGTGTATGAAATTAAAATTTTGACTTGGAAATGTATAATTGATTTAATGTAGATTTTGGATGGATGTTAATGTTGATATGCATTGGTTGTTAGTTGGATGGTAATTGATTAAATAGAATTCATTAGTGTAAATGGAATTGAATAAACGGAATAAAATTTTTAAATAATTAAATTCAAATTTGAAGCAAAGTGTAATTAAAATATAATGGAATTCAAATTAAATTGAAGCAAATTGACATGAATTTAAATTATGAATAAAACAAACTTGAAAAAAATCGAAAACAAATCGAATGTAAACTTATTTCATGGATAAATAAGAAAATAAATGAATTTGTGTTTATGATTGTTTCTTTAGAAAATTTGAAGTTTGATGGTTTGTACTTTGAAATAACAAAAGCAAATTTTTTGAAAAAATCCAAAATTGTCCAATATATACTGAAACGAAAACAACCATAACTTTTAAATGGCTGGACGAAATTTGACGATCTTAGACTTTTCGGAAAGCCTAGAAACTGTGCTACATCTTTTTTATAGAATGTTTTGATAAATACCTTCATCCACTAGGCTTAAAACACCAATATTAGTCGCTGCCCTGTGCGAAGTAGAAATCTGAAGCACCTTAGTATTCTCGCCATAACTTTTTACTAGTGTATCGGATTTTGACGATCCTGCACTTTCTGGAAAGCTTAGAACTTAAGCTAAAACTTTTGTTTTAAGCATTTGGTGTTTTGCTGTCATTTAGAAGGACAAAAATGTGACCAAACGTCGCTGACCTGCGCAATTCACTGCCAGGCTGAGGCGTATCTATTTAGTAAAACGGTCGTAACTTTTGAACGGAAGGTCCGAATTCAATGATTTTGGACATTCCGAAAAGCCTGAAACGAATGCAACAACTTTTGTTTAGATTCCATTGTCAAGTTTTATCGTTTAGGTGACCAAAAATACTGAGATTTGTTTGCTGTCCTGGAATTGGAATTTCAGTTTTGAAGCTAAACATGTTATAAGTGTGTTGTTTATGATAATTATATCGATCTATCTTTACATGCATGGTTCTAACTTGGTTATTGAGCATTTTAGTAGGTAGCAAAGGGGTTGCGCTTCGCTTGTGGAGCTCGCTTCTGCGCTTAATGCAAAATGTAAGTTAAAATGCTAATAAACGCTAAATAAAAGGTATGTTCTCGGATTACAGTTTATGTTGTGGTGTATTATTGTGTTCCCCATGTTTTGGGATGCCTCATTCTTGTAATGAGATGTATATCATGCAATTATTACCACTGTGAAATTTTTCGGTCCTAGCCGCGCAAAGGAGGTGCTGCCGAAATTTTTCAAAAATCCGAAAGTTAGAAAATTTTGTAAAAAAAAATCCTATAACTAAATTTTGCAAATAAGTAGAATATTTTGAATGAATTATATCTAAATGATGGTTTTCCCTTCTCCGTTCCTTTTCGAGGACGAAAAGTTTTAAGTGGGGGAGAATGTAACGACCCGTATTTTTAACACTTTAAAAATACGAATTAAAATAAAAATTTTGGATAAAAATCCGAAGGAAATAAAATTTTGTATTGTTAAATGTGAATTACAAGTTAAAATACAAAACTGAATTCTGAAATAACTTATTTGTAAATTAAATACGGATGTTAACTTGTATTGAATGTAAATAATGAATTGAATTTGATTGTAAACCAAATTGGTTATGATTGTAAACAAAGAATAAATAAAATGGTAGATTTAATAGCGGAAGTTTATGTTATCGAAACTAAAATAAATAAATGTAACTTAATATTACTGTTGATTGAAATTAGATAATAACTGAAACTGTAATTTGATAAAGATGTTAACTTGTAATTGAACGTAAGTAAAGATTTAAATTTGAATGTAACAAGTAATTGAAATGAATTGAATTTGATTTTAAACAACGAAATAAATAAAATGTTACATTTAATATTGAAGTTATAATATTGAAATCAACGTAAATGAATGTAATTTAATATTACTGTGAATTTAAATAAGATGATAGCTGAAGAAAATGAAAGTAAATGAATTATAAACTATTGATAATAATGTATGAGTAAATGGTTGATTCAATAATGAAGGTGTAAATCGAAATAAAAGAATTCAATTGGAATTAAATAACTTGAATTTGAATTACAATATAATTGAACGCTGAATCTTATGTAATCTTTTATACTGGATTTATAATAGAAAACTGCATTGTAAAAGATTGTAATTACTGTGAAATAAAAAAATGAAATTTGTGAACAATTGAAATTTGATTTAAAAGTTAATAATTTAAAATTGGGAATTTTATATTGAAATTAGACTGTAGAAATAGCCATTTTTACAACTGTCTGGGATTTCGACGAAACCAGTTTCATCGGATCCGTAACAGTGAATTATTGTAAGGTTTCAATTTTCGTAGCAATCGGACTTGTCGTTTGGTCGTGCGAGCTTGAAACGCGTAGAAATTTAACGTCGTTAATTAAAATAATCGACTTCAAAAGGCTATCTTCCACATACGATTGAATTAGGCCTTGGGACTAGTTCCATTGCGTCCAGAATGGGGGTAAAACCTTATAAACGCCTGGCGGCATGTTTCGATTGGAGTTCGGATGATTTTGGACCTACCTTTATAAATACGTACGCAACCGAGACAGTTTTATTTCATTTCAGAAACCCTAGCCGCCAGTATTTTAATGGCTGAAATTTGCTCGAACTTCTTTTCTCTTTATCTCTCAATCCGTTCAACGAAATCGAAAAATTCCAAAAGCAAAAGTGTAGATCTCGACGAGCTCTTCAAATCCATAGGGTTGATTCGTGCTAATTCGTCACGGATTGGTCCAGATCTGGCTTTGAAGTCGTGCGTATTTTCTTGGTTTGCGTGCAAACGGTGGCGAATGGAGTGGCGAAACTTGGCGCGGAGGTGGAGCAAGGCGAGGCGCACGTGATGATGCCCCCTGATCGACGTCCGGTCGTCGTTTGCCGCGCGCGTGGATGAATGAACGTCGTGCGTGATGGGTTAGGCGGTGTGCGTGAATTTGAGGAAGAAGGTATACGTTATTTTATTTATTTAAAATTTTAAATATTTGATCGCTCTAACGTATATAACTTTTGCATACGAGCTCGGATTTACGCGCGGTTTTCTCCGTTGCGTTCGTATCGAAATTCCGGACAATATGGAGCTGGTTTGGTTGCATTCCGGGACGGTTCAAATTTGGGCCTTTATTTGGATCTTAAATCGTCGAAACTCAAGGTGAGTGTTTATACGCTCACAATTGACTAAAATAATTTATGGTAGTTAAATTTGACATTATGAAGTGATATGAATTTATTTGTCGTTGTTTGATAAAAATTTAATTGTCATATAGATTGTCGTGTGAATTCACCGTTGAAAATTTAAATTGACAGTAATTTGAAATTAGGATTTAATTGAAATCAAATTTCCCGATATTGATAACTATGAAATTGCCGTGAATTGTATTGTCTATTGGATGATTTATTTCGATGGATGCTATTGGTTGATATTTAAATGTTTGGATGTTTATTTGCTTATATGTATCCTGTTATACATACATATGACACTGTGATTGGTTTATGTGATATATATTCATCCCTGACATTTAATTGAAATAAATAATCACTTGGCCGTAGGTTAGAAAATTATATACGGACACCGGGTTGGTTAAATTAAACGATTTTAAAAAAAAGTTGTTTTGAAATTATTTAGATGAATTGATTTTAAGAATAAAATCCAATTTATGGAAATTGAATTGTTTTGAATTGAAGCTCGAGATGTTGGAATTTAAACTTGGTAAATGAAATTGTTTAATTACTCAAAGTTTAGATTTTTAAGAAAAAAATCGAAATACGGCGTAAATTTTCGAAAGTTGGTTTGTTTTAAAAGATTGGACTTTTAATCGAACTCTGAATATTTCTAAGAAAATTTATATGAAATGATATTTCAAGTTTGAGTTTGGAATTGAAAATTTATTTGAAATTGAGATTTAATTAATTTGGAATTTAATTGAAATTCAAAGAAATTTGTGAATTGGACTAAATTGAAACTATTGAATTAAATTTGAAGATAAAATTGATTTGAATAGGATTTGAACTGAAATTGATTTGGAATGTAATACTTAAATGAATTCTTGAAATCCGAATGTTAATCTAAGTTTATTGAATTGGAATTGTTCCAGAAATTAAGTAAACTACTTAATACGGATGTTTAATTTGAAGTATATTCTAATTTGAATACGAAATGGTTTTAAAGCGAATCTTATATTCTTATATAAATATATGAACTGTTTGAAATGTGAAATATTTAAAGTTTCGAAATATATTGAAAGTGAAATGGCTTATTTTGTGGTTCAAATATGTATTTGAAATTGATAATTTGAAATGGTTTATTGAGAAGCTGAATCGAGTTGAAATTGAGGATTTGAAATTTGATTAAATTTTAAATTTTGGAATTCGAGTTTATGTGAATCGTTTTGTGAGATTTTGAGGCGAAAAACGATTTTGAAATCGAAATGAGATTTTGAGGCGAAAAATGATTTTGAAATCGAAATGAGATATTGAGGCGAAAATTGATTTTGAGATCGAAATGAGATATTGAGGCGAAAAATGATTTTGAAATGAAATCGTATATTTGAGTAGATATGATGATTTTGAAATGGATTTGATTTTGAAGCGAATATGATATTTTGATATCAATTATGAATCGATTTGAAATGTAAAGGATCCAACCGGTGTGAAAAATATAACGTAGTTATTAAAGAGACCGGGATCGGATATGGACATACTCTCTGTCGATACCGAAAACCACTTTAATAACTATATTCGTGGAGTGTTGATCCAGAATGAAGTGGATGGTTTGATGAACGTGTTGACTGAAGAAAGAGAACGATTTTGGATGACCCCTGACATGACTAAAACAGGAGCCGCGCCGGGCCATTGAGGATCGCCATCTCTAGCGGACACACTCCTTCGATACCATGTCTATTGCTTTTGTGATTCGATTTGGGTGCACCCCGCGATTTGGGAGTGTTGTTTCGTGGTGTTGGGGTAGTAGCTGCTATGCCCAACATCAGTCCGGATCAGGCAACTACTAGTATCCTAGTTGGTATCGCCTCATGTACCTTGTCATACTGATTATCCTATTCGCGACCACTACGTTTTGTTTTGTACCTTGAGTATATGGATTGCCCTCTGGTGACTTTCGGTTTTGGGGAAACTACGGTCTTGTATATGCTCTTGGGAATATAAACTGTGTTAAGGGTGGAATGGGCCATGGCTTAACGCTATTTTAATACTTTTACTTTAATGTAGACATATTATAATAGCGTATTGTACTACATAGTAGATAGTTTAACGGATCCTTGAGAGATGGAAAATCCCGTAACATCTCTTAAGTTATTGCACTCACGTTGACACTGGATAGGAGATGTCAAACCCCGTAAACATCTCTGACGCCGTTACACTCATATTTTCTTATTCGATTTGACTTACATGAGATATTTTAGTCCTGACTCGAGTGTTTTTTCTTTTCATTACGCTCGGGTCAGCCTGAGCATTTCAGATAAGGTTGAAGATCTATTTTGGAGGACGAAGACGGAGTTTGGTATTACATCATTTGTATTCTACTACCATATTATTTTTCCGCTGCATTATTGTATTATCTCTGATATGTATGTAACTCTGATTTATGATGTATAATAATAATCAAATTTATTTATTTAACAGCTTCATGAACTGTTATTTTATTATTATATCTTGTTCCTTCCGCTGCGAGATTCTGTGTTTGTTTCTATTCTTTCTTTTCTTTTCTTATTTAACCCCAATAACCATCTGCCTTTTTGAACGGTTTGAGTTGGACATGTGTGGATTATTGTCGACTTGAACGGTCAGAAATGCGGGTCGTTACACTTCCAAATTATCTGATGAAAATTTACCAGTTGCTATGATTAATTAGACGCATTCCAAATATCAAATTTTTATTTCAAAATTTTATCGTTTAAAATTCACAAAATTTCAACTAATTACGTTATTAAAATAGTTAAAATTTACGGGTCGTTACACTCTCACCCACTCAAAACTTTTCGTCCCCGAAAAGGAAGGAGGTAGGAGAATAGAAACAACCAGAAGGAAAATAGATTGGAATACAAGTAAAGAAATTAAATTAAACCATATAAATTTCAAATTATACTAATTAATATTCAACATTTTGGTTTAATCCATTTGAGTTCACTTAAGTTAAATCAATCTATCTATTTCTAAATTCATTATCTTATTATCTAGTCATCCTCAATTAACAATTTCTAAATCGACAATTTGTATAATCATTTATATACTCATACTTTATTCGACAAATTTAATTCTTTTATTCCAAATTATTATTAACTTTATTCCACTTTTTTTTTCTCATATATTTAAACCATATAAATTTCAATTTAAATTAATTTATATTCAATAATTGATTTTAAATTCAAGGCATTTCCATAAGTTGATCTAATTTCAATTTATTCATTCCTTCAACAAATTTATTTATCTCATCTATTATTCAATTAACTTATTATTCTATTTCTCTCTATTAACATCTTCATAATAAAATTTTAGTGTATAACATTTATTATAACATTCAAATCTTTCCTTATAAAGTCATTTTATATTGTATATTATCCAATTACATTTTTAACTTCTGAAAATTTAGGTAAGTTATGTTGAGATGTAATTGAGTATTATACAAATAAGATTTTACAATTCAGTTATTCCCAGTTAAATATTTATCCAAGAATTTTGACTTCAGTTTATAATTGAAATCATTTTTAACCTAAAATTTAAGAATTTAAGTCTCCGATTTACTTCAAACAATTTAGAGATATATATAATATATTTATATCAAATCAAATTAAATTTTAAAATAAGATACCTATATATATATAAATCAAATTATAATGAAGAAATTCAAATCAAAATATTTTTTTTCAAAACAAAACCGTAGCAAAGCTACATAATAGTATCTTCACTTCGAAACTCGAAAATGAATGTCAATGATGCGGCCGCCATCACCGAAATTATTTTCCAGCGACAAAGAGAGGAGCACTGATTTCAACATTTTAAAATTCTTAGAACCAATTTTTTTATTAGAAAATACTTTAAATAACAGACACTTAAAAACTTAAAACCAAAGTTTGATATCACCGGAAATTAAATTCTTAAATTCCCAATTTAAATTCATTTCAATTCCAAATCAATTTATAGACCATGTTTATAAATTCATTTAGAACAATAAACGAAAATCAAATATTATCATTTCAACAACCATTTTAATTAACTTATTAAATTCTAGAAAATTTTACTTATTCCTATAATATAATCATACAAAATTATTTCATTTACCAAATTAAATAATATTGTGTCAGTCTGCTCTGTTCAAGTGTTTTGGAAATCCTATCGATAGCGTTGATCAGACGAATCGATCGAAAACCCAAATCAACATCAACAACTCAAACAACACAATGTATAAAACATTTCAATATTAATTACAAATACATTCCCTCACTCGATAATTCGAGAATGGATTTCAAAGCAAAGATGGGATTCAAAGTAGAGGAACTCTAATCAAATAGAATTCAACAAAAAGATAGACTCGATAGGGAGATAAAGTGATTCAATTTCAAATTTGAAGATGGATAAATTTATATAAATCGCAGGTAACCTTAACCAGGTCAACCGTGACTTCGTAAATAAGATCGATGCAGAATTCTGAGGCAAATCGACATTCGATCGCCAGAGATAGAATTCGGGTATCACAAAAGATAATAGCATCGTAAACCGAGGACACGGAAATCTCCGATTAATCAATACCGATTGTAAAGGGGTTTCACCCTTGTACAAATTTTTCAAAGATTGTCGAGACTGCCGATTTATAATAGAGATCATTCGAAGTGGAGTTATGGGATACTTCAGAATCAAAAGACACGAATATAGGAGACACGAATGGGCTTTGGAACCGAAGGAACGTTCCAAAATTCAAAGGAATCGAGTCAAAGAAGAAGGAATTCAAGCTCGAACGAAAGTGATTTTGTAATTGAATTTTACTTTATATGCTGAGTTTTTCCTAAAACCAGAGCTCTGATACTAGCTGTAACAACCCGCTATTTTGGACCATTCAAATCGACAATAAATCCTCACATGTCGAACTTGAATAATTCAAAACAATAGATTGTTAATAAAATTTGGCAAAACTCAGCATATACAGTAAATAAAATAATCACATATCACAGACACAGAGTAATATAACAATAATGCAGCGGAAACAAAAGAATAGTAGTTCATGAAGCTACTATATATATAACAGAATTAAACAATATACAATAGAAGTCTCGAATACAATAGTAAAATACAATATCAGAATACATCACTAGAATACACTGAATATCTGAAAGCTGGATAGATAGCTTGATCTCTAAGCGAAGCTCCAACTCCAACGGTGAGTCTCGAATACTGGTACACTCAGTCTGACCCGAGCGTAAAGAGAAACACAAAACACTCGAGCAGGATTAACATTCTTATATCAATAAATCTAACTCAAGCGAAATAATGATTGAAATACGAGTAACTCAAAGGATGTTTGGGATAACCATCCTCTAAGGATCCGTTAAACTATCTACTATGTAATAGTGTACACTAAGTAGATAATGCCTATCAGTAATATAAAGTATCAAAATAGCGTTAAGGCGTTACCATAATCCCCCTTAACACATTTTTATAATGTCATAGTCTATACAGCACCGTAAGCCCCACCGTAAACTAGTGGTTATCAGATGGTACCCCATAGGTATAACACAAAACAAATCGTAGTGGTCGCGAATACGATAATCAGTATGACAAGGTACATGAGGCGATACCAACTAGGATACTAGTAGTTGCGTGGTCCGTACTGATGTTGAGCATAGCCAGCAGCTACCTCAACACCGCGAAACAACACTCCCAAATCAAAGGGTGCACCCAAATCGAATCACATAAGTAATAGATAAGGTATCGAAGAAGTGTGTCCGCTAGAGGTGGCGAACCTCAATTGCCCGGCGCGGCTCCTGTTTTAGTCATGTCAGGGGTCATCCAAAATCGTTCTCTTTCTTCAGTCAACGCGTTCATCAAAACCATCCACTTTGTTCTGGATCAACACTCCGCGTATATTAGTTATTAAAGTGGTTTCGGTATCGACAAAGAGTATGTCCATATCTGATCCCGGTCTCTTTAATAACTACGTATTATTACACCGATGGTCATTTAATAAAATTTCAAAATAGTTATATTTCAAAACCGACAGATCATTGCCATTTCAAAACCATATCAATACGATATCACTTTCACTTCAAATAAATCAATTTCCAAAATCATATCACTTTCCAAAGTTATATCGCTTTCGAAATCATAAGTCTTTTAAAATCAAAACACTTTGGAAATCAAAACCTTGAAATTCATAACACTTTGAAATCATAGCTTGAAATCATAACATTTTGGAATCCTAACACTTTCCTTTTAAACAGTTTAGATATTAAAATTTGTATATATAGAAAAATAGTTTATACAATAAAATAGTATATATAAAATAGTTATAAGTTAAAATAGTTTATAATAAAATAATTTATATTAAAATAATTTATATTAAAATTTATAAAGTAAAATATAAATAGTTTTAGATATAGTTTAAAATACTTTATATAAAAATAGCTTCCTCAAATTTCACAAATCGATTCAACTCAACTCGGATTCCAAAATTCAAATTTAATCAAATCTCAAATCATCAATTTCAATTCGATTCAGTTTCTAAATAGACCATTTCAAATTATCAATTTCTAATACATATTTGAACCACAAAATAAACCATTAAATTTCAATATATTTCAAAGCTTTAAATATTCCACATTTCAAAACTAAATTTGATAATTCCATTTATATCTAAATTTAATTTCATTACATTTAGTTTCTGAGATATTTCTTAATCATTTCAATACATCTAATACAACTTCAATTTATAAATTTATATAAACAAAATATCCCTTTTAAATTTATATAAGTTTGAAATATTCATTTAAGCCACTTTTTAACCAAATTCAAGTTATAAAACATATCTTCAGATTTCAAATTTAATAGATTTCGAATCAAACTTATTTAAGTATAATTATTAAATAATTAAGAATTCCAAATCAATTTCAAATTTATCTTTCAACCTGAGACATTATAACTCTATATTTAAAAATATAAATTTTACATAAATACTCAAACATATTTTTATATTGATTCAAATCAACTTTAATAAATCTTTAAAATCAATATTTATTAAAACCATATATTTCTTTTCAAAACAATAGAAATCATTTTCCAAAATATTTATATATATATAGACCAATGGTGCCTGTATATAATTTTCTATCCTATAGTCAAGTGATACAGATATTTATCATTTCAATCCGTAATTTAAATTATATTTGGGTATATATCTTTTCAACCCGAAATCCCAAATTCAATTCAATTGAAAATCGCTTGGGTTTATCATTTCAACCCATAACGATTTTCTCTTATTCTATAGATCGTTCGGGTATGTATCATTTCAACCCATAGTGAATTATATACTAATAGGGAACTTGTAGAGTGATAACATATATGATAATAATATAACAACGGTAACATGCATATATCATCAGTATAAATAACAGATAAGGGTGTCAGATGTCACAGGTGAACATATATGGATGATGGCATATATATATCAATATAAATAATAGATAATGGTGTCAGGTGTCACAGGTGAACAGATTTAGATGATGGCATAGATATAGCAATATAAATAACTAACAGCAGCATATTTCAATTGTCGTTTCAATTGAAATCAAATTTAATAAATATAAGAACATTAATCGTGAGTTATTGCTCACCTTTCGAGGCTAGAGAGAATATTCAATAGAATGAGTTATGGATCCAAGCGCGAATTTTGAAGCAGAGCACAATGGACTCGAGTTCAACGAATAGAGCTGATAGATAGGAATTGACGAAATCAAATCAGAACTAGATCGATGATGATGAATGGTATAAGTGGACTTATATATATACATATATCTATAACCATATATAACTATTTATGAGATCATATTCCCAATTCAACACATTTTAAATTTAAATATATATACATTAACATATATTAACAAACATATAATTTGAAGTAACCACTTATATATATATATTGAGTAAACAAACAAGTGTATATATACAGACTTAAATAAAATAAAATAATATATATGTAGATAAAATAACACATAACAGACTATATACATTAAACATTATACATATCTACATATTACTTTTAACTTAAAAATAAAAACCTATACTTTACTGTAAAATAACAGAATCTGAACATATTATATATATAAATACTTTAACATAGATATATATACATAAACTTTCCTTTAATAATACAAACAGAGTGAAAAACAAGACAAATGTATGTGTAGGCCAACAGACCTTATATAACTTACTAACATATATAATATAAGATAATTCATATAAACAGATAGTAGGCTAGTTCAGTAACATGTTCATACCCTTCAACGTATAATAAAATATCCTAAACAGATTATATCTACTAGTATAAGCAAATAAACAATATGTATTATTATTATATACACTATACTTTGAATTAACATACTTTGTATTGGTATACTGACATCTATATTACTGACTTAAACTTATTATATAACTAAAACTGTTATAAAATATGTATAGTGCACTTTAACATAGTACCTAACAGGACAGAACCCATCTCATATATGACCTTTCATATATATATATATATATATATATATTTTGAAGAATGGTCAAAATTTATTGATAATGAGAAAACATTACAAGCACTATTTACAAAAGAATAATGACCAACACGGCCCAATAACAATAAAAATGCAAACCCATAAACAATGCCCTAAACACACTGCGATAACCTAGCAGCTTTGTCTTATCATGGTGGCTCATATTCTCTTCCAGGCATGTCTTCCTCTCTGTCAACATTAGTGCTAAAACTATCTGTGCGTCTGGACAATCTAGAGCTCACAGCTTCGACATCTTCTCCATCAATCATGTATCTCGAGGATTATGCAGTGTTTGGGAAATTGGGGTTCAAGGTCAAGGTAATGTTGTTATCAACACGCAGAGGTAAAATCTCCCATCTTTCTAAGATTTCATCATCAATGTGAACACTTTGATTGTAAAACTTGGATCTGTTAATTATGAGGTCACGAACATTAGATTTTATGATATTGCACACTGTGATTTTGTCTATTTTTTCATTGTTAAAAATAATGGAGTTTCTGCTTTTCCAAATGGTCCAAATAGATGAGCTAAGTGCAGCTGTTATGATGTCTTTCTTGACATTGTTAGCTGCAAACCTCTGCCTTATGTAGGAAATGGCATCTAGGAGAGAAGTATGATGGTTTCTGTGTGTTATAGGGTCACCCATCATGATTCTGATCCAACACCACACATGCTTAGAAAATGGACAGTTAAAAAATAAATGATTGCAAGTTTCTACATCTCTTTTGCACAGAACACAAATATCATCTTCAGTCACTCCTTCCCTTTTTAATTTTTCTTTTGTAGGAAGGAAATTGAAAATAGCCCTGTATAAACATACATTCATTTTAGGGAGTGATATGTTGTAACGACCCGCCACTCATTCCCACTGAATGACGCATCGTGAATAAGAAAGAAAGGGATAGAAGAAGAAAAGACGAGAAAGAAGAAAGAACAACAACATCAGATACTCACAGCGGAACGAATGAAATATAATATATCACATAAAATATTACATAGTATCATATACATCAGAGTTACATAACTTATACATCTCAAATTAGACAGTTATAAACACCTGTCTATCATACATCTCAATACATCAATACAATACAGACTCAATACAAACACAGCGGAAACACTAATATCTACATGTTGAAGCCTCCTGCTCCAATTCTCCTCCAGAATTCGTCAAAGCTAACCTGAATCCCTCGACTACTCAATACAATATTGAGTACCCAAGAGTTTAATAAAACAGAAAATAAACACTTGGGTCAGACATGGGTCTGGTGTGAGTAAACGATTAAAATTGCTTAACTTTGAAAATCATTTGGAAAGAAAAGGTATCTCGTAAGACTTCCCGCACATAAACACGGAAAAGTTTTTACCTTACGATAACCAAAACATTTGATAGGAAATCTGATTATATTATAATAGGTCTAGGGTTTTCAAATAAATAAGAAATAGCTGAAATTGTTACATTATTAAATTCCAGCATACTAGCCAACAAAGTGGGTTATACAATCAAAACCGAAGGCACTTATTGGAAATTGGATTCCATACAATGGCAGGGCTACTGGGGTACCACCCGTCACAGTACGTGGCCTAGATCAACGTACCGAGGATCACGCCCAATCCCCTGCAACACAAGGCCGGAACATCCCTTACTGGATAATTCCCGCATAAGAAACCCCAGCGGTTGTAGCTATTCAACCGCCCACTCAGCCGAAATAAAAGAAGGGACCTCTAGACAGAGGAATCTTATACTACTTGGGTGCTACCCACTAACCTTGCTGCACCTCCCCTGTTTTAGCCATTCCCGGTTGATGAGGCTTGAGGCTACGATTACCTTTAATCAGAACACATTAC
This sequence comes from Allium fistulosum, assembly GCA_030737815.1. Taxonomy (NCBI): domain Eukaryota; kingdom Viridiplantae; phylum Streptophyta; class Magnoliopsida; order Asparagales; family Amaryllidaceae; genus Allium; species Allium fistulosum. Next base: position 1,182,076,882 of record CM060904.1, on the reverse strand, counting down.
TTAGAATGCTCATCGTCCACCTGACGATGTGCTGAAAGCATTCAATCCATACAAGTTCATTCCGGGTTCGAACGAAACCGAAGGCATTATCTCGTTACACTCATTTTGGAATCACCCTCAGAGTTAACGACAATAACCCTTGCACTCTGAATCTTCATCTCGAATCTGTAAGTACTATCTCCGTCAACTCAATACGGAATCACCCACAGAGTTATACTGACAAAGAATGGTTCTTACACCTCGAGTCTTCACTTGCTCCACTTGGATTAACGAACGTTTAATTTGGAATCGATGTGGTTTTTGGATATCCAAATCTGGAAACCCGATCCCGGTCTCATCGAAATCCAAAACGTATCTTTTAAGGCCAAGTTGTTTAAAGGTTTAAACATTTAACTTATATTCAGGGTGATATAAACAGATAGATAAATCACATTATCACAATAGATAATTCATATCAAACATTCATCTCACAAAGCAGCATATCACATATATCAGAGATATCCAAATCATCCAATATCAACCAATTACTCAATATCAATCAATCGTCCATAAGCAGAATTGATTTACTCCAAATCAATTTAATTAACCTTTAATTAAATTAATTACTATCACTTGGATTATCTTAATCCTACTTACTATCATTAATTAATTATGAATTAATTAATTAATCATCTCTTAATGATCTTCCTTAATTAATCTTCCTTGATTAATTATATTTTAATTACATTCAAGTAATTATCCTTAACCATATACAGTAATTAACTTTTAATTACTATCATTAATTACGATAATTAATGATCCCTCATTAATTAATTAATTATATTAATCCTCAATTAATTATAATTAATTAATTAATCATACTTAAATTAATTACTTTCATTAATCAAACTTGATTAATTTATTAGTTAAATAATCCTTATTAATTAATTAACCTTTTAATTAATTAAATAATTAATTTTAATCAACCACTTCATTAATTAGTCTTAATTAATCATAAACAGTAATTAACAATTTGTAATTGCTTATCTTAATTAATAACTTCTTAATTAATTATATTAACCTTGATTAATTAATCTAATTAATTAATCTTTAATTACTTCATTAAGTAATTATTAATCAATTATATTAACAAATAATCCTTAATTAATTACTTTATTGATTAATTACTTTTTAATTAATTACACTTAGTAATTATCCTCAAATTAATCACATTCCTTAATTAATTAATCACTTTAATTACTTAACTAAAATAATTAAGTAATTAACTTTTTAATTACTTACATAAGTAATTTTCTTCTAATTACTTCCATTAATAATCTTGATTACTTTCTTAATTAATTACTTAACAAATAAGTAATTCCATTACTAAATAATCCTTAATTCATTAATTAATTATCTACTCCATAATTAATTAATCTCAACAATTATATTAATCAATTCCTTAGATTAATAACATCAAGTGATTACCCTTTTATCACTTTAACTAATTACCCCATGAGTAATTTTCCTATTGATTACTTCCATAAGTAATTTCATTCAATGATTAACCAATAATTACTTTATTAAGTAATTACTCTTAATTAATCCATAATTAAGTGATTATTTAAAAATTAAATAAACAATTAACTAATTATTTAAAATTAATTAAACAATTAATTAATTAACATTCTATATTTAAAAATCCTTAATTAATTATGAAACCATTATTCTTAATTAAACTTTACTTAAATCATATTTAAATTAAGTATTCTTAAATTCATATCAATACTAATTTAACCTTATTATCCTTATAAATAAATTATTTAAATTATTTTAAATCTCATTATTCAAAACAAATTATTAACTTGATTTACCAAAATCATAATAATAACCTTATTTGGAGATAAAGTATTTATAAATCATTTCCAAATTTATCAAATACTTAAAACTTGTTTATGCTTTAAATTTTTAAAACTCAGATATAATTTCCTTTTAAAATTTCAAAACCAAGTTACTGGGATAAAAGAACCCGAGTCATACCCCTAATAAACTCGAGCTAGCTTCGAGTCTCTCCCCCACGTATCTGCTTCGAGTCGCACGCGATGAAAACACGAACCCAAACCCGAGACATCTCCTTCTTCTCCAACGCAAACAATCCAGATACCCAAACGTGCATACGTGCACGTGCACGTCCACCCAACGCCACTCCGATCATCGCCGAAGCCTTCAGCAAGTCATCGATCACCTCTCCGACCAACACGATTGCCCAGATCGCCGGAAACGACCTCAATTCAAAATCGACCCAATCGATCAAAAACTGGAACCCACATCGATCAGAAAATCACCCATCGCCGACGTCTCCAACCTCGATGAACCACGCCGACCTGATCCAAGCTTCACCTCGTCCTCCTACAACGATCCCCCCCATCGCGAACGATTCCGGTTCCCTATCCATGTCGAAATCGCCTCGACAGTCAAGCCAAACAAAATACTAGTTAAACCCTAATTCGCCCTTCCCCGACCACCACAGTTATCTAAAAAATTTCTCACCATTTTTCCTGTGATCCATACTCCACTAAGAACCTCCAGACCAAACCCCATCACACTCGATCAAGCTGATCACCAGAAAAAGCATGAAACCCATTTTCTGGTCATCAATGAACTGCACTCTCAATACTATATTAAAAATTCTGATTTTCTGCTTAAAACTCATATTTTCCAATATTGATTCAAATTTAATACTTGAATCATCAATTTAAGAAGTTTGGTTTTCAACATGTTTTTTTTTAAATCTACTGTATTTTCTTGAGTCCAGAGTCTTTTCAAACTTATTATACTTGAACTTGTTTTTTAAATCTAGATGATGTTTAAACTAAACTATCTTGTTTGTAATCCAAAGTTTAATAGTAAACAGATAAAAAGATTTGGAATTTTTATCAAAATTCAACTCTGTAACATGAACAGAGGTACACTCTGATATCAGACATGCAAGTTTAAATACATTCGTATAAACATGTTTCAGGACTTAAACATATACACAATTTCAAACATACATGCAAAGCAACCATCAACGCAATAATTCATATGCAACAGATATTTGTTACTTAAGTTCTTAATTCAAATGTTTACTCACAGGAAAATAACAGAGAATAATGAACATTCATGTGCATAATCAAACTCTTATGTAAACATTCATTTATATCCAATCATTCAAGTAAACATTGCATATCATGTTATTATAATATTTATCAGACATATCAAACATATTAGCAGATTTTAAAACTGTTTTTAAAATTAGATTTACTCACCTTTTTTTTTAAAGAAGCAGAGGAGTTTTATTTCCAGGTTTTTATATTTTGAATTCTGGAAACTTGCATTTGATTTTCTTTGCTGTTGACATTTGAAATCCCTTGCATGCCTTCAATTTGATGTTGAAACTGAAGCCTTTGCATTTGAATTTAGTTTCCAGGTTGAAGATTGAAAAAAACTGATGTTGAAATGAATTTGAACTGAACTTGCATTTTGGTTTCTGCTTTGATTTATTTATTTCTTTGTTTCAGTTTTTGGAAAGATGAGGAGAGAAAAAGAAGATGGAGGAAGAAAAAGATTCGAACTGAAGAAAATGAAACCAGGTTTCTTCTACAACTACATTATTTATAAAATAAAATTTTAAGTAAAGAAAATGAATTGCCACTTGTTATATTACTAATTAGACAAATGTCCATGCAATTTTATTTAACTTACAAGTGTTAAAATCCTTGCATAATTATGTTTAAACCCTCTTTAATAAAAGTAATTATGTTTTATTAAAACCTTATTTACAAAAGTATTTATGTTATATTAATTATGTAAATATAGTTTTATATAAATTCATGTTTTATTTATTTATTTACAAACTATTTAGTTTAAGTATCTATATTTTATTATTTATGAAATGTGAATTTAATTTACTTATGTTATATTATTTATTTTTACAAACCTTCTAAATCCAAAAGATGTTTAAAAAGAAAGTTTATTCTAAACCATATATATATATTTAACCATTTTAGTTTAATACTTATTAAAAGAAAACAAGATAAAAATTAAAACCTTTATTAAATTTTAAACACTTTAAAGAATACAAAATAAAACTTTATTTAAACTATCATATTTAAAATAAACAATTATCTTATATTTTTAAAACAATTGAATTAATCTAAACTAACCTTTGAAAAATATTAATTTTAAAACAAAGCTTTAAATCACAATTCATACATATATAAATTATCAATAGATTAAATTACAATCAAAACAATCCAAATTATAACATATACATACATATATATTACAATTTGAAAATTCATCTTTAATTTAAAACAAAAGATATTTCCATTCACAATATATATCAAATATATATATTATAAATAGAATAAAATTTTATTAGCTTTGACAAACAAATCTTATCAATTTTAAATTATTAGAAAAGACCAAATTAAATATTGCCAGATTATATATTTATTAACCTTTTAAAAGATTAAATTACCAAATTAGTTTAAAATTATAAAGAAAATTATCAATCCAATTAAATTATCAATACTGGTTATTAAATTTATATTGCCCAAAATCCCGGGATATCACATATGTTATTCCAAATGATTTTATAGTCGGTAATTTCCTGAAGCTTGGTTCTAAATTCATTCCATACAGCATGAAAAGAAAATAGGCCTTTTTTTACTGTTTTTACAAAACCAGTAGTCTGTATTTTTGTCAGAATGAATGGGTACTTGCTTTATTTCCTCACTTATATTACCAAGATATGAGATGTTTTCAGGCCTCCAATTTTTTCCAGATATAATTTGCTCTACCTTGTGTTTGTGACCTCTTGAGTAAGATAAAGTTTCTTGTCCCAGCTTCTCCAATAAAGTTGAACCATTAATCCATGGTATGAACCATAAACTAGTAGATTTACCATCCACAATTCTTTTGTCAATTAGTTTTTGTGCATCTTTTCTATGGTATAGCATTTTTTTCCAAGTGCATGAGAAATTGTTATTAAAATTTGATTCCCAATCTATTATAAATCAAAACCTGTTCCTTATTATAATTCAACGTGTCCCTTATTATAATTCAAAACCTGTCCAGCTTTGTATATAAACATTTCATATACAAACTTCTATAACTTTTTTTTCTCTTTTATATAAACAGACGTTAAAATTTATACTTATATATACAGAACAAATAGGACTTATGCAATATACATCAATGCATCAATTTATATCTAAGAAGATAGTAGGCAAAGGTATTCAAATACACGGATTATAAACTTATACATTATTGTTTATATGCAACAGTAAGGTACTTAATAATATATATAAATATACATATACGCATACACTTTTTAAAGCAAAAGGGTAAAGAAAAGAAACAGGTAAAACATATACATGCAACTGATATACATATATACGAACAACTTAAAAAAAACTTTATATAAATATATATACATACTACCAAAGCACTTAGGATATCTACGATACCTAGTTGAGGTTGCACAGGCGGCACGGCCAAGGAGGGAGGGTATCAGGCTGAGGATTCTTCGGTTGAAGGTGGCGAATGGTTGGGTGATTGGGCACGGCTATGCTCGGGTTGTCGAGGCCAGAGGATGCGGTGGCAAGTGTGGATCTGGGTTCGAAGGGACAATCGATGTTTGTGGTGAGTGGAGCACGGCCAAGGCTTCAAGGCAGAGGAGGGTATGGTGATGAGGTCAGAGATCGTGGCATCGAGTAGTAGAGGTCGAGTTTGGGTTTGGCTGGTTGCTCGCATGAGAAGGGAAGGGAGGAAGGAGTCCTTGCGTGGGTTGAGGAAGAATACGGCAGGGTGAGCTGCTGTGTTCAGCTACAACTGTTCGGCCACTGATGGACGGTTTGCCAAGATGATAAACGTGGAAGTGGGAGAGACATGGAGAAGGTCACGGTTAAAGGAATATTGGAGATAGAGGGATATACGGTCACAGAGAAATTTTCAATGCAAGAAAAGATAAATGAAAGAAATGATTACAGAGCAAATATAAATATCAACGATTGGAATTTGGAATTGTAAAAGTCATTGAAACACAAAGTTGCATGCGTGAGTTGCTGGAAATAAATGCCAAATGGTCGTTGGTTTAATACATGGTAGGAATTGAATAGCCACAAGAAATCAAAAGGCACGAAACGTGCACCGATACGGTTACCGTTTCGTAAATTCCATCGCTTATCGAACAACAAAATACCGAATTGAATATACCGTAGAGATCAGCGCGACGAGACGATCAAAATGGTATACAGATATCAGTGGTATGATTGAATTATAAAAATTCGAATTTTCTACTAGCGGAAAATGCAGCAAAAACGCAGAAAAATAAGATCGACGGAGGTAAAGAAGTCCGAATTTTGAAAAACAAAAAATGACGTCTTAGTGAGAAGATGAATTAGAATTTTTCTATGTAAAAATATTCAGGTTTAGAAAACATTTTATTATCATCAATTTTAACTGATATAAATTGAAATAAAATTACACTAGAAAATAAACTTCCAAATTATCTGATGAAAATTTACTAGGTGCTATGATTAATTAGACGCATTCCAAATATCAAATTTTTATTTCAAAATTTTATCGTTTAAAATTCATAAAATTTAACTAATTACGTTATTAAAACAGTTAAAATTTACGGGTCGTTACAGTTATAATGTCTACCAAGCTTGTCATTTATTTAAAACTTTTGATTTACTACTAATGTATAATCCTTACCAACAAATCTGGTTTCAAATCCCCTAATTGCAAGACGGTTTCAGGCAGGCAGAATGAAGATGTGATACAGGTCAATGATGTAGTCCAACCCATCCACTCTACAACAAGAAAACCGTAAATTGCTCCGGTTCAAAGATTATATATGTTTGGTCATACCAAAAGTGAATCTAATTTTGAAAAATCAATTGAAAAAACTTACAAATTATAGGGATTTCTTGAAATCCTTGAGAGAAATAAATTCAATTCCAACACAAGATCAAAGTACCAAGTCGATAATATGTAAACCCAATTCGATGAAACCACCACGTATACCTAATGCCTCAAGTAATTACAAAGCATAATATAATTGAATCGATTTACCTTAGAAATTACGAAGCTCTAACGATGCAGTCATTCTCATGCGATGCCAAACTCGAGATATTGCGTTCGTACAGTGCGGCGGAGCAAAGTAGAAGCGACAAGGATGTAGAGCAGTGCGGAATGGTGCAAAGCGGAGCAGAGATCGACTGTGTGTGATCAGAGATGGTATTTCTGGGCGAAAGATTAGGTTTACTTTTTGGGGAATGAAATGTTATGGAGGTAACTGCTAAGGGATAGTGAAATGATGTAGAGAGTTAAAGTGGTGTACATAAAATATTTGGTCCTGGTGGAATATAATGATAGGTGATGTTAAATTATATTTTTCTACACAGAAGTTATTTTCAAAAAGTAGAGCATTCATTTAAAATGTACATATTTTAGGCAATATAAGAGATAATTTCTTTAAACATTTATTTAATGAATATAGTTTGCTGTGAATTTGGGAGTCAGATTGTTTTATACAATTTATTCTTTTATTGAAAATTATGAAATATAATATATACATATATATATATATATGTGTGTGTGTGTGTGTGTGTGTGTATGATTATTGCTACAGGTACTTGGAATTTAAATTTAGTTATAACAAAAAAAAAATTAAAACATCCAAGCTTAAATGTTTCGATGTTAATACCGTGGCTTGGAAAAAGCTAGTCTACGCAAAAGCTCTGATTGAAATCACTCCGGGAAAAGCTTGTCATCCAAGCTTAGAATTTGTATTGCTAAATGTCATGTGGTAGTTGATGATGTTCATTATAGTTCGAAACCGGATATATCCATGGCTTGCCTTTCCTTTGGTCACCTTTTGGATGTCTGCACTCGCTGGGATGTCGACTCCCCATTGCTTTTTTGAATAGGATCCTTTTCCTCGACCTACGGTTATGAAGTGGGTTCCTAAGCATAGGAAATGTGCTCCCATCCATTTATCCACAGTTTTCATTCCGCCTCTTGTTCAGGATGAGACTTTTCTTCCAAGTATTATTACCGATATTCATGCTTATGATACTATTTCTCCTTTTGTGAAAGTGATACTCGAAACTGATCTAGACATTTCTGGAGATCGTGCTTTGGAAATTCCAGCAGTAGTTCCTACTCCCAGCGATGATTTTTTCTAGGGTTTCGAAGAACAGGCTTGGGTTCATGAACCCTCTGAGATAAGACATGAGCCTAAGGTGGCAGTTTCTTTAAGTATGAGGGTGGAGATGGTGAAGTCAAGTGACTATATTATTTTGTTGAGAGTGATGGTCTGACTCTCTCCATTCTTTGTCATTTTGGTGAGTTGAATAGGATTGTCTTAGCTAATGACTCATGGGATAAGATATACTTATACTGCTCTGCATTAGTCGATTTTGTTCCTAAATTAGCTGCTCTTCTTTCAGGATTTTATCATGTATTTGGACCTGACTCTTCGAACGATAGTTCTGCTTCCTCCTTTTCGGGAGGGGGGTGGGGGGCTAGTTTTCGTTTGGTTTTAGTAGCTTTTGTATTCTTGACAAACTTCTGTGTTTTATTACTTTAGCTGTTCTAGAGCATGTGCTGAACATCTGTTTCAAATTTTTTAATAAATGTGGACAGCCAAATATAAATGCCAGCCAGCTTGCATAAAAATATTAAAATATAATTTCTATTAAAAAATTGCAACTAAAAATCAAAATTAGCTATGTATTTTAAATGAAGTTTTGTAATTACTTTTTAATTGTCATAGATTTGTGATGGAATAGGTAGTACATTATAATGATCTTATTTGTCACAACTTTTAGTTATGCTTTAAGTATCCACGATAGATATTTGACCGATTTACTATGGATTACCCACTTTGCATCATAAATACTATTTGGTGCCCTTTTTCATCATTTTAACATAAATTTTAGCTATGTTTCAAATATCCTCGATGTATACATATCTGATTTGTCACGGTTTTATTATGGATAGTTGTTAGTAAAAAAAAATAGTATTAGCCAATGACTTTTTTGTGTAAAAATAAAATAAAAAAACATCACAACTCTAAGGCAGATTTATCACAAATCAATTATGAATTTTTCCACTACTAAATCTGCATTATTATATTGAATTTATCATTAATCCGTGATCAAACCAAAGGTGTGTAGAATCTCCATTTGTAATAATTCTTCTAATATATTTTAAGCCTATCTCTTTGGCTTTTGAAATGGTTTTCCGAGTAATAGAAATATTATTATTAATTCTCATTATTTAAAAACTATCTTTGGAACAATAACTATTTCTAAGCCATGTAGACCACTGATTCTTTTTTGTTAAAGATTGCGATAAGAGTTTCATACATGTAGCCTGTTTTAGTTTTTAGATGTTTTTAAGGCATGTCCATCCTTCTTTTTTTGATCTGCATATTGTGACGACCCGCCATCCTACGACAAGGAAGACGCATCGTTTTGAAGAAAAGAAAGAGGTGAGAAAGTAGAAAAGAAGAGAAGAAAGAAAGAACAACAACAGAATCTCAACAGCGGAACGAATAATTTATATTAATAACAAAAGTATTACATCATATACAATGATTATCAGAGTTACACAGATTATACAACACATACTAGACAGTTATAAACATCTGTCTAGTTATTACAACTCAACACAAAACTCTATTCAGAGATTAACACAGCGGAACTACTATCTATATCTACAACGCCGAAGCCTCCTGCTCCATTGCTCCTCCAGATAACTCGTCAAAGCTAACCTGAATCCCTTGGCTACTCGTAAAAATTTGAGTACCCAAGAGTTTATAAAACAGAAATAAACACTTGGGTCAGACATGGGTCTGGTGTGAGTAACAGGTTAAACTTGTTTAACTTCAAAAACCATTTCGAAAGAAAAGGTATCACGTAAGACTCCCCACAAATAAACATGGGTAAGTTTTTACCTTACGCTAACCAAAACATTTGATAGGAAATTCGATTGTATTATAATAGGGTCTAGGGTTTTCAAGTAAAATACAGAAATAGCTGGAATGCTTACATCTCACGTTCCAACATAGTTGGGCACAACTAATACGTACGGCACTTATTGGATTTTGGATTCCATACAATGGCAGGGCTACCGGGGTACCGCCCGTCACAGTACGTGGCCTAGATCACCGTACCGAGGATCACTCCCAATCCCCTGCAACACAAGGCCGGAACATCCCTTACTGGATAATTCCCGCACAAGATATCCCAACAGTTGTTGCAATTCAACTGCCCACTCAATCGAATAATAAGAAGGGACCTCTAGACAGGGATAATCTTGTCCTACTTGGGTGCTACCCACTAACCTTGCTGCACCTCCCCTGTTTTAGCCATTCCCGGTTTGATGAGGCTTGAGGCTACGATTTACCTTTAAATCAGAACACACCACTTAGAATGCTCATCGTCCACCTGACGATGTTCTGAAAGCATTCAATCCATACAAGTTCGTTCCGGGTTCGAACGAAACCGAAGGCATTATCTCGTTACACTCGTATTGGAATCACCCTCAGAGTTAACGACCATAACCCTTGCACTCTGAATCTTCATCTCGAATCTGAAAGTACTATCTCCGTCAACTCATTACGGAATCACCCTCAGAGTTATATCGACAAAGAATAGCTCTTACACCTCGAGTCTTCACTTGCTCCATTTTGATTTCACGACCTAACGTAAATTTGGATCGATGTGGTATTCGGGTCTCCAGACCTGGAATCCCGGTATACGGAAACCCGATCCCGGTCTCATCGAAATCCAAAGCGTATCTTTTAAGGCCAAGTTGTTTTAAAAGTTAAAACAATTTAATTCTACTATCTATTAACACATAGATAGATAATTCACATATTCATAATAGATAATCAACATTATCGTTATAAGCAGATAATTCTTATCATCTTTACTATGCAACCAATGCATCCAAATCATACAGTATCAATTATCTCATATCTGAGATTTCAAACCATTCAAGGTACACAATATCATCCATTCATAAGCAATGATTTATTTATCACCATCTATAATTAATTTAAAATGAATTAAATTAATTATTTCATCTTTAATTAATTTAAAGTAAATTAATTTAATTACTACATCTATAAATCCTGCTTAAATCATTATTAATTAATTATCAATCAATTAATCAATCATCATCCAATTATTCAATTTAATTAATCATCCTTAATTAAGTATTTAATTCCATTCAAGTAATTAGTATTAAATTAATTATACAAATTAATTATTCTTAACCACTTATAGTAATTAACCTTTAATTACTTCTTTTATTAATTAACTATAATTAATTACATTACTCCTTAATTAATTACATTAATTAATCACTTCATTTATAATTATTACTTAATTAATCAATTCTTAATTACATCATAATTATATAAATTAATGATCCTTAATTACATTTTATCATTAATTACTTTATTTAAATTAATTACATTGAGTAATTAATCTTTAATTAAACCATAATTATTAATCACTATTGATTAATCACATTCAGTAATTAACTAACCTTAATTACTTCTTAAAATAAATTAATTATTCCTTAATTAATTTCTTAATTAATCCCTTGATTAATTTCCATTAAGTAATTAACTACCCTTAATTACTCCATTAATTACATCAGTAATTATCCATTAATTACTTTCATAAGTAATTATACTTCATTAAATTACATTAAGTAATTTATTCCTTTAAATACTTTCATTAAGTATTTATACTTAATTAAACAATTCCACAAATGATTAACCTTAATTAATTAATCTATTTAATTATCAAAATTAATCATATTGATTAATTACTTATTAAACCCAAGTTAATGATTTACATTAACTATTAACTATTCTTTAATTATTTTTCTTAAATAATTAAACTTTAATTATCCATTATTAATTCACAAATTAATTAATTCTAATTTACCAATAAATTAATCTCTAATTACTTAATTAATTAAGTATCTAACAATAACTTAATTAATCCTTAGTTACTTGATTCATTTATTCCTAACCATTAATTTATAATCTTAACTTATCAAATTAATGATCCTTAATTTCAAATTAATTAACCTTTAATTAATTTAATTAAATCTTAATTAATCAATTTAACCCTTAATTACTAATTTATAAATCCAAATTATAAATTAATTAAATTGATTAATTATCTTTTAATTACCTTACTAATTTATTTTATATCATTAAATCTTAATTATCTTTTAATTACCTTACTAATTTATTTTATATCATTAAATCTTAATTATCTTTAATTACCTTACTAATTTATTTTATATCATTAAATCTTAATTATCTTTAATTACCTTACTAATTTATTTTATAGGCTGAAAATTATTTAGTAAAATAAAAGAAAAGAAAATTGGAAATTAAATGACACTTGTCATGTAGTTTTATTTATTAGTCAACACATGTTAATTTAGGGTGTTAATATAATGACATTTGTCTTATAAGTATTTAATACATAACTTTATTTATTTTTAAAATGTGAATAAAAGCTTTTTACACTAGTTTACTATTTATAAATACTTACCTAATATGTATATGTATATAAATTACTTTAAAGAAAATGTAAATAACCAATATATATATAAATAAAATCTTATATCTATATTTTAAATCCAAAATATTTTAAAATATTTCTCTTTTGAATTTTTATTATAAATCCAAATTCATATTCAATTTAAATTTAAACTTAAGCTAAAATCTATTTTTTTAAACAATTAAACATTTATCTTATGTATTTAAAACTATATAGTTATTTATCAAATATCTTTGAAAAGCTAAATATTAAATTAAATCATAATTTCCAAATTACCAAATATTAGAAATTTGAAAACATAATTTCATTTGCTAAATTCAAACCAACTCATCTATTTATAATATATACAATTATACATATATATTATAAATAGAAAATATTCTATTAAACTTTTAAAAGATAAATCACTAATTAAATATTTATTTTAATTAGATTATTAAATTTATTCAATTTTATTAACAAAGATCATCAAATCAATTTAATTTCCAATGCAGATTATTAAATTGATACTGTCCAAATTCCCGGGATATCACATTCCTCCCCCCTTAAAATAATTTCGTCCCCGAAATTTAAACAAAGGTAATTTAATAATCTATTCAATATTTAACAAGCATATATTATCAACCATATGCTAACAACCATAGCAAACAATCATCCAATCAAACAATTCTAACTATCCAGACAAAATTCTGGTTAAAATTTTCCGAGTTTCCCCAAGTATATATATATACCGGAATACTCGCTTTACAAACAATCTAAACTACGAAGCTATAGAACTCCTACTCAACCAGATCTACACAACTAGACAGGATATCAGTCTATAGACGAGTCTGACTCAACAACCAAATCCTCCAGAACTGCTGATTCCAAAACTAGAGATAGATCAAACACTTATCCAAAATCAAGAATACAATCTCTACTCTTCAAACATCAGAAGACTAAACTTACTTCTCCTATCTGGAAAAGATAAAACAAAAGCACTTCCAAACTGCTCCCGCTGCACAACTCTAATCTGAAGTAGATAAGAATGCTGATGAAGAACACGAGCACAACTGGACAACACATCCCAGAAATATGGTTCAACGGATCCATAAAGAAAACTCAGATACTCCATCAAAACTTGAGCTGCTTCACCAAACTCTATCTCTAGGAACTATCCTTCAACTAGACTGAACCACCGGTACCACTCCTGGAATCCTGTTGATAAGAAAACTCATCTCCAGATGCGGACAACTTCTGACTTCCCTGAAGACATCTAGAAAACTCCGATAACCCAAGAGAATATTCAACTACCGCAAGTCACTTTTGCGATCAACCCAAACCAAACTCAAAGAAACTGCTCACTCTTTACCAATCAGAACAGCTTACGCTTATCTATCCAATTCATTGAAGAAATGGATTCCACTTTACTGCTTCTGAACTCCATTTCAGAAAAACTGCTCAGCCAGAAAACTTCCTGTTAACACACAAAATACTCCGAGCTGCACTGCTGCCACAGATGCCAAGGACTTCCCAACCAAAGCTCTTCGAGAAACTCGAACCTCAAACAACAGAAACACCATGCTGAACTCAGCCACAACACCGAAGTATACATACTCCTTAAACTTGTCCCAAAGAAAATATCTTCGAAAACATCCATAGTCACTGTGTCTCATCACACAGCTACTTCTTCCAGAAGTTTCCAAGATACATCACTTGCTTCTGCTTAACTGGTAGATCCAAACTCTACTCATCCAACTGCACTTCAAAGATTGACTCCGAACCTTAATCGTTTCCTTCGGAGATCAATGACATCCTTCACCACAGCAAAGCTCACTCGAGACGGTATTAGGTCTACAGTCTCATCAGATACACTTCCAACTCCAAACATTCAAACTCCAATCAATGGTAGTCGTGTTACACACAACCTACCTCATCTACCCTTATAACTTAATTTGGATAACCCGAACAGGTAACCCAAATAGGTAGAATTATATATATATATATATAGTTATATAAAAATTACAAATACGCTCTCTCAAGATAGACACCACTCCAGAGCCTAGGTATTCACTCAACCTAATGCTCTGATACCACTGTCACGACCCGCCATCCTACGACAAGGAAGACGCATCGTTTTGAAGAAAAGAAAGAGGTGAGAAAGTAGAAAAGAAGAGAAGAAAGAAAGAACAACAACAGAATCTCAACAGCGGAACGAATAATTTATATTAATAACAAAAGTATTACATCATATACAATGATTATCAGAGTTACACAGATTATACAACACATACTAGACAGTTATAAACATCTGTCTAGTTATTACAACTCAACACAAAACTCTATTCAGAGATTAACACAGCGGAACTACTATCTATATCTACAACGCCGAAGCCTCCTGCTCCATTGCTCCTCCAGATAACTCGTCAAAGCTAACCTGAATCCCTTGGCTACTCGTAAAAATTTGAGTACCCAAGAGTTTATAAAACAGAAATAAACACTTGGGTCAGACATGGGTCTGGTGTGAGTAACAGGTTAAACTTGTTTAACTTCAAAAACCATTTCGAAAGAAAAGGTATCACGTAAGACTCCCCACAAATAAACATGGGTAAGTTTTTACCTTACGCTAACCAAAACATTTGATAGGAAATTCGATTGTATTATAATAGGGTCTAGGGTTTTCAAGTAAAATACAGAAATAGCTGGAATGCTTACATCTCACGTTCCAACATAGTTGGGCACAACTAATACGTACGGCACTTATTGGATTTTGGATTCCATACAATGGCAGGGCTACCGGGGTACCGCCCGTCACAGTACGTGGCCTAGATCACCGTACCGAGGATCACTCCCAATCCCCTGCAACACAAGGCCGGAACATCCCTTACTGGATAATTCCCGCACAAGATATCCCAGCAGTTGTTGCAATTCAACTGCCCACTCAATCGAATAATAAGAAGGGACCTCTAGACAGGGATAATCTTGTCCTACTTGGGTGCTACCCACTAACCTTGCTGCACCTCCCCTGTTTTAGCCATTCCCGGTTTGATGAGGCTTGAGGCTACGATTACCTTTAATCAGGACACACCACTTAGAATGCTCATCGTCCACCTGACGATGTTCTGAAAGCATTCAATCCATACAAGTTCGTTCCGGGTTCGAACGAAACCGAAGGCATTATCTCGTTACACTCGTATTGGAATCACCCTCAGAGTTAACGACCATAACCCTTGCACTCTGAATCTTCATCTCGAATCTGAAAGTACTATCTCCGTCAACTCATTACGGAATCACCCTCAGAGTTATATCGACAAAGAATAGCTCTTACACCTCGAGTCTTCACTTGCTCCATTTTGATTTCACGACCTAACGTAAATTTGGATCGATGTGGTATTCGGGTCTCCAGACCTGGAATCCCGGTATACGGAAACCCGATCCCGGTCTCATCGAAATCCAAAGCGTATCTTTTAAGGCCAAGTTGTTTTAAAAGTTAAAACAATTTAATTCTACTATCTATTAACACATAGATAGATAATTCACATATTCATAATAGATAATCAACATTATCGTTATAAGCAGATAATTCTTATCATCTTTACTATGCAACCAATGCATCCAAATCATACAGTATCAATTATCTCATATCTGAGATTTCAAACCATTCAAGGTACACAATATCATCCATTCATAAGCAATGATTTATTTATCACCATCTATAATTAATTTAAAATGAATTAAATTAATTATTTCATCTTTAATTAATTTAAAGTAAATTAATTTAATTACTACATCTATAAATCCTGCTTAAATCATTATTAATTAACTATCAATCAATTAATCAATCATCATCCAATTATTCAATTTAATTAATCATCCTTAATTAAGTATTTAATTCCATTCAAGTAATTAGTATTAAATTAATTATACAAATTAATTATTCTTAACCACTTATAGTAATTAACCTTTAATTACTTCTTTTATTAATTAACTATAATTAATTACATTACTCCTTAATTAATTACATTAATTAATCACTTCATTTATAATTATTACTTAATTAATCAATTCTTAATTACATCATAATTATATAAATTAATGATCCTTAATTACATTTTATCATTAATTACTTTATTTAAATTAATTACATTGAGTAATTAATCTTTAATTAAACCATAATTATTAATCACTATTGATTAATCACATTCAGTAATTAACTAACCTTAATTACTTCTTAAAATAAATTAATTATTCCTTAATTAATTTCTTAATTAATCCCTTGATTAATTTCCATTAAGTAATTAACTACCCTTAATTACTCCATTAATTACATCAGTAATTATCCATTAATTACTTTCATAAGTAATTATACTTCATTAAATTACATTAAGTAATTTATTCCTTTAAATACTTTCATTAAGTATTTATACTTAATTAAACAATTCCACAAATGATTAACCTTAATTAATTAATCTATTTAATTATCAAAATTAATCATATTGATTAATTACTTATTAAACCCAAGTTAATGATTTACATTAACTATTAACTATTCTTTAATTATTTTTCTTAAATAATTAAACTTTAATTATCCATTATTAATTCACAAATTAATTAATTCTAATTTACCAATAAATTAATCTCTAATTACTTAATTAATTAAGTATCTAACAATAACTTAATTAATCCTTAGTTACTTGATTCATTTATTCCTAACCATTAATTTATAATCTTAACTTATCAAATTAATGATCCTTAATTTCAAATTAATTAACCTTTAATTAATTTAATTAAATCTTAATTAATCAATTTAACCCTTAATTACTAATTTATAAATCCAAATTATAAATTAATTAAATTGATTAATTATCTTTTAATTACCTTACTAATTTATTTTATATCATTAAATCTTAATTATCTTTTAATTACCTTACTAATTTATTTTATATCATTAAATCTTAATTATCTTTAATTACCTTACTAATTTATTTTATATCATTAAATCTTAATTATCTTTAATTACCTTACTAATTTATTTTATAGGCTGAAAATTATTTAGTAAAATAAAAGAAAAGAAAATTGGAAATTAAATGACACTTGTCATGTAGTTTTATTTATTAGTCAACACATGTTAATTTAGGGTGTTAATATAATGACATTTGTCTTATAAGTATTTAATACATAACTTTATTTATTTTTAAAATGTGAATAAAAGCTTTTTACACTAGTTTACTATTTATAAATACTTACCTAATATGTATATGTATATAAATTACTTTAAAGAAAATGTAAATAACCAATATATATATAAATAAAATCTTATATCTATATTTTAAATCCAAAATATTTTAAAATATTTCTCTTTTGAATTTTTATTATAAATCCAAATTCATATTCAATTTAAATTTAAACTTAAGCTAAAATCTATTTTTTTAAACAATTAAACATTTATCTTATGTATTTAAAACTATATAGTTATTTATCAAATATCTTTGAAAAGCTAAATATTAAATTAAATCATAATTTCCAAATTACCAAATATTAGAAATTTGAAAACATAATTTCATTTGCTAAATTCAAACCAACTCATCTATTTATAATATATACAATTATACATATATATTATAAATAGAAAATATTCTATTAAACTTTTAAAAGATAAATCACTAATTAAATATTTATTTTAATTAGATTATTAAATTTATTCAATTTTATTAACAAAGATCATCAAATCAATTTAATTTCCAATGCAGATTATTAAATTGATACTGTCCAAATTCCCGGGATATCACACATATTATGTCTCATGTAACATTATGTTGTCTGCTTCCCCAAAAGAAATGTGTACATATTTTGTTTATCTTCCTAATTGGTTCTACTGGAATTTAGGAGATCATCAGCTAATATAATATCATAGGGGAAATAAAATAATGTGTTAAATCAGCACTTTCTGCAAGTGATAATAAATTACTATCCCAATTCTCCATTTTACTTTGATTCTATATGCTAATTTATTGCAATCATTATAGTGTAAATAATTGGAAAATAATGTTACCCCAAGATATTTAGTTGACAAAGAGTCTTCCCCTGCCCTTAATATATTTTTGATTAAATTTCCATTTCTATATCCATTACTGAAATATACCTTTGATTTATTCTGATTTATGCTTAGACTAGCTTTTACCTCTATATCTTTAAAATTTTCAAATAAATTAGATACACTCTTGTCATCTGCTGTAACGATCAGCCTTTCTTACACCTAGAGACGACACTTAATACTTCCACGGTATTCGTGTGCAGATCATTCAAGTGTCCGAAAGTTAGATCATTAGGGGAAAAGAAGAAGATAGTAGATAAGAAGAAACTAAACAGTCACATAATCTCACAATGCAACATGATAACATATACTAATTAACATAATACTTTACAAAGTCATTTCAAAAATGATACATTAGAGTCATACTAATACAATTCTACCCTAGACAGTTATAACTGCATATCCCTACATATCAGATATACGATACATCTAATATAGTGGAAACAAGAAAATAACTAACTATTGATGAAGCCTCTTACTCCAAGCTCCTTCAAAATGCATCCGTAGGAAACCTGAACTACTTGGCTGCCCGTAAAAATTTGAGCACCCAAAAGTTTTTGGGAAAGAAAATAAAACTCCTACTCAAACATGAGTCTGGTGTGAGTAAACTCAAACAACTTAATTATTTCTTTTAAAAAACTTTTAAAATAAAGTGTATCTCGTAAGACCACGCCGCACATAAACACGGACGGGTTTTTACCTTACGTTAACCAAAACACTTTTAGAGAAAACCCAATGATGTTACAATAATGTCTAACGGTTCAAGTAAAATATGAATATAGCTGAAATGCTTGCATCTCACATTTCAACATAGTTGGGTACATCTAAAACGTAAAGGCATGTATTGGAGAATGGATTCCATACTACGACAAGGTAAGGAACTACCTTTCGATGGTACATCTCTAGATAAAACTCATTAGGGTTTGACAAGAACATCTTGTACCCCTGCCACACAGGACTGGCCTACCACTTGATTAGTAGTACCAAATAAGATCACTCCACTTTGGGCACGGAAGGCATACATGAGTAGATAGTAATCGATCTTGATTTTAGATGACCATACCCTAATTGGGGCGACCTACATGGCCATGCTGCATGCTTGATTTTTTTCACTTCCCAATTGATGAGGCTTGAGGCTATGTTTTACCTTTATATAGCACTTCCTACTTGGAATGCTAACACTGCCCTCCAGGCAACAATGCAATGCCAGCATTCATCCATACAAGTTCGTTCTGGGACTAAACGAAACCGAAGACACTACCTCCACTACACCCTTTTGCAATCACCTTCAGGGTTAGTAGAAAATAGCCCTTTCACTTCAAAACTCCATCTTCGATTCCATAGTCTTCAAGATGTCTTCACTTTGAAACGCTTGAGTTGGATCGAAGTGGTTTTCGGATAATATATCTTATCCTAGTTTCTTCGAAACAACTTCCGATAATTTTCAGTAAACTCAAAACCGATTTTTCAAGAAATAAACAGACAATATAAGAGCGGAGATCGCCTCCTAACCATTAGTGGATGGATTTCTTTTATCGTTTATCCTAGATGAACGAAAAGAAATTTGTACGCACAGTACATCATCATTGGGGATGACTATGCTATATAACTCACGTGTTTCTCCTAGATATTTCCATAGTTATGTTTTGATCTAGGTTTGATACTCGATTATTTAACTATCAAATAAACAATCATTCAAACTTCGATTTAATTCCATATGGGATCCACTAGCCTTTATTAATTTAATCTTTAGTCAATAAAATCACTTTATAAACATTCGATCAAAAGATCTTTACAAAACACTATTCCCAAACCCCTTACATCCCTTTTATACTTAGGAAGACATTTATATACTTATCTCAAAGGTATAAGTATATTATCAAAAAAATTGGAAAATTTCTCCTTTTAAATTTCTTTTTGAAAACATTACTTTCCATAAACCGATCCACTTATCCTTTATAAAAGTTCTCTTTTAAAAGCCCCATTCACATTTAAATACCTTTATAATTTTCCAAAATTAATTTATAAAACAATTTTATAAGTCTACAAGTCAATTTACAAAACCTCTAAAATCATTTATAAAACACTTCCGTATTTAAAACTCCTTTAATAAATCTTGTTTAAGAAAAATCCTTTACAAAATATCTTTTGCAACTCATCCTTTTAAATCACTTTAAATAAAACTTTTACTTTGTAAAACCCATTTTTATAAACAAGTTATTATTTATAATATCTTTATAATATAATAATAATATGACCTGAAAAATCATTTATAAATCTTAACCCAAATTGATTAAAGAACTAAAATTAATTCAAAACCATACTTTATAATTTCAAAATGAGACTTAGCAATCTCAATGGTAGTATTTTAAGTTACCATTTAACATCAGTTTCACTTTCAAGTCACTTAACCATTTATTTACATAAGTCAACATATATGTAAATGCAATTCATATCCAAATCAGGGAATAACATGTCAATACAACTCAACTAGCACATACATGTCCAAATATCATAATCGTGGAATGGTGATTTATCCTGCTAAGTAGATGTCCAAACAATTCACTGCTTATAACAAAATGAGAATTTATTCTACTAAATATATGTCTACACAATAAACAATTACATTATAGTAGAACGGGGATTTATTCTACTATTAGATGTCCAAATAATTAAACAATCAACTTATAGAAGAACGAGAATTTTATTCTACTAACACATGTCCACACAATCAAACCATTTACATAACTCATTCACAATTGTTTGTCTACTTAATGGTATCGACATTTGAATCCCTTGTGTTCAAAACCATCTTTGAAAAATTAGTACCTTAAAAACAATTTGATTCTTGGAAAACAAGGATTAAAACTTAAAACTCCCTTTTAAAATAATTAGTTACAAGTTACACCCTTTATTAAACCATAATTAATCTTTATTAATTCTTAACTTAATTTAGTTATAAATTAAGAAATAGTTAAGCTGAAATAAATAATTAAACAATAATTAACCATTACATAAATAATTAAACCCTAACTAATCCTTTATTAATTATTAAATTATAATTTAAACGTCCATTAATAATTAAATATTAACTAATCTCAAATACTTAATGAAATAATCTTTAATTAAAACTTAAATAATAAATTAAACCTTTAACAAATAATTATTATAAATTAAAGCCTTAATTAATTTATCATTAAAAATAGTTAAACACCTCATTAATTGAATAAATAATAAATAACCCTATATTTAAAGAATAATTTATTAAAAGTAAATTATATGCTTAACTCATAATTAATTAAAAATTAATCTTACTTAATTAATAATTAATTAAAATATAATCTTACCTTTAAAACATAATAATCGGTACTAATCTTTACTTAATGAAAATTAATAAAGCTTGTTTAATCTAAATTAATTATTAATTGCTAAACTTAGTTAATTAGTAATTAATTAAAAAAAAACTTAATTAACATTCTAATACATTTTTATTAAGTTTATAAAACACTTTAAAATCATTTTTAAGTATAGAAACCAAATTACCAAAAATTGGATTTTTAAACAAAACCACACCCATGGGACTATCACTACGGATGCCTTAACTAAAAATGTTTTCTATGTTTTCTTTAAAAACTGTATCATTTTGAAAGCTTGCTTACTTTTATAAAACATAAATAAGTATTTGGTAAAGTTAAACAAAGTTTAAATTTAAAAATGATTTCAAAAATTTTAAACTTTATAAAAGTTAAGTAAACACACTTAGAAAGAAAGGAATTTCTGCACTGCTTGTTCACAACTTAATGCTAACTTCTTAGCACATACACAAACCAATATTATGCATTGACATGTCATACACAAGCCATATAAGAGATTACAATTTTCCATTTACTTACTCTTTTTAAACTTAGACTTTTAAGTCAAACTAGACATCACATCCAAACATATATGTATACATATAAGCAACATCAAACCCAAGTACAAATGTACACTTATATCTCAACATAAATCTCACCCAAACAAGCATCATACTTGGCAATCAAGTAGCATAAAAACTAATGTTAAAACTTTTAAACATAAATCAAAATTTTACTCCCCAAAGTTTAGAAAACTTTTTAAAAACTTGAAATAACTTTGCAAACTTGACTTAGGACCCTTGCATCTTAAAATAGGCTCAGTCTAGGGCATGCATGGCTCGGCCATGTTAAGAACAAAGATGTGTGGGCCCAAAATTTTGTCATATTCTCTTGGATTTTTGGCCATGTTACTCTCGGAATTTTGAAAAGTTCTCAAAAGAAAAGTTTTTGGAAATTCTTTTCTGTACAATTAATACAATAATCACTCAATTTTGATTTCTTTTCAGGAAAACATGATCAAAAGAAGGAGTGGTATTTTCGGACTAGAAAATCTGAGTCCAAAAATGGGTCTGAAAGAAATGAATTTTTGACATAGATAAGTTCAAAATTTGAAGTAGTACAAATGGAAGTTGTAGCTACTGGAATTATACATGGCATAAAAAAACAATTTCTACATTTGAATCAGAGAAGAGCAAGATATGATAGAAAGAAGAGGCGGAAAAGTTGAAGAAGTCTAGGCTATTTATAAGCAATAGAAAAGGTAAATTACTAAACTACCCGTTGTCCTTTGTCCTCCACTCATCCTTTTCCACCCCACCTAACCTTGTCCCCCTCCTACACTTCATGTTCCAACATGTTAAAACATATTTTGTACTTAATTGTACTTATGTCCCTCTATGATATGACATTTTTATTTTATTTTTCTAACTTATTTAACTTAAGTATATTTATTTTTATACTTATCAAATTTTAAACCTTATTTTAACTTATCTAGAATGTAGAAAACATTTAAATGTTGTTTTCAAATATAAATAAGAGTCATAACATTTCAAACAACTTTTATATGACGAAACGTTGAAAATTCGAAAAACAGTTTTCGGTCACATTTTCTGTTTTTCATCGAACTATATATTTTTGTAAACAAATTTTAAAAACTATTCCACCATCATTATTTGTCATTTAAAAGAGTTTTTTTTTATCATAAAACTTATTATTTGAATATTTAAAATTAATTAAATATTCACAAATCAATGCAGCGAAATTCTGGGTCGTTGCATCTACTTTGCAAAAAGTCATCAAATCATCAACATATAAGAGATATGAAATAGCAGGGGAGATTTTGTTTATGGGAAATATCAATTTATCATTAATATATTATTCCATATGTAATGACAAATATTTGATAGCTATACAAAAAAGATACGGGAAAAGTGGATCTCCCTATCTGATTACATAGTTACTCTCAAAGAAGCCCTTTGCAACACCTTGTATAAGAATGGAATATGAAGAAGATGTAATGCATTCTTTTATCAAACTTATTAGTTCAATAGGGAAGCCCGTCGTCTCAAACCTGTGAAAAATAAAGTATCTATTAGCACAGTCATATATTTTGTAAATACACCTTTACACACATTTTTGTTGTTTCCTTCCATTTGGAACTTCTAAGTAGTTCATGTGCCATAAATATGCTTTCTCATATATATGTGTGTGTGTGTGTCTATATATATGTGTGTGTGTGTGTGTGTGTGTGTGTGTGTGTATGTATTGTTAAATTATAATATCATACATATAATACATGTGTGTGTATAACAACCTCTTTAAATTTCAAAATACAATTGGATTTATCAATCAAAAGTTATGTCCATTTTACTCTCAGGTATTAACTCAGAAATTTTTTATATGACTGTGCTATAACATTAGTTTCAAACTCAATTTCAACAAATTTAACAGCATAGTTTCGAAATATGATTAAATGAAAACTTGTAGCTAATTGAAAGAAATTTCTACCACAAAAAGATTGAGTCAATTTGGATTATTCTACCATATATTATCATTGTTATACTGCAGCGACTTTTTTTTCATCAAATTTCCAGCAAACAATAACACAATAATCACATAAGTTTTCAACAATTTTGCATACAATTAAATCAACAATCATTCAAACAATAATGTGCAGCAAACAAAGATTTAAAAATAAGTATGTGAGTGATTAACTCACCTCTATCCCTTAATTCAACAATCGAGATTATCACTTCTGCCTAAATTTCCAAACTAGCAAACCCTAAACAAAAATCAATCCAAAATATACCCAAAAGCCCTAATTTAGTTTACTGTAAATTGGGGTAACCTCTTTTTTTTCAAATACACCTTTACACACATTTCTGTTGGACACTTCTAAGTAGTTCATGTGCTATCAATATGCTTTCTTATATATATATATATATATATTTGTGTATATATATGTATATTTGTGTATATATATATGCATATGTATGTATATGTACATATATGTATATGTAAATATATGTATGTATGTATGTATTGTTAAATTATAGTATTATACATATAATACATGTGTGTGTATAACAGCCTCTTTAAATTTCAAAATACACAGCCGCCCATTCTCAAAAACTACAAATATTCAATTTCCTAAAAGTTCAAATATTTAAACTTTCTAAAACTACAAATATTTTCTTTGAAAATAAATTCTAAATATAAAAAAATAATTTTGGTGATAGAAACATGCGATTACGTTCAGATTTGATTTTTGAAAAAACGTTTATCGGAAATAATTTTAGATGCGAGTATGCCATTCATCCGGCCCTGGTCTTTTTAACAACCAAACGTTATTTTACACACCGGTTAGTTCTTTTAAATTTCAAGAACAAGTCATACTTCATATCAAAATATCAGATTGGCTTCAAAATCATTTCGAATTCAAAATAGGTCATACTGTAACGACCCTGAATTTTGAACAAATTAAATTGAGAATATTTAATTAATTTTAAATATTTGAACGATGATTTAATTTGAATCCCGAATATAACTTTGAATTTGACGATTAAATTTTAAAATTTAATCTATTGAATGCTGAATAAAATTTAAATCTTCAATTTAAAGCTAAAGAAAAATATTTCAAACGCTTGAAAAATTTATATTGATAACACTGAAGATAATAGAAGCTTCAGAATTGGAGTTTACATTTATTTGTTCAGTTTTGAAATTATATCGTTCGAATCGAATTTAAAAATAGCCGTCCGAGGCACAGTCTCGGAATTCGACGAAACCAGTTCCACTGGGTCCGTAATATTGAATTATTATTGGATTTCAACTTTCGTATTTATCGGAGTTGATACGTGAGCATACGGTGAGCAAACGCGTTGAGATTTAATCAAATTCAAATTGAATTTTAAATTTTAAAAATTTGTCAACATCAGCCACCCTAAGTTTTCTAAGCAGACCTACCCTCTGCAATGTCGCGTACCCTTGTCTCCCCCGTTCATTACAAATCCCACGAGAACATTTCAGTTCAAATGAACAACAACAAAAATCAATGGCCGCTCGTCCTTAAACTTCAAAAAAAACCTTCATCGTTCGTTCGTTCAAACAAAAATGCCGAGCTCTCTCGTTCAAAAGAAAATTTCTTGTTCGAACAACAAATAATGGTCGCGCTTTCTCCCCAAAATTTCGTTCTCCCTCTGTTCGATTTTGAAATCGAACGCACTAAAAAAAAAACGAAACAAAAGGGGGAAATCATCTCGTTCGATTTCAAATAAAATCAAAGTCGCTCTGCTCGAGTTCGAAGAGAGGCGCTCACAGGATCTAGGGCAGTGGCTTCGCGTTGGCATTGGCGCTCGAGATGTCGCGTGGTGATGATCGAGATTCGTGGAGGCAGCGGCATCGAAGAGTTTCGCGAAGTTCGGGGTGCTCGCGAGCTCATATGGAGGCGCTCATCGCGGCGCATCGCGAACCACACTCGCGTGAAGGCTGGGGTAGGGGTTTCGCGTGAGCACGTGAGCGGATGGTCAGTGCGATCGAAACTCTGGGTTCGTCGACAATGGTGGTTGGGGGATTTCTGATCGCGAGGCTGGGGCTGTTGATGGGAAGCGTGCCGTGTTGGCGTTCGATCGGAGATGGCAGTGGCAGTGAGGAACGAACGGAGTTGCGATGGCAACTCTGGCAAATCGCGAGCAGTGGTGAGGCTAGGGTTCGTCTGGATTTTTGATCTGGGTTCGATTTTCACAGTAAGATATTTTCTTCATTTGATTTATTCACATATAGAAAAAAAATGTGAACCCAGTATTTAAATTTAGTTTTAAAATTTAATTCTACTTAGGTAAAATTGTTAAAAGTAATCTGTTTAAAATTTATAGAAATTCAGTTTAAATTTAATTTATTTAGGTGAAAGGAAAATTTGTTGGAATAAAATAATTTGTTAGAATAAATTTTGTTAAAGGAAAATAAATTTTGAATTTAAATTTTCTTATGAAATCAATTTATTAAAAGGAAATAGTAATGAAGTGTTCAGTATATTTAAATAGTTAATAGGGAATTTGTTTAAAATAAATCATCGATAATTTAATTTGTTAAATTAAATATAGAAGTTATAAAAAGAAATTGGTTTAAAATTAAATCATTGGCTAGTTAAATTTATAAATGAAAAATTTAATCATTCGATTACTTCGAATATTAATGAAATCGTAAATTGTTATACAAGGTCTATAAAACGAGAAATCAAAGCGGAAAATGGAAATGGACTGCAAATTAAAAAGCTAAGGTGAGATCTCCTCACTCAGATTTATATTTGGATTGCAGTTATCGATTTGATTTGTTTGAATGTGCTATTAGATATGATAGGATATATCTATATATATAGCAATATATACATATTGGCATATGTATATATTGGATTGATGATTTCCCGCCTCGTATAGCGGATGAGACCCTATTGCGCCGTTAGTAAGCGGATTTATAAAAACCTATATACCACGATAATTCCGTACTGGAGCGGAATTGGTATTGTGCTAACATCTTTGGATGCAGGGAAACAGGTTGGAGGGATCCAACTGGACCCCTCACATTGATTGAATTTATTTATACTGTGATATGAATCTGTGAATGATTATAGCGATGCTATTAATCATATTGATATCTGGAAATTGTTTGAAAGCTAAAATTTAGCTGAAAGGATGTTTTGACATCATTGGATTCCAAAGATAAACGAAATTGAATTTTTGAAATTTCTAAGTGAATCAATTTTTGAAATTGAAGAAATGTTGAAGAAAGGAATTTTTAAAGTATAAAAAGTAAATTTTTATAATCGTATTGAATAAATTCCAGAATCAAGTGAAAATGTTAAATAAATGGATTTCGTAAAGTAGTGATTATAAATTGAAGAAATTAATTTAAAATTTGGATTTTTAAATAGATTGAAAGAAAACGATTGAAATTTATTTTCTTAAAAAGGAATTTATTTAAAAGAAGATAAGTTGGAAATTCAGTTTGAAATTTAATTGGTAAATTGAAATAAGTTGTGAAATCAATGTAAAATGATTTCAATTTGAAGAATCCATTTTAAAACAGAATATTGAATAATTTGAGAAAAATAAGGAATTTATTTAGTAGTGATAAATAAAATTAGAAATCAATCTGTAATTGATTTAATATTGGAAATGAATTTTTGAGAAATTAGTATGGGATCTTTTATTTAACGTTGAAAATAAATTCAGAAATCAATATTGAAATTGAATTGATATTGAAGTTTTTATAAATAGAATTGAAATTTATAAAAGTTGTTATAAACCCAAAGTCACTTATTTTAATAAGTTAAATATAGAAGTTGATAAAAGGAGGTTTATAAGTCGAAGTTGTTATTAAAAAGAGAAATAGAATTTATAAACGTGCTTATAAATTCGAAATAGATTGAATGTGATAAATTTAATATAGAAGATTATTTAAGAAGATATATTCACGATTTTGGACAGTGAATATATTGTTAAGTAAAATGGATTCATTTTTGAAGAAGTAATATTTTAAAAATGAAGTTAAACATTTTAAAGGTGTTTTAAAATGTGTTATGAATCGAAAGCATAGATTTCAACACTTGTTGTTGAAATAGACGTTTTCGAGAAATAAGGAAATGATGGACTATAATACTGTTGTTATAGTAAATGATTTCCCAAAGGAAATGTTTTTGATGTAGTATTGGGATTTATATATCTATCTAAATTTCGAATCCCTATACTAGTGATTTTGAGTCGTCGTAACGATGTTTTACGTAACATTCGTTTTTGATTCAAATAGATGTTAGAATAAATGATTTCCTTAAAGAATGAATGTATACTTAATTTGATTTAAGTATATCGAATATTTTCCAAGTATTGAAAATAAATGATTGTGAAATACTTATTATTTAATAAGTATGGAAATGCTTTTCCAATATGAAATGAACTGTTTTGAGATTTTATCTTCTTAAAAGATAAAATGAAATCGAATATTTGAAATCGATTTGGGAATCGTATATCAGTAGATATTTTTGAAAATATAAATTCACTATGGAATTTATAAAAGAAATGATTACGTGTGGAAATTTTATATCTAGTAAAAGATATTTTTGAAGAATAAATAATTTGGAAAATTATTTGGAATCTGATGATGTTGCGCATCTTTATTGATAGTTAAATAACCGACTATCGATAATTACCTTTAGATAGGTATTTGTTGTGAATTGGATGAATTTGAATGCCACACTTATTTTAAATAAGCGCTCACTATTCGGGTTAACCGGGAAAGGACCATGGGGTCGTATAACCCATTCTGAATATGTGATACGTCGTTATGAATTGCATTCGAAGACCGGTGTTGAAGACCGGATATTTTTGAAAACGGAAGGATTACCGTCGAGTTACTCTACATCGGCTGATCTCCGGTTTAGAGGTTTTATCACCCTTAGTGACGGGAAGTCCTGACGTGATTAGAAAATTATCCGGAAATGCAAGGGCTTCGTGAGAAGTGCCTTCGGTTATGTTCGATCCCGGAACAGACTTGTATGGATTGTGTGTCTGACGTTACAATTTGAGATATAAAGCTGATTTCTTTCAAATACATTTCTGTTGGTGGCGGAGAATTTATTCTCTTAGCTTAACACCCTTCTCTGAGACGTACGAGCTCAGAGGTTATGTAGTTGAAATTTATCAGCGATATATCCCAATTTGGTAACGTGGCATACTGAGTGTTGCTGTGAAATGATCAGTGTTTGATCATTTGTGATATGATCATTTGTGTGATCTTATATCTTTGTGATCATAGGTTGATCATTTTGTTTGACCCGAAGCAGGGCTTTTTGAGGAAGCGTAGCTTTGTGGACGAAACTTCGTCGAGCCTCACACCCCGGAAATGGTCGAAACAGGAAGAATGCGGCAAGGTTCTAGGGAGTAGCGCCCCTTAGTGTATGTCATTCCTTCTGGATAAAGGTGGTATCATGGTATGGAGCCCAGATACTTAACCTCTGTGGTTGCTGCACAGTTATTATTACTTTGTGGTTTGTTGGAAATCGGGGATCCTCGGGAAGATCGGTGACGATCGGGGGATGGCATACGCGTGTCAGTAGTTACCTATTTTTGCAGAGGTAACCCGGCCTTGTGTTGGAAGAGATCCGGTTAGGTTCTCGGGTCGTCTATTCCAGGGACGTACCCATCGTGGATAGGAAGTTCCTTAGCCTGGCCATTTGTTGGAAATCCAAAGAAACAATACGTGATTTGTACGGTTTTAGTTGTAGAACCTATCATTCACTTATGGTGGTCACCACTGTTTGGATGGTAGCTATAGTAGGCATAAGTGCGGAATGCCTATGCTGGCTAAGATTAATATTATACTTTCGAAATGTTTTCTACACTATGCACTAATAATAATATCAAAAATGATTTGATTTTGCGTATCAAGCATCTTTGACTATCATAAGAA
The DNA here is from genome assembly GCA_030737815.1 of Allium fistulosum. Classification (NCBI taxonomy): domain Eukaryota; kingdom Viridiplantae; phylum Streptophyta; class Magnoliopsida; order Asparagales; family Amaryllidaceae; genus Allium; species Allium fistulosum. Next base: position 1,182,046,361 of record CM060904.1, on the reverse strand, counting down.
GAAATCTCCTCCAATTCTGCGTTTGCATTGTGTGTGTGGTGGGAGGTCTTATGGTAGTTTCATTTTCCAAAAGCATTGCGAATTGACTTTAAAAATTATTTTGTTGTTATAAAGAATAACTGTTTTACGATCTCACACCAGTCACCATGACTGACTCGGAGTTTATTGTTCCCTTCTAAACTCTGGGTGCCCACCAATTTCCACACGGGCAGCCTAGAGTTATATTATCAGGATATTCTGGATATTCTGGAGCTTGGAGATAAGCTGGATGACGAGACGTAGTATTTGTATTTGATAGTATTTATTCCGCTGTGTATTCTGTATGAGGACAAGTTATATAACTGTCCATTGTTGTACTGAGTTGTATATTGACTCTGATGATTGATGTATGTATAAACTGATATAGTTCTTTGTTTTAAAAGACTAGTGATTATCTATTATATATTGTTCCGCTGCGATTTGTGAGATTCTGATATTGTTTTCTGTTCTGATGTGTTTCTGTTCTTCTTCTTCTTTCTTTCTTCTCTTTTTCTTCTACCTTTTCTTCTATTTCTTTTTCTTAAAACCCCTCACTATTGGAGTTTCCGGCATTCGATTTCTCGGCAGTCGATAAAGGGAGTATCGAGGTCGAATTTTCGAAAGTCGAAAATCCCGTTCGTGACAAAGTGGTATCAGAGCATATGGTTAAGCGACAACCCTGCTCTGTTGGGTGTTACTCATTAGAGATAGAGTCAGTAGTACTCTAGAATGAGTTGAGTGTAATAATAGATATGAGCGCGTATTTGTTATTTGAATATGAAATTGTTTTGTATTGTGTTGACTTATCGGTTGATTGTTTATGGATTCTGGTCGGTGCAGTCTAGCTAACTGTAATCGATAGGGGTTTCTAAACTCTAAACAAGATAAACTGACACAGTATTGTTTTAAATAGGGTAAATGAGATAATTTTGCCCAAAATTATTTTTGTATATAAAGGAAATGATTTTCTATAAATTATCATAGTACATGGATGTTTGTTTGTCAGGAAATAATAACATTGAAATATTATCATTGTTATATGAAATTGGATAAGAAATTGAAATCGTAACTCCAAAGATTAAGAAATTAATCCATATACAAATGAAATTAAAGAATGTAAATTATAAATGTGATTTGTAATTTAAAACGGAATTCCAGAGAAGTATTTGGAAATGTTTTGAAAAGAATTTGAAAATTTTGGAGATTTGGAAATTTAAATTTCTTTTCGATTTGAAAATGAGTTTCAAAGGTTTTGAAAAGTATTTTGGAGAGTTGAAAGCTCTAAACTCTTTTCGGACGCTGGAAAATAATTCCGATGATGACCATGGCATCACCGGTGTTCATTTTCGGGTTTCCAAAAGAGGAATTGCTACCGATTGTTTTAAATGAAAGTTGTTTGGAAAATTTGGATTTTGTTTTAGAAAATTCAAATGGAATTTGAATTGTTTTCAAAATGGTTTTGAAAGGTTGAAAGGACTCTGGAATACTGTATAAGAATATTTATGGAATATGATTGAATTTATAACTTATACAAATAGAAATTGTTAATGTAAATTATGTAATTGTGATTGGAATTAAAGTTCATTAACAAATGAAATATATAAATGTGAATTGAAAGTATAAGGAAATAAATTCATATATGAACGAAAACTATGAATACGAATTGTAAATATGATTCATAAATGAAAATAGAATTCCAAAAAAGATAATTGAAAATAAAATTCCTTAATAAAATGGAATTGTGAAGGTGAATGTATAAATGATTGTATAAATCAAGATGTAAATAAGTTGTTAACTTATAGAATATTTGAAATCTGATTGGAATGAGATTCAAATTGAAGACGAATGAATTAGTAATTGGAACTAATTTAAGATAGTGCAGTTGTAAATGACAGATAATTGATAAAATTCAATATTTCAGAATTGAAAGTAAATTGAATCCAAATTAGATTGGAATTGTGAATTGAACTTAAATGAAATTTGAAATGTGAAATTGAATGGATATGAATATGTATAACTTCAACAGTGAAGTAAAAATGATATAAGTAGTTTATATTGAAAATTTTGTAAGACAATGTGCAAAATGGTTTGAAGGTGTAACTAGATATAATGGCTAGTAGGATATACAGGTATAAAGGGATTGGAAAATTTGATTTCACAGATAATTTGAATTGCTCGACAAAAGGTACGTATTTGAATTATAATATGAGTTTTTGATGATTTCTTGTCTAGCCGCTTGGCTTTTTCTTTTTCTTTTTGAAATCTGAGAGTCCGTAGGGACGTTTTGTAGTCGTACCGTATTAGCCGCGCAAAGGAGACGCTGGCGAAAGTTTTCGAAAATTTAGGGTGTTAGAAAATTTTTGAGAAAATTTTGAAGGTTTAAATTTGAATTTAAATTTGAGTTATGAAGTAAAACGATATTGTTTGAAAACTATGAAAGGTTTAGAAAGATAGTTGAATGATAACGGATCTTTAGTAGAAAGATTTGTTTTGATGAATGGATAAAACTATTGAATTTGAGAAAAATAGTAGACGAGTTAAGGACTTTTTTTCCCTAACTTGTAATTTCGAGGACGAAATTCTTTTAAGGGGGGAAGTCTGTAACGACCCTGAATTTTGAACAAATTAAATTGAGAATATTTAATTAATTTTAAATATTTGAACGATGATTTAATTTGAATCCCGAATATAACTTTGAATTTGACGATTAAATTTTAAAATTTAATCTATTGAATGTTGAATAAAATTTAAATCTTCAATTTAAAGCTAAAGAAAAATATTTCAAACGCTTGAAAAATTTATATTGATAACACTGAAGATAATAGAAGCTTCAGAATTGGAGTTTACATTTATTTGTTCAGTTTTGAAATTATATCGTTCGAATCGAATTTAAAAATAGCCGTCCGAGGCACAGTCTCGGAATTCGACGAAACTAGTTCCACTGGGTCCGTAATATTGAATTATTATCGGATTTCAACTTTCGTATTTATCGGAGTTGATACGTGAGCATACGGTGAGCAAACGCGTTGAGATTTAATCAAATTCAAATTGAATTTTAAATTTTAAAAATTTGTCAACATCAGCCACCCTAAGTTTTCTAAGCAGACCTACCCTCTGCAATGTCGCGTACCCTTGTCTCCCCCGTTCATTACAAATCCCACGAGAACATTTCAGTTCAAATGAACAACAAAAAAAATCAATGGCCGCTCGTCCTTAAACTTCAAAAAAAACCTTCATCGTTCGTTCGTTCAAACAAAAATGCCGAGCTCTCTCGTTCAAAAGAAAATTTCTTGTTCGAACAACAAATAATGGTCGCGCTTTCTCCCCAAAATTTCGTTCTCCCTCTGTTCGATTTTGAAATCGAACGCACTAAAAAAAACAAAACGAAACAAAAGGGGGAAATCATCTCGTTCGATTTCAAATAAAATCAAAGTCGCTCTGCTCGAGTTCGAAGAGAGGCGCTCACAGGATCTAGGGCAGTGGCTTCGCGTTGGCATTGGCGCTCGAGATGTCGCGTGGTGATGATCGAGATTCGTGGAGGCAGCGGCATCGAAGAGTTTCGCGAAGTTCGGGGTGCTCGCGAGCTCGTATGGAGGCGCTCATCGCGGCGCATCGTGAACCACACTCGCGTGAAGGCTGGGGTAGGGGTTTCGCGTGAGCACGTGAGCGGATGGTCAGTGCGATCGAAACTCTGGGTTCGTCGACAATGGTGGTTGGGGGATTTCTGATCGCGAGGCTGGGGCTGTTGATGGGAAGCGTGCCGTGTTGGCGTTCGATCGGAGATGGCAGTGGCAGTGAGGAACGAACGGAGTTGCGATGGCAACTCTGGCAAATCGCGAGCAGTGGTGAGGCTAGGGTTCGTCTGGATTTTTGATCTGGGTTCGATTTTCACAGTAAGATATTTTCTTCATTTGATTTATTCATGCATATAGAAAAAAAATGTGAACCCAGTATTTAAATTTAGTTTTAAAATTTAATTCTACTTAGGTAAAATTGTTAAAAGTAATCTGTTTAAAATTTATAGAAATTAAGTTTAAATTTAATTTATTTAGGTGAAAGGAAAATTTGTTGGAATAAAATAATTTGTTAGAATAAATTTTGTTAAAGGAGAATAAATTTTGAATTTAAATTTTCTTATGAAATCAATTTATTAAAAGGAAATAGTAATGAAGTGTTCAGTATATTTAAATAGTTAATAGGGAATTTGTTTAAAATAAATCATCGATAATTTAATTTGTTAAATTAAATATAGAAGTTATAAAAAGAAATTGGTTTAAAATTAAATCATTGGCTAGTTAAATTTATAAATGAAAAATTTAATCATTCGATTACTTCGAATATTAATGAAATCGTAAATTGTTATACAAGGTCTATAAAACGAGAAATCAAAGCGGAAAATGGAAATGGACTGCAAATTAAAAAGCTAAGGTGAGATCTCCTCACTCAGATTTATATTTGGATTGCAGTTATCGATTTGATTTGTTTGAATGTGCTATTAGATATGATAGGATATATCTATATATATAGCAATATATACATATTGGCATATGTATATATTGGATTGATGATTTCCCGCCTCGTATAGCGGATGAGACCCTATTGCGCCGTTAGTAAGCGGATTTATAAAAACCTATATACCGCGATAATTCCGTACTGGAGCGGAATTGGTATTGTGCTAACATCTTTGGATGCAGGGAAACAGGTTGGAGGGATCCAACTGGACCCCTCACATTGATTGAATTTATTTATACTGTGATATGAATCTGTGAATGATTATAGCGATGCTATTAATCATATTGATATCTGGAAATTGTTTGAAAGCTAAAATTTAGCTGAAAGGATGTTTTGACATCATTGGATTCCAAAGATAAACGAAATTGAATTTTTGAAATTTCTAAGTGAATCAATTTTTGAAATTGAAGAAATGTTGAAGAAAGGAATTTTTAAAGTATAAAAAGTAAATTTTTATAATCGTATTGAATAAATTCCAGAATCAAGTGAAAATGTTAAATAAATGGATTTCGTAAAGTAGTGATTATAAATTGAAGAAATTAATTTAAAATTTGGATTTTTAAATAGATTGAAAGAAAACGATTGAAATTTATTTTCTTAAAAAGGAATTTATTTAAAAGAAGATAAGTTGGAAATTCAGTTTGAAATTTAATTGGTAAATCGAAATAAGTTGTGAAATCAATGTAAAATGATTTCAATTTGAAGAATCCATTTTAAAACAGAATATTGAATAATTTGAGAAAAATAAGGAATTTATTTAGTAGTGATAAATAAAATTAGAAATCAATCTGTAATTGATTTAATATTGGAAATGAATTTTTGAGAAATTAGTATGGGATCTTTTATTTAACGTTGAAAATAAATTCAGAAATCAATATTGAAATTGAATTGATATTGAAGTTTTTATAAATAGAATTGAAATTTATAAAAGTTGTTATAAACCCAAAGTCACTTATTTTAATAAGTTAAATATAGAAGTTGATAAAAGGAGGTTTATAAGTCGAAGTTGTTATTAAAAAGAGAAATAGAATTTATAAACGTGCTTATAAATTCGAAATAGATTGAATGTGATAAATTTAATATAGAAGATTATTTAAGAAGATATATTCACGATTTTGGACAGTGAATATATTGTTAAGTAAAATGGATTCATTTTTGAAGAAGTAATATTTTAAAAATGAAGTTAAACATTTTAAAGGTGTTTTAAAATGTGTTATGAATCGAAAGCATAGATTTCAACACTTGTTGTTGAAATAGACGTTTTCGAGAAATAAGGAAATGATGGACTATAATACTGTTGTTATAGTAAATGATTTCCGAAAGGAAATGTTTTTGATGTAGTATTGGGATTTATATATCTATCTAAATTTCGAATCCCTATACTAGTGATTTTGAGTCGTCGTAACGATGTTTTACGTAACATTCGTTTTTGATTCAAATAGATGTTAGAATAAATGATTTCCTTAAAGAATGAATGTATACTTAATTTGATTTAAGTATATCGAATATTTTCCAAGTATTGAAAATAAATGATTGTGAAATACTTATTATTTAATAAGTATGGAAATGCTTTTCCAATATGAAATGAACTGTTTTGAGATTTTATCTTCTTAAAAGATAAAATGAAATCGAATATTTGAAATCGATTTGGGAATCGTATATCAGTAGATATTTTTGAAAATATAAATTCACTATGGAATTTATGAAAGAAATGATTACGTGTGGAAATTTTATATCTAGTAAAAGATATTTTTGAAGAATAAATAATTTGGAAAATTATTTGGAATCTGATGATGTTGCGCATCTTTATTGATAGTTAAATAACCGACTATCGATAATTACCTTTAGATAGGTATTTGTTGTGAATTGGATGAATTTGAATGCCACACTTATTTTAAATAAGCGCTCACTATTCGGGTTAACCGGGAAAGGACCATGGGGTCGTATAACCCATTCCGAATATGTGATACGTCGTTATGAATTGCATTCGAAGACCGGTGTTGAAGACCGGATATTTTTGAAAACGGAAGGATTACCGTCGAGTTACTCTACATCGGCTGATCTCCGGTTTAGAGGTTTTATCACCCTTAGTGACGGGAAGTCCTGACGTGATTAGAAAATTATCCGGAAATGCAAGGGCTTCGTGAGAAGTGCCTTCGGTTCTGTTCGATCCCGGAACAGACTTGTATGGATTGTGTGTCTGACGTTACAATTTGAGATATAAAGCTGATTTCTTTCAAATACATTTCTGTTGGTGGCGGAGAATTTATTCTCTTAGCTTAACACCCTTCTCTGAGACGTACGAGCTCAGAGGTTATGTAGTTGAAATTTATCAGCGATATATCCCAATTTGGTAACGTGGCATACTGAGTGTTGCTGTGAAATGATCAGTGTTTGATCATTTGTGATATGATCATTTGTGTGATCTTATATCTTTGTGATCATAGGTTGATCATTTTGTTTGACCCGAAGCAGGGCTTTTTGAGGAAGCGTAGCTTTGTGGACGAAACTTCGTCGAGCCTCACACCCCGGAAATGGTCGAAACAGGAAGAATGCGGCAAGGTTCTAGGGAGTAGCGCCCCTTAGTGTATGTCATTCCTTCTGGATAAAGGTGGTATCATGGTATGGAGCCCAGATACTTAACCTCTGTGGTTGCTGCACAGTTATTATTACTTTGTGGTTTGTTGGAAATCGGGGATCCTCGGGAAGATCGGTGACGATCGGGGGATGGCATACGCGTGTCAGTAGTTACCTATTTTTGCAGAGGTAACCCGGCCTTGTGTTGGCAGAGATCCGGTTAGGTTCTCGGGTCGTCTATTCCAGGGACGTACCCATCGTGGATAGGAAGTTCCTTAGCCTGGCCATTTGTTGGAAATCCAAAGAAACAATACGTGATTTGTACGGTTTTAGTTGTAGAACCTATCATTCACTTATGGTGGTCACCACTGTTTGGATGGTAGCTATAGTAGGCATAAGTGCGGAATGCCTATGCTGGCTAAGATTAATATTATACTTTCGAAATGTTTTCTACACTATGCACTAATAATAATATCAAAAATGATTTGATTTTGCGTATCAAGCATCTTTGACTATCATAAGAAGAAATCTCCTCCAATTCTGCGTTTGCATTGTGTGTGTGGTGGGAGGTCTTATGGTAGTTTCATTTTCCAAAAGCATTGCGAATTGACTTTAAAAATTATTTTGTTGTTATAAAGAATAACTGTTTTACGATCTCACACCAGTCACCATGACTGACTCGGAGTTTATTGTTCCCTTCTAAACTCTGGGTGCCCACCAATTTCCACACGGGCAGCCTAGAGTTATATTATCAGGATATTCTGGATATTCTGGAGCTTGGAGATAAGCTGGATGACGAGACGTAGTATTTGTATTTGATAGTATTTATTCCGCTGTGTATTCTGTATGAGGACAAGTTATATAACTGTCCATTGTTGTACTGAGTTGTATATTGACTCTGATGATTGATGTATGTATAAACTGATATAGTTCTTTGTTTTAAAAGACTAGTGATTATCTATTATATATTGTTCCGCTGCGATTTGTGAGATTCTGATATTGTTTTCTGTTCTGATGTGTTTCTGTTGTTCTTCTTCTTTCTTTCTTCTCTTTTTCTTCTACCTTTTCTTCTATTTCTTTTTCTTAAAACCCCTCACTATTGGAGTTTCCGGCATTCGATTTCTCGGCAGTCGATAAAGGGAGTATCGAGGTCGAATTTTCGAAAGTCGAAAATCCCATTCGTGACACATACCTTCAAAACATTCATATTTAAATCAATGATTTAAATCTAAATAGTTCCCCTCTAAAGCAGTTTAAATATTAAAAATGGTTTTGAATAATTAAAAGAGTTTGAATATTCAAAATAGTTTGGATAAATAAAATATTTTTAATATTGAAAAATGGTTTGGAAAAATTAAAATAGTTTTAATATTGATAAATAGTTTGATTATTAAATTGTTTATATATTAAAATAATTTATATTAAAATTGTTTTTTCTTCACAATAATTTGAAATCATGTTCCAAATCACAACGAAATCAATTTTTCGACTTCCAATTCAAGTCAACTTCATAATCAAATTTTAATTTAAATCAACCTCAATTAAAACGACTTCAAACTTTACTTCAAATTCAGCTTAAATGGTTCTATTCAAATGACTGAAAATTCCAATTCAAATTCTCATTTGGATGCAATTTAGTTTAAATCCATTTCACATCCAAACTTTGAAATACCAATTTAAACCACTTTAATTAAAGTAAATTCAAAGTTTAAATTAAAATTTAAACCTTTAAAATAATTCATTTTCAATAAATTCAAATCATATCTCAATTTCGACTTTAAGGTTTCAAATTAAACCCTTAAACAATTTCATTAAAACAGTTTCAGTTTCAACATTTCAAATCTTGAATTAGAAAATAATTCAATACATCAATCAAAAATTTATTCTCTTTAGAACAATATCATTTAAAAAAATCTAAATTCAAGATTTAAAACCATTTAATTTAACTAAATTCAGTTTTCGTATATAATTTTCTACCCTATGGCCAAGTGATTAGTTATTTCAATTTTAATCACATGGATGGATATATATCGTTTCAACCCATATTTAAATGACATAGGTACATATCATTTCAACCTATTTCTTAGTTCATTTCAAATAATCCTAATGAAAATTTATAGGATGTCAAATAATAAATAGGATAATAACAGGGATATATAAAAATAAACAACAACCATACATCCAGCATATCAAAAAATAGAAATCCAATTACAATCAACATCCAAATCAACCAATATATCATAACAGTTACTAAGTATCAATTGTCAGTGTTTAACTAGCAGTTAAATTTCAATATTAATTTAAATGTCAATTCAATTCAATATAAAATTCAAATTTAATTTAAATGTCAATTTAAACTACCAAACATCAATCAATAAAATTGATCACTTCATAATTTTAATTCAACTAACATAATAAAATTTAGTATTGCGTGAGTGGGTTTAATCGCTCACTTTTATACGAATCTGAAAATAATAGACTTCTAATCAATAGCTCTTCTCTAGGTTTCCTCAGTCTCCTTCTTGATTGCTAGCTTTGTTCCTAAATTTTGCTTTTGGTTTGATTTACTTTAATTTGCCTCCTTGTTATATTAATATATATATATATATACAAGGTTTGAAAAAAGGAAGAAGATTTGAAAAAGAAGAATTGAAAAACAAAAGGATTAAAAAAAAGGAAGAAGATTTTAAGAAGAAGAAAAAATAAGAGAAAAAAAGAAGAAGATTAGAATGGTGGCAAGGGTTTCATTTACATCATATATTATTTATAAGGTTAGAGTTAGGTTTAGGGCCATTGAAATTTGAAAAGAGAGGTTGCAGTCAATTAGACATAAATGAAATGAGGCTTCAGGAAATGAAGTTTGAAAATGAACGAAAATGTAATAAAGTAAATATGAACAAACTCGATATTGAAATAAGTAAATATGAATAGCCTTTATAAAAGTTGCAGGTATTAAGAGGTGAAGGAAAGAATTAAAAATATGAAAAGTAGTTCATTTTTGCAAAATGAAAAAGCTTCAGACAATGTAAATGGAAAGGATTAATGGAACAAATGAGGAAACAATGAAAAGTGTGTGGCAATGATTAATTAGAATGGGAATGAAAGGACCAACTCTACACTGCAAACAAACTTTTGGAATTCAAATTTCAGAAACATTTGTACACTCAATTAATTTTGTTAACCCCCAACATACTAAAATTGACATCCATTAAAGATTTAATTAACACACAATAAATGAAAATAAATTCTGTACACAAATTTGTGTAATTAATTAAGAGAATATACAATATTAAAAATATAACAACATAAATGAGGTAATATAAACAGGTGTATAAATATACATATATGTACATCTTTATCACTACTTATAGTTTACATTCATAAATAAAAGGTATGAAAATAATCCACATAAGGAGGAAATGAATGTAAGAGTTAATTCGAAGAATGAAGATGGAAAGGTAAATTATGTTGCAATTAAAATCTTATCAAGTCTAAGTGAAAAGGAAATAGTAAAGTGTAAATCTATATTACCCCCTTTACAGTCTTCTATTAACATTTAATATAATACCGTATGAGATTTCAAATCTAAATAATCCATTTTTTTTGAATGATATAATTGGATCTGAAACATAAGATTATATTTATGTATAAACATATATGGAGTAAGATAAAAGTAAATTTTGAAAAAAATTTGAGTACTTACAATTTGAACGTAATATTTCTCATTGAAATACTCATTATATTTTTAACACAAAACGTAAGTTGCACATATCACTTATTAATTACCATTTACTTCTATTTCTTATTAATGGCAAGATTTAATTGCTATTAATTACAATAATTAAATCTCAAAACATACCCAAATACTGGGAAGATAATTAATCCAATTGTTTTGCTTTGAAAAAAATCCAATTTTTCATGTTAAACCTAAGATTTAAATATTTAATTAATTCCAACATTTGATTACAACCATAATAAAATCCTAGTTCCATATTAACTGAAATATTTAATTACACTAATTTTAGTTGATTACAAAATTAAAATTTCAAAATGGATTAACTAAATGAGTGAGAAATAAAAAAATTGATATATTTTATAGTAATTTGAATATCTATACATTTGTTGTTTACAAAAAAAGGTTATAAATTTACTTAACAAACAACTGATTTCTTACTCTATGCTAAAACCAATTTCAATTAAATAACATATGATTTCTCCTTTAATACATCATTTATTTTATTCCTTATTAAACTTTACAATTATATTCCAATTAGAGATAAACATTCATTTTATTCTTTACAACATTAACATTTGTTATTTCAAATCTTGTTGTTAATATGCAACCCAACATTGTTTTACATCAATAAATCATAAATCTTTTAATTTCTAACAATTTTGAATTTCAATGTCTTATTTAGTTTAATATTTTTAATTGTCAAAAATATGGGTTGTTGCATATGTACACACATGGATATATATATGGGTGTGTGTGTGTGTGTATGTGTGTGTGTGAGAGTGTAGCTATCTAAATATTAATTAAAGCAAAAAATATGAATGAACGGATCTTGGTCGTTAGATCCCATTGTGTTCAAATCTATGGTTGAAATCAGGGACAGTGCAATGGTTGAGATCCATTTTGTCATCTACTTGTACAAGAATTTCCATATATATATGTGTGTGCGCGTGCGCGCGTGTATCCCTATAAAAATTACTCCATTTACCGACACCAAAAAGGCACCAACATGGCCTCGGTGGGCCTATTTCTGACGCTACGCCGAAGCCTTATACAACGTCGATAAAAGGGGAGTAAGAAAATAGTGTTCGACGCTATAAAGACATCTTCAATGGGGTGCTTAACAACACCATACCGAATCCTTAAACCGACACCATACCAACACCTATTGTCTAATGCCATTGCAAAGCCTTGCCGACGCCTTATTAAAATATTAAAATTGGACTTATCAATGACGTGCTGACGTCCTACCAATACCCAATTAAAATGCTAAAATTGGATTTTCCGACACCCTACTGGCGTCTTACTAATGCCTTTGCTGAAACATTTTTATAGAATTTCTACTTCATTTCTCATCTGAATTACAAATTCACATATATTTCATACATAATCACACTAATAGAACATAATAATATCATAAACTTTTGTATACAAATTCATATATCACAAATATTATCCGACATCATATATATATATATACATCACCAAAACCATATCATCCAATAGAAAAAATATCCAAACAAAGCAATAATCTACCATCACCATAAATACACATTGTGTAAATGTGACCAATACAAATGTCCAACCAACACAAAAACTTCTGTAACCGTCACATAAATGCATCAATAAGCATACTGGGGGTAAAATCCAGCTTAATGACAAGTGATTTCAACCATCAGTTTTCATCTTCTATAGCAATATTAAATGTTCCACCTCTATCTAATCATGATATTTACATTTTAACCAAAATTTTTTCCAATAATAAATAAACTTCTATTTTAACTATTATATTTGTGTTAACAAAATCTTTATTTTATGTAACGATTTCGATCTTTCGACGCTCGAAAGTCGACATTAATACGTCCACTGTATCAACTGCCGCACAATCGAATGCCGGAAAACCCAACCATTAGGGTTAAAAAGAAGAGGTAGAAAAAGACAGAAGAAAAGAAAGAACAGAAAAAAACATAAACAAAAACAATATCAGAATCTCACATTCGCAGCGGAACAATATATAATAGATAATCACTAGTCTTTTAAACAAAGAACTATATCAGTTTATACATACATCATCAAAGTCAATATACAACTCAATACAACAATGGACAGTTATATAAACATGTCCTCATACAAAATACACAGCGGAATAAATAAACAAGTACGGGAGTACATCTCGCCATCCAGCTTGCCCCCAAAGCTCCAGAATATCTTGATAACATAACTCTAGGCTGCCCGTGGAAAATTATGGGCACCCAGAGTTTAGAAAGGAAACAATAAACTCCGAGTCAGTCATGGTGACTGGTGTGAGATCGTAAAACAGTTATTTTCACAAATAAATTAAAATTAATTCGCAATGCTTTTGGAAAATGGAACTACCATAAGGCCTCCCGCCACACACACAGTGCAAACGCAGAATTGGAGGAGATTTCTCCTTATGATAGTCAAAGATGCTTACTACGCAAAACCATTGGATTATTATTATTAATGTCTAGTGTGGAAAACATTTCGAAAGTATAATATTAATCTTAGCCAGCATAGACATTTCGAACTATGCCTACTATAGCTACCATCTAAACAGTGGTGACCACCATAAGTAAATTGCAGATTCTACAACTAAAACCTTACAAGTTTCGTATTGGGAATTGGATTTCCAACAAATGGTCAGGCTAAGGAACTTCCTACTGCTAATGGGTACGCCTCTGGATGGACGTCCCGAGAACAAACTAGCTCTCTGCCAACACAAGGCCGGGTTACCCCTTACACTAGTTAACTACTACACGAATATGCCATCCCCCAGTCCTTTGGGACCTTTATCCGAGGCGCCTCGATCACAAAGCAACAATCACATAGTAAATGAGATTGAAGCAACCACATAGGTTAAATACCAGGGCTCCATACCTGATACCACCCTTTTCCAGAAGGAAATGACATACCCTAAAGGGCGCGACCCTCATAACCTTGCTGCATCATTCCTGTGTCGACCATTTCCGGGTTGTGAGGTCCGAAGAGGTCTCGTCCACAAAGCTACGCTTTTTCACAAAGCCACGCTTTGATCAACAAATGATCAATAAATAATCATCACACAACAACACTCAGCATGCCACATTACCAAATTGGGAATATATCGCTGATAACCTTCAACTACATAACCTCTGAGCTCGTACATCTCAGAGAAGGGTGTTAAGCTAAGAGAGTAAATTCTCCACCACCAAAAGAAATGTATTTGAAAGAAATCAGCTTTATATCTCAAAATGTAATGTCAGACATGTAACCATACAAGTCTGTTCCGGGTTCGAACAGAACCAAAGGCACTTCCAAAGAAGCCCTTGCAATCCGGGTATTCACAATCCCGATCGGACTTCCCATCACAAGAAGAGTGATATAAATCTCTATACCGGAGCAATTCGGTGCAGAGACATTCGACAAGTTGTCCTTTCATTTTCGAAAATACCCGGTCTTCACACCGGTCTTAAATTGCAATCCATTTCGTCGTATCATTATTCGGAATGGGTTATATGACACAAAGGTTCTCTCCCGGCTAAAACGAATAATGAGCGCTTGTTTTAAAAACAAATTCAAATGCCATTTTAAAGGCAAATATTGATAGTCGATGATTTAACTATCAAACAACATTCACAACAATCATCAGATTTAAATAATTTTCCCAAATTATTTATTTCAAAATATCTTCACAAGATATATATTTTTCCACTTCAACACTTTGAAAACAAATTTCAAATCACTTTTCACCTTTCAACTTTTGAAAATAAATTTCAAATTAATTTCCTTACGCGGAATATATTTCCAAATATTTCTTTTAAAAACCAACTTTAGAACCTTTAATTTATATTTTTAAAAGCTGCTTTGGAAATATACTCGGCTTTTCAAGGAAGATACACTTCCATTTCAAAATGGTTCATTTAAACCAATTAAATAAATCCTTATCGATTTATTTCAAATTTACGTTCCAAATCCATAAATTTATTTCCACACTTTAAAAATAAATCAGTGTTTATTTTTAAAACAAATTTCCCTTTCCTTTATAAACTCCATTTTGAATTTACATTCCCAAATATTCACTTTTTATACGATTTTCAAATCGATTTCTCAAATATTCACTTTTTATACGATTTTCAAATCGATTTCTCAAATATTCACTTTCAACTCCAAATCAAATAAAAATTGATTTCTCAATTTCATTTCAAATTCCAAATCAAATTCCAAATTGATTTCTAAATTTACTTCAACACCAAAACAAATTTCAAATTGATTCTACCATTTATTTCCCATACCAAATCAATTTTACAAATTGATTCTTTTAATTTATTTTTCAAACACTAAATCAATTTCAAATTGATTCCCCAATGATTTAATTTCAATTACCAAATTAATTGGATTTCAAACAAATTCATCCTTTTAAAATAAATCCCTTTTTCCTTTCCAAATTATTTAAAATTCCATTTTCAAAAATTCCTTCAACTTTTAAACAATATTATTCAAAACCCATTTATTAAAATCCTTTGCTATATTTTGGAATTTATTCGATAAGATTACAAAAATCAAATTTTTTATACTTTAATTCCTTCTTTTAATTTCACCTAATTCTTTCAAAAGGAATTTTCTCAAAATCTCCAACTTTAGTTTCAAAAATCCAATTTTATTTATTTCTGGTATCTAGCGATACCAAAAATACATTCGGCTAAATTATAGCCTTCAACAAATTAAATCATCAATATAATCATTCACGGATTATCAATAATTCATCACACAGCATATGAAACAAATTCATACAATTTGAGGAATCCAGTTGGATCCCTCCAACCTATTTCCATGCATCCACAGATGTTAGCACAATACCCATTCCACTTCGAGGTGGAATATCAAGGTATATGGGATTTATAAAAATATCATCTGCTATTATGCGGCGCAATAGGGTATCATCCGCTATATAATGCGGGAAAATCAATCACCAATATATATATATATATATATATATATTCCAATATATATATTGTTATATACTACTATATATACTATCATCCAAATAGTCAATCAATAACTGCAATTCAAATTTTTGTTTAAGTGAGAAAATCTCACCTTTATTTTATTAGCATCCATTTCCAACTCCTTTCCATTTCCGGCTTGTTTTCTCGAATTTTAAACCTTGTATAAACAATTATACCATTTATTAATATTCGAATAAATCGAACAATTAAATTGCCGTTTTAAAACTTTCCATTTTTTAAAAGCTTTTCTTCCCATATATATATATATATATGTGTGTAATTTTTATATTATTTTTCTGCAACTATATATATATATATAATCTGAAACAAAACTGCATTTACTATATATATATTTTTTACATATATTATATTAAAATAAACTAGTAAATAAAAATAGATATATCTCTATATTTATTCTCTTTTGAAACTACATGTAAAAAATAAAATTTATAGATTTCAAAATTCTATTTTTACATAACTTTCAAACCCTTTTTTTTAATTCCTATATTTATTTTTTCAAAACTCTATCTGTACATATATAATTTCTGTGTTAAAATATGTGTGTTTATATAATTTAAAACTAGGATGGGTTTTACATTTTATTGCATTTAAAATTCTTTACTATCATCAGGATTAAATCGAGGAAACTAAGTTCGAATACCTTATTGATGAACCCAGATCGAAACCCCCCTTTCCGCGGCCTCGTGCTCGCGAGCTCCACCAACGCCATCGCCTCAAAACCCCAGCTCACATCCCGATGACGAACTCACCATCACATCATCCCCGTTCACCACACTCGAGCTTCCAACGGACACGCCCCTGCCATGACTCGAACTGCTACATGCCGATTGATCGGGTCGCAACCATCACACGACCACTCCATCGCGAATCGACACCGCTCCGTCGAACGCGCACCCCAAATTCCCAAACGAAATTCAAACAGCCCCGATTCTACGCGACCATGATTCGAAGTCGACCCAAAATCTGGAAAAGGAAGGCCGGCTCTAATTTGATTTGCGAATAAAAATTGAAAAGAGGGAGGGAAATTTCGATTTTTGGGTTATGGAAAGAAAAGAGGAGCGCAGCTATTCTTATGTTTTTTTCTTCTTTGATTTCGAATATGAACTGAAGGAGTTTTTTTTCAAAGGAAGAAGAGAGGAAGGGTATCGGCCATTTTTTGATTTTTTTTTCTTTTCGTTTGAACGAGAGGAAGTAAGAAAAGAAGTGGAATGATTAATTATGAGGTGAAGAGTTGCGTATTGGAGACGCTGAAAAGAAATATTACGGCTGATGGGAAAAGATTTTGATAGATGAAATGATGTAAGATATTTAAATTAAAACGATTAATTATTTCTTGGTGTTTTTATACCGTACGCTCACATAACGACTCCAAATGCTACGAAATTGAAATCTAATAATAATACAATATTACGGATCCAATGGAACTTGTTTCGTCGAATTCCGAGACTGTGCCTCGGAAGTCTATTTTTTTTAAATTCAATTTAAACGGTAAAATTCAAAACTGAACAAAACAGTTTCAAATTCAATTCTGAAGCTTCCATTATCTTCAGTATAATCAATATGAATTTTCTAAACCATCAAATCATTTTTAACAGGCTTAAAATTGAAGAATCAAATTTTTTACCCAATTTCAACAAATTAAATTCAATAATTCAATCGCCAAATTCACTCTGATATTCGAATTTCAAATTAAACTAACTTCCAGATATTTAAAATCAATTAAATATCCTGATTTCAATTGTCAAAAATTCAGGGTCGTTACAATCTTCCCCCCTTAAAAGAATTTCGTCCCGAAATTACAAGTTAAGAAGAATGCTCCAATCCCCGTTTATCATTTTCCCAAACCAAACAGTTTTATCAAATTTTCAAAACAAATCTTTTTATTAAAGATTCGTTATCACTTCAGTTAACTTTCCAAACACTTTCATAGTTTCAAGCAACTTTATTTTGCTTCACAATTTAAATTAAAATTTTCAAAATTTCTCAAAAATTTTCTAACTCTCTAAATTTCCGAAATTTTTTGCCAGCGCCTCCTTTGCGCGGCTAGCTCGGTACGACTACAAAATGTCCCTACGGACTCCCAGATTTCAAAAAGAGAAAGGAAAGCCAAGCGGCTAGACAAGAAAAGATCAAATTTCATACTGAAATTTAAATACATACCTCTTGTCGAACAAATTCAAATTTACCTTCGAAATCAAAATCCAATTCCGTTTTCCTTTATACCCTTTATAATCCTTGTATATTTTACTTGACAATAATATCCAATTATTAACTTATTGGATTCCCAATACCCATTTACTTAAGAATTTCATTCTTTATTTCTTAAGTTCAATATAAGTATTTACATACTTCTTATATTTATTTTCACTTCACAAACAAAGTTATATATTCATTTCCATTCAACTTTGCATTTTCAATTCCATTTGAATTCAATTTATAATTTCAATTCTATTTGAATTCATTTTATCTTCAAAAATTCACTTAGTGAAAACTCGATATTCACTTTTTCCAAAGCTTTCAAATTCAACCAAAACAATGGTTTTCATTTTCTAGTTCAATGTTCCATTACAATTTGAAATATCAATTTTTCCGTTAACAAAAATTTTCCAAAATTTTTCAAAATTTATTCTAGCTCCCAAAATTTTCAGAAAATTTTAGCGGAGTCTCCCTTGTACGGAGGAGCTTTTGCAATTTGACAAAAGATATAAATATATATACATCGATCCACACGGTCGAAAAAGCAGAAAAACAGTTCATATTTCCTATTTTTATTGCGTAGGCGTACCTTTTTAGCATTTTAAGCAAAGCGGCTTATTATTTAGCTATTTAACACAACCAAATCCAGCCAAACGATAGCCTCGGTACCTGTACTTACTCAATTTAAACGTGCAAGCGACATATATAAGAAGTTATTAACATTTCACTTTTTTTTCAATAGCAAACAAGTAGTTTTTCATAAGCAAAACATTCAAAACAAATTCCATTAGCAATTTATAAAGTTTCAATGCAAATTTTAATTGCTTACAACTACAACACATCATTTCCATTCAATTTCAATGGGTCACAACACACTTTCATTGCATTTTAAAATTCGAATCCATTCACTTACATTTCATTTTATTTAACTAACTAGTTCCATTCAAAACCATTATGATTTCACATTTTAATCCACTTCCGAACTTACTTTATTTATAATAAAACTATTTCAAGTTTTATCTCTATCCACTTAAATTTTATTTACCACTCAAATCGTCGCTATTTCAATTCAACTCTATTTTATTTAACTTGAGTTCATTGAATCAATATAGCTTTGGATTCACATTCAATAATTCATTTCTGAATTCATTTTGTTAATAACAAAGCCATTTCTAATTTATTTCTACTCAAACCAATTTTTATTATTTCTTCCACCTTTATTATCTTTAGTTCATTTCGAACCAATTTCACAACTTCATTTTATTTCACACAATTCAAATTGGTTATCAATATTTCAGTTTCAATTCCAATTTTATTCTTTTATTCATTTCCAAACACAATTCAATTTCGATTCACCATTTTTAGTTTACAACCACTTATATTAAACTGGATTTCAAATTCCATATGAATTTAATTTACCCTTCGTCTATAAATATTAGATTCAATTCATTTTAAACTTTACCCATTTGGCCATTCATCAATTAGTTTCACTTACTAATTTACTTTAATACTTCACTTAGTTTATCACAACTCAAATCCAATTCCAATTCAATTCAATTCTATTTACTTACAAATTCGAAATGAATTTCAACATTCAATTCACTTTCATTTACTTGCAATTGCAAATTTATTTATTTATTCACAATTTTATTTTCATAATTCAAACTCAATTCAAATTCATTTGTTACTACCCCAAATTTATTTTTTAACTTAATAAATTTTCTTTAAGTAATCATTTCACTTAGCCTCCTTAGACCTTTCTTCAAATTCACTTTATTTAATTGATTCACTTATACTTACTTTAATTTAACTCCATCCTTTAAGTTAAATTTATTCTATCAAAATTCAAATGGTATAAGTTATCAACTCATTTATTATTCCCATAAATATTTTCAAATAGGATTCCAGAGTCTTTTCAAATTATCCTTTGAATTTCCAAAACCAAACCCAGTTTTCAACAACTTCCATTTAAAACAATTTGGCAGCAATTCCTCTTTTGGAAACCCGAAAATGAACACCGGTGATGTCGCGATCATCATCGGAATTATTTTCCAGCGACCGAAAAGAGTTTAGAGCTTTTATCCCTCCAAAAACATTTTTCCAAAATCTTTGAAATTCATTTTCAAACCAAAAGGAATTTAAACTTTTCCAAATCTCCAAAATTTCAAATTCTTTTCAAAACATTTCTCTGAAATTTCATTTCAATTTACAAATCACATTTACAATTTATATTCTCAAATTCCATTTGTATGTGAATTTATTTCTTAACTCTTTGTTATGATTTCAATTCTTATTCAATAATTAATGAAAATAATTTAATATTGTCACTTTCTAACAACCAAGCAACCATATATACTATAATGATTTACAAAGATTATTTCCTTTATCTACGAAAATAGTTTTAGGTAAAATTATTTCATTTACCCTATTTTAAAACAATATCGTGTCGAATTGTTCTGTACGAGTGTTTAGAGATCCCTATCGATAGAGTTGTCTAGACTATACCGACCAAAATCCATATACCACTCAACAAACAAATCATCACAATTTAAAACAATTTTATATTCACTAACAAATACGCGCTCATATCTATTATTACACTCAAACTCATTCTAGAGTACTACTGACTCTATCTCTAATGAGTAATTCCCAACAGAGCCAAGGTTATTGCTTAACCAAATGCTCTGATACCACATGTAACGATTTTGATCTTTCGACGCTCGAAAGTCGACATTAATACGTCCACTGTATCAACTCGCACAATCGAATGTCGGAAAACCCAACCATTAGGGTTAAAAAGAAGAGGTAGAAAAAGACAGAAGAAAAGAAAGAACAGAAAAAACAGAAACAGAAACAATATCAGAATCTCACATTCGCAGCGGAACAATATATAATAGATAATCACTAGTCTTTTAAACAAAGAACTATATTAGTTTATACATACATCATCAGAGTCAATATACAACTCAATACAACAATGGACAGTTATATAAACCTGTCCTCATACAGAATACACAGCGGAATAAATAAACAAGTACGGGAGTATGTCTCGCCATCCAGCTTGCCCCCAAAGCTCCAGAATATCCTGATAACATAACTCTAGGCTGCCCGTGTGGAAAATTATGGGCACCTAGAGTTTAGAAAGGAAACAATAAACTCTGAGTCAGTCATGGTGACTGGTGTGAGATCGTAAAACAGTTATTTTCACAAAGAAATTAAAATTAATTTGCAATGCTTCTGGAAAATGAAACTACCATAAGGCCTCACGCCACACACACAATGCAAACGCAGAATTGGAGGAGATTTCTCTTTATGATAGTCAAAGATGCTTACTACGCAAAACAATTGGATTATTATTATTAATGTCTAGTGTGTAAAACATTTTGACAGTATAATATTAATCTTAGCCAGCATAGACATTTCAAACTATGCCTACTATAGCTACCATCTAAACAGTGGTGACCACCATAAGTAAATGGCAGGTTCTACAACTAAAACCGTACAAGTTTCGTATTGGGAATTGGATTTCCAACAAATGGTCAGGCTAAGGAACTTCCTACTGCCAATGGGTACGCCTCTGGATGGACGTCCCGAGAACTAACTAGCTCTCTGCCAACACAAGGCCGGGTGACCCCTTACACTAGGTAACTACTACACGAATATGCCATCCCCCGGTCCTTTGGGACCTTTATCCGAGGCGCCTCGATCACAAAGCAACAATCACACAGTAAATGAGATTGGAGCAACCACATAGGTTAAATACCAAGGCTCCATACCTGATACCACCCTTTTCCAGAAGGAAATGACATACCCTAAAGGGCGCGACCCTCATAACCTTGCCGCATCATTCCTGTTTCGACCATTTCCGGGTTGTGAGGTCCGAAGAGGTCTCATCCACAAAGCTACGCTTTTTCAAAAAGCCACGCTTTGATCAACAAATGATCAATAAATAATCATCACACAGCAACACTCAGCTTGCCACATTACCAAATTGGGAATATATCGCTGATAACCTTCAACTACATAACCTCTGAGCTCGTACGTCTCAGAGAAGGGTGTTAAGCTAAGAGAATAAATTCTCCGCCACCAAACGAAATGTATTTGAAAGAAATCAGCTTTATATCTCAAAATGTAATGTCAGACATGTAACCATACAAGTCTGTTCCAGGTTCAAACAGAACCGAAGGCACTTCCAAAGAAGCCCTCGCAATCCGGGTATTTTCAATCCCGATCGGACTTCCCATCACAAGAAGAGTGATATAAATCTCTATACCGGAGCAATTCGGTGCAGAGACATTCGACAGGTTGTCCTTTCATTTTCGAAAATACCCGGTCTTCACACCGGTCTTAAATTACAATCCATTTCGTCGTATCATTATTCGGAATGGGTTATATGACACAAAGGTCCTCTCCCGGCTAAACCGAATAATGAGCGCTTGTTTTAAAAACAAATTCAAATGCCATTTCAAAGGCAAATATTGATAGTCGGTGATTTAACTATCAAACAACATTCACAACAATCATCAGATTTAAATAATTTTCCCAAATTATTTATTTCAAAATATCTTCACAAGATATATATTTTTCCACTTCAACACTTTGAAAACAAATTTCAAATCACTTTTCACCTTTCAACTTTTGAAAATAAATTTCAAATACATTTCCTTACGCGGAATATATTTCCAAATATTTCTTTTAGAAACCAACTTTAGAACCTTTAATTTATATTTTTAAAAGCTGCTTTGGAAATATACTCGGCTTTTCAAGGAAGATACACTTCCATTTCAAAATGGTCCATTTAAACCAATTAAATAAATCCTTATCGATTTATTTCAAATTTACGTTCCAAATCCGTAAATTTATTTCCACACATTAAAAATAAATCAGTGTTTATTTTTAAAACAAATTTCCCTTTCCTTTATAAACTCCATTTTGAATTTACATTCCCAAATATTCACTTTTTATACGATTTTCAAATCGATTTCTCAAATATTCACTTTTTATACGATTTTCAAATCGATTTCTCAAATATTCACTTTCAACTCCAAATCAAATAAAAATTGATTTCTCAATTTCATTTCAAATCCCAAATCAAATTCCAAATTGATTTCTAAATTTACTTCAACACCAAAACAAATTTCAAATTGATTCTACCATTTATTTCCCATACCAAATCAATTTTACAAATTGATTCTTCCAATTTATTTTTCAAACACTAAATCAATTTCAAATTGATTCCCCAATGATTTAATTTCAATTACCAAATTAATTGGATTTCAAACAAATTCATACTTTTAAAATAAATCCCTTTTTCCTTTCCAAATTATTTAAAATTTCATTTTCAAAAATTCCTTCAACTTTTAAACAATATTATTCAAAACCCATTTATTAAAATCCTTTGCCATATTTTGGAATTTATTCGATAAGATTATAAAAATCAAATTTTTTATACTTTAATTCCTTCTTTTAATTTCACCTAATTCTTTCAAAAGGAATTTTCTCAAAATCTCCAACTTTAATTTCAAAAATCCAATTTTATTTATTTCTGGTATCCAGCGATACCAAAAATACATTCGGCTAAATTATAGCCTTCAACAAATTAAATCATCAATATAATCATTCATGGATTATCAATAATTCATCACACAGCATATGAAACAAATTCATACAATTTGAGGAATCTAGTTGGATCTCTCCAACCTGTTTCCCTGCATCCACAGATGTTAGCACAATGTCCATTCCACTTCGAGGTGGAATATCGCGGTATATGGGATTTATAAAAATATCATCCGCTGTTATGCGGCACAATAGGGTCTCATCCACTATATAATGCGGGAAAATCAATCACCAATATATATATATATTCCAATATATATATATATTGCTATATACTACTATATATACTATCATCCAAACAGTCAATCAATAACTGCAATTCAAATTTTTGTTTGAGTGAGAAAATCTCACCTTTATTTTATTAGCATCCATTTCCAACTCCTTTCCATTTCCAGCTTGTTTTCTCGAATTTTAAACCTTGTATAAACAATTATACCATTTATTAATATTCGAATAAATCAAACAATTAAATTGCCGTTTTAAAACTTTCCATTTTTTAAAAGCTTTTCTTCCCACACATATATATATATGTAATTTTTATATTATTTTTCTGCAACTATATATATATATATAATCTGAAACAAAACCGCATTTATTTTACTATATATTTTTTTTTACATATATTATATTAAAATAAACTAGTAAATAAAAATAGATATATCTCTATATTTATTCTCTTTTGAAACTACATGTAAAAAATAAAATTTATAGATTTCAAAATTCTAATTTTACATAACTTTCAAACCCTTTTTTTTAATTCCTATATTTATTTTTTCAAAACTTTATCTATATATATATAATTTCTGTGTTAAAATATGTGTGTTTATATAATTTAAAACTAGGATGGGTTTTACATTTTACTGCATTTAAAATTCTTTACTATCATTAGGATTAAATCGAGGAAACTAAGTTCGAATACCTTATTGACGAACCCAGATTGAAACCGCCCTTTCTGCGGCCTCGTGCTCGCGAGCTCCACCAACGCCATCGCCTCGAAACCCCAGCTCACATCCCGATGACGAACTCACCATCACATCATCCCCGTTCACCACACTCGAGCTTCCAACGGACACGCCCCTGCCATGAATCGAACTACTACATGCCGATTGATCGGGTCGCAACCATCACACGGCCACTCCATTGCGAATCGACACCGCTCCGTCGAACGCGCACCCCAAATTCCCAAACGAAATTCAAATAGCCCCGATTCTACGCGACCATGATTTGAAGTCGACCCAAAATCTGGAAAAGGAAGGCCGGCTCTAATTTGATTTGCGAATAAAAATTGAAAAGAGGGAGGGAAATTTCGATTTTTGGGTTATGGAAAGAAAAGAGGAGTGCGGCCATTCTTATGTTTTTTTTCTTTGATTTCGAATACGAACTGAAGGAGTTTTTTTTTCAAAGGAAGAAGAGAGGAAGGGTATCGGCCATTTTTTTATATTTATTTTTTTTCTTTTCGTTTGAACGAGAGGAAGTAAGAAAAAAAGTGGCGTGATTAATTATGAGGTGAAGAGTTGCGTATTGGAGACGCTGAAAAGAAATATTACGGCTGATGGGAAAAGATTTTGACAGATGAAATGATGTAAGATATTGGTGTTTTTATACCGTACGCTCACATAACGACTCCAAATGCTACAAAAATTGAAATCCGATAATAATACAATATTACGGATCTAATGGAACTTGTTTCGTCGAATTCCGAGACCGTGCCTCAGAAGACTATTTTTTTTAAATTCAATTTAAACGATAAAATTCAAAACTGAACAAAATAGTTTCAAATTCAATTCTGAAGCTTCCATTATCTTCAGTATAATCAATATGAATTTTCTAAACCATCAAATCATTTTTAACAGGCTTAAAATTGAAGAATCAAATTTTTTACCCAATTTCAACAAATTAAATTCAATAATTCAATCGCCAAATTCATTCTGATATTCGAATTTCAAATTAAACTAACTTCCAGATATTTAAAATCAGTTAAATATCCTAATTTCAATTGTCAAAAATTCAGGGTCGTTACATTTTAACTCAAATAAACTTGTTTAATTTATTAAAATAAAACTTATAATTTGACTTAATTATATATTTATTTAATTTATTGTGTGATTTAACTTATATATTTATTTAATTTATTAGGTGATTTAATAAGATTTATATTTTAACATAAATGGACTTGTTTAATTATTGAAGTAAAATTTAAAATTTAACCGAACTGTATATGTATTTGCTTAATTTATTAGGTGATTTAACAAATTTTATATTTTCACTTGAATAAATTAGTTTAATTTATTGAAACAAAATTTAAAATATAACTTAATTATATATTTGTTTAATTTATTGACCGATTTAACTTATAAATTTGTTTAATTTATTTGATAATTTAATAAATTCTATATTTTAACTCGAATAAACTTGTTTAATTTATTAAGACTACATTTTTAATTTAACTTAATTAGATATTTGTTTAATTATTGAGTGATTTAACTTATATATTTGTTTAACGTATGGGAAATTATATTTAAACATAAAATATAGGCACAAAATAGGACACAAGTGATCTGGACCATTAGATCTGCCCTTGAATTCCATGTTTCGTGTATAGACAAAAGAACCCAATGGTCAATGCTTACTATGTCTAGTTTTGTGTTTTATTTTGTGTCCTAATGGCCGCTTCCTTTATTTATTGGGAGATTTAAGAAGATTTATATTTTAACCCGGTTAAACTTATTTAATTTATTGAAATAAAATTTATGATTTAACTTAATTATATATTTGTTTCATTTATTGAGTGTTATATCTAAACTCAAACTCACTTTATTTTTAAATTGATAATTTTTATTATCTAGTAGAAAATGAAGATTAAGTTAAATAATTATACTAAGCTTGTGTAAAAAAATACATATATATACACATGTGGTTATTAGGATTTCTAACCAATGTATACATACATATAGTATACTATACACACACACACACACATATATATATATATACATATATACACTATATATATATATACGTATATACACATACATATATACACTATACACACACACACACAGAGATATATATATGGTTTTGTATATATATACTTAATATCATTTGTATATAACAAATGTATAAGCAATTGCTTTTAGAATATTGCCGTAGTTGGGCTTACGATCCTCCCTTTTGGAAACAACTCAAGTGAGTGTGTGAAATACATCTTCATCCACTTCTATTTTATCTCCATACCTTAACTCTAAAGCTCATCAATCCTAACTCGATGTTTTTCCTATTTGCATTTTTCGTGTTCATTAGAATTTCATACATGTAAATATATGTAAATATTATGTAAACAAAGTTTTATAGATGACATACCGCAAACTTAGTGGAAGCATCATCTACCCAACTATTAGCGGTAGACCATCCGATGACTCAATCTTATTGGTCTTGCAATAGACTTGCTAAGATGTGGGCTCACTATGTTGCTCTTCGTACTAAAATTTGAATTAGGTGCATTATCATATAAGCCTATTTTAATTTTTTAAAATATTAAATAGATTTAATTAATAAATATATACTACATCATTACGATGTTTTGTATATGATCTGAAGTCATCGCTATGTAACCTAGTATCTATTCCTGACTTTAGCATTCTATTTTGTTATCTTCTTGAAATCATTCATTTCTAAATACTTCAAGAACTACTCTTATATCTCCTAAACAAGGGATAAATGTTTTTTGCAACTCCTACACATACCATACATCCACTCCCAGTATTTTTTGAATTTTGCATTTGACCAAACCCTTCATATAAGGTCATCAAAAACATCCTCTCTAAGCAAATTTCCTCTGAAAATGCAAAATGAATATATTATAAAAAAAATGCAATACATGTTTATATAATGTGTAGTGTAGTAAAATTAGTTTACCAAAAATTCCTCAAACTTGATTTTCTTCACGTCAAGAGGAATGACACTAGATCTAGGACAGAATTCTGTGATCTGTGCAAGCAATCCATCACGGATGGCATCGAATATGGCGCCGCTGTTGAAATCATGCTTGTATGTATGTATGTATATGTATGTATGTATGTATGTATGTATGTATGTATGTATGTATTTATGTATGCATGCATATTTAATTATTAGATTATCGTCTCACATGTATACTTGTATGTATGTGTGTGAGTGTGTATGTATTAATGTTAATGTGTGTATGATTTCAACTATAATAATCAAACAAATATTTATTCACCCTTATCCTCATTCTCTTTAAAAGCGATCAAATCCATTGATGGAGGAAGAGTCCTTCTCAAACACACTAGTGGATTTGGTAGCATCATATGAGCATAATCGATCTGAATAAATGGAGACGGCATATGTGCATCGACATCTTCATCATCCGAGAGTGGAAGCCGCCCTAACTTGATAACCAGGAGCCACTATGGCTGTGTCAGTGTCGACCAGACATATCTGTTGTAATAATACATATATTGATGTATACAATATAATAAAGGATATGTAACTTTTGTTTTATAATGACATGCAACTAGACTAACAATTAGAAAGTGTTTTACAATGACATGCAACTCGAGTAGCAATTAGAAAATTTGTACATGTACTTTGCACGACAAACAAAGAAAAACGAAAATAATGTGCATATGTAAAATTGTCTTTCAAAACATTATAAATAAGCTACCAATTGCCAACATTATTATCAATATCATTATTTACAATATCATCATATTTATGTTCATTTACTTCAATATCATTATCATGATTAACCTCACCATCTTCATCTACTTTAACTCTGTCAAATACTTCAATATTAAGTAGCCCTATATCATTGAAATCTTCTGTTATTTAAAGTATTTCATTATCTTCTGGATCATCTTGGTACGTCTAATCATCATTTATGATCATATCCCCATTGAACGATAATCTAGGTTTTATTTTAACGATAGCCTACCAGTCATTCTTGTTGTTGTTTATGACATGATAAGGCACACAATAAACTTGTATTCCTTGCATCGCTAGCACAAATGGGTCATTTCCTTTATGTTACCTTTTATGCTTTACCTCGGTAAGAGGATAATCTTTATGTATACAATGCACTCCTATATCCAGTGTAGTATTAAACAATTCGCAATTTAATAAAAATGTTTTAAGCTCTGGTATTGCAGAATAAGTGAGTTCAATTATTCCCATAATACTCCAAAATAATATTGTAAATCATCACCATGTTCATTGCCTTTAACACATACCCTACTTTTGTAAGTTGTTTTACTGGCTCCAAACTCTGTTATGTGAAATTTGAAGCCATTTACATACGTGATTGGCCATTTTTTATTTTTCGTCACTGGACCAAATGAAAGAGTTTTGTAACAAATATCATTGATTTCATCATCAACAACCTACTCCATTAAATTAATACACCTTTATATATGTAGTAACTAAACTATTTCATACTAAGTTTATTCAACTATTATATATGCTTAT
The DNA here is from genome assembly GCA_030737815.1 of Allium fistulosum. Taxonomy (NCBI): domain Eukaryota; kingdom Viridiplantae; phylum Streptophyta; class Magnoliopsida; order Asparagales; family Amaryllidaceae; genus Allium; species Allium fistulosum. The sequence goes on along the minus strand of CM060904.1, from coordinate 1,182,017,198 downwards.
ATATTCCTGAAACCCAGCCTCAAATCCTTTACTAGGTTGAACCTTTGGATTTTGTTTCTCAAATTGACTATTAAACAATTGATATTGTTGAAATGGACATTATTATAATATATAACATGGTATAAACAACAAATAAATTAATATAGTTTTTCCTCATAAGATCTTATAATCCTTCACAATTGAAAAACACCATTATTCTAGCTATGATAAACTTTAGGTGTTTTAAAACTTCTATCATTCCATTTACCAGTTGTGTTGGGGCGGGATTCCAACTGGAGACCACTAAAATCGAAACCCCACAAGCACAGCGGAAGACGGGATCGTGGTAAGAAGTGTAAAAACAACTAATCAATAACACAATTCCAATCTCAACCGATCCAAAAGAAATCACAATCCCAAACAAGAAATTTAGAAATCAAAGAAATAATGAAAAATAAATCATAGCGATTTATAGTGGTTCCACTAATGTTGTGTTAGTGTACATCCACTTTAAGAGAGAGCTTTATTAATATTGATGAGAAGAGTACAAGAGATTGATTACAATGATCAAAATTCTAATTAGAAATTGATTTGCGGACAAGAGAATGGAAGAAAATTAGGTTTTTATAAACCCTAATTTGTGGAGGCTAATCTCTTGTAGTCGCTTGAAGCTAGCTTATATAGGAGAATAGAAATCCTAGGCAATGTTCCGAAATTGCCCCTGCAGATATCACAAATCTTCACGCCAAGTCTACACGTGAAAAACAAGGGAAGTCGCCTCAGACGTCTAGCCAAAATGGTCAGACATCTGACTTAAGTCATTGGAAAAGTTTCGCTTCAGCTCAGACGTCTGACTCAAGGCTCTAGAATCAATTCTGCACAGACTAAGACGTCTGATCCATTTGGTCAGACGTCTGACCTAACTCTCTGGAACAGGTCTGGTGCAGATTTGCTGAAGCGCCAGACGTCTGACCATTTTCCTCAGACGTCCGACCCTGCCAATTCGGCCCACTTCACCTTTTCCCTTATAACTTTCACCTTCGAACTTCGATTTGTGAATCGTTTTCTCCGTTATGAAGCTAGTTCCGACCTCTACAAATCTACATATAGTGTCGCAAAAATTTAACACTCTACCTCGACACTATATCCTTCTCCAACTCCAATGGTACCATACCATCAACGACAACCAATAGCACCAACTATCACTTCTTCTACCTTTAATCAAACATGAATGTTTTCCCAATAAGCTCTGGCAAAGCCACCGCCCATTGCACTCCACTAACGAGCTCAGGCAAAGCCCCCCGCCCGCTAATGAAATGTTGAAAACATCCAAATCCTAAGCTATCTCACCAAAGACTAGCACTTACCAAGAAGATAGAACCTCAATCTCTTACAGATACTCTTCCTCATCTACCACCAAGCTCCTCCCTTAACCGTGCCACCCCGTGGCACCTAGCACTTCTCCAAGCGAATCAAGTTCGAGCAATGCTAGTACTTCCCAATCGGCAATGCCTTAGTGAACATATCTGTCGCGTTATCCTTTGTGTGCACTTTCCGAAGATATACTTGCTTATCCTCATCCATGGCTACTAGAAATGACTCTCTCAACTCAATATGCTTGGTCCGTGAGCTAAACGCCAAATTCTCTGCCAAGTGAATAACACTCTTGCTATCACATCTAACATCAATATTATCATGCCCGAATTCCAAGTCACACAACACTCGCTTCAAATAGAGTGCCTCCTTTGCCACCTCCACCGCGGCTATCAACTCCGCCTCCGTATTGGATAAAGCAACTATGGTCTGCAATCTCGATCTCTAACTTATGGCTGTACCACCAAGTGTGAAGACATATCCGGAAGTTGATTTTCTTCGATCCCTATCATCGGCGTAGTCCGAATCAAAATAACCAACCAAGTTGCAATCCATCGCCTTACTACCGCCAAAAACAAGACCATGAGATGATGTGCCTCTAAGGTTTCTCAATATAAGCTTCACAGCTTCCCAATGCGATTTCCCTGGATTAGCCATGTATCGACTAACCATACCGACGGCATTTGCAATATCGGGCCTTGTACAAACCATAGCATACATTAGACTTCCAACCGCACTAGCATATGGCACCTTTGCCATATAAGCCTTGTTTTCCTCCAAGATAGGTGATCCTTTACTCGAAAGCTTCATATGCAAAGGTAAAGGTGTATTTGACGCCTTTACATTTTCCATGCTAAACCAGCAAAGCACTTTCTCAATGTACTCTTTTTGAGTTAGTTTCAACTCAAAATGCTTTCGATTCCTTACAATTTCCATGCCCAATATCCTTCTTGCTTCTCCAAGATCCTTCATTTTGAACTCCAGTTTCAAACTCAGTTTTAGCTTGTTGATTTCATTCTTATCCTTAGAAGCAATGAGCATGTCGTCCACATACAAGAGTAAATACAACCAACAATCATTTCTCAATTTCTTGAAATAAACACAAGCATCTTTGATGCTTCTATCAAAACCATTTTCAAGCATAAAATGATCAAACCTCTTGTACCATTGTCTAGGTGATTGCTTTAATCCATATAGTGATTTCTTCAACTTGCAAACCAAATTTGACTTACCATCCAAAACAAAACCTTCCGGTTGCTCCATGTAGATGTCTTCATCCAAGTCACCATGCAAGAAGGCGGTTTTCACATAAAGTTGCTCTAACTCCAAGTCGTGAATAGCAACTGTAGCAAGTAATATCCGGATAGAAGTATGGCACATAACCGGTGTGAATATCTCATCATACTCTTTTCCCTTCCTTTGTGCAAACCCCTTAGCCACTAGCCTAGCTTTGTATCTCCCATCGTCCTTCACCTTGTATATCCATTTGCACCCAATAGCACAGTTTCCTTTAGGAAGTGGAACCAAATCCCAAGTTTGATTCTTCAAAAATGATTGCATCTCTTCCTCCATGGCACAAATCCATTTCGAGCTATCACTCGACTCCATGACGTCATCAAGGTCCATCGGCTCATTTTGGACTACATGAAGAGCATAGTCCAAATTATCGCAAAAGCTAAGATAGTTCCAATCACCATATCTTTCGGGTGGCCTTATAGTACGATGACTAACCCGAGTAGCAATACCATCACCCAAACTCCCTTCAGCTCCACCTTGAACCGAATCTTCTCTAGAATCATGTACATCACTAACAGTACTAGAGGCACCCTGTGAACTATGTGATGTAACATCAACCGCTACCTCCATGCAAGCATCTCCAACTACTCTACTATCTCTACTCCTTGGACAAAATGTGGAAATGATTTCCTTCTCCTTTGTTTCACCATGAACCAAATCTGAAACATCCGATGAGCTTTTATTTTTCCTGAACAATGCTGACTCATCAAAAGTAACATGACGAGAATTCACTACCTTCTTTGTTTCCGGATTCCAAATCCGATAGCCTTTTACTCCATCCGTATAACCAAGCAAAATCCCCTTGAAACCTCTAGGTTCAAGCTTATCATTTCCTGGATCATGCACATAAACTGGACTACCAAACACACAAAGATAACTCAAGTCAATGCTCTTTCCCTTCCACACTTCCTCCAGAATTTTGTTACCAATAGCTGAGTACGGAATTCGATTAATAATATGCACTGCGGTTGACAAAGCTTCAGCCCAAAATCCCTTCGCCAAACCCGATGTCAATCTCAAGCATTGAGCTTTCTCAAGTAGAGTACGATTCATCCTCTCCGCAACACCATTCAACTGCGGATCTCCAGGTATAGTAAAATGCCTCCAAATACCATGATACTTGCAAAACTCCAAAAATTCTTTGGAAACATACTCTCCGCCATTGTCAAACCTTAGAACCTTCAAAGACTTGCCACTCTCATTCTCAACAAGCGCTTTCCATGCTTTGAACTTTGCAAATGCCTCCGACTTGGCCTTCATTACATACACCCAAACTTTCCGAGAAAAGTCATCTATAAAGGAAATATAATAGTGAGCTCCACCTAAAAAAGCTACAGGTACCGGTCTCCAAACATCCGTGTGAACATACTCAAGAACCCTTCTCGAATCATGCTTTCCCTCACCAAATGAAACTTTAGTTTGCTTCCCCATGACGCATTCTTCGCAAAACTCTAACTTGTTGAAACTTTCTCCATCGATCATCTACCTATTCCGAAAAACGTCCAAACTCCACTCCGAGACATGACCTAACCTCAAATGCCACAACCTAGTCGCATCCAAGCCACAAGAACTATCAACTCATATACAAGTTTCGCCTTCTACAATCACTCCTTGAAGCAAATAAATACCATGAGTCCTTGCACCCTTCATCACCACAAGCGCACCCTTCGAAACCGCAAGATATCACTCTCAATAGTGATCTTACAACCTAAAGAATCCAACTGCCCCAAAGAGATAAGAGACTTCCTAAGTCCTGGAACATAGCGCACATTAGTGAGAGTACGAACCATTCCGTCAAACAGCCGAATTTGCACGAAACCAATGCCTTTCGACTTACAAATAGCACCATTTCCCATAACAATTGAATTTCTTTCTTTGTCGATGTAAGAAGAAAAACAATTCCTATTAGGCGTCATATGATAAGACACCCCCGAATCGAGCACCCATTCGCTACCCGAAACATTCGATGCTACCGCCGACAAAACATCTACATATCCCTCACCAACTCCACTCTCCACCGCTACTGATGAAGATGCTACTTCTTTCTTTGCCTTCTCCTTTTCCGGACACTCATTCTTCCAATGACTGGGCTTCTTGCAAATATAGCACTTGCCACTTCTTTCCTTCGACTTTCCTCTCTAACCGGGGTTCCTTGATTTAGAACGCCCCCGGTTCTCCTTCTTCACTTACCTCTCCTTATCCACAAATAAACCATGACCACTAGTAGCACCACTACTTCCATCACATAACTCCTTCATTTGATCCCGCAACTTCTCGCTAAGAAGACCAATCTTAACATCATCAAGAGTCAATGTATCCTGGCTATAAAACAAACTATTTGAGAAACCTATATAGCGATCTGGCAACGAACACAACAATATCATTGCCTTTTGCTCTTCCTCAATCTTCAAATCTACCGCCTTCATCTTCATTGGCAATTCATCAAAAGTATTCAAGTGTGCCTTTAGCGAAGTACCTTCCTTCATCTTATAGGTGAAGAACGTTTGCAATAAGATTAAACGATTTGTCAGTGACTTCTTCATATACAACTCCTCTAACTTGTCCCAAATACCCTTAGCGGTTGTCTCACCACTAATTTCAGAGATAACATTCTCTCCCATAGCAAGTTGAAGTGTAGTGAATGCCCACTCTTCCACCTCCTCTCTCCCAACATCCGAGATATCACTGGCAATAAATGTGTGTCAAACACTACCCGATGTACCCGGTTCCTCCTTAGAACCACTTTCAACTTCCATTGCCATTTTTCAAAATCATTATCGCCATTCCACTTGTCTATAACCAATAGTGATCCTGAAGCTGCGTACGAACCACGTACATAAGGAGCTACACTACTTGGAGTACCCATTAAGGAACTACTTGAGTTGCTACTTGATTCAGGCATTTCTACTACCACCTACCAACACCAATGCTCTAATACCAAATGTTGGGGCGGGATTCCAACTTGAGACCACTAAAATCGAAACCCCACAAGCACAGTGGAAGACGGGATCATGGTAAGAAGTGTAAAAACAACCAATCAATAACACAATTCCAATCTCAACCGATCCAAAAGCAATCACAATCCCAAACAAGCAATTCAGAAATCAAAGAAATAATGAAAAATAAATCACACAGCGATTTATAGTGGTTCCACTAATGTTGTGTTAGTGTACATCCACTTTAAGAGAGAGCTTTATTAATATTGATGAGAGGAGTACAAGAGATTGATTACAATGATCAAAATTCTAATTAGAAATTGACTTATGGAGAAGAGAATTGAAGAAACTTAGGTTTTGATAAACCCTAATTTATGGAGGCTAATCTCTTGTAGTCGCTTGCACGCGCTCCCAGATCTGGGACCTGAAGCTAGCTTATATAGGAGAATAGAAACCCTAGGCAATGTTCCGAAATTGCCTCTGCAAATATCACAAATCTTCACGCCAAGTCCACACATGAAAACAGGCGGAAGTCGCCTCAGACGTCGGGCCAAAATGGTCAGACGTCTGACTTATGTCACTATAAAAGTTTCGCTTCAGCTCAGACGTTTGACCATTTGGTCAGACGTCTAACTCAAGGCTCTGGAATCAATTCTGCATCGACTCGGACATCTGACCCATTTGGTCAGACGTCTGACCTAACTCTTTGGAACAGGTCTGGTGCAGATTTGCTGAAGCGCCTGACGTCTGACTATTTTCCTCAGACGTCTGACCCTGCCAATTCAGCCCACTTCACCTTTTCCCTTATAACTTTCACCTTCGAACTTCGATTTGCGAACTGTTTTCTCCGTTACGAAACTACTTCCGACCTCTACAATTCTACATATAGTGTCGCCAAAATTTAACAAGTTGGATGTCCATGTTTTTGAAAAATGGAAAGAGAAAAGTCAGATGACTCATCCATAGCATCATCATTACGAGGACTAGTATTAGAATTCAGCTTAACATTTACTTTGAAATAATAACTGAAAAATATGAATGCTTTTCAACAACGTATGTTTGACATATTGAACCTTAAATGCGTGCTTTTTGTTTCACCTTTTTTAAGGTGACCCAGGTACATTCATACCAAAAGGTAATCAATTATACATTTACCAAGTTGATTTCGAAAAAGAGTGTATAACTCCTACTTGTATTTTACATACCTCTCACAAAGATACATCCATTTGTATTGCACCAGCCCTCACATTGAATCTTTAGTTGGTAGACGTTCCACATAGTTGTTTACTCCAAAAGGAAATATTTTCTCCAATTTACATAATAATTTAGATATCTCTGTTTTTAGTTTTTTCGAATTACTTTTATTAAGTGTGGTTGAGCATAACTCTTTATAGAAAAAACTGATCTCGGTAATATGCATCTACACCTCCGGATAGCTCCATAAATACTGTCGTGAAAAGAGTATCTTAAAATACATAACAATCAAGACTCTTCACACCCGACATTTGATGATCCTTCATATCAACACATATTTTCATGTTAAATGCAATTCCATCCATTAACCTCAGATTTTGAACCCACTCTAATAGTTTTTGTCCATGCTTATTTTACAACTCGTTACAAGCAATTCATTTGAAATTTTATCTTTTACTATCAATTTTAAGCTCAGGATGATTATAGTATAATATGATATCCTTTCTTGACTTTAAATCATATTTTGTTTACCCTTTCATGTTCATTATCATGTTAAAGAAGTTCTTGAACATATTTTTCTCGTATTGCATTATGTCTATATTGTATCGAAATTTATGATTTTTCCAATATGGTAACTTCCAAAATATATAGTATGTTTATACGAATTTTGATACTATCCTTTATCGGAAATTTTGGGCTCTTTTACAATCCTATGTAATTTGGATAATATTGCTTGTACCCGCACACTTCTTCACTACTCAGAATGGAAGATGGCTTTGAAGAAATAGTTCGTCTAAGGTTCTTTTATCAAACTTAAAACGATCTTTTACATTCAAAAAACGATGATATCTATTCATCCAACACTGTTTGCCACCATTTGTAGACCGATTCTGCCCAATCCACGCAAATAGGACAAGCAAATTTGCCGCTAGTACTCCATCTAGAAAGCATTCCATACAGAGGATAATCATTCAAAGTTCTTTTTTTGAAATGTTGACCCTCTATCCACAACCTTTTCAACTTATAAACCAATGGCTACGGTTACACGACTATATTTTTTTTGAATTTTTAGGCCCAACAATTACAATTAGAAACATGCATGGATTATTTATACACATCCAAGGAGTGAGGTTGTAAGGTATTAGAATAACCGGTCATGTTGAGAATGGCTTACTAAACAAAGAAAATAGGAAAAAACCATCCATACACAAACCAATTCTAATATTATGTGATTCTTTAGCAAAATTAAGATATGTCATATTGTAATGTTTCAAAGCTTCACCGTTTAAAGGATGACATAAAACACCGCTATCTTGTTGTCATTCATTATGTCATTATATGTATTTTGCTATAGCAGCATATGCATATAGCCTTTGTAATCTCGATGTAATTGGGAAAGAATGTATTTCGATGAAAGTACACCTTTACCATTGGATTTTGTCGACTTATATCATGGATGTTTACATAATTTACACAAAGTCATATCTTTATCTTCCTTTCGATAAATCATGCATCCATTGGACAACTGTTAATTTTTTCATATGGCAATCCAATGTTAGACACCTCTCTTTTATTGGAGTACCAATTCTCTGCTAACACATTGTTAAATGGAAGTGTTCCTTTACATAAGCAAAGAATTGCATTCATTATGCTTTCTGATGCATTAAATTCAGATTTTATAGCAATTAACATAAATGTCATTAATAAATGTGTCATTTTATAGCCTTTATAGAATGGCCATTCGATGCTTCTAAAAGTTGAAAAACTTTTTTGCTTCCTAGTCTAGATCTTCTGTAACGACCCAAGATTCGATCACACTAAGATATAATATTTAATGCATTTTAAATATTAAAATATAAATTTTTATAACATAAATAATATTATGTAAGATTTTAAGATATATTTTTACATAAAAATAGGAACTTTTGCTTATACCGGTAAAAAGTGACAAACGTTAGTTTTCAATAAAACTAAGTTTTAACGATTAAATAAATTATTTTAATTTTTAAATAAAGTCTATTTATTATTAAATAACTATATACAAATTTATTTTCAAGTTTTCTTTAAAATATAAATAGTTTAACAGAAACATAAAAATGTGACCGGAAATTGGATTTCAGATTCAAAAACGGCTTAACGGTCAAAAGTTGTATTCAAATATCGCAACGTTGGAAGTTAAAACACTTTAAAACATACTAATATACTTAGTAATACATATATATAAGACGTATAAATAAATAATTACTTCAACAAATTTTAAGGTAAAGAAAAGTAACATATTTTACCAAAAGTCAACTAAATCTCACCAAAACCAATGTATTCTTCACTTTAAGCCATAAATCCATCCAAATACATCCCTTACGAGCTAAGGAAGTGATAAAAGAGGACATGAAGTGATGGAAGCACATGGAGATGCCTTGGGCCGTGCGTAATGAGGCGATGGGAGGGGTAAAAATGTAAAAGAACAAAGCTTAGTCGTTAAGTAATTCTAGGCTATAAATACCCAAGTTTCCTTCTCATTTCTTCACACTCCATTCCATTTTTTTCTAAGCTTCTCCTTCTTCTTCCTTATAGTTTTAATGTCTTCCATACCTTTCTAAAAAAATTCCAAAAGCCTAACAAAGTTATGGCAAAATAATTGACAAAAGTATACCACTTGAGTCATGTTCAAGTTAGTAAGCTCCATCCATCCCTCCACCTAAGGTTGTGCCCACCTCTAAGCCATATCTATCTCTTTTCATCTCAACTTCTAGGATAGCAGAGCTATAGCCAGATTTCAAGAAGTTTCGAGAAATAGTAGCGAAGCTATAGTCAAATCTGTAGTGACAAAGTTAGCAAAAATATGAGAAAACTCTACATCTTCTCTACGCCTATGTTATTATATGCTTTTGTACTTGTTATGCTGCTTGATATCATGTTTGGATGTTATATGGATGTTGAATAATTGTTGGTTTGACATCATAACTAGTCGCGATAAATTACACGTCAAAAAATCACAAAAGGAATCACTTCCTTATTTAATTTCAAAAGTGTATACGACTTGTGAACCTCTTTTAAAAACATAAGAAAGTGAATTTAAATGATGTAGAAATGTTTTAGAAGTATTTAACATGATTTTGGCAAAGATTTGAAAAGAGTTGAAAATCAACTAAAAAATAGGTGTGTTACGTAACGGTAGTTCGTGATTTCGCACCACAAAAGTTAAATCCATTTATATAATGGATTTAGAATCAGAATTCTTTGAAATAAGAATTCTCCAGACTCTTCCCAATATAGTTTTCAAATGTAAAAGAAAATTAAAGATTTCATTTAAAAGAATTTAAATTATGTTTAAATCAATTTTTCCGAAAAATCGCGCTTCGATAGTTAAATGACAAAAGTGGTAAAATCTTCTAAACGGTTGTTTTTAAATTCTTAAAAATAGGGAATAAATTCATAAAATTTAATTTAAATATATTAAAAGAGTTTTAAATAATAATTTTGGACTTAAAAGATGTAGGAAAAAAAAATTTGAGCTTCAGGGCTCCAAAATCACTATACCTCCACTATTTATCAACGAATTTTGGAAAATAATTTTTAAAACATAGTTTTCTTTCCAAACTTTTTTGAAATGACTTTTTAATAATGAAAGAGTATACGGAAATGACTAGTACATTTTGTAACGACCCGACTTTCCAGTCCCGGAAAATCGAACCATTTGTGTTAAAGAAGAAGAGGTAGAAGAAGAAAAATAGAAAACAATATCAGAATCTAACCATCGCAGCGGAATAAAATATAATATATATTAACAGATCTTTACACAAATCAAAACTTTATCAGTTTTATATAATATAGCATTAGAGTATACACCAGAGAACACATAACATACAACTGGACAATAACCATATCATGTCCTCAATACAACAGAGTACAACAATCAACACAGCGGAATATATATATATATATAAACAAGTACGGAAGATACGTCTCGCCATCCAGCTCGTCTCCTGAGCTCCCCAGCATCATATCCTGTAATCTATAATACTCGGTCTGACCCGAGCATCATATAAACAATACCCGAGTCAGTCTGGAATACCAGCGTGAGAAAATCACACTCAAATTTATTATTAAAGTTTCAAAATCCTTTGAAAACAAAAGCATCTCGTAAGACCACGCCACAAATAAACATGTCGGGTTTTTACCTTACGATAGCTAAAACACTTTTTATAAAAATCCTCTGATATTATAATAGTGTCTATTCACAAATACTTATTAAAATAGCTGAAATTGTTACATGATTAAATTCCAGCATACTAGGTATACAAACAAATACCGTACAAGGCACGTAGGGAGAATGGATTTCCAACGAATGACTAGGCACTGGGGTACCACCTGTCACAGTACGTGGCCTAGATCACAGTACCGAGGAGTACGCCCGCTCCCCTGCAACACAAGGCCGGAATCATCCCTTACTGGATAATTCCAAATAAAATCACCCCACGGTTGGGATCAGCAACCGCACCACTAAGCCGAAATAAAAGGGACATCTAGACAGGGATGACCTTACTCTCAAGTGGGGGCTACCCACGAAGCCTTGCTGCATAACCCCTGATTTTCAGTCATTCCCGGTTGATGAGGTTCGAGGCTAAACGATACCTTTATAGCACATATCCCTTAGAATGCCCATCGTCCACCTGACGATGTCACGAAAGCATCCGTCCATACAAGTCCGTCCCGGGTCCGAACGGAACCGAAGGCACTATTCCTACTACATCCATTTTGGAAATATCCTCAGGATTAGTAGCGACTAGCCCTTGCACTTCACAGCTCCATCTTCGACTCCGAACACGTTACACGAAACGTACAAACCGGATCGAAGTGGTATTCGAGTCTCCAGACCTAGAATCCCGGTATACGGAAACTCGATCCCGGTCTCTTCGAAACGATCAACGCATTTGGCCAATATTGATAGTCGGTTATTTAACTATCAATTAACATCCACAAGCAACCATCACACAAAATAAATAATTTCCCACATTATTTATTTGCCCAAATATCTTTCCAAGATATATTTCTATTTTCAAACTCCTTTTGAAAACAATTTCAAATAGTTTCCGCTTACGGAATACATTTCCAAATATTTATTTCCACTGAATCACCAAGTACAAAATACTTTTAGATTTTAAAATAATTTTAAAACACTTTACTATAAATATCTTTTATAACATTGAAATTTTAAAACTACTTTAATACTTTATTAAAATATATATTTTAAGAATATTTAAAATAAAACCACTTTATAAATATAAACTAAATTTCTCCTTTTAAAACATAATAGCAAATCACTTTTATACACTTACTACAATAATAGATTTTTGAAAATACTTACTTTGGAAATTAACCTTTAGAAATAATCAATTTTCTAAAACATGCTTTTAAAAACACAATTAGAACTTTTAACTTATATTAAAAATTTCTTTGAAAACGTACTTGGCTATCCAGAGAAATACCCTTCTCACTCCCATCTTTTAAAAATAAATCAACACTTATTTTTAATCCAATCCATATTCTTTTATAAATTCCCACCTTGAATTTATATTTTCAAATATCCACTGATATTCCATTTCACTTTATAAACCCAGTTTATCTCTCCAAAATCTCATTTCTCTTTAAATTTCAAATCCCAAAGTATTTAAATCAATTAACAATTGATTCTCCAATTTAATTTACTTTGAAATAAATTTCTTTACTTAATCCATTTATTTCCAAATTCATTAACTTCCAGATTTTATTTCTCATTATGATTTAAAATCTTTAAATTGAAACACAAGTTTCAGATTTCCCAAATTCCTTCTTCCTTTTTAATTACATTTAAACATTGAATTAAAATAAATTATTTATTCCTTTAAATAATATCACATAAGTTTTCTTTGAATTCAATATTCTCTGTTTATTTAAAATTCTTCTTTTCCATATTTAATTTATTCGAATTCACTAGAATTACTTAACTTAAATTTTATTCTTTTATTTCTTTCCAAAAATCCAATTCAATTGCTTTTGATAACTCATTATACTGGGAAATTCAATCCAACCAGATTATCCAATATAAATCATCACAGGATATTAACAATCATATCACAGAATATTTAAACAAAATTAAATATTTTGAGGAATCCAGTTGGATCCCTCCAACCTGTTTCCCTGCATCCACAGACGTTAGCACAATACCAATTCCACTTCAAAGTGGAATATCGCGGTATATGGGTTTTATAAAATATCATCCGCTATTATGCGGCGCATAGGGTCTCATCCACTATATAATGTGGGAATATCAACAACTCAAATATATACATATGCCAATATGTATATATTGCTATATACTACTATATACCATATCAATCAAATCCATCAAATCAATCAATTCAATCATCCATCAATATTTAAATTTAACCAATTAAATTTAAATTATAATTTAACTGAGTGAGATTAACTCACCTTTGATTTTTAATATGAAATCCGATCCCATCTCGACTTGTTCACTTCAGATTTTGACCTTGAATAATCATTATATAACTTATCAATATTCGAAATAGTTAAACAATTAATTACCCTAAACAATCAATTACTTCTTATTACTTACAAATAGATTTTAACCCATTTCCTTAAGATAAATAATTCCTAGTAACTAAAATAAATTAAATTAGTTAATTTTATACTTTAATCACTGAATCCACTAATTTAAAATAAACTAGTACATTGAAAACGTGCACTTGATCTCCATTATTTTCTTCTTCAAATCGAATCTGCATAATTACTTTTATAAAAATAAATGTAAGTTTCGAAATAAGAAAAAACCAAACTTTATAAATTCTTCAAACCCTTTTAAAACCATATAATTTTTCCTCTGTAAATAAATTTAAAACAATATTTATATTTATTAAATTTAAAACATGATTTACTATTACCTTACTGACAACAGAACTGCTGCTCGAACCAAGTCTCGACCACGCGACTTCAAGTAGAGGCCCACGCTGATCGATGCCGCCCCCCACGAACCCAAGCTCCCACCTCGCGATCCCCTGAGCTTCGCACGCCCTAACTCTCATCTCGACTCCAGTAGCCGCGACTCCAAGCTCAGGCCTTCGAGATTCCCAACTCCTTCGATTTCGTGACTCCGATTCTCCCTTGAACTCGCGAAGTACGCCATGCTCGATGGCAAAAACCCACCGTGGATCTCGATTCGACGTGGGAAAGTCGCGTGCCTATCTGTTCCGAGTTCGACTCGCCCTATTTCCCCTCGCGAATTCGAGCCTCGCGACCAGTAACAATCTCGATTTAAAGCAGAAGGAAGGAATGAAGACTGTTGCCATATACTTTTTTTCGTGAATTTTGTTTTCTGTTTTAAGGTTAGAGAGGAGATGGAGATAAAATATCGGTTTGGGGAAACTTCTCGAGTACGCGTTGGAAAAAATATCTCTGACTGTATGTACTACAAATTTTATTATATTATAAACTTCCAAAACGTCCCGTTAATTTCTACTTAAAATTGTGAACTCCTCTTAAGGAGTGCCACTAGGCGTTTTCAAGGTTTTACCCGCATTCCTAACACAATGGAGCGTGTTACGGAAGCTAATTTAATCGTATGCGAAAGTTAGCTTTATAAATCAATTTAAAATATTAAATTATCGATTTTAATTTCAACACGTTTCTCACCCGTACGAGCAAACAGTGAACCCAAATGCTACGAAAATTGAAATCCGGTAATAATCAATATTACGGATCCAATGAAACTAGTTTCGTTGAATTCCGAGACTGTGCCTCGGAAGGCTATTTTTAAATTAAATTTAAACAGTATATTTTTAAAACTGAACAAATCATCTTCAAATTCGATTTCAACACTTCTATTATTTCCATTATCATTTATATGAATTTTACGAGCTTTCAAAATATTTTTAATTAGCTTAGAATACCGGATTTACTATTTTATCCAACTTCAAATAATTAAATTTAGTAATTAATTATCCAATAACCAGTGATATTTGAAATTTAAGTTAATAATTAATCTCTGAATATTTAAAATTAATTAAATATTGCAATTTTACAAAAATTCTGGGTCGTCACATTCCTCCCCCCTTAAAAGAATTTCGTCCCCGAAATTACCAGTTAAGAAGAATGTCTCATTTCCCGTTAGCTATCTCCCAAATTCAAACAGTTTTAACAATACCCAAACAATCTTTTATTAGTGATACACTAATCATCTTTTAACTTCCCAAACTTATTCATAAGTTCAACCCATACCACCTACTTATCCATTCAAATTTAAATTTGAATTCAAATTTTGAATTATCAAAAATTTTCCAAAATTTTTCTAACTCCCTAAATTTCCGAAAATTTTGCCAGCATCTCCTTTGCGCGGCTAGCTCGGTACAACTACAAAATGGCTCTACGGCCTCCCAATCTCAAAAAGAAAACAAAAAGCCAAGTGGCTGGATCAAAAACCCAATCAAATTTCATATAGAAATTCAAATACATACCTTTTGTCGGGCCATTAAATTTTATCTTCTAAAATCAAAAATCCCAATTTATCCATTGCTTTTAGACACCTGTATATCCTACTAAGCAATAATATTCAATCACAATTCCAAAGTCATTTTATACTTTTCTTTACAAATTTTCAATATTTGTTTTACTTATGCTCGTACGATGCACATATATCATCCGTACGCAATATCACATTCGATCGCTCACTCGATCACACAATTTCACTTCCGAACTAGTATCGTCCACCCGACTTCCTAGTGCGGACTCAGATTTGGTTTCTTGATCAGAAACCGTCATTCTCCTTGCATAGCCTCAAACTATGATAGAGAATATCCAGAATCAATCAACAATCCATATCTAGGTTCACCGTCGAAAATCGAGTGAAAAATCCCAACTCGGATCGGTATAATTACCTCGAAATTCTGTGCTCGAATCCGGATCAAATCATTATGCGAATAAAATAATATACGTACATCCTACGTATTAATTTCAATTGATTATCAATTATATCAATTTTCTTTTTATTCACATTCAATTTGACTACATTCACTTATCCCCAATTTTCTCATTTCACAACTTCAAATTTTAATCGTCATTCAATTTTTCATCTAGAATAACTTTCCTCAATACCAAATTACTGAAGAATCTCACCATATTCCTTAAGTTCAATATAAATATTTTACATACTGCTTATACTTATTTTCACTTCATTATTGAAGTTCATATCCATTCCTATTTACTTTTGTCTTTACAATTCCATTTGATTTCAATTTGGCTTCCACTCGAATATTTAATTAGTTGCACTTACTAATTTAATTTAAATTTCGATTAACAGTTTATTCGCAAACTTCACTTCTTTAGTTCCTTCGATTTCACTTCACCTTACATTCACATTTGAATTAGATTTCAATATCCAGTTTTAATTTCATTTGCTTAACAAATTTAAATCATTTATCGTTAATGAAAATTTTCAAAATTTTCAAAAATTTTTCTAACTCCCAAAATTTACGGAAAATTTTGGCAGAGTCTCCCTTGTACGGAGGGACTTCTGCGATATCGCAGGATGCACAAATATATATATACATCGGCCTCAGGCCGGAAATCACAATATATCAATATATGCAGTTCATATCTCCTATTTTGAATTTTTTTGCGCAGGCGTACCTTATTTTTAGCATTTTTAAAGCAAGCGGTGATTTATTTTAGAAATGCACACGGCCAAATCCAGCCATACTGTAACGGCTCGGGTTTTGCCCGCTCGAAAATCAACATCCGTACTTCACATTGTACTAGAATGCCGCAGATTCGACCGTTCAAATCCGATTCGCCGGAGCTATAACACAATTAAGTAAATAACACAGCGGAAGAAAAGAATAATACATTGATATACAACATCTGATACAACAGAGTGATACAATGAATATCAATATACATCAGAGGTATGATACAAGAAATAGCAGCGGAAAAGAAAAGATAACATCAGCAGCGGATAGAATGTCTCCAATAGAATGCTCCAAGATAAGCAACGTCAGTCCATGAACTCCAAGAACTGAACTAGCTCCAAATAGTCTACTAAACCTGAATATCTGAAAAACCAAACTCTAGACTGCCCGTGTGGAAAATAGTGGGCACCCAGAGTTTAGGAAGGAACAATAAACTCCGGATCAGTCATGGGACTGGTGTGAGCAACAAAAACAGTTTATCTTTAAACAACAACAAAAGGATTTTAAACATTGAAATCCGCAATGCTTTTTTTTAAAAAATGAAACTACCATAAGACCTCCCGCCACACACACAATGCAAACGCAGAATTGGAGGAGATTTCTTCTTATGATAGTCAAAGATGCTTACTACGCAAAATCAAATCATTTGATATTATTATTAGTGCATAGTGCAGAAAAACATTTCGAAAGTATAATATTAATCTTAGCCAACATACGACCAGTATCGTATGCCTACTATAGCTACCATCTAAACAGTGGTGACCACCGTACGTAAATGGCAGGTTCTACAACTAAAACCGTACAAGTTCCGTATTGGAGAAATGGATTTCCAACAAATGGTCAGGCTAAGGAACTTCCTTCCGCCGCATGGGATCGCCTCTGGCGGGACGTCCCGAGAGACAAACTGCTCTCTGCTAACAAGGCCGGGTTACCCCTGTAACAGGTAACTCACGAATATGCCACCTCCCGGTCCTTTGGGACCTTTATCCGAGCGCTCGTAACCATCATCACACATCATAAAGAAGGTGTATCCACATGAGTAAGTATCAGGGCTCCATACCATAATACCACCCCTTTCCAGAAGGAAATGACATACCCTAAAGGGCGCGACCCTCATAACCTTGCCGCAACATTCCTGTTTCGACCATTTCCGGGTTGTGAGGCCCTGACGAAGTCTCGTCCACAAAGCTACGCTTTGTCACAAAGCCATGCTTCGGGTCAAACAAATGATCAACCTATGATCACAAAGATATAAGATCAAACAAATGATCATATCGCAAATGATCAAACACTGATCATTTCACAGCAGCACTCAGCATGCCACATTACCAAATTGGGATATATCGCTGATAACCTTCAACTACATAACCTCTGAGCTCGTACGTCTCAGAGAAGGGTGTTAAGCTAAGAGAATAAATTCTCCGCCACCAACAGAAATGTATTTGAAAGAAATCGGCTTTATATCTCAAAGTGTAATGTCAGACACACAATCCATACAAGTCTGTTCCGGGATCGAACAGAACCGAAGGCACTTCTCACGAAGCCCTTGCAAATCCGGATAATTTCCAATCACGTCCGGACTTCCCGTCACTAAGGATGATAAAACCTCTATATCGGGGATCAGCCGATGCAGAGTAACTCGACGGTAATCCTTCCGTTTTCAAAAATATCCGGTCTTCAACACCGGTCTTCAAATGCTATCCATATACGACGTATCACATATTCGGAATGGGTTATACGACCCAAAGGTCCTCTCCCGGCTAAACCGAATAGTGAGCGTAATATTTAAAAACATATGGATATGGGATTTCAATTAAGTCACAACTTAAAAATTCAACTTATTTCTTTTCAAATGGTTTAACAAAATACCATCTCAAATCTTTTTAAACAAAAAGATTCATTTTAACAACCTTCAACGGTTTAAACAATTTCCACACTTTAATCTTTTAAACAAAAGATTCATTCACAGATTTTCCAAATTAATTCCCATTTCAAATTTGATTAACTCGTTAAATCTTTAAATCAAGATTTAACCTATAGCTTTCAAAACAATCCCATTTCGGATGATTTAGATAAATCATTATTTTAAATCTGTTAGAAATAAACAGATTCAATTCATAGCTTTTCAAAACAATTCATTCATAACTTGGAAAACCATCTCCACTTCAATATTGAAATTCCTTTAATTAAACCGGAATTTCATTTCTTATCTGAAAGCTTTTATTCTTTTAAAACAACAGTTTCATTTCAGAAAATCTGATTCATTCATACGAGTTAAAGTCTTTGGGTTAAATCCAAATTCTCAAAATTATACTTTTAAATGGTTTAAATTCAGATAAACACATTTATAACATCTTTAACCCCTAGTTTCAAATCATAGGATTCAATTTCAAACTTGAATTCAAATTTAAATCCAATTATTTAAATTTTCAAAACTCGATTAAGTTATTCAAAATAACTTTTATCTTTGAAATTCCATTTCAAAAGCTTTTCACTTTAAACCCAAATTTCCAATTTCAAAATCAATTGAAATTAAAATTTCAATTATAAAAACATCAAATTTAAATTATCTGTGACTTAACCGATTTCCACGTGAAATCCATATTTGTGTGTGGAAAGGTGTAGTCCAGAGTTTAACACAAAAGTGCAACACAATGAATCATCACATATCAGAATACAGAAATATAATTCGATAAGCGGTATAAGAACAACGCTTATCGTTCATTCACAGATCATAGATATATAAAGGTCACGGATAAGTAAACTACAGATCACAACATAAATCAGGATGTATCACAAAGCATCATGTATCAGGGATATCAAACAATCCATATCATTCAACAGAATCCACACATTTATAAGTAAGATCAATGAATTTATCTGATTTATTTAAATCAGATTTATTACTTATGAATAAATTATTAATCCTGGTTAATTAATATTAATAATTTACAAATCATTTTGATTTATTATTCTTTAATCATTTAATTTATCAATTTTTTAATTATTTAATTACTTTAAATTAAGTAATCATCTTCACGTAATTAATTACCTTTAATTACTTATATTAATAAGTCTTAATTAATAAATCAACCTTTAATAATCACATAATAAATTAATTCTTAATTAATTGTCCTTGAATTAATTACCTTAATTTATCAATTAACTTTTATCCTTAATTAATTAAATTAATTTATTATACTTAATTCTCTGATTAACGTAGTTGATTTTCCAGGGTAATCAACTCCTTTTAACTTAAGGTAACCTTTCTTAATTACCATTTACATTTGAAATCATTATAACCTTATAATTAACTTTACCTAATTAATTCAATAATTAAGTATAAAAATATATCATTGACTTGATAAATTAAGGTTAACAAAACTTCCTTTAAATACTAAACATAACCCATTAGTAGTTTTAAAACTAATTTCAATTTATATTTGAAAACTTGCTTTTATAAAGACTTAACCTGGTCAGACTTTACTTCGGGTCAAACCGAAGATTTACTCGAGCCTTCCTCGAGACTACCCTGCTACCCTTCTATTCCAGATACCATAGTTGAAAGAAAATTAAAGTTTTAAAAACAAAAGCTTATCTCCTGCTACTCACTCGAGTACATACCCGAGTTAAACACTCAAAAACTCGGCCTCCTCTTCGAGTCAACCCACGAATTCTCGAACAACACACGCGACTTCGTCTTCCCCAAATCAAAACGAAACACAGAGCACAATACTTCAAGCGTGCACGTGCACCCCCGCGGCAATCAACTCCGGCCCCTCGCGATCATCCTCGCAAGTCAACGACCCTCCCCTAACACCATTCCGATCATCACATCGGTAGCAGGAACCCCGATTCAAAATCAAGCATCGCGCTCGAAACTGGAACCAATGTCGAGTCTGGAAAACGCCTCGTACTCGCCGCCTCTACCACCAGAAATCACGAAACTCCGGCCATCCTCTATCCAACATCCCCTTTACCATCTCCCAACAGCCCTTCACACTCGATCACCCCTGGTCGTCGAACGAGATCAAAACAAAACTGTGTCAAAAACTAGGTTTAAAATTTTTAAACCTCCGCCGCTGCCACCACGGTGAACGTGAGTGCCTCTGATCATTTTTCCAACCATCGTCATAGGCCTCTCTGCCTCCACTCGAAGCCTCAATCACCAACCGCACTCCGATCAACCTCAATTGATCAAAAACCAATTTTCGAACAATTACGAGTTGCTCTCAAACCCATGATCTAAAAACTATGATGTAAGCTTCAAAAATCATGTTTTCGTATATGAATTCAACTTACATCCCTGAAATCGGGAATTAAGAAGTTTAAATTTTGACTAATATAAAGTTCTCCTCTGATCTTTTAATTTCCAGACTAGTACTAGGTTGTTTTGACTTGAATAAATTTTTACATCAAGGTTTATGATAAAACAACTAAGTTTTGTTCAAGTCTTAAATCCTAACAGAGATCAGATCTTGAGATAATAGAATTTGTTTAAAATCTTAGTTTTGAAAGCTAAGAACAGATAATACAGATGCACACACCTATACATTCATATATATACACAGAATAAGGCACATATATATATATATATTCACACAATCATACTTATTTTCAGGTGTTAACATGCAACAGATTTATATTCATAAACTTTAAAATATGAGGTCACTCACCTTGGGTTCCAGAGAAAAGAAGAACAAAGCTTATTCTTTGAAATGTTCAACCAGGCTTTTGAAAATACAAGTTGAAACTTTCTTCTTTTGATCTCTGGCTTCTATGAATTTGTTTTGTTGTTAAAGTTTGATGTTTTAAAGTTTAATTTTTGAAGAATATTTACTTCAGATTTTTCATAGCTTGGAATGGACGAGAATAAGATGTAGAAGTTGATGTATAAAAAAGGAGTTTACATGTACAGGTTGATGATGATATTTGTACAAGGGTATTAAATTTCCTTTTGTACCATAGTCAGTGATAATTTTTCTCTTTGTTGGCTGGCATGTTGTTTTCGGTGGCTACTGGGATAAAATGTTGTGTACTTAGGATATTTGCATTTATTTGCCTAGTTTGCTTTCGGCTGAGAAGATATTATATTTTGGCTAAGGACATCTTGCATTAATTGTTTGTACATACATATATTTATTTGTTTCTTCCTTTTCAAGCTTCTCACTTCATATACATTTGTTTTTGCCAGGTTTCATGTTTACATATGAAATTTGTTTTGTTACTTTGTATTGTAAGTGAATTTCTATTTAAATTATGTTGTTTGAATTTAATTAATTTGTTTCTATTACCTTGTATTTTATTTTATTATTTTGTTTGTTATAAATTTACAAATTTGTTTACTTTATATTTTATCATAATTTAACTTTTATATGTATTTCTATCTCAATCATTTATTTAAATTTTTAAACGATTTATACAAAATATGCTTGGATATCGGGAAAACTCGCGTCACCTTATTATTTATTCTACTATTTTCATTCAAAATTCAATGAATTATTAATTTAAATTAAATAAAAATCTGGGGTCGTTACAAACTTCCCCCCTTAAAAGAATTTCGTCCTCGAAATTCGCAGGCACGAAAATAAAGACAGATGAAGAATGTTTCGTCTAATTAAACTGAATATTTATTCTGCATTTGGTTTACCCAATCAGAATATCAATAATAGATACAAGAACGAATCTGTTTAACACTTCACAAGATACTCGGGTTATCCAGATCTACGAAATATGGAGTGGCATCGGTCAGTTTGAAAGGATAACTAACCATTCGTAGAATATACTGGGACCCAAAGAATAGATAGATATATCGATACAATTTCAAAATTTTTAGTTCAGAACTAAAGTATACTTATCAAGCATAGCAATCAAAGCAACCAATACAATCAATTCATCCAAACAAACAATTTGGCCTATCCGAAGTTTATGTCCCATTTTAATATATCGAATTTCTTCCTGGATCTACCAGAAATTATCGAAGAATTGAGAAAAGATGTTGAACAAAAGAGATTGATAGAGAAAAGATCGCTTCCTTGTTGTTACAGAGTATTGACCATTTCTAGTCGTATTTCTCTGTCCCCTATCTCATCCTCTTCTTTCACTCATACTCACTATCAGTGGATAGCAAGAGAATTTACTGAGGCATTCGGATGGATATCTGAGAATTACTCATTCTAGAGTTTACTTCACTCTATCTCTAATGAGCTACTTAATGTGTTATACTCCTGAGCTAAAGTTCAACCTTAGCTCTGATACCAAATGTAACGGCTCGGGTTTTGCCCGCTCGAAAATCAACATCCGTACTTCACATTGTACTAGAATGCCGCAGATTCGACCGTTCAAATCCGATTCGCCGGAGCTATAACACAATTAAGTAAATAACACAGTGGAAGAAAAGAATAATACATTGATATACAACATCTGATACAACAGAGTGATACAATGAATATCAATATACATCAGAGGTATGATACAAGAAATAGCAGCGGAAAAGAAAAGATAACATCAGCAGCGGATAGAATGTCTCCAATAGAATGCTCCAAGATAAGCAACGTCAGTCCATGAACTCCAAGAACTGAACTAGCTCCAAATAGTCTACTAAACCTGAATATCTGAAAAACCAAACTCTAGACTGCCCGTGTGGAAAATAGTGGGCACCCAGAGTTTAGGAAGGAACAATAAACTCCGGATCAGTCATGGGACTGGTGTGAGCAACAAAAACAGTTTATCTTTAAACAACAACAAAAGGATTTTAAACATTGAAATCCGCAATGCTTTTTTTTAAAAAATGAAACTACCATAAGACCTCCCGCCACACACACAATGCAAACGCAGAATTGGAGGAGATTTCTTCTTATGATAGTCAAAGATGCTTACTACGCAAAATCAAATCATTTGATATTATTATTAGTGCATAGTGCAGAAAAACATTTCGAAAGTATAATATTAATCTTAGCCAACATACGACCAGTATCGTATGCCTACTATAGCTACCATCTAAACAGTGGTGACCACCGTACGTAAATGGCAGGTTCTACAACTAAAACCGTACAAGTTCCGTATTGGAGAAATGGATTTCCAACAAATGGTCAGGCTAAGGAACTTCCTTCCGCCGCATGGGATCGCCTCTGGCGGGACGTCCCGAGAGACAAACTGCTCTCTGCTAACAAGGCCGGGTTACCCCTGTAACAGGTAACTCACGAATATGCCACCTCCCGGTCCTTTGGGACCTTTATCCGAGCGCTCGTAACCATCATCACACATCATAAAGAAGGTGTATCCACATGAGTAAGTATCAGGGCTCCATACCATAATACCACCCCTTTCCAGAAGGAAATGACATACCCTAAAGGGCGTGACCCTCATAACCTTGCCGCAACATTCCTGTTTCGACCATTTCCGGGTTGTGAGGCCCTGACGAAGTCTCGTCCACAAAGCTACGCTTTGTCACAAAGCCATGCTTCGGGTCAAACAAATGATCAACCTATGATCACAAAGATATAAGATCAAACAAATGATCATATCGCAAATGATCAAACACTGATCATTTCACAGCAGCACTCAGCATGCCACATTACCAAATTGGGATATATCGCTGATAACCTTCAACTACATAACCTCTGAGCTCGTACGTCTCAGAGAAGGGTGTTAAGCTAAGAGAATAAATTCTCCGCCACCAACAGAAATGTATTTGAAAGAAATCGGCTTTATATCTCAAAGTGTAATGTCAGACACACAATCCATACAAGTCTGTTCCGGGATCGAACAGAACCGAAGGCACTTCTCACGAAGCCCTTGCAAATC
Organism: Allium fistulosum; assembly: GCA_030737815.1. Taxonomy (NCBI): domain Eukaryota; kingdom Viridiplantae; phylum Streptophyta; class Magnoliopsida; order Asparagales; family Amaryllidaceae; genus Allium; species Allium fistulosum. Next base: position 1,181,992,870 of record CM060904.1, on the reverse strand, counting down.
CGGATAATTTCCAATCACGTCCGGACTTCCCATCACTAAGGATGATAAAACCTCTATATCGGGGATCAGCCGATGCAGAGTAACTCGACGGTAATCCTTCCGTTTTCAAAAATATCCGGTCTTCAACACCGGTCTTCAAATGCTATCCATATACGACGTATCACATATTCGGAATGGGTTATACGACCCAAAGGTCCTCTCCCGGCTAAACCGAATAGTGAGCGTAATATTTAAAAACATATGGATATGGGATTTCAATTAAGTCACAACTTAAAAATTCAACTTATTTCTTTTCAAATGGTTTAACAAAATACCATCTCAAATCTTTTTAAACAAAAAGATTCATTTTAACAACCTTCAACGGTTTAAACAATTTCCACACTTTAATCTTTTAAACAAAAGATTCATTCACAGATTTTCCAAATTAATTCCCATTTCAAATTTGATTAACTCGTTAAATCTTTAAATCAAGATTTAACCTATAGCTTTCAAAACAATCCCATTTCGGATGATTTAGATAAATCATTATTTTAAATCTGTTAGAAATAAACAGATTCAATTCATAGCTTTTCAAAACAATTCATTCATAACTTGGAAAACCATCTCCACTTCAATATTGAAATTCCTTTAATTAAACCGGAATTTCATTTCTTATCTGAAAGCTTTTATTCTTTTAAAACAACAGTTTCATTTCAGAAAATCTGATTCATTCATACGAGTTAAAGTCTTTGGGTTAAATCCAAATTCTCAAAATTATACTTTTAAATGGTTTAAATTCAGATAAACACATTTATAACATCTTTAACCCCTAGTTTCAAATCATAGGATTCAATTTCAAACTTGAATTCAAATTTAAATCCAATTATTTAAATTTTCAAAACTCGATTAAGTTATTCAAAATAACTTTTATCTTTGAAATTCCATTTCAAAAGCTTTTCACTTTAAACCCAAATTTCCAATTTCAAAATCAATTGAAATTAAAATTTCAATTATAAAAACATCAAATTTAAATTATCTGTGACTTAACCGATTTCCACGTGAAATCCATATTTGTGTGTGGAAAGGTGTAGTCCAGAGTTTAACACAAAAGTGCAACACAATGAATCATCACATATCAGAATACAGAAATATAATTCGATAAGCGGTATAAGAACAACGCTTATCGTTCATTCACAGATCATAGATATATAAAGGTCACGGATAAGTAAACTACAGATCACAACATAAATCAGGATGTATCACAAAGCATCATGTATCAGGGATATCAAACAATCCATATCATTCAACAGAATCCACACATTTATAAGTAAGATCAATGAATTTATCTGATTTATTTAAATCAGATTTATTACTTATGAATAAATTATTAATCCTGGTTAATTAATATTAATAATTTACAAATCATTTTGATTTATTATTCTTTAATCATTTAATTTATCAATTTTTTAATTATTTAATTACTTTAAATTAAGTAATCATCTTCACGTAATTAATTACCTTTAATTACTTATATTAATAAGTCTTAATTAATAAATCAACCTTTAATAATCACATAATAAATTAATTCTTAATTAATTGTCCTTGAATTAATTACCTTAATTTATCAATTAACTTTTATCCTTAATTAATTAAATTAATTTATTATACTTAATTCTCTGATTAACGTAGTTGATTTTCCAGGGTAATCAACTCCTTTTAACTTAAGGTAACCTTTCTTAATTACCATTTACATTTGAAATCATTATAACCTTATAATTAACTTTACCTAATTAATTCAATAATTAAGTATAAAAATATATCATTGACTTGATAAATTAAGGTTAACAAAACTTCCTTTAAATACTAAACATAACCCATTAGTAGTTTTAAAACTAATTTCAATTTATATTTGAAAACTTGCTTTTATAAAGACTTAACCTGGTCAGACTTTACTTCGGGTCAAACCGAAGATTTACTCGAGCCTTCCTCGAGACTACCCTGCTACCCTTCTATTCCAGATACCATAGTTGAAAGAAAATTAAAGTTTTAAAAACAAAAGCTTATCTCCTGCTACTCACTCGAGTACATACCCGAGTTAAACACTCAAAAACTCGGCCTCCTCTTCGAGTCAACCCACGAATTCTCGAACAACACACGCGACTTCGTCTTCCCCAAATCAAAACGAAACACAGAGCACAATACTTCAAGCGTGCACGTGCACCCCCGCGGCAATCAACTCCGGCCCCTCGCGATCATCCTCGCAAGTCAACGACCCTCCCCTAACACCATTCCGATCATCACATCGGTAGCAGGAACCCCGATTCAAAATCAAGCATCGCGCTCGAAACTGGAACCAATGTCGAGTCTGGAAAACGCCTCGTACTCGCCGCCTCTACCACCAGAAATCACGAAACTCCGGCCATCCTCTATCCAACATCCCCTTTACCATCTCCCAACAGCCCTTCACACTCGATCACCCCTGGTCGTCGAACGAGATCAAAACAAAACTGTGTCAAAAACTAGGTTTAAAATTTTTAAACCTCCGCCGCTGCCACCACGGTGAACGTGAGTGCCTCTGATCATTTTTCCAACCATCGTCATAGGCCTCTCTGCCTCCACTCGAAGCCTCAATCACCAACCGCACTCCGATCAACCTCAATTGATCAAAAACCAATTTTCGAACAATTACGAGTTGCTCTCAAACCCATGATCTAAAAACTATGATGTAAGCTTCAAAAATCATGTTTTCGTATATGAATTCAACTTACATCCCTGAAATCGGGAATTAAGAAGTTTAAATTTTGACTAATATAAAGTTCTCCTCTGATCTTTTAATTTCCAGACTAGTACTAGGTTGTTTTGACTTGAATAAATTTTTACATCAAGGTTTATGATAAAACAACTAAGTTTTGTTCAAGTCTTAAATCCTAACAGAGATCAGATCTTGAGATAATAGAATTTGTTTAAAATCTTAGTTTTGAAAGCTAAGAACAGATAATACAGATGCACACACCTATACATTCATATATATACACAGAATAAGGCACATATATATATATATATTCACACAATCATACTTATTTTCAGGTGTTAACATGCAACAGATTTATATTCATAAACTTTAAAATATGAGGTCACTCACCTTGGGTTCCAGAGAAAAGAAGAACAAAGCTTATTCTTTGAAATGTTCAACCAGGCTTTTGAAAATACAAGTTGAAACTTTCTTCTTTTGATCTCTGGCTTCTATGAATTTGTTTTGTTGTTAAAGTTTGATGTTTTAAAGTTTAATTTTTGAAGAATATTTACTTCAGATTTTTCATAGCTTGGAATGGACGAGAATAAGATGTAGAAGTTGATGTATAAAAAAGGAGTTTACATGTACAGGTTGATGATGATATTTGTACAAGGGTATTAAATTTCCTTTTGTACCATAGTCAGTGATAATTTTTCTCTTTGTTGGCTGGCATGTTGTTTTCGGTGGCTACTGGGATAAAATGTTGTGTACTTAGGATATTTGCATTTATTTGCCTAGTTTGCTTTCGGCTGAGAAGATATTATATTTTGGCTAAGGACATCTTGCATTAATTGTTTGTACATACATATATTTATTTGTTTCTTCCTTTTCAAGCTTCTCACTTCATATACATTTGTTTTTGCCAGGTTTCATGTTTACATATGAAATTTGTTTTGTTACTTTGTATTGTAAGTGAATTTCTATTTAAATTATGTTGTTTGAATTTAATTAATTTGTTTCTATTACCTTGTATTTTATTTTATTATTTTGTTTGTTATAAATTTACAAATTTGTTTACTTTATATTTTATCATAATTTAACTTTTATATGTATTTCTATCTCAATCATTTATTTAAATTTTTAAACGATTTATACAAAATATGCTTGGATATCGGGAAAACTCGCGTCACCTTATTATTTATTCTACTATTTTCATTCAAAATTCAATGAATTATTAATTTAAATTAAATAAAAATCTGGGGTCGTTACACATACGGCTTCCCTAAACCTGTACTAACTCCACTTAAACAGGTTAGTGACAAATATTCAAAATTTGTTAACATTCCAATTTATTTCAATAGCTAACACATACATAACATAAGCCATATTCACTAAACACTTTCATAAGTGAATTTATCAGGCTCCAACACAAATTAAATGCTTTAAATCCATTTACACACCATCTCATTCAATTCATTTCAATTTATTCCTTCCCACTTGGATTTTATTTTCAACTCAAACCATAGTTATTCAATCCAACTCTATTTAACTTGATTCTATTTCAATCAAATCTCATTTCACTCTACAAATTTATTTGATTAATAGCAAGGCCATTTCAATTTATCTCTACTAAATTGGATTTTATTCGCAATACAAACTATCACCACTTTAATCCAATTCCATTTTATTTTACAACACCTCTACTTATTTTAATTCATTGTCAGTCCAGGTCAAATTCTATTTAAACTTCGAGTTTATTTCCAAACTCTATTGCTAACTCACAGTTTAATCTAAATTTAACCACTTTAAATTTCATTAACTAATTTATTATCAAATTAGTTTGTTTCCAAATTTTATACTTAATATTCGATTTTTATTTCAAAAATCACTCTTAACAATTTTACTTGAGTTCAATCTATTTCATAATTTAAATTTTGGATTTTTATATTCATTACCATTACAACCAATTTTATTTGGCTTATTTATCTTACTTCCAAATTTTATAAGTCACATTCTTTTATATTCGTACTTCCTTCTATTTAAAATAAACTTTATTCACCTTTTATCTTTTAACTCAGAATTATACATTTTATTCCGCCAATAAATATTTTTATTATTCCATAAACAACTTTAAATAAGATTCCAGAGTTTAAACAATTTTCCAAAATTTCAAAATCACTTTTGAAATCAACCACATCCAAACTCCTTTGGTAAATTCAATTATCCCTTTGAATTTCAAAACCAACCCAGTTCACAATCAATTCCAATTTAAAACAGTTTGGTAGCAATTTCTCTTTGGAAACTCGAAAATGAACACCGATGATGTCGCGATCATCATCGGAATTATTTTCCAGCGACCAAAGAGAGTTTAGTGCTTTTATCACTTTAAATCATTTCAAATATTTTTGAATACCCAATCTCATCAGACTTTGAATCCAATTTAAAATATTTCCCAAAATAGTATCACTACTATTTCTCCCACACCCTTGAAAACCGTTTTCAAATCCAAAGGAATTTTAAGTCCTTTCTCAAAAATTCCAAATTTCCAACCCATCCAATTAAATTTAAACCTTCCTCTGGAATTCTATTTTAAATTACTATCTCATTTGGATATGGAGTTTATTCCAATTTATAAATTACATTTATAATCTATATTTCAAATTTTATTTTATTATAAAATTTTATTCTTTACTTTGGTTATAAATTTCAATTTCAAGTTAAGTTTCCATATAATAATGATAATAATCCAATATTATCACATCTAACATCCAAACAACCATATATATCAACTAGGATAGTTTACAAAACGTTTCTTTTTATACAAAAATAATTTGGGTAAAATTATTTCATTTACCCTACTTTAAAACAATATTGTGTCGGTTTATCTTGTTTAAGAGTTTAGAAACCCCTATCGATATTGTGGCGTGCCATACATCGACCAGAATCCATAAACACTCAACCGATAAGTCAACACAATATAAAACCATTTTATATTCACTAACAAATACGCGCTCATATCTATTAATACTCTCAAAATTCCCACCAGAGCCAAGGTTATCGCCAGCCTAAGCTCTGATACCAACTGTGACGACCCGACTTTCCAGTCCCGGAAAATCGAACCATTTGTGTTAAACAAGAAGAGGTAGAAGAAGAAAAATAGAAAACAATATGAGAATCTAACCATCGCAGCGGAAAAAAATATAATATATATTAACAGATCTTTACACAAATCAAAACTTTATCAGTTTTATATAATATAGCATCAGAGTATACACCAGAGAACACATAACATACAACTGGACAATAACCATATCATGTCCTCAATACAACAGAGTACAACAATCAACACAGCAGAATATATATATATATATAAACAAGTACGGAAGATACGTCTCGCCATCCAGCTCGTCTCCTGAGCTCCCCAGCATCATATCCTGTAATCTATAATACTCGGTTTGACCCGAGCATCATATAAACAATACCCGAGTCAGTCTGGAATACCAGCGTGAGAAAATCACACTCAAATTTATTATTAAAGTTTCAAAATCCTTTGAAAACAAAAGCATCTCGTAAGACCACGCCACAAATAAACATGTCGGGTTTTTACCTTACGATAGCTAAAACACTTTTTATAAAAATCCTCTGATATTATAATAGTGTCTATTCACAAATACTTATTAAAATAGCTGAAATTGTTACATGATTAAATTCCAGCATACTAGGTATACAAACAAATACCGTACAAGGCACGTAGGGAGAATGGATTTCCAACGAATGACTAGGCACTGGGGTACCACCTGTCACAGTACGTGGCCTAGATCACAGTACCGAGGAGTACGCCCGCTCCCCTGCAACACAAGGCCGGAATCATCCCTTACTGGATAATTCCAAATAAAATCACCCCACGGTTGGGATCAGCAACCGCACCACTAAGCCGAAATAAAAGGGACATCTAGACAGGGATGACCTTACTCTCAAGTGGGGGCTACCCACGAAGCCTTGCTGCATAACCCCTGATTTTCAGTCATTCCCGGTTGATGAGGTTCGAGGCTAAACGATACCTTTATAGCACATATCCCTTAGAATGCCCATCGTCCACCTGACGATGTCACGAAAGCATCCGTCCATACAAGTCCGTCCCGGGTCCGAACGGAACCGAAGGCACTATTCCTACTACATCCATTTTGGAAATATCCTCAGGATTAGTAGCGACTAGCCCTTTCACTTCACAGCTCCATCTTCGACTCCGAACACGTTACACGAAACGTACAAACCGGATCGAAGTGGTATTCGAGTCTCCAGACCTAGAATCCCGGTATACGGAAACTCGATCCCGGTCTCTTCGAAACGATCAGCGCATTTGGCCAATATTGATAGTCGGTTATTTAACTATCAATTAACATCCACAAGCAACCATCACACAAAATAAATAATTTCCCACATTATTTATTTTCCCAAATATCTTTCCAAGATATATTTCTATTTTCAAACTCCTTTTGAAAACAATTTCAAACAGTTTCCGCTTACGGAATACATTTCCAAATATTTATTTCCACTGAATCACCAAGTACAAAATACTTTTAGATTTTAAAATAATTTTAAAACACTTTACTATAAATATCTTTTATAACATTGAAATTTTAAAACTACTTTAATACTTTATTAAAATATATATTTTAAGAATATTTAAAATAAAACCACTTTATAAATATAAACTAAATTTCTCCTTTTAAAACATAATAGCAAATCACTTTTATACACTTACTACAATAATAGATTTTTGAAAATACTTACTTTGGAAATTAACCTTTAGAAATAATCAATTTTCTAAAACATGCTTTTAAAAACACAATTAGAACTTTTAACTTATATTAAAAATTTCTTTGAAAACGTACTTGGCTATCCAGAGAAATACCCTTCTCACTCCCATCTTTTAAAAATAAATCAACACTTATTTTTAATCCAATCCATATTCTTTTATAAATTCCCACCTTGAATTTATATTTTCAAATATCCACTGATATTCCATTTCACTTTATAAACCCAGTTTATCTCTCCAAAATCTCATTTCTCTTTAAATTTCAAATCCCAAAGTATTTAAATCAATTAACAATTGATTCTCCAATTTAATTTACTTTGAAATAAATTTCTTTACTTAATCCATTTATTTCCAAATTCATTAACTTCCAGATTTTATTTCTCATTATGATTTAAAATCTTTAAATTGAAACACAAGTTTCAGATTTCCCAAATTCCTTCTTCCTTTTAAATTACATTTAAACATTGAATTAAAATAAATTATTTATTCCTTTAAATAATATCACATAAGTTTTCTTTGAATTCAATATTCTCTGTTTATTTAAAATTCTTCTTTTCCATATTTAATTTATTCGAATTCACTAGAATTACTTAACTTAAATTTTATTCTTTTATTTCTTTCCAAAAATCCAATTCAATTGCTTTTGATAACTCATTATACTGGGAAATTCAATCCAACCAGATTATCCAATATAAATCATCACAGGATATCAACAATCATATCACAGAATATTTAAACAAAATTAAATATTTTGAGGAATCCAGTTGGATCCCTCCAACCTATTTCCCTGCATCCACAGACGTTAGCACAATACCAATTCCACTTCAAAGTGGAATATCGCGGTATATGGGTTTTATAAAATATCATCCGCTATTATGCGGCGCATAGGGTCTCATCCACTATATAATGTGGGAATATCAGCAACTCAAATATATACATATGCCAATATGTATATATTGCTATATACTACTATATACCATATCAATCAAATCCATCAAATCAATCAATTCAATCATCCATCAATATTTAAATTTAACCAATTAAATTTAAATTATAATTTAACTGAGTGAGATTAACTCACCTTTGATTTTTAATATGAAATCCGATCCCATCTCGACTTGTTCACTTCAGATTTTGACCTTGAATAGTCATTATATAACTTATCAATATTCGAAATAGTTAAACAATTAATTACCCTAAACAATCAATTACTTCTTATTACTTACAAATAGATTTTAACCCATTTCCTTAAGATAAATAATTCCTAGTAACTAAAATAAATTAAATTAGTTAATTTTATACTTTAATCACTGAATCCACTAATTTAAAATAAACTAGTACATTGAAAACGTGCACTTGATCTGCATTATTTTCTTCTTCAAATCGAATCTGCATAATTACTTTTATAAAAATAAATGTAAGTTTCGAAATAAGAAAAAAACCAAACTTTATAAATTCTTCAAACCCTTTTAAAACCATATAATTTTTCCTCTGTAAATAAATTTAAAACAATATTTATATTTATTAAATTTAAAACATGATTTACTATTACCTTACTGACAACAGAACTGCTGCTCGAACCAAGTCTCGGCCACGCGACTTCAAGTAGAGGCCCACGCTGATCGATGTCGCCCCCCACGAACCCAAGCTCCCACCTCGCGATCCCCTGAGCTTCGCACGCCCTAACTCTCATCTCGACTCCAGTAGCCGCGACTCCAAGCTCAAGCCTTCGAGATTCCCAACTCCTTCGATTTCGTGACTCCGATTCTCCCTTGAACTCGCGAAGTACGCCATGCTCGATGGCAAAAACCCACCGTGGATCTCGATTCGACGTGGGAAAGTCGCGTGCCTATCTGTTCCGAGTTCGACTCGCCCTATTTCCCCTCGCGAATTCGAGCCTCGCGACCAGTAACGATCTCGATTTAAAGCAGAAGGAAGGAATGAAGACTGTCGCCATATACTTTTTTTCGTGAATTTTGTTTTCTGTTTTAAGGTTAGAGAGGAGATGGAGATAAAATATCGGTTTGGGGAAACTTCTCGAGTACGCGTTGGAAAAAATATCTCTGACTATATGTACTACAAATTTTATTATATTATAAACTTCCAAAACGTCCCGTTAATTTCTACTTAAAATTGTGAACTCCTCTTAAGGAGTGCCACTAGGCGATTTCAAGGTTTTACCCGCATTCCTAACACAATGGAGCGTGTTACGGAAGCTAATTTAATCGTATGTGAAAGTTAGCTTTATAAATCAATTTAAAATATTAAATTATCGATTTTAATTTCAACACGTTTCTCACCCGTACGAGCAAACAGTGAACCCAAACGCTACGAAAATTGAAATCCGGTAATAATTCAATATTACGGATCCAATGAAACTAGTTTCGTTGAATTCCGAGACTGTGCCTCGGAAGGCTATTTTTAAATTAAATTTAAACAGTATATTTTTAAAACTGAACAAATCATCTTCAAATTCGATTTCAACACTTCTATTATTTCCAGTATCATTTATATGAATTTTACGAGCTTTCAAATATTTTTAATTAGCTTAGAATACCGGATTTACTATTTTATCCAACTTCAAATAATTAAATTTAGTAATTAATTATCCAATAACCAGTGATATTTGAAATTTAAGTTAATAATTAATCTCTGAATATTTAAAATTAATTAAATATTGCAATTTCAAACATACAAAAATTCTGGGTCGTCACATTCCTCCCCCCTTAAAAGAATTTCGTCCCCGAAATTACCAGTTAAGAAGAATGTCTCATTTCCCGTTAGCTATCTCCCAAATTCAAACAGTTTTAACAATACCCAAACAATCTTTTATTAGTGATACACTAATCATCTTTTAACTTCCCAAACTTATTCATAAGTTCAACCCATACCACCTACTTATCCATTCAAATTTAAATTTGAATTCAAATTTTGAATTATCAAAATTTTTCCAAAATTTTTCTAACTCCCTAAATTTCCGAAAATTTTGCCAGCATCTCCTTTGCGCGGCTAGCTCGGTACAACTACAAAATGGCTCTACGGTCTCCCAATCTCAAAAAGAAAACAAAAAGCCAAGTGGCTGGATCAAAAACCCAATCAAATTTCATATAGAAATTCAAATACATACCTTTTGTCGGGCCATTAAATTTTATCTTCTAAAATCAAAAATCCCAATTTATCCATTGCTTTTAGACACCTGTATATCCTACTAAGCAATAATATTCAATCATAATTCCAAAGTCATTTTATACTTTTCTTTACAAATTTTCAATATTTGTTTTACTTATGCTCGTACGATGCACATATATCATCCGTACGCAATATCACATTCGATCGCTCACTCGATCACACAATTTCACTTCCGAACTAGTATCGTCCACCCGACTTCCTAGTGCGGACTCAGATTTGGTTTCTTGATCAGAAACCGTCATTCTCCTTGCATAGCCTCAAACTATGATAGAGAATATCCAGAATCAATCAACAATCCATATCTAGGTTCACCGTCGAAAATCGAGTGAAAAATCCCAACTCGGATCGGTATAATTACCTCGAAATTCTGTGCTCGAATCCGGATCAAATCATTATGCGAATAAAATAATATACGTACATCCTACGTATTAATTTCAATTGATTATCAATTATATCAATTTTCTTTTTATTCACATCAAGGTTTCAAATCTCGGATTTTGGCCAATATCTCGGGCAAATATCTCGGCTATCTCGGGCGATATTTAAAAGACTTATAACAAACCAAGCTGCCAAATCTCGGATTTTGGCTAATATCTCGGATTTTCATCTCGGCTGATCTCGGGGAGATTTAAAACCTTGATTCACATTCAATTTGACTACATTCACTTATCCCCAATTTTCTCATTTCACAACTTCAAATTTTAATCGTCATTCAATTTTTCATCTAGAATAACTTTCCTCAATACCAAATTACTGAAGAATCTCACCATATTCCTTAAGTTCAATATAAATATTTTACATACTGCTTATACTTATTTTCACTTCATTATTGAAGTTCATATCCATTCCTATTTACTTTTGTCTTTACAATTCCATTTGATTTCAATTTGGCTTCCACTCGAATATTTAATTAGTTGCACTTACTAATTTAATTTAAATTTCGATTAACAGTTTATTCGCAAACTTCACTTCTTTAGTTCCTTCGATTTCACTTCACCTTACATTCACGTTTGAATTAGATTTCAATATCCAGTTTTAATTTCATTTGCTTAACAAATTTAAATCATTTATCGTTAATGAAAATTTTCAAAATTTTCAAAAATTTTCTAACTCCCAAAATTTACGGAAAATTTTGGCAGAGTCTCCCTTGTACGGAGGGACTTCTGCGATATCGCAGGATGCACAAATATATATATACATCGGCCTCAGGCCGGAAATCACAATATATCAATATATGCAGTTCATATCTCCTATTTTGAATTTTTTTGCGCAGGCGTACCTTATTTTTAGCATTTTTAAAGCAAGCGGTGATTTATTTTAGAAATGCACACGGCCAAATCCAGCCATACGGCTTCCCTAAACCTGTACTAACTCCACTTAAACAGGTTAGTGACAAATATTCAAAATTTGTTAACATTCCAATTTATTTCAATAGCTAACACATACATAACATAAGCCATATTCACTAAACACTTTCATAAGTGAATTTATCAGGCTCCAACACAAATTAAATGCTTTAAATCCATTTACACACCATCTCATTCAATTCATTTCAATTTATTCCTTCCCACTTGGATTTTATTTTCAACTCAAACCATAGTTATTCAATCCAACTCTATTTAACTTGATTCTATTTCAATCAAATCTCATTTCACTCTACAAATTTATTTGATTAATAGCAAGGCCATTTCAATTTATCTCTACTAAATTGGATTTTATTCGCAATACAAACTATCACCACTTTAATCCAATTCCATTTTATTTTACAACACCTCTACTTATTTTAATTCATTGTCAGTCCAGGTCAAATTCTATTTAAACTTCGAGTTTATTTCCAAACTCTATTGCTAACTCACAGTTTAATCTAAATTTAACCACTTTAAATTTCATTAACTAATTTATTATCAAATTAGTTTGTTTCCAAATTTTATACTTAATATTCGATTTTTATTTCAAAAATCACTCTTAACAATTTTACTTGAGTTCAATCTATTTCATAATTTAAATTTTGGATTTTTATATTCATTACCATTACAACCAATTTTATTTGGCTTATTTATCTTACTTCCAAATTTTATAAGTCACATTCTTTTATATTCGTACTTCCTTCTATTTAAAATAAACTTTATTCACCTTTTATCTTTTAACTCAGAATTATACATTTTATTCCGCCAATAAATATTTTTATTATTCCATAAACAACTTTAAATAAGATTCCAGAGTTTAAACAATTTTCCAAAATTTCAAAATCACTTTTGAAATCAACCACATCCAAACTCCTTTGGTAAATTCAATTATCCCTTTGAATTTCAAAACCAACCCAGTTCACAATCAATTCCAATTTAAAACAGTTTGGTAGCAATTTCTCTTTGGAAACTCGAAAATGAACACCGATGATGTCGCGATCATCATCGGAATTATTTTCCAGCGACCAAAGAGAGTTTAGTGCTTTTATCACTTTAAATCATTTCAAATATTTTTGAATACCCAATCTCATCAGACTTTGAATCCAATTTAAAATATTTCCCAAAATAGTATCACTACTATTTCTCCCACACCCTTGAAAACCGTTTTCAAATCCAAAGGAATTTTAAGTCCTTTCTCAAAAATTCCAAATTTCCAACCCATCCAATTAAATTTAAACCTTCCTCTGGAATTCTATTTTAAATTACTATCTCATTTGGATATGGAGTTTATTCCAATTTATAAATTACATTTATAATCTATATTTCAAATTTTATTTTATTATAAAATTTTATTCTTTACTTTGGTTATAAATTTCAATTTCAAGTTAAGTTTCCATATAATAATGATAATAATCCAATATTATCACATCTAACATCCAAACAACCATATATATCAACTAGGATAGTTTACAAAACGTTTCTTTTTATACAAAAATAATTTGGGTAAAATTATTTCATTTACCCTACTTTAAAACAATATTGTGTCGGTTTATCTTGTTTAAGAGTTTAGAAACCCCTATCGATATTGTGGCGTCCCATACATCGACCAGAATCCATAAACACTCAACCGATAAGTCAACACAATATAAAACCATTTTATATTCACTAACAAATACGCGCTCATATCTATTAATACTCTCAAAATTCCCACCAGAGCCAAGGTTATCGCCAGCCTAAGCTCTGATACCAACTGTGACGACCCGACTTTCCAGTCCCGGAAAATCGAACCATTTGTGTTAAACAAGAAGAGGTAGAAGAAGAAAAATAGAAAACAATATGAGAATCTAACCATCGCAGCGGAAAAAAATATAATATATATTAACAGATCTTTACACAAATCAAAACTTTATCAGTTTTATATAATATAGCATCAGAGTATACACCAGAGAACACATAACATACAACTGGACAATAACCATATCATGTCCTCAATACAACAGAGTACAACAATCAACACAGCAGAATATATATATATATAAACAAGTACGGAAGATACGTCTCGCCATCCAGCTCGTCTCCTGAGCTCCCCAGCATCATATCCTGTAATCTATAATACTCGGTTTGACCCGAGCATCATATAAACAATACCCGAGTCAGTCTGGAATACCAGCGTGAGAAAATCACACTCAAATTTATTATTAAAGTTTCAAAATCCTTTGAAAACAAAAGCATCTCGTAAGACCACGCCACAAATAAACATGTCGGGTTTTTACCTTACGATAGCTAAAACACTTTTTATAAAAATCCTCTGATATTATAATAGTGTCTATTCACAAATACTTATTAAAATAGCTGAAATTGTTACATGATTAAATTCCAGCATACTAGGTATACAAACAAATACCGTACAAGGCACGTAGGGAGAATGGATTTCCAACGAATGACTAGGCACTGGGGTACCACCTGTCACAGTACGTGGCCTAGATCACAGTACCGAGGAGTACGCCCGCTCCCCTGCAACACAAGGCCGGAATCATCCCTTACTGGATAATTCCAAATAAAATCACCCCACGGTTGGGATCAGCAACCGCACCACTAAGCCGAAATAAAAGGGACATCTAGACAGGGATGACCTTACTCTCAAGTGGGGGCTACCCACGAAGCCTTGCTGCATAACCCCTGATTTTCAGTCATTCCCGGTTGATGAGGTTCGAGGCTAAACGATACCTTTATAGCACATATCCCTTAGAATGCCCATCGTCCACCTGACGATGTCACGAAAGCATCCGTCCATACAAGTCCGTCCCGGGTCCAAACGGAACCGAAGGCACTATTCCTACTACATCCATTTTGGAAATATCCTCAGGATTAGTAGCGACTAGCCCTTTCACTTCACAGCTCCATCTTCGACTCCGAACACGTTACACGAAACGTACAAACCGGATCGAAGTGGTATTCGAGTCTCCAGACCTAGAATCCCGGTATACGGAAACTCGATCCCGGTCTCTTCGAAACGATCAGCGCATTTGGCCAATATTGATAGTCGGTTATTTAACTATCAATTAACATCCACAAGCAACCATCACACAAAATAAATAATTTCCCACATTATTTATTTGCCCAAATATCTTTCCAAGATATATTTCTATTTTCAAACTCCTTTTGAAAACAATTTCAAACAGTTTCCGCTTACGGAATACATTTCCAAATATTTATTTCCACTGAATCACCAAGTACAAAATACTTTTAGATTTTAAAATAATTTTAAAACACTTTACTATAAATATCTTTTATAACATTGAAATTTTAAAACTACTTTAATACTTTATTAAAATATATATTTTAAGAATATTTAAAATAAAACCACTTTATAAATATAAACTAAATTTCTCCTTTTAAAACATAATAGCAAATCACTTTTATACACTTACTACAATAATAGATTTTTGAAAATACTTACTTTGGAAATTAACCTTTAGAAATAATCAATTTTCTAAAACATGCTTTTAAAAACACAATTAGAACTTTTAACTTATATTAAAAATTTCTTTGAAAACGTACTTGGCTATCCAGAGAAATACCCTTCTCACTCCCATCTTTTAAAAATAAATCAACACTTATTTTTAATCCAATCCATATTCTTTTATAAATTCCCACCTTGAATTTATATTTTCAAATATCCACTGATATTCCATTTCACTTTATAAACCCAGTTTATCTCTCCAAAATCTCATTTCTCTTTAAATTTCAAATCCCAAAGTATTTAAATCAATTAACAATTGATTCTCCAATTTAATTTACTTTGAAATAAATTTCTTTACTTAATCCATTTATTTCCAAATTCATTAACTTCCAGATTTTATTTCTCATTATGATTTAAAATCTTTAAATTGAAACACAAGTTTCAGATTTCCCAAATTCCTTCTTCCTTTTAAATTACATTTAAACATTGAATTAAAATAAATTATTTATTCCTTTAAATAATATCACATAAGTTTTCTTTGAATTCAATATTCTCTGTTTATTTAAAATTCTTCTTTTCCATATTTAATTTATTCGAATTCACTAGAATTACTTAACTTAAATTTTATTCTTTTATTTCTTTCCAAAAATCCAATTCAATTGCTTTTGATAACTCATTATACTGGGAAATTCAATCCAACCAGATTATCCAATATAAATCATCACAGGATATCAACAATCATATCACAGAATATTTAAACAAAATTAAATATTTTGAGGAATCCAGTTGGATCCCTCCAACCTATTTCCCTGCATCCACAGACGTTAGCACAATACCAATTCCACTTCAAAGTGGAATATCGCGGTATATGGGTTTTATAAAATATCATCCGCTATTATGCGGCGCATAGGGTCTCATCCACTATATAATGTGGGAATATCAGCAACTCAAATATATACATATGCCAATATGTATATATTGCTATATACTACTATATACCATATCAATCAAATCCATCAAATCAATCAATTCAATCATCCATCAATATTTAAATTTAACCAATTAAATTTAAATTATAATTTAACTGAGTGAGATTAACTCACCTTTGATTTTTAATATGAAATCCGATCCCATCTCGACTTGTTCACTTCAGATTTTGACCTTGAATAGTCATTATATAACTTATCAATATTCGAAATAGTTAAACAATTAATTACCCTAAACAATCAATTACTTCTTATTACTTACAAATAGATTTTAACCCATTTCCTTAAGATAAATAATTCCTAGTAACTAAAATAAATTAAATTAGTTAATTTTATACTTTAATCACTGAATCCACTAATTTAAAATAAACTAGTACATTGAAAACGTGCACTTGATCTGCATTATTTTCTTCTTCAAATCGAATCTGCATAATTACTTTTATAAAAATAAATGTAAGTTTCGAAATAAGAAAAAAACCAAACTTTATAAATTCTTCAAACCCTTTTAAAACCATATAATTTTTCCTCTGTAAATAAATTTAAAACAATATTTATATTTATTAAATTTAAAACATGATTTACTATTACCTTACTGACAACAGAACTGCTGCTCGAACCAAGTCTCGGCCACGCGACTTCAAGTAGAGGCCCACGCTGATCGATGTCGCCCCCCACGAACCCAAGCTCCCACCTCGCGATCCCCTGAGCTTCGCACGCCCTAACTCTCATCTCGACTCCAGTAGCCGCGACTCCAAGCTCAAGCCTTCGAGATTCCCAACTCCTTCGATTTCGTGACTCCGATTCTCCCTTGAACTCGCGAAGTACGCCATGCTCGATGGCAAAAACCCACCGTGGATCTCGATTCGACGTGGGAAAGTCGCGTGCCTATCTGTTCCGAGTTCGACTCGCCCTATTTCCCCTCGCGAATTCGAGCCTCGCGACCAGTAACGATCTCGATTTAAAGCAGAAGGAAGGAATGAAGACTGTCGCCATATACTTTTTTTCGTGAATTTTGTTTTCTGTTTTAAGGTTAGAGAGGAGATGGAGATAAAATATCGGTTTGGGGAAACTTCTCGAGTACGCGTTGGAAAAAATATCTCTGACTATATGTACTACAAATTTTATTATATTATAAACTTCCAAAACGTCCCGTTAATTTCTACTTAAAATTGTGAACTCCTCTTAAGGAGTGCCACTAGGCGATTTCAAGGTTTTACCCGCATTCCTAACACAATGGAGCGTGTTACGGAAGCTAATTTAATCGTATGTGAAAGTTAGCTTTATAAATCAATTTAAAATATTAAATTATCGATTTTAATTTCAACACGTTTCTCACCCGTACGAGCAAACAGTGAACCCAAACGCTACGAAAATTGAAATCCGGTAATAATTCAATATTACGGATCCAATGAAACTAGTTTCGTTGAATTCCGAGACTGTGCCTCGGAAGGCTATTTTTAAATTAAATTTAAACAGTATATTTTTAAAACTGAACAAATCATCTTCAAATTCGATTTCAACACTTCTATTATTTCCAGTATCATTTATATGAATTTTACGAGCTTTCAAATATTTTTAATTAGCTTAGAATACCGGATTTACTATTTTATCCAACTTCAAATAATTAAATTTAGTAATTAATTATCCAATAACCAGTGATATTTGAAATTTAAGTTAATAATTAATCTCTGAATATTTAAAATTAATTAAATATTGCAATTTCAAACATACAAAAATTCTGGGTCGTCACATTCCTCCCCCCTTAAAAGAATTTCGTCCCCGAAATTACCAGTTAAGAAGAATGTCTCATTTCCCGTTAGCTATCTCCCAAATTCAAACAGTTTTAACAATACCCAAACAATCTTTTATTAGTGATACACTAATCATCTTTTAACTTCCCAAACTTATTCATAAGTTCAACCCATACCACCTACTTATCCATTCAAATTTAAATTTGAATTCAAATTTTGAATTATCAAAATTTTTCCAAAATTTTTCTAACTCCCTAAATTTCCGAAAATTTTGCCAGCATCTCCTTTGCGCGGCTAGCTCGGTACAACTACAAAATGGCTCTACGGTCTCCCAATCTCAAAAAGAAAACAAAAAGCCAAGTGGCTGGATCAAAAACCCAATCAAATTTCATATAGAAATTCAAATACATACCTTTTGTCGGGCCATTAAATTTTATCTTCTAAAATCAAAAATCCCAATTTATCCATTGCTTTTAGACACCTGTATATCCTACTAAGCAATAATATTCAATCATAATTCCAAAGTCATTTTATACTTTTCTTTACAAATTTTCAATATTTGTTTTACTTATGCTCGTACGATGCACATATATCATCCGTACGCAATATCACATTCGATCGCTCACTCGATCACACAATTTCACTTCCGAACTAGTATCGTCCACCCGACTTCCTAGTGCGGACTCAGATTTGGTTTCTTGATCAGAAACCGTCATTCTCCTTGCATAGCCTCAAACTATGATAGAGAATATCCAGAATCAATCAACAATCCATATCTAGGTTCACCGTCGAAAATCGAGTGAAAAATCCCAACTCGGATCGGTATAATTACCTCGAAATTCTGTGCTCGAATCCGGATCAAATCATTATGCGAATAAAATAATATACGTACATCCTACGTATTAATTTCAATTGATTATCAATTATATCAATTTTCTTTTTATTCACATCAAGGTTTCAAATCTCGGATTTTGGCCAATATCTCGGGCAAATATCTCGGCTATCTCGGGCGATATTTAAAAGACTTATAACAAACCAAGCTGCCAAATCTCGGATTTTGGCTAATATCTCGGATTTTCATCTCGGCTGATCTCGGGGAGATTTAAAACCTTGATTCACATTCAATTTGACTACATTCACTTATCCCCAATTTTCTCATTTCACAACTTCAAATTTTAATCGTCATTCAATTTTTCATCTAGAATAACTTTCCTCAATACCAAATTACTGAAGAATCTCACCATATTCCTTAAGTTCAATATAAATATTTTACATACTGCTTATACTTATTTTCACTTCATTATTGAAGTTCATATCCATTCCTATTTACTTTTGTCTTTACAATTCCATTTGATTTCAATTTGGCTTCCACTCGAATATTTAATTAGTTGCACTTACTAATTTAATTTAAATTTCGATTAACAGTTTATTCGCAAACTTCACTTCTTTAGTTCCTTCGATTTCACTTCACCTTACATTCACGTTTGAATTAGATTTCAATATCCAGTTTTAATTTCATTTGCTTAACAAATTTAAATCATTTATCGTTAATGAAAATTTTCAAAATTTTCAAAAATTTTCTAACTCCCAAAATTTACGGAAAATTTTGGCAGAGTCTCCCTTGTACGGAGGGACTTCTGCGATATCGCAGGATGCACAAATATATATATACATCGGCCTCAGGCCGGAAATCACAATATATCAATATATGCAGTTCATATCTCCTATTTTGAATTTTTTTGCGCAGGCGTACCTTATTTTTAGCATTTTTAAAGCAAGCGGTGATTTATTTTAGAAATGCACACGGCCAAATCCAGCCATACGGCTTCCCTAAACCTGTACTAACTCCACTTAAACAGGTTAGTGACAAATATTCAAAATTTGTTAACATTCCAATTTATTTCAATAGCTAACACATACATAACATAAGCCATATTCACTAAACACTTTCATAAGTGAATTTATCAGGCTCCAACACAAATTAAATGCTTTAAATCCATTTACACACCATCTCATTCAATTCATTTCAATTTATTCCTTCCCACTTGGATTTTATTTTCAACTCAAACCATAGTTATTCAATCCAACTCTATTTAACTTGATTCTATTTCAATCAAATCTCATTTCACTCTACAAATTTATTTGATTAATAGCAAGGCCATTTCAATTTATCTCTACTAAATTGGATTTTATTCGCAATACAAACTATCACCACTTTAATCCAATTCCATTTTATTTTACAACACCTCTACTTATTTTAATTCATTGTCAGTCCAGGTCAAATTCTATTTAAACTTCGAGTTTATTTCCAAACTCTATTGCTAACTCACAGTTTAATCTAAATTTAACCACTTTAAATTTCATTAACTAATTTATTATCAAATTAGTTTGTTTCCAAATTTTATACTTAATATTCGATTTTTATTTCAAAAATCACTCTTAACAATTTTACTTGAGTTCAATCTATTTCATAATTTAAATTTTGGATTTTTATATTCATTACCATTACAACCAATTTTATTTGGCTTATTTATCTTACTTCCAAATTTTATAAGTCACATTCTTTTATATTCGTACTTCCTTCTATTTAAAATAAACTTTATTCACCTTTTATCTTTTAACTCAGAATTATACATTTTATTCCGCCAATAAATATTTTTATTATTCCATAAACAACTTTAAATAAGATTCCAGAGTTTAAACAATTTTCCAAAATTTCAAAATCACTTTTGAAATCAACCACATCCAAACTCCTTTGGTAAATTCAATTATCCCTTTGAATTTCAAAACCAACCCAGTTCACAATCAATTCCAATTTAAAACAGTTTGGTAGCAATTTCTCTTTGGAAACTCGAAAATGAACACCGATGATGTCGCGATCATCATCGGAATTATTTTCCAGCGACCAAAGAGAGTTTAGTGCTTTTATCACTTTAAATCATTTTAAATATTTTTGAATACCCAATCTCATCAGACTTTGAATCCAATTTAAAATATTTCCCAAAATAGTATCACTACTATTTCTCCCACACCCTTGAAAACCGTTTTCAAATCCAAAGGAATTTTAAGTCCTTTCTCAAAAATTCCAAATTTCCAACCCATCCAATTAAATTTAAACCTTCCTCTGGAATTCTATTTTAAATTACTATCTCATTTGGATATGGAGTTTATTCCAATTTATAAATTACATTTATAATCTATATTTCAAATTTTATTTTATTATAAAATTTTATTCTTTACTTTGGTTATAAATTTCAATTTCAAGTTAAGTTTCCATATAATAATGATAATAATCCAATATTATCACATCTAACATCCAAACAACCATATATATCAACTAGGATAGTTTACAAAACGTTTCTTTTTATACAAAAATAATTTGGGTAAAATTATTTCATTTACCCTACTTTAAAACAATACTGTGTCGGTTTATCTTGTTTAAGAGTTTAGAAACCCCTATCGATATTGTGGCGTCCCACACATCGACCAGAATCCATAAACACTCAACCGATAAGTCAACACAATATAAAACCATTTTATATTCACTAACAAATACGCGCTCATATCTATTAATACTCTCAAAATTCCCACCAGAGCCAAGGTTATCGCCAGCCTAAGCTCTGATACCAACTGTGACGACCCGACTTTCCAGTCCTGGAAAATCGAACCATTTGTGTTAAAGAAGAAGAGGTAGAAGAAGAAAAATAGAAAACAATATCAGAATCTAACCATCGCAGCGGAATAAAATATAATATATATTAACAGATCTTTACACAAATCAAAACTTTATCAGTTTTATATAATATAGCATCAGAGTATACACCAGAGAACACATAACATACAACTGGACAATAACCATATCATGTCCTCAATACAACAGAGTACAACAATCAACACAGCGGAATATATATATATAAACAAGTACGGAAGATACGTCTCGCCATCCAGCTCGTCTCCTGAGCTCCCTAGCATCATATCCTGTAATCTATAATACTCGGTCTGACCTGAGCATCATATAAACAATACCCGAGTCAGTCTGGAATACCAGCGTGAGAAAATCACACTCAAATTTATTATTAAAGTTTCAAAATCCTTTGAAAACAAAAGCATCTCGTAAGACCACGCCACAAATAAACATGTCGGGTTTTTACCTTACGATAGCTAAAACACTTTTTATAAAAATCCTCTGATATTATAATAGTGTCTATTCACAAATACTTATTAAAATAGCTGAAATTGTTACATGATTAAATTCCAGCATACTAGGTATACAAACAAATACCGTACAAGGCACGTAGGGAGAATGGATTTCCAACGAATGACTAGGCACTGGGGTACCACCTGTCACAGTACGTGGCCTAGATCACAATACCGAGGAGTACGCCCGCTCCCCTGCAACACAAGGCCGGAATCATCCCTTACTGGATAATTCCAAATAAAATCACCCCACGGTTGGGATCAGCAACCGCACCACTAAGCCAAAATAAAAGGGACATCTAGACAGGGATGACCTTACTCTCAAGTGGGGGCTACCCACGAAGCCTTGCTGCATAACCCCTGATTTTCAGTCATTCCTGGTTGATGAGGTTCGAGGCTAAACGATACCTTTATAGCACATATCCCTTAGAATGCCCATCGTCCACCTGACGATGTCATGAAAGCATCCGTCCATACAAGTCCGTCCCGGGTCCGAACGGAACTGAAGGCACTATTCCTACTACATCCATTTTGGAAATATCCTCAGGATTAGTAGCGACTAGCCCTTGCACTTCACAGCTCCATCTTCGACTCCGAACACGTTACACGAAACGTACAAACCGGATCGAAGTGGTATTCGAGTCTCCAGACCTAGAATCCCGGTATACGGAAACTCGATCCCGGTCTCTTCGAAACGATCAGCGCATTTGGCCAATATTGATAGTCGGTTATTTAACTATCAATTAACATCCACAAGCAACCATCACACAAAATAAATAATTTCCCACATTATTTATTTGCCCAAATATCTTTCCAAGATATATTTCTATTTTCAAACTCCTTTTGAAAACAATTTCAAACAGTTTCCGCTTACGGAATACATTTCCAAATATTTATTTCCACTGAATCACCAAGTACAAAATACTTTTAGATTTTAAAATAATTTTAAAACACTTTACTATAAATATCTTTTATAACATTGAAATTTTAAAACTACTTTAATACTTTATTAAAATATATATTTTAAGAATATTTAAAATAAAACCACTTTATAAATATAAACTAAATTTCTCCTTTTAAAACATAATAGCAAATCACTTTTATACACTTACTACAATAATAGATTTTTGAAAATACTTACTTTGGAAATTAACCTTTAGAAATAATCAATTTTCTAAAACATGCTTTTAAAAACACAATTAGAACTTTTAACTTATATTAAAAATTTCTTTGAAAACGTACTTGGCTATCCAGAGAAATACCCTTCTCACTCCCATCTTTTAAAAATAAATCAACACTTATTTTTAATCCAATCCATATTCTTTTATAAATTCCCACCTTGAATTTATATTTTCAAATATCCACTGATATTCCATTTCACTTTATAAACCCAGTTTATCTCTCCAAAATCTCATTTCTCTTTAAATTTCAAATCCCAAAGTATTTAAATCAATTAACAATTGATTCTCCAATTTAATTTACTTTGAAATAAATTTCTTTACTTAATCCATTTATTTCCAAATTCATTAACTTCCAGATTTTATTTCTCATTATGATTTAAAATCTTTAAATTGAAACACAAGTTTCAGATTTCCCAAATTCCTTCTTCCTTTTAAATTACATTTAAACATTGAATTAAAATAAATTATTTATTCCTTTAAATAATATCACATAAGTTTTCTTTGAATTCAATATTCTCTGTTTATTTAAAATTCTTCTTTTCCATATTTAATTTATTCGAATTCACTAGAATTACTTAACTTAAATTTTATTCTTTTATTTCTTTCCAAAAATCCAATTCAATTGCTTTTGATAACTCATTATACTGGGAAATTCAATCCAACCAGATTATCCAATATAAATCATCACAGGATATCAACAATCATATCACAGAATATTTAAACAAAATTAAATATTTTGAGGAATCCAGTTGGATCCCTCCAACCTGTTTCCCTGCATCCACAGACGTTAGCACAATACCAATTCCACTTCAAAGTGGAATATCGCGGTATATGGGTTTTATAAAATATCATCCGCTATTATGCGGCGCATAGGGTCTCATCCACTATATAATGTGGGAATATCAGCAACTCAAATATATACATATGCCAATATGTATATATTGCTATATACTACTATATACCATATCAATCAAATCCATCAAATCAATCAATTCAATCATCCATCAATATTTAAATTTAACCAATTAAATTTAAATTATAATTTAACTGAGTGAGATTAACTCACCTTTGATTTTTAATATGAAATCCGATCCCATCTCGACTTGTTCACTTCAGATTATGACCTTGAATAGTCATTATATAACTTATCAATATTCGAAATAGTTAAACAATTAATTACCCTAAACAATCAATTACTTCTTATTACTTACAAATAGATTTTAACCCATTTCCTTAAGATAAATAATTCCTAGTAACTAAAATAAATTAAATTAGTTAATTTTATACTTTAATCACTGAATCCACTAATTTAAAATAAACTAGTACATTGAAAACGTTCACTTGATCTCCATTATTTTCTTCTTCAAATCGAATCTGCATAATTACTTTTATAAAAATAAATGTAAGTTTCGAAATAAGAAAAAAACCAAACTTTATAAATTCTTCAAACCCTTTTAAAACCATATAATTTTTCCTCTGTAAATAAATTTAAAACAATATTTATATTTATTAAATTTAAAACATGATTTACTATTACCTTACTGACAACAGAACTGCTGCTCGAACCAAGTCTCGACCACGCGACTTCAAGTAGAGGCCCATGCTGATCGATGTCGCCCCCCACGAACCCAAGCTCCCACCTCGCGATCCCCTGAGCTTCGCACGCCCTAACTCTCATCTCGACTCCAGTAGCCGCGACTCCAAGCTCAAGCCTTCGAGATTCCCAACTCCTTCGATTTCGTGACTCCGATTCTCCCTTGAACTCGCGAAGTACGCCATGCTCGATGGCAAAAACCCACCGTGGATCTCGATTCGACGTGGGAAAGTCGCGTGCCTATCTGTTCCGAGTTCGACTCGCCCTATTTCCCCTCGCGAATTCGAGCCTCGCGACCAGTAACGATCTCGATTTAAAGCAGAAGGAAGGAATGAAGACTGTCGCCATATACTTTTTTTCGTGAATTTTGTTTTCTGTTTTAAGGTTAGAGAGGAGATGGAGATAAAATATCGGTTTGGGGAAACTTCTCGAGTACGCGTTGGAAAAAATATCTCTGACTATATGTACTACAAATTTTATTATATTATAAACTTCCAAAACGTCCCGTTAATTTCTACTTAAAATTGTGAACTCCTCTTAAGGAGTGCCACTAGGCGATTTCAAGGTTTTACCCGCATTCCTAACACAATGGAGCGTGTTACGGAAGCTAATTTAATCGTATGTGAAAGTTAGCTTTATAAATCAATTTAAAATATTAAATTATCGATTTTAATTTCAACACGTTTCTCACCCGTACGAGCAAACAGTGAACCCAAACGCTACGAAAATTGAAATCCGGTAATAATTCAATATTACGGATCCAATGAAACTAGTTTCGTTGAATTCCGAGACTGTGCCTCGGAAGGCTATTTTTAAATTAAATTTAAACAGTATATTTTTAAAACTGAACAAATCATCTTCAAATTCGATTTCAACACTTCTATTATTTCCAGTATCATTTATATGAATTTTACGAGCTTTCAAAATATTTTTAATTAGCTTAGAATACCGGATTTACTATTTTATCCAACTTCAAATAATTAAATTTAGTAATTAATTATCCAATAACCAGTGATATTTGAAATTTAAGTTAATAATTAATCTCTGAATATTTAAAATTAATTAAATATTGCAATTTCAAACATACAAAAATTCTGGGTCGTCACACATTTGTCCCACTTGTGAGATTTGAAAAGGTAAAACAAGGTGTGTAACTAAGGTTAGGGATGGAGCAACCAATGCCCTGAACTTACATGGCCTCTGTTTTCTCTTTCTAAGCGAGGGGTGGAACAGATCGAAGGGAAAGCCAAGATGCTCTGAAAAGATCCTATTTAAGTTTTTCAAAAAAAGAAAAGATACCCTTTATAAATATTTTTCGAGAAATAAAAGAAATTTATTTAAAGAGACGTTTAATAAATCAGTATATGCCAAAGTAGATATAGTGATATATATCTCTAAAGATATTGCTGAATGAAAATGTTGTATACTAATCACCCACACTTTACACCTTTTTTCTCAATAATTGGATGCGAAGAGACCGGGATCAGATTTTGGGCGATTCATATCCGAAAACCACTTTGAACTAATTTACGCTTTCGAAGTAAAATACGTTGAAGACAAAGATTATTGAAGACGATGATCTTCATGATATAGGGCTACTTGCCACTAGACTTCGAGGAAATTTCCATATCATATATTATGGTGACAATAGTGCTCTATTTTGAAAATCTTCGATTTACAAGGACTAATTGCTATTGATCCTTGGGGTGATTCTCAAATAGGATGTGGTAGGAGAAGTGCCTTCGGTTTCTCCTGTTCCTGAATAACTTGTATAGACGAATGTATGACATTGCATTTTTAAATCACATTTATTGATCTCTATAAACGGATCATCAACTTCTCTTAGCTTCACCCTTTCCTGAGACATACGAGCTCAGAAGTTATACATTTGTAGAAATCAGTTGTGTGATTTTTGGATGGTAATGTGGCAATGTTAAAGATAATCGTTACCTCAGGCCTCGCACCTAGAAATGACCAAAATAGTGAAGATGCGGCAAGACTATTGTAACGACTCGACTTTAATCGACCAGAAAGTCGCATCATTAATAAGAAAGAAAGGGATAGAAAAGAGAAAAGATAGAAAAGAAAGAACTAAACAACATCAGAATCTCACAGCGGAACGAATAAATTATATTATCACATAAGATATTACATAGTATCATATACATCAGAGATACACAGCTTATACATCACATACTAGATAGTTATAACACATGTCTTCCATACAACTCAAAACATCAAAGAGATACAACACAGCAGAAATACAAATATCTAAACGCTGAAGCCTTCTGCTCCAACACTCCTCCAAAATTCGTCAAAGCTAACCTGAATCCCTTGGCTACTCGTAAAAATTTGAGTACCCAAGAGTTTAAGAAAAACAGAATAAACACTTTGGTCAGACATGGGTCTGGTGTGAGTAAACGGGTTAAAGTTGCTTAACTTCAAAACCTTTTGAAAACAAAGGTATCACGTAAGACTTCCCACACATAAACATGGAAAAGTTTTTACCTTACGCTAACCAAAACTTTGATAGGAAACTCAGTGATATTATAATAGGTCTAGGATTTTCAAGTAAATAAGAAATAGCTGAAATTGTTACATGATTAAATTCCAGCATACTAGCCAACAAGTGGGTAATACAATCAAATCCGAGATCACTTATTGGAGATTGGATTCCATACAATGGCAGGGCTACTGGGGTACCGCCCATCACAGTACGGGGCCTAGATCACCATACCGAGGAGTACGCCCGCTCCCCAGCAACACAAGGCTGGAACCATCCCTTACTGGATAATTCCCGAATAAGAAACCCCGCGGTTGTAGCTAGCAACCGCCCACATAGCCAAATAAAAAGGGACTCTAGACAGGGGAAATCTTATCCTACTTGGGTGCTACCCACTAACCTTGCTGCACCTCCCTTGTTTTAGCCATTCCCGGTTGATGAGGCTTAAGGCTAAGATTACCTTTATAGAACACATCTATCTTAGAATGCTCATCGTCCACCTGACGATGTTTTGAAAGCATTCAATCCATACAAGTTCGTTCCGGGTTCGAACGAAACCGAAGGCATTATCTCGTTACACTCATTTTAGAATCACCCTCAGAGTTAACGACAATAACCCTTGCACTCTGAATCTTCATCTTCACTTGAGATTCACGACCTATCGTTAATTTGGATTGATGTGGTTTTCGGATACCCAAATCTGGAAACCCGATCCCAGTCTCATCGAAATCCAAAACGTATCTTTTAGGTCCAAGTTGTTTTAAGGTTAAAACAATTTTATTCAATTCAATACTTGAATTCACACAGCATTTAACACAGATAAATATCACACATTTATCACAGATATATCCAATATCATATCATAGAATATTATAGCATATCATCCAATAGATATTATCCAATTCAGGTATTCTACACAACAATCATCCATAAGCAACAATTATTAACCCTATGTTATAATTAATTTAATTTTCTTAAATTAAATTAATTACTTAAGAATTAATTATCTAACCTTGCTTAATCAATCATTAATTAATTACAAACCTTTAATTAATTAATTTCTCATTAAATATTAATCATCCTTGATTAATTATTCATTAATCACATAAAGTAATTATCCTTTAATTAATTTCACAAATTAATTATTCTTAACCATTTATAGTAAATAAATCTTTAATTACTTCATTAATTAATTAACTATAATTAATTACATTAATCCTTAATTAATTATATTAATTAATTAAACTTTAATTAATTACCTCCATTAATTAACCTTAAATAAATCATAAATAGTGATTACCATCCTGTAATTACTTACCCTAATTAATTACTCCTTAATTAATTATATTAATCCTTTAATTAATTATACCAAATAATTAATCCTTAATTACTTTTACAAAGTAATTATACTTCAATTACTTCCCATTAAGTAATTCCCTTTAATTAATTACATCCTGTAATTATACATTAATTACTTCACTAAGTAATTACACTTATCAATATTATTAAGTATTCATACTTAATCCTTTATCAAGTGATTATCTTTAATAAATTTACAAATTAATTAACTTAAATTAATCACATTCATTTATTAATTATAATTCAACCAAAGCATCCATATCAAACAACATTACTTATCTCATATCTGAGATCTCAAACCATGCAAAGTATCCAATATCAACAGCATCCCTAAGCAATGATTTAATTACTTCATCTCTAATTAATTTAAAATAAATTAAATTAATTACTTCATTCTATAAATCCTGCTTATAACCATTAATTAATTACAAATCAATTAATTATCCTCTAATTATCCATCTTAATTAATCATCCTTGATTAATTATCCTTTAATTGCTTGTTTTAATTATTAATAAAGATTATTAAATTGATATTAACCAAAATTCCGGGTCATCAGATTCACAAAATCTTAGTGACCCATCCGACACGGTCACACAACCTTACAGTAGAATCCAAACTACCTAAACAACTAAGCTACATAGCTCCTACTCATATAGATTCTACAACTGAACAGGATATCAGAATAACCCTTGCACTCTGAATCTTTATTCTCGAATCTGAAAGTACTACCTCCGTTAGACTCGTATTGGAATCACCCTCAGAGTCTTAACGACCATAGCCCTTACACCTCGAGTCTTCACTTTACTTGAGATTCACAACCTAGCGTTTAATTTGGATCGATGTGGTATTCAGATATCCAAATCTGGAAACCCGATCCCAGTCTCATCGAAATCCAAAACGTATCTTTTAAGGCCAAATTGTTTTAAAGTTAAAACAATTCAATTCAATTATCTATATACACATGGATAGATAATTCACAATATCACAATAGATAATTCATATTATCATCACAAACAGATAATTCACATTATCATCATACTTCAACCAAAGCATCCATATCAAACAGCATTACTTATCTCATATCTGAGATCTCAAACCATGCAAAGCATCCAATATCAACAGCATCCATAAGCAATGATTTATTAATCATCATTCTATAATTAATTTAAAATGAATTAAATTAATTACTTAATGTAATAATTAATTTAAAAAGGATAATTAATTAAGAGTAATTAGGGATCATTAATTAATATAATTAATGATGGAATTAAGGGTTGATTAATTAAAAATAATTAATCAATAATAAGTGATTAAAGAGTAATTAATTAATGTAATTAATTAAGGATTAATGTAATTAATTATAGTTAATTAATTAATGAAGTAATTAAAGGTTAATTACTATAAATGATTAAGGATAATTAATTGGAGTAATTAATTAAAGGATAAATTACTTGAATTAATTATCCTTAATCATTTATAGTAATTAACCTTTAATTACTTCATTAATTAATTACCTATAATTAATTACATTAATCCTTAATTAATTACATTAATTAATTACTCTTTAATCACTTATTATTGATTAATTTGTTTTAATTAATCAACCCTTAATTACATCATTGATTATATTAATTAATGATCCCTAATTACTCATAATTAATTATCCTTTTTAAATTAATTATTATATTAAGTATTTAATTTAATTCATTTTAAATTAATTATAGAATGATGATTAATAAATCATTGCTTATGGATGCTGTTGATATTGGATGCTTTGCATGGTTTGAGATCTCAGATATGAGATAAGTAATGCTGTTTGATATGGATGCTTTGGTTGAAGTATGATGATAATGTGAATTATATGTTTGTGATGATAATATGAATTATCTATTGTGATATTGTGAATTATCTAAACATGTGTATATAGATAATTGAATTGAATTGTTTTAACTTTAAAACAACTTGGCCTTAAAAGATACGTTTTGGATTTCGATGAGATCGGGATCGGGTTTCCAGATTTTGATATCCGAATACCACATCGATCCAAATTAAACGCTAGGTTGTGAATCTCAAGTAAAGTGAAGACTCGAGGTGTAAGGGCTATGGTCGTTAAGACTCTGAGGGTGATTCCAATACGAGTCTAACGGAGGTAGTACTTTCAGATTCGAGAATAAAGATTCAGAGTGCAAGGGTTATTGTCGTTAACTCTGAGGGTGATTCCAAAATGAGTGTAATGAGATAATGCCTTCGGTTCCGTTCGAACCCGAAGCGGACTTGTATGGATTGAATGCTTTCAGAACATCGTCAGGTGGACGATGAGCATTCTAAGATAGAGGTAATGATCCTTAACTAATTGCTTCCATTAATTAATTAATTATAATTAATTACTTTACATTAATTAATCATGCTTTAATTAATCCCTTTCATTAATCAACCTTGATTAATTCCATTAATTATATTAATTGTTATAAATTCTAGTTAAAAATTTTAAAATGTTGATTTAATCACTTAAGTCAAATTAACCTTTAATTAACCACACTCATTAATTAACCATAATTAATCATAAACAAAAGTTAAACATCCTGTAATTAATTACATTCAGTTATTTCTTTAATTTATATATATATAATCCTTAAAAGAAAATAATATAAAACAAACTATATCCTAAATAAAATCGTATATAATATATTTTAAAATCCAAAATATATTTAAGATATATATCTATCTTTTGAAATTCAATATCCAAATTTAAATACAATTTAAAATCCAAACTATAATCAACTCACCCTAATCAAGTAAATTCAAGTTCAGATTCAAGTACACAACATATCATTTCAAAATCAAGAGCAGACTTCATTTTCAATTCAAAAACCTAAGCACTATTCTCTGTTCTTAAGTTAAGCAGGTGAGTAAACTCTTCTTTAAAATCTGTTTTAAATCCTTGTTTATATGATAAATATGTATAGAAATATTGTAATATGCTTTGCATGGTTGTTTTATCTAGAATATATATTTTAAACTGCTCTGATACCAAATGTAACGACCCGGAATTTTCGAACCCGAAAATTCCAGATAGTTAGGAGAAAAAGAAAAGAGATAGAAGAAAGAAACAGAACAAGACACATATTCTCACATTCGCAGCGGATCAAAATACAATATCAAATAATAATATCAGTTATACAAAGAAAACTGTATTTGTTAATTTTCATCAATACATCAGAGTTACAACATATACACAAATCACTGGACAGATACAATTAACATGTCCCAAACAACTACAATATATCACAGCGGAATACACTCCATACGTTCCTGCCATCCAGCTCGCCTCCTGAGCTCCAGAACGTCCTTACTTGGAAATTTGTAATACTCGGTCTGACCCAAGCATTACATCAAAGTAACACCCGGGTCAGGCTGGAAACCAGCGTGAGTAAAACCCATCTAACATAGCATACAAAAGCATAAAACTTATATAAAACCCGGGGTAACTCGTACTTTACTACAAGTAAACAACATATATAGTCAACACTTATTTTCACAAACAATATCTAAGTATCCAACTTAGTTTAAATAGTTCATATCATCCCAAATCAGCCTATTGATTTCACATATCAATCTATAAATGATTTTAGAAGATTTCAAATCGAAGTGGTTTCGGGTATTACTGATACCCGACCCCGGTCTCTTCGAATACAATATCCTCTTAACCCAAGTTATTCAAGTGAATATGATTCAACTTTAAATACAAGATGTCACTTTTTACACAGCAATTCATTTTCGATAGATAACCACATTATCACTATTCAAGACAAACATATCATATCGCAAAATATTTCATATTCAAAAGCAAAGATTAATTAGTCACAATATCTCTAATTAATAAATTAAATTAATAATATCCCTTACTAAAAATCCTGCTTACTTAACCATTAATTTATTTCAAACCAATTAATTAATCATCCTTTAATTATCCATCTTAATTAATCATCCTTGATTAATTATTCTTTAACTACATTAAGTAATTAACCCTAAATTAATTACACAAATTAATTATCCTTAACCATTTACAGTAATTAACCTTTAATTACTCTCATTAATTAATTAGTGGGTTATGGGCCCACACCTCATCTTCTTAAATTAATTATCTTATAATCATAAATTAATTCACCTTTAATCATTAATTAATTAACCTTTAATTAATTAATTATTAAAGGTGAATTAATTTATGATTATAAGATAATTAATTTGAGAAGACGAGGTGTGGGCCCATAACCCATAGAGCCAGGTTTCGATCCTGGGACCTGTGGGTTATGGGCCCACACCTCATCTTCTCAAATTAATTATCTTATAATCATAAATTAATTCACCTTTAATAATTAATTAATTAAAGGTTAATTAATTAATTATTAAAGGTGAATTAATTTATGATTATAAGATAATTAATTTGAGAAGATGAGGTGTGGGCCCATAACCCACAATTTTAATTAATTCAAATCAAATTATCAATTTGAACTAATTATATTCAAACCTTTAGATGCAAGATATCGATCATCCAAGAGTCGTCTTAACCCAAGTTATTCTAATGAAATACAATTCAAACTTTATAAAGAATTAAAGTGGTTTCGGGTATTTACCGATACCCGACCCTTTATGATTTTCATCAAAATCTTAAAGGGTCGGGTATCGGTAAATACCCGAAACCACTTCAATTCTTTATAAAGTTTGAATTGTATTTCATTAGAATAAATTGGGTTAAGACGACTCTTGGATGATCGATATCTTGCATCTAAAGGTTTGAATAGAATTAGTTCAAATTGAATTTGATATTGAAAATGATTTATTACTTAAATGTTAATTACTTAATGGAAGTAATTAAAGGGTTAATTTGTTAAGTATTTATCTGGAAAAGGGGATTTTTCAGTGAAGAACAAAACATGTCATAAAATAAATTGTTTAATTTCAGGTTTCACTTATATAATCGAATTCGTCTTTGAAATTGGTAATTTAAGTGAGTATTGGTTGAGATATTGCGAGATGAACGGAATCGAGTTTTTGTTCGATTTCCAAAATAGGGGTCCTTTAGAAGTAATTAACTAAGATTAATCATTATTAATTATAAATTAATAAACCAATAATTAGGATTAAATAATGGTTTATTAATTTATAATTAATAATGATTAATCTTAGTTATGTTGGTATCAGAGCTCCTTTTTGAAGTTGCCAAGATACCATCACTCACTTCTGCTTATACAACAGATCCAAACTATAGAAAATCCGCTCACCCGAGCTCAACCAAGCTTACAGCAGAATCCAAACTTGAGAACTAGATATGACCAATCCATTTTAAAAATTATCTGTTGAATTTATAACCCTGAAACTTCGATACACATTCGGAGGTTCACTTAAATTTCCTGTAGAAATCTGAGGTAATGATCTGGGGAAAAATGATCTCGGACTTGATTGTATAACAATTTCAGCTATATGAGTATTTATTTGAAAACCCTAGACCCTATTATAATACAACCGGATTTCCTATCAAGTTTTGGTTAGCATAAGGTAAAAACTTTTCCACGTTTATGTATGGGAAGTCTTACGTGATACCTTTGTTTTCAAAAAGTTTTTAAAGTTAAGCAACTTTAATCCACCTTAATAAATTCATTTGCTCTTCATATAATCAAATTTAGGTTAAGATCTCTGAAACAAATGTAACGGTCGGTAGGCTTTTCAACCATCCCAACATTATCCTTATGAGAACACAAAAAAATCCAATATAGTTTTTAAAAAGAAAATGTTAAGTTTTAAAAGCAAAGCAAGTTAAATTAATATAAGTTTCCAAAGAATGATTAGTTAAGTTAAAGTGGGTTTTAAATAAATATGTTTCAAGGCAAAGTAAAAACATGTTTTAAAGTATGGGAATGATTAGTTTCAAAGTAAAGATTTAACAAGTTTCAAAATATATTTAAAGAAGATGAGTTTTAAAAGATATTATAATTAAGTTTTAAGAATAAAATTTATTTAAGCAAGTTTGGAAAGGCACTACAACAAAAATACCCTATTACAACGTCTTTTTTACAACGGGCATTGGTTGCCCGTTGTAATAGAAGGCTATTACAACGGTCCATTAGCGCCTGTTGTAGAAGATGCCACATATAACGCCTTTTTTACAACAGGCATTGGTTGCCCATTGTAATAAAAGGCTATTACAACGGTCCATTTAGACCCGTTGTAATAGATGCCAACTTTACAACGGTCACAAAATGCCCGTTGTAATACATGCCCGTTGTAATAAAATTTTAGCCAGCCCAGCTATTATGAAATAATAAAACACTGTCCCCTTTTCTTTTATTCCTTCGGTCGTATCTCGCTTGTGAAAAATAGTGTTCGTCCTTTTTTCAAAAACTAGGCTTTTTTGGGAATTGAGTCGCCTCTTCAATTTGTTGCTGATGCTTCGATTTCTTTTCTTCGATCAATTAGATTGCTCGCGGCTTCTTCAATTTAGTCGATCAATTAAATTTTAACAGGGCTCATTTGAATATTGCTAAACAAACCATAGTTCTTCATTCGTAAATGTTAATGGCGGCGAAGTCGACTGTAGAATCTCCCGTCTCTTCGTCCGAGGAAGAATCGTCCTCTCAGGAAGATCATCGATCGATGAATCGGAAACGCGAGACTGAATCTGCAGTATCCTCCGAAGGCTCTTCAGAGGATGAAGAAAGTGATTGCTCAGAAGATTCGGATCCCAGGCCCAAATCCGTCAGCGAAGGTCCAGCTGTAAATGTCAAGGAAAAAAATGTCGGTCTATCTGAAAATAAAGAAGATGCGGGAGCGGAATATTCCAATCCGAAGCCCAAAACCGTCTGTAAGATCCCAACTGTGAATATCCAAGAAGAAGATGACGATCCATCCGAAGAGGACGATAGTGAGGACGACGAAGATTCTGATCTGAAGCCTAAATCCATCAGTGAAGCTGAAAGAGTCCAAGAAGAGGGGGAAGAAAGCGATTCAGAAGAGGAAGTAAGTGAACAAGAGGAAGATATTAGACAAAGTTCAAGCTTGTTTACGTGGAGAATAACTTATTGTCCTTTCTTCATTTCTGACCTTGCATTTATAGGCGTTTATGGACTTCCTCTATCATTGTCAGGTTATCTATTTTAGTCATTTGATTATGTTAATCTTCATTTATGCTTCTTTCCTTACCATCAATGTTTTATTATACAACTAAAGGACATCTTTGGTTATTTATCAAAACTGACCTTAATTAGGAGTTTTTACTATTGCAGGGTAAGAGAAACAAAACAACTTCATTTTGCTTATACAGTGAGTTAAGAGATTATATCAAACAGTGTAATGAAAGAAGTTTACTTTGCTAGTACATATAATTATAAGTAGCTGAATTTGTTTACCGTTGGTATCCTATTCTTTGTTTACATATTTTGTTGAAGTTTAGTTCATTGCAATAATTATTATTTCCGTATATAGTCTGTAAAAAATGCAGCAGATCGAAATATTATCTTGAGATATTTAACAAAAATTGTCACAACACTTAATAGTTATTCCATCCAATACAAAATTTGTAGAATTTATAAATTTTTTGTTGTTTGTAGAATATTCACATATATTAGCCGTCACATTTCTGACTTTTTAGGAGCTCTTATCATTTATGAGCAGGATGTGTTGTCTTCATATTTTCGTTGGTGTATTGGTTACTGGTATCCGTGCACATTTGTGTTTTTAAAATTTATTTTATGCTTAGGTATGGTTTTTTTCCATCTGATATAAACTTGTGCATCATAGGTTTCAATGAATGCTATTTTCTTGAAGATGGTAGAGGGTTCAGAATGGGGACTCTGTCCATCTCAAATATCAGAGTAATTGCTTAATATCTTTTCATTTTAACGAAATTATTTGAATTAAGTTTGAACGAGCTACGAAAGTGAAGTAGGGGATAGAATTCAACCAGGTTGACTTCAGGTCTCTTCAACTGAGTGGTCGGCCTTCAGTTACTACGCTTTGAGCTTCATTATTATTATTAATATAATAATGATGAAATCAAACATTAGTGCTTCAAGCAGTCAGTATAAGAAGCATCAATCGAAAGTCCTACCAACTATATAGATTATAAAGCGATAGTTACAAAAGTGTAGTTGTTACTTAGAGCAAAAGTTGCCAAATTATTGGGTGTCCCATAACAGAAATAATAGTCTCACAACAAAAAATGCAGAAAGTGATACACACACACAAAAATAAAAAATAAAAAAAAGAGGAGAGAGACATGTTATTTTTACAGTGTTTCAACGTAATTTTGTGCTGCATCCAATTTAACTTCATTCATATATTTTGTTCATTTTTTTAATACAAAATAGTAGGTAAATCCACTATGAAGGCTTTTTGTGAGTTTTTGACAGGGAAACTTGGTTTTACTGACAAGCCTGGACTTAGGCAAGTATCTCAAAAGATTGAGGCTTTGAAAAGGAAATATTCTCGTAATCGCTTCTCCAAACAGCACGATTTGGAAATGAAAAAAATTGCAATTCAACTATGGGGGTCAGGTTTTTATTCTTTCTTTTTTTATGCCTTTTTATTTTTCAGGGGTTACGGTCGCTTATTTTATTCTTACACATTAGATTACTAAATAGAATTATAAAGAACATGAAACTGTACACTAGCGAGCAAGACTTCAAGATAAACATTTATATTATCTAGCTTATTGCATACAAATCATAAAGATATATAATTGTCATAAAGAAATATAACTGTCAAGACATATTTACTTGCATGTTCAGCAAAAAATCTTTTGGTTTTGGAAAGCTATATGTTCCATAAATTTGGTAAAACCTCCCTATTCGTCGGTCTAATTAAGATATACCGTTTTCTAAGATTTGAAATATTTTACCACCTTATATATAAGAATTGTTTTAATAAAACTATTTCTATTGTTTGTCTAAGAACACATTGTCAACATTTACTTGTTTTAAGTTCCTTAAAATCTAAAGCTTTATGCTTTTGGACATTTAAAGTGACATTTTGGGTATCGTCCGTGCTTTTTCAATATTATAGTTCCATTTAGTTCTCTTTCGATCAAATTCAAATCTGTAATCTTTCTGATCAATTTTGTCTTTTAAAAATAAATGCAAGTGGGGTATAAAAGAACTCAGTCTAGATTTGTACTGCAGTGATGGTGCACAGGGGGAGTTTCTGGTGGCTGAAGTGTTGAAGAAGAGAAGAGCAGGTGGTGGGAAGTTTTTAGGTGGAGTATGATGAAGCCAAGCAGTTTGTGGTCAGGAAGGAATGTTACAGGGAAGAGTGGGTCTGAAGACAGTGATGTGTATGCTTGGTTGCTGGTCACTTGAAAGGAGATGGTCACTGTGGAGGCAGTGCGAATGCTGAAAGCAGTGGGTTGTGATGGCGATGGAGTAATATTTGGGGGATGCTAGTTTTGACCGCAGTTTCTTGGTAGTGGAAGTCTGGAAGTGGTTGTTATGAAACTAGTTGTCATGTGTATATTAGAACTATGTCGATGTAAACTTACCTAACTTTTTGGAATGTGCTGGAATTTTATGACTCTAGCTTTTAGTGTTTTCGTATGTGATTTTGGTTGTTTTATGATAATATTTATTACTCGTTAAATTATTCTTTATTGGTATGGATGTACTGCATGGATGCTGCTGTAATTTTTTTTTAAATGTGCATTTATTTTGCAACGGTCAGAAACCGTTGCAATTTGATGTATTACAACGGGCATTGCCCGTTGCGAAATCCATATTACAACGGGCATTGCCCGTTGTAAAATATGGTCGACCTATTACAACGAGGCCTAATACAATGGGCGCATTCCCGTTGCGAAATCCATATTACAACGGGCATTGCCCGTTGTAAAATGACTGTTTTGTTGTAGTGAGGGTTTTCAAAGATTTTAAATATCAAATTTAATTGTTCAAATTGTTTTGTTCTTAAGTAAAATTATATTTCAAATATATAATTGATTTCTAAAATGGTTTCTAATGGAGTTTAATGATAGAAATAAGTATTTAATTAAATGAAGAGTTTGTCTTTAAAGGTTGAGATTAATAGTTTATGAAGAAAATTTAAGTATAATTAATTAATTTAATTAATTAATGAAAAGGGTTAATTAAGAAATTAATCAAGAGAAATTAATTAATTGAATTAACTAATGATTAAGGATTAATTAATTTATAATTGAAGGTTATAATTAATCAATTAAAGATTAATTAATTGTAATTAAAGATTTTTAACTGAGTAATTAAGTTTGATTAAATTAATGATTAGAGATTAATTAATTTGTAATTAATTAATTAAGTGATTAGAGGTTAATTAACTTGTAATTAAGAAGTACTTAATTAAGTTTATAAATAAATAATTAGGTTTTATTTAAAATTAAAGAAAAAGAAAATAAAAAGGATGACACTTGTCTGTTACTCTACTTATTCACTTAACACATGTATTCACAAGCCTTTAAAATTAAACACTTGTCATTATTAAATTTTATATTTTTCTTTAAATTTTAAATAAAACCTAACGTAGTAGTCGATGCACCAAGTAGGAAGTATGCTATTATTGCTTATTTGGTAATGACTCCAACTCTTCTGGAAAGAATAGCCAACAAGCAGAGAGAAGATAGACAGCTTGTGAAATTCATTAAGGTGGCTGAAGAGGAAAGAAATTCAAGCTTTGAAGTAGATAACCATGGAGTAGTATGGTTGAATGGATGAATTTGTGTTTCGAATGTTGAAAATCTTAGGCAAGAGGTATTAACTGAATGCCACAAATCCAAACTTAACATTCATCCGAGAATCCACAAAATGTACAAAGACATGAAGCGCACATTTGGTGGAAAAGCATGAAGAAGGATATATCCATTTATGTTAGCAGATGCGCCAATTGTCAACAAGTCAAGAGCGACCAACAAACAATTGCAGGGTTACTTCAACCTCTAGAGATTCCAACTTGGAAGTGGGATCAAATATTAATGGATTTCATTGATGGCTTACCTCAAACGAGGAAGGGAAATGAAGGTGTTTGGGTTATCATTGACCAATTGACCAAGAGTGCACGCTTTATTCCAGTAAAGCCAATAAGGCCCACTACAAGCATTGCAGAGATACATGTAAGGGAGATTGTCCGATTGCATGGAGTTCCAAGCAGTATAGTAAGCGAACGGGATCCAATCTTTACTAGTCAGTTCTAGGAAGCATTATAGATAGCTTTGGGAACTAAGCCGAATATAAGCACTACATATCATCCCAAACTGATGGGCAACCAGAATTAATCAACCGCATTTTGGAAGATCTTCTGAGTGCGTGTATTCTAGACTTTGGAGGGTCATGGGAGAATCATTTGCATTTGGTAGAGTTCTTCTATAACAACAGCCACTACACCAGGAAAGACTTTTGGTAGCGTTGAAAAAACGCTGCCATAACTTATGGTAGCGTTTTAGAGAACGCTGCTATACGACATGCAACTAAAAGTCTAAAACTTTTTGTTGCGTTGTAGTAAACGCTACCAAAAGTCACTTTCAAATGCAACTATAGGTATTTTCTGTAGGATTTAAAAAACGCTACCAAAAGTCACTTTTAAATGCAGCTGTAGGTTTTTTCTGTAGGGTTAAAAAAACGCTACCATAAGTCTTCATTTTTTGGTTGCATTTTTTATTTATATGCTTTTTTTTGATTTTCAATAGCGTTTTTAAAATGCAACTGTATAATTTTTATATTAGTTTATACAAACAATCAATCATATGATCATCATATTCAAATAATTGCTAAAACATGCTAATCTCACAATCAAATATAATATCCATAATCAATTCGATAGTAGTTTTTCAACAAAATAAGTCACATACTATAAGCATTCACAGACAAGTTTCCACAAATGGTACTAACAAAATACGACAAGATATATAACAATTAAATTCATGTTCGTTGCTTGATTACCAATAGTTCTTTGTTGTCGACAGTCTTTGCTTCGAAATAGCTAATTACCTGCAAACGGGTTTAACAATCAACAATATATATATATATATATATGTTTCATTTTCTGAATCTCCTTCTTCAACAAGATCACCTTCCACTTCAGCTGCAGCTTTTGCATATCTTTCTAAGAACTCTTCTTCGATTTCTTCAAGGTCCTCATAGTCTGAATCCTAGTATTTATGATAATTAATCCTTTTTTATAGATGTAGAAAAAATTTAAAAATCATAACAAGCGCAACATTGATTGAGAGTAAGGCATTCAAAACTGTTAAAGGGATTTTTATGTCAATGAAAATACAAAGACTTGCTTACCTCATCATAGTCAGACTCTTCATGACCTTGTTCATTATAAATAAACCTTTCATGTGGAGATGGATACATATGTAGCTTACTGGAGCAATGAACTGAGAAAGTGGTGCTCCAAACATGGTTAAGCTGAGACAACAATCAATACGTTAGATAATTTTTTTTCACATTCGTTTGTAATTTTTTAATTTAAACCAAATGAAATGAGCCTAATATTAGCATAGTGATGTCTTACCTTGCCATTCTTTTTATGCATCCTATATCTCTTCAGGTATTGTTGAATTCAATGCAGTAAAACCATTCTCAATATCATTGATATGGAATCCCATATAAATGGAGATAATCATATCTTGAGTATGTGAACAACCGCTCATACTGTAATACAAAAGAAATTCGCACTGCAAAACTATGAATAAGAGAATTGAGTTAGATTAAAGCATCAAGTGCTTTCATCTCTTTCACCAAAATCCCTTTTAAATATCAGTGGTTTTTGTCTTGGTATAAGAAATATGGAGCTTTAATTACGAGGAACTGCTGAACATTGCTAAAAGTCAGTGGATTATAATTGTTAATTAATTAAAATCATGTTTCTCTCGAACGAATTGAAAATTCAGGATATTTTGGTTAGTAATCTACAAAAATACGCAAGAGCAACTACTTAGAGATTGAGAGGAGCATAGTAAAGTGTTTTTTATGCCACTTGCTTTTTCAAAAACGGTCTATACCAAAATGAGCTTCAACCTATATCAATCAGCCTTTTAGTGATTATTTTATATTTTACTTAGGATATTAGAAGATATGATACTTAATCAAATATTATAATTAAATAACCTAGATTACGTCTGAGTTTAGTTCTATTTGAGCTTAATTCAAACTTGAACCGTAGTATTTCGGCTGACGCAAGGAACCCTACAGAAGATCCATCAGCAAACAGACCCTATATTTGTTGAATGAATAACCAGGCGTATTGCTTATGCACACCAATTCCTCCGCCATGCTAAATCCACACAATCTATTTTCAATACTTTATTTATTAATTTAGTGGATAATCAATAAATAGCACAGATTTAATCTTAAATCAAGCACGATACTTTCCAGTGCAACGTCAACTTTAAATTGACCTCTCCACAGTAGAAACACAACAAAAAAAATGGAATCAGTTTTAATAGATTATGGAAAAAATTTGAATGCCTTGTACGCATGGTTCCCATCATCGACAACTGCCAATGATACTAGTCATAATACATGTTAACACAAAATATATCACAGTTTGAATTATAAATCTTATTGATGACATATTTGGTGAAGGCAGCACCAATATTTATCCTTATAAGGTTGAATCAATAACACAACAATAATATACAAGTCACTCCAGTTATTGATATTATTTGGTACATGAATTGTTAAAATCAGCTTATTTCTGTTCAATAAGTTTTAAAAAGGAAATTATATCGCTTTATATTGAGGTTTGGGTCTTAAAGATCTAGAAGTATTTCGTTTAATCGTGCATAGTATTGGTGTCTTTGTAGCATTATATAGAACGCAGCCCCTACAAT
This sequence comes from Allium fistulosum, assembly GCA_030737815.1. Taxonomy (NCBI): domain Eukaryota; kingdom Viridiplantae; phylum Streptophyta; class Magnoliopsida; order Asparagales; family Amaryllidaceae; genus Allium; species Allium fistulosum. The sequence goes on along the minus strand of CM060904.1, from coordinate 1,181,949,856 downwards.
GTGTATAGTGTAGCAGGTTGCATTATAGTGTAGCTTATAAGCTTGATCATATTGTCTATTCGAAAAAAATTTATTTCTACCTCAATAGCAAACTGAAAAGGGAAAAAATGAACATAAGATGAAATCAAGCATCTGCACCAATATAGGAGTACATCCATGTAAAAGTATATAATTACCTGAAGTATCTTCACTTTACTCATTGCAGGCTCAATAACTCTTGCTTCTAGATCATTGCCAATATTGCCTTTTGCACGATTCAATCCCATATTGTAGAGTAACAAAGTTAATATGAAGTTGGCATTTAATAATTTCAACTCTCAAGTCAAGGTATATAATATATTATGTATTGTTTGAAGTGAAAATTTATCAAGGAAATACTAGCTTTACCATAATTCCTACAAACTACAACCATTATAGAATTTGAAGTTGTTTAGCAAATGGTTTTCTACAACATAAGGAACCATTTACCTAACTATTTTGTTTGTTAAGATTTAAGACTACTTTTGTATATGCAATTCAAATTACTACAAGTCTAAATAATAATAAGTTTATTATCATCATATATAGTTTAAAATAAGTCACATGATCAAGAACAATCTTATTCTTTTCTACAGCACAATATCAGAGCAATAAACCCTAACTCCCCAGTACTACTACGTAGTAGTAGCAATATTTTCATAACTTCTTCATGAAATTCTTAGTAAAACGTCAAGTTGTGAACAATTTATACTGTATTTTAGTAATTGCAACAGCGTTATGGTGTATGCACGATATAGACTCGCCCCTTCTGTAGCATGTATCAGAAAATAGTACGAGTGACGTGGATATAAAATGTCACACGATCAGGGACCTTACACTAAATGAAAGGTGAATGGTTTTTACATTGCATCAAAAGAACCAAATTTGTTATATGCAATTAAACATAAATATTAGTGACATGAGAAATCAACATATTATCCCTGGATCACCTGAAGCAAATTAGCCTGCTAACCATAAAAGTATACATGGAAAGGGCCCTGAACACATAATTGTAAGAAGTATGCAGGTGGGATGAATCCTTAGACATATTACACAGAACATGAATGTATAAACTAAGGTGCTTATGTCATTTAGTTAGGTTCTGATGTCTTATTATGGTTTTTTCTATAATAAATTATCAAAGCTGGTAAACCATGAACCATGACAGCTTAAGTTTCACCCAAAGAGTTCGATCGAAAAAGAAATAAATTGCTTGAACCACATAAACAAACCTGACAGTAGCATAGCCTTTATGTACTTGGGCACCTTTCTAGACAAGAGAGACAGAGCATATATCCTTAATGATGATGTTGGCTTTAGTAAGATGAGAACAGTAATATAGGACTATCTATTACAGATTAAGCAGAACTTCTTTTGGGCATTTATGTTAATACAAGGGAAAGAGGCGAGAAAGGCATTAAAATAAATGTTATCTGACCTAAACTAAAATCAATCATATAAGAAATATAACATTCAAATGAATCTTTGGAAGTATACGAATTGTCCTTGTAAGGAAATATAGAAGAGATGGAACTGCATTAGTACTATTAGAAGGGGAACAAGCAAAGAACCATCTCTACTGTTAAAAAATTAAACACATTTTCAAATTAGTATGAAGGTGGTGATAGCGGAGAAATTGTAGATAGGACAAAAACTCTACTCAGGTCTTCCACCAAACACATATGCCATGGTCGCTCTTAAAAATGTCAACTTTTTTCATATTAAGGCTTAACCCACATTTATTAATGATTTTGATTTTTGGTTCTTTTAGTTTTAGTTTAGAAATTAGGTATCGGAATAGCAAAATTGGTATAAACTGAAATTGGTTCCAATAAAATACCTGAACTTTGTCGGGTTCTTGCTGCCATTACAAGCAACCAAATCTGTGTCTCTTTCAGAAGCTGGAAGTTACGTATGATGCGTATTCAACAGAGAAGATAAAGTTTACAAAAGCTGTTTGCTTCGCGTAAAGTTTAATGAGTAAATTTAAGCGGTGCTTGGTTTCAATGTAAGGACTGAGAAGCGAGATATTCTTTTTGTTGCCTTATCCCACGTATTGCTCTAGGAATTAGTCTGGCCTGCTTTGGTCTCGGACCGGGCCTTGGAAGAAGAGACGAGGTAGAAGTGGGAGATGGCGAAGAAGGTAAAGGTGGATGTGGTTATAGATGAGAACTAGGTCACGGAAGAAAAGCGAGAAGAGGGAAATGAAAATTTAATAGACTAGAAACCGATAAAAGTGCGGGCGACTGAAAAATTAAGGGGAAACTTCGCGGGGAAAGTTAAATGTGATTTTGGTAGCTTTGGTTTCCAGTAGAGAAATGCCAATAGTTGCATTTTGGTAACAAACGCTGCCATATTGTGCAACTAATAACTAATTTTCTTGTAGTGAGCTATCAAGCCAGTATCGACATGGCACCGTATGAAGCTTTATATGGTCGTCCACGCAAGTCACTAGCATGTTGGATAGAAATCAGAGATCGGTTAATACTTGGTCCTGATATGATAAGAGAAGCCTCAGAGAAAGTTGATACGATTAGAAAGAAGTTAAATGAAGCCCAAAGAAGGCAGAATAGTTATGCAGATCAAAGACGTTGAAATTTGGAATTATCAGTTGGAGATTCTGTCCTTCTGAAAGTCTCTCCGATGAGGGGAGTGGTAAGATTTGGAAGGGATGGAAAGTTATCACCTCTATATATTGGACCTTTTCCCATTCTTGAATGAATCGACCCACTAGCTTATCGAGTGCAATTGCCAGAAAGGTTGTCAGTAGTACATAATGTTTTTCATGTATCTCATTTGTGAAAACATGTGCATGACCCAAAACAAATCATAGAAACGGCTACTCAGGAAGACTTGGAGGTGGAATCAAATTTGGAAGTTATCAAACGGCTTGTTCGAAACATGGATAACAATGAGAAACGATTAAGAAGTAAGGTGGTAAGGTTAGTCAAAGTTTAATGGAGTGGAGATGCTAAGGATTGCACTTGGGAAACAGAGATAGAATGAGGAAGGCATATCCTGAGATTAGGATGGACGTATAGACTGTATAGATTGTATTATCATTTTATACTTACCGCTTGTGGTGTAGTCACTTCTCAATACTTTTGTATAATTTCATCATATCGAATATATTTCCCTTTTAGTTATCTTCTTCTTATCCTAAATTTCGAAGACGAAATTCTTTTAAGGAGGGAAGAATGTAACGACCCAAGATTTGATCACACTAAGATATAATATTTAATGGATATTAAATATTAAAATATAAGTTTTTATAACAAAAATAATATTATGTAAGATTTTAAGATATATTTTTACATAAAAATAGGAACTTTTGCTTATACCGGTAAAAAGTGACAAAACTCAGTATTCAGTAAAATTAAATTTTAATGATTAAATAAATTATTTTAATTTTTAATAAGGCCTTTTTATTATTAAATAACAATATACAAGTTTATTTTCAAGTTTTAAAAAAAAATATAAATAGTTTAACGAAAACGGAAAAATGTGACCGGAAATCAAATTTCGGATTCAAAACGGCTTAACGGTCAAAAGTTGTATTCAAATATCACAACATTGAAAGTTAAAACACTTTAAAACATACTAATACAATTAGTAATACATATATAACATAGATAAATAAATAATTACTTTAACAATTTTAAATTAAAGAAAAGTAAGATATTTTACCAAAAGTCAACAAACTCTCACCAAAACCAATGTAATCTTCACTTTAAGCCATAAATCCATACAAATACATCCCTTAAGAGCTAAGGAAGTAAGAAAAGAGGACATAAAGTGATGGAAGCACATGGAGATGTCTTGGGCCATGTGCAATGAGGTGATGGGAGGGGTAAAAATGTAAATGAACAAAGCTTAATCCTTAAGTAATTCAAGGCTATAAATACCCAAGCTTCCTTGTCATTTCTTCACACTTCATTCCATTCTTTTCTAAGCTTCTCCTTCTTCTTCCTTAGAGTTTAAAATGGCTTCATGCCTCTCTAAAAAAAATTCCAAACGCGTTACAAAGCTTTCGCAAAATAATTGACAAAAGTATACCACTTAAGTCAAGTTCAAGTTAGTAAGCTCCATCCATCCCTCCACCCAAGGTCGTGCCCTCTTAGAAGCCATCTCTACCTCTTTTCATCTCAACTTCTAGGATAGCGGAGCTATAGCCGGATTTAAAGAAGTGTCGGGAAATAGTAGTGAAGCTATAGTCAAATTCATAGTGACAAAGTTAGTAAAATTGTGAAAAAAACTCTACCTCTTCTCCATTCTTATGTTATGACATGCTTTTGTACTTGTTATGTTGCTTGATATCATGTTTGGAAGTCATATATGTAACGACCCGATATTTTGGACCATTCGCATCCATTATAAGTGTATAGGTAGACACTCATGCCGGAATTGAATTGCTCAAAATACCGCGTTGTTAATTTAAATTTGGCAAAACTGAACATATACAGTAAATAAATATAATCACAGATCACAGACACAGAGTAATAAATGCAGCGGAAATAAAAGAGATAGTAGTTCATGAAGCTACTATATAAATGTATAAGTTACATCAGAGTTAAACCAGATACAACGGAAGAGTAATACGATACATCAGATACAAATCAGAATACATCACTGGAATCATCGAATACTGGAAGCAGAATAGATGGCTGGATCTTCAAGCAAGCTCCAACTTCAAAGGTGAGTCTCGAATACTGTATCACTCAGTCTGACCCGAGCGTAAAGCAAAACACAAGACACTCGAGTCAGGATTAACATTCTTATATTAATAAATCCAACTCAAGTGAAATAGCAATTGAAATACAAGTAACTCAAAGGATGTTGGAATAACCATCCTTTAAGGATCCGTTAAACTATCTACTAGGTAGTAATGTACGCTAAGTAGATAATGTCTATCAGTAATATAAGGTATCAAAATAGTGTTAAGGCGTTACCATTATCCCCCTTAACACATTTTATATAAGCGTTATAGTCTATACAGCACTGTAAACTCCACCGTAAACTAGTGGGCTATTAGGGAGTACTCCATAGGTATAACACAAACAAATTCGTAGTTGTCGCGTATAAAGGGATACAAGTATGACAAGGCACATGAGGCAATACCCAAGGTAGTGAAACTACCGTTCGCCTGATCCGGACTGGTGAGAACGCATCGCCGCAGCGACCGCAACACCGCGAAACAACACTCCCAAAATCAACGGTGCACCAATCGACAACAAGTAATGAGTAATTCGAAGAAGTGTGTTCGCTTGAGGTAGCTGACCTCCATTGGCCCGGCACGGCTCCTATTTTAGTCATTTCCAATTTGACACAAGTGTCAAGGCTATCCATTATCGTTCTCTTTCTTCAGTCATCACGTACATCATTCCAACCACTTCATTCTGGATCACACTCCACGTATAGTTATTAAAGTGGTTTTCGGTTTAGACAGAGAGTATGTCCATATCTGATTTCGATTTCTTTAATAACCTTCGTAATTATTACACCGATTGGTCGTTTAATATATTTCAAAACCAAATCAATTTCAATTTCAATTAGAATTTATAAATCAACATTTCATTCGTCTTTCTAAACCAATTTCCAAAATTTACGTTTCAAAACTTCCAAATTACCATTTCAAAATCTTATAATACAATTTCAAATTTTATTTAAAACAATTCAAATATTGATTCAAGTTCGTATATAAGTTTCATTCCGAAATCATTTAAAATGATATAATCCACATTCAAATCAATTTAAGTTCATTAATCGATTTCCTTCAATATTCGTTAAGTAAATTTGTCATTCAAAACAATTTATATTTAATTTCCATTCATTAAATCAATTACTTAAGTTCAAATACATTATATCAACTTCAAATTGTATTAAATTAGATTTGTCAAATCAAATTCTTTACATTTCAAGTCTTACATTAATTCCAATAAAACACATTTTATTTCTTGTTAGAGAAATTCAATCACTTATTTATTTACTTAGTTACAATTTCAAAACTCAATTTATAAAGAAACTTAATTTCACTTATTCAAGCAATTCAATTTCACTTAATAAAGAATTAAATTTTTATTTAACTATTAAATAATTCAATCTTATTTAATTATTAAATAATTTCAAAACTTAATTATTAAATAATTTCAAAACTTAAAACAACGTTCTTTCATCAACTATCATGTTAATATTTAGATTCAGATTATTAAATATTAATATTTCCTTTCATTAAAATTCAAATTCCAACTTTGTTTCAAAACCATCTTATTTATTCAAATAAAATCTTCATTTTATTTCTAAATCAAATTGTTGACCAATCGGGTTTCATTTAATTCTCTATCCTGTCAAAGTTTTTAATTTGGGTATTTATCATTTCAACCCGATTCCAATTCAACTCAAAATCAAAGCATAGCAAAGGGAACTTGCAGTGTGATAACTGGGATGGTGTCAAAGTAAATAAACAAGCAATAACACAATCAGTAACAATCCAATAATCAATTCAAATAATCTCGGAATAACCGTATTAATTCGCATTGTTATTTGTACGAATTAATATAATTATTTCTAGAATCTACACTATCATTTCATGTAGATTAAAGATTATTACATTACGGTTTTTCACTTGTCATCTATTACAATTTCATCCATCATCAATTTAAACAACCTACATTCAACGGTTCAAGGTGTAATTAACCAAATCCTACGTGTCAATTAATTTAACATTAAAGGGGTCACATTATACGAATTTTTAACTAATCAAATTCAACATATAGATCCAATTTAAATCGTTAACTATCATATATCAATTCAATTACATATTATTTATCACTTTAACATTAACAAATTAACGTCCAATATAAATATCAACAATCAATCAATTATCAACCAAGGTGTATTATCATCGCATAAATGATAGATAACGGTGTCAGATGTCATAGGTGAACACATACAGGTACAGTGTAAATAACTAATAGCAACATATTTCAATTTATCAATTCAATTGAAATCAAATTTAATAAATAAAAGAACGTTAATCGTGAGTGATTGCTCACCTTTCGAGGCTAGAGAGAGTAGATAACACGACAAGCTATGATTTGAATCACGATCTAGACTATCGACTAATCCAACAACGAATCTCAAAGCGAAGTAAGCTGAACAAGGATTTGATGGACGAGGCTCATAAGGAATTGATGAAATAAATCAAAATTGGTTTGATATAAACTGAAACGAATTATATATTATATTATTATTTTAAAATCCATATTAAATTAAAACACACATAAAAATAGATTCTACATATTTTACATTTTCAAATTGCTATGTCATAAACACATAAAATAAAACCAAACATATATACATACTACATTTTGAAATAAATGCTTTATATATATATACTTATTAAAAATACAAGATACTTATAAATTATGTATATTCATTTGGAAATATTAGTATATATATACATACAACCCAGACTGAAAATATGTGACTCACATGTATAAATATAACGATCTAACACAATATTAAATAAACGATACAGGTTGCATTACCTATGATAAACTATATATAATACTGAAATGTAAACATATATATGTTGCAAGTTGTTTGAAATCTCAAGTATAAACATATCAGGTACACTGGATCATTTTATTCAGTCCTTGAATAAACATTATAACAGACTAATATACATTCATAAACGAACACCTGTACAAATACTTGCTTTATGAAATTTCTATACACATTGCATATCCAATACGACTTATGTATAAATAACTTTGTAAACCCACAAGGCTTATATCATGAACTGTATATATATACAAATATATAAGCTGATATATATTTATATAAAATCTACTTTAAACTAAACATACAAAAGGGCGTGTACTAACATAGAATAGATACGCTTTAAACAAACATATATAAAATTCTTACCTTACTACCATATATATAATTACTAGCCTTTAAAAAAGAAAAGAAAAAAAACATGTCACTATATACGTATATATATTGTGACCCCATACCTAGTAGACTTATAGAACTAAGCTAAAACATATATAGACTATCAAATCAACAGATTATATACATACAATACTCAATGGAAACCATATATCCAAACTAAACTTCCCTTGTATATATATTAAAAACAATTTTTATCTTTGAATCAAAATCCATACTTGCTTTCAAAACCAGGTTTCAAAACTACCATTTGATATAAAACAGAACTTATATATAGATCTATGCAAATGGACAGATCAAAATACCATCTAAATATTAACAATAACATATTATAGTTACATTTAAATATATATTGTAGGCTTTATAAAATAACATACTGTGACTTTCCTGAATTAATAAACTAACATACTATTAACTAACCTGTATATAAAGCCCAGAATATCTTTAATACAATAGGTTATACATTTTATATAACAGACCTTATATAATATATATATTAAGTAATATAGCTCTAATATATACTGTTTCTTCTTTAGGCAACACAAACGAACGAACTGGAAAAACATATATACATATGGATTATAAACTACAATACGTGCTAAAGTATATTTATAAACAGTGAATAAAATTATATATACAACGTGTATATACAAAACAACAAAAGAACAAGTTGTTGCTTACCTATATATGGGTATTAACAAATAGGCCGAAGCATTGATGGAAGATGGAGGTGATGGCCAGGGCTGGGGCAGTGGGATCTGGGTTTAGGCGAAGGCTGCGGCGGGTCAGAGAAGTTAGAGGCGGTGGGTGCTGATGCGAGGAAGTGGTGAGGTGTAGTGGCTGCCGAGCAGAGGCATAAGGGAAGGAGGTTTCGGCTACATGAAAGAGGGAGGGCACAGGCTTTAGGTCGCGGGTTGAGGTGGGGTTGTTCGGTGGAGAGGCACGAGCTGAAGGTTGTGGTGGCGCAGCGAAGCTCAGTCTCGACTGGAGGAGCTGCTGGCCGAGGTGATGCTGCGGGAGGTTGACGTGTGGAGATGGAGGGTACGGCTTCAATGTGTGGAGGTAGATGGGTTGACGCGATGGGATGCAACAAGAATGGCAAATAAAAAAAAAAGAAGATGTTGCAAAGCAGAAGAAGGCAGGTTTCACGGTAATCAATATACATATAATGATATAAAGTTCATCTCAGAAAAATAGAGAAATGTAAGAGTCCAAAACAAATATGTGAACCAACGTGCTAATAAATAGAATATAGAGAATCGTAAAAGTCATGCAACTATTCAGTAGATAATAAAAGATAATGGTTGTCTGTTTAATACGTTGGGTAAATGAATGAATCAGAAGAAACAAAAAGGCACGACCGGTTACCGATACAGTTATCTGTTTCACGGTTTCCGCCGCGTACCGGACACCGAAACACGGAATTGAATATACCGCAGAGATCAGCACGACGAGACGATCAAAACGGTATAAAAATATCAGTGGTATGATTGAATTATAAAAATTCGAATTTTTCTACTGGCGGAAAATGCAAGAAAAACGTAGAAAAATAAGATCGACGGAGCCAAAGATGTCCGAATTTGGACAAACGACAAACTGACATCTTGCTCAGAAGATAGTTTAGAATTTTTCTATGTAAAAATATTTAGGTTTTGGAAACATTTTATTTTCATCGCTTTTTAACTGATTAAATTGAAGTAAATTTACGCGTGAAATAAACTTTCATATTTTCGGACGAAAATTTACCAGTTGCTATGTTTAACTAAACGCATTCCAAATATCAAATTTATATTTCAAAATTTTATCGTTTAAAATTTCACAAAATTTCAACTAATTACGTTATTAAAACAGTTGAAATTTACGGGTCGTTACACTCTCCCCCACTCAAAACTTTTCATCCCCAAAAAGGAACGAGGTAGGAGAATAGAAACAACCAGAAAGAAAAACAGATTTGAAATACAAAATAACAATTAATTTAACCCATATAAATTCAAATTTAAATTAATTGATATTCAATAATTGGTTTAATCCATTTGATTTCACTAAAATCAATATTAACTATTTCTAAATTCATTATCTTATTATTCCATTTTCTTCAATTTACAATTTCTAAAACCATAAATTTGAATAATCTTTTATTATAATCATATTTTATTTCAACAATTTAAATTCTTCTTTATTCCAAATTATTGTTAAATTTATTCTACTTAATATATCTAATCACATATATTTAACCCATATAAATTAATTTAAAACATAAAAGTTTTGATTTAAATTAATTTACATCTATTAATTTCTTTTAAATTCAAGGTATTTTCATATGTTGATCAAATTTCAATTTATTAATTCTTTCAAAACAAATTTATTTCATTATTAACTGAGTTTACTTATTATCATATCTAACTCTATTAACATCTTTATAATCAAAATTTAGTGTATAACATTTATTATAAACACTCAAATTTTATTTATAAATTCAATTTATCTTATATATTATCCAATTACATATTCAACTTCTGAATGATTTAGTTAAGTTGTATTAGAATGAAGTTGAACAATATACAAATAAAATTTTCCCAATTCAATTATTCAAGTTTAAATATTTATTCCAAATTTTGGTTTTATTTATAATTAAAATCATCCTTTAACAAAATTTAAGAATTAGATTTCCGATTAACTTTAAACAACTTAGAGACATATATAATATATTTATATCAAATCAAATTAAATTTTAAAATAAGATACCTATATATACGTAAATCAAAATATACTGAAAAATTCAAATCAAAATATTTTTTTTCAAAACAAAACCGTAGCAAAGCTACAGAATGGTTTCTCCACTTCGAAACTCGAAAATGAATGTCGATGATGCGGCCGCCATCACCGAGATTATTTTCCAACGACAAAGAGAAGAGCACTGATTTCAATATTTTAAAATTCTTTGAAAACGGTTTCTATTTGAAAATACGTTCAATAATATACATTTTAAAACCAAAACTCGAAATTTTAGGAGAATAAATTCTCAAATTCTTACTTTAAATTCATTTAAATTTCTAAATAAATCTATAAACCAACTTTTATAATTCCATTTATTTTTATGTTGGAATAATCAATGATTTACAAACAAATAGTGAAAATCAAATATTACCTTTCTGACAACCAATTCAGTTAACAATTCAATTTCAGAAAATTTATACTTATATATAATATAATCATACAAAACTATTTTATTTACCAAATTTTGAAAATACTATTGTGTCAGTGTCACGTACCGAAATTTTCGACTTTCGAAAATTCGACATCGATACTCACTTTATCGACTGCCGAGCAATCGAGTGCCGGAAACTCCAATAGTGAGGGTTTTAAGAAAAAGAAAAAGTAGTAGAAGAAGAAAAAATAGAAGAAAGAGAGAAAGAAAGAAGAACAACAACAGAACAAGAGCAGATACAGAAAACAATATCAGAATCTTACACATCGCAGCGGAACAATATATAATAAATAAACACTAGTCTTTTAAACCAAAGAGCTATATCAGTTTATACATACATCAATCATCAGAGTCAATATACAACAATGGACAGTTATATAAACTTGTCCTCATACAGAATACACAGCGGAATAAATACTATCAGATACAAATACTACGTCTCGCCATCCAGCTTGCTTCCAAAGCTCCAGAATATCCTGATAATATAACTCTAGGCTGCCCGTGTGGAAAATGGTGGGCACCCAGAGTTTAGAAGGGAACAATAAACTCCGAGTCAGTCATGGTGACTGGTGTGAGATCGTAAAACAGTTATTCTTTCACAAAGAAAATAAAACAAATTCACAATGCTTTTTGGAAAATGAGACTACCATAAGACCTCCCACCACACACACAATGCAAACGCAGAATTGGAGGAGATTTCTTCTTATGATAGTCAAAGATGCTTACTACGCAAAATCAAATCATTTTTGATATTATTATTAGTGCATAGTGTAGAAAACAGTTCGAAAGTATAATATAAATCTTAGCCAGCATAGACATTCCGAACTATGCCTACTATAGCTACCATCCAAACAGTGGTGACCACCATAAGTGAATGATAGGTTCTACAACTAAAACCGTACAAGTGTCGTATTGTTTCTTTGGATTTCCAACAAATGGTCAGGCTAAGGAACTTCCTATCCACGATGGGTACGTCCCTGGAATAGACGACCCGAGAACCTAACCGGATCTCTGCCAACACAAGGCCGGGTTACCTCTGCAAAAATAGGTAACTACTGACATGCGTATGACATCCCCCGATCGTAACCGATCTTCCCGAGGATCCCCGATTTCCAACAAACCACATAGATAATAATGCAGCAACCACATAGGTTAAGTATCTGGGCTCCATACCATGATACCACCTCTATCCAGAAGGAATGACATACACTAAGGGGCGCTACTCCCTAGAACCTTGCCGCATCCTTCCTGTTTCGACCATTTCCGGGGTGTGAGGCTCGACGAAGTCTCGTCCACAAAGCTACGCTTTTTACAAAGCCCTGCTTCGGGTCAAACAAAAATGATCAACCTATGATCACAAAGATATAAGATCAAACAAATGATCATATCGTAAATGATCAAACACTGATCATTTCACAGCAACACTCAGTATGCCACGTTACCAAATTAGGATATATCGCTGATAAATTTCAACTACATAACCTCTGAGCTCGTACGTCTCAGAGAAGGGTGTTAAGCTAAGAGAATAAATTCTCCGCCACCAACAGAAATGTATTTGAAAGAAATCAGCTTTATATCTCAAATTGTAACGTCAGACACACAATCCATACAAGTCTGTTCCGGGATCGAACAGAACCGAAGGCACTTCCCACGAAGCCCTTGCATATCCGGATAAATTTCTAATCACGTCCGGACTTCCCGTCACTAAGGGTGATAAAACCTCTAAACCGGAGATCAGCCGATGTAGAGTAACTCGACGGTAATCCTTCCGTTTTCAAAAATATCCGGTCTTCAACACCGGTCTTCAAATGCAATTCATAACGACGTATCACATATTCGGAATGGGTTATACGACCCCATGGTCCTTTCCCGGCTAACCCGAATAGTGAGCGTTTATTTAAAAATAAGTGTGGCATTCAAATTCATCCAATTCACAACAAATACCTACTCAAGGTAATTATTGATAGTCGGTTATTTAACTATCAATAAAGATGCGCAACATCACCAGATTCCAAATAATTTTCCAAATTATTTATTTTCAAAAATATCTTTACTAGATATAGAATTTCCACACTTAACCATTGAAAACAATTTCAAATCAATTTCCACATTTCATTTTATCTTTGAAGATAAAATCTCAAAACAGTTCATTTCATATTGGAAAAGCATTTCCATACTTATTTAAAAATAAGTAATTCACAAATCTATTTATTTTCAACATTTGAAAATATTCGATATACTTAAATCAATATTAAGTATATATTCATTCTGTAACGACCCTAGATTTTAATTTAATTTAAATTGATAATTAAATGAATTTTTGGATAAAAATTTGTAAATTTAATTAGAAAATTAGAGCGAGTTTCCCCGACTCGATTTCGAGTGAATTTGAAAATAATAAATATATAGATATATATTTTGACTTGAGTTTAAATTGTAAATAAATATTGAAACTAGGAATAGAAAATAAATTTGACAAATTCAAATAGAAATTTATAATAAGATAAACTATAAAATATAAAGTAACATATAGTTAAATTCAAACAACGTATTTAAAATAGAAATTCATTTTTTTAAATTTATAAAATAATAAAAAGCAAAGAACAAAATATATTTAGATATGAACCAGGCATAACAATTTATGCCATATACCTCTAGCTTACAAAAGTATATCATAGCCTACAACACTTAGAAAACAAAACAAATACAAGTATGCAAAGTAAAGTAAACTAATTTAACAATAAAATATCAAATACAACTTGAACAAATACAAACTGAATTGTAAACTACAAAACAAAAGAAGACAACATAACAATGTATAACATGGCAAAGTAATAAAAATAAACATATCTATGTACCAAGCACCATCATCCCAGCCGAGTAAAACATGAACACAAATAAAAGTAAATGATAAAGTACAATAGCATATCACAACAAGTAATGCAAGCCACCACAAACATCATCTCAGCTGAAGTAAGGCTGAAGTTAATAAATACATTAACATGCATAACCAAGTACAAAAGCATAAAGAAAACAAAGACAAAAATAAAATAACATCTATCAGCCACCATAAAGATCTCGAACAAGTACAAGCAAGCATCTCTATCCCATGCCTTTTGTACAAAATGATAACACCCTGTAACTCATTTCTAATATATACATCATCTTCTTTCCATTTCGATTCATTTAACCTGGGTATGCAACAAACATCATCACTCAACTTTAATTCAACAAATAAGAAAAAGAGATTACAGGAGAAACAAAACTGCAGTTTTCAAAATATGTAGTGAATTCAAGAAGCAAATTCAAGTTCATTCCAAGCTAAGCCAACCTGAAGTAATATCAACTAAATCTTAAACAAATTACAACTTGAAGCAATTCAACAATCCAGATCAAAGAAAAGTCTGAGACAACTAAAACAGTGCAAGAGGGACCAAAACTTGTTTCAAATACTTGAGTCCTCTGTTCTTCTTTTCCAGGTGAGCAACTCACCTATTCTTGCCTATATTCTTTGATATGGTATTAATGCTTAAAAGATAATCTGGAATGATTGTTAATATGCCTGGATGTTGTTTAAGTGTGAGTGGTATGAGTATGGTTATGTTTATATAGATATATCTGTAAATACATATATGTTTGTTACAGGGATATCTTCTTTTTCTTCTTCCTCTGTTTAAAATTTTAACAGACTAAACCCATAGAACAAAACAAATACTTCTTCCTCAATTTATTTTTAGGTTATAACCTTTGAATAAAAGTTGATGCCAACAACTTAATACAAATTTTAAAATATATATGTTGAAGTTGCTCTGCATATCTACCCATCCATCTGTGCTGTGAGATTCATCACCTTCTATGTTTAGTTACAAGGTACAAAACAAAAACAAAAAAGAGGGAATTTAAAATTCTTCTTATCTAATCATAGTTAGGCTTTGATTTCAAAAGTAAGAATATGTGTTTAAGTATAAATTGCAATATAAAAATAGTTTCAAAATTTTATACTTAGCAATTAGCCTGGAAAAGCAAGATAACAGTGATGATCTAAATATTCGATGAAAATCAATCATGATAATTTAAGTTTCTGATCATATAATCTGAATTGAAATACCAAATCATGAATTTTAACAGGAATTTGGAAATTTTTAATATAGTATTTAAAGTGAAATTAAGAATTGTTTGAATTTGGGTTTTCGGTCAATCGACGATGATCAGTGACGAACTGGCCACTGTGCTTTGTTCTGAGGGTCGAGGGAAGGATGGTGATCATGGGAAAAATACTCAGGGAATTTATTAATGGCCGTGATGATCAGAGAGGGACGGAGTAGGGTTTTACATCCTGTTTATGTCGACAAGCTTCTGTTGGGTTTCGCGATGGCAAGAGGCGATCGGAATCGATCGCGAGTTGTTTGGGGGATGCAGGGGATCGGGGCGGAGCTACGGCAAGGACGGCGATACGACTGGAGCCTGGGATCATCGGAGACGTGGGTTTTACTGGTGGCGTTCGTGTCCAGGCGAATGGGTTTAGGGGTCAAATTCGACTCAACAGTGAATCGAGATGTTTGATCGATCTCGTGGAGTTGCTATGGTTGCTGTCGACTCGTCTGAGGTCAGGGTGGAGATCATCGGTGATCGGCGGTGGTGTGTACGTGGATGTGCACGTTTGCGTGCACTCGTGTATAACTAGGTGACTGTGAGATGAGTTGGGAGGAAGACTCGGGGAAATCGCATGAAGTACTCGAAGTGTTTCTCGAGTTAAGCAGGGGAAGTCTCGGGATCACGGAATTCAAATTATTCCAAGATTTTCTTATTTGTCGTCTTCGTGTAGTTCCTGAGTAAAACAAGGAAAAATGCAGATTTTTAAAAGCTTTTATAAACAAGTTTTTAAAATTTAAATTGAATCAGAATCTTAAACGGTTATGTAAAATAAGTGTTTCTTTAATATTTGATTAAGAAGCTTTGTATATTGTTTAAACTTAAAAATTGATAAGTTAAATTGTAAGTTACCTCTAAATCCTAAGTTAGAAATGAAACTAAAATTTAATTTAAGAGTGGAATGTTATTAAAAGTAAGTCATTAATAAGATAAAGATTTATCTTAAAAGTTAATTAAGATTTTGATAATTTATGACAAATAAATTAATAAGGTAATTAAAGAGTGATCTATTTAATTTATAAATAAATAATTTAGATTTATTTATAAAATTAGGAATGATTAATAATGAATTAATCCAAGAAAATTTCTTAAGAAAGAAATTAAAGAAATATAAGTAGTTAATAAGGATGATTAACTAGGGATTATTAAGTAATTAAAATAATGTGATAAACTTTGATAATTAAATTTATTTATTTAAGATAATCAATTGAAATTGTTAATTACTTAATAAAAATAAATTAAGGGGTTAATTAAATCATGTAAATGGTTTAAAGGATAACTTGATTAATATGATAAATTAAGAAAAATTTAATTAATTAACGTGTTTGATAAATTAATCTATATGAAATGATTTATAAATTGATAAGTCAAGATTTGATAATTAATTCATAAGGAATTAATTTACTTGGAAATAAATTGAATTTATGAGGATTAAAAGATTAATTGATTCTGCTTATAAATAACTATTGAATACTTGACCTTACTTATGAATGTTTGGATTCTATTGGATGATTGAATTGTTTGATATCCCTGATATATGATGCTTTATGATACATCCTGATTTATGCTGTGATCTGTAATTTACTTATCTGTGATATATATCTGTGATCTGTGAATAAAAGATAAGCGATATAGTTTATATCGTTTATCAACCATATCCTGTATTGTTATCTGTGATGATTCATGATGTTGCACTACTGTGTGAAACCCCTAGACTACACTTTTACACACACAAATATGGATTTCAGGAGGAAATCGGTTAAGTCACAGATAATTTGAAATTGATATTTCTGAAATTGAAATTTTAATTTCAATTGATTTTGAATTAGAAATTCGGGTTTAAAGTAAAAAGCTTAACTTAACCGAGTTTTGAAAATTTAAATTGTTAGATTTAAATTTGAATTCAAGTTTGAAATTAAATCTATGATTTGGAAACTAGGGATAAAAGATGATATAAATGTGTTTGTATGAATTAAACCATTTTAAAGTATTAATTTGGGAATTTGAATTTAAACCAAGGATTTCAACTCGTATGAATGAATCAGATTTCCAAATTGAAAACTGTTGTTTTCGAATGATAAAAGCTTTTAGATAAGAAAAGAAATTCCAGTTTAAATTAAAGGAATTTCAAGTGAATTGAAAAATGGATTTTCCAAGTTATGAATGAATTCTTTTTGAAAGCTATGAATTAAATCTGTTATTTTCAACAGATTTAAAATGATGATTCGAAATGAAATTGTTTTGAAAACTATAAGTTAAATCTTTGATTTAAAGATTTAACGAATTAATTAAATTGAAATGGAAATCGATTTGGAAAATCTGTAAATGAATTTGTGAAATTTAGTGAACCTTGTGAATTGAATCTTTTTGTTTAAAAGATTAAAATGGTAATTTGTTAAACCATTTGAAAAGAAAGTTGGGTTTAAGTTGTGACTTAATTGCAATCCCAGTATCCATATGTTTTTCAAATAATTGCGCTCACTATTCGGGTTAGCCGGGAAAAGACCTTTGGGTCATATAACCCATTCCGAATAGTGATACGTCGTATATGGATAGCATTTGAAGACCGGTGTTGAAGACCGGATATTTTTCAAAAATGAAAGGACAACCTGTCGAATGTCTCTGCACTGAGTCGCGCCGGTATAGAGATTTATATCACTCTTTTGTGACGGGAAGTCCGGACGTGATTGAAAGTTATCCGGAATTGCAAGGGCTTCGTGAGAAGTGCCTTCGGTTCTGTTCGAACCCGGAACAGACTTGTATGGATACATGTCTGACATTACACTTTGAGATATAGAGCTGATTTCGTTCAAATACATTTCTGTTGGTGGCGGAGAATTTATTCTCTTAGCTTAACACCCTTCTCTGAGACGTACGAGCTCAGAGGTTATGTAGTTGAAATTTATCAGCGATATATCCCAATTTGGTAATGTGGCATGCTGAGTGTTGCTGTGTGATGATCAGTGTTTGATCATTTGTGATATGATCATTTGTTTGATCTTATATCCTTGTGATCATAGGTTGATCATTTGTTTGACCCGAAGCATGGCTTTGTGACAAAGCGTAGCTTTGTGGACGAGACTTCGTCGAGCCTCACACCCCGGAAATGGTCAAAACAGGAAAGATGCGGCAAGGTTCTAGGGAGTAGCGCCCCTTAGTGTATGTCATTCCTTCTGGATAAAGGTGGTATCATGGTATGGAGCCCAGATACTTAACCTCTGTGGTTGCTGCAAGTTTATTACTTTGTGGTTGTTGGAAATCGAGGATCCTCGGGAAGATCGGTGACGATTGGGGGATGACATACGCGTGTCAGTAGTTACCTATTTTTGCAGAGGTAACCCGGCCTTGTGTTGGCAGAGATCCGGTTAAGTTCTCGGGTCGTCTATTCCAGGGACGTACCCGTCGTGGATAGGAAGTTCCTTAGCCTGACCATTTGTTGGAAATCCAAAGAAACAATACGAGCCTTTACGATTTAAATTGTATAACCTGTCTCCTCAGGAGGCAGCTATAGCAGGCATAATATAATGGTACCTATGCTGGCTAAGATTAATATTATACTTTCGAAATGTTTTCTACACTATGCACTAATAATAATATCAAAAAGGATTTGATTTTTGCGTAGTAAGCATCTTTGACTAACATAAGAAGAAATCTCCTCCAAGTCTGCATTTGCACTGTGTGTGTGGTGGGAGGTCTTATGGTAGTTTCATTTTCCAAAAGCATTGCGAATTGACTTTAAAAATCTCTGCTATTTGTTTTTAAAGATAAACTGTTTTTGTTGCTCACACCAGTCCCATGACTGATCCGGAGTTTATTGGTCCTTTCCTAAACTCTGGGTGCCCACTATTTTCCACACGGGCAGTCTAGAGTTGGGTTTCTTTTCAGATATTCAGGTTTAGTAGATTATCTGGAGCTAGTTCATTCATCGGAGTTGCTTATCTTGGGGTTGTGGATTCATTCTTGTCTGAAGATCATTTTGGAGTTATCATTTCTATCGATATTGTTCCGCTGCTGGTGTTATCGTTTTCTATTCCGCTGCTATTTGTTGTATCATATCTCTGATGTATATTGATATTCATTGTATCACTCTGTTGTATCAGATATTGTATATCAATCTATATTCTTTTTATTCCGCTGTGATATTTACTTAACTGTGTTATAAGCTCCGGCGACTCGGATTTGAACGGTCGAATCTGCGGCATTCTAGTACAATGTGAAGTACGGATGTCGATTTTCGAACGCGAAAATCCGGATCGTTACACATTATTTAAGGAAATCATAAATTTTAACATCTATTTGAGTCAAAACGAATGTTGCGTAAAACATCGTTACGACGACTCGAAATCACTAGTATAGGGATTCGGATTTTAGATAGATATATATAAATCCCAATACTACATAAAACATTTCCTTTCGGAAATCATTTACTATAACAACAGTGTTATAGTCCACCATTTCCTTATTTCTCGAAAACGTCTATTTCAACAATAAAACGTTGAAATCTATGCTTTCGATTCATAATACATTTTAAAACATCTTTTAAAACAATTACTTCATTTCATAATATCACTTCTCCAGAACATATCCATTTTACTTAACAATATATTCACTGTCCAAAATCGTGAATATACTTCACTATCCAAATTCAACATTTCTACACATTTTATTTAAAAGTTTATCCACTGTCCAAAATCGTGGATATAATTCCTTTAATTAACTTCTACAATTCACTTATCAAAATAAGTGATTTCGGATTCATAAACAACGTTTATAAATCACAATTTTATATTTTATAACTACTTCAACTTATAAATTCCTTTTATTATCCAATTCAATTTATAACTCAATTTTCTACCAAAAGTCCATTCTATAAGTTAAACATTTATAATTCGTTTATTTACAAAAATCGTTCTTTTAGGACTTCACAAATCATTTATTCTGTCCTTTATAAAAACCCCTTTTAACATT
Source organism: Allium fistulosum (assembly GCA_030737815.1). NCBI lineage: Eukaryota > Viridiplantae > Streptophyta > Magnoliopsida > Asparagales > Amaryllidaceae > Allium > Allium fistulosum. Next base: position 1,181,929,557 of record CM060904.1, on the reverse strand, counting down.
ATTTAAAACGTCTTTAAAACTCCTTTATAATTTCATCACTTTGATTTATAAAAATCAAATTTTATAAATCTTATATATAGAGCTTTCATAATAAATTCAAAAATCTCTATTTAGACCATTTTATAAATAAATCGACTTTTATTTCAAATTTCATATTTCAGTTATATTTCACAAAAATCATAATTTTTAATAACCTAAAAATTTTAACATTTATTTATTTAAAATGAATTGATTCCAAAATTCAATAAAATGTATATTTTCAAAAATCACTTTGAAATCCTTTTAAAAATAATATCGTTATTTTTAACTTCAAAACTGGATCCGATGATGCTACAGCATCAAACAATCAATCACAACAATCAAATATCATATATCAACATATGATAACAGAATATATCAAAATATCTGTAAATAATCAATACGGTGAGGAATCCAGTTGGATCCCTCCAACCTGTTTCCCTGCATCCACAGATGTTAGCACAATACCAATTCCGCTCCAGTACGGAATTATCGCGGTATATGGGTTTTATAAAAATAATCCGCTTACTAACGGCGCAATAGGGTCTCATCCGCTATACAAGGCGGGAAATCATCAATCCAATATATACATATGCCAATATGTATATATTGCTATATATAGATATATATATCCTACTATATCTAATATCACATCCAAACAGTCAATCAATCAATCAATAACTGTAAAAGAAAATCCACTTTCATTTGAGTGAGAAGATCTCACCTTGATTTTAATTCTGATTTCAGCGTTTATTTCGAATAAAATTAAACGCGCGTTTAATTTTACCCGAAATTCAAACTAGCTCCAAACGACTCCAATCCAATTGCATCACGTAGTATACGACGATACGAAGCCAACGCTTTTCGTTTTGTAATTTTCCGACCTTGCAGCAAAGAGTTATCACATTTCAAAGTTTACTCGATTTTTAAATACAAATAATAATTACAATTTCATTTTAAATTTTAACCTAATTTTTATCACAACCTTCCATTTTGAAACTGTGACGACCCGGAATTTTTGAATGTTGATCTAGGAATATTTAATTGATTTTAAATATTCAAAAGGGTTAAATTTTAACTTAAATTTCAAATATCAGTATTTAAGGGATAATTAATTATTGAATTAAATTATTGGAATTGGGTAATATATTGAATCTTGATTTTTAAGCTCGTTAAAAATAATTTGAAGGCTTGGAAATTTCATATTAATAATACTGAAGGTGATAGAACTTTTAAATTTGAATTTCAAAGCGTTTTGTACAGTTTTAAAATTTTATTGTTTAAATTGAATTTTAAAATAGCCTTCCGAGGCACAGTCTCGGAATTCAGTGAAACCAGATCCATTGGATCCGTAATATTGTATTATTATTGGATTTCAATTTTCGTAGTATTTGGAGTTGTCGTGTGATCGTACGGAATGTAAACGTGCTGAAATTAAATCGGAAATTTAATATTATAACTGGTCAATATATCTCCCATCAGTGCTTTTTGCTTTCATTTCTCAACACCTATAGCAAGCCTATGCAGACACGCAAGGCAGTTCATAACACGTGTTCTCCCTGGAATAACACGCGCCCTCTCTCAAGAAATAAAAGAAAGAAAAGATAACCGAACCCCTCTCATCCTCTTTCTAAATCGAACGACTTCAGCCCTTCCCTTTCAAAATTAATTCGCGAATTATGAATGGCGATTGCCTTAACTTCAATTTCCCCAAAAACAAATCGCGAATTACCTGTTCAAAACCAGAGCTACCTCATTTTTATCGTTCCCTCCCCTTTCTTCTTCGTTCAAAAAAATCAATCGAAACCAAACCCAGTATTCCTTTTCCTCAAAGTCAAAAATCAACTCACGAAATAGATGGCCACGATTTTAATCAAACCCCTTGGTCTTCAGAAGCTCTCGATCGAATCCTCATCGAATCGAGCGACTCGATTAGGCGCCAGCGACGAAGTCGCGATAGGAGTTTAGGGTTTGGGTTACGGCGAACTCGAAGGTAGGGGCGACGTGTGGTGATCGGGGTTCGGCTGGCGAAAGGGTGTCGCGATGACATGGTTTTGGTGGCATGGAACGCGTATCGATTTTGGGGAGATTCGCGTCGAGCTGAGCTCGAGTTCGAGATGGAAGCCGGGTTTCGCTACTGTGTCTTCGACTCGGGGCGGCGACAGCATGACCCAGGTCGTTCGATTTAGGGTTCTGACTTTTGGGCATGGTGGTAGCCTAGAGAAGCTGAGGTTAAAATCCTGAAAGGAAACAAGACTGTTGGGGTGGATTGCAAACAACAAAAAGAAGGTGAGTTAATCTCACTCAGTTAGATTTAAATTTAAATTTAAATGGTTAAATTTAAATAATTGATTGAATGGTTGCATTGATTGAATATGCTATACTATATATAGTAGTATATACCAATATATATTGGCATATGTATATATTGGAGTTGTTGATATTCCCGCATTATATAGCGGATGAGACCCTATGCGCCGCATAATAGCGGATGATATTTTATAAACCCATATACCGCGATATTCCACCTTGAAGTGGAATTGGTATTGTGCTAACGTCTGTGGATGCAGGGAAACAGGTTGGAGGGATCCAACTGGATTCCTCAAAATATTTAATTTTGTTTAAATATTCTGTGATATGATTTTGATATCCTGTGATGAATTATATGGATAATTGGATGTTATGGTTTGGTTGGATCGATTTGGATATGCTGAGTTATCAAAATCTCTAGTATGGAAATTTTGAAAAGAAATAAAAAAGTAAATTTTTAAGTAAAATAAGTATAAAGAGTTTGGAATAAATTTGAGAATAAATCTGATTAAGAATAAAAGTGATTCCCAAAATTCTAATAAATATGGAAAAGAGGAATTTTGAATAAACCGAGAAATATTGAAATTAAAAACTTATGTGATATTATTTAAAAGAATAAATAATTTATTTTAATTCAATGTTTAAATGAAATTAAAAGAAGAGAAAGAATTTGGTAAATCTGAGACTTGTGTTCAGTTTAAAGATTTTAAATCATAATGAGAAATAAAATCTGAAAGTTAATGAATTTGGGAATAAATGGATTAAGTGAGGAAATTTATTTCAAAGTAAAATAAATTGGAAAATCAGTTGTAAATTGATTTAAATATTTTGGGATTCGAAATTTAAAGAGAAATGAGATTTTGGAGATATAAACTGGGTTTATAAAGTGAAATGGAATATAAGAGGATATTTGAAATATAAATTCAAGGTGGGAATTTATAAAGGGATATGAATTGGTTTAAAAATAAGTGTTGATTTATTTTTAAAGGGTGTTTCAGAGAAATAAATATTTGGAAATGTATTCCGTAAGCGGAAACTGTTTGAAATTGTTTTCAAAAGGAGTTTGAAAATTTGGAAATATATCTTGGAAAGATATTTGGGCAAATAAATAATGTGGGAAATTATTTATTGTGTGATGGTTGCTTGTGGATGTTAATTGATAGTTAAATAACCGACTATCAATATTGGCCAAATGCGCTGATCGTTTCGAAGAGACCGGGATCGAGTTTCCGAATACCGGGATTCTAGGTCTGGAGACTCGAATACCACTTCGATCCGGTTTGTACGTTTCGTGTAACGATTTCGGAGTCGAAGATGGAGCAGTGAAGTGCAAGGGCTAGTCGCTACTAATCCTGAGGATATTTCCAAAATGGATGTAGTAGGAGTAGTGCCTTCGGTTCCGTTCAAACCCAGGACGGACTTGTATGGACGAATGCTTGCGAAACATCGTCAGCGGACGATGGGCATTCTAAGGGATATGTTCTCTAAAAGGTATCGTTTACCCTCGAACCTCATCAACCGGGAATGACTGAAAATCAGGGGTTATGCAGCAAGGCTTCGTGGGTAGCTCCCACTGGAGGGTAAGGTCATCCCTGTCTAGATGTCCCTTTTTATTTCGGCTTAGTGGTGCGGTTGCTGATCCCCACCGTGGGGTGATTTTATTCGGGATCATCCAGTAAGGGATGGTTCCAGCCTTGTGTTGCAGGAGAGCGGGCGTACTCCTCGGTACGGTGATCTAGGCCACGTACTATGATAGGTGGTACCCCAGTGCCTAGTCATTCGTTGGAAATCCATTCTTCCTACGTGCCTGTACGGTTTTGATTGTGCCCAACTATTGTTGAAATGTGAGATGCAAGCATTTCAGCTAGATTCTAATTACTTTCTGTAGACACTATTATAATATCAGAGGATTTGATATAAAGTGTTTTAGCTATCGTAAGGTAAAAACCCGACATGTTTATTTGTGGCATGGTCTTACGAGATGCTTTTGTTTTCAAAGGATTTTGAAACTTTAATAATCAATTGAGTGTGATTTTCTCACGCTGGTTTTCCAGACTGACTCGGGTATTGTTTTATATGATGCTCGGGTCAGACCGAGATAAACAGGTTCAGGATATGATGCTGTGGAGCTCAGGAGACGAGCTGGATGTCGATACGTACTCCCGTACTTGTTATTATTTTTCCGCTGTGTATTCAGTTGTATGTTATGGATGTTGATGTACTCTGATGATGTATTCTGATGTATTGTATAAACAGATATAGTTTTTGATTTGTGTAAAGATCTGTTGATATATTATATTTTATTCCGCTGCGATGGTTAGATTCTGATGTTGTTTTTCTTTTATTTTCTTCTTCTACCTCTTCTTCTTTTTACCCAAATGGTCCGGTTTTTCGTGTTAGAAAAACCCGGGTTGTTACAGTGGTATCAGAGCTTAGGCTTGCGATAACCTTGGCTCTGGTGGGAATTTTGAGAGTACTAATAGATATGAGCGCGTATTTGTTAGTGGATATAAAAATGGTTTTATATTGTGTTGGTTGATTTATTGAGTGGCATATGAACCTTCATCGGCACAGTCTGGACAACTGTATCGAAGGGGTTTCTAAACACTTGAATAGAACAGTTCGACACAATATTGTTTTAAATAGGGTGAATGAAATAATTTTGCCCAAATTATTTTTATATATAAAAGGATAACTTTTGTAAATTATATATTTGGTTGCTTGGTTGTTAGAAAGTGATGATATTAAATTATTATCATCATTGTGTAAAAATTGAATCAGAAATTGAAAAAAATATAACCAAAGATGAAAGAATAAATTTATATAACAAAATGGAATTTGAAATATAGACTATAAATGAAATTTATAAATTGAGATAAACTTTATATACAAATGTGAATTACAAATGTGATTTATCATCAAATGAGATAAATTCATAAACAAATGAAATTTGTAAATGTGACTTATAACTTGAAATAAAATGTGATAGAATTCCAGAGTAATGTTTGGATATTAAGTTGAATGGATTTTGAATTTGAAGTTTTGGGAAAGGTTTAAATTCCTTTGGATTTAAAAATAGTTTTAAAGGTTTGGGGAAAATAATGGTGATATTATTTCATGAATATTTTTGAAATTGAATTGAAATCTGGTGGGATTTGGGATTTCAAAGTGTTTGAAAAGTTTTAAAGTGATAAAAGCATTAAATTCTCTTTCGGTCGCTGGAAAATAATTTTCGGTGATGACTGCAGCATCATCGATGTCTATTTTCGAGTTTCCAAAGAGAAATTGCTACCAAACTGTTTAAATTGGAAATGATTGTGAACTGGGTTGGTTTTGAAATCCAAAGGGAAAATTGCTTGGTAAAAGCAGATTGTTTTGGAAATTGGGATTTGATGTGATATATCAGATGTGTGAGTTATTTATGGATTCAAAATGGTTTTGAAATAAAACCGGGCAATTGGATTTTGGAAATTCTATTTAAAATTTAAATGTGGAAATTTAAATGAATCAACAATATAAAGTATAGAATGAAGTTGATTGAAATAAGAAAGGAATGAAAGTTAAATTCTGGGATTATAATTATGAGATGAAATTAACTCAATGAGTAATATAAGCTGGTAGATAAAAGAGTTAGAGAACTTGAAGGTGAATGAATTGTAAAACTTGTATAAAATTTTATCCTAGGATTAAATTTTAATTCGAGTATATGAAGGTGAATAAAATATATTTGAATTTAACTTAGGATAAGTTAAATAAAATTGAGAATTGGAATTGAATTAAATGTAAGTAAGTTGAAGTTGAATTGAATTGGATATAAAGGTAATGTAAAATGCTTATAATTGTGTAAAGAAATTCATATTCTTAAGTTCTTAAGTGTAATAATTTGAGATTTGATTGTAAAGATGAAAATGGACTTAAATGAATAGTCCTAGATCTTAAGTAAGTAAGTTAAAACTTATGAATAGAAATGAAATTGTAAGTCATAAATGGGAATTCATTTCTTTGAACCATTAAGAGTTATAATTTGAAATTGTAATTATCAAATGGAAACGACTAAGATGAGCAATCTTAATTTTTAAATAAATCCAAACTTGAATTATAAAATATATTGAACTTAAGAAAAATTAAGTGAAGTGATATTTGGAATTAAAAAGCAAGTATTTAATTTTAACCAGCGAAGGAACTAATGAGATAATAAATTAGTTAATGAAATTGGATTAACATAGTGATGGTTTAAATTGCAAATGAATCCAAATAAGTGAAAATAAATTGGAAAGGGCCTGGTTATTAATAAAATAATTCCAGATGAGTTGAGTATGGAAATTAAAATTCATAATGATTGAGTGAATGAACCAATTATATTAAATAAATAAATGGATGGAATTTGATTAAATAAGAATCAAATGAAAAATGGAAATAAAACTTTAAAGGGTTGGTTAAATGGAAAATAAACTTAAGTTATTGACTTAAGTAAATGTTGAATGGAAACTGAACTCAACGGAGGAGTGGTTTAAATAAGTTGAGAAATAGTTATTGAATGAATTAACTTGGATTGTTTTCGAGCTAAATAAAATTCATTTTTGGAAGTTGGAGATGAATTGAATTTAAGGAAAAAATTGGAAATGAAGTAGTAAATTGAAGTAAGTTGGAATTCATATGAAATGGGAGTTCAATTTGAATATATACACTTCGGTGGTGAAGTAGTAAATAAGTATAAGAAAATTTATATGAACTTAAGAATTGAAGAATGAAATTCTTAAGAAAATTTGTATTGGAGGTATACTTAGTAATTTTGGAATGGAAAAATAAAAAAATATATATACTAAGTGAATAGTTGAATGAAGACTAAAACTGAAGTTGTGAAATGGGATAGTTGTGAATAAGGGGATAACAATCAAAATGAATGTGAATAAAAGAAAATTGATATAATTGGTAATCAATTGGAATTTATACGTAAGATGTACGTATATTATTTTATTCGCATAGCTATTTGGTCCAGATGTCGAACACAGAATTTCGAGATAGTTTTATCGATCCGAATCAGGATTTTTCACTCGATTTTCAACGGCGAACCTGGATATGGATTATTGATTGATTCTGGATATTCTCTATCATAGTTTGTGGCTATGCAAAGAGAATGACGGTTTCTGATCAAGAAACCAGATCTGAGTCCGCACTAGAAAGTCGGGTGGACGATACTAGTTCGGAAGTGAGATTGTGTGATCGATTGAGCGATCAAATGTGATATTGCGCACGGATGATATATGTGCATCGTACGGGTTTAAGTAAAACAAATATTGTAAATTTGTAAAAGAGAAGTATAAAATGACTTTGGAATTGTGATTGAATATTATTGCTTAGTAGGATATACAGGTGTATAAAAGCAATGGATAAATTGAGATTTTTGATTTTAGAAGATAAAATTTAATGGCCCGACAAAAGGTATGTATTTGAATTTCTATATGAAATTTGATTGGGTTTTGGATCCAGCCACTTGGCTTTTTGTTTTCTTTTTGAGATTGGGAGGCCGTAGAGCCATTTTGTAGTAGTACCGAGCTAGCCGCGCAAAGGAGACGCTGGCGAAATTTTTCGGAAATTTAGGGAGTTAGAAAATTTTGAGAAAATTTTGATAATTCAAAATTGAATTCAAATTTAAATTTGAATTGTTAAGTAAGTATTATGGGTTGAGACTTATGGATAAGTTGGGAAGTTAAAAGATGATTAGTGTAGCATTAATCAAAGATTTGTTGGGTTAATTGTTAAAAACTATTTGGATTGGGGAAATAGAACGGGTATCGAATCATTTTTCTTAACTGGTAATTTCGGGGACGAAATTCTTTTAAGGGGGGAGGAATGTGACGACCCGGAATTTTTGAATGTTGATCTAGGAATATTTAATTGATTTTAAATATTCAAAAGGGTTAAATTTTAACTTAAATTTCAAATATCAGTATTTAAGGGATAATTAATTATTGAATTAAATTATTGGAATTGGGTAATATATTGAATCTTGATTTTTAAGCTCGTTAAAAATAATTTGAAGGCTTGGAAATTTCATATTAATAATACTGAAGGTGATAGAACTTTTAAATTTGAATTTCAAAGCGTTTTGTACAGTTTTAAAATTTTATTGTTTAAATTGAATTTTAAAATAGCCTTCCGAGGCACAGTCTCGGAATTCAGTGAAACCAGATCCATTGGATCCGTAATATTGTATTATTATTGGATTTCAATTTTCGTAGTATTTGGAGTTGTCGTGTGATCGTACGGAATGTAAACGCGCTGAAATTAAATCGGAAATTTAATATTATAACTGGTCAATATATCTCCCATCAGTGCTTTTTGCTTTCATTTCTCAACACCTATAGCAAGCCTATGCAGACACGCAAGGCAGTTCATAACACGTGTTCTCCCTGGAATAACACGCGTCCTCTCTCAAGAAATAAAAGAAAGAAAAGATAACCGAACCCCTCTCATCCTCTTTCTAAATCGAACGACTTCAGCCCTTCCCTTTCAAAATTAATTCGCGAATTATGAATGGCGATTGCCTTAACTTCAATTTCCCCAAAAACAAATCGCGAATTACCTGTTCAAAACCAGAGCTACCTCATTTTTATCGTTCCCTCCCCTTTCTTCTTCGTTCAAAAAAATCAATCGAAACCAAACCCAGTATTCCTTTTCCTCAAAGTCAAAAATCAACTCACGAAATAGATGGCCACGATTTTAATCAAACCCCTTGGTCTTCAGAAGCTCTCGATCGAATCCCCATCGAATCGAGCGACTCGATTAGGCGCCAGCGACGAAGTCGCGATAGGAGTTTAGGGTTTGGGTTACGGCGAACTCGAAGGTAGGGGCGACGTGTGGTGATCGGGGTTCGGCTGGCGAAAGGGTGTCGCGATGACATAGTTTTGGTGGCATGGAACGCGTATCGATTTTGGGGAGATTCGCGTCGAGCTGAGCTCGAGTTCGAGATGGAAGCCGGGTTTCGCTACTGTGTCTTCGACTCGGGGCGGCGACAGCATGACCCAGGTCGTTCGATTTAGGGTTCTGACTTTTGGGCATGGTGGTAGCCTAGAGAAGCTGAGGTTAAAATCCTGAAAGGAAACAAGACTGTTGGGGTGGATTGCAAACAACAAAAAGAAGGTGAGTTAATCTCACTCAGTTAGATTTAAATTTAAATTTAAATGGTTAAATTTAAATAATTGATTGAGTGGTTGCATTGATTGAATATGCTATACTATATATAGTAGTATATACCAATATATATATATTGGCATATGTATATATTGGAGTTGTTGATATTCTCGCATTATATAGCGAATGAGACCCTATGCGCCGCATAATAGCGGATGATATTTTATAAACCCATATACCGTGATATTCCACCTTGAAGTGGAATTGGTATTGTGCTAACGTCTGTGGATGCAGGGAAACAGGTTGGAGGGATCCAACTGGATTCCTCAAAATATTTAATTTTGTTTAAATATTCTGTGATATGATTTTGATATCCTGTGATGAATTATATGGATAATTGGATGTTATGGTTTGGTTGGATCGATTTGGATATGCTGAGTTATCAAAATCTCTAGTATGGAAATTTTGAAAAGAAATAAAAAAGTAAATTTTTAAGTAAAATAAGTATAAAGAGTTTGGAATAAATTTGAGAATAAATCTGATTAAGAATAAAAGTGATTCCCAAAATTCTAATAAATATGGAAAAGAGGAATTTTGAATAAACCGAGAAATATTGAAATTAAAAACTTATGTGATATTATTTAAAAGAATAAATAATTTATTTTAATTCAATGTTTAAATGAAATTAAAAGAAGAGAAAGAATTTGGTAAATCTGAGACTTGTGTTCAGTTTAAAGATTTTAAATCATAATGAGAAATAAAATCTGAAAGTTAATGAATTTGGGAATAAATGGATTAAGTGAGGAAATTTATTTCAAAGTAAAATAAATTGGAAAATCAGTTGTAAATTGATTTAAATATTTTGGGATTCGAAATTTAAAGAGAAATGAGATTTTGGAGATATAAACTGGGTTTATAAAGTGAAATGGAATATAAGAGGATATTTGAAATATAAATTCAAGGTGGGAATTTATAAAGGGATATGAATTGGTTTAAAAATAAGTGTTGATTTATTTTTAAAGGGTGTTTCAGAGAAATAAATATTTGGAAATGTATTCCGTAAGCGGAAACTGTTTGAAATTGTTTTCAAAAGGAGTTTGAAAATTTGGAAATATATCTTGGAAAGATATTTGGGCAAATAAATAATGTGGGAAATTATTTATTGTGTGATGGTTGCTTGTGGATGTTAATTGATAGTTAAATAACCGACTATCAATATTGGCCAAATGCGCTGATCGTTTCGAAGAGACCGGGATCGAGTTTCCGTATACCGGGATTCTAGGTCTGGAGACTCGAATACCACTTCGATCCGGTTTGTACGTTTCGTGTAACGATTTCGGAGTCGAAGATGGAGCAGTGAAGTGCAAGGGCTAGTCGCTACTAATCCTGAGGATATTTCCAAAATGGATGTAGTAGGAGTAGTGCCTTCGGTTCCGTTCAAACCCAGGACGGACTTGTATGGACGAATGCTTGCGAAACATCGTCAGCGGACGATGGGCATTCTAAGGGATATGTTCTCTAAAAGGTATCGTTTACCCTCGAACCTCATCAACCGGGAATGACTGAAAATCAGGGGTTATGCAGCAAGGCTTCGTGGGTAGCTCCCACTGGAGGGTAAGGTCATCCCTGTCTAGATGTCCCTTTTTATTTCGGCTTAGTGGTGCGGTTGCTGATCCCAACCGTGGGGTGATTTTATTCGGGATCATCCAGTAAGGGATGGTTCCGGCCTTGTGTTGTAGGGGAGCGGGCGTACTCCTCGGTACGGTGATCTAGGCCACGTACTGTGATAGGTGGTACCCCAGTGCCTAGTCATTCGTTGGAAATCCATTCTTCCTACGTGCCTGTACGGTTTTGATTGTGCCCAACTATTGTTGAAATGTGAGATGCAAGCATTTCAGCTAGATTCTAATTACTTTCTGTAGACACTATTATAATATCAGAGGATTTGATATAAAGTGTTTTAGCTATCGTAAGGTAAAAACCCGACATGTTTATTTGTGGCATGGTCTTACGAGATGCTTTTGTTTTCAAAGGATTTTGAAACTTTAATAATCAATTGAGTGTGATTTTCTCACGCTGGTTTTCCAGACTGACTCGGGTATTGTTTTATATGATGCTCGGGTCAGACCGAGATAAACAGGTTCAGGATATGATGCTGTGGAGCTCAGGAGACGAGCTGGATGTCGATACGTACTCCCGTACTTGTTATTATTTTTCCGCTGTGTATTCAGTTGTATGTTATGGATGTTGATGTACTCTGATGATGTATTCTGATGTATTGTATAAACAAATATAGTTTTTGATTTGTGTAAAGATCTGTTGATATATTATATTTTATTCCGCTGCGATGGTTAGATTCTGATGTTGTTTTTGTTTTATTTTCTTCTTCTACCTCTTCTTCTTTTTACCCAAATGGTCCGGTTTTTCGTGTTAGAAAAACCCGGGTTGTTACAGACTTTAATAATCAATTGAGTGTGATTTTCTCACGCTGGTTTTCCAGACTGACTCGGGTATTGTTTTATATGATGCTCGGGTCAGACCGAGATAAACAGGTTCAGGATATGATGCTGTGGAGCTCAGGAGACGAGCTGGATGTCGATACGTACTCCCGTACTTGTTATTATTTTTCCGCTGTGTATTCAGTTGTATGTTATGGATGTTGATGTACTCTGATGATGTATTCTGATGTATTGTATAAACAGATATAGTTTTTGATTTGTGTAAAGATCTGTTAATATATTATATTTTATTCCGCTGCGATGGTTAGATTCTGATGTTGTTTTTCTTTTATTTTCTTCTTCTACCTCTTCTTCTTTTTACCCAAATGGTCCGGTTTTCCGTGTTAGAAAAACCCGGGTTGTTACAGAAACCAACAGATCCAGGCCGCTAGTTTTCTTTCTTCCCTCCCCTTCAGTTCGAACACGAACAAACCAAACCCATCGTTCATTCGATCCAAGCAATTTCGCACGCAACCTCGAACCTCTACACCCCGATCAAGCAACGCCAAACTAAGCGCCATCACCAACCCCCTGCTCGGCCATAGCCATGGCACACTCGGCCATCCCAAGCTGCACGAAAACCGTGCCCAACTGAAGACAAACGCGGCTATCTCGTGTCTCCAAATGAGGACGATAACCCATCATCACCGTATGAAATCAAAGATCTCTCAATACTCTACGTTTTCCTAGTTGACACTTTTTCAAATCGATGTGTGGATTGGGAGTAATTGGGGGAGGAAGGAGGAGTATTCCTGGCCTTTGGTTTTAGAAATGGCGGCCACGAACATGATGAAACCCTAGCTAATAATTTTTTTTTATTTTGTGATTAATCGTCTATTTATAGCAAATATCGAACACTATTCATCCGGTTTTCCCAAACTCCAATTTACGCGCTGTAACTGGCATTTCTGGGGATTATCCCGCGTTCCGGACACAATGGAACAGGTTTCGAAAGCTAATTCGACCGTATGTGTGAGATATGGCAATAAACGATCGATTTAAATTAAACCGATTTAAATCGATTTCGAGGCGTTTTAATTTGTACCGGACAAATGGTAAATCCAAAAATTATGAAATTTGAAACCATGCAATAATTTCACATTACGGATCCGATGAAACTGGTTTCGTCGAAATCCGAGACTTTTTGAAAATTGGCTATTTTTACAGTCGATAATTAAATATTAAAATATTCAATTTTCACAGATTAACTCCAAATTCAATTTTAAAAGTTCTATAACCTTTCTATAACTCCAGTATGATTAAATAAAAATTTACAAATCATTTTCAATCATTTTAAACTCGATTTTCAATTATCTTTGGAATTTCACTATTTAATTTATCGATTTAATCATCAAATTAAATCCAATATTCGAAAAATAAATCATTCGACTTCTAAATTCCATTTATTTATATTTAAAATCAATTAAATATTCGAATTTTAATTATCAAAAATTCTGGGTCGTTACAAACTTCCCCCCTTAAAAGAATTTCGTCCTCGAAATTACAAGGTAAGAAAAAATGTCCTTAACTCGTCTACTATTTTTCACAATCCAAATAGTTTTATCAAATTTTCAAAACAAATCTTTCTACTAAAGATTCGTTATCATTCAACTAAATTTTCCAACTTAAATTCTAAGTTCCAAACAACATTGTTAACTTCTGAATTCAATATCGAGTTTAAATTCAAATTTTAAACTTTCAAAATTTTCTCAAAAATTTTCTAACGCCCTAAATTTCCGAAAAATTTCGCCAGCGTCTCCTTTGCGCGGCTAATACGGCACTACTACAAAACGTCCCTACGGACTCTCAGATTTCAAAAAGAAAAAGAAAAAGCCAAGCGGCTAGAGAAATAAGTCGTCAAATCTCATATTCAAATTTAAATACATACCTTTTCGAGCAATTCAAATTTATCTTCGAAATCAAAATTCCAATTCCTTTATAACACCTGTATATCCTACTAGCCATAATATCTAGTTACATATTCAAACCATTTTGTAAATTCTATTACAAAAATTTCAATATAAACTACTTATATCATCTTTAGTTCACTATTGAAGTTATATCCATTATCTTCAATTTTACATTTCAAATTTTATTTGAATTCAATTTCACATTTCAATTTCTCATTTGAGTTCAATTCACAATTCCAATCTAATTTGGATTCAATTTACTTTCAATTCTGAAATATTGAATTTTATCAATTATCTGTCATTTACAACTGCACTATCTTAAATTAGTTCCAATTACTAATTCATTCGTCTTCAATTTGAATTTCATTCCAATCAGATTTCAAATATTCTATAAGTTAACAACTTATTTACATCTTGATTTATACAATCATTTATACATTCACATTCACAATTCCATTTTATTAAGGAATTTTATTTTCATTTATAAATTCATTTACAATTTATATTCACCATTTTATTCATATATGAATTTATTTACTTATACTTTCAATTCACATTTATAGATTTCATTTGTTAATGAACTTTAATTCCAATCACATTTACATATTTTACATTAACAATTTCTATTTGTATAAGTTATCAATTCAATAATATTCCATAAATATTCTTATAAAGTATTCCAGAGTCTTTTCAACCTTTCAAAACCATTTTGAAAACAATTCAAATTTATCTTTTGAATTTTCAAAACAAAACTCAATTTTCCAAACAACTTTCATTTAAAACAATTTGGCAGCAATTCCTCTTTTGGAAACCCGAAAATGAACACCGGTGATGTCGCGATCATCATCGGAATTATTTTCCAGCGACCGAAAAGAGTTTAGAGCTTTTCATTCTTCCAAAATACTTTTCAAAACCTTTGAAAATCACTTTCAAACCAAAAAGGATTTAAACTTTCCAAATCTCCAAAATTTTCAAATTCTTTCTCAAAACATTTTCCAAAACTTCTCTGGAATCCCGTTTTAAATTACAATTCACATTTATAATTTACATTCTTTAAATTTCATTTGTATATGTGAATTTATTCCTTAACTTTGGAGTTATGATTTCAATTTCTTATTCAATTTCAATGATAATAGATTAATATTATCACCTCTAACAACCATGCAACCATATACTATTATAATTCATAGAAAAATCATTTCTTTTATATACAAAAATAATTTTGGGCAAAATTATTTCATTCACCCTATTTTAAAACAATACTGTGCCGAATTGTTCTATTCGAGTGTTTAGAGATCCCTATCAATGATCGTTAATTACTCGTATTGACCAGAATCCATATACCACTCAACAAATCAATCATCACAATATAAAACAATTTTTTTTATTCACTAACAAATACGCGCTCATATCTATTATTACACTCAACTCATTCTAGAGTACTACTGACTCTATCTCTAATGAGTAACACCCAACAGAGCAGGGTTGTCGCTTAACCATATGCTCCGATACCACGCTGTCACGTACCGAAATTTTCGACTTTCGAAAATTCGACATCGATACTCACTTTATCGACTGCCGAGCAATCGAGTGCCGGAAACTCCAATAGTGAGGGTTTTAAGAAAAAGAAAAAGTAGAAGAAGAAGAAAAAATAGAAGAAAGAGAGAAAGAAAGAAGAACAACAACAGAACAAGAGTAGATACAGAAAACAATATCAGAATCTTACACATCGCAGCGGAACAATATATAATAAATAAACACTAGTCTTTTAAACCAAAGAGCTATATCAGTTTATACATACATCAATCATCAGAGTCAATATACAACAATGGAC
Source organism: Allium fistulosum (assembly GCA_030737815.1). Classification (NCBI taxonomy): domain Eukaryota; kingdom Viridiplantae; phylum Streptophyta; class Magnoliopsida; order Asparagales; family Amaryllidaceae; genus Allium; species Allium fistulosum. The sequence goes on along the minus strand of CM060904.1, from coordinate 1,181,913,853 downwards.
AGTTATATAAACTTGTCCTCATACATAATACACAGCGGAATAAATACTATCAGATACAAATACTACGTCTCGCCATCCAGCTTGCTTCCAAAGCTCCAGAATATCCAGAATATCCTGATAATATAACTCTAGGCTGCCCGTGTGGAAAATGGTGGGCACCCAGAGTTTAGAATGGAACAATAAACTCCGAGTCAGTCATGGTGACTGGTGTGAGATCGTAAAACAGTTATTCTTTCACAAAGAAAATAAAACAAATTCGCAATGCTTTTTGGAAAATGAGACTACCATAAGACCTCCCACCACACACACAATGCAAACGCAGAATTGGAGGAGATTTCTTCTTATGATAGTCAAAGATGCTTACTACGCAAAATCAAATCATTTTTGATATTATTATTAGTGCATAGTGTAGAAAACAGTTCGAAAGTATAATATAAATCTTAGCCAGCATAGACATTCCGAACTATGCCTACTATAGCTACCATCCAAACAGTGGTGACCACCATAAGTGAATGATAGGTTCTACAACTAAAACCGTACAAGTGTCGTATTGTTTCTTTGGATTTCCAACAAATGGTCAGGCTAAGGAACTTCCTATCCATGATGGGTACGTCCCTGGAATAGACGACCCGAGAACCTAACCGGATCTCTGCCAACACAAGGCCGGGTTACCTCTACAAAAATAGGTAACTACTGACATGCGTATGCCATCCCCCGATCGTAACCGATCTTCCCGAGGATCCCCGATTTCCAACAAACCACATAGATAATAATGCAGCAACCACATAGGTTAAGTATCTGGGCTCCATACCATGATACCACCTCTATCCAGAAGGAATGACATACACTAAGGGGCGCTACTCCCTAGAACCTTGCCGCATCCTTCCTGTTTCGACCATTTCCGGGGTGTGAGGCTCGACGAAGTCTCATCCACAAAGCTACGCTTTCTACAAAGCCCTGCTTCGGGTCAAACAAAAATGATCAACCTATGATCACAAAGATATAAGATCAAACAAATGATCATATCGTAAATGATCAAACACTGATCATTTCACAGCAACACTCAGTATGCCATGTTACCAAATTGGGATATATCGCTGATAAATTTCAACTACATAACCTCTGAGCTCGTACGTCTCAGAGAAGGGTGTTAAGCTAAGAGAATAAATTCTCCGAAACCAACAGAAATGTATTTGAAAGAAATCAGCTTTATATCTCAAATTGTAACGTCAGACACACAATCCATACAAGTCTGTTCCGGGATCGAACAGAACCGAAGGCACTTCTCACGAAGCCCTTGCATATCCGGATAAATTTCTAATCACGTCCGGACTTCCCGTCACTAAGGGTGATAAAACCTCTAAACCGGAGATCAGCCGATGTAGAGTAACTCGACGGTAATCCTTCCGTTTTCAAAAATATCCGGTCTTCAACACCGGTCTTCAAATGCAATTCATAACGACGTATCACATATTCGGAATGGGTTATACGACCCCATGGTCCTTTCTCGGCTAACCCGAATAGTGAGCGTTTATTTAAAAATAAGTGTGGCATTCAAATTCATCCAATTCACAACAAATACCTACTCAAGGTAATTATTGATAGTCGGTTATTTAACTATCAATAAAGATGCGCAACATCACCAGATTCCAAATAATTTTCCAAATTATTTATTTTCAAAAATATCTTTACTAGATATAGAATTTCCACACTTAACCATTGAAAACAATTTCAAATCAATTTCCACATTTCATTTTATCTTTGAAGATAAAATCTCAAAACAGTTCATTTCATATTGGAAAAGCATTTCCATACTTATTTAAAAATAAGTAATTCACAAATCTATTTATTTTCAACATTTGAAAATATTCGATATACTTAAATCAATATTAAGTATATATTCATTCTTTAAGGAAATCATAAAGTTTAACATCTATTTGAGTCAAAACGAATGTTGCGTAAAACATCGTTACGACGACTCGAAATCACTAGTATAGGGATTCGGATTTTAGATAGATATATATAAATCCCAATACTACATAAAACATTTCCTTTCGGAAATCATTTACTATAACAACAGTGTTATAGTCCACCATTTCCTTATTTCTCGAAAACGTCTATTTCAACAATAAAACGTTGAAATCTATGCTTTCGATTCATAATACATTTTAAAACATCTTTTAAAACAATTACTTCATTTCATAATATCACTTCTCCAGAACATATCCATTTTACTTAACAATATATTCACTGTCCAAAATCGTGAATATACTTCACTATCCAAATTCAACATTTCTACACATTTTATTTAAAAGTTTATCCACTGTCCAAAATCGTGGATATAATTCCTTTAATTAACTTCTACAATTCACTTATCAAAATAAGTGATTTCGGATTCATAAACAACGTTTATAAATCACAATTTTATATTTTATAACTACTTCAACTTATAAATTCCTTTTATTATCCAATTCAATTTATAACTCAATTTTCTACCAAAAGTCCATTCTATAAGTTAAACATTTATAATTCGTTTATTTACAAAAATCGTTCTTTTAGGACTTCACAAATCATTTATTCTATCCTTTATAAAAACCCCTTTTAACATTATTTAAAACGTCTTTAAAACTCCTTTATAATTTCATCACTTTGATTTATAAAAATCAAATTTTATAAATCTTATATATAGAGCTTTCATAATAAATTCAAAAATCTCTATTTAGACCATTTTATAAATAAATCGACTTTTATTTCAAATTTCACATTTCAGTTATATTTCACAAAAATCATAATTTTTAATAACCTAAAATTTTTAACATTTATTTATTTAAAATGAATTGATTCCAAAATTCAATAAAATGTATATTTTCAAAAATCACTTTGAAATCCTTTTAAAAATAATATCGTTATTTTTAACTTCAAAACTGGATCCGATGATGCTACATCATCAAACAATCAATCACAACAATCAAATATCATATATCAACATATGATAACAGAATATATCAAAATATCTGTAAATAATCAATACGGTGAGGAATCCAGTTGGATCCCTCCAACCTGTTTCCCTGCATCCACAGATGTTAGCACAATACCAATTCCGCTCCAGTACGGAATTATCGCGGTATATGGGTTTTATAAAAATAATCCGCTTACTAACGGCGCAATAGGGTCTCATCCGCTATACGAGGCGGGAAATCATCAATCCAATATATACATATGCCAATATGTATATATTGCTATATATAGATATATATATCCTACTATATCTAATATCACATCCAAACAGTCAATCAATCAATCAATAACTGTAAAAGAAAATCCACTTTCATTTGAGTGAGAAGATCTCACCTTGATTTTAATTCTGATTTCAGCGTTTATTTCGAATAAAATTAAACGCGCGTTTAATTTTACTCGAAATTCAAACTAGCTCCAAACGACTCCAATCCAATTGCATCACGTAGTATTCGACGATACGAAGCCAACGCTTTTCGTTTCGTAATTTTCCGACCTTGCAGCAAAGAGTTATCACATTTCAAAGTTTACTCGATTTTTAAATACAAATAATAATTACAATTTCATTTTAAATTTTAACCTAATTTTTATCACAACCTTCCATTTTGAAACCAGCAGATCCAGGCCGCTAGTTTTCTTTCTTCCCTCCCCTTCAGTTCGAACATGAACAAACCAAACCCATCGTTCATTCGATCCAAGCAATTTCGCATGCAACCTCGAACCTCTACACCCCGATCAAGCAACGCCAAACGAAGCGCCATCACCAACCCCTTTCTCGGCCATAGCCATGGCACACTCGGCCATCCCAAGCTGCACGAAAACCGTGCCCAACTGAAGACAAACGCGGCTATCTCGTGTCTCCAAATGAGGACGATAACCCATCATCACCGTATGAAATCAAAGATCTCTCAATACTCTACGTTTTCCTAGTTGACACTTTTTCAAATCGATGTGTGGATTGGGAGTAATTGGGGGAGGAAGGAGGAGTATTCCTGGCCTTTGGTTTTAGAAATGGCGGCCACGAACATGATGAAACCCTAGCTAATAAATTTTTTTTTATTTTGTGATTAATCGTCTATTTATAGCAAATATCGAACACTATTCATCCGGTTTTCCCAAACTCCAATTTACGCGCTGTAACTGGCATTTCTGGGGTTTATCCCGCGTTCCGGACACAATGGAATAGGTTTTGAAAGCTAATTCGATCGTATGTGTGAGATATGGCAATAAACGATCGATTTAAATTAAACCGATTTAAATCGATTTCGAGGCGTTTTAATTTGTACCGGACAAATGGTAAATCCAAAAATTATGAAATTTGAAACCATGTAATAATTTCACATTACGGATCCGATGAAACTGGTTTCGTCGAAATCCGAGACTTTTTGAAAATTGGCTATTTTTACTGTCGATAATTAAATATTAAAATATTCAATTTTCACAGATTAACTCCAAATTCAATTTTAAAAGTTCTATAACCTTTCTATAACTCCAGTATGATTAAATAAAAATTTACAAATCATTTTCAATCATTTTAAACTCGATTTTCAATTATCTCTGGAATTTCACTATTTAATTTATCGATTTAATCATCAAATTAAATCCAATATTCGAAAAATAAATCATTCGACTTCTAAATTCCATTTATTTATATTTAAAATCAATTAAATATTCGAATTTTAATTATCAAAAATTCTGGGTCGTTACAGTCAGTTTGCTCTATTCAAGTGTTTTGGAAATTCTATCGATAGCGTTGAGCAGACGAATCGATCGAAAACCCAAATCAACATCAACAACTCAAACAACACAATAAAACATTTTAAATATAGATTTACAAATACTCTTCCTCGCTCAACAATACAGAAATAAATTTTCAAGGAAAGGATAGAGATTCAAATTTTGATGGACTCAAATTGAAGAGAAATTTGGTTCGAAGATTAGTTTGAAACAAAGATAAGATGATTAAATAATCGAAATAAGAAGATGAATAAGTTTGTATAAATCGCGGGCAACCTTAACCGGATCAACCGTGACTTCAATAATAAGATCGATGCAGAATTTTGAGGCAAATCTACATTTGATCTCAAGAAATAGAATTCAGGTATAACAGGAGATAGATAGCACCGTAAACCGAGGATACAGAAATCTCCAGTAAATCAATGCCTATTGTAAATGAGTTTTGCTCCTTGACGAATCATTCGAAGATTGGCGAGAACGCCGATCTATTATAGATATCATTCAAAATGGAGTTATGGGGTGCTCCAGAATTGAAAGAAGACGAATAGTGAAAGACACGAAATGAATTTCGGAACCGAGGGGAACGTTCCAAAATTCAAAGGAATTGAGTCAAAGGAAGAGATTGAAACTCGAATGAGAGTGATTCTGTAAATACATTTACCCTATATGTTGAGTTTTTCCTAGAGCTACCAAAGCTCTGATACCAACTGTAACGACCCGATATTTTGGACCATTCGCATCCATTATAAGTGTATAGGTAGACACTCATGCCGGAATTGAATTGCTCAAAATACCGCGTTGTTAATTTAAATTTGGCAAAACTGAACATATATAGTAAATAAATATAATCACAGATCACAGACACAGAGTAATAAATGCAGCGGAAATAAAAGAGATAGTAGTTCATGAAGCTACTATATAAATGTATAAGTTACATCAGAGTTAAACCAGATACAACGGAAGAGTAATACGATACATCAGATACAAATCAGAATACATCACTGGAATCATCGAATACTGGAAGCAGAATAGATGGCTGGATCTTCAAGCAAGCTCCAACTTCTAAGGTGAGTCTCGAATACTGTATCACTCAGTCTGACCCGAGCGTAAAGCAAAACACAAGACACTCGAGTCAGGATTAACATTCTTATATTAATAAATCCAACTCAAGTGAAATAGCAATTGAAATACAAGTAACTCAAAGGATGTTGGAATAACCATCCTTTAAGGATCCGTTAAACTATCTACTAGGTACTAATGTACGCTAAGTAGATAATGTCTATCAGTAATATAAGGTATCAAAATAGTGTTAAGGCGTTACCATTATCCCCCTTAACACATTTCATATAAGCGTTATAGTCTATACAGCACTGTAAACTCCACCGTAAACTAGTGGGCTATCAGGGAGTACTCCATAGGTATAACACAAACAAATTCATAGTTGTCGCGTATAAAGGGATACAAGTATGACAAGGCACATGAGGCAATACCCAAGGTAGTGAAACTACCGTTCGCCTGATCCGGACTGGTGAGAACGCATCGCCGCAGCGACCGCAACACCGCGAAACAACACTCCCAAAATCAAGGGTGCACCAATCGACAACAAGTAATGGGTAATTCGAAGAAGTGTGTTCGCTTGAGGTAGCTGACCTCCATTGGCCCGGCACGGCTCCTGTTTTAGTCATTTCCAATTTGACACAAGTGTCAAGGCTATCCATTATCGTTCTCTTTCTTCAGTCATCACGTACATCATTCCAACCACTTCATTCTGGATCACACTCCACGTATAGATATTAAAGTGGTTTTCGGTTTAGACAGAGAGTATATCCATAACTGATTCCGGTTTCTTTAATAACCTTCGTAATTATTACACCGATTGGTCGTTTAATATATTTCAATACCAAATCAATTTCAATTTCAATTAGAATTTATAAATCAACATTTCATTCGTCTTTCTAAACCAATTTCCAAAATTTACGTTTCAAAACTTCCAAATTACCATTTCAAAATCTTATAATACAATTTCAAATTTTATTTAAAACAATTCAAATATTGATTCAAGTTCGTATATAAGTTTCATTCCGAAATCATTTAAAATGATATAATCCACATTCAAATCAATTTAAGTTCATTAATCGATTTCCTTCAATATTCGTTAAGTAAATTTGTCATTCAAAACAATTTATATTTAATTTCCATTCATTAAATCAATTACTTAAGTTCAAATACATTATATCAACTTCAAATTGTATTAAATTAGATTTGTCAAATCAAATTCTTTACATTTCAAGTCTTACATTAATTCCAATAAAACACATTTTATTTCTTGTTAGAGAAATTCAATTTCACTTATTTATTTACTTAGTTACAATTTCTTGTTAGAGAAATTCTCTATCCTAGGTCAAAGTTTTTAATTTGGGTATTTATCATTTCAACCTGATTCCAATTCAACTCAAAATCAAAGCATAGCAAAGGGAACTTGCAGTGTGATAACTGGGATGGTGTCAAAGTAAATAAACAAGCAATAACACAATCAGTAACAATCCAATAATCAATTCAAATAATCTCAGAATAACCGTATTAATTCGCATTGTTATTTGTACGAATTAATATAATTATTTCTAGAATCTACACTATCATTTCATGTAGATTAAAGATTATTACATTACGGTTTTTCACTTGTCATCTATTACAATTTCATCCATCATCAATTTAAACAACCTACATTCAACGGTTCAAGGTGTAATTAACCAAATCCTACGTGTCAATTAATTTAACATTAAAGGGGTCACATTATACGAATTTTTAACTAATCAAATTCAACATATAGATCCAATTTAAATCGTTAACTATCATATATCAATTCAATTACATATTATTTATCACTTTAACATTAACAAATTAACGTCCAATATAAACATCAACAATCAATCAATTATTAACCAAGGTGTATTATCATCGCATAAATGATAGATAATGGTGTCAGATGTCATAGGTGAACACATACAGGTGCAGTGTAAATAACTAATAGCAACATATTTCAATTTATCAATTCAATTGAAATCAAATTTAATAAATAAAAGAACGTTAATCGTGAGTGATTGCTCACCTTTCGAGGCTAGAGAGAGTAGATAACACGACAAGCTATGATTTGAATCACGATCTAGACTATCGACTGATCCAACAACGAATCTCAAAGCGAAGTAAGCTGAATAAGGATTTGATGGACGAGGCTGATAAGGAATTGATGAAATAAATCAAAATTGGTTTGATATAAACTGAAACGAATTATATATTATATTATTATTTTAAAATCCATATTAAATTAAAACACACATAAAAATAGATTCTACATATTTTACATTTTCAAATTGCTATGTCATAAACACATAAAATAAAACCAAACATATATACATACTACATTTTGAAATAAATGCTTTATATATATATATACTTATTAAAAATACAAGATACTTATAAATTATGTATATTAATTTGGAAATATTAGTATATATATACATACAACCCAGACTGAAAATATGTGACTCACGTGTATAAATATAACGATCTAACACAATATTAAATAAACAATACAGGTTGCATTACCTATGATAAACTATATATAATACTGAAATGTAAACATATATATGTTGCAAGTTGTTTGAAATCTCAAGTATAAACATATCAGGTACACTGGATCATTTTATTCAGTCCTTAAATAAACATTATAACAGACTAATATACATTCATAAACGAACACCTATACAAATACTTGCTTTATGAAATTTCTATACACATTGCATATCCAATACGACTTATGTATAAATAACTTTGTAAACCCACAAGGCTTATATCATGAACTGTATATATATACAAATATATAAGCTGATATATATTTATATAAAATCTACTTTAAACTAAACATACAAAAGGGCGTGTACTAACATAGAATAGATACGCTTTAAACAAACATATATAAAATTCTTACCTTACTACCATATATATAATTACTAGCCTTTAAAAAAGAAAAGAAAAAAAACATGTCACTATATACGTATATATATTGTGACCCCATACCTAGTAGACTTATAGAACTAAGCTAAAACATATATAGACTATCAAATCAACAGATTATATACATACAATACTCAATGGAAACCATATATCCAAACTAAACTTCCCTTGTATATATATTAAAAACAATTTTTATTTTTGAATCAAAATCCATACTTGCTTTCAAAACCAGGTTTCAAAACTACCATTTGATATAAAACAGAACTTATATATAGATCTATGCAAATGGACAGATCAAAATACCATCTAAATATTAACAATAACATATTATAGTTACATTTAAATATATATTGTAGGCTTTATAAAATAACATACTGTGACTTTCCTGAATTAATAAACTAACATACTATTAACTAACCTGTATATAAAGCCCAGAATATCTTTAATACAATAGGTTATACATTTTATATAACAGACCTTATATAATATATATATTAAGTAATATAGCTCTAATATATACTGTTTCTTCTTTAGGCAACACAAACGAACGAACTGGAAAAACATATATACATATGGATTATAAACTACAATACGTGCTAAAGTATATTTATAAACAGTGAATAAAATTATATATACAACGTGTATATACAAAACAACAAAAGAACAAGTTGTTGCTTACCTATATATGGGTATTAACAAATAGGCCGAAGCATTGATGGAAGATGGAGGTGATGGCCAGGGCTGGGGCAGTGGGATCTGGGTTTAGGCGAAGGCTGCGGCGGGTCAGAGAAGTTAGAGGCGGTGGGTGCTGATGCGAGGAAGTGGTGAGGTGTAGTGGCTGCCGAGCAGAGGCATAAGGGAAGGAGGTTTCGGCTACATGAAAGAGGGAGTGTGACGACCCGGAATTTCGAGCAATATCAATTTAATAATTTATGTTAAATATTAAATTGATTTGATATATTTTTGAATTATAAACTTGAATTGATATTTTCTTCTGATAAATATCATATTGGTGAGTTATATCTTTTAAAAACTAATAAATGATTTTTCTATTTATAACGGATATACTGGTATATATCGTAGACAGGTAAGTTCTGTTTTAATTTTAATTGATAAATTTTGTTTTCAAATTTCTTATATATATATTCTGGAGATTTGGAAATTATTATTTATTTTGGGATGACTTTTCAAAGCCATTTAATAAATATATATATGGTTTTAAATATTCAGATAAATGGTTAAATTGTTTTAAGCTTATTCTAATTTGGTTCAGATTTATATTTATTTATAAAAGAATTTCATTTTTCTTTACAAAAGTGTAACTTGTTAATTTTAGTTTTTAAATATATATATGAGTTTTAATTAAATTTGTCAAATGTTACTTTGGATATATTGTGAAATAAATAATTTCTTTTGTTTGATCTTTTTAAAATTTGATAAACGAACTTTTATAATATTAATAAAAATATAATTTCTTTTATGAATCGTTTCAAATTTATAAATGTGTAATTTATTTTTATGATATAAATAAATAAAAATATAAAATATTCATAGAAATACAATACAATAGTACACATAACAAATATACATATTGAAAATAACAAGTTAACAACGATACAATTGAAACAACTACATGAGATAAATTTTATCGTTTTGTAAATAAATCAAACGAATGCTAAATAAACAAACAATATGTTGGAACAACAACAAAGAGAATAACAAAATGAATACACATTAAACAAATATATATTTTTACCATCAAACAACATATCAAAAACAATACTAGAATAGCATAACATTTACACTACAATTTAAAATGTAAAGCAAGCTTATATATGTGTTCGAACCTGCCTACAGATCTAAGAGCAACAAAAAGAATCAAAAGAAAGCAAAACAAAGTTTATAATATTTGTAGCTTGTAAGTTAAGCCAGTCAAGCATAAGGAAATGAGATAAGTATACAAATGAAACATCAAAGTACAAATAGCATTAAATGCTAGTAAGGCCAATATCTTCTCTAGTACATAAGCTCACGATTTCAGCCTCCATCCTTTTAAAAATCTCTGAAATTTGTACAAACGTGGATATTGTTTTGCATAAGAAAGATGATGTTACCTGTAGCTTGTTATAACATCAACCTGTAAGCTATTTTTCTCTTATCACCTTTCCATTTCTTTCGAGCAAAGTGAAAACTGAAATGAAGCTTCCATTTTAAAAACCTAAACAACATTCTACCCTCAAGCAACTACAACTACACCAGCAAAATGATTTGGCCAGGAGATTTAAAGTGGAAACATTTTCCAGTTTTCCAGTTTCAAAATGAGTTCAAAACATATGGATGCAGTGTTCTGTTCTTCTCTCATATTTGGTGAGTAACACTTTATTTTAAATTTTTAACTTAAGATAATAAGGCATGTTTTCTCTGTGATGATGTATATTTTGTATGTATATGTCTATGCAAAATCTATGTGCATCTGTTTTCTGTGATACTTGTTATCTGTGTTCATGCTTTGGTAAATATGAAAAACCCACCTCCATCTCATGATCTAACAGTTGTTTGAACTTAATATGTAAATAGAAACTGTTGGTTTGGTTGACACCTAAGTGTTAAAAATATGTTAAAGCTAAAACAACCTATAACTACCTCTGGTAACTCAAGAAAACTGAGTTTAACTTTAAATATGTTAAAACAAATTCTCTGGTTTTAAGGATTCAGTAGTATAGGGTGAAACTTCATACCCAATCATGTTTTTTAAAACAAGTTTTAAGATTTTTAAGGCCAGGGGTGAAGAGCAGTTGTAGTTTCACTGTTTTGCACGTTTGGGGTTGCCGGAGTCGATGTAGATGACTGGTGATGTCGTGGTTCGGTCGAGGGGTAGAGGAGCGACCAGGGGTTCAGGGAAAATTGTCGTGGTGGTCGATAGGTGAACGTGGGGGCGGCGAGGAGCGTTTAAAAACTGGTGACCTAGTTTTGAGTGGTTTTGGGTTCTCGTCTCGTACAATGTCAGGGTTCGATCGAGCGTAGCGTGTTTTTGGGATTTTGTAGAGGGGAAGTAGATGAAGCTACGGCCGGAGTTTGGTGGCCTCTAGTGGTCGGTGTTGCATGAACGAGGCGCTGCCAGGCTTTGATATTGGGTTGTGGTGTTTTCGTCCAGGTTTGATTGAGAGACTCGATCTCGATTTCGAGTCAGAGATGTCGATCGGAGGGCTGGTATAAGGGGTCGTGGTGGCCGCCGATAGGTGTAGATGGTCGTGGTCGACCGGAGGTAGCTGATGGAAGCGTGCACGTGCACAGGCGAGATGTTGTGGGTAGCTGTGTTTCGTTGCTATTGACAGGGAAATTTGAACTCGAGAACTACTCGAGAAATTCTGGGCTTGGCACGGGGAATTCATGATTTGTCTCGAAGTAAATTTAGGAACTCGAGTTGTTGTTTTACAAAAATTAACAGTGCCCAGTTTTGCCGGGTATGTACTCGTGGAAAACTTGATTTTTGCTCGGGTGTTTTCGCGTTTTACTCGAAGCAAAACCTGAGAGACTTGGGTATGATTGTTTAAGTTAAACAGTACTCAGATTTTTACACAGTATTTAAATTTGTTAGATTAAACTTAAATCAAGGTAAATCTGAATTTAATTAAGCGTTGAATCCAGTTTTAAAATAAAAGAAAAGTTTAAATTTTAAATACTTTTGATGAATTTAATTAATTTAAGGTGTTTGATTTAAAATCACTTACAACTAAGATCGTTTTAAAATTGTAATTTAAAGATTCTTTTAAAGGTTTGTTGTATAAAAAGGATTAAAAATTTAATTAGAGTTCGTTTAAACTTGACTTTTAAATAAGAGTTCGGAAAAAAATGAAAAAAAAATAAATGTTTTAAACATTTAAAGGTGAAATTTAATCGAAAAGGAAACGAGTTACTTTAAGAAATTAAGATGAAATTTAAACTTGTTAACTATCTAAAGAATTAGAATGATAGTGGAAATTTGTAATGATTTAATGGGAAATGGAAGTTAAATAGATGAATGAAGGTTAAAGATGAATTAAGTAATTAATTTGTAATTACAAGTTAAAGAATTAAATCGAAGATTTAATATTGAAATAAGTAATTGATATGTTATTAAAATGATAGATTAGATTTTAATCATTTTTTTTAAAATAGTGAATTAAACTTATTACTGATTAATATAAGTTAATTATTTTAGTATATAAATTAATAGATGTTAAAGAAAACGGTTAACTGATTATTTATAATGAATCAATATAATTGATTATTAATCGATAATTAGATTGATAAATTGAAATCAACATTGTAACTGTTAAATATAACTAATTGATGGGAAGTAATTAAGAAAATGAATTACTCATTTCGATTTATTGAGTAAATTTAATTTATTTGGGTTAATTAATTTATTTTAATTAACTTGGATTTAATAGTTGATGATTTGAAGATATAATTACTTAGGGAAGTAATTGATGTTTAATTACAGAGTGTAATTAATAAAATGATGTTGTTAATAAAGAAATTGAGTATAATTACTTTGTATAATTAATCAAAGGATTAATTAGAGATAATAAATTATTGGGCAATTAATGAAGTATTAAAGGAGTTAATTACTAGATTGGGATTAATCAAAGGTGATTAATATTTTTGGTTCAAATTAAAGATTTAATTACTTTGATGTAATTAATTAAACTGGAAATGAAATTTGAGGGTATTAATTTCTATAATTAATATTGGAATTTAAAATGGATTTAATTTGAGTAATAAATGAAGAAATTTATTAATAATTAATTGAGTAATGTAATTAACTTTAGTTAATTAAGAAATGAAGTAATGTAAGGTTAATTTCTATATTTGGATCAAGTAATTAATCCGTGGGAATAATCTAAAGAAATTACTTAAATGTAATTAAAGAAAATTAATCAGGGATGATTAATTAAATGAATAACGGGATGATGATTAATTAATTGATTGATAATTAATTAATAGAAATATAAGCAGGTTTGATAATGATGTGATGATTAATTTAATTAACTTTAAATTAATTAAGAATAAGGTAATTGATTTAATTCATTTTAAATTAATTATCAATAGTGTGATTTATTATCCTTGCTTATGTATGATGATTGATATTGACATCCCATTGATTGATTGTAATCTCAGATATGAGATGAGTGATATTGTTGTGATATGAATGCTTTGATGATAGTTTGATGATATTGATTATCCATTTATGCTGATATGTGATTATCCATCTGTGATATTGTGTTTTATCTATCTGTGTTGATATAGATAATTAAATTGAATTGTTTTAAACTTTTAAAACAACTTGGCCTTAAAAGACACGTTTTGGATTTCGGTGAGACCGGGATCGGGTTTCCGTATACCGGGATTCCAGGTCTGGAGACCCGAATACCACATCGATCCAAAATAACGTTAGGTCGTGAAATCCAAATGGAGCAAGTGAAGACTCGAGGTATAAGAACTATACATCAGTATAACTTTGTGGGTGATTCCGTAATGAGTTTGACGAAGATAGTACTTATAGATTCGAGATGGTGATTCAGAATGCAAGGGTTATTGTCGTTAACTCTGAGGGTGATTCCAATACGAGTGTAACGAGATAATGCCTTCGGTTTCGTTCGAACCCGGAACGAACTTGTATAGATTGAATGCTTTCAGAACATCGTCAGGTGGGCGATGAGCATTCTAAGGGATGAATTCTATAAAGGTAATCGTGACCTCAAGCCTCATCAACCGGGAATGGCTAAAACAGGGGAGGTGCAGCAAGGCTTCGTGGGTAGCCCCCACTTGAGAGTAAGGTTTACCCCTGTCTAGATGTCCCTATTTATTTCGGTTTAGTGTACGGTTGGTCGCGCCAACTGTGGGGTGATCTTATTTGGAACTGTCCAGTAAGGGATGGGTCCGGCCTTGTGTTGCAGGGGAGCGGGCGTACTCCTCGGTACGGTGATCTAGGCCACGTACTGTGACGGGCGGTACCCCAGTAGCCCAGCCATTGTATGGAATCCAAAATCCAATAAGCGCCGTACGTTTTGATTGTGCCCAACTATGTTGAAATGTGAGATGTAAGCATTTCAGCTATTTCTGTATTTTACTTGAAAACCCTAGACACTATTATAATATCACTGGATTTCCTATAAAAATGTTTTGGTTAGCGTAAGGTAAAAACTTTTCCATGTTTATGTGTGGGAAGTTTTACGTGATACCTTTGTTTTCAAGTGATTTTCAAAGTTAAACAACTTTAACCTGTTACTCATACCAGACCCATGTCTGACTCGAAGTTTATTTCTGTTTTTCATAAACTCTCGGGTACCCAAATTTTTACGGGTAGTCAAGGGATTCAGGTTTAGCTTTGACGAAGTCTGGAGGAGCAATGGAGCAGGAGGCTTCAGCGTGTAGATATATAGTGATTCCGCTGTGATTAGAGTTTATTCTGTATTTCCGCTGTGTTGTAACTCTGTGATGTATGAGTTGTATTAACTAGACAGGTGTTTATAACTGTCTAGTATGTGATGTACTATCTGTGTAACTCTGATGTATATGATACTATGTATTAATTTATGTGATATATTATATTTTATTCGTTCCGCTGTTGAGATTCTATTGTTGTTTCTTCTTCTTCTCTTTCTTTTCTACTTTCTCACCTCTTTCTTTTCTTAAAAACGATACGATTTCCTGGGCGTAGGAAGTCGGGTCGCTACAGTTGGTATCGGAGCACTAGGTTGAGCGAATACCTAGGCTCTTAAGTGATTTCTTCTTGAGAGAGCGTATTTGTAATTTTGATATATATGTATATATTTATTTATTTCTACCTATCGGTTGGGTTACCTGTTCGGGTTTCCCCCAATATTAATTATAAAGGTAGATAGGGTGGTGTGTGTAACACGATCACCAATGGTTGAATTTGTTGTGATTAGAGATGTATATGTCAAGACTGTAGGCTCAAGTCTTTCTCGTGTAAGTTTGGCAGTGTGGAGTAAGGATTTCTCTGATCTCCGAAGGGAATCTTTTTAAAGGAATTCGGAGTAACTTTTGGAAGTGTAAGTTGGTTGTACTCAGTAAGTAGATTATTTGGAATTTGGATCTGTTGGATGAGCAGAAGTGAGTAATGGGATCTTTGCAACTTCAGAAGGAAGTAGCTGCATAGTGAGATGCAATAACCATAGACGGTGCTGAAGATGTTTCTTTTGAAGCATGTTAAGGAGTTATGGGGTGGACAATTGATGTCTACCGCAGGGAAGCTTTATCGGTGTTGGAGTATGAGACTAAGGTCGTAAGTTGTTACTTTTGGATGTGGTCTCATTTTCATCCTTAATAAGAGGAATTTATGGTGCTTGGCTTGGAGTCCGAATTTTTGAGAAGTATCTGCTTGTCTCAAACTCTTTGTGAAGTTGGCTGAAGACTTTGAAGTTCGAGAAGCCTTTGGAATAAAGAAGTCTTCTGGTTAAGCAGTGACCTGGAGTGGAGTGTGGAAGCAGCAATGTGAATCTTTTTCTACAATGGATCAGGAGATGTGAGATTCTACGGTCAGTAGTTCGAGTAGATGTTAAAGACTTATCCATTTCTTCTGGGAGCTCAGCAGGTCAGGATATCTGTTTTGAGGAGGAACTATCAGTTTTCTGGCAGATAAGATGTTTCTAAAGGAGTAATTTTATTTGGATATGCTGTTTGGGTTGGTAAAGGAAGAACAGTTTCTTCGGAATCTGAATCGGATAGGATCGCAAAAGTGATTTGCGATGGTTTGAGTGTTCCTTTGTGTTTCAGAAATTTTCTGGATGTCTTCAGGAAGTCAGTGTTTTGTTAGCATCTGGAGATTGAATTTGGTATCGACTGTATTCCAGGAGTGGTACCGATGGTTCAGCTTAGTAGTAGGATGGTTTTTGAGGAACTTCTGAGTTTTTCCTGTATGGATCTATTAAACCATATTTTCGGAATAGTTGGGAGGCTTACCAGTTGTGATTTTTGACTGATGGTTGCAAAGCCTAGGTCTGTCACATTTGGTATCAGTGGGAGTTTGTGCTTGTGTGCATCATCTACATTTTCTTCTACCCATATCAGAGTTGTGCAGCGGAAGCAGTTGGGAGTGCGTCTGCTTTTCTTTTCTGGAGAAGAGAAGTTATTTCTACGGCTGATGGTAGAGATTATGTTCTTAATTTTGGCTGATAGTGAGAAGATCGTTCTACTGGATCGTTTTTGGATTCAGACTGTTCTGGAAGGCATCAGCAGAAGTTTAGCTGATTGGTAGTGATGAAGGCAGATTGGGATCGTCCGAAGAGTTTGGTAGATAGGGGACGGAAGAATTTGGATTTCAGAATCGAAGATTTGATTCTGAATGAGTTTTCTCTGATTGAAGGAGCTGTATAGTTTGGTAAGTCTGGGAAATTAGCTCCGAGGTGTTCTGTATTTTTCTCTGTGTTCTGGAGAAGTTAGTGTTTGTTCTTCTGGAGTGAATTGCCAGTTTAGATAGCTGTGATTCGTTGTGTTTCACATATCTCTGAGGGAGTATGTGTAAGATTCTGTCTCTGGTTTTGGGAACCAGCAGTTCAGGGAGTTTTGGTTGTTGAGTCAGACTTATTTGTAGTCTGATATCCTATCTTGTTTTATAGATCTAGAGGAGTAGGAGCTCTGTAGCTTAGGGGTATGGACTGTTTGGATTTTATAGAGCGAGTAACCCGGTACTTATATTCGGGGAAACTCGAGAGAATCCTATTCGGAATTTTTGTCTGGATAGATAGATTGTTTCATTGGATGCTATGGTTGTTAGCATTGGTTGATATATGCATGCGTTTTAAAATTAAATTTTAAATAGATTATTAAATTACCTTTGTTTTAAATTTCGGGGACGAAATTCTTTTAAGGGGGGAGGAATGTGACGACCCGGAATTTCGAGCAATATCAATTTAATAATTTATGTTAAATATTAAATTGATTTGATATATTTTTGAATTATAAACTTGAATTGATATTTTCTTCTGATAAATATCATATTGGTGAGTTATATCTTTTAAAAACTAATAAATGATTTTTCTGTTTATAACGGATATACTGGTATATATCGTAGACAGGTAAGTTCTGTTTTAATTTTAATTGATAAATTTTGTTTTCAAATTTCTTATATATATATTCTGGAGATTTGGAAATTATTATTTATTTTGGGATGACTTTTCAAAGCCATTTAATAAATATATATATGGTTTTAAATGTTCAGATAAATGGTTAAATTGTTTTAAGCTTATTCTAATTTGGTTCAGATTTATATTTATTTATAAAAGAATTTCATTTTTCTTTACAAAAGTGTAACTTGTTAATTTTAGTTTTTAAATATATATATGAGTTTTAATTAAATTTGTCAAATGTTACTTTGGATATATTGTGAAATAAATAATTTCTTTTGTTTGATCTTTTTAAAATTTGATAAACGAACTTTTATAATATTAATAAAAATATAATTTCTTTTATGAATCGTTTCAAATTTATAAATGTGTAATTTATTTTTATGATATAAATAAATAAAAATATAAAATATTCATAGAAATACAATACAATAGTACAAATAACAAATATACATATTGAAAATAACAAGTTAACAACGATACAATTGAAACAACTACATGAGATAAATTTTATCGTTTTGTAAATAAATCAAACGAATGCTAAATAAACAAACAATATGTTGGAACAACAACAAAGCGAATAACAAAATGAATACACATTAAACAAATATATATTTTTACCATCAAACAACATATCAAAAACAATACTAGAATAGCATAACATTTACACTACAATTTAAAATGTAAAGCAAGCTTATATATGTGTTCGAACCTGCCTACAGATCTAAGAGCAACAAAAAGAATCAAAAGAAAGCAAAACAAAGTTTATAATATTTGTAGCTTGTAAGTTAAGCCAGTCAAGCATAAGGAAATGAGATAAGTATACAAATGAAACATCAAAGTACAAATAGCATTAAATGCTAGTAAGGCCAATATCTTCTCTAGTACATAAGCTCACGATTTCAGCCTCCATCCTTTTAAAAATCTCTGAAATTTGTACAAACGTGGATATTATTTTGCATAAGAAAGATGATGTTACCTGTAGCTTGTTATAACATCAACCTGTAAGCTATTTTTCTCTTATCACCTTTCCATTTCTTTCGAGCAAAGTGAAAACTGAAATGAAGCTTCCATTTTAAAAACCTAAACAACATTCTACCCTCAAGCAACTACAACTACACCAGCAAAATGATTTGGCCAGGAGATTTAAAGTGGAAACATTTTCCAGTTTTCCAGTTTCAAAATGAGTTCAAAACATATGGATGCAGTGTTATGTTCTTCTCTCATATTTGGTGAGTAACACTTTATTTTAAATTTTTAACTTAAGATAATAAGGCATGTTTTCTCTGTGATGATGTATATTTTGTATGTATATGTCTATGCAAAATCTATGTGCATCTGTTTTCTATGATACTTGTTATCTGTGTTCATGCTTTGGTAAATATGAAAAACCCACCTCCATCTCATGATCTAACAGTTGTTTGAACTTAATATGTAAATAGAAACTGTTGGTTTGGTTGACACCTAAGTGTTAAAAATATGTTAAAGCTAAAACAACCTATAACTACCTCTGGTAACTCAAGAAAAATGAGTTTAACTTTAAATATGTTAAAAAAAATCTCTGGTTTTAAGGATTCAGTAGTATAGGGTGAAACTTCATACCCAATCATGTTTTTTAAAACAAGTTTTAAGATTTTTAAGGCCAGGGGTGAAGAGCAGTTGTAGTTTCACTGTTTTGCACGTTTGGGGTTGCCGGGGTCGATGTAGATGACTGGTGATGTCGTGGTTCGGTCGAGGGGTAGAGGAGCGACCAGGGGTTCAGGGAAAATTTTCGTGGTGGTCGATAGGTGAACGTGGGGGCGGCGAGGAGCGTTTAAAAACTGGTGACCTAGTTTTGAGTGGTTTTGGGTTCTCGTCTCGTACAATGTCAGGGTTCGATCGAGCGTAGCGTGTTTTTGGGATTTTGTAGAGGGGAAGTAGATGAAGCTACGGCCAGAGTTTGGTGGCCTCTAGTGGTCGGTGTTGCATGAACGAGGCACTGCCAGGCTTTGATATTGGGTTGTGGTGTTTTCGTCCAGGTTTGATCGAGAGACTCGATCTCGATTTCGAGTCAGAGATGTCGATCGGAGGGCTGGTATAAGGGGTCGTGGTGGCCGCCGATAGGTGTAGATGGTCGTGGTCAACCGGAGGTAGCTGATGGAAGCGTGCACGTGCACAGGCGAGATGTTGTGGGTAGCTGTGTTTCGTTGCTATTGACAGGGAAATTTGAACTCGAGAACTACTCGAGAAATTCTGGGCTTGGCACGGGGAATTCATGATTTGTCTCGAAGTAAATTTAGGAACTCGAGTTGTTGTTTTACAAAAATTAACAGTGCCCAGTTTTGCCGGGTATGTACTCGTGGAAAACTTGATTTTTGCTCGGGTGTTTTCGCGTTTTACTCGAAGCAAAACCTGAGAGACTTGGGTATGATTGTTTAAGTTAAACAGTACTCAGATTTTTACACAGTATTTAAATTTGTTAGATTAAACTTAAATCAAGGTAAATCTGAATTTAATTAAGCGTTGAATCCAGTTTTAAAATAAAAGAAAAGTTTAAATTTTAAATACTTTTGATAAATTTAATTAATTTAAGGTGTTTGATTTAAAATCACTTAAAACTAAGATCGTTTTAAAATTGTAATTTAAAGATTCTTTTAAAGGTTTGTTGTATAAAAAGGATTAAAAATTTAATTAGAGTTCGTTTAAACTTGACTTTTAAATAAGAGTTCGGAAAAAAATGAAAAAAAAATAAATGTTTTAAACATTTAAAGGTGAAATTTAATCGAAAAGGAAACGAGTTACTTTAAGAAATTAAGATGAAATTTAAACTTGTTAACTATCTAAAGAATTAGAATGATAGTGGAAATTTATAATGATTTAATGGGAAATGGAAGTTAAATAGATGAATGAAGGTTAAAGATGAATTAAGTAATTAATTTGTAATTACAAGTTAAAGAATTAAATCGAAGATTTAATATTGAAATAAGTAATTGATATGTTATTAAAATCATAGATTAGATTTTAATCAATTTTTTTTAAAATAGTGAATTAAACTTATTACTGATTAATATAAGTTAATTATTTTAGTATATAAATTAATAGATGTTAAAGAAAACGGTTAACTGATTATTTATAATGAATCAATATAATTGATTATTAATCGATAATTAGATTGATAAATTGAAATCAACATTGTAACTGTTAAATATAACTAATTGATGGGAAGTAATTAAGAAAATGAATTACTCATTTCGATTTATTGAGTAAATTTAATTTATTTGGGTTAATTAATTTATTTTAATTAACTTGGATTTAATAGTTGATGATTTGAAGATATAATTACTTAGGGAAGTAATTGATGTTTAATTACAGAGTGTAATTAATAAAATGATGTTGTTAATAAAGAAATTGAGTATAATTACTTTGTATAATTAATCAAAGGATTAATTAGAGATAATAAATTATTGGGCAATTAATGAAGTATTAAAGGAGTTAATTACTAGATTGGGATTAATCAAAGGTGATTAATATTTTTGGTTCAAATTAAAGATTTAATTACTTTGATGTAATTAATTAAACTGGAAATGAAATTTGAGGGTATTAATTTCTATAATTAATATTGGAATTTAAAATGGATTTAATTTGAGTAATAAATGAAGAAATTTATTAATAATTAATTGAGTAATGTAATTAACTTTAGTTAATTAAGAAATGAAGTAATGTAAGGTTAATTTCTATATTTGGATCAAGTAATTAATCCGTGGGAATAATCTAAAGAAATTACTTAAATGTAATTAAAGAAAATTAATCAGGGATGATTAATTAAATGAATAACGGGATGATGATTAATTAATTGATTGATAATTAATTAATAGAAATATAAGCAGGTTTGATAATGATGTGATGATTAATTTAATTAACTTTAAATTAATTAAGAATAAGGTAATTGATTTAATTCATTTTAAATTAATTATCAATAGTGTGATTTATTATCCTTGCTTATGTATGATGATTGATATTGGCATCCCATTGATTGATTGTAATCTCAAATATGAGATGAGTGATATTGTTGTGATATGAATGCTTTGATGATAGTTTGATGATATTGATTATCCATTTATGCTGATATGTGATTATCCATCTGTGATATTGTGTTTTATCTATCTGTGTTGATATAGATAATTAAATTGAATTGTTTTAAACTTTTAAAACAACTTGGCCTTAAAAGACACGTTTTGGATTTCGGTGAGACCGGGATCGGGTTTCCGTATACCGGGATTCCAGGTCTGGAGACCCGAATACCACATCGATCCAAAATAACGTTAGGTCGTGAAATCCAAATGGAGCAAGTGAAGACTCGAGGTATAAGAACTATACGTCAGTATAACTCTGTGGGTGATTCCGTAATGAGTTTGACGAAGATAGTACTTATAGATTCGAGATGGTGATTCAGAATGCAAGGGTTATTGTTGTTAACTCTGAGAGTGATTCCAATACGAGTGTAACGAGATAATGCCTTCGGTTTCGTTCGAACCCGGAACGAACTTGTATAGATTGAATGCTTTCAGAACATCGTCAGGTGGGCGATGAGCATTCTAAGGGATGAATTCTATAAAGGTAATCGTGACCTCAAGCCTCATCAACCGGGAATGGCTAAAACAGGGGAGGTGCAGCAAGGCTTCGTGGGTAGCCCCCACTTGAGAGTAAGGTTTACCCCTGTCTAGATGTCCCTATTTATTTCGGATTAGTGTACGGTTGGTCGTGCCAACTGTGGGGTGATCTTATTTGGAACTGTCCAGTAAGGGATGGGTCCGGCCTTGTGTTGCAGGGGAGCGGGCGTACTCCTCGGTACGGTGATCTAGGCCACGTACTGTGACGGGCGGTACCCCAGTAGCCCAACCATTGTATGGAATCCAAAATCCAATAAGCGCCGTACGTTTTGATTGTGCCCAACTATGTTGAAATGTGAGATGTAAGCATTTCAGCTATTTTTGTATTTTACTTGAAAACCCTAGACACTATTATAATATCACTGGATTTCCTATAAAAATGTTTTGGTTAGCGTAAGGTAAAAACTGTTCCATGTTTATGTGTGGGAAGTCTTACGTGATACCTTTGTTTTCAAGTGATTTTCAAAGTTAAACAACTTTAACCTGTTACTCATACCAGACCCATGTCTGACCCGAAGTTTATTTCTGTTTTTCATAAACTCTCGGGTACCCAAATTTTTACGGGTAGTCAAGGGATTCAGGTTTAGCTTTGACGAAGTCTGGAGGAGCAATGGAGCAGGAGGCTTCAGCGTGTAGATATATAGTGATTCCGCTGTGATTAGAGTTTATTCTGTATTTCCGCTGTGTTGTAACTCTGTGATGTATGAGTTGTATTAACTAGACAGGTGTTTATAACTGTCTAGTATGTGATGTACTATCTGTGTAACTCTGATGTATATGATACTATGTATTAATTTATGTGATATATTATATTTTATTCGTTCCGCTGTTGAGATTCTGTTGTTGTTTCTTCTTCTTCTCTTTCTTTTCTACTTTCTCACCTCTTTCTTTTCTTAAAAACGATACGATTTCCTGGGCGTAGGAAGTCGGGTCGCTACAGGGAGGGCACAGGCTTTAGGTCGCGGGTTGAGGTGGGGTTGTTTGGTGGAGAGGCACGAGCTGAAGGTTGTGGTGGCGCAGCGAAGCTCGGTCTCGACTGGAGGAGCTGCTGGCCGAGGTGATGCTACGGGAGGTTGAGGCGTGGAGATGGAGGGTACGGCTTCAATGTGTGGAGGTAGATGGGTTGACGCGATGGGATGCAACAAGAATGGCAAATAAAAAAAAAGAAAGAAGATGTTGCAAAGGAGAAGAAGGCAGGTTTCACGGTAATCAATATACATATAATGATATAAAGTTCATCACAGAAAAATAGAGAAATGTAAGAGTCCAAAACAAATATGTGAACCAACGTGATAATAAATAGAATATAGAGAATCGTAAAAGTCATGCAACTATTCAGTAGATAATAAAAGATAATGGTTGTCTGCTTAATACGTTGGGTAAATGAATGAATCAGAAGAAACAAAAAGGCACGACCGGTTACCGATACAGTTATCTGTTTCAGGGTTTCCGCCGCGTACCGGACACCGAAACACGGAATTGAATATACCGCAGAGATCAGCACGACGAGACGATCAAAACGGTATAAAAATATCAGTGGTATGATTGAATTATAAAAATTCGAATTTTTCTATTGGCGGAAAATGCAAGAAAAACGTAGAAAAATAAGATCGACGGAGCCAAAGATGTCCGAATTTGGAAAAACGACAAACTGACATCTTGCTCAGAAGATGGTTTAGAATTTTTCTATGTAAAAATATTTAGGTTTCGGAAACATTTTATTTTCATCGCTTTTTAACTGATTAAATTGAAGTAAATTTACGCGTGAAATAAACTTTCATATTTTCGGACGAAAATTTACCAGTTGCTATGTTTACTAAACGCATCCAAATATCAAATTTATATTTCAAAATTTTATCGTTTAAAATTTCACAAAATTTCAACTAATTACGTTATTAAAACAGTTGAAATTTACGGGTCGTTACAATATAGATGTTGAATAATCGTTGGTTTGATATCATAAAAAGTCACGATAAATTACATGTCGAAAAATCACAAAAGAAATCACTTCCTTATTTAAGTATACGACTTGAGAACCTCTTTTAAAAGCATGAGAAAATGACTTTAAATGAATTAAAAATGTTTTAAAAGTATTTAACATGATTTTGGCAAAGATTTGAAAAGAGTTGAAAATCAACTAAAAAATAGGCACGTCACATAATGCTAGTTCGTGATTTCGTGCCGCAAAAGTTAAATCCATTTATACAATGGATTTGGAATCGTAATTATTTGAAATAAGAATTTCCGGACTCTTCCCAGTATAGTTTTCAAATGTAAAAGAAAAATCAAGATTTCTTTTAAAAGAATTTGAACTATGTAAATCAATTTTTTGAAAAATCGCGCTTCGATAGTCAAACGACCAAAGTAGTAAAATCTTTTAAATGGCTGTTTTTAAATTCTTAAAAATAGGGAATAAATTCCTAAAATTTATTTTAAATATATTAGAAGAGTTTTAAATAATAAATTTTGACTTAAAAGATGTAGGAAGTAAAAATTTGAGTTTCAAGGCTCGAAAATCACTATTCCTCCACTATTTATCAACGAATTTTGGAAAATGATTTTTAATACTTAGTTTTCTTTCCAAACTTTTATTGAAATGAATTTTTAATAATGAAAGGAGTAAGCGGAAATGACTAGTATATTTGTCCTGCCTATGAGATCTGGAAAGACAAAACAAAGTATGTACCCGAGGTTAAGGGTGGAGCAAGCAGTGCCCTGAACTTACCTGGCCTTTGTTTTCTCTTTCTAGGTGAGGGGTGGAACAGATCGAAGAGAAAATCCGGATGCTCTAAAAAGATCCTATTTAGGTTTTTCAAAAAAAGAAAAGATACCCTTTAGAAATATTTTTCGAGAAATAAAAGAAAATAATTCAAAGAGAGGTTTAATAAATCTGTATATGCCAAAATAAATTTAGATATATATATATATATATCTATATCTAAAGGTATTGTTAAATGGAAAATTTGTTTATTAATCACCCACACTTAACACCTTTTTTCTCGATAATTGGAGTTGAAGAGATCGGGATCGGAATAGGGTGATTGCTATCTGAAAATCAGTTTGAACTAATTAACGCTTTCGAAGTAAAACATGTTGAATACAAAGGTCATTGAAGACGAAGATCTTCATGATATAAGGCTACTTGGCACTAGACCTTGGGAAAATTTCCATATCATATATTATGGTGGCAGTAGTGCACTGCTATGAAAATCTTCAATTTGCAAGGACTAATCGCTACAGATCCTAGGGGTGATTTTGAAATAGGATGTGGTAGGAGAAGTGCCTTCGGTTTGTCCTGTTCCTAGACAACTTGTATGGACGAATGTCTAACATTGCATTTTTAAATCACATTGATTGATATCTATAAATGTATCATCTGTTAGTGGCGGAGAAGGCAAATTCTCTTAGCTTAACATCTTTTCCTGAGACGTATGGGCTCAGAAGTTATATGTTTGTAGAAATCAGTTGCGTGATTTTGGAATGGCAATGTGGCATTCAAAGTGGAAACTGATGTTCTATGTGAAAGATAATCGTTACCTCAGGCCTCGCACTCGGAAATGGCCAAAATAGGTTAGATGCGGTAAGGCTATGTCGTTCGAAACCATTAGGGTATGATCATCCCCTTCTAGATATATTTCTACATGCTATAACATTCAGGTTTAAATTATTATGGTGTATGCTAAGAGACATCTCAGATAGGTCGGTAATAACCGAGGTAATGTCATATTCGGTACTATCTAGGAAGAGGTAGGCCGATCTTGTGTTGGTAGAGGTACAGAGGTTCTGTAGCGTCGGTACATTCCTCTAGAGATGTACTGCCGGAAGGTAGTCCCTTACTTGGTCATTTGTTGGAAATCCATTCTTAAATACGAGCTTGAGATTTTAGTTGTAGATCCTAGTATGCGGGAATTTAATAATGGTACCGATTTCGACTATTTGAATATGTTTACTTGAAAAGAGTTTTCAAAGAATGTCATTAAAAATAATATCAAATGATTTTATATAGCAAATGTTTTGGTTATTATAAGGGAAAAACCTCGTCCGTGTTTATATGTGGCATGGTCTTATGAGATACCTTTGATTTTAAAAGGATACGCTCTTTTAGGTTTTCTCACAGCAGTCCCATAACTGACCTGGAGTTTATTTTCTTTTCCCTTAAACTCTAGGTGCCCAATTTTCCTGGACAGCCAAGTAGTCAGGATCATTTTAGGAGCATTTCGGAAAAGCATTTTGGGAGGAGTTTATGAGCGTGGAGCCAC
This sequence comes from Allium fistulosum, assembly GCA_030737815.1. Lineage (NCBI taxonomy): Eukaryota > Viridiplantae > Streptophyta > Magnoliopsida > Asparagales > Amaryllidaceae > Allium > Allium fistulosum. The sequence goes on along the minus strand of CM060904.1, from coordinate 1,181,887,045 downwards.
AACATCTTTTGTGGATATCTATCTATCCTTTTATTTTCCGTTGTGTCAAGTTTGTTTGTACCAGCAAGTGTGGGAGCAGCCATTTACAACTGTTCCTGGCTGGGTTAATTCATACCATAACTCTGATGTACCCTTGTGAGAGTGGTTGTATGTACTCTATATATATATAGTTAAATGTAATGTGAGAATTTGTGTTTCTATCTTCATTTCACTTTACTCCTGATAATCTACCTCCCCAGCACTTTGAATTATGGCATGTAAATACCGTGGATGTATTAGTATCGATTTTCGAGGGTCGAGGAAACTGGTCGTCACATCTTCCCTTAAATATGTTTCATCGGTCCAAATACTCGGACCAGTAGCATCATGAACCATTTTAGTCATTCTATTTTCTAGTTCTACATTTTCTACAGTATGGGGTTCATCGTAACCCCATACATATTTACAATCTCATGCTGTACGATGTGATATTCTTCTAGATGTTATATCCACAAAAGGTACTCAGGCATAAAAATATATTGGTGTAAATGTAATATCACAATATAATACTCTACCAGTTTCAGGCAATGACATATCGAAAGTGGACATCAAACTTCTTACATATTTGTTTTGTTACACGTTGTAACTTTCGTGAATACGTCTACACCATTTCTAAAATGCAATGGTATCGTTCTTTTTTTTACTTTTCATGTACATCCAAGTTCGATCTATCAAATAATCCATCTTTTATACTTTAGACATAAACAAGAACTAAATTATTTTCACACAATAGTATTTTATTCTTAATTTTTTAATGAAACCAAACATTAACAATAACATTACTATCATATATTGAATAAACCAAAACATTAGTAATAACATTGGCATCCTCTGTTTAGTAAAACCAAATATTAATTACATTATTAATTTTCTTATTTGTTAACCATAAAGCTTACTCCAGAATGTAAGAATAAAAGAAAGCCAGCAAAAGCATTGAAGAAATATTACAAGAATTAAAAGGAAGGGTTCCGCCATGATCCAAAAGCAGGGTTTCGAAGGCATCGAAATAGCTTTCGAAGAGATTGGGTTGGTATTACAAGCCTTGAAATCTCTTGCAAATATTGAGGTGACAATGGGCTTCCGAAGGAGTCGAAAGGGGTCAAGGCTATCCTTCCACTTCAGTTGATCCTTCCGAGACAGTTGGTTCCGCATGCATAAAGGAGTTTCGAATGTGTTAGAAGCACCTACCAAAGGTAATAGATAACAAGCTTCTGCATATGTGCCAAACCTTTCGAAACAGTTGGTTTCGCCACTGTTTTCCTTCCATAGAAGAACATTTTATCAAGGTAGCCAATCCGCAAGAGTAAAGGAGATTTCACATATGACCAGAAGATAGGGCTTCCTCGTTAATCAACGGCAATACTTTCAATGGCCACCTTCCATAAATAAGCTTCCCCAAGTAACCTTTTGCAATGATCCTTTCGCCACTAAAAGAAGATTACCTTTTGAAGGCGTCGTAAGGCACCCGAAGTACTTTAAAGCAGTGTTGGTGAGTGTTGGAACAGTATCCATTGTTGGAGTACTTTCAATGGAGGCAGAAGGGCTAATCCAAGCATAACATGAGACCCGGATACCCACTCACAACTTTAAAACTGTGGAAGTGAAAGGACAAAGGCAAAAGGATAGGTGAGAAAGATGAGGAGAGAGACCTTTCGATAGCTTCGAAAGGATGGAGGTGGAATTGTCCAACCCGTATCTATAAATACGACCCGAGAGGTTTAAGTTGGAGGAGGAATCTTGGAATTCTTGAATATTCTTTCCGCTTCTTGACTAAATCAAACTCTTGTAACCATAAATCAAATTGGAAAAAATTCTACTACTAGTAATCCATTCTCGAGAAATGAAAATGAGAGGATGCATGGATCTAATATTGATTTTGAATATGAGGATAATCATTTTGGCCATTAGATCATCTAATGACCAATTGCACATGATAAACACTTATCTTATTAACCCTTACTTGACATATTCAATGCTATGGGGTTTAGTTGGATATATTGGTTTTGAAGCATATTATCATCACATCTAAAGCCTATGCGATACTCAAGTAATGTGATGATGATTAAATATTATCAAGTCGATTAGACTTGTGTCGTTTATCCAAGATAAGATTCCATAGCATATTGAATCCACTTTTATTCAATATATATGTTGTGACTCGGGTCCCTTCGAAGGCATAAAGACCCTCTCGACTCATTTGAAAGGGGTTTCGAAGGGATTCAATATATAATCATTAAAGTCATACCCTTTGGGAGGACTCCCCAAATGGTGTTTGAATACTTTGGAACATATCATTGCTTTTATAGGAGCTCTCTTCATGACAGCAGAATCAATACCTTCGATAGTGTTCCCCTTTGAAGGCATAAAGACCTTTTCGACTCACTCGAAAGGGGTTTCAAATTGATCATTTATTCCTTAAACTTTGATTTAGGTGTTGACAAGATTTCTTGTTAAAAATTTTGGCCCTAGAAGGAGGGCTCGAACCTTCAACCTTGTTATTTTCTTATAGACTATTATCGAACGTTTGACTTGTTATAGGAAAATGAAATCGAAAAGACATAGTCGAATGGATGAGGGACAACAAACACAATAGTTATGGAAGAAAATATTACACCAACCTTCAACTTGGAAGGAGTTGTGCTATGACAACCATCAACTCCAGCACAACCATATGATGATGCTACTAAGATAAGGCATTTAGAGCAACGATTGCTAGAAATGAAAGAGCTTCTGGAAGCAGCCCTTGCCTATAAATCTTCTAAAATTGCTAAACCAACTATGGGAGACGAGGTAGTCTCCCCAAGGAGAAACTTGAATGCACATACATTCGAAGGCAAGAGCCAGGTCGACTTAACATCATCAAATAAGAAAGAACGTCATACTACTAAAGATGTTCATCAAGGTAGAATACAAGATAAATCTCTGGAGTAATCTAGAAGCTCAACTTCAAAGGAATACAACCCAAATCAGAAAAGCTATCATGATACTGAAGCTTATTTGAAAGATGTGGCAGAGAAGGCTGTCAAAGACATGCTAAACGCTAAAGGGAAAAGAACTCTAGACAAGCGAGTGAATCACGATGAAGGAGTTGCTCTGTTTACTGATGAAATCATGTCAATAGTAATTCCGTCTAATGTTAAGATTCCAACTATGAAATATCACGGTACTACCGATCCCGATCACCATCTGATGGCTTTCGACAGCCAAATGGATCTATATAATGCTTCTAGGGCAGTGCGGTGCAGGCTATTCCTAGTAACACTTCAAGGGGCTGCCATAAAATGGTACTGCCAATATCAAGAGAAGACTATTTACTCATGGAAAAAAATTTCCTATGAATTATCCACTCAATTTTTCATATGCAAAGATCCCATAGTTTATTATACTGTTCTAGCAAACATCAAACAAAGGCAGGGAGAATCGTTGGGGGACTACCTCAGAAGGTTCAATATAGAGGCACTAAAGGCCAAAGACATGAACAATAGGGATAAGCTAATTGCAGTGCATTCATGGTGATAGAAAACACGACATTTTGGAAAGAACTCTTCATCCATGGATGTAAGGATTTAAAAGACTTCCACTTTCAAGCTGATAAATTCATTCAAATGGATGAATTATATTATGCTAAAAAGAAAGCTAACCCTAAAAAGGAGAGTGGAAGATTTGTATTTGATCGAGGACACAAGAGGTCAAGGTGGGAAGAACCCAACACCAATTCAATTGCTTTGAACAAGCCATTGTCTTATATTTATGCTATAACTAAAGAAAAGGTTAATTTCCCAACTCCATTCAAGACTAGAAACTATCCTTAACAATGAAAGGGGGATGATTATTGTACTTATGATAAGGCGAATGGCCATAAAACTGACGAGTGTCGAATGCTAGCCCGAATTATTTAAAAGCTGATCCGTGAAGGAAACCTGAAAGAATTTGTTCAAGATAAATTGAAAGCACCCCGAACTAGCGATGGACCACCAAATTCCCTAGTAATGCTATTAATATCTTAGAAGATGAAGATCCATTGAACTTGTGTTCACATTGAATAGGATTGTTGTGATTCATCAGGGACTGCATCCAGCGAGAATTAGTAAAGGAGCCAGAAAAAGATACATCAAGGAAGCTAGAGAATGAGTGTTCTCTATCCAGGAAGAGTCCTCGTTCAAAAATACACAGCTTAATATACAAATGCCAAATATTATCATCACTCCACAAGAGCTAAATAAAGGAATTCATCATCCCCATAATGACCCCCTTATGATCACGGCTCAAATCCGGCTTTCCATAGTGTCCAAGGTTCTAGTAGACACTGGAAGTGTAATTAACGTTATTTTCAAGCACGCCTTTTATCAAATGGGCATTCCCGAGGACAAGCTGGAACATACTCTTGAACCTATCTTTAGGTTCAATAACAAGGGGTCAACTCCGGTAGGACAAGTGAAGTTTTCGGTATAGATAGAAGTGCCTCCATGCTATAAAACTTTTGAGACTCTCTTTGTGATCATCAACCAACCATCATATTATAATGCATTCTTTGGTCGTCCTGCGCTTGATGAGGTGGTTTATTTTGTCTCACCAAAATATCTGATGGTAAAATTCTTGACTAAAAGAGGTTGGGGACCATTCAAGGAGAACAATTTAGCTCCCGTGAAATGTATTGTGCAACTCTTCACCAATACAAAAGGAAGTACACTTCTTATTATGATTCTTCTACTATTTTTTAGCCTTTAGATGATGGATTTTTTCATCCAACATTCGAAGAAAAAACAAGATCTAATAAAATGAATAAACATGCGTTAAAAGATACACCTCGCCTGGGAGCAAGAGAAAGAGGACCGATGCTAACTCCACAGAAGAAGGTGAGATCATCACAGAATTGGATTGCCGAGGGGAAATGGAGAGGATAAAGTCTATAGAGGATCTTGAGGAAACGTGCAAAGATCAACTTATTCAACCAAAATAGTTAGAGTAGGAAAGGAGTTAGAAAGCGATTTGAAAGCAAACTTAATTCAATTCTTAAAGCTAAAAAGGATGTATTTGCATGGTCCCATTCAGATATGGTTGGGATTGACCCATCAGTTATGTGCCATGCGCTGAATATTGAACCAAGCACGACCCCCGTCCGATAAAAGAAGAGACAATTTGACAAAGTTCGATCTAACGCCCTAAAAGAAGACATTTAAAAGCTACTTGAAAAAGGATTCAGTCGGGAAGTTTTTTAATCCAAAATGGCTAGCAAACCCAGTATTAGTAAAGAAGTCAAATGTCAAGTGAAGTACCAGCGTTGACTACACCGATCTAAAAAAAGTATACCAGAAAGATTATTATCCGTTACCCCGGAGAGATCAACCAGTTGATGCATCTAGTGGACACAAGCTATTATCTCTCATGGATGCTTATTTAGGATATAATCAAATACCCATGTTCAAACAAGACAAACAAGTTACATTACCAATTAGGGAACTTTCTGTTATAAAGCAATGCCATTCGGGTTAAAGAATGCAGGAGCTACTTATCAAAGATTGGTCAACATAATGTTCAAGGTACAGATTGGATGAAATATAGAGGTTTATGTGGATGATATGCTAGTAAAATCTTATGAAGCTAGGAATCACCTTAAAGATTTGGAAGAGATGTTTGAAGTATTACGAAGGTATTAGATGAAACTGAATCCTCGAATGTGTTCTTTCAGAGTTCATTCTGGAAAATTCTTAGGCTATATTGTTAGTGCATAAGGGATTGAAGCCAGTCCTGACCAGATCCAGGCTATCAAAGATTTGGCCAAGCCCAAAACCAAAACCAGCAAAGATGTGATGAGTTTGAACAGTTGAATTGCAGCCTTAAGCAGATTCATCTCCTAGGCAACCGATAAATGCATCCCCTTCTTCAATGTAAATAAGAAGGGAAAGAATTTTGTGTAGGGAGAAGATTGAAAGAAAGCCTTCCAAAATTTAAAAATCATTTAGAAAGGCCACAAATATTATTTAGCCCCGAGAATGGTGAAAGCTTGTACTTATAGATGGCGGTTTCAGAACATGCAGTTAGTTCGATCCTGATTAGAGAAGAAAATGAAACTCAACTTCCCATTTATTATGTGAGCAGATGGTTAAAGGATGCCGAGGTTCAATATCCAGTCATAGATAATTTAGCTTACTGTTTGATACTGACAACACGAAAACTCAGAGCGTACTTTCAAGCACATCCAATAAGAGTATTGACTAAGTTTCCACTCAAACAGTTTTTCAGTAAACCTGAGACTTCAGAGAGGCTAGTAAAATGGTGAATTGAGCATAGCCAATACGACATTGAATTTCAGCCACGAACAATAATTAAAGGGTCAGGCATTAGCAAACTTTATTAATGAATGTACAAACTTCGTTAAGGAACAGTCAGAGAAAGAGAGAGATCAAAAGCCCATATTGAAACTATTTGTGGATAGGGCATCAAACGAGCAGGGAGCTAAAGCAGGATATGTCATAATCACACCATATGGACACCGCCTGCACTATGCAATGAAGCTAGGATTCCTGCAACAAACAACGTAGTTGAATATGAATCGACGGTGGCAGGTTTAACTCCAGCCTTTCAAATCAAGATCTAGTCAATTCAAATCTTCGGCGATTCTCAACTATTGGTAAACTAGATAAAACAAATATATCAAACTTAAGATGCCAAACTATCCCTTTATATTAAGAAGGTGCTAAAAATGCTTACCTTATTTGAAGATTTTTCCATACACCAAGTCATAGTGGGAGATAACTCTCAAGCAGATTCTCTAGCAAAATTGGCCAGTTTAAGGGGATCTCCAAAAACTCGTATCGTACCAGTAAGATATCAAGCAAATCCCAGTATTGAAGAGAAAATGCTTGAACCGGGAAAAGAACTATTGGTTTTAACTAGATCCCAAGCTATGGCACAAGAAAGAGAGGGAAGGAAAATTAAGGAAGATTATGAAGATCCCAATCACCTAAAGGCAGATAACTGTTACCGTAACACTTGGATGACATCTATTGTAGAATATCTTACCAATGGGATATTACCATCTGACAAAATAGAAGCTAGGAGAATTAGATGATAGGCTTCGACCTTTAATATGATGGATGGAATTCTTTATAAGAACGGATATGCCCTTCCTTACTTAAGATGTGTGAGTCCGGAAGATGGGATGAAATTATTAGGGGAAGTGCATGAAGGATTTTGCGAAGACCATTCCAATGGAATAAAGTTGCCTAAGAAAATAATGAGACAAGGTTTCTATTGGCCTCTTATGATAGGTCAAGCTATAGAGTACGTAAAGAAATGTGAAAAGTGCCAGAAATGCTCAAAGATTCCCCATTTACCACCAAGACAATTAACACCGACCTTCAGCCCATGGTCCTTTGATGTTTGGGGAATCGATTTAATCGGACCATTGCCGATTTCCTAAGGAAGAGCAAAATATGCAGTAGTTGCCATTGATTACTTCACTAAGTGGGTGGAAGCAGAGCCACTTTCTAAAATCAATTTTGGGAAAGTACTTAGATTTGTTATTGAAAACATCATTACTAGATTCGGGATCCCTTACAAAATTATATCTGACAATGGAACGCAATTTTAAAGTGAAGAATTTTCTCAATTTTTCCATAAGAATGGAATTATCAAAAGCTTTTCTTCCGTGGCACATCCGAAGGCTAATGGAGCTATTGAAGCAGCAAACAAGACTATTAAGACTATCTTGAAAAACGATTGAATAAAACCAAAGAAAATTGGGTATAAGAATTACCACTTGTACTCTAGGCCTATTGTACATCCACCAAAAATGCAACGGCTCATACCCCTTACTCTTTAACATATGGGTGCGAAGCAATGTTACCAGTCGAAATTGAGGTACCTTCACATCGAAGAATCGCATATGCATTCAATCCAAACCAAGAATTAAAGAAAGAGTCATTGGATTTAATACATGATCTAAGAGATGAAGCGATTATTCGGACCATCAAATATCAAAGAAGAATCTCAAAATACTACAACTCGAAAGTAAAGAAAAGATAATTTCAAGAGGGAGATTTAGTGCATCGAAGAGTGATGTAGCGCAATCTACCAACTCATTTGCTTTAAGTCGCTCGAAGGCCTTACGTCGCTCGTGACCTAGTGAAAGTGATGCCTTAAGTCGTTCACGACCTAATGAAGATCACTCGCGAGTTAACGGGTTAAGCACTAAGGCATTCAAGCAACCTAGCGAGTTAAGCATTCCAGCGCTCATTACTTTAGGTCGCTCCGACCTAATTCTACCAAGCTACGACCTACAGGAATCAACGACCTAACGAGTTAAGTCTTAACTCGCGTGAAGGGTTAGGTCGCTCCGGATATATGCCGCTGTTATTTTAAGTCGCTCAACCATATGGCGCTCAAGTTTTAGGTCGCATGAAGCTTATGTCGCATGGAGCTTGGATTTCTTAAGTCGCATGTATGCTGTTCGTTAAGTCGCATGTATGTTGTTTTCTTAAGTCGCATGTATGCTGTTTGTTAAGTCGCATGTATGATGTAAATATGTCGATTTGTAAGTCGCGTATCATGTAATTCATATATGTTAGGTCGTTAACGACCTTTGTTAGGTCGTAGGTCGTAAGTCGTTGTTTACTGTTAAGTCGTAGGTCGCGTAACCTGTGTTAGGTCGCCAGTCCTGTATGTTGTAACCCTATAAATAGGGATGTTGGGTCATTTGTAAAGAAAGTTGATTTTGAATAAACTTTTGTTTGTGTGCTTTGTGCCACTTTGAAATTGAAAGTTGTGTGTGATCTCCTTTCTCCATTTTCGGTTATTCGAGTGCGCTCGAATCAATGATTTTGAAGCCGATTCACGGAATCTTGTCCGCAAGATCAACGTAGAAGAATCGTGGATCTTTTAACACGGTATCATGCGCGATCAACGTGTTGGAGATAAGCTAGAATCCAGTATCTCGAGAGAACAACGGATTTTGGCATTTGGGTATCTTTAATTCACCGATTCATATTGCTTCATCGAATCGTTTATCGATTTGATTGACACGAATACTTCAATTCATCGTCATGTGTTATATCCGCTGCGTCAGTTTGGTATCGGAGCTAGACTTTGCCAATCATAGCTAAGCCGAGCCTTGGAGCCAAGGAGAAGTGTTGGAGCATGACTTAGCCAATCATAGCTAAGCCGAGCGTATTGGGAGCTGCATTCAGAGTAGAGCCGAGCAAGTGTAGGTTGAAGTAGAGCCGAGTGTTGAAGAATAAAGTTGATCAAGGCCGAGCCTAGTGATTGTGTAATCATGCCTCCGAGAAGAGCTAATCGTCATCAAAATGTTGCAGAGATGTATAGAAGAGAAGATGCTGAGCAAATGGAGCAACGAATTAGTGATAAGTTCAAGGAGAAGTTTGATGAGGGGATTGGTAGATTGGAAAAGCTCATGTTGGATATGAATCAAACCCGAAGAAGAACATCACCAATTTCGAACCAAGGTGGAAACAGGGTTTCGCCGTCGGTGTCGGGTGAAAGGAGAATGTCGCCATAATCTCATCAAGGTAGAAGAGAGTCATCAGTTTCAATGGTGAGAGATCATCATGGGTATAGAGATGAAGAGAGAAGAAGTCATCGGGGATTTGAAGATGAACCATACCGTGATGTTGAAAGACATAGTAGAAGGGACATTCATGGTCGTAGAGAGGTAGATGGTCGAGATTGATATAGAAGTACATCAGATTTTGAGGAAGATGGTGATAGAGGGAGTGTTCATTATCGAGATCATGGCCAAGGACGGAATCGAGATAGAGATTTTGAAGATGATCGTCGATGGGAGTCGGGGATGAAAATGGAGATTCCAGAATTTAAAGGAGGAATGGTTGCGGAAGAATTTTTGGACTGGTTATCTAATGTTGAAGAAATTTTTGAATTTAAGGAAGTTCCCGAGCATCGTAAAGTTAAGTTGATTGCTACTCGTTTGAAAGGAAGAGCTATGGCGTGGTGGCAACAAACTAAACTTACACGGGAAAGAATGGGAAAGTCAAAGATTGAGTCATGGGAGAAGATGAAGAAATTGATGAAGGCTACTTTCTTTCCTTATAATTATCAGTCTCTTATGTATCAGTGCTTACAGAATCTGAGACAAGGGACCAAGTCGGTTAACGATTATGCGGATGAGTTTTATCAACTTATTGCCAGGAATGATATCATGGAGACGGAGGAACAGCTGACAGCTAGATTTGTTGGAGGATTGAGAATGCAAATTCAGGATATGGTGAATATGTTTGACCCTAGATCCATTGCAGAAGCACACCAGAAGGCGTTAGCTTGGGAAAAGCAAGGCAGAAGAGGAGGTGGTGTGTTTACAAATTCCAACAATCAAGTGAAAGGGACTAGTAGCAATACCAACGTTTCCAAAGCTGTTAGTAAACCGGTTGTAAATGAAGTTGCTAAGACCAAGGTCAATAGTAGTATCAAATGCTTTAATTGTCAAGAGTTTGGTCACAAGAGCAATGAATGTCTGAAGCCTAAGAAGCGAGTGATGGTTGATGAGGTTGAGGATGAGGATGCAGAAGCAGAATGTTCTAATTCACTACCGGTTGAGGAAGAAGAATTATTGTCAGGAGATGATGGATATTCATTGATGATGAGGAGAAATTGCTTGACACCAAAGCAGGAGGAGGAGACTAACTGGTTGAGTAACATCTTTCAGTCAACATGCACTATTTTGGGGAGAGTTTGCAAGTTTGTTATTGATGCAGGGAGTTGTGACAACATTATCTCTACAGAAGCTGTAAAGAAGTTGGCATTGAAGACAGAGAAGCATCCAAACCTTACAAGTTAGCATGGTTGAGGAAAGGTGCAGAGGTGAAGGTTAGTCGAAGAGCTTGTGTGAATTTTTCCATCGGACAGAAGTATAAAGATGAAATTTGGTGTGATGTTGTGGACATGGATGTGTGTCATTTGTTGTTGGGGAGACCATGGCAATTTGATAGAGCCGTGCAACATGATGGAAGAACTAACTGCTACAGTTTTATGTTCAATGGCACTAAAATCACTTTAGTTCCTAAAAAGAAACAACAGAAGGAAAGCAAGTTGGAGGAGACTGAAGGACTGGAGACTTTGCTATCTTTGAAGGAGTTTTTTAAAGAAGTAGAAGATAAGCCGGAAGTATTTTTGTTGATTGGACGTGAAAGAAATGAAGTGGTTGAAATTCCTGAAGAAGTGAAGCCAGTGCTGGAAGAATTTGAAGATGTATTTCCTGAAGAGTTGCCAAAGGAGTTACCACCATTGAGGGACATACAACACCAAATTGATCTTGTTCCAGGAGCTGTGTTACCACATAGACCACATTATAGAATGAGTCCAAAGGAGCACGAGGAGTTGATAAGGCAGGTGGAAGAGTTGCTTGAACAAGGGCGTGTGCAGGAAAGTTAAGTCCTTGTGCAGTGCCAGCCTTGTTAGTGCTGAAAAAGGATGGAACGTGGAGGATGTGTACCGATAGTCGGGCACTAAACAAGATTACTGTGAGGTATAGATTTCCAATGCCTAGATTGGATGATTTGTTAGATCAATTGAATGGAGCTACTACATTTTCGAAGATCGATTTGAAGAGTGGTTATCATCAAATTCGAATTCGACCAGGGGATGAATGGAAAACAGCGTTCAAGACACGGGAGGGGTTGTACGAATGGCTGGTTATGCCGTTTGGTCTTTCGAATGCACCTAGTACGTTTATGCGAGTGATGAATCAAATCTTTAGACCATTTATTGGGAAGTTCGTGGTGGTGTATTTTGATGATATACTGATCTACAGTGGAAGCACAGAAGAACACTTGCATCATCTGAGAGAAGTGTTGACGATACCGCGACAGGAACAATTTTATGCTGCAACAAAGAAATGCGTGTTCATGACGCAAAGTGTTTTATTTCTGGGATATATCGTATCCAAGGATGGGATACAGATGGATCAAAGTAAAGTTGAAGCAATCAGAAATTGGCCACAACCCAAAACTATAACTGAAGTCAGAAGTTTTCACGGGTTAGCATCATTCTACCGAAGGTTTATTCCACATTTCAGTAGCGTAATGGCACCTATTACTGATTGCATGAAGGGTAAGCAGTTTGCATGGTCAAAAGAAGCAGGAGTTGCTTTTGAGCGAATCAAGGAACTGTTGACGTCAGCACCAATTCTAGTTTTACCGGATTTCCAGTTGCTATTTGAATTACATACTGATGCATCTAAAGTTGGAATTGGAGGAGTGTTGAGCCAGAGGGGCCGTCCAATTGCTTATTTCAATGAGAAGCTTTCGGGAGCAAAGATGAGATATAATACTTATGATGTGGAATTTTATGCTATTGTGCAAGCTGTGAAGCATTGGAGACATTACTTGTTCCATAAGGAGTTTGTCTTGTATACAGACCATGAGGCGTTGAAGCATTTGCAAGGGCAGGATAAAGTCGCAGCTAGACATGCTTCATGGATCGCATACTTGCAACAGTTTACATTTGTGGTGAAGCCTATGTCGGGAATTACAAACCGTGTGGCAGATGCATTGAGTCGAAGGAATCATTTGTTGACTACAATGAAGGTTGAAGTGATGGGGTTTGATGTGTTGCCAGAATTGTTTGTTGATGATCCTTACTTTGCCAAGGTGGTTGATGAAGTCGAGAAGGGGAAGACGGATGAGTATGTGTTGGTGGATGGTTTTCTATTCAAGGGCAACAGGTTGTGTATACCAGAGAGCAGTCTGCGAATGAAGATTGTGAAAGAATTACATGAAGAGGGTCATGTGGGAAGAGATCGTACATTGCAGTTGATTTCACAATCATATTTTTGGCCTTCTATGAGAAAAGAAGTTGAAAGATTTGTAGAGAGATGTCATATTTGTCAAGTTTCCAAAGGGACAGCGACGAATGCGGGATTGTATATGCCATTACCCGTGCCTACTAGACCATGGGTTGATATCAGCATGGATTTTGTTTTGGGGTTGCCAAGAACTCAGCGAGGGAATGATTCAATATATGTTGTAGTGGACAGGTTTTCGAAAATGGCACATTTCATAGCTTGTAAAAAGACCGCGGATGCAGTCCGTATTGCTCAGTTATTCTTTAAGGAAGTGTATCGACTACATGGGCTACCTGAATCCATTGTTTCTGACCGGGATACGCGATTTCTAATTCATTTTTGGTTGAGTCTGTGGAAGATGGTTGGAACGAAGCTGAATTTTATTAGCGCCTATCATCCACAATCAGATGGGCAAACGGAAGTGGTGAACATATCATTGGGAAACTTGTTAAGATGTCTTGTAAAAGATAATTTGAAGAGTTGGGATATGAAATTATGTCAGGCGGAATTTGCACATAATCATGCTGTTAATCGAAGTACTAGTTTCAGTCCATTTCAAGTTGTATATTCAGCAATTCCGAAGGGACCATTGGATTTGATGACAGTACCTTCTCGGAAAGGAGTTGTTAAACGAGCTTGTGATTTTGTGACCGAGTTGCAGGAATGTCACAGAACTATTCATGAATGATTGCGTGCATCAAATGATAAGTATAAACAACTGGCAGATAAGAAGCGAAGAAGTGTAGACTTCAAAGAAGGTGATTTTGTTTACGCAGTATTAACGAAAGATCGTTTTCCAGTTGGAACTTACAACAAGTTGAAAGCTCGAAAATTTGGTCCAGTGGAAATTTTGAAGAAAATCAATGATAATGTGTATCGGTTGAGGTTGCCGGATCATATTCACACTGCAGACGTTTTCAACGTTAAACATTTGATTCCGTATCATGGGCATCAGCTTGTCGGGGAAGAGGAAGGAGCAAATTCGAGGTCGAATTCTTGTCAACCGGGGGAGGATGATGCAGCGCAATCTACCAACTCATTTGCTTTAAGTCGCTCGAAGGCCTTAAGTCGCTCGCGACCTAGTGAAAGTGATGCCTTAAGTCGTTCACGTCCTAATGAAGATCACTCGCGAGTTAACGGGTTAAGCACTAAGGCATTCAAGCAACCTAGCGAGTTAAGCATTCCAGCGCTCATTACTTTAGGTCGCTCCGACCTAATTCTACCAAGCTACAACCTACAGGAATCAACGACCTAACGAGTTAAGTCTTAACTCGCGTGAAGGGTTAGGTCGCTCCGGATATATGCCGCTGTTATTTTAAGTCGCTCAACCATATGGCGCTCAAGTTTTAGGTCGCATGAAGCTTATGTCGCATGGAGCTTGGATTTCTTAAGTCGCATGTATGCTGTTCGTTAAGTCGCATGTATGTTGTTTTCTTAAGTCGCATGTATGTTGTTTGTTAAGTTGCATGTATGATGTAAATATGTCGATTTGTAAGTCGCGTGTCATGTAATTCGTATATGTTAGGTCGTTAACGACCTTTGTTAGGTCGTAGGTCATAAGTCGTTGTTTACTGTTAAGTCGTAGGTCGCGTAACCTGTGTTAGTTCGCCAGTCCTGTATGTTGTAACCCTATAAATAGGGATGTTGAGTCATTTGTAAAGAAAGTTGATTTTGAATAAACTTTTGTTTGTGTGCTTTGTGCCACTTTGAAATTGGAAGTTGAGTGTGATCTCCTTTCTCCATTTTCGGTTATTCGAGTGCGCTCGAATCAACGATTTTGAAGCCGATTCACGGAATCTTGTGCGCAAGATCAACGTAGAAGAATCGTAGATCTTTTAACACGGTATCGTGCGCGATCAACGTGTTGGAGATAAGCTAGAATATGGTATCTCGAGAGATCAACGGATTTGGGCATTTGGGTATCTTTAATTCACCGATTCATATTGCTTCATCGAATCGTTTATCGATTTGATTGACACGAATACTTCAATTCATCGTCAAGTGTTATATCCACTGCGTCAAAGAGTGATGGAAAAAACAAGAAATCCTGCAGATGGATCGCTAGGACCAAACTTGGAGAGTCACCTAATCGTGTGCAAATTAATTCCTCTTGGAGCTTACAAATTATGTTGACCAGATGGCAATATGGTTCTTAGAACATAGAATTCAAAACATTTGCAACCATATTTTCCCACATTGAACGAATAAAGCACTTCTTTCCTAAGAAAAGTCTACATGATTGGGAGTAGAATTCTCCTTAAACTTGGAAATTAACTTAAACGGTCATAAGCCTTTGTCCGCGCCAAGATGGCCAGGTTAAAGCACCTCCTGGAGGGAGGGCAGAGTAATTCTTTATCCACGCCATGCTATGGCCAGGATAAAGTATCTACAAGCCCTTGATCGCACCATGCTATGGCCAGATCAAGGTGCCCTCCGGAGGGGGGGATGGATTAAGCCCTTGAAAGCACCACACTGTGGCCAGGTTGAGGCACCGACCAACCTTCAGTCCCACCTATAAGGCATGGCTGGAGAACCTTTTGGAGGAAGGACGGAGTAAGCCCATGATCCCGCCACACTATGGCCTAGTCAAGGCACCGAACAAGCCTTTTTTCTCGTTTATATGGCCTAATTGGAGTGCCTCCTGGAGGGAGGTTGGGTAAGTCCTTGGGTCTTGCTTATGGATAAGCTAACCAAACGCATCGGATAACAACAGACTAAGACGTCCAAGCTTGAGATGTGGCACATCGAACAATGACAACGTACAAATCCTGAAAGGTGGTACATATAAAAAAGAATCAAGAATTAGAAGAGGTGACACGAAGCAAAAATTTTTGAGCAATTAAAGCCCAAAAGGTGACACAAAGCAAAGGGCTCAGACATGAATTTACAGCCTCTGGCTAATTTCAGAAGGATGATTTTTGGACTTCACTTATTAATACCTAAATCTGGGTTTCGGGTCTTTTACCATTAATGTCTGGACTTCACTTATTAATACTCGAATCAGGGTTTGAGGTCTTTTATTATTTTTGAGCTTCACTTATTAATGCCCGAATCTCGGTTTCATGACTGTTGTTATTGAGACCTTTATTATGGACTTCTGGTTTTCTACTAATTTCTAGATCTATCTTACTAATACTCGAATCTGGGTCTTGGGCCTTCTACAATTAACTCTTGGACTACACTTATCAATACCCAAACCTGGGTTTCAGGTTCTATTGTTTCCAGATAA
Organism: Allium fistulosum; assembly: GCA_030737815.1. NCBI lineage: Eukaryota > Viridiplantae > Streptophyta > Magnoliopsida > Asparagales > Amaryllidaceae > Allium > Allium fistulosum. Next base: position 1,181,870,963 of record CM060904.1, on the reverse strand, counting down.
GGGTTTCTGGACTCCTGCTATTTGTTCCCAAAAGAGGATTCCTAGTCCACTATGACCTATTTCCCAATAATGATCCCTGGACTTTTATTATTAAACAATTATTCTTGGTCTTCTGTCAGTTACTTCCAGAAAAGAATCTCTAAACTTCTATTAATGCCAGATTTGAATTTCTGGTCCTCTATTAATTAATTCCATAATTATATTTTGATCTTCTATAACTAGGGTTGGATTTCTAGTCTTCACTCCTCATTACCAAAGTTGAATCTTAGGACTTGTGTTATTATCATAAAAGAATTTCCAGTCTTTAATCGTTTCCAACTATGAATCTCTCATTACTTATAATCTTCAGATGAGGATCTATTAATTTCCATTATTTAGATTTCATGAATTCTATTATCAGAAATTCTTACACTATCTCTAATAATATAAACAAACTACTGAACATATTCTCATAAGAATTTCAAGTTAATGATACAAAAAATGTTGCTTACTTCGTACTTTTTAAAAAATTGATAATGAAGACTATTGAAAATGAAATAATGTAGGAGAATTCTTGGATTTTTGTCCTAAAGAACAAAAACTTCTTTCATACAAGGGGGGCAAATGTTAACCATAAAGCTCACTCCAGAATGTAAGAATAAAAGAAAGCCGGCGAAAGCATTGAAGAAATTTTACAAGAACTAAAAGGAAGGGTTCCGCCATGATCCAAAAGCGGGGTTTCGTAGGCATATAAATAGCTTTCGAAGAGATTGAATTGGTATTATAAGCATTGAATGCTCTTGCAAATATTGAGGAGAGAATGGGCTTCCGAAGGAGTCGAAAGAGGTTAAGGCTATCCTTCCGCTTTTGTTGATCCTTCCGAGACAGTTGGTTCCGCATGTATAAAGGAGTTTCGAATGTGTTAGAAGTACCTTTCGAAGGTAACAGAGAACAAACTTCCACATATGCGCTAAACCTTTCGAAACAATTGGTTTCACCACTGTTTGCCATCCCCAGAAGAACATTTTATCAAGGTAACCCGTTTGAAAGCATAGATTAGCCTTTCAAATCGGTTAAATCCTTCTGCAAGAGTAAAAGAGACTTCACATTGACCAGAAGATAGGGCTTCCTCGTTAATCAACAGGAATACTTTTGAAGGTCACCTTCCGTAAATAAGCTTCCCTAAGTAACCTTTCACTATGATCCTTTCGCCACTAAAAGAAGCTTACTTTTCGAACGCGTCGAAAGGCACCAGAAGTACTTGAAAGCAGTGTTGGTGAGTGTTGGAACAATATCCATTGTTGGAGTATTTTTGAAGGAGGCGAAATGGCTAATCCAAGCATAACACGAGACCGGGATACCCACTCACAACTTTAAAACTAAGGAAGCGAAACGATGAAGGCGAAAGGATAGGTGAGAAAAGTGAAGAGAGAGACCTTTCGACAGTTTGAAAGGATGGAGGCGGAAGGGTCCAACCGGCATCTATAATTACGACCCTAGGGGTCCAAGTTGGAGGAGGAATCTTGGAATTGTTGATTTTTTTTTGCTTCTTGACTAAATCAAATTCTTATAACCCTAAATCAAATTTGGAAAAAACTCTACTACTTGTAAACCATTCTCAAGAAATGATAATGAGAATATGCATGGATCTAAATTGATTTAAAATATAAGGATAATCATGTCGGCCATTAGCTCGTATAATGACTAATTGCACATGATATACACTTATCTTCTTAACCCTTATCTGACATATGCAATGCTATGGGGTTTACTTAGATATCTTGATTTTGAAGTACATTATCATCACGTCCAAAGCCCATGCGATACTCAAGTGACGTGATGATGATTCAATATTATCAAGTCGATTGGACTTGTATCCTTTATCCAATATAAGATTCCATAGCATATTGAATCCATTTTTATTCAATATATGCTGTGATCCTGACCTTCGTAGGCATAAAGACCCTCTCGACTCATTCGAAAGGGGTTTCGAAGGGATTCACTATATAATCGTTAAAGTCATACCCTTTGGGAGGACTCCTTCGAATGGTGTTTAAATACTTCGGAACATATCATAGCTTTCGAAGGAGCTCTCTTCATGACAACAGAATCAATACCTTTGTTAATGTTCCCCTTCGAAGGCATAAAGACCCTTTCGACTCATTCGAAAGGGGTTTCGAAAGGATCGTTTACTTCTTAAACTTTGCTTTGAGGTGTTAACAATATTTCTTGTTAACATTATTAATTTAAATAACATTATTAATATAATTATTAATTTAAATAACATTATTAATTTAAATCAAATTATAATTTTAGATAACATACTCAATTTTATTATTCATTTAAATAACATTATTAATTTTATTATTACATTCAATAACATTAATAATTTTATTATTAATTTAAATAGCATTATTGATTTTACTATTAATTTCAATAACATAATTAATTTTATCATTACTTATAACATTATTAATTTTATTATTAAATTCATAACATTGTAAATTTTATTATAAAATAATGGAATTCACAATTAATTTCAAAGCTATATAAACTAAGGATTTGTACGCTTCTTTTTAATAGTTGGTCTTCCTACTTTCCATTACAAACGCAATGATATATACGTTTCGTAAATCATCTTAAATCAAACGATCAATAAAATTTTAATAGCACCTCCACTTATTTCCCGTACCATAAGCAAAAAAGCATACACGGGGAACACAAAGAAGTGCCGTTGAAATTTTGTTAATCGTTCGATCTGAAATATTGATTTACAAAACATAAATATCATTATGTTTTTAACTTGTCCAATACCTAGACAAATCCAATAAATAACATATTAGATGAATATTATTTTCATTTTTTTCAGAATAATATCTATATAATGATCGTATATGGTGCTTGTCAAACGGGGCTGAATTAAACATCTTACGGTTTTCATTAATAATACCATGCCAATAACAATGACTTTATCGAATAATTTCATAACAGTGCCAACGATCAAATTGTATACAAACAATCATACTAAAGAATCTATACCAGCTACCATTTGCCAACGAATTTATGAAACGCATCTATATCAAATCATAGCATTGAACAAAAATTGAATAAGGGCATTTAATCATACCGATGGAGTTGAGGTGCTTATGGCGATGTTGCTTGCAGGGTGCCTTCGGTGTCGGGATGATTGTAGATGTAGCAAGGGGAGGGTGTGCTTGCAGATGCAGACGTAGCAAAGGGAGGCTTCAATATTGGGGCCTTGTGTGGTGTGATAGTGCAGGGAGGCAAGGTGCGATGGGGCTTCGACGCTACAAGCTGGGTAGGGGGAGGAGTGGGGGGCTTCGATGCTTCGAGGTGGGGGGTAGACATTTTTGTGAATAGGGAATGAGGAGACAATTCCGAGGAGATATATTGGGGAGCAATGTCATACTAACATCGCATCGACACCTTCTAAAGGGCGATGATGTGGCGTCGGTAAATTTCCTTAGTTAGTAAGTTACCAATTCCCTTCCGATGTCGCACCAACACCAAAAATAAAGCATCGGCGTGGTGTTGGTATGATTGGGTAAGTATTTCCACGATTTTCTAGTAGAGTCTGTGTGTATAGTTTTGATAAACCAAAATTTTAATTTTAATTTAAAAGATAAACTTAGTGTAGCAGATTATTTTCTATAAGCATATGGATCGAAATTTCTTCTTCCTCCTTCCTCGTTCTCCCCCACCGTTAGTTCTCCCCTCTTCTCATGCTCCTTAACCCTTTCCTTCCTTCCCTACTCCATTAAACCACTATTAGTGATCAAACTATGGGTGGGGTAACCATAGCACCATCAACATAATAGCAATAAATCTTACGCATGATGCTATCAAGTTTTTTTTTGAATAAAGGCGTTTCAATCAAGGTTCAAGATTCTGACTTTCGATTCTGTTTCATTCACTTAATATTTTTTTAGATTTCAGTTTCATTTTAGAAATTTCAAGAGTTCCATAAGTTCTGGTTTCTGATTTTGTTACATTTTTAGTATTTTAAATATATAAGTACATTTTCGAACCACAAATAAAATAGCTTGTGTTGATTATGCTGGTTTAACAAAAAAACGAAGTTTGCTTAAAAACAATCCTAATGAAACTCATAATGGAAAACCAATGTTCTCATTTATAAAAAAGAAGTTAGTCAAAATCAAAATAACATACTAACCCAAAGCTGATCAATGTGATTTAATCAATTGTTATGCTAAATAAACCCTAATCGACAACCTAAGTAGTTAATATCACTAACAGATACGTATTGGTCAAGTACCGATATGAGATATTTTAAAATATCATGGTAATATTTGTGACGACCCACCTTTTTGGATGGTTTAAATCGACGATAAATAACACATGTCTAACTCAGACCATTCAAAAGGATAGATTATCAATGGGATTTAATAAGAAAATAATAGAAAAGAAGAAAAACAAAATATAGAATCTCGCAGCGGAATGACAAAATATAATAATCAAATAAACAGTTCATGAAGCTGTTTTACAATATACATTTGATTACACAATTTTTTTACAACATAATCAGATTACAAACAATAACATACCAATGATGATGCAGCGGAATAATACTAATAATATAATTCATCCTCCAAAAATAATATCTTCAAACACTTAAATGCCCAGGGTGACCCGAGCGTAATGAAAAGGCAAAACACTCGAGTCAGAACTAAAAGTTCTTATGTAAGTAAAATCAACAACAAGTAGATATGAGTGTAATAGCTTCAGAGATGTTTACGGGATTTTATATCTCATATCTAGTGTATAACGTGCGTGCAATAACTTAAGAGATGTTACAGGATTATCCATCTCCCGAGGATCCGTTAAACTATATATATATATATAGCAAGGTAAGCTATATATGTAATGTCTATCAATAAAATAAATATTAAAATAGCGTTAACGCTTTACACTAACCCCCCTTAACACATTTTTAAGTAGGTAGTTTATGCAAGTCCTATAACACAACCAATAACATCGGTAGCCAGTGAGTCCCCTATAGGTATCATACTAAAACAAAATCATAGTGGGCGTGTGTAAGGACAAAAGTATGACAAGGCACATGAGGCAATGCCTAAGGTTGGATACTACCAGTTCGGGTCGCAGGGCTGGTGGTAACGCATCGTAGCCATGACCGCCCACCAGGTCCAGCACCTCCAAAATCAAATCAAGGTGCACCAATCAAGCCAACATCAATATAGTAATACGAAGGAGTGTGTCTGCTGGGGGTAGCTAGCACACTTGGCCCTGACAAGCTATCCTGTTTTAGTCATTTCAAATTGGCACAAGTGTCGGAGTCATCCATCAACGTTCTCTTTCTTCAAATCCAGCAAACGTTCACTGAATCCAACCACTTCATTATGGATCATCCACCATGTACACAGTTGTTAAAGTGGTTCCAATATTGATAGAGAGTATGCCAATAAGAGGCCCCGATCTCTTTAACAACCAAACGTCATTTTTCACACCGGTTGGTTCTTTTACATTTCGAAACCGATTCATATTTGATATCAAAATATCATATTCAATTCAAAATACCCTTCATTTTAAAATCATCTATTTACTTCATATGTCATTCCCACTTGAAAATATCATTTCAAATTCCAAGTTAGGTTATAACCTCATTTAACCACATTCGCATTTAAATCAACGATTTAAATATAAACATTCCAACTTTTCATAGTTTGAAATTTTAGAAAATAGTTTGAATAGTTATAAATAGCTTAAAATAGTTTAAATAGTTTAGAGATTTATAACAGTTTAATATAAAATAGTTTGAATATTGAAAATGGTTTATATAGTAAAATAGTTTGGAAAAATCAAAATTATTTGAGTATTAAAAAAATGATTTTAAACAGTTTATATTAAAATAATTTATTTTGAAAATAATATCAAATCAAACTGTTTCTTTCCATTTCAACAAATCCGGACCCATGTCCAAATTTCAAATCAACAAAACACAATTTCCAATCTTTTAATTCAATTGACTCAATTTCAATTTAGTTTCAGATCAACTTGATTTCAATTTCAATTCAAATTAACTTCAATTTTTGAAACATTCATTTTTAACTTCAAATTCGATTCAACAATTCAATTCAATGATTATAATTCCAATTCAATTCTTATTTTAAACCATTTTAATTCATATCGATTTCAAGTCCAATTTCAATTTACTAATTTAAAACACTTAAATCAAATTAAACCTCATTGTTCAATTTAAGGTTCTAATCTTTAAAATAATTCCATATCCAAAATTTAAGCCATATTGATTATACTTCACATTTCAATTTTTAATTCTTTTGGAACAATTTCCCTTTAACCAATTTCAGTTTCAACGTTCCAAAGCTTGAATTAGAAAATAATTCAATTCATATAAATCCATAATTTATTTCCTTTAAAACAATGTAATTTAATCAAAATCCAAATTCAAGATTTTAAAACTATTTAATTTAACCAATCCGGTGTCCGTATATAATTTTCTACCCTATGGCCAAGTGATCATTTATATCAATTTAATTACATGGATGGATATATATCATTTCAATCCAAATCAAGGTGTCATAGGTATATATCATTTCAACCTATTTCTTAGTTCATTTCCAATGGTCCAAATAATAATATAAATGATGGCAATAAATAAATAGGTAATAACATGAATAAGTCAAATAAATAAACAACCATACATCCATCATCAATTAATAGGCATACAATAATAATTAACATCCAAATCAACCAATATACCACAACAGTTACTAATTATTAATTGTCGTTATTTAACTAGCATATAAATTCAATATTAATTTAAATGTCGGTTTAAATCAATAAAAAAATTCAATTTCAATTATAATGTCAATTTAAACTACCAAATAACAACCAATAAAATTCTTATCACCTCGTAAATTTAATTCAACTAACATAGGAAAACTTAGTATTGCGTGAGTGGGTTAAATCACTTACCTTTGATTTAAAGCCCATTAAAAATCCAATAAAAGCCCAAAATTTCAACAGTCTCCAAAATAAACCAAACCAGTTTAATGTTGTTTGGAATTTTGACACGAACTCAATAGAAGAAACTGCGTGCGAATCCGAGTTCGTATGCAAAAGTTATTAATGTTATAGTTTGAAATTTAATTTTTAAATTAAAATACACACGAGGGAAAAATGGTAAATACACTAACCTCTCCAAACCCTCACGATCAATGACAGAACCTAACCACAATGTCCAGCCGCCACGTACTTTGTCCAAACGCCACTGCCATGCTCACCTTCGCCAAGATCTGACCACACCATCGCGATCCCCTGACCAAGCCACTTCCACCATGACCATGCGGCGCCTTCCACGGTCGTCAGTGATGCTCCGCCACCCTCAATCATGATTTTTGGCAAATCTCGGTGTCCTCGAGATGATCGGAGACCATGGATCATCTCCGCTAGGCCTCCTCTACACTGCAGCGCTTCCCGATCGTCGATTGGATGAAGATCCATCGTTGAAATCAAACCCTAGAATGAACGGCCGAGGATGGTTCGCCACTTTCTGGACAAACGGAGCCTCAAATCGAAAAAGAAATTTCAGACGCTGATTCCATTCGTCGAGAGCTTCGCGATGATATATTATATGATAGGGTTTGAGCAGTTTGAATTTTTGGAGTTTGATTTGAAATCAGTAATTATTATTTTGGCTAATATTCATTAAGAAGGAACGGATAAGAACTGAATTGTACGTACAGAAAATAGAATAGTAAGCTGCTAGGGTTTATAACAGTATATATATAGACAAAGATGGATAGGAATGGATGGAAAAGATCTATTGGTCCCACGCGATAACAAAGGCCCGGAAAGCACGTTTCGTTCCCGAAATGAAAGTAGGTCATCCTATATATCGAAATATAGGTTTTCAATATTTCTAAACTCAATGGTAGTAATTTCAAACCTTAATTCTATTGTATATAGAAGTTAGCTTTGAAAATCAAATTATATTCATTTAAATTCCATTAATTGATTTCTACGCGTTTCGAGCTCGCACGGTCAAACGATAAGTCTGATCGCTACGACACTTAAAATCCTCTAATAATTCACTATTACGGATCTGATGAAACTGGTTTCATCGAAATCTAAGACAGTGCCAAAAAAGATTAATTTTACTCGTTAATTAAACAATCTATTTAAATCAATTTAATTACTTTTAAATTCAAATTTAAAAGTTAACAATTTTCATCATTATTAATTACACAGAAATTTAAAGATCTTTTGAAATTCAATTTTTCCATGTAAATTTCAAGATTTAAACATTACATTAATTCCAACATTAAATTACAATAGTAATAAAATCCTCGTTTATTATAATTTAAATGCCAACATATTCTTTTATTTTTTATTTACATTTCCTTTATATTAAATCAACAGTTCCTTGTGTAATTCATTTATTAGCATAAGTTTTCAATTATTACATTCATATTCTACAATTATCATATTTTCACATATTACTGAAATATTACAATTACATTCAATTTTCCATTGACTGCCAAATTAATTTCGAAATGGATTAAATAATGAGATGAGGAATAAAACAATTGTTACATTTAAGTAATTTAAACACATTTCAAAATTTATTGTTTACAAACAAAGGTTACTAAATCTACGTACTAACTAATTGATTTCATATTCCATATCAAAACCAATTCCAATTAAATAACATATAATTTCACCATTTAATACAATAATTATTTTAATACTTACTAACCTTTAATATTGCAATTGATTGAAATTACATTAAAACGGTTGTCAATTACATTCAATCAATATTATTAAATTATACTCTAATAAATTCTTCCTTTATAATCATAAATTTTAATTTCCCACAATATTAAATTCCAAAAATCTTATTTAATTTAATATTTTTAATTATAAAAAATACGGGTCGTTACAATCTCCACTACACAAAACTTTTCGTCCCCAAAAAGGAACAAGAAGGAATCAAGAAGTTTGATATATTTTATTCAAATATTTAATTTATAAACACGGTAAACTTACATATTTAAGTTTAATATAAATTTGAAAACAACTCAACTTCCACAAAATTTTCTAAGTCCTAAATTTACGAAAACTTTTGGCAGCATCTCCTTTGCTCGGCTAGGTCCGAAAAAATAACAGTATCAATAATTACATTATATATATCATATTTCAATAATAAAACATCCCAAACCATGGGAAAACAATAAAATATCATTACAAAAACATAATCCGAAAACGTACCTGTTTGTCGGGCAAACAAAACTTTATTTATGAAACCAAAAGCAACTGCTATTGCTTTCATAAACCTGTATTTCACTTATATAATCTAAAAGAGTTAAAATTATGTAAAAAGAACAATATATTAGTGGTTTCAATTAATAGCACAAACAACATACAATATAAAATAAATATATGCAAACAAAAGCAGTACAACCATCATATACAACCAAAGAATTCATCATACATCCATAGCAACCAAAACTAATGGTTTGTCCAGGTTCAAAAACTTTTCATCGTACAAGGGTGATAAATAAACTACTAAGTGTACCTTACACTAACAGCCTTAGATAATTACCTAATAGGTTATTCATACAACCTTGCACAATTTGAAGTATCACTTTCCAAACTTCCCATAAGCCAAACAACATAGAATTTTAAATATTACTTAAATTTATTCTAATTGTTTCTTTTTTTCATCATTTACTTTTCATTTATTTTAATTCTCATTTATTCACACAAGATCATCTTTTATTAATTTACATTTATTTACTTACATAGATTATTTTCCATTCAATTTTTGAAATAATCAATGAATAAATTCCTAAGGTATTACATAAGTTTCTTGTAGTTTAATTCATATTTATTTATTTATATAACTTGATTTCCATTTAATATTAATATTCATTAATAAACATTTCATATTTAAGTTTCTTTATTCTTTTTAATTCACATTTATTCCTCCATATATGGTGTCATTTAATATTAATTTTATTTGTGAATTATTTCAACATTTTCTTAGGTTTATGATCATTTACTTAAATAGTATTCACTTTTTACTATTCAATTTAATTATTAAGCATTTCAAAGCATTAACTTAAGTTTATAATATTTCTTGTACATCTTTATTTTTTTCTTATAAATGTTTATTTAAACATAATCTCATTTTTGGATATTCCATTATCTTTTTATTTACAAGTTATACAAAACTTCAATTTCTTTATATATCCATTAAACAATTACCTCTTAATTTAGATTTCAATTTGGAAGTTTTCAACTTATTAAAATAGTCAAAGTGTAACACCCCACATTTTTATATAATTAAATAAAGTCAATTGAATTAACATAATTGCAAAACAGAATATAAATGTCAAATATATGCATTTAAGAATTAAGAGGTTACATAGATTTATGCAAGCAATGAGTATGTGATTAATTGACGCATCAATCAATTAAAAGGGGAATTAATTAAGTGACATAGAGGCGTTAATTAGTCATATAATATGTCACTTTTATAACATTAATTAAGGGATCTTCTAATAAAGGGAAATGTATGTGGGGAATAAATTAAATGATAACATACATATATTAATTTATAATTGATGCAACCAATTAATTAAGAAATTAATTAAAGACATTAGGTAAGCGTTAATTAATAAAAGAGGGAAACTTATATGTCGATTAATTGGGTAATGAATTGGCGGTTTAAATATATACAACTAATAAATATGTGATTGAGTGATGCATAGGAATTAATTTGGATATCGATTAAAATGGGAAAATGTGTCAATTAATTAATTGGCAATCAGTTGAGCGTTTTAAAAAGGGTGTCAATTAATCAAAGAACATGCCTTTGTTACAATAGCTAATAATGTAAATTAATTAGCTAGAAGAAAATGTCAGTTATAGGATTATTTGTTTCTAAGTTAAAAAAAGAATTAGAATGCGTATAAAAATCAAACGGGGTAATTAAGTTTATGATAAAGGTAAGTTAATAAGAATAAATTAAAAAGTATAACTTTTATATACAATCAATTAATAGAGGTATTAATTGACATGTTCAAATAGGTAAGAAATTATAACGTATAAGAATCAATTAATATTGGATATACATACATACATACATACATACATACATACATACATACATACATACATACATACATACATACATACATACATACATACATACATATATGTGTGTTTGTGTGTGTGATCTAATTAATTGGGTAATTAATGGGAGAATCTTATTTAGAAGGAATAAATGAATAACACCGAAGAATTATACGTTATAAGCTAACGTAAACAAATCAATAAATGATGGTGGGGATTGTTTTTAGGGTTAATCGGATGGTTCATAGTTGTTCACTACACCTATAAATTGAACGTAATTTAACCCTAGCCCACACTATTTTCTCTGAATCAGCTGTTGTCATTTACAGCAAACTCTCTTCTCTTCTCCCTCTTCCTTTCTCCTCTATCAATCAAATCTTTCCCCAAACAAAAAATAAAATTAAGCAAGGATATACATACAAGAAAATTAGATAATTGCACAAACAAATCAGGGAATTTACAGCGAATTAAAAAGGGGGAAAAGCGAAGAAAAGCATAGCAAATTAAAATGGATAGAGATTGAAGCTAAGGACGACATGTGAGTGGATTTAATCATATTCTTTTATGTTTATAAAATATATTATCGTTGAGTTTTCGTTAGATAATTTATTCCAGTAATTAATTCTATTAGTTATGCAAACACTGTAAATTTTATTTATATTTAATTAGGCTTGACAGTTAGAAAAGGCGTATGCCTAAAAGTAAGAAATTTACAGTTATTTACATCTATTTTAAAAGTCATAATTTAGCCTTAATACTGGTTCCTTATATTCCCTTTTTATGCGAATAATATAGTTAGAAAGAGAATTCGCGGTTATGGATTAAAATACTAGATTTTAAAGAAGTAGATGTAAAATAAGAAAATTGAAAAATTGGAATAAAATTAGAAAAGTGAAATTCTGCAATAAATTATGCTGAACGGAAACAATAAATTTATTTGATAATTTAATTTGGGGAGTAAGTAATAAATTAATTGGTTGGTTTAGAAACTAGAATACATTTCTATAATTAAATAATTAAAAGATAAAGATAAACGTAACTGCAAGAATAAAAAGAAAGAAAAAGGGAACTAGTGTAAAATAAAGGGACTATTGTATTTTACACTAGCCCAAAATTATAAAAGAAATATCTTGCAGTTACGAATTATTGTTTATCGTATTATTTAGTATTAAATTATGGAAATAGATTTTAGTATAGCTTTCATAACCAACCAAATAAAATAGAATTACTTCCTAGAATAAAAGAAAATAAAGTAGCGTATGAAATGAATCAAATAAATTATTAGATAAGAAATTAAGGCTATGAACAATAAACGAACCAAGGTCTGCATTTACCACGCAGACTATATAAAAAGATAGTTATTATGATAATTTAATTATATAATAAAAGAGAATTAAAAAGAATTCTATATCATAATAAAAGAAGACAGACTAGAACAGAAAAGAAACACTTGTAATATATATAGATTTTAAAAGGAATAATAATAACAATTACAAGTATAATTATAACATAAGTTATGATTAAGTAAAAGAATAGAAAGGCTTATTTGGGAACTTAGAATAAATAAGCAATGATAGCAAAGATAAATAGTACTTATTTTAGATTCCTATTATATTAATAAGCAAATATAACAAAAGATGCTTATTTAATAAGCTTTAAGACTTAAATTAAGTTAATAAGCAAGAAGTGGCAATACCAATAGCGTTCCCAATTAGATCAATGGTGGTCTCACAATAGCCAGAAGCGAGACGAGGATAAGAATATGCTAATTAGGGTAAATAAGTAGCCAACAAAATAAGAAAAGTAAACTAAACGCAAATTAAAAGATTAGACTTAGGGTCTAATAAAATAATTGAGATGCGTTTGGAGCAGCCCAAAGGATGAAGTTCCTAACGAAGCAGTTCATCACGGATTTCGGAAATGGAGAAGCACGTCCAACTTAGTATTTTTGGGCTTCAAGGAAGTACGAGACTTTAACGGGACGTGAGGATACTCTAGGATGTCCCTCTGGGTAGGCCTAACGAAGCTGCACCCCCGGAGGCAGGTCTGTAGGTGTTCCATCAAGAGAGTATGCCTTGACTGCATTTGCATTGTAGGCCTAACGAAGCAGACCTTTGTAGGCAGTCAGAAGGGCTTGGTGTTCGGAGTAGGGTATTCGTATGTCCAGTACTTGCAAGTAAGTTTAAGGATAGTCGCATGCGGATATCGACCAGCATCAAGACCAAGAGCGATTTGGGAAAGACTAGAGTTAAACCAACAGGCTAATGATTCTTTCACTATCGAGACATTGGATGGGGGGCACCGCCAATTGGATGTTAGATTGTTTGCAGCAGGGCACGACCACTTAACTCTTTAGAGATCTTTCGATTTAGTTGAAGGGTGGCTGCGTAGGGCCATAGCCACGACGAGAAAAGAGATAGACCAACTAGAATATCTGTATTGTAGGCCTAACGAAGCAGTCCTTTACAGGTATAGAAAATCCCCGACTGAATTCCGTACAAGGTAGACCTTGTTGGCGAGATTCAGATAGTAGACAGAACAATTATGTAGTCCTCAATGTACGCACTGGGTGGTACATTGTGGATGTCCGAGCACTGGCATAGACTAGTGCGGATGCGATTTACGTTTTCATAGTAAGTAGAGGAGCATCTGTATTGTAGGCCTTACGAAGCAGTCCTTTACAGATGTAGCTACGGAACGCTCGCGGAGCAAGATGATGGAGTATCTGTATTGTAGGCCTTACGAAGCAGTCCTTTACAGATATAGCTATGGAGCAAGACGATGGAGCCCTTTTCGAGGAGGATACGGAAGGTACCATAGGTGGTACTTAGGACCAATATGGTCATTGGGCATATAGCTACATATATGTATACATTAGTTATTAGGTTTTAATCTACTATGGAGTAGATGGGCACGGTTCACGAATAGAGGCGAGAGTATTGTAAACATAATAAACCTAATATAACAGTAAATGGAAATAAAACAGTATATGTAGAATTAAGCTTAGAAGTGTATAATTTATCCATTCACCAGAACTTTAGTTCTAACCCCCTCCTCATAACACCCTACAGGTTTAGTGGATGGCAGAGACTTGAAAGGGAGTGCGGATTAAGGATCTTAAGGCTAATTTAACACTAAAGGGGGGGTGAATAGTGTTTAATGGATTCTAAGACTTATATGGACTAATTTAAAAATTATGATATAAACAAATGCAGAACTTAATCATAGATCAATCACAGAATCAAACATAGATGCAAAAAGTAAATAAAGAGCAGTAAAAGGAAAGAACACGCCGGATTTTATACTGGTTCGGAGTTACCCTACGTCCAGTCCTACACCAAGGCAAACACCTCGTACAGATTTTTATTATACCAATGTCGAGATTACAATCCTCAAATTCTAATGGACTTGAGGTACCCTCCTGTCTTCGAGTCTGTGGCAAACTCTCTTGATTTACGGGATACAAGATCACCCAATTGATTTCCAGGCACAACCACACCTTATAAAGAGACTCGATAAACTTTTGATTACAAATTGATCCTATAACTCTGAATAGCACTTTGATCTTCGAGAGAGGGCAGAGAATCAAACAAGAATGAGATTCTAATTTGATTCACTTGAGAATTCGGTAGAATTTCGGCACGATCTTAAAAATATGAAAATTTTAGAATATGGTTTTGTGCAGAAGGAGTGAAGAAAATAAGAAAATAGTTAGTTAAAAAATTCGTTTCTGAAGGCTATTTATAGATCAGTAACGGTCATAACCATTCATGAAGAGATTTAAACGAATAGACACTACTTTTGAAAATTGAAACTTTTGAATTTAACGGCCACCATGACAACATGAGGTATCCCATGATGTCGACATCCCTTAGTTAAAAACAATGTAAAATTTGTTTTGAAAATGGTATTGAAAGGAAAACAAGATGAAATGATTCTAGAGTAAAATAAACTAATTTTCCTATGATTTAACATAAAGAAGAGTAGAAAAATACATTTTTAGAATGTATATATAAATTTGATTTTAAATCTCAAGTATATATATATATATATATTATAAAAGAATTTTTAAAAATCAGAAGATAGTTTAAAAACAAACGAAGTTTAAAACAAGAGTTTATTTAAAAACAAAAACAAAGAATATTTTAAGGCTAAAACATCTTTTTGAAAATCATTTGAAAAGATAATTTTTAAAGCTAAAACATTTTTTTATTAAAAACAGTTTTGAAAATCATTTTAAAAAACCATTTTGAAGTAGTTTTGCAAGCTTCTTCCTACATAATATTTCATTACATCAGGACTCGAGAACTTGTACAAAACCAGGATGTTCGTGGGTTTGTAAGCCACTTGTCGTAGGTTTGTAAGCTACTTGTCGTGGGTTTGTAAGCCACTAAGAAAGTAGAAATGGGTTCTATCTCAAATGAAATTTTGAATGAAGATTTCCATGCTATTATGAAGTTTTAACAAAACTAGACTCTTGTCTTGAAATCTTGATCTTGATACTTATGAGTCTTCAAACTTGATTTCTTCATTCTTAATCTTTATACTGTATAGTCTTCAATAATCAGTACCTGCCTTATATATATCCTGCATAATAACATTCATATATATCTAGATAATAGTGTTAGTATATAAGTTATAATAAAATAAGTTACAAAGGTTGTTGTCATCAAAACCACTATCTCCAGTTCCTAACAAGACTTCCCAGTTGTAGGACACTTGTTTAGAGAGTGTTATTATATTGGTGAGTATTTACATACTATTATATTTTAGTCAATCCCGCTACGAGATAAATTATTGAGCTCTGATATATTTGTCTTTGCCTATTTGCAGGATACCAGATACCCAACTCGAGCTTCAGTGGGCTTGGTTTTAAGCATTTTTGCGAAAAATCCGGACCACTGGAATTTGGGTTGTTACACAAAGATTCCATTTCATTACAATAACTGAAAATCACTAATTATCAAAAAATTTGAGAACTAAATACCAGGTTTCATTTCAAATCATTTTGAAATAATATATACTTATATCTTTTATATATCAACTCATACTTAATGTATTTAAATCAAAATTTGTTTTTCCAAACAAATGTGTAGCAAAGCTACTTTAGTGGTCTTCCCACTTTGAAACTTGAAAATGAACGTCAATGATGTCGCGATCATCACTAAAATTATTTTCCAACGACAGAAGAGGGGAGTATAGAACTTATTTTCTTAAAAATTCTTTTAAAACATTTCTTTCAAATCTCTTTTGAAAATATTTCTATTTGCAAATGCTTTCAAATAATACTAATATTACCTTTTCCAAAATCTTTGAAAACCAATTTCAAACACCAGAACTTAAGTTCTTAAATTTCCAATTTAAATTCATTTTCTTATAACATACAATAGTCAATAGTCGTAAGAACCTTGACTAACCAAACAATAATCAAACATTATCATTTCCTAACAAACAACACACCAAAATAACTGTATCAATTTATGAAAATTTATTCTTTTAAATACAAAATAATATATTATGTAAAATTATTTCATTTACCTATTTAAAAACAATATTATGTCCGTCTACCCTGTTAAAGTGGTTAGAAACCCCTATTGATGCCATAACATCCTATATACCGACCAAAATTTATAAATACTCAAGAACAAATTAACACAATATGAAACATTTTTATAGCACTAACAAATACGCTCTCTCATCTATATATACACTCAGACTCATTCTAGGGTATTAATAACCCTATCCCTAATAAGTTAACCCCAATAGGCTAAGGTATCTCTAAACCAAAGCTCAGATACCAACTGTTACGACCCACCTTTTTGGATGGTTTAAATCGATGATAAACCACACACATCTAACTTAAACCATTCAAAAGGGTAGATTATCAATGGGATTTAATAAGAAAATAAGAGGAAAGAAGGAAAACAAAATACAAAATCTCGCAGCGGAATGACAAAATATAATAATCAAATAAACAGTTCATGAAGCTGATTTACAATATACATTTGATTACACAATTTTTTGACAACATAATTAGAGTACAAATAACAACATACCAATAATGATGCAGTGGAATAATACTAATAATATAATATACCAAGCTCCATCTTCGTCCTCCAGAAATAATGTCTTCTAACACTGAAATGCTCAGGCTGTCCCGAGCGTAATGAAAAGACAAAACACTCGAGTCAGAACTAAAAGTTCTTCTGTATGTAAAATCAACAACAAGTAGATATGAGTGTAATAGCTTCAGAGTGTTTACGGGATTTTATATCTCCTATCCCGTGTATAACGTGCGTGCAACAACTTAAGAGATGTTATGGGATTTTCCATCTCCTGGGGATCCGTTAAACTATCTATATGTAGTAAGGTATGCTATATATGTAATGTCTATCAATAAAAAAAAATATTACAATAGCGTTAATGCTTTACATTAATCCACCTTAACACATTTTTAAGTAGGTAGTCTATGCAGGTCCTGTAATACAACCAGTAACGTCGGTAGCCAGTGAGTCCCCTATAGGTACCATACTAAAACAAAATCGTAGTGGGTGCGTATAAGGATAAAAGTATGACAAGGCACGTGAGGCAATGCCCAAGGTAGGATACTACCAGTTCAGGTCGTAGGGCTGGTGGTAACGCATCGTAACCATGACCGCCCACCTCATCCAAAACCTCCAAAATCAAATCAAGGTGCACTGATCAAGCCAACATCAACATAGTAATACGAAGGAGTGTGTCCGCTAGGGATAGCTAGCCCACTTGGCCCTGACAAGAGGTCATGTTTTAGTCATTTCAAATCGGCAAAAGTGCCGGGGTCATCCATCATTGTTCTCTTTCTTCAAATCCAGTGAACATTCACCAAATCCAACCACTTCCTTCTAGATCATCCACCACATACACAGTTGTTAAAGTGGTTCCAATATTGACAGAGAGTATGCCAATAAGAGGCCCCGGTCTCTTTAACAAGCAAACGTCATTTTTCACACCGGTGGGTTCTTTTACATTTTGAAATTGATTCATATTTGATATCAAAATATCATATTCAATTCAAAATATCCTTCATTTCAAAATCATCATATTTACTTCATATGTCATTCCCACTTGAAAATATCATTTCAAATTCCAACTTAGGTTATAACCTCATTTAACCACATTCGCATTTAAATCAACGATTTAAATGTAAACATTCCAACTTTGCACAGTTTGAAATTTTAGAAAATGGTTTGAATAGTTATAAACAGTTTAAAGTGGTTTAAATAGTTTAAAGATTTAAAACAATTTAATATAAAATGGTTTGAGTATTGAAAATGGTTTATATAGTAAAATAGTTTTGTAAAATCAAAATAATTTGAGTATTAAAAAAATGATTTTAAGTGGTTTATATTAAAATAATTTATTTTGAAAATAATATCAAATCAAACTGTTTCTTTCCGTTTCAACAAATCTGGACCCATGTCCAAATTTCAAATCAACAAAACTCAATTTCCAATCTTTCAATTCAATTGACTAAATTTCAATTTAGTTTCAAATCAACTTGATTTCAATTTCAATTCGAATTAACTTCAATTTTTCGAAACATTCATTTTTAACTTCAAATTTGATTCAACAATTCAATTCAATGATTTAAAATTCCAATTCAATTCTTATTTTAAACCATTTTAATTCATATCGATTTCAAGTCCAATTTCAATTTACTAATTTAAAACACTTAAATCAAATTAAACCTCATTGTTCAATTTAAGGTTCGAATCTTTAAAATAATTCCATTTCCAAAATTTAAGTCATATCGATTATACTTTACATTTCAATTTTTAATTCTTTAAGACAATTTTCCTTTTAACCAATTTCAGTTTCAACATTCCAAAGCTTGAATTAGAAAATAATTTAATTCATATAAATCCACAATTTATTCCCTTTAAAACAATGTCATTTAATCAAAATCCAAATTCAAGATTTTAAAACCATTTAATTTAACAAATCCGGTGTCCGTATATAATTTTCTATCCTATGGCTAAGTGATCATTTATACCAATTTAATTACATGGGTGGATATATATCATTTCAATCCATATCAAAGTGTTATAGGTATATATCATTTCAACCTATTTCTTAGTTCATTTCCAATGGCCCAAATAATAATATAAATGATGTCAATAAATAAATAGGTAATAACAGGAATAAGTCAAATAAATAAAAAACTATACATCCATCATCAATCAATATGCATAAATAACAATTAACATCCAAATCAACCAATATACCACAACAGTTATAGATTATCAATTGTCGGTATTTAACTAGAAATCAAATTCAATATTAATTTAAATGTCAATTTAATCCAATAAAAAAATTCAATTTCAACTAAAATGTCAATTTAAACTACCAAACAGCAACCAATAAAATTATTATCATCTCATAAATTTAATTCAACTAACATAAGAAGATTTAGTATTGTGTGAGTGGGTTAAATCACTCACTTTGATTTAAAGCCCTTTAAAAATCTAATAAAACCCCAAAATTTCAACAGTCTCCAAAATCAACCAAACTAGTTTTATGTTGTCCGGAATTTTGATACGAACCCAACGGAAGAAACCGCGTGCGAATCCGAGTTCGTATGCAAAAGTTATTGATGTTAGCATTTGAAATTTAAATTTTAAATTAAAATACACATGAAGGAAAAATGGTAAATACACTAACCTCTCCAAACCCTCACGATCAACGACAGAACCCAACCACAACGTCCAGCCACCACGTACATCTTCCAAATGCCGCCGCCATGCTCGTCTTCACCAAGATCTGACCACACCATCATGATCCCCTGACCGAGCCGCTTCCACTATGACCACGTGGCGCCTTCCGCAGTCGCCAGGGGTGCTCCGCCGCTACCGCCTTCAAGCACGATTTTCGGCGAATCTCGGTGTCCTTGAGATGATCGGAGACCATGGACCATCTCTGCTTGGCCTCCTTTACACTACAGCGCTTCCCGATCGTCGATTGGATGAAGATCCATCGTTGAAATCAAACCCTAAAATGAACGGCCGAGGATGATTCGCCAATTTATGGTCAAACGGAACCTCCAATTGAAAAACGAATTTCAAACACTGATTCCATTCGTCAAGAGCTTCCGATGATAGATTAGATGATAGGGTTTAAGCAGTTTGAATTTTTGGAGTTTGATTTGAAATCAGTAATTAGGATTTTGGCTAATCTCCATTGAGAAGGAACGGATAAGAACTGAATTGTACGTACAGAAAATAGAATAGAAAGCTACTAGGGTTTATAACAGCATATCTATAGACAAAGACAGATAGGAATGGTTGGAATAGATCGATTGGGCCTACGCGATAACAAAGGCCCGAAAAGCCCGTTTCGTTCTCGAAATGAAAGTAATCATCCTATATATCGAAATATAGGTTTTCAATATTTTTAAACTCAATGAGACTAATTTCAAACCCTAATTCTATTGTATATAGAAGTTAGCTTTTAAAATCAAATTATATTCATTTAAATTCCATTAACTAATTTCTACGCGTTTCGAGTTCACACGATCAGACGATTAGTCCGATCGCTACGAAATTTGAAATCCTATAATAATTCACTATTATGGATCCGATGAAACTAGTTTCGTCGAAATCCGAGACAGTAATAAAAAGACTAATTTTACAGTTAATTAAACAATCTATTTAAAATCAATTTAATCACTTTTAAATTCAAATTTAAAAGTTAATAATTTTCATCATTCTTGATTACATAGAAATTTAATGATCTTTTGAAATTCAATTTTTCCATGTAAATTTCAAGATTTAAACATTACATTAATTCCAACATTAAATTACAATAGTAATAAATCCTCGTTTATTATAACTTAAATGCCAACATATTCTTTTTTTTAATTTACAAAATGTTAACCCAAAAAATGGATCAACACCCTAGTTTGAGTTTGAAAGCACCAGCCCTGTTCTGACAGAGCAATATTACAGATCAAAGATACAGAAAAAGAATGGTAAAAGAAAGAAGGCAGAGAATTTTTGTAGTAGTTCGATAATTAATGAAGCCTTCGTCCACTTTATAGTTTTATTATGACTGATTGATGTTACAAGTAGTATTTGATTACAAGGCTTTGATTATCCTTTGGTAGATTGAATCCCCAGAGTTGGAATCCACTAGAGAATCGCAGTGAATTCCTTTAGAGATTGTTGTAAGGGAGGAAGAGAGTGAAGAATGTTTCCAACAGATCTTCACCAACCAGTCCGTAGAAGATCCCATTTATGCTGCAGGTAGGATGGTATTTATAGGGATCAGAGAGCTTCTGGGCCAAGCCACTTCGTCAACTGCTTGCAGGTAGGTACAGAACGACCTAGGAAGGTTTAGCTCGCAATCCGAGCCAAAACCATGGGTCGCTAGCGATCCATAGAGTTGGTTTGCTCGTGAGCTAATTACTTAGTTGTTGTCATCTCATACTCCAATATGCAAGGTCGCAAGGAATTTGACTTCATATGAATCGCTAGTGATCCATCGTGTATGGATCGCTAGCTATCCATACACTTAGAATTTTTTATGCTTCTGTCTCCAAGGCTCCTTATCCCTACCTCGCTCATCGAACCAACATGTTAGCATGGGTCGCTAGCGATCCACAGATATGGGTCATTAGCGATCCAAGCACTTTGATTTTTTCTGAGGTTCCAAGCTTGGATTGCTTTTATATGGCCTTGCGTTGATGTCGTTCGTGTAGTCTTGTTGCCCGTTGTTCCGTTTTGATGACAATTTACTAGTTGTTTGCACTCAATTGCTGATTGGAATGAACTGATGCTGGTTTCTTGGTTTAGTTGAATTTTGTTGTTGCCTTAGTAATATGGCTTGGCTCTCATACACTCCTTGCCTTAGCCTTTCTGGTTAAGTTCTAAGCCATTCTGATGTCACGGAATTATTTTGTTTCCTGCTAGATCCTGCTGGGTTAAAAACCTGGATAACACATTTCCTTTATATTAAATCAACAGTTCCTTGTGTAATTCTTAATTAACATAAGTTGTAATGACTCTAAAATTTGAACTATTTTAAATTAAGTATTATTTGGATTTAAGTTAAATTTTAAATTTTGAATTTAAATAACGAACTTGAAATGTTGAGTAATATAATTTTCCTAATTCAATAAAAAGGAAAATTTTGTGAAAATTCAATTTTTAGTCAAATTTAGTCAAAATTTGAATTAGGGTTGTTAAAATTTAGAATTTTAAAATCTATTCATTTTTTATGATACTAGACTAAATTCTAATATCCACCCCACTTTTCGTTCCGTTAAAATCTAATTTCTACAGCTTTAAATAGGCAATTTACAGTGTGAAAACGCGCAAATACGGGCGTTGTATTTATGTGTATACTTCACCTGTATTTTTATTTTTGGTTTTGGGTTGTGTTTGATGGGCTTGGGTTTATTGGTCTTGAATTTTAAGGATCTCCTGAAAAGCTACGTACACTTTCATCCAACAGAAACATCTACTGGAAAAAAGGTACATACCTTTTTCTTTTCTTTCCGGTTTCTTCCTCTTTCTCATTTTTGTAAGCTGTAAAAAATTTACAGTAAACTTCATCCACCATCCCTCGTTCTTCCTCTTTCCTAAACCTAAATCCAATTCCTAAAACCCAGCCTTCTTCTCTCTTCCCCCTCCTTCCTCTCTCCTCTCTCTCTCCTCTCCTTCCTCCTCCTTGCCGCCATCCACCATCACCTTGCCGCCGTCCACCCACCCACGGCCGAACCACCCTAGGCCAAACCCCACTTAGCTGAGCCCATCCATCCTTAGCCACAAACCCTCCTCCCCACACCCCTTACCGCCACCCAAGACCGCACCTCCACCTTACCATAGCCAAGCTCAAAGCAAGCCTAGCCGAGCCTAAAACCCCTAGGGCCGAACCCATTTGATCCACCCATTCTCTTTTATTTAAAAAAAAGAATTTTGTTTCAAAAATTTGAGCTTGGTTCGTGTCTATTTGTCGTGCTTGTTTGTGCCCGTTCATCGTGCTTGTTCGTGTCTGTTCGTCATAGTTGTCACTTTCATTTGCCACGAAAGGTGAGAACCACTCTCGACTAACCTTCTTGTGATTAAGTGAATGGACCCGATTGAAATGTCTTTTGAAATGTTGTTATTGTTCGTATTGTTTAGCTTATACTATATGATTCTAATATGATATGATGCTCACATGTGACACGATGTGATATACTCTGTTATATGACCTGTACTTTTATGTTATTTATTTATATCACAAGTTCCATGATATGATAGTTAGGAAAATCACTATGGGTTGAAATGATACATACCCGAATGATCTTATAGATTAATGAAAATCATTATGGGTTGAAATGATAAACCCGAGCGATTTTGTTGATTTGGATTTGGGATACATGTTGAAATGATATACACCCGGAAATCTAATTATAATTTTGGGTTGAAATGATATTTATCCGAATCACTTGACCATAGGGTAGAAAATTATATACGGACACCGTGGTCGGTTTTTAAATTATTTTCTAAAATTTTAAAGTATGTTTGATTTAATAAATTTGATTTTTAAATTTAATTAAATGATTTAATTCAAAAACTTATATTTGGAAAATAAATTATTTTTTATGTTTTAAAGTTAAATTATAAGCTAATATATGGTTTTAAATGTAATTTTGAGATTTTAACTTATAATTTATTTAGTTTAAATATATAATTTAAATAATAAAAAATTTAATTTAATAAAATATATATTTTTTAAATTTAATTTAATATAATAAATATAGTTTTATTCGATATAATAAATATAGTTTTAATTGAATATAATAAATATAGATTTTTATATAATAACTTTAATAAATAAAATTTAAGAAGTTAAGTAGAGAATAATTTGTTATTAAATTTGATTTAAAGGATTTAAATTTAAATAAGATTTATTTAAGTTTAAAAGATGAGATTTTTTGGAATATAATAATTTGATTAATATGAATTGTAAATTAAATGTTTTAAGTCTAAAATATAATTTAATTTAAATATTTTAGTATTGATTTAAGTTTTAATTTATGATTTATTATTTAAATGTTTTATAAAATGACCACGGTGTGAAATAAGCGTTTGGTTGTCAAAGTGACCGGGGTCCGATAATGTCATACTCTCTGCCAATTCTGAAACCACTTTAACAACTGTGCAAGTGGTGGAGAATCCAGAACGAAGTAGGATGGTTTGGTGAGCGCTACTATTATGAGGTAAGAATGCAGCCTTAACCTTCGGGTCAGCTTGATATGACTAAAACAGGAGCCATAACCAGGCCAAGTGAGGTCGCTCCTCCTAACGGAAACGCTTCTTCGAAACCATATCTTTTTCTTTGTGATTGATTGGTGCGCACCTTTGATTATGGGAGTGTTGTTTCCAGGTGAGTGGTAGCTGTGGCTATGTGTTACCACCAGCCTGGTTCCGCAAAATGGTATAATCCTACCCTGGGCATTGCCTCGCGTGCCTTGTCATATGCTTTATCGAGCCCACTATGATTTAGGTTTGTGTCATACCTATGGAGTGCTCCTTGATAGCCCACCAGTTTACGATGGAGTTTACAGTACTGTATAGACTACGATGCCTATAAAAATGTATTAAGGGGGATATAGGTAACGCCTTAACGTTATTTTCAATATTATACTTTACTAATAGACATTAAATATAAGGCATATATTACTACATATGTAAATAGTTTAACGGATCCTTAAAGGATGGGAATCCCAAACATCCTTTGAGTTATTGTTGCATTTCACTTGTTACATTTCACTTGAGTTGATTTACTTACATGAGAATGTTAGCTCTGACTCGAGTGTTTTGTTTTACTTTATGCTCGGGTCAGCCTGAGTATCACAGCCTTAAGTTCACCTTTTGGAGCTAGTGATCTGTTGGAGATTTAACTATCTATCTATTATTTCCTATTTCAGTTATTTCCCTTTCAGTCATTTGCTTATGTATTAGTGGACTTATGTATTTGGATTTCCAGTTGTATTTGTTTTCAGACTCTAATATTATGTATTTGTTTTGAGACTATGTATTTAGTAGCTTCATGAACTACTATGTTTTATTTTTTCCGCTGCGAGATATTCTGCTATTCTCTGTCTGTGATTGATTTTATTTACCCCAATTAAATTAACAATCTATTGTTTTGAATGATTCAAGTTTGACATGTGTGGTTTTATTGTCAATTTGAATTGTTCAAAGTAGCGGTTCGTTACAGTTGGTATCAGAGCTTTGGTTTTTGGCAAACCTTAGCCTATGGGGTAAAAACTCATTAGAGATAGGGTAGCAATACCCTAAAATGAGTAGAATCGGTCTCAGGATCATTCTTGAGAGAGAGCGTTTGGGCCCACGTGATAGAGAGATAGTATAGAAAATAGAATAGAAAGCTGATGGGGTTTATAACAGCATATATATAGACAAAGATGGATAGGAATTGATGGAACAGATAGATTGGGCCCATGCGATAACAAAGGCCCGGAAAGCATGTTTCGTTCCCGAAACGAAAGTAGGTCATCCTATATATATCGAAATATAGGTTTTCAATATTTTTAAACTCAATGGGACTAAACCCTAATTCCATTGTATATAGAAGTTAGCTTTTAAAATCAAATTATATTCATTTAAATTCCATTAATTGATTTCTACGCGATTCGAGCTCGCACGATCAAACGATAAATCCGATCGCTACGGCACTTGAAATCCTATAATAATTCACTATTACGGTCGATGAAATTGGTTTCGTCGAAATCTGAGACAGTGCCAAAAAGATTAATTTTACACGTTAATTAAATAATTTATTTAAATCAATTTAAGCACTTTTAAATTCAAATTTAGAAGTTAATAATTTTCATCATTATTAATTAGACAGAAATTTAATGATCTTTTGAAATTCAATTTTTCCATGTAAATTTCAAGATTTAAACATGACATTAATTCCAACCTTAAATTACAATAGTAATAAAATCCTTGTTTATTATAATTTAAATGCCAACATATTCTTTTATTTTTTATTTACATTTCCTTTATATTAAATCAACACTTCCTTGTGTAATTCATTTATTAACATAAGTTTTCAATTATTACATTCATATTCTACAGTTATCATATTCTCACATATTACTGAAATAATACAATTACATTTAGTTTTCCATTGATTGCCAAATTAATTTCGAAATGGATTAAATAATGAGATGAGGAATAAAACAATTGTTACATTTAAGAAATTTAAACACATTTCAAAATTTATTGTTTACAAACAAAGGTTACTAAATCTACGTACTAACTAATTTATTTTGTATTCCATATCAAAACCAATTTCAATTAAATAACATATAATTTCACCATTAAATACAACATTTATTTTAATACTTACTTACCTTTATTATTGCAATTGATTGAACTTACATTAAAACGGTTGTCAATTACATTCAATCAATATTATTAAATTATACTCTAATAAATTCTTCATTTATAATCATAAATTTTAATTTCCCATAATATTAAATTACAATAATCTTATTTAATTTAATAGTTTTAATTATCAAAAATACGGGTCGTTAAAATATTGAATAATATCGGTAAAATATCGAACATGCATAGAACATGTTATAAATGATATTATACTATGTTATAATGTTATATTGATGTTAAGTATTCAAATATTTGAATAAATAATTTCAAATTACTACCAAAGACTGGTTTCATGTGGTTGATAGATTATAATTCATTTACTGAGATCTTATATTTAATACAAATCATAATACAGGCTCATAAAAACCAAGAAATTTGTATAATATACATCTTTATTATTTTCTTCAATTTTTTACTATATTCATTGTTTCTTCAATCATCTAATCATCATATTACTTTCCAAATTTTCCATATTTATAGTTTCATCATTTTCATTTTCACTTAATTTATCAAATAAGTAATATTGATTTGGTACCAATTATTACTTTAGCCTGTTCCTTATTGATATGTCAAATATATAACTTTACCGGTCTTTAACTTTAGTTCTGGGTGCATGATAATAAATAATAACATAAATTTTCATATGCTAACTTACTAATTGAAATGGTGAACAAAAATAAAATAAAAGGAGAAGTGGTTCTTTCATGATCTTGTCTTAATGGTAAAGTCTTCAAAGAAAATAAAACATACAAAATAATGGAATAAGTAGAGTATTCTTGATTGAAGACTAATGAAAAGCCTAAAACAGTATGGTTAAAACTAAAAAATTAGCGCATTAGGATTTCTAATATAGTCTACAAATGAATGATATTCAAAAAATATCGGGTATTTTACACTAAATATCGAAACGATATATTGGCAAATATCAGACGTATATAGATAATGATATTTTAAGTCATATTTAAAAAAATCAACTTAGGTGCAATATGAGATATTTCGATGATATATCTGCGATATTATCCGACATTAACTACGTAGTCAACAACTAATAAATGAAAATTTGTCTCTCTCTTTGCCCATCTCCCTTTCCCATTCTCTCACTTCCCAGGTATTTCTAGACATAAATAATATTTTTTATTTTTATTTGATAATAATTTAAAGAGTTGGATTATTAGTCGAATTCCGACCCCACCATCATCGAACATCGGAATCGATGGGATTCTGATATGCTTGTCAGAATTTCGAACCATGATTCAAATGGTAGCAATGATCGAAGAAGATTTCATTGGATTAATTGTAGACTGACCATGGCATGGAGTGGGAATATACTAACAAAAGAAGCCATAACAATAGTAGTACCATATTGAAAAATCATACTCCAACAAAGAAAACGTTGACACTAAGAGGTGGGACAAAGTATCAGGAATTGTAATATGGTTACAATGGGACTTACTTTATTAGGGCTAAGAGTTATAATGGTTCAATAATACACCAGAATAGCTAAAATCTTAGTCATCAGACACAGTAGGGATGAAAGCAAGTTGGATTTTATTGGCACGAATGCGTGTGGCATGTTGAGGCTGAAAAGCATATTCATCAAAAAGCATTAGCGAAGGATTATGAATCTTAGAGAGTTTTCTTCTTCTTTTGTAATTTGGCTTTGAATTTTAGTGGTCAAACAAGCCCCTCGGTCTGTTTATCCATATGAGTTAAAAAAAACTACCATAGTCAAAGGAATTACTAATTTTACATCATACATCCTATCAACTAATAATCAAATAGTACATCTCCAAACTATTCAGCAATGAGGGATTATTCCATTTAAAAACCAATGTTCCATTTTTAAGTCATGCGAGATAACATTAACATCGAGAGGGTAAACACAATCATGATGAGACTAAGTTCCTAAGGTAGAGTCTGTACAATCGTGGTGGAGACGACACCAGCATATAATGATGTAATATTCCTCTACTTTATGCCATAGATTCAAATTTATACTGGCAGTCTGGCCCGATCAATCAAGAGGCGGGATGAATATAGCGGCAACCCGAAAGGATTGGGAAGAAAGAGAAAGCAGCTAGTACAGGAGTAGATATGGTGATGGGATGTAGAAGATGTTGATAACTTTTTTATTATACTTCTTTTCATATTAATTTTAAATATTATAAACAATAAGAAAATCAAATATAAATATTTTATTAACTCAAGTTTCTCTTAGTTTCTATTTTTCCTACTTACATCCACTCAATCGATGCATAAGTGTGCACGCACACACACGTGCACATGCACAAATACACACTCACATATTCTAGACACGTATTCATAATAGACACATCTTATTATATAGGTATTACCTTTGTCCAAATTGAATATGGTCATAACTCTTAATCCAATATACATTAGTGTTTTACTGAAGACATTAACTAATATGATACTGTTGGAAGTTGTATTTGTTTGAGTTACTCAGCATATTATTTAATATACATTCTTAATAATTAGTGTAAGTGGTTAGTTAAGATCGATATTTTTAGGATAGTTGATTTGTTGGCTCATGAATAAATATAAAAGAAATTTCAATTTAATCAAGTTAATATAATGTAGTTCTTTTCTGCTTAATGTCAAATCTCTCTCACTCTCCTCTATATCAAATTCACACCGATACAATAGTAAATAGAATGAAAGTTTCTATTCTCAAAATGCTAGATTCCTATCATTATATCAGTTATTTATTTGTGCACAATCAAATTAAATTATGGTAAGGTACACGATCATTGATTAAGTCAATAAAATCAATGATCCACATGTATATTATACATGGGAGCATGAATAATGAGGACTAAGGATTTCACCTCCTAATAAACATGCATCAATATGTTCATGCATAAAAAGACATTAGTATTAAATTTGGATTCGTACAACAGAAAAAAAATGCGAGGCAGGAGAGTGCAAATTCTTAGTTTTTATCACCATTTTAATTTTTCATTTATTGTTCAATTATTCACAATGTGTTAATACCATAATAAATACTTATAATCTTTGTAACTTTAATTTATATCTAGTACGAACCCGTGCTACACTCACAATATTACAAAAATAGTATGAACTAAAACAATTAATTAATCAGTGTGATATTAATGGTGATTTCAATAAAAAAATACATATCAAATAATGACAACATATAATGGGTTTAGCATTGAAAATATAGTATTAAGTGAACTGAATATTAATACGGTGAAATGAGATTAAATTGCATAAATGGATTTGCTGGATAAAAATGTAGAGAGAAAATGGTAGTTTTAATGGTAGTGATGGGTAAAGAAGTACCATGATTTCTTACCAAACAAAGTGATTATATATCAATACTTATTTTGAACAAAAAATTAAGCATTGACTTTACTTAGGATATATATTTGATTTATTTTGCACTTTTTTGAAAAATAGGGATTAAAAAGAGTGAAATTGGAAGAATATAGATTATAAAATATAGGATTTGAGTGGAAATAATAATGTAAGAATAAACAAAAATTGTTTGTTTATGGACAAAATAATTTTTGAAATTTGGGTTATCATCATATTAGTCTTTTTATTTTATAAAATAAGAAGCTTGGATTTTTATTGAACATTGACAAGTGTGAAATTTCTTTATAAATTATAAAAGAAATAAAAAAGTTAGGTTGGATCTAAATTCATAAAATATATAATATCATATAAGTTCATTTAACTATATACTTTTCATATTTGTTAGTTATAAACAAAAAATAAATTTCACGGGATCATTCAAAATTAGGACATTTTATACCTTATATTTTATATATTAAGAAATGAAGATAGTGGTTGAATTTATATGTTTTATTCTCAAAGAGTATTTAAAGCAAAGTAGTTAAAAGTTAAAATGAGAATTATTGCACCATCTCATGTTTATATCGATTTTAAATAATTATTTATATTCTTAATTATTGAAAATTAACTGCATTGAATAAGATTATTTTGATGACTGAATTTTGATAAACTGAGGTAGTCTACTTTGTCTTATATACTGCTTGAGATTATTGGTTTAATTTACAACAACTTAAGATGTGACTATTGTGATCGTTCATATATATAATTATTAGTTCTTACTTTTTTCATTTAATTATTACTACTCATTTTTAATAATTTTTAACTTTTTTTAGTTGTTACTATTATTAAGTGTTTGGAATTTGTTATATTTTCAATAGTGTTTATATTCCAAGGAATCAAATCAATGAAATGTGAACAAGGATAATGCTTATTTTGTAAAAATATCTAAAAAATATATGATCATAGGATTTAAGCTTAGATTTTGATTGAAAATTATAAGCAAAAAGGAAATTCATAGGAAAAAATAAACATTTAAAGTGAACTAAACAATTCAAAAATATATTTGGTAAGTTAAGGTTAATAGGAATTGAATTTGGGTATTTTAGAATAATGTAAATTAAGTAAAGTGTTGTATTTTTAATATACATCGAATATTGACATGATTAGTGAGGTTCGAACTTTTGATCTTCCTATAATGACTC
The DNA here is from genome assembly GCA_030737815.1 of Allium fistulosum. NCBI lineage: Eukaryota > Viridiplantae > Streptophyta > Magnoliopsida > Asparagales > Amaryllidaceae > Allium > Allium fistulosum. The sequence goes on along the minus strand of CM060904.1, from coordinate 1,181,839,843 downwards.
AGAATTTTATCGCTTTGATCCGTGAATATTTAATAAATTTAAATATTCAATTAATTGTTTTTAATGGTCTAATAACCCTCTTTTAATTAATAAGTAATGATGGTAAACTCATTTTGGAAGTTTGTTTACAAAAATAAATAATTCGATGAAAAATAAAAAAGGTGGCCAAAAATTGATTTTGGGATTTTCGACTTTTTATCGAACGAAAGTGGTCGTAACGTTATTGCACACATGTGTACACTTTTGTAACATACACTTATACATATAACAAGTGATTTAGCAAAGTAAAAAGGGTAAATAAAAGTAGGTGCGACTAAGGTGTTTAAAAAGTAATTAATTAAGACAATAAAGTAAGGATAAGATGTCTTTTCTTATTTTAAGTGTAAAATATGTTAGGAAAAGGTGGTGTGATGGCTTTGTTCATAACATGATGAGAGGGTGGTGTGTTGCCTAATTTCTAAAGGAGGGTAGTGGTATACTTTAATTAAAGGGTATTTTTCGTAATTTTTCATTTTTCATTTCTAAAAAACAACCTCTCTTTTACACTTCTCTTCTTTACTTCAGTTTTTTCTAAAACTCAAATTCTTTTACTCCATTTCTCTTCACACTTCCTCCTTCTTCTTCTAATATTTCACATAAGTAAATACTTCAAAATTGCTCCTTTTTTATAATTTCTTAAATAAGCCTAGAATAATATTACAAACACCACCACCTCCTCAAAAATCCAAATTTCAGAACCCAAACCTTATTTTAGCATTGGGCCGTAAACAAGAGAGAGGAGGGAAGGCCTTGCGTGAGCATTAGCGGCTAGGGTAGGAGTTTTCTAGGGCATGGCAAGGTGTAGTGATGTTGTGCGGTGGTTGTATGTTAACTGTATGGAAATGGTAGCAAGTGGCGAGCTTTTGGTTGAGCTTTGAAGTAAGGTATCTCACTTTAAATTAGTTTTAGAAATTGAATTACATGTTGTAATAGTTAGTTGCTCGATTTAGTTGGTTGCTTATAATATTGTATATATAGTACTTGATATTATCGTTGATTCCTGCTTGAAAGCGAATGACATAAATAATCCATTGTTTTGCAAGGGACAAAGCGATGAATGAAAGTCGAAGTGTCTTTGTAGTGAATAGGTCGCTATAGAAGCACTTCAAAGAATAGTAATGTATAAAAGGATCCAAAAGGATTCCTCGCCCATTGTTTTACATTTACATTATATATATGTATATGAAATGATTATATGCTATGGTTTGGAAGGGTTGAATATAACTTGAAAAGTTGAATTCTTTTGAGAATACAAACAAATGGTAGCTTGTTTGAGTACCATAGCGGTCGCAAAGCCTCTTTTCGAATTTGAAAAGTTATGGATTTTAAATTGACTTCAACTTTATAAAATTTTGAAATGAAATGTTTCCTGTATTTATAACGATTTAAAATATAGAAAGAAATGTGATTTAAAGGTTATTTGATTTACAAATCAAAGTTTGAAAAGTTACGGTCCATATAGCGATAATCGCTATGAATGCACTTTGGAAATCCGAGATTTTAGTAAAGTAAAATGAAGTTATCTATTTTAAATATTTCATAAATTATTTTTGATAGTGTTTTAGAAAAGTTATATAAGTATTCTAAAAGGAGTTGAAGCTTTTTAATATATTTTGAGTATTTAAACAAATGGTTTATTTCAAAGAAATTTCTTTACTTTTTCAAAAGTCGTATTCTTTCTAAAGGTGATGGTTTTTATTTATGATTTGGATGGAAGTTTGTACTTTGTTTAAAAGGGTTTAAAAGATGTTTAAAATTTATATAAATGATTTTTTACGGATTTATATTTGAAGTATCTAAATAAGTGGTCACTCATACGCAAAGGGAAATCTTATCTTTCTAAATCAACTTTCCTTTAACAATGAACTTCAAGTGATATTTTAGATAAGAGGTTTGATGATGATTTGAGTAATTTAAATTGTAAGGAAGAACGTTTAAAAAGGATTTAAGTTTCAAAGAGATTTAATGTGAGATTTTTAAACAAGTGGTTTATTTAAAGGAAATCTATTAGTTTTCCAAATTTGAATTCCCTTTTAAAGTGATGGATTTTAAGTTATGTTCTGAACGGAAGTTTAGACTTTGTTTAAAGAGTTTTAAAGGGATCTTGAAATTGATGTTAGTATTTTAAGGGATTATTTGATGTAATAAACAAGTAGTTATTTTATAAAAGGAATCTTGGTTTCCAATCCAACTTTGGTTTGAGCAAAGATTTCAAGTAAGATTTATATGGAGGGATTAAACTTTGTTTAAAGAAGTTTTGGAAGAGGTGTTTTTAAAAGAGGAAGAAGTCATGGATTATAACACTCTTGTTGTAATAAATGGTTTTGAGAAGTTTCATATTTGCAAAGTTTCTAAAGCATTTTTCAATTTTTGAAAAAAGTTCGTTTTGATTTAGAAAAGTTTCGGTGAGTAAAACATTTTTTTTTGGAAAAGAAATTTATTTGATTTTTGATGGACTATATGTTGCGGAAATATGGTGATTCTTATGTTGAATTTTCATGTCGTATTGATGGCATATGATGATATGTTTATGTTTGAACATGGATTTGGTGACTGGTTGATATGTGAATATGTTTAGATATGTATATGGATATGGATATGTGATATTGGGTATGATATTATGGTAGTATGTTTATGAAACAAAACTATGTGTTTGTGATGTAAATGTTATGAAGTTTGCACCTTAAAAAGTCGCAAAGGACTTGAGATCTGATTTGAAATCGAAAGCTCTTTTTCTAACTTTGGATTTTTGAAACTGTTTTCCAAGTTTTCACCTTTGTTTAAAGATTTCAAAACTTTTTTATTTGTGTTTTCAAAGATGTAGTGGCTAGAGTTAAGGTGAATTTTTCACCTAGAAATCAATTCTAGTGAACTACGCTCATAGCGGTGGTCGTTATGCATGTAGTTCGGAAAATTTCACGATTTCAAGTTTTAAGTGTTTTCTTTCGGATTGTTTTTGAAAACTCATTTCAAACAAATTAAGCAAGTCAAAAAGTTTAAGGTTTTAATTATTTAATGACTTATTTATTTATTTTATTAATTAGGGTAATTGTTAATTAATCAATTAAGTAATTAGGTTAAATAATTAGAGTTTAAGAAATTATTAACTAAGTTAATTATTTTTAATTAAGTAAGTTTAAAATAATGATTAATTAAGATAAAAATGAAATTAATTTTTATTTAATAAAGTTTATTTATTTAATTATATTTAGTTAGAGTTAGTTATTTAATCAATTATTATTTAATCAAAGTTTAATTATCCACTTAACTTGGGTTTAATTTTAAATAAATGTAGTTTAATTATAGTTTAATTATAAATAAAATTAGGGTTATTTGTGATTTAATTAAGAGTAATTAAAGTTTAATTGAGAGTCTAAACTTATGATTTAAATGGGAATTTATTTGTTTTAAAATTTCCTTTAAACTCTATCGGTTATTTATTTTTAACAAACTTCCTTTGTTTTAAGTAAATTGTTTTGAAAAACCCAAGGATCTCTTGTCCATGCTATTAAGTAGCCAAATGAATTAAAGTAGTTGTAGTAAAACATTAACACGTTTTATTGAAAGTAAGTCGACTTGTACTTATCACAATATACCGCACTTCGAAAAATGAGATGAATACAAGAGGCTTAATTTTGATAAGCGGGTCATGATAATCTAAGTATATGGAATGTGTGTTCATATGTAAATCTTTACAGCCTGATAGTGGAATAGTCCACTATAAACAACTTGACCCTTTAAAGTTATCGAATGCTGGTTTGGAGAGATCGCGGTCGAATATTAGTTGTTATCCGAAAACCACTTCGAACCAATGTAAACTTTCGACTTGAAAATAGTAAAGGCAATGTCCAGGATGAAGACTTTGAAGTGCAAAGGCTGTTTGCTATTAACCTTGAGGGTGATTCCAAAACTGGTTTAGTGGAAATAGTGCCTTCGGTTCGTTCATCTCCTTAACGACTTGTATGGATGAATGCTGACTTTGTGTCAATATATGGAAGATAATGTGAGCATTCCAAGTGGCAATGCTAAAATAAAGGTAGATGTAGCCTCAAGCCTCATCAACCGGGAATGACTAAAATAGGAAAGATGCAGCAAGGCTAGGTGGGTCGCTCCTATAAGGGTTAGGTCATCCCTATCTAGGGTCCCTTCTATTAATTCATGTATGCTTTGGTACAATTGCCGATCCCAACCGAGGGGTGATCTTATTCGGTACTATCCAATAAAGGGTAGGCCAGTCTTGTGTTGGCAGGGGATGTTAGGTTCGACATCGGTGTTATTTTATCAAAGATGCATCGTGATGGGCAATACCCCAGTAGCCCAGTAATTGTATGTAATCTATTTCCGAATAAGTTCCTTCGGGCTTAGTTGTATATCTATTATGCTGGAATTTAATTAATGTAACAATTTCGGCTATGTAAATTATTTTACTTGAAAACCATAGACATTATAATAATACCACTGGATTTCCTTATAAAGCTCTTTGGTTATCGTAAAGTAAAAACCCGTTCGTGTTTATGTGCAGCGTGGTCTTACAAGATACTTTTGATTTTCAAAGCGTTTTATAAAAGTAAAAATCAAGTTGTTTGAGTTTACTCACACTAGACCCATGTCTGACCCAAAGTTTTATTTTCTTTTCCTAAAACTCTTGGGTACTCAAATTTTTTATGACTAGTCAAGAGATCCAAGTTTCTAAGCATTTTGAAAGAGCTAAAGCAGGTAGCTTCACCATAGCTAGTTATTATCTTATTCCGCTGTGTTTATGTATAATCTATGTATTTTCTGATGGGCATGCAGTATAACTGTCCAATTGAAAGTTGTAATTAAATAACTATATTGTATTATTATTATGGGGATGATTATGTAATATCTTATGTTATTATTATATGTTGTTCTGATTCGTGGTGAGATTCTGTGATTATTTTAGTTTCTTCTTATCTTTTTTTTCTTCTACCCTTTATGGATCGTCTTTCGGTGCAAGAAATGCGGTTGTTACATTATGGTATCAGAGCCTAGGTTGAGCGAATACTTAGGCTTTGGGTTAAGGTCAACCTCGAGAGTGCGTATTTGTAATTTTCATTCGTATATATATATATATATATCTAATAGATAGATTAGCTTGATAGGTTTTATTAGTACCCTTCTTTCAAGATTTATCTTGTCCAAGTATTCTAAGGATTATCTTACTATGTCCAGGTAGTAAGACATGAGTAACAGAGGCAGATGAGATAGGGGAACAGGTAGCACTACAACTACAAATGGTCGAACCTCAAATTCTGGAGGAGTTCGGATTACCAAAGAATTAGTGCCAGAGCAGCCGAAATTTATGCAAGGATTACACCAATCTCGGAGGGAAACCATTTAAAGGAACTGAGTCTATTAATGAAGTGCAAGCTTGGTTGCGATCTTGTGAAAAGAATTTTAAAGGTCTTGGTTTATCCGATGAACAAAAAAGGTTCTTGGCAGCATGGCTGTAACGACCCGGATTTTTCGATGTTTAATTTGGAATATTTAAAAGGTTTTAAATATTGGATTTGGGATTATAAAATAATTAGTAAGGTTTTAAAATTAAAATTTTAAGCGATTTCGTAAAAATTGGAAATCGTCAATTTAACTGACGCGTTAAAATAGCGATCAGGGGCATAGTCTCGGAATTCGACGAAACTAGTTCCATTGGATCCGTAATAGTGTATTTTTATTGGATTTCAAATTTCGTAGTGTTTGGATTTACCGTTTGGTCATATGATCTAAAAATGCCTAGAAATAATTTAATTGAATTTAATTTAAATAGTCGATTTAAAAAGCTATCTTCTCCATACGATTGAATTAGACTTCGAGACTCATTCCATTGGGTTCAGAATAGGGGTATAACATTAGGAACGCCTTCGGCATGCCTCAATATGGGTTCGAAATTTCGAGATATGCAAACGAGATATTTCGAATATTTAAATAATTATAAGTCAATGAAGGGCCAAACTTTTAGCCGACCTACTCACCCATGAGCCACCTTATATCTGTCCCGCCACCCTACGCGTACGAGCCTTTTCCCCCTTCATTTTAAAAACCTGATCCACCATCTTTCTTCTTCAATTCAGAAACGATAAACGAAAAAAAGAAAAGAGAAAAGAAAAATCTCTCGAACAAAAATTGGAATCATGTCGAATACGAGATTCAGCGTCTGCAGTGGAGTGCGTCCCGACGAGGAGGTGGAGCTAGGATAGAAGCGCGCGATAGCTGAGGGAGGGGAAGCGCGAGGCGAAGTGTGACAATGGTGAAAGTCGGGAGGCGGCGACTTGAATAATTCAATCGATGCTAGGTTTCTATGGCGTTTGGGATTTCGCGTACGCGTGTGGGAGGAAGGGGTGGTCCGGTCTCAGGTAGAAGCAACGGCGGCGCGGTGTACTAAGGAGGAGGCGAGCATGGAAAGGAGGTAGTCATGTTGTCAGGTGTTGGTTGATTGACGTTGCCGTTTATATGTTAAAAAAATGAAAGGGGCAGTCGGCTATTTCTTGGGCAGTGCGTACGAGGATGGGACTGCGTTTGGATATGGGGTCATTGGAGGCGATCGAGGGAGACATGTTCGAAGTCGTGATTGTCTAGAAATCACGATGAAGGGGGGTATCAGCGTACATGCATGGTTAGTTTGGGAAGGAGGTAATGTAATTAATTTCAATTAAATTTAATAAAAGTATAGTTAGTGAATAATTAGTTTAAATTAATAAATTAGCTGATTGTTTTTAATTAAAAGTTAAATCGTTAATTTATATATATTCGAAATTTTCTTACACGATGTTTAAATCGAGCAGAATCAGTTGTGTGGGATTTAGAGCTACAGAATCTTTGTAGGAGATTTTAATTAGAACGATTAGCAAATTAAAAATTAAGGTTAGTAAATCTCACTCAATTTGGTTGACTGGATTTAATTTAAAATAGTTAAAAATATTTATTGAATGAATGGTTGAATTGATATATTATTATCAGTTGGATGTTATATATATAGTAGTATATATAATTAGTAGTTGGGTGTATTTCCCGCGGTTGGAGCGAATGAGACCCTATGCGCCCCGCATAATAGCGGATGACCGTATATTATCGTGATATCCCCCTCGAAGCGAGATTGGTATTTTTGTGTTATCTAACATCTGTGGATGTAGGAAAATGGGTTGGAGGGATCCAACTGGATTCCTCAAAAATATATTAATTGTTCATATATATTGATATATGATGTGTGTGAATAAATCTGATATAGATTTGTTGTGATTGAATTTTGGATGCTATAGTAGCACTGGCCTTAATTTTGGTATTTTAAATAACATAAATATTATTTTTGAATTTTTAGAAATTACAAGGAGATTTTGAATACAAAAATAATTATATTGAAAATTTGACTATTTAAAAAGAGATTGTTTGAACAAAAGATAAATTTAAGTTTTGGTTGTACTTAACTATTCGTAAATTGTTTAATAGAGATTTTTAAAAATATTCATACAAGAGATTTTTAAATGATATCCGGAAATATGAAAAGAAGTTGAAATCGATATTAAAAATAGATTGGCAGAATAAATGGAATTTATAAGTAGATGGATTTATAAAATGAAATTTTATAAATAAGATTGTTTTTATAAACAAGTAAAATCCTAAGGAGTTATAAAAATTTATAAACGATGTTTATAAATAAGAGAAAATGATAGCGGTTGCTAAATTGGGAATATAAAATTCATAGGGTGAATTTATATTAGAATATGGAAACAGGGTTGACGAAAATAGTGGATACTATTTTTGAAAAGTGGAAATGGTTAGGAGAATCGAAATGAAATCGATGGGTTGTGAATCGAGAGGAATCTATAAATTAATTGGTTATTGAGATTTTAAAATTATATTTTATTACTAAGAAATTAAGTTGTTTTTAAAAAGGGAAGTTTTATTTATCAAACTATGTAATTTTGAACTAGTAGAACTGAAATACATCGAAAAGTGAATTTTTCAAATACTTAATATTTATTATAATAAATCCTAATTTTTAAAATCAGCTTTGAAAATTGATTTGTTTATCTGAAAATGAGTTATTGATGTTTATAAAAAGGGTTTCGATATTTTAAATAATTACTTGAACATATTTTAAAAATAAACTATTATTCTTTAAATACTTAGTTTATATATATATATAGAGTTTTGTAACGATTTATATTTATTTATAAATCTTCTCGAGGTTTGGAAACGGGGTTTATTCAGTAGATGGGGTTTATAAGAGAAATTCTCAACATGGAATTTAGGGAAATGTAAGGAAAATTTCCGAAGTATTTAAATAAAAGTGAACTTCGAAAAATGAATTAGGATTCATAATAAAAGTTAGAAATGGATATTTGGAATTATAGACAAGTGTTTTGACTTTGGAAATATTAAAGGAAATTAATTAAGGAACCCCTGAACTATAGAATTTGTTATAAACGAGTTAAAGAATTTACAATATAAATTGTAAAGGATTTTGAGAAAAGAGAAATAAAATGGAACTTTCCTAAGTGTTGAGAAATAAGGGGTTTAGAAAAATATATTTTATATATTTTTCTAAATGTTGAAATAAGAGATGGTTTGAAATATCCTGATATGGATAAAAGTATTTGAGTTGTCTCAAATATTGAAAATTTGGAAGGGATTTGAATATATATCTTATAAAGGTATTTTGAAAATAAATTTTGGAAAATTATAATATGGGCCTAGTGACTTCTTACGTATGTTATATTGATAGTTAAATAACCGACTATCAAATATAGGCTAATTTCGTTAATCGTTTCGAAGAGACCAGGATCAGATTTAATTATCCGAAAACCACTTCGATCCAATTTGAGCGTTACGAATGGATATCGTGAAGATAGTGAAGACAGTAATTCGGTTTGTCCAGACCCAGGACAACTTGTATGGACGAATGCTATCAGAACATCGTCATTGGAGGACGATGAGCATTCTAAGTGGAATTGTTCTTGAAAGGTAAACGTAGCCTCAAGCCTCATCAACCGGGAATGACTAAAACAAGGGAGATGCAGCAAGGCGAAGTGGGTCGGACCCAATTAGGTTATGTTAGCACCTTTCTAGATACCCTTGGATATATAAATTTTTGGATATGGGTGTGCATGGAAAAGAGAGCGCTCGATAAGGGTGGGATCACCCAGGGTGATAACATATTCGGTACTATCTAGGTTAGGGGTAGCCCGGTCTTGTGTTGGCAGGGGATCCCGGCAAGATCCTCGGTACATTTTCTAGAGGTGTACTGTGACGGGCGGTACCCCAGAAGCCCAGTCATTGTATGGAATCCAATATCCACTACGAGCCTGTACGGTTTTTATTGTGCCCAACTATGCTGAAACGTGAGATGCAAGCATTTCAGCTATTTTCTAATTTACTTTCTATAAACACTATTATAATATCAGATGATTTAATATAAAATGTTTTGGTTATCGTACAGTAAAAACACGTCGTGTTTATGTGTGACGTGGTCTTACGAGATACTTTTGTTTTCAAAGGATTTTGATAGTAGTAATAATTCAAATTGAGTGTGTTTTTCTCACGCTGTTTTCCAGACTGACTTGGATGTTATTTTATTATAATGCTCGGGGTCAGACCAAGTATTACAGATTCAGGTTAGGATGCTATGGAGCTTAGGAGACGAGCTGGAGGATATCAGACGTATATCACGTACTTGATTATATTCTGCTATGTGTGTAGACGGTATAGTCAGCACTGGTGAGGACAAGTTATAATAACTGTCCATATTGATGTATTGATTATTGTACTCTAATGATTGTATGTAAATTAACAGCTATAGATTCTTTTATATGAAAATCTGTTATTATTTATTATATATTATTCTGCTGCGATTGTGAGATTCTGTATTGTTATTCCTGTTTTTCTTCTATCCTTTTCTTCTTCACCCCTAATGATCTATTATTTCCGTCACTCGATTTCTCGGCATGCTCTACAGTTAACTTATTGATGTCGATTTTTGAAGGTCGAAAATCCTGGTTCATTACAATGGCAACCGCAAGAGGGAGCAGCAGCTTGGTCGGACTCCCTTACTGCAAATGTTCCTGAGGAAGAATTCTCGTGGGCCCAATTTCAAGAGGTATTTGAGGATCAATTCTTACCGGCATCAAGAATGACCAGAATGTACCGCAACTTTATGGATTTGAAGCAGGAGGATCTATCGGTAGCATAGTATGAGAAGAAGTTCAATGAGTTATCTTGTTTTGGGCCAGAATTGATCAACACTCCATTAAATAAGAATGAGATGTTTGTCTTGGGCATGAGGGAGGAATACCATGAGAAAATGACTGCTCATATTAAAGGCGCTTTTATGGATCTAGTTGATATAGCTCTGAGGTACGAGGCCCTAGAGAAGGAGAAGCCTACTCCACTAGCGCCTAGAGGAAATACCAGTGGAAATGGTTCTAACAAGAGGAAGTTCAATCCTAATTGGAAGAATCAAGCAAAAGTGAAATAGGGAGAACTTCAAGGAGGCAAGTTCAAGAATATTAGTTGTTACCTTTGCAAGCAGAAAGGTCATGTTTCAAGGTCCTGTCCGAACCGTGAAGCACCTAAGCAACAAAATGGGCCCATCTCTCCAATGGTCCTGAAGTCGCGTTGTTTCAATTATCATCAGCTAGGCCATACAATTAAGGACTGCCCACTCATGAAGAAAGTGCAGCAACCCAAGGTGTACGCCATTAAGAGTGAACCGTCTACTTCAACAGATCTGAAGGGAAAAGGCATCCTTGAAGGTACCTTACTGATTAATGGTATTATTGTTCGAGCATTATTTGATACTGGTGCCTCTCATAGTTTTATCTCTTGTGAATCAATAGATAAGTTTCATCTTGTTCTTAGTATTATAGAAAACCTTATGTGTGTGTCTAACCCCATAGGTGGCGTAACCCATTGAAATATGATTTGTGAGAATGTGCTAATTTCCTACGTTTCTCATCACTATTTGTGCAACCCGTATGTTTTAGACTTTAAAGAATTTGATATTATTTTGGGTATGGATTGGTTATCGAAATATGGAGCTGTTTTAGATTGTGCTGAAAGGATTGTATCATTACTATGTTGGGAAGAATGGCTAAAGTACCATGTAAGGAACCTAGTATTAATATGTGCAGTTTCTTGTATGCCTTGGAATTATCCCAAGATGAGTTAGTTTTTGTAGAAGTTGTTAGGGATTTTCCCGATGTTTTCGAAGAATTTAACAGCTTACCCCCGCACCGAGAGATAGAGTTGCGTATTAATTTGTTCCCTGGTGCTAGACCTATGGTTCAACCCAAGAGGAGGATGGCCCCGAAAGAGTGGAATGAATTGGAAAAGAAAACCAAAGATCGTTAAGAAGTGGATTGATTAGACCCGGTCATTCGAGTTAGGGGTCTGACGTGGTGTTTGCGGCGAAGTCTGATGGATCTTTAAGATTGTGTGTGGAATATAGGGGTTGAATAAGTTGACCATTCGAAACAAGTATCCCTTACCCCGCATCGATGATCTTTTTGATCAACTTCATGGAGCTACGATATTTTCTCAGATGGATCTAGCAACTTGTTTCCATCACTGAGTGTTGCTGAAGGTAGAATACCCTTAACTGCTTTTAGAGGTCCTGATTATTTCTTTGACTGGTTTGTTATGTCTTTCGGGCTAACCAATGCACTGCATATTTTGTAGATCTCATCAACCGTAATTTTTGAGATGTTCTTAACAAGTTTGTGTTAGTTTTCATCGATGACATCCTTATTTACTTCAAATCCAAAGAGGAGCATAAGCATCATTTGGAAGTGGTGTTGGAAGACATTGAGAAGACATGTCTTGAAGGCAAAATTTTCTAAATGCCATTTTTGGAAATCAGAAGTAAGATTCTTAGGACATATTGTGACAGGAGAAAGTATTTCAGTGGATCTAGTGAAAGTGGAAGCTGTTAAGGAATGAAAGCAACCACAGACTCCTACCGAGGTTCCTAGTTTCTTAGGATTGGCTGGGTACTATAGGAAGTTTATTCAAGATTACTTTAAGATTTCCTCCCATTTGACTAAGAAGAGGGAGAAGTTTGTATGGAATCCATAGCGTGAGGCAGCATTTCTGGAATTGAAGAAGAGATTGACTAGTGCACCAGTTTTGGTTGTTCCAAATAGAAGTAGTGGATTCACGGTTTACACAGATGCGTGTGGAGTAGGACTTGGTGTTCATCTGATGCAGCATGGTAGAGTGATTGCGTATGCAAGTAGGCAGTTTAAGCCTCACATGAAAAAGTATGCTATGCATGACCCGGAGTTGCTGGCTATTTTCTTTGCATTAAAAATGTTGAGACACTATTTGCTTGGTAAGGATCCTTCTATTCTTCTTAGTTCTATCTAGTCTTTAGAGATTTTAGGAACAAGTTTTCTTTCTTTAATTAGGTGAAAAATTCGAGCTCTTCATGGATCATAAATCCTTGAAGTATCTTTTTACTCAAAAGGATCTAAACCTAAGGCAACAGAGATGGTTAGATTTTCTGGCGGCTTATGACTTGGATATTCTTTACACGCTAGGGAAGGCTAATGTGGTGGCAGATGCCTTAAGAAGGAATGCTATTTTGACTCTTTTAGAGGTTACCCCAACTCTCCTAGAGAGAATAGCGAGAAGGCAAAGGATGGATAGAAGCTTAATAGCAATCATCAGGAAGGTTAAGGAGGGACAGTGTACAAGTTTCAAGATTGATAACCGAGGAGTTTTGAGGATTAACTGACAGATCTATGTACCGAATGTCAATGGTCTTAGGCAGGAAGTTTTGTCGGAATGCCATCGTTCTAAGTTGAGTATTCATCCAAGTGTCTCAAAGATGGATAAGACATGAAGCAGATGTTTTGGTGGAAGGGAATGAAGAGAGATATCTCTATCTTTGTTAGCAAGTGTTCGTGCTATCAGCAAATCAAATGAGATCATCAGAAGGCAGCTAGATTATTGCAACCCTTAGAAATACCTAATTGAAAATGGGAAATGATATAAGTGGATTCGATCGATGGTTTGCCTAGAACCCGAAAAGGAAATGAAGGAGTGTGGGTTATCATGGATCAACTAACAAAGAGTGCACATTTTATTCTAGTGAAACCAACAAGGACCGCTACTTCTTTAGCGGAAATTTTTATGAGGCAGATAGTCATGTTGCATGGAGTTCCTGTGAGTATTGTAAGTGATCGAGACCCCATATTTACTAGTCATTTTTGGGGAGTATTGCAAACAATGCTTGGAACAAGGTTAAACTTAAGCACAGCATATCACCCCCAAACCGACGGACAGACAGAGCGGGTGAATCTGATTGTAAAAGATCTCTTGAGGGCTTATATTCTAGATTTTGGTGGATCATAGGAGGATCATTTTTATTTGGTTGAGTTCTCCTACAACAATAGTTTCCAAGCAAGTATCGAAATGGCACCGTATGAAGCCCTATATGGAAGACCGTGCAAGTAACCAGCATGTTGGGTTGAGACGAGAGATGGATTAGTTCTCGGACCAGACATGATCCGAGAGGCTACAGAGAATGTTGTAGTGATTAAGAAAAGAATGAAGGAAGCCCAAGATCGCCAAAAGAGTTATGTGGATAAGAGGCGAAGGGATTTGGAATTCATGGTTGGAGATTTGGTGTTCGTAAAGATTTCACCCATAAGAGGAGCGGTTAGATTTGGGAAAGTTGGGAAGTTAGCTCCAAGGTATGTTGGACCCTTCCGTATTCTTGAGAGAATCGGACTGCTTGCTTATAGGGTCCAGTTGCCAAAGAAATTGGGGGCAGTTCATAATGTGTTCCACATGTCTCATTTAAGAAAATATATTCATGACCCATCTTTGATTGTGAAGCCAATGGTTCAAGAGGAATTAGAAGTAGAACCGAACCTAACAGTGGTTAGACATCTGATGTATATTGTGGATCAGGATAAAAGGAGGTTGCGTAACAAGGTGGTGAGACTAGTTAAGATTCAGTGGAGCGAGGATCCTGGAGACTGCACTTGGGAGATGGTAGATCGTATGAGAGAAGCTTATCCCGAGTTGATGTTAGAATAGCTAGCCATAGATTGTATGTATAGTGTATGTTTGGTTGCTATGGATATTTAGTGCATGTCTTTGTATGTGTATGATATGAATAAATAGCTTTTCGCGTAATTGAATTATCTCCTGGTTTGCAAATTTCGGGACGAAATTCTTTTAAGGGGGGAGAGTGTAACGACCCAGAAATTAATCGCTATTAATTATATTTTAAATAATTAATAAATGAATATTTATTAACAAATAAAACAATTTTAAATAATAACTAATGATAATAAAATCACTTTCAAAATTTGTTTACCAAAATATATGGTCCATAGAGAAATAGAAAATGTGACCGAAAAATATTTTTCGAAATATCGATTTTTCATTAGTTAAAAGTTATTCGAAAGGTCATAACACAATTGTAAACATTTATGCACACTGCAAACCATTAAACATGTTTATATGTACACATATATTCATGTACATGTTTCTTCTTAAGTGTGTGCGTGTATAAGAACAAAAGAAGTTATTAATAAAGGAATATATATATATACACAAAATGCTCCTTTTTCAACATAAATACATATGAAATGGTATGAATAGTTGAAAGTAGGGGGGAAGTACCATGGACGGTTTTGACGGGAAGGAAGAGATATGGCTATGCATGCATACTTATATTTAAATATAAATCACTTATTATTGTTTTAATCAAATCCTAAGCCTATATATAATCCTTTATCTTCATGTTTTTCATTTTACAAACCTCCTTCTTCATTTCAAAATCCTAAGAACTTAAGAAAAATTATCCATGGCCTCCTCCTCGTAAATTCTAAAACAAGAAAAGTCACTTCTTTTGGCTAAAATCTCATCTTTTATTCACAAAATCACATCTACATCTCCTGCAACACCTCCTCTTCCAAAATACAACACTCCATCCACCAAAACACACCATAGTCGAGCCAAAACCCATGATGGTCGAGCCCAAACATCACTAGGCTGAGCCATATTAGTCTAGGCCGAGCCAAATTCAAGTGTCCAAGCATCCAAAGTTTCATATTGCAAAGTTTCTAAGGCATTTTTCAAGTTTCTGAAAAAATTCGTTTTGATTTAGAAAAGTTTTGGTGAGCAAAAGTTTTGTTTTTGGAAAATAAATTTACTTGATTTTTGATGGACTATACCTTGCGGAAATATGGTGATTGTTATGTTGAATTTTCATGTCGTATTGATGGCATATGATGATATGTTTATGTTTAAACTTGGATTTGGTGATTGGTTGATATGTGGATACGTTTCGATATGTATATGGATATGTGATATTGGGTACTATATTATGGTAGTCTGTTTATAAAACAAAACCATGTGTTTTGTAAATGTTGTGAAGTTTGCACCTTGAAAAGTCGCAAAGGACTTGAGATCCGATTTGAAAACGAAAGCTCTTTTTCTAGCTTTGGGTTTTTGAAAATGTTTTCCAAGTTTTCACCATTGTTTAAAGATTTCAAAACTTTTCCAATTGTGTTTTCAAAGATGTAGTAGCTAGAGTTAAGGTGAATTTTTCACCTAGAAATCAATTCTAGCGAACTACGCTCGTAGCGGTAGTCGCTATGGATGCAGTTCGGAAAATTTCACGATTTCAAAATTTTTCTCTTGGATTGTTTTTGAAAACTCATTTCAAACAAATTAAGTAAAAAAGTTTAAGGTCTTAATTTTTTAATGATTTATTTATTTATTTTATTAATGAGGGTAATTATTATTTAATTAATTAATTAAGTAATTAGGTTAAATAATTAGAGTTTAAGAAATTATTAACTAAGTTAATTATTTTTAATTAAGTAAGTTTAAAATAATGATTAATTAAGATAAAAAGGAAATTAATTTTTATTTAATAAATATTATTTTATTTAATTAATTATTTAATTAGAGTTATTTATTTAATTAATATTATTTAATCAAAGGTTAATTATCCACTTAACTTGGGTTTAATTTTAAATAAATGTAGTTTAATTAAAGTTTAATTATAAATAAAATTAAGGTAATTTATGATTTAATTATGATTTAATTAAGAGTGATTAATGTTATGACTTAAATGGGAATTTATTTGTTTTAATGTTTCTTTTAAACTCTATCGGTTTTTTATTTTTAACAAACTTCCTTATTTTAAGCAAACTGTTTTGAAAAACCAAAGGATCTCTTGTCCATGCTATTAAGTAGCCAAATGAATTAAAGTAGTTGTAGTAAAACGTTGACACGTTTTATTGAAAGTAAGTCTACTTGTACTTATCACAATATATCGCACTATGGAAAACGTGATGAATACAAGAGGGTTAATTTCGATAAGCGGGTCATGATAATCTAAGCATACGAAACGTATGTTCATATTTAAATCTTTAAACCCTGATAGTGAAATAGTCCACTATAAATAACTTGACCCTTTAAAATTATCGAATGTTAGTTTGGAGAGACCGGGATCGAATATTAGTTGCTATCCGAAACCACTTCAAAGCAACGTAAACGCTCGACTTGAAACTACTAAAGGCAAGTTCCAAGATGAAGACTTTGAAGTGCAAGGGCTATTTGCTATTAACCCTGAAAGTGATTCCAAAACGGGTGTAGTGGAAATAGTGCCTTCAGTTCATTCATCGCTTGAACGACTTGTATGGATGAATGCTGACTTTGTGTCAACATATGAAAGGCAATGTTAGCATTCCAAGTGACAATGCTAAAATAAAAGTAAATGTAGCCTCAGGCCTCATCACCCAGGAATGACTAAAACATGGAAGATGAAGCAAGGCTAGGTTGGTCGCTCCCATGAGGGTTAGGTCATCCCTATCTAAAGTCCCTTCTATTAACTCATGTATGCTTCGGTATGGTTGTTGATCCCAACCAAGGGGTGATCTTATTCGGTACTATCCAGTAAGGGTAGGCCGGTCTTTTGTTGGCAGGGGTTGATAGGTTAGACCTTGATGTTATTTTATCTAGAGATGCACCATGATGGACGGTACCCCAGTAGCCTAGTCATTGCATGGAATCCATTTCCCAATAAGTGCCTTCGAACTTAGTTATATATCTATTATGCTGGAATTTAATTATTGTAACAATTTGGCTATGTGAATTATTTTACTTGAAAACCACAGACATTATGATAATACCACTGGATTTCCTTATAAAGTGTTTTGCTTATCGTAAGGTAAAAACCCGTCCGTGTTTATGTGCGGCGTGTTCTTACGAGATACTTTTGATTTTCAAAGCGTTTTATAAAAGTAAAAATCAAGTTGTTTGAGTTTACTCAAACCAAACCCATGTCTGACCTAGAGTTTTCTTTTCTTTTCCCTAAACTCTTGGGTACTAAAATTTTTTATGAGTAGCCAAGTGATCCAGGTTTCTTACGGAAGCATTTTGAAGGAGCTGGGTAGGTGGCTTCACCTTAGCTAGTTATTATCTTATTCCATTGTGTTTATGTATAATCTATGTATTTTGTGATATGTAGGCAGTATAACTGTCCAGTTGAAAGTTGTAATGAAATGACTCTAATGTATTATTATTATGAGGATGACTATGTAATATCTTATGTTACCTATTATATGTTGTTCTGATTCGTGGTGAGATTCTGTGATAGTTTTCGTTTCTTCTTATCTTTCTTTTTCTTCTACCCTTAATGGCTCATCTTTTGGTGTAAGAAACGCGGTCGTTATATGTCTGATTTCGTTGTTAATCGAAGGATAGTATTGTTCGAAATTGAAAAGTGGTGGTAAGTATATTTGGTCTAATTTCCATATGATCCATTTACTTACAGCAGAAAGAAAGTAGTTTAATTAATGAAAGGATTAATTAAGAAGGCTTAGTAGTTGCTTATGTGCTTAATCATGTGGGATTTCGATGCGAATTAAATCTCTGATTGGTTTGTATATTTATTTGATAGTTAAAAAACTGACTATCAAATCTTGGCCAGTTTCAAACTATCAATTGTTGGTTCAGAGATACCGGGATCAGATAATTATAAGTATCTGAAAACCACTTCGAACCGGCATAAGCGTTCAAATTGAAGATATCTTGAAGATGATGGAATCAAAGATGGGGTTCTTTGAAGTGCAAGTGCTCCTTGCTACTAGTCCTGAGGATGTAGTAGAAGTAGTGCATTCGGTTTGTTCATATCCTGAACAACTGGTATTTATGAATGTTAGCATTACATTCTTGCCTAGAAGGCAGTGTTAGCATTCCAAGTGGGATTTGCTAAAAAGGTAAAACGTAGCCTCAAGTCTCACATCCGGTAATGACTAAAACATGGAATATGCTTCAGGGCTATGTGGATCGTAGCCATTAGGGTGTAGTCATCACCCCTCTAGATCACTATTTATGGATTTGGTATGTGCATGATAGCTCCCAAGGAAAAGGTTGCAAAACAACCGGGGTGATGAAAAATTCAATACAATCCAGGAAGGGGTAGGCTGCTTGTGATTAGTAGGGGATCCATGTGAGGTCCTCGGTACATTTTCTAGATGTAGCGATCCAAAATTCAGCCTTTGAAAATCGGCATTCGTACTTCACTTGTACTCAAAATGCCGCAGATTCAAACGCCGAATCTGGCTCACCGGAGCTTATAACACCATTAAGTATAACAACACAGCGGAATAAAAATAGATAATATCATATACAATCCAATGAATACAATATCCAGTATGATATACAACATTGATATCAATATGATACAACAATATTAGAGATAGATAATGATACAGCGGAAATAACAGAAATGATAACTCCAAATGATCCGTCAAAGAATAAGTCCAACCACTCTAATATCAAGCTTGAACCATCATCACGTAAGACAAGGGTAAGCAATGTCAGTCGTGATCTCCAAAACTGAACTAGCTCCAATGTCAACTGAACCTGATTATCTGAAAAAAGAAACCCAACTCTAGACTGCTCGTGTAGAAATTTATGAGCACCCAGAGTTTAGGAAAGGAACTATAAACTCCGAGTCAGTCGTGGGACTAGTGTGAGTAACAAAAACAGTTTATCTTTAAAACAACAACAAAAGAATTTCAAACATTGAAATCCGCAATGCTTTTGGAAAATGAAACTACCATAAGACCTCCCGCCACACACACAATGCAAACGCAGAATTGGAGGAGATTTCTTCTTATGATAGTCAAACATGCTTACTACGCAAACAAAACTTTTTTGATATTATTACTAGTGCATAGTGTAGGAAACATTTCGAAAATATAATATTAATCTTAGCCAGCATAGGCATTCCGCACTTATGCCTACTATAGCTACTATGTTCAATAGTAGGTTACTGCCACATTCCATAGTAGGTAATACAACAAAAACCGTACAAGGTACGTATTGTTTCTTTGGATTTCCAAAAAATGGTCAGGCTAAGGAACTTCCTACTGCCACATGGGATCGCCTCTGGATGGACGTTCCGAGAACCAACCTGGCTCTCTGCCAACACAAGGCCAAGTTACCTCTAGGTATAGGTAACTACTTCACGACTATGCCATTCCTCGGTCCTTTGGGACCTTTATCGGAGGGCCCTCGATCAAAAAGCAAAAACCACAAAGAAATGAGATGGGAGCAACCACATAGGTTAAATATCAGAGCTCCATATCTGATACCACCCTTTTTCGGTCTGTGAGGTTCGATGAGGTCTCATTCACAAAGCCGTGCTTTGATCAACAAATGATCAGTAAATGATCAACACACAGCAGCACTCAGCATACCACATTACCAAATTGGGAGTATATCGCTGATAAATTTCAACTACATAACCTCTGAGCTCGTACGTCTCAGAGAAGGGTGTTAAGCTAAGAGAATAAATTCTCCGCCACCAAACAGAAATGTATTTGAAAGAAATCTGCTTTATATCTCAAAGTGTAATGTCAGACATGTAACCATACAAGTCTGTTCCGGGTTCGAACAAAAACCAAAGGCACTTCCGAAGAAGCCCTTGCAATCCGGGTATTCACAATCCCGATCGGATTTCCCATCACTTAGGAAATTTCTATACTGGCGCGACTCAGTGCAGAGACAATCGATAGGTCATCCTATCGTTCTCGCAAATACCCGGTCTTCAACACCGGTCTTCAAATGCCATCCATATACGACGTATCATTATTCGGAATGGGTTATGTGACACAAAGGTCCTCTCCCGGCTAAACCGAATAATGAGCGCGATATTTAAAACATATGGATAATGGATTTCAATTAAGTCACAACTTATTACCCAAAACTTTTCTTTCAAATGGTTTAAACAATTTCCATACTTTAATCTTTTAAACAAAAGATTCATTCACAGATTTTACGAATTAATTTCCATTTTAATTGGATTAACTAGTTAAATCTTTAAAACAAAGATTTAACTTATAGTTTTCAAAAACACGTTTCAAAGATTTATTCGTAATTTGGAAAACCATCTTAAATTCAAACTTGAAATTCTTTTAATTCAAATTGGAAATCCATTTCTTATATAAGAGCTTTTATCAGCTGAAAACAATTAGTTTTCCAAATCATCGAATTCAATTCTAAATATTGAATTCAAATCTAAATCAAATTATTAAAATATCAAGTTTTATTTAAGTTATTTAGAATGACTTTTACATTTGAAACTCATTTTCAAAGCTCTTAATTTCAATTTCCAAAACCATTTAGATTCAAGAATTCAATCTTTAAAATTATCAAAAATCTGTGACCTAACTGATTTCCACGTGAAATCCATATTTGTGTGTGTATGGTGTAGTCCAGGGTTTCACACAGTACTGCAATATCATTCAATCATCACAGATCAGAATACAGAAATATAGTTGATAAGCGGTATAACTATAACGCTTATCTGTTATTCACAGATCACAGATATATAAATCACAGATAATAATTTACATTTATTCCAGACAAATGAACTATAGTACAGCTACAGATCACACACAAATCAGAATATATCACAAAGTATAACAGATCAGAGAGTATCAACAATTCAATCATTCAGTCAGGTCCAAATATTCACAGATAAATTTATTGATCAACTGATTAACTTTAATCAGATGTATTTACTTAAAAATAAATTATTAGTCTGGGTTGATTATTATAAATTAATTACAAATTATTTGAAATAAATTCTCCTTTCAAATTTATTTGTTAACCTTTAATTATCGATTATCCTTTAATTAATTCATTAATAAATTGGTTAACCCTTAATTTATCACCCTTTAATTAATTATTCTTAATTAATTACAATAAGTGATTATTACTAATCACTTAATCAACTTTAATTAATTAAAATATCCTAAATGAATTACAATAAGTAATTAATCCCTTAATTTCTTTCATTAAGTAATTAACAATTTATAATTGATTATCTTGATTAATTAACCTAATTAATTAATAAAATTAATTACATAAAAAAAATTCTTAGTCAATTATCTTCATTAACTAATAACATCTCTTAATTACTTTTAATTAATCTCTAATTATAAATTAATCTAAATCATTAATTAAATAAATTATCATTCCTTAATTATCTTATAAATTAAATCATTTTCACCCTTTAATTATTTCCTAGATAATTTATTTCTTTATTAATGATTTAATTAATATTAAAGTGTATTTTAAAACATTACCCTTTTTGAATTTAAATTTTAATTCCATTTTAAATTTAAGATTAAAAGTGAATGCAATTTAAATTCAAAACTTTCTTTCATTTCAAAACTGGATATAAATTAATTTTGATTCCAGATTAAACTTTGGTTTAAGACTTTACTTTACATTTTAAAACTTCATTTTTGAATTCCAACTATTTGAATATTTTAAGGTTTAAAACAATTTAAACTTTTTTTTTAAACTTTATTTAATTTTAAATTAAATTCTAATTCATCTTGAATTTACATTTAGTTTTGACTAAAGATTTCAGTTTTAAAAACCTTGATTTAAATTTCAAATTTAGTTCAAATTTTCCAGAAACAGGTTCTGGTTCCAAAGCCTGGAACCATATTTTTACCCAAGGCCCCAACCCCCTTGCTTCGAGTCACTTACTCGATTTACTTGAGTACCCCTTCGAGTTTTTCTCCTGCCTTCCCAGACAAAAACACCCAATTACCAGAACTAATCTCGTGCACGTGTACATCGGCGGTGGTCGATTCCAGGCGATGCTACCTCGTCGAGCATGTCGACGATGACCCTAGCTTCTCTTCCCGGTCGCCAGAACCACGATACCACCTCGAGATCGAAGATCGACCAAACATCCCAACCTGGGAAAAACAACACCGGCTCTACCTCGAAACCTGTCAACGCCGCGCCTCCTCATCCCCGACCTCCAGCGGCGATATAACTCCGGCCATAGCTCCGACTACCACCCTTCTACAAATTCCCAAAAGCACATTGAACTCGATCGATTATGGATGATGAACAAAGCAAATTGCGAGACCACCACAAAACTAGGTTTAAAATTTTTAAACGGTCATCGTCGCCACCATGTTCATCTACCAACCATTCCAATATTTTTCCCAGCACCACTACTTACTCCTCCACCTCCGCTAGAAACGCCGACGCTCCCAGTTCATTGTATCGCCGGTAATTGGTTAAAATACCAATTTTGATCATCTCCGATCTGCTCTTCACCCACGATATTAAAAATCACAAAACTTGCCTTAAAAATCCTAGTTTTTAGTGAGGATTCAAATTATGTAACTAAATTAATATTTCGTGACACTTGAAATTTCCAAACATTAAAGATTTCACTGTAAAAATTCGATTTTTCATTCTCTATGCATTGATACTTCATGAAACCATTTTTAGTTTGTAACTCATACGTAAACACAATTATTTTGTTTTAAAATCAAAGCCCAATGTTGGTTAGAAAAAAAGAAGTAGAGTTTCCTTGTTATTTGATACTCTGTAAACAACCAGAGAGGATGCACAGATATATATATACATACACACAGCACTTTCAATATATATTCAAGTTAAAATCATTAGTTGTTACTCACCCTGATCATTTTGATTTCCAGAAAATTTGAAGTTTGATGGTTTAAGCTTTTTGAATTTGAAAGTTGAAATCTTGGTTGAACTGTTAGCTGGAAGCCTTCTTCTTCTTGATCTCAGTTTTTCTTTGATTGGTCAATGTTTCAAGTGGATGTTCGTTTGATTAATAAGTGACAATACTTCTGATTTTCTTAGTTTAAAATGGTGACTGAAGACTGGAACGAGAAGTTGATATAAATAAAAGAGGTTTACAGGGATGTAAAGATTTGTACAGGGTATTGATTTATTTTGTACAAGTTGTATATATATTTTTCTTGTTTGTACAAGGGTTAGCAGGGATTTTTTCATTTTGGAGGCTGATAGAAAATATGTTGTGTTTAGAGATGCAAACATTTAATGCATAGTACTTTATGTTTCTATACTTATCTTATTATATTTGTTTGTTGTCTTGGCTAAAGAGATTTCTCTTTTTACTTCATTTCGGCTGATATTGCTTTACCTTTGTGATATTGCTTTACCATTGTGTTTAGGGATATATATTTTTGCTTTACCTTTGTGATATTGCTTTACAATATGAATAAATTACTATTTTAGTTTGTTATTAGATTTTATTTATTCGGCTGTACAAAATGAGATGAGATAGTGGTGGCTTCTTTATTTCATTTGTTTCATATGTATTTGTTTTCAAATTTTCAACTTGTCTTTATAATTTCATATGCATTTCTATATTTTAATATGTTGTGATTATAATTTATTTAATGTATTTACTATATGTATTTTTCTATAATTAATCTCATGTATTTTTATTATATTTATTTCTATCTCCATTATTTATTTTCTAACTTAAATACTATTTATTTTTATATTCATTTGGTAATATATGTGAATTTCTATATTTTTATTTGTTATTAAATTTTATCCAATGTATTCATTCTACACTTTTATATCATATATATATTTTGTATCCTTATTTTCAAATCATTTATTTACAATTTAAATTCAAATCAAACATATATTTAAAATATTTTAAATTGACTCATATATACCCAAATATATATACATTCACATATATACATATATATACAATATTTTAAATTTAAATGATTTATACAGAATATATTTGAATCCGGGGAAACTCGCATCACTTAATCAATTTATTTTACAATTTTTTATTCAAAATTGAAATTAATTATTAATTTAAATATATATAAAATTTGGGGTCGTTACATACTTCCCCCCTTAAAAGAATTTCATCCTCGAAATTGCACAGTTCGTTTTATAAATTATCCACACACTCAGAATAGACTAATGACAACTCACTATACCGTCAAACACATAGATTCTTACGGTTAATTCAAAATATATCTTACATTAAATACTACTCATAATATTCATTCATATGTCATAATTATACATTACCCGATCAACATCCTATATTCACTACGGTTCTAAATCCAAAATACATACATATAAGGCGTACACTATCCAACAAGAAACATCCAAATCATCTACAAATCATCACCATCGGAGCTTTCCCTTTCAGGCCCTGACAGCTCTCTAACCTCCGCCTCAGTGTCTGTCTCATAAACCTCCTCGGGATCAGGCGCTACAGGGACAAAGCCTTCATTATCTCCACTATCTAGACCCTCAACGACATCATCTAGATCCCCTATAATCGCATCATCATCATCTGATACTACAGAATACACCTCACTATCAGATTCTTCTTCATCTTCAAATTCCTCTTCGTTCTCTTCGAGTCCTTCCATGTCCTCGAACTCTTCCTCGTCATCAAATACCTCCTCTGGTTCTTCTTGAGGTTGTGGCTGCTCCACAGGCTCCTCTGGAACCTCCTCATGAATGGACGACTCACCTAAATCATCTCGAACCCTACTGGATGAAGCATAATCACCTACTCTTCTGCCTTTTGAGGCTGCTCCACCCGGGCTAATGCTATGGGTTCTCTACAATCAGAATCAAAATCCAAGATATAATAGATGATAAATGATTCATCAAATCAAACTGAATATCTATTCTGCATTTGGCTTACCAAATAAGAATATCAACAATAGATACAAGAAAGAATCTATTAAGTTTTTCACACTATACTTGGGTTATCCAAATCTACGAAATATGGAGTGATATCAGTTAGTTTGAAGGGATAACTAACCATTCGTAGAATATATTCGGAATCCCAAAGAAATAGATAGATATGGATACAATTTCAGAATTTTAGTTTAGAACTAAAGTATACCTATCAACCAAAACAATCAATTCATTCAAACAAACAATTTTGGCTTATTCCGGAGTTTATGTCCCATTTTAATATATCGAATCTTCTTCCTGGATCTACCAGAAATCATCGAAGAATTAAGGAAAGATGACAAACAAAAGAGACTGATAGAGAAAATTAGTTTCCACTGTTGCAGGGTATTGACCATGTATAGTCGTATTTCCCTATCCCCTATTTCATCCTCTTCTCGCACTCATACTTACTATCAATGGATAGCAAGAGAATTTACTGAGGCATACAGACGGATATCTTAAGGATTACTCATTCTAGGGTTTACTTCACCCTATCTCTAATGAGTTACTTAATGTGTTATACTCCTGAGCTAAAGTTTTACCCTCAGCTCTGATACCAAAATGTAGCGATCCAAAATTCAGCCTTCGAAAATCGGCATCCGTACTTCACTTGTACTCAAAATGCCGCAGATTCAAACGCCGAATCTGGCTCACCGGAGCTTATAACACCATTAAGTATAATAACACAGCGGAATAAAAATAGATAATATCATATACAATCCAATGAATACAATATCCAGTATGATATACAACAATGATATCAATATGATACAACAATATCGGAGATAGATAATGATACAGCGGAAATAACAAAAATGATAACTCCAAATGATCCATCAAAGAATAAGTCCAACCACTCTAATATCAAGCTTGAACCATCATCACGTAAGACAAGGGTAAGCAATGTCAGTCGTGATCTCCAAAACTGAACTAGCTCCAATGTCAACTGAACCTGATTATCTGAAAAAAGAAACCCAACTCTAGACTGCTCGTGTAGAAATTTGTGAGCACCCAGAGTTTAGGAAAGGAACTATAAACTCCGAGTCAGTCGTGGTACTGGTGTGAGTAACAAAAAAAGTTTATCTTTAAAACAACAACAAAAGAATTTCAAACATTGAAATCCGCAATGCTTTTGGAAAATGAAACTACCATAAGACCTCCCGCCACACACACAATGCAAACGCAGAATTGGAGGAGATTTCTTCTTATGATAGTCAAACATGCTTACTACGCAAACAAAACTTTTTTGATATTATTACTAGTGCATAGTGTAGGAAACATTTCGAAAATATAATATTAATCTTAGCCAGCATAGGCATTCCGCACTTATGCCTACTATAGCTACTATGTTCAATAGCAGGTTACCGCCACATTCCATAGTAGGTAATACAACTAAAACCGTACAAGGTAAGTATTGTTTCTTTGGATTTCCAACAAATGGTCAGGCTAAGGAACTTCCTACTGCCACATGGGATCGCCTCTGGGTGGACGTCCCGAGAACCAACCTGGCTCTCTGCCAACACAAGGCCGGGTTACCTCTGGATATAGGTAACTACTTCATGACTATGCCATTCCCCGGTTCTTTCGGACCTTTATCCGAGGGCCCTCGATCATAAAGCAACAACCACAAAGAAATGAGATTGGAGCAACCACATAGGTTAAATATCAGAGCTCCATATCTGATACCACCCTTTTCCAGAAGGAAATGACATACCCTGAAATGACCCTCTCTTTTGTACCTTAATTTGTAAGGATTTTTTTTACATAGAGATATATATACTTATATATAGACATATATATATTTCTGAAGCCTAGAGTCATTTTTTTTTCTTTTTTATCTATACATCTTATCCAGGATCAAAATCTTTACCAATATAAATATATCAGTGCATTCACAAAGATATGCACATACATGTGAAGATGCATGTGCCTCTCTTGTTTGAATCAGAGTTCTGGTAAATAAGAGGATAATTTGATTGATTAAATTTAATCAATCCACACATAGTTCAATTCAATTCATATAATAAAATTTCATCCATATAGGTAACAACATGATTTTTAACCTTTGATTGCTTACTGGATTCTCAATGAAGTGTAATTCCTATAAACAATATATTTGTGTTCTGATTACCCTTAAATTGATGGTGTAGTGCCTATGCTCTGAAAAATGATGGAAGTTTATATCATTATCCATGTTTGATTTTTCTTATAAAATTTGCCTAGAGTACAATCCCTTTTCTGGAATATTTTTAGGTGAGGTATCATATTCCAAAAACTTAATTCTTTGATGCCAGGATGCTAAGCTAAATGAAATGCAAACTTAAGTGGGTTTCCTGAGACCATGGGTATCCAACAAGGTTCAACCAGACCCTTTGTTCTGGTATAACCCATAGGGTCTTAAAAATGCATTTTGATCAAAGCCTTAGTGAAAAGGAATTCAGACTCATGTTACAATACAAGGATAATTGGTGTGCTAATATATGAACAAAACATATTTAAATGTACATATATATTTATCCAACTATTATGGACATGGTTTTTAACTCCTATATTACAGATTTTTCCTTTATTCCAAAAACAAGGTATAAAACATTTTTGTAGAAAAAATTGAATTAGGGTAACATTGCAGATACATAAGTACCTTTCCCTATGCCTATCAACTCTTGTATGAAATTGTTATGATGGATGAATAAATCATATAGTTCACTGAGACTCATCTATCTAGATTTCCCAAAACTTAACCCTTTTCAAAGACTCAAGATTGACTAATACATTTATAAAATGTAACCACCCTTTTTATCATAAAGTTCTTGCTCAGATTTACTTACAAAAATCATAGGTTAGCTTCTTTAACTTTTCAGATAATCACTAAATATATAAACTCCAATTACAAGACAATTCCTTATCAAAACACTTAGCAAAATATCCATCCAGCATTCAGTCCTTAATACAAGTGGCAATTATAAATATCAATACATGCATACTTCATCATTTAAGCTCTTATCTAATTAGTTTTAGCATGCTAATATCTTCTTCTCAAAGCCTTGCTCCTACTCCTACTTAGTTGCCGCAGTCCCTGAAAATGCATTTGAAGCTACCCCATATTAAATGAGACACCCCATATGCCATTAGCACACTAGGGTCGGACACATGTCTGGTATGAGAAAATCCACTAAAACAATTTGTAAATCATGTTAAAGTTGAAACATGTATATATGTATATAACTCTGCCTTTAGAAAACAAATAATTCATGTGTGCATGTTCTGTGTCAGTGTGCAGGTGCACACTTAAGTCTGCCTTTCTAGAAACCTCAAAAAGATATGGTACATTCATACAACTCAGTCATAAATCAAATAAGCATCCATACAAAACAGAGAAATCACCAAAATGAATTAAATCATTTATTCCCTACTCAGATTTCATTCCAGGAAAACTCTAGTTCCTCTTTATATCAAATTCTCTTACATTGATATATTTATCTATCTTGGTCTCATCTGCAATTATATGAATCAATGGACACACTGTAATGGACTAATTCACTCCATTACACAAAGATCTCAGGACTTAAACAAGCCATGTGTCAACTTGTATTACTCAAGAACACAAGTCATTCCTGCAGTGCTCTTGACCCCCATTTCCTAATCAGTTTCAAGTTAATAATAACTCTTTTGATTTTTCATGACTAAACCATTCAGTGAATCATTTCACTAAAACAAACATTCATGTCATAGCATTCCATATCATTCATAACCAACAAAGACAAACAGGCAATTAACATAGGTGTTCATTAAATAAGATTCTGCACATATATATTCTTGCATTTTAAAAAGGGTATAGACAACTAACATTGGCTTATGGCTATTTGAGAGAGAGTTTTTCATTTTGCAAACATCTGTGCTTAAGTTAAACTCAGAATGACCAAGTTTCACTGAATCACAAAATTTATTTGCTATGTGTTTGAATATTTATATATTTTCATTGAATCAGGAGCATCAGCACATAGGCAACCCTATTGCACCCCTAATTCCTTTTTGTCTCAAGCCTCAGCACTTATACATAAGTATATTGCAGCTCAACATGTTTATATTTTCTGGGTTGAGCCAAAACAAACACTACTTGCCTATATTCAACATTTGATTCTCTAGGTATTTACTTATGTTTCTAAACATTAACATATCAGAGAGATCTGGGTTTTTAAAAACATATATATACTAATAATACTTAGAACTTTCATATAATAAAACAAGTAGAACAACCAGCTAAAAATCAAAACATTTTTGTAACAACCCGCATATTCTACGGTTGAATATTTAAATATTTTATTTAAATATAGAATCGTTAATCGGATTGAGGTCCGAAAAGATACTTATTGCAAACAGTCGAATTAGGACTCGAGACCACCCTCATTGAGTTCAAAATGTCGTTTGCGATCTTTTTGAGTATAAACTTCGATATGTTTGGAGCTAGTCAAAAATTTGATCATTTTCACTTTGGGTTTGGTTCAGCCCTATGTTTTAACTTAACACTCCAAACTGAAACCCCCTCTTCATTCACTCCCTCCTCCTCTTCATTTCAGTTCTAAAGAGATTAATGGTGAGTGGAATGGGAAATTAAAACTCTAAAACCCTAGTTTCCATCTACAAATCAAGTTCTAGCTCCAAATCAATAGAAGAAGCTTTGGTAAGTCTCCTCTTCTTCTTCCCCAACTCATTCTCTTATCAATTTCAGTTTATTTCCTAAACCTAAATTTGGGAGATGCTTGTTTTAATCTTAGTTGGAGCTTCTTGAGTTAGGATTGAAGAGTGGTTGCCTCTCTTTTGATTTCAAGCTTCTCCTTCCTTGTTCTTGTGTCAAAGGTGAGATTTTTACCTCACATCTTAATCTATATTTATCTTCGATTGTTAGGTATGAATTCCTAACACTTGTTCTTGTGCAAATGCTTTTGGTTTGGATTGATTTGGTGAATATTCCAATTTTTAGTGTTTTGAGTTCAATTCTTTGAAAATCCTAACTTTGATGTTTTGATCATGTTCTTGGTGATGAATCGAAGAGCGTATATGGCCGGGTAGTCGATGGGCGTAAACCCTTAGTGCCGTTGCTCGACCGATTGCATTTCGGAAGGGATTGGCATTCATTTGATTGGCATGGGAGTGCTGGAAACAGGCTCCGGTCGACCGACCTCAAAGTCCGGTCGACCGACCTCAAAGTCCGGTCGACCGACCTACTACTCTAGCATCTCCCTGCCTCTGTTTGGAAGTGCAGGTTACAGGCTCTGGTCAACCGACTGCAGAGCTCAGTCGACCGACCTGCTACCCGAGCACTTCTGTCTCTGGTCCGGTCAGCCGACTCAGGGAGTCCGGTTGACCGACCTGCTCCTATTTGCCAGTTTTTCCTATATTGCCTATTTGTTTGAATTTCCAACTTTAATCGATTCGTGTTGTCTCATATTTGTTGTTATCATTTCTTAAGACTTTGATGACTCCTCTTTCGGGATGGTACCTCGTTAGGTCGAACCCCGTACCCCCCTTCGTAGGGGATCTTATCTGAAAAACGTTCAACTGAACTTCCTTCTTTGATGGTTTTGGGGATTGATTTCTTTGAACTTTACTCACGTCTTCTAACGTGAATTTTTATGATTGATTGTTTCTACAATCACTTCTATGATTTGTCACTTCAAAATATAAAGGTTTTCTATACTAGTATTAAATATCAAAACTTCTTCATCAAAACAATTTCAACTCTATTTTCAATATCAAAGCTCGTTTCTTAAAACCATTTTCCAATCTATTAGTATATACAAACCTTTACCTCATTCGTATGAGAAAATCTAATTAAACGGCTTAGCAAAACAAGTGGTATGAAACGCTTGCATTTACTTCATCGGTTAATTTATGGACTTGTTCGATTGAAACTCTTGTGACAATTTTCTAGTGCAGATCTACAATCTGTTTGTAAATATTTGAGTTAAGCAAGGGGTTATGGGACATGAAGCTAAACTCTTATATTTACTAGCTTAGTGTAATCGACACTTCCTTATGATCATGATGATCATTCTTGTGATTTAGACTAGCGATTGAGCGATGTCTCTTTGTTTGCGAGGTTATACTAGACACCATTTGTGTGATTTCGATTCACACATATCTCTTTATCTTCAAGGTTAGTTGTAACATCCCGAAAATTTTCGAATTTCGAAAATTCAACATCGATACTCACTTTATCGACTGCTGAGCCATCGAATGCCGGAAACCCGAAAAGTTATGGTTTTAAGAAAGAAGAAAAAGGTAGAAGAAGAAGATAGAGGAAAAAGAAAGAAGAACAACAGAACAGCAACAGAAACAGAACAATATCAGAATCTTACACATCGCAGCGGAACAATATATAATAGGTAAATGAATAATCTTTAAAACAAAGAACTATATCATTTTATACATACATCAATCAGAGTCAATATACAACAATGGACAGTTATATAAACTTGTCCTCATACAGAATACACAGCGGAATAAATACTATCAGATACAAATACTACGTCTCGTCATCCAGAATATCTCCAAGCTCTAGAATATCCTGATAATATAACTCTAGGCTGCCCGTGTGGAAATTGGTGGGCACCCAGAGTTTAGAAGGGAACAATAAACTCCGAGTCAGTCATGGTGACTGGTGTGAGATCGTAAAACGGTTTATCTTTAAAATAAACAACAGGAAAACTTTAATGTCAATTCGCAATGCTTTTGGAAAATGAAACTACCATAAGACCTCCCACCACACACACAATGCAAACGCAGACTTGGAGGAGATTTCTTCTTATGATAGTCAAAGATGCTTACTACGCAAAATCAAATCATTTTTTGATATTATTTTTAGTGCATAGTGTAGAAAACATTTCGAAAGTATAATATAAATCTTAGCCAGCATAGGTACCATTATATTATGCCTGCTATAGCTGCCTCCTAAGGAGACAGGTTATACAATTTAAATCGTAAAGGCTCGTATTGTTTCTTTGGATTTCCAACAAATGGTCAGGCTAAGGAACTTCCTATCCACGATGGGTACGTCCCTGGAATAGACGACCCGAGAACCTAACCGGATCTCTGCCAACACAAGGCCGGGTTACCTCTGCAAAAATAGGTAACTACTGACACGCGTATGCCATCCACCGATCGTCACCGATCTTCCCGAGGATCCCCGATTCGCAACAAACCACATAGAAAAATAATGCAGTAACCACAGAGGTTAAGTATCTGGGCTCCATACCATGATAC
Source organism: Allium fistulosum (assembly GCA_030737815.1). Lineage (NCBI taxonomy): Eukaryota > Viridiplantae > Streptophyta > Magnoliopsida > Asparagales > Amaryllidaceae > Allium > Allium fistulosum. The sequence continues at coordinate 1,181,807,452 of CM060904.1, read as the reverse complement.
CACCTTTATCCAGAAGGAATGACATACACTAAGGGGCGCTACTCCCTAGAACCTTGCCGCATTCGTCCTGTTTCGACCATTTCCGGGGTGTGAGGCTCGATGAAGTCTCGTCCACAAAGCTACGCTTTCTCAAAAAGCCCTGCTTCGGGTCAAACAAAATGATCAACCTATGATCACAAAGATATAAGATCAAACAAACGATCATATCACAAATGATCAAACACTGATCATTTCACAGCAACACTCAGTATGCCACGTTACCAAATTGGGATATATCGCTGATAAATTTCAACTACATAACCTCTGAGCTCGTACGTCTCAGAGAAGGGTGTTAAGCTAAGAGAATAAATTCTCCGCCACCAACAGAAATGTATTTGAAAGAAATCAGCTTTATATCTCAAATTGTAACGTCAGACACACAATCCATACAAGTCTGTTCCGGGATCGAACAGAACCGAAGGCACTTCTCACGAAGCCCTTGCCATTCCGGATAATTTTCAATCACGTCAGGACTTCCCGTCACTAAGGGTGATAAAACCTCTAAATCGAAGATCAGTCGATGTAGAGTAACTCGACGGTAATCCTTCCGTTTTCAAAAATATCCGGTCTTCAACACCGGTCTTCGAATGCAATTCATAACGACGTATCACATATTCGGAATGGGTTATACGACCCCATGGTCCTTTCCCGCCTAACCCGAATAGTGAGCGATTTTTCAAAAATAAGTGTGGCATTCAAATTCATCCAATTCACAACAAATACCTACTCAAGGTAAATATTGATAGTCGGTTATTTAACTATCAATAAAGATGCGCAACATCATCAGATTCCAAATAATTTTTCCCAAATTATTTTACCTTCCAAAATATCCTTTACTAGATATAAAATTTCCACACTTAATCATTTGAAAACAATTTCAAATCAATTTCCACATTTCAATTTATCTTTAAAAGATAAAATCTCAAAACAGTTCATTTCATATTGGAAAAACATTTCCATACTTATTAAATAATAAGTATTTCACAATCATTTATTTTCAACACTTGGAAAATATTCGATATACTTAAATCAAATTAAGTATATATTTCATTCTTTAAGGAAATCTATTTTCTATAACAACATCAATTTGAGTCAAAACGAATGTTACGTAAAACATCGTTACGACGACTCAAAAATCACTAGTATAGGGATTCGAAATTAAAAATAGATATGTAAATCCCAATACTAGATAAAAACATTTCCTTTCAGAAATCATTTACTATAACAACAGTGTTATAGTCCACCATTTCCTTATTTCTCGAAAACGTCTATTTCAACAATAAATGTTGAAATCTATGCTTTCGATTCATAACACATTTTAAAACACCTTTAAAATGTTTAACTTCATTTTTAAAATATTACTTCTTCAAAATGAATCCATTTTACTTAACAATATATTCACTGTCCAAAATCGTGAATATATCTTCTTAAATAATCTTCTATATTAAATTTATCACATTCAATCTATTTTCGAATTTATAAGCACGTTTATAAATTCTATTTCTCTTTTAATAACAACTTCGACTTATAAACCTTCTTTTATCAACTTCTATATTTAACTTATCAAAATAAGTGACTTTGGGTTTATAACAACTTTTATAAATTTTAATTCTATTTATAAAAACTTCGATACCAAATCAATCTCAATATTGATTTCTAATTTTATTTTCAACGTTTGAATAAAATTTCCATATTGATTTCTCAAAAATTCATTTCTAAATATTAAATCAATTACAAATTGATTTTAAATTTTATTTATCACTACTAAAATAAATTCCTTATTTTTCTCAAATTATTCAATATTCTGTTTTGAAATGGATTCTTCAAATTGAAATCATTCTACATTGATTTTTCAACTTATTTCAATTTACCAATTAAATTCCAAACTGAATTTCCAACTTATCTTCTTTTAAATAAATTCCTTTTTAAGAAAATAAATTTCAATCGTTTCTTTCAATCTATTTAAAAATCCAAATTTAAATTAATTTCTTCAATTTAAAATCACTGTTTTATGAAATCCATTTATTTAGCATTTTCACTTTATTCTGGAATTTATTCGATAAGATTAAAAAAAACAGCTTTTATACTTTTAAATTCTTTTCTTCAAAATTTCTTCAATTTCAAAAATTGATTCACTTAGAAATTTTCTACTTGAATCTCAAAAATTCAATTTCGTTTATCTTTGGAATCCAATGATGTCAAACATCTATTCAGCTAAATTTTAGCTTTCAAACAATTTCCAGACATCAATTCAATAACATCAATAATCATTCACAGATTATCACATCACAGTAGAAATAAATTCAATCAATGTGAGGTGTAACGACCCAGAATTTTTGATAATTAAAATTCGAATATTTAATTGATTTTAAATATTAATAAATGAATTTAAGAGGTCGAATAATTTATTATTCGAATATTGGATTTAATTTGGTCAATTAAATCGATAATTTAATGATTGAGATTCCAGAAATAATTGAAGTATGGGTTTAATGTGCTGGAAATGATTTATAAAGTTATATTAAATCATACTGGAGTTATAGAAAGGTTATAGAACTTCTAAAACTGAATTTGGAGTTAAATTGTGAAAATTGAATATTTTAATATTTAATTATCGACTGTAAAAATAGCCAATTTTCGAACAGTCTCAGAATTGAACGAGACCAGTTCCATTGGATCCGTAATAGTTAGTTATTATCGGATTTCAATTTTCGTATCAATCGGAGTTGTCGTTTGACCGTGGCAGCTCGAAACGCATCGATATCGTTTTAATTTTAATTCGGCGAGTTAAAATAGTCATTTTTCAAACGGTCTCGGATTTCGACGAAACCAGTTTCATCGGATCCGTAATGTGATATTATTGTAAGATTTCAAATTTCGTAATTTTTGGATTTACCGTTTGTCCGGGGCAAGTCGAAACGCCTCGAAATCGATTTAAATCGGTTTAATTTAAATTGATCGTTTATCGCCATATCTCACACATACGATCGAATTAGCTTTCGAAACCTGTTCCATTGCGTCCGGAACGCGGGATAAACCCCAGAAACGCCAGTTACCGTGCGTAAATCGGAGTTCGGAAAATCCGGGATGAATAGGGTTCGTCGGTTCTCTATAAAAGGACCCCTATCTTCACAAATTGATTGCAAACCCTAATTACCAAGGCCAGCCGCCACTATCTTGTTCAATGGCTGAGAAACAACGACCTTCTCCTCCAATTTTCTTCCAATCCACTCACTTTCGTCAGAAACTCCCAACTACAATCTTGTAGAGCATCACGAGCTCTACATTCTCAACGGTCAAGATCGTTTTTAGAGTTACGGATTGGCGGCAATCTTCGTTCAAAGGCACGACAGTCTTTCACGTTTTTCGAGTTGTATAGACGACCGAGCTCGACGCTATTCACGGTGGAGATGGAGTTCGCATAGACCTTCGGTTTGGTGGTGGAGTGATTTCATTTCGTGCATCGTAGTGGCCGTGATAATTTGTGAAAGAAGGGCAGCCGTGGGTTTTTGTATCACGTACGTGATTTTCTTTGCTTGGGGAAGAAAAGGGTGCGAACGGCCTGTATGTTGGGGCAAAGAGATCAACGGCCCTGATTAGTTGAGTAGAATAAAATTGTAAATAATTATAATATTTAAATTCGTTAAATCTTTTAACTGCGATAACTTTGTCATACGTTAACAGAAAATGACGAAACAAAATGCGTTGGAATCGTATTCGCGAATACTACGTGATGCAATTGGTTTGGAGTCGATTGGAGTCAATGAAAATTTTGGGTAAAATTAAACGTCTGTTTAGTTTTATCCGAAATAAACCGCTACGACTATTATTGAAATCAAGGTGAGATCTTCTCACTCAAATTTGAATGTGGAATTATTTACAGTTATTGATTGATGATTGACTGTTTGGATGTGATATTAGATATGATAGGATATATCTATATATATAGCAATATATACATATTGGCATATGTATATATTGGATTGATGATTTCCCGCCTCGTATAGCGGATGAGACCCTATTGCGCCGTTAGTAAGCGGATTTATAAAAACCCATATACCGCGATAATTCCGTACTGGAGCGGAATTGGTATTGTGCTAACATCTGTGGATGCAGGGAAACAGGTTGGAGGGATCCAACTGGATTCCTCACCCGTAGTTATTTATTTACAGATATTGTGATATATTCTGTTATCATATGATGATATATGATATTGACTGTTGTGATGGACTGATTGGTGTTGTGGCATCATCGGATTCAGTTTTGAAATGTAAAAATAACGACTTTTAATTTAAAAGGATTTTTTTTAAAGTGATTTGTAGAAATATACGTTTTATTGAAATTTTTGAATTGGTTTATTTTAAATAAATAAATGTTAAAATTTTAAATGTTAGTAAAATTGTGATTTTTGTGAAATACGACAAAAATGTTATTTTTTTGAAATAAACAATTGATAAAGATTATGAAATAGTTTAAATGGGAATTGTTGAAGTATTTTAAACAATTCATATAAAAAGATGTATAAAACTTGATATTTTTATAAATTAAAAATATTGGAATTTTGAAATGAGTTGTATTAAGTGTTAAAGTCAAATAAAAATGGATTCCATAAGTGGATAGAAATTTATAGATTTATAAATTGTGAAGTTATTAAATGAATAGATTTTGTAAAACAAAAAGATTTATAAGCAATTATCTTATAAATCGGATTTTGACATTTAGATGAGAAATGAATAGATGTTGTAAATAAACGAATTATAAGTTCTTAACTTATAATATAGACTTCCGGTATATAATTGAGATATATAAGTTGAATTGGATAACTTAGAAATCGAAGTTTTATAAATAGAAATGGGATTTATAAACATTGTTTTATAAATTAAAAATCAATAGAATTTGATAAATTAACATTGAAGTTATTAAAGGAGATATATTCGTGATTTTGGACAGCGAATTATCCTTTAAGTTAAATGTGTAGAAATTGTTAAAATTGGGATAGTGATTATATTCACGATTTTGACAGTGAATATATATTATTGAATAAAATCAATATATTTTGGGAAAAGGAATATTGTTAAATGAAGTTGTTTTAAAAGATGTTTTAAAACGTGTTAAGTATCGAAACATAGATTTCAACATTTTATTGTTGAAATAGACGTTTTCGAGAAGTAGAAAGAAATGGTGGACTATAACACTGTTGTTATAGTAAATGATTTCCGAAAGGAAATGTTTTATATAGTATTGGGATTTATATATCTATTTAAAATCCGAATCCCTATACTAGTGATTTTGAGTCGTCGTAACGATGTTTTACGTAACATTCGTTTTGACTCAAATAAAATGTGTTTAAAGAATGATTTCCTTAAAGAATGAATATATACTTAATATTGATTTAAGTATATCGAATATTTTCAAGTGTTGAAAATAAATGATTTATGAAATACTTATTTTAAATAAGTATGGAAATGCTTTTCCAATGTGAAATGAACTGTTTTGAGTTTTTATCTTTAAAGATAAATTGAAATGTGGAAATTAATTTGAAGTTGTTTTCAAAATGGTTAAGTGTGGAAATTTTATATCTAGTAAAGATATTTTGGAAGATAAATAATTTGGAAAATTATTTGGAATCTGATGATGTTGCGCATCTTTATTGATAGTTAAATAACCGACTATCAATAATTACCTTTAGATAGGTATTTGTTGTGAATTGGATGAATTTGAATGCCACACTTGTTTTTAAATAATCGCTCACTATTCGGGTTAACCGGGAAGGGACCATGGGGTCGTATAACCCATTCCGAATATGTGATACGTCGTTATGAATCGCATTTGAAGACCGGTGTTGAAGACCGGATATTTTTGAAAATGGAAGGATTACCGTCGAGTTACTCTACATCGGCTGATCTTCGATTTAGAGGTTTTTATCACCCTTAGTGACGGGAAGTCCTGACGTGATTGAAAATTATCCGGATATGCAAGGGCTTCGTGAGAAGTGCCTTCGGTTCTGTTCGATCCCGGAACAGACTTGTATGGATTGTGTGTCTGACGTTACAATTTGAGATATAAAGCTGATTTCTTTCAAATACATTTCTGTTGGTGGCGGAGAATTTATTCTCTTAGCTTAACACCCTTCTCTGAGACGTACGAGCTCAGAGGTTATGTAGTTGAAATTTATCAGCGATATATCCCAATTTGGTAACGTGGCATACTGAGTGTTGCTGTGAAATGATCAGTGTTTGATCATTTGTGATATGATCATTTGTTTGATCTTATATCTTTGTGATCATAGGTTGATCATTTTGTTTGACCTGAAGCAGGGCTTTTTGTAGAAAGCGTAGCTTTGTGGACGAGACTTCGTCGAGCCTCACACCCCGGAAATGGTCGAAACAGGAAGAATGCAGCAAGGTTCTAGGGAGTAGCGCCCCTTAGTGTATGTCATTCCTTCTGGATAAAGGTGGTATCATGGTATGGAGCCCAGATACTTAACCTCTGTGGTTACTGCATTATTATTATCTATGTGGTTTGTTGCGAATCGGGGATCCTCGGGAAGATCGGTGACGATCGGGGGATGGCATACGCGTGTCAGTAGTTACCTATTTTTGCAGAGGTAACCCGGCCTTGTGTTGGCAGAGATCCGGTTAGGTTCTCGGGTCGTCTATTCCAGGGACGTACCCATCGTGGATAGGAAGTTCCTTAGCCTGACCATTTGTTGGAAATCCAAAGAAACAATACGAGCCTTTACGATTTCAATTGTATAACCTGTCTCCTCAGGAGGCAGCTATAGCAGGCATAATATAATGGTACCTATGCTGGCTAAGATTTATATTATACTTTCGAAATGTTTTCTACACTATGCACTAATAATAATATCAAAAAGGTTTTGATTTTTGCGTAGTAAGCATCTTTGACTAACATAAGAAGAAATCTCCTCCAAGTTTGCGTTTGCATTGTGTGTGTGGTGGGAGGTCTTATGGTAGTTTCATTTTCCAAAAGCATTGCGAATTGACTTTAAAATTATCTGTTGTTTATTTTTAAAGAATAACTGTTTTACGATCTCACACCAGTCACCATGACTGACTCGGAGTTTATTGTTTCCCTTCTAAACTCTGGGTGCCCACAAATTTCCACACGGGCAGTCTAGAGTTAGATTTTCAGGATATTCTGGATATTCTGGAGCTTTGGAGATAAGCTGGATGACGAGACATAGTATTTGTATCTGATATTATTTTATTCCACTGTGTATTCTGTATGAGGACAAGTTATATAACTGTCCATTGTTGTATATTGACTCTGATGATTGATGTATGTATAAAATGATATAGTTCTTTGTTTAAAAGATTACTGATTTATCTATTATATATTGTTCCGCTGCGATATGTGAGATTCTGATATTGTCTCTGTTCTGTATCTGTTGTTATTTTGTTGTTCTTCTTCTCTTTTTCTTCTATCTTCTTCTTCTTCTACTTTTTCTTCTTTCTTAAAACCATAACTTTTCGGGTTTCCGGCATTCGATGGCTCAGCAGTCGATAAAGTGAGTATCGATATTGAATTTTCGAAAGTCGAAAGTTTTCGGACCGTTACATTTGGTATCAGAGCATATGGTTAAGCGACAACCCTGCTCTGTTGGGTGTTACTCATTAGAGATAGAGTCAGTAGTACTCTAGAATGAGTTGAGTGTAATAATAGATATGAGTGCGTATTTGTTAGTGAATATAAAATTGTTTTATATTGTGATGATTGGTTTGTTGAGTGGTATATGGATTCTGGTCGGTATTGTCCGTACAACTCTATCGATAGGGATCTCTAAACACTTATATAGAACAATTCGGCACAGTATTGTTTTAAATAGGGTAAATGAAATAATTTTGCCCAAAACTATTTTTGTATAGAAAAGAAATGTTTTTCTATAAAGTACTATAGTATATGGTTGCATGGATGTTAGGAAGTAATAATAGTGAATTATCATCACTGAATTGAATAAGAAATTGAAATCGTAACTCCAAAGATGAGAAATAAAATTCACATACGAATGGAATTTGAGAATGTAAACTGTAAATGTGAATTGTAATTTAAACGGAATTCCAGAGAAGTTTTTGGAAATGTTTTGAAAAGAATTTGAAAATTTTGGAGATTTGAAAAGTTTAAATCATTTTTGATTTGAAAATGGATTTCAAAGGTTTTGAAAAGTATTTTAGAGAGATGAATGCTCTAAACTCTTTTCGGTCGCTGGAAAATAACTTCGATGATGACCGCGGCATCACCGGTGTTCATTTTCGGGTTTCCAAAAGAGGAATTGCTGCCAAATTGTTTTAAATAGAAGTTGTTTGAAAAATTTGGAATTTGTTTTAGAAATTCAAAGAATGATTTGAATTGTTTTCAAATGATTTTGAAATGTTGGTAAACTCTGGAATGCCATATAAAATATTTATGAAATATTATGAAGTTGATAACTTGTAAAGTTTAAAGTTTAAAGTTTAAAGTTTAAAGTTTAAATAAAAATCCATTTAACGAATGAAATTTATAAATGTGAATTGAAATATAAAGAGACGAATTCATATATGAACAAAATGGTAAACATGAATTGTAAATGTGATTTATAAATGAAAATGGAATTCCAGATAGATATTGGAAAATTTAAAATTCATTAATGAAATGAATTTGTAATATGAATATATAAGTGATTATATAAATCGAAATGTAAATAAGTTGATAACTTATAAAACATTTGAAATTGGATAGAAATGAGAGTTCAAATTGAAATAAAGGAATTTGTGAACAAATAAATTTTGGGAATAAACGAAAGAATAAAACTGGAATTGAAACTGAAGGTTGAAAACAAATTTGAATTTGCAAATGAATTGGAATCGTGATGAATTAGTAAATGAAACTAATTTAAAATAGTGCAATTGTGAATGAAAGTAAATTGATAGAAATTCAATATTCAGAAGTTGAATAGAATCCAAATAAAATTGGAATTGTAAATTGAATTCAAATGAAATTGAAATGTAAAATTGAATGAAAAGAATGTATAACTTCAATAGTGAAGTAAGAATATATAAGAAGTATATATTGAAATTTGTAATTGAATTTGCAAAATGATTTGAATGCTGTAACTAGATATAATGGCTAGTAGGATATACAGGTATAAAGGGATTGGAAAATTTATTTCACAAATAATTCGAATTGCTCGAAAAAGGTATGTATTTGAATTATAATATGAGTTTTTGATGATTTCTCTCTAGCCGCTTGGCTTTTTCTTTTTCTTTTTGAAATCTGAGAGTCCGTAGGGACGTTTTGTAGTCGTGCCGTATTAGCCACGCAAAGGAGACGCTGGCGAAATTTTTCGGGAATTTAGGGCGTTAGAAAATTTTTGAGAAAATTTTGAAAGTTTAAATTTGAATTTGAGTTCGAATTTGAATTTAAAAGTTAAACAAAGTTGTTTTGAAACTTAGAGTTGAAATTAGAAATTTAGTTGAAAGGATAACGAATCTTTAGTAGAAAGATTTGTTTTGAAAATTGATAGAACTATTGAATTGTGAAAAAGAGTAGACGAGTTAAGGACCATTTTTCCTAACTTGTAATTTCGAGGACGAAATTCTTTTAAGGGGGGAAGTCTGTAACGACCCAGAATTTTTGATAATTAAAATTCGAATATTTAATTGATTTTAAATATTAATAAATGAATTTAAGAGGTCGAATAATTTATTATTCGAATATTGGATTTAATTTGGTCAATTAAATCGATAATTTAATGATTGAGATTCCAGAAATAATTGAAGTATGGGTTTAATGTGCTGGAAATGATTTATAAAGTTATATTAAATCATACTGGAGTTATAGAAAGGTTATAGAACTTCTAAAACTGAATTTGGAGTTAAATTGTGAAAATTGAATATTTTAATATTTAATTATCGACTGTAAAAATAGCCAATTTTCGAACAGTCTCAGAATTGAACGAGACCAGTTCCATTGGATCCGTAATAGTTAGTTATTATCGGATTTCAATTTTCGTATCAATCGGAGTTGTCGTTTGACCGTGGCAGCTCGAAACGCATCGATATCGTTTTAATTTTAATTCGGCGAGTTAAAATAGTCATTTTTCAAACGGTCTCGGATTTCGACGAAACCAGTTTCATCGGATCCGTAATGTGATATTATTGTAAGATTTCAAATTTCGTAATTTTTGGATTTACCGTTTGTCCGGGGCAAGTCGAAACGCCTCGAAATCGATTTAAATCGGTTTAATTTAAATTGATCGTTTATCGCCATATCTCACACATACGATCGAATTAGCTTTCGAAACCTGTTCCATTGCGTCCGGAACGCGGGATAAACCCCAGAAACGCCAGTTACCGTGCGTAAATCGGAGTTCGGAAAATCCGGGATGAATAGGGTTCGTCGGTTCTCTATAAAAGGACCCCTATCTTCACAAATTGATTGCAAACCCTAATTACCAAGGCCAGCCGCCACTATCTTGTTCAATGGCTGAGAAACAACGACCTTCTCCTCCAATTTTCTTCCAATCCACTCACTTTCGTCAGAAACTCCCAACTACAATCTTGTAGAGCATCACGAGCTCTACATTCTCAACGGTCAAGATCGTTTTTAGAGTTACGGATTGGCGGCAATCTTCGTTCAAAGGCACGACAGTCTTTCACGTTTTTCGAGTTGTATAGACGACCGAGCTCGACGCTATTCACGGTGGAGATGGAGTTCGCATAGACCTTCGGTTTGGTGGTGGAGTGATTTCATTTCGTGCATCGTAGTGGCCGTGATAATTTGTGAAAGAAGGGCAGCCGTGGGTTTTTGTATCACGTACGTGATTTTCTTTGCTTGGGGAAGAAAAGGGTGCGAACGGCCTGGATGTTGGGGCAAAGAGATCAACGGCCCTGATTAGTTGAGTAGAATAAAATTGTAAATAATTATAATATTTAAATTCGTTAAATCTTTTAACTGCGATAACTTTGTCATACGTTAACAGAAAATGACGAAACAAAATGCGTTGGAATCGTATTCGCGAATACTACGTGATGCAATTGGTTTGGAGTCGATTGGAGTCAATGAAAATTTTGGGTAAAATTAAACGTCTGTTTAGTTTTATCCGAAATAAACCGCTACGACTATTATTGAAATCAAGGTGAGATCTTCTCACTCAAATTTGAATGTGGAATTATTTACAGTTATTGATTGATGATTGACTGTTTGGATGTGATATTAGATATGATAGGATATATCTATATATATAGCAATATATACATATTGGCATATGTATATATTGGATTGATGATTTCCCGCCTCGTATAGCGGATGAGACCCTATTGCGCCGTTAGTAAGCGGATTTATAAAAACCCATATACCGCGATAATTCCGTACTGGAGCGGAATTGGTATTGTGCTAACATCTGTGGATGCAGGGAAACAGGTTGGAGGGATCCAACTGGATTCCTCACCCGTAGTTATTTATTTACAGATATTGTGATATATTCTGTTATCATATGATGATATATGATATTGACTGTTGTGATGGACTGATTGGTGTTGTGGCATCATCGGATTCAGTTTTGAAATGTAAAAATAACGACTTTTAATTTAAAAGGATTTTTTTTAAAGTGATTTGTAGAAATATACGTTTTATTGAAATTTTTGAATTGGTTTATTTTAAATAAATAAATGTTAAAATTTTAAATGTTAGTAAAATTGTGATTTTTGTGAAATACGACAAAAATGTTATTTTTTTGAAATAAACAATTGATAAAGATTATGAAATAGTTTAAATGGGAATTGTTGAAGTATTTTAAACAATTCATATAAAAAGATGTATAAAACTTGATATTTTTATAAATTAAAAATATTGGAATTTTGAAATGAGTTGTATTAAGTGTTAAAGTCAAATAAAAATGGATTCCATAAGTGGATAGAAATTTATAGATTTATAAATTGTGAAGTTATTAAATGAATAGATTTTGTAAAACAAAAAGATTTATAAGCAATTATCTTATAAATCGGATTTTGACATTTAGATGAGAAATGAATAGATGTTGTAAATAAACGAATTATAAGTTCTTAACTTATAATATAGACTTCCGGTATATAATTGAGATATATAAGTTGAATTGGATAACTTAGAAATCGAAGTTTTATAAATAGAAATGGGATTTATAAACATTGTTTTATAAATTAAAAATCAATAGAATTTGATAAATTAACATTGAAGTTATTAAAGGAGATATATTCGTGATTTTGGACAGCGAATTATCCTTTAAGTTAAATGTGTAGAAATTGTTAAAATTGGGATAGTGATTATATTCACGATTTTGACAGTGAATATATATTATTGAATAAAATCAATATATTTTGGGAAAAGGAATATTGTTAAATGAAGTTGTTTTAAAAGATGTTTTAAAACGTGTTAAGTATCGAAACATAGATTTCAACATTTTATTGTTGAAATAGACGTTTTCGAGAAGTAGAAAGAAATGGTGGACTATAACACTGTTGTTATAGTAAATGATTTCCGAAAGGAAATGTTTTATATAGTATTGGGATTTATATATCTATTTAAAATCCGAATCCCTATACTAGTGATTTTGAGTCGTCGTAACGATGTTTTACGTAACATTCGTTTTGACTCAAATAAAATGTGTTTAAAGAATGATTTCCTTAAAGAATGAATATATACTTAATATTGATTTAAGTATATCGAATATTTTCAAGTGTTGAAAATAAATGATTTATGAAATACTTATTTTAAATAAGTATGGAAATGCTTTTCCAATGTGAAATGAACTGTTTTGAGTTTTTATCTTTAAAGATAAATTGAAATGTGGAAATTAATTTGAAGTTGTTTTCAAAATGGTTAAGTGTGGAAATTTTATATCTAGTAAAGATATTTTGGAAGATAAATAATTTGGAAAATTATTTGGAATCTGATGATGTTGCGCATCTTTATTGATAGTTAAATAACCGACTATCAATAATTACCTTTAGATAGGTATTTGTTGTGAATTGGATGAATTTGAATGCCACACTTGTTTTTAAATAATCGCTCACTATTCGGGTTAACCGGGAAGGGACCATGGGGTCGTATAACCCATTCCGAATATGTGATACGTCGTTATGAATCGCATTTGAAGACCGGTGTTGAAGACCGGATATTTTTGAAAATGGAAGGATTACCGTCGAGTTACTCTACATCGGCTGATCTTCGATTTAGAGGTTTTTATCACCCTTAGTGACGGGAAGTCCTGACGTGATTGAAAATTATCCGGATATGCAAGGGCTTCGTGAGAAGTGCCTTCGGTTCTGTTCGATCCCGGAACAGACTTGTATGGATTGTGTGTCTGACGTTACAATTTGAGATATAAAGCTGATTTCTTTCAAATACATTTCTGTTGGTGGCGGAGAATTTATTCTCTTAGCTTAACACCCTTCTCTGAGACGTACGAGCTCAGAGGTTATGTAGTTGAAATTTATCAGCGATATATCCCAATTTGGTAACGTGGCATACTGAGTGTTGCTGTGAAATGATCAGTGTTTGATCATTTGTGATATGATCATTTGTTTGATCTTATATCTTTGTGATCATAGGTTGATCATTTTGTTTGACCTGAAGCAGGGCTTTTTGTAGAAAGCGTAGCTTTGTGGACGAGACTTCGTCGAGCCTCACACCCCGGAAATGGTCGAAACAGGAAGAATGCAGCAAGGTTCTAGGGAGTAGCGCCCCTTAGTGTATGTCATTCCTTCTGGATAAAGGTGGTATCATGGTATGGAGCCCAGATACTTAACCTCTGTGGTTACTGCATTATTATTATCTATGTGGTTTGTTGCGAATCGGGGATCCTCGGGAAGATCGGTGACGATCGGGGGATGGCATACGCGTGTCAGTAGTTACCTATTTTTGCAGAGGTAACCCGGCCTTGTGTTGGCAGAGATCCGGTTAGGTTCTCGGGTCGTCTATTCCAGGGACGTACCCATCGTGGATAGGAAGTTCCTTAGCCTGACCATTTGTTGGAAATCCAAAGAAACAATACGAGCCTTTACGATTTCAATTGTATAACCTGTCTCCTCAGGAGGCAGCTATAGCAGGCATAATATAATGGTACCTATGCTGGCTAAGATTTATATTATACTTTCGAAATGTTTTCTACACTATGCACTAATAATAATATCAAAAAGGTTTTGATTTTTGCGTAGTAAGCATCTTTGACTAACATAAGAAGAAATCTCCTCCAAGTTTGCGTTTGCATTGTGTGTGTGGTGGGAGGTCTTATGGTAGTTTCATTTTCCAAAAGCATTGCGAATTGACTTTAAAATTATCTGTTGTTTATTTTTAAAGAATAACTGTTTTACGATCTCACACCAGTCACCATGACTGACTCGGAGTTTATTGTTTCCCTTCTAAACTCTGGGTGCCCACAAATTTCCACACGGGCAGTCTAGAGTTAGATTTTCAGGATATTCTGGATATTCTGGAGCTTTGGAGATAAGCTGGATGACGAGACGTAGTATTTGTATCTGATATTATTTTATTCCACTGTGTATTCTGTATGAGGACAAGTTATATAACTGTCCATTGTTGTATATTGACTCTGATGATTGATGTATGTATAAAATGATATAGTTCTTTGTTTAAAAGATTACTGATTTATCTATTATATAGAGTTCCGCTGCGATATGTGAGATTCTGATATTGTCTCTGTTCTGTATCTGTTGTTATTTTGTTGTTCTTCTTCTCTTTTTCTTCTATCTTCTTCTTCTTCTACTTTTTCTTCTTTCTTAAAACCATAACTTTTCGGGTTTCCGGCATTCGATGGCTCAGCAGTCGATAAAGTGAGTATCGATATTGAATTTTCGAAAGTCGAAAGTTTTCGGACCGTTACATGAGGGGTCCAGTTGGATCCCTCCAACCTGTTTCCCTGCATCCAAAGATGTTAGCACAATACCAATTCCGCTCCAGTACGGAATTATCGCGGTATATAGGTTTTTATAAATCCGCTTACTAACGGCGCAATAGGGTCTCATCCACTATACGAGGCGGGAAATCATCAATCCAATATATACATATGCCAATATGTATATATTGCTATATATAGATATATATCCTACTATATCTAATATCACATTCAAATAGCAATCAAAACAGTCAATAAATAACTGCAAAAATTCCACATTCAATTTGAGTGAGAAAATATCACCGTGATTTTCTGATAGCAATTTATAGCGTTTATTTCGAATGAAATTAAACGGACGTTTAATTTCACTCAAAATTTTCACTGACCCCGATCAACTCCAAACCAGTTGCACTGCGTAGAGCTCGTCGAGACGATTCCAACGCATTTTTTTTCGTAATTTTCTGATAATGTATGACAAAGTTACGGCATTACAAACTTAATACAATCTAATATATTCAATTTCAAATTTAATTTTCTTTATTTACAAACCCTTATCCATCACTGCCGTTCATTTCATAGCCCAGATCGTACGCACGCGACTTCATCATCTCCAGTATTTTGAACGAAGCCGTAACCCACTAGCCGCCGTTTATACCCTAATGCACGCAACCTAACTCCTTGCCTAAACGACGATCAGATGATGTCGTTTCGAAGCCCCACTCCACCTCGACTTCCATGTCAAATGCCATCAATTCCGGTCGCCTATGGGCTTCGAAAAATGCGCGCGACTTCCGGTCGAATGCGAGAGAACTGCCATCGATTCGCTACCTTTCACCCCATCATAACCGTATGGATGGGGAGATCTTGCTACCCTCTACAATGTTGTAGTAGAAAGTTTTCTGAATTGGGGTGTGGATTTGAACGAATTAGAGGAAGAAGAAGATGAAATTTCGGCCCTTGGTTGAAGGGTGGCGGCTGGCTTCAGAAACTAGGGTTTCATTTTCCTTTTTATAAAATTGTGAATAAATGGGAGTATTTATAGAGAATAAAACGAACACTATTCATCCGGAATTTCCAAACTCCGATTTACGCGCGGTCACTATCGTTTCTAGGGTTTATCCCGCGTACCGGACACAATGGAACAGGTTTCGGAAGCTAATTCGATCGTCTGTGTGAGATATGACAATAAACGATCAATTTAAATTAAACCGATTTAAATTGATTTCGAGGCGTTTTAATTTGTACCGGACAAATGGTAAATCCAAAAATTACGAAATTTGAAATCTTACAATAATATCACATTACGGATCCGATGAAACTGGTTTCGTCGAAATCCGAGACTTTTTGAAAAATGACTAATTTTAACTCGACGATTTAAAATTAAAACGATATCGATGCGTTTCGAGTTGCCACGGTCAAACGACAACTCCGATTGATACGAAAATTGGAATCCGATAATAACTAACTATTATGGATCCAATGGAACTGGTCTCGTTAAATTCTGAGACTGTTCGAAAATTGGCTATTTTTACAGTCGATAATTAAATATTAAAATATTCGATTTTCACAAATTAACTCCAAATTCGATTCTGAAAGTTCTATAACCTTTCTATAACTTCAGTATGATTAAACAAAATTTTACAAATCATTTAAAATCATATTCAATCCAGATTTCAATTAATTCTGGAATTCCACTATTAAATTATTGATTTAATTATCCAATTAAACTCAATATTCGAATTTTAAATTATCCGACTTATTAATTCTACTTATTAATATTAAAAATCAATTAAATATTCGAATTTTAATTATCAAAAATTCTGGGTCGTTACAGACTTCCCCCCTTAAAAGAATTTCGTCCTCGAAATTACAAGTCAGGAAGAAAGGTCCTTAACTCGTCTACTATTTTCTCAAATTCAAATAGTTTTATCAATTTATCAAAACAAATCTTTCTACTAAAGATTCGTTATCATTCAACTCGTTTTCCAACTTCAATTATAAGTTTCAAACTACATTGTTTAACTTCTCAATTCAAATTCGAGTTTAAATTCAAATTTTAAACTTTCAAAATTTCTCAAAAATTTTCTAACACTCGAAATTTTCGAAAAATTCCGCCAGCGTCTCCTTTGCGCGGCTAATACGGTACGACTACAAAACGTCCCTACGGACTCTCAGATTTCAAAAAGAAAAAGAAAAAGCCAAGCGGCTAGAGAAATAAGTCATCAAATCTCATATTCAAATTCAAATACTTACCTTTTGTCGAGCAATTCAAATTTATCTGTGAAATCAAATTCAATTTCTTTATACCTGTATATCCTACTAGCCATAATATCTAGTTGCATATATTCAAACCATTTTGCAAATTCTATTACAAAATTTCAATATAAACTACTTATACCTTTTTAGCTTACTATTGAAGTTGCATATTCAATTTCGTTCAATCTTTACATTTCAATTCCATTTGAATTCAATTCCAACATTTAATTGGATTCAGTTCAATTTCTGAATATTGAATTTTATTGATTAGCTTTCATTCATACTGCACCATTTTAAATTAGTTTCAGTTACTAATCCATTTCAAATTCTAATTCACTTATTCAAATTTGTTTTCAACATTCAGTTTCAATTCCAGTTTATTCTTTCGTTCAATTAGCTTCACTTACTAATTTTAGTTTAATCCTTCACAATCAAATTCAAATTCAGTCTTACTTTCTTACAAATTCAAAATGAATTTTAACATTTCAATTTTATTCTCTTGCACTTACAATTGCAATTTTATTGGTTCATTCCCTAATTCATTCGTTTTCAATTTGAGCTTTCATTTTAATCAGATTTCAAATATTCTATAAGTTATCAACTTATTTTCATTTCGATTTATATAATCACTTATATATTCATATTACAAATTCATTTCATTAATGAATTTTAAATTTTCCAATATCTATCTGGAATTCCATTTTCATTTATAAATTACATTTACAATTCATATTTACCATTTTATTCATATATGAATTCGTTTCCTTATGCTTCCAATTCATATTTAAAATTTCATTCGTTAAATGGATTTTCATTTAAACTTTAAACTTTACAAGTTATCAACTTCATAATTCAGTACTCAATTCCAGAGTCTTTTCAACCTTTTCAAAACCATTTTTTGAAAACAATTCAAATTATCCTTTGAATTTTCTAAAACAAAATCCAAATTTTCCAAACAACTTCCATTTAAAACAATTTGGCAGCAATTCCTCTTTTGGAAACCCAAAAATGAACATCGATAATGCTGCAGTCATCATCGAAGTTATTTTCCAGCGACCGAAAAGAGTTTAGAGCTTTCATCTCTCTAAAATACTTTTCAAAAGCTTTGAAATCCATTTTCAAATCAAAAATGATTTAAACTTTTCAAATCTCCAAAATTTACAAATTCTTTTCAAAACATTTCCAAAAACTTCTCTGGAATTCCGTTTTAAATTACAAATCACATTTATAATTCATATTCTCAAATTTCATTTATATGTGAATTCATCTCTTTATCTTTGGAGTTTTGATTTCAATTTCTTATTCAATTTTAGTGATGATAATTCACTATTATTACTTCCTAACATCCATGCAACCATATACTATAGTACTTTATAGAAAAACATTTCTTTTCTATACAAAAATAGTTTTGGCAAAATTATCTCATTTACCCTATTTAAAATAATACTGTGCCGAATTGTTCTATATAAGTGTTTAGAGATCCCTATCGATAGAGTTGTACGGACAATACCGACCAGAATCCATATACCACTCAACAAACCAATCATCACAATATAAAACAATTTTATATTCACTAACAAATACGCACTTGTATCTATTATTACACTCAACTCATTCTAGAGTACTACTGACTCTATCTCTAATGAGTAACACCCAACAGAGCAGGGTTGTCGCTTAACCATATGCTCTGATACCAAATGTAACATCCCGAAAATTTTCGACTTTCGAAAATTCAACATCGATACTCACTTTATCGACTGCTGAGCCATCGAATGCCGGAAACCCGAAAAGTTATGGTTTTAAGAAAGAAGAAAAAGGTAGAAGAAGAAGATAGAGGAAAAAGAAAGAAGAACAACAGAACAGCAACAGAAACAGAACAATATCAGAATCTTACACATCGCAGCGGAACAATATATAATAGGTAAATGAATAATCTTTAAAACAAAGAACTATATCATTTTATACATACATCAATCAGAGTCAATATACAACAATGGACAGTTATATAAACTTGTCCTCATACAGAATACACAGCGGAATAAATACTATCAGATACAAATACTACGTCTCGTCATCCAGAATATCTCCAAGCTCCAGAATATCCTGATAATATAACTCTAGGCTGCCCGTGTGGAAATTGGTGGGCACCCAGAGTTTAGAAGGGAACAATAAACTCCGAGTCAGTCATGGTGACTGGTGTGAGATCGTAAAACAGTTTATCTTTAAAATAAACAACAGGAAAACTTTAATGTCAATTCGCAATGCTTTTGGAAAATGAAACTACCATAAGACCTCCCACCACACACACAATGCAAACGCAGACTTGGAGGAGATTTCTTCTTATGATAGTCAAAGATGCTTACTATGCAAAATCAAATCATTTTTTGATATTATTTTTAGTGCATAGTGTAGAAAACATTTCGAAAGTATAATATAAATCTTAGCCAGCATAGGTACCATTATATTATGCCTGCTATAGCTGCCTCCTGAGGAGACAGGTTATACAATTTAAATCGTAAAGGCTCGTATTGTTTCTTTGGATTTCCAACAAATGGTCAGGCTAAGGAACTTCCTATCCACGATGGGTACGTCCCTGGAATAGACGACCCGAGAACCTAACCGGATCTCTGCCAACACAAGGCCGGGTTACCTCTGCAAAAATAGGTAACTACTGACACGCGTATGCCATCCCCCGATCGTCACCGATCTTCCCGAGGATCCCCGATTCGCAACAAACCACATAGAAAAATAATGCAGTAACCACAGAGGTTAAGTATCTGGGCTCCATACCATGATACCACCTTTATCCAGAAGGAATGACATACACTAAGGGGCGCTACTCCCTAGAACCTTGCCGCATTCGTCCTGTTTCGACCATTTCCGGGGTGTGAGGCTCGATGAAGTCTCGTCCACAAAGCTACGCTTTCTCAAAAAGCCCTGCTTCGGGTCAAACAAAATGATCAACCTATGATCACAAAGATATAAGATCAAACAAACGATCATATCACAAATGATCAAACACTGATCATTTCACAGCAACACTCAGTATGCCACGTTACCAAATTGGGATATATCGCTGATAAATTTCAACTACATAACCTCTGAGCTCGTACGTCTCAGAGAAGGGTGTTAAGCTAAGAGAATAAATTCTCCGCCACCAACAGAAATGTATTTGAAAGAAATCAGCTTTATATCTCAAATTGTAACGTCAGACACACAATCCATACAAGTCTGTTCCGGGATCGAACATAACCGAAGGCACTTCTCACGAAGCCCTTGCCATTCCGGATAATTTTCAATCACGTCAGGACTTCCCGTCACTAAGGGTGATAAAACCTCTAAATCGAAGATCAGTCGATGTAGAGTAACTCGACGGTAATCCTTCCGTTTTCAAAAATATCCGGTCTTCAACACCGGTCTTCGAATGCAATTCATAACGATGTATCACATATTCGGAATGGGTTATACGACCCCATGGTCCTTTCCCGGCTAACCCGAATAGTGAGCGATTTTTCAAAAATAAGTGTGGCATTCAAATTCATCCAATTCACAACAAATACCTACTCAAGGTAAATATTGATAGTCGGTTATTTAACTATCAATAAAGATGCGCAACATCATCAGATTCCAAATAATTTTCCCAAATTATTTTACCTTCCAAAATATCCTTTACTAGATATAAAATTTCCACACTTAATCATTTGAAAACAATTTCAAATCAATTTCCACATTTCAATTTATCTTTAAAAGATAAAATCTCAAAACAGTTCATTTCATATTGGAAAAACATTTCCATACTTATTAAATAATAAGTATTTCACAATCATTTATTTTCAACACTTGGAAAATATTCGATATACTTAAATCAAATTAAGTATATATTTCATTCTTTAAGGAAATCTATTTTCTATAACAACATCAATTTGAGTCAAAACGAATGTTACGTAAAACATCGTTACGACGACTCAAAAATCACTAGTATAGGGATTCGAAATTAAAAATAGATATGTAAATCCCAATACTAGATAAAAACATTTCCTTTCGGAAATCATTTACTATAACAACAGTGTTATAGTCCACCATTTCCTTATTTCTCGAAAACGTCTATTTCAACAATAAATGTTGAAATCTATGCTTTCGATTCATAACACATTTTAAAACACCTTTAAAATGTTTAACTTCATTTTTAAAATATTACTTCTTCAAAATGAATCCATTTTACTTAACAATATATTCACTGTCCAAAATCGTGAATATATCTTCTTAAATAATCTTCTATATTAAATTTATCACATTCAATCTATTTTCGAATTTATAAGCACGTTTATAAATTCTATTTCTCTTTTAATAACAACTTTGACTTATAAACCTTCTTTTATCAACTTCTATATTTAACTTATCAAAATAAGTGACTTTGGGTTTATAACAACTTTTATAAATTTTAATTCTATTTATAAAAACTTCGATACCAAATCAATCTCAATATTGATTTCTAATTTTATTTTCAACGTTTGAATAAAATTTCCATATTGATTTCTCAAAAATTCATTTCTAAATATTAAATCAATTACAAATTGATTTTAAATTTTATTTATCACTACTAAAATAAATTCCTTATTTTTCTCAAATTATTCAATATTCTGTTTTGAAATGGATTCTTCAAATTGAAATCATTCTACATTGATTTTTCAACTTATTTCAATTTACCAATTAAATTCCAAACTGAATTTCCAACTTATCTTCTTTTAAATAAATTCCTTTTTAAGAAAATAAATTTCAATCGTTTCTTTCAATCTATTTAAAAATCCAAATTTAAATTAATTTCTTCAATTTAAAATCACTGTTTTATGAAATCCATTTATTTAGCATTTTCACTTTATTCTGGAATTTATTCGATAAGATTAAAAAAAACAGCTTTTATACTTTTAAATTCTTTTCTTCAAAATTTCTTCAATTTCAAAAATTGATTCACTTAGAAATTTTCTACTTGAATCTCAAAAATTCAATTTCGTTTATCTTTGGAATCCAATGATGTCAAACATCTATTCAGCTAAATTTTAGCTTTCAAACAATTTCCAGACATCAATTCAATAACATCAATAATCATTCACAGATTATCACATCACAGTAGAAATAAATTCAATCAATGTGAGGGGTCCAGTTGGATCCCTCCAACCTGTTTCCCTGCATCCAAAGATGTTAGCACAATACCAATTCCGCTCCAGTACAGAATTATCGCGGTATATAGGTTTTTATAAATCCGCTTACTAACGGCGCAATAGGGTCTCATCCGCTATACGAGGCGGGAAATCATCAATCCAATATATACATATGCCAATATGTATATATTGCTATATATAGATATATATCCTACTATATCTAATATCACATTCAAATAGCAATCAAAACAGTCAATAAATAACTGCAAAAATTCCACATTCAATTTGAGTGAGAAAATCTCACCGTGATTTTCTGATAGCAATTTATAGCGTTTATTTCGAATGAAATTAAACGGACGTTTAATTTCACTCAAAATTTTCACTGACCCCGATCAACTCCAAACCAGTTGCACTGCGTAGAGCTCGTCGAGACGATTCCAACGCATTTTGTTTCGTAATTTTCTGATAATGTATGACAAAGTTACGGCATTACAAACTTAATACAATCTAATATATTCAATTTCAAATTTAATTTTCTTTATTTACAAACCCTTATCCATCACTGCCGTTCATTTCATAGCCCAGATCGTACGCACGCGACTTCATCATCTCCAGTATTTTGAACGAAGCCGTAACCCACTAGCCGCCGTTTATACCCTAATGCACGCAACCTAACTCCTCGCCTAAACGACGATCAGATGATGTCGTTTCGAAGCCCCACTCCACCTCGACTTCCATGTCAAATGCCATCAATTCCGGTCGCCTATGGGCTTCGAAAAATGCGCGCGACTTCCGGTCGAACGCGAGAGAACTGCCATCGATTCGCTACCTTTCACCCCATCATAACTGTATGGATGGGGAGATCTTGCTACCCTCTACAATGTTGTAGTAGAAAGTTTTCTGAATTGGGGTGTGGATTTGAACGAATTAGAGGAAGAAGAAGATGAAATTTCGGCCCTTGGTTGAAGGGTGGCGGCTGGCTTCAGAAACTAGGGTTTCATTTTCCTTTTTATAAAATTGTGAATAAATGGGAGTATTTATAGAGAATAAAACGAACACTATTCATCCGGAATTTCCAAACTCCGATTTACGCGCGGTCACTATCGTTTCTAGGGTTTATCCCGCGTCCCGGACACAATGGAACAGGTTTCGGAAGCTAATTCGATCGTCTGTGTGAGATATGACAATAAACGATCAATTTAAATTAAACCGATTTAAATTGATTTCGAGGCGTTTTAATTTGTACCGGACAAATGGTAAATCCAAAAATTACGAAATTTGAAATCTTACAATAATATCACATTATGGATCCGATGAAACTGGTTTCGTCGAAATCCGAGACTTTTTGAAAAATGACTAATTTTAACTCGACGATTTAAAATTAAAACGATATCGATGCGTTTCGAGTTGCCACGGTCAAACGACAACTCCGATTGATACGAAAATTGGAATCCGATAATAACTAACTATTACGGATCCAATGGAACTAGTCTCGTTAAATTCTGAGACTGTTCGAAAATTGGCTATTTTTACAGTCGATAATTAAATATTAAAATATTCGATTTTCACAAATTAACTCCAAATTCGATTCTGAAAGTTCTATAACCTTTCTATAACTTCAGTATGATTAAACAAAATTTTACAAATCATTTAAAATCATATTCAATCCAGATTTCAATTAATTCTGGAATTCCACTATTAAATTATTGATTTAATTATCCAATTAAACTCAATATTCGAATTTTAAATTATCCGACTTATTAATTCTACTTATTAATATTAAAAATCAATTAAATATTCGAATTTTAATTATCAAAAATTCTGGGTCGTTACATTAGTCTATACCTCATTGGTGTGATTTCGATTCACACATATTGAAACTCTTGTGACAATTTTCTAGTGCAGATCTACAATCTGTTCGTAAATATTTGAGTTAAGCAAGTGGTTATGGGACATGAAGCTAAACTCTTATATTTACTAGCTTAGTGTAATCGACACTTCTTTATGATCGATGACGATCATTTTATGGTTTAGACTCATGGGTCGTATCTATTTAGGTGCATCGATGTTTACTTCTCTCATGGGTCGTATCTATTTAGGTACGTCGATGTTTATTTCTCGCATGGGTCCTACCTATTTAGGTGCGTCGATGTTTATTTACTTCGTGGAGCAATCGGCTCAATAAGTCGGGGCATGGGGCGTATCTATTTAGGTGCGTCGATGTTCGTCTATGCATGGGTCGTATCTTTCTAGGTGCGTCGATGTTCGACTTTGCATGGGGTGTATCTTTCTAGGTGCATCGATGTTAGACATTACATGGGGCGTATCTTTCTAGTTGCATCGATGTTTATTTATGCATGGGGCGTATCTTTCTAGGTGCGTCGATGCTAGAGCATGGGTCATATCTTTCTAGGTGCGTCGATGCTCGACTTTGCATGCGGTACGTCTTTCTAGGTGTATCGATGCTAGACTTTACATGAGGCGAACCTTTCTAGGTGCGTCGATGTTCAGTTTATGGGATTGGCCATGCTCTTTCTTGTGATTTCTGGATTTCTAATTTATTGATTTCTGGGATTTATGTTTCACCACCTTTTTCAGTTGGCATTGATATGTATGCCATTTATTGTGGTTTGGTGAATTAAATTAAGAATATGACATTCTTTTAATCTTTGAGAAGATTCTTGTGATATTGATTAATCTCTGGATTGATTTTCGATTAGGTACTTATCATAGTATGGCTTTATGGTTATCATACGTTTTTGTCATATCTCTTCTTATATCTCATTCTATCTGATAATTATAGTTAGACTGATCCGTTTATTATTTCCTTCTTAAATAATACTCGGGTTAGACTGAGATTTTACAGGTGCTTCCTCATGACTTCCTATCTGGAACCACCATCTGACTTTTGGCTAACAACTTTAGTTTAGTAGTTTTTGGTTGTACACATTTGAGATGTAGACTCCATGTTGTATAACTAATCTTTTGTCTAGCACTTGTATCTATTCTTTTGTGTTAATGTGGATCTTATTTGACCACTACTATGATGTACACTTTCATGTGTTATATTCATATCTATTTCCGCCTTTGTGATATGAACTGCCTGTGACTGATTTGTGTTGTGTTTATTTCTATATTTGTTTCCGAAGTCCATATAGCCACTGTGTAGTAGCTTTGAGTTTGTATCGGTATGTCGGATTTCCTCTTGAGATGAAAAGTTATATTTTTATCTGGCATATTGGTACTCGCACAAAGCAATTATACAGATGGTCGCTCCTCAATAGCCTTATTCTCCGTGCTAGTTGACGGCATTACCTCGTAGTGTCCTTGGCTAGCGTGGGTATAGAGGTGGGGCGTCACAATTTTCATCTCTAAAATCACAGATAGACAATCAAATATGAAAATACATTTTTTAAGAAAATTTAACTTATGAATTGGCTGCCTTCATTAGGACTTAGTGCCTTAGATTTTGAGTGAGTTTTCTCACCTAGCCCTCTTTCACTTCTCAGTTGATTGACAAGCTTCTGCCTTCAAACCCTTTTTCTTCACTTGTTTTATATTTATATAATATATATATTTTTCTCAAGAGCTATCCGGGAAGAAGAGAAGGTTCCTCATATCACTGCTTATTTATGCAGGGTCCTTCTTAGGGTTTAAGGCACTAGCTAAAGTCATTTTTGCCCATCAGAAATCATGCCATTTGAATTTTATCTAAACCCAAAATCTTACCCTCCCCGGCTTAAGTTTGTGAAGAGAAAAGTGGTTATATCCTTTTGGTTAATTTCAGAAATTTTGCTTTTCCAAAAATGCTTTTCCTCTTGTCTACTATCATGCTAAAAGTGTGACTTGATTTTCATTATTTATCAAATATTCTTCCTAATTCTGCCTATACAGAGCATATCTCTGTTTTATCTTATTTTTCTATTTTTAGCTTTCACTTAAATAGCATGTACCTCCTTTATATATTTATAAAAGGATTACTCCTTTTATATCCTCATTCTTTTTCTTTCTGCCTATAATTTAAAATATGTTTGTGTATTTTATTTTGCTGATTAGAACTTTAGTATTTGATTAGCATACATATATGTATATATAAGTCTTACAGAAATAATTAGTACACATATATATACGTATACATTATTTTGTACTGACACACATGCACATGTACACTCAAATACAATCAGTAGCATTCATATATATTCTTGCATATAGCCTTTAAGGTTTTACTTTATTTATCTATATATATATATATATAGATTTCCCCATACACATCAACATATGTTCATTCATATCATTCAGGAATGTAGCTTCAATTCATGTGTATTCCCTGTGCACACATGTACACACATATAGTTACACCATATCAAGCCATATCAATTCCCCTTTAAAATTGGTTTAAAAATTATTTTAAACTTATTTATATTTTCAAAATAAATTCCTAAAATCTTGGGTCAGTACATACCCTAAAGGGCGCGACCCTCATAACCTTGCCGCATCATTCCTGTTTCGACCATTTCCGGTCTGTGAGGTTAGATGAGGTCTCGTTCACAAAGCTATGCTTTTTCACAAAGCCGTGCTTTGATCAACAAATGATCAGTAAATGATCAACACACAGCAGCACTCAGCATGCCACATTACCAAATTGGGAGTATATTGCTGATAAATTTCAACTACATAACCTCGGAGCTCGTACGTCTCGGAGAAGGGTGTTAAGCTAAGAGAATAAATTCTACGCCACCAAACAGAAATGTATTTGAAAGAAATCTGCTTTATATCTCAAAGTGTAATGTCAGACATGTAACCATACAAGTCTGTTCCGGGTTCGAACAAAAACCGAAGGCACTTCCGAAGAAGCCCTTGCAATCCGGGTATTCACAATCCCGATCGGATTTCCCATCACTTAGGAAATCTCTATACTGGCGCAACTCAGTGCAGAGGCAATCGATAGGTCATCCTATCGTTCTCGCAAATACCCGGTCTTCAACACCGGTCTTCAAATGCCATCCATATACGACGTATCATTATTCGGAATGGGTTATGTGACACAAAGTTCCTCTCCCGGCTAAACCGAATAATGAGCGCGATATTTAAAACATATGGATAATGGATTTCAATTAATTCACAACTTATTACCCAAAACTTTGCTTTCAAATGGTTTAAACAATTTCCACACTTTAATCTTTTAAACAAAAGATTCATTCATAGATTTTACAAATTAATTTCCATTTTAATTGGATTAACTAGTTAAATCTTTAAAACAAAGATTTAACTTATAGTTTTCAAAAACACGCTTCAAAGATTTATTTGTAATTTGGAAAACCATCTTAAATTCAAACTTGAAATTCTTTTAATTCAAATTGGAAATCCATTTCTTATATAAGAGCTTTTATCAGCTGAAAACAATTAGTTTTCCAAATCATTGAATTCAATTCTAAATATTGAATTCAAATCTAAATCAAATTATTAAAATATCAAGTTTTATTTAAGTTATTTAGAATGACTTTTACATTTGAAACTCATTTATGCAGGTTCCTCATATCACTGCTTATTTATGCAGGGTCCTTCTTAGGGTTTAAGGCACTAGCTAAAGTCATTTTTGCCCATTAGAAATCATGCCATTTGCATTTTATCTAAACCCAAAATCTTACCCTCCCCCGGCTTAAGTTTGTGAAGAGAAAAGTGGTTATATCCTTTTGGTTAATTTCAGAAATTTTGCTTTTCCAAAAATGTTTTTCCTCTTGTCTACTATCATGCTAAAAGTGTGACTTGATTTTCATTATTTATCAAATATTCTTCCTAATTCTGCCTATACAAAGCATATCTCTGTTTTATCTTATTTTTCTATTTTTAGCTTTCACTTAAATAGCATGTACCTCCTTTATATATTTATAAAAGGATTACTCCTTTTATATCCTCATTCTTTTTCTTTCTGCCTATAATTTAAAATATGTTTGTGTATTTTATTTTGCTGATTAGAACTCTAGTATTTGATTAGCATACATATATGTATATATAAGTCTTATAGAAATAATTAGTACACATATAAATACCTATACATTATTTTGTACTGACACACATGCACATGTACACTCAAATACAATCAGTAGCATTCATATATATTCTTGCATATAGCCTTTAAGGTTTTACTTTATTTATCTGTGTGTATATATATATATATATATATATATATTTCCCCATACACATCAACATATGTTCATTCATATCATTCAGGAATTTAGCTTCAATTCATGTGTATTCCCTGTGCACACATGTACACACATATAGTTACACCATATCAAGCCATATCAATTCCTTTTTAAAATTGGTTTAAAAATTATTTTAAACTTATTTATATTTTCAAAATAAATTCCTAAAATCTTGGGTCATTACATACACCCCACCTTTTAGAAATTGTGTCCCACAAGTTTCCTGAGCTTAAATCAATTTCAAACTTAATTCAGAGAACAAATACATTCTCAACCAAATAGATTTTTAGTTCTATCACAATAACAAAAAAAAATACATGCATCCAAAAGGAAAGCAAATTAAAATCAGAATTACCTTTAATCTGAAAATAGCTTAGGGTAGTTCATCCTAACTTTGTCTTCTAATTCCTATGTGCAATCATTAGGATCAAGACCCCACTGTACCTTCACAAGTTTCAATGATTTATTCCTCAACTTCTTCACATCCTTTGCCAAAATTGCCACTGGATCCTTTTCATAAATCAAATTAGGATTTATTTGCACTTGGGTTGGGGTCTCAAGAATTTTTGCCTTGTCCTGAACCCACCTTCTCAATTGTGATACATGAAAAACATCATGCATCCCTTGCATGTTTTCTGGCAATTCCAACTTGTATGCTAAGGAACCAATTCTTTCCAAAATTTTGTATGGCCCAATATATCTTGGGGTTAACTTGCCTTGTTTTCCAAATCTCAGTACATTTTTCATAGGTGAGATTTTGATGAAAACAAAATTTCCTACTTCATATTCCACCTGCTTCCTTTTCATGTCTGCAAATTTCTTTTGCCTATCTTGAGCTGCTGCCATTCTTCTCCTTACCAACTCAATTTTCTCTTTAGTTTCTTGTATGTACTCAGGCCCTAAAATAGCTCTTTCTCCTGCTTCTACCTAACATACAAGTGACAAACATGGCTTGCCATATAAGGCTTCGAATGGAGCCATCCTTATGGTGCTTTGATAGCTGTTATTGTATGTAAATTCAGCTAAATGGAGATAGTCTTCCCAGTTACCTCCAAAATCCAGTGTACATGCCCTTAACAAGTCTTCTAAAACTTTGTTCACCACCTCAATCTGCCCATCTGATTGTGGATGGTAGGCAGTGCTCAAGCATAATTCACTTCCCATGGCTTCTTGAAAACTTTTCCAGAACCTTGATGTGAAGATGGTATCCCTATCACTCACAATAGTTTTGGGAATGCCATGCAATCTTACTACCTCTTTCATAAATACTTGTGCTAACTTTGGCGCATTCCTTTCTGATTTGACTGGGATAAAATGTCCCACTTTAGTTAGCCTATCTACTATCACCTATATGCTTGTGTTTCCTCTTTTAGATCTAGGCAGTCCATCTATGAAATCCATAGATATATCTTCCCATTTCCACTGTGGTATGCTAAGAGGTTGCAACAACCCTTATGGCTTTTGTGTTTCAGCCTTGACTTGTTGGCAAGTCATACATTTTGCAATATATTTGGCTACATCTGATTTCATTCCCTTCCACCAAAAATCTTTTTTTAAATTTTGATACATCTTTGTACTGCCTGGGTGTATGGAGTACTTACTTCTATGATATTCATTCAATATTTCCTCCTTCAACTCCATGTTTTCTGGAACACATATTCTATTCTGGTTTCTTAAATAACCATTTTTGTCAATATGGTAATTTGTCACCTCTTCCCCTTTTGATATGAGAATTTTCTTCTCAACTATAATAGGGTCTTGGTCTTGCATTTTACTCACCTTCAAAATTAATTCAGATTGAAGTGTCATCAAGTTTAACTTCCCTCTATTTTCCTATGCACCATGCACATTCATGTGTACACAGCCATTCTCCCCAATTTCTGACTCAGCCAGCAAAGACAAGTCCTTAAACTCTTCTATCATCATCATAGCTAATTTAGCATGTTGTCTACTCAAGGCATCTGCAACTTTGTTTGCTTTACCTGTTGTATAGAGTATGTCCAAGTCATAGGCAGCTAAGAACTCCACCTATCTATGTTGCCTCATGTTTAAATCCTTTTGTGAAAATAAATACTTTAAAGACTTGTGGTCAGTGTAAAGTTCAAACTTAGTTCCTAACAAATAATGTCTCCAAAGTTTCAAAGCATAGATCATAGCTGCTAATTCAAGATCATGTGTGGCATACCTTACTTCATGAGGTTTGAGTTGTCTGGATGCATATGCAATGACTTGGCCTTGTTGCATCAACACTGCACCCAAGCCAAACCCACTAGCATCAGTGTATACAACTAATTCTTCATTTCCCTGGGGTACTTTCAAGATTGGAGCATTCACCAATGCCTCCTTCAACTGTTCAAAAGACTTCTCACACTTCTCTGACCAAACAAAAGCTTGGTTTTTCCTGGTTAGGTTAGTAAGTGGTATAGAAATTTTTGAAAAATCTTTTATAAATCTCCTATAATATCCTGCCATCCCCATAAATGATCTTACTTCACTCACAGTGCCAGGCCTCTTCCATGCTTGAATAGCCACTACTTTATTGGGGTTCACAGAAATTCCTTTGGCAGAAATGACATGGCTAAGGAAATGTACTTCCTCTTTCCAAAATGCACATTTTGAAAATTTTGCCTTTAAATCTTTTTCCATCAATCTAGATAAAACCAGATGCAAATGACTTTTATGTTCTTCCACGGTTTTGGAGTAAATTAAAATGTCATCTATAAAAATAAGCACAAATTTGTCTAAATAATCTCTAAAGGTTCTGTTCATTAAATCGACAAAGTATGATGGTGCATTAGTCAATCCAAATGGCATAACCAGAAATTCATACAATCCATACCTAGTGTTAAAGGCAGTGTACTTGATACTTGACTCTTCCACCTTCATTTGATGAAAACCAGATGCTAAATCTAGTCTAGAAAACACTCTTGACCCAGCTAATTGATCAAAAAGATCATCTATTCTTGGCAATGGATATTTATTTTTAATAGTTACTTTGTTCAATTCTCTATAATCTATACAAAGTCTTAAGGAACCATCTTGTTTCTTAACAAATACCACTGGTGCTCCCCAGAAAGAATTACTTGGTCTTATAAAACCCTTTTCTTCCAATTCCTCTAACTGTTTCTTTAATTCTTTTAGCTCATTTGGCCCCATTCTAGTTGGCTTTTTAATCACTAGACTTGCTCCTAGAACTAAATGAATTTGGAATTCCACTGGTCTATGGTTTGGAACACCCTTAACCTCCTCAAACACATCCAAGTATTCATTGACTATAGGAATTTCTTCAATAGTAAGTTCACTGAAATCTTTCTCCAAGTCAATTAAATGATACAATTTCCTTCCCTTAGCCACTTCACACAAAATTGTGATTCTCTGGCCTCTAAGGTTTTCCAATGATATGGTGGATGAATCCAAGTTAATTATGGCTTTAAATTTCCTTAACCAATCTACCCCCAATATAACACCTATATTAGGGTAGTTTAAAACATATAAATTGGAAATAAAAGTATCTCCTCCTATGTTTAATTTCACATCCACACAAATCATATTTAAAACACTAGAACTCCCCAGTGGACTTTGTATATGCAATGGGGTTTCAACCAATATGCAATTCAATTTTAGCATTTTAACTAGTTCATAAGAAATCAAAGAGTGAGTTGCCCCAGTATCATATACTACTGCTATGGGTATGGTACAAATAAATAGTGTACCTTCCACTTGACTGTGATTTTCAGCATTAATTTCCACTGTGGATTTGCCTTTGCCTTCCAAGTTTGCCAATTTTCCTTGCTGTTTATACTCAGGACAATTTCTCTTCATATGCCCCTCTTTCCCACATAGATAGCACTTGAAAGCTCCTCCTTTCAATTCTAGACATCTTGGTTTGATGTGTCCTTCTTTTCCACATTGATGACACACAAATTTTCTTCTTGGTTTCCTTAGCTTTGGTATCTCCAGTGCCTTTGTTACTGGCCTCTTCTTTCTTCTTATCATAAGGGTGATATCTCCCCTTAGTCTTCTTAGTGTTATTATTCTTAAAATTTCTAAACTTTTCCCTTTCCTTGTCATGCTGCTCTAATCTCAAAGCCAAGTCTATTACTTGATCAAAAGTCCTGTCAACATAAGGTAACATGGCTCTGCTAAGTCCTAGGTTCAAACCTTTTATGTACCTATCATTTTTGGATGCTTCATCTGCCACTAGCATTGCTCCATATGTGGATAACCCCTCAAACTTTTGAGTGTACTCAGTGACATTCAGAGTTCCTTGCTTGAGTCTAATAAATTCTTCTAGTAAGTGGTCTTAGCTGATGCTGGTACAAATATTGCTTCCAACATCTCCTTGAATTGATTCCAAGTGATTTCATTCTCATTTCTCCCTGTAATGATTACTTCCCACTAGCTTAAAGCTACTCCTTTCAGCTGTCTTGAAGCCACTTGCCTCTTCCTTTGATCATCGAGTTGCATGTCATTGAAAATCCTATCCAATGTTCTCAACCATGCTTGAATTTCCATAATACTCTCTGTCCCTTCAAAGCTTTTGCCTCCTAAATGAGTATAAGTCTTGAGTAATTTTGAGAGCTCTTTATGGGGATTTTCTTGCCTTTGTCCTGTCCCATCCCTAAATGCTCTCACCAAATCTTGTAGATTGACCATTGGTGGTGCATTGGAGGATCCTACTCCCTGATTTGGTGGTCTTCCTACCATAGTTTGCTAATAATAATTTACATAGCTGGTTAGTTTTTTTTTAGAAGGATTTGTTTTCAATTTTTAACTATGTTTTAGTAACATAGCTCTGATACCAAATGAAATGACCCTCTCTTTTGTACCTTAATTTGTAAGGATTTTTTTTTCATAGAGATATATATACTTATATATAGACATATATATATTTCTAAAGCCTATAGTCATTTTTTTTCTTTTTTATCTATACATCTTATCCAGGATCAAAATCTTTACCAATATAAATATATCAGTGCATTCACAAAGATATGCACATACATGTGAAGATGCATGTGCCTCTCTTGTTTGAATCAGAGTTCTGGTAAACAAGAGGATAATTTGATTGATTAAATTTAATCAATCCACACATAGTTCAATTCAATTCATACAATAAAATTTCATCCATATAGGTAACAACATGATTTTTAACCTTTGATTGCTTACTGGATTCTCAATGAAGTGTAATTCCTATAAACGATATATTTGTGTTCTGATTACCCTTAAATTGATGGTGTAGTGCCTATGCTCTGAAAAATGATGGAAGTTTATATCATTATCCATGTTTGATTTTTCTTATAAAATCTGCCTAGAGTACAATCTCTTTTCTGGAATATTTTTAGGTGAGGTATCATATTCCAAAAACTTAATTCTTTGATGCCAGGATGCTAAGCTAAATGAAATACAAACTTAAGTGGGTTTCCTGAGACCATGGGTATCCAACATGGTTCAACCAGACCCTTTGTTCTGGTATAACCCATAGGGTCTAAAAAATGCATTTTGATCAAAGCCTTAGTGAAAAGGAATTCAGACTCATGTTACAATACAAGGATAACTGGTGTGCTAATATCTGAACAAAACATATTTAAATGTACATATATATTTATCCAACTGTTATGGACATGGTTTTTAACTCCTATATTACATATTTTTCCTTTATTCCAAAAACAAGGTATAAAACATTTTTGTAGAACAAATTGAATTAGGGTAACATTGCAGATACATAAGTACCTTTCCCTATGCCTATCAACTCTTGTATGCAATTGTTATGATGGATGAATAAATCATATAGTTCACTGAGACTCATCTATCCAGATTTCCCAAAACTTAACCCTTTTTAAAGACTCAAGATTGACTAATACATTTATAAAATGTAACCACCCTTTTTATCATAAAGTTCTTGCTCAGATTTACTTACAAAAATCATAGGTTAGCTTCTTTAACTTTTCAGATAGTCACTAAATATATAAACTCCAATTACAAGACAATTCCTTATCAAAACACTTAGAAAAATATCTATCCAACATTCAGTCCTTAATACAAGTGGCAATTTAAAATATCAATACATGCAGATTTCATCATTTAAGCTCTTATCTAATTAGTTTTAGCATGCGAATATCTTCTTCTCAAAGCCTTGCTCCTACTCCTACTTAGTTGCTGCAGTCCCTGAAAATGCATTTGAAGCTGCCCCATATTAAATGAGACACCCCATATGCCATTAGCACATTAGGGTCAGACACATGTCTGGTATGAGAAAATCCACTAAAACAATTTGTAAATCATGTTAAAGTTGAAACATGTATAATGTATATAACTCTGCCTTTAGAAAACAAATAAGTCATGTGTGCATGTTCTATGTCAGTGTGCAGGTGCACACTTAAGTCTGCCTTTCTAGAAACCTCAAAAAGATATGGTGCATTCATACAACTCAGTCATAAATCAAATAAGCATCCATACAAAACAGAGAAATCACCAAAATGAATTAAATCATTTATTCCCTACTCAGATTTCATTCCAGGAAAACTCTAGTTCCTCTTTATATCAAATTCTCTTACATTGATATATTTATCTATCTTGGTCTCATCTGCAATTATATGAATCAATGGACACACTGTAATGGACTAATTCACTCCATTACACAAAGATCTCAGGACTTAAACAAGCCATGTGTCAACTTGTATTACTCAAGAACACAAGTCATTCCTGCAGTGCTATTGACCCCCATTTCCTAATCAGTTTCAAGTTAATAATAACTCTTTTGATTTTTCATGACTAAACCATTCAGTGAATCATTTCACTAAAATAAACATTCATGTCATAGCATTTCATATCATTCATAACCAACAAAGACAAACAGGCAATTAACATAGGTGTTCATTAAATAAGATTCTGCACATATATATTCTTGCATTTTAAAAAGGGTATAGACAACTAACATTGGCTTATGGCTATTTGAGAGAGAGTTTTTCATTTTGCAAACATTTGTGCTTAAGTTAAACTCAGAATGACCAAGTTTCACTGAATCACAAAATTTATTTGCTATGTGTTTGAATATTTATATATTTTCATTGAATCAGGAGCATCAGCACATAGGCAACCCTATTGCACCCCTAATTCCTTTTTGTCTCAAGCCTCAGCACTTATACATAAGTATATTGCAGCTCAACATGTTTATATTTTCTGGGTTGAGCCAAAACCAACACTACTTGCCTATATTCAACATTTGATTCTCTAGGTATTTACTTATGTTTCTAAACATTAACATATCAGAGAGATCTGGGTTTTTAAAAACATATATATACTAATAATACTTAGAACTTTCATATAATAAAACAAGTAGAACAACCAGCTAAAAATCAAAAAAATTTCATCTCCGAAATCACAGATAGACAATCACATATGAAAATACATTTTTTAAGAAAAATTAACTTATGAACTGGCTGCCTTCATTAGGACTTAGTGCCTTAGATTTTGAGTGAGTTTTCTCACCTAGCTCTCTTTCACTTCTCAGTTGATTGACAAGCTTCTGCCTTCAAACCCTTTTTCTTCACTTGTTTTATATTTATATAATATATATATATATTTTTCTCAAGAGCTATCCGGGAAGAAGAGAAGGATCCTCATATCACTGCTTATTTATGCAGGGTCCTTCTTAGGGTTTAAGGCACTAGCTAAAGTCATTTTTGCCCATCAAAAATCATGCCATTTGCATTTTATCTAAACCCAAAATCTTACCCTCCCCCGGCTTAAGTTTGTGAAGAGAAAAGTGGTTATATCCTTTTGGTTAATTTCAGAAATTTTGCTTTTCCAAAAATGCTTTTCCTCTTGTCTACTATCATGCTAAAAGTGTGACTTGATTTTCATTATTTATCAAATATTCTTCCTAATTCTGCCTATACAAAGCATATCTCTATTTTATCTTATTTTTCTATTTTTAGCTTTCACTGAAATAGCATGTACCTCCTTTATATATTTATAAAAGGATTACTCCTTTTATATCCTCATTCTTTTTCTTTCTGCCTATAATTTAAAATATGTTTGTGTATTTTATTTTGCTGATTAGAGCTCTAGTATTTGATTAGCATACATATATGTATATATAAGTCTTACAGAAATAATTAGTACACATATATATACCTATACATTATTTTGTACTGACACACATGCACATGTACACTCAAATACAATCAGTAGCATTCATATATATTCTTGCATATAGCCTTTAAGGTTTTACTTTATTTATCTGTATATATATATATATAGATTTCCCCATACACATCAACATATGTTCATTCATATCATTCAGGAATTTAGCTTCAATTCATGTGTTTTCCCTGTGCACACATGTACACACATATAGTTACACCATATCAAGCCATATCAATTCCCCTTTAAAATTGGTTTAAATTATTTTAAACTTATTTATATTTTCAAAATAAATTCCTAAAATCTTTGGTCATTACATACCTAAAGGGCGCGACCCTCATAACCTTGCCGCATCATTCCTGTTTCGACCATTTCTGGTCTGTGAGGTTCGATGAGGTCTCGTTCACAAAGCTACGCTTTTTCACAAAGCCGTGCTTTGATCAACAAATGATCAGTAAATGATCAACACACAGCAGCACTCAGCATGCCACATTACCAAATTGGGAGTATATCGCCGATAAATTTCAACTACATAACCTCTGAGCTCGTACGTCTCAGAGAAGGGTGTTAAGCTAAGAGAATAAATTCTCCGCCACCAAACAAAAATGTATTTGAAAGAAATATGCTTTATATCTCAAAGTGTAATGTCAGATATGTAACCATACAAGTCTGTTCCGGGTTCGAACAAATACCGAAGGCACTTCCGAAGAAGCCCTTGCAATCCGGGTATTCACAATCCCGATCGGATTTCCCATCACTTAGGAAATCTCTATACCGGCGCGACTCAGTGCAGAGACAATCGATAGGTCATCCTATCGTTCTCGCAAATACCCGGTCTTCAACACCGGTCTTCAAATGCCATCCATATACGACGTATCATTATTCGGAATGGGTTATGTGACACAAAGGTCCTCTCTCGGCAAAACCGAATAATGACCGCGATATTTAAAACATATGGATAATGGATTTCAATTAAGTCACAACTTATTACCCAAAACTTTGCTTTCAAATGGTTTAAACAATTTCCACACTTTAATCTTTTAAACAAAAGATTCATTCACAGATTTTCCAAATTAATTTCCATTTTAATTGGATTAACTAGTTAAATCTTTAAAACAAAGATTTAACTTATAGTTTTCAAAAACACATTTCAAAGATTTATTCGTAATTTGGAAAACCATCTTAAATTCAAACTTGAAATTCTTTTAATTCAAATTGGAAATCCATTTCTTATATAAGAGCTTTTATCAGCTGAAAACAATTAGTTTTCCAAATCATCGAATTCAATTCTAAATATTGAATTCAAATCTAAATCAAATTATTAAAATATCAAGTTTTATTTAAGTTATTTAGAATGACTTTTACATTTGAAACTCATTTTCAAAGCTCTTAATTTCAATTTCCAAAACCATTTAGATTCAAGAATTCAATCTTTAAAATTATCAAAAATCTGTGACCTAACTGATTTCCACGTGAAATCCATATTTGTGTGTGTATGGTGTAGTCCAGGGTTTCACACAATACTGCAATATCATTCAATCATCACAGATCAGAATACAGAAATATAGTTGATAAGCGGTATAACTATAACGCTTATCTGTTATTCACAGATCACAGATATATAAATCACAGATAATAATTTACATTTATTCCAGACAAATGAACTACAGTACAGATCACACACAAATCAGAATATATCACAAAGTATCACAGATCAGAGAGTATCAACAATTCAATCATTCAGTCAGGTCCAAATATTCACAGATAAATTTATTGATCAACTGATTAACTTTAATCAGATTTATTTACTTAAAAATAAATTATTAGTCTGGGTTGATTATTATAATTTAATTACAAATTATTTGAAATAAATTCTCCTTTCAAATTTATTTGTTAACCTTTAATTATCGATTATCCTTTAATCAATTTCCCTTAATTAATTCATTAATAAATTGGTCAACCCTTAATTCATTAATAAATTGGTCAACCCTTAATTTATCACCCTTTAATTAATTACAATAAGTGATTATTACTAATCACTTAATCAACATTAATTAATTAAAATATCCAAAATGAATTACAATAAGTAATTAATCCCTTAATTTCTTTCATTAAGTAATTAACAATTTATAATTGATTATCTTGATTAATTAACCTAATTAATTAATAAAATTAATTACATAAAAAAAATTCTTAATCAACTATCTTCATTAACTAATAACATCTCTTAATTAATTTTAATTAATCTCTAATTATAAATTAATCTAAATCATTAATTAAATAAATTATCATTCCTTAATTATCTTATAAATTAAATCATTTTCACCCTTTAATTATTTCCTAGATAATTTATTTCTTTATTAATGATTTAATTAATATTAAAGTGTATTTTAAAACATTACCCTTTTTGAATTTAAATTTGAATTCCATTTTAAATTTAAGATTAAAAATGAATACAATTTAAATTCAAAACTTTCTTTCATTTCAAAACTGGATATAAATTAAATTTGATTCCAGATTAAACTTTGGTTTAAGACTTTACTTTACATTTTAAAACTTCATTTTTAAATTCCAACTATTTGAATATTTTAAGGTTTAAAACAATTTAAACTTTTTTTTTAAAACTTTATTTAATTTCAAATTAAATTCTAATTCATCTTGAATTTACATTTAGTTTTGACTAAAGATTTCAGTTTTAAAAACCTTGATTTAAATTTCAAATTTAGTTCAAATTTTCAAGAAACAGGTTCTGGTTCCAAAGCCTGGAACCATATTTTTACCCGAGGCCCCAACCCCCTTGCTTCGAGTCACTTACTCGATTTACTTGAGTACCCCTTCGAGTTTTTCTCCTGCCTTCCAAGACAAAAACATCCAATTACCAGAACTTAGCTCGTGCACGTGTACATCGGTGGTGGTCGATTCCAGGCGATGCTACCTCGTCGAGCATGTCGACGATGACCCTAGCTTCTCTTCCCGGTCGCCAGAACCACGATACCACCTCGAGATCGAAGATCAACCCAACATCCCAACCTGGGAAAAACAACACCAGCTCTACCTCGAAACCTGTCAACGCCGCGCCTCCTCATCCCCGACCTCCAGCGGCGATATAACTCCGGCCATAGCTCCGACTACCACCCTTCTACAAATTCCCAAAAGCACGTTGAATTCGATCGATTATGGATGATGAACAAAGCAAATTGTGAGACCACCACAAAACTAGGTTTAAAATTTTTAAACGGTCATCGTTGCCACCACGTTCATCTGCCAACCATTCCAATATTTTTCCCAGCACCACTGCTTACTCCTCCACCTCCGCTAGAAACTCCGACGCTCCCAGTTCATTGTATCGCCGGCAATTGGTTAAAATACCAATTCTAATCATCTCCGATCTGCTCTTCACCCACGATATTAAAAATCACAAAACTTGCCTAAAAAACCTAGTTTTTAGTGAGGATTCAAATTATGTAACTGAATTGATATTTCGTGATACTCGAAATTTCCAAACTTTAAAGATTTCACTGTAAAAATTCGATTTTTCATTCTCTATGCATTGATACTTCATGAAACCATTTTTAGTTTGTAACTCATACGTAAACACAATTATTTTGTTTTAAAATCAAAGCCCAATGTTGGTTAGAAAACAAGAAGTAGAGTTTCCTTGTTATTTGATACTCTGTAAACAACCAGAGAGGATGCACAGATATATATGTACATACACACAGCACTTTCAATATATATTCAAGTTAAAATCATTAGTTGTTACTCACCCTGATCATTTTGATTTCCAGAAAATTTGAAGTTTGAAGGTTTAAGCTTTTTGAATTTGAAAGTTGAAATCTTGGTTGAACTGTTAGATGGAAGCCTTCTTCTTCTTGATCTCAGTTTTTCTTTGATTGGTCAATGTTTCAAGTGGATGTTCGTTTGATTAATAAGTGACAATACTTCTGATTTTCTTAGTTTAAAATGGTGACTGAAGACTGGAACGAGAAGTTGATATAAATAAAAGAGGTTTATAGGGATGTAAAGATTTGTACAAGGTATTGATTTATTTTGTACAAGTTGTATATTTTTTTTTCTTGTTTGTACAAGTGTTAGCAGGGATTTTTTCATTTTGGAGGCTGATAGAAAATATGTTGTGTTTAGAGATGCAAACATTTAATGCATAGTACTTTATGTTTCTATACTTATCTTATTATATTTGTTTGTTGTCTTGGCTAAAGAGATTTCTCTTTTTACTTCATTTCGGCTGATATTGCTTTACCTTTGTGATATTGCTTTACCATTGTGTTTAGGGATATATATTTTTGCTTTACCTTTGTGATATTGCTTTACAATATGAATAAATTACTATTTTAGTTTGTTATTAGCTTTTATTTATTCGGCTGTACAAAATGAGATGAGATAGTGGTGGCTTCTTTGTTTCATTTGTTTCATATGTATTTGTTTTCAAATTTTCAACTTGTCTTTATAATTTCATATGCATTTCTATATTTTAATATGTTGTGATTATAATTTATTTAATGTATTTACTATATGTATTTTTCTATAATTAATCTCATGTATTTTTATTATATTTATTTCTATCTCCATTATTTATTTTCTAACTTAAATACTATTTATTTTTATATTCATTTGGTAATATATGTGAATTTCTATATTTTTATTTGTTATTAAATTTTATCCAATGTATTCATTCTACACTTTTATATCATATATATATTTTTTATCCTTATTTTCAAATCATTTATTTACAATTTAAATTCAAATCAAACATATATTTAAAATATTTTAAATTGACTCATATATACCCAAATATATATACATTCACATATATACATATATATACAATATTTTAAATTTAAATGATTTATACATAATATATTTGAATCCGGGGAAACTCGCATCACTTAATCAATTTATTTTACAATTTTTTATTCAAAATTGAAATTAATTATTAATTTAAATATATATAAAATTTGGGGTCGTTACACTAGAGGTGTATTGTGATAGGCAGAACCCCAGTAGCCTTGTCATTGTATGGAATCCATTTTCCAATATGTGCCTTACAAACTTAGTTGTATACCAAATATGCTAGAACGTGAGATGCAAGCATTTCAGCTATGTTATATATTTATTTTAAAAACTAGATGTTATTATAATATCACTAGATTTTCTATTTTAAATAGTTTGGTTATCATATGGTAAAAACCAGTCTATGTTTACACGCAGCGTGGTCTTACAAGATACCTTTATTTTTGAAAGGGTTTTGTAAATATAGCAATCCATATGATTTGAGTTTCTCATGCTGGTTTACATAACTAATCCGAGTGTTATTTTCTTATAATACTTGGGTTAGACCCGAGTATTTTTCCAGAGTTAGCTTTTGATGCTTTGGAGCTTCGGGAGACGAGCTGGATGCCTCTAAGACGTATTTCCGTACTTTTATTTTTCTGCTGCATTACTAGTTTGTATTTATCAGCATTTGTAAGGACATATTGTTATAACCGTACAGGCCGATGATAGATTACACTTTGATTGTTGTATATATAATAAAGTTTCTTTTTGTAAAGTTCATTTGGATATTATATATTACTCGTCACGATGTGATATTCTATTATGTCCTTTCTTTAACCCCAACAATCTATCTTTCCAGCACTCGGATGGTTGGCACGTTAATACCATGATGTATTAGTGTCGACTTTTGCGGGTCGAGAAGGCAGTTTGTTACACTTTTTAAGAGTATACTAAACTAAGGAGAGTTGAATATCTAAGTTCAAAAATTATGAGAAAAAAGAAACGAAATCCAAAGTGATATTTGACTTTCATACACATAGTATAAGATACTAAAGTAGAAGAGAATTTGATATGGTTTTGAACTGAAAATACATTTAGTTTGAGCTGAATTATATGAAAAATTATCATGAGTATGCTTAAGTTATAGTAAAGTGAAGAATTATAAGGAATTGTTTGAATATATTTTGCAATGGAGGGTGAGGGAAGAAGATACATGCTATAATTAAGTTAGCGCATATTGTACAAATGAATATGATACTAGTGTAAATGTTTATTAAAATTTGAAAGTGGCATGGGGCTTTATTGTACAATTTGAGCTATAAAAAAAGTAGTAAATTTTAATGTAAGTTGAAAAGCATGGAATCAAAAAAGGAAAAGTTGATTTTAAACATTAAATGATCTTGAGAAGATAATAAGCAAATGTGCGAGGATTGGTTAATAAATTATTTAATTTAACTATTATGGGAAACTTGCGATTATAATTAATTATTAGAAAGTACGAAAATCTCATTTCATGGCAATATATTATTTCATATTAATTGAGAAAAAAGGAACAAAATTTTTCTTATTTAACAAAAGAGAAGATGTGATAGATTGAGATGTAAACATAACTAAAGAGAAAATTCCAATTCACTCCCTAAATTAAGCAGAATGCGAAATATGATTTGAGAGTGAATTATAAGAGTGAAGTACTGAATTTAGTATATGATAGAATATACTGGAATGAAAATACTATCATAAAGAAAATTTAGTATATATGTACATTTTTCACTCCATCTTATGGCATTGAAGAATTAAGTCCAAAATTGTAGCATGAATTTGAGTTCCTATAAAAATATCGTTGAAAATTACATGATGAGTTTCTCTTTGATAGAGAGTTACAAAGTAATAGACAAATAATATTATATAAAAATAAAAACATGCTAAGCTAAATAATAATGGGTAACCATATAAATATCAAGATTGATACTGAATAATATCGAGTATCCAAGGCAAAAAAAAAGAATATGAAAACATTAAAATATTTCAAGCATACAATCATTTATAGTAAGTTAATGATTCATATTATTTTTTTATAGTTAACTTAGTGAACTATGGTTGAATAAAAATCATTGGCTCGCCACACATAGCACGAAATACTCTAAATTACCAACTTTGATAGTAATATTTATAAAACTAGAATAACCTACAGATGGAGAAATAAATAACATTGAAAGCTTGATATTGAGACGTTACATTTCGTTAAAAATATAAACATACTCATTATTAAACACTACTAATAATATATTGTTGACTGTTATCGATAATTATAAAAAATAACATAATATGCAATATGTTCATTCAACGTGTTTCTAATTTGGTATTTCAACAATACATTTGTGAATATTCTCTATGTTCAATGTTCGCTTATGAAACAAATAAGTAATAAAAAATTAAATCACTCCAAACAAAGCTTATATATAATTCAAAATAATCAAACATTAATTACTAATGGTGTCTAAATTTTGAAGTTCAATTAGATAATGAAATAAAACTTAAATACTAGTGCAAAATTTTGAAACTGTTTTATTAACTATTTTGCCTATAAAATGTTAAGTTTGCAAATAGATCCAATGGTAAAAAAAAGCATCTAAAAACACTATGTACCTAAAAAAATTAGAAAAACTTGTCATGAGCAAAAACCTTGATAATTTCAGCAAATAAAATGGTTTTACAAAAAGATATCCACTCCCATGTTAACTGCGATAACATGAATAGTATACAACTATCAAAATACATTGGTTCTTTAAACATTTGCAGCTCAATCTTGAAAACAAATTGCTGCAATTGTAAGATTCAAAGGCACTGAAGAAATCATGTTTGTTGCTCGAAACTTTTCAGCTAACTGAAACCTTAATATTTAAAGGAATCAATTTTTCATTATTTAATATAAGAAATGCAAATTCAGTCAAGCTAGAACTAAATTTTTCTTTAGTATTTTAATATCTTGAATTACCTTGTTTAATTTGGGCCTAAACAAAATTTAGCGCCTTTCATTGCTATAACAAAAATTTATTGCCATTAAACTACCAATAATATACAATATGCGCCTAAAAAAGTATAAAGAGATGCGTATTCTTCATACACATGCCAAACTACAATATAAATATTAGATAAACATTTATCCGAAGAAGAGATCTAGTAATAACAATGGACCAAAAAGTATAATAAGAAGGAACCACGAAGAATGTTCAACATGAACAATAATAAAAATAACATGGAATACATCAAAACATCAAATATAAATACATAAACAACAATTTGAAGATCCATCAAAGATAATTAAAATAAGGAGATAGAAAATTAGGGTACAACTTAACCATCTCAATTACACACCACATGTAATAGGCAACCAATCAACTTTCGATCCATT
Source organism: Allium fistulosum (assembly GCA_030737815.1). Taxonomy (NCBI): domain Eukaryota; kingdom Viridiplantae; phylum Streptophyta; class Magnoliopsida; order Asparagales; family Amaryllidaceae; genus Allium; species Allium fistulosum. The sequence goes on along the minus strand of CM060904.1, from coordinate 1,181,762,551 downwards.
AATTTGTTCTCTTGCTTTATTTCTATATGAATAATAGAACCTTTTGATAGTATATGAGCATGCCTTGTATTATGAAGGAGAAAAATTGTACTACTAGAGAAAGGAGAAGAAAAAATAAGGGCATGTTTGATTAACCTTTCATTAACTTATCATATATAATATGTTGTTAGAAGAAATAATTAGTATGGTAAGAGACTACTAGCTATAACAGTTTCGAATGCATGTTCCATCATTAAATTTTGTAATTTAATGCTTCAGTTGTTTATGTTAAGTAGGAGGAAACATGAAAGCTTAAATGAAAATGACACCTCTAAATCAAGGAGAATTGAGGATATGAATTGAGAATGGATAAGGAAAAATACCAATAGTCAAATATTTAATCTATTCTGTTATACACAGGCACAAATATATATATATATATATATATATACACACACACACATACATACATATACATATATATATATGTGTGTGTGTGAGAATATTTGGCTCTATGTATTCTTATCTCTCATTCACTCTCAATCAAAATACTTCTCTAATCAATTTAAGAGAAAACTTTTTATCAGCCCTGTAATATTAAATATGCTAATTTAAAACCAAATCTATTTGCACTGTAAGATAATTGTTTCACATTGTATTTTTTTCATCTCCCCCACTTCCTAAATTTATTGTTCTTGTATAATCCAACTGATATTCTCATTCTCTTCTCGATACCTTCAATACAAGAATTTCTTTTTCATTTCCTCGTATTTTCCATCTTCACTCTGTTCTCCCTCCTTTCACAATTTTCTCTTTAATTTCTTTCATCTCCATTTTTATATTAAAAATTCACTTTGCAATCCAAATTGAAGAGTTCTTCCCAACAATTTATATATTGATCTCATAATATTTTTAACATGATTATACTTTATTCCCTCTCCTTTTCTTTAATTTTTTTCCTCTTCCGTCTCCATTTTTATATAAAAAATTCACTTTTAATCCAAATTAGAGTGTTTTTCCAAATAATTTATATATTGATCTCGTAATATTTTTAACAAGATTATAATTTGATTTGATCCATCAATGATATTCACTTTGTATTTATTTTAATATTTTTATTTTAATCAAGTTTTGTGTAGTGGATTTTCTATAATTTGCTTTTATTGTTAGGATTCTTATAGAAAAATTATCCAAAAGCTACCAAAAAAGTTTGACTTACTTGATCAATAAGCTTGATCTAAAGGTTTGATCTTTATCTTATTAACCACCTTTTCTCTTAATTCAAAGTTGATTTCTTTTGTTTTTGTCTTTTATGATACCATATTTTTTATTTGAATTTTGTGTCCAAATTTCTCTTTTCCTTAGATTTTTATTTCAATTACAATTTGTTTCCCTTTTATATCCATTTTCACTTTCTTCTCTAACCTCTAACAAATTTGTTTCTCTTTCATTCTTCACTTTCGTATGTATATATATGAAAAATTAATTCTCAATCAGAAATAAACTATATATTCTTTCCAAATAATTTATTTATTATTCTCATGACTTTTGATTAACATAGTTTGGCTAAATTCATCAATAGTTCTTAAACTTTGCATTAACCTTAATTTTTTGTTCATGTTATGAAGTATTGTTTTTCTACCTATTGATTTTAGTGCTAGAATACATACGGATAAATTATCAAAAAGTCATAGAAAATCCTTGGCTTACTAGATCAAGCTGCAAGATGTAAAAGTTAGATCTTTATTTTATTACACATATTTTCTCTTAAATCGAGGTTGAATTTGTTGTTTTTTCCTTAATTTTTTGTGTCCATGTTTCTTTTTTCCTATGATGTTCTTTTAATTCCTTAAACTTATTTTATGGAGGTTTATTGGATTTATTAATGCAAAAACATCGTATGATCTTTCGTTATTCTATAAAATGCATTGTAGGTAAATTCGAACTGCCTTTTCTTTTTCACGTTTGTATCAAACTCTTTTTTCATATTTTATTCACTAGGAAGATTATGAATTTGAGTTCCTTCGTTTACTTTGTAGGGAGTTATTTGTATATTGATACGTGGATACCATAAACCTTAAGTCGTTCTATATAATCAAAGAGTGTTGTCAAAGGGAGAAGCGCTTTGGAAAGAGGAAGTACAAAAAAGGTATTTTGTTGTAAAAAAAATATTCTTCAAAGGAGAGAATTAAATAATTTGTTCTTTCCTTATAAAAATAAACCATAAATGGGTATTATTACTTACACTCTAGTTGTGGATATAAGAAGGCCAAATTATATGGGTACTCCATACAAAATTAAATTACTATGAGGGGTACACATCCTGTTAATAAAATATAGATTTTTTTTCACATTTTTTGTCTTAGTTAAAACATCAAACCCTAAACACTTCTATTTACTCCACTCTTCTCCTTCCTTTTCAAAAAACTAATAATGGTGAGAACAAAAAATTCATCTCGATCTTCATAACCAGATTCACACTTTGTAGAGAAGGTAGTGGCTAGGTAATTTTTTAATCCAATTTATCATGCATTTTTTTAACTGCAGTAAAAATTAGGATTTAAAATTACTGTTAAATTTTTGTCAACGATTACAAAAACCCTATCAAACCATACAATTTTTGAAAATAAATTACCTGATCATTTTCTTCAATAAAATATGTATGTTGAATGCTTTTTTGAGTAAGAATCAAAGTTATCATTTTCTCATTTGCAATTCCATCTGGAGGTGAGCTTGAATTCTCAGTTATTTGATTAATTATATTCGATTAAAGATTAATGATGATAGAAGGAAAATTAGCGTAAATAAATGAAAAGGCAATCAGATCAATTTGGTTGTAATTCTATGAGGGGTCTAATTTGATTAGTACCTCTCATAGTAAAAGAATTTTTAAAGAAAAAAATGACCTCCTCATATCCAAAACTGAGCATATGCTCCATTTTGACTCAACGCCCAAAACTGTGTCGTGTTTTGACAAGAAGACAGAACATCTTTTAGGCTTGAAGTAACTTTGTTTATGGTGTTGTAGAAAGATATGCCTATATGTTCATATACTGAATAATGCTTTTAGTTTTAGTGGAATATTGTCATACTTAATGTTTTGTTTTCATTTTATCAGTGAGAAGATCTTCAAAGAGAACCAACATCTTGGGAGGTTTATCGCAAGACTCACAAGGTCGACACAAGCAGTGATGGTTCGACCGCCGTTGGATAGGTTAATGATGCCGCAAACAGTTTGTAGTAAGTCGTTCGGAAATCTTGATTTAAATAATACGTGAATATTTTTGTGATACTATTAAGCATGAAAAATAAAAAAACAAACAAAATATGAAGCTCGAATCGACGAGAAGCATGGATATCACATTCAAGGTTGAAGAAGAAGTCTTGCATGCCCTCAGCAGTTCTACGATCAAAAGGCTAGACCATAGACCCAATTATGGGAATGTTCATGCGGTAATTTCTAAAAGTTTAATGATATAATTACATTACTTTGGTAAAATTTTGAATTATTGTTTGACACTTTAAATTATCAAGTAAATGTAGAAGTACAGACGTAGAGATCACAACAATAATGTTCTTGACCATTCAGCGCAGTATATCGCCCACATTGAGTGGAAGTTGGTAGCGACGGAGGCAAAAGTTAAAATATTACAATCAAATTATGAGTGGCTTAGCCGATTGGTTGAGAAACGCATAGGCGGATAAGCATACAAGCCTCATCAAGACCAGAACCACATAAAAGACGAGTGAAGTTTTTTATTTGATATGCAGTTATGACTTTTTTACTTTAGACATTGTAAATGTGATGTATGTATATCTATGTACTACGTGGATATGATTTTCGTTTAGATTTGCGTGTATGTGGTACTAGTTTAAGTTGTACAAGGCGATGACGGTTATGCATTAATTTGAATGTTCCATCGACTATATAATTGATTTTGTTGTTTTATAACGTTGTTGGTGATATAATTTTGTTTAGTTGAGATATATATGTTTCATAGCATGCATGGTATTGTTGAAATAATTGTATTTTATGTTGAGTTTGAGGGTTAGAAATACTGCACAAGTACTGTAAAATTTCTTCAGCAATGGCGTCGGAAAGGCGTCACTAAGATGTAGAAAATAGAAAATTGTATTATAAATTTGGTGTCATCAAGGCGTTGGTCTGGGGCTTGCAAACACCTACAGCACGGCGTCTGAAAGGTATGAGAAACCGACGTCGCAAAGGTGTCAGAAAATGGCATCGAAAAGACGTTGGAAAACCACAAAAGTGAGGCATCAGAAAGGTATCAGAAAGACGTCGGAAAAATGGCATCAAAAAGGCATGGGAAAACACCTAACGCATGACATCAGGAAGGCGTGGAAATATTATTTCCACGCTGTCTTTATCGACGTCAAAAAAGGCATTGGAAAATCGTTTTTCCAACGCCATTAATTTTCTATTGCAGTGTATTATTATATTCAATGTGTACTTATTTGAATTTATATTTTATATAATATTAACTACGCTTAATAATATAATTGTTACGAAATAAGGAATAATTAGTAGTTTTCATTATTGTTTTTTATACAAGTCCATTATTCTCTATAGATATTTGCTCTGCTCAACTCCTCTGTACTATTTTTAGTTGTACTCATATACTACACACATCTAAGTCGCACATTTTGTATCTTCATCCATTCATCAAATATTGTAGGGCCCACTAATTTATTAATTAGTTACGATAGATGGCTAAGATTCCTTCTGACATGTGGCGTAGAGAATAAGATGACAGAGGAATTGAACTCAGATTTGCTATACTTTGTCTGCATCAAACCGGTAAGTAGCACGAGTTTACAATCGTTCCATATTTAATAAAATAGATTTGATCATTTCACTTAATCTTATTTACAGAGAAAACAACACATTTAACTCCATGTGTTTAATTTTTCTACCAACGGACCCTCGTATTAATATATATGCTCTCCTGTACAAGCAAAAGTAGAAAGAAAGAAAAAAGCGCAATAGCTAATTTCTTGATAGATGGATGTGGAGATGCTTTATACAATCAGCTTATGATGCTCAATCTGTTTGTTGATAGCATGTATATGCTCAATCTATTTAACCTGTTGCTGCGTTATGCACAATCATCACGTTTTCAATCTTTGCCTTCATTTGAGAACAGTTCAACTCATCTGTCTGAAAGAAGAAGAAAAATACAGAAATAGAAGTTTGGTTTAGTATATTATTTATGCTAGTACTATGTCATACGGGAGTTTCATCATTTTTATAGTTTGATTGTTTAATCTATTCTTTAAATAACTAATTTTTGAAGAGTTGATCGCCAAGGAATTAAAACTGCTACTAAGCCACAGCAAGAGTGCAATTCAAAAAACTAAAAGAATAATTAGTTTTGACATTTTGATATATCCATTCAATAGTGTCATTGCGATTATATAATTCTGTATTGAAAAGTTTGACGTGGACAACTTGAAAGAATATTTCTATATTATGGTGGTCCATGTAACTTAGATTTAATTATAAAAGATTAAGTCGTAATATGATTTTAATATATAAGGTGATACCATGATGGATGGTTTCAATAAAAGAAATTAAAATCTGGGATTAATAATATCCCTCTTACCTTGCCTATTAATTAAATATGTTGACTTTCATAAGGTTTATTAATTGTGTATATATATTAAAGGGTAGTTACTTTTCTGGTAACTAATATATATGCTGTACATGCAAAAGAGGCAGTTATAAAAACTACCTCTATTTTCCTTTTGTATATAAATAAATGAAAAGGGAAAGTCCATACATAAGTTTTCATTCATCAGAAAACAAAAGAAAGGAAAAGGCAAAGGAAGAATATAATTGCATCAAAGGAATCCGCTGCAAGTTAATTAATTGAAGAGCATGGATCAAGGTTAGTAAATCTATGTCTTGTTTTGGTATAATATGGGTTAAATTAGTTCAAGTCTAGATCCGAATTGGGACTGATTTCATAATTGAGAAATCATAAAGTTGAAGAATGGCTTTCAATTGGTATTAGAGCTATTTAGGCTTGATTGATTTACCGTAATTTTGTTTTTTGAATTGCCTGCATAAATTCGTGTATTGAGTCAATTGGATTTGCAGTCATTCATATGCCATAAATTGAATTCATCTTTTTTTTTATTTTGCCTGGGTAACTGCCTGTTCTGTTCGAAACCGGTCGACCGCTTGAAAAACACCGGTCGACCGTTTTCAAACAGAGACCAAAACTGTCGACCGGTAATTTTCAAGTGGTCGACCGTTTTTATACTAAAAGATGTATAAACTATTTAATCCAATTGACATTTAATTCTGCATAGGGTATGACTTGTTAGTCACCAAAGTGGCCTAGTTGTATCTAAATTTAGACATTTAAAATAACAGTATTCAATTATTCATGATTAAAGCGATGCTAATAATGACATTAGAGTTTGATTGAATAATTGTTTTTTATTAATTATATTCTAGGAGATCACCCAAAGGTGGATCATTGAATATAGTTCGTAACACTAAAGTGGATTGATCACTGTGTACATAGGTTGAATAATATGTATATCCAAAGATAGCATTCTTATTTAACCATATGTGTTTTGATTAATTATTAAAGTATTTAAATTTTAGCATCAATGAAAGTGCTTGCACTTAAGTATTGCCCAAAGGTTACTTGAATGCATGCTTTATTGTTATATTTATTTTCAATATATATAAAGTTCTCAAAGCACTAAAAGATTAGTATGTATAAATGATTGCAGCTTCATCTAGTGTGTTTGCATCTGCTAACTCTGTCGTGAAGTTCAATGGGCTGAACTATGCTGATTGGTCTGAACAAATCCGGTTCACACTGGGTTGTATGGCTTTGGACCTTGCAATAATAATGGAGGAGCAACCAACCATTACAAATACTAGCTCCGAAACTGAGAAATCTCTTTATGAGAGGTGGGAGCGGTCTAACCGGTTGAGTTTGAACCTCATGCGGATGACTATGGCGGAAAGTATCAAGCCATCTATGCCCAAGACAGAGAATGCAAGGGAATTCATTCATAAGATTAAGGAGTGTTCTCAATCGGATTTGGCTGACAAGTCAATGGTAGGCAGCCTTATGAGTCAGCTAACTACGAAGAAGTTTGACTGGTCTCAGCCTATTCATGATCATGTGACTCACATGTCGAATTTGGCAGCAAAGTTAAAGTCCTTAGGGATGGACGTAAATGAGACGTTCTTGGTCCAATTCATCATTAACTCTCTTCCTCTTGAGTTTGGTCAGTTCCAGGTGAACTACAACACCATTAAAGATAAATGGAACTTTCAGGAATTAAAGGCCATGTTGATACAAGAGGAAGGGAGATTAAAAAAGATGAAGGATCAGTCTGTTCATCTTGTCGGTCATGATGGTGTCAGCAGCAGTAAATGGAAGCCAGGTAAAAAGGACGAGAAGAAGGATAAGGCCCCAAAAGGCCCTGACAGCAACATCCGAAAGGAATTGAAGTGTTTCTTTTGCCATAAATCGGGACACTTCAAGAAGGAATGTCCGAAAAGGAAGGCATGGTTTGAAAAGAAAGGTATGTATTATAGTTATGTTTGTTTTGAATCAAACCTTATGGAAGTGCCTAATAATACTTGGTGGTTAGATTCTGGTGCAACTACTCATGTGTCTCATGTAAAACAGGGATTCAGTTCGATCTAGCCCATAAGAGAAACTGAGCAGTACTTGTTCATGGGGAACAGGATGAAGGCACGAATAGAAGGCATAGGGACTTATAGTTTGATTTTAGACACTGGTTGTCGAATAGATCTTGAAGGATGTCTCTATGTACCTGAGTGTGCTAGGAATCTTGTTTCTATTAGTAGGTTGGATAATTTAGGTTTCTATGTTAGTTTTGGACATGGTGTATTTTCATTGTACAAACATAATTATTTTTATGGTAGTGGTACTTTGATTGATTCACTTTATAGGTTCAATCTTGATATTAAATTTTCTGAATCCTTGTTTCATGTTGAAAGTCAAGGCATTAAACGTAGTGCATCTAATGAAAATTCTGCTTACTTGTGGCATAAAAGAGTTGGTCATATTTCCAAGGAAAGACTAATGAGGTTGGTGAAAAGTGAAATTCTTCCTCAGTTGGATTTTAGTGACTTAAATCTGTGTATAGAATGCATTAAAGGAAAGCAGACTAAACACACAGTAAAGAAATCCGCCACAAGAAGCACTCAGCTTCTTGAGTTAATACACACCGATATATGTGGTCCTTTTGACGTTCCTTCTTGGAGCGGTGAAAAATACTTCATCACTTTTATTGATGATTACTCACGTTATGGATATGTATATCTACTGCATGAAAAGTCTCAATCTGTGGATGTCTTTGAGATATTCATAAATGAGGTGGAAAGACAGTTAGATAGAAAGGTAAAGGTTGTGAGATCTGATAGAGGTGGTGAATTTTATGGTAAATATAATGAAAGTGGACAATGTCCAGGTCCATTTGCAAAGCTTCTCGAAAGTAGAGGTATTTGTGCACAATATACAATGCTTAGTACACCTCAACAAAACAGTGTAGCGGAGAGGCGGAACCGTACATTAATGGAAATGGTTAGGAGCATGTTAAGTAATTGTTCATTGCCCTCTTCGTTGTGGTTATATGCATTAAAGACTGCTACGTATTTACTTAACCGGGTTCTAAGTAAGGCAGTTTCTAAGACTCCTTATGAACTGTGGACGGGAAGGAAACCTAGTTTAAGGCATCTACGTGTTTGGGGTTGTCCAGCAGAAGCGAGGCTATATAATCCACATGAAAAGAAACTTGATCCAAGGACAGTCAGTGGTTTCTTCATTGGCTACCCTAAAAAATCAAAGGGGTATGTGTTTTATTGTCCTAACCATAGTACGAGAATTGTTGAGACAGGCAATGCTAGGTTCATAGAAAATGGTCAATCTAGTGGGAGTGGTGAATCACAAAAGGTGGATATTCAAGAGATTCAGGTTGAAGTTCCTTCACCTGTCATTCCACCTAAAGTTGTTGTACCAGTTGTTGTATCACAGTCACATGACGTATTGGAACAACAAAATGATGTCCAAATCTCACAAGATGACATTATAGTGGATGAACCGGTCATAATTCAAGAAGAGATTAATGAACCACAAGAACAGTTAAGGAGGTCTGTAAGGGAAAGAAGATCTGCTATTCCAGATGATTATGTGGTTTATACTGTTGGAAATGAATGTGACTTAAGCATTGATGAAGATCCAGTCTCATTTAGTAAGGCCATGGAAAGTGACAATTCCGATAAATGGTTGATTGCCATGAAAGAAGAAATTAAGTCTATGGGTGATAACAAAGTCTGGGACCTAGTTGAGTTGCCTAAGGGTTGTAAGACAGTTGGGTCCAAGTGGGTCTTTAAGACGAAAAGGGACTCAAAGGGCAACATTGAAAGATATAAGGCCAGACTTGTTGCTAAGGGTTTCACCCAAAAGGATGGCATTGACTATAAGGAGACCTTCGCTCCAGTTTCAAAGAAGGACTCCTTGCGGATTGTTTTGGCTTTGGTGGCTCATTATGATTTAGAGCTTCACCAGATGGATGTGAAAACCGCCTTTCTGAATGGTGAATTAGAGGAGGAAGTATATATGGATCTACCTGAAGGGTTCTTGGCCACAGGAAATGAACAGATGGTGTGTAAACTTAGGAAGTCAATATATGGACTTAAACAAGCTTCCAGATAGTGGTATTTAAAGTTTAATGATACTATCACGTCATATGGTTTTGTAGAGATTGCCGTTGACCGGTGTATCTACATAAAAGTTAGTGGGAGCAGATTTGTAATTTTGGTCCTATATGTTGATGATATTTTGCTTGCTGCAAATAATCTAGGGATGTTACATGATGTAAAGAAGTATCTCTCTAAGAATTTTGAAATGAAAGATATGGGTGAGGCATCCTATGTGATTGGAATTGAAATCATTCGAAATAGATCACAAGGATTGTTAGGATTGTCTCAGAAAAGTTATATAAATAAGATCTTAGAGAAATATAGAATGGACAAATGCTCCGCAGGAATAGTTCCAATACAGAAAGGGGACAAGTTCAGTAAAATGCAATGTCCTAAAAATGAGTTGGAGCGAAAGGAAATGGAAAGAATCCCGTATGCATCAGTGGTTGGGAGTTTGAACTACGTTCAAACTTGTACTCGACCTGATATCAACTTTGCTGTTGGAATGTTGGGTCGATATCAAAGTAATCCAGGAATGGATCACTGGAAAGCTGCTAAGAAGGTCCTTAGGTACTTGCAAGGCACCAAGGAGCACATGCTTACATATAGGAGATCTGAGCATCTAGAGGTCATTGGATATTCAGGTTCGGATTATGCCGGATGTTTGGATAGTAGAAAATCTACATTTGGTTATGTGTTTCTACTAGCTGAAGGGGCAGTTTCATGGAAAAGTGGAAAGCAGTCTGTCATTGCTACTTCCACTATGGAGGCAGAATTTGTGGCATGCTTTGAGGCCACTATTCACGCATTGTGGATGCGGAATTTTATCTCAGGACTTGGAATTGTCGACAGTATATCCAGGCCGTTGAGAATTTATTGTGATAATTCCGCAGCCGTCTTCTTCTCTAAGAACGACAAGTACTCTAAGAGTGCTAAACACATGGAGTTAAAGTACTTATCAGTGAAGGAGGAAGTGCAGAAACAGAGAGTGTTCTTTGAGCATATTAGAACGGATGTCATGGTAGCGGATCCGTTGACTAAAGGACTACCTCCCAAGGCGTTCATTGGCCATGTCGAGCGTATGGGAGTTATAGATAAAGCCTTGCTATTTTGATTATAGTTGCTCATAATATAGACACTTAGAATTCGCTTATAGTTGTGTTTCTGCTTTATTGAACATGTTATCATTATTGTTTATGTATACACTTATGGTTGTTTGATGACATGTGTTTCTTGAGACTTATGGCATGGCTCAAACCTTAAAGAAATTTAAAGTTGGAATTGGTTTGTGATACATGGAAGGAATCTTGTCGCTCAAATGACTTGTGACTGCCATGATTCAATTAGTTCTAACTTGATTAAAGTAAATGAGTTTATGTTGGACTTGATATAAGAGTGCATGCTTAAAGTATATATGTTAAGTCATCAAATTGTCACATGGACCAAGTGGGAGAATGAAAGAATATTTCTATATTATGGTGGTCCATGTAACTTAGATTTAATTATAAAAGATTAAGTCGTAATATGATTTTAATATATAAGGTGATACCATGATGGATGGTTTCAATAAAAGATATTAAAATCTGGGATTAATAATATCCCTCTTACCTTGCCTATTAATTAAATATGTTGACTTTCATAAGGTTTATTAATTGTGTATATATATTAAAGGGTAGTTATTTTTCTGGTAACTAATATATATGTTGTACGTGCAAAAGAGGCAGTTATAAAAACTACCTCTGTTTTCCTTTTGTATATAAATAAATGAAAAGGGAAAGTCCATACATAAGTTTTCATTCATCAGAAAACAAAAGAAAGGAAAAGGCAAAGGAAGAAAATAATTGCATCAAAGGAATCCGCTGCAAGTTAATTAATTGAAGAGCATGGATCAAGGTTAGTAAATCTATGTCTTGTTTTGGTATAATATGGGTTAAATTAGTTCAAGTCTAGATCCGAACTGGGACTGATTTCATAATTGAGAAATCATAAAGTTGAAGAATGGCTTTCACAACTATTAGATTAAATTATCTCTTTTGGTGATATCATTGCATAAGCTGATTTGACATGCATATTGTTAAACTTATATTACAGAGGTGTATACCTTTACTTTTTTTCATTTGAAACTTCACATACATTAAGCATAAGGACACGGTAGTTTGTGTGAACTGGTGTGCAATCAATTATTTATTAAGAAGTGATATATATTAATGCACCATGTGAAAATTTTAAAATTGATAAAGATCAATGGATAACGGAACAAATACAAATCAGGGGGAAATTCTTACCTCCACGAATAAAGTATGCAAAAGACTGCCACAAACAGGTGTGATATTTGTGCTCATGATTTTAAGGTTAAGAGACTCAATGAGCTCGCACAGCAGAGCCATGGTTCCTTTCTTCTTGTTGCATGTTATACTTATCACCATTGACTTCTCCCCTGCTTCTCTTATCTTCATCTACATTGCCACATAATTGAAATATTGAATAAAACGTTGTTCAATATTGAATCAAATGCTGAATGAAATCCAAATAACCCAGTTTTAATTACCTCTGTAACTTCAATGGTGCCCATGTTTCTCTTTTTTGGAACACCACTGCAACATTGCTTTTTTGGTGCCTTGCTTAATTCCAATTCATCGATCTCAACTACAATCCTCTTTTCTTGTTCTTGCAAATCTTGAATGTATTCTATTGCATCCTTTATTATCGATGCCTTGTCCATCTGAACCCAAATCATGATTTCAACCACTGTTATTAATTAATTAACTATCGTCGATACAAATTGTGTTGTAATTTACGGACTGTTAGCAGATATATGATACCTTGGTAATATTTGGAACAAGGCTACGAAGAGCATATAGCTTATCATTGAGCTTTCTTCTCCTGTTTCTTTCCATTATTATATTCTTTCCTGCATTAACATTGGAAGTAGAGGAAGGAGAGTTGTTTGTTGTTCCTTCTGGCGAGCTGCTTGACTCGTAGTTTAAGAACACATCATCGATTCCCCAGCTATAAATGTTTATTAAATTTAATAAATATCAACATTTACATGCAGCTCAAGAAGTAAATAAATAGAATGAAGCATATATAAGTAAATTTTTGTACCTATCGAGCTCTTGATAAAATTGCTTGGTTTCCCAGTAGTTGGCATACTCGAATTCTACTTCATCCATACTTGCCTTTTGCTGTTGGACTATAAAGGGAAGTTATTGAGCTCTGTTTTCTTGGTTGTTTCAGCGAGAGTGAACTAAATTGGTCAATTATTATCCAAATGTTGTATGTATATATACAGAGGCATAAAGCAACAAAAACGAGTAAATTGTTGATTGTTTTGTTATTTTAATATTCAAACTTTTCCACCAAAAAACGCACGTTTCGATTTGGACTTTGATAAAAGGACAGGCGTATTTAATAATGGTCAACGTCACCGCGTTGGCATGGGACACGTGCATGGATAATGTTGGAAGCACGTTCACGGTTCAACCATGGAATTAATGTTAAATACATTCCTCAGTGTAACCACAGTCCTAAGTGTAAATGAAAAGTTGTGTCACCACCACAATATAAAGTCGATTTTATAGATATTTTTCCGGATAATATTACATTTTTGAAAACTATTCTACAGCAGAAAGAAGATCAATTAGTTCATTCTATTTCTTAGATGATAGATCTAACTAGTACAACGGTTGAAAAAACGACCGTTTTATTGAATAATTTCGAAAAACAAATTTGTTATGATTTTTCATTATTTTCAATCGAACGTATAATTATAATATTAGAAGAAAAAAAGTATTTATATTATCAAAAATAGAAATTAAAATTTTCAAAAGAAAATGCTATAGATGGACTGATTTTAAAACAGAAGTGTATTTAAATAGATACGGATTTTTCAACGGTTGTGATCGTTGCAAACTGATGAAGAGACGCGATTTTTTCAGATGACCGTTACAACGAACAACAACAGTTTTGAACCGTTGCAAACGAACGGACGCGGCTGTTGCAAACAACAATAGTTTTTGGCGTTGCAAATGAAAGGAAGTGTCTGTTGTGAACAGTAACACTTTTTGGCGTTGCAAATGAAGGGATGCTACTTTTCTCAACGGGTGTAGCCATTGAGAATTCGGCTATAAATAAGTAGGAAACCTGATCACTTTCCATACTTAATTTTAAAACCGAGTTATCTCTTCTTTATCTTCATTTCTTAAAATCATAATCAGTCCTATCACACAGAAGATCATACACATCACGATCTCGAGCAGCTTACGTCTGTTGTATTGTTATCCCACCTTTTGGCAAAGCCGAGATATCCAAAAATTAACTGAAAATCAATGATTACTAGTCATGAATATCGATTGTGCATCGTAGGTTCACCATGGATATCGATGAATTTTGTCCGAGTCCGGATCGGGCTGCAATTGATAAGACACGTCAAGCAAGGTCAGAAAAAGCAACGTTCCAAGTTTCAAGTCAATCCGAGTTCGTACGCTCGAGATATCATCGATGCAAGTTGGAGGAAATGATCCTAGGTTCGAATCCATAAGCAACCTTTGTTCGTATCCATCGGTTCGACTCCATCTAGTTCGCAACCATCGGCAAGCACTCGTTCGAATCAGTCCGGATGTACCGCTTCGTATCCATCCAGCTGAAGCCACTCCGTATCTATCGAGTTAAAGTGTTTCGAATCCATGGAGTCATTCCACTTCGTACCCATCAGCTTGGAGTACTTCGAATCGATCAAGTTGCTCTACTTCGAATCCATCCTATTACAACAGCTTCGTATCGATCGACCAAAGCTCACTATGATCGATACGAACAGACTTCCATTTGAATCGATGTGTGGAGAAATCCCTCGAATCCACTAAGTCAAAGTAGCGAAAATGATGGAGTCGACCCAGTCGACTCGGAGTGAAAAGCGGATCGATATGAGAAACGCGCGCTACGTCAACACCTTCGCGCGCTACACCATCGATTCGACCCTATCGATTCGAACGAAATCGATTCGAACAGAGCACAGCAACCGGAAAGGCAATTTCGAATCGACCATAACTCGAGATCCACAAATCCAAATGCTATGAAATTTTCACAGAAGGTTGAGCACATGTTGAAGAATGTCCACACCAAATTTCAGCTCGATTGGACAATTCCTTGATCGATTCGAATGGATTTTGAATCGATCCCAAAGTAGGCCCGGATTTCTTGAAAGCGGGCATGTTGGCCTCCTCACGTGCCAGAACTGATCTCCTGAAGTTTAGGCGAAATATCAGCCTCCTACACCTATAAATAGAGCCCCTGGTCATTCAGAAAAGGGGTTGTACAATTTTGAGAGCTAAAGGGCGCCCAGACTCTGCCAGATTTACTCCAGATCACCATTGCTGCCTTAGATTCAGATTATAATCATAAAATCTATTGTACCACGCGATAAGAAATTGTAATCTTCAAGCATCGAGCAATAAAATCATAAAAACCTTGAAGTGGACGTAGGCCAGAGATAGCCGAACCACTATAAATTATGTGTCACTGTTCATTATTTCTGGATTGCTGTTTGTTGCTTGCTTAGATCTGATATTTGTGTTTGAATATTGCTGATTTGTATTCATACACTGGTGCTTTCACAATACTTGGGGTTTGTGACCAAATTTGGCGCAAACACTTTGGTGCTTTCACTGATAAATGAACTAGCACCCGCTACACCAGATCCAAAATTTAGATTTGAAAGTTTAAAGGATTCAGATTGACTCGACAAACAAGACAGAGAGCTGAGAGAAGCCAACAAGGAGGAATTCAAGAGGCATCCTCTGGTGCTGGAGAAGGACAAGCTTCGATCTACATTACTAGAGATGAGATGGAGGCTATGAATAACCTAATGCATGAAAGAATGATGAAAAGCCAATAAGAGATGCTGCAGAATTTCTTTGAACGGATGAGAGCTGCAGGAATACAGAACCTAGGACCAGCTACAGCGGCTATGAATGTGGAACAAGGAGCTAGGGTTGCGGAAACCAATGAAGGTCAGAATGCAGATCCAGAAGGAAATCAACAAGGACTTGGGGGCAAACCCTTAGGATCTGATACTGAAGGCCTACAGATGGAGCTCAACAAGCTGGAGCCAACGCTGATGCTAACGGGCCACACGAAGAGTACGTACCAGAATACCCTTCAAGACCAAAAGGGCAACCCCAGGATGTAGATGAAAAGACGGCTGGATTAGTCCGACGACTGATGAGAGGAGGATTGTCCAATGGAGGACTAGAGGAAGTTAGTCGGAGTCCGTTCACCCCGAATATCAGGAATGCAAGGAACCCTCCAAAGTTCAAACTGCCAATGCTGGATCCTTATGACGGGAAGTCAGACCCAACGATGCATATTACTCAATACATCAGGCACATGGAAGTGTTGGGGGCATCCGAGGAAGTGATGGCTCGATGCTTCCCTCTATACTTTTCAGATTTGGCTGCACTTTGGTTCAGGCAATTAGAAACCGGATCAATCCGAACATGGGGCGAGCTTGTAGATTGCTTCATGAGACAGTTTAGGGTCCACGTGACGCGACCCAAAAGTGTGATGACTTTGGCATCGATAAAACAAAGGACCGGAGAGTCCATAAAAGATTTTCTATTACGATTTAATGCAACGGTGGCTTCTGTAGATCGCCCAGATCCATCGATGATTTTGATGGCGGTAGTGGCAGGAGTTGGAGAAGGCACCAAATTCAAAGATTCTTTAACAAGAGACCCACCGTAAGATCTTGGAGAGTTTTACCATGAAGCTGAAAGGTTCATTCAATTAGAAGAATCACGAGCCGAGAGGCAGGAAATAAATGCTGTACAAGGCGAAGGAGCCGCCAGGGAACAGCCCAGGGTGGACAAAGGAAAGAGAAAGCAGGATGACGCACATGATGGTCCTGATAAATGGAAGAAATTCTGAGAGCCCAGATTCAGGCAATACACAGATTTGGCGGCAAGCCTGGAACGAATTTACACTGAAACTCGGGGGCAACTCCCCTATCGAAAACCACCCAGGAGAGATCCCATAGAGCGGGAGCGTAGAACCGGAAAATATTGCCTATTCCATGAGCTGGATGGGCATACAACCGACGAATGCCGCCACCTAAAGGATGAGGTGGAAGAACATGCCAGGAGTGGTAGATTGCCACAATATGTCAGAGAACGGGCAGCGGCGGTAAGGCCTGAACAGCTACCGCCTCCACCTAACAGAAACGATCCTGGATCGGGATCACGACTCATCATCAACTAATCAAGATGGCAAGGGCCAAGTTCAGGATTTGGACTTCGGTCAAATAATTCCATTAGATTTGTTTTCAGAATAAACGGCTACTCCACTTACTCATGTACGGGAACCAGAGAGATCCCTAGGCATGCTGTGAGATGAAGGTAGACCGATCTGCCCGGAGAGGCAATGTTTAGTTTTTTCCTGATGTTTGAGATTGAACATCTAGGACCTGAATTAAATAAATAAACTTGAATTTCTTGAAATAAACCTTTTACCGGAGAGTCAAAGGATGAGTATTAAATACCAATATAAAAATGATCGCTTTATGACCCTACCCGGAGAGACGGGGTCCGGAGTGCAAGAAGTGGGTTGCTTCGCCGGAGAGCGACAGGATCAGCTCACTTAACGTCGTTTCCCATTCACCGGAGAGTGATTGGATCGGGATTCGATAAGAGCCCGGAGAGGCTATGATCGGCCCAAGATTTAGGCCATGACATCGCTTAATGTTCAGATACACTGAACCGGAGTGCAAGAAGTGAGTCGCTTCGCCGGAGAGCGACAGGATTGACTCACTTAACGTTGTTTCCCCTTCACCGGAGAGTGACAGGATGGGATCCAGCAGGAGCCCAGAGAGGCTATGATCGGTCCAGAACGACCAAGACATCGCTTTACGCCTTAACTGGGGCCAGAGTGCAAGGAATAGAAAGCAACGCCGGAGAGCAATAGGATCTTTCTATTCGATCGCTAAGTATGAAATGGGCTTGGCAAGGGTCCGGAGTGGCCATTGATAGTACGGAGAGACTGTAGAAACTCATTTTTAACTTCCACTGGAAGAAATTGATAACGATTTGGCTTCGAACAGCCATGGACTTGATTGAAAATGCTATAAGCTCTGAATAAAACATGAATTCACTGCATTCAATTTGAGACTGATCAAAACACACCTTTTACCAAAAGGCATGTTTTGGGGGGCAAAGTGTTATCCCACCTTTTGGCAAAGCCGAGATATCCAAAAATTAACTGAAATCAATGATTACTAGTCATGAATATCGATTGTGCATCGCAGGTTCACCATGGATATCGATGAATTTTGTCCGAGTCTGGATCGGGCTGCAATTGATAAGACACGTCAAGCAAGGTCAGAAAAAGCAACGTTCCAAGTTTCAAGTCAATCCGAGTTCGTACGCTCGAGATATCATCGATGCAAGTTGGAGGAAATGATCCTAAGTTCGAATCCATAAGCAACCTTTGTTTGTATCCATCGGTTCGACTCCATCTAGTTCGCAACCATCGGCAAGCACTCGTTCGAATTAGTCTGGATGTACCGCTTCGTATCCATCCAGCTGAAGCCACTCCGTATCCATCGAGTTAAAGTGTTTCGAATCCATGGAGTCATTCCACTTCGTACCCATCAGCTTGGAGTACTTCGAATCGATCAAGTTGCTCTACTTCGAATCCATCCTATTACAACAGCTTCATACCGATTGACCAAAGCTCACTATGATCGATACGAACAGACTTCCATTCGAATCGATGTGTGGAGAAATCCCTCGAATCCACTAAGTCAAAGTAGCGAAAATGATGGAGTCGACCCAGTCAACTCGGAGTGAAAAGCGGATCGATACGAGAAATGCGCGCTACGTCAACACCTTCGCGCGCTACACCATCGATTCGACCCTATCGATTCGAACGAAATCGATTCGAACAGAGCACAGCAACCGGAAAGGCAATTCCGAATCGACCATAACTCGAGATCCACAAATCCAAATGCTATGAAATTTTCACAGAAGTATGAGCACATGTTGAAGAATGTCCACACCAAATTTCAGCTCGATTGGACAATTCCTTGATCGATTCGAATGGATTTCGAATCGATCCCAAAGTGGGCCCGGATTTCATGAAAGCGGGCATGTGGGCTCCCTCACGTGCCAGAACTGGTCTACCGAAGTTTAGGCAAAATATCAGCCTCCTACACCTATAAATAGAGCCCCTGGTCATTCAGAAAAGGGGTCGGACAATTTTGAGAGCTAAAGGGCGCCCAAACTCTGCCAGATTTACTCCAGATCACGATTGCTGCCTTAGATTCAGATTATAATCATAAAATCTGTTGTACCACGCGATAAGAAATTGTAATCTTCAAGCATTGAGCAATAAAATCATAAAAACCTTGAAGTGGACGTAGGCCAGAGATAGCCGAACCACTATAAATTGTGTGTCACTATTCATTATTTCTGGATTGCTGTTTGTTGCTTGCTTAGATCTGATATTTGTGTTTGAATATTGCTGATTTGTATTCATACACTGGTGCTTTCACAATACTTGGGGTTTGTGACCAAATTTGGCACAAACATGTATCTTGGGAGACTTTGAATAAAGTCTTAAGGAAATTGTTACGACAAGCCTCAGACGAAGTTTCCTTCTTCAACCGGTTAGATTTCTAGTTCATTTATATATATATATATATATATCATTTTCGTTTCTACGTTGTACTATTTCTTTAAATAGTATAACGTTTGATTTATCGCTATAGTTATTATTACTATAGTTGTTAGTTTGTTGTTGTAATTAATTACAACATACTTATTGTTATAAATAGCTAATACAGAATTTCAAAGTAGTGGAAATCTGATTTGTAAACTTATGAGACGAGTTTATTATTGATTAGTCTCTGTTTTGATATACTAGACGTATAACATCTTAAGACTTTCCTGTTTTCACTAAATAGAGATGGCAATAGTTGAACTATCAACAAAAGGCTACTACTCACAACAGGCCTGATCCGTTCAAAGGAGATGGTGATGACTTCATAACATGGCAAAATCAAATGTTGTTTTATCTCACTACGCTAGGGCTGCAGAAGTGCATCGAGGAGGATGAACCAAAGCCTAAAGACGGACAAACTAGAGAAAAAGATGCAGCTGTTTTTCTCGGAATTGACTCATGGAAGCATTCAGACTTCCTATGCCGAAACTACATTCTGAATTGTCTGGATAAAGTACTATATAAAGTATATTAGCCACACCAGACATCAAAATCCTTATGGACTGCACTTGCACATAAATACAAAACGCAGAATGTCAGTTTGAAGAAGTTCATCGTAGATAAGTTTATGGAATATAAAATGGTTGACTCCAAATCCGTAACTAGTCAAGTGCAAGAACTCCAACTCATAATTCATGAACTTGAAGCAGAAGGACATAAAGTTGGAGAATCGTTCCTTGTTGAAGCGATAACAGGGAAATTACCACCATCCTGGAAAGACTACCGCAATTATCTGAAACATAAGAAAAAGGAGATTTCCTTAGAAGATCTTATTGTCAGACTAAAAATTGAGGCTGATAACCGCGGAGTGACAAAACAAAGCGAAGAGGCATTTGTGGCAGAAGAGTCAAAAAACAAAGGGAATTTCATGAAAAACAAGAAGAAGAAATTCCCACAGAAGAGAAAAGCGCCTTAAAACAAACCCAAAGACAACAAACGAACCAAGAAGTTTAATGGCGAGTGTTGGGTTTGTGGAAAAGCAGGACACGCCACCAGAGATTGCAGACACAAGAAGGAACGCAACTCAGAGGCAAATATGGTGGATAACATGGAAGTAGACGAGTCTAATTTTACAGCAGTTATATCTGAATGCAATTTGGTTCAGAACCCTAACCAATGGTGGATGGACACAGGCGCTACTCGTCTTGTTTGCTCTGACAAATCCATGTTTTCTACATACCAGAAATTCGATTAGGAAGAAAAACACTACATGGGTAATTCTGTAGTTTCCATGATCGAAGGCAGTGGCATAGTAATCCTCAAGTTTACTTCTGGAAAAACTGTCAAGTTGAATGACGTGCTCCATGTTCCAGACATACGCAAGAATCTCATCTCTGGTCCAGTGCTATCAAAGAAAGGATTCAAAATGGTCTTCGAGTCAGACAAGATGGTTCTGTCCAAAGTTGGAATGTATATAGGAAGGGGATATTTATGTGATGGCCTATTTAAGGCAAATGTAGCCGTTGTCGGCAATAAAACTATGTATTCTGATTATGCTATTAATAAAATTGAAGTTTCTTATTTGCTTGAGCATGAAATTTTACTATGGCATGATAGATTATGACATATAAATCTCCGAAAAATGAAAAAACTATCAAACTTGGGATTAATTCCGAAATTCCAAGTAGATAAAAACTATAATGTGAGACATGCGTAGAAGCAAAAATGGTCAAAAAAACCATTTCATACAGTTGATAGAAGCACCGAATCACTAGGTTTGGTTCATACTGATTTATGTGATTTCAAATCATTACCTACAAGAGGTGGGAAAATGTACTTTATTACCTTTTTTGACGATTATACATGATATTGCTATGTATATCTTTTAAATAGCAAGGATGAAGCAATTACATCGTTTATGAAGTACAAAGCTGAGGTAGAAAATTAGTTAAATAAAAAGATCAAGATATTGAGATCTGATCGAGGTGGAGAATATGAATCACCATTTGAACAATTCTGTGCCGAAAATGGTATAATTCATCAAACAACAGCACCATATTCACCACAACAAAATGGTATAGCCGAGAGAAAGAATAGAACATTAAAAGACATGATTAATGCGATGCTCTTAATTTCTGGCCTACCGACAAACTTGTGGGGGGAAGCCTTAAATATGTCTAATCACATATTAAACATGGTTCTTCACAATAAAACAGGAACAATTCCATATGAGTTATGGAAAGGACACATATCAAGTTTTAAATACCTCAAAGTGTGGGGGTGCTTGGCAAAAGTTCCAGTTCCGCCTCCCAAGAAAGTCAAACTTGGACCAAAAATAGTAGATTGTTACTATTTAGGACCAGCCCAAAATAGTAGTGCCTACAGATTTTTGGTATTCAAGTCTGATATAACCGATATTCATATAAATACAATCATGGAATCAAGAGACACCTCATTCTTTGAAGTCTCTGTTTCCACACAAAAGAAATGAAGGAAATAATGTCCCCAAAAGGACACGAGAAGAATTGAGTAAATCACATGAAGATGAAACTCATCGTGAAACTGAGAAAGTTGAACCAAGAAGAAGCGTAAGGGCAAGAACTTCCAAGACATTTGGTTCGGAATTTTGAACATATATGTTAGAACACGAACCTCAAACGTACAACGAAGCAATGTCATCTTCTGAATCCTCATGTTGGAAAGAAGCAATCCAAAGTGATATTGATTCAATTATGAGTAGTAAACTTGGGAAATAGTTGATCTTCCACCTGGAATAAAACCAATTGGTTGTAAATGGATCTTCAAAAAGAAGATGAAACCAGATGGCTCCATCGACAAATACAAAGCAAGATTGGTAGCCAAAGGATATCGTCAAAAAGAAGGTGTAGACTTCTTCGATACCTATTCACCAGTAACACGAATAACCTCTATAAGAATGTTAATAACAATTGCATCCATCTATAATCTACAGATTCATCAAATGGATGTAAAGACGACATTCTTAAATGGAAATCTCGATGAGGAGATTTACATGGAGCAACCTGAGGGTTTTATATCCAAAGGGAATGAAAACAAAGTATGTAGTTTAGTCAAATCATTATACGGACTAAAACAAGCTCCAAAACAATGGCACGCAAAATTTGATAGTGTCATGATGAAAAATTGTTTTCGTATAAATGAATGTGATAAATGTATTTATTACAAACAAATTGGACAATCATAGGTGATGATTTGTCTATACGTAGACGATATGATAATCTTCGGTCCAAATACTAAGGTAATAGAGACCACTAAGCAGATGTTAATCAACAATTTCAATATGAAAGACTTAGGAGTTGCAGATGTTATTTTGGGAATCAAAATAATAAGAACACCTAATGGAATTGAATTATCTCAGTCACATTATGTAGAAAAAGTGATCGAAAAATTTCAAAATTTTGGAATTAAAGGAGTACGAACGCCATATAATCCATCGGAAGTACTGCATAAAAACACTAATGAGAGTGTAATGCAACTGGAATACTCTAGTGTAATAGGATGTCTCATGTATCTCATGAATTGCACAAGACCAGATATAGCTTATGCAGTAAGTCGATTAAGCAGGTATACAAGCAACCCAGGGAAGGAACACTGGAAAACTTAAAATAATATTTATAAGTATAAGAAATTGAAAACTATTTTAAAAGTTGTTTTGAAAAGAATATTTAAAAACTTATTAAAAAATAGAGAGAGATAGATTTGAGAGAGAGATCAAGTGCTATTAGAATTTTAACATAAATCTATGACTCAATTACTTATCTGGAATATCTTGAAATCTTGAATTCTTCAATACTCATGAGTCTTCATTTTCTAGTTCTTGAGTCACTATATCAACATCTAGAATCTCTTCAATCTTTACTTGATGCTATATAGTCTTCTTAAATCATTACCTGTCTAATATCTTGCACTATATATTATATACATTAATAAAACATTAGTATTTATATTTTATATGATTTCCTAAAGTTGTTGTCATCAATACCAACCTCTCAGGTACTAACAATCTCCCACTTTTTGATGATGACAACTTTGTATATAAAATATAATATAACTCCCCCTTAATCTATGCCTAATAAAACTCCCACGTAAATTATGCCTAGTATTTTATATATTTATCCCCCTTGTCATCAATCAAAAATAATTAACTATAACTATAATTCTAACCCTATCTCTTAATATTAATTATAACTCCCCCTAAATAAAACACTATATACTTATAATGATTTAAATAGATATAGAAGTGATGAGTAATATGAACATGAAATACAAAATGACAAGAATGATATATAAGAAATACGATATGTAAAATGAGATAACATTATTCAATATTTCAATTAATTCCAAGCATACATAATGAGAAAACAAAATCATTTTGAGAAGCATTAATTAAACCGAGAATTCCATTTTGAGAACAGAGAGTATCAATTTCATAAGTAGAAAAATCATTAAAAATAGCAAACTTTCCCGTAGAAACTTTTCCATAATTCATATAGCTAATATAAACTTTCATGGCTTCTTGATCATGGAAGAGAAAGTTTTTGATTGTTTTGGAGAGTGTCATGGAGGTTGGAGTGCTTGAAGAAGCCATTGATAAATGTTTTTAGGAGATAAGAGAGTTGATGAAGGTTTGAATTTTGAAATGAAAGGTGAATTAAATGAAAAGAGATGGAGATAATAAATAGAGAATCAAATGATATGTTCTCTGGTCAAGAGACACATTTTTAGAACATTGGGGTAGGTGAAAAGGTGAAGGGAAAATTCAAATTTTGAATTTGAAATCGAAATTCAAATTCTACACATGTATGTCGACATATGCTAAGGGTGTATGTCGATGTATGCATTGAATTTTTCAAAGGTGATTTGTTTTTAACTATATCCTATTTTATTTTACATATAACTATTTATAATTATTCTATTTACAAAACTATATATTAAAAATAGTTAAAAATTATTTTAAATATATTTTATATTATTATTATATTACAAAAAATATATAAAATTCACACAATATTCAACCAATATTATTATTAATCTATATGATATTCCTAACAATCAAACAATCAAAAATTCAAATGATATAAAGCTTTTAATATATTAAATGTGTACCTTTTTCTGATCCTATTTCACCAATTATATCTGAATTTTGTATTGCGGTAAAGCATATGTTCGCTATTCCCGTATCTGATTCATTTTCACTTGATGATGTGTTTGAGTCATCTAATGTTGCAGTATAGGCTCTTCTCCGTTTTCTAGATGAATCAGTGTTTGGTGTGGTTTTCAGTTTCTCGGGATGTAGACAGTCTCGTTTTAGGTGACCAGGTTCATCGCAGTTATAACATGTGATGCCATTTCGCTTCCGCTTCAGTTTCCAGGATTTCTATTGTTATTTCTTTTAAAATTGTTCATCTTCCTATATTTCAGGAATTTTCTTAAGTTCCTTGTCATAAAAGCAATTTCTTCATCATTGTCACTATCAGAATCCAGATTATCCGTCATTGCATTGAATGCTATGGATTTTTTTCTCTCTTGCTTTGTTTTCTCTTCTGCTTTGCATTTGTGCCTCAAACAACATTAAATTATCAATTAACCCTTCAATCTTTAGTTTGCTAATATCATTAGCCTCTTCGATTGCAAGAGTATTTTGGTCCCATTCAGGAGTAATTGAATTGGGTAATTTTCTAACTTGATCCTCCTAAGAGAAACTTTTACCCAATGCAATAAGTGAGTGTACTATATTTTGAAATCTACTATACATATCGAATATGGACTCATTTTAAATAATTGAAACTGGTTTGTTAACATGGAAATCTTGGTTTGTTTAACCTTACTTGTGCCTTCATGTGTAAATTGCAAAGTTCTCCAAATTTCAAATGCAGACTTACATATAGATACTCTATTAAATTCATTTCTATCTAGTGAACAAAATAGTATATTCATGGCCTTAGAGTTACCTTTTGCAACTGCCTTTTGTTCAACAGTCCATTATGCAAAATTAGTCTCGGGTTCAATGTACTTAGTTTGTGTGATATTCCAAGTGTCTAATCCAATTGATTGTCAATAGATTTTTATTCTACACGACCAATATGTGTAGATACTGCTATTAAAAAGCGGTGGTCTAGCAGTAGATTGTCCTTCAACAAATGAATTACTAACAAGTGTATTAAACGTGTTATTAATAGCACTATTACCATTGTTGGTAGCCATTTAAACTTTTCAAAAATCAGATTATGAACACTTTGAAAATCAATACTCTAATACCAAATTTAAGACCATGGAAAAGGGATCTTAAGGCTAATTAACACTATAGGGGGGTTAATAGTGTTTTCTGATTTACATGAACCTTTTTGAAATCTTTTGAAATTATACTTAGAATTATGCAATTATTAATCACAGAAACAATCACATAATCAAAACATGAATAAAAGTAAATGCATTAAAATTAAAAGGAAAGAACATACTAGGATTTTATACTGGTTCAGAGTTACCCCACATCCAGTCTCGCACAATTCCTTATACGGATTTCTTTTCAACTAGTAAATGCAAATAAAATCTCGATTTCAAGGCCATGAGACACACCCTCCAGAATCCCGACCTCTGGGTAGAGTCACTTGATTTCCAGGCTACAAGCACACCCACTAGATTTACGGGGTACTAAGCATACCCAATTGATTTACGAGCTAAATCTCACCCAATTGATTTACGGGCTACAATCTCACCTACAAGTATAGCAATTTTATTTGATAGAGTTTTACAGACTCGAATCTTCAATCTTGATTACAAATGATCCTATAACTCTTGAATAGCACTTTGATCTTGATTGGAGCGAGAGAGATGACATATATCAGAGAGTGGGTGATTGAGTTTGATTCTAGTTGAAATTCGGCAGAGTATGGTTATATTTTTGTTTAAAATGAAAGAGGATAAGGAGGAGAATGAAAAATGATGATAAAATTTGTTGGAAAGACAGGTATTTATAGAGGAATAACAGTCATGTCAGTTCGTGAAGAGATACGACGAATAAATACTTCTTTTGAAATATGATTTTTGAAAATCATGGCTAGTATGTCGACATATAGGGGTAGAGTATGTCGACATACTCTTTATAATTTTGAAAACCACTTAAAAATATTATTTTGAAAATGTATTGCTTTGTAAAATAGTTTGATACTTTGTAAACATGCTTAAATATAATTGACACACATTTAAATCATAATAAAACTTGAGTAAAATTATATGATTAGATTTTAAAAAAATAAACCAATATAAATCAAAATTTAATAAAAACAATAACTTAGTAAAATATAAAAAACTTGAAATAATATTAATAAATATAAGAAATTGAAAACTATTTTAAAAGTTGTTTTGAAAAGAATATTTAAAAACTAATTTAAAAATAGAGGGAGAGAAAGATGAGAGAGAGATCAAGTGCTATTAGAATTTTAACATAAATCTATGACTCTATAACTTATCTAGAATATCTTGAAATCTTGAACTCTTCAATATTCATGAGTCTTCATTCTCTAGCTCTTGAGTCTTTATATCAACATCTTGAATCTCTTTAATCTTTACTTGATACTGTATAGTCTTCTTAAATCATTACATGTCTAATATCCAGCACTATATACTATGTAGCTTGAAAAAACATCAGTATTTATATTTTATATGATTTTCTAAAGTTGTTGTCATCAAAACAAATATCTTAGGTACTAATAACTATGATGCAATCGATAAGTGGCATGTGCTCTCTTAAATTAAAACTATGATCTTTCAAATTGTACTATAGAGGTTGAAAGATTTGGAGATTTACACAAGTCACTTCCTAGAATTTTTATCTAACAAATGATTTAATTTTTGGGAAACTTATGTGGAGAAATACATGAAATAATGGATTGTGCTTATATTGTATTCTTTTTATGAAAGAGAGAGAGAGAAGTGAGTGAGGGAGATATGGTAAAATGAATGTAGATATTTTTGTTCAGTAAATAAACATTACAAAACTTAAAATAGTCGCCCATTAAAACAAAATACAAAGGTCGTCGAAAAAATTAAAATACTTTGAGTTTTATTTTAGTTATCCAGCAACCCCCACATTAACTACAAGAAAACTCAAAGAAAAATGTGATAGGTGATACATAAAGAAGTGAGGTGTATCATGCCAAAATTTTACGAAATTAAGTAATTAAATTAAAAAGGTAAAATCAAAATTTACATAAACGGCAAAATTTTAGGCAGTGTTTGGTTTTGAAAACGAATTTTGTGTTTTCAGTTTTCAATATGTATGTCAAATATGAGAAGAATGGAGGGACGACGGAGGGGATAAAAGAAAGACGGATGGGAGGACGAAGGGGATAGAGGGACGATGAAAGAATGGATTGTTACATATGCTTTTGTTATTTCCCAAAACATGGAAAATAAGAAAAAGTTGTTTTCTATTTTGTATGTTAACTTCGTTTTCGAAATTGTTCATTTTTGGCAATATACATATGTCATGTGCATTTTTGTATGGACGAAAACCCAAAACTAAAAACAACAAACCAAACACTACCTTAAATTTTTACACAATCGAGAATTAAGCTTCGGGGCCATTTCTATTGCGTTCGAAATGTCGTTGACAGTCAAAAATCGTATATAACTCATCAAATTTAATACAACATGCCAAAATTTTGAAAAGGTCCAAGGCAGTGACAATTTCGTAATATATAGAATTCAAAATTTCAACCTAATATTATTGTTTTTAGCTTATAAATGGTTCTTATAAATTATGGAATTAATGTTTAGTACATTCTTCCATACAACCGCATTCCCAAGTAAATGAAAAGTTGTGTCACCACCCCACTATAAAGTCGACTTGATAGAATTTTCTGTAATGAGATTACATTTTTGAAAACTATTCTAGTACTGCAGAAAGAAGATCAATTAATTCCCTTAATTTATTAAATCTAATTATATTGTTGCAAAAATGAAGTTCGGATACTCTTTTGACGAATCATAACGCAAATGTAAATGACATAATAGTGTGAGGTTCTCATGATTAACATATTGAGTTACCTAAGGATAAGATATTAGCAATACGTTGATAACAAAAACTATGGTACTTATTGAAATTGATGGGTCAGAATGATAAAAGTAAGTGATATGATTTTTTTTGTATCCTTCACGAGGTCACCATATTGAAAATGAAATTTAATGTGACTATGATATAGAGGGGTGATCAATTCCTCGCAGTAGAAAAACCTACTTATTGGATCATGTTATGGTGCTGTAAAACAAACATCGATCAATTCTTCAATCAAATCACAGCTATTCCAAAATCTATAGTAAATAACTATAAAAGAGAAAATAGGACGCAAGAGATTTATAGTGGTTCCATTATCGTCATGATAGTGTACGTCCACTTTGGGGAAGATGAGCTTTATTACTTTTAATAAACAAAAGAGATTATAAAAGAATAATGAAAATCCCTAATTTGATTAATTAGGATTACAATTTATTTTTCTTTATGAGTTGTGTGCATGAAAACTCCATACGACTACCCTTTATTTTACAGTCTTGCCCAGGTGCAGATATAGAAAATTTTAAATAAGGTAAGATTGTAATTAACGAAAGTTTCCATAAATTTGAAATTTGCAAATTAGAAAAGTTTCCATATATTGCAAATTGTAAATTATGAAAGTCTCCATATATTTCAAATTGCAAATTAGGAAAGTTTCCATATATTTGAATCGCACAAAAAATTCAACACTCCACCTCAATTCAAATTATCTTAACCAACTTATATGCACGCTCCATCTTAATATGAATATCTTTCCGATAGATTCTGACTAGGCCACCCCTATCACACTTTGCCAACAAGTTCTGGCAATGCCACCCTTACTAACAAAGTGTTATAAGTACTCAAAACAAAGGTAGAGTCAAAACAATATCCTAATAAGAAGTATACGATAACTTCTATCTCTTAAACAAGAAGAATACTACATCCTCCTCTAGCTTCAACTAAGCTACTCCACTCTCCTACATGGTGCTACCATGTGGCACTGGCACTTCAATAAGTGAATCAAGTTCAAGCAAATGCTTGAACTTAGCAACCATCAACGCCTTAATAAACATGTCCACCGCATTGTCCTTTGTGTTGATGTTCTCAAGATGAATTAATCTTTCTTCATTCATGGCAATAAGGAATAGCTCTCTGACTTCTATGTGCTGTGTTCTCGATCTGAACAACAAGTTTTCAACCAAATGAATTGCACTACGACTACCATAATTCACCACCACACTATCGTGCACAAAGTCTAGATTACACAATAGACACTTCAAGTAAAGTGCCTTCTTAGTTGCTTCAACAACAGCTATCAACTCTATTTCTGTAGTAGATAATGCAACCATATATTGCAACCTCGCTCTCTAACTAATAGCTGTACCTCCAAGAGTGAACATATAGCTCGAGGTTGACTTCCTTCTGTCTCTATCTCCTGTAGAGTCTGAATCACAACAATCAACCAAGATGTAACTTTTTTTAGTTCCAAAGACAAGCTCATGATCTGGTGTTCTGTTTTAAGTATCTCAAAATAGTTTTAACAACTTCCCAGTGAGTCTTCCCTGGATTAGCCATGTAGCGACTAAACATACTGACATTAGGAGCAATATCTTGCCTCTTGTAGACCATGGCGTACATCAAACTCCCAACTACACTTGCATAGGGCACCTCTTCATATAAGTATTGTCTTCAACTAAAATGGGAGATCCTTTTTTTTTCAAAAGCTTTACATATAAAGGCATGGGTGCCCAAATAGCCTTTGTAGTATCCATGCTAAAGTGAACAAGCACCTTTCGTATGTACTCCTTTTGACTCAGTCTCGAAAGTCCAAGCTTTCAATCTTTAAAGATTTCCATGCCTAAAATCTTCTTTGCTCCTCCAAGGTCCTCCATTTCGAATTCCACTTTCTGGCGCATCTTCAATCGGTTGATTTCTTATCTATCCTTAGATGTAATAAGCATATCATCCACGTACAAGAGTAAGTACACCCAATCACTGCTTTTCAAGTGTTTGTAATAAACACAAGTGTCTTTTATGCTCCTATCAAAGCCAATTCTCAACATAAAAGAGTCAAACCTCTTGTACTATTATCTCGACAATTGGTTTGGACCATGCAACGACTTCTTCAGTTTGCAAACCTAGTCTGACTTACCATCCACTGCAAACCCATCTAGCTGTTTCATCTAGATTATCTCTTCCAAGTCTCCATGTAGAAAAGCTGTGTTCACATCTAGTTGCTCCAACTCCATATCTTCAATAACAACTATAGCTAACGACACCCTATAGATGTATGCCACACAACCGGAGGAAAGATTTCATCATGCTATTTCCCCTTTCTCTATGAAAACCCTTTTGCTACCAATCTAGCCTTATGACTTCCATCGTCTTTTACCTTGAATATCCATTCGAAACCTATGGCTCTATTTTTCTTAGGTAATGGGACCAAATCCCATCTCTTGTTCTTCTTTAACGACCGCATTTCCTCCTCCATAATGCAAATAACTTCGAACTGTCCGTTGACTTCGAAGCATCTTCAAGGTCAAATGGCTCCTCATAAACCACATGCAAAGCATAATCAGATAGATTACTTAGGCTAAGGTTTGCAAACTACCAATCTCCATATTTGTCAGGTGCCTCCTAATTTGCTAACTAGCATGGATGGCTCCAACATCATCTTCTATTCTTTCAGCTCCACCTTGAACTTAATCTTCTCTAACTTCATGACCATCACCATCACCATCACCATCACTGTTAGAGGAAATATATAGACTATTATATGAAGGTTCCTCGACTGCGTTTTCTTTATCATCAACTATATCAACTATACTCTTTGGCTGATATGTGGGAACAATCTCTGTCTCCTTAGGTTTAACTCTTTCCAAACCCGAGCTATATGATGTCTCCTACAATTGTCTGAACATGCCTAACTCATCAAGGTAATATGTCTGTAGTGTATCACCTTATTCATTGTTGGATTCAAAATACAATATCCCTTTATTTCATCTATATAACCTAGCAAAACACACTTGGTAGCTTTTGGCTCCAACTTATCAAATCCTGTGTTATGCACATAAATAAGACAACCAAAATACAAAATGTAACAGAGTATAATAGACTTTCCTCTCCACATCTCTTCTGTAATCTTCCCACCAATGGCCGAACACGGAATCTGATTAATGATGTGAGCAGCAGTCGACATAGCTTTAGCCAGTAAGCCTTTAGATAAGCCGGCTGTCAATCCCAAGCCATGATTCTTCTCTAGTAGAGTTCTATTCATCCTTTCAGCAAACCTATTGGATTGTGGATCACCGGGTGTAGTAAAATGTCTCATAATACCATGTTGTCAGCAGTATCCAAGGAACTCCTTTGAGCCATATTCACCGCCATTGTCAGATCGAAGAATGATTAATTTCCTTCCAGTTTATTTTTCGACAAGAGCTAACCATTCATTAAACTTTTCGAACACTTTTGACTTAGCCTTCATTACATACACCCAAACCTTGCATGAGTAGTCATCAATGAAAGATACGAAGTAGTCAGCTTCCCTAATGGAACGGTAGAAACTGGTCCCTAAAAATCTGAATGCACATAGTCAAGTACCCTTCTAGAAGTATGCTCGCCAGCACCAATTGATACTTTGGTTTGCTTACTCAAAACACACTCCTTGCAAAAATCTAATTTGTTGAAGATTTCTCCTTTGGTCATCTTCTTCCTATGAAGCAATTCTAAGTTCTTTTTTGAAGTATAACCTAATCTTAAGTGCCAAATCCTAGCAGCATCCAAACTTTTAGCGCTATCAACTCTAACACACGATTCCCCTTGAACAATGGTACCTTTCAGCAAATAAAGATTTTGGACCTCTATACCCTTCATTACTATAAGTGCCCTCTACAAACCTTCAAACAATCTTTGTTGATGGTAACCTTGCATCCCAATGATGCTAGCTACCCTAGCGATATCTAAGACTTCAGAAGACCTGGTACAAATGAACATATGAAAGAGTGCGAACAATCCCGTCAAACATGCGAATGCAAACATAACCAACTACCATGAACCTACATGTAGCATTCTTACCCATAAGGATGGAACTTCCTTCATTAGCGATAAAGGAAGAAAAATAATCATTATTGGGTGTCTTATGGAATGAAGCTCCTAAATCAAGGACCCAATGGTCCACAACATCCGATACTACAACTTTTAACACATCGCTATCTTCATTCTTCACCGTAATAGATGAAGAACCTCATGTCTCCTTCTTAAATCTAGACAGTCTCTTCTCCAATGACCTGATTTCTTACAATGATGACACTTTCCAACTTCAGACTTGCTGCACCAGTGAGGCTTCTTCGAATTAGAATGGCCCCTAAAATTATTTTTCTTCTTCTCTGTTCTTCCTCTATCAATAAACAAGCCTGATATACTATTACTTCCTTCACTACCATCTCCTAAAACTAAACCCTTCATCTGATCTCTCAAATCCTCACTAAGCAATCGTGTCTTTACATTGTCCAATGTCAATGTTTCTCTTCCGTGGATGAGGCTGTTAACGAAAATGGTGAATTGCTCTAAAAGCGAACACAACAGAACCATGGCTTTCTATTCTTCATTAGTTTTTAAATCAACTGACTTCATCTTCATCAACAGCTCATTAAATATACATAGATGTGTTTTAATAGGAGAATCTTTCTTCAACTTATATGTAAAGAAGATCTTTAGCAAGATCAACCAGTTCGTTAAAAATTTCTTCATGTAGCGATCTTCTAATTTCTTCCAAATTCCTCTAGCAGTAGTTTCCTGACCAATTTCAAAAATAATATTCTTACCTATAACAAGTTGGAGTCTAGTATAAGCCCATTCTTCCATCTCCTTCTTCTCTATAGTGGATATAGCTAGATCTAAATCCTCTAAGTCATAAATCACGCCGTGGGTTCGATTTCTTCTTAGTACTGCATTCATCATCCACTACCACTTCTCAAAATCTCATTCTCCATTCCACTTCTCTATCAATAACTATGAACCTAAAGCCACATAGGAAGCACTAATACACTGATCAGCTATTGGTGCTGAACTAATCTTTGATGTATTATCTTCACCTGCCATTCAACCCAGCACTTTCTATTCAACAACAAACATCAAAGCTTTGATACCAATTGCAAAAGGGTGACCAATTTCTCGAAGCAGAAAAACCTAATTATAGGATAGTGTTATGGTGTGGTAAAACAAACAGATCGATCAATTCTCCAATTAGATCACAACCATTCCAAAAGTAATAGTAAATAATTATAAAAGAGAAAAGACGACACAAGAGATTTATTGTAGTTTCACTATTGTCGTGGTAATGTACTTCCACTTTGGAGAAGAGGAGCTTTATTACTTTCAATAAACAAGAGTGATTACAGGAGAAATAAGAAGAATAATAACAATCCCACATTTGTATAATTAGGTTTACAATTTTTGTTTCTCTATGAGTTGTGTGGATCCCCTTTATTTATAGTCTTCTCCAAGTGGAGATATGGAAAATTTTAAACAAGGTAAGATTGTAATTAGGGAAAGTTTCCATGAATTCAAATTTGCAAATTAGAAAAGTTTCCACATATTCCAAATTCCAAATTTTTAAAGTTTCCATATATTCCAAATTGAAAATTAGGAAATTTTCCATATATTTGAGTCGCACAAAAAATTCAACATATAATGCAATCGATAATGGACATCCACTCTCTAAAATTAAAAAAAATCTTTCAAACTTGTGCTCTTAAGGTTGAAATATTGGAGATTTACATGAGTCGCTTCCTGGAATTTTTATTTAAAAAATAATTTTATTTCCAAGAAACTTATGTAGAGAAATAGGTGTAAAAAGGATTGTGCTCTTATTGTATTATTTCTTACAAGAGAGATTTCTTGTGTAAGAGAGAGAAAGAGATGAATATGGTAACACGATGTTGAATTTTTTCAATAAATAAACAATACAAAAATAAAAACGACCGTCCATTAATATAGAGTATAAAAGGTCCAGTAAATTAAAATATTTTTAGTTTTATTGTAGTTATCTAATAATCCCCCACTGATTATAAGGAAACTCAAAGAATAGCATCCTAATTGATACACAAAGAAGTGAGATGTAATACCTCATAACTTTATGAAATTAAATAATTAAATTAAAAGGGTAAAATAGTAATTTTACATAAATGACCAAAATAAATTTTTATAGAATTAGGAATTAGGCTTCAGGTCCACAATGCTGTTAATAGTCAGAAAACATATATAACTTGTCAAATTTGTTAAAACATGCCAAAGTTCGAAAAGGGTAAAACTCAATGGCAATTCTATTATATACAGAATTCGAAATTTCAACCTAAATAGTAGTGTTTTCATTCTATAAGTAAGTATTTAACTCTGTTTATTTTGTTCCAAAATTCAACAAATCAAATCCAAAGTAAACAAATTAATATGTGAAACCGGTTATTATGAAGTGAACTATGCTAATAAATCAAGAAATTTGAAGTTTTGATGGTGAGCAATTCCTGAACAATGAAGAAGAAGGATGATTCATATCAAATTGAGGTGGATACACTACTAATTAGTGATTGGGACACTGCCTAATTAGGTATGTATTGATAAGACATAGTAGTTCGCCCTTTATTATCTTAAATAAAATTAGAAATGTTAAAATTGAAAATTATAAAGTAATTTTTTATATACATGGTTAAGATGTAGTATTCTAGGGCTAGATGATTAAGAAGGTGAAATTTTATTTGTAATTAGTCAAAGAGAGTCTCTCAAACTAAAAAGTGTGAAATATAAAAGTTCTTTGAATTTAGACATCTTGTATATGAAAATTATAGTTCTTAACGATGTGAATACACTGCTGGTGTTGGTTTGTCGATAGGGTTTACAAAATGATCATAAAACATGTCAGAATTTTAATAAATGTGGCTCATCCGTTTTGATCCAACAGTGAAACAACAACGATAAGACGATCGGGGGACATGATTTTGAAGAGGAGATCAAGGGGAGTGCGACGCTAGGGTCTGGTCGATCCCAAGGCCTAAATTTTTCATCGAAGTTAACCAAAGAAGACGCCATGGGGAAGTCTTATTAAGCTAGGCAAAGGTGGTAGGAACACGGCTATGGGGTGATGCATGATGAGGAACTCAGTGGAGTGGTTAAATCGGGGTATGGTCGGCTATATGCGGCTCTAGAGGCGGTCAAAGCCTTTGTTTGATGGGTTTAGCTAACTCAACTCCCTATAGTGATGAGAAAGTGAATACTAAAATCAATTAATTAAATATATAATATGTGGATAGATTATAATTTAATAACAGCCTAATCTTCAATCGCTTTATAATTTCCGCATACGACCTCCATTTCTCGCGCGGTTCGTGGCATTCGGACAGTGGCAAGATGTACAATTTCATATGTTCCTTGTTATATTTTGTGACAATTCAAAAATTGTCTTAGTTTTGGTTGGTTTGTTACACGTTTTCGAATGACGATTCCAATAGTGTGGCATACAGTAGGCATTACAATACATATTTTAGTGGAAATGAGTTCTTCAGTGTAACTAGTAACTATAATGAAAATGATTTCAATAGTGTAGGAATGACGATACATATTCATAGAAAATGAGTACATTAGTGTAACCGGTGATATCTAGTGACTGCGATTTTGATAGTGTAGGCATTACGATACACTTTTTTATAAAGGAAATGAGTTTACGATATGACAATTGGCATCTAGCAATCATAGGTTGCGATATGTAGTTCTCGATAGCGAGTCACATAAGTTTTAGCGATAACAGATTGAGGCATTGTAACGACCCGTAATCTTCGATAATTAAAAATTGTTAATTTAGTTAAGTTTTGCAATTTAATGTTGAAATAAATAAAAAAATTATGAGTTATGAATGAAACAATATCTAGAATGAATAGTAACAATGTCAATTTAAGTTAATTATTAATAAATTGAATGAATTCCAATTAATTGAAATAATATATATAAGTTATACTTGGCTATAAATTGAATATGAGGAAACCAACTGGAAATATTGAATTAACCAATGAAATAATACATATTAAATGGTAATTGAATAAAATTGGTGTTATGCAAGTATTTATAACCTTTGTTTGAAAGTAATAAATGTATAGCGTAATTAAAAGTTAACGGTGACAATTATTGTATGCTACCTATTTATTTAGCCTATTAGTTTAAATTGGAAATCAATTACAATAATTATAATTTAATATTATGTTAATGTAAATTAAATTAATATTTGGAAATAATGTTAATTTTATTCATAATATGACAATTGGTTGAATAAAAAGAATGGAAATCAAGATTTATTAATTTATTGGAATTCAAATTATAATAATTGGATTAATTGCAAATAAATGAAATTAAATATTGAAATATTACCTTAATAGAGATTAAGATGAAATTTGAGAATATTAATGTAATAGATCATGAACCAATGTTAATTTCATCCATTTGATAATAATGGATTGAATAATAGGATGAAATGTCAATTAAATGGAATTATTGAAAATTTAATTTATAATTTCTGAATTTAATGAAATTGAAATTAAACACTGAAATTGATGGATTAATCAACTTTAAATTGACATCTAAATTTTTTTAAATTATTGTAAGTGATTAAGAAATCAAAAATGATAGAAGTTGTAAATTATTAAAATTTAAACTGAAAAAGTGATTTGATTAATTAATTATTAGTTTATTTAATTAACGTGAAAATAGCTATTTTGGCTACCGACTCGGATTTCGACGAAGCAGGTTTCATCGGATCCGTAACGGTGAATTATTGTAGGATTTCAAGTTTCGTATCGATCAGACTTGTCGTTTGATCGTACAGACTCGAAACGCCTTGAAATCAACTTAATTGAAATCAATTTGAAATAAGCTGATTTTAACATAACTTCTTCATACGACGGAATTAGGACTTGAAACCTGTTCCATTGAGTTTAAAAATATTAAAAGCATCTATTTTGGTATATGGGATGCCCTATTTGCGTTCCGGAGACAGAACGGGCTTTTTGGACATTTATCGTTCAACGTGTAAATCAAATCTTGTCCATCCATTCTATTTTCAGCTTTGTCTATAAATAGCCCGTTATAAACCCTAGCCACTTCTTATCTTCTTTTGTTTGTACGTACAATTTTATCTGACCACTCCTCCTTCTCAATGGCAGACAAACCAAATAAATTTCAAATTCAATTGCAAACCAAAATCAAATCGAAAAAAAATCAAACTCCTTAAAAAAATTCGAAAAAATATATTTATCGAAGATCTCATCAATACGAATCAGCGTCTTGTGTCTGTTGTCTGAAATAATGCTCGAGACATCGTGAATTCGCGGTCAAAGGATGAAAATCGAAACCCTAAACGAATTAGGGCTTTTCGATTTCGGCTTTAATCAGCGAAATCGTCTTATGGGTTTTGATGAGGACGTTGCATCGGGTCGATTGGTGTTGGCTGGAAGGCGAATCGTGGCCTGTGGCGATCAGAAATAGGCAAAGTAGGGTTTCGAAGCCCTAGTTTAAGGTGGCGGCGACGACGTTAGGAGGGGGCCAGACTTGGGCCGGGGGCGGCGGTCGATGAGGGAGCGGCCGGTGTGCTGTTGGTCGGAGCAGGAGGCTGGTGGTGGCGTGAGAGCGTGGTCAAAGACGGGGGATAGGTTGCGTGTTGCATGGGTTCATCTGTGTATGGGAGAGAAAGGGATGACGAAGTGGAAGCTTTCGGTAGGTCTTTTTTTTGTTTATTTAATTTAATTTAAAATTTTGTAACATTTTAACCTTAATAACTTTCACATACGAGATCCGATTCACGCACGGTTCTCTCCGCTAGGATCGTATTGAAATTTCTGACATTTAGACACTGGTTTAGACGAATTCTGAGACTGTTTGAATTTTGGGTTTAAATTGGATTTAAATTCAATTTAAATTCAAAGGTGAGTGTTTTAACCCACTCACAACTTCTAAAAATTCTTATGTTTGTTAAATAAAATTTGTGATGTGATTAGGAATTTTATTTATGGCTGTTTGATAGTTTTAAATTGCTATTCATATTAATTTGAATATTATTTTGAATTAAATTGTTATTTAATTTATTATTGAATATAAATTGCTAGTTGAATACTTGTTATTGATTATCAGTTCTATATTGATGTTTATTGACTGATTTGGATGATGATTGTGATGGATGTTTGATTGTTGATATTGGATGTTCTATTTTATATCGTTATAAACTGCAAGTTCACTATGGGTTGAAATGATACATACCCAAACGATCTATAGATTAGGGAAAAATCGTTATGGGTTGAAATGATAGACTCGAGCAATTTTATGGATTTTGTTATTAAATTCGGGATTGCGGTTTGTAAAGATATATAACCATAAAAATTTAAATTGCGGATTGAAATGATATATATCTATATCACTTGACCCTAGGGTAGAAAATTATATACGGACACCGGATTGGTTAAATTTAATGATTTTGAACTTCTTAATTTTTTTGAATTAATTAAATGATATGTTGAAATAAAATTTAATGTATATAAATGGAAGTATTATTGGAGAATCAAGTTTTGTGTTGAAATGTGAATTGGTTTAAAAGGAATTGCTTTAAGAAATTAAATTGGAAGTTTAAAGTTAAACTTTTAACTATAAATGAAATTATATCGAAATTAAGTTATTGAAGTTGTTTGAGAATAACTTTGAAATATTTTGAAATTGGAGTAATCCGAATTGATATTTGAACATGGATTGAAACGATATGAAATTCAATAGTTTATTGAAATGTTAAATTAAAAGGTTTGGAATTTGGTTTGTTCACTTGGAAATTGAAAATGGTCCAAATGCGTTGAAATGAAATGAATAGTTTAATTTGATATAAATTCCAAATTCATGTTTTAATATAAACTGTTTTAAAAATATATTATTTCAAAATTTCTAATTATTAAGATCTCAAAGTATTAAATTATTTTAACCTGTATTAATTATATTAAATCATCTTAACCTATTTTAAAGCATTTAATTTATTTAGACTAATTAACCTGTTGTAACTTATTTTAAATATAATTAATCTATTTTTAAGCTATTTAATCTATTTTAATTATATTAAATCCATTTTAAATCTATATTAACTATTTATAACTATTTATAAATATTTTTTTCTAAATTCCAAACTAAGTAAAATGGATGGGTTTATATTCAAATTCTCGATTTTTAAGTGAATATGGTTAATGATGTTATAACCTAAGTTGGGAATTAAATAACATATTTGGTTTAATATGATATTTTGAAATGAGAGTTTAGCCTATTTTGGAAATATGACTTTTGAAAGGAAATATAATTTCGAACTATGATTTCAATGTGATATAATTTCGGAATTAAGTAATGATTTCAAAAATGATATGATTTGAATTGAATATGATATTTTGAAATCAATTATGAAATGGTTTTGGAAATGTAAAAGAACCATCCGATGTGTAATAAGCGATTGGTTGTTAAAAAGACCGGGATCAGATATTGTCGTACTCTCTGCCAATACCGAAAACCACTTTGACAACTGTGTACGTGGTGGAGATTCCAGAATGAAGTAGGATGGTTGACGACGATCCTAAATGAGGTATATACATGGACCTGACTCCCATGATTTAGCTTAAGGTGGCTAAAACAGGAGCAATTGACGGGCCAAGTGAGGTCATTCCTCCGATTGGGCACACTCCTTCGATACTATATTCTGACTTTGCGACTGATTTGGTGGCCACGCTCGATTTTTGATTTGTGAGTGTGTTCTGAGGTGGGCGGTAGTAGCTGCTATGCGTTACCACCAGTCCGGAAGTGTAATTGGTATATCTACCCTGGCATTTCCTAGTTGTGCCATGTCACCTACCCAATTGAGACCACTACGAGTTTTTTTTGTACCATACCTATGGAGTGCCCTCTGACGACGTCCAATATGGATGGGATTACGGTACTGTATAGACTATGGGAATATATAAAAAAGTGTTAAGGGGGAAATGGGTAACGCCTTAACGCTATTTTAATAGTTTATCTTACTATAGACATATTATAATAGCATATTGTACTACATAGTACATAGTTTAACGGATCCTTAGGAGATGTGAATCCCGAACATCTCTAAGTTACTGCACTCACGTTAGACACTGGATAGGAGATGTCAAACCCCGTAAACATCTCTGACACCGTTTACACTCATATTTATTTACCATTGATTTAACTTACATAAGATCTTTTAGTTCCGACTCGAATGTTTTGTCTTTTCAATTCGCTCGGGTCAGCCTGAGCATTTCAGGATTCGAAGACTTGTTTCTGGAGGACGAAGACGAAGATTGAATTATTATTTACTATATTATTCCACTGCATCATACTATTCCGCTGCATTATCATTTATTTATCTCTGATATGTGTAACTCTAATTTTGTATTGTATAAGTATAATCAAATGTTTTGTATACAGCTTCATGAACTGTTATTTGATTATTATATTTTGTCATTCCGCTGCGAGATTCTGTTTTGTTTTTTTTCTTTCTCTACTTTTTCTTATTCAACCCAATAACAATCCGCCCTTCTGTATGGTTTGAGTCGGCATGTGTGTCTGCTTAAAACGTACAAAAAGGCGGGATGTTACAGACATGTAGTTCTTAATAGTGAGTCATGCATAATTTCGATGAGGACGAGTTGGTGCTTTACCAAAACATGCAATGATGCCTTTAGATTTGGATTTCTAAGATGTGAGTATGATCCTCAGTAAAGGAATGCTCGATGCTATATTAGGGCATCGTTTAGTATTAATGTAGAACCTTAGCATACTAGGTCACAGTAATACCGATAATACTATATTGTTTTTAGCTCAATCGTTAGGTGCAGATGACGCAGATTAAGGTATGATGTTCAAGCAAGTGTTATTTTACTAGCTTATTTATATTATACACTTATATGATGTATTTTACTTGTATCTTTATCATTTTTCTTCTTTTTAGTTATACTGTAATGGTTCGATAGAGAGGATGATAGAGTTAGGGATATACCCTAGAGGCAATTATGTAATTTATTACAAATATCTAATTTGAGAACCAATCTTGTTCAAAATAAAAGGTGCCTTTTTCTATTATATACTTATTATATTATGATAAAATTAATTAAGTAATTAATTTAAAGTGTATTAAATAGAAAATTCTTCAATGATAAGTTATATGATTATAAATATAATATTTTGTAATCATGAGAAATTTATCACATTAAAAATAAAACATTATTTTAATTATTCATACTAAAGATGTTTCAAAGTAGGATATCGATACATTCATTAAGATTAAAGTATATAACAGTCTCCAAATATTAGGCACTATATTACTCATGGCTATTAGGGATGCCATGGAGTTACGTACTAATAGTTACTGTATAATTATGGAATGACTCACTCGATAGTTTTCTGCTGGTTAATAAAGCTAAGGTCAAATAGAGAATCTTGAACTGATGATATTACATAGTTCTCTCGACTTGAGAATACTATTAAACTTCGATGTGGACACTCCACTTTGATTTTATTTAAATAATAATGTGACGTCCATCGAATGACTATAGTTGGGGCTGAGTCAAAGCATTGAAAGTGAACCACTATTCACTAGAGAATTCATCTTTTATGTTATATGTGTTTAGTATCATAGTCAACTATATTCAATTCAAAGTCAAAGTCTCTAGCCAGAGCAGTACAGTTAATGATAAATGTTGGCACTAAACAAAGGATTTTGTGTTTGGAGTAATCAAAGTTGAACGAGGACGATGTTAGAATTTTAACAAAAACCAAATTCCATAAATCCTAATGTGATAATAGTATTAATGAAAATTGAATTGACGTAAGTTGTCGTTTCTACTAGGTACTGCTTATAATAGTAATTTGGACTTTACTGAAAAGATGTATAAGAAAAAAGTTCAGCCAAAATGTCACACCACTAGCTAAGGTGACATGTGAATGTTAATATTCGAATTGATCGATATTAATCGCTAACTAAATTTACACCTTTGAGTCACACAAATGTAACGATGAATACTCCAAAAAACCACATGATTTATTTAATTTATAATTTTTGTAAATTAATTAATGTTTATGAAATATTAATTATTAAATTTTATTTTATTTGTTTAAATCGCATTAATATTTGATAAAGTGCATATATAAAAGTTATATACATGCGTATTGATATACGATATCGATAGAAGATTTAAATTGGATTTAAATAGATTAATTTCTACGTGGTTTCTGGAATTTTTGAGGGCCTCGTGTGGCACTATCTATGGTCAACCAAGAATGTTAAAGGGGAGAGGATTTGACGAGATGTAACAAGGAATTAAAAATATGGAATATTTTAAAAGATTGAATTGAAATGTTCCAATATTTTTTTAAAAATAAATTTTCTTTTATTCATTCCGTAATTCTTCCTGACAATTTACTTTTCTTTTTCTCCTCTTGCAATCCTTTCATGGCCGAAAATAGATGTCTCTATGGCATAAAATTTCTGGAAAACAAGAATAAAACCAAATAAAAAAGGTGGTTGTTGTCTCTTTATGCTCGCAAGATCCACAGATTGATTCAATTGAACCTAGGAGATTCAATTGTCATTAAAGGTAGAACTTTTGTCTTCATCTTAAGGTAATGTTCATATTCAATTTAACTATATGATTTTCATATGTACAAAATTTAGATTTATTCATGTCACGTCTCATTTATTTATTTATTTGCCTCGTAAATATAGTTTGGATTCTTTTATGACACACCTCAATTTGATTGTATGTTCATCATGTTAATCTATCTTAGACCCCTCCCATACTACATCTTTTTTGATTATTTATTCGTATTATT
Organism: Allium fistulosum; assembly: GCA_030737815.1. Lineage (NCBI taxonomy): Eukaryota > Viridiplantae > Streptophyta > Magnoliopsida > Asparagales > Amaryllidaceae > Allium > Allium fistulosum. The sequence goes on along the minus strand of CM060904.1, from coordinate 1,181,719,169 downwards.
TTCATAGGTTGGATGTAAACCTTTTATAATGAATATATATTTACCTAAGTTTTCATACCCAATTTCATTATCTTAGAAATTATTGCTTGACAAAAAAAACCAATTTTGACTGAAACTAACGATAATTTAACAGATATAACTTTGTTATTTCTTATATACCAGACATAAACAAGCTTCATATCTTTATTATTTAAAATTACTTTGGAAATTAATTGCATAAGTTATATGTTTATTATTTTTTAAATAATTCCTTTTGGTTATTATTTACATACGAATAAAAGTTATTTCCATTTAAAATTCATAAGTGGACTTTTATCCAAAATCATAAACTTTTAGATCCTTCATAATTTAATGTTAATTTTTCAATTTGTTAAATTTATATCTTAAAGCATATACTAAAATAAAAACTTTACATATATATATATATATATGTTATTTTAAATTTTATAACATAATTGGCAATTATATATATAAATGAAAGTTACTATGTTATTGGATCGTGTAATATGGATGTATCTCTAAACTACTTGTGCGAAATATAAAATAACTAAGTAAATAAATAAAGTAGTAAAGTAAATGACACCAGAGATTTTTATACTAGTTCGAACTTCCCGTTCTACGTCCATTCCCAAACTCCTTCTGGAATTAAACTAGCGACCCTCACTTAACCCGGAGGAATAGGTTTACACCGCTTGAGCAACCGAACAGGACTTCTACCGCCTAAGCAACCGAATAGGACTTCTACTGCCTGAGCAACCGAACGAGACTTCTTTACAAATAAACAAAAGTATCTGACTGCAATATGCTCTTTAAATAGCACTGATAGGTCAATAAAGTACAATCTTCCTATAATCTTCTCCTTTATGATATATAGTGTAATGTGCTTGAAGAATATGGAAGATAGAGTGGTCAACGATCAGAGATTGTATGTATGTTGAGTGCAAATGGTAAATAGAGAATTAGAGTTAAGAAATCAAGAAAACTAATATTCAGTTGTAGTGAAATGTTTGTTGGATTATAGACTCTATTTATAGAGTTTTAAGAGTTGCACTCTTTGATGAACAAGAGTGATGAAAAGGAATGGATGTAGCCCTTAAATTAGAAGATGTTTCTCTTCTTTGAAGAGAAGCATCCCTTTATAAAAATAGTTGTTATCGATAACCAACCGTCTGAATTTTTCAATTCAGCCATCTGAATCGATTTAAATTTGATGCAGCAAGTAAATAGGCCAATTTAGGTCTAATTAAGCCGTTTGAATGTCTCCATTTAGCCGGCTGAATCTTCATAAAAATTTATGATTTGTTTCAGCATTCAGCCATTTGAATGGGGACACTCAGCTGGCTGATTTAAGTCTAAAATGAGCATTTGCATAGTTTTGTGCATGTGTCGGTGTATGTATCATATCAGAGAGATTTTAACATAATTCTAATATAATATACAAACTCTAAAAAAATAATATGAAACATACTTCATATCATTGAGTCCGGTCTTCGTAGTTCTTTGTCGTAGATTCATGAATCTTCGTGTCGGTTGAATTTCTTGTCATTAATCAAAACGTAAGATCCAACATTCTCCTCTTTTTTGATGATGACAACTCCATTTATGATATGAATGAATCTCGATAATATTGCTCCGTAGTTCTATATCTCCCCCTGAATATATGCTAACCTTATCTTTTAGTTTCTCCCCATGAATCTGTGCTTGCATCGTTTATTCCTGCAAATACTGTTAGAGCAATATCTTTCTCCCCATTTGTCATTGACAAAAAGGAGAGTTTGTATGATGACATAATTCTATTAATATATGGAACTTCCTTTTTAAAAGTCCAAAATCTATCCTTTTCCTTTTGTTTCTCCAAGTACCTGCAATAAATAATAATCATTTTTGGTACCCACTTACTATGTTAGGGTCCGGGGGGTTAGGTCTTGGGAACCATACCCATTTGGGTGTGGTTGTACCTTTATAAATTTAATTTTCATTATTAACTACCATATCAAAATAATCATCAATGTATTATTCTCTATTATACCAATTAACAGGAACCCAAGTACTTAGATAATTTTTATTCATATTTCCCGTCAATGATTTTGTACTTCTAGAGATATTATAAACATTATTGGTCATAGCAGTATTTGAATTTCTATAAAAATTGGATTTGGACTTTACTCGAAATCAAGTACTAGCACTAACATTTTTACTATACATGAAAGCGTATCTAGTGCTATTTCTATGATCAGTTTTATTATATCCTAAACCAGTTTTACCATGTAAAGGTCTAGAACTAGATAAAATAATGTTTAAATCGTTTTGACCTTTATTAAATTTTGTGACTTCAGTGTTAAGTTTATCAAATTTAGCTTTAAAGTCACAATTATTATTTTCAAAAGAAATATTACTGTTTTTCAAAATACCAATTTGCTTGTTTAATTTAGAATTCTCCTTTTTTAGCATACAGTTCTCATTTTCGAGAAGAAAAATTCGAAATTCTGAATTATCTAAAGATGATTGTAATAAATCATTTTGTCTTTTCAAATCCATAATTTATTTTGAAAAAATTTCTTTTTCTTTTTCAAATGTAGTATTTTGTTCATCTAGAAAATCTTTTAGAGCCTCAAAATTATTTTTTAAAACACCATGTTTATTTTCTAAATCTAATTTCTCATTTTTGAATTTCTCATTTTGAATTTTGATTGATTTCATCTTTTCTAAAATAAGAAAATTATGCTTTGTAGATTTTATTGCATATAATAACTAATTCATTATTACCATTTACTGAAATTTGTAAATTAGAAAGTACCTTTTTGTAGTCCTCATTGGTGGCTTTGATAGGGATTTTGCTTATTGTATTTCATTTGGTATCGGAGCCTGGAACGGTTATTGAACTTCCTCCTCCCCTAAAACCGCCTAATCCACCTAACCTTGCAGCGCCAGAGTCTGCCACCTCTCTTTTAGATCGCACAGTTTTGAGTCAGGCTAGCAAATTGCCATCACAGCCCTTTATCTTTCCATCTTCAGATGCAATGATGGCGGCACCAGCACCAGCGCTTACTCGACCAACATGGCAAAGGTTGTAGGCGGAAACAGTTAAGGATTTCACCGTTGACAAAGATTCGGATATTACTGATCTCACGTTTTACCCTCCTTCAAAGGACGGGGAAGCGGTTACAAGTATCATGCCTGAATCAGTGATTATTGCCGCAATAGACAAGTGGAGGAATACATTAGGGGTGTACATATTGGGACGACATCCTATATATGCTAATTTCAAAACTTTGATTGACAAAACATGGAATCCTAACGATATGTACGATTTATATTATAGGCAGAATGGCTTCATATTCATCAAATTCTATAACCCGGAAGACTGTGCTAAAATAATCAGAACAAGACCATATACTATTGGTTCCAGAATTTTGATTATTAAGAAATGGAAACCTGGTATTGAAATTAACAAAGATTCATTTTCTACAATTTCAATCTGGGTACGTTTCATAGATCTGAAACTGGAATATTGGAGCAACGAGGGTATTAGTTGGATTACTAGCGTCATTGGACGTCCGATACATATGGATTCCACCACGGCATTGGAGAATAGGCTAAATTATGCTCGTGTACTAATAAAAGTCGATGTTCAGTTTTCTTATCCATCTACAATTCAGTTACGATTATATAATGGTACAACAGATTATGTTAAGGTTGATTATGAACATAAATTTGCTCCCTGCTCAGTTTGTAACGCATACAGACATTCAGATAACATTTGCAACAAGATAATTAGATAGGAATGGAGACCTAAACAAACTACGACATCTACTGATGCTCCACAACGGACAACTGTTATTGCAACATATCTTAATTCTCATACAAATGAAATTACAGAGCCTTGTATTAATGTAGGAATGGAATTGAATTTAAATGTCCCTACAACCACAGTTACTTTACAGAATCAATATTCGATATTAACTGAAACCCTTAAAAAACCTTCTTGCCAGGTTGAAAGCACCACTTCTATATCTTCTTGTATGCCATATTTACCACCTGCTGTGAACCCTCTTAATGAGACTGAAGAAAGCATAGTGATCACTACAGAGAATAAAGTTGATGTTGATGATAATTATGAAAATGCATAAGTTCTTATTCATGATGTAGCTTCCCATATTCAAGAGACTAGTAATAAAAATAATTTAGAGATTAATATTTTCCCATGGTGTCGAAGAACCCCACGTATATGAAGAAGCATGAAATTTCTGCAAATTCCAAATCCTAATAAACTGCTCCGCCTAAAAGATCAACACGGAGCTCTTTGATGGGTAAATGAATATTATGACTTGGAATATTAGAGGCATGAATACTAACGATAAAGTCAGTCAATTATTCACTCTTCTAAATGCTCACAAGCTTAGACTTTAAGCTTAGTTGAGACTAAATTATCTACAAGTAGCATTGATAATCTGCGAATGAAGTTGCATGCATGGAATATTATTCATAATAATGACACTGGCAGTAAAGGTTGGATTTTAGTTTTGTACAAAAATCAGTTTAGGAATATGTTGCTGTAAGCTTTTCGCAACAACACATAACCTTAATGTTAACCAACAAAAGAGTAATGCAATTTTACGGCACATGCATCTACGCTAGGAATCCTTTCTTAGAGCGACAAAAACTATGGGATTTGCTTCGACTCGACGCCTCAACTATAAGGTCTCCATGGTTAACTATGGGAGATTTTAATAATGCTCTCAACACAAAGGTGTAACGCCCCACTCCGAGACCCACTGTAACAAAGAGTATTACGGGAGTAATACTGTCTGTTAAAGCGGAGAATAGAGTATAGTGGAAGCGACCATTTGTAATCAAGCTATAACTATCTACTGAATACGTCGAAAGGATGGTATCTATATATGTTTGTCAAGTGGTTCGACATATTCGGTAAATACTTATAACGAAATTACAAATGGCTAAAGATCTATCAGGACAAAGCATAATAATAAATGATAAACATCACAGAACAGAATCACATAACAGATATAAAATCCTAGAACAATACATCATCAATACAGATCCAAATACTATAAGTGGGTACAAAGCCACTGCTCACATATGTGAGTCAAAAATATGTACATATCAAAGTCTGAATAATAAGAGAGTAGTAGAATAGTGGACAAATAAAAGCGCTATCTATCAGCATAGCAGATAATGTCCAAGCGGAAGCACAGAAGCTAACTCCAGAGACCTAACCTGAAACAACTCGGTCTGACCCGAGCGAAAACACTCGGGTCAGGCTAGCTAAACAATCAGTAATAACTGAGATATATAATAATGCGGTACATAAGTAAAACAGTACTTATCCAAAGAGAAGTATATTATGAACCACATGAATATAATGACGATCCCTAATCATCAATAAACAATAAAAATCTCCAAAGAGAAATCAACACCAAAGTGTAGAATAAATAAAATCGCCTCATATCATCAGCGTAGCCAAAGCTATAAAAAGATGCCCACAGGCAATAATCCCAAGAGTGACCAGAGTCTGTAATCAATGCCCAAGCAAAGAACGATGCTCCAAAGAGCAATGGGGATATACTGAAAAATCAATGAAATCAAACACTGAAAAGCAGTGTCCAGAGACACTGTGAATCCATAAGGTACTCGCACTTACATCGTATGGTTCCATAGAACCAACGCCGAATGGCGGTACTCGAATGGATATAAAAATAATCAGATAATACAAGTTTTGCACGTGCACCGACCAGAGTCGTTGTTGCCAAGTACGGTAGAGTTGTGATCGATCACTCGCACCGATGCGAAACGCGTGAGACGGCGAAATCCTTCCCAGAAGGATAAAGGCCCAGAGGCACACGCCGAAAAGTAAACTGCTCCATAGAGCAGGTGTCCAGAGACGGTTGCCCAGAGGCATGGTGACCCAGAGGTCCAGTACTGGCCGCCCAGAGGCAAATGTGTCACTAACTTCTTGGAGAGGAACCCGTAAAGTGTTAACAATGAGTCCCATACCCCACGTTCGCACTAAACAGTTTCCTAACCAATAGCAAGCTCACACTCCAAATAATAAAAAGTCCACATCGTATCATCGGTAAACTAGACCCAAAGGTCAAAACGATCAATCGAATAGGTCGGGGATTAACCGGAAAGAAAATACACACGGTTCCATAAGCCGGAGATTTCCTAACCGTTTAAGCACCTTTCCACTTCGCTCGACGTGCTAAAAAGTGAGTGTGAGATTTTTTTTTATAGAAAATAATGGTGCGAAACGGATTTATAATTGATTTTGAAATCACTTTAAAACGGCTTTTGAAAACTCTCCTATTATGGAGTAATTAATTTAATAATTAAAAATAATATTATATAATAATTTCAAAAGTCATTTAGGAGTGAAAAATCTTTTGAAAATGATTCATAAAACCCGTGTATGAAATCTAGAGACAAATCTCAAAGAAATCCACAAAACCAGAAAATCACTGAAAATATTCTAAGTGTTTGTAACCATTCAAAAACAACTGTGAACCCAAGTTCGACAATTTATTTTGGACCAGCAAACTGTGTCCAAATGTCATGAAAATTTGCAGGCATGTAATCCAACATCCCTACTTTAAGATGCAAAAAGAATTTCTGGATTCCGAGTTGAGAAGAAGTAGCAGCGACGTCTCAAAGTTGGACCCAGAACAAGATTTACACTGTTTACAAACAGCGACCAGAGCTCAACTTCGACACGAAATTCGAAGTACCAAACGAACTCCAATGTTGTCCAAATTTTCCAGAGATGAAGTTCGAAACTCCACCTTTCCAATGAGACCAAAAACGTCGAATTCCTACTTCGGATGCGATCGTGGCGGCATCGCGAAGTGGAGATAAAAATCTAGAAACAGGATTTACAAAATAAATTATTATTATTATTATTTTTTTTTGGACGCGGGCCCGGCCCGCGTCAGCCTACCCCAGCCCAGCCCGGGCTGGGGAAGTAACAAGCCCAGCCCAAGTGGGCTGGGGTCCGGTTACACCCCAGCCCGCCCGGGCTGGGAAAGCAGCCCAGCCCGCGCGGGCTGGGTGTCTACTGCCCCAGCCCGCCCGGGCTGGGGAACACCCAGCCCGCACGGGCTGGGTGCCTACTGCCCCAGCCCAGGTGGGCTGGGGAGCACCCAGCCCGCATGGGCTGGGTGCCTACTGCCCCAGCCCAGGTGGGTTGGGGAGCACCCAGCCCGCACGGGCTGGGTGCCTACTGGCCCAGCCCAGGTGGGCTGGGGAGCACCCAGCCCGTGCGGGCTGGGTGCCTACTGCCCCAACCCAGGTGGGCTGGGGAGCAGTCCCAGCCCATGCGGGCTGGGGAGAAGGGGGGATGTGTGTGTGCCAGCCCGCTAGGGGCTGGCCTGCTCCTGGCTAGCCCAACTGGGCTAGCCTACTGTGCCTGGATGTAACCCAGGCCTGTTTTGACTGTTTTCAACCTGTTTTTCCAGCCTGCACATTTCCAGCCAGCAAATAATTGTGTTTTTAGTGATTTAGGGGTATTTTTTTCAAGTTTTGACATCAAATTTGCATCCAAATTAACTAGCAATAATCACTAATTATTAGTAATTACCAATATTACAACTAACATTAATTACTAATCAATAGTAATTACCTTAATGAGGCAAAAGAACAAATAGTATTTGTGCACAATCAAGCAAGCCAAAAGCCTTAACCTCCAAGCAAAGATCAAGAGACTTCAAGGACCCAAAATCAACAAAAAAATAAAACAATAATTACAACATGAAGGTTGAGATAAATATGGATTAAGAAGGAGGATTAGATAATTGGAGAGATTGCATTACCTTTCTTTTTTTTCTAGGATTAAACTAATTTATGAAGAGAAGGAGATGGAGCTTCTAAATGGAGGCCATTAATTTTGTTTAGATCTAGGTTTTGAAGTTATGAAGAGGAGGGTTAGGGTTTGGATGGGTTTGAGATATTATAAAGGAGTGGGTTAGGCTAATGGGTAATGGTAAAGGGTTTTAGAAACCCATTAGGACTTAGTTTATTTTCTAATGTTATCATGTGAACCAAAATCCTAAGAAGCATTCTATTTTTAATTAAAACCTTATAATTGTCTTATTTAGCCCATTAGCCTATAATCACTTTTTATTTAAAAATTCCTCATTTCAACCCAAAATATTTTAATTTGCAAACAAATTGTAAATTTAACTTCTCAAAAATTTGTTTAGCCCCTTTTTAACTTAAAATCATAATTTTACTCCATCATTCGGTAATTGCAATCTCAGGGTTGTTACAAAAGGATAAAAAGGGTGGTTTGCCAATCCCTTTCTCCTATTTGAATTTCTTTAAAAATTGTTTATTTACTTGCGGTTTGGTTGAATCTCACTTACAGGGTTGTAAATATACTTGGCGACGTATGGGAATTGCAACGAACAAAGACAAAGTTCTAGTAAATTATGAATTTATGTTTATGTTCCCACAATTAAGCACTATCACGTTGCCTTCCTCAATTAGTGACCACACCCCTGTCTTGATTTATTTTAGCCCACAACACCAACGTCGAAAACGAGCTCCATTCAGATATGCCAACAACTGGTGTTACTTGCAGGGTTATGGTCACTGTATTGCCATGGGTCTGTCTGCCAACACATGGGGATCATGTTTTGACAAACTTATTCACAAATTATAGGCAGTCAAGGCTGAACTGAAAAAATGAAACAGGTTGAGAGCGTGTGATAAACCTATTACTTAATTGCAGGCTGAATTTGACACATTCTTTAACCAAATGGATCAAGATCCCGAGAACACTACTTTATATGATACTATGTACCAGCTGGGCCAGAGTTTAAATGAGAAGACTCAGAAACATCATGAATTTCTGAGACAACAAAGTAAGGTGTTGTGGTTACAAAAGGGGGACAACAACACCAAGTATTTCTATGCCAAAATGTCCATGCGCAGACCCAGAAATAAAATACACGCTTTACTTGACTCTCAAGGGCAGTATATCTACGACTGCACTTGTATCAAAGATGCAGCCATAGATTATTACCAACAACTCTTTAATGGAGATATAACTACAAATTTTCCACATATAGACACCAGAATGCGAATTAACTCAGCAGGGCAAGAGTACTTATCTGCTCCAATAATAATTAAAGAAGTTATAGAGGCTTTATTCTCAATCAATGATTCTAAGAGCCCAGGTCCAGATGGCTTCTCAGCCAAATTTAATAAACTACACTAGGAAAACCAACAAAAAGATATATATGATGCTGTTTCAGAATTTTTTCATTCAAAAAAGCTACCTCCGGGGATTAACCACAACTTTATTACTTTAATTCCCAAAAAAGATAAGCCACGGTTTATTTCAGATTATAGACCCATTGCATGTGCTAATGTTCAATATAAAGTTATATCAAATATCATATGCAATAGAATTAAATGGTTTCTTCCCTTGTTAATTGCAGAAAACAATCTTCTTTTATACCAGGTAGAAACATTGGAGAAAATGTTTTGCTGGCTCATGAACAAGTTCGGGATTTTACTAAACGGAGTAAATCAAAAATGTGCATCAAAATTGATTTGCAAAAGGCGTACGACATGGTTAATCATGAATTTGTGTGTCATATGCGTAACTGTTTTAGGTTTCCATTATCCATCATTCAGTTAATACACGAGTGTATTTCTACTCCTACTTTTTCAATTATGGTGGACGGTAGGCCTGAAGGGTTCATCACATCTAACAATGGGTTACGACAGGGGAACCCTTTATCCCCCTACTTATTTTGCATTGCAATGGAATTTTTCATACTTCTCATGGAGGAGGGTGTGGCTGATAAAAAGTTAAAGCCTATAAACAAGTTCCAGCCTAATATATCTCATTTATTATATGCTGATGACGTTATGATTTTCCTAGCAGCTAGTACTAAGAATGCTATCTAAATGAATCACATATTCTCTAGAATGGAGGAAACTATTGGCTTACGAATTAACCAAACTGAATCATAGATCTTTTTCAGCAAAGGAGCTATGTGGAAATTAGAAATCGTAACTATTTTAAACATCGCAGAAAAGGAATTACCTGTAAAATATATTAGGGCTCCACTATCATCAGATTACATCTACGCTGGTCACTGTCTTCCCCTGTTACATAAAATCAGCTCTAAATTAGAAGGGTGGGATAGTAATCTACTAACGATAGCAGGCCGTGCAGAGCTGATACAAAGCACAATAACCCCCATTGTTATGTACTGGATACTCATCTACCATTTACCATCTTTAGTTTTAAAAAAAATTGATCATCTTTGTGCAGACTTTTTTTTGAAAGGCAAACTACATAAAATATCCTTGGATACCTTATGCAGGCAGAAAATAGAAGGTGGTATAGGGCTACGAAAGTTCACTGACCTTAACAAAATTGCCAGAACTAAACTGCTTTGGAAGTTACTAACATCAAATTGCTTATGGACTAGATGGATGAGTACAAAGTACTTAACAAAACATAATTTTTGGGTGCTCCTCATTAATAATAATTTTTCAGGTACGATGAAATCTCTACGGCAACGGGACTTGGCAGCTAAGATTATGTCTCGCCCCATTGTTAATGGGGAGCATACTGACTTTTGGTATGACCCATGGATCATCCATAAGTCACTTGTTGATTTAATTGGTTGGAGCAGGGTCTTCATATGTACCAATGCTAATAGCAAGGTAAGTTGTATACTACATGATGGGCGATTACAACCTCTGCTATTACCCGAGACAAGGGAGGTAGCATCTCATATTATGCAAGTTAGTTTATCTATTGAGTAGTCTACAGATTACTGGACTATAGCCAACCAGAAAAAATTTGTTTTTTCAAAGGTTTGGAACGAGATCCAAACACATGCCTAGCAAGATGATATTACAAACTAATATGGTATAACAAAACTGCTAGGAAGTTTTGTTACACAACATATATGGCGTATATACATCATCTTCCTACAACTGATCGACTTATTTCATGGGGGATGAATGTTAATTCACAATGTGAATTATGCAAAAAGCATAACGAAACTCATCAGCATCTATTTACAGATTGTAAATTTAGCACTTAACTGTGGAAATCACCGCTTTCCAAGTTAGAACTTCAGCCTACAATGGAATGCTCACTACAACAACAGCTCTCCACATTGTGCCGCAGTTTTGCAAATAAATTAGGGCTCCAACACTTGGCTTATGTGGCGGCTTCCACAACCACGCACCACATATGGATCGAAAGGACTAGGCGACTCTTTGAAGGGAAAAGCTGCTCGAAGGAGTAACGATGCAAACTGATTGAACATGATGTTCGCTTGCAACTACGGGGAATATTCCGCCATTGACAATTATCTTTGACAGAGAAGCATAAAATTTTGAAATGGGGAACCGGATTAGATGACGCTGGATGAAATACTGCGACTGTGTTAAAAGGTTTTTGACTAGGGTTTGTATGCTTGCTTTGTGTTGGGCCGGGTCTGGTGGTATTTTGGAAGTGGAGGTGTCTCTTATACCCGCTTGGGTCGGCTGGCTATATTAGTTTGTGTTATTGTTTTGTATTTTCCTTTTTTCTTTTTTTGTTTGCTATATACTGTATTAGAGTTGTTAATAGAGGATTTCGTGCTCTTTTTCCTTGCCACAATGGTAAGGGTTTTTAAAGGAGGCGACTCCTGCTATTGTACGGTTCTTATTCGCCATTAATAATAGAACCTTTTCCTTCAAAAAAAGTATCTTTGTATGTGTGTGTGTGTATGTACGTACATTATTTTAACTCATAGTTTATAAAATGGTCATTTTTGTGAATTTATAAATTTTAATTTAGTTTTACCATTCGAAAATTAAAATTAGACTTAAAATTGTTAACTTTAGATTTCAAACATATAAATTAGTCAAACTTAATGTTATTACATAAATGTTTATATGTGTCATTGTTACTATTATATATGTTTTGAAATAAAACTATGGAAAACAAAGGCACATATAAACGGACAAATGAGTCCCTTGTGCTGTAAATCTCAACACTTATATACGATCATATTGGCCATGTACATAATATGATATGTTTCACTTGCACAATATACAGTAGAGATTCGCAACATATGCCAAGTACAAATTTGTTCATTAATTCCAAGTACATAATATGAAATGTTTTTCTCTTTAAATAGAAAAAATCTTATCTCAATTAATTGAATAAATTTAAAAGAGAAAAACAAAAGGTTTTCTTCTCTAACTAAATTGAACAAGTAACTGTTACTCACACATACACATAAGAGTTTATTTGATAAACTCCATTTTATATAAATCTCGTATTAATTAAAATATAAATAATTAAAACATATTTTAAACAAAATTAAATTAAATAAGATATTATTTAAAACAAATTTAAGATTGGATCTAAAATCTCCTATGACTTTATAGGCGCAATAGATCCCAATTATGATTTTTTTTTTGAAATTTGCCTATCTCACCGGCTTTCGATTGGCCTAGTTCCTTCAATGGTATCATAGGTCAATGATTTATATGGTTTAAATTAGCAATGTTAGGGCTAATTGGTTAAAGCCTATCCATTTAGTAGGGTGCCTATAGAAGTAGTGTCAATAGTGGATCTTATTACGTAGTATTAGTAAGCAATGATCAACAAAATTTAAGTAACTCCTTGATTGCAAGTTTGAAAACTTGAAAATCACCGAGACCCAATAATTTCCTACTTAATCCACTTTTGTCCCATGTCAAAATCGTGATGCATGAAATCTATTTTTTTTTGAAAAGATGTAGTTTTAAGTGAAATAATTTATGTACAAAAGTTTATGATTTTTAGTAAAGTATTTTTGGGAATACTTGCTTTTTTTTATAAATTAGCATTTGCATTTTTACTGTAAATACTTCAAACCTAAAAACTAAAAATAAAATAAAAAAGGGTTTGAGTTTTTCTGAATATTTTTCCGAAGACTAAGTTGCAATTTATTGCGTATTTAAATTGTTAAATAATTATTTTTTTAGATGAATATAATTCTATGGATGTGTTAGTATGTCCTAGTACCGAAAATGGCACAAACACCCAATAGATTATGTAGAGAATAAAAAGTGATGAAAAGTATAGGAAAATGAGAGAAAAAAAACAGAACACGTTTATACTGGTTTGAGCAATCGTTGCCTACGTCCACTTGAGATTTTTATTGAAGATATCTCTGTTTTACAACCGCTTTTCTTATCGTTCGATACCACAAGGCAGTCAATTACAAGAAATATATGTAAAATTGCTAGAAATCTAAAATGATCCACCAAATGATGCCCCTTTATGCCAATTTATAACTGTACATCGTCGGGAAAAGCTCTAGCACGTCTTCCTCCACGTTCTCCATGATACAGCAGCGGCTGTACTCGAGAAATCATGGCCAAGTCAGCAATCGGCTATGGATTGGTACCTATCCATAAGATTATCATATGAATGGTTCTAGCCACTTTGGATCGAAGTGATATATCGTTAACTTCTTGTTTCCTAACTTGTTTGTATAGTCATGAGCATGTTTCTTGGCCAATGTGATGGATCGATGGGGGAGTTAAGTTGTTATTTCCTTATGCTTGAGCTATTTGATATCAAATGGCATGCAAACGATCCATGGAGTTAGGAATGGGCTTCTAACATCAATACTTGGTTGTACGAGGTATCGTAGCGAATCTCTAGCATTTGTCACACAATCTGGTCTAATCAGCTGCATCTCGATTGACACTTGGCTATAAATACTCGTATCAAAGGATCTTCTTTGTTAGGGTTTGCCCCTCGGTGTGGTTGCCACAGGCTCCTTTATGAACTTCCTTTGAGACTTGCTTGGCCTCATTGTTGGCGACACAACAAAGCATAGGGATAGAGAATCCTTTCCCGTAAAGTACCCCTTCTTGTATGATAAATCCTTCAGTTTTATCATGGATTTGACGTCGTTCGTTTTTCGTGTCCGAAAGGATTCCTCTCCGTAGATAGTTCTTTATCGGAGTCAGCCATGACACCTTCTTAGGTTCATCCCCCAAGATCAAATCAACATCCAACTAGTCTATGCTCAAAGATGATAGTACTTCCACCGAAACCAGGCCCATGAGCTGCACATCTCCAAAACTAGGTAACTTAGCTAACGAGTCAGCCTTTGTATTTTCCTCTCTAGGAATATGTGTTATCGTGTAATATTCAATATCACTAAGCAGCTTAAGGGCTTGATTTAGATAAGGAGCTAGCCTTGCTCTTTTCTCCTAAAATCCTTCCGCACTTGACATACCACCAGTTGGGAATCACAGAAGATATGCAAAGTTTTAACTCCTTGTTCCTTGGCAATCTCGAGTCATGCAGTCAAGGCCTCGTATTCTGCTTCGTTATTCATTGCGGGAAAGTCGAGTTTCATGGCATAACAAATCCGGTGTTCCTCAAGAGTAACTAGCAGGACTTCGGCGTTGGAAGAACGTTCATTATATGCACCATCTGTGTACATCTTCCACGTGGCATTATGCTTTCTATTGCTCTTCAGAGTGTCATCTCACGCAGTGTATTCATCAATGAAATCTGCCAAAGCTTAGCCCTGGATAGCTCTCCGAGGGTCGTATTGGCTCAATTCAATATTCCATTTCAACAGCCTTATAGAGGTCTTTGGTTGTTGCAAGACTCATCTCGAAGGCTGGTTGGGTAGAACCTTGATCGGATGAGCCTGAATGTAAGAGCAGAGCATCCTTGAAGCGATCAACAGATAGCATGTGAGCTTTTCCAGCATTGTAAAGTTTCTTTTTGCTGTTGTCAACCGCTTACTGATGTGTTACACTAGTCACCTGATATGAGACTCTTCATGCATGAATGCAGCGCTCAAAACATGCATCGACACTGCTAGATAGATAAACAAGTCCTTATCATCTAGCTGTTTGGATAGGCCAGGAGGTCTCTCTAAGTGATCCACCAGAGCCTAGAATGCGTCTATACATTCTTGTATCCAAGCAAAATTCCTTTTCCCTTTCTTGATCACATCAAAGAAAGAAATGTATTTTTCAATGGCTCTAGAGATGAATTGACTTAGGGCGGTGACCTCTTTGATTGTCTCCAGGGCTTGGATGTTCCTTAATGCTTCAATCTTCTCTAGATTAGCTTCGATCTCATGGGAGTTCACAATGAAGCCTAAGAATTTCCCTGATGCAACGCCAAATAAGCATTTCAAGCAGTTGAGTTTCATCCTGTATTTCCAGAGAATACTGAACGTCTCAACCAAGTCATCAATGTGGTTCCCCTATCGTCATGACTTCACGAGCATATCATCTACATATACCTCCATTGAGCGTCCAATCTGGTCTTTAAACATCATGTTCACCAGCCGTTGGTAAGTTGCTTTAGCGTTCTTTATTCCAAATGACATAACAAGATAGCAATACAGTCCCAGATCAGCTATGAAGCTGGTGAGTTCTTGGTCTGGTACATGCATCAGGATCTGATTGTATCCAGAGAATGCATCCATGAACAATAGCAACTTGTATCCAACTGTTGAATCCACCAACTGATCTATTCTCAGAGCAGGATGCTATTCGGGCATACCTTATTCAGGTTAGAATTGTCGATGCATGTCCTCCACTTCCCATTTGACTTTTCACTAAAACTTGATTCGATATCTATTACAGGTATAGGACATCGCGGATGAAGCCGTAATCCTTCAACTTCTCCATCTTTACGGGCAGTGGATCTCTTCGGATACAAGCTGCGGATGCATGGACCTACTGATGTTTCTTTGAGAGGGTGATTGCAAGCAAGTGTGAGTTGTGCTTTTTGTTGTCTTGGATATTTCCCTTGTCTATAATGCTTATTTGGGATGACCGCCCTTGCTGGATTCAGAGCGGTCGTCACTCATTGGTGTTTAATGATGAAATTCTCGATCGAGAACGGTGTGATGATAGTTCAAGGGGATCTGAGGCTTAGGCGCAAGTGTTATGTCCCCGAGTTGTAAGAGGCAAGGCAAAGAGAAAAAGAAAAGAGTGCAGAGAGGACCCTCGCTCTGGATGCATAGCAACCACCGCATAAGCCCTGGCTTGGGCAACACAGTCGGTTCCATACGTATATGATCTGAAGAAAGAGCCAATAGACGGAAGGGCAGCCTTAGCCGAGTTAACGATCAACATCCTAATAAGCCACGACGATCCTACGTGGGTCTTGAAGGTCGGATCGTAGCTCGACACAAGGATGATAAAGGAATTAGTTGCTTTTCTCCAGGCGAACCTTGATGTATTCACCTGGACTCACTCGGACATGTATGTAATATCACTGAGATAGCTAGCTATGGATTAAATATAAATTTGAAGTGTGTTCTATAAAATAGAAGCACCGCAACTTGGTCCAGAAAGATCCGCTGCACTTAAAGAAGTGGAGAAGTTGACGGATAACGGCTTCATCCACGATGCCCTATACTCGAAATGGGTATAGAATTCAATTCTGGTTAAAAAGTCAAATGAGAAGTAAAGGACATGTATCGACTATTCTGACCTAAATAAGGCATGCCCGAAGGACAACTTCCTGCTCTTGAGAACAGATTAGCTAGTGGATTTGGTACTTTGACAAAGAAACTATTCACAGACCTGTTTGGACCCATCATCTATTATTTGGTTTTCTAAATCCGGGAGATAGATCCAGTTTCATTCATTTTTTGGAATTTCTAACTACACAGATTTTTAAGAATCTACATGAGAGCTTTCTACAATGGCCTCTAGAAGAGACCGTTCTACCATTTCGCATGCTACCGAAGATGTTAAGGAGATGGATCCCTTGCAAATTGATGAGATTATACAGCCAACCACTATAGATGTTTAGAACCCAACTGATGTGGTCATCAGAGTTGAGATAGACAACATGATGAAGCAGATGGAGGACAAACCCCAGGATACCCATAATGAGTTGAATGTGCAGATGAAGCAGAACTTGGATTTGTTGAATCGACTAACCTGCAGTCGTAGGAGGTGCAAGAGGGATGGAGAGCCTTCTGATTTAGAATCTAATAGTTCCTCATCATCGGAGCAATGGTAGAGGGAAAAAAGCAAAAAATGATAAGGATGGAAGCCGAGAAGTCAAAACAAAAGGTAGGACTGAGCCATGGCTAAAGCATATGGATTGATACCGATCCATCAAGAGGGATCGGTACCGAACCATCAAACGTGGGTTCAATGCTCGACTCACGGGTAATGCTGCTGGTTTGGCTTCTGGACGTGTTGTTGATGTTAAAATATTGGAACATAGTCATGTGTTATAGATCTTCCACGAAGAGACTATATGAAAGGAACTACCGAACAAACGATTCCTCCAGAGTTAGGGGAACCTAGGTATCATGAGATTAACCGAGAGCGTTTGCGGAGCCAAACACTTGGGGCAAATTATGTTCACCATCGTTCAGTAGGCCCACCTGAACCAAATTTGACAAAAATGGTCAGGAGACTGATAAGTAAGAATCAACACGAGGCGATTGATGAGTGGGGTTCCTTCCCGAGTCGGAATCCTTTCACAAAAAATATCTTGCGCGAGGAATACTCATGAAAGTTTGTAATGCCAATGATGCCGTCATATAATGGAAAGATGGATTCGAGACAACATTTGATGAAGTATGACTCGCACATGGATTTGGCCAGGGCTACTGATGCTATTAGATGTCGTTTTTTTGAATATTCCTAGAGGAGGTAGCGACGATGTGGTTCATCCGACCGCCATCAAGATTCATATCGTCCTTTGACCAACTAGCGTGGAAGTTCATGGAGCAATTCCGCATGCACGCAACATGTCCGAAAGAAGTGATATCACTTTCTAACCTCTTCCAAGGAGCAAGAGAGTATTTGAAGGAGTCTCTGCACAGATTTTATACTACAACGGTGGAAGTAAGCAATACTCAAGAGGACATCATATTGATGGCGCTGATCAGGGGAATTCATCCCGATACTGATTTCGGGAGATGGTTGGAAATGAAACCCTCATCAATGATAGATATCTTTTATATGAAGGCGAATCAGTTCTTAAGCCTGGATGAGGCACATACTAATCTCAGAGGGATGATGCTGGGCATTCAACTGAAGTGATATGGAGCAATATTGTAGTAAAACAATCCGGAAGGAGTTCCGGAATATGGATATAAATGCTGGCGACAAGAATGATGGTCAGAAACATATTGATAATGGTGTTAAGAAGCGAAAGCCAGATAATAGGAATCATTCTAGCATTCCTACGTTTGATAGCTATATTGAGTTAAATTACCCAATAGAGAATATCTACTTGGAAACTCAAGGTATCAAGCAGAACAGGAAGTTGGATCCGAGGGAGTGACTGAGAAGGAGAAAATATTTGCCATGTTTTGTAGGTTCCATGAGACACATGGTCATAACACCAATGAATGTAGATATTTACGTGATATGACCGAGGAATTGATTTGTTAAAACAAGTTGGAGTAGTTTGTGAAAGCCCCATAGGATGGTGGCGAAGGAAACTCCAACCCCCATAGGTCGACATCCCAATGAGAACAAGCCAAGCCCAGTGCTGATGAACCTAGGCAGCTTGAGAAATATCTTGTGATAAATACTAAAATCGGTGGACCGCATCCAGCTGAGAAGAGTTGGAACAAGATGGAGTAGTATGTTGGTACTTTAAAACTTGCAGTGAATGAGAGTTGTTTTTCCTTCGAAGACGGTACTCCTGCAAACACTACGCCATAGATGGCCTATTGCAATGAAAATACAAGATGTTGCTAGCTACAATGTAACGATAGCTATCTTATTTTTGTCTATTACAACATTAGCTTCAGGATGTTAGCATAGATATCAACACTATGTTGCAGTAGTTATAGACTTATAAAAATATTATAAAAAATGAGTGCGGGCTGGAAAAAAAGCGGGCTGAAATAATTTTTAATGCGGGAAGCAAAAACAAAGCGGCAAAAGTTAACAAATTAAAAATAAATCCCTTTTTATTTTCCTTTGTTCGACCGGTTCCTTTTCTCGTATGTGATAATGGCTGCTCCTATCTTGTTCCTCTTTTGCTCTGAAATTAGGGCTTTGGCCTCGTGTTCGCTCCTGTGAGATTAGCTAGGGCTTCGGCCTTGTCTTCGCTCCTGTGAGATTAGCTAGGGCTTCGGCCTTGTGCGATTAGGGCTTCGGCTGATATCGAAGGACCCGATTGATTGTCGATCGATTAAAATTGCTGTTCTTCTGATTTTCTTTGGCAATCGATCATCTCCTTGCTTCGAATACAGCTCCTTCGATTTAGCTTGAGTTCAACTGTGAATTCGGGTATGTAATTTGTTGCTTTTACTTTACTGTATTGCTTGCTTGAACTCGACACTATCTGTCGATGATGTTAATGTGTTTATAGGGTTCGAACCCCTAGATTTACGTTCGTATATATCTGTTTGAATTTGTCAACTAATTTATCTCGGCCACTTGATTTAAGTTGAATGTTTGTGATGATTTCTGACTTTGTCAATTTCGTATATTTGTTACTTGATTCCCACGGTGTTGATTTCTGACTTGGTTCGATTTCTTGGCCACCACGGTTTTGGTTTTGGTTTGACGATGGTTGTCACGGCTTTGACTTTACTCTGTTGACATCGGTCATTTAATTGATTGTTCATCGCGACTTTGCCTTTGACATTTAACTAGACTTCGGCAACTTAATTTGAATTGGTTGAACTTGCTACTGTTCGTGGTTGACTTTGGCTATGTATGTTCATCCTGTAGCTTGAACTTGTAATATATCTTCTGGTTGACATCCTGTAGCTTGAACTTGTAATATATTTCACTTGAGTTGTTGTAGTCGAGTTGCTTCACCATACTGTTTCCATTGGTGCCACACACACACTTGTGTACCTTTCTCTTTGTGCTTCACTTGTTCACTGAACTGTTGTATCACTTATGTTTTCCATTATCATGTATATATATGCATTCATGTATGTATATATGTGTTTGTTGTTGCACTTGAACATGTATATATGCTGCACTGGGTTTGTTTTTTATTTGATGTTGAGGCCTTCTCTTGTATTTAGTTGCGTTCGAGTCATATAAGTTTCTTTCCCCTGTGCCAGTCTTGCTTTGTTTTGGTCTTGGCCATTCACTTGTTAAGGCTTCTTGTTTCATTGATGCATGTTTTTGTATTCACCACTTTTCTTTGGTCATTGTATATCTGTGCTCTGGTCCTTTGAGCCTGTTTGCACTGCCTATATATATACATGTTGTTTCACACATGTATATATGTATGGTTGCTTTCGTATGGTAGTTGGACTTTCTCGATTTCATATTTCCTATATTATCTGACTTCGGTCATTTTTGAAATTGCTGCAGCTCATTCACTTGACACTTCTGTTGGTCTGTATTTTTGAATATGGTTGGAGTTTTGGTTTAATTGTGAGTTTGAGTTGTTTTGTTGAGCTATGTCCACTGTTGTTTTATGTCTGGCATACAAGTCTGGTATAGTTTGCTCTGACCAATTCATTGAGCATGATGTTTATTTCTGTAGCATGCTTCTGTTTCATTTTTGTTCTTGTGCATTGTCAACTGCTTGGACCTTGTTGTGCATACTTCTGTTTCATTTTTGTTCTTGTGCATTTGGTTTATTACTGTTGCATGTTGTAGTGTTTTACTTGAATCTTGGTTGCACTGTCCACTTGAGTTCATTTAGCTCTGTCCTTTGTTTGGTTCATCTTGTAGTCTGGTACATTGTTTCATTTTATATGCATTTGCTTGTATACTTGAATCTGGTTCATTCCAGAAAGTTTTGTTCATTGTATATGTTGTCTTGACAATTTTCTTGAACTTGCACCTGCGTTGAATCCAGCTAATAGCTCGGGTTTGACCTTGTGCTGATATCGTGATTTTATTTGTATTTCACTTAAGTTGAACCCGGCTTTTGATTTGGGTTTGACTTTGTGCTCACATGTCCCTGTAACTTTATCTAGTGTATATCGGTGTGCACGGCCTTGTGGCATGTACAGTGATACACTGTGCATGTCGCAAGTTGTTCGTGTGTGATGAATTCAAAATTATATGATGATGAACGACCCAAATAACTGAGGCAAATAATATTTTCAAAATTACATTTTATTTTATACTGCAAAAATATTTCCTTTTCAATTTTACTACGTCAGTGTGTATTTTTGCAGAATGCTCAGATGCTAGACTCAATTTGGAATGGAGTTGAAGATAAATATGAGTGAACAAGCGATATTAGTGAGGTCAACTGCAAATGTGAATCATGATGTAATCAAAGTTGTATTGTAATCAAAATTGTGTATATATATAGTGAGAGCTCAAATTTGTACTATTCAAAATTGTAATAAATATTTGTTTGAATAAAATATTCGTTTGAATTTAAATTTTGTGTTATTTATTTATCATCAAACAAAAATCATATACTAGCATACTAGCATATTCAACAGTTGGGGCCCAGATTGTGGGGCCCACTTTTTAGTAAATTTGGTATGTGGGGCCCACTTTTTAGTAAATTTGGTACCTATGGCAACAACAGAACCGATGTTGCCCTAGGGCCGCAAAGATGTTGCCTTTGACTCTAGGGCAACGCGGCAAAATGCATCACCGAGAAAGTGTTGCCTTTGCCCTTTTTTAGCCTACAACAACATTTTTTGGCACTTACTGCATCACTTCTTGGGTGTTGCAGTATTCAATCTATGGCGTAGTGAAAGCAACTCAAAAGTGTGACAGATGATATCGTTTTCCATAAATAGATGCTGATGGGCTAGAGGCCCCAACTATTGATATGCTAGTCATTTCAGCCATGATCGGACCTACTATAGTGAGGAAGGTTTTGGTTGACTATAGGAGTCCAGTCAAAATTCTTTTTAGAAGAGCCTATGACCAGAAGCTTTTATAGGCAAAGGACATAAAGCCGTGTAAATCTCGGATCCAGGGATTTAATGAAACGACTACTTAGCTAGTGGGATGTCTGGACCTATTGGTGGTCCTTGGAGCGAGCGATCGCAAGAAATTGCGAGTCGGCCCTTTTATTATGTTGGATATGTACTCTACCTATAATGCTGTTTTGGGCCGACATGCCCATACTGAATTTAGAAAGGCCATCACTCCTTGGTGTTTAATAATGAAATTCCCAATTGAGAATAGTGTGGGGATAGTTCAAAGGGGATCAGAGGTTGGCCGCGACTGCTACATCGTCGAGTTGAAAGAGGCAACGCGAAGAGAAAAAGTAAAGGATGTAGAGGTAACTCTCTACATCAAGGCTCTGGACACATAACAACCACTGCTAGAGCCCAGGCTCGGGCAACATAGTCAGTTCTATAAGGATATGGATCCGAGGAAAGTGCCATTGGACAGAAGGGTAGCCCCAGCCAAGTTGATGATCAACATCCTGATCAGCCATGACGATCTTACATGGGTTTTGAAGGTCAGATCGAAGTTCGACATGAGGATAATGAAAGAATTAGTTGCTTTTCTCCAGGAAAACCTGGATGTGTTCGTCTTGACTCACTCGGACATGTGTGGAATATCGTTGGAGATAGCAAGCCATGCAATAAATATAAATTCGAAGTGCGTTCCTATGAAATTGATACGTCATAACCTAGGTCCGGAGAGATCCAGTACACTTAAAGAATAAGTGGAGAAGTTGAAGGATAACGACTTCATCCATGATGTCCTATACCCCAAATGGGTATCGAATCCCATTATAGTGGAAAAGTCAAATTGGAAGTGGAGGACATGAGTCGACTATTCTGACCTGTATAAGGCATGCCCAAATGACAGCTTCTCGCTCTCGAGAATAGATCAGCTGGTGGATTCAACAGTTGGACATGAGTTGCTATCGTTTATGGAGGCATACTCTGGATACAACCAGATCCCAATGCATGTACAAGACCAGGAACACACCAGCTTCATAACTGATCAAGGACTGTACTGCTATCTTGTTGTGTCGTTTGAATAAAAGAATGTCGGAGCAACTTACCAATAGCTAGTGAAAATGATGTTTGAAGACCAGATCGAACTCTTGATGGAGGTATATGTGGATGATATGCTCGTGAAGTCACGATGATTGGGGAACCACATTGATGACTTGGCTAAGATGTTCAGTGTTCTTCGGAAATATGGGATGAGGCTCAACCCCTTGAAATGCTCATTTGGCATTGCGTAAGGGAAATTCTTAGGCTTCATCACGAACTCCATAGGATCGAACCTAATCCATAGAAGATCGAAGCATTAAGGAACATCCAAGCCCTAGAGACAATCAAATGCGTCCAAAGGTTGAATCGGAAGGTCGTTGCCTTGAGTCGATTCATCCCCACAGCCATTGTCAAATGCATTCCTTTCTTCGATGTGATCGATAAAGGGAAAAGGAATTTTGCTTGGATGCAAGAAAGTTTAGATGCATTCCAGGCTCTGGTGGATGACTTAGAGACACCTCCCATCCTATCGAAACCGCTAAATTTCGAGGACCTTTTTATCTATCTGGCTGTGTCGGTGGATGCTTTGAGCACCGCACTCATGTGTAAAGAGTCTCGATCTAGCGACCAGTGTACTACCAAGTAAGCAGTTGACCGGAGTAGAAAGAAACTATCCAAAGCTGGAAAAGATTGCATATTGTTTGTTGACTGCTTTAAGGAAGCTCTGCCCTTACTTTTAGGCCTATCCGATCAAGGTTTTGATCGACCATCTGATGGCATGTCAAGTGCAGAAGAAGTTTCAGGCGAATGGAGCAAGGCTAGCTTCTTATATAAACCGAGCCCTTGCAATGTTTAGTGATATTGAATATTACAAGATAACACATATTCACAAAGAGGAAAATGCAAAGGCTGACTTGTTTGCTAAAATGTCCAATTCCGGATATACGCAGCTCATGGGCCTTATTCCAATCGAAGTACCGTCAGCTCCAAGCATAGATTAGATGGATGTCGATTGGATCTTGGAGGCTGAACCTGAGAAGGAGTCATGGATGACTCTTATAAAGAACTATTTATAGAGGGGAATCCTTCCGGATAGAAAGAACGAACGATGTCAACTCCTTCGTAAAGCTGCAACATTTATCATGCAAGATAGGGTACTTTATAGGAAAGGATTCTTCGTCCCTTTGCTTTGATGTATCACCAAAAATGAGGCCAAGCAAGTCCTGAAGGAAGTTCATGAACAGGCCTGCGGCAACTACACCGGGGGGCAAACCCAAGCGAAGAAGATCCTTTGATATGGGTATTTCTGGCCAACTGTCAACCAAGATGTAACTAATTACAATAGAAGGTGCGACAAGTGATAAAGATTCATTAAGATACTGTGATTACACCAATGGAGATTGCTCAAATGGTTAGTCCATTGCCATTTGTAGTCTAGAGAATTGATATCATTGGCATATTGTCGATATCTAAAGGTGGCGCAAAGTACGCCATCGTTGCAGTTGATTACTTCACCAAATGGGCTGAGATGGAGCCATTAGCCATAATCACTACAAATGTGGTTTCAAAAATCATCTGTTATTTTATGGTTCCACAAACGATCATCTCCGATAATGGGAGCCAATTCGACAGTGTCGAATTCAAAGACTTCTGCCAAAAGCACAATATCGAGAAGAGATTTGCTACAATGGCATTCCTCAAGTGAATGGAAGCAGTAAATAAGATTATCAATTCCATTCTAAAAATGGAGTTTAAGAAGGCTAAGGGCTAGTGGGTTGATGAATTACCATTACTACTATATGCTTATCGAATGACCCACAAGTCAACGACTGGCCTAGCATATGGATCAGGGGCTATGCACCCGGCTAAACTTGAAGTACCTTCTCATTGGATGACTCACTATAATATACGAACGAATGAGGATATTTGCTGGAGTCTCTCGATAAGATCGATGATAAGCAATGAAATCGACTTAAGAGTGGCCGCACATCGAAACTGAGTAACCCGATACTACAACATCAAGGTCAGAGCTCAGACCTATGAAATTGGCGATCTCGTTCTTAGGCAAATCTTCCCTGGCCCTGGGAATTTGGGCCTAACCTAGGCAGGTCCGTACTCGCTTGAACAAAAGCTTGGAGATGGCATGTTCAAGTTAGCAACAGTGGATAAGATTTCACTCTTATGGGTGCGAATTAGCGAACACTTGCAACTCTATTTCACTTGAATTTAAATTTGTACATACTTAATCAAAGTAATCTAACCAGACATAATCTACCATTTTTGGCGTTTTATAAAGGGAATGACTTCCGGAGCTCATAAATCTATCAGTACTCGATTTAACACTATGAATGGTGTTAGGTTTAAATAAATTAGCATATGAAAAATGCAGGTGGGCAGGAGTTCGAAGATAGGTACCGACTAAACTTCCACAGTCCATGATTGGATGCATGAAGTTCAACCACATTTGGTGTTTGGAGATAGATGCCAAACAACTCTTTAACCCAGGATTTGGGGGCAGGAGTATAAATTCTCAAAGGCTGAATGAGACAGTTCGCTTTTACTGCTCATGCCAAGAGTTTGCAGAGCATCCACACTTTGCTTGAAGTAGGCAAGACAAAAGGTCTGCACCCAAAAATAGACATATCTTATTTATGAGCTTCGATCAACACTCGAAGTAAGGCACGATTGAAGGCAAACATCCAAGATGAGGTTGTTTAAACTGCTAGGCAACCTGGTTATTTCCAATTGACACTCAGAATTTGGCATGGTCGGTACATGCGCTTTGAGGAAGGATGTCCAGAGAACCATATGGAGATGAATTACTACGATTATCGATCGAATATAGGTGCGATCACACTCGAAAAATACTTAAAAGGGGTGTAAAGTTTACCTTTAAAGTAATTGGAATTTGATCAATTTCCGGAGTTGAATATGGTCGTATGCGGATAGACATCCCGAAGATTATTTTTAACTCACAAGAAAAGAAATGGACTAAAGACTTGGTCTGATAAAGACAATGAGAAGTGGATCGCAAACACATTGAATGTAAAGCACACTTCTAAAACACTTAGGAAAATTCATAGAAGACTTGTGTTAACATATAAATTCACTAACCCCCAAAGTGATTAGTTAATAGAACTAATCAATGGGAGGCCTTGTTGAAGCTTGTCGAAGTCATTGAGTTGAAGAATATTTCCATAGTTTCTCTTAGTGGTTCCATCGAGGCCATAGTCACATAAAACATGGTGTATGGTCGAAGTCAGTAAGTAAGTTGATATGCAAGTTAAGGTCGAACTACATATGCTATGCAAATCCAAGGTCGAAGTCAAATATGTTATGCAAGTCATAACTCCAAATAGTCAATATGTGAAGTTAAAAGATTATTCAATTCAAAAGTTTTAAAAAATTCAATAGTTAAGCTATACACTTGTTTAATTTCCAAATCCTTATATGTATAAGGTTCGAATAGTACAATAGGTACTAAAAATCCCCAAATCAATTTATAGTTTACAAAGTTAAATAGTAAGAAATGAGATAAGGAGAATTGGACCCCTTCCACGAAGCCCCTAGGTCCATATTTATAGGATTCGATAAGTGAAAAGCTTCAACAATCATTAGCTTCATCGTTATTAGTGTCGTCAAAAATGAAGGTTGACACTTCATCAGCTTCGACATTAGCAACATCATTGAGCATCAAGGTTGACACTCTTATGTTCACATAGCTTGGCTTCGACGTTGGTGGCTTCTATTATGTTGATCGACTCTCATTGTAATCATGATGTAGTAGCATTGATGAAAGACCACAATCATTGGAGGTGGCTTCAATGAATCATATTGGTATTGATGATTCTCGACATCGACAATGGTTATGGGCGATGACAACATCATACCTTGTGATCTTCTTGATTGATGCTTGGTGGCATTACCCACTATTTATAAGTAACGTGGGCATAAAATAGCAATTTGACATAGTAGTTTACTTTAGTGTAACAACGACATTGATAATCCTCGACATCAGTACACAACAGCTAAGGAAACGCGGCATCGACAACACCTATGGACATTGATGATGACAATCATGAACATCGCGTGCGTAGATGTATGGTGTCTTACAAGCTTGTTCATAAGAGTCGATGCTATAGTAGTATCGAACCTTAACAACATTCATAACTTATGTTTCCCATTATAAGGAAGTTTCGATGAGCAGTGATGCTGGGATAGAAAACATCATCAGTACTTAATAACTCTAATCACAAGCAACATTAAGAATGGTCGACGTTGGCAACTTCGACATTTATAGGATATGGCTTCATTCAACCGTTTCTTCGGAAATCATGAGTCTCAACATCAATATTCTATGGTTGTTGGAATGCAATGGTATAGTATTACTTAGTAGTGATGATGATCAATGTAGCAAAAGACCGATTCTTCCTTATAAAAGACGACGTCAATGTCCTAGAGCATCGTGCTTTATCAGTGCTAATGGACTTCACTCATTATAGCTTTCAAATCGATGATTCTCGGCGTTATTTCTTTGACATCTTTGGTGATGATGATAGTGGTAACATTTCCCCCTAGTGTAAAGGAACCATTGACTTTTCAAGTCAATATTCTCGATATTATCCTTTTTCCCGCCTTTTGGTCTTCTTGTGCCGATCTATCCATACATTTAAATTAAATCCAATGGCACCTATTTGCTTACTTCTTCCTATAAATAACTAAGCTTATCTTCCTTTCCTCTTTTACCTATGATTTCAAAACTTGAACAAACAATTGAATACTCAAAATTAGCTGCAAGCCCAAGCACTTTAATAGCAATTTTCCATCCCAAGTACAGCTTTCGTTCAATTAACTTATAAATTAGTTTTCATAAATTTTATACTGAAATTATGACTAGGGTTTTGCTCAAATTTTATTGCTTTTTAAATCAGCAATCGAGGTTCAGTTATCTGGTTTTAATAAGTCAAATTTTGTTGTGAATTGTTATTATCAACCTTCTATAATATTGAATTAGTTGCTTAGTGGTGTTGATTTGGGGATTTGGGCATTTTCAATTTTATGATGAAATAACCAGCATATCAAACCCAGACCCGTTACTACTTAGACTTATGTTGATATCATCGTTTAGGGTGCAATTAATAAATTTGAAGTTGGTGGATTAACCTTGTAGCTGTTAATTCATTGGTGTAATGTTTCTATGTCTCATAAATAGACCTTGATATTAATCGATGTTGTTAGAAAGACTGGTATGTTCTAAGTTTACTTTCCAACAATGGCGACATATTAGGCTTGAAACTCGATATTTTATTCACGACGTCGCTACAATGAGGTCGACATTAACATTCAACGACATTGTCAATATACTCAAAATTGACAAAACGTCGCATTATCATGTTATTTCATTAGCTATAGTTTTTGACTCAAAGCTTTTATATTGTGAGTAGTCTATCCAGAGTTATAAATGTTAGTGTTATTAGGATACTTAAATCAATTTGATGCGACATCGATAATTTTGGTTTTAATTAACATCGATGTTATAGTACTGGCATGATCCTTGACATCTATAAGACTTTTCATTAACCTACTTGTTAACCCGCGTTTTGGCAAGGCCGTATATAGGCGGATTTAACTAAATCGGTTGCTCGGTTATCGAGGCTAGAATACCACAGGTTTGACTCAACTTAAGGGAAAGACGATCAGTCACAGATGATAAAAATGATTATGAAGCTGGGATTCGGCATAGTCAATGGACAGAAGACGTGGGATACTTGAAATACAAGTTTCGACAAAAGTCGAGTTGTCGTGAGTTGCCTGGAGTTTGCTTCAAGTCATACTTGGTGTTGCTTTGGGTTTTCAAGCTACCTGCTTTGAGTCGTACTTGGGCTTGCTTCGGGTTTTTGAGTAGATTGCTTCGGGTCAGGCAGAGCCCTGCTTCGAGTCACTCGGGGTCGGTGTATATTTCAGAGGGATCGGTGCTTTAGTGCTTCGGGTCAACATCCTCCAAACTTTGGCTTGGTGGAGTAAAAGGAGCGGCATGCATCTTGGAGGGATCGACTATTGCAAAGGGGTCGGCATAAGTTAAGAGCTCATCATCAAAATGGGATCGGATTAGAAGGAGGACTCGGATCGACCTTTATTCCTTCTTCGGGTCGGCTGTAACACCTCCTCGGGTTGGCACAAAGGATTGGGTCGGCAACACGTTTGGGGTTGGCATATTCATCTAGCTTCGGGTCGGCATGCTTAGGACTTCGGGTCGGCATGCTTAGGACTTCTGGTCGGCGCTTGGGTCTCGAATAGGGATCGGTGTCTTGAAGGAATGGGGTCGGCTATAATATCTCCTCGGGTTGGTAATAGGAAACCAGATTGGTGCAAAAGCAAGGGGTCGGCAATCATCTTGCTTCGAGTCGAATGGCATTTTACTTCGAGTCGAATATTAGGCTACTTCGAATCATCCACATGGCAACATCAAGTCGGCATATTCAGAGCTTGGGGTCGGTCGTGATGAAGGGTATGTGTTTGCTATGGTCTTGATGGGCCTATATCACTTAGGAAGCCCAGTAACCAAGATTTTTCCTATAAATACAGCATGTGGGGCTTCAGAAAAGGGATCTTCATTCTGTTTCCCTTCATCTTCTCCACTAAGGCTAATCTGCCATTACTGTTTAAAAACTCTGGATTGTAACTGTAATTGATTCTGATATCAATAAAAAGGAAATTTCAGGAGTGGACATAGGCCAGAGTCAGCCGAACCACTATAAATCCTCTGTTATTACTGCTTTCTTTTTAATTTTTATTGTTCTTCACATTTATACTCTCTACATACACTCTAACTATTATCTATGACTGTTAGTTGGTGCTTTCATCTATGTTTGGGTGTTAGTGACCATTTTTGGCTCTAACATTTTGGTGCTTTCACTGAGAAAGCTAACACTAAGGGATTCTAAAGCTTGGATTTTGGATTTAAATACTTAGGGACTCAGATTCTGGAGACTATGGCAAAGAAATCAACAAGGAGACAAAGGGCAGAAAGGAGATAGCAAGAAGGAAGTCAGGAGGCTTCCTCTGGACTTAACCAAGCCTCAATCTATATTACTAGAGATGATATGGAAATGATGCTGAAGAGGTAAGTGGACATGATACTGGACCTACTCCGACAGGTTGGACAAGTTAGAGTGCAAAGTCAAGGGAATAGACCAACCGCAGCTGTTGGCAATGCAGAACAAGGAGCCAGAGCTGTAGAAGTCTCTGGAGGTCAGAACCAGAACCAGACTGGAGTGATTGATGGAAATCAGCAAAGGCTTGGGGGCAGACCACCTGGATTGGTACTGGAAGGGCTATGAATGAAGCTCAACGAGCTGGGACCAATGTGAATGTGAATGACCAACATGAAGAGTACTACCCAGAGTACCCTCCAGGACATGCGGGGCAGGGTGGAGATAGCACCCACTCAACTCCATCCTAACAGTTATTCCTTCCTACATGGAACCTTTTTGCTATTCATGAGCGTTCTATTTTACCCTCCAACTCCCAAAGACATAAGGTTCATTTACAACATCAAATGGTGGTCAGGAAGTCCTCCCTATGTTTTCCTTGAACCTTCGCCGAACTGCCAAGTCTTGACAGGCGCTTGGAATAAACTTTCTTTGTTCAAGCACAAGTGGTTTTATATACAGTCCACCCGGCTTTGCGAAGCGATGGTTAGAGGGACATAAGTATTACTTTCATTTCTTTCTCAAGTTTACTAATCAAAGTCATAACTTTTCCTTTGAATCTGCAAACATCTGGGATCCTTTCAGATGTCCGCCCACATCCTGAAGGCGCCAATTTCTCAAGAGCAGTCACTGCCATTCGCACTACCCCTATCGAAGACAAATACGTCAAACTTCTTGTAACTAATGAGTTACTATCTTTATTTGGGTTGTTGGAGGAAGGCCATAGCATAGGGCTCCCCAAAAGTGCAACATTGTCGAGGAATGTCATAAAGCAAGGAAGAGATGCTATCAATCCCATCGTTCCCTCAGCCAAAGGAACTCGGGATGACACTGAAGAGGGTGAGATTTGGGATTCCCAGGCTAATAAACCTAGCGACGCTGATGCAGGCCTAGGAAAGGCGCCTATGGTCGGATCATCGCAAGGTGCGCAGTCTCGAACACCCATCAAGAGAAAGAAAAGGCATGCATACAAACTTCGTAGAAGAAAGACTGCCGTAGACCTAGAATTTGTTATTACTTTTATCGAAGAAGAATCATCTTTTCAACACTTGGAAAGTTCACTGAAGGGATTTTCAAATCTTGAAACTCCTGATGATATCATGACCTATGACTTTCCAAATATCAACATCGAAGGACTCAATTCTTCTACTAGGAGCATTGAAGGCATTCATCCATCTGATAAAGGAGGAAGAATCCCATGAGCAAGGCTACTGCCATCGGTTTGTCAAGGGGAACAATAGGACACTCACGACCACGTGCACTTCACTACAACTCTTTATAAATCTTTCACGCAATAATTACTCACATGTTCACATTTGGTCTTTGCAGGTGCAATGACTCAGTCCCGGTCCTTTGACCGCTTAAGAAGTTCTTCAACATATCATCGATCTAGTCGGGATTCGGAGTCTGGTCGACGCAGGAAGAAAGACGAGGGATGGAATAAAACCTATCATTCAAGAGAATCCTCCTCTTCTAAGCGCAAGTCCCAGTCCCAGACATCACGCCAAGGAGAACAACCCAATTTTCCTGCTTAGAGCGGAGACCAACCTTCTTACCAAGGCCCTTAAATCGCCACATCACATGAGAAACATTCTGGCTCTTCGAGTACTAAACTGTCTCATGAACGTAGAACAAGCAAACATCCAATTGTTGCTTCTGATCCGTCCTTGCCGGCTGCTGCTCCCGATGTTTCAACAACAGAGAAATTGACTGAGCTTAAGGCCACTTTCCCAAAAAAAATCTTCGACGGGCTTAAATTCCTTCCCTCAATACATACGATTCCAGGGCATGCCAAAGCGACTTCTCTTGCATGTGTAAATGATGTGTTTGTGCAGCATGAATCGTTCCAAAAAATCTCTGAAGTGTCCATTGAGCGACAATATGAAAACAGATTGTTAGAATTGAAAACACAACCTGTCGAAGCGGAGAGAAATGCTAAGGAAACGGAAGAGGCGGTGAGCCATTTGGAAACTTCTCATAAAAAAAACTCGACGCAGCCCTCAATCGTGGTAGGGCACTTGCACTAGAAAAAGATTCCTTTTAAAAGGAAAAAAAAATGTTTTGGCCCACCGCACCAAGGAACTTTTAGATTTTCTCAAAAAAGAAAGGGAGGAGAAATTTGAGGCCCAGGAATAATTGTAGAATACTGCGAAGGGACTATCGAGGCCAGAAGCCTAAAAATTAAACTCGATGAGAAATTTTCTAAAATTGAAGATCTTAAAGAGGAGGTTTGAGAGGAAGGCCGCAAAGAAATGATTGAGAAAATTAAATCCCGAGTGGAAGCCGCTAAAGATTCTGGTAGGAATGAAATTAAGGACTTGTTCGATCCATTGATCATCGAGTACAATGCCAAAGTCCTCATCCATCGTGACTTAATTTTTCTTAGCGAGGATTATTGTTAACCATAAAAATTCATTTAAGATTAAAGGTATGAAAGAAGGCTCATTAAAAGCGCTAGGCTCCACAAGAATTGAAGATATGGGTTTCGTCGAAGTTCAAAAGCAGCATTTCGAAGGTATCGAGATAGCTTTCGTAGGAGTCGCAAGCGCTAGGGGACCTTACAAATGACAAGTGAAACAAAATCTTTCGAATGGGTGGAAAAGGAAGCAAAGTTTCCCTTCTGCCTCATTTAGACCTTTCGACCCAGATGGATCCACATATATAAGTGAGGCTAGTATGGGTTCGAAACACCTTTCGAAGATATTGAATGATAAACTCACACACAAGAACAATTCCTTCAAAATAGTGGGTTTCTTAGTTGTCAATCTACTTGAAGAAATTATTCTAAAACACACCTTTCGAAAGAAAGAGCAAGCCTTTCGAAATGGTTTGAACCATTCGAAGGCATGATGAAAACTCCAAATGAAGGCCTAGCACCATTTCACTAAGATCCAGTCGTCACTCACCATTCCTTTCGAAGCAATGTGAAAGCCCAACTCATTCTCTCACTTATAACAGCATAGCAACACAAAGCAGAGAGTGCTCCTACCCCCCTTTCGATGAAGTCAAAAGCAGTCCAGTAAAAAGCAAAGTAAAAGAGTTGATCAAACTTTAACGGCATCGGAGGATTGTCGAGGTAGTTCTTTCGACTGGGTCGAAAGGTCTGATATGAAAAGGTGGAGGTGTAAGAATGAATGAGAAAGGTTAAAAGAAATACCTTTCGACCGCATCAAATGAAGGTGCGTAGAAGGATGAAGGAAGGCCATTCGACCATGTCGAAAGGATGCGCATAGAAGGTTGAAGGAAGGCCTTTCAACTAAAGCGAAAGAATGGACGCGAAAGGGGATCAACCAACATCTATAAATATGACCCTAAGGGTTCGAGTTAGGGATCGAATTGTATAATTCTAAATTCTCCCACTTATTTCATAGAAAATCAAATCTTTGTTACCCTAGATCAATTTGGGGAAAACTCTCATGCTTATAACTCAATTTGGATAAATGCAAAAACGAGGAAGCGCATGGATTCAATATAGATTTTGATTATGAGAAAGATCATTTTGGCCATTAGCTTGACTTTTGGCAAATTGCACATGATGCTTACTTATTTTCTTAACTCTTATTTGTCTTATGTGATGTAATGGGATCAACTTAGACAATGTAATTTCGAACCATACTATCATCACGTGTCATGATATCGAATGATAAATTAAGATGATGATAGTGTTTTGATTTAACAAATTCATGGAACTTTTATTGTCCGAGATATTATTCCATTGCATATTGAATATAGAACTCGTATATCATACACCGAGTCCCCTTTGAAAGAATTGTCACCCTTTCGATCCGATCGAATAGTTCATTTCGAAAGGGATTCGACTCATGAATATTAAGTCATGCTAGCAGGATGGATATATTTGAAAGAAGTACTTATAACCCTTTCGAAGGAGTCCTTTCCAAAATAGCAGAAACGACACTGTCAAAAGTAAATTCTTCTTTTAGGGGCAGAATGATCCTTTTGATACAATTGAAAGTGATAAATAACCAATATCTTTCTTCCCACAAAAAAGGAGGTGAAATGACCCTTTCGACTCGTTCAAAAGGGGTCATGAAGGAGACATTCTTTCCTTTATCTTCATTTAAACGTTGCGACCCACTCGAAAGGGGGTCATGAAGGAGATGTTCCTTCTTTAACCTTCATTCAAATGTGTTGATTGGATTTCTTAACTATAATTAACATTTTTATAAGGTTATCCTCCACAAGCAATCCATCCTAATCCACTAGTTCGAAAGGGGTTTCGAAGTGATTGGTCACTTCAAAAAATTTCTTTTGAAATGCCAATAACATTTCTTGTTAACAACTTAGCTTTGAGATGTTGACAAGTTTTATTGTTAACATTTTGGCGCAAGAAGGAGGGCTTGAACCTCCGACCTTGTGGTTATCTTATAGACTAATCATGAATTGTTTAACTCGGTGTAGTAAAATGAAATCTAAAAGGCTTAGTCGAATAGACAAAAATGCTTAGTCGAATATACAAAGAAGCCTTACACACCACAACTTTAGAAGAAAACATAACGCCAAATTTCAACTTGGAGGGAGTTGTGCAAGGGCAACCATCAACTCCAGCTCAACAAGATGACAATACAATCAAAATAAAGCACTTAGAGTAACAATTGCTGGAAATGCAAGAGCTTCTCAAAGCAGCACTATCTCAAAAGTCTTCCAAAATAGTAAAACCAATGACTAGAGATGAGGCAATCTCTCCTAGAAGAAACTTCAAGGCTTATACCAATGAGGGAAAGAGCAATGTAGATCTGATATCATCAAAGAAAAAGGGCATAATCCGATTAAAGTCAACCATCAAGAAAGGATACTAGACAAATATCTCTAGCAATCTGGAAGCTCGACATCAAAAGAATACGTCCCAACCGGAAAAGCTATCACGACACCGACACTTATTTGAAAGACGTAGCAGAAAAGGCAATTAAAGACATGCTAAATGCTAAGGGGAGGAGGACTTTGGATGAGAGAGCAAATGAAAATGAAAATGAACGAGTAGCACCGTTTATGGACGAAATTATGTCCATGGTTATCCCATCTTATGTCAAGATCCCAACCCTAAAGTATCATGGAACTACTGACCCTGATGATCACTTGATGGCTTTTGATAGTCAGATGGATCTGTATAATGCTTCTGGAGCTGTACGATGCAAACTTTTCCCGTAACGCTTCTAGGGGTAGCCGCTAAATGGTATCGACAATATCGTGAAAGGACTATCTATTCGTGGAAATGGTTTTCTTGTGAATTCTCTGCCCAATTCTGTATATGCAAGGATCCAACCATCGATTACACTATTCTAGTCAACATTAAGCAAAGACTGGGAGAATCATTTGGTGGTTACCTCAAGAGGTTCAATATAGAAGCACTAAAAACTAAAGACATGAATGATAGGGATAAGCTCATTGCGGTACATTATGGATTGATAGAGAATACACTGTTTTGGAAGCAACTCTTTATTCATGGGTGTAAGGATTTGCAGGACATCCATTTTCAGGCTGATAAATTCATTCGAATGGATGAATTATATTACGCTAAAAAGAAAGCTAATCCTAAAAGAGAAAGTGGAAGGTTTGGTTTAGATCGGGGACATAAGAGAACAAGGTGGGAGGAGCCTAATACTAATTCAATTGCTTTAAACAAGCCATTGTCTTATATCTATGCTATGACCAAGGAGAAGTTTAACTTCCCGACTTCATTAAAGGCAAAAAATTACCCTGAACAGAGAAAAGGGGATGACTATTGTGCTTATCACAAAGAAAACGGCCACAAAACTGATGAATGTAGGGTGTTGGCTAGAATCATTCAGAAACTAATTTGTCAAGGGCATTTGAAGGAATTCATCCAGGACAAACAAAAGGCACCATAGACTAGTGATGGTCCGCAAAAATTTCCTAATAACACTGTCAACATCTTGGAAGAAGAAGATCCATTAAGCTTGAGTCCACCATTGAATAGGATTGATGTAATCCAAGGGGGGCCACACCCGGTAGGGACTAGCAAGGGGGACAGAAACAAGTACATAACAGAAGCTAGAGGAGTGTACTCTATTCAAGAAGAGCCCCCGCTTAAAAGTCCATGACTCAACGTTTCGATGCCAAATCTTGTTGTAACTCCCCAAGAGCTAAAGAAAGGGATCCATTACCCTCATAACGACCCCCTCATGAGCACGGCTCAAGTTGTACTTTCTATAGTGTCCAAAATTCTTGTGGATACAGGGAGCGCATAATTTCATTTTCAAACATGCATTTGATCAAATGGGCATCACAGAGGATAAGCTAGAATCCAGCTTTGAACCTATCTTTGTGTTCAACAACAAGGGATCGACTCCAGTAAGGCAAGTGAAGTAGCTTGTGAAGATGGGAGTATCGCCATGCTACCGTACTTTTGAAACTCTCTTTGTAATCATCAACCAACCATCATCTACAATGCTTTCTTTGGCTGACTCGCACTTGATGAGGTGGAAATTTTTGTATCGCTAAAATATCTAAGGGTAAAATTCTTAACTAAGAGGGATTGGGGCACTATCCGCGGAGAACAATTCAGCTCCATGAGATGTACTTTGCAACGCTTGATCAATATAAGAGGGAGTATTCTGCTTACTTTGATTCTTCTACTGTTTTTCAACCTTTGAATGATAGATTTTTACATCCAACATTCAAAGCAGAAGTAAGATCTAATAAAACTAATAAATGTATGTTTGAAAGGTACATTTCACCTGGAAGCAAGAGAAAGAGGTCAATGCTAATTTCGTGGTAGAAGGAGAAATCATCACAGAGTTTGATTGCCGTGGGGAAGTGGAAAGGATGAAACCTATAAAAGACCTTGAGGATACATGTATCGACCCAAATAATTCAACCAAAATAGTCAAAGTGGGAAAGGAGTTGGAAAGTGTCTTGAAGAAAGACTTGATTCAGTTTCTCAAATCCAATAAAAATGTGTTTGCTAGTCTCATTCAGATATGGTTGGGATTGATCCATCGGTTATGTGCCATGCACTAGACATTAATCCAGAGGTGACCCTATCAGACAGAAGAAGAGACAATTGGATAAAGTGCGGTCAACACCCTAAAAGAGGAGGTTAAAAGGCTCCTCGAAAAGGGATTCATTTAGGAAGTCTTCTACCAAATGTGGCTAGCGAACCCAGTATTAGTAAAGAAGTCGAATGGCAAGTGAAGGACTTGCGTCGATTATACCGATTTGAATAAAACCTGTCCAAAAGATTGTTACCAATTGCTACGGATAGGATTGGTTGGTTGATGCAACTAGTGGACACAAATTGTTATCCCTCATGGATGCTTACTCAGGATATAATCATATACCCATGTTTAAACCTGATGTGCACGTAAATGTGCATATTTTTACCACCATATTTGATCTATTTAAATTAAATAAATGATCATATCAGGTATTTTAACTTGTTTAAACCAAAATTCATATTATTTTCAAATCGTCGCATATTGATCTTCATCCAAGGGCAAAATGATCATTTTTGTGCATATATTAATTTTAGAAAATTTAATTAGAAATTTCTATATTATTTTATAGGAATTTGGCTTCATATACAAGTGGTTTCATGAAGATTTATGCATGCACAAAGAAGATACAAAGGAATGGAGATGGAAATAATTCAAAGGCATGATAATGGAGGACCCCACCTACCCACCTACCTTAATGTACACATAGGAGCTAATGCACATGCTAAAAGGCCATCAAATCTTCATGCACACTTAATGGATGATTAGGGGATGCTAATGATTACTTGGCCACCACACTACCTCAAGGGCAATTTGGGCATTCCCCAAAAATATGAATTAGGGTTTAACACGTGTATAAGTACCCCTTATGTTTCATGTAACCCTCTTCTCCCTTAGTCTCTCTTTTAGGATCTCTTCTCTTAGTCTCTTCTCTTAGGAAAATAAAAAGAAAGCTCTCTTTCTCTTTTCATGGCTACTTAGCCATTTTTATTTTATGTAATCTTCTTTTCTTTTTATGAAATGTTAATTATTGTTTCCTTTTACTTACATGTTCATTTCCTTTCATGCTAGTAGTGTAGATTTTCTTTTATGCAAGTAGATTAGTTTTATCTTTCATTTAGCTTTCTTTTCTTCTTTTTTTGTTCTATGTTGCAAGCTATATTTGTTGATATGATAACAAATATGAGAAGCTAAACCCCTTCAATTTAGGGGTAATGAAGCTCTCTAATTATATAGCTTCAACATTTTGATAAATGTTATGCTCTCTTTTTGTGCTTCATGGAAACTGATGTTTATGTAATTTTGTGCTTATTATTGAGTTTGATAGCTTATGTTGTTCAAAACAAATAGGCTATGCTTAGTCATATGAATCACAAATTGCCTCTTCATCTATATATGATTATGGCAAAGAAGTGAATGTTTAAATCAAAATTTGATGGCCTATATTTCTAAACAATAGTTAGTAGGCCATGCTTGAAATAGATTTTCATTTTCAACTTTGTTATCATTTTCATGAGAATTAAAAGTGGTTTAAAGGTTGTGTTATAGTTTGGCTTATGTTGAGCTAATTAATAGTACAAATGAGCCATACTTATGATAAGCACATCAATTAAGCTAACTAATGACAAAGAAAAGAGAGATTATAACTTCATTTTGTTGATTTATGTGATCTAGAGAGTGGAAGTTGCCCCTAAATTGTCTTAACACTCCCATATTTTTATCTATTTTCTTTTAGCTTGTTTTTACTTTCTTTTAGTTAGTTAACAATCACTCGACTTTGGTTTAATTTGATTGAATAGATTTTTAAAATCATCAATTCCCTGCGGATCGACCCGCATTCTCCACGTACTACAAGTGTACGCCGTGCGCTTGCGGTTATATTTTTAATTTGAAATTTTTCGGCAAATTTCTAAACCGATAGAGAATAAGCAAAGAAGAGAATGTAATTAAACTACTTACAACAAAAGAAATTAAGCTACACTACTTGCATGAATGTAAAACTATTCTACTAACAAAGAAATGAAAAGAACATAAATAAAAGCATTAACATAAAAACAAAGAAAAGTACGTAGAAAAAGGTGAAGAAAGAGAGACTTGGAAGCCATTTTTATTTCAAATAACATTGAGCTTACAATTTGATCTCTTAATTTCCTAAGTAAAATGAAAGAGTAGATGATGCATTACATGTACATAACAGGGCTATTTATACATGCATAAAACCCTAATTCTACTTCTAGGGAGCTTCCCAAAATACCCCTTAGAAAGTGTGGAGGCCAAGTAATCATTAGCTTCTACTAATCATTTGCTTCTACTAATCATTAGCTTCTACTAATCATCATTTAAGTGTACATGAATCCATTAGTTTCATAAGCATGTTCATTAGCCTCTAATTTGTACATTAAGGTAGGTGGGTAGGTGGGGTCCTTCATGATCTTCACTTTGAATTATTTCCCTCTTCTTTCCTTTGTATTCATTTGTGCATGCATGTATCTTCATATAAGCCTCTTCCATATGCATCCAAATTCCTATAAAAATCATCAAAAATGTCCAAGTAAAAATTCTCAAATTTACACATGCACAAAAATGACCGTTTTGCTCCTGAATGAAGGTGAATATATGATGATTTGAAATTAATTGAATTTTGGTTTTAAACATGTTAAAATGCCCAAATATGATATTTATTTAAATAAAAAGAGATAAAATATGGATGTGTGTGTATATATATATATATGCACATTTACATGAACATCAAATACCCCCACACTTATCTTTTAATTCGTCCTCGAATAAAGGAAAACTAAGATAAATCCGTTTTCGTCGGGAGCACGATTGCATTGAGCGTATGCAACAAGCCATTAAACCTCTGGGTGTCCCCAGTAGGACGAGTGTAGTCTCGTGAGGGTTTTCAGTGGATACTTCCCATAAAATCCAAATGCAAAGTGAAAATATTTACAAAGTGCAAGATTTAGTTACAATGGGATGAATGCAAATTTTTGAAAATATTTACAAATGAAGGATTCACTTTCAATTCGACACTCATAAGTTAAATATATGTTTTGGTCATTGTCTTGAAAATTTAAGTCATTTACTCGTCAAAACTTCCAACAAAAATCAAGTTATCATAGCAAATAGACAACAGTTTAACTCGTTGTTTCGGTTGATAACAAAGTGCAACTATGAAATAAATCCTTAGTTGATTATCAAAGTTTATCAAAGTGGTATTCTAATTTCTTTTCAATAACAAGTTAAATCAAACAAGTTAAAATGGTTCTTGGATTTCAATTGCTTACTCTCTCTTATTTGAAAATTTTATTGATATTAACAATATTTACATATGCCTAACTTAGGTAAACTGAGGCCAGATATATTATCCGTGCACTGCCTGGCGGACTGATGTGAGGGGAATAAAGAGCGTGGCGAGTGAACACACAAGGGCGAATACTTATCGACTGTAGGCGTTATTAAAAAGAATTTTTATTTATATAAACCTAACTCAGATAAACTAAGGCCAGATATACCGATCATGCACTGCCTTTCGGGCTTACGTGAGAAGGGTACAGAGCATGGCGAGTGAACACACGAGTGTGAGCACATGACTCTAGGTGTTAAAAATATATATATACATATATACAAATGCTTTTTTAGAAAGAGAGAGTTTTGAAAAATCATCTTGGCACCATTTAACTTAGAAGATAAAAATGTTATATCCTTTACTTTAAATTTACCATTTTTTAAACAAAGATTTTCGATTAGAACATACTTCATAATTAACACATATGAACCTTCCTATATACTAGTTAAACCATTGTTATTTGTAATCAAACTTCATTTTTATTTTTGTTAAGACAAATAAATTGTCAAAACTTTCAATTTATTAACCAAAACTTATACTTATCCCATAGTGTTTCCTCAAAAATAAATCAAAATGCTAAAAGGAAAATGTTTTTGAGATTTTGAAAATTTGAGATTTTTTTAAGTTAAAAGAAATATGAAAAATTCAAAATTACCATGAAACTAAAAAAAATATGAAAATGAGACTCACTTCACACTTAATTTTTACTGTTTTCCCACAGTCAATGCATGATATAATGAGTGTAACGGGGAAAACTATGTACATATTTACAAAAGAGGGTTAACATTCTTACTAGACGTAGCTTGGCTCATGAAGGATCATGAGCTCCTCCTCTTGGTTATTTGGCAATTCCAAGAAAAGTTTCAGACGATGACCATTGACTTTGAAAACTGATCCATCCTTGTGGTTTTCTATTTCTATGGCACCATGTGGAAAAACAGTTCGTACCACAAATGGTCCGGTCCATCTCGATTTAAGTTTCCCAGGGAATAAATGAAGTCTTGAGTCATATAAAAGAACTTTTTGGTTAGGCGAAAACGTTTTCCTTAAGGTTGAATTGTCGTGAAAAACTTTCGTTTTTTCTTTGTAAATTTTCTTGTTTTCATACGCGTCGTTCCTAAGTTCTTCTAGTTCGTTGAGTTGTAGTTTTTTGTTTTCGCCAGCTTTACTCAAGATCAAGGTTTAAGTTCTTAATTGCCCATAGCGCTTTGTGTTCGATTTCAACGCGTAAATGGCAAGCTTTACCGTAAACTAAACGAAATGGGGACATCCTAAGGTTAGTTTTAAAAGCAG
Organism: Allium fistulosum; assembly: GCA_030737815.1. Lineage (NCBI taxonomy): Eukaryota > Viridiplantae > Streptophyta > Magnoliopsida > Asparagales > Amaryllidaceae > Allium > Allium fistulosum. The sequence goes on along the minus strand of CM060904.1, from coordinate 1,181,677,444 downwards.
TACGGTAAGCCTAAAGCGCGTCGGTCAATTCTAAGACCAATCTTTTTTATTTTTATTGACAGTTTTCTCCAAGATTTGTTTTATTTGTCGATTTGAAACTTCAACTTGGCCACAAGTTTGAGGATGATACAGAGTGGATAACTTGTGGGTTATCGAGTATTTTTCATTAAAGTTTCAAAAGAACGGTTGCAAAAATGGGTCCCGTTATCAATGATTATTGTGCGAGGTGTGCCGAACCTCGAAAAGATGTTTTCTTTGGGAAATTTCACAACAATTTTATGGTCGTTGGTTTTGCAAGGAACGGCTTCGACCCATTTTGAAATGTAATCGACAACGAGAAGGATATACAAGTTTCCAAAAGAATTGGGAAAAGGTCCCATAAAGTCTATACCCCATACATCCAAGATTTCGATCGTAAGAATGGGGTTTAGAGGCAGCATATCTCGTCGAGAAATTCGTCCAAGCATTTGACATCGATCGCAAGTTTTACAAAATTCAAACGAGTCTTTGAAAAAAGAAGGCCAATAGAAACCACACTGAAGCACTTTTTCTGCAGTTTTTCGAGGACCGAAATGTCCACCACACGCTTGATCGTAGCAAAATGAAAGAACACTCCTAATCTCATTATCCGGAATGCAACGTCGGATGATTTGGTCGGGACAATATTTGAACAAGTATGGATCGTCCCAATAGAAATACTTCACTTGGGACATGAATTCTCATTTGTCTTGTTTAGACCATGATGAGGGAGTTTCTTCAGTGACTAAGTAGTTCACTATATCAGCGTACCATGGGTCGATAGATATTGAAAGGAGTTGTTCATCGGGAAAGTTTTCATTGATTGGCAAAGAAGATGTTGTGTTCGGAAGACGAGACAAGTGATCGGCTATGACGTTATCAGATCCTTTTTTGTCTCTAATTGTAAGGTCAAATTCTTGAAGTAAAAGGATCCAACGAATCAAACGGGATTTAGCATCCTTTTTAGCGAAGAGATATCGAAGTGCAGAGTGGTCCGTGTATACAATAATGTGTGAACCTATCAAGTATTGTCGGAATTTTTCGAGAGCAAAAACGACAGCTAGAAGCTCTTTTTCGGTTGTTGTGTAGTTGAGTTGAGCGTCGTTTAAAGTCATACTCGCGTAGTAAATGACGTGAAGGATATTGTTGATGCGTTGTCCTAAGACAACACCAACGACAAAGTTCGAAGCATCACACATTATTTCGAAAGGTAGATCCCAATTGGGCGCACAAATGATTGGAGCAGAAATGAGTTCATTCTTAAGACGTTCCAAAGAAGAAATACAATCAGAGTTAAAATCGAAATGAACGTCTTTTCCAAGAAGAGTCGTCAAAGGACGAGCGATTTTACTAAAGTCTTTCACAAAGCGTCGGTAAAAGCCAGCGTGTCCTAGAAATGATCGAATGTCCTTAACAGTTTTGGGAATGGATAGATTTGCAATGACATCGATTTTAGCTTTGTCTACCTCAATGCCTTTATTTGAGATGATATGTCCAAGGACTATGCCTTGTTTGACCATAAAGTGGCATTTTTCCCAATTCAAAGTCAAATGTTTTTCTTTACATCAATTTAGAACCAATTCGAGATGATGTAAACATTGGGAAAAAGAATCGCCAAAGGTTGAGAAATCGTCCATAAAAACATCTAGAAAGCATTCAATCATGTCGGAAAAGATTCCAACCATGCAACGTTGGAAAGTCGCAGGAGCGTTACAAAGTCCGAATGGCATACGTCGATAAGCAAATGTACCAAATGGACATGTGAAATTCGTTTTCTCTTGATCTTTGGGAGCGATTGGAATTTGGTTATAGCCGGAATAACCATCAAGGAACCAATAAAATTCATGGTCGGCTAAACGTTCGAGCATTTGGTCAATGAAAGGAAGAGGGAAGTGGTCTTTACGTGTTGCGGCATTTAGTTTTCGATAGTAAATGCAAACACGCCAACTCGTTTGAGTACGAGTTGGAATAAGTTTGTTTGAATCGTTCTTGACAACGGTTAGCCCAGACTTTTTCGGTACAACCTGAATTGGGCTAGCCCATGAACTATCGGAGATTGGGTAAATGATTCCATTGTTGAGAAGTTTAAGAATTTCATCACGTACCGCATCTTTCATTTTTTGATTAAGCCTTCATTGCGCGTCACGAATAGGCTTGGCATCATCAATTAAATGGATGCGATGTTGAACAAGAGCGGAACTAATTCCCTTTATATCGGAGATCGACCATCCCATCACTTCCTTGTTTTTCGAAAGAATAGAAAGTAAGGAAGTTTCTTGATCAAGAGAGAGAGTTGCGGAAATTATGACGGGCAACATTTTGTTATCACCTAAGTATGCATACTTAAGGTGATCGGGAAGTGGTTTGAGGTCCAACTTCGGGATTTTTTCGATCAAAGAGTTGGGTTGAGATTCAGACTCAACTTGAAGTGATTCAAAGGGAAGAGTGTATTCGATCTCGTTGGGAATTTCATGAAACAATTTTTCGTACTCGGCCTTGCGTTCATCGTTAAGGTCAAGTGTTTCGTTTTCAAAGCTTTCGTGAATGGCACTAACTTCCAACGTTTGGTCATGAGGTTCGTTCGATTGGCTTTCGAGATTGAAAATGTTGAGGTCCAAAGTCATGTTTCCAAAAGAGATTTTCATCGATCCGTTATGATAATTGATTAAGGCATTCGAGGTAGCTAAGAATGGTCGGCCTAAAATCAATGGAATTTGACTCGCGGGATTTGACCCTGGTTGTGTTTAGAATGATAAAATCAATGGAGAATATGAATTGCCCTACTCGAATAAGCACGTCTTCGATTTCTCCCACGGGCTTCTTGATGGAACGATCGGCGAATTGAAGCATAACTTTTGTGGGTTTGACTAAGCCTAATTGTTCGTACACAGAGTATGGAATCAAGTTGACACTCGCACCTAAGTCTATCAAACATTTGTTAATCGTGTTATCTCCAATTGTGCATGAAATCGTAGGGCAGCCAGGATCTTTGTACTTAACGGGCATGGATTGGGACAAGACTTCACTCAAACTGGCGGCTAAGAAGACTTTTTTGGGCACTTGAGTGTGTCGCTTTTGGGTGCACAATTCCTTAAGAAATTTCGTGTAAGTAGGGACTTGTTGAACAATGTCAAGAAGCGGGATGTTAAGTTTTACTTGTTTAAAAATTTCCAACATCTTTTCCATTTGGTCCGAGTGTTTCTTAGGTCCAAGATGATGTGGAAATGGAACACGATACTTGGTAGGTGGGTCTACTCGAGTAGAAGAAGAAGAATTTTGATTGGCATTCGATTCAACGTTTGGCTCCACGCTCTGTTCAGATTCGTTCGTTGTTTTAGAAAAGTCGAGAGAAGTTTCCGGTAAATCGTTTGGATTAAGGACTTGATTATCAATTTGTTTACCGGAACAGAGAGTTGTGATAGCATTCAATTGGGTGACATTGCTATCTTGAACAACATGGGCTTGATTTGAATTTTCGTTTTGATTTCTAGGATTTGGAATGCGTTGGCTTGGGAATGATCCTCGTTCACGTTCGCTCACAAACGTGGCTAATTGGCTCATTTGCATTTCGAGTTTTGCAATTGATTGGTTCGTGTTTTGCATATATGAAGTCAATAAATTTTTCAAATTGCTGTTTGATTGAAGGCTTTGAGTAGTTGCTTTAGCCAACGTTTCAAGAGTTTGCTCAAGTGAAGTTAAATGTTTATCGTCTTGGGGAAGATGAGCAGAATTCGATTGAAAATTTGATTGTTGCGGTTGATTATGCGACGGACCCACAAAGTTTGGTTGAAAATTGTTGGGCTGAAAGGGAGGATTCGAAACATTATTCGAAAATGCTTGAAAATTGGGACGAATCGTATTTGTGTTGGGATTGTTTTGGTTCCATTCAAAATTCAGATGATTTCTCCAACCAGGGTTGTACGTTGGAGAAAACAGGTCGTTTTTGGCTTTATTGAAAACATTGATTTGTTCGATAGAATTGGGACACTGATCGACTATATGATTAGGATCGTTGCATTTATAACACATCGGTTGGGAAGCTTGATTCATTTGATTAGATGAGAAAACGTTATCAAATTTTTAATCATTGCGTCGATCTTAGCTTCCAAAGCAACAGAAGATCCTATCGAGTGTGCGCTCGATCGTGAGTAGATTGATTTTTCGTTCAAACGTTCCCATTGGGATGATTTTTCTGCGAGGTTTTCAAGAAATTCCCATGCATCATCATGATGTTGGGCAAGAAAGTTGCCTTGGCACATTGATTCGAGCATAGTACGTGAGCTGTTTTCGGGTCCATCGTATAAAATTTGGCAAATCGTCCATTTTTCGAAGTTATGGTGTGGACATTTTATCAAAATCTCTTTGAATCTTTCGAAATATTTTCCAAATGGTTCTCCCTTGAATTGGTGAAAATTTACAATTTCGCTTTGGATTCTACTCGTTTTTTCCAAGGGGTAGAATTTTTTTAAGAAAGCTTTTACGAATTCTTCCCACGTTTTAATCGATTTCGATGGTAAGCTGTACAACCATTTTTCAGCATAATCCGTAAGAGCGAATGGAATTAATCGAAGTTTGATTCCGTCCTCGGAAAGTTGTTGGAGTTTAATCGTTGCACAAACTTGTTCGAATTTAGTCAAGAAAATGTATGGGTCATCGTGCTCGAAATTGCCAAATTTCAGAAGCATGGCAATATGGTTCGAATGGATTTTGAAATGGGAACTTCTTGCTACATAGCAATGCCTTTCGGGTTAAAGAATGCAGGGGCTACCTATCAAAGATTAGTCAATAGAATGTTCAAAGAACAGATCGGTCGAAATATGAAAGTTTATGTTGACGATATGCTAGTAAAATCTTATGAAGCTAGGAGTCACCTTGAATACTTAAAAGATATATTCGAAGTATTACAGAAATATCAAATGAAACCAAATCCCCAGAAATGCTCTTTTGGGTTCAGTCCGGGAAGTTCTTAGGCTATATCGCGAGTGCACAAGGAATTGAGGCTAGTCCAAAATAGATTCAAGCTATCAAGGACATGGCTGAGCCCAAAACTAGCAAAGGTGTAATGAGATTAAATGGTAGGGTAGCCATCCTAAGTAGGTTCACTTCCAAGGTGACTGATAAGTGCATTCCCTTTTCAATGTGATAGAGAAGAAGAAAAACTTTGAATGGAGATAAACCTGTAAGAAAGCCTTTCAAGAGTTGAAATATCATTTGAAAAAACCACCAATATTATCCAGTCCCGAGAATGGTGAAGTCTTGTACTTATACATGGAAGTTTCGAAACATGCGGTTAGTTCAGTTTTGATTAGAGAGGAAAGTGGAACTCAACTTCCTGTTTATTATGTGAGTAAGCGGTTAAAAGATGCAGAGGTTTAGTACCCGGTAATAGAAAAATTAGCTTACTACTTGATACTTACCGCATGAAAACTTAGAGCATACTTCCAAGCGCATCTAATCAGAATATTGACTAACTTTCCACTTAAACAAGTCTTTAGTAAGCCTGAAACTTCGGGTAGGCTAGTAAAGTGGGGAATTAAACTTAGCCAGTATGACATTGAATTTCAACCACGGCTAGCTATCAAAGTACAAGCATTGGCAGACTTTATTAATGAGTGTACAAGCTTCATTAAATAACAATCGGAAAAGGAAAAGGATCAAAAACCCATATGGCAGTTATTTATGGATGCTGCATCAAATGAGCAAGGAACTAGAGCAGGATATATCATAATAACACCAGATGGACACTGCCTACACTACTAATGAAGTTAGGGTTTCCCGCAACAAATAATGTAGCCGAATACGAATAAATGGTAGAAGGATTAACTCTAGCCTTAGAGCTAAAATCCCACGAATTCAAGCTTTTAGTAATTCTCAATAAATGGTAAACCAGATAAAGCAAGTATATTTGACTGAGGATTCCAAATTATCTTTATATGTAAGGAAAGTATTGAAAATGCTCGCCTTGTTTGAAGATTTTTCTATACATCAAGTTCCAAGGGGAGAAAACTCTCAGGCAGATTCGTTAGCAAAATTGGCTTATTCAAGAGGAGCCCCAGAAACCCGAATCGTACCAGTAGGGTACTAAGAAAATCCAAGTATTGAGGATGGAATACCTAAACAGGGGAAGGAATTTTTAGTTCTAACTAGATCCCAAGCCATGGCGTAAGAAAGAGAAGAAAGAGAGATTAGTGAAGAAGTTCCAAATGAGAGGATTGATCATCCAAGGACGGATGAGTGTTAAAGTGACACTTGGATGTTGCATATTGCCAAGTATCTTTCCAAAGGGATATTACCGTCCGACAAAGTAGAAGCTAGGAAAATTAGGCGACAAGCTCCAACTTTAACAATGATGGATGGAATTTTTTATAAAAAAGGATATGCCTTACCTTACTTAAGATGTGTGAGTCTAGAAGATGGGATGAAATTATTGGTGGAAGCGCATGAAGGATTTTATGGAGATCATTTCAATAGGGCAAAGTTGGCAAAGAAAATAATGAGACAAGGTTTTATTGGTCACGAATGGCAAGTCAAGCTATCGAGTGTGTAAAGAAATGTGAAAGATGTCAGAAATACTCAAAGATTCCTCGATTGCCACCAAATCAATTAACTCCGATTTCAAGTTCATGGCCTTTCGATATATGGGGAATCGACTTAATCGGGCCATTGCCAATTTCCAAAGGTGGAGCAAGGTATGATATAGTTGTTATAGACTACTTAACTAAGTGGGCAGAGACAGAACCACTCCCCAAAATCACTTCTGGGAAAGTGCTTAGATTTGTCATTAAAAATATTATTACCATATTCGGAATCCCCTATAAGAATATTTCCGATAATGTAACATAATTTCAAAGTGAAGAGTTTCTCGGTTTTTCCATAAGAATGGGATTATTAAAAACTTTTCTTCCATGGTACATCCAAAGGCTAATGGAGTCGTTGAAGTTGCAAATAAGACTATAAAGACTATCTTGAAAAAGCGATTGAATAAAGCCAAAGGGAATTGGGTAAGAGAATTACCAATTGTACTTTGGGCTTATCGAACATCCACTAGAACTGCAACGGGGCATACCCCTTATTCTCTAACATACGGGGGTGAAGCGATGTTGCCAATTGAAATTGAGATACCCTCACATCGAAGAATCGCATATGCATTTGATCTAAATCGGGAATTGAAGAAAGAGTCATTAGATTTAATACATGAATTAAGGGATGAAGCAGCTATATGAACTGCAGAATATTAGGGAAGAATTTCAAAATACTACAATTCAAAAGTGAAGACTAGATCATTTCAAAAGGTAGACTTAGTACTCAAAAGGGCGAGGGCAAACACAATAAATTCTACGGATGGACCGCTAGGACCAAGTTGGGAAGGTCCCTTATTTTATGTAAAGTAATTCCCCCTGGAGCTTACAAGTTATGTTGATCGGATGGCAATATGGTTCTTAGAACGTGGAATGCGGAACACTTGCGACCATATTTTCGTACAATGAATGAATAAAATGCCTCTTCCTTAAAGAAAAGTCTACATGGTTGGGAGTATAATTCACTTGGACATTACCTTAAATGGTCAAAGCTTTTATCCGCGCCAAGTTGGCCAGGTCAAAGCGCCTCTTAAAGGGAGGTTAGAGTAAGCCTTTATCTGCGCCACGCTATGGCCAGGTTAAAGCATCGACAAGCTTTTGACCATGCCATGCTATGGCCAGGTCAAGGCACCTTCTGGAGGAAGGACGGAGTAAGCCCTTGGTCCTGCGATGCTATGGCCTTGCCAAGGTACCGAACGAGCCCTTGATCGCGCCACACTATGGCCAGGTCAAGGCATCTCCTGGAGGAAGGATGGAGTAAGCCCTTGGTCCCGCTACGCTATGGCCTGGACAAGGCACCGAATAAGCCTCCAGTCCCTCCTATAAGACCTGGTTGTAGCGCCTCCTGGAGGGAGGTTAGGTAAGTCCTTCGGTCATGCTTGTGGGTAAGCTAAGCAAGCACACCAGAAAACAACAGACTAAGACATCTAAGCCCGAGAAGTGGCATATCAAACAATGGACTAAGATGTCCGAGCCTGAGAAGTGGCATATCAAAAAATGGACTAAGATGTTCGAGCATATCAAACAATGGACTAAGACGTCCGAGCCCAAGAAACGGCATATCAAATAACGAACTAAGATGTCCGAGCCCGAGAAGCAGCAAATCAAACAACAGACTAAGATGTCCGAGCCCGAGGAGCGGCATATCAAACAATGGACTAAGACATCCAAGCCTGGGAGGTGTCAAATCAAATGACGACAATATACAAGGCCTATAGAGTGACACATGTTAAGATAGCCGAAACCCAAGGAAGCGGTACAGAACAGAAGGCCTAAATAAGAATCTACAGCGTCCGACTAATTATCAAAAAATAATTTTTGGACTTCACTTATTAATACCCGAATCTAGGTTTCGGGTCATTCATCATTAAATTCGGGACTTCACTTATTAATACCCGAGTCAGGATTTCAGGTCTTTACTAAAAATTCATGGTTTTCATCATAGCTGATTCTGGGTTTCGGAGCTATTACTATTAATTCCTGGACTTCACTGATTAATGCTTGAATCTGGGCTCTAAACTTTTATTGTAGAGACCATTATTATGCATTTTTGATTATCATTTACAAAAACTCGAATCTGGGTTTCAGGTCTCTTACTGTTGACTTCTGAACTTCATTTATTAGTACCCGAATTTGGGTTTTGGATCTCTGGTCTTCCTAATACCTGAATTTGGATTCCAGGTCTTTTACCATCGATTTTTGGGATTTCACTTTTTAGTGCTTGAATTTGGGTTCCAAGGCAGCTGGTATTGAGATCTCAATGGACTTCTGGCCTTCGATTAAAACTTTGAGTTTGTCTTATTTATACCCGAATAAGGGTAATTAGTTTATCAGTACTAACTTTTGAACAACATTTATCAATATCTGAATCCCAGTCCCCAGATCACTATTATTCTCAATAGGGATTTCTAAATACCTATTACTTATCCCCAAGTAAGGATTCATGGTTTTCTATGACTTATTTCTAAATGACAACTCATGGCCTTTTATTACCAAATGTTTGTTGTCACCAGCGGAAAACTCTAGGACTTCAATTAGTATACGCATGGTCTTCATATGATGGGAGCTCAATTTATGAACTTTATTTATAAATACAAAAGTGGGATCGTGAGACTTCCATTATTTCCAGACAAAAGTTCTTGGTTCCCAATCATTTACAATTGTGAATTTCTTAACTCCAAATGATGGTCAATTAATTACTTTTGAAATTAGAGTTCATGAACTCTACTATATTAACACCATCTTTAATTATGTGGCAAACAAATTACTGAACATATTTTTATATGTCTTGATCTAATAATAGAGAATGTTATTTACTTTGAACTTTGTAGGAAAATGAGGCCATTAAGAATGGAGTAGTTGTTAAATATTTGTCATAATGAACAAAAGCTTCTTTCATGGGGGGGGGGGCAAAATGTTAATCATAAAAATTCACCTAAGAATAAAGGTATGAAAGAAGGCTCATTAAAATGTGCTAGGGTCCACAATAAATGAAGACATGGGTTTAGTCGAAGTTCAAAAGTAGCGTTTCGAAGGTATTGAGATAGCTTTCGAAGGAGTCGCAAGCGCCAGGTGCCCTTACAAATGACAGGTGAAATGAAAGCTTTCGAAAGGGTGGAAAAGGAAGCAAAGTTTACCTTCCGCCTCATCTAGACCTTTCGACGCAGATGGATCCACATATATAAGAGAGGCTAGTACGGGTTCGAAACACCTTTCAAAGATATTGAACGATAGACTCGCATACAAGAACCAATTCCCTCAAAATAGTGAGTTACGTCGTTGTCAATCTACTACTTGAAGAAGTGATTCTAAAACACACCTTTCGAAAGCAAGAACAAGCCTTTCGAAACGGTTGAAACCCTTCAAAGGCATGATGAAAACTCCACATAAAGACCTAGCACCCTATCGCTAAGATCCAGTCATCACTCACCATTCCTTTCAAAGCTATGTGAAAGCCCAACTCATTTTCTTACTTGCAACAGCATAGCAACACAAAGCGGAGAGTGCTCCTACCATCCTTTCGATGAAGTTGAAAGCAGTCTGGTAAAAAGCAAAGTAAAAGAGGTGCTCAAACTTTAATGACAACGGAGGGTTGTCAAGATAGTCCTTTCGATTGGGTCTAAAGGTCTGATATGAAAAAGTAGAGGCATAAAAATGAATGAGAAAGCTCAAAAGAAATACCTTTCGACCGTATCAAAAGAAGGCACGCAGAAGGATGAAAGAAGGCCTTTCGCCCACCTTGAAAGAATGCACGTAGAAGGTTAAAGGAAGGCCTTTCGATTGAAGCGAAAGAATGGGCGCGAAAGGGGTCAACCAACATCTATAAATACGACCCTAGGGGTTCGAGTTTGGGGATCGAATTTTATAACTCTAAATTCTCCCTCTCATTTCATAGCATATCAAATCTTTGTAACCCTAGATCAATTTTGGAAAAACTCTCATACTTGTTACTCAATTTGGATAAATGCAAAAAGGAGGAAGCACATGGATTCAATATAGATTTTGATTATGAGAAAGATCATTTCAGCCATTAGCTTGACTAATGACCAATTGCATATGATGCTTAATTATTTTCTTAACTCTTATTTGTCTTATGCGATGCAGCGAGATCAACTTAGACAATGTAACAAACCATACTATCATCATGTATCATGATATCGAGTGTTAGATTAAGACGATGATAGTGTTTCGATGTTAACAAATTCATGGAACCTATATTGTCCGAGATATTATTTCATTGCATACTGAATAAAGAACTTGTATATCATACATCGAGTCCACTTTGAAAGAATTGTCACCCTTTCGACCCGATCGAAAGGTTTGTTTCGAAAGGGACTCGATGCATGAATATTAAGTCATGCTAGCAGGATGGATATCTTCGAAAGAAGTACTTATAACCCTTTCGAAGGAGTCCTTTCCAAAATAGCAAAAACGACGCCGTCGAAAGTAAATTCTTCTTTTAGGGGCAGAATGATCCTTTCGATACAATCGAAAGGGATAAATTACTAATATCTTTCTTTCCACAAAAAAGGTAGTGCAAATGACCCTTTCAACTCATTCGAAAGGGGTCATGAAGGAGATATTATTTCCTTTATCTTCATTTAAACGTTTCGACCCACTCGAAAGAGGGTCATGAAGGAGATGTTCCTTCTTTAACCTTCATTCAAACGAGTTGATTGGATTTCTTAACTACAATTAACATTTTCATAAGGTTATCCTTCATAAGCAATCCATCCTAATCCACTCGTTTGAAAGGGGTTTCGAAGAGATTGGTCACTTCTAAAAACTTTCTTTTGAAGTGCTAATAACATTTCTTGTTAACAACTTAGCTTTGAGATGTTGACAAGTTTTTTATTAACAGTTATCTCAAATCACTTGCTGAAGCTTGGGAGCATATTATTGAGATGAAAAATAGAGAATTGAACGGAGCTGAGTTCGATGAAGAAGAATTAGTGCGGGAGATCCTCCGCGAAAATGAACCCTTTGATTTGGTTGCTGTGAGACTCTGATACTTTAACGTTTCTGCGCCTACTGAGAAAGTGGAACATATTGCCGGACCTTCAGGGGCCGATCCTAAGGGTCTCTCTTCTTCGCAAGCAGCCATATCATTGGTCTTCTTCGACATGGAGCAGGATTTGGGCTATGATTCAGATAAGCCCAACTATCAATCCAAGGTGTTGTCCACCATTTTAGAAGGAGGTACCCCAGCAACCATCAAGAGCCAACTAGATATGGGTATTGCACTTTATTCTTCAGTTTATGAAAAGTATCATTCTTCGCGCCCAATGGTTTTAAGCTCACTCCCTGTTTTAAAAAAATTTGCAGGTCTTCTGGGTCCCGGTCAAACTCCTAAGAGCGATGCTACTATAGAGAAATAAGAGAAACCGACAGAGGTTCCAACAACTGCTATTGTACCGAAGCCAAATGCTCAAGTCATCATAGCTCTGGACGACGATAAGGTCGAAGATCCTCTCCCAGTGGATGAGTCTAACGATGTAATGATCACCAGTGCCTCTGAACAAACCAACGAGATTAGCTTAAAAGAAGATTGAAAAAGAGGAGTTACTGAAAAGAAAAGCTAAAACTGAGCCTATCATGGTGGACATTAACTATCCACACCTCGTGCCACTACAAGTTATTCCACCTGGCGGGTCGATTCCCAATAAACTCCCTCCTACCTTTGTAAGCTCTCATACTAAAGGCGGAAATCCAAAAAAAGAAGCTCAAGTGGCACTATTCCTGAAAGATACCAAAAAGAGAGAAAGTCAAAGAAATAGCTATCGCTTTGGTTCAGTGTGTATATAGTTTGCACAATCATTTCTTTCATTAGATGTAGCTGTACAGGTATGAGCCCCGATTTTATGAAATAACTTGTACTACAGTTTTAAAACCTGTTATGTAAATAAAAGTTTTTGTTTTCTTGTTGAGCTTTCGTGTGAATTGCTATTTAAGTAGTTGAACTATGAATTTCCATTCAATGTACTTGTAAATCATTGTTAATAAATTCTGGTAATAATCCACCAGCTCCACCCCACGGCCACCAAGTGGTCGTGGCCTCGAGTCGTACCAATCACTAGGCTCGGGACTTAGTGTTGCGCCGTCGAATTCAGCGGTTTTTGAGCAACAATACTCCTGCCCTCGGTTTTGGTTTAGCGGGGTTAAATATTGGATGGTCAAAATCCATCCTTAGTGAGTTTATACTCCTCCCGTCGGTTTCAGGCCAAAGTTCGTGGAATAGTGAATGGTCGAACTCTATTCATCTATTCATTCATGTTCGTATCCGCATGCTGGGGATAAGATTTAGTCGATGGGTGATCAGATCACACCCAATCTATGTTTATACTCTAGTCCACACTCTGCGACATAGAGTTATTTTATGGGTGGACGATTCGCACCCAATTTAAGTTTATACTCTAATCCGCACTCCGGGGACTTAAAGTTATTTCACGGGTGTACGATTCATACCCAGTTTATGTTTATACTCCAATCCGCACTCCGGGGACTTAGATTTATTTCAGAGAGCAGTCAGATCATACTCTCCTTAGTTGATAATTTGCCTCCTAGGATCTGGGGCTCAATTTAGTGAGCGATCGATCGTATCACGGTCGCCCTGATTTTATCTCAGTTCCATAATTGGGTAGGAGTTATTCGATCATCAAATGGTCGAGCTGCAATTATTCCTTATTGTGTTTCCTATCCTTTGGATTGTGAATGAGAGTTGTTAAATGAACAAGTAGACTGAGCTCATCTTGTTTAATCCCATTGGGAATTAGCGTGATTGATTGATTTCAAACTCTAGGAGCCTATTCATACATATCGACATCAATCAGCTTTGCTATGTAATTAGTATATAATAAAATAGAAAACATAAATATAAAGGAAGCCTAAAACCTTATTCATTAAATTGAAAGGAATAACATGAAATGTCTTATTACACATCTGGAAAATCAAATGCTAAAGAAAATTCTGAAATCAAATAAAGCTAAAATGAAAAAGAGATAAACTAAGTGAAATAGCATCGTAAATGCTCCCTATTCCACGCCCATGGAAGCGTGATGCCATCGACAGTCGCTAGCATGAAAGTTCCTTCTCTAAGCCTCTGTTCAATGACATATGGTCCTTCCCAGATTGGATTCATGTGCGATGGGGTACGAAAAACCTGTTTAAGGAAGAGATCACCAATTTTGAAGATTCTAGGTCGAGCTTTAATGTTGTAATACCGGCGACTCGGTGTCAATGTGTAGCTTACCTCAGATCGGCTTCTTCGCGCTTCTCGTCTATAAAGTCAAGAGATTCCAAGAGGAGATCTTTATTCATTTTGGGATCGTAGTAAGTCAATCGATGAGAAGGAACTTCGAGCTCAAGAGGAATAATGGCTTCAGAACTGTAAGCAAGGGCGAATGGAGTATGGCTAGTCACAGATTTATGGGTGATCCTATAAGCCCATAGTGCTATAGGAAGTTTATCTACCCACCTGCCACTAGCCTTCTCCAAATGCTTCTTCAGAATGGACTTTATGATTTTATTTACAGCTTCAACATGTCTGGTTGCCTGAGGGTGCGCGACCGCTGCATATCTCTTTTCCATACGATATCTTCGACAAAAGTCTTTGAATTCAACACCGTCGAATTGAGTCCCATTGTCTGTTATAATAGTTCGCGGAAGACCGAAGTGGCATATGATATTTTAGACAATAAAGTTGATTATTTTTTGGTTGTGATAATGGCTAAAGGTTCTGCTTCGGCCCATTTGGTGAAATAATCAACTGCAACGATAGCATAGTTTGTGTAACCTTTAGAGATCGATAAGGAACCAATAATGTCTATACCCCACATGGCAAACGGCCATGGGCTGACCGTTTGCGTGATTTCCGTAGGCGAAGCTCTTGGGGCTTTTTCTTATATCTGGCATTTATCACATCGCCTCATATAATCAGTGGCATCTCGGTTTATGATCGACCAATAATACCTATAATGGAGTATTTTCATTGCCAGAGTTTGCCCCTGAGTGTGATCGCCACATTCCCCTTCATGAACTTCTCTTAGAACACGTTTTATCTCATCACGAGTGACACACCAGAGTATGGGGACCGAGAAGCCTTTTCTGTACATAATTCCTTCCTGTATAATATACCGTAAAGCTTTGTGAAGGACTTGCCTCTTTTCATTTCTTTTATCTAGTAGGACTCCATACAGTAAATAGTCTTTGATTTGAGTCATCCACGATTCACTTTTAGGCCCTGCTTCCAGTGACTAGTCGATTTCTATCATGTTTATACTTAGGGTATTTAATACTAACACCAGAACCAAGCCCATCTACTATGCCTCGCCGGTAATAGCAAACTTTGCCAATGAATCAACCTCTCTGTTTAGATCTCATGGAATATGCAAAATGTCATAGTACTCGTATTTTGCCAACAACTCTTGGACTTAGGTATTGTATGGGGCAAGCCATTGCCCCTTAGCTTGATAATCTCCCGTAACCTGATACACCACCAACTGCGAATCACAAAAGATTTCGAGAGTTTTTATTCCAAGTTCTCTAGCGAGTTTAAATCTAGCAATCAGAGCTTCATATTCAGTTTCTTTGTTTGTTGGTGGGAAATCAAGCTTTAATGCATAACAGATTGACCAATTTCAAGAGTTACAAGCACAATCCCAGCTCCGGAACAATGACTCATTAGTTGCTCCACCATTATACAATTTCCACTGTACGGTAGTGATTTCACTGCCTTCTAGAGAATCAGCCTACATAGTATACTCTGCTATAAAGTCTGACAATGCCTGACCATGGATAGCACTCCAAGGTTTATAAGTATGTCAAATTGACAGAGCTCAATATTACACTTGAGTAACCTTCCAGACGTTTCAAGTCGTTGTAAGGCCTATCGTAATGGCTGGCGGTGTAAACATTGATCGGATGTGCCTGGAAGTACGGACGAAGCTTCCATGTTGCAATTAGTAAGCAGTATGTTGATTTCTCCATTTTCGAATAGTTCCTTTCAGCTCCCGTTAATCATTTGCTGACGTAATAAACTGGCCTCTAGATCCGATTCTCCTTACGAAGCAATGCGGCACTTATAGTATGTGCCGATATAGCCAAATAAATGTATATCTCCTCATTATCCACCGGCTTTGACAAGATAGGGGTTCTCTCCAAATGATTCACCAAAGCTTGAAATGCGTCTTTACAATCCTACGTCCATTCAAAGTTTCTTTTCCCTCTCCTAATCAAATCGAAGAAAAGAATGCATTTGTCGGTAGCTCTGGAGATGAAACAGCTTAAGGCAGCAAATTTCCCATTTAGAGTCTGCACTTTTTTAATAGTTTTTAGCGCTTGGATATCACAGATAGCCTGAATCTTCTCAGGATTCGCTTCTATTCCACGAGCATTGACAATAAAGCCCAAAAATTTCCCTGATGCAACACTAAAAGAACACTTCAAAGGATTGATTTTCATCTTGTAATGTCAGAGGATGTCAAACATTTCCGCCAAGTCTCCAATGTGGTCGCTTGATTGTCGTGACTTTATGAGCATATCATCCACATACACTTCCATTGTCTTTTCAATATGATCTTTAAACATTCTATTGATCAAACGCTGATAAGTAGCTCCTGCATTCTTTAACCCAAACGGCATTACTATATAGCAGCATAATCCAACATCGGTAATAAAACCAGTGTGCTCCTGATCGGGAATATGCATCGAGATTTGGTTATGTCCCGATTATGCGTCCATGAAAGATAGCAATTCATGTCCTGCGGCTGAATCCACCTTTGGTCAATCCTCGGAAGAGGAAAACTGTCTTTCAGACATGCCTTGGTCAAATCTGAATAATCAATGCACATTTTCCATTTCCCATTCACTTTCTTCACAAGTATAGGATTAGATACCCATTTAAGGTAGAGGGCGTCATGGATAAACCCATTGTCTTTTAGTTTATCCACCTCCTCTTTGAAAGCGACAAATCTCGTCGGATCCATGCCGCGTCTTTTTTGCTTCACCAGGACATACCTCGAGTTAATATTCAGTACATGGCTTGCAATGGCAAGCGAGATTCCACACATGTCACAGTGAGTCCAAGCGAACATGTCTAGATTCGCTTGGAGAAAACCATCAAGTTCCTTCATCATCGGGGGGCTGACCTATGATTCAATCTTTAGGACTTGTGATGGGTCGTTGCGACTGACCGTGATATCGATTGTCAGCTCAACCGGTTCAGCCTTGGTCTCTATGGGCTCCTTTTTATAATCTCTCAGATTTATATCTCTTTAGAACCGACTATGACGCCCAAGCCAAGGCTCAAACGCTAGTTGTCAATCTTCAGTAGCTTCGATGCAGACAGTATTGTCCACACCCTTACTTTTTTCTTTGCGTTGAGCTTCCTTCAACTCAGCTACATAACGGGCACGTACAGTTGCTTGGTCGCCATGAACAACTCCTACACCATTATCCATTGTAAACTTCAAAGTCAAGCACCATAGGGCGAGAGCTGCCTGGAATTCAGCTACGGCTGGTCGACCTAGAAAAACATTATATGGAGAGTCGACGTCCAAAACAATAAACGGCAAGATCCACACTCTCCTTCATTCACCTTCGTTCGCCTTCTCCCAACTTAACAGGTAATTCCACGTAACCAACAACTTCGGTTGTAACATCGTTAAAATCATGTATACGAGCTTTAGACGGTTTTAAAACTTTTGCTTCCATCCTCATTTGATCATAAGCTTTTTGAAGATTATATTCACCGAACTTCCACAATCAATCAAAGTCCTTCTCACCAAAGTAGGACCAATCATGGCTGAAATAACCACTGGGTCAATTGTCGAAGCCTCCACCTTATCTGCCTCTGTTCCTAAACACAATATCATCCGTCATTGTACGTTGGTGTTTTGTCGGAGCTCCATCTTCCGTATTGGAACAACATTCAAAGTCCATATGCCTAATCGCACTAGCATAACGCTCAATCTCTTATCAACTCTTATCTGCCGGATGTGGTCCCCCGACTATTGTATTTATCACTAGATTTCTACCAATCCGCGTAGGCTCCTCAGCCCTATGCGGAGCTTGTCCTCGATTGGGGCTTGATGTTTCCTGCTCGCCATCCTACGGGGATTTCAAAAACTATTGTAAATTCCTTTCTTGAATCAGCTTTTCTATAACATCCTGGAGATGCCTACATTCATTTGTATTGTGCCATAGCACTTATGAAACTGACAATATTTCCCGGTCTATTTCTGCTTCTTCGTTGATTCTTTTGGAGGCGGCTTCCTGTACTGCATGGTATTGCAAGTATACAGATAGATATTCTCCAGGGACGTATTCAACAGCATGTAATTATCATACATTGGAATCTTAGGCTTCAACCTTCCAGAATTCCTCTTTCGTTCTCGATTCCTATCTCTGCCTCTCTTTTGCTGATTTGGGTTATTCTGACCATTCACTTGGGATTTCCCAGAACTATCATTAGACTGTTTTATTGCAATGTCACTCTGCACTCCTTCTCCACTCGGTTCGGCAACATTCTTTTTTCTGGAGGACCTAGCTTCTTCCTTCCTCAAACATTGTGCCGCCTTTGTGTAAAAGTGCTCCAACATTGCGGGTAGCTTACCGGCTAATCAATCACCAAATTTAGACTTTAGATCAATCCCTCTTGTCATGGCCATGAGTATCGCATGATCATTCAGATTACTAACCTCCATAATAGTTGTATAAAATCTCTCCAAATAATTTATCAACAACTCTCCTGGAGCCTGAATCACGCTGGAAAGGGACATCAAGTCTTTAGGACGAGTCGCGTGCATCCGGAATTGCTCCACAAACTTGGTTGCCAAATCATCGAATCTAGAAATTGATTGCGGGGCTAGTCTCATGAACCACATCGTCGGTATTCCGGAAAGAGTTATGGGAAAACATATGCACTTTTGGTTGCATCATTAGCTCGCGTAGAATCTATCAACCATTCGTATCTCATGGTATGCTTCCTGGGGTCGGCTTTTACCTCGTAGGCTGGCATTGATGGCATGTTGAACCTCCTTGGGTATTCTGCATGTAGAACATTATCAATGAATAGGATATGGCTTCTTGAAATTCCCAATCATCATTAGTCAAGTCTTGGTTCTCTCTCACCAACTGTCTGACCATTGCCGATAAGTCCAGCATTTAGATGGTTGGTGCAAAGTGGTGGTCGTGCTCCACATCACGTAAAAGGTCCAGTCGATGTCTGCGGGCTGTTTCACACCTTCTTGGTTCACCATCTTCCCGACGCGCATTATGTACATTCATTCCATCATCATTCTGGGGAGCTAACTGGTCAACATTCAATCGAACTCCACATCCAAACCTTCAGATATAGTTCCAGCATGATTCCCCAAGTGTATGTGGGGAATCCTTCCTCTAGAGGAGGGATCAGTACTGATCCCTAAGGAGGGATCGACACCAAGGTCTGCCAGGCGACAATCTGAAGTTTCTATGCGATTTTCTTTAATCCTACAACGCCTATTCCTATGATATTTATCCGATGAGCTAGAACTTTCCGATGTTGAGTAAGGAGTGAGATTCCTCCTAGCTTTCCAACACTGCTGCTGAGTAATTTGGTTCATCAAGTTGATATTAGTCTGAATTTGCTAATTTAGTTGTTGATGGCATTCCATCAACTCTCTCATTAAATTATGAAATTCAGCTTTACTAATAGAATAAGAGGGATTATGAACTTTAACCGGATCAACATTCACAATTGTTGGTTGATTGCTTGGGTCTCCTTGTTGAATGCTAGCAGTCTCATTTCCTTCCACGTTCTGAGAAGTAGATTTAGTATGTCACACCATTATCAATCTCATTGCTTATATTTTTGCAAATCCGAGTA
Source organism: Allium fistulosum (assembly GCA_030737815.1). NCBI lineage: Eukaryota > Viridiplantae > Streptophyta > Magnoliopsida > Asparagales > Amaryllidaceae > Allium > Allium fistulosum. The sequence continues at coordinate 1,181,657,983 of CM060904.1, read as the reverse complement.
GTATAAGCAACTTTATGAAGATAACTACGGATCTCCTTTGGGAGAATTATCCAATTCAGTAGCAACAAAGGGATCCTAAGAAGCTGAGATCAAGGTTCTTAGTGAAAGCACCAAAATGTTTGCAACCAAATTGGCCACAAACACCCAAGAATAGATTTTTGTAGAGAAATAAGTGAAGAAATAAAATTAAAATGAGGAAAAGACTAAACTAAGAAAAAATAAAAAGCAATAATAAAAAACACGGAGATTTATAGTGGTTCGGCGTTGTATACCTACGTCCACTTTGAAGATTATCTTTATAGATCACTTCTAAATCTGATTACAACAATTGATAATAGAGAACACTTGATTACAATAATGTCTAGAGTAATAAGCAACGAAAAGATCCTCAAAATGACCCATTAGGCCAGTATTTATAGGTGAAGACGACCACCGATCTCTCTGAAACTTCAGATGATGGACCTTCTAATCCACATGGGCCCACCAGATGGGTCGCTAGGCCCAACTTCTAATGAGGAGGGATCGATACCGATCCCGTCATTGGTTGATTTTTAGGCAGGGATCCCTCTGGTGGCTTCTGCATGCTTAAATATGTTGGCCTTTCAATTCTCATGTCATTTGCACCACAAGAGCTCAAGTTATTGATTAACCATTGACTTGATATGATTTGTTCACTACTGACTGCCGAACCCTCTACAGAGATAAATGCCAATCCCTCAAGGTTTTCCCATGTGATGTGTGATCCCCAGGGTAGGTTCCCTAGGGTCCATAGACCTTTCTTTCCAAATTTCATTTGCTTTGGACTTATAGATCTCGAGATAATGATCATTGAATGCAAGAATACCCTTGGACTTTAATGTATGTTGAACCCTATTCAATGAAGTTTGTCGATCCATCCCTTGGTGAAACATGCCGATCAATATTTTCCAATGAAGCATGGTGACCCATCTCTTCCAATAAAGCATAACGATCCCTTTAAATTGAACATGTCGATCCCTCTTTTATGGGCCGAAGTATGTCGATCCCTTTTAAGGAGCCAATCCATACTGATCCCTTCATTACTGAGCTATATTCCATACTTTGAGCATTCTACGTTGTACATCAATTGAATCCATTCAATTCTATCTTCATATGACCATCTGTAATTAACTTTTGAGTCCCATAATCATCATTCTAGAGCCATCAGCCTTAATGGCAGTCAGATCTAACTCATACAGCTAGTTCAATATAGCGGGCTAGAATGCCGGGTGACACTGGTAAATATACGAGATTTAATTTCCATATACAATTTGTTACTCTTTTGAGCTTTGTTACCTTTTGTCGAAAATGACTAAACCCAAATTGCGAGAGGAAGCCAAGCTATTTGGGTTTGCTCCCATTAAGATAGTTCCACATCTCATCTAGGTTGGATTCGGTTGTGCACTTAGATATGGAAATATTCGGATTCTCGGTAAGGGTTGGTAGGGTCCGTCTTGGTATTTTCCGAGAAGTGTCATAGAGTAAACGAGCTTCTCAGAATTATATTACTGGAGGTATACTTCATGGGGGTGCACCTTCCTAGTCATTTGTTAGAAATTTTCCTTTCCTTATTTGATTCGAACCTTTGAATCTGTTTTCTTTAATTCAATAGAAAGAGTCAGCCACTCTTTATGTTGTTTAATTATTGGTTTTGTTCATTTTATCAAGTTTGGACTGTTATCTTTTTTATCCATTCTGTCCAGTTTGGATTTTGCTCGGATTATTTTCATTCTTTCAAGTCTATTTTTAATACTATTTATGCCCATTCTTATTTGGATTTGTTTCCTATTGTTTATCTTTACTCTTTCCTATATGGATATTATTCTTCTAAGGTAAAAACCAATTCCGCGTTAGTGGCGTGGTCTTACCGAACTTTTATATGTTCCCCATTATTTCAATTTTCTCACACTGGTATTTCCAAACTGATTTGGGCGTTATTTTATTATAATGCTCGGGTCAGACCGAGTATTTTCCCAGGTTGGCTTTGGTGTTATAGAGATCTTGGAGAGGAGCTGGAGGTTCACCTATCGTAGTGTTTTATCTTCCACTGTATTATATAATATCCATATCAGTAATTGTAAGGTTAGGAATTTATAACCGACCTGTTGATAAGGTTTGTTTTTAACTCTGATGTACTCTGTATTTTGGAGTGATAGTTTTTATTGTACTAGTTATATTATATATTGTCGATTCCGCTGTTAGATTCTATTTTCCTGTTCTCTGTTCTATTCTTTTTATTTTACCCTAACAATCTGCCCTTCAAACGATTGGATGTTCGACATTTGAATATAGTAGCCTTATTCGGTGTCGACTTTTGATGGTCGAAAAGATGGGTCGTTAAAGAAATTTTTTAATGAGCTCTCCAAAATATATAAGAAACTTGTTGAAAGCGCATCGAAGTTAAGATTCTTCAAAGAAAAAGAAATTGCCCCTCGGATGAAGAAAGCCCATTATCATCGGGAAATACCCTTGAAGGAGAATTCCAAACTAATGACTCTCTATTAGAAGCTAATTGATGAGAGAAATGCCCTGGTGGACATTCCATCGTAGTTGCTTAGACAAGTATTGGTCCATCCCCACCCCGGGATGTGTTGGAACCATCCCAGAGTGGTAACCATCCCACTTTCTTCTAGCCCTCTTTCCCTTAAAAAACTCAAGTACAATAAGAAGAAATTTATTTCTAAAACGTATAAGAAATTAATTTTGTAAGAACCTTAATGATTATTCAATAGTGATATGCTTCCTGTATTACTTATAGTTTTCATCGTTTTTGTTTTCTTACCTTTAGTTTAATTTTAATGCATTGTACAGAATAAAGATCTCTCCAGCAGTCCGATCTCTAAGAATTTCTTGAATGAATTTGTCAAGCTAAGAAAAGACTTTAAGGAAAAGTCTTCGCTTAAAATATCACAGTTGGCAAGACATTGCTTCCTTGAAGTTTTACAAGAAGTCTACATGTGTTACCCTCATTTTTGCTTTGATTTCTAGGTGATGAAAAGGATAAGTTGCTGAATGAAATCCGATCTTATCACACTAAAATAATATGCGATCTGATAGTCCTCCAACTAGGGAATGGAATTATCGTCGGTTCCCTCCTGTTTATAACTCGAAATGAATTAAAGCCTCCTTCGATTCTATACTTACATTGGTTACTAAGTCATTTGAAAAGGCCAAAACCGCAGTCTCGAAACTTTGAATGCTAATTAAATGTCATTGAAAATAGAATTCTGATGTAACCTTAATTTTTGTGTTACTTATTAACTTTGCTTATTATCAATAAAAAAGTTTGTTTTTCATATATTAATTCTTGTCTCCCTTATTCTTAATAAGAGACTCAATTAGTACATACATCTAATTCTCTAGATGCTTCGAAATCATTGATATTAAAGATAGGTTGCTCGCTTATGTAGAAGAAAAATGATCATCCCAAGATGACTCAACTTTGTGATTCCCAAACAATCCTATAGTAAATGAGTGGCATAGGAACTACTTTATATTGAAATCAGCATTTAGAACTTAAAAGGAAATGACTGTTCACATTGAGGAGCAGCTTAAAGAAAAGGGGAAAGAGCTTCAAACGTTAAAAGAGAAAATTAACTCAATACATGAGTCCGGTCCTTCCATAGAAGCTAACGCAGAGATAGCTAAATTACATCAAAGAATAATGATCTTGAAGTAGACTTAACAAAGTGTCAAGTTCATTGTCAATCATTAGAGCTCATTGCAACTGAGGGAAAAGCCGGCCTTCCTATTCCTAATCCTGGAAGAATTATTATATCTCATTCTTCAACGAGCCAAGAATTACCTACTTTACTAATCCAGCCTCCAGGCTTATTCAGTGAAACAATCTCGACATGGAGCAAAAAAGTCAAATTTGAGGTCATACAATAGTTTGGTTGGAAATTAGATGAGAAAGTATCTCAATGTATAAGCGAATGCAAGAGAAAAGTTCAAAAGTTCGAGTAGAGAGACATACTTTCAAACAAAAGATGGAAGCGTTGAATAACACAGCCAAAACATTACATGGAGCCAATAAGACTCTCCCACATGCTTTAATATTCAGACTGCTTTGATTGATGATGCAAATACTGTTCGAGAAAAGGAAAATAAATTAAAAGAACTCTTGGATGCTACTATTCGCTATGTTGTTGATCTCACAATTATTTAGGATTTATAGGAGACTGCACAAAACCATGAACTTTTGTGATGATTTGCTTTAAACTAGCTTTCCTTTTCAATAGATTTTGTACATGCCACTTTGCACATTATGTATTAGATTTTAAGTAAATTTACAGTTGAATAAATGTTACCTCGAATGTAGGGTATATAATCGTGAATTGAATTCCGATTTTGATCTAAAATTGCTTGATGATTAGTATTTTACTTTTCCATATTTGAGCTTTCTGATGTGTAGATTTACTCTCCGCTTGCTTTGAAAATTAAGAATCTTACCGATTGAGCTCGATTGAAATATCGGGTAACTTGCTTTAGTAACGAAGATTCCCATTAAATGAATTTGAGTTGAAAAATGACTTAAAGAAGCCCTAAGACTTAATTTGGAAATTGAAGAAGACTAGAAACCCAAATTCGGTAATAATAATAGTAGACCAAAAATGAATATCTAAAAGAAGACCAGAAATCCATATTTGGCAATAATAGAAGACCATAAATCCATATCTGAAAGAAGACCAGAAATCCATATTTAGCAATAGAAGTTGAAGACCAGTAATCCATATATGAAAGAAGATAGGAAATCCATATTCGGCAATAATAATTGAAAACCAGAAATCTTTATCTGCTAATAATAATTGAAGACCAAAAAACTTTATCTGGGAATAGGACATTGCATTTGGTTGGGAGCATATTAGCTTATATCTAATAGAACTTCCTCTAGAAGATAGATTAATAGGAAGCACTACCTTGCTCAGATCTTGATAGGTTGGGAGGACTACTTAGTTCTAATTTTTATAGCTTTGTTTGCACCATCTCAAGTGATGATCTTTACTTAGATCGGAACCCATTTCATAGATAAAGGCTTAAGTATCTTGTTGGGTGCGTTTGGTTAGCTATTTTAAGCAAAATCAAAGACTTACCTTGCCCCACTCTAGGAGGTGCTTCAGTGATGCCTTTAATGATGGCACTAAAGGCTTAATTCAGGGCTTTAATGAGGTCTTTGATGACGGCACTAAAGGCTTACTCCATCCTCCCTCTAGGATGCACTTCAACCAGGCCATGTAGGCGGGGGTTGAAGGTTTTCTTGGTGCTTAAGTGAGGCCTTTGATGATGGCACCAAAGGCTTATTCTCATATCCCTCTAAAAGGTGCTCCATTGAGCCCTTTGATGATGGCACTAAAGGCTTAGGGTCTTTAATGACCAGGGACCTCTTGCGGTCATGAGCATTTGGTGGATGGGGCCTTGATGGCTAGGTCCTCTTGCACTCTTGAGCCTTTGATGGTTGGGGCCTTGATGGCCAAGGACCTCTTGCGGTCATGAGCATTTGATGGCTGGGGCCTTTGATGGCTAGGGACCTTTTGCGGTCATGAGCTGTTGATGGTTGGAGCCTTTGATGGTCAGAGACCTCGTGTAGTTATGAATCTTTGATGGGTACGTAGATACAATTATTTTATTCAGAAAACCTTTATTGATTATTGACTTAACCTCTTTGTAAAAACTGGTTGAGTTTTCCTTGCCTTAGAAAATTGATGATCATTACTTCTAAACTCTGACATTTATTGGTATCATGACCATTTGTGAGATGATAAACACAATACGATCTTTCTTGATCTCTTTCAAACTTGGGTCTCCTTTTTTTTGAAGGCCAATAATTAAGCTCGTCCTTAGTCTAGAAATGGATTTTTTTAAGAGAAATGGTGAGAATGCAATGTTTTAGAATTCATGATTTGGAAGCTAGCCCTTTTAACTAATGCTTAACCCTTTTTCTGCTTGCTATATGTATCTTACCTTCTACGATTAGTGTCCACTTTGATGTCCTTTGAACTTCACTCGAGGATATGGATGACTCATGATCCTATGCCATTTCTGAGTGAACGTGTCAAAACTACTTGTTATCCTTTCTCAAATATATTCTCTTGACTTGGAATTGGATGGCCGTCCTTATCTTTAAGATCAAGTTATCCTTCTTCGAACTCTCTCTTCCAAAGGCAAAAAATGGAGTAGGGCCTATATGAAATGGATTTATGCTCCAATTGTCCGTATCATAAAGGGTTGCATGCTTCTTCTCATTTATAATTTGCAAGGCTGTTAATCTCAAGACTTGTTCATGAAGTTGAAGGTCACTAGTAACTTGATAGGTAGACCTAATAATTCATGGTTCAGAAGATCCATGTTCATACATCTTAAAACGACTAAATGGCATGGTGTTAAGGATAAAGGTTGGTTATCTTTGAGTGGGATATGCTTAGGTAGGAAAGTACTTTATGCCCTAAATATACAGGCTAGGGAAATTTCACTTGAGATATTAACAAAGTCGGATGTTCGAGCCCACCTTATAGAACCAAAATATTAACGAATAAATTCGCTAACCCCAAAAGTGATTTGGAAAAAGAGCTAATCAATGGGTGGCCTTGTTGAGGCTTATCGAAGTCATCGAGCTGAAGAATGTTTCCATAGTTTCTCTTTGTCGTTCCATCGAGGCCGTAATCATATGAAACATGGTGTACGGTCGAAGTCGATAAGTTAGTCGATATGCAAGTTAAGGTCGAACTAAATATGCTATACAAGTTTAAGGTCGAAGTCAAATATGTTATGCAAGTCACAAGTCCAAATAGTTCAAATAGTCAATATGTGAAGTCAAAAGATTATTCAAGCCACAAGTTCAAAAAAATTCAATATCCTATGCTATGCACTTGTTTAATTTCCAAATCCTTATGTGTACAAGGTTTGAATAGTACAATAGGCACTCAAAATCCCCAAATCAATTTTGGGTTACAAAATTAAAAAGTAAGAAATGAGATAAGGGAATTTGACCCCTTCCATGAAGGCCCTATGTCCATATTTTTAGGGTTCGGAAAGTGGCAAGCTTCGACAATCATTACCTTTGACGTTATCAACATCGTTGAACATGAAGGTTGACACTGCGTTAACTTCAACATTTTGTAGCATCATTGAGCATCAAGGCCTATATTCTTTTGTTCATATAGCTTGACTTTGATGTTGGTGGCTTCTATTATGTTGATCGACTCTCATTGTAATCATGATGTAGTAGCATTGATGAAAGACGACGTTCATCGGAGGTTGCTTCAATGAATCTTATTGGTATTGATAATTCTCGACACCGACAATGGTTGTCGGCAACGCTGACTTCATACCCGTGATCTTCTCGATTGATGGTTGGCGGCATTACCCACTATTTAAGAGCTACATGGGCATAGAACAGTGTTTTGACATAGTAATTTGCTTTAACGTAATGACGACATCGATAATCCTCGACATCAATACACAACAGCCAATGAAATGGGGCATGGACAACACCTGTTATTGACGATGAAAATCAACAACATCGCGCATGTAGATGTATGGTGTAACGACTCGTAATTTGATCACTTAAATTAAGGATATTTAATTTATTTTAAATATTCAAATGTAGATTACCTTTAATAAATAATCAATTCTTAAGTGATAAATGATAATATGAACTTATTTTGGAAAAATGTTCAAAAAATGTTTCCTTTGGAAAGATATATCAATAAAATAACCGAAAACCGTTTTATCGATAAACAGCTCTATAATCGTAAAACGTCATGCACGGAGCTGGATATATACACTTATTTTTATAATTGAACAAGAATATGAGATAAAATTATTTATTTTATTTTTGGAAAAAAGCTATTTATGACATCATCAGTGATGCCCTTATATTTAAATATTGATTTACGAATTTAAAATGAGATTTAATGATTTAATAATTATTATAATTATTCAAATAATTGTCTTTGAATGATAATAATTCATTTTAAATAGTTATAAAGTGATAATAAATAATTTATAATAGTTTATAAAGTTATATAATCGGTTTGAAAATATAAGGAAAATTGATATTGCTTTATCGGTATAATAGCAATTTTTGTAAATAATTGTTAATATTGATTTATATGATTTTATAATTCAAATGAGACCATATTAATTAATTAAAAATGATTAGAAATTTATTTTCAAATTTTATTTACAAAAATATGCAATTTAAATTGTAAGTGAAAATGTGACCGTTAATCGGTTTTACGATTTTCAACGGTTTAACAAACAGAAGTTGTTCGAAAGTTGTTGCAAACCTTGTTTATATGTCATGTACACATATATAACATACATATGCACACATAAACACATATACAAATACAATATACATATACATTTATATATAAACATATAAGAAAAAAATCTGAGATATTTTAGAAAACTTATCTCTTAAGCTTCCTTAAGTCAACTATCTTACCTACTAATGGCATGCGCATGGCATGGAAGTGAATGAAGTGATGGAGGCACATGGGGAGGTAGGGCTAACGTGTAAAATGATGTGATAGGAGAGGTGTAGGAAAGGGGTAGAAATGTAATTACAAAATTAGATATTTTTACACAAACTTTTCCTATAATACCCACCCCATTTTCTCACAAATTCACACATTCGTTCTCTTCTCCTTTCTAAAGCTTGAGATGAAGTAGGAGGGTTAAAAATGGTGGAAGTGCTTAACCACTAATCCACTAATTACTCTCTATCTTTTTCAAGATCTAATCAAATACTCTTCTCTTCTTCTCACTCCTTTATTCTCTTATTTATGGCCTTAGGCCGTGAGTTTTGGAGGGTGAAGGAGGGCTTTGGCCGTGGAGTCTAGGAAGGAAGGGGTGGTGATGACATGTGGTAAGGAGGCTCTGGTCAAGAGCAAAGTGGAATGTTGGTGATGGACGAGCACTCCGAGCACTTGGAAAAGGTGGAGGAGTTGTTTAGGTGATGGTATTTATGAAGTGTCGTTTGTTTGAATGTTGGTAGGAAGTTTTGATTTGGGAAATGGCGAGTACTCAATCTTATTTTTATTTAATGTCCCTCTAGGTACTTGTTGCCATATTGTATGGAAGGAAAGGTATGGAGGTGTTTAACGACAAAATTTCTATCGAATTAGAAAACCGTCGATAAATTTCGAATTAAATTAACCGCAAGCACACGACATACAATTTTAGTACGTGGTGAGTACAGGTCGATCCACAGGGAATTGTTAGATTTAAAAATCAATTCAATCAAATTAGACCAAAGTGATAGGAAATTGTTAACTACAAGCAAAATGAAGGTAAAACTAGAATTCAAATGAGATTTAAAAACTATGAGATAAGAGAACACATTAGAGGCAAATCCACTCTCATATTTTTTTAAATCAACAAACAAATAATTTATGATCTCTAGTTATGATATTAAGTGAAATAATTGTTGCATTGATCATAAGTATGGTTTATTTATGTTATTAATAACATAACTTAAACCATCAAACTATAATACAACAATTATACCACTTATAAATTCTCATGAAAATGAAGCCAAAGCAAAAGCTATTTTAAGTATGGTCTATTTACTATTGTAATTAGTAAGATAGATCATCAAATTTTGTTTTTACTTTCTTTTGAAAATCAAAAATCAATTAGAAAATGATGATGTAAATTGTGTTTATGTTGAATAAGAATATCTCATTTGCAAAAGCAACATAAGCTATCAAACCCACTTGTATAAACTTACATCAAAATCTACTCTCATGAAGCACAAAAAAAAGAGATCATAAACCATAGAAATGTTGAAATTAAATAAAGTTAGAGAGCTTCATTACTCCTAAATTGAAGGGGTTTAGCTACTCATTTGTGTTCTCATATCAACACATGTAAATTTCAACATTAAAAGCAAAAGAAATAGAAACTAAACAAAAGAGGAAAATGAGATTGACTATTAAGCTACTTGCATAAAAGAAATAAAACAGAACTACACTACTTGCATGAATGTAAATCTAATCTACTAACAAAGAAAAGAAGAGAGCATAGAAGTAGAAATGAACATAAAAGTAAATAGAAGCATGTTGAAAAGAAAAGAAAAGAAGAAGAGGCTAGGAAGCCATTTTTAGTTCATGAAACATTGACATTAAAAATTGCTTTCTTAATTTCCTAGCTAATGAAAGAGGGTAGAAGATATTTACATGTACATAAGAGGGCTATTTATACATGCATAAAACCCTAATTCAATTTTTACGGTGCTTTCCAAAATGCCCTTTAGGAAGTGTGGCCACCAAGTAACCATTAGCCACTAATTAATCCATCATTAAAAGTGCATAAAGCTTTAACCTCCACTTAGTTGTCCATTAGCTTCTAATTGTAGATTTAGGTAAGTGGGTGGGGTCCTCCATGATCATGAGCTTGAATTATTTCCTCTTCATTCTTTTGTATTCCCTTGTGCATGCATATATCATCATGAAGCCCACTTCCATATGCATCAAAATTTCCTATAAAAATCATAAAAAACGTCCAAGTAAAAATTCTCAAATTGACACATGCACAAAAATGACCATTTTGCCCCTGAATGAAGATGAATATATGATGATTTGAAAATAATTGAATTTTGGTTTTAAACATGTTAAAATGCTCAAATATGACTTTTATTTAAATAAAAATAGATAAAATATGGATGTAAATATATGCACATTTACGTGCACATCAGGAGGTTGGCGGAGATCGTGTGAAGCCACTAAGTAATACTCTTGTCCATGGTAGTGTAACAGTATAGTTCGGAGGCAAACAAAGATTGTGCAAAGCCACTAGTGTGAGCTAGGATTGTTATACATGGATTATCAATAGTTCCCTATCATGTTAGAAATCCGATTTCAATACGTTGCCTTTACGGTTTTGATGTAAAACCTACTTTTAAAATGTAGCTAGTAAGCCGTCAAATTTAATCGATGTAACAATTTTGGTTTATTGATAGACTGTTTTAAAAGTGTTTTCAAAAGAATGTCATTAGAAATAATATCAAATTATTTTGATATAAAAGTGTTTGGTTATCATAAGGTAAAAACCCATCCATATTTATGTGTGGGCGTTGTCTTATGAAATACCCTTCTATTCAAAGGTTTTGATTGACATCAGCATGATCTATACATTAAAAAAAATTCGAGTATCTTACGCTGGTTTATCAAGCCTGATCTGGGTATTTTTAATACTTGGGTCAGATCCGAGTAGTTCCAGGTTTAGTTGAAGACACTTGGAGTTTCCAAAGGAGAGTTGGAGATCTTCATCTACGTATGAACATATTCTATTATCCGCTACATCTATTGCATTTATTTATATTTTCAACATTTGTAAGGACAGAGGTTTTATAACTATCCAGGCTGAATTTAGGTTAGACTCTGATATTGTATTCAAAATTTTCCACTGTAAAGATTATTGTTGAAATAATATATGTTATTCCATTCGTGTGAGATTCTATTATATCTTTATTTTCATTTTCGCTTAACAATCGGGATTTCTGGCACTTGGATCTGCAGCATGTGAATACCGAGGATGTATTAGTATCGATTTTCGACGGTCGAAAATCCCAGTTTATTACATTGGTATCAGAGATTAGGTTGAGCGAACACCTAGGCTTTGGTGGGGTAAAACTCATTAGACCGGGTTAGTAATACCCTAAAATGAGTGACTCATTAGAGATGGGTTAGTAACACCCTAGAATGTGTTTGAGAGTATTTTATACATGAGCGTGTATTTTTTATTTTGATATAAAAATGTATTGTGTTGATTTACATATTGAGTGGTTTATATATTCTGGTCGATGCGCCTGATCACTGTTATCGATAGGGATTTATAAACACTAAAACAAGACAAATCGACACACTGTTTTAAAAGGATTATATTTTAAGTATATAGGATTATCTTTTGAAAGATATAGATATACATATGTGTTAGTTTATGGTTCATGGAATGATAATATTCAGTTATTATCATTTTCTGATGGAACGAACAACTTGTGAATTAAGTTTCACGATAGACTATAAGGTGTTTGATAATAATATGGGATTAAGGCTAATGAATTTGTATAAAATAATAAAATAAGCCTATAGTATAAAAATGTATTTTACACAAATAAAATAATTTTGTAAAAGACGGATATAGAATATATGTAATATAAATCTTGAGAAACTAAATTTTGAGTATTTTGGAAAAGAACTGTGAAATTTTAAAAGGAAGTAAGTTAATATAAGGAGATTTTATGAAAGGGATTTATAAAATGGGTTTTTATAAGCAAAATAATCTCTAATGGATTTTTGACAAGAAATTTCAAATAAGAAATTTGAAAAGTAAAAAAGTCTCAAATGATAACTAGTTTAAGTGGCTCGAAAATAACTAAAAATTGGCAAGAGATATGTTCGGATGGTAAACACTTCTCTTAAGTATTACCCCTCCTTGTTAAGGGGATATATGATACTATATGTAGTGCCCAGTTCCTTGGTATTATTTTGGAGTTACTCGATCTATATAATTTTCCTTAAGTTAAAAGGATAATTTTGAATTATTATTTGATAGGTTAATATCAAGGTTGGTTAAAAAAGAATATATTATAATGAGAGAAGTTGATTGTAATTTTGGAAAATAAAAGGTAAATTATCTTTTAAATTGAAATGATTCCTTTAGGATGAAATATTTTCCTTTAAGAAAAATAATTGGAAATAAATAATTTGAGTGATTATATATAAAGAAGCATTTTTAAAAGATAAAAGTTTTATGAAAAGTTTTCATAAAGAATTTTGAATAAGTACATATTAGGTACATAGATCATTTCGTCACATGGTTTTGATCTAAGATTCGAGTACGGAATTTTGAGGTGTTTACACCAGTTTGAAAGAGGATTTATCACTCGATTCTTGACGACGAAAATTGATGACGGTTTATGGTTGGCTACTTAAGTTTTCTATCATAGTTGAGGGATATGTAAGGGAAACGAAGTTTTCTGATCATGAAGCCTGCTCAAAGTCTGTACTAGAGGATCGAGGGATAAATACTAGTTTGGAAATAAAATTATGGATCCAAATAGTAGATCAAATCAGATATTACGTATGGATGATCTATAAACATCGTACAGGTGTAAGTTTAAAAAAAAATTTGGGCAAATACCTTCGGGTTTTGCGTTGTAATTTTGAGGACGAAATTCTTTTGAGGGGGGAAGTATGTAACGACCCGTAATTTGATCACTTAAATTAAGTATATTTAAATTATTTTAAATATTCAAATGTAGATTACTTTTCATAAATAATCAAGTTTTAAGTGATAAATAATAATATGAACTTATTTTGGAAAAATGTTTACAAAAATATTTCCATTAGAAGGATATATCGATAAAATAACCAAAAACCATTTTATCGATAATCAGCTCTATAATCATAAAACGTCACGCACAGAGCTAGATACATACACTTATCTTTAAAATTGAACAAGAATATGAAATAAAATTATTTATTTTATTTTTGGGAAAAATAAAGGTATTTATGACATCATCGGAGGTGCTCTTATATTTAAATATTGATTTAAGAATTTAAATCAAGATTTAATGATTTAATAATTTTTATAATTATTCAAATAATTTTTTTAAACAATAACAATTCATTTTGAATAGTTATAAAGTGATAATAAATAATTTATAATAGTTTTATAAAGATACATATCGATTTGAAAATATAAGGAAAATTGATATCCTTTATCGGTATAATAACACTTTTTGTAAATAATTGTTAATATTGATTTATATGAATTTATAATTCAAATGAGGTCATTTTTATTAATTAAAAATGATTAGAAATTTATTTTCAAATTTTGTTTGCATAAATATATAATTTAAATTATAAGTGAAAATGTGACCAGTAATCAGTTTCACGATTTTTAATGGTTTAACAAACATAAGTTGTTCAAAACTTGTAGCAACCTTGTTAATATGTCATACACACATATATAACATACATATGCACATATGAACACATATACGCATACAAATATCCATATACACTTATGTACAGACATATATAAGAAAAAAATCTAAGATATTTAGAAAACTTAACTCTTAAGCTTCCTTAGGTCAACTATCTTACTCACCAAGGACATGCACTTGGCATGGAAGTGAATGAAGTGATGGAAGCACATGGGGAGGAGGGGCTAACGTGTAGAATGATGGGATGGGAGGGGTGTGGGCAAGGGGTAGAAATGTAATTACACTTTTAGATATTTTTACACAAAATTTTCCTACAAATACCCCATTCTCTCACAAATTCACATATCCATTCTCTTCTCCTTTCTAAAACTTGAGATGAAGTAGGAGGGTTAAAAATGGTGGAAGTGCTTAAGCACTAATCCACTGATTACTCTCTAACTTTTTCAAAAGCTAATCAAATCTTCTTCTCACTCCTTTCTTCTCTTATTAATGGCCTGATGTGCACGTAAATGTGCATATTTTTACCACCATATTTATTCTAATTAATTTAAATAAATGATCATATTGGGTATTTTAACTTGTTTTAACCAAAATCCATATTAATTCCAAATTGTTACATATTCATCTTCATCCAAGGGCAAAATAGTCATTTTTGTGCATAAATTAACTGGAGAAAATTTAATTGGAAATTTCTATATTATTTTGTAGGAATTTAAACTCAATTACAAGTGGTTTCATGAAGGAATATGCATGCACAAAGAAGATATAAAAGAATGAAGATGGAAATAATTCAAAGTGAAGAACATGGAGGACCCCACCTACCCACCTACCTTAATGTACACATTAGAGGCTAATGCACATGCTTATGGAATTAATGGCTTCATGTACACTTAAATGATGATTAATGGATGCTAATGGTTACTTGGCCACCACACTTCCTAAGGGGTAGTTTGGGCATTCCCCAAATTATGGATTAGAGTTTCATGCTTGTATAAATAACTCATTATGTTCATGTAACCCTCTCTCTCCTTTAGTCTCTCTTAGTTAGTTTTAGATCAAATAAAAGAAAGCTCTCTTCTCTTTTCCATGGCTATTTAGCCATTTTTATTTTCATGTAACTTCCATTTTTTATGCAATGTTAATTAGTGCTCTCTTTCTTTTACATGCTTCTTTTGTTTATTTACTTTCATGTTAGTAGTGTAGATTTAATTTTCATGCAAGTAGAATAGTTTTTCTTTACTTTGCTTTCTTTTTCCTTTTCTTTTTCTTTCATGTTGCATGCTACATTTGTTCATATGATAACAAATATGAGAGGCTAAACCCCTTCAATTTAGGGGTAATGAAGCTCTCTAATTATGTAGCTTCAACTATTTGTTAATTCATGCTCTCTTTTTGTGCTTAATGAAGAATGATTGAAGTGGTTTAATTGTTGTTTTTGCCTTGAATTTGATAGTCTATATTGTTGACACCAAATGGGCTATGCTTAAACAATCACTAACACTAATAGCCTCTTCATCAAAATATGATTTGAAATTAAAATTTGATGGTCTATATTTCTAATCAATAGTTAATAGACCATACTTAAAATAGATTTCATTTTCATTGTCAAATTTCATAAAAGTTAGTAAGTGGTTTAAGGGGTGTGTTATAGTTTGATGGCTTATGTTGGCTAATCAATAACACAAATATGCCATACTTATGATAAACACATCAATTAAAGCACTAATGACCAAAAAAGAGAGATTATGATTTCATATGTGTTGAACTACATGATCTAGAGAGTGGATTTATTCTCTAAATTGTCATTTAACTCTTATATTTGCATTTCTTTTCTTTTAGTTAGTTAATTCTCTAATTCTCTAGCTTAACTTTCACTCGACTTTGGTTTAATCTGATTGAATAGAATTTTTAAAATCATCAATTCCCTGCGGATCGACCCGTATTCGCCACGTGCTACATTCGTACACCGTGCGCTTGCGGTTATTTTATTTCTAAATTCGTTCGACGGTTTTCTAAACCGATAGAATTTTCGTCGACGAACAAGTTTTTGGCGCCGTTGCCGGGGATTTGTCTTTGATTTTGATTTTCTATTCTTCGAATTATTTTTCTTTGATTTTTGTGTGTTTTAATTTTGTGTGCATTGCATTTAAAAAAAATTGTGTGTTTGTGTTTGCTTTGTGTTAGCATTTGATTTTTCTTTTTTTAGCTTGCATTGCATTTGCATATAAAAGAAAAAAAATACACAAAATCATTCAAAAGGAAAAAAAATCTTTTATTCCACTCTTTTTTCTTCTTTTTACAATTTTCTTTTTTCTAGACTTTACATTGCATTTACATTTTACAATTTAAAAAAAAAACTTTCTCTGCTCTCTGCCTCTCTCTGCCTGTTCCATATTCATCTGTGCACTGTGCACATATAAACTCCAATCTACTCAAACTTCATCACTTTCAATCCTACCATCAACCTGCCTCTACATTTCCACCTTACTGCATTCATATCCAATTCACTGCCACAGCAAGCAAACCACCAAATCACTGTTATTCCCCTCTGCTTGCCGATACACACTTACTCCTGTCACACTTACTGCAGCAAACAAGCTCCCCAAACATCTCTGCATTTGCTTGAACCGCTTACTACCTGTTCCCGCAACCATACCACTTACATTTCATCCAAACCACTTCAACTTGCACACAACCATCACCATTATACAATTTCTGCCAATTCAACCCCACCCTGCAGCCAACAATTCCAACGGCAAACAACCAGATCCACTTCTATCTCCCCAAACTTACACTTGCTTCATTACTTCACCATACAACACTTGAAAACTGCTGTTATGACCTCTGCAACACCACTTCATCCATCCATCACCACAGATTAGCAATCTACTGCCACTATTACATTCGCCTGTCACTGTTCACAACCAGTGTACCACTCCTCCATCGAAACTGCAGCATCTACCACCTGCTCTTCTATTCTTCAGCACTTCACCATTCAACTTGAAATTTCCTTCAACAATTCCTTACTGCAATCAAACTCTGAACACTGCATCATACCACTACCTCACAACTGACCCGAACAACTGCTGATAGTCAACTGAAGCCACACTTCATCAATTGCCGAAACCCTCCCCTGTCTACATTCTCAACTGCTGTGCACATCACTCCATATCACACTCGCTTGCCGACAACTGCAACTACAGACAACAGCCTGCATCTACAACCTCCGCCCTCAACTGTAGTCGCGACAACCCAAACTCCACTTCAAGCCCACTTCCTCATCCCTTTCATTACAGACCAATTCTAGTGCACATACAATCTTCATCTCAATTCATACTGCATTCATATACTGCAATTCATTGGTTCCTCCTCAAATTCAAAACAAGTTTTTGGTTGAAACACTGTCCATCCCCCTGCCTACTTAACCACGACCACCCCATTCTCAATCACACAAAAAAAACAACTCACATTCAAGTCACCGCAACCAAACACCTGCTACAATCAAGCGCCCCTCAACCTCCACTATTTCGACTGCGCATACCATCTACCTCCAGCCTTCACCATCACCCAAACTTCCTGTTGCTTTCAAATCAACTGACTGATACTTCTGTCACAATAGTAAACACTCCACCACCTGCATATCTCCTCCGTACATCAACTATAACCATCAGCAAATCAACTGCAACCCACATTTCACCACTCTGCTAACAATAACACCTCCATTCACTTGCACTGACTTGCTTTCTGCCCACCACCAAATTGACTTCAGCCCTTAACCTCCATCTACTGATCACTGTCAACCACCTAAGCAAACCGCACCTCAACGAATCACCGTCGTGACCCAAACCACCCACAGCACAGTCGCGACTTCATTCCTATCAACCACTCCCACTCCACCAAAAATCATTACGACACAAATTTGAACACCAATCGACAAGCACCGCGACTTGCTACCCTCCGCCCCCGACCTCCTCTACTAATCGCGTGAACGCAACCTCCCAAATCGACTGCGCCAACAATTAATCCATCGCGACATCGTCCTCAAAAAAGAAAAAATTCGAACCGCCTTCAGACCTTCGCCCTATTCACAAAATCCAACATCGCCAGAAACCCCCACATTTCGAATTGAAGAAATAGGAAAAAAAATTGAGCTTGAACTCGAACTCGAACTCAATATTTCTTCTTTGAATTAAATTGATCGACAATAAAAGTTTGAATTGTCGAAAACTAGATAATCGATTTCTGTTAGCAGAGAAAAAAAAACATTATTTGGCTCAGGGGATATTTTGTTTGATTGGGTCGAGTAAATTAGCCGTTGGGTTTGGTTATTAGTTTGTATTGTCTTGTTTTAATTCGTTTTGTTTTCTTTTGATTAAATTCTCTTAAGTTTCCTTTTCAAAAAAAAAATACTTGTGTATATATCTTGTTTTTATATCAGGTTGCCGAAGCAGAAGGAGACAGCCCGCTTGCCAAAAAAAAGGAGAAGAAAATAAACCGCTTGCTTGCTATATTTATTGTTTTTATTTATCTTGCGTTGTTGTTTGCTTGCATTTGCATAAAAAAATTCAAAAACACCAATTCCATTTGTAGTTGCATCGTTAGATTCATATTTAATTTCTGCTTTGCATTTCATCCTAGATTTTGATTAATAATAACGATTAGACATCGATAACTTTTAATTGTATATTGACAAGTTGTCTTCTTTGATAGTGGTTGTTCGTAAATATTATAGTGGTTGTTCCTCTGAAGGTACTTAAACCTTCGGCTGCATTGCTACGGTGATTCATGGTGCACCGATAACTCCTGCCCGTTACCTGGCTAAGAACTATCCTGTTGATCCAAGACAATTTGTAATTATACAATTTTGGGTTAACTTAGGATAAATCATTTGTAATTAAACCTTGCATTCATTCAGTTGCATTAGTTCATGCATATCTAAAAAAAAATTATATATATATTCCTTTTTCTTTGAAATTTTTAAATCCTTTTCTTTGAAATTTCAAAAAAATCCAAAAAGAAAATTATAAAACCTTTTCAAAAACAAAAAAAAATTGAAAAACCAAAAAAACAAAACAAAAATCAAATTTTCTTTTGGAAAATAAATTTCATTTGTAAATTTTTTTCCTTCAAAAAAAAACCCAAAAACATTCTTGAAAATGTCCGAGTTTCCCCACTTACGTGAATTTTACAATAGTTGTGAAAATCAATATAATCCATATGATTTCACTCCAAATTCGTATGGATATTTTAACAACAACTATTGCTTAAATGATTCAAATTTTGAACCACAAAATTTTCAAAACGATGACCAACCCTCAAGTCTTGAAAAGAGCATTTCGTCTTTACTTGAAATCTCCACACAACAAAATCAAATGATAAATGATTTGTGTAATTCATATTTGGGCAATGATTCAAATCAAAGTTTTTAAAATAATCAAAATTTGAATTCACTTCAAAATTCAAACGATTTCGAGTATAACCCATGCCAATTCAATTTTGAATTCCAAAATGAATTTCAAAATCCAAACGAAAATGTGATCCACTTTTCAAATAATTTTGGCAATGGTAATAATCTCGATTACGATACAAGTGAAAATTTTTGTTCTCAACAAATCCAAATCGAAAATTCTCAAGTTAATAACTACAAATTGGATTTTGTTGAACAAATGAATGAAATTTACGATGATCACACGGATTCGTTGTTTGAAACTTATATGAAACAACGTGAACAACAAAATCAAATTCCAACGTGTGACGAGTCAAACAATAATCCATCTTTTACACAAATCAACGATTTTCAAATAACAACTTTTGAAATTGAAAACGAAAATCTTAACGAAGTTGTTGAAAACACGGTAATTGAGTTGGATTTCAATTCTTTTGAGGGTGTGGAACCAAATTTAAAATTCGATCTTCCTTTTCTCGATTTTGAAATTTTGAATACAACAACTTTGGATTTTGAACTTGAGATACACAATGAAGTTGTTGATAATCCAAATAAGGAAGACGAATTTAATGAACACGAATTTTTTGGACTTTTGGATGACGAGTTGTTAAATTCCGACGGGGAAGATTTAAATCACCACTTTGATTTTGAAATCAATAATTTTGAAGAATTTTTCAATGAACAGCTTGAATTTCAATTTGGTGAAAATAAACTTGAACTTCAACCAATTGTTTTATTGACCCCAAAAATCATCAAAAATAAAACAACTCGTAAGATTTTTAATAAAACGACATTTGTTTTCCCAAATCAACATTCAACTTTGAAATCATTTATGGTTTGGTTTTCCGAGCTTAAGCTATGTCTCGTATACTTGACGAGACTAATGAATCGGTATTTGGAAGACCGTTTCATTTACTTTTTGACGATATACTTTCTGATCTCGTGTAAATACCGTTAATTTTCATGTAAATAAAGGTCATGTTTTTATTTTTATTTTTTCTCCTTCCACTTGGCTTGACTGTTGGGACATAGTCAAAATCAAGTGTGGGGGGAGACTCACCATCATTTTTCAATTTTTCCAAAATTCAAAAAAAATCTTAAAAAAAAACAAACAATTTTTTTAAAGCATTTTAATTTATTTTTAAAGAAACACTAAGATAAATATATGGTTTTGGTTTATTAAATTGAAATTTTTGAAAATTTATTCGTCTTAAAAAAAAATGAAGTTCGATTACAAATAATAATGGTTTAACTAGTATATAGGAAGATTCATACGTGATAATTATGAAATATATCCTAATTGAAAATCTTTGTTTTAAAAAATGGTTGATCGTGAATTTTGGAGGGTGAAGGGGGGCTTTGGCCATGGAGTCTAGGAAGGAAGGGGAGGTGATGACGTGTGCTAAGGAGGCTCTGGCCAAGAGAAAAGTAGAATAGTGGCGATGGCCGAGCACTTGGAAAAGGTGGAGGAGTGGTTTAAGTTATGGTATTGGGGAAGTGTTTATTGTTTGAATCTTGGTAGGAAGTTTTGATTTGGGAAATAGTGAGTAATCAATCTTAGTTTTATTTAAATAAAACATAAAGTGATAATATACATGTTAAATTAGAGATTAATATGTTGAATATGGGTTGATAATGGATGAAAATTTTGTTGATATTATGATTGGTTATATGGTTGTGATACGGTTGATTACTTTGTTTGATAAATGATAAGAGAAATGATTAGTAATTCACTAGTAGTTAATTAAATGAAAATTTAATCCATAAATAATATGTGTGTGAACAAGAAATCTTGTCAACACCTCAAAGAAAAGTTCAAAGTTTAAGTGAGCCTTTCGAATCCACCTTTCGAAAAGACGAAGATAGTTTATACCTTTCGAATACCTTTATCCAAACAATCTAAGTAATTTAGATCTCATTTAAGTCCACCTTTCAAAAAGGTTGCGGCAATCGAAACCCTTTCTAAAAAACCTTTCGCAGCGGTTGAGACACTTGAATCTCTTTTAAAAATCAAACTAGTTGAATTGGCTTAGGGACCTATCGAAACCTCCTTTCGAACTGGTCAAGGTGACTTGATGTTAGGATCTAATGATTTAAGGGTTTTAGTTGAACTAGAGGGGTTTTGACTCCTTCGAAAGGTAGCATTTCGATAACATTGATACAAGCAACCCATAATCGGAAATACATAGCAACATTAGAAAAGCTAATATATCCACAAATACTATATACTTGCTTTGATAATATTTTCATTTATTACTAGAAGCTTAAGGAATACAAAGAAGTAGAATCCCCAATTTAATTTTAAAATTAAGTTTTACAAATTCAAGAAAGAACAACTATTGAGTGAATGAGATCGGATCTCTAAAAAAAGACCTCTAGGGTCTTATTCATTGGCATTGGTTGATCCCATTTCACATCAGTCCTTCGACGTAGTCGAAAGGGGGATTTGATGACCTTTCGTCGCTGTTGGTTCCAGGATGGCTTTCCCACTACACTTTTGAGTGAAACTTGGGTGCTTTTAACTCCATCGAAAGGTATAGGAGCGCTTTTCACCTAGCTGTTAATGTGCCATGTAAGTTGGAAAGGACATTGGCTTTCGATGCTGTCGAAACGTGCACTTTTTGGGCTTCGAATGAGTTGAAGCATAGAAGAAAACTTAGCTGTAGAAGGTAACATTCGAAAGCATCCTCTCTGATTAGTGCGGAACCCCATCTTTTAGTGTTTGAGGAAGTTACATTGAACTCATGTAATTTTTCCTTTATAAGTGTGGATGGTTTTAACCAATTCGAAAGGCTAATATATGCTTTCAAAGGGGCAGCTTTGGCCAAACATTCTTCTGGGGAAGGTAAATGAGGATGAAACAATTGTTTCGAAAGGCTTGACACACATGCGGAAGCTTGTTATCTATTGCCTTTGAAAGGTACCTTTAACATATTCGAAACTCGTTTATGCATGCGGAAGCTACTGTTTCGGAAGGGGTTCATTGAAGCAAAAGGGTGGCTCTATCACCTTTCGACCTCTTCGAAAATGCTCGAGTCATCTAACTTTTTGCTGAAGCATCCCTATAAATTTCGAAAGATTTTTTAATGCTATCATTCCTTGTGAATCCCCCATTTATATTCTTTATGGTTTCGAAAAGGTTGAAGCGAAGCTGATGGTAACACTTGCCCCCCTAGCGAAGGAATGCTCTTGAATTTCCAATTCAACTATTTCGAAATCCATCTTCATTTTAGCATAAAATTTCCTGCCTTTTGATATTTCCAAACAGATCTTGGCCGTTTATTTAAATTTGATCGGATGGCTTTCCATGCATCCACTTCTTTTATAAATCATGCTTCCTTCTCCTCTTTTCCATTTACCTTCAGTTAAGAAACTCAAAACAAGAATCAGAAATTTCAATTTCTGATTAAATTCCTAATCTTAATAGATGTGAATTCAAATTCGAGGTATACATCTATTGTTCACATTTAACTTTAAATTTAGGGTTTGAATTTGCATTACTGCTTTAATTTTTGAGAATGATTCAAGTTTTTCGTTCGTATACTATTATCTTTAAATTCACTTTTTATGTTGATTTCGCTCGATCTATGGTATTGATTTTTGGTTTGGATTTGAATTCATCAAATTTGGGGCTATTCGCCAGTGTTGTGCATGAACCCAAGCTCGAACACTATTGCACTCAATTCTGACTCGTTTGGGAAGAATTATTTTTTTTTGAAAAAAACTATGATTCGAGCTTGAATTTAGGGTTTTTGTTGTTGTCGAATGTAAATTCATGCTCTAATCAATTTGATTATTAACTTCTAGAAGCATTGGGTAAAAAATTGAATTAGGGAGAAAATTCTTTTCTAGTGGCTTCAAAGAGAAGATTAAGTTTTACAAATTAAAAATCAATATTATAACTTGACTTTTCAACCCTTTCGAAGGGGTTGAGGCGGCTAACTCCGCTCTATGTTTTCAACCTCTTTCGAAGGGGTCGAAAGGAAATCAAGTATCTACCTTTAAGTGAACCCTTTCGAACGGATTGATGTGGTTGGCAAGAGATGGACATCTTCAAAAGCAAAAATATGTTTTGATGTATTCTGACAACTTTCGAAGAAGTCATCTTGAAGGGTTCAATTTAATGGCTACACGACATATATTTTCGAAAGCCCAACTTTAAAAAATAAGGATTCAAAACTTAATGTATCTAAAAGTGGATTTAATTTGTCATTGGATTTTATTTCGAGTAAGTCATACTCACTTTTGATTTACTCTAGAAGATGTTAAAAGTTATAAATTTACACTTCCTATCATTAACTGGATTGAAAATAGTAAATTTTTTTAAGGTTGAAAACCTTATCTAGCCTTTCGACTTGATTGAAACCCCCCAAATTGAGACAAGCCTAGTTGTTTGTATGCTTTTGAAACTCTACTTCCCCCTTTCAACTTATTCAAGACCCATTATTACCAATAAGAATATAGTTATCATTTTTTCAATATAACACTATCGAAACTTTCCAAGGCCCTTTCATTGGTATTAAAATCACTTGGACCCAAGCCTTTCAATTTAATGAAAGTACAGTGTTTCAGCAATATTCATATTCTTTGAGTAAAATAAAATCTGTGGATTTCGACATTGTCGAAAGGTTTATTTGGCTTGATTGTGGAATGTTGTTTATAGTTCAAACTATATATATATATATATATTCAAACTAGTACTGTAGGGTTAGTTATACATATTAATAGTAAAATTTTCCTGGGCTTCCAACATTTCGGAGGGTGTGTTTATGTGTTTTTATTCCATCTACCCCTTTAACTCCGTCGAAAGCTCAATGAATTTCATGATTCAAATTAACTTTGACACTCTTTCGAATATATGGAATTATATACCTTGGTGGATATTTAAATTATTGCAATAGGTTATTGACATCTTCGAAAGGTGTTAATAATGAAAAAAATTATAACTTTTAATGAAATGGTTTCACTTGACAGGATAATGGGTTTGAAAAAGACTTCTAAGAAACCTGAAACGGATATAGTTCCAAAAGTAGAGTCTTCACCAAAAAAGGTTGAAGCCATCTTAAGACATGCTCTGATATCTTCTCAAGATGAAGTTGACGCCATTCTCAATGACTTCGGAATCACACGAGTGGAAGCTATTCCTCCTAGTGATAGTGATACTATCTAGAATCCCCCCGAAGGATATTTTGCTTATACTGCCATCCACATCTGGCATGGCGCCTTTATTCCATTCCTAGATTTCTTATTTGGATTCCTAAATCACCTTGGCATAGTACCTATTCAACTATCACAAAATGTATATACTTATCTTATCTCTCTAAATCTCATGGGCTTAGAATCAAGCACTCCTTCTCTAAGCGCTGAAGTTCTCAACTACTTAGTGTGTCTGGTCAATCTTAGCAATCTGAATAGCCAAATTTTCAGGGCTAACCCCTATAAGAAACTAATATCAGAGGAAGTAAACAAGTTTAGAGATTGCGAGACACAATTCTTCTACATCAAATGTTTCCCAAATATATGTGGAGTTTTCTCTTCTCCCCGTAAGTCGATCATTATTTTCATCTTTATTAAATTACTTTCTTTTGTTGAATTACATTTCCTTATTAGGTCCTGCTCCTAAAGATCTCAACGATGAGGGAAAGAGAACGTGAACCTGTTGACCGCTGCTTCGAGTAGCATCGGGAATAGACTTACACTATTGATGCCAAACAATCTTAAGAAACATTCCCTCCTTCTCGCAGGTCAAAGAGTTCTCGTATAACCCCCTCTTTCCCAACACACTTCATAGAGCAAGCATTTCCTATCTTTGAGTGATCCTAAATTTTTTTCTCCTATGTCTCTAATTTGTCCGGATCAACCTAGTAAGCTTAAATGTAGACTTTGTAATTTATCATTGTGTTATTCCTTAGATTGTTTTATTAACTTATGCTTTTTGAATTCTAGCGGTTGCTCCCCCAGCTAAATTAACCATAAAAGATCCACTTCCTCCAACTTTTGAATCTAGCGCTTACGCTCTGGCCCAAGCCATTGCAAGGTCAAGGATGATCGCTAAAAGAAAATTGAGTGGAATGACTACAACATGTCCCCCTCTTATGAAATCTAAAACAACTACTGTCCAATCTCCTCCTCCTTCAAAAGAAGGTGACACTATTGATGTGGGAAAAACTCTAGAGGGTCCTACTCTTGAAGCTTCTATTGACCAAAACAAAATGACTCTTTCAAAGGACAACCTTATGTCCCGCATTGTTGTGTCTAATTCACATAGCGTCATCAAACAAATGAAAAAGGATTTGCACACTTCAACTCCTTCTCAGTAGTTGATTCCCTCTAGACCCCTCATCACTAGTCTCTCCAAATGATTTTGAGATGATGGTACTGTTAACCAAATTTATGGTCAACACCCCCAAAGAATTCTTGTAAATGAAATTCTTGTAAAGTGATGGGAAGCAGAATCTTCTGAAAGGCCTTTAAATATTCGGTTGAAAATTCAGTGTGTATCTCAAGTAATGAGGGTAGGCCGGACTATTCCGAAAGGTTGATATCCGATAAAATTGCTAATATATCTCCGCTTGGGACTAAACTTTAAATCCAACTTTCCAAGGACGTCATGGAGGCTTAGGTACTAATTTCAAAGAGACCTTCTGGCCTTATTGAATTTGTGTGAATTGACCCTTGATTCAATTTAACCTTTATAAGATTTCTCCTGGGAACTATTTTCTAGACCAAGATAAAATTTCTTTGTTTGGGCTTCTATAGGCAGTTAATCTGGGTTTCCGCCGAAAGGTTTGGTACGCAATTGTTTAGGGTCCGAAAGGTTGCCAAGGTTATCAGATGTGACAGATTATAACTCTCGTCGAAAGGTTCAACGTACAGATTTTATAATTCCAAAAGGTTTTATGGAGTATGATTTAAGCAAATTTCCCTTGTGACCAAAGGGTTTGAGCAGCCGATTTGAGGTCTTTGAAGGGTTACAAAGATTATTCAAGAGGTAAAATCATTATCTTTGTTGATAAGGATCTTTCGGAGAGGCCGTTTCTGAAAAATAGATTTTAACCAATAGAGATTAAGGTAAACTACAAAGTAAATTTAAAAGACTGAAGACTTCCCTCAGATAAACGAATAAACTTCTATTTTTATTAAATTTCCACAAATTAGTACTCAATTAGGGTTACCGAGCTGTAATTAAGAGATTATAAGGAGAGAATAAGGAAAAATCCACCCCAAAACAGGACCCCTTGGGTCTTATTTATAAATGCAGGCGGCACTCCCTCTGGCCTTATGCCTTCGTCGGGAATGGAAGGTTGCCTCTTATATGCAGTTGCAAACCTTTTGATCTTGCCTAAATATTGCCTCTTGTACATGCTTGTAGGCCTCCCGTTCTTGATGGAAGCTTTGTTGATTATGCATCATCATGGATTGATGAATGCTGCCGAAGGGTCTTTTCCTTCATTTGTTTTTAGGAACATGTTGCCCTTGTCGAATGATTTGTCATATGTATGGCACATGAACCTTCCGATGGTATTGGAGGGTTTCTGGCTTTAGTGAACCCTTTGGCTTTGTCGAAAGGTTGCTTTTCCTACTTGATTACTGCCGAGAGTTGCATTTTCCCGAATGATGGCGGAAGGTTGTCTTTTGTTGACTCATGGATGTTGCTTTTACCTAAACCTTTCGGTACCATCGAAAGGTATGCTATGGGCGTATTATCAGGCCCGAAAGGCTTATTGTGCTTTCAGAAAGATTGTCGTAGGGTCGTATACCCTTGATTCCTCTTGTTTGCCTCCATTGGAGGGTAAGAGCTCCTTAGTCATTGTAGGATAATACCCTCTGTCTACTCAATAGACCTTGAGCCGTCTCATTTTGCTAGCTGCATCCCTTCGATCTCTTCGGAATGTCTGATCTAAATTCTTTCTCTACCATCTTTTGTTTAAGATTCTCTGGCTTAAGCAGAAGGCGAATTTATTGAGTAACATTCCCTCTCCCCCCATGCGAAGGGATGCTCTTGAATTTTCAAGTCATCCTCTCTAAGCCTCATTTTTCTGTAAATGTAAGTTCCAAGTACAAGTAAAAGAGTCCTTTTCAAACAATTTGACCTTCCCCAAAACAAGGAGGTCATTTCTTAAACCTGATTTAAAACTTTCAAGCTAGCTTTCCTACTTATTCATTCATCATCATTTATTCTAGTAAGGTTTAAAACTGCCCTTAGTATCAAATTAATAGCATGACCGGAGATCCATTTAAATATCATCTTTCCTACTTAATCATTCCTTCTGAAAGGAATTAAAGTTGCGGTACTGAACCTTCCAAAGGGACCGGAAGGTATTCCAACTTCAATTTTCCCTTATTGGCGGAAGGTCTAGGTAGCTAAATGTTTAATCCTTCTGACAACTAGCTTTCATTAGGATTTAGAAGTCCTAAACCCTCTGATTCCTTTCTGTTCATCAAAACACCATATAACCAAGTAACAAGCACATTTTCAGCTGTATAATATAACTCAAGAAATTCAACTGAAACATCTAAATATTCACATATATAGATATTACTTCATATTACACTTTTCAAAATGATTAGTTAATATGTACATATTAAAAATTACACTATCTTCCTAGAATTGATCATCAATGGCGTCCAAAAGCAGCAAGATTATTTCTTTTCCCCTTTTCCTTACAACCCATCTGGAAAAGGTGGAAGGCTCAGAACTAAATCGATGGGGTTGATGACGACAGGTTCAATCCATATGGGTTGATAAGGAGAGTAGGTTATTAACACAGGGTTTTCTCCAGAAACATCCCAGATGGCCAAATCCATCCAGAATGTGTTTGTAGCCAGATAGAAAAGTAAGGAGTATGTTGCCTTTACGTGTGGATTAAGAAAATTTGGTTGCAAGTGATCCATATTGCTAGATTGTGCGCTATTGACCTCTTTCGCCTCATGCGGTGGGTTTAGTAAGCCTAACGCAAAGCAGCAACAACAGTGTGGTGCTTCCGCATTGATGAAATCAGGATGAATTTGATGGAGATTGCAAGCGACCATCGATGCCTTTTTTAGTAATAAAAGTTAGAAAGGAAAGTGAAGGAAGATGAATGGATTTCTAGCAGAGATTTTTGGCGCGAAGTCTTATACGCTCTCTCTCATATTTCCAGAGATTTATCAATAAATGTTTTTGTCTTTTTCTATGATTACCGTTTCACCTTTGATTTGAAAGCAATTGTTGGTTAAGTCTAATTTGATGAAATTTTGCAAACGACGGCCCTGACTTAGCGCTTTTTGAGAAAGAGTGGTGAACTCTTAACCTTCCGCTGGATGACAAGTTAACAGAGACACTTTGGCTGTTTTATGTGAAGTACACTTTTAACATTTAGCTCTGAAATTTTAGCATTTGGGTAAATTTCAGTAGGAGTTTTACTTTTGTATTTCTATTTTCATGTAAATTAGGACTTGGCCTAAATCTTGGTGCACGTTATAATTTGCTTTGAATCAGACTGTTTGTCAAAAAATTTCCTTAAATGGCTCAGGCATTATAAGTACTAGTAGGTAAGCCCGTACGTTGCACGGGTTCGAAGTTTGATAAGTGTTTAAATTTGTCGATACAAAAAGCACAAAGAAATTTAATTTATTTGAATATAATTTCTGATTGGTAGTTTCATTCAGATACGTTATTAAATTTAATTATTTGCATAATATTAGTTCAGTTTTTTATAGTGATCATTTGGAAGGTAAAATCATATCTTTTATAAATCATAAGTTAGTAAGGTATGTATTAAAGATTATGAAAAACGGAGAACAAATGATGCATCTTGTATGTTTAGTAAATGTACGATTATTTATTAATGTTTACTTGATCACGTATCTGAGCATGTATCTTTCATTGTAAGAGACAAATTTTGACATGTATTTGTACAAAGGATTTTATCCGAAAATAAAATAATGAATACGACTTTATATGAAAATCAAATAATGAATAAGAGCAGCAAAGTTTAAATATCATCAAAGTTATAGTAGTATGTAATTCCAAACAGCAAAAATACTATCAACATCCTAGTAAATTTTATTATTACATGGATGTGCTAGTTCTCTAGGGATTCAGATGTATGATCATTTGAACCATACACTTTTCATTTATTTTAAAAAATGTATCGATTAGAGTTAGCAATTAACACAACCATCATATATCAATATAAGCTTTTAATCTCTAAATTATTCACTTTACAAAATTCAAACTATAAACATTTCACACAATAAGTACATGAAAATTTACATATATGGAGCTTGTATCTTCATTGTTTTTCTCAATTCCAAACACATAAGCTTACTATAAATAATAGCTCAATTGCATTAGAAAAAATACACACATGGTCTGCTCCACTTTAAATTAATGGAACATGTGTAATTTTACTGCAAAATTTAGCCTATGTGTTAAGTGTAGACAGACCCGTACTAATAGGATATGCACCAAAACTGCTTTGCAAGCTCAGAATTTACATTTCCTCCATTGATGGTATTTTATTCCAATTTTCCAATGGGCAGAGTTGCACCATCGTGACAGGTAAACTAAAGTGTATCATTGAACCTCTTATATCTTTTATCTTTCACATCTTTAACTTGTCCAATAGGTCATATTTTTGTGAGTTTTTACAACACGGAGGCCTCCTTAAAGAATTTCTTCATGCTTTTGACATCAAAATGTGACACTTTCCTAAGTATTTTTCCAACTATCAAAGATTCAAAAATTATAAACTATCCAAGTAAGTAACTAATTTCTTTATTTCATACATGTGTAACTGAGTAATAATTATCAATCAATAATTTTATTTATGAATTTATTTGTAGAACGATGGAATGTAGAAATATGAGATAAGCGGTGAGCACAAAAAGAGATTTTTTATGTTTATCTATCTACATTTGAAAAACAATAAATAGACATAATAATTCGAACACTATGTAATAAAAATATGTTGCAAGCCTAAAGTGTTAAACAAACGGATAGGAACTACAAAATATAAAATGAGTAACAAAAGATTAAATTTTATGAAAATACGGTAAGCAATGTAGAAGGAAACATTAAAACAATTCAAGTTTGAATTTTTTGAATCATTTATTAGACATCATGTAAATTAAAAAAATAATCCCTCCTAGAAATTTATATACAGATTATTAGTGTATTAGTAACAAACCAAACTATGATAACCAAAAGGTGGGATAAGAAATTAAAATCGAATGAATTATAACTAACCTTGAATGCAAGAACTAAGGGTGTGTTATCGACATTAATAGCTACAGTTATTCAATGTTGCATCTGCACCATCAACCTCCTACAAAGTTGCATATATGATATTTTTATTTTATAAGAACCGGTAATTGCGTGTATGAACCATGATATAAAATTTTAAATGTAATATCTGGAAATGCATATGCACATGCTTGAAACTTGATTTAAAGAATGCGAGAATGGTTTCAAGGACAATGTCCTATACACCATCATTTATCATTTACTATCAGAAAAAGAATTTCCATTGAAACAAATATATATACCAATAGCGAATGAAGATACCATTAATAAAAAATTAATTAAGGATGAAATGTATTACATTAGGCTAAATGACTTTGCATTTTTGTATTTATATTGCAAATAATATTAAGTGATAGGAGCAGGAAAAAAATTAGCTTTCACAATCACAGATCAACTTATATCACAAGAATAAAATATTTGTTAAAAGCCTTGGCAAAGATGAAAAGAGTAAACAAAAATTTCGAGGTATGCTAGTGGATAAGAAATTTCAAAAATAAATCAAGAAAAAAACAATTACCGGTGCTTGCAAACATTGTTGAAAATCCCATCACATTGAGATGCATTATAACCTTCTTGAGAGTGTACTTCTACCTACTATTTTTCCGATTCACATGTTATCAATTTAAGCATAAACCAATTAAAAATTGAAAGAACTGTCTTTGAAAAACGCAAACAGTTGTGCGTGTGCGTATGTGTTTATGTGTGTCTGTATATACACACAAACATAAATATGACACCGTCACTCAACTTGATATAAGTCTTGTACTAATCATGTTAAATACACCAAGTAGTATATTAATTATGCTGGTGCTTTCCTATTATTCTGGAATACCACAGTTCAGGTAAAGTTTGTTCTGATATGGTCACAAAATTTCTGTACTTAAGCCAATGACAATGATTACTTCAGAGCGAATGTCTTGATGCATAAGAGTACCTGTTAACTATCCATATACCTAGGTCTACATATTCTACGCTTTTAGCTAGAAGCGCTATTTGAGAAGGATGAAATATAGAACAAATATTTAGGTTAATAATGGTAAAATGACCAAGTTTGCATGATTAATAAATAATAATTACTGTATACAACTGCATACATGTTATTGCATATCATTTATTTGATTTAATTAAGTATTTGTTCTGACATACCCGCTTTAATGAATTAGCATGTACAATTTTTTGAATTATAAATCACTTGCTGACATGTTTGAATCTCATACATCAAACAATTCAATATTGTGAAAAAATAATTAAAATTTTCATCGTCTTTACGCAGTAGAGGAAAGCATCAAAATATTAACATAGCATATTTCATTGTTATGGATATGAAAAGTAAACAATAAAAGGTACATCTTAAAATGAGCACTCATAATCATGTCACCAAAAGTCAGACAATACTTCTATGGAAAATGCATGTGTATCAGCTTTCGATGTATTCCTAAAAGTGAAAAGAAAAAATTAAACAGACCAAATTTATAACAGGCATCACAATGCTCATATTTTTGGTAGCAAAATGGATGGGTTCTCTGTACAAAATCCTTAAGCTTCAACTGCATGACCAAACACTTACTGAATGAAAAAAGGAAAAGAAAAATATCTATTGATATCAGTTAGTTAACTACACCAATAGTGCACTAACGAAACAGGAATAAAATTTTGAAAATTTACCATAAGTTAGCCCATGTCAGATCTTATTAAAATGAAACAATTTGCCAGACATTTATCCTTGTTGCTATGATCAACAAATCCAGGGAACTTGTAACAGAACTACAAAAGGGTAATAAATCATGAATTACTATATAAAACTTAAAATTAAAGGAACAAAGAATAAATTAATGAATGGTTTTGAAACGTACATCAACAATAGCTCGTGCGCCAGATTTAGCATGTTATTTTGTATTCCAATAGCTATAGACCCAGGATCGACAATGCTCATATTATTAATTGATTGTGTCGATGATACAGGAATATTAATTCAGAGGAAGATAAATGAGGTAGTGAATGGAAAGAAAACCAATATTATTAATCGTGGGGGTTGAAGAAGGATGTTGAAAGGGATGAGGGCTAAGTGGGGCAACGTGGATGTGAAGAAGTCGATAAGCAAGTGAACATTAGTCCCACATCGTCCAATATATATTAATTGTTATTGTATATAAGCTAAGGGATGAAAAAGAAAGTTGTTCTAATATTATCCAATTAAGATGAAATGTTGCTGTAAAGTTTAATGATATGACTTATGATCGGATTAAATGCAAATTGAGAGATAGTTCAAATAATTTTAGCTAATACAATTTGCAACTTTTCTACCAACCAATTATCATCAATATATCTTTATGGAGATGCAAAGGATATTTTCGGAAATTCAAAAAGACACGGTTAAATTTTATTCATGAAATTATCATTATTAATGGTAGAGATAAGTTTGGTCTCAAATTTCTTTCTAAGTCAATTTCATATGAATTGGGGGAGCGATTATAAATTGGTGTCATGTATTTATTCTATGAATATATATTTCTTAGTACGTATTTTCTATTTCACTTTTCTATACTATGTTTTTGCAAACTATCTATTACTTAAATCATGTCTCCTTAATAAGCCAACCTAGTTAACATGCTATATAGATGAAGGCTTCCTTCCAAAATGACATAATATTGGTTGCCCTAGGGTAAATGGTTTTTGTACGTGGAACACCCTCACTTCTCACCCGCTTCCTTCAAAGGTAAAGGGAAATTCTTTTTAATGAAAATTGGGATATTTTATTCGATATCGATTGATAGTTACACTATAATAACCTTCTAATCGAGAGATGAAATTAGCAAATACACACTAGGAACAAATCTAGACAGGGTTATTGTATCTAATTATTAACAACAAGTTTCGACAATAAACATACTCTAATATGTGTTCTTATTATTGAAATAAAGGGACTTGTTTTGCTTGTTGATATGGGAGACTTGAACAAGACTAGATTTTCCTTTCGAAGCTCTTTCTTCGGAGTTTACAATGATTTTGGATAAGTTAAGAATGGAGCTCATACAAAGTTAATTTTACAAAAACTTCTTTAATTTATAAGCTTAAATGTTGCACTATTCAAGAATTCTTTATGGAAATTGAGATTTTGAAATTAAATCTTCAAGAAAGAGGGAGGCTGGAGTATTGAAGTTTTAACGCATTACATTGGTGGAGTTACTTGTATAAATCTTGACTTGAAATGACTAAGCTTCACGCGAAGATAGATAGCTTGGAAATAAAATCTAAATATAGTCGGGTTCTATGCAAATCTTCAGAATCCCAATTTGGTATCTCAGTTTCAAGTGTCAATGCTACAATATCCATGAGTTTTGCTAGTATGATTGATAAGGTCACGAGTATCTCAATTTATACATAAGATGTGTTTTCCATACCTTGGTAATGCTATGCAGCATAATGTACTACTTATAATGTTGTACATGCTACATGTTTCGTTATCTTTGTTTACACCTTGTTTATCTTTGATTCAGATATGCCTCTTGGAGATTGATGTGTCTCTAAGCTTTTCATTCCAATCCTTGACTTGATGTGCACGTAAATGTGCATATTTTTTACCATGATATTTAATCTATTTAAATTAAATAAATGATCATATCGGGTATTTTAACTTGTTTAAACCAAATTCAAATTATTTTCAAATTGTCACATATTCATCTCCATATGGGGGCAAAATGGTCATTTTTGTGCATATATTAATTTGAGAAAATTTAATTGGAAATTTCTATATTATTTTGTAGGAATTTGGCTTCATATACAAGTGGCTTCATGAAGATATATACATGCACAAGAGTGAATACAAAGGAATGGAGATGGAAATAATTCAAAGCCATGATCATCGAGGATCCCACCTACCCACCTTCCTTCATGTAAAAATTAGAAGCTAATCCACATGCTAATGTCCATTACACTTTCATGCACACTTAATGGGTGATTATTGAAGCTAATGATAACTTGTCCATCACACTTCCTACAAGAGCATTTTGGGCATTCCCCAAAAAATGTATTAGGGTTTCTAACTTGTATAAATACTCCATATTTTCATGTATTTTTTTTTTGGAAAATAAAAATATATAAACAAAAGGAGAAAAAACGCCTTTCTCCGGTGGCTCACAATACAACAACGAAGCATATGAAGGACATATGCCTCCCAAACTCGAAGAGCACAGGAAAAAATGGAAAAGACAAAGAGACAATCCCACAACAGACAGAGACAAGACAACCAACCTCATAATAATGAAAAAAGAAAATAAACCACCAACAACCACCAACCCTCCTTAACCTGAAGGTAAAGGCCAGACCACCAAGCCAAACCACAAAGAGAGCACACCGAGCAACAGGATAAACAGCTAAACAAGAGGAAGCATACTCCTAGGGATGGAGTCAGTGCCGACTGATATGAAGAGCCAGCTCAGAAGACCCAAGAAGGCCCCACAGAAGAATCAAAACAGTATGGAATATCCGGGTGAGCTCCGGGAAATCCACCGCCCATCGAACAAACTCAGCGAGTACTGACATAGCCACCGCCCAATGAACAAACTCATCGAGTACCGACAAAGCCACCGGCCAATGAAGATGTCCACAGCACCTCGTACAGAGCTCCTTCGAAGTCCATATCTTCATGTAACTATCCTCTTCTAAGTCTCTCTTTAGTTAGTTTTTAGCTTAGAAAATAAACTCAAGCTCTCTTCTTTCTTTTCATGGCTACTTAGCCATATTTTTTATTTCATGTAACCTTTCTTTCTATGCAATGTTAGTTAATGTTCTTTTACATTTACATGCTCTCTTTCTTATTTTGTTAGTAGATTAGTGTTTACATCTTTTTACTTAGCTTTTCTTTTCATTTTGCTCTCTTTTTACTATTGTTTTATTTCATGTTGCAAGCTACAAGTGTTGATATGATAACACAAATGAGAGGCCGACTCCTTCAATTTAGCGGTAATAAAGCCTCTAATCATGTAGCTTCAACAATTTTATAATCATTGCTCTCATTTTGTGCTTCATGGAAAGTTGATGTTTATGTAATTTTGTGTTTGGTATTGAGTTTGATAGCCTATGTTGTTCAAAACAAATAGGCTATGCTTAGTCATATGAATCACAAATTGCCTCTTCATCTACATATGATCATGGTAATGGAAGTGGATTTAGAATCAAAATTTGATGGTTTATGTTTCTAATTCAATAGTTAATAAGCCATACTTAAAATAGATTCTGCTTTTAATTTCATGTCATTTTCATTAAAGTTAGTAAGTGGGTTAGAGGGTGCATTAAAGTTTGATGGTTTAAGTGTGTTAATTAATAACACAATTTGGTCATGCTTATGATAAATGCATCAACTAAACTCACAAATGACCAAAAAGATATCATAATTTCATTATGTTGATTTATGTGATCAAGAGAGGGGATTTGCCTCTCAATTGCTCTTTAATCTCATATTTTTATTCTCCTTAGTTTTAGCTTGTTTTTACTTTCTTTTAATTAGTTAACAATCCCTCGACTTTGGTTTAATTCGATTGAATAGAATTTCAAAATCTAAGAAATTCCATGTGGATCGACACGTACTCGCATACGTGCTACAATCATACGCCGTGCACTTGCGGTTATTTTTATTATAAATTCGTTCGACAATTTTCTAAATGGATATGCCTCTTATGATTAAGCGAATCTAGATTCTTTGTCATCCTACCTTTCCTGTTAAACTTGTAGCGCATAGTATTCTTTAATTATTAGCATAAAATTAACAATCTTATCTGGAAGACATCAGTTGCCTAGATGAGCAAATCATTGTGGCAATTGTATGAAAAGTGATTCATTAAAAATGTCAAGGTCTCATCTTTATCGATAATAAGGGACGAATGCAGATTTAGCTTCTTTCACCTGTTCGGCATTCCTGAGAATAGTTAATGTTAGGCTGTATATAATCATCAAAATTTAACATTTACCAAATGAAGACTTGATGGCACATTTATGACTGAGATCTTGATGAGGTAGTTTTTGGATTCATTTTTCGTTATCTAGGGGATATGAGAATAAAGAAGGTCGGAAGTTTCCATTAGGAGACTCTTTTGGCAGTAATCTTCTTCCGATAATATTCCTTGACTCGGGTCAAATTACTTGAGATAAATAAAAACCCAAAGATTGTGCACTCAGATTGGGGCTTTCAATAACCAGTAGTCTTAGCATCATTAATGATGAAGTTTTACAAGATATCACAGGACCCAGATTCGGGTATTAGAAAATATTGAGATAATTTGGCAGTCGCATTTTGATACATTCTGATAATATGCGATGGAGAATTAGAAGGGTGAAATGCCTTTCCTTGATGATAAGCAATATAACCATGTAAAGATCTGAACTCGGTCTTCGAAAATCGGCACCCGTACTTCACTTGTACTCGAAATGCTGCAGATTCAAACGCCGAATCTGGCTCTCCGAAGCTTATAATACAGTAAGTATAACAACACAGCGGAATAAAGAAATGGATAATATCATATACAACTCCAATGAATACAATATCTAGAATGATATACAACAATATTAGAGACAAATAATAATGCTACAGCGGAAACAACAGAAGTGATAATCCAAATGATTTGAAAAAGAGAATGAATCCAAACTCTCCAACATCAAGCTCGAACCCCCAAAGATAAGCAAGTGCAGTCGTCCGTGAACTCCAAAAACTGAACGGGCTCTAACTAATCTACTAAACCTGATTACCTGAAAACCCAAACTCTAGACTGCCCGTGTGGAAAATTGTGGGCACCCAGAGTTTAGGAAGAGAAGAATAAACTCCGAGTCAGTCATGGGACTGGTGTGAGCAACAAAAACAGTTTATCTTTAAACAAACAACAACAAGATTTTAAACATTGAAATCCGCAATGCTTTTTGGAAAATGAAACTACCATAAGACCTCCCACCACACACACAATGCAATCACAGACTTGGAGGAGATTACTTTTTATGATAGTCAAACATGCTTACTACACAAAAGAAACTCTTTTGATATTATTATTAGTGCATAGTGTAGAAAGACATTTCGAAAGTATAATATTAATCTTAGCCAGCATACCACATTTCATCGTATGCTGGCTATAGCTACCATATTTTGTGGCAGGTTACCGCCACGCTGCATGGCAGGTTATACAACTAAAACTGTACAGGGCTCGTATTGTTTCTTTGGATTTCCAACAAACGGTCAGGTTAAGGAACTTCCTACTGCCACATGGGTACGCCTCTGGAGGGACTCCCGAGAACCTACCCGGCTCTCTGTCAACACAAGGCCGGGTTACCTCTGTAACAAGGTAACTACTACTCGAGTATGCCACCCCCTGGTCCTTAGGGACCTTTATCCGAGGGCCCTCGATCACAAAGCAACAATCAAATAGTAAATGAGATTGGAACAACCACACAGGTAAATATCTGGGCTCCATACCATAATATCACCTTTTTCCAGAAGGAAATGACATACCCAAAAGGGCACAACCCTCATAACCTTGCCGCATCTTTCCTGTTTCGACCATTTCCGGTTTGTGAGGTCCGATGAGGTCTCGTCCACAAAGCTACGCTTTTTCACAAAGCCATGCTTTGATCAACAAATGATCAACAAATGATCAACACATAGCAGCACTCAGCATGCCACACTACCAAATTAGGAGTATATCACTGATAACCTTCAACTACATAACCTCTGAGCTCGTACGTCTCAGAGAAGGGTGTTAAGCTAAGAGAATAAATTCTCCGCCACCAAACAGAAATGTATTTGAAAGAAATCAGCTTTATATCTCAAAGTGTAATGTCAGACATACAACCATACAAGTCTGTTCCGAGTTCGAACAGAACCGAAGGCACTTCTAAAGAAGCCCTTGCAATCCTGGTATCCACAATCCCGATCGGACTTCCCATCACTTAGGAAATCTCTATACCGTAGCTACTCAGTGCAGAGACAATCGATAGGTTATCCTATCGTTTTCGCAAACACCCGGTCTTCACCACCGGTCTTCAATTCCTATCCATATACGACGTATTACTTATTCGGAATGGGTTGTATGACACAAAGGTCCTCTCCCGGCTAAACCGAATAGTGAGCGTAATATTTAAAAACATATGGATATTGGGATTTCAATTAAGTCACAACTTATTATCCAAATTTCTCTTTTAAATGGTTTAAACAAATTACCATTTCAAATCTTTTACAAAAAGATTCATCTCACAAAGTTCACCCAGTTTCACAATGATGTACTCATAGATTTTCCAAATCAATTTCCATTTCAGTTGGATTAACTCATTAAATCTTTAAAACAAAGATTTAACTGATAGCTTTCAAAACAATTCCATTTCGACTGTCACACCTTACGACTGACCTTGCTTAGCTTAGTGCAATGTGATAGGGGGTTCTCACTTTGCAGTTTGGTGGCGAACGGGAGACTCTTACCCCTACATGTCCTCGTGGTGGGGTTGGTTAGCCGTAAGGTGTGACAGTCGAAAGGCTGGCCGTAAAAGCAAGGGCAGGGTACCATTGTATGCCACGGTGGGGCTGGGATGGTTGCAAAGCCTACCGGTTGCCACTGCCTCGTGATGGTCATTACAAGTGGTATCAGAGCTAAGGTTGAACTTTAGCTCAGGAGTATAACACATTAAGTAGCTCATTAGAGATAGGGTGAAGTATACCCTAGAATGAGTGATCCCTAAGATATCTGTCTGTATACCTCAGTGAATTTTCTTACTATCCACTGATAGTAAGTATGAGTGCAAGAAGAGGATGAGATAGGGGATAGGGGAATACGACTATAAATGGTCAATACTCTGTAACAACAAGGAAACAATCTTTTAACTATCAATCTCTTTTGTTCAACATCATCTCTTTTCAATTCTTTGATAGTTCTTGGTAGATCCAGGAAGAAGATTTGATATATTTGCATGGGACATAAATTCCAAATAGGTCAGAATTGTTTGTTTGGATGAATTGGTTGCTTTGGTTGCTATGGTTGATAGGTATACTTTAGTTTTTAAACTAAAAGTTTTGAAATTGTATCCATATATCTGTCTATTTTTGGGTCCGGATATGTTCTACGAATGGTTAGTTATCCCTTCGAACTAACCAATGCCCATGCATACTTCGTAGATCAGGATAACCTGAGTATCGTGTGAAAAATTTAAAAAGATTCGTTCTCGTATCTATTATTGATATTCTGATTTGGTAAGCCAAATGCAGAATAGATATTCAGTTGATTTGATGAGACATTCTTCATCTATCCTTGTGTCTCCCTGGCAAATTTCGAGGACGAAATTTCTTAAGGGGGGAAGTCTGTAACGATCCTGGATTTTAATTAAATTTAAATTGATAATTAATTGAATTTTTGAATTAAAAATGTAAAATTAACTTTAAATTGAAGCGAGTTTCCCAAATTCAAATAGAAAATATATTAAATCATATGAATTTAAATATTGTATATATGTGATTTTTTTTAGAGCAAGACGGTTGTGTAGCGTGTGTTTGTACCAAAATTGGGCACAACACTCTTCGGATGTGTTTGAAGAGATAAAATGAAGAGAATAAATGTAAAATTAAGCAGATCTAACAAACACACCAGTAAACATATAAGAAAATGCATGGAAACACAAAGTTTTAGAGTGGTTCGGCGTATGGCCTACGTCCACTATGAAGTTGATGATTTTATTGATATTCACTTGCTGATTCCAACTGATTACAACAGATTACAACGGATTATAATGTTGAAATTCGTATACAACAGCAGCTATGGAGTACAAAAATGGATTCGGTAGAGATGGACGTAGGAGAGCCAAAAGATCTCTTTTTTGTAGGCTCTGGGGTGCTATTTATAGGCATAGGAGGCTGATATTTCGCTCAAATCTCGGGAGACTTCTTCTGGCATGTGGGGGGCCCACGCGATCGATCCCATAAAGTTTCGGCCCGATCCGTGATCGATACGAACGAATTTCGTATCGATCAAGATTTTATCCAATCGAGCTGAAATTTGGCATGAACCTTCCTTAGGTCGCACGTAAGCTCCTGTGAAAATTTCATAGCATTTGGTTCTGTGGATCTCATGATATGATCGATGCAAGTTGGAGTTTTTCGTTCCGTGATCGATACGAACGAATTTCGTATCGATCAAGATTTGCTCCGATCGAGACGAAATTTGGCAGGAACATTCCTTAGATTGCCAGTCAGCTCCTGTCCAAATTTGGTGGCATTTGGACTTGTAGATCTCGAGTTATGATCGATGCAAGTTTGGATTTCTCAGCCGTGATCCATCAATATCTGGAGCATATGAACTCCGATTGACTTGAAATTCGGAATGTTGGCTCTCATAGTTTTGCTTGTCATGTCATATCAATTTTAGCTCGATCCAGACTCGGAAAAAATTCATCGATATCCATAGTGAGCCTGCGTATAACCAATATCCAAGACGAACTGTCATTGGTTTCTAGTCAAGTTCTTGGTGTCACGGCCTTGCCAAAAGGCGGGATAACATTTGCCCCCCAAAGTACATCTTGTGTGAACATGACGTGCTTTGAAATGCTGCATCCTTCATTCTGAAAAAGTTCTATCTGATTCGTTGAGTAGTTGCTATCTTTTCGTCAAAAGATGCAACCTTCGATTGATTTCCAGTAATATAAATGTTGATTTGTTGACTGCCAATGATTATGTAGTGCATTGTTGTAACTGAGTGTCGAGTGCTAGCGATTTGTTGTTCGCTGTTGTAATTGTCATCAGGCGAGCATTCAATTCCTGGATCGATGTGAAATTCGAGTTGTAACAACGTTCGATGGTTGTTTTAAGTCCTTCCTTTGTATCGATCCTCTCATGGATCAATCTGAGATATCGGAATGTATGCTTCGTATCGATGGATACATCATATTGGGTCTCGGGTTGGTGGATACAGGAGTAATGCTTTGTGTCGATGGAGTTGAAAGATCTAGACATAATCATGCAGTGAGGCTTCACAGAGGATATGCCATTCCTCATTCCTTCATTCAAGAAGAATCCCCGATTATGGATAATCTTTGATAGGAGTCATCCATGACTCCTTTCCTAGATCCATCTCTAAGATCTAGTTGATCTTCATATGTCAATGCTTGGAATAATAAGTATTTCAACTGGGACAAAGTCTTTTTCCCGCGCATCCCCAGAACTGGCTAGCTTGGCCAGTGACTTAGCTTTTTCATTTTGTTCTCCGAGGATGTGTGTAATGGTGTAATAGTCGAAGTCGACTAGTAGCTTTTGGACCCGGTTGAGATAAGGAGAAAGACGTTGCCCCCTAGTCGGATAATCTTCCTTGACTTGGCGTACTACTAACCGATAATCACATAAGACATGTAAAGTTTCCACTCGTAGTTTTCTTACAAGTTTGAGCGCCAAGGTTTCATACTTAGCTTCGTTATTTGTTGCAGGGAAGTTGAGTTTCAGGGCATAGCAGATCGTTCGTTCCTCAGGAGTCATTGACGCAACTTCGATGTTAGAAAGCTGATTATTGGAAGTTTCATCGGTGTACGTTCTCCATCGGTTGGACGGTTCTCCAATGTTCTTCGGATAGTCGTCTGATGTGGTGGATTCAGATATGAAGTATGCTAATGTTTGACCATGGAGAGCTCTCCGAGGGAGATAAGTGATATCAAATTGGCTTAGCTTGATACTCCATTTGAGTAACTTTTCAGACATCTAAGGTTTCTATTGGACCTATCGTAACGGTTGGTCGATATGGACGTTAATGGGGTGAGCTTGTCAATAGCCAGCCTTCATCATATACTGGTCTTTGGATTCGTTTCTCTTCACATAGCATTGCGACGCTTATGGCGTGTGTTGACACGGCCCAATTGATGTATAAATCTTCGCGATCCAAAGGTTTGGGTAAAATGGGAGGTCTCTTTAAGCGATCTATCAGAGCTGCTTGGTTGTCCTCGGTACATGGGTGTCTCTAATTGTCCGAATTTTCTAGAAATTAGTCTTGATTCAATGAGAATTGATGATGAAAACGAA
Organism: Allium fistulosum; assembly: GCA_030737815.1. NCBI lineage: Eukaryota > Viridiplantae > Streptophyta > Magnoliopsida > Asparagales > Amaryllidaceae > Allium > Allium fistulosum. Next base: position 1,181,615,247 of record CM060904.1, on the reverse strand, counting down.
GAATCTTTCTGATGTAATAGTGAAAGAGCATTTTAAAGGATCGAGTTTCATCCTGCATTTTTTGGAGAGCGTTGAATACCTCCGTCAAGTCATCGATATGGTCGTTTGATAGCCGTGATCTCACGAGCATATTAACCACATCTACTTTCATCGATCGACCGATATGATTTTTGTATGATCTGCTAATCATCCTTTGGTAAGTAGCATAAGCATTCTCAAGTTCGAATTTAGGGATTTCAGCATAGCACTATAGGCCCAGGTCAATAACGAGACAGTTGTATTCCTGGTCTAGGACATGCTTCAGTATCCGATTGTATCTGGAGTTTGCATCCATGGATGTGAGTAATTCATGTCTGATGGTCAGGTCCATCAGTTGGTCGATCATTGGAAGTGGAAAGCCGTGCTTTGTCATACCCCATGCAAATCTGAGTAGTAGATGTATTCCTCCACTCTCTGTTCGTTTTTCTTATAATTAAAGGATTGGATACTCACTTTGGTTGGAGGGCATCATGGATAAACCCACTGGTTTTGAGTAGATTCGCCTCCTCTTTAAGTGCAACAGATCTCTCCGGATCCATGTCGCATCGTTTTTGTTCACCGAGACATGCCTCGGGTCGACATTTAATGTAGGGTTCTTCATGGCTGGCGAGAGTCCATATATATATATATATATATATATATATATGAGATCGAGTCCAAGCGAACACATCAAGATTCACCTGAAGTAAAACAGTTGACTCTTTCTTCATCATTGCGTAGAGTTGTGATCTGATCTACAATACTCGTGAAGGGTTGTAGGCACCTCATGTGTTTATTTGCAATGGTAAATGATCAGGCTTATAAGAATGTTGAATCAAAGGATTAGTAGAATTTAGCCTTGTACTGTATGCTGCTACATAGCTGGCTCTAGCTTTGAGATTGAATTTACTCGTGTTTCTGAATGATGGGCTTTTCATTCAATGTACCTGCGATCCATTGCTCATCGGAAAGGTCAGAATGATGATCAGTCGCCCATAAGTCCTGGTATTGATCTGATGACTCTATCTCTAGGCATCCTTTCAGTCGCAACCTAGAGTCGTTATGAATATCAGGCATGGGTCATAGGTTCAAGTTGTCATAGTCAACTCTCGGATAATTACTCTTTTGCCCCCAGTCTTGGGTTGGCGGATGCATTACGCGGACGGTCTAGTCTCGTCCTAGTTTTGTCTATACTGTAGTTCAAGCTTTAAGAACCAGAGTTGACTGATGAATGGTTGAATCATATTATCTTATCTTCTTGTTCGTGCCCCCAAGTCTGGGGAATATCTCGATAAGTGGTAGGGTAGATAATGTCCGCTTCAATTTTGTATTCTATCCCATTGAACCATGGGATCGAGTTAACCGATGGAAGGCCGAGTCGTGCCTATCCTGTACTATGTTCTAGTTCTTTCCTCTTAGCGGAATACATTGTTATTTTGCCAACATTCGGACATAAGCTAGATTCTGGACGGTCAATGACATTCACTTCGCTGCTTAGGTCACCGTACTTTGGGCAAAAACTGAAGAGTGAATCGTCCAATTAGATCCAATGCAGGATTGATGCTTCCCTTGTCGAATCCAGGGTAAGAATCAGTGTGCAGATGTTTAGGTTGCACTTGTTTTGAATTTCTCTTTTAGTCGGATCATGGTAACAGTCAATGAATGAATGGTCACATTGCATTCATTTGGAGTTGGGTGATCAACCATGTCCATTTCGATTTACGTTCTCCCGTCAGATCTAGGGATAAAGTCAGCTCAAATGCAGTCATGTCATGCTCATTTGGTCTCATGCTCTTCCTGACGGATCAAAGGAAGGCGACGGAGGACGAATGGTCAAGTCACACTCATTCGTGGTTTATTCTTTTATCTGTGCTCTGTTGGTCAAAGGTATTCGATGGACGTTCAGGTCACATCAATTTGTAGTCGAAGAGGACCGATATTGACCGTCGATTCAATGGTATGATGTGAAAGGTGTAGATCGATATTGCCCGTCGATCCGGCTGTACGATATAAGTGGTTGCCCAGAACTTCGGGCATCATTCTGATTGGTTAGCATTAAGGTCTCCTTGTAGTCATTTCCTTAAGTTGTAAAGGATGCTAAGCTGGAGATGTAGCGAGTCACCTTTCTCTTCTTTCGGTGATTTGCACTTCTGCCCCCAGTCTTGGGTTAGCAGAGTTAGTTCGTGGATGGTCTAATTGCACCTGTAGTGAGTTTACATTCCTCACGTCGAGTTCAGGTTAGAGTTGGTGAATGAATGGTCGAATATCATTCATTCGTTTGTCTATTCATGTAGCCACACTTTGGGGATCAGAGTCAGTTGAAGGGCCATTCATCGCACCTATTTGATGTTTATACCCCTGTCCACACTCTAGGGACTAAGAGTTTTAGTAGAAAATGGTCGGACCGCTTCTTCCTCAATTAATCCCTCTAGCACTAGTCAATGGAGAAAGTCGAAGTGTGGTCGATCACATTACAACAACTTTAATTTGATGCTTCTCCCACTGAACTGTAGGAAGGAATCGATTGGCAGATGGTTAGGTCACATCCGTCCATGTTGCAAGAACAGCCCGTTGGATCATAAGGGAGAGTTAGCGGATGAACGGTCATGCCACGTTTGTTTGCAGTAGAACGGGTAGTCACATCCATTTAGAATTGGACATTCAGCTAGGTTCGTTTTGCGAATCTGCGTCTCCCTGTTGAATCAAGGAAGAAATTTTGTCTTGTGGGGTTGGAGTGCATCCCTATAAAATTATGTTATGGGTCCCATGCAGGGGACAAGAGGTTATGCATGGACGGTTGTGTCACGCCCGCTTAGTGCTGGATGGTCGGATCGCATCCAATTTTGTGTGTTAAGTATGCACCCATGTTAGGGGAAGATTAGAAAGCAGACGGTCGAACCACATCCTCTTTTTATACTATAGAACTTGATGAGGAACCATAGTTGATAGATAGACAGCCGAATCACATCCCTTTTGGTATTCATATTCCAAACCATGCTTTGAGGACTGGAGTTCGTTGATGGGTTGTTGGTCACACACATTTGGTGTTCATACTCTAGCCTGCGATCTCGGGACCGAAGTAAGTTGATGGGTGGTCATTCGTACCCAGTTGGTGTTTATACTCCAGTTCGCACTCTGGGAATCTGGAGTTAATGTTTATACTTCGACTCGCACTCCGGGAGTTCGGAGTTGATGTTTTTACTCCATTTCACACTCTGGGAATCCGGAGTTAGTTGACGTTTATACTCCAGTTCGCACTCTGGGAGTCTGGAGTTGATTGATGTTTATACTCCAGTACGCACTCTGGGAATCTGGAGTTAATGTTTATACTCCGACTCGCACTCTGGGAGTTCGGAGTTGATGTTTATACTCCGACTCGCACTCTGGGAGTTAGAAGTTGAATGTTTATACTCCGGTTCGCGCTCTGGGAACTCGGAGTTGAATGTTTATACTTCGCTTCGCCCTCTGGGAATACAGAGTTGAATGTTTATACTCCGGTTCGTGCTTTGGGAACTCGGAGTTGGATGTTTATACTCCGCTTCGGACTTTGGGAATATGGAGTTGAATGTTTATACTCCGCTTCGCACTCTGGGAATACGGAGTTGGATGAAGGATTGTCGTGTATCAACCCTTTCTTGACTTTGTTGTGATGGCTGGTCCCCGAGCTTGGGTTTCACTTAGAGGGTGATCGGTGGGATCCCGATTAACTTCCACTTATATGCCCCTCAACGAAAGATGAGATTTAGTTTACAGACGGTTGGATCGCGTCCATGTTCATTTGGATTCCGCTTTTGCCAAGCCTAAGGAGTAAGATTAGTGTTCTGGCAAGCTTCGTGCTCGAGCATAGGAAGGGATGGTCGAACTACATCCACTCTTAGTTGTGTATTTTCCCTTAAGTCGGGTGCAAGAATTGGAGAGCAGACAGTCGAGTCACGTCCAATTTATACTTTGCATTCTTTCGATCGAGCTAAGGAAGAGAGTTGAAATGACAGTCAGTCGTTGATGACTTTAAATTGAGGGTTGGCCCCTGATGAAGTCGGTTTAAGGCATGATTGTTTTGCCGAATCACATACGCAAATTGGGGAGTGAACGGTCAAATCATATCCACTTTAAACATGTGTTCTCAAATAACCCCAAGTGTCTGATGTAGGATTGGATGCGTGGATGGTGACATTGCATCCACCCTTGGTGTTATTCCGATTTTATCAGGCATCAGAAGAAGCATAAGTATTTTGGCAAGCTTCAAGTACGAGATGGAGAGTGCATTGTTGGGACATATAACTCCAAGTCTTTCTTACATCTCCTAATTAAATTGCATAGGCGGATGAGTGGATGGTCGGTTGCATCCACTTTGTACTAGAGTCCTGACCTTGTCGGTCTCTTCCGCTTTGATGCCTTGCCCCCAGTCAGGGGCATATAGTAGCCGATGAGTGGTAGAATCATGCTCATCACGATGATACCTCAATGATTTGATCATGGTCCGCGGAGGTTGTTTTACACCCAATCTTAAGTACTCGGTTACTTGCATCATTTGCAAGTAGTTTAATTCAAGTAGGTCATATTTCGCAACGTAAATGAAATTGAATTAGAAATAATTCAAAAGAGATCAGATCAAATCTCATTGATAAGTGAGGCAGCGTCGTATGCTCGCTATTGCACTTCATTTCATCCCTTCTCAGTTGGAAGTCTAACGCAAATGGTTCAATTTGATCAAAGTCCTTGATTGATAGGGGTCGGATGTTCCCGGTCCTTCGTTTTATGGGGCTTGCACATATTGTCGGAGCTATCCTTCCCGGAGATGCCTTATGGCGTTGGCGTTCACGGTAGCCATTTAGAGAAGTGGAGTTTTCCGATCTAGAGTATGGAGCAGGTCCCCTCCTTATCTTGCTATGTTGATCCTTTATCTGATTCATCAACTCAAAATTGGCCTAGACATGTTGGTGTAGTTGTTGGCGGCGGTCCACCAGTTATCTTGTCAAAGTCTGGAAATAAGCGCTGGTGATGAATTCATTTATGGGTATCGGCAGCAACTGGCTGCGGGCTTTGGATAAATTCGTTGGCTGCCAACTTCTTTATTCACTTCAACAATATAAGAAGTAGAACTGGTATGTCTAACCACGATTGACAATGTTCTTTGAGGAATGGGGGAAGACAGCTACATTTGATGGCAGTCGTCACTCTTGGTGTAAGCCATGTGCAATTCTCACTTCATGAGGTAGTGCCAGGGTTATATATTTCCAAAGTGCACTGACGTAGTCAGCATGTTGAATTTTCATTGGAAGTTCTGCATGTAGGATGGTTTCAACGAATAGGTCTCGACTGGGAAAGATTCTCTAATCGACATTATGATCAAGTCCATTTTATTGCCAAGGGGTCTTGTAACACTGGTGAATGATGTATGCACGATTGTCCAACGTTTGAGTGGTTGGTAACGCCGATTGGACGGCGAGTTGGTTAAAATGGGCTAATAGATTGGTGTTTATCCCAAACTTTCATCCAGATAGGAGACCTATATAGGGTATTAAGGAAGTCCTCTTGAGGTTGTATGTCATGCTTTTAGTCATGTGGACGTGGAATGATTAAGATGCGGGCGTTTGAAGATGGTTCAGTGGTGACCAGCTATGTTTTGAGTTATCAGAGTAGATAATGTCGGGGAGTCGTCATATTAGCCATTGTACCATAGTTGTCAATTCAGGAGTTTAAAAGCTGGTCAATTGGAGGGAGTTGCATTCCACCTTAAAAGCATGATATATTAATCAACTCCAGTTCTTGGCATACTAGCTAGGTTCTCCAGCCTCTGGGAGTACGGTTGAGTAGTATTTCTTTACCCATTCCTTGATTGCAACTCAACATTTGTTGTTGTGATCTCCTATGTCTTGTTCAGTCATGGAACAATTAGAAGCACGGATGGAATGTTCCTTCACTAAATTGGTGATTGAATTCACTATGCGGGTGCCCTGCGCTGCGGCTAATTTCTGGAAAAAGGAAATGACATACCCTAAAGGGCACGACCCTCATAACCTTGCTGCATCTTTCCTGTTTCAACCATTTCCGGTTTGTGAGGTCCGATGAGGTCTCGACCATAAAGCTACGCTTTTTACAAAAGCCATGCTTTGATCAACAAATGATCAATAAATGATCAGCAACACACAACAACACTTAGCATGCCACACTACCAAATTGGGAGTATATCACTGATAACCTTCAACTACATGACCTCTGAGCTCGTACGTCTCAGAGAAGGGTGTTAAGCTAAGAGAATAAATTCTCCGCCACCAAACAGAAATGTATTTGAAAGAAATCAGCTTTATATCTCAAAGTGTAGTGTCAGACATACAACCATACAAGTCTGTTCCAGGTTCGAACAGAACCGAAGGCACTTCCAAAGAAGCCCTTGCAAATACGGATAATTTCTAATCACGTCCGGACTTCCCACCACATATGGAGTCTCTATACCGGGGACCGGTCGATGCAGAGACATTCGACGAGTTGTCCTTTCGTTTTCGAAAATATCTGGTCTTTACTACCGGTCTTCAAATGCTACCCATAACGTCGTATCATTATTCGAAATGGGTTATATGACACAAAGATCATCTCCTGGCTAAACCGAATAACGAGCGCATATTTAAAAACATATGGATATTGGGATTTCAATTAAGTCACAACTTATTACCCAAAACTTTTCTTCAAATGGTTTAAACAAATCACCATTCTAATCTTTTACACAAAAAGATTCATTTCACAAAGTTCACCCAGTTTCACAAAGATCTATTCATAGATTTTCCAATCAATTTCCATTTCAATATGGATTAACTCCTCCAATCTTTAAAACAATGATTTAATTGATAGCTTTCAAAACAATTCCATTTCGACCTTATATACAAAAGGTACACCTTTCCAATTTCAAAACAAAGTTAAACAATCTTTCACAAAGATTTATTCATAATTCGGAAAACCATTTTCATTTCAACTTGAAATTCTTTTGTCACAAATTGGAAATTCATTCCATATATGAAAGCTTCAATTATTTGAAAACAAACAGTTTTCATTTTGGAAATTCTGATTCTTTTATACGAGTTGAAGTCTTTGGGTTAAATTCAAATTCTCAAAACCATACTTTTAAAATGGTTTAACTTCATATAAACACATTTATAACATCTTAACCAAAATTTCCAAACATGGAATTCAATTCCAAATTTTTGAATTCAAATTCAAATTAAATTATTTAAAATGAAAACTTAACCAAGTTATTCAAAATAACATTCATCTTAAAAACTCCTTTCCAAGCCCACAGGTCCCAAGATCGTTATAAACCCTATCATATCATTTCCAATGATGGCCGTCATAAGGATAGAAATTCATATTTGCTGATAAGATATCGGGATCTCTAATCTGGAATTAATAGTAAAAGTTAGGAAAACCGTATGTGGCAATTAGATAACAAAGGTCTGGAATACCCAATGCAGCACTTGATAATTAGTAGAAAACCAAGAATTCACCCTGGTATTTAGTATCAAAAGACCAAAAAACCCTTCTCGGAATTTGGGTAATAGAAGTTTAGAATACCATATTTAACAGTTAATAATGAAGGGTTAGGGACTTAGCCTGGCGATGAGCAATAATAGACCGAACTACCATTCTCAGTAATAGGTGATAGAAGACTAGAATACCACTTCTAGAATTTCGTTTTTGGTAATAGAAGTCCAAGGTACCGTTAATAATGGAAGGCCATAATATAATTTTCGATAACAAGTAATAAATGACCAGAATGTCATCTCTAGTAATAAGTGTTAAAAGAACAGGAGTGTACATCTTAATAATGAGTAACAGAAGGCCAGCAATCTAATTCAGCACTGATAATGGAAATCCAAAAAACCGCTTCTGGTAATAAATAATAGATAATCAGAATATCCTTTTCTGATATTTGATAGTAGAAGTCCAGACATCATTTTAGATATTTAATGATAGAAGTCTCGAATCCTATTTTTGGAAATTAATAATAGAAGACCAGAATTTCATTACCATTTCTGGTAATTAGTAATAGAAGACCAGAATACCATTTCTGGTAATTAGTAATAGATGACCAAAATACCCATCTAGCAGAAGCTCGAGAATTCTTTCTGATTATGTCTATTGAATGTGCCATCTTCAGGCTTTGAGGATGTCATGCATGCTTTTGCTTTCTCGACCCCGAGTTTTCTTTGTCCATTTGTCATTTGTTTTTGGCCTATTTCAGGCGGGAACTGTTTTGTCCGGTTTTGTACTTATTTAAGCAGAGCCTATTTGAGGTTGTTTGTCATCTTTGACATTACCGACCTTTTTGGTGGTTGCTATTTTAGGCTATGTCGATTTATGGCGGTGCCTATTTCAGGCATGGACTTTTCTTAGTCCGCGCTAAACATTTTTTCCGGGTTTCCAGTGCGCTTAGCTAGCTTATTCTGAAGCAGGGCCCAAGGACTTACCTGACCTCTCTCTAGGAGGCTCCTTAACCTGGCCATAGCATGACGCGTTTAAGGGCTTGTTCGGTACCTTGGCCAGGCCATAGCGTGGTAGGACCAAGGGATTACCCATCCTCCCTCCAGGAGGTGCCTTATCCTGGCCATAACGTGACGTGGATAAAGGCTTGTGCTACTTTAACCTGGCCATTTCTTGTTTTGGCGCGATAAAGGCTTACGTCCTCCCTCTAGGAGGTGCCTTAACCAGGCCATCTTGGCGCGACCAAGAGCTTTCTACCATTATTGGTAGCCTACCATTTTAGGTAGTCCAAGTTTAAGGAGAATTCTTCTCCCGATTATGTAGACTTTTCTTATTTTGAGAGTAGAGCCTTTATTTCATGACTTGATCAATCCCTTACAAATTGTTTCAGCTTTCCTTGTTTTAGAAAGTGCAGGACCATTTTTTAAGTACTTTACATTGGTCAGTATCATGTCCGTTCATGAGATGGAAGTTTCAATATACTCCTTTAGACCTTCTCTCATACCTTGGCTTTTTCCTTTGAGAGGGCCAATAGTTCAGTTCCTCTTTGGTTCTAATATAAATGTCCTCGATTAACGTTGTATGATTGTATTCTGCAAGAAGTATTGATTTCTGAGCCGTCTTTGACAAGCGTCTAACTCTTTTGTAGTCTGGTTCAAATACTTCTTCTTAAGGGATAGGCTTCCTTTTAATTGCCCGTTGGTTCTCTTCCAAAAACTTTCCTTTCAGTCTCAGAGTTTCGATTGGAAACTCCTTGGTAATTCTTATATTTCCGCCGGGTAGTTCTTTTATCTGTCTTATTTCTTCAGCCGCGGATTTTCCCAAATGCTCATAGTTTTCCCTTGGGTGGCAGGCTTCACTTATGGTCTTACTCTATTTGTCCGTGAAATTATCATAATCCTTTATCATCTCTTTTTCAAATATAGTTCCCTTGGAATATGACTGGATAGTTCTCCTCATTCGATTAAAAATGTTGTCACTTTCCTTTATTCTTTTTCCAAGTGCAAAAATCGGGGTCGGTCCTACATGAAAGGGATTCAAGCTCCATTTTTCAAGGACATAAGATTCCACCTTATTTTTATTTATAATCTTCAAGGCTTCAAGCCTTAAGCTTTTTTCCACGTCTTGATTAAAGTCTTTGATATTTACATAAGAAAGCTTTGTGAGATGTGGTTCAGAAAACCCTTGCTTAGACCTCTTGAATCTTTTAGCCATGATCTAATCAGTGATGGGTGAATTTGATGCAGAACTGGTTCGATGAGAATTAGAGAATTGTAGTGTCGGGAAATCAATCAAGTTGGAGGTTCGAGCCCTTCGTATAGCGCCAAAAATGTTAACCAAATTTTTGGTCAACACCCCCAAAAGATTCCTTTAAATGAAGTTACTGTAAAGTGATGGGAAGCAGGATCTTCCAAAAGGCCTTTAAATGTTCGGTTGAAAATCCAGTGTGTATCTCAGGTAATGAGGGTAGGCCGAATTATTCCGAAAGGTTGATTATCCGATAAAATTGATAATATATCTCCGCTTGGGACTAAACTTTAAATCCAACTTTCCAAGGATGTCATGGAGGCTTAGGTACTAATTTCAAACAAACTTTCTGGACTTATTGAATTTGTGTGAATTGACCCTTGATTCGGTTTAACTTTTATAAGATTTCTCCTAGGAACTATTTTCTAGACCAAGATAGAATTCCCTTGTTTGGGCTTCTATAGGCAGTTGATTTGGGTTTCCGCCGAAAGGTTTGGTAGGCAATTGTTTAGAGTCCAGAAGGTTTCCAAGGTTATCAGATGTGACATATTATAACTCTCGTCGAAAGGTTCAACCTAAAGGTTTTATAATTCCGAAAGGTTTTATAGGGTATGATTCAAGCAAATTTCCCTTCTAACCGAAGGGTTTGAGCAGCTGATTTGAGAACTCCGAAGGGTTACAAAGATTATTCAAGAGGTAAAATCATTATCTTTATTGACAAGGATCTTTCGGAGAGGCCGTTCCTGAAAAAATTGGTTTTAACCAATAGAGATTTAGGCAAACTACAAAGTAAATTTAAAAGACTGAAGACTTCCCTTAGATCCATGAATAAACTTCCATTTTAAATTTTCCCAAATCGGTACTCGATTAGGGCTATAGAGCAGTAATTAAGAGATTACGAGGAGAGAATGAGGAAAAATCCACCCTAAAACAGGACCCCTTGGGTCTTATTTATATATGCAGGCGGCACTCCCTCCGGCCGTATGCCTTCGTCAAGAATGGAAGGTTGCTTCTTATATGAAGTTGCAAACCTTTTGATCTTACCTGAAGATTGCTTCTTGTACATGGTTGTAGGCCTCCCATTCTTGAAGGAAGGTTTGTTTATTATGCATCATCATGGACTGCTGAATACTGCTGAAGGGTCTTTTCCTTCATTTTTTTAAGGAACCTATTGCTCTTACCGGAAGATTTGTCATATGTACAGCACATGAACCTTCTGGTGGTACCGGAGGGTTTCTGGCTTTAGTGAACTTTTTCGCTTTGTCGGAAGGTTGCTTTTCCTACTTGATTACTGCCGAGAGTTGCGTTTTTCCTGAATGATGGCGGAAGGTTGTCTTCTGTTGACTCATGGATGTTGCTTTTACCTAAACCTTTCGGTACCATCAAAAGGTATCCTGTGAGCGTATTATCCGGCCTGAAAGGCTTATTGTGCTTTCAGAAAGGTTGTCGTAGGGTCATATACCCTTGTTTCTGCTTGTTTGCCTTCGTCGGAGGGTAAGAGCTCCTTAGACATTATAGGATAATACCCTCTGTTTCTCAAAAGACCTTGAGGTGGCTCATTTTGCTAGCTACATCCCTTCGATCCCTTCGGAAGGTCTGATCTGAATTCTTTCTCTACCATCTTTAAAGATTCTCTAGCTTAAGCGGAAGGCGAATTTATTGAGTAACAGATACAGTCAATTTTGAATTCTCCCGGATTTACTTCCATCCATCCACCTTCTTATGTTCCTGACCCGATAGGACATTGTCGCTCTCTGATTGAGCAACAAGTTCTGGTACATTTCATATTACTTGCCCAACTTATTACTTATTTCTTTTTGAATTCTGACCCATGTTGTAACTTTCCTTTCAAATTTCTAAAAGCTGGTACTCTCTTCAGGAAAGCGCTTCAAAGTCTTCCGCTGAGGCGTCTAAGCTTCAAGAAGAAATCTCAACTCTGAATATCCAAATTACTTCTCTTTCTACTGCTAAAGGCAATATAGTGAGGGAACAAGAAAGATTGGGCGTCTCTCTTGCTCAAGCGGAATCCATCATTTCTAAGGAGAGGAAAGCGAAACAAGTCCTGGCTAATGAGAATTTGGCTTTAAAAATGACTTTAAAAGAATTCGAGGAAGAGAAGGCTCGTATGGTTGCTAAACAATCTTTTCTCAAGAAGAAGTTAGGAAAGAAGAAAAATTCTTTAACAATGGCCATTAATACCATTTCTGAAGCCAAGCAAAAGGTATCGCAATTTTTGAGCACTTCCCTCAATGACATCATTGTGAATTCTTACGAGCACGCTCTCATGCTTGCTTATTCCGACAACATTGAAAAGTGTCCTAACTTGAGCTTCCCCTTACTCGATCATGCTCTAGTCAAAAGATTTATGGATAAAATCGAAGAAATGGAGCAAGGGATCGAAGTTCTCGAGAGAGACGAAATTGATGCTGAAAAACTTTTATCTTTCGAAGTCCCTTCCATAGAAGGAGATTCTAATTCTGATGAAGAAGATGATGATCATGAAGTTGTTGTTGAGGAAGGCGGAAATGTCGATGACAATGATGATGGCAATCCTGACAATGGGGATAAAGGTCAGGGTTAGGCAGCGATGGAGGTAATCATGTCGGTTTCATGGATGGAAAGACGACGATATCCCCTAGAAAAAGTCAACCCCGATCCTAGTGGCCCTGAAGTAGGCCAGACTGAACTTCCCGAGCCTTCTGATCTCCACGAAGAAGCCACCAACATTGGTGTTGGAGAACAGGAGGGGAAAACGCAGGCCCCATAAACTTCAATTCCTATTTCTCAAGTATTGGATTCTTTGTCTAAATGGCATTCACTTCCAAGATAACAATAGTTGATATCTTTTTATTTTAGATAAAGAAGAAAGTCATTCAAATTTATAAAACTAAGCTTGAAAGAAAACAAGCGGAAATAAATAGCTTGTATAGGGAGTTAGATAAACAACTAAAAGAACATAATGCACTCTCTAACAAGTGTTATAAGCTTAATAAGAGCGCCGCGGTATTAGCATCCATTAAAGATCAAGAAGTTGCCCTCTTATTGAAAAGGGCGTGCCTTCAATATGACAAGCTCATGAAAGAAAACTGAGAATTAATAACACTCTTTTGGATGTTGATTAAAGGCAGGGATATTCTAGTGGACTTCATATACAAAACTTATTGCAGACACCCAACCGTAGATTTTTCATACTTGGGTGATTTTAGCGAGGGTTTACTTAGACATTTACATAGGTGATATTTGGATGAATTTAGATCTGACCCACATCTGGAGACTTGCTGGAATTTACCATGAGTTAAATCAACTCCTCCTGAATTACCTACGACAAAACTCAAATATTATACGGATAAATTTATTTCTGAGTTATTCAAAATATTAGTTTTGTATGAACCAGATGAACATCTGTAATTATGTAATGTGAATTTTCAATATTAGTTTCCTTTTATACTTAGTTGTATTTTGTTACGTTATTATAGAGTACATGTCTCTCGAGCAGTCCTATTGTTACCCGACACTTTGGTCGGGCTACTTGGCGATGGTCGCAGAGCCTGTGGTTGGACTTAGACGAGACTCAAGTTAAGGAAGAGGTGGAAGTGTAAGAGATCAGTGTGACTAGAGTTCTGGTCGGTGTGGTTCGGCCTTGGTCGTTCGACTGAATTCGGTTTGGCCTAGGTGGGTCAATAGGTATCGGTCGGCCAAGGAAGGAAAAGCCGGATGGCTCGGCCTGGATGGTTCGGCGTTGGATTATAGCCAAGGTGAACAAAATAAAGTCGTTCGGTCAAGTTGAATTGGCCACTCATCGCTCGGTCATGGAGGGAAGGCTAGGGTGGACCGACCATTCATCATTCAGCCTAGGAAGTTAGCAGATTACCAATAGGACAACATGGTCAGCCCTTCTTTACTTTGGGTTGCATCACTAGCTACTCCGAGTCATGAGAGACTTCGCTTCGAGTCATATACGAGGGACTCGTGGTCCGGCCAAAGTGGCTCGGGGACTACTGGTTCGGTGATAGTAGTTTAGCATACCTCGTTCGGCGCATACCAACGGAGTTAGTGGTTATCAATTCCACTCCAAAGCGAGGCAATCGGCGTCTCGTCGCTTCGAGTCACACCGTTACTCACTTTGAGCCCCTAGGGAGATTGCTTCGAGCTATTCATCAAGACGCCCCGGTTTGGCATTTGCCGCTCGGCCAATGTCATTCGGCAAACTTAGCTCGGTCTTCTCGGTCTGGTGTACAGGAGTTGTCAGTAGTAGGCCGAACTACTTTGGTTTTGGGGCCTGCATGGTGAGTCCAGCCTATCTTCGTTTATAAACAGAGAGGCAGGGGTACAGTTGAAAGGGACCTTTTCTCGAGAACTCCAGGGGTACTCTGCCATTTTTTGTACTCGCTTCTTTCAGTTTAAACTTGGATTCGAGTTATTTGTTTACGGATTGTATCTGTACTCAAGTGATTGGAAAAGTAATAAAGATCACATTCAAAGTGGACGTAGACAGTTACGCCTAACCACTATAAATCTGGTGTTCTTGTTCCTGTTGTTGTTTTTGCATTCTACTGTGATATTCCTCTTTTTTAATTTACTTTCTTCATTAATCTCTCTACATAACTCTATTCTAGGGTGTTACTGACCAATTTTGGTGCTAACATTTTGGTGCTTTCATTGAGAGCCGTGCATTCTCAGGCTGTTAGGATCTAATTTGTCGCTATTGGATTGAAGAAATCCCCGATAAGAGATCCAAATTCACTCTTAAGAGTCCATAGATACTACTCAGAGTTCCCGTAGATAACTCTAAGATGGGAAGACCACGTACTAGATCAGCCTCCCACAATGCTGATGTCAACGAGACCGCTAGCGTTCAACAAGTAGGACCCAACAATCAACAAGCTAATCCAGGTGCAGGGACCGCCACCGTCCTAAACTAGTCGGAAGTTGTCACCAGGGCAGAGTTCAATGAGCTGATGAGAGAACTCGTTGAAAGCAGGAGACATCTTAACGAACAAGTTCAAGCTAACGCCACTCCCATGACCCAGATTGCACATCAACAACATCAGAATGCTGGAGGAAGCCCCTCTTCCTACTCATCGTCTGACAGCTCTGCTTCGTCTGATGAACATCACAGGCGTAGACACCGCAGGATTGAAACAGCACAAACAGGTGCGGCAGAATAGTCCAACATAAATGGTCCGAGCTCTCTACCTGGAACCGTGGCCCCTCACTTGCTCCGGGAAAATCGCACTCAAACTGGAGTGGGAAACTTAAGATCTAGAGCACAGGTGGATGCTGGTGCACCACCACGCTAGGGTAGTAGCGAAGAGGATCCCCAGGACATGCATTTGGGAGATCACTTACCAAGGAGGCACCGGCCAGAATGGTCATGCAGGACGGAGTCCAACTTGCCACCTCCCATCCAGACCCCGAATTTATTAGCTATGGTCAGACAGCTGATGAGAGAAAATCAGGGCCTATCCAACGATGATTGGGGCATATCTAGGAGTCATACTCCATTCACATATGCTATCCTACAGGCTGAGTACCCCTAAAAGTTCAGTATGCCGACCATTCCAGCGTATGAAGGGAAGACTGACCCCCGACAGCATGTGATGAGATATGAGTGGATGATGGACTCAGCTAGGGCAAAGGATGCGACTAAATGTAGATGTTTCCCAATAACCTTGTCCGGAATCGCTACCATGTGGTTCACCAGACTTCCTCCACGATCGATCTCCAGGTTCGATGAGTTAGCGGTGAAATTTGTGTAGAAATTTAGGATCCATACCACTCGCCCAAAGGACGTGATGTCTTTATCCAGTGTAATACAGGCCCCAGGGGAATCGTTAAAGGAATACTTGCAAAGATTTCACATTGCTGCTACCGAAGTTAGCAATCCTAATTACCATGTTATTCTTATGGCCGTGATGCGAGGGGTAGATCCAAACTCAGAATTTGGTGATTGGCCGGCAGGAAAACCCCCAACTACCCTGGAACGTTTTTATTCCAAGGCGAACCAATTCATGAGGAGAGATGAGGCCAGGTGGATGAGGCGAAGCAGTGCGCCAAGGCCAAGTAAGGAAGCAGTGCAAAGCAATATCACCGTGAAACAATCTGGTGAGAACTCTGGCAAGGTCCAAGTCAATGTTCAGAATAAGTTGGGGCAGTCTAAAGAATCCGGAGGAGGAAATTCATGAAGAAAGAGGGAAGCAGGAAAGTGGAAACCAAGGATCCCTACCTATAACGAATACACTCCTCTGAACGCATCGTTGGATAATATTTATTTATCAACTTGTAATACGTTCCAATATCGAAAGCCGCGCCCAAAATAATCAACTGGGGAACAAAAGCAGACCGGGAAGTATTATCGCTTCCATGAGACTTACGGGCACAATACCAAAGAATGTAGACACCTCCATTATGCTATAGAAAAGCTGATTCGACAGAAGAAGTTACAGCAGTTTGTTAAGAATCCGCAGGAAGGCGGACAGGGGACATCCGATCCCAATCGCGTGCAGACTCTACATCGACCTGAGGAACCCGTTCGGACTGGAGGTAGACTGGTTATAAACACAATAGTCGGTGGGCCCCACCCAGCAGACAAGAGTTGGCAAGAAATGGAACGCTACGTTGGTTCCCTAAAGCATGCGAATTTCGAATGCTGCTCGAACATAGAAGATGGGACCCCAGGGAAACAGCTGCGAATGATGACGGATGATATAATATTCAGAAGCAGAGATGCCGATCGGGTGGAGGCACCTACCATTGACCCGATGGTCATCTCAGCCACGATTGGGCCGGCACTTGTGAGGAGGATACTGATTGATTGTGGGAGTTCTGTGAATATTATCTTCAAAAAGCCGTATGACCAAATAAAGATGGAGGCAAAGGATCTGAAACCATCTAAAGCCCGCATTCACGGCTTTAATGGCACAGCCACTAATGCAATAAGTTTCATTGAATTGCCAGTTAAGTTAGGAGATCGTGAACGTAGGAGGGTACGGATCCTACTGTTCATTGTTCTAGATGTTGATTCCCCATATAATGTGTTTCTAGGCCGACCGGCTCTGGCGGAGTTCAGGGCAGCTTTGGCCCCGTGGTGTTTAACCTTGAAATTTCTGACGGATAAAGGAGATGGTGTAGTGCATGGAGATCAGGCGACTATTCGTGCATGTTATGTGGCTGAGCTGAGAGAGGCCCAGCGAATGAAGAAGGGAAAGGTTGTGGACAACTCTGTCCGCGTCCATGTTGCTCAAAATTGACAAGTAGTGCCCGAGCCTTTGGCTCGGGCAACACGGTCGGATCTACAGAGACATAAATCCGAGAGACGATGATGAGGAACCCAAGGAGTCTAAAGCAGCACCGGCTAAACTGACGATAGACATTCCGGTCAGCCATGATGACCCACCACGGGTGCTTAAGATTGGATCACAACTCACCCCCTCGATGACTGAGGATCTTACTGATTTCCTCCAAGCAAACCTGGACCTTTTCGCTTGGACCCACTCTGATATGTGCGGAATTTCTCCCGCCATCGCAAGTCATATGTTGAACATTGATCCAATGTATGTGATAGTGAAAAAAAAAGGAGAGGTATGGACCCGGAGAGGTCTGCTGCTCTCAGAGAGGAGGTGAACAAACTCAAAGCAAATGGGATCATCCGCGACGCCCTCTACCTTGAATGGGTATCTAATCCCGTACTAGTGAGAAAAGCGAATGGGAAATGGAGGACCTGTGTTGATTATTCAGACCTGAACAAGGCGTGCCCTAAGGATAGTTTCCCTTTACCCAAAATTGATCACCTGGTCGACTCAACAGAAGGACACGAATTATTGTCATTCATGGATGCGTATTCGGGATACAACCAAATTCTGATGCCCATTCCAGATCAAGAACACACTAGTTTTTTCATGGATGTTGGACTATATTGTTATGTAGTTATGCCTTTTGGGTTTAAGAACGCAGGAGCGACTTACCAATGTTTGGTAAATCGGATGTTTAAAGACCACATTGGTAGGACAATGGAAATCTATGTGGATGACATGCTCGTGAAGTCACGGTAGTCAAACGACCACATTTGAGACTTAGCGGAGATGTTTGATATAGTCAGATACTACGGAATGAAAATCAATCCACTGAAGTGTTCATTTGGCGTTGCAACGGGAATTTTTTGGGTTTTATTGTCAATGCGCAGGGAATCGAAACTAACCCAGAAAAGATTCGGGCTATCCGAGACATACAAGCGCCCAGAACTATAAAGGTAGTGCAAAGCCAGAATGGAAAAGTCGCCGCGTTGAGTCGATTCATATCCCGAGCAACCGACAAATGCATTCCTTTCTTCAATGTGATAAGGAAAGGGAAGAGGAATTTTGAATGGACGTCGGACTGTGAAGATGCGTTTCGAGCTCTGGTGAGACACTTGAAGAGTCCCTCGGTTTTGGTAAAGCCTGTAGACCATGAAGTGTTATATGTTTACTTGGTCGTGTCTCAGCATGCTATCAGTACCCTTGGTTCGTGAGGAGGACCGAATTCAAAGCCTAGTATACTATGTCAGTAAACGTTTAACGGGGGAAAAAAGAAATTATCCTAAGATTGAGAAGCTAGCCTACTGCTTGGTGATTGCATCATGCAAGCTCCGTCCGTATTTTCAGGCACACCCGATCAATTTTTATACCGATCAACCTTTGCGATAGGTGCTCCAACGACCAGAAACCTCTAGAAGGTTACTCAAGTAGAACATTGAGTTAATTCAATTCGATATCACTTACCTGCCATGGAAGGCTATCCAAGGGCAAGCTCTAGCAGACTTCATTGCAGAATTCACCATATCAGACAACCAAGTGGTAGTGATGTAATTCCCCCCACTCGATGGAAGTTATACACCGATGGGGCATCCAATGACCGTTTCTGGGGCTGGTATTATTCTTGTAACTCCTGAAAACCGATCGATTTGTTATGCTTTGAAACTCGACTTCCCAGCTATAAATAACAAAGCCGAATATGAAGCATTGATTGCTGGCTTGAAACTTACCAGGGAACTCAGTGTAAAATCGGTTGAAATCTTTTATGACTCACAATTGGTGGTGTACCAAGTACGTGGAGACTATCAAGCAAAGGGGCAGAGACTTGCTCCGTACCTTGCTCGGGTTCAAGAACTGTTGGCAGACTTTGAATATTACGATATTTCGCATATCCCACTTGGACAAAATGGGGAAGACGATTCATTGGCAAAATTCGCGAGTACTGGTGATGCACAGCATATGGGCTTAGTCCCCATCGAAACCTTACATGCCCCGAGCATAAATGAAATGGAAATAGATTCTGTGTTAAGGACAGAAACCGAAAGGGAGTAGTGGATGACTCCGTTCAAAGAATACCAGTTACATGGAACTTTGCTTGAGAGAAAAAACGAAAGAAGGCAAGTCGTCCACAAAGCCTCACGGTACATAATGCAGGATGGAATAATGTATCAGAAAGGATTCTCAGTTCCCTTACTTTGATGCATTGCCCACGACGAGATAAAGCAGGTCTAGAAAGAATTTCATGAAGGAGAATATAGAGACCATACTGGGGGCAGACGCTAGCCATAAAGATCCTCCCCTATGGATACTATTGGCAAACCGTGACTCGAGACGCCATAGACTATGTGAGAAGATGTGACAAATGTCAAAAGTATGCGAAGATCCCGAGAGCTCCGTTGACAGAACCCACACAAATGGTTAGTCCCTGGCCATTTGCAATATGGGGGATCAATATAATCGGCTCCTTGCCAATCTCCAAAGGTGGTGCAAAATATGCAATTGTTGCGGTCGATTACTTTACCAAGTGGGCGGAAGCAGAGCCCTTAGCTACGATCACCACCAAAAAGGTCATTAATTTCGTTGTGTGAAACATCATAAGCCGTTTCGGACTCCCACGAACTATCATCACGGACAATGGAACTCAATTTGAGAGTAGGGAGTGCAAAGAATTCTGCCAAAAATATTGCATTGAAAAAAGGTTTGCGGCAGTCGCTCACCCTAAAGCCAATGGACAAGTTGAAGCCATAAATAAAATAATCTAGTCCATATTGAAAAAAACGTTTGGATAAAGCTAAAGGAAAGTGGGTGGATGAGCTTCCGACAGCACTCTGGGCTTACAGAACCACCCACAAGTTTGTGACTGGCCATACTCCATTCACCTTGGCATACAGCATTAAAGCTGTTATACCCGTGGAACTTGAAGTTCCCTCTCACCGGGTGACTCATTATGATCCTAAGATGAATCAGGATCTTTTACTGGAATCATTGGACTTTGTCGATGAGAAACGTGAAGAAGCAAATTTAAGGGCGGCTGCATATCGACACCGAGTCGCTCGATATTATAATGAAAAAGTTCGACCAAGAATCTTTGATGTGGGTGATCTTGTTTTAAAGAGAGTTTTTCCAATCCAGTCACATATGAATCCCACATGGGAAGGTCCGTATGTCATAGAACGAAAACTTGGAGAAGGAACCTTCAAGCTAGCGACTGTTGATGGCATGACATTCCCCAGAGCATGGAATAGCGAGCATTTGCGTTGTTATTTCACATAGTTTTTTTTCTTTTGCATTTTAGTAGCAGTTGTTTCCAGTGTATGTTTCATTTTGTTGTTCTATATTTCCAACATGTAATAAAATAATTCAGCTTGTCCCTATTTGTATATATTCAATAAAGACTTGAAGCTGTTTTTCTATGAATAGTTGATGTTCCATGCGTTACAATTTCATGGCAAAGTCAAATTGTGTTAATCTGTTAGGCGTACGAACATGGACTTAAAACTAAAAGTTGATCAATAAACGATTCAAAAATCTCTAAGTCCCTGGAGCGCGGACTAGAGTACTCTGAGTCCCCAGAGTGCGGACTAGAGTATAAACGATTCAAAAATCTGTATGTCCCCAGAGAGCGGATTAGAGTACTCTGAGTCCCCGGAGTGCGGACTAGAGTATAAACGATTCAAAAATCTCTAAGTCCCCGAAGCGCGGACTAGTGTACTCTGAGTCCCCGGAGTGCGAACTAGAGCATAAACGATTCAAAAATCTCTAAGTCCCTGAAGCGTGGACTAGAGTACTCTGAGTCCCCGGAGTGCGGACTAGAGTATAAACGATTCAAAAATCTCTAAGTCCCCGGAGCGCGGGCTAGAGTACTATGAGTCCTCGAAGTGCGGACTAGATTATAAACTATTCAAAATCTCTAAGTCCCCGGAGTACGGGCTAGAGTACTATGAGTCCTTGGAGTGCGGACTAGAGTGTAAACGATTCAAAAATTTCCAAGTCATGTGAAAGAGAATCGGAGCTTATGTAACCCATAAGATTTCAAATTTCAACTACAAGTTAGACAATAAGCTAAACATTGAGAATCGTGGAAGGCAAAGAAACAAAATTTTATTTACTAACCCAAAATTAAGATCCAACTTTTTCGGATTTTGGAGCAAAAGTCTATTCACAACGACTATAAAAATAAATAGAAACAACAACATGACTTAGGTTTATTTGGGCTGAGCGAGGTATGACAAGATGATAATTACTTCTTTGACTTTTTCTCCTTCTTCGGTTTCTTCGAAGACTCCTCAGCCAAGCACTTCTTCTTGGACCCTCTGCTTCCCAGTGAGGTGGTATCCGGGGCAGGAGGAAGGACATCTAGAGGTGTGTTTCCCCCGGGGAGAATTATCTTCAAGTGCCATTTTAAAGGATCGTCAAGTTCCACCACTTGAGGTTCAACCTTAACTTTGGCTTTCTTTTTCTCCTCTTCCACGATTCGCTCCCCCATGCTAAGTTTTGAAGTAGGTCCGGAGGCGCCAGTGATCTCAACCTTGTCGTGTTCGTCTATAGGCAAGGGATTCTCAAGTTTGTCCTCGTCAAGCACCCCGATCACTTGGGCATCGGGCCCAGGAGTATCCTCAGTGTGAAGTTCTTCTGCCATTTTCTCTTCCTTCTCCGTGGGGACATCGCTCCTTGGAGTGTGGTTCGGGATTAGAATGGCCTAAATGAAACCATTAAAGATAAATGTTAGAATACATCTATTATTCATCAAAAGTGATGGTTCTTTGGACCCTAGAAGGAAAAATTACATATCGGCTTCCAGCTAACTCTCAGCTGTTTTGGGAGTCTCACCCTCTGGAATAGGGGATGGAACCTGAACATCAAGCCCGGGCTTCTTTGGGTCATAGCCGACATACTGCTCGAAAGGATCGAGTGATGAGCAACCAACCGGCTGAATGGAAGGGGGAACTGGAGACTCAGTTCTGAATGGGCCAGCAATGTCATCCTTCCCCTTCAATTAGGAGGAATCTCTTCCAAAGATGGTTTTTTCTCCAGATAAGTCGGAAGGCTCGTTTCCTCGAAGCACTTCCTTCACAATAGCTTCTTCATCAACCTCTTTGGTGCCCAGTTCAACTTTTTTAATTTTTGTTGAAGTGTCCCATGCTTCGGCCAATGATTCGAGGTAACCCTCGCCTAGAAAATATAGATCCCGATGCATGAGAACTCGAGCATTATACTCGGCAATAAGCGGATCAAATAGGCACTTAATTTCTTCCCTGCAGGCTTCAGCAGCTTCCTCGAGGCGAGAATCAACCTCTATCAGCGCCGTTCTTTTACCCTCCTCACAGGATGCATCCTTTAAAACTTTAACTTTAGAAAATTCCTCGTCAATCTTCGTCTTTAAGAATCGAGTTGCAGAGATTTCATCGCCATATCGCTGTGACTCTTCCTATGCGGCAGTTTTCTCTTCTTTCTCTTTAGCAAGCAGCTTCTCCAGTTCTTTAACTCGTCGAGCGAGAATGTCATTTTCTTTCTGGATGGAGTCTTTCTCTAGAGCTAACGCACCACTGCGTTGGACTGCCTCATCAATTTCCTTCTTATGAGCGGCCTCCGAGCAACTAACTGCCTCGCCCGTTTCCTTGGCATTTTTCTAGGCGGCCTTAAGTTGAGATTTGTACAAGGATAGCTCTTTATCTTGGGCTTTGATGATATCTTTGTCATGAATGGCTTCATGTTTCAGACGGTCGATTTCGTATTGACGTTCCATAGAAACCTCTGAAACTTTCTCCACCAAATGAACAAATGCATCATGTTGAACATAGACATCATTATTGCAGGCGATGACACTTTGTTTAACATGCCCTGGAATAGGATGAATCCGAGGAAGAAATTTCAATCCATCGAAGCATATCTTCGGGAATGAGGCTTTGAGCTTGGCTAATTTTTCTACCGTCGATGGATCATGTGCGGAGACTGGGAAAGTCTGCTTAGTCGGAGTTACGGACTTCTTATGGGGCTCACGAGATTGCTTGGTGCTCGACGAGCCAGAGTGTTGGTCACGGAGAGCTTCAAATTGAGATCCCTTCTATCAGATTTCCCCCTACTGTGCTCTGAACGAGGGGGAGGATCATTGGGATATGAAGAATGGTTGTAAGTTCTTCTTCGAGAAGATGATGAATCTCTAGAATTGTAGTCCCTATTGCCACTGTCATCCTTGTCTCGATGTCTACCTGATCCCGAATCCCGACCGGAGTGGTGGAAGATAGAGGACCCACGAAGGCGGTCGAAGCCGTGTGAGCACCCCATATCACCGGCATAGAAACCAAGTGAAGACGAGTTAGTAAGGATCACACGATGGCTAAAATTTAAGTGTAGGGTGAAGTGTGAGTGTTCGTGTGTGTCCTAGTGTTTCCCCCCAACGGACCAGTTTCTTTAGCTTTACTTATTGAGGTTTTCTCTCCTTCATGACGAGCTTGATCGCTTTCATCGCCTCTCGCGGGTGAATTAAGTCCCATGGCCTCTGGATCTTTGAAGCTATAATTTAGCAAGTTGTCAGGGATGGTTAGGTCTGATAGACCTTTTAGCGAACCCTCTAGATGTTGGGGAGACGACTCTTTATCAACTGGAGTAATTGTAACTTTTGAGGTTCCGCCTACTGTTTTCTTTCCTAGTTTGTAGACTAGGCCCTTTTTTCCTCTTTGAAGGAGGGAGCGGTTCATCGATGTCGGGTGCATCAGTTAATGGTGTTGAGTCGGGACTTATATTCTCGTCGGTCGCTTTCGGCATCCCGGTCTCCTTAATTTCACCTTCCTCAGTTGTATCGAGGGCCCCTTCTACAGGAGGCACTGAAGATCCGGCCTGCTTTTTGCCTTTTTCCACAGCCGATTCAGTTGTAGTGGCTCCAGTTGGGAGGCTAGTTCAACGACCCTCCGTCAATAATCCAAACCTTGAAAGCAATTCATTGGAAATAATGGATTTAATCTCACGGTTTCCAATGGGAATGGCTCGAATGGCCTCGACGATCTTAGAATACCCAGCGCCTTCAGGTCGTGGGCGGATACCTGTAAAAGTCAGGAAGTTTAGAAAGGATGCACTTCGAGCCTTAGACAAATATCAGTCTTGGAATAAAACATACTCCCTTCCAGCCATCTTCTCGCAAAGCCAAGGGGGCAGCGTACGTAAAACCACTCTTGTTTATACTGGGAAAATTTACTCCACACCCCCGTCAGGATTTGACATTTGGAATGTGGCTCAAGGAATATGAAGGATGGACTGTCAGATCGTCTTTTGAAGCAGTAGATATAGCGGATATCCTCGGGATTAGGGAGTCTGAATAAGGTTCTCATAAACAGAATACAAGTGCCATAAATAAACATATGACTATTGGGGTGTAGTTGTGCCGGACCAATCCCGATATATCGTAACACTTCACGGAGAAGAGTTGAAAGGTGGCATGCTCCCGACCTAGCACATAAATTTGTTGCACTTTGTATACCCGGCTGGCGGCAGATGAGGCCGATCTTGTCCTGATGGAATTAAAACATTGTCGAAAGCGATTCCATGAATTGAGCACAATCGACGAAAAGCAGCTTTGCTAATTTTTGAGGCTTGTGAATCAATAGGATTATCCAGAATAACGGCTCCGTCTATAACATCAGGAGCCGGGTCTATAACTGCAGTAAATGGATCCGGAATACCCTGTGTAGAGATTGTCGCTGGGTTCAAAGTTCCTACTACCTCCTACTGAGAACCTGGCTCGAGCTTATCAGAAACTATAGCAAAACTCGATTTTCTGGACATCTCTAAAGAGCGATGGATGTGAACAAATACCTGTTTAAACTATAATTGAAAGGCAATCGATATCAGATACAACGACAAAAATATTCCCCCCCCTGCGTGGTGTGTGAGCTAGTGTGATGGTTCAAGTAAAGAGTACAAATAAATTAGAGTTCTGAAGAGTAAAGTGTGGTGTGACGAGCTTTAAGTTATCATATTTAACAAGCTTTAAGTTCACATTTACAATGATTCAAATTGTGGAGTTATTAGTCCTGATCAGTTCCACGTGTCTTTGAACTTAGGTTCGTATCATGGATTTGTTGGTATGTGATTAAGTATGGAAGTAAGCAATCATATTATGTTCTATGAGCTGAGGTGAGGTATGCGTGTTTATCAATGCCGATCCCTGAACCTAGGACCATTCGTCCATTCAAATGCATGCATGCCGAACCATGCTGCCTCGCTCGGTTCCAATCCTTGAAACCTATCCCGCTTCACTCGTTCCTTTCCTCTCTCTTATCACCGACTCACTCTTCTATAGACCACTGAATGCCTACTTAAACCAAAGATAGCCGACCCACTCAAATGTGGAATACCGACCCGACCTTGCAACCTCCTCTACTGATCAGCTACTATTGGAATATGCCGACCTGACACTCCCTTAAGGATAATCCTACAAAGGCTATAGACCAGACACTTTACTTCTCAAGCAAAGACCTCCTCTCTCTTACAAAACAATAAACTCTCCTCTTATATACGTCACCGATCTCCTTTCCTAGACACACCTATGCCAGCTCCTCTCGATTCGGTGCCGAAACGTGTCACTCACTACCACTATCTCTCTTCTCTCATCCTCACCAAGAAGGGTCGAGTACATGTATGACTCAGATCCAGGGCGAGTTCGGGGAGGCATGGCTTAAGAGCTCAAAGAAAAAGTGGGTCCTTACCTATAAAATAGTTTGGGGTTAAGGCGCGTGATTTCTGATGCTCGAAGTCAAGAATAATGGCGGAAGACGTACGAGAATCAAGTTAAAGGAGGGTGGAAGCAGTTCGATCGGAGAGGACTTTTTGGTTATGAGTAGAGTCGAAGGGAAAAGATAATGAAGTGAAGGTAGGAAGAAGAAAGTAAAGGCTTGAGCTTTTATATGGAAAGGGGGATGTGAATTGGTGTTCTCCTAAAGACCCAATCACCATGTTTCACGGGGTCTGCAAGGCGACATGCCGACCCATCCCAGATAAGCCGACCGAGTGGATCGGCCTTCGTATGCCAATCCCTCTCTTTCTTTTTTAATAAAAAAAGAGGATAATAAATAATAATAAAATAAAATAATAATAAAAATATATGTATATATGCATGTATAAATATGTGCACGTATAATGTTCAGAAAATCCACCATGATTCAGCCTTCAAGAGGTTGTATTCACCCAACTTTTGAACAGTTAAAAGCAGAATTTAAATGACAGATGATTGTCATTTTAGATGAGCTAACTTCTGAAAGCGAGGACTGGTTGCTACTTCAAAGCATAACGTGTTGACTCACATGACGAGCTTAAGGGGGCAAATGTTACCCAGCACTTTGGCTCGGCTACTTGGCGATGGTCGCAGAGCCTGTGTTTGGACTTAGATGAGACTCAAGTTAAGGAAGAGGTGGAAGTGTAAGAGACTAGTGTGACTAGAGTTCGGGTCGGTGTGGTTTGGCCTTGGTCGTTCGGCTGAATTCGGTTCGGCCTAGGTGGGTCAACAGGTATTGCTCGGCCAAGGAAGGAAGAGCAGGATGGCTCGACCAGGATGGTTCGGTGTTGGAGTATAGCCAAGGTGAACAAGATAAAGTCATTCGGTCAAGTCGGATCGGCCACTCATCGCTCGATCATGGAGGGAAGACTGGGGTGGACCGGCCATTCATCGTTCGGCCCAGGAAGTTAGCAAATTGCCAACAGGACAATGTGGTCAGCCCTTCTTTACTTTAGGTTGCATCACTAGCTGCTCCGAGTCATGGGAACTTCGCTTTGAGTCATATACGAGGGACTCGTGGTCCGGCCAGAGTGGCTCGGGGACTATTGGTTTGGTCATAGTAGTTTAGCATACCTCGTTCGGCGCATACCAGCGGAGTTAGTGGTTATAAATTCCACTCCGAAGCGAGGCGATCGGCGTCTCGTCGCTTCGAGTCACACTGTACTCACTTTGAGCCCCTAGAGAGATTGGTTCGAGCTATTCATCAAGACGCCCCGGTTCGGCATTTGCCGCTCGGCCAATGTCATTCGGCAAACTTAGCTCAGTCTGCTCGGTCTGGTGTAAAGGAGTTGTCAGTAGTGGGCCAAACTACTTTGGTCATAGGGCCTGCGCGCGGAGTCCAGCCTATCTTCGTCTATAAATAGAGAGGCAGGGGGTACAGTTGAAAGAGACCTTTTCTCGAGAACTCCAGGGGTACTTTGCCATTTTTTGTACTCGCTTCTTTCAGTTCAAACTTGGATTCGAGTTGTTTTTTTACGGATTGTATCTGTACACAAGTGATTGGAAAAGTAATAAATATCACATTCAAAGTGCACGTAGGCAGTTACGCCGAACCACTATAAATCTGGTGTTCTTGTTCCTGTTGTTGTTTTTGCATTCTACTGTGATATTCCTCTGTTTTAATTTACTTTCTTCATTAATCTCTCAACATAACTCTATTCAAGGGTGTTAGTGATCAATTTTGGTGCTAACACCTATTAATAGAGATTATTTTAGCAAATATGTCGAATTAAGAAGAGACTATTTGGAAAAGGCCTCGCTCTTGAAATCCTCAAAATTGGCTAGATATTGCTTTCTTAGAGATCTTTAGAGACTTTATTTGCAACATCCCCGCCTTCATTTCGATTTTATTGGTAAAGAAAAGGAAAGGCTTCTTCAGGAAATTCGAACATATCATACCAAATTAATATGCGGTCATGATAATCCACTTACCGGGGAATGGGACTATAGCAAATATCCTCCAGGTATTACCCTTGAAGGATTTAATGCCGCTTTCGATTAGACGGTTACTCTTTCAGCTAATTCTTTAAACAAAGTCAAAAATGCCGTTTCTCAACTTTAAGTGTAATAAAACAAGTATTTGATTATAATAATGAGGTTGTATTTTTATATTATTTCCTCTTGAGTTGTAATTTTCATTATTGTAATAAAAGAAACTAGTGATTCAGGTATTAATTTCGTTTTTTCTTTGTTTCAATAGGAGTTACATCTATCTATCACACCGCTCTCGTTAGATTCATCATCTCGTTTTACCAGCATCAGAGATAGGTTGGTAGCGGATATTGAAAATAAGAGCCTCCTTAAAGATCCTCTATCTACTCGACTACAAGGCAACGCTGAAGCGCTAGAATGGTGCAGGAAATTTTTGCTTCAGAGGTCAATTGTTAGAGACTTAACGATCAGGTTATAAGTCTAGAAATGGAGATCAAGGATAAAGACAAAACAATTTCTCAATTAAAACGTCAGATTAAATCAAACCCTTCAACCGACTTTGATCAAGATATGTCTAAACTTCTCCAATAGATAAGAGATTTCGAGATAAAATTAAAAGATAGTCAAGCCCAGTGCAAATCCCTGGAATTTATCATGGGGGACAACATTCAAGATATCAATTTACCAACTTCTCTAATTGCCTTGCCTATAGTGAAATTGACAAGGTCCTCATCTTTAGCTATTCATAAATTTCAAGCTACGACTAACCCTCCTCCCAGTTTAGATGAGAAGGTAGTAGGAGAAAGGGGTAAGAAGGTCAAATTGAAATAATGAAATATTTTGATGACCAATAGAAAAAGAGGTATTCACAGCGCATAAACGAGTATGCAGCTTGAATTTAGAAACTTGAGCATGAAAATACCTTCTCCGAAAGCATATTGCCAATTTAAAAAGGCAAAACAAAACCCTTAAAGGTGCCAACAATACTTTCAACCATGCTTTAAAGACTCATATTGAATCAATTGATGATGCCGACGAAATGAAGAAAAAGGAAAAGAAGCTTAAAGAGATTCTTTGTATAGCAACTTAGCATATTGTTGACCGTTTAATTGCTAATAATATAGATAAAGCTGTCTAGGATTTATGAAATATTCTATTGTGCTATATACTTTGTAAATAATTTTGAAAATTATGAAAATATCACCTGGTTTGTAGTCTTTTCTAACGATGTTGTTTCTGAATCTGCTTTCTGATAACTTGGACTATGGTTTTTGTATTTGCTGGTCCATTCAGTCTTATTGATCTCGTTTTCCTGAAAAGTACAAAGTAGACAATATTCCTTATCATTAATTTTCCACCTATAAAAAAACATATCCGTTCACATTATTAGTGATAGTATTAAGAATACAAAATCAAAGTAATGAAAGTGAACATGTCATCATGTGAAAATAATGATAATAAGTGAGAAGAAATTCCATAATTGGATATGGCCGAATGTCTGGAGTCCTAACTTTGGTAATGATGAGAGAGAGCCAGGAAACTAACTCCAACTATATTAATAAAAGACCAAAAATCTAATTATAGAAATAATAGAGAACCAGAAATCCAACTCTGGTATTAATTATAAAAGTTAGAAATTCCTCTTCTGAAAATAACTGGTAGAAAGCTAAGAATAATCGTTTAATAATGATAGTCCATAATCATCATCTGGAATTTTATCATGGAAGAATAGGAATCCTTTTTCAGGAACAAATAATATGAGTCCAAAAACCCTTATCTAGAAACAACTGAAGACCGAAAACCCTAATTCGGTTATTGGTAAGATAGATTCTGAATTAGAGGTCCTGAAGCCTAAATTCAGGCATTAATTTGCAAAGTCCAAAAATCAATAGTAAGAGTTCCAAAACCCAGATTTAGGTATAATGATGACCGGAGGTCAATAGTAAAAGTCCTGACACCCTGATTCGGATATTAATAAGTGCAGTCTAGAAATTTATAGTAATTGACCCAAAACCCTGATTCGGGTATTAGTAAGTGTAATCCAGAAATCCTCTCTTGGATATTAGTCGAAGGCCATAGATTCTTATCTGAGCCTTTTATTCTGTACTACTCTTTGGGCTTTTATTCTTTCGACATGTTCCACCCTTTAGGCTTCATATGTTGTCATTGTTTGATATGCCGCTTCTCGGGCTTGGACATCTTAGTCTATTGTTGTTTGGTGCGCTTGGTTAGCTTAACCACAAGCATGACCCAAGGACTTACCCAACCTCCCTCCCTCCAGGAGATGCTCCAGCAAGGCCTTATAGGAGGGACTAAAGGCATGTTCGATAACTTGGCCTGGCCATAGCGTGGCGGGGCTAAAGGCTTACTCCATCCTCCCTCTAGGAGGTGCTTCAGCCAGGCCATAGCATGGCGGAACTGAAGGCTTGTTCGGTGCCTTGGCCATGCCATAGTGTGGCGGACCAAGGGCTTACTCCATCACCCTCTAGGGGGCGCCTTGATCTGGCCATAGCGTGGCATAATCAAGTGCACGTTGACGCTTTAAACTGGCCATAGTGTGGCACGAATAAAGGCTTACGCAAACCTCCCTCTAGGAGGCGCTTTGACCCGGCGAACTTGGCGTGGAAAAGGCTTTGACCGTTTAAGGTAATTTCCAAGTTTAAGGAGAATTCTACTCTCGACCATGTAGATTTTTTTTAGAAAAGTGGTGCTTTGTTGAATTCGACTAAGATCGCTTTACAAATCCATTTATTTTGCCTTGTCTGAAAAAGTTAATCACCATTCCTTTAAGTGCTCTACATTGGTTTGTCCTATGCCTATTCATCATGTCATAGTCGCAGTAGGATCCTCCTTGATTCCTTGCATATTTAGGAGTTTTCTTCTGGGATGGCCAATAGTCGATTTCCTCCTTAGTTAGCAGATAAACATTATCAATTGATGTAGTCAGATTGCATTCCTTAGGGAGTCTCGACTTGAAGCTTTTCTTTTGAGGATGGTTTCTAGATTTTTTTTATTGCTTGATACTAAAGCTTCACCCTCAATGAACAACTTCCTTCTCAAAACCTTTTGAAGCTCACATGTAAGAAATGTCCCACTTGTTGCTTGATGCCATTTTTGCGCAAAGTTGTAACAATCAACCATCATTCCCTCTTCAATAATAGTGCCTTTAGTATAGAATTGAATTTTCCTTTTCATTCGATCAAACAAGTTATCACTCTTATATTTTGTTCTCCTTAAGGTAAAGATAAGTGTAGGGCCAATGTGAAGAGGTTTAAACTCCATTTATTCGGATCATAAGATTCAGCCTTCTTTTTTTTATGATTCTTAAAGCCTCTAATCTTAACATTTTCTATTCATATAGTTTAGAATCTTCAATAGTTCCATAAGACAATCAAATTAAGTGTGGCTCTGAGGATCCTTGTTCGGACTTTCTAATTTTGCTAAGCATGGTGGTGTAAAGTATAAAGTAGGTAAGCTTGGAATTGAATAGGGTTAGAGAAAAATAAAGTTGGAAATTCAACAGAGATAGAGGTTCGAGCCCTCCTTCTAGCGCCAAAAATGTTAAGAAGAAATCTTGTCAACTCCCCAATGCAAAGTTCAAAGTTTAAGTGAGCCTTTCGAAACCACCTTTCGAGCAGATAAAGATAGTTTATACCTTTCGAATCCCTTTATCAAAACAATCTAAGTGATTTAGATCTCCTTTAAGTCTACCTTTCAAAAAGGTTGTGCCAATTGAAACTCTTTCTAAAAACCCTTTTGAAGTGGTCGAGACACTTGAATCTCTTTTGAAAATACCTTTCGAACTAGTTGAATTGGCTTAGGATCCTATCGAAACCTTCTTTCGAAGTGGTAAAGGTGACTTAAGGTTGGGATCTAATGATTTAATGTTTTAGCTGAACTAGAGAGGTTTCGACTCCGTTAAAAGGTAGCCTTTTCAATCACATTGATACAAGTAACCCATAACCAGAATTACATAGCAACAATAGACAACAAATATATCCAAAAATACCATATACATGCTTAATAATATTTTCCTTTATTACTAGAAGCTTAAGTAATACAAAGAAGTAGAATCCCCAATTTAATTTTAGAATTAGGGTTTACAAATTCAAGAAAAAACAAGTACCGAGTGAATGAGATTGGATCCCTAAAACAAGACCCCTAGGGTCTTATTTATAGGCGCTGGTTGATCCCCTTTTGCATCAGTCCTTTCGACTTAGTCGAAAGGGGGTTTGAAGTCCTTTCATCGCTGTTGGATTCAGGATGCCTTTCCAACTCCGCTTTTGAGTGAAACTCTGGTGCTTTCAACCGCACCGAAAGGTATAGGAGCGCTCTTCACTTAGCTGTTAATGTTCCATGTAAGTTGGAAAGGACATTGGCTTTCGATGCTATAGAAACATGCACATTTCGGGCTTCGAATGAGTTGAAGCATAGAAGAAAGTTTAGCTGTAGAAGATAACATTCGAAAGTAACCTCTCTGATTAGTGTGGAACCCTATCTTTTAGTTTTTGAGGAAGTTACATTGAACTCATGTAATTTTTCCTTTATAAGTGTGGATGGTTTAAACCAATTTGAAAGGTAATATATGCTTTCAAAGGGGTAGCTTTGGCCAAACATTCTTTTGGGAAAGGTAAATGAGGATGAAACCAATTATTTCAATAGGCTTGGCACACATGTAGAAGCTTGTTATCTATTGCCTTTGAAAAGTACCTTTAACATATTCGAAACTCCTTTATGTATGTGGAAGCTACTGTTTCGAAAGAGGTTCATTGAAGCGAAAGGATGGCTCTGTCACCTTTCGACCTTTTTGAAAGTGCTCAGCTCATCTAACTTTTTGCTGAAGCATCCCTTCGACTCTTTGAAAGGTTTTGTTAATGCTATCATTCCTTTTGAATCCATTTTTTATATTCTTCATGGTTTTGACAAGGTTGAAGTGAAGACTGATGGTAACAATGTGTATCGAATTATTTAGCCTCTTAATGGTTTTAAAATATAAAAAAGTTTGGAAATGAATATTATAGTAATATAATATTATGAAATGGTTTAAAAGTGAATATGAGATTTAATATGGGAAATATTTGTTTAAATGATTTAAAATGGTTTATAAATGTTTTATAAACAATAAAACTATATTTAGAGAAGTTTTGTTAAGTTATGAAAAATAAGTCAAAATAAGGCGCGTCGAGTAAAGGTAGTTTACGATTTCGCGCCGTAGAATTCAAAAAAATGCAAAGAATGGAACAAAGCTCAGAATTCTTCAAGGTAAGTGTTTTCTGGACTATTATACCCATAGTTTTTAAATAAAGGAAGAAAATCAAGATTTCGTCTTTATATTTTAAAAAAAGTCTAAAACAAGGTTTCAAAATAATCGCGGTTTTGCAGTTGGGAATCCATAAACAGAATTCCTTTAAAACGAATTTAAAAATATGGAATAAATTTTGTAGATCTTTTAAAAAAAATTAAAAGAGATTTTAGTTATACAAATGAATTTTCAAAAGATAGAAAAGTCGTTTTGATCAATATAGCTTTTATAACACTATTTGCAGCAATTTTTCGCAGCATTTTTTAATAACTTCTGCAAACAATGGTTTTTACTTAATTATTCTTTCCCAAATCTTTTGTGAACCTTTTCAAAGAAATAATTATGAAATTTGAAGAAGATTAAGAGGTTCAAAAATGAGTATGCAGAAACGACTAGTATATTTGTTCTAATTGTGAGTGTCATAAAAAATTCGACCGAGGAATGGAACAGATCGAAGGGAAAACCTGGATATTTTAAAATAGTTAAAAGTAAATTAAGTATGTTAAAGGATTTAGGGTCTATCAAATAACTTGACCAACTTATGGGTGACGGAGAGGTAGTCTCTTGGCTTGGCTTTGGGAAACCAGTTGTCTGCCCTCCCTAGCCACCCGGACTGGCCCGACGGAGGGGATAGTAAATTTGATTTGCTCGGATCAAAATTTTTTAAAGTATAAAAGATATAATTTTCCAAATTTAAATAATATGGATTGCATAGAAATGATCTTCTCATACTTGGTGTTAAATTCTGAGGAGGGAATCCGTACTATCCGTGTGAATTTAAAAGGTGATTTCACCATTATTCGACGGATAGTGAAGGTTGAATACGAAATTGATATTGATATTGATAGAATTAATATAATTTTCATGATCATTTTACTCAATAATGTTTTCAAAACAAGAGATTTAAATAAATGATTTGGAAATATTTTCCTAAATAAAAGGTGGTATGATTTGGAATTATTCCAAGATTCAAAAAGGTTTAATTAACAAAAAGGATTTGATAAATGAGGCTTAATGATTCCATATGCTGTTAAGAAGATAAATGGAATAATTTATAATATTATGTCTCTCTAGGATATTTATGAATGAATAAAAAGATGAATTAAATTGAACGATGATTGATAATCACATATGAACTTAACATCTATTTAATCGATGATTGGTTTAGAGGAACTGTGGTCGGATTTGGATAACTCCTATCTGAAAAGTACTTTGAACCAATGTATACATTCGAAAAAGAAGACTTGATGAAGATGATGATTTTTGAAGATGGGGATCTTCATGATGAAGGGGTACTTGCCACTAGTCCCTCGGGGTGAAATTAACCATATCATATATTTATGGTGGTTGTGGTGCTCTGTTATGAAAATCTTCGATTAGAAGGACTAATCTCTACTAATCCTAGGATAATTTCCAACAAGATGTAGTAGGAGGGGTGCATTCGGTTTCATTCAATCCCAGAATGAACTTGTATGGAAGAATGTCTGACATTGCATTTCTAAGATCACAAACGTTGACTTTTACAAACATACATCTGTTTGGTAGCGGAGAAGGCAACTTTTCTTTGCTTAACACCCTTTTCTAAATCGTACGAGCTCAGAGGCTGTATGGTTATAAAAGTCAATAGTAATCGAAGGAATGGAAATGTGGCATTCAAAGTGGAACCTGTTATGATCAAAGCGGGGCTTTGTGAAAAAGCATGGCTTTGTGGAACGTAACTTCACGAGCCTCACATCCTAGGAATGATATGGGATACCATGTTGTCTGAAGAACAATTTTTTGGCTAATATTGGGGGAAGATGTCCCTCTAGGCATTTGTCGCCTTATTGTATGGATGGACTAGTATGGAGGCTAACAGAGATCGTGTAAAGCCACCGAGTAATACTTTGTTCCGTGGTAGTGAAGCAGTATAGTTCGGAGGCTGAAGGAGATCATGTAAAGCAATTGGTGTGAACTAGGATTGTTATATGTGGATTTTTGGGTTTGAATGGTCACTAGTTCCCTATCATGTTGGAAATCCAATTCCAATATGTTGCCTTTATGGTTTTGATTGCAGAACCTACTTTTAAAAAGTAACTAGTAATCCATCAAATTTAATCATGTGAAAATTTCAACTATTTTGATAGATTATTTGAAAAGTGTTTTCAAACAAATGTCAATAGAAATAATATCAAATTATTTTAGTATAAAAGTGCCTGGTTATAATAAGGTAAAAACCCATCAATATTTATGTCTAGGCATGGTCTTATGAGATACCCTTCTTTTCAAAGGTTTTGATTGACGTCAGCATGATCTATTCATTCAAAAAAAATCAAGTATCTCACGCTCGTTTATCAGCCTGATCCAGGTATCTTTAATACTTGGGTCAGATCCGAGTAGTTTCAGGTTTAGTTGAAGACGCTTGGAATTTCCAGAGGAGAGCTGGAGATCTTCATCTACATATGGACGTATTCTATTATCCGCTGCATCTATTGCTTTTGTTTTTTATAGCATTTGTAAGGACAGAGGGTTTATAACTGTCCAGGTTGAATCTAGGTTAGACTCTGATATTGTATTCAAAATTTTCCGCTGTAAAGATTATTGTTGAAATAATATATGTTATTCCATTCATGTGAGATTCTGTTCTATCTTTATTTTCTTTTTTGCGTAACAATCGGGCTTTCTAGCACTTGGATTTGTAGCACGTGAGTACCGAGGATGTACTAGTATCGATTTTCATCGAAAATCCCGGTTCGTTACATATGGTGTCTTCCAAGCTAGTTCATAAGAGTCAAAATTGTAGTAGTATCGAACCTCGGCAACATTCATAACTTGTGTTTCCTTTTATAAGGAAGTTTCGATAAGCATGGACGTTAGGTTGAAAAATACCATCAGTACGAAATAACTCTGATTATAAGCAGCACTAAGAATGGATGACATTGGCAATATCGACATTGATATGATATGGCTTTATTCAATCATTGCACCGAAAATCATGAGTCTCGACATCAATGTCATGTGGTTGCTGGAATGCGGTAACATAGTATTACTTAGTAGTGATGGCGGTCGACGTAGCAAAAGATCAGTTCTTCCTAATGAAAGACGATGTCGATGTCCCAGAGCATCGTACTTTATTGGTGCTAATGGACTTAAATCATTATAGCTTTCACATCAATGATTCTCAAAGTTATTTCTTTGGACATCTTCTGCAACAATGATAGTGGTAACATTTGCCCCCTAGTGTAAAGGAACCATTGACTTTTCAAGTAAATATTCTCAACGTCATCCTTTTTCCACCTTTTTGGTCTTCTTTGCTGATATATCCATACATTTAAATTAAATCAAACGATACCCATTTACTTACTTCTTCCTATAAATATGTAAGCTTCTCTTCCTTTCCTCTTTTATCCACGATTTCGAAAAATTGAACAAACAGTTAAATTTTAAAAATTAGCTATAAGCCTAAGCTCTTTAATAGCAATTTCCTTTCCCAAGTATAGCTTTCGTTCAATTAGCTCATAAATTAGTTTTCATAAATTTTATACTAAAATCGTGACTATGGTTTTGCTCGGATTTTATTACTTTTGAAATCAGCAAACAAGTTCAATTATCTGGTCCTAATAACTTAAATTTTATGGTGAATTGTTATTATTAACCTTCCATAATATTAGATTAGTTGCTTAGTGGTGTTGATTTGAGGATTTGGGCATTTTTGGATTTATGATGAAATGGGTAGCATACCAGAACCAAACCCATTACTACTTAGACTTGTGTTGGTCTCATCGCTCATAATGCAATTGATAAATTTGAAGTTGCTAGATTAACCTTATAGCTGTTAATTCATTGGCGTAATGTTTCTATGTCGCATAAGTAGACCTTGATGTCAACCGATGTTGGTAGGAAAGCTAGTATATTCCAAGTTTAGTTACCAACAATGGCAACATATTAGGACTGAAACTCGATATTTTATTCACGACATCGCTACAATGATGTTGACATTGACATTTAACGACGTTGTCAATACACTGAAAGTTGACAAAACGTCCCATTATCTTGTTATTTCATTAGCTGTCATATTTGACTCAAAGCTTTTATATTATGAGCAATCTATCCAAAGTTACAAAATTCACTATTATTAGGACAGTTAAATTGATTAGATGCGACATTGACAATTTTGGTTTTAATTAAAGCAAGATCTTTTAAATTCAAAATGAACTTGTAAGATTTGAAAATAATCTTTGGAAAATGATGCCGTAATTCGCAAATATGAGGATTTGAAGCGACCGATTGTTCTTTTCCAATGACAGGCTATTCAACCGGCTTCCTCATAAGTGCTTTATCAGATATGCGTTGAGAGGAATATGAAACCGAGGATTTCGATGGATGATGACACTGTTGAAAAGCATGAGACGGCATTGGCTGCTTGGTAGAGAGAGAAGCACAAAAAGGATCGTCATGAAGGACGTCGTTGCAGCGACTAGACTATTTTTCCAAACCTTTTGGATGGGGGAGATGTAACATCCCACACTTTGAGGCCCGAAACTAAGTGCAACGATGTTGCAGTTAGCCATAATATTAATTTTCGATGACAAAATGCGACTATGTTAATCGTATTAATAATCATAAGCACATTAATATAAAAAATTTAAACATGGTTTAATAGAAAACTTTAATATTTCATTTCATAAATTAAATTTCATATTCATTACACGATCCCATTCGCGGTCCAATGTTCAGAGGAAATATAATTATTACAAAATACTCCTAGAGCAACATATGAAGATACCCTTTTGGTTGATAAGAGTCTAATGTTTCGCAATCTTTTAACTTGTCATTACATTCATATAGACAAAATCAAACAGTGCAGCGGATTAGATAAGAAATTCTAAATAGTCGGATTGCCTCCTGTACATCTCCGGAAGCTTATTCGTCTTTCGGAGAACCTGAAATCCCTTACTCCCAACCAACTCAAATGAGTACTCGAGAGTTTAGGGGGGAAAAGAAAAACTTTGGGTCAGACAAATAACTTGGTGTGAATAATAACCTACCATCTCAAACAAAAACGAGACCACACCGCTAAGCAGAATGGGTTTTCACCTCACTAACATCTTAACCAAAAGACATTAATCACATACTACACTCCTACATCCACAATGGTTAGAACATAAAAAATAAGCATTTGTAGTCATGCAACATATACTGGTCTACCCATCCCAATTTATTAGACTACCCATCTTAATTTCTCATCTAACTATCCGTCTTAATTTCAAATAACTATTCGTCTTATATTTACATGGACTACCCATCTCACATGTAAACATTTTTATGGATTATCTCTCCCCTTTCATATGGACTACCCATTGCACATGGTTTCATTATAACAGTTACGTGGACTATCCTTCTCACATAATTCACTTATTTAAATTGATGTGGACTATCCATCCCATATCCCATATTTTTACTAGGATGACTATGTACCCTTCATTAACCATATAGAGACTATCTATCTCCGGCATGATGTAGACTATCCATTACACATCTCATAGTTTTCTAGGATAACTATGAACCTGTCACATATCAATTTAATTCATTTTTAACCCAAATGTTCAACCTAGGTCTATTGGTGTCCCCAATTGGGTCGTATATCCCTTAAACCTTGTAACATCTCAAAATGATATGCATTGGTATCCCCAACAATTAATGTCAATTCATAAAACAATTGTTGTCCATATGATATACATTGGCACCCTCAATGAACAATGTTAAATTTCTAAAGCATATAGTCTATCGAAGTTAATCTACATAGGTATCCCCAGTAAAAAATGTCAAATAAAACTTATGGCTCACCACCGTTAATACAGAAATATGCAGCATTCATGCCCCCACTATACAATATCGAACCTCTATCTAAGGTTAGAAAACAAAATCTTGATTTTTATAAATCACATGGCTAACTGCCAAAATCACAAGGTTGTCGGCCTTCTTAAAAACATAGGCTATCTCGCATTTAAAACTTACTTTTAGTTTGCATAAAACAAAGCCTTGCCGGCATTGAATAAAAGAGTAGCGGCATCAATGCTGCTTGGCATTATCGTTGAAAATCGGCCACTTGCAGCATTTTGCATTAATGTCGAAAAATATAGTACTTCAGCTCTATGTCGTGAAACATGGTACTTCGGCTCTAGGATGTAAAACATGGTACTTCGGCTCTATGCTGTAAAAATAAGGCGTCGACATTGACAACCCACGATATAATTTTCCTTTACATCGAAGTCAAGTAATAGTGGCATCATCGCTATAAAATAGTTATTATTGAAAATATTGCTTGCGGCATCACTGCCTCAAGCTATTACGTCGGTATATAAAACATGCGGCTTCGCCGCCTTGATATAGTCAGTATCAAAATAGTGGTATTCGGCGTCAATTCAAGTTGTGGTGAAAACTTGCGACATTGCCATGCGGCATTGATAGGTGGCACTAAGACATGCAGGATTAATGCTGTATGGCTTAGATTTCAAAATAAAGACAAAGGATTTAGGACGAGTTACGAGATTGCAATGCTGCCTTTGAGAGGATGCCAAAATGGTCCACATCGACATGGCCGGAATCGTTCCATAACCAATTTTGTGGTTATCATAGGCTTCCTTCCATATCAATGTTGATACTCATATCTATGGCACCGATTTTTCTTTGGCATTGATATATGCGGCATTGCATTATCGTAATTACCATAAAAAATATAATATTTCTATATAAAGAAATCTGTTTACACCGACTCTAATTCCTCATCATTTCTATTGGTTAAAAACAACTTTACTCATTTTCTTTTTAGAAACTACTGCAACCAGTTTTATCTTCCTAAAACATATATCAACTTTAATTAATTAATATTCTTAAATAATTATTAATTTAAATGCTTATCTAGCATAATAAATTCATAATAAATCATAAACCCTTAGGAAAAATCCCTAAAAATCACAAAAATTCCAAAATATCATATTCTTTACCATATAAATATTTTGGTGCCAAAAACTATACTTGTGTATTTTTAATAATTAAAACCCGAAATAGACCTAATTTCCTCCTTACGAAATTCATAAAATATTCATTTTAACTTGAAAAATTATGAAATTAAAAACTCATCTCCAAAATAATGTTTTACTCAACATATCTGAAAACTAAATCTATCGGAGATTAAAAATTTAGGTTTCACCCTTAAAACCCATTTAAATAATTTCAAAAAATCTATAATCCATTATTCTATACAAATAATGATCATAAAACCAAAACATGGCATAAATTATCAAAATAATTCAGGTATTATCCATAGCCGAATTCGAAAACAACAATAAAGATGGTTCACTTATTATTCACACCAGATTTGGACGTTGGAGTTAAGATTTGACGGTGTTTAGCTTCCCTAAGCTCTTTCTTGAATCCCCCTTTTGATTTTCTCTCCTCTAGCTTGATTAATGGCCGACCCTATTTCTTATTTGTGATTTTTTTTAGATGTAAAATGAGAATATATAAGAGGGTTGGGGTTTAAGGGATAAAATATATATATCTATTCTTATTTTCCCTTCTTATATATTCTTTTCTTATTAAGTTTAAAACAATCGCGCTTAATTAATTAGTTAAGGCCTGACCATATTAATAACCAATCTCATCCCCTTATCCCACTAAATTATTATATTTAATCTATCATATTAAATTTCATAAATAATGTTAAACCAAAATTAGGGGTGTTATAGGCAGGATCCCTTCATTAAGGAATTTCATACTCAAAATTCAGTAAGGACTATATAACAAGCATATCAAACATGCAAACGATGCTATTATATCTTACCGGCTACAAAGTCTATATACAAGAAATATAGAACATACCCTAATAATAACTCGGGATAAGTATCCCTAATCATGTCCTCTGTCTTCCAAGTGCAGTCTTTCTCATTGTCACTCCACTAGACCTTCACCAACTTGACTATCTTGTTCCTTAGCTTCTTCTCATCTTTCGCTACAACATGAACTGGTTACTTAGCAAAAGTTAAATCCGTTTCTACTACTAAATCTTCCAACTCTGGATCATGCACATCTTTTCTAAGATGAGAAACAAGAAAAACAATTTGGACTCCTGCCAAACTACTCGATAACTCTACTCGGTACGTGAGTTTTTCGATGCTCTTTATAATAGGGAACGACATAATATATCTCAATGCCAGTTTCCCTAACTTTCCAAACCGTACCACGCCCTTCATCAGTGATACTTTAATGAAAACATGATCTCCAACCAAGAACTATAAATCTTTACACCTCTTATCTCGTAATTTTTCTGCCTGGACTGAGCTTTCTTCATCCTAATTCGGATTAACTCAATCTTCTCTATGGCTCCTTTTACCATATCCAGACTAAGGAGAATCTATCTCCGATCTCCAACCAACATGCTAGTGATTTGCATGGCCTTCCATACAAAGCTTCGAAAGGGGCAATTTCGATACTAGTCTAGTAACTATTATTATAGGAAAACTCAACTAAATGCAAATGGTCTTCCAATGACCCACCAAAATCTAGTACAGAAGCTCTCAACAAATCATCAAGTACCTTATTAACCCTCTTTGTCTGCCCATCCGTCTATAGGTGATAAGCGGTACTCATCTTAAGTTTCGTACCTAACACTAGTGAACAAAGAACCCTTGTCATTGACTATATTACTAGGAATCCCATGTAGTCTTATAATATTTTTCATAAACAACTTAGTTAATATAGGTGTTGTCCTGGTTGACTTAACGGGAATAAAATGTGAACTCTTGGTCAGTCTATCCACTATGACCCAAATACTTTCATTTTCCCTATCCGACCTTAGCAACCTGTCAATAAAATCCATTGATATAGAATCCCATTTCCAAACTGGTATATCTAAAGGTTGAAGCAACCCACTTGGCTTTTGATGTTCGGCTTTTACTTGCTAGCCATTCACACACTACTTCACCCATAAGCCTACATCCCTTTTCATATCTTCCCAAAAGAAACTTCTTTTCGTATCCCGATACATCTTAGTTCCTCTAGGATGTTTAGTAAATGACCGATGGTGTTCCCTAATAACTTCCTTTCTTAAGTCACCAATATCCAGAACACATAACCAACCCTTTTCCCATAACCATCCCCTTTGGTTAGGACTAAAATCTTTTAAATCATCAATCTCAGTTCTACCTTCCAATCTTCTAATCCTTTCAGCTAGTAATGGATCCTCCCTCTACTTAGAAGAAATTTTTTTGTTCAATAACAGTCGAACTTATGAGCATGAAAATATGATGGCACTCTGACCAGAACTAGTAGTCGATCTTAACTGCACCCTAGAAGTAGTCAACGCCTCTAATTTATTCCATTCTGCCAACATAGCTAACATCGCATTCTGATGTTTTCTGCTAATTGCATCCACCACTTTGTCTCCTTTACCTGACGTATACACAATATAAAAACCATAGGCCGATAAATACTGTAGCTATCTCTGTTGTGCCGTATTCAGCTCTTTCTGAGAGCTCAAAGACTTATGATCCGTATACAACTCGAATCTTTCTCCTTAGAGGTAGTGTCTCCACACTCCAAGGCGCAAATCACCGCTGCCAACTCCAAATCATGAGTCAGATGTCTAACTTCATGTTGTCTGAGCTATTGAGAAGCTAGGCAATAACTTTACACATTTGCATCAACACAGCTCCTAACCCTATTCAATATGGATTTGTATACACCACCAAATCCTAATTCCCATCCGAAACAACTAACATGGGTGCATTCGTGAACAAATGCATTAACTTAATGAATGCTTCCTTACATTTACCGGACCAAACAAATTTTACATTCTTCCTGGTTAGTTTAGTCAAGGGTGGTTGCTATTCGTGAGAAATCCTTGATAAATCCCCGTTAATATCCAGCTAATCCAAGAGAACTTCTTATCTTGGCCACCGTCTTGGGTCTCCTCCAATTGTTTACAGCTTCAATCTTAGTTGGATCCACAGATAACTCTTCTTCTGAAACCAAATAACCAAGAAACTTCGCTTCTCTTTTCCAGAAATGAAACTGGAAAAACTTCGCTTTTAGTTAATGCTGCCTCTACATCTCAAGCACTATTCTAAGATGATTCTCATGATAGATTTCGTCCATAGAAT
Source organism: Allium fistulosum (assembly GCA_030737815.1). NCBI lineage: Eukaryota > Viridiplantae > Streptophyta > Magnoliopsida > Asparagales > Amaryllidaceae > Allium > Allium fistulosum. The sequence continues at coordinate 1,181,572,074 of CM060904.1, read as the reverse complement.
ATATTGAAATGACATCAATGAATATCAATATGAACCTATCTAAGTAAGTTCATTAAGTCCACAAAGAAAGCTGGCGCAATAGTTAACCCAAATGGCATTACTAAGCACTCGTACGAACCATATCTCGTTCGAACCATCATCAAAGGAATACTGTCCTCTGCCACTCTTAATTGATGGGACCTTGTCGCCAAATCCAATTGGGAAAACACCCTGGCTCCACTCAACTGATCAAATAAATCATCGATTCTCAGCAATTGATATCTATTCTTTAACGTCTTCTCATTCAACTTACGATAATCGATACACAATCTCAACGACCTACCAGGTTTCTTCACGAACACAGCGGTGCTCCCCAAGGCGAACTGTTTGATCTACTAAACTCTTTCCTTCAAAGTCCACTAGCCGCACCTTTGACTCCTTCATCTCGGTAGGCGTCATCCTGCTAGGTGGTATACTAATGGGTTTAACTCCAAGTACAAGATCTATATGAAACTCAATGGCTTATTTTAATGGTAGTCCTGTAATCGGTTCAAAAAAGTCTGCAAATTCTCTTGTAACTAAGACCCAATTTAGCTCACCTTCACTTCTGTGGCACCCAATAAAGCACAAACTTTTGAACTCGAATTCTTAACTGAGTATATGATTCAGTCACTACTATCATGGTGCCTCAATGATATTTTCCCGTCTCGGAAAAATATCCTAGCTTCATATCTGCTCAACCAATCCATACCCAAGTAGTCCTAAAACCCGCAAAATCAAACACAAACAAACTGCAGGAAAAAGTATAACCTAGAAACACAAATTCTAAATGGTCATATTTAATTCCAAGAGTTGCATACCCACCTATCGGATCTGCTACCCTTAAGGAAATAACAAGGTATGATGGTTCTAAATTTAACTTATCTACTAAACACCGAGAGATAAATGAATGTGATGCTCTGGTATCAAACAATACTCTAATTGGTATGCTATGGATCAAAAGCGTACCTTTTATTATACTCTTTCCTTACTCAAAAATAGTCGGTCTCGATGCAGACGGCCCCAAAGGAAACACCTTTCCTTCATTAGACTTAGCCGCTTCTGGACATTTGTTCTTGTAATGCCCCAATTGGTTGCAGTTAAAGCACTTAGCATTATCCCTTCCCACAACCGTCTTGCTATCACCAGATTGACACTCATTAGCATAGTATCTCTTCTTGACACACTTATAATAGATAATATTAGCTTTCCCTTTCTTGGAAGCTCCACCTTTCTGAACCCCCTTCTTCTTAAAGAACTTCCACTTCTTGTTCTGAGAACTCTGGGTTTCCACCTACTTTTCTTTCCCAAAAGTTACAAACATCTCCTTAGTCCTTATAGCCATTTCCAGCACTACATTACTCGGATCTCGGAGTTATGGCATAGTTGCATTAGCCATCTCCGGCCTCAAACCCCGGATAAACTTCTCATTCCTCTTGATCTTAGTATCAATAATGGCATATCCATATATGGATAGCTCGTCAAACTTTTTAGCATACTCCAGTACGGACATCTCTCCTTGCTCCTTTTCCATAAACTTCCTAAGAAAGGTTAACTTGGCTACTTCAGATAAGAACCTCTCCTCAAACCTTCTCCTAAATTCAGCCCTTCAAGCACACTAACGGCTACCACGTTCCACTAGTGTAGAGCAGCTCCCTACAACTGCCTCGATGCCAGCCTCCTATTCTTATCATCATCAAATCCTAGGTCAGCAAAAGCACTTTCATAGTGCAATAGCCAATTTTCCACTTCAACAACGTCCTTAGTTAAATGAAAAGGCTTTCCTCTATGACTAGTATAATATTGGATTTTCTTAGCATAGTTATTACCAACTGGCACCATATGATTAACTCCTCCCGCATTTGTAGCATTTTCTTCAGCTACTCCTGTACTTGCTCTAGCTTACATTAGTTTGACGAAGAACTGATACATAGTCCTCATATCTACTAGTGGGGTTCCAGCACCTACACATTTTGATTAGCATTTGCTTGTCAACCTTGGTTCCTTCTAGTATTGGGTTGAAAATTTACATTTGTTGCAGTGCTTCCCCCATCAAGATTCACTCTTATGTTTCCTGCTTCCATACCTTGCTTTCTCGTAATCTGCATACGAGCCTCAGTAAGATACAAAAGAACGGTCTAAGAGAGAAGAGAGAATATACACTTATATATAGCAAATACAAGTGCGTTACTGTAGCGTTATCCCAGATCCCAATGTTATTCTTTAATTCATTAGGATTATGTTTTAAAAAATCTTTTAAGTTTTACATAAACCTATGCTCTGATACCAAATTGTAACATCCCCACTTTGAGGCTCGAAAATAAGTGCTACGGATGCTGCAGTCATCTATATTTTCCGATAACAGAATATAGTTATGTTAATCATATCAATAATAAGAAGCACATGAATATGAAAAAATTTAAACACAATTTAGTAGCAAAATTTCACATTTCATTTCATAAATAACATTTCATATTCATTACATAATCTCATTCGCAATCGCACATTCAAAGAAAATATAATTATTACAAAATACTTCAAGAGTGACATAGGATGATGCCACATGGGTTGATTAGATTCTAACACTTGGTAATTGTATAACTTACCATTACATCCATATAGAAAAAATCAAACAACACAACATATTAGATAAGAACTCATAAATAGCTAGATCGCCTCTTGCACGTCTTCAAAAGCTTATTTGTCTTATTGAAAACCTGAATCCCTTACTCCCAACCGAGTACCCGAGAATTTAAGAGGAAAAAAAAACTTTGGGTTAGACAAACAGTCTGGTGTGAATAAGTACCTACCATCTCGAACCAAAAATAGATATCCGGTGAGACCATGCCACTAAGTGGAAAGGGTTTTCCCCTCACTAGCATCTTAACCAAAGCACATTAGCTATATATTATACTCCTGCATCCATAATGGTTAGAACATAGATAATATTTGTAGTCATGCAGCATATACCGGACTACCCATCTCATTTTATTAGACCATCCGTCTTGATTTCTTATCTGACAATTTGTCTTAATTTCAAATGTCTATCCATCTTATATTTATATGGACTACCCATCTCCCATGTAAATATTTTTATGGATTATCTATCCCTTCCCAAATGGACTACCCATCACACATTATTTCATTATCAATATTTGGATTATCCATCTCACATAATTCATTTATTTAAAAAGATGAGAACTATCCAGTCCACATCCCATAGAACTCCTAGGATTACTATATACCCTTCATTAACCATAAAGAGACTATCCATCTCTAGCATGATATAGACTATCTGTTACATATCCCATATTATTCCTAGGATAACTATGAACCCAACATGTATCAATTTAATTCAAGTTTAACCCAAATGTTAAACCTAAGTCTATTGGTGTCCCCAATTAGGTGGTATACCCCTCAAAACATAAAACATCTCAAAATGATAAGCATTGGTATCCCTAATGATTAATTTGGATTCATAAAACAATGGTGTCAATACGATATACATTGGTAACCCCGGTGAACAATGTTAAATTTCTAAAGCATATAGTGTGTCGAAGTTAATCCACATCAGTATCCCCAATGAATAATGTCAATTAAAACTTGTGGTTCACCGCCGTTAATACAGAAAATATGTGGCAATCATGCCGCACTATACAATATCGAACCTCTATCTAAGGTTAGAAAATAAAAACTTGATTTTTATAAATCCCATGGCTAACTACCGAAATCATAAGGTTGTCGACCTTCTTAAAAATACAAGCTATCTCACCATTAAAACTTACTTCTATTTTTCATAAAACAAAGCCTCTTCGGCATTGAAATAAAGAGTAGCAGCATCAATGCTGCTTGACATTATAGTCATAAATCAATCACTTGCTACATTAATATAGTAATGTCAAAGATCATAGGACTTCGGCTCTATGTCGTAAATCATAGTACTTTGGCTCTATGCCGTAAAACATAGTACTTTGGCTTTATGCCATAAAACATAGTACTTCAACTCTATATAGTAAAACATAGGGTGTCAACATTGACAACCCACAATATAAATTTCCATTACATCGAAGTTAAGTAATAGTGGCATCATTTTCGTAAAACAATTATTATTGAAATTAATGCTTGCGGAATAACTGCTTCAAGCTATGACGTCATTATAGAAAACATGCAGCATTGCCGCCTTAATATAATTGGTATCAAAATTGTGGTATGCAGCATCATTTAAAGTTATAGTGAAAACTTATGACATTGTCATGCAACATTGATAAGCGACACTAGGATATGCAGCATCAACACTGTATGGCTTAGATTTCAAAAAAAGACAAAGGATTGTGGGTGAATTACGAGATTACAATGCCACCTTTGGGAAGAGGCCGACACGGTCCACATCGACATGGTCGGAATCGTTCCATAACCATTTAAGGAAGTAATATAGGCATCCCTCCATATCAACGTCGGCATTCAGAACTACGACACAGTTTTGGCTTCGACATTGATATATGCAGCATGGCATTATTGTAATTACCATAAACGCTATTTTATTTTATATAAAGAAATCTCTTTACACTTACTCTAATTCCTCATCAAATTTTTATTCGTTAAAAACTACTTTACCCATTTTCTTTTTAGAAACTGCCGCAACGAGTTTTACCTTCCTAAAACATATATCAACTTTGATTAACTAATATTCTTAACTAATTATTAATTTAAATGCTTATCTAGCACAATAAATTCATAATAAATCATAACCGGTTAGGAAATATCCCCAAAACTCATAAAAATTCAGAAATACCGTATTCTTTACCATATAAAATTCGAGGCCAAATACTATATTTGATTGTTTTTAATAATTAAAATCCAAAATAAACCCAATTTCCTCCTTAGGAAATTCATAAAATATTCATTTTAATTTGTAAAATCATGAAACTAAAAATGCATCTATAAAATAATGTTTTACTCAACATATCAGAAGAATTCGATTGGATACATTTTCCTAAGTACAGTCTCTCTCATCGTCACTCCACTGGACCTTGACTAATCTGACGGTCTTGTTCCTTAGCCTCTTCTCATCTTTCGTGATTATACGAACTGGTTTTCTAACTATAGTCAAATTCAGTTCCACTACTAAGTCCTCTAACACAGTCGGTGTAATAGTAGTCTCTGGATCTTGAATACACTTCCTTAGATGAGAAACATGAAAAACATCATGGATTCCCGCCAAACTGTTCAGTAACTCCACTCTATATGCGAGTTTCCCGATCCTCTCTACAACAGGAAATGGTCCAATGAACCTTAGTGCCAACTTTCTCGATTTTACGAACCTGATCACACCCTTCATTGGTGATACTTTGACGAAAACATGATCTCCAACTGAGAATTCTAAGTCTTTCCGTCTCTTATCAACATCACTCTTCTGCCTAGACTGAGCTTCTTTCATTATAGCTCTAATCAATTCAATATTTTCTATAGCTTCTCCACCTAAATCCGAACCAAGAACTAACTTATTCTCGGTCTCTAACTAACAAACTGGAGATTTACATGGCCTTCCATACAAGGCTTCAAACGGTGCCAACCCTATACTAGCCTGATAGCCGTTGTTATACGAAAACTCGACTAAGTGTAGATGGTCTTCCTATGATCCTCCAAAATCTAGCACACAAGCTCGTAACAAATCTTCTAAGACTTTGTTAACTCTTTTCGTTTCCCCATCTGCTGTGGATGGTAAGCGGTACTCATCTTGAGCTTGGTACCTAAAGTATGGTGCAGACTCTTCCAGAACTCCCTAGTGAATAAGGAATCTCTATCACTTACTATACTACTAGGAATTCCATGAAGTCTAACTATATTCTTCATGAATAACTTAGCTAAAACAGGTGCCGTCCTGGTTGACTTAACTGGAATGAAATGGGCACTCTTGGTCAACATGTCCACTATGACCCATATACTTTCATTTCCTCTATTTGACCTTGGTAACTCATCTATAAAATCCATCGAAATAGAATCCCACTTTCAAATTGGAATATCTAAATGCTGAAGTAACCTACTTGGTTTCTGATGTTCGGCTTTTACCTATTGACAGTTTAGACACTCCTTTACCCATAAGCATACGTCTCTCTTCATCCCTTCCCAGAAGAAACTTCTCTATATATCTTGATACATCTTAGTTCCTCCCAGATGAATGGTGAACTTCGAACGATGGCATTCCTTAAGAACTTCCTACTTAATGTCTCCCACACTTAGAACACATAACCTTCCTTTCTTTCTCAATTACCCATTCTGGTCAACAATAAAATCTTTCAAGTCAACACTCTCTGTTCCATCCCTTAACATCCTGATATGTTCTACTAATAATGGATCCTCCCTCTGCTTAGAATCAATCTTTTCAGTCATCACTGGTCTAACTTCTAAACATGACAACATAGTAGTCTCCTTACTAGATCTAGCTTCAGATCTCCACAGCACTCTGAATGTCGTCAATGCTTCTAAATCTTTTCACTCAACTATCATCGCCAACACTGCATTCTGATGTTTTCTGCTAAGTGCATCCGCAATCTTATTGCCATTTCCTAGTGTGTATTCAATGCAAAAATCATAAGCGACTATAAACTCTAACCACCTCTGATGTCTCATATTTAGCTCCTTCGGAGAGAATAAATACTTTAGCGACTTATGATCCGTATACAACTCGAAGATCTCTCCTAAAAGGTAATGTCTCCACACCTTCAATGCAAAAATAACCGCAGCTAATTCCAAATCATGAGTCGGGTCCCTAACCTCATGCGGTCTAAGCTGTCGAGAAGCATAAGCAATCACTTTACCTCTTTGCATTAACACACCTCCTAATTATGTTCCATATGCATTTGTATACACTACTAAATCCTAATTCCCTTCTGGAACAACTAACACGGGTGCATTAGTCAATAAGTGTTTCGGCTTCTGGAATGCCTTCTTACACTTATTGGTCCAAATGAACTTCATATCCTTTTGCGTTAGCTCGGTCATTGGTGCTACTATCCATAAAAAATCCTTTACGAATCTCCAATAATATCCAACTAATCCAAGAAAACTCCTTATCCCAATCACCGTCTCGGGTCTCTTCCAATTATTCACTACCTCAATCTTAGTCAGATCTACTAACAACCCTTTCTTTGATACTACATGACCAAGAAACTTCACTTCCTTCTTCCAGAAATGACACTTTGAAATTTCACCTTTAGTTGATGCTACCTCAGCGTCTCAAGCACCACTCTAAGATGAACTTCATGCTCTCTTTCATCCTTAGAGTATATCAAAATATCATCTATGAATACCAACATGAACATATCCAAGTGCTCTTGGAAAACTCGGTTCATCAAATCTACAAAGAATGCTGACACATTAGTTAGTCCGAACGGCATTACTAACCATTCATACGATCCATATCTGTTTCTAAACGCCATCAAAGGAATACTATCCTCTGCCACTCTAAGCTGATGGAACCCTGTCGCTAAATCCATATGGGAAACACTCTGGCTCCACTCAACTGGTCGAACAAATCGTCAATTCTAGGCAACGGATATCGATTCTTTATCGTCTTCTCATTCAACTTACGATAATCAATACACAACCTTAACGATCCGTCTAGCTTCTTAGCAAACACTATGGTTGCTCCCCAAGGCGAACTGCTTTGCCTGATAAAATTCTTACCTTTCAAATCCACCAACTGCACCTTCAGCTCCCTCTTCATGGTAGGTGTCATTCTGCATGGCGGTCTACTCACCGGTTCTGCTCCTCGTACCAAATCTATCCGAAATTCAATGGCTCATTTCGGCGGCAATCCTATTACAGGTTGAAAGACATCTGCGAATTCTCTAACAACGTAAACTCGATCCAACTCGTCTTCTACCTTCACAACACCCAACAAAGCATTAAGCTCAAAACTAGGGTTTTCTATGGAGTATATAATCTGGTCACTACAAATAGGGTGTTTAAGTGATATTTTCCTATCATGACAAAATATCTGTAACATCCCATATTTTTAGTAACTAGGACATTTAATTAGCTAAATAAAATAAAATAATGTGATGGTTAGGGGATTGAGATTTGATTTTAGTAAGGGGTAGCCGTGCCTATAACCAATGGACTAAAGAAGAGTTAAATGAAATAAAGGAGGGGTAAAATAGGAAAGAGATCATTCTAATACCCTAAAGCCTTAGCCTTGTATGTTGTACACATTTATTTGCTAAATTAAAAAAATAGAGGTCGGCCACCATTAGGAAGAAGAAGAGGAAGAAAGAGCTAAAGGAAGAAGATTAATCAACTTAATCTATTCAAATCTCAAACTCCTTTATCTCAAAGCTAAGGTGAATAATGACTACATCTCATATTTCTTAAATGTTTTTGGTTTTAAGGATAATCCAAATTTATTTGCAATTTTATGCCATGATTTTGAAGGATTAAATGTTTATATATGCTTGTTGATGATTTATGATAACTCATATAGGTTTTGTGATATGTTTTAAGGTTAAAACCATATTTAATGACATATAAATGCCTAACGATTTTAGATTTAGATCAGAAATGCTATTTTAGAAATGGATTTCAATTATCTTAAATTAATGTTAATTTATATTAATTTTCTAGTAAGGAAAATGATTATTTAGGTGTAAAATTATTTGTGGTTAAATAATATATGTTTTGGGTCTGAAATTAATATATGTTAGAAAACATATTAAAATTTATTTTTTGGAATTTTTGCAGAATTTTCCAAAGTGTTTTGATAAGTATATAAAATTATTTAAGGTATGGGACTTGAATGTTTTATATATTTATAAAAAGAGAAGGAGTATTTTGTAAATTATTTAAATTGTTTATTTCTGAAAGATTGGCAGCACTTTTAGAAAAGAAAATTAGCAACCAATAATATTTTGATTAACAAGGCAGGTTAGTTGAAAAGGATTTTTTTTATAAAGTTAAAATCAGTTTTTTTACATGATTTTAGCATGTTTCGCCACTTTCGGCACGAGGGATTCCGACTTACTAGCTCCGCCACCATCACCATTGAAACCAGTGCGCATAGTATCTATAACTTGGTACATGGTGTATTGGACTAAGGCAAAAGGTACTGGGTCGAGACTATGGGTTCCAATTGGGTCGAAGCATGACTTTGTTTTAAATGAAAATGCGCCTGCTTTGCTTTCGAAGGAAGAGCTTTCGACTTGGTTGGCCTTCGACCAAGTTAAATTGTTTTAAAGGAATGGTTTCGAATGGGTTGCGCCTTTTGTTTTAATTAGATGCTTTCGAAGGGGTCGAAACCCCTAGTTGCCACTTTTCTACCTTTCCAAGTCAATGGTTTCGGAAGGTATACTTTGTTTTTAAAACTTGGTCACTTCTCCAATGCTTTCGAAAAAGTTGGTTTCGACACCATCACTTCTTTACTTAGAAATTGTTTTCAAAAGGAATGCTTTCGACTTAAATGGTTTTAGTGACCCTTTTGTTCTGTTGAAGGTAGAACCCAAAGGTTTCGAAGAAGATAGTTTTAAATGGTTTCAAAAGGTGTTTCCACATGTTTTAAGTTGAACCCAAATGCTTTCGAAAGGTTTGTTGTTTACAAAGGTTTTAATGCTTTCGAAAAGTTTTAAATGAAAGTTTCGAAGGGGTAGTTCCTCAATGGTTTCGAAAGGTTTGATAGGAAAGGTTTTCCAATGATTTCGAAAGGATTATATGAATGGTTTCGAAAGGGATGTTTTGGCCTTTCAATCTAGGTTATAAAGAAGGGTTTTACTAGGAAAAGGGTACTTTCAAAGGTTTAAATGTTTTCATCAGCAAAGATTTGTGTAAAGTATATATATAACATGGCAAGGTGATTTTGAGTAAAGCATGGAGTATATGTATTTTCCTTGTTTAAGTTTGGTTTAAAGGTATTAAATCAATTTGAGATGAAAAGGTTTTCAAGGAAAATTTTGGAATGATTACCCTAAGTAAAATGACTTAGATATTAGGATACTTTATGGGACCGGTATAGGGTCGTACCCTATATATTAGGTATTAGCCCCTGCTAATTTAGTCCAAAATTCCAGTGTGTAGAGCTTTGTCACAGGTAAGACTAAAATAATGATCACACACAGAAGGGAATATATTTTTGTATATAGATAGGTTAGTGGTGAGCGCGCAAAACCATTAGGATCAGTTGACCCTGGAAGAAGATGAGTTTAGAACAGACCGTCCAAAAGTGAAGTATCTAACAGATAAGTTAGGGATAGACCGTCTAGAAGAGAAGTGTCTAACAGGTGTTAGATTATTTTGTTTATATTGTCGGGTAAGCCTGAGTCAGCTAAAGGTTAGTAGTTAGCCAAACAAAACTATAGTGTTCGGTCAGATAGTTCGTTTGTTACCTGATATGTATGTTTACTTAATAATGCTTTACAGTTTTTAACCAGTTTTGGTTGTAGGAAATGATTTGCAAACGATCTGTTTTAAAAGGATATTAGTGAGGGAAAACCCATTCCGCTAAGCGGCATAGTCTCACTTAATATCAAATAACCGAGATGTATAGTATTATTCATACTAGGCTTTATGTCTGACTCGAAGTTTATGTTTTTCCCCTTAAACTCTCAGGTACTCAAAATTGATTTGAGTAGACAAAGGGTTCAGGTTTGTAGATTTTAGTAGGTTGACGAATAAAGCTAACGAAGACGAGCAGGAGGCTGGCGGATTGCTACTTAGGAGTTGTAGTTTTATTTTGTTATTCCGCTGTGTTGTATTAAGTCAGTTATGATTATAGTACTCTGGTCAAACAAGGAGGCATCTTCATATGTCGTTGGCATATTTATGTAATGATTATATTTTATCTGAACTTGAGAAATGAATGGGATTATGTAACTTGGATATGAAATTTGTTTTGAAATATAATGAAAAATGCTATTTTATAATTCCGTGATTTTATTTCATGTTTAAGTGTTTTTGATATTATGGATACCATTAACATTACTGTATTTGGTCATCGGAAGTTAATACTATGGATGACCGCAACATCTGTAGCGCTTAGATTCGAGCCTCCAGATAGGGGATGTTACAATTTGGTACCTAAGCATAGGTTTATGAAAAACTTTAACTAAAAATGATTTTTGAAAACATAATCCTAAGGAATTAGAGATAAGATCGGGGTATGGGATAATGCTATAGTAATGTACTTTTATTTTCTATATATAAATATATGTTATATCTCTATTCTTCTATCTCTCTTGGGCTACTCTTCTGTATCTCACGAAGCTTGAATACAGATATGGATGCTAGCAGTGGAAGAGTTAACCTTGGAGGGGGAAGCACCACCACAAATGGTAATGCCAGACCGAATACGAGAAGAAACCAAGGTCAGGCACAAGCTGGGAATGTTGATGCTAGAGTCCCACAAGTGGATATGGGAGCCGTGTATCAGTTTTTGGTGAACATTATGAAAATAGGAATTGCTGCTTGAGTGGTCAGAAAAAATGCTGGAGTAGGATTTCAGGAAGCTTCGGTGGTCAACAACTATGCTATCTTAAGCAGAGATTATGTTAGGCTTGAAGGGAAGCCATTTATCGAAACTGAAGATGCTATTGAGGTGGAAAACTGGTCGTTGCATTGTTAGAGGATCTTTGTAGACTTGGGACTCAATGATGAGCAGAGGAGGAGGCTTGCTTTGAGACAACTTCATGGAGCAGCTTTATTTTGGTGGAATAGTGTGACGGCTGGAGTGAATGAGGAAATGATGACGTGGGCTGAGTTTATGAGAAGGTTCCAAGAGAGGTTCATGTCTGTGATGGTGCAGTCTGCTTTGCTCAAAAAGTTTGTTGAGTTGGAGCAGGGGAGATGTCTGTGTTGGAATATGCTAGGAGGTTTGAGGAATTGGCTAGGTATGGATATGCTACTGTGGACACCGTGATGAGTAGGAATGAGAAGTTCATCAGGGGGTTGCAGCCTGAGTTGGCCAGGGCCACATTACCTCATATTAGGGATCCTTGTGATGTTGTAGTAAAGATGGCGTTGATGCATGAGGAGATACTTGCTTATTTAGAGAAGAATAAGAAAAAGGATGTCCAAGTGATGCAGAGCCAAAAGAGGAAGTTTTTTCCATAAGAAGGTTGCTCAAAAAGGTGGAGCCGCAAAGAAAGAAAAGTCTGAGGTTGTTTGCTTCAAGTGCGATAAGAAGGGGCATTTTTCTAATGAGTGTCGTACTGGAAAGGCGAAGGAAGTAATCGGGAAGAAGAATATCAGATGCTTCAACTTCGATCAGATTGGCCATTATAAGAATCAATGCAAAGAGACTGCTAAGGATGGAAGGGTAAAAGTATTTGCATTGGAGCCAGCTACATCAGGTCCAACAGTGCAGGAGAAAGGGAACGCTGTGTTAGGAGGTACACTTCAGATTCATGGTATGTCTGTCGGCGTTCTGTTTGATACTAGTGCATCGCATTCTTTTATATCTCATTGTTTGGTAGATAAGATTAAACTTGAACCCTCATACTTAGTTACTTCCTTAAGAGTTGCAAATCCGATAGGAGGGTATGCGACTTGGGATGAAAGTGACCACTTAGAGTTGAATTTGTTATGTCATATCTTTGTTTGCAGTTTGCATGTACTTAACTTTGTTGGGTTCGGAATTATTTTGGGTATGGATTGGTTAAGTATGATGCTAGGATATTTTGCCATGATAGGAAAATATAACTTAGACACCCTGACTATGGTGATCGGATTGTATATACCGTAGAAAGCCCTAGTTGTGAGGTAAATGCTTTGTTGGGTGTTGTGGAATTGGAAGACGAGTTGAATCGAGTTTTCGTGGTTAGAGAATTCAAAGATGTTTTTAAACCTGTAGTAGGATTACCACCGAAACGATCCATTGAGTTTCAGATAGATTTGGTGCATGGTGCAGAACCAGTGAGTATGCCGCCAAGCAGGATGATACTTATCGAGATGAGAGAGCTAAAGGTGCAGTTGGTATATTTGGAAGACAATAATTTTATTAGACCTAGTAGTTCACCTTTGGGAGCAGCTGCAGTGTTTGCTAAGAAGTCGAATGGATCGTTGAGGTTATGTATCGATTATCGTAAGTTGAATGAGAAGATGATAAAGAATCAATATATGTTGCCTAGAATTGATGATTTGTTCGATCAGTTGAGTGGAGCCAAGGTATTTTCTCAGTTGGATTTGGCAACAGGGTTCCATCAGCTTAGAGTAGCAGAGGATAGTATTCCTTTGACAGTGTTTAGAACTAGATATGGATCGTAAGAATGGTTAGTGATTACGTTCGGACTAACTAATGCTCCAGCATTCTTTATGGATTTGATGAAACGAGTTTTCCGAGAGTACTTGGATAAGTTCGTATTGGTGTTTATAGATAGTATTTTGATATACTCGAAGGATTAAAGGGAGCATGAAGTTTATCTTAGAGTTGTGCTTGAGACGCTGAGGCAACATCAGTTGAAGGAAAAAGTTTTCAAAGTGTCATTGCTAGAAAAAGGAAGTGAAGTTTCTTGGTCATGTAGTATAAGAGAAAGGGTTGTTTGTAGATCCGACTAAGATTGAAGCGGTAAATAATTGGAAGAGACCCGAGACAGTGACTGAGATAAAGAGTTTTCTTGGATTGGCTGGATATTATTGGAGGTTCATAAAGGATTTTTCATGGACAGCTGCACCGATGACCAAGCTAATGCGAAAGGATGTGAAGTTTGTGTGGACCGGTAAGTGTGAGGAAGCATTCCAGAGCTTGAAATACTTATTGACCAATGCATCTATGTTGGTAGTTCCGGAAGGGAATCAGGATTTGATAGTTTATACATATGCATATGGAACTGGATTAGGAGTTGTGCTAATATAAAGAGGTAAAGTGATTGCCTACACTTCTCGACAGCTTAAAACGCATGAGGTAAGATATCCAATGCATGATTTGGAGTTAGCTGTAGTGATTTTTACATTGTAGGTGTGGAGACATTTCATTCTGGGAGAGAGGTTTGAGCTTTATATGGATCATAAGTCATTGAAATACTTGTTCTCTCAAAAGGAGCTGAATATGAGACAATAGTGATGGTTAGAGTTTATTGCCGCTTATGAATTTGGGATTGAGTACACACCAGGGAAAGGTAATAAGGTTACATATGCGCTTAGTAGGAAGCATCAAAATGCTGTGTTAGCTATGATAGCAGAGTGGAAGGATTTAGAAGCATTGACGACATGTAGAGTTCAGTGGAGACCTGAGGCTAGATCTAGTGGAGAAATAGTTGTGTCGTCTTGTTTAGAAGTTCGACCAGTAATGATCGAAAAGATTGTTTCTAAACAGGAGGAGGGTGCAGTGTTGGTTGAATAGATCAGGAAGTTAAGAGATGGAACCGAGAGCGATGACTTGAAGGATTTTAGTCTTGGCCAGAATGAATGGTTGAGAAAGAAAGGAAGGTTGTGTGTTTCGAATGTTGGAGACATTAGGAAGGAAGTTTTAGAGGAATGCAATCGTTCGAAGTTCACTATTCATCCGGAAGGAACTAAGATGTATCATGACATGAAGAAGAGTTTCTTCTAGGAAGGCATGAAGAGGGGTGTTGGCTTATGGGTGAAGCAGTGTTTGAACTGTCAATAGGTAAAAGCCGAACATCAGAAGCCAGGTGAGTTGCTTCATCCATTAGATATTCTGGTATGGAAGTGGGATTCAATTTCCATGGATTTTATAGACGGTTTACCAAGATCTAATAGAGGAAATGAAAGTATATGGGTCATAGTGGACATGTTGACCAAGAGTGCCCATTTCATTCCGGTTAAGTCAACTAGGACGACGCCTGTTTTGGCTAAGTTTTTTATGAAGAATGTGGTTAGACCGCATGGAATTCCAAGTAGTATAGTAAGTGACAGAGATTCCTTATTCACTAGCGAGTTCTGGAAGAGTCTGCCGAATAGTTCAGGAGCTAAGCTTAAGATGGGTACTGCTTACCATCCACAGACCGATGGCCAAACGGAAAGAGTTAATATAGTCTTGGAGGATTTGTTAAGAGCTTGTGTGTTAGATTTTAGGGGATCATGGGAAGACCATCTACATTTAGTCGAGTTTTCGTATAACAAAGTTATCAGGCTAGTATAGGGATGGCACCATTTGAAGCTTTGTATGGAAGGCCATGCAAATCTCCCGTTTGTTTGTTAGAGATCGAGGATAGATTGGTTCTTGGTCCAGATTTAGTGAGAGAAGCTATAGAGAAGATTGAGTTGATTCGGGCTAGGATGAAGGATGCTCAGTCTAGGCAGAAGAGTTATGCAGATAGAAGATAGAAAGACTTAAAGTTCTCTATTGGAGACCATGTGAAAATTAAGGTGTCACCGATGAAAGGTGTAATTAGATTCGGCAAATCAGGGAAGTTGACGTCGAGATTCGTAGGACCGTTTCCTATTATAGAGAGGATCAGGAAATCCCATATAGAGTAAGGTTACTGAGTAATCTGGCAGGAGTCCACGATGTGTTCCATGTTTCTCATCTAAGAAGTGTGTTAGAGATCCGGAGTCTACTATAGCACCGACCTTGTTAGATGATTTAGTAGTAGAGCTGGACTTGACTATATTTAGAAATCCAATTTGTATAGTTGCGGGAGATGAGAAGAGACTAAGGAACAACACAGCCAGATTAGTGAAAGTCCAGTGGAGCGACGATGAGAGAGACTGTAATTGGGAGACTAAGAGCAGGATTAGAGACGCTTATCCTGATTTGTTGGATGGTATGTCTTTCCTTTTTGATTGATTTGTTGTGTACCTTATCATAATTTCGAGGATGAAATTCCTTAAGGAGGGGAGTCTGTAACACCCCGTATTTTTAGTAACATTATTTAGAACATTTAATTGGCTAAATAAAATAAAATAATGTGATGTTTATGGGATTAAGATTTGATTTTAATAATGGGTAGCCGTGCCATATAACCAATGGACTAAAGAAGAGTTAAAATGAAATAGAGGAGGGCTAAAATAGGAAAGAGATCATTCTAATAACCTAAACCCTTAGTCGTGTATGTTCTACATGTTTATTTGCAAAATTAAAAACAAATAGAGGTCGGCCACCATTAGCAAGAACAAGAGGAAGAAGAGCTAAAGGAAGAAGATTAATCAACTTAATCCATTCAAATCTCAAACTCCTTAATCTCAAAGCTAAGATGAATAATGACTACATCTCATATTTCTTAAAAGTTTTCGGTTTTAAGGATAATCCGAATTTATTTGCAATGTTATGCCATGATTTTGAAGGATTAAATTTTATATATGCTTGTTGATGATTTATGATAACTCATATAGGTTTTTTGATATGTATTAAGGTGAAAACCCTATTTAATGACATTCAAATGCCTTGCGATTTTAGATTCAGATCAAAAATAATATTTTAGAGCTGGGTTTCAATTTTCATTATTTTCTGAATTAATGTAGATTTTATATTGATTTTCGAGTAAGGATAATGATTAATTGGGTATAAAATTATTTACAGTTAAATAATATAAGTATTGGGTCTTAAATTAATATATGTTAGAAAACATAATAAAAATGATTTTCTGGAATTTTTGTAGAATTTTCCTAAGTTTTTTATTAGGTATATAAAATTATTTAAGGTATGAGACTTAAATGTTTTATATATTTATAAAAGGAGAAGGGGTATTTTGTAAATTATTTAAATTGTTTATTTCTGAAATATTGGCAGCACTTTTAGAAAAGAAAATTAGCACTTTTGGAAAAGAAAATTAGCAACCAATAAAATTTTGACAAACAAGGCAAGTTAGTTGAAAAGAATTTCTTTTTAAAGTTAAAATCAGTTTTTACATGCTTTTAGCATGTTGCGCCACTTTCGGCACCAGGGGTTCCGACTTAGCAGCTCCGCCACCATCACCATCGAAACCAGTGCACATAAAATCAATAACTTGGTACATAGTGTATTGGACTAAGGTGAAAGGTACTGGGTCGAGACCATGGCTTCCGATGGGGTCGAAGCATGACTTTGTTTTTAAATGAAAATGCGCCTAATCTTTGCTTTCGAAGGAAGAGTTTTTGACTTGGTTTGCCTTCGACCAAGTTAAATTGTTTTAAAGGAAATGTTTCGAATGCGTGGCGCCTATTGTTTTAAGTAGATGCTTTCGAAGGGGTTGAAACCCCTAGCTGCTGCTTTTCTACCTTTCGAAGTCAATGGTTTCGAAAGGTATACTTTGTTTTTAAAACTTGACCACTTCTCCAATGCTTTCGGAAGGGTTGGTTTCGACACCATCACTTCTTTATTTAGGAATTGTTTTCGAAAGGAATGCTTTCGACTTAATTGGTTTTAGTGACCCTTTTGCTCTGTTGAAGGTAGAAACCAATGGTTTCGAAGAAGATAGTTTTAAATGGTTTCCAAATGTGTTTCCACATGTTTTAAATTGAACCTAAATGCTTTCGAAAGGTTTGTTGTTTACAAAGGTTTTGATGCTTTTGAAAGGTTTTAAATGAAGGTTTTGAAGGGGTCGTTCCCCAATGGTTTCGAAAGGTTTGATAGGAATGGTTTTCCAATGGTTTTGAAAGGATTATATGAATGGTTTCGAAAGGAATGTTTTGGCCTTTCGGCCTAGGTTATAAAAAAGGGTTTTACTTGGTTTCGAAAGGGGTACTTTCAAAGGATTCGAAAGGGGTACTTTCAAAGGTTTAAATGTTTTCATCAACAAAGGTTTGTGTAAAGTATATATATAACATGGCAAGGTGATTTTGAGTAAAGCATGGAGTATATGTATTTTCCTTGTTTAAGTTTGGTTTAAAGGTTTTAAATCAATTTGAGATGAAAAGGTTTTCAAGGAAAATTTTGAATACCCGATGAGACTAGTATAGGGTCGCACCCTATACATTAGCTATTAGTCCCAGCTAATTTTATCCAAATTCCAGTGTGTAGGGCTTTGTCACAGGTAAGACTAAAATTATGGTTACACGTAGAAGGGAATATATATTTGCATACAATAGGTTATTGGTGAGCCCGCAAAACCATTAGGATCAGCTGACCCTGGAAGAAGATAAGTTAGGAACAGACCGTCCAGAGAGGAGTATCTAACATATAAGTTAGGGACAGACCTTCTAGAAGAGGAGTGTCTAATAGGTGTTAGATTATTTTGTTTATATTGTCTGATTGGCCCGAGTCAGCCAAAGGTTAGTAGTTAGCCAAACAAAACTATAGTGTTAGGACAGATAGTTCATTTGTTACTTGATATGTATGTTTACTTAATAATGCTATACAGTTTTTAACCAGTTTTGGTTGCAGGAAATGATTTGCAAAAGATATGTTTTAAAAGGATATTAGTGAGGGGAAACTCGTTCCTCTAAGCGGCGTGGTCTCACTTAATATCAAATAACCAAGATGTATAGTATTATTCATACCAGGCTTTATGTCTGGCTTGAAGTATGTTTTTCCCCTTAAACTCTCGGGTGTACAAAATTGATTTGAGTAGACTAAGGGTTGAGGTTTACAAGTTTTAGCTACTAAAGATGAGTAGGACGCTGACGGATAGCTATTTAGGAGTTGTAGTTTTATTTTTGTTTATTCCACTATGTTGTATTAAGTCAGTTATGACTATATAGTACTCTGGTCAAACAAGAGGGCATCTTTATATGTTGCTCTTGGCGTATTTATGTAATAATTATATATTTTATCTGAACCTGGGAAACGAATGGATTATGTAACTTGGATATGAAAATTTATTTTGAAATGTAATGAAAAATGTTGTTTTTGAAATCTGTGATTTTATTTCATATTCAAATGCTTCTGATATTATGGATACCATTAACATTACCGTATTTGGTCATCGGAAGTTAATACTATGGATGACTACAACATCTATAGCGCTTAGCTTTGGGCCTCTAGATTAGGGATGTTACAATATCCTAGCATCATATTTACTTAATCAATCCATACCCAAAATAATTCCGAACCCTATGAAATCAAACACATGCAAACTGCAAACAAAGGTATGACCTAATAATTCAAACTCTAAGTGGTCATACTTCATCCCGGGTGTTGCATACCCTCCTATCAGATTTGCAACCCTTAGGGAAGTAACTAGGTATGTGGGTTCTAGGTTAAGCTTATCTACCAAACAATGAGATATAAAAGAATGCGATGCACCTGTATCAAATAGAACCTTAACTGATACACCTTAAATCATAAGCGTACCTCCCACAACGCTTTTCCTTTCTCCTTTATCGTCGGTCTCGAGGTAGGTGGTTCCAATGCAAACACTTTTCCTTTTCCATCCTTGACTGGCTCCTTGCACTGGTTCTTATAGTGTCAAATCTGATCACAGTTGAAACACTTTATTCCTTTCTTCTCAGCAGCTTTCTTTCCCTTGTCTGTCCGGCACTCATGGGCATAGTGTCCTTTCTTGTCACACTTGTAACGGACCACTTCTGCCTTTCCCTTCTTAGCAGCTCCCCCTTTCTGAGCTCCTTTCTTATGGAAAAACTTCCTCTTTTGACTATGCCCTCCTTATGCTTCCTTGGCCTTCTGTCAAGAAAAGCCTGCATCTTTCCATTCCTTAAGGCCATCTCAACAACAACATCACTTGGATCGCTAATATGCGATAACATGGCCTTAGCAAGCTCAGGCTTCAGCCCACGAATGGACTTTTCATTCCTCTTAATCACTGGATTAACCGTAGCATAGCCATATCTCACTAGCTCCTCAAACCTCGTCGCATACTCGAGCACAGTCATATCGCCCAGCTTTAACTCAGTAAACTTCTTGAGCAGAGTGGACTTAGCAATCTCTGACATAAGCCTTTCCTCGAACCTCCTCCTGAACTCAACCCAAGTCATATTCTCCTCGTTGACTCCAATTGTCACACTATTCCACCAATACAGTGCTATCCCTTGTAGCTGTCAAGAGGCGAGTATCATTTTCTTCTCATCATTGAACACTGAGTCAGCAAAATTCCTCCCGCAATGAAGTAACCAGTTCTCTACTTGATTGCGTCTTCAGTAACAATAAACGGCTTCCTCCCAACCGAGCATAATCTCTACTCAGAATAGCATAGTTATTCACCACTGGAGCTTCTTAGTTCCCTCCTTTAGCATTTCCCCCAACTACTCCAGCATCAATTTCCGCCTGCATCATGTTGACAAAGAACTGATACATTGCTCCCATGTCCACTTGCGGGACCCCAGCACCCACATTTGCAGCTTGTGCCCGACCTTAGTTCCTCCTCATATTTGGTCTGGCATTTCCATTTGTTGTGGTGCTTCCCCCTCCAAGGTTAACTCTTCCACTTCTAGCATCCTTATCTGCATTCGAACCTTTGTAAGATACAAAAGAATAGCCTAAGAGAGATAGGAGAAAGGAGATATAGCGTAAACTTACATATAGGAAATACAAGTACGTTACTATAGCGTTATCCTATACCCCGATATTTTCTCTAATTTATTAGGATTATGTTTTCAAAATCATTTTAAGTTTAAAGTTTTTCATAAACCTATGCTCTGATACTAAGTTGTAACAACCCCTATCTTGAGGCCCAAAGCTAAGTGCTACAAATGATGCAATCTTCTATAGTATTAATTTCCAACGATAAAATACGGTAATGTTAATGGTATCCATAATATCATAAGCATATGAATATGAAACAAAATCACAGATTCAAAAACAACTTTTCTGATTAGATTTCACAAAACATTTTCATGTTCAATTACATAGTCCCAATCGTTTCCCAAGTTCAGATCAAATATAATTATTACATAAATACGCCGAGAGTGACATATGAAGATGCCCCCTTGGTTGATTAGAGTACTAAATAGACATATAAGTCTTAATACACCACGTCAGAAATAAAACTAACAACTCTTAAGTAGCTAAATTTGCCTCCTGGACGTCTTCGGAAGCTTTATTCTTCTACCTACTATACCTGTAAAACTCTGACTCTTAATCTACTAAAATTAATTTTAAGCACCCTAGTGTTTAAGGGGACAAACATAAATTTCGAGTCAGACATAAAGCCTGGTGTGAATAATACTATTACATCTCGGTTTACTGATATTAAATGAGATCACGACACTTAGTGGAACGAGTTTCCCCTCACTAATATCCCTTTAAAAAGTATCTTTTTGCAAATCAAAATCCTGGAACCAAACTGGTTAATCAAACTTATTATATCAATAATAGCAAATATCATATATGCTCAAGAATAGGTAATAAATGGACCATCTATCCGAAACAATGTATTTTTGTTTGGCTAACTACCAACCTTTGGCTAACTCGGGCTTACTAGACAAACTAAACAAATTATCTAACAACTGTTAGACATACTTCTGGATGGTCTGTCTTTAACTTACTTCTCCAAGGGTGACCTGATCCTAATGGTTTTTCGGGCTTACAATAACCTATCCTTCTTCTCTATACAAATATATTCCTTTATGTGTGTAACCATCATTTAAGTCTTACTTGTGACTAAGCCCTACACACTGGAATTTTGGACTAAATTAGCTAGGGGCAATAGCCAATGTATAGGGCGCGACCCTATACCAGTCCCATATGGTATACAACTATCTGAGTCATTTTACTTAGGCTTAACTACCATTTAAATTTTCCTTGAAAACCTTTCCAAAATGATTCAACCCTTTAAATCATACTTATACAAGGAAAATATACTATTTGCTTTACTCAAATCTCTTTGCCATGTTATATGCTTTACCCAAAACGTTGTTGATGAAAATATTCGAAACCTTTGTTTAAAACCTTTAAACAATCTCTTTCGAAACCATTGAAAGTGCCCCTTTCGATATAAGTAAACTACTTAACTTTATAACCTTAGGCCTAAAGGCCAAAAAATATTTTTCGAAACCATTGACAATAGTCCTTTCAAAAAGATTGAAAACATCTTCTTCGAAAACTTTATAAACCTTAGACACCTCTTTTAAAACATTTTAAATTTGCCTTTCGAAACCATTGGAAACCTTCCATTTAAACACTAAGGTAAACCTTTCGAAAACATGGGGAATCACCCCCTTCGAAACCTTATATATACATATCTTTCGAAAATATTGGGGAACCTCCCCTTTGAAATCTTTACCTGATACCTTTCGAAAGCATAAAATTATACTACTTAAAACAAACCTTTCGAAAGCATTGGGCTCAAGTTAAAATATGTGGAACAACCTTTCGAAACCATTCCTTTCGAAACCTTTGTGTTTAATTTTCAAATTATCAAAAAGGGTCTTAAAACAACTAAGTCGAAAGCAACTCCTTCAAAAGCAATTTACTAAGTAAAGAAGTGGATGGTGTCAAAATCTATCCCTTCAAAAGCATTGAGAAGAAGCTCTAATTTTTAAAATAGAGGGACCCTTTCAGAGGCATTACTTCGAAAGGTAAAAAGGCGGCAGGTAGGGGTTTTGACCCCTTCGAAAGCATTTACTTAAAACAAAAGCGCAACCTATATTGAAAGCCTCTTTCTTTAAAACAATTTTACCAAGTCGAAAGCTGACAAAGTCGAAAGCCATCTTATTCGAAAGCAATACAGGCGCGTTTCCTTTAGAAAGCAAAGGAAGGCTTCGACCCCTTCGGAACCCCTTGTTTCGACCCAATACCTTTCACCTTTGTCCAATTCACTACGTACCAAGTCTATGATACCTTGTGCATCGGTTTCGACGAAGATGGAGGCGGAAGTATATGGTCAAAAGCTAGGTGCTGAAAGTGGCAAAACAGCAAAAATATAGTAAAACTGATTTTTATCTTTTAAAAGTAATTCTTTTCAACTAACCTGCCTTGTTTGTCAACATATGATTGGTTGACCATTTTCTTATCCAAAATCTTTTCTAAAAGTGCTGCCAAAATTTTGGAGATAATTTTTTTTAATTATTTATAAAATACCCCTTCTCCTTTTATAAATATATAAAACATTTAAGTCACATACCTTAAATAATTTTATATATTTATTAAAACACTTAGGAAAATTCTACAAAAATTCCCGTAAATCATTTTTAATATGTTTTCTAACATATATAAATTTCTAACCCAAAAAAATTTAATTTAGCCATAATTAATTTTAAACCCAATTAACCCATTTTCTTCACTAGAAAATTAATAATAAATCCACATTAATTCAGAAAATTATGAAACATGAAACCCTTCTCTAAAATATCATTTTTTACCATATATTAAAATCTCTAGGCATATGGATGTCATTTGATAGGTTCTTCAATTCAAAACATGTCATAAAATCAATATGAATAAGCTTAATTCATCAACAAGCATATATATATATATATATAACATTCAAAACATGACAATATACTTGCAAAAACATTCGGATCTGATTCTAGAAACTGAAACATCAAAAATATGAGACGTAACAATTATGCACCTTTAGCTTTGTTAAGGAGTTGAGATTTGATCTTGAATAAGTTTGATTAAGCTTTCTTCTTTTGATTTTTAGCTTCTTTTCTTCTTGCGTCCCTTAATGGGGGCTGGCCTCTCTAGGTTTAGATTTTAATTTATGAACGTGTAAAATTAAATGGTATGAAGGCTTAGGGTATATGAATATGAATCATTCCTATTTTACCCTTATCTAATTTCCCCTTCCTATTTCATTTTAATTCCATTTAGTTCATTAGTTCAACTAGGCTCGACTCCCCTTTATTATGCAAATCTCAATCCCTTAACCACATTATTTCATTTAATTTAACTAATTAAATGTCCTAAATAATATTAATCAAAATGAGGGTCATTACACCTACTCCTAAACATAGCCGCTCATCTTCAAAGCAATCCATCCTTACCAGCTTTCATCTCCAACGTCACCACCCACCTTAACGTGCTCAGATCTGGAAGGATAAATCGAAGGCAAGTTGAACTCATGGGCCTCACCTAACTTCGATTCAATATAGCTCAGGTTCGAGCGTTCATGTCCAAGTATGAAAGGATGGTGGTTCGTGGATGGTTTCGATCGAGGATTGGGTGATGGCGGTGGTTAGAGATTAGGAAATGGTGGAGTAAAGGTTAGGTTTGAGGAAGATGAAAACTTTAACTGCGGAGCAAAGCTTTAACTCGACTGCAAGAAATAAAGTGAAGAGAAGGAATGAAACAACCTAAGTGTATAGCCACCAAACCATAAGAGTCGGAAGAAAACTCGCCAATCTCTAAGGCTATGGTTCGATACTGATCCATGCCAAAAGATCGATATTGATCGATCGATGTTCAAAAATGAAAAACGGAAAAGGCCTATATATACATATGTATCTAGTGCTTCATAGGAGCCAATATGTCCATAGAACCAAGTCACAATGGATAATCAAAGCACTTATTTGTCTACATACTCGACATTCAATAATAGGAGCTAGATGAAAGAAGATTCAAACCCGGAAAATCCAGAAAAGGAAACAATTCAAAATAATCGAGCTCAAAATGACGGATCATGAGAGCACGCTCCAGTTTTAATGTCTTAGATGCTTGCGAAGCATCATAACGAATGACTATAGGCATGGAAGAGCATCATTTGGAGGATCTTTTAGATCCCTAGCAATTATATATATATATTTCTTGCAATTGACTACCGAGTGGTACCGAGCGATAAGAACAGCAGTTGTAAAGTAATGGTATCATTAATAAAATCTCAAGTGGACGTAGGTAATAATTGGCTGGACCACTATAAACATGTAAAATAAAGATATCATTAATTCTCTACATAATCTATTGGTGTTTGTGCCATTTTCGGTACTAACATGATGCTTTATAGACCATGAGCCATTCTGAAATTTTTGAACCGTGTTTGGCGAATCTCCCCATTGAATCTCAATTGAATGTTGTGATAGCATAAATTAGAAGAACAAAACTATCAAGGGTAATTTTTACATATGATACTTACAATTTTTTATATTAAAAAGAAAATTTTCCCTTACTTTTTATATGATATATTAGGTATTAAATATCATTTATCAACTATTTATTTAAAATGCATAAGTGTTTTTTTAATGTAAGGCATTCAAAAAATTTGTATCAACAACCAGAATTCAATAATAACATATCTAGCCTAAAATGTTGCTAGAGTCATTCATCTCTAACTTAGCAATTATAAACATTTTATCTTTGCAAAAGAAAACCTCAAAATTTCAAATTTATTACAATAAAATCCTAAAGGAAAGCCATGAATAATAACTCAATTATTCACTATATTTGAACCCATGGCAGATATAAATGAACAAACATACAAAATATATAAAACGGAGAAAATTTGGTACCTCAACAAATAATGTACGCAAAATACTGCCACAAGGAGTAGTGATATTTGCACTCTAGATGTTGAGGTTAATGGTCCCAATGAGCTGGCACAGTACAACCATGGTTCCCTTATACTTTTTGCATGTTATGTTTATCATCATTGACTTCTCTTTTATCTCTTACAGCATAATCTACATGCATTGCCCCAAAATTCAAATATATTGATACGTATATATTTTGGTTAATCAACAATGAATCAAATATGACAAGAAAATTAAAATATACCTCAGTAAAATTAATCCTACTCATAATTCTACTCCTTTCACCAACACTAGAACATTATTTTTTTTCTATGATTTGCTAAATTTTAACCCATTTATATCCACTAAAATCTTCTTTTCTTGTTCTTACATTTCTTGAATGCATTCAATTGCATCCTTGTATATTGATGCCTTATCCATCTAAACCCAAACCACTATATTCAAATAAACTATCAACTTATCAGTGCAAAGTGTGTAATAATCAAGGTCATGACATACTTTAGTAATACTAGGAATTACACTATGAAGGACATAGAGTTTGGCATTGAGCTTTCTTTTCCTATTTCTTTCCATTTCTACATTCTTTTCTTTTGTAATTTGGAATGTGGGGAATGGAAGACGTCAACTGGAGTATTATCATTAGGGCCGACGCCATATCGATGCCCCATTAACATTATTATATAGACATCGACAAGTCATCGGTAATGTTGTATAGATAATTGTTTGCATATGACATAACGATGTTTTACTGACACTAGAGGTGTAAAAAAGTTAGATCGGATCAAACGAATGTTTGCTTATGTCCTGTCCTATAAGAGATTCAGACGAACGTGGATCAAACAAGTTTTAAGCTCGGACATTGTCCGTACAAGGTGCACAATGAACGGACGATGTACAAAGAATAGAAAAATATCGGACAATCTCGAACTGACATATTTTCATATATTTTTTATTATCCTAATTCATGTCCTAAATGAAATTGAAACAAACTAGGACTGAACGCTTTAAAGCATCAAACTGAGTTGGACATCGGACTGTCATACATAATTTACACCCCTAGCTAACGCGTTAAGTAATAGCATTAGGGTGGCGTTGGTAATGTTAAGTAAGTGAAGAATAACGTCTTTCTTAGTAGAGTTAAAAGTTACGATTCGATCGTTTAACAATATTGATCATAGACTAGAAGGAGACCAAATCAAGATGCTTTCATCTTCTCCTGACATAATAGCACGACTATTGGAAAGAAACTTGAGTAATATAACAAAATTAGAAAACTAAATTAAAAAATTTACAACTCTGATGTGATGATAACAACAATTTGATGATTACTGATAATATAATAGCTTATAACAAATCTGATTCAAACAAATAATGCTATCAAAGCAAAAATATATACCATCATTTCAAAATTCAATAGCTAAATAACGAAAGAATACAAAAGACAATAATTGAAAACATACATACCATCATTTCCATTTTTCGCAGTTGCAGACAAGAAGCATCCCTAGTTTCTTCCATTCATGAACGTTCCATCAAGAATTATCACTGGTCTACAATACACAAAACATGTCTTACAAGTATCATGCCCTATAAATATTCTTTCAAACTGAGAATTGTATCACTACACCAAAAAGTACTTTTGGTGGCGTACAAAAAACGCAACCATAACTTATGGTGGCGTTTTAGAGAACGCCGCCATACGACATGCAACTAAAAAACCAATATTTTTGGTTGTGTTTTTGTAAACGCCGTTATAATGTGCCTTATTGCAGCGGCAAAAAAACGCCACCGTAAATCTTTTTTGGTAGCATGTTGAAACGCCACCAAAAGTGATGTTTGGGTTACAACTTAAACCCAAACCTTATAGCTACGTTTATTATATGCCATAATATATATTTTGCCACAACAATATTTTTTTTCGTTGCGTTTGATAAACGCCACTTAATATTTTTGCTTTTCTATGTCTATTTCTCACATTCTGCTAGCTCATTCACTCTCCAATTCACTTTATTCATAATTTATATTAAATAGTAATAATAAATAGTTCAATAATAAACAAAAAATACATGAACAAATGAACTACCATAAACACAAGTAGTACATTACCATACATAGATACAGAAGTAGTACATAACCGTACATAGTCACACAACTAGTACATAAATACAGTAGTTTCAAGACAAAAGTTAACATAAAATCCATACGTAGAGAAGTTTAAACAACTCAAATACTAGAAACAAAATGAAATAAACAACTGAACTACCGTAAAATCCATACGTAGATGACTAGCTAAGAAAATGCCATAAACAACTAGCTAAGCAAATACCATAAGCAACTGATAATTTCTTCGGAGAAGTTCATCCACCTGTAGACAAGTAATAATCAACAATGAGGATCTAAAACTTGAATATTGGAATAAAAAAGGTATAACCATAATTTCTAGTGTTCTTCTTAGCTACCCTATTAGAAATGTACGACCACTGCAAAAAGAACCAGACTTAACTATGTGCAAGTCCAAAGATTCATAATATTATAATGTCGAGCTCAGTACCTTTTTCCCTTATCATATTATTAGCGCTACTTATATAATAAGAACTTCAAACTTTTTGATGTGAAAAATACACAAATATTTTCTTTCTATGGAAATCGTTTAGGTAAAGGTATGTAACAACTTACTTTAATTCACCTAAATATATATGTGGAACAAAATGGCTTGCATGGTTATCTAAATTTGTACAAGGTGATAATTCAAATAGTTCCAATCACCTTATTCTGAAAATTATATTATTATTATTGTTGTTGTTGTTGTTATTATAATTATTATTATTCTTATCAGTAAAACTCAGTTAATTTAATTATATTATTATTATTAATTTACTTGGCGGAATGATCAAATTATTTCCACTAGTTGTGCATATTAAGGATCCTTAATTTACATGCACAACTAAGTTAATTATTATTAATTAATCCCAACAAGTAAATTATTAACCAAGCTAAGTTAAGGATCCGAGTGTGCACTTATTACCTGGAAAAGTTTCCTAGATCTCTTTGGAAATTTTTCCATTAACCCTAGCCACCTCGACCAAGGACTTGACACCTTCAAAATGATCAGCGACTCTTCTATAACGACTTTAGCAACTGCATTAGAATTAGCTTCTAGACCCTTCTACAAAAATACAGCTGTAATCAGAACCATGCGTATCAAAAACTAATAACTAAATAAATAGAATTCACAAATTAATAAACATTGCCTAAAATGATTTTTCAATTGCAACCTGCTAATATCCAATTTGAATCTATTCAAAAGCCTGAGCGCTCTGAATTTGTAAACAGAAACAGGGTTAAATTTTATAGAAAATATTACCTAAAAGAATTGTCAGCTAAATGAAATCAAAGATGATGTGACAGAATTTATAAATATGCATATATAATAAATAGGCTAGACAAATTAATGCAAATGGAACAACTAATCATACTCAACGGCAACAAAGATATAGAAAACTACAAGACAGTAAAGTTTAAATGAGGAAGTAAACTGAAATATTCTCAAAACAATCTGATAATATTGCAACATCCCAAACCAATGCATGCTTATTTTTAAACAATATACCTTCTCAACAATATATGTTCTAGTATATTTTCATCAATCAGCCATGTGAAGGAGCAACTAAAAATGAATATATACAAGCTTAAGTAGTAGCTCGCTTGCATAAACTATTGTGCATAAACTACTTGCATTATGATAGTTGTTGCAGTCGTAATCGGAAGTAAAGGATGAAACTACAGCTGAAGCGATGTAGCTAAAGCCTGGAAGGAAAGCATGTAGGAGCAATGAGATGGCCCTAAAAAAAGAAGCATTCCGTGTACATGAATGGTTTACTGTAATAGTGCAATATGCCTTGCTGAGTAAAAATCAAACAAACACTCAACAAAACTTTGTTGATCAAAAAACTAAAGTGAAATAGGGATGAAGTATGGATTATTTCCAGTAAATTTTCTACTAGTATAGAAATAGAAAATGTATTTTGTATAAAACAATATCTGAGCCCAATTTCCATTTGCGGTCAATGTAATCACAATGGTAATGAGAATAAAAGGTAAAACATTTAGTAATAATTCAACCTACAAATTAAAAAGAAAATTACCTGATTTGTGGATTTTGGAAATCCATAAAAATCGTATGTAGTATCCAGAGGTCTGTTTTAGTTGTAACTGTTGGTTCAGAAGTTTCCCAGTGCGCTAAAACAACTAGAATTCCTTTTTATTTTTCAGATAACACTTTGGATTTCAAATGCAACGACCCGTAAATTTCAACCGTTTTAATAACGCAATTAGTTGAAATTTTGTAAAATTTTAAACGATAAAATTTTGAAATAAAAATTTAATATTTGGAATACGTCTAGTTAAACATAGCAACTGGTAAATTTTCGTCCGAAAATACGAAAGTTTATTTCGCGCGTAAATTCACTTCAATTTAATCAGTTAAAAAGTAATGAAAATAAAATGTTTTCGGAACCTAAATATTTTTTTATAGAAAAATTCTAAACCATCTTCTGAGCAAGATTTCAGTTTGTCGTTTTTCCAAATTCGGACATCCTTGGCTCCGTCGTTCTTATTTTCTGCAAAATAGCAGTATTCTGGTACCGATATCGATTTTTATCGGATGATCGTACCACTGATTTCTATATACCGTTTTGATCGTCTCATCGTGCCGATCTCTACGGTATATTCGATTGTCAAATTCGGAGTTCCGTTGCACGTTGCACTTTGCGTAACGCCTACCGTATCGGTATCCGTTGTTTTGTGTCCTTTCTCCTCTGGGTCCTTTTATCTCCTTTGTCTATTCAGTTTCCATCGTGCAACAAGCGGCCATCCACTTTTGTGATTACTAATAGCCTTGAATTCATGCCTCCGCTTTACTATCATTAAATTTATTTTCCTTTTTCAAGAATTTTTTATTTATTTTGGGACTTCACACTACCATTATTCTCTGCCATTTGCATTCTGTTCCACCACATCTCCACTTCCTTCCATCTCCACTTACGCCTCCATTTTTCTGTGGTTTCATTCTTTGCCAAAAGATCTTCATCTCCCCTCCTCTCAACCGTGCATCACAACCCACAACTCCAATGCCTTGCCCACGTGCTGCACATCCACTCTAGCCTCCGCGTCCTTCCCTTCTCCAAATCCTTATGCAACCGCCTTCTAAAAAAAATATGAATGAAACCAGTAAACGCACCGTATCACCTTGTTCCGCCTTCAACTCCTCCTCGGCCATAACAGCCACCGAGCCGAACCGCCACCAGAAAACAGACCCACGGCAACCTTGTCCCGCCTCCCTCTGGCCAAAGCCATGCTATTCCTTTCCTCCATCACAACACAACCACGCCATCCAACGTGGACCCACATCGCCTCCGCCCTATCACTGCCGAGAGCTACAGCTCCCCGTCCACACTCCAAAACCTCCAGCCGAATCTTGTTGTAAGTGTTTGGGTATAGTATTATTTGTTCGCATATAAAAGTTTATATGTATATTGTATAGGTTATATAATACTGTATAAGTTATATTCGCATGGATATATTATTATATATAAAGTTTCAAAATTTTAAGTTTATATTGTTTGGGTATCACCTGTTGGAACTATATAAATTCTATTAGTATACTTACGTTATTGAACCTATGTATAAAAGGGAGTTGTTATATATGGGTAGTATAGTTAAAGATATTTTTATCTAAGTCTACAACTTATAAAATTGTATAGTCTGTTATAAGTTTGTTATGCAAATTTATATCTAAGTGTAGTTGTTAGAACAATTGTTTTGATGCGTTTGTATACAGTGTTTGGGTGACAATATATTAGCTGTACAGTCTTTTGAAAGATATATATATAACATCGTATATTTTTATATAGTTTATGAAAGTTTAAGGATCATACGTATATTTTGTGTTTGCATTTTTTTATAATAAAAAATATACGTTTATAAAAAAATGAATTTTATGTTATATAAGTGTATACATAGAGTATTTTATATGTCAGTTATATTTTACATACGTTATAGTTTCCAATTAGCATAGTGTTTATACATATGTTTACTTCGGTTGTTCAAGTTCATATTTATATATATATTTGTTCGTATAAGTTGTTTATAGTCTTCTGTTATATATATAATACTAGTTTATATATATATTTGGTTTAAATGTAATTTATGGTTATATAAATATTATATAAAGAATTGTTATAGATATACTGTTGTATATAGTCTGTGTAGGCTAGTATATATCTATATGTATTATGGTGTATGTGAAATTTTGGAAAAAAAAAAGTTTGTAATAATAATAATAAAATAAGTGTGTACAAAGAATGAATGATTATACCTGTTGTAACCTAGGTTTTACGATTTTGACTTTAAATATAATAATAGTGTTCCTATTTTCAATTTATATCAAGGTTGATTCGGATGAGTTCTCATCGATTTTCCATTTATCAGCTTTTGTTCGTCGTGCCTGCTTTCTTCATCGAATTCGTACCCATCTCATTTTGCTTTGGAATTCGTAGCTTGCTCCGTGGTCTTTTCTCTCTAGCCTCGAAAGGTGAGCACTCACTCACGATTAACGTTCTTTTATTTATTAAGTTTGATTTCAATTGAAACGACAATTGAAATATGCTGCTGTTAGTTAATTACACTGTTATATATGCTATTGCCTGTATCAATTCACCTGTGACATCTGACACCATTATCTGTTAATTATTTATGCGATGATAATACAGTTTAACTGATAATTGATTGATTGTTGATGTTTATATTGGACGTCAAAAATTGTTAATGTTAAAATGATAAATAGTATTGAAATTGAACTTGATATAGGACAGTTAAATGTTAAATTTGATTAACTGACATTTGTATAATATGACCCCTTTAACTGTTGAATTTATTGACACGTAGAAATATGGAATTACACCTTGAACAATTTGAATGTATGTTGTTAAATTGATGATGTATGAAATTGTAAATAGATGACAAGTGAAACCGTTTAAATATTAATGTAATAATCTTTAATCTACATGAAATGATAGTGTAGATTCTAGAAATAATTATATTAATTCGTACAAACAACAATGCGAATTAATACGGTTATTTCGGGATTATTTGAATTGATTATTGGATGGATATTGATTGTTGTTATTGCTTGTTTATTTACTTTGACACCATCCCTGTTATCACACTGCAAGTTCCCTTTGCTATGTTCTGATTTTGAATTGAATTGGAATCGGGTTGAAATGATAAATACCCAAATTAAACTTTGACCTAGGATAGAAAATTTAATAAAAACCCGATTGGTCAATAAATTGATGTAAAAATAAACGAAGATTTTATTTGAACAAATATTATGGTTTTGAAATGAAGCTGAAATTTGAATTTTAATAAAGAAAATGTTAATATAAAATAATCTGAAACAAAATATTAGCAATGTAATTGATGAAAGAACGATGTTTAACTTTGAAAGGATTTAATAATTAAGTTTGAAATTATAATTAAGTTTGAAATTATTAAACCTTGAAATTATTTAATAATTAAGTTTTGAATTATTTAATACTTAAATAAGATTAAATTATTTAATGATTAAATTGAATTGGAATTCTTTAATAAGAAAAATTGAACTTTTGAATAAGTAAATTTTACTTCGTAAAGAATTGAAATTGAGTTTCTTTATTAATTAAGTTTTGGAAAATTATTTAGGGAAGTAAATAAGTGAAATTGGATTTCTTTAACAAAAATGAAGTGTGATATTTTTGGAATTAATGTAAGACTTGTAATTAAAAGAATTGATGTGAGGAATTTAATTTAATTCAAAATTGTAAGTTTTGATAAAATGGAGTTGAACTTAAGTAATTGATTTAATGAATGAGAAGTTTAATAGAGATTGTTTTGAATGATAAATTACTTAATGAATATTGAATGAAATCGATAAATGAATTTAAATTGATTTGAATGTTAAATTAAATTAATTTAAATGTTTTCGAAATGAAACTTATATACGAATTTGAACCAATATTTGAATTGTTTTAAATAAAGTTTGAAATTGAATTATAAGATTTTGAAATGGTAAGTTGGAAGTTTTGAAACGAAAATTTGGAAATTGTTTTAGAAAGACAAATGAAATGTTGATTTACGAATTCTATTTGAAATTGAAATTGATTTGGTTTTTGAAATATATAAACGACCAATCGGTGTAATAATTACGAAAGTTATTAAAGAGACCGGGATCGGTAATGGATATACTCTCTATCTGAACCGAAACCACTTTAATAACTATACGCGGAGTGTTGATCCAGAACGAAGTGGATGGTTTTGATGAACGCGTTGACTGAAGAAAGAGAACGATAATGGATGACCCCTGACATGACTAAAACAGGAGCCGCGCCGGGCCATTGAGGTTCGCCATCTCTAGCGGACACACTTCTTCGATACCATATCTATTACTTTTGTGATTCGATTTGGGTGCACCCCTCGATTATGGGAGTGTTGTTTCGCGGTGTTGGGATAGTAGCTGCTATGCCCAACATCAGTCCGAATCACGCAACTACTAGTATCCTAGTTGGTATCGCCTCATGTACCTTGTCATACTGATTATCCTATGCGCGACCACTACGATTTTGATTTGTACCTTTAGTATATGGATTGCCCTCTGGTGACTTCCGGTTTTGGGGAAACTACGGTCTTGTATATGCTTTTGGGAATAAAAATGTGTTAAGGGTGGAATGAGCCATGACTTAACGCTATTTTGATATCTTCTTATATTACTGATAGACATTATCTACTTAGCGTATATTACTACCTAGTAGATAGTTTAACGGATCCTTAAAGGATGGTTATTCCAAACATCCTTTGAGTTACTTGTATTTCAATTGCTATTTCACTTGAGTTGGATTTATTAATATGAGAATGTTAATCCTGACTCGAGTGTTTTGTGTTTTGCTTTACGCTCGGGTCAGACTGAGTAGTTCAGCTTTCGAGACTCACCTTTGGAGTTGGAGCTTCGCTTGGAGATCCAGTTATCTATCCAGCTTTCAGATATTCGATGATTCCAGTGATGTATTCTGATTTGTATCTGTTACTCTTCCGTTGTATCTAGTTTAACTCTGATGTATCGTATTACTCTTCTGTTGTAAACTCTGATGTATTTTATATGTTCATATAGTAGCTTCATGAACTACTATCTCTTTTATTTCCGCTGCACTTATTACTCTGTGTCTGTGTTCTGTGATTATTTATTTACTGTATATGTTCAGTTTTGCCAAATTTAAATTAACAACGCGGTATTTTGAGCAATTCAACTCCGGCATGAGTGTCTACCTATACACTTATAATGGACGCGAATGGTCAAAAATGGCGGGTCGTTACAGTTGGTATCAGAGCTTTGGTAGCTCTAGGCAAAACTTAACATATAGGGTAAATATATTTATAGAATCACTCTCATTCGAGTTTCAATCTCTTCTCTTTGACTCAATTCCTTCGAATTTTGGAACGTTTCCCTCAGTTCCGAAATTCATTCGTGTCCTTCACTATTCGTCTTCTCTCAATTCTGGAGCACCCCATAACTCCATTCCGAATGTTATCTATAATAGATCGGCGGTCTCGTCAATCTTCGAATGATTCGTAAAGGAGTAAACTCCTTTGTAATAGGCATTGATTTACCGGAGGTTTCTGTATCCTCGGTCTACGATGCTATCTATTCCTTGCTATACCTGAATTCCATCTCTTGAGATTGAGTGTTGATTTACCTTGGAATTCAGCATCGATTTTATTCTTGAAGTTACGGACGGCCCGGTTAAGGTTGCCCGTGAATTAAATAAACTTACCCATCTCCCGATTCTGTTATTGAATCATCTTATCTTTTCTTTCGAATTTATCTTCGAATCAGATTTCCCTTTGATTTGAGTCCATCAAATTTGAAACCCTATCCTTATTTTGAAAATCCATTCTTGTATCATCGAGCGAGGAAGTGTATTTGTAAATTTATATAAAAATGTTTATATATTGTGTTGTTTGAGTTGTTGATGTTGATTTGGGTTTTCGATCGATTCGTCTGATCAACGCTATCGATAGAATTTCCAAAACACTTGAGCAGAGCAAACCGACACAATATTGTTATCAAATTTGATAAATAAGATAATTTTGACTCATTATATTATCTAAGTAAATTTTTTCTAAAATTAAATTGTTAATGAATTTGTTGTCATAAATGATATTATTTGATTTCATTTGGTGTTTTGTAAACCATTGATTTACCAACTTATGAATAAAGGGAATTATAAACTTGGCTATAATTTGATTTGAAATTTGAAATGTATTTAAACCAAGAATTTGAGAATTTATTAATTTCCGGTGATTTCGAACTTTGGTTTTTAAAATTTTTAAAGTATATATTGAAAGTATTTTCGAATAGAATCGTTTGCAAAGAATTTTAAAGTGTTGAAGTCGGTGCTCTTCTCTTTGTCGCTGGAAAATAATTTCGGTGATGGCGGCCGCATCATCGACGTTCATTTTCGAGTTTCGAAGTGGAGAAACCATTCTGTAGCTTTGCTACGATTTTGTTTTGAAAAATATTTTGATTTGAATTTCTTCAGTATATTTTGATTTACCTATATATAGGTATCTTATTTTAAAATTTAATTTGATTTATAAAATATTTTATATATCTCTAAATTGTTTAAAGTTAATCGGAAATCTAATTCTTAAATTTTGTTAAAGGATGATTTTAATTATAAATAAAACCAAAAAATTTGGAATAAATATTTAAACTTGAATAATTGAATTGGGAAATTTTTATTGTATATTATTCAACTTCATTCTAATACAACTTACCTAAATTATTCAAAAGTTGAACATTTAATTGGATAATATATAATATAAATTGAATTTATAAATAAAATTTGAGTGTTTATAATAAATGTTATACACTAAATTTTGATTATAAAGATGTTAATAGAGTTAGATATGATAATAAGTAAACTCAGTTAATAATGAAATAAATTTGTTTGGGAAAAATTAATAAATTTGTTTTGAAAGAATTAATAAAGTGAAATTTGATCAACATATGGAAATATCTTGATTTTAAAAGAAATTAATAGGTGTAAATTAATTTAAATCAAAACTTTTATGTTTTAAATTAATTTATATGGGTTAAATATATGTGAGTAGATATATTAAGTAGAATAAATTTAACAGTAATTTGGAATAAAGAAGAATTTAAAATTGTTGAAGAAAATGATTATAATAAAAGACTATTCAAATTTTATGGTTTAAAATTTTTTTTTTTGAAGAAAATTGGATAATAAGATAATGAATTTAGGAATAGTTGAAATTGATTTTAGTGAAATCTAATGGATTAAATCAATTATTGAATATCAATTAATTTAAATTTGAATTTTTATGGTTTAAATCAATTGTTAATTGTTATTCAAATCTGTTTTCTTTCTGGTTGTTTCTATTCTCCTACCTCGTTCCTTTTCGGGGACGAAAAGTTTTGAGTGGGGGAGAGTGTAACGACCCGTAAATTTCAACCGTTTTAATAACGCAATTAGTTGAAATTTTGTAAAATTTTAAACGATAAAATTTTGAAATAAAAATTTAATATTTGGAATACGTCTAGTTAAACATAGCAACTGGTAAATTTTCGTCCGAAAATACGAAAGTTTATTTCGCGCGTAAATTCACTTCAATTTAATCAGTTAAAAAGTAATGAAAATAAAATGTTTTCGGAACCTAAATATTTTTTTATAGAAAAATTCTAAACCATCTTCTGAGCAAGATTTCAGTTTGTCGTTTTTCCAAATTCGGACATCCTTGGCTCCGTCGTTCTTATTTTCTGCAAAATAGCAGTATTCTGGTACCGATATCGATTTTTATCGGATGATCGTACCACTGATTTCTATATACCGTTTTGATCGTCTCGTCGTGCCGATCTCTACGGTATATTCGATTGTCAAATTCGGAGTTCCGTTGCACGTTGCACTTTGCGTAACGCCTACCGTATCGGTATCCGTTGTTTTGTGTCCTTTCTCCTCTGGGTCCTTTTATCTCCTTTGTCTATTCAGTTTCCATCGTGCAACAAGCGGCCATCCACTTTTGTGATTACTAATAGCCTTGAATTCATGCCTCCGCTTTACTATCATTAAATTTATTTTCCTTTTTCAAGAATTTTTTTTATTTTATTTTGGGACTTCACACTACCATTATTCTCTGCCATTTGCATTCTGTTCCACCACATCTCCACTTCCTTCCATCTCCACTTACGCCTCCATTTTTCTGTGGTTTCATTCTTTGCCAAAAGATCTTCATCTCCCCTCCTCTCAACCGTGCATCACAACCCACAACTCCAATGCCTTGCCCACGTGCTGCACATCCACTCTAGCCTCCGCGTCCTTCCCTTCTCCAAATCCTTATGCAACCGCCTTCTAAAAAAAAATATGAATGAAACCAGTAAACGCACCGTATCACCTTGTTCCGCCTTCAACTCCTCCTCGGCCATAACAGCCACCGAGCCGAACCGCCACCAGAAAACAGACCCACGGCAACCTTGTCCCGCCTCCCTCTGGCCAAAGCCATGCTATTCCTTTCCTCCATCACAACACAACCACGCCATCCAACGTGGACCCACATCGCCTCCGCCCTATCACTGCCGAGAGCTACAGCTCCCCGTCCACACTCCAAAACCTCCAGCCGAATCTTGTTGTAAGTGTTTGGGTATAGTATTATTTGTTCGCATATAAAAGTTTATATGTATATTGTATAGGTTATATAATACTGTATAAGTTATATTCGCATGGATATATTATTATATATAAAGTTTCAAAATTTTAAGTTTATATTGTTTGGGTATCACCTGTTGGAACTATATAAATTCTATTAGTATACTTACGTTATTGAACCTATGTATAAAAGGGAGTTGTTATATATGGGTAGTATAGTTAAAGATATTTTTATCTAAGTCTACAACTTATAAAATTGTATAGTCTGTTATAAGTTTGTTATGCAAATTTATATCTAAGTGTAGTTGTTAGAACAATTGTTTCGATGCGTTTGTATACAGTGTTTGGGTGACAATATATTAGCTGTACAGTCTTTTTAAAGATATATATATAACATCGTATATTTTTATATAGTTTATGAAAGTTTAAGGATCATACGTATATTTTGTGTTTGCATTTTTTTATAAAAAAAAATATACGTTTATAAAAAAATGAATTTTATGTTATATAAGTGTATACATAGAGTATTTTATATGTCAGTTATATTTTACATACGTTATAGTTTCCAATTAGCATAGTGTTTATACATATGTTTACTTCGGTTGTTCAAGTTCATATTTATATATATATTTGTTCGTATAAGTTGTTTATAGTCTTCTGTTATATATATAATACTAGTTTATATATATATTTGGTTTAAATGTAATTTATGGTTATATAAATATTATATAAAGAATTGTTATAGATATACTGTTGTATATAGTCTGTGTAGGCTAGTATATATCTATATGTATTATGGTGTATGTGAAATTTTGAAGAAAAAAAAAGTTTGTAAAAATAATAATAAAATAAGTGTGTACAAAGAATGAATGATTATACCTGTTGTAACCTAGGTTTTACGATTTTGACTTTAAATATAATAATAGTGTTCCTATTTTCAATTTATATCAAGGTTGATTCGGATGAGTTCTCATCGATTTTCCATTTATCAGCTTTTGTTCGTCGTGCCTGCTTTCTTCATCGAATTCGTACCCATCTCATTTTGCTTTGGAATTCGTAGCTTGCTCCGTGGTCTTTTCTCTCTAGCCTCGAAAGGTGAGCACTCACTCACGATTAACGTTCTTTTATTTATTAAGTTTGATTTCAATTGAAACGACAATTGAAATATGCTGCTGTTAGTTAATTACACTGTTATATATGCTATTGCATGTATCAATTCACCTGTGACATCTGACACCATTATCTGTTAATTATTTATGCGATGATAATACAGTTTAACTGATAATTGATTGATTGTTGATGTTTATATTGGACGTCAAAAATTGTTAATGTTAAAATGATAAATAGTATTGAAATTGAACTTGATATAGGACAGTTAAATGTTAAATTTGATTAACTGACATTTGTATAATATGACCCCTTTAACTGTTGAATTTATTGACACGTAGAAATATGGAATTACACCTTGAACAATTTGAATGTATGTTGTTAAATTGATGATGTATGAAATTGTAAATAGATGACAAGTGAAACCGTTTAAATATTAATGTAATAATCTTTAATCTACATGAAATGATAGTGTAGATTCTAGAAATAATTATATTAATTCGTACAAACAACAATGCGAATTAATACGGTTATTTCGGGATTATTTGAATTGATTATTGGATGGATATTGATTGTTGTTATTGCTTGTTTATTTACTTTGACACCATCCCTGTTATCACACTGCAAGTTCGCTTTGCTATGTTCTGATTTTGAATTGAATTGGAATCGGGTTGAAATGATAAATACCCAAATTAAACTTTGACCTAGGATAGAAAATTTAATAAAAACCCGATTGGTCAATAAATTGATGTAAAAATAAACGAAGATTTTATTTGAACAAATATTATGGTTTTGAAATGAAGTTGAAATTTGAATTTTAATAAAGAAAATGTTAATATAAAATAATCTGAAACAAAATATTAGCAATGTAATTGATGAAAGAACGATGTTTAACTTTGAAAGGATTTAATAATTAAGTTTGAAATTATAATTAAGTTTGAAATTATTAAACCTTGAAATTATTTAATAATTAAGTTTTGAATTATTTAATACTTAAATAAGATTAAATTATTTAATGATTAAATTGAATTGGAATTCTTTAATAAGAAAAATTGAACTTTTGAATAAGTAAATTTTACTTCGTAAAGAATTGAAATTGAGTTTCTTTATTAATTAAGTTTTGGAAAATTATTTAGGGAAGTAAATAAGTGAAATTGGATTTCTTTAACAAAAATGAAGTGTGATATTTTTGGAATTAATGTAAGACTTGTAATTAAAAGAATTGATGTGAGGAATTTAATTTAATTCAAAATTGTAAGTTTTGATAAAATGGAGTTGAACTTAAGTAATTGATTTAATGAATGAGAAGTTTAATAGAGATTGTTTTGAATGATAAATTACTTAATGAATATTGAATGAAATCGATAAATGAATTTAAATTGATTTGAATGTTAAATTAAATTAATTTAAATGTTTTCGAAATGAAACTTATATACGAATTTGAACCAATATTTGAATTGTTTTAAATAAAGTTTGAAATTGAATTATAAGATTTTGAAATGGTAAGTTGGAAGTTTTGAAACGAAAATTTGGAAATTGTTTTAGAAAGACAAATGAAATGTTGATTTACGAATTCTATTTGAAATTGAAATTGATTTGGTTTTTGAAATATATAAACGACCAATCGGTGTAATAATTACGAAAGTTATTAAAGAGACCGGGATCGGTAATGGATATACTCTCTATCTGAACCGAAACCACTTTAATAACTATACGCGGAGTGTTGATCCAGAACGAAGTGGATGGTTTTGATGAACGCGTTGACTGAAGAAAGAGAACGATAATGGATGACCCCTGACATGACTAAAACAGGAGCCGCGCCGGGCCATTGAGGTTCGCCATCTCTAGCGGACACACTTCTTCGATACCATATCTATTACTTTTGTGATTCGATTTGGGTGCACCCCTCGATTATGGGAGTGTTGTTTCGCGGTGTTGGGATAGTAGCTGCTATGCCCAACATCAGTCCGAATCACGCAACTACTAGTATCCTAGTTGGTATCGCCTCATGTACCTTGTCATACTGATTATCCTATGCGCGACCACTACGATTTTGATTTGTACCTTTAGTATATGGATTGCCCTCTGGTGACTTCCGGTTTTGGGGAAACTACGGTCTTGTATATGCTTTTGGGAATAAAAATGTGTTAAGGGTGGAATGGGCCATGACTTAACGCTATTTTGATATCTTCTTATATTACTGATAGACATTATCTACTTAGCGTATATTACTACCTAGTAGATAGTTTAACGGATCCTTAAAGGATGGTTATTCCAAACATCCTTTGAGTTACTTGTATTTCAATTGCTATTTCACTTGAGTTGGATTTATTAATATGAGAATGTTAATCCTGACTCGAGTGTTTTGTGTTTTGCTTTACGCTCGGGTCAGACTGAGTAGTTCAGCTTTCGAGACTCACCTTTGGAGTTGGAGCTTCGCTTGGAGATCCAGTTATCTATCCAGCTTTCAGATATTCGATGATTCCAGTGATGTATTCTGATTTGTATCTGTTACTCTTCCGTTGTATCTAGTTTAACTCTGATGTATCGTATTACTCTTCTGTTGTAAACTCTGATGTATTTTATATGTTCATATAGTAGCTTCATGAACTACTATCTCTTTTATTTCCGCTGCACTTATTACTCTGTGTCTGTGTTCTGTGATTATTTATTTACTGTATATGTTCAGTTTTGCCAAATTTAAATTAACAACGCGGTATTTTGAGCAATTCAACTCTGGCATGAGTGTCTACCTATACACTTATAATGGACGCGAATGGTCAAAAATGGCGGGTCGTTACATCAAAGATGCGAAGAACTGCCTATTAGGAAAGCTCTCATCGATTGGTAGGGTAGGTGGTCCATGAGATACAAAAAGTGTATCCATGAAACTTGAGTTAAATGCTAAAATTGAAACGAAAATTGGTCATGGTAAAAGAGAGTAAAAATGATTGATCGCGAAAGAACAGAATGACTTTTGTGGAATGCTATTGACAGCTACCCTGTTTTCTATCATGATTGTTATGTAATGATTGTTAGTAATGCTTATTATATAATGACAAGAATTTACTATATTACAATTGAGTTTACTATATCATGCCAAAGTTTCAATTACACACTGCTCTGAATATAAATGCACTATATCACAACGGACATTTTATTGAAAG
Source organism: Allium fistulosum (assembly GCA_030737815.1). Taxonomy (NCBI): domain Eukaryota; kingdom Viridiplantae; phylum Streptophyta; class Magnoliopsida; order Asparagales; family Amaryllidaceae; genus Allium; species Allium fistulosum. The sequence continues at coordinate 1,181,529,800 of CM060904.1, read as the reverse complement.
AGATTCAAACTAATGATATTTAAGAGTTGATGATGTCATTACAATCCCTTTGCAAATATGAATGTATTACTGGAACAAGCCATACTTAAAGTGCTAGCCTATTAACAAAGAAATTGCATTGAAGCAATCAGAAATGTAACCACTATTTGCATAAACAAAAAAGAATTACCATTTGAGAACTTCGGAAAGAACATTATCACTAGCAGCTTCAACTAGCTTATGTATGTACTAGTGCTTTAACTTGTTTTAATTATGTATTAGTAAACCTATATCATAACAAAAAATAATTATTATATATGATTTAGAAAGCACAAATTTGTTGATTAGAGTCAAGCACGATGTTTTCATCAATAAATGATCCTCAAATTAAAGACAGACATAGAAATAACATATTTTAGCAATATAAAATATCCAAAATTACTAACCTTTTTGACCTAGATTAATCAATTGATCACTTCTTTGAAATTCTACCACTCAATTACTAAAATCCTACATCTTAACTGCTGTTTGCATTACAGATTCTGAAACCATGTTTACCAATAGGCTCATGGAGCCATACTAATTGATCCCTAAACCTAATCAAATGAACAAAATTTGATCTTGCATCCATTTGATAAGACTCATAAATGTTTCTAGACCTTTATCCTAACTTATTGAAAATGGAAACCCAATTCAAAATATTTAGGTGTTATAGGAGTCTAATTCAACTAATATATTAATCATGATGCAAAATACACATTGAGAGAGAATTCCGTTAATTATACAGACTGAGTAAAATTCAAAATATTAATTGAAGTGGATAAACATGTACTACATACCTTCTATAATTTTCCTTCAAGCCTTTGCAATTCCAAGGGTGGATGGACATAAAGTGTCACAAGGTCTGTTTGAATTTTAGATAAATAAAGAAGGATCACATAATGTAGGAATTCATAGTTAAAAGACTAAAATACATTTATGTAAACCATGATTAAAAAAATGTACCAAAGAAAATGCATTCGTTTGGAAATTTTTGGCCAGCCTCCATTGATTATGTTCTCACAATGAATGAAGAAATTCAATCTATGCAACATCTAAAAATCTGAATCATTTCACTCAAGCTGTATCTCTTTCACCAACTCTATTCAGACATCATTGGACCTGGGTAAAGCTTTTCCAGTAGATTCGATTACGGCTTTCATCATCCTTTAGCATATTATTTCAAGCTAAGCCAAACTGAAGCACCAATTCATCAATGCACAAACTCGCATAGCCTGAAAATTAGGCAATTCAAAACTTAGGAGCCAATGAGGATTTTCCCTTTGTGAAAATTATTGTCATCAATTTTTTACAGGTTCCGAAATGTGTTTGTCTATTATTATAGCAAGTGTCATTTGTGGCTAGCTGCTTTTATTTTGGTAACCATGGGCATTAAGAAATGGAGATGGTGTGAAAGTTAATAACAATGGGTACAAAATAGTAATGGCATCTAGACAAAGAATCAGCTAAATAATTGTCTTCAACATCATTATGCTTGACCGAGCAATCAAATCCATGAACATACTGATACAAGAATAAAGAGTCCACTTGTTTCTAGAAGGATGCAGATACAAGAATGAAGATAGAAGATGAAATAAGGCAATTGTAAAATCTCTAAACAACCATAGAATCAGAGAGCAAAGAACAACAAATTTTATGCAATTGCAAGATTACATACTAGTATTCTCTTCTAGAAGAAATTTATGATAACAATTTTTCTTATCTTTTGAAATTTGTATTTAGACACACTGCTTTCAAAGCTCATTTTTTCTGAAACAAGATCTATCTCAGAGAGTTTGCTTTCATATACACAACAAAGTAAGATACGAACAACATACATATATAATTTTAAGAGCGCAGTTAGTCAAAAGCGTCCAGTACATCACTGTAAGTACAATGTTAACTTTAATTTGAATACTTTTTTTGCATCAAATGTTCCCATTTATAATCTTTATTTATGAATATTAAAAATAAAGCTAAAATCTAAACGTATTTTATGAAAAAAAAGGAAATATAAACTAAATTCCAATTCTTTAGCAACTGAAATCTCATCGAACCACTATAACAATGTAAAACTGAATTCGTATGTAACCGTATAAATGAGGATAATAATTTCACAAAGGGAAAATTGCTTAATTTTCATGCTATAAAATTATTATTCTCATTTCACAAACTCGCACAACCTATAAAATTGCTGAATTTTCACAAAGGAAAAATTGATGAAAATACCTAGGTTTTGAATTATTCGATGAAAATTGCTTAAGAAATTTTCCATATCCAGCTCCTCAAGGTGATTTTCCACGTTGGAACGATGTTGAAGAAGCCCTTGAATCGGGCAAAAGAGTCGACGACAAAGTGGATCAAAGAGAATTCTTTCTAAGTTTTTTTTTAGGATTACAAAAATGTTTAAGCGTTGTGAGGGAGAAAACGCGGCCGAAATAAAATTTCCCCCAAATTTTATAGAAGTATAGGCGGGATAAGTTTGTTACATTTATTTTTAATAAGGCGAAGATTTTTTCTAACGTGGTAGAGTGAAAGTATTTTTCGTTACGTTTATAATATAGCTGAAATATTATTAGCTGCACTTACAATTGAACACCACGAATTTCTGCAACCAAAGGCTAATTTTCTTGTAGTGTATGAGTTTAGCTCCAAATTAATATAAGTTTCAAAAGCAGTTCTGTTCAAAGCACCAACATAGCAATTAAGTTGATGATTCGATAAAGTAATAGAACCATAAATCTCTTCTACCGCTAATAGTTTCACTTTATAGGTGAAGTAGTAAGTCAATATGAAATTATATTCAATTCAAAAATGGTCAATTATATCTTTGGTTCTAATAAGAGGATTGCTATGAATAAAATCTATCACTAGTCTTTTAACAAGTTTACTTGATATAAGCTGACGATTAACATCAACAACACCAGCACCACAAGGATGAACAAAATTACTAGTTTTAAGCACAAAATAGCCCAAAAGATTGAATTTAGTTGATGCATGCACATTAAATAGGAACCAACTCTAGAACATCTTTTAGTTACACTAATCTTGTCAAGTTTTATCATCTTCACTCTATAATCACCGCGAAGATAGTACAAAAGCAATTTATGCCTAAATTTGCTACCACCTTTAAGGACTATTTGACCATTTTCAGTAAATATAGGAGCAGATCGGTCCTTCTTCAAAAGAAGCTTTAAGTCAAACTGAATATTCAGATTATAGGCACCCGAAGCACAACTTGAATCATTATTTATAGAACTACTGATAGTAATAGCTAAATTACTACGTACTAATATCAACATATTTGGAAGAATTCTTTGATTAAAATTTATGTGAACATAATCTTCATGTATAAACATAGAAACACACAATCCAGGTTGCAAGTTAGAATTTGTTTCAATAGTTTGGATTTTGTTTTCCAAGCCAAAAGACAACTCCAAAGAAGATGGTGCATATTCTTAGAAAACATTGCATAGACGAGAATACACAATATTGACTCCCTTGTAATAACTAATACCTTATTAACAGGATACAACTAAAACACCTTCATTTTTATCCTCATAACCGCGGCAAACAAATATAAAACACTACATTTTCTATTTCAAATAACACAATAAAACACTAAAAAATCACTTAAAATCAAACGTTACTAAAACTATATCATAAGTTTAAATTAGACTAAACATCAACACAATAATTTCTAAACATAAAAAATAAAAATAAAAACTAACTTTAATTTTAATAAACAAAAATACTGTTAACCATAAAATTCACTTAAGAATAAAGGTATGAAAGAAGGTTCGTAAAATGTTTTGGGCTCCATGAGAATTGAAGACATGGGTTTCACCATAGTTCAAAAACGGTGTTTTGAAGGTATTGAGATAGCTTTCGGAGAAGTTAGGAAGGAGTCGCAAGCGTCTGATGCACTTACTAGTGTCAAATGAGACAAAATCTTTCGAAAGAGTAGAAAGAAAGCAAGGCTACCCTTCCGCCTCATCTAGACCTTCCGACGCAGTTGAATGCACATATACGAGAGAGCTTAGAATGGGTTCGAAACACCTTTCGAATGTATTGGACAACAGACTCGTGCACAAATTCTTCAAAATAGTTGGTTTCGCCGTTGTCAATCTCCCACTTGAAGACATTTTCGAAGCAAAAACAAGCCTTTTGAAATGGTTGGAACCTTTTGAAAGCATAAAGAAAACTCCACGTAAAGCCAAGTGTCCTTTCTCAATGATCCAGTTGTTACCTACCGATCCTTTCGAAGCTATGTAAAAGCACTCCTTACCCACTCAAATAACCACTCATCATAATTAACACCGGACCAAAGCAACCAAGGGAAGTTTCAAAGGAGAAGAAGGAGTTGGAGGCGCTTTCACTTAAATCAAAGCTTCCGCTTACAACAAAACAATGTAATGGAACTCTTAACCCTTTTGCTACATACCTTTCGAAGGTGTCGAAAGGCTCAGAGGATCACGAAAGTAATAATGGGGAGTTTTAGTGCAACTTCATCTACTATTACATTATTGGTGAAGGCGAAAGGGTTAACCTAAGCATAATAAGAAACCCAAGCACCTACCTTCAAAGCTATGGTAGCGAAAGGATAAAGACGAAAGAATAAAGGCGAAAGGATGAATGTGGAAGGCTGAGATAAAGACTTTTTGACCACCTCGAAAGGATTGAGGCGGAAGGGGGTCAACTTGCATCTATAAATACGACACTAGAGCTCCGAGTTAGGGGATCGAATTTTGAATTTTGATTCTCTCTCTTATTTCATAGCAAAATCAAATTTTTGTAACCCTAAATCAATTGGGGGAAATTTCTGTTACTTGTAATCCAATTTAAAATGAATGCAAAAGAGTAGACGCACAGATCTTATATCGATTTTGAATATGAGGAAGATCATTTTGGCCATTAGCTTGACTAATGACCTATTGCACATGATGCTCAATTATTTTCTTAACCCCTATTTGACTTATGCAATGTTATGGGATCAACTTAGACATTATGAATTCAAATCATATTATCATAATGTTTTGTGATATCAAATGTTAGATTGACATGATGATGATATTTTGATATTAATAAGTTCATAGAACTTATATTATATTGTCCAAGATGTTTTTCCATTGCATATTGAATATATATCTTACATATTGTGCATTGAGCACCATTGAAAGAGTAAACACCCTTTCGACCTGACCAAAAGGGGGTTTTGAAAGGGACTCAATATATGAACATTAAGTTACAATTGCTGGTTGGACATCTTCGAAAGGGGCTCAAATATTTCAAAACATATAACCCTTTCGAAGAAATACCTTCCCTGGCAAATGAATCTATACATTGGGAAGTAAAATTTTCTTTTAAGGGCAGAATGGTCCTTTTGACACATTCGAAAGGGGTATATGAATGATCCCTTTCTTCTCATTTAATAAGATATGCGAATGACCCTTTCGACTCACTCGAAAGGGGTCACGAAGGAGATGTTCTCTTCTTAACTTTTTTTTCAAAAGGGTTGATTGGGCTTCTTATCTACAATTAACATTTTCATAAGGCCACCCTCCGAAGACATTCCGTCCTAATTAACTCATTCGAAAGGGGTTTCAAAGAGATTGGTCACTTCTAAAACTTCCTTTTAAGTTGTTAGCAACATTTCTTGTTAACAACTTAGCTTTGGGATGTTGATAAGTTTTCTTGTTAACATTTTTGGCACTAGAAGGAGGACTTGAATCTTCGACCTTGTGGTTACCTTATAGATTAATTATGGACCATTTAACTTGATGTAGGAAAATGAAATCTAAAAGGCTTAGTCGAATGGACGAAGAAGCAATACACACCACAACTTTGGAAGAAAATATTGCTCCAACTTTAAACTTTGAGGGAGTTGTGCAAGGACAGCCGTTAACCCCAACACAACCTGACGACAATACAATCAGGATAAAGCATCTGGAGCAACAATTGCTAGAAAAGCAAGAACTTATCAAAGTAGTTCTATCTCAAAAGTCTTCCATAACTGCAAAACTAACAATTGGAGATGAGGTGATCTCCCTAAGATGAAATTTAAAATCTTATACAAATGAGGGCAAGAGCAAGATATATCTGACATCATCAAAGAAAAAGGAACATCGTTTGACTAAAGTTGATTATCAAAGAAGGATGCTAGGTAAATCTCTCGAGCAAGCTGGAAGCTCGACCTCAAAAGAATACATCCCAAACCGAAGCTATCATGACACTGAAGCTTATTTGAAAGATGTAGCAGAAAAGGCATTCAAAGACATGTTAAATGCAAAAGGGAAGAGAACTTTGGATGAGCGAGCAAATGACAATAAACGAGTAGCTCCATTCACAGATGGGATCATGTCAGTGGTTATCCCATCTTATGTCAAGATCCCAACCCAAAAATATCATAGTACCACTAATCCATATGATCACTTGATGGCTTTTGATAGTCACATGGATTTATATAATGCCTATGGAGCAATTCGATGTAGATTATTCTCGATAGCACTTCAAGGGGCAGATGCAAAGTGGTACCGAAAATATCGTGAGAAGACTATCTACTCGTGGAAGGAATTTTCTTATGAATTCTGTGCCTAATTCTGTATATGCAAGGATCCGACCATCGGTTACATTGTTTTAGCAAACATTAAGCAAAGGCAGGGGGAATCACTAGGCGATTACCTCAGAAGATTCAATACTGAAGTACTGAAAGCTAAAGATTTGAAAGATAGGGATAAGCTCATAGTAGTACATTCCAGGCTGATAGAGAATACACCATTTTGGAAGGAACTCTTCGTGCATAGGTGTAAGGATTTACAAGACTTCCACTTTCAAGCTGATAAATTCATTCGAATGGATGAGTTACATTACACGAAATAGAAAGCTAATCCTAGGAAGGAGGGTGGAAGATTAGGATTGGATCGGGGACCTAAAAGAACAAGTTGAGAGAAGTCCAATTCTAATTCAATCACTTTAAACAAGCCATTGTCTTATATATATGCTACAACTAAAGAGAAGGTTAACTTCCCGACTTCGTTCAAGGCTAAAAAATAACCTAAATAGACAAAGAGAGACGACTAATGTGCTTATCACAAAGAGAATGGCCAAAAACTGATGAATGTCGAGTGCTGACTGGGATCATTCAGAAACTAATCCATAAAGGGCATTTGCAAAATTCATCCAAGAAAAGCAAAAGGCACCTTGGACTAGTGATGGTCCACAAAAATTTCATAATAATGCTATCAACATCTTAGAAGACGAAGATCCATTAAGATTGAGTCTGCCTGTGAATAGGATTGATGTAATCTATGGAGGGGCCCACCAAGTGGGAACTAGCAAGGGAGTCAGAAGCAGATACATTAAAGAAGCTAGAGAGGGAGTGTTTTCCATCCAAGAAGAGTTCCCGCTTAAAAGCCCACGACTCAATGTACCAATATCGAATCTTGTTGTTACTCCCCACGGGCTCAAGAAAGGGATTCATCATCCAAATAGCGATCCGCTCATGATTACAACCCAATTTGGACTTTCTATAGTGTCCAAGATTCATGTAGACATAGGGAGCGCAGTTAACATTATTTTCAAACATGCCTTTGATCAAATGGGCATTCTTGAAGACAAGCTAGAGCCTAGCCTTGAGCCCATCTTCGGGTTCAATAACAATGGGTCAACCCCAATAGGGCAAGTCAAGATGCTAGTGCAGATGGGACTACCGCCATGCTTTAGAACTTTTGAAACTCTCTTCGTAATCATCAATCAACCATCATACTACAATGCTTTCTTTGGCCGACCGACATTGATGAGGTGGATGCTTTTGTCTCGCCAAAATATCTAATGATAAAATTATTAACTAAAAGGGGTTGGGGAACTATCCGCAGAGAAAAATTCATCTCCCACGAGATGTACTTTGCAATGCTTGATCAATATAAGAGGGAGTACTCTGCTTATTATGATTCTTCTACTGTTTTTCAGCCTTTGGATGAAAGATTTTTACATCCAGCACTTGAAACAAAAATGAAATCTAATAAAATAAATAAATGTATGTTTGGAAGGTACTTCTCGTTTGGGGGTAAAAGGAAGAGGACTGAAGCCAACTCAATAGAGGAAAGCGAGATTGTTACAGAATTAGATTATCGAGGGGAATCGGAAAAAATAAAGCCAACAGAGGACATCAAGGAAATATGTACTGGTCCAGCTGATCCAACCAAGATTGCTAGAGTGGGAAAAGAATTGGAGGACAACTTGAAGGCGAATTTAACCCAATTCCTCAAAGTTAACAAAGATGTATTTGTGTGGACTCATTCGGATATGACCGGAATTGATCCATCAGTTATATGCCACGTGTTAAACATTAATCCAAATGTGACCTCCATTCGAAAAAACAAGAGGCAATTTGATAAGGTTCGATTTGATGCCCTAAAAGAGGAAGTTAAAAGGCTGCTTGAGAATGGATTCATTCGGGAAGTCTTTTATCCAAAATGGCTAGCGAATCCAGTGTTGGTAAAAAGGAAAATGGAAAATGAAAACAAGTGTCGATTATATGGATCTAAACAAAGCATGCCCAAAAGACTATTATCCATTACCCAAAATAGACCGGTTAGTTGATCCAACTAGTGGTCATAAGTTATTGTCCCTCATGAATGCATATTCAGGATATAACCAAATACCCATGTTCAAATCGAACGAAGAGCATACAAGCTTCATTACCGATTGGGGAATTTTTTGTTATAAAGTAATGTCTTTCGGATTGAAGAATGCGGGAGCTACTTATCAAAGATTAGTTAATAGAATGTTCAAGGAGCAGATTGGACGAAATATGGAAGTCTATGTAGATGACATGCTGGTAAAGTCTCCTGAAGCTGAGAATCAACTTAAGGATCTTGAAGAAATGTTCAAAGTGTTAAAAAGGGTTCAAATGAGACTGGATCCTCAAAAATTTCTTTCGGATTTCATTCCAAAATATTCTTAGGCTATATCGTTAGTGCACAAGGAATCGAAGCCAGTCCAGACCAAATTCAGGCTATAAAAGACAAGGCAGAACCTAAAACTAGCAAAGATATAATGAGCCTGAATGGTAGAGTTGCAGCCCTAAGCAGATTTATCTACAAGGCGAACGATAAATGCACTCCCTTCTTCAATATAATTAAGAACAGAAAGAATTTTGAATGGGGAGAGGATTGTAAGAAATCTTCCTCGACTTAAAAAATCATTTAGAAAGTCCCCATATATTATCAAGCCCTGTGGATGGAGAAAGCATATATTTGTATATGGTGGTTTCAGAGCATGTAGTTAGTTCAGTACCGATTAGGGAGGAGAATGGAACTCAACTTCCCATTTATTGTGTAAGCAGATGATTGAAAGATGCCGAGGTTCGGTATCCAAACATAGAAAAGTTAGTCTACTATTTGATATTAATGGCACAGAAACTCAGAGCGTACTTTCAAGCACACCCAATCAGAGTATTGACCAACTTTCAACTCAAACAAGTTTTCAGTAAACCTGAGACTTCAGGGAGGCTAGTAAAGTGAGGGATTGAATTAGGCAGTATGGCATTGAATTTCAGCCACGAGCAGCAATTAAGGGGCAGGCTTTAGCAGAGTTTATCAATGAATGCACAAGCTTTGTCAAGGAAAAATCAGAGAAAGAGAAGGATCAAAAACCCGTATGGTAACCAATTGTTGATGGGGAATCAATTGAGCAAGGAGCTGGAGCAGTGTACGTCATAATTACAGTCGATGGGCATCGCTTACATTATGCAATGAAGCTAGGGTCTACTGCAACAAATAACGTAGTAGAATATGAATCAATGGTGGTAGGATTGACTTTAGCCTTACAACTTAAAATCCCACAGATTCGATCTTTGGTGACTCTCAATTAATGGTGAATCAGATAAAACAAATATATCAGACTAAAGATGCCAAACTATCCTTGTATGTAAAGAAAGTGTTGAAAATGCTCACCTTATTTGAAGATTTTTCTATACACCAAGTTCCAAAGGGAGAAAACTCTTAGGCGGATTCATTAGCAAAGTTGGCTAGTTCAAGAGGATCCCCAGAAACCCATATCGTTCCAGTAGGGTACCAAGAAAATCCCAGTATCGAGGAGGGAATACCCGAACAAGGGAAAGCATTGCTGATTCTAACTAGGTCCCAAGCTATAGAACAAGAAAGAGAAGAAAGAGAAAGTGGTAATGGAATCTCAAATGAGGAGTTTAATCATCCAAGGGCGGATGACTGTTATAAAAATACTTGGATGTCACCTATTGTCGAATATCTTACCAAGGGTATCATACCATCAGACAAAATAGAAGCTAGAAAAGTTAGGCGACAGGCTCCAACTTTAACAATGATGGATGGAATTCTTTATAAAAAAGGATATGCCTTACCTTACTTAAGATGTGTAAGTTTGGAGGATGGGATGAAATTGTTGGTCGAAGCGCATGAAGGATTTTGCGGAGACCATTCCAACGTGGTAAAGTTGGCAAAGAAAATAATGAGACAAGGTTTTTATTGGCCTCGAATGGCAGGACAAGCTATTGAGTATGTAAAGAAATGTGAAAGATGCCAGAACTACTCAAAGATTCCTCGTTTACCACCAAGTCAATTAACTCCGATCTCTAGTCCATGGCCCTTCAATATATGAGGAATCGACTTAATCGGGCCATTGCCAATTTCCAAAGGAGGAGCAAAATATGATGTAGTGGCTATTGACTACTTTACAAAGTGGGTAGAAGCAGAACCACTCCTTAAAATTACTTCTGGGAAAGTGCTTAGATTCATCATCAAAAACATTATTAGCGGATTTGGGATCCCTTATAAGATCATATCTGATAATGGAACACAATTTGAAAGTGAAGTGTTTTCTCGATTTTTCCATAAGAACAGGATTATCAAAAGTTTTTCTTCTGTGGCACATCCAAAAGCTAATGGTGCTGTTGAGGCAGCAAATAAGACTACTAAGAAAAAGCAATTGAATAAAGCCAAAGGAAATTATGTAGAAGAATTGCCACTTGTACTCTGGCATATCGAACATTCACTAGAACCACAATGGGTCATATTCCTTATTCATTGACATATGGATGTTAAGCAATGTTGCCAATTGAAATTGGGGTACCCTCACATTGAAGGATCGCATATGCATGTGATACAAACCAAGAATTGAAGAAAGAATCATTAGATTTAATACATGAGCTAAGAGATGAGGCCGCTATTCGGACTGCAAAATATCAAAGGAGAATTGCAAAATACTATAATTCAAAAGTAAAAATAAGATCATTTCAAGAAGGAGACTTAGTAATTTGAAGGGTGATGGAAAATACAATAAATCCTACAGATGGACTGCTAGGACCGAACTAGGAAGGTCCCTTAATTGTATGCAAAGTAATTCCTCCTGGAGTTTACAAGTTATGTCGACCAGATAGCAATATGGTTCCTAGAATGTGGAATGTTGAACACTTGCGACCATATTTTCTCACAATGAATAAATAAAGCACCTCTTTCATAAAGAAAAGTCTACATGGTTGGGAGTAAAATTCTCCTTAAATTTGGAAACTACCTTAAACGGTCAAAAAGCCTTTGTCCGTGCCGTGATGGCTAGGTCAAAGCGCCTCTTGGAGGGAGGTTAAAGTAAGTCTTTATTCACGCCATGCTATGGCTAGGTTAAAGCATCGACAAGCCCTTGATCACGCCATGCTATGGCCAGATCAAGGCGCCTTCTGGAGGAAGGGTAGAGTAAGCCTTTATCCGTACCACGCTATGGCCAGGTTAAAGCATCAACAAGCCCTTGATCACGCCACGCTATGGCCAAGTCAAGGCACCTCCCGAAGGGAGGATGGAGTAAGCACTTGGTCATGCCACATTATGGCCTGGCCAAGGCAACGAACAAGCCTTCAATCCCGCCTATAAAGGCCTGGCTGGAGCGCCTCTTAGAGGGAGGTTGGTTAAGTCCTTGGGTCTTATTTGTGGATAAGCTAACCAAGCACACCAAACAACAACAGACTAAGACGTTCAAGCCCGAGAAGCGACATATCAAACAGTTACAACAACGGCTAAGACCTCCAAGCCCGAGAACCAGCATATCAAACGATGGCAACAACGGACTAAGATATCCGAGCCCGAGAAGCGGCATAACAAACGATGACAACAACAGACTAAGACGTCCGAGCCCGAAAAGCGGCATATCAAACAATGACAACATATAAGGCCTAACGAGTGGCATATGAAAAAAGAATCAAAACCCAAAGGGTGGTGCAGAACAGAAGGCTTAAATATGAATCTACAGCCTCCGACTAGTTACCAAAAGAGAATTTCAGAACTTCGCCTGTTAAAATCTGAATTTGGGTTTCGGTTTTTTTGCTATTGATCTCTGCTCTTCATAATACCCGAATCTGGGTTTTGGGTCTCTTATAATTAATTTCATAACTTTATTTATTAATACCCGATTCTGGGTTTCGAGTCTCTTATTATTGACTTTTGGACTTCACTTATTAATACTCGAATTTGAGTTTCAGGTCTTTTATTTCGGGACATCACTTATTAATAACCGAATCCGAGTTTCAGGACTTTTACTATTGATCTCCGGTCTTCATAATACCCAAATTTGGGTTTCGGGTCTTTTACTATTAATTTTTTGAATTCATTTGTTAGTGCCTGAGTTTGGGTTCCAAGGCAATTGATATTGAGATCTCAATGGACTTCTGGTCTTCAATTAAAACTCTAAGTTTGTCTTATTAATACGTGAACCAGGTCCCTAGTTTACTACTACTAACTTTCGAACAACACTCATCAACATCTGAATCACAGTTTCAAGATTGTTATTATTTCTAATAGGGGTTTCTTAAAACCCATTCCTAACCCCCAAATAAGGATTCGTGGTTTTTAATGACTTATTTCCATATGATAATTTATGCCTTTTTGTTACCAGACATTTGCTGTAACCAAAAGAAAACTCATGGATTTTAATTACTAAAGTAAGATTTAGATTATATGCTTGGTTTTCTATTAATATAATGGGAGTTGAATTTATACTTCTTTTGTTATTACCAAAGTTGGATGGGGGGACTTCTATTATTGTTAGATAGGAGTTCTTGGTCTCCAATCATTTACAACTACGGATTTCTCATCACTTATTAACTCCAGATGATGGTCAACTAATTTTTGTTGCTTCCGGACTTGGAATTCAAAAATTTTATTATACTAACATCGTCTTCAATTATTTTGCAAACAAATCACTTAGCCTGTTTTTATATATAAGTCTTGAACTAACAATGGAGAATGTTATTTACTTTGAACTTTGCAAGGAAATAAGGTCACTAGGAATGGAGTAGTGCGAAGAGAAAGCTGTTAAAATTTTGTCCTAAAAAACAAAGGCTTTTTTCATACAAGGGGGAGGGGTAAAATTTTAACCATAAAATTCACTTAAGAATAAAGATATGAAAGAAGGCTCATAAAAAGTGTTGATCTCCATAAGAATTGAAGACATGGGTTTTACCATAGTTCAAAAACGGTGTTTCGAAGGTATTTAGATAGCTTTCGAAGAGGTTAGGATGGAGTCGCAAGCGTCTGATGCACCTACAAGTGTCAAATGAGACAAAAGCTTTCGAAAGAGTAAAAAGAAAGCAAGGCTACCCTTCCGCCTCATCTAGACCTTCCGACGCAGTTGAATCCATATATATGAGAGAGCTTAGAATGGGTTCGAAATAACTTTTGAATCTATTGGACAACAGACGCGCACACAAATATTTCGAAATGGATTCGCCGTTGTCAATCTCCCACTTTAAGACATTTTTGAAAGTAAAAACATGCCTTTCAAAATGGTTGGAACCTTTCGAAAGCATATAGAAAACTACACATGAAGCCAAGTGACCTTTCGCAATGATCCAGTCGTCACCTACCGATCCTTATGAAGCTATGCGAAAGCACTCCTTACCCACTCAAATAACCACTCATCATAATTAACACCAGACCAAAGCAACCAAGGGAGGTTCGAAGGAGAAGAAGGAGTTGGAGGAGCTTCCGCTTACATCAAAGCTTTTGCTTACATCAAAACAATGTAATGGAAACCTCAACCCTTTTGCTACATACCTTTCGAAGGTGTCAAAAGGTTTCAGAGGAGCGCGAAAGTAATAATGGGGAGTTTGAGTGCAACTTCTACTGCTAGTACATTATTGGTGAAGGCGAAAGGGTTAGCCTGCATAATAAGAAACCCAAGTGGCCACCTTCAAAACTATGGAAGCGAAAGGATGAAGGCGAAAGGATGAATACGGAGGGCTGGGATAAAGTCCTTTCGACCACTTCGAAAGGATGGAGGCGAAAGAGGATCAACCTGCATCTATAAATACGACCCTAGGGAACCGAGTTGAGGGACCAAATTTTGAATTCCGAATTCTCTCTCTTATTTCATAGAAAAATCAATTTTTGTAGCCCTAAATCAATTTGGGGAAAATTCTCTTACTTGTAACCCAATTTAAAATGAATGCAAAAGAGTAGACGCATGGATCTTATATCGATTTTGAGTATGAGGAAGATCATTTTGGCTTTCTACTAGCCCATTCCAAGCCTTCCTGCTTTGCGAAGCACGAACTATTGCTAGCCATCAGCACATGATGCTCAATTATTTTCTTAACCCCTATTTGACTTATGCAATGCTATGGGATCAACTTAGACATTATGAATTCAAATCATAGTATCATCATGTTTCATGATATTAAATTTCAAATTGACATGATAATGATATTTTGATATTAATAAGTTCATAGAACTTATATTATATTGTCCAAGATGTTTTTCCATTGCATATTGAATATATATCTTATATATTGTGCATTGAGCCCCATTGAAAGAGTAAACACTCTTTTGACCTGACCAAAAGGGGGTTTCGATAGGGACTCAATATATGAACATTAAGTTACGATTGTTGGTTGGTCATCTCGAAAGGGGCTTAGATTTTTCAAAACATATAACCCTTTCAAAGAAATACCTTCCTTGGCAACAGAATCTATACATTGGGAAGTAAATTTTTCTTTTAAGGGCAGAATGGTCCTTTCGACACATTCGAAAGGGGTATATGAATGATCCATTTAAAAAGAGATGCGAATGACCCTTTCGACTCACTCGAAAGGGGTCACGAAGGAGATGTTCTCTTCTTAACTTTCGTTTCAAAGGGTTGATTGGGGTTCTTATCTATAATTAACATTTTCATAAGGCCACCCTCCGAAGACAATCCATCCTAATCAACTCATTTGAAAGGGGTTTCGAAGAGATTGGTCACTTCTAAAACTTCCTTTTGATGTGTTAGCAACATTTCTTGTTAACAACATAGCCTTGGGATATTGACAAGTTTTCTTGTTAACAAATACTATATTACCAAATATGATATCTACAACAATTCCAGAATAAACTATAAAGTTTACATTTTCTAATAGAATATGTTATATGCATAATTTCTCAAGAGGATAAAGTTTCAAAATCTAACCTTCAAGAATATGATGTCGACTCTCATTGCAAGGAGAAGAAAATTAGGCCTTTATAATAACGTGTTTTGTAGCTGATACATGCTTCGAAGCATCGAAGGGATCGATGACTCCGATCTCATAAAGGATCGTAGTTTGACCATACCGCATTTCATGCAACATTAAACTTCTTTCATGTCGAGATCCATCATGTCACCTACCTTTAATAACGTGTGATGACCTTTCACTCATTATGAAGTCTCAAGATCATACAAGTAGTGTCGCACTTCATAAGCACTTCGAAGGCATTATCACCGATGGCATTAAAGAAGTATAGAGTTACGCTGCTCTTCGATAATGCTAAACCTAACACTTCGTCAGCATGTTTTATTGGCATTTGAAGGACATCACATCTATGCAAAGAGATATTGATGTTGGATACTATCAATATCCATGAAGACCCTAATACTGCTCTATGGCTATCATTGCCAAAGTCATTGCCTGCTTTTAAAGAACGTCGAAGATGTTCAAAGAAATAGTATCAAAGAATAGCTATGCCACATAAAATCCATTAGCCTCGATAAAGCCTAGAACTACGAAGCATGAATATCGTCTTCCATGAATCACGATGACTTCCAAGTGGTACACTAGTTAACATCAAGAGTCATGATTTTGATGGCAATGTTGAATAAAGCCATCTCCTATCAACGCCGATGCTATCAATGTCATCCAATCATAGCACTGCGCATGATCGAAGTTGTTCAATAATGATAGTATATTCATTGAGATGTCGTCGTTCATTGAAGAAGGAACCACATGCCACTGAATATCGACATCGGTGGTCGCCAATGTCGCCATTCTTCAATGTCGATAATGCCGCCAACCATAAATCAAAGAAGGTCACAAGATATGGAGTCATCGTCCTCGGTATTCACTAGTCATGTCGAGAATCATCAATACATCCAAAAGGGTTGTTGAAATGGCTTTTACTAATGTCGTGTTTCATTAATGTTAATATGCGATAGTATGAAAGTCGATCAATGAGGAAGAGACTATCAGCACCGAGATTAGAGATACCGAGTATCAATTCTGTTGAACCAATGTCGAAGTTTAGTTATGTGAACACAAGAATGATGGCCTTGATGTTCGATGACGTAGCTAATGTCCAAGCCGATAAAGTACCATCCGTGATGTACGATGATGCAGTTAATGCTGAAGCCAGTGGATGCTGAAGCCTTCCACTTGTCGAACCATATAAATATGACCCTAGGGGTGCCATTCGAGGGGACATAATTCTCTCTTCTCACTTCTTAGTATTTTCAACTTTGTAAACCCTAAATCAATTTGGGGATCTTACTAGTTGTAATAGTTTAGTCTTGTACACATAAGGAATTAGAAATCAAACAATCGCACAGCCTATGAACCTATGCAGTTAATGCCTCGCTATTACCCCGCTATAACCCTGCTATATCCATAGAGGATTTCTACCACTACAATTTTTCCATATAGCCCCAAATATAGCCTTTCCGCTTTAAGCCCCGCTATTTCCGCTATTTCGTTATACCTGCTATATTCCGTTATTTCCGCTATATCTTCTTTTAAAGAAATGAATTGAAAAATGACATTTATACATTATAAAAATTATGAAATTAATTTATTTAATTTAATTTTTAATATATTTTTAGAAATGAAAATACTCTAATATTCTACTAAATTCAATTATGTTATATAACAGTTTTACGTTTATTTATGGTATATTCACACATGTTTTTTTTAAATTATTTATGTATTACTTATAATTCAATTGAATATTAATTTTTCATTTAATTACCATTTATATATATTTGTAAAAGCATTAAGTACGATTTTTTATATGCTACTTTAGAGTCATCCGCTATATCCTGCTATATCCTCGTTGTATCCCCACTATGACTTTTTGCACCTCCGCCGCATTGAATCTGCTGAGCGCTTTAGCTGCACAGCTATGAACTATGATTTATGACTAGCATATTCGTCTTTGATTGAAATTTATACTTTGACTTGACTTTTTACTTGAACAAGCATATCATATCGACCTTATTCGAATTTGAGACTTGCATATCCAATTTTGGTTTCAAACTGACTTTGACCTTGATCTTGCATAGCATATTTGGACTTACATATTGTACTTGCACATTGACTTTGACCCATACTGTATCTTACATGACTCTGGCTTTAATAATTAAACAACGAATTGCATTGGACATTGAATCGTGCACATCACAACCTATGATTTCAACGACTTCGACCACCTTCGAAGAGGCTACTCTTTGATTAACCCGTCTTTTATCCAATTTGGGTGTTAACGAATTTATT
Source organism: Allium fistulosum (assembly GCA_030737815.1). Lineage (NCBI taxonomy): Eukaryota > Viridiplantae > Streptophyta > Magnoliopsida > Asparagales > Amaryllidaceae > Allium > Allium fistulosum. Next base: position 1,181,511,982 of record CM060904.1, on the reverse strand, counting down.
CCTTAATAGAACAACTACATAATATTAATCAAATTAAACATATGAACAAAGAAGGGTTGAATATATGAAATTTTGAACAAAATTGAAAAGAATAAAAGAATACACACCTCGTGATAGGAATGCTCAAGTCCATATTAACAAAGAAGAGTTGAACATATAAGTAAATAAAATAAAACGAAGCTAAAGTAAGATAATAATTAAATCCAATATGAAATTAACTGAGCATGAATAATGAAATACTTAAACGAGTACAAAACCCTCGATCAAATACGGTATGAAGGCACAACCTTCGATCTAACAAATGTAGGATAATAAATTTCAAAATCTAAAAATAATCAATAGCCGAAAATGAGAAACAGACTCTAATGGAAATGGAAAAGAATTTTTTATATAAAATATATGAAAAAACAAAAGCAACATAAGAAATTTGACTGGAAGGAAAAAGAAAAGGTGAGACATGAGAAAAAAACAATAAGGGCTGCATATGAAAAGCTATAGGAAATGCGGATTACGGATCTTAAGGCAGAGTTAACACTAGAGGGGGTGAATAGTGTTTAATTAATTTTATGAATATTTTTGAAATCTTTTCAAATTAAACCTAAACAGATGCAATTCACAAACATAGAGACAATCACAGAACCAGACACAGATGCAAATAGTAAATAAAAGAAGTAAAGGAAAGAACACACCGGAATTTTATACTGGTTCGGAGTTACCCTACATCCAGTCCCACACAATTTCTTATGCAAATTTATTTTCAAATATAATGTCGATATTACAACCTCAATTTCAAGGCCATGAGATACACCCTCCTATCTCCGAGTCTAGGGCAAACTCTCTTGTTAATCAGGCTATAAGATCACCAAATTGATTTATGGGCTACAATCACACCCAATTGATTTACGGGCCACAATCACACCATTTCCGATCACACTTTGATAGAGAGAGACTCGATACACTTCGATCTTTCGATCTTTGATTACAAATGATCCTATAACCCTGAATAACACTGAGACCTTTGAGAGAGTGTGGCAGAGAATCGAACTAGAGACGATCGAGTTTGATTCACTTAGGATTTCGGCAGAGTTTTGTTAAGAATGTTTGAAGATAAGAATGGAAGAGAAAGAGGAGAGAAAAGAAAGAAATCTTAAGTAAAAATTCGTTGAAAACTACTGGTATATATAGGAGAATAACGGTCATGTCCATTCGTGAAAGGTTATGACGAATAGACACTTCGTTTGAAAACTTGAATTTTAAAACCTACGGCTACCATGTCAACATGGAGGGTATAGGCATGTCGACATCCCCTAGTATTTTTTTAAAATTGATTTTTGTTTTAAAAGAGATTTTCTTTCTAAAGTTTGTCAAAAGAATCTTACAACTTGTAAACTATTTTGAATATACTTTATGATTATAAAAACCTTTGGAAAGTGATCTTACAAAATATAAAAGTAATAAAAACTATATATATAAATGTTTTGAGATTAAAGCTAAAACATTAAAACCAGGAGATAGTTTAAAAACAAGAAATCATTTTGAAATTAATATGATTAAAAATACTTTTTGAATTAAGGCTAAAATATTTAAACCGAGAGAGATGTCTTTTTTAAAAAGATAGTTTTGAGAAAAATCTAAAAATAAGTCATTCTGAAAATTTCGTGGATTCCATTCCACTTGAGAAGGTCGTGCGTTCCATCCTATTAAAGAGGTCATGGGTTCCATCCCACTATTAAAGCAAGAACGTGGATTCCATTCAACAATTAAAATCCGAATATAGATTAGTGAATTACGAACAATTCCAATGGCGTCTTTGCTCTTAGTTTCTTGCTCTCAATCGTTTCCTCCTCTTTTGAGTTCTAAATTCAGATCGTATTCGACAATTCCTAATTCCAATACTGATCGTGCTCCTCATCTTCATTCTTTTGCCCAAATCGTTAAGGAGGGTTTACCATCTTCGAATCCTTGGAATCGTCAACGCTTTAAAAATTGGCTGTTGAGAAAGGTAATAAATTCTGCTTCGGATGTGGAGACAGAGATCATCTTGCTTTTCATTGTAGAGACCTAATTAGGTCTTTCGATTGTGGAAAGTTTGGTCACAAGAAATATACTTGCACGATGAAATCTATGTGTGTAGCGTCTGGGCCTCAAAACATCGATCGAGATAAATTCGTAAGTAGTAATTTAGATCTTAAGAAGAATTCTGGATTGATGAAATCGGGAATCATAGATTCAGGGCCGCAACTTATTAATTATGGCTTTCAATTTACACTAAAATTCTTGTTGATCAAAGGTATTCTTCTTGATAATCTATGGCAAAAGAGAAACGAAGGGATTCAACTCTTAGAAGAATTGTACGAGCATTTCGACACGATCAATTCACCAAATATTGGCAAGGGTTATGGGGATAAGTTTGGTGATCCAGAAGATTATTTTGGAAAATCTGATGTCTTGCTCAAAAAATCAGATGACAAGGTCAAGTTAATCGATGGTTTGCTAGATTATAATGGAAATCTGAATTACATCTTAATTGCTAATACTAAGGAGAAAGTGATTAACGATTTCGATCCTATGTTAATGGATTACTCTATTGTTCGATACTTAACGGATTCCAATGCTTCTGAGGTTAATAAAACGATGAATTCTTCAGGTTTTAATATTTAAGCTAAGGATAATGATCTCGAATTAATTAGTGGCTTTAATCGAGTTAGAGGTAAAAGACAAAAATCCCAGAAATTAGTTAATTTTGAGATTTCGACAGGTAATAGATTTAAATGTCTGGAAGTTGATGATAAAGTAGACCTTGCACTTGGATTGGAACATTCTGATGTTATAATTGATAGCAGCATATCATCTAGTAGAAGTACAGCAGATACACTAATCGACTGTGCTCAATACCTTATAACTCTGATACATCAGAAAATTTTAGAGTATTCTTGATTGATGGGCTCTCTGAAAATCTAGAAGAAGTGGACCGGTTTCATCTTGGAGAGGTTTTTGTTAAGTTTTTGTTGTCGACATCATTAGTTAAAGTAAATGAGACATTGGAGATTTCTATTTGTAAGAGTTTGGATTGTGGTTTTGTGCCTGTCGATGTGCACACTGATACCAGTGTACACGATGAGCAATGTATTCAGAATATTGCCCATATTATTGATGTTGTAGCTTTGGTAGATGATGACAGTACTGAAAATAGTAATGTTTGCAATGGTGTTGAAATTGATAAGTTTTCTTCTGAGGGGATAGTCAGATCGAAAGAGGAAGGTTCAATAAACAAGGAGAAGATTGTTTACTTTAACAAAAATAAGTCTACATTTGAAAACTCATATGAAGGGGTGGATGTTTCTGAAGATACAGTATCTGTTATGGGGAAAATTTGTGAATATGATATCTCGATTTCGAGTGGATCAAAGAAGAGTGGTCTAAAAATTGTGCTTTTTGTGGGAAAGTAAATTTAAATAAAGAAACTGCTCTCTGTCAATTAGCAGTAACAGACTTTAAGTCACCGGATAGATCTGGGTTGGTAGATGTTGCCTCGGATTTTGTATCAGGTGATAATCAGGTTACTTCGATCGGTATAGTGAATGAGACTAAAGAAGAAAATATTTTTGAGTTAAATAGGATGGAGAGCATCAGTCCTATTCCTATTTCCACATCGTCGCAGAGAGGAAAGCGCAAGAAATCAGCAGTTTCTAGTGGATGTGTTCGTCGAAGTGCTAGGACACGTAACTGTCAGTCTCTGTCCATGTGTCAGTTACCTGGATTAAGCGCCACAAGTGGTGCTACGAATCCAGGATCAGGTATGAGGTTTATTTTGGGTAGTACATATTCTACTTATGCTTTAGGCAGCTTATCATCTGCTGAGTTTAGTCAGCTAGCTTGTGATACATCTTTTATTTTTTCTGATGTTGAGATCGATCGAGAGTATATTAGAAGTAAGGAATTAGAGAGGGCTAGTACAGTTGGATTATGAGGATCATTAGTTGGAACATTAGAGGTTTGAATGATTTGAATAAGTGTGAAAAGGTTAGAGTGTTCTTTAAAGACTATTCTATTGACATTGCTTTACTTTAGGAAACTAAAATTAATTGTCCTGATATTCGTTTTTCAGGAGATTAGGCGGGTATCATATTATAAAATGGGTTTTTCTTCCTTATGTGGGTGCTTCAGAGGGATTAATGATTGGGTGGTGTGATAATTACTTTAAGTTGCTTCAATGTATTACTAAGCAACATTCTCTTCATATTATTCTTATTAATCTCTCAGATAATTATTTTTTAAATATTTCTAATGTTTATGGACCTAATTCAAAAATCAATTGGAGAATTTTATGGAAAGAATGCCTAGAATTTAGATCCTTAGCTCCAGGTCCTTGGATATTAGGGGGTGATTTTAATGTTACGCGCTTCATAGGAGAGCGTTCACCTAGGATAGGGGATTACTCTACTATGGAGGAATTCGACCAATTTATCATTAATTCTAATTTGATTGAGATCCCTCTTTCAAATAGAGAGTTTACATGGAGTAATGCTAGGGAATTTCCATCTATGGCTCTTCTTGATAGATTTTTTGTTAGTGAGGAAATTGAAGATAAATTTCCTATCTGTAGAGTTTCAGGTCTATCTTACACGTACTCAGATCATTACCCTATTATCCTCACCTATGAGCTTCAAAGTGTTATTAATAGTTATTTTAAATTTGAAAAGATATGGCTTTTGGATTCTAATTTCATGAACCTAATTAAATATAAATGGATTTCTTTGAGTTTTTATAATATTAGAAATAAGGACAACTCTGCAAAATCTTTTGTTTCAAAACTTAGGGATCTTAGGATTTTTCTTAAAAATTGGGAAAAAATGTTTTTGGCAATATAAAAATTAAAAAAGATAATATTCTTAATGAGATGCTTAAAATTAATAAGATAGAAGAATCTAGACAGCTAAATTTAGGTGAACGTAATGTTCTTTCCAATCTAAAAAATGAACTTAATTCTATTTTAGAAAAGGAGGAGATTATGTGGAAGCAGAGATCCAGAATCCAATGGATCAACGAAGGAGATAATAATACTAGATTTTTTATAATATAGTTGATGGTAGAAAGTGTAGCAATACAATTAACTCTATTATTGTTAATAATGTAGAGTTAGTTGATCAAAGAGATCTTAATAAGGCTTTTACAGATTATTATAAGGAAATTTTTGGTACAAGAAACAAACATAGAATATGTTAGATGGAATGATTTGTATCTGTCTGATTCTATAGTCGATCTATCTGACTTAGAGAATCCTTTCACTAAGGAGGAAATTAGAAAAGCTATTAATGACTTGCCAGGTGATAAATCCCCGGGCCCAGATGGGTTCCCAATTTTCTTTTATAAAACTTTTTGGGATGTTTAAAACATGATTTAGTTAATATGTTTAATGATTTTTATAATTGTAATTTGCAATTAGGGAGATTCAACTATGCAAATGTTATTTTATTACACAAAAAAGTAGGAGCTAAAGACTTAAAAGATTTTAGACATATATCGTTGATTAATTGTTCGGTTAAAATTATTTCTAAAGTTGTAACTAATAGACTTACTACAAGAATGAATGATTTAATTGATTGTTTGCAATCGGCTTTTATTAAAGGGAGAAACATCACCGATGGAGTGGCTTTGTTCAAGAATATATTAATCACTACTGTAAGAATAATATAACTTGTGCGATTTTAAAACTGGACTTTGCAAAAGCTTTTGATTCGGTAGATTCGGATTTTCTTGTAGATATCTTTTATGCTAGAGGTTTTGGTCATAGATGGATCAGCTGGATTATGGATTTGCTTAGAACTGGTAACTCTAGTATAATGGTTAACGGTATTTTAGGTAATAAAATTCAGTCTAAGCGAGGTTTAAGGCAAGGGGATCCTTTATCGCCTTTATTATTTAACTTAGCTGCTGATGTCTTTGCTAAGATTATTAAAAGAGCAGTGGATAATGGATCTCTAGGATGTGTAGGCAATGATGACATATCGCGTAATGGTATATCGGTTCTCCAATTTGCCGATGATACCTTGCTTTTTTCCTCTCCCTTACCTAGACACATTATTACTCTTAAGTTTATTTTATACAGTTTTGAACTTCTATCAGGTTTAAAAATAAATTTTGATAAAAGTTCTGTTTTAGTTTTAAATGATTTTGAAAAAGTTGAAAACTTAGTTGCAAATACTCTAAATTGCAAAACTATGAACTTTCCTTTTGACTATCTCGGTTTTGTGATTAGACCTACTAAACTCAAACATGATGACTGGCTTATAATCATTGATAAAATCAAAAATAGGATCTCTAATTGGAATGGGAGATTTTTATCTAGAGCAGGTAGATTAGTTTTAATAAATTCTGTTTTATCTGCCCTCTCGATTTATTGGATGTCCATGCATCTATTTCCAGATTGGGTAATAGATAATATAGACAAAATTAGAAGAGATTTCTTATGGAGTGGGGAAAATACTAACAATAGCATAAAAATTTTAGTAAATTGGGAAACAGTTTGTAAAGATAAAAAGGAAGGTGGCTTAGGGGTAATTAATTTGCGTAATATGAATTTGTCCTTGCTAGGTAAATGGTTATGGAAGTTTAAGGATATAAATGACAATGCTACTTGGAAAGAGATCATCTCAAAATATTACTATAATGGTTGTATTAACTTATATCAAATCACTTCTCCAGTCACTCAAAATCTATCTAATTTTTGGAAATCCATTTTGAAATGTAAAGATATTTTTAACCTAGGTATTACGATAGTTCATTCTGGCAATTGTACTTCTTTTTGGCATGACCGTTGGATTTCAGCTTTACCTCTTAAGATAGAATTTAAAGAGCTTTATGAAATCGTTCATTTTAAGTTTGCTTTAATTATTGAAGTTTTCTCTCCTGAAAACGATCCCCTTGGAATTTTAGTTTTAACAGAATTCTAGTAGGTTCAACTCTTAGGCAACTTTCTTTGTTTTATGCTAAATTAAATCATTATAATATTGATAATGATAATGATATTATTAGTTGGGAATGGGAAAAGCGTAAGAAATATACATCTAATTCTTTTTACATATTTATTAATTTTTCGGGTACAACAAACAACTCTTTTAATTTTATTTGGAAATCTAATGCTCCTCCTAAATCTAAAATTCATATGTGGTTAATACTACATGGAAAACTTAATACTATAGAATTTTTAAAGAGAAAAAACATCCTAAATGATAATAAAATTTATTTTTGTAATCTGCATCTTGAAGATATTAAACATATTTATTATGATTGCATGGATTCTTATTACATCCTAAAAAGTACTCTTAAAATTTTTAACTTTAATATAATAACTAAAATTTCTGACTGTGACTTCTACTGGAATAGTTTTAGATTTAGGTTCAAAAAGAATATTATACTCTTACTAGATACTTTATTCATCATCATTTGTTGGTATATTTGGTTTGAAAGAAATCAAAGAATTTTTAACAATAATAATAGTCATTTTAATAAATTGATTTTTACAATTTCTTCATTTTGTTTTAATTGGATTTCTAATCCCAAATACAAATTAGCTAAAAATAACTTATTTAAAGGGTATCTTAAGAAGGTTAGTTATAATATTAATTTATTTAAACTCAATAATAATATTTTTAACATTAACAATAGTAGTATTAATATTTTTTCAAACTTATATGACGATCTCACTGTTAACCATAATTTTCTTAGGATCAAAGGTTCATAAGAATTTTTTAAGTTTTGTACCAATTATTGTACTTGTCATTGTTGGTATCAGTTTATATTTTTTTTTAATTATTTATCCAGCTAGTCTTATTTAGACATCTTATTTCCTACCTCGTTCATACATATATATGTGTATTAATTAAATAAATATACATATATATGTATCATTCTAATTTTTTTGCTTAGTCATTCCATAGACGCATGTATGGGTGATAGGGTGTTAGGTTCACTTTGCAGGTACTCATGACTTCAGATTACATGATTTTGGATTGTAGAGAGGTCATGAGAGCAGAGTTTTCCTCTCAGATTCACTAGTAGTTCCACCGCAGATACAGGGCACCTTCATCTCCATTATGGCGTTCTATTTTCAGGAGGATCTACTCTTCTGGTTGGCACTTTTCCATTGGTTCTCACGACTTCAGATTGCAGGATTTTGGATTGTAGAGAGGTCATTAGAGCAGAGTTTTCCTCTCAGATTCACTAGCAGATTCACTTCAGGTACAGGGCACCTTCATCTCCATTATGGCGTTCTATTTTCAGGAGGATCTACTATTCTGCTTGGCACGTTTTTCCATTGGTACAGAGCCTTAGAGTGGATTTTCCTTTCGGTATCATTTTTAGTTCCTTTTCAGTGCAGTTGCTATTCCATTCCATCTGAACTAGGAGCATGGAGCTTCTTTCTTAGTTTGTGACGACATCCAGTATTATTGGCTTTTCTTTAGTTTTTAGGTACTTCTAACACTTTAATATCGGGCGGTGGCCATGCCGGAGCTTGATAATAGGGTATGATGGGTGGTGGCTTTGCCGGAACTCATCTTAGGGGTACCTGAGTATTATTGTTTCTTGTACCTTGTTTTTGTTACCTGCCAGGCATGTTGGCAGCGCCTTATTTTGTGATATATATAGCTGCATGTGTGCTCTTCTTTATTTATAGAGGATCGCACATTTCTCTCAAAAAAAATCCGAATAAAGAGTTTAGTGCTATTATGAAGTTTTAACATAAATCTAGACTCTATTACTTATCTTGATATCTTGAACTCTTGATACTCATGAGTCTTCAGTTTTGATTTCTTCAATCTTGAATTCGTCAGTCTTGAATCTCTATATTGTACAGTCTTCATTCTCAGTACATGCATGCATATATATATCCTGCATATACATATATATTTGGACCAACATATTAGTATTTATATTTTATAACAAGTCCTAAGGTTGTTGTCATCAAAACCATCATGTCAGGAACTAACAATCTCCCCCTTTTTGATGACAACGACCTATGTTCATAAAATATACTCCACCAAGCTCTGATTCTACTCTGACTCCCCCTTATTCCAACAACTCCTCTTTAATCTACTAACTCCCCCTTAATCTAAGCCTAACTAATAGCCTAACTATCCTATTTTATAATTCTCCCCCTTTGTCATCAACAAAAACTAAGCCTAAACTACATAACTTCCCCTTTAACTAATACTATGGAACTAAATGCTAATGACGAAGTACAATAAGCAAAACATAAATCTAATTTTATTATATATGATGTTACATTACACATATATATGAAACATAGACACAAATATATACAAGTACACAAAATATAAAAACATTAATATAATAACAATCTAATGAGAGTCCTTGACCATTGGTGACTTGTGAATCGAACAATTAGGGTAATGGAGACAAAAGTTTCCATGTTGTTCGACCAAATTACCATTTTTGTCAAAACAGACTTCTCCAACGCAAACAACATTATCGTCCTTGTCCATTTGCGCTTCTTCCTCTTCTTCTTTTTCTTCGTCGTCCTCTAATGGATTATCAATACGTATGTTAGAGGAATCATCTTCAATCACAATAGGGTCTGCATGATTATCCATTAGAAATTTTTTGCAAATTTCTAAGAATCTTGTCTTGTTTCTCTTGTTCCTTTGTCATTATTATTTGCATGACTTGTAATTCAGTCAGCATTTGCAGAGAATCCTTCATAATTTCCTTGATCTTCATTACTCAAGCCAATGTAGTATGTTGGAATGGACTAGAATTAGGAGAAGGGAAGGAAATGGTTGCATTTTGGTTTGATTTAGAAGAGGAGGCCATTACTTTGTATTTTCAGAAGTTTATTACAGAGAAAATGAAGTGAGAAGACAGATGAATTCGAGATATTGTGGTTATATAACCACCAAACTGATTTTAGAGGGAAAATCAAAATTTCAAATCTGACTGTTGTATGTCAACATGGAGGGGTAGGGGCTGTCGACATCCCTTTGAAAATTTTAACAATTTTGTTTTCCTCTATTTATTTAAATATATACGTTACTATATCTATATTCTATATCTCAGTTATAGAACAAATACCTATTTCTTTCTTAATTTAGTAAATGTTGATTGATTCAAGGGTTTGGTTAGAATATCAGCTATTTGATTCTCAGTGTTGATAAATTCAAGGGAAATAATCTCATTACTTATATTATCTCTAAGAAAATGAGGGCTGATATCAATATGTTTGGTTCTGGCATAATGAGTAGGATTTTTGGATAAATTTATTGCACTTGTATTGTCACATAAATTGGTGATTTTGAAATATTTAATCCAAAATCCTTTAGGGTCTGTTTCATATAGATAACTTGAGAACAAGCTAAAGCAGTAGAGATATATTTTGCTTCAATTATTGATAGTGAGATAGTATTTTGCTTTTCACTAAACTAGGAAACCAGAGAATGTCCTAAAAAATGACAAGTTCAACTTGTACTTTTTCGGTCTGATTTACAACCAGCATAGTAAGCATCACAATATGAGATTAAATCAAAATGAATCATTTTTAGGGTAAAATAGGCCATAGTCTAAAATATGTTTAACATATCTTAGGATACGTTTAAATTCTTTTAAATGGGCTTCTTAGGGTTGAGATTAGTATCTTGCACAAAGATAGACACTATGCATGATATCAGACCTACTCGCAGTTATATAGAGTAGCGATCCAATCATTCCCTTATATAGTTTTTGATCAACATCTTTTGACATGTTTTCTTTATTCAAGGCTTCATTGGTTGCCATAGGAGTGGGTTTTCCACTCGCAGTGGTCATACCAAACTTACTAACTAGATCCCTAGCATACTTTTCTTGACTAATGAAAATACCACTATCTAATTGTTTTATTTGCAATTCTAAAAAGAAAGTAAGTTCACCCATATGACTCATCTCAAACTCTTTTGTCATTATTTCAGAAAACTCTTTGTTCATTTCATTGTTTGTTGATCCAAAAATGATATCATCTACATAAATCTGTACTAATTAGATATCATTTTTGTTTTTTTTAATAAAAAGAGTATTATCTACTCTACCAATTTAAAATTTTGATTGTAATAGGTAAGATCTTAGTCTGTCATACCAGGCTCTAGGAGCTTGTTTTAGACCATATAAAACTTTCTTTAATTTGTAAACATGATTTGGAAACTTTTCTTATTCAAAAAGTGGAGGTTGTTCAACATAAACATCCTCTTTAACAAAACCATTTAAAATGCACTTTTGACATCCATTTGAAATAATTTGAAATTGTTGTGGTTTACAAAAGCAAGTAGAATTCTAAAGGCTTCTAATCTTTCTACGAGTGCAAAGGTTTCATCAAAGTCTATTTCTTCTTCTTGACAATAACCCTGCGCGACTAATAGAGCTTTATTTCCAATGATCTCACCTTGTTCATTCATTTTATTTTTATAAACCCATTTAGTTCTTATTATAGTTTTGTCCTCAGGTCTAGGAACAAGTTCCCATACATCATTTCTGGTGAATTGATTCAGTACTTCTTGCATAGCAAGAATTCATGAATCATCAGATGATGCGTCCTTTGGATTTTTGGGTTTAATAGTTGATATAAAAGCTACATTACTCATCTTGTTTAGTTGATTTCTAGTTCTAACAACAGATTCAATATTTCCTAGTATATTTTCTATAGGATGATCTTTTAAAAGCCTGATCCTTTTATTAGGATGAACAATTTCATAATTTATTTCATTTGATTCATTATTTAAAGTAACAAAATCATCTTCATCATTTATTTGAACAAAATCTTTGAAATTTTCATCAAAAGATACATGCATTATTTCTTCAAAGGTGTTAGTTTTTAAATTGAAAACTCTATATGCTTTACTTCTATTAGGATATCCGATAAAGATTCCTTTGTCGGATTTAGGATCAAATTTATCCAAATTGTCCTTTGTATTTAGAATAAAGCATTTACTTCCAAAAACTTTAAAATAAGATACCTTTGGTTTCTTATTGAAAAGAAGTTCATATGGTGTTTTATTGGTTAGAGGTCTAATTAAAATCCTATTCAAAATGTAACAAGCTATGGTGACTGCTTCAGCCCAAAAATTTCTTGGTAATTTACTATCTGAAAGCATAGTTCTTGCACACTCTTGAATCATCCTATTTTTACGCTCCACCATTCCGTTTTGTTGTGGAGTTCTTGGAAAAGAAAGATTATGAGTTATTCCTTTTTTATTATAGAAATTCTCAAAATTTTCATTTTCAAATTCTCCACTGTGATCACTACGAATAGTTTTGATTTTTAAAGAAAGTTGATTTTGAATTCTTTTTGCAAAAGTTTTAAATAAATCAAAAGCATCACTTTTATGTATCGGAAAAATTGTCCATGTAAATCTAGAATAATCATTTACAGTTACAAAAACATATTTACTGTGATTTATTGACTGAATTTGAGATGGACCAAATAGATGTAAATGAAGTAACTCAAGAGGTTTTGAAGTTGATATTATATCTTTCAATTTGAACGAACTCTTCCTAATTTTTCCTAATTGACAAGCATCACATACACTATCTACTTTAAAATCCATTTTAGGAAGACCTCTTACTAGATCAAGTTTTGAAAGTCTAGATAAGAATTTGAATTTCAAATGCCAAAATATTTTATGCCAAATCCAAGGGTCACTTGTATTAGCCAAAAGACATAGGTTATCATTTGAGATTTTCATACTGAGAATATAAATATTTTTCTTCCTAATTCCTTCAAAGATAATATTTGATTTATTATCTTCGATGTGACACTTATCCTTTTCAAATTTAATTTTGTAGCCCTTGTCACATAATTGACTTATGCTAAGTAAGTTGTGTTTTGGATTCCTAACTAACAGAACATCAGAAATAGTAGGAGTTTTAGAGTTACCAATATTGCCGATGCCAGTCACATATCCTTTTAAATTGTCTCCAAAGTTGACCAGTCCTCCATCTTCATAAATTATGTCATTCAGTATCTCTGGATTACCAGTCATGTGTCTTGAACATCCACTATCAAGTATCCATTTGTTTTTTTGATATGCACCATTTGTCCATTGAGCGTTGATTCTTCAAAAGCCATATTACACATCTGTTCCTGCACAACACACCAATTCAATAGATAACTTGATTTTCTATAATAACAATATGCAGACTTAAGAGACAATGACGATTTGGACAGTTTTGAACTAATGTTAATAGAATCTCCAAAAATTGCCATTTTAAACTTTTTCAAAATTCAGATTATGATAACTTTGAAAACCAATGCTCTGATACCAAATGTAGGAAATGCAAATTACGGATCTTAAGACAATTTAACACTAGAGGAGGGTGAATAGTGTTTAATTAATTTTATGAATCTTTTTGAAATCTTTTCAAATTAAACACAAACAGATGCAATTCACAAACACAGAGACAATCACAGAACCGAACACAAATGCAAATAGTAAATAAAAGAAGTAAAGGAAAGAACACAGCAGAATTTTATAATGGTTCGGAGTTATCCTACATCTAGTCCGACATAATTTCTTATCAGATTTATTTTAAAATATAATGTTGATATTACAACCTCGATTTCAAGGCCACGAGATACACCCTCCTATCTTCGAGTCCAAGGCAAACTCTCTTGCTTTAACCAGGCTACAAGATCACCTAATTGATTTACGGGCTACAATCACACCCAATCGATTTACGGGCCACAATCACACTGTTTCCAATCACACTTTGATAAAGAGAGACTCAATAAACTTCGATCTTTGATTACAAATGATCCTATAACTCTGAATAGCACTGAGACCTTTGAGAGAGTGTGGCAGAGAATCAAACTAGAGACGATCGAGTTTGATTCACTTAGGATTTCGGCAGAGTTTTGTTAAGAAAGTTTGAAAATAAGAATGAAAGAGAAAAGAGGAGGAAAAACAAAGAAATCTTAAGTAAAAATTTGTTGAAAACTACTGGTACATATAGTAGAATAACGGTCATGTCCATTCGTGAAAGGTTATGACGAATAGATACTTCTTTTAAGAATTTAAAATTTAAAATCTACGACTACCATGTCGACAAGGGGGTATAGGCATGTCGACATCCCCTAGTATTTCTTGAAAATGGATTTTTGTTTTAAAAGAGATTTTCTTTCTAAAGTTTGTTGAAATAATCTTAACTTTGTAAACTATTTTGAATATACTTTATGATTATAAAAACCTTTGGAAAGTGATCTTACGAAATATAAAAGGAATAAAATCTAAATATATAAATATTTTGAGATTAAAAGCTTTAAAACCAGGAGATAGTTTAAAAACAAGAAATGATTTTGAAATTAATATGATTAAAAATAGTTTTTGAATTAAGGCTAAAATATTTAAACCGAGAGAGAGAGATGTCTTTTTTAAAAGATAGTTTTGAAAAAATCTAAAAATAAGTCATTTTGAAAATTTCGTGGATTCCATTCCACTAGAGAAGGTCATGGTTTTCATCCCACTAAAGAGGTCATGGGTTTCATCCCACTATTAAAGCAAGAAGGTGCATTCCATTCCACAATTAAAATCCGAATAAAGATTTTAGTGGTATTATGAAGTTTTAATATAAATCTAGACTCTATTACTTATCTTAATATCTTGAACTCTTGATACCCATGAGTCTTCAGTCTTGATTTTTTCAATCTTGAATTCGTCAGTCTTGAATCTCTATACTGTACAGTCTTCATTCTTAGTACCTTCATATATATATATATATATATATATATCCTACATATACATATATATCTAGACAAAGATATTAGTATTTATATTTTATAACAAGTTATAAGGTTGTTGTCATCAAAACCACCATCTCAAGAACTAACAAAAGCAAGGGCGAAATGAGAATAATATTGGTAAAAGTTAATAAAACAAACCTAACATCAATTTTAATAAACAAAAATACTATTTTACGAGTTATGATATCTCCACAACAATTCTAGAATAAACTGCGCAAGTCCTGTTACAATTTAAAATAAAAGAACAACTATATAATATTTATCAAGTTAAAACATATGACCAAAGAAGGATTGAATATACGAAAATTTGAACAATAAAAAAAATGGAAAGAATAAAAGAATACACACCTTGTGACAGGTATGTTCAAATCCATATTAACAAAGAAGAGTTGAACGTATAAGCAAATAAAATAAAAGGAAGCTAAAGCAAGATGAGAATCCCTCCATCCAATATGAAATTATTTGAGCTCGAAAAATGAAATACCTAAACGAGTACAAAACCTCGATCAAATTCAGTATGGAAGCACAAAACCTTCGATATAACAAATGTAGAATAATAAACTACAAACTTCAAAATCTAAATATAATCTATAGCCGACAATGAGAAATGAGCTCCACATGGAAATGAAAAACAAAATTTATTACAATATATACGAAAGAGAAATGCGAGATAAGAAATTTGATTGGGAGGAAAAAGACAAAGGCGAGGTATGAGAAAAAACAATAATGGCAGCATATTAAAAGCAAGGGCAATATGAGAATAGGGAAAAGTTAATAATAGGGAAACTAAATTACAAGAGAGTAAACAGAGAAACCTTATATAGAGTAGCATCGAGAACAAGGACTTAAGAGTCATTTATTGTTTTGACACCGGAAACATCTATAGAATTTTCTTTCTAATTTGCTAGTGAAATGATAATTTATCTTAAATTATAAAAGTAGGGAAGGAAAACACTTTATCAACTTATTAGTAGCATTTTGCTCATATTGATCGGTAATCATACAATTGATTTGATACAAGGAAGAGTTGGGTAAAAGATGAGTAAGAGCTAAATATAATGATATAATATAATGTTGTGGAGATGCATTTCCAACCAGTGTTACTTCAATCCGCTTTCAATTATAGCATGCATAGCTTGAAGAGCTTAGTGCTGCGTTATGCATAATTATTGTGTTTTCTATCTTTTCCTTCACTTGAGAACAATTCAACCCATCCTTCTGGAAAAAGTGCAGAAAAGAAAAGTAGATTATTTATGTTAGTACTATGTATTGTAAGGACAAAATTTCATTTTAGACCTAAAAAAAAACTCATTTCAAATTTAGACTTGATTTCAAACTTACTATGAAAATAGATCTCTTTTCGGTATTTACTCATATAAAAAATTTACATTTGCGCGTTCTGAAAATGAACAAAAACAAATTTATTATTGTGCATTTTCAGAATGTGCAAGTGTGTGTATTAAATTTGTACATGTGCATTTTTTAGAATGTGCATATATAAAAATCATGTATGTCAAAAGATGTCTATTTTTATAATAACTTTAGAACGAGATCTAAATTTGAAATGTTTTTTTAGAGGCCTAGAATGAAAATTTGTCTATATTGCAATCCTGAAATGCTCTAACAAGTCTATTTGAATAATGTTTGATGTGCAACTCTAAAGTCAAGCTTCTTTTATTGATGACATTTCAACGTAAGCTAATTTGACCTATTGTTGAACTTGTAACCAAAGAAGATTGTGAACACAATTCAACGCGCGAAAAGGACCCAATGTGTTGTATAACCAATGTATCCTTATCATAGCTTGTACCTTCCATCTATTTTTCATTTAAAATTTACAACTCATTAAACATGTGTAGAATGTGAAAAGTACTGCAAAATGCAATATCTTTAGGGGAAAAGTTGATTGATGTTGCATGAGAAAATTAGAAAACTATTCAGCTAAAAATAAGACATAGAATGGCTTCATAATCGTTAATATGTGGAAAAATAGTTAAATTTTACTAAGAAACCAATTACCAAATGTTAACATATTATTGGTATATCAAACGTTACGGTTAAATTTTAAATTGCTAAGGATAAATCACATTTTAGTTTTGTTCCTTACATTCTCCGATCCGGATCCAATGATCTGTCACTATATATTTTCATGTTTTCACTTGGTAAAAGTAAAAAATAAAATAAAACATGTGACTGGTCTCATTTTAACCTAAATTCAAACCTAAATCTCATTACTTATTTGCTTATGTTCAAAAAACTGAATGAAGGAAAAGAAAAAAAAAACTATACAAAGATTGAGAAATCATCGTCACGGTCAATTTTGTGAAAATATTACAGATATTTTATCACTAAAAATATTAAGCTATCCATTATCACACGGTTGTACATGAACATCGACTTAGCTCAAAAAATAATTGATTGACCTATCTATGATTAGTAGAAGCACCGTTATAATTTTGCTTTTGACATAGTGATGCGCATATACAGGGTCCTTGATATATGTTGTTCATTTACTTTTCTTTTTATTTCCAAATTATTAATCTAAAATTCCAGTAGAAAAGAAACAATTGCTTTGCTAGTATATTATACAACAAAATTCTTCACAATTTAAAATCTTCAAAATTTTCTCTTTACGTTGATGTCAACCTTTTTTTATACGAAAGGCAGTTTTAATTTAAATTAGAAATTTTTCTCTTTAATTTTTTTGGTTCATTTTAATTTTTTACAAATTTAGACTAGCATTCTTAATAATTACTATTCGTAAAATTTCAACTAATATTTACTCATCTTTTTTGGTCTGTATAAGAGGTTGGAGATTTTTAAAAACATGTCACAATTTTGTGAATAGAAAATAAGTATATATTGTGAAAATATTTAGAAATAAATAAAAGGGGATCTTATTACACAGTATGCAATGATCGAAACAGTGAAAATTTGGTACCTCAACAAATAATGTGTGCAAAATACTGCCACAAGCAGTAGTGATATTTGCACTCAAGATGTTGAGGTTAATGGACTCAATGAGCTGGCACAGTACAGCCATGGTTCCCCTATCCTTGTTGCATGTTATGTTTATCACCATCGACTTCTCTTCTGCCTCCCTCACCATAATCTACTTGCATTTCCCCGAAATTCAAATATAGTCATATGTGTAAATTTTGGTTGGTCAACAATGAATCAAACATGGCGAAAAAATTAATATATACCTCAGTAACATCAATCTTACTCATAAGTTTACTCCTTTTGCCAACACTAGAACTTTGCTTTTTTTGTGCCTTGCTAAATTCAAACTCATTAATCTCCGCTAAAATCTTCTTTTCTTGTTCTTGCATTTCTTGAATGCATTCAATGGCATCCTTGATTATTGATGCCTTGTCCATCTAAACCCAAACCACAATATATATTCAACTTCACTATCAACTAATTATCAATGCACAATCCGCAACAATTAAGGTTAAAACATGTATACCTTGGTAATATTTGGAACTACACTGCGAAGAGCATAGAGTTTGGCATTGAGCTTTCTTCTCCTGTTTCTCTCCGTTTCTATATTCTTTCCTGCATCAATGTTGGAAGTAGAAGAGTTGGCAGTTGTTCCTTCAGGTGAGCTTGATTCACAGCTTAAGATGACACCATCCATTCCCCAACTAAATATTTAATCAAACTAACATCAACATGCACATGTTGCTTGAGATATAATTATTAAATGAATTGGATGAAGCGAATATAGATAAACATGTACCTATCTAGTTCTTGATAAAACCTGTTGGTTTCCCAGTAGTTAGCATACTCCATTTCAATTTCTTCCATAACTACTTCCTTCACTGTTGGACTATAAACAGAGAAGCTACAGTGTTGGCCTGTAGCTTGTGTAAATGAGGGTGAACTAAATCAGTTATTATCCAATGAGGTTATATATAGCTATGCAAAATGCTACAAAAACGAGTAGATAATAGTTTTGTTATTTTAATCGTTTAAAGGTTTGGATGAAAAAACGCACGTTTTGACCTGGATTTTGATGCAGGGACAAACATCTTAAATAGGTGTCAGCGTCACCGCGTTGGCATGTGACAAACGCATGGATAATATTGAAAGCACGTTCAAAATTACGGAATTACTGTTTCAAAACTGGGTCAGTGTAATTTCAATACAAAGTATTTGGTCCCGCGTTATAAATGATCCCACATCAATATCATCCATTTATTCTAGTGAAATTTGGGTAAAGAACAATTTTTGAACACAGATTGGCTGCAAGGCGATCATGTTTTTTTATATATTTTTCTATTTAAGACAGGTTTTGGATTTTATACATGTATTCAATTTCTGTAACTCAAGTCTACGATTATGTTAACTTCCATGCAACTCAAATATATGTCAAAAAGAAACGAAGATGGAGAGGTCTGCAACGGAGAAAATCGCGATTCGAAAGTTATAGCTGAAGCAGTTCTTAAAATGCAAAGTGATTTCGAAAAGGACCAGGTTGAAAGTAATATATATCAACTTTTAATTGCCATGATCATTATCATCTTTTGGACGCTGAATGTTATTATGTTAATAAGAACCAGCAAGTAACTTTTTGTTAATTAGTCGATTTAGCTAGTATTCGTATTGCTAAACGATTAGGACATATGTAGTTCTAAAAATTAAAAGAAACTATAATTTACGTGGTTCCGACTGTTAAAAAATCATATATTTACGGTCAGTCAACCTTTCTCTGCTATATTATTTATGAGTACAAGCATTGAACTTTTTTTTTTTGAAACAATTAAAAATTTGACCCAAGGCCCAGAAAAAAACAGGCAGGGTAAACAAAACCCTACCCGAAACAATCCACTTACAAACCCTCGCCGCAATTTTCTTACAGCATAGACGAAAACAAAAGCCCTAACTAATACACCGAAGCTAGATCAAACCATGGCGATTCATGGTGATTTTTGACGATTTGAAACAGATCAGTGAAATCATGGAGGCTTCCATGAAAAACTCTTTCCCTTGTTATCTTCATCGTTGATAACGAGTGAATCACGATTTATTGTTCGCGAAGAAAAAGGCGGAGCTAAAGCTCTTTGCTTCGAATGCTTGTTATTTTCGATGAGAAGCTCGGATGTAAGACGATCTCTATTATTTGGGGAATCTCTAGCAATAAGCTCATCATTCTTGCTGGAATCGCCTTTGTCCCAAACAGATAAGTGATAGATGTGGTTATTGATTTTGCTTTTGTAGAAATCAGTAGAAACTCTCTGATTATTCATGTCCAGTTACAAAATCCTGTCTTTATGCAGGAGATGCTCGGAATTTGCCTTGCGCTTGAGTGTGCGGTAGCCTCCGCCCCTACCAGGTAAGTTAGAAGAGCCATCAGTGTATATACATTATTATAATTGTGAATATCATGATTGTTAAAAAATTTACTTCCCCTTCCCTGTCTATTGTAGGATGAGTTACTGGTTTGATGGTAGAGGTGGCCGCCATCAATATGCGCAAGCGATTTGGATCTACTGAGGCTACTAGGTTTCTTCATCCAGTGAAAGCCACTGTGGTGAAGAAGTTTGCCTCCAGGAAAGACAGAATCCTGTTTCTTGTTTTGTAAGATAGTTTCTAACTCTACCTCATAGCTTTCTATACTCCAGAGATTTTGATTGAGATTATCAGAGTATTTTTGCCGACTTTCGAATTTTTTGAGGAGAATTTGGCTCTCCATATCAATTGTTTTCCATAATTGAATGATTCCTGTCTCCTAATTTTAAGTATGGAGTCTTTGATTTCTTTCTTTCCAAATGTGAAAGATGGTTGCTGTGAGAATAATGCTAGCATTTCTGAATTCCTTTGATTTTTCTTTGAAATTTTCCTGTATATATTTGATGCTTTCTCTGATGCTTTGAATAGCCCGATTTTGATTTATTTTAAGTTTTGACTTGGCTATGAACCAAATATGCTTTGAAAAGACACAATCAAAAAATAATTGATTTATGCTTTCAGCCTCATGTTTGCAAAGTAGACAGATTGTTTCACCATTTTTATTTCATTTCAAGCACGTGTCCCTAGTAGGTAATCTGTTAATAACAGCAAAGAAAGCACAATGTGACATTTTTGGGCAATTCGATTTATTCCAGATAACATTGTACCACTCTACTTCACTTTCATGTCCCCGAATAAATTTCCAAGTTTTTTTAAAAGAAAAATTCCCTTTTTTTGTAAGCCTCCAATCCCATGTGTCATTTTGCAAACTTGGGTTAATAGTAATTTTTTTGATGGCTTCATTAAAAATGGAAGTAGCTGGGTGATTAAATGTATTCCAAGAATTATTTTGAATAATGGAAAGTCCCACCAAACCTAAGCAAACTATCCCAACCCAAAAGACTAATCAGAGATTTCCCATAAATCCATGGGTCAAACCATAAGCTGGTCTGGTTACCATCCTTAAATTTCCTATCCAAAAGTTTTAGACCAATATCCCTACAACCCAGAATGTTTTTCCAAGAGAAAGAGTAATGGTTTTCTGCTTTTGCAGTCCAAAAATTCTTATTTTTAAGGTATTTTGCTTTCATCCATCTAGCCCATAATGAATTCCCATTGACAAATTTCCAAAAAAGATTAAGCTTACAGACTTCTCTCAAATCATTTACATTCCTAAGACCTAGGCCACCAGATTTCTTTGGTTTGCAGACCATATCCCATGAAATTTTATGTTGTTTTCCTTTCCAAATGAAATTAGCACAGGCTTTTTCTAATTTATGGGTAGCCTTAACTGGGATATTATGGGCTTGAATCCAATACATTATGATTGCTATAATGACAGTATGTGTTAATTCCAACCTACCAGCTAGGGATAGAAGCTTACAAGCCCAACCTTCAAATTTATTTTGGATAATGTCCAAAAGTCTAGTGCAGTCTGTATCATTGATTTGATTAACACTCAAAGGCAAGCCCAAATATTTTACTGGTAGTTTGCCCTCTTTAAATATAAGGATATTAAGAATTTCAGTTTTTCTATTACATCCTTTACTGAAATATATTTTACTTTTAAAATCATTAACTTTCAGACCAGCATGTTCTTCCAAATTCAAAAAAAAAATTGAGATAGTTTTAGCACTATTAGAGTCAGCATGTAAAAATAAAAGAAGATCGTCTGCATATAGCAGATGAGTAATAGATGGTTTGATTCTATTAATGGGTGTAATATTTTCCTTAATGGACTCAGTTTCCATAAGAATAGAGAAATATTCCATAGCAATAGTGAATAAATAGGGAGAGAGTGGATCCCCTTGTCTAATACCTCTATTGCTATGAATAAAACCCTTAGGAGAACCATTAACCAGAATTGAGTAAGAGACATTGTTGATACATTCTTGTATAAGAGCGCAATTTTTTTTATCAAAACCCATTTGTTGCATCATATAAATAATAAAGTGCCTATTAATTTTATCAAAGGGTTTGTGTAAATCAATCTTGACACACATAAGATTTATATTTTTATTATTAAAGTTTCTAATTAGCTCATGAGCAAGAAGAGTATTTTCCACAATAAGTCTGCCAGGGATGAAAGCGCATTAATTTTCAGAAATTAAGAATTTTAAAAATATTTTTATTCTATTGCATAAAATATTAGCAATGATTTTATAAATAAAGTTACAACAAGCAATAGGCCTGTAAACATCCAGGCTATTTGGAATTTGAACTTTTGGAATTAAAGTGATAAAAGTATGATTGAATTTTTTTAAAAGCTTACCAGTTCTAAAAAACTCAGTAATAGAATCAAATAAAAAACACTTTATGTCTTCCCAATGTGTTTTATAAAATTTTGCACCAAACCCATCAGGGCCAGGACATTTATCATTATTAGCTTGAAAGATAATGTTTTTAATTTCCTCTAAGCAAATAGAGGCAAGAAGAATGGTGATTGTTTACAACTTTTTCAACTATAATTCTCTTGCTTCAGAAAATTCAATCCATCTCTCCATCGGTGATCATTTAGAATGACATCACATGGATCGACAACACCATTCTCGTACCTGCTCATTGCCGTCAGATATTACCACATGTACCCCATCTACTTGCCTTAGATTGGTATCGTGGATTACTATTTCGATTTAGGCGGGTAATTTGGTTTAGGTGAGAAAATTTGGTATAGGCGGGATTGGATTTGGAAAGAAGGATTTGGCAATATGTTGTTCGATGTTTTTCACTTGTCTAGGAACGTTATTGTATTTTGACTTGGTTTTGTATTGATGAAGCGATCTCCGACGCAACTCTACATTTGGCAATAATCAACTGCTCTGGATCACTTTGATGGTTTGAGGTTTCTAGTGCAAAACCTCCTTTGCTCGTCACATGTTCCTTGGGATTACTTCAATGTTCTACCTCAAGTGCTTCTGTGTTGCACAGTTGAATGGTGTACTATGGTAGTGGTCGATTGTAGTCTATTGGTGTGTGATAACATAGCGCGAGGTTCATGGTACCTTGTATGTTGTTTCTAAAACATGTGTACTTCATAATTGATCTAGCTAATGACTTCATGTACCCCAAGCTCTTACTACACTATCTGTGCAATTACTTGCGATGTTCTCTTTTGCACTGCTTCTTTTAGTCATTATTTTTGATAAGAAAATGGGTGTAACACATATCCAACAAGTCTATGCTGATGTATATCCGAGCAGATTTGTAATTCCTTACACATTTTTCAGTGGTCTAATTAGTTGTTTTGGCATTAAATGTTCATATACATGTCGTGTTGTCATTAGTTCTCATGTCTTTTCATTGTCAGTTTTTACCGCTTCGTACTTCGAGAATTTCACTTCATATTCTGATAATTCCTTTTGACATCATTATTCTCCAACAGTTATGATATATGTACCATTTAAGTTCTTATGACCGAGATCTATTCCCCTCTTCTATATATCCTCGCCTTCCTCTTTCTTTTTTCTTTTACATTCTCATAATTTACAGAGAAAACTTCTTCTTCTTCTTGAATTTTCTACGATATCCTTCACTACTTCAACTTCAATTCTGTGTGTAACAACCTATGTCGAGAAGCAACTAATTAAAATTATTAATAGAAATCTAAATAATTAAATGAATTTTAAATTATAAATGTGAATAATTTGTGAATAATTGAGAATATTTTGGATTTGAGATGATCTAGAAATATGGAGATTTATATAGGAACTTTAATAGTGAAGTAATTTCTAAAGTTAAGAATTTTAACAATAAAAAGTTTTTTAATAATAAAATATTTATTGGTGAGATTTGGTAAATAGAGGATTCAGTTGGAGATATTTATTTATATTAAAAGAATTTATTTGTTAAAATGATTATTGAATGAACTATTTTGGTGTTAGATATTTTTGAGGTTATGAATTATCAATAAATGATGATTTTGATTATTTTTAAGTTAGATTGATAGTTATAGACTTGAAATGATTTTTTTAATAGATTAAAAGTGGTTTAATAATTTTATAAAGTTAAATAACGATAAATAAAATATTGTTACAATTTATTATGGTGAAGAATGAATTTATATTTGGTTATTGGGAATTTATTTACAAACGATCTAAATAAAGTAATTATGAGGTAATATATTAAATACGAACTAAATTGTAGAAAATAATTTTAAAAAAATATCTATAGTTGCTTAAATACAAACTAAAGGCAAATATAATTTTTGTAATAGGGTTGGAACTATTTTGGTTTGTTAAAGTAATTTTTGTAAGGGGATTGGAGCTATTTTGGTTTGGTAAAGTAATCATTTATAATATATATATATATATATATATATATTGTAAAGCTGATAGAAATATATTCAAATGTATTAATTATATATTTTATATACACACACACACTTAAATAGTTATATATAAATATATGTATAATATATATATAAGAGGAAATTAGTTTAAAGGAAAAAGTTTAATAAAAATTTATTTTAACGGACGTTAAAATACAACTTCCGTCTCAAGGACAAGCGCGAAAAATTTCACGATCGTTCCTTCTTTTTTAGTCTGTTTTCCTCTGTAAACAAAATTTCTTCTCCATCAAGCAATGGCATTCCAAAACCAAATCAATTTTCTTCCTCAAGCTGATTTACAAGCGCAATCAGCTTCCGAAGCTAAGTCAATGGACGTAAATCCACAAATTTCAACAAATCCAGAACAAATAAACGATGAAACTGGGATTTCAAAAAGTAGGGTTTCGACTGCAATGCGTACAGATATAAAGAGAAGACGAAAAAATAATCCATCCACGGCTGTTGATTCGCCTGATGTTGAACAAAAAACAAAGAGAACGATAAAATCTAGGGCAGCAAAAACTGTAAAAGAAGACGACATGAAGAGACAACAGCTTTGTGATGAAATCGTCAGTAGAAAAAGAAAGACAAAGGTATAACATCTGATTTATTTTTCTTCAAAATAATATTTCAGTATTTATTAGACAGTAAATGATAATTAGATCGATAGTTATTGAATGATACTTCAATACTGTAACAACCCGAGATTTCGTACCAATTAATTATTGTCTCTAGACGATTAAATATGGTTGTTAATTGCTGATGGAAGTTTTTGATCGGTAGAAATTCTTTTACAATTTTGATTAAAAGGGTATACGGGATTTATAAATTCTAAATCTTGGCCCATACTTAATTTGTTGCCGTGATAAGTGATAACCCATTCCCCTTTGTATCTGTTCATTTGAAAACCCTAAACCTAAATCAAACGTTCGAAAGAAAAATGGAGGCGGCTCGTTCGTGTTCGTTCCTCTTCGACAAATTAGGGCTTCGCGATTTTTCAAATCATCGTCTCTCGAGATGATTTTAGCTGCGATTGGAGCTTCGAATCTTCAAACTCTCGACCGATCAAAGGTGAGTGAAAACTCACATCTAATTCACTCGACCTTGTTGGTTTTCGTTCGTTTCTGGTTAACTTCGATCTTTTGGTTTTGTTGTGAAAATTGGGTTTTGTCGACTTTGACTTCGTTCGATTTTATCTGATGTTTAGTGGTTTCGACGTTGACCATTTTAAATTGATTGCCGAAGTATCGAGTTGTTTTTGTTGTTTCTTCGGCTTTAAATGATTTCGTGGTTGCCATGGTTTTGATGTTTTGAATTGCTTGTTGGTCCTTTCGAGTTCATGTCATCACAGTGAATATTATTTTAAATTGCACATTCGTGTTGCACTGTGCATATCACTGCCTGGTTTTGTTTTCATGTGTATTTCTCGATGGCACTGGTTTTTGATGATCTCTTTGAACTGCCCTGACTTTGGCTTTGACAAAACTGTAAATTTGTAAAATTGCTTGACAGTGGTGACTTCATATATGTGCATATATGCCATTGTGGGTGTATGCATATATCGTGGAATCCACACTTGAGATTACATCTCTCTTGTAAGTTGTTGTAGTGCCACTTTCTCACTGTTTTGATTCCTGGTTCTTTCAATTGTTTTTATTTACTTCGAGTAATTTGTTTGTCTTGACAATTTGATGTTGAGGCTGCTGCTGTTTCAACCTTTTTAGTTACAATTGGGGTCTGTTATATTGGTTCTCAGGTGCACTAAGCTTGAGTTATTTTTTATGGTCCTTACTTGCATATAGCCTGGTTGTCTCGAGCACATCTGTATATATGATGTTGTATATGGACTTTTTTTTTATTTTGGGTTAGTTTACACTTTTATATTTAGTTGAGCTTATGCTTGACTTTGTGATTTCGAGCCTGCTGTTATTGTACTATGAGGTTACTTGGTTATTGACTCCGAGATGTTTTGTGTATTTATGATTTACTGTCTGGACTGTTTGATGGTTTCCTTGGTCATTTCAACATATTGCTCGTTGTTGTCTTGATAGTGTTACTGCTATCTTGATGTACTTGAACAACCTGAATCTTGAATGATTGTTACTGCTATGATACAGTCATCATGTAATCTAGTTATGCATATGTATATAGTTATACCTATTATTTGTTGGCTTGTGGCTTCCTGTTACATAGCCCAGTTTTGCTTGCCTTCTTATCTTCACTATTTCTGTTGCATTGCTTCTGGACTTGATTCTTTTGTGACTTTGGTCACTGTCATTGCTTCGAGCTCTTATATATGTATATATGTAGTTTGAAGCAGTAGCCTTTTTGTGCTGTGTTCACTGGTCTCTCTGGTACACTTTGTTGTACCTGTTTGTAACTATATTTTCAATGGGGTATTCGATCTACTTGTGCACTGATCATCACTTTTGCACTTTGGTTTGATTTATGACTTTGTTGCTTCGACCTGTCTTGGTCCTTGAACATTTCTGAGTATTCCTTTTTACTGTGGCATTGGTTTTGGGTACAGTTGCCTTGTGCCTCTGTTGTGCACTTCATATTTGCACTGTTTCATTAGTGATGTACCATATATTCACTATATTCATGAACTTGTTTCATTAGTGATGTTCTGTACATTCACTATTCTCACTTGTTGTCGTTATTTGCATACGGCTGCTGCTTTGTTCTCTAGTTCTGGCTCCTGTAGTCTTGACTTTGAGTATTTATGTATACGAGCACTTGTATCCGGTACATGTGCTATGTGCATTTAAGTTGTACTTCTTTTATTGTCGGGTCTGACCTTGTGTTCATTTGTGACTTTCACTGAGCTCTTGTGTATCTCATGCGATAGTGGCGAGGCAGTACACGTGTGCGTGTACTGCAGCCCTATCAGATTTGACAGTTTTAAATTGATGTTTCGATTGTTGAATTGTTACGTTGGTTAAATTCAATATTTTGAAGTTGTATTAAATGTTTGTGATTTACTGATTTGTTGTTTAACACTGTTTAGTGTTATATTTGCCGTTATCCGATTCTCTTATCGAGAAGTTGGATATACGAGATTTCCATGACTGTCGTCTATCTGATTATTTGATTATTATTGCTTCTATGCACTAATAGCTGAGTTTGAATTAGACCGACCCGTGTATTATTTTCTTTTGAATGTAATACTCGGGTCAGACCCGAGTTATTTTAGGTTGTAGATTTCCTGCTTTGAGTTGCTGTTTGAGCTATGAAGACTTTTCACATCTTTTGGAGTAGTTGTATCATATGTATTGTGTCAAATGTATTGTAACTGACATCAGTTATTATATATATGAGACTTTTTGTTTTACCTGTGTTCCGCATTTATATTATCTGTGTTATTATTATATATATTGTCCTAAACTATTATGAACCATCGTAGTTCGTTTTATACTGGTAATTGGGTATGTCGATGGGAGTAAATAAATAAGAGATAAAAATTGAAAAATGTATACCACTCCTATCGAGGTAACCAATACTAGTGTAAGGCCAACTACGGATGGCCGCTCCTATCCAGCCTTATTCTTCGTAATAACAGACAATATTTCTTTTAATAATCTTTGTTATTGTGAGCATAGAGGTGGGGCGTCACAGTTGGTATCAGAGCTTGGGGTTTATGGACATAATATTAAACATAACTTAGATGGAACATATGTTACAACTATTGGTCGATGTTTTATTTGTGCTTTGAGTCAAAACTAAAATTTTGAAATTTTGATGAAATTTTTAAATATCTTTATTTAAAAATAAAAGTGAAACTATGTTTTGTTGATTGATTAATTTGTGTTTTGTTAATTAGAGTGCGCAGCGGAAACAGTGAAATTGTCTTCGCTGAGTACAACTGATAATCTTTTTGATTTAAAAATCAAAATATGAAATTGAAATAAATTTCATTTGCTGTTTACATAGCTGTGTTTATTTTGTTTCTTTGAGAATTTCGAATCCGAATTGAGGATTCGAAACGATTGCAGTTATGTGATCCTTGTTGAGATTTTTGCTGATTTTCTTTTATGCTAATCACATGTTGATTAGATTTTTGCTGTTTTAAATTATCTTCATTGAAGATAATAGAATGATTTCTTTGTTCATATTGTAGTGTGCGTGCAAATATGAATTGCACGATACTGCATTAATTTTACGTTGAACCGATGCTTGGTTATGAAACGTATTTTGTTGCCGTTATTTTTATAACGGGATTTTTACATCGATGCTAAATTTTTGGAGCACGGTGTTTTGTTGACATTTTGATGAATGAAAATTCACTGGTATTACATTTTGATGTAAATTATTTTGATGAGATTTTGACGTTTTAAAATTACTGTCGCTTTGACTTCAATAACAGTCAAATTTTAAAAAGTGGAATTTCAAGCGGTTATTCCACAATGCTGATTTTGAGATCCGTTTTTACGGTGTTTTGAGAAGTGCAATTTTCTTTTTGAAATTGCTACTGATGTTGTTGCTTTAATCACGTGATTTGGAAATCGTTTTAAAATGAAAAAAAAATTTATAAATTTTTTTAACAGTTTGCGCTTTCAAAAGAATGAGAAAGCGACTTAAACGATTCAGCAAAATCGAGGACTATGACCCCTTTCTTTTACTGATTCGCTTAACTCCGGACTTGTTCATTTGAGAATGTGAATTGTTATTTTTATAAAATAAATAAAATTATTTTCAGTAATTTTACAGTTTGCGCTTTCAAAAGAATGAGGAAGCGATTTAAACGTTTCAGCAAAATCGAGGACTATGACCCCTTTCTTTTACTGATTCGCTTAATTCCGGACTTGTTCGTTTGAGAATGTAAAATGTATTTTTACAAAATCCATGATTTTGCACTTTCAAGGAAACGATGAAGAAAATTAAACGATTTAGTAAAACTCGTGGTTATGGGACATGTGCGTTTGCTATTTTGGTTAATTCCGGACTCGTTAATTGAAATATTTGATGTTTTGATGATTCTGTTGATTTGTGTGCTTTCGAGCCACTATGTTGGACCTTCGGGTCATTTGTTGGACCTTCGGGTCATTTGTTGGGCTTTCGGGCCACTCTGATGGACCTTCGGGTCAAATACCAGTACTAGACCTTCGGGTCACTCTACGGACCTTCGGGTCATTTCTTGGGCGCCAAAATTATGTTGAGTACTTGGTAGGCTTCATCCATTTGAAAAACTCGCCATCTGATGGGATCGATCTAAGCTTTTATGTTGATTTTCTAGTCTTCTTAATTGATTTCTAGATATTTGTTATTTCTAATTATCTTCAGGTAATTAGATATCTGATGTTATGAGATTTAATTATCGTATCGGTAATTAAATATTTGTTGTTTCTGATTATCGCTTGTGATAATTAGATATTTGTTGATTTGCTTTCTGATTATCGTTTGAGATAATTAGATATTTGTTGTTCCTGATTATCGCTTGTGATAATTAGATGTTTGTTGATTTGAAATTTGGTTTTCGTTTTTGATAATCGAATATTTGTTGATTTGAAATTTGATTATCGTTTTTGATAATCGAATATTTGTTGATTTGAGATTTGATTATCGTTTTTGATAATCGAATGATTGTTGATTTGAAATTTGGTTATCGTTTTTGATAATCGAATATTTGTTGATTTGAGATTTGATTATCGTTTTTGATAATCAAATGTTTGTTGATATGAGATTTGATTATCGTTTTTGATAGTCGAATAATTGTTGATTTGAAATTTGATTATCGTTTTTGATAATCGAATATTTGTTGATTTGAGATTTGGTTATCGTTTTTGATAATCGAATGTTTGTTGATTTGAGATTTGATTATCGTTTTTGATAATCGAATATTTGTTGATATGAGAATTGATTATCGTTTTTGATAATCGAATGTTTGTTGATATGAGATTTGATTATCGTTTTTGATAATCGAATAATTGTTGATTTGAAATTTGATTATCGTTTTTGATAATCGAATATTTGTTGAATTGAGATTTGATTATCGTTTTTGATAATCGAATATTTGTTGATTGAGATTTGATTATCGTTTTTGATAATCGAATAATTGTTGATTTGAAATTTGATTATCGTTTTTGATAATCGAATATTTGTTGAATTGAGATTTGATTATCGTTTCTGGATAATCGAATATTTGTTGAATTTAGATTTGATTATCGTTTTTGATAATCGAATGTTTGTTGATTTTAGATTTGGTTATCGTTTTTGATAATCGAATGTTTGTTGATTTGAAATTTGATTATCGTTTTTGATAATCGAATATTTGTTGATTTGAGATTTGATTATCGTTTTTGATAATCGAATATTTGTTGATTTGAGATTTGATTATCGTTTTTGATAATCGAATATTTGTTGATTTGAAATTTGATTATAGTTTTTGATAATCAAATGTTTGTTGATTTGAAATTTGATTATCGTTTTTGATAATCGAATGTTCGTTGATTTGAAATTTGATTATCGTTTTTGATAATCGAATATTTGTTGATTTGAGATTTGATCATCGTTTTTGATAATTGAATATTTGTTGATTTGAGATTTGATCATCGTTTTTGATAATCGAATATTTGTTGATTTGAGTTTTGATCATCGTTTTTGATAATCGAATATTTGTTGATTTGAGATTTGATCATCGTTTTTGATAATCGAATATTTGTTGATTTGAGATTTGATTATCGTTTTTGATAATCGAATATTTGTTGATTTGAAATTTGATTATCGTTTTTAATAAGTAGATATTAGATGATTTGAAGTTTCCTGATTATCATTGTGATAATTAGATTTTGGTTGATTGCTGATTTTATTGAATTGCTATTTTCTATCTATCTCTGTTGATAGTTAGAGTTTACTGATTAAGGAATTTATGTTTTCTAGTTAATTGTTGGATAACTAGATATTTGCAGTTTGCGATTTGTGATTTGTGATTGTGTTTCATAATTATCCTTGTTGATAATTAGATTTTGTTGTTTTCTAATTATCGTATCGATAATTAGATATTGCTGTTTTGAGATTTTTTGTATTTTAATTATCTAGTTGATAATAGAAGATTGCTGATAATTGTATTTATCCATTTTTGTTGTTTTTTGGTTATCTATTGATAATTATGCTTTATTGAGAAATTGTGAATTTCTTTTATGAAATTAAAAGATTTCTTTGATGTTTGAATTGTCTACCTTTATTTTTCTAGCTTAACCAGTTTATGTTAGAAAATTTATTATTAATGACGACCTTAATTATGAAAATTGCGGGGACGCAATTTCTATAAGGAGGGGTGTCTGTAACAATGTGAGATTTCGTACCAATTAATTATTGTCTCTAGACGATTAAATCTGGTTGTTAATTGCTGATGGAAGTTTTTGATCGGTAGAAATTCTTTTACAATTTTGATTAAAAGGGTATACGGGCTTTACAAATTCTAAATCTTGGCCCATACTTAATTTGTTGCCGTGATAAGTGATAACCCATTCCCCTTTGTATCTGTTCATTTGAAAACCCTAAACCTAAATCAAACGTTCGAAAGAAAAATGGAGGTGGCTCGTTCGTGTTCGTTCCTCTTCGATAAATTAAGGCTTCGCGATTTTTCGAATCATCGTCTCTCGAGATGATTTCAGCTGCGATTGAAGCTTCGAATCTTCAAACTCTCGACCGATCAAAGGTGAGTGAAAACTCACATCTAATCCACTCGACCCTGTTGGTTTTAGTTCGTTTCTGGTTAACTTCAATCTTTTGGTTTTGTTGTGAAAATTGGGTTTTGTCGACTTCGACTTCGTTCGATTTTATCTGATGTTTAGTGGTTTCGACGTTGACCATTTTAAATTGATTGTCGAAGTATCAAGTTGTTTTTGTTGTTTCTTCGGCTTTAAATGATTTCGTGGTTGCCATGGTTTTGATGTTTTGAATTGCTTGTTGTTCCTTTCGAGTTCATGTCATCACAGTGAATATTATTTTAAATTGCACATTCGTGTTGCACTGTGCATATCACTGCCTGGTTTTGTTTTCATGTGTATTTCTCGATGGCACTGGTTTTTGATGATCTCTTTGAACTGCCGTGACTTTGGCTTTGACAAAACTGTAAATTTGGAAAATTGCTTGACAGTGGTGACTTCATATATGTGCATATATACCATTGTGGGTGTATGCATATATCGTGGAATCCACACTTGAGATTACATCTCTCTTGTAAGTTGTTGTAGTGCCACCGTCTCACTGTTTTGATTCCTGGTTCTTTCAATTGTTTTTATTTACTTCGAGTAATTTTGTTTGTCTTGACAATTTGATGTTGAGGCTGCTGCTGTTTCAACCTTTTTAGTTACAATGGGGTCTGTTATATTGGTTCTCAGGTGCACTAAGCTTGAGTTATTTTTTGTGGTCCTTACTTGCATATAGCCTGGTTGTCTCGAGCACATCTGTATATATGATGTTGTATCTGGACTTTTTTTTATTTTGGGTTAGTTTACGCTTTTATATTTAGTTGGGCTTATGCTTGACTTTGCGATTTAGAGCCTGCTGTTATTGTACTATGGGGTTGCTTGGTTATTGACTCCGAGATGTTTTGTGTATTTATGATTTACTGTCTGGACTGTTTGATGGTTTCCTTGGTCATTTCAACATATTGCTCGTTGTTGTCTTGATAGTGTTACTGCTATCTTGATGTACTTGAACAACCTGAATCTTGAATGATTGTTATTGCTATGATACAGTCATCATGTAATCTAGTTATGCATATGTATATAGTTGTACCTATTATTTGTTGGCTTGTGGCTTCCTGTTACATAGCCCAGTTTTTCTTGCCTTCTTATCTTCACTATTTCTGTTGCATTGCTTCTGGACTTGATTCTTTTTGTGACTTTGGTCACTGTCATTACTTCGAGCTCTTATATATGTATATATGTAGTTTGAAGCAGTAGCCTTTTTGGGCTGTGTTCACTGGTCTCTCTGGTACACTTTGTTGTACCTGTTTGTAACTATATTTTCAATGGGGTACTCGATCTACTTGTGCACTGATCATCACTTTTGCACTTTGGTTTGATTTATGACTTTGTTGCTTCAACCTGTCTTAGTCGTTGAACATTTCTGAGCATTCCTTTTTACTGTGGCATTGGTTTTGGGCATAGTTGCCTTGTGCCTCTGTTGTGCACTTCATATTTGCACTGTTTCATTAGTGATGTACCATATATTCACTATATTCATGAAATTGTTTCATTAGTGATGTTCTGTACATTCACTATTCTCACTTGTTGTTGTTATTTGCATACGGCTGCTGCTTTGTTCTCTGGTTCTGGCTCTTGTAGTCTTGACTTTGAGTATTTATGTGTACGAGCACTTGTATCCGGTACATGTGCTATGTGCATTTAAGTTGTACTTCTTTTATTGTCGGGTCTGACCTTGTGTTCATTTGTGACTTTCACTGAGCTCTTGTGTATCTCATGCGATAGTGGCGAGGCAGTACACGTGTGCGTGTACTGCAGCCCTATCAGATTTGACAGTTTTAAATTGATGTTTCGATTGTTGAATTGTTACGTTGGTTAAATTCAATATTTTGAAGTTGTATTAAATATTTGTGATTTACTGATTTTTTGTTTAACACTGTTTAGTGTTATATTTGCCGTTATCCGATTCTCTTATCGAGAAGTTGGATATACGATACTTCCGTAACTGTCATCTATCTGATTATTTGATTATTATTGCTTCTATGCACTAATAGCTGAATTTGAATTAGACTGACCCGTGTATTATTTTCTTTTGAATGTAATACTCGGGTCAGACCCGAGTTATTTCAGGTTGTAGATTTCCTGCTTTGAGTTGCTGTTTGAGCTATGAAGACTTTTCACATATTTTGGAGTAGTTGTATCATATGTATTGTGTCAAATGTATTGTAACTGACATCAGTTATTATATATATGAGACTTTTTGTTTTACCTGTGTTCCGCATTTATATTATCTGTGTTATTATTATATATATTGTCCTAAACTATTATGAACCATCGTAGTTCGTTTTATACTGGTAATTGGGTATGTCGATGGGAGTAAATAAATAAGAGATAAAAATTGAAAAATGTATACCACTCCTATCGAGGTAACCAATACTAGTGTAAGGCCAACTATGGATGGCCGCTCCTATCTAGCCTTATTCTTCATAATAACATACAGTATTTCTTTTAATACTCTTTGTTATTGTGAGCATAGAGGTGGGGCGTCACAAATACATCATTTGATTTATTGCATGCATCATATTGAAGTATTAGATGATGATGAACATAGCATTCATTCTTTGACAAAAGATAGACTACAATAAGATGCATAGTTATAGAATGATAGACAAATATAGCATTGAAAAAAATGATAGAAAAACATTGCATTATAGAATGATAGTTGAATATATCACTGTATTTACTGTATGTATAATGATGCAATGATAAGTGAAAATAGCATTTCCATATTCGATATACGGCAGACAATAATTAAATAGATAGTTATTGAATGATAGTTCAATATATAATTTCATTTGTATACACAATATTGAAATATGAGATGATAGATGAACATAGCATTCAGTTTTTGATGGTTGATAAACAACAATAAAATGCATTGTTATAGAATGATAGAAAAATATAGCATTGGATAGAAAGATAGACAAACATAGCATTGGGTCTTTAAACTGTAGGAGCATACATTGAAAATGAGTAATGATAGACAAATATAGCATTGGATAGAATAATAGACAGACATAGCATTGGGTCTTTAAACTGTAGGAGCATACATTGAAAAGGAGTAATGATATACAAATATAGCATTGGATAAAATGATAGACAAACATAGCATTGGGTCTTTAAACTGTTGGAGCATAAATTGAAAAGGAGTAATGATAGACAAATATAGCATTGGATAGAATGATAGACAAACATAGCATTGGGTCTTTAAACTGTAGGAGCATACATTGAAAAAGAGTAATGATAGACAAATATTGCATTGGATAGAATGATAGACAAACATAGCATTGGGTCTTTAAACTGTAGGAGCATACATTGATAGACAAATATAGCATTTCTACAAATAATGATAGATGAATATAGCACTAGAAAATTGTGCATTCATGGTTGAGAAATAAGATTATAGTTTGTTAAATACTGAATTATTCATTCATAATTTTTTGTACAGGAATCAAAAGGCAAAAGATCAAAAAAAGCAAAAAAAACAGAAGGGAACAAATCAAAGAAATTATCTCAGGATAAAATTCAGTATAGATGCAGCTTGCTTCCAATGATAAAAATTTTCCGGAAAATTAAGGAAAAAGGAGGTTATCTTGTTGATCAACTGAATTATTTAAAACAAACACCTTTTGAAAAATTTATGCTTGTGTTTTTCAAAGAAATTTTATCCATAGTTGCTTTTACAAAATCATCAAAAACCTTAGATGATATCATAGAAACATTTTCTATCACTGACGAAGCTTTTAAAGTGGGGAATGTTTTTTTAAAGATCAAACCTGAAGATATTTCAATTCTCTTTAGCTTACCTTTGTCTGGAATTAATATTTTTCCATTACCTAAAATGAGTTTACAAAACTTCCAGACAATTGTAAGGATTTTGTACTAAGAAATTTTGGAACAGTAGAGCACATAACAAAGGATCTTACAGTTTCAAAAATAAATAATGTACTAGAAACACAACAATTTCAAAATGAAACTGATTTTCCAAAACTGATTATTATTCTTGCAATGATAACCTTCTTCTTTCCTGACAACCAAAGATACTTACCATGGGGATATATTCCTTATATTATTGGTCACAACAAAATGAACTCGGTATCTTGGCCAGTTTCAATTCATCATTCATTGATTAGAGCTTTGATGGCTTTCAAAACAAGGCCAAGAAACATGCCAGGTTGTTCCATGCTCCCAATTGTAAGTACAACATTCTAACTTTATGTTAATACATCTATGTCTATAAATTAAATTATATACATTATATATTTTAACAAGTAATATTTTATTTGTAGTTTTTACTATATGAGCATGTCAATTTGATATCTCCATTAGCAACATACTGTTCTACTTTACCTAGATTTGGGAGGTGGAGTATAGGAAGCTTGAAAAAAGTCATTTCAAGAGAAGCTTGATAAACATAGACAAAAGAAAGGTATTATTTCTCACACAAGTACAAGAAATGTATACTGATAGATAGATATATCATAACATAATGTATATTAACTTTTTTCATTTTGTTATTATACAGTCATAATTTAAATGATAGTTACATATATCATTTCTGCACAAATACAATTTTCTATAGTTGCTACTAAAAAATGAAAATTATAAATAAAATTACTTCATTCATTGTATCTTAGCTCATTCATTACTACTTATGTTATTACGTAGATTTTTGTTGAAATAAGAAACCTGACTGAAGATGAAAAAGCAATTCTTCAACAAAAAAACCAACAAAAATTTGTTCAGATGGATACGAATGAGAATATTGTGATACAAAAAGTAGAAAACTTGGAAGAGACATCAAAAAAGCAAGTTGACTCAATGAAACAGTACATTGAAGATTTGGAAAATAAATTAAAGAAGAGTGAAAAAGAATTAGAAATGGAGAGACAAAAAAGAATAAAAGCAGAAGGCACTATCATACAGTTGAGAAAAGAAATCAAAATGTTGAAATCAAAACCAAGAGAAGATATAGAAGCACCATCATTTGATCTGAATATAACCCAGGAAATAAAAAAGATGTAGGAAGAGAAAAAACAACAGCATTAGAAGGAACCTTCAGAGGAAACAGAAAAATCCCCGACAGTGAATGAAAGAACACAGAAAAAACCAAGCTCTTTAGTTATGAGGGTTAAAAAGCGCCAACGAAGGAATAAAATTGAACCCAATTGCCAGTATGAAATTGTTCATAGAAAAACTAAGAAAAATGCTGACAATGAAGACCAAAAGGAACAACCTGAAACTGAAGAAGGTCAAAAAAATACACAAGTGAACAGAAACAAGAAGAACAAAATGAAGAATCTGATTATGAAGAGGAATCTGAAACTGAAACAGAAGAGGAAGCCACTACAATTGAAAATGAAGAAATAATTGATGTTGATGGATACTCGCCAACAACTAAAGCTTACAAGAGTAAAGATATAACAAAAAGCAGTATTCTAAAATTATTGAATGAAGAACAGCAAAACAAAATTCTTACTTTCTTCAAATTTAATGAAAATGAGAAGTAAGATTTCTGATATTTTTTCTTTCATTATATTTGTAATTAAATAAAACTGAAAAAAAACCAACATATCAAAAAGATGAAGGGAACAAAGGAGGAGTCACGATAGTGAAATCTATGCTGGAAGCTGTTCTATTTGAGGGGGTTACAGATGGACAGGTATGCATCAACTCCGAATTATGATAGTAAAAAAATGTATATAAATGTATAAAATGAAAGAATGATAGGTAAACATAGCATTCAACTTTCAAAGTGCATATAAATGAATTGAATGAGAGAGTGACAACTAAAAGCAGCATTACTATTTGTAAAATGCAGATAACTGTATAGGATAGGAGAATGATTGTTACAACTAGCATTCATAATTTTTTAAGTGCATATAAATGTAAAAGATGAGAGAATGATAGTTAAAACTAGCATTCGAAGTTTCTAACTGCATATAAATGTATTAAATAAAAGAACGGTATTTAAAAACAACATTGTTATTTGTAAAGATCATATAAATATGTCGAATGTCAAAGATGATTGTTTAAACTATAATTTGCATTTTTCAGTGCATACAATGAAGTAAACATGTAAATGATAGTGAATACTAGCATAAATATTCCTAGTTCAAAAACAAAATATCCCATAAAACTTACAACCTTTTTTGTTTTCTTAAACAGATTATTGATTGGTTTTACTACAATCAGGAGATGTATGAACACAGTTACTACTTCACTACAATGATGATGGTAAGTATAAGCTTTTCATTATAAATGTTAAAAAATAATACAAAGTGTTCCAATGCATATGAATGTGCAGAATGCTATAGCACATGATCAGCAAACTGTGATCAAAGACATAGTCATACCGGCAATAGATGTCATTGTCAAAGATGAATTTACAGAGAAAATTTTCTTCCCTCTACATTACACAAACCATTGGAGCTTGTTGATGCTAAACTATGAAACAATGCAGTGGAGTCATTATGATTCAACAAAACCAAAAACTAGATCAACAAGGACTTCAAACTCCAGCTATAACCAAGCCATCATTCTTGTAAGAAAAGTATAATTTTTATATCAGTCTAACATTAATATACAGCACAAATTTTTCTTCTTGCAGAAAGACAAAATTGAATTAATGTTCAAGAAGAAATGGGCAGAAGTAGGAATACTGAACAAAGAATTTCACAAACCTAAAGTGTTGCAGCCAAAAAGCCCACCACAGGATTGTGATTCGTAAGTAACTAATTCCATTTCTTCTCTTGTCATTGTAGTTTGTATATTCATCCAACTTTTGTTATTCTTATTTAAATTACAGCTGACTACATCTAATGATCAAAATGATAGTTAAACCTACAACTGAAAATTTTAAAATGCATAAAATTGTGAAAATGAAAAAAAACGACAGTTCAAACTATCATTTATATGTTTTCAGTGCTTATGAATTTATCAAATATCGAAAATGATTATTTACACTAGCATACATATTTTTAAATTTTTTTGGACTAGACTAAACATGCAAAACAATAATAAAATATCATTTGTATTTTTAAAATGCACTAGAATGCATTAAATATGCAAAAATGATAGTTAAAACTAGCATTGCTAATTGACAGTTCATTTAATTGCATCTATTGAACAAAAAGATTATGTATAAGATGTACATTACAAACACAGCAATGGTGTCTTTATGAATGCATTGATTAATAGTGTGATAAAAATATAAAGCTATATTTTAGAATTCTAGTGTAAAGAATGCTATTTTATTTTAGCATTAGCTTATACTGTAATATTAACTAATATTTCCATATCTGAAACAGGCTTGATTGTGCATTCTTTGTGATGGCAAACTTGAAAAAACTGGACAAAGATGAGATGCGAGATAAATATTCAAATGAAATGCTTAGAAACCTAAGAGCTGCAGTGGTGCTTGACATACTCAATGATCCACAATATAGTTGGTCAATGCAGAAATACTGATATAAATATTCTACATAAGAATAGCGGTTGCATTTTAACTTCTTTGAACTTTAGAATTATTTGAACAGAAACACTTCTGCTAATTAAACTAAGATGGAGTCTGAGATGGAGTCTGAGATGGAGTCTGAAATGGAGTCTGAGATGGAGTCTGATATGGAGTCTGAGATGAAGTTTGACATAGAGTGTAACGACCCGCCATTTTGAACCATTCGCATCCATTATAAGTGTATAGGTAGACACTCATGCCGGAGTTGAATTGCTCAAAATACCGCGTTGTTAATTTAAATTTGGCAAAACTGAACATATACAGTAAATAAATAATCACAGATCACAGACACAGAGTAATAAGTGCAGCGGAAATAAAAGGGATAGTAGTTCATGAAGCTACTATATGAATATATAAAATACATCAGAGTTTACAACAGAAGAGTAATACGATACATCAGAGTTAAACCAGATACAACGGAAGAGTAATATGATACATCAGATACAAATCCGAATACATCGCTGGAATCATCGAATACTGAAACAGAATAGATGGCTGGATCTTCAAGCAAAGCTCCAACTTCAAAAGGTGAGTCTCGAATACTGGTACACTCAGTCTGACCCGAGCGTAAAGCAAAAACACAAGACACTCGAGTCAGGATTAACATTCTTATATAAATAAATCCAACTCAAGTGAAATAGCAATTGAAATACAAGTAACTCAAAGGATGTTGGAATAGCCATCCTTTAAGGATCCGTCAAACTATCTACTATGTAGTAATGTACGATAAGTAGATAATGTCTATCAGTAATATAAAAAGATATCAAAATAGCGTTAAGTCATGGCCCATTCCACCCTTAACACATTTTTATTCCCAAAAGCATATACAAGACCGTAGTTTCCCCAAAACCGGAAGTCACCAGAGGGCAATCCATATACTAAAGGTACAAATCAAAATCGTAGTGGTCGCGCATAAATGGAATACAAGTATGACAAGGCACATGAGGCTATACCCAAGGTAGTGATACTACAGTTCGCCTGATCCGGACTGGTGAGAACGCAACGCCGCAGCGCCCGCAACACCGTGAAACAACACTCCCAAAATCAAGGGTGCACCAATCGACAACAAGTATAAGTAATTCGAAGAAGTGTGTCCACTTGAGGTATCAATCCTCCATTGGCCCGGCACAGCTCCTGTTTTAGTTATTTCCAATTTGACACAAGTGTCAAGGCTATCCATTATCGTTCTCTTTCTTCAGTCATCACGTTCATCATTCCAACCACTTCATTCTGGATCATCACTCCGCGTATAGTTATTAAAGTGGTTTCCGGTTTAGATAGAGAGTATATCCATAACCGAATTCCGGTCTCTTTAATAACTTTCGTAATTATTACACCGATTGGTCGTTTATTTATTTCAAAAAACCAAATCAATTTCAATTCAATTTCAATTCGTAAACCAACATTTCATTTGTCTTTCGAAATCAATTTCCAAAATTTTACGTTTCAAAACTTCCAAATTATCATTTCAAAACCTTATAATTCAATTTCAATCTTTATTTAAAACCATTCAAATATTGATTCAAGTTCGTATATAAGATTCAATTCCGAAATCATTTAAATCAATTTAATTTAACATTCAAATCAGTTTAACTTCATTTATCGATTTTATTCAATATTCGTTAAGCAAATTTGTCATTCGAACAATTCTAATAAATTTCCAAATCATTAAATCAATTTCTTAAGTTCAACTTCATTAAATCAAAACTTCAAATCGAATTAAATTAATTCGTCAAATCCTTTAATTTTCAAGTCTTACATTAATTTCAATAAATCACATTTTATTTCTTGTTAAAGAAATTCCATTTCACTTATTTACTTTCTTAAATAAATTTCCAAAAACTTACTTAATCAAGAAAACTCAATTTCAATTATTTACGAAGTAAATTCACTTATTCAAAAGTTCAATTTTTCTTATTAAAGAATTCATTTCAATTTAATCATTAAATAATTCAATCTTATTTAATTATTAAATAATTCAAAACTTAATTATTAAATAATTTCAAACTTAATTGTAATTTCAAACTTAATTATTAAATCATTTCTCAAATTAAACAATATTCTTTCATCAATTACATTGTTAATATTTTGTTTCAGATTATTCAATATTAACATTTTTCTTTTATTAAAATTCAAATTACAACTTCATTTCAAAACCATATTATTTGTTCAAATAAAATCTTCAATTTATTTTCAAATCAAATTATTGACCAATCGGGTTTTTATTTAATTTTCTATCCTAGGTCAAATTCACTTGGGTATTTATCATTTCAACCCGATTCCAATTCAATTCAAATCAAAACATAGCAAAGGGAACTTGCAGTGTGATAACTGGGATGGTGTCAAAGTAAATAAACAAGCAATAACAACAATCCAATAATCAATTCAAATAATCCCGAAATAACCGTATTAATTCGCATTGTTATTTGTACGAATTAATATAATTATTTCTAGAATCTACACTATCATTTCATGTAGATTAAAGATTATCACATTACGGTTTTCACTTGTCATCCATTTACAATTTCATACATCATCAATTTAACAACATACATTCAATGGTTCAAAATGTAATTAAACAAATCCTACGTGTCAATAAATTCAACAGTTAAAGGGGTCATATTATACAAATGTCATTTAATCAAATTTAACATTTAACTATCCTATATCAAGTTCAATCGCATACTATCTATCAAATTAACCTTAACAATTTATCGTCCAATATAAACATCAACAATCAATCAATTATCAGTTAAACTGTATTATCATCGCATAAATAATTAACAGATAATGGTGTCAGATGTCATAGGTGAACTGATACAGATAATAGCGTATATAACAGTGTAATTAACTAACAGCAGCATATTTCAATTGTCGTTTCAATTGAAATCAAATTTAATAAATAAAAGAACGTTAATCGTGAGTGATTGCTCACCTTTCGAGGCTAGGGAGAATAGACAGTGGATTGAGTTGCGGATCCAAGCACAGATTCCAGATCAAAGTGAGATTTGCACAAATTCGACAAAGCTGATAGATACAAAATAGAATAAATCGAATCAGAACTGGCTTGACGATAATTGATAGGAGTGAACTGGTATATAAGAATCCTATCCTACATTCGACAATATTAAATTGAAATGTATACGTTTATTTAAAAAAAATTGTTTTAAATTTTAAACACATATACCAAAATATCTACATAATATGTGCACGTTAAAGCCACAGACAAATAAAAATGACTTTCACATCCTTATATTGCAAAGTTATTAAACACCTTATATACACCTATATTTACGTTATTTCAGAAACCTTTTAAACTAAAATAACACTGTAACAACTAAACATGTATAATTCTTTGATAACATAATATTGAAACCATATCTTATATTCATAAACCGTAAGTAATATATTCAATAGTATACCCTTAAACGCATATACTGACGCATAAAACTTTACTGGTGCCAATACAAAAATCCGAGTCGAATATATAAATGTTTTTAAACATAGATATGTTCATTTAACATTTATCTTAACAACTTACGTATAACTATTTAACATATATATGTATACGTAACACCTTACATATAACCCATGCAGTACTTATATTCTAAACTATATACATGCTACAACATTTCCAGTATCCATTTATATAAAACATACATACACATATATATAACAAATTTAAAACTTATCTACACATTCAAGCTACATACAAACTTTATATAACTTTTTTTTTTCAAAATTAAACTAAATATATAAATATATGCAACTTATATATATTTAAAAAAAACAACATATACTATATATACTAAGTACTGTAACATATATCCAACTTAGTATTTTATCATATTTTAAACATATGAACTTGCACACGTATTCACTTGAAATAGAAATACATATATAACTACTATAAACTGACATATATATCAAGATATTATATAATGTATATTCTATACTATCTAACGTATATATAACACTCTATATATAATTTTATAATCCCATACATAACTTATAGAACGTAAACTTGTATACAAAACTTTTTTTTTTATTCATGTGTCACATGAAGTACATTAGTTATAAATAAATAAACGTATAATTACATATACATATACCTTTTATAAAATGGAAGAAGCAACAGACTATGGAAATTCATGGCCTGAACGAGAGGACGGGCAGGCGAAAGGTTGAAGGAGAGGTGTCGCATGTCAGTGAACGTGGGCGGTGAATGGGTTGGGTGGATGTGACTGTGACTGGGTGCTCGTAGTTGGAAGGGGGAGGCGGTTCTAGCGGTGAGAGGAGGAAACGGAGTTGAGGGTCGAGTTCTGCGGTAGAGGAGGGGAGGCGCATGCTTCGCCTTGCGTGCTCGGTTGTGGGACAGTGGCGGAGATTGCGAGGTTGCTGCGGGTGGAATGGTTGGTGGGGCGTCAGGCGAAGGAAAGTGGAAGTGGTGGCGAGAGTGGGTGGTTGAGGCTGATGGGAATGAGAGAGAGCGGAGGAGATGGTTGTTGGGCACAAGATGGCAGAGCTTTGCTAAAATGAGATGTGAGATGCGCAAGTATTGGGAGGAAGAAAATGAAATGTGTACCGGTTGTTTCAAATCCAAAAGCCACTTTATATTAATTTTGTTTTATTCATATTCTCGTGACAGTACTGACAACAGGGGAAATGAAGAGGTTGAGAAGGTTAAAGGACCAACAGTAACAAGCCTAGTTGTATTATTTTCAAAAGCAATAGTCAGACGAAGTGAAGAACACGAACAGACCACAATAAATAATATGCAGTGAAAATAGAAAAACCAACAGCTAGAATTCTTGAAAAATGCAAATGTCTTGATGGCTTCACGGGTGAGCTGGACTGCAAAACCGATATGAAAATCGTTTTCGCGGATTGTAACCGGCTACCGATACGGTAGGCGTTACGCAAAGTGCAACGTACAACGGAACTCCGATTTTGACAATCGAATATACCATAGAGA
This sequence comes from Allium fistulosum, assembly GCA_030737815.1. NCBI lineage: Eukaryota > Viridiplantae > Streptophyta > Magnoliopsida > Asparagales > Amaryllidaceae > Allium > Allium fistulosum. Next base: position 1,181,467,213 of record CM060904.1, on the reverse strand, counting down.
TCGGCACGACGAGACGATCAAAATGGTATATAGAATTCAATGGTACGATCATCTGATAAAAATCGATATCGGTACCGGAATACTGCTATTTTGCAGAAAATAAGAACGACGGAGCCAAAGATGTCCGAATTTGGAAAAACGACAAACTGAAATCTTGCTCAGAAGATGGTTTAGAATTTTTCTATGTAAAAATATTTTGGTTTTGAAAATGTTTTATTTTCAACGCTTTTTAACTGATTAAATTGAAGTAAATTTACGCGCGAAATAAACTTTCATATTTTCGGACGAAAATTTACCAGTTGCTATGTTTAACTAGACGTATTTCAAATATTAAATTTTTATTTCAAAATTTTATCGTTTAAAATTTCACAAAATTTCAACTAATTACGTTATTAAAACAGTTGAAATTTTACGGGTCGTTACACTCTCCCCGACTCAAAACTTTTCGTCCCCGAAAAGGAATGAGGTAGGAGAATAGAAACAACCAGAAAGAAAACAGATTTGAAATACAAAATAACAATTAATTTAAACCATATAAATTCAAATTCAAATTAATTGATATTCAATAATTGATTTAATCCATTTGATTTCACTAACATCAATCTCAACTATTTCTAAATTCATTATTTTATTATCCAATTATCTTAAATTTACAATTTCTAAATCCATAAATTTGAAGTCTTTTATTATAATCATATTTTCTTCAACGGATTAAATTCTTCTTTATTCCAAATTATAATTAAATTTATTCTACTTAATATATCTACTCACATATATTTAAACCATATAAATTAATTTAAACCCTATAAATTTCAATTTAAATTAATTTATATTCACTAATTGCTTTTAAATTCAAGGTATTTTCATATGTTGATCAAATTTCAATTTATTAATTCTTTCAGAACAAAATTTACTTACATTATTAACTGAGTTTACTAATTATTCTATCTAACTCTATTACATCTTTATAATCAAAATTTAGTGTATAACATTTATTATAAACACTCAAATTTTATTTATAAATTCAATTTATCTTATATATTATCCAATTATATATTCAACTTCTGAATGAGTTAGGTAAGTTGTATTAGAATGCAGTTGAACAATATACAAATAAAATCTTCCCAATTCAATTATTCAAGTTCAAATATTAATTCCAAATTATAGTTTTATTTAATTAAAATCATCCTTTAACAAAATTTTAAGAATTAAATTTCCGTTTAATTTCAAACCCTTTAGAAATAATTACGTATATACTATATATATTAAATCAAAATTAATTAAAAATAATATTCCCATATATATATAAATCAAGTCATACTTAAGAAATTCAAATTAAAATATTTTACAAACAAAACCGTAGCAAAGCTACAGGATGGTTTCTCCACTTCGAAACTCGAAAATGAACGTCGATGATGCGGCCGCCATCACCGAAATTATTTTCCAGCGACAAAGAGAAGAGCACTGATTTCAACATTTAAGAAAAATTCCTTGAAACGATTTCTATTCGAAAATACTTTCAATAATATATACTGTAAAATTTAAAACCCAAGTTCGAAATCACCGGAAGCTAATAAATTCTCAAATTTCTGAATTAAATTCATTTCAAATTCCAATCAATTTATAACCAAGTTTATAAATTCATTTATTTGTATTATGCAATAGTCAATGGCTTACAAACAATAAATGAAAATCAAATATTATTATTTCAGACAACAAATTCATTAACAATTTAATTTCAAAAAACTAATATTTATATATAATATAATCATACAAAATTTTTATTTTATTTACCAAATTTGAAAACGATATTGTGTCAGTTTGCTCTGCTCAAGTGTTTTGGAAATCCTATCGATAGCGTTGATCAGACGAATCGATCGAAAACCCAAATCAACATCAACAACTCAAACAACACAACATATATTAAAACATTTATGTATTAGTTTACAAATACATTTCTTTGCTCGACGATACAGGAATGAATTTTCAAAATAAGGATAGGGTTTCAAATTTGATGGACTCAAATTAAAGAGAATTCTGATTTGAATACAAGTTCGAAAGAAAAGATAAGATGATTCAATTAACAGAATCGGAAGATGGATAAGCGTATTTAATTCACGGGCAACCTTAACCGGGTCGTCCGTAACTTCAAGAATAAGATCAATGTAGAATTCCGAGGCAAATCGACATTCGATCTCAAGAATTAAAATTCAGGTATAGCAGGAGATAGATAGCATCGTAAACCGAGGATACAGAAATCTCCGGTGAATCGATGCCTATTATAAAGGAGTTTTGCTCCTTTACGAATCATTTGAAGTTTGGCGAGACCGCCGATTCATTATAAGGGTCATTCGAAGTGGAGTTATGGGATGCTCCAGAATTGAAAGAAGACGAATAGTGAGGGACACGAATGAAATTTGGAACCGTAGGGAACGTTCCAAAATTCAAAGAAATCGAGTCGAAAGGAAGAGATTGAAACTCGAAATGAAAATGATTCTGTAAATACATTTACTCTATATGTTAAGTTTTGCCTAGAGCTACCAACGCTCTGATACCAACTGTAACGACCCGCCATTTTGAACCATTCGCATCCATTATAAGTGTATAGGTAGACACTCATGCCGGAGTTGAATTGCTCAAAATACCGCGTTGTTAATTTAAATTTGGCAAAACTAAACATATACAGTAAATAAATAATCACAGATCATAGACACAGAGTAATAAGTGCAGCGGAAATAAAAGGGATAGTAGTTCATGAAGCTACTATATGAATATATAAAATACATCAGAGTTTACAACAGAAGAGTAATACGATACATCAGAGTTAAACCAGATACAACGGAAGAGTAATATGATACATCAGATACAAATCCGAATACATCGCTGGAATCATCGAATACTGAAACAGAATAGATGGCTGGATCTTCAAGAAAAGCTGCAACTTCAAAAGGTGAGTCTCGAATACTGGTACACTCAGTCTGACCCGAGCGTAAAGCAAAAACACAAGACACTCGAGTCAGGATTAACATTCTTATATAAATAAATCCAACTCAAGTGAAATAGCAATTGAAATACAAGTAACTCAAAGGATGTTGGAATAGCCATCCTTTAAGGATCCGTCAAACTATCTACTATGTAGTAATGTACAATAAGTAGATAATGTCTATCAGTAATATAAAAAGATATCAAAATAGCGTTAAGTCATGGCCCATTCCACCCTTAACACATTTTTATTCCCAAAAGCATATACAAGACCGTAGTTTCCCCAAAACCGGAAGTCACCAGAGGGCAATCCATATACTAAAGGTACAAATCAAAATCGTAGTGGTCGCGCATAAATGGAATACAAGTATGACAAGGCACATGAGGCTATACCCAAGGTAGTGATACTACCGTTCGCCTGATCCGGACTGGTGAGAACGCAACGCCGCAGCGCCCGCAACACCGTGAAACAACACTCCCAAAATCAAGGGTGCACCAATCGACAACAAGTATAAGTAATTCGAAGAAGTGTGTCCACTTGAGGTATCAATCCTCCATTGGCCCGGCACAGCTCCTGTTTTAGTCATTTCCAATTTGACACAAGTGTCAAGGCTATCCATTATCGTTCTCTTTCTTCAGTCATCACGTTCATCATTCCAACCACTTCATTCTGGATCATCACTCCGCGTATAGTTATTAAAGTGGTTTACGGTTTAGATAGAGAGTATATCCATAACCGAATTTCGGTCTCTTTAATAACTTTCGTAATTATTACACCGATTGGTCGTTTATTTATTTCAAAAAACCAAATCAATTTCAATTCAATTTCAATTCGTAAACCAACATTTCATTTGTCTTTCGAAATCAATTTCCAAAATTTTACGTTTCAAAACTTCCAAATTATCATTTCAAAACCTTATAATTCAATTTCAATCTTTATTTAAAACCATTCAAATATTGATTCAAGTTCGTATATAAGATTCAATTCCGAAATCATTTAAATCAATTTAATTTAACATTCAAATCAGTTTAACTTCATTTATCGATTTTATTCAATATTCGTTAAGCAAATTTGTCATTCGAACAATTCTAATAAATTTCCAAATCATTAAATCAATTTCTTAAGTTCAACTTCATTAAATCAAAACTTCAAATCGAATTAAATTAATTCGTCAAATCCTTTAATTTTCAAGTCTTACATTAATTTCAATAAATCACATTTTATTTCTTGTTAAAGAAATTCCATTTCACTTATTTACTTTCTTAAATAAATTTCCAAAAACTTACTTAATCAAGAAAACTCAATTTCAATTATTTACGAAGTAAATTCACTTATTCAAAAGTTCAATTTTTCTTATTAAAGAATTCATTTCAATTTAATCATTAAATAATTCAATCTTATTTAATTATTAAATAATTCAAAACTTAATTATTAAATAATTTCAAAGTTTAATAATTTCAAACTTAATTGTAATTTCAAACTTAATTATTAAATCATTTCTCAAATTAAACAATATTCTTTCATCAATTACATTGTTAATATTTTGTTTCAGATTATTCAATATTAACATTTTTCTTTTATTAAAATTCAAATTACAACTTCATTTCAAAACCATATTATTTGTTCAAATAAAATCTTCAATTTATTTTCAAATCAAATTATTGACCAATCGGGTTTTTATTTAATTTTCTATCCTTGGTCAAATTCACTTGGGTATTTATCATTTCAACCCGATTCCAATTCAATTCAAATCAAAACATAGCAAAGGGAACTTGCAGTGTGATAACTGGGATGGTGTCAAAGTAAATAAACAAGCAATAACAACAATCCAATAATCAATTCAAATAATCCCGAAATAACCGTATTAATTCGCATTGTTATTTGTACGAATTAATATAATTATTTCTAGAATCTACACTATCATTTCATGTAGATTAAAGATTATCACATTACGGTTTTCACTTGTCATCCATTTACAATTTCATACATCATCAATTTAACAACATACATTCAATGGTTCAAAATGTAATTAAACAAATCCTACGTGTCAATAAATTCAACAGTTAAAGGGGTCATATTATACAAATGTCATTTAATCAAATTTAACATTTAACTATCCTATATCAAGTTCAATCGCATACTATCTATCAAATTAACCTTAACAATTTATCGTCCAATATAAACATCAACAATCAATCAATTATCAGTTAAACTGTATTATCATCGCATAAATAATTAACAGATAATGGTGTCAGATGTCATAGGTGAACTGATACAGATAATAGCGTATATAACAGTGTAATTAACTAACAGCAGCATATTTCAATTGTCGTTTCAATTGAAATCAAATTTAATAAATAAAAGAACGTTAATCGTGAGTGATTGCTCACCTTTCGAGGCTAGGGAGAATAGACAGTGGATTGAGTTGCGGATCCAAGCACAGATTCCAGATCAAAGTGAGATTTGCACAAATTCGACAAAGCTGATAGATACAAAATAGAATAAATCGAATCAGAACTGGCTTGACGATAATTGATAGGAGTGAACTGGTATATAAGAATCCTATCCTACATTCGACAATATTAAATTGAAATGTATACGTTTATTTAAAAAAAATTGTTTTAAATTTTAAACACATATACCAAAATATCTACATAATATGTGCACGTTAAAGCCACAGACAAATAAAAATGACTTTCACATCCTTATATTGCAAAGTTATTAAACACCTTATATACACCTATATTTACGTTATTTCAGAAACCTTTTAAACTAAAATAACACTGTAACAACTAAACATGTATAATTCTTTGATAACATAATATTGAAACCATATCTTATATTCATAAACCGTAAGTAATATATTCAATAGTATACCCTTAAACGCATATACTGACGCATAAAACTTTACTGGTGCCAATACAAAAATCCGAGTCGAATATATAAATGTTTTTAAACATAGATATGTTCATTTAACATTTATCTTAACAACTTACGTATAACTATTTAACATATATATGTATACGTAACACCTTACATATAACCCATGCAGTACTTATATTCTAAACTATATACATGCTACAACATTTCCAGTATCCATTTATATAAAACATACATACACATATATATAACAAATTTAAAACTTATCTACACATTCAAGCTACATACAAACTTTATATAACTTTTTTTTTTCAAAATTAAACTAAATATATAAATATATGCAACTTATATATATTTAAAAAAAAACAACCTATACTATATATACTAAGTACTGTAACATATATCCAACTTAGTATTTTATCATATTTTAAACATATGAACTTGCACACGTATTCACTTGAAATAGAAATACATATATAACTACTATAAACTGACATATATATCAAGATATTATATAATGTATATTCTATACTATCTAACGTATATATAACACTCTATATATAATTTTATAATCCCATACATAACTTATAGAACGTAAACTTGTATACAAAACTTTTTTTTTTATTCATGTGTCACATGAAGTACATTAGTTATAAATAAATAAACGTATAATTACATATACATATACCTTTTATAAAATGGAAGAAGCAACAGACTATGGAAATTCATGGCCTGAACGAGAGGACAGGCAGGCGAAAGGTTGAAGGAGAGGTGTCGCATGTCAGTGAACGTGGGCGGTGAATGGATTGGGTGGATGTGACTGTGACTGGGTGCTCGTAGTTGGAAGGGGGAGGCGGTTCTAGCGGTGAGAGGAGGAAACGGAGTTGAGGGTCAAGTTCTGCGGTAGAGGAGGGGAGGCGCATGCTTCGCCTTGCGTGCTCGGTTGTGGGACAGTGGCGGAGATTGCGAGGTTGCTGCGGGTGGAATGGTTGGTGGGGCGTCAGGCGAAGGAAAGTGGAAGTGGTGGCGAGAGTGGGTGGTTGAGGCTGATGGGAATGAGAGAGAGCGGAGGAGATGGTTGTTGGGCACAAGATGGCAGAGCTTTGCTAAAATGAGATGTGAGATGCGCAAGTATTGGGAGGAAGAAAATGAAATGTGTACCGGTTGTTTCAAATCCAAAAGCCACTTTATATTAATTTTGTTTTATTCATATTCTCGTGACAGTACTGACAACAGGGGAAAGGAAGAGGTTGAGAAGGTTAAAGGACCAACAGTAACAAGCCTAGTTGTATTATTTTCAAAAGCAATAGTCAGACGAAGTGAAGAACACGAACAGACCACAATAAATAATATGCAGTGGAAATAGAAAAACCAACAGCTAGAATTCTTGAAAAATGCAAATGTCTTGATGGCTTCACGGGTGAGCTGGACTGCAAAACCGATATGAAAATCGTTTTCGCGGATTGTAACCGGCTACCGATACGGTAGGCGTTACGCAAAGTGCAACGTATAACGGAACTCCGATTTTGACAATCGAATATACCATAGAGATCGGCACGACGAGACGATCAAAACGGTATATAGAATTCAATGGTACGATCATCTGATAAAAATCGATATCGGTACCGGAATACTGCTATTTTGCAGAAAATAAGAACGACGGAGCCAAAGATGTCCGAATTTGGAAAAACGACAAACTGAAATCTTGCTCAGAAGATGGTTTAGAATTTTTCTATGTAAAAATATTTTGGTTTTGAAAACGTTTTATTTTCAACGCTTTTTAACTGATTAAATTGAAGTAAATTTACGCGCGAAATAAACTTTCATATTTTCGGACGAAAATTTACCAGTTGCTATGTTTAACTAGACGTATTCCAAATATTAAATTTTTATTTCAAAATTTTATCGTTTAAAATTTCACAAAATTTCAACTAATTACGTTATTAAAACAGTTGAAATTTTACGGGTCGTTACATAGAGTCTGAGATAGAGTCTTATTTGTTATACAACACTTGTATTTTGTTCTCAGTGCTTAAACTGCTCAGATGTATTTGAACTTCTCGATTTGAATTTGACTTGATTATAATTGTCTGTATTTAGTACATGAACTACAATGTATAAACTAAAGATATATTCAACTGTCATTTTTATGTGTTTTCTGATGCTTTTACTGTATTTCTAAAGTGGTAAATAATCATTTACACTGAAATGCTAGATAAAACTAGCATTATGCGAAAATACATTTCTTGGTAATTGAACTGTGATGAATAATGCGTGGATTTATCCATATATCATTTATATATGATTTCCAATGTATGAACTCTGTTTAAAGAGTCATGACTACTGTTTACACTGTAACTTGCTTTTAACTGAAATGCTAGATACAACTAGCATTCAACTGTACATCATCATAATGTCAATTAATCACAAAACCACTTATGTAATCTCATTAGCTAATCATATAAACAGTATATCATCATCATCAGATACCTCATTCTTGCACAACAGCATTACTTAGTTCTATACAATAACAGATTATGGGTTTCAATGTTGAAATTGTATTTCAAGTGAAATGTATACTGATTACAATGAAATGCTAGTTACAACTAGCATTGGACTAAAATGATAAGTACATCTAACATTGAATAGAAATGTTAATACTGAAGTGCAGAGCTAATACAGTTCTTCAATTCATATTATATATTTTGCAATATGATTAAATAATAGATTCCTAAAAAAAATCAACAACAAAAGGAAAATATAAGAACATCAGATATTTCAACTTAAAACAAAATAACCAAAACAGTTCACATTTTATTTTCTAATGAATTCACAAAGTATGACTTCATTCTTCTATAAGCTTTAGCAGCTTTACAGTTATAAAACTATTCTATTACACTACCAAAACACATTTTATTTTCTTAACTTTTTGAAGAAGCAAGGCAATTCCTTTTGTTGTGGCCAACTACATTACACAGGCTACATCTGTTTCTTTTACTTTGAGAATATCCAAATCCACCACGCCTCTTTGTAGATGGTCTTCTGCACCACGAACTTCTTTAGGAGGCCTAATCAAAACATCATTTTCAGCAGCAACTGGTTTATCAAAATCTAGAATTGGATTGATAGCATTAGCATATGAAGATCTGAAAGCATTAACAGTAAAATATTCCTCCACAAAATCATAAACTGATAATCTAGACTTGTTAATGCACTTAATTGCATGCGCACATGGAATACTAGTAACTCTCCATTGATTACAACTGCATAAACGATTTTTAAGATCAACAACCCGTGACTTAGGTGATTTAACTTCAAACACAAATTCCGAGGACTTATAAACATCCCAACCAAAGCCATCATCTACTAACTTAGACAAACGTTCCTCCATAACAGGACAAAGATTTGTTGTCCACAAACAACATTCCTCTCTTCGTCTCGCCATTTGCTCCATAACTTTTACTCGAATACCATCCAAACAAGAAGTTATAGGCATAACTCTATCTTCCAAAATCCATGAGTTGAAACTTTCTGCGACATTTGAAGAATATTCACCATAACGCTTTCCTTGAAAAAACAAATCTACCCAATGGTCAAAAGGTTTATCTCTAAGAAAATTTTCTACAGATGTACCCCTAATATCCTTAAATTTAGAAAGATATCGCTCAAAATCATACATATTAGAGGCTTTAGCACAAAGTTTGAACAACTCCACAATAGATGAATCACCTTTAGCTGACTTGACAACAGTACCAATATTCTGTTCCATGTGAAGCAAACAATAGCTATGATATGAAGAAGGGAATATTTTCGGAACACCTAAAATGAGACCCCATTGACGATCAGACATAAAAACTAAAGACCGATCTTCATTAAGCATTCCTTTCAAATGTGATAAAAACCAAGACCAATTAGATTTATTTTCATGTGAAACAATACCCATAGCAAGAGGAAAGAAACCTACAAAATAAACAATTAATGACAGTTGAGTAGTAAGAAACATGTAGATATCAGTAAACATCAAAACCTGTATTAAATGTTAATAATTTATATTATACACAATTGAATTAGGTTCAAATGATATATGAATATAACATATGTTATTTTAAAAGTCTTCCAGTTACTGCTGCATAAAATTTTAGTTATTGTTTTTACATTTCTACTATAAAACATTTATATTGTAACCAGCTCAATCATTAAACAAAATGAAGAAACAATTCTAGTGTAAACATGGATGCAGTAAAAATTATGTACAATTTTGAACAATGATAGTTTAATATATCATTACCAGAAAAATAAATAAGTAAGTAAAACAAAAGTAAAATGAAACTCATACCCTGGTTACCATTTTTACAAGTAGCAGCTAACAAAACACCTGGTCTTCCCTTCAAAGCAGCAACATCTAAAAATATTAGTGGCCGACAGTGTTTAAATCCAAGTAGACAAGCACTAAAACCAATACAAACTCTCTCAAACTGATTAGTTAAAGCATTAACTTCCATGGCCACGTAACTACCAGGATTATACTTCTGCAACGCCTCCAAATACCAATTTAAATCGTTATATGACATAGCATTATCCCTATATATTTCTTTTAAAGCCAACTATTTTCCGCTATAAGCATAATAATATGACAGATTAAAATTGTACTCTCGTCTAAATTCGTTCATAATATCCTTTGGCTTCTTCATAGGAGCATCTCGAATTTGATCAACAATCAAAGATTTAACAAATCTACTTGAAATATTAACTTTATTAACATCTCTAAGACCGGCTCCACACGAATGATGAAAATTGTACGTTCTAATAAAAAACCGAGAGAGTAGACCAGGATCCGAAGAAGCATTAAGATAAAACTTACAACCATCCTTCAACCAAGAGCAATTAACTGAAATTCTATCAGGAGAGTTTCTTACAAAAATCAAATCATAACCATTTTTAATTTGATATGCCATTAAAAACTCCCAAAAATCCTCAGCTCCATTAAAACAAAAACCAAGAAAATCCACAATAGTTTTTTGAGAACCTTTCTTCAACATATCTTTCAAGTAGTAAGAAGAATCAGCATGTGAATCACTATTAGCACCAGAATTACTACCAATTGAAGTACTTTGAACACTTGCATAGCCTAATCCACAGCCAGCATTATCAGCTTCCATACCACAAACATTTTCCTTAACAGTGAACTTAAAATAGTCACGCTTCTTGAAAATTAGAAAAAACAAAATACTAATCAAATCTGAATTTGTATCAATGATTATATTCTTATTCTCGAGAACATAAGATATCTCAGTACAAAATGGACTAAGATGTGGCCAAACTTCATAGATTTCAGTCTTAACAGCAAACAATGAAGAGCCTGTCGTAAGTCGAGTAGAATAACAATTCTCATTATGTTCAAAAATAACTAGCAAACTATTTGCTTCATAATTGTAGATATCAGTACTGCAAAGAAATTAAAAAACCAGTTAAAAATGCTAAATTAACATAGAAAAACAGATGGATATCAAATTAACTGCTAAAATGAAAGAAATATAAATGACATGAAAAATCAGATAATAAATGAACAGAGGACAGTCAAATTAAAACAAATTATGAATACAACAACAAAGAATGCTATATAAATATAGCATAATGCAACAAACTACCTAAAAATTCAGTACAATGATAGATGAACATTAAAATTGTAAAACAATAAACTGTGCCGAATAAAAATAACAGTACAAAATAAAATCTTACTTTGCCATTTAAACAAATCTAAAATAGGTACCCAAATCTGAAAGAAGACAAAACTATGCAACCTACAGAAACAAAAATATACTTAATAATCGAAAATTATTAGATCAGAGGAAGATAAGAATAAGATCGAAACAAATAAGAGCAACATACCTGAATGTAAGAAAATCCAAAGGACGATGAAGATCAACGATAGAGAAAAACGATGAAGATCGATAGACGATAGAGAAAAACGATGAAGATCGATAGACAATAGAGAAGATCGAACATAAAAATAAAGAAACACGCGTCGTTAAATTGAAGATTGATGAACTAAGATCGGTAATATCAGAATTAGACCAACGAGAAATAAAGAAGCAAAATTTAAATTGTACAGAAGTTTATCCTTGGAACGAAAATAAAAAGCCCGCGTCCTTTAAACGAAAAAAAAAATTCCGCGTCCGTAGGCCCAAAAAGAGAAGTAAAAACTTCCTCCAGCCCATTTTCCTGTATATATAAATTAATGTTTATAAAATACAAAAAATATTTTTTTTTGATAAATATATATGATTAGGACTTATGCACGGCTATGAATAATTATTTTTAAAATTTTAAAAAATATATTTAAATATCTGTATATTAAATTCAACGTATTCATAAAACAATATTTTTGAAACTTTATTTTTAATTTTAGCTTTTTAGTAAATCCTAAATGACATTTTATGTTTTGAATATTTATTACATAATTTTATGATCTAAAATAATTTTGGTATTGATTTTTATTATCGGCTTTTATTTATAAAAAAATTTAAAATAATTTTTTTTATTTTTTATCGAGGGTCCATTTTATACTAGTATTATTTTATAAAATATAAAACACAATTTTCATAATATATTTATATAATTAATTTATGTATTAATTAACTTAAATAATATTTAAATAATATATATATATATATAGTATTTTTATCATTGTCGAAACTATTATATCTTTAATACATTACATATGAAAATATATGATCATATTTGATAAAAGTATAATATTATAATTAAATTATAAACAATATATAAAATGAGATATGTGCAACTACACCCCAAACAATGCAGCATCCCTACAACCCCCTGATATCCACCCCAAATTTCCATTTAAATAACACTTCTTTATATCTCTTCCCACTTACACCACTATTTAAATAGAAATTTGTGGTTGAAAATAGAGGGCAATCAGGGTGTTGTCAAAAAGGGGTTCCATTGGACCCTCCTCAAATACAATTAAATATTATATGTTAAATAATTAAAATAAAAAAGCATGTTTTTTAATTATAGAGCCGTACTGATATGGTACATATATGACAAAAAAGTTTATTTTATTTTTTATCCATGTAGATGCAAACACGCAGCCAATCTAATTATGATAATAAATTTATATTTCGTAATCGTCACTTAACTAACTGTATATAAATATGAATATAAACATTATATGTAAACATAAATGTTTGTAAATAAGCTGGATCTATACCTTATAATCAAAGCCTGAAAGCACACCTTGAAATGATGATATAAACTCCTTGAAACGATTTTCAATCCAGAAGAGTGCTAGTCGCCGAACAATTGACCACCGATATTATCAAGAATAGCACTTGATTTGATTTGATTTGAGCTTAGAAAATTAGAGAAATGGTGGGGGAATTTTCGGCCAGACTAGAGGGATGTGGAGGCTAAAAATGATCACAAACTAGTGTGGTTGAGATGCTTATATATGAAGAAGTTTGAAATATTTTAGGATCAATATCCTACATCATCTCTTACCAATTCTCTTCCATCTTAGCCCTTCATCTCAAACCCTTTGACGCACCATCTTATGGCCGCACCCACCACTTATTATGGTTAAATATGATCAGCCCCTATATGGGCTTTAAACTGATTTAGAGCCCAGACAAATAATTTTCCATTAAACCTAATTTATTGCTTATCGATATCGCATATCGATTAATATATTTATAGCAATTACAAATATATTTAGTATTATTTGTTTATCAAATTCAAATCAAATTTTAGAATTAATATTACATAAATAATAATTAATTTAATTAATTTATAACGATTACAAATTAATTAAATTGTTTAGTCAAAGAAATATTCATTATTTCGGTTGTGCGACTCGTTAGGTGTAAATTTGGTAAGTGATTAATATCGAAATATTCAAATATTAACGTTCATATGTTCTTAGCAGGTGGTGTGACATTTTTGTGAAATTTAGTGCTTACTTGGTTTCGGTAAAGTCCAATTTTACTTTTTTAAGCGTTACCCGATTGTGACTTTTATTTACATCGATTCTCTTTGGCAAAACTATATCACTTCGGACTTATGAAAGTTAGTAATGGTCAAAATCCAATATCGTCTGTATTCAACTCTATAGTCCAAACACAAAGTCCTTTGTTCAATAATAACAATTATTATTAACCGAATTACTCTAGTCAGAGATTTTGACTTTGAGTTGACCGTGATACTAACCTCATATAACCAAGAAGACAAATCCTCCCTTGAATAGTGTTTCACTTCCAATACTTCCACTTGACCCAATTATAGTCATTCGATGGATGCTGTGCCATGATTTAACGATAATCAAAGTGTATCTTTCATATACAAGATCAATATTATTCTCAAGTCGAAAAAACTATGTAAATCAGTCGGATCGCTATTTTCTGTTATATTAACCAATAAAAAACTATCGTGTGAGTCCTTCCATGGTTATTCAATAACTATTAGTATGTAACCCTTTAGTGCCCATAGTCGTCATAAGTAATAAACCGCTCAACATTTGGAGAGCGTTCCGTACTCTGGTCTCAACAGATACATTGATATCCAGTCTCGATGCATCTTGACTATGAACATTCAAAATGATGTGTTTTATAATATCGTGATACAATACCCATGATTACAATTATTTGTAATAACTATCACAATCAAACTATATATGGATTTTTTGTTAAATATATTTTAACAATATTTTAATTATTTATAGTACGTTATAATAGATATATAACAAAAGGAAAAACACCTTTGTTATGAACGAGAATTGATTACAGAGTTAATTAATTTACAATAAATTACAGAATTACCCCCAGGGCATACCCCTAACTCTATCAATCTCTCACTTGCACTTGGGCCCAATCATGGAATCTCAATCCCATCCTTTCAATTAGCTTCTCGAGAGCCGATCGAGCTAGACCCTTAGTGAATGGATCTGCTATGTTGTCCTTGGTATTTACCCTTTGTATCATGATGTCTTTCTTCTCTTGGAATTCTATAATGTGGTGGAACTTCCAAAGAATATGCCATAACTTCTTATATACTCTTGGATCCTTTGCAATGTGCATCGCTGCATTGTTATCATAAAACAACACCATAGGATTCTTGGTATCGGGAATCATTCCGAGCTCACTCATAAACTTATGCATCCAAACTACCTCTTTTGCTGCTTCATTGAGGGTGATGTACTCGGCCTTCATCATGGAATCAACAACTGTTTCTTGCTTGGAACTTTTCCAACTAACGGTTATGCTGTTAAGCCTAAAAACATAACCAAACACCGATTTACTATCATCTATGTCACTTTGAAAGCTCGAATCCATATACCCCTTCATAATGAGGTCTCCATTCTCGTATATAAGGAATAAGTCCTTAGTATTTCTTAAATACTTAAGTATACATTTTACGGCCATACAATGTTTTTCTCCAGGGTTAGACTTATATTGGCTTATGCATCCTAATGTGTATGCCACATCAGGTCTAGTACATAGCATAGCGCACATTATGTATCCTATGGCTAAAGCATAAGGGATCGTCTTCGTACGCTCTTTCTCTTCATCTGTATGAGGAGCATCTTTCTTAGAAAGGACGATTCCAGAAAGCGTTGGAATGTTTCTACACCATGAATTTTCCATGCTGAACCTCTTCAGTATGGTATCTATGTACAGTGATTGAGACAATCCCAACAACCTCTTAGACCTATCTCTATAGATATTTATACCAAGTATATAGGCTACTTCTCCAAAATCCTTCATTGAGAAGTTCTTGGAAAGCCATGTTTTCACTGATTGTAACAATGTAGTGTCATTACCAATCAATAATTGATCATCGACGTATAGAACTAGAAATATAATGGCTTTGCCCTATTCCTTTTTGTATACGCACGCTTCCTCTTTGTTCTAATAGAAACCAAATGTTTGATTAATTTATCAAAACACTTGTTCCAACTCCTTGAAGCTTGTTTAAGTTTATAAGTGGACATTAACAACTTTCAAGACTTTCCCTCACTCCCACCGACCACAAAACACTCAAGCCATGACATATAAACAGTTTCTTCTAAATCACCATTTAGAAAAGCCACCTTTATATGCATTTGCCATATTTCATAGTTATAGAATCAACTGATGGCTAGAATAATTCAAATGGACTTAAATATGATTGTCAGCAAAAAGGTCTTGTCGTAATCAACACTTTGAATTTGACGAAATCCTTTCGCAACTAGCATTTCCGTATAAGTCTCCACTTCTCTATCTTCATTTAATTTTTCTTAAAAGTCCATTTGCAGCCGATGGGCTTTATCCCTTCGGGTATGTCTAACAAAGTCCATACTTTGTTTTCCTATATGGAATCCATCTCGGATTTCATTACTCCAAGCTAGAGTGCAGAGTCTTTACTATGTAGTGCTTATTAGAAGGATAGAGGCGTGTTGTTGTCTAATACAAATTCCTCACAAGAAAACCGAAGTATCTATGATGCGCGAGATTCTCTACTGGACCTTCTAATAGGTTGCATGTTATCATATACTGGTGAACTCGGTTCTCCCACTATTTCAGTTTCAGTTTTAGTGTTAGTCTTTTAGTTCTCATCCAAGTCTACGACTTTGCTGTTAATTTCTTTGATAGGAATTCCTTTTCTAAATAGACAGTTTTGTGTGGAAACAATCACTTTTTGCTCCTATATGTTCTAGAAAATATATCCTCTAGAATTCTTGGGATATCCTATAAACTTACACAAAAATGATATCGTCGCAAACTTATTAGGGCCAATCTTCTTAACATAGGCCAAACAACCCACACCTTCAAATAATTGAAGTGGGCTTTCTTCCCATTCCATATCTCATATGACACCCTAGGCGCAGATTTAGTGGGTACTAAGTTCAGCATATGCACCGTGGTTTCCAGTGCATATTCTCAATAAGATAGAAGCAACTCGGCTTTACTCATCATGGAACGAACATATCTAATGAGGTTCGGGTCCTTTGCTCCGACACATTATTGTGTTATGGAGTATAGGGTGGAGTACCCTTAGAGATATCTCATTGTCTTTTAGGTACTACTGGAGCTCTTGTCCAACGTACTCCACTCCTCGATCAGATCGTAGGATGTTAATCTTTTGGTTCATTTAATTTCCAACTTTAATTTTTTACTCCTAAAATTTCTCATAGACATTGGATTTGTTCTTTATAAGGTATAAATACCCTAATCTTAGGAAATCATCCATAAAGGCAACAAACTAAGAACTATTATCTTTTGTTACTACAGGCATTGCACCACATACATCACTATAGACCAGTCCTAAGAGTTCATCAACTCGTTCATTATTCTTATTAAAGGGGTGCTTTGTAATGATCTGGATTTTCGACCCTCAACAGTCGACACTAATACATCCATGGTATTCACATGCCGAACATCCAAGTGTCAGAAAAATAGATTGTTTGTGTGAAAAAAAGAAAAGCAAAACAGAATCTCACATCGTGACGAGTAATATATAATATACAATAGAACTTTATAAAAGAAAACTGTAATATACATACCTTAATTAGAGTAACTAACCTCTCATCAGCCTGGACAGTTATAACAACATGTTCTCACAAATGCTGATAAATATAAACAACAAATGCAGCCGAAATAATATATACCATGAATATGTCATGGAGGCATCCAGCTCGTCTTCTAAATCTCCATAGCATCCATAACTAAATCTAGAATTATGCTCAGTTTGACAAGAGCATTATAAGAAAACAACGTCCATATTTGTTTGGCAAACCGGTGTGAGAAACACATATCATGTGGATTTTATTGTTACAATACCTCTTTAAAATAAAGGTATCTCGTAAGAGCACACCACATATAAACGCGAACGAGTTTTTATCTTACGATAACCAAACCATTTTATAGAAAATCTAGCGATATTATAGTAATATCTATGGTTTGAAATAAATATTAAATCATAGCCGAAATGGTTACATCAATTACATTCCAGCATATTAGGTATACAACTAGGTTCGTAAAGGCACGTATTAGAGAATGGATTCCATACAATGACAAGGCTATTGGGGTACCACTTGTCACAATACACCTCTAGAAAAATGTACCAAGGGCCAATCTATGACCCCTGCCAACAGAGGACCGGCCTACCCTTTATTGAATAGTACCGAATATGTCACCACGCCGGTTGTCGGCCAATAGCCGCACTGAATCACCGGCATACATAAATGGGTCTAAATTGATCTTGATCGGGTTACGACCATACCTTAATGGTAGTGAACCACATATCTTTATCGCATATTCCCGGTTGGTGAGGCTTAAGGCTACAATTTACCTTTTTATATAGCAATCCCACTTGGAATGCTAACACCGCCCTCAAGGCAACAATGCAATACAGCATTCATCCATACAAGTTTTTTCACAATATGAACAAACCGAAGGCACTACTTCTACTACATACTCAAGATTAGTAGCAAGTAGCCCTTGCACTTCAAAGTACTCCGTCTTCGATTCCATCATCTTCAAGATGTCTCCAATTCAAATGCTTATGCCGGTTCGAAGTGGTTTTCGAAAAATTTATCTGATCTCGGTCTCTTCGAACCAACAACGATAATTTAAAACAGGTCAAAGTTTGATATTTGGTTATTAAGCTATTAAATAGACAAACAATCCAATCACAAATTTATTTTCATATGGAAACCAAGCATGGTTAAGCACATAAGAAACCTCTAAGCCTCTTTAATTAATCTTTTCATTAAATAAAACCATTTTTCAAATATTTTTATTAAAATGCCTTTTACAAAAGATATATTCACAAATCCTCTCCACTCTTTACAATAATTGAAAAGAGTAGATATACTTATCTCATCTGTATAAGTATACTCAGAAAATATTTCACTTTTAAAACTTAAAAAACTTTTCTATATACTTATATCAATAGTATAAGTATATTCACAAAATGCTACATTTCCAATACCTAGAAAATGTACCTATATTCTTATCTAAATGGTATAAGTATATCCACAAAAACTTAAGAATGATTTAACTTCCAAAACCATACTTAATTAGGTTAAAAACAATTCTCATTTAAAATATAAGTAACAATAAAACCCAAACCACTTTTCTCTTTTTGGTCTTAAGTATGAAAAGAATACTTCCTATACCACCATAATTTAAAATGATCATTTATGGAAATCGGTTCTCGTTCTTTTTATAAAGATTCTTTTTGTATAACCCTTTTATAAAATTCCTTTATAAAACTCCATTCTATTTATAAAACTCTTTTATATTTACAAACTCCTTTTAATATCATTTATAAAACTTCTTTTATAAATCTCCAAATTTATTTATAATTCTTTTATAAAACCCCAAATTCATTTAAAAATCCGTTTTGAACACTTCTTTCATATATATATAATCCTTTTACAAATTCATTTCTATTTATAAAACTCCTTTCATAAATCTCTTAATTTATTACACTTTCAGTTTCAAAACAGAACTACATATCTTCCATAAAACGATCATTCCATATATTACTATAAATCTACAAATGTTATTTATGATTCCAAATTATAAAAATGATATCATTCCCCTTTTTATAAAATACCATTTATAAATTCATCCCTTTATTTATAAAATATCATTTATAAATCCATCCTTTACTTATAAAATATCATTTATATATCCATCCTTTATTTGTAAAATTTCATTTATAAATCCATCAGTTTAATACAATATCTTTTATAAAATGTTTCATAAATATTTATTTCAAAATATTTTTATCTTGTTTTAAAAACAAAACCACTTTATTATAAAAGAGAAATTTCTTTTTTATAAAAATAAACAACCGTCATTATATTAACATTTCTATAAAATAAATACTTCAAAAAATACTTTTAGAACATTTCCAGAAAGGCTGGAGTAAAACAGAAAAGCACAAAAACAATTTTAAAATAAAATATCATCGAAAATCCAAAAAGACATATTTAACATCATTCTTCGAATTGAAACCATTTTCAAATCCAAACATCAATTAATAGTATTTCAAAATACTATAATGAGGCCAATAGGTACTATAGTACTTAACCAATGCTATTAGTACCTTTGTCACTAAAAAGGTTCAACTTTTAATATATATCAGTGTCATACCCAATATGGCCAAACTATCAAATATTGACATTCAGCAATTTATATAAAAGCGTATAACTGAAATTAAAATCAATAATAACAAGGAAATCCAGATTCGTCTACAAAATTACCTATATTTCATTTTATATGTCATTCACTTTTCAAAGCAGAAATTTAACAAAACCAAACAAATAAATCATTCCAGCGCAAAAAGAGTAATTCATATCTACTATATATCATAAAGTATTCATTCAGAGGTGAGTTAACTCACCGAAATTCCAACGGACATGTAAGCGTTCTGGTTTGGTCTAAGATCAGATGACATTCAATTTTAGTCGAAAATCCCATTGGCTTCAAATTCGACGAAATCAGTTCTAGCTCGAATATATCACTCTTACGAGTGTAATGCAAAAGACCGTATCTCGATTGAACCTCGTATGAGGGAGATATTCAATCTATAATTTTTTTGAACTAAATTATAATAATTAATTCCTTAATTACATAGTTTAATTTAATTACCCCAAACTAAACTCTTCTTCTCCATCTTCTAATCACCATCCCCTGGACACTGATACACCGCTTCCAGGCCATACTCACACGCTTCCCCTTGACCATGCTCAATGAAATCCAACTTCGACTCCACCAATGCATTTCTCTTTTCCTTCTCTTTGTATCCCCTTACTACGTCGACCTCGACTTAACCATGACAAATGCAACCTGACACTTTCCCCCTCGACCTCGAATAGACGTGACCGCTAATACACAATCAAGCTCTACCATACTCCAACCGATGCTTCTCCTTCATGAGGGAGTCATTATAAGGATGATGGACCCCTTTGCGTAGCTCTTGCGGAGTGACCACTAGCTTAGGCATTTGGATGTTAAGGCGTGAATTTTTCATTGGAGGCTCTTCTTGAACATAATAGATCCACTCTTTGGCCTCTTTGATATATCTGCTTCGGGCTCCCTTACTACTTCCTACTGGATGTGGCCCGCTATGGATCACATCAATCCTGTTGATTTGTGGGTTTAAGCTCAGAGGGTTCTCATCTTCTAGCACATTCATAGCGTTGCCTGGGCGCTTCTGTGGAGCATTTTCTGTTCGTTGGGCTTTATGCTGGTCTTGAACAAATTCTTTTAGATGGCTTTCCCGGATCACCTTTTGGATTATTACGGTCAGAACTCTGCACTCATCAGTTTTATGGCCATTAGCTTTGTGATAAGCGCAGTAATCCCCTCCTTTTTTCTACTCTGCATTATTCTTGGCTTTGAAGAAGGTTGGAAAGTTTACTCTTTCCTTAGCTATAGCATATATGTAAGACAGTAGCTTGTTTAATGCAACTGTATTAGCAACTAGTTCTTCCCATCTAGTCCTTTTGTGGCCACGGTCCAGGCCAAACATTCCCCCTTCCTTTCTGGGGATTGTTTTCTTCTTGGCATGGTAAAGCTCATCCATTCGGATGAACTTGTCAGCTTGAAACTGGAAGTCCTATAAGTCTTTGCAGCCATTGACAAAGAGCTTCTTCCAGAAAGGGGCATTCTCAATCAAGCTAGAATGGACAGCTATGAGCTTATCACGATCATTCATATCCTTGGCCTTTAAAGCTTCAACGTTGAACCTTCTCAAGTAGTCCCCTCATGACTCTCCCTGCCTTTTCTTTATATTTGCCCAAACTGTATAATCAATAGTAGGATCCTTGCAGATACAAAATTGAGCTGAGAAATCGTAAGAAAATTTCTTCTAGGAGTAGATGGTCTTTTCTCTTATTTCCTATACCATTTGTCTACCGCTTCCTGGAGAGTAACTGGGAACAGTCGGCATATGACTACCCCAGAAGCATTATACAAATCCATGTGGCTGTCAAAAGCTATAAGATGATCATCAAGATCCATAACCCTATGATATTTCATGGACGAGATTTTGACATATGAAGGTATTACTATAGCCATAATCTCATCGGTGAAAGGTGGCACCCGCTCATTGTCATTGACGTTTTCATCCACAGTTCTTATTCCCTTAGAATTCATAGCATCTTTGATAGCCTTCTCAGCAGTGTCTTTCAGAAAGCTTCGAGATTGCCGTAATTCTTCTGATTTGGGCAGTACTCTTTAGATGTTGAACTACCAGACTATTCCAATGATTTGTCGACAACTCTTCCTCGATGATTGGCTCTTGTTTGGGCGAAGTTCTCTCTTTTTCGAGGAGGTCAAGTCCACTTTGTCTTTACATTCTTTGGAATTAGTCTTTAGATTCCTTCTAGAAGAGACCAGCTCTACTCCTTGAGTCTGTTTCGGGGTCTCTGAAGATTTTTGAGATAAGGCCATCTTCAGCAAATCCTACATTTCTTGCAATTGTTGTTCCAAGCACTTGATTTTTGTTGTGTTCTCATCTTGTTGCACCGGCGATGAAGTCCACCCTGGAATGGCCTCATCCAAGTTAAATGATGGGGCTATATTTTCCTCTAAGGTGGTAGTGTGTATTGCTTCCTCCATAATTCCACTCAAACTCTTTGACCTTATTTTTCCCATGCAAGAGAAATGAACTATAATTAGTCTGTGTAAAGTAACAAGGTCGGAGGTTCAGGCCCTTCTTCTAGTGCCAAGAAATGTTAACAAGAAATCTTGTTAACAACCCTAATGTTATTCATAAGGTGATTCAATTCAAGTGAGACTAAGTTATTGAGAAAATTAACCCCTTCGAAAACATGCCTTTCGACTAGATTGGCATAGACGAAAGGATTTAATGCGTATATTCTATCCCATGGACAAGTTGACTTTATCAAAAGGATTGATAAAGCTATCTCAATCTTTCGACCAGCTTGACTTAGTCAAAAGAGTTAATAAAGTTATTCCGGCCCTTCGACCAGGTTGGCATAGTCGAAAGGCTTCATGGAGTTAGCTTTGGGATGTAGTTTTGAGAACTACTTTTGATGAGCTTCTCCTCTAGGTGGGTCGAACGCGGCTAATCATTGATACTCTAAACACCTTTCGATCACGTCGTAAGGTATCATTCAGTACCTTCCAATCATATTGAAAGAGGTGCTTACTTCATTAGTATGACCTAATTGCTTTTGACTTCATGGTTTCGTTACTCTTACTATGGATACCCTTTGAAAGGGTCACTGGTATGTTTTGGGGTTGATCCCCTTCGAATGAGTGTCACTATAATTGTTAGCTAATTATAAACTATGTTTCCTTTCGAAAATATCCTTTTCGATCAGGTCGAGAGGGGTTTTTCCCTTTCAGAACAGCTCTAGCTTATTATTGCTTACAATCCACTTAGTTTTCCTTATATAAGATCGATCTAGGAATATCCAAGTATCGTGAACTAAACATGGTCGACACCCCATCATCTCTTTAGCTTTTAGTGTTAAGTACTGGTTCCGATGATGATGTGCATCGATTAGAAACGCCCAAGCCGGTCTTATACATAGCATGGATAAAAAGAAATCATGAGAAAAGGTTAGAATCATGTGCAACTGATCAATAGTCTAACTAATAATCTAAATGATCTTCCTCGTCGCCAATATCCTTAATGACATGCCATTTCCCCTTTTTATTCGAAAACCAAAACGAGTTACAAGATATTGAGCTTTTTCCATAATTTGATTTAGGGTTTCTTGAGTATACAATTGTAACTAAGAAAGTAGAGTAAAGAAATTGAATTCTGGATTCCAGAATTCGGTCCCCAAAACTAGACCCCTTGGGTTTTATTTATAGATGCAGGTCGGACCCCTTTCGCGCCTTTGCTTCCTACTAGGTTGGAAGGACCCCTTTATATATGTTGTTTCAAGCCTTTCGACTTGGTCGTAAGGCCATGACCCTTTCAATGTTGTCGGACGGTGTCCTCTTGTGCTTCTGGGTTTACTCTTCCACCTCCTTTGTCTTTTCCTAGACCTTTCGACCGAGTCGAAAGAGGCCTTTAGCATCCTTTCACCTTCTTTGACTTCTGAGCACTGCTTTCTTTACAGTACCTTTCGACATTGTTGAAAGGTCTTTGTAATGCTTCTCCTCCTTCTTCATTGTTATTGAAAGTAAGTTTGAAGCTTTCGACACTATCGATAGGTCGATTATATTGGTTTTGAAGATATTCAAGTGTGAATGGTTTCAATGAGGTTGTGTAGCCTTTGAAAGCATGCTTTAGGACTGGGGCAAAATCTTCCCTTAAAATTATGGGCCTCGACCGGTTCGAAAGGCTTGTATATGATTTCGAAAAGGTTGTGTTAGTGGCAAAACCTTTGACTTCAAAAGGTTTGTCATGTAAGTATTAGAACATCATCTATTGCCTTCGAAAGGGGTTCCGAAGCTATCCTTTTTTGTTTATCTGTGTCGAAAGCTTGAAAGAAGCGGAGGGGTATATTTGTTTCCATCCGGGTCGAAAGCCTTTGCACTGTATGAGTGGTTGGTGCTTTTGACCTCTTTGATGCCTGCTTAATGCCTTCGAAATATCCTTTTACAACCTTTATGAAGTCTAGATCCGCTTCTTCATCGAAACCTCAATCTTACTAACCTTCTTTCATACTTCTGCTTTTAAGTAGATTTTATGGCTAACACATGTACATTTATCTTACTTACAAATGCCATCAAACCACATAACTTGCATTTTCTAATGGCTAAAGCATATAATTTATTAAAGCTTGTACGATATACATATGTCATCGTACACAATATCAAACCCGATCACTTACTCGATTTCAAAAATTTCACTTCTGAACTAGTATCGCTCACTCAACTTTCCTAATGCGGACTTCGATTAGGCTCCTTGATTATAAACCTCCATTCTCCTTACATAGCCATATACTATGATAGAAAATTTCAGGATCATATCAAAAATTCACATCAAATGTTCACCATCAAGAATCAAGTGAAAAATCCTAACTCGGATCGTGTAAACCATCTCGAAATCATGTACTCAAATCTGGATCAAGAACAGTTATGCAAATAAAATGATCTACGTACAATTTATGTACTTATTCCATTTGGTTTCTTAACTACACCAATTTGTTTTAATTCACACTTATTTATATCTATAGTATTTCATTTAATACTAAAATTACTTATGAATAATTTCATAAAACCATTATTTAAGTTTATAAATATCTTATAAAAAACAACTTATGTTTATCAACAATTTAAAACTTAAGTTCATATTCGTATAATAGTCTTCTATGTCCTAAGAGTATATATACAAAATCAAATTTTATTCTTAAGTAGGATGTTCAACAAATTTTAAATTTGTTTTAACTTACTATCTTCTCAAATTTATTAGTTACAAACACTTATTTTCTTATATTTTCAAAAAAACACTTAAATTCAATTTATGTATCAATTCGGAAGTTTTCGACTAACCAAAATCGCCGAATATTCCATTTCATTTCAAGAAATGAAAATTACCAAACAACGTATCATAATGTGATGCACAAACCGAATAACCCTAATACATAGGATACATGCGTCCATTTAATAACTTAACCGAAACTTTAGAATTAACACCCGGGTTTTATTTCAAATCATTATGAAATAATAATACATACTTATAACTTTAATATATCAAATTATACTTATAGATTTTAAAACAAATTTGTTTTACCAAAACAACTCTGAAGAAAAACTGCTATGGTAGTAATACATCACATAAAAACTTGAATATGAATACCGATGGTGCTGCAATCATCACCAGAATTATTTTCCAATGATAGAAGTAAGTTCAATGCTTTCTATTTCTTTTAGAATCCTTTAAAAACAATTCTATTCATAAATACTTCCAAATATTACTATTAGTATTTTATCCAAAACTTTGAAGAACATTTTCAAAAACATCGGGATTTAAGTTCTCAAATTCTCAATTTAAATCTTTTTTATTTATAAACCATATTTATAAACCATACTTATATAATTTTACTTTCTTATAAAAACATTTCATATATGTATATATTTTGTTAAGTTTAAAATGAAAAACTTTTATTATAATTAAATTCTAAACCAACATTGTCACCAAACGCCTCATAATCAAATTGTGAAACTTAATTCACCGGGTGTTCATTTCAATGTACCCACAATTACTACCTACCCAACCCATATAGTGAAATGATAAAACTACTCATAAATTGGGTGAGCACAACTAATCAAACAATAAATGGTAATATTTGAATATTATCATTTCCTAACAAACGAACACATCA
This sequence comes from Allium fistulosum, assembly GCA_030737815.1. Classification (NCBI taxonomy): domain Eukaryota; kingdom Viridiplantae; phylum Streptophyta; class Magnoliopsida; order Asparagales; family Amaryllidaceae; genus Allium; species Allium fistulosum. The sequence goes on along the minus strand of CM060904.1, from coordinate 1,181,441,027 downwards.
TAAATAACTATATCAATTTTTTGAAAAATATTCTTTTATATATGAAATATAATCTAGGTAAAATTATTTCATTTACCAATTTTCTAAACAATACTGTGTCAGTTTGTCTTGTTCAAGTATTTAGAAACACCTATCTATAATGGTTTCGATTTTTGATCCTTAGAAGTCGACACTAATACATCTATGGTATTCACATGCCGGAGATCCAAATGCCGGAAAGACAGATTGTTGGGGTGAAAGAAATAACAAACAGAATAGATACTCACATCGTGATGAGCAATATATAATATACAACAGATCTTTATAAAAGTAAACTGTAATATACACACATCAATCAGAGTAACTAACCTTTCATCAACATGGATAGTTATAACAACATGTTCTCCCAAATGCTGATAAATATACATAACAAATGCAGTGGAAATAAAATATATGTGAATACATCTTGGATGCATCCATCTCATCTCTTGAAGCTCCACAACATTCATAACTAAATCTGGAAATATGCTCGGTTTGACCCGAGCGTTATGAGAAAATAACGTCTGGATTAGTCTATTAAACCAGTGTGAGAAACATACATCATATGAATTTTATTATTATGAAACCCTTTTAAAATAAAGGTATCTCTTAAGACCATGCCGTTCATAAACATGGATGGGTTTTTACCTTACGATAATCAAACTATTTTATAAGAATCTTGTGGTATTATAATAATTTCTTGGGTTTAAAATAAATATCATAGCCGAAATGGTTATATTAATTACATTCCAACATATTAGGTATACAACTAAGTCTGTAGATACATGTATTGGAGAATGGATTTCATATAATAACAAGGCTATTGGGATACCGCCTGTCACAGTACACCTCTAGAAAAATATACCAAGGGCCAACCTATGACCCCCCGGCCAACACAGGACCGACCTACCCGTACAGGATAGTACCGAATATGTCACTACCTCGGTTGCTGACCAACAACCGCACAAAATAACTAGCATACATAAATGGGTCAATATCAATCAAGTTCGGGTGATGACCACATCCTAGTGGTAGTGAGCAACAAAGCCCTACTGCATATCCCATGTTTTAGTCATTCCCGGTTGGTGAGGCTCGAGGATATGATTTGCCTTTTAAATAGCAATCCCACATGGAATGCTAACACTTCCCTCCAAGCAACAATGCAATGCCAGCATTCATCCATACAAGTTGTTAAGGATTTGAATAAACCGAAGGCGCTACTTCTACTTTATCCTCAGGATCAGCAGTATATAGCCCTTGCACTTCAAAGAACTCTGACTTCGATTCCATCATCTTTAGGATGTCTCTAATTCAAACTCTTATGCCGGTTTGAAGTGGCTTTCAAATAATATATTTGATCCCGGTCTTTCCGAACCGACAACAATAATTTAAAAACTGGTCAAGATTTGATAATCAATTATTTAGCTATCAAATGGACAAACAATCCATTCAAAGATTTATTGTCATATGGAAACCAAGCATGGTTAAGCACATATGCAACCACTAAGCTGCTCTAACTAATCCTTTCTTTAATTGAAACCACTTTTCAAATATTCATTTTAAAGTACCTTTTACAAAAGATATATTTACAAACCCTCCCAACTCTTTTCAAAAATTGAAAAACATTGTTATACTTATCTCAACTGTATATGTATACTCACAAAAAATTTCACTTTCAAAACTTAGGAAACATTTCCATATATTTATATCAACAATATAATTATATTCACAATACACTGCATTTCCAACACTTAGAAAATGTACCCATATTCTTCTCTTAACGGCACAAGTTTTTCCACAAAACCTTAAGAAAGATTTCGCTTTCAAAATCATACTTAATTGGGTTAAAAAAATGTCATTCAAAATATAAGTAACATTAAAACCCAGACTACTTTTCTCTTTTTGGTGTTAAGTATTAAAAGATTGCTTTTCATACCACCATAAGTCAAAATGATCATTTATGAAAATTGGGTCTTATTAATTTTATAAAAATTCTTTTTATCTAACCCTTTTATAAAATTCCTTTATAAAAATCCTTTCTATTTATAAAACTCTTTTATATTTACAAACTCTTTTTATAAAATATCATTTGTAAAACTCCTTTTATAAATCTCCAAATTTGTTTATAACTCTTTTATAAAACTCCAAATTCATTTATAAAATCCTTTTAAAACATTTCTTTCATATTTATAAAATCCTTTTACATATTCATTTCTATTTATAAAACTCCTGTTATAAATCTCTGAATTTATCACACTTTCAGTTTCAAATTAGAACTAAATACCTTCCATAAAACGATCATTCCACATATTACTATAAATCCATAAATGGATTTATTATTTCAGGTTATAAAAATGATATCATTTCCCTTTTTATAAAATACCATTTATAAATCCATCCATTTGTTTATAAAATATCATTCATAAATTCATTCCTTTATTTAGAAATTATCATTTATAAATCCATCCTTTATTTATAAATTATCATTTATAAATCCGTCCTCTTTATACAATATCTTATATAAAACATTTCATAAATATTTATTCCAAAATATTTCTATATTCTTTTAAAAACAAAATCACTTTATTACAAAAGATAAATTCCTTTTTATTTAAAATAAATATTTGTCATTATATTAATTTTTCTGTAAAATAAATACTTCAAAAAAGTATTTTTGAAACATTTCCAGAAAGGTTAGAGTAAAATAGAAAAGTACAAAAACTATTTGAAAATAAAATATCACAGAGAATTCAAAAATAAAATCATTCTTCAAATCAAAACCATTTTCAAATCCAAACAACAACTAATAGTATTTCAAAATTCTATAACGAGACCAATAGCTATATAGCACTTAATCAATGCTATTACTACCTTTATCACTAAAAAGATTCACTTTTAACATATATCAATGTCACATCTAGTACAGCCATACCATCAAATTTTGACATTCAACCATTTATATAATAGTTATATAACTAAAATTAAAATTAATAATAATGAGGAAATCCAGATTCCTCTACAAAATTCTATGTATTTCGTTTTATATGTCAGTCATTTTTCAAAGTATAAATTCAACCAAACCAGACCAATAAATCATTCCAGTGCAAAAACAGTAATTCATATCTACTATATATCGTATAATATTAATTCAGAGGTGAGTTAAGTCATTGAAATTCCAGTGGATGCTTAAGCGTTCCCGTTTGATCAAAAATTGAACGACGTTCGATTTTAACCTAAAATTCCACTAGCTTCAAACTTGATGAAATCTGTTCCAACATGAGGATATCACTCCTACGAGCGCAACGCAAAAGACCGCATCTCGATTGGACCTCATATAAGTGAGATATTCAATTTATAAGTTTTTAAACTAAATTATAAAATGTTAACATGGAAATTTGTCAACACCCTAAAGCAAAGTTTAAGATGTGAGTGATCCCTTCGAAACCACCTTTCAATCAGATAGAGATAGTTAAAACCTTTCAATTCCCTTAAGTCTACCTTTCAAAAAGGTTTCGGTAGTTGAAACTCCTTTTTATATGACCTTTCGACATGGTCGAAACACCGAATCCCTTTTAATAATACCTTTCAAAGTGATTGAATTGGCTAAGTATCATATCAGAACCTCCTTTCGTAGTGGTTGAAGTGACTCGAGGTTTGGTCCTAATGATCTAAGAATATTGGATAAATTAAAAGGTTTCGACTTCCTCGAAAGGTAGCCTTTCGATCATGTTGAATACAAGCAGATCAAAATCAAAACCGCATAGAAGCATTAGATTGACCAACATATCCAAAAGTTTCATAAACTTGCTTTGATTTTCTTTTCCTTTATTACTAGCAGCTTAAGTGATACAAAGAAGTCGAATACCCGATCTAATTTTAGAATTAAGGTTTACAAATTCAAGAAAGTACAAGTATGAAGTGAATGAAATCGAGTCCCCCAAACTAGACCCCTAGGGTCTTATTTATAGGCGCGGGTTGGCACCTTTCGAATCGGTCCTCTCGACTTGGTCGAAAGGCGGCCTTGGAGACCTTTCATCACTGTTAACATAGGGTGTCCTTCTAATTTGCTTTTAAAGTAAACTTAAGTGCTTTTCAGCTGGTCGAAAGGTGTAGATGCGCTCTTCACTTTGTTATTGATGTGCTGTTGTAAGTAGGAATGGAGATGGGCTTTCGACTTTGTCGATAGGCGAATCTTTGAGGCTTTGAAGGAGTTGAGATGTAGAAGGTTTAAAGGCGGAAGGCAGCTTTCGAAGGCATACTTGTTGATTGATGCGAAATCCCACCCTTTTGTGTATGACAACACCATATTTATCTTAGGTAAGTTTTCTTTTATGACCGTGAATGGTCTCAACTGGTTTGAAAGGCTAATTTATGCTTTCGAATGGGTCGTTTTAGCAAAATGTTTTCTTGTGGACTGAATGAAGGTGAGACCCATTGTTTCGAAAGGTTTGGCGCACATGTGAAAGCTTCTAATCTGTTACCTTCAAAAGGTGTTCCTCAACTCATTCAAAACATCCTCATGCTTGCGGAAGCAACTATTTCGGAAGGAAGAAATTGAAGCGAAAGAGTGCTCTTGTCTCATTTTGACCTAATTCAAAAGCTCATAGGACATTCAACTTTTGCAGACGTGTCCCTTCGACTCCTTTGAAAGGTCTTGCTTTCATTATCATTCCTCATGGATCCTTCTTTTATATTCTTCATGGTTTCGACAAGGTTGAAGTGAAGACTGATGGTAACACTTGCCCCCTCCCTTGCAAAGGGATTTTTTTGACTTTCCAAGTAACTGCTTCGATACCCTTCTTTTATTTTAGCATAGAGATTTCCCGCCTTTTATTCTTATATGAATCTTGGCCGTCCATTTAAATTTGATAGTACGATCTGTCCTTTGTGCTGACTTTTCTTATAAATCACGCTTCCTTCTTCTCCCCTTTCATTTACCCGCAATTAAAAACTTACAGCAAGAATCAAAAATTTCAATTTCTTTTTAGATTCCTATTTTCATTAAACACAAGTTTGGATTCAAGGTACGTGTCTATTGTTTAATCATTCAGACTGATTTATCATGTTTAATTCTAATCTTAAATTCTTTGGGCTCATATTTGTATTTCTATTCTAATTTTTGATGATGATTCGAGTTTTTCATTTGTATGAAATTATCCTTAGGTTCATTTAGATGCTTATTTTGTTTTGATTTTATGATGTTGATTTTGAGTTAGAATTCGAATTCATCATATTTAGGGGCCATTTGTAATTGCTATGTACAAACCCAAGCTCGAACTCTATTGCACTCAATTCAAACTTTTTTTATGGTTCGAGCTTGAATTTGGGTTTTTGCTGTTGTCGAATGTAAATTCACGCTCAAATCAATTTAATTGTTAACCTCTAAAAGCATGGGTTAAAAACTGAATTGGTGAGAAAACACTTTTCCAGTGGCTTCAAAGAGAAGGCTTAGTCGTTCAAATTAAAACCCACTATTGTAATTTTATTTTTCAACCTTTCGAAGGGGTTGAGTCGACTAACTCTGCCCTACGTTTTCAACCTCTTTCGAAGGGGTCGAAAGGAAGTTAAGCATTTACCATTAAGTGAACCCTTTTGAAGGGGTTGACATGGTTGACAAAAGATGGACTTTTTCGAAAGCAGAAATATGTTTCGATGCATTTTAACACCTTACGAAGAAGTCATCTTAAAGGGGTTCAATTAAATGGCTACAAAACATATACTCCACTTTTTTTTATTTCTTAAAGGATTTAAAAATTAATGTATCTAATAGTAGATTTAATTTGTCATTGGATTTTGTTCTGAGTAAGTCATGCTCAATTTTGATTTACTCTAGAAAATGCTAAAAGTTATAAATTTATACTTCCTATTATCAAATACATTGGGAATAGTTTATTTTGTTTAAGTTGAAAACCATATCAAGCCTTTCGACTTGATCGAAACCTCCCAAACTGAAGTAGGTTTAGTTGTTTGTATGCGTTCAAAACCTTACCCCCCCCCCCCTTCAACTTACTCGAAACCCTTTGTAGTTACATGGAGTATTACTATCATTCTTATAAAAACTATCAAAATGTTCCAAAGCCTTTTCATTTGTATTAAAATCACTTGGAACTTATGGCTTTGGAATCAGGCATTCCTTCACTAAACGCTGAAGTTCTCAACTATTTAGTTCGCCTGGTCAAACTTAGCAATTTGAATAGCTAGATTTCAGAGTTAGTCCCCCTAAGAAACTAATCTTAGAGGACGTAAATAAATTCAGAGACTGGGAGTCACAGTTCTTTTTCCTCAAATATTTTCTAAACATCGGTGGAGTCTTCTCTTCTCCCCGTAAGTTGATCATAATCTTCATCTTTATTCAATTACTTTCTTTTGTTGAATTACGTTTTCTTATTAGGCCCTGCTCCCAAAGAACTTAACGATGAGGGAAAAAGAATCGTGATACAATTGACCGTTGCTTCAGGTAGTGCTGAGAATAGGCTTACTTTATTAATGCCAAGCAATCTCCAAAAACATTCCCTCCTACCCACAGGTCAGAGAATTGTTGGACAACCCCCTCTTGTCCAACATACATCTTGAAGAAAATGTCTCTTATCTTTGGGTGATCCGAAGAATTTTTCTCCTATGTCTCCAACTTGCTCAACTCATCCTGGTAAGATTAAGCACAATACTTGCAATTTATTGTTGTGTTACTCCCTAGATTGCTTTACTAATTTATACTTTTTGAATTTTTAGCAACTGCTCCTTTGGTCGAATTTTCTACTAAAGATCCACTCCCTCTAATTTTTGAATTCAGTGCTTCAGTTCTGACCCAAGCAATTGCTAGGTCATGGATAATTGCTAAAAGGAATTCAAGAGAGAAGGCTGCAGCGGGTCCTTCCCTTAAGAAAGCTAAAATTTTTGATGTCCAGTCTTCTCCGCCTCTAAAAGAGAGAGGATCTACTGATATAGACAAAGCTCCAACGGGTTCCTCTCTTGATGCTGTTATTGATCCACCCTGAGCAGCTTCTTCCAAAGATGATTTCATGTCTCGTATCATTGTGTTTGACTCTCCTAGCATTATTGAACAAATGAAAAAGGATTTAGGAACTTCAACTCCTTCTTAAGAGTTGAATCCTTCTAAACCCACTTCACCGGTGTCTTCCAGTGATTTTGGAAAAATGGTAGTCCATCCTGAATTTTTCATCCTTTACATCCGTTCATCCACCTTATTCTATTCCTGACCCAATAAGTCATTGTCGATCTTTAATTGAGCAATAACTTCTGGTACATTTCATATTATCTAACCTTCTTATTACTATTTCTTACTGAATTTTGACCCATGTTGTACTTTTTCTTTCCGATTTCTAAAAGCTAGTATTCTCTTCAAGAAAGTGCTTCGAAACCTTCTGCTAAGATGTCCAAGCTTCAAAAGGAAATCTTAACTTTGAATAGCCAGATTACCTCCCTTTCTGCTACCAAAGATAATGAAGTAAATGAATGAGAAAGGTTGGGAGGCCTCTCTTTCTCAAGCGGAATCTACTATCTCCAAGGAGAGGAAATCAAGACAACTCTTAGCCGATGAAAATTTAGCTTTAATAATGGCTTTAAAAGAGTCTGAGGAAAAGAAGGCTTGGATGGTTGCTAAATAATCTTCTCTTTAGAAGGAGCTAGGGAAAAAGAAAAATTCTTTGTCAATGGTCATTAATACTATTTCGGAACTCAAGAAAAAGGTGTCACAATTTCTGAGCACCTCCTTCAATGACATTATGGTGAATTCTTACGAGGATGCTCTTATGCTTGCTTATACCAACAACATCAAAAAATGTATAGACTTAAGCTTTCCTTCACTCAATCTTGCTCTAGTCAAAAGATTTTATAGGTAAAATGAATGAAATGGAGCAAGGAATCAAAGTCCCCAAGAGAGAAGAAATCAATGCCGCCAATTTCTCATCTTTTAAAGTCCCTTCAATAGAAGGATATTCTCCAATGAAGAAGAAGATGATGAAGTCACCGCAGAGGAAGGTAGGAATGATGACGATAATGATGACAATAATGATGATGATAACCTTGACAATGGAGATAGAGGTCAAGGTTCAGGTGGCAACGGAGGTGGTTATGCCCATGCTCATGAAAAGGATGGCGATGATTTCCCTAGAGCTTTAAAAAGGTTAACCCTGGTCCTAGTGATCATGAAACAAGTCCCACTGAACTTCCCGAGCCATCTGATCTTCACGAAGAGGCTGCCAACATTAATGTTGAAGAACGAGGGAGAAAAATCAGGCCCCACAAACTTCAGTTCTTGTTTCTCAGGTATGGAATTCCTTGTCCAAATGGCCTTCACTTCCAAGATATAAATAGTTGACATCTTTTTATGTTAGATAAAGAAGAAATATATACAACTTTATAAAACAAAGCTTGAAAGAAAACAAGTAGAAATAAATAGCTTGTATAGAGAATTAGATAAGTAATTAAAAGAACACAATGCACTCTCTAATAAGTATCATAAGCTTAATAAAAGTGCGCGTTGTTAGCATCCTTTAAAGACCAAGAAGCTACCCCTTGACTGAAGAGGTCACGCATTCAATATGATAAACTTTTGGAAGAGAATTGAGAATTAATTACACTCTTTTGGATGTTGGTTGAAGAAAGGGACATCCTAGTAGACTTCTTATACAAAGCCTATTGCAGACACCCGACCGTAGATTTTTCATACTTGGTTGATTTTAATGGGGGTCTACTTAGGCATCTGCATAGGAGATATTTAAATGAATTTGGATTATATCCACATCTAGGGGCTTGCTGGAATTTACGGCGAGTCAAATCAACCCCTCATGAGTTGGCTCTAGAAAAACTCAAATATTATAAGGATAAATTTAATTCTGAGTTATTCAAAAAGTCAATTTTGTACGATTTGGATAAACATTTGTAATAATGTAATAACTTTGATTTGTAAATTTTCTATAATACTTTCTATTTATACTTAGTCATGTGTTATTACGTAATCACAAAATAAACGTATCTCTGCTAACCTTGTTTCCATAGATTATTTAAGCAAATATGTCAAATTAAGAAGAGATTATTTAGAAAAGGCTTCACTCTTGAAATCCTCAAAATTGGCAAGATACTGCTTTCTTAGAGATCTGCAGAGACTTTATATGGAACATCCCGCTGTTAACCCAAAAAATGGATCAACATCCTAGTTTGAGTTTGAAAGCACCAGCCCTGTCCTGAGAAAGCAATATCATAGATCACAGATATAGAAAAAAAATAGTAAAAGAAAGAAGAGAGAGAATTTTTATAGTTAATGAATCCAACATCCACTTTATTTTTTTACTATAGACTGATTACTGTTACAAGAAGTGTTTGATTACAAGGCTTTGGCTATCCTTAGGTAGATTGAATCCCCAGAGTTGGAATCCACTAGAGAATCACAGTGAATCCCTTTGGAGATTGTTGTGAGGAGGTAGAGAGTGAATAATGTTTCCAGCAGAGCTTCAGCAACCTGTTCAGAGATGATTCAATTTATGTTGCAGATATGATAGTATTTATAAGGATCAGAGAGCTTCTAGGCCAGGCCACTTTGTCAACTGCTTGCATGGAGGTACAAAACGACCTAGGAAGGTTTAGCTCGCGATCTGAGCCAAAACCATGGGTCGCTAGTCTATGGATCGCTAGCGACCCATAGACTTGGCTCATATGCGAGCTAATGACTTGGCTCCTTAGCCATTGCATTGCTTAGTTAGCTCATTGAAGACTTGTGGAGAAGCATGGGTCACTAGCGATCCATTGTGTGTGGATCACTAGCGATCCATACACTTAGCATTTTTTCAGCATCCTTCTTCCTTCCTTCTCTTCTTCCTTGCATCACAGCGAACCTCCATTTTGTATGGATCGCTAGAGATCCATAAGGTATGGGTTGCTGGTGATCCAAGCACTTAGGATTTTTTTTCGAGTTTGGGATGTTTCCATGGTCTTGTGTCATCGTTGTTTGCGTAATCTCGTTGCACGTTGTTCCGTTTTGATGACAATTTACTAGCAGTTTGCGCTCAGCTGCTGATTGGGCTGAAAGAATGATGGTCCCTTGGTTTAGTTGATCTCAGTGGTTTCCTTAGTAATATAGCTCGGCTCTCGTTAACTCCTTTCCTTATCCTTTTTGGTTAAATTCTAAACCATTCTGATGTCCTAAGATTGTTCTGTTTCCTGTTGGATCCTGCTAGGTTAGAAACTCGGATAATATTTACCCCTCAGAGCATATCTTCGTTGCAAACAAGGCGTGCTCTGGAAGTTTATCGCTTTCAACATCTGTTCATCAAATTCCATTAGAGTTTTACGGATACATGGCAGGTTATGTCGTTGATCACCTAGCTTTGGTCCTGAATGCTGTCGCTTGCCGTAACAGATCAAATTTCTCTCCATAGCTTCTCAATATGCTTTGAAATGATTGGTAGATGTTGGAGTTCAAGTTGGAGAAAAATTTGTCTTCAATTTCATGGGTCACTAGCGATCCATGTGGGATGGGTCGCTAGTGACCTAACTGCTTGAAGAAATTTATACTTTGTAAAGATGGGTCGCTAGCGATCCATGATGGATCGCGTGCAACCCAACTACTTAGCAAAATTCTTTATTTCGCTCCTTTGTTTGCCTATATACGTGACTTGAGCCGACCCTTCCACTCATTCAAATCGACCTAACTACCAACTCGAGCCGATCCTCCTTAATCTCTTCGTGCGATTCAAGCACTTGTGTGATCCAATTCCTATTTCTACCAGCGATCCGATTCTCTTGCTCAGCAAAGCCCTAGCCGATCTATCTCCTGGTTCAAAACCCTAGCTTGCCTTTGAATCATCCCGACCCACCATTAGCTTGCCGCCGACCTACCATTAGCTTGCCGCCGACCTGATTGCTTAGTTACTGGCTTGCCTTTGGGACTGCTGATCCAAGTTTTTTGACCAATTTCATGCTCAAAGCTTAATCCAAGGTGGGTTTGCTAATTAGTTCACTAATTACAGTGTTTGTGTAATGGTTTGATGATGAGTTTGCATTTGCAACGTTGGTCGCGAGAAGTTTGAGTTGATTGCGGGTTAATGGAGGAAGATAGTAAATCGAGTCTTGAGTTTTCTCCCGGAACGACGTTCGGGCTTTGGCCCAATGCTTGTCACGTTTTGCTATCTTCGTCCATTAGACCAGAATTGACTTGTGCCCAGTTTTGTAGCTATTACTGCACATCTCACCACTAACCGATCCTAATTCTTCCAAAGAATTCAGACTTATCTTGCTTGCTTGTTGCACGCTCGGTGTCCCGGTAGTCAGAAGAGTTTTCCAAGTCGCTTCGAACGACGGATCTGTTATCGATCATTGATCGATAATAGGAAAGTGTACAGGAAGTAGAAACAAAAACAAAAATAAATTGATGCGGGAAGTTCTTTTCTTCTTCAACTATGAGCGAACTATCTACACGATGTTTGACGACGAATTTTCTATCGAGTTAGAAAACCGCCGAAAAATTTATAATAAAGATAACTACAAGCGCACACCGTACAATTTTAGTACATGGCGAGTACGAGTCGATCTGCAGGGAATTTTCTAAGATTTTAAATTTTTTTAATCAATCAAATTAGACCAAAATGGAGAGAAGATTGTTAACAACAAATTGTAAAAAAATAAAGCTAAAACTAGAATGAAAATGAGATTAAAAACTATGAGATTAGAAAATAATTTAGAGGCAAATCCACTCTCATATTTTTGTAAATTAACAAACAAATAATTTATGATCTCTATTTTTGATCTTAAGTGAAATAATTGTTATATTTATCATAAGTATGGTTTATTTATGGTATTAATTAAAATAACTTAAACCATCAAACTATAATACAACAACTAACCCGCTTATCAACTCTCATGAAAATGAAGTCAAAGCAAAATCTATTTTAAGTATGATTTATTTACTATTGTAATTAGTAATATAGATCATCAAATTTTGTTTTTACTTTTAATTTCAAAATAAAAAACCAATTAGCAAATGATGATGTAATTTGTGTTTATGTTGAATAAGAATAGCTCATTTGCAAATGCAACATAAGCCATCAAACCCATTTGTATAAACTTACATCAAAATCCACTTTCATGAAGCACAAATAAAAGAGACCATAAATCATAGAAATGTTGAATTTACATAAAGTTAGAGAGCTTCATTACCCCTAAATCAAAGGGATTTAGCTACTCATTTGTGTTATCAAATCAGCACTTGTAAATTTCTACATTAAAAAGCAAAGAAATAGAAACTAAACAAAGGAAGAAAAAGAAATTAACTACTAACTACTTGTATAAAAAATAAAGCTACACTACTTGCATGAATGCAAATCTAAGCTATAAACATGAAATGAAAGAAATCATAGAAATAAACATTAACATAAAAGTAAATAAATGCATGTAGAAAAGAAAAAAGAAAGAGGCTAGGAAGCCATTTTTATTTCATGAACTTTGACATTACAAGTTGTTTTTTTAATTTCCTAACTAAAAATGAGAGTAAGAAGATATTTTCATGTACATAAGAGGGCTATTTATACATGCATAAAACCCTAATTCAATTTTTAGGGTGCTTCCCAAAATGCCCTTTAGGAAGTGTGGCCTCGAAGTAACCATTAGCCTCTAATTAATCCACCATTAAATATGCATGAAGCTTTAACCTCCACTTAGTTGTCCATTAGCTTCTAATTGTAGATTTAGGTAAGTGGGTGGGATCCTCCATGATCATGTATTTGAATTATTTCCATCTTCCTTTCTTTGTATTCTCTTGTGCATGCATATATCTTCATGAAACCCTCTTCCATATGGATCCAAATTCCTATAAAAATCGTAAAAGAAATGTCCAAGTAAAAATTCTTAAGTTGACACATGCCAAAAAATGACCATTTTGCCCCTATTTGAAGATGAATATATGATGATTTGAAAATAATTGAATTCTGATTTAAACATGTTAAATACCCAAATATGACATTTATTTAAATAAAAATAGATAGAATATGGATGTATATATATGCACATTTATGTGCACATCAAATACCCCCACACTTATCTTTTTATTCGTCCTCGAATAAAGGAAAACTAAGATAAATCTGTTTTTATAGGGAGCACGATTGCATTGAGCGTATGCAACAAGCCGTTGAACGTCTGGGTGTCCCCAGAAGGACGAGTGTCGTCTCGCGAGGGTTTTCAGCGGATACTACCCACAAATCAAAATGCAAAGTGAAAATATTTACAAAATGCAAGATTTATTTACAATAGGATGAATGCAAGTTTTTGAAAGTATTTACAATTGAAAGATTCACTTTCAAATTGACACTAATAAGTTAAATATAAGTTCTAGTCATTGTCAAGAAATTTTAAGTCCTTTTACTAGTAAAAATTTCCAATAAAAATTAAGTTGATAACAGATAGACTATAGTTTGGCTAGTTGTTTCGGTTGATAACACAATGTAATTATGAAATGGATCTTAGTTGATTATCAAAGTTTGTCAAAGTGGTATTTCCATTTCTTTTGAATAACAAATTAAATCAAACAAGTAAAAATAGTGCTTGGATTCTAATTGCTTTCTCTCTCTTATTTGAAAATTTTATTGATATTAACAATATTTACATATGCTTAACTCAGGTAAACTGAGGCCAGATATATTACCCGTGCACTAGCTTGCGGACTTATGTGAGGGGAATACAGAGCATGGCGGGTGAACACACAAGTGTGGACACTTATCGACTATAGGCGTTATTAAAAAGAATTTTTATATACATACACCTAACACAGATAAACCGGGGCCAAATACACCGATCGTGCACTTCCTTTCGGGCTTACATGAGAAGGGTACAGAGCATGGCGAGTGAACACATGACTCTAGGTGTTAATAGAAAATATATACATGTATACAAATGCTTTTTTACAAGCTTTTTTTTAGTTTGTTTTTTTTGTTGTTTTTTTTGAAGAGAGAGTTTTGCACTATCATCTTAGTACCACTTAACTTAAAAATTTAAAATATTATCGCCTTTATTTTAAATCAACTACTTTTTTTTAACAAAGATTTTCAATTAGGATATACTTCATAATTAACACATATGAACCTTCCTATATACTAGTTAAACCATTGTTATATGTAATAAAACCTCTTTTTTTTGTTAAGACAAATAAATTTTCAAACATTTCAATTTATTAACCAAAACTTATACTTATCCTATAGCGTTTCTTCAAAATTAAATCAAAATGTTAAAAGAAAAAAAGTAAATGTTTTTGAGATTTAGAACTTTTGAGATATTTTTTTGAAAATTTTGAGTTTAAAGGAAATTGAAAATTCAAAAATGCCATGAAACTAAAAAATGTAAATGTGACTCCCCCCACACTTAATTTTGACTATGTCCCCACAATCAATGCACGATATAATGAGTGTAACGGGGAAAAATATGTACATATTTAAAAAAGATGGTTAACATTCTTACTAGACGTAGTTTGGCTCATGAAGGATAATGAGCTCCTCCTCTTGGTTATTTGGCAATTCCAAGAAAGGTTTCAAATGATGACCGTTGACTTTGAAAATCGATACATCCCTGGGGTTTTCTATTTCTACGGCACCATGTGGAAAAACTATTTATACTACAAATGGTCCGGTCCATCTTGATTTAAGTTTCCTAAGGAATAAATGAAGTCTTGAGTCATATAAAAGAACTTTTTGGTTAGGCGAAAATGTTTTTCTTAGGATTGACTTGTCATGAAAAACTTTTGTTTTTTCTTTGTAAATTTTCTCGTTTTCATATGCGTCGTTTCTAAGTTCTTCTAGTTCGTTGAGTTTTAGTTTTCGGTTTTCGCCAGCTTTATCGAGATCAAAGTTTAAGTTCTTTATTGCCCACAATGCTTTATGTTCGATTTCAACCGGTAAATGGCAAACTTTCCCATAAACCGAACGAAATGGAGACATCCCAAGGTTAGTTTTAAAAGCAGTACGGTAAGCCCAAAGCTCGTCGGTCAATTTCTGAGACCAATCTTTTCGATTTTTGTTGATAGTTTTCTCCAAAATTTGTTTTATTTGAAGATTTGAAACTTCAACGTGCCCACAAGTTTGAGGATGATATGGAGTGGATAACTTATGGGTTATCGAGTATTTCTTCATTAATGTTTCAAAAGATCGATTGCAAAAATGGGTTCCGTTATCACTGATTATTGTGCGAAGTGTGCCGAACCTCGAAAAGATGTTTTCTTTGAGAAATTTCACAACAATTCTATGTTCGTTGGTTTTGCAAGGAATGGCTCGACCCATTTTGAGACATAATCTACAGCGAGAAGGATATACAAGTTTCCAAAAGAATTGGGAAAAGGTCCCATGAGGTCGATACCACAAACATCAAAGATTTCGATCGTAAGAATGGGGTTTAGAGGCATCGTATTTCGTCGAGAAATTCGTCGAAGCATTTGACATCGATCGCAAGTTTTACAAAATTCGAACGAGTCTTTGAAAAGAGAACGCCAATAGAAACCACACTGAAGAACCTTTTCCGCAGTTTTTCGAGGACTGAAATGTCCACCGCACGCTTGATCGTGGAAAAACGAAAGAACACTCCTGATCTTATTATCCAAAATGCAATGTCATATGATTTGGTCGGGACAATACTTGAACAAGTATGGATCGTCCCAATAGAAATATTTCACTTGGGACATGAATTTTCATTTGTCCTATTTGGACCAAGATGAGGGTGTTTCTTTAGTAACTAAGTAGTTCACTATATCAACGTACCATGGATCGATAGAAATTGAAAGAAGTTGTTCATCGAGGAAGTTTTCATTGATTAGCAAAGAAGATGGTGCATTCAGAAGACGAGACAACTTATCGGCTATGACATTATCGGATCTTTTTTTGTCTTTGATTGTAAGGTCAAATTCTTAAAGTAAAAGGATTCAACGAATCAAACGGGATTTAGCATCCTTTTTGGCAAAACGGTATCGAAGAGTAGTATGGTTAGTATAGACCGTGATGTGTGAACCTATCAAGTAAGGTCGAAACTTTTCGAGCGCAAAACCGACAGCTAGAAGCTATTTTTTGGTTGTTGTGTAGTTGAGTTGAGCGTCGTTCAAAGTCATACTTGCATAGTAAATGACATGAAGGATTTTGTTGATGCGTTTTCCTAAGATAGCACCAACTGCAAAGTTTGGGGCGTCACGCATTATTTCAAATGGGAGATCCCAATTGGGGACGCAAATGATTGGAGCAGAAATGAGTTCGTTCTTAAGAAGTTCAAAAGAAGAGATACACTCAGAGTTGAAATCGAATGGAACGTCTTTTCCGAGGAGAGTTGTCAAAGGATGAGCAATTTTGCTAAAGTCTTTCACAAAGCGTCGGTAAAAGCCAGCATGTCCTAGAAATGATCGAATATCCTTAACAGATTTAGGAATGGGTAGGTTTGCAATTACGTCAACTTTTGCTTTATCTACCAAAATTGCCTTTATTTGAGATGATATTTCCAAGGACTATGCCTTGTTTGACCATAAAGTGACATTTTTCCCAATTCAATGTCAAATGTTTTTCTTTACATCGATTTAGAACTAACTCGAGATGATGTAAACATTCGAAAAAAGAATCACCAAAGATAGAGAAATCGTCCATAAAAACTTCTAGAAAGCGTTCAATCATGTCAGAAAAGATGCCAACCATGCATCGTTGGAAAGTAGAAGGAGCATTACATAGTCCGAATGGCATATGTCGATAAGCAAATGTACCGAATGGTCACGTGAAAGTCGTTTTCTCTTGATCTTCGGGAGCGATTGGAATTTGGTTATAGCCGGAATAACCGTCAAGGAAGCAGTAGAATTCGTGGTCGGCTAAACATTCAAGCATTTGGTCAATGAAAGGAAGAGGGAAGTGATCTTTTCATGTTGCAGCATTTAATTTTCGATAATCAATGCAAACAGGCCAACCAGTTTGAGTCTGAGTAGGAATGAGTTTGTTAGCGTCGTTTGTTATAATGGTAAGTACAGACTTTTTAGGCACAACATGAATTGGGCTAACCCACGGGCTATCGGAGATGTGGTATATGATACCGTTATCGAGGAGCTTAAGAATTTCGTCACGAACCGCATCTTTCATTTTTGTGCATCATGAGTGGGTTTGGCTTCGTCAATTAAGTGAATGCGATGTTGGACAATAGCAGGTCTAATTCCCTTAATATCGGTAATGGACCACTCAATTGCTTCTCTGTTTTTCGAAAGAATAGAAAGTAAGGAGGTTTCTTGATCAAGAGAGAGAGAGTTGCAAAAATTATGAAGGGAAACGTTTCGTTATCACCTAAGTATGCGTACTTAAGGTGATCGTGAAGTGGTTTGGGGTCCAACTTCGAGAGTTTTTCGATCAAAGAATTGGGTTTAGATTCGGACTCAACTGGAAGCAATTCAAAAGGAAGAGTGTATTCAATCTCATTGGGTATTTCATGAAACAATTTTTCATACTCAGCTTCGCGTTCGTCTTTAAGGTCAAGTGACTCGTTTTCAAAGTTTTCGTGAATGGCACTAACTTCCAATGTTTGGTCACGAGGTTCATTCGATTGGCTTTCAAGATTGAAAAGATCCAAAGTCATGTTTCCAAAAGTAATTTTCATCGAACCGTTATGATAATTGATTAAGGCATATGAGGTGGCTAAGAATGATCGGCCTAAAATCAATGGAATTTGACTTGCAAGGTTTGTCATGGGTTGTGTTTCGAGAACGATAAAATCAATGGGGTATATAAATTGCCCTACTCGAATGAGCACGTCCTCAATTTCTCCCACGAGCTTCTTAATGGAGCGATCAATGAATTGAAGCATGACTTTTTTGGGTTTGAGCTCACCTAAGCCTAATTGTTTGTACACAAAGTATGGAATTAAATCGACACTCGCGCCTAAGTCTATCAAACATTTGTTAATCGTCTTGTCTTCAATTGTACATGAAATCGTAGGGTAGTAAGGATCTTTGTATTTAACGGTCATGGATTGGGACAAGACTTCACTTAAACTAGCGGTTAAGAAGACTTTTTTGGGCACTTGAGTGTGTCGCTTTTGGATGCACAAGTCCTTAAGAAATTTCGCGTACGTGGGGACTTGCTGAACGATGTCAAAAGCGGAATGTTAACTTTGACTTGTTTAAAAATTTCCAACATCTTTTCCATTTGGTCCAGGTGTTTCTTTGGTCAAAGACGATGTGGAAATGGAACACGATACTCGGTAGGCGGGTCTAATCGAGTAGAAGAATAATTTTGACCGGCATTTGATTCAACGTTTGGCTCCACGTTCTGTTCCAATTCGTTTGAAACGTTGAGAGAGGTTTTCGGTAAATCGTTTGGGTTATCGATTTGTTTACCGAAACGTAAAGTTGTGATAGCATTCAATTGGGTGACATTGCTATCTTGAACAACATGAGCTTGATTTGAATTTGCATTTTGATTTCTGGGATTTGGAATTGGCTGGCTTGGGAATGTGCCTCATTTATGTTCGTTCACAGACGTGGCTAATTAACTCATTTGCATTTCAAGTTTTGCAATTGATTGGTTTGTGTTTTGCATATATGAGGTCAATAAATTTTGCAAATTGCTTTTTGATTGAAGGCTTTGAGTAGTTGCTTTAGCCAACGTTTCAAGAGTTTTCTCAAGTGAACTAAAACATTTATCGTCTTGGGGAGGATGAGCAGAATTTGGTTGAAAATTTGATTGTTGTGGTTGATTATGAGACGGACCCACAAAGTTGGGTTGAAAATGGTTGGGCTAAAAGGGCGGATATGAAACATTATTCGAAAATGCTTGAAAATTGGGATGAATCTTATTCGTGTTGGTATTGTTTTGGTTCCAAGCAAAATTCGGATGATTTCTCCAACCAGGATTGTACGTTAGAGAAAACGGGTCATTTTTGGCTTTACTGTAAGCATTGATTTGTTCGATAGAATTAGGGTACTAATCGGCTATATGATTAGGATCGTTGCATTTATAACACATGGGTTGGGAAGCTTGATTCATTTGGTTTGATGAGAAAACGTTGTCAAATTTATTAATCATTGCGTCGATTTTAGCTTCCATGGCCAAAGATGATCCTATCGAGTGTGCGCTCGATCGTGAGTAAATTGATTTTTCGTTTGAACGTTCCCATTGGGACGACTTTTCAGCGAGGTTTTCAAGAAATTTCCAAGCATCATCGTGATTTTGGGAAAGAAAGTTGCCTTGGCACATTGATTCGAGCATGGTTCGTGAGCTGTTTTCGAGTCCATCGTCTAAGATTGGCAAATCGTCCATTTTTCGAAGTTATGGTGTGGATATTTTATCAAAAGCTCTTTGAATCTTTCAAAATATTTTCCAAATGGTTCTCCCCTAAATTGATGAGAATTGACGATTTCGTTTCGGATTTCACTTGTTTTTTCCAAGGGGTGGAACTTTTTCAAGAAAGCTATTACGAATTCTTCCCACGTTTTAATCGAGTTCGATGGTAAGTTGTACAACCATTTTTCAGCTTAATCCGTAAGAGCGAATGGAATTAAGCAAAGTTTGATTCTATCATCGGAAAGTTGTTGGAGTTTCATTGTTGTGCAAACTTGTTCGAATTTTGTAAAAAGATGTGTGGGTCATCGTGTATAAAATTGCAAAATTTTTGAAGCATGGCAATATGGTTTGAATGAATTTCGAAGTGGTTACCGGTAGGGGCGGGTAACGTGATGCAAGATGGAATAGAAACTCTATCGGGAAAGATTCTATCCATAAGAGTTTGAGGGGCGTTCTCGTTCACCATTTTGGGAGGATCGTCTGTTCAAGTTAAACAATTAGTTATTGAGTCACGAGTCCAATGATTTGGTGTTGTGTCACGAGTCCAAGTACTCATGCACAAGTGAAATTCGAGAAGAGAAAGAAGTTAGAATCGAGTTTAGAGAATGAAACAAGATTTGGAAAATGAAGTGAAAAATTGTTTTTGTTTTTTTTTAATTCTAGGATTTTCAAATATTTACGTAAGGAATGTTTTTTGTTTTTGTTTTTACAAAATGGGAATTTGATTTTTTTGTTTTTGTTTTTGAATTTTAATTTTTTTTTCTTTTTGAAAAGATTTTATATTTTTTTTGGATTTTTGTTTTGATAGAAAATTTTCAAAGGAAAGGAAAAAGGATTTTTTTGGGATTAAAAACTAAGTTAAGTAAAATTTACAAATTTTTTTGGATTTTGGGTTTTTGAATATCTTTTTTAAAATATGCATTAACTAATGCAACTAAATGAATGCAAATGACTTAATTAAAATTTTCTGTCCTTAGTAGCTCCTAACCTAAAATTGTATAATCACACTTTGTCTTAAATCAACAAAAATATTTCTTAGCCAGGTAACGGGCAGGGGTTATCGGTGCACCACGAATCACCATAGCAATGAAAACAAAGGTTTAAGTACCTTAAGAGGAACAACCACTATAATATTTACGAATCATCGTAATATTTATAAATGGTTATTACTCTGCCGTAGCATAGATACCAAGAAATAAAATTGTTCAAAGAAGACAATTGTGAAGATACAATTAAGCCCTAGGTGAGCTCGCGACACCCTTAAGTCCAATGTCTAACATTTATTATTAGTCAAATTCTATGATGAATGCGATTTGTGGGCTAAGGAAAGGGTGATGAAGTCCCTCACCTTATGTGAATTGAGGTATTGCCCTTAGAAAATAAAACAAGATGAGATGAATGCAAAACAAAAATTAAACGTGAATTTACAATGCAACTAAAATGAAGTTTGTTTTTGTTTTTGGATTTTTTGAACTTTTTTATATATAAATGCAAATGCAAGCAACCAATAATGCAATTCAAAATAAAACTAGAGATGAAAGCACAATACCAGAGCATGTAGATTATTAGCAATTTTATTTTTAAGCGGCGATTTTTTATTATAAGCAAGCAAAGTGATTCTTCTTGATTTTCTGCTTTGGCAACCTGAAATGAAAAACAAGATATATTCAGTTTTTTTAATATAAATATCAAAGATGAAACTAAAACAAACGAAACAAATTAAACAAAAACACTTGAAAACAACCTTTTTTTAAAGGAAAACCAAAACAAATTCGAAAAACTAAGGAGAACCAAAAAAAATGTTTTCTTAAATCAAGATAGAACAAATCAAATTCAAAATTTCTCTCTCACTGTCTCTGTTTTTTTTTTAAGAAGAAGTAAAAAAACCAAAATAAAACAAATTAAACCAAATTGAAACCTCCCCTTTTTTCCAAGAGAGAAAAAATAGAACAAAACAAAACAAAACAAAATGAAAGTTGTTGGTTTTTTTTGAATAAAAAAGAGAACAAAATTTAAATATGAAATAGAGGAAGGAAACCTAACAAATAAAATTTAAATTGAAGACAACAGCCCACCCGGCCCGGCCCACTAAAACAATTGAACTACTCTAAAAAATAAATAAAAAATCAGAGAACTCAAACAAATAAATTCGTGCATTCTTACGTTTCTCAAACCAAGTCTCAATCCCAAATTCGCGAATTTAAAAAAAAAACTCAAAACAAAATCGAAGCACAGGTTAAAAAACAAAATTGATCGACGAGGAAGATTGTCGCCATTTAATGAGGGTTGTGGCGATTCGTGGTTAACGGAGGTGGGCGGTTTTGGGAGACGCGTGGGCAGTGGTTGTTGGTGGCGTCGAAGTTGCTACAGAGGTGGAATTCTATTTTGGGGTAGGCAGATGTTCGATGATGAAGGTATTGGGTGCTGCGGGTTGCTGCGATGACCGCAGTTTGTTGTTTGGTTCGATGTGGTCAGCAAGGTGATGTTTGGGCGGTAGGTGGTTTAGCTGCAGCTTGGAAGGAGGCGCAGGCAGTGACTGTCAAGTTGGGTGATTGAAGGAGGCGATTCGTGGTTGTTGGTCGGGTTGCAGGTTGGAGGAAGGTTACGACAGTGTGGCAGCTAGAAGAAGGCAACGCAATAAGTTTTTTTTCTTCTTTTCATTGTTGGAGTGTGATGCTTGCTGGTTGTTTGGATGTGTAGGAGTTAGAGGTGGTCAGTTATGAAGACTGTAGTGATGGTGGAGTGTAGAGGCACTGAATGAGGAGAGGCTGTGGCAAGTTGATAGAAGAGGGAGGCTTGTGACGAAGTTGACTGCAAGAAGTGTAGGCTTATGAAGGTTTGTATGTGTGCGTATGACTGGTTGGTGGTGGCTTGATGTAAAGGGCAGTGGATACTGTAATATGTATGTTGGGTGTTTATTTTGGCGAAGTGGAAGGCAGAGGAGAGATTTGTGACAGAGGTAGAGTGATGGTTTTACAGTTTGAATGGGTGGATGAGCATATTATGTAAGCAATGGTATGTTTTGTTGTATTACTGAGAAATGGTCTCAGTTCAATGTCGTGGTCTTGGTTGAAGGAGCTAAGTGATGTAGAGGAAGTTGTAGTATTTACAGAGGCCAATGGTGTGGGACCAAAGTGATGAATGGATTAGCAGAGGAGGTGGATGATCTGGTGATGGGAAGAGATTGTATGACGATGATTTTTTTGGATGGCTGCAATTTTGTTTTGTTGTTGTGTGCGAAGTGGCCAGGCAGTAGTGAAAGGGCAATAATGAGAGGAGAGCAAGTTGATTAATGGTAGAAATAGGAAGAGTTAGTAAGTATGTACACCTTTGAGAAGTGCAGGGATGACAGGTTTGAGAAGTGCGGTATGTAAATATGGTGGTGCAGCAGTGTTGAATGGTAGTTTTGTGAAGGCACTATTTGTTGTGAAAAGATAAATGACAGGCTGTTGTATGTTGATGTCAGTAAGGGGATGTGCAGTGAATAGGGGAGGAGTGAGGGGTAGTGTATGGTCTGAAGTGCTGGATTTGATCTACTGTAGGGGGGATGATAGAGATGATACGGCCAGTGATGTAGGGGAATGTGCACAGATGCACAGAATTGATAAGTGCACTTTGTGTTTAGAGTCTGATGTTATTTCACTGTGATGTTGCACAGAATTGAGAAGTGCATGTGGTCAGTTTGGGATGGAGGAGTCTGATGGTAGGAACAGGAGAAGTGAGATGGTGAAATAAGGTATTGAAAAGGCAGAGAGGATTGAAGTGAATTGAAGGAGCAGAGAAGTAGAAATGAACAAAGAAAGAAATGTAATAGTAAAGGCAAAACAATTTTTTTTATTTTTGTTTTGAATGCAATGTAAAAAAAAGAAATTGATGCTTGTAAATATTTATAAAGGAAATGAAATAAAAATTGTTTTAGCTTTTGAAATAAAATTGTGAAGTGTTTTTTTTCTTTTTCTGATATGCAAATGGAAATAGACTAACAACAAGGAAACAATAACAACACACAAATAAAAATGCAAACAAAAATCACACAAACACACAATTTTTTTAATACACACACACAATATAAAATCACAAAAAAATCAAACAACAATAATTCGAAGAATAGAAAATAAAATAAAATCAATTCCTCGGCAACGGCGCTAAAAAACTTGTTTGATGACAAATTTTCTATCGAGTTAGAAAACTGCTGCAAAATTTATAATAAAAATAACCGCAAATGCATGACGTACAATTTTAGTACGTGGCGAGTACGGGTCGATCCGTAAGGAATTTTTTAAGATTTTAAAATTTTCTAATCAATCAAATTAGAGAAAAATGAAGAGAAGATTGTTAACTACAAATTGTAAACAAAATGAAGCTAAAACTAGAATGAAAATGAGATTAAAAACTATGAGATTAGAAAACAATTTAGAGGCAAATTCACTCTAATATTTTTATAAATTAACAAGCAAATAATTTATGATCTCTATTTTTGATCTTAAGTGAAATAATTGTTGTATTTATCATAAGTATGGTTTATTTAAGTTATTAATTAACATAACGTAAACCATCAAACTATAATACAACAACTAACCCACTTATCAACTCTCATGAAAATGATGTCAAAGCAAAAGCTATTTTGAGTATGATCTATATACTATTGTAATCAGTAGATCATCAATTTTTTTTTACTTTTAATTTCAAAATCAAAAACCAATTAGCAAATGATGATGTAATATGTGTTTATATTGAATAATAATAGCTCATTTGCAAATGCAACATAAGCTATTAAACCCACTTGTATAAACTTACATCCAAATCCACTTTCATGAAGCACAAATAAAAGAGACCATAAACCATAGAAATATTGAATTTACGTAAAGTTAGAGAGCTTCATTACCCCTAAATCAAAGGGGTTTAGCTACTCATTTGTGTTATTAAATCAACACTTGTAAATTTCAACATTAAAAAGCGAAGAAATAGAAACTAAACAAAGGAAGAAAAAGAGATAAACTACTAACTACTTGCATAAAAAATAAAGCCACACTACTTGCAGGAATGTAAATCTAAGCTATAAACATGAAATGAAAGAAAGCATAGAAATAAACATTAACATAAAAGTAAATAAAAGCATGTAGAAAAGAAAAGAGAAAGAGGCTAGGATGCCATTTTTATTTCATGAAACTTTGACATTACAAGTTGCTTTCTTAATTTCCTAACTAAAATGAGAGTAAGAAGATATTCTCATGTACATAAGAGGGCTATTTATACATGCATAAAACCCTAATTCAATTTTTAGGGTGCTTCCCAAAATGCCCTTTAGGAAGTGTGGCCTCCAAGTAACCATTAGCCTCTAATTAATCCATCATTAAATATGCATG
Organism: Allium fistulosum; assembly: GCA_030737815.1. Lineage (NCBI taxonomy): Eukaryota > Viridiplantae > Streptophyta > Magnoliopsida > Asparagales > Amaryllidaceae > Allium > Allium fistulosum. Next base: position 1,181,416,354 of record CM060904.1, on the reverse strand, counting down.
AAGCTTTAACCTCCACTTAGTTTTCCATTAGCTTCTAATTATAGATTTAGGTAAATGGGCGGGGTCCTCCATGATCATGTATTTGAATTATTTCCATCTTCCTTTCTTTGTATTCTCTTGTGCATGCATATATCTTCATGAAACCCTCTTCCATATGCATCCAATTTCCTATAAAAATCATAAAAGAAATGTCCAAGTAAAAATTCTCAAGTTGACACATGCACAAAAATGACCATTTTGCCCCTATATGAAGATGCATATATGATGATTTGAAAATAATTGAATTTTGGTTTAAACATGTTAAAATACCCAAATATGACATTTATTTAAATAAAAATAGATAGAATATGGATGTATATATATGCGCATTTACGTGCACATCAAATACCTCCACACTTATCTTTTTATTCGTCCTCGAATAAAGGAAAACTAAGATAAATCTGTTTTCGTAGGGAGCACGATTGCGTTGGAAGTATGCAACAAGCCGTTGAACCTCTGGGTGTCCCCAATAGGACGAGTGTCGTCTCGTGAGGGTTTTCAGCAGAAACTACCCACAAAATCCAAATCCAAAGTGAAAATATTTACAAAATTTAAGATTTATTTACAATAGGATGAATGCAAGTTTTTGAAAGTATTTACAAATGAAGGATTCACTTTCAAATCGACACTAGTAAGTTAAATATAAGTTCTGGTAATTGTCAAGAAATTTTAAGTCTTTTTACTTGTCAAAATTTCCAACAAAAATTAAGTTGTCATAACAGATAGACTATAGTTTGGCTAATTATTTTAGTTGATAACACAATGTAGTTATGAAATGGATCCTTAGTTGATTAATAAAGTTTGTCAAAGTGGTATTTTCGTTTCTTTTGAATAACAAGTTAAATCAAACAAGTAAAAATAGTGCTTAGATTTCAATTGCTTTCTCTCTCTTATTTGAAAATTTTATTGATATTAACAATAATTACTTATGCCTAACTCAGGTAAACTGAGGCCATATATATTACCCGTGCACTGCCTTGCGGACTTATGTGAAGGGAATACAGAGTGTGGTGAGTGAACACACAAGTGTGGACAATTATCGACTGTAGACGTTATTAAAAAGAATTTTTATATACATACACCGAACTTAGATAAACTGAGGCCATATATACCGATCGTGCACTGCCTTTCGGGCTTACGTGAGAAGCGTACAGAGCATGGCGAGTGAACACACGATTGTGAACACATGACTCTAGGTGTTAATAGAAAATATATACATATATACAAATGCCTTTTTTATATGCTTTTATTGTTTGTTTTTTTGTTGTTTTTCTTTTTTTGAAGAGAGAGTTTTGCACTTTCATCTTAGTACCACTTAACTTAAAAGATTTGAAATATTATCGCCTTTACTTTAAATCAACCACTTTTTTTTAATAAAGATTTTCAATTAGGATATACTTCATAATTAACACATATGAACCTTCCTATATACTAGTTAAACCATTGTTATATATAATCAAACCTCATTTTTGGTTTTGTTAAGACAAATAAATTTTCTAAAATTTCAATTTATTAACCAAAACATATACTTATCCTATAGCGTTTCTTCAAAAATAGATAGCATATGGATGTATATGTATATATGCACATTTACGTGCACATCGCACGGGATAGAGCGTTTGTAGTGTTTCGGGCACCGAGTTTATCCCATATAGATAGCACACTGCACTTGCCCCAGTTTACACTTGAAATCCGACGTGTCGATTACAAATTAATGTTTCTTTGGAATTCAAGTGTGGTAAGGGAATCTACTAGTTTAAGATAGATTTACTTGACCATTTCGGACGTGAGTTCTGTTATTTAGAGTGAACCAGCCATCCATGCATCATAAGTTGTGCGGGGGAATCCCGACACTCTCAGAAGCCGAGTCATCATCCGTCGCTCTTTCTTCTACCACTTCGCAAGCTCAGTATGGCCAATTGGTCCCGGTTGGGCCAATCGTGGATTAAACACCTCCCAACTTTAGATTTCTACTTAATCCGTCTGAGAGAGCTTCCTCGGTGGTTTCTGCTAAGGTTCTTCATAACATCAGTGCGCAACATGGAATTCCAAAAGAGGATGTGCGTCTGGCAGAGAAGGACGAGTTCGCTCATATGCCTCCTTCGGGGTACACGCTTGCCACCGGTATATGTGTTTGAATGTAGTCGTGACTCCCTTTAACAAATTTCTACACGAGACTCTTTCGAACTTGGGTATTGCCTCATTCCAGCTTCATCCTAATGACTATGCCATCTTGACTTGCCTACATGTTCTTTTCATGCGGACGTTCAACCGCGCTCCACGCTTTATTGAGTTGAGGTACTTTCTATCGTTCAAGAGGAAAGATGACTGCCCCTCCTTGATCATAATCAAAGCCCAAAGAAACTGGAAAATCATTCTAGGACAAATGATCTCAGTACCACTTCTTTTTGCTACGAGTTTTTTTTCAATTCGTTTCATGTCTCCAAAAAACTTACATTAAGTCAGAAAATTCAAAAACGATAAATTTTTTACCCCTTTTCCAGGTAAATAGAGCAACTTGTTGCAATTCAAGATGCAATATTTCTTTGTTAGATGTCCGAGTGGTTCAATCGTTGTTGGACGACAGGGGGTAAGTTTCTTTTTTTCATTTATCGAGATCCGGTGCGTTGCAATGGAGTTTCAAACCAACCGTGTGTCTCTTGCAGTTATTCCAAGGCCAAATAGAAATGTGACTCTCAATGAAGTTTGTCAGACTCTAAAGGCTATTGATGCCGAGGAGAGATGCGTTAAAGTGTTACTGACTGATGAGAACTTGCGTCGATATGGATTATTGGCTCCGGGTATCTGCTGTTCAAGTTGAAATTCCCTCTCCTGCCCGATCCAGGGTTCGCACAAGATCTACTTCTTCCTCCGACGATTTTGAGGAAGGCACCTCTCAAGAGAGAAAGAGAGCGTATCCGGAGAATCAATCGATGAGGCCCATGAGGGGGGAGACGCTATTGCGACTGGATTAAGCGGCCCGGTCAAAATGCCTCCAATTCTGGAGAAAGCAGAAGAAGAGTTCAAGCAAAGAGAACGTAAGGCCGCATTGGACTCAGGAAAGGAAGAAGGGGAGTTTGAGAGTAGTAACGATGAGTCTACTGCAAGAGATGACCTTTACGCATGATCTGATGACGAGGACTTAGAATCGTGTGATGACACTTCGGGTATAAGCCCCATTCTTCCTAGCTTGCCTCTCCCTGATATAAGCGATAAAGTCAAAGCTCCAGAGGTCGAAGGGCATCGAGATTATCCAAGTAAAGACGTCGGAGCGAAGTTTGGGGATTTTAGCGACGTTTATGTTGACTTTGACGTGCTCACGTAAGGAGATTTTAAATTTGATGCAGTGCCTCCACACTTGAGTGATATCGCGCCAGAAGTTAGCCCGGTTCCCCTATGATGGCTAGCGCTAGTCCAATTCCACCTACGACGGCCGTTCGTTCTGCTTCGTGATGACATTTAAGGACTACCTTAGAAACATAATACACGTCTCACTAGGATTATACTCACTTTCTTGTACTCTTTCCATGCCTGTTTTTTGTTTCTAAAATTCTTTATTTATGCTTCATACCAGGTACGACGAGAGGGTAAGGTTTCTATGACGACTTCAAAGAATTTACTGACTCACGGCAGTATTCCATGCGCACATCTGGCCGTCATCAATCCCAAGAAATGGAGGAGGTATATAGGAGGAGGAAAGAACTAGAGACTGAAATCCACCGTCAAGAAGAAAGAGATCGAGGCCGATCATACAAAGGCTGGTACAAGAAGAGGAGAACATTTGAGGAAATGGAGGAGCGATCAAAAAGGTCAAAATTTGAGCATCATCCCCATTCTTTAGGGCTTGCCACAACATACTCTTCAACGGGCGAAGAAATTCCTGCTACTTCTGCTTCGATTCCGCCTTCAACTCATATCCCATCGTCTTCTATTGTTACTGCCTCCGGTTCTCCTCACTCCCATCGAAAACCTACCTATCTTCTTCCCTCGGACCCCACTAAGCTCGAGGCAGCGCTCCCCGGATTGTTCCTGAAGGGGGTTAAGTTTGGTCGCGATCTGCATTCGGTTTGTAAAGACTCATATATGCCTCACCTTCAAGCTATTCAACACGATTTAGAACAGGCTGAAGGATGGCAAGAGTTGTGCAAGCAGTTGGCGGACACCAATCGCAACAATTACCAAGAAATCCTTTCTTTCGAATCAGAGAAGGATGATTTTGAGAAAGCACTGTCTGAACGTGATGCCAGAATTAAACTACTAGAGGAAGAGAAAGCAACGGCGCTGCAAGAGAGCAAGAGAAATGCCGACTTGCTAAAAGAGGTGAAAGAGACGCATGCCCGAATAGAGATCATCTATAGAGACGAGACAAAAAAGGCACATGTAGAGGAGGAGAAACTAAAACAAGAAGTGACTGTCTGCAGCGCAACGATTTAGGCTCAATAGAAAACTATTGCCAATCATGTCCTCATCGTTGAGGGGCACAACAAAACTATTTCTGACCAAGACGAGACCATTGCCAAGCTACAGGCTTAGGTCGCACAGCTCAGTGACGATAAGTCTACCGCTGAAGTTGAGAAAGCTGCCATGAGAACAAATTACTTAGAGCTCCAAAATGCCTTCAAAAGAAAATTGGAGAAGTTAGATGCAACCATTCTAAATTTTTATATTAACTCTCTGTTGCATCAAGGAAGTCTTAACTATCTGGATCCGAAGTTTTTGCGCACTCTCGCTTTGGTTTGGGAGGAAATCTTGTCTTGTTTTGCTGATAGCGACGACATCTATTTCGAGCGGGAGTTGCAGGACGCCTATCCCAACGATGAATCAAAGAAGGCGTTGCTCGAAGGCGGGGAAATTCTTCGAGTTGAAACAGAGCAGGAGTCCACCAATGCTGCCTTGACGACCGCCGCCGAACCGCTCGCCAAGCCTTTTATTTCTAGCATGGGTGAATCATCAGAGCAGCCCTACGACCTGCCAGCATGTTCGCACTTGAAACTTTCCATCAAGTAGTGGAGCCATCGAAAGAAGGCGAAGGTGGTGAGTATGAAGCAGACATTCTCGACCATTCCTCTGGCGCAGATAATGTTCTTATTTCCTCCGAGTTCAGGAGCTACCAATTTACGCCGCAAGAGTAGGAAGAATTTAACGCTTTCGTTATTGATCTTATAGGTCCGTCCACCTTTCCTATTGATGTGCCAGCTTCTTCAGTTCCTGGGCCCACTGCTACCTCTACAGCCTCCGTGGTCGTCTCTGTTTCTATTCTAATTCCTACGTCCATGTCTGGCTCACAGCCAGAGCCGGAGTCTGAGCAGATAGTCGCGCTTCATGGCTTGGATGATCCTTTTGTGTCATTAGAAGGTGACGTGACATCGGTAGAAACTAAGGAGTAGGAAGTTCAGACCGAGCAGTCTCGAAAGACACAGCATGAACTGGTTGCTATCAAGAAGGAAAAGGTTGAAGCAATCAATGCCACAAGGAGCTCCTACAAATCACGAAAATGCAAAGGGAAGGGAGAATCTTCTGAGAAGGCTGCAGAGGAAGAAGAGGACAAAGCCACTGAAGTGTTTGTTGACATTACTAGCAGTGATAGCACTCCTGAGATGAGACAGAAGCTGCAAACAAAGGGCATAAAGGGAAGCAGTGGAAAGAAGCATTGAGAGGCTTGTGTGGATACTGATTTGATTTTTGATTCCTTTTGAGTCATTTTGTTCAAATGTAGAGTCTACACTTAGTGTTTTTGCTGTGGAGTCTATACTTTCTTTTTTCTTGGCCGGTGTTGTGTGGGTACGACCCCCACATTTTGACTATGTATAAAGAAAATTATGAGCAATATATTGATATTTTGAATGTATTCTCATCTATATACTCATATATGTTCTATGCATTTGTACTTGTTCTATTTTATACTTATTTAGTTCTATGATTAACAGAAAATGCTAACCATATCCAGCGATTAATAGAATTTACAAATTCTGAACTTAGCAGAATTTACAAATTCTGAACTTAACAAAATCATGAACTCAATAAATTCTGAACTTAACAAATTTGGAGCTTGTGACCTCTTTATTTGTAAATTTCGAACTTAATAAACTCTGGACTTAAAAAAATTCTTTGTTCAAAAATTCCTTGTTTGGAGTGACAGAACTTGTGAACTTATTATTTTTTATTCAAGTACCGGTGTATGCCCTCCAGTTCACAGGGTTGTTTACTTCAAACCATTTTCGAATAATCGGTAACTTAAGATTTAGGTAATTTTCATATCTAGCATGAAATTTGGCTAAGTCACAACCTAATTTTCCTTTTTTCGGAAGTTTTGCAACAGTTAGCATGTAATCCAAGTTTCTTGTAATATTCCAGCAAGTATGCGATATATGTGTGTTGGAGAGGTGCACATTGCATGGGTTAACTGAGGGCAGTTTTTACTATTAAGTACGCTTAGTTAAAACTTTTCTGTCGGTTTGTAGCATTCCAGTTTTGTTGGAGTTTTGCTCATTATTCTTGATTATAGGGGTAGTTGGAGCTAGTTATGATAGGCGCGGTTTCTCGAATCGATATGGTTCGCTGGTCCAGAAAAGTTTTTAATGCTCCTTGATGCCTCCTATCTTCAGGCAGTGTGAGTGGTTTAAGCTTTAAGAATTAGTGTGCGATTTCTCATGCTCCTCGTTGTTGCCTATCTTCAGGCGACGGGAGGAGTTAGTATTTTGGAATTTAGTGCACGGCTTATGAAGTGTATGACTTTTCATTTTCCTCAATGTTGCCTATCTTCGAGCAGCGCGAGGAGTTATTATTTTAGTGTGCGGCTTATGAGGTGCGCGACTGTTTTTTTCCTCGGTGTTGCCTATCTTCGGGCAACATGAGGAGTTATTATTTTAGTGCGCGGCTTTTCATTTTCCTCGGTGTTGCCTATCTTTGGGCAATGTGAGGAGTTATTATTTAGTGCGCGGCTTATGAGATGTGCGGCTTTTGGTTTTCCTCGTTGTTGCCTATCTTTAGACAACATGAGGAGTTATTATTTTGGTGCCCAACTTATGAGATGCACAGCTTTTGGTTTTTCCTTGGTGTTGCTTATCTTCGAGCAACGTGAGGAGTTATTAGATTAGTGCACGGCTTTTGTTTTTCCTCGATGTTGCCTATCTTCGGGCAACATGAGGAGTTATTATTTTAGTGCGTGGTTTTTGTCTTTCCTCGGTGTTGCCTATCTTTGGGAAAGGTGAGGAGTGTTCGTTTTAGCCATCTCGATGTTGCCGGAGCAAAACCTGTTTTTAGAAGGCAAAGATCCGGTTTCACCAATCTAACGGCTTAAGTCGATTTGCTTCCATCGACCCTGTTGGTATTTATTATGGACACGGTTTTTTGGTTCAAGAAGCAAACTTTATTAAGGAAAGCAGGGCAGTTTTTTCCTATGTACAATGCCCCGGCGTCCTGAGTGGCTTATTTGCTGGAAAATAAAAAGTACATAAGGTATCTTTCCGGCAAAGTAAGGGCGAAGCGATTCGCTATTCCATGCCCTGGGAACTTGAGTTCCATCGACGATTGTTAGCTTGAAAGTCCCGTCTCTTAGATTTTGATTAATGACATACGGTCCCTCCCAGTTTGGTCTAAAGCCCCCCAGAACGCGGTAAACTCGCTTGAGCATAAGATCTCCTACTTTAAAGGTTTGATTGTGAACTTTGGAGTTGAAGTACCGTGCGACCCTTTTTTGGTGGGCGACAGTTCTCAGCTCTACTTCTTCTCTTTTTTTATTAACCATATCTTGCATTTCAAGTAAGAGCTGCTTGTTTTATTTTTGATTGAAATTCTACCTTCGGTGCAAGGGGACTTCTAATTCGATAGGAATCATTGCTTCTGAACCATATGCTAGGGCGAGTAGAGCGTGACCGGTTGCCGCTTTATGGGTAGTTCTGTAAGCCCATAGTGAGAGTGGAAGTTCATCAACCCAGTTTCCTTTGGCTTTTTCTAGTCGCTTTTTGATAGTGGACTTGGTGATCTTGTTTATCGCTTCCACCTGCCCGTTTGCTTGCGGATGAGCTACTGCGGAAAAGCTTTTTTCAATTCGGAAGCACTTGTAGAAGTCTTTGAACTTGGCACTTTCGAATTGGGTTCCATTGTCAGTGATGATTTTTTACGGCACACCAAACCAGGAAATGATGTATTTAGTAACAAAATTAATAACTTTCTTTGGGGTTATGGTGGCCAGCGGTTCTGCTTCGGCCATTTTGTGAAATAATCTAAGGCAACTATAGCATATTTGGCTCCTCATTTTGCTATTAGCAGGATGTTAATCAAGTCGATCCCCCATATTTCAAATGGCGATGGGCTGACCATCTGTGTTAGCTCCATTGAAGGAGTTCTCTTAATTTTGCTGAATCTTTGGCAGTGATCGCATCTTCGGGCATGCTCTGCGGCGTTGCAATTTATTTTTAGCCAGAAGTACCCATATCGAAGTACTTTCTTCACAAGGGTCTGCCCCCCATTGTGGTCTCTGCATTTGCCTTCATGTACCTCCTTTAGGATTCTTCGTGCTTCATCATCAGTCACACACCTAAGAAGGGGGTTGAGAATCCCCTCCGATAGAGTATTCCATCCTGTATCATGAACCGTTGCGCCTTCCGGAGGAGCTTCTTCCCTTGGTTCTAGTCAGTTGGAGTGGTTCCTACAAGCAGATGTCCTTTATTAGCGTCATCCACGTATCCGATTCGATGGTGATTTCGAGAATCCTGTCTACATCCATTTCGTCTATGCTTGGGTTGGCTAGAGTTTCGACTAGGACTAGTCCCAATGACTGAGCTTCTTCGGAACTTGCCAGCTTAGCCAAATAATCTGTCTTAGTTTTTTGCTCCCGTGGGATGCGAGTTATAGTGTAGTGATCGACATTACTTAGCAGTTCTTGCACTTTAGACATACGAGGCAAGATTCTTTCCCCGAGCCTGGTATTCCCCCTTTACCTGGCAGACGACCAACTGGGAGTCGCTGTAGATGTGAATGGATTTTATCTTAAGTTCTTTTACCATCTTTAGTCCTGCTATGAGCGCCTCATGTTCCGCTTCATTATTTGTCGTAGGAAATTCCAAGCGCAAAGCATAACATATGGATCTCCCTTCGAGGGTTTCGAGTACTACCCCTGCCCCTGAACAGAGATTGTTAGACGCACCATCTACAAAGAGTTTCCATTGAGTCTCCACCTCTAGTAGTGCTTCTTCTTCATCGTCCCTTATGGTAAACTTCGATGATGAAGTCTGCTAACACTTGCCCATTGATAGCTTTCCTAGGATGGTAAGCAATATCATATTGACTTAGCTCTATGTTCTATTTGAGGATCTTGTGGATGTTTTGGGTTGGTACAACACTTGTTTCAAGGGCTGGTCAGTTAATACTTTGATTGGATGCGCTTGAAAGTATGGCCCCAACTTTCGGGACGCGATCAATAGGCAATACACTAACTTTTCCAGTTTTGGGTAATTTTTCTCAACTCCGGTGGACCGCTTGGTAATGTAATACACGGGTCGCTGGATTTTCGCTTCTTCCCACATGACAGCGGCGCTGAGTGCATGCGTTGAGACTGTAAGTAAATGAATAGATCTTATCCATCCACCGACTTTGATAAGAATGGGTGAGCTTCCATGTGTTGTAGCAATTCTTCGAAAGCTGTTTGACAAGCTTCACTCCATTCTAAGTTTTTCTTTCCCTTCTTCAGTGCATCAAAGAGTGTATGTACTTGTCAATAGCTTTTGAGATAAATTTGCTCAGTGCTGTGGCTTTTTTATTCAAGCTTTGAAGTTCCTTCTTATTTCTCGGGGCTTGGACTTCTCGTAGTGCCGTTATTTATTCTGGATTTGCTTCGATGACTCGGGCACTGACTATGAACCCCAAAAATTTCCTAGAGGCTACTTCAAAGTGAAATTTGAGTGGGTTGAGCTTCATTCCATACTTCTGGAGTATTTCGAACATTTCAGTGAGATTTTCTAGATGGTTAGAAACTACTCTAGATTTGACCAACATGTCATCCACATAAACTTCCATAGTCTTTCCGATTTGACGTTTGAACATGGTATTTACTAGCCTTTAGTGTGTTGCCCCGACGTTTTTTAAACCGAATGGCATTACTCTGTAGCAGTGCAGTCCCAAATCAGTGATGAAGCTAGTGTTTTCTTGATCTGGCTCATGCATCAGAATCTGGTTGTAGCCTGAGTATGCTTCCATAAATGACAATAATTCATGCCCCTCTGTTCCATCCACAAGCTGATCGATTCTGGGTAGCGGGAAGCAATCTTTCGGGTAAGCTTTATTTAGATCCGAGAAGTCAATGCAAGTTTGCCATTTTCCATTAGGCTTCTTGACTAAGACTGGGTTTGATATCCATTCAGGGTAAGTTGTGTCTCGGATGAAGCCGTTAGCCATCAGTTTATCCACCTCCTCCCTCAGTGCCTTGGACCGCTCAGGTCCCAAGCTGTGCCTTTTTTTCTTTACTGGTGTGAATTTGGCGTCAATATTGAGCACGTGGCAGGCAATTTCGGGTGATTCCCCACACATATTGGAGTGCTTCCAAGGAAATACGTCTAAGTTGGCATGGAGGAATTTAATTAGTTCTGACCACATCCTGTTTCCCAGGTGCGATCCAATTTTCAGGATCCGTGTTGGGTCATCCACATAGACTGGTACAGACACCTTCAATTCTTCCAGAGCTGCCTGATCCTCCCTTGAGCTCTTCTTTCTAGGGTCTAAAGCCTTGTTGAATTGGCTATGGTTCCCAAGCCAAGGGCGGCTCTGTAGTTGCTATTCGGAGGGTTTACGGATGTGGAGGATTTTCCCCACATCCTTTCCTTTTTCCTTTCTTCTTGACTCACGCAATTCTACGATGTAGCATTCCTGGGCGGCGCTTTGGTCTCCTTTCACAATTCCGACTCTGTGCTTTAAGTAAACTTCATTGTAAGGCACCATTGGACCAATGCTTTTCTGAAGTCGGCTAGTGCGGGCCGTCTTAAGAAGGCATTGTATGCTGACATTTCATCTACGATCACAAAAATCTGAATGAGGGTGACCCTTCGCTCATCCTCTCCAAGCTCCACAGCTAAGTCAATTATTCCCACCGGTTTTTTAGGTTCACTGGTAAACCCCTGAATCTTTATTTGGCACGCGGATGCGCCTTTCATGTCAATCTTCATTTGGTCGACAGTACGTTTAAAGAGTATGTTAACGGAGCTACCACTATCAACCAACACCCACCGAACTGTCGCAGGTCTGATTCCTACCGTCACCACCACTAGATCAAGAGTTGGAGCCTTGATCCCTTTAGTGTCCTGATTTCAGAACACTATGTTGTAATTCAAAACCCTTTGCAGCTTGGCCGAAGTTTCATCTTCTATACCTAAACATGATTCCTTTAGAGCATGTTTCAACGAACTTGCATATCGCTCCATTTCTCCCCAACTTCTTTGCGCGGGATATGGTCCCCCAGATATTGTTCCGATAATAAGCCTTTGGTAAGTTTGTTTCGACCCTTCTTCGCTAGTTCTAGCTTGATTCCTTTGTTCTCTTGGGTGCTAAGGAGTCGCAGATTGATCGAGGTTTTGTGTTTTATGTACTGCTGGAGTTTGTTATTCTGGATCAGTTCCTCAGTGAAATTCTTTAGGTGGCGGCATTCGTTCGTATTGTGGCCGTGTGTCCCTTGGAAGCGGCAGAATTTCCCTAAGCGCTTTTGCTGCCCAGTTGCCTCCTTTCTGGGTGGCCTTTTGCGTTCCTCAGTCCCTTGAATCATGAGAAAAATGTTTTCCGGTGTGTTGTTCAGAGGAGTGTAGCCTTCAGGCTTAAACCCTTTGAGCTTTTTATTGTTACCATTACCATTCTTCTCACTAGTGTTTTTACTTTTTCTCTTTGAATTTCTTCTTTTCCAGTGATTCCTTTAGCAGTTCGAGAAGCGTGCATATTTTGATTCATTGCTTCATCGCTTTGCCCGACGTTCGTCGATTGCACAATAGTAGACTTCCTTTCCCATTCCTACGCTTCCTCCAACCTTAGGTACTGACTTGCTTTACGATTGAAATCTTTCTTGGTGGTAGGTTGCTTCATCTTAATCCAATTTTTGAATTCAGTTTCCGGGTGAATGGCATGGACTAATGCCATGAAAACCATGTCTTAGTTGGAGTTACTTACTTTTGTCATTGTAGTGTTAAACCTATTCATGAAAAATTTCAGTGATTTGTTATGCCCTTGGAACAATCAGGATAGGGACATAACGTCTTTTGGCTGCATAGTATGGAGTTTGAACAAATCAAGGAACCTTGTCGCCAGTTTGTCAAAAGTAGAGATGGATCTTGATGGAAGCCTAATGAACCACATTGACGCAACTCCTTCGAGAAAGATAGGAAAGCATTTGCATCGAATAGCTTTGGAGGCATTGGCTCCGTCCATGCACCAACTGTATTTGTACAAGTAAGGTTTTGGGTCTTTTGTCCCATCATAGGACGAATAGTTGGCATTATGAATTTTTTTGGGTATTTCTCATTCAAAATTTCATTAGTGAAGGGAGTCCGACTTGGCGTAGATCCTCATTCATCATCTCTTCTATCTTTACTCTCCTCCATTAATCATTTAACCATATCTGTTATGTATGTCTATGATGTCCGGTAGTCCTCAAGACCATAATCAGTCACTACGCCAAGTGTTTAACTTTGAAAACGGTCTTGTCAAGTGGGTTGAGACCCAGGATCTCCTGTCTTTGGGAGAGCCACTCCTGCAGGGTCCCGTTGGCTTGTGGTTGGTCTAACTGGAGTACTTTGGGTATTCTTTGCATTATCAAATGCATTAGCATTTTCTTCCAATTTGTCGCCTTGCTCTCCATCCTCTGAGTAGGAGAGATCCATAGCTATGTCTTCCAACAAGGTATTTGTCCCTTGATTCAAATTCAGAATAGACAGCCTTGTGGAGAACGAAGTACTTGCATTTCCATCCACGTTAAGTCCCATTGTCACCCTTTTTTGTAGTTGCTTTCCGTTTCTCCTCTGCAGACAAGAAACAGAGGAATCCTCTTATTCTATAACATCTGCGGGTTCAGGCACAGTCCTTGGGGCAGGATTTGACTGTAAGGTTACAAGTGCGTTAAGCTTGTCCATCAGAGCCTTTTGGCTACTTTCCATTTTTTTGGTTGATCTCATCAACAATCTAATACAGCTCATCCCTAGTGACAATGTCATGCTGACTGGAGGATGCTAGCGCCTGATTCCCTAAGTTAGCGCCATTTACTTCAGTTTGTTGGGGATTAATATCTTCTCCAGCTACTACTGCCTTTATGGATCTTCCAAAGGCAGTTCTTCTTCTAGGAGCTATTGATCCCAAACAACGGATTTCAAGCAAAGATTGCAGATCTAACTTCTGGACCTATAGATCCAAAGTAGATAGCTAGTTCTGGATCCCGAGTTGGGTTTCTCAGTGAAAGCACCAAAATGTTAATCCAAAAAAGGATCAACACCCTGGTTGGAGTTTGAAAACACCAGCCTATCTTCACAAAGCAATATCACATATCACGGATAGAGAAAAAGAACAGTAAAAGAAAGAAGACAAAGGATTTTTATAGTGTTTCGGCTGTTAATGAAGCCTACGTCCACTTTATAGTTTTATTATTGACTGATTGCTATTACAAGAAGTGTTTGATTACAAGGCTTTGATTATCCTTAGGTAGATTGAATCCCAGAGTTGGAATCCACTGGAGAATCAAAGTGAATCCCTTTGGACATTGTTGTGAGGGAGGTAGAGAGTGAAGAATGTTTATTGCAGAGCTTCAGCAATCAGTCCAGAGAAGATCCAGTTTATGTTGCAGATAGGATGGTACTTATAGGGATCATAGAGCTTCTAGGCTAGGCCACTTCGTCAACTGCTTGCAGGGAGGTGCAAAATGACCTAGGAAGGTTTAGCTCGCGATCTGATCCAATACCATGGGTCGCTAGCGACCCATAGACGTGGCTCGTACGTGAGGTAATGACTTGGCTCCTTAGCCATTTCATTGCTTAGTTAGCTTGTTGAAGACTAGTGGAGAAGCATGGGTCACCGGCGATCCATACACTTGGTATTTTTTCAGCATCCTTCGTCCTTCCTTCTCTTCTTCCTTGCATCATAGCGAACCTCCATTTTGTACGGATCACTAGCGATCCATAGGGTATGGGTCGTTGGCGATCGAAGCACCTAGGATATTTTTTGGAGTTTGGAGTTCGGGATGTTTCCATGGTCTTGTGTCGTCGTTGTTTGCGTAGTCTCATTGAACATTGTTCCATTTTGATGACAATTTACTACCTATTTGCGCTCAGCTGCTGATTGGGCTGAATGAACGCTGGTCTCTTGGTTTAGTCGATCTTAGTCGTTGCCTTAGTAATGTAGCTTAGCTCTCGTTAACTCCTTGCCTTAGCCTTTCTGGTTAAGTTCTAAACCATTTTGATGTCACAAATTGTTCTATTTCCTGTTGGATCCTGCAAGGTTAAAAACTCGGATAACACCCGCCTTCATTATGAGTTTCTTGGTGAAGAAAAAGAAAAGATCCTTAAGGAAATTCGAATATATCATACCCAGTTAATATGTGATCGTGATAGTCCTCCTACCGGGGAATTGGACTATAGCAAATATCCTCTAGTCATTACCCTGGAAGGATTTAATTCCCCTTTCGATTCGATAGTTACTATTCCAGCTAATTCTTTGAACAAAGTCGAAAATGCAGTTTCTCAACTTTAAGTGTAATAAAACAATTATTTGATTAAAACAATGAGATTGTTCTTTTCGTTCTATTTCTTCTTGAGTTATAATCTCTATTTTTGTAAAAAAGAGATTGGTTATTTGAGTCTTGACTTTTTTATATATACCACTCACAGTTAGCTATCGCATTACCCTCATCGGATTCCTTATGATGCTTTACTAGCTTCAGAGATAGATTGATTACAGATGTTGAAAAGAGACGTCTACTTAAGGATCCTCTATCTGCAGGATTTCAAGGCAATGCAGAAGCATTGGAATAGCACATGAGATATTTGTTTTAAAAGACAATTTTTAGAAACCTCAAAGATCAAATCGCCAATCTTGAAGTGGACATCAAGAATAAGAATGAAATAATTTCCATATTGAAGTGCCAAATTAAATCGAATCCTCTGATTGATTTTCATCATAAAATGTCTAAGTTTCTTCAACAGATAAGCGATTTGGAGATTAAGTTAAAAGACAGTCAAGCTCAATGCAAATCATTGGAATTCATCATGAGGAACAACATCCAAATATTGATCTACCAACTTCTCCAATCACCTCATCTGTCGTAAAATCAACAAGATCTTCATCTCTTGCAACTAAAAAATTTCCTACTACAACTAACCCTCCTCTCAGTTTAGATGAAAAGGTAGTAGGAGAATGGTGCATGAAGGTCAAATTCGAAATGATGAGATATTTTGATTACCAGCAGAGGGCGAGATATTCGCAATGCATCAATGAATATGTAACCAAGATTAAAAGACTTGAACGTGAAAAGCATCTTCTTCAAATGTGCATCGCTAATTTAGAGAGACAAAACAAAACCGTTAAGGGCACTAACAAAGATTTCAACCATGCTTTTAAGGTTTGTATTGAATCCTTTGATGATGCTGATGATATAAAGAAAAAGGAAAAGAAGCTTAAAGAGATTCTTTGTATAGCCATTCGGCATATAATTGATCCTTTAATTGATGAAAATCTAGATAAAGCTATTCAGGATTTGTGAAACATACACTTGTGCTATATACTTGTAAATAATTTTATAAATTATGTAAATTATGAAAATATCACCTGGTTTGTCGCCTCTTCTTTTCGAATTAGTTTTCTGAAAACTTTGACTATTGGTTTTGTATTTGTTGATCCATTCGATCTCCTTTATTGATCTTACCTTCCTGAAAAGTACAAGGTAAACAATATATCTTATTGTTAACTTGAAACCTATATAAGAATATGTTCAGTAATCTATCCACATTATTAGTGATAGTATTAGGATTTCAAAAGTTCCCAGTAGTGGAAGTTAACAGATCATTATGTGAAAATAATGATAATAAGCGAGAAGTACTCCTATAATTGGATATGGTTGAATGCCTTGAAACCCATCTATGGTAACGACGAGAGAGAGCCAGGAATCCGACTCCAACAATATTGACAGAATACCAAAAATATAATCATAGAGAACCAAAAATTCGATTCTAGTTTCAATTATAGAAGTTTAGAAATTCCTCTTCTGGAAATAAAAAGCTAATAATAATCATTTAATAAAAGTCCAGAAATCGTCATCATAGAAGATTAGGAATTTTTATAATAGAAGATCCAAAACCCAAATTCTGGTGTTAACGAGTGAAATTCGAAAGTTAAAAGACCCGAAACCCAGATTCGGGTATTAGTGAATAATAGTTAGAAATATATGATAAAGATCTCCATAATAGAAGTCCAGAGCCCAGTTTCGGGCATTAATGAGTAAAGTCCAAAAATTAATAGTAAGAGCCCCAAAACCTAGATTCGGGTATCATGAAGACCAGAGATTAATAGTAAAAGACCCGAAACCCAGATTCGGGTATTAATAAGTGAATTTCTGAAATTCAATTTTGAGAACCAATCGGAAGTTGTAGATTTTTATTTAAGCCTTCTGTTCACCACCACTGTAACGACCCGGTATTTTCAACCATTCGCATCCATTATAAGTGTATAGGCAGACACTCATGCCGGAGTTGAATTGCTCAAAATACCGCGTTGTAAATAAAATTTGGCAAATCTCAGAATATACAGTAAATAAATATAATCACAGATCACAAACACAGAGTAAAATAATGCAGCGGAAGTAAAAGAAATAGTAGTTCATGAAGCTACTATCTAAATATGTCAGAGTTACATAAGATACAACAGAAGAAATAGAGTACAACAAAAGTCTCAATAAAATAACCAAGTACAAGCTGAGTAGAACAACGGAATTGAAATAGATAGGACATGACAAGCAGATAATCTCCAGCGATTCAAATCTCCAAGAGAGTGGAAATCCAAATCTGTGAATAACTCAGGCTGACCCGAGCGTAAAACAAAACACAAAATACTCGAGTCAGGACAATATATACTTATATAATGTAAACCAACTCAAGTGAACTGTAATAAAGGTACAAGTAACTTAGAAGATGCTTGGGACCGCCCATCCTCTAAGGATCCGTTAAAATATCTACTATGTAGTAATATTCGCTATTATAATAGTGTCTAAATAAGTAAAGTATAATCATATAGAAAATAGCGTTAAGGGGATGGAGAACCTTAACGCGGTCGGATCTTAAAATCATAATCGTAGTAAAGCTCGATATGGTAGGTGACATGGCACAACTAGGCAATGCCAGGGTAGATATACCAATTACGCACACGGACTGATGGATACGCATAGCAGCCACTACCGTTCCACCTCGAACAACACTCCCAAATCGGAGGATGGTCATCTAATCAATCACAAGTAAGAGTATAATATCGAAGAAATGTGTCCGAGAAGAGGTGCTACCTCACTGGTCCGAGATCGCCCCTGTTTTAGCCACCTTATGCCAACTCACGGGAGTTGGGTCCACGTAACATACCTTAAGAACGTCGCCACCATCCTACTTCATTCTGGAATCTCCACCCTGTACACGGTTGCCAAAGTGGTTTTCGGTAAGACAGAGAGTATGTCCATATCCGATCCCGGTCTCTTTAACAACCCAACGTTATTATAACCCGTGGTTATAAGTTTAAAAACAGTTTATACTTCAAAATAGAATATCATTTCAAATCCAAATCTTTATCAAAATAAAGATTAAATCAATTCCAAACCATTTCCATATTTTTAAAATATCATATCATTTCAAAACTTCATTTCAAATCATTTTAATATTCCAAATATCATTTGAGTTCAAATCTAAATATTCAACTTTAAATACCTTTTAAATTTAAAGGTATACTTCATTTATTATCATTTCAAATCACCTTTTAAATAGTTTATATTCCAATAAAATAATTCATTTAAACCTTTTAAAAGTGTAATTATTATGTTTTCAAATCAAGTATTCAATTTCCAAAGTTTCAAACCATTCTGAGTTCGTTTACTAAGTCAAAAACCCTAATTATTAAAATTTTAGCATTTCACAGCATTTAAAAACAACTGTTATAGGTTATATTTGAAAACATTTTTAATTCAGCAAAGACATCACTTAAAACTGCTGTTAAAACTCAATTTTAGTTGAATTATAGTTCAAAACAGAAAAGAAAGCATTTCAGAAGTGCTGCGGTAGTTCAGATTTCAAAACAAGGGTTAAATTTGGTTTCAGCAAAGACTGCAGACCATTATAGCATTTCCAGAGAATGCTATAATAGGCCTGAGTTCATTATTAGCCTATAAGTTCAATTACAGCAACTACAGCATTTCAGAAATGCTGTAATAGCTCTTTTTACACAATTTTAGTTCAAAACAGAATCTATAGCATTTCTGAATGTTATTAAAAGTAAATTTCAGGTGTTAGTGTATTTCCAGCAATTAAATAACTTTAATTTAAACCACATAAACATTTTAAAAATCATATTTTAACATTTAAAATGTTCATTTACATATCATTTAACATATATCTTTTTCACAATAAATTTCTTATAATTAAATCCAATTTTCAACAATTTACTTAATAAGTTTAAGTGTAAAAGTTCCAATTCTTCACATTTCAACAAATAGACTTAACACTTCAAATTTAAATTACCATTTCACAATTTAACAAAATTTCCAATTTTATTTAATTAACTTAAACCTTTAATTAAAACCAAATTTCACATTTCCTATTCAAGTTATATTTTAAAAGATCACTTTTAAACATTCATTTATTTAACCACTTAAATTCATAGAAAAATCAATAATACTTTAATAAATCGCTTAAATTCAAATTTAATCAAATTATCCTATTTACCATTTCCAAATAAAATTTAATATCCATTTTATTTATATAACTTAAATATCATTTTTAACCAAAATTCCAAATTTCCAACTTAAGTTATATTTCAAAAATCCAAATAAACCTTCATTAATTACATTTTTAACATATAGAAAAATCATAATTTCTTTATTTTAAAACATTTCAAAATCTATCTAAATCAAATTTCATAAATTTATAATTTTTAAATTACTTAAAAATATCCAAAACACTTTATAAAATAACCACGGGCCTGTATATAATTTTCTAACCTAGGTCAAGTGATACAAATATGTATCATTTCAATCCGCAGTTAAAAAAAGAAAAATCCGGGTTCTATCATTTCAAACCCGCAATCCCAAGTTAAAATAAATTAAATAAAAATCGTTCAGGCCTATCATTTCAGCCCATAACGATTTTTCCCTATTCTAAAGTCCGTTCGGGTATGTATCATTTCAACCCATAGTGATTCTAGTCTACAGGGAACTTGCATTGGTGATAACAGATATAAATAACAGAATAACATTAAATAACAGTAACATATGATATAACAGGTGTAATAACAGGTGTGAACATCATATGATAATAATATAAGCATATATAACATGATAATATATTTCTACAGATTCGCAGGGTGTCAATTTACTTGTTATATAGGTACATATTGTCTGGTGAGAATAACTCACCTCTTTGTGCTGGAGATTGCTATCAAATGCACAAACTGAGATCTTCGAAGGCACGAAAGCACGAATAAGATTGGATATTGAGAGAGCCAAAGATAAATCTCCTTGAAAACATTCAAACAAAACAAGACAATATACACATAAATATTCAACGCAAAACAATGTTGAAACAATGCAGATAAGAAGCAACAACGGAATAGATTACTTGACCATGCTTTAACCATTCAAAAGCTCGAACAAGGGGTTCATTTCTCAGCCAAGATGATGATGAGTGTGAGAGAGACAAGGTTAACTCCTCGGAATACATAAGACAAAACAATCCAAACAATATAAGTTTTCAATCCAAATTTTAATAGAACAATGTTAGAAATGACTGCACGGAATCAAATAGAAATGCTTGCACTTGCTTTCAACCTTTACTAGGCTCAGCCATGAGGGAAACTACAGGTCTAAGTCAATGGTTTTGGGTCTGGTTTGGACCAAGGGATACATTGCTACAAGCTAGAGATGATGGGGAAGTTATAACATAGGTATGTGAAGAGTTTAGGCACACTAGCGTGGTTTTTGGTCAACAAAAGGGCTCGGCCATAGGAGTTTGGGCTTGGCCATTCAAGTTCAGATCTGGACAGAGGTGGGGAGGGGTGTGTTGTGGTCAGGTCAGGGAGGTGGTTGTGGCTATGGTGGTGGTTTGGGTGGTGGTTGAGGTGGGTGAGCATGTAGAGGTCAATAAACATGGGTTTTAGGCATCTAGGTTGAAATTTGGGGGGTTTTACCATCAAAATGGTTCGGCTATGGTCAGATCTGGTGGATTGGGGGCTGGTGGTGGTCGGGAAGAGATGGAAGGAGGTGGTGGCAGAGGAATAGGGGTAGAGGCCGATCTCAATCAGGGAAGAAGGCAAGCAAAATAGCATAGAAAAAGAAGAAAAGTAGGAAGAAAGAGATGGAGGTCATTACCTAATTTTCTCTAGCCGTGAGAAACAATTGAAGATGAGATATTTTTTCATGTGAATGCCAAATGAGATGACGGCTACACTAGGGTTTTATATGGCTAGGCAATTAATTTTGAGGAGTTAAAGGAATTAAAGGATTTGGTAAATAAAAGGGCTTCCGTTTCAAAGCGTTACACAACCCTTCACATTTCTTTCCTTATAAATCTTTATATAAACAAAATATTTCAGAAAAATACTATACAAACCGAAACTAAGTAAAGATATAAGAAAATAAATAATAAAATTTAAAGAAATTAGAAAAAATAATAAAAGAAATTGCTTAAAATACAAAACAGTGTCCAGAAATTACAAATAAATCACCATTGACTTTGGAAAATTATTAAATTTAATTTAAAAATATTCTAAAACAAAATTTGAAATAAAAATGACTTTTAAAACATTTTCAAAGTGAAATAAATAATTAAATTCAGAGAAAATAGCAAAAGAATTGAAGAAATTGTTTAAAAATAGCAGACAGGACATGAAAATTTCACATAAATTACCATTGACTCTAGAAAAATGTCTACTTCACTTTAAAAATAATAAAAGACAAAAATATACATAAAATAACATATTAACACATATTAAAATAAAATATGACAAAGAAAATAAAATTTATAAAATTTAAAATAGGCAAAAATGCACAATAAAACAAATTATACTAAAAATTGAAATGTACATAACTTTTACATTTTAACTCCGTTTTCAACGAAACGAAAAGTAGTGTTCAAGTTATTAAATCTATTTTCATAATAAAAGATAAAATTTATAATTTCAAACTATTTAAAATTTAAACTTAAAAGTCAAAGTTTGACTATTGACTAAAATTCACATTTTCAGGAAATATTAAATTTAGTCATATTTGGAATTCTTATCCACATCCCAAAGTTTATATTTAAAATAAAAAAATTTATTCTTTTTCATAAATAAAGCTTTTGAATCTGGAAAAAATCAATTTAAGAATATTTGTAAAATATAGGGTTGTTACACTCTCTCCCACTCAAAACTTTTCGTCCCCGAAAAGGAACGAGGTACGGGAAAGCACAGAAAAAGATAGAATGAAATAGAATTAAGACAAGATGATAAGAAGATTGGAATTACACCTGATAATTATTGTTATAGGTAAGTTTAACAAGATGGAGGTGATCAAATCAAGAATACAAGCACGAACAAGATCCTCTAGAGTCTGAATCACCCCTTTCACTTGACCGATGGTCTATGAATGGAAAAACAGTGTTCAGATCCAGATAAGTAACAAAAATTATCAAAGATTACAGAAAGATTTCTAAACGGACCGGTATAAGCAATATCCTTCCCATTCTGTAACAAGATAAGAGAAATAAGGACAACCAAAAGGTAGTTTGGAAACACAAAATAAGATAATAAACTTGAAACCATAATGCTTTTAAATCATAATAATTTATGGATGTTTATCATTTGGAAATCATACTACTAAAAATCGTAACACTTTGGAAATGTTATTCTAAAAAAACATAATACTTAGAAAATCATAACACCTTTTAAAATAATCTTCATTTAAAATATTTTAATTCAAGGTCAAATAATATTCATTTTAAAGCTATAACATTTCTAAGTTCATTCAATTATAAAATTTCCAAAACATTGTATTTTCAAAATAGCAGCACTTATAAAATGCTACAGTAGATATATTAATATTTCAAATCAGTTTAATATCAGAAATATTCATTTGGATATCATTTAACTTATGACTTATTAAAACAAACTTTTATGAATGGAAATATTCAAATCAAACTATACTTCATTTATTAAGTTTAAAAGTTCACTATTTTAGTTAGCTCTTAATTTAACACATAACCTAACACTTTATTTAAAATACCCATTTCCCAAATAGATATTCCTTTAATAAGTTACACTTAAAATTCCATTTAAAAACCAAATTCTCAATTATCAATTTTTAGTGATGTTAAAATACATTTTAACTATTTAAATTATAATCATTCATTTTTCAAGACATATCTATTTCATAAATAAAATATTTATATAGCAAATATAACAATCAAATTTCTTTACACATTTATTCATTTAGACATCAATTAAACTATGAATTCAAGTTAAATAAACTTTATTACAAAATGTCTATTTCAAATGTATTTTATTTTATCTATTCAAAGATCATTATTTATTATACAACATACTCATTTTAGGAAATAACCTTTATTAAAATTCCTAGGTTAGATTTAAGGTTCCATATTAAATCAAATTTGAATATTAAGTTATTTAAAAAAAATCTCTTTAAATTCCTTTTTCACTATTTACCTCTATTAATCTTTTATAACTAAAATTTAAGTGTATAACATTTATCATAACCACTCAAATTTTATTTATAAAATCCTTTCTATATTGTATATTATCCAATTACATTGTTAACTTCTAAATTTTTTTTTAAAGGTAAGTTATATTTGAATGCAATTGTATTATACAAATAAAACTTTCCAATTCAATTATCTCAAGTTTGAATCATTTATTCAAAAATTTTAATTTTTCGTTTTATAACTGAAATTATTCATTAAGATGAAATTCAATAATTAATTTTCCGGTTTCCTTCAAACCAGTTAGAGATAAATAAATATATGTACATAATATGTCAAATCAATTTAAATCATATATCTATATATATTATAAATCAATTCATATTTAGAAATTCAAATAAATTAAATCTTTCAAAACAAAGCTGTAGTAAGACTACAGAACGGTCTCTTCACTTCGAAACTCGAAAATGAACGTCGATGATGCTGCAATCATCACCGAAATTATTTTCCAGCGACAAAGAGAAGAGCACTAAATTTTAAATCTTTTAAAATTCTTTGAAAACAAAATTTCTATTCGAAATACTTTAAATAATATATCCTTTTAAAACTTGAAAACACAAGGTTTGAAACCATCAGAAACTTGAATTCTCAAATTCTTGATTCAAATTCATTTCAGTTCCCGAATCAATTTATAAACAACTATTTATAAATTCATTTGTAGAACAATAAATGATAAATCAAGTATTATCATTTCAAATTATCAATTTAAATCAATTTATTAAGTTCCATAAATTTACTTATATATCAAAATTTTATTTCATTAACCAAATTTAAAATAATATTGTGTCAGTTTGTTCTGTCAAAGTGTTTTAGAAATCCTATCGATAGCGTTGATCAGACGAATCGATCGGAAATCCAAATCAACATCAACAACTCAAACAACACCATATATAAAACAAAACATTGATTTACAAGTACAATTCAAAATGTTTGGAGATAGTTTAGAAACAAAAGACAAGATGGTTAAACAGAGTAGAGAGATGGGTAAGCTTAGATAAATCGCGGACAACCTTAACCGGGTCAACCGTGACTTAAAGAATAAGATCGATGTTGATTTTTCTGGGATAAATCTACATTCGATCTCAAAAGATAGAGTTTGGAATAATAAAAGATATTAGCATCTAAACCAAGGATAAATAAAAATCTCTGGTGAATCGATGCTGACTGTAAAGGATTTTCACCCTTTTACAAGAAAATTAGAATATTGGCGAGATCGCCAATTCACTATGAAGATCATTCGAAGTGGAGTTATGGGATACTCCAGAATCAAAAGAAGATGGATAGTGAGGGACACGAATGGATTTTGGAACCGCAGGGAACATTCCAAAATTCAAAGGAAACCGAGTCAAAAAGGAAGAGATTCAAACTCGAACCAAAGTGATTCTGTAAATAAATTTACCCTATATTCCAAGTATTGCCTCAAAGCCAAAGCTCTGATACCAACTGTAACGACCCGGTATTTTCAACCATTCGCATCCATTATAAGTGTATAGGCAGACACTCATGCCGGAGTTGAATTGCTCAAAATACCGCGTTGTAAATAAAATTTGGCAAATCTCAGAATATACAGTAAATAAATATAATCACAGATCACAGACACAGAGTAAAATAATGCAGCGGAAGTAAAAGAAATAGTAGTTCATGAAGCTACTATCTAAATATGTCAGAGTTACATAAGATACAACATAATAAATAGAGTACAACAAAAGTCTCAATAAAATAACCAAGTACAAGCTGAGTAGAACAACGGAATTGAAATAGATTGGACATGACAAGCAGATAATCTCCAACGATTCAAATCTCCAAGAGAGTGGAAATCCAAATCTGTGAATAACTCAGGCTGACCCGATCGTAAAGCAAAACACAAAATACTCGAGTCAGGACAATATATACTTATATAATGTAAACCAACTCAAGTGAACTGTAATAAAGGTACAAGTAACTTAGAAGATGCTTGGGACCGCCCATCCTCTAAGGATCCGTTAAAATATCTACTATGTAGTAATATTCGCTATTATAATAGTGTCTAAATAAGTAAAGTATAATCATATAGAAAATAGCGTTAAGGGGATGGAGAACCTTAACGCGGTCGGATCTTAAAATCATAATCGTAGTAAAGCTCGATATGGTAGGTGACACGGCACAACTAGGCAATGCCAGGGTAGATATACCAATTACGCACACGGACTGATGGATACGCATAGCAGCCACTATCGTTCCACCTCGAACAACACTCCCAAATCGGAGGATGGCCATCTAATCAATCACAAGTAAGAGTATAATATCGAAGAAATGTGTCCGAGAAGAGGTGCTACCTCACTGGTCCGAGATCGCTCCTGTTTTAGCCACCTTATGCCAACTCATGGGAGTTGGGTCCACGTAACATACCTTAAGAACGTCGCCACCATCCTACTTCATTCTGGAATCTCCACCGCGTACACGGTTGCCAAAGTGGTTTTCGGTAAGACAGAGAGTATGTCCATATCCGATCCCGGTCTCTTTAACAACCCAACGTTATTATAACCCGTGGTTATAAGTTTAAAAACAGTTTATACTTCAAAATAGAATATCATTTCAAATCCAAATCTTTATCAAAATAAAGATTAAATCAATTCCAAACCATTTCCATATTTTTAAAATATCATATCATTTCAAAACTTCATTTCAAATCATTTTAATATTCCAAATATCATTTGAGTTCAAATCTAAATATTCAACTTTAAATACCTTTTAAATTTAAAGGTATACTTCATTTATTATCATTTCAAATCACCTTTTAAATAGTTTATATTCCAATAAAATAATTCATTTAAACCTTTTAAAAGTGTAATTATTATGTTTTCAAATCAAGTATTCAATTTCCAAAGTTTCAAACCATTCTGAGTTCGTTTACTAAGTCAAAAACCCTAATTATTAAATTTTTAGCATTTCACAGCATTTAAAAACAACTGCTATAGGTTATATTTGAAAACATTTTTAATTCAGCAAAGACATCACTTAAAACTGCTGTTAAAACTCAATTTTAGTTGAATTATAGTTCAAAACAGAAAAGACAGCATTTCAGAAGTGCTGCGGTAGTGCAGATTTCAAAACAAGGGTTAAATTTGGTTTCAGCAAAGACTACAGACCATTATAGCATTTCCAGAGAATGCTATAATAGGCCTGAGTTCAATATTAGCCTATAAGTTCAATTATAGCAACTACAGCATTTCAGAAATGCTGTAATAGCTCTTTTTACACAATTTTAGTTCAAAACAGAATCTATAGCATTTCTGAATGTTATTAAAAGTAAATTTCAGGTCTTAGTGTATTTCCAGCAATTAAATAACTTTAATTTAAACCACATAAACATTTTAAAAATCATATTTTAACATTTAAAATGTTCATTTACATATCATTTAACATATATCTTTTTCACAATAAATTTCTTATAATAAAATCCAATTTTCAACAATTTACTTAATAAGTTTAAGTGTAAAAGTTCCAATTCTTCACATTTCAACAAATAGACTTAACACTTCAAATTTAAATTACCATTTCACAATTTAACAAAATTTCCAATTTATTTAATTAACTTAAACCTTTAATTAAAACCAAATTTCACATTTCCTAGTCAAGTTATATTTTAAAAGATCACTTTTAAACATTCATTTATTTAACCACTTAAATTCATAGAAAAATCAATAATACTTTAATAAATCGCTTAAATTCAAATTTAATCAAATTATCATATTTACCATTTCCAAATAAAATTTAATATCCATTTTATTTATATAACTTAAATATCATTTTTAACCAAAATTCCAAATTTCCAACTTAAGTTATATTTCAAAAATCCAAATAAACCTTCATTAATTACATTTTTAACATATAGAAAAATCATAATTTCTTTATTTTAAAACATTTCAAAATCTATCTAAATCAAATTTCATAAATTTATAATTTTTAAATTACTTAAAAATATCCAAAGCACTTTAAAAAATAACCACGGGCCTGTATATAATTTTCTAACCTAGGTCAAGTGATACGGATATGTATCATTTCAATCTGCAGTTAAAAAAAGAAAAATCCGGGTTCTATCATTTCAAACCCGCAATCCCAAGTTAAAATAAATTAAATAAAAATCGTTCAGGCCTATCATTTCAGCCCATAACGATTTTTCCCTATTCTAAAGTCCGTTCGGGTATGTATCATTTCAACCCATAGTGATTCTAGTCTACAGGGAACTTGCAATGGTGATAACAGATATAAATAACAGAATAACATTAAATAACAGTAACATATGATATAGCAGGTGTAATAACAGGTGTGAACATCATATGATAATAATATAAGCATATATAACATGATACTATATTTCTACAGATTCGTAGGGTGTCAATTTACTTGTTATATAGGTACATATTGTCTGGTGAGAATAACTCACCTCTTTGTGCTGGAGATTGCTATCAAATGCACAAACTGAGATCTTCGAAGGCACGAAAGCACGAATAAGATTGGATATTGAGAGAGCCAAAGATAAATCTCCTTGAAAACATTCAAACAAAACAAGACAATATACACATAAATATTCAACGCAAAACAATGTTGAAACAATGCAGATAAGAAGCAACAACGGAATAGATTACTTGACCATGCTTTAACCATTCAAAAGCTCGAACAAGGGGTTCATTTCTCAGCCAAGATGATGATGAGTGTGAGAGAGACAAGGTTAACTCCTCGGAATACATAAGACAAAACAATCCAAACACTATAAGTTTTCAACCCAAATTTTAATAGAACAATGTTAGAAATGACTGCACGGAATCAAATAGAAATGCTTGCACTTGCTTTCAACCTTTACTAGACTCAGCCATGAGGGAAACTACAGGTCTAAGGCAATGGTTTTGGGTCTGGTTTGGACCAAGGGATACACGGCTACAAGCTAGAGATGATGGGGAAGTTATAACATAGGTATGTGAAGAGTTTTAGGCACACTAGCGTGGTTTTTGGTCAACAAAAGGGCTCGGCCATAGGAGTTTGGGCTTGGCCATTCAAGTTCAGATCTGGACAGAGGTGGGGAGGGGTGTGTTGTGGTCAGGTCAGGGAGGTGGTGGTGGCTATGGTGGTGGTTTGGGTGGTGGTTGAGGTGGGTGAGCATGTAGAGGTCAATAAACATGGTTTTTAGTCATCTAGGTTGAAATTTTGGGGGTTTTACCATCAAAATGGTTCGGCTATGGTCAGATCTGGTGGAGTGGGGGCTGGTGGTGGTCGGGAAGAGATGGAAGGAGGTGGCGGCAGAGGAATAGGGATAGAGGCCGATCTCAATCAGGGAAGAAGGCAAGCAAAATAGCATAGAAAAAGAAGAAAAGTAGGAAGAAAGAGATGGAGGCCATTACCTAATTTTCTCTAGCCGTGAGAAACAATTGAAGATGGGATATTTTTTCATGTGAATGCCAAATGAGATGACGGCTACACTAGGGTTTTACATGGCTAGGCAATTAATTTTGAGGAGTTAAAGGAATTAAAGGATTTGGTAAATAAAAGGGCTTCCGTTTCAAAGCGTTACACAACCCTTCACATTTCTTTCCTTATAAATCTTTATATAAACAAAATATTTCAGAAAAATAATATAAAAACCGAAACTAAGTAAAGATATAAGAAAATAAATAATAAAATTTAAAGAAATTAGAAAAAATAATAAAAGAAATTGCTTAAAATACAAAACAGTGTCCAGAAATTACAAATAAATCACCATTGACTTTGGAAAATTATTAACTTTAATTTAAAAATATTCTAAAACAAAATTTGAAATAAAAATGACTTTTAAAACATTTTCAAAGTGAAATAAATAATTAAATTCAGAGAAAATAGCAAAAGAATTGAAGAAATTGTTTAAAAATAGCAGACACGCATGAAAATTTCACATAAATTACCATTGACTCTAGAAAAATGTCTACTTCACTTTAAAAATAATAAAAGACAAAAATATACATAAAATAACATATTAAAACATATTAAAATAAAATATGACAAAGAAAATAAAATTTATAAAATTTAAAATAGGCAAAAATGCACAATAAAACAAATTATACTAAAAATTGAAATGTACATAACTTTTACATTTTAACTCCGTTTTCAACGAAACGAAAAGTAGTGTTCAAGTTATTAAATCTATTTTCATAATAAAAGATAAAAATTATAATTTCAAACTATTTAAAATTTAAACTTAAAAGTCAAAGTTTGACTATTGACCAAAATTCACATTTTCAGGAAATATTAAATTTAGTCATATTTTGAATTCTAATCCACATCAAAGTCAAAGTTTATATTTAAAATAACAAAATTTATTCTTTTTCATAAATAAAGCTTTTGAATCTGCAAAAAATCAATTTAAGAATATTTGTAAAATATAGGGTTGTTACAACCACTCTTTGGGTTTTGATTCTTTTGACATGTGCCACCCTTTTTGGCCTTGTACGTTTATTTGATATGCCGCTTCTTGGGCTTGGACGTCTTAGTCCCTTCTTTTCGTTGTTTGATGTACCGCTTCTCGGGCTCGTACATCTTAGTCCGTTGTTGTCTGGTGTGCTTGGTTAGCTTATCCACAAGCAGGACCCAAGGACTTACCCAACATCCCTCTAGGAGGCGCTCCGGCCAAGCCTTATAGGTGGGACTGAAGGCTTGTTCGGTGCCTTGGCCGGGCCATAGCGTGGCGGGACCAAGGGCTTACTCCGTCCTCCCTCAAGGAGGTGCCTTGACTTGGCCATAGTGTGGCACGATGAAGGGCTTGTTGATGCTTTAACCTGGTCATAGCATGGTGCCGACAAAGGCTTACTCTAACCTCCCTCTAGGAGGCGCATTGATATGGCCATAGCATTACGCGATCAAGGGCTTATCGATGCTTTAACCTGGCCATAGCATGACACAATTAAAGGCTTACTCTAACTTCCCTCTTGGAGGCGCTTTGACTTGGCCAACTCGGCGCGGACAAAGGCTTTGACCGTTTAAGGTAATTTCCAAGTGTAAGGAGAATTCTAGTCCTTACCATGTAGATTTTTCTTAGAAAAGTGGTGCTTTATTGAATTCTACTAGGATCTCCTTACAAATCTGTTGATTTTGCCTTGTCTGAAACAGTTGATCACCATTCCTTCGCGTGCTCTACATTAATTTGTCCCATGCATTTTCATCATGTGGTAGTAGCAATAGGATCCTTCATAATTCTTTTCATATTTAGGTTTTTTCTTCTATGAAGGCCAATAGTTGAGTTCCTTCTTAGTAAATAAACATTCTCAATCGATGTAGTATGATTGAATTCCTTAGGGAGTCTCGACTTAAAGTTTGTCTTTTGAGGATGGTTTCAATTATTACTTGATTCTGAAGCTTCACCCTTAACAACCAATTTCCTTTTCAAAACCTTTTTAAGCTCACATGTAGGCAATGATCCACTTATTGCTTGGTGCCATTTTTGTGCAGAGCTGTTATAATTAGCCATCATCCCCTCTTCAAAGATAGTTCCTTTGGTATAAAGTTGAATTGTTATCTTCATTCAGCCAAACAAGTTATCACTCTTATCTTTTGGTTCTTCTAAGACAAAGGTAGGTGTGGGGCCAATATGAAAGGTGTTTGAACTCCATTTGTTCGTGTCAAAAGATTCGGCTCTCTTCTTCTTTATGATCCTTAAAGCTTCCAATCTCAACATTTGCTCTTCACATGGTTTAGAATCTTTGATGGTTCCATGGGAGAATCTGATTGAGTGTAGCTTTGAGGACCTTGTTTGGACCTTTTGATTTTGCTAAATATAGTGATGTAAAGTTAAAGTAAGTAAGC
Organism: Allium fistulosum; assembly: GCA_030737815.1. Taxonomy (NCBI): domain Eukaryota; kingdom Viridiplantae; phylum Streptophyta; class Magnoliopsida; order Asparagales; family Amaryllidaceae; genus Allium; species Allium fistulosum. The sequence goes on along the minus strand of CM060904.1, from coordinate 1,181,385,548 downwards.
TTGGAATAGAATTGGGTTAAAGGATAGTAAAGTTGGAAGTTTAACAACGTCGGAGGTTCAAGCCCTCCTTCTGGTGCCAAAATTTTAACAAGAAAACTTATCAACGCCCCAAAGCAAAGTTTAAAGTGTGAGTGATCCCTTCGACATTCAATCAAATAGAGATAGTTAAAACATTTCGATTCCCTCAAGTCCATCTTTCGAAAAGGTTTTGACAGCTGAAACTCCTTTTTATATGACCTTTCAATATGGTCGAAACACCTGAATCCCTTTTTATAATACCTTTTGAACTGGTTGAATTGGCTAAGTATCCTATTGCAACCACCTTTCGTAGTGGTTGAAGTGACTCAAGGCTTGGTCCTAATGATCTAAGGATATTGGTTAAATTAAAAGGTTTTGACTTCTTCGAAAGGTAGCCTTTCGATCATGTTGAATACATGCAAATCATAATCAGAATCGCATAGAAGCATTAGATCAACAAATATATCCAAAAATGCCATAAACTAGCTTTGGTTATCTTTTCCTTTATTACTAGTAGCTTAAGTGATACAAAGAAGTCAAATCCTCAATCTAATTCTAGAATTAGGGTTTACAAATTCAAGAAAGTACAAATATGTAGTGAATGAAATCAGATCCCCTAAACTAGACCCCTAGGGTCTTATTTATAGGCACAGGTTGTCACCTTTCGAATCGGTCCTCTCGACTTGGTCGAAAGGCGACTTTGGAGACCTTTCGTCGCTGTTAACATCAGGGCGTCCTTCTACGTTGCTTTTAAAGTAAATTTAAGTGCTTGTGAGCTGGTGAAAAGGTGTAGATGCACTCGCCACTTTGTTGTTGATGTGCTGTTGCAAGTAGGAATGAACATGGGCTTTCGACTATGTCAATAGGCGAATCTTTGAGGCTTCAAAGGAGTTGAGACGTAGAAGGTTTCGAAGGCATACTTGTTGATTTATGTGAAATCCCATCCTTTGGTGTATGAAAACACCATATTGATCTTAAGAAAGATTTCTTTTATTATTGTGAACGGTCTCAATCGGTTCGAAAGGCTAACTTATGCTTTCGAATGGGTTGCTCTGGCTAAATGTTCTCTTGTGGACTGTGAATGAAGGTGAAACCCACTGTTTTGAAAGGTTTGGTGTGCATGTGAAAGCTTCTAATATGTTACCTTCGAAAGGTGTTCCTCAACCCATTCGAAACATCCTCATGCTTGCGGAAGCAAATATTTCAAAAAGAAGCAATTGAAGCGAAAGGGTGCTCTTGTCTCCCTTTGACCTCTTCAAAAGCTTATAGGGCATTCAAATTTTGCATACACATCCCTTTGACTCCTTCGAAAGGTCTTACTTTCACTATCATTCCTTATAAATCCTTCTTTTATATTCTTCATGGTTTCAAGAAGGTTGAAGTGAAGACTGACGGTAAACTTGCCCCCTATCCCATGCGAAGGGATGCTCTTGACTTTTCAAGTCAACTTCTTTGATATCCTTCTTTTATTTTAGCATAGACATTTCTCGCCTTTTCATATTCTTATATGAATCTAGGCCGTCCATTAAAATTTGATCATACGATCTGTCCTTCATGTTGACTTTTCTTATAAATCAAGTTTCCTTCTTCTCCCCTTTCATTTACCTACGATTAAAAACTTGCAGCAAGAATCAAAATTTTTAGTTTCTTTCTAAATTCCTATTTTCATTAAACACAAGTTCTGTTCAAGGTACGTGCCTATTTTTTTGTCCTTTAGACTGTTTTATCATGTTTAATTCTATTCTTAAATTCTTTGGGTTCGAATTGTATTTCTATTCTAATTTTTGAAGTTGATTCAAGTTTTACATTCATATGAATTATCCTTATATGCTTATTTCGTTCGATTTTATGATGTCGATTTTGAGTTGGAATTAAAATTCATTGGATTTGGGGGCTATTTGCCATTGCCGCGTATGAACCCAAGCTCGAACTCTACTGCACTCAGTTCAAACTTTTTTTATGCTTCGAGGTTGAATTTGGGGATTTTGTTGTTGTCAAATGTAAATTTATGCTCGAATCAATTTAGTTGTTAGCGTCTAAAGGCATTGGGTTAAAAATTGAATTGGGGGAGAAAACACTTTTCTAGTGGCTTCAAAGAGAAGGCTAAGTCATACAAATTAAAACCCACTATTGTAATTTGATTTTTCAACCCTTTCGAAAAGGTTGAGGTAGTCAACTCCATCCTATTTTTCATCCTCTTTCGAAGGGGTTGAAGTTAAGCATTTACCATTAAGTGAACCCTTTCGAAGGAGTTGACGTGGTAGACAAAAGATGGACTTCTTCGAAAGTACAAAGATGGACTTCTTTTGAGGTGGTAGACAAAAGAAGGACTTCCTTTTATCAAATGCATTGGGAATAGTTTATTTTGATTAAGTTGTAAACCATATCAAGCCTTTCAACTTGATCGAAACCTCCCAAACCGAAATAAGTTTAGTTGTTTGTATGCCTTCGAAACCTTACACCCCTTTCAACTTACTCGAAACCATTTGTAGTTAACAAGAGTATAACTATCATTTTTAAAAACACTATCGAAATGTTCCAAAGCCTTTTCATTTTGTATAAAAATCATTTGGATCCAAGTCTTTCGTCTTAATGAAAGTGTAGGGTTTCAGCAACATTCATAGTAAAATAAAATATGTGTTTTTGACATTGTCGAAAGGTTTATTTTATTTGATTGTGGAATGTTGTTAGTAGTTCTAAAAATATATATATTCAAACCAGCATTGTAGGGTTAGTTATGTGATGCTAGTTCCTAAGCTCCTATAACAAATTACAAAGGTGAGTTAGAGATCCTGTATCTAAAACCCAAGATATTTTATTGATTACAAAACTATTTCGAATCATAAATGTATTTGATGGAGCTGGAGAATCGTTCTTCTTTCTTTCTTTTATAATTTGAGGTAGTCGGGATTGTTTCTCTTCCTGTATCATTTCTTATGACAGTGGTGACGCTCACCCTTGTTGTCATCTGCCTTCTTTCTTTTTTAATTTTCTTCTTTTACAATCGTTCTTTTGCTTCTTCGAACTGTTTAAAGATGATGCACCACCTTTTACTGCAAGCACACTCGATCGATCTTTAGGTTGTGACTCGGCCGACCTCAATATAATGAGGAGCTCCACAATATTCACATTCATATTGTACATATTATAGTTTTGAATGAACGGTTAATATAAAGGGGTCAATGAACATAGGATCAAATCGACTTGTAGCTCATTACTTATAGTCACGTCCAATGATGCAAGCTTCTCAATATAACCCTTCATCATTAGCATATACTCATCTACCTTCTGTCCTTTTTATATTTTGGTGTTGAACAGTTTCTTAGTAGTCTTGTACCTTGTGGAATGAGATTACTCACCAAAACTGCCTTGCGACTATCAAATATCTCATGGACAAACATTGATTTGTGTTGTCTTTGCAACTGTTTATCTAGAGTAGACAACATGAACACTCGGGCGATTTCGAGCTCAACCACCCAATACTATAAGCGAAGTTCAGACCTTTAAGATCATCATTGGAGGGTCTTAATAGCAGAGCATAAGTTATAGATGACCAGAAACGCACATATGTCAGAGCTATCTTAATAGCTCATAGCCAGTCGACATAGTTGTTTGGTTCAGTGGATCGATCACTTCCATTAAAGAGTTTTGGATTCGACAGTATTTGCAAGTTTTAATAGATAAATTATTAGGACATTAACATAGTAGATATTCTTATAATATTAGTAAGGCTAAACTTTATGTTTTATTTTACTAATAACTTCCCACTAGCATTATATTTTTCGGTAGACCCTAAGTTAAAACAAAGAAGTCTTCTGACTTCACTAGTTAGTGTTAGGACCCATATGATTTAAGATTCTGACCTTGAGGGATGCTCAACAAATTATACTCCCACACAAGATGGATAACTCCTTATCGGTTGTATCATATGTTATCATTAGAAAGAACTTCAACTTTGTCAAAACCATAAAGAATATAAAAGAAGGATACACAAAGAATGATAGCAATAACAAAACCTTTCAAAAGAGTCAAAGAGATGCTTCAGCAAAATGTTGGAAGAGCAAAGGACTTTCGAAGAAGTCGAAAAGTGATGAGGCTGCCCTTCCGATTTAGTTTCCTTTCAAAATAGATGATTCTGCCTGCATAAAGGGGGTTTCGTATGAGTTAAGAAGCACTTTTCGAAATTATTAGATAACATGCTTCCATATATGCGCCAAACCTTTCGAAACAATGTGTTTCGCCATTATTTGCCTTCCATAGAAGAACATTTTGCCAAAAATACCCCTTTGAAAGCATAGATCAGCCTTTCGAATTGGTTGAAACCACCCACAATTACAAAGGAAAGCTTACATGAGTCTAATAAATCTTCCTCAAACACCAGAAGATGGGGTTCCACAATGATCAATGGGAATGCTTTTGAAAGCTATATTTCATAGCTAAACCTTCTACTATGCATCAACTTATGCGAAGACCCAAAGTTACACCTGTCGATAGTATCGAAAGCGCACATCCTTTCCTACTTGCAATAGCATATCAACAACAGAGTGAAGGGCGCATCCATTCCTTTCGATGGAGTCAAAAGCACTCAAGTTCCATTCTGAATCGAAGGTAGAAGGGCGCTCTGAATTTAGCAGCAATGGAACGACTTCAAGGCACCCTTTCGACTAAGTCAAAAGGATTGACTCAAAAGGGTCCAACCTGCGCCTATAAATTAGACCCTAGGGGTATTGTTTGGGGAATCTGATTTTATTCGCTGAATACTTGTTCTTTCTTGAATTTGTAAACCCTAATTCTAAAATCAAGTTGGGGATTTTACTTCTTTGTAATACTTAAGCTTCTTGTATTCAAAAGAATTATTATTAAAGTGAGTATATGGCATTTCCGAATATATTGATTGATATGCTGCTTCTATATAGTTCTGGATATGGATTACTTGTATCAGTGTTAATCGAAAGGTTACCTTTCGAAGGAGTAGAAACCTATTAATTCAATTAAAACTCCTAAATCCATTAAGTCCCAACCTTTGGTCATCTCAACCACTTTGAAAGGAAGTTTCAAAAGGATCTTAAGCCAATTAAACTAATTTGAAAGGTGGTTCAAAAGGAGATCTAAATTACCTTGATTGATTCAAAAGAGGGATTTGAAAGGGTTTAAACTATCTATATCGATTCGAAAGGTAGTTTCGAAAGGTTCACTGACACTTTGAACTTTGCTTTGGGGTGTTGATAAGATTTCTTTTTATTTTCTAGTGCTAGAAGCAGGGCTTGAACCTCTTCCCTTGTTGAATTCTGAACTTTATTTTCCTCTAACACGATTTTATTCCAAGCTTACCTAACTTAGACTTTACACCACGATGCTTAGCAAAATTAGAAGGTACGAGTAAGGATCCTCAAAGCCACACTCGATTGGATTCTCCCATGGAACTTAAACTATATGAAGAAAAAATGTTAAGATTGGAAGCTTTAAGGATCATAAAGAAAAAGAGAGCTGAATCTTATGACCCAGACAAGTAGGGAGCTTAAACCCCTTTCACATTGGCCCTACACCCATCTTTGCTTTAAGGAGAACAAAAGATAAGAGTGATAATTTGTTTGATCAAATGAATAAGACAATTCAAATCTATACCAAACCACTATCTTTAAAGAAAGGATGATGGCTAATTACTACACCTTTGCACAAAAATGGCATCAAGCAATAAGCAGAACATGCCTACATATGAGCTTCAAAAGGTTTTGAAAAGGAAATTGGTCTTTGAGGGTAAAGCTCCTGAATCAAGCAATAAAAAATCTAGAAATCATCCTCAAAAGACAAGCTTCAAATCAAGACTCCCAAAAGATTGCAACTTGACTATGTCAATCGAGAACATCTATATATTATCAATGGAAGAACTTAACTATTGGCCATCCAAAAAGAAAAATCCCAGATATGAAAGGAAGCGGGGAGGACCCTACTGCCACTATTACATGATGAATGGGTATGAAATGAATCAATGTAGAGCACTTGAAGGAATGGTTATCAACTTTTTTAAACAAGGGAAGATCCACAGATTTGTAAAGTAACCGTAGAAAAATTCAATAAAGCACCTTTTAAAGAAAATCAACATGGTCGGGAGTGAAATTTTCCTTAGTCTTGAAAATAAGCTTAAACGATTATAAGCCTTTGTCCACGCCGAGTTGGCCAGGTCAAAGCTCCTCTTGGAGGGAGGTTAGAGTAAACCGTTATCCATGCCATGTTATGGCCAGGTTAAAGTATCTACAAGCCCTTGATCATGCCACGCTATGGCCAGATCAAGGCGCCCCCTGAAGGGGGATGGAGTAAGCCCTTGGTCCCGCTACGCTATGGCCTGGCTAAGGCACCGATCGGCCTTCAGTCTCGCCTATAAGGCCTTGCTGGAGCACCTCCTAGAAGAAGGATGGAGGAAGCCCTTGGTCCCGCTATGCTATGGCCTGGCCATAGCATCGAACAAGCCTTCAGTCCCGCCTATAAGGCCTAGCTGGAGCGCTTCCTGGAGGGAGGTTAGGTAAGTCCTTGGGTCTTGCTTATGGATAAGCTAACCAAGTGCATGAGATAATAACAGTCTAAGACTTCCAAACCCGAGAAGTAGCACACCAAACAATAACAACATACGGAGCCTAAAAGATGGCACATGTCAAAAGAATCAAAACCCAAAGAGTGGTGCAAAACAAAACGCTTAAATAAGAATCTACAGCCTTCGACAGATTTCCAAAAGAGGATTTCTGGACTTCATTAATACCCGAATCTGGGTTTTGGGTCTATTATTATTGATTTTTGATCTTTACTTATACCCGAATCTGGGTTTCGGGTCTCTTACGATTGATTTATGGACTTTACTCATTAATGGCTGAATCTGGGCTTTGAGACCTCTATTATCGAGACCTTTGTTATGGATTTCTAGTCTTCTACTAATTTTTGGATTTATCTTATTAATACATGAATCAGGGTCTCAAGTCTCCTATTATTAACTTTTGGACGGTTCTTATCAACACCCGAATTTGAGTTTTGGATCTTTAATTATTTCTAAATAAAGTTTTTTGGACCATATTATTTGTTCCCAAAAGAAGATTCCTAGTCTTCTATGATGATGACCATTAGACTTTTATTATTAAATAATTATTCTACCAGTTATTTTCACGAAAGGATTTCTAAACTTCTGTCAATGCCAGATTTGGATTTCTAGCCGTTTATTATTAATTCCATAATTTATTTCTGGAGTCAGATTTCTAGTCTTCTCTCATTATTACAAAGTTGGATCCCAGGACTTCTATTTGTTTCTAACTATAGAATTTCTCTTCACTTATTATTTTCACATGATAATTTGTTAACTACCATTACTTAGATTTTTTGGAATTTTATTATCAAGATTCCACATACTATTGCCGATAATATGAAGAGCCACCAAATATATTCTTAAATAATTTCAAATTAATGATAAGAAATGTTGTCTACTTTGTACTTTTCAGGAAAACAAGATCAATAAGGAAGGCTGAATGAGTCGACAAATAGGAAAACCATAGTCAAATTATTGGGAAGCAAATTCAGAATCAATATTGTAAATGCATGGAAATGCTACAAACTAGGTGATGTTTACATAATTTATAAAATTATATAAGAGTATATAGCATAAGTGTATGTTTTATAGATCCTAGACAACCTTATCTAGATTCTCGGTAATTAAAGGATCGATAATATGGTGAATGGCTATACAAAGATTTTCTTTAAGCTTCTTTTCCATTTTCTTAATTTCATCGGCATCATTAATGGACTCAATGTGGGTCTTCAAAGCACGGTTGAAAGTTTTGTTGGCACCTTTAAGGGTCTTGTTTTGCCTTTCTAAATTGGCGATGTGCTTTTGGAGAAGATATTTTTCATGTTCAAGTTTTTAAATTCTAGCTGCATACTCATTAATACGCTACAAATATCCCACTTTCTATTGGTCCTCAAATTATCTCAACATTTCAAATTTGACCTTCCTACACCATTCACATACTACCTGCTCATCCAAACCTGGGGGAGGGTTAGTCGTAGTTGAATTTTTTTAAATAGCTAGAGATGAAGGCCTTGTTAATTTCACAATAGATGAGGTGATTAGAGAAGTTGGTAAATGGATATTTGGAATGTCACCCCGTATGATAAATTCCAGTGATTTGCACGGAGCTTGACTATCTCTAATTTGATCTCCAAATCGCTCACTTGTTGGAAAAGCTTAGATATCTCATGATTAAAGTCGATTAATGGGTTTGATTTAACTTGGAGTTTCAATTGGGAAACTATTTCATCTTTGTTCTTGATGTCCACTTCAAGACTAGAAATTTGATCATTAAGGTCCCTAAGAATCACCTTTTGAAGTAAAAATTTCTTACGCCACGCCAACGCCTCGGTATTACCTTGTTTCGGGTGGACAGAGGAAACATAAATAGGTTTCTCTTCTCAGGAATAGCCACTAACTTATCTCTAATACTGGTAAAACGAGATAACAGATCTAGTGGGAGAGGCGTGATAGCTAACTGTAGTTTCTATTCAAATAAACAAAAAATAAATTAATACCCAGAGAACAAATTTCTTTACTGCAATAGTAAAAGTTATAACTCAAAAGGGAATAAAACAAAGGATACAATATCGATGTAATAATCAAATACATAAGGGCAAGCCGATACCATAGGTATAGCCATGCGAAGGGCTTTACTTGGAGAAATAGAAGGAACATGTATCACACGTGCTAAATCTGAGAAAGTGCCACATGAATATTCTACGATAGTAGGTATTGAGGAATCAATACATGAAATTTTAATAAATTTGAAAGAAATTGTATTGAGAAGTAATCTGTATGGAGTTAGAGACGCATTCATTTGCGTTAGAGGTCTTAGATACGTAACCGCTCAAGATATCATCTCACCGCCTTCCGTGGAAATAGTTGACACAACACAGTATATAGCTAACCTGACGGAACCAATTGATTTGCGTATTGGATTACAAATCAATAGAGATCGCGGATACCGTAACTATCACACTTAAAGTCCATAAATATTTTTTTAACTATATTCAAAGAGTTAGCCGAATGGGAAACGGTCGAGTCAAAAGTGGTACTGAATCCCTTTGGGGTAATAACTATGGGACATTTATTATAATCCCATTCTCCAACTAGAGGACTATCATGACCACCGATCAATTTTGTCTGATATGTATGAATCTCCTTAAGGAGCTTCTCCTTTTCTTTGATTAGAAATCAAAGCGAAGGCTGGGATATTGCATATAAAGCTTCTGAAGATCTCTAAGAAGCAATATCTAGTCAATCTTGAGGATATCAAGAGCGAGGCCATTTCTAAGTAGTCTCTTCTTAATTTGACATATTTGCCTCAGTAATCTTTAGAAACAAGGCTGCTTGAGAGACGTCTATTCTATAATAACATAATAACATACGACTAAGTATAAAAGAAAATTAATACAGAAAATTAACAAATCAATATTATTACAAATTTTCATTTGGTTCATACAAAACTGATTTTTTGAATAACTCGAAATCAAATTTATCCTTATAATAATTGAGTTTTTCAGGAGGCAATTCACCAGGGATTGAATTGACTCGCGGTAAATTGCAGCAAGCCCCTGGATGAGGATCAGATCCAAATTCATCTAAGTATCTCATATGTAGATATCTAAGTAGACCTCCACTTAAATCACCCAAATATGAAAAATCAACAATTGAGTGTCAGTAATAAGCTTTATAAAGGAAATCTACCAGGATATCTCTGTCCTCGATCAACATCCAAAAGAGTGTTATCAATTTCCTGTTCTCTTCTAAGAGCTTGTCATAACGAAGGTGTGCCCTTTTCAGTCGAGGGGCCGCTTCCTGATCTTTAAAAGACGCTGGCACTGTAGCGCTTTTATTAAGCTTATAATACTTGTCGGAGAGTGTGTTATGTTCTTTTATTTGTTCGTCTAACTCCCTATATAGCCTATTTATTTCCACTTATTTTCTTTCAAGCATTGTTTTATAAAGTTGAATGGATTTCTTCTTTATCTAAAATCGATAGATATCCGCTACTATTAACTTGGAAGTGAAAGCCATTTAGACAAAGAATTTCATAACTAAGAAACAGAATTGAAGTTTGTGGGGTCAACTTTTTTCCCTCTTGTTCTCTAACATCAATATTGACGTCCTTTTCATGGAGACCAAAAGGCTTAGGAAGTTCAGTTTGACTTGCTATATGGGTACTAGGATCAGGGATGACTTTCTCTGAAGCCTCGGGAATATCATTGCCATCCCCTCTATGAGAACCATCATGATCACCTCCGCTGCCACCAGAACCCTGACCTCTATCCTCATTGTCATGGTTACCATCGTCATTGTCATCATCGTTGCCCCCTTCCTCAAAGATAACTTCATCATCCTCATTATCTTCCTCCTATTCAGAATCAGAATCTCCTCATATAAAAGGGACTTCAACAGGTAAGAGTTTTGCGATGTTAATTTCTTCTCCTTGAAGAACCTCGATCCCTTGCTCCATTTCTTTGATTTTATCCATGAATCTTTTGACCGGCACAGGATTGAGTGAGGGGAAGTTTAAGTCTAAACACCTCTTTATATTGTCAGATTAAGCTAACATTAGAGCATCCTCATAAGAATTCATGATGGTGTCATTAAGGGAGTGCTAAAAAATTTTAACACCTTTTGTTTGGCATCAGAAATGGTTTTAACGGCCATAGTTAAAAAAATTCTTCTTCTCCAACTTCTTGAAAAGAGTGCATTTCTTTTTGAGAGAAGATGGTTTAGCAATCATCCGGGCCTTTTCTTCATCCGACTTTTTTAGAGTCGTTTTAAAGCCAAAACCTCATCAGCCAAGATTTGTTTAGCCTTCCTCTCCTTGGTAAGTGTAGATTCCACTTGAACAAGTGAAGCGCTCAATCTTTCTTGTTTCCTCACTATACTACCTTTAGTAGCATGAGGGAAGTAATCTGGTTACTTAGAATTGAGACTTCTTCTTTAAGCTTAGATGTCTCGGTAGAAGATTTTGAAACGTTTTCTTGGAGGGAGTACCAGCTTTTAGAAATCTGAAAGGAAAAGTACAACATGAATCAACATTCAGTATGAAATAGCAATAAGAAGGTCAAGAAGTATGAAACATACCACAAGTTGTTACTCGATGAGCGATCGACAGTGACTTGTCGGATCGGGTACAGAGGAAGGCGGTTGAATAGAGGTGAATGAGGGAGAGTTCATAATTGATTGAATAATCTTCTCAACATTGTTAGGAGAAACCGGTGATGGGGTCTAGAGGGGTTCAAATCCTGAGATGGAGTTGAAGTGCATAAATCCTTCTGCATCTGCTCAATGAAGCTGGGAGAATTGGCCACAACAATCGGGACATGAAGTCGTCTTTTGAAAGAGTAATTTTGGGTTGGTCAGCGGTAGCATCAAGAGTAGGACCCTTTAGAGTTTTTCCTACATCAACAGATTCACCCACTTTTGGAGGAAGAGAAGATTAGACATAAGCGGTTTTAATTTTTTTGACAGAGGCACCTGCTGTAGTCATTCCGCTCAATTTTCTTTTGGCGATCATCCTCGACCTAGCAACGGCCTGGGTCATCGCTGAAGTGCTAGATTCAGAAGTTGGAGGGAGTGGATCTTTTATGGTTAATTCAGTAGGAGAAGCAGCTGCTAGAATCCAAAAAGCATAGGTTAGCAAAGCAATCTAAAAAAAACACGACGACAAGTTATAAACAATACATAAAAGTTTACCAGGCTGGTTTGGACAAATCAGAGACAACGATAAAAAATTTGTGGAGTCACCCAAAGATAGGAAGTGCTTGCCCATGGAAGTGTGTTGGACAAGAGGAGGTTGTCCAAAAATCCTCTGGATTGCTAGAAGGAGAGAATGTTTTTGAAGATTGCTTGGGGTCAATAATGTGAGTCTATTTGCAATGCTACTAGAAGCAAAAGCGGTAGTTAACAACTTCAAGATTTTCTTTTCTTCATCATTAAGATCTTTCGGAGCAGGGCCTAATAAGAAAATGTAATTCAACAAAAGAGAGTAACTTAATGAAAATAAAGATCAACATATGAGGAAAAGAGTAAACTCCACTAATATTTGGAAAACATTTGACATAAAAGAATTGCTTCTCCCAATCTTTAAACGTGTTTACTCCCTCAGAAATTAACTTCTTGTGTGGATTAGCCCTGAAGATCTGGCTATTTAAGTTGTTGAGCTTGACAAGACACACCAAATAATTGAGAACTTCAGCACTTAGTGAAGGCATGCCTGACCCTTAATCCATGAGCTCTAAGGAGATAAGATATGTATATACATTTAGCGATAATTCAATAGGGGCTATGCCCATGTAACTTAAGAATCCTAACAAGAAATCAGGGAATGGAATAAATCCGTTGTGCCAGATGCGGATGGCAGTGTAAGGAAAATATCTTTCAGGAGGATTCTTGATAGAATCATTGTCACTAGAAGGAATAGTTTCCATTCCTGTAATTCCGAAGTCGTTGAGTATTGCGTCAACTTCATCTTTAGAAGATATAAGGGAATGTCTTGAAATGGGTTCAGTCTTTTTTGGTGAAGATTCTGGTTCTGAAGCTATATCCTTTTCTGATTTCTTAAAATCTCATTTTAAACCCATAATCCAGCCATGTGAAATCGTTTTATTAAATTACAATTTGTTTCAGTATTAACACCTTTCGAAGATGTTGAAAGCCTATTGCAATGATTTAAATATCCACCAAGGCATATAGTTCCATACCTTCGAAAGGGTGTTAAAGTTAAGGAGAATCATGATATTCATCGAGCTTTCGACAGTGACGAAAAGGAAGATGGAATACCAACACCTAAACATACCCTTTGACAATGTTGAAAGCCTAGGAATTTTTTTACTATTAATAGGTGCAACTATCCCCACAATACTAGTTTGAATATATACATTGTTGAAACTATTAACAATAGTCCACAATCAAGTCAGATAAACCTTTAACATTGTAGAAACCAACAGATTTTATTTTACTTAAAAAAATATGAATATTATTGAAACGCTATGCTCTTATTAAGTCAAAAGACTTGGAGCAAAGTGATTTTAATACAAACGAAAGGGCCTTAGGACGTTTCAATAATATTTATATTGAGAAAATGATAGTTATATTCCTGTTGACTATAATGGTTCTTGAACCAGTCGAAAGGGCAAGGCGGAGTTTTGAAAGCATGCAAATGACTAGGCTTGTTTTAATTCTAGGGGTTTCAATCAAGTCGAAAGGATAGATATGGTTTTCGACTGTAACAAAAATGTATTATTCTCGATCCAATTGATGGTAGAAGACATGAATTTATAACTTTTAACATCTTCCAAAGTAAATTAAAAATTTTAAATTAAAATTGGACATTGTTTACCCAAAATAAAGTTCAATAGCAAGTTAAATCCACTTTTTATTTACTTTGAGTTCTGAATCCTTTCGAAGAGAATTGGGCCTTCGAAGAGATACACTATGTGGATATTAAATTGAACCCTTCAAGATGAATTCTTTGAAAGGTGTTATAATATATTGGAACATAGCTTTCGAAGAAGTCCATCTCATGACAGTAACATCAACCCTTTCGAAAGGATCCATTTAAAGTGGATACTTGACTTTCTTTCGACCCCTTCGAAAGGGGTTGGAAAATAAAGTGGAGTTAGTCGCATTAACCCCTTTTGAAAGGGTAGGAAAATTAAGTTGTAATATTGATTTACTGATTTACACAACTCAACCTTCTCTTCGAAGTTACCAGAAAGGAGTTCCTTCCTAATTCACTTTCAAGCCAATGCTTCTTAGATATTGACAACAATATTGATTCGAGCTTGAATTCGCATCTAACAACAATGAAAACCCTAGCTTTAGAAAATTCAAGCTCGGACCATAATTTGCTCCATAGATTAATCAAAATAAAGAAATCCACTCAAACTAATTAAAATTGAGCATAATAGAATTCGAGCCTGAATTCGCACACAACATGGCACGTAACCCCAAATTTGACAAATTCAAGTTCAAACCTAAAACTGATATCATAAATGAAACGAAATGAGCATAAAAGTGGAATCTAAAGATCAGTTTATATGAATGATAAACTTAAATCATTCTCAAAAATTGAAACAGTAACACAAATTTAAACCCTAGGAATTTGAAATTGGAATTAAATATGATAAATCGGTCTGTAATATAAAACAATTGATGCGTACCTCCAATCTGAACTTGTGTCTACTGAAATTAGGAATTTAATAAGAAATTGAAAATTTTGATTCTTGCTCTGAGTTTTGAATTGTAGGTGAATGGAAAGGGGGTAAAGGAAGCATGATTTCTTAGAAAAGCAAATGCAAAGGACAAACCATTGGATCAAATTTAAATGAATGGCCAAGATCCATCTGATTATATAAAAAGGCAGGAAATTTTATGCTGAAATAATGAAGGGTATCGAAATAGTTAACGTGAAAAGTCAAGAGCATCCCTTTGCTAGGGGGTGCAAGTGTTATCCTCATAAATCACTTCAACTTAGTCAAAACTATAAAGAGTATAAAAGAAGGATTCAAAAAGAATCATAGCAATAACAAAACCTTTCGAAAGAGTCGAAGCGATGCTTCAGCATAATGTTGGATGAGCAAAGGATTTTCGAAGAAGTCAGAAGGTAATGAGGTCTCCCTTCCGATTTAGTTAATTCCTTTTGAAACCGATGATTCCGCCAGCATAAAGGAGCTTTCGTATGAGTTAAGAAGCACCTTTCGAAGGTATCAGATAACATGCATCCATGTATACGCCAAACCTTTCGAATTGGTTGAAATCATCCACAATTACAATGGAAAGCTTACATGAGTCCAATAAGTCTTCCTCAAACACCAGAAGATGGGGTTCCACATTGATCAATAGGGATGCTTTCGAAAGCTATCTTACGCAGCTAAACCTTCTACTATGCATCAACTTATTCAAAGCCACAAAGATACACCTTTCTGTTGGAACTGGACTAGCCCGCAACGGAAGTTATGGATGAATTTCAAAATTTTAACCCTATTGGATCTTTATTGGGCCTGTGAAGTCTAACTTAATTAAAACATTTATAAATTTCATTTAAATAAAATCATTTATTTTATTTAAATTCAAATATATTAAGATATGAAATTAATTTATTTGATTTAGTTTATACATAAATGTATCATATACATATATGTGTGAGTGCATGTGTAACATAATAATTCATGAAAGGTATAATATGTCCATATGTAGATGTTGGGATATACATCCCAACAGACATATTAGCTCATTTTGTATGTCATGTATGTTGTCCAAATATGTGCATGTATATGTGATACAATATATAAAAACACACACACACACACACACACATATATGTATGTATAAATATATTATATGTAATATATGAACATAAAACATTTATATGTAAATAAATATATATATAGAAAGAGAGAGAACAATTATTAAAAATTATTTATAATTCAAAATCAACTTACTTTTGCAAAAATCATAATTTTAGTATTTTAATTTGCATATATTAAGTATTTTCATCCATAAATAATTAACATAAAATAATCTATTGATGAAAATTCAAATTATACAATTTTTGAAAATTTAGGATAATAAAATAGAGCTTAAAAAAATCTAGAGATTTTTCAAAGTTGAAATATTCTTTTTTAAAAACAAATACATTGATTTCAGCAATAATTATTTAATATAAAATAATATATTATTAAAAATTCAAAATTTAAAATTTCAAAAATTCTAGGATTATGAATGAAAGGTTACGAAAAATTTTGAAGAAATTTTCAATTAAATTATTGCTATTAATAAATCATAAACACTTTTTTCGAAATAATATTAATTATTTAAAATAATAAACTTTATTGAAAAAATCGTAAATTTTTTATATACTTTTCTGGCATGATATAATATTTTATAAAAATATAAAATTTAATTTTTATTTTTTAATTTTTAATGTAATAATTATTTAATATATAATAAACAATTCAAAATTCAATAAATGTTAATTTAAAAATATGAATATATGTATGATAATTAATTTTAGAATTTTTAAATTCATAATATGTTATCCCAACTTTTGGCAAAGTCGAGATACCCAAAGATTAATTGAAAATAAACGATTATTAGTCCTGAACATCGATTGTGCATCGTAGGTTCACCATGGATATCGATGAATTTTGTCCGAGTCCGGATCGGGCTGGAATTGGTAAGACATGTCAAGCAAGGTCAGATGAAGCAACGTTCCAAGTTTCGAGTCAATCCGAGTTCGTATGCTCAAGATATCGCCAAAAGGAAGTGGGTGAAATAGGCTAGGCCCGAATCCATGAGGAAAGGTTGATTCGAATCGATCAGAAGATCATTGCGTCGAATCCATCAAGGTCGACTCCATCATCTTCGTATCCATCAAGTTTTACATGGTTCGTATCCATCAAGGTCGACTCCATCGAACATGCCTTCACTTCAAATCATACGGAGTAGAAGACCTTCGAATCGATGGAGGGAAAGTGCTTCGAATCCACGAAGCATAAGCCCTACTTCGAATCCATTAGGCAAAACATGGTTCGAATCGACCAGATCATTCTCCACTTCAGGTCCATGAAGGTGAAAGAGCTTCGACTCCATCCCATGACTACCTTCGAATCGATTCAGCCAAGAAACTTTCGAATCGATCAACTGTAACCTACCGTGATCGATTCGAAGGGAACATTCATTCGATCGATTCGAAGGAAGCAAACTTCGAATCCAACGCCTCGAGTCCACCAGGTCAGCACGGCAAAAACCAAGGATTCAACCCGGTCAACTAGGAGAAAAAAGAGGATCGACTCGAAGGTTGCGCGCCACATCACCACGAGCGCGCGTGCCATGATCGATTCGAGGCAATCGATTCGAACGTGATCGATTCGAACCAAACACTGCAACCAGAAATGCAACCTTGAATCGATCATAACTTGAGATCTACACATCCAAATGCTATGAAATTTTCACAGAAGCTTCAACACATGATGAAGAATGTCCACACCAAATTTCAGCTTGATTGGATAATTTCTTGATCGATTCGAACCTAGGGTCGAATCGATCCCAAAGTGGGCCCGGGACTCCAGACTTCGGCCATGTGGGCCTTCTCACGTGCCAGAACTGGTCTTCCCTCATTTTAGGCGAAATATCAGCCTTCTACACCTATAAATAGAGCCCCTGGTCATTCAGAAAAGAGGTCGGATAATTTTGAGAGCTAAAGAGCGCCCAGATTCTGCCAGATTTACTCCAGATCACCATTGCTGCCTTAGATTCAGACTTAGTTAAGCAAATCAGTTGTAATACAACATACGAAATTGTAATCTTCAAGCATAGAGCAATAAAATCATAAAAACCTTGAAGTGGACGTAGGCCGGAGATAGCCGAACCACTATAAATTGTGTGTCACTGTTCATTATTTCTTGATTACTTGCTTAGATCTGTAATTTGCGTGTGAATACTGTTGATTTGTATTCGTACGCTGGTGCTTTCGCTACACTTGGGGTTTGTGACCATTTTTGGTGCAAACACTTTGGTGCTTTCACCGAGAAGAACTAGCACCCGCTACACCAAATTCAAAATTTAGATTTGGAATTTTAAGGATTCAGATCTGACTCTACAATGACTCGACAAACTAGACAAAGAACTGAGAGGAGCCAACAGGCAGGAAGTCAAGAGGCATCCTCTGGTGCTGGAGAAGAACCAGCTTCGATCTACATCACTAGAGACGAAATGGAGACCATGAACAATCTGATGCACGAAAGAATGATGAAGAGCCAACAAGAGATGCTGCAGAACTTCTTCGAGCAGATGAGAGCTGCAGGGACGCAGAACCTTGGACCAGCTATAGCGGCTGTGAATATGGAACCCAACGGAGGACAGAATGCAGAACCAGAAGGCAATCAACAAGGGCTTGGGGGCAGGCCCGCAGGACCCAACGCAGAATTACCTTTGGAAGGAGCTCAACCGGCTAGGGCCAACACAAATGCTAACGAGCCGCCCGAAGAGTACGTACCTGAATTCCCTACAAGACTCGGAGGGCAAGACAGAGACATGACAAGGGGGCAACCCCTAGATGGAGATGAAAGAATGATCGGCCTAGTGAGACGACTCATGAGAGGAGGGTTTTCTGGAGGAGGATTGGAAGAAGTTAGTCGGAGTCCGTTCGCTCCGAATATCAGGAATGCAAGGAACCCTCCGAAGTTCAAACTACCAACGCTGAATCCTTATGACGGAAAGTCAGACCCGACCATGCATATCACCAGATACATCAGACACATGGAAGTGCTGGGGGCATCCGAAGAAGTGATGGCACGATGTTTCCCCTTATTCTTATCAGATTTGGCTGCGCTTTGGTTTAGGCAGCTAGAAACCGGATCAATCAGGACATGGGGCGAGCTTGTGGATTGCTTCATGAAGCAGTTTAGGGTCCACGTGACGCGACCTAAGAGCGTGATGACTTTGGCATCGATAAAACAAAGGACCGGAGAGTCCATAAAAGATTTTTTGTTACGATTTAATGCGACGGTGACTTCTGTAGATCGCCCGGACCCATCGATGATTTTGATGGCGGCAGTGGCAGGAGTTGGAGAAGGCACCGAATTCAAAGACTCTTTGACTAAAGATCCACCGCAAGATCTCGGAGAGTTTTTCCATGAAGCTGAAAAATTCATTCGGTTAGAAGAATCACGGGCCGAGAGGCGGGAAATAAATGTTGCACAAGGCAAAGGAACCGCCACGGAACAGTCCAGGGCAGACAAAGGAAAGAGAAAGCAGGATGGCACACATGATGGTCCTGATAAACGGAAGAAATTCCGAGAACCCAGATTCAGGCAATACACAGATTTGGTGGCAGGACTGGAACGAATTTACACCGAAACTCGGGGGCAACTCACCTATCGAAAGCCACCAAGGAGAGATCCCACAGAGCGGGAACGTAGAACCGGAAAATACTGCCTATTCCATGAGCTGGATGGGCACACTACCGATGAATGCCGCCACCTGAAGGATGAGGTGGAAGAACATGACAGGAGTGGTAGATTGCCACAATATGTCAGAGAACGTGCAACGGCGGTCAGGCCCGAACAACTACCGCCTCAACCTAACAGGACTGATCCTGGATCGGGATCACGACTCGTCATCAACTGATCACGATGGCAAAGGCCAAGTTCAGGATATGAGCTTTGGTCACTTAGTTTTCTTATATTTGATTTTCAAAATAAAACGGCTATCCCACTTACTCATGTACGGGAACCGGAGAGATCCCTAGGCATGCTCTGAGATGGAAATAGACCGCTCCGCCCGGAGAGGCATTATCTTGTTTTTCCTGGTGTTTGAGATTGAACATCTAGGATTTGAATTTAATAAAGAAACACTTATTAAAATAAACCTTTGACCGGAGAGTTAAAGGATAAACATTAAATATCGATACAAACATGATCGCTTTATGATCCTGCCCGGAGAGGTAGGGTCCGGAGTGCAAGAAGTGAGTTGCTTCGCCGGAGAGCGACAGGATCAACTCACTTAAGCATCGTTTCCCATTCGCCGGAGAGTGATTGGATCAGGATTCGATAAGAGCCCGGAGAGGCTGTGATCGACCGATGATTCAGGTCATGACATCGCTTAACGTTCAGATGCACTGAACCGGAGTGCAGGAGGTGAGTCGCTTCGCCGGAGAGCGACAGGATTGACTCACTTAACGTTGTTTCCCCTTCACCGGAGAGTGACAGGATGGGATCCAGCATGAGCCCGGAGAGGCTATTATCGGTCGAGAACGACCAAGACATCGCTATACGCCCTAGCTGGGGCCAGAGTGCAAGGGATAGAAAGCAACACCGGAGTGCAATAGGATCTTTCTATTCAATCGCTAAGTCTGGAATGGGCTCGGCAAGGGTCCGGAGTGACCATCGATAATACGGAGAGACAGTGGAATCTCATTCTTAACTTCCACTGAAAGAAATTAATAACGATTCGGCTCCGAACAGCCATGGACTAGATTGAAAATGCTATAAGCTATGAAATACACATGAACTCACTGCATTTAATTTGAGACTGATCAAAACACGCCTTTTACCAAAAAGACATGTTTTGGGGGGCAAAATGTTATCCCAACTTTTGGCAAAGTCGAGATACCCAAAGATTAATTGAAAATAAACGATTATTAGTCCTGAACATCGATTGTGCATCGTAGGTTCACCATGGATATCGATGAATTTTGTCCGAGTCCGGATCGGGCTGGAATTGGTAAGACATGTCAAGCAAGGTCAGATGAAGCAACGTTCCAAGTTTCGAGTCAATCCGAGTTCGTATGCTCAAGATATCGCCAAAAGGAAGTGGGTGAAATAGGCTAGGCCCGAATCCATGAGGAAAGGTTGATTCGAATCGATCAGAAGATCATTGCGTCGAATCCATCAAGGTCGACTCCATCATCTTCGTATCCATTAAGTTTTACATGGTTCGTATCCATCAAGGTCGACTCCATCGAACATGCCTTCACTTCAAATCATACGGAGTAGAAGACCTTCGAATCGATGGAGGGAAAGTGCTTCGAATCCACGAAGCATAAGCCCTACTTCGAATCCATTAGGCAAAACATGGTTCGAATCGACCAGATCATTCTCCACTTCAGGTCCATGAAGGTGAAAGAGCTTCGACTCCATCCCACGACTACCTTCGAATCGATTCAGCCAAGAAACTTTCGAATCGATCAACTGTAACCTACCGTGATCGATTCGAAGGGAACATTCATTCGATCGATTCGAAGGAAGCAAACTTCGAATCCAACGCCTCGAGTCCACCAGGTCAGCACGGCAAAAACCAAGGATTCAACCCGGTCAACTAGGAGAAAAAAGAGGATCGACTCGAAGGTTGCGCGCCACATCACCACGAGCGCGCGTGCCATGATCGATTCGAGGCAATCGATTCGAACGTGATCGATTCGAACCAAACACTGCAACCAGAAATGCAACCTTGAATCGATCATAACTTGAGATCTACACATCCAAATGCTATGAAATTTTCACAGAAGCTTCAACACATGATGAAGAATGTCCACACCAAATTTCAGCTTGATTGGATAATTTCTTGATCGATTCGAACCTAGGGTCGAATCGATCCCAAAGTGGGCCCGGGACTCCAGACTTCGGCCATGTGGGCCTTCTCACGTGCCAGAACTGGTCTTCCCTCATTTTAGGCGAAATATCAGCCTTCTACACCTATAAATAGAGCCCCTGGTCATTCAGAAAAGAGGTCGGATAATTTTGAGAGCTAAAGAGCGCCCAGATTCTGCCAGATTTACTCCAGATCACCATTGCTGCCTTAGATTCAGACTTAGTTAAGCAAATCAGTTGTAATACAACATACGAAATTGTAATCTTCAAGCATCGAGCAATAAAATCATAAAAACCTTGAAGTGGACGTAGGCCGGAGATAGCCGAACCACTATAAATTGTGTGTCACTGTTCATTATTTCTTGATTACTTGCTTAGATCTGTAATTTGCGTGTGAATACTGTTGATTTGTATTCGTACGCTGGTGCTTTCGCTACACTTGGGGTTTGTGACCATTTTTGGTGCAAACATAATATAAATAAATAAGTGTACTAAATTTTTTAAATCAAATATATATCTTATATACGCGTATATGCTATTATGAGAGAGAAATATACACTAAAATATATATGTGAATTTGTTAATAAATATATATAAAACAATTATTAATGACAAAATTTGGTTTTGTATAGTAAACAACATTTGTTTATACATAAGTCAAATAATATAACAAACAAATTATGCACATAACCAAACAGATTTATGGCAACTACATCTACTTACAAAATCTCACATAACTAAACATATAGTAGCAATATATTTAAACAGAGATGAAATCGCTCATTATAGGATCATAGAATATAATTTAATTACTCTAATATGAATTAAAATAACCAATTTAATGATGCCTTTGAATCCACGTTGAAGCAATGACTTCCCTTCCTTTTACTGTTCTTGATTCGTCAGATTGCAAGTCCGTAATCACCGACCTCTAACTATCGAATAGTATTATTTTAATTTGAAATATATTCGAGAATTTTGGAGTGGATTGAGAACTATGTTTCAACTAGCAACGTAGAAGGTAATGCAGCCAAAAAAAGGTTAGTAATTGTTTTTAGAGATACATACATATACATACATACATACATACATACATAGACACACACACACACACACACACACACATATATCTAGTCGCACACACACACACACATATATAGGGTTGTATTAGAGAGAAACGAGGAAAACCTTTTTACCCATTCTCACTTTATCTCAACCCATTATCTCCAAGCCAATTCCCTATGTTTTAGCCAACCCTAGACCTTCCCAAAACCAAAATTTTGCAGCACTAATGATGGGCCTTAAACCCATCTAAGCCCAAGCCAAAATACTATGCAATTAAATCTAATTTAATCGCTTGTCGGATATTGTATATCGATCGATACATTTATAACTATTATATATATAACATTATTTATTTCTCAAATCATATTCAAATTTTATAAATAATATTTCGTAAATATTAATTAATTTATAACAATTATAAACTAATTAAATCGTTTGGTCTTAAGGGAATTCATCATTTCGGCAGTGTAACTCTTGGGTATAAATTTGGTCAGCGATTAACATCGAAGTATTCTAATGTTAACGTTCACACGTCACTTAGCAGGTGGTGGGACATTATGGCCAAATTTATCGCTTACTCATTTTCGGTAAAATCCAATTTTAGTGTAATAAGCATTACCCGGCTGTGACATTTGTTTACACCAATTCTCTTCGTCAAAACTATATCACTTTGGACTTATGGAATTTGGTAATGGTAAAATTCCAATCTCATCCACATTCAACTTTATAGTCTAAATACAAAGTATTTGGTTCAACAATAATAATTTTTATTAACCGAAATGCTCTGGCCAGAGACTTTGACATTAAGTTGACTTGAGTTGACTTTGATACTAACCGCATATAACTGAGGAGACGAATCCTCTCTTGAATAGTGCTTCACTTTCAATACTTCCACTCGACCCAACTATAGTCACTAGATGGACGCCATGCCATGATTTGGCTATAATCAGAGCGAAGCTTTTATATTGAAGATCCACAGTATTCTCAAGTCGAGAGAACTGAGTAAATCAGTCACATCGATATTTTCTGTTTGACCTTAGTTATATTAACCAACAGAAAACTATCGAGTGAGTCGTTCCATAGTTATCCAATAACTATTAGTACGTAACCCCTAGATGCTCCCAGCAGTCATAAGTAATACACTGCCCAACATTTGGAGAGCGTTACGTACTCCAGTCTCAATGGATACGTCGGTATCCAGTCTTGATGCATCTTGACTAGGAACATTTAATATAATCACATTATATCAAGTATATAATATGAAGAAAATACCTTATATTTCGAACAAGATTGGTCAACGAGTTAGATATATGTAACAAATTACATAATTGCCCCAAGGACATACCTCTAACTCTATCAATCTCCCACTTACACTTGGGGTCAATTATGGAATCTAATTCCAACTTCTCCAATCAGTTTTCTCAAAACCAATTAGGTCAGTCCCTTAGTGAATGGGTATGCTATTATGTTTTATTTATCTACTTTGTCGATTAACTCTCTCTAACACTGATAAACTGCCTTTATCATGTGGAATGATTCGAAGTATGTCTTTCGAGCTCTAGTGAGCTTTAAGTTCTATCATGACCAATTTGATGACATTGTTATCTTATAACAATATTATGGGATTCTCAACATTTGGAATCACCTTTGGCTCAATTATAAATTTGTGCATTTATATTTATATGCATTAGTTTATTGTAGTGCTATTCAAGTTAATGTTCTTAACATTTCGTTGAATCGACCACAATCACTTCTATTTTGAAACATTTTCAAATTAAAGATTTTAACTTGAATTTTATCATTGACATGTTATACTCAATATCACTTATAAAAGTTTGTGTCCACACGTTCCATCAGAACGAGTTCATTGTTTCTACA
Organism: Allium fistulosum; assembly: GCA_030737815.1. Lineage (NCBI taxonomy): Eukaryota > Viridiplantae > Streptophyta > Magnoliopsida > Asparagales > Amaryllidaceae > Allium > Allium fistulosum. The sequence continues at coordinate 1,181,361,431 of CM060904.1, read as the reverse complement.
ATTCTTTAGTACTTCATAAATACGCGAGAACAGCTCAAACAACCATTTAGTGATATAAATTTGGATTTTATATTTTCTCTATGTATTAAATACATAAACAAAACACAATATCATACACAACATAACATGTATGATAATTCCTATTGCTAATGCATAAGGAATCCAACTTACATGTTCTCCTTTTAATAGGGTGCTCTTGTATATCGTTTTGGGACAATCCCTATATCTTTTATACTCACTATAAAAGACATCATTTACAATCCAAAATTAAGTATTAAAACAACTAAAGTTGATTTTAATACATGCCTATTGTTAAAATCAACAATGTGTTGTTTACTTATAGTTTAGAAATATCAATGTACCTTTTAACGTTCTTTCTTATGAACAAACGCTTCCTTTGCACTTTGATTGAAAATCAAACTATTTGATATTTCTACCAAAATACTTATTCAATCTTGATGCTTATAAAATGATACATTCGTATCATTTCTTGTATCATATCCAAAGACTCACAAACCCAATATCGCTCCCACTAACTTCGAGGCATTTTTGCTTAATATGTGTAAACGACTTACTCTAAATCATTATTTAGAATTTTCTGTTTCAATACATAAGTACCAAACACTAATTCTTATCAAGCGATAATTTTGTGGGTAAATCTGAATTAACTTGAGCATGTTGAATACTGAATCTGTTATGCTAATTTCAACAATTGAAATTTGCGATATTGTTCTTATCAACATTGCTTATTTAATTCCAACCACATTAGCCTTTCCAATAAAGACACAATCTCGGTCGATGGATCACATCTCTTTGGTTACGACCATCAAAATCATATTTTGATAGCATACTTGGAATTCTTTCAGATCTATGCATCATACCATATATAGTCAACAATCTTAATGGTTTAATTGAACAACCGGGGGTAATGTATATTTTCAACAATAATTAGAAACTCATAGTTTCTCATCGATGTACGAGAATACTTATTTGACATTCTAATTCTATGTGTTTATTTAGGTTAGTTAATTTCACTTCATCTCATATAATCATTTCTATCTATGGATCGGATCCAATTCCATTTAACTACCAAAAATTTCTCAAAGAAATTCCTTCACAATGAAGTTGATATATCTTGAAACAACAATTGTTTCTTAGTGCAAATAGTATATAGATTCATAAACGCTTTATGAACCTTTTTATTTGTAAAACTGATTTTAGTTTACAAAAATTATGTTCAAAACATAAGTATGTCATTTGATGACAGGCTTTCCAAAAAACCTTTTGGAAATTCATACAAGATCCCTCATGAACAATTATTACGTGCAATCTTTCGACTCACACAACCTGCCAACTCCTTGGCCTAGGATATGTTGGGATTTCTTACAAACCCTTATCTTATATGATTTTATAAACTGTTGTTTAGATGAAATAATATCAACCTTGTGTACTAATCTTAAGTACATGACCTTATAGAAAAACCTAACTCAACTTCACTCATAATTAATCGTAAATTGTCAAACAATGTCTGATTACTCCTTATCGATGCATCATTATGTATCACATGGAGGAGCGATTTTGAGATTGAATCTATATTCATTTTTAGGTACATTTGGAACTCTTTCCAATATGCTCATTTATTCGACCAAATCAAACCATTTTATTCTATTGCATGTTATTTTATTTACCTTTCTTTTATATTCTATGATTTTATCATAAACTTACTACATGTGTATCTAATACACATGTTCAAGTTGGTAATAAATCATCGATGAATACAACAAAGTATGTGGAACCCTTTTGGTATTAATAGACTTGTGATTTCATACATCAATATGTGTTAATTCAAAAAGTTCATCAATTCTTATGATGCTCCCACTGAATGGGAGCATAGCCATTAATTGTTTGAGATATAATTAACCTGTATCATATGATTCATAGTCATATAGTAAAATTATTTCTCAAAACTACGACTTAGTCTATAATTCCAAAACAAATGTAAATAATATTAGATACATATGTATTTTTGTTGCATCACTTTTACTATGAAAACAAATTCCATAATATAGTTCTATTTCATAATGAATATTCATAATACTCATATTGAAATATAGTTATATCTATTTTTCAATCAATACCAAAAAATAAACATTATTTCACAAAAAATGTTCGGTACATTTTATGAAAATAATTTTCATAATTTGATGCAATCATTAGGTGCTATATGGCATGCTCCCACTATTTCCGCCATTACTATAATAGCGTACTAAATTTAGAGGTCCACTATTCACTTAATATTGTGAAATATTGTTTACTTATTTCATATGCTGCAATTAGTTTACAGAGGAGAGTTCTTTGATCAAATATCTTGAACTCAAAGAAATAAATGTTATAGAGAACAATTTTCTATATGAAAATACATTTCAGAATAAAAGTCATATTTCATATTCCAATATTAAGTATCAGTTATTATTACAATTCTTGTTTCCAATGTTTCTCCATGAAGCAGAAGCGACTATTCATTCTCTTCATTTCAACTTTCTTAAATTACATCTGTTCTTATACATTCGTTTTTCTTTCAAATGGTTAAACTATTCAAAATAAAATCTGACTACAATATCATAACAAACCTTTTACAAAAGCACATTCGATTATTCTTAACATTTAAGACATCAAATATGTTGCACTTTATTTAAACCTATCAAGATGACATTTCAACGATCGAGTTCTTAGACGTATCACGTAGTTTATGGTCTTGTGTTACATTAACACAATGTGATCCTTTTGAAATAATTCATGTTGAATACATGATCTTAAAATACTGTTTATTGGCTTACTCCGAATGAATTAACTTCATCGAAATATTGTAACCCACAAACTATGACTGTTCATCATATAACCTTTATATGTGAAAGTACATGGACCAAATATCCATAGTCTTGAATTGCATTTAGAGTTCAAAAACTCATAAAATGCAATCCATGGTCTAAACCAAATAAACATATAAGTGACCAACTTACGAATGTATTAAGTAGTTGAAATTGGGCACTTGCATGGGTATAGAAACATTATCTAAAATGTAATTAGAATTATTAGTAAGTATATATTATATTTCTATTTGTCAACTTTCAATTCAGTTTGTTTATATATGTTAATTGACAAACGTTTTATCAATCATATTAAAATGCACAAATTTATCATTCTAGATAATTATAACATTATATAGCATATGTTCTTACAATATTAGAAAGGTTAAATGTTACCATTTCATTTTTCTAATAAGGCTCCCACTAGTCTTTTATATTTCTCCAAACCCAAAAATGAAACATAGAAGTCTTACAACTTCACTAGTGTGTGTTAGGAATCGTTTGTTTTAGTATTCTGACCTTGAGTTTGCTCAACAAATCATAGCCCCACAAATGATGGATAACTCCTTATCCGTTGTATCATATACAACTCCTAAACCATTTTCCTTGTTCTAATCTCATTTCGACCTTGAGTTTTCTCAACAAATCGAAAGAGATTACTCACTCAATACCTACCATATCGTGATGGCCTAAGTATAGTATATGTACCTTGAGTTTGCTCAACAAATACATATAGTTATCTTACCTCATCTATTCAATATATTAATAATACTACGCATAACATCCCGAGCTTGAGTTTGCTCAACAACTAAGGAGTATGTAACTAATTTATTAATACATATATATGGTAGAGGACAACATTATATTAAAGATTCATAATCTTCAATATATATATTGAGTGATATCGACTTATAGAATTATATATTTCCTATGAAATACCCAGTGATTCAAGTGTCAGATACATTGAAACACTCCACACCCCTTAATATACCCAAAAGGACACATTAAAAGGCGTAGTGCATTATAGGTATAACTAAAGCTAACAGAGACTAAGATTCACAAGTAAAAAATAGATAAAAACAGCGGAAACTTAGAATAATAACTTAATTAAAGCAAAACTTCATAATTGCTTCATAAATAAGTCAAATACCAAATACCACATACATGTCTAAAAATCCAATATGTCTCGTAAAACAAAAAATCATAGTCTCAAAAATCAGAGTACATAGTATCCCTCATAATAAGCCAGTACATAGAAAGAACAAAAGTTGAAAATAAAAGAAATACATGGTAGAAATATCCTCCAAGAAAACTCCAAGCAACAGCAATCTACTGACTTCTCCGTTGATTGCATATAGGGGGAAAAGGGGAATGTATAGGAGTGGGTCAGACTAAAAGTCTCGTGAATGATAGTAATTATTAAAGTCTTTAAGCAAGATAAAAGTAATAAACCCTATAATAGTTCTAGCATAAATAAGGATAACAAAGGAAATAGGAAAGAGATAAATAGGAAATAATACGATTAAATATTGCTCAATTCATAAGATAGGTTAACTTTGATTGCTTGCACTTGTCCTTGATTTCTGCTCTAATTAGGCTGAATTCCTAATCGTGTAATTAGGATGTAACCTTAATTCTACCCTTTTTGATCGTCCTGCTACTCCATAGACCTTGCTGCGGACCAAACGCTATATAACTCCCTACATAGAAGCCAATGGTATCTATGAAAGATGCACAGAGCAACCACTGCGGATCCGGATGACATATGTAGCTCTCTACACAGAAGATAATGGTGTCTATGAAAAACACTCATACTAAGCGCTTGGAACTTATAGCTATTACTAAACACCCGGATGGAAGTCGCACACGTAACTGCCACCATGCCCATTCTACCTTTTGCTCCACCTATTGGGTTTTTTTATTACCTAAAACTCTAGCAAAAGTGTGCCCCTCATCCCACTTCAGGCTAACGTGAGATCACTGTGTGTCCATAGAATCTATAAGGGGAATGTTGTTGGTACTGGCCCGTCATCCAAATAATATCTAGTTGTGCCCCTTATCCAAATCCCCTAGGACTTTTATTTGACCAATTACTACCATTCTTAGCATAAGCGTGCCCTAGGCTCACCGTTTTGTCTAATAGGGAATGCTATTTGGTATAGGTCCTACTTTCATCTTTGCTTATTAACTTAGATAAATTATTTTAAATAAGCCTTTGCAATTTATCCCTACTATCTTTGCTTATTAATTTATCCTAGGTCTTAAAATAAGCCTCATTCTGTTCTATTTCTTATTATAACCAACGTTATAATCATGCTTATTACTTAATCCAAGATCTAAGTGTGAAAATAAGCTTCTTTCATCTTTTACTCTTTTTTAGTTATAATTCTACGTTATAACTAAGCCAATTAATTAGTCCAATTCTAATCATAATTAGGCATAATTTCAATCCAATTCCATTTATATTAAAGTCTTTATAATTTACTTCTCATAATTATAAATAGGCCAATCTCTTTAATTTAGTCCAATTAATATCATAATTTGGCATAATTCCAGTCTTAATTCCTTTTATTACCGTATTTATAATTTACATCTCATCTTTCATTATTTTAGAATTCTTATAATTTAATCCAATTTTGCGTTAATTCTATTCTAATCCATATGCGAAGAAGAAGGAGAAATAAAAGAAAACTGAAAATAGAAAAAATCCAAGGCGTAGGAAGAAGATGTAAATAACACAAAAATAACAGTAAATAGATTAAAATAATATAAATAAACTGTAAATAAATGGAAAAGCTATAATTAAAAGAAATAACTAAAATTAACTGAAAAGAATAGCTACAAAGAAATAGACTGAAAATAATTCTAAAAAATGTAAATAAAACTACTAAAAAGGTTATTCCAAAAATCATAGTAAAACTACAACTATTGGAAAACCTATTATTTTAAATTACTTAAAGAAATCTTAAAATAATTAAAATCACTCACATCCAGTCCTAAGCTCTTCCTTTGGTCTTCCCGGATCCACTTGGAGTTGTAAAATAATTTAATTTATAACGATTTTCTACTTTGGAAAAATTATTCCATTTAGGGTCCTTCCTAGAAAGGTGAACCCAATCGGAGAAAACCTAGAATTAGAAAAATAGGTCTAGGGGTCTATTTATAGGGGTAGAAGTGGATCTCAGACCGTTGGATTTGGGGATTGAATAGGATGCAACCACGTCATAGGCTGAATAGGAGCCATTAGATGCAAAAATAGATGGACCAGATTGGTCAGAAGAATGCAAAACTCGTCACTAATAGGCTTTGGAACGTTTGTTCGCTTGCCAAAAGGCAAGGCGGGTCGACCGCCCCCTTACCCAGGTCGACCGACCGGTCGATCTGTGTATATATGTATTCGTTTATTTTGTAACTTGGTCATATTAGCTCGGTTTCTGACGTTCTATATATGGAAATTGACCAGAAAATTAGCATGGACACAATGGTGCAATTTCCGTGGCTCAATTCTGATAATTTCACAAAAATATTTTATTATTTAGTTAATTAACGAATTAATTATTTTAGGTTAAATTTCGGGTTGTTACATTCTCCCCTCCTTAACGGATTTCGTCCCCGAAATCTCTAAGGATAAAAGAATGTACTAAATGTTTTCATCCAATTCTACAACCAACTACTTAATCATCAACCATTCATCCATTGTCCTTAAGTTTTTCTAATGCAATTTATGATAATTATGCAATTAGTGTAGTGTAAATGTTCCTTACTAATGCAAAAGATTAGGCGGTCCACTGATTCAGTTGACCTCCTCTTATGCAATCATGTATGTGCCATGTATTCAAATGAATGCAAAATTTTCTTAATGATAACTGATAATTCTATATGCGTGCTACAAACATCATCCAAATGGAACAATCATGTGATAAACATCTATTTATAGCAACCATGGAAAAATAAAAATGTGCACACATCCATATGCATATGCTCTAGTGTCCTAGTTAGGCCGATCCCTAAAGAGTAATAGTTCCTAGTGTCCCTATATGCGTCCATTAACATCCACTAGCAAACACTTGCAATCACTAGCATACATCATTCATAACAGTTCAATAAATATATTTGCATCAAATCATACCATCCATAGGTTAAATCCTAAGTTCTTTCCTCCCAAAGGATAATAAAGGAAAGAACTTATCCAAAACTAAAGATGGACACGAATTTTCTCCTAATCAAATTAGTCTTCTCCGAAATCTCTTTAACCATGTCGGAACCAAGAAGCAACCTTTCCGTAGACTCCAACCAACAGGAAGACGTCTTACACGACCTTCTCAAAAAGAGCATCAAAAGGTGCTATTCCAATGCTAGCTTGAAAACTACTACCATGTGAATTCCACTAAAGAAAGATGCTTTTCCCAAGTTCTTCCAAAATCAAGAATACTCATTCTGAACCATGCTTGTCTTACTATCCTACTAATTTCATTTTACTGTTCTTCATAAATCAACATTCCTAGGTTCTTACTAGTGTCCTATACACTTTATGGAAACTTCCATTATTACTTCTAAAAGTAATTACTGCGATCTCCTTACACCTTTTCCGTTACTCCTAGGAATTGATTCTTATCTACTCCACATTTAAGAGTTTGGTTTGATATTTATCACCTTGTTTAAAAACTAAGGTTTCTAAAAATTTTAAAACATCAAATCCCAAAATCCTTTGTGAGCTTATTCAATCTCTATAGTCAATGCAAAGTCAAAGAGAACCTCATGCTTTGGTAGCAAAGACGACCGGCGCTCCCTATTCCGATATGTTTCTTCTTATGAAACCTTTCTCCAAAGCTAACAGATCTGCTTGCTCAATCCCTTCCTTTCCCTAGGCGCCATTTGCCATACGGGTGATGCTACTGGCTAGCCAAATAAATCCTAAAGTCAATCTCTCTCTTAGGGGAGTAGTCCCCTAGCCTCCTTAAAGATATCTGGAAAAATCTTTGACGACAGGAACCGAATCTAACCCTGATGATTATGAATTGAGGGAATAAAGGAAGCTCAACATAACAGACCCTTGCAGGTCTCAAGAAATCTCGAGAGTCCTAGTAATGCATGTCTCTAGTCTAACGACTTTCCTCTTGCAATTTAATATAGCTCCATATGTGGATAGCCAATCCATTCCCAAAATCATCCCATACCCCGAAAATCCCAAAATATAGGCGTCATAGTCAAATTCTACACCTAGGATATGAATTATCAAACACCTACAAACCATAGACAAGAGTGCTGATCCTCCCATGGGGTTTGAAACAACAATGGGGTCTACTACTAAAGAGATTTCTAAGTGCAAACAATCTACCAAAGAACTAGAGATGAAAGAGTGTGATGTTCCAGAATCTGATAAAGTTCGAATGGGAAAATCAGAAATAAAAACCAAATTTTCCTACCTCGATCCAGTCCAATGCTGGAAGGTGTTGCATCCAAAGCCTGAATCTGCGCTACAGCTGCACTCGCTCCCTGCCTTATCTTCTGAGGACCAAACTTACTTAGATGACCGGGTTGCCCACAGTTATAACACTTCTTCACCTTCTCTCTCTTGCAGTCTCTTGCGTAATGACCAGTCACTCTACAACGGTTACATCTCCCACTTTTCTTGATTCACTTTTGAGGGCCTTCCCTTTTCCTCTTATCCTTCTTGCCCTTCCACCATGGCTTCTTAGAGCTTGTAGGAACCGCCTTAAGCTCTTCTTCCAGCTGCCAAGATATAGGTTGACCACTCTGTCGGTCCACCAAACCTAGTCGCCTAAACTTTCGCTCCATATTTCCAACCTAGCTTGTGTCTCCTTGAAATCCTTCGTGCCAGAAAACATTCCACCACTATGCTAGTGAAGTCCTTGCATAGCTTAGAAAAATCGGCTGTTGTAGGTGGATTAAAGGGATTTCCACTTACCGGTGTTGTATTGGGCGCTTTCCCTTGCACCTCTGGTATCGTAGCTATATGGAACTAGTCAGCCATACTATGCAAAGAAAAGGAAACTTAGGCTCGAAAGAATTGAAAGAAGGTTGAACTGGACTTTGAGGAGATTTGTATAAAAACTCTTCTAAACTTAAAAACTATATCTAAGAGTTCTATTATGAAAAATGCTTTTAAAACGAGTTATTTTATAAAATACTTTACTGTTAAAATAATTTTTTTGGAACCCTGTAACCATAGGCTCTGATACCAAGTGAAACACCCCACACCCCTATTATACCCAAAAGGACACATTAAAAGGCGTGGTGCGTTATAGGTATAACAAAAGCTAACAGAGATTAAGATTCATAAGACAAAAATAGATAAAAAAAGCGGAAACTTAGAATAATAATTTAATTAAAATAAAACTTCATAATTGCTTCATAAATAAGTCAAATACCAAATACCACATATATGTCTAAAAATCCAATATGTCTCATGAAACTAAAACTCATAGTCTCAAAAATCAGAGTACATAATATCCCTCATAATAAGCCAGTACATAGAAAGAACAAAAGCTGAAAATAAAAGAAATACATGGTAGAAATTTCCTCTGAGAAAACTCCAAGCAAAAGTAATCTACCGACTTCTCCCTAGATTGAATATGAGGGGACAAGGGGAGAGTAGAGGAGTGGGTCAGACTAAAATTCTGATGAATGATAGTAATTACTAGAGTCTTTAAGCAAGATAAAAGTAATAGACCCTACAATAGTTCTAGCATAAATAAGGATAACAAAGGAAATAGGAAAGAGATAAACTAGAAATAAGTACGCTTAAATATTTCTCAATTTATAAGATAGGTTAACTTTGATTGCTTGCACTTATCCTTGATTTCTGCTCTGATTAGGCTGAATTTCTAATCTAGTAATTAGAATGTAACCCTAATTTTACCTGTTTTGATCGGCCTGCTACTTCATATACCTTGCTGCGGACTGGATGCTATATAACTCCCTACACAGCAGCCAATGGTATCTACGAAAGATGCACAAAGCAACCACGGTGGATCTGGACGACATAAATAGCTCTCTACACATAAGCAATGGTGTATATGAAAGACACTCATACTAAGCGCTTGGAACCCGTAGCTATTACTGAGAAACCAAATGGAAGTCGCACGCGTAACTGCCACCATGCCCATGCTACCTTTTGCTCCACCTATTGGGTCTTCTTATTACCTCAAACATCAACATAAGCATGCCCTTCATCCCACTTCAGGCTAACATGAGATCACCATTTGTCCATAGAATCTATAGGGGAAATGTTTTTGGTACTGGTCTGTCATCCAAACAATATCTAGTTGCGCCACTTATCCAAATCTTCCGTGATTTGGACTTTTATTTGACCAATTACTACCATTCTTAGCATAAGCGTGCCCTAGGCTCACCGTTTTGTCTAATAGGGAATGCTATTTGGAACATGTCCTACTTTCATCTTTGCTTATTAACTTATATAAATTATTTTAAATAAGCCTTTACAATTTATCCCTTCTATCTTTGCTTATTAATTTATCCTAAGTCTTAAAATAAGCCTCATTCTATTCTATTTCTTATTATAACCTACGTTATAATCATGCTTATTACTTAACCCAAGGTCTAAGTGTGAAAATAAGCTTCTTTCATCTTTTACTCTTTTTTAGTTATAATTCTACATTGTAACTAAGCCAATTAATTAGTCCAATTCTAATCATAATTAGGCATAATTTCAGTCCAATTCCATTTATATTACAGTCTTTATAATTTACATCTCATAATTATAAATGGGCCAATCTCTTTAATTTAGTCCAATTTGTAGGATCTAGATTAACCCTAGAGGGGGGGTGAATAGGGTTATGGCAAATTTTCTCGAATTAAACGCGAAATCAAACTGCAGATAAATAAATATACAGAAAAGTAAATCACACACAAAATTTACCCAGCTTCAGCAACCCCTGCCTACTGCTGCATTCCCATATTTCTATTAGGATAAAACAGTATCCCGCTTACAAACACTCCTACAGACTCGCACACACTGCTCCGCCTATAGAGCTTTGTAAACTCACACACCCTACTCACTGAACTAACCCTAACTAGACAATCTGACACTACCTAAACCCTAGGTGGTGATTTACCCTGACTGGACTTTGAAAATACAAACTGAAAAACAAAATACAGATTAAACCCAGGGCAAAATATAGATTGACAATTTAAAACAATTTTGCCCTCAAATAAACTAGGCCTAAACTAAATTATTTAAACCTAGCCCAATAAGAATTTAAACTAAAAAACCTTATACCAATTTAAAATTAAAACAAGCCCGGCCCAAAACTAAACCCTAATTAATACTAGACCGGCCCTCTCCTTTTATTTGCTAAAACATCGGCCCGATTCAATTTGTCTTCGATCCCCTTTCTTTCTGGCCCGATCCCTTTGTAACTTCGATCCTCTTTGAGAAAGAAAAAATGACGATTCATAAATTAGGGCTCCGGTAATTCTGGTTTGAGCTTGCGAATCTGGCTCGATCTCTTGTCGATATTTGCTCGACTGAATTAGGGCTTTGCCCTTGTTCATCTTGCTGGCGAATTGAACTTCGGCTTCATCTTCCTTGTGGCGACTCTGGAGTTAGGGTTTTACCCTGTTGCAATTTAGAGCTTCGGCTTCGTCTTTGAATGGTATGTACTTCTTCTTTGTGTTCTCTGATTTGAACTTGAATGCTTTTAGGCTTTATGTTGGTGATGATTGGGTTTTATTTTCTCTGCTCTTCACCACGAAGTCGATGATGATTTTGGGTGGTTTATATAGGCGTCTGATTTGTATTCCTTGATCACCACGTTGTTGATTCTTTCTGTTTTTACACTTTCGTATTTTTGGAAATATCTTTTGATCCACGGCTTCGATTTTTGAACGTTCGATCTCTTTCAGAGACTTTCCAAATTTAATTCTTTGCTGTTTTATTTTGTAAACGTGATTAAAACACTTGATTTTTGAAATAGTTTTCTTTCACCACGTTTCTGACTAACTTCTCTGACCTTCTGACTGTTTCTTTGTTCATGACTTTCACGTCTCTGATCATCTGACTTTTACCACTGCCTTGACATTTTGGTTACTGGTGATCTTTGACTGGTTTTCTGCCCATTCCTTGTTCACTGCTATCATGTTTCCACTGTTTGTATTGATGGTGCCTTTGTTTCTCTGTTGCATTCGACTTGATAGTGTTTGTTTACTTGAACAATTGCTTATGTCTGCACACTCTTATGCTCTGGTCTCCGTAGCCTTTGCCTGATCATAGTTTAGATCCTGAACCATTGACTTAACATACTTTAGTTGTATTGCTTGAAGTCTTCATATATGCTTGCTTATAACTTCTTTCATGTAGAGACTTGGCCATTGTGTTTTATAGTAGCATTTCTGTATATGCTTCAAGTCATTGTAGCTTGGTCATTTGAGTCATTCACTTGATATTGTTTTACTTCCCTGTTGTATAACCTGTAGTTGCATTCATTTCCTGGTTGTATTGGTATGGCATCTGATGTTCACCTCTATTCATGTACTTCATTGAGTCTTCACTGCACTTGAATGTATATGTATGTACTGCATTTGTTGATTCATCATTGTTGCCAGGTCTTGTCTGGTTCATCATGTAGTTGTATATATGTACATGTCTTGATTCACTGTTGTACTTCACTGCACTTAATTGTGATGTGGTTACCAGACTTGAGTTGTACCCTTTTTCATGTTTTCTGTACTTTGAGTCTCTTGTGCATTTTGAACTGGTGCACTTGATTCTTGTGATGTTCACTATTATCATTGGTTCATCTGGTCATTCATTGGTTTTTTAGTCTGGGTTGATTTCATTTGCAGTAGCTTGATGATCATTTGTTCATGTTGTATCTTCTGAAATTACTTGAACTCTGGTCTATGGTCTTGGACCTTCACTTGAGTCATTTGAACTTTGGCTGTTAGACTTGACTTTGTGATATTTGTGTAGTCTGATTCATTTGTATTGCCATATTGTTGCAGTTGCCATTTTTTGAACTTTGGTCGAAGCCATTTGCACTTGTGTTGAAACTGATTTTGATTTGACCTTGTGCACTAGAGTTGGCGAGGCAGTGCACACGTGTATACATGTGTACTGCAGCCACTCTTAATTACCTGTCCCTGATATGAATACTGATATGCACAGATATTTCACAATCAAAGATGATGACGATAACCCATATATCTGAGACAGCTTTAAAAATAAATTTTATATTTTTGCAAATCAAATTTGTTTCTTTTCAGATTACTGCTGTAGTTTTTAATTATACAGGTACACAGGAGACAAGACAAATAATGGAGCTGGACAATGCAGATGCAGAAGACTGAGTGTATGAGTGATGTAGTGAGGACAGAAATGTAACACTGAATTGTATGAATGAGAGTGAACTGTAAATATGAAATCAGTGTAATGTATGAAATTATGAAATGTAAAAAATCAGTGTATGAACTGAAAATTTTGTACTGAATAAAATATTATATTTGAAATAAAAATACTGTTTGAATTTGTTAAATTTTGTGCACTAGTATTATTACTTCAACACGAATATTTATTCCTGTATTTGTAAACACATTTATAATTCGATATATATTTTGTTATCATCAAACACTAAACACACATCAAACAATCTCCCCCTTTTGATGATGACAAACATATATGTTAAAGATTTTGAAATTCTAGTAAATGTGTTTAATCATGAAATATTTAGCTCCCCTATATGTATGCTCCCCTACAACTGAGACCACTCCCTATTTAGAAGATTTTAGGAAATTACAAAAGAATAAAAGAACTATAGAAAATTAACTAACAACATTTAACAAATTTGGTGAAGTATTCCAAAAAATACTTATTTCCTTATCAAAATCTCTTTCTTCTCCCCCTTTTGTTATCATCAAAAGACTGACAAAAAATAATGGAACAGTAGGGAAAAAACAAATGGAAAAAAAAACAAGGAAAAACCATAATATATCATAACAAGATAACAATTTCCACATTTTAGAGAATGGATCGATGATTTGATTTTTATATAATGAGAAGAGGGATGTTTTATTTTATTTATTATAATTTAAAAAAAATTTGACATTTAAGCACACAAAAAATAAGCACTTACTAACCACGCATAACCATAAGGACTTTTAAATGGGATTAACAGTTACTCATTAGTTATCAAGCTCCATCCATGCATAACCGTAAGGACTTTTAAATGAGAATGGAGTGATGATAACCTCACATGATCCATCCATGCATAACCATAAGTACTTTTAAATGAGAATGGATGCATGAGAAATATTTTTAAAATTTTTCTTTATTTTTCCCTTTTTTTTTAATTTAAAAAGTGATTCACTCTTCTAATTTTTCAAAACCATTATGAATGATAGAAAGATGGTAGAAATAGAAATGGTCGTGGAATAAGTTACCAAATTAATCATATTATGAAATTTCATAAACCAAACGTATTTCCACTACTGAATACCGTATTCGAATCAATCTTTGAATGATATCCAAAACAGGTTTGAATTCTAGAAATTGAAGTTTGAAAATAAATATCCAAGAATATTTCAACCAGAAATTGAAAAATGATTAGTCAATTTCCATAATCCCCAAAATTAAACGTAATCTGGAAAATCTGTCTTCGGGGAGGGGTTTTGTGATGAATTCAATGCAAATGTCTTCCCTAGCAATGTGATCTCTAAGAAACTGGTGTCTCACATCAATGTGTTTCGTCCGTGAATGATGAACATGATTATTAGACATGTCTATTGCACTTTTACTATCACATTTTAATGGAACTTGTTTATAAACTAAACCAAAATCAGAAAGAGTTTGCATCATCCATAAAATTTGAGCACAACAACTTCCTAATGCAATATATTCTGCTTCAGTGGTGGATAATGCAAGACAATTTTGTTTTCGACTAGACCATGAAACTAATGAATGTCCTAGCATAAAACATGTCCCACAAGTACTTTTCCTATCAACCAATGAACCTGCATAATCAACATCAGAAAAACCAACTAAATCAAAATTTTCACAAGAAGGATACCATAGTCCAAATTTGTGTGTGTGTGAAAGATATCTTAAAATTCGTTTAGTGGCTTTCAAATGTGATTCTTTAGGGTTAGATTGAAAACGTGCACACAAACACACAGAAAACATAATATCAGGTCTAGAAGTAATAAGATAGAGAAGTGAACTGATTATCCCTCGATATTTCTTCTTTTAAATTGATTAAGTTCAACTTTGCATCTCTCAAATCCAACTTTCATTATTAAGAATCATTTCAACACAATCAGATTCAATTTCAGAAATAAACCACTGTGACAACAAAACGCACACAAACTATTATCAAATGAAGAGCGAGTGTGTATACCTTCCGTAGGATCACAGTTAAAATATCATGATTATCTCAAAAGTAATTTGAAGTTTTCACCAGTGAAGTTCCAATAGTTTCAACAGTTTCTAAAAATACTTTTATAGCATGAGTACTCAATAATCAATCAACATCATAATTTGACCAAGCAGATTAAGTTCAAGAAGAAAATGGTTGATCAATTTTCAAGCACAGATTAAAATCAAATCATATAAGATTATAAATCAAGCAAGTTAGATTCTGTCAACCATCACAATTACTTCGAGTAAGATGATTGGTTAAAAATCAGAATTAACATCATCAATCATAACTGGCTGATTTAATTCAGATTATGATGGAGATTCTTACCGGTTATCTATCGTTTGAAAATAAATACAACTACCTGTTTTACCTGTACGATAATCTTTCGTTGTTTGCCCATAGTGAATCTGTCACCTTTATACTAGGCTAAGGAACGTTGATTTGTCGCCCGTTGTGTATCTGGAACAGCCAGAATCCAGATAACACTAATGTTGTTCCTTAGCCTGCCACCACACCTACACGGTTAAAGATTTTTATGACCTATTTGTTTTTATAGGTCCATGGTTGTTAGTGGCAGAATAATTATGAATAAACAATCCCTTTGGAACCCAAACTTGTTTTGTCTTTTCATTTTTGTTCCAATAGACATGAAATTTGTTTGTAGAATTTTTAGGAACCCAAACTTTTATAAATTTCGTGTTCTTGTTCCTATGACTACAATTTTCAACATGATGTCCAATTATTTCACATTCAGTAAAGATACCCTTACCTTTTGCACTATTATCAACTTGTGTTTTCCCAAAACCTAGTCCTTTTCTATTGTTGGCAAACAATTGATTTCCCAATAACATATTGAATGATTTTTCTCCTCTTGAAAAATTATTTAGTGATTTCTCAAGATCTTGGACTTTGGTTTTCAGTGTTGAGTTTTCAGACACAAGTTAGGTGCATCTATTTATAAAATTCTTTTTCCTAGTCTCAATGGTCTCTTTTAGATTCAAGTTTTCTTTTTCAAGATCCTCGAAGTTATTCTTCAGTTTTGATAATTCTGAATCTAAAGTTTTACAGTTTTTACATTCTAGGTTTTGAATTTTTTCAAGTTCAGTTTCTAACCTAAAATTTTCATGAACAAGTTTTTTTCTATCAGATTTCAGTTTTTCATTTTTAGAATCAAGAGCTTCAACTGTTTTAGTAAGATCGAGGCACAAATAAACAAGGTCTTTATAAGAATAGTTTTTCACCTCATTATATTCCTCTGAGCTTGCTTCTGAATATGATTTTCCCATAAGACACAAGTTAGCCTCCTCTGAGCTATCACTCGAAACTTCTTCTCCTTCCTCATCATCCCAAGTTGCTGCAAATGCCTTCTTTTTCTTTTTCTTTCCTTTGTTGATTTTGAGAAGTGGACAATTTTGTTTGAAGTGGCCAGGCTTATTGCAGTTATAGCAGGTTAATTCGTTTTCAGAGTTATCAGAGTCTTTTGACCTATTACCACTTGATTTCTTCTTGCATGGCTTGAATTTCGACAATTTTCTAAGATTATTAACAGCTATTGCAAGTTCTTCAATTGGATCTTCTTCATCGCTCTCTTCTCTGCTCTTCAAGGCAATTGTCTTCTTCTTTGGTTCGGAATTGATGCGTTCCTCCTTTGCTTTTAACTCAAGCTCATACGTCATCAGATTTCCGATCAAATCCTCCATGCTCAGTTTACTTAAATCTTTTGATTCTTGTATTGCCGTGACTTTTGCCTCAAAGTTCATCGGTAAGACTCGTAGAATCTTCCTCACTAGCTCTACCTCAGAGAATACCTTTCCAAGCGCTCTAGCATTGTACACCAAGGTTGAGAAGCGTCCAAACATATCCTTTATGCTCTCGCCTTTGTCCATCATGAAGTTCTCATATTCATTGCTGAACAGGGCTAGACGAGACTCCTTGACTTGAGAAGTTCCTTCGTGTGTCACCTCCAAAGTATGCCAAATTTCCTGTGCTGTTTTACAATGAGAAATTCTATTAAATTCAGTCTTATCAAGAGCACAGATCAGAGCATTCATAGCTTTAGCATTTGTAGTTTTTAATTTCTTATCGATAGCATCCCACCTCTCCTTAGGTTTAGGAATCTCATATCACCAATAGTTATAGTGGGAGGTGTATAGCCAGTTTCAATAATATCCCAAACATCATAATCAACAGAACTAAGATAAACACTCATCCTAACCTTCCAGTAAGCATAATCATTCCCATTAAACATTGGTGGCCTAGCAATAGATTGCCCCTCTGAAAAAGCATTATTTGGTGGATTCATGACTCTAGAGTTAAAGAAAAAATTACCTCGCTCTGATACCACTTGTAGGATCTAGATTAACCCTAGAGGGGTGGTTGAATAGGGTTATCGCAAATTTTCTCGAATTAAACGCGAAATCAAACTGCAGATAAATAAATATGTAGAAAAGTAAATCACACACAAAATTTACCCAGCTTCGGCAACCCCTGCCTACTGCTGCATTCCCAGATTTCTATTAGGATTAAACAGTATCCCGCTTACAAACACTCCTACAGACTCGCACACCCTGCTCCGCCTATAGAGCTTTGTAAACTCGCACACCCTGCTCACTGAACTAACCCTAACTAGACAATCTGACACTACCTAAACCCTAGGTGGTGATTTACCCTGACTGGACTTTGAAAATATAAACTGAAAAACAAAATACAGATTAAACCCAGGGCAAAATATAGATTGACAATTTAAAACAATTTTGCCCTCAAATAAACTAGGCCTAAACTAAATTATTTAAACCTGGCCCAATAAGAATTTAAACTAAAAACCCTTATACCAATTTAAAATTAAAACAAGCCCGGCCCAAAACTAAACCCTAATTAATACTAGACCGGCCCGCACCTTTTATTTGCTAAAACATCGGCCCGATTCAATTTGTCTTCGATCCCCTTTCTTTCTGGCCCGATCCCTTTGTAACTTTGATCCCCTTTGAGAAAGAAAAAATGACGATTCATAAATTAGGGCTCCGGCAATTCTGGTTTGAGCTTGCGAATCTGGCTCGATCTCTTGTCAATATTTGCTCGACTGAATTAGGGCTTTGCCCTTGTTCGTCTTGCTGGCGAATTGAACTTCGGCTTCGTCTTCCTTGTGGCGACTCTGGAGTTAGGGTTTTACCCTGTTGCAATTTAGAGCTTCGGCTTCGTCTTTGAAATTGGTATGTATTTCTGCTTTGTGTTCTCTGATTTGAACTTGAATGCTTTTAGGCTTTATGTTGGTGATGATTGTGTTTTATTTTCTCTGCTCTTCACCACGAAGTCGATGATGATTTTGGGTGGTTTATACAGGCGTCTGATTTGTATTCCTTGATCACCACGTTGTTGATTCTTTCTGTTTTTACACTTTCGTATTTTTGGAAATATCTTTTGATCCACGGCTTCGATTTTTGAACGTTCGATCTCTTTCAGAGACTTTCCAAATTTAATTCTTTGCTGTTTTATTTTGTAAACGTGATTAAAACACTTGATTTTTGAAATAGTTTTCTTTCACCACGTTTCTGACTAACTTCTCTGACCTTCTGACTGTTTCTTTGTTCATGACTTTCACGTCTCTGATCATCTGACTTTTACCACTGCCTTGACATTTTGGTTACCGGTGATCTTTGACTGTTTTTCTGCCCATTCCTTGTTTACTGCTATCATGTTTCCACTGTTTGTATTGATGGTGCCTTTTTTTCTCTGTTGCATTCGACTTGATAGTGTTTGTTTACTTGAACAATTGCTTATGTCTGCACACTCTTATGCTCTGGTCTCCATAGCCTTTGCCTGATCATAGTTTAGTTCCTGAACCATTGACTTGACATACTTTAGTTGTATTGCTTGAAGTCTTCATATATGCTTGCTTATAAATTCTTTCATGTAGAGACTTGGCCATTGTGTTTTATAGTAGCATTTCTGTATATGCTTCAAGTCATTGTAGCTTGGTCATTGAGTCATTCACTTGATATTGTTTTACTTCCCTGTTGTATAACCTGTAGTTGCATTCATTTCCTGGTTGTATTGGTATGGCATCTGATGTTCACCTATGTTCATGTACTTCATTGAGTCTTCACTGCACTTGAATGTATATGTTTGTACTGCATTTGTTGATTCATCATTGTTGCCAGGTCTTGTCTGGTTCATCATGTAGTTGTATATATGTACATGTCTTGATTCACTGTTGTACTTCACTGCACTTAATTGTGATGTGGTTACCAGACTTGAGTTGTACCCTTTTTCATGTTTTTTATACTTTGAGTCTCTTGTGCATTTTGAACTGGTGCACTTGATACTGGTGATGTTCACTGTTATCATTGGTTCATCTGGTCATTCATTGGTTTGTTTAGTCTGGGTTGATTTCATTTGCAGTAGCTTGATGATCATTTGTTCATGTTGTATCTTCTGAAATTACTTGAACTCTGGTCTGTGGTCTTGGACCTTCACTTGAGTCATTTGAACTTTGGCTGTTAGACTTGACTTTGTGATATTTGTGTAGTCTGATTCATTTGTATTGCCATATTGTTGCAGTTGCCATTTTTTGAACTTTGGTCGAGGCCATTTGCACTTGTGTTGAAACTAATTTTGATTTGACCTTGTGCACTAGAGTTGGCGAGGTAGTGCACACGTGTATACATGTGTACTGCAGCCACTCGTAATTACCTGTCCCTGATATGAATACTGATATGCACAGATATTTCACAATCAAAGATGATGACGATAACCCATATATCTGAGACAGCTTTAAAAATAAATTTTATATTTTTGCAAATCAAATTTGTTTCTTTTCAGATTACTGCTGTAGTTTTTAATTATACAGGTACACAGGAGACAAGACAAATAATGGAGCTGGACAATGCAGATGCAGAAGACTGAGTGTATGATTGATGTAGTGAGGACAAAAATGTAACACTGAATTGTATGAATGAGAGTGAACTGTAAATATGAAATCAGTGTAATGTATGAAATTATGAAATGTAAAAATCAGTGTATGAACTGAAAATTTTGTACTGAATAAAATATTATATTTGAAATAAAAATACTGTTTGAATTTGTTAAATTCTGTGCACTAGTATTATTACTTCAACACGAATATTTATTCCTGTATTTGTAAACACATTTATAATTCGATATATATTTTGTTATCATCAAACACTAAACACACATCAAACAATCTCCCCCTTTTGATGATGACAAACATATATGTTAAAGATTTTGAAATTCTAGTAAATGTGTTTAATCATGAAATATTTAGCTCCCCCTATATGTATGCTCCCCTACAACTGAGACCACTCCCTATTTAGAAGATTTTAGGAAATTACAAAAGAATAAAAGAACTATAGAAAACTAACTAACAACATTTAACAAATTTGGTGAAGTATTCCAAAAAATACTTATTTCCTTATCAAATTCTCTTTCTTCTCCGCCTTTTGTTATCATCAAAAGACTGATAAAAAATAATGGAACAGTAGGGGAAAAAAAAATGAAAAAAAACAAGGAAAAACCATAATATATCATAACAAGATAACAATTTCCACATTTTAGAGAATGGATCGATGATTTGATTTTTATATAATGAGAAGAGGGATGTTTTATTTTATTTATTATAATTTAAAATTTTTTTGACATTTAAGCACAAAAAAAATAAGCACTTACTAACCACGCATAACCATAAGGACTTTTAAATGGGATTAACAGTTACTCATTAGTTATCAAGCTCCATCCATGCATAACCATAAGGACTTTTAAATGAGAATGGAGTGATGATAACCTCACATGATCCATCCATGCATAACCATAAGTACTTTTAAATGAGAATGGATGCATGAGAAATATTTTCAAAATTTTTCTTTATTTTTCCCTTTTTTTTTAATTTAAAAAGTGATTCACTCTTCTCATTTTTCAAAACCATTATGAATGATAGAAAGATGGTAGAAATAGAAATGGTCGTGGAATAAGTTACCAAATTAATCATATTATGAAATTTCATAAACCAAACGTATTTCCACTACTGAATACCGTATTCGAATCAATCTTTGAATGATATCCAAAACATGTTTGAATTCTAGAAATTGAAGTTTGAAAATAAATATCCAAGAATATTTCAACCAGAAATTGAAAAATGATTAGTCAATTTCCATAATCCCCAAATCCAAACGTAATCTGGAAAATCTGTCTTCGGGGAGGGGTTTTGTGATGAATTCAATGCAAATGTCTTCCCTAGCAATGTGATCTCTAAGAAAGTGGTGTCTCACATCAATGTGTTTCGTCCGTGAATGATGAACATGATTATTAGACAAGTCTATTGCACTTTTACTATCACATTTTAACGGAACTTGTTTATAAACTAAGCCAAAATCAGAAAGAGTTTGCATCATCCATAAAATTTGAGCACAACAACTTCCTAATGCAATATATTCTGCTTCAGTGGTGGATAATGCAAGACAATTTTGTTTTCGACTAGACCATGAAACTAATGAATGTCCTAGCATAAAACATGTCCCACTAGTACTTTTCCTGTCAACCAATGAACCCGCATAATCAGCATCAGAAAAACCAACTAAATCAAAATTTTCACAAGAAGGATACCATAGTCCAAATTTGTGTGTGTGTGAAAGATATCTTAAAATTCGTTTAGTGGCTTTCAAATGTGATTCTTTAGGGTTAGATTGAAAACGTGCACACAAAAACACAGAAAACATAATATCAGGTCTATAAGTAATAAGATAGAGAAGTGAACCGATTATCCCTCGATATTTCTTCTTTCAAATTGATTAAGTTCAACTTTGCATCTCTCAAATCAAACTTTCATTATTAAGAATCATTTCAACACAATCAGATTCAATTTCAGAAATAAACCACTATGACAACAAAACGCACACAAACTATTATCAAATGAAGAGCGAGTGTGTATACCTTCCCTAGGATCACAGTTAAAATATCATGATTATCTCAAAAGTAATTTGAAGTTTTCACCAGTGAAGTTCCAATAGTTTCAACAGTTTCTAAAAATACTTTTATAGCATGAGTACTCAATAATCAATCAACATCATAATTTGACCAAGCAGATTAAGTTCAAGAAGAAAATGGTTGATCAATTTTCAAGCACAGATTAAAATAAAATCATATAAGATTATAAATCAAGCAAGTTAGATTCTGTCAACCATCACAATTACTTCGAGTAAGATGATTGGTTAAAAATCATAATTAACATCAACAATCATAACTGGCTGATTTAATTCAGATTATGATGCAGATTCTTAACGGTTATCTATCGTTTGAAAATAAATACAACTACCTGTTTTACCTGTACGATAATCTTTCGTTGTTTGCCCATAGTGAATCTGTCACCTTTATACTAGGCTAAGGAACGTTGATTTGTCGCCCGTTGTGTATCTGGAACAGCCAGAATCCAGATAACACTAATGTTGTTCCTTAGCCTGCCACCACACCTACACGGTTAAAGATTTTTGTGACCTATTTGTTTTTATAGGTCCATGGTTGTTAGTGGCAGAATAATTGTGAATAAACAATCCCTTTGGAACCCAAACTTGTTTTGTCTTTTCATTTTTGTTCCAATAGACATGAAATTTGTTTGTAGAATTTTTAGGAACCCAAACTTTTATAAATTTCGTGTTCTTGTTCCTATGACTACAATTTTCAACACGATGTCCAATTATTTCACATTCAGTAAAGATACCCTTACCTTTTGCACTATTATCAACTTGTGTTTTCCCAAAACCTAGTCCTTTTCTATTGTTGGCAAACAATTGATTTCCCAATAACATATTGAATGATTTTTCTCCTCTTGAAAAATTATTCAGTGATTTCTCAAGATCTTGGACTTTGGTTTTCAGTGTTGAGTTTTCAGACACAAGTGAGGTGCATCTATTTATAAAATTCTTTTTCCTAGTCTCAATGGTCTCTTTTAGATTCAAGTTTTCTTTTTCAAGATCCTCGAAGCTATTCTTCAGTTTTGATAATTCTGAATCTAAAGTTTTACAGTTTTTACATTCTAGGTTTTGAATTTTTTCAAGTTCAGTTTCTAACCTAAAATTTTCATGAACAAGTTTTTTTCTATCAGATTTCAGTTTTTCATTTTTAGAATCAAGAGCTTCAACTGTTTTAGTAAGATCGAGGCACAAATAAACAAGGTCTTTATAAGAATAGTTTTTCACCTCATTATGTTCCTCTGAGCTTGCTTCTGAATCTGATTTTCCCATAAGACACAAGTTGGCCTCCTCTGAGCTATCACTCGAAACTTCTTCTCCTTCCTCATCATCCCAAGTTGCTGCAAATGCCTTCTTTTTCTTTTTCTTTCCTTTGTTGATTTTGAGAAGTGGACAATTTTGTTTGAAGTGGCCAGGCTTATTGCAGTTATAGTAGGTTAATTCGTTTTCAGAGTTGTCAGAGTATTTTGACCTATTACCACTTGATTTCTTCTTGCGTGGCTTGAATTTCGACAATTTTCTAAGATTATTAACAGCCATTGCAAGTTCTTCAATTGGATCTTCTTCATCGCTCTCTTCTCTGCTCTTCACACTCCGCCATAAATGACCTTCTGCAACATTTTTGCAAGGTGTTGCCAGCTAAAATGTTGCGATAGATATAAAATTTTGGTCCTACTGCAACGTTGTATTTATGGTGTTACCTTAGCCATAAAAATGTGTTGCTCTAGCTAAAAAAGTGTAACACGATGCAACATTTTTATATAGTGTTGCTATAGATGTATTCAGATTAAAAAATTAATAAAATTAGCAATTCGCGTGAATACGATCCAACGGTCTACATTTAATCCGATTGTTAAACTCGATCACCGCTACAATTTGCTCCAAATTTTCGTTCTCCCGCTTTACTTTCATATCATTTTCGTTCTCACCCCCAATTTCCAAATCCCTAATTTTCAAATCATATTTTCGTTTCTTTTTTTTCTTCCAAAAACAAAATCTCGTCCTTTTTTCAAAGGTTGGTAGTGATCTCAGACAAGCTTCGTTCCCCATTTCGTTCTCACCTCCAATTTCGCTGCTGTTTGCCTACATGTCGAGCCCCGTTTGCTTTGTTGTCGAGATCTGGAAATGTCTGTTCGGCTTGTGAATCGGCGATTGTTGTTGGAGTTAGGTCATGATTGGACTGGGTTACGGTAGTGGGTGATTGCGATTGAAATTTCAAGCGATGGAGGTGAGGCCAATGGTGATTTAAGGTAGTTCTGGTCGATGGGTTGCTGAAATTGCGGTTGGTGAATTTGATATGGGAGGCGCTGGTGGGTTCGCGATTTGGAGGAGTTTTTAACAGGTTGGTTTTTAGTTTGATTGGTGAGGAAGTTAGGGTGTAGGGGTAGTTCGGGTTGTCAGAGAAGGCAGGTAGGTGTTTGTTGTGATGGTAAAGGCATAGGGTTAGTGAGGAGATGCGAATTGGTTGTGACAGATTGTAGAGGAAGGGATTTGTTGTGCTATGTGCAGAAATGGTTCGAGTTCGTTAGGTGATAGGGGCAGGAGTTTGTGGCTGATTGTAGCTGGATGGTGAATCTGGTTGTCGCAGTTTGCAGAAGTTGGATATGAAGGTGTGATGGAGGTTGAATTATATGAAGTGATAGGTTAGAGATTTGTTTGTTGTTGCGCGTTTGGGATGTTTTGGTTGTGAGATGGTAGTTTGGAAGAAAATGCAGTTTGCTGGTAGGGGTTTGGATAATGAAGTATGCAGTGGTTGCTTGAGAAGGTTGTTGTTGCTTGAAATGTAGTAGGGAGGAGTTTGGGTTAAGGCAGTTTGGATTGGTGAAAGAAAGCTGGTGGTGGAATGGTAGGTTGCTGTTACTGTTTTGTGGAAGGAAGGAATGGGTGGTTATGCCAGCGATTGTGATTAGGTGATTAGGCAACATGTTCGATGAAGGGTAATGTATTACTTATTAACATGCAACATGTTCGATGAAATGTCAATTTTTATTTATCATGGTTTCAGGTCTTTTACCAAGGCAGAGCTAAGAATGATGGCTGGAAAAAGGTCGGATGATTCAGAAGAAGCCATGAAAGAGTTGCAAAAGTCAATCATCGAGGAGGTGTTCAAATTCGCAGGAGGTGTTCATTTGTGCATCATTTTACGTCGTTTCAAAGAAGGCTCGATCTTCCGAAATCGGATGAATCCGCCGGCGCTGCGCTCGGACCCGCTTCTCGCCTCGCCTTCGGCTCGGCACTCGGCTCGCCTTCGGCTCGACATTCGGCTCATCATATATTTGTCAGTGTCTGTATAAATTGAAACTGCATATGTAATGAGTGAACTGAGTGATGTAGTGAGGAATATCTGTATATGTGAATATCAGTATTATATATCATTGAATTGTAAAATAGTGGAGTCAGGAATTTGTACTATTTCAAATGTTGAAATAAAAAATTTATTTAAATAAATTACTGTTTGAATATCAAATTCTATGCAAATAGCATTTTATTAAATAAATATTTATTTCTATTAAAAAATCAAATGTGCTCTACATTGTGGGCCCCACAAATTCAAAAAGTTAATATCTATAGCAACATTTTTGAATGTTGCTACAGACACCTATGGGTGTTGCCATAGACCCAAATAGGGTTCTATTGCAACAATATTACTTATGTTGCATTAGATAGTCAAAATGTTGCCTTTGAGGTCTAAGGCAACGACAAAAATTGCATCACCCTAAAAGTGTTGCCATAGACCTATGGCAACATTTTTCGGGCCTGAGCCAACATTTTTTTTGTGTTGCAGTAGGCCATTTATGGCGTAGTGTCAAGGCAATTGTCTTCTTCTTTGGTTCGGAATTGATGCGTTCCTCCTTTGCTTTTAACTCAAGCTCATACGTCATCAGATTTCCGATCAAATCCTCCATGCTCAGTTTACTTAAATCTTTTGATTCTTGTATTGCCGTGACTTTTGCCTCAAAGTTCATCGGTAAGACTCGTAGAATCTTCCTCACTAGCTCTACCTCAGAGAATACCTTTCCAAGCGCTCTAGCATTGTACACCAAGGTTGAGAAGCGTCCAAACATATCCTTTATGCTCTCGCCTTTTTCCATCACGAAGTTCTCATATTCATTGTTGAACAGGGCTAGACGAGACTCCTTGACTTGAGAAGTTCCTTCGTGTGTCACCTCCAAAGTACGCCAAATTTCCTGTGCTGTTTTACAATGAGAAATTCTATTAAATTCAGTCTTATCAAGAGCACAGATCAGAGCATTCATAGCTTTAGCATTTGTAGTTTTTAATTTCTTATCGATAGCATCCCACCTCTCCTTAGGTTTAGGAATCTCAGTATCACCAATAGTTATAGTGGGAGGTGTATAGCCAGTTTCAATAATATCCCAAACATCATAATCAATAGAACTAAGATAAATACTCATCCTAACCTTCTAGTAAGCATAATCATTCCCATTAAACATTGGTGGCCTAGCAATAGATTGCCCCTCTGAAAAAGCATTATTTGGTGGATTCATGATTCTAGAGTTAAAGAAAAAATTACCTCGCTCTGATACCACTTGTAGGATCTAGATTAACCCTAGAGGGGGGGGGGTGAATAGGGTTATCGCAAATTTTCTCAAATTAAACGCGAAATCAAACTGCAGATAAATAAATATGTAGAAAAGTAAATCACACACAAAATTTACCCAGCTTCGGCAACCCCTGCCTACTGCTGCATTCCCAGATTTCTATTAGGATAAAACAGTATCCCGCTTACAAACACTCCTACAGACTCGCACACCCTGCTCCGCCTATAGAGCTTTGTAAACTCGCACACCCTGCTCACTGAACTAACCCTAACTAGACAATCTGACACTACCTAAACCCTAGGTGGTGATTTACCCTGACTGGACTTTGAAAATACAAACTGAAAAACAAAATACAGATTAAACCCAGGGCAAAATATAGATTGACAATTTAAAACAATTTTTCCCTCAAATAAACTAGGCCTAAACTAAATTATTTAAACCTGGCCCAATAAGAATTTAAACTAAAAACCCTTAGACCAATTTAAAATTAAAACAAGCCCGGCCCAAAACTAAACCCTAATTAATACTAGACCGGCCCGCTCCTTTTATTTGCTAAAACATCGGCCCAATTCAATTTGTCTTCGATCCCCTTTCTTTATGGCCCGATCCCTTTGTAACTTCGATCCCCTTTGAGAAAGAAAAAATGACGATTCATAAATTAGGGCTCCGGCAATTCTGGTTTGAGCTTGCGAATCTGGCTCGTTCTCTTGTCGATATTTGCTCGACTGAATTAGGGCTTTGCCCTTGTTCATCTTGCTGGCGAATTGAACTTCGGCTTCGTCTTCCTTGTGGCGACTCTGGAGTTAGGGTTTTACCCTGTTGCAATTTAGAGCTTCGGCTTTGTCTTTGAAATTGGTATGTACTTCTGCTTTGTGTTCTCTGATTTGAACTTGAATGCTTTTAGGCCTTATGTCGGTGATGATTGGGTTTATTTTCTCTGCTCTTCACCATGAAGTCGATGATGATTTTGGGTGGTTTATATAGGCGTCTGATTTGTATTCCTTGATCACCACGTTGTTGATTCTTTCTGTTTTTACACTTTCGTATTTTTGGAAATATCTTTTGATCCACGGCTTCGATTTTTGAACGTTCGATCACTTTCAGAGACTTTCCAAATTTAATTCTTTACTGTTTTATTTTGTAAACGTGATTAAAACACTTGATTTTTGAAATAGTTTTCTTTCACCACGTTTCTGACTAACTTCTCTGACCTTCTGACTGTTTCTTTGTTCATGACTTTCACGTCTCTGATCATCTGACTTTTACCACTGCCTTGACATTTTGGTTACTGGTGATCTTTGACTGGTTTTCTGCCCATTCCTTGTTCACTGCTATCATGTTTCCACTGTTTGTATTGATGGTGCCTTTGTTTCTCTTTGCATTCGACTTGATAGTGTTTGTTTACTTGAACAATTGCTTATGTCTGCACACTTTTATGCTCTGGTCTCCATAGCCTTTGCCTGATAATAGTTTAGTTCCTGAACCATTGACTTGACATACTTTAGTTGTATTGCTTGAAGTCTTCATATATGCTTGCTTATAACTTCTTTCATGTAGAGACTTGGCCATTGTGTTTTATAGTAGCATTTCGGTATATGCTTCAAGTCATTGTAGCTTGGTCATTTGAGTCCTTCACTTGATATTGTTTTACTTCCCTGTTGTATAACCTGTAGTTGCATTCATTTCCTGGTTGTATTGGTATGGCATCTGATGTTTACCTCTGTTCATGTACTTCATTGAGTCTTCACTGCACTTGAATGTATATGTCTGTACTGCATTTGTTGATTCATCATTGTTGCCAGGTCTTGTCTGGTTCATCATGTAGTTGTATATATGTACATGTCTTTATTCATTGTTGTACTTCACTGCACTTAATTGTGATGTGGTTACCAGACTTGAGTTGTACCCTTTTTCATGTTTTCTGTACTTTGAGTCTCTTGTGCATTTTGAACTGGTGCACTTGATTTTGGTGATGTTCACTGTTATCATTGGTTCATCTGGTCATTCATTGGTTTGTTTAGTCTGGGTTGATTTCATTTGCAGTAGCTTGATGATCATTTGTTCATGTTGTATCTTCTGAAATTACTTGAACTCTGGTCTGTGGTCTTGGACCTTCACTTGAGTCATTTGAACTTTGGCTGTTAGACTTGACTTTGTGATATTTGTGTAGTCTGATTCATTTGTATTGCCATATTGTTGCAGTTGCCATTTTTTGAACTTTGGTCGAGGCCATTTGCACTTGTGTTGAAACTGATTTTGATTTGACCTTGTGCAATAGAGTTGGCGAGGCAGTGCACATGTGTATACATGTGTACTACAGCCACTCGTAATTACCTGTCCCTGATATGAATACTGATATGCACAGATATTTCACAATCAAAGATGATGATGATAACCCATATATCTGAGACAGCTTTAAAAATAAATTTTATATTTTTGCAAATCAAATTTGTTTCTTTTCAGATTACTACTGTAGTTTTTAATTATACAGGTACACAGGAGACAAGACAAATACTGGAGCTGGACAATGCAGATGCAGAAGACTGAGTGTATGAGTGATGTAGTGAGGACAGAAATGTAACACTGAATTGTATGAATGAGAGTGAACTGTAAATATGAAATCAGTGTAATGTAAGAAATTATGAAATTTAAAAATCAGTGTATGAACTGAAAATTTTGTACTGAATAAAATATTATATTTGAAATAAAAATACTGTTTGAATTTGTTAAATTCTGTGCAATAGTATTATTACTTCGACACGAATATTTATTCCTGTATTTGTAAACACATTTATAATTCGATATATATTTTGTTATCATCAAACACTAAACACACATCAAACACAATTAATATCATAATTAGGCATAATTTCAGTCTTAATTCTGTTTTATTGCAGTCTTTATGATTTACATTTCATCTTTTGTTATTTCAGAATTCTTATAATTTAATCCAATTTCGCGTTAATTCTATTCTAATCCATACGCGAAGAAGAAGGAGAAATAAAAGAAAACTGAAAATAGAAGAAAATCCAAGGCGTAGGAAGAAGATGTAAATAACGCATAAATAACAGTAAATAGATTAAAATACTGTAAATAAACTGTAAATAAATGGAAAAGTTATAATTAACAGAAATAACTAAAATTAACTTAAAAGAATAACTAGAAATAAATAGACTAAAAATAATTCTAAAAACTGTAAATAAAACTGCTGAAAAGGTTATTCCAAAAATCGTAGTAAAACTACAACTATTGGGAACCCTATTATTTTAAATTACTTAAAGAATTCTTAAAATAATTACAATTACTCACCTCCGGTCCTAAGCTCCTCCTTTGTTCTTCCCGGATCCACTTAGAGTTGTAAAATAATTTAATTTATAATGATTTTCTCCTTTGGAAAAATTATTTCGTTAATGGCCCTTCCTAGAAAGGTGAACCCTATTGGAGAAAACCTAGAATGAGAAAAAGCGTTAGGTCTAAGGGTCTATTTATAGGGGTAGAAGTGGATCTCAGACCGTTGGATTTCGGGATTGAATAGAATGCAACCACATCATAGGCTAAATAGGAGCCATCAGATGCAAAAATAGATGGACCAGATTGGTCAGAAGAATGCAAAACACATCACCAATAAGCTCTGGAACGTTCGAATGAATAAACGTTCATTCGCTTACCAAAATGCAAAGTGGGTCGACTAGGCGGTCGACCGCCCCCTTACCCAGGTCGACCGGCCGGTCGATCTGTGTGTGTGTATATATATATACACACATTTCGTTTATTTTGTAACTTGGTCATATTAGCTCGGTTTCTGATGTTCTATGTATGGAAATTAGCCAAAAAATTACCACGGACATAATGGTGCAATACCCGTGGCTCAATTCGGATAATTTCACAAAGTTATTTTATTATTTAGTTAATTAATGAATTAATTATTATGGGTTAAATTTCGGGTTGTTACACACACAAAAATCACGGTATATGTATATTTACATATATATTTATTTCTCAAGTCTATTTGGGTTTCTTTAATATTCCATATTTAGTTTATACACATATCATATAAGTTTTATTGTTATATAACTTTTATATTTCATATTCTTATATGATAGTCTTACGTATAATATATCATTAATTAAATCTTACCTAATTAATTTTAATCAATTAACTCTTTAATTAATTTTAAATTAGTATTCCAATATAACTTTTATATTGGACATATCTACTATAACATTTATACTGTATACTATAACCTTTATAGTGTAACACATATATATCATATATATGTGTATTTTATTTAATTTATTTATTTAAGTAAACGATTTTTATTAAAATTTATTAATTTCAAAATTTATCTTGTATACATACATGTATACTTATGTTATCTTAGACATTTTAAAATAACATAACATATATCAACATATGTAATACATGCATTAATTAATTAACATATTTAATTAATTTATTTTATTAATCTTTTTAATAAATTTAAAATTATTATATAAATATTTTCAAACATTTTGAAAACTTAACATTATCCTTTCAAACATTTTGAAAACTTATGTAGTATTATAATTTTTTATAATAAACATGTTTTATTTTAAATTTAACTACTAAATTCAAAATTTTAACATTAATTTTCAAAACGATTTTGAAAATTAGCCCAAGGCCCAAATTAAGTTGGCCTTTTCTATTATGAGCAACCTTTGGGCTCACTTCACCTTTTGGGCCATGCTGGTAACCAGGTAGGACATGGTACTTGATTACCCAATTCCAATCCTAGACATTACTTTTCTACACATCGTACTAAGTGGGCAAGCTTAATTAGTTAGCCCTAATATGACTAATTAAGACCGTGTAGGCTATTGGGCTCTGGTACCTTTGTTGGAACTGTATCAGCTCGTAGCGGAAATTATGGATGAATTTCAAAAAATTTACCCTATTGGATCTTTATTGGGCATATGAAGTCTAACTGAATTAGAACATTTCTAAATTTCATTTGAATAAAATCATTTATTTTATTTAAGTTCAAATATATTAAGATATGAAATTAATTTTATTTGATTTAGTTTATACATAAATATATCATATACATATATGTGTGAGTGCATGTGTAACATAATAATCCGTGAAAGGTATAATATGCCCATATATAGATGTTGTGATTTACATCGCAACAGACATATTAGCTCATTTTATATGTCATGTATGTTGTCCAAATATGTGCATGTATATGTGTTACAATACACACACACAAGTATGTATAATTATTATATATAATATATGAACATAAAACATTTATATATAGATAAATATATATATATAGAAAGAGAGAGAACAATTATTAAAAATTATTTATAATTCAAATTAACTTAGTTTTGCAAACATATTAATTTTAGTATTTTAATTTGTATATATTGTGAATAAAATAATGTTTTCATCCATAAATAATTAACATAAAATAATATATTGATGAAAATTCAAATTTTACAATTTTCAAAAATCTAGGATCATAAAATAGAGCTTAGAAAAAATCTGGAGATTTTTCAAAGTTGAAACAATATTTTTAAAAACAAATACATTGATTTCGGAAATAATTATTTAATATAAAATAATATATTATTAAAAATAAAAATTTAAAAATTTCAGAAATTCTAGGATCATGAATGAAAAGTTACAAATATTTTTAAAGAATTTTTCAATTAAATTATTATTTTTAATAAATCATAAACAGTTTTTTCCAAAATAATATTAATTATTAAAAATAATAAAGTTTATTGAAAAAATACTAAATTTTTTCTATATATTTCTAGAATGATATAATATTTAAAAAAATATATAATTGAATTTTTAATGTAATAATTATTTTATACATAATAAACAATTCAAAATTCAATAAATGTTAATTTAAAAATATGAATATATGTATGATAATTAATTTTCGAATTTGTAAATTCATATTATATATAAATAAGTGTACTAAAACTTTTAAATCATATATATATATATATATCTTATATATGCATATATGCTATTATGAGAGAGAAATATACACTAAAATATATATATGAATTTATTAATAAATATATATAAAACAATTTTTAATGACAAAAATTGATTTTGTACAGTAAACAACATTTGTCTATACATATATGAGATAGTATAACAAACAAATTATGCACATAACCAGACTGATTTATGACAACTACATCTACTTACAAAATCTCACCTAACTAAACATATAGTAGCAA
The DNA here is from genome assembly GCA_030737815.1 of Allium fistulosum. Classification (NCBI taxonomy): domain Eukaryota; kingdom Viridiplantae; phylum Streptophyta; class Magnoliopsida; order Asparagales; family Amaryllidaceae; genus Allium; species Allium fistulosum. The sequence goes on along the minus strand of CM060904.1, from coordinate 1,181,328,388 downwards.
TATATTTAAACAGACATGAAATTGCTCATTCTAGGATCATAGAATATAATTTAATTACTGTAATATGAATTAAAATAACCAATTTAATGATGCCTTTGAATCCACGTTGAAGCAATGACTTCCCTTCCTTTTACTGTTCTTGATTCTTCAAATTGCAAGTCCGGAATCACCGACCTCTAATTATGGAATAGTATTATTTTAATTTGAAATATATTTTAGAATTTTGGAGTGAATTGATAACTATGTTTTAACCAGCAATGTAGAAGGTAATTGTAACGTCTCGGAATTTTCGCGTTCGAAAATCGACATCCATACTTTACATCGTACTCGAATGTCGTAGATTCGAGCGTTCAAATCCGAGTCGCCGGAGCTTATAACACAGTTAAGTAAATAACACAGCGGAAGAAAAAGAATATAGATATACAACATCTGATACAATATCCAGATACAATGATGATACAATGAATATCAATATACATCAGAGATATGATACAACAAATAGCAGCGGAAAAGAAAACGATAACATCAGCAGCGGATAATCTTCATCTCCAAAGCACGATCCAGAAATAGCTCGAACTCTCAATAACGAGGCACAAAGATAAGCAAGTGCAGTCTGATCCAAAGACTGAACTAGCTCCAGATAACCTACTAATCTGACTATCTGAAAAAACCAAACTCTAGACTGCTCGTGTAGAAAAATTTTGAGCATCCAGAGTTTAGGAAAGAAACAATAAACTCCGGATCAGTCATGGGACTGGTGTGAGCAACAAAAACAGTTTTTCTTTAAAACAAATAGCAGAGAATTTTAAAGTCAATTCGAAATGCTTTTGGAAAATGAAACTACCATAAGACCTCCCACCACACACACAATGCAAACGCAGAATTGGAGGAGATTTCTTCTTATGATAGTCAAAGATGCTTACTACGCAAAATCAAATCATTTGATATTATTACTAGTGCATAGTGTAGAAAACAATTTCGAAAGTAGAATATAAATCTTAGCCAGCATAGACATTTCGCACTTATGCCTACTATAGCTACCATGTTCAACAGCAGGTTACCACCACATTCCATGGCAGGTAATACAACTAAAACCGTACAGGGCTCGTATTGTTTTGTTTGGATTTCCAACAAATGGTCAGGCTAAGGAACTTCCTATTCCACGAAAGAAACGCCTCTGGCGGGACGTTCCGAGAACCAACTGTTCTCTGCCAAACAAGGCCGGCAACCCCTTTTCCCAAGGGATAAAAGAAACCTCAGATATGCCACCCCCGGTCCTTTGGGACCTTTATCCGAGCGCTCGATAACCAACATCACACATCATAAAGAAAGTGTATCCACATGAGTAAGTATCTGGGCTCCATACCATGATACTACCCTTTTCCAGAAGGAATGGTCATACCCTAGGGGAGCTACCCCTGAAAACCTTGCCGCACGATTCCTGTTTCGACCATTACCGGGTTGTGAGGCTCGACGAAGTCTCGTCCACAAAGCTACGCTTTTTCAAAAAGCCACGCTTTGGGTCAACAGATGATCAACCTATGATCACAAAGATAAATGATCAAACAAATGATCATATCACAAATGATCAAACACTGATCATCACACAGCAACACTCAGCATGCCACATTACCAAATTGGGATATATCGCTGATAAATTTCAACTACATAACCTCTGAGCTCGTACGTCTCAGAGAAGGGTGTTAAGCTAAGAGAATAAATTCTCCGCCACCAAACAGAAATGTATTTGAAAGAAATCGGCTTTATATCTCAAAGTGTAATGTCAGACATACAATCCATATAAGTCTGTTCCGGGTTCGAACAGAACCGAAGGCACTTCTCACGAAGCCCTTGCAAATCCGGATAATTTCCAATCACGTCCGGACTTCCTGTCACAAAAAGAGTGATATAAATCTCTATACCGGAGCAACTCAGTGCAGAGACATTCGACAGGTTGTCCTTTCATTTTCGAAAATATCCGGTCTTCATCACCGGTCTTCAAATGCGATCCATATACGACGTATCACTATTCGGAATAGGTTATACGATCCAAAGGTCCTTTCCCGGCTAACCCGAATAGTGAGCGCAATATTCAAAACATATGGATATTGGGATTTCAATTAAGTCACAACTTATTACCCAAAATCTTTCTTTCAAATGGTTTAAACAAATTACCATTTTAATCTTTAAACAAAAAGATTCATTTTAAACAACCCTCAACGGTTTAAACAATTTCTACATTTAAATCTTTTAAATAAAAGATTCATTCACAGATTTTCCAAATTAATTCTCATTTCAATTTGATTAACTCGTTAAATCTTTAAAACAAAGATTCAACTCATAGCTTTCAAAAACAATTTCATTTCGAGTGGTTTAAACAAATCATCACTTTAAATCTGTTAAAAATAAACAGATTCAATTCATAGCTTTCAAAAAGAATTCATTCATAACTTGGAAAATCATTTTTCAATTTAATCTTGAAATTCCTTTACCTAAATTGGAATTTCATTTCTTATCTAAAAGCTTTTATTCTTTGAAAACAAACAGTTTTCATTCTGGAAATTTGATTCATCTATACGAGTTGAAATCCTTGGTTTAAATTCAAATTCCCAAAATTTTACTTTTAAATGGTTTAATTCATACAAACACATTTATATCATCTTTTATCCCTAGTTTCCAAATCATAGATTTAATTTCAAACTTGAATTCAAATTTAAATCTAATTATTTAAATTTTCAAAACTCGGTTAAGTTATTCAAAATAACTTTTATATTTGAAATTCTATTTCAAAAGCTTTTACTCAAATTTCCAATTTCAAAATCAATTGAAATTAAAATTTCAATTTCAAAAACATCAATTTTAAATTTTCTGTGACTTAACCAATTTCCTCGTGAATCCATATTTGTGTGTGTATGGTGTAGTCCAGGGGTTTTACACACAATAGTGCAACACAATAAATCATCACAGATCAAACTACAGGATATAGTTGATAAGCGATATAGACTATAACGCTCATCTTTATTCACAGATCACAGATATATATATCACAGATAAGTAAATTACATCACAGATAATTTATCACAGATCGCAACATAGGATGTATCACAAAGCATCATATATCAGGGATATCAAACAATTCAACATCCAATAAAACCTAAACATCCATAAGTAAGGTCAGTTAATTGTCTGATTAAAATTAATTTATACCAGATTAATTACTTATGAATAAACTACAAATCTTGGTTAATTAATCATCAATTAATTATAAACCATTTTTTTTATCTTTTAATCATAAATTAACTATAAACCATTTTAATTAATTATCTTAATTAATTAATCACATACATTAATTTTTCCTTTAATTAATTTTTCCTTAATCAATTGATTTATCAATCTTTAATCATTAATAAATTATCCTTAATTACTTTCATAAATTAACCTTAAATTATTAAGTAAATAATTATCCCATAATTAATTATCTTTAATTAATAAATTAATCCTTAAATTGAAATTAATAAATTAATTAAATCTTAATTACCTCCATTTATCAATTAGTCTTTAATTAATAAATCATTCTTTAATTTGTAATTAAGAAATCCTTATTACTGATTTAACTAAACCTTTCATTCATTACCTAATTAGATTTAATCCCCTTGTTTTATTCATTTTTAATTGCATAATCAATCCTTAGATGAATTCCATTAATCAATCATTAATCAACTTTTAACAAATAAACTGGCTTAAACTTTGAAGTAGTTCGACAGTTTTAAATTTAACACTTAGATTTAAACTTATTTCAAATGTCTATTTTACCATTTTAATCTTCTAGTTTAAATTCAAAACTCAAAATACCTTTACACTTAAAAGTTGTTAAAACCAAATTTAAATTTCAAAATTTAAATCATTTCAAATCTAAGGTTCAAACTACTTGAATTCAGATTCAAATTTAGGTTTCAAACTTAGTTAAAACTCTGTTTTCATTTTTAAATTTCAGTTAAAATTTTTTTTTTTTAACAAACACTGCAGATTTTTATTTTACCCGAGGCAAACATCAATTATCCCGAGACCAACCTCGAGTTTTACCTTGCCTCACTCGTCTTCGAGTTCCCTCACAAATTTCTTCGAGTACGACTCGAACTCGTCCCCGACCCAGACTGCTTCTTCTCCAAACCATCTCCAATGCCAGATATGAGTGCACATGCGTGCACATGCACCGCCCCCCTGGCCAACTCCGATCATCACCAACATCACCCGCAAGTCACCAACCACCCTCACATCCCACCACGATCATCCAAACCACCTAGTCAACTCGAAAACGAAATCGAGCTCGCCAAACCAAACCTGGAACACTCGACAGCGACCCCCACCTCAAAACCTGGCAACCACTCGTTCACCCAACCTCGGCCATCGGAACGCTTAGAACTTCGGTCAACTCTTCGTCAACATCCTCTCCTCCACCTCCCAGAAGCGCGTGCGACTCGATCCAACCATGGCGACGCAATCAACACTTTACAGACCTTAAAACTTTCGAACCCAAAACCCTATATTTCCTTCATCCCAAAAATTTTTGCATTAAAAAAAATATTTAGCATTTTTCCTAGCTCCATTGATGACCAAGCAAGCTCCAGACAAAACCTCAACATTTTAAAATTGTTCGATCACTGGGAATCTATTTAAAAGCATTGTTAGTTCAACTAGGAACTGCTCTTAAACCCCTTATCTAAAAATTATAATTTTTACCTTAAAAATCATATTTTAGTATACGAATTCAGTTTCTAACCCTGGATTCACGAATTAAGAAATTCGAAATTTTACTAATTTAATGGTTTGGGTCTGTTCTTTTGATTTACAGAGATACAACTATATTGTTTTGACTTAGATAGTATTTTAAATCTTAAGCATATACTATAACAAACAAAATTCGTTTTGATCTCTAGTTCAATCAGTGAGTAGATTGAGAGGAAAAGCTCTTTGAACCAAAATTTTATTTTAACTTATCTAAAGATTTCTCTGTTGTTTTATATTTCCAGAGTCAATACAATGTAGTTTAACTTAAACAAGTTTTTAAGCTTAAAACTATGATACAACGAACCTATTCTGTTTAAAATTTAAATGCTAACATAGATTAAATCATATGGAAAATGGGTTTTTTTGAATAATTCTTGAACCTGGAACAAAAGACAGTGCAACACAGAGACGACATATACACCTATATCTATTCATATATATTCACAGCAAAAATGCACTTACACAATACATATTTATCACTGATAATAACATACCATTATATCAATATTTAAGTTATATAGACAAAATGTTACTCACCAGGCAAATATTGAAACAGAGAGTTTGTTTCTGTTTTGAAAACTGTTTTTGATCCTTCTCCTCTTTTTTTCTTTCTTCAGAAATTTGTTTTCAACTTTGAATAAAAAGTGATGTTTCCTTTTTATTTTCTGTTCTTTGCTAATTTGTTTGAACAAATGAACTAAAGTTTTATGAATGCGTATGTATATATGTGGAGGGTTGTGTACAGGGGTTGTTATCTTTGCATTAATTGCTTACAACCTTATGCAGGCTGATAGTTCACTTGGGTATGGCTGAGATGTGGCATTAAATGCTAATGTACTACATGTCTTCATATTTGTATTTGTTTTACTTATTTACAGGCTACCCATTTTCATTTGTTTATAGGCTGAGATGATGTTGTTTTGGTTTTGTTTATATACTTGAGTATATTTTATTTCTTTTGCTTTTTAAAATGGTGGCTGCAGTTATTAGCTTGTACAATAAATATTCACTTAACTTTGTTTATTCTTCTATTTGCCCATATACTACTTTACTCGGCTGGAAATGATCTTGTACATGCTGAGGAGATGTGGCATTAAATGCAAGTGTCTCTACTTTTGTTAACAACCCACTATTTGTTATTATGTAGTATGTACAGTTTTGTTTTGCTTTTTATTACTATCTTGATTTGTTTACACTTTGTAATATTACTTGATAATATATATATATATATATTCCTATAGTTAATATGTTGTTAAAATTAAGCAAATGTTCTACTTTTTATTTTTATTAAATTTTTATCTCATATTAATTTCTATTTCTAGTTTTAAATATTTATCGTTATCTTACTCATTTTTAAATTCTATTTATAACTTAATATTTATTATCTTATATTTAATTTGTAAATTCAATTTATTATTACCCATAAATTTTAATATTTAATATTATTATCAATCATTTATTTAAAATTTAAACTCAAGTCAAATATATCTATATATTTATTATTTTCAAATTCACTTATTATTTGAATCGGGGAAACTCGCTCAAATTTTTATTCAAAAATTTATTTAATTACTCTATTTAATTCAAAAATTCATTTAAATTATCAATTTAAATAAATTAAAATTTAGGGTCGTTACAAACTTCCCCCCTTAAAAGAATTTCGTCCTCGAAATTCGCAGGCACGAAAGCAATCGCAGAGATAGATAGATTCGATCTCCTATAACTCCTCTAACACAAGATTCAGATTCCGAATTCAAGTCGGAATATCTTATAATACATACCAATTGTCCCTCTTCGGACTTTGGTTTTCAAAAGAAGTTTCAATAGAATTTCAAATTTTCGGTTTCAAACGATATCGTTTTATTGATTTAATTCAATTTAGCCTTCATATTCTATTAATCAATTTATCTCAATTTAAAATTTTCAATTTCAAACTCATTAAGGTTTATATCAAAAAGCTGATAAGAAACCGATTAAGATACGAGGTAAGAATTTCTACAACGATTCGTAAAGCCATCATCACATCGAAACTTCTTCTTGTAGCTGATACGAAGGAATCAAAAGAATTTGGAAACGAATCAAAGAAAATTGATAGAGAAAGATTGTTTCCACTGTTGTAGGGTATTGACCATCTATAGTCGTATTTCCCTATCCCCTATCTCGTCCTCTTCTCGCACTCATATCAACTATCAGTGGATAGTAAGAGAATTTACTGAGACGTTCAGACGGATATCTGAGAATTACTCATTCTAGAGTTTACTTCACTCTATCTCTAATGAGCTACTTAACGTGTTATACTCCTGAGCTAAAGTTCAACCTTAGCTCTGATACCAAATGTAACGTCTCAGAAGAAGCGGCCACCGGTAGGCTTTGCAACCATCCCAGTCCCACCGTGGCTTACATTGGCACCTCGCATTTACTTTTACGGCCAGCCTCTCGACTGTCACGGCATCTGCCTAACCAACCCATCCCTCTCAGGGACATGTAGGGGTAAGAGTCTCCCGTTCGCCACCAAACCGCAAAGCGAGAACCCCCTATCATGCTGTAATATAGCAAATGCGATCCATATACGACGTATCACTATTCGGAATAGGTTATACGATCCAAAGGTCCTTTCCCGGCTAACCCGAATAGTGAGCGCAATATTCAAAACATATGGATATTGGGATTTCAATTAAGTCACAACTTATTACCCAAAATCTTTCTTTCAAATGGTTTAAACAAATTACCATTTTAATCTTTAAACAAAAAGATTCATTTTAAACAACCCTCAACGGTTTAAACAATTTCTACATTTAAATCTTTTAAATAAAAGATTCATTCACAGATTTTCCAAATTAATTCTCATTTCAATTTGATTAACTCGTTAAATCTTTAAAACAAAGATTCAACTCATAGCTTTCAAAAACAATTTCATTTCGAGTGGTTTAAACAAATCATCACTTTAAATCTGTTAAAAATAAACAGATTCAATTCATAGCTTTCAAAAAGAATTCATTCATAACTTGGAAAATCATTTTTCAATTTAATCTTGAAATTCCTTTACCTAAATTGGAATTTCATTTCTTATCTAAAAGCTTTTATTCTTTGAAAACAAACAGTTTTCATTCTGGAAATTTGATTCATCTATACGAGTTGAAATCCTTGGTTTAAATTCAAATTCCCAAAATTTTACTTTTAAATGGTTTAATTCATACAAACACATTTATATCATCTTTTATCCCTAGTTTCCAAATCATAGATTTAATTTCAAACTTGAATTCAAATTTAAATCTAATTATTTAAATTTTCAAAACTCGGTTAAGTTATTCAAAATAACTTTTATATTTGAAATTCTATTTCAAAAGCTTTTACTTAAATTTCCAATTTCAAAATCAATTGAAATTAAAATTTCAATTTCAAAAACATCAATTTTAAATTTTCTGTGACTTAACCAATTTCCTCGTGAATCCATATTTGTGTGTGTATGGTGTAGTCCAGGGGTTTTACACACAATAGTGCAACACAATAAATCATCACAGATCAAACTACAGGATATAGTTGATAAGCGATATAGACTATAACGCTCATCTTTATTCACAGATCACAGATATATATATCACAGATAAGTAAATTACATCACAGATAATTTATCACAGATCGCAACATAGGATGTATCACAAAGCATCATATATCAGGGATATCAAACAATTCAACATCCAATAAAACCTAAACATCCATAAGTAAGGTCAGTTAATTGTCTGATTAAAATTAATTTATACCAGATTAATTACTTATGAATAAACTACAAATCTTGGTTAATTAATCATCAATTAATTATAAACCATTTTTTTATCTTTTAATCATAAATTAACTATAAACCATTTTAATTAATTATCTTAATTAATTAATCACATACATTAATTTTTCCTTTAATTAATTTTTCCTTAATCAATTGATTTATCAATCTTTAATCATTAATAAATTATCCTTAATTACTTTCATAAATTAACCTTAAATTATTAAGTAAATAATTATCCCATAATTAATTATCTTTAATTAATAAATTAATCCTTAAATTGAAATTAATAAATTAATTAAATCTTAATTACCTCCATTTATCAATTAGTCTTTAATTAATAAATCATTCTTTAATTTGTAATTAAGAAATCCTTATTACTGATTTAACTAAACCTTTCATTCATTACCTAATTAGATTTAATCCCCTTGTTTTATTCATTTTTAATTGCATAATCAATCCTTAGATGAATTCCATTAATCAATCATTAATCAACTTTTAACAAATAAACTGGCTTAAACTTTGAAGTAGTTCGACAGTTTTAAATTTAACACTTAGATTTAAACTTATTTCAAATGTCTATTTTACCATTTTAATCTTCTAGTTTAAATTCAAAACTCAAAATACCTTTACACTTAAAAGTTGTTAAAACCAAATTTAAATTTCAAAATTTAAATCATTTCAAATCTAAGGTTCAAACTACTTGAATTCAGATTCAAATTTAGGTTTCAAACTTAGTTAAAACTCTGTTTTCATTTTTAAATTTCAGTTAAAATTTTTTTTTTTAACAAACACTGCAGATTTTTATTTTACCCGAGGCAAACATCAATTATCCCGAGACCAACCTCGAGTTTTACCTTGCCTCACTCGTCTTCGAGTTCCCTCACAAATTTCTTCGAGTACGACTCGAACTCGTCCCCGACCCAGACTGCTTCTTCTCCAAACCATCTCCAATGCCAGATATGAGTGCACATGCGTGCACATGCACCGCCCCCTTGGCCAACTCCGATCATCACCAACATCACCCGCAAGTCACCAACCACCCTCACATCCCACCACGATCATCCAAACCACCTAGTCAACTCGAAAACGAAATCGAGCTCGCCAAACCAAACCTGGAACACTCGACAGCGACCCCCACCTCAAAACCTGGCAACCACTCGTTCACCCAACCTCGGCCATCGGAACGCTTAGAACTTCGGTCAACTCTTCGTCAACATCCTCTCCTCCACCTCCCAGAAGCGCGTGCGACTCGATCCAACCATGGCGACGCAATCAACACTTTACAGACCTTAAAACTTTCGAACCCAAAACCCTATATTTCCTTCATCCCAAAAATTTTTGCATTAAAAAAAATATTTAGCATTTTTCCTAGCTCCATTGATGACCAAGCAAGCTCCAGACAAAACCTCAACATTTTAAAATTGTTCGATCACTGGGAATCTATTTAAAAGCATTGTTAGTTCAACTAGGAACTGCTCTTAAACCCCTTATCTAAAAATTATAATTTTTACCTTAAAAATCATATTTTAGTATACGAATTCAGTTTCTAACCCTGGATTCACGAATTAAGAAATTCGAAATTTTACTAATTTAATGGTTTGGGTCTGTTCTTTTGATTTACAAAGATACAACTATATTGTTTTGACTTAGATAGTATTTTAAATCTTAAGCATATACTATAACAAACAAAATTCGTTTTGATCTCTAGTTCAATCAGTGAGTAGATTGAGAGGAAAAGCTCTTTGAACCAAAATTTTATTTTAACTTATCTAAAGATTTCTCTGTTGTTTTATATTTCCAGAGTCAATACAATGTAGTTTAACTTAAACAAGTTTTTAAGCTTAAAACTATGATACAACGAACCTATTCTGTTTAAAATTTAAATGCTAACATAGATTAAATCATATGGAAAATGGGTTTTTTTGAATAATTCTTGAACCTGGAACAAAAGACAGTGCAACACAGAGACCACATATACACCTATATCTATTCATATATATTCACAGCAAAAATGCACTTACACAATACATATTTATCACTGATAATAACATACCATTATATCAATATTTAAGTTATATAGACAAAATGTTACTCACCAGGCAAATATTGAAACAGAGAGTTTGTTTCTGTTTTGAAAACTGTTTTTGATCCTTCTCCTCTTTTTTTCTTTCTTCAGAAATTTGTTTTCAACTTTGAATAAAAAGTGATGTTTCCTTTTTATTTTCTGTTCTTTGCTAATTTGTTTGAACAAATGAACTAAAGTTTTATGAATGCGTATGTATATATGTGGAGGGTTGTGTACAGGGGTTGTTATCTTTGCATTAATTGCTTACAACCTTATGCAGGCTGATAGTTCACTTGGGTATGGCTGAGATGTGGCATTAAATGCTAATGTACTACATGTCTTCATATTTGTATTTGTTTTACTTATTTACAGGCTACCCATTTTCATTTGTTTATAGGCTGAGATGATGTTGTTTTGGTTTTGTTTATATACTTGAGTATATTTTATTTCTTTTGCTTTTTAAAATGGTGGCTGCAGTTATTAGCTTGTACAATAAATATTCACTTAACTTTGTTTATTCTTCTATTTGCCCATATACTACTTTACTCGGCTGGAAATGATCTTGTACATGCTGAGGAGATGTGGCATTAAATGCAAGTGTCTCTACTTTTGTTAACAACCCACTATTTGTTATTATGTAGTATGTACAGTTTTGTTTTGCTTTTTATTACTATCTTGATTTGTTTACACTTTGTAATATTACTTGATAATATATATATATATATATATTCCTATAGTTAATATGTTGTTAAAATTAAGCAAATGTTCTACTTTTTATTTTTATTAAAATTTTATCTCATATTAATTTCTATTTCTAGTTTTAAATATTTATCGTTATCTTACTCATTTTTAAATTCTATTTATAACTTAATATTTATTATCTTATATTTAATTTGTAAATTCAATTTATTATTACCCATAAATTTTAATATTTAATATTATTATCAATCATTTATTTAAAATTTAAACTCAAGTCAAATATATCTATATATTTATTATTTTCAAATTCACTTATTATTTGAATCGGGGAAACTCGCTCAAATTTTTATTCAAAAATTTATTTAATTACTCTATTTAATTCAAAAATTCATTTAAATTATCAATTTAAATAAATTAAAATTTAGGGTCGTTACAGTAATGCCACCAAAAAAAGGTTAGTAATTATTTTTAGAGTACATACATACATACATACATACGTATACATACATACATACATACATACATACATACATATACATACATACATACATACATATATATATATACATATATATATATAGGGTTGTATTAGAGAGAAACGAGGAAAACCTTTTTACCCATTCTCACTTTATCTCAACCCATTATCTCCAAGCCAATTCCCTATGTTTTAGCCACCCCTAGACCTTCCCAAAACCGAAATTTTGCAACCCTAATGATGGGCCTTAAACCCATCTAAGCCCAAACCAAAATACTATGCAATTAAATCTAATTTAATCGCTTGTCGATATTGTATATCGATCGATATATTTATAACTGTTATAAATATATATAACATTATTTATTTCTAAAATCATATTCAAATTTTATAATTAATATTTCATAAATATTAATTAATTTATAAAAATTGTAAACTAATTAAATCATTCGGTCTGAAGGGAATTCATCATTTCGGGTGTATAACTCTTATGTGTAAATTTGGTCAGCGATTAACATCGAACTATTCTAATGTTAACATTCACACGTCACTTAGCAGGTGGTGTGACATTATGGCCAAATTTATTGCTTACTCATTTTCGGTAAAATCCAATTTTAGTTTAATAAGCTTTAACGGGTTGTGACATTTGTTTACATCAATTCTCTTCGTCAAAACTATATCACTTTGGACTTATGGAATTTGGTAATGGTCAAAATTCCAACCTCATCCACATTCAACTTTATAGTCTAAATACAAAGTCCTTGGTTCAATAATAACAATTATTATTAACCGAAATGCTCTGGCGAAAGACTTTGACTTTGAGTTGACTTGAGTTGACTATAATACTAACCGCATATAACCGAGGAGACGAATCCTCTCTTGATTAGTGCTTCACTTCCAATACTTCCACTCGACCCAACTATAGTCACTCGATGGATGCCATGCCATGATTTGGCTATAATCAAAGCGGAGCTTTTATATTGAAGATCCATAGTATTCTCAAGTTGAGAGAACTGTGTAAATCAGTCACATTGATATTTTCTGTTTGACCTTAGTTATATTAACCAACAGAAAACTATCGAGTGAGTCATTCCATAATTATCCAATAACTATTCGAACGTAACCCCTAGGTGCCCCAGCAGTCATGAGTAATACACCGCCCAACATTTAGAGAGCGTTACGTAATCTAGTCTTAACGGATACATCGATATCCAGTCTCGATGCATCTTGACTAGGAACATTTAAAATGGTATATTTGTTTCATTGTGATAAATTACTCACGATTACAATACTTTGTGACTACTATCGCAAAATATACCATTTATGGATTTTTCTATTAAATATACTTTCAATTAAGTTAATTAGTTAATATAATCACATTATATCAAGTATATAATAGGAAGAAAATACCATTTATTTCGAACAAGATTGGTCAACGAGTTAGATATATGTAACAAATTACATAATTGCCCCTAGGGCATACCCCTAACTCTATCACTTTCGACAGCATCAAAAGCGCACATCCTCTTTTTACTTGCAACATCACATGAACAATAGAGTGGAGGGCGCATCCATACCTTTCGATAGAGTCAAAAGCACTCAAGTTCCATTCAGAAGCAAAGGTATAAGGGCGCTCTGAATTTAGAAGCAATGAAAGGACTTCAAAGCACCCTTTCGACTAAGTCGAAATGACTGATTCAAAATTGTCCAACCTACGCCAATAAATAAGAGCTAGGTGTATTTTTTGTGGGATCCAATTTCATTCACTGATATTTGTTCTTTCTTGAATTTGTAAACCCTAATTCAAAAATCAAGTTGGGGATTTTACTTCTTTGAGATACTTAAGCTTCATGTATTCAAAAGAATTATTATTAAAGCGAGTATATGGCATTTCTGAATATATTGATTGATCTGTTGCTTCTATATGGTTCTGAATATGGGTTACTTATATCAGTGTAAATTAAAAGTTTACCTTTCGAAGGAGTGGAAACTTATTGATTCAATTAAAACCCTTAGATCCCTTAAGTCCCAACCTTTAGTCAACTCAACCACATCGAAATGATGTTTCGAAAGGATCTTAAGCCAAATCAACTAAGTCGAAAGGTGGTTTCAAGGGAGATCTAAATTACCCTATTTGATTCGAAAAAGGGATTCGAAAGGGTTTAGACTAACTAAAACGATTCGAAAGGTGGTTTCGAAAGGTCCACTTACACTTTGAACTTTGCTTTGGGGTGTTGACAAGATTTCTTGTTAACTTCGTATACAACTCCTAACTTAAGGTACTTTGTCCTAATCCTGCCTTTACCTTGAAGAAAGCTCAACAAATAAAGTAGAATTATTCACTTGGACCTACCATTTCACGATGTCCTAAGTAATAGTGCACATACCTTGAGGAAAGCTCAACAAATATGTGTAGTTATCTTACCTCGTCTATTCAATATATTAATAATACTGCACATAACATCCCTAGCTTGAGGAAAGCTTTACAACTAAAGAGTATGCGTGTAATCTATTAATATATAAATGGCGGATGACAACATCATGTTGAGTCATATCGACTTATGGAATATTGTAGTTCGTACGAATTACTCCTGTGCTTCAAGTATCGGATGCATCAGAAATTATATTATACCTACATTTACGTATTTATTCCTTAAGTCCAGTTAGGGTTTCTTAATGTTCCACCTTAATTTTATACTCATATTATGTAAGTTTTATTATTATATACTTTTTTGTTTCATATTACTTATATAATAGTCTTATGTATAATATTATATTAATTAATTAACATTTTAGTTAATTTTAACTAATTAACATTTTGGTTAATTTTAATTTATCTTAATATAACATTTATATTGAATATTTATTATATACTATAACCTTTATAATATAACACATGTATCACATACATGTATATATTATTTAATTAATTAACCTTTTAATTAGTTTATTCAATTAAATAATTTTATATTAAATTATATTAATTTCATAATTCTTAAACATCTATGTATACTTATTTTATTTTAGACAATTTAAAACAAAATAACGTATATCATAATATATAATACATGCATATATTCATTAATTAATTAACTTATTTAATTAATTTATTTTATTAATCTTATTAATAAATTTTTAAAATTTCAAATTGATATATATTATTTTTCAAACATTTTGAAAAGTCTTATTATATTAAAACTTTTATAATATATATATTATTTTAAATTTAACAATTAAATTTGAAATCTTATATTTTTAATTTTAACATCTTGAAAATTAGCTTAAGGCCCAATTTAAATTGGGCCATTTCTATTAGAGATAACCTTGGGCTCACATATCTGTTCAAGCCAGGTTGGTAGCTAGGTAAGGCAGAATACTTGATTACCCAAACCCAATCCTAGACTCTACCTTTCTAGACATCCTACTATTTGAGGTGTGTGCTTAATAGTTAACCCTACACGACTAATTTAGAATTCATAGGCTATTGGGCTTTGATATCATCAATGGAACTAGCCCGGAAGGGTGAATTTCAAATTTTTTAACCATATTTGATCTTTATTGGGCCTATGAAATTTAATAAACTTAGAACATTTCTAAATTTCGTTTAAATAAAATCTTTAGTTTATTTAAGTTTATAAAATAATATTGTATTATTTAATTTATGTTATATATATACATACATACGTGTATCATTTACACATACCTCTATGTGTGCATGTGTAACATATCATTCTATGCAAGGAATAAAATGCCTATATATAGCTGTTAGGATTTACATCACAACGGACACATTAGCTCATCCAATATACAAACATATTATCCAACCAAATGTTTGTAAACTTTTACTTAGATATATATATATATATATATAATGTTTACAAATAATTATATGTATATATGTATGTATGTGTATGCATGTATATGTTCGTTTCTGTAAAATACTATAATTTTATTTAAATAATTTTATATAAATATATATATATATATATAAACGTACATATAAAATAATTTTTTAAGCAAAGTTAGCCGACTTTAAAGTGGGCCATCCCCTTTATAAATAAAAAAAGGAATGGATGTTCCACACATGTACCAAAAATACTTAACAAATACAAGCACGGGAAATAGGCAATACCCATACTACAAT
Source organism: Allium fistulosum (assembly GCA_030737815.1). Classification (NCBI taxonomy): domain Eukaryota; kingdom Viridiplantae; phylum Streptophyta; class Magnoliopsida; order Asparagales; family Amaryllidaceae; genus Allium; species Allium fistulosum. The sequence continues at coordinate 1,181,312,436 of CM060904.1, read as the reverse complement.
ATAGACCATGCTAGTCCCCCTCAGAAGAGGAGGCATCATTCCCATCCTCAAAGGAGGTAGGGCCTGTAACAGCCGTGATTTTTGACCCTTGAAAATCGACACTAGTACACCCTTCGTATTGCGTGCTGCAAATTCAAGCACCGGAAACTTGATCGTTAAGGGTAGAAAAAATAAAGACAGAACATAATCTCACACGAATGCAATAACATATATTATTTCAACATACAATCTTTACAGCGGAAAATTTTAAATACATTTATCAAAGCTAAACATGGGCAGCTATAAATATCTGTCCTCACAAATGCAGAATACAATAATACATGTTTGTGGTGGAAATGGATAACAATCTTCAGAAGAATCTTCTAACTCCATGCTCCAAGCTCTTCCAGATTTCTTCTAACTAAACCTGACTACTTGACTTCCCAGAACAATTAGGGCACCCAGAGTTTGAGGGAAAAGGAAAATAAACTTCGGGCCAGTCATGGGACTGGTGTGAGAAACTCAAAATGCACGTTTTGAAAACAAATGTATCTCGTAAGACCACGTCACACAAAAACATGGAATAGGTTTTTACCTTATGACAACCAAAACATTTACTACGCAAAATCGAGGAATAATATTTTTAATGACATTCTTTGAAAATACTTTTCAAATAAACATATTAAAATAGTCGAAATTGTTACATTGGTTAAATTTGACAGCATAATAGGTTTACAACTAAGTCCGAAGATACTTATTGGGGAATAGATTTCAATAAAATGGCAGGCAAGGTACTACCTTCCGCATAGGTCATCTCTAGAGGGATGTAGTGAGGATACACAAATAATCCTCTGCATCTGGCAAGATAGGTTTGTCCCTATTTGCCACTCAGACATGGCCTAGATGGAAACAAAATAAGGCATCACCCTGGTCCTTACCGACCTATCAGAGAGCTCTCTTATCATAAACAACATACCCGAACTATAGAGGGTTATCTAGAAAGGTGATGATCATACAAATGGTTACGAACCACATAGCCTTATGGCGTACCCTGTTTAAGCTATTACCGGATGATGAGGCCTGAGGTAACGATTACCTTTCACATAGCAAATTCCACGTTGAATGCGACACTACCATTCCATGATCACACAACTGATTTCTACAAACGTATAACTCTTGAGCTCGTACGTCTTAGGAAAATGTGTTAAGCTAAGAGAAGTTGCCTTCTCCGCCACCAAATAGATGATACGTTCATAGAGGTCAATCAGTGTAATTAGAAATGCAACGTTAGACATTTGTCCACACAAGTTGTCGAGGAACAGGACAGGCCTAGGGCACTCTCCTACCACATCCTGTCGGGAATTACCCTTAGGATTACTAGCGAGAAGTCCTTGCATCGAAGATCTTATATGAAGAACTACTGCCACATAATTTGATATGGGAAATTTCTCCCGAGGGTCAGTGACAAGCAGGGCTACATTCCATCTTCCAATCATTTCCATGCCTTCACTTTGAATACGTAAATTTGTTTGAAGTGGTTTCCGGACAAGAATTGCTCAAATCCCACCCCAGTTCCATCGAACCAATCATCAATAAAAATATGTTAGGTAAATAGAGAATTATTCTTTAACTGATTAATGTCTTTTTTTATTACCATATCTTCTAGAGATATATATTTTTAAAACATTTCTTTTCAGTATATACGGAATAATTAAACTTCATTTATCAAATCCTTTGATTACTTGAAACCTTTCTGAATCTTGGAACAATTCTAAATCATTTCATTTTTCACTTGGGAAAATATTTCCAAATCATTCCATTTAAATGTTAACAAATATTTTCAAATCATAAATTTCAAATCGTGTAAAAAACAATGTTATTTAAGACATCGTTTACTGTAAACCCAAACCAATAAATTTTAAGCATAGGAATTAAATTAATTCCAATATTTTTCATAAGTCATATTGGAAAACATTATTGAGTTAAAAAGGGTCGATAGAAATTTTATTAATTCTACTCAACATCAATTTCCGTATTCAACCTTTACTATCCATCGAATAACGAATGAAATCACCTTTTAAATTCACACGGATAGTACGGATTCCCTCCTCGGAATTAAATACTAAGTAAAAGAAGATCATTTCTATGAGATCCAAGTTGTTTGAATTTTGAAAATTATATTTTTTATACTTTAGGAAATTTTGATCCGAGTAAATCAAATTTACCATCCCCTCTGTCTGGCCAGTCCGGGTAGCTAGTGAAGGCAAGCAGCGGGTTTCCCAAACCCAAGCCTAGAGACTACCCCTTTGTTACCCATAAGGTGGTAAAGTTATTTGATTGACTCTAAATCCTTTTATTATCTTTTAGAGTGATTTTTGTTTACTTAACTCTATTTCAAATTTGTTTTAAAACAATTTTCCTTTAACCAATTTAATTTAAACTTCTTTAAAAGAATTTTCAAATCACTTTCAAAAATACTTAATTATTCATTTGAAAAGATTCACAAAAGGTTCAGGAAAGAATAATTAAGTTAAATCATTGTTTGTAGAAGTTATTAAAAGTGCTGCCAAAAAAAGCTACAAATAGTGTTTTAAAAGCTTATTTGATTCAAACAACTTTTCGATTATTTAGAAATCCAATTTTATAACTCAAATCTATTTTAAAACATTTTAAAAAATTTATAAGATTTATTTTATATTTTTAAAGAATTAAAAATATCCATTTAAAAACATTTACTACTGGCCTCCAAACTACCAAAGCGCGATTTAATTTAAAACTTGATTTGCTCATATTTTAAAATCTACTAAACAAAATCTCAATCTTTTTCATTTGTTTGAAAACCATGATTATAAGGGTTTGGAAAATTCTTATTTCAAACAAATCCAACTCCAAATCCATCATATAAATGGATTTAACTTTTAAGACGCGAGATCGCGAACCGCTGTTATACAATGCGCCTATTTTTTATTAAATTTTTAATATTTATTTAAATTTTGCCAAAACACTTTCAAATGTTTACAAAACATTTCTAAACAACAATAAACAATTTTCAGGATGTTTAAACATTCCATAAAGGAAAGTGATTTCCTTTGTGCTTATCGACATGTATTAACGTGATTTGTGTGTGTGTGTGTATATATATATATATATATATATATATATATATATATATTCAATAACCATATTAGACATCCATATTATCATATTCAAACATGATAAACAACCATCATAAATAATCATATCCAAACATATATATCATCCAATAGTATATATAACTAAAGTTTAGGACTTTTCTCACCATTATTGCTTTCTAACTTTGCTAAATAGACTATAGTTCTACTACGATCGCACGAAAGCTTTTGGAATTGGTCCTTAGACCCTTAGGAAGTCACGGCCAAGACTTGAAGAGGGTGACCAAATTATGGAAGAGAAGTAGGATTTTTACCTTATTACTCTCTGAATTTGGAAAAGTGGTCAACATTAAAGTTGTTGGAAATTCTTTTCTCTATGGTATCAAAAAAAGAACTTCTTGATTTGGATCTGTTTTGAGGAAGTTGTGGCGAAGAGAATAAAAGGTGTTCTTGGATTCATAAAAATCAAACCCGAGAATAGGTCGAATTCTAACTGATATTTGGATATGTTGCTCCAAGAGATTTGAAAAATGGTCAAAAGAAATGTTCTTAAAAATTATTTTCTCTACAATTTAAGAAAAAGAAACACATAATGATGATTAGGTTTGAGGGAGATATGATGAAAAGAACGAGCAGTATTCTCGGATTTAAAATTCTGGGCCCGAAAATGCAATGCAAAGAAGTGAGCTTTTGGCATAACTAAGCTCAAAAATGGAAGAAGTGCTCAACATAAAAGTTGTAGCCACTGGAATTTAACTTGGTTTGAAAAAAAATTCCCATTTTCATTCTGATTTGAGGGAGTTACGATTGAATGAAAAAGAGGAAAAAGAGTGGGTATTTGCAGAAAAATTGAAGTGGAAAATATCTAAATATTTTTGCACACCCACCTCACCATTTCATCACCACCCCTACATTACTTAGTACAACCGAAGTACCCCCTCCCTATGTGCTCCATGTGTGCAATCAACTGTATTTCCTTAGATGTGTAAGTGTTGACTTAGAGAAGTCTTAAGGAGTAAGGAAATGGTAAAATTCTTTGATTTTTCATATATGTATACATATGTATATGTATTTGTATATGTTAGGGTGTGCATGTGACATGTGTATATATATATATATGTTTATTTATGTGCATAAGTGGATAACAATGTTTCAACGACTTTGAACAACTCCCGTTTGTTAAACCATTGAAAATTGCGAAACCGATTACCAGTCACATTTTCATTTATATTTTAAATTACATATAAGTGTAAACAAAATTTGAAGTAAATTTCTCATCATTATTAATTAATTAAAATGATCTTATTTTATTTACAAAACCATATAAATTAATATTAACATATATTTTCAAAAATCACTATTATATTGTTAAAGCGGTACGAATTTTCTTATATTTTCAAATCAAATATATATCTTCATAAAACTATTACAAATGATTTATTATCACTTTATAACCATTTAAAATTAATTATTATCATTTAAAAATAATTATTTGAATAATTATAATAATTATTAAATTAATAGATCTCAATTTAAATTCATAAATCCATGTTAAATATAAGGGCATCACTGATGATGTCTTAAATACATTTTATTACCAAATCTAAAACAATTAATTTTATTTCATATTATTATTTAATTATAAAAATAAGTGTATGTGTCTAGCTTCATGCGCAATGTTTTATGATTATAGAGCTGATTATCGATAAAACGGTTTTCGGCCATTTTATCGGTATATCTTTCCAAAGGAACTATTTTTGTGAACATTTTTCTAAAATAAGTTCATTATTATTATTTATGACTTAAAACTTGATTATTCATTGAAAATTAATCTACATTTGAATATTTAAAATAAATTAAATATCCCTAATTAAAGTGATTAAATTTTGGGTAATCACATACTTCCACCCTTAAAAGAATTTCATCCCCAAAATTACTCAAAACAAGACACAAAGGTTATGCCAAAATATTTGTTATTAAACTTACACCTGCATGATGTACATCGATCATACGTACATAATATCTGATTCGATCTTCTATTCGAATTCACAACTTTACTTCGGCACTAGTATTGATCCCCCGATCCTTTAGTGCGGACTCCGATCAGGCTTTTCGATTAGAATTTTAGTTTTTCTTGCATAGTTCTCAACTATAATAGAAAACTTAAGTACCCAACCACAAATCCTCATCAATGTTCATCGTCAAGAATCAAATGATAAATTCTTTTTCGGATCGGTGTAAACACTCAAAGTTCTGTGCCCAAACCTTAGATCAGAATCGTTCGATGAAATAATCCACATACTACATATGAATTTAATAATCCTTCAACAATTTTAATGAAAACAGTTCATAAAACTTTCATTCTTTATTCAAACATTTTTATAAAGATGCTTCTTTATATTTTACTATTTGCTAACATTTCTAAGAAATTATTAAAGTTAAAGATAACTTACCTTTTGTTATAATATACCTCTTGTATTATAATTTGCTACTTTTAACCAATATTAAATGCAAACACCTTTGTATTTAATAAAACTTCTTTTGTTAATAAAGACTTATTTTGTTAATTAATACTCCTTTTATTAATTATCCACTTATACCAGTCTTAATACTCAAAATTATTCATATACTTATTCAACTGTTTTATGTATATTCACCATTTACTTAACAAGTTTTACTTAATTTAAAATAAAATCAAAGAGATTGAAACAATTATTACCAAAACATTGTTATAATAAACTCTTTTACAAATTAAACATACATCATTTTTTATCTTTTAAAAAAGATTCCAATATTTGTTATTATCTTTAAAATCCGATTATTAAAGATCTAAATATATCCATAAGATTTCTTCTAAAGTGTCATTCAAGGGTTTAAACAAATGTTGCTAAAACAACATTTACTACAAACCCAAAACCATTCATTAATAACTTTAACCATTTCTTTTAAAGATCAAAGCATAACCATGCTTATCAATTAAGATAATACACTTAGATAAAAATTGACAACCATTAATTAATTTATCAATTAATGATCCACATTATCCGTTTTAACTTTAGAAAATAATATAGATCGAATAACTCAAAAAAAATACCAAGGAACTGGGTATCACCAATGGTATCGCATACGTTAACCATAAAATTCACTTAAGACTAAAGGTCCGAAAGAAGGCTCATAAAAAGTGCTGGGCTCCATAAGAATTGTAGACATAGGTTTCGCCAAAGTTCAAAAGCAGCGTTTCGAAGGTATAAAAATAGCTTTCGAAGGAGGCGCAAGCGCCAGGTGCCCTTACAAATGACAAGTGAAACAAAAGCTTTCGAATAGGTAGAAAAGAAAGCAAAGTTACCCTTTTGCCTCATTTAGACCTTTCAATGCAGATGAATCCACATATATGAGAGAGGCTAGTATAGGTTCAAAACATCTTTCGAAGGTATTGAACGATGGACTTGCACACAAGAACCAATTCCTTTAAAATAGTGGGTTTCACATTGTTGTCAATTACTACTTGAAGAAACGATTCCAATACTCACCTTTCAAAAGTAAGGACAAGCCTTTCAGAATGGTTGAAACCCTTCGAAGGCATGATGAAAACTCCAAATGATGGCCAAGTGTCGAAAGGTTTGATATGAAAGGGTGGAGGCGTAAGAACGAATGAGAAAGGTTAAAGGAAAAGCCTTTCGATCACATCGAAAGGAGACACGCATAAGGTTGAAGGAAAGGCTTTTAACCGCATCAAAAGTATGCGCGCAGAAGGATGAAGGAATGGCCTTTAGACTGAAGCGAAAGAATGGACGCGAAAGGGGTCAACCTACATCTATAAATACGATCCCAGGGGTCTGAATTTTGGACCGAATTTTGGAATTCTAAATTATTTCTCTCATTTCATACAAAATCAAATCTTTGTAACCCTAAATCAATTTGGGAAAAAACTGTCTTACTTGTAATTCAATTCGGATAAATGAAAAAAGAGGAAGCGCAAGGATTCAATATAGATTTTGATTATCAGAAAGATCATTTCGGCCATTAGCTTGACTAATGACCAATTGCACATGATGCTTACTTATTTTCTTAACTCCTATTTGACTTATGCGATGCAATGTGATCAACTTAGACAATGTGTATTCAAATCATATTATCATCATGTTTCATGATATCAAATGTTAATCTAAGATGATGATAGTGTTTTGATGTTAATAAGTTCATGGTACTTATATTGTCCGAGATGTTATTCTATTGAATATTGAACATAGAACTTGCATATTATACATTGAGTCCACTTTGAAAGGGTAAACACCTTTCCGATCTGATCGAAAGGGACGTTTCAAAAAGTGCTCGATGCATGAGTACTAAGTTATGCTAGCCAGTTGGATATCTTTGAAAGAAGTACTTATATTACAAAACATATAACCCTTTCAAAGGAGTTCTTTCCGAAATAGTAGAAACAATACTGTTGAAACTAAATTCTTCTTTTAGGGGCAAAATGGTCCTTTCGACATAATCGAAAGAGATAAATGACCGATGAAAATGACCCTTTCGACAGTTATGAAGAAGATGTTCTCTCTTTAACCTTCATTTTAAAGGGTTGATAGGGCTTCTTAACTACAATTAATATTTTCATAAGGCCACCCTCCGAAAGCAATCCGTCCTAATCAACTTATTTGAAAGGTGTTTCGAAGAGATTGGTCACTTCTAAAAACTTTTTTTTGAGGTGTTAACAACAATTCTTGTTAACAACTTAGCTTTGGGATGTTGACAATTTTTATTGTTAACATTTTTTGCGCTAGAAGGAGTGCTCGAACCTCCGACCTTGTGGTTACCTTATAAACTAATTATGGATTGTTTAACTTGGTGCAGGAAAATGAAATCTAAAAGGCTTAATCGAATGGACGAAGAAGCCATACACACTATAACTTTAGAAGAAAACATAACACCAACTTTCAACTTGGAGGGAGTTGTGCAAAGGCAACCGCCAACCCCAGCTCAACAAGATGACAATGTAATCAAAACAAAGAACTTGGAGCAATAATTACTGGAAATGCAAGAGCTTCTCAAAGCAGCACTTTCTCAAAAGTCTTCCAAAACTGTAAAACCAACAATTGGAGATGAGGTTATCTCCTTAAGAAGAACTTTAAAAGCTTATAACAATGAGGGCAAGCACAAAAAAGATCGACATCATCAAAGAAAAAGGAGCGTCATCCGATTAAAGTTGATCTTCAAGGAAGGGTACTGAATAAATCTCTCAAGCAATCTGGAACCTCGACCTCAAAAGAATATAGCCCAAACCGAAAAAGCTATCACGACACTGAAGCTTATTTGAAAGATGTAGTAGAAAAAGCGGTCAAAGATATGTTGAATGCAAAAGGGAAGAGAACACTGGATGAACTAGCAAATGAAAATGAACGAGTAGCTATGTTCATAGATGAGATCATGTCAGCGGTTATCCAATCTTATGTCAAGATCCCAACCATGAAATATCATGGTACCACTGATCCTGATGATCACTTGATGGCATTTGATAGCCAAATGGATTTGTATAATGCCTTTAGGGTAGTTCAATGCAGATTATTCCCGATAACACTTTAAGGAGCAGCTGCAAAGTGGTACCGTCAATATTGCAAGAAGACCATCTATTCATAGAAACAGTTTTCTTATGAATTCTCTGTCCAATTCTGTATATGCAAGGATCCGACCATTGATTACACTGTTTTAGCAAACATTAAGCAGAAACAGGGGAGTCACTTGGCGATTACCTCAGAAGATTCAAGTAGAAGCATTGAAAGCTAAAGATATGAATGACATGATAAGCTCATAGTAGTGCATTCCGAGTTGATAGAGAATACACCATTCTGGAAGGAACTCTTTGTGCATGGATGTAAGGATTTACAGGACTTCCATTTCCAAGCTGATAAATTCATTCGAATGGACGAATTATATAACTCTAAAAAGAAAGCTAATCCTAGGAAGGAAGGTGGAAGATTTGGTTTGGAGGGGACACAAAAGAACAAGGTGAGAGGAGCCCAATACTAATTCAATCACTTTAAACAAGCAATTGTCTTTTATATATGCAACAACCAAGAAGAAGGTTAACTTCCTGACTTCGTTTAAGACCAAAAATTACCATGAACAGAGAAAGGGGATAACTATTGCACTTATCACAAAGCAAATGGTCATAAAACCGATGAATGTCGGGTGTTTGCATGATCTCATTCAGATATGGTTGGGATTGATCCATCGGTTATGTACCATGCACTAAACATTAATCCAGAAGCGATCCCCTATCACACAGAAGAAGAGACAATTGGATAAGGTGCGATCCAACACCCTAAAAGCGGAAGTTAAAAGGCTCCTCAAAAATGAATTCATTTGGGAAGTCTTTTACCCAAAGTGGCTAGCAAACCCAATATTAGTAAAGAAGCCAAATGGCCAGTGGAGGACTTGCGTTGATTATACTGACTTGACCAAAGCCTGTCCAAAAGATTTTTACCCATTGCCTCGGATAGATCAGTTGGTTGATGCAACTATTGGATAAAGATTGTTACCCTTCATGGATGCTTACTCGAAACAAAATCAGATACCTATGTTTAAACTAGATGAAGAACATAAAAGTTTCATTATCGATTGGGAATTTTCTGCTACAAAGCAGTGCCTTTCGGGTTAAAGAATGCAGGGGCTACCTTCCAAAGGTTAGTCAACAGAGTGTTTAAAGAACAGATCAGTCGAAATATGGATGTTTATGTTGATGATATGCTAGTAAAATCTTATGAAGCTAAGAGTCGCCTTGAAGACCTAAAAGAGATGTTCGAAGTATTACGAAAATGTCAAATGAAACTAAATCCCCAGAAATGCTCTTTCGGGGTTCATTCTGAGAAATATTTAGGCTATATTTTGGGCATTCAGGGAATTAAGGCCAGTCCAGACCAAATTAGAGCTATCAAGGACATGGCTGAGTCTAAAACTAGCAAAGATGTAATGAGTTTAAACGGTAGGGTAGCTGTCATAAGCAGGTTCATCTCCAAAGCAACTGATAGGTGCATTCCCTTTTTCAATGTGATCAAGAAGAAGAAAAACTTTGAATACGGAGAAGACGGTAAGAAAGCCTTTTAAGAGTTGAAAAATCATTTGGCAAGACCATTATACTATCCAGCCCCGGGAATAGGGAAGTTTTGTATGTATACATGGCAGTTTGGAACATGCGGTTAGTTCAGTTTTGATCAGAGAAGAAAGTGGGACTCAACTTCCTGTTTATTATATCAGCAGGCAATTATAAAATGCAGAGGTTCGATACCCGGTAATAGAAAAATTAGCTTACTGGTTGATACTTACAGCACGAAAACTTAAAGCATACTTTCAAGCGATTACAATCAGAGTATTGACTAACCTTCCACTCAAACAAGTTTCAGTAAGCTTGAAACTTCAAGTATGCTAGTAAAGTGAGGAATTGAGCTTAGCCGGTAGGACATTGAGTTTCAACCACGGGCAACTATCAAAGGGCAAGAATTAACAAACTTTATTAATGAGTGTAAAACTTCATTAAAGAACAATCGGAGAAAGAAAAGGATCAAAAACCCATATGGCAGTTATTGGTTGATGGCGCATCAAATGAGCAAGGAGCTGGAGCAGGATATATTGTAACGACCCGATATTTTCAACCATTCGCATCCGCACATGTCGGACTTGAATTGCTCAAAATACCGCGTTGTAAATAAAATTTGGCAAATCTCAGGATATACAGTAAATACATATAATCACAGATCACAGACACAGAGTAAAATAATGCAGCGGAAGTAAAAGAAATAGTAGTTCATGAAGCTACTATATAAATATATATCAGAGTTACATAAGATATAACAGAAAAAAAATAGAGTACAATAGAAGTCTCAATAAAATAACCAAGTACAAGCTGAGTAGAACAACAGAACTGAAATAGATAGGACAAGACAAGCAGATAATCTCCAGCGATTCAAATCTCCAAGAGAGTGGAAATCCAAATCTGTGAATAACTCAGGCTGACCCGAGCGTAAAGCAAAACATAAAACACTCGAGTCAGGACAATATATACTTATATAATGTAAACCAACTCAAGTGAACTGTAATAAGGTACAAGTAACTTAAAGAATTCTTGGGATCGCCCATTCTTTAAGGATCCGTTAAACTATCTACTATGTAGTAATATTCGCTATTATTAAAATGTTTAATATAAAATAAACATACTTTTAAATAGCGTTAAGGAGTGACCCAATATTCCCCTTAACACGTAATAGTCCCAGTAGTCTATCCAGTATTAGCATACTCCCAAAATGGGGGCTACCCTCGATACTCCACAGGCTACGGGAGAAATTCAAACTCATAGTAAAGCTCGATATGGTAGGTGACACGGCACACAAGGCAATGCCAGGGTAGATATACCAATTACGTACACGGACTGATGGAAACGCATAGCAGCCACTACCGCTCCACCTCGAACAACACTCTCAAATAAAGGGGTGCACCCAAACAATCACAAAGTAATAGAATGGTATCGAAGAAGTGTGTCCGATAAGAGGTGCTACCTCACTGGTCCGAGATCGCTCCAGTTTTAGCCACCTTATGCCAACTCACGGGAGTTGGGTCCATGTATATACCTTAGGATCGTCGCCACCATCCTACTTCATTCTAGAAACTCCACCGCGTACATAGTTGTTAAAGTGGTTTTCGGTATCGACAGAGAGTATGTCCATATCCGATCCCGGTCTCTTTAACAACCAATCATTATTATAACCCGTGGTTATACTTAAAAAATAATAATATTTTATACTTCAAAATAGAATATCATTTCAAATCCAAATCTTTATCAAAATAAAGATTAAATCAATTCCAAACCATTTCAATATATCAAAATATCATATCTTTCTAAAACTTCATTTCAAATCATTTTAATATATCAAAATATCATATCCTTTCAAAACTCCATTTCAAATCATTTTAATATATCAAAATATCACATCCTTTCAAAACTTCATTTCAAATCATTATTTGAGTTCAAATCCAAGTATTCAACTTTAAATACCTTTTTAAATTCAAAGATATCATTCATTTATTATCATTTCAAGTAACCTTTAAATAATTTATATTCCAACAAATAAATTCATTTAAAAGTGTAAGTATTATATTTCAAATCAAGTATTCAATTTCCAAAGTTTCAATTCAATTCAATCATTTATTTCAATTAAATTTCCATAGACCATTTCAAATCTTATAAATTTCAAATATAGATTTAATCCACAAAATAACTATCCAAATTATAAAATAAATTCCAAAGCTTTATTATCCTATATTTCATAAGTCCAATATCTTTTAAATAGATTCAAATTACAAGTAAACCAAATATATTTCATACTAATATGAACTTCAATTTTTCATTCCAAGATTTAATATCATTTCTAATTCATTTCAAAATATCAAAATGTCATTTCAAAACATCATTTCTTAAATTTAGATTTAAATACCATTTAATCACATTTCAAAATAGTTGTATTTTCCAAATCAACTATTCCATTTAAATCATTTAAAGTCAATTCATTATATTTAATAATTAAATATTTAATTTCAAAAATTTAAATCTTTTTCAAACATCATTTATTCATTTGAATTTATTAAACAAAGAAAATTCAACTTTCGCAGCACTTAGGAAATGCTATGAAATGTTATGTTTTAAAACAGTTCATTAGCAAAAGACAGCATTTAAAATGCTGTAATATCTTAATTTAGTTTCAATTAAAGTTTTAGTTAAATTTAACAACTATAGCACTAACAAAGTGCTATAATAACCTTTAGTTCAAATTTGCTATTTGGTTCATTTAAAACAACCACAGCATTTTCCAATGCTGTAATATCTTTACATTTACATTTCAAAAATGCTGTCAAATCAAATTCAGAGTTTTAATTTACAATTTCACACATAATTAACTTTTAATATAAATCATTTTAACTTATAAAATCATATATTTTCACATTTAAAAACAATCATTCAAATACCTTTATTTCTATGATTTTATAAAGTCAAATTTCCATACAAAAATCAAATTAAATAACAAATAAACTTTCATTTCTTTAATTAAATTCTTAACTTAACAACTAAGTTTAAATTTCCAAAATACAACTTATTTCCATTTATTTTACTTAATTAAAATCTTACTTTTAAACAAATTCCACAAAATTCAATTTAAGTTATATTTCCAAATTCAGCTTAAATATTCATTTATTTCATATTTTAATTTATACAAAATCATTAACACTTTTAAAAATTATTATTACTTAATAAAGATCATTAAATTCATCTTTTAAATCAAATTTGTCATATTTTCTTACTTTACATAAATTCCAGTTATAAACAAAATCATAAATTCCAAAATTAACTTATATTTCAAATTCTACTTCACCATTTACTTAATTCACTTATTTAATTTGTAGAAAACTACAAATATTTAATAGAAATCATTTTAATAAAATTTTAATCAAAATATCATAATATTTACATTTTTAAAATATTTTAAAAATTCAGAAAAATATATAAACCACGGGTCTGTATATAATTTTCTAACCTAGGTCAAGTGATATAGATATGTATCATTTCAATCCGCAGTTTACAAAGAAAACCGGGTTTTATCATTTCAAACCCACAATCCCAAGTTAAAAAAAAACCGTTCAGGCCTATCATTTCAGCCCATAACGATTTTTCCCTATTCTAAAGTCCGTTTGGGTATGTATCATTTCAACCCATAGTGAACCTAATCTACAGGGAACTTGCAGTGTGATAAACTGATAAAAATGAACAGTACACAATATATAACAGTAATAGATGACATAACTTGCGTATAAACAGGGATGAACATCATATAATCATAATATAACAGTTATAACAGGATGATATAATTTTATAGATTCAAATAGTGTCAGTTTACTAGTTATATAAGTACACATCGTCTGGTGAGAATTACTCACCTGTTTAAACTGGAGATGACGACACAACCACACAACACATAATCTTCGAAGGCATGACAACATGGATATGATTTGAGATTTGGAGAGTCAAAGCTATACCCCTTGAAAACATTTACACAAAACAATACAACAATATATAAATTTCAAAACAATTTATCACCAAACAACACTAGAAATCAAAGCCCAAAACAACATTAAATTGTTTGCACTTGTTCTCAAATTCACATGGATCAGTTAGTGATGGAATAAGCTCAGCTAAGGCAGGGACTAAGGGCTGGGTTTGGGTCCAAACATGTCAGCCAACTTGTGTTTAAAGGTGTGGAGATATAGATGCAAAAGTATACAACACAACAAGGCAAATAACATCATCACTAGGCTATAAATGGGCTCGGCCAAAGCTAGATGGGCACAGCCAGTGGGTCCAGGTGGTGGTGGGTGATGTGGAAGAGGGTTGTGGTTGGTCCTAGGCTAGTGGTGGTGGAGGAAGTGGCGGCAAGAGGAAGCTAGAGGTGGTGGTACCAAAAATAGGTCGGCAAGAAGGCATAGGTGATGGTTTTGTGGATTTTGGTGATGATCTTTTACCAAGGTGGGCTCGGCCTGGTGTGGTGATGGATTGGAGTGGATGATGATCAAGTCATGGAGTGGTGGAGGTCGGCCAAGAGCTGGATGAAGGTGGAGCCGATCTACAAAGTTGAGAAACAAAGTGCAAAATCATGTAATAAACATAGAAAAGCAAGAAAAGAAAAGAAGAAGTTTACCAATCTTTTTATCCTATGGCCGTATATTTTTTCTTGATTTGAGAAGGTTTGAGTACGTGAAAAATGAAAGAATACAGCTGAGAAAGAAGAAGAAATTCATGGCCAAAAAAATCATAAAGGTGGAGGTTGAGAAAATGAAAAGGTGGAAGAGGAAAAGACTTTGGAATATAAAGAGTTTAAAACTTTTCAAATTTCCACTAATTTATTTTAATTTATAAATACATGAAAATACTGATAATAAAGATAAAATAAATCAGAAATAAAGTAACCAAATAAATTAAATAAATCAAATTTTAAATTAAATGAATTAAATGAAGAAAATAGCAATATATACAAAACTAGGCTTAATAAATTGAAATAAATTTCAATAGACTTTAGAAAAATTATATTATGACTTTAAAAATATTAAAAGACAAAAATATACATAAAATAACATATTAAAACATATTAAAATAAAATATGACAAATAAAAATATAATTTTTATAATTTAAAATAACAAAATTGCTAAATAAAACAAATTGCACTCAAAATTGAAATATACATAACTTTCACAGTTTAACTCCGTTTCCAACGAAACGAAAAGCAGTATTCATGTTATTACATCTATTTTCATGATAAAAGATAAAATTTAAGAATTTAAATATTTAAATTTAAAAGTTAAAAGTCAAAGTTTGACCAGTTTGAACAGAAATTCACTTTTCAGTGAAATATCCAATTTATACTAGTTTGAAACTATAATTCACACAACAATCAAAATTTATATTTAGAAATGAAATATTTGAAATAAAACAAGTTTAAAATAATTTCAAAATAAAATAAATTTTTTAAATCAAAAAATTCAAATTAAAATAATTAAAATATACAATAAAAATAATTACAAAATATAGGGTTGTTACATATATCATAATAACACCAAATTGACACCGCCTACACTATGCAATGAAGTTAGGATTTCCCGCAACAAATAATGCAACCGAATATGAATCAATGGTGGCAGGATTGACTCTAACCTTAGAGCTCAAAATCCCACGAATTCAAATCTTTAGTGATTCTTAACTAATAATAAACCAGATAAAGCAAGTATATCAGACTAAGGATGCCAAGTTATCTTTATTTGTAAAGAAAGTATTGAAAATGCTCGCCTTATTTGAAGATTTTTCTATGCATCACGTTCCAAGGGGAGAAAACTCTCAGGCAGATTCGTTAGCAAAGGTTGCTAATTCAAAAGGATCCCTAAATACTCGAATAATGCTAGTGAGGTACCAAGCAAATCCAAGTATTAAAGAGGGAACACCTGAATAAAGGAAGGAATTGTTAGTCCTAACTAGATCCAAAGCCATGGCACAAGAGAGAGAGAAGAAAAGGAAATTAATGAAGAAATCCTAAATGAGAGGATTAATCATCCAAGGACAGATGACTGTTATAGTGACACTTGGATGTCGCCTATTATCAAATATCTTTCTAAGGGGATATTGCCTTCTGACAAAGTGAAGCAAGGAAAATCAGGCGACAGGCTTCGACTTTCACAATAGTAGATGGAGTTCTTTAAAAGAAAGGATATGCCTTACCTTACTTAAGATGTGTGAGTCTAGAAGATGGGATGAAATTGTTGGTGGAAGCGCATGAAGGATTTTGTGGAGACCACTCCAGTAGGGCAAAGTTGGCAAAGAAAATAATAAGACAGGGTTTTTATTGGCCTCGAATGGCAAGTCAAGCAATTGAATATGTAAAGAGGTGTGAAAGATGCCAGAAATACTAAAAATTACTTGATTGCCACCAAGTCAATTAACTACGATTTCAAGTCCATAGCCCTTCAATATATGGGGAATCGACTTAATCGGACCATTACCAATTTCCAAATAAGGAGCAAGATATGTTGTAGTCGCCATAGACTACTTTACTAAGTGGGTAGAAGCAGAACCACTCCCCAAAATCACTTCTGGGAAAGTGCTTAGATTCGTCATTAAAAACATATTACCAGATTTGGGATCCCCTATAAGATTATATCTGATAATGGAACCCAATTTGAAAGTGAAGAGTTTTTTTTGGTTTTGCCATAAGAATGGGATTATTAAAAGCTTTTCTTCTATGGCACATCCAAAGGCTAATGGAGCCATTGAAGCTGCAAATAAGGCTATTAAGACCATTTTTAAAAAGCGATTGAATAAAGCCAAAGGGAATTGGGTAGAAGAATTGTCACTTGTACTATGGGCTTATCGAATATCCACTAGATATGCAATAAGACATACCCCTTATTCTCTAACATATGAGTGTGAAGCAATGTTGCCAATTGAAATTGAGATACCCTTACATTGAAGAATCACATACGCATTTGATCCAAACCGAGAATTGAAGAAATAATCATTAGATTTAATACATGAATTAAGGGATGAAGCAGCTATCCAAACTGTAGAATATCAGAGAAGAATCTCAAAATACTACAATTCAAAAGTAAAGACCAGATCATTTCAAGAGGGAGACTTAGTATTCCGAAAGGTGATGGCAAACACAAGAAATCCTATGGATGGACGGCTAGGACCAAATTGGGAAGGCCCCTTAATTGTATGCAAAGTAATACCCCTTGGAGCTTACAAGTTATGTCGACCAAATGACAATATGGTTCCTAGAACATGGAATGCGTAACACTTGCAACTATATTTTCTTACAATGAATGAATAAAGCACATCTTCCTTGAAGAAAAGTCTGCATAGTTGGGAGTAGAATTCTCCTTGCACTTGGACATTACCTTAAATAGTCAAAACCTTTGTCTACACCGAGGTCAAAGTGCCTCCTGGAGGGAGGTTAGAGTAAGCCTTTATCCGCACAATGCTATGACCAGGTTAAAGCATCGACAAGCCCTTGACCGCGCCATGCTATAGCCAGGTCAAGGGAGGATGAAGTAAGCCATTGGTCCCGCCACGTTATGTCATGGCCAAGGGACTGAACAAGCCCTTGATCGCACCATGCTATGGCCAGGTCAAGGCACCTCCTAGAGGGAGGACGGAGTAAGCCCTTGGTCCCGCCATGTTATGGCTTGGCCAAGATACCGAACAAGCCTTCGGTCCCGCCTATAAGGCCTGGCTGGAACGCCTCCTGGAGGAAGGTTGCGTAAGTCCTTGGGTCCTGCTTATGGATCGGCTAACCAAGCGTACCAGACAACAACGGACTAAGACGTCCGAGCTCGAGAAGCGGTATATCAAACAACATACTAAGACATCCGAGCCCAAGAAGTGGCATATCAAACAGCGGACTAAGATGTACGAGCCCAAGAAGTGGCATATCAAACAACGGACTATGACGTCTGAGCCTAAGAAGCGGCATGTCAAAAAACGACATCATATAAAGCCAAAAGGGTGGCACATGTCAAACGAATCAAAACATAAAGAGCAGTGCAAAACGAAAGGCTTAAATAAGAATCCACAGCCGCCAACTGTTACCCAAAAGAGGATTTTAGAACTTCACTTATTAAAACCCGAATCTAGTTTTCGGGGCTATTTCTATTAATTTCTATACTTCACTCAGTAATGCTCGAATTTGGGCTCTAAACTTCAATTATGGATATAGAGATCTCTATCATGGATTTCTAGCTATCATTCACTAATACCCGAATCTGGGTATTAAATCTTTTAACTTTTGGAATTTCATTCGATAATGCCCGAATCTGGGCTCTAGATTTTTGTTATGGAAACCATTATCGTGGATTTCTGGTTACAATCTACTAAAACTCGAATTTGGGTTTCGGGTCTCATACTATTGACTTCTGAACTTCATTTATTAATACCCAAATCTGGGTTTCAGATCACTGGTCTTCCTAATACCTGAATTTAGGTTTCGGGTCTTTTACCATCAATTTTTGCATTTCACTTGTTAATGCCCGAATCTGGGTTCCAAGGCAGTTGGTATTGAGATCTCAATGGACTTCTGGTCTTCAATTAAAACTTTGAGTTTGTCTTATTAATACCCGAATCAGGGTCACTAGTTTACTACTACTAACTTTCAAACAACATTTGTCAACATCTGAATCTCAGTCCCTGGATCATTATTATTTCCAATAGGGGTTTCTAAATACCTATTATTAATCCCCAAATAAAGATTCATGGATTTCAATGACTTATTTCCAGATGATAGATCATGGCCTTTTATTACCAAACATTTGTTGTCACCAGCGAAAAACTCCTGGACTTCAATTATTATACGCATGGTTTACTATTAATATAACAGGAGTTTAATTTTTGAACTTCTTTTGTAACTTCAAAAGTTGGATGGTGGGACTTCTATTATTGCCAAACAAGAGTCCTTGTTTCCCAATCGTTTACAACTTCGGATTTCTTATCACTTACTAACTCTAGATGATGGCCAACTATTTTTATTACTTCCGGACTTAGAGTTTAGGAGCTCTACTATACTAACATCATCTTTAAATCACTAAGCATATTTTTATATAAGTTTTGATCTAACAATAGAAAATGTTATTTACTTTTGAATTTTACAGGGAAATGAGGTTATTAAAAATGGAGTAGTTGTTAAATTTTTGTCCTAAAGAGCAAAAGCTTCTTTCATACGGGAGGAGGGGCCAAAATGTTAACCATAAAAATTCACTTAAGAATAAAGGTATGAGGGAAAGCACATAAAAAGTGTCCGGCTCCATAAGAATTGAAGACATGGGTTTCACCATAGTTCAAAAGCATTGTTTCGAAGGTATTGAGATAGCTTTCGAAGGAGTCTCAAGCACCAGGTTCCCTTACAAATGACAACTAAAAAAAAGCGTTCGAAAGGGTAGAAAAGAAAGCAAAGTTACCCTTTTTCTTCATTTAGACCTTTCGACGTAGATGAATCCACATATATAAGAGAGGCTAGTATGGGTTCGAAACACCTTTGGAAGGTATTGAACGATGGACTTGCACACAAGAACCAATTCCTTCAAAATAGTGGGTTTCATTGTTATCAATCTACTACTTGAAGAAATGATTCCAATACTCACCTTTCGAAAGTAAGGACAACCCTTTCGAAATGGTTAGAACCATTCAAAGGCATGATGAAAACTCTACATGATGGCCAAGTGTCCTATCGCAAAGATCCAGTTGTCACCCATCATTCCTTTCGAAGCTATGTGAAAGCTCAACTCATCTCTTACTTGCAATAGCATAGCAACACAATATGGAGAGCGCACCTGCCCCCTTTTGATGAAGTCCAAAGCAGTCAATTAAAAATCAAAGTAAAAGAGGCGCTCAAACTTTAACAGCAGCGGAAGATTGTCAAGGTAATCCTTTCAACTGGGTCGAAAGGTCTGATATGAAATGGTGGAGGCGTAAGAATGAATGAGAAAGGTTAAAAGAAAAGCCTTTCTACCACATCGAAAGAAGGCATGCATAAGGTTGAAGGAAGGCCTTTCAACTGCATCGAAAGGATGCGCACAGAAGGTTGAAGGAAGGCCTTTCGACTGAAGCGAAAGACTAGGCGCGAAAGGGGGTCAACCTGCATCTATAAATACAACCCTAGGAGTCTGAGTTGGGGGACAAAATTTTGGAATTCTAAATTCTCTCTTTCATTTCACAGCAAATCAAATTTTTGTAACCCTAAATCAATCTGGGGAAAAACTCTCTTACGTGTAACTCAATTTGGATAAATGCAAAAGGAGGAAGTGCATGGATACAATATTGATTTTGATTACGAGAAATATCATTTGGGCCATTAGCTTGACTAATGACCAATTGCATATGATGCTTACTTATTAACTCCCATTTGGCATATGCGATGCAATGGGATCAACTTAGACAATGTGTATTCAAATTATATTATCATCATGTTTCATGATATCAAATGTTAATCTAAGATGATGATAGTGTTTCGATGTTAATAAGTTCGTGGAACTTATATTATCCGAGATGTTATTCCATTCCATATTGAATATAGAACCTGAATATTATACATTGAGTTCACTTTGAAAGAAAAACACCCTTTCGACCTGATCGAAAGGGAAGTTTCGAAAGGGGCTCGACACATGAGTACTAAATAATGCTAGCTGGTTGGATATCTTTGAAAGAAGTACTTATATTACAAAACATATAACCCTTTCAAAGGAGTTCTTTACGAAATAGCAGAAATAATCCTGTCAAAAGTAAACTCTTCTTTTAGGGATAAAACGGTCCATTCGACATAATCAAAAGAGATAAATGACCGATGCAAATGACCCTTCGACTCACTCGAAAGGGGTTATGAAGGAGATGTTCTCTCCTTAACCTTCATTTTAAAGGGTTGATTGGGCTTCTTAACTACAATTAACATTTATATAAGGCTACCTTCAGAAAGCAATCCATCCTACTCAACTCATTCGGAAGGGGTTTCGAAGAGATTGGTCACTTCTAAAACTTTCTTTTGAGGTGCTAACAACATTTCTTGTTAATAATTTATCTTTGGGGATGTTGACAAGTTTTATTGTTAACAACATATTTCCTTACCAAGAAGGGGAATACTTAAGAGAAGCATTTACAATCCAAACACATCTCCTACCCATTTTAGTTACTTTCGAGCCACTCAAATCAATTAATCGTAAGATTGTTTTTTCGTTTCAAAATCCCATTTTAGAAATAATACTATTATTCCTTTTTCAAAAATCATTTGAAATTCCTTTCAAAAATATCAGAATAAAAGTTCTCAAAAATTCCTTTATAAAGAATGTTTTATAAATCCACGTTATAAAATTACTTATATAAAACATATTCATAAGATTTATTTATGTTAAATAAATTCCTTTAATAAACAATATTATTTATCGAATACCCATAGTCAAATTGTGAAACTAAATTCATGAGGTGCTCATACTCAAACCTTTAAATTAAACAACCAATCAATCAATGATAATAACTAAGTATTATCATTTGCTTAATCAAATAACTATATTAAAAAATATTCTTTATATTCAACATATAATCCTAGGTAAAATTATTTCATTTACAAATTTTCAAAACCAAAATCATTTGTATATATCATTTACAAATACACGCTAATAAATAATACTCTCAAATTCATTTTGGGGTGTTACAAACCTTATTTCTAATGAGTTACTCATCCTAAGGTATTACTAAACCTATTTCTGATGTGACTTTGCCCCACCAAAGCTAAGGTTCTCGCTTAACCTTGTGCTCTGATACCAAATGTAACAGCTGAGATTTTTGACCCTCGAAAATCGACACTAATACACCCTCCGTATTGCATGCCGCAAATTCAAGCGCCGAAAACCTGATCGTTCAGGGTAGAAAAAATAAAGACAGAATAGAATCTCATAAGAATGTAATAACATATATTATTTCAACATATAATCTTCACAACAGAAAATTTTAAATACATTTATCAAAGCTATACATGTACAGTTATAAATATCTATCCTTATAGATGCAGATTACAATAATACATGAGTGTGGTGGAAACGAATAACATTCTTCAGAAGAATCTTCTAACTCCATGCTCTGAGCTCTTCCTGATTTCTTCTAACTAAACCTGACTATTAGGCTGGCTAAAAAATTAGGGCGCCTAGACTTTAAGGGAAAAGGAAAATAAACTCTGTGTCATCCATAGGACTGGTGTGAGAAACTCAAAATACGCGTTTTGAAAACAAAGGTATCTCATAAGACCACGTTGCACATAAACACAGAACGGGTTTTTTACCTTATGATAACCAAAATATTTCCTACACAAAATCGGGGTGTTAAAAAGAAATCTTGTCAACACCTCAAAGCAAAGTTAAAGAAGTAAATGATCTCTTCGAAACCCCTTTCGAATTAGTTGGATTATCCCAAGGTTATAACCCAGTAGGGACAGTTGAGATCCAACTAAGTCGAAAGGGTCTTTATGCCTTCGAAAGGAACCCCTTTGAAGATGTTGATACTGCTATCATGGGGAGGATTCCTTTGAAATTAAAGATATGTTCCAAAGTATTCAAACACCTTTCGAAGGAATCATCCCAAAGGGTTCAATTTCGATGACCACGTGCTGAATCCCATCAAAGGACTAGATCCCTTCGAAAGGATTCGGAACATAACATGTATATATTAAGTAAAGAAAGGATTCAATATTCCATGGAATCATATTTTGGGTAAACATAGTAAGTCCAATTGACTCAATAATATTGAAGTATCATCATTACGTCACTTTAGTGCCACATGGGCTTTAAACATGACAATAATATGCTTTAAAGTCAAGACAACCAAATAAACTCCATAGCATAGAATATGCCAAATAAGGGTCAAGAAGATAAATGTATATCATGTGCAATTGGTCATTAAACAAGCTAATTCCCGAAATGATCATCCTCATATTCAAATGAATATTACATCCATGCATCCTCTCATTTTCACTTCTCATGAATGGATTACAAGTAGTAGAATTTTTCCCCAATTTGAACTAGGGTTAAAAGAATTTAATTTGGCCAAGAAGAGAAAAGAGAGTCCAAGAATTCAAAATTCAATCCTCAACTTAGACCCCTAGCGACGTATTTATAGATGCGGATTAGACCCTTCCGCACATATCCTTTCAAAGCTTCCGAAAGTTCTCTCTTCCAACCTTTCGCAACCATCCTTTTTCCTTCGCCTTTCTGCTCCCATAGTCTCAAAGTTGTGAGTAGGTATTTGGGTCTTTTGTTATGCTTGGATTAACCCTTTCGTCTCTATTGAAAGTATACTAACAATGGATATTGTTTCGATATTCACCAATACTGCTTTCGAGTACTTCTGGAGCCTTTCGACACCTTCGAAATGTATACTTCTCTTTGTGGCGAATGAGTCAAGGTTCCTCATTACGCTGTTTGAATATAAGTAGAAGAACTTTTGACGTTTGCATCACCTTTGAAGCTTCTCCTTTTTTGTTAAGGTCTGGTGCTAACATGATTACTGACTATTAGAATGAGTAAGGAAGGGCATTTAGATAGTTTAGAAAGGGTTTAATGGTGGCGAAAGGATCATTGTGAAAGGTCACTTAAGGAGGCTTAGTTGCAAAAGGTGGCTTTCGAAAGTATTCCTATTGATCAATGCAGAAGCCCCATCTTCTAGTGCTTGGGAAAATAATACTGGTCACATGTGAAGTTTCCCTTGCATGTGGAACCAATTGTTTCGGAAGGTTCAACTGAAACGGAAGGATAGCCTTTACCCCTTTCGACTTCTTCGGAAGCCCAAACTCCATTTACTACTTCGATACCTTCGAAACCCTGCTTTTGGACCATGGCGGAACCCCTCTCATTAATTCTTTCGAAGCTTTTACAATGTTTTCGCAGGCTTTCTCTTATTCCTACATTTTTAGTGAGCTATATTGTTAACATTTCCCCCTCCTTTGTATGAAAGAAGCTTTTGTTCTTTAGGACAAAATACAAAAATTCCCTTTTTGCATTATTTATCCTTAATGGTCTTCTTTACCGAACTTCTTTTCCTGCAAAGTGCAAAGTTGACAGCATTTCTCATTGTTAATTCGAAGTTTATGTAAGATTCTGTTCAGTGGTTTATCCACATTATTGATGAAAATATTAAATTCCTGATAGTAGAATCCTAGAAACCTAATTAATGGAAATTAATAGATCTTCATTTTTGGATAATAAATTAAGGGAAATTCACAGTTGGGAACTATAATAGAAGTTCGGAGATTCAACTTTGGTAACAATGAGAGATGACCAAAAATTTGTCTTTGTTCAATAGAAGTCCAGAAATCTAATTATGAAATTAATAATAGAGGGCTAGAGATCCAAATTCGAACTTAATAATGGAAGTTTAGAAATCATCTTCTAGAAATAACTGATAAAAGGCCAATAACAATTGTCTGGCAATAATATAAACTCAGAAATCATCATCTGGAAATAAATCATATAAGACTAGGAATCCTCATTTGGGGATAAATAATAGGAGTTTAGAAATCCTTATTTGGAAATAACAGAAGTCCTAAATCCCAGATTCGGGTGTTGATAGGTTCTGTCCAAAACTTAATAGTAGATGACCCAAGACCCTAATTCGGTATTAATAAGATAGATCCAGAAATTAGTAGAAGACTAGAAGTCCATAATAAAGGTCTCAATATCAATAGTCCTTGAACCCAAATTTGGGCATTAATGATTGAAGTCCAAAAATTAATATTAAAAGACCTAAAACCCAGATTTGGGTATTAATAAGTGAAGACCATAAAATAGTGGAAGACCCGAAATCGAGATTCGGGTATTAATAGGTGAAGTCCAGAATTCATCGTTTGGAAATTAGCTAAAGCTGCAAATATTTATCTGATCGTTTTGTTCTGCACCAAGTTTTGGGCTTTAATTGTTCGGATCTTTTTCTTCGTGTCGCCTCTTCTGGTTCTTAATTCTATTGACATGTGCCACCTTTTAGGTTTTGTATGTTGTCATTGTTTTGTATGCCACTTCTCATTCTTGGACGTCATAGTCCGTTGTTGTCCGGTGCACTTGGTTAGCTTATCCACAAGCAGGACCCAAGGATTTATCCGACCTCCCACTAGGAAGCGCTCCAGCCAGGCCTTATAGGTGGGACTTAAGGCTTGTTCGGTGCCTTGACCAGGCCATAGCGTGGAGGGATCATGGGCTTACTCCATCCTCCCTCCAACAGGTGCTCCAGACAGGCCCTAGTTGCGAGACTAAATGCTGGTTGGTGCCTTGACCTGGCCATAATGTGGCGCGTTCAAGGGTTTACTTCATCCCCCCTCTAGGGGGTGCCTTTATATGGCTATAGCATCGCGTGATCTAAGGCTTGTAGATACTTTAACCTGGCCACAACGTGGCACGGATAAAGGATTACTCTGTCCTCTCTCCAGGAGGTGCTTTGACTTGGCCATCTTGGCACGGACAAAGGCTTATGACCCTTTACGATAGTTTCCAAGTTTAAGGAGACTTCTACTCCCAACCATATAGATTTTTCTTAAAAAAGAGCCGTTTTGTTTATCCAATATGGGAACATACGGCCATAAATGTTCTGCGTTCCATGTTCTAGGAACCATATTTCCATTTGGTTGACATAATTTGTAAGCTCCTGGAGGAACTACTTTGCACACAATTAGAGGAGCCTCCCAGTTTGGTCCTCGTGGTCCGTCTGCAGGATTTCTAGTGTTTTCCATCACTCTTCGTAGCACTAGATCTCCTTCTTGGAATGATATTGTTTTTACTTTCGAGTTGTAGTATTTTGAGATTCTTCTTTGATATTGAGCAGTTTAAATAACTGCTTCATCTCTTATCCCATGTATTAGATCCAATAATTATTTTTTCAATTTTTGGTTTGAATCAAATGCACATGCAATTCTTTGATGTGAAGGTATCTCAATTTCAACTGGTAACATTTCTTCGCACCCATATGTTAGGGAATAAGGGATATGACCGGTAGCAGTTTTGGTGGACGTGCGATTTGCCAAGAGTACAAGTGGTAATTCTTCAGCCCAATTTCCTTTGGCCTTATTCAATCGTTTTTTCATGATGGTCATAATAGTCTTGTTGGCCGCTTTGATAACTCCATTAGCCTTTGTATGTGCTATGGAAGAAAAGCTTTTAATAATTCCATTCTTGTGGCAAAATCGAGAAAATTCTTCACTTTCAAACTATGTTTCATTGTTAGATATAATTTTGTAAGGGACCCAAAATCTAGTGATGATGTTCTTAATAATGAATCTAAGCACTTTCCTAGAAGTGATTTGAGGGAGTAGCTCTGCTTCTACCCATTTAGTAAAGTAATCAATGGCCACTACAACATACTTTACTCCTTCTTTAGAAATCGGCAACAGTTCGATCAAATCGATTTCCCATACATCAAAATGCCATGGACTAGAGATCAAAGTTAATTGGCTTTGTGGTAAATGTGGAACCTTTGAGTATTCTTGACGCCTTCACATTTATTTACATGTTCTATAGCTTGAATAGTCATTTGAGGCTAATAAAAATTTTGTCTCATTATTTTCTTAGCCAACTTTATCCCATTGGAATGGTCTCCATAAAATCTTGCATGCGCTTCCTTTAGTAATTTCAATCCATCCTTCGGATTCACACATCTTAAGTAAGGAAGAGCACATCCTTTCTTATAAAGAATTCCATCCATCATAGTGAAGGTCGGAGCCTATCATTTGATTCTCCTAGCTTCAATTTTATTAGATGGGAATATCCTATTGGTAAGATATTCTACAATAGGCATCATCCAAGTATTACTGTAACAGTTATCCGCCCTTGGATGATTTGGCTCTTCATATGGAATTTCTTCATCAATTTCTTTTTCTTCTCTTTCTTGCCTCATGGCTTGGGATCTAGTTAAAACTAATAGTTCTTTCCCTGGTTCGATCATTTTCTCTTCAATGCTACGATTTGCTTGATATCCTACTGGTACGATACGAGTTACTGGAGCTCCTCTTGAACTAGCCAATTTTGCTAATGAATCTACTTGAGAGTTATCTCCCATTGGGACTTGGTGTATAGAAAAATCTCACATTTTATTAGATTATATTTTTTTCTTTGAATGTTGGATGTACAAATACAAAGGCTAAAAAGTAGTAGTGGAATCATAATAAGAAGAGTACTCCCTTTTGTATTGATCAAGAGTTGCAAAATATATTTCATGGGATCTAAATTTCCCCCCTCTGAATAGTACTCCAACCTCTTTTAGTCAAGAATTTTACCATTAGATATTTCGGTGAGACAAATGGATCCACCTCATTAAGCATAGGACGACCAAAGATTGCATTGTAATATGATGGCTGATTGATGATCACAAAGTGGGTTTCAAAAGTTCTGCAGCATGGTGGTATTCCCATCTATACCAGCAACTTTACTTCCCCTACTGGAGTTGACCCCTTATTATTAAACCCAAGGCTCCAGCTTATCCTCAGGAATGACCATTTGACCAAGGGCGAGCTTAAAGATGACGTTAGCCACACTTCCAGTGTCTTCTAAAATCTTGGATACTATGGTAAGCCCGATTTGAGATGTGATCATAATAGGGTCATTATAGGGATGATGAATTCCTTTCCTTAGATCTTATGGAGTGATGACAACATTTGGCATTTGTATATTAAGCCGTGGATATTTGAACGAGGACTCTTTCTAGATAGAGAACACTCCTTCCCCAGCTACCTTGATATATCTGGTCCTGGCTCTTTTACTTGTTCTCACCGGATGTGGTCCCCTATGAATCACATCAATCCTACTCAAAGGTGGACTCAAGTACAATGGATCTTTATCTTCTAAGATATTCACAGCATTACTAGGGAATATTTGCGGTCCATTTCATGTCTGGTCTGCTTTCTGTTTATCTTGGATGAATTCTTTCAGATGTCCTACATGGATCAGCTTTTTGATAATTCTGGCAGCACTCGGCACTTGTCAGTCTTATGGCCATTTGCCTTATGATAAGCACAATAATCATTCCCCTTTCTTTGCTTAGGGTAGTTTTTGACCTTGAATTAAGTTGGGAAATTAACCATCTCTTTAGTTGTGGCATAGATATAAGACAATGGCTTGTTCAAAGAAATTGAATTAGTCTTGGGCTCTTCCCACCTAAACCTTTTGTGTTCTTGATCAAATCCAAATCTTCCACTCTACTTTTTAGGGTTATCTTTCTTTTTAACATAGTTTAATTCATCCATTTGAATGAATTTATCGGCTTGAAAGTGAAAGTCCTGTAAATCTTTACATCCATAGACGAAGAGCTCTTTCCAAACCGGCGTCTTCTCTATCAATCCTGAATGCACCACAATTAGCTTACCTCTATCATTGATGTCTTTGGCCTTCAATGCCTCTGTATTGAACCTTCTGAGGTAATTACCCAACGATTCTCCCTGCCTTTGCTTAACATTTGCTAAAATAGTGTAGTCAACTGTTGGATCTTTGCATATGTAGAATTGAGCGGAGAATTCGTAGGAGAATTGCTTCCATGAATAAATTGTTTTCTCCCAATATTGGCGATACCATTTTGCGGCAACCACTTTAAGTGTTACTGGGAATAACTTGCATCGCACTGCCCCATAACCATTATATAGATCCATTTGGTTGTCGATAGCCATTAGGTGGTCATCGGGATCACTAGTGTCATGATATTTCGTACTTGGAATCTTAACATTTGATGGAATTACTGTTGGCATGATTTCGTCAGTAAACTGAGCTACTCGTTCGTTGTCATTCACTTGCTCGTTATAGTTCTTTTTTCCTTTAGCGTTTAGCATGTCTTTAACAGCCTTCTCTGCAACATCCTTCAAATAAGCTTTGGTACTATGATAGCTTTTCCGAGTTGGATTATATTTCATTAAAGTTGAGCTTCCAGATTGCTCCAATGAATTATTCTGCATTCTACTTTGATGATCGATTCTGGTTGCATGATGTTCTTTCTTCTTTGATGAAGTTAAGACGATCTTGCTCTTGAATTCAAACATATATGCTTTCAAGTTCCTCCTTGGGGAGACTACTTCATCTCCTGTTGTTGGTTGAGGCGTTTTAGAAGATTCTGAGCAAGGGCTACTTCTGGGAGCTCTTACATTTCTAGTAGTTGTTGCTCTAAATGCCTTACCTTAGATGCGTTACCATCTGATTGTGCTGGAGTTGATGGTTGTCCTGGCATAACTACTTCTAAGTTGAAGGTTGGAGTAATATTTTCTTCCACAACTGTTGTGTGTACTGCTTCCTCATCCAATCAACTAAGTCTTTTCGATTTCATTTTCCTACAACAGGACAAACATTCCATAATTACTCTACAGGAAATAAAAAGGTTAGAGGTTCAAGCCATCCTTCTAGCACCAAAAATGTTAACAAGAAATCTTGTCAACACCTCAAGGCTAAGTTAAGGAAGTAAATGATCCCTTCGAAACCCCTTTCAAATTAGTTGGAGTATCTCGAGGTTATAACCCAATAGGGACAGTTGAGATCTAAATGAGTTGAAAGGGTCTTTATGCCTTCGAAAGGAACCCCTTCGAAGATGTTGATACTGTTGTCACGGGGAGGATTCCTTTGAAAGTAAAGATATATTCCAAAGTATTCAAGCACCTTTCAAAGGAATCCTCCCAAAAGGTTTAACTTTGATGACTACGTGGTGAATCCCTTCGAAGGATTAGATCCCATCGAAAGGATTCAGAACATAACATGCATATATTAAGTAAAGAATGGATTCAATATGTCATGGAATCTTATTTTGGATAAACAATGTAAGTCCAATTGACTAAAGAATATTGAAGTATCACCATTGTTAACAAGAAATCTTGTCAACACCTCAAAGCAAAGTTAAAGATGTAAATGATACCTTCGAAACCCCTTTCCAATTAGTTGGAGTATCCCAAGGTTATAATCCAGTAGGGACAGTTGAGATCTATCCAAGTCAAAAGGGTCTTTATGCCATCGAAAGGAACACCTTCGAAGATGTTGATATTGCTATCATGTGGAGGATTCCTTCGAAAATAAAAATATGTTCCAAACTATTCAAACACCTTTTGAAGGAGTCCCCCCGAAGGATTTAACTTCATTGACCATGTAGTGAATCCTTTTAAAGGACCATTTCCCTTCAAAAGGATTCAGAACATAACATGTATATATTAAGTAAAAAGTGGATTCAATATGCCATGGAATTTTATTGTGGATAAACAACATAAGTCCAATTGACTCGATAATATTAAAGTATCATCACCATGTCACTTTAGTGCCGTATAGGATTTGGACGTGATGATAATATGCTTTAAAGTAAACATATCCAAATAAACTCTATAGCATAGCATATGCCAAATAAGTGTGTATCATGTGCAATTGGTCATTAGGCAAGTTAATGGCCGAAATGATCGTCCTCATATTCAAAATCAATATTACATCCATGCATCCTCTCATTTTAATTTCCCATGAATGCATTACAATAGTAGAATTTTTCCCTAATTTGATCTAGGGTTACAAGAATTTGATTTGGCGAAGAAGTAAAAGAAATCCAACTATTCAAAAATCCTTATTTAACTTGGACCCCTAGGGTCGAATTTATAGATGTGGATTGGACCTTTCTGCACCCATCCTTTCAAAGCTGTCGAAAGGTCTCTCTTTCGACCTTTCCCATCCATCCTTTTGCCTTTGTCCTTCCATTTCCATAGTCTCAATGTTGTGAGCAGGCATTCAGGTCTTTTGTTATGCTTGGATTAACCCTTCCGTCTCTATCGAAAGTATACTAACAATGGATAATGTTCCAATATCCCCCAATACTGCTTTCGAGTACTTCTAGAGCCTTTTGAAACCTTCGAAAAGTATGCTTCCTTTTGTGGCGAACGAGTCATGGTTCCTCATTGCATTGTTTGAATATAAGTGAAAGCACTTCCGACCTCTTCATCACCTTTGAAGCCCCTCCTTCGTTAAGGTCAAGTGCTAACATGATAGGTGACTATTAGAATGAGTAATGAATGGCATTTGGATGGTTTAAAAAGGATTTAATGGTGGCGGAAGGATCATTGTGAAAGGTCACCTAAGGAGGCTTAGTTGCGGAAGGTGGCTTTCGAAAGTATTCCTATTGATCAATGCGGAAGCCCCATCTTCTAGTGCTTAGGGAAGCAACATTGGTCATATGGGAAGTTTCCCTTATACTTGTGGAAGGGTTCAACCAATTCGGAAGGCTCATCTGCGCTTTCTGAAGGGATGCTTTGGTAAAATATTCTTCTATGTAAGGTAAATAATGGAGAAACCTACTGTTTCGAAGGGTTTGATACATATGCGGAAGCCTGTTACCTGATACCTACGAAAGGTGTTTTTAACACATATGTAAATCCTTTATGCATGGGAAACTAACTATTTCGGAAGGATCAACTAAAGCAGAAGGATAGCATTGACCCCTTTCGACTCCTTTAGAAGCCCATACTCTATTTAATATTTGCAGAAGCATCAACTACTTGTAACATCGATCCAATCTCTTCGAAAGCAACTTCAATGCTTTCGAAACCACGCTTTTGGACCATGGCGAAAACCCTCTCTTTAATTCTTGCGAAGCTTTTATAATGCTTTCACAAGCTTTCTTTTATTCATACATTTTTTAGTGAGCTTTATGGTTTACATTTGCACCCCCTTGCATGAAAGAAGCTTTTGTTCTTTAGGACAAAAATCCAAGAATTCTCTATATGCATTATTTCATCCTCAATGATCCTCTTTACCAAACTTCTTTTCCTGCAACATGCAAAGTAGACAACATTTCTTATTATTGATTCAAAATTTATGTAAGAATAAGTTCAATAGTTTTTCCATATTATTGGTGATAGTATTAGAATTCCTGATAATAGAATCCCAGTAACCTAAGTAATGGAAATTAGTAGATCATCATTTGAGGATATTAAATAAAAAGAAATTCGCAGTTGGGAACTATAATAGAAGTCCTGAGATTCAACATTGGTAATAATGAGATAAGACCAAAAATTCATCTCTTATCAATAAAAATCCAGAAATCTAATTATGAAATTAATAATAGTTTGCCAAAAATCCAAATTCAGCCTTAATAATGGATGTTTAGAAATCGTCTACTAGAAATAAATGATAAAAGGCCAATAACAATTGTCTAATAATAATATAAACTTAGAAATCATCATCTGGAAATAAATCATACGAGACCAGAAATCCTCATTTGGGGATAAAAAATAGGAGTATAGAAATCCTCATCTGGATATAATAGAAGTCCTGAAACCCAGATTCGGGTGTTGATTGGTGCTGTCCAAAAGTTAATAGTAGAAAACCCAAGACCCTAATTTAGGTATTAGTGAGATAGATCTAGAAATTAGTAGAAGACTAGAAGTCCATAATAGAGGTCTCAATAACACCAGTCCCGAAACCTAGATTCGGGCATTAATGAGTGAAGTCCAAAAATTAATAGTAAAAGATCCAAAATCTAGATTCGGTTATTAGTAAGTGAAGACTAGAAATTAATAGTAAAAGACCCAAAATCCATATTCGGGTATTAATAGGTGAAGTCCAGATATCATCCTTTGGGAATTAGCCAAAGGCTGTAAATTCTTATCTGAGCCTTTTGTTCTCCACCACCTTTTGGGCTTTAATTGTTTGAATCTTTTGCTTCACTTAACCTTGTATGGCTCTTGATTTTCTTGATATATGCCACCTTTTAGGCTTTGTATATTGTCATTTTTTGGTGTGCCACTTCTCGGGGTTGGACGTCTTAGTTCGTTGTTGTTCGGTGTGCATGGTTAGCTTATCCACATGTAGGACCCAAGGACTTACCTAACCTCCCTACCAGAGGCACTCCAGCCAGACCTTATAGGCGGGGCTAAAGGCTTGTTCAGTGCCTTGACCAGGCCATAGCATAGTGGGATCAAGGGCTTACTCTATCCTTCCTCCATTAGGTGCCACAGCCAAGCTTTATAGGCAGGACCATAAGCAGGTCAGTGCCTTGACCTGGACATAGCATGGCATGTTCAAGGGTTACTCCATTCCCCTTCCAAGGGGCGCCTTGACTGAGCCATGGCGTGGCACGATCGAGGGCTTGTAGATACTTTAACTGGCCATAGCAAGATGTGGATAAAGGATTACTCTGTCCTCCCTCCAAGAGGTGCTTTAACCTGGTCATCTTGGCGCAGATAAAGGCCTATGACCATTTAAGTTAATAACCAAGTTTAAGGAGAATTCTGCTCCTGGCCTTATAGAATTTTCTTTAAAAAAGAGGCGCTTTATGCATCTAATGTGGGAAAATAAGGTCGCAAATGTTCTGCGTTCCATGTTCTAAGAACCATACTGCCATCTAGTCAACAAAATATGTATGCTCTCGGAGTAATTACTATGCACACAATTAGAGGACCCTCCCAGTTTGGTCCTAGTGGTCCGTCTATAGAGTTTCTAGTGTTTGCCATCACTCTTCGGAGCACTAGATCCCCTTCTTGGAAAGATCCTGTCTTCACTTTCGACTTGTAGTATTTTGAGATTCTTCTTTGATATTCAGTAGTTCGAATAGTTGCTTCATCTCTAAGCCTATGTATTAAATCCAATAATTATTTTTTCAACTCTTTGTTTGGATCAAACGCATATGCAATTCTTCGATGTGAAGGTATTTCATTTCAACTGGTAATATTGCTTCGCACCCATATCTTAGGGAATAAGGGGTATAACCTGTAGCAGTTTTGGTGGTAGTGCGGCATGCCTAGAGTACAAGTGGTAATTCTTCCGCCCAATTTCCTTCGGCCTTATTCAGTCATTTTTTTCTAGATGGTCTTAATAGTTTTGCCGGCTGCTTCAACAACTCCATTAGCCTTTGGATGTGCTATGGAAGTAAAGCTTTTGATAATTCCATTCTTATGGAAAAATTGATAAAATTCTTCACTTTCAAATTGTGTTCCATTGTTAGATATAATTTTGTAAGGGACCCTTAAATCTGGTGATGATGTTCTTAATAACAAATCTAATCACTTTCTCAGAAGTGATTTTGGGGAGTGGCTCTGCTTCTACCCACTTAGTAAAGTAATCAATCGCCACTATAACATACTTTGCTCTTCCTTTAGAAATCGGCAATGGTCCGATCAAATCGATTCCCCATTCATCAAAAGGCCATGGACTAGAGATCGAAGTTAATTGGCTTAGTGGTAAATGAGGAATCCTTGAGTATTTTTGACATCCTTCACATTTCTTTACGTGTTCTAAAGCTTGACTAGTCATTTGAGGCCAATAGAAACCTTGTCTCATTATTTTCTTCGCCAACTTTATCCCATTGGAATGGTCTCCACAAAATTCTACATGCGCTTCCTTTAGTAATTTCAACCCATCCTTCGGATTCACACATCTTAAGTAAGGGAGAGCATATCATTTCTTATAAAAAGTTCCATCCATCATAGTGAAGGTCGGACCCTATCGTCTGATTCTCCTAGCTTCAATTTTATCAGATGGCAATATGTCATTGGTAAGATATTCTACAATAGGCGCCATCCAAGTTTACTGTAACAGTTATCCGCCCTCGGATGATTAGGCTCTTCATATGGAATTTCTTCATCAATTTCTCTTTCTTGTGTCATGGCTTGGAATCTAATTAAAACCAAAAGTTCTTTCCCTGGTTCGAGCATTTTCTCTTCAATACTGCGATTTTCTTGACATCATACTGGTACGATACGAGTTTCTAGAGCTCCTCTTGTACAAGCAAAATTTGCTGATAAATCTGCTTCATAGTTATCTCCCCTTGGGACTTGATGTATAGAAAAATCTTCAAATAAGGTAAGCATTTTTAGCACCTTCTTAACGTATAGGGATAGTTTGGCTTCTTTAGTCTGATATGTCTGCTTTATTTGATTTACCATTAGTTGAGAATCGCAAAAGATTTGAATTTGTGGGATTTTAAGTTGTAAGGCCAGAGTTAATCCTGCCACCATCGATTCATATTCAGCAACATATTTTATTGTAGGAAATCCTAGCTTCATTGCATAATGTAGACGGTGTCCATATGGTGAGATGATGACATATCTTGCTCTGCCTCCCTGCTTGTTTATTCCCCATCCACATATAGTTGCCATACGGTGTAACGACCCGGAATTTTCGATCCCGAAAATTCCAGATAGTTAGGGAAAAGAAGAAAGAGATAGAAGAAGAAGAAACAGAAACACCAAAACAAAGATTCTCACATTCGCAGCGGATAAAAAATAATATCAAATAATATTCTTTACACAAAGAAAGCTGTATCAGTCAATTACATTTTAATACATCAGAGTTACAACATTCACAATCACTAGACAGTAAGACACATGTCCCAGATAAATAACAATGTATCATAACGGAATACACTCCATATGTTCCTGCCATTCAGCTCGCCACCTGAGCTTCAGAACGTCCTTACCTAAAATCTGTAATACTCGGTCTGACCCGAGCATTACATCAAAGTAACACCCGGGTCAGGCTGGAAACCAGCGTGACTAAACCCATATAACTTGAAATAGTAAGTTATAAAACATAGTTTCAATGGTCCGGTTTACTTAAATTATTCCATTCCAGCCTATTGATTTCACATATCAAATCTAAAAAGAATTTTTGTTGATTGCAAATCGAAGTGGTTTCGGGTATTTACTAATACCCGACCCCGGCCTCTTCGAATCCAAAGTCCTCTTAATTCAAGTTGTTTAAGTGAAAACAATTCAATTCTTTAAACAGGATGTCAGTTTACACATCATTTCATCACAGACAGAAAACTTACATTATCACAGTTCAACCAAGCATTTCATATCACAGAGCATCACACATTAATCAATTCAAGGCATTCCACATAACTTATTCATCCAAATCAAGATTAATTGGTCTCATAATTAATTTAAACCAATAAATTGCTTAACCCTGCTTAATTAATATTAATTACAAACCATTTTTTATTACTTTAATTAGTTAATGAAATTAACTAATCAATCCCTTAATTAATCATAAATAAATTAACCTTAAGTTAATTACATAATTAATTTATCCTTTAATTAATTACATAAATTAATTAACCTTTAATTATTAAGTAATTACCCTTTATTTAAATCACATTAATAAATTAATTACATTAATCAATTATCCATTAAGTAATTAATTCTTTACATTGAGTAATTATACTTTTAATTACTTTCATTAAGTAATTATTCCTAATTACTTCATTAAGTAATTGTCCTTAATTACTTACACTAAGAAATTATACTTTATCACTCTCATTAAGTAATTATTCTTAATTAACCAACCCTTTAATTAATTATCTTAATTGATAAATCCTTTAAATTAATTAATACTTTAATTAATTACATTCATTCATTATCCTCTAATTACTTTAAGTAATTATCTTTTAATAACTTTCACTAATCACCTCCCTTTTATTTGTAAACAAATTTAAAGATTTATTAACCCAATATTAAATTTATCCACATCAAACAATTTAATTTCTCAAAAATATTTGCATATATAATCTATATATCTTGCTTTTGAACTTGGTTGATATTACTTTGGAAACTTGTTTATCTATTTTAATTTCCAAATTTTAAAAACTTTAAAACCTTAAAACTATAAACTTTAAAACTTCAAAACTTGATACATGTTTCCTTTATAATTTAAAAACTTGGTTATGATTTTATTTTTAAAAACAAAACTACTGCATCTCATCCCGAGACAAAATCGAGTCAAACTCGAGCCAATTTCAGTTTTTCCCGAGCCAACCACCTTGCTTTTTCTTTAAACTTTGTTTTAAATTTTAATCTGTTTAAACGCAAAACACTCACGCGAGACACACGAAGACAACCCCAAGACAACCTTTCATTTCCCTGAGATCGACCCTGAGGCTCTCCCTTCTTCTCCAATACAAACACTTATGCACAGGAATCACCTCGTGTACATGCACCGATCGACGATGAAACTCCGCCCTCCATGATCATTGCCAATAAGTTGCCTACAATCTCCTCAAGCCATCAGACCAACCAGTTTCCCCGATCACGCCGTTGATCGAAATCGAGCAATTCGATCACCCACCAGAAACCCAACCTCGATCACAAATTCACCTCGCATCGCCGCCACCGATCGACTGAACTCACGCTACCACGTCCAAATCTTCGCCACACCACGACACATCGATCCCACCCATACCGGTCACCTCTGATTCAACCTAAACGACGAAAATGCTTCGAAAACTTCGACGACCAAACAAGCCTTAAAAACCCTAGTTCACCTTCTCCTGGCCACCATGGTCATCTAGAATTTAAGCGAGTATTTTTCCGATGATCTCCTTCCTTCCAACCACCTTCACCATTTATCTCGACCAATAGCACTCCGCCGATCACCAGATTTTACCCAAAATGCGATTTCCGTTCAACCACGTATTTCTTACTCGATACACAATTCAAAATCTTGATTCCAATTTTAAAAATCAACGTTTTCAAAAACGTTTTAGGTTATATAATTAAATCAAATAATTAAGGGATTCAAATTTTTATCATGAATTGAGTTTGCTGTGTTTTCTTGTTCCAGATTACATCCACTTGTTATTTTTAAAAGTATTTTTAAAATTATGTTATGGTGAATTCAAACACATTTTTGTTTTAACATCCCTATCTAACAAGAATTAAAAGAAGAGATTTTGGTTTTTGAAACAGATTGAAACCTGTAACACTTGGAACAGGGGAGCATATGTCTGTTCCCAGACATGCACAGCCAAATATACATATATTTTGTTCACATATAAACATACTTTCATATATTCAAAAATTCTTCACAGATTTACTTCACAACATCAAGCATGAATCAGGTTTTAAAAGGTGTTTACTCACAAGCATGCAATTTCAAACAGGTTTAAACATTAAAAAGGGTAGTAGTTTACTCAATTGATTTGTTGAAATAGAGACCAAATTGAGTTCGACCTTGATTTTCCTGAAGCTTAAATCTTTGCATTGAGTTGAACATGCATTTGATGTAGATTCCAGATAACTTTCAGTTTGAATTAAATCCATATTTTTTTTTGCTTGAACCTGATGTTGTTGTTCAGGTTTTGTTTTAATTTTAATTATTCTTTTGAAAAATAGAAAAGAAACCAAAGACACTTGTTAATTGTATGATGAGGTTTGTTTACACTTGTAATTACATGAATTCCTAAGCTTACTTTTGTGAAATTGTATATATACTTATCTTACACTTGTAATATGTATTTAAAAAAAATCAAATTATATATTTATAAATAAATTTATGCAAATATAATAGTATATATATTCTTTATTTATACTTATAAAATCGTTTAAAGAAAATGTTATAAAACTAATTATATACTAAATAAAATCATATATATATATATATTATTTTTAAATCCAATTTACTTTAAGATATTTATCTTTTGAATTTTAAATTCAAATCCAAATTCTATTTAAAATCAACTCATATAAATAAGGATAATTTTCCAATTTTAAATAATTATATTAGGAAGATTATCAAACCTATATTTATCCAGATATATATTTTATTATCAGAATTATTAATTTAACATGTAAATTAGTATTTCTACTAATTTAATCCCGTTAATATATCAATTTACACATGTCCCAAAAATCCGGGTTATCACATTCCTTCCCCCTTAGAATCTTTTCGTCCTCGAAAAGGAACGAAGTCAGAATTTATTAAAATACTTATATCAGATAAATTACTCTTTGAACATTTTTAAACTATAAACTCCCTTTTTTTATTAAGAATTTTTAAAACACTTTTAAAGTCTACATAGTATTACAAAATAGTTTTATAAAAATACTTTTTATGACTTGATGTCTCAACCAGTCCATCCTTGTTCTCAAAGAAATTCGGTCATACGTTGATCAGGCGTAAGACTAAAAATCTATAAGTACTTGGTAAACCTGTTTCCAACACCCAGTGAAAATTATTTGGAAAATTTTTTTTTTGAAAATATAGAAAACATTTTTGAAAATAGAGAGAATATCTTTGGTGAGAACGCTCTAGAAATCATCACCCCCTTCCATGGTCGCAGTTAACCCGATGGTTACGTTGCCATCCCGGCAAAATCCATAGATAACTCTAGGCCTCCGCGCCCCTCGATTACACCATGGAACCTGCTACAACAGGGGTTACGTTGCTATCACAGCAAAAACCCATATAACTATAGGCAACAACGCCCTCGAATTTCACTGCCAAAAGAATGAAACTCCTCCACTCGATCATAGATCGCAGCCTACCGATGTTATGTTGCCGTCCCGACAAAATCAAGTGTAGACTGTTGGCACTCATCCTCCACACGATTTTCGCTATGGTCCACACAGTAGATCGCAGCGACATCGAGTTACACTGTCGTCATAGCATAACCCAAATGCCCCTATAGGCATCAGCGCCCTCGACTTTCGCTACCCAACAATCCTCAGGAACTAGTTTGTCCGGACTCCTCACAAGATCAACTTTAGAACCCCCCCTTAGGGTTCAAGGCAGTACCACCCTGTGGCACTCCTAAAAAGTTCATTTCAAGGGAGCGCCTTTTTCCCCAGAGCCAATCTCAAAACACTTTATACTATACTCTTATAGTATCTTTCAAATCATACCCTTTATGATTTTCATCCAAATCTCCTTTACGCAAAATCGATTCCCAAAATCGATAATTCTCGAACTAGGCTTTCCAAATTTCCAAAATTGATTTTTTTTTCCACAAATCAAAAGCATTTTTCAAATCCATAGGTTCCAAAACCTTTTTCCAAAATCATTCTCATATAATCCTTTATATATATATAGATATATATAATCTTGATAACTCTTTGGATCACTTCATACTTATATAAATTCCCTTTTTATACTTCAAATACTTTTCAAAAACCGTTTTATTCTGGCTAGATTCAACAAGGGGAGATTTATCTTATATAACAAAGATATATAACTTTGTTTATTCCAAATCATATAATCAAATTTGATTACTCTTTTTTAAGTTATTAACCGTATTACCTTTCTTCATAAAATGAACCTTTAATCATAGAAATATCCAATTTCCATTTTGTTTCATCATTCATTTTTCAAAATATACCCTTTATTTCAAAATCATTTTACATTTTTTATCCACAAATTTCCAATATCAATTTCATTCAACCCCGTACGATGTACACATATCATCCGTAAGCAATATCAATCTGATCGCTCACTCGATCACACAATTTCTCCTCCGAACTAGTATCGTCCACCCGACTTTCTAGTGCGGACACAGATCTGGTTTCTTGATCAGAAACCGTCATTCTCCTTGCACAGCCATAACTATGATAGAGAATATCCAGAACCAAACAAAAATCCATATCCAGGTTCGCCGTCGAAAATCGAGTGAAAAATCCCAACTCGGATCGATATACGATCTCGAAATTCTGTGCTCGAATCTGGATCAAATCACTATGCGAATAGAATAATATACGTACATCTTACATATTTATCATCATTGATTAGTAGCTAAATCAATTCTCTTTTACTTCACATTCATTTAGATTTCTATTCACTCATTCACAATTTCTCCCAATTTCCATTTAGGTTAACATTTCAATTCTTATCTCAATTGGTATTAAATTATAGACAGTTTGCACTTTGACCAACTTGTATTAAGAAAATATAATGACCCAGGGTTTGCTTGGCTTGGTAAAAAAAAAGAAGGTCGGCCTCATTCGTTCCTCTTTTCAATAATTAGGGCTTTGCTTTGTAAAAAGAATGTCGGCCTCGTTCGTTCCTCTTTTCAATAATTAGGGCTTTGCAATTGGATAAGCGCCGACTTCAATTTGATCGATCGAATATGTGATTTCGATTCCATTGCTCCGTCGATTGATCGTCTCTTGATACGCTTTCGGCTTCTTCTATTTGTGTCGAGCGTGTTATACTGGATGAAAAATTTGTAAGTGTTATTCCTTTTTAATTTCGATTTTTCTCGAATTTGATTCGAGTTGAATGATAATTCTTTGTTGCTTGAACTCGAATGATTTCTCTGCCGATGATGTTAGATTTTTATATAGGATTCGAATTCCTATATCTCCATTCGTATAAATTTATTTGAATTCGTCAATTATTTTGTTTAGGCCATTGATCTTCATTTCGATGTTTGAGATGATTACAGACTTGTTCCAATTCGTGTATTTTGTTTTCTTGTTTCCCACGGTGTTGATTTTGAACTTGCGATTTCTTGATTACCATGGTTTTGATTGATTTCGTGGTCACCACGGTGGTTGTTTGAAACTGTTAATTTGAGTTCGATGATGATTTCTATCTTCCACGATTTGATGGCTTTGACTTGATTGATGATGTTGATTTCGTTCTTTGTTTCCTTTGACTCCGGTCAGTTGCTCATGGCTTCGATTTGAATTTTGATATTTCCTGACTTCGGCTTTGATAAAATTGAAACTTCTGTCATTTGGAAATTGCTCTGAGATATTGTTTTGTTTGCATTATTGATGTGCACTTGTTGTTGGACTTCATGTAGCTTGTCTGATCTTTGTAAAAGCTCTGTCTTTGAAACTGCTACATAAAAATGTTCGACTTAAACTATTTGCATATGAACTGATATGTGCTTGTGCACATATTCCATTTGTCACTGTTGCATTTCATATATATGTTTCTTGGTCGTACTGTCCACCTGAGTTCATATGCATTGATGTTGGTTTTCAATGTTTAGTTCTGCATCTGTCTTGTTCATGTAGTCTTGGTCGAGTCTGAGTTCATATGCACTTGAATATGCATATACATATGTCTGTGTTATAGTTTTTGTATTGGCCTTGAATTTCATTTTGTCTTCACTTTGAATCTCATGTGTAGTTGCAGTATCATGTTGCCATGCTTGAGTTCTTTTCATGGAGTCTTCATTTGTTAGTGCACCTGTATTTCATGGTTGTTGTTGCAAATCTTTTTTATGTGCGTGCTGTTTCATTCCTAAAATATTAGTTGATGCTTCTTGTCACTGTTCAAGTTTGTAGTTCGGTTCATATATTGTTCCTGTGCATATTTGTGGTGAGTTGCACTTGTGTACTTCAGTCTGATTTGTGAGCTAGTTCATTGAGCTAGCTCGAGTTGCTTTGATTCTTGTTTCATTTCATGGTTCACCACTGTTTTCTGTACTTTGGGTTCTGGTTGCATTGCATATTGAACTGGTGCATGCTTTCTACTTGTAGTCTTCACTGCAACCACATTGTCATTGTATGTTGTGTTGTATCTGAACCGGTCGATATTGCATGTTGACATTGTTTCAACTCCACTGTTAGCTTGATTTTTGTTTGCTGCCTGGTCTCTGTTTTCATGTGTATGACTTGAACTTTGGTCGAGGCTGGAGTTGCACTGGCTTTATACATATTGCACTTTTATAAGCTGCTGCTTTAATTTGTAAAGTAATGATTGTACACACTTATATATAGTTGGTATATATATACACATATTTATATGTATATGTATATAGCTATGTATGCATGTGTTTTGATTCGAATTATTAATTGATTGGGTACACACATATATATAGTTGGTATATATATATATACATATTTATATGTATATGTATATAGCTATGTATGCGTGTGTTTTGTAGCGTTGATTGCCGCAACACGCTTATTGAACTATACACACTTAGTTGTGTGATTGAGTTTAGTTTAAATATTTGGAGTAGTGATGACGTCATATTCTGCAGTGGCGAGGCAGTGCATGTGAGCGTGTACTGCAGCCAATCGGAATTGACGCTTTATTTGATAATTTCAATTGCTTGAATTGTTTCGTGTGGCTGATTCAATATATTTTGAAATCGTATTTCGATTTGGTTTAATTTGATTATTTTGTTGTTATCTAATTACCTATTAAATAATTAAATTATGTTGTTTCTAATTATTTATTTGATAATCAGATTTTGCTGTTAATTGCTATTTATGTAACTCTGTTGTTTCTAATTATCTTCATCGATAATTCTTCGATTTACCTTTATTGATAATCAGATTTTTGAATTCGCTATTTATACTATTCCGATGTTTTCTAATTATCTTCATTGATAATCCTTCTATTTACCTTTGTTGATGATTTGGCTTTGCTGATTCGCTGTTTAAATGCTGTTACGCGTTATATTTACCGTTATCTGATTTTCTTATTAGAGGATTGGATATGTGGGATTTATTGTGATTGTCGTCTTTTTGTTATTTAATTATTATTGCTTCCGTGCATTAATTATTGAGTTTGAATTAGACTGATCCGCGTATTAATTTCTTTTGAATTAATACTCGGGTCAGACCGAGTTATTACAGGCTGTTGATATCTCACTTTGGGATGCTGCTTGAGCTATGAAGTCTCTTCATATCTTTTGGAGTAGCCTGTGTTATTTTATAGGATGACATGTATTCATGTATATTATTTATAATAATGTACTTGTGTATGTAACTTCCAGTGTCGACAGTTGTAGTCGTATCACATGTATAATAACTGACTTCGGTTATATATGAGATTTTATATTATCTGTGTTCTTATTACATATGTTGTCCTGAACTATTATGAACCATCGTAGTTTGTTTTATACTGGAATTGAATATGTCGATGGGAGTAATTAAACAAAGAGATGAAAAAAAAATATATACCACTCCTTTCGAGATAACCAATACTAGTGTAAGGCCTAACTACGGATGGCTGCTCCTATCCATCCTTATTCTTCGTAATAACAGACAGTAATTCCTTTTGATACTCTTTTTTATTTTGAGCATAGAGGTGGGGCGTTACAATTGGTATCAAAGCAGGGGTTCATGGACATAATATAGAACAGAACTTAGATAGAACATGTGTTACAACTATTTGTTGATGTTTTTATTTGTGCTTTTGAGTCAAAACCAAAGTTTTGAAAATATGATAAAAACTTTTAAATATCTTTATTGAAAAATAAAAGTGAAATTGTGTTATGATGATTTGATTAATTCGTGTTCTGTTTATCAGAGTGCGCAGCAGAAACAGTGAGACTGCCTTCGCTGAGTACAGTTGATAACCCTTTTGATTTAAAAGTCAAAGTATGAAAATGAAATTAATTTCATTGTGTTGTTTAAC
The DNA here is from genome assembly GCA_030737815.1 of Allium fistulosum. Lineage (NCBI taxonomy): Eukaryota > Viridiplantae > Streptophyta > Magnoliopsida > Asparagales > Amaryllidaceae > Allium > Allium fistulosum. Next base: position 1,181,268,132 of record CM060904.1, on the reverse strand, counting down.
CAATGTTTAAATAAAATAAAATAAAATTTCTAGATGGATTAGAAATAAGAGTATTTATTGGAATTGAAAATTCTTGTGAATATAATATGATTGTCTGTGGGTTGTTGCTTAGTTGTATATTTAAAGAATGTTCATGTTTTAAAAATGGACATTTCTGCAATCAAGTTTAAAATTCCTAAAAAGAATTTAAAAAGTGATTTGTACTTTATTGTATCAATTGCCTGATGAGTAATTAAGAATTCTGGTCATCGATAGGAGTTCCTAAACACTTGAGAGACAATGTGATACATATTTTGGTATGAATGTTAATTTTGTATTTGTTGTTTTTAATTCATTCATGAATTTTGTTGTTTTCTAATTATCTTCAGTGATAATTCTTCTATTCATCTATGTCGATAATTAGAATTTGTTGTTGTGAATTCTGTTGTTTTCTAATTATCTTCAGTGATAATTTTTCTATCCATCTCGGTCGATAATTAGAAATCGCTGTTTGTGATTTTTGTGTTTTCTAATTATCTAATTGATAGTTAGATTTTGCTGATATTGTGTTGATGTTGTTACTTAGATGTGTTATTTTTGTTTTCTTTGAAAATTTCGAATCCGATTTGAGGATCTGCAGCGATTGTAGTTATGTAATTTTGTTGAAATTTTTGCTAGTTTTCTTTTGTGCTAATTGCATATTTGGTTAGATTTTTGCTGTTTTAAATTATCTTCATCGAAGATATAGTCGAGTGATTTCTTTGTTTATATTGTCATAAGATGATGTTGTTTTCTAATTATCTTCAATGATAATTCTTCTATTTATCTCTGTAGATAATTAGCCATTGCCGTTATGACTGTTATCGCTGTTTTAATGATTTTCCACGTGATTCCATTCGTTTAAAATAAAAGGTTTTCAGATTGTTTTGTGTTTTCAAAAGAACGAGGAATCGAATTAAATGTTTTAACAAAAGTGCGGACTATGAACCCTCACTTTTATTAATTCGATTAATTATGTAATTGTTCATTTGACTACATCGAACAACTTTTATGAAATACCCGTTTTTGCACTTTCAGTTAACGAGAAAGAGAGTTAGACGTCGTAGCAAAAGTGCGGACTATGGACCCTCACTTTTACTTGTACGGTTAATTCCGGACTCGTTAATTGAATCATACACAGTGGAAAGTAGCTAGTGGTTAGTAAACCGTTCAGTGCGAACGTGTGGTATGGGACGCACTGTTAACATTATTCGGATTACCAACCAAAAGTTAGTGACACTTATGCGGGGCTTTCGGGCTTAGGACCTTCGGGTTCTACGCGGGGTTTTCAGTCAACGAGAAAGCGACTTAAACGTATTAGAAAAAGTGCGGACTATGGACCCTCACTTTTACTAAAACTGTTAATTCCGGACTCGTTAATTGAAACAAAATCCGTGGAGTTATCTATCATTAGTAGATGGAGGTGAACACGTGGTTATTATATACACGATCGTTGTCGCTGATGAAATCTGCTGATTGAGAGTTAGCGACACATTTGCTGAACCTTCGGGTCAATCACCAGTACTAGACCTTCGGGTCATTTGTTGGGCGCCAAAATTATAGTACTCGGTGAGGCTTCGGCCATTTGCTGTTGCACGTGCGGTGCAGTTTAGGCTTATCGCTTAAGCTCACCATTTGCTGGGATCGATCAACTAATAGCTGTCTCTAATTATCTAATTGGTAATTAGATAGTGCTAATTCGTTGTTTCTAATTATCTGCAGGTAATTAGATATTTGTTGATTTGAGTTCTAATTATCTTTGTTGATAATTAGATTATGCTATTTTCTAATTATCGTAACGGTAATTAGATATTTGTTGATTTGAGTTCTAATTATCTTTGTTGATAATTAGATTATGCTGTTTTCTAATTATCGTATCGGTAATTAGATATTTGTTGATTTGAGTTCTAATTATCTTTGTTGATAATTAGATTATGTTGTTTTCTAATTATCGTATCGGTAATTAGATATTTGTTGATTTGAGTTCTAATTATCTTTGTTGATAATTAGATTATGCTGTTTTCTAATTGTCGTATCGGGAATTAGATATTTGTTGATTTGAGTTCTAATTATCTTTGTTGATAATTAGATATTTGTTGTTTTCTAATTATCGTTTTTGATAATTAGATAATTGCTGATTTGTGTTCTAATTATCTTTGTTGATAGTTAGATATCTGCTAATTTTGCTGATTATGAGATTTTCTAGCCACTGATTGATTCTAGATTATGTTGGTAATATTGAATTGCTATTTTCTAATTATCATCATTGATAATTCTTCTACTCATCTCTGTTGATAGTTAGAGTTTGCTGATTGTGAAGTTCGTGCTTTCTAATTATCTTGTTGATAATTAGGTATTTGTGGTTTTGCGATTTATAATTTTGTGTTTTCTAATTATCTTTGTTGATAATTAGATTTTGTTGTTTTCTAATTATTGTATCGATAATTAGATATTGCTGTTTTGTGATTTCTGTATTCTAATTATCTAATTGATAATTAAATTGTAACGACCCGGTATTTTGGACCATTCAAATCGACAATAAATCCACACATGTCTGACTTGAATAATTCAAAATATCAGATTGTTAATTTAAATTTGGCAATACTCAGAATATACAGTAAATAAATCAATCACAGAATCACAGACACAGAGTAATACAATAATACGCAGCGGAATAGATAAAATAGTAGTTCATGAAGCTACTATATAAACATCAGAGTTAGAAAAAATACAACAGAATATCTCAAATGTAGTGAAGTCTCCAGTACAACAGATGACTTCTCTGGACAAATCAACTAGAAGAGCTGAAAGCTGAGGCGATAGTTGGATCTCCAAAGGAAGCTCCAAACTCCAAGGATGAGTCTCAAATGCTATATCACTCGGTCTGACCCGAGCGTAAAGCAAAACACAAAACACTCGAGTCAGGATTAACATTCTTATATAAATAAATCCAACTCAAGTGAAATATCAATTGAAATACGAGTAACTTAAAGGATGTTGGGATAACCATCCTCTAAGGATCTTCAGAACTATCTACAAGGTGGAAATATACATTTTAACACCGTGGTCATTTCAATTAAATTTATACTTCAAAACCCAAATATCATTTCATTTCAAATATATCTATTTTCCAAAATAGTATATATATATATAAATGATTTGAAAAGTAAAGTATTTAATTTCCTCAAGTCTAGCAAATCGATTCAAATCAACTTCAATTTCAAAATTCAAATTTATTCAAAGCTCAATTCATCAATTTAATTCATTTCTAAACAGATCATTTAAATTTTCAATATATTTCAAAGCTTTAATATTCAACATTTTCAAAGTTAAATTTAACAGTTTCATATAGCTCTTGATTTAACTTCATTATTATTTAATCAAGGAATATTCACTTAATAAATTCAATATCATTTAACTAGCCTTAAATTACATTTTTACTAAATATTTCCTTAAACTTTATTTAAACAAGAAATATTCATTAGATTACTTATAAATCAAACTCAAGTTATAAATCATATCTTACATCTCAATTTCAATGAGTTTCAAATCGGTTTAATTAAATAAAATTCTTTATTGAATACAATTCCAACTAAATTCAAATTATCTTTCTAACCTTAACTTATTCAAATTATTACCAAAATCTATTTTTGGAATATATTTTTTTATACTCAACATATCATATGTATTTAAATCAATCATTCCCATTTATATATAATAATTTAAGGCTCAACATTTATTAAAACCATATATTTCTTTCCAAAACCATAGAATTCATTTTTTTTAAAAATATTTATATATATGGACCAACGGTGTCTGTATATATATTTATCATATGGTTAAGTGATACAGATATTTATCATTTCAATCCGAAATTTAAATATATACGGGTAGATATCATTTCGACCCGTAATCCCAATTTCAATTTGAGTGAAAATCGCTTGGGTTTATCATTTCAACCCATAACGATTTTCTCCTATTCTAAAGTCTGTTCGGGTATGTATCATTTCAACCCATAGTGAATTCTATACTAACAGGGAACTTGCAGAGTGATAACAGATACTAAAAAATATAACAACAGGCATATATCATCAGTATAATAACAGATACGGGTGTCAGATGTCACAGGTGAACAGATACGAATAATGGTAATAATAGGCATATAATACTAGATACTAGTGTTAGATGTCACAGGTGAACAGTTATAGATAATAGCATATATAACAAATTAAATAACTACAGCACCATATTTCAATTGTCGTTTCAATTGAAATCAAATTTAATAAATACAAGAATGTTAATCGTGAGTGATTTCTCACCTTTCGAGGCTAGAGATAGACGAGAATAAGATGAGTTACAAATCCAAGCACGAATTTCGGAACAAAGCACGATGGACATGAGTTCGACGATCAAAGCTGATAAATAAGAGTTGATGAGAAAAATCAAATTGGCTTGATATAGACTGAACGAAACATATACAGTATATATTACTTTAAATCAATATAAAATTTGAAACATCAACTCATTTTAAATCTGTATATAAATTTAAAATCAATAAATGACTTTCAAGATCTATATATATACTATTATTATCAAAAAAAAATCAACTTTTGAATCAAGACAAATATATAAAATTTCAAATCAATGTTTTAAATTTAAAACACTATAAAATAAAATAAAATATCTTTCAAGGCCGCATGAGTTCTAAATCAAAGTATATATCAAATCAATAATAAGATTAAAAATTGCAGACCACCCTTAATCTACACACATGCAAACCAAATTTATTATTTATGCAGTTCCAGAACAACATATGTATACGGTATATATTTAACAATTTAACATATGTATGTATAACGAACAGTTCAAATATCAACAACTGTTTACATGTTCATACTTTTTAACAGAACAAGTCAAAATAAAATAATATATAACTCTATTCTTAAACTTACCCTTATAAACTTTATGACCTACATCTTTATACGTTTTAAAGAAAGAACCAAATATTTATATATATAAATGATACCTACATGCAACAGTAACCGTGTCTGAGAGCAAAACATATACACACTACTACATATATATATAAATAGTTTTTTTTTGAATAAAAGAAAATAAACGTATATATATATAAACCCATATACATAAGTAACAGATATATATATCTTATATAAAATATACTATCCTATATTACATCCTTATATACATATTTATATAACAGGGAAAAGAAAAAAAACAAGGTAAGCCAAAAGAAGGGAAAAGTTTCATATTCTATGATCGACTAATATAAACTTTATATATTAACTGATATAAAAACAGGTTTACAAATATATAATATATAGTATGTAATACTAACATTACTTTCAAAACATCATATATACAAACAACACGTATATTCATCATCAAGAAAATGAGGACTTACGGCTGTTTTTAGGGGAAGGATCGAGTGGAAGAGGCACGAGCAGAGGGCAAGGCTGGAGGAGTCTGACGTCGAGGTGGATGTGGCAGGGAATCTCGAGCGTGCTCGCGGTGGCTGGAGGAGTCGAGTGTAGAGAGGTGTCGCACGTGATGTGATGTTGGTGGTGGGAGGTCGGTGGCGTGAGGAGAGGAGGGGAAAAACACGTTGGAGTTGTGATACGGATGGGTGGTTTGCAGAGAAACCTGCTGGTGAAATGGGAGGCAGGCTCTCGGCAGTTGGGGGAAGGGAGGAGGAAGGTGGCGGATCTGGGCTGCGATGGAGGCAAGGTGGTGGCTGAAGTGGAGGGGACGGAAGTTGGGTGTTTGCTTGATGGAGATCTGACAAGAGAAAGGTGGAGGACAGGGAAAAGGAAAACACGGTGAAGAGGCTGGCAGGGGTTTGACGTGAGCACTTGGGTCGGCGAGTGGGGTTGGATCCATGTGGAGGTGGGTTTGCTTGGGTTAGGCGGTGGGTGGCGCGAGTGGAGATGGGAGGAGGAGCTGGGTAGGGCTGCCGAACGTGGAGGGGAAGAGGCTGCTTTGAATTAGCGAAGGCAAACGAGATCCAGGCAAAAATGAAGCAGCTATGCTTGTTTTTTTTTATGCCGAGAGAAAAATGAAGATGAATTAGGAAAGTATATATTGTGAAAGCGGAGAGCAGGGAGAGATAATAAAACTTCAGCAGGAAGAAAATATGTAGCTTAGATATTGCATTGATTTATTCTATAACCGAAACCATAGAAAATGGAAACGTCAGGAATAGATAAAGTCAAATAAATTTTGAATGAATAAAATACAAAAAGGTGTAGGGAAACGGAAAGCTGTATAATAAATTGAGATGATGTATTAATAACAGCAGTCCATTTGAATTTCGTAAAATTAAAGCAATTGATTATTGCTTGTGAGTCACGGTAAAGATTTGAAAAGGATTGTGAAGCTGAAAGTCACAATTTTAAGGTATCGCTACGGTGAACAGTTTATTGTCTCCGTCACGTACCGGACCTCAAAATACAGAAATAAATATACCGCAGAGATCAGCACGATGAGACGATCAAAACGGTATACATATATTAGTGGTACGATCATCCGATCAAAAGTCGATAATCGGTACCAAAAATGCTGCTATTCTGCCAGAATTAAGATAAACGGAGTAGTAGAAGTCCAAATTTGGAAAAACGAAAGATGACATCTGACTCAGAAGAAGATTTAGAAATTTACTGTATAAAATATTCAAGTTTGGAAAACATTTTATTTTCATCAAAATTTAACTGACTTAAATTGAAATAGAATTTCACAAGAAAATAAACTTTAATATTATCAGATGAAAATTTACCAGTTGCTATATTTAAATAGACGTAATCCAAATAATAAATTTTTAATTTCAAATTTTATTGTTTAAAATTTACAAATTTCCAGTTAAATATACTTTTAAAACCATTAAATTTTACGGGTCGTTACACTCTCCCCCACTCAAAACTTTTCGTCCCTGAAAAGGAAGGAGGTAGGAGAATAGAACAACCAGAAATAAAAGTAGATTGAAAGTCAAGATTAAACAATTAATTTGAACTATATAAATTTTACTTAAATTTGAAAACTTCATTTGCAATTCAATTGTCTTTAATACTTTAATATTTTTCAAACCCTTTTGCAAATTTCTTGCTTCCTTTATAAATGCCATTTATGTTTTAATAACACCTCTATAAATATATGAAAATATTTGATAACAATTATTTACGTTATTACTTATTTTTACAAAGAAGCTATTTGAAAACATTAAATTCATAATTTATTAATTTATAAATTTTATCAAAATTACTTTTCAAGTATTATTAATAAATCAATAATCATTTACCTTTAAATTGTTTTTTTTAATTAATACTTCTAAAATATCTATAACATTGATATTTTTTTTTTAAACCAAGTAGTATATAAATAAACAATATTTTAAAGGGATATAGTCAACAAAGAAAAGAAGGAGGACTTGGAAAAACAGAATATATGTGAATAAATAAAGCTGAGCAGATAAGGTAGATTCAAAGGAATAATATCGGGCATGAATAGTTAATTTAGAACCATAAGGGTTTTGATTCCAAATATTGATACAAAATTTTCTTTGTTGGAAATACTTTTATTAAAAAAATACCTTTATAACGAAACAAATTTTCTTTCGAAAATACTTTTATAACTTGATGTTTCAACAAGTTTATCCTTGTTCCTATAGACTCTGGTAGTGCGTTGATCAGGCACAAAACTAGAATTCTCCAGGTACTTAGTAGACTTGTTTCAACACCCAGTGAAAATACCGGAAAAACTTTTAAAAACAGATATGGAAAGTACAATCCAATCAAAAACGAATCAAATCATGGATCGCAGATACACAATGGTTACGCCTGGTTCCCCCAGGAAACATCCGTACCTTTTAAGCATTCACTGCCTTGCGAATTTCGCCATGCAACAAAACGGTGGACCGCAGGATACATAAAAATGGTTACGCCTGGATCCCCCAGGAAACATCCATACCCCTTAAGAAATCTCTGCCTTGCGGATTACGCCACTAACACGACCATAGATCGCAGATACACAATGGTTACGCCTGGATCCCCCAAGAAACATCCGTACCTTTTAAGCAATCACTACCTTACGAATTACGCTATGCAGTCGAGTTCGTAAGACCATGGGTAACGCCATGGAATTCGAAGGACACTCGAGTATCATATCCGGAAAACCAAAAATCAGAGAGAATAATATCGATAGAATGAATCCAAGATGTGGCCACAAATCGGATATCAAGCAGAAGGCACTTTCCATATCTTTACTTCGAAAATATGTATCATATAGTACCTTTTCAAATCACTTTAAAATATCGTACTTATATAAAATCCATTATATATAAGATTAAATTTTCAGATCAAATACTTAACCAAAATCAGAAGTATATCAAATCATACTTATATAGACTTTAATTATATAAGATTTCACTTTTCAAATTGAGTACCCTTTTCAAATCCATAGTTTTCGAATCAATTTCATACTCATACAAATCAATTTTATATAAGTTCGATAACTCCCAAATCAAGTGTTTAGTAACATAAGGTTCTCAAATTTAAATTTGTTTCAATATCAGTTCAATTTCAAAATCATATACAATTTCACCAAATTATTTCTTCTCAAATTAAATATCTTTAGTTTCAAAGTTTCCAAAATAATAGATTTAGAAAATAAATCCAAATTTCCAAATCAATATAATTTAAGTCAACCAATTCATTTCCAAAATCAAATGTTTTCAAAATCATCTTGTACTTACGTAAGGTCCATCTTGTATAAGGATCAAATTTTTCAAAAATAAGTTTCGCTGTATCAAGAGCCATATGAGATTGAATATCTTTGCTTTTATGGGTTATATATCTTTGTAATTTAAGTTGGAAATTTACTTTTAGTAAGCAAAGATATTCTAACTCGACAGCTTTCAATTTCAGCGTCAAAATATATCAATGATATTAGAATATACGATGTACATACGTCATCATTTCGCAAAATCACATTTGATCGCTCGCTCGATCACACAAGTTCGCTTTCGAACTAGTATTGTCCATTCGACTTCCCTAATGCGGACTTCGATATGGTTTCTCGACTAGAAGCCATCAGTCTCCTTGCATAGCCATATACTATGATAGAGAATTCTAGAATTTAGCCCAAAATCCATATCAAATATTCGCCATCAAGAATCGAATGAAAAATCCTAACACGAAATGGTGTAATTCACCTCGAACTTGTGTACTCAAACTTGGATCAAATTAATTATGCAAATAAAACAACATACGTACAACTTATATATTTATTCCAACTTGTTAAATATATAGTTCCATAAAGATGTTACTAAGTTAAAACATTTAAACTAAATTTTATTCAAAATATTTTGAAGACCAAATTATTTTCAAAACATTTCAAATCTAAATTTCATATTAGAAAAATTTAAAATTGCCTTATTCATTTTCTTAACAAACAGTTTCAACTTATTTAAATCATATTACTACATACTTTAACATTCATACCAACTTATATACTTTATACTTTTCAAAATTCTTAGCTTTTGAAAAGTTAACCTTGATTTGGAAGTGCTCGAACCTTCAAAATAGTTGAAGAAATCATTTTCAAATTCAAGAGTTGGAAATCAGCAACAAATTAGCAAATCAATTTTAATAGATAGGGTTATATCAAATCCAAAACTCGAGGGCTGAACACCGGCTCATTTTAAATCGTTTCAAATACATTTACATATATCTTTCGAATATCAAATCATACTTCAAAATTTTGAAATCAAAATTGGTTTCGCAAAATCACTCGCGTAGCGATGCTACTAAAGTGGCCTATCCCTCACTCTGAAACTCGAAAATCAATGTCGATGATGCGTGCACTCATCACCGAAATCATTTTCCAGCGACATAAGTGAGTTCTGGACTTCTATTTTCTCAAACTTCTTTTGAAATTTCTTCGAAATCATTGGAACTCATTTGAAGTTATTTGAAACATTTCTTATTCGGAAAATACTTTTAAATCATATTATTATTATAATATATTTCAAAAATCTTAAAACCAATTTCAAAATACCGAAGTTCAATTCTCGAATTTCAAATTTAAAATCCTTTAGTTATAAATCATTTTTAGATAAAACAAATTTCTTATATAGTTTTTCAAAATTACAAATCCTTTCGAAACCTCAAGTTCTTATTTTAAAAGGGTTTATAATCTTTATCGAAAACATTACACTTTTATATATAGAATATAATAATTTCAATATATAGAACAATTTCCAAAAATACGAATAAACCCGATTTTCAAAGGATAAATTTGGAATGGATTTCAAAATAAAGATAGATATTCAAATTAGAGGTACTCTAATCAAATTGGATTCTGATTCGAAGATAAGTTCGAACGAAAATGAGATAATTAAATTTCAAAATAGAAGATGAATATACTTATATAAATCGCGGATGACCCTAGGGTAACCCGTGACTTCAGGAACAAGACCGATGCAAAATTCCAAGAAAAATCAACATTCGATCGCAAGAGATAGCGGCATCTAAACCAAAGATATAGAAATCTCCGGTGAATCAATGCCGATTGTGAAGGAGTTTCACCCCTTCACAAATCATTTAAAGATTGGTGGGATCCTATTCTTATAGAGATCATTCGAAGTGGAGTTATGGGATACTCCAGAATCAAAATAATACAAATAGGGGGTGACAAGAATGAATTTTGGAACCGCAAGGAACGTTCCAAAGTTCAAAGGAAATCGAGTCAAAAGGAAGAACTCAAACTCGAACGAAAGTGATTCTGTAAATAAATTTACTATATATGCTAGGTTTTGCCTAGAGCCAAAGCTCTGATACCAACTGTAACGACCCGGTATTTTGGACCATTCAAATCGACAATAAATCCACACATGTCTGACTTGAATAATTCAAAATATCAGATTGTTAATTTAAATTTGGCAATACTCAGAATATACAGTAAATAAATCAATCACAGAATCACAGACACAGAGTAATACAATAATACGCAGCGGAATAGATAAAATAGTAGTTCATGAAGCTACTATATAAACATCAGAGTTAGAAAAAATACAACAGAATATCTCAAATGTAGTGAAGTCTCCAGTACAACAGATGACTTCTCTGGACAAATCAACTAGAAGAGCTGAAAGCTGAGGCGATAGTTGGATCTCCAAAGGAAGCTCCAAACTCCAAGGATGAGTCTCAAATGCTGTATCACTCGGTCTGACCCGAGCGTAAAGCAAAACACAAAACACTCGAGTCAGGATTAACATTCTTATATAAATAAATCCAACTCAAGTGAAATATCAATTGAAATACGAGTAACTTAAAGGATGTTGGGATAACCATCCTCTAAGGATCTTCAGAACTATCTACAAGGTGGAAATATACATTTTAACACCGTGGTCATTTCAATTAAATTTATACTTCAAAACCCAAATATCATTTCATTTCAAATATATCTATTTTCCAAAATAGTATATATATATAAATGATTTGAAAAGTAAAGTATTTAATTTCCTCAAGTCTAGCAAATCGATTCAAATCAACTTCAATTTCCAAATTCAAATTTATTCAAAGCTCAATTCATCAATTTAATTCATTTCTAAACAGATCATTTAAATTTTCAATATATTTCAAAGCTTTAATATTCAACATTTTCAAAGTTAAATTTAACAGTTTCATATAGCTCTTGATTTAACTTCATTATTATTTAATCAGGGAATATTCACTTAATAAATTCAATATCATTTAACTAGCCTTAAATTACATTTTTACTAAATATTTCCTTAAACTTTATTTAAACAAGAAATATTCATTAGATTACTTATAAATCAAACTCAAGTTATAAATCATATCTTACATCTCAATTTCAATGAGTTTCAAATCGGTTTAATTAAATAAAATTCTTTATTGAATACAATTCCAACTAAATTCAAATTATCTTTCTAACCTTAACTAATTCAAATTATTACCAAAATCTATTTTTGGAATATATTTTTTTATACTCAACATATCATATGTATTTAAATCAATCATTCCCATTTATATATAATAATTTAAGGCTCAACATTTATTAAAACCATATATTTCTTTCCAAAACCATAGAATTCATTTTTTAAAAAAATATTTATATATATGGACCAACGGTGTCTGTATATATATTTATCATATGGTTAAGTGATACAGATATTTATCATTTCAATCCGAAATTTAAATATATACGAGTAGATATCATTTCGACCCGTAATCCCAATTTCAATTTGAGTGAAAATCGCTTGGGTTTATCATTTCAACCCATAACGATTTTCTCCTATTCTAAAGTCCGTTCGGGTATGTATCATTTCAACCCATAGTGAATTCTATACTAACAGGGAACTTGCAGAGTGATAACAGATACTAAAAAATATAACAACAGGCATATATCATCAGTATAATAACAGATACGGGTGTCAGATGTCACAGGTGAACAGATACGAATAATGGTAATAATAGGCATATAATACTAGATACTAGTGTCAGATGTCACAGGTGAACAGTTATAGATAATAGCATATATAACAAATTAAATAACTACAGCACCATATTTCAATTGTCGTTTCAATTGAAATCAAATTTAATAAATACAAGAATGTTAATCGTGAGTGATTGCTCACCTTTCGAGGCTAGAGATAGACGAGAATAAGATGAGTTACAAATCCAAGCACGAATTTCGGAACAAAGCACGATGGACATGAGTTCGACGATCAAAGCTGATAAATAAGAATTGATGAGAAAAATCAAATTGGCTTGATATAGACTGAACGAAACATATACAGTATATATTACTTTAAATCAATATAAAATTTGAAACATCAACTCATTTTAAATCTGTATATAAATTTAAAATCAATAAATGACTTTCAAGATCTATATATATACTATTATCAAAAAAAAAATCAACTTTTGAATCAAGACAAATATATAAAATTTCAAATCAATGTTTTAAATTTAAAACACTATAAAATAAAATAAAATATCTTTCAAGGCCGCATGAGTTCTAAATCAAAGTATATATCAAATCAATAATAAGATTAAAAATTGCAGACCACCCTTAATCTACACACATGCAAACCAAATTTATTATTTATGCAGTTCCAGAACAACATATGTATACGGTATATATTTAACAATTTAACATATGTATGTATAACGAACAGTTCAAATATCAACAACTGTTTACATGTCCATACTTTTTAACAGAACAAGTCAAAATAAAATAATATATAACTCTATTCTTAAACTTACCCTTATAAACTTTATGACCTACATCTTTATACGTTTTAAAGAAAGAACCAAATATTTATATATATAAATGATACCTACATGCAACAGTAACCGTGTCTGAGAGCAAAACATATACACACTACTACATATATATATAAATAGTTTTTTTTTGAATAAAAGAAAATAAACGTATATATATATAAACCCATATACATAAGTAACAGATATATATATCTTATATAAAATATACTATCCTATATTACATCCTTATATACATATTTATATAACAGGGAAAAGAAAAAAAACAAGGTAAGCCAAAAGAAGGGAAAAGTTTCATATTCTATGATCGACTAATATAAACTTTATATATTAACTGATATAAAAACAGGTTTACAAATATATAATATATAGTATGTAATACTAACATTACTTTCAAAACATCATATATACAAACAACACGTATATTCATCATCAAGAAAATGAGGACTTACGGCTGTTTTTAGGGGAAGGATCGAGTGGAAGAGGCACGAGCAGAGGGCAAGGATGGAGGAGTCTGACGTCGAGGTGGATGTGGCAGGGAATCTCGAGCGTGCTCGCGGTGGCTGGAGGAGTCGAGTGTAGAGAGGTGTCGCACGTGATGTGATGTTGGTGGTGGGAGGTCGGTGGCGTGAGGAGAGGAGGGGAAAAACACGTTGGAGTTGTGATACGGATGGGTGGTTTGCAGAGAAACCTGCTGGTGAAATGGGAGGCAGGCTCTCGGCAGTTGGGGGAAGGGAGGAGGAAGGTGGCGGATCTGGGCTGCGATGGAGGCAAGGTGGTGGCTGAAGTGGAGGGGACGGAAGTTGGGTGTTTGCTTGATGGAGATCTGACAAGAGAAAGGTAGAGGACAGGGAAAAGGAAAACACGGTGAAGAGGCTGGCAGGGGTTTGACGTGAGCACTTGGGTCGGCGAGTGGGGTTGGATCCATGTGGAGGTGGGTTTGCTTGGGTTAGGCGGTGGGTGGCGCGAGTGGAGATGGGAGGAGGAGCTGGGTAGGGCTGTCGAACGTGGAGGGGAAGAGGCTGCTTTGAATTAGCGAAGGCAAACGAGATCCAGGCAAAAATGAAGCAGCTATGCTTGTTTTTTTTTATGCCGAGAGAAAAATGAAGATGAATTAGGAAAGTATATATTGTGAAAGCGGAGAGCAGGGAGAGATAATAAAACTTCAGCAGGAAGAAAATATGTAGCTTAGATATTGCATTGATTTATTCTATAACCGAAACCATAGAAAATGGAAACGTCAGGAATAGATAAAGTCAAATAAATTTTGAATGAATAAAATACAAAAAGGTGTAGGGAAACGGAAAGCTGTATAATAAATTGAGATGATGTATTAATAACAGCAGTCCATTTGAATTTCGTAAAATTAAAGCAATTGATTATTGCTTGTGAGTCACGGTAAAGATTTGAAAAGGATTGTGAAGCTGAAAGTCACAATTTTAAGGTATCGCTACGGTGAACAGTTTATTGTCTCCATCACGTACCGGACCTCAAAATACAGAAATAAATATACCGCAGAGATCAGCACGATGAGACGATCAAAACGGTATACAGATATTAGTGGTACGATCATCCGATCAAAAGTCGATAATCGGTACCAAAAATGCTGCTATTCTGCCAGAATTAAGATAAACGGAGTAGTAGAAGTCCAAATTTGGAAAAACGAAAGATGACATCTGACTCAGAAGAAGATTTAGAAATTTACTGTATAAAATATTCAAGTTTGGAAAACATTTTATTTTCATCAAAATTTAACTGACTTAAATTGAAATAGAATTTCACAAGAAAATAAACTTTAATATTATCAGATGAAAATTTACCAGTTGCTATATTTAAATAGACGTAATCCAAATAATAAATTTTTAATTTCAAATTTTATTGTTTAAAATTTACAAATTTCCAGTTAAATATACTTTTAAAACCATTAAATTTTACGGGTCGTTACATAAATATTGTTGTTAATTGTATTTATTCAGTTTTGCTGTTTTCTGGTTATCCATTTGATAATTAGATTTTTGTTGAAAATTTGTGAATTTCTTTTATGAAATTAAAAGATTTCTTTGGCGTTCGTATTCTTGACCTTAATTTTTCTAGCTTAACCAGTTTATGTTAGAAAAAAATAATTGTTATGGACAACTTTAATTATGAAAATTGTGGGGACGCAATTTTTATAAGGAGGGGAGTCTGTAACGACCCAGGGTTTGCTTGGCTTGGTAAAAGAAAAGAAGGTCGGCCTCGTTCGTTCCTCTTTTCAATAATTAGGGCTTTGCTTTGTAAAAAGAATGTCGGCCTCGTTCATTCCTCTTTTCAATAATTAGGGCTTTGCAATTGGAGAAGCGCCGACTTTAATTTGTTCGATCGAATATGTGATTTCGATTCCTTTGCTCTGTCGATTGATTGTCTCTTGATACGCTTTCGGCTGCTTCTATTTGTGTCGAGCGTGTTATACTGGATGAAAAATTTGTAAGTGTTATTCCTTTATAATTTTGATTTTTCTCGACTTTGATTCGAGTTGAATGATAATTCTTTGTTGCTTGAACTCGAATGATTTCTCTGCCGATGATGTTAGATTTTTATATAGGATTCGAATTCCTATATCTCCGTTCATATAAATTTATTTGAATTCGTCAATTATTTTGTTTAGGCCATTGATCTTCGTTTGGATGTTTGAGATGATTACTGACTTGTTCCAATTTGTGTATTTTGTTTGCTTGTTTCCCCCGGTGTTGATTTTGAACTTGCGATTTCTTGATTACCACGGTTTTGATTGATTTCGTGGCCACCACGGTGTTGGTTTGAAACTGTTAATTTGAGTTCGGTGATGATTTCTATCTTCCACGATTTGCTGGCTTTGACTTGATTGACGATGTTGATTTCGTTCTTTGTTCCCTTTGACTCCGGTCAGTTGCTCACGGCTTCGATTTGAATTTTGATATTTCCTGACTTCGGCTTTGATAAAATTGAAACTCCTGTCATTTGGAAATTGCTCTGAGATATTGTTTTGTTTGCATTATTGATGTGCACTTGCTGTTGGACTTCATGTAGCTTGTCTGATCTTTGTAAAAGCTCTGTCTTTGAAACTGCTACGTAAAAATGTTCGACTTGAACTGTTTGCATATGAACTGATATGTGCTTGTGCACATATTCTATTTGTCATTGTTGCATTTCATATATATGTTTCTTGGTCGTACTGTCCACCTAAGTTCATATGCATTGATGTTGGTTTTCAATGTTTAGTTCTGCATCTGTCTGGTTCATGTAGTCTTGGTCGAGTTTGAGTTCATATGCACTTGAATATGCATATACATATGTCTGTGTTATAGTTTTTGTATTGGCCTTGAATTTCATTTTGTCTTCACTTTGAATTTCATGTGTAGTTGCAGTATCATGTTGCCAGGCTTGAGTTCTTTTCATGTAGTCTTCATTTGTTAGTGCACTTGTGTTTCATGGTTGTTGTTGCCACTCTAGTTTATGTGCATGCTGTTTTGTTCCTGAAATATTGGTTGATGCTTCTTGTCACTGTTCAAGTTTGTAGTTCGGTTCATATATTGTTCCTGTGCATATTTGTGGTGAGTTGCACTTGTGTACTTCAGTCTGATTTGTGAGCTGGTTCATTGAGCTAGCTTGAGTTGCTTTGAGTCTTGTTTCATTTCATGGTTCACCATTGTTTTATGTACTTTGGGTTCTGGTTGCATTGCATATTGAACTGGTGCATGCTTTGTACTTGTAGTCTTCACTGCAACCACATTGTCATTGTATGTTGTGTTGTATCTGAACCGATCGATATTGCATGTTGACATTGTTTCAACTCCACTGTTAGCTTGATTTTTGTTTTCGGCCTGGTCTCTATTTTCATGTGTATGACTTGAACTTTGGTCGAGGCTGGAGTTGCACTGGCTTTATACATATTGCACTTTTATAAGCTGCTGCTTTAATTTATAAGGTAATGATTGTACACACTTATATATAGTTGGTATATATATATATACATATTTATATGTATATGTATATAGCTATGTATGCGTGTGTTTTGATTCGAATTATTAGTTGATTGGGTACACACATATATATAGTTGGTATATATATATACATATTTATATGTATATGTATATAGCTATGTATGCGTGTGTTTTGTAGCGTTGATAGCCGCAATGCGCTTACTGAACTATACGCACTTAGTTGTGTGATTGGGTTTAGTTAAAATATTTGGAGTAGTGATGACGTCATATTCTGCAGTGGCGAGGCAGTGCACGTGAGCGTGTACTGCAGCCAATCAGAATTGACGCTTTATTCGATAATTTCAATTGCTTGAATTGTTTCGTGTGGCAGATTCAATATATTTTGAAATCGTACTTCGATTTGGTTTAATTGGGTTATTTTGTTGTTATCTAATTACTTATTAAATAATTAAATTATGTTGTTTCTAATTATTTATTTGATAATCAGATTTTGCTGTTAATTGCTGTTTATGTAACTCTGTTGTTTCTAATTATCTTCATCGATAATTCTTCTATTTATCTTTATTGATAATCAGATTTTTGAATTCGCTATTTGTACTATTCCGCTGTTTTCTAATTATCTTCATTGATAATCCTTCTATTTACCTTTGTTGATGATTTGGCTTTGTTGATTCGCTGTTTAAATGCTGTTACGCGTTATATTTACCGTTATCTGATTTTCTTATTAGAGGATTGGATATGTGGGATTTATTGTGATTGTCGTCTATTTGTTATTTAATTATTATTGCTTTCGTGCATTAATTACTGAGTTTGAATTAGACTGATCCGCGTATTAATTTCTTTTGAATTAATACTCGGGTCAGACCGAGTTATTACAGGCTGTTGATATCTCACTTTAGGATGCTGCTTGAGCTATGAAGTCTCTTCATATATTTTGGAGTAGCCTGTGTTATTTTATAGGATGACATGTATTCATGTATATTATTTATAATAATGTACTTGTGTATGTAACTTCCAGTGTCGTTAGTTGTAGTCGTATCACATGTATAGTAACTGACTTCAGTTATATATGAGATTTTATATTATCTGTGTTCTTATTACATATGTTGTCCTGAACTATTATGAACCATCGTAGTTTGTTTTATACTGGAATTGAATATGTCGATGGGAGTAAATAAACAAAGAGATGAAAATATATATATATATATACCACTCCTTTCGAGATAACCAATACTAGTGTAAGGCCTAACTACGGATGGCTGCTCCTATCCATCCTTATTCTTCGTAATAACAGACAGTATTTCCTTTTGATACTCTTTTCTATTGTGAGCATAGAGGTGGGGAGTTACAATTGGTATCAAAGCAGGGGTTCATTGACATAATATAGAACAGAACTTAGATAGAACATGTGTTACAACTATTTGTTGATGTTTTTATTTGTGCCTTTGAGTCAAAACCAAAGTTTTGAAAATATGATAAAAACTTTTAAATATCTTTATTTAAAAATAAAAGTGAAATTGTGTTATGATGATTTGATTAATTTGTGTTCTGTTTATCAGAGTGCGCAGCGGAAACAGTGAGACTGCCTTCGCTGAGTACAGTTGATAACCCTTTTGATTTAAAAATCAAAGTATGAAAATGAAATTAATTTCATTGTGTTGTTTAACCAATGGTTAAATAAAATAAAATAAAATTTCTAGATGGATTAGAAATAAGAGTATTTATTGGAATTGAAAATTCTTGTAAATATAATATGATTGTTTATGGGTTGTTGCTTGGTTGTATATTTAAAGAATGTTCATGTTTTGAAAATGGACATTTCTGCAATCAAGTTTAAAATTCCTAAAAAGAATTTAAAAAGTGATTTGTACTTTATTGTATCAATCGCCTGATGAGTAATTAAGAATTCTGGTCGATGCGTCTGATCAGCGTCATCGATAGGAGTTCCTAAACACTTGAGAGACAATGTGATACATATTTTGGTATGAATGTTAATTTTGTATTTATTGTTTTTAATTCATTCATGAATTTTGTTGTTTTCTAATTATCTTCAGTGATAATTCTTCTATTCATCTCTGTCGATAATTAGACTTTGCTGTTGTGAATTCTGTTGTTTTCTAATTATCTTCAGTGATAATTTTTCTATCCATCTCGGTCGATAATTAGAAATCGCTCTTTGTGATTTTTGTGTTTTCTAATTATCTAATTGATAGTTAGATTTTGCTGATATTGTGTTGATGTTGTTACTTAGATGTGTTATTTTTGTTTTCTTTGAAAATTTCGAATCCGATTTGAGGATCCGCAGCGATTGCAGTTATGTAATTTTGTTGAGATTTTTGCTGGTTTTCTTTTATGCTAATTGCATATTTGGTTAGATTTTTAATGTTTTAAATTATCTTCATCGAAGATATATTCGAGTTATTTCTTTGTTTATATTGTCATAAGATGATGTTGTTTTCTAATTATCATCAGTGATAATTCTTCTATTTATCTCTGTAGATAATTAGCTATTGCCGTTATGACTGTTTTTGCTGTTTTGATGATTTTCCACGTGATTCCATTCGTTTAAAATAAATGGTTTTCAGATTGTTTTGTGTTTTCAAAGGAACGAGGAATCGAATTAAATGTTTTAACAAAAGTGCGGACTGTGAACCCTCACTTTTATTAATTCGATTAATTCTGGAATTGTTAATTTCACTACATCAAACAACTTTTATAAAATACCCGTTTTTGCACTTTCAGTCAACGAGAAAGAGAGTTAAACGTCGTAGCAAAAGTGCGGACTATGGACCCTCACTTTTACTTGTACGGTTAATTCCGGACTCGTTAATTGAATCATACACAGTGGAATGTAGCTAGTGGTTAGTAAACCGTTCAGTGCGAACGTGTGGTATGGGACGCACTGTTAACATTATTCGGATTACTAACCAAAAGTTAGTGACACTTATGTGGGGCTTTCGAGCTCAGGACCTTCGAGTTCTATGCGGGGTTTTCAGTCAACGAGAAAGCGACTTAAATGTATTAGAAAAAGTGCGGACTATGGACCCTCACTTTTACAAAAATGGTTAATTCCGGACTCGTTAATTGAAACCCAATCCGTGGAGTTATCTATCATTAGTAGATGGAGGTTGACATATGGTTATTATATACACGATCGTTGTCACTGATGAGATCTGCTGATTGAGAGTTAGCGACACATTTGCTGGACCTTCGGGTCATTTGTTGGGCGCCAAAATTATAGTACTCGGTGAGGCTTCGACCATTTGCTGTTGCACGTGCGATGCAGTTTAGGCTTATTGCTTAAGCTCACCATTTGCTGGGATCGATCCACTAATAGCTGTTGATATTATCTGCAGTTTAGTGCTAATTCGTTGTTTCTAATTATCTGCAGGTAATTAGATATTTGTTGATTTGAGTTCTAATTATCTTTGTTGATAATTAGATTATGCTATTTTCTATTTATCTTATCGGTAATTAGATATTTGTTGATTTGAGTTCTAATTATCTTTGTTGATAATTAGATTATGTTGTTTTCTAATTATCGTATCGGTAATTAGATATTTGTTGATATGCGTTCTAATTATCTTTGTTGATAATTAGATTATGTTGTTTTCTAATTATCGTATCGATAATTAGATATTTGTTGATTTAAGTTCTAATTATCTTTGTTGATAATTAGATTATGCTGTTTTCTAATTGTCGTATTGGTAATTTGATATTTGTTGATTTTAGTTCTAATTATCTTTGTTGATAATTAGATATTTGTTGTTTTATAATTATCGTTTTTGATAATTTGATAATTGCTGATTTGTGTTCTCATTATCTTTGTTAATAATTAGATATTTGCTAATTTTGCTGATTATGAGATTTTCTAGCCTCTGATTGATTCTAGATTATGTTGGTTATATTGAATTGATGTTTTCTAATTATCATCATTGATAATTCTTCTACTCATCTCTGTTGATAGTTAGAGTTTGCTGATTGTGAAGTTCGTGCTTTCTAATTATCTTGTTGATAATTAGGTATTTGCGGTTTTGCGATTTGTAATTTTGTGTTTTCTAATTATCTTTGTTGATAATAAGATTTTTTTGTTTTCTAATTATTGTATCGATAATTAGATATTGTTGTTTTATGATTTCTGTATTCTAATTATTTAATTGATAATTAAATATTATTGTTAATTGTATTTATTCAGTTTTGCTGTTTTCTGATTATCCATTTGATAATTAGATTTTTGTTGAAAATTTGTGAATTTCTTTTATGAAATTAAAAGATTTCTTTGGCATTCATATTCTTGACCTTAATTTTTCTAGCTTAACCAGTTTATGTTAGAAAAAAATAATTGTTATGGATGACTTTAATTATGAAAATTGCGGGGACGCAATTTTTATAAGGAGGGGAGTCTGTAACAACCCAGGGTTTGCTTGGCTTTGTAAAAAAAGAAGGTCGGCCTCGTTCGTTCCTCTTTTCAATAATTGGGGCTTTGCTTTGTAAAAAGAATGTCGGCCTCGTTCGTTCCTCTTTTCAATAATTAGGGCTTTGCAATTGGAGAAGCGCCGACTTCAATTTGATCGATTGAATATGTGATTTCGATTCCTTTGCTCTGTCGATTGATCGTCTCTTGATACGCTTTCGGCTGCTTCTATTTGTGTCGAGCGTGTTATACTGGATGAAAAATTTGTAAGTGTTATTCCTTTTTAATTTTGATTTTGTTCGACTTTGATTCGAGTTGAATGATAATTCTTTGTTGCTTGAACTCGAATGATTTCTCTACCGATGATGTTAGATTTTTATATAGGATTCGAATTCCTATATCTCCGTTCGTATAAATTTATTTGAATTCGTCAATTATTTTGTTCAGGCCATTGATCTTCGTTTGGATGTTTGAGATGATTACTGACTTGTTCCAATACGTGTATTTTGTTTGCTTGTTTTCCACGGTGTTGATTTTGAACTTGCGATTTCTTGATTACCACGGTTTTGATTGATTTCGTGGTCACCACGGTGTTGGTTTGAAACTGTTAATTTGAGTTCGGTGATGATTTCTATCTACACGATTTGCTGGCTTTGACTTGATTGACGATGTTGATTTCGTTCTTTGTTCCCTTTAACTCCGATCAGTTGCTCATGGCTTCGATTTGAATTTTGATATTTCCTGGCTTCGGCTTTGATAAAATTGAAACTCCTGTCATTTGGAAATTGCTCTGAGATATTTTTTTTGTTTGCATTATTGATGTTCACTTGCTGTTGGACTTCATGTAGCTTGTCTGATCTTTGTAAAAGCTCTGTCTTTGAAACTGCTACGTAAAAATGTTTGACTTGAACTGTTTGCATATGAACTGATATGTGCTTGTGCACATATTCTATTTGTCACTGTTGCATTTCATATATATGTTTCTTGGTCGTACTGTCCACCTGAGTTCATATGCATTGATGTTGGTTTTCAATGTTTAGTTCTGCATCTGTCTGGTTCATGTAGTCTTGGTCGAGTCTGAGTTCATATGCACTTGAATATGCATATACATATGTCTGTGTTATAGTTTTTGTATTGGCCTTGAATTTCATTTTGTCTTCACTTTGAATCTCATGTGTAGTTGCAGTATCATGTTGCCAGGCTTGAGTTCTTTTCATGCAGCCTTCATTTGTTAGTGCACTTGTATTTCATGGTTTGTTTTGCCACTCTTGTTTATGTGCATGCTATTTCATTCTTGAAATATTGGTTGATGCTTCTTGTCACTGTTCAAGTTTGTAGTTCGGTTCATATATTGTTCCTGTGCATATTTGTGGTGAGTTGCACTTGTGTACTTCAGTCTGATTTGTGATCTCGTTCATTAAGCTAGCTCGAGTTGCTTTAAGTCTTGTTTCATTTTATGGTTCACCACTGTTTTATGTACTTTGGGTTCTGGTTGCATTGCATATTAAACTGGTGCATGTTTTGTACTTGTAGTCTTTACTGCAACCACATTGTCATTGTATGTTGTGTTGTATTTGAACCGGTCGTTATTGCATGTAGACATTGTTTCAACTCCACTGTTAGCTTGATTTTTGTTTGCTGCCTGGTCTCTGTTTTCATGTGTATGACTTGAACTTTGGTCGAGGTTGGAGTTGCACTGGCTTTATACATATTGCACTTTAATAAGATGCTGCTTTAATTTATAAAGTAATGATTGTACACACTTATATATAGTTGGTATATATATATATACATATTTATATGTATATGTATATAGCTATGTATGCATGTGTTTTGATTCGAATTATTAATTGATTGGGTACACACATATATATAGTTGGTATATATATATATATACACATATATATACTATATTATTATTAGTGAGTTCACTTTCAAGCTTACACAGGCCTCCTTGAAATTTGGCAACTGAACGGTCTCCAAATGTACGTGTATTTTTATCTTCCCCTTTTCGTACGTATTTTTGTCTTCCCTCTTTTCGTTCACCAATTTCCAGCTCTACACTCCTCCTCCCAATTTCCTCCGCCTCTTCGTCCTCCTCTATTTTTTAAATTTTCGTCCGAACGGTCGCCACTTTACTTTCTCCCTCGATCTATTTTCTTCTTCCAAGAAACCCCATTTTCTAATAGTCCTTCCGGTTTCTTTCTTCCTCTTTCTAACGTCAAATATTCGCTTGCCTCGATTTGAGATATACTCTCCGAATTCAGTCGTCGTCATCTTCACTGCCCTAAATACCCATCGACTTGCGATAATATGATTTGCCGGAGTTACCCACAGTCCATCATCATCTTATGTCTCCTTGCATTCAAACACCTTCAATTTGGGACAAGCTTCTTCCTCCGCTTGAATTTAGGTAAGTATTATAAGTATTTCTGTCTGCGTGAATTTTACACTATGGATTTGTATAGTATAATGGTTTTCCCCTTCACGTACTACTGTTGGTTGTATTTTCAGTAATGGCAAATTATTTGATCGTTTCCTGACTTCATGTTATTTATGTTTTTTTTCAAAAGTATGTTTTTGCAATCGTTTGTTCACTTGATTGATTTCTAAAAATAATCATTAATTGTTTCAAAAAATTCTCCGTTGTAGATTGAATATATCATTGATTTAAATGAAAATCATTTGTTCATCGACTGTTAGAGGTTGTGCTTTTCTTCATTATATAATCATGTACATTTGTTGACCTGGAGAAAAGTGTAAATTCTCATTTCAATTATAGAAATAGACAATTTGAATTCAGTAAGTTTTGATATGATTTCAATGTTTATTCGGCTAGCAAAGTCGAAACAGATTTTATGATTTTGATCTAATAAACCTAGCTTAAGCCTGAAGGTCTGTTATGTTTATTGGTTTGTTCTACCATCCTTTCAATTCTTCTCCTTTCTACTGTAAACCATCTTCCCTGATTCTTTTAAAACAAAAAAAAATAACCATCTGAAGGTTCGATATGGTGGGTTTTCCCTAATTTTTATCTTGGTTTGTTTCCACTGATTATAAAGTAAATCACTTCATCTATTGCTGGATTAATATAAATCATTAGCCAATTTGTTTTGCTTTTTGTAACCCTCATAATTGTGCTCTTTTGTGGATCTCTAGGGAAAAATTCACCAAATTCAAAGAACCGTTTCCATTCAGGTAATAAACTTTCTTTCTACGTGTATTGTTTTTTTCTACTGTTACTCGACTTGAGTGAGATTTAACATTTACAGTATTACCAATATCATTTTTCTTTGTTTTAATTTTTTTTGGATAATTTGAACTTGGTTTAAGATTAGTCCTTTTGACCGCCTATTGTCGTCTGCCTACTTTTGAACTGTAGTTTCATGATAGAAATTTTTTTCGTTGTTGATAACTTCTAACCTAATAGTAATTTGGATTTTGATTCCATTAATATTTAATTTGAAAATTAATAAAGAATTTGGTAGCTTAATTAAAATTCGAAAAATATTGGTATTACAATATCGTTGTTTTGCATAAATGAAGTGTTAAACTCAATACTTCACAATATAAGGATGTTAAGCAAATCAGTCTTTCTATATTAAGTTAAATCAAAAATTGTTTTTGCAACAACTTAACCCTTAACAAACAAGTCCAACATGTTGAAATCAATGTTAAGCAAATCAGTCTTTCTATATTAAGTTAAATCAAAATTTTTTTTTGCATCAACTTAACCCTTAACAAACAAGTCCAACATGTTGAAATCATGATTGATGGCAGATTTCTGTAGTATTTTTGTTAATTTGCATATTTTGCTTTCATCTATTATTATGTTGTGTAAATTATAAATGGTGTAATATTGTGGAATGTTTTCTGTTTGATATGATATTCCTACCATAAACTTGATGATAAATTCTTTCATATAGAAGTACTTAATATTTTGTTGGTATCATAATTGTTGTTCAGCTATTGGTGCAGCGTATATGTTTATATTATGTTATTTTCATATTATTAAGTCTTACTTTTAATAGTTTATTTTTTATATTATTCAGGAGAGTCGACATTTATCAATTTGAGAACTCCAACTCTCAGCCTAAAATATTCAGGTGCCTCATGATCTAATGGTTAGTTTGGAAATTATGTAATATTTTTTGTAGGTATTTACATTGGAACATGTGTATTGAAATGTTATTCTTAACTTATGAGGATGTTGTGGTGTCAACTCTGTTTATTTCTCTATCTATAACTTGGCGCTAAACCATTCATCCACACTTAGAGGACTATAAAATAAAATAGGAATACTTGATCGAAATATAGATATAATTTGAAGGATGGTTTATTGCATTCTGTTTATGCTTCTGTTTATAGTATTATTGATCCATTCAATGGTCAATGAAGATACAATACTTTGATGATGTTAATAGCCCTTACTTAGAGTTCTCATGTCCATTATAGCTCTGCATCAAGGATGCACTATTGCTACCAATTAGAGATTACATCGGTTGTAACTTTAATTTATTTGCTTGGTAATTACTTACTTCGTTTCACAAGTTAAACATTTTCTAAAACTAGAAAGTTAGGCAATTGGAATGTGCATTAAAAAATGAACTCCGACGGAAATTACGCATCTCAGGTCCAAGTATAGCTTCTGGGTCTACTTATATAGTTAAAAATCATTATGGTTGCCATTGCTTATAATAAAAAGTCAGATCAGTTTCTGTTGTTTTTTTAATTCAGATTATTATGCTTATTCAGTGTGTTATACTATACTAATGACATGGTTAACCTATAGTTTCCTATGAAGTTTGCTGGAGCTGGCTCATCAATAAGTGATTCTGCTTGGCCTTATTAGCTTTCATCGTAGTGGATCTTACAAAAGAAAAAGTGAGTTATCTTTCTCTTTCATAAGATTTGGATAAAAGTATCATAGATAGTTAACTATATGGAGCTGTCGAGTAGGCAAACCTATTTATTTAGCATCCAATTTTGCAAAAATGGTTAGGCATAATCCATTTATTTAGTATATGTTCATTATGACTAATTCCAGATTCTTTACATGGATTGTTATTTTGGCTTACTCTTCTCGGTTATTGAACAAACCATGACTTTCTGAGCCAATTAGGATAATGTATTAAATATTTTAGGGTATCTATAGGAATGAAGCTTTGTATAAAATATTCTGTCTTTTTATAACATATCTTTATCAAACTTTGCATTCCATATTTAATTCGGATGTTGTAGTGCAATTATTAATTTAAAAGTTTTAAATGAGCTTTTAAGTTTTGAAAATTGAATTTAAGTTCAAAAGGCTGTTTGGTTTTTCATATTGGAGTTTTGAATAGAAAATCATATTTTTAAATTTTGTACATTAAAATTTAGTGCAGCTCATTTCTTTAAAATGCATTTTCATTTATGGTGTTGCTATATGTAAGTTATAGTGATTTTTTACTCTACCATTTTAATAATTTATTTGTACAAACATGTGTGTACTTGAACAGATACCGACAGTTCAATATATTTATAGTGGACTATCATATTTCAAACAATGAGCGTCACATGCAACACAATTTAGTAATCACATATAAATAATTAACAATTTTAAATTAAAAACAGTTAAAAATATTGCTTGGCTTTCCATTTTGGTGCGCGCTAATATCATCAATCAATTAGCACTAAAAGGAGTTTATATTCAGTACCGCTTTTTAATATATATTTTTAAACTGCATTACTCAAGAACATAAAAACAAATACCGAGTCACTAATTTCTTTCAATTCTTATATAACAACTTAATTGTAGGCACCCTGGAAACTAAACGCTAAACTAAAGCAATCTCGGATTAAAAAAAGATATCTTCAACGATTAATCAACAGAACAAGCTCCAAAAAGGTATGCAACAAACAAAAGTTAGTTTCACTGCTACATACCTTACATGAGATCATTTATCACATAGTCTTATTTTCTTATTATCTATCTAACTAAATTTGAATTAGAGATGAATTAGAGAATCAAATCACAAAAGGTATTAATAGTCCAAATCCTAATTGAACTTCGTAAATTACGTTGTGTGTTCTAACTCTAGCATATGCTGCAAAATGATACGAAACTTCTTTCATTTTATGAATATACAGTATTTAAGATCTCCAATACAAACGGGATTTTTGTTTGGTCTATTTTGGACCAATCACAATGAAGAAACACTTTTCATTTTAGAACTATTTTTGGACATTAGAGTTTCGGTTGTTACATGTAAAGTTGCAAGTATTATGACACATCTTTCATGTGAACTCCTGTTTAAAACATTAGTTCTACTAAACTGCTTTTTTGTTTGTGCAACTTGATAATTTGAATTGTCATATAAAACTACCTCTGATTTTGGTTCAAGTAAACTATGACAGTAATAATACTAATTAGAAATTGGTTTCCCCTACAACATTGAAGTATTACAGTTCTTTGATATTGCTTAAATATTGATTTGAGATGGAACATATATTGTGCTATGAGTAATAAACTATAACATGTACAATCTTATTGGTAAATCCTTTTTTCTCAATTTGTGTGTTTTATTGGTATACCAGGACAATTTCATTAGGAATTCTATGGAATTATATTAAAGTTATAATATGTATGTCTCTATCAGTTTCTTCAATAAAAATGAGTATGATCGCTTTATTTAGACTATTATGAAAATTAAAAATACAGTAATTCATAAAAATCGGTAAAGACTTCATATTTTTATACTTCAGTTTAAAGTTATGCTATTACAAGTTTCTAACTATACTTAATTATATGGTCTACATCGGTTACAATTATCTAATTCCAGTTAATTTATCTGTAATTATGAATTCCATACTAAGCAATTCTTATCATTGTGAATTACAATAGCTCTTTTCCTCAATCTAATCCCTATATGCCTCTTGGAAAAGGGGTATCAAAACATAATAGATTGTATACATAGACGAGCACTTGAAAAAGGAATCCAAGGATATGAATGAGATGGAGATTGATGCTATTGTCATGCATAAAATTGATATGGACAGTGAAAAACATGATTGATGCAGATATGGATTGGTGGCAGCTGGCAGTATATAGACAAGGGCAGATGATGAATAATTCACCTCCAAAGTTTTGGTGTCCAGATTGAATTGGATGTGCGTTGAGATCGATAATTAACGCTAGATTTGTTCTTGCCTTTACAAGTATTTATTTTTGTTTATATGTTATAGATTTTTTGGTTTACTGCCCATAATTAATTTATCCATGAATTCGTAAGTTTTCCTATGTAAAATAAAACCGGATGTATTAACTATTGCTTCTAACATTAGATTAAGAGCCTTTATCTTGATCATGGTGGGACATCAATATACATGGTGAATGCATTGGTTAAGCTATTCATTGAAAATCTATTTGATGCTCATAAGCAATACTATAAATTAGATACATTGGTATATCCACGGTCATTTGTATATATAAAATCAAATCAAGTCTTTACCTTCCAATTTAGATAGGTGTCCATATTTTGCAATTATTGATTTTGTAAAACTTAATCCACATATATCATATTTGATTGCAACATTGTTTCCACAATTATGAAATACTGAAAATTTGAATTATAAGAGTTCTCCAATTATATTTTATTGATTGCCAATAATTATATATATTTCATTTCATATCCATTTTCATTTATATTTGTACCTTTTTTCAAACTATGTGTACCCATGTAATGGGAAAAGTGTAATAAGTATGCTTGAGATTTAGTAACGTGCTCATTACAAAGATGATATCTCATATGACTTTTTGTTTATATTGGCAGGCCTTTCTCAGCCTGCATTTCAATGGTGCTTTCAACTCATCATTATCCAGTTCTTTTAAATAACTACAGTTTTTCATTGATCAATACATAAATACGGATAGAAGAGTGAAGAACCTAGAAGAAGCAAGAAAAAATGCACAACCTTATATAAGAAATATTTCTGCTGTTACACAGTTATCAGTAAATGCAATTTGGTTATAAAGCTAATGATGGTTCATGAAATGTGAGAGTCAAATGAGCATTCTGTTATTTTGTTTAAACTGACAGTACCAAGACTTTCTGACTAATGAAAGAATTCTCTTTTCGCCTCCATCATTCTTATTTTCTCTGTTATTTGATAATTGCTTTGTTTTCTCACATCCTTCTTCGTACTTACGATGTTGTTGATGAGAGGTAATAGAAATAAAGTAATAAATGAAATGCATGGATGCTCTGGTCATATTTACAGTGTTGTTAATCAAAAATGCAAGTACTACTTAGGGAAAGCAAGACTATTTTTTATTCAAAACATATATACTCCCTATTTATGTTCACAGGGTATGTATCCAAGAACAGTAGAAATGAGAATATAATAGTAATACATAAATAAGATATGCTTATATACACGAGCTTTTGACATTTTGGATCAATTTCAAAAAGCCTTTATCATTTATATAGCTCTTATAATGCATGCTTAAATTTAAAAACAGAAAAAATTATACCCAAAACTATATATTTGTGATGAAAAATCTATAATTATTGTAATGACATCTACTTTGTATGTAATAATATAATTTACAATACGTCATACACGTTTCTTAGTCTTTAACTTACTAAAGAGTGTATGAAACTTGAATATGTATTTATGCTTCTTGATTAGTATTGTCTTTCAATAAGATTTTGACATCAATTAAAAAATTGCAATACATCATTTGTCCATTTCATTAATTTTAAAAGCGTACCTTCTTATTGGATATATAACTAACATACAACCAATGTTTGCATTGATTAGTTTTATGGCACGTTGACACTTGCTTAAATCTAGGTTCTGATTTGAATGGTTAAAGCGGTAACTGTTGTTGTTACTAGGTTAATTTATCCACCTTTAGAGTTGTGACAAGTTATTATTTCAATTTGTTAAGTACCATTAAAATTGTGTGTGCTCCTTGGGAAATTTTAATTGACCATCCATATATGCCCCCAAATGCAATCAAGTTTTAGTCTTGAATGAAAAATAGTTTTCTTAATTTTGAGACTATGGACTTGCACACATCTTTGCATAGGCTGATGAGAAAATCACTATATTTTATTATTGAAGCATTTTTTTCTTATACTAAAATCTTTTTTTTTTCAAAAAAAATAACAGCTAATTTATCATTAGTGTTTTCACATTAGATTTCTTTTCAATACATTTATTTCTTTTTGCTTCATTCTATTTTATTTTTTAGTATATTATGTGGTGTCTATTTCATCCAACTGTAATCCAAGCATGCACAGAATGATACAAAATTTGATCATAATTGGGTTTTTATAGTAAATTTTTATGTATGTAAAGTCTAGGTAAACAACTGTAATATTTTGTTTTTCAAGTTTGATGACAAGCTTGAGTAACCTTTAGAAGTAAACATGATGATTTATTCTTTTACATGTGGATTGTAGTATCATGTTATAGTTAATCTTCCTTTAAACGGGATCAATGAATACCCTAGAATGAGTTAAAATGCACACAAATGAAAATGGTTTATAAAATCTTAACTATTTTTGCATACTTTGAACGCCACTTCATGATGATTCCAGTTCTAGATTATCCGCTCATCTACGTTATCATTTATTTGTAATCCACGCTTTCTTCTTTTACACTTTGGTAGCTTTCGCTTTAAGATATGCTATATTAATATAATTAAAGGAATGCACTATATATTAACATTCGTTTGTTTGCCACCATATTATTCTGAATTATTAATTACACTACAATTATATGCAAACATTCGAAATAACAACAGATGCCTAACAATCAATCGCTTGCAGCATGTAGATAAAAGGTTTCAAACTGCTCCACTCACATTTTTTAGACTATATATTGCAGTAATTAAATATTCAGTTTTGGATAAAAATATTTTTAGATATATTTTAATGCAAACTGTTATGACCAAAGTTTTAATCCCTAATAAAATGATAACGCACGACATACCCTGTATATGTGTTGTGGTAACGAACTAACAATTTTTTTAATGATAATACCTAGCTTACAACATCCAACAAGGGTACAATATTAATGTTCCCTTGACTATTGCATTTTTGAAATAATTTGATAAAGCATTAAATAGTTTGAGTTGTATTATGTATATTATTCAATGAAGTTTATGATATACAATCATTTTAGAAAGAAAGTACAAGAATTTGGATAACAAATTCTTGAACTTTAGCTTTATTTAACATTATATTTGATCAATGCTAGAGCAACCTAACGCACTTACCCTAGATTTTATTTAAATAGTTAATTTTTAACCCAATTTTACAACAATTGTTTTTTAAATTCTCTCTTGACATCAAATCTATACTTTCTTTGAATTACTCATCATGAAAATATGTTAAATGTAATGCACGAATTGTCTTAGAAATGTGCACACTCTCAAGTTTTTGAGTTTGTCCTATTATTGCGGAACATGTATTAACTAATCCTTTTTTATAAAAATTGAATGATCACTTGGACATATTTCAACATCTAGCTAAAATCGCCGCCTGAATAAGAAAAATATACTTGGTTTTATGATCTTTTATATTTATACGGTAACATAGCCATTTTCATATACTTTTTTCCCAGGATAGTCACATGTATATTTAACTTGCATTCTTCCAAAATTTATCTTTATATTTACTTCATGTAACATAGGGAAGTTGCATCTGATGTCAGCCAGAGTCAGAGAACATGCTGAATCTACATGAACTTTCATAAATGTCAATGAAGAATAGTTCGAAGTGAACATGTTGGTGTAACGATAATAAAAAAAGTACACCAGTTTGTGGTAGATGCAACTTAATTATGTTGTTATATCATATTATATTTCAAAGTTTACAACTGTTAATAATTTTATAACATTAAATGTATATGTACCTTGCATAATTGAGCTTATGATAGTATTGAAATGCTTGGTGCATGATGCAATCTGATTAGTTGTATGTTTTTACAAACTCAAACTACTTGGTTTATAATATATGGTTTCTATGTGATCATGCAAAGTGAAAGTACTTGGTCTATGTATACATTTTTTATGATTTGTGATACTAATTTCATACATTTTTTTAATCTATCTTTCCTACCAGTGACATGTTATTGACATATAATTCAACATTAAATAAAATCATTTTCCAAATTGTACATTTTAGTTAGTTTCCATGTCAGCATGGACATGCACACGTGAAAATTACAGTCCTAACATATACAATTTTTCATACAACCATTCAAACTAACTCAATAAAGATTGTGTACTGATTTTAATACTTATATTTGCTATTGAAATAATATTTTTAATTCCTTTATGTAAATAGTATATTTTGATTATTTTTCAAAATAATTTAAATTTTTGCAACAAATATGTTTTTGCTATACCCGTGTGCGAAGCACGGGTTCACACTAGTTTATATGTATATGTATATAGCTATGTATGCATGTGTTTTATAGCATTGATTGCCGCAACGCGCTTACTGAACTATACGCACTTAGTTGGATGATTGAGTTTAGTTTAAATATTTGGAGTAGTGATGACGTCATATTCTGCAGTGGCGAGGCAGTGCACGTGAGCGTGTACTGTAGCCAATCAGAATTGACGCTTTATTTGATAATTTCAATTGCTTGAATTGTTTCGTGTGGCTGATTCAATATATTTTGAAATCGTATTTCAATTTGGTTTAATTTGATTATTTTGTAGTTATCTAATTACCTATTAAATAATTAGATTATGCTGTTTCTAATTATTTATTTGATAATCAGATTTTGCTGTTAATTGTTGTTTATGTAACTCTGTTGTTTCTAATTATCTTCATCGATAATTCTTCTATTTATCTTTATTGATAATCAGATTTTTGAATTCGCTATTTGTACTATTCCGCTGTTTTCTAATTATCTTCATTGATAATCCTTCTATTTACCTTTGTTGATGATTTGGCTTTGCTGATTCGCTGTTTAAATGCTGTTATGCATTATATTTTCCGTTATCTGATTTTCTTATTAGAGGATTGGATATGCGGGATTTATTGTGATTGTCGTCTATTTGTTATTTAATTATTATTGCTTCCGTGCATTAATTACTGAGTTTGAATTAGACTGATCCGCGTATTAATTTCTTTTGAATTAATACTCGGGTCAGACCGAGTTATTACAGGCTGTTGATATCTCAGTTTGGGATGCTGCTTGAGCTATGAAGTCTCTTCATATCTTTTGGAGTAGCCTGTGTTATTTTATAGGATGACATGTATTCATGTATATTAATTATAATAATGTACTTGTGTATGTAACTTCCAGTGTCGACAGTTGTAGTCGTGTCACATGTATAGTAACTGACTTCAGTTATATATGAGATTTTATATTATCTGTGTTCTTATTACATATGTTGTCCTGAACTATTATGAACCATCGTAGTTTGTTTTATACTGGAATTGAATATGTCGATGGGAGTAAATAAACAAAGAGATGAAAAAAAAATATACCACTCCTTTTGAGATAACCAATACTAGTGTAAGACCTAACTACGGATGGCTGCTCCTTCCAGCCTTATTCTTCATAATAACAGACAGTATTTCCTTTTGATACTCTTTGTTATTGTGAGCATAAAGGTGGGGCGTTACAGAAAATAGCTTGAATTTTTTTTAAAAGATAACTAGTTGTAAAATAGTTATTAGTTGTAAAATAGATGTAAAATAGTTAAGTAGTTTTTAAGATAGTTGTAAAATAGTTTGATAATTTCAAAATAGTTGTAAAATAGTAATTAGTTATAAAGTAGTTGAAATGCAGTAATTAGTTTATAAAACAGTTGAAAAATTGTTAAATGGTTACAAAAATATTTATAGAATAAGTATAAGATAGTTTGGGCTTTAAAAAGAAAGATTGTATATATAAATAGCTTGGAAAAATCGGTTTATATTAAAACAAATTATTTTGAAAATAGTCCAGAGCCAAACTGTTCAACTTCCCAATCTCCATTTTCAATCAATTTCCCATTAAATTGATCCAGTCCAATTCAAGTTGAATTATCCTCAATTTCTGTCCTAAATTCAAATCAAATTCCATTTGAATTTTAAACCTATTCAACTTTAATCAAATTCCAAATTAATTCAAATCAAATCCAATTTAACTAATTAAATTTAAATCTCAACTTTAAACCGTCTCGAATTATAATTCGAGTTAAATTTTAAATATTGATTTAATCCTTTAAATCAAATCAACTTATATCCTTAAATCAACAATCTAAATCTTTAAATAATTTAATTCTGAGTCCAAATTTCAAAATTCTATTTTAAATTATCTTTACTTAACTTATTTCAAAGTTGAAATAAAAGTTCAAAGCAATTTTATCTTCAAAATTCAATTTATTACCCTATTTTATCTTCCAACTTTGAAACTGATTCTTAAACAATTTTAATTTACAAATTCAATTCTTAACATTCAAATCTTAAGTTAAAAGGGATTACATATCCTTAATTTCAAATTAAGGTTTAATTTTCATTTATCTCTATAATGGATATATTATCATAATCCATTTCTTCATTCATTCAAACAAATCCAATTCACCATTTTAACTTCCCAAGTTAAATCTCAATTTCATCTTGAAATTTCCAATTCAGGTTGTTTGTTCTAAACTTATTTAATTTCCCCAAAATTAAATTCACTTCAATTTAATCAAAACAACTTTGCCCAATTTGAATTCCCATTTCAAATTTTAAAATTCATATTACTAATCTTTAAGTTTAAAAAAACTTATTTCACTTTGGGTTTTCTCATCATATTCCGACGAAAATTCAAAACTCAACCTTAGAGTTTATTTCAAATATGCATATTTATTTCCTTTACACACCAAGTTACTTTAAACTTAAACCACCTTTGGTTTTAAATTCAAAACAAATTTCTTTAAATTTTCAAACAACTCTTGTTTGAAATAGGACCCTTTCATTCAAATACATTAAATAATATTATTTATTATTTCTTTATTACTTTGAAAAATTTTCAAATTCTGGACCCACATTTAAAACTTCACAATTTAAATCATCTTCAATTCCCATTTATAAGTCATACTTCCCTAAATGTTTTATTTCCCTAAAACATTTCATCATTTTAGGATAATAACCAAGGTTATTACAACTGGAAATCAATTTACTACTATCTTATTCTGAAAATTCTTCTCCAAATTCAAGATTTTAATTTCAGTTTGAATCCATTTCAAACTTATCTTTATTTAATTTCAATTTGGTTGTATTCCTATTACCACTTAATTTAATTCCATTAATTTAACAACCAATTACCTTAATATTTATTAGAAAGAAATATTGCTTTATATATCAAAATATATTCTTATATAAAATCATTTAAAATCTTTATATAAGAAAAATAACAAGTACGCTCTCATATATATATATATATATATATATGTATATATATATATGTACACTCAATTCATTCTAGAGTACCATTGACCCTATCCTTAATGAGTAATCCCACCAGAGCCAAGGTTCTCGCTTAACCTTCAGCTTTGATACCAAATGTGACGACCCGGAATTTTCGATCCCGAAAATTCCAGATAGTTAGGGAAAAGAAGAAAGAGATAGAAGAAGAAGAAGAAGAAACACCAAAACACAGATTCTCACATTCGCAGCGGATAAAATATAATATCAAATAATATTCTTTACACAAAGAAAGCTGTATCAGTCAATTACATTTTAATACATTAGAGTTACAACATTCACAATCACTGGACAGTACAACATATGTCCTAGATAACAATGTATCACATCGGAATACACTCTATACGTTCCTGTCATCCAGCTCGACTCCTGAGCTCTAGAACGTCCTTACCTGAAATCTGTAATACTCGGTCTGACCCGAGCATTACATCAAAGTAATAACTGGATCAGGTTGGAAACCAATGTGAGTAAACCCATATAACTTGAAATACTAAGTTATAAAACATAGTTTCAATGGTCCGGTTTACTTTAATTATTCCATTCCAACCTATTGATTTCACATATCAAATCTATAAAGAATTTTTGTTGATTGCAAATCGAAGTGGTTTCGGGTATTTACTAATACCCGACCCCGGCCTCTTCGAATTAATTCAAGTTGTTTAAGTGAAAACAATTCAATTCTTTAAACATGATGTCAGTTTACACATCATTTCATCATAGACAAAATACTTACATTATCACAGTTCAACCAAGCATTTCATATCACAGAGCATCAAACATTAATCAATTCAAGGCATTCCACATAACTTATTCATCCAAAGCAAGATTAATTGGTCTCGTAATTAATTTAAACCAATAAATTGCTTAGTCGTGCTTAATTAATATAAATTACCAACCATTTGTTATTACTTTAACTAGTTAATGAAATTAACTAATCAATCCCTTAATTAATCATAAATAAATTGACCTTAAGTTAATTACATAATTAATTTATCCTTTAATTAATTACATAAATTCATTAACCTTTAATTATTAAGTAATTACCCTTTATTTAAATCACATTAATAAATTAATTACATTAATTAATTATCCATTAAGTATTTAATTCTTTACATTGATTAATTATACTTTTAATTACTTTCATTAAGTAATTATTCCTAATTACTTCATTAAGTAATTGTCCTTAATTACTTACACTAAGAAATTATACTTTATCACTCTCATTAAGTAATTATTCTTAATTACTTTTATCAATTAACCAACCCTTTAATTAATTATCTTAATTGATAAATCCTTTAAATTAATTAATACTTTAATTAATTACATTCATGCATTATCCTCTAATTACTTTAAGTAATTATCTTTTAATCACTTTCATTAATCACCTCCCTTTTATTTGGAAACAAATTTAAAGATTTATTAACCCAATATTAAATTTATCCACATCAAACAATTTAATTTCTCAAAAATATTTGCATTTATAATCTATATATCTTGCTTTTGAACTTGGTTAATATTAATTTGGAAACTTGTTAATTTCCAAATTTTAAAAACTTTAAAACCTTAAAACTATAAACTTTAAAACTTCAAAACTTGATACATGTTTCCTTTATAATTTAAAAACTTGGTTATGATTTTATTTTTAAAAACAAAACTGCTGCATCTCATCCCGAGACAAACTCGAGTCAAACTCGAGCCAATTTCAGTTTTTCCCGAGACAACCACCTTGTTTTTTCTTTAAACTTTGTTTTAAATTTTAATCTGTTTAAACGCAAAACACTCACGCGACACACACGAAGACAACCCCGAGACAACCTTTCATTTCCCCGAGATCGATCCCGAGGCTCTCCCTTCTTCTCCAATACAAACACTGATGCACAGGAATCACCTCGTGTACATGCACCGATCGATGATGAAACTCCGGCCTCCAAGAACATTGCCAACAAGTTGCCTACAATCTCCCCAAGCCATTAGACCAACCAGTTTCCCCGATCACGCCGTTGATCAAAATCGAGCAATTCGATCACCCACCTGAAACCCAACCTCGATCACAAATTCACCTCGCATCACCATCACCGATCGACTAAACTCACGCCACCACGTCCAAATCTTCGCCACACCACGACACATCGATTCCACCCATACCGGTCACCTCCGGTTCAACCTAAACGATGAAAATGCTTTGAAAACTTGGACGACCAATGTAACAACCCGCATATTTATCGATTTTATATTTAAATATAGAATCGTTAATCGGATTGATGTTCGAAAAGCTACTTTTTGCAAACAGTCGAATTGGGACTCGAGACCACTTCCATTGAGTCCAAAATGGTGTTTGCGACTTTTTTTGAGTATAAACTTTGATATGTTTGGAGCTAGCTAAAAATTTGACCATTTCACTTTGGACTTTGGGTTTGGTTCAGCCCATTTGCCTAAACCATTAACTCAAGCTCCACTCCCTCTCCTCTTCATTACTTCACTTTCATTTCCTAACACTTAAACTTCATCAAAAAT
This sequence comes from Allium fistulosum, assembly GCA_030737815.1. Taxonomy (NCBI): domain Eukaryota; kingdom Viridiplantae; phylum Streptophyta; class Magnoliopsida; order Asparagales; family Amaryllidaceae; genus Allium; species Allium fistulosum. The sequence continues at coordinate 1,181,229,446 of CM060904.1, read as the reverse complement.
GGAGAGTGGAATGGAAAATTAAAACTCCATGCCCTAATCATCTTTGCAAATCCAAGTTCTAGCTCCAAATTCAAAGAAGAAGCTTTGGTAAGCCTTCTCTTCTTCTTCTCCAACTCATTCTCTTATCAATTTCAGAAATTCCTAAACCTAACTTAGGAAATGTTTCTCTTCTAAGCTTAGATTCAAGCTTGTTGGGTTGGAATTGAAGAGTGATTGTTCTTGCCATTGCTCTATAGCTTCTTCTTCATTTGTTTTGGGTTTAAAGGTGAGATTTTCATCTCACATCTATGTCTATACTATCTTTGATTGTTGGGTATGAATTCCTAACACTTCTTCATGTGCATTTGCCATTGATTTGGATTGGTTTTGTGAATATTCCAATTTTTGGTTTTTGAAGTCAAATTTGTGTGAAAATCCTTTTATGGATGTTTGATCATGTTTTTGGTCATGCATCAAAGAGCTTATAGGGCCGGGTCGTCTATTGGCATAAACCATTAGCGTCCATTGCTTGTCCGGGTGCATTTGCAAAGAGATTGCATCTTCATTTTTAGGCTGAAAATACAGGAAATCCCAGTTCAGTCGACTGAAATCTCTGTTCAGTCGACTGAACCTGGAACCCGAATGTTCCCAGGCATGATTCAGTCGACTGAAATCTCTGTTCAGTCGACTGAACCTGGAAACAAAAATTTTCCAGGCATGATTCAGTCGACTGAAATCTCTGTTCAGTCAACTGAATTTGCTGTTTCAGCCCACTTTGCCTTTTGGGATTGAATTTCCAATTTGAATCGATTCAGGATGATCCTATTTGTTGTTATCATTTATTATGACTTTGATGACTCCTTTTTCGTGATTTTTGAATATCCATTTCGATGGATTCTTTATCGGTTTAATTGGATTTGATTCACGTCTTCGAATGTGAATTTTGATGATTGATTGTTTCTACAATCGTTTTTGGTGATTTGTCACTTTAAAATTATAAAGGTTTTCTATACTAGTAGTAAATATTCGAACTCTTTTGCAAAGACGATTTCAACTCTATTTTTAAATATAAAGCTTGTTTTCAAAACCGTTTTCCAATCTATTAGTATATACAAACCTTTACCTCACTCGTATGAGAAATCTAATTAAACGACTTAGTAAAACAAGTGGTATGAAACGCTTGCGTTTACTTCGTCGGTTAATTCTTGGACTTGTTCGATTGAAACTCTTGTGACAATTTTCGAGTGGAGATTTAAAATTTGTTCGTAAATATTTAAGTTAAGCTAGTGGTTATGGGACATGAAGCTAAACTCATATATTTACTAGCTTAGTGTAATTGACACTTCTTGATGATCGATGATGATCATTTTATGGTTTAGACTAGCAATGCGTGATGTCTCTTTGTTTTGGTTCAACGGACGTTTCGCTGTACGACGTCGTTGTTCCGAATTATTTGTGCTTCTGGTTCATCGGACGTTTCGTTGTACTACATCGTTGTTCCATATTATTGGATTTTTGGTTCATCTGGCGTTTCGCTGTACTACGTCGTTGTTCCATATTATTGGATTTTTGGTTCATTGGGCGTTTTGCTGTACTACGTCGTTGTTCCATGTTATTGGATTTTTGGTTCATCGGGCGTTTCGTTGTACGACGTCGTTGTTCCGGTTTATTGTGTTTTTGTTCCTCGGGCGTTTCGCTGTACGACGTCGTTGTTCCGGTTTATTGTGTTTTGGTTCATCGGATGTTACGTTGTACGACGTCGTTGATCCGGTTTACTGTGTTTTGGTTCGTCGGACGTTACGTTGTACGACGTCGTTGATCCGGTTTATTGTGTTTTGGTTCATCGGACCTTACGCTGTACGACGTCGTTGTTCCAATTTACTGTGATTTTGGAGCACCGGACGTTTCGCTGTACGACGTCGTTGCTTCAAATTATTTGATTTCTGGATTTCTAATGGTTGATTTCTGGAATTTATGCTTCACCAACTTTTACAAATTGGCATTGAAATGTATGTCGTTATTTGTGGCTTGGTGAATTAAATTAAGAATATGACATTCTTTTTAATCTTTGAGAAGATTCTTGTGATATTGATTAATCTCTGGATTGATTTTCGATTAGATACTTATCACAGTATGGCTTTATGGTTATCATACGTTTTTGCCATATCTCTTATTCTATATCACTTTATCTGATATTTATAGCTAGACTGATCCGTTTATTATTTTCTTCTTAAATAATACTCGGGTCAGACTGAGATTTTACAGGTGCTTCCTCATGACTTCTTATCTGGGACTATCATCTGACTTTTGGCTAACTACTTTAGCATTGTAGTTTTTGGTTGTATACATTTGAGATTTAGACTCCTTGATGTATACATATTCTTTCGTCTAGCACTTGTATATATTCTTTTGTGATATTGTGGATCTTGTTAGACCACTACTCTGCTGTACACTTTCATGTGTTATATTCATATCTATTTCCTCCTTTGTGATATGAATTGTCTGTGACTGATTTGTGTTACGTTTATTTCTATATTTGTTTCCGAAGTATATATACATAGCCACCGTGTAGTAGCTTTGAGTTTGTATCGGTATGTCGGATTTCCTCTTGAGATGAAAAGTTATATTTTTATCTGGCATATCGGTACTCGCACAAAGCAATTACACAGATGGTCGCTCCTCAACAGCCTTATTCTTCGTGCTAGTCGACGGCATTAGCCCGTAGTGTCCTTGGCTAGCACGAGTACAGAGGTAGGGCATCACAGCGTGGTATCAGAGCCAAACTTCGGAACAATGTAGAATAATTTAGCAAGGATCATGTCCTAAGTGTTTCTTTGGAGTCGTGCTTTAGGAATTTATTCGAGTCAATTGGACCCGTTCTATCCTATTTTCTTTTATGATTCCTTGTTTTATCAATCATGATTGTTTGATATTCTAGCCAAACTTCTTGATGATCGATGATGATCATTTTATGGTTTAGACTAGCAATGCGCGATGTCTCTTTGTTTTGGTTCATTGGACGTTTCGCTGTACGACGTCGATGTTCCGAATTATTTGTGCTTCTGGTTCATCGGACGTTTCGTTGTACTACGTCGTTGTTCCATATTATTGGATTTTTGGTTCATCTGGCGTTTCGCTGTACTACGTCGTTGTTCCATACTATTGGATTTTTGGTTCATCGGGCATTTCGCTATACTACGTAGTTGTTCCATGTTATTGGATTTTTGGTTCATCGAGCGTTTCGTTGTACGACGTCGTTGTTCCGGTTTATTGTGTTTTGGTTCATCGGGCGTTTTGCTGTACGACGTCGTTGTTCCGGTTTATTGTGTTTTGGTTCATCGGACGTTACGTTGTACGACGTCGTTGATCCGGTTTATTGTGTTTTGGTTCATCGGACGTTATGCTGTACGACGTCGTTGTTTCGATTTATTGTGATTCTAGAGCACCGGACGTTTCGCTGTACGACGTCATTGCTTCTAATTATTTGATTTCTGGATTTCTAATGGTTGATTTCTGGAATTTATGCTTCACCCACTTTTACAAATTGGCATTGAAATGTATGTCGTTATTTGTGGCTTGGTGAATTAAATTAAGAATATGACATTCTTTTTAATCTTTGAGAAGATTCCTGTGATATTGATTAATCTCTGGATTGATTTTCGATTAGATACTTATCACAATATGGCTTTATGGTTATCATACATTTTTGCCATATCTCTTATTCTATATCACTTTATCTAATATTTATAGCTAGACTGATCCGTTTATTATTTTCTTCTTAAATAATACTCGGGTCAGACTGAGATTTTACAGTTGCTTCCTCATGACTTCTTATCTGGGACTATCATCTGACTTTTGGCTAACTACTTTAGAATTGTAGTTTTTGGTTGTATACATTTGAGATTTAGACTCCTTGATGTATACATATTCTTTCGTCTAGCACTTGTATATATTCTTTTGTGATATTGTGGATCTTGTTAGACCACTACTATGATGTACACTTTCATTTGTTATATTCATATCTATTTCCGCCTTTGTGATATGAATTGTCTGTGACTGATTTGTGTTAAGTTTATTTCTATATTTGTTTCCGAAGTATATATACATAGCCACCGTGTAGTAGCTTTGAGTTTGTATCGGTAGTCGGATTTCCTCTTGAGATGAAAAGTTATATTTTTATCTGGCATATCGGTACTCGCACAAAGCAATTACACAGATGGTCGCTCCTCAACAGCCTTATTCTTCGTGCTAGTCGACGGCATTAGCCCATAGTGTCCTTGGCTAGCACGAGTATAGAGGTAGGGCATCACAGCGTGGTATCAGAACCAAACTTCGGAACAATGTAGAATAATTTAGCAAGGATCATGTCCTAAGTGTTTCTTTGGAGTCGTGCTTTAGGAATTTATTCGAGTCAATTGGACCCGTTCTATCCTATTTTCTTTTATGATTCCTTGTTTTATCAATCATGATTGTTAGATATTCATTTTGAGAATAACCTTTTTCCTCTTCTTTCTTTCTTTCTTAGAGAAGAGAAATGGTTAGACCTGGCCGCCCCAGCGCCGGTCAATCTAGTGCTACTCCTCAGGAGGGAGTATTTATGTCTGCCCAGCAGCTTCTAGATCTTGTTAAGAATGCTCAAGCTATCGGACCCATTCCAGAGCCTATTCATCCTAGATCCGGTTTTGCACGCTTGTGTAGAGATTATACCGATTTGGGTGGAAGGCCATTCCGGGGATCCGAGAGTGTCATTGAAATCCAAGCTTGGCTTAGATCATGCGACCGCATCTATTCTCGCATGAATCTTGTTGATCTCCACCGAGTCCAAGTGTCTTCTAGCATGCTCCAAGAAAGAGCATTGGATTGGTATGAGCTTCTTATTTCTGAAATCGTTGAAGCGGATCTCACTTGGGAGCAATTCTGGGAAAGATTCGAATTGAAATTTGTGCCGGAGGCTGAAAAAGTAACTTTGGCCCGGTGTTTTATCGACCTTGTTCAAGGTGAATCTTCTGTGACGGACTACGTCGCATCTTTTGAATCTCTCTCTAAATATGGGGTCGAATATATTAATACCCCATTGAAGAAAAATCAGAGATTTGTTTATGGCTTGAATAAGAATCTTAAAAAGCCTTTACTTCTGAAACTGGAAGTTTCCTTCGATCAACTTGTAGATATCGCTCTTCGACTTGAACAGGCCGATAGAGAAAGTGATGTTGAAGTTATGCATGTCAAACAAAACTTCAATAATAACATGAAGAGGCCTATCAAATTCAAAGGCCCCACTCCCAACAAGAAAGGGAAGCAACAAACTCCGGTAGCAAAGGCTCCTACCTCTAGTCGTGGACAATGCTACAATTGTGGTTCTACCGACCACTATGCAAATGTGTGTCTGAAACCCCTTTTTTGTCGTTATTGCAAAGGTTCGGGTCATCTTATATCTACATGCTCCGTACTTCAAAGTCGGAGAAAGGGAGAGCCGAATGTTGTACAAGCTCCTAGCAACCCTTCTCTTGGTCAAGGTATTTTTAATTCAATCCTTGATGACATTTGTTTTGTGATCTTCCTATTCGAGTTCTTTTTGATATGGGTTCATCTTATTATTTTTATATCAAAAGAACTTGTGATTCTTTTTCTTTAAACATTTCTGGGCTTGATGACTTCTTTGAGGATTGCGAATCCGGATTGGTGGATCCGCAACACTCAATTTGTTTTTTTATTGATGTCGAAATTATTCTATGTGATTTTTCTTTCCGAGCCGATTTTTACTTATGCTTCGGAATTGACTTTTGTAAGGATTGGCTTAATTATTATGAGCCATATCCTTTGTCCCGTGTGGACTATTCATCTTCGACATTTTCAATCTGTTAAGCAGATTTCTGTTTTTCCTTTGTGATTTTGATTCCAATTTGATGGCATCATTTTATTCTTTAAGCTCACATGATGAGGAAAGTGTTATTTCTCTCATTCATGTAGTTTGAGAATTTTCCGGTATTTTTGAGTTTGTCTTAGGATTATCACCTAAGCAATCTTTTGAGCATTTTTAAGGCCTTTTTAGCTCGACCTTGCCTCCGATTTTTATTTGCTACGAGTTGCGGGAGTTAGCATTCCATTTACCGCATTCCGCACTCATTATCAAACTTATGAATGACTTATTATGTCATTCAGTTTGTCCAGCTTATTTCATCCATTTTATAAATTGAGTATTCTATGAATATTTCGATGAGACCATTCTTGTATTTATTGATTTTGGATGAAAACAACAATTTAAAATTTTGCAAATCTTTTTCATAAGATTTATTTATAAGTACAATTTGATTTTGCTCTTAAACGAGCAAAGAATATTCTTAAAGGTTTTTAAGAAACATGTTTATCATATAGAAGATGATTTTGTGATTGTATTGGCCATTGAGTGCTTTAAGAATTCTTGTCGATGCGCTTGATCAACGTTATCGATAAGAATCTCCTAAACGCTTTGATGAGACAGTCAGACACAATATATTGACTTGTAAAAATGTAAATTTTTCTAGAAAGATTATTACATAAAGATAAATGTAATTTTGAAAGTTTTAGCTTTTCGGGAAAGAAGATTATTTAAAAGAAATTCTTTCTTTTCGATACTCTTATTCTTATGATTCCCGAAGGGAACCAAGACTTTATCTTTTGTATAAATGCTAATCATATTGGTTTGGATGTCGTTCTCTTGCAAAAGAGAACGTGCTATCACTTGTGCTTCTAAATAATTTAAGCCGATCGTGACTAGATATGCCACTCATGATCTAGTGCTCGTGGCTATTGTTTTCGCTGTTAGTGTTTGGCATCATTATTTTTTTTGGGAGAAATTTGTCCTCTACCCCGATCATAAATCTTTGGAATATTTATTTTCTCATAAGTAACTTAATATTGGCTTGAGTTTCTTGCATCTTATGATCTTGATATTCTTTATACTCCCGAAAGGGGAAATCGTGTTGCCAATACCCTTGTCGTAAGCAACAAGTAGTTGTTTCTTTGATGATGTCCGAATGGAATGATCTTTTTACCAAGTTCGTCGGACGTTTCGATGTACTTCGTTTTATTGAGCTTCATCTCATTTCTTTTATGGACTCGCGTCCGATGTTCTTTTATATTGTTCGGTTCATTGGACGTACCGTTTTTGTACTACGTCGATGTTCCAAATTATTTGAGCTTTGGTTCATCTAGTGTACAGTTATTGTACTACGCTGTTGCACCGGCTCAATTTTTCTGTTATTCATGACGTTTTCCACGTCTCTTATTTATGGAAATGCCTTAGGGATTCCACTTTTATTCTTGAGTCTGGTGTTATTGGGAGAATTGAAGTTTCACCAGATTTGACTTATGAGCAACATCCTATTCGCATCATTGCTTCGGAGGTTGAGCGCCTTCGAAATAAAGATGTTCTTCTTGTGAGAGTTCAATGGTTCTCGAATCATATGGATTTCTCTTGGGAATCCAGAGAATTCATCGAGCAAACACGTTCGGACTTACTCTTTCGTGCTCTTTATGGTGAACTTCTTATTTCAAACTTTCTTTTGTGATGATATGCTTTTATGGTTGTTACTTTTTAGTTATTTCTTAAGATTGAGAGGATGCAATTTCTTTAAGGAGGGGAGTCTGTAACAACCCGCATATTTATCGATTTTATATTTAAATATTTTATTTAAATATAGAATCGTTAATCGAATTGATGTCCGAAAAGCTACTTTTTGCAAACAGTCGAATTGGGACTCAAGACCACTTCCATTGAGTCCAAAATGGTGTTTGCGACTTTTTTGGGTATAAACTTTGATATGTTTGGAGCTAGCTAAAAATTTGACCATTTCACTTTGGACTTTGGGTTTGGTTCAGCCCATTTGCCTAAACCATTAACTCAAGCTCCACTCCCTCTCCTCTTCATTACTTCACTTTCATTTCCTAACACTTAAGCTTCATCAAAAATGGAGAGTGGAATGGGAAATTAAAACTCCCTGCCCTAATCATCTTTGCAAATCCAAGTTCTAGCTCCAAATTCAAAGAAGAAGCTTTGGTAGGCCTTCTCTTCTTCTTCTCCAACTCATTCTCTAATCAATTTCAGAAATTCCTCAACCTAACTTAGGAAATGTTTCTCTTCTAAGCTTAGATTCAAGCTTGTTGGGTTGGAATTGAAGAGTGATTGTTCTTGCCATTGCTCTATAGCTTCTTCTTCATTTGTTTTGGGTTTAAAGGTGAGATTTTCATCTCACATCTATGTCTATACTATCTTTGATTGTTGGGTATGAATTCCTAACACTTCTTCATGTGCATTTTCCCTTGAGTTGGATTGGTTTTGTGAATATTCCAATTTTTGGTTTTTGAAGTCAAATTTGTGTGAAAATCCTTTTATGGATGTTTGATCATGTTATTGGTGATGCATCAAAGAGCTTATAGGGCCGGGTCGTCTATTGGCATAAACCCTTAGCGCCCATTGCTTGTCCGGTTGCATTTGCAAAGAGATTGCATCTTCATTTTTAGGCTGAAAATACTAGAAATCCCAGTTCAGTCGATTGAAATCTCTGTTCAGTCGACTGAACCTGGAACCCGAATGTTTCCAGGCATGATTTAGTCGACTGAAATCTCTGTTCAGTCGACTGAACCTGGAAACAGAAAGTTTCCAGGCATGATTCATTCGATTGAAATCTCTGTTCAGTCGACTGAACCTGGAAACTGAAAGTTTCCAGGCATGATTTAGTCAACTGAAATCTATGTTCAGTCAGCTGAATTTGCTGTTTCAGCCCACTTTGCCTTTTGGGATTGAATTTCCAATTTGAATCGATTCGGGATGATCCTATTTGTTGTTATCAATTATTATGACTTTGATGACTCCTTTTTCGGGATTTTTGAATATCCATTTCGATGGATTCTTTATCGGTTTAATTGGATTTGATTCACGTCTTCGAATGTGAATTTTGATGATTGATTGTTTCTACAATCATTTTTTGTGATTTGTCACTTTAAAATTATAAAGGTTTTCTATACTAGTAGTAAATATTCGAACTCTTTTGCAAAGACGATTTCAACTCTATTTTTAAATATAAAGCTTGTTTTCAAAACCGTTTTCCAATCTATTGGTATATACAAACCTTTACCTCCCTCGTATGAGAAATCTAATTAAACGGCTTAGTAAAACAAGTGGTATGAAACACTTGCGTTTACTTCGTCGGTTAATTCTTGGACTTGTTCGATTGAAACTCTTGTGACAATTTTCGAGTGGAGATTTACAATTTGTTCGTAAATATTTAAGTTAAGCTAGTGGTTATGGGACATGAAGCTAAACTCATATATTTACTAGCTTAGTGTAATTGACACTTCTTGATGATCGATGATGATCATTTTATGGTTTAGACTAGCAATGCGTGATGTCTCTTTGTTTTGGTTCAACGGACGTTTCGCTGTACGACGTCGATGTTCCGAATTATTTGTGCTTCTGGTTCATCGGACGTTTCGTTGTACTACATCGTTGTTCCATATTATTGGATTTTTGGTTCATCTGGCGTTTCGCTGTACTACGTCGTTGTTCCATACTATTGGATTTTTGGTTCATCGGGCGTTTTGCTGTACTACGTCGTTGTTCCATGTTATTGGATTTTTGGTTCATCGGGCGTTTCGTTGTACGACGTCGTTGTTCCGGTTTATTGTGTTTTTGTTCCTCGGGCGTTTCGCTGTACGACGTCGTTGTTCCGGTTTATTGTGTTTTGGTTCATCGGACGTTACGTTGTACGACGTCGTTGATCCGGTTTATTGTGTTTTGGTTCATCGGACGTTACGCTGTACGACGTCGTTGTTTCGATTTATTATGATTCTAGAGCACCGGACGTTTCGCTGTACGACGTCATTGCTTCTAATTATTTGATTTCTGGATTTCTATTGGTTGATTTCTGGAATTTATGCTTCACCCACTTTTACAAATTGGCATTGAAATGTATGTCGTTATTTGTGGCTTGGTGAATTAAATTAAGAATATGACATTCTTTTTAATCTTTGAGAAGATTCCTGTGATATTGATTAATCTCTGGATTGATTTTCGATTAGATACTTATCACAATATGGCTTTATGGTTATCATACATTTTTGCCATATCTCTTATTCTATATCACTTTATCTAATATTTATAGCTAGACTGATCCGTTTATTATTTTCTTCTTAAATAATACTCGGGTCAGACTGAGATTTTACAGTTGCTTCCTCATGACTTCTTATCTGGGACTATCATCTGACTTTTGGCTAACTACTTTAGAATTGTAGTTTTTGGTTGTATACATTTGAGATTTAGACTCCTTGATGTATACATATTCTTTCGTCTAGCACTTGTATATATTCTTTTGTGATATTGTGGATCTTGTTAGACCACTACTCTGATGTACACTTTCATGTGTTATATTCATATCTATTTCCGCCTTTGTGATATGAATTGTCTGTGACTGATTTGTGTTAAGTTTATTTCTATATTTGTTTCCGAAGTATATATACGTAGCCACCGTGTAGTAGCTTTGAGTTTGTATCGGTAGTCGGATTTCCTCTTGAGATGAAAAGTTATATTTTTATCTGGCATATCGGTACTCGCACAAAGCAATTACACAGATGGTCGCTCCTCAACAGCCTTATTCTTCGTGCTAGTCGACGGCATTACCCCGTAGTGTCCTTGGCTAGCGCGATTATAGAGGTGGGGCGTCATAACCAAACTGTAATATCCCGGAAATTTTAACAATATCAATTTAATAATCTGTTAAATAATTAAATTGATATTGATGATCTTTGATAATAAAATTTGAATTTAATTTAATAATCTAATTAAATAAGTATCAAATATGTTATTTTCAAATAATAAGTATAATGTATTATTTTTATAAATATGAATTGGTTTTAAAGACTATGGAATTGTTATTTTAAATTGATAAGTAGTTGTATATGAATATATATATAACTTAATTTTTAAATTGAATCTTAGGATTTAATTTGATTTGATAATAAAATTTGAATTTAATTTAATAATCTAATTAAATAAGTATCTAATATGTTATTTTCAAATAATAAGTATAATGTATTATTTTTATAAATATGAATTGATTTTAAAGACTATGGAATTGTTATTTTAAATTGATAAGTAGTTGTATATGAATATATATATAACTTAATTTTTAAATTGAATATTAGGATTTAATTTGATTTGAATTTAATTTAAGTTTTGAAATTCAAAAGAATAGATATTTAAATTGTTTTGGAATTTTAGAATATTTGTATAAACTTTTATTTATAAAATATAAATTAGTTTTGTTCTTTTAAAAGTTATATATATAGATAAGTATTTTAATAAATAAGAAAAGGTTTTTATATACTTTTAAAATAAATAAAAAAATATGTATTAATTACTTAAAAGACAAGTGTAATAAAATTAAGACACCTAAATAACATGTGTTAAGTAATGAATTAACAATGTGACAAGTGTCTTTTTATTTTCTTTTTCTTTTATTTTTATAAATCATAAATATACATGTATATAAACATTTTATCTCTTTACTTCATTTTCTTTCTAATCTTCATTTTCAAAACAAGAAAAACTCAGTCTTTCCTCTAATTAAAATCTGAAACAAATCAGAGAATCCTCAATCCAAAAACAAAAGCCTGCAAATCTTCTTCAACAAGAGAAATCAATAATCTTTCTCTAATCTAAAATCAAAAACCTGATTTTCAAATTCCTCAAACCAGAGATTATTAACATCAAATCTCTGTAAACCATTTTCCCAAATCTAAATCAAGAATCAGCCTGCATGTTCTTTAGTCTGGAAGAAATTCTGGAATCATTTTAAAGCAGTCTGCATTCATTTTCAATCTGGAATCATCTCAAGTCTGTTTGCCTTCATTTCTTCAACCTGGAGCAAGCATGCATGTAGATTTAAAGCAATTTAAAATCTAGCAGTTCAAGTTTTAAATCAAATAAGCAAAAAGCAAAAGCATTCAAGCTCTCAGTTTCAAGTTTTAAGTTCAAAAGCTTTTCAAATTAAAGCTGGAAGCTCTGATACCAAATGTGACGGCCCGGCTTTCCACTCCCGGAAAATCGCATCGACAGTAAGTAAGAAAGGGGTAGAAAATAGAAAAGAAGAGAAGAGAGAAAGAAACAACAACAACGATCTCACAGCGGAACGAATAAATTATATTAATAACATAAACTATTACATAGTATACAACAATTTACAGAGTTACACAGCATATACTAGACAGTTATAAACATCTGTCTAGACATTACAACTCAAATACAAGACAAGACACTATCACAGATATCAACACAGCGGAATACTATATCTACGAACGCCGAAGCCTCCTGTTCCATTGCTCCTCCAGAATATTCGTCAAAGCTAAACCTGAATCCCTTGGCTACTCGTAAAAATTTGAGTACCCAAGTTGTTTATTTCTGTTTTATAAACTCTTGGGTACTCAAATTTTTACGAGTAGCCAAGGGATTCAGGTTTAGCTTTGACGAATATTCTGGAGGAGCAATGGAACAGGAGGCTTCGGCGTTCGTAGATATAGTATTCCGCTGTGTTGATATCTGTGATAGTGTCTTGTCTTGTATTTGAGTTGTAATGTCTAGACAGATGTTTATAACTGTCTAGTATATGCTGTGTAACTCTGTAAATTGTTGTATACTATGTAATAGTTTATGTTATTAATATAATTTATTCGTTCCGCTGTGAGATCGTTGTTGTTGTTTCTTTCTCTCTTCTCTTCTTTTCTATTTTCTACCCCTTTCTTTCTTACTGTCGATGCGATTTTCCGGGAGTGGAAAGCCGGGCCGTCACATTTTACCAAATGTGACTATCTTTAATTAATTAACTAATTAATTAAATTAAATTAATCACATTCATTTCATAAATCATAACCGAGTAATTCATCCATAATTACCCTTTAAACAAATTAATTAATCCTTGATTAATTATTCTTTAACTATTAATTAATAAACCTTAATTATTAATCAATATCCTTTAATACAAAGTAATCAATCCTTAATTACTTTTATAATTAATTACTTAAACTTAATTAACTAATTAATTACTTCTTAATTATTAATTAATAAAACTTAATTATTAATTAACAACCTTAATTACCAATTTAATTAATCCATAATTATCTATTAATCAATCTTTAATGATAATTAACTAACCTTAATAACAGTTAATTAATCCTTAATTAACTTTAATTATAAATTAATAATTTCTTAATTATTAATTAAGAAAACTTAATTATTACTTAACAAAACTTATTAAGTACTTCTTAATTACCATTTTAATTAATCCTTAATCATTTAATTAATCCTTACCAATAATTAATTAAATAAGTGGTGTGTTCTGATTTAAAGGTAAATCGTAACCTCAAGCCTCATAAACCGGGAATGGCTAAAACAGGGGAGGTGCAGCAAGGCTTCGTGGGTAGCACCCACTGAGAGTAAGGTCATCCCTGTCTAGAGAGTTCCTTCTTTTATTTCGGCTTAGTGGTGCAGTTGGCGACGGCCATCTGTGGGGTGATTTTATTCGGAATTATCCAGTAAGGGATGGTTCCGGCTTTGTGTTGCAGGGGATTGGGAGTGATCCTCGGTACGGTGATCTAGGCCACGTACTGTGACGGGCAGTACCCCAGTAGCCCTGCCATTGTATGGAAACCCATTCTTCCTACGTGCCCTTACGGTTTTGATTGTATAACCCACTTTGTGGCTAGTATGCTGGAATTTAATAATGTAACAATTTCAGCTATTTCATATTTATTTGAAAACCCTAGACCCTATTATAATATAACCAGATTTCCTATCAAATGATTTGGTTAGCATAAGATAAAAACGTACCCGTGTTTATGTGTGGGAAGTCTTATGTGATACCCTTGTTTCCAAATGATTTTCAAGAAAAGTGTAACAACCCGAGTTTTTCTAACACGAAAAACCGGACCATTTGGGTAAAAAGAAGAGGTAGAAGAAGAAAATAAAAGAAAAACAACATCAGAATCTAACCATCGCAGTGGAATAAAATATAATATATCAACAGATCTTTACACAAATCAAAATTTTATCTGTTTATACAATACATCAGAATACATCATCAGAGTACATCAACATCCATAACATACAACTAAATACACAGCGGAAAAATAATAACAAGTACAGGAGTACGCATCGACATCCAGCTCGTCTCCTGAGCTCCACAGCATCATATCCTGAACCTGTTTATCTCGGTCTGACCCGAGCATCATATAAAACAATACCCGAGTCAGTCTGGAAAACCAGCGTGAGAAAATCACACTCAATTGATTATTAAAGTTTCAAAAATCCTTTAAAAATAAAAAGCATCTCGTAAGACCACGCCACAAATAAACATGTCGGGTTTTTACCTTACGATAGCTAAAACACTTTTTATAAAATCCTCTGATATTATAATAGTGTCTATTCACAAATACTTATTAAAATAGCTGAAATTGTTACATTATTAAATTCCAGCATACTAGCCACAAAAGTGGGTAATACAAACAAATACCGTACAAGGCACGTAGGAAGAATGGATTTCCAACGAATGACTAGGCACTGGGGTACCACCTATCACAGTACGTGGCCTAGATCACCGTACCGAGGAGTACGCCCGCTCCCCTGCAACACAAGGCCGGAACCATCCCTTACTGGATGATCCCGAATAAAATCACCCCACGGTTGGGATCAGCAACCGCACCACTAAGCCGAAATAAAAAGGGACATCTAGACAGGGATGACCTTACCCTCCAGTGGGAGCTACCCACGAAGCCTTGCTGCATAACCCCTGATTTTCAGTCATTCCCGGTTGATGAGGTTCGAGGCTAAACGATACCTTTTCAGAACATATCCCTTAGAATGCCCATCGTCCGCTGACGATGTTTCGCAAGCATTCGTCCATACAAGTCCGTCCTGGGTTTGAACGGAACCGAAGGCACTACTCCTACTACATCCATTTTGGAAATATCCTCAGGATTAGTAGCGACTAGCCCTTGCACTTCACAGCTCCATCTTCGACTCCGAAATCGTTACACGAAACGTACAAACCGGATCGAAGTGGTATTCGAGTCTCCAGACCTAGAATCCCGGTATACGGAAACTCGATCCCGGTCTCTTCAAAACGATCAGCGCATTTGGACAATATTGATAGTCGGTTATTTAACTATCAATTAACATCCACAAGCAACCATCACATAATAAATAATTTCCCACATTATTTATTTGCCCAAATATCTTTCCAAGATATATTTCCAAATTTTCAAACTCCTTTTGAAAACAATTTCAAACCGTTTCCGCTTACGGAATACATTTCCAAATATTTATTTCTCTTCACATCCCTTCTTTTAAAAATAAAATAACATTTATTTTTAAATCAAACCATATCCTTTTATAAATTCCCACTTTGAAATTATATTTTCAAATATCCTCTGATATTTTATTTTACTTTACAAACCCAGTTTATCTCTCCCAAATCTCATTTCTCTTTAAAATTCAAATTCCAAAGTATTTAAATCAATTTATAATTGATTTCCCAATTTATTTTACTTTGAAATAAATTTTCTTACTTAATCCATTTATTTCCAAATTCATTAACTTCCAGATTTTATTTCTCATTATGATTTAAAATCTTTAAACCGAAACACAAGTTTCAGATTTCCCAAATTCCTTCTCTTTTTAATTACATTTAAACATTGAATTAGAATGAATTATTCCTTTAAATAAGTTGAGAAATAGTTATTGAATGAATTAACTTGAATTATTTTCGAGCTAAATAAAATTCAATATTCATAGGTTGGAGGGATCCAACTGGATTCCTCAAAATATTTAATTTTGTTTAAATATTATGTGATATGATTGTTGATATCCTGTGATGATTTATATCTGATAATCTGGTTGGATTGAATTTCCCAGTATAATGAGTTATCAAAAGCAATTGAATTGGATTTTTTGAAAGAATAAAAGAGTAAAATTTAGTTAAGTAATTCTAGTGAATTCGAATAAATTAAATATAGAAAAGAGGAATTTTGAATAAATAGAGAAATATTGAATTTAAAGAAAACGTATGTGATATATATTGAATATCAGAGCGCTAGGTTGAGTGAATACCTAGGTTCGGAAGGATTGTTCATTAGAAATAGGATCTGTAGCAACCTGTTTGAGTCCGAGTGTATATATATATATATGAGAGCGCGTATTTGTTAGTTATATAAAATGGTTTTATATTGTGTTAATTGATCGGTTGAGTGGAATACTCGAGTTGAGCTCGGGAATCTGGAGTGTAGAACTCGTGTAGTTTGAAATGTTTAGCTATTAACAGTTTAGTTGTTATAGTTTTAAAAATTTAAAAATTTTAACTAAGTTTTTGAAATAAAAGAAAAGGAGAAACTCGAGTAGATCTCGCGTGAAGATCGGGTTGGACCCGAAGCAAGTTATAAACAGTTTTTAAAAGGTTTTATAAAAAGCAAGTTTTAAATTTTAAATTGAATCTAGTTTGAACTTTTATAATTGTTTAAAATGATTTGATTGAAGGAAGTTATAATTTGTTAACTTTAATTTGTTAAGTTAAATGTTTAATTAATTGGTTATTAAGATTTATTAATTTGAAATTAATAATAATTAATCTAAGATAATTACTTAAGAAAAGTAATTAAATAATTGTTAATAGTTAATGAAGGTCATTAACTATGGATTATTAAATAATGAATTAATAGGATTAATTTTAATAATTAATTAGATTAATTAATTTAAAGATAATCAATTTTAGAATTTGTTTTAAATGAATTACTTAATGGAAGTAATTAAGAAATTAATTACTTATTGTAATTAATTGAAGTTAATTTGATTTAGTTAAATTAATTAATTAAGTTTAATTAATTTAGAATAATCAAGAAATAATTTGATAATAATTACTTAATGTAATCATTAAACTAAGATTATTTAGGGAAGTAAATAATAAAATAATTACTGGAAGTAATTAGTTGAATAAATGATTTTATTAATAGAAGTAATTTGAGTTAATTACTTTGAATAATTAATCAAGGGATTGATTAAAGAATTAATTAAAGAGTAATTAATTTAGTTAATGAAAGTAATTAAGGGTAATTAATTACTGATTGAAGATTAATCAAGGTGATTAATAAATGTTGTTTAATTAAAGGTTAATTACTTAATGTAATTAATTTAATTGAGTAATTAATAATTAAGTTGTAATTAAGGATCATTAATTAATATAGTTAATGATGTAATTAAGATTTATTAATTAAGTAATAATTAATAAATGAAGTGATTAATCAATGTAATTAATTAAGGATTAATGTAATTAATTATAGTTGATTAACTTAATTAATTTTAATTAATTAATTAATGATGTAATTAAAGGTTAATTACTATAAGTGGTTAAGGATAATTAATTTGAGTAATTAATTAAAGATAAATTACTTGGATGTAATTAAAAGATAATTAATCAAGATGATTAATTGAAATGAATTATTAGAGGATAATTAATTAATTAAATTATTTGTAACGGAATATTCTGGAGGAGCAATGGAGCAGGAGGCTTCGGCGTTCGTAGATATAGTATTCCGCTGTGTTGATATCTGTGATAGTGTTTGTATTGTATTGAGTTGTACTATCTAGACAGATGTTTATAACTGTCTAGTAAGTGATGTATATGCTGTGTAACTCTGTAAATTGTTGTATACTATGTAATAGTTTATGTTATTAATATAATTTATTCGTTCCGCTGTGAGATCGTTGTTGTTGTTTCTTTCTTCTCTTCTTTTCTCTTTTCTCACCCCTTTCTTTCTTATTAATGATTCGTCATTCTGTAGAATGAGTGGCGGGTTATTACAGTGGTATCAGAGCCTCCAGATTTATTTGAAAAGCTTTTTTGAATTTTAAAAACTTGAGTTGCTTGAATCTGTCTTTGATTTTAAAACTTGAATTGCTTGCTGTTATTTGATCTTGCATGCATGCCAATTATCTTGTTGAGATGTTGCTTAGATCTTGATCTTAAACTTGTTTTTGAACATGCATTTCAGGGATTGATTTGTTTGGGTTTTGAAGAAGGGATTTGCAGGTTTGTTGTTCAGATTTACAAATGCAGGCTTAAAGAAATGCAGGTTGAAGGCTTTGATCATTCCAGGTTTTAAATGATGAGAATGAATTGCTGATTTGATGAAGAAGCATTTTTAGAGAAGTTGATCTACGGATTGTTTTTGAGAGGAGAGTTTAATTTCAGATTTGTTTTCAGGAAATTTTTGTTTTTGAGAATTCTTATTTCAGGCTGGAAGTTTCCTTAAGTTTTGAAAAAGAATTCGAAAAGAAATATAGATGAGAGTCATTTGTATATATAAGAAAAATGTAGTTTATTAAAAATAAAAATAAATATTAAAATCAAAACTTGACATTTGGCATTACCATTGTATTATTAGTTTACACTTGTTTAAACAAGCTCTTAGGAAAATTACACATGTCCTTATATTAATTTGTATTTATTTTAAATGTAAAATAAAAAGCCTTTTCTTTATTTAATAAATACTTATGTATATATATATTAATTATAAAGAAACAAAACTAATTATTATAAATAAAATTTTACATATATTTTGAAATCAAAAACTATTTGAATCTTACCTCTTTTGAATTTCAAGATTAATTCTAAATTCAAATTCAAGTTATATTTTAAAAATCCAATTTTAAAGGCAATTTAAAAGAACACATTAAATTTTAAATAACAATTCTATTTACATTAGAATAAACACTTGGGTACTCAAATTTTTACGAGTAGCCAAGGGATTCAGGTTTAGCTTTGACGAATATTCTGGAGGAGCAATGGAGCAGGAGGCTTCGGCGTTCGTAGATATAGTATTCCGCTGTGTTGATATCTGTGATAGTGTCTTGTCTTGTATTTGAGTTGTAATGTCTAGACAGATGTTTATAACTGTCTAGTAAGTGATGTATATGCTGTGTAACTCTGTAAATTGTTGTATACTATGTAATAGTTTATGTTATTAATATAATTTATTCGTTCCGCTGTGAGATCGTTGTTGTTGTTTCTTTCTTTCTTCTTTTCTTTTCTATTTTCTACCCTTTCTTTCTTCATAATGATGCGACTTTCTGGGTATAGAAAGTCGGGTCGTTACATATTAATATCACTTAAATGAATTCATCCATTTATAACTGTCTAGAAATATTGAATTTAAAGAAAACGTATGTGATATATAATGATTTGGATTAATAAATTTGTAATTAAGGATTTAAATTAATTTAATTAAGGTTAGGGATTATAGAGGGGGGGAACTGTTCCAGGTTTTTATTTTTAGCTCGAGTTCTCGATTTTGATTTAGGGGATGGATCGAAGTAGTGATGGTATCGGAGCCAGGTTTTTAAAAATCTGGGTGTTTTGAATTTTAAATCTGAATTTAAATTGTGAAATAAAATTTAAATAGGAATTTTAAATAAAGTTTAGATATATAGATTCAAGTTGGTTTTGAATCTTAGGTTTGAAATAAATAATTCTATAAATTTAAATATTTTAAAATTGTTAGTTATATTTAAATGTTGAAATTAAAATGAAATTTAAAAATAGATTTGAAATTGGATGTTTTCAAATATATTATGAATAAGATGTAACCATGGGAAAATGTTTTATCTTAAAGATTAAATTGTTAAGGTAATTAAAATGGTTTAATTAATTAAATTTATTAATGATTTGGATTAATAAATTTGTAATTAAGGATTTAAATTAATTTAATTAAGGTTAGGGATTATAGAGGGGGGAAACTGTTCCAGGTTTTTATTTTTAGCTCGAGTTCTCGATTTTGATTTAGGGGATGGATCGAAGTAGTGATGAATTTATAAAACTTAAATTTATTTTAAAACAAAAATTCAAATTTAGATTTAAATTAGATTTAAAACTTTATTTAAATCATTACTTTACATTTCAAATTCCAATATAAATTCAAATTCTTCTTTAAAAAAAACACTTTTAAACACTTAACCTCTTTTAAGTTTATTTAAACAAATTTGAATTTAAAAACTTTATTCATGTTTATTTGTGGGGAGTCTTACGTGATACCTTTTCTTTCAAAAGGAAATTCGATTGTATTATAATAGGTCTAGGGTTTTCAAATAAATATGAAATAGCTGAAATTGTTACATTATTAAATTCCAGCATACTAGCCAACAAAGTGGGTTATACAATCAAATCCGCTGCCATTGTATAAAATAAATATTTAGTTATTAGGAAATTAATTTATAAAAGCTTTATTTACATTTATAAATTATTTTTGCATGTAAAGTTACAAATGTAAGATAATAAATCAATCTAAGTACATGTGTTAATTTTTAAAACAACTAAAGTGACAAATGTCATTCTTTTAAATTTAGTTTTTATTTTTATTTTTAATAAATCATTTTCATCATTATAAACATATGCCTTCTTCTCCTCATTTCTTTTCCCATTTCTCTTTTCTAATACAAAGAAGTTTCAGCCTGTATATACTCAAACAATTTCTCATAACAATTTCTGTAATTCAATCCTCCTCTCAAAAACAATCTATAACCAAATTCCTCAAAACCATAATCTCATAACAAATCCCTGTAATTCATTTCAAAAATCAACAACCTGTAATTCTTTTCTTCAATCTGAAAACAAAAGCCTGCCTGGAATTCATTCCTTTCAACCTGAGTTTTTAAAGCAGCATTCAAAATTTAAAGATTTCAAATGCAATCTGGAAATCAGAGCATGCATGCAAGTTTTCCAGCAAGCAATTCAAGTTTTAATAGCAAAGGCATTCAGATCTTAAAAGTTCAAAAGCTTTTCAAAATGGAGGCTCTGTTCTCTGCTTTATTAAAGTGAGTAAACCTTTCTTTTAAAAAACAGTTTTTTTTAAAAAATCTATGATTAAACTTTAATGCAAGTGATAATTTGTGTTGTGATGATATATATATTGTTGCATGACTGTTGGCTATGAATGCATGTTTGTAAATGTGATATGTTTATATATATATGAGTTCTATCTTCTCTGTTTTATATTACAGAGATTATATTTAGTTCAAATTCCAATTTCCCCTCCTCTGATCTCTGTTAGTCTGTAGTTTTCAATCGAATTAAGTTTGTTTAAACTTGAACCTGGATCTAAAAATGTTTTTAAAAATGTTTAGATAGATATAGTATCTGGAAACTAAGATTTACAGTACAATAAAAATAGAAATATAAACATGTTAAAAATCAATGGTTACAATTCTCTGATTTAAGTATATAACTTGAATCGGCTTGGGTAAATATGATTTTTAAGATATAAATTATGATTTTTAGATTGAAATTAAGTGTGCATTTCTGAATTGTTTGGAATTGGGTATTTGGGATAATTCTGGTGGTCGGAATATCTATGGTGGTCGTGGCTTCGGCTGGAGAAGGATGGAAGGTAGGGGAACTCAGGAAAAATAGGTGAAGATTTTTCTGATCATCGTGGTGATCTGCGATTGGCGAAGTAGGGTTTGATACCTAGTTGAAGATGTCAATGTTGTGGGGATGCGTACGGCAACAAGAGTAGATCGTGATCGATCGCATATGGGGGAATGTTCGCTAGAGATCGTGACGCGGCTCTGGTCAAGGCGGCGACTTTTCTGGTGAACGGGATCATCAGAGCGAGACGTTTTGTCGAAGATGTTGGGTTCCTGGAGTCGATCACTTGGTTCGATTTTGATTCGTTGTCAGTTTCGTCGAATTTGGAGGTCAGGTGAGTCGGGGTGATGATCGTCGACTTGTTGGTGGTAACGGCGATGGTCGGAGAAGCTCCGACCATGTGTGCACGTGCACGATTGGATTGGGTTGTTATCTGGTGTTGTGTTTGGGGAAGAAGGTCAGGACTCGGGTAGAGCTCGTTATTTTCGTGTGTTCGACTCGAAGGAGAGAAGGAGAGGGAGTGCACGGAAGGCTACTCGAGTAAATATAGGGGTTAGCTCGGGTTTTTGTGAGTGTCGTATTGTCTTGTTTTAAAGGATGGTACCAGATTTTTTTTAGCAAAGGAATCATAGTTTAAAGGTATTTGAATAATTTGTTTTAAAAGCATAAATGGTTTCAAGTTTAAAAATAAATAAAACCCAGTTTTAAAATGGTTAAAAGTTTTTTTTAAGTTATTTAATAAATTTGTTTTCAAAGGGAAATGTTTAAACAAGTTTAAATGTATATTGAAAATAATTTAGCTCAAATAAGTGGTTAACAAAATTTTATGGAGAATTTAAATGAGATGTTTTAAAAGGAATGTTTATTTAAGTTTTAAAATTTAATGTCTAATTTGTTTGGTTTAAAGAAATTTATATTTTCAATTATATAATTTATTTACAAAATGGTTTCAATTCTTTCAAATATATAGTTAATTTGCAGAATGGTTTCAAATGGATGTTTAATGATGTAATTAAGAATTTAATAAAGATAAAGAATTTATCTTTAAATTTAATTAAAGTTGTGGTTAATTAAGGGTAACTAATTAGTAAGATTAATTAAAAGATTAATCACTTAATAAAATTAATTAATGTAATTAATTTATGATGAGATTAATTAAAATTACTTATGGTAATTAATTAATGGGAAGTTAATGGGTAGTTAATGATGGGATCATTAACTAGTGATTAAGAAGTGATTAATTTAGGTAATTAAATTAACTTAATTAATTAAGGATAAACTTTGAATTTAATTAAGTGTTAATTACTTAATATAGTTAATTAATATAATTAATTAAGTAAATTACTTAGTATAAGTAATTAAGGTGTAATTACTAAATGTAATTAATTAAAAAGAATAATTACTTTTGGAAGTAATTAATGAAAGGTAATTAAGGATTAATTACTTAGATAATTAATTAAGGATAATTAATATGATTAATTAAGGATAATTAATACGATTAATTAAGGATAATTAATGTGATAAATTAAGGTTAATTAATTAATAAATGTTATTAATTAAGGTTAAATTAATCAATGTGATTAATTAATGGATAATTATTAAAGGTGATTAATAATTGATTAATTTAATTAGTGAATAATTAATAAAAATAATTTGTGGATAATTACTTAATGGAAATGATTTAAGGATAATTAATGGGAGTAATTAAGAAATAATTACTTAGTATAATTAATTAATTAAGGTTTAATTAATTAAAGGTAAGTAATTAATAGTTAATTGATTTCTGTAATTAATTAAAGAATAATTACTTAATGTAATTAATTTGAATAGGATAATTAATTAAGAGTAATTAAGGATTATTAATTAATATAATTAATGATGTAATTAAAGTTGATTAATTAAAATTAATTAATCAATAATAAGTGATTATAGAATAATAAATTAATGTAATTAATTAAAGATAATGTAATCAATTATAGTTAATTAATTTATAAAGTAATTAAAGGTTAATTACTATATTTGGTTAAGAATAATTAATTTGAGAAATTAATTAAGGATAATTACTTAAATGTAATTAAAATATAATTAATCAAGGTGATTAATTAAGTGGATAATTAGAGAAAGATTAATTAATTTATTTGTAATTAATTAATGATTATATAAGTAAGATTTATAATGAAGTAATTAATTTAATTTATTTTAAATTTATTAAGAGATGAGGTAATTAGTTTAATTCACTTTAAATTAATTAAAGATAGAGATAGTTAATTTAATTCATTTTAAATTAATTATGTTGTGATTAAGTAAATCATTGCTTATATAAGAATGGATGACATTGATTATCTGAATGGATGTAATCTCAGAAATGAGATAAGTAATGTTGTGTGGTATAAATGCTTGGTTGCATTATGATGGAAATATAGATTACCTATTGTGATGTTGATATGGATTACCTATTTGGTTATAGATCATTTGTTTATTTGATAATGTGATTATCAATTGTGATTTATGAATTATCTATCTGTATGAATATAGATAAGTTAAATTGTTTAAACCTTTAAACAACTTGGCCTTAAAAGATACGTTTTGGATTTCGATGAGACCGGGATCGGGTTTCCGTATACCGGTATTCCAGGTCTAGAGACCCGAATACCACATCGATCCAAATTAACGATAGGTCGTGAATCTCAAGTGAAGATGAAGATTCAGAGTGCAAGGGTTATTGTCGTTAACTCTGAGGGTGATTCCAAAGCGAGTGTAACGAGATAATGCCTTCGGTTTCGTTCGAACCCGGAACGAACTTGAATGGATTGAATGCTTTCAGCACATCGTCAGGTGGACGATGAGCATTCTAAGTGATGTGTTCTGATTTAAAGGTAAATCGTAACCTCAAGCCTCATCAACCGGGAATGGCTAAAACAGGGGAGGTGCAGCAAGGCTTCGTGGGTAGCACCCACTGAGAGTAAAGTCATCCCTGTCTAGAGAGTTCCTTCTTTTATTTCGGCTTAGTGGTGCAGTTGGCGACGGCCATCTGTGGGGTGATTTTATTCGGAATTATCCAGTAAGGGATGGTTCCGGCTTTGAGTTGCAGGGGATTGGGAGTGATCCTCGGTACGGTGATCTAGGCCACGTACTGTGACGGGCGGTACCCCAGTAGCCCTGCCATTGTATGGAAACCCATTCTTCCTACGTGCCCTTACGGTTTTGATTGTATAACCCACTTTGTGGCTAGTATGCTGGAATTTAATAATGTAACAATTTCAGCTATTTCATATTTATTTGAAAACCCTAGACCCTATTATAATACAATCGAATTTCCTATCAAATGTTTTGGTTAGCGTAAGGTAAAAACTTACCCATGTTTATTTGTAGGGAGTCTTACGTGATACTTTTTCTTTCAAAAGGTTTTGAAGTTAAACAATTTTAACCCGTTTACTCACACCAGACCCATGTCTGACCCAAGTGTTTATTTCTGTTTTATAAACTCTTGGGTACTCAAATTTTTACGAGTAGCCAAGGGATTCAGGTTTAGCTTTGACGAATATTCTGGAGGAGCAATGGAGCAGGAGGCTTCGGCGTTCGTAGATATAGTATTCCGCTGTGTTGATATCTGTGATTGTGTCTTGTCTTGTATTTGAGTTGTAATGTCTAGACAGATGTTTATAACTGTCTAGTAAGTGATGTATATGCTGTGTAACTCTGTAAATTGTTGTATACTATGTAATAGTTTATGTTATTAATATAATTTATTCGTTCCGCTGTGAGATCGTTGTTGTTTCTTTCTTTCTTCTCTTCTTTTCTCTTTCTATTCCTTTCTTTCTTATTAACGATGCGACTTTCTGTGGAGAGAAAGTCGTGGTCGTTACAGTGATAGATAATTTACAATAGATAATCCATATTATCATCCAAACAGATAATTCATATTATCATTTCAATCCAACCAAACATCTATATCATAGATCAGCACATCTCTTATCAGAGATATCAACATTCATCTCACAAAGCAGCATATATCATATATATATCAGAGACATACAAATCATCCAATATCAACCAATCACCCAATATCAAACATCCAGTATTAATCAATTATCTAAACAGAATTGATTTACTCTAATCAATTTAATTAACCTTTAATTAAATTAATTACTATCCTTTAATTACTTGGATTATCTTAATCTTGCTCACTATCATTAGTTAATTACAAATTAATTAATTAAACATCTAAATGATCTTCCTTAATTAATCTCCTTTGATTAATTATACTTTAATTACATTCAAGTAATTATCCTTAACCATATACAATAATTAACCTTAATTACTATCATTAATTACAATAATCCTTATTAATTAATTAACCTTTTAATTAATTAATTAATTTTAATCAACCACTTCATTAATTAGTCTTAATTAATCATAAACAATAATTAACAATTTGTAATTACTTATCTTAATTTATTTATATTAATCTTGATTAATTAATCTAATTAATTAATCTTTAATTACTTCATTAAGTAATTATTAATCAATTATATTAACAAATAATCCTTAATTTATTTACTTTATTAATTAATTACTTTTTTAATTAATTACCCTTAGTAATTATCCTCAAATTAATCACATTCCTTAATTAATTAATTACTTTAATTACTTAACTAAAATAATTAAGTAATTTAACTTTTAATTACTTACATAAGTAATTATCTTCTAATTACTTCCATTAATAATCTTGATTACTTTCTTAATTAATTACTTAACAAATAAGTAATTCCATTACTAAATAATCCTTAATTCATTCATTAATTAACTATTCCATAATTAATTAATCTCAACAATTATATTAATCAATTCCTTAGATTAATAACATCAAGTGATTACCCTTTTATCACTTTAACTAATTACCCCATGAGTAATTTTCCTATTAATTACTTCCATAAGTAATTTCATTCAATAATTAACCAATAATTACTTTATTAAGTAATTACTCTTAATTAATCCATAATTAAGTGATTATTTAAAATTAAATAAATAATTAACTAATTATTTAAAATTAATTAAACAATTAAATTAATTAACATTCTATATTTAAAAATCCTAAATTAATTATGGAAACATTATTCTTAATTAAACTTTACTTATTAACAAACCATATTTAAATTAAGTATTCTTAAATTTATATCAATACTAATTTAACCTTATTATTCTCATAAATAAATTATTTGAATTACTTAAATCTTAATATTCAAAACAAATTATTAAACTTGATTTACAAAATCATAATTCACTAGAATTACTTAACTAAATCATAATTTCAAACAAAAGTTGTTTGTTAAGTCATGAGGTAAAGTTTAAAATTTTAATAAAGTTAGAATAAACTTGAATGTCTCTGAAAATTTAAAAAGAACAGAGCAAGCTAAAAATAAGTGGAAATCCAAATATCCTAAATTATTGTTTCAGGCATATGATCTAAATTACAATCAAAAACCATGATTTTTGGAAGAGAAATCATAAATTTTAATTTAGTTTTGGGTATGCATTTCTGAGTTGAACAGAAATGGGGTTGTGGGTAATATCTGGCGATCTACGTGATCGGAGAGGATGGGTTCATCACTAAAGGAAGTGGGTGATCGGGTTAGTCTGTAAACCTAGTTTTGTCTATGTCGAAGTTTTTGATCGATACGACCTCTCCAGACGATCGAGTTCAACAGGGCTTTGGAGATTGGATGCTGGGGTGTCATCCAATCTCCGATCACCTTAAGTTATTTTCATCCATTTATAACTTTGGGGATAGGCGAGGCGAAACTATGGGGAAGATGGCGAGGTTCCTCGAAGCTGGGATCATCGAAGACGAACGTTTCCTGGTGATGTGCGTTTTTAGAGCTGATGGGTTGAGAGCTCGAATTCGAATTTCGTTCGAATCGAGGAGAAGAGGGTGGTCGATCGAGGTGCCGTGGTCGAAGATGACTTGTCGGAGGTCGGAGAAGGGATCGTCGTCGATCGGGGTTGATGTGCACGTGCACAAGCACGTTACGTATATCTGGAAAAGTAGAGTTGGGGAAGAAAGCTTATTCTCGGGTTTTACTTCGGGGAATAGTCGAGTTTGACTCGAAGTAAGGTAAAGTGGGTTTTGTCTCGAGAGTTGTTCGGGGATTCTACGAGTTTTACTCGGGTATGGGAAAAACAGGCTTAAAGAATTTTACAGGAAATGTTTTTGAAGTTTTAAAAACCAAAGAAATTTATATGGTTGTGTTTCTAAGTTTTAAAACAAAAGTAAAACAAGTTTTTTCTGTAAAACTAAATTGTTTTCAAGAATATAAGTTTAAATAAGTTTTTATATTAAGTAGATAAGTTTTAAAAAGGTTGAATAAGTGGGTATTAATAAATGAGGTTTGTTTAAAAATTTATTAAATAACTTTGGAAAGTTTATTTAAGATTTTAAAGGTTAAATTAGAATGTTTATTTTAAAAGTATATAAAAACCTTTTGTTATTTATTAAAATACTTATCTATATATATAACTTTTAAAAGAACAAAACTAATATGTATTAATTACTTAAAAGACAAGTGTAATAAAATTAAGACACCTAAATAACATGTGTTAAGTAATGAATTAACAATGTGACAAGTGTCTTTTTATTTTCTTTTTCTTTTATTTTTATAAATCATAAATATACATGTATATAAACATTTTATCTCTTTACTTCATTTTCTTTCTAATCTTCATTTTCAAAACAAGAAAAACTCAGTCTTTCCTCTAATTAAAATCTGAAACAAATCAGAGAATCCTCAATCCAAAAACAAAAGCCTGCAAATCTTCTTCAACAAGAGAAATCAATAATCTTTCTCTAATCTAAAATCAAAAACCTGATTTTAAAATTCCTCAAACCAGAGATTATTAACATCAAATCTCTGTAAACCATTTTCCCAAATCTAAATCAAGAATCAGCCTGCATGTTCTTTAGTCTGGAAGAAATTCTGGAATCATTTTAAAGCAGTCTGCATTCATTTTCAATCTGGAATCATCTCAAGTCTGTTTGCCTTCATTTCTTCAACCTGGAGCAAGCATGCATGTAGATTTAAAGCAATTTAAAATCTAGCAGTTCAAGTTTTAAATCAAATAAGCAAAAAGCAAAAGCATTCAAGCTCTCAGTTTCAAGTTTTAAGTTCAAAAGCTTTTCAAATTAAAGCTGGAAGCTCTGTCTCTGTTTTGCCTGGTGAGTAACTTTTAAAACATAAAGTAAAATAGGATTTGCATGCTAATATAATTGAAAAAGGTGAGTAAAATTTTTAATTAAAAGTTTAAGTTGATAAGCAATAGTTGTTTGTGAATTGCTGTGATGATTGCTTTGCATATTTGAATGAATGAAAGCTTTGTGTATTTCTGATGATTTTAAAAAAACATCTCAGTTCTTAGTTTAAGCCTCTGTTTTTAAAACTGTGAATATGAAACACCTTAAATTTGATACATATGCTAAGTAGTTGAAGTAAACTTGTGATGTATGTTTTGAAAATGTGTTTGCATGATGATTTTAAGATTCTGGAAGACATTCATATGTATGAAGCTGCCGTGTATTGGTTGTGCATGTCTGAAATTCAGGCAAATGTATTTTTCCCTGGGTTATAGGCATTAAAATTGTTCAAAAATCTTTTCCCATCCCTCTGATTCATTTTAGACAGTAGAATCTACTCAAAACTTGTTAGTTTTAACAAGATTTAGGTCTTAAAAATAGTTTTAAGAAAATCTAAGCAAAGCTTCTCTGAGAATATGGGAATCACAGGCAAATTCAAAATATGATAAATTTAAAACATCAAAATTTGTTGTTTCAAAATTATATTTCGAATCCATTTTGAAAATTAAGATTTTTAAAACAAAAATCCAAATTTTTAATATTGAATTGAATGTAAATTTTGGGATTTACTGGAAAATGGTTTTTGGGTTATTCCTGGTGGCCGAAGCATTTGGGGTGGTCGGGGACATTGCTGGAGGTGGAGGAGGTAACGGAGGTTCAGGCAAAAATGTTAGAAGAGGTTCCAATTCACTATGACGCCGGCGGTAGGTCATAAGGGTTCTAAACCCTAGTTCGTCTTGAAGCTGGAATTCGAAGCACTGTTCCTCCTCTGTTTGATCGAGTGCCGTGGAACTCGGGGAAATGGTAGCGTGTTGGGTCGGCAAGATGTGGCCAGAGTTGTCTGACCGTTGGTGGTCGGAGTTGTGTGGTCGAAGGGGTTTTGTTGGAGGCTGTTGGTTTCAAATTTCAATTGGGTAGTTCGATCTTGGTTGAGGGATCGTGATCGAGTTTTGGTGGTCGACTTTGGTTGCCACAATGTTCAGTGACATGTCGAAAGCCTTGGTGATGGTCAGAGATGATCAGATGATCGGTGCACGTGCACCAGTGTACGTTTGCGTGTATCTGGGTGGTTGGTTTGGGAAATAAGGGTTGACTCGGGATCGAAATCGCGTAGATGCTGGTGCGACTCGAAGAAGAAGAATGTACGAGGGATTCTTGTGAGTTGCTCGAGAATTGGCTCGGGATTTTGGTTGTTTGTCTCGGGTTCTTTTGTAAGCTAATAAGTTTTATAAAAAAAAAAACAACAAAGGAAAATGATCAAGTTTTTAAAAATAAATAAAGTGAAAGTTTCCAAAGAAAATTCAACAAGTTTCCAAGTAAAGTTTCAAAGATTAAATTGTTTTAAACAAATTAAGTGTTTAAATTGTTTTGTTTAAAGTAAATTAGAATTTAAAGATTTGTGTTCATTAAATTTATAAGGAAATTTAATAGAAAATTAAATTATTTGATTAATTAATCATTTGGATTAATTAAATAGGTAATTAAAGGTTAAACTAATTTATTTATGATTAAGATAAATTAATTAGGGATGATTAATTTATAGTTAGAGATTATAAATTAGAGTATTAATTAATGGTTAAGAATTAATTAATAGAGTAATTAAATATTAATTTAGTTATGGTTAACACTTAATTAATTTAGTAATTAGAGATTAATAAATTGGTTATTAAGATTTATTAATTTAGAATTAAAAATAATTAATATAAGTTAATTACTTAAGGAAAGTAATTAAATAATAGTTAATGAAGTCATTAACTATGGATTGTTAAATAATTAATTAATGGGATTAATTTTAATAATTAATTAGATTAATTAATTTAAAGATAATCAAATATAGAATTTGTTTAAATGAATTACTTAATGGAAGTAATTAAGGATTAATTACTTATTGTAATTAATTGAAGTTAATTTGATTTAGTTTAAGTTAATTAATTAAGTTTAATTAATTTAGAATAATCAAGAGATGATTTGATAATAATTACTTAATGTAATTATTAAGGTAAGATTATTTAGGGAGGTAAATAATAAGATAATTACTGGAAGTAATTAATTAAATAATGATTTTATTAATAGAAGTAATTTAAGTTAATTACATTGAATAATTAATCAAGGGATTAATTAAGAAATTAATTAAGGAAGTAATTAATTTAGTTAGTGAAAGTAATTAAGGGTAGTTAATTACTGATTGAAGATTAATCAAGAGTGATTAATAAATGTTGTTTAATTAAAGGTTAATTACTTAATGTAATTAATTTAATTAAGTAATTAATAATTAAGTTGTAATTAAGGATCATTAATTAATATAGTTAATGATGTTATTAAGATTTATTAATTAAGCAATAATTATTAAATGAAGTAATTAATCAATGTAATTAATTAAGGATTAATGTAATTAATTATAGTTGATTAAGTTAATTAATTTTAGTTAATTAATTAATGATGTAATTAAAGGTTAATTACTATAAGTGGTTAAGGATAATTAATTTGAGTAATTAATTAAGGATAAATTACTTGAAGGTAATTAAAAGATAATTAATCAAAGATGATTAATTGAAAAAGGTAATTAGAGGATAATTAATTAATTTGTAATTAATTAATGGTTAAGTAAGAAGGATTTATAAAATGAAGTAATTAATTTAATTCAATTTAAATTAATTAGAGATGATATAAATCATTACTTATAGATGGTTGATAATACTGAATGCTTTGCATTGATTGATATCTCTGATAAGATATATGCTGTGTGATATGGATGTTAGTTGAATTGTATGGATTATCTGATAATGTTGATTATCTGTTGTGAATTATCTTTCTTTGTGTATAAAGATAATGAATTAAATTGTTTGAACCTTTAAAACAACTTGGCCTTAAAAGATACGCTTTGGATTTCGATGAGACCGGGATCGGGTTTCCGTATACCGGATTTCCAGGTCTGGAGACCCGAATACCACATCGATCCAAATTAACGATAGGTCGTGAATCAAGTGAAGATGAAGATTCAGAGTGCAAGGGTTATTGTCGTTAACTCTGAGGGTGATTCCAAAACGAGTGTAACGAGATAATGCCTTCGGTTTCGTTCGAACCCGGAACGAACTTGTATGGATTGAATGCTTTCAGAACATCGTCAGGTGGACGATGAGCATTCTAAGTGATGTGTTCTTTTCTAAGGTAATCGTGACCTCAAGCCTCACAAACCGGGAATGGCTAAAACAGGGGAGGTGCAGCAAGGTTAGTGGGTAGCACCCAAGTAGGACAAGGTTACCTCTGTCTAGATGTCCCTTTCTATTTTCGACTTAGTGGTGCGGTTGCTGATCCCAACCGTGAGGTATCTTGTGCGGGAATTATCCAGTAAGGGATGTTCCGACCTTGTGTTGCAGGGGATTGAGAGTGATCCTCGGTACGGTGATCTAGGCCACGTACTGTGACGGGCGGTACCCCGGTAGCCCTGCCATTGTATGGAATCCAAAATCCAATAAGTGCCAACGGACTTGATTGTATAACCCACTTTGTGGCTAGTATGCTGGAATTTAATAATGTAACAATT
The DNA here is from genome assembly GCA_030737815.1 of Allium fistulosum. Lineage (NCBI taxonomy): Eukaryota > Viridiplantae > Streptophyta > Magnoliopsida > Asparagales > Amaryllidaceae > Allium > Allium fistulosum. The sequence continues at coordinate 1,181,197,132 of CM060904.1, read as the reverse complement.
TCAGCTATTTCATATTTATTTGAAAACCCTAGACCCTATTATAATACAATCGAATTTCCTATCAAATGTTTTGGTTAGCGTAAGGTAAAAACTTACCCATGTTTATGTGTGGGAAGTCTTACGTGATACCTTTTCTTTCAAAAGGTTTTGAAGTTAAGCAAGTTTAACCTGTTACTCACACCAGACCCATGTCTGACCCAAGTTGTTTATTTCTGTTTTATAAACTCTTGGGTACTCAAATTTTTACGAGTAGCCAAGGGATTCAGGTTTAGCTTTGACGAATATTCTGGAGGAGCAATGGAACAGGAGGCTTCGGCGTTCGTAGATATAGTATTCCGCTGTGTTGATATCTGTGATAGTGTCTTGTCTTGTATTTGAGTTGTAATGTCTAGACAGATGTTTATAACTGTCTAGTATATGCTGTGTAACTCTGTAAATTGTTGTATACTATGTAATAGTTTATGTTATTAATATAATTTATTCGTTCCGCTGTGAGATCGTTGTTGTTGTTTCTTTCTCTCTTCTCTTCTTTTCTATTTTCTACCCCTTTCTTTCTTACTGTCGATGCGATTTTCCGGGAGTGGAAAGCCGGGCCGTCACATTTGGTATCAGAGCGAGGTTGAGCGAATGCCTAAGCTTTTGGTTAAGTGAATATCAGAGCGCTAGGTTGAGTGAATACCTAGGTTCGAAAGGATTGTTCATTAGAGATAGGATCTGTAGCAACCTGTTTAATGTAATATCCCGGAAATTTTAACAATATCAATTTAATAATCTGTTAAATAATTAAATTGATATTGATGATCTTTGATAATAAAATTTGAATTTAATTTAATAATCTAATTAAATAAGTATCAAATATGTTATTTTCAAATAATAAGTATAATGTATTATTTTTATAAATATGAATTGATTTTAAAGACTATGGAATTGTTATTTTAAATTGATAAGTAGTTGTATATGAATATATATATAACTTAATTTTTAAATTGAATCTTAGGATTTAATTTGATTTGAATTTAATTTAAGTTTTGAAATTCAAAAGAATAGATATTTAAATTGTTTTGGAATTTTAGAATATTTGTATAAACTAATTTATATTTATAAATAAAAGTTTATACAAATATTCTAAAATTCCAAAACAATTTAAATATCTATTCTTTTGAATTTCAAAACTTAAATTAAATTCAAATCAAATTAAATCCTAAGATTCAATTTAAAAATTAAGTTATATATATATATTCATATACAACTACTTATCAATTTAAAATAACAATTCCATAGTCTTTAAAATCAATTCATATTTATAAAAATAATACATTATACTTATTATTTGAAAATAACATATTTGATACTTATTTAATTAGATTATTAAATTAAATTCAAATTTTATTATCAAAGATCATCAATATCAATTTAATTATTTAACAGATTATTAAATTGATATTGTTAAAATTTCCGGGATATTACACAAACAAGCCTTAAAAACCCTCATTCACCATCTCCTGGCCACCACGGTCATCTAGAATTTAAGCGAGTATTTTTCCGATGATCTCCTTCCTTCCAGCCACCTTCACCATTTATCTCGACCAATAGCACTCCGTCGATCACCAGATTTTACCCAAAATGCGATTTCCGTTCAACCACATATTTCTTACTCGATACACAATTTAAAATCTTGATTCCAATTTTAAAAATCAATGTTTTCAAAAACGTTTTAGGTTATATAATTAAATCAAATAATTAAGGGATTCAATTTTTTATCATGAATTGAGTTTGCTGTGTTTTCTTGTTCCAGATTACATCCACTTGTTATTTTTAAAAGTATTTTTAAAATTAAGTTCTGGTGAATTCAAACACATTTTTGTTTTAACATCCCTACCTAACAAGAATTAAAAGAAGAGATTTTGGTTTTTGAAACAGATTGAAATCTGTAACACTTGGAACATGGGAGCATATGTCTGTTCCTAGACATGCACAACCAAATATACATATATTTTGTTCACATATAAACATACTTTCATATATTCAAAAATTCTTCACAGATTTACTTCACAACATCAAGGATGAATCAGGTTTTGAAAGGTGTTTACTCACAAGCATGCATTTTCAAACAGGTTTAAACATTAAAAAGAGTAGCAGTTTACTCACTTGATTTGTTGAAACAGAGACCAAATTGAGTTCGACCTTGATTTGCCTGAAGCTTAAATCTTTGCATTGAGTTGAACATGCATTTGATGTAGATTCTAAATAACTTTCAGTTTGAATTAAATCCATATTTTTATTTGTTTTTGCTTGAACCTGATGTTGTTGTTCAGGTTTTGTTTTTTTTTAATTTTAATTATTCTTTTGAAAAATAGAAAAGAAACCAAAGACACTTGTTAATTGTATGATGAGGTTTGTTTACAGTTGTAATTACATGAATTCCTAAGCTTACATTTGTGAAATTGTATATATACTTTTCTTACACTTGTAATATGTATTTAAAAAAAATCAAATTATATATTTATAAATAAATTTATGCAAATATAATAGTATATATATTCTTTATTTAGACTTATAAAATCTTTTAAAGAAAATGTTATAAAACTAATTATATACTAAATAAAATCATATATATATATATTATTTTTAAATCCAATTTACTTTAAGATATTTATCTTTTGAATTTTAAATTCAAATCAAAATTCCAGTTAAAATCAACTCATATAAATAAGGATAATTTGCCAATTTTAAATAATTATATTAGGAAGATTATCAAACCTATATTTATCCAGATATATATTTTATTATCAGAATTATTAATTTAACATGTAAATTAGTATTTCTACTAATTTAATCCAGCTAATCTATCAATTTACAGATGTCCCAAAAATCCGGGTTATCACATACGGGCTTTGATCTTACTCTTTCTTTGACCATTCTTTAAAAAAGTTTGTACATTCATTTGATAAAGTCCTCTAATGCTTGCCCTTTGATCGCTACTCGTGGCTGAAATTCAATGTTATATTGGCTAAGTTCAATTCCAAATTTCTATAGCCTACCCGACGTCTCAAGTTTACTGAAAGCCAGCTTGAGTGGAAATTTAGTTAATACTCTGATTGGATGTGCTTGAAAGTACGCTTTGAGCTTCCATGATGTAAATATCAAACAGTAAGCCAACTTTTATATGACTGGATATCGAACCTCGGCATCCTTCAATCGTCTGCTTACATAATAAATGAGAAGTTGAGTTACATTTTCTTCTCTAATCAGAACCGAGCTAACCACATGTTCTGAAACCGCCATATATAAGTATAAGCTGTCTCCATCCTCGGGGCGGGATAATATTGGTGGCCTTTCTAAATGATTTTTAAATTCTTGGAAGGCTTTCTTATAATCTTCTCCCCACTCAAAGTTCTTTCTTTTCTTAATCACATTGAAGAAGGGGATGCATTTATTGGTTGCCTTGGAAATGGATTTGCTTAGGGCAACAATTCTACAATTCAAACTCATTACATCTTTGCTGACTCGGCCATGTCTTTGATAGCTTGGATCTGGTCAGGAGTGGCTTCCATCCCTTGTGCGCTAACAACATAACCTAAGAATATCCAGAATGAACTCCGAAATAACATTTCTGAGGATTCAGTTTCAACTGATACCTTCGTAATACTTCAAACATTTCTTCAAGATCTTTAGGGTGACTCTCAGCTTCATGAGATTTTACTAGCATATCATTCACATAAACCTCCATATTTCGTCCAATATGTTCCTTGAACATTCTATTGACCAATCTTTGATAAGTGGCTCTTGAATTCTTTAGCCCGAAAGGCATTGCTTTATAACAGAAAGTTTGCCAGTCGGTTATGAAGCTTGTATGTTCTTCGTCTGGTTTGAACATGGGTATTTGATTATATCCTATATAAGCATCCATGAGAGATAATAGCTTGTGTCCACTAGCTCCATCAACTAATTGGTCTATCTGGGGTAGCGGATAACAGTCTTTCGGGCATGCTTTGTTTAGATCAGTGTAATCAATGCAGGTTCTCCACTTACCATTTTACTTCTTTACCAATACTGGGTTTACCAGCCATTTTAGGTATAAAAAAAACTTCCCAAATGAATCCGTTTTCATGTAGCCTTTTAACCTTTTCTTTCAAGGCATCAGATCGAACTTTATCAAATTGTCTCCTCTTTCATCGGACGGGTGTCACATTTGGATCAATATTGCGTGGCACATAACTGATGGGTCAGTCCTAACCATATCCGAATAGGACCATGCAAATACTTCTTTGTTAGCTTAAAGAAATTGAATTAACTCTGCTTTCAAGTTATTCTCTAACTCTTTTTCCACTATAAATATTTTAGCTAAATCTATTGGATCTATACACATTTCCTCAAGATCCTCTATAGGTTTTATCCTCTCCACTTCTCCTCGGCAATCCAATTTTGTGATGATTTCACCTTTTTTTACAGAGTTAGCATCGGTCCTCTTCCTATTGCTCCCAGGTGAGATGTAACTTTCAAACATACGTTTATATATTTTATTAGATCTTCTTTTTTCTTCGAATGTTCAATATAAAAATCCATCATCCAAAGGCTTAAAAATAGTAGAGGAATCATGATAAGAAGAGTACTCCCTTTTGTATTGGTCAAGAGCTGGAAAAATCATTTCGCTGGAGCTTAGTTGTTACCCCCGAATAGTAATCCAACCTTTTCTTAGTCAAGAATTTTACCATCGGATATTTTAGTGAGACAAAAGCATACACCTCATTAAGCGCAGGACGGCCAAAGAATGCATTGTAATATGATGGCTTATTGATGATCACAAAGGGTATTTCTAAAGTTCTACAGCATGGTGGTATTCCCATCTATACGAACAACTTTACTTGCCCTACTGGAGTTGACCGCTTATTATTGAACCCAAAGATAAGTTCAAGACTAGGCTCTAGCTTACCCTCAGGAATGCCCATTTGAACAAATGCATGCTTGAAGATGACGTTTACTGCACTTCTAGTGTCTACTTAAATCTTGGATATTAGCCCGATTTGAGCTATGATTATAAGGGGGTCATTATGGGGATGATGAATTTCTTTCTTTAGCTCTTGTGGAGTGATGAAGAGATTTATACATTTGTAGATTAAGCCATAGATTTTTGAACGGGGACTCTTCCTAGATAGAGAACACTCCTTCCCTAGCTTCCTTAATATATCTATTTCTGGCTCCTTTACTAGTTCCCATCGAATGCGGTCCCCACTGAATCACATCAATCTTATTCAAAGGTGCACTCAAGTTTAATGGATCTTCATCTTCTTCGATATTCACACCATTATTAGGGAATTTTTATGGTCCATTGCCGTTTCGACGTGCTTTTTGTTTATCTTGGATGAATTCTTTCAAGTGTCCTTCATGGATCAGCTTTAGGATAATTCCAGCCAGCACTCGGCACTCGTCAGTTTGAAGGCCATTCGCCTTATTATAAGCACAAAAATTATCCCCCTTTCTTTGCTTAGGGTAGTTTCTAGCCCTAAATGAAGTTGGAAATTAACCTTCTCTTTAGTTATGGCATAGATATAAGACAATGGCTTGTTCAAAGTAATTGAATTAGTGTTGGGCTCTTCCCATATTGACCTTTTGTGTCCTCGATCAAATCCAAATCTTCTACTCTCCTTTTTAGGGTTAGCTTTTCTTTTAGCATAATATAATTCATCCGTTTGAATTAATTTATCAGCTTGAAAGTGAAAGTCCTATAAATCTTTACATCCATGGACAAGAGGTCTTTCCAAAACGGCGTGTTCTCTATCAATCTTGAATGCACTGCAATTAGCTTATCTCTATCATTCATGTCTTTGGCCTTTAATGCCTCTGTATTGAACAGCCTGAGGTAATCATCCAATGATTCTCCTTGCCTTTGCTTGATGTTTGCTAAAACAGTGTAATCAACTATTGGATCTTTGCATATGTAGAATTTAGCGGAGTATTCTAAGGAGAATTGTTTCCATGAGTAAACTATTTCTCTCGATATTGGCAGTACCATTTTATGGCAGCCCCTTGAAGTGTTACTGGGAACAACCTGCATCGCACTACCCCAGAAGCATTATATAGATCCATTTGGCTGTTGAAAGCCATCAGGCATTCATCGAGATCAGTAGTGTCATGATATTTCATAGTTGGAATCTTAACATGAGATGGAATTACTATTGACATGATTTCATCAATAAACGGAGCTACTCGTTCATTATCATTCACTTGTTCGTCTAGAGTTCTTTTCCCTTTAGCATTTAGCAAGTCTTTAATAGCCTTCTCCGCCACGTCCTTCAAATAAGCTTCCGATTTAGATTATATTCCTTTGAAGTTGAGCTTCTAGATTGCTCCAAAGATTTATTCTGCATTCTACCTTGATGATCGGTTTTGGTTGCATGATGTTCCTTCTTATTTGATGAAGTTAAGTCGATCTTTCTCTTACCTTCAAATGTATAAGCTTTCAAGTTCCTTTTTGGGGAGACTACTTCATCCCTTATTGTTGGTTTAGCAGTTTTAGAAGATTTCCAAACAAGGGCTGCTTCCAAGAGCTCTTGCATCTCTAGTAGTCGTTGCCCTAAATGCCTTATCTTTGTTGCATTATCATCTAGTTGTGCTGGAGTTGATGGTTGTCTTGGCATAACACCTTTTAAGTTGAAGGTTGGAGTAATATTTTCCTCTAGAACTGTTCTATGTATTGCTTCCTCATCCAATTGACTAAGTCTTTTTAGTTTCATTTTCCTATAGCAAGTCAAACGTTTCATAATTAGTCTATAATGAAATAACAAGGTCGGATGTTCGAGCCCTCTTTCTAGTGACAAAAATGTGAAAAAGAAATCTTGTCAATGCCTCAAAGCAATGTTAAAGAAGTAAATGATCTCTTCGAAACCCCTTTAGAATTAGTTGGTGTATCTCGAGGTTATAATCTAGTAGGGACAGTTGAGATCTAACTGAGTCGAAAGGGTCTATATGCCTTTGAAAGGAACCCCTTTAAAGATGTTGACATTGTTGTTATGGGGAGGATTCCTTCAAAAATAAAGATATGTTTCGAAGTATTCAAACACCTTACGAAGGTGTCCTCTAGAAGGGTTTAACTTCAATGAACATGTAGTGAATCCCTTCGAAGGACTAGTTCCCTTTGAAAGGATTTAGAACATAACATGTATATATTAAGTAAAAAGTGGGTTCAATATGCCATGGAATTTTATTTTGGATAAAGAATGTAAGTCCAATTGACTCAATAATATTGAAGTATCATCACCATGTCACTTAAGTGTCGTATGGGATTTGGACGCGATAATAATATGCCTTAAAGTCAAGATATCCAAATTAATTCCATATCATAGAATATGCAAAATTAGGGTTAAGAAGGTAAGTGTGTATCATGTGCAATTGGTCATTAGACAAGCTAATGGCTGAAATGATTATCCTCATATTCAAAATCAATATTAGATCCATGTATCCACTCATTTTCATTTCTCATGAATGGATTACAAGTAGTAGAATTTTTCCCCGATTTGATCTAGGGTTTTAAGAATTTGATTTGGCCAAGAAGTAAAAGAAATCCAAGAATTCAAAAATCCTTCTTCAGCTTAGACCCATAGGACCGTATTTATAGATGCAAATTGGACCCTTCCGCACCCATCCTTTCGAAGCCGTCGAAAGGTCTCTCTTCCGATCTTTTGCTCCCATCCTTTCACCTCCATCCTTCAACTTCCATTGTCTTAAAGTTGTGAGCATGAATTCGGTTCTTTTGTTATGCTTGGATCAACCCTTCCGTCTCTATTGAAAATATACTAACAATGGATATTGTTTCGATATTCCCTAATACTACTTTCGAGTACTTCTGGAGCCTTTCGACACGTTCGAAAGATATGCTTCTTTTAGTGGCGAATGAGTTAAGGTTCCTCATTGTGTTGTTTGAATATAAGCAAAAGCACTTCCGACCTCTTCATCACCTTCGAAGCCTCTCCTTTAATGTTAAGGTTGTGCTAACATGATAGGTGACTATTAGAATGAGTAAGGAAGGGAATTTGGATGGTTTTTAAAGGATTTAATGGTGGCGGATGGATCATTGCGAAAGGTCACCCGAGGAGGCTTAGTTACGAAAGGTTGCTTTCGACAGTATTCCTGATGATCAATGCGGAAGCACCATCCTCTGGTGCTTGGGGAAGCAACACTGGTCACATGTGAAGTTTCCTTTATACTTGTGGAAGGGTTCAATCGATTCGAAAGGTGCATCTGCACTTTCGAAAGGGACGCTTTGGTAATGTTTGTACCAAAATTGGGCACAACACTCTTCAGAAGTCTTTGAAGAGATAAAGTGAAGAAATTAAATGAAAAAAGAGGAATTATCTAACAAAAACTCCAAATTTCAGAAATAAGAATAATTAAAGTGCAAGGAGACACAAGGATTGAGAGTGGTTCGGCGTATAGCCTACGTCCACTATGAAGTAGTTTGTTTTATTGATCTTCCTTTGATGTTTACAAGTGAATGCAATGAATTACAAGAGGTAGCTATTATTTGCAGCAGTGAATCTTGTTGGTAACAGCAGCGACAGAGTTCAGATCTGGATCTAGTGGAGTCCGGGCGTTGGAGATCTCAAAGAGGAAGAAGAAGAACCCTTTTTCTATTGGCTTTGGGGGTCTATTTATAGGTGTAGGAGGCTGATATTTCGCCCAGATCTCGGGAGACCCTCTCTGGCACGTCACCAGGCCCGTACGCCCAAGCCCGTGAAGTTTCAGTCCGATCCGTGGTTGACACGAGCTGATTTTGATTCGCTAAAGATTTCATCCAATGGAGTCGAAATTTGGCGTGGACATTCTCTATCATGCACGTAGTCTTCTGTGAAAATTTCATAGCATTTGGACTTGTAGATTGGGAGATATGATCGATACGAAATGGAGTCTTCGGCAGGCTGTTTCCTTCGACTCGCTTCCTGTTTCGACTCGATGAAGTGGCACTCGATCCTTACTCTGTCCTGGATGTTGCTTTGAGCGAGTCGAAGCGAGTACTTGGTCGAGTGAGTCGAAGCAAGCATTGCTTCGAGCGAGTCGAAGCTAGAACTGGTCGAGCGAGTCGAAACTGTCACTGGGAGAGTTAGTCGAAATGGGGCGTCCTGGGAGGTTCGAGCGGTGGAGTCGAAGTTGATGTAGTCGAATAGTTGTTCGAGCAGAGCGAGTCGAAGTGTGTGTTTTCGATGCTTTCGAACTGGAGCGAGTCGAAGTGAGCAGCTTTGAGGGATGTGGAGTGAGTCGAATCCAGGTTGACTCGAAGTTGGCCTCTGAGCGAAGCGAGTTGAAGTTGTCACTCCTGGACGTTGTGAAGCGAGTCGAAGGAGCGAGTCGAGTGGTAATTGATCTTCATCCAATCTTGTATCGCTCATAACTTGAGCATACGAACTCGGATTGACTTGAGATTTGAAACGTTGGCTCTCATGGCTTAGCTTGCCATGTCCTACGAATTTTGGCTCGATCCGGACTCGGAAAAAATTCATCGATATCCGTAGTGAGCCCATGTATAACTGACCTCTAGGACGGACCGTCACTGGTTACTAGTCAATTCCTTGGTGTTACGGCCTTGCCAAAAGGCGGGATAACATTTGCCCCCCAAAGTACGTCTTGTGAAAACATGATGTGCTTTGAAGTGCTGCAGTCTTTATTCTGAATAGTTATCGTCTTCTCGATGAAAGTTGTAATCTTTGACCGTTCTTCTTGATAATGTAAACTGTTGACTGTCGACTGCTGTGCCCTGTATCGTTGCAACTGATTGCCGTATGCTAGTGGTTATCCGTTTGAATTTTGGATTCTTAAAAATCAGGAATGATGAATATTAGCCCGTCATTTATGCATATACGTTAATCTGGCTTCCGCTGACGTTTGTACGTTCTTGAGTCGTCGTCAGTTTATTGTTTTTTGAATTCTGTACCGATCCTCTCTTGAACCGACGTGAAATTCGTTGTAATAATGCTCGATGGTTGTTGTTGAATGTCCCTTCGTAACGATCCTCTCGTCGAGTTGACAGAATTGGCTTCTGGAAGTTAGGGTCCTATGGATTTGTCCCGGTTGCTCGACTTGGTTTTGATGACGGACTTCGACCTGAGCGAGTCGAGGTGGAGCGAGTCGATGTGGATTCCCTGATGGATTCGAATAGGATGTTCGACTCGACCTTGGATCAAACTGCTTCATTCGACTTGGTCTTGGATTCGAACTGCGTAGGAGTTGGAGTCGAAACGCACAGGAGACGGAGTCGAAGGAGCGAGTCGAAGTGATGGCGTGCAATGTTGCATTGGAGATGGAGTCGAAGGGGAGCGACATGAATGGGAGCTCCGTATCTGTACGCTGAAGAGGGAGTTGAAGGACATGCTCGACCCCACTGGAATTCGAATCGGTTATTCCTCTTATTTTCTACTCCATATAAATACTTGGCACTTAGCCGTTTTCACTTTTTTACCTTTCATCCTTATTTTCCTTGCCTTCGTATCGCTCTGTGACTCAAAGAAGAAAAGAATACTCTTGCCTTCAAACTGATTTACATCTTCAATTACTCGAACCAATTAACAAATTGAGGTAATCCATCGAGTGAAAACATCTTGTAAACGAGGAGACTCGATTCCTAACACTAAATCGATCAGATTCATGATCGATCGAAGAGTCCATGGCCTTAGTCTCATGTCGATCTGGAGTAGTGATTTCGAGATGATGAGGCGGAGGCCTTCGTGTCGATCGATGGTGGAGCTTCGGATCGAGTCGAATGCTTTGATTCTGTTGATCGATACGAAGGGGCTGTGTCTTATCGACATCGAAATGGTGGCTTTCGGTCGAGTCGAAGTGGGTGCCCTTGGGTCGAGTCGAAGTAGCTGCTTGGGACCGAGTCGAAACGCGTGACTTCGGAGCGAGTCGAAGTGGCTGCTTCGGATCGAGTCGAAATGCGCGACTTCGGAGCGAGTCGAAATGCGCGACTTCGGAGCGAGTCGAAATGCGTGATTTCGGAGCGAGTCGAAATGCGTGATTTCGGAGCGAGTCGTATTGGTTGCTTTGGACCGAGTCGAAACGTATGACTGTTGGATGGAGTCGAAGGAGATGGCTCAGGAACGAGTCGAACTTGCACTCCATCCTTTTGACCGAGTATAACTCAAATGTACATGATTATAATTTATCGATGTGAACCTGGCTCTCGTGAGCCATACAAATTTGACCATTAAAAAACTTTAAAATTTTCACACACTCGAACAACTGCCTCCGACGAGCTTCAAATTGGCATACTTGGACTTAACCGTTTGACTGCATATCTGACTTCCTATCGAAGCTCGTCGATGAAACTGCAATTTATAAAAGATAACACCAAACTTTGATTTGGAGTGACAGTTAATAACTGGATGGCATGGTTGTGACGGTCAGCGATGACGGTCCTTCTGACTGAATTCCGAAGTCTCGTTCTTCATACGCTTCCTTCAATCCTGTTGATCTTCTCAAATAACATATTGTACTGCACTGCACAACATGCTCACACACTTTACACTGGGGGATGCACGAGTTATATTTGTCAGTTTAACAATGATTTTTTATAAGCTAGCTAGTCATGGACCTTCAAGTTCTCAGCAGTCGGAAATTCCAAGTTCTGTTCCTCTAACCATAGAGATACCGGTTATCGAAGCCGAAGTTATAGAGCCAGCTCCAAATGAGCGTTTGGGTGCTCGGTTTATACTCAATCCATATGATTCTGTGCCGTCGGGTATCTCTAAAGATATGCTTGGACGGATTTTCTTAAGGCACTGTTTGTCGCTTGACGACGTGCTACTTCCTGGGCCCACTGACATGCCACACAATCCCCCGGAGGGGTATACCGCTTTCAACCGTCACGCTTGCATAGCGGGGACACTTCCTCCCTTCAATGAATATATAAGGCAGATGTTATCGTTTCTTGGCATAGCTCCATCTTAGCTACATCCCAACGGGTTCGCCTTATTGAACATCATCTTTGTTCTCTTCATGGAGATCCTTTTTCGACCATCGAAGCCGATCGAGATCCGATATTTATTCAATGTTAAGAGCCGTGGAGACAGCCCCTCGTTCACCTTCCTGGAAGCGGTCAGGAGCTGCCACATTGTACAGGGCTCCTAGGGAAGGCTAAGTTATTATAAAACCGAATGGTTCTACGTTCGGTGCCCCCCTGGGTTTGCAGGGCGGTGGTTGGATAGACGTAAGTGTTCCCACTTCTCTCTTGAGTCATTGAGATACTAGTAACTGACTTCAAAAACTGACACACTTTTCCCTTCTTACAGCTGCAATCTCTCGTCCCGATGGCGCGTACTTCAGAGAGCTTGTTCGGATTCTTCAAGCGTTTCCGAGCGAAGAAAGGCACATAGACTTAGTCCTGACCGATAGGAATTTGAGGGTTGTTGGGCTAATAGAGCGGAGACAGAGCATACATCTGGAAGTGGTACATAGAGTGATCCCGAAGAAACGTGTGAAGCGCAAAGCGCCCGTAGTTATGATCACCGAAGAAGTTGACCCAGAAAGAACGCCCACCGATACCGAGCTTCCAACTGGGCCTTCTGCCGACGTCCTGGACTCGGGGGGAAGAAGAAAGGGCAAGGCCGCTGCTCACAAACGCCCTAAATCCAAGAGACTTAAATCTGTGGTCGTGTCTTTACCTTCCCAGGGGATTAGAATTTCAGAGGATCCTCCCCTGCAAGTGGAGAGTCCTTTTGCCGGGCTTGATGATATTCCGATCTCGGATTTCGTGTCGTCTCCTCACGATGCCGGGATGGAAGGGCTTGATAGTGCTTTTGAACCGAGCGGGTCGCTTGCTATGGGTGCGGCCGACATTTCTGGTTGGTTGGGGGATTGCACATGCATACACATCACTAAACTACATGATCCACAACTGTACTTCATCTAACTTAGGAATTTGCTAACTCTTTCTTTGCTTCTCAGTTTCAGGTACCATGTCCGGGAGAGGATCAATGCTGAACAGTCTTCGTTCGGCTAGAAAGGCTTCTAGTTACTACGATTCCCATAGGAGGGATTCTGATAGGGATCGCGATCGCGAGCACTCTAGTCAGGATAGGTATGGGCGCGACAGGGATAGAGAATACTAATGCCGGTCTAGATCACGCTCTCCTCCTCCTAGGCTTCCATCTCCTCCTCCCGTTCAAACTTTACATCCATCGGAGCCTCCTCGTCACAGGCCTTCTTCTCACACTTCCAGATCTGAGACTCATCTCCAGAGAGTCGAGACTACATCTTCCATGGTTACGGAGCAAGTCCCCGCTGATCCCACTGGAGAAGGGGCCCTTAAGTTGGCTCAAATGAAGAAGGATTTTCCTAATATTTGCTTCGACGGTTATGTTTTCCCTCCCCACTTGAAGAGAATTCCATCGTTGGTAGAAGGCACGATGCATGACTTTGTCCACGACATCTATACCCAATATCGAGAGTGGGCGAAGGCTGCTGAAAAAGCTTCCAAAGTGGCCTTCGAGCGGGCTAAAGAGATCGAGAAGATGGAGACCGAGCTTGCAGAAAGGGATCGTATTATTCAGGTACTCTCTGCTGAGTTCGAGTCTTCTCGGAAATCTGAGATTGAGGCCATTAAGAAGGCTGATGAAGCGAAGGTGGAGATGGAGAGGTTGGGGCAGACACATGTTGCCCTGGTGGAGGAGATGGGCCACCGGAATACCAAAGTTATCATCGAATGGGATGCGGCGGTCAAGGAGCTTAATGAACTAAAAGCCAAATTTGCCAGCTTGGCCAAAGAAAAAGATGACGCGAACAACGCATCCTAGGAGGCGTGCGATCAGGCTGTTCTGCTCAAGGGAGAACGGGATGCGGCGGTGGCCAAAGTCCAGAAAGTGGAGACTGAGGTCGAGGAAAGGGTGAAATTGGCCGAGTCTAGGCTAGAGGTCGATATCGAAGACCTCCTCGTTGTCTATAATGCTAACATGCTGAGGCACAGGGGTCTGGCCTGGCTCGATGATTATTCGACGCATCTCCATAGTGTTTGGGGCCGACTGGTCGAAGAAGAGAAAGAGGCGCACTCAGGTGAATCTGTGGATGAATTCGAGCTCGAGAATCGCCTGTTAACTGATGACGAAAAGAAGATTCTCCATGATTCAATGATCTCTTATGAGAAGGAGAGGCTCGGCACTCAGCACCTGGAAGTAGGAGAAGGCTCCGGGGTTGGACATCATGATGCAAGTCTTGATCTCCTGGTGTCAACCCAGCATGAATCCTTGCCTGCGGTTGATCCTCAAGTTGTTCCTACTTATAATCCGGATCAGCCGCGGATGTCTCCAATTATAGCGCAAGCGACTGAAGCCGCCCCGTCGCTTATAAGCCAAACTGAGGAAGGTACTCCGAACATTCCACATGTCTTTCATGAATCGAAGTCTTCGATCGAGTTTAAGTTCTAACAATTTTTTCATTCTTTGTCCAGTGATTGACGTCGCGCCGCACATACCACCTGCTACTCAAGGACTATATCAGACGCAGGAGGCTATCATGATCGAGGCAACCACTGTGAGCACAGCTGCTCCGGTTGATGATATGCAGGGGGGTTCGATCGTGTTCAATGAGCAGCTGATGGATGAACTTTTTCGCTGCCACGGCGATCCTCGTGCTGACTTGCCATCTATTATGAGCGGAACTGATCCTGCTGCAAGCTCTTCAATGCCGACCGCTGATGCCCCCGCGGGGCTCGAGCAGTAACCGAAGAGGAGATGTTCGCTCAGATTGACGCTGAACTAGCAGCAGCTGGTTATGGCGGCAGCTTTGGAGGTGGGATGGCAGCATCGGGACCTGCCCCGCTCGGTATGATGTCTCCTGGTGGTTCCGTCTTTCTCACCAGCCTGCCCATTCCACCTTCTGTAATTGATCCCGTTCCTCCGACTCCGCCCGTAGGGAGCATACTTATTCACACGAGTTCGGAGGAGGATGTCGATATAATGCCCTCATCTGAAGACCAACCGCCGAAAAGCCAAGGCTCGAAGAGGAAGATTGGCGATGGCTCAAGTGGGTCCACACTGAAGAGGAAGCCAAGGAAACTTGTACACGGACGTCTTCTATAATCAATAGAAATGAAACTTTTCTTTTCTGTCATTGTGTATTTGTCTAAGTGTTTCAGTGTCCGAAATGCGCTTGTGAAGTTTCAGGCTCCAAACCAAGTTTGTTTTGGTTTGCCAAGTTCGGGAACTGTGGACATGGCTTGCGACCGGGAAGCGAGTTGAATTCTGACAATCGCATTGCTTCAATCAGTGGTTGATGCTTAAGTCCTGCCCCCCAGTCTTGGGGATGAGTTGTAAACCGTCAGCCGACGATCGCTTCTTACCTGTAACACGTTGAGTCTCGCGCCACCGAACGGATGTCTGAAGCAAGCGGTGATTGAGTAATGCATCCATGCTTGTTTGATTGTCGATAATCATTTTTGTATTCCGGGGATTCCCATTCATTCATCAGTGGTTGGTTACACTGGCTTAAGTTTCAATCATATGTTTGTGATCGGGAGACTTGGAATTGGCACTCGCATTCTGGGAATCCGGAGTTTGATGTTTATACTTCGCTTCGCGCTCTAGGAATTCGGAGTTGGATGTTTATACTCCGCTTCGCACTTTGGGAATACGGAGTTGAATGTTTATACTCCGGTTCGCGCTCTGGGAATTCGGAGTTGAATGTTTATACTTCGCTTCGCGCTTTGGGAATTCGGAGTTGGATGTTTATACTCCACTTCGCACTCCGGGAATATGGAGTTGAATGTTTATACTCCGACTCGCGCTTTGGGAATTCGGAGTTGGAGGTTTATACTCCACTTCGCACTCCGGGAATATGGAGTTGAATGTTTATACTCCGACTCGCGCTCTGGGAGTTCGGAGTTGAATGTTTATACTCCGGTTTGCGCTTTGGGAATTCAGAGTTGGATGTTTATACTCCACTTCGCACTCCGGGAATATGGAGTTGAATGTTTATACTCCGACTCGCGCTCTGGGAGTTCGGAGTTGAATGTTTATACTCCGGTTCGCGCTTTGGGAATTCGGAGTTGGATGTTTATACTCCACTTCGCACTCCGGGAATATGGAGTTGAATGTTTATACTCCGACTCGCGCTCTGGGAGTTTGGAGTTGAATGTTTATACTCCGATTCGCGCTCCGGGAATTCGGAGTTAAATGTTTATACTCCGACTCGCGCTCTGGGAGTTCGGTGTTGATGAAGGGTTGTCATGTACCAATCCCTTTTTTGACTTTGATGTGATGGCTTGCCCCCGAGCTCGGGTTTCACTTAGGGAGTGATTGGTTGCACCGCAGCCACTCTCTATTTGAATAAATCCCACCGTATGATGAGACTTAGCTCTCCGTGCATAGTGATGGTCATATGAAGTATTTCAAGTAAATCACAGCTCTGGCTTGAAGAGGTTGCATTTTATTGCTGAAATAAGAAAGTATGGCAAAGTCAGTTGCCTTATTACAAGTTCTAATTTTGAAATGCATAAACAAATTGCAGGAAATGAAAGTAAACTAAATGGATAGAGATAGCCTGTCAGATGTAATAACAGCGAAGGCTTTCGCTATTCCAAGCTCTTGGCAGGGTAAGGCCGTCGACGGTCGATAATTTGAACGTGCCATCTCCGAGCCTTCGTTCAATAACATACGGTCCTTCCCATGTAGGCTTCATATGCGAAGGAACCGGATAGATTCTTTTTAAGACGAGATCGCCTAACTCGAAGGTTCGCCGATGGACCTTGGCGTTGTACAATCGGGCGACTCGACTTCGATGCGCAGCCGCCCTCAAGTCAGCTTCCTCACGCTTCTCATCTAGTAGATCGAGAGATTCAGCAAGCAATATAGCATTTGTCCTTGGATCATAGTATGTCACATGATGAGAAGGTACTTCTAGCTCGACTGGAATAACGGCCTCTGAACTGTAGGAAAGAGAGAACGGAGTGTGGCCGGTTGCGGTCTTATGGGTTGTTCGGTAAGCCCATAGAGCCATAGGAAGTTCATCGACCCACTTGCCCCCGACCTTTTCCAGTCGTTTCTTCAGGATCGATTTTATAACTTTATTAACTACTTCGACCTGTCCGTTTACTTGAGGATGTGCAACTGCGGAAAATTTCTTTTGGATGTGAAATCATTTGTAGAAATCTTTGAATTCAGCACTGTCGAATTGGGTTCCGTTGTCCGTGATTATGGTGCGTGGGAGGCCGAATCGACAGATGATGTTACGAACCACAAAGTTGATTACTTTCTTCGTTGTAATGGTAGCGAGAGCTTCGGCTTCAGCCCACTTTGTAAAGTAATCAACTGCGACGATGGCGTACTTCTCAC
The DNA here is from genome assembly GCA_030737815.1 of Allium fistulosum. NCBI lineage: Eukaryota > Viridiplantae > Streptophyta > Magnoliopsida > Asparagales > Amaryllidaceae > Allium > Allium fistulosum. The sequence continues at coordinate 1,181,179,817 of CM060904.1, read as the reverse complement.
CACCTTTTGCCAGAGGTAGAGCATGGATGATGTCGATGCCCCACATTGCGAACGGCCATGGACTGACCATTTGCGTTATCTCAGTAGGAGGAGCTCTAGGAATTCGGGCATATTTCTGGCACCTATCACATTTCTTTGCATATTCCAACGCATCACGATTCACGGTAGGCCAGTAATATCTGTAGCGAAGTATTTTCTTGGCAAGTGCTTGCCCCCCGGTATGATCGCCACATTCTCCTTCATGCACATCGCGTAACACTTGTTTAATTTCATCGTGAGCGATACACCGGAGTAGGGGAACCGAGTACCCCCTTCTGTACATGAGTCCACCCTGGATGGTAAATCTTGAGGCCTTTTGAAGGACCTGTCTTTTATCACTCCTTCGCTCCGGCAGGGTTCCGTGTTCGATGTAATTTTTGAGCGGAGTCATCCATGAGTCCTTTTCAGGAACGGTTTCGCATACCCGGTTTATTTGTGTCCGATCGATACTTGGGGAAGATAGCGTTTCTACAGGAACGAGTCACATTTGCTGAGCTTCACCTATGCTGGCTAGTTTCGCCAATGGATCGGCCTTTTGGTTGCGTTCTCGAGGTATGCAATAGATGGCATAGTATTCAAACTGATTCAGTACTTCCTGAACTCGAGCTAAGTAAGCAGCCAACCTTCGATCTCTTGCCTAATACTCTCCCCGTACTTGACACACAACCAATTGTGAATCACAGTAAATTTCTACAGCGATGATTTTTAGATCTCTGGCAAGTTTCAAGCCGGCTAGGAGGGCTTCATATTCAGCTTCATTATTAGTCGCATGGAAATCGAACTTTTAGGCATAACATATGGATCGACCCTCGGGAATTTCAAGCACAATACCGGCGCCTGAACATCGGTCGTTTGATGCTCCATCAGTATAAAGTTTCCAGACGTACTCGGGGGATTCACTGGCTTCAGGCAAGTCCTCTGGGATGGTAAATTCAGCTATGAAATCAGCTAGGACTTGTCCTTGTATGGTCCGTCTCGGAGCGTAAGTAAGGTCAAACTGGCTCAGTTCGATGTTCCACTTGAGTAACCTTCCAGACGTCTCAGGCCGCGAGAGGACCTATCGTAATGGCTGGTCGGTGTAAACAATAATGGAATGTGCTTGGAAGTATGGTCGGAGATTTCTTGATGCAATGACAAGGAAGTAAGCCAACTTTTCCAGCTTCGGATAATTTCTTTCAGCCCCAGTCAATCGTTTGCTGACATAGTATACGGGCCTCTGTATCTTGTCTTCTTCTCGAACTAATGCAGCGCTGATAGCATTTTCTGATATCGCCAGATATATGAACAGCTTCTCATGATCAATAGGCTTTGACAGTATTGGTGGTGTGGATAGATGTTGAACTAGTGCTTGGAAAGCGCCCTCGCATTCCGTGGTCCATTCAAAGTTTTGTTTCCCTTTTCGAATCAGATCGAAGAAGGGAATGCATTTGTCAGTGGACTTTGAAATGAACCTGCTCAATGCTGCTACCTTTCCATTGAGACTCTGGACTTGTTTTATAGTTTTGGGAGTTTCAAGATTTCTGATTGCCCAAATCTTTTCGGGATTGGCTTCGATTCCCCGGGCGTTGACGATGAACCCAAGGAATTTTCCGAACGCAACTCCAAAGTGACATTTCAGTGGGTTGAGCTTCATCTTGTACTCCCGAAGTATGTTGAACATAGTTTCCAGGTCTTTTACATGGTCGATGGAGAGTCGTAACTTCACAAGCATGTCGTCTACATATACTTCCATTGTCTTCCCGATTTGATTAGCGAACATCCGATTGACCAATCGTTGGTAAGTAGCTCCGGCGTTCTTGAGTCCGAACGTCATAACCTTGTAACAGTAAAGTCCCAAATTGGTCACGAAGCTGGTGTGTTCTTGATCAGGTAAATGCATCGGTATCTGATTGTAGCCTGAATACGCGTCTATGAAGGATAAGAGTTCATGTCCAACTGTCGAATCCACTAGCTGATCGATCCTACGAAGCGGGAAACTGTCTTTGGGGCATGCTTTATTCAGATCGGAATAGTCGACACATGTTCTCCACTTCCCATTTGGCTTTCAGACGAGCACAGGATTTGACACCCATTCGGGATATAGCGCGTCTCGAATGAATCCGTTCGCTTCAAGCTTTTCTACTTCCTCTTTAAGGGCGGCAGATCTCTCTGGATCCATACCGCGCCTTTTTTGTTTGACCGGGACATGCCGCGGGTCAATGTTCAATGTGTGGCTCGCGAAATCCCACACATATCAGAATGTGTCCAGGCAAATACGTCAAAATTTGCCCGCAGAAATTCAACCAATTCCTCTTGAGTTTGCTGGCTTAGTTGAGTTCCAATCTTTATTATTTTTGAATCATCGTTATTGTCAATTGGGACATAAATTGTCAGTTCGGCGGGGGATGCTTGACTTTCTTTAGATCCTCCTTCCTCTTCAGTTTCTCTCGGGTCAAGGTCCTTGAGGAATTGGCTGGGGTGCCAGGTCCTGGGCCCGGGCGTTAATTGTCAATTGTCGGCGAAACGGACGCAGAGAGATTACTCTACGCCCTTTCCCTTCTCCTTCCGCTGCGCCTCCCGTAGCTCAGCAACATAACAGGCTCTAGTAGTGGCCTGATCTCCATGAACGATCCCTATTCCATGATCGGTGGGAAATTTCAAGGTCAAACACCAAGAGGCAATGGCTACTCTGAATTCAGCGAGGGTTGGTCGGCCCAAGAAAGCATTGTAAGGGGAGTCTATGTCCAGAACGATGAATTGCAACATTCGTACTCTCTGACGTTCTCCTACTCCCAACTCCACTGGCAGTTCCACCATCCCAGTGGGAATTGTGGCACTTCCGTTGAAACCATGGACTCGAGACTGACAAGGCTTCAAGTCAGCGGCTTCCATCTTCATTTGATCATAAGCTCGCTTGAACAAAATATTCACAGAGCTTCCATTGTCAACTAAGATCCCTTTTATCCAAGCGGGACCTACTTGTGCAGAGATGACCAGTGGGTCGATAGTGGGAGCTTCGATTTTATCTGCGTCTCTGCTTCTGAACACGATGTCATCCGTCATCGTTTTCTGTTGCTTGGTCGGAGCCCCCTCGTCAAGACTACTGCAACACTCGAAGTCCGCATGCCTGATAGAACTGGCATACGACTCCATTTTCTTCCAGCTTCGATCTGCTAGGTGAGGACCACCACTTATTGTATTGATGACTAACCTCTCGTCCACACGAGCGGGTTCTTCCTGCCTTTCCTGGTTCGGTGCACGATTCTGATTTGATGGGCCCACACCCCCGGATTGCGGCGCCCGTACATACTGATCCAACTTCCACACTCGTATCAGTTTTTCAATGAGGTCTTGTAAGTGACGACACTCATTGGTGCTGTGGCCATAACTCTCATGGGAGCTACAGAACTTTCCTGTTTGGATTTGTCTTTCAGTTGGTGGTTTCAGGGCAGGTTTCTTATACTACATGGTAGTGCAGGTCTGCAAGTATACATTTTCCAACGACGTGTTCAATGGAGTATAGTTTTCGTACATGGAAGCTTTACGTCGTGGTCCACGATCCTGATCACGTTTTATGTTCTGATTTCTATTGTCCCTCTGCTGATTCTATTTATTTTGGACGTTCAACTGAACCTTTCCAGAACTATCTCTAGACTGTTTAACAGCGACGTTACTCTGGATACCTTCGATGTTGGGTCCTGCGTCATCCTGCTTCCTAGACTGTCTCGCATCCTCCCTTCTCAGGAATTGGGCTGCCTTGGAATAGAAATGGTCCAATGACGCAGGTGGTTTCCCAGCTAACTAATTTCCGAACTCAGAATCAGCATCAATCCGCTTAGTCAGAGCCATCAGTATAGAGTTATTATTGGGATTGCTTATTTTCGCACATGCGGCATGGAATCGCTCCAAGTAACGTCTAAGCGTTTCTCCGGGAGCTTGTGTAACACTAGACAGAGTGTTAATGTCCTTCGGCCTCGCCACATACATACGGAATTGTTCGACAAACTTGGTGGCGATCTGGTCAAAGTTAGAGATGGATCGCGGTGGAAAACTAGTGAACCACATGGTAGCAATGCCCCCTAGGGAAATGGGGAAACTATGGCACTTTACTGCGTCATCAGCTCTAACAGCATTCATCAGCCATTCGTATTTCAGGATGTGTTGATTGGGGTCAGAACTCCCTTCATAAACTGGCAAAGCTGGCATCCTGAAGTTCCGAGGTAGTTCATCATATAAAACAACATCGGTGAAAGGGGTATGACTTCGGGAGATTCCCCAGTCGTCATTAGATAGACCCTGACTTTCACGGATCATTTGGCAGATCATCGCCGGTATATCTATCGTTTGGACACTTGGAGCATGTTGTGCCAAGGTGTGGTTGGGTTCCACAGCACGAGTCTAGACCGGACGCGGTGGACGGTCCATGCCTCGCCTTCTTGGTTCAACATCCTCAGGGACATAAGGTTCAGGAGTTTGCTCCCGTCGACTATGTTGAGGATCAGCTTGGTTCCTAGCATCACCTCCTCGTACAGTGGTGGTGGTAGTAGCAATGTTGCTGGTAACATGATAAGGAGCAGCTCCTCCCCAAGTTGAAGGTTCTGTGCGGAGGCTAACGGATGGTCCAGCTCTAGGTTGCCCAAGGTTCGAAGCAGGTTGGTGTCCCGTGGCCTGGGTGTAGCTTCCACCCAACAGGACGTGTGGATCTAGTTTGGCCATCAGAGGAGGCTGAGCTCTCTGTGGAGGAGTGAGAACCTTGATCACTTCTAGATCTTCTTCGCCTTTGGCGATTTAGCTAGTTAGTCAACTCCGTGTTGGCGCGTAGTTGCTCCGCTAGCTGCTGTCGACTTTGGGTCAACTCCTGAAGCAATGTCTAGAATTCTTGCCTAGTGATTGGACCTGATGGATCTGAAGGTCCTGCAGCATTTTGGTTGGATGGGGTGATTGCACGGGGTTTTGTCGGTCCCGTGCTCCTTGATCAGCAGCTGCAGAGGTGGTACGTGTGCTTACCATAATGAATTGATGAAGTCCTTTCCTAGATCTGATTGCAAATCTGAGTAGATTGGAAGGGCTTCAAAGTTCTAGATCTAGATCTTCTTCTTAGATTTATGCAATTCAATATAGATAGGAGATCCAAAGAGTGGGAGAAAAATTGGGTTTTTCTCAGTGAAAGCACCAAAGTGTTTGTACCAAAATTGGGCACAACACTCTTCGGAAGTCTTTGAAGAGATAAAGTGAAGAAATTAAATGAAAAAAGAGGAATTATCTAACAAAAACTCCAAATTTCAGAAATAAGAATAATTAAAGTGCAAGGAGACACAAGGATTTAGAGTGGTTCGGCGTATAGCCTACGTCCACTATGAAGTAGTTTGTTTTATTGATCTTCCTTTGATGTTTACAAGTGAATGCAATGAATTACAAGAGGTAGATATTATTTGCAACAGTGAATCTTGTTGGTAGCAGTAGCGACAGAGTTCAGATCTGGATCTAGCGTAGTCCGGGCGTTGGAGATCTCAAAGAGGAAGAAGAAGAACCCTTTTTCTGTTGGCTTTGGGGGTCTATTTATAGGTGTAGGAGGCTGATATTTCGCCCAGATCTTGGGAGACCCTCTCTGGCACGTGACCAGGCCCGTACGCCCAAGCCCGTGAAGTTTTAGTCTGATCCGTGGTTGACACGAGCTGATTTCGACTCGCTCAAGATATCATCCAATGGAGTCGAAATTTGGCGTGGACATTCTCTAGCATGCACGTAGTCTTCTGTGAAAATTTCATAGCATTTGGACTTGTAGATTGGGAGATATAATCGATACAAAATGGAGTCTTCGGCAGGCTGTTTCCTTCAACTCGCTTCCTGTTTCTACTCGCTTCCTGTTTCGACTCGATGATGTGGCACTCGATCCTTACTCTGTCCTGGATTTTGCTTCGAGCGAGTCGAAGTGAGTACTTGGTCGAGCAAGTCGAAGCAAGCATTGCTTCGAGCGAGTCGAAACTAGAACTGGTTGAGCAAGTCGAAACTGTCACTGGGAGAGTGAGTCGAAATGGGGCGTCCTGGGAGGTTCGAGCAGTGGAGTCGAAGTTGATGGAGTCGAATAGTTGTTCGAGCGGAGCAAGTCGAAGTGTGTGTTTTCGATGCTTTCGAACTGGAGTGAGTCGAAGTGAGTAGTCTGAGGGATGTGGAGTGAGTCGAATCCAGGTTGACTCGAAGTTGGCCTCTGAGCGAAGCGAGTCGAAGTTGTCACTCCTGGACGTTGCGAAGCGAGTTGAAGGAGCGAGTCGAAGGAGCGAGTCGAGTGGTAATTGATCTTCATCTAATCTTGTATCGCTCATAACTTGAGCATACGAACTCGGATTGACTTGAAATTTGAAACGTTGGCTCTCATGGCTTAGCTTGCCATGTCCTATCAATTTTGGCTTGATCCAGACTCGGACAAAATTCATCGATATCCGTAGTGAGCCCATGTATAACTGATCTCTAGGATGGACCGTCACTGGTTACTAGTCAATTCCTTGGTGTTACGGCCTTGCCAAAAGGCGGGATAATAGGTAAAATATTTCTCTTTGTAAGGTAAATAATGGCGAAACCAACTTTTTCAAAGGGTTTGATACATGTGTAGAAGCCTATTATCTAATACCTTTGAAAGGTGTTTATAACACATACGAAAATCCTTTATGCATGCAGAACTAACTATTTCAGAAGGATCAACTAAAGTAGAAGGATAGCTTGACCCCTTTCAACTCCTTTGGGAGCCCATATCCAATTTAATATTTGTTGAAGCATTAAATACTTGTAACACTGATCCAATCTCTTTGAAAGTTACTTCAATACTTTCGAAACCCTGCTTTTGGACCATGGCGAAATCCCCCTCTTTAATTCTTGCAAAGCTTTTATAATGCTTTCACAAGCTTTCTTTTTTTCTTACATTCTTGAGTGAGCTTTATGGTTAAAAATCATCATGTCACTTTAGTGCCACATGGGATTTAGACATGATAATAATATACTTTAAAGTCAAGACATCCAAATAAACTCCATAGCATAGCATATGCCAAATAAGGGTTAAGAAGATAAGTGTATATCATGTGCAATTAGTCATTAGACAAACTAATGGCTGAAATAATCATCCTCATATTCGAAATCAATATTAGATCCATGCATCCTCTCATTATTCATTTCTCATGAATGGATTACAAGTAGTATAATTTTTCCCCAATTTAATCTAGCATCAGAAGAATTTGATTGGACAAGAAGAGAAAAGAAAATCCATGAATTCAAAAATCGGTCCTCAACTTGGACCTATAGGGTCATATTTATAGGTGCGGATTGGACCCTTCTGCACCCACCCTTTCGACGCTGTTGAAAGGTCTCTCTTCCGACCTTTCGCACCCATCCTTTCGCCTTCGTCTTTCTGCTCCCATAGTCTCAAAGTTGTGAGTAGGTATTTGAGTCTTTCTTTATGCTTGGATTAATCCTTCCGTCTCCATCGAAAGTACAATAACAATGGATATTGTTCCGATATTCACCAATACTGCTTTCGAGTACTTCTGGAGCCTTTCGACACCTTTGAATGGTATGCTTCTTTTAGTGGTGAATGAGTCAAGGTTTCTCATTGTGTTGTTTGAATATAAGCGAAAGCACTTTCGACTTCTTCATCACCGTCGAAGTTTCTCCTTTGTTGTTAAGGTCTGGTGCTAACATGATAGGTGACTATTAGAATGAGTAAGGAAGGGCATTGGATGATTTAGAAAATGTTTAATGGTGGCAGAAGGATCATTGCGAAAGGTCACTTGAGGAGGCTTAGTTGCGGAAGGTGGATTTCGAAAGTATTCCTGTTGGTTAATGCAAAAGCCCCATCCTTTGGTGCTTGGGGAAGAAATTCTAGTCACATGTGAAGTTTCGTTTATACTTGCGGAATTGTTCAACCGATTCAAAAGGCTCATCTGCACTTTTGAAAGGGATGCTTTGGTAGAATGTTCCTCTGTGTAAGGCAAACAATGGCAAAACCAACTGTTTCGAACTGTTTGATACATGTGTGGGAGCCTGTTACTTGAAACCTTCGAAAGGTGCTTTTAACATATACGAAACTCCTTTATGCATGCAAAAAATTTTGTTTCAGAAGGTAAAATAAAGCGGAAGGATAGCCTTGACCCCTTTCGACTTCTTTGGAAGCCCATACTCCATTTAATATTTGTTGAAGCATAAAATGCTTGTAAAACTGGTCCAATCTCTTCGAAAGCTACTTTGATGCCTTTGAAACCCCGCTTTTGGATCATGGCGTAACCCCTCTCTTTAATTATTACGAAGCTTTTACAATGCTTTCGCAAGCTTTCACTTATTCCTAAGTTTTTGAGTGAGCTTTGTAGTTAACATGGGGAGTAATATTTTTAATGTCATTCTTTGAAAATTGTTTTTCAAATAAACATATTAAAATAGTCGAAATTGTTACATTGGTTAAATTTGACGGCATAATATGTTTACAACTAAGTCCGAAGGCACTTATTGGAGAATGGATTTCCATAAGCAAGTAAGTCACTACCTTCCGTATAGTACATCTCTAGAGGGATGTACCGAGGATACACAAATAATCCTCCGCATCTAGCAAGACCGGTCTATCCCTATTTGTCTCTCAAACATGCCCTGGATAGAAATCGAATATGTCATCACCCTGGTCATTAACGACCTATCCAAGAGCTCTCTTAGCATACACGATATGCCCGAAATATAGAGGGTTATCTAGAAAGGTGATGATCATACCCTAATGGTTGCGAACCACATAGCCTTGCGGTGTACCCTGTTTAAGCCATTACCGAATGATGAGGCCCGGGGTAATGATTACCTTACACATAGCACATTCCACTTTGAATGCTATACTGCCATTACATGATCACACAACTGATTTCTACAAACGTATAACTCATGAGCTTGTACATCTCAGGAAAAGGGTGTTAAGCTAAGAGAAGTTGCTTTCTCCACCACCAAATAGATGATACGTTCTATTATCCCACCTTTTGGCAAGGCCATGATATCGAAGGACTTGACTAAAAATGAGCGGTTACCAACCTAGAAATTCAGTTATGTACAAGACTATGGACGATGGTCGGGCGAATTTGGACCTGGTCCCAATCAAAGTGCAATTGGTACGAAGTGACAAGGAAGACCCCATAAGGCTACATTTGAAATTTCAAATCAATCCGAGTCTGTATGCACAAGTCATGGACAAAGGATGAATTTATATGGTTCGATCGGAGACGATCCATAAAACAATACAAATCAACAATGATCGACCGATATCTAAAAATCTACAAGTCTAATGCACTTGAAACTTTCAAAGCATCAGTATATTGAAGATTGGAGCCCAAAGGAATGACCTTAGGTCAAAACTCTCAAGTTCGTTGAATTACCGATCATTATATACCGATTGTTCATAACGATCGGTATGACTTAGCAAGCAATCCAAATACAACAGAGATCAGTGAATATCTCGCAAAATACAACTCAGAATGATACCACATTTTAGGAGCAAGGTCTAGAGGCATGTGGAACCCCTCACAAATATTCACAGGACAATACTCATAAAACTCACAAAATACTAATTATTCTCTAACGATCCTTCCTAATGATCGGTATAAACCAGCCAGAATGATCCATAGTTTCATGGAAAATACGATATCTCACAAAACATAAGTTGGAATCGCACAAAATTTTGAGAGCAAGTAGCTTACATCATGGAGCACCACAAGAAATGATTGCACCCCTATTGGACCTATTATTACTGATTGTTATCCCGCCTTTTGGCAAGGCCGTGACACTAAGGACATGACTAGAGACTAAAAACAATCCATCCCGAAGATCGGTTATCTACAGATTCACGATGTATACAGGAAAACTTGGTTAGAGTCGGGATCGAGCTACAATTTGCATGGTACGACAAACAAAGCCATGAAAGGCAACATTCCAAATTCCAGGTCAATCGATGTTCGTATGCTTAAGTTATGGATCGATCAAGTTTCATGTGAAACATGTTTGTTTCGTATCCATTCCCTTCGTATCCATCAACTCCACATCCATCCTCTTCGTATCCATCAAGCAACAACATCGATCATAACCCATCTGCTCGACCCCTACCGATTTCGTATCGATCCCACTTCCATCCATTTCATATCAATTAGCCAAGCATCGATACAAAACCAGCAATCGATTGATACGAAACAACAACCAGGCATCGATACGAAGACAATATGCAAGCATCGATATGAAAGGAACAACATCGGATCGATACGAAGGAAGTAGTCCGACTAAGGGAAGCGGTCTACAAGCGTGAAATATGGATCTCCACAAAGTTCTTGCTCCACATCATCGATATGAAATCGATAGATACGAAAGCATCGATACGCATGCTTGAGCCAAACTGCAAATCTAATCTTGGATCGATCATAACTCAAAAACTATAGGTCCAAATGCCTCCAAATTTTCATGAAAGTTTTCTTATCTACTGAAGGACCACCATGATTGATCGCAGCTTCATTCGACCAAATCTTGATTGATATGAAGAGAGTGGGGATCGATCAGGATCGATCCCAAACAACCACAGATCGATCTGGAGGGCCCACCCACGTGTGAGAAGAGGTATTCCGAGCTTTGAGGGAGATATTTTGAGATCTACACCTATAAATAGCACCCTTACACCTACAGAAAAAGGGCTTTTGATGCTTCTAAGCCGTTACTCTGCTGCAACCCCATTGTAAATTGAGAGCTAGTGATTTGTACTGGTGTAATCGGTTGTCTATCATCAATAAACATCAAAACTATTTAAAGTGGACGTAGGCTACAATGCTAAACCACTATAAATCCTTGTCTCTTTCTATTTCTGTTTGATTTTATTGGTGTGATTGTTAGATTAACCTCTTTTCCATTTATTTCTTCATTCTAATCTCCTCAATTACATCCGAAGAGTGTTGTGCCCAATTTTGGTACAAACACTTTGGTGCTTTCACTGAGAAAACTCTACTTTTCTCTAATTCAGTGGATCCCCCGTCGTTGTTGGATTGCTAAAATCTAAGGAGGAGATCCAGATCTATTTTCTTGTAGTTTCTTCCATTCTATTCAGATTACTCAGATCTAGGGAAGAGCTACATTCATCATGGTGCTAACTACCAGAACTGCTTCAAATGCTGTAGATCCAAAGGGATGGGATAAGCAAAATCCCACGCGGTTGGCCACAGCAGGCCAGACATCAGTTGGAGCTCCAGAACCACAAGGTCCTGTGACTAAAGAGGAGTTCTAGACCCTCATGCAAGGGCTTACTCAGAGCCGTCAAGATCTCACTGAGCAGATATGTGCCAACACGGAGCTCGCATACCAACTGAATGAAGACAGGCGAAGGACATCTAGAAGGGATCATGTCTCTCATTCCTTAACCGAAAATTCGACTTCATCTGACTTTATCTACATGTCGTCGGCTGGATAGAAACTATGCCGAAGGCTATGTGCATCAGCAAGCCGTGAATCCCGGGTAAGCCGGGATTGGTCCTTCTAGAAGGCACCAAGCTGGACCCTCCTCCCAAGGAGGGGCACTTCCTTTTCATAACATTCATGACCACACAGCTGCTGCCACTATAGATCTAGAAGCCGAGATCCAGAACCAACGATATCTAGCTCATCGTCAACACGTTCATGCTCGGGATCCTGACTTCCCTAAAGATCAGGAGGCGAGGAATGGACCGTAGACAGTGACCGGACCTTCCCCGCAACATGAAACCCGACCATGCCTTGGCCCCGATCATCCAAACGCCTGACATTCCAACCATGATACGCTAGATGATCAGAGAAAGTCAAGGCCTTACAAACAATGACTAGGGGAACTCTAGGATTCATACTCTGTTCATCGATGATATTTTCTATGCAGGACCACCATGTCGATTCAGGATGTCAACCTTGCTGGTGTAAGAAGGAAATTCGAATCCTAACCATCATATCTTGAAATATGAATGGCTTATGAACGCCGCTCGAGCTGACGTTGCAGTTAAGTGTAGAAGCTTCCCTATCTCTTGGGAGGCATTGCAACTATGTAGTTCACTTGATTACCTCCCAGATCCATCTCATGTTTCGATCACTTGGCTACTAGGTTTGTTGAGCAGTTCCGTATGCATGCTACTAGACCAAAGGATGTCAACACCTTGTCTAGTGTTACTCAAGCTCCAGGAGAGACTCTTAGACGTTATCTGGAAAGGTTCCATGCTGCTTGTGCAGAGGTCAGCAACCCCAATGATAATTCTATTCTAATGGAATTGACTAAAGGGATCGATCTCGATTCCGAGTTTGGTGATTGGTTGGCTGGAAAACCCCCCGCTTCATTGCATCGTTTCTATGCTAAGGCGGCCTAGTTCTTGAGGAGAGAAGACGCTAGACGATCTTGGAAGCAGGACGTAGTGGGGCCCAATGGTGAAGGCATTCGAAGTAATATTGCTGTGAAGCAGACCAGTGAGAACTCCGGTAAAGTGAAATTGAATATTCATAATAAGAAAGGTCAACAGAAGGGTAATGGAGGTCAGGGAAAGAAGAGAGACCCAAATCGCGGACCGACACACAAGGCTCCCATGTTCGACCAATATACTCCCTTAAACACATCGCTGGAAAATGTTTACCTTCAGACTTGTGATACCGGACTGTATAAGAAGCCAGCTCCGAAACCATCATTTGGAAATAAATTCATACTGGGAAATTCTGTAGATTCCACGATTGTTACGGCCATAATACGAATGAGTGCCATCATTTACAAGATATCATCGAGAAGTTGATTAGAGAAAGGAAGTTAGAGCAGTTTGTTCGGGCTCCGCAGGATAGAGGTGCAGACCCATCTAATCCAAATCAAGGTCAAGGCCAAGCTAGGCTCGAAGAACCCGTGCGTACTAGTGGGAGGTTGGAAATAAACACTGTGAGTGGTGGTCCTCATCCGGTTGATCGGAGCTGGAAGGAAATGGAGTCATATGCCAGTTCAATTAGGCATGTGGACTTTGAATGATGTAGTAAGGTTGATGATGAGGCCCCGGCAAAACAATAGAGGACGATGACAAACGACATCGTTTTCCGGAACCGAGATGCTGCTAGAGTTGAGGCCCTCACTATCAATCTGTTGGTTATATCAGTCCAAATAGGTCCTGCTTGGATGAAGAGCATCTTAGTCGACAACATAAGTTCTGTCAATATACTTTTCAAACGCGCCTACGACCAAATGAGAATGGAGACGAAAGATCTAAAACCGTGTCAGTCACGCATACTAGGTTTTAATGGAACTGCAACCATACCAGCTGGCATGGTAGAGTTACCCGTTGAATAGGGTATTAGAGATCGTCGGAGAGTCCAGATGTTGCAGTTTGTGGTGTTAGACATAAATTCCCTCTACAATGTTTTCTTGGGCCGACCGGCCCTTGCGGAATTCAGGGCAGCGATTTCCCCATGGTGTTTAACTATGAAGTTCCCCACTGATAATGGGGTCGGAGTAGTACATGGTGATCAGATGGCTGGATGCGCCTGTTATGTTGCGGAGCTGTAGGATGAGCGGTGGAAGGAGAAAGGGAAGGGCGTAGAGGAATCTCTCTGTGTCCGTTTTTCAAAAAATTGACAACTAACGCCTGAGCCTAGACTCAAGCGCCACAACCAGTTCCTTAAGGACCTTAATCCCAGAGATAATAGTGATGAGGAGGAAGTCAAAGATAGTCAGGCTTCCTTGGCGGAATTGACAATCGATGTTCCACGACGACGACGATTCCAGAATGGTAAAGGTCGGATCTCAACTTAGCCACCAGATGAGACAGGAATTGGTTGATTTTATCTGGGCGAACCTTGATGTGTTTTCCTAGACTCATCAGATATGTGTAGGATCTCGCCGGACATCGTGAGCCATGCATTAAATATTGACCCGCGGCATGTCCCGGTCAAACAAAAAAGGCGAGGTATGGATCCAGAGAGACCTGCCACCCAGAAGAAAGAAGTAAATAAACTCAATTATTCGTGATGCTTTATACCCAGATGGGTATCTAATCCAGTGCTTGTCAAAAAGTCAAACGTGAAATGGTGAACATGTGTGGACTACATAGATTTGAATAAAGTCTGCCATAAAGATAGTTTCTCTCTTCCTAGAATTGATCAACTGGTGGATTCAACAGCCAAACACGAGCTCTTATCTTTCATGGATGTGTATTCCGGCTACAATCAAATACCGATGCATCTACCTGACTAGGAACATACTAGCTTCTTCTTTGATTTGGGACTCTATTGTTACAAGGTGATGCCGTTCGGACTAAAGAATGCTGGAGCAACTTATTTGAGGCTCGTGAACGCAATGTTTGCTAGCCAGATCGGAAAGACCATGGAGCTGTATGTGGATGACATCCTCATGAAGTTGCGAATGTCCATAAACCATGTCAGTGATTGGGAAACAATGTTTAACCTACTCCGACAGTACAAAATGAAGCTCAATCCGTTGAAGTGTCTTTTCAGGGTAGTGTAAGGAAAATTCCTTGAATTCATCGTCAACACCAGAGGAATTGAAGCCAACCCTGAGAAAATCTGGGCAATTCGAAATCTCGAAACTCCCAAATCCATAAAGTAGGTGCAAAGCCTCAATAGGAAGGTGACAGCCTTAAGCCAATTTATTTCCAGATCCACAGACAAGTGCATTCCTTTCTCCGATCTAATTGGAAAAGGAAAACAGAATTTTGAATGGATGGAGGAGTGCAAAGGCGCATTCCAAGCACTAGTTCAGCATCTGGCGACACCACCTATTTTGTCGAAACCGGTCGATCATGAGAGATTTTACATCTATCTGGTGGTTTCAGCAAACGCAATCGGTGCTGCATTAACTCAAGAAGAGGACTGGATCCAACGACCAGTCTATTATATTAGCAAGAGATTGATAGGAGCAGAAAGAAACTATCCGAAGGTGGAAAAGATGGTCTCATCATAGCCTTGAGGAAACTCCGTCCATATTTCCAGGCTTATCCAATCACTGTCTATACTGACCAGTTGTTACAACGGATTCTAACACGACCTGAGACGTCTAGTAGGTTACTTAAGTGGAACATCGAGTTGAGTCAATTTGATATTGCTTACGCACCGAGGAGAGCCATTCAAGGACAAGTTTTAGCGGACTTCATAGCTTAATTCACCATACCGGAGGATTTGCCTGAAGTCAATGGATCTCCCAAATGCATATGGAAGCTATACACCGATGGTGCATCAAACGACCGATGCTCAGGTGTTGGAGTAGTACTCAAAACCCCAAAAGGTTGATCCATATGCTATGCTTTGAAGTTTGACTTTTGAGCAACTAACAATGAAGCCGATTATGAAGCTTTACTTGCTGGGCTAAGGCTCGACAAAGACTTGGGAGTTATTGCTGTGGAAATTTATTGTGATTCGTAGTTGGTCGTATGTTAGGTTCGAGGATAATATCAAGCTAGAGACTGGAGATTAGCCACTTAGCTTACTCGGGTTCAGGAAATGTTGAATCAGTTCAATTACTATGCTATCCATTATATACCCCGAGAGCACAATCAGAAAGCCGATTCTTTAGTGAAACCGGCCAACATTGGCGAAGCACAAAAATGGGACTCGTACCCGTTAAGACACTTACTGCTCCGAGAATTAACCAAATTAATACAGACTGGGTGTACGAGGCAACACCCGAGAAGTAGTCGTGGATGACTCCCTTCGAAATTTATCTTAAGCACGGAGCTTTACCCGAATGTAGAAGTGAGAAAAGTCAAGTTCTGAAAGCTTCGCGATTTATTATCCATAATGGGGTCCTGTATAAGAGGGGATATTCTGTTCCTTTACTCCGGTGTATCGCACACAACGAGATCAAACGAGTGTTACACGATGTGCATGAGGGAGAGTGTGGCGATCACATTAGGAGGGAAGCCCTTGTGAAGAAAATACTCAGATATGGATATTACTGGCCAACCGTGAATCAAGACGCATCAGATTACGCTAAGAAGTGCGATAGGTGCCAAAAGCATGCCAGGATTTCGAGATCCCCACCTACTGAAATCACTCATCTGATCAGCCCATGGTCGTTTTCCACATGGGGCATCGATATAATAGGGTCCTTACCCTTAGCCAAGGGTGGTGCGAAGTACGCCATTGTTGCATTTGACTACTTTACTAAATGGGCGGAAGCTGAGCCCCTTGCTACTATCACGACAAAGAAAGTAATCAACTTTGTCGTGCGCAACATCATTTGTCACTTTGGCCTCCCATACACCATTGTAACTGATAATGTGACCCAATTTGATAGTGTCGAGTTCAAATATTTCTATCAACGCTACCGCATCCAGAAGAAGTTCTCAGCAATAGCTCACCCTCAAGCGAATGGGAAAGTCGAAGCTATCAAAAAAGTTATCAACTCCATTCTAAAGAAAAGACTGGAGAAGGCTGGAGGCAAGTGGGTTGATGAACTTTCCATGGCCCTGTGGGCATATCGAACTACCCACAAGTCCGCGACTGGCCATACTCCGTTTGCATTTTACTATGGCTCTGAAGCCGTTATTCCAGTGGAATTGGAAGTACCTTCTCACCATGTGACTTACTACGGTCGAAAAACAAATGCCATCCTACTTGCAGTATCATTGGATTTACTGAATGAGAAGCATGAAGAGGCTGATTTGAGGGCAGCCGCACACCGCAGTCGAATCGCCCGATTATACAACGCTAAGGTCCGATGCAGAACCTTTGAAGTTGGCGATCTCATACTTAAGAGAATTTATCCAGTCCCTTCACTCATGAAACCGACATAGGAAGGACCATATGTCATTGAACAGAGACTTGGAGACGGCACATTCAAACTATCAACTGTTGACGGTTTCACTTTACCAAGGGCATGGAACAACGAGAGTCTCTGTCGCTATTGCACATAACTGGCTTTCATTCAGTTTAGTCTACTTTTCCTTTGAAATTTGTTTATGCATTTTTTGAATTTGAACTTGTAATAAGGCATCTGACTTTGCCGTACTTTCTTATTTCAGCAATAAAATGCATACTCATCAAGCCAGAGTGGCAATTCTTGAAATGCATTATGTAACAGTCACGATGTACGAAGAGCTAAGTCCCATCCTACGGTGGGACACATTCAAATAGGGAGTGATCGCGATCCGACTGGTCACTTGCTAAGTGAAACCCGAGCTCAGGGGTAAGCAATGATAAAGTTAAGAAGGATTGAAACACGACAATCCTCTAACGAACTCTAGCTCCCAGAGTGCGAGCTATAGTGCAAAACTCCAAAATCTAGGCTCGAGGAGGATGGATCCGTCCATCCACGACTTCGCCTTCATTCTTCCAAGTTCAAAGAGGATGGATACGTCCATCTACGACTTCGCTTGTAAAATCAAGGTGGATGTGATCCGACCGTCCACAACCTTGATCAACTCCTTTTTCCCAAAGTGCGAACAAGATCCTAATACTTAAATAGATGTGATTGACCGTTTGTCGACCGACTCCAGATTCCCGAAGTGCGAACGGGAGTATGAACATCAAATGGGTGTAACTGACCACCCATCGATCAACTCTGGTCCCAAAAGCGCGGACTGGAGTATAAACACCAAATAGGTGTGAATGACCACCCATCAACTAACTCTGGTCCCGAGAGCGTGGACCGAAGTATATACACTAAATGGGTATTACCGACCACCCGTGAAACAACTTATGTCCCTGAAGTGCAGATATAATCCTAAATGTTAGATGGGTGTGACTGACCACCCATCAAATGACTCTGGCCCCGAGAGCACGGACCACGGTATAAGCATTAAACGAGCGTGACAAACCACCCATAGATTAACTCATGTCCCTGGAGCGCGGATATGATTCCAAACATTAAACGCATGTGACTAACCGCCCATAAATTAACTTATGTCCCCAGAGTGTGGATAAAATTCTGAATACCAAACGGGTGTGACTAACCACCCGTAAGTTAGCTCATGTCCCCGGAGCGCGGATATGATTCTAAGCGATAAGCAGGCGGGACCGACCGCCTTCATACAAGTGCAATCCCTAGAGTGTGGATGCAAATACTAGAAGATGAGCATGATTCGACCACTCAAACTCATTTCACTTTAACTTTGTTGCGACTTAGTTAAATTAAAATTAGCAAAGGGGGAAACGACTGCCAACTAACTACTTTAATTGTCCCAGGACTGGGGGCATAACTCAAGTACCAACCGCTGACCGAGACAGCGCAACGTTGGGACTCGACTCGACGTTTCATTAAGACCCGAAGCCATGACTGCAGGACTTAGCGACCGAACTCAATTTCGACTCAGAAAATAAAGCCTCACAAGTACATTGAATGGAAACACGAGTGCTAAAATACTTAAACAAATACACATAGAGTTATGATGGAAAAAACAAAAAGAAGTTTTATTTCCACTATTCTTTGAAAAAGATAAGTACAAACATCCATTCGATGAATTCCTAACATAGCCTACAAAAGCAAAAGGAAATCCTATTCTAAGTTATTTATGAAAAAGAAGAAGCAAAAGTGCAAGTCCACGCCTGTGGATTTTTATCATTCCTAATTTTCTTCGGCATAGACCCGCTCGAGCTGCCGCTCGGATGTCTCTTTGAGCCTTTCCCTCCTCGGTCTACTTTAGCTGGCTTGTCTTTGGCTGGAGGAATTGAAGCAGTTTCCTCCTGAGAACTCATAGGGACCGAAATATCCTCTGTGTGCGGAACTGGAGGAATGGTGGCACTCTCGATGTTAGAAGGAGGAGGCGCGCTAGTCTCAACAATAGTGCCACCCGGAGAAATGAAAAGTATCAAGACCGGACCGAAACCTGCCATGCCCCCACTAGCTCTACGAGCCTGCTCAGCTTGCTCGATTTTGGCTTTCATTTCCTCCATTATCTGCTCTGCCCGGTCCGCATGTATGCTCACTGGAATGCCCCTGGTCGGACCCGAGGAGCCCGTAATGACCACATCTTCATCTATATTGAACGACATTTCTATAATCGAATCGCTTTGGTGGCCGAGGAGCGTTTCTATTAATTGGTCATCAATCACATAACTGCCATTGAGTATCTCCCTAGCCAAAGTGGTGTCCGTCATGATCGTAGCCTCTTTTGTAAGCGTCTTCTGCTCGTGATGAATTTCTTGAGTTACAGGAGGATCAATTGGTGCAGAATCTAAACCTGAATGAAGATAATAGAATATATTAGTAATAACATCCGATAGTGCTCCTTCATTTTAAGGAATAGGAGAAGTGTCCAGAATACCTTTCTCGGGGTTGCTCCCGTGCTGAGCTGACGTGCCTTCTGAGCCGCGCTCAGTTATTGGGGAGAGATGTGGCCTATCAGGGTCATATTACGGACAGCTGGAGGAGCAATAGAAGAAGCAAGCTTAGGTTGGGACGCTATGGGCACTTTGGAGCCTACTTCGTGATTTTCAATTCTGGATCCTTCCCCGGCTTTCGTATACGTGGCGGCCAATTTTTCTTTCTCAAGAGAAATGATTATATCATGGAGAATTTTAGGCTCATCTCCGACTAGCACTTGAGCTTCCAGTTCGAACTCATCGATAGTTGTAGCATTACAGATCACCTTTTTGTCCTATACTAAGCGATTCTAGGCCTTGCATAGTTTAAGTTCCTGGCCTTCGCCGCTTTAATTTCGTTCTCAGGTCAGGCATCGGCTTCCTGAGCCTTTAAATTCACCGCATCCCTCTCACCTTTAAGTGCCACTGCCTGTTCACATGCTTCCTAGGCGGCTTTGTTGGCCTCATCTTTTCCTTGGTGACCTCGGCCAGTTTCACCCTTAGCTCGCCAACCTCTTTCAGTGTGGCATCCCTCTCTTCAGTAACAATAGTATCATGGTGGCCCATTTCCTCCACTAAGTCCATGTGGGTTTTTCTCATGTTCTCCATGGATTGCCTGGCCTTTTCGGCTCTCTGGTTAGCTTCTTTCTCTGATTTCCTTGAAGATTCAACTTCGTTATTAAGCACTCCTATTATTATGTCTTTCTGAGAAGGTCGGCCTCCGTTTTCTTATTTATTTTGGCCTGCTCGAAAGCTAGCGCCGAAACCTTTTCTGCAATTTTAATCCACTCTCGGTATCCTGTACCAGTTTTTTGGCATCGTTGGGAATTCTTTTCAAGTTTGGGGGGAAGTGGAAGCCATCAAAACAAATACTTGGGAAATCTTTCTTTAACTTGGTAATTCGGATGGCTCCCTCCCTTTTTGGCTCTAAAGCAATTTGTTCGGTGATAATGGGAGCTTCCGTTTTAGTTCTACGGCCTTAATCACCGGATTTCGAAGCATGAGGTGGCATTACTTGGTGTGCATTTTCAAAAGATTGCCTGTCAGAGCCGGATGGTTTTGAGGGTCCTTTAGATGGTGGAGATCGTGATCGGGAGTGGCGCCTACTTTGATACGACCTTTCTTTCTCCCTTTTAGAATGCTCATGCTCTTGGCTGGATTGGTGGCCACGATCATAATCCCTTTCACCTTCACGCCTAGGAGATTCGGAGTAAGAGACGA
The DNA here is from genome assembly GCA_030737815.1 of Allium fistulosum. Classification (NCBI taxonomy): domain Eukaryota; kingdom Viridiplantae; phylum Streptophyta; class Magnoliopsida; order Asparagales; family Amaryllidaceae; genus Allium; species Allium fistulosum. The sequence goes on along the minus strand of CM060904.1, from coordinate 1,181,159,285 downwards.
AAGAACAGCGTGAAGAATGAAGGTTGCTGAGCATAATACCATGTTTCACCTTCGTATCTGTAAAATGAAAAGAAAAGCAGAATTAGTTATCTCAAGAGATTGAGAAGCATGTGATTAGAAGTTGTGTGGTGCCCTGAAGTGTGTTTATGCATGTGCGAATCCACAACCAACCGATTGTGGTGGCCTTGCTCGTAGGAGTCAGCTCCCATATATCTAAAGAAGTCAAGCTCGCACCAGTCTATAATGGGGATTGGAGCCCCTCTAACCCAAGATCCTGGAACGAAGATACATCGTCTGGAATAGGGATGTTTTATTATCCTCTCAATGAACTTTCCAATTGCGGAGAAGAAGTCTCCAGACTTATAGCAGCTGCAACGGGTAGAGATATTACAACGGTCTTATGCCTCTTGGATTTGTGGGCAAGATTCTTGCCTTTTCTTTTTGATTTTGGTGACTGAAGGCCCTACGGAGGCACAACCACGGGCTCATGTCTAGCTGCCGCATTCTCGTTATCGCCCCGTTCAGTGATTATAACTCCAGGAGTTCTCCTTCCTCCTTGCCTTACCGGAGCCACATTGGGAACTCCTATTAATCCAATGCTTTGGCCTCTCTCTATGAACCCCACAACGATCAAATTATCATCTCTAAGGACTTCATCGATCTCTAAGTTCACCAGGCATCGATTGGAGAGTTCTCACTATCTCCTTGAATTGCTCTCCTTTGGGCCATGGAATCGAAGCTGTAAAAGAAATGTAGTATTAGACTTAGCATCAACTTATATTATCTAGTTAATTGACGACGAAGTTAAAGCACTTACATCTAACTAGCCACCGTCTAGCAAATCCCGGTGGACATCTAACAAAGAACCTTTCAGTCTTGAAGTAGCTCAATTTACTCCAAGCATCTGCCCTACTTGGAAGTTTCTGACTGCTTCTAGGAAAGTAAATGAAGGATTATCCCAGCGACTCTTGATGTTAAACAAGTATCTGATCTCTTCGACGATCGGGGGTCAGAAAAGATGCTCATAAAGATGATATATAAGCTGTTGAGAAGCGCATACCCATTCGGATGCAACCGAGAAGGCACAATCCTCAAAAAGAATAGCACATCCCGGATAAATTGATTAAATAGGGGCAACGTTCCCGCTACACACATAAATCTATTGCAAGTAGTAAACCCCTACAGGGGATTATGCGCTCTGTCTTCTGGCCCCGGCAGTAGAATATCTTCTAGAGATAATCCATGCCTGAGACAGATTCTGCCTTGCATATCTTCGGAGATTTTGGAATGAACTGAGTCCTCCAGATTTAAAACTAAAGCTGCACCTGGCAGTTCATCCAGAGCAGGACCTACTACATCAGCCGCGATTTCTGGTATTTCTATAATGCGAAGTGGAGAACTCTGAACTTTCTGCTACCATAAGTTTTCGGGATCCTTAGCTATTGAACTCAGTAAAAATTATTATTAGATGGCAAGAAACCCATGTACCCCCAGGTGTAAAGTGAGCGATCGTGTTGTGTAGTGTAGTGCTACATAATACTTTAAATTTCTACAAGTTCGAAAGATGGTAAAACGACAAGACTTTGAGATTTGACTAGAGTGACGGTCATAGCTGACCGTCCCCACCGTGCTATCCTGACTTCGAAGAACAACCCATGTTAAAGTTAGTTATGTTTGTCAAATTACGCTTCCATCGACGAGCTTCGAAGGATACTCAAATATGCGGTTTAATGGTCAAGTCCAGTTATGCAAGGTTAAAGTTCATCGGAGTCAAATGGTCGAGTATGCAAACGGCAACTAGTTCGTATCCATCAAGGGTCAACTTAGATCGTTCCTCTAAAGCCTTTCTTCGTATCGCTCCTAGGGGTTAGACTTCATATCAATCGATACAGAGGTCACCGCACTTCGTATCGATACCAAAGCTTTGGCTTCGTATCGATCACCCCAAACCAATGCTCTTCATATCGATCCCAAAGCGTACGGTTTCGTTTCCATCATCCTGCATCGATACAAACTCCCATAATTCTAGATCGACGCTAAGTAGCTTCCACCACCTCGTATCGATACGAGTTTGAAGTAAGAGATTGGAAGCCAGTGACTTCCTCACCTCCATCGGTTGCTCTCCTTCTTCCCCAAGCTGCTAAGATGCCATTAAAATACTTCCTTGACCTCACTCCAGCCCTATTCCGACATCAACAACGCCAGAACTGGCCTTTACCCAGGATGAAATGGTATCAAGACTCGAGTCTCGTCATTTTAAAGTGGCTTTAATCGATTGTTTACCTAGTTTAAAGTAATTGATTTAGGGATTAAAGACTGGTTGTGTGAAGACGAAGACTTTACAGTTCTTTTTCTCGTGTTTCCCATCGTTACGAAGCGAATGTAAAAAAACAAAGGCAAGTGGAAAATTTATCTATGTCCGAAATCCTTTTATATTGCTTCGTATCCAAGGGAAGACGTTTCATATCCTAGTTGTTAAACCGAGAGAACCGGTCAGCACACATCGATACAAAGACTTAATTTCGTATCCATGAACTCAAGGTAGTCCAGGGCTTAACTTTCGTATCCATCATCACTTCATATCCATCAATCAGGATCGATCTAAAGCCCATTGTTTCGTAGCTATCGATACGAAAGTCAATGCAAGATCACGTCTGAACCATTCAACTCTATCGATACGAGGCATACTTTCCTACATCCCAGATCGATTCAGGAGAGGATCGATACGAAGGAGTGGACTAAAGCAACCATCATTCATAGTTACAACTCGAATTTCACATCGATTCAGGAGAGGATCGATACGACACTCGATCCAAACAAGAACAAAAGAACTTGACAACGACCTGTGAACGTGTAAATGCGAACATGAGTCAGGTTAATATACGTGCATGTGTGCCAAACTAACTTTCGATTTTCAAAGTTAATAGGAATTGAATGCTTACCTGGTGACAATCGAAACAGTAAACAGCAAATAGTTAGAACTCGACCATCAATTACAACAAAACACTGCATGATCATTGGCAGTCTACAATTCAACATTTATATTACTGGAAATTAATTAAAGGTTAAATCTCCTTATGAAAAGACAACGACTATACAACGAATCGGACAAGAAATTTCAGAATAAAGAATGCAGCTTTTCAAAGCATGTCATGTTCATACAAAACGTACTTTGGGGGGAAAATGTTATCCCACCTTTTGGTAAGGCCGTGACCCCAAGGACTTGACTAGAGACTAAAAACAATCTATCCCGAAGATCGGTTATCTACAGATTCACGATGGATACAGGCAGACTTGGTCCGAGTCCAAATCGAGTTACAATTAGCATGGTACAACAAACAAAGCTATGAAAGGCAACACTCCAAATTCGAGGTCAATCGGAGTTCGTATGCTCAAGTTATGGATCGATCAAGTTTCATGTGAAACATGTTTGTTTCATATCCATCCCCTGCATATCCTTCAACTCCACATCCAACCCCTTCGTATCCATCAAGCAACAACATCGATCATAACCCATCTACTCAACCACTACCCATTTCATATCGATCCACTTCCATCCATTTCGTATCGATCAGCCAAGGATCGATACGAAACCAACAACCAATCGATCGATATGAAACAACAACCAGGCATCGATACGAAGAAAATATGCAAGCATCGATACGAAAGGAACTACATCGGACCGATACGAAGGAAGTAGTCTGACCAAGGGAAGCTATCTACAAGCTTGAAATATGGATCTCCACAAAGTTCTCACTCTACGTCATCGATACGAAATCGATCGATACGAAAGCATCGATATGCATGCTTCAGCCAAACTGCAAATCCAATTTTGGATCGATCATAACTCAAAAACTACAAGTCCAAATGCCTCCAAATTTTCATAGAAGTTTTCTTATCTACTGAAGGACCACCATGATCGATCGCAGCTTCATTGGACCAAATCTTGATCGATACAAAGAGAGTGGGGGATCGATCAGGATCGATCCCAAACAACCCCAGATCGATCTAGTGGGCCTACCCACGTGTGTGAAGAGGTATTCCGAGCTTTGAGGGAGATATTTTAAGATCTACACCTATAAATATCACCCCTACGCCTACAGAAAAATGACTTTTGATGCTTCTACGCAGTTACTCTGCCGCAACTTCATTATAACTTGAGAGCCAGTGATTTATACTGTTGTAATCAGTTGTCTATCATCAATAAACACCAAAACTATTCAAAGTGGACATAGGCTACAATGCCAAACCACTATAAATTCTTGTCTCTTTCTATTTTTGTTTGATTTTATTGGCGTGATTGTTAGATTAGCATCCTTTTCTATTTAATTTCTTCAGTCTAATCTCCTCGGTTACATCCGAAGAGTGTTGTGCCCAATTTCGGTACAAACACAGATCGTTCCAAAATGATGAATCTATCAATCATTCTGGTGGGCCCCTACGGATCTGGAGGTTCATCTGGCAAAATTTTAACCTGATCCATGCACATCTTCACCTATAAATATAGAAGCCATTCTCCATAAATGGGATCCTTCTTTCAGCTGCCCAGGCTCTGCCATTTTTATTCTTCACTCTTGTACTAATGGATCCCATCTGATCCAAACATTCTTATAATCATAATTAATCGCAAGATCAATAAAAATTTGAATTGGACATATGCCAAGATTACTGAACCACTACAAAATCCGTGTGTTCATTTCAATGAGATTGTTGAGCTCTATGAGATTCTATTGGGTGTTGGTGACCATTTTTGGTGCAAACATGTTCATTGAGATCAATCTATTTAATTAGAAATGCAACGCCAAACATTCATCCATACAAGTTGTTCAGAAACAGGACAAACCAATGGAACTCTCCCACCACATCCTGTCAGGAATTACTCCTAGGATTAGTTGCCAGAAGTCCTTGCATCGAAGATCTCAAATGAAGAACTACTGCCACATAATATGATATGGAAATTTCCCCAAGGGTCAGTGACACGCAACCCTATATTCCGTCTTCCAAATCATTTCCATGTCCTCACTTTGAATACATAAATTGGTTCGAAGTGGTTTCCGAATAAGAATTACTCAAATCCAACTCCATTCCTTCGAACCAATCATTTATAAAAAGATGTTAGGTAAATAGGGAATTATTCTTTGATTGATTAATTTCTTTTTTATCAAAATATCTTCTAGATATATATATATATATAGATATATATTTTTAAAACATTTCTTTTCGGTATATACGGAATAATTTAACCTCATTTATCAAATCCTTTGATTACTTAAAACCTTTTTGAATCTTGGAATAATTCTAAATCATTTCATTTTTCACTTAGGAAAATATTTCCAAATCATTTCATTTAAATCTTAACAAAGAATTTCAAATCATAACTTTCAAATCGGGTTTAAAACAATGTTATTTAAGATATCATTTACTGTAAACCCAAAACAATAAATTCTAAGTATAGGAATTAAATTAATTTCGAATCATTTTCATAAGTCATACTGGAAAACATTATTGAGTTAAAAAGGATCGATAGAAATTATACTAATTTTACTCAACATCAATTTCCGTATTCAACCATTACTATCCGTCGAATAACGATGAAGTCACCTTTTAAGTTCACACGCATAGTACGAGTTTCCTTATTGGAATTTAATATCAAGTATAAGAAAATCATTTCAATGTGATCCAAGTTATTTGAATTTGGAAAATTATATATGTTATACTATAGGAAATTTTGACCCAAGTGAATCTAATTTACTATCCCCTCCATCGGGCCAGTCCTGGTAGCTAGGAAGAGCAGGCAACTAGTTTCCCAAACCTAAGCCTAGAGATTACCTCTCTGTCACCCATAAGGTGGTCAAGTTATTTGATTAAATCTAAATCCTTTTATTATCTCTTAGAGATGATTCTTATTTACTTAACACTATTCCAAATTTTGTTTTAAAATATTTTTCTTTAATCAATTTAATTTAAACTCCTTTAAAATAATCTTCAAATCACTTTCAAAAATACTTAATTATTCATTTGAAAAGATTCACAATAGATTTGGGAAAGAATAATTAAGTCAAATGATTGTTTGCGGAAGTTATTAAAAGTGCTAAATAGTGTTTAAAAGTTTATTTTATTGAAACAACTTTTTGATTATTTAGAAATCCATTCTTATAAATCAAATCTCTTTCAAAACAATTTAAAATATTTATAGGATTTATTTTATATTTTTACAGAATTAAAAATATCCATTTTAAAACATTTACTACTTTGGCCTCCGAACTACCAAAGTGCGATTTTATTTAAAACTTGATTTTCTCATATTTTAAAATCTACTAAATGAAATCTCAATCTTTTTCATTTGTTTGAAAACCATGATTATAAAGGTTTGGAAAGTTCTTATTTCAAAGCAACCCAACTTCGAATCCATCATATAAAATGGATTTAATTTTTAAGACGCGAGATCGCGAACTGCCGTTACACGACGCACCCATTTTTTATTAAATTTTCAATATTTATTTAAACTTTTCCAAAACACTTTTAAATGTTTATAAAAAAAATTTAAACCATATTAAACCATTTTAAACAGGCTTAAACATTCCATATACACCATTTCATTCAATAAAGGAAAGTGATTTCCTTTTGCTTATCGACATGTATTAACATGACTTGTATGTATGTGTGTGTGTCCATATTATCATATTCAAACATGATAAACAACCATCACTAGTAATCATATCCAAACATATATATCATCCAATAATATATATAACTATAGTTTAGGAGTTTTCTCACCATTATTGCTTCCTAACTTTTCTAAACGGACTATAGCTCTACTATAATCACATGAAATCTTTTGGAATTGGTCCTTAGACCCTTGAGAATTCAGGGAAAATACTTGAAGAGGGTGGCTAAAAGTATGGAAGAGAAGTGGTGAAGCTTCGAACTTCAATTGTCAAAACTAGACCTGAAAAATAGGTAATATTTTCTCGGGTTTTTGACCCTATTACTCTCTAAAATTGGAAAATTGATCAACATGAAAGTTGTTGGAAATTCTATTCTCTATGGTTCCAAAAAACATATTTCTTGATTTGGATCAGTTTTCAGGAAGTAATGGTTAAGAGAAGAAGAGGTGTTCTCGGACTCTTAAAATCAAACCCAAGAATAGGTTGACTTCTAACTGATTTTTGGACATGTTGCTCCATGAATTTTGAAAAATGTTTAAAACAAAAGTCCTTGAAAATTCGTTTCTCTAGAATTTTAAAAAGGAAACACTTGATTTCGGTTGGTTTTGAGGGAGATGTGATCAAAAGAATAAGAGGTATTCTTGAACCTAAAATTCTAAGCCAGAAAATGCAATGCAAAGAAGTGAGCTTCTGACATGGCTAAGCTCAAAAGTTGAGAAGTGCTCAACATAAATGTTGTAGCCACTACAATTTCACAGGGTTTGAAAAAATCAATTTCTCATTTTCGTTTTGGCCTGAGGGAGTTATGGTGGAATGAAAAAGAGGGAAAAGAGTGGGTATTTATAGGAAAATGGAAGTGGAAAATATCTTGATATTTTTGCACTCCCACCTCACCATTTCATCACCACTCCTAAATCATTTAGTTCAATATAGTACCCCCCACACATTTGCTCCATGTTGTGTAATCAAGTGTATATCCTTGGATGTGTAAGTGTTGACTTAGAGAAGGCTTAAGGAGTAAGGAAATGGTAAAATATCTTTGATATTTTCATATATATATATATATATATATATGTTTGTATATGTTAGGGTGTGCATGTGAAATGTATATACATTTGATGTATGTTCATAACAGGATGGCAACATTTCAACCACTTCGAACAACTCCCATTTGTTAAATCATTGAAAATCTAGAAACCGGTTTCTAGTCAATTTTCACTTATATTTTAAATTACATATAAATGTAAAAAAAATTGAAAATAAATTTCTCATCATTATTAATTAATTAAAATTATCTTTTTTTACTTATAAAACCATATAAATTAATATTAAAAAATATTTACAAAAATCGTTATTATATCGATAAAGCGATATGAATTTTCTTATATTTTCAGGTCAAGTATATATCTTCATAAAACTACTACAAATGATTTATTATCACTTTATAACTATTTAAAATAAATTATTATCATTTAAAAACAATTATTTGAATAATTATAATAATTACTAAATCATTAAATCTCAATTCAAATTCATAAATCCATTATTAAATATAAGAGCATCACTAATGATGTTCTAAATATATTGTATCCCCAAAAATAAAATGATCAATTTTATTACATATTCTTGTTCAATTATAAAAATAAGTATATGTATCTAGCTCCATGCGCGATGTTTTACGATTATAGAGATGGTTATCGATAAAATGGTTTTTGGCCCTTTTATTAGTATATCTTTCCAAAGGAACTATTTTTGTGAACATTTTTCCAAAATAATTTCATTATTATTATTTATCACTTAAAACTTGATTATTTGTTGAAAAATAATCTATATTTGAATATTTAAAATAAATTAAATATCCCCAATTAAAGTGGTCAAATTTTGGAACGTTATAGGGCCCATGACATGCAAGTAACTAGAAAAAAGAGAAACTAAAGAATGAACAAAATCGACTTAGTCAGTTCCATGTAAATACTTCCTATCGTAAGTGTCATCTTTCATCGTGGACTTGTTACTATCACCAAGATCGCCCAGAAGACATAGAGAAAACATTTCACCATCCGCTTGATAAAACAGACGTCTCTCCACGCCTTCCACTCCTACGTATTTGAAATTTTTTTCACTAGATGCCTCGTAACTCATTTTCGAAGACACATGTACCTACTCTTACTCAAGACGATTCTAGAAAAAATCAATAAGGGATGGAGCCACCTTCGGACCCACTAGGGTTGTGCAACAATACCATAAACCAACGGCACATAAATAAATGACAAGGCTACAAGAACCACAGGTTCAATCACATCAAGTGTAGAAATCACATAGCGAGGCAAACTTTCGAAACCCACATAATAACATAAGGACGAAGGAGTGGGGTCCTAAGAGAATACGGAATAGGAATAAAATCTGAATGAGGAGTGTTAACTATAATGTTCACTTAAGAATAAAGGCATGAAAGAAGGCCCATAAAATGTGCTTGGCCCACAAGAACTCAAGGGAAGGGTTTTGCCATAATCCAAAAACAGTGTTTCGAAGACATTGAAATGGCTTTCGAAGAGGTTAGGATGGAGTCGCAAGTAATTGATGCACCTACAAGTGTCCAGCGAAATAAGAGCTTTCGAAGGAGTGGAAAAGAAGGCAAAACTACCCTTCCGCCTCAGCTGCACCTTTCGACGCAGATAGTAAATATATATGAAAATGCCTATCATGGGTTCGAAACCTCTTTCGAATGTATTGGATAACGGGATCACATGCGAGAGCCAACCCTACAAAATTGTTGGTTTCAACAGTGTCAATCTTGCACTTAAAGACATTTGTCAATGGGCACTTTTCAGTAGCAAGAATAAGCCTTCTGAAATAGTTGGAACCTTTCAAAAGCATAAAGAAGATTCTACATGAAGCCAAGTAAACTTTCGCAATGATACAGTCGTCGCCAACTAATCGATTTGAAACTATACAAAAGCTCAACTCATCGCTTACGTGCAACATCATAGCAACACAAAGTGGAAAGCGCACCCACCCCCCTTTCGATGAAGTCGAAAGCAATCAAGTTCCTTTTAAAGAAAAGTAGAAGGGCGCTCAAACTGTAGTGACAGTGAAAGCTTGTCAAGGTAATCCTTTCGACTAGGTCGAAAGATCTTATTTGAAAGGGAGAAGGCGAAAGAATAAATGAGAAAAGTAAAGAAGAAGGCCTTTCGATCGCATCAAAAGGATGCATTCAAAGTGTAGAAAGAAGGCCTTTCGACCACATCGAAAGGTTGCACGTAGAAAGTTGAAGGAAGGCCTTTCGACAGAAGCGAAAGAATGGGCGCTAAAAGGTGGTCAACCTGCATCTACAAATACGACCCTAGGGGCCCAAGTTTAGGGACCCAATTTTGGAATTCTAAATTTTCTCTCTCATTTCATAGCAAATAAAATCTCTGTAATCTTAAATCAATTTGGGGAAAAAACTCTCTTACTTGTAACTCAATTTGTATAGATGCAAAAAGAGGAAGTGCATGGTTATGGATTCTGAATATGAGAAAAATCATTTCGGCTATTAGCTTGACTAATGGACAATTGCATATGAGGCTTACTTATTTTCTTAACTCATATTTGACTTATGCGATGCAATGGGACTAACATTGACAATATGTATTTGTAACACCTCATATATTTTATAACCTTATTTAAGACATTTAATTGGCTAGATTAAATTAAATAATGTAAAGATTAATAGGTTGAGATTTGATTAATTAGAGGTAGTCGTGCCATGTTGAGTAGGTTAACTAAAATGAAATAACACTAGGTAATGTGTAGGAAATAAGAAGGGCATTATGGAAAATAGTAAAACCTTATACCCTAAACCCTTAGGAGATGGGTAACTCATGTTCATTATTCTCATTTCAAAAAAAACGAAAATTGATAAGGCCAGCCACCATTTCCCATTCTCAAGAGAAGAAGAAAAACTAAAGATTCAAGAGAAGAGAAGAAATCAACTAATTCAACACTCAAACATCTCATCTATAATCTCAAAATCTAAAAGGTGAATAATTACTACATCCCTAATACTTTTCGTTTTTGGTTTTATGGATAGATCCGATATTTTTTTGCTATAATATTGCCATATTTGATGTTTTAAGATATATATGTTTATAGTTGGTGAAATTATAAATGTTTGTTCGTGTTTTATGATATGTTTACCATGAAAACCTTATTTGATGACAATAGAATACCTTGGGAATTTAAATATAGGTTTGGAATAATATTTTAGAGATGGGTTTTGATTTTCATAATTTTTCGATTTATTATGGATTTTAGATGAATTTTCGAATGAAGCAAATTATTTATTGAGTCATAAATTATTTTCGGCTAAAATAATAATTGTTTGGGTTTGAGATTTTAATACATTAGGCAATATATTAAAATATATTTTTTTGGGATTTTTCCAGAATTTTCCTAAGTCATTTGAAGGATATATAAAATTATTTAAGGTATGGGACTTAAATATTTTATATATTTATAAAGTAGAAGGGGCATTTTGCAAAATAAAATGATTTATAAATTCTGGTAATTATGGCAGCACATTTCTAAAACGTATTTATTGACCAATGAAAATTTGACAAACAAAGGCATGTTATTTGAAAAGTTTCCTTTTAAAGTTTAAAAACAAAAATCACTCATTTTCCATGTTCCAACCCATACGGTTGTATACCTTTCACCCTAGACCTTTCATCTCAATCGAAAGGTTAGCTTTTGATAAGGGTGAAGTTCAATGCATAAGTTATTAAGTAATTGGTACATAATAAATTGAATATAGCCGAAAGGTTCTAAGCCGAAAGGTTGTAATATAATTGTTTATAAGCGAAGAGCTTTCGTCTGCTTTGCTTTTGAATTTGGGCTTTCGACTTGGTCACTTCCGTCCAGGTCAAGTATTTAAAAGAAAAGACTTAAACCTTCCGATGTAGTCAATAGGTTCTTGCTGCTTCCGCCATTGCTTTATTTTGAAACCTTCTAGCACAGCCGAAGGGTTTCCACTGCTTTTATAAAGGTTTTGTTTTGAACCTTCAGACCTAGTCGAAAGGTTTATCTGTTTTTAAAACTAGCCGTTTCTCCAATGCTTTCGAAGGAAAGCTTTCGACTTAGGCGGTTACCCTTGTTTAGTAAAATATAACTGAAGGCTTTCTAAAGGTTATTTAGAAACAGTCGAAAGGTTGTTTCAATAAAGACGAAAGGTTTTAAGAAGGAGGTTTCCAAGTTGTTTTAAAGTTGAACCCAGTATACCTTCGAAAGGTTTAAGTTTTAAAGGTTTTAAGTATTCGAAGGGTTTATTCCTTGATCTATTTCGAAAAGTTTATAGATGTTTTCGAAAGATTTTTGAGGGAAGGTTTTCCAAAGGTTTTTCTAAGGCAATGACTTAAAGTGATTTTAAAGAAGGATTTCTAAAGTTTATACCTTCCGAAAGATTTTCTTTGAATGAATTCGAAAGGTTTGAGAAATGATTTCAAAGGGTTTAAACGTTGATTTTGAAGGAGGTGATTTCAAAGTATGGAAAGAGGTTCTTTCAAATGGTAAATAGTTTTCATCAACTAAGTTTTGAGAAAAGGATATATATCTAACATGGTAATATGATTTGAGTAAAGTATAAGGACTTATTTCTTTTCCTTATTTGATGTTTGATTAAAGGTTTAAATCATTTTGAAATTGTTTTCAAGGAAAACTATGGGAGGGGATCCTTAAGTATAAATGATCAGATGTTATAAAACCAGATGGGACTAGTATGGGGTTGCGCCCTATACATTAGCTAGTAGCCCTAGCTAATTGTTGACCAAAATTCCAGTGCGTAGGGCTCGGTCACGGGTAGACTAAAATTTTGATTACACACTGAAAGGAATACACGTTGTATACAGATAGGTTATTGGTAACCCGAAAAACCATTAGGCTCGGGGGGACCTGGGAGATGATTAAGTTAGGGACAGACCGTCCAGAAGTGGGATATTTAACAGTTTAGGATAGACCGTCCTGATGGGAAATGTTAAACAGATAGATAAGGATACATAATCCTAAATGTGAATACCTAACAGATGTTAGATAAATTTTGATTATGTTGTATGGTAGGCCCGAGTCAGCCGAAGTTATTTGTGTTTGAACATATAGTTCATTATTACCTGATATTTATGTTTGTTTACATAATGTTTATTTTGTAGTGTTTAACCATTGTGGATGCAAGAGCATAGTATATGGTTATATGAAAGGATTTGCAAAGATTTGTTTAAAAAAATGTTAGTGAGAGGAATCCCGTTCTGCTAAGCGGCGTGGTCTCACTTATCATAATTAAACCAAGATGTATAGTATTATTTATACCAAGCTTTATGTCTGACTTAAAGTTTAAGTTTTCCCCTTAAACTCCCAGGTGCTCAAAATTAATTTGAGTAGATTGAGAGGTTAAGGATCTTTTCAGGTTTTTAGAATGTTGACGAGTAAGGTACCATAGGATGCGGGAGGCAACGGATAGACACTTAGGATTTTCTGCTTTATTTATGTTTTGATGATTTCCACTGTGTTATGATGTATTAGGCCTTATATGACCATTTGACTTTAATCAATCGAAGGGGTATCTTCATATACCGCTCTTGGTGTAATTTGTAATAACTATATTTAATCTGTGCCTCGGAAAACGTTTTGGGTTATGTGACATGAATGTGGACCAAATTTTATTTCAAAATGTAATGAAGTAAATTATGGTTTAGAAATCTGTGTTTTGTTTCATATTCAAGTGCTTCTGATATTATAGATGCCATTAACATAGCCGTAATTAGTAGCCGGAAGCTAATATTATAGATGACAGCAGCATCTATAGCGCTTAGTTTTGGGCCTCTAGATAGGGGATGTTACAGTATTCGAACCAGAGCATGGTTTATGAAATACTTTAAATAACAATGATTTTTGAAAACATAATCCATAGGAATTAAAGTTAAGATCGGGGTATGGGATAATGCTATAATAACGTACTTGTATTCTTATATACATAAGTATACGCTATATCTTTAGACTCCTGTCTTAGTTAGGTTATTCATCTGCATCTCATGAGGTTCGAATCCAGATATAGAGGGAAGAAGGAGCAGAGTGAATATTGGAGGAGATAGCCGCACCACCAACGGACATGCCCGACCAAACGCAAGGAGAGGTCCTAGTCAGTCACAAGCTGAAAATGCTGGTGCAGGAGTTCCTCAAGTGGATACCGGGGTGATGTATCAGTTCTTTGTGAATACGGTGCAAGCTAGAGTAGCAGCAGGTGTTGTTGGAGGAAACACTGTGGGTGGAGGAGCTCAAGAAATTCCTACGGTCAATCAGTATGCCAATTTGAGTAGAGATTACATCAGGCTTGGAGGTAAGCCGTTCATTGGTACCGAGGATGTGACTGAAGTAGAAAACTGGCTACTTCATTGTGAAAGGATTTTCACTTATTTAGGACTAAATGATGCGAAGAAAAGGTGGTTTTCCTCAAGGCAACTGGAGGGAGATGCATTATTCTGGGGGAACACCGTCACAGCCGGAGTTGGTGAAGAGACCATTACATGGGAGGAATTCAGGAGAAGGTTTTCAGAGAGATTTATGTCCGTTATGGCGCATGCTGCATTGGTAAGGAGGTTTGTAGAACTACAGCATGGAGATATGAGTGTGTTGGAGTATACCAGGAAGTTCGAGGAACTAGCCCGATACAGGTATACATTGGTTGATACTGTTATCGGTAGAAACGAGAAGTACATCAGTGCATTAAGGCCAGAACTGATAAGTGCCACTTTGCCGCACTTAAGGGACCCATCGATGTGGTTATTGAGATGGCATTGAGGCAAGAAGAGGCATTGGCTTGCCTAAGAAAGAAAGTGAAAGAGGCTCATATGGGACAGGACCAGTGGAGGAAAATTTTCCAGAGAAAGGTTGCTCATAAGGAAGGACCACAAAAGAAGAGTAAGGCTGAAGTTGATGCATGTGTAACTAGATTGGGAGCCGTGTTGATGCAAATGGGTAAAGTAATTGCTTACGCTTCTAGATAGCTCAAACCATATGAGGTTAGGTATCCAACGCATGACTTGGATTTAGATGCCGTTATACTTGCTTTAAAGGTGTGGACGCAATATCTTTTGGGAGAGCGATTTGAGCTGTACGCTGATCATAAGTCGTTGAAGTATTTGTTCTCTCAGAAGGAGCTGAATATGAGACAACAGAGATGGTTGGAGTTTATTACTGCCTATGATTTTTGAATTGAGTACACAACCGGAAAAGCAAACAAGGTAGCGGAAGCACTTAGTTGGAAACATCAGAATGCAGTATTGGCTATGATCACTAAGTGGAAAGATTTGGAGGCATTATCGGCTTATAGTGTGCTGTTTAGGTTCGAGGTATGATCGAGTGCAGGAAATACTATATTGTCTTGTTTAGAAGTCCGACCAGTAATGATTGAGAAGATAGCTTTTAAGCAAGAGGAGGATCCAATATTGGCTGAGCCGATCAGAAGGTTGAAGGAAGGAACGGTGTGCGATGACCTAAAGGATTTCAATCTTAGCCAAAATGGGTGGTTGAGAAAGAAAGGAAGGTTATGTGTTCCGAATGTAGAAAACATGAGGAAGGCGGTTTTGGATGAGTGCCATCGTTCGAAGTTCACTATCCACCCAGGAGGAACAAAAATGTATCAAGACATGAAGAGAAATTTATTCTGGGAAGGTATGAAGTGGGACATTGGATTGTGTGTTAAGCAGTGCTTGAATTGCCAACAGGCAAAGGCTGAACACCAGAAGCCAAGTGGATTTCTTCGACTGTTAGAGGTTCCATTATGGAAGTGGGATTCAATCTCTATGGATTTTATTGATGGGTTGCTGAGATATAGTAGAGGAAACGAAAGCATATGGGTCATAGTGGATAGACTAACTAAAAGTGCCTATTTTATTCCGGTAAGGTCAACTAGGACGGCACTTGATTTGGCGAAGTTATTTATGAAGAATATGGTTAGATTGCATGGGATACTTAGTAGCATTGTCAGTGATAGAGATTCCTTATTTACTAGTGAGTTATGGAAAAGTCCACAGGTTGCATTAGGAACCAAGCTCAACATGAGTATCGCTTACCATCCACACACAAATAGGTAAACGGAAAGAGTTAACAAAATCTTGGAAGATTTGTTAAGAGCTTGTATATTAGATTTTAGGGGATCATGGGAAGACCATCTTCATCTAGTCGAGTTCTCGTATAACAATAGTTATCAGACTAGTATTGGGATGGCACCATTTGAAGCATTGTATGGAAGACTTTGCAAATCTCCCATATGTTGGTTGGAGACCGGGGATAAATTGGTTCTTGGTCCGGATTTAGTGAATGAAGCTGCGGAGAAGATTGAGTTGATGTGAGCTAGGATGAAAGAAGCTCAATCTAGGTAGAAAAGTTATGCAGATAGAAGAAGGAAGGATTTGGAATTTCCGACCGGAGAACATGTGTATGTTAAGGTTTCACCGATGAAAGGTGTAATTAGATTTGGAAAATGAAGGAAGTTAGCACCTAGGTTCATTGGTCCATTTTGTATTACTGAGAGGATCGGGAAACTCGCTTATAAAGTGGAGTTACTGAGTAGTTTAGCTGGAGTCCATAATTTTTTCCATGTTTCTCATCTTAGGAAATGTGTTAGAGACCCGGAGACTACTATAGCACATACAGTATTAGAAGACTTAGTTGTGGACTATAGTAAGGAAGCCGATTTAGATTGTGGCTAGAGATGAGAAGAAATTGAGGAACAAGACTATCAAGTAAGTAAAGGTTCAGGGAGTAATGATGAAACACTCCACACCCCTTAGTATAGCCAAAAGGATACACTAAAAGATGTGGTGCGTTATAAGTATAACTAAAGCTAGCAAAGACTAAGATTCACAAGACAAAATAGATAGATAATAACATAACAGTAGTAATTAAAAACAATAAATGATTTTAAAAAATTAATACTTCATAAATACTTCAGACAAACCACATATGTTCCAAATACCAAATACAATTGTCTTATTAAAATAAAATCTCAGTCTCATCAGAAAAACCAGTACAAACACAAACTTTCCTTCAATATAGTGCCAGTACATTAAAAGAACAAAATTTGGAAATAAAAAGAAGGAATGCATGATAGGGATTCCAAGTCTCCAAGAAGCTGCGGTCTATCTTCCTTGCCCCTTATAGCCTATGGGGGGAGAAAAAGTGGAGAATAGAGGAGTGGGTCAGACTAAAAGTCCGGTGAATGATAGTAATTAATAGAATCTTTAAGCAAAGTAAAAGTAACAGACCTTACAACAGTTCTAGTATATAAAAGGAAACAAAGGAAATAGGGATAAAGAATAAGCTAGAAATAAATACGAATTAACATAATTTGATTAACTTTGATTGTTTTCGCTTGTCTTTGATAGCTGCTTTTATTAGGCTGAATTCCTAATCCTATAATTAGGCTGAAATCCTAATCCTAAAATTAGGCTGAAATCCAAATTCTACCCTTTGATCGGCCTGCTACTCCATATACCTTACTGCGGACTAGACGCTATGTAACTCCCTACACAGAAATGGTGTCTACGAATGACATGCAAAGTATTGACTATGGACTAGACATTATATAGCTCCCTACACATAAGGCAATGGTGCCTACGAAAGGCACACATATTAAGCGCTTGGAACTCATAACGATTACTGAGCACCCGAATGGAAGTCGCACGCGTAACCGCCGCCATGCTCATGTTACCTGTTCTTCCACCTATTGGGTCTTCTTATTACCTCAAGCTCCAGCATAAGCGTGTCCCTCATACCACTTCAGGCTAATGTGAGGTCACCATGTCCATAAAAAATATGGGAAATGTTGTTGGTACTGGCCCTTCATCCAAACAATATCTAGTTGCGTCCCTTGCCCAAATCACCATGATTTAGACTTCTACTTATTGACCAATTACTACCATTATTAGCATAAGCGTGCCCCTCGTCTCACTTCAAGATTATGTGAAACACCGTATCCATAGAAATAATAGGCGAATGCTATTTGGTATTGGTCCTACTTTCATCTTTGTTTCTTAACTTAGATAAATTATTTAAATAAGCCTTTATTATTATCTTCACTATCTTTGATTATTAATTTGTCCTAAGTCTTAAAATAAGCCTCATTCCATTTATTTTCTTATTATAACCTACTTTATAATCATGCTTATTACTTAACCCAAGTCTAAGTGTGAAAATAAGCCTCTTTTATCTTATACTCTTTTTAGTTATAATTCTAAGTTATAACTAGGCCAATTATATTTAATTAGTCCATATCTAACATTAATATCATAATTAGGCTCAATTTCAATCTTGATTCCATTTTTATTACAATTTACATCATATCTTTCGTTATTTCAGTATTCTTATAATTTTAATCCATATTCGCGTTTAATCTATTCTAATCCATACGCAAAGAAGAAGGAGAAATAAAAGAAAACTAAAAAATAGAAGAAAATCCAAAGCGTAGGAAAAGGATACCTAACAGAAAACTAAAATTACCTGAAAAGAATAGCTAAAAGAAATAAACTGAAAATAATTCTAAAAACTATAAATAAACTACTAAAAAGGTTATTCCAAAGATCGTAGTAAAACTGCAACTATTGGAAACCCTATTATTTTAAATTACTTAAAGAAATTTAATATAATTACAATCACTCACATGTGGTCCTAAGCTCTTCCCTGTAGGTCTTCCCGGATCCACTTGAGGGTATTAAAATATTTTATTTAAAAAGATTCTCCTCTTGGAAAATTATTCCTTTTAGGGTCCGTCCTGAAAAGTTGAACCCAAGCGGAGAAAATCTACAATGAGAAAAAGTGTTAGGCCTAGGGTTCTATTTATAGGTGTAGAAGTGGATCTCGGACCGTTGGATTTGAAGATTGAACAGGATGCAACCACGTCATAGGCTGAATAGGAGCAATCAGATGTAGGAACGGAAGGACCAGATTGGTTAAAAGATTGCAAATGACGCATACAACATTCGAACGAACGAAATGAACTTTCGTTCGTTCAAAAGGTGAGGCAGGTCGACCGGGCGGTCGACCGCCCTAGTGCATAGGTCGACCTTGTCCACATATTTTTTTCCTGATTCTTCTTTATTTTTGATTAAATCATAACTTGCTCATATTAGCTTGAATTCTGACGTTCTATATATGGAAATTGACCAGAAAATTACCACGGACACAATGGTGCAACTCCCGTGGCTCAATTCTAATAATTTCACAAAGTTATTTTATTATTTCATTAATTAACGAATTAATTATTATGAGTTAAATTTCGGGTTGTTACATTCTCCCCTCCTTAAGGGATTTCGTCCCCGAAATCTCTAAGGGTAAAAGAATTAACTAAATATTTTCATCCAATATCTACAACCAAATACTCAATCATCAATCATTCACATCCATTGTCCTTAAGTTTTCTAATGTGATTTATGACACTTATGCAATTAGTGTAGTGTTCATGTCCCTAATCTAATGCAAAAGATTAGACGGTCCACTGATTCAGTTGACCTCCTTTTATGCAATCATGCCCGTGCTATGTATCCAAATGAATGCAAATCCTTAATGATAACTGATAGTTCTATATGCGTGCTACAATCATCATCCAAATGCAACAACCATGTGATAAACATCCATTAATAGCAACCATTGGAAAATAAAAATGCAAATGCACACACATCCATATGCATATGCTCTAGTGTCCTAGTTAGGCCGGTCCCTAAGAGATAATAGTGCCTAGTGTAAGTATATGCGTCCATAACGTCCACGAGAAACACTTGCAACCACTAGCATACATCATACATAATATGTTCTATTAACATGTTTACATCAAATCCTACCATCCATAGGTTAAATCCTAAGTTCTACCCTCCAAAGGATAATAAAGGAAAGAACCTATTCAAAACTAAAGATGGAAATATGAAATTCTAAAACTTATTGTCGAAAAGATGAGGATAAAGATACAAATTTTCTCCTAATCAAACCAATCTTCTCTGAAGTCTCTCTAACCATGTCGGGACCAAGTAGCAATCTCTCTATAGACTCTAAGCAACACGAAGGCTACTTACATGGTCTTCCATAAAGAGCTTTGAAAGGTGCCACTCCAAT
Source organism: Allium fistulosum (assembly GCA_030737815.1). NCBI lineage: Eukaryota > Viridiplantae > Streptophyta > Magnoliopsida > Asparagales > Amaryllidaceae > Allium > Allium fistulosum. The sequence continues at coordinate 1,181,139,483 of CM060904.1, read as the reverse complement.
GCTAGCTTGAAAACTACTATCATATGGGAATTCCACTAAAGAAAGATGCTTTTCCCAAGTTCTTCCAAAATTAGGAATATCCATTCTCAACCATGCATGTCTTACAATTTTACTAACTCCATTTTACTGTTCTTCTTTAGTCTGCTCACATGAATTAACATTCCTAGGTTCTCATTAGGGTCCTATACACTCTACGGAAACTCTATTATTACTTCCAAAAGTAATTACAACTGTCTCCTTTGTAGCCTTAAACCTTTTCAGTTACACCTAGGAAATGATTCCTATCTACTTCACATTTAGGAGTTTGGTTCGGTGTTTATAGATCCATTTAAAAATTATGGTTTCTAAATCTTCAAATCCCAAAATCTTTGTCCTTAAAAGTGTTATCTTTAAGTTCTTCTTAAATTCAAAAATACTCGGTTGCCTAACATTTTATGTTTCTAGATTTGCATCCTTACATCTTTTTGAATTTACATTATTTCCCAAACCTAGAGGGAAAACATTCAAATTCTATGTCCAGAAGTTATTCCTCGTTTTCTTTTAAAGACCTTTTTAATTTTCTATGAAATTTGAATTTTCAAATTCTACTTTTATTAAGTTTTTCATTTCCAAAAACTTATTAACTTTTTCACCCAAACCATTTCCTTTTAAAATATCTTTAAAATATCCTTATGTGTTTTCAAAGCATCTTCTTATTACACCTAACAGTCTCATACCTTAATGTATTGGAACTACTTTCTCCTATGAGAAATTATTAACGCTAAAATCATCTATGAACCTTTTAAAAGAGGATTTCATGTTTATGTGAAATTACAAAGAACTTATTTTATATTTTTCGAAATAGGTTATACAAAATATGGTGCTCCCATACCTTGTATATCTCTTTCATGCATTCCTTGTAACTTGCACAAAACATTTTTATTGGTTTCATAGAAAATTATATCATTATTCTTTTCATTCCAATAGATTAAAGTATGTTTAAATTATATTTTATTACGATAGACATCTTCTAATATCTAACCTTTTCTTTTCAGAAAAAACTCATCTTCAAAACTGTTTTAATATATCCATAACCAAAAACATTTTCTTATGCCTATTTAATTAATAGGTGTATTCACAAATCACTTTTATTTCTATTCTTAAAAATTATCCTTTAAAAATACATTTTTATTTGGGTTTTGAAATAGATGTTGCATAAAACACTGTTACTATAACCCAAAAATACTAGTGTATGAATCTAATTAAAAATAAATACTAATAAACCTCATATATTAAGTAAAAATATTTCCTTTGGAAGTTACCTACTATAACAGTAGCGTTATAGTCTATGCTCCCTTTAATTTCACGAAAACATTTATTACAACAATAAATGTTGTAATCTACGTTTCCGATACTTAATACATTTTAGGTTTTTATATTTAAAATCTTTGTTTACTTACAAAGAAACTAGTGAGCTATATACATTCTATAATTCTTTAAAATGAATTTAACTTTTAACAAAATTTATATCGTATAAAAACCAATTTAAATTTCTTACCATATTCCCAAAAACCCAGTATTTACTTTAAAAAATATATTGGCAGTTCTTCTTTTCAATTCTAATAATTTCATTTTATTGGGTTAGACATAAAGTGGATTTTTCTACCTACTACCCTAGGAGTATCCTTCCTAAACCTTGGAAATCCCATTTCCTTACTTAAAGTCTTTTGTTCCTACACTCATATTTATTCTAAGGTACTACCTTTAAATCCACTTATATGAAACAATTATAATTTCTGCAATTATCTACACATGGGCTTTCTTCTTTTCTTATCAACTGAATCTATTATACATCTCCAATCTTTGCCTACCTCTCTTTGTATTTTCACAATCCGAGCCTAAATGTACAAAACTGTTTATCAAACTCTTTCCGTGTGTAGACCTTCTCTATGCCCCAAGAAGCACACTTCCTTATGCCAAAAGTGTTACTTCAAGAACTTTGCTTTCAACCGAAGAATGCGAAGTGTATGAAGAACCTGCTCTAGATGAATAGCATGCTCCTCCTTACTCTTGGAAAACACCAAAATGTCATCCATGAATACAGCCACAGACTTGTTTAGGACTTCTCTAAAGACGTGGCTCATCAAATCTACAAAGTATGCTGGGGCATTGGTTAGCCCAAAAAGGCATAACCAACCACTCATAAAATCTGTCTTAAGTCCTAAACGCGGTCTTATAAATGCTGTCATCAACGACCCTAAGCTGATGAAATCCCATGGCTAAATCAAGCTGAGAGAATACTGAAGAGCCAACTAACTGATCAAAAAGGTCATATATCCTAGGGAGTGGATAACGGTTCTTCTTTGTGAGCTTATTTACTTCCCTATAGTCTACGCAAAGTTGAAGAGATCCATCCACCTTAGTAGCAAAGATGACTGGCACTCCCTACTCCGATATGCTCCTTCTTATGAAACCCTTCTCCAAAAGCTCATGGATTTGCTTGCTCAATTCCTTCCTCTCCCTAAGAGCCATGTGCCTAACGGGTAATGCCACTGGCTTAGCATTATCCGTCAAGTAAATCCTGAAGTCAATCTTGCTTTTAGGGGGTAGTCTCCTAACCTCCTCAAAGACATCTAGAAAATCTCTAATGAAAGAAACCGAATCTAACTCTGATGAAGATGAATCGAGGGAATAAAGGAAGCTCAACATAATTGACCCTTGCGGGTCGCAAGAAACCTCGAGAGTCCTACCGCTACATGTCTCTGGTCTAACGACCCTCTTTTCGCAATCTAATATAGCTCCATATGTGGATAGCCAATCCATTTCCAAAAACATCCCATACCTCAAAAATCCCAAAACATAGGCGTCATAGTCAAATTATATGCCTAGGATAAAAAATTTCAAACCCCTACAAACCATAGACAAGTGTGCCGATCCTTATATGGGTTTTGAAACAACAATGGGGTCTACTACTAAAGAGATGTCTAAGTGCAAACAACTTACTAGGGAACTAGAGATGAGAGAGTGTGGTGCTCCAGAATCGAAAAGAGTCCGAATGGGAAAATCAGAAATAGAAATCAAAACCTTCTACAGAGACTTTCCTACCTCGATCTAGTCCACTACTATAAGGTGCTGCATCCAAAGCCTGTACTTGCACTGTAGGTGCGCCTGCTCTCTAGCTCGTCCTCTGGGGACAATACTTACTAATGTGACCGGGTTATCCGCAAGTATAACACTTTCCCTTCATCTTTTCTTTCTTGTAGTTTCTTGCGTAATGACCAATCATCCCACAACTATAGCACTACGCTTCCTTCTTGATTTGCTTCTGAGGGCCTTACTCTTTACTCTTGTCCTTATCTTTCTTGTCCTTCCACCACTGCTTCTTAGAACCTGTAGGATCCTCCTTACCTTCTCCCATCAGCTGCCAATATGTAGGTTGAATTCGATGTCGGTCCTCCAAGCCCAACTGCCTAAACCTTTGCTCTTCCTCCAACCTAGCTTGTGTCTCCTCGAAATCCTCCATGCTAGAAAACATTCCGCCCTTTATGCTAGTGAAGTCCTTGCATAGCTTAGAAAAATCGGCTGGTGTAGGTGGATTAGAGGGGTTTCCACCTACCGGTGTTGTATTGGGCACTTGCCCTTGCACCTCTGGTACCGTAGCTTTACGAAACCAATCAGCCATACCATGCAAAGAAAAGGAAACTTAGGCTTGAAAGAATCGAAAGAAGGTTGAACTGGACTTTGAGGGGATTTTTATAAAAACTCTTTTATACTTAAAAACTATTTCTAAGAATTCTTTTTTGAAAAATACTTTTAAAACAAGTTATTTTGAAAAATACTTTACTTTTTAAATAAAATTATAGGGATCCTGTAAACTTAGGCTCTGATACCAAGTGAAACACCCCACACCCCTTAGTATACCCAAAAGGACATACTAAAAGATGTGGTGCATTGTAGGTATAACTAAAGCTAGCAGAGACTAAGATTCACAAGACAAAATAGATAGATAATAACACGACGGAAGTAGTTAAAAAAAGTAAGTGATTTTAAAAATTAATACTTCATAAATACTTCAGACAAACCACATATGTTCCAAATACCAAATACAATTGTCTTATGAAAATAAAATCTCGGTCTCATCAGAAAAACCAGAGTACAAACACAAACTTTCACTCAATACAGTGCCAGTACAATAAAAGAACAATAAGCTGGAAATAAAAAGAAGGAATACATGATAGGGTCTCTAAGTCTCCAAGAAGCTGCGGTCTATCTTCCTTGCCCTTGATTGCCTATGGGGGGAGAAAAAGGGGAGAATAGAGGAGTGGGTCAGACTAAAAGTCTGGTGAATGATAGTAATTACTAGAATCTTTAAGAAAAGTAAAAGTAACAGACCTTACAACAGTTCTAGTATATAAAAGGAAACAAAGGAAATAGGGATAAGGAATAAGCTGGAAATAAATACAAATTAACATATTTTATTAACTTTGATTGTTTGCGCTTGTCTTTGATAGTTGCTTTGATTAGGCTGAATTCCTAATTCTATAATTAGGCTGAAATTTTAATTCTACCATTTGATCGGCCTGCTACTTCATAGACCTTACTGTGGACTAGATGTTATTTAACACCCTACACAGAAATGGTGTCTACGAATGACACACAAAGTATTTATTATGGACTAGACATTATATAGCTCCCTACACAGAAGGCAATGGTGCCTACGAAAGGCACACATACTAAGCGCTTGGAACTCATAACGATTACTAAGCACCCGAATGGAAGTCGCATGCGTAACCACCACCATGCTCATGTTACCTGTTGTTCCACCTATTGGGTCTTCTTATTACCTCAAACTCCAGCATAAGTGTGCCCCTCATCCCACTTCAGGCTAATGTGAGATCACCGTGTCCATAGAAAATAGGGGAAATGCTATTGGTACTGGCCCGTCATCCAAACAATATGTAGTTGCACCCCTTGCCCAAATCCCCATGATTTAGACTTCTACTTATTGACCGATTACTACCATTATTAGTATAAGCGTGCCCCTCGTCTCACTTCAGGATTATGTGCAACACCGTGTCCATAGAAATAATAGGAGAATGCTATTTGGTATAGGTCCTACTTTCATCTTTGCTTATTAACTTAGATAAATTATTTAAATAAGCCTTTATTATTATCTTCACTATCTTTGCTTATTAATTTATCCTAAGTCTTAAAATAAGCCTCATTCCATTCTTTTTCTTATTATAACCTACGTTCTAATCATGCTTATTACTTAACCCAAGGTCTAAGTGTGAAAATAAGCCTCTTTTTATTTTATACTCTTTTTAGTTATAATTCTAAGTTATAACTAGGCCAAATATCTTTAATTAGTCCAATTCTAACATTAATATCATAATTAGGCTCAATTTCATTCTTAATTCCATTATTATTACAGTCTTTATAGTTTACATCTTATCTTTCGTTATTTCAGTATTCTTATAATTTTAATCCATATTCACGTTTAATCTATTCTAATCCATACGCGAAGAAGGAGAAATAAAAAAACTAAAAAATAGAAGAAAATCCAAAGCGTAGGAAAAGGATGTAAATAACGCATAAATAACAGTAAACAAAATTAAAATACTGTAAATAAACTATAAATAAATGGAAAGCTGTACTTAACAGAAATAAACTAAAATTAACTGAAAAAAATAGCTAAAAGAAATAGACTGAAAATAATTCTGAAAATTGTAAATAAACTACTAAAAAGGTTAATCCAAATATCGTAGTAAAACTACAACTATTGGAAACCCTATTATTTTAAATTACTTAAAGAAATTTAAAATAATTACAATCACTCACCTGTGTGTCCTAAGCACTTAACTTTAGGTCTTCCGGATCCACTTGAGGATATTAAAATATTTTATTTAAAAAGATTCTCTCCTTGGAAAATTATTCCTTTTAGGGTCCTTCCTGAAAAGGTGAACCCAAGTGGAGAAAATCTAGAATGAGAAAAAGTGTTAGGCCTAAGGTTCTATTTATTGGTGTAGAAGTTGATCTCAGACTGTTGGATTTGAGGGTTGAATAGGATGCAACCACGTCATAGGCCGAATAGGAGCCATCGGATGTAAGAACGGAAGGACCGGATTGGTTAAAAGAATGAAAATGACGCGTACAACGTTCGAATGAACGAATCGAACTTTCGTTCGTTCAAAAGGTGAGGCAGGTTGACCGCCCTGGTTCCTAGGTCGACCGCCGGTCGACCTAGCCCATATTTTTTTCCCGATTCTTCTTTATTTTTGTTTAATTCATAACTTGCTCATATTAGCTCGAATTCTGACGTTCTATATATGGAAATTGACCAAAAAATTACCAAGGACACAATGGTGCAACTCCCGTGGCTCAATTCTGATAATTTCACAAAGTTATTTTATTATTTCATTAAATAACGAATTAATTATTATGGGTTAAATTTCGGGTTGTTACAAATGATACTAGAGACTGTACTTGGGAAGCGGAGAGCAGGATTAGAGACACTTACCCAGATTTATTTGATGGTATGTTTTACCTTAGATTGTTTTTGTGTACCTTATCTTAATTTCGAGGACGAAAGTCTTTAAGGTGGGGAGTCTGTAACACCACATATATTTTATAACCTTATTTAAGACATTTAATTGGTTAGTTTAAATTAAATAATGTAAAGATTAATAAGTTGAGATTTGATTAATTAGAGGTATCCATGCCATGTTAAGTAGGTTAACTAAAATGAAATAACACTAGGTAATGTGTTAGGAAATGAGAAGGGCGTTATAAGAAATAGTAAAACCTTATACCCTAAACCCTTAAGAGATGAGTAAGTCACATTCATTATTCTCATTTCAAAAAAAAAATTGATAAGGTCGGCCACCATTTCCCATTCTCAAGAGAAGAAGAAAAACTAAAGATTCAAGAGAAGAGAAAAAATCAACTAATTCAATACTCAAACATCTCATCTATAATCTCAAAAGCTAAGGTGAATAATTACTACATCACTAATACTTTTAATTTTCAATTTTGTGGATAGATCCGAAATTTTTTTGCTATAATATTGCCATATTTGATGTTTTAAGATATATATGTTTATAGTTGGTGAAATTATAAATGTTTGTTCGTGTTTTTTGATATATTTACCATGAAAACTTTATTTAATGACATCCTAATACCTTGGGAATTTAAATATAGGTCTGGAATAATATTTTAGAGATGGGTTTTGATTTTCATAAGTTTCCAATTTATTATGGATTTTATATGAATTTTTGAATGAAGGAAATTATTTATCAATCATAAATTATTTTCGGCTAAAATAATAATTGTTTGGGTTTGAGATTATAATATGTTAGGCAATATATTAAAATAGATTTTTCGGGATTTTTCTAGAATTTTCCTAAGTCATTTGAGGGATATATAAAATTATTTAAGGTATGAGACTTAAATATTTTATATATTTATAAAGGAGATAAGGCATTTTTCAAAATAAAATGATTTATAAATTCTGGTAATTACGTTAGCACATTTCCAAAACGTATTTATTTACCAAAGAAAATTTGACAAACAAAGGCAGGTTAGTTGAAAAGTTTCCTTTTTAAGTTTAAAAACAAAAATCATTCTTTTTCCATGTTTCAACCCATACAGCTGTATACCTTCTGCCCCAGATCTTTCATCTCAGTCGAAAGATTAGCTTTCGATAAGGTCAAAGTTAAATGCATAAGGTATCAAATAATTGGTACGTAATGAATTGAATATAACCGAAAGGTTCTAAGCCGAAAGGTTGATGGCCTAAAATGTTTGAATATAATTGTTTATAAGTGAAAATCTTTCACTTGCTTTGCTTTTGAATTTGAGCTTTCGACTTAGTCACTTCCGGCCAGGTCAAGTATTTAAAAGAAAAGACCTAAACCTTTTGATTTAGTCGATAGATTGTTGCTGCTTCTGCCATTACTTTATTTTGAAACCTTCGGGCACAGCCGAAGGGTTTCCACTGCTTTTATAAAGGTTTTTGTTTTGAACCTTCATCGAAGGTTTATTTATTTTTAAAACTAGCCGTTTCTCCAATGCTTTCGGAGGGAAGCTTTCAACTTAGGTGGTTACCCTTGTTTAGTAAAAATAACCAAGGATTTCTAAAGGTTATTTAGAAACAGTCAAAAGGTCATTTCAATAAAGACGAAAGGTTTTTAGAAGAAGGTTTCCAGATTGTTTAAAGTTGAACCCAGTATACCTTCGAATGGTTTATTCCTTGATCTGTTTCGAAAGGTTTATAGATGTTTTCAAAAGGTTTTCCAAAAGTTTTTCTAAGGCAATGACTTAAAGTGATTTTAAAGAAGGATGTCTAAAGTTTATAATTTCCGAAAGATTTTCTTTGAATGAATTCGAAAGGTTTGAGAAATGATTTTGAAGGAGGTGATTTCAAAGTATGGAACGAGGTTCTTTCAAATAGTAAAGTGTTCTCATCAACTAATTTTTGAGTAAAGGATATATATATCTAACATTGTAATATGATTTGAGTAAAGTATAAGGACTTATTTATTTTCCTTGGTTGAAGTTTGATTTAAAGGTTTAAATCATTTTGAAATTGTTTTCAAGGAAAATTATAGGAGGGGTTCCTTAAGTATAAATGACTCAGATGTTAGAAAACCAGATGGGACAGTATGGGGTTGTGCCCTATACATTAACTAGTAGCCCCAGCTAATTGTTGTCCTAAATTCCAGTGTGTAGGGCTTGGTCACAGGTAGACTAAAATTATGATTACACACTGAAAGTAATACTTGTTGTATACAGATAAGTTATGGGTAAGCCTGAAAAACAATTAGGCTAAAGAGGACTTAAGAGATGATTAAGTTAGGGACAGACCGTCAAGAAGTGGGTATTTAATAGATAGTTTAGGATACATCGTCCTGATGGGAAATGTTAAACAGATAGATAAGGATAGATAATCCTAAATCTAAATATCTAATAGATGTTAGATAAATTTTGATTATGTTGTCTGGTAGGCCTGAGTCAGCCAAAGTTATTTGTGTTTGAACAGATAGTTCATTATTACCTGATATTTACGTATGTTTACATAATGTTTATTTTGTAGTGTTTAACCATTAAGGATGCAGGAGCATAGTATATGGTTATATGAAAGGATTTGTAAAGATATGTTTTAAAAAAAAATTAGTCAGAGGAAACTCATTCTGCTAAGTGGCATGGTTTCACTTATCATAATTAAACTGGGATGTATAGTATTATTCATACTTCGCTTTATGTTTGACTCGAAGTTTATGTTTTCCCCTTAAACTCTCGGGTGCTCAAAATTAATTTGAGTAGATTGAGAGGTTAAGGATCTTTTCAGGTTTTTAGAATGTTAACGAATAAGCTACCGGAGGATGCGGGAGGCAACGAACAACTACTTAGGATTTGCTGCTTTATTTATATTTTGATGATTTCCGCTGTGTTATGATGTATTAGGTCTTATATGACCATTTGACTCTGATCAATCGTGGGGGTATCTTCATATACCACTCTCAGCGTAATTTGTATTAACTATATTTGGTCTATGCCTGGGAAAACGTTTTCGGTTATGTGACATGAATGTGGAACAAATTTTGTTTAGAAATGTAATGAAGTAAATTGTGGTTTTGAAATCTATGTTTTGTTTCATATTCAAGTGCTTCTGATATTATTAATGCCAGTACCATCGCCATATTTAGTCGCCGGAAGATAATACTATAGATGACTACAGTATTTGCAGCGTTTAATTTTGGGCCCCTAGATAGTGTATGTTACAGTATTTGAATCATATTGTCATCATGTTTCATGATATCAAATATGAAATTAAGATGATGATAATGTTTTGATATTAATAAGTTCATGGAACTTATGTTGTCCGAGATGTTATTCCATTGCATATTGAACCTAAAACTTATATATTGTACATCGAATCTACTTTGAGAGTGTAAACACCCTTTCGACCTAATCGAAAGGGACGTTTCAAAAGGGACTTAATGTATGAATACCTAGTTATATTAGCTGGATGGATATCTTCGAAAGGGGTACTTATACTTGAAAATATGTAACCCTTTCGAAGGAGTTCTTTCCATAATAACAGAAACAATTTTGTCGAAAGTAAATTCTTCTTTTAGGGGCATAATCGTCCTTTCGACATAATCGAAAGGGATAAATGACTGGTGTCTTTCTTCCCACTTAAAAGGAGATGAAAATTACCCTTTCGATTCACTCGAAAGGGGTCTTGAAGGAGATGTTCTTTCTTTAACCTTCACTTCAAAGGGTTGGTTGGGCTTCTTAACTACAATTAACATTTTTATAAGGCCACCCTCCAAAGGCAATATGTCTTAATCAACTCTTTTGATAGGGGTTTTGAAGAGATTGGTCACTTCTAAAAACTTTCTTTTAAGGACTTAACATCATTTCTTATTAACAACTTATCTTTAGGATGTTGACAAGATTTCTTGTTAACATTTTTGGCGCTAGAAGGAGGGCTTAAACCTCTGACTTTGTGGTTCCCTTATAGACAAATTATGGATTGTTTAACTTGATGTAGGAAAATGATATCTAAAAGGCTAAGTCAAATGAACAAAGAGGCAATACAAACCAAAACTTTGGAAGAAAACATTGCTCCAACTTTCAATTTGGAAGGGGTTGTGCAACAACAACCATCAACTCAGTTCAACCAAACGACTATGAAATCAAGATAAAGCATCTGGAGTAACAATAGCAGGAAATGCAAGAGCTTCTCAAAGCAGCACAGTCTCAAAAGTCTTCCAAAACTGCAAGATCAACAACTGGAGATGAGGTTATCTCCCCAAGAGCAAAATAGATCTGACATCATCAAAGAAAAAGGAGTGTCATCCGGATAAAGTTGATTATCAAGGAAGAATACTAGATAAATCTCTCAAGCAATCTGGAAGCTCGACCTTAAAAGAATATAGCCCAAACCGGAAAAGCTATCATAGGACTAAAGCTTATTTGAAAGATGTAGTAGAAAAAGCTATCAAAGATATGCTGAATGTAAAAGGAAAGGGAAAATTGGATGAATGAGTGAATGACAATGAACGAGTAGCTTTGTTCATGGATGAGATCATGTCAGTGGTTATCCCATCTTATGTCAAGATCCCAACCATGAAATATCATGGTACCACTGATCCTAATGATCACTTGATGGCATTTGATAGCCAAATGGATTTGTATAATGCCTTTGGGTCAGTTCGGTGCAGATTATTCTTGGTAACACTTCAAAGAGCAGATGCAAAGTGGTACTGAAAATACGTGAGAAGACTATCTATTCATGGAAACGGTTTTCTTATGAATTCTCTACCCAGTTCTGTATATGCAAGGATCCAACCATTGATTACACTATTCTAGCAAATTAGCAAAGAAAAGGGAAGTTAGTTGGCTATTACCTTAGAAGATTCAATACAGAAGCACTAAAAGCCAAAGATATGATCGGTAGGAATAAGCTCATAGCAGTGCATTCTGGGCTAATGGAGAATACAACATTCTGGAAGGAACTCTTTGTGCATGGATTTAAGGATTTACAAGATTTCCACTTCCAAGCTGATAAATTCGTTCGCATGAATGAATTATATTATTCTAAGAAGAAAGCTAATCCTAAGAAGGAGGGTGAAAGATTTGGGTCGGATCGAGGACATAAAAGAACAAGGTGGAGGAACCCAATACCAATTCAATCACTTTAAACAAGCCATTGTCTTATATATATGCAACGACCAAGGAAAATGTTAACTTCCCGACATCGTTTAAGGCTAAAAATTATCTTGAATATAGAAAGGGGGATAACTATTGCGCTTATCAAAAAGCAAATGGTGATAAAACTGATGAATGTCGGGTATTAGCTGGAATCATTCAGAAACTAATCTGTGAAAGGCATTTGAAGGAATTTATCCAAGACAAGCAAAAGGAACCATGGACCGGTGATGGTCCGCAGTAATTTCCTAATAACACTATCAACATCTTGGAAGAAGAAGATCCATTAAGCTTGAGATTTCCATTGAATAGGATTGATGTAATCCAAAGGGGGCCACACCCAACTGGGACTAGCAAAGGGGCCAGAAACAGATGCATTAAAGAAGCTTGAGAGGGAGTGTTCTCCATTCAAGAAGAGCCCCCGCATAAATGTCCACGACTCAACGTACCGATGCGAAATCTTGTTGTTACCCCCCAAGAGCTGAAGAAACGGACTCATCACCCTCATAATGATCCCATCGTGATCACAACCCAAATTGAATTGTCTATAGTGTCCAAGGTTATTGTAGACACTGGTAGTGCAGTCAATGTTATTTTAAAACATGCCTTTAATCAAATGGGCATCCTAGAAGACAAGCTAGAACCAAGCCTTGAACCTATCTTTGGGTTCAACAATAAGGGATCGACTCTAACAGGATAAGTGAACTTGCTAGTTCATATGGAAGTACCTCCATGCTACAGGACTTTTGAAACTCTCTTCGTAATCATCAACCAACCATTAATTCTTTCTTTGTCCGACCCACACTTGATGAGGTGGACGCTCCCAAAATATCTAATGGTAAAATTCTTAAATAAGAGGGGTTGGGGCACAATCCGCGGAGAACAATTCAGCTCCCGTGAGATGAACTTTGCAACATTTAATCAATATAAGAGGCGCATTCAGCTTACTTTGATTCTTCTACTGCTTTTCAGCCTTTGGATGATGGATTTTTACATCCAATATTCGAAGCGAAAGTAAGATCTAATAAAACTAATAAACGTATGTTTGAAAGGTACATTTTCCCTGGAAGCAAGAGAAAGAGGACCGATGCTAATTCCGTAGAAGAAGGAGAAATCATTACAGAATTCGATTGCCTTGGGGAAGTGGAAAGGATAAAACCCATAGAAGACCTTGAGAAGACATGTATAGACCCAAATGATTTGACCAAAATAGTGAAAGTGGGAAAGGAGTTGGAAAGCAGCCTGAAGAAAGACTTAATTCAGTTTCTTAAATCCTATAGAGACATGTTTGCATGGTCTTATTCAGATATGGTTATAATTGATCCATCAGTTATGTGTCATGCACTAAACATTAATCCAAAAGCAACCCCCATCAGATAAAAGAAGAGACAATTGGATAAAGTGCGGTCTGATGCCCTAAAAGAGGAAGTTAAAAGGCTACTCAAAAATGGATTCATTCTGGGAATCTTCTACCCAAAGTGAATAGTGAACCCAGTATTGGTAAAGAAGTCGAATGGCAAGTGGAGAACTTGCGTTGATTATATATACTTGAACAAAGCAAGTCTAAAGATTGTTATCCATTTCCCCGAATATATCAGTTGGTTGATGCAACTAGTGGACATAGATTTTTTCCTTCATGAATGCTTACTCGGGATATAATTAGATACCCATGTTTAAACCAGATGAAGAACATACAAGTTTCATCACCATTTGGGGGATTTTCTACTACAAAGTAATGTCTTTTGGTTAAAGAATACAGGAGCTACCTATCAAAGATTAGTCAACAGAATGTTCAAAGAACGCAATGGTCGAAATATGGAAGTTTACGTTGAAAATATGTTAGTAAAATCTTATGAAGCTAAGAGTCACCTTTAAGACCTAAAAGTGAGGTTCAAAGTATTATGGAAATATAAAATGAAACTGAATCCCTAGAAATGCTCTTACGAGGTTCATTCCGGGAAGTTTATAGGCTATATTATGAGCGCTTAGGGAATTGAGGCTAGTCCAGACCAGATTCAAGCTATCAAGGATGTGGCCTAGCCCAAAACTAGCAAAGATGTAATGAGTTTAAACGGTAGGGTAGTCACCCTAAGCAGGTTCATCTCCAAAGCAACTGATAAATGCATTTCCTTTTTTAATGTAACCAAGAAGAAGAAAAACTTTGAATGGGGAGAAGATTGTAAGAAATCCTTTTAAGAGTTATAAAATCATTTGGAAAGACCACCAACATTGTCCATCCCCGAGAACGGGCAAGATTTGTACTTATACATGGTAGTTTCGAAACATGCAGTTAGTTCAGTTTTGGTCAGAGAGGAATATAGGACTCAACTTATTGTTTATTCTGTAAGCAGGCAGTTAAAATATGCAGAGGGTCGATACCCGGTAATAGAAAAATTAGCTTACTGCTTGACAGCATGAAAACTTAGAGCATACTTTCAAGCGCATCCAATCAGAGCATTGACTAACTTTTCATTCAAACAAGTCATCAGTAAGCTTGAAACTTCGGGTAGGCTAGTAAAGTGGGGAATTGAGCTTAGCCAATATGACATTGAGTTTCAACCACGGGTAGCTACCAAAGGGAAAGCATTAGCAGACTTTATTAATGAGTGTACAAACTTCATTAATGAACAGTCGAAGTAAGAAAAGGATCAAAAACCCATATTGCAGTTATTTGTGGATGGCACATAAATTGAGTAAGGAGCTGGAGCAGGATATGTCATAATAACACCAAACAGGCACCACCTACACTACGCAATGAATTTAGGGTTTCTCCCAAAAAATAATGTAGTTGAATATGAATTGATGGTGGCAGGATTGACTCTAGCCTTAGAGCTTAAAATCCCATGAATCCAAATTGTTAGTGATTCTCAACTAATGGTAAACTAGATAAAGCAAGTATATCGGACTAAGGATGTCAAACTATCTTTGTATGTAAAGAAAGTGTTGAAAATGCTCGCCTTATTTGATGATTATTCTATACATCAAGTTCCAAGAGGAGAAAACTCTCAGGCAGATTCATTAGAATAGTTGGCTAGTTTAAGAGGAGCTTAAGAAACTCGAATCGTGCCAGTAGGGTACCAAGCAAATCCAAGTATTGAAGAGGGAACACCCAAACAAGTGAAGGAATTATTAGTCCTAACTAGATCCTAAGCCATGGCATAAGAGAGAGAAGAAAGTGAAATTAACGAAGAAATCCCAAATTAGAGGATTAATCATCCAAGGACAAATGATTGTTATAGTGACATTTGGATGTCACATATTGTCAAATATCTTTCTAAGGGGATATTGGCATCTAACAAAGTGGAAGCTAGGAAAATCAGGCGACAGGCTCCGACTTTCACAATGGTGGATGGAGTTCTTTACAAGAAAGGATATGCCTTACCTTACCTAAGATGTTCGAGTCTAGAAGATGAGATGAAATTGTTGGTGGAAGCGCATGAAGGATTTTGCGGAGACCACTCCAACGGGCCAAAGTTGGCAAAGAAAATAATAAGACAGTGTTTCTATCGGCCTCGAATGGCAAGTCAAGCTATTGAATATGTAAAGAGATGTGAAAGATGCCAGAAATACTCAAAGATTCTTCGATTGCAACCAAGTCAATTAACTCTGATTTCAAGTCCATGTCCCTTCGATATATGGGGAATTGACTTAATTGGACTATTGCCAATTTCCAAAGAAGGAGCAAAATACGCTGTAGTCACCATAGACTACTTTACTAAGTGGGTAGAAGCGGAACCACTCCCCAAAATCACTTCTAGAAAAGTGGTTAGATTCGTCATTAAAAACATTATTACCAGATTCAGGATCCCTTATAAGATTATATCTAATAATGGAACACAATTTGAAAGTGAAGAGTTTTCTCGGTTTTTCCATAAGAACGAGATTATTAAAAGCTTTTCTACCATGGCACATCCAAAGGCTAGGGGAGCCGTTGAAGCTGCAAATATGACAGTTAAGACTATCTTGAAAAAGCGAATGAATAAAGCCAGAGGGAATTGTGTAGAAGAATTTCCACTTGTACTCTGAGCCCATTGAACATCCACTAGAACTACAACGGGACACACCCCTTATTCTCTAAAATATAGGTGAGAAGCAATGTTGCCAATTGAAGTTGAGATACCCTCACATCGAAGAATCTCATATGCATTTGATCCAAACCATGAATTGAAGAAAGAATCATTAGATTTAATACATGAATTAAAAGATGAAGCAGCTATCCGAACTACAGAATATCAGAGAAGAATCTCAAAATACTACAACTCAAAAGTGAAGACAAGATCATTTCAAGAGGGAGACTTAGTACTCCGAAGGGTGATGGCAAACACAAGAAACCCTACGAATGGACCGCTAGGTCCAAATTGGGAAGGTCCCCTAATTGTATGCAAAGTAATCCCTTTGGAGATTACAAGTTATGTCGACCAGACATCAATATGGTTCCTAGAACGTGGGATGCAGAATACTTGCCACCATATTTTCTTACAATGAATGAACAAAGCACCTCTTTCTTAAAGAAAAGTCTATATGGTTGGGAGTAGAATTCTCCTTGCACTTGCACATTACCTTAAACGGTCAAAACCTTTGTCTGTGCCGAGTTTGCCAGGTCAAAGCGCCTCCTTGAGGGAGGTTAGAGTAATCCTTTATCTGCGCCATGCTATGGCTAGGTCAAAGCATTGACAAGCCCTTGACCGCACCACGCTATGGCCAGGTCAAGGCACCTCCTGGAGGGAGGACGGAGTAAGCTCTTGGTCTCGCAACGCTATGGCCTGGCCAAGACATTGAACAAGCCCTTGATCGTGCCACGTTATGGCCAGGTCGAGTGTGACGCCCCACCTCTATGCTCACGCTAGCCAAGGACCTACGGAGTAATGCCGTCAACTAGCGCGAAGAATAAGGCTGTTGGGGAGCGACCATCCATGCAATTGCCTTGTGCGAGTACCGATATGTCAGATAGTAAACCATGCATTTCGTTTCAAGAAGAAATCCGACATACCGGTGCAAACTCAAAGCTACCACACGGTGGCTAATTGGACCTCGGAAACAAATATAGAAATAAGCATAACATAAATCAGTCACAGGCATTCATATCACAAAGGCGGAATCAGATATGAATATATAACACAAAAAGGTGCACATCAGAGTAGTGGTCATATAAGATCCACAATATCACAAAAGAATATATACAAGTGCTGGACAAAGGAATAAGTATACATCATAGAGTCTATATCTCGAATGTATAACAACAAAAACTACAAATGTAATGTAGTTAGACAAAAGTCAGAAGATGATCCCAGATTAGGAGTCAAGCAGAAGCACCTGTAACATCTCGGTCTGACCCGAGTATTATTTAATAAGAAAATAATAAACGGATCAGTCTAGCTATAATTATCATTAAAGAAATGAGATATAAGCAGAGATATAATAAGAATGTATGATAATAATATTGTCATACTAGAACAAATATGATATAAAACAACAACAAAATCATACACTATCTCCAAAAATCTCAATGTACCAAAAAGAATGTCATATTCTTTATTTTATTCACCATACCACAAATATTGACAAACATATTATCGCCAATCACATAAAGAGGTGAAACACAAATTCTAGAAATCATCAAATAGAAATCCAGAAATCACAAAGGGGGTAAGGCCTATCACAAACGGGAGCATGAAAACTCACCAACACGTGTATCACAAACGGAACGCTATTCCATGGTTGCTAACCATAAATTTTGAGCCGAAGCTCCCCAAACGGTCTGAAGACCACGGGTCGCTACCCCGCCAAATTGAACCAAAGTTCCACAAAACGGGGTTTAGTCTCCCTCGCAGACAAATAGACATCGCACATCGCTAGTCTAAATCACAAAATGATCATCATCGATCCATAAAAGTGTGAATTACACTAAGCCAGTAAATATAAGAGTTTAGCTTCATGTCCCATAACCACTAGCTTAACTTAAATATTTACGAACAAATTGAAGATTTTCACTCGAAAATTGTCACAAGATTTTCAATCGAACAAGTCCATAAATCAACCGACGAAGTAAACGCAAGCGTTTCATACCACTTGTTTTGCTAAGCCGTTTAATTAGATTTTCTCATACGAATGAGGTAAAGGTTTGTATATAGTAATAGATTAGAAAACGGTTTTATAAACGAGCTTTGTATTAAAAATAG
Organism: Allium fistulosum; assembly: GCA_030737815.1. Taxonomy (NCBI): domain Eukaryota; kingdom Viridiplantae; phylum Streptophyta; class Magnoliopsida; order Asparagales; family Amaryllidaceae; genus Allium; species Allium fistulosum. Next base: position 1,181,121,607 of record CM060904.1, on the reverse strand, counting down.
AGTTGAAATCATTTTAGTAAAAGAGTTGGAATATTTACTACTAGTATAGAAACCTTTGTATTTTAAAGTGACAAAGCACAGAAATGATTGTAGAAACAATCAACCATAAAAAATTCACATACGAAGACATGAATCAAACCCAGAGAAATCGATTCCGAATCCATCAAAAATGGATAGCCACAAAAATCCCGAAAGAGAAGTCATCAGAGAAGATAATAAACGACAACGACAAATCAGAAATTGTTGGAACCTCCATTCTATGGTTTCAATGACAACAACTATACAATATTATATATATACATATATATTAACATATGCAGGTATTCAAGATATTCATCACGTCAAAGAGCTATGATTTGAAGATTACAAGGAGATTAGTCTGTAAACAAATGTGTAAGTAGTATATAGAATTATTGTACAATCTCCAATGAAGTGACACGCACAACACATTATAAATTCTGGAAATAACATACTCCAGACGTCTGTAGTATATACTCAGACGTCTACAGTAAGGTTCAGGAAATTCTATGAAACAAACTCCAGACGTCTGAGCTTTCCTGTAGACGTCTGGTGACGAACATTTTTTTAATAAACGGCTAAATTCTGAAAGGTTGCGAAACTTTAAACAAACGCTCTTCTTCTTCAAACAGTTGCAACTAGGTATCAAAGCAAGGATTTTCAAAGTTTTGACTTCAAACCACCAAATTGAAATGTTCACCAAATCAATTCAAACCAAAATCAAATGTACATGCACAAGAGTTAGGAATTCATACCTAACAACAAAGATAGCTATAGTCATAGATATGAGATAAAAATCTCACCTTTAAATCCAAAAACGATGAAGGAGAAGCTTGAAAGAAAAAGGAGATCAGCTACTCTTCAATTCCAACTCTAGAAGCTTGAATCTAAGCTCAAAAGAAGAACAACTCCTAAGTTAGGTTTAGGAAATTTCTGAAATTAAAGAGAGAATGAGTTGGAGAAGAAGATGGAGATGCTTACCTTAGCTTCTCTTTGAATTTGGAGCAAGAATTTGTATTTGCTAAGGAAACTAGGGTTTTGGATTTCTAATTTCCTATTCCTCTCCCCATTTTCAGTTTTGCTTGAGTGTTTAAGAAAATAGAAATGTAGTGAAGAGGAGAGGTGGACTGAACTAGGGTATAGAGTCAGTTGGGGTGAAACCCAAACCCAAAGCCCAATAGAAAATGTCAAAATTCAACTTACTCCAAACATATCGATGTTTATACTAAGAAAGGTCGCAAACGGCATTTTGAACTCAATGGAAGTGGTCTCGAGTCCTAATTCGACTGTTTGCAAAAAGTAGATTTTCGGACTTTAATCCGATTAACGATTCTATATTTAAATAAAATATTTAAATATACAATCATAAAATATGCGGGGTGTTACAGACTCCCCTCCTTAAAGAAATTGCATACTCGTAATACTTAAGAAGAAAATATAGAGTAACAACCATAAAAGCATATCAACACCAAAAGAAAATTTGAAATAAGAAGTTCACCATAAAGAGCACGAAAGAGTAAGTCCGGATGTGTTTGCTCGATGAATTCTCTAGATTCCCAAGAGCAATCCTTAGGATTTGAGGACCATTGAACTTTCACAAGAAGAAGATCTTTATTTCGAAGGCGTTTAACCTCCAAATTAATGATACGAATAGAATGTTGCTCAAAAGTCAAATCTGGTGAAACCTCGATTTCTTCAACAACACCGGGCTCCAGAATAAAAATCGGAATCCCTAGGTATTTCCGCAATAAAGAGATGTGGAAAATGTCGTAAATAGCAAAAGAATTGAGCCGGTAGTAAAAAGGCGATAAGCCACGGAACCAATACGTTCGGTGATGGGAAAGGGAATAACATATCAAGGTGCTAACTTTCCCGATCGACAGAAACGCACAACACCCATTATAGGTGAACACAAAAGAACACCAATAAAATCTGGACCTAAAACCAGCTTCTCACCGGTTTCAAGCCAACACAAAGGAAATCGGCACGGCCTCCCATAGAGTGCCTCGAAAGGTGCCATACCAATACAAGATTGGAAGCTATTATAGGAAGAAACCTCAATAAGAGAAATATGATTTTCCCAACTTCCACAAAAATCAAGGACATATGCACGAAAGAGATCTTCAAGAGTTTGATTCACACGCTCGCTTTGTCCATCGGAAAAGATGATAAGCAGTGCTAAAAATTAAGCTTTGTTCCCAAAGCTTTTGAAGATCTTACCAAAATCCACTAGTAAAATAATGGATCATGATTGCTAACAATAAAAGTAGGAACTCCATGCAATTTAGTTTGACATAGAGTTTAGCCAAAAAGGTATGGTCCAAAAGAGAAGGATGAGCCTCAAGGCTACACAAAACAAGGGATGAACATGAATTGAATTCACGATCTCGAATCTCTCAAGTGGATAAAGTCTCTAGATCATTCTATTCGGATATCATCAAAGAAACAACTGCTTGTTGCTTTCGGCTAAGGGCATCGGCAACACGATTACCCTTTTCCGGAGCACAAGGAATATCAAGATCATAAGATGTAAGGAACTCAAGCCAACGTTGTTGATGCAAAATTTTGTTCCTTTTGAGAAAACAAATACTTCAAAAATTTATGATCAGAGTAGAGAACAAATTTCTCTCCAAAAGATAATGTCGCAAAAGTCTAAGAGCGAAAACAATGGCCGCGAGCTCTAGATCATGAGTGGCATATCTAGTCTCGACAAGCTTTAATTGTCAAGGAGCAAATGCAATAACACATTCCCTTTGCAAGAGAATGACACCCAAACCAATACGACTAGTATCGGTAAAAACAATAAAGTCTTGATTCCCTTCGGGAATCGCAAGAATAAAAATATCGAAAAAGAGTTCTTTTAAATGATCCTCTTTCCCGAAAAGCTAAGACTTTCAAAATTATAATTAACTTTGTATATATTCGTCTTTTTAGAAAAATTAACTTTATACAAAAATTTTATTGTGTCTAACTATCTCATCAAAGCGTTTAGGAGATTCCTATCGATAACGTTGATCAAGCGCACCGACCAGAATTCTTAAAGCACTCAATGGGCAAAACAACACAAAATCATCTTCTATGATAAACAAGTCTCTTTAAAATTTACAAACATTCTTTGCTCGTTTTAAGAACAAAATCCAATCTTACTTATAAATATCTTATTAAAATATTTGCAAATTTTAAATTTGTTATTTTCATCCATAATCAATAAATATAAGGATCAACTAATCGAGATATTCATAGAATATTCAATTCATAAAATGGATGAAATAAGGCAGAAGGTTTGTCAAACCGAATGACAGAACGAACCACTCACAAGAATCATAACGAGTGCGGAATGCAGGAAGTGGAATGTTATCCTCCGCAACTCGTAGCTGATGAAAACCGGTGGCAAGGTCGAGCAGAAAAGACCTTAGCACCGCTTAATAGATTGCTTAGGTGATAATCCTAAGATAAGCTCAAATATATTCGGGAGAATTCACAAATTACTTGAATGAGAAAAATAACATCTTCCTCATCAAGCGGGTTTAAAGAATAAAAAATGTTGCCACAAAATTTGGAAATCAAAATCTTTGAAAACAATAGAAATCTGCTTAACAGATTAAGAATGTCGAAGATAAATAGTCCACATTGGACATAGGATATGGCCTTCATAATAATTAAGCCAATCCTTTCCCAAAAAATCAGTTTCGAAGCCTAAATAACGCATAACATGCAAATCGGCTCGAAAAGAAAAAATTCACAAAAATAATCTTGACATTTTCACAAAGTAAATTGAGTGTTGCGGATCCATCAATTCGAATGCGCAATTCTCAATGAAGTCATCAAGCCCAAAAAAAATAAAAGAGAAAGAATCATCAAGTCCTTTTGATATAAAATAATGAGATGAACCCAAATCAAAAAGAACTCGAATAAGATAATCACAAAACAAGTATCGTCAAGGATAGAATGAGAATTACCTTGACCAAGAGAAGCATCACTAGGAGCTTGCACGACATTCAACTCTCCCTCCCTCCTACTTTGGAGTATGGGACACGTAGATATAAGATGGCCCGAACTTTTGCAATAACGACAAAAAAATGGTTTCGAGCACTCATTTGCATAGTGGTCCGTAAGACCACAATTGTAGCATCGTCCACGACTAGAGGTAGGAGTCTTTGCTACAGAAATTTCTTGCTTCCCTTTCTTATCGGGATTGGGGCCTTCGAACTTAATAGGCCTCTTCATGTTATTGTTGAAGTTCTGTTTGGCATGCACAACTTCAACATCACTTTCTCTATCGGACTCTTCAAGCCGAAGAGCGATATCAACAAGCTGATCAAAAGAAACTTCCAGTTTCAGAAGTAAAGGCTTCTTAAGGTTCTTATTCAAACCATAGACAAATCTCTGATTTTTCTTCAATGGGGTATTAATATACTCGACTCCATATTTAGAAAGAGATTCAAAAGATGCGACGTAGTCCGTCACAGAAGATTCACCTTGAACAAGGTCAATAAAGCGTCGGGCTAAAGTTACTTTTTCAGCCTCCAGCACAAAGTTCAATTCGAACCTTTCCCGGAATTGCTCCCAAGTAAGATCCGCTTTGATAATTTCAGAAATCAAAAGCTCATACCAATCTAATGCTCTTTCTTGGAGCATGCTAGAAGCCACTTGGACTCGAAGTGAATCAATAAGATCCATGCGGGAAAAGATGCGATCGCATGATCTAAGCCAAGCTTGGATTTCTATAACATTTTCGGAACCCTTGAATGGCCTTCCACCCAAAGCGGTATAATCTCTGCACAAGCATGCAAACCCGGATTTAGGGTGAGTTGGCGGTGGAGCGGGTCCGGCAGCTTGGGCATTGTTCACAAGATCTAAAAGTTGTTGAGCTGACATAAATACTCCATCCTAAGGAGTAGCACTAGATTGAACGGCACTGGGATGGCCAGGTCTAACCATTTCTCTTCTCTAAGAAAGAAAGAAAGAAGAGGAAAAAGGTTATTCTCAAAATGAATATCAAACAACTTTGATTGATAAAACAAGGCATCACAAAAGAAAATAGGATAGAACGGTACGAAGACTCGAATCAAATCCTATGGCACGATTCCTAAGAAAGACTTAAGACAATGATCCTTGCAAGATTATTCTACATTGTTCCGAAGTTTGGCTCTGATACCAAGCTGTGACGCCCCACCTCTATGCTCATGCTAGCCAAGGACCCTACGGAGTAATGCCGTCAACTAGCGCGAAGAATAAGGCTGTTGAGGAGCGACCATCCATGCAATTGCCTTGTGCGAGTACCGATATGTCAAATAGTAAACCATGCATTTCGTTTCAAGAGGAAATCCGACATACCGATGCAAACTCAAAGCTACCACACATGGCTAAGTGGACCTCGGAAACAAATATAGAAATAAGCATAACATAAATCAGTCACAGGCATTCATATCACAAAGGCGGAATCAGATATGAATATATAACACAAAAAGGTGCACATCAGAGTAGTGGTCATATAAGATCCACAATATCACAAAAGAATAGATACAAGTGCTAAGTATACATCATGAGTCTATATCTCGAATGTATAACAACAAAAACTACAAATGTAATGTAGTTAGACAAAAGTCAGAAGATGATCCCAGATTAGAAGTCAAGCAGAAGCACCTGTAACATCTCGGTATGACCCGAGTATTATTTAATAAGAAAATAATAAACGGATCAGTCTAGCTATAATTATCATTAAAGAAATGAGATATAAGCAGAGATATAATAAGAATGTATGATAACAATATTGTCATACTAGAACAAATATGATATAAAACAAGAACAAAATCATACACTATCTCCAAAAATCTCAAAGTACCAAAAAGAATGTCATATTCTTTATTTTATTCACCATACCACAAATATTGACAAACATATTATTGCCAATCACATAAAGAGGTGAAACACAAATTCTAGAAATCATCAAATAGAAATCCAGAAATCAAAAAGGAGGGAAGGCCTATCACAAACGGGAGCATGAAAACTCACCAACATGTGTATCACAAACGGAACGCTATTCCATGGTCGCTAACCATAAATTTTGAGCCGAATCTCCACAAACGGTCCGAAGACCACGGATCGGTACCCCGCCAAATTGAACCGAAGTTCCACAAAACGGGGTTTAGTCTCCCTCGCAGACAAATAGACATCGCACATCGCTAGTCTAAATCACAAAATTATCATCAACGATCCATAAAAAGTGTGAATTACACTGAGCCAGTAAATATAAGAGTTTAGCTTCATGTCCCATAACCACTAGCTTAACTTAAATATTTACGAACAAATTGTAGATTTCCACTCGAAAACTATCACAGGATTTTCAATCGAACAAGTCCATAAATCAACCGACAAAGTAAACGCAAGCGTTTCATACCACTTGTTTTGCTAAGCCGTTTAATTAGATTTTCTCATACGAATGAGGTAAAGGTTTGTATATAGTAATAGATTAGAAAACGGTTTTATAAACAAGCTTTGTATTAAAAATAGAGTTGAAATCATTTTAGTAAAAGAGTTGGAATATTTACTACTAGTATAGAAACGTTTGTATTTTAAAGTGACAAAGCACAGAAATTATTGTAGAAACAATCAACCATAAAAAATTCACATACGAAGACGTGAATCAAACCCAGAGAAATCGATTCTTAATCCATCAAAAATGGATAGCCACAAAAATCCCGAAAGAGAAGTCATCAGAGAAGATAATAAACGACAACGACAAATTGGAAATTGTTGGAACCTCCATTCTATGGTTTCAATGACAACAACTATACAATATTATATATATATATACATATATATTAACATATGCAGGTATTCAAGATATTCATCACGTCAAAGAGCTATGATTTGAAGATTACAAGGAGATTAGCCTGTAAACAAATGTGTAAGTAGTATATAGAATTATTGTACAATATCCATTGAAGTGACATGCACAACACATTATAAATTCTGGAAATAACATACTCCAGACGTCTGCAGTATATACTCAGACGTCTGTAGTAAGGATCAGGAAATTCTCTGAAACAAACTCCAAACGTCTGAGCTTTCCTGCAGACGTCTGGTGATGAACATTTTTTTAATAAATGGCTAAATTATGAAAGGTTGCGAAACTTTAAACAAATGCTCTTCTTCTTCAAACAGTTGCAACTAGGTATCAAAGCAAGGATTTTCAAAGTTTTGACTTCAAACCACCAAAAATTGAAATGTTCATCAAATCAATTCAAACCAAAATCAAATGTACATGCACAAGAGTTAGGATTTCGTACCTAACAACAAAGATAGCTATAGTCATAGATATGAGATAAAAATCTCACCTTTAAATCCAAAAACGATGAAGGAGAAGCTTGAAAGCAAAAGGAGATCAACTACTCTTCAATTCCAACTCTAGAAGCTTGAATCTAAGCTCAAAAGAAGAACATCTCCTAAGTTAGGTTTAGGAAATTTCTGAAATTAAAGAGAGAATGAGTTGGAGAAGAAGATGGAGATGCTTACCTTAGCTTCTCTTTGAATTTGGAGCAAGAATTTGTATTTTCTAAGGAAACTAGGGTTTTGGATTTCTAATTTCCCATTCCTCTCCCCATTTTCAGTTTTGCTTGAGTGTTTAAGAAAATAGAAATGTAGTGAAGAGGAGATATGGACTGAACTAGGGTATAGAGTGAGTTGGGGTGAAACCCAAACCCAAAGCCCAATAGAAAATGTCAAAATTCAACTTACTCCAAACATATCGATGTTTATACTCAAAAAGATCGCAAACGGCATTTTGAACTCAATGGAAGTGGTCTCGAGTCCTAATTCGACTGTTTGCAAAAAGTAGCTTTTTGGACTTTAATCCGATTAACGATTCTATATTTAAATAAAATATTTAAATATACAATCGTAAAATATGCGGGTTGTTACATCGAGGCACCTCCTGGATGGAGGATGGAATATGCCCTTGGTCCTGCCACACTACGGCCTAGCCAAGGCATAGAACAAGCCTTCAGTCCCGCCTATAAGGCATGGCTGGAGCGCCTCCTAGAGGGAGGTTGGGTAAGTCCTTGGGTCCTGCTTGTGGATAAGCTAACCAAGCGCACTAGACAACAATGGACTAAGACGTCCGAGCCAGAGAAGCAGCATATCCAACAAAGGACTAAGACGTCCTTGCCTGAGAAGCGGCATGTTAAACAACGACAACATACGAGGCCAAAAGGGTGGCACATGTTAAAGGAATAAAAACCTAAAGAGTAGCGCGGAATGGAAGGCTTAAATAAGAATCTACAGTCTCCGACTGGTACCCAAAAGTGGATTTCAGAACTTCACTTGTCAAAACTCGAATTTGGGTTTTCGATCTTTTACTATTTATCTCTAGTTTTCATTATACCCGATTCTGAGTTTCAGGGCAATTCCTATTAATTTCTGGACATAACTCATTAATGCTCGAATCTAAGCTCTAGACTTTTATTATGGAGACCATTATTATGAATTTCTGGTTATCGTCTACTAAAACTCAAATCTGGGTTTGAGGTCCACTGACTTCTGAACTTTACTTATTAATACCTGAATCTGGGTTCCAGATCTCTGGTCTTCCTAATACCTGAATTTGGTTTTTGGGTCTTTTACCATCAATTTTTGGATTTCATTTATTAATGCCCAAATCCGGGTTCTAAGGCAGTTGGCATTGAGATCTTAGTGGACTTCTAGTCTTCAATTAAATCCTTGAGTTTGTCTTATTAATACCCGAATCAGGGTCACAAGTTTTGTTGGAATTGGGCCAGCCCGCTACGGTAGTGGTGGGTGTATTTCAATTTTTTTTAATCCTATTAGATCTTTATTGGGCCTATGAAGTCTAATTCATTTAGAACAATTCTAAATTTGTTTCAAATAAAATCATGTTTTTTATTTAAATTTAAGTATTTTGTAATGTAAAGTTAATTTGAATGATTTAATTTATATATGTACATGTATCATATAAATATACATATGTGTGTGCATGTGTAACATAATAATCCGTAAAGGGTATAACATGCCCGTATATAGATGTTGGGATTTACATCGCAACGGACACATTAGCTCATTTTGTATGTATTGTATGTTGTCTAAATATGTGCATAAATTTATAATGCAAAGTATATTTATATAAATACGTATACATATATTTAAAATATATTTTATAACTAAAATTCTCAAAATTATACATATATATATATATATATATAATTTAAAACATTTGTATAAATATATATACATAATTAAACATATAAAATTATACATACATACATATATATATATATATAATAATTAAAATTATATATATACACGGTTAAATAAAATGTGTATATATGAATAATTAATTACATTCAAATACTTAAAATATAAAATATATATTTTAACATTATTTTCAGATCGAAATTAGCATAACAAAAATAAATAATAATTTTATAATTTTATCATTACTATATGTATAATAAAAAGTTTTGATCATAATAATTAAAAATATTAGTAATAAATAAAAAAAAAATTTGAAAATTTTCAAAAATTTAGGATCATAAAATACAGGTTTTAATTTTTTTTTATGATTTTTTGAAATAAAATATTATTTTTAATAAATAAAAGAAATGTTCAACCGAATTAATTTAATTATTAAAAATATTAAATATTAACAAAAAATTCTAAAAAATTTTCCATGGGTTACAAATAGATGTAGTAATTATAAAAAATATAAAATCGAATTTTCAATGCAATAATTATTTTAGATATAATAAACAATTCAAATAATCAATAAAAGATAATTTAAAATTATTTATATATAAAAAAATTATTTTCGAATTTGATAATTCATATTATGTATAAATAGGTGTAAGGAAAAGTTCTAAGCTATTTATACATTATAAATATGCATATATGTAATTATATGTTTAAAATATACATTGGTCTATATTTAAATTAATATATAAATATACATAAAATAGTTAATAATGACAAAATTTAATTTTTTTTCCAGCAAATTAGATTTTTTTTATACATAAATCATATCACATAATAATATAACCATGCACATAACCAAATTAATTTGTGACAACTACATATACCTAGGAAAATCTCACCTGACTAGATATACACCATTAATATATATACAGATTTGGGATTAATCAATATTAAAAAATAAAATATGATATGATTACTGTAATATATAAATAAAATACCAATTGATGATGCCTTTAAGTCCACTTGAATCACTGAATTCCCTTCCCTAGTTATGCTCGATCCGTCAGATTGCATGTCTGGAATCGTCGACCTTTTCTATCAAATAGTGCTTTTACTTAACTTGAATTGAATTGAGATTCTTAGAACTGATATGGGGTTTAATTTTAGCCAAAAAATTTGATAATTATGGCAGCTAAAATTTGTTTTTGATTAAGGGTTTAGAGATTGCAACGACCTGATATTTTCAACCATTCGCATCCATACATGTCAGATTTGAATTGCTTAAAAAATTAGATTGTTAATTTAAATTTGGCAAAACTCAGCATATAAAGTAAATAAATAATCACAAAATCACAGACACAGAGTAATATAACAATAGTGCAGTGGAAACAAAAGAATAGTAGTTCATGAAGCTACTATATATATAACAGAGTTAAACAAGATACAACAGTAGTCTCGAATACAATAGTCAAATACAAGATCAGAATACATCACCGGAATCAACTGAATATCTGAAAGCTGGATAGATAGCTAGATCTCCAAGCGAAGCTCCAACTCCAAAGGTGATCCTCGAATACTGGTACACTCAGTCTGACCCGAGCGTAAAGCAAAACACAAAACACTCGAGTTAGGATTAACATTCTTATATCAATAAATCTAACTCAAGTGAAATAACAACTGAAAATACAAGTAACTCAAAGGATGTTTGGGATAACCATCCTCTAGGGATCCGTTCAACTATTTATATATAGTAGTGTAGGCTAAGTACATAATGCCTATCAGTAATATAAAGTTCAAAATAGCGTTAAGGCGTTACCATTATCCCCCTTAACACATTTTATATAAGCGTCATAGTCTATACAGCACTGTAAACTCCACCGTAAACTAGTGGGCTATCAGGGAGTACTCCATAGGTATAACACGAAACAAATCGTAGTGGTCGTGCATAGGGATACGAGTATGACAAGCCACATGAGGCAATACCCAAGGTAGTGAAACTACTGTTTGCCTGATCCGGACTGGTGAGAACGCATCGCCGCAACGATCGCAACACTACGAAACAACACTCCCAATTCAAGGGTGCGCACCATCTATAACAAGTAATGAGTAGTTTACGAAGAAGTGTGTCTGCTAGAGGTAGCTAATCTCACTGGCCCGGCACGGCTCCTGTTTAAGTCATTTCCAATTTGACACAAGTGTCAAGGTCATCCATTATCGTTCTCTCTCTTCAAATCCAGCAACGTCATCATTTCAACCACTTCATTCTGGATCACACTCCGCGTATGATAGTTATTAAAGTGGTTTTCGGTTTAGACAGAGTGTATGTCCCAAACCGATCCCGGACTCTTTAATAACTACGTAATTATTACACCGATTGGTCATTTAATAAACTTTCAAAATAGTTTATATTTCAAAACCAAAATATCATTGCCATTTCAAACATATCCATCTCAAATATATCCATTTACAAAATCTTAGTACTTCAAAGTTATAACACTTTCTAAATCAAACACTTTGGAAATCATAATACTTTGAAAATCATAATACTTTGGAAATCAAAATTTAGAAATCATAATGCTTTGGAATCATAACACTTCCCACTTAACCATTTAAATATAAATAATAGTATATATAATAAAATAGTTTATAATTTAAAATAGTTTATATAAAAATAGTTATAATTTGAAATAGTTTATATTAAAAATAATTTATATTAAAATAGTTTATATGAAATAAATTTATAAAGTAACATATATAAATAGTTTTTAAATATAATTTAAAAATACTTTATATAATAAAATAGCTTCCTCAAATTTCACAAATCAATTCCAAATCAACACCAATCCCAAAATTTCAAATTTAGTCAAATCTCAAACCATCAATTCCAATTCAATTCAGTTTCTCAATAACCCCTTTCAAATTATGTCGATTTCAAACGGATTTGAACCACAAAATAAACCATTTTAATTTCAATATATTTCAAAGCTTTAAGTATTCAATAATTCCCAAAACTAAATTTGAAAATTTCATATATATATCAAATTCAATTTTCTATTATTTAGTATTGAAATATTTACTTAATAAATCCAATATCATTTAAATAAAACTTCAAATTTCAAATCACTAAATATTTCCTTCAATTATATTTTAAACTTGAAATATTCATTTTAAATCATCTTAAACCAAAACCACATTATAAAGTCATATCCTTAAATCGTCAAATTAAATAAGTTTCAAATCAATTTAATTAAAGCCAATTCTTAATTAAATACCATATCAAATAAATTTTAAATCCACTTTAATTTAAAACTTATTCATAAAGTAATTTCAATATCAAATAAAACCATATATATATATATATATATATATATATATATATATATCTTTTCAAAACCATAGAAATTATTTCAAAATATTTATACATATATAGACCATAGTGTCTGTATATAATTTTCTATCCTATGGTCAAGTGATACAGATATTTATTATTTCAATCCGCAATTTAAAATATAAATGCGGGTACTTATCATTTCAACCCGCAATCCCAAAGTCAATTCAAATGAAAATCGCTTGGGTTTATCATTTCAACCCATAAACGATTTTCTCCTATTCTAAAGTCCGTTCGGGTATGTATCATTTCAACCCATAGTGATTTCTATACTAACATGGAACTTGCAGAGTGATAACAGGTATGATAATAATAATAAAACAGGCATATATCATCAATATAAATAACAGATAATGGTGTCAGATGTCACAGGTGAACAGATACAGGTAATAGCATATATAATAGTGTAAATAACTAACAGCAGCATATTTCAATTGTCGTTTCAATTGAAATCAAATTTAATATATATAAGAACATTAATCGTGAGTGATTGCTCACCTTTCGAGGTTAGAGGATAGACAATGAATTTGAAATGCAAGCACGAATCCTAGAACAAATCTAGATTGGCACGAATTGATAACAAGGCTGAAAGATAAGAATCGATGTGAATAAGAAATCAGTTTTGATATAACTGAAAATATACATTATTATTATATTATATACATATAATTTCCCAAAGATTTAAATTAGGCAAAACAAAATAGTATAAAATTGTCAATAACTAAAACGGTAACCACTACATACATACCTAACTAAAATATTATACTTTATAAATAAACAAATGCAAATAATATGTAACGTTAAATATAACCACCCATAAATATATTAACTTACATAAATTTTTATACAACATAACTCAACATGCAAGAATCATATAATACAATAAAGTATAAACAACAAATATCTTTGTACACAACTATTTTAACAAGACTCGAACATCTGCTATAAAATACTCTAAAACAGAATCTTTAATATATATATAGTAACAGCAACCTAAATATCTTGAAAACCCAACACAGATAACATATAGCTGGCAAAGCTTTAATATTAAAATATATATATATATATATATCATTAACCATACTATAAAATGTTATATAATATATATACACAAACAATAAACAAAATCTTATTATAAACCTACATACTCGAATAGATTTCAATAAACTGGCATATAAAGCAAATATATAAGCACATAAACTTTCGCAACCATACAGGAAGACTCCAACATACTCAGGATAGAGAATACCATTGTGTTTATAATATATAAAATACTTATTTACATAAAATATAAATGCGAATATAGTAATATAAATAACACTGCTAAAAATCTGATACATACCTCCACTAAAATGCAATACATATACTAAAACACACGTGTATATAAACATTATCACACGCTATCACTTATAAACAGTATAATATAAAATATATATAACAAACAAATAATATATATATATTTAATACTACAGCAAGATATGCATATGTATGTAAATTTGAAATATATAACTGATATGCAATAAGATCTGAAACATATAAATATACTTTAAAATGGGTACTGGAAAAATATATATCTATTAACATAATATATTATATACAGTCCTATATATTCATATATATACAGCACATAAATGTACCTATATGCGTGAACAACAGATGCGAAGTCGGTCGTAGAGCGGCTGGGGAGAGAGGGCTGCTCGCGGTGAGGTGGGGTCTGGTGGAGCACGGCAGTTGAAGGTAGAGGAGTATTGAATGGAACGGTCGCGGCATGGGGAGTGATGAACGCGGCTCTCGGTTCTTAGCATTGACGAGGGGTACTGAGAGCACGAGCATGTGATGCCGGAGGGGTAAGGTCGATGGCTAGGGCGAATGACAAGGGGCTGAAGGGTGGAGGAAACTACTGCGCTTCGTGGTTGTGGCAGTATTAGGAAAATGGTGGAGGTTGGCATGGTGGCTTCACGGTGGAGCTGGCTAGGTACAAGAAGAAGGGGAAAAGGAGGTGCGGATCTAAGTGGTCAGTCGAGGCAAGCGGTCACTGCAAAAGGACAGGCGCACGGCCGAGGGAGGGGAGAATCCCGGGAGAGTTTGGACGTGGAGGTAGGTAGCAGCTCGCCCTGGGTTTGTGGCCAACGTGAAGTGATGGCCTGTCAGATCTGGATGCACGGGTGGGGATGTGAGGTCGGGTTTTGTTGAGGTGAGGCCGAAACCTAGGACGAGCGAACTTGCTTGGGTAGGAAAGCAACAGCTGCCGATTGAACTATGATATATTATTATTTATCAATGGCAAAAATAGGAACGGTTTCAATTTCAAAATGGGAAGAGGAGGAAGAAGGAATGAGTAGATCTAAAATATACAGGCTACATGAATGTTTAATAATATAAAACATGGTGTCAGTTGAATATAAGAATGTGAATAGCCTTGTTTATTTGGTTTGAATTTCCTCTTCTGTGCAAACGAAACAAACATATAAATTAGCATTGGGAATAGCTGAAGGTAGGCTCGATAATTCAGGAAGTATTAAAGGCAGCCAACCATTGAAAGAATTTAAATAGACAAAGTAAACAAAAAGCTCCAAATGTGTACCGTTACATCGAACTGTTCAATCGCTTCGTCGCACATCCGAACTCAAAACACAGAAATGAATATACCATAGAGATCAGCACGATGAGACAATCAAAACGGTATACAGATATCAATGATACGATTATCCATTCAAAAGTCGATACGGACACTGATATACGTTGCTATCCCTTACGGAAAAATCCAAATGGAGGTAGAAACGTTCGAAATTTGCGAAACGAATTACGCAGTCTTATTCAGAGTGTTCTAAATAAATTATCTCATGTTGACAAATTTAGGTTTCGGAAAACTTTTAAATTCAATAGTTATTTCGTCGAAAATAAGATCGACGGAGCAATAACAGTTAAAATTTTGAGAAACGAAATGTGACGTCTTGCTCAGAAGATGATTTACAATTTTTCTATAGAAAAATATTCAGGTTTGGAAAACATTTTATTATCATCAAATATGAACTGATATAAATTGAAATAGAACTACACAATAAAATAAACTTTCATATTTTCAGATGAAAATTTACAGTTTGCTATGTTCAATTAGACGTTATTAAATTTTTATTTCAAAATTTTATTTTTAAAATTTCACGAAAATTCAATTAATCATATTATTAAAACAGCTAAAATTTTATGGGTCGTTACACTCTCCCCCATTCAAAACTTTTCATCCCCGAAAAGGAAGGAGGTAGGAGAATAGAAACAACCAAAAAAAAATATAGACTTGAATTACAAAATAAAACAATTAGTTTAAACCATATAAATTTCAATTTAAATTAATTTATATTAAACAATTGACTTTAAGTTCAAGATAATTCATTAAGTTGATTTTATTTCAATTCATTAATATTTGATACAAAAGATTTCTTTCAAACATAATTTTATTTAATTTGTCTCATTTACTATTCAATCAACTTATTATTCTATTTATCTCTATTAACATCTTTTATAATTAAAATTTTAAGTGTATAACATTTATTATAACCCCTCAAATTTTATCTATAAAATCCTTTAACATCATTCTACATTGTATATTATTCAATTACAAGGTTAACTTCTGAATAATTTAGGTAAGTTATATATTTTGGAATGCAATTGAGTATTATACAAGTAAAATATTTTCTTACTAAATTATTTCAAAATTTAAATATTTATTCAAAATTTTGGTTTCTTTTGGAATTTAAAATCGCCTTTAACATAAATTTAAGAATTAAATTTCCAATTTCACATCAAACCATTGGAGATAAATATACAAATATATATAAGTCAAATCAAATATATAAATATATACTTGTATTATAAATCAAGTCATACTTCAGCAATTCAAATCAATTTAATTTCCAACATAATAGTGTAGCAAGGCTACAGAATGGTCTCTCCACTTCGAAACTCGAAAATGAATGTCAATGATGTGGTCGCCATCACCGAAATTATTTTCTAGCAACAAAAGAGAAGAGCACTGATTTAAAATTTTAAAGATTCTTTGAAAACCATTTCTATTCAAAAATACTTTAGATAATATACATTTTAAAACTTTAAAACCGTAGTTTAAAATCACCGGAAATTAAATTCTCAAATTCCTGATTTAGATTCATTTCAATTCCAAATCAATTTAAAAACCATGTTTATAAATTCATTCATAGAACAATAAATGATAATCAAATATTATCATTTCAAACAACCAATTTAATTAACTTATTAAATTCCAGAAAATTTTACTTATATATTTATAATATAATCATACAAAATTATTTCATTTACCAAATTTGAAAATAATATTGTGTCGGTTTGCTCTGCTCAAGTGTTTTGGAAATCCTATCAATAGCGTTGATCAAACGAATCGATCGAAAACCCAAATCAACATCAACAACTCAAACAAAACAATATATAAAACATTTTAATATTAATTACAAATACACTCCCTCACTTGATAATTCAAGAATGGATTTCAAAGCAAAGATGGGATTCAAAGTAGAGGAACTCTAATCAAATAGAATTAAACTAAAAGATAGACTCGATAGGGAGATAAGGTGATTGAATTTCAGATTGGAAGATGGATAAATTTATATAAATCGTGGGTAACCTTAACCAGGTCAACCATGACTTCAATAATACGATCGATGCGGAATTATGAATCAAATCGACATCAGATCCCAAGAGATAGAATTCGGGTAAAGCAAAAGATAGCAGCATCTAAACCGAGGATACAGAAATCTCCGGTAAATCAATGCCTATTGTAAAGGAGTTTCACTCCTTTACAAATCATTCAAAGATTGGCGAGACCGCCGATTTATTATAGAAATCATTCGAAGTGGAGTCATGGGATACTCCGGAATCAGAAACACGAATAGAGGGAGACAAGGATGAATTTTGGAACCGAGGGGAACGTTCCAAAAATTCAAAGGAAACCGAATCGAAGAAGAAGGAATTCAAGCTTGAACGAAAGTGATTCTGTAATTAAATCTACTCCATATGCTGAGTTTTGCCTAAAACCAAAGCTCTGATACCAACTGTAACGACTTGATATTTTCAACAATTCGCATCCATACATGTCGGATTTGAATTGCTCAAAATATCATATTGTTAATTTAAATTTGGCAAAACTCAACATATACAATAAATAAATAATCACAAAATCACAGACACAGAGTAATATAACAATAGTGCAGCGGAAACAAAAGAATAGTAGTTCATGAAGCTACTATATATATATATATAGCAGAGTTAAACAAGATACAACAGAAGTCTCGAATACTATAGTCAAATACAAGATCAGAATACATCACTGGAATCAACTGAATATCTGAAAGCTGGATAGATAGCTGGATCTCCAAGCGAAGCTCCAACTCCAAAGGTGAGCCTCGAATACTGGTACACTCAGTCAGACCCGAGCGTAAAGCAAAACACAAAACACTCGAGTCAGGATTAACATTCTTATATCAATAAATCTAACTCAAGTGAAATAACAATTGAAAATACAAGTAACTCAAAGGATGTTTGGGATAACCATCCTCTAAGGATCCGTTAAACTATTTATATATAGTAGTGTACGCTAAGTAGATAATGCCTATCAGTAATATAAAGTATTAAAATAGCATTAAGGCGTTACCATTATCCCCCTTAACACATTTTATATAAGCATCATAGTCTATACAGCACTCTAAACTCCACCGTAAACTAGTGGGCTATCAGGGAGTACTCCATAGGTATAACACGAAACAAATAGTAGTGGTCGCGCATAGGGATACGGGTATGACAAGGCATATGAGGCAATACCCAAGGTAGTGAAACTACCGTTTGCCTGATCTGGACTGGTGAGAATGCATCGCCGCAATGTAATGCCCCAAAATTTTGAGGAAAATTATTTTAATAAAATAATTTAGTTCTAAAATATTTAGACTAAATGTTGAAGGATTTCTTGATGAAATGATGTGCAAGAGTATGTGTGCACATGCACACTGGAAATGGCACAAGGAAAAGGTTTAAGATCTTTGGAAAAAAAATGAATGATGATAATAAAATAAATAAAGAAAGAAAGGAAGCATTTCAAATATGATTTTGAAATGTGAATTATTAATCCAATTAAAATATGTTTTTCTGTATACATTGAAATTAAATACTCTTTATGAAATTGGATATGTATACATACTGAAATTAAAAATATATTGGTATATTGAAATTAAAAATATGAAACATATGCACATGAATATTTTTACAGGAAGTAAGGAAGAATTAAATAAAATACATATATGTCTATACACAGGTACATTTTCTTTGAAGCAGGAATATATTGGAACTAAGCAAGAAAAATAACATTAAAATGGTATGAGATATAATATAAGTAAGTAAGTATGTGTAGGTAAAAATAGTAAAGAGGATTTTTAGAAATGAATAAAAATATAAAATATGACTAAGTCACACATTTAACATGACTTGAGCAAGTATTCAAAAATAGCCATTTTATGGAAAAGCAAAAGGAGGAAAGTACTGACCTTAATTAACTAGTATGGCCGGGGTATTAAGGATGGAAATGTGGATACAAAATGCATGATGCTAGCCAGGACAGAAATGGAATTTTATCTTGATAAAACCCTAGTGAAAATGCTTATAAATAAGTAGTTATAGCCAGGGAAATCATTTTTACCCGAGATACTTAAAATAAGAAAGGAAGAAAACATTTTAAAGGAAGGAAAAAATACTCAGGGATTTTCTGAATCAACTAGAAGGGGATACTTAGGTGAGTAATCTCACTAGATTCATGGCATTAAGACCTGATATGAGGCAGCCAAACCTTTATGTTGCTATTGATATTTTTCTGGTTTTTGTTAAACACGGTTTTATTTATATTCTTTGAATGGTTTTGATTTGATGTAATGTTTTGTTATGGATGCTCTTTGGATGGCCTTGATCTGATAAGATGTTTTATTATGGATGTGCAAGCTACTGTTTTATTATATTCTGAAAAGCTAAGGCATCAGATCTTGAAATCAAGGGAAGAATACTTATATCTGATATGGAATCATGGCAAGTAAATCTCAATAGAGAAAATAAAATAAGATGCTATATACATTGTATAAGTGCCGAGGCTTTAGAAAAGGTATTAGTGGTGCAATAGAGATTCTATGTGCTGAATCCCTGATCAAATAGCAAAAATCTACAAGACAAAAATTATGATTCAGCTAGATCTTGAATCTGGCTCAATCATAGTTATTTGCAGATCATAATAATTCATTATGCCATGTTTCTATTCTCAGTGTAAATATTCTTGTACTTGATTCAAAGACAATATATATGTTAGCAATATTCTT
The DNA here is from genome assembly GCA_030737815.1 of Allium fistulosum. Lineage (NCBI taxonomy): Eukaryota > Viridiplantae > Streptophyta > Magnoliopsida > Asparagales > Amaryllidaceae > Allium > Allium fistulosum. The sequence goes on along the minus strand of CM060904.1, from coordinate 1,181,101,612 downwards.
GAAAATAACTATTTATTTGCCTTTGGAAAATATGCTTGCAGTATTACAGGGGTGTTTCAATGAACACAGTGACATGTTCACTTACCTAGCTGATGATAGGATTAAATAAATATAAATTAGTAAATGAACTAGGAACTGTGAGCCAAGAAGGCTGCTGGAATGCTTGTCATATTTGAAGTATGCAAGTTTGGCACATGGTTTGTTTAAGCCCTGAGATCTTTGTGCAATGATGTGAAGTAGTTCATTGCAATGTGTCCCAGTGATTCCTTGATAGCAGATGAGGCTAGAATTAAAGTGATATATATGTAAAGGCTATGCAAAGTTATGAAATAAGAATATGAGTATTTCTTAGATTTGTTGATTTGGAACCATGAGTGTTCCAGGGCATCTGAGTGCTGCAGATTGATGTGAATGCTTGCATAAACATGCTTGTGCTAATGGTTAATTTATGAAGTCATTGCATTTGCATAACAATTTATCTGAAACATAGTAACATAGTTGATTTAAGAAAATTGCTTAAGCAATTGGCCAGTATTTATGTATCATTTATTTGCTTAATATCATGAATATATTGATGTTTCTCATACCAGATCATTGATCTGACTCTTATTTGCTCTTGGCATATGGGGGTGTCTCATTTCAAACTGAGGCAGCAACCAATGCTCTTTCAGGGGATGCAAGACTTAAGTAGGAAGGAAGATTATGGCTAATGAGAAAAATGGATGAGCATGCTTGTTAGTTTTAATAAGAGTATAGAATGAGATATCTGCATGTATTCATGGAAATAGAGTTTTTAAATTTCTTGTTATGTAATGAATTTGCTATGTTTGTCTGAACTGGTTGTTTTCTGTTACATTTTGTTATGTATTAAGGTTTGAGAATTGAAAGATTATTTGAGTTATAAACAAGAGAACAAGCTTAAAGTATTATCTATCAAAATCTGAAAGAAAATATATATATATACTTGAGCAATTAACTAACATATTCTATACTTTGCATTAGTCAATCTGGTGTCATTTAAAAACATTAAGTTTGGGGTAAAATATGGTTTAACCTGGGGTAATCTTTCAGGTATTTAGTTACCTTTCGTTGGAGAATTTTATAAAAGAATTCAAGTCCATTTGTGAGTTTTTTTGTGAAGTGTATATATCTTAAATAAGGCATCAAGTAGTTTGCAAATGAATAACATTTTAAAGAGACATGGTTGATGTTTGTCTGGTTGATCATATTGGTCTGTAACTCAGTAGTGAAATGCATTACAAAACCCCTTGTCCATTTAGCAAGTGTTTAACCAAAAACTTCCTCTCAAATGCTATAAACATATGTGCATTTTGGAATTGGTTTGTACTATCAAACCTGGCTCACCAAAAATCCAGGGATTGCACCATTTACAAACACTTCCAGAAAATTTAGAAACCAATACGCACAAGAACAAAACATGGTGTGATTTATAGGCTAAGTTAAAAGCAGATGAATTTCAAAGAAAAATCATGAGCCAAAAATAGTATATGTAAATATCATTTTCTGGCCTTAATAAGATATTAAACATTTGAACTGTAAAAAAATATATAATCTCAAGCATTCAGAGATTATCTTGTGAAGATAAATTATTAATAAATCTTAATTTGAATGTTCAAAGTTATCATTATAAATAAATATGAGCAGGATCTACTCATATATTATAAGTATCAAGAACATGAAAATCAATAATGGGATAGGAAATTTAAAATTCAATTCAAATCAAACAGAATATGCTCTTGTTTACAAAATTTAAATATATATATACTCTGATTTAAACAAGATGGACATATACATCATCATATGTATATGTATATTTTTATGATTAAACTGATATACTTAAATTAGTAGGAATTTTAAAATCCTGGACAAAATGTTTGAAAAGAAAATGACTGTGAGAATTAAATATAGAAATGTAAAAAAAAAAAAAATTTTCATTAAAATTAAGGTAAAATCTGGAGGGTCATTTCAGTTGGTATTAGAGCAAATGGTTGCATTAATTGTTGAATACTATAGAAATGTATTATATCTGTTTGTTTTGGATGAAATAATTTAGATAGGAAAATATTAATTATAGAAAATACTCACAGTACACTAATACTATTTGCCCATAACTTGGTTAGCAAACCATGGTAGGAAGGGGATCACATCATGCAGGAACAAGTGCACCACAAATGCTTGATATGCAAGAGTTTGTAAGAGTTTTAAGGGATGGAATTGGGCATAGGCCTGAGAATCCACATGAGGAACTTTCAAAATTATCAAAGGCTTAAACAAACTTGGGAGGTAAGAGTTTTGAAGGGACATAGAATGTGATGGAAATTCAAGCATGGTTGAGGACACTAGATAGGATTTTCAATGACATGCAGCTTGATGATCAGAGGAAGAGGCAAGTAGCTTCAAGACAGCTGAAAGGAGTAGCTTTAGGCTAGTGGGAGGTGATCATAGCTGGGAGAATTGAAAATGAAATCATTTGGAATCAATTCAAGGAGATGTCGGAGGCAAGATTTGTACCAGCATCAGCTAAGACCACATTACTTGAAGAATTTATTAGACTCAGGCAAGGAACTTTGAATGTCACTGAGTATACTCAAAAGTTTGAGGGATTATCCAAATATGGAGCAATGCTAGTGGTAGATGAAGCATCCAAAAATGATAGGTACATTAGAGGTTTGAACCCAGGACTTAGCAGAGCAATGTTACCATATGCAGATAGGACTTTTGATCAAGTAATAGATCTGGCATTGAAATTGGAACAGCATGACAAGGAAAGAGAGAAGTACAGGAATTTTAAGAACCAAAATAACAAGAAGAATAAGGGAAGATATCACCCTTATGATAAAAAGAAGGAGGAGACAGACAACAAGAAGGCCAATGACACCAAGGCTAATGATGCTAAGAAGAAATTGGTCTGCCATCATTGTGGAAAGGAAGGACACATTAAACCAAGGTGTCCAGAGTTAAAAGGAGGAGCCTTCAAATGCTACCTATGTGGGAAAGAGGGGCATATGAAGAGGAACTGTCTTGAGTACAAGCAGCAAGGGAAGTTAGCAAATCTGGAGGGCAAAAGCAAATCTACAGTGAAAATTAATGCTGAAAATCATAGCCAAGTGGAAGGTACATTACTTATTTGTACCATACCCATAACAGTAGTATATGATACTGGGGCAACTCACTCTATGATTTCTTATGAATTAGTTAAAATGCTAAAATTGAATTGCATATTGGTTGAAACTCCATTGCTTATACAAAGTCCACTGGGGAGTTCTAGTATTTTAGATATGATTTGTGTGGATGTGGAATTAAACATAGGTGGAAACATTTTCATTTCCAATTTATATGTTTTAAACCACCCAAATATAGGTGTTATATTGGGGGTAGACTGGTTAAGGCAATTTAAAGCCATAATTAACTTAGAATCATCCACCATATCATTGCAAAATCTTGGGGGCCAGAGAATCATAATTTTATGTGAAGTGGCTAAAGAAAGGAAATTATACCATCTAATTGACTTGGAAAAATATTCCAGTGAACTTACTATTGAAGAAATTCCCATAGTCAATAAATACTTGGATGTGTTTGGGGAGGTTAAGGGTGTTCCACACCATAGACCAGTAGAGTTTCAAATCAATCTTATTCCTGGAGCAAGCCCAATAATAAAGAAACCCTATAGAATGGGGCCAAGTGAACTGAAAGAATTGAAAAATCAGTTAGAAGATTTAGAAAGAAAAGGATTTAAAAGGCCAAGTAATTCATGCTGGGGTGCTCCAGTAGTGTTTGTAAGAAAACATGATGGTACTTTGAGAATGTGTATAGATTACAGAGAGCTAAATAAAGTTACTATTAAGAACAAATACCCATTTCCTAGAATTGATGATCTCTTTGATCAACTCAGTGGAGCTAAAATATTTTCTAGGTTAGACTTAGCATCTGGGTTCCATCAGATGAAGGTTGAGGACTCAAGTGTTAAGTACACTGCATTTAACACTAGATATGGTTTGTATGAGATTCTAGTTATGCCATTTGGGCTGACAAATGCCCCTTCATATTTTGTAGATTTAATGAATAGAATATTCAAAGATTATTTAGACAAGTTTGTGCTAATTTTTATTGATGATATTTTGGTTTATTCCAAAACAGTAGAAGAGCATAAAAATCATTTGCATCTAGTTTTGTCTAGATTGAGGGAAAAAGATTTAAAGGAAAAATTTTCAAAATGTGCATTTGGAAAGAGGAAGTACATTTCCTTGGCCATGTTATTTCTGCAAAAGGAATTTCAGTGAACCCCAATAAGGTTGTAGCAATTCAAGCATGGAAAATACCTAGTACAGTGAGTGAGGTAAGATCATTTATGGGGATGGCAGGATATTATAGGAGATTTTATTAAAAGATTTTTCTAAAATGTCATCACCACTTACAAATTTAACTAGAAAGAATCAAGTGTTTATATGGACTGAATAATGTGAGCAAGCTTTTATCAAAATAAAGGAAGCCTTAGTTAATGCACCAGTGTTGAGAGTACCTGAAGGAAATGAGGGATTAATTGTGTATACTGATGTAAGTGGCTCTGGGCTAGGGGTTGTGTTGATGCAACAAGACCAAGTAATAACCTATGCATCTAGGCAATTAAAGCCACATGAAACTAGGTATGCAACCCATGACCTTGAACTAGCAGCGGTAGTGTATGCCTTGAAGCTTTGGAGACATTACTTATTAGGTGCCAAATTTATTTTGTACACTGATCATAAGGCAGTGAAATATCTATTCTCACAAAAAGATTTAAACATCAGGCAACATAGGTGGGTGGAGTTTCTAGCTGCCTATGACTTAGATATACTCTATACACCAGGTAAAGCAAACAAAGTTGTTGATGCTCTAAGTAGACAACAAGCTAAGTTAGCTATGATGATGATAGAAGAGTTTAAGGACTTGTCTTTGCTTGCTGAGTTAGAAATTGGGGAGAATGGCTGTGTGCACATGGATGTGCATGTGCATGGTGCACAGGAAAATAGAGAGAAGTTGAGCATGATGACACTTCAATCTGAATTAATTTTGAAGGTAAGTAAAATACAAGACCAAGACCCTATTATAGTTGAGAAGAAAATTCTCATATCAAAAGGGGAAGAAGTGACAAATTACCACATTGATAAAAATGGTCATTTAAGGAACAAGAATAGGATATGTGTTCCAGAAAACACAAAATTGAAGGAGGAAATTTTAAATGAATATCATAGGAGTAAGTACTCCATACACCCAGGCAGTACAAAAATGTATCAAAATTCGAAAAGAAATTTTTGGTGGAAGGGAATGAAATCAGATGTGGCCAAACATGTTGCAAAGTGTATGACTTGCCAACAAGTTAAAGCAGAAACACAGAGACCATCAGGGTTGTTACAACCTCTAAGCATACCACAATGGAAATGGGAGGATATATCTATGGATTTCATAAATGGCCTGTCTAGATTTAAAAGAGGAAACACAAGCATATGGGTAATAGTGGATAGGCTAACTAAAGTAGCACATTTTATCCCAGTGAAATCAGAAAGAAATGCACCAAAATTGGCTCAAGTATTCATGAAAGAGGTGGTAAGATTACATGGCATTCCCAAAACCATTGTGAGTGATAGGGATACCATCTTCACCTTAAGATTCTGGAAAAGTTTTCAAGAGGCCATAGGGAGTGAGTTATGCTTAAGCACTGCCTACCATCCACAATCAGATGGACAAACTGAGGTGGTGAACAAAGTTCAAGAAGACTTATTGAGAGCATGTGCATTGGACTTTGGAGGCAACTGGGAGGATCATCTCCATCTAGCTGAGTTTACATACAATAATAGTTATCAAAGCACCATAGGGATGGCTCCATTTGAAGCCTTATATGGCAAGCCATGTTTATCACCTGTATGTTGGGTAGAGACAGGAGAGAGGGATGTTTTAGGACCTGAATATGTAAAAGAGACTACAGAGAAAATTGGGCTAATAAGAAAAAGGATGGCAGCAGCTCAAGATAGGCAAAAGAAGTTTGCAGACATAAAGAGAAAGCAGGTGGAATATGGAGTGGGAGACATTGTTTTCATCAAGGTTTCACCCATGAAAAAGGTCCTGAGGTTTGGCAAGCAAGGAAAGCTCACACCAAGGTATGTTGGACCCTATAAAATTTTGGAAAGAATAGGCTCATTAGCATACAAATTAGAAATGCCAGAGGAAATGAAAGCAATGCACAATGTGTTTCATGTATCACAACTTAGAAGATGGGTACATGATAAGGAAGAGATGTTGGAGAAACCCACTCAAGTCCAGATCAACCCTGACATGGTTTATGAGAAGGAACAAGTGGGGATTTTAGCTAAAGAATAAAAGAAATTAAGAAGTAAAACTTGGAAACTGGTGAAGATCCAGTGGAGTCTTGATCCAAATGACTACACATGGGAGTTAGAGGACAGGATTAAGATAGATTATCCTAAGCTTTTTGCATATTAAAGGTAATTTTAAAATTTCTGGAAAATCTAATATATATATATATATATGGTTGTTATGATTTAATTTGTTTTCTTATGCATATGTTTGATAGATTCCTTAGAATCAGTAAATGCTTGTTATAAGTATTAGAGAAATTGTGAGGACACAATTCCTAAAAGGAGGGGTGAATGTAATGCCCCAAAATTTTGAGGAAAATTATTTTAATAAAATAATTTAGTTCTAAAATATTTAGACTAAATGTTGAAGGATTTCTTGATGAAATGATGTGCAAGAGTATGTGTGCACATGCACACTGGAAATGGCACAAGGAAAAGGTTTAATATCTCTGAAAAAAAATGAATGATGATAATAAAATAAATAAAGAAAGAAAGGAAGCATTTCAAATATGATTTTGAAATGTGAATTATTAATCCAATTAAAATATGTTTTTCTGTATACATTGAAATTAAATACTCTTTATGAAATTGGATATGTATACATACTGAAATTAAAAATATATTGGTATATTGAAATTAAAAATATGAAACATATGCACATGAATATTTTTACAGGAAGTAAGGAAGAATTAAATAAAATACATATATGTCTATACACAGGTACATTTTCTTTGAAGCAGGAATATATTGGAACTAAGCAAGAAAAATAACATTAAAATGGTATGAGATATAATATAAGTAAGTAAGTATGTGTAGGTAAAAATAGTAAAGAGGATTTTTAGAAATGAATAAAAATATAAAATATGACTAAGTCACACATTTAACATGACTTGAGCAAGTATTCAAAAATAGCCATTTTATGGAAAAGCAAAAGGAGGAAAGTACTGACCTTAATTAACTAGTATGGTCGGGGTATTAAGGATGGAAATGTGGATACAAAATGCATGATGCTAGCCAGGACAGAAATGGAATTTTATCTTGATAAAACCCTAGTGAAAATGCTTATAAATAAGTAGTTATAGCCAGGGAAATCATTTTTACCCAAGATAAAATAAGAAAGGAAGAAAACATTTTAAAGGAAGGAAAAAATACTCAGGGATTTTCTGAATCAACTAGAAGGGGATACTTAGGTGAGTAATCTCACTAGATTCATGGCATTAAGACCTGATATGAGGCAGCCAAACCTTTATGTTGCTATTGATATTTTTCTGGTTTTTGTTAAACACAGTTTTATTAATATTCTTTGAATGGTTTTGATTTTATGTAATGTTTTGTTATGGATGCTCTTTGGATGGCCTTGATCTGATAAGATGTTTTATTATGGATGCGCAAGCTACTGTTTTATTATATTCTGAAAAGCTAAGGCATCAGATCTTGAAATCAAGGGAAGAATACTTATATCTGATATGGAATCATGGCAAGTAAATCTCAATAGAGAAAATAAAATAAGCTGCTATATACATTGTATAAGTGCTGAGGCTTTAGAAAAGGTATTAGGGGTGCAATAGAGATTCTATGTGCTGAATCCCTGATCAAATAGCAAAAATCTACAAGACAAAAATTATGATTCAGCTAGATCTTGAATCTGGCTCAATCATAGTTATTTGCATATCATAATAATTCATTATGCCATGTTTCTATTCTCAGTGTAAATATTCTTGTACTTGATACAAAGACAAGATATATGTTAGCAATATTCTTGAAAATAACTATTTGTTTGCCTTTGGAAAATATGCTTGCAGTATTACAGGGGTGTTTCAATGAACACAGTGACATGTTCACTTACCTATCTGATGATAGGATTAAATAAATATAAATTAGTAAATGAACTAGGAACTGTGAGCCAAGAAGGCTGCTGGAATGCTTGTCATATATGAAGTATGCAAGTTTGGCACATGGTTTGTTTAAGCCCTGAGATCTTTGTGCAATGATGTGAACTAGTTCATTGCAATGTGTCCCTGTGATTCCTTGATAGCAGATGAGGCTAGGATTAAAGTGATATATATGTAAAGGCTATGCAAAGTTATGAAATAAGAATATGAGTATTTCTTAGATTTGTTGATTTGGAACCATGAGTGTTCCAGGGCATCTGAGTGCTGCAGATTGATGTGAATGCTTACATAAACATGCTTGTGCTAATGGTTAATTATGAAGTCATTGCATTTGCATAACAATTTATCTGAAACATAGTAACATAGTTGATTTAAGAAAATTGCTTATGCAACTGGGCAGTATTTATGTATCATTTATTTGCTTAATTTCATGAATATATTGATGTTGCTCATACCAGATCATTGATCTAACACTTATTTGCTCATGGCATATGGGGGTGTCTCATTTCAAACTGAGGCAGCCACTAATGCTCTTTCAGGGGATGCAAGACTTAAGTAGGAAGGAAGATTATGGCTAATGAGAAAAATGGATGAGCATGCTTGTTAGTTTTAATAAGTGTATAGAATGAGATATCTGCATGTATTCATGGAAATAGAATTTTTAAATTTCTTGTTATGTAATGAATTTGCTATGTTTGTCTGAACTCGTTGTTTTCTGTTACATTTTGTTATGTATTAAGGTTTGAGAATTGAAAGATTATTTGAGTTATGAACAAGGGAACAAGCTTAAAGTATTATCTATCAAAATCTGAAAGAAAATATATATATACTTGAGCAATTAACTAACATATTCTATACTTTGCATTAGTCAATCTGGTGTCATTTAAAAGCATTAAGTTTGGGGTAAAATATGGTTTAACCTTGGGTAATCTTTCAGGTATTTAGTTACCTTTCGTTGGAGAATTTTGTAAAAGAATTAAAGTCCATTTGTGAGTTGTTTTGTGAAGTGTATATATCTTAAATAAGGCATCAAGTAGTTTGCAAATGAATAACATTTTAAAGAGACATGGTTGATGTTTGTCTGGTTGATCATATTGGTCTGTAACTCAGTAGTGAAATGCATTACAAAACCCCTTGTCCATTTAGCAAGTGTTTAACCCAAAACTTCCTCTCAAATGCAATAAACATATGTGCATTTTGGAACTGGTTTGTACTATCAAACTAGAGAACACTCTGCAATCAAACCTGGCTCACCAAAAATCCAGGGATTGCACCATTTACAAACACTTCCAGAAAATTTAGAAACCAATATGCACAAGAACAAAACATGGTGTGATTTATAGGCTAAGGTAAAAGCAGATGAATTTCAAAGAAAAATCATGAGCCAAAAATAATATATGTAAATATCATTTTCTGGCCTTAATCAGATATTAAACATTTGAACTGTACAAAAAAATGATAATCTCAAGCATTCAGAGATTATCTTGTTAAGATAAATTATTAATAAATCTTAATTTGAATGATCAAAGTTATCATTATAAATAAATATGAGCAGGATCTACTCATATATTATAAGTATCAAGAACATGAAAATCAATAATGGGATGGGAAATTTAAAATTCAATTCAAATCAAACAAAATATGCTCTTGTTTACAAAATTTAAATATATATATATACTCTGATTTAAACAAGATGGACATATACATCATCATATGTATATGTATATTTTTATGATTAAACTGATATACTTATATTAGTAGGAATTTTAAAATCCTGGACAAAATGTTTGAAAAGAAAATGACTCTCAGAATTAAATATAGAAATGTAAAAAAAAAATTAATAATTTTCATTAAAATTAAGGTAAAATCTGGAGGGCCATTTCACGCAACGATCGCAACACCGCGAAACAACACTCCCAATTCAAGGGTGCGCACCATCAATAACAAGTAATGAGTAGTTTACGAAGAAGTGTGTCCGTTAGAGGTAGCTAACTTCACTGGCCCGGCACGACTCCTATTTAAGTCATTTCCAATTTGACACAAGTGTCAAGTTCATCCATTATCGTTCTCTTTCTTCAAATCGAGCAACGTCATCATTCCAACCACTTCATTCTGGATCATACTACGCGTATAATAGTTATTAAAGTGGTTTTCGGTTTAGACAGAGAGTATGTCCCAAACCGATCCCGGACTCTTTAATAACTACGTAATTCTTACACCGATTGGTCATTTAATAAACTTTCAAAATAGTTTTTATTTCAAAACCAAAATATCATTGCCATTTCAAATATATCGATCTCAAATATATCCATTTAAAAATCTTAGTACTTCAAAGTTATAACACTTTCTAAATCAAACACTTTGGAAATCATAATACTTTGAAAATCATAATACTTTGGAAATCAAAATTTAGAAATCATAATGCTTTGGAATCATAACACTTCCCACTTAACCATTTAAATATAAATAATAGTATATATAATAAAATAGTTTATAATTTAAAATAGTTTATATAAAAATAGTTATAATTTGAAATAGTTTATATTAAAAATAATTTATATTAAAATAGTTTATATGAAATAAATTTATAAAGTAACATATATAAATAGTTTTTAAATATAATTTAAAAATACTTTATATAATAAAATAGCTTCCTCAAATTTCACAAATCAATTCCAAATCAACACCAATCCCAAAATTTCAAATTTAGTCAAATCTCAAACCATCAATTCCAATTCAATTCAGTTTCTCAATAACCCCTTTCAAATTATGTCGATTTCAAACGGATTTGAACCACAAAATAAACCATTTTAATTTCAATATATTTCAAAGCTTTAAGTATTCAACAATTCCCAAAACTAAATTTGAAAATTTCATATATATATCAAATTCAATTTTCTATTATTTAGGTTTGAAATATTTACTTAATAAATCCAATATCATTTAAATAAAACTTCAAATTTCAAATCACTAAATATTTCCTTCAATTATATTTTAAACTTGAAATATTCATTTTAAATCATCTTAAACCAAAACCACATTATAAAGTCATATCCTTAAATCGTCAAATTAAATAAGTTTCAAATCAATTTAATTAAAGCCAATTCTTAATTAAATACCATTTCAAATAAATTTTAAATCCACTTTAATTTAAAACTTATTCATAAAATAATTTCAATATTAAATAAACCCATATATATATATCTTTCCAAAACCATAGAAATTTTTTCAAAATATTTATACATATATAGACCACGGTGTCTGTATATAATTTTCTATCCTATGGTCAAGTGATACAGATTGTGACGACCCAGAATTTTTGAGCATTTGAAATAGGAATATTTAATTAATTTTAAATATTCAAAAGATAATTATTAACCTTAATTTCAAATATCATTATTTATTGGACAAGTAATTGTTGAATTTAAATTATCGAAATTGGTAAATTATTGAATCTGGAGCTTTAAGCCTGTTAAAAATAATTCGAAGACTTATAAAATTTATATAGATAATACTGAAGTGGATAGAAGTGTTGAAATCAGTTTTAAAAATGGTTTGTTATGTTTTGAAATTTTATATCGTTTAAAATGAATTTTAAAATAGCCTTCCGAGGCACAGTCTCGGAATTTGACGAAACCAGTTCCATTGGGTCCGTAATATTGTATTATTATCGGATTTCAATTTTCGTAAAATTTGAAGTTGTTGAGTGAGCATACGATAGTTAAACGCAATAAAATTCATATCGGAATTTAAATATAAAATATATATTGTTGACCAATATAAAACCCATTCACATCAAAAACTTTTCACCGTGAATTCAGGGATAATGTTCACTTGTACAATAACGTCTATTCTTGTTCCCTCCTTCCTTCTTCTGGAAGCCAAAGTCGAGCCTTTCTAAATAAATTCGTGCACCCTTATTCTCATTAATTGGAACGAATATCAAAACAAAAATAATGGCCAGTTAAAATCGTGAATCTCCTTATAACTTCCCTTCTGTTCGAATTTTGGAAATCAAAAGGGATTGAGTCTCACGTTTGTTTCAATTCGAGCTCGTCCCCCCTTCTTCTCGAATCTATGAATCGATCCTCAGTAGGCCGACGCTTCCTCGTTCAATGTGAATCGCAAATCAATCATGGCCTGAGTAAACGACTTGTTGTCGTCGTAGGAACTTCTCGCGTGGGATGTTGAGCGTCGTCGCTCGAGACGATGGAGTGAAGTCGCGCGAGTTAGGGTTAGGCAGTTGGATCTGTTATAGCGATGTGGAGCTTGTATAGGATTGGGGTGGAGGTCTCGAGCTTTGGGGAAGTTGACGCGATCGAATGGGAACGCGAGAGCAACGCAAGTATGGGAAGGAGGAGGCGATTTTGATGGATGCGGGGCTGATGTTGGAGTGGGTCAGATTCGTGAGTCTGCGTGAGGTAATCTCAGCTCTGGTTAATAATAATTGATTCAAATGTTAATATGAAAGAGTTTGATTCAGCAGGAATAAGATGTGTTTAAGCACACGTATATCTTCATGGAAACATTTAAAAAAAAAAAAGTTCGGGGGTTTTATGATACTGTTAAGTATGTATACGTGAATATGATTTTTTGGAATTTGTTTAGATTATTTAAAAGTCTACATAAATTATTTGTATAAGCAGTTTTTCAATTTATATATATAGTTTCCTAATAAAATGAGTATAAACATTTTAAATTACATATGTAGTTACGAAAGATTTCAAAGGAAGGGAATTTTTTTTTAGTTTAGGAAAATTTAATGATATATATAGATAGATATATCGATATGCAGTAAACATGATTTTTGATAGGAAAGCATAAATTTATATATATTTATATGTAGATGTAAGATATAGAAATTTTTAAAGATCGGATTTTAAATAATGGATGAAGGTAGATCTGTAATTTAATTTTAAAGGAAATAAACTGGTATAAAATATATATAAGATTTTGTAATGTTGAAGAAATTTATAAAAATAGATTTGAAACCCGTATAGGTTATTTTACTTGTATTTTTATAGTTTCAAAAAGAAATTAAGAGAATTGATAAAATTTAATTATTGGTTTAAATAAAATTTATAACGATAATTTATTTACGATTAATATGAATATTAATAAAACTGTGTAATATTTATTTAAGGTCCAATCGGGAAAATTCAAGGCAATATTGAAGTGGATTGCAAATGAAAAGCAAAGGTGAGTTAATCTCACTCAGCTGAATTTATTTTAAATTTAAATGGTTAAATTTAAATAATTGATTGAATGATTGAATTGGTTGATGTGCTATAGTATACATAGTAGTATATAGCAATATATACATATTGGCATATGTATATATTGGAGTTGTTGATATTCCCGCATTTATATAGCGGATGAGACCCTATGCGCCGCATAATAGCGGATGATATTTTATAAAACCCATATACCGCGATATTCCACCTTGAAGTGGAATTGGTATTTTATATTGTGCTAACGTCTGTGGATGCAGGGAAACAGGTTGGAGGGATCCAACTGGATTCCTCAAAAGATTAGATTATTTAATATTCTGTGTTCTGAATATTTGATATCATGTGATGATTTTATATTGGATGATGTGGTTGATTTGGATTGTCCAGTATAATAAATTATAAAATCTATGGAATTGAATTTTTGAAAAGAAATAAAAGGGGTAAAAGTTTAAGTAAAATAATTCGAGAAATTGGGATAAAATTTATAACGAATTGAAATAAAAATAAGGTGATTTGGAATTTTAACAAATATGAAATAAGGGGATTTTGAATTCACAAGGGGTAATAAATTTTATACTTAAGTGATATTATTTGAAAAATAAAAGAAGTTATTTTTGAAATTAAGGATTAAAGTTAATTAAAGAATAAATAAGGAGTTTTGGAAATCTGTAATCGATATTGGTAAAAAAGGGGTTTAACTCGTAATAAGGAATAAAAATCTAAAGGTTAATGTATTTTCGAATAAATGAAGTAGCAAAGGAAATTTATTTCAAAGTAAGTAGAGTAAATTGGGAAATCAATTGGAAATTGATTTAGTTGTTTAAAATTGGAATTTTAGAAGAGAAATGAGATTTTGGAATTTATAAACTGGGTTTATAAAGTAAAATAAAATATCAGTGGATATTAGGAAATATAAATTCAAGGTGGGAATTTATAAAGGGATGTGAATTGGTTTAAAATAAATGTTGATTTATTTTTAAAGGATGGAAATGAGAAGTGTATTTCTCTGGATAGCCAAGTACGTTTTCAAGGTAGTTTTAAATATAAGTTAAAAGTTTTAATATGTTTTAAAAAGCATGTTTTAGAAAATTGATTATTTTTAAATGTTAACTTTTTAAAGTAAGTAGTTTCAAAAATCTATTATTGTAGTAATTATATAAAAGTGATTGGTATTATGTTTTAAAGAGGAAATTTAGTTTATATTTATAAAGTGGTTTATTTTAAAATATATATTTTAATAAAGTATTAAAGTAGTTTTAAAATTTCAATGTTATAAAAGATATTTATAATAAAGTGTTTTAAAATTATTTTAAAATCTAAAAGTATTTTGTACTTGGTGATTCAGTGGAAATAATTATTTGGGAAAGGTATTCCGTAAGCGGAAACTGTTTTGAAATTGTTTTCAAATGAGCTTTGAAAATTTGGAAATATATCTTGGAAAGATATTTGGGCAAATAAATAATGTGGGAAATTATTTATTGTGTGATGGTTGCTTGTGGATGTTAATTGATAGTTAAATAACCGACTATCAATATTGGCCAAATGCGCTGATCGTTTCGAAGAGACCGGGATCGAGTTTCCGTATACCGGGATTCTAGGTCTGGAGACTCGAAAACCACTTCGATCCAGTTTGTACGTTTCGTGGGGAAACGAGGGTAATATTGATAAGGGGATAGTGTTATCAGTTCTGTTCGGACCCGGAACGGACTTGTATGGATGAATGCTTTCGGACATCGTCAGGGGACGATGGGCATTCTAAGTGAAATGTTCTGAAAAGGTATCGTTTAGCCTCGAGCCTCATCAACCGGGAATGACTGAAAATCAGGGGTTATGCAGCAAGGCTTCGTGGGTAGCCCCCACTTGAGAGTAAAGTCATCCCTGTCTAGATGTCCCTTTTATTTCGGCTTAGTGTTGCGGTTGCTGATCCCAACCGTGGGGTGATTTTATTTGGAATTATCCAGTAAGGGATGATTCCGGCCTTGTGTTGCAGGGGAGCGGGCGTACTCCTCAGTACTGTGATCTAGGCCACGTACTGTGACAGGTGGTACCCCAGTGCCTAGTCATTCGTTGGAAATCCATTCTCCCTACGTGCCTTGTACGAGTTTTGTTTGTATTACCCACGTTGTGGCTAGTATGCTGGAATTTAATCATGTAACAATTTCAGCTATTTTAATAAGTATTTGTGAATAGACACTATTATAATATCAGAGGATTTTATAAAAAGTGTTTTAGCTATCGTAAGGTAAAAACCCGGCATGTTTATTTGTGGCGTGGTCTTACGAGATGCTTTTGTTTCCAAAAGATTTTGAAACTTTAATAATCAATTTGAGTGTGATTTTCTCACGCTGGTATTCTAGACTGACTCGGGTATTGTTTTATATGATGCTCGGGTCAGACCGAGATAAACAGGTTCAGATTGTAGCCGTGGAGCTCAGGAGACGAGCTGGATGGCGATACGTACTTCCGTATTTGTTTATTGTTCCGCTGTGTATTTGGATGTATGTCATTGATGTGATGAACTCTGATGATGTATTCTGTAAATATATTGTATAAACAGATATATTTTTCTGTTTGAGTAAAGATCTGTTTTGTATATATTATATTTTATTCCGCTGCGATGTGAGATTCTGTTGTTGATTTTCTGTTTCTTCTTCTTCTACTACCTCTTCTTCTTTAACACAAATGGTTCGATTTTTCGGGACTGGAAAGTCGGGTCGTTACAGTGGTATCAGAGCTTAGGCTGGCGACAACCTTGGCTCTGGTGGGAATTTTGAGAGTATTAATAGATATGAGCGCGTATTTGTTAGTGAATATAAAATTGTTTTATATTGTGTTGATTGGTTTATTGAGTAGTTTATGGATTCTGGTCGATGTGTGGGACGCCACAACATTGATAGGAATCTCTAAACACTTGAATAGAACAATTCGACACAGTATTGTTTTAAAGTAGGGTAAATGAAATAATTTTACCCAAATTATTTTTGTATAAAAAGAAACGTTTTGTAAACTATTCTAGTTAATATATATGGTTGTTTGGATGTTAGAAGTGATAATATGGAATTATTATCATTAATATATGGAAACTTAACTAGAAATTGAAATTTATAATAAAATTTGAGATATAGATTACAAATGTAATTTATAAAATTGAAATAAACTTCATATACAAATGAGATTTGTACTTTAAAATAGAATTCCAGAGAAATGTGGAAAATAAATCGGAATGGATTTTAAGTTTGGAATTTTGGGAAAGGTTTGAAATTCCTTGAGATTTGGAAATAGTTTTCAAAGAGTTTGAGGAAATAATAAGTGGTATTATTTCAGGAATATTTTGAGTTGAGTTTGGAATCTTGAAAGATTTGAAATTTAAAAATATTTGAAATGGTTTAAAGAGATAAAAGCATTTAATTCTCTTCGGGTTGCTGGGAAATAATTTTGGTGATGACTGCAGCATCATCGATGTTCATTTTCGAGTTTCTAGGAGAGAAATTGCTACCGAGTTGTTTGAAATGGGATTTGTTTGCGAACTGGATTTGGTTTTGAAATTTCAAAGGAATAGTTGAATTGCCAAAGAATTTTGGGATATAGTTGATTTCAAAGATGATTTTGAAATGGTTGAAAAATTATTTAAGCTCTGGAATCCTATTTTGGAATGTTTATAGTATAATAAAAATATATACTTGACTAAATTTAATGTATAATCCGGAATAAAGAGAAAAATGTGAATGGGATTGTTTTAATGGATTGAAGTGATGAAATAAACCAAATATTAGGTATAAATTGGAATAAATTACTTAATGGAGTAATGGATTATGGAAATAGAACCTTAATTGGCTGAAAAAAAGTTGATTTTGTAATTTGGATATGAAATGGGAAATGAACTTAGATTAAGTAGAAATTATTAATTGCAATCCGAGATAAAATACTAACAAATCAAATGTGGATGATATAAATAAAGCTCGACACATATTTTGGATGCTGTTAAGTGAAATAAATTGGAACAAAATTAACTTAAGTGTGAATGAACTCAAGTATAAATAAATGGAATATGACCTTAAAAAATTATCCAAATGAGTTTGGGTTATGGACTTTGAATTGGTTAAATAGAAATTGAATTGTGAGTTAATAAAAATTGGATGGTGAATTAAAGGTAAATAGTAGAATCAGAACTTGAGTTATCAAATAAAAATTCGACTTGGGATATCAACGCATTTAATATATGTGGAAATGTGTTAAACAAAATGGAAATTTGATTAAGGTAATAATGGTTTGTATTGCAAATGAAATCCAAGTAAGTATGAATGAATAATGGCTTTGAATACTATTCAATTAACAAAATATTGAATTTAGAGTAAAAGGGGCTAATTGAATGAAAGTGAGCTCAAATTGAAATGGTTGAAATAATTTGAGAATTGATGATTGAATGAAATAGTCTGGATTGTTTCGAGCCAAATAAATGGTTGTAAATAAATTGGAAAGAAAGGAATCAAAGGTAAATTGAGAGGAAGCAATTTAAATGGTTATTAATATGTAATTGAAATAGGTGTCGAAACCCTATAAATTGCTTCTGAAAGTTATTTTGGGTATATTGCTTATGTTGTACATGTGTTTAGCTATTGTAATTAAGTAAAATGTTAATGAACTTTGTGTATTGGTCAGTTACCTGTTTAAGTTGAGTAAGTACAGGTGTTTGGAAGCCGCTAGGCTGTATTTGCTTGCGCAATATGCTATATAGTAAGCCGCTTTGCTTTAAAAATGCTAAAATAAGGTACGCTTACGCAAAAATTCAAAATAGGAGATATGAACTACATATATTGATATATATTGTGATTTCCGGCCTGAGGCCGATGTATATATATATTTGTGCATCCTGCGATATCGCAGAAGTCCCTCCGTACAAGGGAGACTCTGCCAAAATTTTCCGTAAATTTTGGGAGAGAGAAATTTTTTTGAAACTTTTTGGAAATTCTCACTAACAACAAATGAATTAAAATTTGTTAAACAAATAAGGTTGAAACTGAGTATTGAAATCTATTTAAAATGTGAAAGTAAAGTAAGTGAAATCGAAGGAACTAACGAAAGTAAAACTTTCAAACAAACTTTTAATTGAGATTTAAATTAATTAGTAAGTGCAACTAATTCAATATTCAAAGTGGAAGATAAATTGAATTCAAGTGGAAATGTAAACGCAAAAGTGGATAGAAATGGATAGGAACTTCAATAGTGAAGTGAAAATATGTATAAGCAGTATGTAAAATGTTTATCTTAAACTTAAGAAATGAATAGTGAATTCTTAAGAAAATGTGGTACTGAAAGTATGCTAAGTGAATAATTGAATTAAGGTGAAACTGAAGTTGTGAAATGGGATAGTTGTGAATAAGGGGATAACAATCAAAAAGGAATGTGAATAAAAGAGAATTGATATAATAGATAATCAATTGGGCTAATTACGTAAGGTGTACGTATATTATTTTATTCGCATAGCTATTTGGTCCAGATGTCGAACACAGAATTTCGAGATAGATATATCGATCCGAGTTGGAATTTTTCACTCGATTTTCGACGGCGAGCCTGGATATGGGTTGTTGATTGATTCTGGAAATTCTCTATCATAGTTTGTGACTATGCAAGGAGAATGACGGTTTCTGATCAAGAAACCAGATCTGAGTCCGCACTAGGAAGTCGGGTGGACGATACTAGTTCAGAAGTGAAATTGTGTGATCGAGTGAGCGATCGAATGTGATATTGCGTACGGATGATATATGTGCATCGTACGGGCTTAAGTAAAACAAATATTGGAAATTTGTAAAGGAAAGTATAAAATGACTTTGGAATTGTGATTGAATATTATTGCTTAGTAGGATATACAGGTGTATAAAAGCAATGGATAGATTGGGATTTTGATTTTAGAAGATAAAAATTTAATGGCCCGACCAAAAAGGTATGTATTTGAATTTCTATATGAAATTTGATTGGGTTTTGGATCCAGCCACTTGGCTTTTTGTTTTCTTTTTGAGATTGGGAGGCCGTAGAGCCATTTTGTAGTAGTACCGAGCTAGCCGCGCAAAGGAGACGCTAGCGAAATTTTTCGGAAATTTAGGGAGTTAGAAAAATTTTGGAAAATTTTGATAATTTAAAATTTGAAATCAAATTTAAATTTGAATGGATAAGTAGGTGGTATGGGTTGAACTTATGAATAAGTTTGGGAAGTTAAAAGATGATTAGTGTATCATTAATAAAAAGATTGTTTGGGTATGATTAAAACTGTTTGGATTTGAGGAATAGTTAACGGGTATTGAATCATTCTTCCTAACTGGCAATTTCGGGGATGAAATTCTTTAAGGGGGGAGGAATGTGACGACCCAGAATTTTTGAGCATTTGAAATAGGAATATTTAATTAATTTTAAATATTCAAAAGATAATTATTAACCTTAATTTCAAATATCATTATTTATTGGACAAGTAATTGTTGAATTTAAATTATCGAAATTGGTAAATTATTGAATCTGGAGCTTTAAGCCTGTTAAAAATAATTCGAAGACTTATAAAATTTATATAGATAATACTGAAGTGGATAGAAGTGTTGAAATCAGTTTTAAAAATGGTTTGTTATGTTTTGAAATTTTATATCGTTTAAAATGAATTTTAAAATAGCCTTCCGAGGCACAGTCTCGGAATTTGACGAAACCAGTTCCATTGGGTCCGTAATATTGTATTATTATCGGATTTCAATTTTCGTAAAATTTGAAGTTGTTGAGTGAGCATACGATAGTTAAACGCAATAATATTCATATCGGAATTTAAATATAAAATATATATTGTTGACCAATATAAAACCCATTCACATCAAAAACTTTTCACCGTGAATTCAGGGATAATGTTCACTTGTACAATAACGTCTATTCTTGTTCCCTCCTTCCTTCTTCTGGAAGCCAAAGTCGAGCCTTTCTAAATAAATTCGTGCACCCTTATTCTCATTAATTGGAACGAATATCAAAACAAAAATAATGGCCAGTTAAAATCGTGAATCTCCTTATAACTTCCCTTCTGTTCGAATTTTGGAAATCAAAAGGGATTGAGTCTCACGTTTGTTTCAATTCGAGCTCGTCCCCCCTTCTTCTCGAATCTATGAATCGATCCTCAGTAGGCCGACGCTTCCTCGTTCAATGTGAATCGCGAATCAATCATGGCCTGAGTAAACGACTTGTTGTCGTCGTAGGAACTTCTCGCGTGGGATGTTGAGCGTCGTCGCTCGAGACGATGGAGTGAAGTCGCGCGAGTTAGGGTTAGGCAGTTGGATCTGTTATAGCGATGTGGAGCTTGTATAGGATTGGGGTGGAGGTCTCGAGCTTTGGGGAAGTTGACGCGATCGAATGGGAACGCGAGAGCAACGCAAGTATGGGAAGGAGGAGGCGATTTTGATGGATGCGGGGCTGATGTTGGAGTGGGTCAGATTCGTGAGTCTGCGTGAGGTAATCTCAGCTCTGGTTAATAATAATTGATTCAAATGTTAATATGAAAGAGTTTGATTCAGCAGGAATAAGATGTGTTTAAGCACACGTATATCTTCATGGAAACATTTTAAAAAAAAAAAGTTCGGGGGTTTTATGATACTGTTAAGTATGTATACGTGAATATGATTTTTTGGAATTTGTTTAGATTATTTAAAAGTCTACATAAATTATTTGTATAAGCAGTTTTTCAATTTATATATATAGTTTCCTAATAAAATGAGTATAAACATTTTAAATTACATATGTAGTTACGAAAGATTTCAAAGGAAGGGAATTTTTTTTTTAGTTTAGGAAAATTTAATGATATATATAGATAGATATATCGATATGCAGTAAACATGATTTTTGATAGGAAAGCATAAATTTATATATATTTATATGTAGATGTAAGATATAGAAATTTTTAAAGATCAGATTTTAAATAATGGATGAAGGTAGATCTGTAATTTAATTTTAAAGGAAATAAACTGGTATAAAATATATATAAGATTTTGTAATGTTGAAGAAATTTATAAAAATAGATTTGAAACCCGTATAGGTTATTTTACTTGTATTTTTATAGTTTCAAAAAGAAATTAAGAGAATTGATAAAATTTAATTATTGGTTTAAATAAAATTTATAACGATAATTTATTTACGATTAATATGAATATTAATAAAACTGTGTAATATTTATTTAAGGTCCAATCGGGAAAATTCAAGGCAATATTGAAGTGGATTGCAAATGAAAAGCAAAGGTGAGTTAATCTCACTCAGCTGAATTTATTTTAAATTTAAATGGTTAAATTTAAATAATTGATTGAATGATTGAATTGGTTGATGTGCTATAGTATACATAGTAGTATATAGCAATATATACATATTGGCATATGTATATATTGGAGTTGTTGATATTCCCGCATTTATATAGCGGATGAGACCCTATGCGCCGCATAATAGCGGATGATATTTTATAAAACCCATATACCGCGATATTCCACCTTGAAGTGGAATTGGTATTTTATATTGTGCTAACGTCTGTGGATGCAGGGAAACAGGTTGGAGGGATCCAACTGGATTCCTCAAAAGATTAGATTATTTAATATTCTGTGTTCTGAATATTTGATATCATGTGATGATTTTATATTGGATGATGTGGTTGATTTGGATTGTCCAGTATAATAAATTATAAAATCTATGGAATTGAATTTTTGAAAAGAAATAAAAGGGGTAAAAGTTTAAGTAAAATAATTCGAGAAATTGGGATAAAATTTATAACGAATTGAAATAAAAATAAGGTGATTTGGAATTTTAACAAATATGAAATAAGGGGATTTTGAATTCACAAGGGGTAATAAATTTTATACTTAAGTGATATTATTTGAAAAATAAAAGAAGTTATTTTTGAAATTAAGGATTAAAGTTAATTAAAGAATAAATAAGGAGTTTTGGAAATCTGTAATCGATATTGGTAAAAAAGGGGTTTAACTCGTAATAAGGAATAAAAATCTAAAGGTTAATGTATTTTCGAATAAATGAAGTAGCAAAGGAAATTTATTTCAAAGTAAGTAGAGTAAATTGGGAAATCAATTGGAAATTGATTTAGTTGTTTAAAATTGGAATTTTAGAAGAGAAATGAGATTTTGGAATTTATAAACTGGGTTTATAAAGTAAAATAAAATATCAGTGGATATTAGGAAATATAAATTCAAGGTGGGAATTTATAAAGGGATGTGAATTGGTTTAAAATAAATGTTGATTTATTTTTAAAGGATGGAAATGAGAAGTGTATTTCTCTGGATAGCCAAGTACGTTTTCAAGGTAGTTTTAAATATAAGTTAAAAGTTTTAATATGTTTTAAAAAGCATGTTTTAGAAAATTGATTATTTTTAAATGTTAACTTTTTAAAGTAAGTAGTTTCAAAAATCTATTATTGTAGTAATTATATAAAAGTGATTGGTATTATGTTTTAAAGAGGAAATTTAGTTTATATTTATAAAGTGGTTTATTTTAAAATATATATTTTAATAAAGTATTAAAGTAGTTTTAAAATTTCAATGTTATAAAAGATATTTATAATAAAGTGTTTTAAAATTATTTTAAAATCTAAAAGTATTTTGTACTTGGTGATTCAGTGGAAATAATTATTTGGGAAAGGTATTCCGTAAGCGGAAACTGTTTTGAAATTGTTTTCAAATGAGCTTTGAAAATTTGGAAATATATCTTGGAAAGATATTTGGGCAAATAAATAATGTGGGAAATTATTTATTGTGTGATGGTTGCTTGTGGATGTTAATTGATAGTTAAATAACCGACTATCAATATTGGCCAAATGCGCTGATCGTTTCGAAGAGACCGGGATCGAGTTTCCGTATACCGGGATTCTAGGTCTGGAGACTCGAAAACCACTTCGATCCGGTTTGTACGTTTCGTGGGGAAACGAGGGTAATATTGATAAGGGGATAGTGTTATCAGTTCTGTTCGGACCCGGAACGGACTTGTATGGATGAATGCTTTCGGACATCGTCAGGGGACGATGGGTGTGATATCCCGGAATTTTGGCAATATCAATTTAATAATCTTTATTAATAATTAAATTGATTTGTTGATTTTATTTTATAAATTGACAAGTTTATTCATTTTAAAGGTTAATAATATTTTAATTTGGCAATATTTATTAATATCTTTTCTAACAATTTAAAATTGGTGAGATTTATCTTTCAAAACTTATATAAATATATTATAAATAGGTAGACTTTAATTTAATAAAGGATATGTTTTCAAATTATAATATATAAGTATATATATTGTTATTTGAAGTTATGTATTAAAATTCAATATAGTAATTATAAAAATTAATGTTAAAAGTATTTTCCATTTAGAATATATGTATTTATATATATTGAAATGAAAAAAAGTATTGATTTGAATTTAATAAGTATTTTCAAACTTTAATATATATATAATTTGTAATTTGAAAGGTAAATTTGATTTAATACTTTTGGAAATGATATTTAAAATTTAAATCTAAGGTTCATTTGTTTTAATATTCTTTCATTTTATAAATTGTTCTAAATTTTTATATTAAGAGTTAAAATAAATTTCTCAAATTTATAAACATATGATTTGAATCAAAACATAGGTTACTTGAATTCATATGAATATTTATTAAAGGATAAGTATACACATTTTATAATCATATGGATATTACATAAATACATGTATATAGTTTAAATAGATTATTAAATAAGATAATAACTTTTGTAAACAATTGTTAAACATTCATTAAACATTAAAATAACCCTTATATAACACTTGTAAACATATGGAAGCTTGGAGTGTTTAGGTGTAAGTTAATTAACATCTAAGAAGGACAAATGTCAATATTCTTTTTAATAATTAAAATAAATAAATTAAAATATGTAAGAAGAAGATCTGTTTTTACTTTCAGCTCTAATCTATCTTCTTTTCTTTTTCTACTAAAACTAAATTCAAATCAAAAGAAAAGATAAAAACCTGGAAATCTGAGAAAATGGAAACTGGAAATTTAACAAGGCTTGAAAACAAAACTAAAGGCAACATCAGATTCAAATTCTTCAAGTATAATCAGATAAGGCAGATCTAACAACAAGCAACTAAATGCAAGGATCAACAACAAGATTTAAATTCAACAAAGCAAAATGAAATGAAGTTCAAAATCAAACAAGACTGGAACAAGTCTGGAAACCATCAGCCTGTAGTGTTTTCTGTCTCTGTTCATTGCTAGGTGAGTAAACCTTTCTTAAAAACAGTTTTTTCTATGTTCATATTTATGCATGTGATGAATATGGATAAAAATATTGAAATATGGTTTGCATGATTGTTTCATTTGGAATATATATTTTTAAACTGCTCTGTTGATATGAGTATATGCCTGAGTTTATGAATATTGGTCTCTGCTATGATCACAGACTTAAAGACAAAGCAAAAGAATTAAAATTCTTCTTATATATCCAAATTTAGGTTATGATTTCAAAAGAAGATATGATGGTATGAATGTAATAGAAATTTTTAAATAAACCCAAGTGTTTATATTACATATTTATTTAGCAACTGGTAATTACAGTAAAAATCAAAAAAAAAAAGTCGAAAATCAATGAATTCGATTTCATGTTTGGATTGCATAAATGGAATTGTAATAGGAAATCATGATTTTTAATATATGTTTCATGATTTTTAATTTGATGGATCGTGGGAATGTGGGGTTTTTACGAAATTGGGACTTTAGTGGATTGTAGGTTATCCACGCTATAATTTGTTTTGAAACTTGGATCGAAGTTTGTTTGTGGATTGTAGAATAAGGGAAAAATGCAGTAGAATTTTTCTAATGACAGAATTGTTCGAATTCGAGTGGAATAGGGTTTTAGCTATCGTTGTTGAAGCCGAGGTTCATCGGGAATTCTCGTCATCGATAGGTGACCGGAATCGTGCGCATATGGGGGAAATTGTAGCTTGTGATGTGGAGGTTCTATGGTGAGGACGGCGAGGTGTAGCAAGGACGAGTTCGTCGGCAATGGGGAATTTTGGAGGTTGGGTTTCTGCAGTTTTTGGTTCGATCGTTCGAATTTTGATTCGAACAAGTTTTGTTTAATCTGAGTGTTTGGGGAGGTTTGCACGCGATCGTGTGATGGTGGTCGATGGTCGCGACGACCTAGGTTGGCCGAAGTTGGTGGGAGACGTGCACGTGCACGATTTTGTACACTGGGGAATTTGAAGTTGGGGAAGAAGCATGGACTTAGGGTCGTTCTCGGGTAGTTGCCGTGTGTAACTCGAAGCCGAAGACGTTCGTGAGTTTCCTCGCGTGGATTCAGGGAAGGTCTCGAGTGTTTGAGTGTGGGGCTCGGGTGAGTGTGCGAGTCTAGTTTCAGTTTAAAAATTAAATAAAACCAAGTTTAAATGTTTAAAAGCATTTGACTTATTTAAACAATTTGTTTTCAAAGGAAAATGTTTAAACAAGTTTAAATGTATATTGGAAATAATTTAGTTTAAATAAATGATTAACTAAGTTTTAAGCTGAATTTAAAGTGAGATGTTTTAAAAAGGAATGTTTAAATTGATTTTAAAATAGATTTAAATGAATAAAGAATATGAAATTTGGGATTTCAAAGTTACATAATTATTTTATTTAATTTAAATCAAACATGTTTGAAAGGATATTCAAAGATTTTAAGTGTATTAAATTAAGTTGTTTGAATTGTTTTGTTTAAAAGTAAAATCATATTTCAAAATTGATTTTTAAATAGGTTTTAATAAAGTAAATAATTTGAGTTTAATTAAGGAGAATTAATAAATAAATTAAATTAAAGCTTAATTACTATTTGTAATTAAGGATAATTACTTAATGAAGTAATTAGTGGATGGATAATTAAAGATTTAGGGACGATTTATTGATTAATTAATTAATGTAATTAATGTTAGGTTAATTAATTAGTATAATTAATTAAAGATAAATCATTTATGATTAATTAAGTATAATTACTTAGTAAAGTAATTAAATGATAATTATTGAATATAATTAAGAAAAGAGAAATTACTTATGGAAGTAAATTCAATGAAAATAATTAAATAAGAAGTGATTAAGGTTAATTACTTAGTGTTATTAA
Organism: Allium fistulosum; assembly: GCA_030737815.1. Lineage (NCBI taxonomy): Eukaryota > Viridiplantae > Streptophyta > Magnoliopsida > Asparagales > Amaryllidaceae > Allium > Allium fistulosum. Next base: position 1,181,074,979 of record CM060904.1, on the reverse strand, counting down.
TTAAATAAATTATTTAATTAAGTTAATTAAAGGATTAAGATTAATTATAAGGTAATTAATTATTTGTTAAGGTAATTAATTAAAAATAATTAATTAAGGAAGATAATTAATTAGAGTTAACTACTGGTTAAGTTTAATCAAAGGTGATTAATAAATTATGGTTTAATTAAAGGTTAATTACTTAATGTAATTAATAATTAATTAAAGGTGTAATTAGGGATCATTAGTTTATAATTAATGATGTGATTAAGAGTTGATTAATTAAGATTAATTAATCAAATGATAAGTGATTAATTATAATTAATTAAAGATTAAAGTAATTGATTATAATTAATTAATTAATGAAGTAATTAAAGGTTAATTACTGTATTTGGTTAAGAATAATTAATTTGTGAAATTAATTAAGGATAATTACTTAAATGTAATTAAAGTATAATTAATCAAGGTAATTAATTAAGTGGATAATTAGAGAAAGATTAATTAATTTATTTGTAATTAATTAATGATTATATAAGTAAGATTTATAATGAAGTAATTAATTTAATTAATTTTAAATTAATTAAGAGATGAAGTAATTAATTTAATTCACTTTAAATTAATTAAAGATAGAGATAGTTAATTTAATTCATTTTAAATTAATTATGTTGTGATTAAGTAAATCATTGCTTATATAAGAATGGATGACATTGATTGTCTTGAATGGATGTAATCTCAGAAATGAGATAAGTAATGTTGTGTGGTATGAATGCTTGGTTGCATTATGATGGTAATATAGATTAACTATTGTGATGTTGATATGGATTACCTATTTGGTTATGAATCATCTGTTTAATTGATGATGTGATTATCAGTTGTGAATTGTGAATTATCTATCTGTATGAATATAGATAAGTTAAATTGTTTAAACCTTTAAACAACTTGGCCTTAAAAGATACGTTTTGGATTTCGATGAGACCGGGATCGGGTTTCCGTATACCGGTATTCCAGGTCTGGAGACCCGAATACCATATCGATCCAAATTTACGATAGGTCGTGAATCTCAAGTGAAGATGAAGATTCAGAGTGCAAGGGTTATTGTCGTTAACTCTGAGGGTGATTCCAAAACGAGTGTAACGAGATAATGCCTTCGGTTTCGTTCGAACCCGGAATGAACTTATATGGATTGAATGCTTTCAGCACATCGTCAGGCGGACGATGAGCATTCTAAGTGATATGTTCTGATTAAAGGTAATCGTAACCTCAAGCCTCATCAACCGGGAATGGCTAAAACAGGGGAGGTGCAGCAAGGCTTCGTGGATAGCACCCACTGAGAGCAAGATAGATCCCTGTCTAGAGGTCCCTTTTCTTTTATTCGGCTTAGTGTGTGGTTGGTCGCGCCAACTACGGGATTGTCTTGTTCGGGATTATCCAGTAAGGGATGGTTCCGGCTTTGTGTTGCAGGGGAGCGGGCGTACTCCTCGGTACGGTGATCTAGGCCACGTACTGTGACGGGCGATACCCCAGTAGCCCTGCCATTGTATGGAATCCAAACTCCAATAAGTGTCGTACGTATTAGTTGTGCCCAACTATGTTGGAATGTGAGATGTAAGCATTTCAGCTATTTCTGTATTTTACTTGAAAACCCTAGACCCTATTATAATACAATCAGATTTCCTATCAAATGTTTTAGTTAGCGTAAGGTAAAAACTTACCCATGTTTATTTGTGGGGAGTCTTACGTGATACTTTTGTTTTCAAAGGTTTTCAAAGTTAAGCAATCTAACCGTTTACTCACACCAGACCCATGTCTGACCCAAGTGTTTATTTTCTGTTTTATTAAACTCTTGGGTACTCAAATTTGTATGAGTAGTCAAGGGGATTCAGGTTAGTCTTGACGAATTCTGGAGGAGCTGTGGAGCAGGAGGCTTCAGCGTGTAGATATATAGAGTTTCCGCTGTGTATGATGTATCGTATTTATGTAGTTGTGTTGTATAATAGACAGAAGTTTATAACTGTCTATATTGTGATGTATCGATCGTGTACTCTGATGTATATGATACTATGTAATATCTTATGTGATAATATATTTCTCGTTCCGCTGTGAGATTTCTGATGTGTTGTTGTTCTCTCTTCTTTTCTTTTCTTCTTCTATCCCTTTCTTTCTTCATAACGATGCGTCTTTCTGGGCAAAGAAAGCTGGGTCGTGACAATGGGCATTCTAAGTGAAATGTTCTGAAAAGGTATCGTTTAGCCTCGAGCCTCATCAACCGGGAATGACTGAAAATCAGGGGTTATGCAGCAAGGCTTCGTGGGTAGCCCCCACTTGAGAGTAAAGTCATCCCTGTCTAGATGTCCCTTTTATTTTGGCTTAGTGTTGCGGTTGCTGATCCCAACCGTGGGGTGATTTTATTTGGAATTATCCAGTAAGGGATGATTCCGGCCTTGTGTTGCAGGGGAGCGGGCGTACTCCTCAGTACTGTGATCTAGGCCACGTACTATGACAGGTGGTACCCCAGTGCCTAGTCATTCGTTGGAAATCCATTCTCCCTACGTGCCTTGTACGAGTTTTGTTTGTATTACCCACGTTGTGGCTAGTATGCTGGAATTTAATCATGTAACAATTTCAGCTATTTTAATAAGTATTTGTGAATAGACACTATTATAATATCAGAGGATTTTATAAAAAGTGTTTTAGCTATCGTAAGGTAAAAACCCGGCATGTTTATTTGTGGCGTGGTCTTACGAGATGCTTTTGTTTCCAAAAGATTTTGAAACTTTAATAATCAATTTGAGTGTGATTTTCTCACGCTGGTATTCCAGACTGACTCGGGTATTGTTTTATATGATGCTCGGGTCAGACCGAGATAAACAGGTTCAGATTGTAGCCGTGGAGCTCAGGAGACGAGCTGGATGGCGATACGTACTTCCGTATTTGTTTATTGTTCCGCTGTGTATTTGGATGTATGTCATTGATGTGATGAACTCTGATGATGTATTCTGTAAATATATTGTATAAACAGATATATTTTTCTGTTTGAGTAAAGATCTGTTTTGTATATATTATATTTTATTCCGCTGCGATGTGAGATTCTGTTGTTGATTTTCTGTTTCTTCTTCTTCTACTACCTCTTCTTCTTTAACACAAATGGTTCGATTTTTCGGGACTGGAAAGTCGGGTCGTTACACAGATATTTATCATTTCAATCCGCAATTTAAAATATAAATGCGGGTATTTATCATTTCAACCCGCACTCCCAAAGTCAATTCAAATGAAAATCGCTTGGGTTTAATATTTTAACCCATAACGATTTTCTCCTATTCTAAAGTCCGTTCGGGTATGTATCATTTCAATCCATAGTGATTTCTATACTAACAGGGAACTAGTAGAGTGATAACAGATATGATAATAATAATACAACAGGCATATATCATCAATATAAATAACAGATAATGGTGTCAGATGTCACAGGTGAACAGATACAGGTAATAACTTATATATAACAGTGTAAATAACTAACATCAGCATATTTCAATTGTCGTTTCAATTGAAATCAAATTTAATATATATAAGAACATTAATCGTGAGTAATTGCTCACCTTTTGAGGTTAGAGGATAGACAATGAAGTTGAAATGCAAGCACGAATCCTAGAACAAATCTAGATTGGCACGAATTGATAACAAGGCTGAAAGATAAGAATCGATGTGAACAAGAAATCAGTTTTGATATAACTGAAAATATACATTATTATTGTATTATATACATATAATTTGCCAAAGAATTAAATTAGGCAAAACAAAATAGTATAAAATTGTCAATAACTAAAACGGTAACCACTACATACATACCTAACTAAAATATTATACTTTATAAATAAACAAATGCAAATAATATGTAACGTTAAATATAACCACCCATAAATATATTAACTTACATAAATTTCTATTCAACATAACTCAACATGCAAGAATCATATAATATATTAAAGTATAAACAACAAATATCTTTGTACACAAATATTTTACAAGACTCGAACATCTGCTATAAAATACTCTAAAACATAATCTTTAATATATATATATAGTAACAGCAACCTAAATATCTTGAAAACCCAACACAGATAACATATAGCCGGCAAAGCTTTAATATTAAAAAAAAAATATCATTAACCATACTATAAAATGTTATATAATATATATATACACAGACAGTAAACAAAATCTTATTATAAACCTACATACTCGAATAGATTTCAATAAACTGGCATATAAAGCAAATATATAAGCACATAAACTTTCGCAACCATACAGGAAGACTCCAACATACTCAGGATAGAGAATACCATTGTGTTTATAATATATAAAATACTTATTTACATAAAATATAAATGCGAATATAGTAATATAAATAACACTGCTAAAAATCTGATACATACCTCCACTAAAATGCAATACATATACTAAAACACACATGTATATAATATGTACCAGTTAACTTATAATATGATGCTTAAACCGGTAATTAAAATATAACAATATACGTATAACATATGGTAAGCACATAAACATTATCACATGCTATCACTTATAAACAATATAATATAAAATATATATAACAAACAAATAATATATATATATTTAATACTACAGCAAGATATGCATATGTATGTAAATTTGAAATATATAACTGATATGCAATAAGATCTGAAACATATAAATATACTTTAAAATGGGTACTGGAAAAATATATATCTATTAACATAATATATTATATACAGTCCTATATATTCATATATATACAGCACATAAATGTACCTATATGAGTGAACAACAGATGCGAAGTCAGTCGTAGAGCGGTTGGGGAGAGAGGGCTGCTCGCGATGAGGTAGGGTCAGGTGGAGCACGACAATTGAAGGCAGAGGAGTGTTGAGTGGAACGGTCGTGGCATGGGGAGTGATGAACGCGGCTCTCGGTTCTTGGCATTGACGAGGGGTGCTGAGAGCACGAGCCTGTGCTGCCGGAGGGGTAAGGTCGATGGCTTGGGCGAATGACAAGGGGCTGAAGGGTGGAAGAATCTGTTGCGCTTCGTGGCTGTGGCAATATTAGGAAAATGGTGGAGGTTGGCATGGTGGCTTCACGGTGGAGCCGGCTAGGTACAAGAAGAAGGGGAAAATGAGGTGCGGATCTCAGTGGTCAGTCGAGGCAAGCGGTCATTGCAAAAGGACAGGCGCACGACTAAGGGAGGAGAGAAGCTCGGGAGAGTTTCGACGTGGAGGTAGGTAGCAGCTCGGCCTGGGTTTGTGGCCAACGTGAAGTGATGGCCTGTCAGATCTGGACGCGCGGGTAGGGATGTGAGGTCGGGTTTTGTTGAGGTGAGGCCGAAACCTAGGACGAGCGAACTTACTCGGGTAGGAAAGCAACAGCTGCCGATCGAACTATGATATATTATTATTTATCAATGGCAAAAATAGGAACGGTTTCAATTTCAAAATGGGAAGAGGAGGAAGAAGGAATGAGTGGATCTAAAATATACAGGCTACAGGAATGTTTAACAATATAAAACAGGGTGTCAGTTGAATATAAGAATGTGAATAGCCTTGTTTATTTGGTATGAATTTCCTCTTCTGTGCAAACGAAACAAACATATAAATTAGCATTGGAAATAGCTGAAGGTAGGCTCGATAATTCAGGAAGTATTAAAGGCAGCCAACCGTTGAAAGAATTTAAATAGACAAAGTAAACAAAAGGCTCCAAATGTGTACCGTTACATCGAACTGTTCAATCGCTTCGTCGCTCATCCGAACTCAAAACACAGAAATGAATATACCGCAGAGATCAGCACGATGAGACGATCAAAATGGTATACATATATCAATGATACGATTATTTGTTCAAAAGTCGATACAGACACTGATATACGTTGCTTTCTCGTACGGAAAAATCCAAATGGAGGTAGAAACGTCCGAAATTTGCGAAACAAATTACGCAGTCTTATTCAGAGTGTTCTAAATAAATTTTCTCATGTTGACATATTTAGATTTCGGAAAACTTTTAAATTCAACAGTTATTTCATCGAAAATAAGATCGACGGAGCAATAACAGTTAAAATTTTGAGAAACGAAATGTGACGTCTTGCTCAGAAGATGATTTACAATTTTTCTATAGAAAAATATTCAGGTTTGGAAAACATTTTATTATCATCAAATATTAACTGATATAAATTGAAATAGAACTACACAATAAAATAAACTTTCATATTTTCAGATGAAAATTTACAGTTTGCTATGTTCAATTAGACGTATTTCAAATATTAAATTTTTATTTCAAAATTTTATTTTTAAAATTTCACGAAAATTCAATTAATCACATTATTAAAACAGCTAAAATTTTACGGGTCGTTACAGAGATCCATATATATAGCCTTGTACAAGAGAGATATTAGGACAATCTCATTACCTATTCTCTCTTAATCTTAGCCATCCATCTCTAGGTCTAATCCTAAGTTTTAGCCGCCTCCAATTACTTATCAAAACCAAATTTGCAGCCCTAATGATGGGCTTTAAACCCATTTAAGCCCAAGCCAAAATGCTATGCAATTAAATCTAATTTAATCGCTTGTCGATATCGTATATCGATCGATACATTTATAACTATTATAAATAAACAACAATTTTTATTTCTCAAACCATATTCAAATTTTTATAATTAATATTTCATAAATATTAATTTATTTAATTTATTTAATTTATTTATAAAATTTATAAACTAATTAAATCATTCGGTCTTGAGGGAATTCATTATTTCAGTTGTATAACTCTTGGGTGTAAATTTGGTCAGTAATTAACACTGAACTATTCGAATGTTAACGTTCACACGACACTTAGCAAGTGGTGTGTCATTATCGCCAAATATATCGCTTATTCATTTTCAGTAAAATCTTATTTAATTTAATAAGCGTTACCCGTTAGTGACATTTATATACCCTAATTCTCTTCGTCAAAATTGTATCACCTTGGATTTATGGAATTTGGTAATGGTCAAAATTCCAATATTGTCCATATTCAACTCTATAGTCCAAACACAAAATCCTTGGTTCAATAATAACAATTATTATTAATCGTGCTACTTTGGCCAGAGATTTTGACTTTGGGTTGACTTGAGTTGACCATGATATTAACCTCATATAACTAAAGTGATGAATCCTCACTTGAATAGTGTCTTCCTTCCAATACTTCCACTCGACCCAACTATAATCACTTGTGGATGTTGTTCCATGATTTGACTATAATCAAAGCAGAGTTTTTCATATTGAAGGTTGACGATATTCTCAAGTCGAAAGAATTATGTAAATTAGTCACATCGATATTTTCTGTTTGACCTTAGTTATATTAACCAACAGAAAACTGTCGAGTGAGTTGTTCTATAGCTATCCAATAACTATCAATACATAACCTCTAGGTGGACCCAACAGTCACGAGTAATACATTTCCCAACATTTGGAGAGCATTACGTACTCTAGTCTCAATGGATACATCGATATCCAGTGTCGATGCATCTTGACTAGGAACATTTAAAATGATGTGTTTTGTAACAATGTGATCCAATACTCATAATTAAAACTAATTGTAAATACTATCATAAACACGTCATTTATGGATTTTCCGTTAAATATATTTTTAAATAAACATTTAATTATTTATAAAACATTATAACAAATATATAATAGAAAGAAGAAACACCTTTATTTCGAACAAGAATTGATTTCGGAGTTAATAAATTACAAAATTTCCCCTAGGGCATTCCCCTAACACTATCAAGTTTACTACTACTAACTTTCGAACAACATTTATCAACATCTGCATCTCAGTCCCTAGATCGTTATTATTTCCAAATAAGAGTTTCTATATACCTATTACTTATCCCCAAATAAGGATTCAAGGTTATCAATGACTTATTTCTAGATGATAGCTCATGGCCTTTTATTACCGAACATTACTTATCACCAGCGGAAAACTCCTGGGCTTCAATTATTATATGCATGGTCTTCTATTAATATAATTGGAGTTCAATTTATGAACTTCTTTTGTAACTAGAAGATTTGGATGGTGGTACTTCTATTATTGTTAGACAAAAGTTCTTGGTTCCCATTTGCTTACAATTGCAAATTTTCTTTTTATCACCGATTAACTCCAGATGATGGTCAACTAATTGATGTTACTTCCGGACTTAGAGTTTAGGAACTCTATTATGCTAACATCATCTTCAACAATATGACAAACATATCACTGAGCATATTTTTATATAAGTCTTGAGCTAACAGTATAGAATATTATTTACTTTGAACTTTATAGGGAAATGAGATCATTAAGAGTGGAATAGTGTGAAAGGAAAAGTTGTTAAATTTTTATCCTAAAGAACAAAAGATTCTTTCATACAAGGGGAGCAAAATGTTAACCATAAAGTTCACTTAAGAACAAAGGCATGAAAGAAGGCTCATAAAAAGTGCTTGGCTTCACAAGAACTTAAGGCAAGGGTTTCTCCATAATCCAAAAATAGTGTTTAATTTGAAGACATTGAAATGGTTTTCGAAGAGGTTTGGATGGAGTCGCAAGCAATTGATGCACCTACAAGTGTCCAATGAAATAAGGGCTTTTGAAGGAGTGAAAAATAAGGCAAAGCTACATATCCGCCAAAGCTGGACCTTTCTACGAAGATAGTCCATATACATGAAAAAGCCTAGCATGGTTTCGAAACCCCTTTCGAATGTATTGGACAACAGGATCACACATGAGAGCCAAACCCTACAAAATTGTTGGTCTCGATAGTGTCAATATTCCATTTAAAGACATTTATCAATGGGCACCTTTTGACGGCAAGAATAAACCTTCCATAATGATTGGAACCTTTTGAAAGCATAAAGAAGCTTCTACATTAACCAAAGTAACCTTTTGCAATAATCTAGTTTTCACCAACTAATCCTTTCGAAACTATACAAAAGATCAACTCATCTCTTACGTGAAACAGCATAGCAACACAAAGTGGAGAGCGCACCCACCCCCCTTCGATGAAGTTGAAAGCAATCAAGTTCTTTTTAAAGAAAAGTAGAAGGGTGCTCCAACTACAGCGACAACAAAAGTTTATCAAGGTAATCCTTTCAACTAGGTCGAAAGGTCTGATTCGAAAAGGAGAAAGCGAAAGAATGAATGAGAAAGGTTAAGAAGATGGCCTTTCGACCTCATCAAAAGGATGCGCTCAGAATGTAGAAGGAAGGCCTTTCGACCGCATTGAAAGGATGCATGTAGAAAGTTAAAGGAAGGCTTTTCAACTGAAGCGAAAAAATAGGCACGAAAGGGGGTCAACCTACATCTATAAGTACGACCCTAGGAGTCCAAGTTTAGGGATCGAATTTTGGAATTCTGAATTCTCTCTCTCATTTCATAGAAAATCAAATCTTTCTAACCGTAAATCAATTTAGGGGAAAAACTCTCTTACTTGTAACTCAATTTGTATAGATGTAAAAAGAGGAAGCGCATGGATTCAATATCGATTTTGAATATGAGAAAAATCATTTCAGCTATTAGCTTGACTAATGGCCAATTGCACATGATGCTTACTTATTTTCTTAACTCCTCTTTGACTTATGCGATGCAACGGGATTAACTTAGACAATGTGTATTCGAATCACATTGTCATTATGTTTCATGATATCAAATGCTAATTTAAGATGATGATAATGTTTCGATATTAATAAGTTCATGGAACTTATATTGTTTGAGATGTTATTCCATTGCATATTGAACATAAAACTTGTATATTGTACATCGAGTCTACTTTGAAAAAGTAAATGTCCTTTGAACCTGATCGAAAGGGACATTTCAAATGGGACTCAATGTATGAATACCTAGTTATACTATCTGGATGGTTATCTTTGAAAGGGGTACTTATATTTCAAAACATATAACCCTTTCGAAGGAGTTCTTTCCATAATAGTAGAAACAATACTGTTGAGAGTAAATTCTTCATTTAGGGGCATATGGTCCTTTCGACAAAATCAATAGGGATAAATGACCGATGTCTTTCTTCCCACTTAAAAGGAGATGCAAATGACCCTTTCGATTCACTCGAAAGGCGTCTTGAAGGAGATGTTCTTTCCTTAATCTTCGCTTCAAAGGGTTGATTGGGCTTCTTAACTACAATTAACATTTTCATAAGGCCACCATCCGAAGGCAATCTGTCCCAATCAACTCTTTCGAAAGGGGTTTTGAAGAGATTGGTCTCTTCTAAAAACTTTCTTGTGAGGAATTAACAACATTTCTTGTTAACAACTTAGCTTTAGGATGTTGACACGTTTTCTTGTTAACATGGATTATAGGCTTCCATAAGGTGACCAAAAGTATGACATGATGAGCAAATATCTTTTCTAGTTGTAGTGGACATAAACAACTGAAACATGCCCTTCAGCGATACAAAGAGGAACCTTGGAGAGAAAAGGCTTTTCAAGGGTTACCTCAATAAGTACCATAGCATACACCAACTTATTTCGAGTAATAGTTTTAGCATCGAAACATTTAAGGTTTCCAACAACACTCACTAGCCAATTTAAACCCAATCATGGGCTATAGTACAGATGGAATATGAGTGAACCAAGCCCATACTGGAATAGAGAGTATCTATTCCGTAGCTTAGTCCACCATTGCACTCCAAGGAGTAATAATGAAGGTTTGACCGGCTGTAATGAAGGGATCCGCCTCAAGCACATGGAGCCTTTCTTCCTTTCTAGAGAACTTGAAAAAAACATACAATTATCAAAGTGAACTTGACGTCTACCCTAATATTCCAACGCCGACGACAATGATCATAAACTCCTTGATAAAGGGGTTAGAATCTAGGAAAATTTCCATTAAATATTCCGACCAAAATGCAGCCCCCACTTTCAAAACCTTCGAAGGAGGAATCATAGCACCATCTAACTCTGTTATATCAAAAGAATGTGGAACATAATCCCCAACATTCCTCGGCATCGCACTAATGAGGGACGACCATTTGTTACCGGTCACAAGAAAAGGGCCTAAAGTATCTCCAGCTAAGAGGGAAGCAACATCTACATCAGTCTTGTGTATTTCAATATGAGCAGTAGTAGATTTGTTTTGGGCATTATATACGTATAAAATATTAACATTATATATAGACATGAATATAACTAAATTATTTATAAAATACATATAATTTTTTAAATAAAGCCGAAAGCAATATATGCATATGTATTAATTATATATTAAATATAGGGTCATTTCACTAGAAGGAAAAACTTTGCAGTCCAATTAGTTTCTAGGACATCCATTCAAAGAAATTACTTTCAAGGCCAAAGTCAGCAGAATAATTACTTTCAAGGACAAAGTTAGCAGTCCAATTACTTTCAAGGACATAATTTCATAGGTTTTTAGGCCCTAGAAACTAATTATTTTGCGTTTTGTCCTTGAAAGTAATTATTTCAGTTGTGTGTCCTAGAAACTAATTCCACTTGCTAAAGAGGCCCTTGTGGCTAATTTCCACTATATATAAATTAATATTTATAAAATACACAAAATATATGAAAATTATATATATGACTAGGTCTTACGCATGACTATGAATAATTTTTTAAATATTTTTTAAAATATATACTTTTTATTTAAATGTCCACCTAGAAAATTTAAAATATTAGCAAATTTTTTATTTTTGAAACTTTATTCTAAATTTTCAGTAAATCCACAATGACATTTTATGTTTTGAATATTTATTACATAACTTTATCCTCTAAAATAATTTTAAAATTGATTGTTTATTCTCGGCTTTTATTTAAAAATATTTTTAAACTAAAAAAATGTCTTTTTAATATTTTTTGCCAAGGGTATATTTTATGGTAATATTATTTTATAAAATATAAAAAAAAATTTCATAATATATTTCTATTTATATAATTAACATATGTACTGCTAATTAACTTAAATAATAATGCATATAAAATATTAATCATTATCGAAACTATTACATCTCTAATACTTTTGATATAAAAATATATGACCATTCCTAATTAAAGTATAATATTATAATTAATTTATAAACTGTATATGTCTAATTAAATATTTTATATTAAATCACTAAAATAAAAAAAATGTTTTTATAATTGTAGAGCCGCACTTATATAATACATATATGATAAAAAAAATTATCCAAGTATATGCAAACATACAACAACTCTAAATCTGACAATAAATTTTGTATATTAGAATCATCACCTAACTAATAGTGTATATACTATAAACATAAACATTATATTTAAACATAAATGATTGTAAAGAAGCTAGATCTATACCTTATAATCAAAGCCTAAAAGCTTAGCATGAAATGATGATACAAACTCCTTGAAATGATTTCCAATCCAAAGAGTGCTAGTCCCTGAACTATTGATAGCAGTTGATTTAATTTGAGCTTAGAAATTTAGAGATATGGAGGAGGATTTATGGCCAGACCTAGTGGGATGTGGGGGCTAAAAATTATCACAAACTAGTGTGGTTAGAGATGCTTATAAGGAGAAGTTGGAGATATTTTAGGACTAATATCCTACATCATCTCTTACTAATTATCTAACATCTTAGCCCCCCATCTCAAAGCCTTTAATGCACTATCTTATGGCTGCACATACACCTCATTATGGTCGGATATGACCAGCCCCTATATGGGCTTTAAACTCTTTTAAAGTCCAAACAAATAATTTGCATATCGATTAATATGTTTATAACTATTATAAATATATTTAATTATATTTTTTATCAAATCAAACTTTGTAACTAATACTTCATAAATATTAATTTATTTAATTCACTTATAATAATTACAAATTAATTAAATCGTTTGGTCAGAGAAATATTCATTGTTTCGGTGGTGTGATTCGTTAGGTGTAAATTTGGCCAGCGATTAATATCGAACTATTCAAGCATTAACGTTCACACGTCATGTAGTACGTGCTGAGACATTTTGGCCAAATTTATCGCTTACTTGGTTTCAATAAAAGCCAATTTTACTTTGTTAAGTGCTACCCAGTTATTACTTCTATTTACATCAATTATCTTCGTCAAAACTATATAACTTTGGACTTGTGGAATTTGGTAATGGCCAAAATTCCAATATCATTTGTATTCAACTCTACAGTCTAAATATAAAGTCCTTGGTTCAATAATAATTATTATTATTAATTGAACTATTCTGGTCATAGATTTTGATTTTAAGTTGACTTGAGTTGACCACAATACTAAACTCATATAACCGAGGAGGCGAATCCTCCCTTGAATATTGTTTCACTTCCAATATTTTCACTCGATCCAATTATAATCATTTGATGGACATTATGCCATGATTTGATTATAATCAAAGTGGAGCTTTCATACTAAAGATCAAGTGTATTCTTAGATCGAGAGAACTGTGTAAATCAGTCATATCGTTATTTTCTGTTTGACCTTAGTTATATTAACTAACAGAAAACATTCAAGTGAGTCTTTCCATAGTTATCTAATAACTATTAGTATGCAACATCTAGGTGCCTCCATCAGTGATGTGTAACACACTGCCCTACATTTGGAGAGCGCTATGTGCTCTGGTCTCAACGGATAAATTGATATCCAGTTTCGATGCATCTTGACTAGGAACATCTAAAATGATGTGTTTAATAATACGTAATACAATATTCATGATTACAACCTTTTGTAATTTACTATCACAAGCACACCATTTATGGATTTTCTATTAAATATATTTTAATTATTTATGACACAGTATAATATAACAGAAAGAAAAACATTTTTATTACGAATAAGAATTGATTACATGATTAATTAATTTATAATAAATTATAGAATTTCCCCTAGAGCATACCCCTAACTCTATCAGAAATTACATTTTATTTACTAATAAATAATATAAAGGATTTTGAAAGTTTTAACATATTCTCCATGAATATTATCTCTTTTATAAATTATTGGTATGGTGTTTTATATGATAATATCTTTTGTGTGATATGGATATTGAAAAAACGAAGTTATAATATCATCTGGTATATAATTTTTAGTTATATTTCTCCAGTTATTGTTTGAACTTCTTACATACAGTAGATATAGATGGAACAAGTTTCATGTACAAACATTGAGTATACGAGTGAGTAACACCTGGTGGTATGGGACACTAGAGTTGATATTTGTTAGATTACTCCTTGTGAAAATATGATGCTCGAACAGGGATAACAATACCGAGATATTGCATATATTGTGTATATGAGGTAACACTTGCTGTGGTGAGCATAACTATGTGCTTATATATATCTGTGTGTGTGTGTGTACATGGTTGGGTGCCTATATAGATGCATATGTATGTTTATCATTTTATGTGCTCTTATTATAGATGTAGAAGTAAACCAATTAGGCTAGTATCCATCTTAGCTGCCAGATTGGGGGGTCGGACTTGGATCTGTGATACACCTTATGTTATATTATTATGCGCTAGTACCCCGTGTCACTTAGGCCAGCATTCTGTTACCATTTAGGGGCACACAGGGTCATGACCATTGCATAGAGTAAACTTACACTTGATGGATATTGGGTCACGATGGCCTTCTAGGTAAATAAAGACAATCAGAGCCATGCTAGACTGGCATGTATGTAGTCTCCAGAAGCAAGCGAGTGGCTATCAGTCTCCAATCTGGTTTTGATGTGTGTTAGATAGACATATGAGATTTGTACACCTCTTTGACTTTAATGTAGTTTGATAATGAGTAAATGACTATACTTGAGACTGTTTGTCCACTGTATAGTCAAACCACATACATGAGATTATCAAGGAGGATAATCGAGGCAATACTGAGGTGTTAGCCTATTATGTATTGATGTTTATTGCTATTGTATGTTTGGTCGTATGGATTCTTGTTTGTTTCACTTATATGAGTACGACGAACCCGAAATATGTCTACTTATTATTATATAAGATATAACCTTAGGTATTGTTGTGTGCTATCTCTATGATTCTCAATGCTTTCTTATGTACTAATGATAGTTCGATGGGTGGATGTCTAACCCATTACTGATATTATACTGCTTGATTTATAGCTTCACTTTACTATTATATAGGCGATTACACTTGGGCATGGTTTTAGGATATGTTGCAAGACTTGTTAGGTTTTATGACATTTTAAGATGTGTGTGTGTTGTGTATGTGTGTGTTTGTATCATGCTAGTTTCTATGATATATTGACATCAACATTTTAAACATAGTCTCCCGGATGTTATTTATATAGTACCCGTGTCAGTCCGAGATATTTTTGGTTCAGGGATAAAGTGACCAGTTCATGATTGTTGGGAATAGTTGGAGGCTAATTTATTAGTTGATTAGTGTATCATTATTTATTTATGTAGCCTTATGTATGTTGATGATGTTGAAATGTAAGTATTGGACATATAAATTGTATTTATTTGATCTATAGTGGGTTGTTAGTTCTTTTTGTAGACCCACATAGACGTGTAGATTCTGTATTATATGTTACCGCTGTATTGACTACTCTGTGTTCTTCGTGATTTATTTTATATTGTGTATTGATCTATCCTTAAAATCCACGTGTTTATTGCTTTGTGCCAATACCATGTACATATAGGTGAGTGGTATGAAAATTTTGAATATGTACCGTTGTTAGCCCAAGAAAATATTCGCATGTGATTTCCCAATATCACTTCATTCTTAATATTATTAGATAGTATTACTTCGTAGTACTATTTGGTAGTACATGTATAAAGGTGTACATGTATAAAGGTGGAGTGTTACACTATGGGTATCTCTTCTTCTTATTCTCCATCTTCTTCTCCCTTCGTTTTCCAGTATATATGTAACTGTCAATAACTTTATCATATGATTTCTTTTACAATTTGATATCGCCTTTCATGAGTCCGTTTAAATGATTAAGTGGACACTACCTACCATATGTTTGATCTAATGCTTGAGTCGATATTGAATGTTATATGTTTAATCTAATGTTTGAGTTGATATTATCCGCCATATGTTTGATCAAGTGTCTTTAATAGAATCTTTCATTCTCTGTATTGTATATAAATATTATTCACATGCATGTTCTTGCATAGAATCGAAAAAACATTTTTTAGGGAGTAAAAAATGTATTAAGAGTAAACAACTACAAATTGTAAATAGAATTGAGTTAAAGAATATCCCAAATCTGGTTTTTTTTCTATTTACTTATTTATTGTTTTTTAGTTCGCCATGTCCTCTATTGCTACTCCAGGAACTCAGGTAAGATTAGTGCTTCTTATAAGAATTATATTTCTGTTTTCTGCTCTGATGAGCAAATCCTATACGTCCTCAGTACCTTTGATATTTTGTGTTATTTTATTAGAGTTCTATCCCTTTCTAAACGAATTCACCTTCCTTTGGAATATTATATTCTCCTTTCTTCATAGCATCTCCCGTTTTGGTTTATAATTGCCCTAGTTTTATAGTCAAAGAATGGTTAGATAACTAAGGAATAGCTCCCATCTAATTTGCTCAGTTCTCTTATTATCTCTTGACTTATACCTATATTCTACAGAATGAAAACTTGGCTTCTCCTACCTTCTTTTACAAGCATCACTTTCTATATTCCTTGCAAAGAACACCGTTTATGGATCTGAGTAGTCCTACCATAGCCAGGCTCAGAAGTCCATATTTCACTCCTCACTCCGCAAAATCCATCCCTGGCCAAATCAATTTTTTAAATTCAAAAAATGATGTGTTTGTTCCTTCCATTTCGGCCACGGGTATAACTTTTCTTATCCCTTCTCTTTTCTTTCCTTAAACAAACTATTCCATGTAAACCTCATTTTCTTTATTCTTCTTTACGTCCTCGTCCTACCTTTACCAAGGTGGAGAAGGACCTTTTTAGTGACCAATAACACTAGTATATGATCTAGATAATAATATCCACATGTATTCAAACGTCTTCACTTAAAATCTATTGTGCAAGCGCTACTTACTTCAAGAACCTCATATTTTTTCTCTCAATCTTTCATTACTTACGCGCTTGAACACAACCTGGAGGGGTGGCTAGGAATTCCACCCCACGTCTACGTAGGGTGTTGACTCACTTATTAGATCTTATTACATCACACCCCTTATGATACACCCATAGTTTATTCAAAAAATTAATGCAAATAAGGAAAAGCGAAGGAACATCACAGATGAACCACTAAGGCAGCATATTTTATAGGTTCATAGAGTCCAAACTGTGCAGGAGTCTGTGTAGTATAGAAAGAACCGAGATTGAAGCTATGTCTAATCGGAACTACACATGTTCCAAATGCAACATCCAGGGTACCATGAACTCAAACCATGCTATCACACACTTGAAGACTATGAGCTATGAACCAAAGCAGTACCCCCACCGGGCTGCACTATCAAAGTCCATTATGAGTATGTCACTTAAGTACTCCTATGGAACAATGCATACCCAAACGCCAGACCATGTCAACAGAACTTCCCCATCAATATTTTGCAGGGGCAATAAATCATTGCCCCCTAATCATGGCAAATCAAAATACATCGATAAACAACTTCAACATCAGACAAGGCAAGCATCCAATGGCATCACACCAATTTCAGCATTTCAAAATAATATTATCCCGCCTAAACTAATTTATCCTACCAAAATCAAGTTATCTTGCCTAAATCAAGTTAGCCTACCTAAATCCAATTATCCATCTACAACACACTCATAGTCATCCCAATAAAGGATATGTGTTGGATATCCTATGACAAAACTCAAATACAAGTGATAATGTTAGAAATCCATGTGACGTCATTTTATCTATTAAAGGAAAGGACTGTAGAAGAAGAAAGGCATTGAACTTTTTGAATATAAAGAATTATTACTAAAAAGATGTAAATAAATCTCCATTTAATTCTTTGCTTGTACTCAAAAGAATTTAAAAGACTAATTGATTAGACTAGTAGAATTAGGACTCCTTAACATCCGAACTACATAAATCTTTTGGGTCTTTTACTTTTCTGTTATTTTATGTGTTAGATTTATTTCATAAAAGTAAGATATAATTCTTTTAGGCATGTTAAAAAATAGTTAACGATAACCCCTTAATTGTGTAAGCGTTCTCAATAAGGTTTTGAACACAGATGTGGATAGATTTTAAAATATCCATTGATTGGCTTATCAAGGAGTATTGAGATTCAATAGTCGGAAAAGATCCTCCATCTCCTTCCCATGGCATAACATATGAGTTAATTCAAACTACCATGACAAATGAAATTCCCAATTTTACATCATATATGTCTACCAACTAATATTTATTCATTACTTCTCTAAATCATTCATCAATAATGGGCTATTCCATTTACAAACCGATGTTCCATTTCTAAGTCATCCAGGATAACATTAACATTAATAGGGTAAACATGATCGTGATGAAGCCATCTATCAGAATGAGAACTTGTACAGTTGTGGCGGAGACGTCGTTAGTGGACAATGAGGTAATAAACCACTTCTTCATGCCACAGATTCAAACTGATATTATCTACATAAATTAGGAGGCAAGGTGAGAACAATGGTGAGCCGGAAGGATTTGGAAGAGAGAGAAAGACTTGGATAAAGCGAATAGATATAGCGAAGGGAATTAGAATATTTTGATAATTTTGTATTGAACTTCTTTTGATATAAGCTCTAAAGATTATAGAGATGAAAAGAAAAGAAAATATAAGTATTTTATTAACTCAAATTTCTCATAGTTTTTTTTTTCTTACTTGCTTAGACCCACTCGATCACAATGCATAGGTACATGCACACGCACACACACACACATATTCTATACACCTATTCCTAATGCACGTATCTTACTATATTGGCATTACTTTTTACCATTGAGTATAGCCATCAGTCCTAGTTCAATAAACTTAATCTTTCACTGAAAGACTTTACACTAATATGATGTTCTAGTAAACGAAAACTAATATTACGCGTTAGTAAATGAAATGAAATTATCCATCCTCAGAATCCTCTTACACCATTCACATACACTACAACAAAACAACCATATTACAACTTTTCATTTACAACTAGCAAAAATTGACACTTGTAACATGTATTTTTTAACAACTATTTTATTTCAGCAGTTGTAATAGGTATTTTGTAATGACTGTTCTATTTCAGCAGTTGTAATAAAAACACTTTTAACAACTATATTTGTACAGCAGTTGTAAAATTTATTTATAGCAACTGTTTTCAACAGTTGTAACGAGTATTATATTTCATTAGGTTAATAGGTTAATAGAGATTTTCGTTCTCCCTCCTTTTATTTCTTTGGCCGCCCAGTAGAATAACTAAGGACGAAAAAAAAACCTAAATTGCTCTCCCTCGTTTCATTTTATTTTCCCTCTCAATAATTTCCTTCAAATTAATCGTAAATTCTACAACCGACCGTAGATTGTAATCGATCCAAAAAACCCTAAATCATTGTCTTCGCCAATTGCAGCCTGCAAGTATCGCTCCTAGAGCTCGCCGCTTGTACTGAATCCAGAAAACCCTGAAAAAAACCTAGATCGCAGACCGCTCATACTCGCCACTCGTCATCATCATCGCCGCTCGTAGTCATTGTCGCCGCTCGCATTCCATGCTTGCTTTGCTGGCTGTGTACTTTTCTAGGCTGCCGCTGTTTTGGTATGTTGTGTCTTATGATTTTTTCCTTGGTCATTTTAATTGCAGCTGTTTAAGTAAAAATAGTAAAATTATGATGTCGACATTGTTTTGGGAACGTGATATATATAATACAAAGATGAAAAATCAGAATATATTTTGTACTCTTGGTTGGTCGTCTCACCCTCTGGATCTTGATTGATGGTTGTGGAAGCTCCGAGAATAGTTGTCGAAGATAAGACGCTTGGAGAAATGTCTCTGAGAACTTTGCTTTGCAACTTGTTAAAATGTTACTAAAGCATTTGCTAAAATATTAGGCTAAACCATTTGAGAAAATAATACGATGTTAGGAAAAATTAATCAATAATTACTGTTGAATTGAATTTTTTTTTTAAAAGAAGGGAGACTCAACAGAAAAAGAAACAAAAGATCAAGAGAGAAAAAATCCCTAAATGAATCACCCAACTAGTATTCTGCCAAAAAATAAAAAATAAAAAAACTTATGCCATTTAAGTCTGTTTTATGCAATTGAGTGTTGTCTTTCATTTAAAGATAGTCTAAATCGAAATATCATTTAGAGATCACAATTAACTTCTCACTCATGCTGAATAACTCTAGTCTCTGAACTGTGATTACAAGGCTAAAATGGATAGCTCAATTGAACTTCAATTTGATCCAATACAATACATTTTCTAAAGGTCTTAAATCAGAAAATAATATATTCAACTGAATTGGATCTTCTAAAGATCAAGCGGTTAAATAAAAAAAGATCTGTAATAAGGGATAAAAATTATATCTTGAAGTTAGATGTTTACCAAAGACAAAAAATGGACATACTTGTTTGCACCTCTTTAAGGCTATATAATCACTAAAGACTAGAGTACTACAGATGCAATATAGTTGCAGAAGGTAGCTTCATTTGGTAAAAAAGAGTCTGAACCTCAAATATCTTCTAAAGAATGACGCACATATTCATGTGTGGTAGATAAGGGATGTTTCATTGCGTATTCATTGGATAGGAAGAGATTCATGCTTCCTTTTGATGATAAAATAGTTACTCTGTATATCCTAAGAAGAGTTTGGGCTACCACGTAACTGTCCAATCACCATTCCTTTTAATGCCAAGTTTTTGGGATACATTTTATATTTACTTCAAATAAAGTGGTTTAAAGCCGTTGATAATTTTTTGTTAGAAACTGTACTGAAAAATCATCCTTCTTCGGTCTGTATGCAATTGTTAGGATCAAATCTACCAGCTCTTTGTAGCTTCTGAATATTCTTTATTCAATTTGTACATACCACGGTATACTGTTAATCAAAATTTTGTTATAGAAATGCAATTAATTAAATTAGCAGCTTAAGGATTTAATTTCTGGAAAATCATCATATCCTTTGATATTGTTAATTTTCATACAGAGTATATGTTCATTTTAATGATGTTATATGAATAATAATGGAAGGATATTTCATATGATAATTTGAGAAATGAGCAGCAGTAGTTTTGTTATAATCCTAAACTTTATGGTTATAATGGTTATAAAAAGCTATGTATCTGATCATCGAACAAGAAACTTTATAAAAACTAAAGACATCTTTTCTTTTATTAAATTGAACCCCGTACAATCAAACATATTGGTATTTTATATTCTTGCTATGGCATCATGCATGGTAATTGGGATGCGTCAACTGGTCTTACTAACACTTATTTTATTCACATTTATTTTCAAACTAGATTTCTTCATGGTTTGCTGCTTTGAAACGTCCTTTTTCATACCGCTAAACTGGATACGTTCATAACTAAGTTAATTAACTTTTTCAAACTATTTTTGCAGTCATCGTAGCTGCAAATCGTCCAGACAAAATCGATCTTGTTCTTTTAAAGCCAGGTATCAATTTTGTAAGTAATCGTATGCTCAGAAATAATTTTTTTACTATCTACCGTTGTCCATATGAAATATTATAGATAAATGAATTTCTAAAAGTTAACTAGCGAGCTCTACCAATCATTAACAACTGCAAACCTAAGTATCAGTTTACCAATAATTTTGCTTGGTTACGATATGACCTTTTTATTATAGTTTTAGATCAGTACGATAAGGATTTCAAATGGTATTGAGCTGAATCCACTCCTACTGGACGCTATGTTGGACAAGCCTGTTTTCAGTTTAACCACCATATTTATTCTGTTACCTTATATTTCTCAAATTTATATACCACGTAAAACCAAATATTATTTTGTGTCACATCAAGAGTGCAATTCCAATATAATTGACATCCATGGTTAAGTCTAATATCCCAATTATTAAGTCAAGAACAACTTATTGATGTGATTCTTTACAGAACACCGTACTGTAATACATTCCTCTGACTAAGTAAAGAATAACTTTTAAGTTCAACTGTAAATATTGTTTGGTCACCAAACGAGAATTTGAGAGTAATATTGTTGACATTTTGGGAATATTGTATCCGTTGACATGTGATATTAATTTACATAATTTGACTCTTTATTATTGTATAAGATGTGGTGTTATTAATGCCGCAACATATTTTATACATACAAAGTAAAAACCATCAAATATATAGGTAGTTTGTTTTAATTTTGAGCTGCAGCTCATATATTGGTGTAATGGACATTATTGTCCATTAATAAACATAAAAAGTAAAAACCATCAAATGCCAGAATAAAAGAAGAAAACTGCATCCCCATGCACAACAACACATTCACCATATATGCCTGCTAACATCCCTTCTTCTACATCCAGCTCGAAGTCATCCTCAATCCCGAACCCGCAACTAATATCATCCATTGTCGTTGTCGAGGCCGAACTGGAAGCGGAGTTCATTGCTGCCCTGATCAACTTTGTGGATCGGATTTCGATATAGGAGGAGATAGTTAACTGGTTCGATTGGGGAAATGGGTCAAACGATTCAGGTTCGTTGTTTTATATCTTGAATCCAACTATGAGTTACGGGAAACAGATGAAGAGGGGTGAAACTGATTCTAATTCTCTATATTTACCTTAATTCGTTATCAAATTATGGGATTGTTGAACTCTTTTTATGTGTAAATTTTCCACTATGGGATTCACAGTTAAATTATTAATATTTATGGCATACTTTAGATCTGGATCTGGTTGTGGTCTTAGAGCTACTGGTTGTTGTGCTAGAGGTTGGGGATTGCGTTCTTGAACCTAACGACGGTGTGCTGTTTGCCTAACAAATATCCGACAGGTTCACATCTTCTTCCCATTCACACTTTATCCATATGCATAAATACTGATAATATTCTGGTAGGGATTCAAAACACAGTGAGTTGCTTATAATATGATTTGGTTTGTTATAAGGAGTTGCCATGCTGTTAGCAAAATTAAGCATTCAATGCCCAAGGATATTAATACTGCGTTTTGAATGCACCCATAGTATGTTTTAGTTCCTTCCGCATTCTCAGATATATTCAGGATATTAATACTGTGTTTTGAATGTAGCAACTAAAAAGAATACCCAATCTTATTGATACAAACACTTTATTATGTATGTTCACAAGAAGTATAAACTATTATTCTTATATTATGTTATCCTTATTATTTGTATAATCCATTCGTATGCTATATATATTAATTAGGAATTACTAAATATTGAATGTATACATAAAACAAACTATTATATATTTATTAGCTTGAAAATATAAATATAGATTATTCTCATAAAAGTGTACGCATATAAATATAAGGTATACACATTCAACTCATGCATTCAAGTCAAGGGTGAATATACAATTATATAAATGATTCAAAAGTGATACAAAGTGCATGCTGCATCCCATTGAAATTTGCATGGAAACCAACCATAGTACTGTAACACATCATTACGTCTATATTAATGAAGTAACAAAACACACAAAAAAGAACAACAATCTATACTTATATAAAAGTAACATGGTGATGAAATGCATTACAGCGAATTAGAAAACGATGTTAGCCACTACTAATGCAACAAGTAAGAAAGGGAGAAGAAACAATAAATAAATGGTAATTGTACAAGACAAAAATATAAATAATATCATATAAAGATCAAGTCAGGTGTATATGCTCATGCACGCAACATATATTTATCAATATATATATATATATATATGTAGATATATACAGGGCTGGAGGTATTTGAGAGCTGGTGGGGTCACTTGACCCTCCCAGGATTAGAAATAGTACATTTTACATATGTCAGTAGGATAACATTGGTATATAAATCATTGTTCTGGACACAATAGACTTGATGCAGCTAGGCCAAACTAGCTACATGCTAAATGTAAAAATTGTGTTCAACTGAAATAATAAGTTAAAAAAATTTGACAAATATATGTAACAGTGAATAGTGATTATTATACACATTGTAATGTTTATAACATTTGGTTCAATAATTATATCAAGTAATACTATTATTACTGTTACTACCCACTAATCCAAAATTTCAACATCCATCATTCCCGAAAACTCCTACTTCTGTGAAATCGTGACCGTGTCAGGAAAAAATCCTTCCTCGTTCTCAGATATACTCTGGTTTTTAAACTTTGAGATCACAAGTGAAAATCATATTGCGGCAGCAGCCTGCCCTCTCTACTAGCATATAGGCGTGAAAAACACAGTTTTGTTCAAATAAAAAACTATTACTATAATCACTTCAATGTATTAGGAGCAACAATGCTTGCAGCTTAACTCATACAAAACTATTACTAAAATGTACCATAAAACAATTACTTAAAGGCGTTTTGCCTGAGATGCTTCTAGATAGACATATTAACTCATACAAATTATTAAGATGAATTCTATTGCAAGTTGAAAATAGTTTAATCACATAGTTTACTGAGAAATTATTTAAATGAACAGAAATGCCAATTTTACCTATGAAAGTGTCATTTTCTACTGTTGCCTTCAGTCTTTATGCTTCTTGCTTAATTTCTGGAGCAAAACATATTTTTGTTGATGTTATACAGAGGTTTGTGCTATATTCAGTCCACATTTTTAGTTGATGTTATACATATACCATAAATAGTCTAATGTATTCGTAAATTATTTTTGTGCAGTCACACTGTGAGAGCAATACTCTGACTTTTGAAGAACGGCCTAAACGGGATGCAAGGCATGCTGGAATTGAGGTCGGAAAATGTTAAATATTGAGTTGGCAAAAGCAAGTTGTTGCAGAAGGAACGGTAGTATCCACTGATCCTGATTGTTTGGTGCATTTTAAAAAACTAGGACCGGATGGT
Source organism: Allium fistulosum (assembly GCA_030737815.1). Lineage (NCBI taxonomy): Eukaryota > Viridiplantae > Streptophyta > Magnoliopsida > Asparagales > Amaryllidaceae > Allium > Allium fistulosum. The sequence continues at coordinate 1,181,050,032 of CM060904.1, read as the reverse complement.
TGTAAAGTTTGGGTTGATGTGGCGATGGATCCGGAAGATTTCTTGTGGAGGCCGAGTTCCGAGATGTGTACTATTGGAGAAGTAGTTGGATCGACCGTGGCTTGGCATAAAGACTTCGTTGCCTTCGACTAGTGTATTTCCTTAGGGTATGTGTTTTGCGATACAAAACTTTATCTTTCTTATGTATTTTGTGTTGTATCCTATTTTGGAATGGTTATGTGAGAATGTTGTTTTGGTACTGTTTTAGTTGGTGATGTGAACGAATACTTTAGATTGTTTTATTTGGTATGTATTGTGTTTTGTTAGAATTATATAAATATTAATATTTATGAATGAATTTGATTCAGTTATGTATATTTATAGTTTTGGTAAATTATTAAATGGTAAATGCAATTATATTTTTGGGTTTAAATTGCAATTGATGTGGTTGTAATTAAAGTTATTACAACTGTGGAGGAGGTCGCATAACATACTGAACAGTTGTAAAATGGTTATCCAACAGTTGTCATACCTGCTACAGCATAAAATGTTACATATCTACAAGAGTTACCAACAGTTGTAAAATGGTTATTTGCAAGGGTAAGAAACAGTTGTAATATACAATATCACAACGGTTATATGCAACTAAAGAACACAGTTGTAAAAAATTGATAGTCTTTTACAACTTCTTAAAATACGACTATGGTTCCACCGTTGTAATATATCTTTTACAACTGTGTTCCACCGTTGTAATATGCCTCTTTTGTTGTAGTGATATAAGTTATTGATATGTGTGCGATCAAATTCTAAAGGAACCAGGCTAGTTGGAAGTGGGTGAAATAGGTATATTTCAAAAAAATTCATATTTTAGATCTACTGGTCTATGAAGACTAAAGGTTTATTTGATCCAATCTAATATTGTTTTAATTAAAATCATAATTTATTTCATTTTTTAATTAGGATTTCATTTTAATTAATAAATTAAGTATTATATAATAATGAGCGTATCAAATACACATATATGTGTATAGTGCGATTGCAGTATACAAATAGTGTACATGGTTAATGTGTATGTATATAAGTGCTACAAATTACACCGCAACATACACATTTGTCCTTTTATATATGCCTTTATTTTCCATAGTTTTTTTCATTATGTAAAATAATCATTATATATAATAAAATAATTATACACACACATATGTATATGTCTTCAAATTAATTTTGACTATCTTATATGTTTTGAATTTTAGAATTAAAATTTTATATCTACTTTTAACTTAAGAAGGATTTAAAATTAAATTTATGATTTTACACTTAAGTTCCTTTTATAAACATTAAACTTAAATAATATACATATATGTATATTAGTATAAAATAATAGCAAATATGTTTTAAATTTAAAACAACATACATTTATAAAATTTGTAGGTTTATACGTTTAAAACTTAAAGTTAGCAAATAAAAAAATAACTTTAACTTGTGAGAGATTCAAAAAAGGTTTATGATGACCATTTATGAATTTTGAATTGAAACAACTTTTAAAAAATGTAAACAATAACCAAATGAATTTACATACTAAACCAACAAAGATTCAAAACTTATATTCAATTTCAAAATGATTTCAAGTTATAAACGCATGTTGCTTACTCACGTTTCTATATATATCAATTAGTTACAAAATTATATCAATTAATTAAATTCAATTTCAGTTCAAAATATTTATTTAAACATTAATATCCAAATCAATAAAAAAAATTAGATCGGACAACCCAATCATATATAAATTCATGGTATAATGGTTGGGATTTAAAATAAACATACAAGATGAAATTATAATCAAAAGAGAAGTAGCATATGAGGATCTAAACTATATTAACATTATGTATTACATAATCAAATAAGATTAGAAAGTCATCTTAAGATGAAGCCAAAAACCACACATTAAATAAAGAATAAAACTCCTAAAATCGATTGAATCACCCTATGGTTTTTGCAAGGATTTTACAAGGATATAGTAGCAAACACCACCTTTAAAAAAATTATTTTATTTAAATTTTGATTTAGGAAATTTATTCCATGAAGACCATGGAATTGTCGGCTGTTGTAGAAAGAAAGGAGAGTAGAAGAAAATGAATTGTCAAGAGAATTGCATGGATGAAATGGAATTTATTTTTAAAGGAATAATTTAAACCTTTACAATTCCGTTATAAAAAACTTTCCTCTTTAATTCCTCGTAATCTCTATCAAATCAACTCCTCCTATTATAATGCATGGCTAGCTAAAGATAGAGCCTACATAGGCTTTCAAAATAATAAACCCATTTGGTAGTTAATATAATTAAATCGGATTTAAATATTTTGCTGATATCGTATATCGATACATGCATACATAACTTTTATATATATGCATCTCATTAAATACTAATGGAATTCATACAGAAAATAAAATAAAATAAAATAAAATAATTAATATTTTATAAATATTAAATAATTTAATTAATTTGAAATGATTATAAATTAACTAAATCGTGTGGTTTTTCAAAGAATTCATCACTATGGTTATGCGCCCCAAATGTGTAAATTCAATCTATGATTAATATCAAATAATTCGAATATTAACATTCACACGTCTCTTAGCCATTGGTGTGATATCTTGGTTAAATTTAGCATTTACACATCTTTTTGGTAAGAAATCACTTTTACTGTTATAAGCGATACTTATTAGCAATGATTATTTACACCAATTCTCTTTATTGAAACTATGTCTTTTTGGACTTATAGAATTTGGTTTTGGTCAAAATTCCAATATCGTCTACATTTAACTTGATCAATCCACTACAATTATTGTTAACCATACTTCACTGGCCAGAGACTTTAACTTTAAGTTGACTATAGTAGACCATGATATTAACCTTATATAGCCAAGGAAACAATTTATTTATTAAATAGTGTTTAACATCCAATGCTTTAACTCAGACCCAACTATAGCCGGTTGATGGATTGTCGTGCAATGATTTATCAAAGTAGAGTGTCCATATTGAAGTTCTATAGTATTCTCTAGTCGATGGAATGTGTAACATCGTCACTTCGGGATTGTCTATTTGACCTTAGTTATATTAATAAAAAGAGAATTATCGAGTGAGTCATTCTATAATTATACAATAACTATTTATACATAACCCCTTAGTACCTCTAGTAGCGATGATTAATACGCTACCAAACTGTTAACCCAAAAAATGGATCAACACCTTGATTTGAGTGTGAAAGCACCAGCCCTGTTTCTTATAGCAAACAATATAGAAAATAAATGGAAAACGAGCAGAAATAGTAAAGAGACAAGAGATTTTTATAGTGGTTCGGTTGTTAATGAAGCCTACGCCAACTTTATAACTTTTATTGATCAACTGTTGTTACAAAGTAGTTTGTATTACAGTATGATTCTTCTTTCCTAAGTTAGATCAAGCCACTATTGTTAGAGAAAACTGGAAGGATCTCAATTTCCCCTTAATGGCTGTTGTATGGGAGAGGAAGAGTGAAGACATAATAGCAGAGTTGTTGTCGTTAGTTCATCAGGGATCAGATTAGATCCTTTTTCTATTGCAGATGAGATGGTATTTATGGGAGTTGGAGAGCACTTGGACCAGAGTTGTTTCACCAGAAGCCCGAATCCATCATGTAGAAGCTACTCAGGAAAATTAGGTATCATAGGTACAAACTATTCGGATCGGTACCGATCCGAATAATTGTATAATTTTTGTAACCTTTCTATTCAGATGGCTTCCTTGCTATGTTATGAAGCTTTCCACGTAATTTAATAGCTTATTGACGTGTTCTGATGGTGTTTCACCAATGGATTTGACTGAACTACAGTCTGAACCGGATAAGTCTTTACTTCTTGAACTCGAATGCTTGGAATGTTACCAAACTTTGTAGATAGGCTTATTGGAGACATAGGCGTGTAAAACAAATGGAATAAAGATCCAATAAAGCAATATTTTAGATCGTTACTGATCCAACTGGATCAGATCGGTGTCAATCCGAAATGTCAGCATAAGAATGATCCAAACTTCTTGGGGCCCTTTGTCTTGTATTTTTAGGCCTTCCGATCAAGTTTTGAGTCGTTCTGGCTTAATATGAATGTTCTAACTCCTTCTGAATTCTACTAGGTTAAAAATCCGGTTAACATTTGCCCCCCAGAGTATGCTTTCATTGGAAACAAGGCGTGCTCTAGAACTGGATATCTTTAGGTTTCCGCTTCAAGGAGTTTTGATGATTGTGTCAAACCACTTGGAAAGAATTTCTGTGATATGCAAGTTATATATGCAGCTTTCAGTGTGGACATTCATTGCTTGTGTCTACGAAGTAATCTAGACTTAATATCTTTAAAATTCATATAAACATCAAGTAGGTTGTGTCGGAGGCGTTTGGAATGATTCAGGTGACTAATTTCGGGTCGGTGCCGATCCAAAGGGTTGGATCGTTACCGATCCGAGTGCTTGGAAAAATTTTGAGAAGTTTTTCTTAAACTTTCAATCAGTCGGACCTTTTTACTTCATTCCTTCCATGCTTTCACTGCTTTTGTTCAGTTACTTGGTTTGTTGTCCATTAACCATCTATTCTAGTTGGAATTCCAGTTGTATATACTAACAACGCTATCTATGCGTCAGAGATCACATAATGTTTTATTTAGTAGAGAAACTCCTTGCGATGACTCTAGGATGGTGGTGAAGCTAAGTTTTTCCTTAGACGAGTGTACTTTGTTCCACAGCCAAGTACTAACTTCCTTCTACAACTGTCTCTTTTCGAGGGCTTGGCTAAGTTTCTATCGTCGTTTTGGATTCTAGCATGACGGTTTATATCAAACTAGATATAGTGGACGATTATATCGTATCTCTTTTCCCATTTCTGTACTTTCAATGATCCTGAAAAGAAAAGCTTCCTATGTTGCTTCGGACAGCAATTCTAATATCGATTTCTCATCGATAACGGGTAAGTTCCAAGAAAGGCGATCTTTGTGAGTCTTTTTTTAGCGTGAGTGAGCTATCTATGTAGGATGGTCCGTTCGTGGTGCTCGATACGCTGGATTTACTTTTCATAGATAACATACTGAACTTGCCCCAGTCAATGTTCAAAACCTGACCGTTCGACTTACGTCGACCTCCCTTGGATTTCGGGTGTTGGTTATACGTGGATTTTATTCAAAGTAAAACATACCTGACAATGTTGAATGCCAAGTTTTATTATTGAAAATGATTTTCCGATCACCAAATCTTTAGTCCGATAGAGGATCCTCCATTCCTTCAGGAGCTGGATCCTTCTCAGCTTAGGCTTTGCATTTTGTTCACATTATGTTGCGATGATTGATTATGGCTAAATTGCAAGACACATTTACGACTGTGGAGCTTCACACCAGTCTATGTCTTCAGGGACTATTAGTTTAATTGCTCGATTCCAAGCATTCATTTATCTCGCTGCTTCACCTCTTGTGTTCCTATGCAGCATACTTGTTTGCTGTGATTCTATACAGTAAATATTGCTCCTACAATCATTTTAGCATATTCTACTACATAGCTCTGCCCAAAACTATGGTGTAGCTTGGTCTAGCTAGTTCCATGACTGTTTCTGCTTATGCTCGGTTGAGTTCGTTTGACAAAGTGAAGGTGTTTATGCTCTAGTTCATAATGCTGATTACTTTGAGGAGTAAGTCCATATATTTTCTTGAGACTAGGTCCTCTAAGCAATATGTTTAATTTCCCTAGTTTGATTGACAAGATAGCTCCTATCTTTGGGAACTTACGACTTTGTTGTTTGATTCCAAGCATTGATTTTTTAACGATGTCTGTTTCCTAACTGCAATTGAATTCCTCCAAGTCGACAACATCATCCAATGTTATTCTGGATGTATGTGTTGGAAAGATGCGTCACTGCCATCTTTTGCTATGGTAAATTCTTTCAATTCTGGTGTTGAGATCCTGGTAATGCATCGATTTCTGTCTTCGAGAAAATTATGCACGGATGACACAACCCGGTGGATTTTCCTTTGATGTTGTGAATCCTAGGCTAGCTTGGGACTCTAGAAGGTAGGGCTGAGGATTTGATCACGCTATCGCTTCTGTTCCTAGAAGTCAATGTGTCGATAGTCTCATTATAGGTGTTTCTTCTTTTCACCACCAATCTTCAGGCAATGGTATCTCCCTGCTATTTGGGACCAAGTGATCTAGTCAGACTGTGAGTAGGTCATCATCCTTTTCGTCTTTTCTAGGCTTTGAGCGATCGTAAATTCTGAACATTAAATCCTTCAACTTCTTGGTTAGCAATTTTGTTGCTAAAATGCTCTGTTTTGCGAGACAGAACCTTCATCTAACCAACCATGTGTTTATTCGTGCTTGGACTTGGTGTCGTTTCTTTGAACTAGGTATTTGTGCATCCATCTCTATTCAAGGGGCTTGATATCTTGAATGCATGTATTTAGGCGTTTGTGAGAGATGGAAAGTTATGGGACAAAGCTTCGATTGCCCCCATTCTGGCTCTCAATCCTATTCTAGGGTTGAGGAAGTTTTGTGATTTCATTTTCGACCTTCCATGATTGTCTCTGCTTATCCTTACATATGCATGCTTTTCTTGGTTGTTGACGTCATCACAAAAGTTCTGTTTATATGTCAACTGCTGTCTTTGGGAATTGATAGCCTAACTGCTTGGTTTGAAGCAACATTTCCTCGAGGCTGCCTATTTTTGGCTATATCTAAATTCTTTCAAAGTTCAATTCTAGAAATTTGGTTGTGCACCAGCTTTTATCCTTAGAAATTAGCACATGAGCAATTCAATCCTAAGATTTCCTTTCTACACAGCTTTATTCTCGTGCAGCAGTTGATTCCTGTGATGTTATGTTGAACCATCCGATTGACCTATAAAAGGTTATGTCTTCCTTTCGTTGCCTATCTTCGAGCAATAATAGTTTTTCAAAGAAAAGGGTAGAAACTCAATCGAGAACCAACTTCTATCTCCGGGAGTTTAGTGCATTGATGGTTCACTATGGTGAGTGTTTTTCATTAACCCTACATATGATAGTTTTCCTGGAGTTGCCGAGGCAACACGGGTACTTATTAAAGAACAAATCTCTCGGCATCTTCGAGGAAATGTTGGTACTTAGAGAGTAGAAAGTTTCTCGGTGTTGCTAGGGCAATACTGGTACTTAGAAAATAGAAAGTTTCCTGACGTTGCCGGGGCAACATCAGTACTTAGGAAGTGAAAAAAGTCCTAGACGTTTGTAATGACCCACTTTTCTATACATTTTAAGCTGACAATAAACCACACATGTCCAACCCAAATTGAATGGAAAAGCGGACAGTTAGGGAAAAGAAAGAAGACAAGAGGAAACTAAACAACACAGAATCTCACAGTGAAATGAATAATCTGTAATATATAACAAATCTTTACACAAAGGCGAAACTGTAATATATGTATATACAAGGACGGGTTTTTACCTTACGATAACCAAAACCTTTATATCAGAGAATCCAACAATATTATAATAATGTCTAAGGGCGAAAATAATAATAATCAAGTAGCGGAGATGCTCGTGAGTGTACATCATAACAATACTAGGTATATAATTAAAAACCGATAAGGCATGTTCGCTAATTGTGTAGGATTTCCATGAAGATGCCCTCAGTACTTCGAGGAACGGTCCTCCTACACAAGGATCAGAGATATCCTTTCGAAGCAGCATACATCCCTAATGATGTGCCATAGGAGAAACATAGATGGTCTCACTAAGACTGAGTGCATCACCCCATGCATGCATGACAACTGTAGGTAACATCAAGGTGCAGCCGAATATACCCTATGGGTTTGCCAACCCTACTGGCCATGCCTCCTATCTCTGGTTTTAGTCATTCCCGTGGATAAGGCTACGTCCGGCATTCCAGCTTATGCACCACCACCAAATAGATCATGGAATCCCACATGGATTCCAACACCCCAACGGGTCTCGAAATCTCACATGGATTCCCTCATATCAAATAGATCTTGGAATCACACATGGATTCCCAAACCCCAACGGGTCTCGGAATCACACATGGATCCCAACATCTCAATATATCATGAATCTACTCCATTGAACTATACATGGTTATTGGAGTGGTTACGGGTTCAAGTCATCTCTTACGAGTACACTCTTCCGCTTCCTGGGTGCTCCACAAAACCAAACGTCGATTTCCAGAATGCTCAATTCCGGTTCTTTAGGAAATAACCAGATAATACATAAGAGCGGGGATCACCCCCTAACCATTTAAGTGGACGGATATCCTTATCATTTGTCATAGAAGAACGAAACGAGTTTATACGTACAATATAGCACCTCCGATGGTAACTATACCATATAATCCCCATGTTTTCCCGAGATATTTGCAGATTTAAAATCCTTCGGTGTTAAGTAGGGAATATTTCCCTACCACCAAAATTAAGAAGGATTACATATTTAGGCCAAGATTTGATAGTCGGTTATTTAACTATGAAATAAACAAACATTCAAAACAAAGATTACATTTCCCAAGGAAATCACCAAGCCTCTTAAATTAATCTTTCATAAATTTAAAATCACATTTAAAATACTTGGAAATCACTTCCATATACTTATCTCAACTGGATAAGTATATTCACCAACCCCTATATTTTCGATACTAAGAAAATATAACCATATACTTATCTCGATGATATAAGTATATTTACAAACCATTTCACTTTCAAAACATGGAAACTTTTCCATATACTTATACGATGATATAAGTATATTCACCAAACACATAGAAAGATTTTCCGTTTTGAAATCATATTTACATGATCAAACCCAAATGTCATTTAAAACGGAGAAACCCAAAACACCAATCCCTGCCATAAATCACTTTTATTTTTTATAAATAAATATCTCCTTTATAAATTTTCAAATCTATTTATAAAATATTCTTTATGAATCTCAAAATTTCTCCATCTCAAATCTTTAAAACTCATTTATAAATTCTTTTATAAGTATCCAGACCCATTTATAAAACTCTTCACATATTTTGACAAACCTCTTTAATAAAATCCTTAAGTCAACAAGGTTCCCATGATAAAACATACATTATTTAAAATAACTTAAAATAATAAGTTATTATTTAAACATCCTTCTTTTTCCTTTAATTTAAATCTCATTTAAAATAATAACTTAAAATCCCATTTAATAATATATTACATTAAATTTTTAAACACTATTATTGTATTAATAAGTCAACTTCAAAATATTATTAATATCATAATTTATTAACTTTAAGACATTATAAAAACAATAATTAATTAATTTTAAACTAAAATTAATATGAAAATTAATTATCCTTTCAATATAATTAAATAACTTAAATCAATATAACTAAATAACTTTAATTAAAAATTAAAGTATAATTTAAATAAATAATTAAAATAAAACATTTTAAAACAATAACTAAATTATCATTAATTACACATTCTTAAATAACATTTTAGAAATAACTTTTAAGAATCATACTAATAAAATAATTAACTTTAAATCATTATTTAAACAATTAAATTATCTTTAAAACATTATTATTAATAAGTTATTACCTTTTTAAATCTTATTACTAAACAATCATTATCTTTAAACCTTATAGTAAAAATAGTTATTCTTAAAATAAATTTCAAATCAATAATTAGATTTTCTATTTTAAAGTGGCTTAACGATCACCATGGTACTTAAATAAGCTACCATATTACTCAACTTAACCTTTCAAGTTAATAACAGATATTTACATAATCCACGATTATGTAAATAAATCTAACACTTAACCATCGTTAATTAATATACCACTTATTCAAAGTGGAATATCAATTAACGATATATAGTCAAACGTCCAAAACTATAAAATAGCAGAACGGGGATTTATTCTGCTAATTAATAGCCAAATTAATTTAATTAGCGGAACGGTGTTTTATTCCACTAAACAGGTGTCTGATTACCATATTCAATCCAATTTAACTCAATAGTATTTTATTTGGCCAAATAAACATCAATATTTAAAGTATATAAATTTAAACGACATTATTAAATTTAATAACGTAATTTAAAGCATGTCTGTTTCCATATATCATAAATTTTACTTATCCAAAATTATCAACCAGTTTCATTACAATGTTGTACTCATCCATGCGAGTATAATGCAAAATGTCAATCGGGTTAAATATGAGCAAGATATGCATTTTCGAAGTTAACATGATTATATATATATGTATGTATGTATGTAAAAATTACTATGCAGTAAATTCATTGATGAGTTAAAAAGACAAATTGAAAAAACATTTCGGATATGATATTTTATCATATAAATAAATAAATTTTGAGTATGGATGTATAATTATGACAAAACAAAGTATTTTAAACTCTCACCTTCATTCCATGTGGGTCAAACCCCAAACCAACAAACTCGCACCATAATATCCTTCCCCAAATCAAACAGTGCTTCTCTTCCATCTTCCCTTAGAACAAACTATCGAATTACGCCTAGAACAAAACCAAAAATGCATGGTCGTGCACATGTGCATGTGCACGGACTCCCCTGGCCACTAGCGACTACCACGATGACACCAGCAAACCCTCTGTTGCACCTCGACGCACCACCACTCTTGCCTTGGTCTCCGGTCCATTACATCGAAATGCGCACTATCTTCCCCCAATCAACATATGCTCCAATTCATACCCCAGAACAAAACGAGCTCGCTCTACCTCCCTGCTCCTAGACTACATCTGCCACCTACGCCAACAGAACCCCCACCCAAGCTCCACCTTCTAACCACATCATGGTCGACTACGATCATCCCTTGCCGCCACGGCGATGAGGTAACCAAACCCCACTGATAAAAGCCCTAAAACCCTACTTCGAGCAACACACGACACCCCAACGCATAAATCAAAAATCGGCCATGGTCATGACCTTCGTATTGCCCCAAAGCTCGTCCTCGACATCTCCAATCAACTCCTCGACCTCCGGTTCACCGGAAATTAATTTTTAAACCCAAAATGATCAAGTCCTCCTCCCCGACAAACCAAGCCACTAAAACCATAAGACAACCACCAAAAATCATAGATCGATGACTCGAACACATTTATGACCTCTGTTCGCCCATCCTTGTTCACCTAAAAACAACCAATACTCGACTATTTACTGAGTTTACACGATAACCGCCACTACACTCAACGAAGTGACCCTAGACTATTTTAAAAAAAAAAATAGACTAGGGAACAAACAATTTTGCAGTTGGAAATTTTGTCAAAAGGTTGATCAATTTTTAGTTGTTGATTTTTGAAGTTGAGGGAAGTTTTAAATTTCCATTGTTTTCTAAATTCTCAGAGAAAATGAATGAAAACGAAGATGCTGTGGATTAACATGGTGTATATATATATATATATATATATATATATATATATATGCAGAGCCCTCACCAATCAATCCAAGTTCATAAATAAAGTTCAAATCAAGGGTAATAATGGCGGCTATGGATGTTGAGGTAAAGGGAAAGCACGGGAGAACAGTGGCAGTAGCAGGGAAAATAAAAACAAAACATAAACGGCTGTGTACAATGGTGTACTACTGTGTACTTTGATTATATATACTGAATTTTTAAATAAAGTACGGTACCCTGCTAAAACGTATCGCGTCCGTTTCCGAACCGCGATTTACAATTACGATTGCGTATAACAATGTTACCCGATCACAAAATATAAATAAAACAAACAAGTTATTAAATTCTATGAAGGCTCAAAATGCAAGCGTTTGCTGTAAAATATGTCAAACGCGAATTTGTTTACTTTCCAAATTAAAAATTATGGAAAAATTCTAAAAATTAAATTAAAAAGACTTCATTGGAAATCAAGTCTCAATTTGAAACAGATAATTTGTCATAATTTAAATTCAAATCCAAATATTTAAATAATTTAAATATTCAAATTTGAAGTCCTATAGTATGAGTTGTTACACTCTCCCCCTTAAAAGAATTTCATCTTCGAAATTTCATCACAAGAACACTATACTATCCGTAAGCCCGTAGGATGGTCATAGGTCATTCATATACTAATTATGTTTGGATCGCTACTCAAATACATGACTCCACTTCCTAACCAGTATCGTTCACTCGATTTACTAGTACGGACCCTGATCGGGCTCCTTTATTAGGAACCTCTGCTCTCCTTACATAGCTATAGCCATGATAGAAAACCTCAGTTCCATATCAAGGATCCTTATCAAGTGCTCGCCATCAAAAATCAAGTAATAGATCCTTATTTGGAATGATGTGAAACACCTCAAAGCCTTATACTTGAATATTAGATCAAACTATATGAAGAGAGAAATGTCTACATCCATTCTACGTACTTATTTAATTGGTTGTTCCAATACCAATTCTATTCCCATTAAAATATTTGTGGAAAACATTTCATATAACTCCATTGGATTTGTAAAACTTATAAAATACTCTAGCACATTACTAGGGTATACACAACTATTAAATGCAAAAAAAATTATTTTTAATTCACTTAAAAAATTTTAAACACCCGGGTCTTCATTCAAAACACATTTTGAAATGATATTATATATTTTGGAGATTTAAGAGTCAAATACTTGGATTTTTATTTTAAAAAAATTTGAAATGATATTAGATATATTTTAATCCATAATAAATAAATAAATAAATATATATATAGATAACCCGAGTAACCCCAAAATTATACCAAGGAACTGGTTACTACCAAACAATATCATACATTTCCTTGCTAGAAGGATAATATTCAAGAGAAACGCTTACCATCAGAACGTATCTCTTACCCAATTTAGTTATTTTCGAGCCACTCGAACTAATTAACAAAAAAACAAAATTTCCAATTTTCAAAATCCCCCTCTTGAAACCATACCAAATATATTTCCAAATAAATGGTTTTTAAAAAACTATCCATTTCCAACTTACTTCGGATTCGTCCGGATTCAAACTCGTCCCGACCGTATAGTGACAAAAAGAATAATTTACTAAGTGCACAATACCGTTCACCTAAGCAAACATCTGATCGTTTCTTAGAAGATTATTCTGATCATCACAAAACAAATCGGGACTCGTTCCCCAAACCAAATCCAAAAGAATACCCTTTTTTTATCTTCGAAAAGTATTTATTACTTGAAAATGTTTGTAGGTAAACTATTTTACCATTTCCATAGGCATTTGTATTCTAAAACTATCTCAAATAAAATTATTATTTCTTTCTCCAAAATCATTTGAAATAATAATATACATCTTTCCTTCTGTACACCAAATCCTATCTTTCAGATTTAATCAAAATTCGTGTTTACCGAAACAAACCTATAACAAAATTCGCTTTTTTTACAAAAACAACCTATATTCATAAAATATTCTCAAATAATACTATTAGCTTCTTAAAAAAATATGAAAGCCATTATCCAAAGTCACCGGGATTTAAACTCTCAAATTCCTTTATTTATAAAACACATTTGTATAAATAAAATTTATTAAATATCTCCTTTCAAAGGAAATCATTCCTCAAATATTTCTTTCAAAATATTTTAGCTTTCTTATATAAATCATTTTTCAAGTATTTATTCCAGAAATATTCCAATTTCCTTTGAATAAAACAACATTTATTTAAACTTAATTTTTTTTATTAAATCAGCCTTTATATTTCTAGAATATTCAACTCAAAATATTCCAATTTTTATTTTAAATAAACAACCTTTAGAAATTAAATTTTACCCCAACATTATCAATGAAAGCCTCATATTCAAATTGTGAAACTTAATACACAAGGTGTTCATTTCAATGTTACCAAATTCCTATCTACCCAATCCAGACTTCAAAAAGGAAGATTCACAATAGATTAATGAATGATGGTCAATGCACAGAAATAGACAAGCATGACTGGTCAAATCCTAGATGATATTGATGGAATACTAACATTTCCTATCAAACAAGCACCACCAAGAATAACTATATTAAATTTTCTTTGAAACATTATTCTTTTATATATATAAAATATATTCCAGGAAATATTATTTTATTTACCCAAATTTTAAATCAATATTGTGTCAATTGGTCTTGTTCGAGTTTTCAGGAAATCCCTATCGACGATGTTGGCCAAACGCATCAACCAGAATTCTTAAGCCACTCAACAGATCAAACAACACAATATAAAACATTTTTATAAAAAGAAAAAATATGGGCTCTTATATATACTCTCAAACCCATCCTAGGGTCTTACATAACCTATCCCAAATAAGTCAGCCCTACCAAAGCCTAGGTGTTCGCTCAACCTAAGCTCTGATACCATGTGTAACGACCCACTTTTCCGTACACTTTAAGCTGACAATAAACCACACATGTCCAACCTAAATTGAATGGGAAAGCGGATAGTTAGGGAAAAGAAAGATGAAACTAAACAACATAGAATCTCACAATGGAATGAATAATCCATTATAGATAACAAATCTTTACACAAAGGCGAAACTGTAATATATGTATATATAGACATCAATTAGAATACACTAACCTATTTCAGCCCGGACAGTTATAACAACTTGTCCTCACAATTGCTGACAAATACAACAATGAATGCAATGAAAAAATAACCAAGTATGAGAATACGTCTCTAGGCTTCCAATTTGTCTCCTAAAGCTCCAAATATCCAAGTAAACCTAGAAATATGCTCGATCTGATCCGAGCATTATAGGAAAACAATGTCCGGGTCAGTCTGGTAATACCAGCATGAGAACACAATCAAATGGATTCTTAAAGTTTAAATAAACCTTTTAAAACAAAGGTATTCCACAAGATCACATCGCATATAAACACGAAAGGTCTTTTACCTTATGATAAACAAAACCTTTATAGGAAATCCAGTGATATTATAATAATGTCTAAGGGCAAAAATAATAATAATCAAGTAGCTATGAGTACTTGGAATCCCACGTGGATTCCAACACCCCAACGGGTCTCGGAATTACACATTGATTCACTCATCTCAAATAGAACTTGGAATCACACATGGATTCCCAAACCCCAACGGGTCTCGGAATCACACATGGATTCCTATACCCCAACGGGTGTCCGAATCACACATGGATCCCAACATCTCAATATATCATGAATCTAATCCATAGAACTGTACATGGTTATTGGAGTGGTTACGGGTTCAAGTCATCTCTTATGAGTACATTATTCCGCTTCCTGGGTGCTTCACAAAACCAAACGTCGATTTTCAGAATGCTCAATACCGGTTCTTTAGGAAATAATCAGATAATACATAAGAGCGGGGATCACCCCCTAACCATTTAAGTGGACGGATATCCTTATCATTTGTCCTAGAAGAACGAAACGAGTTTATACGTACAGTATAGCACCTCCGATGGTAACTGTACCATATAATCCCCATGTTTCCTCGAGATATTTCCAGATTTAAAATCCTTCGGTGTTAAGTACGGAATATTTCCCTACCACCAAAATTAAGAAGGATTACATATTTAGGCCAAGATTTGATAGTTGGTTATTTAATTATGAAATAAACAAACATTCAAAACAAAGATTACATTTTCCAAGGAAATCACCAAGCCTCTTAAATTAATCTTTCATAAATTTAAAATCACATTTAAAATACTTGGAAATCACTTCCATACTTACCTCAACAGGATAAGTATATTCACCAACCTATATATTTTCGATACTTAGAAAATATAACCATATACTTACCTCGATGGTATAAGTATATTCACAAACCATTTCACTTTCAAAACTTGGAAACTTTTCCATATACTTATACAATGATATAAGTATATTCACCAAACACCTGGAAAGATTTTCTATTTTGAAATCATATTTACATGATCAAACCCAAATGTCATTTAAAACGGAGAAACCCAAAACACCAATCCCTTCCATAAATCTCTTTTATTTTTTATAATAAATATCTCCTTTATAAATTTTCAAATCTATTTATAAAATATTCTTTATGAATCTCAGAACTTCTCCATCTCAAACCTTTAAAACTCATTTATAAATTCTTTTATAAGTATCCAGACCCATTTATAAAAATCTTCCCTTATTTTAACAAACCTCTTTAATAAACTCCTTAAGTAAACAAGGTTCCCATGATAAACCATGCATTATTTAAAATAACTTAAAATAATAAGTTATTATTTAAACACCCTTCTTTTTCCTTTAATTTAAATCTCATTTAAATTAATAACTTAATATCCCATTAATAATATATTACATTTAATTTTTAAACACTATTATTGTATTAATAAGTCAATATATTATTAATATCATAATTTATTAACTTTAAAACATTATTAAAATGATAATTGATTAATTTTAAAGTAATATTAATATGAAAATTAGTTGTCTTTTAAATATAATTAAATAACTTAAATCAATATAACTAATTTACTTTAATCAAAAATTAAAGTATAGATAATCATTTTAAATAATAATTAAAATAAAAAAAATTTAAACAATAACTAAATAAGCTTTAATAAAACATTCTTAAATAACATTTTAGAAATAACTTTGAAGAATCATATTAATATAATAATTTACTTTAAATCATTATTTAAACGATTAAATTATCTTTAAAACATTATTATTAATAAGTTATTACCTTTTAAATCTTATTACTAAACAATAATTATCTTTAAACCTTATATTAAAAATAGTTATTCTTAAAATAACTTTCAAATCAATAATTAGGTTTTCTAATTTTAAAGAGGCTTAACATCACCATGGTAATTAAATAAGCTACCATATTACTCAATTTAACCTTTCAAGTTAACAATAGATATTTACATAATCCACGACTATGTAAATAAATCCAACACTTAACCATCGTTAACTAATATACCACTTATTCAAAGCGGAATATCAATAAATGATATATACTCAAACGTCCAAAACTATAAAATAGTAGAATGGGGATTTGTTCTGCTAATTAATTGCCAAATTAATTTAATTAGCGGAACGGTGTTTTATTCCGCTAAACTGGTGTCCGATTACCATATTCAATCCAAGTTAACTCGATTGTTTTTATTTGGCCAAATAAACATCAATATTTAAATTATATAAATTTAAACGACATTATTAACTTTAATAATGTAATTTAAAGCATGTCCGTTTTATCATAAATTTATTCTTGTCCAAAATTATCAACAGGTTTCACTACAATGTTATACTCGTTAATGCGAGTATAACACAAAAATTCACATGTCAATCGGGTTAAGTATGAGCAGGATATGCAGTTTGGAAGTTAACATGTTTATACATAATAATTATGATAAAACAAAGTATTTTAAACTCTCACCTTCATTCCATGTGAGCCGAAGCCCAAACCAATAAGACTTGCACCATAATATCCTTCCCCAAATCAAACAGAGCTTCTCTTCCATCTTCCCTTAGAACAAACTATCGAATTACGCCGGGAACAAAACCAAAAATGCATGGCCATGCACATGTGCACGTGCACGGACTCCCCTGGCCATCGACGACTATCGCTATGACACCAGCAAACCCTTAGTTGCCACCTCTATGCGTCGCCACCCGTGCCTTGGTCTCCGATCCATTGCATCAAAATGCAAACCATCTTTCCCCCAATCGACTAATGCTCTAGTTCGTACACCATCACAAAACAAGCTCGCTCTGCCTCCCTGCTCCTTGCCTACACCTACCGCCTACGCCAATAGATTCCCTACCCAAGCTCCACCTTCTGACCACATCGTGGTTGACTACGATCACCCTCTGCCGCCATGGCGGCGAGATAACCGAACCCTACTAATAAAAGCCATAAAACACTACTTCGAGCAACACATGACACCCCAACACATAAATAAAAAATCAGCCACGGTCATGACCTTCGCCTTGCCTCAAAGCTCTTCCTCGACATCCTCGATCATCTCCTCGACCTCCGGTTCGTCGGAAATTATTTTTTGATCCAAAAATGATCAACACTTCCTCCCTGACAAACCAAGCCACTAAAAACCATGAGACTACCACCAAAAATCATAAACCGACGACGAGAACACATTCATGTCCACCGTTCGCCCATCCATGTTCGCCCAAAAATGACCAATACTTGACTATTTACTAGTTTTAATTGATAACTACCACTACACTCAACGAAGCGACCCCGGACTATTTTTAAAAAATAATAGACTCAGAAACAAACAAGTTTGTAGTTGGAAATTTTCTCAAAAGATTGATGTATTTTGAGTTGTTGATTTTGAAGTTGAGGGAAGTTTTAAATTTCCATTGTTTTTGAAATTCTCAAAGAAAATGAATGAGAAATAAGATGTTGTGGATGAACATGTTATATATACATATGTAGAGTCCTCACCAACCAAGTCCAGTTCAAATTAAGGGGAACAATGGTGGTTGTGGCTGCTGAGGTGAAGGGAAAGTAGGGGAGAATAGTGGCAGTAGTAGGGAAAAACAAAACAAAACATAAATGGCTGTGTACAATGGTGTAATGTTGTGTACTTTAGTTATATATATTGAATTTTTAAATAAAGTCCGGTACCCTGCCATAACGTATCGCGTCAGTTTCCGAACTGCGATTTACAGAAAATAAATTATGATTACATATAATAATGTTACCCGATCACAAAATGAAAATAAAACATACAAGTTATTAAATTCTATGAAGTCTCAAAATGCCAGCATTTGCCGTAAAATACATCAAATGAGAATTTGTTTACTTTCCAAATTAAAAATTATGGAAAAACTCTAAAAATTAAATTAAAAATATGTCATTGGAAATCAGTCTCAGTTCGAAACAGATAATTTATCATAATTTAAATTCAAATCTGAACATTTAAATAAATTAAATATTCAAATTTGAAGTGCCAAAATACGGGTTGTTACAATGTTGCAGGGGCAACACTGACACTCAGGAGGTTGGGATCGATTTTTCCTACCGATCCGGCGGCGTTTTTAATCCAGTTGGGTACTGATTTCGGTCTTTGGAAACTAGCACTTTGATCATTGGATTGTATAAGTCTTTTCCTAGTGCTGCCTATCTTCGGGCTGTGTTAAAGTCATGTTGGTAAGGAGTGAATCACTCATCTGATCCTGTAGAGTTGAGTAGATTCCACTTAAACCAGTGCGTTTGTTTTCTTAACGTTGCTTCACTCCGGGATATGCCATTTTCTAGAAGGATTAGAGTCGTAGGCGTCTCCGTTACTTTTCTTAGTTTATAACCATCAAGTGCTTCCTCTGGCGGTAAAGGGTCATTGCTTAACCAATTCCATGGTTGTTCTGGTTTATGTAGGGTCAAATATCCTTCGGTCAATTTTTGTTACAAACCGACTTCCATTTGCAGAACCTGTTATCCCCCAAATGCTAAATTTCGATCACTTATAGAAGATTAGATGCTATGGGGCGAGTTTTTACATTGCACCCTAGTACACTTGCACTCCTCCCATTGTAATCATGGATCAGACGAGTTCAGTAATGTTTGTATTAAGTCTATGACAATTAACTTCGCTTGTTCCATGCAATATGTGCTCTGCTAAGGCATTGACGTTGCTACAGAGATCCACCTTATTCATTTGTTTCAATCATCATGAATCAATGGTTTAACTTTTGATTCTAAGTGTTCTCTCCTTATCATTGTCTGTCTTCGGACAATAGCTGGCTTTTCGCAAGTAGCAGTTGATGTATCTAATCGGTCCCTGCATGGTTTATTACAATAAGCAAGGCTAAAGTCCAGGCCACGATGAATCTATGATGATCAGGAGTTATTATTCATGACATCGCTAGTCTCTGAGCAGTGTCAGATAGACGAAAGACGAGTTATTCCCTTCGGTCATTGCCAATCTTTGGGCTACGCTGGATTCTTGCAAGTTGGGGTTTGAGTACTTAGTCGAGCACTTGCTTCTATCTTTGGAAGCTGGTACGTCGTTTACTTGATTCTGGAAACGTCTTCCATCATTTTCTATCTCCGGTCAATGGTAAGTTCCTTCATTTATCGCCCATTTTCGAGTGATGATGAATTTTAAGGAGTTCGATTTTCTTGTTGATATTTTTGTTTGGAGTTCTTGATGTTGCTGAGGCAATATCGATGTCTAGCAGGTTGGAGCAGTTTCCCTTTTAATCACACAGTCGTTCAGTGTACTACACTGCTTAGTTTTTTTATGATTACCAAAATTCTCTATTTGGTGTAACATAACCATAGAGTGATTTTTTGTCCTGACCAAGTGTTAGTGTGTTATGTGTCCCTGGTCTATGGGGCTGATTACTCTGAACACTTGATGCGAGACTTGATGTTCTGGATGGCACTCTAGATGTCACTCAGTCAAAGTCGTATTGTGGCTCCTATCTCTGGGAGCTCGTCACTTGAATGTCTTAACATTAGACATTTTGGTCAAAGATCAGAATTCTTTATTGAAATCTTCGCTTGGAAACTTTATGGGATTGTCGGAACAATGTCAGTCCTTTTGGGTGGTAGGGACCAATTCCTGTTAATCCTTCAATAAACAAGTTTTCTGGTATTGTCTTAACAACACCGATACTTAGGGAATTTTGACTGTCCGGCTATGTTGCCGGAGCAACATTGAGTAGTGTTTGTACAGCTTATGAGATGCGCAGTTCATAAGAGTACGCAGTTTACAAGATGCGAGGCTTTTGGAAGTGCATGGCTTACGAAATGCGTGGCTTATGGGATCGATATGACCCGTCGATCCAAGGTGGTTTGGAACTTCTCGACATTGCCAATCTTCGGGTAACGTGATAAGTTAGTGCTTTGATAGCGTGGTTCTACGGCTCAAGAAGTGATGTGCGGCTTATGGGTGGTGCGACTCATGGGAGTGCGCGACTTATGGGATGCATGGCTTTGGGGGTATGCGACTTATGAAATGTGCGGCTTATGGAACCGATATGACCCGTCGATCTAGAATGGTTTGGAACTTCTCAGTTTTTCCAATCTTTGGGTAACATGAGGAGTTTGTGCTTCAAGAGCACGGTTCCACAACTCAAGAAGTAATGCCCGAGGGTTTGAGCCTTCCTGATGCTACCAGAACAACATTAGTTCTTAGAAGGCTGAGATTGAGATTTCCCATCGATCCGGCAGTTTGAGTCAATTTGCTTTCTTTGGCTCAGCGAGTAGATGAAGCATATGCGGGCATGGTTTGATCTGTCCAAGCAGCTAGACAATGATTTTTGAGTCGATTTAACCCCGTCGACTCAATAGGTTACTTACACGAACACAGTTTTATTGGTTCAAGAAGCTAAGCAGTTTTTGGTTCGGGTAACCATGGCTTGATGATCCTTCTGTGTTTTAGGAAGATGTGCACGTCAAAATAGATCAGGTTGCCATGGTGGAGAGATCTACAGCTAACCGCATGAAGATGTATATGAAGAAAGAGCCTGTGGGAGTTCTGGGCAAGACTCATATCTCTTAGTCCATACTGCCTTAAGAAAATGTGTCTTCAACTGGCATACGGTCTAAGAGGAAGAGGAACTTGTAACGACCCCAGATTTTTATCTAATTTAAATTAATAATTTATTGAATTTTTGAATTAAAATTGTGAAATAAATTGATTTAAGTGATGCGAGTTTCCCCGACCGTAAATGAATTTTGTATAAATCATTTAAACTTTAAATATTGTATTTAAGTGGATATATATGTATTTGAGCATATATGGGAAAATTTGAAATAAAATATATTTAGATATGAACAAGACATAGCAATTAATGCCATATACCTCTAGCTTACAAAAGTATACCATAGCCTACAAGACTTAGAAAAAAAATATCTCAGTACAAACAAAACATCAATAAGTGCAAACATAATTAATGCAGCCAGGTTAAGCTTGTAAAAGCAAACAAAAGTACATTCTGAGATGTGCTGTGTAAAACATAAACAGAGCATTGTTAAGCAAAAAGATATTCAAGTGTGAAAAACAAAGTACAGGCAGCCGAAAGAAAAATATTCAAATGTCTATAAACAAGACATAGAGGACTTGAACAATTAAGGCAAGACATCTCTAGTACACCAAAGCAATGTTATCAGCTGAAGACAAGGAAGCATGCTTGCATTTAATGCTTTCACCTTAGTACACAGTATAATACTCATCAACGCAATGCAAGAATCACCAGCACATAACTCTCCTCTGTAAACTTCTCTTGTCTATATTTACTTCATCTCAGTTT
This sequence comes from Allium fistulosum, assembly GCA_030737815.1. Taxonomy (NCBI): domain Eukaryota; kingdom Viridiplantae; phylum Streptophyta; class Magnoliopsida; order Asparagales; family Amaryllidaceae; genus Allium; species Allium fistulosum. The sequence goes on along the minus strand of CM060904.1, from coordinate 1,181,027,809 downwards.
CTTCCATTCAAACAAAAGTAAATAAAACTGAAGTGATATCATCTACAAACTGAAACAAAACTTCAATTCAAAAACAACTCAATTCCAGAGATCAAAATCAAGGCTTTAGCTTGCAGATGTTCAAGCCTGTTTCAAGAAGATGTGTTCTGTTCTTCTTCCAAAAATACAAGTGAGCAACTCCTATTTTTAGAAGCTTACCCTGTTTTGATTTCTTGTTGCTTGTGAGTAAACCTCTAGCCCCTTGTTCTGTTCATCTCTAATTTCATGTGCCTGAAACCATGTTGTGAAATGTATTGTGTGAATGTGGATTTTCATTGCATGACTGTATATCTGAATGTATAGGTCTGGTACCTTGAAGATAGAGTTCTGTTTTGGTTACAGGCTTTCAAATCAAGTTCAAATTCTAATTTCACTTTGTATAATCAATATCAAGCTATGATCTTTGAAGAAGAAATTTTTTTTAGACTATAACATCAATGATAAAAATAGTTCCAGAATTTATATTAAGTAATTATTTTTGAGAATGACAGGATACGGTGATAACTTCTATAAGTCAGGAAAATTAATTATTCTAATTTCATGTTTTAAATCTAGAAACAAATTTGAACTTTGAAATAATGATTTCTAAAAGAAAAATCATGACTTTTAATTCAGTAACTTTTGAGAATTTCAAAGCTGAACGCAAAATGGGTTCTGGACAGTTTGGGACGATCAGAGTTAAATAGGCGATAGTGGTTGTTTCTGAGGGTGTTTGGGAGGTTGTTGAGCTCGGAAAAAATGATCAGAGATTTTTCTGACCATCGAGGCGGCGATACAGCGGGGTTTTAGGGCTTAAACCTAATTTTGTGGTAGGGTCGGAATTCGATTAAGTACGTCTTCGACATTGTATCAGATTGGACCAGGACAGTGGGAATCGAGGCATTGGACGTCGATGGAGCTTCTGGTTCGTTTACGTGATCTCCGATGATCGGAGATAAGGGGAACAAGGCATTTTGGGTGGTCAGTTTCGAACTGATGGGGTTCGTTTTCATTCAATTTGGATTCGTGAACCCTTGTGGGTTTTTGGGTGGTCGAAGTGGACAACGGGGTCAACGTCGATTTGCTGGTGGTAGCGAGGTTAGTCGGAGTTTGCCAGATAGGTGTGCACGATGCACACGTGCATCTGTGTGTCTGGGATTTGCTTTGGAGAAGAAGCAGGGGTCTCGGGGTTTGTCTCTAAGAAAATGAAAGGTTTACTCAGGAAATTCGCTAGTTTACTCGAAGTATATAGGCACAGGCTCGGGTTCTTTTGGTATTAAAGTTAGCAGGTTTATAAACAATAAAAAAATAATAATTTGAAGACTTAAAACAAAGTAAATGGTTTACTCAGGGAAATGTTAAACAAGTTTCGCGATTTAAACTTTAAAGGAAATTGTTCTAAAATTGTTTTGGGTTTATATGATTGTGTATTAAAGTTGATTATCTTATTTAATCCCAAATGGGTTTCAAAAAAAAAAGAAAAAAAGAAAATGATCTTTGTATTAACCAATTTCAAGCATTTGATAAGATTTAATAAATGAAATAAAGTGATCAATTAAGACAAGATTTATCTCTAATTAATTGAAGTCTTGATTTAATTAAGGATAATTAATTTAATGATAAAAATTGGGGGTTAATTAATTAATTGAAGACAATTTATTAAATGGGGAATTAAATAATTAGGGATAATTATTTAATAATTTATGGTTGATGAATTACAATTAAAGGTTAATTAATTATTGATGGTTAATTTATAAATGATCAAAGAATAATTAATCAAAATGTTTTGTAATTTATTAATATTAATGAACCAGGATTAGTAATTTTCGTAAGTAATTAAAACTGATTGGATTACTTAAACAATTAACTGATCTTACTTATAGATGTTTAATATTTTATTACATGCTATGTAATGGATTGATATATTGGTTCTGCGATGTGATGCTATGTTATGTTTTGTATTGAGCTGTTATATCTGTGATGAATATACTGTTATGTGAATATGAAACCCCTTGGCCCGTAAAACGGCACTTGAATTTCGATGCGACAGGGAGTCGAATTCCAGTTGGTTACCCGAAACCCACATCGAATTGTAATGATGAATCTTTGTGACTGATAAATTTATTTTATCTATGAATCTGTGAATGAAGATAAGCGTTATCCATTATACCGCTTATCGATATATCTGTGATGATTGATGTTGTGCACTATTGTGTGAAACCCCTGGACTACACCATACACACACAAATATGGATTTCACGTGGAAATCGGTTAAGTCACAGATAATTTAAATTTGATGTTTTTGAAATTGAAATTTTAATTTCAATTGATTTTGAAATTGGAAATTGGGGTTTAAAGTGAAAAGCTTTTGAAATGGGATTTCAAAGATAAAAGTTATTTCGAATAACTTAATCGAGTTTTGAAAATTTAAATAATTTGATTTAAATTTGAATTCAAGTTTGAAATTGAATTCTATGATTTGAAACTAGGGATTAAAGATGCTGTACAAGTTATATATAGGTTAAACCATTTTTGATTTGGGAATTTGAATTTAATTCAAGGGTTTTAACTCGTGTAAATATAACTGGATTTTTCCGAAACGAAAACTACTTGTTTTCAAATAGTAAAAGCTTTCACATAAGTAATGAACTTCCAATTTGTGTTGAACGGTTTCAAGTTTGAAATGGAATTGAAATGTTTTGAAAACTATGAAATGAGTCCTTGATTCAAAGACCGGATGAGTTAATCCAACTTGAAATAGAATTGTTTTGAAAGACTATGAATGAATCTTTGAAAACGAGTTTTGAAAGCTACAAGTTAAATCTTGACTTAAAGATTTAACGAGTTAATCCAAGTGAAATGGAAATTGTTTTGAAATCCATAAACGGATCTTTGTGAATGGGGTGAACTTTGTGAATTGAATCTTTTTGTTTAAAAGATTAAAAGTGTGGAAATTGTTTAAACCATTGAAGGTTTTTGAAATGAATCTTTTTGTTTAAAAGATTGGAAATGGTAAATTGTTATAACCATTCGAATGAAAAGTTTTGGGCTTTTAAGCTGTGATTTAACTGAGACCCCAGTATCCATATGATTTTTAATTGCGCTCGTTATTCGGTTTAGCCGGGAGAGGACCTCTGTGTCATATAACCCATTCCGAATAGTGATACGACGATATGGATAACATTTGAAGACCGGTGGTGAAGACCGGGTATTTGCGAGAGCGATAGGATGACTTGTCGATTTTCTCTGCATCATGGCTCCGGTATAGAGATTCCCTAAGTGATGGGAAGTCCGATCAAGATTGTGAATACCCGGATTTGCAAGGGCTTCTTCGGAAGTGCCTTCGGTTCTGTTCGAACCCGGAACAGACTTGTATGGATGTGTGTCTAACATTACACTTTGAGATGTAAAGCTGGTTTCTATCAAATACATTTCTGTTGGTGGCGGAGAATTTATTCTCTTAGCTTAACACCCTTCTCTGAGACGTATGAGCTTAGAGGTTATGTAGTTGATGGTTACTAGTGATACATTCCCAATTTGGTAATGTGGCATACGAAGTGCTGATGATCATTTGTTGATCAAAGCGTGGCTTTGTGAAAAAGCGTGGCTTTGTGAAAAAGCGTGGCTTTGTGAAAAAGCGTGGCTTTGTGAAAAAGCGTGGCTTTGTGAAAAAGCGTGGCTTTGTGAAAAAGCATGGCTTTGTGAAAAAGCGTGGCTTTGTGAAAAAGCGTGGCTTTGTGAAAAAGCGTGGCTTTGTGAAAAAGCGTGGCTTTGTGGACGAGACTTCGTCGAGCCTCACAACCCGGTAATGGTCAAAACAGGAATGTTGCGACAAAGGTTTTTAGGGGTAGCGCCCCTAGGGTATGTCATTTTCTTCTGGATAAAAGGTGATATCATGGTATGGAGCCCAGATATTTTACCTATGTTGATTATACTTTGTGGCTGTTGCTTTGCGATTGAGGATCCTCGGATAAAGGTCAGTGACGACCGGGGGATGACATGACTCGTGTGTTAGTTACCTAGTTACAACTGTACAGCGTGAGGTAGCGTCAGTGTGTTAGTTACCTAGTTACAGCTGTACAGCGTGAGGTAGCATCGGCCTTTTGTTTGCAGAGATCCGGTTAGGATCCGGGACGTCTTTCCAGAGGCGTTTCTATTTCGGTAAGGAAGTTCCTTTGCCTGATCATTTGTTGGAAATCCAAAGAAACAATACGAACCCTGTACGGTTTTTAGTTGTATAACCTGCCATGGAATGTGACGGTAACCTGTTATTGAACATGGTAGCTATAGTAGGCATACGATGAAATGTTGTATGCTGGCTAAGATTGATATTATACTTTCGAAATATTTTCATACTATGCACTAGTAATAATATCAAAGGAGTTTTGTTTGCGTAGTAAGCATGTTTGACTATCATAAGAAGAAATCTCCTCCAATTCTGCGATTGCATTGTGTGTGTGGTGGGAGGTCTTATGGTAGTTTCATTTTCGAAAAGCATTGCGGATTTCAATGTTAAAAAAACCTTTTGTGTTTGTTTAAAGATAAACTGATTTTGTTGCTCACACCAGTCCCATGACTGACCTGGAGTTTATTGTTCCCTTCCTAAACTCTGGGTGCCCACCATTTTCCACACGGGCAGTCTAGAGTTGGGTTTCTCAGATATTCAGGTTGAGTAGATTATCTGGAGCTGGTTCAGTTCTTGGAGTTCAGGACTGCACTTGCTTCTCCTTGTGGTTCGAGCTTGACGTTGGAGTTGTTGGAGTCATTCTCTTTTGTAGATCATTTGGAGTGATCTCTTCTGTTCTGTTATTTCCGCTGTATCATTATTTATCTCTGATATTGTTGTATCATATTGATATCATTGTTGTATATCATTCTGGATATTATATTCATTGGATTGTATATGATATCATTGTTTTCTTTCTTCCACTGTGTTGTTATACTTAATTGTGTTATAAGCTCCGGCGACTCGGATTTGAACGGTCGAATCTACGACATTCGAGTACGATGTAAAGTATGGATGTCGATTTTCGAACGCGAAAAATCCGTAGTCGTTACAGAACTGGTCACCAAGAGCGGTAAAGTAGAAGTTAGGAAGAAGTAGGCAAGTATTATGCTAGTATTTTGTTTGTTGCATTAGCTAGGTCGTTAAGTTCGTAGTTGTCAAATTGCCAGAATTTTTTATCGGTCGTAACAAAACTGTGGTATGAATAGTCATGGCCTTCCTTTTGGCTATTCAAGTGTGTGTGGTGTCCTCCATGCAGCAATGTTCTTTGCGCGCTTGAACTATACAAAGGGTTTCTCCATAACTTGTCTGGTTGCCCCCAGTCCAGTGGGTGCGGCTATGCCTCCTAATGATTAAAGCATGGGAAAGCCTCTATCTTTGGAGACTTATATATTAGGGATATGAGATTCTTGGTTCTCCCGTGTGCCGAATCTTGGCTAGATTTGAGTTGGCTTCTTTTTAATCATGAGGTCAATTCAGTTTTTGTTTAGTTTCTTTGAGCGACTTCCAAGCTATGGAATTCAATAATGTTTTCTTCTTTGGTCGTTCGAAGTGATTCTGTTGATTCTACGGAGTGACTAATGTGATTGTCGATTCATAGCCTCGGACCATGGTTTCGCTAACTTCGGGGAGTTCTATATCAGATGACTAGCAATATGATGGTTTGCCGTCATGATGCTTTAGTTCGTGAAGGACCTTCACATTCGCGAAGGGTTTTTTTGGTCGGATGTTCGGTGACTAGACGACCTTGGAGCGATGATTGATCAACTCCATAAGGAATTTTGGTTGGATGTTTGGCGATTAAATGGTATTGGAGTGATAATTCATCGACTCCAAGAGGAATTTTGGTCGGATGTCCAGTTACCATACGGCCTTGGAGCGATAATTCATCGACTGCATGAGGAATTTAGGTCCGATGTCAGGCAACCAGACGGCCTTGGGGCGATAATTCATTGACTCCAAGAGGAATTTCGGTCGGATGTCCGACGACCAAATGGCCTTGGAGCGATGATTCACCGACTCCAATAGGAATTCTGGTCAGATGTCCAATGACCAGGCGGCCTTGGAATGATGATTCATCAACTCCAAGAAGCGATTTGGGGCTCGGCTCATAGAAATACAATTTTATCAGTTCCTAGAGAATATGAGGTCAGATCTGTTTGCTCGATGATCCTTTGGATAAGCCTTCTTTATGCTACTGAAGCAAAGCCAGTTCTTAGAAGGAGGGATCAATATGACTCATCGATCTAACGGTTAGTAAGCTTGTGCTTTTCATTCATAGTTCAAGTCCATAGAAGTGTTTCCTTTTCCGTTCTACCTGCAATGCCCCTAGTGTCCAGCAAGGCTCATTTGGAAAGGAAAGTAGACGGGGACAGTTGAAAAGGCATCGCTTTAGGTCGTTGCCCCATTCCTTAGTAGCTAGCTAGCCATAGTGCGATTTGATAATCATCCTTTCGTCAGTTAGCCGAGGCGCTTCTCTGTTTGGTCTTAGCGGCCTTGTTTGAGCGAAAGGTCCCTGAGATCCTGTAGCTCCTTCACCATTTTATGTGTTCTTTGCCAAATTGTCGGGTTTGCCTTCGGCCAATTGCACTACCTCCAGTCTATAGAACCGTTTTGTCTTCCTATAGAATTCTTCTAGAGTAGTAGGTTGTTTCACTCTTTATTGATTCTTGAGGCCCTTGTAGTAGACTCCATCTGTTGCCCTTGCTTCATCCATATGTCAGTCATACGAATGATATATGCATGGTTGTCCAGAGTTTGAACGATTGGAAATGCCAATCGAATGGAAAAACAGTAAGGATGGGGTCACAGATAAGTGGTGATCCTAAATTTTTTCACACTGGGTGATATCTGTGTAGGATGATAAGGAAGGCCTCATTAGGCTTCATTCCAAATTTCAAGGCATTTGGAGTTTGTATGTTCGAGTTATGAGCAAAAGAAGATGGATCAACATTAACGGATTGGTGGAATTTTACTTGGAGTCAGACCTAAGGAAATTTGCCATTTGCTTGGAGCCAGTAGATGATTCCCTTAGAGTCACAACATTTGAGGTGTTGAGTTGGTAACTAAAGGTGCTTGGAGTCATTTGCCTGTTTAGGTAGAGAAATTCTTGGATTTACCCGAGTCGAATTTTAGGCTAGAATTTCCTGGGTTTTCTTGAGTCAAATGGGCGATTACCCGAGTTTGACTTCGGGTTAAGGCCCGCGTCTGCTTCAAGTCAAATTAGTGATTACCCGAGTTCGACTTCGAGTCAAGCCTGAAGTGAGTTTTTCATCGACCTTTTCGTCGATTTTTGACGATTTTTCAGCGTTGACCACTTGTGACTCGACGATGGGATTTCCATGATGGATTTGGAGGCTGGTAAGTTGATAGTGATCGCAATATACAATGGGAGCTTGTCTGATAATCAATCCCAGTTTATGTCATATCCTTCGTTTTCCTGCTTCTAGGTGTACCGTTGAAACTAGCCCATTACTTGGCACTATGCTACTGCATAGGTTTGGGTGTAGGAGTAATTCTAGTGAATAGGCGGATCCATTGTTTATAATTAATCTCTGTGTTCTCTACTACTTCATCAGCAGGTCGCGAGGAGGTAGCGATGGCCTTTTCCTTCCTAAGAGGCTTTGTGGTTAGTTTCCTTGTAGGCTTTTTCCAAGTCTGAATAGAGTAGGAAACTTTATAGATAGAAAGCTGGATCTTATCACACGGATAATAGAATCCAAAGTAAATGGTGAGTTGATCTCCGCAATGAGATATGATGGCTTTAGATGCAATCATTGTATGACATGAGTGTTAGTCCATGAGTTGATGGTTTTGATGACAACAACCTTAAAATAAGATTATAAAATATAAATACTAATAATATAGTTTAGATATATATGTATATGCAGGATTTAACCATGCAGGTACAAAGAATGAAGACTGTACAGTATAGAGATTCAAGATATCAAGATCGAAGACTCATGAGTATCAAGAATATCCAGATTATCAAGAGTTCAAGATTTCAAGATAAGTATTGAGTCTAGAATTATGTTAAAACTTCACAATAGCACTGAAATTTTCACTCCATTTTTCTTTTGGTATGGAACCCATTTCTACCTTTTTAGTGGCTTACAAACCCACGACAAGTAGCTTACAAACCTACGACAAGTAGCTTACAAACCCTCGAACATCCTAGTTTTGAACAAGTTCTCGAGTCCTGATATGATGAGATATTCTGCAGGAAGAAGCTTGCAAAACTACTTCAAAATGATTTTCAAAACTACTTCAGAATGATTTTCAAAACTACTTTTCAAAATGTTTTAGTCTTAAAATTATCTTTTCAAATGATTTTAAAAAGATGTTTTAGCCTTAAAATATTCTTTGTTTTTGTTTTTAATAAACTCTTGTTTTTAAACTTCGTTGGTTTTAAACTATCTTTTAATTATAATATATTTATACTTAGATTTAAATATAAAATTATAGTAAAATTTTATTATTCTCTATATTTATCTATGTATTTTATCTATTGTTGAGTATATTTATAAAGTTTAAATAGCTTTTAATATAAGATAAAGGTTATTTTCAAAGAAAATCAAATCATCAAAAAATGCTTTGGAATGTTGACATGCCCTAGTAGCCCATGTCGACATAGTGACAGTTAAATTCAAAAATTTGAATTTCAAAAGAAGTGTCTATTCGTTATAACCTTTCACGAATGGACATGGCTGTTGTTCTTCTATAAATAGGGGTTGGTTTCAATGAATTTTATATCAGATTTTCTGTTTTTTCACTTCTCTTCTTCTTCTTCTTCCACATTTTCTTATTCAAAATCGTATCATTACTCTGCCGAAATTAACATTGAATCTAACTAGATCATCTCTGGTTTGATTCTCTATCACTATCTCAACAAGATCAAAGTGCTATTCAGAGTTATAGGCTTCTTTGTAATCTATCTAGCGAGAAAAGGTGTGACTGTAGCCTTGGAAATCAATCAAGCGAGAAAAGGTGTGATTGTAGCCTTGGAAATCAATTGGGTGAACTTGTTGCCCTAGAAATCAAGTATCTCTACCTAGAGGATTGTGATTCTGGAGGGTGTACCTCGTAGCCTTGAAACCGAGGGTTGTAATTGTTGAATTGCTTTTGAAAGGAAATCTGTACTTAGTTGTGCGGGACTGGATGCAGGGTAACTCCAAACCAGTATAAAATCCGGTGTGTTCTTTCCTTTACTGCATTTACTTTATTTCTGCATCTGTGTTTGTTTCTGTGATTATATTTGTGTTTGAATATTACATACATTTGTGTTCAAATTAACATAAACTCAAAAAGATTTAGTAATTTCTTATAAACACTATTCACCCCCCCTCTAGTGTTATTTCTAGCCTTAAGATCCATATTCCACATTCCTCACATTTGGTATCAAAGCAAGGTTTTCAAAAGTTTCATAATCTTAATTTTGAAAAGTTTTCTAAATGGCTACCAACAATGGTACTGTTTCTAACACTAGTTCATTTGTAGAAGGTCAGTCTACTGCCAGACTGTAACGACCCCGAATTTTAATTTAATTTAAATTGATAATTTATTGAATTTTTGAATTAAATTTGTTTAATTAATTAATAAAGTAATGTGAGTTTCCCCGAATTAAACTAAATTTGGTATAAATCATTTCGTAACTTTAAAATATTGTATATATGTGGATATATATGTGTATGGATATATATATGAGTAAATCTAGAATTATAAATATAAGTATATATATTTAACTTGAATTTAAATTGTAAACAAATGGGTTAATAATAAATGATAATAATAAAGATTAGAATTGATGGTTAATAATAATTTGAATTTATAAATTAAATATAAGACAATAAATATTAAATTAAAATAAATAATTGAGTTATAAATATAGATCAATAAATAAAGGATAAGTTATAAAATACAAAGTAAATACATTAAGTAAGATCTAACAATAAATTAAAATAGAAGTTCATTTACATTTATAAAGTAATAAAAACAAGTAGGTAAGAAACAAAGAAGAAATACAAACAATACAAATAGAATAGACTACAAAATAATAAAGGAGAAATAAAATAAAGTAATATAGTACATGGCAATTTAATGCCATCATCTCTAGTACAAGCAAAGGAATCACCTCGGCCTCCATAAGAAAAAAAAATAAATATGAAACCAAAGTAAACAAATAGGTATAGGCTGGCAAAGGAAGGTTTTATCTCATCACACGTACAGCTGAATGAAGTAAATAAACATATAATTGTACAAGTTAATTAATGCCATGTCCTATAGCATACTACACTATATCTCATCAGCCTCCAAAATGAGAAAAAAATCTCTGCGTATGTTTGTACTGGAAGAAAATATCACTTGTACAAACTACATTATCACCTGTACAAAGTTTACACCCAGTAACTTCATATCAATCTTCCATCTCAGTTTCGTTTGTTCAAAGCTGAGGAAAATCTGTAATAATCACCTGTAAACTTCATTTTTATATATCAGCCTCCTCATCTCATTTCGTCCACTCCAAACTAAATAAAATTGAAGTAAGTATTATCAAACTTAAACAAACATTTCAACATTTCAACTCAACAACAACTCAACTAGATTCAACAAAGCAAGACAAGGTTTCTGGAATCAAAACAACAAAAGCATACAAATTTTCAAATCAAGATTCAAATCAAGGAAACTCTGTTCATTTCTGGAAGTCAGGTGAGCAAACCTTATTTTTAAAACCTGATCTTCATAATTTTTATGCCTGTGTTGATGATGATGTGTTTGTACAAAAGAAAATGTGGTGTATATATATATATATATATATATATAAAAAAAGAGATAAGTATGTATGATTGTATACAGGTGGGTAAATACCTCTGTTCAATTTACAGGCTCTAAATAATTTCAAAAATCAATTCCTCTTCTACCAATCCCTTTTAGGATTTCTTATCTAAATGAAAATGGGTTGTAAACCCATAACATCAATTTTAAAAATGGTTTCGAAAATTTATATTGAGTAATCATTTCAAAAATGTAGAACTTACAGTGATAATTCGAAATAGGTCGGAAAATTATCATTCTTATTTCAGATTTTGATCATTGAAACAAATTCATGTTGGATAATCATGAATTTTGATAATAAATTTATGATTTTTAAGTTCGTAAGAATGGAGGAATTTTGAGTTGATAAATATTTGCGATTTCGTCAATTGCCGATGATCGGCGTGGCAATCTTGACTCGAGTTGGGCCTGGAGGTAGGGTGAAGAGCGGGGATTCGTGGAAAAATGGTGAAGGAATTTTTAGACCAACGTGGTGGTTAGGGGACGGCGAACTAGGGTTTAAAGACCAATTTTGGTCGACACTGTTATCGAGACAATTTCGTCATCGTGGTCGCACCGGAGTCGACCGGTCGTAGGGGAAAGAAGCAAGGGTTTATGGCGAAGCTTTGGCCAGAGATTCATGACCTCTGGTGGTCGGAGTCGTCGGTTAGAGGTGGTTTTGTGGGTGTCAGTTTCGTTCAAGTGGGTTCCTTTGAACTCGATATCGTTTTCGTGGTTGATCGATGAAACTGGGTGGTCGAAGTGGTAGAGGAGGTCACTGGTGACTGGGTGCTGCAATCGGCGATGGTTGGAGCATCACCGTTCGTATGTGCACGTGCACATCTATCTTCACGTATCTGTAGTTTTGAGATGGTTGGGGAAGAAAGGTGGAATCTCGGGTTCGAGCACGTGAAAACGTGGTTTCGACTCGAAGCAGCAGAGGAAGGCGAGAAACTCGAAGTGATGTTCGGGATTTTGTTGATATGGCTCGGGTTTTTGAAACAAGGGCAGGTTTCAAAAAGATAGAAATGTCCAGTTTTAAAATTTTTAAATTTAACCAAGTTTAAATGTTTTCCTGATCAATGTTTTTCAATAAAACTTGTTCTATTTAAGTTAGAAACTTAGTTAAAGGTTTAAAGTGATTAAATGATTTAATTACTTAAAAGGATTTAATTTATGTGATTCATTAATTAATGTGATTAATTTAAAGACTTATTGTGTGATTAAAGGTGAATTAATTTATGATTAAAAGTTAATTATTTTGTAATTACTTAATGTAATTAAGGGATAACTAATTATGTAATTAACTTGAAGGTTAATTAAATTAATGTGATTAGTTAAGGAATAATTAATTAATTAAAGGTAATTAATTAAGATGGATAATTAAAATTGATTAATTAAATGATTAAAGTATAATTGCTCAATGTAATCAATTTGTGATTAGAGATAATCATGTAAGTAATTAATTATGGGTTAATTTATTAATTAAAGATAATTAATTAAATGGTGAATTAAATAATAAAAGGATTAATTATTTAATAATTAAAGCTGATGAATAATAATTAAAGGTTAATTAATTTATTATTAATGGTAAATCGATAAATAATTTGTAATTTATAAATGTTAATTAACCAGGATTAGTAATTCATAAGAAGTTAATCTGAATTGAATTAATCAATTAATTGATCTTACTTATGGATATTTGGATTCTATTGGATGATTTGATTGTTTGATATCCCTGATATATGATGCTTTGTGATACATCCTGATTTGTGTTGTGATCTGTAATTATTTATCTGAGATGAATGCAATTTATTATCTGTAATTTATATATCTGTGATCTATGAATGAAAAATAAGCGTTATAGTTATACCGCTTATCAACTATATTTTTGTATTTTGATCTGTGATGATTCATTGTGTTAAACCCCTAGACTACACCATACACACATAAATATGGATTTCACGTGGAAATCGGTTAAGTCACAGATGATTTAAATTTTAATGTTTTTGAAATTGAAACTTTGATTTCAATTGATTTTGGAAATGAATTTGGGTTGAATGTTAAAGCTTTTGAAAAGGAAGTTTTTAAGATAAAAGTTATTTCGAATAACTTGGTAAAGTTTCCAATTTAAATAATTTAATTTGAATTTGAATTCAATATTTGGAATTGAATTCAATGATTGGAAATTTTGATTAAAGATGATATAAAATGTGTTTATATGAAGTTAAACCATTTTAAAAGTATAATTTTGAGAATTTGAATTTAACCCAAGAACTTTAACTCGTATAAATGAATCAGATTTCCAAAATGAAAACTGTTTGTTTTCAAATGATAAAAGCTTTCAGATAAGAAATGAAATTCTAGTTTAATTAAAGGAATTTCAAGATTGAATTGAAAAAAAAGGTTTTCCAAGTTATGAATGAATTCTTTTTGAAAGCTATGAATTGAATCTGTTTATTTTAACAGATTTAAAATGGTGATTTGTTTAAACCATTCGAAATGAAATTGTTTTGAAAGCTATAAGTTAAATCTTTGATTTAAAGATTTAAAGATTTAACGAGTTAATCAAATTAAAATGGAAATTGATTTGGAAAATCTGTGAATGAATCTTTTGTTTAAAAGATTAAAGCGTGGAAATTGTTTAAACCGTTGAAGGTTGTTAAAATGAATCTTTTTGTTTTAAAAGATTAAAATGGTAATTTGTTAAACCATTTAAAAAGAAAGTTTGGGTTAAGTTGTGACTTAACTGAAATTCCATTATCCATACGTTTTTAAATATTGCGCTCACTATTCGGTTTAGCCGGGAGAGGACCTTTGTGTCATATAACCCATTCCGAATAGTGATCCGTCGTATATGGATAGTATTTGAAGACCGGGGTTGAAGACCGGGTATTTGCGAAAACGATAGGATAACCTATCGATTGTCTCTGCACTGAGTTGCTCCGGTAAAGAGATTTCCTAAGTGATGGGAAGTCCGATCGGGATTGTGATTACCCGGATTGCAAGGGCTTCTTCGAAAGTGCGTTCGGTTCTATTCGAACCCGGAACAGACTTGTATGGTTACATGTCTGACATTACACTTTGAGATATAAAGCAGATTTCTTTCAAATACATTTCTGTTGGTGGCGGAGAATTTATTCTCTTAGCTTAACACCCTTCTATGAGACGTACAAGCTCAGAGGTTATGTAGTTGAAAGTTATCAGCGATATATTCCCAATTTGGTAATGTGGCATGCTGAGTGTTGCTGTGTGATGATCATCGTTTGATCATTTGTGATATGATCATTTGTTTGATCATTTATCTTTGTGATAATTTCTTTGATCATCTGTTGACCCAAAGCATGGCTTTGTGAAAAAGCGTAGCTTTGTGGACGAGACTTCGTCAGGGCCTCACAACCCGGAAATGGTCGAAACAGGAATGTTGCGGCAAGGTTATGAGGGTCGCGCCCTTTAGGGTATGTCATTTCCTTCTGGAAAGGGGTGGTGTCATGGTATGGTGCCCAGATACTTACTCATGTGGACACACTTTATTTATTATGTGTGATCTTGTTACCGAGCGCTCGAATAAAGGTCCCAAAGGACCGGGGGTGGCATATTCGTGAGTTACCTAGTTACAGGGGTAACCCAGCCTTGTGTTGGCAGAGAGCAGTTGTCTCTCGGAACGTCCAGCCAGAGGCGATCCCATTCAGCGGTAGGAAAGGAAGTTCCTTAGCCTGACCATTTGTTGGAAATCCATCTTCCAATACGAACCCTGTACGGTTTTAGTTGTAGAACCTGCCATTTACTTATGGTGGCGCCCCACTGTTTAGATGGTAGCTATAGTAGGCATAGTTCGAAATGTCTATGTTGGCTAAGATTAATATTATACTTTCGAAATGTTTTCTTCACTATGCACTAGTAGTAATATTCAATGATTTGTTTTGCGTAGAAAGCATCTTTGACTATCATAAGGAGAAATCTCCTTCGATTCTGTGTTTGCATTGTGTGTGTGTGCGAGAGGCCTTATGGTAGTTTCATTTTCCAAAAGCATTGCGGACTTCAATGTTTTAAATTCTTTTGTTGATTGTTTAAAGATAGACAAACTGTTTTTGTTGCTCACACCAGTCCCATGACTGATCCAGAGTTTATTGTTCCCTTCCTAAACTCTGGGTGCCAACTATTTTCCACACGGGCAGTCTAGAGTTGGGGTTTTCAGATATTCAGGTTGAGTAGATTATCTAGAGCTAGTCAGTCCTTGGAACGACTAACCTTGTTTTCCGCTAGATATGGATTGGAGCATTCTATTGGAGATATTCTATCCACTGCTGGTGTTATCTATTTCTTTCCGCTGCTATTTCTTGTATCATATCTCTGATGTATATTGATATCTGTTGTATCATTCTGTTGTATCATATTGTATCAGATTTTTGTATCTGTCATTGTGTCAATGTTATATATATGATATCATTGATATATTCTTTTTATTACGCCGTGTTGTAATACTTAATGGTGTTATAAGCTCCGGCGAATCGGATTTGAACGGTCGAACCTGCGGCATTCTAGTACAATAAGAAATACGGATGTCGATTTTCGAACACGAAAAATCCGTGACATTGCACAGACCACCACTTTTTAATGGCAGTAACTATGCATATTGGGCATGTAGGATGAAAATATATTTACAATCTGTAAGATTAGATACTTGGAATATCACAGAAACTGAATATTCTGAACCCACAACTAATTTTGCACAGTGGACTACTGACCAAAAGACTGTTGTACAAAATAATTCTAAAGCAATGAATATATTGTTTTGTTCACTTGATAGGAATGAATTTAATAGAGTGTCAGTTTGTAAGTCTGCATATGAAATCTGGAAAACTTTGCAAGTGACTCACGAAGGAACAAGCATACATCAATTATGTATAGTCGATTTCAAGATATTGTGCATTCTTTAATATCCTTGGGAAAGGAATTTTCGGAAGAAGATCAAGTCAGAATTTTTTTAAATTCTCTCACTCCAGAATGGGATCAAAAGACACTTGCAATTGAAGAGGCAAATGACATCAATACCTTAAAGATAGAAGAATTGATTGGAAATCTAATGTCGTTTGAAGTCCAAATGATCGAGAGAAGAGAAAGCAAAGCATCTGAAAAGAAATCAATGGCATTCAATGCATTATCCGACGGATCAGACTCAAACAGTGATAATGATGAAGAGATAGCATTTATGACCAGGAATTTTCGGAAATTCCTAAAATACAGAAAGATGAATAATCTCAAGAGAAACAATTATAAGAATTCTGGAAACCAGAATGCAGTGCCAAACAATGTCAAATGTTTCAACTGTGATGAACCAAGCCATATCAAAAGAGAATGTCTGTATCCAGAAAGGCAGAATCCTACTATAAACAATAAATCAGTAAAGAAACGGAAGTGTGCATTTACTACGACTCTAGATGACTCAGACTCGTCCTCAAGCGATGATGATCAGAAGACAGATAACTCAAATTTGTGTTTCACGGAAGTTAACGACTTCAACAAAATTCAAGGAAACGGACTCAGAAAAAGGTACACATTTACAATACAATTGATTGAAATTACATGCTTAGAATTAGATGATTGATTGCTTGATTGATCGATTTTGAATTGGTGTGTTGATTGAATTTTAAATTTATTTTTTATTTTATCATTATTATTATTTTATTATTATCTTACTTTTATTATTATTTTAATAATATAATAATATTTTCTAGAATATACTATAATAATATTCCAGATATATATATATATAGACATTAAAATAATAAGTATATATATTAGAATACTTAGGAAAAATAAATCATAGAAATTCATAGGCATATGTCGACATGGTCCCTACCCTAATGTCGACATAGATACCATAATTTGAAATTCAAAATTTGAATTCAAATGGTTGAATTTTGTAACAACCCTGAGATTGCAATTACCGAATAATGAATTAAAATTATGATTTTAAGTTGAAAAGGGAGCTAAACAAAAAAAAATTTAGGAATTTAAATTTGCAATTGGTTTGCAAATTAAAGTATTTTGTGTTTAAAATGGGGAAATTAATATTTTTGGAATTTAACATTTAAAAGGGGAATTTTTAAATGTGATAATGGGTTTAATTGGCTAATGAGACAATTATATGGTTTTGATTAAAACTAGGTTGCTACTTAGGATTTTTGTGCACATGATAACCTTAGAAAATAAACTAAGTCCTAATGGGTTTTAAAACCTCTTACCATGACCCATTAGCCTACCCACTTCTATATAATATCTTAAACCCATTTCATAACCCTAACCCTCCTCCTCTTCATAATTCCTAAACCTAAATCTAAGCATAACTAATGACCTCCCTTTAGAAGATCCATCTCCTTCTCTTCATAATTAAATTAGTTTAATCTTAGAAAAAAAAAGAGGTAATGCAATCTCTCTCTTATTCTCTAATCCTCCTTAATCCTTATTTCATCTCTTCCATCTTGTGTAATCATTGTTTTGTTTTTTGTTGTTGTTGATTTTGGGTCCTTGAAGCCTCTTGATCTTTGCTTTTGGGTGGAGGAGTTTGGCTTGCTCTATATTGTGCACACAAACTATTTGATCCTTTGCTTCATTAAGGTAATTACTATCTATTAGTGATTATTGCTAGTTATATCTATTAGTGATTATTGCTAGTTAATTTTGGTGAAAATTTGATGCCAAAACTTGAAAAAAACACCCCAAATCACCAAATATCATAAAAAACTGCTGGTTGGAATGTTTCAGCCTGAAAACGGACTGAAATAGTGATCTGGGTGCACCAGGGCAGGCCTGGGCTGCACCCAGGCTGATGCACACCCCAGCCCACCTGGGCTGGGGCAGAACCACACCCCAGCCCGCTTGGGCTGGGGCAGAAACCTCCTAGCCCAGCCTAGGCGGGCTGGGCCGAACCCCCCTCCCCCCCAGCCCAGGCGGCTGGGGGCAGAACCCGACCCCAGTCCGCCTGGGCTGGGGCGCCCCTGCCCAGGCGGGCTGGGGCAGGAATCGGACCCCAGCCCGCCTGGGCTGGGGACGATCCGGACCCCAGCCCACATGGGCTGGGGCTTCCCCAGCCCAGGCGCGCTGGGGACCCTAAGACCCCAGCCCACGTGGGTTGGGGCCTTCCCCTGCCCAGGCGGGCTGGGGACCCGAAGGACCCCAGCCCGTGTGGGCTGGGGCCTTCCCTAGCCCAGGCGGGCTGGGGACCCGAAGGACCCCAGCCCGCGTGGGCTGGGGCCTCCCCAGCCCAGGCGGGCTGGGGCTTCCCCAGCCCATGCGGGCTGGGGACTAGATGCACTCCAGCCCTCGTGGGCTGGGGCCTGGATGGACCCCAGCCCAGGCGGGCTGGGCTGGGCTTGAATCGAAAATATATATATATATATATATATATATATATATCCTGTTCTCAGATTTTTTTACCTCCACTTCGCGATGCCGCCACGATCGCATCCGAAGTCGGAATTCGACGTTTTTGGTCTCGTTGGAAAGGTGGAGTTTCGAAATCCATCTACGGAAAGTTTGGGCAACATCGGAGTTCGTTTGGTACTTCGAATTTCGTGTCAAAGTTGAACTCTGGTCGCTGTTGGTAAACAGTATGAATCTTTTTCTGGGTCCAACTTTGAGATGTCGCTGCCACTTCGTCTCAACTCGGAATCCAGAAATTCTTTTTTCATCTTAAAGTAGGGATGTTGGACTACATGCCTGCAAATTTTCATGACATTTGGACACGGTTTGATGGTCTAAATAAATTGCCGAACTTGGGTTCGCAGCTGTTTTTGAATGTTTACAAACACTTAGAATATTTTTCAGTGATTTTCTAGTTTTATTGATTTCTTTGAGATTTGTCTCTAGATTTCGTACATGGGTTTTATGAATCATTTTCAAAAGATTTTTCACTCCTAAATGGCTTTCGAAATTATTATATATAATATTATTTTTAATTATTAAATTAATTACTCCATAATAGGAGAGTTTTCGAAAGCCATTTTAAAGTGATTTCAAAATCAATTATAAATCCGTTTCGCACCATTATTTTCTATAATAAAAATCTCACACTCACTTTTTAGCACGTCGAACGAAGTGGAAAGGTGCTTAAACGGTTAGGAAATCTCCGTCTTATGGAACCGTGTGTATTTTCTTTCTGGTTAATCCCCGACCTATTCAATTGATCGTTTTGACCGTTGGGTCTAGTTTACCGATGATACGAGGTGGAATTTTTATTGTTTGGAGTGTGAGCTTGCTATTGGTTAGTAAACCATTTAGTGCAAACATAGGGTATGGGACTCATTGTTAACACTTTACGGGTTCCTCTCCAAGAAGTTAGTGACACATTAGCCTCTGGGCGGCCAGTACTGGACCTCTGGGTCACCACGCCTCTAGGCAACTGTCTCTGGACACCTGCTCTATGGAGCAGTTTATTTTTCGGCATGCGCCTCTGGGCCTTTATCCTTCTGGGAAGGATCTCGCCGTCTCGCGCGTTCCGCATCTGTGCGAGTGATCGATCACAACTCTACAGTACTTGGCAACAACGACTCTGGTCGGTGCACGTGCAATATTGGTATTATTTGATGATTTTTATATCCATTTGAGTACCGCCATTCGGTGTTGGTTCTATGGAACCATACGATGTAAGTGCGATTGCCTTATGGATTCACAGTGTCTCTGGACATTGCTTTTCAGTGTTGGATTTCATTGACTTTTCAGTATATCCCATTGCTCTTTGGAGCATCGATCTTTGCTTGGGCATTGATTACAGACTCTGGTCACTTTTGGGATTATTGCCTATGGGCATCTTTTTATAGCTTTGGCTACGCCGATGATATGAGGCGATTTTTATTTATTCTACAATTTGGTGTTGATTTCTCTTTGGAGATTTTTATTGTTTATTGATGATTAGGGATCGTCATTATATTCATGTGGTTCATAATATACTTCTCCTTGGATAAGTACTGTTTTATTTATGTACCGCATTATTATATATCTTAGTTATTACTGATTGTTTAGCTAGCCTGACCCGAGTGTTTTTCGCTCGGGTCAGACCGAGTTGTTTCAGGTTAGGTCTCTGGACTTAGCTGCTCTGTGCTTCCGCTTTGGACTTATCTGCTATGCTTTTGAGATAGCTTATCTTAGTGTCCGCTTATGTTATTATTCAGACTTTGATATGTACATATTTTTGACTCACATGTGTGAGCAGTGGCTTTGTACCCACTTATGATATTTGGATCTGTATTGACGATGTATTGTTCTGGGATTTTATATCTGTTATGTGATTCTGTTCTGTGATGTTTTATCATTTATTATTATGCTTTGTCCTGATAGATCTTTAGCCATTTGTAATTTCGTTATAAGTATTTACCGAATATGTCGAACCACTTGAAAAAATATATAGATACCATCCTTTCGACGTATTCAGTAGATAGTTATAGCTTGATTACAAATGGTCGCTTCCACTATACTCTATTCTCCGCTTTAACAGACAGTATTACTCCCGTAATACTCTTTGTTACAGTGGGTCTCAGAGTGGGGCGTTACAGTTTGGTATCAGAGCGAGGTTTCAGGAATAAGCATAATAAACACAGAACAGATACACTTAGTACAATACATTTTAATTGGATCCGAATTAAATCAAATCCCTTCCTTATGTTTATTGATAGATAAGTTAGGAATATGTTTAGGAATCCGTTATATTCCGTAATATTCCTTAATTAATTATCTATCATTGAATCATGTCTAACTCTAATTCCTGTTTGACTTTCAGTATGTCTGGAAGGGGAAGAGGGAGACCCACACGTCAGACCAGTGCTGCTGGGCAGTCCAGCAACACTCATCCAGAGGTCGTGTTCATGACCACCGACCAGATCATGGAGCTGGTTCGGAATTCCCAGTCTCATTCTCAGTCTCCAGCCCCAGTTGCTGATGCTCCGCGCAAGTCTTCTTTTGCGCGTCTCTGTAGAGATTTTACCCATCTTGGAGGGAAGCCGTTCAGTGGCTCCGAGAATGTCTTAGAGGTCCAGGCTTGGATTCGGATATGCGAGCGCATTTTCACTCGTATGGATATCCCGGATCATGACCGTGTTCTTATTGCTTCTAGTCAGCTTCAGAGTCGTGCCCTGGATTGGTACGAACTCCTTATTACCGAGATCGATGAGACCTTGCTTATTTGGGCTCAGTTTCGTGAGAGATTTGAGCTCAAATTCATCCCAGAGTCAGAGAAGAACTCCCTTGCTCGCCGCTTTCTTGATCTCAAGCAGGGGAAGTCCTCCGTATCCGATTATGTCTCTTCCTTCAAGGCCCTATCCAAGTACGGCGTTGAGTTTATTGCTACTCCTTATAAGAGGAACCTCAAATTTGTTGAGGGCTTGAAGAAATATCTGAAGAGGCAGCTTATGCTACAGCTTGAGCTCTCATTCGAGAAGCTAGTCGATGCAGCTCTACATCTTGAGTCAGTCGAGATGGAGCATAGTGATGGTGGTGGTGGGGGTTTCACAAACCCCACCAAGAAGAGGTTTCCTCCTGGCAAGTCTGGCTCTTCTTTTCAGCACAAGAAGAAGAAAGCGATCAGCTCTAGTTCTCAGCCTCAGACTCAGTCCCAGACTCCTGCTCAGCCTAGTGGGATCCGTCCTCCGAAGAAATGCTTCAACTGCGGTTCTCCATATCACTTTATTCGAGAGTGTCCCAAACCTCTCTATTGCACCTTCTTTAAGAAGGAGGGACACAGGATCACCGCTTGTCCTATTGCTCCAGCTAGTGCCAAGCCTGGCAGGCTTAATGCTGCCAAGGCTCCTACCACTTCTGCTCAGCCTAAAGGTACACATCCTTCCGTTCTTGAAGGCTCTATTTTATTTCATGGTAGATCTTGTAGAGTTCTCTTTGATACGGGTGCCTCTCACTCATTCGTATCAAAGGAACTAGTTGATACTTTGTCTTTGGATGTTACTTGTATGGTTTCCTCACTAAGGATTGTGAATCCCATTGGTGGATCCACGACCCTTAGCTTGCTTTGTGAGAATATAGATATTGATCTTTGTGGCTTTTCTTTCCGTGCAAATCTCCACGTTATGGAGTATTTGGGCTTTGATATGATTCTTGGCATGGATTGGCTCGTTCAGCATGACGCAAAAATTATTTGTTCGGAGCGGATATTATTCATTCATCACCCTGACTCGTCCTCTCCGTTAGCTATTGTTCTTCAAGATGTTGGGCTTTCTGATGTTACTTTATTCTCTCTTGATTCACGAGATGATGAGGTAGACATATCTCGTATTCCAGTTGTTTGGGATTTCCCCGATATCTTCGAGCCAATATCTAGTTTACCACCGAAGCGAGCTATTGAGTTCCGCATCGATCTCATTCCAGGCTCCCACCCAGTTGGGCGTCCTCACACGAGGATGTCTACTAAGGAGAATGAGGAACTCAGGAAGCAGTTAGTTGAGCTTGAAGCGAAGCAGTTCATTCGGTCCAGTTCTTCGCCATGGGGTGCTGCAGTGGTCTTCGTTAAGAAGCCCGATGGCTCTCTTAGTCTTTGCATTGACTATCGCAAGCTTAATGAGTTGACCCTCAGAAATCGTTATCCATTGCCACAGATAGACGATATGTTTGATCAGTTGAGCGGTGCGAAGGTCTTCTCTCAGCTCGACCTTGCCACCGGATTTCATCAGCTACGAGTCGCCGAAGACATCATTCCTCTTACAGCTTTTCGCACTCGTTATGGTTCTTTTGAGTGGTTGGTCATGCCGTTCGGCTTGACGAACGCTCCGGCTTTGTTTGTCGATCTTATGAATCGAGTATTCCGGGAATACATCGATAGATTCGTTATGGTTTTCATCGACGATATTCTTATTTATTCTAGATCCGAGGCAGAGCATGCTCATCATTTGCGGATCGTCTTGGATACTCTTCATCAGCATCAGCTTAAGGCCAAGCTCTCCAAGTGCCATTTTTGGGAGAGCAAGGTCAAGTTCTTGGGCCATATTGTATCATCTGAGGGTATTTCCGTCGATCCTGCCAAGATCGAAGCTATTCAGAATTGGAATTAGCCCGAGAACGTTCATGATATTCGCAGCTTCCTTGGGCTAGCGGGTTATTACCGTCGGTTTATCAAGGATTTCTCTCGAGTTGCACTTCCCCTCACAACTCTGACTCGTAAGGGGGTTCGCTTTATTTGGTCTGATAAGTGTGAAGCTTCTTTCCAGCGATTTAAGGAACTTCTCACTCATGCTCCTATCCTGGTGGTTCCTGAGAGTAACCAAGATCTTGTTGTTTACACCGACGCTTGTGGTAGCGGCCTCGGTGCTGTTCTTATGCAGAAGGATCGGGTGGTTGCTTACGCTTCTAGGCAGCTACGTCCGAATGAGGTTCGCTATCCTACTCATGATCTTGAGTTAGCTGCTATCGTCTTTGCCTTGAAGACGTGGCGTCATTATCTATTGGGTGAATGTTTCATTCTCTATACCGATCACAAGTCGCTGAAGTATCTTTTCAGCCAGAGAGATCTCAATATGAGGCAGCAGCGATGGCTTGAGTTTCTCGCCTCATATGACTTAGATATTTAGTATACCCCTGGCAAGGGTAATCGTGTGGCTGATGCACTCAGTCGCAAACACTCGGCAGTAGTTTCTATGATGATAACCGAGTGGGATATTCTTGAGACTCTTTCTATGTGTGATATTCGAAATCGAGCTCCGTCTTCTAATCCTCAGATCTTGCTATTCAGCTTGAAAGCTCGACCTATTCTATTGGATCGCATTGCCCATGCTCAGCGGCAGGATCCAGACTTGCAGCGATATATTCATCTCCTTGAGACGTGATCCAGTGATGAGACATTGTCGGATTATTCTATTGATTCTCATCGGTGTCTTCGCAGGAAGAACCATATTTTGGTACTATCTGATTTATCACTTAGGCGTGACATTCTAGACGAGTGTCATCGCACTAAGTACACTATTCATCCCGGGTCGAGTAAGATGTATGCCGACATGTGTCGTCTATTTTAGTTGGGAGGATCACTTACCGCTTGTAGAGTTCTCCTACAACAACAGCTTTCAGCCTAGTATCGGCATGGCACCTTTCGAGGCTCTCTACGGAAGGCCATGTCGCTCTCCTGCTTGTTGGTTGGAATCTGGCGAGAAGCTCCTTCGTGGTCCAGATTCAGTTCGGGAATCTTCTGAGAAGATTATTCTTATCCGTCAGAGAATGAAAGAGGCACAGGACCGCCAGAAATCCTACGCGGACAACCGTAGGAAGCCTCTTGAGTTCTCCATTGATGATCATGTCTTTATTCGGATATCTCCCATGAAGGGAGTTGTGCGTTTCAGCTCTACAGGGAAGTTGGCTCCTCGCTATGTCGGACCATTTCCTATTACGGAACGCATCGGCCCCATTGCTTATCGTGTGGCTCTACCTGCTCATTTCTTTGGAATACATGATGTGTTCCATTTTTCTCAGCTTCGCAAGTGTGTGCGCGACCTTGATTCTATTATCGAGCCTCATATCGTGCCCGATTTGGAGATCTCACCCAATCTATCTATAGAGCAGCAACCTCTTCGTGTGCTTGATTCGGAGATCAGACGTCTTCGAAACAAAGAGGTTCCGCTTGTGAAGATTCAATGGTCGTCTAATCCTAAGGACTGCACTTGGGAGACCAGAGAATTTATCGAGCGTACTTATCCTGGTTTTCTTACATCTTCCGACACGGGTGAGCATCTATATTTTATCCTCTGTATTCCTTTGTGGATTAGATGTTATAGACGACTTCTATATTTAAGGAAATTGCGGGGACGCAATTTTCTTAAGGGAGGGAGTCTGTAACAACCCTGAGATTGCAATTACCGAATAATGAATTAAAATTATGATTTTAAGTTGAAAAGGGAGCTAAACAAAAAAAAAATTAGGAATTTAAATTTGCAATTGGTTTGCAAATTAAAGTATTTTGTGTTTAAAATGGGGAAATTAATATTTTTGGAATTTAACATTTGAAAGGGGAATTTTTAAATGTGATAATGGGTTTAATTGGCTAATGAGACAATTATATGGTTTTGATTAAAACTAGGTTGCTACTTAGGATTTTTGTGCACATGATAATCTTAGAAAATAAACTTAGTCCTAATGGGTTTTAAAACCTCTTACCATGACCCATTAGCCTACCCACTTCTATATAATATCTTAAACCCATTTCATAACCCTAACCCTCCTCCTCTTCATAATTCCTAAACCTAAATCTAAGCATAACTAATGACCTCCCTTTAGAAGATCCATCTCCTTCTCTTCATAATTAAATTAGTTTAATCTTAGAAAAAAAAGAGGTAATGCAATCTCTCTCTTATTCTCTAATCCTCCTTAATCCTTATTTCATCTCTTCCATCTTGTGTAATCATTGTTTTGTTTTTTATTGTTGTTGATTTTGGGTCCTTGAAGCCTCTTGATCTTTGCTTTTGGGTGGAGGAGTTTGGCTTGCTCTATATTGTGCACACAAACTATTTGATCCTTTGCTTCATTAAGGTAATTATTATCTATTAGTGATTATTGCTAGTTATATCTATTAGTGATTATTGCTAGTTAATTTTGGTAAAAATTTGATGCCAAAACTTGAAAAAAACACCCCAAATCACCAAAAATAAAAAAAAACTGCTGGCTAGAATGCTTCAGCCTGAAAACAGGCTGAAACAGTGATCTGGGTGCACCAGGGCAGGCCTGGGCTGCACCCAGGCTGATGCACACCCCAGCCCACCTGGGCTGGGGAAGTACCACACCCCAGCCCGCTTGGGCTGGGGCAGAAACCTCCCAGCCCAGCCCAGGCGGGCTGGGCCGAACCCCCCCCAGCCTAGGCGGCTGGGGGCAGAACCGACCCCAGTCCGCCTGTGCTGGGGCGCCCCTGCCCAGGCGGGCTGGGGCAGGAATCCGACCCTAGCCCAAGCGAGCTGGGGCCAATCAGGACCCCAGCCCAGGCGGGCTGGGGACCCGAAGGACCCCAGCCCGCGTGGGCTGGGGCCTCCCCAGCCCAGGCGGGCTGGGGCTTCCCCAGCCCATGCGGGCTGGGGACTAGATGCACCACATCCCTCGTGGGCTGGGGCTTCCCCATCCCAAGCGTGCTGGGGCCTGGATGGACTCCAGCCCAGGCGGGCTGGGCTGGGCTTGAATCGAAAATATATATATATATATATATATATATCCTGTTCTCAAATTTTTTTACCTCCACTTCGCGATGCCGCGACGATCGCATCCGAAGTCGGAATTCGACGTTTTTGGTCTCGTTGGAAAGGTGGAGTTTCGAACTCCATCTCTGGAAAGTTTGGGCAACATCGGAGTTCGTTTGGTACTTCGAATTTCGTACCAAAGTTGAACTCTGGTCGCTGTTGGTAAACAGTATGAATCTTTTTCTGGGTCCAAGTCTGAGATGTCGCTGCCACTTCGTCTCAACTCGAAATCCAGAAATTCTTTTTGCATCTTAAAGTAGGGATGTTGGACTACATGCCTGCAAATTTTCATGACATTTGGACACGGTTTGCTGTTCCAAATAAATTGTCGAACTTGGGTTCGCAACTGTTTTTGAATGTTTACAAACACTTAGAATATTTTTCAGCAGTGATTTTCTGGTTTTATTGATTTCTTTGAGATTTGTCTCTAGATTTCGTACATGGGTTTTATGAATCATTTTCAAAAGATTTTTCACTCTTAAATGGCTTTCGAAATTATTATATATAATATTATTTTTAATTATTAAATTAATTACTCCATAATAGGAGAGTTTTCAAAAGCCGTTTTAAAGTGATTTCAAAATCAATTATAAATCCGTTTCGCACCATTATTTTCTATAATAAAAATCTCACACTCACTTTTTAGAACGTTGAGCGAAGTGGAAAGGTGCTTAAACGGTTAGGAAATCTCCGGCTTGTGGAACCGTGTGTATTTTCTTTCCGGTTAATCCCCGACCTATCCAATTGATCGTTTTGACCTTTGGGTCTAGTTTACCGATGATAAGAGGTGGACTTTTTATTGTTTGGAGTGTGAGCTTGCTATTGGTTAGTAAACCATTTAGTGCGAATGTGGGGTATGAGACTCATTGTTAACACTTTACGGGTTCCTCTCCAAGAAGTTAGTGACACATTAGCCTCTGGGCGGCTAGTACTGGACCTCTGGGTCACCACGCCTCTGGGCAACTGTCTCTGGACACCTGCTCTATGGAGCAGTTTATTTTTCAGCGTGCGCCTCTGGGCCTTTATCCTTCTGGGAAGGATCTCGCCATCTCGCGCGTTCCGCATCTGTGCGAGTGATCGATCACAACTCTACAGTACTTGGCAACAACGACTCTGGTCGGTGCACGTGCAATATTGGTATTATTTGATGATTTTTATATCCATTCAAGTACCGCCATTCGGTGTTGGTTCTATGGAACCATACGATGTAAGTGCGATTGCCTTGTGGATTCACAGTGTCTCTGGACACTGCTTTTCAGTGTTGGATTTCATTGACTTTTCAGTATATCCCATTGCTCTTTGGAGCA
The DNA here is from genome assembly GCA_030737815.1 of Allium fistulosum. Taxonomy (NCBI): domain Eukaryota; kingdom Viridiplantae; phylum Streptophyta; class Magnoliopsida; order Asparagales; family Amaryllidaceae; genus Allium; species Allium fistulosum. Next base: position 1,181,000,456 of record CM060904.1, on the reverse strand, counting down.
TCGATCTTTGCTTGGGCAATGATTACAGACTCTGGTCACTCTTGGGATTATTGCCTATGGGCATCTTTTTATAGCTTTGGCTACGCCGATGATATGAGGCGATTTTATTTATTCTACAATTTGGTGTTGATTTCTCTTTGGAGATTTTTATTGTTTATTGATGATTAGGGATCGTTATTATATTCATGTGGTTCATAATATACTTCTCCTTGGATAATTACTGTTTATTTATGTACCGCATTATTATATATCTCAGTTATTACTGATTGTTTAGCTAGCCTGACCCGAGTGCTTTTCGCTTGGGTCAGACCGAGTTGTTTCAGGTTAGGTCTCTGGACTTAGAATAGAGATAATATAGAAAAAAAAAAATTACTAAAAAAAATAAAAGAGAAAAAGAGAACTAGTGCTTAGGCCAGCTCTAGCTTATATGCTGTCCGAGATAGCTTATCTAGTCCGCTTATGTTATTATTCAGACTTTGATATGTACATATTTTTGACTCACATGTGTGAGCAGTGGCTTTGTACCCACTTATGATATTTGGATCTGTATTGACGATGTATTGTTCTGGGATTTTATATCTGTTATGTGATTCTGTTCTGTGATGTTTTATCATTTATTATTATGCTTTGTCCTGATAGATCTTTAGCCATTTGTAATTTCGTTATAAGTATTTACCGAATATGTCAAACCACTTGAAAAAATATATAGATACCATCCTTTTGACGTATTAAGTAGATAGTTATAGCTTGATTACAAATGGTCACTTCCACTATACTCTATTCTCCGCTTTAATAGACAGTATTACTCCCGTAATACTCTTTGTTACAGTGGGTCTCAGAGTGGGGTGTTACAAATTTCCCTCCATCTTTTCACTTCATTCAATACTCTGAAAAGGCATCTTTTGACCAAAGAACATGTCTTTCAAAAATCTATTTATTTGCTATCTTTTGTCTCAACTTTTCACTTTCATTTTCAAATTCAAACTCTCTCTTCAAAACTCCAAGCTCTTTATTCTCTACTTTATTGGCTTCTTCAAGCAACCCCTCCACCATAAGACTTTCCAGAAACTTGAAAGAGCAACTCCTCAATAATCCGGAGGCAATAAAAGCATACATCAATTATGCTAACTATGGAAAAGTCCATCCCGGAAAGTTTTCTATTTTTCAAGATTTTGCTTCTTATGAAATTGATACTCTTTTTGCAAACAATCAAATTCTTAGTCTTGTTGATTCTTCTCAAAATGATTTTTTTATTACCCAAATCTTGTTAAAATTTTCTATGCAAATCTCAATCGAGAATTTTATGAAGGAAATGATAATGAAATTTGGAGTAGTGTCAAAGGCACTAAAATTGTTTTGAGTTGTGATCTTTTGGGTACCATTCTCAATTGCAAAAGCACGGGAATGGATCTTTCTAGTTTTCAAATCGATGAACATGATCGTGAGACATTTCATAATATTTTTGAAGGAGATGAAAACTTTGAATTTAAAAACCGAAAATTTCGTCCTAAAGAAAGAATTGTCAATCTTCTTTTACAAAATACTTTGACCCCAAGATCGGGAAATTTTAACAATCCTACTTCAAAAGTGTGCAAAGCACTTTTTGCTATTTTCGAAAATTATGATATCAATTAGGCGCAAGTTATTTTGGATGAACTTCGTCCTAAAAATTTTGAAATGGGAGAAAACACTTTATATCATGGAATTTACCTTACTCGGATTTTCAACTATTTTGGAGTAAATTTCAAAGGAGAAGAATTTATTTCAAGAAAAGTTTTTAATATATCAAACATTTCTCTCATGAAAATCCCATATGTTTTTCAACCTTATGAGACCCTTGCCGAAAAGGAAGAGCGTTTGGCTTATGAAGAAATGGAAGAGGAGGAAGAGGAAGAAGAAGAAGAAAGGGATGAAATGGAAATAGAAGAAGAAGAAGGTGAAACATCCCTAGAAAGTATTGAATATCCCTCCAATCCTACCAACAAAACCCTTCTCAAAAACCAAAAGATTATTGTTAAGAATCAACGGGTTCTTAAAAGATCCGTTAGTAAGAAGTTGGACAAATATCATCCAAGATGAACAAGTTTTTCTCCAAAGTCAGCAAGAAACTTGTATTATCTTTATCTTCATCATCCTTTAACTAGTTCTTTATTTTCATATCATGTCGAATTAGTTTAAGTTTGTTTTAATTTGAGTGTTTATGTAGTTCTTCATGGTTAATCATTTTATTATTTTATTATGCAATGAAATTGATTTCCTTTCTGTTATCTAGCTTATCTTATCTCTTGAATAAATGTTAGTATATTATATAAATATATATATATACACACAATTATTCACAAAATCAAAATTACCATCAAATTTCACTGCCTTATGTCGACATACCCCCTATGACCATGTCGACATGTACTGGTCAGAAATGACATTTCATTTCAAATTTGAAATTTGAATAACTACCATATGTCTATTCATTTCAAACGAATTCCTACACCAATAAATACATGTTTCTTCCAGAATTTTTCACTCAATATTATTTTCTATCTTCTTTATCTCTTATTCTTCTCACAAATTCAAAAATGGCAAATCCTATTCACAATTTAACCGAGAATCTTGAAGAGACTCTTAATTCGTTTAAGAATATTCTTTCGTTCATTCTTTGTAACCAGCGACACTTAGAGTTGAGTCAAATGCAGATGATCAAGGAGCAAGAAAGGCATTTCGAGGTAATTTGATGGATGATTTCTTCCCTGCACATGGATGATAACGACGCACATCCTCCTGTCTCTCTCACAAATGATAATGAAAATTGGGATGCCATCAAAGCAGACTCTATTTTCGGAGAAGAAGGATGGGTGGAAGTTCCTCGAAACGTTTGATGTTGGTTTGTTTGCTTTGTTTGAATTGATTGCTTTGATTGAAATTGTTTGTTTTGATTGATTTGATTGACACTTGGTGTGGATTGATGAATGTATAATTATACATTGATATATTTATAATTGTTGATTGAATATCATGTCTATAAGTATAGTTATTTCTTATAATACTCTATTATATAGTTTATTAATGCAGGTACTTGAGTACAAGAATGAGGGGGAGTTATATAGTTTAGAGTTTGTTTGTTTTTGTTGATGACAAAGGGGGAGAAATATAAAATAGGAGAGTTAGGCATAGATTAAGGGGGAGTTATTAGATTTAGGGGGAGTTATTAGGATAAAAGTAATATTTTATAAATAAAGGTCTTCATCATCAAAAAGGGGGAGATTGTTAGTCCATGAGTTGATGGTTTTAATGACAACAACCTTAGAATAAGATTATAAAATATAAATACTAACAATATAGTTTAGATATATATATATATGTAGGATTTAACCATGCAGGTACAAAGAATGAAGACTGTACAGTATAGAGATTCAAGATATCAAGATTGAAGACTCATGAGTATCAAGAATATCAAGATTATCAAGAGTTCAAGATTTCAAGATAAGTATTGAGTCTAGAATTATGTTAAAACTTCACAATAACACTGAAATCTTCACTCCATTTTTCTTTTGGGATGGAACCCATTTCTACCTTTTTAGTGGCTTACAAACCCATGACAAGTAGCTTACAAACCTACGACAAGTGGCTTACAAACCCACGAACATCCTAGTTTTGTACAAGTTCTCGAGTCTTGATATGATGAGATATTCTGCAGGAAGAAGCTTGCAAAACTACTTCAAAATGATTTTCAAAACTACTTCAGAATGATTTTCAAAACTACTTTTCAAAATGTTTTAGCCTTAAAAATTATCTTTTCAAATGATTTTCAAAAAGATGTTTTAGCCTTAAAATATTCCTTGTTTTTGTTTTTAATAAACTCTTGTTTTTAAACTTCGTTTGTTTTAAACTATCTTTTAATTATAATATATTTATACTTAGGTTTAAATATAAAATTATAGTAAAATTATATATATATATATATATTATTCTCTATATTTATCTATGTATTTTATCTATAGTCAAGTATATTTATAAAGTTTAAATAGCTTTTAATATAAGATAAATATTATATTCAAAGAAAATCAAATCATCAAAAAATGCATTGGGATGTCGACATGCCCTAGTACCCCATGTCGACATAGTGACAGTTAAATTCAAAAATTTGAATTTCAAAAGAAGTGTCTATTCGTCATAACCTTTCACAAATGGACATGGCTGTTGTTCTTCTATAAATAGGGGCTGGTTTCAACAAATTTTATATCAGATTTTCTGGTTTTTCACTTCTCTTCTTCTTCCACATTTTCTTATTCAAAATCGTATCATTACTCTACCGAAATTAACATTGAATCTAACTAGATCATATCTGGTTTGATTCTCTATCACTATCTCAACAAGATCCAAGTGCTATTCAGAGTTATAGGCTTCTTTGTAATCTATCTAGCGAGAAAAGGTGTGATTGTAGCCTTGGAAATCAATCAAGCGAGAGAAAAGGTGTGATTTTCCCTGTAAATCAAGTATCTCTACCCAGAGGATTGTGATTCTGGAGGGTGTACCTCGTAGCCTTGAAACCGAAGGTTGTAATTGTTGAATTGCTTTTGAAAGGAAATATGTACTTAGTTGTGTGGGACTGGATGTAGGGTAACTCCGAACCAGTATAAAATCTAGTTTGTTCTTTCCTTTACTGCATTTACTTTATTTCTGCATCTGTGTTTATTTCTATGATTATATCTGTGTCTGAATATTACATACATTTGTGTTCAAATTAACATAAACTCAAAAAGATTTAGTAATTTCTTATAAACACTATTCACCCCCCTCTAGTGTTATTTCTAGCCTTAAGATCCATATTCCGCATTCCTCACAATGAGTTGTTTGTAATGACATAAACAAACAATGTTGAATAATGGTTTTTTTTAGTAAGCACTTGACCACATCTGCGATGTATATCTTGCTAGTTCGTCATCCATGGGTTGACTGCCAGTAACTCTGCCCAGTATATGACTTCGCAAATGGCCTCGATTGGTTAGCTGAAGCCTAAGCTTTCCATTCTTCGGGAGTGCCATTCCTACACTTCTGGTATTCTGGACTAAGTCATTTTTATTGGGGCGGTTTGGACTACCCTTCCTGTACTCTGGAGGTTACCATCCAAATTCAAGTCAACTTTGTCGAGGTGTAAGTCATCTCTAGAATCCTAAACATCCACTGCTATGTTTTCTCGTGGAGTTTTCACTCCTAGATTTGGATTTGTAGCAAGTGGTTTTGTGACAGGTGGAGTGTTTGCATTTTCTTCAATGACAATTCCAACAGTTTCGCCTATCACTCCTTTTTGCTTATGTCTTATGTTCAAGCTAGAAACAGAGGAATTCTCTTGCTCCGTAATAGCTATGACCTCAAGTACCGTTCTAGGAGTAGTTAGTGGTTAGAGCATTAAGAGAGCATTTATCTTTTCCATAAGAGCTTTTTGACTATTTGTCATTTTCCTGTGAATTTCATTAACCATCTTGTTCAATTCCCCCTTAGGTAACAACCTCATGTTGAGTAGAGGATTCCAGTGCGTGATCTCTGGTATTATTCCTCATACTGGCCCCTGTTAGCAGGTTGTCCGTGTTGTTAACTTCATTTTGCTGGGGATTTGCCTCTTCTCTAGCGACAACGGCACCTATGGATCTTCAGGAAGTAGTCCTTTTTCATCCCTCCATTAGTCTTCAACCGTAAGATCTCCAACTTCCTAAAGCTGATTTTGCTTATCTAACTTTTGGATCTGGTGGATCCAAAGAGGAAAACTAGATCTAAGCCCGAGTTTAATTCTCAGTAAAAGCACCAAAATGTTAACCTAAAAAATTGATCAGCACAGTGGTTTGAGTGTGAAAACACCCGCCTTGTTTCTCAAAGAAAATAATATAGGAAATAAATGGAAAAAGAGCAGAAATAGTAAAGAGACAAGAAATTTTTATAGTGGTTTATCTGTTAATGAAGACTACGTCCATTTTGTAGAGTTTGGATTGCAACCGATTCTTCTTTCCTAAGATAGATCAGGCCATTATTGTTAGAGACAACCAGAAGGATCTTAATTGCCCCTTAATGACTATTGTGTGAGAGAGGAAGAGTGAAGAAACAATGGCGGAGTTGTTGTTGTTAGTTCAGCAGGGTTCAGATTAGATCCTCTTTTTGTTGCGGATAGGATGGTATTTATAGGAGTTGGAGAGCACTTGGGCCAGAATCGTTTCACCAGAAGCTTGTATCCATCATGTAGAAGCTGCTCGAAAAAATTAGGTATTATAGGAACAAACTATTTGGATCGGTACTGATCCAAATAATTGTATAATTTTTGTACACTTTCTATTCAGGTGGCTTCCATGCTTGGTTGTGATGCTCTCCACGTAATTTCATAGCTTGCTGACATGTTTTGATGGTGATTCACTCATGGGTTTGACTAAACTGTAGTCTGAATTAGATAAGTCTTTACTTCTTGAACTTGGATGCTTGGAATGTTACCAAACTTGGTAGATAAGCTTAGTGGAGACATAGGAGAGTAAGACAAGTGGAATGAAGATCTAATAAAGCAAAATTTTGGATCGGTACTGATCCAATTGGATAAGATCGGTACCGATTCAAAATGTTAGCATAAAAAAGGTCCAAACTTCTTAGGGCCCTTTGTCTTGTATTTTTAGGCTTTCGATCAAGTTACGAGTCATTCTAACTTAATCTGAATGTTCCAATTGCTTTTAAGTTCTGCTAGTTTAAAAACCCGGTTAACATAAACATTTTGAGAGCGTTAAGTCCTCTAGTCTCAACGGTTGAATCGATATCCTTTCTCAAAACATCTTGACTAGAAATATTAGAAATAATATGTTATTTTAAATTGATGAATTTTCTCATGGTTACAACATATTGTAATTATTTTCACATAACATATCATTTAAGGATTTTCAGTTTTTACTTTAACGTAATTATTTAATAAATTGTATCTCAATATAACATAGTATATCATACAAATCAAACACCTTTACTATGAACAAATTGGTTATTTAGTTAGATATATATAATGCATAATTGCTCCTAGGGCATACCCTTAATTCTATAAATCTCCCACTTGCACTTAGGATCAATTATGGAATCTTAATCTAACTCATTCAATTGGTTTTCTTAAAAACAAATCGGGATAGCTCTTAATGAATGGGTATGCTATATTGTTTTAATTATCTTTTCTGTCAAATAACCCTCTAATGCTGATAAACTACCATTATCATGTGGAATCCATCAGAATAATTTTTTTGACTTCTAGTGAGCTTTAGGTTCTTTTACGAACTACATCATTACATTGTTATTATATAACAATGTCATTGGGTCTCAAAATTTGGAAGTGATGGAGTCAGGGCTATGCCCACAAGGCAATCATGTAATTCATTACATATATCTAATTCGATAACCAATTATTTTGAAAATAAAATGTATTTTCTTTTTATTATATACTTGTTATATTGTGATATAATTAATTTAAATATATTAAATAGACAATCTTTAAATGATATATTTTGTGATAGTAATTACAATATGTTTTAATCATAAAATTAATAATATAAACAATAACATATTATTTTAAATATTCCTTGTAAGGATGTTTGGAGATGGGATCGATACATGCTTTGAGACTATAGTGCATAACGCTCTCTAAATGTTGGGTAGTGTATTACTCATGACTGCTATGGGGCATTAAGGGGTTATGTACTGATGGTTATTGGATAACTATGGAATGACTCACTTGAGAGTTTTCTATCAGTTAATATAACCAAGGTCAAATGGAGAATCTCAAAGTGACAATATTACACAATTCTCTCGACTTGAGAATACCGTTAAACTTCAATATGGGCACTCCACTTTGATTATAGTTAAATCATGGCATGGTGTCCATTGAACGACTATAATAGGGTCTGAGTTAAAGCACTAGAAGTAAAGCACTATTCAATAGAGAATTTGTCTCCTTAGTTACGTGAGGGTTTTATCATAGCCAACTATAGTCAATTCAAAATCAAAGTTTCAGGCCAAAGAGGCACGGTTAATGATAATTGTTGTTTTTGAACCATGGATTTTGTGTTTGGACTAGTGTAGCTAATATTGGATAATATCATTGATATATCATCGATATATCTTATATCGCTCCTAAGTTGATTTATTTTGCATATCACATAAAATATCGTTACAAGTATATCGCCCGATATTTGCCGATATATCCCTTTGATATTTATTGTATAATACCTTATATTTTTTAAGAATATCGTTTATTATTGTATATGTTGGAGAAAATGTATTTATATATAAATATCTTCACATTATCAATATTATTTTTATATAGTGAATGCTAATATTTAAACCATATATTAAAAATCCTAATGCACTAATTTTTAGTCTTAACCATATAGTTTTAGTCTACTTCATTAATCTTTCAATAAAGAAAACTCTACTTATTCCGTTATTTATATGTTTTACTTTCCACAACGACTTTACCACTAAAAGCAAGATCATGAAAGAGGAACTTCTCTTTTTAGTTGCTTTTTGTTCACCATTTCTAGTTGGTAAGTTAGCTTATGAAAATTCATTTTATTATTTATTATCATGCACCAAGGACTAAAAGTATATAAGTGACAAAGGTATAGATTTGACATATAGAAAAGGAATGAGCTAAAGTAGCAATTGGTATCAAATGAACATTGCTTATTCGATAAATTAAGCAAAAATGAAAATGACAAAACTATTGTTGGAATTGCGGATTACAGATCTTAAGGCTGGATTAACACAAGGGGGGGTGAATAGTGTTTAATGGATTTTATGGAATTTTTGAAATCTTTTCAAATTAAACACAAACAGATGCAATTCACAAACACAACGACAATCACAGACAAGACACAGATGCAAATAGTAAATAAAAGCAGTAAAGGAAAGAACACAATGGAATTTTATGCTGGTTCGGAGTTACCCTACATCCAATCCCACACAAGTTCTTCTACAGATTTCTTTTCAAATATAATTTCGATATTACAACCTCAATTTCAAGGCCATGAGATACACCCTCATATCTCCGAGTCTAGGGCAAACTATCTTGATTTAACCAGGCTACAAGATCACCTAATTGATTTATGGGCTACAATCACACCTAATTGATTTACGGGCCATAATCACACCGTTTCCAATCACACTTTGATAGAGATACTCAATACACTTTGATCTTTCGATCTTTGATTACAAATGATCCTATAACTCTAAATAGCACTGAGATCTTTGAGAGAGAGTGACAGAGAATCAAACTAGAGACGATCGAGTTTGATTCACATAGGATTTTGGCAGAGTTTGGTAAAAGCATTTGAAATATAAGAGAATATTTGAGTGGAGAAGGAGTGAAGAAATGAAGAAAAACTAACTTAAAATTCGTTGAAAACAACTGGTATGTATAGGAGAACAACAGTCAATGTAATGACCCGCTATTTTGGACCCTTCGCATCCGCACATGTCAGACGTGAATAATTCAAAACACTGAATTGTAACTATAAATTTGGAAAAACTCAGAATATACAGTAAATAAATCACAGATCATAGACACGGAGTAATATAACAATGTAGCGGAAGCAAAGAAATAGTAGTTCTTGAAGCTACTATATATATACATCAGAGTTAACAAGATACGACAAAAGTAACAAGATACAACATAAGTCTCAATATGATAATCAAGTATAAATTAGAAACATCACTGGAATCAACTGATAACTGAGAGCGAAATAGATAGTTGGATCTCCAAGAAAACCTCCAACTCCAAAGGTGAGTCTCGAATGCTGTATCACTCAGTCTGACCCGAGCGTAAAGCAAAATACAAAATACTCGAGTCAGGACATACATACTTATACAATGTAAACCAACTCAAGTGAACTGTAATAAAGATGCACAAGTAACTTAAAGGATGCTTGGGATCACCCATCCTTTAAGGATCCGTTAAACTATCTACTATGTAGTAATATTCGCTATTATAATAATGTCTAATAATAAAATAAACTTACTTTTAAATAGCGTTTAGGCTTTACATTTTCCACCTTAACACATAATAGTGCCAATAGTATATACAGTACCCGCATACCTCGAGAGGCTACGAGAAGATACTCCATAGGTACGACACAAATAGAAACTCGTAGTAAAGCTCGGTATGGTAGGTGACATGGCACAACTAGGCAATGCCTGGGTAGATATACCAATTACGCATCCGGGCTGGTGGAAACGCATAGCAGCCACTACCGCCCACCTCGGAACACACTCCCAAATCAAAAATCGAAGGGTGGCCACCAAATCAATCACAAGTAATAGAATAGTATCGAAGAAATATGTCCGATCAGAGGTGCTACCTCATTGGCCCGAGAATCGCTACTGTTTTAGACACCTTATGCCAACTCACGGGAGTTGGGTCCACGTTCATACCTCAATAGGATCGTCGCCACCATCCTACTTCATTCTGGAATCTCCACCGCGTACACGGTTGTCAAAGTGGTTTTCGGTATCGACAGAGAGTATGCCCATATCCGATCCCGATCTCTTTGCCAACCAATCGTTATTATAACCCATGGATATTAATTTCAAAATCATTTACTTTAAAACCCAAAATAACATATCCATTTCAAAACTAAATACTATATTATTTCATTTCAAAGCCAAATCAATATATCATTTCCATTTCAAATCCCAAAGTAATAATATATCATTTAAATTCCAAAAAACGAAATCAATATATCATTTCCATTTCAAATCCCAAAGTAATAATATATCATTTAAATTCCAAAAAACCAAATCAATATATCATTTAAATAGAACCCAAATTTCCAAATCACTGAATATTTCCTTAAATTTATTAAACTTGAAATATTCCTTTAAATCATCTTAAACCAAACCACTTTATAAAGTCGCATTCTTAGATCTTCAATTTCAATAAGTTTCACATTAATATATTTAAAGACAATTCTAATTAAATACAATTTCACACAATTTCATTTTCAAAACAGTAGTACCTTTCAAAGTTATAACAACTCTGAAACCAAACACTTTGAAACCATAATATTTTTAAATCATAATAATTTAGAAATGTTATTCTTTGAAAATCATAATACTTAGAAAATCATAACACCTTTAAAATAATATTCATTTAAACCATTTAAATTCAACGCCAAATAATATTCATTTCAAAGCTGTAGCATTTCTAAGTTCATTCATTCAATTATAAAATTTCCAAAACATTGTATTTTCAGCTAACAACAGCACTTATAAAGTGTTACGGTAGATATATTAGTAATATTTCAAAACATTGTCAAATTCAGAAACAGCAGCACTTATAAAGTGCTATAATAGATATTTAGTTTTAGTTTCAGAAACAGCAGCACTTATAAAGTGCTGTAATAGATATTTAGTTGTTTCAAAACATAGTTAAATTTCAGAACAACAGCACTTATAAAGTGCTGTAATAGATATTTAGTTATTTCAGAACTTAGTTAAATTTCAGAAATGATAGCACTTAACTAATGCCATCTTAAAACCACAGCATTTATAAATGCTACCAATAAAATTCCAGATTTTATTATAACTTTTCAAAAACATTAAAACTTCAATTTTAGCCATTTTTAACTTATAAAAATCATATTTCACGCTTCAAAAACATTCATTTGGATATCATTTAACTTATGATTTAATAACATAAAATTTTATAATTAAATATCCAATTTATACTATAATTCATTTATTAAGTCAAAATACTCTATTTTACATAACTTTTATTTTTAACCACTAACCTAACACTTTATTTTACAATACCCATTTCATACATAAAACTAAATTTCTATTTATTTACTTAACTTAAAATTTCCATTTGAAAAACCAAATTTCCAATTATCAAGTTAGGTCATAATTAAAGTTACATTTTTCCATTTAAAATCATAACTATTTATTTTACAAAACATAAAATTTCACAAAAGAATATTTTATCATAGTGAATATGACAATCACTTTTTCTTTTAGATTTATTCATTTAGACATTCATTAACTATGATTTTATAGTTAAATACATTTTATTACAAAATGTCCAATTAAAACTGTATTCCATTTTATCAATTCAAAATACATTATTTATTACACAAAACATGTCTATTTCATAAGGTAAAATTCATAACAATTACTAGGTTAGATTTAAAACTTCCATATTAAGTCAAATTCAATTATTAAGTTATATAACATCAATAAATGTCTTTAAATTCTATTCAAAACCAACACATCTTTAAAATTTCCATTAAAGCCACTTATTGACTTATAAAATCTTAACTTATAGAAAACCAACATCTTCTTATATTTAAGTCATTTAAATCAAATCTTTAGCTCAAATGTCATATATTTAAACATTCAAAATACTTAATAATTTTTAGGAAAATATTATTTAAAAAATATAACCATGGGCCTGTATAATATTTTCTAACCTCGATCAAGTGATACGGATATGTATCATTTCAATCCGTAATTTAAAAAGAAAAATCCGGGTTCTATCATTTCAAACCCGCAATCCCAAGTCAAATAAAATAAAATAAAATTACTCAAGCCTATCATTTCAGCCCATATTGATTTTTCCTTATTCTAATGTCCGTTCGGGTATGTATCATTTCAACCCATAGTGATAGGGAACTTGCCGTGTGAGATACAGTAATTAAAATAAACAGTATAACATATAATAACATATCAGGTAATGTAACATGTATATAAACAACATTTAACATCATATAATATATCACAGGCATGTAGGAATTACATATCAATTTATACAGATTCACTTGTCATCATTTCACAATAATACAAGTACATATGTCTAGAGTGATAAAATTCACCTTTTTAAAGCTGGAGATAACAAAAAAGAGACACAAAACAAATTCCGAAAGCATAACTAGGTACAAACAAGATTTTTTGTGTGATGGAGAGTCAAGATCCAATCTTGTATACAACAATTTACAAAATTATAAGAATAAAATTCAACACAAAGATTTATAGATTAAAACAATGAAAAGAATGAATCAAAGTGACATAACCTTGCTTTAAATCAATCAAGTGGCTAGGCTTCAACAAAGTTTTGGTGATGTTGCTTAGGTCTATGGTCACGGCCATGTTTGTGGTGATGAAGGGGTGATGTTGGCCGTGGAAGGTGGTGGTGGAGGGGGAGTTTGTTGGCGGCAATTCATGGTGGCCGAGCCTATTCCTTGAAACAAAGGAAAGAACAAAAGAAAATAGAAGAGAAAAAAAATAGAAAAAAAATAGGAAAAAGAGCCATGACTTATAGGAAAAGTTTCTCACGTGAAGATGCAATTGAAAAATGAGATGTGGGAAAGTGTTTTGTACGTGAATAAGTAATTACCAGAGGAGTTTTCACCGCTAGTCAAGTGGAAAGAAACGGCATGTAATCAATGTTTTAAACGGCTAAAGAATTGAAGGGTTTTATTTCCTATTAAATAAAAAGGAACAAATGGGAAAACATGTGATGAGATACTCTTCCTTTTTCACGTGAATTGATAGGTAGTAGGCGGCTATGGTAGGAAATAAATAGATAGGCAAATAAAGAGGCAAGAAATAAAGCAAATGTAATGTATTCCAAATTAAAGCAAAGTAACATACATCTAATTGATTTGTTTTCTGGCCATTAAATAAAAGATATATACATAAGAAACATTCAATAAATAAAAATATATAAAAGATATACACAAGAAACATCTAATAAATAAAATTTTAAAAAGGCAAGCCTTTAAGATGATATAACGTATACTCATTTATTTCTCCAAGCATAAATAAAAGATATAAACACATAACCATCCAAATAATAAAATGAATGTCTAAACAAAATATAATAAAAAAATAGAGAGATAAAATAGAGATGGATATATATGAAAAATATAAAGTATATATGTAGAAATTTATTGCATGTAAAACACTGTAATTTATCCAATTTAAAATGTATACATCAATTAAGATTTAAAACCAATTAATTAATTTACCTTAGTTCCATTCCTTTTACCAATTTATTACTTTATAATAAATTTACGTTTCTGTTTATTTTATACATTCACATCTCCCGTTACTACATAAATTCTCATTAATGGCATTGAAGATTTTCTAATTATTTTTGTAACAACTCGGGGTTTTTCACCGGTTAATTATCGTCATTAGACGATTAAATTCTACTGGCTAATTGCTGTTGGGATTTTTATCGGGTTGAAGTTCTTTTAAATATTTGTTAAGGGTTTGTGGGCTTTATATTGAATCTTGGCCCACGTGTTTTCTTGGTGCTGGATTGTAACAAAGGCAGCCACCCGATTTCACCTTCATTCATTTTCTGTTTGCAAACCCAAAACGAAAGCAAAAAGAAAAAAAATGGCTGCTAGGGGTTTGCTTTTGAAATCGCTGGATCCCTTGATTGCCTCGGCTTCGATTCTGAAACTGCTGCTTCATGAATTTGTTCGCATCTGGCCATATGAAGCTATTTTGATTTCTGGACTTCGGTAGTTGGATTTGGCTCTTCGAAACAAAGGTGAGTGATCTTCGCTCACGTTCTAATTCAAGCTACTGTTTTTATAAGATTCGAATCCCCTGTGTTTTCGTTCGTCTGGAGTTATTTGAATTTGTCAATTGCTTTATCTCGACCATTGATTTTCGTATGAATGCTAGAGATTTTTCTGACTTGTTCAAATTCACATATTTTCATGACTTGATTCCCACGGTTTTGATTTTTCTTGCTCAATTTCTTGACCACCACGTCTCTGACTTGTTCATCGTATTCTTTGATCACGGCTTTGAGTTTCTGGCATTTGAACTTGACATTGATTTTTTTCCACTCTGTTGAATTTGGCCATTTGTGTTCATCCATGTAGCATTGATTCGAAACTGCTGCTTTGATAAAACTTGTTAATGGTCTTTATATGACTTGAGTCTGTTGCATTTCACTCTGTTGTATACATTGGTCACTTTAATTTTGTTGGTGACTTAGGTTATGCTTTGACCTGTAGTTGTCTTTGATTGCAAACTGCTACTTGATGCTTTATGTTGTTCGGTTTGGTTATCATTGTGTATCCACACATCTCTGTAGCATTGTTCCTTGTCATCGTGATGCATTGTGTTTGATATTGAACTGCAGTTGTATTGCTTCATGCCTGAACTTGTATTTGGCTGCAGCCCTTTTTGTCACTATTGCATACGTGTTGACTTCATATATTTGTCATTGAGTAGTTGAGGTTGCTTTAAGCTCTGGTCAACATGTATATATGCTGCACTGGGGTTGTCTTCATGTACAGTGTGCTTTGCACCTGTAGTCTTCACTCTAGCATGTTTCACTGTCATGTGTATATATGTGCACTTCATTCATTTGTGTACATGTATGTGATTTCATCTTGTACATCTCCGTCTGGAGTAGTTCTGAACTGCTGTGGCTATACTTTTGTTGTCACTGCATGATTGTAACTGTTGTACCTGTTATTGTTTCACTTGAAGTGATTTGGTCGAGTCTGGAGTTGCTTTAGGCCCATTTCTAGTTTGCATTGAAATTAAGTCTTCATTTGATAGTTGTCAGTTGCATGCTGTTTCATTTGTTTCTGCCTGGTCGACCATTGCGATTTACTGGTCTTTGGCTTGTGAACTGCCTTTGTTGGTTTAGTGGTAGAGATGCTTTTTTGGGTCGAGACTGTGTTGTTGTTTGTTAATTTTTCTTGGTCGACACTTGCTCATCCAAGCTTGCACTTGAATGTGCAGTCTGTAGTTGTGTTGTACTGATTTGGTATTTGCTTTAATTTAGTTTGGTTCACCTTGGACTTGATCTCGAGTTGGTTCCATTTGCTTTTGATTCATTAAGCTTTTGTGTATTTCATCACTGTAGTGTTTGCAGTTGTGTTGAGTCATGATAACCGTGACTTGACCTCTGCAATTTCGTCTTGCTGTTAGTATTTAGTGTTGTGATGATATCAGATGCTGTAGTGGCGAGGCAGTACACGCGAGCGTGTACTGGAGCCCTATCAGAATTGACGTTTTAATTGATATTTCAATTGCTTGAATCGATTCGTGTGTTCAATTCAATATTTTGAAATTGTATTTTGATTTGGTTTAATTTGATTATTTTGTTGTTATCTAATTATCTACTAGATAATTAGATTATGTGTTTTCTAATTATCGTATCGATAATTAGATATTGTTGTTTCTGTTGCTTTACTGGCTTTAGTTTTGCTTTGGCCACTTGTTGTTAATTGTTGTTTGGTCAATTCTGTTGTTTTCTAAATTATCTTCATTGATAATCTTTTTATTTATCTTTGTTGATGATTTGAATTTGCTGATTTGTTGTTTAACACTGTTTCGTGTTATATCTACCGTTATTCGATTCTCTTATTGAAGGGTTGGATATACGAGATTTATTGTGACTGTCGTCTATTGATTATTTAATTATTATTGCTTCCGTGCATTAATAACTGAGTTTGAATTAGACTGACCCGCGTATTATTTTCTTTTGAATTTAATACTCGGGTCAGACCGAGTTATTTCAGGCTGTTGATATCTTGCTTTGGGTTGCTGCTTGAGCTATGAAGTCTCTTCATATCTTTTGGAGTAGTCGTTGTCATAGTATAGGATGATATGTATTCATGTATATTATTTACAATAATGTACTTGTATATGTAACTTCCAGTGTTGACAGTTGTAGTTGTATCATATGTATTGTATCACATGTATTGTAACTGACTTCAGTTATATATATTAGATTTTATATTATTTGTGTTCCGCATTTAGTTTATCTGTGTTATTATTATATATGTTTCCTAAACTATTATGAACCATCGTAGTTCGTTTTATACTAGAATTTGATATGTCGATGGGAGTAAATAAACAAAGAGATGAAAAATATATATACCACTCCTATCGAGATAACCAATACTAGTGTAAGGCCTAACTACAGATGGCCGCTCCTATCTAGCCTTATTCTTCGTAATAATAGACAGTATTTCTTTTAATACTCTTTGTTATTGTGAGCATAGAGGTGGGGCGTCACAGTTGGTATCAGAGCGAGGGGTTTATGGACATAATATAGAACATAACTTAGATGGAACATGTGTTACAACTATTTGTTGATGTTTTTAACTGTGCCTTGAGTCAAAACTAAAGTTTTGAAATTATGATGAAATTTTTTAAATATCTTTATTTAAAAATAAAAATGAAATTGTGTTTTGATGATAGATTAATTTGTGTTCTGTTTATCAGAGTGCGCAGCGGAAACAGTGACTGTCTTCGCCGATTACAGCCGATAACCTTTTTGATTTAAAAATCAAAATATGAAAATGAAATTAGTTTCATTGTGTTGTTTAACCAGTGGTCTTGATTTTGTTGAGATTTTTGCTGGTTTTCTTTTATGCTAATTACATATTGATTAGATTTTTGCTGTTTCAAATATATCTTCATTGAAGATATAATCGAGTGATTTCTTTGCTCATCTTTTGGTGTGCGTGCAAATATGAGTTGCATGTTACTGCATTGACTTTACGTTGAACCGGTGTTTGGTTTAAACATATTTTGTTGCCGTTATTTTTATAACGGGATTTTTACACCGATACTAAATTTTTGAAGCACGGTGTTTTGTTGACATTTTTAATGAATGAAAATTCACTGGTATTATATTTTGATGTGAATTATTTTGATGAGATTTTGACATATAAAAATTACTGTCGCTTTGACTTCAGTAACCGTCAAATTTTAAAGTGGATTTTCAAGCGGTTATTCCGCAATGCTGATTTGATACCCATTTTTACGGTGTTTTGAGAAGTGCGATTTCCTTATCGAAATTGGTACAGATGTTGCTGTTTTAATCACGTGTTTTGAAAATTGTTTTTAAAATAAAATTGTTTTAAATTTTTTACAGTTTGCGCTTTCAAAAGAATGAGGAAGCGATTTAAACGCTTCAGCAAAATTGAGGACTATGAACCCTCACTTTTACTGTTTCGCTTAATTCTGGACTTGTCCGTTTGAGAACGTAAAATGTTATTTATTTAAAATACACAATTTTGCACTTTCAAGGAAACGATGAAGAGATTTAAACGATTTAGTAAAACACGTGGTATGGGACATGTGCGTTCACTATTTCGGTTAATTCCGGACTCGTTAATTGAAATATTTGCTATTTTGATAATTTTGATGATTTTGTGTGCTTTCGAGCCACTATGTTGGACCTTCGGGTCATATGTTGGACCTTTGGGTCATATGATGGACCTTTGGGTCAAATACCAGTACTAGACCTTCGGGTCACTCTGCGGACCTTCGGGTCATTTGTTGGGCGCCAAAATTATGATGACGGTACTTCGTAGGCTTCGGCCATATGTTATTGCACGTGCGGCGTAGCTTAGACTCGCCATATGCTGGGATCGATCCACCTTTTATGTTGATTTTCTAGTCATCTTAATTGATTTCTAGATATTTGTTGTTTCTAATTATCTGTAGGTAATTAGATATTTGCTGATTTGAGTTCTAATTATCTTTGTTGATAATTAGATATTTGCTGATTTGAGTTCTAATTATCTTTGTTGGTAATTAGATATTTGCCGATTTGAGTTCTAATTATCTTTGTTGGTAATTAGATATTTGCTGATATGAGTTCTAATTATCTTTCTTGATAATTAGATATTTGTTGATTTGAGTTCTAATTATCTTTGTTGATAATTAGATATTTGCTGATATGAGTTCTAATAATCTTTGTTGATAATTATATATTTGCTGATATGAGTTCTAATTATCTTTGTTGATAATTAGATATTTGCTGATTTGAGTTCTAATTATCTTTGTTGATAATTAGATATTTGCTGATATGAGTTCTAATTATCTTTGTTGATAATTAGATATTTGCTGATTTGAGTTCTAATTATCTTTGTTGATAATTAGAAATTTGCTGATTTGAGATTCTAATTATCTTTGTTGATAATTAGATATTTGCTGATTTGAGTTCTAATTATCTTTGTTGATAATTAGATACTTGTTGATTTGAGATTTCTGATTATTGTTTTTGATAATTAGATATTTGATGTTTTCTGATTATCGTTTTTGATAATTAGATATTTGTTGATTTGAGTTTTCTAATTATCGTTTTTGATAATTAGATATTTGATGTTTTCTGATTATCATTTTTGAATCAGATATTTGTTGTTTTCTGATTATCGTTTTTGATAATTAGATATTTGTGATTTCTGATTATCGTTTTTGATAATTAGATATTTGTGATTTCTAATTATCGTTTTTGATAATTAGATAATTGATGTTATCTGATTATCGTTTTTGATAATTAGATATTCGATGTTTTCTGATTATCGTTTTTGGTAATTAGATATTTGCGGTTTTGCGATTTGTGATTTGTGTTTTCTAATTATCTTGGTTGATAATTAGATTTTGCTGTTTTCTAATTATTGTGTCGATAATTAGATATTGCTGTTTTGTGATTTCTGTATTCTAATTATCTAAATGATAATTAAATATTGCTGATAAATGTGTTTATTCAGTTTTGTTGTTTCTGATTATTTATTTAATAATTAGATTTTGTTGAGAATTTGTGAATTTCTTCTATGAAATTAAAATATTTCTTTGGCGTTTATATTCTTGACCTTTATTTTTCTAGCTTAACCAGTTTATGTTAGAAAAATAATTGTTATTGACGACTTTAATTATGGAAATTGTGAGGACGCAAATTTTATAAGGAGGGGAGTCTGTAACAACCCGGGGTTTTGCACCGGTTAATTATCATCATTAGACGATTAAATTCTGCTGGCTAATTGCTGTTGGGATTTTTATCGGGTTGCAGTTCTTTTAAATATTTGTTAAGGTTTTGTGGGCTTTATATTGAATCTTGGCCCACGTGTTTTCTTGGTGCTGGGTTGTAACAAAGGAAGCTACCCGATTCCCCCTCCATTCATTTTCTGTTCGCAAACCCGAATCGAAAGCAAAAAGATAAAAAAATGGCTGCTAGGGTTTTGCTTTTGAAATCGCTGGATCCCTTGATTGCCTCGACTTCGATTCTGAAACTGCTGCTTCATGAATTTGTTCGCATCTGGCCATATGAAGGTATTTTGATTTCTGGACTTTGGTAGTTGGATTTGGCTCTTCGAAACAAAGGTGAGTGATCTTCGCTCACGTTCTAATTCAAGCTATTGTTTTTATAAGATTCGAATCCCTTGTGTTTTGGTTCATCTAGAGTTATTTGAATTTGTCAATTGCTTTATCTCGGCCATTGATTTTCGTATGAATGCTGGAGATTTTTCTGAATTGTTAAAATTCACATATTTTCGTGACTTGATTCCCACGGTTTTGATTTTTCTTGCTCGATTTCTTGACCACCACGTCTCTGACTTGTTCATCGTATTCTTTGATCATGGATTTGAGTTTCTGGCATTTGAACTTGACATTGATTTTTTGCACTCTATTGACTTTGGCCATTTCTATTCATCCCTATAGCATTGATTCGAAACTGCTGCTTTGATAAAACTTGTTAATGGTCTTTATATGACTTGAGTCTGTTGCATTTCACTCTGTTGCATACATTGGTCACTTTAATTTTGTTGGTGACTTAGGTTATGCTTTGACCTGTAGTTGTCTTTGATTAAAACTGCTACTCGATGCTTTATGTTGTTCGGTCTGGTTATCGTTGTGTATCCACACATCTCTATAGCATTGTTCCTTGTCATCGTGATGCATTGCGTTTGATATTGAACTACAGTTGTATTGCTTCATGCCTGAACTTGTATTTGGTTGCAGCCCTTTTTGTCACTGTTGCATACGTGTTGACTTCATATATTTGTCATTGAGTAGTTGAGGTTGCTTTAAGCTCTGGTCAACATGTATATATGTTGCACTAGGGTTGTCTTCATGTACAGTGTGCTTTGCACCTGTAGTCTTCACTCTGGCCTGTTTCACTGTCATGTGTATATATGTGCACTTCATTCATTTGTGTACATGTATGTGATTTCATCTTGTACATCTCCGTCTAGAGTAGTTCTGTACTTCTGTGGCTATACTTTTGTTGTCACTGCATGATTGAAACTGTTGTACCTGTTATTGTTTCACTTGAAGTGATTTGGTCGAGTCTGGAGTTGCTTTAGCCCCATTTCTGGTTTGCATTGAAATTAAGTCTTCATTTGATAGTTGTCAGTTGCATGCTGTTTCATTTGTTTCTGCCTGGTCGACCATTGTGATTTACTGGTCTTTGGCTTGTGAACTACCTTTGTTGGTTTAGTGG
This sequence comes from Allium fistulosum, assembly GCA_030737815.1. Taxonomy (NCBI): domain Eukaryota; kingdom Viridiplantae; phylum Streptophyta; class Magnoliopsida; order Asparagales; family Amaryllidaceae; genus Allium; species Allium fistulosum. The sequence goes on along the minus strand of CM060904.1, from coordinate 1,180,979,179 downwards.
TAGAGATGCTGTTTTGGGTCAAGACTGTGTTGTTGTTTGTTAATTTGCTTGGTCGACACTTGCTCATCCAAGCTTGCACTTGAGTGTGCAGTCTGTAGTTGTGTTGTACTGATTTGGTATTTGCTTCAATTTAGTTTGGTTCACCTTGGACTTGATCTCGAGTTGGTGCCATTTGCTTTTGATTCATTGAGCTTTTGTGTATTTCATCACTGTAGTGTTTGCAGTTGTGTTGAGTCATGATAGCCGTGACTTGACCTCTGCAGTTTAGTCTTTCTGTTAGTATTTAGTGTTGTGATGATATCAGATGCTGTAGTGGCGAGGCAGTACACGGGAGCGTGTACTGGAGCCCTATCAGAATTGACGTTTTAATTGATATTTAAATTGCTTGAATCGATTCGTGTGTTCAATTCAATATTTTGAAATTGTATTTTGATTTGGTTTAATTTGATTATTTTGTTGTTATCTAATTATCTACCGGATAATTAGATTATGTGTTTTCTAATTATCGTATCGATAATTAGATATTGTTGTTTCTGTTGCTTTACTGGCTTGAGTTTTGCTTTGGCCACTTGCTGTTAATTGTTGTTTGGGCAATTCTGTTGCTTTCTAAATTATCTTCATTGATAATCTTTTTATTTATCTTTTTTGATGATTTGAATTTGCTGATTTGTTGTTTAACACTGTTTCATGTTATATCTACCGTTATCCAATTCTCTTATTGAAGGGTTGGATATATGAGATTTATTGTGACTGTCGTCTATCGATTATTTAATTATTATTGCTTCCGTGCATTAATAACTGAGTTTGAATTAGACTGACCCGTGTATTATTTTCTTTTGAATTTAATACTCGAGTCAGACCGAGTTATTTCAGGTTGTTGATATCTTGCTTTGGGTTGCTGCTTGAGCTATGAAGTCTCTTCATATCTTTTGGAGTAGTCGTTGTCATAGTATAGGATGATATGTATTCATGTATATTATTTACAATAATGTACTTGTATATGTAACTTCCAGTGTCGACAGTTGTAGTTATATCATATGTATTGTATCACATGTATTGCAACTGACTTCAATTTTATATATATATATATATATATATATATATATATATATGAGATTTTATATTATCTGTGTTCTGCATTTAGTTTATCTGTGTTATTATTATATATGTGTCCTAAACTATTATGAACCATCATAGTTCGTTTTATACTGGAATTGGATATGTCGATGGGAGTAAATAAAGAAAGAGATGAAAAATATATATACCACTCCTATCGAGATAACCAATACTAGTGTAAGGCCTAACAACGGATGGCCGCTCCTATCCAGCCTTATTCTTCGTAATAACAGACAATATTTCTTTTAATACTCTTTGTTATTGTGAGCATAGAGGTAGGGCGTCACAATTTCATAGACTAAATAGGCAACTTTTAATAGTTGTTATCACTACCCTTTAATTTACACTTAAGCTTATCATATATTCAACTAATTATCATAATTACTTACCTGATATTGAATTCACTCAATTACTATCAATTATACAAATTTATTTATTTATACACCTCTAACCCTTATTTACTTATATTTAAATCTATACTCAAATATAACTGTTATAACTAAATTAATAGGCTAATTAAATAGTAACTCACACCCGTTACTATTACTTTAATCCACATTAATGAATCCTTTATTATTTACAAATCAAATGTTACAATTACTCAATTAACACAGATTTACTTCAATTTCTATTTATCACATATTATTTCATTAATTATTCAACATTCACACTTGTTTCTTACATTCAAATTTATAACTAATTTACATTATTTCATCATTGGGACTTCATTTCAATTGTTACTAATTAGTTCTAATTACCATTGTTCAATTATTAATAGATAAAGTTTTTTTTTCTATATTAAATCACCCAAAACTTATTAACCTAACAAATTAAATTATTGAAAATTTTACGGGTCGTTATAGTCATGTCCATTCGCGAAAGGTTATGACGAATAGACACTTCTTTTGAAAATTTGAAATTTGAAATCTACGGCTACCATGTCGACATGGGGGGTATAGGGATGTCGACATGCCTATGTTATTTTTGAAAATTGATTTTACTTTAAAATGATTTATATTCTAAAACTTTTCTAAAACAATTTCTAAACTTTGCAAACCATTTTGAATTTGGTTTAAACTTATAAAAGAGTTTTAGAAAGTAATCTTAAAATATATAATCTATAATATAAAAGTAATATTAAAAACTAAGTATAGACTTCTTTAAAATATATTTAGATTTAAAGCTAAAATATTAAAATCAAAAGATAGTTTAAAAAAATAAGAGATGATTTTGAGATCAAAATATTAAAAGATGATAAGAATAGTTTTTTGAATTAAGGCTAAAATATTTAAATTGATAGAGATGACTTTTAAAAAGATAGTTTTTAGAAAAATAGTTAAAATAAATTATTTTGAATATTTCGTGGATTCCATTCCACTAGAGAAGTTTGTGGGTTCCATCCCACTAAAGAGGTCGTGGGTTCCATCCCACGATTAAAGCAAGAAGGTGGATTCCATTCCACAATTAAAATCCGAATAAAGACTTTAGTGCTATTATGAAGTTTTAACATAAATCTAGACTCTATTACTTATCTTGATATCTTGAACTCTAGATACTCATGAGTCTTCAGTCTTGAATCTCTATACTGTACAATCTTCATTCCCAGTACCTGCATATATATGACCTGCATATACATATATATCTAGATAAGAATATTAGTATTTATATTTTATAACAAGTCCTAAGGTTGTTGTCACTGAAACCATCATCTCAGGAACTAACAATCTCCCACTTTTGATGATAACAACCTTTGTTTATAAAATCTACTCCGACAAATTTCGATTCTACTCCGGCTCCACCTTTTTCCAACAACTCCACCTTAATCTACTAACTCCCCCTTAATCTAAGCCTATTTAACCTATTTTATAATTCTCCCCCTTTGTCATCAACAAAAACTAATCCTAAACTACATAACTCCCCCTAAATCTTATGCTATAGCACCGTATATTATAATAACATAGTATAGTAGAATGTAAATAAGACAGATAATAATATGAGTAAAATATAGTAAGATATATGTGAGAGATATGAAAATTTTAAACATAATAAATCAATATATACATCATGTTCTTATCAAACCACTCCATCAATCATATATTACCCACCATATTCAATCAATCCAAACCATACTAATCTAAACCAAATCTAATCAAGCAAAACAATTCAAACCAAATCAAACCACATATGTCAAATCAAACATTTTTTGGAACTTGATCCCATCCTTCTTCACTTAAGATAGATCTGCCTTTATAGCATCCCATTCTTCATTATCTTTGTTCATAGTTCCTTCTAGATTCGATTCAAGTTCTTCTTTGTTAAGGGCCGAGATCATCCATCGAATGGCATCAAAGTGCCTTTCTTGTTTCTTTATCATCTGCATTTAGCTTAATTCTAAGTGATGTTGATTGTGAAGGATAAAAGTATGTTTTTGAAGGAATTGAGAGTTTCTTTAAGATTCTCGCTTATATTATGAATAAGAGAGGTTATTTTTTGATAAAATATAAAGAAATTCAATGGACAATAAAGAGAATTGAAAGTATGCATTTTTCTAGAAGAAACTGGTAGTTAAAGAGTTAGAAAATCATTTGAAATGAAAAGACACAAGGTAGTTATGTCAATTTCAATTTCAAAACAAAAAACAGTTTCTGGCCATTACATGTCGACATGGGGGTAGGGGGTTGTCGACATGCCCCTGTTAATTTTTGAAATTTGCTTTGCTTCTTTATATTATGTACAAATATATATATATATATATATAAACTTATATAATATAATAACAAGCATTTCAGAGATATTTTGGAGCTAATAAACAAAAATAAAGGATTTTCGTGGATAATTTTAGTTAACATTACATAAAACGATACATAACATTAACTAAAGAGGGATACAAACTAATACAACATGAAATGAAACTAGTATTTGTTAGAGGATGATGAAGATGATGATGATCCAAGCTTGCGACTCACTTTCCCAAAGAACTTGTTCATTTTGGTGGAAATCTTGTCCAACTTTTTAATAACGGATATTTTGAGAATCCATTGGTTTTCCACGATAATCTTTTGGTTCTTGAGAAGCATTTTGTTGGATGGATTGGTAGGAGTGATATGGTATTCGATGCTTTCCAATGAAGTCTCTTCCTCCTCCTCTCCTTCTTCTTCAATTTTCATCTCCTCCCCTTCTTCCTCCTCCTCCTCCTCCTCTTCTCTCTCTTCATGAGCTAATCTCTCATCCTTTCCGGCAAGTGTTTCATATGGTTGAGACACAAGCGAAATTCTCATGAGAGAGATGTTAGCATGGTTAAACACTTTTCTAGAAATGAACTCCTCTCTCTTATAATCAACACCAAAGTAGTTGAAAATCCGAGTGAGGTAAATTACATGGTATAAAGTGTTTTCACCTAAAGTAAAAAATTTGGGACGAAGTTCATCCAAAAGCACTTGCGCCCAATTAATTTCATAGTGCCCAAAAATAGCAAAAAGAGCCTTACAAACTTTTAAGGTCGGGTGATTGAAATTTTATGATCTTGGAGTTATGGTATGTTGCAAAAGAAGGTTTACAATTCTAGCTTTAGGACAGAAATTTCGGTTTATAAACTCAAAGTTATCATCCCCTTCAAAAATGTGATGAAATGTCTCACGATCAAGTTCATCAATTTTAAAATCCGAAAGATCCATTCCAGTACTGTAAGAGTCCAAAAACTCGACCTTCAAAAATCGGCACCCGTACTTCACTTGTACTCAAATGTCGTAGATTCAAACGCCGAATCTGGCTTCCCGGAGCTTATAACACAGTAAGTATAACAACACAGCGGAATAAAGAAATCAATGATATCATATACAACTCCAATGAATACAATATCCAAAATGATATACAACAATGATATCAATAATACACAGCAATATCAGAGATATGATACAATGCTACAGCGGAAATAACAATAATGGAAGAGATCACTCCAAATGATCTACAAAAGATAATGACTCCAACAACTCCAACATCGGCAAGAACCACCATCACGTTGAACCAAGATAAGCAACGTCAGTCCTGATCTCCGATGAACTGGACCAGCTCCAACTAGTCTACTAAACCTGACTATCTGAAAAAAACCCAACTCTAGACTGCCCGTGTGGAAAATTGTGGGCACCCAGAGTTTAGGAAGGGAACAATAAACTCCAGGTCAGTCATGGGACTGGTATGAGCAAACAAAAACAGTTTATCTTTAAACAAACTACAAAGAAATTTTAAACATTGAAATCCACAATGCTTTTGGAAAATGAAACTACCATAAGACCTCCCACCACACACACAATGCAATCGCAGACTTAGAGGACATTTCTTCTTTTGTTAGTCAAATATGCTTACTACGCAAAGAAATTTCTTTTGATATTATTATTAGTGCATAGTGTACAAAATCATTTCGAAAATACAATATTAATCTTAGCCAGCATAGGTACCATTATATTATGCCTGTTATAGCTGCCGCCTGAGGAGACAGGTTATACAACTGCAATCGTAAAGGGCTCGTATTGTTTCTTTGGATTTTCCAACAAATGGTCAGGCTAAGGAACTTCCTATGCCTCATGGGAACGCCTCTGGAGGGACGCCCCGAGAGACAACCTACTATCTGCCAACACAAGGCCGATTACCCCCTTCCTAGGTAGTAAACCTGAGATATGCCACCCCCGGTCCTTTGGGACCTTTATCCGAGGCCTCGGTCACACAGCAACAATCACACAGAGTAAATGAGATTGGAGCAACCACATTGGTAAATATCTGGGCTCCATACCATGATATCACCTTTTTTCAGAAGGAATGGACATACCCTAGGGGAGCTACCCCTGAAACCTTGCAACATCTTTCCTGTTTCGACCATTTCCGGTCTGTGAGGCTCGATGAGGTCTCATCCACAAAGCTATGCTTTTTCACAAAGCCATGCTTTGATCAACAAATGATCAGCACACAGCAGCACTCAGCATGCCACATTACCAAATTGGGAATATATCGTTGATAACCTTCAACTACATAACCTCTGAGCTCGTACGTCTCAGAGAAGGGTGTTAAGCTAAGAGAATAAATTCTCCGCCACCAAACAGAAATGTATTTGAAAGAAATCAGCTTTATATCTCAAAGTGTAGTGTCAGACATACAACTATACAAGTCTGTTCCGGGTTCGAACAGAACCGAAGGCACTTCCGAAGAAGGCACTGCAATCCGGTATTCACAATCCCGATCGGACTTCCCATCACTTAGGAAATCTGTATACCGTAGCTACTCGGTGCAGAGACAATCGATAGGTTATCCTATCATTCTCGCAAACACCCGGTCTTCAACACCGGTCTTCAAATGCTATCCATATACGACGTATCACTTATTCGGAATGGGTTATATGACACAAAGTCCTCCCCCGGCTAAACCGAATAGTAAGCGCAATATTTTAAAACATATGGATAATGGGATTTCAATTAAGTCACAACTTATTACCCAAAACTTTCTATCATATGGTTTACACACATTACCATTTTAATCTTTTTACACAAAAAGATTCATTTCACAAAGTTCACACAGTTTCACAAGGATTCAATCATAGATTTCCAAATCGATTTCCATTTAAATTTGATTAACTCGTTAAATCTTTAAATCAAGATATAACTTATAGCTTTCAAAAAGAATTCACTCATAATTTGGAAAACCATTTTTCAATTCAAACTTGAAATTCCTTTAATTCAAATTGGAAATTCTTTTATTATATGAAAGCTTTTATCATTTGAAAACAATTAGTTTTCGTTTTGGAAAAATCCGATTCATTTATACGAGTTAAACCCTTGTGTTAAATTCAAATTTCCCAAACAATATTTTAAAATGGTTCAAGCCCATATAAACACATTTATAACTTGTATAATACTCTTAAACCATAATTTTTTCAACATAGAATTCAATTCCCTATTTTGAATTCAATATACACAGAGAATCATAGATAGATAATATAAATTCATTACAGATAATAAATTTCATCACAGTAATTACATTACATTTCACAGCTCAATCACAAATCAGAATATCACAGAACAAATAGGATAATCAATTCAAGGCATCACATATAATACAATCATTCATAAGTAAGTTCAACATTCAATAATAATTTATAAGCAGGATTAATTAATTGTTTAATCCTAATTAATTCAATTTATTTCCAATTAAATTAATTACTTATGAATTAATTATCCAATCCTGATTGATTAATTACAAATCATTTGATATAAATTAATTAATCAAACACTTTAATTAATTATTCTTAATTAATCACAATAACTAATTAATTACTCCTTAATTACTTCCATTAATTAACCTCTAATTACTTTCAATTAATAATTATTTAATCACCTTCATTAATTACCCATTAATTAATCACATTAATTAACTAATCACATTCATTAATTAATCACAATGATTAACTAATTGACCTTAATCAAATTCGAAGTTTATTTAAAAATAACGGTTATATATATTAAACCACTTTAAACTTAATTACTTTAATATAATTCATTTTAAAACCTTTAACTAATTTCAAACTTAAACAAGTAATTATTTTTAAAGGAATTGTTAAGAAATGTTTAACTTGATTTTGTTTAAAGTTTAAAACTGTAACATCATTCTCCCGAGACCAAACCCGAGTTTCCCCTCCATTTTCCCGAGCTTCCTTTCCTCTTTCGTTTTCTTTTACTTTGTTTATTTTTTTTAACTTTAAAAACCTGTTAACAGTTAGATACACGCGAGTAGACCCGTATGCCCACCCGAGCCATCAACCAAATTACTCGAGACCTCCTTCGAGTTCCCTCATCTTCTTCTCCATTCTAAACCCAAGAACCCAACTTCCAGATACGCAAATCCCAGTGTGCACGTGTACAGATGAACGCCGCCGTTCTGGTGGCCATCGCGAGCTTCAACAAGTCGCAATTCTCACCCTTACTCGAAATCGAATTTCGATTCGACCCAAAGATCTCGAAATAAAAAATCCACCCTTTCGTCGAACTGAAGCTCGAACATACCCAAACTAAATCGCCTCGCCACCACGTCTCAGACCACCAGCGACGCCATGGCTTCGGCCACATCATGTCCATGCTCCATACTACTCTCCCCCATCATCACGCGCAACTCGATCATTCCTAGGTGATGAAATCACCTTGTTTACAGACATGCAAACAACCTCGGCTACAACCCTAATTTTAACTCAACTAATCAATTCACACAATAGAAAAATTCTTCAACAATTTTCCTGAAGTCCTGGATCAACACGCTAGCTTCACACAAATTTTTATCAATTATCCTTCGATCGATCAACAAAAATTTGAAAAAGAACGAAATTGGTTCAAACGTGAACTGCTCTTGAACCACTTAAATAAAAATCATCATATTAATTTTAAAAATCATCTCTTTGTGTGATTATTCAAATTGTATAATCAAAACAATGATTTAAGACAAATGAATTTATCATAAGATTTTGTTTTTACTGTAAATTATATATTTTGAAATAATTGCTTAACAAATCTACTTAAAACTATTTTTAAAAATCAGATGTTGTTATTATTAACATATTTCTTCTAGAAATCAGATCCTAAAAAGGATTAGAGAATGAGATTTCGAATTTTGAACAGGTTTGAAACCTGAAATCTGGAACAGAAGCATGCACACTCAAATCCTATATGTATATGGACACGCAAGAAAATTTTCATCTATACCAACTTTTCACAGCACATTTTGAAGCATCAATCACATATAAAACCAGATGTAACATATTCCAGATTTTATATAGGTGGTTTTCTCACCTAGATGTTTCAAATAGCAGAGAACAGGCTTTGCATTTGAAAACTGAGAATGCTTTTAACTGAAACTGGAATCTATCTTTGATTTACATCTGCATTTGATGGTTGATCTTGCATCTGTTACTTGTTGTTTAATCTAGCTCTGATTTCCAGGTTTGTAATTTACTGAGTTTGATCTGGAGTTCTGAATCTGATCTTTTGAATTTCCAGGTTTGAAATTATATGTTGTAGTTTGTTTGAAACAACTTCACTTTGATTTTGTTTTGTTGTTAAAGCTTGAAGTTTGTTTAAAGTTGAGATGATATTACTCAGATTTTCTCAGCTGGAATGAACGAAATGAAATAAAAATTTGATATATAAGATGAAGCTTACAGGTGATATAATTTGGTTTGTACAAAAGAGATCATGGATATTTTCTTGTTTTGGAGGCTGATGAGATTTATCTTGTGTACTAAAGATGATGGAATTAATTAGTTGTACCACATTCATATATATTTTTTCTTTCGGCTGATACAATGCTACATTAATTGCCTTGTACCACTTACCTTATTTTATTTGCTTTATTTTTTAGTTATACATTGCATTAGAGAAAAGTCTGGTGGCTTCTAACTTTGTAAGCCTACATATATTTCCTATATATGTATTTCTTTTATTATGCAGGTCATCATTTCTTGCAACCTGAATAAATTTTCTTTTGTTTGACGGTATATGTTTATTTTACACTTATGTTTTGTAATATTACTTTATAATATAAATAAACTTCTATCGTTAATATGTTGTTAGAATTTGCTAATGTGTTTAATTTATATTTCACAGTTTATTATATATACATTTGTTTCTATTTCTAACTTAAACATTTATTTTTAACTTTAATACTTATCGTCTCATTTTACATTTGCATTTCTACATATATATAGATATTTAACTTTAAACATCCTTTAAAAAATTATTTTATATCAATTTCAAAATAAAACTTTCAAAATATTCATTTGTATAATTAAAGGCACATCTAATTTAATCATATCCAAAATCCAAATACAAATTTATTTTCTAAGATATTTAAATTTATTTCCCAATTTCAAATTCTATTTTCAACCTATTTTATATACATATTTATTTTCAAATATCCAAATCAATCCTCAATTAATTCAAAATTTAACTAGAATTTTATATTAATTACAAATTATTTTCACAATTTTTATTCAAAAATTAAATTAATTATCGATTTAAATTTAGTAAAAATCTGGGGTCGTTACAACCTTCCCACCTTAAAAGAATTTCGTCCTCGAAATTTTCCAGGGAGACCCAAAGATAGATGAAGGATATTTCATCAAATCAAATTGAACATCTATTCTGCATTTGGCTTACCAAATCAGAATATCAATAATATATACAAGAACGAATCTGTTTTAACACTTCACAAGATACTTGGGTTATCCAGATCTACGAAATATGCAGTGACATCGGTTAGTTCGAAAGGATAACTAACCATTCGTAGTACATATCCGGACCCAAATTGTATTCATATATCTGTCTATTTTTTGGGTACAATTTCAAAACTTTCAGTTTAGAAACCAAATTATACCTATCAACCATAGCAAATAAAGCAACCAATTCATCTAAACAAACAATTCTGACTCAGTTGGAGTTTATGTCCCATATAAATATATCAAATCTTCTTCTTGAATCTACCAGAAACCATCGAAGAATTGAGAAAAGATGACGAACAAAAGAGATTGATAGAGAAAAGATTGTTTCCTTGTTGTTACAGAGTATTGACCATTTATAGTCGTATTCCCCTGTCCCCTATCCCGTCCTCTTCTTGCACTCATACTTACTATCAGTGGATAATATGAGAATTTACTGAGGTATACAGACAGATATCTTAGGGATTACTCATTCTAGGGTATACTTCACCCTATCTCTAATGAGCTACTTAATGTGTTATACTCCCGAGCTAAAGTTCAACCTTAGCTCTGATACCACTTGTAAGAGTCCAAAAACTCGGCCTTTAAAAATCGGCACCCGTACTTCACTAGTACTCAAATGCCGTAGATTCAAACGCCGAATCAGGCTTCCCGGAGCTTATAACACAGTAAGTATAACAACAAAGCGGAATAAATAAATCAATGATATCATATACAACTCCAATTAATACAATATCCAGAATGATATACAATAATGATATCAATAATACATAGCAATATCAGAGATATGATACAATGCTACAGCGGAAATAACAATAATGGAAGAGATCACTCCAAATGATCTACAAAAGAGAATGACTCCAACAACTCCAACATTGGCAAGAACCACCATCACATTGCACCAAGATAAGCAACGTCAGTCCTGATCTCCGATGAACTGGACTAGCTCCAACTTGTCTACTAAACCCGACTATCTGAACAAAACCCAACTCTAGACTGCCCGTGTGGAAAATTGTGGGCACTCAGAGTTTAGGAAGGGAACAATAAACTCCAGGTCAGTCATGGGACTGGTATGAGCAAACAAAAACAGTTTATCTTTAAACAAACTACAAAGAAATTTTAAACATTGAAATCCACAATGCTTTTGGAAAATGAAACTACCATAAGACCTCCCACCACACACACAATGCAATCGCAGACTTGGAGAAGATTTCTTCTTATGTTAGTCAAATGTGCTTACTACGCAAAGAAAACTCTTTTGATATTATTATTAGTGCATAGTGTACAAAATCATTTCGAAAATACAATATTAATATTAGCCAGCATAGGTACCATTATATTATGCCTGCTATAGCTGCCGCCTGAGGAGACAGGTTATACAACTGCAATCGTAAAGGGCTCGTATTGTTTCTTTGGATTTTCCAAAAAATGGTCAGGCTAAGGAACTTCCTATGCCACATGGGAACGCCTCTGGAGGGACGCCCCGAGAGACAACCTGCTCTCTGCCAACACAAGGCCGGTTACCCCCTTCCCGGGTAGTAAACCTGAGATATGCCACCCCCGGTTCTTTGGGACCTTTATCCGAGGCCTCGGTCACACAACAACAATCACACAGAGTAAATGAGATTGGAGCAACAACATAGGTAAATATCTGGGCTCCATACCATGATATCACCTTTTTCCAGAAGGAATGGACATACCCTAGGGGAGCTACCCCTGAAACCTTGCCACATCTGTCCTGTTTCGACCATTTCCGGTCTGTGAGGCTCGATGAGGTCTCGTCCACAAAGCTACGCTTTTTCACAAAGCCATGCTTTGATCAACAAATGATCAGCACACAGCAGCACTCAGCATGCCACATTACCAAATTGGGAATATATCACTAATAACCATCCACTACATAACCTCTGAGCTCGTACGTCTTAGAGAATGGTGTTAAGCTAAGAGAATAAATTCTCCGCCACCAAACAGAAATGTATTTGAAAGAAATCAGCTTTATATCTCAAAGTGTAGTGTCAGACATACAACTATACAAGTCTGTTCCGGGTTCGAACAGAACCGAAGGCACTTCCGAAGAAGCCCTTGCATTCCGGGTATTCACAATCCCGATTGGACTTCCCATCACTTAGGAAATCTCTATACCGTAGCTACTCAGTGCAGAGACAATCGATAGGTTATCCTATCGTTCTCGCAAACACCCGGTCTTCAACACTTGTCTTCAAATGCTATCCATATACGACGTATCACTTATTCGGAATGGGTTATATGACACAAAGTCCTCCCTCGGCTAAACCGAATAGTAAGCGCAATATTTTAAAACATATGGATAATAGGATTTCAATTAAGTCACAACTTATTACCCAAAACTTTCTTTCAAATGGTTTAAACACATTACCATTTTAATCTTTTTACACAAAAAGATTCATTTCACAAAGTTCACCCAGTTTCACAAGGATTCATTCATAGATTTCCAAATCGATTTCCATTTAAATTGGATTAACTCGTTAAATCTTTAAATCAAGTTTTAACTTATAGCTTTCAAAAAGAATTCACTCATAATTTGGAAAACCATTTTTCAATTCAAACTTGAAATTCCTTTAATTCAAATTGGAAATTCTTTTATTATATGAAAGCTTTTATCATTTGAAAACAATTAGTTTTCATTTTGGAAAAATCCGATACATTTATACGAGTTAAACCCTTGTGTTAAATTCAAATTTCCCAAACAATATTTTAAAATGGTTCAAGCCCATATAAACACATTTATAACTTGTATAATACTCTTAAACCATAATTTTTTCAACATAGAATTCAATTCCCTATTTTGAATTCAAATTCAAATTGAATTTTTTAAATTTCCAGATATTCAAAATATCTTTAAAACTCCTTTCAAAAGCTTTTCATATTAAACCCCAAAATTTCAAATTTCAAAATCAATTGAAATTAAAATTTCAATCTCAAAAACATTAAATTTAGATTATTTGTGACTTAATCGATTTCCACGTGAAATCCATATTTGTGTGTGTATGGTGTAGTCCAGGGGTTTTACACAATAGTGCAACAACAAAAATCATCACAGATTCAATTATAGCAATATCGATAAGCGGTATAATCTTATAACGCTTATCTATACACAGAGAATCATAGATAGATAATATAAATTCATTACAGATAATAAATTTCATCATAGTAATTACATTACATTTCATAGCTCAATCACAAATCAGAATATCACAAATCAAATAGGATAATCAATTAAAGGCATCTCATACAATACAATCATTCATAAGTAAGGTCAACATTCAATAATCATTTATAAGCAGGATTAATTAATTGTTTAATCCTAATTAATTCAATTTATTTCCAATTAAATTAATTACTTATGAATTAATTATCCAATCCTGATTGATTAATTACAAATCATTTGATATAAATTAATTAATCAAACACTTTAATTAATTATTCTTAATTAATCACAATAACTAATTAATTACTTCCATTAATTAACCTCTAATTACTTTCAATTAAGTAATTATTTAATCACCTTCATTAATTACCCATAAATTAATCACATTAATTAACTAATCACATTCATTAATTAATCACAATGATTAACTAATTGACCTTAATCAAATTCGAAGTTTATATAAAAATAACGGTTATATATATTAAACCACTTTAAACTTAATTACTTTAATATAATTTATTTTAAAACCTTTAACTAATTTCAAACTTAAACAAGTAATTATTTTTAAAGGAATTTGTTAAGAAATGTTTAACTTGATTTTGTTTAAAGTTTAAAACTGTAACATCATTCTCCAGAGACCAAACCCGAGTTTCCCCTCCATTTTCCCGAGCTTCCTTTCCTCTTTCATTTTCTTTTACTTTGTTTATTTTTTTTAACTTTAAAAACCTGTTAACAATTAGATACACGCGAGTAGACCCTTATGCCCACCCGAGCCATCAACCAAATTACTCGAGACCTCCTTCGAGTTCCCTCATTTTCTTCTCCGTTCTAAACCCAATAACCCAACTTCCAGATACGCAAATCCCAGTGTGCACGTGTACAGATGAACGCCGCCGTTCTGGTGGCCATCGCGAGCTTCAACAAGTCGCAATTATCACCCTTACTCGAAATAGAATTTCGATTCGACCCAAAGATCTCGAAATCAAAAATCCACCCTTTCGTCGAACTGAAGCTCGAACATACCCAAACTAAATCGCCTCCCCACCACGTCTCAGACCACCAGCGATGCCACGGCTTCGGCCACATCATGTCCATGCTCCATACTACTCTCCCCCATCATCACGCGCAACTCGATCGTTCCTAGGTGATGAAATCACCTTGTTTACAAACACGCAAACAACCTCGGCTACAACCCTAATTTAAACTCAACTGGTCAATTCACACAATAGAAAAATTCTTCAACAATTTTCCTAATGTCCTGGATCAACACGTTAGCTTCACACAAATTTTTATCAATTATCCTTCGATCGATCAACAGATATTTGAAAAAGAACGAAATTGGTTCAAACGTGAACTGCTCTTGAACCACTTAAATAAAAATCATCATATTAATTTTAAAAATCATCTCTTTGTATGATTATTCAAATTATATAATCAAAACAATGATTTAAGCCACTTGAATTTATCATAAGATTTTGTTTTACTGTAAATTATATATTTTGAAATAATTGCTTAACAAGTCTACTTAAAACTATTCTTAAAAATCAGATGTTGTTATTATTAACAGATTTCTTCTAGAAATCAGATCCTAAAAAGGATTAGAGAATGAGATTTCAAATTTTGAACAGGTTTGAAACTTGAAATCTGGAACAGAAGCATGCACACTCAAATCCTATATGTATATGGACACGCAAGAAAATTTTCATCTATACCAACTTTTCACAGCACATTTTCAAGCATCAATCGCATATAAAACCAGATGTAACATATTCCAGATTTTATAAAGGTGGTTTGCTCACCTGGATGTTTCAAATAGCAGAGAACAGGCTTTGCATTTGAAAACTGAGAATGCTTTTAACTGAAACTGGAATCTATCTTTGATTTACATCTGCATTTGATGGTTGATCTTGCATCTGTTACTTGTTGTTTAATCTAGCTCTGATTTCCAGGTTTGTAATTTACTGAGTTTGATCTGGAGTTCTGAATCTGATCTTTTGAATTTCCAGGTTTGAAATTATATGTTGTAGTTTGTTTGAAACAACTTCACTTTGATTTTGTTTTGTTGTTAAAGCTTGAAGTTTGTTTAAAGTTGAGATGATATTACTCAGATTTTCTCAGCTGGAATGAACGAAATGAAATAAAAAGTTGATATATAAGATGAAGCTTACAGGTGATATAATTTGGTTTGTACAAAAGAGATCAGTGATATTTTCTTGTTTTGGAGGCTGATGAGATTTATCTTGTGTACTAAAGATGATGGCATTAATTAGTTGTACCACATTCATATATATTTTTTCTTTCGGCTGATACAATGCTACATTAATTGCCTTGTACCACTTACCTTATTTTATTTGCTTTATTTTTTAGTTATACATTGCATTAGAGAAAAGTCTGGTGGCTTCTAACTTTGTAAGCCTACATATATTTCCTATATATGTATTTCTTTTATTATGCAGGTCATCATTTCTTGCAACCTGAATATATTTTCTTTTGTTTGAAGGTATATGTTTATTTTACACTTATGTTTTGTAATATTACTTTATAATATAAATAAACTTCTATTGTTAATATGTTGTTAGAATTTGCTAATGTGTTTAATTTATATTTCATAGTTTATTATATATACATTTGTTTCTATTTCTAACTTAAACATTTATTTTTAACTTTAATACTTATCGTCTCATTTTACATTTGCATTTCTACATATATATAGATATTTAACTTTAAACATCCTTTAAAAAATTATTTTATATCAATTTCAAAATAAAACTTTCAAAATATTCATTTGTATAATTAAAGGCACATCTAATTTAATCATATCCAAAATCCAAATACAAATTTATTTTCTAAGATATTTAAATTTATTTCCCAATTTCAAATTCTATTTTCAACCTATTTTATATACATATTTATTTTCAAATATCCAAATCAATCCTCAATTAATTCAAAATTTAACTAGAATTTTATATTAATTACCAATTATTTTCACAATTTTTATTCAAAAATTAAATTAATTATCGATTTAAATTTAGTAAAAATCCGGGGTCGTTACAAGTACTCTTACAACCAAGAATGTTACCCAAAATCTCACTATTTAAAACAATACTTGTCCCTTTAACGCTACTCCACACTTCCCCTTCATTTCCTTCATAAAAACTACGATTCAAATTTGCATAAAACATTTTGACAAGATTTGGACAATAAACAAAATCATTTTAAGAATAATCAATTAAGCTAAGAATTTGATTCTCTTCGAAAAGAACATTGAACTCATATGAAGGAAAATCACTAAAGATAGCAAATTTTCCTGTATGGACCTTTTCAAAGTTTAGATAGCTAATGTAAGCTTTGACGGCTTCCGGATCATTGTAGAGGAACTCTTTGGTGGCCTTAGAAAGTCTCATGGTGGATGGAGTGCTTGAGGAAGCCATTTTTGAAGAAAGTAGAGAGCTTGAGAGTTTGAAAGAGAGTTTGAATTTTGAAATGAAAGTGAAACGATAGGATAAAGTTAAGGAGATAAATAGATATCTAAGAGCCATGTTCTCTGGTTAAGAGATACCTTTTCAGAGCTTTGGAATTGGTGAAATGGTGGAGGGAAACTCAAAGTTTTGAATTCAATTTTGAACTTTAAATTTCTGGCAGGGATGTCAACATGGGGGGTAGGGTCATGTCGACATAGGTCCCTTAAATCATGTGACTTATTTTTCCTACTTTATTTATTATCTATGTCTATATATCCTATAATCTTAATTATATTTTATATGAAATAATACTAAATATAATAACACTTTAATATTAATATTTTAATATTAAAATATTATTAAAATAATATTATTTTGAAAGTCAAAATTTTAAATTCAAACAACAAGCAATTTCAAAACATGCAAACAACCAAAAAACCAAACAAGCAATTTCAATCAATATAATTTAAATGCATACCTAATTTTAGATCCATATTTCCGAGATCATTAAACTCATGAATAGCTGTAAAGCACATGTTTGAATTTTCCATCTCTTGATATTCATCACTAGAGGATGAGTTACAGCACATATTTGAATTTTCCATCTCTTGATCTTCATCACTAGAGGATGAGTCTGAATCGTCTAGTGTAGCAGCATATGCGCTCTTTCTTTTCTTTGATGAATCATTACATGGAGAAAATTTCTGTTTATACGGATGCAGACAATCTCTTTTTAAGTAGCCTGGCTCATTGCAATTGTAGCATCTGACGTTGTTTTGAGTCTCATTACTATTTTCAGAATTCTTGTGATCATTTCTCTTGTAATTGTTCATCTTTCTGTATTTCAGAAAATTTCTAAAATTCCTTGTCATCAAGGCTATTTCTTCATCGTTGTCACTGTTTGAGTCATAACCATCTATTATTACATTGAACGCTATTGACTTCTTTTCTGAGGCCTTGCTTTTTTCTTCTCCCTTGCATTTGTACTTCAAACGACATCAAATTCCCAATCAATTCTTCAATTTTTAGAGTACTAATATCATTAGCCTCTTCAATTGCTAGAGTCTTTTGATCCCATTCCGGAGCGAGTGAATTCAGAATTTTTCTAACTTGATCTTCTTCGAAAAAGTTCTTTCCTAATGCAATTAGTGAGTGCGCAATGTCTTGAAACCTACTGTACATGTCTGAAATGGACTCATTTGGATTCATCTTGAATAATTAAAACTGATTGGTTAAGATAGATATCTTGGTCTGTTTAACTTTGCTTGTTCCTTCATGAGTAACTTCCAAAGTTTTCCAGATCTCATATGCAGACTTACAGACAAACACTCTATTAAACTCTATCAAGTGAGCAGAATAGAATATTCATGACTTTGGAATTGTTTTGTGTAACAGTCTTTTGCTCTACAGTCCACTGTGCAAAATCAATTGTGGGTTCAATGTACTAAGTTTGTGTTATATTCTAAGTGTCTAATCCTATTGATTATAAATAGATTTTCATCCTACATGCCCAATATGCATAGTTACTACCATTAAAAAGTAGTGGTCTGGCAGTAGACTGACCCTCTACAAATGAACTAGTGATAGCGTTGACATTACCAATGTTGGCAGCCATTTGAAAACTTTTCAAAAATCAGATTATGAAAACTTTGAAAACCAATGCTCTGATACCAAATGTTGGAAATGCGGATTACAGATCTTAAGGCTGGATTAACACTATAAGGGGGGTGAATAGTGTATAATGGATTTTATGGAATTTTTGAAATATATTAAAATTAAACACAAATAGTTGCAATTCACAAACACAAAGACAATCACTGAACCAAACACAAATGCAAATAGTAAATAAAAGTAGTAAAGGAAAGAACACACCAGAATTTTATACTGGTTCAGAGTTACTCTACATCCAGTCCCACACAATTTCTTGTACAGATTTCTTTTCAAATA
Organism: Allium fistulosum; assembly: GCA_030737815.1. Taxonomy (NCBI): domain Eukaryota; kingdom Viridiplantae; phylum Streptophyta; class Magnoliopsida; order Asparagales; family Amaryllidaceae; genus Allium; species Allium fistulosum. The sequence continues at coordinate 1,180,960,221 of CM060904.1, read as the reverse complement.
TAATGTTGATATTACAACCTTGATTTCAAGGCCACGAGATACACACTCCTGTCTTTGAGTCCAGGGCAAACTCTCTTGATTTAACCAGGCTATAAGATCACCTAATTGATTTACGAGCTACAATCACACCCAATTGATTTACGGGCCACAATCACACCGTTTCCAATCACACTTTGATAGAGAGAGACTCGATACACTTCGATCTTTCGATCTTTGATTACAAATGATCCTATAACTCTGAGTAGCACTAAGATCTTTGAGAGAGAGTGGCACAGAATCAAACTAGAGACGATCGAGTTTGATTCACATAGGATTTTGGCAGAGTTTTGTTAAAGCATTTGAAATATAAGAGAATATTTGAGTGGAGAAGAAAGAGTGAAGAAATGAAAAAAACTAACTTTAATTTTGTTGAAAACAATTGGTATATATATGAGAACAATGGTCATGTTCATTCGCGAAAGATTATGATGAATAGACACTTCTTTTGAAAATTTGAAATTTGAAATCCACGGCTACCATGTCGACATGGGGGGAATAGGGATATCGACATGCCTATGTTATTTTTGAAAATTGATTTTTCTTTAAAATGATTTCTATTCTTAAACTTGTCAAAACAATTTCTAAACTTTGCAAACCATTTTGAATATAGTTTAAACTTATAAAAGAGTTTTAGAAAGTAATCTTAAAATATATAATCTATAATATAAAAGTAATATTAAAAACTAAGTATAGACTTCTTTAAAATATATTTTTTAGATTTAAAGCTAAAATATTGAAATCAAGAGATAGTTTAAAAAAAACAAGAGATGATTTTGAGATCAAAATATTAAAAGACGATAACAAATGTTTTTGAATTAAGTCTAAAATATTTAAATTGATAAAGATGACTTTTGAAAAGATAGTTTTTGGAAAAATAGTTAAAATAAATTATTTTGAATATTTCGTGGATTTCATTCAACTAGAGAAGGTCGTGGGTTCCAACCCACTAAAGAGGTCGTAGGTTCCAACCCAATATTAAAGCGAAAAGGTGGATTCCATTCCACAATTAAAATCCAAATAAAGATTTTAGTGTTATTATGAAGTTTTAACATAAATCTAGACTCTATTACTTATCTTGATATCTTGAACTATTGAACTCTTGATACTCATGAGTCTTCAGTCTTGATTTCTTCAATCTTGATTCGTCAGTCCTGAATCTCTATATTGTACAGTCTTTATTCTCTGTACATGCATATATATACCCTGCATATACATATATATCTAGACAAGAATATTAGTATTTATATTTTAAAACAAATCCTAAGGTTGTTGTCATCAAAACCATCATCTCAAGATCTAACAACTATAAAAATGAAAATTTTGGGAAAGTAATATAGATGATTAGGTGACCGAAAAAACAATGAATATAGTATTAAATTGAATAAAATTACAAAGATGTACAGTTTACGAATTTTACGGTTTTTATGATCCTATATTATGATTTGTATGTAATAGAATATCCTAGTAATGGATTGAAAATCTATAAACTATATGCAACCATTCTTTAATAGTAATTTGGCATTATTTATCCAAATATTTCAAAACTTAACATCCATATAATATTATAACGTAGTACAACATCTTTTATAAATGTTCTACACATATCAGATATTTTACCGATATTATCATGATATTTTAAAATATCTCATATTAGTACTTGATCGATACGTACCTGATATCGATATTAATAAACTAGGTTTGGACTTTGGGCTAATTAATTTGAATGTGGATGATGTTGGTGTTTTGACCAAAACCAAATTCCGTAAGTCCTAATGTATTATATCAGTGATGAAGAAAATAGGTGTAAATAATCGTTACTACTAGGTACCACTTAAAATAAGTAAATTTGGATTTTACCGAAAAGATGTGTAAACGATAAAGTGACATGTGAATTAATATTCGAGTTGTTCGATATTAATCACTGACTAAATTTACATCTTTGAGTCACACATCTGTAATGATGAATACTTTGAAAAACCGCACGATTCAATAAATTTATATTTGTTGTAAATTAATTAAATTAATTAATATTTATGAAATATTAATTATTAAATTTTATTTGATTTGTTTGAATAACATTAGTACTAATAAAGTGCGTATAAAAAAGATATAAATGCGCATATCAATATACAATATTAAATTGGATTTAAATAGATTAATTGATAAATAGTATTCGAAAATTTTAGAGGCTCGCATGCGTCTTTAATGGCCGGCCGTGCATGACGGGGGGGAGAGGTTTCAAATGTGATTTGAAAATCCAAAGAAGAAATTAAAGGAAGGAAATAAATCTCCATCCTTTACTCTTCTTTATGACTCACTTAAGTCTCATTTATGAAATGATTTTGTGATATCCCGGAAATTTGGCAATATCAATTTAATAATCTTTATTAATAATTAAATTGATTTGTTGATTTATTTTATAAATTGATGAGTTTATTCATTTTAAAAGGTTAATAATATTTTAAATTGGCAAGTTTATTTCTTTTGAAAACTAATAATATTTTAATTTGGGAATATCTTTTCTAACAATTTTAAATTGGGAAGATTTATCTTTCTAAAACTTATATAAATGTTTATATTTATAATGTATATATATATATTGGTATATATATTATGAATAGGGAATCTTTTAATTTAATAAAACTATGTTTTCAAATTATAATATATATGTATATATATATTGTTATTTGAAGTTATGTATTAAAATTCAATATGATGCTTATCAAAACTAATGTAAAAATATTTTCCATTTAGAATATATATATTTGTATATATTGAGATGGAAAGAATATTGAATTTGAATTTAATGAAGTATTTTTCAAACTTTAATATATATATATAATTTGTAATTTGGAAATTTGTAATTTAACTTAATACTTTTGAAAATGATATTTATGATTTAAATAACAAGAATAATTTCTTATTTAAAAATATATATGTAAGCTTAAGCTTAAATAAGGTTTAAATTAAGAAGTTTATTTGTTTTAATACTCTTTTCTCTTTTAAAATTCAATTGTTTTTAACATTCTTTCCTTTTTAAAATTCAAAATAGGTTTGTAAAAATATATATAGAGTTAAACCCAATTTCTCAAGTATTTATAAATATGTTATAAATATTTGATTAAAGCATAAATTATAAAAGGATAAATACATTTTTATATACATATAGATATTTTATAAATACATAAATGACTTAAGTAAATTAATTAAAACAAGAATTTACACTTGTTAGCATATTAGAGTGGTTTAGTGACATTTGTAATTTGCAAACCTATGTGTAAGCAAATTAAAGAGACAAGTGGCTATATTTTAATTTAAGTTTTAAAATAAATAAAATTAGTATGTAAGAAGAAAATCTGTTTTCATTTTTCAGTTTAAAATTTTCTTTTCTTCAAATTCTTTCTCCACTAATACAATTCGAATCTAAAGATAAGTAAAATCTGGAAATTCAAATGCAAATCTGAGATAAGAAGATGAAAAGCAATTCCAAACAGCAGTTCAAATCTTCAAAACAACTGGAAGATCAGGAAAAATGGAATCAAGCAAATAACCAGAAATCAAACAGCAAGTAATCAAAGATCAACAACAAGTTTAAATTTCAACAAGCAAAAAGGAAATCAAGCTTAAATTCAAAACTGGAAAGCTTGGAAACAAAATCTGTTTTCTGTTTTAAATTACAGGTGAGTAAATTTTATTTTTAAAAACAGTTTAATCTGGTTTTAACTAAAATGCATGTGATGATATTTGTTGGTATTGAGGTTCTTCAACTCGAATTTATCTGGATGTGTATATATATGTATGTGAGTAGGTCTGTTTATACATATATACTGTTCTCTATTTTTAGAAAGGGTGAGTAAACAAATTTAAAAACAGTTTAAAACCTGGATTTCACTATTGTGACATCTGAATAAATAATGTTGCTTGCATGAAAATTTGGATTTGAAATAGATGCATGTGTATGTATTAGTGTTGAATGCCTGTAGATATGAAAAATGAACTCTGTTGTTTTTAAACAGTTTTGTTATCTCTATTTAAACCAATATCTCATCCTTGAATCATAATTAGCTTATGATTTGTATATGAAAAATGTTTGAAATTATGTAACATAACTACTAAAAATAATTACAAGAATTTAAAAGTAATATTGGCCTCGAAATTTTATAAAGAACAGTGAAATGGAAATTTGGTCAAAATTTTATTAATTCAATTTTAAGAATTGACTATAGGATTGGATTCATTATAAGAAATCATGAATTTTAGTATGTATATCAAGATTTTTAGATTAGAATTTGAAGAGAATTTTGAAATTTATGTTTTTGGGCATTTTGGTCAATCGACGGCGAACGAAGATGATCTGGGTGCCGTGGTTGAACTCGAAGGTGGAGGGGAAGGTGGAGATCATAGGAAAAATGCATAAGAAATTTTCTGATGAATAAATTCTTCGAATTGGATCGAAGTAGGGTTTTAGGCTGCTTTTAAATGGGTTGAACTGTTGAGGTAGTCGCGACGTCCAGGCGCAACCGGAAGTGATCGCTCTTGTTTTCGTAGATTTTGGAGGTCGAGAGGGAGCTACGGCTAAGGTGTCGGGGTTCTCGAGGTTGGGGTCACCGTGGAGGGTGGTTTTTGGTGATGGCGTTTTCGAGCTGATGGGTTCATTGTATCGTTTTCGATTTTCTGGCAAATCGAGGATGTTTGGATGATCATACGTGATAGCGTGATGGAGTCTGACTTGTCGGAGGTCGAATTAGTGTTCATCGTCGATCAGCGTAGTCGTGCACGTGCACGTTTGAGTGCATCTGGAAGATGGTCTTGGAAGAGAAGGTTGGAGGCTCGGGTTTTATCCGGGGGAATTCGAGATTTACTCGAAGCAAGGAAAGTGGGCTTTGGACACGAGTGTCACTTCGAGATTTTTAGGGATTTACTCGGGTTTGGGATTAGTTGGTATTAAGATTTTATAAGGAAATGTTTTAAAGTTTAAACAAAAGAAAATTTGTTTTGTTAATGTTTTCTGAGTTTTAAAAACAAAAGGTTAAACAAGTTTTTAATTGTAAAATAAATTGTTTCAAAATTTAAATGTTATAACAAGTTTTAATATTTAAATAGATAAGTTTTTAAAATGATAAATAAATGGATTTTCAAAATGATCTTTGTATTAAAGTTTATTTAAATAACTTTGAAAGGTTTCAAAGATTTTAAAGGTTAAAATTAATGTCGTAATTGTTTAATTAAAATAAAGATTTTATCTTAAGTAATTAAGATTTGATTTATTAAAGGAAATTAATATGTGAAATTAATAAGGATAATTTATTTATTGAAAATGATTTAAGAATAGATAATAATTTAATTAAGATAATGTTTTTCTTAATTAAGATCTTTAAGTATTAATAGTTAAGAAATTATTTAATTAGTTAAATAATTAGTTAAATAATTAACCAAGTAATTAATTAATGATTAATTAGAGATAATCATTTATAAATTAATTAAGCATAATTACTTGATGGAGTAATTAAGGAATAATTACTAGATGTAATTAAGTAAAAGGGAAATTATTTAATAAAGTAATTAGAGGATAATTATTTTATTAAATGAAAATGATTAAGAGTTAATCACTTGTTATTAATTTAATAATTTATTAAATTAAATTAATTAAAGGATTAGATTAATCAAAGATGATTAATAATTGTGGTTTAATTAAGGTTAATTAATAATGTAATTAATTATTTATGAAGGAAATTAATTAAAGTAATTAATTAATGGAAGTAATTAAGGGAAGTTAATTACTGGATTAGATTAATCAAAGATGATTAATAATTATGGATTAATTAAGAATAATTACTTAATGTAATTAATAAATAATTAAAGGTGTAATTAGGGATCATTAGTTTATAATTAATGATGTAATTAAGAGTTGATTAATTAAGATTAATTAATCAAATGATAAGTGATTAATTGTAATTAGTTAAGGATTAAAGTAATTGATTATAATTAATTAATTAATGAAGTAATTAAAGGTTAATTACTGTATTGGTTAAGGATAATTAATTTGTGAAATTAATTAAGATAATTACTTAAATGTAATTAAAGTATAATTAATCAAAGGTGATTAATTAAAATAGATAATTATAGAAAGATTAATTAATTTATTTGTAATTAATTAATGATTACATAAGTAAGGTTTATAATGAAGTAATTAATTTAATTTACTTTAAATTAATTAAGAGATGAAGTAATTAATTTAATTCACTTTAAATTAATTAAAGATAGAGATAGTTAATTTAAATAAATTTTAAATTAATTATCTTATGATTAAGTAAACCATTGCTTATATAAGAATGAATGGCATTGATTTGAATTGAATGGATGTAATCTCAGAAATGAGATAAGATGTTGGGTGATATGAATACTTGGTTGCATTATAATGGTAATATAGATTAACTATTGTGATGTTGATATGGATTACCTATTTGGTTATGAATCATCTGTTTAAATGATAATGTGATTATCAATTGTAACTTGTGAATTATCTATCTGTATAGATAAGTTAAATTGTTTAAACCTTTAAAACATCTTGGCCTTAAAAGATACGTTTTGGATTTCGATGAGACCGGGATTGGGTTTCCGTATACCGGTATTCCAGGTCTGGAGACCCGAATACCACATCGATCCAAATTAACGATAGGTCGTGAATCTCAAGTGAAGATGAAGATTCAGAGTGCAAGGGTTATTGTCGTTAACTCTGAGGGTGATTCCAAAACGAGTGTAACGAGATAATGCCTTCGGTTTCGTTCGAACCCGGAACGAACTTGTATGGATTGAATGCTTTCAGCACATCGTCAGGCGGACGATGAGCATTCTAAGTGATATGTTCTTATTAAAGGTAATAGTAACCTCAAGCCTCATCAACCGGGAATGGCTAAAACAGGGGAGGTGCAGCAAGGCTTCGTGGGTAGCGCCCACTGAGAGCAAGATAGATCCCTGTCTAGAGGTTCCTTTCTATATTTCGGCTTAGTGGGTAGTTGGAACTGCAGCCAACTACGGGGTTGTCTTGTTCGGGATTATCCAGTAAGGGATGGTTCCGGCTTTGTGTTGCAGGGGAGCGGGCGTACTCCTCGGTACGGTGATCTAGGCCACGTACTGTGACGGGCGGTACCCCAGTAGCCCTGCCATTGTATGGAATCCAAAATCCAATAAGTGCCAACAGACTTGATTGTATAACCCACTTTGTGGCTAGTATGCTGGAATTTAATAATGTAACAATTTCAGCTATTTCATATTTACTTGAAAACCCTAGACCCTATTATAATACAATCAGATTTCCTATCAAATGTTTTAGTTAGCGTAAGGTAAAAACTTACCCATGTTTATTTGTGGGGAGTCTTACGTGACACTTTTGTTTCCAAAGGTTTTCAAAGTTAAGCAATTTAACCGTTTACTCACACCAGACCCATGTCTGACCCAAGTGTTTATTTTCTGTTTTATTAAACTCTTGGGTATTCAAATTTGTATGAGTAGTCAAGGGTATTCAGGTTAGTCTTGACGAATACTGGAGGAGCTGTGGAGCAGGAGGCTTCAGCGTGTAGATATATAGAGTTTCCACTGTGATGATGTATTGTATTTATGTACTTGTGTTGTATAATAGACAGAAGTTTATAACTGTCTATTCTGTGATGTATAAGTTGTGTACTCTGATGTATATGATACTATGTAATATCTTATGTGATATAATATATTTCTCGTTCTGCTGTGAGATTTCTGATGTGTTGTTGTTCTTTCTTCTTTTCTTTTCTTCTTCTATCCCTTTCTTTCTTCATAATGATGCGTCTTTCTGGGCATAGGAAGTCGGGTCGTTACATGTGGTATCAGAGCATAGGTTGAGCGAATGCCTAAGCTTTTGGTTAAGTGAATATCAGAACACTAGGTTGAGTGAATACCTAGGTTCGGAAGGATTGTTCATTAGAAATAGGATCTGTAGCAACCTGTTTGAGTCCGAGTGTATATATATATGAGAGCGCGTATTTGTTAGTTATATAAAATGGTTTTATATTGTGTTAATTGATCGGTTGAGTGGTATATGGATTCTGGTCAATACGAGTAGCTAACGTTATTGATAGGGATCTCTAAACACTTAGACCAGGCCAACGGACACAATATTGTTTTAAAAAAAGTAGATGAAATAATTTTACCCAGATATAATTTCTATATAAAAAAGTATCATTTTAAATGTATATGGTATTTGTGATGATTGATTGAGATGATAATAATTTATCATCTAGGATTAGGAGTCTGAGTGTTGAGGTTGGAAGTGTATTTGTCGAGACTGTAAACCTAATACCGTCTCGAGTGAACTTTACAGTTGTGTAAGGATTTCATAATCTCTGAAGGAAACCTGTTAAGGTTCGGAGTTTGTCTTTGAAGTTGGATGAATAGAGTTAGATCTATTGGATGAGCAGAAGCGAGTGATAGTATCTTGGTAACCTCAGGAAGTAGTAGCTGTGTGATGAGACGCGGTGACTATGGACGTTTCTGAAGATGTTTCTTCTGAAGCAAGTTTAAAGAAGTAGGTCTGCTTCGGTGTTGTGGATGAGTCCGGCGGGGTGTTTTTGTTTGCTTTGAGGTCCGAGTTTCTCGAAGAGCTTTGGATTGAGAAGTCTTTAGTATCTGTGTTAGCAGTACGGCTCGGAAGTGTTCTGTGTTGGCAGGAAGTTTTGGCAAAACAATATTCTGGAGATGGAGTCTAGAAGCAACAAAGTTGATCTATTTCTTTGATGGATTGGTTAGTAAGGCATAAGCTGTTCTGATTTGTGAAAAGAGAACGATATCTTTGGAAATTAGGCCGGCTGATCGCAAAAGTGACTTGCGATGGTTTGAGTGTTCTCTTGGGTTATTGGAGATTGAGATTCCGTATCGACTTGATTCGTGGAGTTACCGGAAGTTCAGCTTAGTAGAAGTATGTCTTCTAGAGAAGAATTTGGTGAAGCAGCTCAGGATTCTTTGGAGAGGGATTGATCACACATAGTTTTCTGGAGAGGATTCTACTAAGGTGTTTTACCCAAGTGGAATGGTTCACTAAGATTTTATGGGTATGGTGAACTGTGGATGATCAAGTTTGTGCTCGAGTTTCTCCGACGGTATTCTTATCTATTCCAGATCAGAGATGTGCAGCGGAAGCAAGGTAGTAACTATTCTAGAACGGAAGCATTCGGGAGTTGTAATTTTCTTGGAGTAGAGAATTTCTATAGGAAATTCAAGTGTATCTCTATGTGTAAAGGAATTTTCAGGATTTGGAGATAAGGTTGTCAAGTGCAACTGTTTGACTATTTCAGATACGAGAAGTAGTTCATAGTTCTCTAATGTTTGTGGAGTAGAATTGTGTTCTGGATTTCAGTGATTTTTGGGAAACCATTTTGTTGTGGGATCCGGAAATTGATTTTATGTTGGTCTAGTTTGTTTCAAGAGGCATCAGCAAGGATTAAGCTGATCAGGGAAGGATGAAGTGACTCAGGATCGTCAGGAGAGTTATGCAGTTAAGAATGGATGGAATTTGGAATTTGAAGTTGAAATTTGGATATTGTTTAAGTTTTCTCCGATCAAAGGAGATATAAGATTTGGTAAGACTGGAGAGCTAGCTCCGGAAGTATTATGAGATTTTTTTTGTGTTTTCAAAAGGATTAGTTCTTTGATCTATAGGATTGAGTTGCCAGTTCGGATAACTGGAATTCATTGTATTTCACGTATCTTTGAGGAATACGTGTATGTTCTGTCATTGGTTGTGGGATCAGTAGTTCAGAAGGATTTGGTAGTTGAGATGGTTTTGAGTTTAGTCTGATATCTTGTTCAGATTTGTAATCTAGATGGGAAGGAGTTCTATATTATTGTAGTATAGTTAGTTAAGATTCTGTAGAGCGAGTATTCCAGTATATATATATACCGGGAACTCTAGATAATGTTAGGAAGACCTATTCTGAATATGTATCAGAATAAGTTAAATTTGGTTGTTAGAAATAAATGGTTGCTATGATTGATATGTATGGTTGCTGTTTTAAAAAAAAAAATTTCTGGGTTATTAAATTATCTTTGCTTTTAAATTTCGGGGACGAAATTATTTTAAGGGGGGAGGAATGTGATATCCCGGAAATTTGGCAATATCAATTTAATAATCTTTATTAATAATTAAATTGATTTGTTGATTTATTTTATAAATTGATGAGTTTATTCATTTTAAAAGGTTAATAATATTTTAAATTGGCAAGTTTATTTCTTTTGAAAACTAATAATATTTTAATTTGGGAATATCTTTTCTAACAATTTTAAATTGGGAAGATTTATCTTTCTAAAACTTATATAAATGTTTATATTTATAATGTATATATATATATATTGGTATATATATTATGAATAGGGAATCTTTTAATTTAATAAAACTATGTTTTCAAATTATAATATATATGTATATATATATTGTTATTTGAAGTTATGTATTAAAATTCAATATGATGCTTATCAAAACTAATGTAAAAATATTTTCCATTTAGAATATATATATTTGTATATATTGAGATGGAAAGAATATTGAATTTGAATTTAATGAAGTATTTTTCAAACTTTAATATATATATATAATTTGTAATTTGGAAATTTGTAATTTAACTTAATACTTTTGAAAATGATATTTATGATTTAAATAACAAGAATAATTTCTTATTTAAAAATATATATGTAAGCTTAAGCTTAAATAAGGTTTAAATTAAGAAGTTTATTTGTTTTAATACTCTTTTCTCTTTTAAAATTCAATTGTTTTTAACATTCTTTCCTTTTTAAAATTCAAAATAGGTTTGTAAAAATATATATAGAGTTAAACCCAATTTCTCAAGTATTTATAAATATGTTATAAATATTTGATTAAAGCATAAATTATAAAAGGATAAATACATTTTTATATACATATAGATATTTTATAAATACATAAATGACTTAAGTAAATTAATTAAAACAAGAATTTACACTTGTTAGCATATTAGAGTGGTTTAGTGACATTTGTAATTTGCAAACCTATGTGTAAGCAAATTAAAGAGACAAGTGGCTATATTTTAATTTAAGTTTTAAAATAAATAAAATTAGTATGTAAGAAGAAAATCTGTTTTCATTTTTCAGTTTAAAATTTTCTTTTCTTCAAATTCTTTCTCCACTAATACAATTCGAATCTAAAGATAAGTAAAATCTGGAAATTCAAATGCAAATCTGAGATAAGAAGATGAAAAGCAATTCCAAACAGCAGTTCAAATCTTCAAAACAACTGGAAGATCAGGAAAAATGGAATCAAGCAAATAACCAGAAATCAAACAGCAAGTAATCAAAGATCAACAACAAGTTTAAATTTCAACAAGCAAAAAGGAAATCAAGCTTAAATTCAAAACTGGAAAGCCTAGAAACAAAATCTGTTTTCTGTTTTAAATTACAGGTGAGTAAATTTTATTTTTAAAAACAGTTTAATCTGGTTTTAACTAAAATGCATGTGATGATATTTGTTGGTATTGAGGTTCTTCAACTTGAATTTATCTGGATGTGTATATATATGTATGTGAGTAGGTCTGTTTATACATATATACTGTTCTCTATTTTTAGAAAGGGTGAGTAAACAAATTTAAAAACAGTTTAAAACCTGGATTTCACAGTTGTGACATCTGAATAAATAATGTTGCTTGCATGAAAATTTGGATTTGAAATAGATGCATGTGTATGTATTAGTGTTGAATGCCTGTAGATATGAAAAATGAACTCTATTGTTTTTAAACAGTTTTGTTATCTCTATTTAAACCAATATCTCATCCTTGAATCATAATTAGCTTATGATTTGTATATGAAAAATGTTTGAAATTATGTAACATAACTACTAAAAATAATTACAGGAATTTAAAAGTAATATTGGCCTTTAAATTTTATAAAGAACAGTGAAATGGAAATTTGGTCAAAATTTTATTAATTCAATTTTAAGAATTGACTATAGGATTGGATTCATTATAAGAAATCATGAATTTTAGTATGTATATCAAGATTTTTAGATTAGAATTTGAAGAGAATTTTGAAATTTATGTTTTTGGGCATTTTGGTCAATCGGCGGCGAACGAAGATGATCTGGGTGCCGTGGTTGAACTCGAAGGTGGAGGGGAAGGTGGAGATCATAGGAAAAATGCATAAGAAATTTTTCTGATGAATAAATTCTTCGAATTGGATCGAAGTAGGGTTTTAGGCTGCTTTTAAATGGGTTGAACTGTTGAGGTAGTCGCGACGTCCAGGCGCAACCGGAAGTGATCGCTCTTGTTTTCGTAGATTTTGGAGGTCGAGAGGGAGCTACGGCTAAGGTGTCGGGGTTCTCGAGGTTGGGGTCGCCGTGGAGGGTGGTTTTTGGTGATGGCGTTTTCGAGCTGATGGGTTCATTGTATCGTTTTCGATTTTCTGGCAAATCGAGGATGTTTGGATGATCGTACGTGATAGCGTGATGGAGTCTGACTTGCCGGAGGTCGAATTAGTGTTCATCGTCGATCAGCGTAGTCGTGCACGTGCACGTTTGAGTGCATCTGGAAGATGGTCTTGGAAGAGAAGGTTGGAGGCTCGGGTTTTATCCGGGGGAATTCGAGATTTACTCGAAGCAAGGAAAGTGGGCTTTGGACACGAGTGTCACTTCGAGATTTTTAGGGATTTACTCGGGTTTGGGATTAGTTGGTATTAATATTTTATAAGGAAATGTTTTAAAGTTTAAACAAAAGAAAATTTGTTTTGTTAATGTTTTCTGAGTTTTAAAAACAAAAGGTTAAACAAGTTTTTAATTGTAAAATAAATTGTTTCAAAATTTAAATGTTATAACAAGTTTTAATATTTAAATAGATAAGTTTTTAAAAAGATAAATAAATGGATTTTCAAAATGATCTTTGTATTAAAGTTTATTTAAATAACTTTGAAAGGTTTCAAAGATTTTAAAGGTTAAAATTAATGTCGTAATTGTTTAATTAAAATAAAGATTTTATCTTAAGTAATTAAGATTTGATTTTTTAAAGGAAATTAATATGTGAAATTAATAAGGATAATTTATTTATTGAAAATGATTTAAGAATAGATAATAATTTAATTAAGATAATGTTTTTCTTAATTAAGATCTTTAAGTATTAATAGTTAAGAAATTATTTAATTAGTTAAATAATTAACCAAGTAATTAATTAATGATTAATTAGAGATAATCATTTATAAATTAATTAAGCATAATTACTTGATGGAGTAATTAAGGAATAATTACTAGATGTAATTAAGTAAAAGGGAAATTATTTAATAAAGTAATTAGAGGATAATTATTTTATTAAATGAAAATGATTAAGAGTTAATCACTTGTTATTAATTTAATAATTTATTAAATTAAATTAATTAAAGGATTAGATTAATCAAAGATGATTAATAATTGTGGTTTAATTAAGGTTAATTAATAATGTAATTAATTATTTATGAAGGAAATTAATTAAAGTAATTAATTAATGGAAGTAATTAAGGGAAGTTAATTACTGGATTAGATTAATCAAAGATGATTAATAATTATGGATTAATTAAGAATAATTACTTAATGTAATTAATAAATAATTAAAGGTGTAATTAGGGATCATTAGTTTATAATTAATGATGTAATTAAGAGTTGATTAATTAAGATTAATTAATCAAATGATAAGTGATTAATTGTAATTAGTTAAGGATTAAAGTAATTGATTATAATTAATTAATTAATGAAGTAATTAAAGGTTAATTACTGTATTGGTTAAGGATAATTAATTTGTGAAATTAATTAAGATAATTACTTAAATGTAATTAAAGTATAATTAATCAAAGGTGATTAATTAAAATAGATAATTATAGAAAGATTAATTAATTTATTTGTAATTAATTAATGATTACATAAGTAAGGTTTATAATGAAGTAATTAATTTAATTTACTTTAAATTAATTAAGAGATGAAGTAATTAATTTAATTCACTTTAAATTAATTAAAGATAGAGATAGTTAATTTAAATAAATTTTAAATTAATTATCTTATGATTAAGTAAACCATTGCTTATATAAGAATGAATGGCATTGATTTGAATTGAATGGATGTAATCTCAGAAATGAGATAAGATGTTGGGTGATATGAATACTTGGTTGCATTATAATGGTAATATAGATTAACTATTGTGATGTTGATATGGATTACCTATTTGGTTATGAATCATCTGTTTAAATGATAATGTGATTATCAATTGTAACTTGTGAATTATCTATCTGTATAGATAAGTTAAATTGTTTAAACCTTTAAAACAACTTGGCCTTAAAAGATACGTTATGGATTTCGATGAGACCGGGATCGAGTTTCCGTATACCGGTATTCCAGGTCTGGAGACCCGAATACCACATCGATCCAAATTAACGATAGGTCGTGAATCTCAAGTGAAGATGAAGATTCAGAGTGCAAGGGTTATTGTCGTTAACTCTGAGGGTGATTCCAAAACGAGTGTAACGAGATAATGCCTTCGGTTTCGTTCGAACCCGGAACGAACTTGTATGGATTGAATGCTTTCAGCACATCGTCAGGCGGACGATGAGCATTCTAAGTGATATGTTCTGATTAAAGGTAATCGTAACCTCAAGCCTCATCAACCGGGAATGGCTAAAACAGGGGAGGTGCAGCAAGGCTTCGTGGGTAGCGCCCACTGAGAGCAAGATAGATCCCTGTCTAGAGGTTCCTTTCTATATTTCGACTTAGTGGGTAGTTGGAACTGCAGCCAACTACGGGGTTGTCTTGTTCGGGATTATCCAGTAAGGGATGGTTCCGGCTTTGTGTTGCAGGGGAGCGGGCGTACTCCTCGGTACGGTGATCTAGGCCACGTACTGTGACGGGCGGTACCCCAGTAGCCCTGCCATTGTATGGAATCCAAAATCCAATAAGTGCCAACGGACTTGATTGTATAACCCACTTTGTGGCTAGTATGCTGGAATTTAATAATGTAACAATTTCAGCTATTTCATATTTACTTGAAAACCCTAGACCCTATTATAATACAATCAGATTTCCTATCAAATGTTTTAGTTAGCGTAAGGTAAAAACTTACCCATGTTTATTTATGGGGAGTCTTACGTGACACTTTTGTTTCCAAAGGTTTTCAAAGTTAAGCAATTTAACCATTTACTCACACCAGACCCATGTCTGACCCAAGTGTTTATTTTCTGTTTTATTAAACTCTTGGGTACTCAAATTTGTATGAGTAGTCAAGGGGATTCAGGTTAGTCTTGACGAATACTGGAGGAGCTGTGGAGCAGGAGGCTTCAGCGTGTAGATATATAGAGTTTCCACTGTGATGATGTATTGTATTTATGTACTTGTGTTGTATAATAGACAGAAGTTTATAACTGTCTATTCTGTGATGTATAAGTTGTGTACTCTGATGTATATGATACTATGTAATATCTTATGTGATATAATATATTTCTCGTTCCGCTGTGAGATTTCTGATGTGTTGTTGTTCTTTCTTCTTTTCTTTTCTTCTTCTATCCCTTTCTTTCTTCATAATGATGCGTCTTTCTGGGCATAGGAAGTCGGGTCGTTACAGATTTTTAGCCTTTTCTTTTTTTATCATTCTGCTTAAAATATGAAGGGGAGAGGATTTGATGAGATTTAATGATGAATTAAATAGAGAAGTTTTTAAAGGAGCGAATTGAAAGGTTTCAAAGTTTTCCTTAAAAAATCGTCTTTCATTCATTTCATTATTATTATTCCTAATAAATTTTATTTTCTTACTCTTGCTATGCTCATCTCCTTTATTGGATGAATCCATCAGGGCATCCATGGTTTAATTCCTGTGAGATCCAGAGACCGATTCCATTGAATCTTGGAGCATCGATTCATTATTCAAGGTACAGCTTTTGGCAACATCCTAAGATACTATTCTGATTTGATTTATTATTGTGTTTCTCTTGTTCACATGTTTCAAATTCTACATGCCTCTTCTCAACTATTTGATTGTTCATCTTGTGATACATAATTCAAATCCATTTTGTCCATCTCAATTAAAGTATGTATATTATGTTAATTTGATTTAGATCCACTGTTGTTCTTTATTTTCATTCACCATATGTTCATCCTGATTGACATACTTTTGATCCTTTATCTCTGTAACATCCCTCATTTTGAGGCCCGAAACTAAGTGCTATGGATGCTGCAGTCATCATAGTTATTAAATTCCTGCGATAAAATGCTTCTATGTTAATCATTTTGATAATACTAGAACCACATGAATATGGGAAAATTCAACATAGTTTTAAAATAAAATTTACAATTTCATTTCACAATAAGATTTAAATTTCATTACATAATCCCAATTCGCAAACCAAGTTCAGTGAAAATGTAACTATTACAACATATTCCAAGAGCGACGCATAATGATGCCCCTTAGATGATCAGAGTCAAATATCTGGCAATCAATACAACTTTCCATTACAACACAAAAGCAGAATCAAAACACAACAGAAATAGATATATATAGCTCCTACTAGCTAGATTGCCTCTCGCATGTCTCCGAAAACTTATTTGTTTAAAGAGACTTGAAAAACCTTACTCTCAACCTACTCAATGAATACCCAACAGTTTAAGGGGAAAACAAAAATTCGGGTCAGACAAAAAGTCTGGTGTGAATAATAATCTACCATCTCAAACCGATAGATCTCTAGTGAGACCACGCCACTGTGCGAAATGGGTTTCCCTTCACTAGTACCCAATTAAATTTCTTAACCCTATACTGTGCTCATGCATCCACAATGGTTATAACAGAATAATAGGATAGTGTACAAACATGTCAAATGTATTGGATTATCGATCCCACATTTATTAGACTACCCATCTAAGTTCTCATTGACTACATGTCTTATATTCATGTGGACTACCCATCCTACATTTTTATTTTACTTAAACTAATGTTGACTATCCATCTCACATTTTATCATTTAAACTGATGCGGACTATCCATCTCACATCTCATAGTTTTCCTAGAATGACTATGAACCCTGAAATTAAACAATTAGAGAATATCCATCTCCAGCATGATGTAGACTATCCATTATACATTCCATAATTTTCCTAGGATAACTATGAAACCATCACTTGGCCATTTAATTCATGTTATCCACATGTTTCTATTTGTCCCTTGTTAACCTCATGTTCAACATTAATCCATGCTATCTACATGTATAACTTATTTCTATTGGTATTCCCAATTAAATTATTTCCCCTTAGTTATTTAAATTTCATGGTGACATACATTGATAATCCCAAAAGATTTCTTTTCAAACCCATTAAGATACACCTTAGTGTCCCTAAGGTTTGAAGTTAAAATCATGTAACAAATGGCTCTCTGCCATTTATAAGCTAGATATGCATTCATGTCGACATCCATCTCATATCAATGTAAAAGCATAAGGCTTTCCAACTATTAAAACTCGTAGAATAAACATGCAGCATCATGCCTCGATGACAATAAAGTAATCAATCCTCATGATACATAGGTTATTCACCTATTTAAAAAACTCGAAGACTAATTAAAATTTGTACTGACAAGGCTCGATATCAATTTTAAAAGCGACATAGGGTAACTCAGCGATGAGTTTAAAAGCGGCTTGTCTAGGCTCAATGACAATAAAAAACATGGGTTAGGCTCGAAGACTATTTAAAGCATTAGGCTCAACAACAGGTTGAAAGTGGCAAGGTGTAGGCTCGATGACCATATGGGTTGGTGAGATTGAAACTTAAAGTAGTATATGTAGCATGCATGGTTTTTATTACAAAACGTGGCATCGTGCACATCAACATGCCCACCTCGAGGATCATCTCTTACTATAACCTCGATGAGGTTCCAACCAAATTTGCCCCATGCCAAACTCGTTGACATCATGTGTATTGGTTTGTTCTACATCGATGATGATAAAGTATGGTGAGATATGGCTCGACATGGTCGATGTCGATATGGCAGTACCGTAATTAACTTGAAAACTGCCAATTTGCTACAAAAAGTCGTATCTTTTCACTAAACCTCTATAATTTGTCAAAATCTCATTGGCTAATAAAAACTTTATCAATTTCTTTGTTGAAAATTTTCCGCACCCTATTTCCAAAATTCAAAACATTATTTCAAATAATTAATTACTAGTCATAATTATTTAAACTTTTATATGCGTACTATAGCATAAATAATTCTTCGTGGTTCAAAATTACATGGGAAAATTGCCAAAAATTTACATTGATTCCAAAATTATATTTCTCTTCACATATAAAATATTCGGGTCCATTTAATTATCATTAATAAATTAAACCCGAATTTATGCTTATTTAACCTTAGGAAATTCATAATAAATACCTATCACCATAAAATTAACAAAATTAAAAACCCATCTCCAATATGTTATTTCACGTCACTCTAAATTTTAAACCATTTGGATGATAAAAACTTCAGATTTACACCAAAACCGTGTTAAACCATTTAAAATAAATTCCAAAAATTCCCATTAATCATTAATCTATCCAAACAATGATTATTAGATCATAACTTGACCAATTAAACACATAAGATTTGGGTATTACCCATAACCGAATCAAAAAAAATTAAGAGATGATAAGTGTTATTATTCACCTTAGATTAATGGTTGGAGTTTGAGAATTGGTGTTGCTTTGATTTCCTAAACTTCTTCCCTTGAATTTCTAGAGTTTGACTTCCTTTCTATGGTCGGCCGCCCTTAGTTTTCTTTAGTTGTTTTGTGTATGATAGAAAATGAGAATGGAATGAGTGGTAAGGGTTCAAGGCAAAGGGTTAGGTCCATTTCCTAAGATGCCCCTCTTAAACATTCTCTTATATGTTAAATTTTTAAATACTTATCTTAATTCATTAAGGCACGACTAGATTAATTGCATAAATCTAATTCTCCTTAATTATCTCCATTATTCTATTTAATCTATCCAATTAAATGTTTTGAATAATCTTGAACAAAAATTAAGGGTGTTACAGTCTCTTTTGATAATTTGTTGTTTTTCTCTATATAATTCAGATCTGAGTGTTCTTATCATGAATTCACACATGTTAAGTTGGCCGCTTTCCTTTTTTCTTTTGTTTTGGAAACTTTTGAAGAAAAACTAATTTTGATTTAAAAAGTATTTTATGATGTTATAAAATTTGCACACACAAATGTAAATAACCCATTTTTGTTGATTATTATATTTTTCTTGAAAATTGATTTCTTACGTTATTTGTTGATGTTTGGATGCAATTATTTTGTATGTTATTTTCATAAAAATTAAGGTTTTTTAATCTATAATTCATGAGTGGACTATTGTGTAAATCTAGAACCTTTTGTTTCTTTTCTAAATCTAATGTTTTGTGTAAAATCACATATCATTTTTTTCCTTTCAAAATTAAAAGTTTGATTTAAGTTGTTAACTTTAAAACCAAACATATATATATATATATACGTATATTATAAATTATAATATTCACATATATAAGTTATTTGAAATCTTAAACATTGCTTGCAATATTCATATTTATATAAACATATGTTGAGTTGACTTAAATTTATAAAATGTTTTTATGTAAAATTGTAATGTTCAATCTCAAATTCTTCCTTAATTAAAACTATTCCATTATTGTCAATTTTAGATTTCAAATCGTATAAAATTATCAAATATAATTTCAATTTTTATATTCACATATAATTATACATCTTTTACTTTGTACAGATATGTATATTTTTAAATCTAAAACTTGGACATTAAAGGCATATGTAAAGGGGAAATGGGTCTGTTGTGTAAATTACAGTAGTTACATATTATCACATTAACTATGTACATTTCTTATCTTAACACGTGGACTTCACACAAATAAGTGTATTTGATACATTTGTAAACCAAAAATTAATATAAATTTCTTTTAACGAATAAAATAAAGATTTTACTAAAATAATTTAGCTAGGATCTAATCCATTTGAACTTCATAGGCCCAATAGATCCATAATTTTTTTTGAAATCTACATATTTCACCTACTTCTGAATGATCGTATTCCTTCAATGTTATAAGGGCCTAACGTTTATGAGGTCTAAAATAGCAATGTTAAGGCTAGATGATTGAAGCCTACACATTTAGTTGGATGTCTACAAAGGTAGTGTCGAAGATTAGGTTTCGGTAACAAGCACACTGCCCTAATTGGCTATTAGCATGGCCCGAATGATGTAGTAAACCCAAAGGTTAAGCTCGAGTTCCCCACGACAAACAACAAAGGTGAGTATAAAGCATTGATTTCATCACTCAGGATCGCAAAGGAGCTGGAGTAGTGTAACGACCCGTAATTTTCGATAATTAAAAATAGTTAATTTAATAAGGTTTTGTTATTTAATGTTGGAAGAAATGAAAATTTGTGATTTAATAATAAGAATATAAATGGAATGAAATGTAATAGTATTAATTTTAGGAAATTGATAACTGCTTTAAATGTAATTCCAATTAATTGAAATGATTAAAAAGTTATAATTGCTTATAGATTGTGAATTAATTTTAATAGTATATGTATAAATTGATAATTGGATTAAAAGAGTAATTGATAAAATAAATGTTGTATTAATTAATGAAATATTATGTAATAAATTGTAATTGAATAAAATTTGTGTTGTGGTAGTAATTATAACACTTGTTGTAGATAATAAACTTATAAATGTGATTAAATTTAGAAAAGGTGAAAATTGCTATTTGTTACCAATTTATTTAATCAATTATAATTAAATGAAACTAAATGTTACGTAAAATGAGTTAAGACGATAACTGGAAAATGTGAATGCAACAAAATGTACGGAAATGTCAATTACCTTCATAAGGTAATAATTGATTTAATAAAAAGGAGTGAAACCAAGAAAAAGGAATTATTGGGACTTTAAAATTTTAATTACTATGAAAAATTACAAAAATTAAATCTACTGGAAATATTGCAAATAATAAGGGAAAAGATGATAATTGTAAGATATTAATGTAATAAGATATAAACCAATGTTAACTATGCCCATAGAGTAAGGATTGATTGAATAAAAAAAGATTGAAATCAAATATAATCAATTTATTGAAATTAAATTATAATTAATTAGATTTAATTATAGTTGAAATTGAACACTGTAATTAGTGTTATATTTAACACTGGATTGATATGTAAATTTGTTTAAATTATTGTAAATGTCTATTTAATCAAAAATGATAAAAACTGCTAGTTATTAAACTTGAAATTTAAAAAGTGATTGAATTAATTTAATACTAATTTACCTAATTAACGTGAAAGTAGCCATTTTGGACACTGTCTCGGATTCCGTCGAAACTAGTTTCATCGGATCCGTAACGGTGAATTATTGTAGGATTTCAAGTTTCGTAGCGATCGGACTTTTCGTTTGATCGTACGGACTCAAAACGCATAGAAACCAATTTAAGAAAAATTCAATTAAAATCAATTTGAAATAATCTGATTTTATAGCTAACTTCTTCATACGATGGAATTAGGACTTGAAAGCTATTCCATTGAGTTTTAAAATATTGAAAATATCTATTTTGATATATGGGATGACCCACTTTCGTTTCGAAAGCGAAACGGGCTTTTCGGGTCATTATTGTCAATTCAAATCAATTTGGGTGTTATTCATTCTTATCGGGCTTTGTCAATATAAATAGTCTTGTTTCCCAAACCCTAGCAGTCATTTTCTTATTCTGTACGTACATCAACTTCTTTCTGTTCCTCCTTCTCAAATGGCAGAAATCCAAATTTCTAGATTCAATCGTAAATCAAAATCAAATCAAAAAATTAAAACTCCTCAAACTATATCATATTATATATCGATTCAAAGCTCTCGATGAGCACAAGTCAAATATGCGGTTTGTTTTTCGATTTGGGTTTCTGTGTGGCAGAATTGGGTGGTTAATTCTCGACCGTTCGTCGTGTCATGATAAACTTTCTCTGATCGTCGAATCGAAGGTACCGGGTTGTGGAAATTCGCGAGTGGAGTTCATCGGTGTAGGTTATTCGTCGCATCAACGGCCAGCTCGCTATGATAATTCGACTAGGTTTTTAAACCCATGGTGGAAGCTGCATTTTCTGGTCGACCGTGGGTGAATGCCTGGCCGCGCGTGGGTCAACGAGCATGGAGGCGGAGGTTTTGGGTGGCCGCGATTGCCAGCGGCGAGCGTATCGGCGACGATTGCAACGTGGATGGTCGACGGCTGTTTGTCGAGATATCGTATTCGCGTAGGCTAGGGTTCGTGAATGAGGTAAGCAGGTAATGACGTGTATTTTTTTAATTTTTTAATTTTAATTTAAATTTTGATCGTTACTCGTGTAACTTTTTCACACAAGCTCGGATTCACGCGCGGTTTGTTTCACTGCGATCGTATCGAAATTTCGGACATTTTGGAACTGGTTTAGATAAATTCTAAGACTATTCAAATTTGGGCCTTATTTTGGACTTCAAATCAATTTGAAATCAAAGATGAGTGTTTTAACCCCCTCACAACTACTAAATTTTCTTGTGTTAGTTAAATTAAATTTATATGTGATTAGCAATTAAATGATTGATGGTTGGTATGTTTAAATTGCCATTCTAGTTAAATTTGACTTTTATTGCATTTAATCATCGTTTAATTTACTATTGAATTAAATTGTCAATTTAATACCTGTTAATGATAATCCGCAATCTATTGATGTTTATTGGTTGATTTGGATGATGATTTGTGATGGATTTTTGATTGTTGATATTGGATGACTGGATGTTATATTTTATATTGTTATAACATTGCAAGTTTCCCTATGGGTTGAAATGATACATACCCGAACAATCATATAGAATAGGGGAAAATTGTTATAGGTTGAAATGATAAACCCAATCGATTTTCATTGAAATAAATTTGGGATTGCGGGTTGAAACAATATATACCCGTAAAATTTAAAATATTTGCGGATTGAAATGATAAATATCCGTATCACTTGACTATAGGGTAGAGAATTATATACAGACAACGAATTGGTCAAATTTAATCATTTTTAATCTTTAAACTTTGAATCCAGTTAAATGTTATTTCGAAATACAAATTGACTGATATAAACTGAATTGTTTTAAGTAATTAATTAAAAGATTTAAATTGAAATTTTAAAGTTGAATTTGAAGTAAAAACGACATTCATTGAAATTGAGTTATTGGAATATTGGAAAATGTAACTTTGAAAATCTATTGGAATTGGAATAGTTAAATTTGATATTTCAAGATTTGAAATTGGGGTTTGATTTGAAAACTGGATATGGTCCAGATTTGTTGAAATGGAAGAAATGGTTAAATGTAATGTTAATTTCAAAATTTCTTATCTTAATATAAACGTTAAATGTTCTTTTAAATTCTAATTGTTAAAATTTTCAACTATTATAAATAAGTTAATCTATTTTAAAACCAACTTAATTAATTTAAACTATTCAAATTTATTTTAATCTAATTTAACCTATTTTAAACTAATTAACCCATTTAATCTATGTTAAATCTATTATAATCTATTTTAATATGTTTTAATCTATTTTAACCCATTTAAACTTTATTAAACCATATTGAACTATTTTAATTTATTTTAAACTATTTTAATTTATTTTAAATTATTTTAAGGGTTCTTTTGACACAGGTCCTTATTAAGGTTCAAAATACATGAAAAGTTCTTCACTAAATTTCAGTGTAAATTAGGTCCCTGTTTTTTATTCACGATTATTGCAGAGCATGATGCAACTTTTCATAAAAGTTGCTGACATTTCCGCAACTTTTCTGTACACTGTGAACATAGTGTATGAAAGTTGCTGAAATATCAGCACTTATTTATAAAAGTTGCTGACATTTCAACAATAATTTTTCTTTATTTCTAGAAAATAGGGACTGGGTTTACAATGAAACTTTGATAGGCAAAATTGCTGAAATATCAGCACTTATTTATAAAAGTTGCTGACATTTCAGCAATAATTTTTCTTTGTTTCTAGAAAATAGGGACCAGATTTACAATGAAACTTTGGCAGGGACCCGCTTTGTAATATGAAAGTATGATAGGGATGCCTCCCTAATTTCCACTTATTTTAATCTATTTAATCTACGTTAAATTATTTAAATCTATTTTAAATCTATTTTAAATCTATTTAATATATTTTAAATTAATTTAATCTATTTAAACTATTTTAAACCTATTTAATCTATTTTAATTATACTAAAACTATTTTAAATCTACATAAACTATTTTAATCCACTTTTTTTAAATTATTTTAAAGTGTTTCAAATCATTTAAATTATATTTTCAAACTATACTAAACTATTTAAACTATTTATAACTATCTAAACTATTCTCTAATTTCAGACTAAGTAAGGTAGAAGCGGTTATATTTAAATCCTTGATTTAAAGGAAAATATGATTGAATGATGTAATAACCTAAGTGGGGATTTAAATAACATAATTTGAGTAAATACGATGATTTTGAAAATACGATTTTGAAAGTGAATATGATTTCGAAAGTGATATGGTTTGAATTGAATAGGATATTTTGATATCAATATGAAATGGTTTTGAAATGTAAAAGAACCATCTGATGTGTAATAAGCGTTTGGTTGTTAAAGAGACCGAGATCAGATATTGTCAAACTCTCTGCCAATACCGAAAACCACTTTAACAACTGTGTACGCGGTGGAGATTCCAGAAATGAATTAGGATGGTGTAACGACCCGGTATTTTCAACCATTCACATCCGCACATGTCGGATATGAATTGCTCAAAATATCAGATTGTTAATTTGTATTTGGCAAAACTCAGCATATACAGTAAATAAATCAATCACAGACACATAGTAATATAAAAATAAGAAGCGGAAACAAATGAATAGTAGTTCATGAAGCTACTATATATATAACAGAGTTAAACAAGATACAACAGAAGTCTCGAATACATAGAAGTCTCAATAAAATAATCAAATAACAAAATCTGAATATATCACTGGAGTCAACTGAAAGCTGAATAGATAGATGGATCTCCAAGCGAAGCTCCAACTCTAAAGGTGAGTCTCAAATGCTTTGACACTCAGTCTGACCCGAGCGTAAAGCAAAAACACAAAACACTCGAGTCAGGATTAACATTCTTATACCAATAAATCCAACTCAAGTGAAATATCAACTGAAATACAAGTAACTCAAAGGATGTTTGGGATAACCATCCTCTAAGAATCCTTGAAACTATCTACTATGTAGTACAATACGCTATCATAATATGTCTATAGTAAATTAAACTATTAAAATAGCGTTAAGGCGTTACCCACATACCCCTTAACACATTTTATATAATGCCGTAGTCTATACAGATACTGTAAACTCCACCCGCAGGTAGGCTATCAGGGAGCGCTCCATAGGTATGAGACAAAACAAACTCGTAGAAGGCGCGATAGGGCATGTGACATGACACTCGAGGCAATTCCAGGGTAGATATACTGTTTGCGGATCCGGACTAGTGGTAACACATAGCAGCTACTACCGCCCACATCGTGACACACTCCCAAATCAAAGGGTGCGCCCAATCAATCACAAAAGCAAAAGAATGGTACCGAAGAAATGTGTCCGATCGGAGGAATGACCTCACTTGGCCCGACATGGCTCCTGTTTTAGTCATATCAAGTTGACTCACGAGAGTCAGGTCTACGTAAATACCATATAGAATCGTCACCAAACCATCCTACTTCATTCTGGAATCTTCACCACGTACACAATTGTTAAAGTGGTTTTCGGTATTGGCAGAGAGTATGACAATATCTGATCCCGGTCTCTTTAACAACCAAACGTTATTATAACACCACAGTCATTTCATTTAAAATCATACTTCAAAACCAAAATATCATATCTATTTCAAAACCATATCAATACGATATCATTATTCACTTAAAATAATATTTATTTCCAAAATAATAACACTTTCCAAAATTATAACACTTCTGAAATTATAATATTTTTTAAACCATAACACTTAGGAAATCATAACACTTGGAAACCATAACACTTTGAAATCATAACACTTTCCACTCAAACAGTTTAGACATAGAAATAGTATATGTAATAAATAGATTATAAAATAAAATAGTTTATATAATAAAATAGTTTATATAATAAAATAGTTGTATATTAAAATAGTTATAAATTTAAAAATAGTTTATATTAAAAATATTTCATAAAGTAAAATAATTTTATATATTAAAATACTTTATATAAAAAAACAGTTTCCTCAAATTTCACAAATCGATTCAGATCAACTTAAATTCCAAATTTCAATTTTATTTAATCTCAATTCACCAATTTCAATTCATTTCAAAACCATTTAAAATTTAGATCGATTTCAAATACATATATAAGCTATAATTTAAACTATTTTAATTTCAATATATTTCAACGCTTAAATTCATTTATATTTAAAATTCAACTTTACTATTATTTAATATTGAAAAATTCACTTAGCCAATCCAATATCATTTAGATAAAACCTTAAATTACAATTTATATAAACTAAATATTCCCTTTAATTTATTTACTTGAAATATTCATTTAATCACTTTAAATCAAAATCAAGTTATAAATCATATCTTTAAGATCTCAAATTTAATAAGTTTCAAGCCGGTTTTATTTAAGCAAAATTCAAATAAATTTCAAGTTAATTTCTATTTCTCTTTCCAACTTAATTTATTAAAATTATTATAAAATCTATATTAAAATATAATATCTTAAAATCAATATTTATTAAATCCACATATATTTCTTTTTAAACCTTGGAAATCATTTTCAAAATATATATATATACCAACGGTGTCTGTATATAATTTTCTATCCTATCGTCAAGTGATACGGAAATTTATCATTTCAATCCGCAATTTAAATATCTACGGGTATATATCTTTTCAACCCGCAATCCCAAATTCAATTCAATGAAAATCGCTTGGGTTTATCATTTCAACCCATAACGATTTCCTCCTATTCTACAAGATCGTTCAGGTATGTATCCTTTAAACCCATATGCAATTCTATACTAACAGGGAACTTGCAGAGTGAGAACAGTTATGATAATAATATAACATATCAACAAAAGAGATATATCATCAGTTATAAATAAAACAAAATATAAACAACGAGATATAGTGTCATATCCCATAGGTGAACAATTATAGATAATAGCATATCATATATAATAATTAAATAATTAACAGTTCAAATTAGCAGCATATTTCAATTGTCGTTTCAATTGAAATCAAATTTAATAAATATAAGAACGTTAATCGTGAGTGATTTCTCACCTTTCGAGGCTAGAGAAATTTAAAGATGGAATTGAGCTACGAATCCAAAAGCACAACATGATGGACGTGAATTCAACGAATAATGCTGATAATAGGAATTGATGAAATCAAATCAGAACTGGATTGACGAAGATAAATGGTATAAGCGAACTTATATATATATATAACTATATATATAACTATTTACATATATATAAAATCATATTCTAAATTCAAACACATTTTTAAATTTTAAATATATATGTATTTCTAAATCATTGATTTAAATAAAACACATATAATAAAACAAACATATCTACATATTATATTTTGAAATATATATATATATACTTATTAAAGATGCAAAATGCTTACATATATGGACTCAAATAGATTTCATAAACTGCTATGAACTTATATATACAACAAACATATGATACATACAAATTATTATAACTTAAACCCAACAGAGTATATAAATTAATATATATAAGGTTATATAATACAACACCTAAACAAGTAAAAATTATACTTCAAATCTGTTATTATAAAACATATATATAAAGCAGATTTCATAATTATAAAACATGAACAGGTTACACTATATGTTCAGTATGAAAGCAGCGTGTAATTTTTTTTAAAATAATTTTTTTTCTTACCTAACAATATTATATTTGAAAACAATATATAAGGTAATATGCTAAATACGACTGTCATATTTAATCTTATGTACATACAACCATTTTTATACAACTTAGTATATATATAGCAAATCTTAAAGTATATATATACATTTATATATTTACAAACAAACCTGAGACATAATTTATATATATAAAATAAACACTTATGTTATACAGAAGGCCAACTTACGTATACAAAATATAACTTAGGTAAACAAATATAAAACTTTATATAAACAAATAAATATACATCTATTTATATATATTCAATATATAATATATATATATATATATATAATTTAAAACCAACCCATCATATTACTGTAAACAGACAAATAAAACATATACAAACCTATTACATATAAATACTGTAAATATATATAAATGAACGACTTGACACATCAGTTGCTATATAAAAATGCAGAGGAAATAAACATATGTACCATACTTTATATATGGATGCGAACATTTATATATATGTGAACAGTTAAAATTATCGACATTAATAAAACATAGATATACATTAATATCTTTTCAATCCCATATCCAATATCATCACAAAAATAAGGAAAAATATATTATCATAGAAAATACACACACACACACACACACACGTATGTCTAAAGTACAACATACCTATATATTATGTAACGACCCGTAATTTTCGATAACTTAAATAATAAAATTTGATAAGATTTTCGAATTTAATATAGTGGAAATAAAAAATTTATGATTGACAAATGGGAATTGTTTGAGTATGACTTAATAATATGGTTTGAATGTTAGTAACCACTATATTATTGTAACGTTAATAAATTGAATAAATATGAAGTTAATTTGGTTATAATCGGAAATAAGGAATAAATCAAAATATTGGAGTTAATGTTGGA
Organism: Allium fistulosum; assembly: GCA_030737815.1. Taxonomy (NCBI): domain Eukaryota; kingdom Viridiplantae; phylum Streptophyta; class Magnoliopsida; order Asparagales; family Amaryllidaceae; genus Allium; species Allium fistulosum. Next base: position 1,180,931,216 of record CM060904.1, on the reverse strand, counting down.
AGTATCTATTGTAAATGAAATTGGTTGTATTTGGAATGTGCAATCTATTGTGGCAAGTAATTTAAGATTTTGGCTGTAAATATATAGGAAATTGATTTACTAAGTTAGTCTAAATTTTATTTGGATTAGAATAAAGTTTATGAACTTTTAATATTGAATTAAAAGAGGATATATAAAAATTGAATATTTAATATTTTAATTAACTTGTCAAAATTGAAATTTTGCAAACTGTTTCGGATTTCGACGAAACTAGTTCATCGGATCCGGAATGGTATATTATTATATGGTTTTAAATTTCGTATCAAATGGATTTACCGTCTGATCGTACAACGTTAAAACACGTAGAAATTGTGTTAATAATTTAAATCGATATAAATTGATTTTCAAATGATAACTTATTTATACGATGGAATTATGGCTTGTAACCTATTCCATTGTGTTCAGAAATATCGAAAACCTCTATTTCGATATATAGAATGTTCTATATCGCTTCAGAAATAAAAATGGGCTCTGTTTGTGTATTTGTAGCTTTAGAAATTATTTAACTAATTAAATTTTGAATTTAATATGATAGAAAATGATGTCGTAAGCTGATTTCAGTTTTATATAAATAAAAAAATTAAGATGGTTAACATTTAAGATTGAATTTAAATGTGGAAAATTTGAAATTGAAATTTTATATTATAATTAACGAGGAAAATAACCATTTTGGGAACGGTCTCGGATTTCGACGAAACTAGTTTCATCGGATCCGTAATAGTGAATTATTGTAGGATTTCAATTTTTGTAGCAATCAGACTTGTTATTTGACCGTGCGAGCTTGAAATGCGTAGAAATTTAATTTCAAATTTAATTAAAATAATCGACTTTTAAAAAAAGCTATCTTCCACATATGATCGAATTAGACCTCGAAACTTGTTCCATTGCGTTTGGAATGGGGTAAAACATTATAAACGCCTAGCGGCACGTCTCGATTGGAGTTTGGACGATTTTGGACCTACCTATATAAATACGCACGCAAACCAAGACAGTTTTATTATTATTTTATTTCAGAAACCCTAATTTCAAACCATGGCCGCCACCTTTTCCATGGCCAGAAATTGCCGATCTTCTTTCCTTAATATCTCTCAATCCGTTCTACGAAATCGAAAAATTCCAAAAGCAAAAGTGTAGATCTCGACGAGCTCTTCGAATCCATATGGTTGATTGCTGCTAATACATCACAGATTTTCCGAGATCTGAGATTGAAGGATGCACGTATTTTCTTGGATTGCGTGCAAACGGCGGCGAATGACGCGATGAAACTTGGCGCATAGGTGGCTCTCAAGGTGGCGCACATAGTGGTGGTCGCTTATCAATCTATGGTGGCTGATCTTTGCGTGCATGCGGAGGTTGAAAGGATAAGGGTGGGTTCACCTACGATCTGGGATTGGGAAGAAGAAAATAACATAATTTTTTTTTATTTAATTATTTCATAACAATATATATCGTATAACTTCTAATTAGCATATCTTTTGCATACGAGCTCGGATCGACGCGCGGTTTTCTCCGTTGCATTCGTATCAAAATTCCGGACAACATGGAGCTAGTTTGTCTGCATTCCGAGACTGTTCAAATTTGGGCCTTTATTTGGATTTTTAAATCATCGATAAATCAAAGGTGAGTGTTTATACGCTCACGCTTGACTAAATATGTTATGTTAGTTAATTTGAATTCATCGGTTAATATGAATGTTTCTGGTTGCTAGTTAGTAGTTTAAAATTGATGTTTAGTTGAAATTTAATCGAATTGGATTAAATTGTTATTTAAATTAATGTTGAAATTTAATTGTTAGTTAAATACCCATCTATGATAACCAGTTATTGGTTATGACCTGTTGATTGAATGATGAATTATGATGTTTGTTTGATGGTTGATGTTTGGTACGTTAAAATTGTTATTCAAATTAAATATGACATTCATTGCAGTTAATATCCATTCGATTTAATATTAAATTCCAATTTGCAAGTTTATAACTGTTAATGATAATAAATAGTCTATTGATGTTTATTGATTGATGTTTGAAATGTTTGAATTATTATTTCAGTTAAGTATGACCTTATTTCATTTAATCGTCATTTAATTAGCATGAACTTATAAATTGCCAGTTAATAACCGTTATTGATAATCAATTAAATTATGTTGTCTATTGTCTGATTTGGATGATGATGTGATGGATGTTTAACTATTGATATTTGGATATTTGAATGTTGTGTTTATTTTATGTTGTCCTAATACTGCAAGTTCCCATAGTGTTTATTTTATTTTATATTTATATTTAATTAAAATGGGATCGGGTTGAAATGATAAATACCCAATTAAACAACCTGGCCTAGGATAGACAATTAAAATAAGAAACCCTATTGGTCAACAAATTGTTTCGAAATTAATTAACAACCTTAATGGATTTAATTTGGAACTTATAAATGATTTTACTCGAGTTTAAATGAAATAAATTAATGGATTTGATTTGAATAAACTAATAAATTTATTTGAATTGTAATAGAATAAATAAATGAATTGATTTGAGTTTATATGGAATTGGATTAAGTAAAATTTAAAGTTAAGTAAAATTTAAGATCTATAGACTTGGTTTTGATTAAATGGATTTGAGACTTGATAATGAAATTTAATTTAAGATTAAATGGAATTTGACATAAGTGGAATTTAAACTAAGTAAAGTTTGCGAATTTGATTAAGTGTTAATTTAAATAAAAAATGATTTTAAATTGAGTGAATTAGTTTAATTATGATTTTGTAACTTGGTTACGAAGTTAAATTGTTTTGAAACTTGTTGAGAAAAATAAAATTGTGTTAATTAATCAATGAACTAAATAAAGTGAAATAAGATTCTTTAATAGAAATCGAATTTGATTTTGTAAACGGGTTAACTAAAACTATTTTGATTTAAAGGGGATTTAGTTAATGAAATTGATTTAACCGAATTTATAATTATATTTAATGAAGTAATGAATGTAAACATAAATGTGAATGAATCGAATTTTGTTTAAATGATATTGAATTAAATTAAGAATCAAATTAAATCCATTGAATATGAAATAAATTTAATAAGTGAAATTGGAATCTTATTAAACTGAAATTGAATACTTGAATTGATTTGCTAAATAAATATTGAACTAAATTTATTTGGAAATATGATTTAACTATTGAAATGAATTGAATTGTGAAATAATCAAAATTGAAAGTAAATTTGAAGTTGACTTTTGATTTGATTTGGTTTGAACTTTAAATATTAAATGACCATCGGTGTAATAATACGTAGTTATTAAAGAGACCGGGATCGGATATAAACATACTCTCTGTCGATACCGAAAACCACTTTAATAACTAATATACGCGGAGTGTTGATCCAGAACGAAGTGGATGGTTTTGGTGAACGCGTTGATTGAAGAAAGAGAACGATTTTGGATGACCCTTGATATGACTAAAACAGGAGCCCTGCCGGACCATTGAGGTTCGCCACCTCTAGTGGACACACTTCTTCATTACCATATCTATTACTTTTGTGATTCGATTTGGGTGCACCCCTCGATTATGGGAGTGTTGTTTCGCGGTGTTGGGGTAGTAGCTGCTATGCCCAACATCAGTCCGGATGATGCAACTACTAGTATCCTAGTTGGTATCGCCTCATGTACCTTGTCATGCTGATTATCCTATTCGCGACCACTACGATTTTGATTTGTGTTATACCTATGGGGTAACCTCTGATAACCACTAGTTTACGGTGGAGCTTACGGTGCCGTATAGACTATGACATTTGTAAACTGTGTTAAGGGTGGAATGGGCCATGGCTTAACGCTAGGAATGATATTTTACTTTATGATAGACATTATTGTATATAGCATATTCTATTATATAGTAGATAGTTTAACGGATCCTTAGGAGATGGAAATCCCGAACATCTCTTAAGTTAATGCGCGCACGTTAAACACTGGATAGGAGGTGTCTAAAATCCGTAAACATCTCCGACCCCTTCACACTCATATTTAGTTATTCGATTTAACTTACATGAGATATTTTAGTCCTGACTCGAGTGTTTTGTCTTTTCATTACGCTCGGGTCAGCCTGAGCATTTCAGATAAGGTTGAAGATCTATTCTGGAGGACGAAGATGGAGTTTGGTATTACATCATTTGTATTCTACTACTGTATTATTTTTCCGCTGCATTGTTGTATTATCTCTGATATGTATGTAACTCTGATTTATGATGTATAATAATAATCAAATTTATTTATTTAACAGCTTCATGAACTGTTATTTTATTATTATATCTTGTTCCTTCCGCTACGAGATTCTGAGTTTGTTTATGTTCTTTCTTTTCTTTTCTTATTTAACCCCAATAACTATCTGTATTTTGGATTGATTGAGTCGGCATGTGTGTATGTTTTGTCGACTTGAACGGTCAAAATGTGGGTCGTTACAGTTGGTATCAGAGCTTTGGTTTAGATTACCTTGGCTCTAGAGGGGAATAACTCATTGAAATAGGGTTAAACCTTATGAATGAGTTTGAGTGTATATGAGAGAGCGTATTTGTAATTTTGATATAAAAATGATTTTATATTGTGTTAATTTGTTCCGTTTAGTATGTATGAATTCTGTAACGACCCTTATTTTTTTTACGGATCGAAAAGTTCGTAAAATCTGGAATATTCAGCATTTTTAAGTCGTTTCAGATTTTGGCAGATTTTGTTAAGTCCTAAGTCGGTTTGGACGAGTTAAGTATTAAGTCTGGGATGAGTGGCCGACTTAAGGAGTTAACCGAGTTAAGGAAGTGTAGCTGACAACTTTGTAGACTGGTTGTGTTAGATCGATTGAGACGACTTAGGATAGTAGACGACTTAAGGTTGGGACCGACCTAAGGAAGAGGGGTAGTGGTTTAGGTCTATGGACAGTTTGGGACGACTTATAAGGCTTAGGTCGTAGAAGACTTGAGGAAAATTGGATCCTTAAGGGTTTTGGCGAGTTAGCGACTTATAGGAGATAGGTCGTGGGATTTATAAGTCGCGCATAGTCTTAAGTCGTAGAGGATTGGTCTGTTGAGTCGTAGCCTATGTGTTAAGTCGTAGACGACTTAGGAGTTGGGTCGTAACCCAGTTATTTGTTAAGTCGTGACCGACTTAGTGGTTGGCTGCTAAGTTATAAGTCGTAGGCTAGTGGGATATGATAAGTCGTAGGAGCATAGATCTGTTAAGTCGCACACTTGTTAGTCGTTAGGTAGGAGCTGTTGTTAGGTCGCTTCTCAGTTGAGTCGTAGGCGCGCATGCTATAAGTCGTAACCGACTTAGGAGATAGCTGTTATGTTGTGAGTCATAAACAGGTGAGCGCTAAGTCGTGGATGCGAAACTGGTTAGGTCGTAGAGTTTGGGGTCTTAGGTCGAAAGTCGGAGACGACTTATGGAGATAGCCGAGTTACGACTTAAGGAAATTTCTGCTATAAATAGGAAGGTTGTTCTCACTTTTTTTTTGGATCCGGATTTCGAAGCGACGAAGTGCTGCCATTTTGAGAGCTCGACTTCTACACTTCTTCACTTCTTTTCTCCACTCTAATCTAGTGCTTCCTTTCATCCAAATCGAAGATCCAAGAGCTAAGGTTGAAGACCTTCATCCATTGAAGTGAGATTTCTTCGTTTGAAGCGGATTTGTGATAGATCAAGCTTGATCCTTCGCTGTCCACACTGAAGCGTGTTGATTTGGGGTTGTTTAGGTGATTTGGTGAGTGGTGATTATCTCTCACACGGATCCAAAGGAGTATATCGGATTGTTGGCTCGATTTGGTGTTAAAATAGTGATTTCCATGCATTTTCTTCATCCTAAGTGTAGATTTATATAGATCCATTGTTCATGATGATTTGACAACCATTTTTACTAAGTGTTAACCTATGCAAGTTCATTCATCAAGATTGTAGAGATAATTCTCATGATTTCATGCTTGTTAGACTTTCAACACTTTATTTACGAAATTGCCATTATTGTGATAATTGTCTATTTAGATCTTATTTGAATGCTTGATTGTTTGGATTAATGTTTGACTTGGTTGATTGCTATGAATTAGATAATTGATGATTTGATTTAGACCGAAGACGATTCAAAAGCTAAGGGAAAGGCTCTTGAAATGGGAAAGCTGCTCGTGGCATATGTAGCGGGATGATGAAGCTCTTATGCATAGATTTGATGATGTGATGTTGAGATGAGGCTTTGCGAGGATGTAATGAAGCGAGGCATCATGTGATGAAGACTTGGTCTAATCCAGACGGGATCATTCCAAGCACGTTGGTAACTCGGTGATATGATTCGAGTTAAGGGTAATGGGTGCTTGAGAGGCGCTTGAGCTAGTATGGAAATAGTCGTCTAGGAGGATGACTAGGAGGCTTGGATAGCATCGTTGTTGAAGGTTCTAGCATGCTCTAAGCAAGAGTACGTTTGGGCAGATTCGATAGTCCCAACGACTAACTGTTGATGGTCGAGTACTCTGGGCAGATTCGATAGTCCTAGGCACGGGCTGCGACGACGTGCGGGAGTTATGTCTAGAACCGGGGTTTCCATTAGCCCTTGACGGACGGCTGAAAGAATGTGCCGGTCATTCAATTAACGGTGATATCGAAGCAATGATAACAGTGATAGCCAGAGTCATGGATGTTTGGTTGTATCGTCATTCGGTCTCAAGAGCAGTGTTTTCCAGGTGCTTATCTGATCTTGGTTTAGGCCTTGGGGGTTTGTGCTTGGAAAACATCGCCCTTGACTCGAGTTATAATTACTTTACTTTAAATTGTATGCTCTTTTATGTTTGCTTCTGCTTAGTGTGTGTCTGGGGGCTATCATTGTAGAATAAGGTTGGAGTGGGAGGGTTGTATTCCTATTCCTTTTCCTTTATGCTCTTTTGGTATGTTGATTGTTAATTTACTGCTCACTAAGACAGTTGTCTGACTCAAGGCTTTATGTTTTTTTTTTAATTCTTATTGCCTTGGGCTGTTCGTCCATTTTGGGACGGGCAGACTAGGTAGCAGGTGACAGGTGATGTTCTAGCTTTTCACGGTGCTGATATCGAAGACGAGCTAGTGTATTGCATATTATTTCTTACTATATGTACTGGATGTTCCGCTGCTTTGTATAACTCTGAGTGTTATGTAGTGAGGCTTGATGTATTGGCTATTTGGGTGCTTGTATTCAACTATTATGAAGTTTTATATGATGACATTTTATTCTGTAAAGCTTCACTATATATATGTTCTATTGTATTTTGTCCATGCGCTGTGAGTAATACGATAGATTCTGTTGTTTTAATTTACCCTGACAATCGTCCATGGCTGCCTGGCACACTTTGCAACGCACTATCTCTAAGTTTAAGTGCAGGGGTCGTGGGCGGTCGTCACATTTGGTATCAGAGCATTGGTTAATCGATCTTACCCAACGCTCGCTGACGTAACTACGTATGAGAGACGTAATTGTATTTTGATGGATGAATACTATATATAATATAGTAGTTTAGTTGAGTTTGAGTCCTTTATGCAGTTGTTTCTCTAGATGTTCTGATCATTCCTTTTTATAGATATTGGGAATGAGTCGAAGAGGGAGACCAGCCGCTAGGGAAGGCCGTGCTACTGAGGGGACTGCTGATTATGCAGCCATGTTCGAAGCTATGATGACTTCGATCATAAGAAGGATACCAGTTCCGGGGGCAGCAGTAGATGTTGGAGTTCAAGTCCAAACTCCGAAACCAGTGGATTTTGCTAAGTTGTGCAAGGACTATACTGCTCTTGGAGGGAAGGTTTTCTTGGGAACAGAATCAACTATCGAAGTCCAGAGATGGATAGATGCTTGTAGAAGGATCTTTGGTGATTTGGGAATTGATGATGCAACTAAGAGGAAGTTGGCATCAAGGCAGCTTCAAGGGAGAGCTTCTGATTGGTGGAACTCTATTACCATCAATACTCCGGAGGAAGAGATTACTTGGGAGCAATTCCAAGTCAGATTTGAGGCTAAGTTCATTTCTACAGCTCAGAAGTCTGTTCTGTTCAAGAAGTTTGTAGAGCTCAAGCAAGGTGGAAGACCAGTTCTTGAGTATGTTTCTAAGTTTGAAGCTTTTTCCAAGTATGCCCGATCGTATATCGAATCTGCATATCAGAAGAATGAGAAGTTTGTGACAGGCTTGGATAGTTATCTTGGGAGACAGTTGGTGGATCATTTGGACGATTCATTTGAGAAGCTTGTGGAGAAGGCTCTCAGGCATGAGAGTCTGTTTCCTAAGGAAGGATCTGTTTTTACTGTGACCAGGGAAGAGTCTAAACCCCAGCAGGGTGGAAACAAGAAGAGGAAGCAGCAGCAGCAGAAGGGTAAGGATGGCCAGAAGAAGCCGAAAGGCGAGGTGACTTGCTACAATTGTCAACAGAAGGGCCATTTCTCGAAGGATTGTAAGAATCCGAAGGCACCGATGAAGTGTCACAACTGTGACAAGACGGGGCATTTCAGGAAGAATTGTCCAGAACCGAGGAGGGACAAGCAGATTGTGCAAGCTTATGCTTTGGGAGCTGTTCCGTCGTCTTCGAAAGTTCCTACTGCTGAAGAGAAAGGAAAGAGTGTGGTTGTTCAAGGTACTCTTTTCCTATGTGGTGTTCCAGTTAGAGTTCTGTTTGATACTGGAGCGTCGCATTCGTTTGTTTGTAATGAACTTGTAGACCGATTGGGTTTGGAACCGGATATAGTTGATAGGCCATTGGTTGTGACTAATCCAGTTGGGGGTTCGTCTTGTTTGTGTATGTTATGCCATGGTCTGATTGTATCGAGTCATGATTGCTCTTTTGTTTGTGATTGCTTTGTTCTGAACTTTGCGGGGTTCGGAATTATTTTGGGTATGGACTGGCTTAGGAAGTATGCGGCAAAGGTTGATTGCGAGAGGTTGGAAGTGACAGTCGAGAATGTGGAGGGGCGAAAGGTTGTGATACGATGTAAGCATGAAGAAGGCATCTTCATGAGCTTCATGTATTCGCTGGTTGTTCCACGGGATGGACTGTCATTAGTGCCAATCGCGAATGGATTCGAGGATGTCTTTGACGAAGTCAAAGGGTTGCCGCCGCATAGAGAGATCGAGTTTCGTATAGATCTAGTTGAAGGAGCCAGACCTGTTGTGATGCCTCTTAGGCGGATGGCGCCTAAGGAACAGCAAGAGTTGAGGGTGCAAGTTGATGATCTTTTGCAGAAAGGATTCATTCGGCGTAGTGTGTCCGAATGGGGTGCACCAGTTGTATTCGCAACCAAAGCAGATGGATCGCTGAGGTTGTGTGTCGATTATCGTGAGCTGAATAAGGTGACTAAGAAGAACAAGTATCCATTGCTGAGAATAGATGACTTGTTTGATCAGCTTCACGAAAGCTAAGGTGTTTTCTCAGATGGATTTGGCAACAGGATTTCACCAGTTGAGAGTGGCTAAGGATAGTGTGTCGAAGACTGCTTTTAGGACACCATCCGGTTTCTTTGAGTGGCTGGTAATGCCGTTTGGATTGACTAACGCGCCAGCTTATTTTGTGGATCTTATGAATAGAGTGTTCAGAGATCAGTTGAACAAGTTCGTACTTGTGTTCGTGGATGATATTCTGATTTATTCCAGAACTGAAGAAGAGCACAAGACGCACTTGCGTATTGTTTTGGAAATCTTGCGGAAACATCAGCTGAAGGCTAAGTTTTCGAAGTGTCACTTCTGGAAGAGTGAAGTGAGGTTCTTAGGCCATGTGATTTCTGGAAATGGAATAGCGGTTGATCCCGCTAAGGTGGAAGCAATCCAGGATTGGGTTAGACCTAAGAATGCATCTGATGTGAGAAGTTTTCTTGGATTAGCAGGATATTATCGACGGTTTATCAAAGACTTTTCCAAGGTGGCTGCACCGTTAACAGGATTGACGAAGAAGAACCTAGTGTTCAGAAGGGATGATAAGTGTGAGCAAGCTTTTGGAATCCTGAAAGAGCGTTTGACGAGTGCTCCTGTTCTGACTATTCCAAGTGGGAATGATGAAATGGTGGTTTACACCGACGCATGTGGTACTGGACTTGGAGCAGTGCTGATGCAGAGAGATAAAGTTGTTGCGTATGCAAGTCGACAACTGAAGCCGCATGAAAGGAATTATCCGACTCATGATTTGGAGTTGGCGGCGATTGTTTTTGCTCTGAAGATGTGGAGACATTATCTATTGGGAGTTCGATTTGAGTTGTTTACAGATCATAAGTCGTTGAAGTATCTTTTCTCCCAAAAGGATTTGAATCTTCGGCAGCAACGTTGGCTAGAGTTTTTGGCATCATATGATTTTGGTATAGCTTATACTCCGGGAAAAGGTAACGCAGTGGCAGATGCGTTAAGTCGAAGACATGCAAGATTGGGAGCCATGTTTTCGGAATGGAAGAGTCTCAAGTATTTAGCTGGATTTGACTTCAGGCCTAGATGTGAATTGGAACCTGAGATGTTGGCAAACTTATCGATAAGACCCACTCTTGTGGAAAGGATTGGCGAGAGCCAAAGGCGAGATGATAAGCTTGTCAAGATTATCCGTGAATTAGAATCTTGATTGGATCCAGAAAAGGATAAAGGATTCGAGGTCGATCGAGAGGGTTGGCTTCGAAAGCAAGGACGACTAGTTGTTCCCGATATAGATGAATTAAGGAGTGAAGTTCTGAAGGAAAGTCATCACTCGAAGTTGACAATTCATCCAGGTGGAAATAAGATGTATCGGGATATAAAGAGAACCTACTACTGGGAAGGTATGAAGAAGGATGTTGGAAATTTTATTTCCAAGTCTATGAACTGCCAGTTGGTAAAAGCTGAACAGAAGAAGCCAAGTGGATTACTTCAGCCATTAGAAGTTCCTACATGGAAGTGGGAGCAGATATCGATGGATTTTATTGATGGATTACCTAGAACAAGAACGGGAAATGAAGGGATTTGAGTCATCGTAGATCGTTTGACTAAGAGTGCAAGATTCATTCCTATTCGATCGACTAGGACTACATCAAAGTTGGCTGAGTTGTATGTTAAATGGATAGTTCGATTCCATGGTATTCCGAAGGGTATAGTTAGCGATCGAGATCCATTGTTCACTAGTGGATTTTGGAAGAGCTTCCAGGAAGTTTTGGGAACCGAGTTGTGTTTGAGTACAGCTTATCAACCTCAAACAGATGGTCAGACCGAGAGAGTCAACCGAGTTTTGGAAGATCTTCTTAGAGCATGTGTTTTGGACTTCGGAGGATCATGGGAAGATCACCTTCATTTGGTGGAGTTTGCATACAACAACAGTTACCAGTCAAGTATTGGTATGGCACCGTATGAGGCATTGTATGGAAGACCGTGTAACTCTCCGACGTGTTGGATAGAAACTGGAGAAAAGTTGATACTTGAGCCAGAGATGATTCGTCAGACTACAGAGTGCATAGAAATCATTCGGCAACGAATGATGGCAGCCCAAGACCGTCAGAAGAGTTATGCTGATAAGCGTCGAAAGGATTTGGAATTCGACGTAGGAGATATGGTTTTTGTGAAGATTTCTCCACTGAAGAATGTTATCCGATTCAGGAAGAAAGGAAAATTGACTCCGAGATTTGTTGGACCATTCCTGATCATCGAGCGAATTGGAAAGCTCGCCTATAGACTGGAGTTACCTGAGAAGATGTCGAGTGTGCAAAATGTTTTTCACGTATCATATCTACGGAAGTATGTGCACGACTCGAGTACTGTGGTTTCTGCTAATAGCTGTGAAGATTTCGAAGTTGATCCAGTCGATAGAAGACCTCGTAAGCCGCTTCGTGTTGTTGAAACCGACACAAAACAGCTTAGGAGGAAGGTAGTTAAGTTGCTCAAGATACAATGGAGTGATGATGATAACAACTGTACGTGGGAGGTGGAAGAGAGGATGAAGGCAGCTCATCCTGAACTCTTCAAGGTATGGCCCTAAGGTGTCGTGTCATCTCACGATATTGTGACTTGTTCTAGTGTTAGAATTCTGTACGCTAAGCTAGAATTGGATGCATGGTTTGTTGATTGTTATGGATGATAGGCGTACAGAATAGTCTTTGATTACTTTGTTTGCTTGGAATTTCGGGGGCGAAATTCCTAAGGGGGAGAGAATGTAACGACCCGTATTTTTTTTACGGATCGAAAAGTTCGTAAAATCTGGAATATTCAGCATTTTTAAGTCGTTTCAGATTTTGGCAGATTTTGTTAAGTCCTAAGTCAGTTTGGACGAGTTAAGTATTAAGTCTGGGATGAGTGGCCGACTTAAGGAGTTAACCGAGTTAAGGAAGTGTAGCTGACGACTTTGTAGACTGGTTGTGTTAGATCGGTTGAGACGACTTAGGATAGTAGACGACTTAAGGTTGGGACCGACCTAAGGAAGAGGGGTAGTGGTTTAGGTCGTTGGACAGTTTGGGACGACTTATAAGGCTTAGGTCGTAGAAGACTTGAGGAAAATTGGATCCTTAAGGGTTTTGGCGAGTTAGCGACTTATAGGAGATAGGTCGCGAGATTTATAAGTCGCGCATAGTCTTAAGTCATAGAGGATTGGTCTGTTGAGTCGTAGCCTATGTGTTAAGTCGTAGACGACTTAGGAGTTGGGTCGTAACCCAGTTATTTGTTAAGTCGTGACCGACTTAGTGGTTGGCTGCTAAGTTATAAGTCGTAGGCTAGTGGGATATGATAAGTCGTAGGAGCATAGATCTGTTAAGTCGCACACTTGTTAGTCGTTAGGTAGGAGCTGTTGTTAGGTCGCTTCTCAGTTGAGTCATAGGCGCGCATGCTATAAGTCGTAACCGACTTAGGAGATAGCTGTTATGTCGTGAGTCATAAACAGGAGAGCGCTAAGTCGTGGATGCGAAACTGGTTAGGTCTTAGAGTTTGGGGTCTTAGGTCGAAAGTCGGAGACGACTTATGGAGATAGCTGAGTTATGACTTAAGGAAATTTCTGCTATAAATAGGAAGGTTGTTCTCACTTTTTTTTTGGATCCGGATTTCGAAGCGACGAAGTTCTGCCATTTTGAGAGCTCGACTTCTACACTTCTTTACTTCTTTTCTCCACTCTAATCTAGTGCTTCCTTTCATCCAAATCGAAGATCCAAGAGCTAAGGTTGAAGACCTTCATCCATTGAAGTGAGATTTCTTCGTTTGAAGCGGATTTGTGATAGATCAAGCTTGATCCTTCGCTGTCCAGATCTGAAGCGTGTTGATTTGGGGTTGTTTAGGTGATTTGGTGAGTGGTGATTATCTCTCACATGGATCCAAAGAAGTATATCGGATTGTTGGCTCGATTTGGTGTTAAAATAGTGATTTCCATGCATTTTCTTCATCCTAAGTGTAGATCCATATAGATCCATTGTTCATGATGATTTGACAACCATTTTTACTAAGTGTTAACCTATGCAAGTTCATTCATCAAGATTGTAGAGATAATTCTCATGATATCATGCTTGTTAGACTTTCAACACTTTATTTACGAAATTGCCATTATTGTGATAATTGTCTATTTAGATCTTATTTGAATGCTTGATTGTTTGGATTAATGTTTGACTTGGTTGATTGCTATGAATTAGATAATTGATGATTTGATTTAGACCGAAGACGATTCAAAAGCTAAGGGAAAGGCTCTTGAATTAGGAAAGCTGCTCGTGGCATATGTAGCGGGATGATGAAGCTCTTATGCATAGATTTGATGATGTGATGTTGAGATGAGGCTTTGCGAGGATGTAATGAAGCGAGGCATCATGTGATGAAGACTTGGTCTAATCCAGACGGGATCATTCCAAGCACGTTGGTAACTCGGTGATATGATTCGAGTTAAGGGTAATGGGTGCTTGAGAGGCGCTTGAGCTAGTATGGAAATAGTCGTCTAGGAGGATGACTAGGAGGCTTGGATAGCATCGTTGTTGAAGGTTCTAGCATGCTCTAAGCAAGAGTACGTTTGGGCAGATTCGATAGTCCCAACGACTAACTGTTGATGGTCGAGTACTCTGGGCAGATTCGATAGTCCTAGGCACGGGCTGCGACGACGTGCGGGAGTTATGTCTAGAACCGGGGTTTCCATTAGCCCTTGACGGATGGTTGAAAGAATGTGCCGGTCATTCAATTAACGGTGATATCGAAGCAATGATAACAGTGATATCCAGAGTCATGGATGTTTGGTTGTATCATCATTCGGTCTCAAGAGCAGTGTTTTCCGGGTGCTTATCTGATCTTGGTTTAGGCCTTGGGGGTTTGTGCTTGGAAAACATCGCCCTTGACTCGAGTGATAATTACTTTACTTTAAATTGTATGCTCTGCTATGTTTGCTTCTGCTTAGTGTGTGTCTGGGGGCTATCACTGTAGAATGAGGTTGGAGTGGGAGGGTTGTATTCCTATTCCTTTTCCTTTATGCTCTTTTGGTATGTTGATTGTTAATTTACTGCTCACTAAGACTGTTGTCTGACTCAAGGCTTTATGTTTTTTTTTAATTCTTATTGCCTTGGGCTGTTCGTCCATTTTGGGACGGGCAGACTAGGTAGCAGGTGACAGGTGATGTTCTAGCTTTTCACGATGCTGATATCGAAGACGAGTTGGTGTATTGCATATTATTTCTTACTATATGTACTGGATGTTCCGCTGCTTTGTATAACTCTGAGTGTTATGTAGTGAGGCTTGATGTATTGGCTATTTGGGTGCTTGTATTCAACTATTATGAAGTTTTATATGATGGCATTTTATTTTGTAAAGCTTCACTATATATATGTTCTATTGTATTTTGTCCATGCACTATGAGTAATACGATAGATTCTGTTGTTTTAATTTACCCTGACAATCGTCCATGGCTGCTTGGTACACTTTGCAGCGCACTATCTCTAAGTTTAAGTGCAGGGGTCGTGGGCGGTCGTCACAAATTCTGGTTGGTACTTGGGACGCCAAGGCATCGATAGGAATTTCTAAACACTCGAATAAGACAGATTGACATAATATTGTTTTGGATTATATTTTATATATAAAAGAATTATCTTGAAAATTTATAAATTTTGATTGTATTGGTTGTTAGGATATGATAATATTATATTATCATCGGTTATTGTTGATTAGTCAATATTTCTAACTATTGACTATTGTATGATTTTAAGAAATGAAACTTGTAAATATGATTGACAATGAATATAAATGGTAAATAAAATAAAATGAATTTAAATTAAGATGGAGAATTTAAATTCCGGTGTTTTGAAAATTTATTAACAAAATTTTGAAATGTATAATATAAGTATTATATGATAGTATATTCGATTAGAAATTATTTTCAAAATGATTTTCAAATGAAGTAAGTGTTATACTCCCCTCTTGACACTAGAGAATGATTTCGGTGATGAGTGCACGCATCATCGACGTTTATTTTCGAGAGTCCAAGTGGGGGAGATCACTTAATAGCTTTTTTCTAAACCCTGTTTTTATTAAAATTGAATTTATTTTGTATTCTATATAGTATGACTTGATATATATTAATATAAGTATATATTATTTCAAACTTGATTTGAAATGAAACCGGAATTGAAATTCTTAAGTTCTTTAATATTTAATGACTTTAAACTATTGAAATAAACAATTACTTGAATCATTAAGGAACTTCTGAATTGAAAAATAAGGGATGAACCTAAGTGTTAAGTGAAAATAGATTGAAGTAGGAAACCCTTAGAATAAAGGAGTATAAATTTGAAATAAACTAGAAACTGTAAACTTGATTAGTGTTCAATTTGATTCAATAGCATATATATATATATATATATATATATATAACTTACCAAAATATTTAAAAAGTTCAAAATGTCTACATGAATAAGTGATTGGATAATATACAAGTATAGGTATGAAAAATGAAATAGGAATTTAATTAGTGGTTTGCAAATATGAATAAAACTTAAACTGTGAAAATAAATGATATATAGTTATGTTATGTTATGAAATTGAATTCCAATAAGTTAAGTGAATATATTGGACCAATAGAATAAACTAGCAAATGGATTATTAGATTTATATAACTTATGGAAGTTAATGAAATGAACGAACAACATTTTGTTGAATGAATAAATTAATAAAATGAATCAAATGAGATAGGATGAAAATTTTCGAACACTTTTGTTAATTAAATAAATAAAGGAATTTTGTGTAAGATAGAATGTGAACAAATGAATATAAGTTAGAATGAAATATTTGTGTAAATAAAAACGAATTAAAATAAATGAGATTAAAATTTATGTTCATAAATCATTTATTTACCTAACAGTGTTGATTTAGATTTAAGTACATAGTTTGAAACGATTTATATCGATCTGTATAAGTATTCTTCACTCGATTAATCGACGACGATCAGTTGAAACCGATTGTTAATGAGATTTTGTAGTTTTCTATCATAGTTATAACTATGCAGGGAAAATGAAAATTTCTAATTAAGAATCTGAATCATAGTTCGCTCTAGAATAGTTGGGTCAATAATACTAGTATAGAAATGAGCTGAGTATTTAAGCAAGTGATCAATATTGATAGTGTGTACGAATGAGATATGTACATTATACCAAATTAGATAAAATTTTGAATTCTTGGTTGTTGTTGAGGTTATTGTTGGTTTATGGAATGTTTGGAAAAGCAAATAAATTCAATATGAATTGAAAATGAATCAATTAGATGTAAATAGGTGTTACAATTTATGTGCAATTGAATTGAATGAAAATGCATGTAGAGATTAATGAATATATTATTAATCAAATGAACGTAGAAGAGTTTAATGTAAACCAATTGAATTTAAAGAAAACTATGTGAATTAAGGGAAACTATCCAATTGAATATCAAGGTACTGAATTTGAATAAATCAAACGTTAATGAAATGAATATTAGCAATTGAATAGAAATTTTGAAATACTCAAAGAGAGCTGAAATGAAAATAGCCAAATGGTTGAACGGAATTCGACAATCTTGGACTTTACGGAAAGCCTAGAAACTGTGCTACATCTTTTGTTTAGAATGTTTTGATAAATACCATCTATTCATGGGCTATATTATTAAACTTCATAATATCATCCACTAGGCTTAAAACACCAATATTAATCGCTGGCCTGTGCGAAGTAGAAATCTGAAGCACCTTAGTATTCTCGCCATAACGTTTTACTGGTGTATCGGATTTTGACGATCTTGCACTTTCTGGAAAGCTTAGAGCCTAAGCTCCAACTTCTGTTTTATAATCCTTTCCTATTTCTATCATTTAGGAGATCAAAAATATGAAATTACATTTCAGGCCTACGCTACTTGCCCGGGGCTAAAGCGTATCATTTTAGTAAAACGGCCGTAACTTTTGAACGGATGGTCTGAATTCAATGATTTTGGACATTCCGGAAAGCCTGAAACAAATGCAGCAACTTTTATTTATATTCCCTTACAAAATTTCATCGTTTAGGGGACTAAAAACTTGGATTTGTTCACTGTCCTAAATTTAGAATCTCAGTTTTGAAGTTAAAATATGTTATATAAATGTTGTATATGCTAAGTATATCAATCTACCTTATATGCTTGGTTATCATTGTTTGTTGAGTATTTTAGTAGGTGACATAGGGTTGCACTTCGCTTGTGGAGCTCGCTTCTGCGCTTAATGCAAAATGTAAGTTAAATGGCTAATAAACGCTAAAAAAAGTACGTATATCGAATTATATATCGTATTTTGGTATTATATATTGTTTCCCCATGGTTTGGGATGCCTCATCATTGAGATGAGATGTATATTGTGATTATATATGTATTGTGATTTTTTTGGACCTAGCCGCGCAAAGGAGACTCTGTCGAAATTTTCCGTGAATTTAGGACTTAGAAAATTTTGGTTGGAATTGGAATAATCCATAGTAATATATTAAATTGTTGGTATAAGTTAATGTTTCTAAGTTGAGTAGAAGTTATATTATTAAATATACCATATGATAAATCCCTTACTCCGCCTTTTCGCGGACGAAAAGTTTTGAGTGGGGGAGAATGTAACGACCCGTAATTTTCGATAACTTAAATAATAAAATTTGATAAGATTTTCGAATTTAATATAGTGGAAATAAAAAATTTATGATTGACAAATGGAAATTGTTTGAGTATGACTTAATAATATGGTTTGAATGTTAGTAACCACTATATTATTGTAACGTTAATAAATTGAATAAATATGAAGTTAATTTGGTTATAATCGGAAATAAGGAATAAATCAAAATATTGGAGTTAATGTTGGAAGTATCTATCGTAAATGAAATTGGTTGTATTTGGAATGTGCAATCTGTTGTGGCAAGTAATTTAAGATTTTGGCTGTAAATATATAGGAAATTGATTTACTAAGTTAGTCTAAATTTTATTTGGATTAGAATAAAGTTTATGAACTTTTAATATTGAATTAAAAGAGGATATATAAAAATTGAATATTTAATATTTTAATTAACTTGTCAAAATTGAAATTTTGCAAACTGTTTCGGATTTCGACGAAACTAGTTCATCGGATCCGGAATTGTATATTATTATATGGTTTCAAATTTAGTATCAAACAGATTTACCGTCTGATCGTACAACGTTAAAACACGTAGAAATTGTGTTAATAATTTAAATCGATATAAATTGATTTTCAAATGATAACTTCTTTATACGATGGAATTATGGCCTGTAACCTATTCCATTGTGTTCAGAAATATCGAAAACCACTGTTTTGATATATAGAATGTTCTATATCGCTTCAGAAATAAAAATGGGCTCTGTTTGTGTATTTGTAGCTTTAGAAATTATTTAACTAATTAAATTCTGAATTTAATATGATAGATAATGATGTCGTAAGCTGATTTAAGTTTTATATAAATAAAAAAATTAAGATGGTTAACATTTAAGATTGAATTTAAATGTGGAAAATTTGAAATTGAAAATTTATATTGTAATTAACGAGAAAAATAGCCATTTTGGCAACTGTCTCGGATTTCGACGAAACTAGTTTCATCGGATCCGTAATAGTGAATTATTGTAGGATTTCAATTTTCGTAGCAATCGGACTTGCCGTTTGACCGTGCGAGCTTGAAACGCGTAGAAATTTAATTTCGAATTTAATTAAAATAATCGACTTTAAAAAAAAGCTATCTTCCACATATGATCGAATTAGACCTCGAAACTTGTTCCATTGCGTTCGGAATGGGGTAAAACATTATAAACGCCTGGCGACACGTCTCGATTGGAGTTCGGACGATTTTGGACCTACCTATATAAATACGCACGCAAACCGAGATAGTTTTATTATTATTTTATTTCAGAAACCCTAATTTCAAACCATGGCCGCCACCTATTCCATGGCCAGAAATTGCCGATCTTCTTTCCTTAATATCTCTCAATCCATTCAACGAAATCGAAAAATTCCAAAAGCAAAAGTGTAGATCTCGACGAACTCTTCGAATCCATATGGTTGATTACTGCTAATACATCACAGATTTTCCAAGATCTGAGATTGAAGGATGCATGTATTTTCTTGGATTGCGTGCAAACGGCGGCGAATGACGCGGTGAAACTTGGCGCGTAGGTGGCTCTCAAGGTGGCGCACATAGTGGTGGTCGGTGATCAATCTCTGGTGGCTGATCTTTGTGCGTGTGAAGGTTGAAAGGATAAGGGTGGGTTTGGCTACGATCTGGGATTGGGAAGAAGAAAGTAACATAATTTTTTTTTATTTAATTATTTCATAACAATATATATCGTATAACTTCTAATTAGCATATCTTTTGCATACGAGCTCGGATCGACGCGCGGTTTTCTCCATTGCGTTCGTATCAAAATTCCGGATAACATGGATCTAGTTTGGCTGCATTCCGAGACTGTTCAAATTTGGGCCTTAATTTGGATTTTTAAATCGTCGATAAATCAAAGGTGGGTGTTTATACGCTCACGCTTGACTAAATATGTTATGTTAGTTAATTTGAATTCATCAGTTAATATGAATGTTTCTGGTTGCTAGTTAGTAGTTTAAAATTGATGTTTAGTTGAAATTTAATCGAATTGGATTAAATTGTTATTTAAATTAATGTTGAAATTTAATTGTTAGTTAAATACGCATCTATGATGACCAATTATTGATTATGACCTGTTGATTGAATGATGAATTATGATGTTTGTTTGATGGTTGATATTTGGCACGTTAAAATTGTTATTCAAATTAAATATGACATTCATTGCAGTTAATATCCATTCGATTTAATATTAAATTCCAATTTGCAAGTTTATACCTGTTAATGATAATAAATAGTCTATTGATGTTTATTGATTGATGTTTGAAATGTTTGAATTATTATTTCAGTTAAGTATGACCTTATTTCATTTAATCGTCATTTAATTAGCATGAACTTATAAATTGCCAGTTAATAACCGTTATTGATAATCAATTATATTATGTTGTCTATTGTCTGATTTGGATGACGATGTGATGGATGTTTAACTATTGATATTTGGATATTTGAATGTTGTGTTTATTTTATGTTGTCCTAATACTGCAAGTTCCCATAGTGTTTATTTTATTTTATATTTATATTTAATTAAAATGGGATCTGGTTGAAATGATAAATACCCAATTAAACAACCTGGCCTAGGATAGACAATTAAAATAAGAAACCCGATTGGTCAACAAATTGTTTCGAAATTAATTAACAACCTTAATGGATTTAATTTGGAACTTATAAATGATTTTACTCGAGTTTAAATGAAATAAATTAATGGATTTGATTTGAATAAACTAATAAATTTATTTGAATTGTAATAGAATAAATAAATGAATTGATTTGAGTTTATATGGAATTGGATTAAGTAAAATTTAAAGTTAAGTAAAAATTTAAGATCTATAGACTTGGTTTTGATTAAACGGATTTGAGACTTGATAATGAAATTTAATTTAAGATTAAATGGAATTTGACATAAGTGGAATTTAAACTAAGTAAAGTTTGCGAATTTGATTTAGTGTTAATTTAAATAAAAAATGATTTTAAATTGAGTGAATTAGTTTAATTATGATTTGTAACTTGGTTACGAAGTTAAATTGTTTTGAAACTTGTTGAGAAAAATAAAATTGTGTTAATTAATCAATGAACTAAATAAAGTGAAATAAGATTCTTTAATAGAAATTGAATTTGATTTTGTAAACGGGTTAACTAAAACTATTTTGATTTAAAGGGGATTTAGTTAATGAAATTGATTTAACCGAATTTATAATTATATTTAATGAAGTAATGAATATAAACATAAATGTGAATGAATCGAATTTTGTTTAAATGATTTTGAATTAAATTAAGAATCAAATTAACTCCATTGAATATGAAATAAATTTAATAAGTGAAATTGGAATCTTATTAAACTGAAATTGAATACTTGAATTGATTTGCTAAATAAACGTTGAACTAAATTTATTTCGAAATATGATTTAACTATTGAAAAGAATTGAATTGTGAAATAATCAAAATTGAAAGTAAATTTGAAATTGACTTTTGATTTGATTTGGTTTGAACTTTAAATATTAAATAACCATCGGTGTAATAATAAGTAGTTATTAAAGAGACCGGGATCAGATATAGACATACTCTCTGTCGATACCGAAAACCTCTTTAATAACTAATATACGCGGAGTGTTGATCCAGAACGAAGTGGATGGTTTTGGTGAACACATTGATTGAAGAAAGAGAACGATTTTGGATGACCCTTGATATGACTAAAACAGGAGCCCTGCCGGACCATTGAGGTTCGCCACCTCTAGCGGACACACTTCTTTATTACCATATCTATTACTTTTGTGATTCGATTTGGGTGCACCCCTCAATTATGGGAGTGTTGTTTCGCGGTGTTGGGGTAGTAGCTGCTATGCCCAACATCAGTCCGGATGACGCAACTACTAGTATCCTAGTTGGTATCGCCTCATGTACCTTGTCATACTGATTATCCTATTCGCGACCACTACGATTTTGATTTGTGTTATACCTATGGGGTACCCTTTGATAACCACTAGTTTACGGGGGGGCTTACGGTGCTGTATAGACTATGACATTTATAAACTGTGTTAAGGGTGGAATGGGCCATGGCTTAATGCTAGGAATGATATTTTACTTTATGATAGACATTATTGTATATAGTGTATTCTATTATATAGTAAATAGTTTAACGGATCCTTAGGAGATGGAAATCCCGAACATCTCTTAAGTTAATGCGCGCACGTTAAACACTGGATAGGAGGTGTCTAAAACCCGTAAACATCTCTGATGCCGTCACACTCATATTTACTTATTCGATTTAACTTACATGAGATATTTTAGTCCTGACTCGAGTGTTTTGTCTTTTCATTACGCTCGGGTCAGCCTGAGCATTTCAGATAAGGTTGAAGATCTATTATGGAGGACGAAGACGGAGTTTGGTATTACATCATTTGTATTCTACTACTGTATTATTTTTCCGATGCATTGTTCTATTATCTCTGATATGTATGTAACTCTGATTTATGATGTATAATAATAATCAAATTTATTTATTTAACAGCTTCATGAACTGTTATTTTATTATTATATCTTGTTCCTTCCGCTGCGAGATTCTGAGTTTGTTTCTGTTCTTTCTTTTCTTTTCTTATTTAACCCCAATAACAATCTGTATTTTGGATTGGTTGAGTCAGCATGTGTGTATGTTTTGTCGACTTGAACGGTCAAAATGTGGGTCGTTACATATTCTGTTTATGCAAACCAGGAGCTCGGGTTTGTCAGGGAGGACGAGGCTAATTGGTGGCGGATGAACGAAGAACTGGGGTGTTGTCAGGTGGAGTGGGTTTGAGTGAGAGAAGAAGAGATGCGGAGGGAAGAAGGGAAGCAAGGCGGAAAGATGTCACGGCTACTATGGTGGCTCGACTATCAGGTGGCGATCGGGTTTCGGTGCTAGCTGCAAACGCAGGGGAGGTGTGTAGGGAGGGTGGTCTCAGTGGCGGGTCCGATTGATGGTACACATGCTGGAAAAGTTTGGGCATGAGGCTGTCACGTACATGCCTCTGGAGGAAGAAGGTAACAAGCTACAGGAAGAAACGAGATTGAATGCTAACTTCATATTTTTATTATATATTATATATATACACATTTTTTTAGAAGGAGTATCTGAGATTCAGCGGTGATGAGCAGCTTAAATGAGGACGAAGCATGAACAGTTTTAAAAAGTAAAATATATAGGAATGAACAGTGAAAGGGAAAATAGAGAACCATTGGAACGACAATTAATAATGAAACGAATGGAACGTTGAAAGTCAGCCAGGAATTCAGGCATTAATAAAACTAATGGCCGTTAGTTTTTCAAACGGTAGACAGATGAAAGGACCTATGGAAACAAAAAGTCCAAATTCAGAACCGTTATGGCAAATTGTTCCGCAGATTTCGCCGTATACCGGACTTCAAAATGTACAATTGAATATACTGTGGAGATCGGCACGACGAGACGAACATATTGGTATTGTAACAACCCGCATATTTATCAATTGTATATTTAAATATTTCATCGTTCATCGGATTTTAGTCCAAAAACCTACTTTCAGCAAACAGTCAAATTGGGACTCGAGACCACTTCCATTGAGTTCAAAATGCCGTTTGCGACCTTTTTGAGTATAAACTTCGGTATGTTTGGAGTAAGTCGAATTTTGCTACTTTTTTTTATTGGGTTTGGGTTTGGGTTCAGCCCACTAGTCATCCTATACCCCAAACCGAACCATCCCTCCCCATTCACTCTCACTTCCTCCTCTTTTCAGTTCTAAGGCAAAAATGGTGGGAGAGATGGGAAATTAAAACTCCAAGCCCTAGTTCCTCTTTCAATCTCAAATTCTTGCTCCAAAATCAAAGTGAACCCATTGGTAAGCATCTCCTTCTTCTTCTCCAACTCTTTCTCCTTCCAATTTCAGAAATTCCTAAACCTAACTTTGGGAATGTTCTTATTTTAAGCTTTGAATTCAAGGTTGTTGAGTTGGAATTGAAGTGTAATTGCTCTTGCCATTGCTCCAAAGCTTCTTCTTCATTTGTTTGGGTTCAAAGGTGAGATTTTTATCTCACATCTATGTCTATAACTATCCTTGATTTCTTGTTATGAATTCCTAACAATTATCCATGTGCAATTGCTTTTGATTCGGATGGGTTTTGTGAGCATTGCAATTTTTGGTGTTTTGGAAGTCTAAAACTCTAAAAATCATAGCTTTGATGTTGGATTATGTTTTTGGTGATAAATCGAAGAGCTTATATGGCCGGGTAGTCGATTGGCGTAAACCCTTAGCGCCGTTGCTCGTCCGGTTGCAAGTTGTGAGTGTTTGCACTTCAATTGTCATAGGATAGGAAATGCAGAAAATCAGGTTCAGTCGACTGAATCCTCTGTTCAGTCGACTGAGCTGAAGTCCGGAATTTTCTGGACAGTGTTCAGTCGACTGAATAGGGATTTCAGTCGACTGACCTGCTCCTGTTTTCCTGTTTTGCCTATTTATGCTCATTTTGATTGGTTTTCCGAATTTTGTCGATTCATGTTGGTTCTTAGTGGTTGATATCATTTATTATGACTTTGATGACTCCTTTTTCGGGATTTTTGAATATCCATTTCGATGAATTCTTTATCGGTTTAATTGGATTTGATTCACGTCTTCGAATGTGAATTTTGATGATTGATTGTTTCTACAATCATTTTGTGACTTGTCACTTTAAAAATATAAAGGTTTCAATACTAGTATTAAATATCAAAACTTCTTCATCAAAACGATTTCAACTCTATTTTCAATATCAAACTCGTTTATAAAACCGTTTTCCAATCTACTAGTATATACAAACCTTTACCTCACTCGTATAAGAAATCTAATTAAATGGCTTAGCAAAACGAGTGGTATGAAACTCTTGCGTTTACTTCGCCGGTTAATTCTTGGACTTGTTCGATCGAATCTCTTGTGACAATTTCCTAGTGGAGATCTACAATTTGTTCGTAAATATTTAAGTTAAGCAAGTGGTTATGGGACATGAAGCTAAACTCATATATTTACTAGCTTAGTGTAATTGACACTTCTTGATGATCATTTTATGGTTTAGACTAGCAATGTGTGATGTCTCTTTGTCCATGTGAAGGACTGTACTTCATTTTATTGAGCTTCGTCTCATTTCTTTGTGGGCTAGCAACCCATGTACTTTTAATGTGTTTCGATTCATCTGATGTACCGTTTGTACTACATCGATGTCTCGACTTTCCGGTTCATTGGACGTACCGTTTGCACTGCGTCAATGTTCCGAATTGTCATGTGTTTCGATCCATCTGATGTACCGTTTGTACTACATCGATATCTCGACTTTCGGATTCATTGGACGTACCGTTTGCACTGCGTCAATGTTCCGAATTGTCATGTGTTTCGATTCATCTGATGTACCGTTTGTACTACATCGATGTCTCGACTTTCGGGTTCATTGGACGTACCGTTTGCACTGCGTCAATGTTCTGAATTGTCTTGTGTTTTGATTCATCTGATGTACCGTTTGTACTACATCGATGTCTCGACTTTCCGGTTCATTGGACGTACCGTTTGCACTGTGTCAATGTTCCAAATTGTTTTGTATTTCGATTCATCTAATGTACCGTTTGTACTACATCGATGTCTCGACTTTTCGATACATTGGACGTACCGTTTGCACTGCGTCAATGTTCCAAATTGTTTGTGATACACTTGTTTGTGAGTTTTCATGCTCCCGCTTGGGATTGGCCATCCTTTTCTTGTGATTTCTGGATTTCTAATTATTGATTTCTGGGATTTATGTTTCACCACCTTTTTCAGTTGGCATTGATATGTATGTCATTTATTGTGGCTTGGTGAATTAAATTAAGAATATGACATTCTTTTAATCTTTGAGAAGTTTCTTGTGATATTGATTAATCTCTGGATTGTTTTTCGATTAGATACTTATCATAGTATGACTTTATGGTTATCATACGTTTTTGTCATATCTCTTATTCTATATCACTTTATCTGATATTTATAGCTAGACTGATCCGTTTATTATTTTCTTCTTAAATAATACTCGGGTCAGACTGAGATTTTACAGGTGCTTCCTCATGACTTCTTATCTGGAGCCATCTTCTGACTTTTGGCTAACTACTCTAGTTTAGTAGTTTTTGTTGTATACATTTGAGATTTAGACTCCTTGATGTATACATATTCTTTTGTCTTGCACTTGTATCTATTCTTTTGTGTTATTGTGGATCTTATTTGACCACTACTCTGATGTACACTTTCATGTGTTATATTCATATCTATTTCTGCCTTTGTGATATGAATTGTCTGTGACTGATTTGGGTTATGTTTATTTCTATATTTGTTTCCGAAGTCCATATAGCCACTGTGTAGTAGTTTTGAGTTTGTATCGGTATGTCGGATTTCCTCTTGAGATGAAAAGTTATATTTTTATCTGGCATATCGGTACTCGCACAAAGCAATTATACAGATGGTTGCTCCTCAACAGCCTTATTCTCCGTGCTAGTTGACGGCATTACCTCGTAGTGTCCTTGGCTAGCGTGGGTATAGAGGTGGGGCGTCACAGCTTGGTATCAGAGCCAAACTTCGGAACAATGTAGAATAATCTAGCAAGGATCATTGTCCTAAGTCTTTCTTAGGGATCGTGCCATAGGATTTGATTCGGGTCTTCGTACCGTTCTATCCTATTTCATTTTATGATTCCTGGTTTTATCAATCAAGTTTGTTTGATTTTCATTCTGAGATTGACCTTTTTCTCTTTTCTTTCTTTCTTAAAGAAAAGAAATGGTTAGATCTGGCCGTACCAACGTCGGTCAATCCAGTGCTACTCCTTAGGAGGGAGTATTTATGTCTGCCCAGCAGCTTCTAGATCTTGTTAAGAATGCTCAAGCTATCGGACCCATTTCAGAGCTTACTCATCCTAGATCCGGTTTTGCACGCTTGTGTAGAGATTATACCGATTTGGGTGGAAGGCCATTCCGGGGATCCGAGAGTGTCATTGAAATCCAAGCTTGGCTTAGATCATGCGACCGCATTTTTCTCGCATGAATCTTGTTGATCTCCACCGAGTCCAAGTGGCTTCTAGCATGCTCCAAGAAAGAGCATTGGATTGGTACGAACTTCTTATTTCTGAAATCGTTGAAGCGGATCTCACTTGGGAGCAATTCCGGGAGAGATTCGAATTGAAATTTGTGTCGAAGGCTGAAAAAGTAACCTTGGCCCGGCGTTTTATCGACCTTGTTCAAGGTGGATCTTCTGTGACGGACTACGTCGCATCTTTCGAAACTCTTTCTAAATACGGGGTTGAATACATTAATACCCCATTGAAGAAAAATCATAGATTTGTTTATGGCTTGAACAAGAATCTCAAGAAGCCATTACTTCTAAAATTGGAAGTTCGTACCAATTGTATATTTAAATATTTTATTTAAATAATTCATCATTCATCGGATTTTAGTCCGAAAACCTACTTTTAGCAAACAGTTAAATTGGGACTCGAGACCACTTCCATTGAGTTCAAAATGCCGTTTGCGACCTTTTTGAGTATAAACTTCGGTATGTTTGGAGTAAGTCGAATTTTGCTACTTTTTCTATTGGGTTTGGGTTTGGGTTCAGCCCACTAGTCATCCTTATACCCCAAACTGAACCATCCCTCCCCATTCACTCTCACTTCCTCCTCTTTTCAGTTCTAAGGCAAAAATGGTGGGAGAGATGGGAAATTAAAACTCCAAGCCCTAGTTCCTCTTTCAATCTCAAATTCTTGCTCCAAAATCAAAGTGAACCCATTGGTAAGCATCTCCTTCTTCTTCTCCAACTCTTTCTCCTTCCAATTTCAGAAATTCCTAAACCTAACTTTGGGAATGTTCTTATTTTAAGCTTTGAATTCAAGGTTGTTGAGTTGGAATTGAAGTGTAATTGCTCTTGCCATTGCTCCAAAGCTTCTTCTTCATTTGTTTGGGTTCAAAGGTGAGATTTTTATCTCACATCTATGTCTATAACTATCCTTGATTTCTTGTTATGAATTCCTAACAATTATCCATGTGCAATTGCTTTTGATTCGGATGGGTTTTGTGAGCATTGCAATTTTTGGTGTTTTGGAAGTCTAAAACTCTAAAAATCATAGCTTTGATGTTGGATTATGTTTTTGGTGATAAATCGAAGAGCTTATATGGCCGGGTAGTCGATTGGCGTAAACCCTTAGCGCCGTTGCTCGTCCGGTTGCAAGTTGTGAGTGTTTGCACTTCAATTGTCATAGGATAGGAAATGCAGAAAATCAGGTTCAGTCGACTGAATCCTCTATTCAGTCGACTGAGCTGAAGCCCGGAATTTTCTGGACAGTGTTCAGTCGACTGAACAGGGATTTCAGTCGACTGACCTGCTCCTGTTTTCCTGTTTTGCCTATTTATGCTCATTTTGATTGGTTTTCCGAATTTTGTCGATTCATGTTGGTTCTTAGTGGTTGATATCATTTATTATGACTTTGATGACTCCTTTTTCGGGATTTTTGAATATCCATTTCGATGAATTCTTTATCGGTTTAATTGGATTTGATTCACGTCTTCGAATGTGAATTTTGATGATTGATTGTTTCTACAATCGTTTTGTGACTTGTCACTTTAAAAATATAAAGGTTTCAATACTAGTATTAAATATCAAAACTTCTTCATCAAAACGATTTCAACTCTATTTTCAATATCAAACTCGTTTATAAAACCGTTTTCCAGTCTACTAGTATATACAAACCTTTACCTCACTCGTATGAGAAATCTAATTAAACGGCTTAGCAAAACGAGTGGTATGAAACGCTTGCGTTTACTTCGCCGGTTAATTCTTGGACTTGTTCGATTGAATCTCTTGTGACAATTTCCTAGTGGAGATCTACAATTTGTTCGTAAATATTTAAGTTAAGCAAGTGGTTATGGGACATGAAGCTAAACTCATATATTTACTAGCTTAGTGTAATTGACACTTCTTGATGATCGATGATGATCATTTTATGGTTTAGACTAGCAATGCGCGATGTCTCTTTGTCCATGTGAAGGACTGTACTTCATTTTATTGAGCTTCGTCTCATTTCTTTGTGGGCTAGCAACCCATGTACTTTTAATGTGTTTCGATTCATCTGATGTACCGTTTGTACTACATCGATGTCTCGACTTTCCGGTTCATTGGACGTACCGTTTGCACTGCGTCAATGTTCCGAATTGTCATGTGTTTCGATTCATCTGATGTACCGTTTGTACTACATCGATGTCTCGACTTTCGGGTTCATTGGACGTACCGTTTGCACTGCGTCAATGTTCCGAATTGTCATGTGTTTCGATTCATCTGGTGTACCGTTTGTACTACATCGATGTCTCGACTTTCGGGTTCATTGGACGTACCGTTTGCACTGCGTCAATGTTCTGAATTGTCTTGTGTTTTGATTCATCTGATGTACCGTTTGTACTACATCGATGTCTCGACTTTCCGGTTCATTGGACGTACCGTTTGCACTGCGTCAATGTTCCAAATTGTTTTGTGTTTCGATTCATCTGATGTACCGTTTGTACTACATCGATGTCTCGACTTTCCGTTTCATTGGACGTACCGTTTGCACTGCGTCAATGTTCCAAATTGTTTGTGATACATGTGTTTGTGAGTTTTCATGCTCCCGCTTGGGATTAGCCATCCTTTTCTTGTGATTTTTGGATTTCTAATTATTGATTTTTGGGATTTATGTTTCACCACCTTTTTCAGTTGGCATTGATATGTATGTCATTTATTGTGGCTTGGTGAATTAAATTAAGAATATGACATTCTTTTAATCTTTGAGAAGATTCTTGTGATATTGATTAATCTCTGGATTGTTTTTCGATTAGATACTTATCACAGTATGACTTTATGGTTATCATACGTTTTTGTCATATCTCTTATGCTATATCACTTTATCTGATATTTATAGCTAGACTGATCCATTTATTATTTTCTTCTTAAATAATACTCGGGTCAGAATGAGATTTTACAGGTGCTTCCTCATGACTTCTTATCTGGAGCCATCTTCTGACTTTTGGCTAACTACTCTAGTTTAGTAGTTTTTGTTGTATACATTTGAGATTTAGACTCCTTGATGTATACATATTCTTTTTTCTTGCACTTGTATCTATTCTTTTGTGTTATTGTGGATCTTATTTGACCACTACTCTGATGTACACTTTCATGTGTTATATTCATATCTATTTCCGCCTTTGTGATATGAATAGTCTGTGACTGATTTGGGTTATGTTTATTTCTATATTTGTTTCCGAAGTCCATATAGCCACTGTGTAGTAGCTTTGAGTTTGTATCGGTATGTTGGATTTCCTCTTGAGATGAAAAGTTATATTTTTATCTGGCATATCGGTACTCGCACAAAGCAATTATACAGATGGTCGCTCCTCAACAGCCTTATTCTCCGTGCTAGTTGACGGCATTACCTCGTAGTGTCCTTGGCTAGCGTGGGTATAGAGGTGGGGCGTCACAATTATACAGATATCAGCAATACGATCATCCTATCAAAAGTCGAAATTTGGTGCCACAACTACTGCTAATTTGCCAAAAATAAGATAAACGAAGGTAGAGAAGTCCAAATTTGACGAAACGAAATATGACGTCTCACTAAGAAAATAGTTTACATTTTTATTGTATAAAAATATTCAGGTTTCGAAAACATTTTATTTTCATTTAATATTAACTGATTTAAATTTAAATAAAATTACACAATAAAATAACTTCCATATTATCTGATGAAAATTTACCCTTTACTATGTTTAAATAGACGTATTACAAATATCAAATTTTTATTTCCAAATTCAATTTCTTAACTTCAAGTAAAATTTCAGTTAATTACGTTATAAAAACCGTTAAAATTTCCGGGTCGTTATAGATGGTTTGGCGAATGATTCTGTATGAGGTATTTATGTGACCCTGACTCCCATGAGTCAGCTTAGATGTGACTAAAACAGGTGCCACGCTGGGCCAAGTAAGGTCATTCCTCCTATCGGACATGCTTCTTCGATACCAAATTATGACTTTGTGATGATTTGGTGGCCACCCTTTGATTTTGATTATAGGAGTGTGTTCCGAGGTAGGCGGTAGGAGCTGCTATGCGTTACCACCAGTCCGGATCCGCAAACGGTATATCTGCCCTGGCATTGCCTCGCGTGCCGTGTTCACATGCCCTATCGCATCTTCTACAAGTTTGTTTAGTACCATACCTATGGAGTGCCCTCTGGGTAAACCTCTAGTTTATGGAGGAGTGTACGGTACTGTATAGACTATGGGAATATATAAAATGTGTTAAGGGGGATATGGGTAATGCCTTAACGCTATTTTAATACTTTACTTTACTGTAGACACTATTATAATAGCGTATTGTACTATGTATGTAGATAATTTAACGGATCCTTAGGAGATGCAAATCCCGAACATCTCTTAAGTTACTAAACTCACGTTAGACACTAGATAGGAGATGTAAAACCCTGTAAACATCTCTGACGCCGTTACACTAATATTTATTTACTGTTGATTTAACTTGCATAAGATCTTTTAGTTATGACTCGAGTGTTTTGTCTTTTCAATTCGCTTGGGTCAGTCTGAGCCTTTCAGTGTATCGAAGACTGCTTTCTGGAGGACTAAGACGAAGATTTGTACTATTACTATTTATTATATTCATACCACTACAATCATGTTATTCCGCTGCATTTGTTATTTATTTATGTTGAATGTAACTTTGATTCTGAAATGTAAATGTGTAATCAAATGTTCTTTGTAAAACAGCTTCATGAACTGTTTATTTGATTATTATATTTTGTCATTCCACTGTGAGATTCTGTGTTGTTTCATTTCCTTCTCTTCTTTTTCATATTTAACCAATAACAATCTACCATTTTGAATGGTTTGAGTCTGACATGTGTGTCTGCTTTGAAATGTCCAAAAAGGCAGGTCGTTACAAGTAAGAACGATGCACATATTCAATGACTCCAAGTTGCTGGTTTTCCAGGTGAAGAAGAAATTCCAGGTAAAGTGCACGAGACTTGCCCCTTACTAGATGAAGACACTGGAACTGCTGAATGATACAGAACGTTACACGATAAGGAAAATACGACGACTGATTCACTGTCTAAGCTGGTTCGTTCTGGAGATGCGCAAATTATAGGATTGGTTTTAGTATAGATTTTATCGGCTCCAAGCATCAACCAGATGGATGTCAATTGGATTTTGGAGGTCATAGAGCTGAAGGAGTAGGGGATGACTCTAATCAAGGATTATTTGTTGAAGGAAACTCTCTCGAAAGGAAGGAATAAGCGGAAGAAATTCATTCGTAAATTGTCGTGATTTATAATGCAAGAAGGAGTGATGTACAAGAGAGGTTTTGTCAACCCTTTGCTTCATTATGTAACCAAGAATGAGCCTAGGAAAATGTTTAAGAAATCCATGAGCATAGTTGTAGTGACTACACCAGAGGCAGGCACTAGCAAAGAAGATACTTCGCTACAGATACTTTTAGCCAACAATAAACCAAGATATTGCTGATTGCACCCAAAGATGCAATTGATGCTATATGTTTGCGAGAATTCCAAGAACCCTAACCATAGAGCTTACGCAAATGATTAGCCTGTGACCATCTACGATTTGGGGAATTTACATAATTAGTGTGCTACCAATGTCGAAAGGAGGAACTAAGTACGCTATTATTACGGTGGATTACTTCACAAATTAGGCTGATGCGGAACCACTTGACACGATCACAACGAAGAAGGTGATTAGCTTTGTAACCAAGAATATTATCTTTAGGTTTGGAATACCCTAAAATATTAGAATGGATAATGGAACTTAGTTAGAAAATACCAAGTTCAAGGATTTCTATAACCGGTACAAGATCGAGAAAAGCTTTTCGGTAGCAGCATACCTAAAGGCGAATGGACAGATAGACCGGTGAATAAAATCATCAAATCCATCTTGAAGAAACGGTTGATTAAAGCCAAGGGCAACCGAGTCATTGAGCTACCACTTGAATTATGGACTTACATGATGACCCACAAGTCTGCAACTGGGCATACACCATTTACTCTGGCCTATAGATCAGTGGCCATAATTCAGATTGAACTGGAAGTCCCTTCTCACTAATAAAATTACTATGATCATAAGGTCAATGAGGAATTCCTGCTTGAGTCCCTTGATTTGATAGATGAAAAGTGAGCAGAAGTTGAATTAAGGGTAGCGACTCACTAGAAAAGAGTAGCACGACATTTCTTTTGGAACTAGGCCAAATCACAGTGGAAGAAATGAGTGAATTTCAATTTTTTTACCATGTGGGATCTTTATTGGGCCTATAAGTTTTGTTTATTTAGAACATTTCCAATTTTTCCTTTAAATAAAATCATTATTTTATTTAAATTTATAATATAGTTTAATATTATGTAATTAACAATAGATTATATAAATGTGTATTATGTACACATATATATGTGCATGTGTAACATAGCAACCCGTAAAAGGTTTGACATGCCTGTATATAAATGCTAGGATTTACACTATAGCAGACACATTAGCCCCTCTAGAATACAAATATATTATCCAAATGTATGCTTACATGCTTTAATTTATATATACAAAATATTACTATGGAAAACGTTGTAGTACTATTGTAAATGGATCTTAAGACTACTTTAACACTAGAGGGGGTGAATGGTCTTTTATAACTTACGTGGAACTTTTCTAAACCATTATAGAGTTTAAAATCAAATATAGATCATAGATATATATTAATAGATAGTCACAGATATATTAATGCAGTAAAAGCAAAGTTAAAGTAAGAGAGATGAAACTAGGAGTTTTTATACTGGTTCGGATTAACCAATCCTACGCCTAGTTCTGTATAGTGTATATACAGATTTCTTGTCCAACGCCTGCTTTAAACAGGTAGCAAGCTGTAAAGAATCGTCTTTTCATGTGCCGAACATTCAAATGTTGGAAAAACAAATTGTTAGGGTGAAATAAAAGAAAATGAAATAGAACAAGGAAGAGGAGAATAGACATTAGAAACTCACAATGGAACGATAACATATAATATCAAAAGACGGTACAAACTATCATTCTAAGATACATTGTATTTAAGAGTTACGATAATAAGTATCATCATCAGCCTCGATAATTATAACAACCAATCCTCGATATATACAATATAGTAATGCAGCGGAAATAAAAACTATAATAGGTTATCATCCAACCCATCTCCATAAGCTCTACAGCGTCTACAACTAAAATCTGGAAATATTCATGGGGATGACTCGATCATTATAAGAAAATAACACTCGGATCAGTCTGGCAAACCAGATTGAGAAACTCATAAAATATTAGTGGCATGTAACAGTAACCATTAAAACTGTGTGGATTTTTATAACGGTTATCCCCTCAAAGAAACCAACCATTCATTAAGTTTAATATATAGTGTATGATGGATAACTTCTAGAGTGTAACACATAAATCATATCCAATAGCCGCTATGTGAATGCCACAACAATAATAGATATACAATCAGTATCGCCAAGGCACGTTCGCATAGGTGTAAGGATTCCCAAGGATCTCTCCTCCGATCAAACCAAATTCGAACTCCATTAGCAAGATCAAAAACTTCCTTTCGAGCATCGTATACCTCTACATAGGATATGCTCTAAGATAAACGCAACTGGCCTAACGACAATCTACATGGCACCAAATATTAACAACTCCTAAGCGCAACATATTGATAAGCATACTCTAGATCTGGAGATGATACACCCTCACGGGTAAAAAAACCCAAGATTGTGCATCTTACTCTTGTTTTAGTTATTTTTGATGTTAAAGCTACTTTCGGCATCTTTCACTCGAATCTTCATCACTCGAACAGAACACGAATCCCCAAATGGATTCCAATGTCTCGAACAGACCATAAATCACTACATGGATTCGATGATCTAAAACATATATTGGATCTCTACATAGATTCACACATAAGTCCTCAAATGAATGCTAACATTGTCCACTCTCTTGGAACACTCCTTAAGATTGACAGTCCCACACAATAGCATCATTCAAAATGTTAACGCTGACATCTCCCTTGGACTTAACCTTAGGATAAATAGTTCAACTCTATAACTAACCACTTGACAACCGCTTGTAAAACATAGATCACATATATGGTTTTGAAGTGGTTATGGGTTCGAGTCATCTCATATAAGTACACTACCCCACTTACAGGGCGCTCCAAAACCAATCGATGAATTTGGTCAATCAATGATAATGAGAACGATCACATATGGAAACCAAGTCTTATTTACTTACTAACATAAATAAACACATAAGCACGATCAAGTCATGCAAAGCACGATTTCTAATCCCCTTTTTATTTAATTAATACTTTTTATTAATTAAAACATCTCTTATTAGTAAAAATCCGTTTTACCTAATAAAACTTCATTTATCAATCACTACTATTCATTTTCACTCTTTCAACACTTCAAACAATATTCATATACTTATCTCAATTGGCATAAATATATTCATAAATCATTAACAAGATTTCTTAATTTAAACCTTTACTTTTTCAATCTTTTTCAAAAGACTCCATACTTTTAATGTCTTTCAAAATATTCATTATAAGGTTCAAAGTACTTTCAAAAATCCATTCAAATGGTTTAAGACTAATGTAACATAAATGTTGTCACTACAAACCCAAAACCATTTCACCTATGCTTTCTTTAGAAATGTTCTTATAAAGATCTATTTACATTCATAAGTATAATCAAAAAGCGCTAAAGATGAATGTTATTAACATATTATCACAACAGACCCAAAACCATTCTATACTTGTATTGTCTTTAAAAATATTCTTTAAAGATCCAAGATAATATGAGATTAAATTCGATAGTCAACTAAGCGGTTATCTAGTTAAAACGATTGCTTATAGAAATCACAATTCATATACTTAACTCGTTCTGACATTCCAACTTAACTATTCCTCTTCCAAGAGTGAAGCCAAGTAAATTAGAGTAATGGTTGCATCAAAGCCTTGCCTAGAGACTTTATTCTTGAATCTCACAAATAGATATATCTACCTCGTTAGCTTTTACTGTTAATTATAGCATTAATGATTTTCATAAATACGTTACAAATGTTAGTCCTTGAGAAGGATGGTTTTGATGGTAACAACCTTAGGACTGGTTATAAAATATAAATACTAACATTATAGTTTAGATATATGTATATGCAGGATATAAACATGCAGGTACCAAGAATGAAGACTGTACAGTATAGAGATACAAGACGGATGAATTTAAAGATCAAAGATATCAAGATTGAAGACTCATGAGTATCAAGAAATCAAGTTATCAAGAGTTCAAGATTTTAATAGTAAAAGATAAGTATTGAGTCTAGAATTATGTTAAAACTTCTTGAAAGCACTTACATCTTTATTCGAAATTTATTCGTGGAATGGAATCCACTTCGAGCCTGTTAAAGGGATGGAACCCTAGTGGGATGGAACCCACGACAATATCTAGTGGAAAATATAGTGGTCCTACTTTGATATCCACTAATTTTATAAAAATGATTTTCAAAAATATATCTCTTGTTTTTTAAAAATGTTTACAAAACTTTCTTTTCAAAAAGACATCTCTCTTGTTTGAAATATTTTAGCCTCAAAACTATCTATATCATTTTTAATATTTTGATTTCAAAATTGTCATTGATTTTAAACTATCTCTTGCTTTAAATATTTAGCTTTAAAATATTTATTTACTCGGATTTTAAATCACTTAATAGATTAAGATTATATATATTAAAAATTACTTTCTAATCTCTTTTATATGTTTAAACTATATTCAAATATATTTACAAAGTTTAGAAATCATTTTGACAAATTATAGAAACCAATTTTAATAAGAAAATCAAAATCACCAATTTTGCCTAGAGCATGTCGCCATCCCTTAATCCCCCATGTCGACATGGTGCCCGTTAAATTCAAAATTCAAATTTTCAAAAGAAGTGTCTATTCGTCGTATCCTTTCACGAATAGATATGGCTGTTGATTTCCTATAAATACCAGTAGTTCTAAACGAATTTATCATCAGATTTCACTTGTTTTCTCTTCTCTTCATCTTCCACATTTATTCTAAAGAATCCTAAACTATACTCTGCAAAAATACCAAGTGAATCAAACTTGATTATCTCTTGTTTGATTCTCTGCCACTCTCTCCATAAGATCCCAGTGCTATTCCAATTTATAGGATTATTTGTAAATCAAACCGTTGAGTAAAAGGTGCGGTTGAGCCTTGAAATCAATTGGGTGTGATTATTGCCCCGGAAATCGATTAGGTGATCTTGTGGCTTGGTAAATCAAGAGAGTTTGCCCCGGACTCGAATACAGGAGGGTTTACCTCATGGCCTTGAAATCGATGGTGTAATCTGGGAGATTATTTTTGATAAGAAATCCGTACGTTTGTGCGGGACTGTATGTAGGGTAACTCCGAACTAGTATAAAATCCTGGTGTGTTCTTTCCTTTACTGCTTTTATTTATTATTTGCATCTATGTCTGATTCTGTGATTATATCTGTGTCTGTGAATTGCACTTGTTGGTGATTAAATTTACATAAGTTTCAAAAAGTTTTAGAAAATTTACAAAACACTATTCACCCCCCCCCCTTAGTGTTATTCCAGCCTTAAGATCCGTAATCCACATTTCTCACATTTGGTATCAGAGCAAGGTTTTCAAAGTTTTCATAATCTGAATTTTGAAAAGTTTTTAAAAAATGGCTACCAACACTGGTTCTGTTAACACTATCACTAGTTCATTTGTAGAGGGTCAATCTACTACCAGACCACCACTTTTTAATGGCAGTAACTATGTATATTGGGCATGTATAATGAAAATATATTTACAGTCAATAGGATTAGTATGACGACCGCCCATGACCCCTGCACCGAATCTAGAGATAGTGCGCTGTAAAGTGTGCCAGGCGACCATAGACGATTGTCAAGGTAAGATTTAAAACAAAAGGATCTATCGTATTACTCACAGCGCATGGACAAAATACAATAGAACATATGTATAGTGAAGCTTTACAGAACAAAATGACGTCATATAAAACTCCATAATAGTTGAATACAAGCATCCCCATAGTCAATACATCCAGCCTCACTACAAATCTCTCAGAGAATACAAAACAGCGGAATATCCAGTACATATAAGAAAATAATATGCAACCCTCTAGCTCATCTTCGATATCAACATCGTGAGAAGAGAACAGCACCTGTCACCTGCTACCTAGTCTGCCCGTCCCAAAATGGACGAACAGCCCAAGGCAATAAGAATTAAAAACATAAAGCCTTGAGTCAGACAACAGTCTTAGTGAGCAGTAAATTAACTAACAACATACCAAAAGAGCATAAAGGAAAAGGAATAGGAATACGACCCTCCCACTCCAACCTCATTCTACAGTGATAGCCCCCAGACACACACTAAGCAGAAGCAAACATAGCAGAGCATACAATTTAAAGTAAAGCTACTATCACTCGAGTCAAGGGCGATGTTTTCCAAGTACCAAGGCCTAAATCAGATAAGCACCCAGAAAATACCGCTCTTGAGTCCGAATGACGATACAACCAAACATCCATGACTCTGGCTATCACTGTTATCATTGCTTCGATATCACCGTTAATTGAATGACCGGCACATTCTTTCAGCCGTCCGTCAAGGGCTAATGGAAACCCCGGTTCTAGACATAACTCCCGCACGTCGTCGCAGCCCGTGCCTAGGACTATCGAATCTGCCCAGAGTACTCGACCATCAACAGTTGGCCGTTGGGACTATCGAATCTGCCCAAGCGTACTCTTGCTTAGAGCATGCTAGAACCTTCAACAACGATGCTATCCAAGCCTCCTAGTCATCCTCCTCGACGACTATTCTCATATCCATTCATTATCTTCAACTCGAATCATATCACCGAGTTATCAACATGCTTGGAATGATCCCGTCTGGATTAGACCAAGTCTTCATCATATGATGCCTCGCTTCATTACATCCTTGCAAAGCTTCATCTCAACTTCACATCATCGAATCTATGCATAAGAGCTTCATCATCCCGCTACATATGCCACGAGCAGCTTTTCCAATTCAAGAGCCTTTCCCTTAGCTTTTGAATCACCTTCGATCTAAATCTAGTCATCAATCATCTAGTTCATAACAATCAATCAAATCAAACATCAATCCAAGCAATCAAGCATTCAAAAATGATCTAAGTAGACAATTATAACAATAATGGCATTTTCGTAATTAAAGAGTTGAAAGTCCAATAAGCATGAAAACATGTATTAT
Organism: Allium fistulosum; assembly: GCA_030737815.1. Lineage (NCBI taxonomy): Eukaryota > Viridiplantae > Streptophyta > Magnoliopsida > Asparagales > Amaryllidaceae > Allium > Allium fistulosum. The sequence continues at coordinate 1,180,891,768 of CM060904.1, read as the reverse complement.
ATCTCTACAAACTTGATGAATGAACTTGCATAGGTTAACATATGATAAAATGGATGCAACATCATCATGAACAATGGATCTATATGGATCTACACATAGGATGAAGAAAATGCATGGAAATCTCTATTTTAACACCAAAACGAGCCAACAATCCGATATACTCCTTTGGATCCGTGTGAGAGATAATCACCACTCACCAAATCACCTAAACAACCTCAAATCAACACACTTCAGATCTGGACAGCGAAGGATGAAGCTAGATCTATCACAAATCCGCTTCAAATGAAGAAATCTCTCTTGAAAAGATGAAGATCTTCAATCCAAGCTTTTGAATCTTCAATCTCGATCTTCGATTTGGATGGATGGAAGCACTAGATTAGAGTGGAGAAAAGAAGTGAAGAAGTGTAGAAGTCGAGCTCTCAAAATGGCAGCACTTCGTCGCTTCAAAATCCGGATCCCAAAAAGTGAGAACAACCCCTCCTATTTATAGCTGAAAACTGCCTGAGTCGTAACTCGGCTATCTCCTTAAGTCGTTGCCGACCTAACATATGCCGACCTACGACCTAAAAACCCCCACGACTTAACAGAGCCTCCGACCTAACCCTTAGCCAACAACTCCGACCTAACAGATACGCGCGCCTCAACTCCTACGATCTAACACTTCTGCGCATACGACCTAACTATTAAGTCAACCTACGACTTAACACATACTTCGACCTAACACTTAGATGAAACCCAGCGACCTACGACTTAACAGGTTACGACCTAACACTTAGACGAAACCCAGCGACCTACGACTTAACAGGTTACGACCTAATTCCTTAAGCCTCCACGCGACCTAACATAAGTCGCGAACAACTGGGATGCGACCTAACTCTACCCAGACTTACGACTTAACTCCTTAAGTCGCTCACTACTACTTAGGTCGTTGCCGACCTAACTACACTGCTAACTTCTATAGGTCGTCCCAACCGACCTAACAACTTAATTACTAAGTCGCTAACCCGGAACCACTAGGTCTGCCTACCCTTGAGTCGCCATATCCTTAAGTCGGTCAGTCTTTAGGTCGTTAACTCGCCCTGCCGACCTAATTACTTAACTAAATCCTAGGTTGCACAATTTTATAGGTCGCTCCAACTAACCCACGACCTAACACTAACTCGCAAGTCCTTAACTCGGTCACGACTTAGCTCTTAGGTCGTCCACGACCTAGGACTTAGACAAATTTCCCCAAAAATCTGAAATGACTTAAAAATGCAAAAATTCCAGATTTGACGAACTTTTCGATCCGTGAAAAATACGGGTCGTTACATTCTCTCCCCCTTAGGAATTTCGCCCCCGAAATTCCAAGCAAACAAAGCAATCAAAGACTATTCTGTACGCCTACCATCCATAGCAATCAACAAACCATGCATCCAATTCTAACTTAGCGTACAGAATTCTAAAATTAGAACAAGTTACAATATCGTGAGATGACACGACACCTTAGGGCCATACCTTGAAGAGTTCAGGATGAGCTGCTTTCATCCTCTCTTCCACCTCCCACGTACAGTCGTTATCATCATCACTCCATTGTATCTTGAGCAACTTAACTACCTTCCTCCTAAGCTGTTTCGTGTCGGTTTCCACAACACGAAGTGGCTTACGAGGTCTTCTATCAACTGGATCAACTTCAAAGTCTTCATAGCTATCAGCAGAAACCACTGCATTCGAGTCATGCACATACTTCCGTAGATACGATACGTGAAAAACATTGTGCACACCCGACATCCTCTCCGGTAACTCCAATCTATAAGCGAGCTTTCCAATTCGCTCGATGATCGGGAATGGTCCAACAAATCTCGGAGTCAATTTTCCTTTCTTCCCGAATCTAATAACATTCTTCAGTGGAGAAATCTTCACAAAAACCATATCCCCTACATCGAATTCCAAATCCTTTCGACGCTTATCGGCATAACTCTTCTGACGGTCTTGGGCTGCCTTCATTCGTTGCCGAATGATCTCTATGCAATCTGAGGTCTGACGAATCATCTCTGGCCCAAGTATCAGCTTTTCTCCAGTTTCTAACCAACATGTTGGAGAGTTACACGGTCTTCCATACAATGCCTCATACGGTGCCATACCAATGCTTGACTGGTAACTGTTGTTGTACGCAAATTCCACCAAATGAAGGTGATCTTCCCATGATCCTCCGAAATCCAATACACAAGCTCTGAGGAGATCTTCCAAAACCCGATTAACTCTCTCGGTCTGACCATCTGTTTGAGGGTGATAAGCTGTGCTCAAACACAACTCGGTTCCCAAGACTTCCTGGAAGCTCTTCCAAAATCCACTAGTGAACAATGGATCCCGATCGCTCACTATACTCTTCGGAATACCATGGAATCGGACTATCCACTTAACATACAACTCAGCCAACTTTGATGCGGTCCTAGTCGATCGAACAGGAATGAATCGTGCACTCTTAGTTAGACGATCCACAATGACCCAAATTCCTTCATTTCCCGTTCTGGTTCTAGGCAATCCATCGATAAAATCCATCGAAACTTGTTCCCACTTCCATGTAGGAACTTCTAATGGCTGAAGCAATCCGCTTGGCTTCTTCTGTTCAGCCTTTACCAACTGGCAGTTCATACACTTGGAAATGAAATCTCCAACATCCTTCTTCATGCCTTCCCAGTAGTAGGCTCTCTTCATATCCCGATACATCTTGTTTCCACCTGGATGAATTGTCAACTTCGAGTGATGACTTTCCTTCAGAACTTCACTCCTCAATTCATCTATATCGGGAACAACTAGTCGTCCTTGCTTTCGAAGCCAACCCTCTCGATCGACCTCGAATCCTTTATCCTTTTCTGGATCCACCCCAGATTCCAAATCACGGATAATCTTGACAAGCTTATCATCTCGCTTTTGGCTCTCACCAATCCTTTCCACAAGAGTGGGTCTTATCGATAAGTTTGCCAACATCTCAGGTTCCAATTCACATCTAGGCCTGAAGTCAAATCCAGCTAAATACTCGAGATTCTTCCATTCAGAAAACATGGCCCCCAATCCTGCATGTCTTCGACTTAACGCATCAGCCACTGCGTTACCTTTTCCCGGAGTATAAGCTATACCAAAATCATATGATGCCAAAAACTCTAGCCAACGTTGCTGCCGAAGATTCAAATCCTTTTGGGAGAAAAGATACTTCAACGACTTATGATCCGTAAACAACTCGAATCGAACTCCCAACAGATAATGCCTCCACATCTTCAGAGCAAATACAATCGCCGCCAATTCCAAATCATGAGTTGGGTAATTCCTTTCATGTGGCTTCAGTTGTCGACTGGCATACGCAACAACTTTATCCTTCTGCATCAGCACTGCTCCAAGTCCCGTACCACATGCGTCGGTGTAAACCACCATCTCATCATTCCCACTTGGAATAGTCAAAACAGGAGCACTCGTCAATCGCTCTTTCAGGATTCCGAAAGCTTGCTCACACTTAGCATCCCAACTGAACACTTGGTTCTTCTTCGTCAATCCTGTTAACGGTGCAGCTATCTTGGAGAAGTCTTTGATAAACCGTCGATAATATCCTGCTAATCCAAGAAAACTTCTCACATCAGATGCATTCTTAGGTCTAACCCAATCCTGGATTGCTGCCACCTTAGCGGGATCAACCGCTATTCCATTTCCAGAAATCACATGGCCTAAGAACCTCACTTCACTCTTCCAGAAGTGACACTTCGAAAACTTAGCCTTCAGCTGATTTTTCCGTAAGATCTCCAAAACAATACGCAAGTGCGTCTTGTGCTCTTCCTCCGTTCTGGAATAAATCAGAATATCATCCACGAACACAAGTACGAACTTGTTCAACTGATCTCTGAACACTCTATTCATAAGATCCACAAAATATGCTGGCGCGTTAGTCAATCCAAACGGCATTACCAGCCACTCAAAGAAACCGGATGGTGTCCTAAAAGCAGTCTTCGACACACTATCCTTAGCCACTCTCAACTGGTGAAATCCCGTTGCCAAATCCATCTGAGAAAACACCTTAGCTTCGTGAAGCTGATCAAACAAGTCATCTATTCTCGGCAATGGATACTTGTTCTTCTTAGTCACCTTATTCAGCTCACGATAATCGACGCACAGTCTCAATGACCCATCTGCCTTGGTTGCAAACACAACTGGTGCACCCCACTCGGACACACTACGCCGAATGAATCCTTTCTTTAAAAGGTCATCAACTTGCACCCTCAACTCCTGCTGTTCCCTAGGCGCCATCCGCCTAAGAGGCATCACAACAGGTCTGGCTCCTTCAACTAGATCTATACGAAACTCGATCTCTCTATGCGGCGGCAACCCTTTGACTTCGTCAAAGACATCCTCGAATCTATTTGCGATCGGCACTAAAGACAGTCCATCCCGTGGAACAACTAGCGAATACATGAAGCTCATGAAGACGCCTTCTTCATGCTTACATCGTATCACAATCTTTCGCCCCTCCACATTCTCGACTGTCACCTCCAGCCTCTCACAATCAACCTTAGCCGCATACTTCCTAAGCCAGTCCATACCCAAGATAATTCCGAACCCCGCAAAGTTCAGAACAAAGCAATCACAAACAAAAGAGCAACCATGACTCGATACAACTAGACCACGGCATACCATACACAAACAAGACGAACCCCCAACTGGATTAGTCACAACCAGTGGCCTATCAACAATATCCGGCTTCAAATTTAACCGGCCTACTAGTTCATTACAAACAAACGAATGCGAAGCTCCAGTATCAAACAAAACTCTAACTGGAACACCACATAGGAAAAGAGTACCTTGAACAACCACACTCTTTCCCTTCTCTTCAGCAGTAGGAGCTTTCGAAGACGACGGAACAGCTCCTAAAGCATAGGCTTGCACAATCTGCCTGTCCTTCCTTGGTTCTGGACAATTCTTCCTGAAATGCCCCGGCTTGTCACAGTTGTGACACTTCATCGGTGCCTTCGGATTCTTACAATCCTTAGAGAAATGGCCCTTCTGTTGACAATTGTAGCAAGTCACCTCGCCTTTCGGCTTCTTCTGGCCATCCTTACCTTTTTGCTGCTGCTGCTTCCTCTTCTGGTTTCCACCCTGCTGTGGTTTAGATTCTTCCTTGGTAACAGCAACAACAGGTCCTTCCTTAGGAAACAGACTCTCATGCCTAAGAGCTTTCTCCACAAGCTTCTCAAATGAATCGTCCAAATGATCCACCAACTGTCTCCCAAGATAACTATCCAAGCCGGTCACAAACTTCTCATTCTTCTGATAAGCAGATTCAATATATGACCGAGCATACTTGGACAAAGCTTCGAACTCAGAAACATACTCAAGAACAGATCTTCCACCCTGCTTGAGCTCTACAAACTTCTTGAACAGAACAGACTTCTGAGCTGTAGAAATGAACTTAGCTTCAAATCTGACTTGGAATTGCTCCCAAGTAATCTCTTCTTCCGGAGTAGTGATGGTAATAGAGTTCCACCAATCAGAAGCTCTCCCTTGAAGCTGCCTCGATGCCAACTTCCTCTTAGTTGCATCATCAATTCCCAAATCACCAAAGATCCTTCTACAAGCATCTATCCATCTCTGGACTTCGATAGTTGATTCTGTTCCCAAGAAAACCTTCCCTCCAAGAGCAGTATAATCCTTGCACAACTTAGCAAAATCCACTGGTTTCGGAGTTTGGACTTGAACTCCAACATCAACTGCCGCCCCCGGAACTGGTATCCTTCTCATGATCGAAGTCATCATAGCTTCGAACATGGCTGCATAATCAGCAGTCTCTTCAGTAGCACGACCTCCCCTAGCAGCTGGCCTCCCTCTTCGACTCATTCTCAATATCTATAAAAAGGAATGATTAGAACATCTAGAGAAACAACTGCATAAAGGACTCAAACTCTACTAAGCTACTATATTATATATAGTAATCATCCATCAAAATACAATTACGTCTCTCATACGTAGTTACGACAGCGAGCGTTGGGTAAAATCGATTAACCAATGCTCTGATACCAAATATGACGACCGCCCATGACCCCTGCACCGAATCTAGAGATAGTGCGCTGTAAAGTGTGCCAGGCGACCATAGACGATTGTCAAGGTAAGATTTAAAACAAAAGGATCTATCGTATTACTCACAGCGCATGGACAAAATACAATAGAACATATGTATAGTGAAGCTTTACAGAACAAAATGACGTCATATAAAACTCCATAATAGTTGAATACAAGCATCCCCATAGTCAATACATCCAGCCTCACTACAAATCTCTCAGAGAATACAAAACAGCGGAATATCCAGTACATATAAGAAAATAATATGCAACCCTCTAGCTCATCTTCGATATCAACATCGTGAGAAGAGAACAGCACCTGTCACCTGCTACCTAGTCTGCCCGTCCCAAAATGGACGAACAGCCCAAGGCAATAAGAATTAAAAACATAAAGCCTTGAGTCAGACAACAGTCTTAGTGAGCAGTAAATTAACTAACAACATACCAAAAGAGCATAAAGGAAAAGGAATAGGAATACGACCCTCCCACTCCAACCTCATTCTACAGTGATAGCCCCCAGACACACACTAAGCAGAAGCAAACATAGCAGAGCATACAATTTAAAGTAAAGCTACTATCACTCGAGTCAAGGGCGATGTTTTCCAAGTACCAAGGCCTAAATCAGATAAGCACCCAGAAAATACCGCTCTTGAGTCCGAATGACGATACAACCAAACATCCATGACTCTGGCTATCACTGTTATCATTGCTTCGATATCACCGTTAATTGAATGACCGGCACATTCTTTCAGCCGTCCGTCAAGGGCTAATGGAAACCCCGGTTCTAGACATAACTCCCGCACGTCGTCGCAGCCCGTGCCTAGGACTATCGAATCTGCCCAGAGTACTCGACCATCAACAGTTGGCCGTTGGGACTATCGAATCTGCCCAAGCGTACTCTTGCTTAGAGCATGCTAGAACCTTCAACAACGATGCTATCCAAGCCTCCTAGTCATCCTCCTCGACGACTATTCTCATATCCATTCATTATCTTCAACTCGAATCATATCACCGAGTTATCAACATGCTTGGAATGATCCCGTCTGGATTAGACCAAGTCTTCATCATATGATGCCTCGCTTCATTACATCCTTGCAAAGCTTCATCTCAACTTCACATCATCGAATCTATGCATAAGAGCTTCATCATCCCGCTACATATGCCACGAGCAGCTTTTCCAATTCAAGAGCCTTTCCCTTAGCTTTTGAATCACCTTCGATCTAAATCTAGTCATCAATCATCTAGTTCATAACAATCAATCAAATCAAACATCAATCCAAGCAATCAAGCATTCAAAAATGATCTAAGTAGACAATTATAACAATAATGGCATTTTCGTAATTAAAGAGTTGAAAGTCCAATAAGCATGAAAACATGTATTATATCTCTACAAACTTGATGAATGAACTTGCATAGGTTAACATATGATAAAATGGATGCAACATCATCATGAACAATGGATCTATATGGATCTACACATAGGATGAAGAAAATGCATGGAAATCTCTATTTTAACACCAAAACGAGCCAACAATCCGATATACTCCTTTGGATCCGTGTGAGAGATAATCACCACTCACCAAATCACCTAAACAACCTCAAATCAACACACTTCAGATCTGGACAGCGAAGGATGAAGCTAGATCTATCACAAATCCGCTTCAAATGAAGAAATCTCTCTTGAAAAGATGAAGATCTTCAATCCAAGCTTTTGAATCTTCAATCTCGATCTTCGATTTGGATGGATGGAAGCACTAGATTAGAGTGGAGAAAAGAAGTGAAGAAGTGTAGAAGTCGAGCTCTCAAAATGGCAGCACTTCGTCGCTTCAAAATCCGGATCCCAAAAAGTGAGAACAACCCCTCCTATTTATAGCTGAAAACTGCCTGAGTCGTAACTCGGCTATCTCCTTAAGTCGTTGCCGACCTAACATATGCCGACCTACGACCTAAAAACCCCCACGACTTAACAGAGCCTCCGACCTAACCCTTAGCCAACAACTCCGACCTAACAGATACGCGCGCCTCAACTCCTACGATCTAACACTTCTGCGCATACGACCTAACTATTAAGTCAACCTACGACTTAACACATACTTCGACCTAACACTTAGATGAAACCCAGCGACCTACGACTTAACAGGTTACGACCTAACACTTAGACGAAACCCAGCGACCTACGACTTAACAGGTTACGACCTAATTCCTTAAGCCTCCACGCGACCTAACATAAGTCGCGAACAACTGGGATGCGACCTAACTCTACCCAGACTTACGACTTAACTCCTTAAGTCGCTCACTACTACTTAGGTCGTTGCCGACCTAACTACACTGCTAACTTCTATAGGTCGTCCCAACCGACCTAACAACTTAATTACTAAGTCGCTAACCCGGAACCACTAGGTCTGCCTACCCTTGAGTCGCCATATCCTTAAGTCGGTCAGTCTTTAGGTCGTTAACTCGCCCTGCCGACCTAATTACTTAACTAAATCCTAGGTTGCACAATTTTATAGGTCGCTCCAACTAACCCACGACCTAACACTAACTCGCAAGTCCTTAACTCGGTCACGACTTAGCTCTTAGGTCGTCCACGACCTAGGACTTAGACAAATTTCCCCAAAAATCTGAAATGACTTAAAAATGCAAAAATTCCAGATTTGACGAACTTTTCGATCCGTGAAAAATACGGGTCGTTACAATTAGGCACTTGGAATATCACACAGACTGAATATTCTGAACCTACAATTAATTTTGCACAGTAGACTGCTGAGAAAAAGACTATTGCACAAAATAATTCCAAAGCAATGAATATTTTATTTTGTTCACTTGATAGGAATGAATTCAATAGAGTATCTGTTTGTAAGTCTGCATATGATATCTGGAAAACTTTGCAAGTTACTCATAAAGGAACAAGCAAAGTCAAAAAGACCAAACTATCCATACTCACGAATCATTTTCAATTATTCAAAATGAATTCTAATGAGTCCATTTCAAATATGTATAGTAGATTTCAGGATATTGTGCATTCTCTAATATCATTGGGAAAAGTTTTTCCGAAGAAGATCAAGTCAGAAAAATACTAAATTCTCTTACTCCGGAATGGGATCAGAAAACTCTTGCAATTGAAGAAGCAAATAATATCAGTACTTTAAAGATTGAAGATTTGATTGGAAATTTAATGTCATTTGAAGTAAAAATGCAAGAGAGAAGAGAAAGCAAGGCATTCGAAAAGAAGTGAATTGCATTCATCACATTAACAGATGGATCATAATCGGGAAGTGATGATGATGAAGAAATAGCCTTCATGACAAGGAATTTTCGTAAGTTTCTAAAATACATAAAGACAAACAACTTCAAAAAGAATGATCATAGGAATTCTGGAAATCATAATGAAGTACCAAACCACGTCAAATGTTTCAACTGTGACGAACCAGGTCATCTCAAAAGAGACTGTCCGCACCCTGATAAGCAAAAGTTTCCTACAAGCAATGATTATACAAAGAAAAGGAAGAGAGCGTATACCGCTACACTAGACGATTCAGACTCAGACTCATCCTTAAGCGATGATGATCAGAAGACAGAAAATTCAAATATGTGCTTTACGGCTATTCATGATTTCGATGATCTCAGAGATACGAGTCTAGAAAAAGGTACACATTTACAATATATTGGTTGAAATTGTTTGCTTAAAATTGATTGATTGTTTGATTATTTTTGTTTGAATTTTAATTTTTTATTATGTTTATTTTTATTTTTTAATATTATAATATTTTTTATTAAAGTAATATTATTATATTAAATATTACTCCAGAAAATATATAGACATTAAAAATAATATATAAAGAGATTAAAGTATATAGGAAAATATAAGTCACATGAATTCTCTGACCCATGTCGACATGGTTCTACCCATGATGTCGACAACCTTGTCAAAAATTTGAAATTCAAATTTGACTTCAAATCTTTGAACTTCCCTCTACCTTTTCACCAACTCCAATGTTCTGGAAAGGTACCTCTTGACCAGAGAATATGACTATTGAATATCTATTTATTTCCCTTATCTTGTCATATCTTTTCACTTTCATTTTAAACTTCAAACTCTCTTTCACTCTTTCAAACTTTCTACTCTCTTCAAAAATGGCTTCTTCAAGCACTTCATCTACAATGAGGCTGTCTAAAACCATCAAAGAGTATCTCTATAATGACCCAGAAGCAATCAAGGCTTATATAAGCTATGCTAATTACGGAAAAGTTCATACGGGAAAGTTTCCTATCTTTAGCGATTTCTCTACATATGAAATCAATACTCTTATTGAAGAGAACCATATTCTTAGTCTTTTTGACAATTCTGAAAATGATCTTGTTTGTTATCCAAATCTTGTTAAAATGTTTTATGCAAATTTGAATCGCGGTTTTCATGAAGGAAATGAAAATGAAATTTGGAGTAGTGTTAAAGGCACTAAAATTATTTTAAATTGTGAAATTTTGGGCAACACTCTCAATTGCAAGAATTCGGGAATGGATCTTTCTACTTTTAATATTGATGAATATGACCGTGAGACATTTCATCACATTTTCGAAGGAGATGACAACTTTGAATTTAAATATCGTAACTTTCGTCCAAAAGCACGTATTTTAATCCTCTTTTGCAACATACTATCACTCCTAGATCGGGAAAATTCAGTAACCCGACTTTAAAAGTTTGTAAAGCACTTTTTGCCATTTTTGGTCATTATGACATTAATTGGGCGCAAGTGATTATGGATGAACTTCGTCCTAAAAATTTGGAAATGGGTGAGAATACTTTGTATCATGGAATCTATCTCACTCGGATTTTTAATTATTTTTGTGTTGATTACAAAAGGGAGGAATTTATTTCAAGGAAAGTGTTTAATCATGCCAATATTTCTCTTATGAAAATTCCTTTCATATTCCAAAAATATAAATCTCTTGCCGAAAAGGATGAAAAGTTAGCACATAAAGAGATGGAGGAAGAAAATGAGGAAGAAGAAGAAGAAGAAAGATAGGAAATGGAAATTGAAGAAGAAAATGAAGATACGTCCTTGGAAAGTATTGAATATCCTAACAATCCTTCCAACAAAACACTCCTCAAAAATCAAAAGATCATAGTGGAAAATCAACGGATTCTCAAAAGACTTGTTAGTAAAAAATTGAATAAAATGACCGCTAATATGAACAAGTTCTTTGCTAAAGTTGGTTGGAAACTTGGATTATCATCATCCTCCTCGTCCTCTAGCATATTCTAAAAACTAGGATGTGATGTACTATTTTATTTTGTATGAACTTGTATTGCTCTTTTATCATGTTATGTAGTATCTCATGTATTAACTTATGTTTTTCTACCTTATCGTGTCTCTGGAATAAATGTTAGTATAGTATATAATTTTATATATATACATACTCACAAAACAAAGAAGACACATAGATTAACATACCCATGTCGACATACCCCAACCCACTATGTCGACATAGAACTGTCTGATTTAGCTATTTTTTAATTTTTGAAATTAAAATAACTAACTCATGTCTATTCATTTTAAACGAATTTCTGCCTATTTAAATACCTGTTTATTCCAGAAATGTGTAATCTGTTCATTTCTACTTATCTCTATTTATATCTTTTAACTACTTATCAAAAATGGCTTCCTCTTCTCAAACTCTAAGTGAAAATATTGAAGAAACTCTCAATTCATTCAAGAATATACTTACTTTTATTCTCCGCAATCAAAGGCACTTAGAACTAAGTCAAATGCAGATGATAAATGAACAAGAGAAGCATTTCGATGCCCTCCGTTGGATGATTTCTGCCATAAACAAAGATGATCTCGATGCAAATCCTGAAGGAACTTTAATTCAAGATAATGAAGATTGGGAAGATATTAAAAAGGATCTTATCTTTGGAGAAGAAGGATGGGTTGAAGTTCCTAAAGTTATTTGATCTCTTTATAATTTGAATTGTTTGATTTGATTTAATTTGTTTGATTTGCTTTGATTAGAACTTATTTGATTTGAATGGAATGTATAAAATTATATGAAACATAGTATATGTTTATTTGATTTAAACTATCATATTGGTTATGTTTTCATTAATTAACTCATGTTATTATATATATATATATATATATATATACTCCATCTAAATTTATCATAAGTACTCTAATATAAGACTAAGGTGGAGTTATATTAGTTTAGGATTAGTTTTGGTTGATGACAAAGGGGGAGAAATATAAAATAGAGTACTTAGAGTAGTTAGGCTTAGATTAAGGGGGAGTTATTAGTTTTAGGGGGGGAGTTATTGTGAAGGAGAAGTATATTTTATAAACATAGGTTGTCATCATCAAAAACGGGGAGATTGTTAGTCCTTGAGAAGGATGGTTTTGATGACAACAACCTTAGGACTTGTTATAAAATATAAATACTAACATTATAGTTTAGATATAAGTATATTTAGGATATAAACATGCAGGTACCAAGAATGAAGACTATACAGTATAGAGATACAAGACTGATGAATTTAAAGATCAAAGATATCAAGATTGAAGACTCATGAGTATCAAGAAATCAAGTTATCAAGAGTTCAAGATTTTAATAGTACAAGATAAGTATTGAGTCTAATTTATGTTAAAACTTCTTGAAAGCACTTACATCTTTATTCAAAATTTATTCGTGGAATGGAATCCACTTCGAGCATGTTAAAGGGATGGAACCCTAGTAGGATGGAACCCACAACAATATCTAGTGGACAAATATAGTGGTCCTATTTTGATATCCACTAATTTTATAAAAATGTTTTTCAAAAGTATATCTCTTGTTTTTTAAAAATGTTTTCAAAACTTTCTTTTCAAAAAGACATCTCTCTTATTTGAAATATTTTAGCCTCAAAACTATCTTTATCATTTTTAATATTTTGATTTCAAAATTGTCATTGATTTTCAACTATCTCTTGTTTTAAATATTTAGCTTTAAAATATTTATTTACTCATATTTTAAATCACTTTATAGATTAAGATTATATATATTAAAAATTACTTTCTAAACTCTTTTATATGTTTAAACTATATTCAAATATATTTACAAAGTTTAGAAATCGTTTTGACAAATTATAGAAACCAATTTTAATAAGAAAATCAAAAACACCAATTTTGCCTAGAGCATGTCGACATCCCTTAACCCCCCATGTCGACATGGTGTCCGTTAAATTCAAAATTCAAATTTTCAAAAGAAGTGTCTATTCATCGTATCCTTTCACGAATAGATATGGCTGTTGATTTCCTATAAATACCAGTAGTTCTAAACGAATTTATCATCAGATTTCACTTGTTTTCTCTTCTCTTCATCTTCCACATTTATTCTAAAGAATCCTAAACTATACTCTGCCAAAATACCAAGTGAATCAAAGTTGATTATCTCTTGTTTGATTCTCTGCCACTCTCTCTAAAATATCTCAGTGCTATTCAAAGTTATAGGATTATTTGTAAATCAAACTGTTGTGTAAAAGGTGCGGTTGAGCCTTGAAATCAATTGGGTGTGATTGTTACCCCGTAAATCAATTAGGTGATCTTATGGCCTGGTAAATCAAGAGAGTTTGCCCTGGACTCGAATACAGGAGGGTGTACCTCGTGGCCTTGAAATCGAGGGTGTAATCTGGGAGATTAGTTTTGATAAGAAATCCGTACGTTTGTGTGGGACTGGATGTAGGGTAACTCCGAACCAATACAAAATCTTGGTATGTTCTTTCCTTTACTGATTTTATTTATTATTTGCATCTGTGTCTGATTCTATGATTATATCTGTGTTTGTGAATTGCATTTGTTGGTGATTAAATTTACATAAGTTTAAAAAAGATTTAAAAAATCCACAAAACACTATTCACCCCCTCTAGTGTTATTCCAGCCTTAAGATCCGTAATCTGCATTTCTCACAACAAAACAATACAATTAAAACGTTTCCGACATCCCCAACTTAACTATTACTTGGCCAAGAAGGAAACCGATAGATTAGAGCTCTATTGCTCATTATCCCTACTTGACATCAATCTTAACTCCCATAAATATATAAGCCTACTTCGTCGACTTTTAGTGTTAAACCTCTTCTTTACTTTTCCTAAATTTATATAATTATTAGAAACATATTTAAACTTCAAGCCAACTTTAGAATACTTCAAAATAGGTTAGAAAAATCTCTAAAAAGATTAGATCAAAATACCGAATTTAAATATCATTTTCAAATATTTAGAACCATAAGCAACTTACTAATTATTTATAAATGCTGTTAAAGGTCCTTGTTAAAAACAACATTGAAAAGCACGATCTTTGTGACTTGTTTTAATCAACTAAACAAATGATTTAAGATTTGAATTTTTTTTAATAAGTACCAACCTTAGTGTGACGACCCACCCCGAGACCCATATTAACAAAGAGTATTACTGGGTAATACTGTTTGCTAATGTGGAGAATAAGGCTGGTTAGGAGCGACCATCTATAGCCTTGTCTTAAATATCTATTGAATACGTCGACAAATTATATATATATTTTTTATCTATCTCAAGAGGATCGACATATCCAATAAATACTTAATACAAAGCCATAGGTGGCTATAGGATCTATCAGAACAAAATACAACAACTCAAATGCCAAACACATCACAGAATAGTAGATCATCACACACATACACACACACACACACACATATATATATATATACATATATACATATACAGATACATCGCAGAGTATACCAAATGATACATGTCAAGTGGTATAGCAACCACAATATACAAGCAAGTCAAAAGAATATACATATCAGAGTAACAACAAAAGGACTACACAAAAAACTATAACAAAAGAGCTAGCGGAATAGTCCATGCGGAAGCAGAAAAGGCTAAGTCCAAATGTACCTAACCTGAAACACCTCGGTATGACTCGAGTATAAATACATGGGTTAGTCTAGCTAAACAAATCAGTTTACAGGGATAAGCAATAATAAGAGCATAAGGATAAAGCGATAATATTCCCAAGTGAGAAGGGACAATTTAAAGGGTACGGTTACTTCATGTGATGAATGGTATTTCTACACAACATATAACCTCAAAAGAGATAGAACAACCCATAAAACGCTAAAAGTAGCGAGCCCAATATCATCGACATTCATAAAACATCAATTATGGTTTAGGGGAAAAACCTAAACCCGCCAAATCGGCAATCCAAAACATGCACAAAAAGATCCCATATCAAACATGCAATAAGGCAAATATATCTCCAAAGAGGAGAATAAAATCTCAAGTAAATGCCAAAAGGCAAATCATAATAACACCAGTGTAGGCAACACAAGTCTCAAAAATAGAACTCACAAAGTTTCAAATTCCCATGAGGTAATCGCCATATATATATATATATATATATATCCCAAATGGCTCAAATGGCCAACAATAAAAAGGCGATACGCTTGGGAAATCACAAACATCAATGAAATCATCTCAAAGATATAGCATGTGCTTATGGCCGAAGCCTTCCAAATACTGTTCTCTCAAATAAGGTGCCACATCTCTTAGAAAAACGTCCCGAAGGACAAATAAATAAGTCTCTTAGAAAAGACATCCCGAAGGACAAATATGTCGCAATGACAAATGTCTCTTAGACAAACATCCCGACGGACAAATGACCCGAAGGTCCAGTACTGGAAAATACGTCTCTTAGACAAATATGTCACAAACTCTCGGATTGGAACCCGAACAGTGTTATGTGTCCCATACCACATGTTCGCACTAAACGGTTTACTAACCGCTAGTAAATTTCACACTCAAATCAGTAAAAAGTATACCTCATCTCATCGTTAAACTCGACCCGAAGGTCAAAACGATCAAACGAACAAGTTGGGAATTAACCGATAAGATAAACACACGTGTCCCATACCACGTGTTTTACCAAACCGTTTAATTCTCCTTCTCATTCGCTCGAAATGTGCAAAAACATGTAATTTATATATAAAATAATTTACTTTGGAAAACAAGCTTTGAAAACTAATTTTCGAAATCAATTTGAAACCCATATTCGAAAATTCCCTTATTACAGAGAATAAATAGATTTTACACTTGAAAATACTTCAAAATATTATATAATAATTATTTTGAAATGCCCATTAATTTTAAAAATCATTTCAAAAAGACTCGGAGAAAACCGTGCTCGAAAACGAATCAAAACGAAGAAAATCACTCAAACCAATATTCAAATTCAAATTCAAATTAGATTCAAAAAAATCCAAAAATTGAATTTCAAAATCTCCAAAATACGGCTGGTCTATTGATAGACATCATGGCCTATAATCATCTTAATATTTGTAGCAAAACAAGTGACAAAACCATCACAATTCAAGGCGAATACTTCAAAACAAGCTACAAAAGCACAGGGACAACGACCACAAATGCACGCACCTAGGCCAACCAAGAGTCGACCTAGCCAAGAGGCCAGGTCGATCGCTAGGTCAACCTGGTGCTTGCTGGGTTGACCGCCTGGTTGACCTAGGCTACGGATTTGTTTTCCCTGGGTTTTTCTACTCCGTATTGATATTCAAGCACAGATTTGAGCATTCAAACGACATTATTTTGCAACCAAATTTCACAGGCATGAACTACTACAACTGAACTACCAACAGAAAGAAATCCAGCATCATTTTGTTGCGGGAATCAAAAGATATAAGCATGCAAAGAAGCAGTATAAAACTGTTTCACAGAAAAGAAAAACTGTCAACAGAAAACGACTACAGTAGCTTATTTTGCACAGATTCAAGCATTTAGCAATTTTTTTTTTGCTAGATTTGTGAGCTTATCAACTCACCTTGCTTATTTGTTGCAAAAGCTTGGATTATTGATGAAAAGAGGAAGCTTTGCTTGAGATTATAAGCCTTGAGCACCTGTAGAGAACAATTACAGAACATGCAAACCAAATACAGTAAAAATTAGAAAGCTTTTGTAACGACCCAGAATTTTTGATAATTAAAATTCTAATATTTAATTGATTTTAAATATTAATAAATAAATTTAATAAGTCGAATAATTTATTTTTCGAATATTGGATTTAATTTGACAATTAAATCGATAAATTAATAATTGAAATTTCAGAAATAATTGAAATCTGGATTTAATATGATTGAAATTGATTTGGAAAATTTTATTTAATCATATTGGAGTTATAGAAAGGTTATAGAACTTTTAAAATTGAATTTGGAGTTAATCTGTGAAGATTTAATATTTTAATATTTAATTATCGACTGTAAAAATAGTCAATTTTCGAACAGTCTCGGAATTTGACGAAACCAGTTCCATTGGGTCCGTAGTATTGAATTATTGTCGGATTTCAATTTTCGTGTTTTTTGGTGCTGATACGTGAGCACACGACACATTAACGCGTTGATATAATATAACGAGATATTTTTGAATATAAAATATAAAGGTTAAATCAACAGCCACCCTATCACTTTTCTCTGCCGACCTATGTGTGTACTCAAGTGTTGGTAAAAATCGAAAAGAAGAAATAATTATACGAACGAAAACATTTTTCTCCGTTCAGTTCAAAATCACAGAAGAAAAAGAATAATGGCCGCTCATTCTTTCCCAAATCGAATTCAAACTGAACGAATCGCGTTCGCCCTTTCCTCATTCCTTTTATTTCAGATTCGAATTCACACACCAATTACGAACGAAACCTTTCTCGTTCAAATTCAAAAGTCCCAAAACGAGATCTCATTTCCCATTTAACCTATTTATCACATATCACGCGATTTATTTCCAAGACCGAGCATCGCGAACTAATTCGCGATCGAATCGCGATGTCAAGGGCGGCGAGCATCGCGCTCGCGTGGAGGCTGGGGTGGAGTTTTGTGGATTCGAGCAGTGGTGTGTCGCGATTGGATTCGCGCGCGCGTGCGTAGCAATGGAGGCGATGACACTGTCAGGTTGGAGTCGCGAGGCAATCGAACAGCTAGGGCTTGGGATAGTGGCGCGCGAGGCAGGCGTGCACTGGCGATGGTCGAGTCGATCTCGACTTAGGTTTGGCGACCTGGATCGCGAGTTTGGGAATCGCGTGGGGGGGGGGGGCTGCATCGAATTGCATGAAGGCACGGTGGCTTCTGGTGATGTGGTGGTTCTCGCGATTTGGAAGAAAGGTATAAAATTTACCTGTTTGTTTAAATTGAATTAAAATAAAATAAGATATGTATAGGTTTAACAACGAATGAAATACAGTAAAGATTTAGATTTTTATTTCAATTCTTGTTTATGTACTTATATATTTAGGGCTGAAAATTTAATTTACAGTAAAGTTTGAATTTATATTTTCTTGTATATACATCTCTACAGTTGAAAAGAAAATTTAATTTAACCACAGCTAAATCTATATTTTACTGTTTATATATTTTAAAATTTAATGATATATATATATATTTTAACTTCATGTTGGGGTTTAAAATATATATAAACAGAAAATGAATTGTTGTTTGGCTAGTTACATGAATAGATTTTTAAACTGGCATAGATTATTTAATAATTATATATATGTAATTTTGGGGAAAATAATAACTTGTTAAAGTTATTTTTGGTTATCAAGAAATTTTTTTTAAAGGAAAGTTAGTTTAAAATAAATTACTAGTTAATTAAATTTTTAAAGGAGAAATTGGTTAAGTAAATAAATAGAACAATAATTTAAGTGTTCGATTTAATTCGAATATTGATATATTGTACAAATTGTTATACAAGGTCTAAAAAGATCGAGAATCAAGCCGGAATGGAATAAATTGGATGGCAAATAAAAAAAAAGCTAAGGTGAGATCTTCTCACTCAAATTGAAAAGTGGAATTTTCAGTTATTGAATTGATTGATGTTTGCTATTGGATGTGATATTAGATATAGTAGGATATATCTATATATATATATATATAGCAATATATACATATTGGCATATGTATATATTGGATTGATTGATTTCCCGCCTCGTATAGCGGATGAGACCCTATTGCGCCGTTAGTAAGCGGATTATTTTTATAAAACCCATATACCGCGATAATTCCGTACTGGAGCGGAATTGGTATTGTGCTAACATCTTTGGATGTAGGAAAACAGGTTGGAGGGATCCAACTGGATTCCTCACCAGTATTTATTTATTTACAGATATATTGATATAGATCTGTTATCATATTGGTATATGATATTGACTGTTGTGATGGACTAATTGATGCGTTGCATCATTGGATTCAAAATTTTGAAGTTTAAAAATAACAATTTTAATTTTAAAAGAGATTTTTAAAGTGATTATTTGTAAGTATACGATTTATTAAATTTTTGGAATTATTTATCTTAAATAAATAAATGTTATAGATTTAAAGTTATGGAAATTATAATGTTTGTGAAATATAACCAAAAGATGATTTTTGAAATAAATAGTTAACTAATCTATAAAATAGTTTGAATTGGATTTTTGAATTATAAAAAAAAACGATGTATGTACAAGATGCACAAAATTGATATTTATCAATTAAGATTATTGGAATTTAAAACGAGTTTTTATAAGTTGTAAAGATAGGAAATTTATAGAATTATAAATTGTGAAGATTTGAAGTTTATAGATTTATAAAGTTGAAGTTTTTAGATTCATAAAGTATGAAGTTATAAAATGAATGGAATTGTAAAATAAAAGATTATAAGGAATTTACTTATAAATTGGTCTTTTGCCTTTAAATGGGATATTGATCGAAGTTAATAAAAAAAAGATTTTATAAGTCAAAGTTGTTATAAAATAGAAAGAGAATTTATAAACGTTGTTTTATAAATTCGAAATCAATTAAATTTGGTAAATCAAATATAGGAGGTTATTAAAGGAAATATATTCGCGATTTTGGATAGCGAATTCTCTTTGAAATAAATGTGTAGAAAAGATTGAAATGTGGTTAGGGAAGTATATTCACGATTTTGGACAGTGAATATATTTTTAAGAAAAATGGGTAATATTTTTGGAAAGTGATATTAAAGATGAGATTAATTGTTTTAACGATGTTTTAAAATGAGTTGAATATCGAAATCGTAGATTTCAACATTTATTGTTGAAATAGACGTTTTCGAGAAATAAGGAAATGGTGGACTATAACACTGTTGTTATAGTAAATGATTTCCGAAAGGAAATGTTTATATAGTATTGGGATTTACACATCTATCTTAATTCCGAATCCCTATACTAGTGGTTTCGAGTCGTCGTAACGATGTTTTACGTAACATTCGTTTTGACTCAAATAAAGGTGTTAAAAGAATATTTTCCTTAAAGAATGAAATTATACTTAATTTGATTTAAGTATATCGAATATTTTCCAAGTGTTGAAATTTAATAGATTTGTGAAATACTTATTTTTAAATAAGTATGGAAATGCTTTTCCAATTTGAAATGAACTGTTTTGAGATTTTATCTTCAAAAATAAAATGAAATGTGGAAATTGATTTGAAATTGTTTTCAAACGGTTAAGTGTGGAAATTATATATCTAGTAAAAGATATTTTGAAAGATAAATAATTTGAGGAAATTATTTGGAATCTGATGATGTTGCGCATCTTTATTGATAGTTAAATAACCGACTATCAATAATTACCTTTAAATAGGTATTTGTTGTGAATTGGATGAATTTGAATGCCACACTTATTTTTGAATAATCGCTCACTATTCGGGTTAGCCGGGAAAGGACCATGGGGTCGTATAACCCATTCCGAATATGTGATACGTTATTATGAATTGCATTTGAAGACCGGTGTTGAAGACCGGATATGTTTGAAAACGGAAGGATTACCGTCGAGTTACTCTACATCGGCTGATCTCCGATTTAGAGGTTTTTATCACCCTTAGTGACGGGAAGTCCGGACGTGATTAGAAATTTATCCGGATATGCAAGGGCTTCGTGAGAAGTGCCTTCGGTTCTGTTCGATCCCGGAACAGACTTGTATGGATTGTGTGTCTGACGTTACAATTTGAGATATAAAGCTGATTTCTTTCAAATACATTTCTGTTGGTGGCGAAGAATTTATTCTCTTAGCTTAACACCCTTCTCTGAGACGTACGAGCTCAGAGGTTATGTAGTTGAAATTTATCAGCGATATATTCCCAATTTGGTAATGTGGCATACTGAGTGTTGCTGTGAAATGATCAGTGTTTGATCATTTGTGATATGATCATTTGTTTGATCTTATATCTTTGTGATCATAGGTTGATCATTTTTGTTTGACCCAAAGCAGGGCTTTGTAGAAAGCGTAGCTTTGTGGACGAGACTTCGTCGAGCCTCACACCCCGGAAATGGTCAAAACAGGAAGGATGCAGCAAGGTTCTAGGGAGTAGCGCCCCTTAGTGTATGTCATTCCTTCTGGATAGAGGTGGTATCATGGTATGGAGCCCAGATACTTAACCTATGTGGTTGCTGCATTATTATCTCTGTGGTTTGTTGGAAATCGGGGATCCTCGGGAAGATCGGTTACGATCGGGGGATGGCATACGCATGTCAGTAGTTACCTATTTTTGCAGAGGTAACCCGGCCTTGTGTTGGCAGAGATCCGGTTAAGTTCTCGGGTCGTCTATTCCAGGGACGTACCCATCGTGGATAGGAAGTTCCTTAGCCTGACCATTTGTTGGAAATCCAAAGAAACAATACGATCTTGTACGGTTTTAGTTGTAGAACCTATCATTCACTTATGGTGGTCACCACTGTTTGGATGGTAGCTATAGTAGGCATAAGTGCGGAATGCCTATGCTGGCTAAGATTAATATTATACTTTCGAAATGTTTTCTACACTATGCACTAATAATAATATCAAAAATGATTTGATTTTGCGTATCAAGCATATTTGACTATCATAAGAAGAAATCTCCTCCAATTCTGCGTTTGCATTGTGTGTGTGGTGGGAGGTCTTATGGTAGTTTCATTTTCCAAAAGCATTGCGAATTTGTTTTATTTTCTTTGTGAAAAATAACTGTTTTACGATCTCACACCAGTCACCATGACTGACTCGGAGTTTATTGTTTCCCTTCTAAACTCTGGGTGCCCACCAATTTCCACACGGGCAGTCTAGAGTTAGGTTATCAGGATATTCTGGATATTCTGGAGCTTTGGAAGCAAGCTGGATGACGAGACGTAGTATTTGTATCTGATAGTATTTATTCCGCTGTGTATTCTGTATGAGGACAAGTTATATAACTGTCCATTGTTGTATATTGACTCTGATGATTGATGTATGTATAAACTGATATAGTTCTTTGTTTTAAAAAAGACTAATGATTATCTATTATATATTGTTCCGCTGCGATATGTGAGATTCTGATATTGTTTTCTGTTTCTGATGTGTGGTTCTTCTTTTCTTTTTCTACTCTCTTCCTTCTGCTTTCTTCTTCTTCTACTTTTTCTTCTTTTTAAAACCCTCACTATTGGAGTTTCCGGCACTCGATTGCTCGGCAGTCGATAAAGTGAGTATCGATGTCGAATTTTCGAAAGTCGAAAAATCTCTTACGTGACAGCGTGGTATCAGAGCATATGGTTAAGCGACAACCCTGCTCTGTTGGGTGTTACTCATTAGAGATAGAGTCAGTAGTACTCTAGAATGAGTTGAGTGTAATAATAGATACGAGTGCGTATTTGTTAGTGAATATAAAATTGTTTTATATTGTGATGATTGGTTTGTTGAGTGGTATATGGATTCTGGTCGGTATTGTCCGTACAACTCTATCGATAGGGATCTCTAAACACTTGAATAGAACAATTCGGCACAATATTGTTTTAAATAGGGTGAATGAAATAATTTTGCCCAAAACTATTTTTGTATAGAAAAGAAATGATTTTTCCATGAATTATTATAGTATATGGATGTTTGGTTGTTAGAAAGTGATAATATTGAAATGTTATCATTATTATATGAAATTGAATAAGAAATGAATTCACATACGAATGAAATTTGAGAATGTAAATTATAAATGTGAATTGTAATTTAAAACGGGATTCCAGAGAAGTTTTTGGAAATGTTTTGAAAAGAATTTGAAAATTTTGGAGATTTGGAAAGTTTAAATCTTTTTGATTTGAAAATGGATTTCAAAGGATTTGAAAAGTATTTTGGAAGAGATGAGAGCTCTAAACTCTTTTCGGTCGCTGGAAAATAATTCCGATGATGATCGCGACATCACCGGTGTTCATTTTCGGGTTTCCAAAAGAGAAATTGCTGCCAAATTGTTTTAAATAGAAGTTGTTTGAAAAATTTGGATTTTGTTTTTGAAATTCAAAGGATAATTTGAATTGTTTTCAAAATGGCTTTGAAATGTTGGTAAACTCTGGAATGCTATATAAAGATATTTATGAAATATTACTAAGTTGATAACTTATACCAATTGAATTTTGGTAGAATAAATTTAACTTAAAAGAATGAAGTTAAATCAAAGCAAGTATAAGTAAATCAATTAAATGAAAATGAAATTGAAAGTTGAAATTCATTTCGAATTCGTAAGCCAATGAATTGAATTGAATAATTGTAAATGAAAGATGAATTAAAATTCGTATGGAATTTGAAATCCAGTTTAAATGTAAGTAGATTTAATCGAGGTAGAATTAAAATAAATTGAATTGATATCAATTTGAATTAGTAATTGGAACTAATTTAAGATAGTGCAGTTGTAAATGACAGATAATTGATAAAATTCAATATTTCAGAATTGAAAGTAAATTGAATCCAAATTTAGTTGAAATGGTAAACTAAATACAAATGAATGGGAAATGTAAAAAATTGAATGAGAATAGATATATAACTTCAACAGTGAAGTAAAAATATATAAGCAGTTTATACTAGAAATTTTGTAATCAAATTTGCAAAATGTTTGAATGCTGTAACTAGATATTATGGCTAGTAAGATACAGGTGTTATTAAGGAATTGGATTTGATTTTCGAAGATAAATTTGAATTGCTCGACATAAAGGTATGTATTTGAATTATAATATGAGTTTTTGATGATTTCTTGTCTAGCCGCTTGGCTTTTTCTTTTCTTTTTGAAATCTGAGAGTCCGTAGGGACGTTTTGTAGTCGTACCGTATTAGCCGCGCAAAGGAGACGCTGGCGAAATTTTTCGAAAATTTAGGGCGTTAGAAAATTTTTGAGAAAATTTTGAAAGTTAAAATTTGAATTTAAACTCAAATTTGAATTGAGAAGTAAAACAAGATTGTTTTGAAACTTATAATTAGAGTTGGAAAATTTAGTTGAATGATAACGAATCTTTAGTAGAAAGATTTGTTTTGAAATTTGATAAAACCATTGGATTGTGAAAAATAGTAGACGAGTTAAGGACCTTTTTCCTTACTTGGTAATTTCGAGGACGAAATTCTTTTAAGGGGGGAAGTCTGTAACGACCCAGAATTTTTGATAATTAAAATTTGAATATTTAATTGATTTTAAATATTAATAAATGAATTTAATAAGTCGAATAATTTATTTTTCGAATATTGGATTTAATTTGACAATTAAATCGATAAATTAATAATTGAAATTTCAGAAATAATTGAAATCTGGATTTAATATGATTGAAATTGATTTGGAAAATTTTATTTAATCATACTGGAGTTATAGAAAGGTTATAGAACTTTTAAAATTGAATTTGGAGTTAATCTGTGAAAGATTTAATATTTTAATATTTAATTATCGACTGTAAAAATAGTCAATTTTCGAACAGTCTCGGAATTCGACGAAACCAGTTCCATTGGGTCCGTAGTATTGAATTATTGTCGGATTTCAATTTTCGTGTTTTTCGGTGCTGATACGTGAGCACACGACACATTAACGCGTTGATATAATATAACGAGATATTTTTGAATATAAAATATAAAGGTTAAATCAACAGCCACCCTATCACTTTTCTCTGCCGACCTATGTGTGTACTCAAGTGTTGGTAAAAATCGAAAAGAAGAAATAATTATACGAACGAAAACATTTTTCTCCGTTCAGTTCAAAATCACAGAAGAAAAAGAATAATGGCCGCTCATTCTTTCCCAAATCGAATTCAAACTGAACGAATCGCGTTCGCCCTTTCCTCATTCCTTTTATTTCATATTCGAATTCACACACCAATTACGAACGAAACCTTTCTCGTTCAAATTCAAAAGTCACAAAACGAGATCTCATTTCCCATTTAACCTATTTATCGCATATCACGCGATTTATTTCCAAGACCGAGCATCGCGAACCAATTCGCGATCGAATCGCGATGTCAAGGGCGGCGAGCATCGCGCTCGCGTGGAGGCTGAGGTGGAGTTTTGTGGATTCGAGCAGTGGTGTGTCGCGATTGGATTCGCGCGCGCGTGCGTAGCAATGGAGGCGACGACACTGTCAGGTTGGAGTCGCGAGGCAATCGAACAGCTAGGGCTTGGGATAGTGGCGCGGGAGGCAGGCGTGCACTGGCGATGGTCGAGTCGATCTCGACTTAGGTTTGGCGACCTGGATCGCGAGTTTGGGAATCGTGTGGGGGGGGCTGCATCGAATTGCGTGAAGGCACGGTGGCTTCTGGTGATGTGGTGGTTCTCGCGATTTGGAAGAAAGGTATAAAATTTACCTGTTTGTTTAAATTGAATTAAAATAAAATAAGATATGTATAGGTTTAACAACGAATGAAATACGATAAAGATTTAGATTTTTATTTCAATTCTTGTTTATGTACTAATATATTTAGGCCTGAAAATTTAATTTACAGTAAAGTTTGAATTTATATTTTCTTGTATATACATCTCTACAGTTGAAAAGAAAATTTAATTTAACCACAGCTAAATCTATATTTTACTGTTTATATATTTTAAAATTTAATGATATATATATATATATTTTAACTTCCTGTTGGGGTTTAAAATATATATAAACAGAAAATGAATTGCTGTTTGGCTAGTTACATGAATAGATTTTTAAACTGGCATAGATTATTTAATAATTATATATATGTAATTTTGGGGAAAATAATAACTTGTTAAAGTTATTTTTGGTTATCAAGAATTTTTTTTTAAAGGAAAGTTAGTTTAAAATAAATTACTAGTTAATTAAATTTTTAAAGGAGAAATTGGTTAAGTAAATAAATAGAACAATAATTTAAGTGTTCGATTTAATTCGAATATTGATATATTGTACAAATTGTTATACAAGGTCTAAAAAGATCGAGAATCAAGCCGGAATGGAATAAATTGGATGGCAAATAAAAAAAAAGCTAAGGTGAGATCTTCTCACTCAAATTGAAAAGTGGAATTTTCAGTTATTGAATTGATTGATGTTTGCTATTGGATGTGATATTAGATATAGTAGGATATATCTATATATATATATATAGCAATATATACATATTGGCATATGTATATATTGGATTTATTGATTTCACGCCTCGTATAGCGGATGAGACCCTATTGCGCCGTTAGTAAGCGGATTATTTTTATAAAACCCATATACCGCGATAATTCCGTACTGGAGCGGAATTGGTATTGTGCTAACATCTTTGGATGCAGGAAAACAGGTTGGAGGGATCCAACTGGATTCCTCACCAGTATTTATTTATTTACAGATATATTGATATAGATCTGTTATCATATTGGTATATGATATTGACTGTTGTGATGGACTAATTGATGCGTTGCATCATTGGATTCAAAATTTTGAAGTTTAAAAATAACAATTTTAACTTTAAAAGAGATTTTTAAAGTGATTATTTGTAAGTATACGATTTATTAAATTTTTGGAATTATTTATCTTAAATAAATAAATGTTATAGATTTAAAGTTATGGAAATTATAATGTTTGTGAAATATAACCAAAAGATGATTTTTGAAATAAATAGTTAACTAATCTATAAAATAGTTTGAATTGGATTTTTGAATTATAAAAAAAAACGATGTATGTACAAGATGCACAAAATTGATATTTATCAATTAAGATTATTGGAATTTAAAACGAGTTTTTATAAGTTGTAAAGATAGGAAATTTATAGAATTATAAATTGTGAAGATTTGAAGTTTATAGATTTATAAAGTTGAAGTTTTTAGATTCATAAAGTATGAAGTTATAAAATGAATGGAATTGTAAAATAAAAGATTATAAGGAATTTACTTATAAATTGGGCTTTTGCCTTTAAATGGGATATTGATCGAAGTTAATAAAAAAAAAGATTTTATAAGTCAAAGTTGTTATAAAATAGAAAGAGAATTTATAAACGTTGTTTTATAAATTCGAAATCAATTAAATTTGGTAAATCAAATATAGGAGGTTATTAAAGGAAATATATTCGCGATTTTGGATAGCGAATTCTCTTTGAAATAAATGTGTAGAAAAGATTGAAATGTGGTTAGGGAAGTATATTCACGATTTTGGACAGTGAATATATTTTTAAGTAAAATGGGTAATATTTTTGGAAAGTGATATTAAAGATGAGATTAATTGTTTTAACGATGTTTTAAAATGAGTTGAATATCGAAATCATAGATTTCAACATTTATTGTTGAAATAGACGTTTTCGAGAAATAAGGAAATGGTGGACTATAACACTGTTGTTATAGTAAATGATTTCCGAAAGGAAATGTTTATATAGTATTGGGATTTACACATCTATCTTAATTCTGAATCCCTATACTAGTGGTTTCGAGTCGTCGTAACGATGTTTTACGTAACATTCGTTTTGACTCAAATAAAGGTGTTAAAAGAATATTTTCCTTAAAGAATGAAATTATACTTAATTTGATTTAAGTATATCGAATATTTTCCAAGTGTTGAAATTTAATAGATTTGTGAAATACTTATTTTTAAATAAGTATGGAAATGCTTTTCCAATATGAAATGAACTGTTTTGAGATTTTATCTTCAAAAATAAAATGAAATGTGGAAATTGATTTGAAATTGTTTTCAAACGGTTAAGTGTGGAAATTATATATCTAGTAAAAGATATTTTGAAAGATAAATAATTTGAGGAAATTATTTGGAATCTGATGATGTTGCGCATCTTTATTGATAGTTAAATAACCGACTATCAATAATTACCTTTAAATAGGTATTTGTTGTGAATTGGATGAATTTGAATGCCACACTTATTTTTGAATAATCGCTCACTATTCGGGTTAGCCGGGAAAGGACCATGGGGTCGTATAACCCATTCCGAATATGTGATACGTTGTTATGAATTGCATTTGAAGACCGGTGTTGAAGACCGGATATTTTTGAAAACGGAAGGATTACCGTCGAGTTACTCTACATCGGCTGATCTCCGATTTAGAGGTTTTTATCACCCTTAGTGACGGGAAGTCCGGACGTGATTAGAAATTTATCCGGATATGCAAGGGCTTCGTGAGAAGTGCCTTCGGTTCTGTTCGATCCCGGAACAGACTTGTATGGATTGTGTGTCTGACGTTACAATTTGAGATATAAAGCTGATTTCTTTCAAATACATTTCTGTTGGTGGCGGAGAATTTATTCTCTTAGCTTAACACCCTTCTCTGAGACGTACGAGCTCAGAGGTTATGTAGTTGAAATTTATCAGCGATATATTCCCAATTTGGTAACGTGGCATACTGAGTGTTGCTGTGAAATGATCAGTGTTTGATCATTTGTGATATGATCATTTGTTTGATCTTATATCTTTGTGATCATAGGTTGATCATTTTTGTTTGACCCAAAGCAGGGCTTTGTAGAAAGCGTAGCTTTGTGGACGAGACTTCGTCGAGCCTCACACCCCGGAAATGGTCAAAACAGGAAGGATGCAGCAAGGTTCTAGGGAGTAGCGCCCCTTAGTGTATGTCATTCCTTCTGGATAGAGGTGGTATCATGGTATGGAGCCCAGATACTTAACCTATGTGGTTGCTGCAATATTATCTATGTGGTTTGTTGGAAATCGGGGATCCTCGGGAAGATCGGTTACGATCGGGGGATGGCATACGCGTGTCAGTAGTTACCTATTTTTGCAGAGGTAACCCGGCCTTGTGTTGGCAGAGATCCGGTTAGGTTCTCGGGTCGTCTATTCCAGGGACGTACCCATCGTGGATAGGAAGTTCCTTAGCCTGACCATTTGTTGGAAATCCAAAGAAACAATACGATCTTGTACGGTTTTAGTTGTAGAACCTATCATTCACTTATGGTGGTCACCACTGTTTGGATGGTAGCTATAGTAGGCATAAGTGCGGAATGCCTATGCTGGCTAAGATTAATATTATACTTTCGAAATGTTTTCTACACTATGCACTAATAATAATATCAAAAATGATTTGATTTTGCGTATCAAGCATATTTGACTATCATAAGAAGAAATCTCCTCCAATTCTGCGTTTGCATTGTGTGTGTGGTGGGAGGTCTTATGGTAGTTTCATTTTCCAAAAGCATTGCGAATTTGTTTTATTTTCTTTGTGAAAAATAACTGTTTTACGATCTCACACCAGTCACCATGACTGACTCAGAGTTTATTGTTTCCCTTCTAAACTCTGGGTGCCCACCAATTTCCACACGGGCAGTCTAGAGTTAGGTTATCAGGATATTCTGGATATTCTGGAGCTTTGGAAGCAAGCTGGATGACGAGACGTAGTATTTGTATCTGATAGTATTTATTCCGCTGTGTATTCTGTATGAGGACAAGTTATATAACTGTCCATTGTTGTATATTGACTCTGATGATTGATGTATGTATAAACTGATATAGTTCTTTGTTTTAAAAAAGACTAATGATTATCTATTATATATTGTTCCGCTGCGATATGTGAGATTCTGATATTGTTTTCTGTTTCTGTTCTGATGTGTGGTTCTTCTTTTCTTTTTCTACTCTCTTCCTTCTGCTTTCTTCTTCTTCTACATTTTCTTCTTTTTAAAACCCTCACTATTGGAGTTTCCGGCACTCGATTGCTCGGCAGTCGATAAAGCGAGTATCGATGTCGAATTTTCGAAAGTCAAAAATTTCGGTATGTGACAGCTTTACTGTAAAAATATTTTTGTGATGAAATTGTTTGATTTTGAGTTGTATACCTTTTATTTATCTCTAACTTGCAAAAAGATTTGAATTTGGTTGAATTTAATTGAAAATTGAGCTTTATTTTTGAATTTGAGAAGTTTGGTTTATTGGCTTTGCTTTGAGGTTATAGGAGGAAGAAGGAGAAGGTAATAAGAAATGAACATACATTCTTTTTCTTCTTTTCTTAACCAGGCTAAGGTTAAATGGGCTGAGTTGGGTTTACAAATAAAAAGAAATAATATGGTTTAGGCTAAAAATCAACACTTAACAAAGAAATATGTGTATATATCACATATGCACAAATAAAAATTCATGTTCTTCTTATTTTCACAAAAGAAAAATATGAAAATTTGCATACTTGTAAAATAAAACATTTCTTACCATAAAAAAAGATTAATTTATATTTTTAAAACATTTTTATTATTAAAACCCTTTATTTAACAAAAATACACCATTTACTAAAATAAATGAATAAAACATTGTTTTTAACTTCTAAAATTCCACAAAATTTATTTTCTCACTTATAATAATATTTCAAACCATTTCAAAACATTATTTATAGCCAAAACTTATTTTTAACCTAATTTCCATATTTTATTTCAATAAACCACCTTTAAAAATTACATACTTCTTTTAAAAATTATTAAAAGAAGCTAATGGACAATAATTAATATAATTATTGTATTTTCACTAAAATGAAATCATTTTCATTATTTAAAACCCATATTCCATTTATTATCACTCCAAACATAATAGAATAAAGCTTGGAATTTCATTTTCTCATTTTAAATTCCACTATTGTTTATTCTAAATAAACAATTTATTTCTCCAATTTTAATTTAATTTATAACATTAAATTATAATTATCATTATAATTCAATATTGAAAGGTAATCTCCAAACCAGGGTTGTTACACTTAGGGTACTTAAAACTGATGGAAAGAAACCCCTAAGAATAATTTTCCATTTATTTAATGAAATTCGTGAAAATAGGCTATACTTACAAAGTGTATTTATAATTACCTTTCGTTAGGAACTGGAGATAGTGGTTTTGATGACAACAACCTTTGTAACTTATTTTATTATAACTTATATACTAACACTATTGTTTAGATATATATATATATATATATATATATATGAATGTTATTATGCAGGATATATATAAGCCAGGTACTGATTACTGAAGACTGTACAGTATAAAGATCAAGAATGAAGAAATCAAGTTTGAAGACTCATGAGTATCAAGATCAAGATTTTTAGATAAGTGTCTAGTTTTGTTAAAACTTCATAATAGCATGGAAATCTTCATTCCAAATTTCATTTGGGATGGAACCCATTTCTACCTTCTTAGTGGCTTACAAACCCACGACAAGTAGCTTACAAACCTACGACAAGTGGCTTATAAACCCACGAACATCCTAGTTTTGTACAAGTTCTCGAGTCCTGATGTGATGAGATATCTTGCGGGAAGAAGCTTGCAAAACTACTTCAAATGGTTTTTCAAAATGATTTTCAAAACAGCTTTTCAAAATGTTTTAGCTTTAAAAATTATCTTTTCAAATGATTTTCAAAAAGATGTTTTAGCCTTAAAATATTCTTTGTTTTTATTTTTAAATGAACTCTTGTTTTAAACTTCGTTTGTTTTTTAAAACTATCTTCTGATTTTTAAATATTCTTTTATAATATATATATATATATATATATATATATATACTTGAGATTTAAAATCAAATTTATATATACATTCTAAAAATATATTTTTCTACTCTTCTTTATTTTAAAACATAGGAAAATTAGTTTATTTTACTTCAGAATCATTTCATCTTGTTTTCCTTTCAATACCATTTTCAAAACAAATTTTACATTGTTTTTAACTAAGGGATGTCGACATCATGGGATACCCCATGTCGACATGGTGGCCGTTAAATTCAAAAGTTTCAATTTTCAAAAGAAGTATCTATTCGTTTAAATCTCTTCATGCATGGTTATGACCGTTACTGATCTATAAATAGCCTTCACAAACGAATTTTTTAACTAACTATTTTCTTATTTTCTTCACTCCTTCTCCACAAATCCATATTCTAAAATTTTCATATTTTTAAGATCGTGCCGAAATTCTACCGAATTCTCAAGTGAATCAAATTAGAATCTCATTCTTGTTTGATTCTCTACCCTCTCTCGAAGATCAAAGTGCTATTCATAGTTATAGGACCAATTTGTAATCAAAAGTTTATCGAGTCTCTCTATAAGGTGTGGTTGTGCCTGGAAATCAATTGGGTGATCTTGTGTCCCGTAAATCAAGAGAGTTTGCCCCGGACTCGAAGACAGGAGAGTACCTCAAGGCCTTTAGAAATTGAGGATTGTAATCTCGACATTGGTATAATAAAAATCTGTACGAGGTGTTTGCCTTGGTGTAGGACTGGAGGTAGGGTAACTCCGAACCAGTATAAAATCCGTGTGTTCTTTCCTTTTACTGCTTTTTATTTACTTTCTGCATCTGTGTTTGATTCTGTGATTGTTCTGTGATTAAGTTATGCATTTGTTTATATCATAATTTTTAAATTAGTCCATATAATCTTAGAATCCATTAAACACTATTCACCCCCCTACTAGTTTTAAATTATCCTTAAGATCCTTAATCCGCACTCCCATTCAATTGGTATCGGAGCATAGGTTTTTATAGTTTTCATAATCTGAAACTTGAAAAGTTAAAAATGGCATTTTTAGGAAATTTGGTTAATACTAGTTTGAATTTATGCATTTCATCAAAGTATCATAAGTCTACATATAGTTTTTATGAAAAATCAAGTTATCTACCGAATTGGTTTGTTATGCAGGAACAGACATGTTACATGGCTTTTTAAGAATCAACAACCAATGGACAAACTGTGCAAATTGAGAAAGATAAATGGATACTTGATAGTGGTTGTTCAAGGCATATGACTGGAAATCCTGAGCTACTCAATGACATTATATATCAAGATGGTGGATTGGTCAACTTTGGAGATAACTAAAAAGGATATGTGATTGGCATCGAAAATGTCGGTAATTCTAAAACTCCTCTTATTTCTGATGTTTTGCTAGTTAGGAATTTAAAACATAATTTGCTTATTATAAGTCAACTATGTGATAAAGGATTTAAAATTAAATTTGGAAAAGATAAGTGTCACATCGAAGATAATAAGTCAAATATTATCTTTGAAGGAATTAGGAAGAAAAACATTTACATCCTTAGTATGAAAGTTTCAAATGATAACTTATGTCTTTTGGCTAATAAAAGTGACCCTTGGATTTGGCATAAAAGATTTGGTCATTTAAATTTCAAACTGTTATCTAGGTTATCAAAACTTGACTTAGTTAGAGGTCTTCCCAAGTTAAACTTTAAAGTAGATAATATATGTGATGCTTGCCAATTAGGAAAACTTAAGAAAAGTTCATTTAAATTAAAAGGTATGATTTCTACTTCTAAACCACTAGAATTACTTCATTTAGGTTTATTTGGTCCATCTCAAGTTCAATCAATTAATCACAATAAATATGTTTTTGTAATTGTAGATGATTATTCTAGATATACTTTGACAATTTTTCTTAAACTTAAAAGTGATGCTTTTGAATTATTTAAGAATTTTGCTAAAAGAATTTAAAATCAACTTTCTTTAAAAATAAAAACTATTCGTAGTGATCACGGTGGAGAATTTGAAAATGAAAATTTTGAGAATTTCTGTAATAAAAAAGGAGTTACTCATAATTTCTATTTTCCATGAACTCCACAACAAAACAGAGTGGTAGAACTTAAGAATAGAATGATTCAAGAGTGTGCTTGAACAATGCTTTCTGATAGTAACTTACTTATAAACTTTTGGGCTGAAGTAGTCGCTACAGCTTGTTATATATTAAATAGGATTTTAATTAGACCATTAACTAATAAAACACCATATGAATTACTTTACAATAAGAAACCCATAGTAGCTTATTTTAAAGTTTTTGGTAGTAAGTGTTTTATTCTTAACACAAAAGATAATTTAGATAAATTTGAACCTAAATCCGGCAAAGGTATATTTATCGGATATTCTAATAAAGGTAAAGCATTTAGAGTTTATAATTTAAGAACTAACACTATTGAAGAAACAATGCATGTATCTTTTGATGAAAATTTTAAAGATACTGTACAAATAGAAGATGAAGAAGATTTTGTAACTTTAAATAATGAAACTAATTGTGAAATCATTCAACCTAATAAAAGAATTAGGCTATTAAAAGATCATCCTGTAGAAAATATACTAGGAAATTTCGAATCTATAGTTAAAACAAGAAATCAACTAAATAGTATGAGTAATGTAGCTTTTATATCAACTATTGAACCTAAAAATCCAAAGGAAGCATCATCTGATGATTCATGGATTCTTGCTATGCAAGAAGAATTGAATTAGTTCACCAGAAATGATGTTTGGGAACTTGTTCCTAGACCTGAGGATAAAAGTATATAATTGGAAAAAAATGGGTTTATAAAAATTAAATTAATGAACTTGGTAAGGTCGTGAGAAATAAAGCTCGTTTAGTCGCGCAAGGTTATTGTCAAGAAGAAGGAATTTATTATGACGAAACCTTTGCACCCGTAGCAAGACTAGAAGCTATTAGGAATCTACTTGCTTTCGCAAACTACAATAATTTCAAGTTATATCAAATAAATGTTAAAAGTGCTTTTCTAAATGGTTTTGTAAAAGAAGATGTTTATGTTGAACAACCTCCACTTTTTGAAGATAATAAATTTCCAAATCATGTATATAAATTAACGAAAGCTTTATATGGTCTGAAATAAGCTCCTAGAGCCTAGTATAAAAGACTAAGATCTTATTTACTACAATCTGGTTTTGAAATTGGTAAAATAGATACAACTCTTTTTATTAAAAGAAACAAAAATGATATTCAATTAGTACAAATATATGTAGATGATATAATATTTGGGTCAACTAATAA
Organism: Allium fistulosum; assembly: GCA_030737815.1. Lineage (NCBI taxonomy): Eukaryota > Viridiplantae > Streptophyta > Magnoliopsida > Asparagales > Amaryllidaceae > Allium > Allium fistulosum. The sequence continues at coordinate 1,180,856,690 of CM060904.1, read as the reverse complement.
CATAATGAATAAAGAATTCTCAGATATAATGACTAAAGAATTTGAAATGAGTCATATGGGAGAACTAAGTTTCTTCTTAGGACTTCAAATCAAACAATTAGATAAAGGAATTTTCATTAGTCAAGAAAAATATGCTAAGGATTTAATTAATAAATTTGGATTGACCACTTCTAGTGGGAAACCAACTCCAATGACAACTAATGTAGCTTTAAGTAAAGAAGATAAATCGAAAGATGTTGATCAAAAATTATATAAGGGAATGATTGGTTCGCTGCTTTATATACCAAAAAGTCGTCTTGACATCATGCATAGTGTCTGTCTTTGTGCAAGATACAAATCTCAATCTAAAGAAACTCACTTAAAAGATGTTAAAAGAATTTTAAGATATGTAAAACATACTTTAGATTATGGTTTATTTTACCCTAAAAATGATGTATTTGATTTAATTTCATATTGTGATGCCGATTATGCTGGTTGTAAATCAGACCGAAAAAGTACAAGTGAAACTTGTCACTTTCTAGGACATTCTCTGGTTTCCTTGTTTAGTAAGAAGCAAAACACTGTATCCTTGTCAACAACTGAAGCAGAATATATATCTGCTACTTTGGCTTGTTCTCAAGTTATATATATGCAACAAACTTTAAAAGATTTTGGATTAACTATAACTAAATCACCAATTTATTGTGATAATACTAGTGCAATAAACCTATCTAAAAATCCAACTCATCATGCTAGAACAAAACATATTGATATTAGACATCATTTTCTTAGAGATAATATAAGTAAAGAAGTCATAAATCTTGAATATATTAATACTGAAAAACAAATTGCTGATATATTAACCAAACCATTAAATGAACAAAACTTTACTAAATTTAGAAGAGAATTAGGTATATGTTCATTAACTGAAATATAAATTATAAATAATACAAGTATAGTTAATAATTAATATAAATAAAAATTTCTCAAAAATTGAACTTGGCATGTCGACATGACCCGCCCCCTATGTCAACATACAGGCCGAGATTTTCAAATTTAAATTTCCCTCTAAAATTAGTTATTTGGTTATATATTTATATATTTCGACTTTTACTCCTTTTCTTTGTTCTATTCTCTGTAATAAACTTCTAAAACAATAAATTAATGGCTTCCTCTTCTAATAATGAACCTTCTTCACCCACTTCTCCTCATTCTGGCCCTTTTCAACGTTCCACACACATACGAGTCATAAAATTACAAGAGAAGATGAAAGATTTGCTTCAAATGTTGATGGAAATTCAAGTAAGTCAATTGCGAATGGCTAGAGAACAAGATAGGCAAGGCAGAATCCTTAGGAATTTACAAAAATTCCTTATGGATAACCACGCCAATCCCATTGTCATCGAAGAATCATCACAAGCCATGGATTCTGAAGAAGAAGAGCCTATAGAAGAACCACAAGAGGATCAAGAAGAATAACATCCTCTACCGAATCCGGATGTTCATATGGATGAAGACGATGGCGTAATTTGCGTTGGAGAGGTCCTTTTTGATGCTAATGGGAACTTGATCGAAAAATGTGGAAACTTTTGTCTCCACTGTCCAAACTGTTCGGTCCATAAATCACCAATAGTTAAGGGTCCTCGTTAGCGTTTTTCATTTTCGTTTTTCTCTTTCTTGATTATATATTGTTTTGTTAATTTGTATATAAATGTTATCTTAATAAAAATAATGTTCTTCTGAAAAAAAAAATCTTTAGTGTATAAGTAATCTTGAATTCCATTTAATTTAGGATGCTATATTTTATATCACTCATACATAGTTATTATATTTTTTTTCATATGTTTGTTTATCTCATTTTCTATTAAGTTCAAGGTTTATAGGTCTTTTTTTGTTGATGACAAAGGGGGAGAAGTTATATAAAAGAGTAGGCTTGGAGTAAGGCGGAGTTGTTGGTCTAAGGGGGAATTATGGTATGATCGAAGTGGTAAGTATATTTTATAAGGTTGTCATCATCAAAAAGGGGGAGATTGTTAGGAACTGGAGATAGTGGTTTTGATGACAACAACCTTTGTAACTTATTTTATTATAACTTATATACTAACACTATTGTCTAGATATATATGAATGTTATTATGCAGGACATATACAAGGCATGTACTTATTATTAAAGACTGTACAGTATAAAGATCAAGAATGAAGAAATCAAGTTTGAAGACTCACGAGTATCAAGATCAAGATTTCAAGATAAGTGTCTAGTTTTGTTAAAACTTCATAATAGCATGGAAATCTTCATTCCAAATTTCATTTGGGATGGAACCGATTTCTACCTTCTTAGTGGCTTACAAACCCACGACAAGTATCTTACAAACCTAAGACAAGTGGCTTACAAACCCACGAACATCCTGGTTTTGTACAAGTTCTCGAGTCCTGATGTGATGAGATATTCTATAGGAAGAAGCCTGCAAAACTACTTCAAAATGGTTTTTCAAAATGATTTTCAAAACTGCTTTTCAAAATGTTTTAGCCTTAAAAATTATCTTTTCAAATGATTTTCAAAAAGATGTTTTAGCCTTAAAATATTCTTTGATTTTGTTTTTAAATAAACTCTTGATTTAAACTTCGTTTGTTTTTAAAACTATCTTCTGATTTTTAAATATTCTTTTATAATATATATATATACACTTGAGATTTAAAATCAAATTTATATATACATTCTAAAAATATATTTTTCTACTCTTCTTTATTTTAAAACATAGGACAATTAGTTTATTTTACTCCAGAATCATTTCATCTTGTTTTCCTTTCAATACCATTTTCAAAACAAATTTTACATTGTTTTTAACTAAGGGATGTCGACATCATGGGATACGCCATGTCGACATGGTGGCCGTTAAATTCAAAAGTTTCAATTTTCAAAAGAAGTGTCTATTCGTTTAAATCTCTTCACGAATGGTTATGACCGTTACTGATTTATAAATAGCCTTCAAAAACGAATTTTTTAACTAACTATTTTCTTATTTTCTTCACTCCTTCTCCACAAATCCATATTCTAAAATTTTCATATTTTTAAGATCGTGCCGAAATTCTATCGAATTCTCAAGTAAATCAAATTAGAATCTCATTCTTGTTTGATTCTCTGCCCTCTCTCGAAGATCAAAGTGCTATTCAGAGTTATAGGATCAATTTGTAATCAAAAGTTTATCGAGTTTCTCTATAAGGTGTGGTTGTGCCTGGAAATCAATTGGGTGAACTTGTGTCCCGTAAATCAAGAGAGTTTGCCCCGGACTCGAAGACAGGAGAGTACCTCAAGGCCTTTAGAAATTGAGGATTTTAATATCGACATTGGTATAATAAAAATCTATATGAGGTGTTTGCCTTGGTGCAGGACTGGACGTAGGGTAACTCCGAATCAGTATAAAATCCGGTGTGTTATTTACTTTTATTGCTTTTTATTTACTTTCTGCATCTGTGTTTGATTCTGTGATTGTTCTGTGATTAAGTTCTGCATTTGTTTATATCATAATTTTTAAATTAGTCCATATAAGTCTTAGAATCCATTAAACACTATTCACCTCCCCTCTAGTGTTAAATTGGCCTTGAGATCCTTAATCCGCACTCCTTTTCACCTTTTTGTTCTAACTTTCACAACTTTTGTTCACTTATGAAGACTATTTGCACTTTAAACACTTTCAAACATACTTCAATTAAACATACATGTCAAACAACCATTTAACATCAAGTCAAAGACACACCACATGTCTAAGAGGGTAATAGAAGTGATGTTATACAATATAAACTTGTCATTTGCTTTCAAAAGTAAGAAGGGTCCAAAGTTTATAACTTTATTTAGTTAATGTCACTTAGATTTAAGCCAAATATAATGTATATATCAGACAATATAATGAGATAACTCACTTGGATCTAAGCCAAACACAAGTGCAAAACCACAAGAATCAAAGAACCACATCCCACAATCACCAAAAGCCTAAAGATTAAACCTTTAGCACTTTCAAACCAAGGCAACACCTTTCCTCCTCTCCTATTGCTTACGACTACTCTTGGAACCCTCTCTTTCTCTCACATTTTCCCACTTTTGACTTGATATTCATGCTATCCATGATGTTTTAGGCATATAGCCAAAGTTTAAAAGAGATTGAAGATGATTTGGTTTAGACTTGGAAAAGTTAGAGAAGAATTAATGGATTAGTGCTTAAGCGCTTCCATCATTTTTATTCCTTACATCATTCCAAGCTTTATGAATTTGTGATTTATTATCAATGGTGTGCCCCTCCTTTTATAAGCTTCAAATGGTGTTGCATAAACTTGTTCTCACCTGGTTCTCATGTCATGTAAGGTTTACCTCCCATCACTTCTCCTTTACATAACACTTAAGAGTTAAGTCTTTTCTTAAAAGCTTATTTTCATAATATCTTTGATGACATCATCCGTGACATCATCCAAAAAGTTTATTACATAAATGGTAAAAAAATTATTTCATTTTGATAACTTCCAAAGAAAATAAGTGTGTGTAAAAAAATTATGAACAACTTTGGACAGTCGATAAAACGATTTTCGGTTACATTATCGATATTTTTTCAAAGAATATATTTTTGTAAACTTTTTTCGAAAAAAAATTAACATCATCACTTATGATTTAAAAGGGGGTTAAAAAGCCTATTAAATCATTTTAATAACATTAAATTCAAGATTCAAAGATTTAAATAATTCAGATATTTAAATACCAAGTGTCCAAAATTTCGGGTTGTTACATTCTCCCATACATAGAATATTTCATCCTCGAAATTCTGACACGAGCAACAAAAGAAACAATCACACGGCAATACTTAACAATATTTAAAATCACTTAGCAAACAAAACTCACGTTATGCTTAAGTTCAAAAAATCCTCTTATTGCACGAGGATAATAAACAATCTCCTAAGCGTACATTACACTTAATCACTTTAGGTTATTACTTAGTTGACGATTCACAATACCTCATAACAAATCGAAGAGTCATCAAAAAAATTTGTCATAAGCCAACAAAACATTATATCCAAATATGCTAAAGCCTGTACGATGTATATGGGTCATCTGTACACAATATCAAATCCGATCACTTGCTCGATCACATATTTCACTTCCCAACTAGTATAGATCACTTGACTTATCTAGTGCAGACTTCAATCAGATTCCTTGATTTATAACTCATGTTCTCCTTACATATCCATATATATTATGATATAAAACTTCGAAATCATATCAAGAATCTATATCAAGTGTTCACCAACAAGAATCTAGTGAAAAAATCCTTGTTTGGACTAGTGTAAACCACCTCAAAATCACATATTCGAATATTGGATCAAGAAAAGTCATGCGGATAAAATGATCTATGCACAACTTAAAAATTATCCTATTGATTTCTTAACCACATCAATATCTTTTTATCATATTCTCTCACACTAATAGTATATCTTATCCAATACTAAAATCATATATGAACCGTTTATAAAAAATAACTTCAAGTATATCAACATTTTTACAACTTAAGTTCATACTCGTATAATACTCCTGGACATCCTAAGAGTATATACAAAACATCTAATTCAACTTAGTTATCATGAATGTTCAACAAATTCAAAACCTATTTTAACATACTACTTTCTTAATTCGGTTGTTATAAAAACACAATTTGTATATTTTCACAAAAACCCTTAGCTTCAAGTTCTATAACGATTCAAAAGTTTCCGACTGTCCAAAACCGTTGAAAATCCTTTTTCATTTTGACAAATGAAATCTACCAACCAAAATATCATGATATGATGCACATACCATACAATCCTAATGCATAGGCTACATTTATCCTTGAAATAACTTAACAAATTTCAATAATTTATTAAACACACTTTAACCAAAAAGGGAAAACATAAAAAGTTCTAACATTGATTATGGGTTATGCCACTACCACTGGGCACATTACATAACATGCATATAAAAATTTTTTACATAAAAAGTTCACAACAAATTTCTTTCCGAAGAGAAAATTTAGAACTAAACATCGGGTTTTATTTCAAATCGCTTTAAAATAATAATAATACATACATATATCTTTTGTATATCAAATCATACTTTTAGAATTAAATCAAATCTGTTTTGCCAAAACAATTCTGTAGCATTCTTCCACTAGAAACCTGAAAATGAACACCGATGATATTGACATTCTCACCAAAATTATTTTCAAGTGATAGAAGTGAGTTTGGTACATCCAATTCATGACCTTTGGACCTAACAAAAATCATTTCAAAATGGTATCAAATACTTCATAAGTATTACTAAGTACTATGACCTTAATTTTATAAACCAATTTCCTAAATACTTTGAAATAATACTACTATTATTTTTCTTCAAAATCTTAATAAACATTTTCAAAGACATCAGGATTTAAATTCACAAAATATCAATTTAAATCCTCCTGGTTTACAAATCATGTTTTATAAACAATACTTATATAAAATCACTTCCTTATACACATTCCTTTCATAAATGTTTGCTCGTAAGATATCTTATCTTTCTCATATTAAAATAAACATCTTTTACTAAAGTTAACTTCTAACCCAACATTGATGCTGAATGCTTTATAGTCGAACTATGAAATTAACAAGGTGTTCGTTTCTATCTTCCCAACCAATATAGTAGAAGATAAAACTATTCGTAAAATGGTCAAGCACAACTCAACAATCAACAAATGAAAGTCAATGCCCATAAACTGGATGAGCATGACTAAACAAACAATAAATAAGAATAATTGAATATTACCATTTCCTAACAAAAAACCACATCATAAACAACTATATTAATTTTTTTGAAAATTATTTTTTAGATAAAATATTATCCTAGGTAAAATTATTTCATTTACCAATTTGAAAAACAATACTGTGTTAATTTTCCTTATTTAAGTATTTAGAAACCCATATCGATACCATGGCATCCCATGTACCAATCAGAATTCATAAACCACTCAAAAGAACAACTAAGACAATATAAAACATTTTTATAGCATTAAAAAATATGCTCTGATATATATAATACACTCAACTCATGCCAGGGCATTCCATTACCTTATTTCTTAATGAGCCATACCAAACCACGGCTAAGGTTCTCGTTTAACCATCAGCTTTGATACTAAGTGTAACGACTCGTCGTTTCGACCCTCAACTGTCGACACTAATACATCCATGATATTCATGAGCCAAACACTCAAGTACTAGAAAAACGAATTGTTAGAGTGAAATAAAAGAAAGGGAAATAGAAAAGGAAGAGGAGAACATGACATCAAAATCTCACAATGGAACGATAAAATATAATATCAAATGACAGTATAAACTATCATTCTAGGATAAGTAGTATTTTAGAATTACAACAATAAGTACAATCATCAGCCTGGACAATTATAACAATCTATCCTCACAAATGATGATATATGAAATATAGTAATGTAGTGGAAATAAATACTTATGTAGGTAATCATCCAGTTCATCTCCATAAGCACCAAAGCATCCATAGCTAAAATATAAAAATATTCTTGGGGTTGACCCGAGCATTGTAAGAAAATAACGCTTGGATCAGTCTGGTATATCAGCGTGACGAACTCAAGAAATAAGGGTGACGTGCGACACTAACCATTGAGATCGTACGGATTTCCGTAATGATTTTCCCATCAAAGAAACCAACCTATAACACCTCGTAAAATCAACCATAAAAAAATGAATTAAATTGAATTAAATATGATGGTGTTGAATATGGAAATTTCTGTAATTTGAATATGAAATCTATTACATTGCATTCGTGCAGAATTTTGATTTGTTTCCATACATAATATGCTGAAAACGAAACTCAAATGAAATGGTTATGAGCGTTTGATTTTATAGATTTAAATCAATTTAGTTGGAATTCAAATACAAATGAGAATTTAAATTTAGGGTTTTAATTTTAAAAATTAGCTTACGGGCTGAGTAAATGTTAATTAACGTTTAATGTTAAAGTTAATTAGGGAAAAGAAATTAATTAAAAAGTAGCGGAATAAATAACTACCCAAATTAATCAACCGGTCGACATTCTTATTGTGACTAGTTGACCCCTAGTGATCGACCTATTGGGGAGGGGTGGTCAACCAGTCAAAGCCAAATTTTGGCAATGGTGGCTAGGGTTTGAATATGTGTGTTATTTATTTGTATGCTCTAGATTTCTCCATTTTAAACTATTTTCATCATATGGTTCTGGTGCATTTCAACCCCTATAAATAGAACCTAATCCTCTCCACTTTTTATTTATATTATTTTGGGGAATTTAACGAAACTCTGCGAATGTTATCTCTCCAAATTAGATTCAGAAACTCCATAGAGAATTCAGATAAGAATTCAATTTATTTTCTATTTATTTCTTCTTTCTCCAACCTATTCTTTTTCTATTATCCTCTAACTATTCTGAATCTGATAAAAATTTATACATCTTCCATGTTGTGTTTATATATCAAAATAGAAAGATTCTAAAAGAGAGTGTAAGGCATGCAAATCCAAGGAAGGCAAGCTAAGGCTATTCTATGACTGAAAACCTTAGTATTTCATTTTCAATAATTATTTGGTGTGTTTCTATGGATTTGTATATGCCTTATGGATTTTGGGATTGTGATAATACAATAGATAAAATCCCATAAAATTCCTTTTTATTTTGAAATACCAATTCTATGTTGAGATTCTCAATTATTTATATTAATTTGATGAAATTTGTTTTGTTTATGCAATTTTTGATAATTCCATAGTCTATTCCACATTTCCTTCTTCTTTGGTTCAATTTTTGATTCTTCAATGAAATAAAGGGTTTATATTATAGACTTTATTTGTAGTTTACACCACTTATTCCATATAAATTTCCTTCTTATCTATTTCTTTATAAAAGTGGAGTTGAATAGAATATGGAGTTTAGATTACAATTTCTATTGTTTAGGATATTCCATTGAATTAGTGTAATAAATTGAGTTTCTATTTTATTTATGAATCAGTTATTGCAGTTTTGGTTATGAATACTTATTCCTTGTTTTGGATATTTGAATGCCTTATTTGGTATCTTGAAATCTTGGAAATTTAAAGAAAAAAGACTTGTAATAGTATTTGGTTTGGGAATTGACATTTAATGCTAGTTTCGAGCGTAAAATCCATTCGTTTAGAATTTTATTAGGTGCAAATATTTATTTATCTCTATTGGCTTAATTAACCTATAATTATTACGTATATGACGCAGTTAATAAGGTATTTATTTTCATCTGTTTCCCCATTAGGAATGTAATTGATTGATAGACGAAAATAAGTGGAAACTCTTATATATCCTAATTATTATTTTAAAGCGTAATAAAAAAGATTCCTTATAAGGCCTTATTAATGAATGGTAAGATGAATATTATTATATATATCGAGTGTATTTAATTTATGGCTAAGTCATAAGGATGTAAAGTCAATAGAGTTATATGACCGAAGTCCGCCCTTCACTTTAAGGCTACCAGCAGTCATGTACACTTCCTATTGATGTGAGATATCCTTATGATAAATATTTATAATGACGTGATGTTAGTCCCCAATTCTGTTGGGGAGATCTACCCAGCTAATCTGGCTACCAGTTCCTACAAATAGTTTGACTAATGTGAGACATTATTATGAGTTGGGCCATAGTACAAGGAGCCTGCTTTAGGGTTTTGAGGTATTAAGTGGTTGTTTGAGGGCCCGCCTCTTTTACCTAAATGAAGTATAAAATGGCTCAGGGGACACGTTTAGTGGTATCTCTCAATGGTCCGCTTTTGGCTAAGGTATTATGTGACAGATTGAGGGCCCGCCTTTTCGAATAAAGAAGTATTAAGTGGCTTGAGATTCCATATGATGCCAGCTGGATAGCACCATTGAGGAGCATGCCTTTGGAATATGTATTAAATGATGGAGTTTGCCTTTATTGAGGTAGTAGATTAACGGAGTTTGCCTATTTTCCAATAATTGGTATTAAGTAGCTTGGGTACTATCTCTTGCATCGCTTGTTAATTATAACGTGGGATTTGGGTTATAGGATTTTGGCGACCTGCTTCTTTCCTTAAAAAGAAGTATTAAATGATTTTAATTGTTTAATATTCATAGACATATTCTTATTTTGTAATATACTGCCCAAGTACTCAGAAAATAATACTCGGCGTTTTTATTCATCAGACGCTTGTTGTTCTGACTGCCTCCTCATTACAACACTGGTTAAAGGACGTTGATGGTGAAGATGACGCTTAGAGATGGAGGTGGTTTGCTTGTGGAAGTATTTATCATTTTCACTTGCTTTTTTGTATATTTATTTACCTAAACTATTATTGTAATGGATTTATGATACGATTTGATGGTACTTTGTATTTTGACATATTTATGGTTTTGAAATAAATAGGCACACTTTGCTATTATATTTTTTCAATCTGTTGTGAGTTCTGAAAGTTTCGTTGTGGCTCTATACTGTTATTTTATTAGTTCTACAAACAACTTACCTTAGAATGGATCTAAGTTTTGCTATGCCTTTTCTAAATCGAAATTTAAACCTGTTCCAGAGTGGGTTGTTACACAACCATTTATTAAGTTTAACATATAGTGATATAATAGATAATGTCTGGAGTATAACACATAAATCATATCAAATAGCTGCTATGTGAATGTCACAACAATAATAGGTATTCAATCAGCATCACTAAGGTGCATTCATATATATGTAAGGATTTCTATGGAGCTCTCCTTGGATCAAGCCGAATCTGAACCCCATGACCAGGATTAGAAGCTTCCTTTTAAGCATCGTATATCTCTAGATAGGATATCCTCTAAGATAAACACAACTGGCCCAACGATGAACTATGTGGCACTAAGTACCAACAACTCATGCATGCAATATATCGATAAGCATACCCTAGATCTGCAGTTGATATACCCTCATGGGTAAGCTAAACCCAAGATTGTGCATCTTACTCTGGTTTTAGTCATTTCGGATGTCGAGGCTATGGTTTGCATCTTTCACTCAAGTCTTCATCGCTCAAATAGAGCATGAATCCCCAAATGGATTCCTACATCTCGAATAGATCACAAATCACTATATGAATTTGAGCATTTCGAATAGATCTCGAATCTCCATATAGATTCTCACATAAGTCCTTCGATGATTGCTAATGCAATCCTCTCTCTTGGAATACTCCTCAAGATAGACAGTCTTACGTGATAGCATTGTTCAAAGTATTAACGTTGACCTCTCCCTTGAACTTAACCTTTGGATAGACAGTTCAACTCTATAACATTCCACTTCACAACCGCTTTCAAAATATATATTGCATATATGGTTTTAAAGTGGTTATGGGTTCGATCATCTCATATAAGTACACTCCATCGCTTACTGGGTGCTCCAAAACCAATCGATGAATTTGGTCATTCAATGATAATGAGAATTATCGCATATGGAAGCCTAGTCATATTTATATAACAACATAAATAAACATAATTAAACCTCTCTTATTAGTGAAACATTTTTTTCACCTAATAAAACTACATGTATCAATCACAATTATTCATTTTTACTCTTTTAATACTTCAAAAAGCATTCATATACATATCTCAATTGGTATAAGTATATTCAAAAATCACTAATAAGATTTCTTACTTTAAACATTTACCTTTTCGATCTTTTTCATGATATTCCATACTTGTAATTTCCTTCGAGAAAGGCTCCTTTTACAAATCCATTCAAAAGGTTTAAGACTAATGTTACTTTAACATTGTCACTACAAACCCAAAACCATTTCACATATGATTATCTTTAAAACGTTCTTCTAAAGGTTTATTTACATTCATAAGTATGATAAAAAAGGGCTAAAGACGAATGTTATTAACACATTGTCACAACAATCCCAAAACCATTCCATACTCGTATTGTCTTTAAAAATATTCTTTTAAGTATCGAAGCTAATATTTGATTAAGTTCGATAGTCGACTAAGCGACTATCTAGTTAAAACTATCGGTTATAGAAATTACGATTCGTATACTTAAGTTGTTTCTGACATTCCAACTTAACATTCCTCATCCAAGAGTGAAGCCAGGTCACTTAGAGCACCAGTTGCGTCAAAGCATTGCCTAGAGACTTCACTATTGAATCTCACAAATAAATAAATCTACCCCGTCGGCTTTTAGTGTTAAGTATAACATTAATGACTTTCATAAATGAGTTAGAAAACAATATGATTAACACGGTTCTAACAATCCCAACTTAACTATTCCTCGGCTAAGAGGAAAACTGAAAGTTCAGAGCTCTATTGCTCATATCCCTACTTGACATCAATCTTAACTCTCACAAATAGATAAGCATACTTCATTGGCTTTTGGTTTTAAACCTCTTCTTTACTTTATAGAAATTTATATATAATTATTAGAAATATATTTAAACTTTATTCCAACTTTAAAATAGTTCAAAATAGGTTAGAAAAAATCTCTAAAAGGATTAGAGAAAAATACCAAATTTAAATATCATTTTTAAACACAACCATAAGCAACATACTATATGAGTTATAAATGCTTTAAAAAATCCTTGTTAAAAACAACATTGAAGAGCATGTTCTTTGTGTCTTGTTTTAACCACTTAAACAAATGATTTAAGACTTGAATTTTTTTTAATAAGTACTACCCTTAAGGTACTTATAACCAATGGAAAGAAACCCCTAGGAATACTTTTCCATTTATTTAATAAAATACCCAAAACAGGTGTAACGACCCAGAATTTCAGTCATTTCAATTTGGAATATTTAATTGATTTAAATATTGAAAAGTTAATTTTATAAGTTAAATGACTTATATTTCAAATATAACAATTTATTTGATAATTAAATTGTTTAATTTAATATTTTGAATTTTTTAAATAATAGAATCTTCAATTTAATATGAATAAAAATGATTTCGGAAGTTGCTTTAAATTCTATTTGAATAAGAATGGAGATAGTAAACTTTTAAATTGGATTCAAAAGTGATTAAATGATTTTGGAAATTACTCATTTTAATTAATGTGTAAAAATAGTTTTCTGGGGCACTTTTTGGGATTTCGACGAAACTAGTTTCATCGGATCTGTAATAGTGAATTATTATATGTCATTGAATTTCGTGGCGATCGGACCTATTATTTGGTCGCGAAACACGTAGAAATTAATTAAAGGAATTTAAATTAATTTAATTTGATTTTGAAAAGCTGTCTTCTGTATATGATGGAATTGGCTTTCGATATATATTCCATTGTGTTCGGAATAGGGTAAAACATATAGAACGCTAGGCAACACGCTTCGTTTGGAGTTCAAAATTTTCATAAAAGACTAGTGCTTTGCGAAAATTTTCTATATAAGGACTTGGCCATTTCATTTGCAAACCCTAAAAATTTCCAGCCGCCATTAAAACCCTCCGTCCAACGGGCCATATTTCTCCGACCGATCTGGGCGTTTTTAGGCTTCGACTTCAACTAACCAAATGTAGAGCACGACTGTACGAAGCTATTCAACGATCGGATTGTCATCGTTCGTCATGTGGTGGCTAGGGGAATGCTGCATTCGTAGGAGCTGTTTTTCGATTTTCGATGCGATTTCGCATGGTGCGCGCACATGGTGACTCTTGGCTCGACAAGGCGGAGGGCGGTGCTAGGCGAGGTGCGTTGGAGTGGTCGGCGGCGGTCGTACGCGGTGGTGCAATCGAGATTCAAAAAAAAACACCATGGCCTGGGAAAAGAAGCATGCGTGAGGAGGGAAAGAGGAAGAAAGGTTAAAGTTTAAATTTTGTTTAATTAAGTTAATTATGATTTTATTTATCTCGTACAATCATAAATACATAACTTGTTCATAAGAGGTTGGTTTCAAGCATGATAAGTTGTGTTGCGTTCGTGTCAACGAGCACTACGCTATGGAGTTGGATTGGATGGATTTGGAGCTAATAGAAATTTTTGATTAAATTGAACAACTGTTCAATTTTAATTCAAAACAGAGCGTTTTGGCGATTTCTGGAATTTTTGTAAGTAAACTCACCTCTCTGGCCTACTTATATTTTTATACATGTGTGAATAATTTTATTTATGTTGTTTATTGCTTATATGAATGATATACTATATTGATTAATTGGTGTGGATATATTCCCGCCTATTGGAGTGGATGAGACCTTATTACGTTCCCGTGTAAGAGCGGATGACCCTTTGTATATGAATCCCGCCTCGAAGCGGTTGATTTTTATATTATTTGATTATATGTTATATGTGATGCAGTGGGCAGGTTAGACGGATCCAACAGGATTCCTCACACTGTTGATTTTATTTTTCATATATTTTAATATATGACGTGTTGGATGCCATATTAGATGACATGGATTTGATTTGCTTATTTAGTGCCATGGTAGCACTGGACCATACTTTTACTATTTTGAAATACTATAAAATAATGATTTTGAATTGAATGATTTTCAAAGTAATTTTGGAAGTATATATGTTTTAATAATTTTTAAATTATTAAAAGGATGGAATTTTTTAAAAGAAATAAAAAGTATGATTTTTGATGTTATGAAAGTATAGTTTGGTGAAATATTTTTAAATATAGATTTTCGAATAATTTTATAAAAAAGATTTATAAAAGTGAAATTTTATAAATAAAGAAATAGATTGGTAATCAGAACTTATAAGTATTTTGTAAATGGATTTGAAATTTATTTGGTAAATGGATTTTATGAATAAATTAGATTTATAAAGAAATGGATTTATAAATGGATTTTGATAGTAAAATGAGTTTTTATAAAAGTAAATAGAATTTTATAAATAAAGTGATTTTATAAAATAGAAGTTTTATAAAATCGAAAGGAGATTTATAAACATAGTTTTATAAATATGGAAATGATTTATGTTGAGATTTAAATATGGATTTTTATGTTAAGGAAATATATTTAAGTTTTAAGAGTTACATAACCTTTTAAAAGAAAGTTTTGAAAGTAATGTTTTTCGATGAAGGTAATGGCTTTAAAAAGTAATTTATATTTTTAAAGTAAGGTTTTGGAAAGTAATAATTCCAAATGGAATTTAAATGGTTTGAATTTTTTTAAATGTGATATGTATCGAAAACATAGATTTAAAAATTTATTATTGTAATAGACATTTGTGAGGAAATATGGAAGGCATAGATTATAACACTGTTGTTATAGTAAATGTTTTCCGAAAGGAAATGTTTTATATAGTATATGGGATTATATATATAATTAAATCAAATCCCTATACTAATGTTTTTAGGTTGTCATAACGATATTTTATGCAACATTTGTTTTGACCGAATGATTTGTTTTTTTGACCTTCCATTGTGAAATACACGAATTGGTTCTTATGATCGTACTAAAGGCTTGGTAGCGTAGAAGCATTGCTTCTTATACTTAATATTCGTCTGGAGACATACGAACTCTGGAGTTGTACAGTTATAGAAATCTATTTGGCGTGTCTCCAAATGGTAGTGTTATGAAATATACTTACACCGTTGATATAAATATATGGAAATGTTTTCCAATATCGAAGATTTGAAATGGTTTTGAGGTATATCTTTTTAAAAGATAATTGAAGTAAATATTGAAAATTGGTTTAATTAATAAAATATTTATTAAATGAGCCCAGTGATTGCTTATGTGCTAGATATTGTTTGTTGCTTTGATAGTTAAATAACCAACTATCAAATTTGGCCGTTTTTGGTTACTTGACTTGATGTGGGAACTAATTAGTCATGCACTTAGCATGAAGCGGGTTGAGTAGGCGTGATTCTGATTTGGACTAAGAATGTTGATTCAGGTAGTGTGGAGTTTCTATGATACTCCAATCTATCGGGATTCCTTCTTGGCCGAAGGATAGCAAGTTGAGAGTTGGAATGCGATGAGTCTACGAGACTTGGTTTCCATATGAGGTGAAGGAGCCTCTTTATCATTGTTGGTCTGGAGAGACTGGGGTCGGATTTATCTGAGAACCACTTCGGACCAATGTATGCATTCGTAAGTGCAGGTTTATGATGATGATTTTGAAGACGGAGATGTATATGATGCAAGGCTACTTGCCACTAGTCCCTCAAGGTGAAATTTACCATATCATGTATGTATGGTGGCGGTAGTGCTTTGTTATAGAAATCTACGATATGCAAGGACTTCTCACTACTAATCCTAGGGGTAACTCTCGACAGGATATGGAGGAGAGTGCCTTCAGTTTGTCCAGTTCTTGGGCAACTTGTATGGATGAATGTCTGACATTGCATTTCTGTGATTACAGTGTTTCCTTTTACAAACGTACATCTGTTTGGTGGCGGAGAAGACAACTTTTCTTAGCTTAACACTCTTCTCTGAGCGTATGTGCTCAGAGGTTGTATGTTCGCGAAAGTCAATAGTGATCGAGGGAATGGCAATGTGGCATTCGAAGTGAAATGTGTTTTGTGAATGGTAAACATTACCTTAAGCCTCATCACCTGGTAATGGCTTAAACAGTGTACGCTGTGAGGCTTTGTGGTTCACAACCATTATGGTATGTTCATCACCTTTCTAGATAACTCTCAATGTCTCGGGTATGTGTTGTATACTATGAGACGTCTCAAATAGGTTGGTAATGACCGGGGTGATGACATATTCAGTTTCTATCCAGGCCATGTTTGAGTGCCAAATAGGGATAGAGGTTTTGCCAGATGCGGAGGATTATTTGTGTATCCTCCATACATTCCTCTAGAGATGTACAGTATGGAAGGTAGTCCCTTACCTGCCATTGTATGGAATCCATTCTCCACTACGAGCCTGCCATTTTGTTTGTAGAGCCTTTAATTTTCTGGAATTCAATAATGGTAACACTTTCAGTTATGATTAATTATTATTTCTATACTAGACACTAGTATAATATAACCTGATTTGATATGAAATGTTTTGGTTATCTTAAGGTAAAAACCCATCCGTGTTTATGTGTGGTGTGATCTTACCGGATAACTTTGTTTTCGATAAACAAAAGTTTTATAACTTTAAAATAAATTTGAGATGTGTGTTCTCACACTGGTTTACCAGACTCATCCAGGCGTTCTTCCAATTCAATGCTCAGATCAGATTGAGCATATTTATAGATTCAGATTTGAATTCTTTGGAGCTTTAGTAGACGAGCTGGAGGTATTCAGGTCGTATCCACGTATATGTTTATTTTCCGCTGCATTATTGTTTAAATTATCAACATGTGTGAGGACAGGTTATTCTAAATGTCCAGGCCGATGATTGTGATTTGATTATTGTACTTCGATTGATGTATGTAAATTATACTACAGTTTCTCTTTTGTAAAGCTCATTGATATTATATTATATGTTGTTCCACGGTGATTGTGAGATTCTATTTTTATTTTAGTTTCTCTTTCTCTTCTTCTTCTTTTCTTTTCTTCTTTCTTATTTCTTTCCCATGACTATCGGTTTTTTCGGCACTTGAATTTCCGGCATGTGAATACCGAGGATGTATTAGTATCGATTTTTTAGGGTCGAAAATCCGGGCGGTCACATAGCCACCATTTTATTCTAACTTTCACAACTTTTGTTCAATTTTTTTACAACTTTCTGCAAATGACCCAGAATTTTACCATTTTGATTGTTGAATATTAATTTACTTTTAAATATTAAAATAATGGTTTTAATAATTAAAATAACCCTCTTTTAATTTATAACAAACGATTGAAACTTCATTTTTGAATTTGGTTTAAAAAATAATTAGTTAAAAGGAAATTAAAAAATGTGACCGGAAAGCTTTTTCAAATGTCCTAACTTTTGATTTTCTAAAAGTTGTTTGAAAGGTTGTAAAGCACTTTAATATACTTGAACACACACTTATATAAATAATGATACTTTATTAAGTGTGTTAAAGGTGTAAATATATGTGTACTTAAAGAAAAGAAAAGATGTGACCATTTTCAAAAGATAAATAAAAGAATAAATATAAGAAGTATTGTCACATTCTCTTTCACATCCTAGTACACATTTTGGTATTCCATGATGGATAAAGGGTTTTACCTCTGGTATTGTGTGTGGAATCAAGGAGAGAGGGGTTTGTGGTGATGTGTTCAAATTTAAATGGAGGGAATTTGTACTAAGGGCATTTAGGTAATTTTGTACTTTCACTTTATATAAAACAAATTCTAAATTTTTTTCTCCATCCTTACTTCATTTTCCACTTTTTAAAATTTTTTATACCTTCTTTCCAAAGCATCAAACACTCACTAGTGGCTTCCAAAATATTTTCAAAGTTTAAAAATTCACTTCTTTCTTACTTTTATTTCTTAAAAACACTTTAAATTACTTCCTTTCTATTTATAAACCCCTCATCCTTATAAAACAAGACCACACGCACCCAAAATCATCATAGCCAAGCCCCATCTCCGTATGGCGGAGCCCATTTGCTTGCTTAGGGTCAAAAAATTCAAATTTTTGCAAAAGGGTTTCAAAGATCCAGGCTCTTTTCAAGTGTTTAAATAGATTTAAATAGGTCTGGTGAGTAAAATTCACACCTTTTTGGTAAAAATTGTACTTTTACTTTGTGTTAGTATTTGTATGTATAATGGCTTAATTATTGGCTAGTTATATGTTTTGGATGTTGTTTATATGAGTTTATGTGTGCTTATATGTGTTTGAATGTGATATATAGTTTAGATTTGAAAATAAAGTCTAAAAGTAGTGATCTTTATGTGTGTTGATTGTGATATGCTTATGTGTGCTAAAGACGTGATGACATTAGACGATGCTAAGAAAAGTTAGCATCTTTGTATGGTTTAGTGATAAAGAATCCTTATGTGAAAAGATATGGTTTTAGTTTTAAAATCAAATCTAAGCTTTACAATTTTTTTAATTTTAAAAAACATACTTTATGTTTATGAAAAGTTAGCGGGATTTCAAAAGTAAAAAGTTTTTAAAGAAAGCAAAGAAACAAATTTTCTAGTTATCGTATCCATAGCAATAGTCGTTATCGCTATGGATGCAGTTTTGCTAAAAGTCCATTTTTTGCAAATAAAGTTTTTATACTTAAAATACTTTGGAAATGTTTTATAAAACTTAATTAATAATGGTTAAGAAGTTAGTTAAATATTAATTAATTATTAAATAATTAAGTATTAACAAGGTTTATTGATTATAATTAAGTGGAGATTAATTACTAATTAATTATCTTTTAAAAGTGAGATTAGTTTTAATTAATCTTAGATTGAGTATATGATTTATTTTAAATTAATTATTAATTAAGTATAGGTGTAACGACCCGTAAATTTCGACAATTAAATTTGTTAATTAATTAAGTTTTTTGTAATTAACACTACTAGAAAAAGGCTTAAAACCGGCGGCATGGGGCGACGGCTTCCGACGGTTTTCGACGGGCCGTCGGCGGCCGTCGGAAGCCGTCGGAAATTTGCGATTATACCTTCAGCCGAGAGCCATCTTCCTCCTCCTCTTCATACGAAAATCCACCCAAAAAATCCCCAAATTCAACCTCCAAACTTCCAATCCCTAATTTCTAGCTTCCGGATCTTCCAAGGCTCCCTAATCAACCTCTGTTACTCTTAATCTCAGGTATAATCTCTTATTTTTGTGAAAAATTCAGTTTTTACCCTAATTCTAGATTTGCATAAATTGATAAATTAGGACGAATTAGTGATTGCAATTGTTTCCAATAGCGTAATAACAGTTTATAGCATCACATGGTATACCGATTTCATCTTTTATCGTGAAATTGTGAAAAATACGTATAATTTGTCGTTGTTCGTGTATATGTAAATTGTTGTGTATGCCTTGACTCGACGATTGTATACGTTATTTGGAATAAGATAAATTGATTGAATGAATTAGGAGTATTATATTGTGCGCGTATTTACTTATGAAACAAAAAAATGCATTACTCTAAATTATATTGTGTGTATTGAAAAATGACAAAAATGTTAAAACAGCCTTAAGTTGATGTAATACGTTGAATAAATATGTTAAATTAATATATATTTTTGTAAATGTGAACATTGAGTAAAACTGTATTTTTTTGTAAAATGCGCGCATGTAACTGACAAATGTCCCTTAGAGAGTTTTTGGCCCCGTCTGACGAGTGTTGTACATGATCGTTGTATAAATAGTCGTTCTTTTTGAAAAACGACCATTTATATTCATCTGGTACAATGTTTGTCGGATTTGTCCCTGTATTGGACAAGTTATGAACACAGTAAGCATTTATATTTTGTATACTACTTCGTCTCAAACGGTTCATAAAATTTTGGCCTAACTTTTCTTTTTTGTTTCCTGCGTACACGCATTTGTGTACAATGCAGGGAACAAAAGGGAAATGCTGCCGAAATTTTGTTGAATCGTTTGAGACGAAGTAATATACGAAATGTAAATGCTTACTGTGTTTGTAATGGGAAGTAGGATCAATGAGGAAGACGTTATATTTGAGTCCGTTATGGATCCAGCAGAGCATGGTCGACGATACGGATTTGGCAATTTAGCGGTAAATAATTTACTTTTTCTTAAAATATGATATTTTCACTTTTTCAAAACAATAAACTTGGATTTTATTTATTTTTCAATTATTGCAGTCCAGTAGTCAGAGTAGGGGACGGCGGGGTAGACATCAGAGCGATCTTGCAGATATAGAAGAATTGCGTACTAGAGTTGCCCAGTTGGAGGAGCAGAACCGCCAACAGGCCATGCACACCGCACAGTTGTTAGAGTACATGCAGCAGCAGCAGGGTGGTGGTCACTTTCCTTCCTCGGCTGGCTCTAGATCTGCAGGAGATTAATTCATTACTTGCTTTCTTGTTCGTTCAGGTATGTTTTGTTTTAACTTAGAATGATTTCATAGACGGCGTAGGTAATTGTTGATTTATGTATAATTATGTTTGACACATTTGGTTCTATGGTAGTATGAGAACGTGTATGAGAATATTGATGAATTTGTGTATTAACAACATGGTAGAACAGTTATTGTTAGGATTATGTTAATGTTGGAATGGTTATTTATATTTTGATGTAATTTTATTTATTTGTGTGTTTATTAAATATTTTATGGTTTGGGTTTGAATATTTGGTTGGACTATTGTATATTGGATTGTGCAGTATTGATATTCCAATGTTTGGAAGAGAAATGTGGTTGGAAGGCTAAATGTGAAGCAAATGTAAAAAAACAACAGATTTCCGACGGCTTCCGACGGGTACCGACAGCTTATTGGTCAAAATTCCCGAGGGTTATCGACGGATAACGACGGCCTGTTTCAGACGATTTCCGACGGATTTCGACACCCGTCGGAATCCATCGGAATTCGTCGGAAACCGTCTGGATCCGTCGGGAATGTATACGGCAGCCTCCGTCGGAAGCCGTCGGAAATACTGCTTCCCGACAACGCCATTTCCGACGGCAATTTCCGACGGCGGCCGACGGGTTCCGACGGCGGCCGACGGGTTCCGACGGCGGCCGACGGGTTCCGACGGCCGACGACGGCTTTTGGCCGTCGGTAAACGTGTTTCCCCTTGTAGTGTAAATTTAGGAGAAATAAAAAAAAACTTATAAATTCAGATTTAAATGAACGCTAAAATAAAATATATAGATGGTAAATTAAAACCTATTTATTTGTAATTTGAATTAAATTCTAATAAATGGAGTAGTGAAAGGTTTATACCTGGATATAAATTGAATATGAGAAATTAGAGGTAGGTATTGAATTGATTATGCCATAAAAACATGGTTAACAGTAATTGGAAGTAAATTAAGGAAATACGTTATTGCAAGTTAATAAGTAATGAGCGTGAATGAACATTTCCAATTTAATATAATGATTCAAAAGTTATGACTTAGTTTTAAAGGGAAAATAGTATAAACAAATGCAATCAGTATATTTATCATATATTGATTTACTTGTAACTGAATGTAAATTAATGAAATTTTGTTAATTGTAAGATTAATTTAGCGCAATCCAAATAAAATTGAAATAACTGTAAGGTCATAATTTGTTGTATCTAGTAAATTTGGAAATTTATTTCCAATAAATGTAATAAAGTATTTGAAACATATATTGTTTTCATAAGATAGTATAAAGGAATGTAAACATTGGATTTAACTAAGGAAACAAACCTTAAAGATTGACTTTATTTAATGAATTTATATAATTAAATAGGGATTGAATTTAATTTTATGTACTAAGGTTGATACAAGTGATAAGTAACTTAATTTATGCAATACCTGTTACTTGGAAACAAATTTGTAAAGTGTAATTGATTGAAATATGTAAAATGGAAATGAATTCAAAGTTACAATTAATTGATGGAATAATAGGGGATAAACTGTAATTTGATAATTCAATGTTAATTATACTAATATAAGGTCAATTTATTGAATAGCAAGATTTTAAATCAGTAACCGAATATATTGAGATTTCAATTTATAATTAATAACTTTTAATGTGAAGTCAATTATAATTAATTGGCTTAATTTGTGCAGATAGGGTAGTTTTGATTTGTCATTAAAGTTTGTAAATTCTATAAGATGCAACCAATGTTAATTTTATTTATTTATAATCTGACGACTGGTTGATTTAAGAAGTAAAAGCCAAGATTTATTTATTTATTTATTTATTTATTTGAAATTTGAAATTCAATAAGTAGATTAATTGCAAATAAGTGGAATTTAATATTAAAATATTACGTTAATGGAAATTAAGAGTAAATTTGAGGATATAATGCAACACTAATTAATTGAAACTAATGTGAGATTTAAATCGATCGAAATTAGGAAATTGTTGTAACTTGGGCCTGTAAACAATAAACTCTTAAATGTAGTTAAAAGTAAATGGTGATGATATGTGTTGCCCGTTTATTAAGTCTATTAATTGAAATGAGAAATCAAATGTTATTAAATATAAACAAAAGTTACATGAATACAATGTTTGGAAAGGTTGGATTAGAATACATTAAGAAATAGAAATTGAATTTGGAATCTATTGCAATAAATCTAAATGTTATGTTTGGTTATAATTTGAACATAAGTGAATGAAATTAATAGGATGAGAATAAATGACAACAGTAATTGTAGGTAATAAAAGCTTATTAATGTAAGGAAACGAACACAACCATTAAACATTTTGAAGTTATAATTGGTTGAAATGTGTAAATTGGGAATGGATTCAAAGTATAAATTGATGCAATAATATGTAATATTTATTCAAATAAAGAGGTGTTTAGGCGTATATTAATGTAATGAAATAATTAGCAGTATATATGGAATAATATTGAAACAAACAAAATTTGTAAATGAATAATGAAATAATAATTAGGGTGAAGTGTAACAAAGAAGTTAATTAAAGCTGAATTTGTATAAATTGAACGAAATTGCAATAAATGAAATGGAAGTAATGTGTTGCATTTGGAAATAAATTATAATAAGTGGATAAGTGTAAGGGTGGTATAATTAAAGGAATTTGTATATAATTTATAGTGATTAAATGGAATTCCAATTTGTTGAAATAAGGAAATTGTACACTTGGTAATAAATTTAATATAAGAAAGACAAACGTAAATATTTAATTTATCAATGAATTAATAGTAGTAAATAGTAACTGAATAAAATGGAATTTAAAAATGTGTACGTGGTCCCTTCATTTCTTTTTTTCGCATGTACGTTTTAAAATAGTTATCTCATTATTTATATCTTGTCCGTTCATCCTATTTTTAGCTTTGCCTATAAATAACCCGTTTTAAACCCTAGCTACTCCTTATTTTCATTTGTCTGTGCATACATCTCCTTCTCAACTCTTCATTCCAATGGCAGACAAAACCTAATTCCCAAATTCCAAAACATAATTTCAATTCTAAAAAAAAAAGGAAAAAAAATTTCGAATCTGCATCGACTTCGGGTCGTGCTTCGGGTTTCAGAGGGAAAATCGCTATAGCAACTTCGGGTCAGGAAGAAAACGACTCGGGTCTTCGGGTCGTTTTGGCAAAAACTCAGAGCTGACACCGGGATTTTGAGGCGCCGGACCGGAGTTGAACCCGAAGTCGACCCAGCACCAGAAATTTCCAATCTTCAAATTTTCATAACTTTTTCATACGAGCTCGGATTCATACGCGGTTTGTTTTGCTAGGATCGTATCGAAATTCCGGACACTTTGATGCTGGTTTGGATGAATTTGGAGACTGTTCTAATTTTGGGTTTAAATTGGATTTAAATTCAATTTAAATCCAAAAGTGAGTGTTTTAACCCACTCACAACTTCTAAAATTTCTTATGTTTGTTAAATTAATATATGATGTGATTTGAAATTTATTTATGACTGTTTGGCATATTTTAATCATCATCTCGGTTAAAAGTGAATTTATTGAATTAAATTGTTATTTAATTTATTATTGCATATAAACTGCCAGTTAAATAGTTATTTAATTTGTTATTGAATATAAACTGCCAGTAACTGCCTGTTATTTATTATCTGTTCTATTTTGATGTTATTGATTTAATTGGATGATGATTGTGATAAATACTTGATGATTGATATTGGATGAATGGATGTTTTATTTTATATCATTATAATCTGCAAGTTCATTATGGATTTATTTTATTTGGGATTGCGGTTTGAAATGAATATATAACCGTAATTTTATTTTAAATTACGGATTGAAATGATAAATATCTGTATCACTTGACCATAGGATAGAAAATTATATACAGACACAGTTGGTATATATATATATATTTGAAATGATTTCAATGGCTTTAGGAAAAATAAAGGTTTATATAAATACTGATTTTGATATTAAATAAATATTATTTTATATATAGTTAAATTCTTAAAATTTAAGCTATGTATAACTTGATGATGTTTTAAGTTGATTTACGAATATTTCAAGTTTGAGCTTTATGTAAATGCTATTGAATTTATTTAATAAATAATTTTAAACTAAATAATAGTAAATTGAATTAAGAAATATATGAGATTATCAGATTTGGTTTGGAAATTTGGAATATTTAAAGATTTGAAATATATATCAAAATTGAAATGTTTTATCGGAATTAAAGTATTATTGTTTCAAAGTGTTGGTTTTGAAACTGTTATAACTATGAAAGTAATATGGTTTGAAAAATGAATTTATTTGAAATAGAATTTATTTAAGAATTATCTTTAAATATATTGATTTGAAACCGATTGAAATTTTGAGATTAAGAATATGACTGCATTATGTGATTTGGGTTTAAGATGGTTTTAAAGAATATTTAAAGTTTTATAAATAAAGGTAAGAATAGTGATTGAAAATTTGGATTTTATTTAAATGATATATTGTTGAATTTAGTTTTGAAGTATATACTATTTTGAAACAAAGGTTATGTTTTGAAATGGAAATGATATTATGGGTTTTAAAGTATATATATATTTTTAAATGACCACGGTGTTATAATAACGATTGGTTGTTAAAGAGACCGGGATCGGATATGGACATACACTCTGTCGATACCGAAAACCACTTTGACAACTGTGTACGCGGTGGAGTTTCCAGAATGAAGTAGGATGGTGGCGACGATCCTAAGGTATATACGTGGACCCAACTCCCGTGAGTTGGCATAAGGTGGCTAAAACAGGAACGATCTCGGACCAGTGAGGTAGCACCTCTTATCGGACACAATTCTTCGATACCATTCTATTACTTTGTGATTTTTGGTGGCCACCCTTCGATTTGGGAGTGTTGTTCGAGGTGGAGCGGTAGTGGATGCTATGCGTTTCCATTGGTCCGTGTGCGTAATTGGTATATCTACCCTGGCATTGCCTTGTGTGCCGTGTCACCTACCATATCGAGCTTTACTACGATTTGTGATTTCTCCCGTAGCTTGTGGAGTATCGAGGGTAGCCCCCATTTTGGGAGTATGCTAATACTGGATAGACTACTGGGACTATTACGTGTTAAGGGCTATATGGGTAACCCCTTGACGCTATTAAAAAGTATGTTTATTTTATATTAGACATTATTATAATAGCGAATTTTACTACATAGTAGATAGTTTAACGGATCCTTAAGAGATGTGAATCCCGAACATTTCTTAAGCTACTGCACTCACGTTAGACACTGGATAGGAGATGTCAAACCCCATAAACATCTCTGACGCCGTTTACACTCATATTTATTTCATTGATTTAACTTACATAAGATCTTTTAGTTCTGACTTGAGTGTTTTGTCTTTTCAATTCGCTCAGGTCAGCCTGAGCATTTCAGAATTTGAAGGCTCTATTTTTGGAGGACGAAGACGAAGATTTTATTACTACTATTTATTATATTCCACTACACCATTGTATTCCACTGCATTAATTATCATTCTCTGATATGGGTAACTATGATATGTATTGTATAAGTATAATCAAATGTTTTGTAAAATAGCTTCATGAACTGTTATTTGATTATTATATTTTATCGTTCAGCTGCAAGATTCTATTTTGTTCCTTTTATTTCTCCACTTTTTCTTATTTACCCCATAACAATCCGCCCTTCTATATGGTTTAAGTCGGCACGTGTGTCTGCTTAAGCGTACAAAAAAAGGCGGGGCATTACAGTTGGTATCAGAGCTTTGGTTTAACGATAAACCATAGCTTTGTGGGGTCTGACTCTTTATTAATAGGGTAGTAATACTGTAATGACCTGGAGATTTCGAACCCGAAATTTCCAGATAGTTAGAAGAAAAAGAAAGAGATAGAAGAAAGAAACAGAAGAAGAAGAAGAAACATCAACATCTCACATTCGCAGCGGATAAAATATAATAATAAATGATAACAGTTTTACAAAACAATATTATATCTGTCGATTTCATTTTAATACATCAGAGTTACATATTTATACAAACACTGGACAGTTAAAATAACTTGTCCTAAATAAATAACAATATATCACAGTAGAATACACTCCATACGTTCCTGCCATCCAGCTCGCCTCCTGAGCTCCAGAACGTCCTTACCTGAAAATCTGTAATACTCGGTCTGACCCGAGCATTACATCAAAGTAACACCCGGGTCAGGCTGGAAACCAGCGTGAGTAAACCCATCTAACAAGAAATTCCAATCTATAGAACTTATTTAAAACCCGGGGTAACTCGTACATTATTAAAAGTAAACAACTTATATAGTCAACACTTATTTTCACAAAATATTATCTAAGTATCCAACTTAGTTTAAATGGTTCATATTATCCCAAACCAGCCTATTGATTTCACATATCAATCTATAAAGAATTATAGAAGAATTCAAATCGAAGTGGTTTCGGATATCGCTGATATCCGATCCCGGTCTCTTCGAATCAAATGTCATTTTTTTAGCCAAGTTATTTTAAGTTTAAACAATTCAATTTATATTCAGAATATCATATTCACATAACAATTCTATCACAGATAGATAACTTACATTATCACAATTCATCCAAAGCATCTCATATCAAAGAGCATCACAATCACTTATCAGATATATCAAATAATCCAAGGCATTCAATATTACTCAATCATCCATAAGTAAGATCAATTCATTATCTGATTATAATTAACTTAAACCAGATTAATTACTTATGAATAAATTTCTAATCCTGGTTAATTAACATTAATTAATTTCAAACCATTTTAATTAATTATCCTTTAATCATTTATTAATTAACCTTTAATAACTTTAATAATAAATTCATTAACCTTTAATTATTAAATGATTAACTTTTATTTAATTAATTGCATTTATTAATTAATCATTTTAATTAATCACTTTAATTAATTAACTTTTAATCATCAATTAATTTTCTTTTAATTACTTAATTACATTATTAACTTTTACTTAATAACTTTTTGTAATTAACTAAATAACTAACATAAATATAGTTATCTCACCTAATTAAATTAACATCATTAGTGACCTAAGTTAAGGGTTAAGTTAAACCTTGAAATTTCTTTATTTATATTTCCATTCCAATAAAACATTAATTTTAAACTTTGATAAAAATCCTTGAACTTTGTTTACATTTTTATTTCATTTTATTAAAAAGGAAACTCGGCCCAAGAAAATTAACCGGCCCAAAGCCCAAATCTCCCTTCTCCTACTATTTTTAACTGCTAATTACTAAAATCCTACTCGAGCCTAACCCGATGTTTTCCCCACGTAAACTCGAGTCCAAACCTTCCTCTCCCCGAGCGCTCTCTCTCTCTCTCTATTTCCAAAACTCTCGATCATCTCCCTGTGCACTGAAGACGTGCACGTGCACACATTTTCCGACTACCCAACCTCACCGCCGATCAACTCCACAAGTCATCGTCGATTCCCCCATTCTATTCCACCAACTAAAACCACAAACGAAGCGGCAGATCAAAAAGTTGACGTTCATCCCAAAATCTGGAAACTACTGATCAACCTACAAATGCTTTGACGCCGATGATCTGACCACCTGGAACCTCGCGACTCCGACCCATGCTCTGTCGATCGTCCACGCACATCTTCCCACCGGTGCGGTTGCCTCCGATCCATCGTCGATGACGAAATCGACTCGTCTTCTTCATCAAACAAAACTGGGTAATAAACCCTAAATCTTCGTCATACTATCACCTCGATCATAAATAAATTCAACTGGTAATTTTCCTGTGTTCTCCAACCTTCCAGCCACCTTCAACATTAATCCCGACCATTAGCATTCTGCCGATCGACGGCATTCGATGAAATTCCCATAATCGATCAACTCGAAATAACTCGACATCCACATACTTAAAAATCATGATTTTCACATCAAAAACCATTATTTTCTAGCACGAATTAGAACATATAGATGAAACTTGGAATTATGATATTTGATTTTTCCAATATAAAATGCTCATTACTGTAATTTTCCAATTTCGAAGCATTTACTAAATATTTTCACATAAGATTATTTTTAAAATTGAAATCACCTTCTAACAAACATTTTCCTTTTTAGGATCATAGCTTGAAACTTATTATATGGGGAGATATGGATTTTCTTCCCCATGTTCTTAAGTCTGTTGGACACACAGAGGAAGACATACATATATACAAAAACATGTATACATATTTATATACATGCAGCATCATTTACATCCATGTAAACATCTATCACAACCTTACTACAAATATCATTCACAAACATCAAGATTAAACTAGTTTTAAGTTTTAAAAAGGTTGGTCTGCTCACAGATTTAAAAGCAGAGACAGAGATTTTTGTTTTGATCTTGATTTAGTTAGAAAATTCGAACAGAGACCAGATTTATTCCTGAACATACATCCATATATATCTATACAGGCATGCATGCATAAACATATATACCTGCAATCATACTTAATAATCATGTAAAACATTTCATATCATTTCATCTAAATTTTCAGGTTAAACAGACTTAATTTTATAAAATAGTTTACTCACCTTATTAAAAACAGAGGCCTGGAATCTGGAAAGAAAATTTGAAGCTTGAAATTGCTGAGATGAAATTTGAATCCTAATTGTTAGTTTGCTTTCGATCTTGAAGCCTTATTCCCAGATGAATCTGAAGTTGTTGATTTAGTTGTTGAAATGATCTTGTTTAAAATCTGAGATGATCTTGTCTTTTCTTTCAGGCTTGAATTTGTTTTAGATTTTTAGGTCATTCAAGAATTTGATTTCTTTCCCTTTAATTCTCAGGTTTTGAAAATGGAAAGAAAAAAAAAATTATTCCAGAGAATGAAGCCTGGCTCTTTTCTTCTAATACATGTTGTCTATATTTTAAATTAAAAGAACATTTTACTTGCCACTTGTTCTATTGTGTTAACACTTGTTCATACATGAATTCATGAGCATACAAATGTCATTAGTGATTAAATTATGTTTAAAACCCTTATTTTTTATAAATTATGCATCATGTTTTAGTATCTTTATCTCTTCATTTTTTTATATTTTTTATATGTATATAACTCAATTAAACAATGTAAACTTATTTATTTATATTTTATGTTCAATATCTTTATACATATATATACAACATATATATATGTTTAGAAAAAGTATGATCCTTTATTAAATCCTATTTTAAACTTAATAAGTATTTATCTTTAGTGTTTATAAATATAGAATTCTAACTTTAAATCTCCTTTGAAAATTTAATATATTGAATTCAAATCAATGCTCTCAATTTACTCAACATATATACACACTTATATCCTTGTATATGAACACACTTTAAATTTTTTTATCATTATTAAGTTTGCACATCACTATTCATATATTAATATATTAATTTACTATAAGATATATCACTTTTAATTCAACTATTATTATAGTTTCAAATCCACTTATATATATCTTCAGATATTTCTAATTATCAAAATGTATTTATCCAAATAAAATCAGATAATTATCCAATTAATAGATGTCCAAAAATCCGGGTTATCACATTCCTCCCCCCTTTAAATCTTTTCGTCCTCGAAAAGGAACGAAGACAGAATTTGTTTAAAATTCTTAATATCAATTAAATTTTTTCTTTGAACACATTTTTAAAACACTTTAAAAATCTTTATAATATTTCTAAATTAGTTTTTATAAAAATACTTTTATAACTTGATGTTTCAACAAATCCATCCTTGTTCCCACAGAAATTCGGTCATACGTTGATCAGACGTAGGACTGAAAATCTATAAGTACTTAGCAGACCCGTTTTCAACACCCAGTGAAAATACTTTGGAAAATAATTTTATTGAAAATATAGAAAACAATTTCGAAAATAGAGGAAATATCTTTGGTGAGAATGCTCTGGAAATCATCACCCCCATCCATGGTCACAGTTACATCACGGGTTACGTTGCCATCGCAGCAAAAGTCCATGTAACTGATAACAGCATGGAACCCACAACAGATCGCAGTTACATTCCAGGGTTACGTTGCCGTCGCAGCAAAAGTCCATGTAACTGTTGGCTCTCAGCGGCACACACGATTTCGCTATCAAAATGAAACTTCTCCCACATAGGTCGCAGTCTACCGATATAAAATCAAACGCAGACTGTTGGCTCTCAGCGGCACAAACGACTTTCGCTATGTTACCATAGTGTCACAGTCTACCGATATAAAATCAAACGTAGACAGTTGGCTCTCAGCGGCACACATGACTTTCGCTATGGTCTGCAGTAGATCGCAGTGACATCGAGTTAAACTGTCGTCACAGCATAACCCAAATGCCTCTGTGGGCACCAGCCCCTCGACTTTCGCTACAAAAATAATCCTCAGGAACTAGTTTATTCCGGACTCCTCACAGGATCAACTTTAGAAACCCCCCTTGGGGCTCAAGGCAGTACCACCCAGTGGCACTCCTGAGAAGTTCATTTCAAGGAAGCGCCTTTTTCCCCAGAGCTATACTCAAAACATTTTATACTATATACTTATAGTATCTTCAAATCATACCCTTTATGATTTATCAAAATCTCCTTTACACAAAATCGATTACCAAAATCGATAATTCCAAACTTGGCTTTCCAAAATCCAAAGTTGATTTTTCCAAAAATCAAAAGCCTTTTCCAAATTCATAGGTTCCCAAAACCTTTTCCAAAATCATTCTCATAAGATCCTTTATATATATAGATATAGATATATATAACTTTGAAAATCTTTGGATCATTTCAACTTTGTATAAACCTCTTTTATACTTCAAATATTTCAAAACCCTTCGATTTCAAAACCATTTTACAGTTTTATCCACAAATTTTCAATATCAATTTCATTCAAACCCGTACGATGTACACATATCATCCGTACGCAATATCAATCTGATCGCTCACTCGATCACACAATTTCTCTTCCGAACTAGTATCGTCCACCCGACTTCCTAGTGCGGACTCAGATCTGGTTTCTTGATCAGAAACCGTCATTCTCCTTGCATAGTCACAACTATGATAGAGAATATCCAGAACCAATCAACATCCATATCCAGGTTCGCCGTCGAAAATCGAGCGAAAAATCCCAACTCGGATCGATAATACTATCTCGAAATTCTGTGTTCGAATCTGGATCAAATCACTATGCGAATAGAATAATATACGTATATCCTACGTATTTATCTTTGTTGGTTATTAGCCAAATCAATTCTCTTTTCTATTCACATTTCCTTTAATTCTATTCTCTTATTCTCAATTGCTTCCATTTACAATTGAGTTAATACTTCAATTATAAACAGTTTGAACTTTGACTTATTTAAATTTAAAAATAGCTTGAAAATAGTTTAAAATAGATAAGTAGTTGGAAAATAGTTATTAGTTTGTAAAATAGCTGTAAAATAGTTAAGTAGGTATAAAATAGTTAGATAATTGCAAAATAGTCTTTTAAAAATAGTGATTAGATATAAATAATCTGAAAAATAGTAATTAGTTTATAAGACAGTTTCAAAATAGTTAAATAGTTCTAAAATAATTGTAAAATAAGTATAGGATAGTTTAGGGTTTAAGAAGAAAGATTGTATAATAAATAGTTTGGAAAATATATTTGTATTAAAACAATTTATTTTGAAAATAATCCAGAGCCAAACTGTTCAATTCTCATCAATTCAATTTAAATTTCCATCTCCATTTAAATTAACTCAATTGCAATTTAAATAACTTCAATTTCCATTGAAATTGATTTAATCCCAATTCAAGTTGAATTAACCTTAATTCCTTCCCAAATTCAAATCAAATTCAATTTGAATTAATTCTATTCAAATCTCAATTTAAAACTATCTCGAATTATATAAATTCGAGTTAAAATTTTTAATTATTGATTTAATTCCTTAAATTTTTAATTTTAACAAATTAAATCTTTAAACCTTTTAATTCTGAATTCAAATTTCAAAATTCCATTTTAAAATTATCTTTTCTTAACTTATTACAAAGTTCAAATAAGAATTCAAAAACAATTTAATCTTCAGATTCTAATTTATTATCCATTTTCAATTTCCAAATCTCAAACCCATTTTGAGATCACTCATAACTGCCATTTAAATTAACCATTTAACTACCCCAGTTAAATTTAAATTTCATCTTGAAATTTCCAATTCAAATTATTTATTCAAACTTATTTAACTTCCTCCAAGTTAAATTTACTTAATCCGGTCAACTTTTCACAATTTGAATTCCCATTCAAATTTTAAACTTCAGATTAATAGTCTTTCCCCTTTTTAAGTTTAAAAACTTACTTTACTTTGGGTTTCACATCACATTCCAATTTAAAATTTCAACACTAAGTGTTTATTTCAAATCATCATTAGTATTATGTATATTCCTCATATATACATTTTCTTTACACACTAAGTTATACTCACTTAAATGTTTACTTCCCTAAACATTTCATTTTGCTAAATCATTAACAACATTCATTTATTAAACACAATTACCATTTATGATAATAACCAAGATTATCATATCTAGAAACCAATTCATTATTACCTTTATTCTTGATAACATTTCTACAAATTCAAGATTTTAATTTTAGTTTGAATTCATTTCAAAATTAACTTTATTCAATTTTAATTTGGTTGTATTACTATTACCACTTAATTTAATTCCAATATTTTAACAACCAATTACCTTAATATTTATTAGAAAGAAATATCATTTTATATATCAAAATATATTCTTATATAAAATGATTTAAAATCTTTATATATAAAAATAACAAGTACGCTCTCATATATATACACTCAACTCGTTCTAGGGTACCATTGACCCTATCCTTAACGAGTAATCTCAACAGAGCCAAGTTTCTCGCTTAATCTCGCTCTGATACCAAATGTAACGACCCGGAGATTTCGAACCCGAAATTTCCAGATAGTTAGAAGAAAAAGAAAGAGATAGAAGAAAGAAACAGAAGAAGAAGAAGAAACATCAACATCTCACATTCGCAGCGGATAAAATATAATAATAAATGATAACAGTTTTACAAAACAATATTATATCTGTCGATTTCATTTTAATACATCAGAGTTACATATTTATACAAACACTGGACAGTTAAAATAACTTGTCCTAAATAAATAACAATATATCACAGTGGAATACACTCCATACGTTCCTGCCATCCAGCTCGCCTCCTGAGCTCCAGAACGTCCTTACCTGAAAATCTATAATACTCGGTCTGACCCGAGCATTACATCAAAGTAACACCCGGGTCAGGCTGGAAACCAGCGTGAGTAAACCCATCTAACAAGAAATTCCAATCTATAGAACTTATTTAAAACCCGGGGTAACTCGTACATTATTACAAGTAAACAACTTATATAGTCAACACTTATTTTCACAAAATATTATCTAAGTATCCAACTTAGTTTAAATGGTTCATATTATCCCAAACCAGCCTATTGATTTCACATATCAATCTATAAAGAATTATAGAAGAATTCAAATCGAAGTGGTTTCGGATATCGCTGATATCCGATCCCGGTCTCTTCGAATCAAATGTCATTTTTTTAGCCAAGTTATTTTAAGTTTAAACAATTCAATTTATATTCAGAATATCATATTCACATAACAATTCTATCACAGATAGATAACTTACATTATCACAATTCATCCAAAGCATCTCATATCAAAGAGCATCACAATCACTTATCAGATATATCAAATAATCCAAGGCATTCAATATTACTCAATCATCCATAAGTAAGATCAATTCATTATCTGATTATAATTAACTTAAACCAGATTAATTACTTATGAATAAATTTCTAATCCTGGTTAATTAACATTAATTAATTTCAAACCATTTTAATTAATTATCCTTTAATCATTTATTAATTAACCTTTAATAATAAATTCATTAACCTTTAATTATTAAATGATTAACTTTTATTTAATTAATTGCATTTATTAATTAATCATTTTAATTAATCACTTTAATTAATTAACTTTTAATCATCAATTAATTTTCTTTTAATTACTTAATTACATTATTAACTTTTACTTAATAACTTTTTGTAATTAACTAAATAACTAACATAAATATAGTTATCTCACCTAATTAAATTAACATCATTAGTGACCTAAGTTAAGGGTTAAGTTAAACCTTGAAATTTCTTTATTTATATTTCCATTCCAATAAAACATTAATTTTAAACTTTGATAAAAATCCTTGAACTTTGTTTACATTTTTATTTCATTTTATTAAAAAGGAAACTCGGCCCAAGAAAATTAACCGGCCCAAAGCCCAAATCTCCCTTCTCCTACTATTTTTAACTGCTAATTACTAAAATCCTACTCGAGCCTAACCCGATGTTTTCCCCACGTAAACTCGAGTCCAAACCTTCCTCTCCCCGAGCGCTCTCTCTCTCTCTCTATTTCCAAAACTCTCGATCATCTCCCTGTGCACTGAAGACGTGCACGTGCACACATTTTCCGACTACCCAACCTCACCGCCGATCAACTCCACAAGTCATCGCCGATTCCCCCATTCTATTCCACCAACTAAAACCACAAACGAAGCGGCAGATCTAAAAGTTGACGTTCATCCCAAAATCTGGAAACTACTGATCAACCTACAAATGCTTCGACGCCGATGATCTGACCACCTGGAACCTCGCGACTCCGACCCATGCTCTGTCGATCGTCCACGCACATCTTCCCACCGGTGCGGTTGCCTCCGATCCATCGTCGATGACGAAATCGACTCGTCTTCTTCATCAAACAAAACTGGGTAATAAACCCTAAATCTTCGTCATACTATCACCTCGATCATAAATAAATTCAACTGGTAATTTTCCTGTGTTCTCCAACCTTCCAGCCACCTTCAACATTAATCCCGACCATTAGCATTCTGCCGATCGACGGCATTCGATGAAATTCCCATAATCGATCAACTCGAAATAACTCGACATCCACATACTTAAAAATCATGATTTTCACATCAAAAACCATTATTTTCTAGCACGAATTAGAACATATAGATGAAACTTGGAATTATGATATTTGATTTTTCCAATATAAAATGCTCATTACTGTAATTTTCCAATTTCGAAGCATTTACTAAATATTTTCACATAAGATTATTTTTAAAATTGAAATCACCTTCTAACAAACATTTTCCTTTTTAGGATCATAGCTTGAAACTTATTATATGGGGAGATATGGATTTTCTTCCCCATGTTCTTAAGTCTGTTGGACACACAGAGGAAGACATACATATATACAAAAACATGTATACATATTTATATACATGCAGCATCATTTACATCCATGTAAACATCTATCACAACCTTACTACAAATATCATTCACAAACATCAAGATTAAACTAGTTTTAAGTTTTAAAAAGGTTGGTCTGCTCACAGATTTAAAAGCAGAGACAGAGATTTTTGTTTTGATCTTGATTTAGTTAGAAAATTCGAACAGAGACCAGATTTATTCCTGAACATACATCCATATATATCTATACAGGCATGCATGCATAAACATATATACCTGCAATCATACTTAATAATCATGTAAAACATTTCATATCATTTCATCTAAATTTTCAGGTTAAACAGACTTAATTTTATAAAATAGTTTACTCACCTTATTAAAAACAGAGGCCTGGAATCTGGAAAGAAAATTTGAAGCTTGAAATTGCTGAGATGAAATTTGAATCCTAATTGTTAGTTTGCTTTCGATCTTGAAGCCTTATTCCCAGATGAATCTGAAGTTGTTGATTTAGTTGTTGAAATGATCTTGTTTAAAATCTGAGATGATCTTGTCTTTTCTTTCAGGCTTGAATTTGTTTTAGATTTTTAGGTCATTCAAGAATTTGATTTCTTTCCCTTTAATTCTCAGGTTTTGAAAATGGAAAGAAAAAAAAAAATTATTCCAGAGAATGAAGCCTGGCTCTTTTCTTCTAATACATGTTGTCTATATTTTAAATTAAAAGAACATTTTACTTGCCACTTGTTCTATTGTGTTAACACTTGTTCATACATGAATTCATGAGCATACAAATGTCATTAGTGATTAAATTATGTTTAAAACCCTTATTTTTTATAAATTATGCATCATGTTTTAGTATCTTTATCTCTTCATTTTTTTATTTTTTTTATATGTATATAACTCAATTAAACAATGTAAACTTATTTATTTATATTTTATGTTCAATATCTTTATACATATATATACAACATATATATATGTTTAGAAAAAGTATGATCCTTTATTAAATCCTATTTTAAACTTAATAAGTATTTATCTTTAGTGTTTATAAATATAGAATTCTAACTTTAAATCTCCTTTGAAAATTTAATATATTGAATTCAAATCAATGCTCTCAATTTACTCAACATATATACACACTTATATCCTTGTATATGAACACACTTTAAATTTTTTTATCATTATTAAGTTTGCACATCACTATTCATATATTAATATATTAATTTACTATAAGATATATCACTTTTAATTCAACTATTATTATAGTTTCAAATCCACTTATATATATCTTCAGATATTTCTAATTATCAAAATGTATTTATCCAAATAAAATCAGATAATTATCCAATTAATAGATGTCCAAAAATCCGGGTTATCACAAATACCCTATGATGAGTCGCTGAGTGTATATATATGAGAGAACGTATTTGTTAGTGTTATAAAAAGGTTTTATATTGTGTTAATTTGTTCCGTTTTGTATTTAAAAATTCTGATTGGTGCATAGGACGCTATGACATCAATAGGGATTTCTAAACACTTAATAAGACAGACCGACACAATATTTGTTTTAAAATATAGGTGAATGAAATAATTTGCCTATTATATTTTCTATATATAAAATAAAATTTTATAAATGATATATATATTTGGTTGCTATATATTGGTTGTTAGGTAATGAAATTTATAAATAATAGTTGAAATAAGATTGAAAATAAAATAAATCAAATTGGAAATTTTAGAACTTAAGTTCCAGGAATTTTGGAAAATTTTCTTTTGAATGATTTTGGAATATAATAATAATATTATTTAGAAGTATTTTCTGATATAAATATTTCAACATAATTTGAAAGAATTGTTTTAAAGAAAATTTTGGAAAGAGATTAGTTCTGTACTCCCCTCTTTGTCGCTGGAAAATAATTTCAGTGATGGGTGCACGCATCATCGACGTTCATT
The DNA here is from genome assembly GCA_030737815.1 of Allium fistulosum. NCBI lineage: Eukaryota > Viridiplantae > Streptophyta > Magnoliopsida > Asparagales > Amaryllidaceae > Allium > Allium fistulosum. The sequence continues at coordinate 1,180,818,520 of CM060904.1, read as the reverse complement.
TTCGAGTTTCGAAGTGGGAAGACCACTGTAGTAGTTTTACTACAGATTTATTTTGATAAACAAATATAAATTTTAAAATGATTTGAAACAGAACCCGGTATTTAATTCTTGAGTTTCCATTAATTAATAGTTCAATTATTTTAGTAAAATGGAACATAACTAATTAATAATTGGAACCTTTAATAAAATAAGAGAGTTAATGCTGAGTTTTAAATGGAATTAAAAGAAATTAGGAATTTAACCTGTCAACCAAGGGATATTATGATTGAACATTAAGTTAATTTAAAAGAGATAAAATAAACTTGTGTAACTTTCAATTTCATTCCTAAAGGCATAAATATAACTTACCAATTATAAAAGTTGAGATGTTAATAAGGAAGTGTAATGGAAAATTATACAAGTAAACCTAAAAGTAATGAAAGTATTCAATGCATTCTTTAATAGATAAGGATTTATTTGTTAGAGTTGTTATGAACTTAAGTATAATTGAAAATGTTATTAATTAAATATAATAGAAATGTAAGTATTATAGGAAAATGATTATAAACTTAAGTAAATAAGTTGATATGCTAAGAAATTTGAAGTGAATATAAATATCATAATTACATAGATGTAAATAAATGAAATTAAGTAATAATGAATGAATGAATAAATATAATGCAATAAAAAGAAGAAACTGGCATGACATTAATAAATGAAAACGAATATTTGTAAGTAATAAATGAAAATAAATGAAATAAATGCTGAATCAATGAATAAAAGTAAATGTTTGTAAGAAGTAAATGTAAATTAAAAATACAAATCATTATATAAATGAAAAAGGAATAAAACAATAAATGTTATGAGATGAAATTTATAATAAATAAACTTAATTTATTGTTTGAAATATTTATCTGTCTTAGTTTATGAGTTGTTTGGGTAAAAGATACTTTAATTGCTTAGATGTATGAATAATCTATGGAATTTATCTAAGACTGTTGAATAAATGGAATACTTCATAGTTATTTGTCATTTATGTGATATAAAATGTCTTAACCCAAACAAACCAATTGTTTGTCTTGCTTGAGTGGTTGATTTCTATATGATTTGTATGTTGTTGCAAATGATGGTTGTTTATATTGATTAGTTGGTTAGTGGTTGAAACAACTTTAAATATTTCATTTTATATAATTATTAACTCTTTTTGGATTATATAAGTGAAATACAGGTTATGGAAGCAATTGCTACTACTTTTGATTTCATAATTAAGCATTGTTTGCCCGACAAGTAGGTACGTTCTCGGATTACGGTTTTATAGCGTTATTATATTATTTTTCCCGTGTTGGGATATATTATTTTGGAAAATATATGTTATATATTGTTATATTTGATATTATATTTTCCCCCGAGCCTCCCCGTACAAAGGAGACTCTGCCAAAATTTTCCGTAAATTTTGGACTTAGAAAATTTTGAAAATGTTATCCAAACTTTATAAATTTAAGTATAAAGGGATTTATGGTTATAAATGGGTATATTTTATTTAAATTATTAAATTTTGTAAATTTATATGGGTATAAATCTAATATTTTAAGTAAGATATATTGATTTCTTAACACTTCTTTTCCCTTCTTTTCCTTTTCGGGAACGAAAAGTTTTGAGTGGGGGAGAGTGTAATGACCCGTAAATTTCGACAATTAAATTTGTTAATTAATTAAGTTTTTTGTAATTAAATTTAGGAGAAATAAAAAAAACTTAAAAATTCAGATTTAAATGAACGCTAAAATAAAATATATAGATGGTAAATTAAAACCTATTTATTTGTAATTTGAATTAAATTCTAATAAATGGAGTAGTGAAAGGTTTATACCTGGATATAAATTGAATATGAGAAATTAGAGGTAGGTATTGAATTGATTATGCCATAAAAACATGGTTAACAGTAATTGGAAGTAAATTAAGGAAATACGTTATTGCAAGTTAATAAGTAATGAGCGTGAATGAACATTTCCAATTTAATATAATGATTCAAAAGTTATGACTTAGTTTTAAAGGGAAAATAGTATAAACAAATTCAATCAGTATATTTATCATATATTGATTTACTTGTAACTGAATGTAAATTAATGAAATTTTGTTAATTGTAAGATTAATTTAGCGCAATCCAAATAAAATTGAAATAACCGTAAGGTCATAATTTGTTGTATCTAGTAAATTTGGAAATTTATTTCCAATAAATGTAATAAAGTATTTGAAACATATATTGTTTTCATAAGATAGTATAAAGGAATGTAAACATTGGATTTAACTAAGGAAACAAACCGTAAAGATTGACTTTATTTAATGAATTTATATAACTGAATAGGGATTGAATGTAATTTTATGTACTAAGGTTGATACAAGTGATAAGTAACTTAATTTATGCAATACATGTTACTTGGAAACAAATTTGTAAAGTGTAATTGATTGAAATATGTAAAATGGAAATGAATTCAAAGTTACAATTAATTGATGGAATAATAGGGGATAAACTGTAATTTGATAATTCAATGTTAATTATACCAATATAAGGTCAATTTATTGAATAGCAAGATTTTAAATCAGTAACCGAATATATTGAGATTTCAATTTATAATTAATAACTTTTAATGTGAAGTCAATTATAATTAATTGGCTTAATTTGTGCAGATAGGGTAGTTTTGATTTGTCATTAAAGTTTGTAAATTCTATAAGATGCAACCAATGTTAATTTTATTTATTTATAATCTGACGACTGGTTGATTTAAGAAGTAAAAGCCAAGATTTATTTATTTATTTATTTGAAATTTGAAATTCAATAAGTAGATTAATTGCAAATAAGTGGAATTTAATATTAAAATATTACGTTAATGGAAATTAAGAGTAAATTTGAGGATATAATGCAACACTAATTAATTGAAACTAATATGAGATTTAAATTGATCGAAATTAGGAAATTGTTGTAACTTGGGCCTGAAAACAATAAACTCTTAAATGTAGTTAAAAGTAAACGGTGACGATATGTGTTGCCCATTTATTAAGTCTATTAATTGAAATGAGAAATCAAATTTTATTAAATATAAACAAAAGTTACATGAATACAATGTTTGGAAGGGTTGGATTAGAATACATTAAGAAATAGAAATTGAATTTGGAATCTATTGCAATAAATCTAAATGTTATGTTTGGTTATAATTTGAACATAAGTGAATGAAATTAATAGGATGAGAATAAATGACAACAGTAATTGTAGGTAATAAAAGCTTATTAATGTAAGGAAACGAACACAACCATTAAACATTTTGAAGTTATAATTGGTTGAAATGTGTAAATTGGGAATGGATTCAAAGTATAAATTGATCCAATAATATGTAATATTTATTCAAATAAAGAGGTGATTAGGCGTATATTAATGTAATGAAATAATTAGCAGTATATATGGAATAATATTGAAACAAACAAAATTTGTAAATGAATAATGAAATAATAATTAGGGTGAAGTGTAACAAAGAAGTTAATTAAAGCTGAATTTGTATAAATTGAACGAAATTGCAATAAATGAAATGGAAGTAATTTGTTGCATTTGGAAATAAATTTTAATAAGTAGATAAGTGTAAGGGTGGTATAATTAAAGGAATTTGTATATAATTTATAGTGATTAAATGGAATTCCAATTTGTTGAAATAAGGAAATTGTACACTTGGTAATAAATTTAATATAAGAAAGACAAACGTAAATATTTAATTTATCAATGAATTAATAGTAGTAAATAGTAACTGAATAAAATGGAATTTAAAAATGTGTACGTGGTCCCTTCATTTCTTTTTTTCGCATGTACGTTTTAAAATAGTTATCTCATTATTTATATCTTGTCCGTTCATCCTATTTTTAGCTTTGCCTATAAATAACCCGTTTTAAACCCTAGCTACTCCTTATTTTCATTTGTCTGTGCATACATCTCCTTCTCAACTCTTCATTCCAATGGCAGACAAAACCTAATTCCCAAATTCCAAAACATAATTTCAATTCTAAAAAAAAAGGAAAAAAAATTTCGAATCTGCATCGACTTCGGGTCGTGCTTCGGGTTTCAGAGGGAAAATCGCTATAGCAACTTCGGGTCAGGAAGAAAACGACTCGGGTCTTCGGGTCGTTTTGGCAAAAACTCAGAGCTGACACCGGGATTTTGAGGCGCCGGACCGGAGTTGAACCCGAAGTCGACCCAGCACCAGAAATTTCCAATCTTCAAATTTTCATAACTTTTTCATACGAGCTCGGATTCATGCGCGGTTTATTTTGCTAGGATCGTATCGAAATTCCGGACACATTGACGCTGGTTTGGATGAATTTGGAGACTGTTCAAATTTTGGGTTTAAATTGGATTTAAATTCAATTTAAATCCAAAGGTGAGTGTTTTAACCCACTCACAACTTCTAAAATTTCTTATGTTTGTTAAATTAATATATGATGTGATTTGAAATTTATTTATGACTGTTTGGCATATTTTAATCATCATCTCGGTTAAAAGTGAATTTATTGAATTAAATTGTTATTTATTTTATTATTGCATATAAACTGCCAGTTAAATAGTTATTTAATTTGTTATTGAATATAAACTGCCAGTAAATGCCTGTTATTTATTATCTGTTCTATTTTGATGTTATTGATTTAATTGGATGATGATTGTGATAAATACTTGATGATTGATATTGGATGAATGGATGTTTTATTTTATATCATTATAATCTGCAAGTTCATTATGGATTTATTTTATTCGGGATTGCGGTTTGAAACGATATATAACCATAATTTTATTTTAAATTACGGATTGAAATGATAAATATCTGTATCACTTGACCATAGGATAGAAAATTATATACAGACACAGTTGGTATATATATATATATTTGAAATGATTTCAATGGCTTTTGGAAAAATAAGGGTTTATATAAATACTGATTTTGATATTAAATAAATATTATTTTATATATAGTTAAATTCTTAAAATTTAAGCTATGTATAACTTGATGATGTTTTAAGTTGATTTACGAATATTTCAAGTTTGAGCTTTATGTAAATGCTATTAAATTTATTTAATAAATAATTTTAAACTAAATAATAGTAAATTGAATTAAGAAATATATGAGATTATCAGATTTGGTTTGGAAATTTGGATTATTTAAAGATTTGAAATATACATCAAAATTGAAATGTTTTATCGGAATTAAAGTATTATTATTTCAAAGTGTTGGTTTTGAAACTGTTATAACTATGAAAGTAATATGGTTTGAAAAATGAATTTATTTGAAATAGAATTTATTTAAGAATTATCTTTAAATATATTGATTTGAAACCGATTGAAATTTTGAGATTAAGAATATGATTGCATTATGTGATTTGGGTTTAAGATGGTTTTAAAGAATATTTCAAGTTTTATAAATAAAGGTAAGAATAGTGATTGAAAATTTGGATTTTATTTAAATGATATATTATTGAATTTAGTTTTGAAGTATATACTATTTTGAAACAAAGGTTATGTTTTGAAATGGAAATGATATTATGGGTTTTAAAGTATATATATATTTTTAAATGACCATGGTGTTATAATAACGATTGGTTGTTAAAGAGACCGGGATCGGATATGGACATACTCTCTGTCGATATCGAAAACCACTTTGACAACTGTGTACGCGGTGGAGTTTCCAGAATGAAGTAGGATGGTGGCGACGATCCTAAGGTATATACGTGGACCCAACTCCCGTGAGTTGGCATAAGGTGGCTAAAATAGGAGCGATCTCGGACCAGTGAGGTAGCACCTCTTATCAGACGCACTTCTTCGATACCATTCTATTTCTTTGTGATTTTTGGTGGCCACCCTTCGATTTGGGAGTGTTGTTCGAGGTGGAGCGGTAGTGGCTGCTATGCGTTTCCATCAGTCCGTGTGCGTAATTGGTATATCTACCCTGGCATTTCCTTGTGTGCCGTGTCACCTACCATATCGAGCTTTACTACGATTTGTGATTTCTCTCGTAGCCTGTGAAGTATCGAGGGTAGCCCCCATTTTGGGAGTATGCTAATACTGGATAGACTACTGGGACTATTACGTGTCAAGGGCTATATGGGTAACCCATTGATGCTATTAAAAAGTATGTTTATTTTATATTAGACATTATTATAATAGCGAATATTACTACATAGTAGATAGTTTAACGGATCCTTAAGAGATGTGAATCCCGAACATTTCTTAAGTTACTACACTCACGTTAGACACTGGATAGGAGATGTCAAACCCCGTAAACATCTCTGACGTCGTTTACACTCATATTTATTTCATTGATTTAACTTACATAAGACCTTTTAGTTCTGACTCGAGTGTTTTGTCTTTTCAATTCGCTCGGGTCAGCCTGAGCATTTCAGGATTTGAAGGCTCTATTTCTAGAGGACGAAGACGAAGACTTTATTACTACTATTTATTATATTCCACTACACCATTGTATTCCGCTGCATTAATTATCATTCTCTGGTATGGGTAACTCTGATATGTATTGTGTAAGTATAATCAAATGTTTTGTAAAATAGCTTCATGAACTGTTATTTGATTATTATATTTTATCGTTCCGTTGCAAGATTCTATTTTGTTTCTTTTATTTCTCCACTTTTTCTTATTTACCCCATAACAATCTGCCCTTCTGTATGGTTTAAGTCGGCACGTGTGTCTGCTTAAGCGTACAAAAAAAGGCGGGGCATTACAATAGGGTTAATTATTAATTAATTATTAAGTAAGTGTTTAATTATTCTAATTATAAATTAATTAAGTGTTTAATTTATAAACAAATTATTTATTAAAGGTTAATTTTTTCTTAATTAAAAATTAAGATAAACTAAGACTTAATTAAGATTTAATTATGTTTTTAAAAAGGATATAACTTGTAATTAATTATCTAAAAGTGGTTTAAGTTCTTAATTACTTTGTTTTCCAAGGATCAATTTGTTAAAGGCAACTTTCTTTTACAAAGAATAGTTTTGAGCACAAGAAATTTGATTGTCGATACCATTAAGTAACTATACAAATGTGAATAGGTTATACTAAACTTAGACATCTCTTAGAGGAATAAATCTCTGTTCTGCTATATTAAACTCAGTAGATTGTTTGGACATCTATTTAGTAGGAAAAATCACCATCCCGCTATAATGTATCTGGACATGTATCTACCAGTTCGGTTGTATTGACATGTTATTCCCTGATTTCGTTATGGATTTTATTTACATTTATGTTGGCTTATGTAAATTATTGTTATGTGATTTGGGAGTCAAAATTTAATTAAAATGGTAACTTGATTTAGTACCATTGTGGTCACTAAGCCTCCTTTCAAATTTGTAAAATTATGGTTTTTAAATTGACGTTAATTCTATATCAATTTGAGGTTAATTATTTCAAATGATTTTGTAAGATGCCCAATTATTTAAATAAAGGTATTTACAAATGACATTTTGTAAATAATATTTTATAATGGATTTATCTAAAGGTGATTTACAAATGATATTTTAAAAAATGGGAATTATAAATGGAGATTTATTAAAGAGTTTTATAAATGATTTTGGAGATTTATTAAAGAGTTTTATATATGATTTTGGAGATTTATTAAGGAGTTTTATAAATGAATTTTGGATATTCATAAAATAGTTTTATAAATAAATTTAGAATTTAAGAAAAATAAGATTTCATAAATGGAAATGATTTATAATAAGGATTTATTGAAGAAACTTATACAAAGAATTTGAGATTTGGAATTTTCTTAACTGACCCTGTTAATTATTATGGTGTGGAGCATTCATTCCATGCTTAACATCGAAGGAATAAGGTTTGGGGTTATTATTATCTCTAATTTAAATAACATTTTTTGATCCTTTTAATATGATTTTGAAATACAAAATCTTTCACAAAATTTTATGAATCCACTTATTCCTGTGTGATATATATATATGACCATTTTGATCAATATTGTGAAAAGAGATTTAATTAAATGAAAACTTATTTTGAGGCTTAATGGTTGCTATGGGAAAATTAAACCTCTGGATTTATTGTTTGATTGTGTATTTGATAGTTAAATAACCTACTATCAAATCTTGTTCTATTTTAACTCAGGAAATATGTTGTGTATATTTGAGTTGCACGATGAGGACTCGAATACTTATTCCATACTTCCAAAGAACTAAAATTGAGTTACCCAGAAATTACCGCTTAATTGAGAGACACCAGTTTCAGATAAGTATGATTTATCCGAACCATTCCAAACTAATAATGTTCTTGACGGTTCGTTATGAAGTAATTTATGGAGCTATACTATTCTTCCCGAGGGTGATTCCAAAATGGAAGATAGTAAATGTTGAACATTTGTTTGATCCCGTAATGACTTTTGTCGATGAATGATGGCATTGCATTTCTGCTTGGAGGGCAGTATTAGCATTCCAAGGTCATATTCTTGAGGAAAAAGGTAATCGTAGCCTCTTAAGTCTCACATCCCGGTAATGGCTAAAAAAAGTATGCCACAAAGCTATATGGATCGCTCTCGTTAGGGTATGATCATCGCCTTATCTAGATTCGATATCTATATGTATGCTTTGGGGCCCATTTATGGTTGTTGACTGTGATCATATCTGGTACTATCCAGTCAGAGGTAGGCCAGTCATGCTAGCAAAAGGTCTCGGCGGGGCCCTCGGGTACATTTTATCTAGAGGTGTATCTTTCGAAAGGTAGTACCTTACCTTGCCATTTGATGGAAATCCATTCTCCACTAAGTGCCTATGGTTTTTGATTGTATACATGTTGTTGCTGTCATGTACACGCATCACTGCTACTTCGTTATTAAATACTTTAAACCCTAGACATTATGATAATATCAAAGGATTTTATATAAAAATATTTTGGTTATCGTAAGTAAAAACACGTCCATGTTTATGTGTGCCTTAGTCTTACAAGATACTTTTGATTTTAAAGGATTTTATAAGTTATAATAAAATTCCTTGTGATTTGAGTTCCTCATGCTGGTTTTACCAGACTGACCCGGGCATTGTTTTCTTATAATGCTTGGGTCAGACCAAGTATGTTTAAGGTTAAATTCAGATGCTTCGGAGTTTAGGACACGAGCTGGATGTCCAAGATGTATCTCTCTTATATTTATTTATGTTCCACTATATGGTTTTGTTGTTTTTATTTGAAATTGTAAAGACGGGTGTTATAACTGTCCAAGTAGATGATAGACTAGTACTATGATGTCGTGTATAAATAAATTTCTTCTTGTAAAATTTTATGTATATTATATATTATTTGTTGCGATGTTATATTCTGTGTTGTTTAGTTTCTTCTGTCTTTTTTCTTCTTCTTTCCCCTAACCATCTATCTTTACAACACTTGGTTGTTCGGCACGTAAATACCGTGTTTGTATTAGTGTCAACTTTCGAGGGTCAAAAAGGTAAGTCATTATAACATGGTATCAGAGCTGAAGGTTAAGCAAGAACCTTGTCTTTGGTAGGGTAATATCATTAGAGATATAGTAAGTACACCCTAAACTGAGTTTGATTGTATTATATAAGAGCGCGTATTTGTTAGTGATATAAAAATGTTTTATATTGTGTTAATTGATCTGTTAAGTGGTTTATGAATTCTGGTTGATACGTTTGGACAACGGTATCGATATGGATTCCTAAATACTTGAACAAGACCAACCAATACAGTATTGTTTTAAAATTGGTAAATGAAATAATTTTACCTAGGAATATATTTTATATATACAAAATGATTTTTAAAAATAATATAGTATTCTTGAGATGTTGAATAGAAAACAATAATATTCTATTATTATCATTAAGGATTTGGTTTAGTTATGCTCGTCTAGTTTGAGTATTGACTGTTGTTGAATGTTATAGGTGTTAATTGATATGTTATTGAATTATATATTTTTTATGCTTGTTGAATAAGAAATAATAATATACCTTTTTTAAACATGGGTTCGGTAACTAGAAAATGGGAAACGTTAAATCAAACACCTTGTGAATTAAGTTTCATAATTTAATTATAAGGCATTCGGTGTTATTGCTGGCTTAAAACTTGATTTAATAAAGGATGTTTCTTAAAAGGAAAGTTAGAATATTAGAAACGATTTTATAAAAGAAATGGTTTTATAAAATGGATTTATAAGAATGGGCCTTTAGAATAAAAAGATTTAAGTAGGAAATTTAAGTGCTTAAATCCCAGCGCTTTGGAAAATGGTTTTCATGGTTTTGAAAAGTAATAATAGTACTATTCGAAAGTATTTTTTAAGAAAAGAGAAAATTTTAGGTATGGAAATTTTGATTAAAAAGTATTTTCTTTGGATTTATTCGGGTAACGAGTCTCAATTTGTTTAATGACGATCTGAATAATCTTCGAAGTGATGATAGAATGTTTGCTTAGGTGAACGTGTAGTGCACTTAGTGAATTATTCTCTTTATCATTGTACGATCGAAACAAGTTCAAATTCGAACGAACCCAAAGCAAGTTGGTAATAAATATTTTATTCAAAATATGTAAAGCATTATTTAAAAGGGAGAATTATTAAATAGAAAAAGTATTTTTAAGTTAACTAGTTCGAGTGGCCCGAAAATAACTTAAAATGGGAAAGAGATGTGTTCGAATGATAAACACTTCTCTTAAATATTAGCCTTTTTGGTAAGGGAATGTATAATATTGTTTGGTAGTACCCTGTTCCTTAGTATCATTTTAGGGTTACTCGATCTATTTGTATATTTTTTGCAAATAAAATATACAGTATTATTTCAAAAGATTTTTTGAAATAAAACCAAGGTATTTGGCTCCTAAGTTTTTAGGATGTAAAGGTATCTTGATTTAAAATGGTTAATAAATGAAGTTTTTAAGTTGAATTAATTTTGTAAGATGGTTTAATAAACTTAGTTTTAATAAACATTATCTTTTGGGTTTTAACACTTAGGAGGTTAAATAGTATTTAATGTTATTGGACTAGCTAATAAACATTTTACCTTAAAGGTTTCCAAGACAAAGTAGACTCTAGGACTGAGTTTGGATACCAGCATCCTACTCTTCTTAGCTACTTAGCAGACCGAATGGCTAAAGTGGTTGAATTTGTCGACTCGGTTTTAAAGACCCAAAATTATTTTGGGCCCACGTCCGTGTAGTTAAAAGTAAATAGAATTAAAAATTAGATTTTATATAAAAAATGGTTGAACCTAAGTTGAAATTGTTATGAAATGATTTCATAAATATTTGTGGGAGGGTAAGAAGGTAAATGAGTAAATGAGAATGTAACGACCCGTAAATTTCAACTGTTTTAATAACGTAATTAGTTGAAATTTTGTGAAATTTTAAACGATAAAATTTTGAAATAAAAAATTTAATATTTGGAATACGTCTAGTTAAACATAGTGACTGGTAAATTTTCGTCCGAAAATATGGAAGTTTATTTCGCGCGTAAATTCACTTCAATTTAATCAGTTAAAAAGCAATGAAAATAAAATGTTTCCAAAACCAAAATATTTTTACATAGAAAAAATTCTAAACCATCTTCTGAGCAAGATGTCAGTTTGTCGTTTTCCAAATTCGAACATCTTTGACTCCGTCGATCTTATTTTTCAGTGTTTTTCTTGCATTTTCCGTAGTAGAAAATTCGAATTTTTATAATTAAATCGTACCACTGATTTCTATATACCGTTTTGATCGTCTCATCGTGCTGATCTCTATGGTATATTCGATTGTCAAATTCGGAGTTCCGTTGTACGTTGCACTTTGCGTAACGCCTACCGTATCGGTAGCCGGTTACAAATCTGCTCTGAGACTTTTATTATCTTGCGTGTAATCCAATAGCCATTCCCTTTAATTATTCCAGCCGTTTGCATTTATATTTACTAAATTCTCGTGCTTGACTTTTTGGTTTCCACTGGTTCAATATTTTAATCAGTTCAAAAATTTAATAATATCAACTAGTGTTTGTAGCCTATTCTCCCACGTTTCAATTGCCTATGAACATGCCATCCCTTCCCATTCATCTTCCCTCTTCGACATAACAACCCTTCTTTTTTCTCCAACCTTCTTTCGTTCTCTTTTCCCCCTCTATTCTAGCATCTCCGCGTTCGGCCTCCCCTGTCAACAGCACCTCCACCATCGGTCCATAACCAAGAGCAGCCTCTCCCTGTATTCACTCACGTAGCCTGCTGCTCCTCTCCCTTTCCCCTGGCCACGAACAGCCATGTACGCCGACCATCTCCCACGCATGCAACACCTCGTGCTCCACCCCATCCCGCTCTTCCCCGATGCAGTAAAACCCAAGGCCGAGCCTTGACTTGCCTTGCTTCTTCCATCCCGAACTCCACCGTGCACTGCCTCCACCCTATTCGTCTTCTCCCCTCCTTTTATTTTCTCCTTCACCTCTTAATAGAAAGAAATCAAAGCACGCATCACAGCCTTGTCCACTTTTCTCCCGTAGTCAAGAGCACTAAAGTTCCTCACCCGTGTCACTATTCTGCTCAGCCGCAAGCAATCCTTCCTCTTCCTTGCAGTTCGGCCAGAAGCAAGCGACCCAGTGCTCCTCTACTTGCCGAGCAAGCAAACCTCCTAGGCCAACGACTGGTAACTCATTCACCTTGTTAAGCCTTCACTGCTATTAACCTTTAGTTATATATATATATATATATATTCATTGTTATGTGTGTGAGTTGTGTTGTCTATATGTTGTATATAAGCTATATATACGTTATATATTTCTCTAGGTCCATCTATGTTTTAAAATATTGTTTTAAAGTGTAGGTATATATGTATTAAAGTAAGAAGGATTACATGTATGGTGTGATGTTGATATTTTGCAGTGACAATATATACTATATATAAGTATCTGGCAATTCATAAGTTTATATATATATATGTGTTAGGCAAGCTGTACTTATGTTATTCTAATGTGTAAATATAGGCTCCGGTATAAGGTTCTGTACATCATAGGACCAAACTCCAGTGAACCAAGCCGATAAATCAATCAACTAGCGATGAAACACACACAAAATTTATGGCAGTTTATTTTTACATAGCTGAGTATACATGAATGAAGGTATAAAAGAGAAGCAGTCTTACTTTTGTGGTTAATGAGCCTTTTAGATTGTAGCAGTGTGTTGATTTTTCTGAAAATAGGGGCACCCTAAGCTGTAGAGGTACTGATTAGAGTATTTGTTTGTAAAGCATATGGCTTGAAATGATAATTATAAAGGGGCGTTAGTGTGATGATATCTGCTTAATTTGCAATTAGATTTTTGGACAGTTTGAATATGTGTGCTAATTTTAGTTTACTGAATTGGAAAAAAAAAGTATATATATATATTATTTTTGTTGGGTCATGCATTCGTTAATATACCTATAGTATATACATAGTGTTATGGGTTGACGTTGAATATTCTAGATAGTCACAGTAGCATATATTTATATGTCGGTTGACTATAGCTATTTTGATTTGAATTAAGTACTTTAAATTATATTTTGTCTGGTTAGGCTGTGCTATGTGAATTGTTTATAATATATATGTATACTTATAGTTGTATAGTTAATCTAGCTAGTATGTTAATTTTGACTTTTCGGTTATATGGTTTAAAAATATAGCCTATAATTTATTTTATATATGTTTGACTTTAGTATCTAAGTTTAATTTTAAAACAATGAATTTTGATATATATATATATATATATATATATATACATATATTTAATTTAATATATGCTTGAATTTAAAATATGATTTTACATATATATAATTATATATAGGTTCACTTATACCTATTTATCTTCATCGACCCGATTCTGATTTGATTCCGTCTATTTCCTATTTATCAGCTTTATTCGTCGAAATTCGTGCCCATCTAGCCTTGCTATGGAATTCGTGCTTGGATTCGTAATTCGATTACAGCGTGCATATCAGTGTCATCTTCTAGTCTCTCTAGCCTCGAAAGGTGAGCACTCACTCACGATTAACGTTCTTTTATTTATTAGATTTGATTTCAATTGAAACGACAATTGAAATATGCTGCTGTTAGTTAATTACACTGTTATATATGCTATTACCTGTATCAGTTCACCTATGACATCTGACACCATTTTCTGTTAATTATTTATGCGATGATAATACAGTTTGGCTGATAATTGATTGATTGTTGATGTTTATATTGGACGTTAAATTGTTAATGTTAAAATGATAAATAGTATGAAATTGAATTTGATATAGGATAATTAAATGTTAAATTTGATTAACTGACATTTGTATAATATGACCCCTTTAACTGTTGAATTTATTGACACGTAGGATTTGACTAATTACATTTTGAACCACTGAATGTATGTTGTTAAATTGATGATGGATGAAATTGTAATAGATGATAAGTGAAAAACCGTAATGTAGTAATCTTTAATCTACATGAAATGATAGTGTAGATTCTAGAAATAATTATATTAATTCGCACAAACAACAATGCGAATTAATACGATTATTTCGGGATTATTGATTTAAGTTTTGGATTGATATTGGTTGTTGTTATTGCTTGTTTATTTACTTTGACACCATCCCAGTTATCACACTGCAAGTTCCCTTTACTTTGTTTTGATTTTGAATTGAATTGGAATCGGGTTGAAATGATAAATACCCAAATTGAACTTTGACCTAGGATAGAGAATTAAATAAAACCCGATTGGTCAATACTTTGATTTAAAATAAAATGAAGATTTGTTTTGAATAAATAAAAATGGTTTTGAAATGAAGTTGAAATTTGAATTTTAATGAAAGGAAAACGTTAATATTTAATAATCTGAAACAAAAATATTAACAATGTAATTGATGAAAGAACGATGTTTAATTTGAGAAATGATTGAATTAATTTTGAAATGATTTAATAATTAAGTTTGAAATTGAATTAAGTTTGAAATTATTAAACTTTGAAATTATTTAATAATTAAGTTTTGAATTATTTAATAATTAAATAAGATTGATATTTAATGATTAAATTAAATTGAACTTTTGAATAAGTGAATTTTACTTCGTAAATAATTGAAATTGAGTTTCTTTATTAATTAAGTTTTGGAAAATTATTTAAGTAATTAAATAAGTGAAATTGAATTTCTTTAACCAGAAATGAAAATGTGATATTTTGGAACTAATGTAAGACTTGTAATTGAAAGAATTGATTTGACGAATTTAGTTTAATTCAAAATTGTAAATTTTGATTTAATGAAGTTGAACTTAAGAATTGATTTAATGAATTGGAAATTTAATGGAAATTGTTTTGAATGGCATAGTAACTTAACGAATATTTAATGAAATCGATAAATGATTTTGAATTGATTTGAATGTTAAATAAAATTTAATTTAAATGTTTTCGAAATGAAACTTGTATTCGAACTTGAATCAATATTTGGATTGTTTTAAATAGAAATTGAAATTGAATTATAAGATGGCGAAATGATAATTTGGAAGTTTTGAAACGAAAATTATTGAAAATTGGTTTTGAAAGACAAACGAATGTTGATTTATGAATTCTAATTGAAATTGAATTGATTTGGTTTTTGAAATATATTAAACGACCAATTGGTGTAATAATTACGGAAGTTATTAAAGAGACCGGAATTCGGTTATGGATATACTCTCTATCTAAACCGAAAACCACTTTAATAACTATACGCCGAGTGATGATCCAGAATGAAGTGGTTGGAATGATGTACGTGATGACCGAAGAAAGAGAACGATAATGGATAGCCTTGACACTTGTGTCAAATTGGAAATGACTAAAACAGGAGCTGTGCCGGGCCAATGGAGGATTGATACCTCAAGTGGACACACTTCTTCGAACTACTTATACTTGTTGTCGATTGGTGCACCCTTGATTTTGGGAGTGTTGTTTCATGGTGTTGCGGGCGCTGCGGCGTTGCGTTCTCACCAGTCCGGATCAGGCGAACGGTAGTATCACTACCTTGGGTATAGCCTCATGTGCCTTGTCATACTTGTATTCCATTTATGCGCGACCACTACGATTTTGATTTGTACCTTGAGTATATGGATTGCCCTCTGGTGACTTCCGGTTTTGGGGAAACTACGGTCTTGTATATGCTTGTGGGAATAAAAATGTGTTAAGGGTGGAATGGGCCATGACTTAACGCTATTTTGATATCTTTATATTACTGATAGACATTATCTACTTATCGTACACTACTACCTAGTAGATAGTTTAACGGATCCTTAAAGGATGGTTATTCCAAACATCCTTTGAGTTACTTGTATTTCAATTACTATTTCACTTGAGTTGGATTTATTAATATAAGAATGTTAATCCTGACTCGAGTGTCTTGTGTTTTTGCTTTACGCTCGGGTCAGACTGAGTGGTTCAGCTTTCGAGACTCACCTTTGGAGTTGGAGCTTTGCTTGAAGATCCAGCCATCTATTCTGCTTTCAGTATTCGATGATTCCAGTGATGTATTCTGATTTATATCTGATGTATCGTGTTACACTTCCGTTGTATCTGGTTTAACTCTGATGTATCGTATTACTCTTCTGTTGTACACTCTGATGTATTTTATATATTCATATAGTAGCTTCATGAACTACTATCTCTTTTATTTCCGCTGCACTTATTACTCTATGTCTGTGATCTGTGATTATATTTATTTACTGTATATGTTCAGTTTTGCCAAATTTAAAATAACAACGCGGTATTTTGAGCAATTCAACTCCGGCATGAGTGTCTACCTATACACTTATAATGGATGCGAATGGTCCAAAATTCTGGGTCGTTACATTTGGTATCAGAGCTTTGGTAGCTCTAGGCAAACTTAACATATAGAGTAAATGTATTTACAGAATCACTTTCATTCGGGTTTGAATCTCTTCCTTTTGACTCGATTCCTTTGAATTTTGGAACGTTCCCCTCGGTTCCGAAATTCATTTCGTGTCCTTCACTATTCGTCTTCTTTCAGTTCTGGAGCACCCCATAACTCCATTTTGAATAATATCTATAATAGATCGGCGGTCTCGCCAACCTTCGAATGATTAATAAAGGATTAAACTCCTTTATAATAGGCATTGATTTACCGGAGATTTCTGTATCCTCGGTTTACGATGTTATCTATCTCCTGCTATACCTGAATTCTATTTCTTAAGATCAAATGTCGATTTACCTCGGAATTCTACACTGATCTTATTTTGAAGTTACGGACGACCGGTTAAGGTTGCCCGTGAATTAAATAAACTTACCCATCTCCCGATTCTGTCATTGAATTATCTTATCTTTTCTTTCAAATTTTTCTTCGAATCAGAATTCTCTTTGATTTGAGTCCATCAAAAATTGAATCTCTATCCTTGCTTTGAATCTATTCTTGTATCGTCGAGCGAGGAAGTGTATTTGTAAATTTATATAAAAATGTTTATGTATTGTGTTGTTTGAGTTGTTGATGTTGATTTGGGTTTCCGATCGATTCGTCTGATCAACGCTATCGATAGGATTTCCAAAACACTTGAGTAGAGCAAACTGACACAATTTCGTTTTCAACTTTGGTAAATAAAATAAAGTTTGTATGATTATATTATGAAATTAAATTGTTAATGAATTTGTTGTCTGAAAAGAATAATATTTGATTTTCATTTACTGTTTTATAAACCATTGACTATTGCATAATATAAATAAATGAATTTATAAACTTGGTTATAAATTTATTGGAATTTGAAATGAATCTAATTCAGAAATTTGAGAATTTATTAGTTTCCGGTGATTTGGAACTTTGTTTTAAAATTTTAAAGTATATATTATTGAAAGTATTTTCGAATAGAAATCATTTCCAAAGAATTTAAAATGTTGAAATCAGTGCTCTTCTCTTTGTCGCTGGAAAATAATTTCGGTGATGGCGGCCGCATCATCGACATTCATTTTCGAGTTTCGAAGTGGAGAAACCATTCTGTAGCTTTGCTACGGTTTTGTTCTAAGAAAAAATTTGATTTGAATTTCGTCAGTATATTTTGATTCACATATATATATGTATCTTATTTTTAAATTTAATTTGATTTGATATAAATATATTATATATATCTCTAAATTGTTTAAAGTTAGTCGGAAATCTAATTCTCAATTTTTTTTAAAAAAGATGATTTTAATTATAAATAAGACCAAAATTTGGGATAAATATTTAAACTTGAATAATTGAATTGGGAAAATTTTATTTGTATATTGTTCAACTGCATTCTAATACAACTTACCTAAATCATTCAGAAGTTGAATATGTAATTGGATAATATATAAGATAAATTGAATTTATAAATAAAATTTGAGTGTTTATAATAAATGTTATACACTAAATTTTGATTATAAAGATGTTAATAGAGTTATATAGGATAATAAGTAAAACTCAGTTAATAATGAAATAGACTGTTTCGAAAAAGTTTATAAATTTGTTTAAAAGAAATAAAAAAAATTGAAATTAGATCAACTTATGGAAATACCTTGAATTTAAAATCAATTAATGAATATAAATTAATTTAAATTGAAATTTATATGGTTTAAATTAATTTATATAGGTTAAATATACGTGATTAGATATATTAAGTAGAATAATTTAACAGAAATTTGGAATAAAGAAGAATTTAATTTGTTAAAAAAAAATATGATTATAATAAAAGACTATTCAAATTTATATGGTTTAAATTAATTGTTATTTTGTATTTCAAATCTGTTTTTCTTTCAGGTTGTTTCTATTCTCCTACCTCGTTCCTTTTCGGGGACGAAAAGTTTTGAGTGGGGGAGAGTGTAACGACCCGTAAATTTCAACTGTTTTAATAACGTAATTAGTTGAAATTTTGTGAAATTTTAAACGATAAAATTTTGAAATAAAAAATTTAATATTTGGAATACGTCTAGTTAAACATAGTGACTGGTAAATTTTCGTCCGAAAATATGGAAGTTTATTTCGCGCGTAAATTCACTTCAATTTAATCAGTTAAAAAGCAATGAAAATAAAATGTTTCCAAAACCAAAATATTTTTACATAGAAAAAATTCTAAACCATCTTCTGAGCAAGATGTCAGTTTGTCGTTTTTCCAAATTCGAACATCTTTGACTCCGTCGATCTTATTTTTCAGTGTTTTTCTTGCATTTTCCGTAGTAGAAAATTCGAATTTTTATAATTAAATCGTACCACTGATTTCTATATACCGTTTTGATCGTCTCATCGTGCTGATCTCTATGGTATATTCGATTGTCAAATTCGGAGTTCCGTTGTACGTTGCACTTTGCGTAACGCCTACCGTATCGGTAGCCGGTTACAAATCTGCTCTGAGACTTTTATTATCTTGCGTGTAATCCAATAGCCATTCCCTTTAATTATTCCAGCCGTTTGCATTTATATTTACTAAATTCTCGTGCTTGACTTTTTGGTTTCCACTGGTTCAATATTTTAATCAGTTCAAAAATTTAATAATATCAACTAGTGTTTGTAGCCTATTCTCCCACGTTTCAATTGCCTGTGAACATGCCATCCCTTCCCATTCATCTTCCCTCTTCGACATAACAACCCTTCTTTTTTCTCCAACCTTCTTTCGTTCTCTTTTCCCCCTCTATTCTAGCATCTCCGCGTTCGGCCTCCCCTGTCAACAGCACCTCCACCATCGGTCCACAACCAAGAGCAGCCTCTCCTTGTATTCACTCACGTAGCCTGCTGCTCCTCTCCCTTTCCCCTGGCCACGAACAGCCATGTACGCCGACCATCTCCCACGCATGCAACACCTCGTGCTCCACCCCATCCCGCTCTTCCCCGATGCAGTAAAACCCAAGGCCGAGCCTTGACTTGCCTTGCTTCTTCCATCCCGAACTCCACCGTGCACTGCCTCCACCCTATTCGTCTTCTCCCCTCCTTTTATTTTCTCCTTCACCTCTGAATAGAAAGAAATCAAAGCACGCATCACAGCCTTGTCCACTTTTCTCCCGTAGTCAAGAGCACTAAAGTTCCTCACCCGTGTCACTATTCTGCTCAGCCGCAAGCAATCCTTCCTCTTCCTTGCAGTTCGGCCAGAAGCAAGCGACCCAGTGCTCCTCTACTTGCCGAGCAAGCAAACCTCCTAGGCCAACGACTGGTAACTCATTCACCTTGTTAAGCCTTCACTGCTATTAACCTTTAGTTATATATATATATATATATTCATTGTTATGTGTGTGAGTTGTGTTGTCTATATGTTGTATATAAGCTATATATACGTTATATATTTCTCTAGGTCCATCTATGTTTTAAAATATTGTTTTAAAGTGTAGGTATATATGTATTAAAGTAAGAAGGATTACATGTATGGTGTGATGTTGATATTTTGCAGTGACAATATATACTATATATAAGTATCTGGCAATTCATAAGTTTATATATATATGTGTTAGGCAAGCTGTACTTATGTTATTCTAATGTGTAAATATAGGCTCCGGTATAAGGTTCCGTACATCATAGGACCAAACTCCAGTGAACCAAGCCGATAAATCAATCAACTAGCGATGAAACACACACAAAATTTATGGCAGTTTATTTTTACATAGCTGAGTATACATGAATGAAGGTATAAAAGAGAAGCAGTCTTACTTTTGTGGTTAATGAGCCTTTTAGATTGTAGCAGTGTGTTGATTTTTCTGAAAATAGGGGCACCCTAAGCTGTAGAGGTACTGATTAGAGTATTTGTTTGTAAAGCATATGGCTTGAAATGATAATTATAAAGGGGCGTCAGTGTGATGATATCTGCTTAATTTGCAATTAGATTTTTGGACAGTTTGAATATGTGTGCTAATTTTAGTTTACTGAATTGGAAAAAAAAGTATATATATATATTATTTTTGTTGGGTCATGCATTCGTTAATATACCTATAGTATATACATAGTGTTATGGGTTGACGTTGAATATTCTAGATAGTCACAGTAGCATATATTTATATGTCGGTTGACTATAGCTATTTTGATTTGAATTAAGTACTTTAAATTATATTTTGTCTGGTTAGGCTGTGCTATGTGAATTGTTTATAATATATATGTATACTTATAGTTGTATAGTTAATCTAGCTAGTATGTTAATTTTGACTTTTCGGTTATATGGTTTAAAAATATAGCCTATAATTTATTTTATATATGTTTGACTTTAGTATCTAAGTTTAATTTTAAAACAATGAATTTTGATATATATATATATATATACATATATTTAATTTAATATATGCTTGAATTTAAAATATGATTTTACATATATATAATTATATATAGGTTCACTTATACCTATTTATCTTCATCGACCCGATTCTGATTTGATTCCGTCTATTTCCTATTTATCAGCTTTATTCGTCGAAATTCGTGCCCATCTAGCTTTGCTATGGAATTCGTGCTTGGATTCGTAATTCGATTACAGCGTGCATATCAGTGTCATCTTCTAGTCTCTCTAGCCTCGAAAGGTGAGCACTCACTCACGATTAACGTTCTTTTTTTTATTAGATTTGATTTCAATTGAAACGACAATTGAAATATGCTGCTGTTAGTTAATTACACTGTTATATATGCTATTACCTGTATCAGTTCACCTATGACATCTGACACCATTTTCTGTTAATTATTTATGCGATGATAATACAGTTTGGCTGATAATTGATTGATTGTTGATGTTTATATTGGACGTTAAATTGTTAATGTTAAAATGATAAATAGTATGAAATTGAATTTGATATAGGATAATTAAATGTTAAATTTGATTAACTGACATTTGTATAATATGACCCCTTTAACTGTTGAATTTATTGACACGTAGGATTTGACTAATTACATTTTGAACCACTGAATGTATGTTGTTAAATTGATGATGGATGAAATTGTAATAGATGATAAGTGAAAAACCGTAATGTAGTAATCTTTAATCTACATGAAATGATAGTGTAGATTCTAGAAATAATTATATTAATTCGCACAAACAACAATGCGAATTAATACGATTATTTCAGGATTATTGATTTGAGTTTTGGATTGATATTGGTTGTTGTTATTGCTTGTTTATTTACTTTGACACCATCCCAGTTATCACACTGCAAGTTCCCTTTACTTTGTTTTGATTTTGAATTGAATTGGAATCGGGTTGAAATGATAAATACCCAAATTGAACTTTGACCTAGGATAGAGAATTAAATAAAACCCGATTGGTCAATACTTTGATTTAAAATAAAATGAAGATTTGATTTGAATAAATAAAAATGGTTTTGAAATGAAGTTGAAATTTGAATTTTAATGAAAGGAAAACGTTAATATTTAATAATCTGAAACAAAAATATTAACAATGTAATTGATGAAAGAACGATGTTTAATTTGAGAAATGATTGAATTAATTTTGAAATGATTTAATAATTAAGTTTGAAATTGAATTAAGTTTGAAATTATTAAACTTTGAAATTATTTAATAATTAAGTTTTGAATTATTTAATAATTAAATAAGATTGATATTTAATGATTAAATTAAATTGAACTTTTGAATAAGTGAATTTTACTTCGTAAATAATTGAAATTGAGTTTCTTTATTAATTAAGTTTTGGAAAATTATTTAAGTAATTAAATAAGTGAAATTGAATTTCTTTAACCAGAAATGAAAATGTGATATTTTGGAACTAATGTAAGACTTGTAATTGAAAGAATTGATTTGACGAATTTAGTTTAATTCAAAATTGTAAATTTTGATTTAATGAAGTTGAACTTAAGAATTGATTTAATGAATTGGAAATTTAATGGAAATTGTTTTGAATGGCATAGTAACTTAACGAATATTTAATGAAATCGATAAATGATTTTGAATTGATTTGAATGTTAAATAAAATTTAATTTAAATGTTTTCGAAATGAAACTTGTATTCGAACTTGAATCAATATTTGGATTGTTTTAAATAGAAATTGAAATTGAATTATAAGATGGCGAAATGATAATTTGGAAGTTTTGAAACGAAAATTATTGAAAATTGGTTTTGAAAGACAAACGAATGTTGATTTATGAATTCTAATTGAAATTGAATTGATTTGGTTTTTGAAATATATTAAACGACCAATTGGTGTAATAATTACGGAAGTTATTAAAGAGACCGGAATTCGGTTATGGATATACTCTCTATCTAAACCGAAAACCACTTTAATAACTATACGCGGAGTGATGATCCAGAATGAAGTGGTTGGAATGATGTACGTGATGACCGAAGAAAGAGAACGATAATGGATAGCCTTGACACTTGTGTCAAATTGGAAATGACTAAAACATGAGCTGTGCCGGGCCAATGGAGGATTGATACCTCAAGTGGACACACTTCTTCGAACTACTTATACTTGTTGTCGATTGGTGCACCCTTGATTTTGGGAGTGTTGTTTCACGGTGTTGCGGGCGCTGCGGCGTTGCGTTCTCACCAGTCCGGATCAGGCGAACGGTAGTATCACTACCTTGGGTATAGCCTCATGTGCCTTGTCATACTTGTATTCCATTTATGCGCGACCACTACGATTTTGATTTGTACCTTGAGTATATGGATTGCCCTCTGGTGACTTCCGGTTTTGGGGAAACTACGGTCTTGTATATGCTTGTGGGAATAAAAATGTGTTAAGGGTGGAATGGGCCATGACTTAACGCTATTTTGATATCTTTATATTACTGATAGACATTATCTACTTATCGTACACTACTACCTAGTAGATAGTTTAACGGATCCTTAAAGGATGGTTATTCCAAACATCCTTTGAGTTACTTGTATTTCAATTGCTATTTCACTTGAGTTGGATTTATTAATATAAGAATGTTAATCCTGACTCGAGTGTCTTGTGTTTTTGCTTTACGCTCGGGTCAGACTGAGTGGTTCAGCTTTCGAGACTCACCTTTGGAGTTGGAGCTTTGCTTGAAGATCCAGCCATCTATTCTGCTTTCAGTATTCGATGATTCCAGTGATGTATTCTGATTTATATCTGATGTATCGTGTTACACTTCCGTTGTATCTGGTTTAACTCTGATGTATCGTATTACTCTTCTGTTGTACACTCTGATGTATTTTATATATTCATATAGTAGCTTCATGAACTACTATCTCTTTTATTTCCGCTGCACTTATTACTCTGTGTCTGTGATCTGTGATTATATTTATTTACTTTATATGTTCAGTTTTGCCAAATTTAAAATAACAACGCGGTATTTTGAGCAATTCAACTCTGGCATGAGTGTCTACCTATACACTTATAATGGATGCGAATGGTCCAAAATTCTGGGTCGTTACAGAGAACCTTTAGATGAGTATGTAAGTTATACGTTGATCATTTATGTTCCTCATATAGTTCTTGATCCAAGATTCGAGTACATGACTTGAGGTGTTTTACACCAATCCAGAGAAGGATTTATCACTCGAATCTTGATAGAGAGCACTTGATTAGGGTTCTTGATAGGGAGCCAAAATTTCCTATCATAGTATATGGCTATGTCAGAAGAATGGAGGTTTCTAGTCAAGAAGCCCAATTGAAGTCTGTACTAGTGAATTGGGTGAGCAACAATAGCTTGGAAGTGAAGTTATGTATTCGAGTGGGGATCGAATCCAATTTTTGTATGTGGATAATCTATGAACATCATGCGCACATATGAATAACATTGGTTGTTCATATGGTGAAATTTTGGGGACGATATTCTTTTAAAGGGGAACAATGTAATGACCTGAAATTTTACCTAATGAATATTTAATTAATTTTAAATATTAAATGAATGGTTTTGATAATTAAAATAGCCCTCTTTTAATTTAATACTAATGATAGAAAATTAATTTTTGAATTTGGTTTATAAAAATAATTAGTTAAAAGGAAGTTAGAAAATGTGACCGGACATCTTTTTCAAAAGTCCTGATTTTTGATCACCTAAAAGTTGTTTAAAAGGTTATAAAACACCTTAATGCACATGAGCACACATTTATATAAACCATGAGTACTTAATTAAGTGTGTTAATGGTGTAGATATATGTGTACTTAAAGAAAAGAAAAGACGTGACCTTTTTCAAAGAGTGAATTAACGAATAAATGTAAGAAGTAATTTCACATTCTCTTTCACATTCTAGTATGCATTTGGGTATTACATAATGGATAAAGGGTTTTATCCTTGGGTATTGCATGTGGAACCAAGGGGAGAGGGGTTTGTGGTGACGTGTTCAAATTTAAATGGAGGGTATTTGTACTAAGTACATTTAGGTAATTTTACACTTTCACTTTATATAAAACTAATTTTAAATTTCTCTCTTCATCCTTACTTCATTTTCCACTTTTAAAAAAAAATTATATCTTCTTTCCAAAACTTCAAACTCTCACTAATGGCTTCCAAAATATTTTCAAAGTTTTAAAAATCACATATTTCTTACTTTTATTTCTTAAAAACACTTTAAATTACTTCTTATCTACTTTTAAACACCTCCTCCTTATAAAACAAGGCCACACTCACCCAAAAATATCATGCCAAGCCCCATCACTTCGTTGCTAAGTCCATTTGCTTGCTTAGGGTCAAAAAAAAAATTTTGCTAAAAGGTTTTCAAAGATTTAGGCTCTTTTCAAGTTTTTAAAGAGATTTAAATAAGTTTGGTGAGTAAAATTCACACATTTTGGTAAAAAATATATTTTTAGTTTATGTTAGTATTTGTACGTATAATGGCTTGACTATTGGCTAATTTTGTGGTTTGGATGTTGTTTATTTGATTTTTGTGTGCTTATAAGTGTTTGAATGTAATGTGTTGTTTAGATTTGAAAATAAAGTCTAAAAGTTGTGATATTTTTGTGTGTGTTGGTTGGTGTGCTATAGACATGATGATGTAAGAGGATGCTAAGAAAAGTTAGCACCTTTGTATAGTGTAGCGATAAAGAATCCTTGTCTGAAAACTATGGTTTTAGTTTTTAAAATCAAATCTTTTTCATAGCTTCAAACTTGTTTTACTTTTAAAACACTTACTTCATGTTTGTGAAAATTTAGTGAGCTTTCAAAAGTAATAAGTTTTTAAAGAAACCTAAGAAATAAATGTTCTAGTTATGGTATCCATAGCGATAGTTGATATGGATGTAGTTTCGCTAAAAGTCCACCTTTTGCAAATCAAGTTTTATACTTAAAACACTTTGGAAATGTTTTATATAACTTAATTAATAATGAATAAGAAGTTAGTTAAAGATTTATTTATTAATTATTAATTAACTAAGTTAGGTGATTAATAATTAATTAAGCATTGAACAAGCTTTATTGATTATAATTAAGTGGAAATTAATTAGTAATTAATTATCATTTAAAAATGAGATTAATTTTAATTAATCTTTGATTAAGTAGGATTAATTTTTAATTAATTATCAATTAAGTATATGGTTAATTTTTAATTCATTATTAATTAAGTATAGGGTTAATTATTAATTAATTATTAAGTAAGTGATTAATTATTCTAATTAAACATCAGTTAAGTGTTTAATTTATAAACAAATTATTTCTTAAGGGTTAATTACTTCTTAATTAATAATTAAGCTAAATTAAGATTTAACTAAGATTTAACTATGTTTTCAAAAATGATATAACTTGTAACTAATAATTTAAAAAGAGGTATAAGTTCTCTTAGCAGAGGGATTCGATTGTCAATACATTTAGTAACCATACAAATGTGAATAGGTTATACTAAACTTGGACATCTCTTAGCAGAATAAATACCCCATTCTGCTATATTAAACTCAATAGATTTTTTGGACATCTATTTAGCTAGACAAATTACCATCCTTGTATTATGTATCTGGACATGTATCTGGCAGTTAGTTTGTATTGACATGTTATTCCCTGATTGGTTATGGATTTTATTTACATATATGTTGGCTTATGTAATTAATCGTTATGTGATTTGGGAGTCACAATTTAATTAAAATGGCAACTTCATTTAGTATTGTTAACCCAAAAAAGGATCAATACCCTGGATTGTGTGTGTAAGCAACAGCCTTGTTCTTACAGAGCAATAATATAGAAAATAAATCTAAAAAGAGCAGAAATAGTAAAGTGGTAAGAAATTTTTTATAGTGGTTCGACTGTTAATGAAGCCTACGTCTATTTTATAACTTTTCATTAACCGACTGTTGATACAAGATGAATCGGATTACAATATGATTGAATCCTCTAAGTTAGACCGGATCAGAAGTACAAGAGTTCACTGGAGAATCACAGTGAACCCCTAGATGACTGTTGTGTGGGAGGAGAAGAGTGTAGAATAATCTCTGCAATGATCCAGCAGCCGGTCTAGGAGATCCTTTTTATATTGCAGGTAGGATTATATTTATAGAGGTTGGAGAGTACTTGGGCCAAAGCCGCTTTGCCATAAGCCTATACTTAGTGTCATAAAGGAGCTCAGAAAGTTTGAAGGAAACCTGAGCTAACGTGATGGATCGCTAGCAATCCATGGATGATGTATCGCTAGCGATCTATGACCTTAAACTATTTTTGAGTCTACCCTTTTTGGTTGCCTTCCTTTCATCTTTTTGAATTCCTTGTCCAAATATCAAGTCGTTTGAAGTTGAATTGATCATTCATCTTCATGGGTCATCCGGTCCAGAAGAATCATCCATAACTTGCTCAAAACTTAACGAAATCAGAAGAAACTTTGCAGGTACAGTCTAGAGGGTGTTTGGGACCTACCTAAAAAATTTAAAATTGTGGGGCCCATTCTGCATGGATCTCTAGTGATCCATCAAGTTAGGTCTCTAGAAATACATCTAGCCTTATCCAATCATGCCCATATTCAGTGAGTGCCTTCTTTTATTTCTTCTAAATGTTCTCCTAAAATTTCAAGTCAATTTGACACTATAGAGTTCTCTAGGTCTGTTTTAAGTTAGCTGCTTTTGGTCAAACAGCTTGAATCAGATGAGTCTTCACTTCTCGAGCTAGATTATTTGGCATGCTATGAAACTTGGCTAGTATTCTTAAAAGAGATAGTATATCATTATGCAAGAGGTTAGGATGACTCACAATGCATCCTTATAGATCGCTAGCGATCCATCCACTTAGTGTATTCTTGACTTATTTTTTTTAGATCCATTGACTTGTTCGCTTGGTTGTTTTGGTTGGGTCTCGAGTTATTCTGGCATGGTCTGAATGTTTTAACTCCTATTGAATTCTGATGGGTTAAAAACCTATTTAACACTTGGCCCCTAAAGTATGCCTTTTGAATAAACGGTGTGCTTTGCAAAAGAACAAGTTCCTATCCCCAGTCTTCGAAAATTGAGCTTTTAGCTGCTGTAGCCTTAGTGAATCATCCAGTTCCTTTGGATTCTCTTGCCAATCTCATGTCGTTTGAAACATGTTACATCTTAAAACTCTAGACACTACCTAAGTGTAATCTATACATTACAATCATCTCAATTTCATTCGAAGTTATTACATCACATATCTCTAATTAAATCACATGTTTCAAATACATCACATATCTCTAATTGTCCAATGTTCATTCAAAATTTACATCATTATCATTTTGATTCTCATTTAGAGTTGTCTCATTATATATCAAAACCACATTATATATCAAAATCACATCATATATCAGAATCACATCATATATTGAAATCATCATGTGTTCATCCAGAATTTATCAGTTTTATCCTATTTATAAGGCATTCAAACTCATTTATTAAATCAAATCTATTTTAAGGCTCGACCTCTCCTGACTGTTTAAGTTCAATACATGATCACTCTGGATCAGTTAATGTCTAGTTTAATGCGCGACCTCTTTGGATTGTTTAATGTTTTAAGTTAAGGGGATGATCTCTCCAGATCATTTGTTTGTTAAGTTAAGGGGATTAAGTAAGCCCAACCGCCCACTCTCTGGTGAGGGACTTACTTCTTGCACTCTGGTCCCGTCTATTCGGTTGGGACTCTAAGGCGATCAATATCGTACAAGTCCATCCACTTACTCTCTAGTAAGGGGAATTGCACCTTGCTCTCCGGTTATGTGGCGGGACTCTAAGGCTTTCAATATCAATCATCACAATTAATATGGATTTTTCTAAATTTAAATATTCAAATCAAAAAAAATAAGCAGAAATTAAAAAAGCAAGAATCAAAACAAGCAAAAATCTTAGATTTTCACCTCAGAGATCCGACTCAGATCGTGCGTAGAGACCGATCTGAGTCTCGTACACGTCTAAGCAGTCCAAGGTTATTATTGTCCTAGATAGTTACCTCAGGCATCTGACGCAAAGCGTGCCTAGAGACTAATCTTATTCTCGTACATGTGTAAACAGTCCAAGGTTATTATTGTCCTAAATAATCATCTCAAGCATCAGACTCAGAGTGTGCCTATGGACCATACGGGATCCCGTACATGTGTAAGTGGCCTAAGGTTATTTATCCTAAATAGTCATCTCACGTATCCGACATAGAGCGTGCCTAGGGACCATTCGAGATCCTGTACATGTGTAAGTGGCCTGAGGTTATTAAAGGAAGGAAAAGTAGAAGGCAGAGAGTAAAGGACGAACTCGTCCCCTGTTCCAACTATGGGATTCTGGTTTTGGCTCATGCGGTCATGTATTCATACTCTGATTTGCTACTCTAGCTCTAACATCACCTGTTCCAGACGTTAAAGCTCATCCTAGATCTAAATCTATCAAGCCTTCAAATCGTGTGGGCATTGTTTCAGTTTGTTTTGTTCTAACTCCAAATGCTCCTGCATTGGGTCCTATTGTTGATTCTAGCGTTACTCCCAAGTATCGGTTGTTCGAGGTGTGGAGGTAGTATTCCAGCCTGTTCCAATCCAGCTCCAATGGCTCTTGTTTTTATTTCTCGGAGTTTGACTCATATTCCCTGCAGATCTAGCTATCCCTTGCTGCTCCATTCTCGGAGTTTGACACCTCCTGCCTTCTCTTAGGCTCCAGTTGACTTGCTATAGCTCTAGATCTAGTATTAGTCCCACTCATCTTCTCTAAATCTTAGATTGAAACTTCAATTCTTTAGATCTCGTTCAAGGTTCTAAGTGAAAGCACCAAAATGTTAACCCAAAATGTGGATCAACACCCTGGATTGAGTGTGAAAGCACCATCCATGTTCTTATAGAGCAATAATATAGAAAATAAATGTAAAAAGTGCAGAAATAGTAAAGAGGCAAGAAGATTTTTATAGTGGTTCGGCTGTTAATGAAGCCTACGTCCACTTTATAACTTTTATTATTGACCGACTGTTGGTGCAAGTTGAATCGGATTACAATATGATTGAATCCTCTAAGTTAGATCGAGTCAGAAGTACAAGAGTCCACTGGAGAATCACAGTGAACCCCTGGATGACTACTGTATAGAAGGAGAAGAGTGAAAAATAATCTCTACAGAGATCCAGCAGCCAGTCCAAAAGATCCTGCTTATGTTGTAGGTAGAATTGTATTTATAGGGGTTGGAGAGCACTTGGGCCAAAGCCGCTTTGCTATAAGCCTGTACTCAACGTCATAAATTAACTCAGAAAGTTTATAGGCGACCCAAGCTAACATAATGGATCGCTGGCAATCCATCACCTTAAACTATTTTGGAGTCTACCCTTTCGGGTTGCCTTCCTTTCATCTATTTGAATGCCTTGTCCAAATATTAAGTGGTTTGGAGTTTGTTTGATCATCTGTCTTCATAGATCATCTGGTCTAGAAGAATCATCCATGACTCGCTCCAAAATTAACGAAATCAGATGAAAATTTGCATTACACTCTAGAGGGTGTCTGGGACCTACCCAAAAAATTTGAGGTTGTGGGGCCCATTCTACATGGATCGCTAGCGATCCATCTAGTTAGGTCGCTAGCGATCCATCTAGTCTTATCATATGAAGCCCATTTTAGTGAGTGCCTTCTTTTATGTCTTCTAAGTGTTCTCCAAAAATTTCAGGTCAATCCGACTCCGTATGAGTTCTCTAGGTCCGTTTTAAGTTACTGCTTTTGGTCAAACAGCTTGAATCAAATGAGTCTTCAGTTCTCGAGCTAGATTATTTGACATGCTATCAAACTTGGCAAGTATTCTTAGAAGAGACAATATATCATGATGCAAGAGGTTAGGATGACTCGAAGTGCATCCTTAATCCACTTAGTGTATTCTTGACTTATTTTTCTTGAGGTCCATTGACTTGTTCGTTTGGTTGTTTTGGTTGGGTCTCGACTTATTTTAGCATAGTCAGAATGTTTTAACTCCTATTGAATTCTGATGGGTTAAAATCCCGTTTAACAAGTACCATTATGGTCACTAAGTCTCCTTCCAAATTTGTCAAATTATGGTTTTTAAATTGACTTTAATTCTATATTAATTTGAGGTTAATTGTTTTAAATGACTTTGTAAGATGCCCAATTATTTTAATAACGGTATTGACGAATGATATTTTTTAAATAATATTTTATAAGGGATTTATTTAAAGGAGATTTACAAATGATTTTTTTAAAAGGAATCAGAAATCAAATTTTTTAAAGAGTTTTATACATGATTTTGGAGATTTATTACAGAGTTTTATAAATGATTTTGGTGATTTATTAAGAAGTTTTATAAACGATTTTTGGATATTTATAAATGAGTTTTATAAATGGATTTAGAATTTAAGCAAAATGAGATTTCATAAATGGAAATGATTTATAAAAAGGATTTATTGAAGAAATTTATATAAAGAATTTGAGATTTGGATTTTTCTTAACTGACCTTCTTTATTATGGTTGTATGGAACTTTTGTTCCATGCTTAACAACAAAGGAATAGGGTCTAGGATTATTCTTATCTCTAATTTAATTAACATTTGTTTGATCCTTTTGGTATGATTTTGAAATAAGATATATTTCACAATGTTTTTTGAATATACTGTGACGACCGCCCATGACCCCTGCACCAAATCTAAAGATAGAGCGCTGTAAAGTGTGCCAGGCGACCATGGACAATTGTCAAGGTAAGGTTAAAACAACAGAGTCTATCGTATTACTCACAGCGCATGGACAAAATACAATAGAACATATGTATAGTGAAGCTTTACAGAACAAAATGACATCATATAAAACTCCATAATAGTTGAATACAAGCATCCACATAGTCAATACATCAAGCCTCACTACATATCTCTCAGAGAATACAACACAGCGGAATATCCAGTACATATAATAAGAAGATAATATGCAACCCTCCAGCTCGTCTTCGATATCAGCATCGTGAGAAGAGAACAGCAACTGTCACCTGCTACCTAGTCTGCCCGTCCCAAAATGGACGAACAGCCCAAGGCAATAAGAATTAAAACATAAAGCCTTGAGTCAGACAACAGTCTTAGTGAGCAGTAAATTAACTAACAACATACCAAAAGAGCATAAAGGAAAAGGAATAGGAATACAACCCTCCCACTCCAACCTCATTCTACAGTGATAGCCCCCAGACACACACTAAGCAAAAGCAAACATAGCAGAGCATACAATTTAAAGTAAAGCTACTATCACTCGAGTCAAGGGCGATGTTTTCCAAGTACCAAGGCCTAAATCAGATAAGCACCCAGAAAATACCGCTCTTGAGTCTGAATGACGATACAACCAAACATCCATGACTCTGGCTATCACTGTTATCATTGCTTCGATATCACCGTTAATTGAATGACCGGCACATTCTTTCAGCCGTCCGTCAAGGGCTAATGAAAACCCCGGTTCTAGACATAACTCCCGCACGTCGTCGCAGCCCGTGCCTAGGACTATCGAATCTGCCCAGAGTACTCGACCATCAACAGTTGGCCGTTGGGACTATCGAATCTGCCCAAACGTACTCTTGCTTAGAGTATGCTAGAACCTTCAACAACGATGCTATCCAAGCCTCCTAGTCATCCTCCTCGACGACTATTCTCATATCCATTCATTATCCTCAACTCGAATCATATCACCGAGTTATCAACATGCTTGGAATGATCCCGTTTGGATTAGACCAAGTCTTCATCACATGATTGCCTTGCTTCATTACATCCTCGCAAAGCCTCATCTCATCATTACATCATCAAATCTATGCATAAGAGCTTCATCATTCCGCTACATATGCCACGAGCAGCTTTCCCAATTCAAGAGCCTTTCCCTTAGCTTTTGAATCACCTTCGATCTAAATCTAGTCATCAATCATCTAGTTCATAACAATCAATCAAATCAAACATCAATCCAAGCAATCAAGCATTCAAAAAAATGATCTAAGTAGACAATTATAACAATAATGGCATTTTCGTAATTAAAGAGTTGAAAGTCCAATAAGCATGAAAACATGGATTATATCTCTACAAACTTGATGAATGAACTTGCATAGGTTAACATATGATAAAATGGATGTAACATCATCATGAACAATGGATCTATATAGATCTACACTTAGGATGAAGAAAATGCATGGAAATCTCTATTTTAACACCAAATCGAGCCAACAATCCGATATGCTCCTTTGGATCCGTGTGAGAGATAATCACCACTCACCAAATCACCTAAACAACCCCAAATCAAAACGCTTCAGATCTGGACAGCAAAGGATCAAGCTTGATCTATCACAAATCCGCTTTAAATGAAGAAATCTCTCTTGAAAAGATGAAGATCTTCAATCTAAGCTCTTGAATCTTCAATCTTGATCTTCGATTTGGATGGATGGAAGCACTAGATTAGAGTGGAGAAAAGAAGTGAAGAAGTGTAGAAGTCGAGCTCTCAAAATGGCAGCACTTCGTCGCTTCAAAATCCGGATCCCAAAAAGTGAGAACAACCCCTCCTATTTATAGCAGAAAATTCCTTAAGTCGAAATTTGGCTATCTCCTTAAGTCGCTTCCGACTTACGACCTAGGAACTTGCCGACCTAAAACCCACCGACCTAAGCCTAACGACCTACAACAACGCGCATCTGCGACTTAACACTTGACGACCTAAAGCAATGCGCTTTCCTTCGACCTACGACTCAGTTGGGTTGCGACCTAACAACTTAGGCTTCTACGCGACTTAACACATGTCGACCTAAAACAACATACGACCTAACAGTTAAACTATCCTAGCGACCTAACAACTCACGCGACCTACGACTTAGCCAACTCGCGACCTAACACACACGCGACCTAACCACTTTAGGTCGCCTACGACCTAACTCAACACAGATCTAACGACCTAACTACGCTAACACTTAGGTCGGTCAATCCCATAGGTCGCTCACTCTACTAAGTCGCTAACCTGCTACCCCAGCTCCCCTAGGTCGTTGCCGACCTAACTATGCTGACCCGGTAACCACTAGGTCGCTAACCCCACTAGGTCTGCCTACCCTTGAGTCGCCATATCCTTAAGTCGGTCAGTTCCTTAGGTCGCTAACTCACCCTGCCGACCTAACACTTAACTAAATCCTAGGTTGCATAATTCCATAGGTCGCTACAAATAACCCACGACCTAACACTAACTCGTCCAGAACCCATAAGTCGGCTACGACTTAGGACATAGACAAAATTCTGCCAAAATCTGAAACTTAACAGAAATGCAACCAAAGGTCAACTCCTTTACGATGTTTCGATCCGTGAAAATATGGGTCGTTACATATACTTTTTCCTACGTGATAAGTATATGTGTATTTTGATTAATATTATGAGAAGTGGTATAAATAAATGAAAACTTATTTTGAGGCTTAGCGATTACTATGGGAAAATTAAATCTTTATTGTTTGATTGTTTATTTGATATTTAAATAACCGACTATCAAATCTTCACTTGATTTAATTTTGGAAGCATGTTGTGTATATTCAAGTTCCTCGGTGAGGACTCGAGTACTTGTTGCATATTTCCAAAGAATCAGAATTGCAGTAGCTAAAAATTACCGCTTAGTTTGGAGACACTAGTTTCAGATCAGTATGATTTATCCGAACAACTCTAAACTAATTAATAACGTTCATGATGGATCATTATGAAGTATGCTATGGAGCTATACTACTCTTCTTGAGGGTGATTCCATAACGAAAGATAGTAAATGTTGAATGTTTGTTCTATCTTGGAACAACTTGTATGGATGAATGCTGGCATTGCATTTCTACGTGGAGGGCAATGTTAGCATTCTAAGATGGTTTGATATGAGGAAAAAGGTAATCGTAGCCTCTTAAGCCTCACATCCTGGTAATTGCTAAAACAAGGTATGCCGCAAGGCTATGTAGGCCACTCCCATGAGGGTATGATCATCGCCTTTTCTAGAGTCGATAGTGTTAGAACTTCTAGTTTATGTTTCAATGATAACAACTACATAATCATACAGACACACACACACTTTATCAAGATTATAGGTATATGCTATAAGAAGACACCATGCTCGAAGATATTAAGACTCAAAGAGAAATAAAGAGAAACAAAGATCTATCGACCATACTATAGTTAGTAAGGTTATTCTATAATAAAAGAGTCTTAGCTAAGATATTGTTCAGCTCTCCTAGAGTATATATGCATACACGATCACACACTATTTCATATGCACCGAAATTAAGTTGGAAAACTGATTTTACTACTCACAAATGTTTGAGATAAAACCATAGACAACTGTGACAATTCTCGGGTAAATATTTTCTAAAGTCATAGACATATGAGGTTTTACCACAGTAATATGAAAAAAAACTGTCGATTTTGAAAAGACACTTATGTTTGAGACAAAAAGAAATCACCCTTCATCGATAGGTTGCAGCCATTAAAATGAAAAGATCTTCTCAGATTGTAAAAACTCTTCATCTGCACCCTTTTGAATCTATAAATAATACTCTGATTGAGATGAAGAAATCAACTAACTTGAATTAATTGAATCTTTTCTCTCTTGATTTCTGAACACTTTAGTGCGTATGCATTGCTCACATACTCCCAATCTATTATAATTAAAATATAATTTTGGTTAAACCACTTCCTGCAACTCAAAGCATTCACATTCACATACTCAAAGGAGATCATAGGAAGATTTGTACTATCAGTAAAAAACCGTGTTATGTGGAATAAAAGATTATCAAAGATATACTTTTGTATTAGCCATATTCCTCCGGGCGAAGCGAGGGTTAGTTGGGTAAAGGAAATACCGAAGGGGAGCTTCGAGACTAGACGTAGGATGGGAAGTCCAAACCGATATAAAATATCTGGTGTGATCGTCTCTATTATTTATCTTACATTCGATTATTATACTCTACTTATCATAGTTAATAATATACACACATATTATATAAGTTGCATTATTTATAAATATCCTATAGACTTTCAATTGGTATCAGAGCAAGATTATTTCAATATATAGTAACACGTAATTGAAATTATTAAAATGGCAAGTACATTTCAAGAAGATCAATCAACTGCTC
The DNA here is from genome assembly GCA_030737815.1 of Allium fistulosum. Taxonomy (NCBI): domain Eukaryota; kingdom Viridiplantae; phylum Streptophyta; class Magnoliopsida; order Asparagales; family Amaryllidaceae; genus Allium; species Allium fistulosum. Next base: position 1,180,782,153 of record CM060904.1, on the reverse strand, counting down.
ATCCTCCACTATTTACTGGTTTTAATTATGCTTATTAGTCAACACGCAAATGAATTTTTATGGAAGCAAATGGGTTATAAATATGACTAGTAGTTTATAACAAATATGAAGCACCTGTCACTGATATTGGCACATGGACTGATACACAAAAAGCAGAGGCATCTAACAATGCCAATGCTATGAATGTATTATTTTGCTCATTGAAAAAAACGAGTTTTCACATGTCATGCTCTGCAAGATTGCATATGATATATGGCGCACTTTACAAGTCACATATGAAGGCACAAATAAAGTCGAGCAAACTAAAATTTTGATTTTACAAAACCGATTCTCATCTTTCAAAATGAAAACAAGTGAATCAATTATTGATATGTATGCATGATTTCAAACAATTCAACACGATCTCATGGTACTTGGAGTTAAAGTCACATATTTCGATTGAGTCATGCAAATTTTAAACTCTTTGAAAAATGACTGGAAAAAAAAGTTTTAGCTATCGAAGAAGCTAATGTTCTTTCTCAACTTAAAGTTGAAGAGCTAATAGAAAATTTGATTTGATGTCATACGAACCTAACTTGCAGGCTAGAAAGGAACAAAATCATGAAAAGAAAAACATAACATTCCAAGCAAGTAACGAAGATTCAGACTTAGACGAAGAGGAGATTGTCTTTATTTCCAAAAACTACAATAAATTCAAGATGTTCAAGAAGATGACCAAATTTCAAAATGGCGGCAAACCAAACTCTTCAAATCAAAGATCAATTAAATGCTATGAATGTGAAAATTTTAGCCACTTGAAGAAGGGCTATCCACGATTCAATAATGATAAAAAGAAAAGCAAATTTGAGAAATTGAAGAAAAATAAAAGAGCTTTTCAAGTAACATGGGATGATTCGGATTCGTCTTCTTCTTCAGATAGTGATAGCGAAAGAGACTCGAAATAGGCAAATATCTGTTTTATGGCTAACATTGATGAGGTATGCCCTGAACTTACTTATAATGAATTAATGGAAATAAGTATTGAATTAGATGATAAATATAGAGCAACAAAAAAAAGGAATGTTAGCCTTTTGGCAAGGCCGTGACATTAAGGACTTGACTAGGGACTGAAGACAATCCGTCCCAGAGATCAGTTATCTATGGGTCCACGATGGATACATGCAAACTTAGCCCGAGTCAAAATCGAGCTAAAATTAGCATGGTATGACAAGTAAAGCTATGGAAGGCAACAATCCAAATTTCAGGTCAATCGGAGTTTGTATCCTCAAGATATGGATCGATTATATTCCATGTGAAGCATGTCTATTTTGTATCGATCCATCTAGCACATTCCATATCCATCAACCCATATCCATCATTTCATATCCATTCAGATCGATACGAAATGAGCACAAGTCCACCACTCAGCATCCATCATTGGTATCCATCAGATTTCAATAGCTTTTAGCACTTCCCGGATAGATCGAAGTCAACTCGTTGAACATCTATGCATTTTGTATCGATCCTATAACTGATCGATACGAAAATAGGGGGCCAAGCATCGATACGAATTCATGGACAAGCATCGATACGAAGAGCAATGTATAAGATGGATACGAAGGAAGAGGTCAATTCGAAGGAAACGGTCTTTAAGCGTGAAATATGGATCTCCACAAAACACTCGCGCCATGTCATCGATACGAAGTCCATCGATACACACGTATCGATACAAAGTGTTCAGCCTAGCTAGAAAACCCAATCTTGGATCAATCATATCTCTTAAACTAAAAGTTCAAGTGCCATGAAATTTTCATAGAAGCTTGCAGATCAACTCAAGAACGCCCATGATCGATCACAACCCCATTAGGCCATTTCTTGATCGATACGAAGTGGGTATGGATCGATCAGGATCGATCCAAACGACTCAAGACCGATCATGTGGGCCCACCTATGTGTGAGAAAGGGTATTCCAAGATTTGAGGCTGATATGTCCAGATCTACTCCTATAAATAGCACCCCTACGCCAACTAAAAAAGGACTTTTGGATTTTTACGTTGTTGCTCTGTTGAAACTCCATTGTAACTTTAGTGCTAGCTATTGTACTATTGTAGCTCAGTTGAGAATCAGCAATAAACATCAAACTCTTCAAAGTGGACGTAGGCTACAACGCCGAACCACTATAAATTCTTGTCCTTTTCTATTACTGCTTACTTTTATTGGTGTGATTGTTAGATTAGCCTCATTTTCCATTTAAGTTCTTCATTCTAATCTCTTCAATTACATCTGATGAGTGTTGTGCCCATTTTTGGTATAAACACTTTGGTGCTTTCACTTAGAAAACTCTATTTTTCTCTGATTCCATGGATCCCCTGCCGTTGTTGGATTGTTAAAATCTAAGGAGGTGATCCAGATCTATCTTCCAATAGTTCCTTCCATTCTACTTAGATTACTCCAGATCTACGAAGAGCTACCTTCAACATGGTGCGCACTACCAGAATTGTTTCCAATGCTGCAGATCCAGAAGGAAGGGATAGGAAAAATCCCACATAGTTGACCATGGTAGGCCAAACGTCAGCTGGAGCTCAAGACCCACTTGGTCCGATGACTAGAGAGGAGTTCCAGACCCTTATGCAAGAGCTTACTTAGAGCTATCAGGAGCTCACTCAGCAGATCCATGCCAATATGGAGCTCGCAAACCAGCTGAATGAGGAAAGGCGAGGGAGATCTAGAAAGGGACATGCCTCTTATTCCTTGTTTGAAAGCTCAGCGTCTGTTGTGCACGTAAATGTGCATAGTTTTACCACCATATTTAATCTATTTAAATTAAATAAATGATCATATCGGGTATTTTAACTTGTTTAAACCAAAATTCAAATTATTTTCAAATTGTCACATATTCATCTTCATATAGGGGTAAAATGGTCATTTTTATGCATTTATTAAATTATGAAAATTTACTTGGAATTTTCTATGTCGTTTTGTAGGAAATTTGGTGAATTTTACAAGTGGCTTTATGATAATATATGCATGTACAAGAGTGAAGAGAACACATGAAGATGGAAATAATTCAAAGTGATGATCATGGAGGACCCCACCCACTTACCTTGATTTTCAATTAGGAGCTAAGCACATGATAAAAGGACATTAAAGCTTCATGTACATTTAAGTGGGGGATTAGTGGATGTTAATGATTACTTGGCCACCACACTACCTCAAGGGCAATTTGGGCATTCCCCAAAAATATGGATTAGGGTTTAACACATGTATAAGTACCCCTTATGTTTCATGTAACCCTCTCCCCTTTAGTCTCTCTTAGTTAGTTTTTAGCTTAGAAAATAAATCAAAGCTCTCTTTCCTTTCATGGCTACATAGCCATTTCTTCTCTTATGTAATTCCTTTTTTCTTTATGCAATTTAATACATGTTCTTTTTCTTTTCTTGTTTATTTCCTTTCATGTTGTAGTGTAGATTTGTTTATTTATGAAAGTGGTGTAGATTTTCTTTTATGCAATTAGATTAGTTCTCTTTTGCATTAGCTTTCATTTTCCTTTTTTTTGCTTTCATGTTGCTAGCTACATTGGTTAATCAAATGACAAATATGAGAGGCTAAACCCCTTCAATTTAGGGGTAATGAAGCTCTCTAATTATGTAGCTTCAACTATTTGTTAATTCATGCTCTCTTTTTGTGCTTAATGATGATCAATGAAGTGTTTTATTTGTTGTTCTTGCTTTGAATTTGATAGCCTATATTGTTGACACCAAATAGGCTATTCTTAAACAATCACTAACACAAATGCCTCTTCATGAAAATATGATTATGGCATAAGAAAGTGATTTGAAATTAAAATTTGATGGTCAATATTTCTAATCAATAGTTAATAGACCATACTTAAAATAGATTTCATTTTCATTGTCAAAGTTTCATGAAGGTTAGTAAGTGGTTTAAGGGGTGTGTCAAAGTTTGATGGCTTATGTTGGATAACTAATAGCACAAATATGCCATACTTATGATAGGCACATCAATTAAAGCACTAATGACCACAAAAGAGAGATCATGATTTCATATGTGTTGAACTACATGATCTAGAGAGTGGATTTATTCTCTAAATTGTTACTTAACTCTTATATTTGCTTCTCTTTTCTTTTAGTTAGTTAGTTAATTTTCTAATTTTCTAGCTTAAATTTCACTCGACTTCGGTTTAATTTGATTGAATAGATTTTTAAAATCATCAATTCCCTGCGGATCGACCCATATTCGCCATGTACTACAAGTGTACGCCGTGCGCTTGCGATAAACTTATTTCTAAATTCGTTAGACGGTTTTCTAAACCGGTAGAAAATCCATCGTCGAACAATGTCCTCTGACTTCAATCACAGATCTACACACCGTCGGTTGGATGGAAACTAAGAAGAAGCCTCCGAGCATCTGCATGCTATGAATCTCAAACAGGCCGGGATTGGTCCTTCTACAGGGCATCAAGCTGGACCCTCCTCCCGAGGAGGTACACTTCCTTATCACACCACTCATGACCATACAGCTGCTGCCGCCATAGATCTGGAAGCCAAGATCCAAAACCAACAGGATCCAACCCCTCGTCGCCGCATTCATGCTTAGGATCCTCACTTCCATGAAGACCGAGAGCCAAGGAGGTGTGGAACGGACCGTAAACAGCGACCGGACCATCCCCGTAACATGGAACCCGACCATGCCTTGGTCCCGAACATCTAGATGCCTGACATTCCAACCATGATATGCCAAATGATTAGAGAAAGTCAAGACCTCACGAATGATGACTAGGGAATCTCTAGAAGTCATACCCAGTTCACCAACGACATTCTCTATGCATAACCACCCCGTTGATTCAGGATGCCGACCTTACCGGTGTACGAAGGAAATTCGGTCCTTACCAGCATATCTTGAAATATGAATGGCTCATGAATGTCGCTCGAGCCGACGATGCGGTTAAGTGTAGAAGCTTCCCTATCTCCTTAGGAGGCATTGCAACCATAAGGTTCGCACGTTTACTACCTAGATCCATTTCATGTTTCGATCAATAGGCTACTAAGTCTGTCGAGCAGTTCCGTATGCATCCTACAAGATCGAAGGATGTCAATACCTTCTCCAGTGTCACTCAAGCTCTAGGAGAGACTCTTAGGTGCTATCTGGAAAGGTTCTATGCTGCTTAGCCAAGGTCAGCAATCTCAATGACAACTTTATTCTGATGGCATTGACTAAAGGGATTGATCTTGATTTTGAATTTGGTGATTGGTTAGCTGGGAAACACCTGCTTCATTGGATCGTTTTTATGCTAAGGCGGTCCAGTTTTTGAGGAGAGAAGATGCTAGACGATCTAGGAAGTAGGATGTTGCGGGGTCCAATGGTGAAGGCATTCGAATCAATATTGTAGTAAAGAAGACTGGTGATAATTCCGGTAAAGTATAGTTGGACATTCAGAACAAGCAAGGTCAAAAGAAGGGTAATGGAGGTCAGGGAAAGAAGAGAGACTCACATCACGGGAGACCCGGAGCTCCTGTGTTCGACCGATATACTCCCTTAAATACGTCACTGAAAAATGTTTATCTTAAGACTTGTAATACCGGACAGTATAAGAAACCAGCTCCGAAACCATCAATTGAGAAACAAATTCAAACTGGGAAGTTCTGTAGGCTCCACGATTATTACGGCCATAACACTAACGAGTGCCGTCATTTGCAAGATGTCATCGAGAGATTGATTAGAGAAAGAAAGTTAGAACAGTTTGTCCAAGCTCCATAGGATGGAGGTGCGTGTCCATCTAATCTGAATCAAGGTCAAGGCCAAGCTAGGCCTAAAGAACCCGCACGTACTGGCGGGAGGTTAGTAATTAATACTCTGAGTGGTGGTCCTTATCTGGGTGATTGGAGTTGGAAGGAAATGGAGTCATATGCTGGTTTGATTAGGCATGTGGACTTCGAATGTTGTAGTAGTACTGATGAAGGGGCCCCGACAAAACAACAAAGAATGATGACAGACGACATCATTTTCAGAAACCTGATGCCGACAGAGTCAAGGCTCCCACTATTGATCCATTGGTCATTTATGCCCAAACAGGTCCCACTTGGATGAAGAGGATCTTAGTTGATAGTGGAAGCTCTGTGAACATACTTTTCAAGTGCGCTTATGACCAAATGAGAATGGAAGCAAAAGATTTGAAGTCGTGCCAGTCATGTATACATGGTTTTAATGGAAATGCAACCGTACCGGCTGGGATGGTGGAATTACCTGTTGAGTTGGGTATTGGTGATCGTCAGAGAGTCCGGATGTTACAGTTTGTTGTGTTGGATATTCATTCTCCTTATAACGCTTTCCTGGGCCGACCAGCCCTTGCGGAATTCAGGACAACGATTGCCCCTTGGTGCTTAACCCAGAAGTTCCCAACTAATAATGCGGTCAGAGTGGTACATGCTGATCAGGCAGCAGGACGCGCCCGTTATGTTGCAGAGCTGTGGGATGCACAGTGGAAGGAGAAAGGAAAGGGCGTAGATGAATCTCTATGCGTCCGTCTTTTAGAAAATTAACAACTAACGCCTGAGCCTAGGCTCGAGCCCCACAACCAAATCCTTAAGGACCTTGATCCCAAAGACAATAATTATGAGGAGGAAGTCAAAGATTATCAGGCTTCCTCGGTAGAGTTGACGATCGATGTTCCGATCAACGATGATGACGATTCCAGAATGATAAAGGTCAGATCTCAACTCGGCCCCCAAATGAGACAAGAACTGGATAATTTTCTCTAGGCGAACCTTGATGTTTTCCCCTGGACTCATTCAGATATGTGTGGGATCTCGCCAAACATCGCGAGCCATGTATTAAATATCGATTCGTGGCACGTCCCGTGAAAAAAAAGGCGCAGTATGGATCCAGAGAGATCTGCCGCCCTGAAGGAAGAAGTGGATAAACTCAAGACTAATTGGTTTATCCGTGATTCTTTATACCCGGAGTGGGTATCGAATCCAATGCTTGTCAGAAATCCGAATGGAAAATGGCGAACATGTGTGGACTACTCGAATTTGAACATAGTCTGCCCCAAGGACAACTTCCTGCTTCCCAGAATTGATCAACTGGTAGATTCAACAGCCAAACACGAGCTCTTATCTTTCATGAATGTATACTTCGGCTACAATCAAATCCCTATGCACCTTCCTGACCAAGAACATATGTGACGACCCGACTTCCTATGCCCAGAAAGTCGCATCATTATGAAGAAAGAAAGGGGTAGAAAATAGAAAAGAAGAGAAGAAAGAAAGAAACAACAACAACGATCTCACAGCGGAACGAATAAATTATATTAATAACATAAACTATTACATAGTTTACAACAATTTACAGAGTTACACAGCATATACATCACTTACTAGACAGTTATAAACATCTGTCTAGACATTACAACTCAATACACTACAGAGATACAGACACAGCGGAACTACTATATATATCTACAACGCTGAAGCCTCCTACTCCATTGCTCCTCCACAATTCGTCAAGCTAAACCTGAATCCCTTGGCTACTCGTAAAAATTTGAGTACCCAAGAGTTTATAAAACAGAAATAAACACTTGGGTCAGACATGGGTCTGGTGTGAGTAACAGGTTAAACTTGCTTAACTTCAAAACCTTTAGAAAGAAAAGGTATCACGTAAGACTCCCCACAAATAAACATGGGTAAGTTTTTACCTTACGCTAACCAAAACATTTGATAGGAAATCCAGTTATATTATAATAGGGTCTAGGGTTTTCAAATAAATATGAAATAGCTGAAATTGTTACATTATTAAATTCCAGCATACTAGCCACAAAGTGGGTTATACAATCAAAACCGTAAGGGCACGTAGGAAGAATGGGTTTCCATACAATGGCAGGGCTACTGGGGTACCGCCCGTCACAGTACGTGGCCTAGATCACCGTACCGAGGAGTACGCCCGCTCCCCTGCAACACAAAGCCGGAACCATCCCTTACTGGATAATTCCGAACAAGATAACCCCGTAGTTGGCGCGACCAACCACACACTAAGCCGAATAAAAAGAAAAGGGACCTCTAGACAGGGATCTATCTTGCTCTCAGTGGGTGCTACCCACGAAGCCTTGCTGCACCTCCCCTGTTTTAGCCATTCCCGGTTGATGAGGCTTGAGATTACGATTACCTTTAATCAGAACATATCACTTAGAATGCTCATCGTCCGCCTGACGATGTGCTGAAAGCATTCAATCCATACAAGTTCGTTCCGGGTTCGAACGAAACCGAAGGCATTATCTCGTTACACTCGTTTTGGAATCACCCTCAGAGTTAACGACAATAACCCTTGCACTCTGAATCTTCATCTTCACTTGAGATTCACGACCTATCGTAAATTTGGATCGATGTGGTATTCGGGTCTCCAGACCTGGAATTCCGGTATACGGAAACCCGATCCCGGTCTCATCGAAATCCAAAACGTATCTTTTAAGGGCCAAGTTGTTTTAAGGTTAAAACAATTCAATTCTTATCTATACTACACACAGATAGATAATTTACAATAGATAATCCATATTATCATCCAAACAGATAATTCATATTATCATTTCAATCCAACCAAACATCTATATCATAGATCAGCACATCTCTTATCAGAGATATCAACAATGCAAAGCATTCAATATCATTCATCCATTCTTAAGTAATGATTTATCATCTCTAATTAATTTAAAGTGAATTAAATTAATTACTTCATTTTATAAATCCTTCTTACTTAATTATTAATTAAACCAATTAATTAATCATACTCTAAGTATCATCTTAATTAATCATTTCTGATTAATAATCCTTTAATTACTTTAAGTAATTAATCCTTAATTAATTTCACAAATAAATTATCTTAAACCATTTCAGTAATTAATCTTTAATTACTTCATCTATTAATTAATTGTACTTAATTACATTAATCCTTAATTAATTACAATTAATTAATTACTTTAATCACTTATTATTGATTAATTAATTTAATTTAATCAACTCTTAATTACATCATTAATTATATTAATTAATGATCCTTAATTACTCCATTTAAATTAATTATATTTAATAATTAATCTTTAATTAAACCATATTTATTAATCACCTTTGATTAATCACATTTAGTAATTAACTACCCTTAATTACTTTTCCATAAATTAATTACTCATTAATTAATTATCTTTTAATTAATCCCTTGATTAATTATACAAAGTAATTAAACTCAAATTACTTTCATTATAAAATCTTCTTTAGTTAATTACATCCACTAATTAACTTTAATTACTTTCCTAAGTAATTACACTTCACTAATTACATTTAAGTAATTATCAAATCACCAAGTGATTTATCTTAAATTAATTTAACTTATCAAATTTATATGATTAATTACCTTAAGTAATTAATTCCTTTAATTACTTTCATTAAGTAATTATACTTAACCAATTTCATAATTAACTAATTTATCCAATTTGAAAATAACAATCTTATTTTATTAAGGTCTATTTATTATAAAAACAATACTCTATTAATATTGTTTGAAATTAACATATTTATCAATTTTAAATAATTTATAAAGAGATTATAAATTACTATTATTATTAAATGAATCAACATATCATATTTATTAAGCAATATTTAAAAAGAAAATAAATTAACCTTACTATTAATCTTTATTCAAAACCATATAGTTATTTTGTTTAAATAGCTTTGAAAAGCTTAATATCAAAATTTCCAAACTATCAAAGATGTATATTAGAAATTTTAAAACAAGAATTCATTTATTTATTAAATTTTTAAATCAAAGGCAATCTATTTACAATATATACTCATATATATATTATAAATAGAAATCATTTTATTAGTTTTTAAAGGATAAAATTCACTCATTAAATATTTATTTAATCAGATTATTAAACCAATTCAAATTTGTTATCAAAAATTAACAAATCAATTTAATTATTTAAACAGATTATTAAATTGATATTGCCTCAAATTTCCGGGATATCACATTCCTCCCCCCTTAAAATAATTTCGTCCCCGAAATTTAAAACAAAGGTAATTTAATAATCTATTTAAATCACAATCATAAATTATCATCTATATGCTAACAACCATAGCAACCAATTCATCCAATCAAACAATTCAAACTATCTAGAAAAGTTCTAGATAGAATTTCCTCGAGTTTCCCCAAGTATATATACCGGGATACCCGCTCTACAGAATCCAAACAATCAATACTACTAAGCTATAGAGCTTCTACTCATCTAGATCTATAGAACTAAACAAGATATCAGACTACAGACGAGTCTGACTCAACAACCAAATCTTCTGAACTGCTGGTTCTAAACCAGAGATAGATCAAACACGTATTCCCTCAGAGATACGTAAAACACAATGAATTCCAGTTATCCAAACTGACCATTCAATCCAGTAGATCAAAGCTTTTATCCAAATCAAAACACAGAAGAGATCCAAAACAACTCGGAGCTGACTTCCCAGACTTACCTAATCTTATAGCTCCCTTTAACCAGAGAAAAACTTCACAACAACGAAGTCTCCAACTTCGAATTTCAAATTCCTTCGTCTCTTATGCACAAAATCTTCAGACGATCTCGGGCTACCTACAAATCCTTCCTGATCAACTCAACCTTCGCCGATGCTTCTTGAAACAAACAGGACCAAAGATAACTCAATAGAATGATCTCTCCAAGATCTACCCATAATCCAAAACACAACTCTACTCCATCAGTAGATTCCAAACTTACTTCTTCTATCCAGAAATGCACTCCCAAACTGCTTCCACTGCACCACTCTGGTCTGGAGTAGAATGAAAAGGCTGATGAAGAACACAAGCACGGACTGGACAACACATCCCAGAAAATCTCAGATAACTCAAGAGAATACTCAGCAATCGCAAGTCACTTTTGCGATCAACCCAGCCAAAATGCAAAGAAAACTGTTCTCTCTTTACCAATCAGAACAGTTCATACTTAACTATCCAATCCATCGAAGAAATGGATATACTCTGCTGCTTCTGAACTCCACTTCAGAAAAACTGCTCAGCCAGAAAACTTCCTGCCAATGCACAGAATACTCCGAGCTGCACTACTGCCACAGATGCCAAAGATTTCCTAACCAAAGCTCTTCGAGAAACTCGAAACCCAAACCAAACAGAAACACCCTGCTGAACTCAGCCACAACACCGAAACAGACACACTTCATTAACTTGTTCCAAAGAAAACATCTTTGGGAACATCCATAGTCACTGCATCTCATCACACAGCTACTGTTACCTGAGATACCATCACTCGCTTCTGTTCTCCGACATATCCAACTCTACTCATCCAACTCCTAAGATGAACTCCGAACCTTAACAGGTTTCCTTCAGAGATTGTGAAATCCTTACACAACTGTAAAGTTCACTCGAGACGGTATTAGGTTTACAGTCTCGACAGATACTCTTCCAACCTCAACACTCAGACTCCTAATCCTAGATGATATATTATTATCATCTCAACCAATCATTACAAATACCATATACATTTAAAATGATACTTTTTTATATAGAAATTATATCTGGGTAAAATTATTTCATCTACCTTTTTAAAACAATATTGTGTCCGTTGGCCTGGTCCAAGTGTTTAGAGATCCCTATCAATAACGTTAGCTACTCGTATTGACCAGAATCCATATACCACTCAACCGATCAATTAACACAATATAAAACCATTTTATATAACTAACAAATACGCGCTCTCGTATATATATACACTCGGACTCAAACAGGTTGTTACAGATCCTGTCTCTAATGAACAACCCACCCGAACCTAGGTATTCACTCAACCTAGTGCTCTGATACCACTGTGTCGACCCGACTTCCTATGCCCAGAAAGTCGCATCATTATGAAGAAAGAAAGGGGTAGAAAATAGAAAAGAAGAGAAGAAAGAAAGAAACAACAACAACGATCTCACAGCGGAACGAATAAATTATATTAATAACATAAACTATTACATAGTTTACAACAATTTACAGAGTTACACAGCATATACATCACTTACTAGACAGTTATAAACATCTGTCTAGACATTACAACTCAATACACTACAGAGATACAGACACAGCGGAACTACTATATATATCTACAACGCTGAAGCCTCCTACTCCATTGCTCCTCCACAATTCGTCAACCTAAACCCGAATCCCTTGGCTACTCGTAAAAATTTGAGTACCCAAGAGTTTATAAAACAGAAATAAACACTTGGGTCAGACATGGGTCTGGTATGAGTAACAGGTTAAACTTGCTTAACTTCAAAACCTTTAGAAAGAAAAGGTATCACGTAAGACTCCCCACAAATAAACATGGGTAAGTTTTTACCTTACGCTAACCAAAACATTTGATAGGAAATCCAGTTATATTATAATAGGGTCTAGGGTTTTCAAATAAATATGAAATAGCTGAAATTGTTACATTATTAAATTCCAGCATACTAGCCACAAAGTGGGTTATACAATCAAAACCGTAAGGGCACGTAGGAAGAATGGGTTTCCATACAATGGCAGGGCTACTGGGGTACCGCCCGTCACAGTATGTGGCCTAGATCACCGTACCGAGGAGTACGCCCGCTCCCCTACAACACAAAGCCGGAACCATCCCTTACTGGATAATTCCGAACAAGATAACCCCGTAGTTGGCGCGACCAACCACACACTAAGCCGAATAAAAAGACAAGGGACCTCTAGACAGGGATCTATCTTGCTCTCAGTGGGTGCTACCCACGAAGCCTTGCTGCACCTCCCCTGTTTTAGCCATTCCCAGTTGATGAGGCTTGAGATTACGATTACCTTTGATCAGAACATATCGTATACAGTGATACCTCGAATTTGCTTTTACGGCCAGCCTCTCGACTCGCAACCAACCCTCACAAGGCCTTTACCTCTCAGGGACATGTAGGGGTAAGAGTCTCCCGTTCGCCACCAAACCGCGAAGCGAGAACCCCCTATCATGCTGTACTGTAGCAAATCCGATCCCGGTCTCATCGAAATCCAAAACGTATCTTTTAAGGGCCAAGTTGTTTTAAGGTTAAAACAATTCAATTCTTATCTATACTACACACAGATAGATAATTTACAATAGATAATCCATATTATCATCCAAACAGATAATTCATATTATCATTTCAATCCAACCAAACATCTATATCATAGATCAGCACATCTCTTATCAGAGATATCAACAATGCAAAGCATTCAATATCATTCATCCATTCTTAAGTAATGATTTATCATCTCTAATTAATTTAAAGTGAATTAAATTAATTACTTCATTTTATAAATCCTTCTTACTTAATTATTAATTAAACCAATTAATTAATCATACTCTAAGTATCATCTTAATTAATCATTTCTGATTAATAATCCTTTAATTACTTTAAGTAATTAATCCTTAATTAATTTCACAAATAAATTATCTTAAACCATTTCAGTAATTAATCTTTAATTACTTCATCTATTAATTAATTGTACTTAATTACATTAATCCTTAATTAATTACAATTAATTAATTACTTTAATCACTTATTATTGATTAATTAATTTAATTTAATCAACTCTTAATTACATCATTAATTATATTAATTAATGATCCTTAATTACTCCATTTAAATTAATTATATTTAATAATTAATCTTTAATTAAACCATATTTATTAATCACCTTTGATTAATCACATTTAGTAATTAACTACCCTTAATTACTTTTCCATAAATTAATTACTCATTAATTAATTATCTTTTAATTAATCCCTTGATTAATTATACAAAGTAATTAAACTCAAATTACTTTCATTATAAAATCTTCTTTAGTTAATTACATCCACTAATTAACTTTAATTACTTTCCTAAGTAATTACACTTCACTAATTACATTTAAGTAATTATCAAATCACCAAGTGATTTATCTTAAATTAATTTAACTTATCAAATTTATATGATTAATTACCTTAAGTAATTAATTCCTTTAATTACTTTCATTAAGTAATTATACTTAACCAATTTCATAATTAACTAATTTATCCAATTTAAAAATAACAATCTTATTTTATTAAGGTCTATTTATTATAAAAACAATACTCTATTAATATTGTTTGAAATTAACATATTTATCAATTTTAAATAATTTATAAAGAGATTATAAATTACTATTATTATTAAATGAATCAACATATCATATTTATTAAGCAATATTTAAAAAGAAAATAAATTAACCTTACTATTAATCTTTATTCAAAACCATATAGTTATTTTGTTTAAATAGCTTTGAAAAGCTTAATATCAAAATTTCCAAACTATCAAAGATGTATATTAGAAATTTTAAAACAAGAATTCATTTATTTATTAAATTTTTAAATCAAAGGCAATCTATTTACAATATATACTCATATATATATTATAAATAGAAATCATTTTATTAGTTTTTAAAGGATAAAATTCACTCATTAAATATTTATTTAATCAGATTATTAAACCAATTCAAATTTGTTATCAAAAATTAACAAATCAATTTAATTATTTAAACAGATTATTAAATTGATATTGCCTCAAATTTCCGGGATATCACAACATACTAGCTTCATCACTGATCTGGGACTTTATTACTACAAGGTGATGCTATTTGGTTTTTAAAACGCTGGAGCAACTTATCAGAGACTTGTGAACCGAATGTTTGCAAACCATATCGGAAAGACTATGGAGGTGTACATGGATGATATGCTCGTAAAATCACAGCTATCCAACGACCATATCAGCGATTTAGAGATGATGTTCAACATACTTCGAAAGTATAAAATGAAGCTTAATCTGTTGAAGTGTCATTTCGGGGTTGCATCAGGAAAGTTCCTTAGATTCATCGTCAACGCCAGGGGTATTGAAGCTAATCATGAAAAAATGTGGGTGATTCGGAATCTCAAAACTCCTAGAACCATAAAGCAGGTATAGAGTCTTAACGGGAAGGTGGCAGCTTTAAGCAAATTCATTTTTAGATCAACAGACAAATGCATCCCCTTCTTTGATCTGATCAAAAAATAAACGATTTTGAGTGGACAGAGGAGTGCCAAGGCGCATTCCAAGTGCTAGTTTAACATCTGGCGACACCACCTATCTTATCGAAACCGGTTGATCACGAGAGATTTTATGTCTATCTGGCAATTTTGGCAAACGCAATCGGTGCTGCTTTGATTCGAGAAGAAGATCGGATCCAACGACCGGTCTATTATATCAGCAAAAGATTAATAGGGGCAGAAAGAAACTACCCGAAGATGGAAAAGCTAGCTTATTGTCTCGCTATAGCCTCGAAGAAGCTCCGTCCATATTTCTAGGCTCATCCAATCACTATATACACCGACCAGCCGTTACGATTGATCTTGACGCGACCTGAGATGTTTGGTAGATTGCTTAAGTGGAATATCAAACCGAGTCAATTCAACATCACTTATACCAGAAGGCGAGCTATTCAAGGATAGGTTCTGGCAAACTTCATAGCTGAATTCACCATACTGGAGGATATTCCCGAAGCTAGTTGTAACGACCCGTAAATTTCAACTGTTTTAATAACGCAATTAGTTAAAATTTTGTGAAATTTTAAACGATAAAATTTTGAAATATAAATTTGATATTTGGAATGCGTCTAGTTAAACATAGCAACTGGTAAATTTTCGTCCGAAAATACGAAAGTTTATTTCGTGCGTAAATTCACTTCAATTTAATCAGTTAAAAAGCGATGAAAATAAAATGTTTCCGAAACCTAAATATTTTTACATAGAAAAATTCTAAACCATCTTCTGAGCAAGATGTCAGTTTGTCGTTTTTCCAAATTCGGACATCTTTGGCTCCGTCGATCTTATTTTTCAGCGTTTTTCTTGCATTTTCCGCTATTTAAAAATTCGAATTTTTATAATTAAATCGTACCACTGATATCTTTATACCATTTTGACCGTCTCATCGTGCTGATCTTCGCGGTATATTCGATTGTCAAAATTCGGAGTCCGGTGTGCGTTGCACCTTGCGAAACGCCTACCGTATCGGTACCGGTTTTGTGGCCGTTGGATCTGTGACCTTTTATTTATTCAATGTACATAAACCTATAGTCATTGCCTTGAAATTTCCAACTGTTGGCATTTATAAGTAGCGACTTCGCGTGCTTAACTTGTGGTTTCCATTGGTTCAATTTTTCTCTGGCCCTTCGTTTCCAGTGAACTGTCGTTGAAAATTTATAATTTTGCTGTGCTCATTTATTTTCACCTTGAAACCAACCCGTGCCTTTTTGTTATCTTTCCCCATTCTTTTGTCAGCTCCTTCTTTCTCTTCTTTTAACTAAATCTAGTTGTCCTTGTCTTATATCAATAAAACTCTACCTTGCCCTCTATTTTATATCAACAATATACATACAGGTTCATGCAGTTTGCATTTTTGTTGCCTGAGAATCCATCTTCAAATCTATTTCGTTCCTTCTTCTCTACATTTATTTTCCTCTTCTCCGAAATTTAGCCGAGCACTACATCAGCCATTACTTCTTCCCGCTCCCTCTGTTCTTTGCTTCTCATCCTCCCCATCAGATCCATGCCATCCGCCGCTCACCCATCCTCCTATCACCGAGCGACCCGAGGCAACCACCACCCACCCGCCACCAAGATCTCCACTCACGGACCCGTTCCCCACGTGCTGCTCCTCCTCCTTCCTCTCGCCCAATCGTGGTTCTCCTCTCCCTCCACGGCCGCAGCAGCTCCACTCACCTCAACCGTTCATCTCCTCCACATGGCCTCGGCAACCGAGCATCTCCAATGGCCACTGCACACGCGCTCCTCCATAGCCGTGCCTACATCCTCAAGCACCGACTTTGATCGAGCTTCATGCCCAGCCGAGGCAGTCACCAGCTTCCAACCATCGGCCAGCATCCGCAACCGGCCGCCTTTTTGGCGAACTCCACCACCGCATGCAGCAGCCCACGTTCATCTTCCTCTCCAACCTCACCTTCCTCTTATTATTAAGGTATATATATATGCTAAGTTGTGTTAGTTATATTTATATATATGTTTGTTAAAGGATTTCATATATAGGTATACTTATATTACACTTCTAAATATATTTTATGTTAGGTTTTATAATATGTTTGAATATATATTTGTTTATATATGTGGTCTGTTAGTTTTAGATTTATAAGTATTGAAAAAAAAGTGGAGTATTTATTATATAGTATTATTGTTGTACTAGACTGCATATGGAAAGTTACATATCTAATAGTGATATGTTGTAAGTTTGCACGCATGCTAGTTAGGCTACAGCCTTCCAACTTATGGCTTGCAAGTTTGCATGCATATTTTTACTTTTTATGACTTGTAGCCATTATTGGAAGTGTGCGCATGCGTTTAGAATAGTGGAAAAAGGTGTGTGTTTTAGGTTGTTGTATGTGTGTCACAGTCAAGACAAGTATATATTTAAAGTTAGTATAGAAAAAAAAATATTTCGCACGTTTCAATTTTTCACATTTGTTACCATAGTATACATCTATTTCCATATGCATACAGTCTGCATATATGTTCTTGGTAAGGATATTTAAAGAAGTATACTAGTTTATAGTCAGTTGATTTTATATTATGTATATAAAAGGGTATGCAGGTATATAAGGGCTGTATGTGTAATATGTTGCGAGTTATACTATGTAGTAGTTTGAACGCATGGTCTTCAAAGTATATAAGTGTTGGACTATTGACTTCTAATTGTAGTATGTGTATATTTTTTTTCCATTCGAATTTGTTATATGTTTCAGTTCAAAAATATTTTAATAAGGACTTTGAATTTGTTATACATATTGCATTAGTATACATATTGCATTAGTTATATAGGCTGAGAATTTGCACGCTGTAAGTATCAAACGTAAGTATTATATATATAATTATTATTATTTTTTAAAAAAAAATTATTTATTGGATTTAAAATTCATACGGATTTATATATGTTTCAAATTTTATATTGGTTTTGAGTAAAATTTAATGTATATTTTTGTTGCCATTTTTTTTACGTTAATTATTGCTTTGTTCTCATCGATTTCCCCATTTATTAGTTTGTCCGTCGTGCCTGTTTGCTTCACTGAATCGTGTCCGTCTAACGTTGTTTGGAATTCGTGTTGGATCCTCAATTCGCTCCCATTTCCGTTCATCTCTAGCCTCGAAAGGTGAGCACTCACTCACAATTAACGTTCTTTTATTTATTAAATTTGATTTCAATTGAAACGACAATTGAAATATGCTGCTGTTAGATATTTACACTGCTATTACCTGTATCAGTTCACCTGTGACATCTGACACCATTATCTGTTAATTATTTATGCGATGATAATACAGTTTGACTGATAATTGATTGATTGTTGATGTTTATATTGGACGTTAAATTGTTAATGTTAAAATGATAAACAGTATGAAATTGAACTTTATATAGGATAATTAAATGTTAAATTTGATTAACTGACATTTGTATAATATGACCCCTTTAACTGTTGAATTTATTAACACGTAGGATTTGTTTAATTACATTTTGAACCACTGAATGTATGTTGTTAAATTGATGATGGATGAAATTGTAAATAGATGACAAGTGAAAACCGTAATGTAATAATCTTTAATCTACATGAAATGATAGTGTAGATTCTAGAAATAATTATATTAATTCGCACAAATAACAATGCGAATTAATACGGTTATTTCGAGATTATTTAAATTGATTATTGAATTGTTATTGTTTGTTGTTATTGCTTGTTTATTTACTTTGACACCATCCCAGTTATCACACTGCAAGTTCCCTTTATTATGCTTTGATTTTTGAATTGAATTGGAATCGGGTTGAAATGATAAATACCCAAATTGAACTTTGACCTAGGATAGGAAATTAAATAAAAAACCCGATTGGTCAATAATTTGATGTAAAATAAAACGAAGATTTTACTTGAATAAATAATATGGTTTTGAAATGGAGTTGAAATTTGAATTTTTAATGAAAGGAAAATGTAAATTTTTAATAATCTGAAACAAAATATTAACAATGTAATTGATGAAAGAACGATGTTTAATTTGAGAAATGATTGAATTAAGTTTGAAATTATAATTAAGTTTGAAATTATTAAACTTTGAAATGATTTAATAATTAAGTTTGAAATGATTTAATAATTAAGATTGAAATTATTAAACTTTGAAATTATTTAATAATTAAGTTTTGAATTAGTTAATAATTAAATAATATGGAATTATTTAATAATCAAATAAGAATTGAATTCTTTGTTAAGTAAAATTGAACTTTTGAATAAGTGAATTTTTCTTCGTAAATGATTGAAATTGAGTTTCTTTATTAATTAAGTTTTTGGAAAATTATTTAAAGTATGTAAATAAATAATTGAAATTGAATTTTCTTTAACAAGAAATGAAAATGTGATATTTTGGAATTAATGTAAGACTTGAAATGTAAAGAATTTGATTTGATGAATTTAATTTAATTAAAATTGTAAATTTTGATTTAATGAAGTTGAACTTAAGAATTGATTTAATGAATTGGAAATTTAATAGAAATTGTTTTGAATGATAAAGTAACTTAACGAATATTGAATGAAATCGATAAATGAATTTGGAATTGATTTGAAGGTTAAATTAAATTAAATGTAAATGATTTCGAAACGAAACTTATATACGAACTTGAATCAATACTTGAATTGTTTTGAATAAAATTGAAATTGAATTATAAGATTGTGAAATGATAATTTGGAAGTTTTGAAACGTAAATTATTGGAAATTGGTTTTGAAAGACAAATGAAATGTTGATTTACGAATTCTATTTGGAATTGAAATTGATTTGGTTTTGAAATAAACAAACGACCAATCGGTGTAATAATTACGAAAGTTATTAAAGAGACCGGGATCGGTAATGGATATACTCTCTATCTGAACCGAAACCACTTTAATAACTATGCACGGAGTGATGATCCAGAATGAAGTGGTTGGAATGATGTACGTGATGACTGAAGAAAGAGAACGATGATGGATAGCCTTGACACTTGTGTCAAATTGGAAATGACTAAAACAGGAGCTGTGCCGGGCCAATGGAGGATTAGCTACCTCAAGTGGACACACTTCTTCGAACTACTTATACTTGTTGTCGATTGGTGCACCCTTGATTTTGGGAGTGTTGTTTCACGGTGTTGCGGGCGCTGCGGCGTTGCGTTCTCACCAGTCCGGATCAGGCGAACGGTAGTATCACTACCTTGGATATTGCCTCATGTGCCTTGTCATACTTGTATTCCATTTATGCGCGACCACTACGATTTTGATTTGTACCTTTAGTATATGGATTGCCCTCTGGTGACTTCCGGTTTTGGGGAAACTACGGTCTTGTATATGCTTTTGGGAATAAAAATGTGTTAAGGGTGGAATGGGCCATGACTTAACACTATTTTGATATCATTATTATTACTGATAGACATTATCTACTTATCGTACATTACTACCTAGTAGATAGTTTAACGGATCCTTAAAGGATGGTTATTCCAAACATCCTTTGAGTTACTTGTATTTCAATTGCTATTTCACTTGAGTTGGATTTATTAATATAAGAATGTTAATCCTGACTCGAGTGTCTTGTGTTTTTGCTTTACGCTCGGGTCAGACTGAGTGTACCAGTATTCGAGACTCACCTTTGGAGTTGGAGCTTTGCTTGAAGATCCAGCCATCTATTCTGCTTTCAGTATTCGATGATTCCAGTGATGTATTCTGATTTGTATCTGGTGTATCGGGTTACTCTTCCGTTGTATCTGGTTTAACTCTGATGTATCGTATTACTCTTCTGTTTTAAACTCTGATGTATTTATATATTCATATAGTAGCTTCATGAACTACTATCTCTTTTATTTCCGCTGCATTTATTACTCTGTGTCTGTGATCTGTGATTATTCATTTATTTACTGTATATGTTCAGTTTTGCCAAATTTAAATTAACAACGCGGTATTTTGAGCAATTCAACTCCGACATGAGTGTCTACCTATACACTTATAATGGATGCGAATGGTCCAAAATGGCGGGTCGTTATAGTTGGTATCAGAGCTTTGGTAGCTCTAGGCAAAACTTAACATATAGGGTAAATGTATTTACAGAATCACTCTCATTCGAGTTTCAATCTCTTCCCTTGACTCAAATTCCTTTGAATTTTGGAACGTTCCCCTCAGTTCCAAAATTCATTCGTGTCCTTCACTATTCGTCTTCTTTCAGATTCTAGAGCACCCCATAACTCCATTTTGAATGATATCTATAATAGATCGGCGGTCTCGCCAATCTTCGAATAATTCATAAGGAGAAACTCCTTTACAATAGGCATTGATTTACCGGAGATTTCTGTATCCTCGGTTTACGATGCTATCTATTACCTGCTATACATGAATTCCACCTCATGAGATCGAGTGTTGATTTACCTCGGAATTCAGCATCGATCTTATTCTTGAAGTTACGGACGACCCGGTTAAGGTTGCCCGTGAATTAAATAAACTTACCATCTCCCGATTCTGTTATTGAATCATCTTATCTTTTCTTTCGAATTTGTCTTCGAATCAGAATTCTCTTTAATTTGAGTCCATCAAAAATTTGAATCTCTATCCTTGCTTTGAATCCATTCTTGTATCGTTGGGTGAGAAAGTGTATTTGTAAATTTATATAAAAATGTTTTATATATTGTGTTGTTTGAGTTGTTGATGTTGATTTGGGTTTTCGATCGATTCGTCTGATTAACGCTATCGATAGGATTTCCAAAACACTTGAGCAGAGCAAACTGACACAATGTTGTTTTCAAATTTGGAAAATAAAATAAAGTTTGTATGATTTTACTATATATATAAGTATGAAATTTTCTTTAACCAAACTGTAATAAAATTAATTGTTGGAGTGATAATATTTGATTTTCATTTATTGTTTTGTAAACAATTGACAATTGCAATATAAATAATTGAAGTTATAAACTCGGCTATAATACAAATTTGAAATCTGAAATGTATTTAAATCAAGAATTTGAGAATTTAAATTTTTGGGTGATTTCAATTTGGTTTTGAAATTTTAAAGTATATATTATTGAAAGTATTTTCGAATAGGAATCGTTTTCAAAGAATTTTTAAAATGTTGAAATCAGTGCTCTTCCCTTTGTCGCTGGAAAATAATTTCGGTGATGGCGGCCGCATCATCGACATTCTTTTTCGAGTTTCGAAGTGGAGATACTATTCTGTAGCTTTGCTACGGTTTTGTTTTGAAAAATATTTTGATTTGAATTTCTTCGGTATAATTTGATTTATATATATATAAAGGTATCTTACTTTAAAATTTAATTCGATTTGATATAAATATATTATATATATCTCTACATTGTTTGAAGTTAATCGGAAATCTAATTCTTAAATTTTGCTAAAGGATGATTTTAATTATAAATAAAACCAAAATTTGGAATAAAAATTTAAACTTGAATAAATGAATTTGAAAATTTTATTTGTATATTGTTCAATTGCATTCTAATACAACTTACCTAAATCATTCAGAAGTTGAATATGTGATTGGATAATATATAAGATAAATTGAATTTATAAATAAAATTGGAGTGTTTATAATAAATGTTATACACTAAATTTTGATTATAAAGATGTTAATAGAGTTAGATAGGATAATAAGTAAACTCAGTTAATAATGAAATAAATTTGTTTTGAAAGAATTAATAAATTGAAATTTGATCAACATATGAAAATACCTTGAATTTAAAAGAAATTAGTAAATATAAATTAATTTAAATCGAAACTTTTATGGTTTAAATTAATTTATATGGGTTAAATATACGTGATTAGATATATTAAGTAGAATAAATTTAACAATAATTTGGAATAAAGAAGAATTTAAATTGTTGAAAAAGAATATGATTATAATAAAAGACTATTCGAATTTATGGTTTTAGAAAATTGTAAATTGAAGAAATTGGATAATAAGATAATGAATTTAGAAATAGCTGAGATTTATTTTAGTGAAATCAAAGGGATTAAATAAATTATTGAATATCAATTAATTTTAATTCGAATTTATATGGTTTAGATTAATTGTTGTTTTGTATTTCAAATCTGTTTTCTTTCTGGTTGTTTCTATTCTCCTACCTCGTCCCTTTTCGGGGACGAAAAGTTTTGAGTGGGGGAGAGTGTAACGACCCGTAAATTTCAACTGTTTTAATAACGCAATTAGTTAAAATTTTGTGAAATTTTAAACGATAAAATTTTGAAATATAAATTTGATATTTGGAATGCGTCTAGTTAAACATAGCAACTGGTAAATTTTCGTCCGAAAATACGAAAGTTTATTTCGCGCGTAAATTCACTTCAATTTAATCAGTTAAAAAGCGATGAAAATAAAATGTTTCCGAAACCTAAATATTTTTACATAGAAAAATTCTAAACCATCTTCTGAGCAAGATGTCAGTTTGTCGTTTTTCCAAATTCGGAAATCTTTGGCTCCGTCGATCTTATTTTTCAGCGTTTTTCTTGCATTTTCCGCTATTTAAAAATTTGAATTTTTATAATTAAATCATACCACTGATATCTTTATACCATTTTGACCGTTTCATCGTGCTGATCTTCGCGGTATATTCGATTGTCAAAATTCGGAGTCCGGTGTGCGTTGCACCTTGCGAAACGCCTACCGTATCGGTACTGGTTTTGTGGCCGTTGGATCTGTGACCTTTTATGTATTCAATGTACATAAACCTATAGTCATTGCCTTGAAATTTCCAACTGTTGGCATTTATAAGTAGCGACTTCGCGTGCTTAACTTGTGGTTTCCATTTGTTCAATTTTTCTCTGGCCCTTCGTTTCCAGTGAACTGTCGTTGGAAATTTATAATTTTGCTGTGCTCATTTATTTTCACCTTGAAACCAACCCGTGCCTTTTTGTTATCTTTCCCCATTCTTTTGTCAGCTCCTTCTTTCTCTTCTTTTAACTAAAGCTAGTTGTCCTTGTCTTATATCAATAAAACTCTACCTTGCCCTCTATTTTATATCAACAATATACATACAGGTTCATGCAGTTTGCATTTTTATTGCCTGAGAATCCATCTTCAAATCTATTTCGTTCCTTCTTCTCTACATTTATTTTCCTCTTCTCCGAAATTTAGCCGAGCACTACATCAGCCATTACTTCTTCCCTGTCCCTCTGTTCTTTGCTTCTCATCCTCCCCATCAGATCCATGCCGTCTGCCGCTCACCCATCCTCCTATCACCGAGCGACCCGAGGCAACCACCACCCACCCACCACCAAGATCTCCACTCACGGACCCGTTCCGCACGTGCTGCTCCTCCTCCTTCCTCTCGCCCAATCGTGGTTCTCCTCTCCCTCCACGGCCGCAGCAGCTCCACTCACCTCAACCGTTCATCTCCTCCACATGGCCTCGGCAACCGAGCATCTCCAATGGCCACTGCACACGCGCTCCTCCATAGCCGTGCCTACATCCTCAAGCACCGACTTTGATCGAGCTTCATGCCCAGCCGAGGCAGTCACCAGCTTCCAACCATCGGCCAGCATCCGCAACCAGCCGCCTTTTTGGCGAACTCCACCACCGCATGCAGCAGCCCACGTTCATCTTCCTCTCCAACCTCACCTTCCTCTTATTATTAAGGTATATATATATGCTAAGTTGTGTTATTTATATTTATATATATGTTTGTTAAAGGATTTCATATATAGGTATACTTATATTACACTTCTAAATATATTTTATGTCAGGTTTTATAATATGTTTGAATATATATTTGTTTATATATGTGGTCTGTTAGTTTTAGATTTATAAGTATTGAAAAAAAAGTGGAGTATTTATTATATAGTATTATTGTTGTACTAGACTGCATATGGAAGGTTACATATCTAATAGTGATATGTTGTAAGTTTGCACGCATGCTAGTTAGGCTACAGCCTTCCAACTTATGGCTTGCAAGTTTGCATGCATATTTTTACTTTTTATGACTTGTGGCCATTATTGGAAGTGTGCGCATGCGTTTAGAATAGTGGAAAAAGGTGTGTGTTTTAGGTTGTTGTATGTGTGTCGCAGTCAGGACAAGTATATATTTAAAGTTAGTATAGAAAAAAAAAATTTCGCACGTTTCAATTTTTCACATTTGTTACCATAGTATACATCTATTTCCATATGCATACAGTCTGCATATATGTTCTTGGTAAGGATATTTAAAGAAGTATACTAGTTTATAGTCAGTTGATTTTATATTATGTATATAAAAGGGTATGCAGGTATATAAGGGCTGTATGTGTAATATGTTGCGAGTTATACTATGTAGTAGTTTGAACGCATGGTCTTCAAAGTATATAAGTGTTGGACTATTGACTTCTAATTGTAGTATGTGTATATTTTTTTTCCATTCGAATTTGTTATATGTTTCAGTTCAAAAATATTTTAATAAGGACTTTGAATTTGTTATACATATTGCATTAGTATACATATTGCATTAGTTATATAGGCTGAGAATTTGCACGCTGTAAGTATCAAACGTAAGTATTATATATATAATTATTATTATTTTTTAAAAAAAAATTATTTATTGGATTTAAAATTCATACGGATTTATATATGTTTCAAATTTTATATTGGTTTTGAGTAAAATTTAATGTATATTTTTGTTGCCATTTTTTTTACGTTAATTATTGCTTTGTTCTCATCGATTTCCCCATTTATTAGTTTGTCCGTCGTGCCTGTTTGCTTCACTGAATCGTGTCCGTCTAACGTTGTTTGGAATTCGTGTTGGATCCTCAATTCGCTCCCATTTCCGTTCATCTCTAGCCTCGAAAGGTGAGCACTCACTCACAATTAACGTTCTTTTATTTATTAAATTTGATTTCAATTGAAACGACAATTGAAATATGCTGCTGTTAGATATTTACACTGCTATTACCTGTATCAGTTCACCTGTGACATCTGACACCATTATCTGTTAATTATTTATGCGATGATAATACAGTTTGACTGATAATTGATTGATTGTTGATGTTTATATTGGACGTTAAATTGTTAATGTTAAAATGATAAACAGTATGAAATTGAACTTTATATAGGATAATTAAATGTTAAATTTGATTAACTGACATTTGTATAATATGACCCCTTTAACTGTTGAATTTATTAACACGTAGGATTTGTTTAATTACATTTTGAACCACTGAATGTATGTTGTTAAATTGATGATGGATGAAATTGTAAATAGATGACAAGTGAAAACCGTAATGTAATAATCTTTAATCTACATGAAATGATAGTGTAGATTCTAGAAATAATTATATTAATTCGCACAAATAACAATGCGAATTAATACGGTTATTTCGAGATTATTTAAATTGATTATTGAATTGTTATTGTTTGTTGTTATTGCTTGTTTATTTACTTTGACACCATCCTAGTTATCACACTGCAAGTTCCCTTTGTTATGCTTTGATTTTTGAATTGAATTTGAATCGGGTTGAAATGATAAATACCCAAATTGAACTTTGAGCTAGGATAGGAAATTAAATAAAAAACCCGACTGGTCAATAATTTGATTTAAAATAAAACGAAGATTTTACTTGAATAAATAATATGGTTTTGAAATGGAGTTGAAATTTGAATTTTTAATGAAAGGAAAATGTAAATTTTTAATAATCTGAAACAAAATATTAACAATGTAATTGATGAAAGAACGATGTTTAATTTGAGAAATGATTGAATTAAGTTTGAAATTATAATTAAGTTTGAAATTATTAAACTTTGAAATGATTTAATAATTAAGTTTGAAATGATTTAATAATTAAGTTTGAAATTATTAAACTTTGAAATTATTTAATAATTAAGTTTTGAATTAGTTAATAATTAAATAAGATGGAATTATTTAATAATCAAATAAGAATTGAATTCTTTGTTAAGTAAAATTGAACTTTTGAATAAGTGAATTTTTCTTCGTAAATGATTGAAATTGAGTTTCTTTATTAATTAAGTTTTTGGAAAATTATTTAAAGTAAGTAAATAAATAATTGAAATTGAATTTTCTTTAACAAGAAATGAAAATGTGATATTTTGGAATTAATGTAAGACTTGAAATGTAAAGAATTTGATTTGATGAATTTAATTTAATTAAAATTGTAAATTTTGATTTAATGAAGTTGAACTTAAGAATTGATTTAATGAATTGGAAATTTAATAGAAATTGTTTTGAATGATAAAGTAACTTAACGAATATTGAATGAAATCGATAAATGAATTTGGAATTGATTTGAAGGTTAAATTAAATTAAATGTAAATGATTTCGAAACGAAACTTATATACGAACTTGAATCAATACTTGAATTGTTTTGAATAAAATTGAAATTGAATTATAAGATTGTGAAATGATAATTTGGAAGTTTTGAAACGTAAATTATTGGAAATTGGTTTTGAAAGACAAATGAAATGTTGATTTACGAATTCTATTTGAAATTGAAATTGATTTGGTTTTGAAATAAACAAACGATCAATCGGTGTAATAATTACGAAAGTTATTAAAGAGACCGGGATCGGTAATGGATATACTCTCTATCTGAACCGAAACCACTTTAATAACTATGCGCGGAGTGATGATCCAGAATGAAGTGGTTGGAATGATGTACGTGATGACTGAAGAAAGAGAACGATGATGGATAGCCTTGACACTTGTGTCAAATTGGAAATGACTAAAACAGGAGCTGTGCCGGGCCAATGGAGGATTAGCTACCTCAAGTGGACACACTTCTTCGAACTACTTATACTTGTTGTCGATTGGTGCACCCTTGATTTTGGGAGTGTTGTTTCACGGTGTTGCGGGCGCTGCGGCGTTGCGTTCTCACCAGTCCGGATCAGGCGAACGGTAGTATCACTACCTTGGGTATTGCCTCATGTGCCTTGTCATACTTGTATTCCATTTATGCGCGACCACTACGATTTTGATTTGTACCTTTAGTATATGGATTGCCCTCTGGTGACTTCCGGTTTTGGGGAAACTACAGTCTTGTATATGCTTTTGGGAATAAAAATGTGTTAAGGGTGGAATGGGCCATGACTTAACACTATTTTGATATCATTATTATTACTGATAGACATTATCTACTTATTGTACATTACTACCTAGTAGATAGTTTAACGGATCCTTAAAGGATGGTTATTCCAAACATCCTTTGAATTACTTGTATTTCAATTGCTATTTCACTTGAGTTGGATTTATTAATATAAGAATGTTAATCCTGACTCGAGTGTCTTGTGTTTTTGCTTTACGCTCGGGTCAGACTGAGTGTACCAGTATTCGAGACTCACCTTTGGAGTTGGAGCTTTGCTTGAAGATCCAGCCATCTATTCTGCTTTCAGTATTCGATGATTCCAGTGATGTATTCTGATTTGTATCTGGTGTATCGGGTTACTCTTCTGTTGTATCTGGTTTAACTCTGATGTATCGTATTACTCTTCTGTTTTAAACTCTGATGTATTTATATATTCATATAGTAGCTTCATGAACTACTATCTCTTTTATTTCCGCTGCATTTATTACTCTGTGTCTGTGATCTGTGATTATTCATTTATTTACTGTATATGTTCAGTTTTGCCAAATTTAAATTAACAACGCGGTATTTTGAGCAATTCAACTCCGGCATGAGTGTCTACCTATACACTTATAATGGATGCGAATGGTCTAAAATGGCGGGTCGTTACACTAGTGAATATCCCAAGTGTATGTGGAAGCTATACACTAATGTCGCATCAAATGACAGTTGCTCAGGCGCTGAGTTGTACTTGAAACCCTAGAAGGTTGATCCATATGCTATGCTCTGAAGTTTGACTTTCGCGTGACTAACAATGAAGCCGAGTATGAAGCTTTCCTTACTGGACTAAGGCATGCCAAAGACTTGGGAGTCATTGCTGTAGAGATTTATGTGATTCGCAATTGGTGGTATGCCAGTTTCTAGGAGAGTATCAAGCCAGAGACCGGAGATTGGCCACCTACCTTACTCGAGTTCAGGAAGTGTTGAATCAGTTCGACAATTACGATATCCACTGTATACCCCCAAAGCAAAATTAAAAAGCCGATTCTTTGGCGAAACTGGCCATCACTGGCGAAGCACAGCTGATGGGAATTGTCCCCGTGGAAACACTTACTGCTCCAAGTATCGATCAGATGGAGATAGACTAGGTTCACAAGGCGACACCCGAGAGAGAGAGTCGTGGATGACTCCGATCAAAAATTATCTTAAGCATGGAACAATACCCGAAATCAAGAGCAAGAAAAGACAGGTTCTTCGAAAAGCTTCGCGATTTATTATCCAGAATGGAGTCCTGTACAGGAGGGGATATTCTGTTCCTTTACTCCAGTGTATCGCCCATGACGAGATCAAACGAGTGTTACATGATTGGCATCAGGGAGGGTGTGGCGACCACACTAGGTGGCAAGCCCTTGCGAAGAAGATACTCAGATATAGATCCTACTGGCCAACCGTAAACTGGGACGCATCAGACTATGCCAAGAAATGTGATAAGTGCCAGAAACATGCTAGAGTTCCAAGAGCCTCACCAACTGAAATTACTCAGATGGTCAGTCCATGGCCATTTGCCATATGGGGCATTGATATAATAGGGTCTTTATCTTTAGCCAAGGGTGGTGCAAAGTACACCATCGTTGCAGTTGCCTACTTTACTAAATGGGCAGAAGCTGAGCCCCTTGCTACTATCACGACGAAGAAAGTAATCAAATTTGTTGTACGCAACATCATCTATCGCTTTGGCCTCCCACAGATGATTATAATTGATAACAGAGCCCAATTCGATAGTGTCGAGTTTAAAGATTTCTGTCAACGCTACCGCATCTAAAAGAAGTTCTCAGCAGTAGCATACCCTCCAGCGAATGGACAAGTTGAAGCTGTCGACAAATTTATCAAGTCCATTCTGAAGAAATTACTGGAGAAGGCTGGAAGCAAGTGGGTCGATGAGCTCCCCATGGCCATATAGGCATATCGAACCACCCATAAGTCCGCGACCGGCCTTACTCCGTTGCACATTCCTACGGCTCTGAAGCCATTATTCCAGTTGAACTAGAAGTAACTTCTCACCATGTGACCTATTATGATCCAAAGACGAATGCAATCCTATTCACAGAATCACTGGACTTACTGGATGAGAAGCGTGAAGAGGCTGATTTGAAGGCAGCAGCACATCGCAGTCGAGTCGCCCGATTATACAACGCTAAGGTCCCACCCAGAACCTTCGAAGTTGGCGATCTCTTACTTAATCGAATTTATCCGGTCAGCTGACATGGGAAGGACCATATTTCATTAAGCGGAGACTTGGAGATGGCACATTCAAACTATCAACTATTGTTGGTCTTACTTTACCGAGGGTCTGGAACAGTGAGAGTCTCCACCGCTATTAAATATAACTGGCCTTTATTCATTTAGTCTTCTTTTCTTTTGAAATTTATTTATGCAATTTTAGAATTTGAACTTGTAATAAGGCAACTGACTTTGTAGCACTTTCTTATTTCAACAATAAAGCATAGACTCATCAAGCCAGATTGGTGATTCTTGAAGTGCATCGTGCGACCGTCACGGTGTACGAAGAGCTAAGTCCCATCCTACGGTGGGACTCATTCAAATAGGGAATGACCGTGATCCGACTGGTCACTTGCTAAGTGAAACCTCAAGCTTGGGGGCAATCAATGATAAAAGTAAAGAAGGATTGAAACACGACGATCCTTCTATGAACTCCTACTCCCAGAGTGCAAGCTGAAGTACAAACTCCAAAATTTAGGTTCAAGGAGGATGGATCCGTTCATCCATAACCTCGCCTCAATCCAGGCTCGAGGAGGATGGATTCTCCCATCCACAACCTCGCCTCAATCCAGGCTCGAGGAGGATGGATCCGTCCATCCATGACCTCGCCTCAATCCAGGTTCGAGGAGGACAGATCCATCCATCCATGACCTTGCCACAATCTAGGCTCGAGGTGGATGGATCCGCCCATCCACGACCTCACTTTATTCCTTCTGGGCTCGCGGAGGATGGATCCATCCATCCATGACTTCGCCTCAATCCAGGCTCGAGGAGGATGGATCTGTCCATCCATGTCCTTGCCTCAATCTGGACTCGATAAGGGTGGATCCGTCCACCCACGAGTTTGCCCTCATTCAATCTAGGCTAGAGAAGGATGGATCCATCTATCCACGACCTCACCTCTTTCCAGGCTCGAGGAGGGTGGACCCATCCATCTATGACTTCGCTTACTGGATAAAGGTGGATGTGATCTGATCGTCCACAATCTTAATCAACTCCTTATTCCCAAAGTGCCAATTAGGTTATGATACTTAAGCAGATGTGATTGACCGTCTGTCACCTGACTCTAGATTCCCGGAGTGTGAACTAAAGTATAAACATTAAACGGGTGTGACCAAACGCCCATAAAATAACTTATGTCCCCAGAGTGTGGATATAGAACATTGGACGGGTGTGACCGACCGCCAGCATACAAGTCTAATCCCCAGAGCGTGATACAAATATCAGCAAGCGATCGAGTGTGATCCGACCACTCAAACTCGTGTCACCTCTACTTTGTTTCGACCAAGTTAAGTTAAAGTTAGTGAAGGCGGAGGATGACTGCCAACCGACTACTTCAATTCTCCCTAGAACTGAGGGCATAGCTCAAGCACCTACCGCTGACTGAGACAGCGCAACGTTGGGACTTAGCTCGACGTTTGACTACAACCCGAAGCCATGACTTTAGGATCTAAAGACTAGATTCAAGTTCGACTCAGAGAGTGAAACTTCACAAGTACATTGAATGGAAATGTAAGGACCCATAATTTTGTAAATATTTTTAAATAAATTTTATTTGAAAACTTTGATTTTTAAATCATTTAAAAGTGAATTTTTATAATTTTCCAAATGTAAGTTTGGAATTTGTTTATAATTTATTTTCCAAGTACAATTTAATATACATTTTCTGTAAATTTTATATTTTTGTCAAATTTGGTCAAATTTTGAATTTCAGTTTAAATTTTTAAATTTTAATTTTAAATTTTAATTTTAAATTTTTAATATTTTTCTTTGGAGCAGAATATAATGCTGATATTCGTTCTGCTTTTTGTTTCATTAAATTCTGATTTATACTTTTAGAATTGGATAAATTACAGCGTTTTACATGCAATTAAAATTCTGTATTTTATTTTTATTTTTCCTATATCCATCTCTCTGTTTATTTCCCTATTTATTTGTCTAGACTTTTATTGTATTTATTGGAATATAATTTGTATATATCTTTTACTTATGGCTTGGAAAGAATCAATGGGCATACGTTATATTGTCTTAATTTCTTGCCTTTTTAATTGCCTACTCTTTATTTCTTTTTAGCCATTCCAACCCTTGTTTGGCCGTGAATTACTCTATCAAATCACATAAAAATCTTCTCAATATCTCACTTCCTCATTTGCCTCTTCTGATTGAAAGATTTTTAGTAAGTTTCTTTTATTAAATAGGAATTAAAGCCCCTTTATTATTTTCTTACCATTTATTCTTTTAGCCGTTCATACATCAAACCCTAGCCGCCTCCTCTATTACTAATTCACGTACAAAAACATTTTTCCACATCTCATTTTCATTTGCATCTAGAGAGAAAATACTGTAAGTTTCCATGGCTTCTCTTCCCTCCTCTTCTTCTCTTTTCATTTTGATTTTCTTTTGTTCTCTTCATGCTTGGCTCGGCCTCCACCTCATGCTCCTCTATTGCCGAGCACATCTCCTCTCCACCATCACCATATATCGGCCTCCACTCTCCATCACCTCCTCCAACCATGGTTGTGACCCCTAGATCCACTACCAAAACTTGAACAAAACCATCACAAGCCATGTATTTCCACCTTCCTCTTGTTCCTAGCCTTGGCCACTACTCAATACAACCCCATGCCTAGCTTTGCCATGACCTTATCATCTCCTTGCTGTGACTAGAGATGCACTTGACCCAAACAAAACCAAGGCCGAGCCACACAAGCCCTATGGCCGAACCCAAACTCCATCAACCCCTTGACCTTTTGCCTTCCTATGGTTTGTAACTTCCACCTCTTCATTTCCAAAGCCATAGCCATGTGTACACACCACTTTGGCCGAGCCTAGCATGCATACAACCATCATGGCTGAGCCATATGTTGATGTGGCCAAGCCCACTTGTCCATGGCCGAGCCTACATGAAAAGGTGAAGCCATTTTATCACACTTTGATTCATATTTTCATTGTTTAATTCATCTTTGTATGTGTTGAATCATATTCTTATATATGTTTTGTAATTATTTGTTACAAGATTGAATCTTGGATCTCCATCCACTCATATTTGATTCGTGCTTTGTCGTGCTTTTCAGAGTAGTTTATCTTGTGTTTGATTGTCATCTCTAACTCTAAAAGGTGAGTTTATCACTCTCGACATACGTACTTTTATAATTGTGAAACAATGGCATGTGAATTGTAGAAAAATTTATATGTTATGTTAATATGTTCATATATTCCTGTGATATGATTTTATGATGTTAAATTCTATTTATATATTTGTTACATCATCTGATATGATTATATGTTCTACTGTTCATTTATTTACTAATTCTCACACTGCAAGTTCCCTATCACTATGGGTTGAAATGATACATACTCGAACGGACATTAGAATAAGGAAAAATCATTATGAGCTGAAATGATAGGCTCGAGTGATTTTTATTGTATTTTATTTGACTTGGGATTGCGTGTTTGAAATGATAGAACCCGGATTTTTCTTTTTAAATTACGGATTGAAATGATACATATCCGTATCACTTGACCTAGGTTAGAAAATATTATACAGGCCCATGACCATATTTTAAATAATATTTTTCCTAAAATCTATTAAGTATTTTAAAATAATATTTTTTCCTAAAAGATTATTAAGTATTTTGAGTTTTAAAGATACATGAAATTTTAACTTAAATTTTGTTTTAATGCTTTAAATTATTAAGGTGTATTGGTTTTTCTATAAGTTAAATTTTTATAAGTTAATAATTGGTTTTAAGTTAAATTAAGGATCTTTTTTGATGATAAATAACTTAATAATTGAATTTTACTTAATATGGAAGTTTTAAATCTAACCTAGTAATTGTTATGAATTTTACTTTATGAAACGGACATGTTTTGTGTAATAAATAATGTATTTTGAACTGATAAAATGGAATACAGTTTTAATTGGACATTTTGTAATAAAATTTATTTAACAAGAAAATCATAGTTAATTGATGTCTAAATGAATAGATCTAAAAGAAAAAAAATTGATTGTTATATTAACTATGATAAAATATTCTTTTGTGAAAAGTTATGTTTTGTAAAATAAATAGTTATGATTTTTAAATGGAAAATGTAACTTTAATTATGACCCAACTTGATAATTGGAAATTTGGTTTTTCAAATGGAAATTTTAAGTTAAGTAAATAAATAGAAATTTATTTTTATTTATGAAATGGGTATTTTAAAATAAAGTGTTAGGTTAGTGGTTAAAAATAAAAGTTAAGTAAAATAGTGTATTTTGACTTAATAAATGAATTATGGTTTAAATTGGATATTTATTTATAAAACTTTAATTTATTAAATCATAAGTTAAATGATATCCAAATGAATGTTTTGAAGCATGAAATATGAATTTTATAAGTTAAAATTGGCTAAAATTGAAGTTTTAATGTTTCTGAAAAGTTATAATAAAATCTGGAATTTTATTGGTAGCATTTATAAAATGATGTGGTTTTAAGATGGCATTTGTTAAGTGCTATCATTCTGAAATTTAACTAAGTTCTGAAATAACCAAATACTATTACAGCATTTTATAAGTGCTGCTGTTATGAAATTTAACTATGTTTTGAAACAACTAAATACCTATTACAGCACTTTATAAGTGCTGCTGTTTCTGAAACTAAGCTGTTTGAAAATAACTAAATATCTATTACAGCACTTTATAAGTGCTGCTGTTTTGAATTTGACAATGTTTTTGAAATGTTAATATATTTACCGTAACACTTTATAGCTGTTGTTGCTGAAATTACAATGAACTTTGGAAATGAATAATATTTTGGAAGATTTTGACATTGAATTTAAATGGTTTAAATGAATATTATTTTAAAGGTGTTATGATTTTCTAAGTATTATGATTTTAAAAGAATACCATTTCTAAATTGTTATGATTTCAAAATATTATGGTTTCAAAGTGTTGGGTTTCAGAGTTGTTATAACTTTGAAAAGTACTGTGGTTTGAAAATGAGATTTTTTAAATTGTATTTAATTAAGAATCTTTAAATATATTAACTTGGAACTTATTGAAATTGAAGATTTAAGAATGTGACTTTATAAAGTGGTTTTGGTTTAAGGTGATTTAAAAAGGAATATTTCAAGTTTAAATAAATTGAAAGAAGTATTCAGTGATCGAAACTTTGGGTTTATTTAAATGATATTTTTGTTTTGAAGTATAAACTAGTTGAATATGATATTTTGGTTTTGAAGTATAAACTAGTCTAATATGATATTTTGGTTTTGAAGTATAAACTAGTTTTGAAATGGATATGATATTTTGTTTTGAGGTATAAATTATTTCGAAATAAATATCCATGGTTTATAATAATGATTGGTTGGCAAAGAGACCGGGATCGGATATGGGCATACTCTCTGTCGATACTGAAAACCACTTTAACAACCGTGTACGCGGTGGAGATTCCAGAATGAAGTAGGATGGTGGCGACGATCCTATTGAGGTATGAAGGTGGACCCGACTCCCGTGAGTTGGCATAAGGTGGCTAAAACAGGAGCGATCTCAGGCCAATGAGGTAGCACCTCTTATCGGACACATTTCTTCGATACTATTCTATTACTTGTGATTGATTTGGTGGCCACCCTTCGATTTTTGATTTGGAAGTGTGTTCCGAGGTGGGCGGTAGTGGCTGCTATGCATTTCCACCAGCCCGTGTGCGTAATTGGTATATCTACCCTGGCATTGCCTCGTTGTGCCGTGTCACCTACCATATCGAGCTTTACTACGAGTTTGGTATTGTGCCGTAGCCTGTGGAGTATTTAGGGTAGCTCCCGATCTGGGGGTATGCTGATACTGGATAGACTACTGGGACTATTATGTGTTAAGGGGAATATTGGGTCACTCCTTAATGCTATTTTAAAGTAAGTTTATTTTACTATTAGACATTATTATAATAGCGAATATTACTACATAGTAGATAGTTTAACGGATCCTTAAAGGATGGGCGATCCCAAGCATCCTTTAAGTTACTTGTACCTTTATATTATAGTTCACTTGAGTTGGTTTACATTGTATAAGTATGTATGTCCTGACTCGAGTGTTTTGTGTTTTTCTTTACGCTCGGGTCAGACTGAGTTGTACCAGTATTCGAGACTCACCTTTGGAGTTGGAGCTTCGCTTTGATCCATCCATTGATTTCTCTTTCAGTTGTCTAGTTGATTCCAGTGATGTATTCTGATTTATACTTGATTATCATATTAAGACTTCTGTTGTATCTTGTTACTTCTATTGTATCTTGTTAACTCTGATGAATATATATATAGTAGCTTCATGAACTACTATTTCTTGCTTCCGCTGCATTGTTATATACTCTGTATCTGTGATCAGTGATTATTTATTTACTGTATATTCTGAGTTTTGCCAAAATTTATTTACAATCTATTGTTTTGAATTATTCAAGTCCAACATGTGTGGATTTATTATCGATTTGAATGGTCCAAAATAGTGGGTCGTTACAGGAAATGTGAGTGCTAAAGTACTTAGAAAAATGAACACAGAGTTATGCTGAAAACAAAAAAGGAATTTTATTCACACTATTCTTTGCAAAAGTAAGTACAAAATCCGTTCAAAGAATTCCTATAAGCAGGGGCCAAACCCGCATCTATACATGGCTTACAAAAAGCAAAAGAAAAGCTTATTCCAGCTATCTGCAAGAGAGGAAGCAAAAATACGAATCTATGCCTTTGGCTTTCTATCCTTCTTGATTTTCTTCGGCGTAGACCGATTCGAGCTATCGCCCAGACCTCTCTTTGAACCTTTACCTCCCTGGTCTGCTCTAGCTGGCTTGTCTCCGACCGGGAGAATCGACACGGTCTCCTCCTGAGAACTCACAGGAACTGAAGTATCCTCTGTGTGCGGTACCGGCAGAATGGTAGCACTCTCGACACCAAAAGAATGAGGTACTCCAGTTTCAATTATGGTGCCACCCGGAGAAAGCACGAAGATCGGGACCGGACCGAGACCCGCCATACCTCCACCGGCCTTACAAGCCTGCTCGATCTCGGCTTTGATTTCTTCCATTATTTTCTCCTCTCGCTCCGTGCGCTCTCCCATCGGAACGCTGTCGGTCGGACCCGAGGAGCCCGTGATAACTACGTCTTCGTCTATGTTGAAGGGCACTTCAATATTTGTATCGCTTTGATGGCTAAGGAGCGCTTCCATTAGTTGGTCATCAATCACATAGCTGCTATCGTGTATCTCCCTAGCCAAAGAAGTAGTTGTCACAATTGCGGCCTCCGTTGTTAACACCTCCTGCTTGTGATAAACTTCTTGAGTTGCAGGAGGGTCGGCCGGTGCAGAATCTAAAACTGAATGAAGATAAGAGAATATATTAGTAATATCATCCGATAGTGCTCCTGCATTTTGAGGAATAGGATAAGTGTCTGGAATACCTTCCTCAAGTTGGCTCCCAGGTTGGGTCGATGGGCCTTCCGAGCAGCGCTCGATGATCGGAGAGAGATGCGGCCTATCAGGATCATACTCCGGGATGACCGGAAGATCAACAGAGGAAGTAGGCTCAGTTTCAGACACTGGAGGCACTTCATAACCAACTTTGCGATGTTCACTCCTAGATCCTTCTCCGACCTCCAGATACTTAGCCACCAGTTCTTCTCTCTGAAGCACGATAACTGTGTTGTGAAGGACTTTAGGCTCATCTCTGATTAGCACTTGAGTTTCCAATTCAAACTCATCAACGGTTGCAACATTACGGATCGCCTGTTCATCCTCAAGCAAGCGATTCCAGGCCTTATATAATTGGAAAGGATATTCTTCGCCAAGCTAGTTAAGGTTGCGGTTTCTCAAGACATTAGCATTGTAGGTAACTAGAAGATCTTCAAATTTGCTCTCCATTCTGGCCTCAGCAGCTTTGATTTCCCTTTCAACCCTAGCATCGGCTTCCTCGGCCTTTTGGTTCGTAGCATCCCTCTCATCCCTAAGTATAACCACCTCCTCACATGCCTCCTTGGCCACTTTGTTAGCTTCATCTTTCTCTTTAAGGGCCTCGGTTAGCTTTTCTTTTAGCTCGTCAACTTCTTTCGGTGCAGAGTCCCTTTCCCGTATAATGACGTTGTTATGGTGACCCATCTCCTACACTAAGTCCCTATGAGTTTTTCTCATGTTTTCCATGGACTTCCTGGCCTCCTCGGCTCTCTGGCCAGCCTCCATCTCGGACTTCCTTGAAGATTCAAGCTCATTGGTTAGGGCTGTTATTATTCTACCTTTTTGATCAAGATCGCCCTCCATTTTTTCAATCGTTTTAGCCCACTCAAAAGACACCATCGAAACCCATTCTGCCGTATTGAACTATTCCCGATACTAGTTGTACGCGTCATGAACATAATCTTGTACTAGTTTTTCTATGTCATTTGGGATCCTTTTCAAGTTAGGAGGGAAGTGGAATCTGTCGAAGCAAATGTTCGAAAAATCTTTCTTTAGTTTGGTGATACGGATGGCTCCCTCCCCTGTGGGCTCTATGGCAGTTTGTTCTATGATGATAGGTGCTTCTGTTTCAATTCTACGGTGCTAATTGCCGGATTTTGGAGCATGAGACGGTGCCACTTGGTGTGTAGATTCGGAAGATGGCCTATCGGAGCTAGATGGTTTTGAAGGTCCCTTTGACAGTGGAGATCGCGATCGAGAACGACGCTTACTCTAATATGATCTTTCCTTTTCCCTATCGTGGCGCTCATGCTCTTGGCTAGATTAATAGTCATGACTATAGTCTCTCTCGCTCTCACGGCGATGTGACTCGGAGCGCGACCCAGATGAATGGCGCAAAGAGCGGAGGTTGCTAAACATGGAGCCTTGCTTCACTATCGTGTCTGCAAAATGAAAAGAGGAATAAAGTTAGTTATCTCCAGAAATTAAGAAGCATGTGATTAGAAGTCGTGTAGTGCCGTGATGTGTGCGTAGGCATATGCAAACCCCTCAACCGACCGATTGTGGTAGCCTTGCTCGTGAGAGTTGGCTCCCCTATGTCTAAAGAAGTTAGGTCTACGCCAGTTCATGATGGGGAGTGGAACCCCTCTAACCCGAGATCATGGAATGTAGATATGTCATCTGGGATAGGAACATCCGACAACCCTTTCAATGAACCTTCTGTCTGCAGAGAAAAGGTCTCCAGACCTGTAGAATTTGCAATGGAATGAGTTGTCTCAATAATCTTTTGCCTCTTAGCTTTATGGACGAGAGTTTTTCACCTTCTTTTTGATTTTGATGACCGAAGGCCCTGTGGAGGCACGACTACGGGCTCATTTTTAGCTGCTATACTCTCGTCATCGCCCAGTTCGATGATTGTAACTCCAGGTGCACTCTAAGCTCCCTAGACTGGGGGCATGATAAGAGCCCGTCTTCCACTATGTCTTACTGGGGCCACTCTAGGAACCCTGATCAGCCCAATACTCTGACCTCTCTCTATGAGCCCAACAACGATCAAGTTATCGTCAGTAGTAACTTCTTTTATTTATTTAAGTTCGGCGGGCACCACTTGGAGTGACCTCACTGTCTCTTTAAATTGTGCTCCTTCGGGCCATGGAGTAGAACCTGTGAAAGAAATGTAGTAATGGATTCAGCATCGATTTATATTACCCAGTTAATTGACGAAGAAGTTCAAGCACTTATGTCTGACCAACCATCGCCTAACGAACCCCGGCGGGCATCTCACAAAGAACCACTCTGTCTTGAAGTAGCTCAACATACTCCAAGCACCTGCCACCATTTATTAGTTCCTTACCGCTTCCAGAAAAGTGAACGACGAATTATCCCCTGGACTCTTGACATTGAATAAGTATTTGATCTCATCGACCATCGGGGGTCGAAGGAGATGCTCCATAAATATGATATATATGCTGTTGAGAAGCACGTATCCATTAGGATGTAGTTGAGAAGGCGCGATCCTTAAGAAAAATAACACATCCCGAATGAATTAATTGAACGGGGGCAATGTTCCAGCCACGCACATGAATCTATTACACACCGTGAACCCTTCCAGGGGATTGTGCGTTCTATATTCTGGCCCCGGTAATAGAACTTCTTCCAAAGATAGTCCAATCCTAAGACAGATTCTGCCTAGCATTTCCTCATAAATCTTGGACTAGATGGAATCCTCCAGATTGGTCACCAAGACTGCCTCCGGCAGTTCATTGGAGCAGGGTATAGTGTATCTGCCGCGATGTCTAGCCTTTTTATTCTAGGAAAAGGAGGACTCTGAACTTCATGCTGCTCGGAGCTTTCGGGATCCATGGCTATTGAACTTAGTAAAAACCATTATTAGATGGTAAGAAACCCATGTTCCCCCCGGTGCAAGGTGAGTGATCGTGTTGTGTAGTGAAGTGCTACATAATATTCTAAATTTCTACAAGTTTGAAAGATGGTAAAGCAACAAGACTTCGAGATTCGACCAGAGTGACCGTCATCGCTGACCGTCTCAACCGTGCCATTCTGACTTCGAAGAACGATCCATGTTTAAATTGGTTGTATTTGTCAAGTTACAATTCCATTGACGATCTTTGAAGGGTAGTCATAAATGCAGTTTTACAGTCAAGTCCAAGTAAGCAAGGCTAAAGCTCGTCGGAGTTAAGTGTTCGAGTATGCAAAAGGCAATTAATTTCGTATACATCATGATTCGAATTGGATCATTCCCCTGAAGCCTGAGTTCGTATCGATCCAACGATAACTTATTCGTATCGATACATTTCGTATCGATGGCTTATTCGTATCGATCATCTTCGTGTCGATCGATTCATATCGGTCCAAAGCAATTAGTTTCGTATCCATCAATCTGCATCAATACGAATTTGCACGATTATCAAATCGATCATAGAGGTAGCCTTCCACCATTTCCCATCAATACAATTTTGAGGAAGAGGTGGAGCCAGTGACTCCATCGAATCCTTCCAGTACCCTCCTACTTCTTCTTCTCCAAGATGCCATTAACTACTGCCTCGACCTCACCCTAACCGCGCTCTGGCACCAACGGCGCCGGAGATGGCCATTACCATGAAAGGAGTGTCATGGAGCTCGAATCTCATCACTTTAAGAATGGTCTTAGCCGATCGATTACCTAGTTTAAAGAATTTGGATTAAGGATTTATGATTGGCTGTTTGGAAGACGAAGGCTCTGTAGTTATTTCTTTTCTTCAATCGATACGAAATAGAAAATTAAGTGAAACTTTTTCTAAGTCCAAAACCAATCTATACTTCTTCATATCGACCTAGGGTACGATTCATATCCCGTCATGTAAACCGATAGAAGCGGTCAACTCCTATCGATATGAAGGGCATTGCACAATTATATCTGGATCATTCGTATCCATCGATACGAAGAACGACTTTCGTATCCATTAACACAAAGTAATCCAGAGCCTAACACTTCGTATCCGTCGATGCGAATGGATCCAAAGCCCACTATGTCATATCCATCGATACAAAGGTCACTGCATGATTATGTCTCGACCGTTCAACTCCATCAATACGAAACATCGCTTTCGTATCCATCTATTCGAGACCCAAAGTTTTGTATCCATCGATACGAAGCATACCTTCATACATTCCAAATCGATCCAGGAGAGGATCGATACAAATAAATGGATCAAAAACAACCATCGATCATTGTTGCAACTCAGATTTCACATTGATCCAGGAGAGGATCGATACGAGATTCGACCCAAACAAGGAAAAAGAACTTGACAGCGACCCATGAATGTGCAAATGTGAATGGGAGTCAGGTTAACATACATGCATATATGCCATATTAACATTTGATTTTCAAAGTTAACGGGAATTGAATGCTTGCCCGGTGACAATTAGAACGATGAACAACAACTGTTCAGCAAATTAGATAGAACCTTTTTAGAAGAAGATTGCAGCTTTTCAAAGCACGTCATGTTCACACAGGACGTACTTTGGAGGGAAAATGTTATCCCGCCTTTTGTCAAGGCCGTGACACTAAGAACTTGACTGGGGACTGAAGACAATCCGACCGAAAGATCAGTTATCTACGGGTCCACGATGGCTGCAGGAAAACTTGGTCCGAGTCCAGATCGAGCTACAATTAGCAGGGTACGATAAGCAAAGCTATGGAAGGCAACATTCCAAATTTCAGATCAATCAGAGTTTGTATGCTCAAGATATGGATTGATCAAAATCCATGTGAAGCATGTCTATTTCGTATCGATCCATTTAGCCAATTTCGTATCCATCTACCCATATCCATCATTTCGTATCCATCCGGATCGATATGAAATGAGCACAAGTCCACCACTCTGCATCTACCATTTGTATCCATCAGATTTCAATAACTTTCAACACTTCCTAGATCGATCGAAGTCAACTCATTCAATAGTTATACATTTCGTATCGATCCCATATCTGATCGATACGAAGATATAAAACAATAGACAAGCATCGATACGTAGAGCAATGTATAAGATGGATATGAAGGAAGAGTTCAATTCGAAGGAAACGGCCTTTAAGCGTGAAATATGGATCTCCATAAAACACTCATGCCACGTCATCGATACGCACGTATCGATACGAAGTGTTTAGTCTAGCTAGAAAACCCAATCTTGGATTGATCATACATCTCAAACTACAAGTCCAAATGCCATGAAATTTTCTAAGAAGCGTGCATATCAATTCAAGAACGCCCACGATCAAACGCAGCCCCATTGGGCCATTTTTTGATCGATACAAAGCGGGTATGGATCGATCCCAAATGACTCCAGACCGATCATGTGGGCCGACCTACGTGTGAGAAAGGATATTCCAAGATTTGAGGCTGATATTTCCATATTTACTCCTATATATAGTACCCCTATGCCAACTAAAAATGGACTTTTGGATTTTTATGCTGCTGCTATGCTGAAACTCCATTGTAACTTGAGTGCTAGCTATTGTACTATTGTAACTCGGTTGAGAATCAGCCATAAACATCAGTCTTCAAAGTGGACGTAGGCTACAATGCAGAACCACTATAACTTCTTGTCTTTTTCTATTACTGCTTACTTTTATTGGTGTGATTGTTAGATTAGCCTCATTTTCCATTTAATTTCTTCATTCTAATCCCTTCAATTACATCCGATGAGTGTTGTGCCCATTTTTGGTACAAACAAGGAATATGTAGGAAAGTTAACAAGATTAGAATTAGAAATCAGATTATTACAAGATAAAAAATTATCTTAGAAGAAGAATTAGAAATTTTTCAGAAGAAGTATGCAGCATTATTATCTCAAAATGACAAGTTATTAAATGATTTATAAAATTATAAGCTATCAAAAGTTAATTTGGAAAAAAAATAGAATTACAAGCAAATTTAGATTCTAGAAACTTCAAAATTTGTGATCTTAAAAGTAAATTAGAAAAATAACAAATAATGTGACAAAATTCAACAAAGGAAAACAAAATTAAGAAAATTTCATTACGATATCTAAACCATTTGGAAATCGAAATGGATTAGGTTTTAAAAATAAACAAAGGCAAAAGCAATATAACACATTATACAAAAAATTAAAAAAGCCAAAGTTAAAAACTAAGGTTAAGAATTTATATACAACAATGGTCAAGATATGGATTCCAAAAACAAACAATTAACTAACTACACAAAAATATATTGTTGAATATTTACAAAAAGTTGTATTTAACAAAATTACATTTCTAAGGGAACCAAATCCTCATGGATATGGTTTCCTACTTCCACTAACACATAAGACCAATTAAATTTTTCTTATTTTGCAGGTAAAATAAAAAATAAAGAGAAATGGATACTCGATAGTGGTTGTTCTAAGTACATGACCGGAAATGCAAATATGTTATCAAATATAACATATATCGATGGTGGCACCATAACATTTGGAGATAACTCAAAGGGATTTGTCATCGGCATTGGAGAAGTCATCAATATTGGTATTTCTGATTCTCCTTTAATTACTAATGTTTTATTAGTAGAAAATTTAAAACAGAACTTATTAAGCATAAGTCAATTATGTGATAAAGGATTTACAATTGATTTCGAGAAAAATAAATGTAATATTTTTAGTCAAAATAAAATTTTAGTTTTGAAGGATTTAGAAATCGAAACATATATGTCTTAAACATGAAAGTCAAAAACAATACAAATTTATGCTTAGCCGTGAATCATGACGATCCTTGGTTATGGAATGAATGTTTTTGTCATATAAATTTTAAGAATATCAACAGATAAGCTAAAAATAATTAGTAAGAGGATTACATAAAATCAACTACAAAGTTAAAAACTTATGTGACACTTGTAGATTTGGAAAATTAAAGAAAAGCTCCTTTAAATCTAAAAAAGAAATTTCCACAAAACAACCTCTCGAATTACTCTATATAGATTTATTTGGACCAATTCAAGTACGTTCAATAAATCATAATAAATATGTTTTTGTAATTATTGATGGTTTTTCAAGATATACTTGGACATTATTTTTAAAACATAAAAGTGACACTTTCGAAATGTTCAAAATTTTTGCTAAACGAATACTTTTTTTAATGAATTCA
Organism: Allium fistulosum; assembly: GCA_030737815.1. Lineage (NCBI taxonomy): Eukaryota > Viridiplantae > Streptophyta > Magnoliopsida > Asparagales > Amaryllidaceae > Allium > Allium fistulosum. The sequence continues at coordinate 1,180,737,199 of CM060904.1, read as the reverse complement.
AAAATTAAAAATATACGAAGTGATCATGGAGGTGAATTTGAAAATGAACTATTCACCAACTTTTGTAACAAAAAAGGAATTAATTATAATTTTTCTTTTCCTCGAACGCTACAACAAAACGGTGATGTACAAAGGAAAAATCGAACCTTACAAGAATGTGCATGAACTCCACTAAATAGTAGTAACTTACCAAAGAAATTTTGGGCCAAAGCCATTGCCACTGCTTGTTATGTATTAAATCGTGTAACACTTAGGTCAATGACTAAAAACATATACTACGAAATATTTTTTAACAAGAAACTGAAAGTATCGTATTTTTGTGTTTTTGGGTCAAAATGCTTCATATTAAACACTAAAGATAATCTAAGAAAATTTGATCATAAAGCGGATGAATGAATTTTTGTTGGCCATTCAGATCGAAGCAAAGCATATAGAGTCTTTAATAAACGAACAAATATTATAGAAAAAAGTCTTCATGTCTCATTTGATGAAAATTTTAACGAAAATAAATATGATGATGATGAAGGATTAATAAACAAAACTGGTATACCAATACATGAAAATAATAATAATAATGTCAATAATAATAATAATAATAATATGATAACATCATCACAGAATATTAAGAGACCATCCTATTAATAATATTATTATAGATTTAACTAAAAGAGTATCAACTAGAAAACAGTTAAATCAAATGAGTCATGTCGCATTTATATCAAATTTTGAACCAAAAAATTATAAAGAAGCATCAAAAGATGATTTTTGGATTATTGCAATGCACGAAGAACTTAATCAATTTGAAAGAAATGATCTTTGAGAACTTGTATCAAGATCAAACAATCAATCTGTAATTGGAACGAAATGGGTTTTTAAAATTAAAGTAGATGAAAACAAAAATATTGTACGGAATACAGCCCGATTAGTAGCTCAAGGATGTAATCAAGAATAAGGAATTGATTATGACAAAACATTTGATCTTGTAGCGCGTCTCGAAGCAATACGAACATTACTGGCTTTTGCATGTCATCATAATTTTAAACTTTTCAAATGGATGTAAAAAGTGCATTTTTAAACAAATTTATAAAAGAAAAAGTGTATGTTGAACAACCCCCTTTGTTTGTTCAAGAAAAATGTCCCAATCATGTTTTTAAACTTAAAAAGGCCTCATATGATTAAAACAAGCACCTCGTGTTTGGTATGAAAGATTAAAAACTCACTTATAAAGTTATGGTTTTCAATTTGGTAAAATTGATTCCACTTTATTCATAAAACAAGAAAATAATAATATTTTAGCCGTACAAATATATGTTGACGACATTATTCGGATCCACCGATGAAAAATTATGCACTGAATTTCCTAAAATAATGAAAGATGAATTTGAAATGTCATATATGGGAGAATTAAACTATTTCTTAGGATTACAAATAAGACAATTAGAAAATGATATTTTTATAAATCAAGAAAAATATAGTCAAGACCTATTAAAACGCTTTGGAATGGAAAATATATCAAGTAAGCCAACTCCAATGAGTACTACTCTACATTTAGATAAAGATGAAAATGGAAAAGATTTCAACCAAAAATTATATCGAAGTATGATAGGATCTCTGTTATAATTAACAGCCAGTAGACCAGATATTATGACGAGTGTATGTTTATGTGCTCGTTTTTAAGCATAGCCAAAAGAATCACACCATCGAGCGGTAAAACGAATCTTAAGATATTTAGCAAACACTAGAGATTATGGACTCTTTTATCCAAAAGGAAGCTCATTCGAACTTGTGTCATATAGCGATGCTGATTTTGGCGGTTGTAAAATGGATAGGAGAAAGCACAATTGGGACATGTCATTTTATTGGTCAGTCTTTAGTATCATGGTTTAGTAAGAGCAAAACTGTATTTAGCTCTCGACATGTCAAGCCAAATTCATTTCAGTGGCTTTAACATGTGCACAAGTAATCTATATGCAACAAACTCTTCTAGATTTCAGTAAAATCATAACAAAATCTCCTATATATTCTGATAATACTAACGCCACAAATTTATCGAAAAATCATATTAACCATTTTCAAATAAAACATATTGATATTCGTCATCATTTTCTAAGAGATAATGTGGAAAAAGGAATTATAGCACTAGAGTTTATAAACACCAAAAATCAAATAGCTGGTATTTTTACAAAACCATTAAGTGAACTTACTTTTATTAAGTTAAGACGAGATCTAGGAATTTGTTCGTATAATGAATTGATTAACTAAATTTGTAGAAATAATTTTTGTACACTTAAATTTTTACAAATAGCTCATATAGACATTCAATTGGTTTTATACATTTAGATTAATAGTAACCGCATAAAAATTAAACTAATAAAAGACATATAAACTTAACCTCTCTCTAAAATTTATATGGTTGAACTCCTTTTCCTCAACCAACTCTCTAAAAATAGTAAAAAAAGTTATATTATAAATCAGCTCATATTCCTCCTTAAAACTTTGTTGTGATTGTTCTAATTAATAAAACAAATAATACTCAAAAATGTCTTCCGATCACGACTCCACCTATTCAACCATCGACTATAAATCTCCCTCATTAGATAGCACTTATGTTTCACCAACTAAATCCACTCCTACATTGATATGTTCGGCCTCTCTAAACATTGTTGCATCACCTACATAGCACACTGGCTTTTCTCCTAAAGAAAAGAAAGCCAAACGTTCAATTGATCTATAATCAATATTTCTCACCGACGAGGTCGATGAAATATATCATTATCAACATGAAATGATGGGAGTTCAACGTGTAATGTATTACAAACAACGACGTTAAGGATCTCATCTAAATTTTCTTGAAAAATGTATTCTAGCAATTTGTGGTCATTTACCAACAAAAAATTGCATACATCAAAAATCTCCTCGAGTACAAGAAACTCCTACAAAAACGTGTAACATTACTCGGAGAAATCTGTGCAAACTGGGACCATCAAACCAAGCTTGGATTGACACTCCAGCGCATCCAAGTTGAGCTCCACTGAAGCCGTTAATTGACGATAAAAAAGTTGAACCAAATTCATGGAATATACAACAAATCAACAATTCTAAATTCTCCGACAAAAACTAAACTTATGCTACACGTCATATAAATTAAGTTTATTTGTTAAATTTTGGTATGTATATTATTTTATTATATTAAAATTTCAATAAACTTTCATTGCTATTTAAATTCTTTTCAATATTTCAGAAAATACATACCACACACGTCTGTTTAAAGTTATTGGAAATTTTTTTGTAGCCATAGACGTCTGTGCGAATTCACAAACGTCGGTCGAAACACTCTATTTATTTTTCCTATAACCACAGGCGTCTGTGCAAAACTTACAAACGTTTATCAAATCTTTTTGTTTATTTTTACTAAAACCACAAACATCTATGACTCCCCAACAGACGTCTGTCATTCCTCCGACCTAACATTTTCAAAAGCCATATGTAAATGAATTTACTTCATTCTTCACTTTTACCACCATTTCAATTCCCCATTTCTGAAACACTAGCTTCCATAACCTTCAAATTCATCAATCAATAGCTTCCAAGAAAATGACCGTTTCTAAAAAGCAAAAACAGGGACAATCTTCTTCCTCTTCTCAACCCCAAGTTACACAATCTCATATAAACCAATGGCTCCGCAACAATCCCACTGCCATCAATCATTTTGAGGTGCTTTCCAAGAAGAAAATCCATTCTGGTCCCTTCTATCGCCTTGAAAATGTAATAGAATATGATATTTTAGGATTAACTATAGGTGTCGGTTGCCTCAACCTAATCAGCTATGATGAAAACAAGGTAATTATCGATCCTCTAGCAATCTACCTTTTCTATTCCAATTTATGTAGTATGGAAATTTGGAATCTTGAAAATGAGGATGGATGGTTGTGGTCAAGTGTTTATGGTAAAGAAATCAAAATTGATGTATATATGGTTGGCCGTATACTAGGATGTTCTTATGAGGGAATCGACTTAACGGATATACAGGACCATAGTCTTTTACCCAGAGATGAAGTTACCCATCAAATATGGGAAGATAGGATGCCCAAATAGAAATCCATTTACCTACACCCATATGCTAGACTACTAAATAGAATGGTAATCAACACAATCATTCCACTTCTTGGTAGCCACGAGCAAATTTATCCTAATGACCATTGAGCTTTATATACAATATTTGGTCGTCTTCCGGTAAATTGGGGAAAATTTGTACATGACCAAATTAAAAGTTTTTGCATTCAGCATCGTCGATCAATTGTATATGCTCCGTACATAATGCGTATCTTGCAAGCTCTTGGAGTTCCTTCGTACTTATCACAATATGAAGAAATTCTAACAAAAGATAATGGTCCAAGATATCTATCCTTGCAACTTCTAAAACCCCACCTCCTATCATCCCCTTTGACCAATGGACTTTACAACAACATCAATAAGAGCATCATGGTTTTCCTCCCTCTAGTACTTCTTAGCAGACTTACTCACCACAACCAACTTCCTCTAGTCATGCTACCGAATATTATTAGGATTCAAAAATAGTAGAAGCTTGTGTTGAACCAACGCAAAACGAATCACTTCGTGATTCGGCACTTAAAAACAAAAAGATAATCACGGATAACCAACAAGCCTTAAACAAAAAGATGACTAGATTGGAACGTTCTTTCTCGACAAGGTTGACAAAAATGAAAAAGGTTTTGGACAAAGTAGTCTTCACTTTAGGGAAAGTTATGCACAAAGTACATGGTCGATTGTCTTCTCACTCATCATCCTCGCCTTCACCTACACCTCCACCTCGGGCTCAAACACCAATTTATTGCTCTCAAGCTTCGCCCGAAGGTACGTCTAACGATAGAGGTGACAGAGGGAAGACTCCTATACAAGAACAACCCGAGGAAGAAGAAGAAGATAGTGATAACATGTACGTGTCTGATACTTCGCATTTCCAACAACAATCGTACATGGCATTTCAAGGCCTCTCAATTCAAGAAAATGAGGAGTACAATGACCAAACACAATGGCCAAGCACATACGAGCCGTATCCATCTTCTTATTGTGAATACTACGAGAATTTTGGGGGCTTATCTTACTCACATAATCAATACGATTAGCATTTTATTATTATTTTGAAATTATCTAATCTTATGCTTGTTTGTTTCACTGTATAAAAACTTCTACTACATTTGTTTCTAATTTTATTTGAACTTCCCTATTTGATTTTTTCTTGATCTTAATATATAACATGCTATCTCTATTTAATATTTATGTATCTTATATCATTTCCTTCCATTTTGATAATGACAAAGGGGGAGGAATTTATGCATATACATAGGGGAGACAAATATAATAATACTTCCATTTGAATGAATAGATCTTCTCAAATAGTAACAACTCTTAATCTGCACCTATTTGAATCTATAAATACTACTTTGATTGAGATGAAGAAATCAACTAGCTTGAATTAATTGAATCTTTTCTCTCTTGATTGTTTGGAACTGGAGATAGTGGTTTTGATGACAACAACCTTTGTAACTTATTTTATTATAACTTATGTACTAACACTATTGTCTAGATATATATGAATGTTATTATGCAGGATATATATAAGGCAGGTACTGATTATTGAAGACTATACAGTATAAAGATTAATAATGAAGAAATCAAGTTTGAAGACTCATGAGTATCAAGATCAAGATTTCAAGATAAGTGTTTAGTTTTGTTAAAACTTCATAATAGCATAGAAATCTTCATTCCAAATTTCATTTGAGATGGAACCCATTTCTACCTTCTTATTGGCTTACAAACCCATGACAAGTAGCTTACAAACCTAAGACAAGTGGCTTACAAACCCACGAACATCCTGGTTTTGTACAAGTTCTCGAGTCCTGATGTGATGAGATATTCTGCAGGAAGAAGCTTGCAAAACTACTTCAAAATTGTTTTTCATAATGATTTTCAAAACTGCTTTTCAAAATGTTTTAGCCTTAAAAATTATCTTTTCAAATGATTTTCAAAAAGATGTTTTGGCCTTAAAATTTATCTTTTCAAATGATTTTCAAAAAGTTGTTTTAGCCTTAAAATTTATCTTTTCAAATGATTTTCAAAAAGATGTTTTAGCCCTAAATTATTCTTTGTTTTTGTTTTTAAATAAACTCTTGTTTTAAACTTCGTTTGTTTTTAAAAACTATCTTTTGATTTTTAAATATTCTTTTATAATATATATACTTGAGATTTAAAATCAAATTTATATATACATTCTAAAAATATATATTTCTACTCTTTTTTATTTCAAAACATAGGAAAATTAGTTTATTTTACTCCAGAATCATTTCATCTTGTTTTCCATTCAATACCATTTTCAAAACAAATTTTACATTATTTTTAACTTAGGGATGTCAACATCATGGGATACCCTATGTCGACATGATGGCCGTTAAATTCAAAAGTTTCAATTTTCAAAAGAAGTGTCTATTCGTTTGAATCTCTTCACGAATGGTTATGACCGTTACTAGTCATTTTCAAAATAAGTGTATATTCGTTTAAATCTCTTCACGAATGGTTATGACCGTTACTGGTCTATAAATAGCCTTCACAAACAAATTTTTTTAATTAACCATTTTCTTATTTTCTTCACTCCTTCCTCTCCACAAATCCATATTCTAAAATTTTCATATTTTTAAGATCGTGCCGAAATTCTGCAGAATTCTCAAGTGAATCAAATTAGAATCTCATTCTTGTTTGATTCTCTGCCCTCTCTCGAAGATCAAAGTGCTATTCAGAGTTATAGGATCAATTTGTAATAAAAAATTTTGTCGAGTCACTCTATAAGGTGTGGTTGTGCTTGGAAATCAATTGGGTAATCTTGTGGCCCGTAAATTAACAGAGTTTGCCCCGGACTCATGAGACAGGAGGGTACCTCAAGGCCTTTAGAAATTGTGGATTGTAATCTCGACATTGGTATAATAAAAATCTGTATGAGGTGTTTGCCTTGGTACAGGACTAGATGTAAGGTAACTCTGAACCAATATAAAATCCGGTGTGTTCTTTCCTTTTACTGTTTTTTATTTACTTTCTGCATCTGTGTTTGATTCTGTGATTGTTCTATGATTAAGTTCTACATTTGTTTATATTATAATTTTTAAATTATTCCATATAAGTCTTAGAATCCATTAAACACTATTCACCCCCCCTCTAGTGTTAAATTAGACTTAAGATTCTTAATCCGCACTCCCTTTCAATTGGTATCAGAGCATTGGTTTTCAAAATTCTCATAATCTGATATTTTGAAAAATTTTAAAATGGCAATTTTTTATAAAATTATTAACAGTATTTTCATATGAATATGTCAAAGAATCATCATGATATTGTTGTTTAAAACTTTATTTAGTTATTTTGAAAAGAAATTTTATTCTTTAAAAGGTTATGTTGTTTTGCAGGAGAAGAGTTATGTCTAATGACTGTTGGTTAAAAGATACCAGATAATCATTCATCGATCAAGAAGAACAAATGGATATATAATGGCAATTGACAATGAAATGGGTACTACATCAATACAAAACTTTTGATTCTCATCTACAACTTGATTTGATACTATACTTCTCTCCATCTGCTTCACAATGTCACTGGTTTCGTGCAAATCCGTCAAGAAATGACCAAGTTATGGTCAAATGAAGTTTTGGTGAACAAAGAGAAAAAGAAAGAAAAATTGTCAATGGTATTCTTAAAATGCATCCATAAATTTGAGTATTTTGTCCCAACCCTTTTTCCAAATTGTAGTTCTTGTTCTCACGGTCATTTTGATGGGTGGACCATCAAATTTCGATCAAAATTGAGTGAGATATGACAGTTTGAAGTTGGCTATCCAAAACTGAAAACTGTGTACGGGATTTCCTGCATTTCTCTTACTATTCGGCATGTTTCACAACAATATCGTCCAAATTCATCACCAAACTATTACTATATCATAGCCCTTGCCTTCCTCTTCTATTTGCCGCTGGTTTCATCCAATTCCGTTAAGAAACGAAGGAGATATGCCTCCTAGAAGTTTGATACTAAATAGAAAAACTGGAAGAAGAAGAAGAAGAGAAAGTTTTATGAAAAGTGGTGACTGTTGGGCCTATTTATAATGGTTGAAGTGTCATTCATTCAAAATTTAAATTCAAAGTTTTGGCGCCAAGTTGGTCAATATACTTAATCATCTATATCTTTCTCATACGGTCTTCAAATTCAGCAAATGAATATACTACGATGATAAGAAAAACAAGCCCGCCGCAATAGAACAGATCTCGTCGTCAAATTATGAAAGATATAAATGTGTGGTTCACGACAATGGAAGAACAACAAAGTTAGAAAGATAGAGAAGTGCAAAAAGAGGTACGCTTTACTATTAATTCATCTTTATTGTTGCATTTAGGAATATATATTTATGCATTTAGTTAGGTATAGAAATTTATCTCTTTTATAAGTTTTGATATTTTGATCCATATATCGAGACACCATGGTATACATATCGATATACCCGTCTAAATTTTTAAAAAGCCTTTTAAAATGTGTTATCTTTCAAATAAAATCTTACTACTAATTTATTACAACTATATTAAGTAGAAAATCATACCCTCATTCGTGTTTTCAACTTTTCTAATGTTGTTTTTACTTCTCGTACTCTATTTCTTTTAAGACACTAATTTTATGTCTTTAAGAAATTAATAGAATAATTTTAGAATGTTAGAATAAAGCTCTATTTATAGATTTCTTCATTTAATAAGATTGCACCACATCACATGACACTTGTCATATAAATAGATAGTAATATACATGCAAAATAACACGTGTCATTACACTTGTTCTTTAATAAAAGCATTTTTACATGTATAATGCCAAGTGTCTTTTCACATGTTTTTTCATTATTTTTCTTTATGTTTTTTTTACTTTAATTATATTAACTACTATAAAAAAATTGGGTCAAAAATCAATTATTTACATGTTGAAATCAGTCGTAAAATTAGTGCAAAATCATGTTAAAAACAGGCCCAGAACTTTAGATAGCATTTCTGAAATGCTGTCTTTGCTTCTTTTAACGTTTTTTAGGCACTGCAAATTCGTTTTTATAGCATTACTATGCTAAGAAACGCTGTAGTATTTCAAAAACTTTTCACAGCATTTTTTAAATGCTGTGGTTTCTGTTTTATAATTTTTTGAATATATTTTACTGCAAAAACATTTTATGTATTCTGTAAATGCCGTCTTTTCTATTTAAAACTTTAAACTATGTAAAAATGATATTTAAATTAAGTATTTTTCTCTATTCTTTTTAGAGTTATTTTCTAACTTATATTAGAATATTTTAAAATTAATTTCATGTTTAAATATTTTAATAATTAACTAAATTTTTTAATGTAAGAGGCCTTAATATAACACATGATTATTTTAGTTTTTCAATCTTTGTTATTTTATTTAATATTTCATTACGATATTTTTTTAATCTAAAAGGTGTTTAAACATGTTTCTAAATATTTTAATCAATAATAATTTAATATATAGGTTTTAATTAGTAAGTTAAGTATTTTATAAACATGGAAGTTTGGATTCTTAAAAAACAATTAAGTTAAAAATAAAAACGAAAAACAAAAAAAAACTATTTTAAAGAAATTAAATATAGAAGGTATTAATTTTAAAAATCATATTGATCATATATATAGTTTAAATCCATATTTCTTAGCAATTTGATTTTGATATTGAGTTTGATTACTACCTTTCATGAATATGTTATAGTTTTAATATCATTTATTACCTTTAAACTCTTGCCTTTACTACTCTTTCAGTCTCATTCATTATTTTCCTTAACCTAAGTCTAGTAATTGGTGTGTATTACCTTTGTTTGGTTGAAGTGATTTATAATAAATAGTTTGATATATGTATACATACATACATGTATATATATATATATATGCTTGTCAATTAGATATTTCTTATCACTCATGTTTATCTTATAATCTGAATATCTCTTACCATAGTATATATCATCATATCATTCTGCATATTATTATTTTTACTTCGTTATCATTTTATTTCATATTACATATCACTATGCGTCCTATTTCATATCACATTTCATTGCATATTACATCATAAATTACAATGCATGAAGTATCATAATCATTTGCATCATAAGTTGCACTTCATTCTGCATATCATCTCATGCTACATTGCATATGCCATATATTTCATACTGCATTACAAACTACATATTGCATACATGTACACATAACAAGTGTATTTTATTTAGGGGGAGTTTGTATTATTGTCTTATAGTATAGGGTTATTAGTTTTTGATTTGATTGGACTTGCTTGATTGACTTGATTGACATGATTGACTTGATTGACTTGATTGACTTGATTGACTTGATTGACTTGTTTGACTTGTTTAACTTGATTGACTTGATTGACTTGTTTGACTTGATTGACTTGTTTGACTTGTTTGACTTGATTGACATGATTGGATTTGATGTGTGTGTTGATTGGATTGTCTGAAATATACCTATACATATTTATGTATTGAATAATTATAACATAATTATGTTAATGTATTTCACATTCCATTTACAATACTTTGTTCTAGTATTAGTTTACGGGGGACTTTTATAGTTTTATGGTTTTAGGATGCTTATTTTTGTTGATAACAAAGAGGGAGAAGTTATATAAAATAATAGGCTTGGAGTAAGGGTGAGTTGTCGGTGTAAGGGGGAGTTATGGTATGATCGAAGTGGTAAGTATATTTTATAAGGTTGTCATCATCAAAAAGGTGGAGATTGTTAGGAACTGGAGACAGTGGTTTTGATGACAACAACCTTTGTAACTTATTTTATTATAACTTATGCACTAACACTATTGTCTAGATATATATGAATGTTATTATATATGATATATATAAGGCAGGTACTGATTATTGAAGACTGTACAGTATAAAGATCAAGAATGAAGAAATCAAGTTTGAAGACTCATGAGTATCAAGATCAAGATTTCAAGATAAGTGTCTAGTTTTGTTAAAACTTCATAATAGCATGGAAATCTTCATTCCAAATTTCATTTGGGACGGAACCCATTTCTACCTTCTTAGCGGCTTACAAACCCACGACAAGTAGCTTACAAACCTACGACAAGTGGCTTACAAACCCACGAACATCCTTGTTTTGTACAAGTTCTCGAGTCCTGATGTGATGAGATATTCTGCAGGAAGAAGCTTGCAAAACTACTTCAAAATGGTTTTTCAAAATGATTTTCAAAACTACTTTTCAAAATGTTATAGCCTTAAAAATTATCTTTTCAAATGATTTTCAAAAAGATGTTTTAGCCTTAAAATATTCTTTGTTTTTGTTTTTAAATAAACTATTGTTTTAAACTTCGTTTGTTGTTATAAACTATCTTTTGATTTTTAAATATTCTTTTATAATATATATACTTGAGATTTAAAATCAAATTTATATATACATTCTAAAAATATATTTTTCTACTCTTCTTTATTTCAAAACATAGGAAAATTATTTTATTTTACTCCAGAATCATTTCATCTTGTTTTTCGTTCAATACCATTTTCAAAACAAATTCTACCTTATTTTTAACTTAGGGATGTCGACATCATGGGATACCCCATGTCGACATGATGGCCGTTAAATTCAAAATTTTCAATTTTCAAAAGAAGTGTCTATTCGTTTGAATCTCTTCACGAATGGTTATGACCGTTACTGGTCATTTTCAAAAGAAGTGTCTATTCGTTTAAATCTCTTCACTAATGGTTATGACCGTTACTGGTCTATAAATAGCATTCATAAACGAAATTTTTTATCTAACCATTTTCTTATTTTCTTCACTCCTTCTTCTCCATAAATCCATATTCTAAAATTTTCATATTTTTAAGATCGTGCCGAAATTCGGCAATTCTGCCGAATTCTCAAGTGAATCAAATTAGAATCTCATTCTTGTTTGATTCTCTGCCCTCTCTTAAAGATCAAAGTGCTATTCAGAGTTATAGAATCAATTTGTAATCAAAAGTTTACCGAGTCTCTCTATAAGGTGTGGTTGTGCCTGGAAATCAATTGGGTAATCTTGTGGCCCGTAAATCAAGAGAGTTTGCCCCGAACTCGTGAGACAGGAGGGTACCTCAAGGCCTTTAGAAATTGAGGATTGTAATCTCGACATTGGTATAATAAAAATCTATATGAGGTGTTTGCCTTGGTACAGGACTGGATGTAGGGTAACTCCAAACCAGTATAAAATCCGGTGTGTTCTTTCCTTTTACTGCTTTTTATTTACTTTCTGCATCTGTGTTTGATTCCGTGATTGTTCTGTGAGTAAGTTCTGCATTTGTTTATATCATAATTTTTAAATTAGTCCATATAAGTCTTAGAATCCATTAAACACTATTCACTCCCCTCTAGTGTTAAATTAGCCTTAAGATCCTTAATCCGCACTCCCTTTCATTGATTTCTTAACACTTTAGTGTGTATCAATTGCTCACATACTCTCAATCTATTATAACTAAAATATAATTTTGGTTAAATCACTTCCTTCAACTCAAAGCATTCACATTCACATAATTAAAAGAGATCGTAGGAAGATTTGTAATATCAGTCAAAAACTGTGTTATTTGGATCACAAGATTGTCAGTGATATACTTTGTATTAGCCTATTCCTCTGAGCGAAGCGAGGGTCAATTGGTTAAAGGAAATACCAAAGGGGAGCTTTGGGACTAGACGTAGGACAGGAGGTCCGAACCAGAATAAAATATCTGGTGTGATCGTTTCTTTTATTTATCTTATATTCAATTATTATACACTTTTTATCATAGTTAATAATAAACACACATATATATACAAGTTTCATTATTTATAAAGATCCTATAGACTTTCAATTGGTATCAGAGCAAGGTCATTTTAATATACAGTAACACGTAATTGAAATCATTAAAATGGCAAGTACATTTCAAGAAGGTCAAACAACTGCTCATCCTTCACTATTAACTAGTTTTAATTATGCTTATTGATCAACACGCATGCGAATATTTATGAAGCAAATGGGTTAGAAACACGGCTAGCAACTCAATCCAAATATGAAGCATCCGACACTAATATTGGCACACGGACCGATACAAAAAAAGCAGAGGTATCTAACAATGCAAAAGCTATTCTTATTTTGCTCACTTGACAGAAATGAGTTTCACGTGTCATGCTCTACAAGACTGAAGTCACACATGAAGGCACAAATAAAGTCAAGCAAAGTAAAATGTTGATTTTACAGAACCAATTCTCATCTTTCACAATGAAAACAAGTGAATCTATTATTGATATGTATGCAAGATTTCAAACAATTCAACACGATCTCAAGGCACTTGAAGTCAAATTCACAGATTTCGATTTAGTCACACCAATTTTAAACTCTTTGACAAATGACTGGGAAAGAAACGTTTTAGCCATCAAAGAAGCTAATGATCTTTCTCAACTTAAAGTCGAAGACCTAATAGGAAATTTGATGTCATACGAAGCTAACTTGCAGGCTGGAAACGATCAAAATCATGAAAAGAATAACTTAGCATTCTAAGCAAGTAACGAAGATTCAAACTTAGATAAAGAGGAGATTATCTTTATTGCCAAAAACTACAATAAATTCAAGAAGTTCAAGAAGATGACCAAGTTTCAAAATGGCAGCAAACCAAACTCTTCAAATCAAACATCGATTAAATGCTATGAATGTGAGAAATTTGGCTACATGAAGAAGGACTGTCCATAGCTCAATAACGATAAAAAGAAAAGAAAATTTGAGAAATTCAAGAAAAAGAAAAGAGATTTTCAAGTAACATGGGATGATTCAGATTCATCTTCTTTTTCAGATAGTGATAGTGAAAGCGACTCGGAACAAGCAAATGTGTGTTTTATGATTAACACTGATAAGGGACGCCCTAAGCTCCAATGCATCCAAAGAAATCTGTAAATATGCTTGGGTCGCTTGGCCTGACCCAAGCATTATAATAAAGTAACACCCAAGACAATCTGGAATACCAACATGGGAAAACACACCCAACTAGATTTTAAAGTTATAAGAAGCCTTTGGAATCAAAAGCATCTCGTAAGACCACACCACACATATACACAGACTGGTTTTTACCTTACGATAACCACTCTAATATTATAATAGTGTCTATGATACAAATATTTAGTAATCATAGCCGAAATTGTTACATTAATTAAATTTCAGCATAACAGGTATATAACTAAAACCGTAAAGGCTTATATTGGAGAATGGAATTCGTACAATGACTGGGCTACTGGGGTACTGCCTGTCACGGTGCCTCTCTAGATAAATTAACACCAAAGTCGAACCTATCGACCCCTGCCAATACAGGACCGGCCTACCCTTTAACGGATAGTACCGAATATGGTCACCCCTCCGTTAACAAGCCCTGAAGTATAAAATAAGAGACAAATTCGACTCTAGATAGGGATGATCATACCCTATTTGGGAGTGACCCACTTAGCCATACCGCATCTCCCATGTTTTAGTCATTCCCAGTTGATAAGGCTTGAGGCTACATTTTACCTTTTATATAGAACTTTCCACTTGAAATGCTAACACTTCCCTTTAGGCAATAATGCAATGCCAGCTTTCAACCATACAAGTTCATTCTAGGAGTGAATGAAACACTTGATAGCACCGTCTTCAATTCCATCATCTTCAAGATGTCTTCACTTCGAAACGCTTGAGTTGTATTGATGTGGTTTTCGGATAACCTATCTGATCCCAGTCTCTTCGAAAACAACTCTAGATAATTTCTATTAAACTCAACATCGGTTCTTTAGGAAAATCAATCAAAGATAAGAGCGGAGATCACCTCCTAACCGTTAGTCGATGGATTTTCTTATCGCTGTCTTAGGAGAGCGAAACGAGATTTATGCGCACAGTAGAACGTCATCGGAGATGACTGTGCCATATAACTACGTGTTTCTCCTAGATATTTCCAAAGTTTCATTTTGGGTCCAAATTTGATATTTGGTTATTTAATTATCCACAACACACATCCAAATCAGGGATTTTACTCCATAGGGAAAACCGAAATTGGTTATGCACAAAAGCAACCACTAACCTCTTTTAATAAATCTTTTCATTTACTAAAATCATTTTGTAAATATTTGTACCAAAATACTTATACAAAGATTCATTTGCAAACCCTTATATTTTCAATATCTTGAAAATATCCATATACTTATCTTATCGGTATAAGTATATTCACAAAACATAGAAAGATCTTCTTTTTACACAATTCTAGAATAGATTTATAAATTCCTTTATAAATCTCTAAACCCGTTTATAACCCCATTCATTAATCTCTGAAATCATTTGTAAACTCCCTTTTATACATTCCTAAAATCATTTATAAACCCTTTATAAATCAACAAGATCATTTATAAAGCTCCTTTTATAATTTATAAACCCATTTCAAAAATTCTTATTAATATCTAAGACCATTTATAAAATTCTTTTTATCCTTTTACTAATCTTCTTTTAAGTTTTCCAACCCATGTTATAAGATTCCTCTTATAAAACCCACATCTATTTATAAAATCCTATTTATAAACCTCAAAAACATTTAGAAATAAAATTTTAATCATTTACTTTAAAACACTATTATATAATAATAAACATTTTAAATAAATAATGATTAACTTCAAAACATCTTAAAAATAATATTAATTAGTTATTCCAAAAAATATTCTTGATAAAACAGTAATAATTTATCTTTTTTTTTGCAAGGCAAGCGGGGTTAACTGGTCCCCTACCAGTTTATTGCTAACAGAAGAAAAAAATGATTATGAACAAGCTCATAATCACTAGAAAAAGAAATAAAAGTAGAAAAACACAAAGAGCTAAAAGGAAAAAACAACAACAATTCAGAAAACTACAAAGGTTAACTACTTAGAAAAAAACAACACAGAAGAACAAAGACAGAAAGAAGGAGAAGGAGGAAAACAAACACAAAGAACTAAATCCACTGATCAGTCTGAAGGCCTCTGAAGTCAAATGTGCTTTCCTTCATACCAGCAATGATAACATTCTTGAGTACTTCCCATAGCTGATCCATACTTCTAGTTTTATTTTCAAAACATCTTAAATTTCTTTCCTCCCAAACCAATTTCAAGTACTTTTTGATGCTGAAGTAGAAAGAAGCTCTGTCATGCTTCCTCCACTTAGTGGCTTTGCTTATTAAAACCCACTCCATTTCAGACAGGCCATGAGTATGATCATTTTGTATTCTTCTCATCAATCTACCCCAAAGTCCCAATAATTCAATGCATTCAAAGTAAATATGATCCTCAGTTTCAGTCTGCAACTTACAGAAAACACACAGAGGATCAACAGTCATACCATAATACATCAACTTACCCTTAGTCAACAGGGCCTTCATGATAACCTTCCACATCATCAAGTTGTCCTGGGCAGGGGAGTGTCTTGACCAAAAAACCTTATTCCACGCTATTTCAGGTCTTTCATTCACATTACCAAGGAGAGCATAAGTACTAGAGATAGAGTGTGACTTCCCAACCCAAAAGCAGTGTGTCATTGATAGCTAAGTGGTAGCTTTGACCCTGATATTTATTCCAAAAAGCCCTTATTTCCTGGTTACTTGTGTATGGCAGCAAAAGCATGCCATCGAACAGATGATCTATAGCATGTGCATCTCTACTAATTCCAGTCTGAGCTATCTAGAGAGGGGAAAACACCTTCCCAAGCAATAGGCCATCAGACATCCACGGGTCATCCCAGAATTTGATTGTACTGGTATGGGAGAGGTCAAATTTTTAAAAAGGGGAGAAAATTGGTCTTAACTGTAGCAACTTTCTCCAAGTCCAACTACAGTTTTGGGGCACTGTCATAGTCCAGAAATTCCTTCCACCTAGATTATATTTTTTGGTCCATTCAACCCAAAAGGAAGCATCACCACTAAGCAAGGCATTAAAATGTGCACTAAAGGCAGCTTTGTTCCATGTTTGCAAATTAAATAGTCCAAGACCACCCTTATTTTTAGGCAGCTCCATTTTGGCAAAAGAGCAAGGAATAATTTTCTTAGAGTGTATTGTACCTATCCAGAAAAAACTCAGCATAGCGTTTCTCACCATTTTCACTAGCTTAAAAGGTAGAATATACACCCTAGCCCAATACACCATCATAGAAGAAATAACAGACTTGATAAGCACAAGCCTTCCAGCTTGGGAGAGGAATTTGTTAGCCTAGCTGGTCATTAAGCCACAAATTTTTGAGTACATAGGCAGGCAGTTAGCAGTTGTTATTCTTGAAGAGCAGAGTGGAAGTCCCAAGTAATTCATGCTACCTTCCATAGTTTGCAAACCAGTAACAGCAATTAAATGATTAGCTTCATCAGTAGTAATACCAGAAGTGAGAATATGAGATTTATTTGCATTCAGCTTCAAACCAGTCATTTGATAGAAATTGTGAAGCATGGCTATTATGTTCACCAAGGATCTCTGATCAGGCTAAGTAAAAATCATGATGTCATCAGCAAAAAGGAGGGATGAAATATGAGGGGACTTACATTTAGAATGGTACAAAATTTCCTTCTTCACATAACTGTTAGTCAACATGGATGTAAAAACTTCCATAACAAGTATGAATAAGTAAGAAGAGATAGGATCTCCTTGCCTGATCCCCTGTTTGCTTTTGAAAAATCCTGAAGTGAAGCCATTATATTTAATTGAGTAAGTGGGGGTTGAAATGCAATTGTAGATCCATGCCACAAATACTTTTGGAAATCTCATCAGAGCCATTATTCTCACAATTGATGTCCAGTGTATGCTATCATATGCCTTCATTAAGTCAAGTTTTAACATGGCATTTGGTGTTGCTTGAACTCGACCATACCCTTTTAATAATTCATGTGATATCAAGATGTTGTCAAGGATATTCCTCTTGGGTAGAAAGACAGACTGATTGCTAGAGATTAATCTGCTAAGCACAACAACAAGTCTAGAAGCTAAATTTTTTGAAATACACTTATACATTACGTTGCAACGAGAAATTGGCCTAAAGGATGCAACTGAAGAAGGTGGGTGGACTTTAGGAATAAGAACCAGATTAGTTGCATTGACTTCCTTTAGCAGCTTGAATTTGGTGAAAAAATTATGAACTGCTTTTAAAAAATCTTCCTTGATTATTTCCCAACTATGGATAAAGAAATGTACGTTGAAACCATCCGGGCCTCCACATGATTGTCTATTCATAGAAAAAAGAGCCTCCTTTATTTCCTTATCTGTTACCTTGATGACAAGATTGTCAACTTCATCAGGCTGGAGTTCTGGAAGTTGCACTTGGGTTAGTTCTTCAAGCTGAGGGTTGAATTCATCATTGTTTCCTAACATATTCTTAAAATATTTAAGTAGAGCTTTATCAACTTCAGTAGGATCGGAGTAAAGGACCCCATACTCATCATAAACAGTTGAGATATGCTCCTTAGCTTGTTTAACCTTAATGGAAGCATGAAAAAAAGCAGTGTTATTATCCCCTTCAGCAGTCCATTTTTGCCTCAATTGTTGCCTCTTCATATTCCCTTTAGTTTTCAAAGCATCATTTAGATCATCAAAGTATTTCCTCTCAGTTTCAGCAGCTTCCTCATTATCTGGATTATTCATCATTATTTCTTGAGCTTCCTTGAGTTTATTCCTTAGCATAGATGATTTCAAGGTCCCATTACCAAACTTGTTCCTTGACCAGTCTCTTAAAGTATATTTTGTTGCTCTTAGTTTCCTGCAAAAAATAAACATTGGATTCCCATAAAAAATTCCAGACCAAGCTTTATTAATTATATTATTATACTCAAGCTCATGTACCAAGCATTATAAAATTTGAAGCTTTTTTTTTCTTTTAACAACTTCTGTCCTAAGGAGAAAATTATAGGAGAGTGATCAGATAAAACTGGTTGAGGGATAAAGGAAGACATTGTTGGCCAAGAGGAAAAAGCTTGGAGATTAGCAAAAGAGTGATCTATGTTTGTAAAGGTTCTGACTCCAGTTCGACTTATGTTATTCCATGTGAACTCAGCACCAGAAGAAGTAATGGGAATC
Organism: Allium fistulosum; assembly: GCA_030737815.1. Classification (NCBI taxonomy): domain Eukaryota; kingdom Viridiplantae; phylum Streptophyta; class Magnoliopsida; order Asparagales; family Amaryllidaceae; genus Allium; species Allium fistulosum. The sequence continues at coordinate 1,180,718,039 of CM060904.1, read as the reverse complement.
AAACTTGAATCCTCAATAGCTTTATGTAACAACCCGTGATTGCGGTTACCAAATAATAAATTAAAATTGGGATTTTAATTTAATTGGATCTATTAATGAATTTTTAATGTGGCTAATTTGTTCAAAATTTAGTCATTTTGAATAAATTAATATTTTGGGCTTAAGTGTAAAATGGAGCATTTCAAGGAAATTAATTAGGGAAATTTTTAATTTATATTATTGCAAAATTTTATATGTGTAAAATAGTGCAATATTTGATTTGGGAAATTAATTTGCAATTTATTTGCAAAATGGTGATTTTGGCTAATATTAACTATAAACGGTGTTTTGGAAAAATTAGGGGTTAAAATGTAAAATATTGTTGATATAGGATTTTATGAAATGGCTAAAAGTAATTGTTAACATATTTTCATAATTTTCTATGCTTTGAAATGTATTTAGTAATTTGTATGTAGAGTGTACTTAGAGAAAATTGCCTATATATGTATGCACATGAATAATACAAAGTCCTAATGGGTATTAGATCCAATAACCCTAACCATTAGCCTATAAAGTATCTTTTACTCTCCCATTTCAGCCAACACTTCATTTCATAACCACTAAAACCTAATTAGAAAGCTCCAAAACCTAGTCATGGCCTCCTAAGCAAGACTCCAATCTACACCAAATCAAAGAGAGTTAATCCAAACTACTAAAAGAGGTAATAGCAATCACAAAACCCACCTCTAATTCATTCTTTAATTTCTGAAATTATTTTGTAATCCCCTTTTTTTTGTGCATTTAGATTGTGAAACTCTTTGATCTTCTTTTCATTGCTTGGAAAGAGGTAATATATGCTAGCTGAAATTATAATTAGTTTATTGCTGTTAGTAAATTAGACATATCTCATTCATGTTAAATCGAAATTAAGATTTTCTTAAAGTTCTGGAAAGCTTATTCTGTAGCCTATAACTTTCATGTTTTGAGCTTTGCCTAATTTTGTGGTTTCAATGGTCGAAATCACGTTTGTTTGTCGCTGACCTGACAACAAACTACAGGGTTGATAAAATAAAACCCTGAAATTGATTTGGTCATAAGTTACTCGTTTTTGATCCGAATTAGATAATTTTGGATGTTCCGGAAAGCTTAAAACATATGCTACAATTTTTGTTCAGTGAGTTTTCAGTAATATTGCCATTTAGATGACCTGAAATGCGTTCAAAGACAGAAGACCAATTCTGTCTTTAACAAGTTATTTTGAGTTTCAATCTGATATTGTTTTGCATGTATCTCTCTCGTTTCTTATCCAAATCTAATAATTTTGGATGTCCTGGAAAGCTTAGATTTAGAGCTAAAACTTTCATGTTTTGAGTTTCATGAAATTTCGAAGTTATTTTGGTCAAAATTGTACATTCTTACCACTGTCCCGAGAAAAAAAAATTAATAATAATAATAAATAATTTTTTTTTAAACCCTGTTCCAGATTTTTTTTCTCCACTTCGCGATGCCGCCACGATCGCATCCGAAGTCGGAATTCGACGTTTTTGGTCCCGTTGGAAAGGTGGAGTTTCGAACTCCATCTTTGTAAAATTTAGGCATCATCGGCATTTTTAAGTACTTCGAATTTCGTGTCGAAGTTGAACTCTTGTCGCTGTTTGTAAACAGTGTGAATCTTGTTCTGGGTCCAACTTTGAGACGTCGCTGCTACTTTGTATCAACTCGGATTCCAGAAATTCTTTTTGCATCTTATAGTAGGGATGTTGGACTATATTCCTACCAGTTTTCATGTCAGTTGGATTCAGTTTGCTGGTCCAAATAAATTGCCGAACTTGGGTTCACAGCAGTTTTTGAATGGTCAAACACTTAGAATGAAAATCAAATATCCCTTCTGTTTCCAGCTTTTGAGCGCCACTCCGCGATGCCTCCACGTTCGCATCGGAAGTCGGAATTCAACGTTTTTGGTCTCGTTAGAAAGGTGGAGTTCCGAACTCCATCTCAGGAAAATTTGGACAACATTGGAGTTCGTTTGGTACTTCGAATTTTGTGTCGAAGTTGAACTCTAGTCGCTGTTTGTAAACAGTGTAAATCTTGTTCTGGGTCCAACTTTGAGACGTCGCTGCCACTTCGTCTCAACTCGGAATCCAGAAATTCTTCTTGCATATTAAAGTAGGGATGTTGGACTACATGCCTGCAAATTTTCATGACATTTGGACACAGTTTGCTGTTCCAAATAAATTATCGAACTTGAGTTCACAGCTGTTTTTGAATGTTTACAAACACTTAGAATATTTTTGATGATTTTCTGGTTTTCATTGATTTCTTTGAGATTTGTCTCTAGATTTCGTACACGGGTTTTATGAATCATTTTCAAAAGATTTTTCACTCCTAAATGGCTTTTGAAAATTATTATATAATATTATTTTAATTATTAAATTAATTACTCCATAATAGGAGACCTTTCAAAAGACCGTTTTAAAAGTGATTCCGAAAATCAATTATAAATCCGTTTTACACCATTATTTTCTATAATAAAAATCTCACACTCACTTTTAGCACGTCGAGCGAAGTGGAAAGGTGCTTAAACGGTTAGGAAATCTCCGGCCTATGGAAACCGTGTGTATTTTCTTTCCGGTTAATCCCCGACCTATTCGATTGATCGTTTTGACCTTTGGGTCTAGTTTACCAATGATATGAGGTAGACTTTTTATTGTTTGGAGTGTGAGCTTGCTATTGGTTAGGAAATCGTTTAGTGCGAACGTGGGGTATGAGACTCATTGTTAACACTTTGCGGGTTCCTCTCCAAGAAGTTAGTGACACATTAGCCTCTGGGCGGCCAGTACTGGACCTCTGGGTCACCACGCCTCTGGGCAACCGTCTCTGGACACCTGCTCTATGGAGCAGTTTATTTTTCGGCGTGTGCCTCTGGGCCTTTATCCTTCTGGGAAGGATCTCGCCGTCTCGCGCGTTTCGCATCGGTGCGAGTGATCGATCACAACTCTACAGTACTTGGCAACAACGACTCTGGTCGGTGCACGTGCAAAACTTGTATTATCTGATTATTTTTATATCCATTCGAGTACCGCCATTCGTTGTTGGTTCTATGGAACCATACGATGTAAGTGCGGTTACCTTATGGATCCACAGTGTCTCTGGACACTGCTTTTCAGTGTTTGATTTCATTGACTTTTCAGTATATCCCCATTGCTCTTTGGAGCATCGATCTTTGCTTGGGCATTGATTACAGACTCTGGTCACTCTTGGGATTATTGCCTATGGGCATCTTTTTATAGCTTTGACTACGCCGATGATATGAGGCGATTTTATTTATTCTACACTTTGGTGTTGATTTCTCTTTGGAGATTTTTATAGTTTATTGATGATTAGGGATCGTCATTATATTCATGTGGTTCATAATATACTTCTCTTTGGATAAGTACTGTTTTACTTATGTACCGCATTATTATATATCTCAGTTATTACTGATTGTTTAGCTAGCCTGACCCGAGTGTTTTCGCTCGGGTCAGACCGAGTTGTTTCAGGTTAGGTCTCTGGACTTAGCTTTTGTGTTTCCGCTTGGACATTATCTGCTATGCTGATAGATAGCGCTTTTATTTGTCCACTATTCCGCTACTCTGTTATTATTCAGACTTTGATATGTACATATTTTTGACTCATATGTGTGAGCAGTGGCTTTGTACCCACTTATGATATTTGGATCTGTATTGATGATGTATTGTTCTGGGATTTTATATCTGTTATGTGATTCTGTTCTGTGGTGTTTTTATCATTTATTATTATGCTTTGTCCTGATAGATCTTTAGCCATTTGTAATTTCGTTATAAGTATTTACCGAATATGTCGAACCACCTGATTGAGAAAAATTTAAATAGATTCCACCTTTCGACGTATTCGGTAGATAGTTATAGCTTGATTATAGATGGTCGCTTCCACTATACTCTATTCTCCGCTTTAACAGACAGTATTACTCCCGTAATACTCTTTGTTACAGTGGGTCTCGGAGTGGGGCGTTACAGCTTGGTATCAGAGCCTAGTTTCAGGAATAAGCATAATAAACACAGAACAGATACACTTAGTACAATACATTTTAAATTAGATCCGAACTAAATCAAATCCCTTCCTTATGTTTATTGATAGATAAGTTAGGAATATGTATAGGAATCCGTTATATTCCGTAGTATTCCTTAATTAATTATCTATCATTGAATCATGTCTAACTCTAATTCCTGTTATGACATGTTTGACCAATTGAGCGGTGCGAAGGTCTTCTCTCAGTTTGACCTTGCCACCGGATTCCATCAGCTACGAGTCATGGAAGACAGCATTCCTCTTACAGCATTTCGCACTCGTCATGGTTCTTTTGAGTGGTTGGTCATGCCGTTCGGCTTGACGAACGCTCCAGCTTTCTTCGTCGATCTCATGAATCGAGTATTCCGGGAATACATCAATAGATTCGTTCTGGTTTTCATCGACGATATTCTTGAGACTCTTTCTATGTGTGATATTCGAAATCGAGCTCCGTCTTCTGTATTCCTTTTGTGGATTAGATGTTATAGACGACTTCTATATTTAAGGAATTGCGGGGACGCAATTTTCTTAAGTGGGGAGTCTGTAACAACCCGTGATTGCGGTTACCAAATAATAAATTAAAATTGGGATTTTAATTTAATTAGATCTATTAATGAATTTTTAATGTGGCTAATTTGTTCAAAATTTAGTCATTTTGAATAAATTAATATTTTGGGCTTAAGTGTAAAATGGAGCATTTCAAGGAAATTAATTAGGGAAATTTGTAATTTATATTATTGCAAAATTTTATATGTGTAAAATAGTGCAATATTTGATTTGGGAAATTAATTTGCAATTTATTTGCAAAATGGTGATTTTGGCTAATATTAACTATAAACGGTGTTTTGGAAAAATTAGGGGTTAAAATGTAAAATATTGTTGATATAGGATTTTATGAAATGGCTAAAAGTAATTGTTAACATATTTTCATAATTTTCTATGCTTTGAAATGTATTTAGTAATTTGTATGTAGAGTGTACTTAGAGAAAATTGCCTATATATGTATGCACATGAATAATACAAAGTCCTAATGGGTATTAGATCCAATAACCCTAACCATTAGCCTATAAAGTATCTTTTACTCTCCCATTTCAGCCAACACTTCATTTCATAACCACTAAAACCTAATTAGAAAGCTCCAAAACCTAGTCATGGCCTCCTAAGCAAGACTCCAATCTACACCAAATCAAAGAGAGTTAATCCAAACTACTAAAAGAGGTAATAGCAATCACAAAACCCACCTCTAATTCATTCTTTAATTTCTGAAATTATTTTGTAATCCTCTTTTTTTTGTGCATTTAGATTGTGAAACTCTTTGATCTTCTTTTCATTGCTTGGAAAGAGGTAATATATGCTAGCTGAAATTATAATTAGTTTATTGCTGTTAGTAAATTAGACATATCTCATTCATGTTAAATCGAAATTAAGATTTTCTTGAAGTTCTGGAAAGCTTATTCTGTAGCCTATAACTTTCATGTTTTGAGCTTTGCCTAATTTTGTGGTTTCAATGGTCGAAATCACGTTTGTTTGTCGCTGACCTGACAACAAACTACAGGGTTGATAAAATAAAACCCTGAAATTGATTTGGTCATAAGTTACTCGTTTTTGATCCGAATTAGATAATTTTGGATGTTCCGGAAAGCTTAAAACATATGCTACAATTTTTGTTCAGTGAGTTTTCAGTAATATTGCCATTTAGATAACCTGAAATGCGTTCAAAGACAGAAGACCAATTCTGTCTTTAACAAGTTATTTTGAGTTTCAATCTGATATTGTTTTGCATGTATCTCTCTCGTTTCTTATCCAAATCTAATAATTTTGGATGTCCTGAAAAGCTTAGATTTAGAGCTAAAACTTTCATGTTTTGAGTTTCATGAAATTTCGAAGTTATTTTGGTCAAAATTGTACATTCTTACCACTGTCCCGAGAAAAAAATAATAATAATAATAATAAATAATTTTTTTTTAAACCCTGTTCCAGATTTTTTTTCTCCACTTCGCGATGCCGCCACGATCGCATCCGAAGTCGGAATTCGACGTTTTTGGTCCCGTTGGAAAGGTGGAGTTTCGAACTCCATCTTTGTAAAATTTAGGCATCATCGGCATTCTTTAAGTACTTCGAATTTCGTGTCGAAGTTGAACTCTTGTCGCTGTTTGTAAACAGTGTGAATCTTGTTCTGGGTCCAACTTTGAGACGTCGCTGCTACTTCGTCTCAACTCGGATTCCAGAAATTCTTTTTGCATCTTATAGTAGGGATGTTGGACTATATTCCTACCAGTTTTCATGTCAGTTGGATTCAGTTTGCTGGTCCAAATAAATTGCCGAACTTGGGTTCACAGCAGTTTTTGAATGGTCAAACACTTAGAATGAAAATCAAATATCCCTTCTGTTTCCATCTTTTGAGCGCCACTCCGCGATGCCTCCACGTTCGCATCGGAAGTCGGAATTCAACGTTTTTGGTCTCGTTAGAAAGGTGGAGTTCCGAACTCCATCTCAGGAAAATTTGGACAACATTGGAGTTCGTTTGGTACTTCGAATTTTGTGTCGAAGTTGAACTCTAGTCGCTGTTTGTAAACAGTGTAAATCTTGTTCTGGGTCCAACTTTGAGACGTCGCTGCCACTTCGTCTCAACTCGGAATCCAGAAATTCTTCTTGCATATTAAAGTAGGGATGTTGGACTACATGCCTGCAAATTTTCATGACATTTGGACACAGTTTGCTGGTCCAAATAAATTATCGAACTTGAGTTCACAGCTGTTTTTGAATGTTTATAAACACTTAGAATATTTTTGATGATTTTCTGGTTTTCATTGATTTCTTTGAGATTTGTCTCTAGATTTCGTACACGGGTTTTATGAATCATTTTCAAAAGATTTTTCACTCCTAAATGGCTTTTGAAAATTATTATATAATATTATTTTAATTATTAAATTAATTACTCCATAATAGGAGACCTTTCAAAAGACCGTTTTAAAAGTGATTCCGAAAATCAATTATAAATCCGTTTTACACCATTATTTTCTATAATAAAAATCTCACACTCACTTTTAGCACGTCGAGCGAAGTGGAAAGGTGCTTAAACGGTTAGGAAATCTCCGGCCTATGGAAACCGTGTGTATTTTCTTTCCGGTTAATCCCCGACCTATTCGATTGATCGTTTTGACCTTTGGGTCTAGTTTACCAATGATATGAGGTAGACTTTTTATTGTTTGGAGTGTGAGCTTGCTATTGGTTAGGAAATCGTTTAGTGCGAACGTGGGGTATGGGACTCATTGTTAACACTTTGCGGGTTCCTCTCCAAGAAGTTAGTGACACATTAGCCTCTGGGCGGCCAGTACTGGACCTCTGGGTCACCACGCCTCTGGGCAACCGTCTCTGGACACCTGCTCTATGGAGCAGTTTATTTTTCGGCGTGTGCCTCTGGGCCTTTATCCTTCTGGGAAGGATCTCGCCGTCTCGCGCGTTTCGCATCGGTGCGAGTGATCGATCACAACTCTACAGTACTTGGCAACAACGACTCTGGTCGGTGCACGTGCAAAACTTGTATTATCTGATTATTTTTATATCCATTCGAGTACCGCCATTCGGTGTTGGTTCTATGGAACCATACGATGTAAGTGCGGTTACCTTATGGATCCACAGTGTCTCTGGACACTGCTTTTCAGTGTTTGATTTCATTGACTTTTCAGTATATCCCCATTGCTCTTTGGAGCATCGATCTTTGCTTGGGCATTGATTACAGACTCTGGTCACTCTTTGGATTATTGCCTATGGGCATCTTTTTATAGCTTTGACTACGCCGATGATATGAGGCGATTTTATTTATTCTACACTTTGGTGTTGATTTCTCTTTGGAGATTTTTATTGTTTATTGATGATTAGGGATCGTCATTATATTCATGTGGTTCATAATATACTTCTCTTTGGATAAGTACTGTTTTACTTATGTACCGCATTATTATATATCTTAGTTATTACTGATTGTTTAGCTAGCCTGACCCGAGTGTTTTCGCTCGGGTCAGACCGAGTTGTTTCAGGTTAGGTCTCTGGACTTAGCTTCTGTGTTTCCGCTTGGACATTATCTGCTATGCTGATAGATAGCGCTTTTATTTGTCCACTATTCCGCTACTCTGTTATTATTCAGACTTTGATATGTACATATTTTTGACTCATATGTGTGAGCAGTGGCTTTGTACCCACTTATGATATTTGGATCTGTATTGATGATGTATTGTTCTGGGATTTTATATCTGTTATGTGATTCTGTTCTGTGGTGTTTTTATCATTTATTATTATGCTTTGTCCTGATAGATCTTTAGCCATTTGTAATTTCGTTATAAGTATTTACCGAATATGTCGAACCACCTGATTGAGAAAAATTTAAATAGATTCCACCTTTCGACGTATTCGGTAGATAGTTATAGCTTGATTATAGATGGTCGCTTCCACTATACTCTATTCTCCGCTTTAACAGACAGTATTACTCCCGTAATACTCTTTGTTACAGTGGGTCTCGGAGTGGGGCGTTACACTTTATTGAGAGGATAAATGTCTTTTGGAAGTAGGGGGGTTCCTCTAAGTTTGTCATGTAAGGAAAAACAGAAATTGAAATCCCCAAAGACAAGCCAGGGATGGGAATTTTGCCTGAAGGCTGGAATTAAGTCAAGAAGAGTTTGCCTTGGTTTCATAGAATTGTGGGCATAAATAATTGAATGGTAGAAGGAGGAAGAAGAATCATTCATTTTGGCTTGGAAATGCATTACTTGATCAGTACATAGTACAAAGGATAGAGTCAAAATAGATGGGTCATGAATAACCATGATTCGACCATAAGATGCATGATTCAGATTATGGTTAAGAGTCCAAGATGGATTAATGTGCCTAACAGCTTTAATAGTTAGGGTTTCATTAAATTTTGTTTCCATAATAGCAAAAAGAGAAACTTTTTGTTGGTTGATGAGAAACTTTACTTGATCTAACTTAGTTAGGGTATGTGCTCCTCTAATATTCCATATTGCATAGGTCTGCATCATTTGGTATTCAAAGATTGATGTACCACATTTTTCATGCTCCTTGTTGAAGGAGAACCTCTATAACCATAATTATGATCAACAATGTCATCTTTATTAAGTTTTGAACTTTTATCACTTTTCTTTCCTGCCATTGGATTAGGGGAAATGTTTTTTGGGGAAGTTGGTAGAGAAATCCATCCAGGCAAGGAGCCAGTGTAAGTGTACATACTTTCAGAAGTATTTGCATTTTGATTTTGCATTGCCATGCATAAGTTATATATTTCATTTTCTGAAGCTTCTCTGAATTGTGTTTCTTCTTGATGTGATGTTGTTATTATGCTTCCATTTTGAACATAGTTATCCTGAATATCACATGAAAGATGAGAATTTCCTGCACTTGAACTGGCTTTTTTATGTATATTATTGTTAGTGTGCTCATGATTATCCTCTCTATTCTTACTTTGGGTATTACTTCGAGACATATCATTCTCTGCTTGTGGTTCTCTGATGGTTATTGGTGATTCTCCACTGTTTTTAGTAATTTCCAGTTCCTCTAATTCATCATTCATAATAGAGATTGTAGGGACTTGGTCAAAATTTTCCATTATATGTGCCTGCTTTTCACTACAGATTTCTCCCTCCTCCAACTGCTTTTCATTATCACAGATTTCATAGCATGGATCATTATCACAGTTTTCATTGCATATCACAGCCTGATTTTCATCCATCAAGACATTAAACTTATTGCTATCTCTAATAATTTCTTCATAAGTTCTTGATGAGTTGCCTTTCTCCACTGAGCAATTATAGGGTTCAGGATACTTATTACCCCTGCCATCATCTACTATCTTTCCTGTTCTATTTTTAAGGATAACATTAAGCACATTTTTTTCCTCATCTCTTTTCATTTTTGTTCCTCTATTATCAACCTTCCTCCACTCCTGCTTTTTCTTTTTAACCCTTAATATCTTTTCATTCTCCACTTCATTTTCCCTGCATTGCTTACTTATTTCTTCTTGTGTGCCTTTCTTCTCTGCATAACTCAATTTCAATTTTATACACTTATCAGTCATATGGCCAAACTCATTGCAGCATGTGCAAATTTCTGGCCTCCATAGGTAGTCAACTTTAACAATCTGCTCAGATCCATCTAGCAACCTTACTGGAAATTCATCCACCAGCTCCACTGTTGGTGAAATCTCAACCATACATTTAGCATATCCAATTCTTTCTAACCTCTCAGTTTGCCCATCCATACACATAAAAGTTCCAACACGTGAAGCAAGCCAATTTATGCCTAGGAGAGACCAAGCATATAATGGTATATTAGAGAGCTTAATCCACACAGGAACTGATCTAATCGTAGTACAGCTGTTACCTACGTTTGGATCCCATTGCTTAACTATGAATAACTTGTTCCTCATGATAATTGGGTCTGACGCAATTATTTTCCTTCTATCTTCCTCACAAGACAGATTGAATAGGAACAGAAATCCATCTGATTTGACTTTAATCGAACCCTTCAATTTCCATACTCTTTTAAGATGAGCAATAACCGTTAGGTACGAGAGAGGCTTATCAAGAAAAAACCCTACCAAATAGTCTCCCCAAACTTCATTACCTGCTTGAATAACATTCTCAGGTGGAACCAGAACATCTCCATCATAGACCATAGACACTATAGTTGGAGAGTGCAGCCCTGCATTTCGAGGTTTAACTTTGAAAAGGGAATTCCATTTGACAGGAGGGACTGACTGTGGAGGTGGGTAATTCTGATATTGGACGATAGTTGAAGGACCAATGGTAGTAGGTGGTGGAGAAGGTATCACAGCAAGCAGAGGTGGAGATGGGTCAGGCGGGACAGGTTCAGGAGGTGGTTGTGGGGACAAAGGATGAACAGTTGGAGGGGACAGGGGATGAACAGTTGGAGGGATGTTTGAAAGTACGGGAGGAGGAAAAGAGGGAACAGAGGCCATTAAAAAAAGATTGTGTAATAATTTATCTTCAACATTATTATAAATAATAATAATAATAATAAATTTCCAAACTTTATTGATAAATAATTATATTTAATTTCAAACCTATTAATAATTTAAATAATTTACTTTTCAAAGTATTAAAATATCAATAACAACTTTAAAACAATATTAGTATAAACAAACGACTTTTAGAACATAGATATATATATTTCCTTGATAAAAATCCATACTTAAAATTACAACATAATCGTTTCCGTATTTATAAAACTATATTTCTAAATCTCTTTCTATTTTATAACATACCGTTTAACATCTCCAATCTATCTTCACTTTTAATTTTCCAAAATAAAATCAACTATTTTTCTAAATAACATCCCATATATTGTCATAAATTCACAATTTGATTTATTTTCCCAATCTATCCAATGATAATGGTTTCCTTTCATTTATAAACACCGTTTATAAATATATATTTTTATTAATAAAATACGATTTTTGTAATATCCCGGAAATTTGGGGCAATATCAATTTAATAATCTGTTTAAATAATTAAATTGATTGATAATTTTTGATAATAAATATTTGAATTGATTTAATAATCTAATTAAATAAATATTTAATTGGTGAATTTTATCTTTTATAAGTTAATAAAATGATTATTATAGATAAGTATATATTTTAAATAGATTGCCTTTGATTTGAAAGTTAATAAATGAAATCTTGTTTTAAATTTCTAATGTATATTCTTATAGTTTGCAAATTATGATTTATTTAATATTAGCTTTTCAAAGCTATTTAAACAAAATAACTATATGGTTTAAAATAAGAATTATAATAAGATTTATTTTATTTCTTTTTAAATATTGCTTAATAAATATGATTTAAGAATGTATATATGTTTAAAATATAATTTGCATATGATATGTTAATTCAATTAGTAATAGTGATAATTTATAATCTCTTTTATAAATTATTTTAAAATTGATAAATGAGTTATTTTCAAACAATATTAATAGTGTATTGTTTTTAAATAAATAGATTTTAATGTAAAATAGGATTTGTTATTTCAAATTGAATGTATTGTTTAAAATTAACTTTAAATTGGATTTTTAAATATAATTTGCATTTGAATTTAAATTAAATTTGAAATTCAAAAGAGGTAAGATTTTAAATAGTTTTGGATTTTAAAATATATGGACAAGCTTTTATATATATATATATAATTGGTTTTATTTTCTTTAAAATACTTTATATATATATACATAAGTATTTAATAAATAAGAAAGGCTTTTTATTTACATTTAAATAAATATGAATTACTTAAAAAGACAAGTGTAAATCTTTAAGGCCATGTAATAACATGTGTACACTAATAAAGCAATGAGAATGACAAATGTCAAAGTCTTGCATTTTTGTTTTTCTTTTATTTGATAAATCATTTTAATCTATATAAACATATGTTCTCATCTATATTTATTTTTCTATCTTCTTGAATTCAAAGGAAAAAAAAACTCTCAGCCTGAATATTCCCCAAAAACAATCTGTAACAAATTCCTCAAACTAAATCCTCCTCTCAAAAGAAAATCTGAAATCAACATTCCTCAAAACCAAATTCCTCAAACAAAGATCTGCAATGCATTTTTCAAATCAAACTAAAGCCTGCAACATTTCTTCAAATTCTGTAATCCACTATCAAAATCAAAAGACTGCAATTTCTTTAATCTGGAATCAAGTCTGTAGCCTGCATCTTTTCAAAGTCTGGAAGCAAGTTAATTTGGATCTAGCAACACATCTCAATAATCAAAGCATGCATGCAAGTTTTCCAGCAAGCATTCAAGTTTTAATAAGCAAAGACATTCAGATCTTAAAAATTCAAAAGCTTTTCAATTTAAAACCTGGAAAGTTTCTCTGTTCTCAAATGGTGAGTAACTTACATTTTTAAAAACTTAAGTATATCTGTTTGCATGCTATAAATTCTGGAATCTATGATGTAATATGCCTGCATGTTGTTTAAGTATGGATTGTGTGTATATGGTGATATTTTGTATGCATGTATGGATATGAATATTTGGATGTGTACATCTGCTATGTATTTGGATGTTTAGCTGTTTTACTTTCCAGGCTCAAAATTTTAATACAAAAATTAATATCTCTTGATCTACTATTTGTTAGGACTTATAATTCAAATTACAATTAATTGTTTAATCATAACTTAAGGGTTAAACTATATTTAAATGAATCAAAATTGGAATTTGCTCTGGAATTTAGAGTGGAACAGGAAAGCTTAAGTTTGTTAAAAATTCAAACTTCTAAATTCACTGATTCAGGCATGTAAACTGAATCATCTATTAAAATCATGAATTAAAAAAAAGAAATCACAATTTTTAATATTGAATTAAGAGAGCAGTTCAAGGTTGATCGAAATTGGAGTTTTAAGTCGCCTCTGGTGATCTAGTTGTCTGACGAGGTTGTGGTTGTCACTGAAGATAGAGGGATGATCGGGAAGTTTGTGAAAAATAGTGGATGGCCGTATAATTCACCATGGCGATGGTGGTTGTTCGATTTAATTTCTAAACCTAGTTTTACTGGGTTACCATTTTTGCGTGAGTTCGACTTCCTCTAGTGATCGAGTTGGCTAGGGTTTTGGGCACTGGAAGATGGTGGGTTGACAAGGTCTTCACCGAAGTTTCAACAACGATGATGGTCGGAGAATTGTGTTCGAGCGTTTTCCAGGCTTTAGGTTCCTGGTTCGAAATGGTGATGGGTTACTCGATTTCGAAATCGAGTTGATGTTGAATTTCTGATGGTCGTATTCGGGTTGGTGGTCGATCGTCGACTTGAGAGCGTCGTCGTCGAGGTGGCAGCAACGTCCAGAGCAACGTGCACGTGCACGGTGACATTTGCGTGCATCAGTAGTTTTTAGAGTTTGAGGAAGATGTTCTCGAGGTAGATGATGAGTTAACTCGAAGTAAGGCTCGAGGAGATAGGGTTCTGGTTCGAGTTCGTTCTCGGGGAAACTTGCGTGGGTTTAACAGTTTTTAAAAAAATTTAAATATAACAAGTTTAAAAAGGAAAGGAAAGAAACTCGAAGTTAGTCTCGGGTTTTCTGTTATTTTTCTCGGGTAATTGATGTTTTGGCTCGGGTCAATTACCTGTTGCAGTTTTCTTTTTAATCTGTTTGTTTTTAAAACTTTAAACTTATTTTAAAATTTGAAAGCAAGATTTAAATCCAGTTTTAAATCAAATTTGAAGGTATGGATTCAAGTTTAAATTGTATTCCAGAATAAATAAATTTTTATTAAAATGTTTAAACATCTTTAAATGTTTAAAAGTATAATTTAAAAGGTTTGAATAAATAAATTGGTTTAAAAATCTTATAAAATTCTTTTATAAGGTTAAGTGTTTCTTAACATTGAATTTAAGAAGATTTTGTAAATTTGATTTAAATTTGGTTAAAGTTAAATTTATAATTTATTTTAAAACTTTATTTTTAAATGAATTAAAGGGAAGATTTTAAAGTAAAATATTTCAAAGCCTTTGTTAATAATTAAAGTAATTATAAAGGTTAATACTTTAATTTAGAAAGTAATTAAGGTTTAATGATTTTGGTTCATTAAATTAATAAGGTAATTAAAGAATAATTTAATAATTAATTAATGAGTTAATGTTAATTAATTAAATAAATAGGATTATAAGTTAATTAATTAAGGTTAATTAATTTGGGATTAAAAATCATTTATTTAGATAAGTATAGATTTTAATAAATGATTGGAAATTTATTAATCAAGTGATTAAAGGTTAATTAGGAAATTAATTTAGTAATTATTAATTAATTAATCGGTGATTAAGAATTTATTAAGTTGAAATTATTAAATAGTTTATTAAAGATTAATTATTTAAAGAAAGTAATTAAAAGAATTGTTAATAATTAATGAGGAATCATTAATTAAGGATAATTAATTAATATGATTAATTTTGATAATCAATTAAATTAATTAATTAATGATAATCATTTATAAATCGGTTAAGTATAATTTATTTAATGGAAGTAATTAAAGAAATTAATTACTTAAGATAATTAATTAAATTTATTTGATTAAGTTAAATTAATTAGTTAAATTAATTTAAGATAATGATTCGGTGATTTGATAATTACTTAAATGTAATTAGTGAAGAGTAATTACTTAGGAAAGTAATTAAAGTTAATTAGAGGATGTAATTAACTAAAGAAGATTTTTATAATAAAAGTAATTTGAGTTTAATTACTTTGAATAATTAATCAAGGGATTAATTAAAAGCTAATTAATTAATGAGTAATTAATTTATGGAAGAGTAATTAAGGGTAGTTAATTACTAAATGAGATTAATCAAAGGTGATTAATAAATGTGACTAATTAATTATTAATTTAAATAAGATAATTAATAAAGAAGTAATTAAGGATCATTAATTAATATAATTAATGATGTAATTAAGAATTGATTAATTAAGATTAATTAATAAATAATAAGTGATTTAAAGTAATTAATTAATTGTAATTAATTAAGGATTAATGTAATTAAGTATGGTTAATTAATTAATGAAGTAATTTAAGATTAATTACTAAAATGGTTTAGGATAATTAATTTGTGAAATTAATTAGGGATTAATTACTTAAAGTAATTAAAGTATAATTAATCAGGAATGATTAATTAAGATGGATATTTAGAGTAATGATTAATTAATTGGTTTAATTAATAATTAAGTAAGCAGGATTTATAGAATGAAGTAATTAGTTTAATTCACTTTAAATTAATTAGGTGATATAAATCATTGCTTAAGGATGGATGAATGAGATTGAATGTATTTCATTGTTTGATATCTCTGATGAGATATGATTGATATATGATATGGATGTTTGGTTGAATTATAATGATAATGTGAATTATCTGTTTGGGATGATAATGTAGATTATCTATTGAATTATCTATCTTTGTGTATATAGATAAGAATTGAATTGTTTTAACCTTAAAACAACTTGGCCCTTAAAAGATACGTTTTGGATTTCGATGAGACCGGGATCGGGTTTCCGTATACCGGGATTCCAGGTCTGGAGACCCGAATACCACATCGATCCAAATTAACGATAGGTCGTGAATCTCAAGTGAAGATGAAGATTCAGAGTGCAAAGGTTATTGTCGTTAACTCTGAGGGTGATTCCAAAACGAGTGTAACGAGATAATGCCTTCGGTTTCGTTCGAACCCGGAACGAACTTGTATGGATTGAATGCTTTCAGCACATCGTCAGGCGGACGATGAGCATTCTAAGTGATATGTTCTGATTAAAGGTAATCGTAACCTCAAGCCTCATCAACCGGGAATGGCTAAAACAGGGGAGGTGCAGCAAGGCTTCGTGGGTAGCACCCACTGAGAGCAAGATAGATCCCTGTCTAGAGGTTCCTTTTCTTTTTATTCGGCTTAGTGTGTGGTTGGTCGTGCCAACTACGGGGTTATCTTGTTCGGAATTATCCAGTAAGGGATGGTTCCGGCTTTGTGTTGCAGGGGAGCGGGCGTACTCCTCGGTACGGTGATCTAGGCCACGTACTGTGACGGGCGGTACCCCAGTAGCCCTGCCATTGTATGGAATCCAAACTCCAATAAGTGTCGTACGTATTAATTGTGCCCAACTATGTTGGAATGTGAGATGTAAGCATTTCAGCTATTTCTATATTTTACTTGAAAACCCTAGACCCTATTATAATAAAATCAAATTTCCTATCAAATGTTTTGGTTAGCGTAAGGTAAAAACTTACCCATGTTTATTTGTGGGGAGTCTTACGTGATACCTTTTCTTTCTAAAGGTTTTGAAGTTAAGCAAGTTTAACCTGTTACTCACACCAGACCCATGTCTGACCCAAGTGTTTATTTCTGTTTTATAAACTCTTGGGTACTCAAATTTTTACGAGTAGCCAAGGGATTCAGGTTTAGCTTTGACGAATATTCTGGAGGAGCAATGGAGCAGGAGGCTTCGGCGTTCGTAGATATAGTATTCCGCTGTGTTGATATCTGTGATAGTGTCTTGTCTTGTATTTGAGTTGTAATGTCTAGACAGATGTTTATAACTGTCTAGTAAGTGATGTATATGCTGTGTAACTCTGTAAATTGTTGTATACTATGTAATAGTTTATATTATTAATATAATTTATTCGTTCCGCTGTGAGATCGTTGTTGTTGTTTCTTTCTTTCTTCTCTTCTTTTCTATTTTCTACCCCTTTCTTTCTTCATAATGATGCGACTTTCTGGGCATAGGAAGTCGGGTTGTTTCATTTGGTATCAGAGCACTAGGTTGAGTGAATACCTAGGTTCGGAAGGATTGTTCATTAGAGACAGGATCTGTAGCAACCAGTTTGAGTCCGAGTGTATATATATATATACGAGAGCGCGTATTTGTTAGTTATATAAAATGATTTTATATTGTGTTAAGTGATCGGTTGAGTGGTATATGGATTCTGGTCAATACGAGTAGCTAACGTTATTGATAGGGATCTCTAAACACTTGGACCAGGCCAACGGACACAATATTGTTTTAAAAAGGGAAGGTGAAATAATTTTACCCAGATATATTTTCTATATATAAAAAAAAAGTATCATTTTAAATGTATATGGTATTTGTAATGATTGGTTGAGATGATAATAATATATCATCTAGGATTAGGAATCTGAG
This sequence comes from Allium fistulosum, assembly GCA_030737815.1. Classification (NCBI taxonomy): domain Eukaryota; kingdom Viridiplantae; phylum Streptophyta; class Magnoliopsida; order Asparagales; family Amaryllidaceae; genus Allium; species Allium fistulosum. Next base: position 1,180,700,282 of record CM060904.1, on the reverse strand, counting down.
TGTTGAGGTTGGAAGTGTATTTGTCGAGACTGTAAACCTAATACCGTCTCGAGTGAACTTTACAGTTGTGTAAGGATTTCACCAATCTCTGAAGTAAATCTGTTAAGGTTCGGAGATTATTTTTGAAGTTGGATGAGTAGATTTGGATCTGTCGGTTAGACAGAAGCGAGTAATGGAATCTTGATACCTCAGGTAATAGTAGCTGTGTGATGAGATGCAGTGACTATGGATGTTCCCGAAGATGTTTTCTTTGGAATGAGTATAAGGAAGTGTGTCTGTTTCGGTGTTGTGGCTGAGTTCACCATGGTGTTTCTGTTCTGTTTAAGGTCCGAGTTTCTCGAAGAGCTTTGGATTGAGAAGTCTTTGGCATCGGTGGCAGCAGTGCAGCTTGGAGTGTTCTGTTTGTTGGCAGGAAGTTTCTGGCTGAGTAGTTTTTCTGAGGTGAAGTTCAGAAGCAACAGAGTGGATCCATTTCTTCGATGAATTGGATAGTTAAGTATGAGCTGTTCTGATTGGTAAAGAGAGAACAGTTTTCTTTGGAATTTGGCTGAGTTGATCGCAAAAGTGACTTGCGATAGTTTGAGTATTCTTTTGAGTTATCTGAGATTTTCTGGGATGTGTTGTCCAGTTTGTGCTTGTGTTCATCATCAGCATTTTCATTCTACTCCAAATCAGAGTGGTGTAGCAGAAGCAGTTTGGCGAGTGCTCTTATTGTCTTTTCCAGATAGGAGAAGTTAGTTCGATCTTTTGTTGTTTGGTAGTAGAATTGTGTTTTGGATTATTGGTAGATCTTGAGAGGATCATTCTGTTGAGTTGTTTTTTGGTTCTATTTATTTCTAGAAGCATCAGCGAAGGTTGAGTTGATCAGGAAAGATCTGTAGACAGCTCAGGATCGTCTGAAGGATTTCGTGGATAAGAGACGGAGGAATTTTGAATTCGAAGTTGGAGACTTCGTTGTTGTGAAGTTTTTCTCTGGTTAAAGGGAGCTATAAGATTGGGTAAGTATGGTAAGTTAGCTCCGAGTTATTTTGGATCTTTTCTATGATCTAATTTGGATAAGTACTTTGATCTACAAGGTTGAATTGTCAGTTTGGATAACTAGAATTCAATGTATTTTACGTATCTCTGAGGGAGTACGTGTTTGATCTATCTCTGGTTTTGGAACCAGCAGTTCTGGAGGAATTGGTTGTTGAGTCAGACTCGTCTGTAGTCTGATATTCTGTTTAGTTTTGTAGATCTAGATGAGTAGGAGCTCTATAGCTTAGTAGTATTGGTTGTTTGGATTGTTTGTAGAGCGAGTATCCCGGTATATATATACTTGGGGAAACTCGAGGAAATTCTATTCAAAATTTTTCGCTGGATAGTTAGAATTGTTTGTTTGGATGATTGGTTGCTATGATTGTTAGCATATGGATGATAATACATCCTTGTGATTTAAAAAGATTATTAAATTACCTTTGTTTAAAAATTTCGGGGATGAAATTATTTTAAGGGGGGAAGAATGTAATATCCCGGAAATTTGGGGCAATATCAATTTAATAATCTGTTTAAATAATTAAATTGATTGATAATTTTTGATAATAAATATTTGAATTGATTTAATAATCTAATTAAATAAATATTTAATTGGTGAATTTTATCTTTTATAAGTTAATAAAATGATTATTATAGATAAGTATATATTGTAAATAGATTGCCTTTGATTTGAAAGTTAATAAATGAAATCTTGTTTTAAATTTCTAATGTATATTCTTATAGTTTGCAAATTATGATTTATTTAATATTAGCTTTTCAAAGCTATTTAAACAAAATAACTATATGGTTTAAAATAAGAATTATAATAAGATTTATTTTATTTCTTTTTAAATATTGCTTAATAAATATGATTTAAGAATGTATATATGTTTAAAATATAATTTGCATATGATATGTTAATTCAATTAGTAATAGTGATAATTTATAATCTCTTTTATAAATTATTTTAAAATTGATAAATGAGTTATTTTCAAACAATATTAATAGTGTATTGTTTTTAAATAAATAGATTTTAATGTAAAATAGGATTTGTTATTTCAAATTGAATGTATTGTTTAAAATTAACTTTAAATTGGATTTTTAAATATAATTTGCATTTGAATTTAAATTAAATTTGAAATTCAAAAGAGGTAAGATTTTAAATAGTTTTGGATTTTAAAATATATGGACAAGCTTTTATATATATATATATAATTGGTTTTATTTTCTTTAAAATACTTTATATATATATACACATAAGTATTTAATAAATAAGAAAGGCTTTTTATTTACATTTAAATAAATATGAATTACTTAAAAAGACAAGTGTAAATCTTTAAGGCCATGTAATAACATGTGTACACTAATAAAGCAATGAGAATGACAAATGTCAAAGTCTTGCATTTTTGTTTTTCTTTTATTTGATAAATCATTTTAATCTATATAAACATATGTTCTCATCTATATTTATTTTTCTATCTTCTTGAATTCAAAGAAAAAAAAAACTCTCAGCCTGAATATTCCCCAAAAACAATCTGTAACAAATTCCACAAACTAAATCCTCCTCTCAAAAGAAAATCTGAAATCAACATTCCTCAAAACCAAATTCCTCAAACAAAGATCTGCAATGCATTTTTCAAATCAAACTAAAGCCTGCAACATTTCTTCAAATTCTGTAATCCACTATCAAAATCAAAAGACTGCAATTTCTTTAATCTGGAATCAAGTCTGTAGCCTGCATCTTTTCAAAGTCTGGAAGCAAGTTAATTTGGATCTAGCAACACATCTCAATAATCAAAGCATGCATGCAAGTTTTCCAGCAAGCATTCAAGTTTTAATAAGCAAAGACATTCAGATCTTAAAAATTCAAAACTTTTCAATTTAAAACCTGGAAAGTTTCTCTGTTCTCAAATGGTGAGTAACTTACATTTTTAAAAACTTAAGTATATCTGTTTGCATGCTATAAATTCTGGAATCTATGATGTAATATGCCTGCATGTTGTTTAAGTATGAATTGTGTGTATATGGTGATATTTTGTATGCATGTATGGATATGAATATTTGGATGTGTACATCTGCTATGTATTTGGATGTTTAGCTGTTTTACTTTCCAGGCTCAAAATTTTAATTCAAAAATTAATATCTCTTGATCTACTGTTTGTTAGGACTTATAATTCAAATTACAATTAATTGTTTAATCATAACTTAAGGGTTAAACTTTATTTAAATGAATCAAAATTGGAATTTGCTCTGGAATTTAGAGTGGAACAGGAAAGCTTAAGTTTGTTAAAAATTCAAACTTCTAAATTCACTGATTCAGGCATGTAAACTGAATCATCTATGAAAATCATGAATTAAAAAAAAGAAATCACAATTTTTAATATTGAATTAAGAGAGCAGTTCAAGGTTGATCGAAATTGGAGTTTTAAGTCGCCTCTGGTGATCTAGTTGTCTGACGAGGTTGTGGTTGTCACTGAAGATAGAGGGATGATCGGGAAGTTTGAGAAAAATAGTGGATGGCCGTATAATTCACCATGGCGATGGTGGTTGTTCGATTTAATTTCTAAACCTAGTTTTACTGGGTTACCATTTTTGCGTGAGTTCGACTTCCTCTAGTGATCGAGTTGGCTAGGGTTTTGGGCACTGGAAGATGGTGGGTTGACAAGGTCTTCACCGAAGTTTCAACGACGATGATGGTCGGAGAATTGTGTTCGAGCGTTTTCCAGGCTTTGGGTTCCTGGTTCGAAATGGTGATGGGTTACTCGATTTCGAAATCGAGTTGATGTTGAATTTCTGATGGTCGTATTCGGGTTGGTGGTCGATCGTCGACTTGAGAGCGTCGTCGTCGAGGTGGCAGCAACGTCCAGAGCAACGTGCACGTGCACGGTGACATTTGCGTGCATCAGTAGTTTTTAGAGTTTGAGGAAGATGTTCTCGAGGTAGATGATGAGTTAACTCGAAGTAAGGCTCGAGGAGATAGGGTTCTGGTTCGAGTTCGTTCTCGGGGAAACTTGCGTGGGTTTAACAGTTTTTTAAAAAATTTAAATATAACAAGTTTAAAAAGGAAAGGAAAGAAACTCGAAGTTAGTCTCGGGTTTTCTGTTATTTTTCTCGGGTAATTGATGTTTTGGCTCAGGTCAATTACCTGTTGCAGTTTTCTTTTTAATCTGTTTGTTTTTAAAACTTTAAACTTATTTTAAAATTTGAAAGCAAGATTTAAATCCAGTTTTAAATCAAATTTGAAGGTATGGATTCAAGTTTAAATTGTATTCCAGAATAAATAAATTTTTATTAAAATGTTTAAACATCTTTAAATGTTTAAAAGTATAATTTAAAAGGTTTGAATAAATAAATTGGTTTAAAAATCTTATAAAATTCTTTTATAAGGTTAAGTGTTTCTTAACATTGAATTTAAGAAGATTTTGTAAATTTGATTTAAATTTGGTTAAAGTTAAATTTATAATTTATTTTAAAACTTTATTTTTAAATGAATTAAAGGGAAGATTTTAAAGTAAAATATTTCAAAGCCTTTGTTAATAATTAAAGTAATTATAAAGGTTAATACTTTAATTTAGAAAGTAATTAAGGTTTAATGATTTTGGTTCATTAAATTAATAAGGTAATTAAAGAATAATTTAATAATTAATTAATGAGTTAATGTCAATTAATTAAATAAATAGGATTATAAGTTAATTAATTAAGGTTAATTAATTTGGGATTAAAAATCATTTATTTAGATAAGTATAGATTTTAATAAATGATTGGAAATTTATTAATCAAGTGATTAAAGGTTAATTAGGAAATTAATTTAGTAATTATTAATTAATTAATCGGTGATTAAGAATTTATTAAGTTGAAATTAATAAATAGTTTATTAAAGATTAATTATTTAAAGAAAGTAATTAAAAGAATTGTTAATAATTAATGAGGAATCATTAATTAAGGATAATTAATTAATATAATTAATTTTGATAATCAATTAAATTAATTAATTAATGATAATCATTTATAAATCGGTTAAGTATAATTTATTTAATGGAAGTAATTAAAGAAATTAATTACTTAAGATAATTAATTAAATTTATTTGATTAAGTTAAATTAATTAGTTAAATTAATTTAAGATAATGATTCGGTGATTTGATAATTACTTAAATGTAATTAGTGAAGAGTAATTACTTAGGAAAGTAATTAAAGTTAATTAGAGGATGTAATTAACTAAAGAAGATTTTTATAATAAAAGTAATTTGAGTTTAATTACTTTGAATAATTAATCAAGGGATTAATTAAAAGCTAATTAATTAATGAGTAATTAATTTATGGAAGAGTAATTAAGGGTAGTTAATTACTAAATGAGATTAATCAAATGTGATTAATAAATGTGACTAATTAATTATTAATTTAAATAAGATAATTAATAAAGAAGTAATTAAGGATCATTAATTAATATAATTAATGATGTAATTAAGAATTGATTAATTAAGATTAATTAATAAATAATAAGTGATTTAAAGTAATTAATTAATTGTAATTAATTAAGGATTAATGTAATTAAGTATGGTTAATTAATTAATGAAGTAATTTAAGATTAATTACTGAAATGGTTTAGGATAATTAATTTGTGAAATTAATTAGGGATTAATTACTTAAAGTAATTAAAGTATAATTAATCAGGAATGATTAATTAAGATGGATATTTAGAGTAATGATTAATTAATTGGTTTAATTAATAATTAAGTAAGCAGGATTTATAGAATGAAGTAATTAGTTTAATTCACTTTAAATTAATTAGGTGATATAAATCATTGCTTAAGGATGGATGAATGAGATTGAATGTATTTCATTGTTTGATATCTTTGATGAGATATGATTGATATATGATATGGATGTTTGGTTGAATTATAATGATAATGTGAATTATCTGTTTGGGATGATAATGTAGATTATCTATTGAATTATCTATCTTTGTGTATATAGATAAGAATTGAATTGTTTTAACCTTAAAACAACTTGGCCCTTAAAAGATACGTTTTGGATTTCGATGAGACCGGGATCGGGTTTCCGTATACCGGGATTTCAGGTCTAGAGACCCGAATACCACATCGATCCAAATTAACGATAGGTCGTGAATCTCAAGTGAAGATGAAGATTCAGAGTGCAAGGGTTATTGTCGTTAACTCTGAGGGTGATTCCAAAACGAGTGTAACGAGATAATGCCTTCGGTTTCGTTCGAACCCGGAACGAACTTGTATGGATTGAATGCTTTCAGCACATCGTCAGGCGGACGATGAGCATTCTAAGTGATATGTTCTGATTAAAGGTAATCGTAACCTCAAGCCTCATCAACCGGGAATGGCTAAAACAGGGGAGGTGCAGCAAGGCTTCGTGGGTAGCACCCACTGAGAGCAAGATAGATCCCTGTCTAGAGGTCCCTTTTCTTTTTATCCGGCTTAGTGTGTGGTTGGTCGCGCCAACTACGGGGTTATCTTGTTCGGAATTATCCAGTAAGGGATGGTTCCGGCTTTGTGTTGCAGGGGAGCGGGCGTACTCCTCGGTACGGTGATCTAGGCCACGTACTGTGACGGGCGGTACCCTAGTAGCCCTGCCATTGTATGGAATCCAAACTCCAATAAGTGCCGTACGTATTAATTGTGCCCAACTATGTTGGAATGTGAGATGTAAGCATTTCAGCTATTTCTATATTTTACTTGAAAACCCTAGACCCTATTATAATAAAATCAAATTTCCTATCAAATGTTTTGGTTAGCGTAAGGTAAAAACTTACCCATGTTTATTTGTGGGGAGTCTTACGTGATACCTTTTCTTTCTAAAGGTTTTGAAGTTAAGCAAGTTTAACCTGTTACTCACACCAGACCCATGTCTGACCCAAGTGTTTATTTCTGTTTTATAAACTCTTGGGTACTCAAATTTTTACGAGTAGCCAAGGGATTCAGGTTTAGCTTTGACGAATATTCTGGAGGAGCAATGGAGCAGGAGGCTTCGACGTTCGTAGATATAGTATTCCGCTGTGTTGATATCTGTGATAGTGTCTTGTCTTGTATTTGAGTTGTAATGTCTAGACAGATGTTTATAACTGTCTAGTAAGTGATGTATATGCTGTGTAACTCTGTAAATTGTTGTATACTATGTAATAGTTTATGTTATTAATATAATTTATTCATTCCGCTGTGAGATCGTTGTTGTTGTTTCTTTCTTTCTTCTCTTCTTTTCTATTTTCTACCCCTTTCTTTCTTCATAATGATGCGACTTTCTGGGCATAGGAAGTCGGGTTGTTTCAATTTTACAAATCTTTACTTTGTTCATAAAATGCCACATTGATACATTACCATATCTATAATTTCCATATTTATAAATAAATCTTAATATATGTATATATATGTCACTTTATATAAAACGGTTAATAAATATTTATATCGAAATATTCTTATTGTCTTTTTAAAACTATATCCCTTTGTTATAAAACACGGACTTGTTTTAAGATCTTAAAAACCTTTAATCACAGTTCAAAATCTCTATTTAGAATATTTTATAAAACTATAAATTTGTAATCGCTAAAAATCGTAATTTTTATTTTAAAATAAATTTCTTCTTTTAAATAATTCAAGAAAAATTATTAAAACCTATATAATTTCCGAAATCACTTTGCAATCCCTTTTTAAATTAAATCATTAGTTTATAACATTTTAAAATACCAAAAATAACGCCCAATGATACTAAAGCACTAAATAAGCAAAATCATGTCCATGTTATCAAATACAGCATCTATCATATCACATATCAAATTATATGAAAAATAAAATCAATAGTGTGAGGATCCTATTGGATCCCTCCAACCTGTCCCCATGCATCACATACAGTATATAACCAAATAATATAAATCAATTGCTTCGAGGTAGGATTGTATACAAAGGGTTATCCGCTCTTACAAGGAAACGTAATAGGGTGTCATCCGCTCCACGGGCGGGAATATATCCAAACCAACTAATAAAATAGTAAATCATCCAAACAATTAATAACAATCGATAATAAAGTATTCACACAACCAATAAATAATTGACTATAATATTTTTGGTTTACCAAAAGGTGGGTATAACTCACATTGATTTTAGTAGTCGCCAAAGCATTCCGTTTTGAATTTCAATTGAACGGATGTTCAATTTAACCCAAATTCCCACTAGCTCCAAATCCATCCAATCCAACTCAATAGCATAAAATTCCCCTATTCGATCGCAGCGCAACTTGTCACGCTCGATTTTGACCTCGTATGAATTTGATACAGATTAATGAACTTTTGAAATAATTTAATTAAAATTAACTTAACTAATTAAACTTTTAAAATTAATTTACCCTTTCCTTTCAATTAACGTTCATTCCTAGAAACGAACTTGACCGCGACATTCTCAATTGTCGCCGCCGCTGCCATCGTAGTTCACCGTCGCGCCTCCCTCTGACACCACCAATGAGCCTAGCGTCGCCACTCCTCACGCCGTTGTTCCTCACGATTTTGCAAAAAACCGCCACCACTTTAAATGCCTATCGCCGCTGCCTCCTATCTCTGATCGTCGATCGACCAACATGGATGAACTCGCCATCCCTAGCATCTCCACTTACTGTAGGAAATTTCACCTAATTCCTCTTCGATCGACGTGAATGATATGAGCTGTTGGATCGAGAGCATTTGAATTGAGAGGAAAACTAATTGTTTCTGAAATAGGCGCAATTTTATATAAAAGGGAATGGTATAGGTTAGGTATGGGCACGTTTACAATGGGTATGGACTAATGTATGGAGGGCATGGCTATATATATTTTTTAATTAGAAAATTCCAAGCCTTTAAACGTCAAAAATTCTCGAACTCCTATCGAGATGTGTCGCCTGGATCTCTATATGAAATGCCCCTATTCCGAACATAATAAAACTAGTCTCAAGACCTAATTCGACCATATACAAAAGATAGCTTTTCAAACCCAGTTATATTATATTATTTTTTGAAATCAATTTTTATGCGTTTCAACCTCGCACGTCCAAACGATACGCACAATCGTCAAGAAATTCGATGGCATATTATAATTCACTATCGTTGATCCAATAAAATTGGTTTCGTCAAAATCCGAGACTTTGCCCTGGAAGGCTATTTTCACACATTAATTAAAATGAATTATTATAAAAACTCATTTTTTCATTTTTAATCCATATTTAAAAGTTTGCTATCTTCATTCTTATTCAAATAGAATTTTAATAACCTTTCGAAATCATTTTCGTTCATATTCAATTCAAGGTTTAATTATTTAAACAATTTCAAATATTCAAATAACCATTATATTTGAAATTTAAGTTATTTAACTTATAAAATTAACCTTTAAATATTTAGAATCAATTAAATATTCCAAATTCGAATGATTGAAATTCTGAGTTGTTACATTCTTTTTCCTTAAAAGAATTTCATCCTCAAAATTGCCAAGGTAATAAAAATGCCCCAAACCCATTGACTTTCCAAAACCATTTAGTTGAAATAGAATATAACATTTCTAGGTCTTTTAGATTTACCCACCAATACCAACTAATTTCCTTCCATTCATTCATTCTAAGTTATTACTTAAAAACCAAATTTTCGGTTATCAAAAATTTTACCTTTAAAATTCTCAAGAATTTTCTAACTATTAAATTTACAAAACTTTCACCGGCGTCTCCTTTGCACGGCTCGATCGAAAAAATTTACAATGTATATATAATCACAAATATACATCTCATCTTCGAGGATGAGGCGTCCCGTAGGGAAAATATATAAAAATACAATATGTAATCCGAGATGTGTACCTTATTTTATTACTAGCAAGCATACACAACCAACAAAATACGAAAGCGAGCTCCAAATGCAAAACTTACGCCATCTACGCCTACTAATCACTCAACAACCGATAAGAACATGTATATGGAAAGTAACATCAATATATACATAAACTATACGATATCATATCCAAATGTAACAAATGCAACAAGAGAAACTATCGAACATTATCCATCCAATTATTTCATAACCATGCCAATTATATTTCCAAATGTCAACATTATATGTATACACTTTCATTTCTTGTTAACATTCAATTGATTCGTTTTAAATTTATTTACCTTAAATTAATTTACATTCAATTTATTCTCATTAAATTGATTTAGATTCAATTTATTTTCATTTACTTTACCCACATTCGTTTTAAATTCAATTCTATCAAACCAAATTCCAAAACATATTCAATTCATTTTACAACTTAAGTTGAATTTCATTTTATGTCTCAAGTCCATATCCATTTCACTAATTCATTTCATTAGTTCACTTTATTTATCCATCTAATTCATTTAATTACCTCAGTTTATTTAACTTTACTTGTGTTAAATTTAAATTTCATATCTCAATTCCAAATTTTCTTTTCTTATCTATACCACTTTTAAATTATAAGTTCAAAAAATTATTTTCATATAATTATCAAATCATACTTTGGATTTTAAAATCAAAATCTGTTTTACCAAACCACAACTTCAATGGTAGCAATTCATCACTTAGAAACTCGAAAATGAATGTCGATGATGCTGCAGTCATCACCAGAATTATTTTCTTGCGACTGAAGTGAGCTCGGTGCTTTCTATTTCCTTTAAAATATAATTAAAATATTTCTAACAAAAATATTTTCAAAATAATACTATTATTATTTTTCTAAAACCTTTGAAACATAATTTTCAAATCAATGGAATTTAAATTCTCAAATTTCTTGTTTTAAATCCATTGTTATTTACAAATCATATTTATACATACACTTATACAATTTCACTTTCTTTCCATTTATAAATCACATTTATAAATCATATTTATATAATCTCACTTCTTATGAACTACTATTTCACAAATGTGGATTATTTTAATTATAATCAATATTCTATAATTCATATTTATAAATTTACTTTCTTATATAACTCAATTTACAAATGTTTATCTTTGTTTAGATTATAATAATCACAACTTTTATTAGAACAACAAATAACAGACAACAAATGATAATAATCAAATATTATCATTTACTAACAACCACACTCCATAAATAACTATAATAATTTCTGAAAAATTATCCTTTTGTATATAAAATATAATTTAGGTAAAATTATTTCATTTACCAATCCTCAAAACAATACTTTGCCGGTTTGCCTTGTTCAAATGTTTAGAAACCCCTATTGATATTGTGTTATCCCACGTACCGACCAGAATTCATGAACCACTCAACAGATAAATTAACACAATATACAACATCTTTCTAATCACTAACAACTACGCTCTTATGTATACACACAATCCTATAATAAGGCATTCCATTACTTTATATCATAATGAGTTATCCCAGAAGAACCAATGTTCTCGCTTAACCTTGCTCTGATACCAGCTGTAACAACCGACAAATCCATAGAATTCAAGCTGACAATAAACCACACATGTCCAAACCAAATTGAACAGAAAGATGGATAGTCATGGGAAAGAAAGAAGAAAGAGGAAGAGAAGAGATGAAGAAGAGAAAAGAAACTAAAAACAACACATAATCTCACAATTGCAGCGGAACAATATATAATGTAATATCAATGATGTTTACAAAATAAAAACTGTTATATACAAAAATCCATCACAATCATCAGCCTGGACAGTTATAACAGTCTATCCTCACAAATGCTGATAATTTCAACAATAATACAGTGGAAACTAAACATATACGTGAAGATGTCTCTGGGCCTCCAGCTCGTCTCCTGAGCTCCAACGCATCCAAAGAAATATGTAAATATGCTCAGTCTTACCCGAGTATTATAATAAACTAACACCCGAGTCAGTCTGGAGAACCAACATGAAAAAACACACCCAACTAGATTTTAAAGTTATAAAAGCCTTTGGAATCAACAGTATCTCGTAAGACCACGCCACACATAAACATGGACGGGTTTTTACCATACGATAACCAAACCATTTCATATGAAATACTCTGATATTGTAACAGTGTCTAAGATACAAATACTTATTAATCATAGCCGAAATTGTTACATTAATTAAATTTTAGCATAATAGGTATACAGCTAAAACCGTAAAGGCCTGTATTGGAGAATGGATTCCATATAATGACTGGGCTACTGGGGTACCGTCCGTCACATTGCATCTCTAGATAAAATAACACCGAGGTCTAATCTATCAACCCCTACCAACACAGGACCGGCCTACCCTTTATTAGATAATACCAAATATGATCACCCCTCTGTTAATGGGCTCCGAGCATACAAATGAGAGATAATATTGACTCTAGATAGGGATGATCATACCCTACTTGAGAGCGACCCACTTAGCCCTGCTGCATCTCCCATGTTTTAGTCATTCCTGGTTAATGAGGCTCGAGGATACCTTTTACCTTTTATATAGCACTTTCCACTTGAAATGCTAACACTTCCGTTCAGGCAACAATGCAATGACAACATTCATCCATGCATTTTCATTCTAGGACTGAACGAAAAGCTTGAGATCTCCATCTTTGATTCCATCATCTTCAAGATGTCTTCACTTTGAAATGCCTGAGTTGGATCGAAGTGGTTTTCGGATAACCTATCTGATCCCCATCTCTTTGAAAAACAACTTTTGCTAATTTTCGGTAAACTCAACCCCGGATCTTTAGGAAATAAACATTCAAAGATAAGAGCAGATATCACCTCATAACCGTTAGTGGAGGGATTTCCTTATCATTGTCTTGGGAGAACAAAACGAGATTTATACCCATAGTTTAATATCATCGGAGATGACTATGCCATATAACTCACATGTTTCTTCTAGATATTTCCAAAGTTACGTTTTAGGTCCAAATTTGATATTCGATTATTTAACTATCCACAACACACATCAAAATAAGGTATTTATTCCATAGGGAAAACCAACATTAGTTAAGCACATAAGCAACCACTAGCCTCTTTTGATAAATCTTTTCATTTATTAAAATCATTTTGTAAATATTTTTACCAAAATACTTTTACAAAGATTTATTCACAAGCCTTATATTTTCAATATCTTGAAAATATCCATATAGTTATCTCAACGGTATAAGTATATTCACAAAACCGAGAAAGTTTTTCATTTTACATAATTTTATAATAGATTTATAAATTCCTTTATAAATCTCTAAACCAGTTTATAACCCCAATCATTAATCTCTAAAATCATTTATACTCCCTTTTATATATTCCTAAAATCATTATAAACTCTTTATAAATCCATAAGACCTTTTATAAAGCTCCTTTTGTAATCTATTAACCCATTTAAAAAATTCTTTATAAATATCTAAGACCATTTATAAAATTCTTTTTACCCTTTTACTAATCTTCTTTTATGTTTTCAAAACATATTATAAGATTTCTCTTATAAAACCAACATCTATTTATAAAATCCTACTTACAAAACTAAAAAAAAATTATAAATAAAATTATAATCATTTACTTTAAAATAGTATTATTTAATAATAAACATTTTAAATAAATAATAATTAACTTCAAAACATCTTAAAAATAATAATAATTAGTAATTCCAAAAACATTCTTAATAAAACAATAATAATTTATCTTCAAGATTATTACAAATAATAATAAAAAATTTCCAAACTTTGTTGATAAATAATTATATTTCATTTCAAACCATATTAATAATTTAAATAATTTACTTTTCAAAATATTAAAATATTGATAACAACTTTAAAACAATGTTAATATAAATAAATGACTTTAAAACATAAATATATATTTCCTTGATAAAAATCCATACTTAAATTTCCAACTTAATCATTTTCGTATTAATAAGACTATATTTATAATTATCTTTCGATTTTATAACATATCGTTTAACATCTCCAATCTATACTCACTTTCAATTTTCCAAAGTAGAATAAACTATTTTTCTAAACAACATTCCATGTATTATCATAAATTCCCAATTTGATTTATTTTCCTAATCTATCTAATGATAGTGGTTTTCTTTCATTTATAAACACCGTTTATAAATTTATCTTTTTATTAATAAAATATGATTTTCAAATCTTCACTTCGTACATAAAATGCCACATTGATACATTACGACATCTACAGTTTCACATTTATAAAGAAATCTTAATGTATGTATATAAATGTGAATATATCACTTAGTATAAAACAGTTAATAAATATTTATAAAAAAATATCCCTATCTTATTTTTAAAACCATATCCTTTTGTTATAAAACACAGACTTATTTTAAGATTATAAAAACCTTTAATCACAGTTCAAATTCTCTATTTACAATTTTATAAAACTATAAATTTGTAATCTCTAAAAATAGTACATTTTATTTTAAAATAAATTTCTTCTTTTAAATAATTCAAGAAAAATTATTAAAACCTATATAATTTCCAAAATCATTTTGCAATCCCTTTTTAAATCAAATCATTAGTTTATAATATTTCAAAATACCAAAAATAATGCCCAATGCTACTAAAGCAATAAATACGCAAAATCATACCCATGTAATCAAATACAACATCTAACATATCATATATCAAATTTTATGAAAAATAAAATCAACATTATAAGGAATCCTGTTGGATCCCTCCAACCTGTCCCCATGCATCATATACAGTATATAACAAAATAATATAAATCAATTGCTTCGATGCGGGATCGTATACAAAGGGTCGTCCGCTCTTACATGGGAACGTAATAGGGTGTCATCCACTCTAGGGGCGGGAATATATCCAAACCAACTAATAAAATTGTAAATCATCCAAACAGTCGATAACAATCAACAATAAAGTATCCACATAACCAATAAATAATTTTTATCGACTATAATATTTCTGGTTAAACAAAAGGTGAATATAACTCACTATGACTTTACTAGTCGCTAAAGCAATCCGTTTTGAATTAAAATTGGACGGACGTTCAATTTAACCCAAATTCCCACTATATCCAAATCCATCCAATCCAAATACATAGCAGAGAATTCGCCCAAACGATCGCAAGGCAACTTGTCGCGCTTGATTTGGACCTCGTATAAATTTGATATGGATTAATGAAATTTTGAAATATTTTAATTAAAATTAACTTAACTAATTAAACTTTTAAAATTAATTTACCTTTTCCTCTCAACCAACGTTGGTTCCTAGAAACGGACTCGAACGCGACATTCTCGATTGATGCCGCTGCTGTAATCACTATTCGCCGCTATGCATTCCTCTGACGCCGCTAACGAGCCTAGCGCCGCCCCTCCTCATGCCGCTGGTCATTGCGATTTTGCTAAAAACCACCGCCGCTTTAAATGCCTATCGTCACAGCCTCCTATCTTCGATCGTCGATTGACCACCATGGATGAACTCACCATCCCTTGCTGCTTCACTTTGCTGCAGGAAGTTCGCCTAATTCCTCCCCGAACGACATGAACGATATGGGCCGTTGGATCGAGTGCATTTGAATTGAGAGGAAAACGAACTATTTCTGATATAGGCGCAATTTTTTATAAAGGGGAATGGTATGGATTATGGGCACGTTTACAATGGGTATGGGCATGTTTACAATGGGTATGGGCTAATGTATGGTAGGCATGGCTATATATATATATTAAATAGAAAATGCCTAGCTTTTAAACGTCCAAAATTCTCGAACTCCAATTGAGACGTGCCGCCTGATGTTTATATGAAATGCCCCTATTTTAAACACAATAGAACTAGTCTTGAGACCTAATTCGACCATATACAGAAGACAGCATGTCAAACCCAGTTATATTATATTAATTGCTGAATTTAATTTCTACGCGTTTCGACCTCACACGTCCAAACGATATGCCCAATCGTCAAGAAATTCGATGGCATATTATAATTCACTATCAAGGATCCAGTTAAACCATATGGCATCCCCCACTTGGAGACCCAAAACTGATGGCTATGGATGCGGCAGTCATCTATAGTTATTAATCCTCGACGACCAAATATGGTAATATTAGACACATTGATATAAAATATACACATGGATATGGAAAAAACTTAAAATCATTAAACAACTTTCTCATTCCATTTCAATTCATTACATAATCCCATATTCAAGAACCACATTCATAGAAAATATAATTATTACAACATATGCCTAGAGCAACATATGAAGATGCCTCCTTGGATGATCAGAGTATATATATATATATAGGCAATTAAACAACTTTTCCTTTACATCAAAACATAACTGAATCAAAAAAAAGAAATCCTTATTAGCTAGTTGCCTCCTGCACGTCTCCGGAAGCTTATTCATCTAAGGAGAACCTGAAAATCCTCAACTCTCAAACTACTTAAAATCAATTGAGCACCCTAGAGTTTAAGGGGAAAACATAAAATTCAAGTCAGACATAAAGCCTTGTACGAGTAATAACCTACCATCTCGAACCATTTAGAAATCCAGTGAGACCACGCCGCTTAGCAGAACGGGTTTTCCCCTTACTAGTATCTTATCCAAAAATTTATAATAACCACATACTGTGCTCCTGCATCCACAATGATTAAGACATAGCAATTAAAAATATTATGATGATATGCAAACAAGCAAATTATTCTGGATTTCACATCCCCATTCATTTGACTATCTGTCTCAGTTATAGTTTCTAGTGTCACTATCAACCTATTAGTTTTCATGGGCTGACTAATAACCTGGTTAAAGCTAATGGACTAACTATCCGGTCTCCTAGTTTTCATGGGATCACTAAGAACCTATTGGCCCCTGCCAATAACTTCATTATTTCATGGGTTCTCCCTGAATCTATTGGTATCTTCAATAACTCCCCTTATATCATAGTTTTTATGGGTTAAGTATGAACCTATTGACTTCTATCAATAACTTAATCCGGATATAGTTTTCATGGGTTCACTACAAACTTGTTGGCCCTTGACAATAACTTTCTTTAACCATAGTTTTCATGGGTTTACTATGAACCTGTCTAAACTGACAACTTCTTGATTAGTGTTTGGACATCCTATATTCTGGTCTACCTGACCTCTTGGATGCAACTCTATTCATTCAGGAGTTTATTTAATTAATATTCACTAATGGGTCAACCTACCTGGTTATTATGCCCTTACTCCCCAAAATACAGTTATGGGTCCATTACATAGTTGATATATTTATAGAAGAAACATATACAAAAACACTACCAACATTTATTGTTGAATATCCTTGAAATCATTTCCATTTGAAAATTTGGTTAATCCCTTTAAACCCATTATTTTTATCGAGGCAAGCTTCTTCAAAAACTTCAAATTTAAAAGCCATTTAAAGCTCTTTTGTAGTGTCGTGGTTTATTCCTTCAAAAATTAGATTGGGTTCTTTGTTTTGAAAATTAATGCTTTCGAAACCTTAGACCTTTACTTTCCAAACCATTGGAAAACCTCTTTCGAAAGCATTCAAATCTTCTTTTTAAAACACTAAGCAATGCCTTTCGAAACACTTTAAAACATCTCTTTTGAAAGTATTAAAGTAACTCATAGAAGCATTGCTTCGAAACCATTTGAAAGTACCCCTTTCGAAACCATTGGGTTTATCCTTAAAAATAACTTTTGGGTCAAAGTGAGTATAAACGAAAGTACCCCTTTCGAAACCATTAACCTTCAAATAAAAGAGTTTGGGGAAACCGATGGATTCGAAACCATCCTTTCGAAAGCATTAGTCTTTTAAGTAAATAATTGGAAGGATAGCTTCGAAACATCTTTCGAAGCCATTGCCTTCGAAACCTTTAGTATAATTGGCTACCGGAGCCCTTTCGAAAACATTGGGAAGTGGGTTATTACAGTTATAAAACAAAAGCTACCTTTCGAACTCGTTTATGACTTCAATCCATTCGAAAGGTATAAAGGCGGCAGCATGGTTTCGACTGGGTTCAAACTACCCTTTCGAAAGCGTTGATTTAAAAACAAGAAAACTCATTTGAAAGCTACGCTTTAAACAAAAAGGCAGCAACCTCGTCGAAAGCCATATTAAACCCTTTCAAAAGCATTCTTTTAAAAACAAGGCAAGTGACATCTCTTTGGATAGTAAAACAAAGTCCTCGACCCCTTCGAAAGCTTGGTTTCGACTCCATACCGGCCACCATTCCCCAATCTACTACGTACCAACGAACTGATACTTTGTGTATTGGTTTCGACTTGGTTGTGGCAGAAGTATATGGTCGGAAGGTAACTACTAGAAGTGGCGAAACAATAAACTTATGCAAAACTGTTTTCATTGCCTTTTTAAGTAATACTTTTCAAGTAACTTGCCTATTTGTAAAAATATGATTGGTTGCCATAAAATTTACCAAAATCTTTTCTAAAAGAGTGCCGAATTTATTCAAAAATTAATTAAAGATAATTAACAAAGAAGCCCTTCCCTTTAACCAAGCAATTGAGACTTTTAAGTCCTCCATCTTAAATAAATTAATTTACCTAGTAAATTACTTAGGAAAAATTCCCAAAAATCATCAATATTCACATTTGTTATGTTATCTTACATATATAAATTTCGGACCCAAATTCCTTTATATAATTACCGAAATTAATTTCCAAACCCAATTATTCATTTTTTTCTTTAAAAATTCATAATAAATTATCCATAGCTTTGATAATTACAAAAAATTAAACCCATTTCCAAAATAATGTTTTACATAACATATTAAATCCTCATGGCATTCGAAACCCAATATAAACGATTTTAACCTTAAATTCGAATAGAACATTTATCAAACAAACTTGTTTGAATATAAAATATCATGTAATCCAAGCATATCATCATCAAAAATCATTATAATGGATTTAAACTTAAACACGAAATCTAATGCTCTTTAAAAACGAACAATTAGATGGTTTTGATTATTATTCACCTTGATTTGGATAAAGACTTGAGATTTGTTCTTGTTTTATTCTCCTTGCTTAATTCCTTAGCTTTTAATTGAATTTCCTCTTCTTTTCCCCTTAGGTAATGGCTGGCTTGCTCTTTGGTTTACGTTTTAAGATTTAGAATTATGAATGTGTAGAGTGGAAATGGGAACAAGGGTTTAGTGGTTATGGGTGCGGCTATTACCCATAATGCACTTTTCTTACTTCCATATTAGTTAATTTATGAAAACATTTCCATACCCATTCTTTTTATTTAATTAAGCACGACCCTTGTTAAATTTTCAAATCTCAATCCCCTTATCACTCTAATATTTACATTATTCTATTTAATTTATCTAATTAAATTTGCTGAATAATGTTATTAAAATTAGTGGTGTTACAGGCTCCCCTCCTTAAAGAATTTCATCCTTAAAATTCAGTAAGGACTAAATACTAGACACAACGATCATCTGTAATAGCTCCTAACTACCATATTAGTCTACCTGACTAGCAATGGTCTATATAAAGCAAAAATAGAACATACACTCACAGTAGAGCATGATAAGTATTTCTAATCATGTCCACTATCTCCCAATTACATTCATTCTCGTTGTCGCTCCATTGAACTTTCACCAACTTGATTGTCTTGTTTTCTAACCTCTTCTCATCTCTTGCTACAACTCGAACTAGTTTTTTAACAAAAGTTAAATTCGGTTCTACTATCAAATCTTATAACCCTATCGGGGGAATAGTAGTCTCAGGATCATTGACGTACTTGCAAAGATGAGACACATGAAACACATTATGGATTCCTGCCATACTGCTTGGCAACTCTACTCTGTATGTAAGCTTTCTGATCCTCACTATAAGTAGGAACGGTCCAACGTATCTCGGTGCCAGTTTCCCTGATTTTCTGAATCGTACTACACCTTCCATCGGTGATACCATAATGAAAACTCTATCTCCAACTGAGACTTCTGTATCCTTATGCCTCTTATCTGCGTAACTCTTCTGTCTAAACTGAGCTCCCTTCGTCCTTTCTCGGATCAACTAAATCTTCTATGTCACCTCTCTAACCATATCTGGACCTAAAACTAATCTATCTCCAGTTTCTAACCAACATGCTTGTGATTTGCATGGCCTTCCGTACAAAGCTTCAGAAGGCGCCATTCCTATACTAGTCTGATAACTATTATTATAGGAGATCTCCACTAAGTGTAGGTGATCTTCCCAAGATCAACCAAATTCTAGCACACAATCCCTCAATAAATCCTCGAGTACCTTATTGACTCTCTCTGTCTGCCCATCTGTCTAAGGGTGATACGCAGTACTCATCTTGATCTTGGTACCTAATACATCATGTAGACTCCTCCAAAATTCACTAGTAAACAAAGCATCTCTATCATTGACTATACTACTAGGAATTCCATGCAGTCTAACTATGTTCTTTATGAACAACTTAGCTAAAACAGGTGTCGTCCTGATTGACTTAACTGGAATGAAATGGGCACTCTTGGTTAACCTGTCCATAATGACCTATATAATTTCACTTTCACTATTCTACCTCGGCAACACATCTACAAAATCTATGGATATTGAATCCCGTTTCCAAACTGGTATCACCAAAGGCTAAAGCAATCCACTCGGCTTTTGATGCTTGGCCTTCACTTGTTGACAGTTTGCATACTGTCTAACCCACAAGCCAACATCCATCTTCATACCTTCCCAGTAGAAGCTCCTCTTCATATCTTGATACATCTTAGTTCCTCTAGGATGAATCGTAAATTTGGATCGATGACATTCCTTAAGAAATTCTTTCCTTAAGTCCTCAACATTCGGAACATACAACCGTCCCTTCCTTCTCAACCATCCTCTCTGGTCAAGACTAAAATATCTTAGATCATAGATCTCCAATCCCACCTCAAGCCTTCTAATCTTCTTAGCTAATAATGGATCCTCCTTCTGCTTAGAAGCAATCCTTTCAATCAACACTGATTGAACTTCCAAATAGGATAGCATCGCGGTGCTCCGACTAGAACTAGCTGTCGATCTTAACTGCATATTACAAGTAATCAAAGCTTCTAAATATTTCCATTCTGCCAACATAGCGAACACCACATTCTGATGTTTTCTACTAATAGCATCCACTACTTTATTTCCTTTCCTAGGAGTATACTCTATACCAAAATCATAATTTGCTAAAAACTCCAGCCACCTCTGATGTCTCGTATTCAACTCCTAAGAGAGAATAAATACCTTAAGGACTTATGATCCGTGTATAGCTCAAATCTAACCCCTAAGAGATAATGTCTCCATAATCTCAACGCAAAGATCACCGCAGCCAACTCCAAATCTTGAGTAGGATATCTCACCTCATGCGGCCAAAGCTGTCGTGAAGCGTATGCAATGACTTTACCCTTTTGCATCAACATAGCCCCCAATCCCGGTCTACATGATCGTTATACACAACCAACCATTGGTTTCCGTCTAGAACCACTAACATAGGCGCGTTGGTCAACAAATGCTTTAACTTAAGGAATACTTCCTCACATTTTTCAGACCAAGTAAAATTCATGTCCTTCTTGGTTAACTTATTCAAAGGCGCAGCTATCTACGAGAAATCCTTAATTAATATCTGGTAATAGCCAGTAAGTCCAAGAAAACTTCTAATCTCAGTCACCATCTCTAGTCTCTTCCAGTTATTAGCAGCTTCAATCTTATCTGGATCGACTGACAAACCCTTCTCTAAAACCACATGACCAAGAAACTTAACCTCTTTCTTCCAAAAATGACACTTGGAAAACTTCACTTTCAGCTGATGCTGCCCCAACATCTCATGCACTACTCTAAGATGATCTTCATGCTCTCTTTCATCCTTAGAGTATACTAAAATGCCATCTATTAACACCAACATGAACCTATCTAAGTACTCTCGAAAAACTCAGTTCATTGAATCCACAAAGAAAGCTGGTTCGTTCGTTAACCCGAAGGGCATTACTAACCACTCGTACGAACCATACCTAGTCCAAAATGCTGTCAATGGAATACTGTCCTCTGCCACTCTTAACTGATGGAAACTTGTCGCCAAATCTAATTGGGAAAACACTCTGGTTCCACATAGCTGATCAAACAAATCATTAATTCTCGGCAAAGGATACTTATTATTAATCGTCTTCTCATTCAGCATACGATAGTTGATACACATCCTTAATGATCCATCCAGTTCTTCAAAAACACCGCGGCCGCTCCCCAAGGCGAACTATTTGGTCTAATAAAATTTCTCCCTTCTAGATCCACTAGCTGAACCTTCAATTCCTTCATCTCTGTAACACCCCAGATTTTTGGTGACATTATTTAGAATATTTAATTAGGTGAATTAAATAAAATAATGTGTTGATTAGGGGATTGAGACTTGATTTTAATTAAGTGTAACTATGCCATTTAACCATGAATTAAAATAGAATTAATTTGAAATAAAGGAGTGGTAAAATGGGAAAGAGGCCATTCTTATATCTATTACCCATAGCTGTGTAAAATCTACACGTTCATTTCATTTCAAAATTTAATAAAACAAGGTCGACCACTATTAACAAGGAAGAGAAGAAGAAAAGCTAGGAAGAAGCTAATTCAAATCAAATCTATTCACATCTCAATCTCCATAATCTCTAAAAGCTATGGTGAATAATGTTTACATCTCATTTTTGGTTATGCTTTTGGTTTTAATATGAATTCCAAATATTTTGCAATGATTTGCCATGTTTTTGAATAATTGAATGAATATATATACTTGTTGATGAATTATGGTTATTCATATTGAATTTATGTTATGTTTAAGATGAAAACCCTATAAAATGATATCCAATTGCCTTGCAAATTTTATGAAGATGATAAATATTATTTTGGAGATGGGTTTTAGTTTTCAGGCTTTTTTTGAATTTTCGTGGAATTGATATGAATTTTCTAGCAAAGAAAATGGTATTTTGGGTTATAAATTAATTATGGGTAAATAATTAATTATTTGGTTTGAATTTTTTATATGTTGTAAACATATATAATGTGATTTCTGGAATTTTCTAGATTTTTCTTAAGTGTTTTAATGGTTATATAAAATTATTTAATGTATGGGACTTAAATGTTTTATATAATTAAAAGAGGAGAAGGGGCTTTTTGTAAAAGATTTAAATTATAAAACTGGAAAAGTCAGTGGCACTTTTGACAAAGTGCAGTACTTTTTATTGGTAAAGAAAGAGGCAACCAATCATAATTAGACATGTAAGGCAGGCTAGGTGAAAAGAACTATTTGCTACAAGTTTTCCACTGTTTCGTCTCTTTCGACACCAGGTTCCACCTCCATACTATCACCTCCGACACAGTCGAAATTAATGCATAGGGTATCAAGCAACTGGTACGTAATGAATTGGATGATGGTGGAAGGTAGGGAGTCAGGCAACTGGTACGTAATGAATTGGGTTGAGGCAATCCTTTGTTTTTAAATAAAAGAAATACACCTGCTTGCTTTCGACTAAAAGGCTTTCGACTAAGTAGCTTTCGTCCAAGCCAAATGATTTAAAGGAAATGGTTTCGATTCGGTTGCGCCTCTGTTTTTAAATAATTGCTTTCGACTAAGTCGAGACCTTTTTGCTGCCGCCTTTCTACCTTTCGACCCAGATGGTTTCGAAAGCGTTGTTTTGTTTTTCTAAAACCTAGCCACCTCTCCAATGCTTTCGAAGGATTGGTTTTGACACCATCACTTCATTACTTAGGAAATGGTTTCGAAGCATTTGCTTTCGAATTAAATGTTTTAAGGACCCTTTTTCTATAAGTAAAGTAAAACCCAAATGGTTTCGAAAGAGATAGCTTTAAAAGGTTTCCAAACTGATGCTTTCGACTTTAATGGGTTTCTGATCCTTTTGCTCTAGTTGAAGGCAAAATCCAAATGGTTTAGACCGAGACATTTTTGAATAGTTTCGAATGGTTTCCACATATTTTAAATTGAAACCAAAGTGCTTTCGAAAGGATTAAGTTTGACTATTTTGAAAGGTTTAATAAATGGTCTCGAAAGGGGTGGTTCCCCAGGGTTTCGATAAGGTTGAAAAGGAAGGTTTTTCCTATGTTTTTGAAAGGAAATACTTAAAAAGTTTTAAGGGGGTTGTCTGTTATTTTGAAGCTTTCGAAGAAAAGAAAGGAAAGGATTTTCCAATGTTTTCGAAAGGCGGTATTTAATGGTTTTGAAAGGGGTTTTCCAATGGTTTCGAAAGGGGTTACCTTCAAAGGTTCCGAAAGGGTTGTTTAAACGGTTTTAAACAAAGGTTTCGAATGTAATAAATAGGCAATGTAGCCTAAGTATTTTCAAGTTAAAAAGGGTTTTGA
Organism: Allium fistulosum; assembly: GCA_030737815.1. NCBI lineage: Eukaryota > Viridiplantae > Streptophyta > Magnoliopsida > Asparagales > Amaryllidaceae > Allium > Allium fistulosum. The sequence continues at coordinate 1,180,675,964 of CM060904.1, read as the reverse complement.
CTTGTTTTGGAAGGATAGTTAATCCTTATTAAATCCCATCAACATTATTTTGAGTAAAGTATATATAACATGGCAAAAGGGCATAGAGTACAGCTAAAGATATATTTTCCTTGTATATATATATATGATTTGAAGGAAAAAATCATTTTGAAAATATTTTCAAGGAAAATTTAAAGGGAAGTTAACCCTAAGAAAATAATTCGAACAGTTAGTCCATTTTGCCGGTGGTCAGCCTAGATTTCGAATAGTTAGTCCAGTTTGCGGGCAGTCAGCCAAGTTGAATGGACAGATAGTCCATTTGTAGCATAACGGACTGGAGGATCGATTTCACCCTAGAGGAGGGTGAATAGGGTGATACTAATAATTATAAAATTCAATGCAGAAATATTTAAAATAATTGCAACATAGATAATAGCAGAATAATAAAAGCAGAAATAGAACAACACAGATTAACCCAACTTTGGCAAAACCCTACCTACATGCTGCCCCCAAGATTTCTACTAGAAATAAAGTAGTCGGACGCTTACATACGTAAACTTGTGACACCCACTATCGACTTACCTAACTCTACGCTCAAAACCCTGCCACAACTCAGCCACTAAGTTGCGAATTCTCGAACTACACCACCATAGTTCGTAACCTAGTCACACGACTAGAAAAACACAGTTTATAAAGAAAATTACAAAATAAATAAAAACAAACACAAAACCCTATTTATATTTAAGCCCAAATTAAAAGGTGATCGGCCCAAATGAATAAAAAAATTAAATGTTTTCTCCATTTATTTTCTTCGGCCCGTATCCTTTGTGAAAATGTTTGCTTCTTTTCCTTTGCTCGAAAACATTTGTTCCTCTTTCAAAATAAATTAGGGCTTCGTGATAACTGAGGCCGCCACTTGAAATTGATGTTCGAATTGAAGTAAACTTTGCCTTTGGTTCCTTCGTCAAACAAATCGTTGGCTATGATTTGCTTTTTTGTTTTGCTTTGATTATGCTTGCAGCTGCTCCCAGGATTGAGTTCGAATCTGTGAATCTGGTTTGTAAATTATGTCGTTTAACTGCTCTGTTGTTTTGCTTTGATTCGAACTCGATTCGAGTTATTGGTTTGGGATTTAATTTGAAACTTGGCTCTGTGATTTTTTGCTTGAACTCGAATAATTTGATTGCCGATGATGTTAATGGTGTAAATAGGGAATAGAACCCTAAATTATCGTTCGAATATTTTCATTTGAATTCGTCTGTTAATTTAACTCGGCGATACGATTATGCTTGAATGCTTGTGATTTCTTTAGACTAGTTCAATTCGGATATTTTCTGATGTGCTATGCTTGATTACCACGGCTTTGATTATGACTTGTTCGATTCTACCTTGGTCACCACGGCTCTGACTTTGGTAATTAAAATTGTGATAATCTTTTGAGATGAGAACTTAACTTCGACTTGTTCAATTTTACTTTGGTCACCACGGCTTTATTTCAAATTTTATTTACTGTTGTTATTTCATTTTTGTTGACAGTTTTTATTCGTACTACTACCTGCTTTGTTACTTCGACTGCAAGCTTTTCTATAATTTAGTATAAGTCTGGTTGGAGTGTTGTTTTGCTTGATATTGCACTCGGTTTCACTTGAGTCTTGTTGCAGCCCTTGTTGTCACTACATACATGATTTCACGTGTGTATATTTTGTTGAGGCTCCATGTTAACTATTAGCTCGATCTGACATTGTTCCTCTTGAGTTCTGGTCTTTCGTTCATGTCTATTGTATGTTGAATTGAGTCTGGTTTCAATGTGTATGCACACATCTCTATTGCATATTCACTTAAGTCTGTTGAGTTGCTTGTAGTTTGGTCTGGTCAGCTTGCATGAGTTATCGTGAACTTGTTCCATGCTTGAAATGATTTATTTGTGTCACCATGTGTATACATACATATGTACGTGTGTGTATATGTGTTGTGAGTTGCTCGAGTTTAATTTGTTCCTTGTTGTGTTGAAACAGACATTGGTTATTTGCATGGTTGAGTGTACTTGTATCCTCTGTTTCTCTGTTTGTTGAGTCTGCATTGTTATGTGATTTGTTTTATGGGCTTGTTCTTGTGCGCTTGTTCTTGTGCACTTGCTGTTGTAGTCTGGTTTCAAATGAACCTTTGAGCTTTGTAAATGTTGAAAGTAGATTCTGTCATGTTGAGTTGCTTCACATGTACATCATCTGGTTTTGTCCTCTTCACTTTCATATATTTGTCACTTTGGTTTGTGCACTTGGTTGCACTGTAAAATTTGCTGCATATGTTTGGTTCTTGATGTCTTCCTGTGTACTCGAGTCTATCCTTGCTGTACTGATATGGTGAGATTGTCTTCTCTGATTCGTGTGCACTGACTTGATGTGCATATTGAAATTCGTGTGTGGTCTCATTGAAGTCTTTGTACATTTGAGCTATTGTGTGTTTCTGATCTGGTTGCACTCGCATCCAATGTGCTACATGTTGTATGAACCTGAACTGATGTTGCCATTACACTTGCTTGCTTTGTTGTATCGGTGATGGTCTCTGGTTCCTTTTGGTTTGTTGTTCCACTGGTATGTGTTAGTACATTTCTGGTTTAGCTTCTGAACTTCATGTGTACATCCATTTGCTATAACTGGTCTTGGATGATCTAATTCACTTCTGTTCTTAAATTGTTCATTTTCTTTTTGACCTTTGTATATTTGAGCATGTTGAAATTAGGTTAATTTGGGACTTCATATATACATCATTTTGTTGCAGACTTCTTTGCTGTATATCTTCATGCTTTTTGAAACTGCTCTTCCCAGTTTGTCCACTGCTTTGTTAAGTTCATTTCTTTGATCTGTTGGTCTTCATGGGTTATGTTATGTCCACACTGCTTTGATCATTCATGCTGGTTTTCATGTTGCACTGATTAGAAAACTCGTACTTGACCATTATATTTTTGTTTTAGTACTGCACCTGAGTTGAATCCAGCCTATGGCTTGGGTTTGACCTTGTGCTCACATGTCCCTGCAGTTTTATCAAGAAAGTGTAAATCGGTGTGCACGGCCTTGTGACATGTACAGTGATACACTGTGCATGTTACAAGCTGTTCGTGTAAAAATGAATTCAAAAGAAATAAATGATGATGAACAACCCAAATAACCGAGGCAAATAATATTTTCAAAAACACACATTTCATTTTACACTGCAAAAATATTTCTTTTTCAATTTTACTGCGTCAATGTTTATTTTGCAGATAATTCAGATGCTAGATACAAATAGGAATACAACTGAAGAACAAATATGAGTGAACGAGTGATATGTAGTGAGGTAAACAATGTAAAGTGAAATTTGAGATGTAATTTAAATTGTATTGTAATTGAAAAATGTATATATGTAGTGAGAGCTAAAATTTGTATTATTCAAAATTGTAATAAAATATTTCTTTGAATAAAATATCCGTTTGAATTTAAATTTTGTGTTATTTATTTTATTCAGCAAATATTTATTTAATTATGTGAAAATAAAATAGTACAATAACAATGTGAAAATTAAATAGTACAATAACAAATACATTTATATGAATAAATATATGTTTATTATCATCAAACAAAAATCATATACTTGCATATTCAACAATCTCCCTCTTTTGATGATAACAAACATATATTTAAGATTTTGAATTTATTAAATGTATTTGATCATTTATAGACTCTATTTGCTCTCCCTATTTGAATGCTCCCCCCACACCAAAACTCACCCTTCATATATGCAAATGAAAAATATGACTTGATTTGTTTGCCAACTAAAATCTTAACTTCTCTCTCCCCTTTTTGTTACCTGCAAAAGAGTAATAGTGTTAGAAAAAATAGATATAAAGTGATAGACATTAATAAACATTAATACCCAATCGAGTATAAATATTAAATTTCAATAAAAAATCAAACAAAAATAAAAAATACTCTGTTAGGCCATATTCCACTTTAGAATGATAGGGATGATGTTGGTATATAAAACCATATAGTTGTGTCTATTTGTGGTATATTAATATCAGGAATTTGAATATCTACTAACCATGCATAACCGTTAGGACTTTTAAATTAGATTAGTAGTATTCCCAAAAAAAATTAAAAAAACAAAAAACAAATTTCAAGTATCTTCTAACCATGCATAACTGTGAGGACTTTTAAATGGGATTAGAATCAACTCGTCTATTTAATAACCAATTTTGATATGTGTTCCATACATGCATAACCATGAGGACTTTTAAATGAGCATGAAAGCACATAAACAAATATTCTAAGTAATTCACCCATGCATAACTGTGAGGACTTTTAAATGAGAGTGAATACTTTGGATGTTAAAAAAATAAATAAAATATCCTGTTTAAAATACCACATTTTGACATACTATATTGGATTTCGATGAGTGATGGACGTTGGAAACATGATAGAAATAGAGATGGTCATGGAATTTTTACCAACAAAAGTTACTATAAATCTTGTTTAAATTTCTAAAAGAAATTTACTAAATATACTGTCTCAAGTCATAATATATGATTAATATCAACACTCATCACTTTTTCAATCACTATTTATCTTTTCGATAATCAGTAGGGAGTCAGATTAGTTAATGTAGTCATTTTAGATCAAAATTATAAAATCAATTTTTTTCCAAATGAATAATCTTAAACGAAGTCGACAAAAATTATTTTCTGGTAGGGGCGTTATTCAAAAAAAAGTCTGCTAATTGAAAATCAGTTGAAATGAAAAATATGCATATATTTTCTTTGAATTGATGTAACTAATGGATGTCTCAACATAAAACTTGTTATACTAGTAATTTTTCTATCGACTAGACTACCAGCAGAATCTGCATCTGAATACCCCTTTAAATCACAGTTATAAATTAGATATCATAGACCAGACTGTGAAGTCGCAACAAATACCTTATAATACTTTTACAACTTTTAAATGAAATTCTTTTAGATTTGAATTGAAACCGTGCCAATAAATAAACAGTGAACATAGTGTCAGATTTAGAACAAATATATCCATGTGTACCTAGAGTAATCATCAATCAATATAAGACAACATCTCTTATCATCTAAACTTGCAATATAGTTGGTCCAAACAAATTTATACAAACTAGTTCAAAGATGAAAAGATGATTGGTCAAATTTTTTGCACAAATTAGAATCAAAAATCAACATTTATTTTTTTATCGCATAACTAGCTGAATTAAATCAGATTATGGTGCATATTTTCACATTTAATACATTGTTCAAGATAAATGTAATGTTACCTATTTTACCTTTACCGATAATTTTTTGTTGTTGCCTATTATGATTCTATCACCTTTATACTAGGCTAAGGAACTTTGATTTGTCGCCCGTCGTGTGCCTGGAATAGCCAGAATCCAGGTAACACTGTTGTTATTCCTTAGCCTGCCACCACACCTATACGAGAAAAGATTTTTGTGACCTATTTGTTTTTATTGGTCCATGGTTGTTAGTGGAAAATGATTTTGAAAAATACGTTTGAGTAGACCCAAGACAATTTATATTTGTTCCTTTTGGCACCCAGATTTGTTTGACTTTTAGGGATTTTACATTTGTGCCTTTTGGAACCCAAATTGGAATGGTTTTAACTTGTTTGGGTCTATACCAGCAAATATTGTGATTGTGTCCAGTTTTTCCACAAATCGTGCACTTTGAATTGACTTGATTATTTTCGCTTCTAACATGTTCAGATTGATTATACCCAAGTCTTTGTCTAGCAGAATTAACAGTTTGTTTTCCTAATAGCATATTTAACGATCTTTCTCCTTTGGAAAATTTTCCTAAAGTTGTAGACAATTGTTGGACTTGTGTTTTGAGAGATTCATTTTCATTCAATAATTGTGTGCACTTTTTAATAGAATTTTCTCTCCTCGTGTTTTCACTTTCTTTCAAAATCAGAATTTCATTTTCAAGTGATTTAATTTTAATTTCTGATTTTTTAATCTCTTCTTCAAATGATGGACACTTATCACACTTAGGGCACTTGTTTCGATAGTTTTTAACCAATTGATCGAGCTGTTTATTTAATTCTATCAAACTGTCTCTTTGTGATTCAATTTTAGCGTATTTCTCCCTAAGTCTTTTAAAACAGCCATTTACTTTGTGAAAATATATAAGTAATTTCGAATGAGTAAGTTTTGATACCTCGCTTGGCTCGTCATCATCACTATCAGTTATATCACCTCGAAGACACAAATATGCTTCTTCACTCTCACTGTCAGTGCTTTTATCATCTTCATTAGTTTCATCCCAAGTGGCAGCAAAACTTCTCCTTTTCGATTTCTTTCCTTGGCTGAGTTTGTAACGACCCACTATTTTGGACCATTCAAATCGACAATAAATCCACACATGTCGGACTTGAATAACTCAAAACAATAGATTGTAAATTTTTTTTAGCAAAACTCATAATATACAGTAAATAAATCACAGATCACAGACACAGAGTAATATAACAATGTAGTGGAAGCAAAGAAATAGTAGTTCATAAAGCTACTATATATATACAACAGAGTTAACAAGATAGAACAGATGTCTCAATATGATAATCAAGTACAAATCAGAATACATCACTGGAATCAACTGGATAACTGAAAGCAAAATAGATAGCTGAATCTCCAAGAAAAGCTCCAACTCCAAAGGTGAGTCTCGAATGCTGTATCATGCAGTCTGACCTGAGCGTAAAGAAAAACACAAAACACTCGAGTCAAGACATACATACTTATACAATGTAATCCAACTCAAGTGAACTGTAATAAAATGCACAAGTAACTTAAAGAATGCTTGGGACCGCCCATTCTTTAAGGATCCGTTAAACTATCTACTATGTAGTAATATTCGCTATTATAATAATGTCTATAATAAAATAATCTTACTTTTAAATAGCGTTAAGGGGTTACCCATATAGCCCTTAACACATAATAGTCCCAGTAGTCTATCCAGTATCAGCGTACCCCCAGATCGGGAGCTACCCTCAATACTCCACAAGCTACGGCACAAATCCAAACTCGTAGTAAAGCTTGATATGGTAGGTGACACGGCACAACTAGGCAATGCCAGGGTAGATATACCAATTACGCATCTGAGCTGGTGGAAACGCATACCAGCCACTACCGCCCACCTTGGAACACACTCCCAAATCAAAAATCGAAGGGTGCCACCAAATAAATCACAAAGTAATAAAATAGTATCGAAGAAATGCGTCCGATTAGAGGTGCTAGCTCATTGGCCCGTCAATCGCTCCTGTTTTATCCACCTTATGCCAACTCACGGGAGTCGGGTCCACGTTCATACCTCAATGGATCGTCGCCACCATCCTACTTCATTCTGGAATCTCCACCGCGTACACGGTTGTCAAAGTGGTTTTCGGTATCGACAGAGAGTATGCCCATATCCGATCCCGGTCTCTTTGCCAACCAATCGTTATTATAACCCATGGATATTTATTCAAAATTCATTTATACTTTAAAAATCCAAAATATCATATCCATTTCCAAACTAAATACTATATTATGTCATTTCAAAAGCCAAATCAATATATCATTTAAATAAAACCCAAATTTCCAAATCACTAAATACTTCCTTAAATTTATTAAACTTGAAATATTCCTTTAAATCATCTTAAACCAAACCACTTTATAAAGTCACATTCTTAAATCTTCAATTTCAATAAGTTCCAAGCTAATATATTTTAAGACAATTCTTAATTAAATACAATTTCCAAATCTCATTTTCAAACCATAGTACTTTTCAAGTTATAACAACTCTGAAACCCAACACTTTGAAACCATAATATTTTGAAATCATAACAAATTAGAAATGTTATTCTTGAAAATCATAATACTTAGAAAATCATAACACCTATAAAATAATAATCATTTAAACCATTGAAATTCATTGTCAAATAATATTCATTTCAAAGTTGTAGCATTTCTAAGTTCATTCATTCAATTATAAAATTTCTAAAACATTGTATTTTCAGCTAACAATAGCACTTATAAAGTGCTACAGTAGATATATTAGTAATATTTCAAAACATTGTCAAATTCAGAAACAGCAGCACTTATAAAGTGCTACAGTAGGTATTAGAATTTCAAAACAGTTCAGTTTAAGAAACAGCAGCATTTACCAAGTGCTACAGTAGATATTTAGTTATTATTTCAAAACAGTTTACCACAGCATTTCTGAAGTGCTAGCAATATTAATTCCAGCTTTATTATAAAATTTTCAGAAACAATAAAACTTAAATTTTGGTCATTTTAACTTATAAAAATCGTATTTTTTGCTTCAAAAATATTCATTCGGATACCTTAACTTATGATTCAATAAAATAAACACATAATAAGTAAATATCCAATTTAAACAATAATTCATTCATTAAGTCAAAAGTAAATTATTTTCTCAACTTTTACTTTAACAATTAACTTAATACTTTATTTTAAAATACCCATTTTCCAAGTAAAATTTTAATTTCCCTTTATTTACTTAACTTAAAAGTTTTCATTTAAAACCAAATTTCCAATTTCCAATTTAAGTCATAATTAAAGTTACATTTTTCCATTTAAAAATCATCACTGTTTATTTTACAAAACATAACATTTCACAAAAGAATATTTTATCATAGTTAATATAACAATCAAATCTTTTTCTTTTAGATCTATTCATTTAGACATCAATTAACTATGATTTTCTAGTTAAATACATTTTATTACAAAATGTCCAATTAAAAACTATATTCCATTTTATCAGTTCAAAATACATTATTTATTACACAAAACATGTTTGTTTCATAAAGAAAATTCATTACCATTACTAGGTTAGATTTAAAACTTCCATATTAAGTCAGATTCAATTATTAAGTTATTTATCATCAATAAATGTCTTTAAATTCTATTTAAAACCAACACATCTTTAAAATTTCCATTAAAGTCACTTGTTGACTTATAAAATCTTAACTTATAGAAAACCAACATCTTCTTATATTTAAGTCATTTAAATCAAATCTTTAGCTCAAATTTCATATATTTAAATATTCAAAATACTTAATAATTTTTAGGAAAATATCATTTAAAAATATAACCATGGGCCTGTATAATATTTTCTAACCTAGGTCAAGTGATACGGATATGTATCATTTCAATCCGTATTTTAAAAAGAAAAATCAGGGTTCTATCATTTCAAACCATCAATACTAAGTCAAATAAAATAAAATAAAAATACAATAAAAATCACTTGAGCCTATCATTTCAGCCCATAATGATTTTTCCTTATTCTAATATCTGTTCCGGTATGTATCAATTCAACCCATAGTGATAGGGAACTTGCAGTGTGAGATAAAGTAATTAAAATGAACAGTATAACATATAATAACATATCAGGTAATGTAACAGGTATATAAACAGCATCTAACATCATATAATATATCACAGGCATGTATGAAAAACATATCAATTTATACAGATTCACTTGTCATCATTTCACAATAATATAAGTACATATGTCTAGAATGATAAAACTCACCTTCTAAAGCTAGAGATGACGAACTAGAGACACACAACTAACACTGAAAAGCACGACAAAGCCTGAATTCGATGATGAAAGCTGACAACAAGGAATATACGAAATCAAATCAGAATTGAGTCGATGAAGATAAATGGGTATAAGTGAACGTATATAGTTATATAACTATATATATATATATATTCCAATTCCAAGCATATATTAAATTAAATATAATTTTTTTTCAAAATCACTTAAATACAATATATAATATGTATAATGTATTCCCTTATTATTTGTATAGTCAAAACTGAAATTACATAATGCCACTTAAATATATACTATATTTAAACTGAAATATACCAATTTCAAAATACTAATATAACCTATGCAATTTAACAAACAAAAACCTGAGATATATCCAAAAGTTGGGTATCAAACTTTTATAATTCGAATATTAATTCTTCTCAAAATCAATATTTAAATCAAATACATATACCAAACTATCCATATCTTAGATATATATTAAACTAGTATCCTATGAAAACGTATATTTGTAATGGACGTGTATAACTAAGATATTGCCAAGCAAAACAAACCACTATGTGAATTAGAACATGTGATAGCCCCCTTTATATATATATATAATGAATGGATAAAAATGTTCAGTAGCATTATACTACAATATATTTTATACCAAAGCCCATTACTCAAAAAAAAATTCTTAAACACATATACAAAATAGTGAAATCTTTATATACATATAATATAGAAGCCACAGCCTATCACTTTGTATATATAACATCAACTATATATATCACTTATAATACCATATATGTAACTTATACACCTCACCACCCTTACGCATTAATATAACACTTAAGCAACTTATAATATACAAACTTATATCCATATAAACTAACAGACAAATAAAACTTACACATATTATAATTAATATATATATACCTTAAAAAGAAAAACAGGCACGACTCGAATACATGTAGGGAAGAGCTGCTAGCTCGGCTAGACAGAGGAGGACGCGATAAGCTACAAGCTTTGGTGGGGATGAGGCTGACTGGGTGAGGAAGAAAAGAGGTCGCGTGGAGTGGTGGCTATTGACGAGGCCAGCAGGAGGGAGCCGGCTATAGCCGAAGTGAGGAGAGAAGAAAACACGGTGTGGATCTCGGGTGATCAGACTTTCCGTGGTCGGAGGCAAAAAAAACTGCTCGGTTCAAGGCTGCTTGTATGGTTATTCGAACAGCAGGTGGGAGGCCGATTAATTAATTAGTGAGGGGAGTTTGGAGAGAAAGATAGAGGGAGGAGGAAGTGAGAAGGCAGAGGAGCAGGCTTTTAAAAGGAAGATGAAGCAGAGCAATTAGAAATGGGTTTCTGAAAAAGTGAATTAATAAGCCGTGAAAAGTTACCTTTATTATATAATTGGACTGTTAGAAAAATAATAAAGAGTAGAAACGTATAGAGTAGAAACATCAGTGAATTAAACATAGGGAACCGTGAAAGTAGCACCAAAATTTATGAATAGTAAAAGCAGACGACCGTTTCATTTTTCAACGGTTGATAATTGAAAAGATCACAAAACATTCTTCACTCGAAATGGGTACCGATACAACGAACTGTTCAATCGTTTCATCGCGCATCAGACCTCAAAATACAGAAATAAATATACTGCAGAGATCAGCATGGCGAGCCGATCAAAACGGTATACAGATATTAGTGCACGATTATCAAATCAAAAGTCGACATCAGTACCGACAATGCAGTTAATTTACCAGAAATAAGATAAACGGAGCAACAGAAATAGAAATTTGAAGAAACGAAATACGACATCTCACTCAGAAGATGATTTAAAAATTTATTATATAAAAATATTCAAGTTTGGAAAACATTTTATTATTATAAATTTTAACTGATTTAAATTGAAATAGAATTACACAATAAAATAAACTTCAATATTATTAGATGAAAATTTACTGTTTGCTATGTTTAATTAGACGTATTCCAAATATCAAATTTTTATTTCGAAATATTATCATTTAAAATTTCACAAAGATTCAATAAATTAAATAAATAAAACCACTAAAATTTACGGGTCGTTACAGAGTTGATTCTGAGGACAATTGGGCTTGATATGACCGGGTTTATTGCACTTGTGACAAATGATCTCCTGCTCTTCTGAGTTGTTAATACTTTGACTATTCTGCTATTCAATTGTTGATTTAGAGTTGAATTTCCATACTTGTGGTTCCACTTTTTGAATCTCTTTATTAGTAGCGCCAGCTCAGCTGCTCCATCATCATCATCACTTTCCATTGTTCCTTTTAGAGTTATTCATTTCTTTCAAGTATCACCTCCTTCTCGTTCTTCCTTGAATTTCATTTCAAGCTCATAAGTGGTGAGATTTCCGATGAGTTCTTCGACTTTAATTTGTTTCAAATCGTTCGATTCTTAAATGGCTGTAACTTTCACTGCAAAATTTCATGGAAGGACTCTAAGGATTTTTCGGACTATTTCCAATTCTGTGTATGGTTTTTCGAGAGCTTTTGATTTGTATACGAGATTAGAAAGTCGTCCGTACATCTCTTTTACATTCTCATCCTTGGCCATTGTGAAGTTCTCGTATTCGCTACTAAGCATGGCAAGGCGAGATTCGTTGATTTGAGGTGTTCCTTCGTTAGTCACTTCAAGTGTGTGCCAGTTTTCCTACGCAGTTAGACAATGTGAGACAGGATTAAATTCAATTTGACCTAATGAACAGATAATAGAATTTATAGCATTAGCATTCTGTAGTTTATTTTCAAGATCTGTCCATTGATCCATCGGTTTTTCAATTTCTTGATTATCTACCACTATAATTGGTGTCCTATATCCTGTCTCAACAACATTCCAAGCATCGATGGTTTTCAGAAAAAATTCCATTCTATTTTTCCAGTAATCATATTCACCATTGAACATAGGTGGTCTAACTATGGACTGACCCTCAGCAAAAGCATTATTAAAAGAAGCCATTTAAAAAAATCAAAATTTTAAAACAAAACTTAGTTTTTGAAAAATCAAATTTAAAAAAAAATTAGTTTTTGTTCCTAACTCTGATACCACTTGTAGGATCAATTTCACCCTAGAGTGGGGGGTGAATAGGGTGATACTAATAATTATAAAAATTAGTGCGGAAATATATAAAATAATTGCAGCATAGATAATAGCAGATTAATAGAAGCAGAAATAGAACAACACAGATTTACCCAGCTTCGGCAAAACCCTACCTAAGTACTGCCCCCAAGGTTTCTACTAGAAATTAAGTAGTCAGACGCTTACACACGTAAACTATCAACACTCGCTATCGACTAACCGTAGTTCGTAATCTAGTCACACGACTAGAAAAACACAGTTTAAAAAGAAAATGACAAAATAAATAAAAACAAACACAAAACCCTATTTATATTTAAGCCCAAATTAAAAGGTGACAGGCCCAAATGAATATAATTTTAAATGTTTTCCCCCTTTATTTTCTTCGGCCGGTATCCTTTGTGAAAATGTCTGCTTCTTTTCCTTTGCTCGAAAACATTCGTTCCTCTTTCAAAATAAATTAGGGCTTCTTGATAACTGAGGCTGCCGCTTGAAATTGATGTTCGAATTGAAGTAAACTTTGCCTCCGGTTCCTTCGTCAAACAAATCATTGGCTATGATTTGCTTTGTTGTTTTTCTTTGATTATGCTTGCAGCTACTCCTAGGATTCAGTTCGAATCTATGAATCTGGTATGTAAATTATGTCGTTTAACTACTATGTTATTTTTCTTTGATTCGAACTTGATTCGAGTTATTGATTTGGGATTTAATTTGAAACTTGGCTCTGTGATTTTTTGCTTGAACTCGAATAATTGGATTGCCGATGATTTTAATGGTTTAAATAGGGAATAGAACCCTAAATTATCATTCAAATATTTTCATTTGAATTCGTCTGTTAATTTAACTCGGCCGTACGATTATGCTTGAATGCTTGTGATTTCTTTAGACTAGTTCAATTCGAATATTTTTTGATGTGCTATGCTTGATTACCACGGCTTTGATTATGACTTGTTCGATTCTACCTTGGTCACCACGGCTCTGACTTTGTTGATTAAAATTGTGATAATCTTTTGAGATGAGAACTTGACTTCGACATGTTCAATTTTACTTTGGTCACCACAGCTTTATTTCAAATTTTATTTACTTCTATTCTTTCATTTTTGCTGGCAGTTTTTATTCAAACTGCTACCTGCTTTGTTACTTCGACTACAAGCTTTTGTATGATTTAGTTTAAGTCTAGTTGCAGTGTTGTTTTGCTTGATATTGCACACGGTTTCACTTGAGTCTTGTTGTAGCCCTTGTTGTCACTGCATACATGATTTCACGTTTGTTTATTTTGTTGAGGCTCCATGTTAACTGTTAGCTCGATCTGACATTGTTCCTCTTGAGTTTGGTCTTTGGTTCATGTCTATTGTATGTTGAACTGAGTCTGGTTTCAATGTGTATGCACACATCTCTATTGCATATTCACTTAAGTCAGTTGAGTTGCTTGTAGTTTGGTCTGGTCAGCTTGCCTGAGTTATTGTGAACTTGTTCCACGCTTGAAATGATTTATTTGTGTCATAATGTATATACATACATATGTACATGTGTATACATACATATGTACATGTGTATATATGTGTTGTGAGTTGCTCGAGTTTAATTTGTTCACTGCTGTGTTGAAACAGACATTGGTTATTTGCATGGTTGAGTGTACCTGTATCCTATGTTTCATTGTTTGTTGAGTTTGCATTGTTATGTGATTTGTTTCATGGGCTTGTTCTTATGCACTTGTTGCTGTAGTTTGGTTTCAAATGAACCTTTGAGCTTTGTACATGTTGAAAGTGGATTCTGTCATGTTGAGTTGCTTCACATGTACATCATCTGGTTTTGTCCTCTTCACTTTCATATATTTGTAACTTTGGTTTGTGCACTTGGTTGCACTGTCAACTTTGCTGCATATGTTTGGTTCTTGATGTCTTCATGTGTAATCGAGTCTATCCTTGCTGTACTGATATGGTGAGATTGTCTTCTCTGATTCATGTGCACTGACTTGATATACTTATTGAAACTCGTGTGTGGTCTCATTGAAGTCTTTGTACATTTGAGCTATTGTGTGTTTCTGATCAGGTTGCACTTGCATCCAATGTGCTACTTGCTGTATGAACCTGAACTGATGTTGCCATTACACCTGCTTGCTTTGTTGTATCTGTGATGGTCTCTGGTTCCTTTTGGTTTGTTGTTCCTGTAATGACCCGTAATTTTCGATAATAAAAAATTTGTTAATTTAATTGAGTTTTGTGATTTAATGTTGGGAGAGATAAAAATTTGTGATTTAATAATAAGAATATAACTGGAATGAAATGTAATTGTATTAATTTAAGGTAATTGATAATGGCTTTGAATGTAATTCCAATTAATTAAAATGATTAAAAAGTTATAATTGGTTATAGATTGTAAATTAATTGTAATAATGTGTGTATTAATTGATAATTGGATTAAAAGAGTAGTTGATAAATTAAAGGTTGTATTAATTAATGAAATAATGTGTAATAAAAGGTGATTGGATAAAATTAGTATTATGTAAGTTGTTATAACATTTGTTTGTAAATAATAAACGTACAAATGTGGTTAAATGTAGAAAAGGTGAAAAGTGTTATTTGTTACCAATTTAATTAATCAATTACAAATAAATATAAATAAATGTTACATTAATGTGAGTTAATACAATAACTGCAGATTGAGAATGTAATAAAATGTACAGAAATGTCAATTACACTCATAAAGCAATAAATTGATTTAATAATAAAAATGAAGTTGTGGGATTTTAAATTTTTATTAATGTCAAAGTCAACAAAGGTTCAATATTATTGGAATAGTGCAACTAATAAGGTAAAAGATGATAATTGTAGAATATTTGTGTAATAATATGTAAACAAATGTTAACTATGTCTATAGGGTAATAATTGATTTAATAAAAAGATTGAAACCAAATTAGATCAATTTATTGGAATTAAATTATAATTAATTGGATTTAATTACAGTTGAAATTGAACACTGTAATTAGTGTAATAACCAACACTGAAATTTTATGTAAACTTGTTTTAAATTATTATAAATGTCTAAGTAATAAAAAAGGATGAAAATTGGTTAGTTTATAAATATTGAATTAAAAAGTGATTAATTAATTTAATATTAATTTATTTAATTAACGTGAAAATAGCCATTTTGGCTACTGACTCGGATTTCAGCAAATCCAGTTTCATCGGATCCGTAATGGTGAATTATTATAGCGTTTCAAGTTTCGTAGCGATCGGACTTGTCGTTTGATCGTGCGGGCTCGAAATGCGTAGAGATCAATTTAATTGAATTCAATTGAAATAAGCTGATTTTAAAAGCTAACTTCTTCATACGATGGAATTAGAACTTTAAACCTATTCCATTGAGTTTAAAAATATCGAAAATATCCATTTCGATATATGGGATGACCTATTTTCGTTTCGGGGTCAGAACGGGCATTTTGGGTCGTGTAGTCGTTTCGATCCAACCCTGCCAATATATAGGCTGTTATAAACCCGAGTTGTTTCTCATATTATTATTTCTGTATGTACATCTTCTTCCTCCTTCTCAAACCTAATTCTCAATTCCAAAACCTAATTTCAAAAAAAAAACCGAAAAATAATAATTTGCTCCAAGTTTACTTTGAGTCGGGAAGAGGTTTACTTTGAGTTTTAGAGGAGAAAACCCTGCAACGACTTTGGGTCAGAGAGTTCGAGGCCAAACAAGGCGGATCTGGGCGCGCTTCATGTTCCAGAGGCGAAAACCCTGGAGCGACTTTGGGTCAGGAGCCAAATGACTCGGGTCTCGGGTCATTTTGGCAAAAACTCCTAGCAAGCACCGGGTAATTGAGGCGGCGACTCGAAGTAAGACCCGAAGTCGAAATTTTCCAATCTTCTAACGTTAATAACTTTTGCATACGAGCTCAGATTCATGCGCGATTTTCTCTATTGGGATTGTATCAGAGTTTCGGACATTATTGAGCTGGTTTGGTTGAATTCTAAGACTGTTGAATTTTGGGCCTTCTTTTGGATTTCAAATCGATTTAAAATCAAAGGTGAGTGTTTTGACCCACTCACAACTACTAGATTATCTTATGTTAGTTAAATTCAATTTATGATATAATTAGAAATTTATTGATTGATGTTTGGTAGGTTTAAATTGTCATTCTAGTTAAATTTGACTTTTATTGCATTTAATCATCATTTAATTTAATATTGAATTTAATTGTTAATTTAATACCTGTTAATGATAATCAGTTATCTATTGATGTTTATTGGTTAATTTAGATGATGATTGTGATGGATGTTTGATTGTTGATATTGGATGACTGGATGTTGTATTTTTATATTGTATAACACTGCAAGATCCCTATGGGTTGAAATGATACATACCCGAACGATCTATAGATTAGGAAAAAATCATTATGGGTTGAAATGATAGACTCAAGCGATTTCATGGATTTGTAATTAAAGTCGGGATTGCGGGTTGAAATGATATATATCCGTAAATATAAAATAATTGTGGATTGAAATGATAAATATCCATATCACTTGACCATAGGGTAGAGATTTATATACGGACACCGGATTGGTTAAATTAAATGATTTTAAATCCTAAATTATTTTGAATTCAGATAAATGATATTTTGAAATAAAAAATTGATTTATATAAACTGAATTATTTGTGAAATCGAAGCTTTAGATGTTGAAATTTGAATTTGTTTTAAATGAATTGTTTAAAGGACTTAAATTGGAATTTGAAAGCTGGACGTGGTCCAGATGTGTTCAAATGAAAGAAATAGTCTATGTTGATATTAATTTCAAATTAATTATTTTAATGTAAACTGTTTAAAATATATTATTTTAAAATTTAGATTTATTTGGATTTTTCAAACTATTTACTATATAAACCATTTCCAATAACCAAACTATTTTATATTAAACTATTAAACTGTATTTAATCTATTTCAGACTATTTTAAGCAATTTAAACTATTTTAATTTATTTTAATCTATTATAATCTATTTAATCCAATTTAGTCTATTTTACCTATTTTAAACTAATTAATCCATTTTAATATATTTTAAAATTATTTAATCTATTTTAAATTTATTTAATCTATTTTGAATCTATTTAATTTATTTTAAATCTATTTTAATTATTTTAATTCTATTTAAACTATTTTAAACTATTTTAGAGTATTTTAACTATGTAAATTTATTTTAAACTATAATAAACTATTTAAACTATTTATAACTATCTAAACTATTTTCTAAATTTCAGACTGTGTAAAGTGGAAGTACTTATATTTGAATCCTTGATTTTTAAAGTGAATATGGTTAAATGACGTTATAACTTAAGTAGAGATTTGAAATGATATTTGCTAGTGAAATGATATATTAGAGTAAATATGATGATTTTGGAATGAGGATTTAATTAACCTATCTTATCAATATGATTTAGAAAGTGAATATGGTTCTGAAAGTGAATATGATTCGAAAGTGATATGGTTTCAAATCGAATGTGATATTTTGATATTAATTATGAATTGACTTTTGAAATGTAAAAGAACCATCCGGTGTGAAATAAGCATTTGGTTGTTAAAGAGACAGGGATTGGATATTGCCATACTCTCTGCCAATACCGAAAACCACTTTAACAACTATGTACGTGGTTGAGATTCCAGAAATGAAGTAGGATGGTTTGGCGAACTATTCTGTATGAGGCATTTACGTGACCCTGACTCCCGTGAGTCAGCTTAGACGTGACTAAAACAGGAGCTATATAGGGCCAAGTGAGGTCATTCCTCCTATCGGGCACATATCTTCGATACTATATTTTGACTTTGTGATTGATTTGGTGGCCGCCCCTCGATTTTGAGTATGGGAGTGTGTCCGAGGTGGGCGGTAATGGCTGCTATACGTTACCACCAGTCCAGAAGTGCAATTGGTATATCTACCCTGGCATTACCTCGAGTGCCATGTTTACATGCCCTATTGCACCTTTTATGAGTTTGTTTTGTACCATACTTATGGAGTGCCCTCTGGGTAAACCTCACGGAGAGCGTACGGTACTGTATAGACTATGGGAATATATAAAATATGTTAAGGGGATATGGGTAATGCCTTAACGCTATTTTAATACTTTACTTTATTGTAGACACTATTATAATAGCGTATTGTACTACATAGTAGATAGTTTAACGGATCCTTTGGAGGTGGAAATCCCGAACATCTCTTAAGTTATTGCACTCACATTAGACACTGGATATGAGATGTCAAAACCCGTAAGCATCTCTGATACCGTTACACTCATATTTATTTACTGTTGGTTTAACTTACATAAGATCTTTTAGTTCTGACTCGAGTGATTTGTCTTTTCAATTCGCTCGGGTCAGTCTGAGCTTTCCAGTTTATCGAAGACTGCTTTCTGGAGGATGAAGACGAAGATTTTGTACTATTATTATTTATTATATTTATTCCACTACATCATGTTGTTCCGCTGCATTTATTTATTTATTCTTGTTGTATGTAACTCGGATCTGTATTATAAAAGTACAATCAATGTTATTTGTAAACAGCTTCATGAACTGTTTATTTGATTATTATATTTTGTCATTCCGCTGCTAGATCCTGTATTTGTTTTCTTTCTTTCCCTGTTTTTTTCTTATACACCCCATAACAATCTGCCCTTTTGAATGGGTTAAGTCTGACGTGTTTGGTTTATCGTTGATTTAAACCGTCCAAAAAGGAGGGTCGTTACAGTTCCATTGGCATGTGTTAGTACATTTCTGGTTTAGCTTCTGAACTTCATGTGTACATCCATTTGCTATGTCTGGTCTTGGATGATCTGATTCACTTCAGTTCTGAACTTGTTCATTTTCTTTTTGACCTTTGTATATTTGAGCATGTTGAACTTATGTTAATTTGGGATTTCAATATACATTATTTTGTTGCAGTCTTCTCTGTTGTATATCTTCATGCTTTTTGAAACCGCTCTGCCCAGTTTGTCGACTGCTTCATTAAGTTCAATTTTTTTTGATATGTTGGTCTTCATGGGTTATGATATGTTCACACTGCTTTGACCATTCATGCTGGTGTTCATGTTGCACTGATTAGAAAACTCGTACTTGACCATTCTATTTTTGTTTTAATACTGCACCTGAGTTGAATCCATCCTATGCTTGGGTTTGACCTTCTGCTCACCTGTCCCTGCAGTTTTATCAAGCAAGTGTACATTGGTGTGCACGGCCTTGTGACATGTACAGAGATACATTGTGCATGTTACAAGCCGTTCGTGTAAAAATGAATCCAAAAGAAATAAATGATGACGAACAACACAAATAACTGAGGCAAATAATATTTTCAAAAACACACATTTTATTTTACACTATAAAAATATTTCTTTTTCAATTTTACTGCGTCAGTGTTTATTTTGCAGATAATTCAGATGTTGGATACAAATTGGAATATAGCTAAAGAACAAATATGAGTGAACGAGTGATATGTAGTGAGGTGAACAATGTAAAGTGAAATTTGAGATGTAATTTAAATTGTGTTGTAATTGAAAAATGTATATATGTAGTGAGAGCTCAAATTTGTATTATTCAAAATTGTAATAAAATATTTGTTTGAATAAAATATCAGTTTAAATTTAAATTTTGTGTTATTTATTTTATTCAGCAAATATTTATTTAATTATGTGAAAATAAAATAGTACAATAACAATGTGAAAATTAAATAGTACAATAACAAATAGATTTAAATGAATATATATATATATATATATATATGTTTATTATCATCAAACAAAAATCATATACTTGCATATTCAACACGGACCATGCTATTATATATAGGCAGACAGTTCACATATTACCTATTTTACGGACAGATAGTCCATTTATTAGCATAAAGGATATTGCTATTTTGATATAATCAGTTTGATTAACTAGTTTGGTTGAAGGAAAGGATTTGCAAAATATATCTTTTAAAGAGGATATTAGTGAGGAGAAATCCATTTCGCTAAGCGGCGTGGTCTCACTTAATATCAATAAACAAAGATGTAACAGAATTATTCACACCAAGCTTTTTGTTTGACTTGAATTTTTTGTTTCCCTTTAAACTCTTGGGTACTCCAAATTGATTTGAGTAGGCTGAGGGTTGAGGTTTTCAAGTTTTAGTCTTTTGGTGAATAAGGCATCCGAAGACGAGCAGGTGGTTGACAGATAGCTAATTAGGATTTGCAGTTTCATTTGTTTTGATTCCATTATGTATATAAGTCAGAGATGACTATATCACTTTGATTAACCAATGTGGCATCGTCATATGTCGCTCTTGGGGTATTTTTGTAATGATATATTTATTCATTGCCTAGGAAACGTTAAGGGGTTATGTAACATGGATATGAATTATTATTTTGAAATGTACTCGGTAAAGTGTTGTTTTTGAAATCTGTGATTTTGTTCATATTCATGTGCTTCTGATATTGTGTATACCATTATCATTGCCGTATTTTGTCACCAGAAGTTAATAATATGGATGACTGCAGCATCTGTACGCTTAGCTTTTGGCATCCAAATACGGGATGTTACAACTTGGTATCAGAGCATGGTTTATGAAAAACTTTAAATTAAAAATGATTTTTAAAAACATAATCTAAGGAATTAGAGTAAGATTAGGGGCATGTGATAACGTTATAGTAACATACTTGTATTTGTTATATATAAGCGTATGCTTTATCTCTAGACTCCTATCTTTGTTAGTTTATTTTGTAGCTCATAAGGCTTGAATACAGATATGGAAGGAAGGAGAGGAAGATTTAACCAAGGAGTGGAGGGCACCGAAGGAAATTCTAGGCCTAATGTGAGAAGAGGTCAAGGTCAGGCACAAGCAGAGAAAACAGGTGCTGGAGTCCTGCAAGTGGACATGGGGGCTATGTATCAGTTTTTTGTGAAAATGATGCAAGCTAGAGTTGCAGCTGGAATGGTAGGAGGTAATGCTGCTGGGGTAGGAGTTCTGAAAGCTCCGGTAGTTAATCATTATGCTAAGTTTAGTGGAGATTACACCAAGCTTGGAGGAAACCGTTTGTTGGAATGGAGGATGCCATTGAGGTAGAGAATTGGTTGTTGCACTATGAAAGGATTTTTGCAGATTTAGGGCTCACTGATAAGCAGAAGAGGAGGTTGGAATTTAGACAGCTTTAGGGAGCAGCTCTGTTCTGGTGGAATAGTGTGACTACAGCAGTGGATGAGGAAACTATGACCTGGGAAGATTTCAAGGGAAGGCTCCAAGGGAGGTTTATGTCAACAATGGCATAGTCAGCTCTGATCAGGAAGTTTGCTGAATTAGAGCAGAGGAAGATGTCGGTTCTAGAGTATGCAAGGAAGTTCGAGGAGTTGGCCCAGTATGGGTATGCTTCAGTGGACACAGTCATGAAGAGGAATGAAAAGTTCATCAGGGGGTTGAAGCCTGAGTTGGCCAGGGCTACATTACCCTCATATTAGAGATCCTTTTGACTTGTTGTAGAGATGGCCTTAAGGCATGAGGAGTTGCTTGATTCTCCACAGAAGAGTAAGACTAAAGAATTCCGGGTCGGTCATAATCAAAAGAGGAAGTTCTTTGTGAAGAAAGGTGCTCAAAAGGGTGGAGCAGCTAAGAAGGGGAAGTCTGAGATTGTCTGTTTCAAGTGTGATAAGAAGGGGCACTATGCTAATGAGTTTTGTCCCAGGAAGGCTAAGGAAGTGGTTGGGAGGAAGAGTGAGGTGCTACAACTATGACCAGATTGGCCATTATAAGAGACAGTGCAAGGAGCCCGCAAAGGATAGAATGGGCAAGGTGTATGCATTGGAGCCTGCTGCTTCTAAGCCAATGGCTCAGAAAAAAAGAAAGTCAGTCTTGGGAGGTACGCTTCAAATTCATGGTATGACTGTTAGCATTCTATTTGATACCGGTGCATCGCATTCTTTTATATCTAGATTTTTGATGGATAAGCTTAACCTAGAACCCACTTATTTAGTTACTTCCTTACAGGTTGCAAATCCAATATGAGGGTATGCTACTCTAGGGATGAGATATGATAAGTTAGAGTTTGACCTGTTAGTCCAATCTTTTGTTTGCAGTTTGCACGTGATTGATTTTTTGGGGTTCGGAATTATTCTTGGTATGGATTGGTTAAGTGAGTACGATGTTAGGATATTTTGCCATGACAGGAAAATATATCTTAGACACCCAAATTGTAGTGATCGGATAGTTTATAC
Organism: Allium fistulosum; assembly: GCA_030737815.1. Taxonomy (NCBI): domain Eukaryota; kingdom Viridiplantae; phylum Streptophyta; class Magnoliopsida; order Asparagales; family Amaryllidaceae; genus Allium; species Allium fistulosum. The sequence goes on along the minus strand of CM060904.1, from coordinate 1,180,653,046 downwards.
CGTACAAGGTTCTTGCGGTGAGATATATGCTTTGTTGGGTGCTATCGAGTTGGATGATGAATTGAGTCGAGTTTTCGTGGTTAGAGAATTCGCAGATGTTTTTAAGCCTGTAGTTGGATTGTTGTCGAAATGTGCCATTGAGTTTCAGATAGATTTGGTTCCGGGAGCAGAACTAGTGAGTAGACCGCTAAGCAGGACAACCCCTTCAAAGATGAGTGAGTTGAAGAAGCGGTTGGTGGATTTGGAAGGCAATAATTTTATCAGGTCGAGTAGTTCGCTGTGGGGAATAGCTGCAGTGTTTGCTAGGAAGCTGGATGGATCATTAAGGCTATGTATCGATTATCATAAGTCGAATGAGAGAATGATAAAGAATCGATATCCATTGCCACGGATTGACGATTTGTTCGACCAGTTGAGCGGAGTTAAGGTATTTTTGCAGTTGGATTTAGCGACAGGTTTCCATCAGCTCAGGGTAGCAAAGGATAGTATACCTTTGACGGTGTTTAGAACTAGGTATAGGTCGTACGAATGATTAGTCATGTCGTTCGGACTGACTAATGCGCCAGTTTTCTTTGTGTATTTGATGAACCGGGTTTTCCGAGAGCACTTGGATTGGTTTGTATTGGTTTTCGTAGATGATATTTTTATTTACTCTAAGGATGAAAGAGAGCATGAAATTCATCTTAAAGTGGTGCTTGAGACGCTAAGGCAGCATCAGCTGAAGGCGAAGTTTTCGAAGTGTCATTTCTAGAAGAAAAAAGTGAAGTTTCTTGGTTATGTAGTCTCAGAGGAAGGGTTGTTGGTAGATCCGACTAAGATTAAGGCAGTAAATAGTTGAAAGAGACCCGAGATAGTAACCGAGATAAAGAGTTTCCTTGGGTTGGCTGGTTATTATTGGAGGTTTATTAATAACTTTTCGCGGATAGCGGCACCGATGACCAAGCTGACAAGAAAGGATGTAAAGTTTATGTGGACTAATAAGTGTGAGAAAGCATTCCAGCGTTTGAAACACTTATTGACCCATGCACCTATGTTGGTTGTTCCAGAAGGGAATCAGGATTTGGTGGTATATACCGATTCGTGTGGAATAGGATTAGGAGCTGTGCTGATGCAGAGGGGTAAAGTGATTGCCTGTGCTTCTAGATAGCTTAGACCACATGAGATCAGATATCCGACGCATGATTTAGAGTTGGCTGCAGTTATTTTTTCTTTGAAGGTGCGGAGACATTACCTTTTGGGAGAAAGGTTTGAGCTGTACACAGACCATAAGTCGCTGAAGTATTTTTCTCTCAAAAAGAATTGAATATGAGACAGCAGAGGTGAATAGAGTTTATTGCTGCTTATGATTTTAGGATCGAGTACACACCAGGAAAAGGCAACAAAGTTTCAGATGCTCTTAGCAGGAAACATCATAATGTATTTTTAGCGATGATTGCTGAGTGGAAAGACTTGGAAGCATTAGCAGGTTTCCGAGTGCAGTGGAGATACAGCTGTATTATCTTGTTTGTAATTTCGACCAGTGTTGATCGAAAAGATTGCTTCTAGATAGATAGAGGATCCGGTTTTAGCTGAGCGGATCAGGAAACTAAGTCTTAACCAGAATGGGAGGTTGAGAAAGAAAGGAAGATTATGTGTTCCGAGTGTAGAAAACATAAGGTAGGAAGCCTTAGAGGAATGCCGTCGTTCAAAGTTCTCTATTCACCCAGGAGGTACTAAGATGTATAAGGATATGAAGAGGAGTTTCTTCTAGGAAGGTATGAAGTGGGATATTGGGTTATGTGTGAAGCAGTGTATGGTTTGCCAACAGGCAAAGGCCGAACACTAGAAACCAAGTGGGTTGCTTCAACCATTGGATATTCTAGTATGGAAGTGGGATCCTATCTCCATGGATTTTATTGATGACTTACCTAGGTCGAACAGAGGAAATGATAGCATATGGGTAATAGTGGACAGATTGACCAAGAGTGCCCATTTCATTTCAATTAGGTCAACCAGAACGACACCTGTTTTGGCAAGTTTATTCCTGAAGAATGTAGTTAGAGTGTATGGAGTTCCTAGTAGCATAGTTAGTGATAGAGATCCTTTGTTCACTAGTAAATTCTGGAAGAGTCTACAGGATGTTTGGGAACTAAGCTCAAGATGAGTATCGCTTACCATCCGCATACAGATGGGCAAATGGAAAGAGTTAACAAGATCTTATAAGACTTGTTAAGGGCTTGTGGTCTAGATTTCGAGGGATCATGGAAAGACCATCTGCATTTAGTCAAGTTTTCATATAACAATAGTTATCGGACTAGTATTGGGATGTCACTATTTGAAGCTTTCTATGGAAGGCCATGCAAATCTCCCATTTGTTGGCTAGAGACTGGGGATAGGTTAGTTCTTGGTCAAAATTTAGTCCGAGAAGTTGCGGATAAGATTGAGGTCATTAGGGCAAGAATGAAGGAGGCTGGGTTTAGGTAGAAAAATTATTTAGATAAGGGACGGAAAGATCTAGAGTTCTCAGTTGGGGACTAGGTTTTCATCAAAGTATCACCGATGAAGGGTGTGATAAGATTTGGGAAATCAGGGAAGTTAGCTCCAAGATTCGTTGGACCTTTTCCTATTATTGAGAGGATCGGAAAGCTCGCATATAGAGTGGAGCTACTGAGCAGTTTAGTAGGAGTCCACGATGTTTATCGTGTTTCTCATCTCAAGAAGTGTGTTAGAGACCCGGAGACTGCTATTGCACCGACTGTGCTAGGTGATGTAGTGGTAGAGCCGGATTTGACCATCGTAAGGAAGTCAATTCACATAATTGCGAAAGAGGCTTAGAACCAATACGGCCAAATTAGTCCAAGTCCAGTGGAGCGACGATGACAGGGACTGTACTTAGGAGATTGAGAGCAGGATTAGAGATACTTATCCTGACTTGTTGATGGTATGCTTTACCTTCTTGCTGTGCAGTTAATGCCCCGTTATTACCCCGCTATAATCCCGTTATATTTCATAGTGGATTTCTACCGCTACGATTTTTCAGTATAGCCTCAAATAAAGCCATTTCGCTTTAGGCCCCGCTATTTCCGCTATATCCCATTATTCCCGCTATATTCCGCTAATTCTGCTATATCTTCTTTAAAAGAAACGAATTGAAAAATGACATTAATACATTATAAAAATTATAAAATTATTTTATTTAATTGAATTTTTAATATATTTTCAGAAATGAAAATACTCTAATATTCTACTAAATTCAATTATGTTATATAACAGTTTTACGTTTATTTACAGTACATTCGCACATGTTTTTATTTGAAATTATATATGTAGTGATTATAATTCAATTGAATATTAATTTTTCATTTAATTAGCATTTGAATATTTGTAAAAACATTAAGTACGAGTTTTATATGCTATTTTAAAGTCATCTGCTATATCCCGCTATATCCTCGCTGTATCCCTGCTATAACTTGTTGCACCTCCGCCGCATTGAATCCGCCGAGCACTTTAACTTCACAACCTTCTTTTTTGATTTGTTGTGTACCTTATCATAATTTCAAGGACGAAAATCTTTAAAGAGGGGAGTCTGTAACACCGTAGATTTTTGGTGACATTATTTATTTAATTAGTCGAATTAAATAAAATAATGTGTTGACCAGGGGATTGAGATTTGATTTTAATTAAGGTGTAGTAGTGCCATTTAACCATGAATTAAAATAAGAGTTAATTTGAAATAGAGGAGCGGTAAAATGGGAAAGAGGTCATTCCTATATCTATTACCCATAGCCGTGTAAAATCTGCATGTTCATTTCATTTCAAAATTTTATAAAACAAGGACGGCCACCATTAACAAGGAAGAGAAGAAGAAAAGCTTGGTAGAAGCTAACTCAAATCAAATCTATTCACATCTCAATCTTCATAATCTCTAAAAGATAAGGTGAATAATGTTTACATCTCATTTTTTATTATGCTTTCGGTTTTAATATGAATTTTGAATATTTTGCAATGATTGCCATGTTTTTGAATGATGGAATGAATATATACTTGTTTATGAATATGGTTATTCATATTGAATTTATGTTATGTTTAAGATGAAAACCCTATAAAATGGCATCCAATTACCTTGCCAATTTTTATGAAGATCATAAATATTATTTTGGAGATGGGTTTTAATTTTCAGATTTTTCTGAATTTTCGTGGAATTAATATGAATTTTCAAGTAAAGAAAATGATATTTTGGGTTATAAATTAATTACGGGTAAATAATTAATTATTTAGGTTTGAAATTTTTATATGTTGTAAAACATATATAATGTGATTTTCTGGAATTTTTCTAGATTTTTCCTAAGTGTTTTAATTGTTATATAAAATTATTTAAGATATGAGACTTAAATGTTTTATATAAAAGAGGAGAAGCGGCTTTTTGTAAAAGATTTAAATTATAAAATCTAGAAAAGTCGGCAGCACTTTTGACTAAGTGCAGTGCTTTTTATTGGTTAAGAAAGACGCAACCAATTATAATTAGACACGTAAGGCATGTTAGGTGAAAAGAACTATTTGCTACAAGTTTTCCACTGTTTCGTCTCTTTCGACACCAGGTTCCACCTCCATACTATCGCCTCCGACACAGTTGAAATCAAAGTATAGGGTATCAAGCAACCGGTACGTAATGAATTGGATGATGGCAGAAGGTGGGGAGTCGAAACCAGGGGTTGAGGTGGTCCTTTGTTTTTAAATAAAAGAAATACACCTGCTTGCTTTCGACTAAAAGGCTTTCGACTAAGTTGCTTTCGACCAAGCCCAATGATTTAAAGGGAATGGTTACGATTAGGTTCGCCTCTATTATTAAATAATTGCTTTCGACTAAGTCGAGACCATTTCGCTACTGCCTTTCTACCTTTCGACCCAGATGGTTTCGAAAGGGTTGTTTTGTTTCTCTAAACCTGGCTACCTCTCCAATGCTTTTGAAGGGATGGTTTCGACACCATCACTTCATTACTTAGGAAATGGTTTCGAAGCAGTTGCTTTTGACTTAAATGTTTTAAGGACCCTTTTTTTATAAGTAAAGTAAAACCCAAATTGTAACGACCCGTAAATTTTAATAATTTTTATAACGTAATTAATTGAATTTTGTGAAATTTTAAATAATAAAATTTTGAAATAAAACATAATATTTGGGATACGTATTTAAAAACATAGCAACTGGTAAATTTTCATCTAGTAATATTGAAGTTTATTTTCTTGTGAAATTTTATTTAAATCAGTTAATAACAGTTGAATTTAAAAGTATTCCGAAACCTAAAGAAGTCAACATGAGAAAATTTATGTAGAACACTCTGAATCAGACTGCGAAATTCGTTTTGCAAAATTCGGATGTTTCTAGCTCCGTTTGGATTTTTCCGTTCGGAATAGCAGCATTTTCGGTACCGATTATCGACTTTTGATAGGACGATCGTACCACTAATATCTGTATACCGTTTTGATCGTCTCGTCGTGCTGATCTCTAGGGTATATTCGTTTCTGTGTTCTGAAGTCCGGTACATAACGAAACCCGCGAAAACGATACCGTATCAGGTACCGCCTTCAATGTCTATTCAAATTTCTAATGGCTGAGATAAACGGCCACTGTCATTTATTATTTGCAGTATTCAAATTCAATGTTGTGACTGTTATTATTCCCTTTATCACTTTATAGTCGTTGTCCTTTGATTGTCTACCATTGCTTTATTTATTCCTGAATTAAATTGGTAGCGTTCCATTCGTTTCAACTTTCAATATTGTTGTTTATTTTCAACTTTGAACATTTATTCCTGAATTCAAATCGGTTGTCCATTCGTTCCTAAATTATATTGTTCATCTTCAACTTAGTCTACATTTCCATTTTTCACGTGAAACACAAAATCCTCCCTCTCCTTTTCATTCTCGCATCACCACCGCCTTGGAGATCTCCGAACCCATTTCCTCCATAGCTGACCGAGCCCACCCACATGACAGCCTTTCCCCTGCCTTTCCTCCTCTCCAAAGTCTTTACCAATGCTACTCCCCTACAAATCACGATCCAACAATCGCCTACCCATGCCGAACTCCACTCCTCTCCCACTGCATGCTGAATCACCACCCCATGAGTTTCCTATTCCGGTAATCCACTTTCTCTTCCCTGCTTCTATCGTTCGATTCATATTTTTGTTTTCTGGAAGTTTATGTATAAATTTTATGTACTATTCATTTAATCCTGTTGCAGTCAGTGTTTTGCAATGTTCTAAATCTGAAACTATACAAATAGTGTTCTACTGGTGTTAATTTAAACATTGTTTGAATTTACTCTGCATATTGATATTTTGAATTTTATTTATATATGTTTTAAAATTTAACATAAGAAAATTAGTATATATATGTAAGGATACAAGCTACATATTATAGTATATAGTGAAAAAGTCTATGCGGTAGGATCGTATAATATGGAATAGTGAAATAGTCTAGGTAGATGGTAGTAAGCAATAAGTAAAGTAGACACCAAGACTTTATACTGGTTCGGACCTCTTGTCCTACGTCCAGTCCCTAAGCTCCTCTTAGGAATTCAACTAACCAACAACCCTCACTTAACCCGGAGGAATAGGTTTACAACTTACCCGAACAACCGAACGGGATTTCTTGCCTCAACTGCCAAAGAGGACTACAACTTGGATACAAAAAGTATTTCTGACTTGTTGTGTTCTTGATAACACTAATGAGTCAATTTAATACAACTTTCCTATAATCTTATCCTCGAGAGTATACAAAAGTGTTTATGAAGATTTAGGAAATATGAATTGCTATGAATCAAGAGATGTTATAGTTAAAACAGAGATTCAAGCAATTGGTTTGCTTTTGAAAACTTAAAAGAATATGAAAGTATGTTCAAGTAAATAGAGAGATTAAAGCAAGTAAAATTGGTAATTTGCAATTGTTAAAACCATGTATTTATACTTGTAGAAGAGTTGCATTTGTTTGCTAGAGATGCAAGGAAGAGATGCTTCTGTTTCCATTGAAGAATGGTTGCAACTCTTGGGAGGAACAAGGTGTCTATTCATAGAAAATTCGCAGTTACAGATTCAGTCGACTGAACAGTAAATTCAGTCGACTGAAATTATAAAGGAAAATTTTCAGGTCTATGTTCAGTCGAATGTACAGTGAGTTCAGTCGACTGAAACTGTGTATGTTTTATTTCTGTGCCAGTTTCAGTCGACTGGCCATGACTGTTCAGTCGACTGAACTGTGAAAATTTGCATACTAAAAGTTTTTATAAAAATCAAGTTTAAAGGAAGTGTTTTAGTGTTCGTGCAAACCTCTTGAGGATAGATTTTAACAAAATAATCTAGACTTAGACCCATAAAAATCATACTTATGTTTTACACTTTGGTCTTCATTGATCTTCCTCTGATTTCAAATATATTTCTTCCTTTTTGTTGAAGCTCATTGTCATTGATCAAAATCTTCGTGTATCAACATTCTCCCCCTTTTTGATTGATGACAACATTATTGTGTTATAGAGATGTATTTGCTATTTTTCTCCCCCTGAATAAATGCACCTATCTTTCCTACAAAATAGAGTTAGCTACACAGATTTTTCTCCCCCTTCGTCATTGACAAAAAGGAAGTAATAATCATAGATATATATAAAACAACCACTGAACAATAGAATTCTACGATTAGCATAGACAAATAGAGTTTGCATAATTAATACAGAGTTTTATCAAATTAAAAACATTAGAACAACAAACCATAAATTACTCGTCTTTATCCCAATCATAAGAACCTTCTCTCTCTCTAGGTTCTTTAATGACTGGTCCACCTGTTGGTGGTCTATAAGCTCTTCCTCCTTGACCACAACTAGCTCCGCTTGTGCCGCTACTTGTATGTTCTTCGGATGTCGTCCATGTAAACGTAGGTGCCGGACGTTTTCCATGAGATGTTGAAGCGGTAGATGCACTTGAACATGAGATTGCCCCCCATAGCTTGTTGAAGAATCCTTTTATTTTGTCAAGCTTGTGATCAACCTTCTTGAGACGATTATCAAGAATCTGTTGATTCCTTGATAAAATACCCAAGGATTGGTTGGTACTAAAACCAGGGTCAATGTCACGTACCGAAATTTTCGACTTTCGAAAATTCGACATCGATACTCCCTTTATCGACTACCGAGAAATCGAGTGCCGGAAACTCCAATAGTGAGGGTTTTAAGAAAAAGAAATAGAAGAAAAGATAGAAGAAAAAAAAGAAGAAGAGGAAAGAAAGAAGAAGAAAGAAGAACAACAGAAGAGGACATAGAAACAGAAAACAATATCAGAACCTTACACATCGCAGCGTAACAATATATAATAAATAAACACTAGTCTTTTAAAACAAAGAGCTATATCAGTTTATACATACATCAATCATCAGAGTCAATATACAACAATGGACAGTTATATAACTTGTCCTCATACAGAATACACAGCGGAAGAAATAAACAAATACGAATGATACGTTACGCCATCCAGCTTGCTTCCAAAGCTCCAGAATATCCTGATAACATAACTCTAGGCTGCCCGTGTGGAAATTTTGTGGGCACCCAGAGTTTAGAAGGGAACAATAAACTCCGAGTCAGTCATGGTGACTGGTGTGAGATCGTAAAACAGTTATTTTTCACAAGGAAAATAAAACAAATTCGTAATGCTTTTGGAAAATGAAACTACCATAAGACCTCCCGCCACACACACAATGCAAACGTAGAATTGGAGGAGATTTCTTCTTATGATAGTCAAAGATGCTTACTACGCAAAATCAAATCCTTTTTGATATTATTATTAGTGCATAGTGTAGAAAACATTTCAAAAGTATAATATTAATCTTAGCCAACATACGACCAGTATCGTATGTCTACTATAGCTACCATCTAAACAGTGGTGACCACCGTACGTAAATGGCAGGTTCTACAACTAATACCGTACAAGTCACGTATTTGAGTTTGGATTTCCAACAAATGGTCAGGCTAAGGAACTTCCTCTTCCACGATGGGTACGTCCCTGGAATAGACGACCCGAGAACCTAACCGGATCTCTGCCAACACAAGGCCGGGTTACCTCTGCAAAAATAGGTAACTACTGACACGCGTATGCCATCCCCCGATCGTAACCGATCTTCCCGAGGATCCCCGATTTCCAACAACCACAAAGTAATAAATTTGCAGCAACCACATAGGTTAAGTATCTGGGCTCCATACCATGATACCACCTCTATCCAGAAGGAATGACATACACTAAGGGGCGCTACTCCCTAGAACCTTGCCGCATCCTTCCTGTTTCGACCATTTTCGGGGTGTGAGGCTCGATGAAGTCTCGTCCACAAAGCTACGCTTTCTACAAAGCCCTGCTTCGGGTCAAACAAAAATGATCAACCTATGATCACAAAGATATAAGATCAAACAAATGATCATATCACAAATGATCAAACACTGATCATTTCACAGCAACACTCAGTATGCCACGTTACCAAATTGGGAGTATATCGCTGATAAATTTCAACTACATAACCTCTGAGCTCGTACGTCTCAGAGAAGGGTGTTAAGCTAAGAGAATAAATTCTCCGCCACCAACAGAAATGTATTTGAAAGAAATCAGCTTTATATCTCAAATTGTAACGTCAGACACACAATCCATACAAGTCTGTTCCGGGATCGAACAGAACCGAAGGCACTTCTCACGAAGCCCTTGCACATCCGGATAAATTTCTAATCACGTCCGGACTTCCCGTCACTAAGGGTGATAAAACCTCTAAATCGAAGATCAGCCGATGTAGAGTAACACGACGGTAATCCTTCCGTTTTCAAAAATATCCGGTCTTCAACACCGGTCTTCAAATGCAATTCATAACGACGTATCACATATTCGGAATGGGTTATACGACCCCATGGTCCATTCCCGGCTAACCCGAATAGTGAGCGCTTATTCAAAAAATAGTGTGGCATTCAAATTCATCCAATTCACAACAAATACCTATTCAAGGTAATTATTGATAGTCGGTTATTTAACTATCAATAAAGATACGCAACATCATCAGATTCCAAATAATTTTCCAAATTATTTCATCTTCCAAAATATCTTTACTAGATATAAAATTTCCACACTTAACCGTTTGAAAACAAATTTCAAAAGTTCACTTTTCAATTTATCTTTACTGAGATAAAGTTTCAACCCTTCGTTTCATATTTGAAAAGCAATTCCATACTTATTTAATAATAAGTAATTCACAAATCTATTCATTTTCAACATATGAAATATTTGATATACTTAAAATCAAAATTAAGTATAATTTCATTCTTTAAGGAAAACATTTACTATAACAACATTTATTTAAGTCAAAACGAATGTTACGTAAAACATCGTTACGACGACTCAAAATCACTAGTATAGGGATTCGAAATTTAGATAGATATATAAATCCCAATACTAGATAAAAACATTTCCTTTCGGAAATCATTTACTATAACAACCGTGTTATAGTCCACCATTTCCTTATTTTTCGAAAACGTCTATTTCAACAACAAGTGTTGAAATCTATGATTTCGATACTTAACACGTTTTAAAACATCTTTTAAAACAATTAACTTCATTTTTAATATCACTTCTTCAAAAATAAATCCATTTTATTTAATAATATATTCACTGTCCAAAATCGTGAATATAATTCACTAACCCCATTTCAATATTTTCTACACATTTTTATCTCAATAAAAATTCGCTATCCAAAATCGTGAATATATCTTCTTTAAAAATCTTCTATATTTAATTTCTCAAATTCAACTGATTTTGAATTTATAAACACGTTTATAAATTCTATTTCTATTTTAATAACAACTTCGACTTATAAATCTTCTTTATTAACAATTCGATCAATATTCCACTTAAAGGCAAAAATCCAATTTATAAGTTAATTTCTTATAAATCTCCTATTCGACAGTTTCATCCATTTTATAACTTCACAATTTATAAATCTATAAATTTCATTTACTTATGAATTCCATAAATATTTAATTTTTAACACTTATAAAAACTCGTTTTATAATTCCAATATTTGATTTATAAATATCAATTTGTATAAATCTTTTTGTACAAATCGTTTATAGTTATTCAAAAATCCCAACTTAAACCATTTTATAAATAAATCGATTTTTATTTGAAAAATGACACTTTGGTTATATTCCACTAAAAATTATAACTTTTATAACTTTAAAATTTTAACGTTTATAAATCAATTCAAAAATTCCATAAAACGTATATTTTCGAAATTCACTTTAAAAATCCTTTTAAAGTAAAGTCGTTGTTTTTAAACTTCAAAACTTGAATCCAATGATGCAACGCATCAATTAGTCCATCACAACAACAAACATCATATATCAATATGATAACAAAATATACATCAATATCTGTAAATAAATAACTACTGGTGAGGAATCCAGTTGGATCCCTCCAACCTGTTTCCCTGCATCCACAGACGTTAGCACAATACCAATTCCACTTCGAGGTGGAATATCGCGGTATATAGGTTTTATAAAAATCCGCTTACTAACGGCGCAATAGGGTCTCATCCGCTATACGAGGCGCGAAATCAATCAATCCAATATATACATATGCCAATATGTATATATTGCTATATATATATAGATATATCCTACTATATCTAATATCACATCCAAATAGCAATCATCAATCAATAACTGTAAAATAAATTTTCCATTCGAGTGAGAAAAATCTCACCTTTGCCCTTTTTATTTTGCAATCCAGATTGTTTCTTCGATTATTTTAACCTTGTATAACAATTACATAATTTTATTAATATTTGAACTAATCAAATAAATAATTTTTTTCCGCTTAGTAATTTTAAATTATCCGATGATTTCTTTTAAATAAATTTATTTGACTAACTTTTCAATTTCTACTATCTTTCCTGTTTCTTTAAACTAAAGTCTCATTTACATATATCTTTCAAACATTTTACTTACAATCAATTTCTTCAAGATTTTAAATCACTTTTTCAAAATTCCTCAAATCATTAAATAAGTTAATTTTAACAAGTTAATTTCCCTAAATTAGTTTTAAACTTGAAATAGATATTTTTTTTCTCTGTTTTAAGGTAATTATTTACATATATCTTTTATACATATATAAACATTTCTAAATTCAATTTCATAAAAAAAAACAATATACCTCTCTGCCTTGCCCTACTTGCGAATCCCAGGCTACTAGACGACGAACTCGAGTCGGCTCGAAACCCTAGCTAACTGTCGCTCCGCCACTGCTTGTAAAACTCGCCATCCCAAAACAACACGAACCACCAGGCCTCGCGCCCACGATCTCCCCAAATCGCGACTACAGGCGTCGCCTTAACTAGATGCTCGACGAACTGCCCAGCGCGACTCGAAATCGCGTCACTGCCTCGCGTTGCCACTGCCTCGACCACGAGCTCGAGCGCCGCCAGTCGTGAGTTCCAAATTGCGATATCACCATCGCGTCCACCTCGAGCATGCGTGTCGCCTTGCTCTGCCACATAGCCGCAAACCCTAGGTCTAGCCATCGCGATTTGATTCGAAGGAGATGGGGATTTCGATTTCGAAGTGGTCGCCATGGTTACAGATTTTTGAACGAAGACGAAAATGTTTTCGTTTGATTTTTTTTTCTCTTTTAGCCGTGATTCGAATTATAAAGGAGGCGGCCATTCTATTTGAACTGAGAAAAAGGCTTCGGCCATTGATTTATTTTCGTTATGCTTTGATTTTACTGAGAGGAGGGAACGAGATGCTCGAGTGTATTTGAGAATGGCAGAAAAAGTTGCGTGATATCAGATGAGGATGAGTACGAAGGAGGCAAATAGACGGCAGGTTGTACGAGTTGTTGGAGGAAGTGAAATAATATATTCTTAAATTTTTCGATATAGATTCCAACGCGTTTATATGTCATTTGCTCACATATCAATTCCGAAAAATACGAAAATTGAAATCCGACAATAATTCAATATTACGGACCCAATGGAACTGGTTTCGTCGAATTCCGAGACTCTGACTCGGACGACTATTTTTAAATATTGATACGAACGATATAATTTCAAAACTGATCAAATAATTCGAAATTAGATTCTGAAGCTTCTGTTATCTTTAGTAATATCAATACGAATTTTAAAAGCTTTTCGAAATATTTTTCTTCAACTTTAAATTGAAGATATAAATTTTTATTCAATTCAATAGATTAAATTTTAAAGTTTAATCGCAAAATTCAGAGTTATATCGGGGATTCAAATTAAATCATCGTTCAAATATTTAAAATTAATTAAATATTCTCAATTTAATTTGTTCAAAATTCTGGGTCGTTACAGACTTCCCCCCTTAAAAGAATTTCGTCCTCGAAATTACAAGTTAGAAAGAAAGGTCCTTAACTCGTCTACTATTTTTCAACATCCAAATAGTTTTATCAATTTTTCAAAACAAATCTTTCTACTAAAGATTCGTTATCATTCCAACTAACTTTTTCCAACTTCAATTACAGATTTCAAACAACATTGTTTTCTTAACAATTTAATTTTAAGTTTAAATTCAAATTTAAACTTCCAAATTTTCTCAAAATTTTCTAACACTCGAGATTTTCGAAAAATTTCGCCAGCGTCTCCTTTGCGCGGCTAACACGGCACGACTACAAAACGTCCCTACGGACTCTCAGATTTCAAAAGGAAAAAGAAAAAGCCAAGCGGCTAGACAAGAAATCATCAAATCTCATATTGGAATTGAAATACTTACCTTTTCGAGCAAATTCAAATTCATCTTCAAAATTAAAATCCCAATTCCTTTACACCTGTATATCCTACTAGCCATAATATCTAGTTACACTATTCAATCCATTTTGCAAATTCAATTACAAAATTTTGATACTTATTTCTTATATCATCTTTATCACTATTGAAGTTGCATATCTATTATCATTCAATTTTGCATTTCAAATTTCATTTGAATTCAATTCACCATTTCCATTCAATTTAACTTCTGAATATTGAATTTATCAACTATCTTTTATTCACAACTGTACTATTATAAATTAGTTCCAGTTACTAATTCGTTACAAATTCCAATTTCCAATATTCAGCTTGAATTACATTTGCTAACAAATTCAAAACAAAGTTTAACATTCATCTTTAATTTCATTTACTTGCAATTGTAAATTTCATTCATTCGGAATTTATTTCTACTTACTTGAATTTATCTTTAAATTCGAACCATCTCTTTTATTTAGTCACAATTCAAGTTTCAATTTAACTAATTCAACTTCCATTTCATGAATTAATTAATTATCAAAGTAGTTTATTCGGATTCAATCCTTATTCATTTTTCTCAGGTTTGGATTTTATTCCACTTGATTCAAGTCTCATTTCATTTTTTCAATTTCAATTCATTGCTTACAACTTCAAAATGAATCTCAACTTCCAATTTCAGTTTCATTTAATTGATTCACTTGTACTTATTTTTTATTTAACTCCATCTTTTAAGTTAGATTTATTCTATCAAAATTCAATTTGTATAGGTTATCAACTTACAATATTTCACAAATATTTTTATATATAGTATTCCAGAGTCTTTTTCAACCTTTCAAAAATCATTTTTTGAAAACAATTCAAATTATCCTTTTAATTTCCAAAACATAACCCAAATTTCTAAACAACTTCCATTTAAAACAATTTGGCAGCAATTCCTCTTTTGGAAACCCGAAAATGAACATCGATGATGCTGCAGTCATTACCGAAGTTATTTTCCAGCGACCGAAAAGAGTTTAGAGCTTTTCATTCCGTCAAAACATTTTTCAAAACCCTTGAAATCCATTTTCAAATCAAACAGATTTAAACTTTCCAAATCTCCAAAATTTTCAGAATTCTTTTCAAAACATTTCCAAAACTTCTCTGGAATTCCGTTTCAAATTATAAATCACATTTACAATTCACATTCTTAAATTTCATTTGTACGTGGATTTATTTCTTAACTTTGGAGTTATGATTTCAATTTCTTATTCAATTCCAGTGATGATAATTCACTATTATTACTTCCTAACATCCAAACATCCATATACTATGATAATTCATAGAAAACCATTTCTTTTCTATACAAAAATAGTTTTGGGTAAAATTATTTCATTCACCCTATTTAAAACAATACTGTGTCGGTTTATCTTGTTTAGAGTTTAGAAACCCCTATCGATTACAGTTAGCTAGACTGCACCGACCAGAATCCATAAACAATCAACCGATAAGTCAACACAATACAAAACAATTTTATATTCAATAACAAATACGCGCTCATATATATTATTACACTCAACTCATTCTAGAGTACTGCTGACTCTATCTCTAATGAGTAATACCCAATAGAGCAGGGTTGTCGCTTAACCATATGCTCTGATACCACGCTGTCACGTACCGAAATTTTCGACTTTCGAAAATTCGACATCGATACTCCCTTTATCGACTACCGAGAAATCGAGTGCCGGAAACTCCAATAGTGAGGGTTTTAAGAAAAAGAAATAGAAGAAAAGATAGAAGAAAAAAAAGAAGAAGAGGAAAGAAAGAAGAACAACAGAAGAGGACATAGAAACAGAAAACAATATTAGAACCTTACACATCGCAGCGGAACAATATATAATAAATAAACACTAGTCTTTTAAAACAAAGAGCTATATCAGTTTATACATACATCAATCATCAGAGTCAATATACAACAATGGACAGTTATATAACTTGTCCTCATACAGAATACACAGCGGAATAAATAAACAAATACGAATGATACGTTACGCCATCCAGCTTGCTTCCAAAGCTCCAGAATATCCTGATAACATAACTCTAGGGCTGCCCGTGTGGAAATTTTGTGGGCACCTAGAGTTTAGAAGGGAACAATAAACTCCGAGTCAGTCATGGTGACTGGTGTGAGATCGTAAAACAGTTATTTTTCACAAGGAAAATAAAACAAATTCGCAATGCTTTTGGAAAATGAAACTACCATAAGACCTCCCGCCACACACACAATGCAAACGCAGAATTGGAGGAGATTTCTTCTTATGATAGTCAAAGATGCTTACTACGCAAAATCAAATCCTTTTTGATATTATTATTAGTGCATAGTGTAGAAAACATTTCGAAAGTATAATATTAATCTTAGCCAACATACGACCAGTATCGTATGTCTACTATAGCTACCATCTAAACAGTGGTGACCACCGTACGTAAATGGCAGGTTCTACAACTAATACCGTACAAGTCACGTATTTGAGTTTGGATTTCCAACAAATGGTCAGGCTAAGGAACTTCCTCTTCCACGATGGGTACGTCCCTGGAATAGACGACCCGAGAACCTAACCGGATCTCTGCCAACACAAGGCCGGGTTACCTCTGCAAAAATAGGTAACTACTGACACGCGTATGCCATCCCCCGATCGTAACCAATCTTCCCGAGGATCCCCGATTTCCAACAACCACAAAGTAATAAATTTGCAGCAACCACATAGGTTAAGTATCTGGGCTCCATACCATGATACCACCTCTATCCAGAAGGAATGACATACACTAAGGGGCGCTACTCCCTAGAACCTTGCCGCATCCTTCCTGTTTCGACCATTTCCGGGGTGTGAGGCTCGATGAAGTCTCGTCCACAAAGCTACGCTTTCTACAAAGCCCTGCTTCGGGTCAAACAAAAATGATCAACCTATGATCACAAAGATATAAGATCAAACAAATGATCATATCACAAATGATCAAACACTGATCATTTCACAGCAACACTCAGTATGCCACGTTACCAAATTGGGAGTATATCGCTGATAAATTTCAACTACATAACCTCTGAGCTCGTACGTCTCAGAGAAGGGTGTTAAGCTAAGAGAATAAATTCTCCGCCACCAACAGAAATGTATTTGAAAGAAATCAGCTTTATATCTCAAATTGTAACGTCAGACACACAATCCATACAAGTCTGTTCCGGGATCGAACAGAACCGAAGGCACTTCTCACGAAGCCCTTGCACATCCGGATAAATTTCTAATCACATCCGGACTTCCCGTCACTAAGGGTGATAAAACCTCTAAATCGGAGATCAGCCGATGTAGAGTAACTCGACGGTAATCCTTCCGTTTTCAAAAATATCCGGTCTTCAACACCGGTCTTCAAATGCAATTCATAACGACGTATCACATATTCAGAATGGGTTATACGACCCCATGGTCCTTTCCCGGCTAACCCGAATAGTGAGCGCTTATTCAAAAAATAGTGTGGCATTCAAATTCATCCAATTCACAACAAATACCTATTCAAGGTAATTATTGATAGTCGGTTATTTAACTATCAATAAAGATGCGCAACATCATCAGATTCCAAATAATTTTCCAAATTATTTCATCTTCCAAAATATCTTTACTAGATATAAAATTTCCACACTTAACCGTTTGAAAACAAATTTCAAAAGTTCACTTTTCAATTTATCTTTACTGAGATAAAGTTTCAACCCTTCGTTTCATATTTGAAAAGCAATTCCATACTTATTTAATAATAAGTAATTCACAAATCTATTCATTTTCAAAATCTGAAATATTTGATATACTTAAAATCAAAATTAAGTATAATTTCATTCTTTAAGGAAAACATTTACTATAACAACATTTATTTGAGTCAAAACGAATGTTACGTAAAACATCGTTACGACGACTCAAAATCACTAGTATAGGGATTCGAAATTTAGATAGATATATAAATCCCAATACTAGATAAAAACATTTCCTTTCGGAAATCATTTACTATAACAACCGTGTTATAGTCCACCATTTCCTTATTTTTCGAAAACGTCTATTTCAACAACAAGTGTTGAAATCTATGATTTCGATACTTAACACGTTTTAAAACATCTTTTAAAACAATTAACTTCATTTTTAATATCACTTCTTCAAAAATAAATCCATTTTATTTAATAATATATTCACTGTCCAAAATCGTGAATATAATTCACTAACCCCATTTCAATATTTTCTACACATTTTTATCTCAATAAAAATTCGCTATCCAAAATCGCGAATATATCTTCTTTAAAAATCTTCTATATTTAATTTCTCAAATTCAACTGATTTTGAATTTATAAACACGTTTATAAATTCTATTTCTATTTTAATAACAACTTCGACTTATAAATCTTCTTTATTAACAATTCGATCAATATTCCACTTAAAGGCAAAAATCCAATTTATAAGTTAATTTCTTATAAATCTCATATTCGATAGTTTCATCCATTTTATAACTTCACAATTTATAAATCTATAAATTTCATTTACTTATGAATTCCATAAATATTTCATTTTTAACACTTATAAAAACTCGTTTTATAATTCCAATTTTTGATTTATAAATATCAATTTGTATAAATCTTTTTGTACAAATCGTTTATAGTTATTCAAAAATCCCAACTTAAACCATTTTATAAATAAATCGATTTTTATTTGAAAAATGACACTTTGGTTATATTCCACTAAAAATTATAACTTTTATAACTTTAAAATTTTAACGTTTATAAATCAATTCAAAAATTCCATAAAACGTATATTTTCGAAAATCACTTTAAAAATCCTTTTAAAGTAAAGTCGTTGTTTTTAAACTTCAAAACTTGAATCCAATGATGCAACGCATCAATTAGTCCATCACAACAAAAAACATCATATATCAATATGATAACAGAATATACATCAATATCTGTAAATAAATAACTACTGGTGAGGAATCCAGTTGGATCCCTCCAACCTGTTTCCCTGCATCCACAGACGTTAGCACAATACCAATTCCACTTCGAGGTGGAATATCGCGGTATATAGGTTTTATAAAAATCCGCTTACTAACGGCGCAATAGGGTCTCATCCGCTATACGAGGCGCGAAATCAATCAATCCAATATATACATATGCCAATATGTATATATTGCTATATATATATAGATATATCCTACTATATCTAATATCACATCCAAATAGCAATCATCAATCAATAACTGTAAAATAAATTTTCCATTCGAGTGAGAAAAATCTCACCTTTGCCCTTTTTATTTTGCAATCCATTTTCCAATCCAGATTGTTTCTTCGATTATTTTAACCTTGTATAACAATTACATAATTTTATTAATATTTGAACTAATCAAATAAATAATTTTTTTCCGCTTAGTAATTTTAAATTATCCGATGATTTCTTTTAAATAAATTTATTTGACTAACTTTTCAATTTCTACTATCTTTCCTGTTTCTTTAAACTAAAGTCTCATTTACATATATCTTTCAAACATTTTACTTACAATCAATTTCTTCAAGATTTTAAATCCCTTTTTCAAAATTCCTCAAATCATTAAATAAGCTAATTTTAACAAGTTAATTTCCCTAAATTAGTTTTAAACTTGAAATAGATATTTTTTTTTATTTTTTCTCTATTTTAAGGTAATTATTTACATATATCTTTTATACATATATAAACATTTCTAAATTCAATTTCATAAAAAAAAACAATATACCTCTCTGCCTTGCCCTACCTGCGAATCCCAGGCTACTAGACGACGAACTCGAGTCGGCTCGAAACCCTAGCTAACTGTCGCTCCGCCACTGCTTGCAAAACTCGCCATCCCAAAACAACACGAACCACCAGGCCTCGCGCCCACGATCTCCCCAAATCGCGACTACAGGCGTGGCCTTAACTAGATGCTCGACGAACTGCCCAGCGCGACTCGAAATCGCGTCACTGCCTCGCGTTGCCACTGCCTCGACCACGAGCTCGAGCGCCGCCAGTCGTGAGTTCCAAATCGCGATATCGCCATCCCGTCCACCTCGAGCATGCGTGTCGCCTTGCTCTGCCACATAGCCACGAACCCTAGGTCTAGCCATCGCGATTTGATTCGAAGGAGATGGGGATTTCGATTTCGAAGTGGTCGCCATGGTTACAGATTTTTGAACGAAGACGAAAATGTTTTCGTTTGATTTTTTTTTCTCTTTTAGCCGTGATTCGAATTATAAAGGAGGCGGCCATTCTATTTGAACTGAGAAAAAGGCTTCGGCCATTGATTTATTTTCGTTATGCTTTGATTTTACTGAGAGGAGGGAACAAGATGCTCGAGTGTATTTGAGAACAGCAGAAAAAGTTGCGTGATATCAGATGAGGATGAGTACGAAGGAGGCAAATAGACGGCAGGTTGTACGAGTTGTTGGAGGAAGTGAAATAATATATTCTTAAATTTTTCGATATAGATTCCAACGCGTTTATATGTCATTTGCTCACATATCAATTCCAAAAAATACGAAAATTGAAATCCGACAATAATTCAATATTACGGACCCAATGGAACTGGTTTCGTCGAATTCCGAGACTATGACTCGGACGACTATTTTTAAATATTGATACGAACGATATAATTTCAAAACTGATCAAATCAATTCGAAATTAGATTCTGAAGCTTCTGTTATCTTCAGTAATATCAATACGAATTTTAAAAGCTTTTCGAAATATTTTTCTTCAACTTTAAATTGAAGATATAAATTTTTATTCAATTCAATAGATTAAATTTTAAAGTTTAATCGCAAAATTCAGAGTTATATCGGGGATTCAAATTAAATCATCGTTCAAATATTTAAAATTAATTAAATATTCTCAATTTAATTTGTTCAAAATTCTGGGTCGTTACAGTCAATGATACGAATTTCTTCTTCTTGATCTGAAGATTCTTCTTGAGTGTTTGTTGCATGTAAATAACTTGAGTACAAGCTAAAGCAGCTGATATATACTCTGCTTCACAGGTTGATAGCGAGACACAGTTTTGTTTCTTACTAAACCAAGATACAAGTGATTTTCCAATGAAATGGCACGTACCACTTGTACTTTTTCTATCTGTTCGAGATCCACCAAAATCAGCATCACTGAATGATACTAACTCAAATGGACACTCTTTTGGATAGAAAAGACTAAAATCTTTAGTATTGTTAAGATATCGTATAATTCGCTTTACTGCTCTTAAATGTGATTCTTTAGGATTAGATTGAAATCGTGCACATAGACATACACTCATCATTATGTCTGGTCTACTAGCGGTTAAGTAGAGTAAGGAGCCTATCATACTTCTAAACAATTTTTGATCGATACTTTTACCATTTTCATCTCTATCAAGATGAGTTGTGGTACTCATAGGAGTAGGCTTTCCAGAAGTGTTTTCTAGTCCAAAACGTTTAATCAGATTAGCACAATATTTTTCTTGATTTAAGAAAATTTCATTTGTTAATTGTTTAATTTGTAAACCAAGAAAATAAGATAATTCTCCCATGTGTGACATTTCAAACTCTTTGGTCATTATATTTGAAAATTCTTTACATAAGTTTTCATTAGTTGATCCAAATATGATGTCATCTATATATATTTGAATTATTAGAATGTCATTAGTAGTGTTTTTAATGAATAGAGTTTGATCTACTTTTCCGATTTGAAATCCCGAATCTAGCAGATAGCTTTTAAGTCTTTCATACCAAGCACGAGGTGCTTGTTTAAGACCATATAGAGCCTTTTTTAATTTATATACATGATCCGGATATTTTTCGTGTATGAATAAAGGAGGTTGTTCTACGTACACATTTTCTTTTATAAAACCATTTAGAAAAGCACTTTTAACATCCATTTGATAAAGTTTAAAATTATGAAAACACGCAAAGGCTAATAAAATACGTATTGCTTCAAGTCGTGCAACAGGTGCAAATGTTTCTTCAAAGTCAATACCTTCTTCTTGATTATATCCTTGTGCTACTAGTCTAGCTTTATTCCTAGTTATATTTCCTTGTTCATCTACTTTATTTTTGTAAACCCATTTTGTTCCTATAACAGATTGATTATTAGGACGAGGAACTAAATCCCAAACATCGTTACTTTCGAATTGATTTAATTCTTCTTGCATAGCAATAATCCAGTAGTCATCTGTTGATGCTTCTTTAGAATTTTTAGGTTCTATTGTAGAAATAAAAGCAACATGTCCCATTTGGTTTAGTTGACTCCTAGTTTTAACTTGAGAATTTATTTCACCGATTATATTTTGTATAGGATGATCTCGTAAGATTTTAGGTGGAGATCTAAGTTCGGTATTATTTATATTTTCAATATTTGTATTATCTGTATTTATTATAAATTCATCATCATCTTTTGTGCTTAATTTTTTATTAAAATTTTCATCAAACGATACATGTAAAGTTTCTTCAATTGTATTAGTTCGTTTATTAAAAACTCGATATGCCTTACTTCGTTCTGAGTATCCTACAAAAGTTCCTTCATCAGCTTTTGGATCGAATTTTCCTAGTTGGTCTTTTGTATTTAGAATAAAACATTTTGATCCAAATATTTTAAAATATGAAATATTTGGCTTTCTATTGTTAAAAAGTTCATATAAAGTATTCTTAGTTAATGGTCTAATAGAAATACGATTTAACACATAACATGCAGTAGCTACGGCTTCTGCCCAAAAATGTTTTGGTAAATAACTTCGATTTAATAATGTTCTTGCACATTCTTGTAATGTTCTATTCTTTCTTTCCACTACTCCATTTTGTTGAGGAGTTCTAGGAAATGAGAAGTTATGATTTATTCCTTTCTTTTTACAAAAAGATTCAAAAACTTCATTTTTGAATTCGCCACCATGATCACTTCGAATATTTTTAATTTTTAAATTTTTAGTGTTTTGAATTCTTTTGGCAAATGTTTTAAAGTTCTCAAATGTATCACTTTTATTTTTCATAAAAATGGTCCAGGTGTATCTTGAAAAATCATCAACTATTACAAATACATATCGATTATGATTAATAGATTGAACTTGTGTTGGTCCGAAAAGATCCATATGAAGTAATTCTAATGGTTGTAAAGTTGAAATATTTTTCTTAGATTTGAAAGATGATTTTGTTAATTTTCCTATTTGACAATCATCACAAAGATTTTTTATCTTAAAGTTTATCTTAGGTAATCCTCTTACTAATTCATTTTTAGAAAGTTTTCTAATAGTTTTGAAATTAATATGACAAAATCTTTTGTGCCATAACCAAGGATCATTATCTTTTGCAAGTAAACACATATTCATATTATGATTTATTTTCATATTTAAAACATAAATATTCCTATCTCTATTTCCTTCAAAAACAAGATTTTGGTTTTGATCAGAAATACTACATTTGTTTTCCGAAAACGTTATTCTAAAACCTTTGTCACAAAGTTGACTTATGCTTAGTAGATTATGTTTTAGATTTTTAACTAATGAAACATTTGTAATAAAAGGTAAATTTGATGTACCGTAATTGCTCACATCTCCTTTGCCAATGATATAGCCTTTTGAGTTGTCTCCGAAGGTAACCGAGCCACCATCAAAGTATGTGATGTTTGTAAGCATATCTCTGTCACCGGTCATGTGTTTTGAGCAACCACTATCTAATATCCATTTTTTCTTTTTGTGTGGGACCTGAAAATAAATATAAAATTATTGGTACCCACTTTTCAATAGGGTCCTAATAAGTTAGAACTTAGGAAACCAAACCCAATTTGGTTCAGTATCCTTTTTATAAATATAATTTTTATTATTATGAACACTATCCATAAATGTTTTAATATATTTATTTCTAATTAAAATATTATTAGTCTTTGGAACCCAGATTTTAACAAACTTAGTTTCTTTTCTTGTTCTAATAGGTTCTCTTAATAACACTTGTTGTTTAGAGTCAATATTCTTTTTAAAATTTGTCTTTTTAGAAATTTTTGGCTCCTTTTTATATCCTAATCCTTGTTTATTTGAGGAAGATTGAGAATTTTCTAAAATCTTAGATAAATTTTCTCTTCCTTTGTTAAAGTTAGAGACATTTTTAGTTATGTTATCTAATCTAGCTTGAAGACTATTATTATCTAACTTAACTTGTTTAATCTGAGTTTTTAATTCATGATTTTCAGAAACAATTATATCATTTTTTGTCTTTTGAGTTTCAATTTCTTGACTTAAAAGTGATAGTTGAGTTTCCGAATTTGAATGAGATTCTTGAACTTTTTCAAGTTCTTCTTCTAAAATCTTCTTTTCATCTTTTAACATATCCCTTTCAAACTCAGCCTTGTTCTGATTTTCACGTGTCTCTTTAAGTTTCTTTTTAAGAATTTTTATTGTACTCAAAAGTTAAGTGTTTACATCAATTAAATCGTCGAAAGTTAAAGTACTAACCTCAGATTCCTGAGCCATAAAGCATACATTTGCTTGTTCATTGTCGCTATCATTTCACTATCAGATGAAGATGAATCTGAATCGTCCCATGTTACAGAGAATGCCTTCTTTTTGAATTTTTCTTTCTTGTTTTTATTCTGATTCTCCTTCTTTTGCTCTGGACAATCTTTCTGCATGTGACCTTTCTTGTGACAGTTGAAGCATTCTATATTTGAGGATGAAGGTTTGTTCAAGGAATTCTTTTTGAATCCGTTTTTATTTTCTTTTCTCAATCTTAAAAATTTCTTGAAATTTTTGGCTATAAATGCTAAATCCTCATCTTCAGATTCTGATTCTTCCTTTTCCGCATGAAAAGCTACATTTTTTCTTTCTTGTGCTTGATCTTTCTTAGCTTGCATATTAACTTCATATGACATAAGATTTCCAATTAATTCTTCCGGTTTCATTATAGATAGATCATTTGCTTCTTCGATTGCTAAGACTTTTCTCTCCCATTCATCAGTGAGTGAATTTAGAACTTTAGATACAATATCAAAATCCGTGTATTTTTCTCCTAGTCCTATTAAGGCATGATGAATATCTTGAAACCTTGAGTACATGTCATTGATGGATTCATTTTGTCGCATTCTAAAGTTTTGGAACTGGTTCTTTAGCATGGAGATCTTAGTTTGCTTCACCTTGTTTGTGCCTTCATGTATGGTTTTAATTGTACTCCATATTTGATGTGCAGTAGTACAGATGCTTACACGGTTGAACTCATTTCTATCCAAAGCACAAAATAGCATATTCATAGCTTTGGCATTTGCACTAACTTCATTCTTCTGAGCTTGCGTCCATGTAGAATAATCCGTTGTGGGTACAATGAGTTCTGCTTGAGTTGCGTTCCAGGCTTCAAAACTTGTTGCTTGCATATAAATCCTCATCCTTGTAGCCCAATAATTATAGTTTAGTCCATTGAATAGAGGTGGTCTTTGAGTAGATTGTCCTTCCGCAAATGTAGAGTTATAGGTAGATGTTGTGCTTGTGTTGTTTTCCATATTATCAATATGTCAAATAACGGTGTTATGGTTATAGGACAACCTGGCTCTGATACCAATTGAAAAAGTCTATGCGGTAGGATCGTATAATATGGAATAGTGAAATAGTCTAGGTAGATGGTAGTAAGCAATAAGTAAAGTAGACACCAAGAGTTTATACTGGTTCCGACCTCTTGTCCTACGTCCAGTCCCTAAGCTCCTCTTAGGAATTCAACTAACCAACAACCCTCACTTAACCCGGAGGAATAGGTTTACAACTTACCCGAACAACCGAACGGGATTTCTTGCCTCAACTGCCGAAGAGGACTACAACTTGGATACAAAAAGTATTTCTGACTTGTTGTGTTCTTGATAACACTAATGAGTCAATTTAGTACAACTTTCCTATAATCTTATCCTCGAGAGTATACAAAAGTGTTTATGAAGATTTAGGAAATATGAATTGCTATGAATCAAGAGATGTTATAGTTAAAACAGAGATTCAAGCAATTGGTTTGCCTTTGAAAACTTAAAAGAATATGAAAGTATGTTCAAGTAAATAGAGAGATTAAAGCAAGTAGAATTGGTAATTTGCAATTGTTAAAACCATGTATTTATACTTGTAGAAGAGTTGCATTTGTTTGCTAGAGATGCAAGGAAGAGATGCTTCTGTTTCCATTGAAGAATGGTTGCAACTCTTGGGAGGAAGAAGGTGTCTATTCATAGAAAATTCACAGTTACAGATTCAGTCGACTGAACAGTAAATTCAGTCGACTGAAATTATAAAGGGAAATTTTCAGGTCTATGTTCAGTCGACTGTACAGTGAGTTCAGTCGACTGAAACTGTGTATGTTTTATTTCTGTGCCAGTTTCAGTCGACTGGCCATGAATGTTCAGTCGACTAAACTGTGAAAATTTGCATACTAAAAGTTTTTATAAAAATCAAGTTTAAAGGAAGTGTTTTAGTGTTAGTGCAAATCTCTTGAGGATATATTTTAACAAAATAATCTAGACTTAGACCCATAAAAATCATACTTATGTTTTACACTTTGGTCTTCATCGATCTTCCTCTGATTTCAAATATATTTCTTCCTTTTTGTTGAATCTCATTGTCATTGATCCAAATCTTCGTGTATCAACATATAGGATGTCAGTAGTCTGGTATGTACATAGTTATTAAAATATGCTTTGTTAATCTTTATATACTTACAGCTTGTCATACGCATGCCTTGTTTAAAGTATTTTCAAGTATAGATTTTTGTATACAAGTTCTGGTTTCACTTTATGTTAAAAAGCAGTACGTTTATTAGTTGTATATATAGAAATGGTATTTGTCAGTTCGTATAGTTATAAATTTTAAGTTATTTCGGAATACGTGTATATAAAGGGTTTATAAGTTAGCTTGGTTGCCATTGTTTCATACTTCTAAATTTTGCATTCGGTTCTAAAGGTATATACATATAGATATAATATATGATATTTATATATATATTTCTTTATATATATAGTCTGGGAAGTTTCATTTTAAAGTTATATATATTTTGTCAGTTCTCATAGATATGTTTTAAACTGATTTCAAAATACAAATTGCACATGAGTTATATATATTAGTGTATTAGTATATATATATACTTAAGTTAGAAAATCTATTACGGGTTTATAGCTCCATACTTTTCTCTTATTTCACAGTGGGGTATATATACAGTTATGTTTAGTTATTTAAAAGCCTACTCATGTATTAGGTTGCATGTATGATGATTGTTATATGCATTGATTTCAAATAAAAATGTATATATATACTTTAAGCTCTGTTATATGTATATTAAGATATATAAAGTATTGTATGTATGCACTTGTTATAAAAGTTATATATAAATGTATGTTGCTTATATACGTGTTTGGTTTGAGATATGCGTGGCTGCTCTGTTATATATTAAGGCGTTCTTGTTTGCATATGTTACCATTTGTGTATATAAAGTATAGGTATTAGTTTATAGATGTTACTGTATGTAGATGAGGGTATATATGTTAGCTTATATATGTTATCGTATATTTATATTTTTCAATTAACAGTTATACAGTATATATATATTTATTAGTTTACATACATATTTTTCACGTTTGTAGTTTTCAGGTGGGTTCATCAAAATACTCTGTTTTCAGGTTACAGTTTTATTTATATATATATATATATATTATCTTTAAGTATAAGCTAGATTTTTGATGTATGTATTTAATGTAAAACAACGATTTCTAATTATATATATATAATTTCTATTCTATCAAAGATGATTCCGAGTATCTCCATCGATCCAGTTCTGATTGGATTTTTGTTTATCCTTATTTTCAGCTTTAATCGTTGAATTCGTGCCGATTTTGCTTTGCTTCGTCATTCAAATTTCAGTGTCCGTATCAGGATGCGTATCCGCGTCATCTTCTGTATTCTCTAGCCTCGAAAGGTGAGTAATCACTCACGATTTAACATTCTTATATTTATAAAATTTGATTTCAATTGAAACGACAATTGAAATATGCTGCTGTAGTTATTTAAATTGTTATAAATGCTATTATCTGTAACTATTCACCTGTGGGATATGACACCATATCCTATTGTTTATATTCTATTGTTATTGATGATATATACATGTTGTTGTATTTTATATTATCTGTTATCACTCTGCAAGTTCCCTGTTAGTATAGAATTCACTATGGGTTGAAATGATACATACCCGAACGGACTTTAGAATAGGAGAAAATCGTTATGGGTTGAAATGATAAACCCAAGCGATTTTCATTTGAATTGAAATTGGGATTACGGGTTGAAATGATATCTACCCGTATATATTTAAATTACGGATTGAAATGATAAATATCAGTAACACTTAACCATATGATAGATATATATACAGACACTGTTGGTCCATATATATATAAATATTTTGAAAATAAATTCTATGGATTTGGTAAGAAATATATGGTTTTAATAAATGTTGATTCTTAAAATATTATATATAAATGGTAATGATATATATATATATATATATATATTTAATAATAATATTAAATTTAATTAAGACTAATCAAATACATATAATATGTTTAAGTTATTAAATTTATATTTCAAACTAGATTTTGGTAATAATTTGAACAAGTTAAGGTTGGGAAGATAATGTGAATTTAGTTGAAATTGTATTCAATAAAGAATTTTATTTAGTTAAACCGATTTGAAACTCATTAAAATTGAGATTTTAGATATGATTTATAACTTGGGTTTGATTTAAGTAAATTAATGAATATTTCTTGTTTAAATAAATTTAAGGAAATATTTAGTGAAAAAAAATATAATTTAAGGCTAGTTAAATGATATTGAATCTATTAAGTGAATATTCCCTGATTAAATAAAAATGAAGTTAAATCAAGAGCTATATGAAAATGTTAAATTTAACTTTGAAAATGTTGAATATTAAAGCTTTGAAATATATTGAAAATTTATATGGTCTATTTAGAACTGAATTGAATTGAAGAATTGAGCTTTGAATAAATTTGAATTTGGAACTTGAGCTGATTTGAATCGATTTGTGAGACTTGAGGAAATTAAATACTTTACCTTATAAATTATTTAACCCATATATATTATTTAGGAAAATAGATATATTTGAAATGAAATGATATTTGGGTTTGAAGAATAAATTAATTTGAAATGACCACGGTGTTATAGTGTATATTTCTACCTTGTAGATAGTTCCACAGATCCTTAGAGGATGGTTTTCCCAAACATCCTTTAAGTTACTTGTATTTCAGTTGATATTTCACTTGAGTTGGATTTATTGATATAAGAATGTTAATTCTGAATCGAGTGTTTTGTGTTTTGCTTTACGCTCGGGTCAGACCGAGTGATACAGCATCTGAGACTCACCTTTGGAGTTTGGAGCTTCGTTTGGAGATCCAACTATCGACTCAGCTTCCAGCTTTTCCAGTTGATCTGTTCAGAGAGGTCATCTGTTGTACTGGAGACTTCACTGCATTTGAGATATTCTGTTGCATTTTATTTCTAACTCTGGTGTTTATATAGTAGCTTCATGAACTACTATTTTATCTATTCCGCTGCGTATTATTGTATTACTCTGTGTCTGTGATTCTGTGATTGATTAATTTACTGTATATTCTGAGTTTTGCCAAATTTAAATTAACAATCTATTGTTTTGAATTATTCAAGTCTGACATGTGTGGATTTATTGTCGAATTGAATGGTCCAAAATAACGGGTCGTTACAGTTGGTATCAGAGCGAGGGCTCTAGGCAAACTTAGCATATATAGTAAATTTATTTACAGAATCACTTTCGTTCGAGTTTGAATCTCTTCCTTTTGACTCGATTTCCTTTGAACTTTGGAACGTTCTTGAGGTTCCAAAATTCATTCTTGTCTCTCCCTATTTGAATTCTTTTGATTCTGGAGTATCCCACAACTCCACTTCGAATGATCTCTATAAGAATAGGCGATCCCGCCAATCTTTGAATGTTTTGTAAAGGGGTGAAACTCCTTTACAATTGGCATTGATTCACCGAAGATTTATATATCACTCGGTTTAGATGCTGCTATCTCTTGATATGCCGAATTCTATCTCTGGCGATCGAATGTCGATTTGCCTTAGATTTCCGCATCGATTATATTTTTGAAGTCACGGTTGACCCGGTTAAGGTCGCCAGCGATTTATATAAGTGTATCCATCTACTGTTTTGTAATTAATTATCTCATTTTCGTTCGAACTTATCTTCGAATCAGAATCCTATTTGATTAGAGTCCCTCTAATTTGAATTTCTATCTTTGTTTTGAAATCCATTCTTGAACCATCCTTTGAAAAATCGGGCTTGTTTGTATTTTAGAAATTGTTTTATATACCAAAATTATTATTTTGATAAGTATGATTATATTATATATACAAAAGTGAGATGTTTTGGATAAAGATTATAAACCCTTTTAAAATAAGAATTTGAGGTTTCGAAAGGATTTGTAATTTTGAAAAAACTATATAAGAAATTTGATTTATCTAAAAATGATTTATAACTGAAGGATTTTAAATTTGAAATTCGATAATTGAACTCCGGTATTTTGAAATTGGTTTTAAGATTTTGAAATATATAATAATAATATGATTTAAAAATATTTTCCGAATAAGAAATGTTTCGAATGATTTTAATGAGTTTCGAAGAAATTTCAAAAGAAGTTTGAGAAAATAGAAGTCTAGAACTCACTTATGTCGCTGGAAAATAATTTCGGTGATGAGTGCACGCATCATCGACATTGATTTTTGAGTTTCAGCATTGGGGATAGGCCACTTCAGTAGCTTTGCTATGCGAGTGATTTTGTGAAACCATTTTGATTTCAAATTACGAAGTAAGATTTGATATTCGAAAGATATATGTATATATATATTTGAAATGATTTGAAGTAAGCCGGTGTTCAGTCCTCGAGCTTCGAATTTGATATAACCCTATCTATTAAAATCGATTTACTGATTTCCAACTCTTGAATTTGAAAATGATTTCTTCAACTATTTTGAAGGTTCGAGCACTTCCAAATCAAGGTTAACTTTTCAAAGCTAAGAAATTTTGAAAAATATAAAGTATATAAGTTGGTATGTATGTTAAAGTATGTAGTAATATGATTTAAATAAGTTGAAACTGTTTTGTTAAGTAAATGAATAAGGCAATTTTAAATTTTTCTAATATGAAATTTAGATTTGAAATGTTTTGAAAATAATTTGGTCTTCAAAATATTTCGAATAAAATTTAGTTTAAATGTTTTAACTTAGTAACATCTTTATGAAACTATATATTTAACAAGTTGGAATAAATATATAGGTTGTACGTATGCTGTTTTATTCGCATAATTAATTTGATCCAGGTTTGAGTACACAAGTTCGAGGTGAATTACACCATTTCGTGTTAGGATTTTTCATTCGATTCTTGATGACGAATATTTGATGTGGATTTTGGGCACGATTCTAGAATTCTCTATCATAGTATATGGCTATGCAAGGAGACTGATGGCTTCTAGTCGAGAAACCATATCGAAGTCCGCATTAGGGAAGACGAATGGACAATACTAGTTCGAAAGCGAACTTGTGTGATCGAGCGAGCGATCAAATGTGATTCTGCGAAATGATGACGTATGTACATCTTATATTCTAATATCATTGATATATTTTGAAGTTGAAATTGAAAGCTGTCGAGTTAGAATATCTTTGCTTACTAAAAGAAAATTTCCAATTTAAATTACAAAGATATATAACCCATAAAGGCAAAGATATTCAATCCCATATGGCTCTTCATACAGCGAAATTTATTTTGTAAAATTTGATCCTTATATAAGATGGACCTTATGTAAGCATAAGATGATTTTGAAAACATTTGATTTTGGAAATGAATTGGTTGACTTAAATTATATTGATTTGGATATTTGGATTTATTTTCTAAATTTATTATGTTGGAAACTTTAAAACTAAAGATATTTAAATTGAGAAGAAATAATTTGGTGGGATTGTATATGATTTTGAAACTTAACTGATATTGAAACAAATTTGAAAATTGAGAACCTTATTTTACTAAATACTTGATTTGGGAGTTATCGAACTTATATAAAAATTTGGTCTGTATAAGTATGATGTTGATTCAAAAACTATGGATTTGAAAAGGTACTCAATTTGAAAAGTGAAATCTTATATAATTGAAGTCTATATAAGTGTGATTTGATATACTATTGATTTTGGAAAGTATTTGATTTGAAAATGAAATCTTATATATAATGGACTTTATATAAGTATGATATTTGAAATTAATTTGAAAGGTACTATATGATACATATTTTCGAAGTAAAGATATGGAAAGTGCCTTCTGCTTGATATCCGATTTGTGGCCACATCTTGGATTCATTCTATCGATATTATTCTCTCTGATTTTTGGTTTTTCGGATATGATACTCGAGTGTCCTTCGAATTCCATGGCGTTACCCATGGTCTTACGAACTCGACTGCATAGCGTAATTCGCAAGGCAGTGATTGCTTAAAAGGTACGGATGTTCCCTGGGGGATCCAGGCGTAACCATTGTGTATCTGCGATCTATGGTCGTGTTAGTGGCGTAATCCGCAAGGCAGTGATTGCTTAAATGGTATGGATGTTTCCTGGGGGATCCAGGCGTAACCATTGTTATGTATCCTGCGGTCCACAGTTTTGTTATCATGGCGAAATTCACAAGGCAGTGAATGCTTAAAAGGTACGGATGTTTCCTGGGGGACCCAGGCGTAACCATTGTGTATCTGCGATCCATGATTTGTTTGTTTTTTGTTTGGATTGTACTTTCCATATATGTTTTTAAAAGTTTTCCAGTATTTTCACTAGGTGTTGAAACAAGTCTACTAAGTACCTGGAGAATTCTAGTTTTGCGCCTGATCAACGCACTGCTAGAGTCTGCAGGAACGAGGATAAACTTGTTGAAACATCGAGTTATAAAAGTATTTTCGAAAAAAAAATTGTTTCGTTATAAAGGTATTTTATAATAAAAGTATTTCCAACAAAGAAAATTTTGTATCAATATTTGGAATTGAAATTCTTATGGTTTGAATCAATTATTCGTGCCCGATACTATTCTTTTGAATCTACCGTATCTGCTCAGCTTTATTTATTCACCTATATTCTGTTTTTCCTAATCCTCATTCTTTTCCTTGTTGACTATATCCTTTTTAAATGATTATTGATTTCTTAATAATGTTTGAAAAGTATCTTGAGATAAATTAATAAATTTATGAATTATGGATTGAATGTTTTCAAATAGCTTCTTTGTAAATATAAGGAATGATATAAATAATTGTTTTCAAATATTTTACATATATTTATAAAGGTGTTATTTAAACATATAGATGGTATTTATGAAGGAAGCAAGAAATTTTACAAATGGGTATTTTGAAAAGTATGAATATTTCAGGTAAAATTTATATAGTTTCAAATTAATTGTTTAATCTTAACTTTCAATCTATTTTTCTTTCTGGTTGTTTCTATTCTTCTACCTCCTTTCTTTTCGGGGACGAAAAGTTTTGAGTGGGGGAGAGTGTAACGACCCGTAAATTTTAATAATTTTTATAACGTAATTAATTGAATTTTGTGAAATTTTAAATAATAAAATTTTGAAATAAAACATAATATTTGGGATACGTATTTAAAAACATAGCAACTGGTAAATTTTCATCTTGTAATATTGAAGTTTATTTTCTTGTGAAATTTTATTTAAATCAGTTAATAACAGTTGAATTTAAAAGTATTCCGAAACCTAAAGAAGTCAACAAGAGAAAATTTATTTAGAACACTCTGAATCAGACTGCGAAATTCGTTTCGCAAAATTCAGATGTTTCTAGTTCCGTTTGGATTTTTCCATACGAAATAGCAGCATTTTCGGTACCGATTATCGACTTTTGATCGGACGATCGTACCATTAATATCTGTATACCGTTTTGATCGTCTTGTCGTGCTGATCTCTACGGTATATTCGTTTCTGTGTTCTGAAGTCCGGTACATAACGAAACCCGCGAAAACGATACCGTATCAGGTACCGCCTCCAATGTCTATTCAAATTTCTAATGGCTGAGATAAACGGCCATTGTCATTTATTATTTGCAGTATTCAAATTCAATGTTGTGACAGTTATTATTCACTTTATCACTTTATAGTCGTTCTCCTTTGGTTGTCTACCGTTGCTTTATTTATTCCTGAATTAAATTGGTAGCGTTCCATTCGTTTCAACTTTCAATATTGTTGTTCATTTTCAACTTTCAACATTTATTCCTGAATTCAAATCGGTTGTCCATTCGTTCCTAAATTATATGGTTCATCTTCAACTTAGTCTACATTTCCATTTTTCACGTGAAACACAAAATCCTCCCTCTCCTTTTCATTCTCGCATCACCTCCACCTTGGAGATCTCCGAACCCATTTCCTCCATAGCCGACCGAGCCCACCCACATGACAGCCTTTCCCCTGCCTTTCCTCCTCTCCAAATTTTTTACCAATGCTACTCCCCTACAAATCACGATCCAACAATCACATACCCATGCCGAACTCCACTCCTCTACCACTGCAGGCTGAATCACCACCCCATGAGTTTCCTATTCCGGTAATCCACTTTCTCTTCCCTGCTTCTATCGTTCGATTCATATTTTTGTTTTCTGGAAGTTTATGTATAAATTTTATGTACTATTCATTTAATCCTGTTGCAGTCAGTGTTTTGCAAAGTTCTAAATCTGAAACTATACAAATAGTGTTCTACTGGTGTTAATTTAAACATTGTTTGAATTTACTCTGCATATTGATATTTTGAATTTTATTTATATATGTTTTAAAATTTAACATAAGAAAATTAGTATATATATGTAAGGATACAAGCTACATATTATAGTATATAGGATGTCAGTAGTCTGGTATGTACATAGTTATTAAAATATGCTTTGTTAATCTTTATATACTTACAGCTTGTCATACGCATGCCCTATTTAAAGTATTTTCAAGTATAGATTTTTGTATACAAGTTCTGGTTTCACTTTATGTTAAAAAGCAGTACGTTTATTAGTTGTATATATAGAAATGGTATTTGTCAGTTCGTATAGTTATAAATTTTAAGTTGTTTCGGAATACGTGTATATAAAGGGTTTATAAGTTAGCTTGGTTGCCATTGTTTCATACTTTTAAATTTTGCATTCGGTTCTAAAGGTATATACATATAGATATAATATATGATATTTATATATATATTTCTTTATATATATAGTCTGGGAAGTTTCATTTTAAAGTTATATATATTTTGTCAGTTCTCATAGATATGTTTTAAACTGATTTCAAAATACAAATTGCACATGAGTTATATATATTAGTGTATTAGTATATATATACTTAAGTTAGAAAATCTGTTACGGGTTTATAGCTCCATACTTTTCTCTTATTTCACAGTGGGGTATATATAGAGTTATGTTTAGTTATTTAATAGCCTACTCATGTATAAGGTTGCATATATGATGATTGTTATACGCATAGATTTCAAATAAAAATGTATATATATACTTTAAGCTCTGTTATATGTATATTAAGTTATATAAAGTATTGTATGTATGCACTTGTTATAAAAGTTATATATAAATGTATGTTGCTTATATACGTGTTTGGTTTGAGATATGCGTGGCTGCTCTGTTATATATTAAGGTGTTCTTGTTTGCATATGTTACCATTTGTGTATATATAATATAGGTATTAGTTTATAGATGTTATTGTATGTAGATGAGGGTATATATGTTAGCTTATATATGTTATAGTATATTTATATTTTTTAATTAACAGTTATACAGTATATATATATTTATTAGTTTACATACATATTTTTCACGTTTGTAGTTTTCAGGTGGGTTCATCAAAATACTCTGTTTTCTGGTTACAGTTTTATTTTTATATATATATATATATTATCTTTAAGTATAAGCTAGATTTTTGATGTATGTATTTAATGTAAAACAATGATTTCTAATTTTATATATATAATTTCTATTCTATCAAAGATGATTCCGAGTATCTCCATCGATCCAGTTCTGATTGGATTTTTGTCTATCCTTATTTTCAGCTTTAATCGTTGAATTCGTGCCGATTTTGCTTTGCTTCGTCATTCAAATTTCAGTGTCCGTATCAGGATGCGTATCCGCTTCATCTTCTGTATTCTCTAGCCTCGAAAGGTGAGTAATCACTCACGATTTAACATTCTTATATTTATAAAATTTGATTTCAATTGAAACGACAATTGAAATATGCTGCTGTAGTTATTTAAATTGTTATAAATGCTATTATCTGTAACTGTTCACTTGTGGGATATGACACCATATCCTATTGTTTATATTCTATTGTTATTGATGATATATACATGTTGTTGTATTTTATATTATCTGTTATCACTCTGCAAGTTCCCTGTTAGTATAGAATTCACTATGGGTTGAAATGATACATACCCGAACGGACTTTAGAATAGGAGAAAATCGTTATGGGTTGAAATGATAAACCCAAGCGATTTTCATTTGAATTGAATTTGGGATTACAGGTTGAAATGATATCTACCCGTATATATTTAAATTACGGATTGAAATGATAAATATCCGTACCACTTAACCATATGATAGATATATATACAAACACCGTTGGTCCATATATATATAAATATTTTGAAAATAAATTCTATGGATTTGGTAAGAAATATATGGTTTTAATAAATGTTGATTTTTAAAATATTATATATAAATGGTAATGATATATATATATATATATATATATTTAATAATAATATTAAATTTAATTAAGACTGATCTAATACATATAATATGTTTAAGTTATTAAATTTATATTTCAAACTATATTTTGGTAATAATTTGAATAAGTTAAGGTTGGGAAGATAATGTGAATTTAGTTGAAATTGTATTCAATAAAGAATTTTATTTAGTTAAACCGATTTGAAACTCATTGAAATTAAGATTTTAGATATGATTTATAACTTGGGTTTGATTTAAGTAAATTAATGAATATTTCTTGTTTAAAAAAATTTAAGGAAATATTTAGTTAAAAAAATATAATTTAAGGCTATTTAAATGATATTGAATCTATTAAGTGAATATTCCCTGATTAAATAAAAATGAAGTTAAATCAAGAGCTATATGAAACTGTTAAATTTAACTTTGAAAATGTTGAATATTGAAGCTTTGAAATATATTGAAAATTTATATGGTCTATTTAGAACTGAATTGAATTGATGAATTGAGCTTTGAATAAATTTGAATTTGGAACTTGAGTTGATTTGAATCGATTTGTGAGACTTGAGGAAATTAAATACTTTACCTTATAAATTATTTAACCCATATATATTATTTAGGTAAATAGATATATTTGAAATGAAATGATATTTGGGTTTGAAGACTAAATTAATTTGAAATGACCATGGTGTTATAGTGTATATTTCTACCTTGTAGATAGTTCCACGGATCCTTAGAGGATGGTTATCCAAAACATCCTTTAAGTTACTTGTATTTCAGTTGATTTTTCACTTGAGTTGGATTTATTGATATAAGAATGTTAATCCTGACTCGAGTGTTTTGTGGTTTGCTTTACGCTCGGGTCAGACCGAGTGATACAGCATCTGAGACTCACCTTTGGAGTTTAGAGCTTCGTTTGGAGATCCAACTATCGACTCAGCTTCTAGCTTTTCCAGTTGATCTGTTCAGAGAGGTCGTCTGTTGTACTGGAGACTTCACTGCATTTGAGATATTCTGTTGTATTTTATTTCTAACTCTGGTGTTTATATAGTAGCTTCATGAACTACTATTTTATCTATTCCGCTGCGTATTATTGTATTACTCTGTGTCTGTGATTCTGTGATTGATTAATTTACTGTATATTCTGAGTTTCGCCAAATTTAAATTAACAATCTATTGTTTTGAATTATTCAAGTCCGACATGTGTGGATTTATTGTCGATTTGAATGGTCCAAAATAACGGGTCGTTACACAAATGGTCGAAAGAGATAGCTTTAAAAGGTTTCGAAACTGATGCTTTCGACTTTAATGGGTTTCTGGTCCTTTTGCTCTACTTGAAGGCATAATCCAAATGGTTTCGACCGAGACGTTTTTGAATAGTTTCGAAAGGTTTCCACGTGTTTTAAATTGAACCAAAGTGCTTTCAAAAGGATTAAGTTTGACTGTTTCGAAAGGTTTAATAAATGGTTTTGAAATGGGTGGTTCCCCAAGGTTTCGACAAGGTTGAAAAGGATGATTTTTCCTATGTTTTCGAAAGGCAATACTTAAAAGGTTTTAAAGGGGGTTGTCTATTATTTTGAAGCTTTCGGAGAAAAGAAAGGAAAGGATTTCCAATGTTTTCGAAAGGCGGTATTTAATGGTTTCTAAAGGGGTTTTCCAATGGTTTCGAAGGGGTTACCTTCAAGGGTTCCGAAAGGGTTGTTTAAATGGTTTTAAACAAAGGTTTTGAATGTAATAAATAGGCAATGTAGCCTGAGTATTTTCAAGTTAAAAAGGGTTTTAAATTGTTTTGGAAGGATAGTTAATCCTTATTAAATCTCATCAACATTATTTTGAGTAAAGTATATATAACATTGCCAAATGGCATAGAGTAAAGCTAAAGATATATTTTCCTTGTACATATATATGATTTGAAGGACTAAATAATTTTGAAAAGGTTTTCAAGGAAAATTTGAAGAGAAGTTAACCCTAAAAAAATAATTCGGACAGTTAGTTCATTTTGCAGGCAGTCAACCTAGATTTCGAACAGTTAGTCTAGTTTGCGGGAAGTCAGCCCAGCTGTATGGACAGATAGTCCATTTGTAGCATAACGGACCTACCATTATATGTGGGCAGATAGTTCACATATTACATGCTTTACGGACAGATAGTCCATTTATTAGCATAAAGGATAATGCTGTTTTGATATAATCAGTTTGATTAACCAGTTTGGTTGCAGGAAAGGACTTGCAAAATATATGTTTTAAAGAGGATATTAATGAGGGGAAACCCATTCTGCTAAGCGACGTGGTCTAACTTAATATCAGTAAACAGAGATGTAATAGAATTATTCACACCAGGCTTCTTGTCTGACTCAAAGTTTTTGTTTCCCTTTGAACTCTCGGGTACTCAAAATTGATTTGAGCAGGCTGAGGGTTGAGGTTTTCAGGTTTTAGTCTTTCGCCAAATAAGGTATCCAAAGACGAGCAGGTGGCTGACAGATAACTAATTAGGATTTGCAGTTT
Source organism: Allium fistulosum (assembly GCA_030737815.1). Classification (NCBI taxonomy): domain Eukaryota; kingdom Viridiplantae; phylum Streptophyta; class Magnoliopsida; order Asparagales; family Amaryllidaceae; genus Allium; species Allium fistulosum. The sequence goes on along the minus strand of CM060904.1, from coordinate 1,180,613,945 downwards.
CATTTGTTTTGATTCCACTGTGTATATAAGTCAGAGATGACTATATTACTTTGAACAACCAAGGGGGCATCGTCATATGTCGCTCTTAGCGTATTTTTGTAATGATATATTTAATCATTTCCTGGGAAACGTTAAGGTGTTATGTAACATGGATATGAATTATTGTTTTGAAATGTAATCAGTAAAGTGTTGTTTTTGAAATCTGTGATTTTGTTCATATTTATGTGCTTTTGATATTATGGATACCATTATCATTACCGTATTTTGTCACCAGAAGTTAATACTATGGATGACTGCAGCATCTGTAGTGCTTAGCTTTAGGCCTCCAGATACGGGATGTTACAATCTCGGTCGGTGTCATCCTGCTAGGTGGTCTATTGATAGGTTCTGCTCCTGGCACAAGATCTATTTGAAACTCAACAGCTCGTTTTGGTGGTAGTCCTGTAACCGGCTCAAAAACATCTACAAATTCTTTTGCTACTCGAACCTGACTTAACTCTACTTATACTTCCATAGCACTCAACAAAGCACAAATACTCTGGTCAGAATCCTCCACTGAGAATATAATTCAGCTATGACTATCTGCGTGTCTCAGCGATATTTCCCTATCTCGGCAATATATCCTAGCCTCATATCTACTCAACCAATCCATACCCAAGATGATCCCGAAGTCTACGAAATCAAAAACATACAAACCACATGCAAACTTATGACCTAATAAATTAAGCTCTAACTGGTCACATCTCAACCCTAGAGTTGCATACCCTCTTATCGGATATGCAACCCTTAAGGAAGTAACAAGGTATGTGGGTTCTAAACATAACATATCAACCAAGCACCGAGATATAAATGAAAGCGATGCACCAGTATCAAATAGTATCCTAACCGGTATACTCTGAACCAAAAGCGTACCTTCCATCACAGTCGTTCCTTTCTCAGCAGCAGTTGGCCTAGCAAATGATGGTCCAACGGCAAAGCCCTTTCCCCCGTCTGCCCTGACTTGTTCTGGACACTGTTCTTATAATGCCCTATCTAGTCACAGTTAAAGCACTTCACACCCTTCTTTTCTGCAGCCTTCTTCCCCTTGCCTGTCCGGCATTCATGAGTGTACTGACCCTTCTTATCACACTTAAAACAGACCAGATCAGCCTTTGCCTTCTTGGCATCTTCTCCCTTCTGGGTTCCCTTCTTCTTAAAGAATTTCCTCTTCTTATCCTGAGAACCCTGGGTTTCAACCGGCTTCTCCTTCCCATAAATAGCAACATTTCCTCATGTTGGATTTCCATCTCCACAACAAATTACAAGGATCACGGAGATATGGCAGGGTCGCCCTAGCAATCTCAGGTCTCAATCTCTGAATTAACTTCTCATTCCTCTTGATGACAGTGTCAATGGTAGCATACCCATATCTGGACAGCTCATCAAACTTAGTAGCATACTCAATTACCGACATCTCTCCCTACATCAAGTCTATGAACTTTCTCAACAATGCCGACTTAGCAACTTCAGACAAAAACCACTGCTAGATTCTCCTTCAAAACTCTACCCATATCAACTCTTCCTCAGGAACTCCAGTAGTAACAATATTCCACCAATGAAGCGCTGCTCCCTGCAACTGCCTAAAGGCTTGTCTCCTCTTCTACTCATCATTCAATCCTAAGTTAGCGAAGATTATTTCACAATGCAACAACCAATTCTCAACTTCTATGGCATCCTCTGTTCCCACAAATAGCTTCCCACCAATATTGGTGTAATCTCTACTCAGCTTAGCGTAGTTGTTTCCAATTAGAGCCACGGGATTAACTCCTCCAACATTTCCAACCACTCATGCAGCTGCTCTAGCCTACATCAGATTGACGAAGAACTGATACATCATCCCCATATCTACTAGTGGATTTCCAACACCTACATTGGCATCTGCATTTTGATTAGCATTTGCATGTCGACCCGGGATCTTCCTCGTAGCAGGTTGAACATTGCCATTTGTCGTGGTACTTCCTCCACCGAGATTTCCTCTTCCATTTCCTGTGTCCATATCTTCCTTTCTCGTAAATATGCATACAAGCCTTCGTAAGATCTAGAAGAACGGTCTAAGAGAGAGGGGAATATGTACTTATATATATATATCAAATATAACTACGTTATTATAGCGTTAACCCAAACCCTGATCTTATTTTTTGATTCATTGGATTATGTTTTGAAAATACATTTTAAATTTCTTAAGTTTTCATAAACCTATGCTTCGATACCAACCTGTGGCATCCCCCATTTGGAGGGCAAAAAAAACGGCTACGGATGCTGTAGTCATCCATAGTTATTAATCCTTGGCGACTATATATGGTAATTTTAGATACATTGATATAACATAAACACATGGATATGGAAAAAAATTAAAATCATTAAATAACTTTATCATTCCATTTCAAATCATTTCAAATTCATTACATAATCCCATATTCGAGAACCACGTTCAAAGAAAATATAATTATTACAACATACACCAAGAGTGACATATGAAGATGCCCCCTTGGATGATCAGAGTATATATATAGGAAATTAAACAACTTTGCCTTTATATCAAAGCACAACAGAATCACAAAAAAAAAGAACTCCTTATTAGCTAGCTTGCCTTCTACACATCTTCGGAAGCTTATTCGTCTAAGGAGAACCTGAAAATCCTCGACTCTCAAACTACTCAAAATCAATTGTGTGCCTGAGAGTTCAAGAGGAAAACATAAACTTTGAGTCAGACATAAAGCCTGGTATGAATAATAACCTACCATATCGAACCATTTAGATATCCAGTGAGACCACGCCACTTATTGAAACGGTTTTTCCCCTCGCTAGTATCTTATCCAAAAATTTATAATAACCACATACTATGCTCCTACATCCACAATGGTTAAAACATAGCAATTTAAAATATTATGGTGATATGCAAACAAGCAAATTATTATGGAGTTCCCATCGTCATTCATTTGACTATTTGTCTTAGTTATAGTTTCTAGTATCACTATTAAACAATTAATTTTCATGGGCTGATTAATAACCTGTTTAAAGCTAATGGACTATCTGTCTGGTCTCATAGTTTTCATGGGATCACTAAGAACCTATTGGCCCCTACCAATAACTTCATTATTTCATGGATTCTCTCTAAACCTATTGGTATCTCCAATAACTCCCATTATATCATAGTTTTTATGGGTTGACTATGAACCTATTGACTTTTGTTAATAACTTAATCTGAATATAGTTTTCATAGTTCACTACAAACTCTTTGGCCCCTGCCAATAACTTTCTTTAAACATAGTTTTCATGGGTTTAATATGAACCTGTCTAAACTAACAACTTCTTGATTAGTCTTTGGGCATCCTATATTCTAGTCTACCTGATCTCCTGGATGCAACTCTATTCATTCAGGAGTTTATTTAATTTATATTCACTACTAGGTCAACCTACCTGGTTATTCTGCCCTTACTCCCCAAAATACAATTATGGATCCATTACAAAGTGAATATATTTATAGAGGAAGCATATACAAAAACACTACCAACATTTATGGTTGAATGTCCTTGAAATTATTTCATCCTAAAAATTTGGTTAATCTCTTTAACCCATTATTTTTAACGAGGCAAGCTTCTTCAGAAACATCAAATTTAAAAGTCATTTTAAAGCTCTTATATAGTGCCATGGGTTTTTCTTTTAAAAATGACATTGGGTTCTTTGTTTTGAAAACTAAGGCTTTCAAAACCTTAGACCTTTACATTCCAAATCATTGGAAAACCTATTTCGAAAGCATTCAAATCTTCTTTTCAAAACACTAAGCATATGTTTTGAAACACTTTAAAACATCTCTTTCGAAAGTATTAAAGTAACTCATAGAAGCATTGCCTCAAAACCATTTGAAAGTACCCCTTTCGAAACCATTGGGTTTATCCTTAAAACTAACTTTTGGGTCAAAGTGAGTATAAACGAAAGTACCCCTTTCGAAACCATTAACCTTCAAATAAAAGAGTATGGGAAAACCGATGGCTTCGAAACCATCCTTTCGAAAGCATTAGTCTTTTAAGTAAACAATTGAAAGGATAGCTTCGAAACACCTTTTGAAGCCATTGCCTTCGAAACCTTTAGTATAAATAGCTACTGGAGCCCTTTCGAAAACATTGGGAAGTGGCTTATTACATTTATAAAACAAAAGCTACCTTTCGAACTCATTGATGACTTCAATCCATCCGAAAGGTATAAAGGCGGCCGCATGGTTTCGACTGGGTTCAAACTACCCTTTTGAAAGCATTAATTTAAAAACAAGGAAACTAATTCGAAAGCTACCCTTTAAACAAAAAGGTGAAAACCTTGTCGAAAGTTATATTAAACCATTTTGAAAGCATTCTTTTAAAAACAAGGCAAGTGTCATCTCTTTGGATAGTAAAACGAAGGCCTCCACCCCTTCGAAAGTTTGGTTTTGACTCCATACCTACCGCCATTCTCCAATCCACTACGTACCAACGCACCGATACCTTATGTATTGGTTTTGACTTGGTTGGGGCGGAAGTATAGGGTCGAAAGGTAGCTACTGGAAGTGGCAAAACAATAAACTTATGCTAAACTTTTTTCATTGCCTTTTTAAGTAATACTTTTACACTAATTTTCCTATTTGTAAAAATATGATTGGTTGCCATAAACTTTACAGAAATCTTTTCTAAAAGACTACCGAATTTATTCAAAAATTAATTAAAGATAATTAACAAAGAAGCCCTTCCCTTTAACCAATCAATTGAAACTTTTAAGTCCTCCATCTTAAATAAATTAATTTACCTAGTAATTACTTAGGAAAAATCCCCAAAAATCATCCATATTCACTTTTATTATGTTATCTAACATATATAATTTTTGGAGCCAAATTCCTTTAAATAATTATCGAAATTAATTTCTAAACCCAGTTATTCATATTTTCCTTTGAAAATTCATAATAAATTATCCATAGCTAGGATAATTAGAAAAAATTAAACCCATCTCCAAAATAATGTTTTACATAACATATTAAATCCTCATGGCATTTGAAACCCAATATAAATGATTTTAGACTTTAATTGAATAAAACATTTATCAAACAAACTTGTTTGAATATAATATATCATGTAATCCAAGCATCTCATCATCAAAAATCATCATAATGGATTTAAACTTAAACCCGAAATATAATGCTCTTTAAAAATGAAAAATGAGACGGTTTTGATCATTATTCACCTTAATTTGGATAAGGACTTAAGATTTGGTCTTGTTTTATTCTTCTTGCTTGATTCCTTAGCTTTTAATTGAATTTCCTATTCTTTTCCCCCTATGTAATGGCTGGCTTGCTCTCTGGTTTACATTTTAGAATTTTGAATTATGAACGTGTAGAGTGGAAATGGGAACTGGGTTTTAGGGGTTATGGGTGCGGCTATTACCCATAATGCCCTTGCCTTATTTCCTTATTAGCTAATTTATGAAAACATTTCCGTACCCATTCTTTTTATTTAATTAAGCACGACCCTTATTAAATTTTCAATTCTCAATCCCCTTATCACTCTAATATTTACATTATTATATTTAATTCATCTATTTAAATCTCCTGAAAAATGTTATTTAAATTAAGGGTATTACAAACCGGTTTCTTCAAAATTTGAGACTGTGCCCCGGAAGCCTATTTTCACTTGTTAATTATAACGAATTATTATAAAAACTGGTTTATTCATTTTTAATCCAAATTTAAAAGTTTACTATCTTCATGCTTATTTAAATTGAATTTTAATCAACTTTCAAAATCATTTTCATTCATATTCAATTCAAGCTTTAATTATTTAAACAATTTCAAATATTCAAATAATCATTATATTTGAAATTTAAGCTATTTAACTTAAAAAATTAACCTTTCAATATTTAAAATCAACTAAAATTCCAAATTATAATGACTGAAATCCTGAGTCGTTACACTGTCCATTTTTATGTGCGGCATAGTCTTACGAGATAGCTTTGATTTTGAAGTATTTTATATGTTATAATAAAATTCCTTGTGATATGAGTTCCTCAAGCTGGTTTTACCAGACCGACCCGGGCGTTGTTTTCTTATAATGCTCGGGTCATACCAAGCATCTTTTTGGTTAACTTCGGAAGCTTCGGAGTTCAAGAGACGAGCAGGAGGTCCAAGACGTATCTCTCGTATATTTCTGTATATTTCGGTACATGGTTCTGTTGTTTTTATCTGAAATTGTAAGGACGGGTGTTATTACTGTCCAAATAGATGATAGGCTAGTACTCTGATGTTGTGTATAAATAAAGATGATTTCCATTTGTAAGTGTAACGACCCGTAATTTTTGGTAATTAAAAATAGTTAATTTAATAAGATTTTGTGATTTAATGTTGGAAGAAATAAAAATTTATGGTTTAATAATAAGAAAAATAATTAAAATGAAATGCAGTAAAATTAATTTAAGGTAATTGATAACTGCTTTAAATGTAATTCCAATTAATTGAAGTGGTTAAAAGTTAAACTGGTTATAGATTGAAAATTTATTTTAATAATGTGTGTATTAATTGATAATTAGATTTAAAGAGTTATTGATAATTTAAAATGTTGTATTAATTGATGAAATAATGTGTAACAGATTGTAACTGGATAGAATTAGTATAGTGTAAGTTGTTAGAACATTTGTTTGTAAATAATAGACTTACAAATATTATTAAATGTAGAAAAGGTGACAATTGTTATTTATTACCAATAATATTTAATCAATTACAAATAAATGTTACATTAATGTGAGTTAAGACAATAACTCCAAATTGTGAATGTAATAAAATGTATAGAAATGTTAATTATATTCACAAGGCAATAACTGATTTAATAAAAGAGTGAATAAAGATAAATTAATTTATTAGGATTTTAACTATAATAAAATTTACATTAATTCGATGTAATTGAAATATTGCAACTAATATGTTAAAAGATGATCATTGTAGAATATTATCGTAATGAGATACAAACCAATGCTAACTATATCCAATTGATAATGATTTGGATGAATAAAAGATTGAAATCAAATTAAATCAATTTATTTGAATTAAATTATAATTAATTAGATCTAATTACAGTTGAAATTGGATATCGTAATTAGTGAATTATATAACACTGAATTGGATATGTAAATTTGTTTTAAATTATTGTAACTATCTATGTAATCAAAAATGATAAAAATGGTTAGTTAATTAATTTTAATATTAGAAGTGATAAATTTAATTTAATAATAATTTATTTAAATAATGTAAAAATAGCCCTTTTGGCCACTATCTCGGATTTCGACGAAACCAGTTTCATCGGATCCATAACGGTGAATTATTGTAAGGTTTCAAGTGTCGTAGCGATCGGACTTGTTGTTTGATCGTATAGACTCGAAACATATAGAAATCAATTTAATTAAAATCAATTGAAATCAATTTGAAATAAGCTGATTTTAAGCTAACTTCTTTATACGATAGAATTTGGATCTAAAACCAGTTCCATTGAGTTTAAAAATATCGAAAACATCTATTTTGTTATAAGGGATGACCAATTTTCGTTCCGGAGACAGAACGGGTTTTTCGGGTCGTAATCGTCAATTCAAATCTATTCGGATGTTCATTCTTTCTTATTGGGCATCGTTAGTATATATTGTTTTGTTCAAACACTAGCAGCCTTATTACTTCTCATTTATGTACGTACAATTTAGCTGTCTGCTTCTTCTTCTTCTCAATGACTGGAAACCCTAAATTCCCCACTTCAATTTCAATTCAAAATTCAATTTCAAAATCAAATCCCTCCAAACCCTATCATATTATATATCGATTTGAAGCTCTCGACGAGCGCAATTCAAATCTGCAGTTAGTTTTTTGATTTGGATTTCTATGTGGCCAGAAATTGATGATTAAATTTCGGTCATTCATCGTTTCGAGATCAACTTCGACGGATCGTCGAATCAAGGTTACTGTTGCGTGGAGATGGGGGAGTGGAACGCATCGGAGCAGTTCATTTGGTCGTGTGATGGATGGATCGAGGCGATTAATTCAGTTAGGGTTTGACATCATATGACGGCGGCGTGGTCAAGGATGGCCAGAGATGGTGTCGCATGCTGCCTGGGCTGGGCGCCTTGGCCTTGGCGTTCACACGACGTGATTCTGGCTGGGGGGCGACGTGCAAATCATCGGTGGTAGGGGTTTGTTCGTGGCGGCGTGTGGGTTATGGGTTCAAACGAAAACGAGATGCTTAGGTTTCCGCCTGTTGATAGAGGTGATGACGTGTTATTCTTTTTATTTTATTTTATTTTGGTTTTTATAAAATTTCAACGTTCTAACTCGTGTAACTTTTACCTACGAGATCTGATGCATGCGTGGTTTGTTTTGTTAGGATCGTATTGGAATTCCGAGCATTTTGACGTGGGTTTGGTCGAATTCTGAGATTGTTCAAATTTGGGGCTTATTTTGGATTTCAAATCGATTTGAATTCAAAGGTGAGTGTTTTAACCCTCTCACTAGTTGATATTTATTTATGGTTGTTTGGTATGTTTAAATTGTCATTCCAGTTAATTTGAATTTATTTTGATTTAAATTGCCATTTAATTTATTATTGAATTTAAATTGCCAGTTAGTTACTTGTAAATGATAATCAGTTATTTACTGTAAATTATTGGTCGAATTGGATGATGAATATGATGGATGTTTGATTATTGCTATTGGATGATTGGATGTTATGTTTAATTCATGTACTGTTATTACTATGCAAGTTCCCTATGGGTTGAAATGATACATACCCGAACGATCTATAGATTAGGAAAAATCGTTATGGGTTGAAATGATAGACTCGAGCGATTTTATGGATCTTATTTAATTCAGGACTACGATTTGAAATGATATATAACCGTAAAATTTTAAATTGCGGATTGAAATGATAAATATCCGTATCAATTGACCATAGGGTAGAAAATTATATACGGACACTGGATCGGTTAAATTAAATGATTTTATTTATTTAAAATTTGAATTCAGTTAACAGGCATTTCGAAATAGAAATTGATTTATATAAACTGAATTATTTTCAATAATCCAAGTGTAAATGCTGAAATTGGAATTTATTTAATGAATTGTTCAAAGGATTTAAATTGGAATTTCAAAGTTGAAGTGTCAAAAATAAATGAATGTATCGGAACTGAGTTATTGGAAATGTTTGGATATAACTTTGAAATCTCTTTAAACTAATTTAAACTATTTTAATTAAATTAACTATTTTAACCAATTTAAACCTATTTTTAATTTATTTTATCTATTTAACCTATTTTAATCCAATCTAATCTATTTTACTAATTTTAAACTAATTAAATTTATTTAATCTATTTTAAACCTATTTAATATAATTTAATCCATTTAATCTATTTAAATCCATTTAACCTATTTTAAATCTATTTAATATGATTTTAATCTATTTAATATATTTTAAATTTATTTAATCTATTTTAAATCTATATAAATCATTTTAAATCCAATTTAAATCTATTTAACCTATTTTACTATTTTAAACTATTTTAAAACTATTAAAACTATTTATGACTATATAAACTATTTTCTAAAAATCTCTAACTATGAAAAGGTGAAGTATTTATATTTAAATCCTTAATGATGATACAACCTAAGTTGGAATTTGAAATTGATACCTTTTGTGAAATGACATATTTGAGTAAATATGATGATTTTGAAATGAGGATTTAATTAACCTATCATATCAATAAATTCAAAAGTGAATATGAAATTTTGAAAGTGAATATAGCTTTCAAAGTGAATATGATTTCGAAAGGGATATAGTTTGAAATCGAATATGATATTTTGATATCAATTATAAATTGACTTTTCGAGTGTAAAAGAACCATCTGGTGTGAAATAAGTGTTTGGTTGTTAAAGAGACTGGGATTGGATATTGTCATACTCTCCGCCAATATCGAAAACCACTTTAACAACTGTGTACGTGGTGGAGATTCCAAAAATGAAGTAGGATGGTTTGGTGAACGATTCTGTATGAGGTATTTATGCGACCCTGACTCTTGTAAGTCAGCTTAGATGTGACTAAAATAGAAGCTATACCGGACCAAGTGAGGTCATTCCTCCTATCGGGCATATTTCTTCGATACTATATTTTGACTTTGTGATTGATTTGGTGGCCATCCTCGATTTTGATTATGGGAGTGTGTCCGAGGTGGGCGGTAGTAGCTGCTATGCGTTACCACCGGTCCGGGAGTGCAATTGGTATATCTAGCCTGGCATTGCCTCGACTGCCATGTTCACATGACCTATCGCGCCTTCTACGAGTTTGGTTTGTACCATACCTATGGAGTGCCCTCTGATAGCCCTCTAGTTTACGGAGGAATTACGGTACTGTATAAACTATGGGAATATATAAAAATGTGTTAAGTGGGATATGGGTAACGCCATAACGCTATTTTAATACTTTACTTTACTGTAGACATATTATAATAGCGTATTGTACTACATAGTAGATAGTTTAACGGATCCTTAAGAGACGGAGATCTCGAACATCTCTTAAGTTATTGCACTCACGCTAGACACTAGATAGGAGATGTCAAACCTCGTAAACATCTTTGATGCCATTACACTCATATTTATTTACTATTGATTTAACTTACATATGATCTTTTAGTTCTGACTCGAGTGTTTTATCTTTTCAATTCTCTCGGGTCAGTTTGAGCTTTTCAGTTTATCAAAGACTAATTTCTAGAGGATGAAGACGAAGATATTATATTATTATTATTTATTATATTTATTCCACCGCATCAAGTTGTTCCGCTGTATTTATTTATTATTTATTCTTGTTGTATGTAAATTTGATCTATATTATATAAGTTTAATCAATGTTATTTGTAAACAGCTTCATGAATTGTTTATTAGATTATTATATTTTGTCATTCCGCTGCAAGATTCTATATTTATTTTGTTTCTTTCTCAGCTTTTTCTTATTTACCCCATAACAATCTGCCCTTTTGAATGGTTTGAGTCTAACGTGTGTGTCTGCTTAAAACGTCCAAAAAGGCAGGTCGTTACAGTAAAGTTTTGTGTATATTATATATTATTCGTTGCTATGTGAAATTATATGTTGTTTAGTTTCTTCTTGTCTTCTTTCTTTCCCTTTTCCCTAACCATACGTCTTTTTGGCACTTGGTTGTTTGGTATATGAATACCATGGATGTATCAGCATCAACTTCCAAGGTTCAAAAAGGTGGGTCGTTACACTTTCCAAACCATTTCTTTACCATCCAATACACCAAAATATGCATATAGAAGAAGCAAATCAAATTATCCCAAGTTAAGATCATAATATATCTAATTTATACAAGTTATAGTTAAAGGATATCGAAGTGCACTTATAACGACTATTCTCACTTCAAACACTTTCAAACATACTTCATTTAAACACACAAGTCAAACAACTATTTAAACACCAAATCAAGGCCGCACCACATGTTTAAGAGGGTAGTATAAGTGATGTTATACAATATAAACTTGTCATTGCCTTTCAAAAGAAAGAGGGGTCCAAAGTTTATAACTTTACTTAGTTAATGTCACTTTACTTCACACTTTACACACAACATATATATACAAAATATATTCAAACAAGATAGTGAGATGACTCACTTAGATCTAATCCAAACACAAGCACAAAGCCATATGAATCCAAGAACTTCCTCCCACTATCACCAAAAGGCTTAAGATCCAACCTTTAGCACTTTCAAACCAAGGAAACACCTCCCCTCTTCTCCCATTAAATACTACCCCTCTTGGAACCCCCTCTTCCTCTTACATTTTCCCACTTTTGACATTATATTCATGCTTCCCACGATGTTTTACACCTATAGCCAAAGTACAGAAGAGATTGAAGATGATTTGGTTTATACTTGAAAAATCTAGAGAAGAATCGGTGGATTAGTGCTTAAGCAACTCCACCATTTCTATTCCCTTACTTCATTCCAAGCTTTGTGAATTTGTGATTTATTATCAAGGGTGTGTCCCTCCATTTATAAGCTTCAAATGGTGTTGCATAAACTTGTTCTCATCCGCCTCTCATGTCATGTAAGGCACACCTCCCATCACTTCTCCTTTACATAACACTTAAGAGTTAAGTCTTTCCTTAAAATCTTATTTTCATAATATCTTTGATGACATCACCTGTGACATCATCCAAAAAGTTTATTTCCATAAATGGTAAAAAGTTTTTATTCCATTTTATTAATTTCTTAAGCAAATAAGTGTATGTAAAAAAATCTGAACAACTTTGAGTAGTTTAAAAGCTGTTTATCGATAAAATGATTTTTGGTCACATTATTGATATTTTTTCAAAGAATGTATTTTTGTAAATATTTTTCAAAAAAAAGTTTATCATCATTACTTATGATTCAAAAGGGGGTTAAAATGCTTTTTAAATCATTTGAATAAGCTTAAATCCAAGATTCAAATATTTAAACAATTCAGATATTTAAATACGAAGTGTCCGAAATTCAGGGTCGTTACACAAGTAAACCAGAATATAGTCTCAATTTCAAGGCAAAGAGATATGCCCTCCTAATTTACAAGTTTCAGGGTAGACTCTCTTGATTTAATCACACAACAAGGTCACACACTTGATTTGATCGGGTAACAAGAACACCCACTTGATTTGAATGGACTACAAACCCACCTAAACAAATAACAATAGAGAGTTGTTGATTCCAAAAACAAACTGTTATACTTTTGATACAGAATATCCGATAGCCTTTTTTATAGCACTTTGGTCTTTGAATTAATGAGAGTATACTTTTAAATTAGTGAGTATATTATAGAGAATGAATGTAGAAAAGTAGAGATTGAATTTGAATGAATTTGAAGAGTATAGAAGGTGGGTTTTGTGAGTATATAATGAGAATTGGAGCAAGAAGAGAGTAGAGAAAATAGTGGACAAATTTATTTTTCAGTCTCCTTTATATAGCGTTTAAAGGGTTGTATCTATTTGTGCAGAGATCCTACCAAAAATCTTAACTAATGAACATTCAAAAGGCATTTCTCTAACGGTTTATATGTCGACAAACTTTGGTAGGGTATATCGACATACTCTTGTTAATTGAAAAAACAATAATTGCTTTAAAGTGTTTATAAAATTCTAATAATTTGCAAAACTTTTAAACAGTTTTTAAATACTTTTAATAGATAAAACTCTTTATAAAATATTTTAAAATTATACATTAATAAATATAATATATATATATATAAAGTAAATAATTTAATAAGAGAATATTCGAAGAACAGGTAGTTGTTATCCAAGGATTTTGACAAATTATTCTAGTTTATTTCCTATGATCTATAGTCTTGAACTCTTTGTGTCTTTTGTCTTTGAATTCATGAATCTTCAAATATCTTGATCATATCTGAATCTAGAACTCTAGTCTTTTTACTGATCAGTCTTCAAACTTGATTATCCTGTACATGTATAAATCTACATAATATCCTGCAAAATTCTCTATACAACTTTGGAAAATATTAGTTTCTATATTTATATGGTTGTTGTCATCAAAATCAGTACTTTTGGTATTAACAATCTTCCTCATTTTGATAATGACAACCATGTTAATAAATTTATTATAAAATATAATGTAACTCCACCTAAAATGGTTAATTCTCCCTTACTATATCCCTATATTATTTTTTATATTTTTCTCCACCTTTGTTATCAACAAAAATGGATGAAAAAGACAAACTTTCCTTAAATATGACATATACATGTGATAAATTTTATATGGAATCAAAATAAATGATAACTAAATAGTATTTCAGAGAAATAACTATATACATATATAATTTACGATTGTTTTTAACCATATATATTTAAGACATATCATGCAAATAAAACTATATTATCTATCTCCGTCAAACATTCACACGACTTACACAAGTTTTAAATACAAATCAAATTATACAATCAAACTTAAACAAACCTATAAGTTCGAACCAAACAACTAATCAAGCCAAAAATCAATACAAACCCAAACCATTTACTTTTACAATCTAATGTTTTGATTTAACTATAGTAGATTTATGGATAGAACAATTTGGGTAGTGAAGACAGAAATTTCCTTTCTGTTCAATCACATTGCCATGAGCATCGTAATGGACATCTCCTACACAACGAACTCTATCTTCATCTTCATTAATATCTTCATCTTCCTCTACATCCTCTAGATTCAAAGGATTATGAACTACAAGGTTTACGTGAGAATCCCCCATGATAATGATTGGATTTGCTTTATTATCTAAAGTAAGCTTTTGTAGATTCGTTAATATCCTCCCTTGGCCTTTTTGTTCATTCTTGTAATGAAGTTGCAAGACTTTAAATTCAGTAAGTATGGTGAGGACATGCTTTAGTTCTTCTTCAATTTCACCAAGTTTGGAGTTGAAGTCATGAAAGGGGCTAGTTTTTATCTGGGGCATTTGGAATTGGATGAATCCATTTTTGGTTATTTTATTTTGATTTTTTAAAAAGAATATTAACACAAAAAATGGATCAAAACCTTGGATTGAGTGAGAAAGCACTTGCCCTGTTCTTACAGAGCAATAATATAGAAAATAAATGTAAAACAAGCAGAAATGGAAAAAGACAAGAAGATTTTTATAGTTGTTCGGTTGTTAATGAAGCCTATGCCCATTTTATAACTTTTGTTATGAACTAACTACAAGTACAAATTGAATCTGATTACAATTTTGTTGGATCTTGTAAGTTAGATCAAGTCACTGGTGTTAGAGTTTACTGGAGAATCATAGTGAACCCTTTGGATGATTTTTGTATGGGAGGAGAAGAGTAAAGAATCGTTTCTGTAGGGTTTCAGCAACTAGTCCAAAAGATCCAATTTACGTTGTAGGTGGGATTGTATTTATAGACGTTGGAGAGCACTTGGGCCAAAGCTACTTTGCCAGAGACTTACATTGGAAGGTAGGAAGATGGTTCAAAAGTTTCGTAGTGAACTAACCCAATATGATGGATCGCTAGTGATCCATGAAGTTACCACAATTTTAGCTCGTCTCAATTGAATCGTGTTCCTAAGCTTGTGTAGATGCTTTAATATAATTTTATGAGATGCTTTGTTTTGATGATGATTCATGTACTAGTTGCATTGAACTGTTGTTGGAATTAGATGAATGCCCACTTCTCGATCTAGCTTGCTTGGAACATCATGAAACTTCGCAGGCGAGCCCAGAAAGATAATGTTGCATGATGCAAGAAGAATGGACGACACACAAGCAATGCTTATGGATCGCTAGCAATCCATGGGTGATGAATCACTAGCATCCATGTAACGACCCGTAAAATTTCAACTGTTTAATAACGTAATTAGTTGAAATTTTGCGAAATTTCAAACGATAAAATTTTGAAATAAAAATTTAATATTTGGATTACGTCTAGTTAAACATAGCAACTGGTAAATTTTCGTCCGAAAATATGAAAGTTTATTTCGCGCGTAAATTCACTTCAATTTAATCAGTTAAAAAGAAATGAAAATAAAATGTTTCCAAAACCTAAATATTTTTACATAGAAAAATTCTAAACCATCTTCTGAGCAAGATGTCAGTTTGTCGTTTTTCCAAATTCGGACATCTTTGGCTCCATCGATCTTATTTTTCAGTGTTTTTCTTGCATTTTCAGCAGTAGAAAATTCTAATTTTTATAATTCAATCATAACACTGATATTTGTATACCATTTTGATCATCTCGTCGTGCTGATCTCTGCATTATATTCATTTATGCATTTCGGGGTCCGGTACGTGGCGAAATCCGTGGAAACGGTTAGCCGTATCGGTACCGGTTGAGCCTTTTGGTTTCTCAATGAACTTCGTTTATTCACCAGTTCAAAACCCAATGGCCACTGCCTTTATATTTTCGGTTCTAACTTTCCCTATTCCACCCTTTCAATATAATTATGGTTCTTTGTTTATATCTCTCTCTGACCTTTTTGTTCGTGCTATTCATTTCTTGAGAGAGAAAAAAACTATGTATGACATCAAGCTTTATACTAGGCCTGTAGCCTACCTACTCCTCTTCCCATGCCGAAAACTCCTCTCTATTTCCTCCACCGTGCAAAAACTTTCCAGCTCCTCCTATAAAAAAATTACAAGTTTCATATATTATTCTGGAACCTTTTTATCTTTCGCCCCTACTTTGCAACCCACCTACTTGTTGCCTCTCACCTTCATGGCCGTTACCCACGTGATCAAACCCAACACCTACCAAACATCAACCTCGACCATCGTGCTCTTGCCCGACCGCCACACCAAGATCCTCCGCCTGTGCCGACCTCCGCCACCTGCTTCCTCCCCTGCCTTCACACCCCGCTACATCCTTCACTCAGCCGTGCTCATTCATTTCCGAGATAGCAACCTTCGTCCCGCTTTTGTGTGAATTGGTAAATATATATATTAAGGTATATATATATATATGTATGTAAAGTTTTCTCTTCTATAGCTTTCGGTTTGGAAAATATTAGTCACATATATTATTATTTTGATATTGACATAGATATGGTTTATATATATATATATATATTTACTTTGCTGTTTCTGTAGTCAAGTTCATATATAAGTTATAGATTTTATTGATAGGCTAGTTATATATGTGGTTGTGAAAGTTAAATAAGCTGCTGTTTATATATGATAGTGAGGTAAGAAATTTTATATATGTTGAATATATATGGCTATATAGATATGTTTACAAAGTGCATATGTTATTGTAAACGTGACTTCGCATATATATATATATATATATATTGAATGCATAGCCTAGCCTCCTCCTTTTGCAGTATTATACGTATACTATATTATATTGTATTATTTTATATTATATTTCATGGTATATGTATGTATATAATAATTCAAGTTATATATGTAAATAGATTTTTATTGTATATATATATTAAAGTTGTTCCGGTTATTCAAGTTGCATATCTCTGGAATCAAGGCTGCATATATTACAGAATCCTTTTTTGCTTTACGGAAAGGTGTGTTGATTTTTTTTTGTATTGGATTGTATTATAATACGGTAGATCATATTTTAAGTTTTAGCTTGTCGTAAAAATTATTTTTAAAAAAAAATAAGCTTTGTGATTGAGTTATATATTATAGAGGATACAGCTACTTTATAAAGCGTACACTTTTGATGCTTTACTGCTATCATATATCTTGTAGTCTATATAAATTTATATTATTATTTATATGATTCTGAAATATACATGGATACCTTGATTCTCCAAATAAAATATATTAGTATATTGATATATATGTTTAATAAATGTGATACTTTGAAATGTATGTATATAGATGTTAAAATATTTTTTTTTTTTATAAGTGTTTTAAGTTGAGTATTTTTTTTAAGAAAATATATATAATATTATATAATGTATAATTTCAGTTTATATCAAAACTGGTTATCTTGTTTTCATCGATTCTTATCTATCAGCTTTGGCGTCAATGCATGCCAATCTAGCTTTACTCTGGGATTCGTGCTTGCATTTCGTAACTCAATTTCAGTGTCCGTTCCTCTGTGCGTATCCGTGTCATCTCCTGTTCTTTCTAGCCTCGAAAGGTGAGCAATCACTCACGATTAATGTTCTTTTATTTGTTAAATTTGATTTCAATTGAAACGACAATTGAAATATGCTGCTGTTATATATTTACACTGTTATTACCTGTATCAGTTCACCTGTGACATCTGACACCATTATCTGTTAATTATTTATGCAATGATAATATAGTTTGGCTGATAATTGATTGATTGCTGATGTTTATATTGACGTTAAATTGTTAATGTTAAGTGGTAAATAGTATGCAAATTGAATTTCATATATGATAGTTAAAAGTTAAATTTGATTAGTTGAATATGACCCCTTTTAACTGTTAAATTTATTGACACGTAGGATTTGTTTAATTACACTTTGAACCACTGAATGTATGTTGTTAAATTGATGATGTATGAAATTGTAAAAAGATGACAAGTGAAGAACCGTAATAATCTTTAATCTACATAAAATGATAGTGTAGATTCTAGAAATAATTATATTAATTCGTACAAATAACAATGCGAATTAATACGGTTATTTCGGGATTATTTGAATTGATTATTGGATTGTTATTGATTGTTGTTATTGCTTGTTTATTTACTTTGACACCATCCCAGTTATCACACTGCAAGTTCCCTTTGATATGCTTTGATTTTGAATTGAATTGGAATCGGGTTGAAATGATAAATACCCAAATTGAACTTAGACCTAGGATAGAAAATTAAATAAAAACCCGATTGGTCAAATAATTTGATTTAAAATAAAATGAAGATTTTATTTGAATAAATAATATGGATTTGAAATGAAGATGAAATTGAAATTTTAATAAAAAGGAAATGTTAATATTTAATAATCTGAAACAAAATATTAACAATGTAATTGATGAAAGAATGTTGTTTGATTTGAGAAATGATTATAATTAAGTTTGAAATTATTAAACTTTGAAATGATTTAATAATTAAGTTGGAAATTATAATTAAGTTTGAAATTATTAAACTTTGAAATTATTTAATAATTAAGTTTTGAATTATTTAATAATTAAATAAGATTAAATTATTTAATGATTAAATTGAATTCTTTAATAAGTAAAATTTTACTTTTGAATAAGTGAATTTTTCTTCGTAAATAATTGCAATTGAGTTTTCTTTATAAATTAAGTTTTGGAAAATTATTTAAGTAAGTAAATAAATGAAATTGAATTTCTTTAACAAGAAATGAAAATGTGATATTTTTGGAATTAATGTAAGACTTGTAATTGAAAGAATTTGATTTGATGAATTTAATTTAATTCAAAATTGTAAATTTTGATTTAATGAAGTTGAACTTAAGAATTGATTTAATGAATTGGAAATTTAATAGAAATTGTTTTGAATGATAAATTTACTTAACGAATATTAAATGAAATCGATAAATGAATTTAAATTTGATTTGAATATTAAATTAAGTTAATTTAAATGTTTTCGGAATGGAACTTATATGCGGACTTAAATCAATATTTGAATTGTTTTAAATAAAGATTGAATTTGATTTATAAGATTTTGAAATGGTAAATTGGAAGTTTTGAAACGAAAATTTTGGAAATTGATTTCGAAAGACAAACGAAATGTTGATCTATAAACTCTGATTGAAATTGAATTTGATTTGGTTTTGAAATAGATAAACGACCAATCGGTGAAATAATTTCGAAGGTTATTAAAGTGACCGGAATCGGTTTTGGATATACTCTCTATCTAAACCGAAAACCACTTTAATAACTATACGCGGAGTGATGATCCAGAACGAAGTGGTTGGAATGATGTACGTGATGACTGAAGAAAGAGAACGATGATGGATAGCCTTGACACTTGTGTCAAATTGGAAATGACTAAAACAGGAGTTGTGCCGGACCAATGGAGGATTAGCTACCTCAAGTGGACACAGTTCTTCAAACTACTCATTACTTGTTGTCGATTGGTGCACCCTTGATTTTGGGAGTGTTGTTTCACGGTGTTGCGGGCGCTGCGGCGTTGCGTTCTCACCAGTCCGGATCAGGCGAACAGTAGTATCACTACCTTGGGTATTGCCTCATGTGCCTTGTCATACTTGTATTCCATTTATACGCGACCACTACGATTTTGATTTGTACCTTTAGTATATGGATTGCCCTCTGGTGACTTCCGGTTTTGGGGAAACTACGGTCTTATATATGCTTTTGGGAATAAAAAATGTGTTAAGGGTGGAATGGGCCATGACTTAACGCTATTTTGATATCTTTTTATATTACTGATAGACATTATCTACTTATCGTACACCACTACATAGTAGATAGTTTAACGGATCCTTAAAGGATGGTTATTCCAAACATCCTTTGAGTTACTTGTATTTCAATTGCTATTTCACTTGAGTTGGATTTATTAATATAAGAATGTTAATCCTGACTCGAGTGTTTTGTGTTTTGCTTTACGCTCGGGTCAGACTGAGTGTACCAGTATTCGAGACTCACCTTTGAAGTTGGAGCTTTGCTCGAAGATCCAACCATCTATTCTGCTTCCAGTATTCGATTATTCCAGTGATGTATTCTGATTGTATCTGATGTATCGTATTACTCTTCTGTTGTAAACTCTGATGTATCTTATATATTCATATAGTAGCTTCATGAACTACTATCTCTTTTATTTCCGCTGCATTTATTACTCTGTGTATGTGATCTGTGATTATTTATTTACTGTATATGCTCAGTTTTGCCAAATTTAAATTAACAACGCGGTATTTTGAGCAATTCAATTCTGGCATGAGTGTCTACCTATACACTTATAATGGATGCGAGTGGTCCAAAATATCGGGTCGTTACAATCCATCACCTAAGGCGATTTTTGTCTTTTTCCTCTTGTGACTTTCTTGGTTCCTTCTTCTGATCCTTTTGGTTGATTCTTGAGTCATTTTGACATGACGCGGATGTTCTAACTTCCATTCAATTCTATTGGGTTAAAAATCTAAATAACATTTGTCCCCTAAAGTATGCTTTCATTGTAAACAAGGCATGCTTTGGAATTACTACTTTTGAGTTCCCATTTAATAAGGTTCAAATGATCGTGTTGAGGCCATCATGCAAATTTGGCGTTGGTTATTCAGCAGTCTATTGAATTTTGATGGGAATCGTCATAACTCATAATAATAAATCAATTTCGGTCGCATAACTTTCACGACGCTTGCGAATAACACGTGGATCATGCTTGGCAAATTTGTAGGAAATTGGTTGCAATTTTATGGATCACTAACAATCCATAGCCAATGGATCGCTAGCAATCCAAAGATTTAGCAATTTTTTTGTCCAATCTCCTATTTAGTTTCCTATTAAAGCCGACCCTTCTCTATCTCATTATTTTGCGACTCGATCCTCCTGCATTATGACCCGAACCAATGTATTTAAATACTAACCTCGCTTCTACCTTCGCTGCTGCCGATCTCCACCACCGGAACTCCTTGCCGTCGACTATAATTGGCCTCGCCTTCACCTTAATCTAGCCCATAGTTCTTGTTGCTTTGTCTTTTGGGTCAATGCTGACCCTACCCACTTGGATCGCCACCGATCTTTCTTGCCTTAGGTCGCCTACTCCTTGCCAACAACCTAAGTTCAATAGTTCACCTTTTGATTCTTGGTTAGAGGTGGATAATGCAGGTTTTGGCATTTGTTTAGCAATTCGACGATGAGGTTGTATCGGTGGTGATCGTTATGGAGAATTCGAGTTGATTGCGATTTTATGGAAGAAGATAACAAATTGGGCCTTGAGTTCTTCGTGGAATGAAATCCGAGCTGTGCCTCAGTGCTTGAGAGGTTTTGCTATCTTCATCCATAGAATAAGAATTAACTTGCACCGGTTTACATTATAATCCGGCATGACGTCTTGCAGATTGGTTTTGATTTTTATGGGAGGTGATGATAGCTTAGGGCAGCGTCTTGTGTCCAGCTCATGCTGTTGTCACCTTCCGAAGAGCTAAGATCGATTTATGCTGATATTTCTCCACTTGATTTGCACCCATTAATCTATAATTGCTCACTTCGACTTAGATCTTGAAAAAGCGAAGCACATCTCCTCATCTTGAATAGGCCCTGAGCTATATGCAAGGCAATATTGCCTTAGAGCTAGTGCAAAGCTAGGAATAGTTAAGCAGTTGGTGTTTGCAAGGTTGAGGTAGGAAGTGGAGGCTTGGACCTACTTGTTAGATTGTTTAAGGGTGAGCTTAATTACCACCATGGAAGAAAATATTATGCATATGTGCTTGTGTTTGATTTTATATATGTTATTTGAATTGATATTTACATATGTTGTAATATTGGTTTTCATTCTTGCTTTGAAAGCAAATGGCTTATGTAATCCATATGTATGGACGTGAATGGACTTGGATGGACTTCTATGACTTATAGTGTAGTCTTGATATATAGGTTGCTTTTGCATTCTTCAAACCGAATGGCGTAATAAGGTAACAATATTATCCCAGGTTAGTTATAAATCTGGGGTGTTCTTCATCTAGGATGTGCAATGGAATTTGCTTGTAACCAGAATAAGCATGCACGAACAATAGCAGTTCATGGCCGGCTGTTGAGTTCACTAGTTGGTCGATCTTTGGTAGTGGGAAGCTGTCTTTTGGGCATGCCTTATTCAAGTCTGAATAGTCGATGCATGTCTGCCATTTTCCATTAGGCTTCTTAACCAGCACTAGGTTGGAAACCGATTCAGGTATAGAGCATCGCGGATAAAGCCGTTGGCTTTTAGCTTATCCACTTCTTCCTTCAGTGAAGCGGATCACTCCGGACCCAAGCTGTGCTATTTTTGTTTCATAGGAGTCCACACTGAGACCCACACTAACAGAGAGTATTACGGTGTAATACTGTCTGCTAATGCAGAGAATAGGGCTGGTTAGAAGAGACCATTCATAAGCTTTGTCCTAAACAAGTATTGAGTATGTTGATTGGATGTACTATATTTTTTTTCTTTTACCTTTTTCATGTGGATCGACATACCCAATAAATGTTCAGCACAAAACTACGGTGGCTAATGGATCTATCTAGAATAAAACATAATAACAACAAGTATAACAGAACATAGAACAACATATACATATACATACATATACAGATACATCATATATACAACAAATAGGGATACATAAGTAGGTGGTTACACGGACCACATATATACATCATGTCCCAAAAGAATATACATAAAGATCAGAGTACGCAAATAAACTAGATGACAACACAGAACATAACTAAGCGTCCATAAAGGATGATAAGATGAACCATAGCGGAAGCAGCTAAGTGGATATCAACAGCAGGTGACTAACCGAAATAACTTGGTCTGACCCGAGTATATAAAATACACGGGTCAGTCTAGCTTAAATAAACTGATTATAACATGTTTGGTGAAGTATAAGGATAATAGATGATAATTCTTCTTAATAGAGAAGAAGCAACAACAAAGTATATCAACTTATAATACATGAGATGGTAACAACTAAAACATCATATGAAGGTTTAATGAAAGAAGCAATATCAACAACAACAACAATTAAGTCACGTATAAATGCCTCATATCATCGACTTCAACAACATAGTATATAAAAAGTTTCCATCAACAACGAGGAGCTAGGCTCTAAGGCTAAGCCATGTATAAAATCCCAAACAACAACAAAACAACAAGATGGAAACCGCATCATAACACTATATAGGACACGTAAGGTCCAAACAACCACATAATGTATTCACCATATGAAAATCACTGTATAGCACATAGGATATATATATATATATATAACTCCAATAACAAAAATATGGTGAACAAATGGAAAATAACAAAATATAGAAATTAATAAGAATGAAATCTAGAAATAGGAAAACAACGGTATGAATCCATAATAACAACAACTGCACGTGCATATAATAAGTGCCCCCCGGCCTTGCCAAGTACTATAATAGTGCGCTTAACAATGTTGGCCCCTAGCCTGATGTATATATGTGGCCCCCCTGGCCTAGCACTAGTGGCCCTCCCGGCCTAGTCCTGGCAACAACAATGGAATGTGTCACCAACTTCCAAATATTTGTAGCTTCAAAAGAACAAGACCTTAATTAACCAATATTGCAAACCTACGTGTCCCATACCTGACCAAACTTTGCAAAAGAACTCAGGCCTGTGGCTTGTTTAGCTAGTTCGCCCCTTTTAAACCTAGAATTTGAGAAAACATGAAACATGAGAGTTGTAGAAGATACCTAAGCATTCCAAAACATCAAAAATTATCGAATTCCGATAAGGAATTAAAAAGTTATGACTAAAACAATTTTCAGATCTGAAGTTCACTACTGCTGTCGTTTTAGTCTTGGGACAGCGACACTAGAATGAACTTTCAACCATGTAAACATAAAAATTTAACAAAACCCAAAACATAAAAGTTATAGTAGACAATCTAAGCTTTTCGGAAATATAAAGATCATCAAAATCGGATTTTTACGGTTTATAAGTTATGATTAAAACAAGTGCAAGTTCAAAATTCAATATCGTTGTTGATCAATCTCAGGACAGCAACAAGGATGTGCAATTTCGACTTGTTAAATCTCAGAATTTTAACATAACTCAAAACATGAAACTTATAAGGTATAACCTTAGATTTCTGGAACATAAGGAATTGTCAAATTTGGACAGCAAACGAGAAAGATATGCTCAAATTAACAACGACATTTAGCTCAGAATATTACAGTTTTACAATGACAGGGCAGCGAGTTTGCATCAGGTTTTTCGACCCCCTATGCTCAGAACATTCGAAAGTCTTTGACATGAAAGTTAACACACTTTTTTAAGCTTTCTGGAAATTCAAAAAAATTCAAATTAAGATTAAAAACGCAAGAGATATGCCCAATATACTAACAGTAATTCACAAATGGACATACAACAAACAAAATTGAGATTTCTTACCTTAAAATCTCAATCTAAGCTAGAAGAGTGAGTTTTCAACTCACCTTAGGATTTATTTGCAACAAATTAGCGGATTTAGCAAGCAAATAGGGAGCTTTGGCCTTGATTTGGCGCTAGAAACCTGAAAGAGGAGAAAATACAAACATGCAGACAAAGAACAGAAAAGTTACAGACAATACAGACTTCTCAAAAATTGAAATAGATGAAATAGGTTTTGATTTTGGATTGATTACCTGTTACTCTCTTTAATTCACTAATTTTCCTTTCATTTTTCTTTAGTTTGGGGAGGGATTCAACAGAGACAGTAAGCAGCCGTTTATTTTCTTTTTCTCAAATAGATAGAAAAGAAGGAGGAGATGAATGAAAAGATACGTACTGATTTACTCTTCTAAAACTTGGGTATTGGGTTTGGGTTTGGGCAAAATCCTACTCAATAAGCTTATGCAACAAAGATATCTTTTAACTAACATATTACTTAAGTTATTAACCATATACACTATGTTAATTATGCAATTTCACAATTTCAACTTGTTTAACCAAATAATTCACATAACTTCAAAGTTTTACTCTTTATAAAATGTTAATCAACATACTAAATTTATTTTAGCTATTAAAAATCAATTTCCATCATAAAAATTCTATTTTTAATTAAATTCTTTAATTTACACTTTTATTTACATAAATCAACATTTTTAAACGACAAAATCACACAAAAATCATTTCCTTGTGAAATTAAAAATCACAAACCATATTAAAAATATTTTTACACCCAAATATTGTTTTTAATCAATATTCCACATTTTTATTCACAATATAAACCATATTTAATTTTTAATACATCATTAATATTAACAAAAATCACCATTTGACCATTATTTCCATAATTATAGCATTTTATTATAGTAAAACCATTCAATGCTCATTATTACCCCAAAATAACATACTTAAGTTTTCAAAACTTTATTTTCTTCTTTATATATTTATTTACAACAAATAAATGTTGAATTAATTTCTTTTATCCTTATTTACATTAAATTACCACCAAATCAACATAATTCTATTATTCTCACTTAATTATAAACAAACTATCTTAACTCCATTTTATTACACCAAAACCCATTTTTTATTCAAAATAAACAATTTTAACAAATTTTACATCTTTAAATTTATTTTATTTTCTCCATTTTAAATTATAACCATCGTTGTACTTTATTTTCACAGGTAATCACAAAACCAGGGTTGTTACAGACTCCCCCTTTATAAAAATAGCATCCCCGCAATTTCCTAGAGAAGAGCTGTATTCAACACGATTTATTTCATCTTGAAAAGGGAATAGATAAGCTTGAGTTAAAATTTCCTCACCCTCAACAAGAGAAGATAGAAAGCTAGGACATGATTGCTCGATAAATTCTATGGTTTCCCATGTACAGTCATTGGGATTAGCGGATGATTGAATCTTTACGAGTGGTAGATCCTTATTTCGAAGGCGTTTAACCTCCGAAGCAAGTACACGGACATGATGTTGCACAATAGATAAGTCAGGTGAGATCTCAAGATTCTATAGATTAGGAGGATCAATAACAGAATCTGAATCATGAAGGAACTTTCGAAGCTGGGAGACGTGAAATACGTCATGAATACCGAAAAACTGGGCTGGAAGTGATACTCTATAAGCAACTGGGCCAATGCGTTCAGTAATAGGAAATGGTTCTATATATCAAGGAGCCAATTTCTCGTTCCTACTGAAATGCATTACCCCCTTCAATGGAGATAAACAAATATAAACAAGATCACCAATGGAGAATTCAAGAAGTTTCCTACGATTGTCCGCGTATGATTTCTGACGGCTCTTTTCCTCTTTCATTCTCTGACGAATAAGATCAATCTTCTCTGAAGCTTCACAAATAGAATCGGGGCTTAAAATCAACTTTTCTTCAAACTCCAACCAACAAGATGGTGATCGACATAGCCTTCCGTATAGGACTTCGAAAAGAGCCATACCGATACTGGACTGAAAGCTGTTGTTATATGAGAACTCAACACGCGGTAGGTGGTCTTCACAACAACCACCAAATCAAGATTACATGCACGAAGTAGATCCTCAAGAATACGATTCACCCATTCAGTCTGTCCATTAGACTGCAGATGATAAGCTATGCCGAAGTTAAGCTTTGTACCCAATGCTTTCTGAAGACTCTGTCAAAAATTACTGGTGAAAAGTGGATTTCTATCACAAACAATCGAACTAGAAATACCGTGAAGTCTCACGGTTTCCTTAATATATGGCTTAGATAAACGAGAAGCTATCCTATCAGATTTAATAGGAATAAAATGAGAGATTTAGTCAAGCGATCCACAATAAACCAAACACTGTTATGGCTCGATCTTGAACGAGGTAGGCCATCAATAAAGCCCATAGAGATTTGATCCTATTTCCACAACGAGACCTCAAGAGGCTGAAGAGGACCACTAGGACGCTGATGTTCGGCTTTAATGAGTTGGCATGTCATGCAGTTACTCATATAACTTGCAACATCACGCTTCAAGCCTTTCCAATAATATAAGTGTCTCATATCGGCATACATCTTGCCACTACCGGGATGAATAGTATACTTAGAACGGTGACAATCATCAAGTACGTCCCACCTAAGATCAGAAATACTAGGCATGATCAAACGATTCTTCTTATGAAGGCAACCATGGATATCAATGATGAAATCCTTCAACTCATCGTCACAGGGTTCAGACTAACAAAGATGAATAAGGTACACAAGACCTAGATCTTGCCACTGAGCCTCGGCAATACGATCCAATAAGCTAGGATGAGTTTCCAAACTGAATAATAAGATAGGAGAATCTGAAGCAGGAGTACGATCATGAATATCACAAAGAGAAAGAGCTCTAGCACATCCCACTCAGCTAACATCAAAGAAACAATGGCTGAGTGCTTGCAACTTAATACGTCTTCAACTCGGTTCCCCTTTCCAGGACTATACTGGATATCAAAATCAAAAGAAGCAAGGAACTCGAGCCAGCATTGTTGCCACATATTAAGCTCTTTCTGTGTGAACATGTATTTTGTGATCGGTATAGAGAATGAAGCGCTCGCCCAATCGATAATGACGCCAAATCTTTAAGGTAAAGACTATGGCGGCCAACTCTAGGTCGTGGCTGGCGTAGCGAACCACATTCGGACGTAATTGCCTAGAAGCATAGGCAACTACCCGATCTCTCTGCATAAGCAAGGCACCGAGGCCACATGTACTAGCATCGGTGTATATAATAAGATCTTGATTCCCTTCGGGAACCACAAGAATATGAGCATTAGTGAGAAGTTCTTTTGATTTTTGAAAAGAAGCTTCACACTTGTCAGACCATATGAATTGAACACCTTTTCTAGTAGGCTAGTGAAAGGAAGAACAATGCGATAAAAGTCCTTAATGAACCGACGATAATAATCCGCTAATCCAAGGAATCTGCGAATCTCAAAAACGTTCTTTGGCCTTTTCCAATCCTGAATGGCTTATATCTTCGATGGATCGATAGAAATACCATCAGAAGATACAACATGGCCAAGAAACTTCACCTTATTCTCCCAAAAGTGGCACTTGGAGAATTTGGCTTTGAGTTGATGCTGATGAAGAGTGCTCAAAACAATCCTCAAGTGATGAGCATGATCTACTTCGGATTTAGAATAGATTAGGATTTCATCAATGAATACAAGGAGGAACTTATCGAGATATTCTCAGAATACTTGATTCTAAGATCGACGAAATAAGCTGGAGCGTTCGTCAAACCGAACTGCATAACGAGCCACTCATAAGAACCATAACTAGTGCGGAATGCGCTAAGAGGAATGTTGTCCTCCGCAACTTGTAGCAGATGAAACCCGGTGGCAAGTTCGAGTTGAGAGAAGACTTTAGCACCGCACAACTGATCAAACATGTCATCGATCCTGGGCAATGGATACTTGTTCTTAATGGTTAACTCGTTGAGCTTGCGGTAATCGATGCAAAGCCTAAGAGTACCATCAGATTTCTTAACAAAGACGAACACGGCACCTCACGGAGATGAACTAGATTGAATGAATTGCTTGGCTTCAAGCTCCAACAATTGCTTTTGGAGTTCCTTATTTTCCTTAGTGGGCATCCTTGTAGGAGGACGACTAACCGGCTGAGCACCAGGAATGAGGTCAATACGGAACTCAATTGTGCGCTTGGGTGGCAAACCCAAAACAGGCTCAAACACATCGGCAAAGTCACAAACAACTAAATTCGAGATACATCATCATCATCTCGAGACTCCACAGCAAACAAAGATGCTTCTGAATCACTA
This sequence comes from Allium fistulosum, assembly GCA_030737815.1. NCBI lineage: Eukaryota > Viridiplantae > Streptophyta > Magnoliopsida > Asparagales > Amaryllidaceae > Allium > Allium fistulosum. The sequence goes on along the minus strand of CM060904.1, from coordinate 1,180,585,017 downwards.
TCAATAATCCGAAGAACAAGAGATAACTGATCGGTCGAATCAGGATGCCTAAGATAGGATTCGAGCTTGGTAACATGCCAGCAAATCCATCCCTAAAATCATATCAAATCCAAGATATTGAATAACGTGCAGATTCACATGGAAAGAAAAACCACAAAGAATAATCTCAACATTCTCACAATATGCTAAGTGTTGCGGATTCCCCAATAGAATTCACAATCCTCGAAAAGTAACAAGACAAGAAACACCCAACGGTATATCATCAACACGCTCCTTCGATACGAATGAGTGTGACGCACTCGTATCGAAGAGGACTCGTATAGAACGATCATGAAATAAAATGGAAACTTCAAGAGCAGAAGAAAGGGTACCTCTGGGCTAAGAAGAACCACCAGAAGCATCAACAACATTAAGCTTGCCAGAACCAGAAGACTTAGGCTTGCTAGGGCACGAAGAACACAAATGTCCCTCTTTCTTGCAATTACGGCAAATGCGAGGGTTGGGACAATCTCTAATCATATGATCGGAAGAGCCAAAATTGTAACACCCCTTCTAGCTATGAGGTGCCACACTTGGCTGGGAACTAGAAACAGTAGACTTCTTCCTCTTTCCTTGAGGAAAAGACTTGGACTTCTTTGTGAGAAACGCGAATTACGGATCTTAAGGCTAGAATTAACACTAGAAGGGGGGTAAATGGTGTTTTAAGGAATTACTAATTCTTTTTGAGTTTATATTAATTTGAACACGAATGTATGCAATATTCAGACACAGATATGATCATAGAATCAAACACAGATGCATATATAAAGTAAAAGCAATAAAGGAAAGAACACACCGGATTTTATACTGGTTCGAAGTTACCCTACATCCAGTCCCGCAACAGAAGTACGGAATTCCTTTCAAAATCAATTCTTACAATTACACCCTCAATTTCAAGGCCATGAGGTACACCGCTCCAAATTCACCATCCTTTGGGTAGAGATACTTGATTTTACGGGCAACAAGTTCAACCGATTGATTTTCCAGGCTACAATCACACCTTCTCTCGCTCGATTGAATACAAAGAAATCTATAACTCTGAGTAGCACTAGGATCTTATTGAGATAGTGATAGAGAATCAAACCAGAGATGATCTAGTTAGATTCAATGGTGATTTCGGTAGAGTAATGGTAAAAATGTATATAAAGAAATGTGGAAGAAGAAGAGGGGTGAAATCAGAGAAAATATGATTGTAAATTCATTTAAAACAGCCCATATTTATAGTAGAACAACAGCCATGGCCATTCGTGAAAGGATATGACGAATAGACTTCCTTTGAAATTCAAACTTTTGAAATCAACTGTCACCTTGTCCGCAAGGGTTCTTTGCGGTTGTCGACAAGCTTAAGTTATTTTTGGTAATTTGTTTTTCTTCGAAAATAACTTCTATCTTGTATTACAACTATTTTAAACTTTATAAATATACTTAACTATAGTTAAAATACATAAATAAGTATAGAAAATAATATTTTGGTATATATAAAATTTTACTATAATTTTATATTTAAATCTAAGTATAAATATTAAAAGTTAAATATATTATAATTAAAAGATAGTTTAAAACCAAGAATAATTTGATATTGAAAATAAATATTATTTTGAGGCTAAAAGTATTTTAAAACCAGGATAGATGTTTTGATTTAAAAAGGAAGATTTTGAAATCATTTTGAAAACAAGATATAATTTTGTAAAACATTTGAATAAAAGTTAGTGGATACAAAACAATGTTCCACTAGATTTTTCGTACGTTCCATCCTACTTAGGGTTCCATCCCTTTAACGGGCTCGAAGTGGATTCCATTCCACGAATAAAATGGGTTTTAAGATGTCAGTGCTTTTCTAGGAGTTTTAACAAAATTCCTAACTAAATTACTAATCTTGAAATCTTGAACTCTTGATAATCTTGATACTCATGAGTCTTGAATCTTGATATCTTCGATCTTGAGTTCATCAGTTCTTGAATCTCTATACTGTACCGTCTTCATTCTTGGTACCCGCATGTTTATATTCTGCATATACATATATATCTAAACCATAACGTTAGTATTTATATTTTATAACAAGTCCTAAGGTTGTTGTCATCTAAACCATCATCTCAATGACTAACAATCTCCCCCTTTTTGATGATGACAATCTATGTTTATAAAATATACTTCACCTTCACTATAACTCCCCCTAAAACTAATAACTCCCCCTTAATCTAAGCCTAACTACTCTATTTTATAATTCTCCCCCTTTCTCATCAACAAAACCATCCTAAAACCATAAAACTATGAACCCCCCCCCCTTAAACTAATACTAGAACAAAGTATAGTAAATGGAATGTGAAAGACAATAACATAATTATATTATAATTATTCAATACATAAATATGTATAAGTATATTTCAGACAATCCAATCAACAAACACATCAAATCCAATCATGTCAAACAAGTCAAACAAATCAATCAAGTCAAACAAGTCAATCAAGCCAATCAAGCCAATCCAATCAAATAAGTCAATCAAAACATACCAAACAAATTAAAAACTAATAACCCTATACTATAAGACAATAATATAAACCCTCCCTAAATAAAATACACTTGTTATGTGTACATGTATGCAATATATAGTTTGTAATGCAGTATGAAACGTATGACATATGCAATGTAGCATGAGATGATATGCAAAATGAAGTGCAACTTGTGATGCAAATTATTATGTTATTTCATGCATTGTAATTTATGATGTAATATGCAATGAAATGTGATATGAAATAGGATGCATAATGATATGTAATATGAAACAAAATGATAACGGAGTAAAAGTAATAATAATATGTAGAATCATATGATGATATATATACTACGGTAAGAGATATCCAGATTATAAGATAAACATGAGTGAAAAGTAATATCTAATTGACAAGCATATATGTATATATGTATATGTATGTATATGTATATGTATGAATGTATACATATATCAAACAATTTATTATAAATCGCTTCAACCAAACAAAGGTAATACACACCAATTACTAAACTTAAGTTAAGGAAACTAATGACTGGGACTAAAAGAGTAGTAAAGAAAAGATATTAAAGGTAATAAATGTTATTAAAACTATAACATATTCATGAAAGGTAGTAATCAAACTCAATATCAAAATCAAATTGCTAAGAAATATGGATTGAAACTATATATATGATCAAATATGGTTTTTATAAAAATTAATACCCTTCTTATTTAATTTATAATTTTTTTTAACTTGGTTGTTTTTTTTAAGAATCCAAACTTCCATGTTTATAAAATACTTAACCTAATAATTAAAACCTATTTATTAAATTATTGTTGATTAAAATATTTAGAAACATGTTTAAACATCTTTTAAATTTAAAAAAAAATCATAATGAAATATTAAATAAAATAACAAAAAATGAAAAACTAAAATAAATATGTGTTATATTAAGGCCTCTTACTTTAAAAAAAATTATTAATTATTTAAAAAAATTTAAACATGAAATTAATTTTGAAATATTCTAATATAAGTTAGAAACTAACTCTAAAAAGAATAGAGAAAAATACTTAATTTAAATATCATTTTTACATAGTTTAAAGTTTCATAAAAAAGACAACATTTGAAGAATGCTATAAAAAGTTTTTGCAGTAAAATATATTCAAAACTTTATAAAACTGAAACTGCAGCATTTACCAAATGCTGTGTAAAGTTTCTGAAACACTACAGCGTTTCAAAGCATAGAAATGCTATAAAAACGAATTTACAGTACTTACAAAACATTACAGAAGAAAAGACAGCATTTTAGAAATGCTATCTAAAGTTACGGGCCTGTTTTTAACATGATTTTGCACTAATTTTACGACTAGATTTTGACGTGTAAATAATTGATTTTTGACCCAATTTTTTTAAAGTAGTTAATATAACTAAATCACTTAAAAATCATAAAAATAATAATGAAAAAACATGTGTAAAGATACTTGGCATTATGCATGTAAAAATGCTTTTATTAAAGAACAAGTGTAATGACACGTGTCATTTTGCATGTATCTCACTATTTATTTATATGACAAGTGTCATGTAATGTGGTGCAATCTTATTAATTGAAGAATTTTATAAATGGAGCCTTATTCTAACATTCTAAATTCATTCTATTAATTTCTTAAAGACATAAAACTAGTATCTTAAAAGAAATAGAGTACGAGAAGTAAAAACAACATTAGAAAAGTTGAAATCACGAATGAAAGTATGCTTTTCTACTTAGTATAGTAGTAATAAATTAGTAGAAAGATTTTATTTGAAAGGAAACACATTTTAAAAGATTTTAAAAAAAAATAGACTGGTATATCGATATGTATACCATGATGTGTCGATATATGGACCAAAATATCAACTTATAAAAGAGATAAATTTCTATACCTAACTAAATGCATAAATATATATTCCTAAATGCAACAATAAAGATGCAATAATAGTAAAGCGTACCACTTTTTGCACTCCTCCATCTTTCTAACTTTGTTGTTCTTCCATTGTCGTGAACCACACATTTAGATCTTTCAGAATTTGACGACGAGATCTGTTCTATTGCGACGGGCTTGTTTTTCTGATCATCGTAGTATATTCATTTGCTGAATTTGAAGACCGTATGAGAAGATACAGATGATTTAATAGATTGACCAACTTGGCACTAAAACTTTGAATTTGAATTTTGAATGAATGGAAATTTCAACCACTATAAGTAGGCCCAACAGTCACCACTTTTCATAAAAATTCTCTTCTTCTTCTTCCCGTTTTTCTATTTACTATCAAACTTCTAGAAGGAATATATCCTTCGTTTCTTAACAGAATTGGATGAAACCAGCGGCAAATCGAAGAGGAAGGCAAGAGCTACGACCTAGTAATAGTTTGGTGATGAATTTGGACGGTATTGTGGTGCAACAGGCCAAACAGTAAGAGAATTGCAGGAAATCCCGTACACGGTTTTCAGTTTTGGATAGCCAACTTCAAACTATCATATCTCACTCAATTATGATCGGAATTTGATGATCCACCCATCAAAATGACCGTGAGAACAAGAACTACAATCAGAAATTGAGTTGGGACAAAATACTCAAATCTTTGGATGCAATTTGAAGAATACCATTGACAGTTTTGCTTTCTTTTTCTCTTTGTTCACCAAAACTTCATTTGACCATAACTTGGTCATTTCTTGACGGATTCGCACGAAACCAGTGACATTGTGAAGCAGATGGAGAGAAGTATAGTATCAAATCAAGTTGTAGATGAGAATCAAAATTTTTGTATTAATCTAGTACCCATTTCATTGTCGATTGCCATTATATATCCATTTGTTCTTCTTGATCGATGAATGATTATGTGGTATCTTTTAACCAACAGTCATCAGACATAACTCTTCTCCTGCAAAACAACATAACTTTTTAAAGAATCAAGTGAATTTTCAAAATAACTAAATATAGTTTTAAAAAATACCATGATGATTCTATGACATATTCATATGAAAATAGTGTTAATAATTTTATCAAAAAAATGGCCATTTTAAAAATTTTCAAAATTCAGATTATGAAAACTTTGAAAACCTTGCTCTGATACCAAATGTGAGAAATGCGGATTACGGATCTTAAGGCTAGAATTAACACTAGAGGGGGTGAATAGTGTTTTAAGGAATTACTAATTCTTTTTGAGTTTATATTAATTTGAACACAAATGTATGCAATATTCAGACATAGATATGATCACAGAATCAAACACAAATGCAGATATAAAGTAAAAGCAATATAGGAAAGAACACACCGGATTTTATACAAGTTCGAAGTTACCCTACATCCTGTCCCGCAACACAAGTATGGATTTCCTTTCAAAATCAATTCTTACAATTACACCCTCGATTTCAAGGCCACGAGGTACACCGCTCCAGATTCACCATCCTCTGGGTAGAGATGCTTGATTTTACGGGTAACAAGTTCACCCGATTGATTTTCCAGGCTACAATCACACCTTCTCTCGCTCGATTGAATACAAAGAAATCTATAACTCTGAATAGCACTAGGATCTTGTTGAGATAGTGATAGAGAATCAAACCAGAGATGATCTAGTTAGATTCAATGGTGATTTCGGAAGAGTAATGGTAAAAATGTATATAAAGAAATATGGAAGAAGAAGAGGAGTGAAATCAGAGAAAATATGATTGTAAATTCGTTTAAAACAGCCCCTATTTATAGTAGAACAACAACCATGTCCATTCGTGAAAGGATATGACGAATAGACACTTCCTTTGAAATTCAAACTTTTGAAATCAACTGTCACCTTGTCGACAAGGGTTCCATGGGGTTGTCGACAAGCTTAAGTTATTTTTGGTAATTTGTTTTTCTTTGAAAATAACTTCGGTCTTATATTAAAACTATTTTAAACTTTATAAATACCTTTAACTATAGTTAAAATACATAAATAAGTATAGAGAATAATATTTTGGTATATATAAAATTTTACTATAATTTTATATTTAAATCTAAGTATAAATATTAAAAGTAAAATATATTATAATTAAAAGATAGTTTAAAATCAAGAATAATTTGATATTGAAAATAAAGATTATTTTGAGGCTAAAAGTTTTTTAAAACCAGGATAGATGTTTTTGATTTATAAAGGAAGATTTTGAAATCATTTTGAAAACAAGATATAATTTTGTAAAACATTTGAATAAAAGTTAGTGGATACAAAACAATGTTCCACTAGATTTTTCGTAGGTTCCATCCTACTTAGGGTTCCATCCCTTTAACGGGCTCGAAGTGGATTCCATTCCACGAATAAAATGGGTTTTAAGATGTCAGTGATTTTCTAGGAGTTTTAACAAAATTCCTAACTAAATTACTAATCTTGAACTCTTGATAATCTTGATACTTATGAGTCTTGAATCTTGATATCTTCGATCTTGAGTTCATCTGTTCTTGAATCTCTATACTGTACAGTCTTCATTCTTGGTACCTGCATGTTTATATTCTTCATATACATATATATATCTAAACCATAAAGTTAGTATTTATATTTTATAACAAGTCCTAAGGTTGTTGTCATCAAAACCATCATCTCAAGGACTAACATTCTTAAAAGGAAACCTCTTCTTATTTGGGTTCTTAGGAACCTTGGTCTCATTACTACTGTCCCTCTCCTTCTCGACTGCTTCAAGGTGAAGCGCCGAGTCAACCAACTCCTCAAAAGAAAGCTTAAGCTGAAGCATCAGAGATTTCTTTAAATATTTCTTGAGGCCACAAAAAAACTTGAGATTCTTCTTATAAGAAGTGCTAATGTATTTAAGACCATATTTGGACAAGGCCTCGAAAGAAGAAACATACTCTGAAACAGAAGACTTCCCTTGCTTCAACTCAAGGAAGCGACGGGCTAAGAGAGCTTTCTCGGATTCAGGAATGAACTTAAGTTCGAATCGCTCCCTAAACTGTAGCCAAGTAAGAGTGGACTCATCAATCTCAACAATAAGAAGCTTATACCAATCAATAGAATGCTCTTGCAATATACTAGATGCTACAAGAACTCAGTGGTGTTCAGAAAGTTCCATGCGAGTAAAAATGCGCTCGCATGTATGAAGCCAGGCCTGGACTTCAAGAACAAACTCTGAGCCTTTGAAAGGCTTGCCTCCAAGATGAGAGAAATTACTTCACATGCGCGTAAAAGCAGACTTGCGCAAAGGAGACAAAGGAGTAGGAGCTGGAGGCTGAGTGCTCCTAAATAACTCCATGAACTGATCAGCAGACATGTATACATCGATTGGATATGAGCCACTGGACGGCCCAACACCAGAACGGAGACCTCTGCCTCTTCCAGCCATAAGCTGAAAGTAATATAAGATAAAGATGATTCACAAGGGTAAGATATCATTAATTAAATTAAAGAATACTACGAAATTAAAATGTATTCCTAGATGTATTTCCAACTATGTCTATCCCAATGGACACAAAAAGATAAAGGACACGATGATCAGGGATTATGTGATCACTTATATTATACTCCGATGTACTGTAATACATGCTCTGTTCTGTGTTTATCATATTTTGTTCTGAACTCAACTCTGAAACCAAGCTGTAAAGCCCCACTTCGAGACCCACACTAACAAAGGGTATTACAGTGTAATATTATCTGCTAATGCAGAGAATAGGCTGGTTAGCAGGGACCATTCATAAGCTTTTTCCTAAACAAGTATTGAGTACGTCGATTGGGTGTACTATATTTTTTTTCTTTTACCTTTTTCATGTGGATCGACATACTCAATAAATGTTCAACACAAAACTATGGTGGCTAATGGATCTATCCAGAACAAAACATAATAACAACAAGTACAACAGATCATAGAACAACAGATACATATACATACATATACAGATACATCATATGTACAATACATAGTGATACATAAGTAGGTGGTTACACGGACCACATATATACATCATGTCCCAAAAGAATATACATAAAGATCAGAGTACGCAAATAAAATAGATGACAACACAAATCATGACCAAGCGTCCAAAAAGGATGATAATATGTACCATAGCGGAAGCAGCTAAATGGATATCAGCAGTAGGTGACTAACCTGAAATAACTCAGTCTGACCCGAGTATATAATATACATGGGCCAGTCTAGCTTAAATAAACTGATTAGAACATGTTTGGTGAAGTATAAGGATAATAGATGATAATTCTTCTCAATAGAGAAGAAGCAACAACAAAGTATATCAACTTATAATACATGAGATGGTAACAACTAAAACGTCATATGAAGGTTTCATGAAAGGGGCAATATCAGCAACAGCAACAGCAACAACAATTAAGTCACGTATAAATGTCTCATATCATCGGCATCAACAACATCGTATATAAAAGATTTCCATCAACAACGGGGAGCAAGGCTCTGAGGCTAAGCCATGTATAAAATCTCAAACAACAACAAAACACCAAGATGGAAACTACATCAAAACACCATATAGGACATGTAAGGTCCAAACAACCACATAATGTATTCACCATATGAAATCTCTGAATAGCACATAGGCTATATATATAAATCCAAAAACAACAATATGGTGAACATATGGAAAACAACAAAATCTAGAAATCAATAAGGATGAAATCTAGAAATAGCAACAACAACGATATGGATCCATAACAACAACAACTACAAGTGCATATAATAAGTGGCCCCTTCGGCCTTGCCAAGTACTATAATAGTGCGCTTAACAACATTGGCCCCATCGAAATGATGTATATATGTGGCCCCCCGGCCTTGGCCCCCCTGGCCTAGTACGGGCAACAACAACGGAATGTGTCACCAACTTCCAAATATGTGTAGCTTCAAAGGAACAAGTCCGGAATTAACCAATATAGTAAACCTACATGTCCCATACCACATGGTTTATTATATCGTTTAATTCGCTTCCTCGTTCTCTCGAAGAGTGCAAAAATGTGTTTTTATATAGAAAATACTTACTTTGAGAAAACGGATTTTTAAACGATTTTGGAAATTATTTGGAAATTGTTGCTTTGAAATTCTCTTTAATATAGAGAATACATATATATAAATTGCTTCAAAAATAATTATAAATTTTTGTAAAACATTTATTTTGAAACTTTTTCATTTTAAAAATCATTCTAAAAACGATTTACAAAACACGTACACAGAAATTGCAAATATCAACGAAAATTCAATGAAATTAACATACGACAAAAGCCAAATGAAACTGTCAATTCATAGTACGAATCATCGTTAATGTCGGCTTTCCTATAGGAGTTAGCCTTTTAGAACCATCTCAAAACAATGCTCAAAATCATCGAAACCAAAAACAATTCAACGGAAACTGCTCAAACCTTGCAAAAGAACTCAGGCCTAGGGTTTGTTTAGCCGGTTCGCCCCTTTTAAACCTAGAATTTGAGAAAACATGAAACATGAGAGTTGTATAAGATAACCCAAAAACTCCAAAACATCAAAAATTATCGAATTCCGATAAGGAATGAAAAAGTTATGACTAAAACAATTTTCAGATCTAAAGTTCACTATTGGCATCGTTTTAGTCTCGGGACAGCGACACTAGAATGAACTTTCGACCATGTAAACATCAAGATTTAACAAAATCCAAAACACAAAAGTTATATCAGATAATCTAAGCTTTCCGGAAATATAAAGATCGTCAATTTTTATTTACTGTTTAAAAGTTATGATTAAAACAAGTGCAAGTTCAAAATTCAATATCGCCATTGATCAATCTCAGGACAGCAACAATGATGTGCAATTTCGCCTTATTAAACCTCATAAGTTTACAAAACTCAAAACATGAAACTTATAAAGTATAATCTTAGCATTCCGAAACATCAAGAATCATCAAATTAGGAAACCAAACGAGAAAGATATACTCAAATTACCAACGACATTTAGCTCAGAATATTGTAGTTTTACAGTGACTGGGCAGCTAGTTTGCATCAGGTTTTGGGCCCTCTATGCTTAGAACTTTCAAAAGTGTTTAACATGAAAGTTAACACACTCTTATTAAGATTTCCGAAACTTCAAAATAATTCAAATTTCGATTAAAAACGAAAGAGATATGCCCAATATACTAACAACAATTCACAAATGGACATACAACAAACAAAATTGAGATTTCTTACCTTGAAATCTCAATCCAAGCTAGAAGAGTGAGTTCTCAACTCACCTTAGGATTTATTTGCAACAAATTAGCAGATTTAGCAAGCAAAGTAGGGAGCTTTGGCCTTGATTTGGCGCTAGAAACCTAAAAGAGGAGAAAATACAAACATGCAGACAAAGAATAGAAAAGTTACAGACAATACAGACTTCTCAAAAATTGAAATAGATGAAATAGGTTTTGATTTTGGATTGATTACATGTTACTCTCTTTAATTCAATAGTTTTCCTTTGATTTTTCTTTAGTTTGGGGAGGGATTCAACAGAGACAGTAAGCAACCGTTTATTTTCTTTTTCTCAAATAGACAAAAAAGATGGAGGAGATGAATGAAAAGATACATACTGACTTACTCTTCTAAAACTTGGGTATCGGGTTTGGGTTTGGGCAAAATCCTACCCAATAAGCTTATGCAACAAAGATATCTTTTAACTAACATATTACTTAAGTTATTAACCGTATACATTATGTTAATTATGCAATTTCACAATTTCAACTTGTTTAACCAAATAATTCACATAACTTCAAAGTCTTACCCGTTTTAAAATGTTAATCAACATACTAAATTTATTTTAGCAATTAAAAAACAATTTCCATCATAAAAATTCTATTTTTGATCAAATTCTTTTATTTACACTTTTATTTACACAAATCAACATTTTTAAAAGACAAAATTACACAAAAATCATTTCCTTGTCAAATTAAACATGAAAACCATATTAAAAATATTTTTACACCCAGATATTGTTTTGAATCAATATTCCACATTTTTATTCACAATATTAATAATATTTAATTTTAACACATCATTATTATTAACAAAAATCACTATTTGACCATTATTTCCATAATTATAGCATTTTATCAAAGTAAAACCATTCAATGCTCATTATTACCCCAAAATGACATAATAAAGTTTTCAAAACTTTATTTTCTTCTTTTTATATTTTTTACAACAAATTAATGTTGAATTAATTTCTTTTATCCTTATTTAAATTAAATTACCACCAAATCAATATAATTCTATTATTCCCACTTAATTTACAATCAAACTATCTTAACTCCATTTTATTACACCAAAACCCGTTGTTCATTCAAATTAAACAATTTTAACAAATTTTACATCTCCAAATTTATTTTATTTTCTCCAGTTTAAATTATAACCATCGTTATAATTTATTTTCACAGGTAATCACAAAATCAAGGTTGTTACAGACTCCCCCTTTATAAAAATAGCATCTCCACAATTTCCTAGACAAGAGTTGTATTCAACACGGTTTATTTCATCTCGAAAAGGGAATAGATAAGCTTGAGTTAAAATTTCCTCACCCTGAATACGAGAAGATAGAAAGCCAGGATAAGATCGCTCGATAAATTCTCTGGTTTCTCATCTACAATCATTCTGATTAGCGGACCATTGAATCTTTACGAGCAATACATCCATATATCGAAGGCGTTTAACCTCCGAAGCAAGTACACGGATAGGATGTTGCACAATAGATAAGTCAGGTGAGATCTTAAGCTCCTGCATATTAGGAGGATCAATAACAGAATCTGAATTATGAAGGCACTTCCGAAGCTAAGAGACGTGAAATACGTCATGAATACCGGAAAACTGGGTTGGAAGTGATACTCTATAAGCAACTGGGCCAATACCCTCAGTAATAGGAAATGGTCCTAAATATCGAGGAGCCGATTTCCCAGTCCTACTGAAACGCATTACCCCCTTCAATGGAGATACATGAATATAACAAGATCACCAATGGAGAATTCAAGAGGTTTCCTATGGTTGTTCGCGTAGGATTTCTGACGGCTCTGTGCCTCTTTCATTCTCTGACGAATAAGGTCAATCTTCCTTGAAGCTTCATGAATAGAATCGGGGCCTAAAATCAACTTTTCCCCGGACTCCAACCAACAAGACGGTGATCGTCATGGCCTTTCGTATAGGGCTTTGAAAGGATCCATACCGATACTGGACTAAAAGCTGTTGTTTTATGAGAACTCAACAAGCGGTAGGTGGTCTTCCCAACTACCACCAAAATCAAGAATACATGCACGAAGTAGATCCTTAAGAATACGATTCACCCGTTTAGTATGTCCATCAGATTGCGGATGATAAGCTGTGCCAAAGTTAAGCTTTGTACCCAATGCTTTCTGAAGACTCTACCAAAAATTACTGGTGAAAAGTGGATCTCTATCACAAACAATCGAACTAGGAATACCGTGAAGTCTCACGATTTCTTTAATATATAGCTTAGATAAATGAGAAGCTGTCCTATCAGATTTAATAGGAATAAAATGAGTAGATTTAGTCAAGCGATCCACAATAAACCAAACACTGTTATGGCCCGATCTCGAACGAGGTAGGCCATCAATAAAGTCCATAGAGATTTGATCCCATTTCCACAACGGGACTTCAAGAGGCTGAAGAATACCACTAAGACACTGATGTTCGGCTTTAATGAGTTGACAAGTGATGCGGTTACTCACATAACTTGCAACATCACGCTTCATGCCTTCCCAATAATACAAGCATCTCATATCGGCGTACATCTTGCTATTGTCGGGATGAATAGAATACTTACAACGGTGACAATCATCAAGTATGTCCTGCCTAAGATCAGAAACACTAAGCACGATCAAACAATTCTTTTTACGAAGGCAACCATGGATATCAATGCTGAAATCCCTCAACTCATAATCACAGGATTCAGACTTACAAAGCTGAATAAGGTGCACAAGATCTGGATCTTCCTGCTGAACCTTGAAAATACGATCTAATAAGCTAGGACGAGCTTCCAAACTGAATAATAAGATAGGAGAATCTGAAGCTGGAGCACGATCACGAATATCTCAAAGAGATAGAGTCTCCAACACATCTCACTCAGCTAACATCATAGAAACAACAGCTAAGTGCTTGCGATTTAACGCTTCTGCAACCCGGTTCCCCTTTCCAGGAGTGTATTGTATATCAAAATCATAAGAAGCAAGGAACTTGAGCCAACGCTGTTGCCATATATTAAGCTCTTTCTGTGTGAACAGGTATTTCAAAGATTTGTGATCGGTATAGAGAATGAAGCGCTCGCCCAATAGATAATGACGCCAAATCTTTAAGGCAAAGACTATGGCGGCCAACTCTAGGTCGTGGCTGGCGTAGCGAACCACATTCGGATGCAATTGCCTAGAAGCATAGGCAACTACCCGATCTCTCTGCATAAGCACGACACTGAGGCCACATCTACTAGCATCGCTGTATAGAACAAGATCTTGATTCCCTTCGGGAACCACAAGAATATGAGCATTAGTGAGAAGTTCTTTTAATTTCTAAAAAGAAGCTTCACACTTGTCAGACCATATGAATCGAACACCTTTTCTAGTAAGGCTAGTGAGAGGAAGAACAATGCGGGAAAAGTCCTTAATGAACCGACGGTAATAACCCGCCAATCTAAGGAAGCTATGAATCTCAGAAACGTTCTCTGGCCTTTTCCAATTCTGAATGGCTTCTATCTTCGATGGATCGACAAAAATACCATCAAAAGATACAACATGGCCCAGGAACTTCACCTTATTCTCCCAAAAGTAGCACTTGGAGAATTTGGCTTTGAGTTGATGTTGACGAAGAGTGCTCAAAAGAATCCTCAAATAATGAGCATGATCGACTTCAGATGTAGAATAGATTAGGATGTCATCAATGAATACAAGGACGAACTTATCGAGATATTCCTGGAATACTTGATTCATAAAATCGACAAAATAAGTAGGAGCATTCGTCAAACCGAACGACACAACGAGCCACTTATAAGAACCATAATGAGTGCAGAATGCTGTAAGAGGAATGTTGTCCTCCGCAACTTGTAGCCGATGAAAACCGGTGGCAAGTTCGAGTTGAGAGAAGACCTTAGCACTGCACAACTAATCGAACATGTCATTGATCCTGGGCAATGGGTACTTGTTCTTAATGGTTAACACGTTAAGCTTGCGGTAATTGATGCAAAGCCTAAGAGTACCATTAGATTTCTTAAAAAGATGACCGTGCCACCCTACGAAGATGAAATAGATTGAATGAATTGCTTGGCCTCAAGCTCCAACAACTGCTTTTTGAGTTCCTCATTTTCCTTAGTGGCCATCCTTGTGGGAGGATGACTAACTGGCTGAGCACCAGGAATGAGGTCAATACAGAACTCAATTTCCCGCTTGGGTGGCAAACCCAAAGCAGACTCAAACACAGCGGCAAAGTCACAAACAACTAGATTTCGAGATACATCATCATCATCTCGAGACTCCAGAGCAAACAAAGATGCTTCAGAATCACTATCAACATTCCGAAGAACAAGACACAACTAATAAGTCGAATCAGGATACCTAAGAACATAGGATTCAGGCTTGCTAACATGCCAGCCAATCCATCCCCAAAATCATATCAAATCCAAGATAATGAATAACGTGCAGACTCACATGGAAAGAAAAACAACAAAGAACAATCTCAATATTCTCACACAACATAACATGCTAAGTGTTGCAGATTCCCCAATAGGATTTGCAATCCTCAAAGAAGTAATAAGACAAGAAACATCCAACGGTATATCATCAACAAGCTCCTTCGATAGAAATGAGTGTGACGCACCCGTATCGAAGAGGACTCGTATAGAACGATCAAGAAATAAAATGGAACCTTCAAGAATAGAAGAAAGGGTACCTCTAGGCTGAGAAGAACCACCAGAAGCATCAACAACATTAAGCTTGCCAGAACCAGAAGACTTAGGCTTGCTAGGGCATGAAGAAGACCAATGTCCCTCTTTCTTGCAATTATGGCAAATGCGTGGCTTGGGACAATCTCTAATCATATGATCGAAAGAGCCACAATTGTAACACCCTTTCTGGCTATGAGGTGGCACACTTGGCTGAGAACTAGAAACAACAGACTTCTTCCTCTTGCCATGAGGAAAAGACTTAGACTTCTTAAAAGGAAACCTCTTCTTATTTGGGTTCTTACGAACCTCGGTCTCATCACTACTGTCCCTCTCCTTCTCGACTGCTTCAAGGTAAAGCGCCGAGTCAACCAACTCCTCAAAAGAAAGCTTAAGCTGAAGCACATCGGAGATTTCTTCAAATAATTATTGAGGCCAGAAACGAACTTGAGATTCTACTTATAAGAAGTGCTAATGTATAAGCAACCATATTAGGACAAGGCGACGGGCTAAGAGAGCTTTCTCGAATTCAGGAACGAGCTTAAGTTCGAATCGCTCCCTAAACTGTAGCCAAGTAAGAGTGGACTCATCAATCTCAACAATAAGAAGCTTATACTAATAAAGAGCACCCTCTTGCAACATACTAGATGCTACAAGAACTCGGTGGTGGTCAGAAAGTTCCATCTGAGTAAAAATGCGCTCGCATGTACGAAGCCAGGCCTAGACCTCAAGAACAGACTCTGAGCCTTAGAAAGGCTTGCCTCCAAGATGAGAGAAATCACTGCACATGCGTGCAAAAGCAGACTTGCGCAAAGAAGACGAAGGAGTGGGAGCTGGAGGCTGAGTGCTCCTAAATAACTCTATAAATTGATCGATAGACATGTATACAACGTCTAGATGTGAGCCACTGGACGACATCGCATCAGAACGACGACTTCTGCCTCTTCTAGCCATAAGCTAAAAGTAAGGTAAGATAAAGATTATTCACAAGGGTAAAATATAATTAATTAAATTATAGAATACTATGAAATTAAAATATATTCCTAAATGTATTCCCAACTATATCTATCCCAATGGACATAAAAAGATAAAGGACACGATGATTAGGGAATATGTTATCACTTATATCATTCTCCAATGTACTGTAATACATGCTCTGTTATGTGTTTATCATATTTTGTTCTGAACTTAGCTCTGATATCAAGCTGTAACTCCCCATCTAGAGACCCACACTAACAGAAAGTATTATGGTGTAATACTGTCGGCTAGTGTAGAGAATAGGGCTGGTTAGGAGCAACCATTCGTAAGCTTTGTCCTAAACAGGTATTGAGTACGTCGATTGGGTGTACTATATTTTTTTTCTTTTACTTTTTTCATGTGGATCGACATACTCAATAAATTTTCAACACAAAACTATGGTGGCTAATGGATCTATCCAAAACAAAACATAATAACAACAAGTATAACAGATCACAGAACAACAGATACATATACATACATATACAGATACATCCTATGTACAATACATAGCGATACATAAGTAGGTGGTTACACGAACCGCATATATACATCATGTCCCAAAAGAATATACATAAAGATCAGAGTACACAAATAAACTAGATGACAACACAAAACATGACTAAGTGTCCAAAAAGGATGATAAGATGAACCATAGCGGAAGCAGCTAAGTGGATATCAACAGCAGGTGACTAACCTGAAATAACTCGGTCTGACCCGAGTATATAAAATACATGGGTCAGTCTAGCTTATATAAACTGATTAGAACATATTTGGTGAAGTATAAGGATAATAGATGATAATTCTTCTCAATAGAGAAGAAGCAACAACAATGTATATCCACTTATAATACATGAGATGGTAACAACTAAAACGTCATATAAAGGTTTCATGAAAGAGGCAATATCAAAAACAACAACAACAACAATTAAGTCACATATAAATGCCTCATATCATCGGCATCAACAATGTCATATATAAAAAGTTTCCATCAACAATGGGGAGCTAGGATCTAAGGCTAAGCTATGTATAAAATCTCAAACAACAACAAAACAACAAGATGGTAACCGCATCATAACACCATATAGGACACGTAAGGTCCAAACAGCTACATAATGTATTACCATATGAAAATCTCCGAATAGCACACATGCTATATATATATAACTCTAAAAAAATAATACGATGAATATATGGAAAACAAAAAAATCTAGAAATCAATAAGAATGAAATCTAAAAATAGCAACAATGGTATAGATCCATAACAATCACAACTGCACGTGCATATAATAAGTGGCCCTCCCGGCCTTGCCAAGTACTATAATAGTGCGCTTAATAACGTTGGCCCCCCGGCCTGATGTATATATGTGGCCCCCTCGGCCTAACGCTAGTGGCCCCCCAACCTTGGACCCCCCGGCCTAGTACTGGCAACAACAACGGAATGTGTCTCCAACTTCAAAATATGTGTAGCTTCGAAGGAACAAGTCCGAAATTAACCAATATAGAAAACCTACATGTCCCATACCACATGGTTTATTATATCGTTTAAGTCGCTTCCTCGTTCTCTTGAAGAGTGCAAAAATGTGTGTTTTTATATAGAAAATACTTACTTCGAGAAAACGAGTTTTTAAACGATTTTGGAAATTATTTGGAAATTGTTGCTTTGAAATTCTCTTTATTATAGAGAATACATATATATATAAATAGCTTCAAGAATAATTATATATTTTTGTAAAACATTTATTTTGAAAGCTTTTTAATTTTAAAAATCATTTCGAAAACGGTTTTGAAAATACGTGCACAGAAACAGTAAATATCAACGAAAATTCAATGAAATTAACATACGACAAAACCCGAATGAAACTGTCAATTCATAGTACAAATTGATGTTAATGTCGGCTTTCCTATTAGTAGAAGTTAGCCTTTTAGAACCATCTCAAAACAATGCTCAAAATCATCGAATCCAAAAACAATTCAACGGAAACTGCCCAAACTTTGCAAAAAACCTCAGGCCTGCGGCTTGTTTAGCTGGTTTGCCCTTTTAAACCCAGAATTTGAGAAAACATGAAATACGAGAGTTGTATAAGATATCCTAAGCTTTTCAGAATATCAAAAATTGTCAAATTCCAATAGGGAATGAAAAAGTTATGACTAAAACAATTTTCAGATCTGAAGTTCACTATTGCTTTCGTTTTAGTCTCAGGATAGCGACACTAGAATGAACTTTCGACCATGTAAACATTAAAATTTAACAAAACCCAAAACATAAAAGTTATAGCATACAATCAAAGCTTCACTGAAATATAAAGTTCACAAAAAATATATTTACGGTTTAAAAGTTATGATTAAAACTAATGCAAGTTCAAAATTAAATATTGCCGTTGATCAATCTCAGGACAGCGATAAGGATGTGCAATTTCGACTCATTAAACCTCAAATTTTTACAAAACTCAAAACATGAAACTTATATGGTATAATCTTAGCTTTTAGGAACATCAAGAATCATCAAATTTGGACACAAAACGAGAAAGATATGCTCAAATTACCAACGACATTTAACTCAGAATATTATAGTTTTACAGTGACTGGGCAGCGAGTTTGCATTAGGTTTTTGACCCTTTATGCTCATAATTTTCGAAAGTATTTAACGTAAAAGTTAACACACTCTTTCTAAGCTTTCTGTAACTTCAAAAAAAATTCAAATTCCGATTAAATACGAAAGAGATATGCCCAATATACTAACAACAATTGACAAATTGACATAAAACAAACAAAAATTGAGATTTCTTACCTTGAAATCTCAATCTAAGCTAGAAGAGTGAGTTTTTAACTCACCTTAGAATTTATTTGTAGAAAATTAGCGGATTTATCAAGTAAAGCAGGGAGCATTGGCCTTGATTTGGTGCTAGAAACCTAAAAGAGGAGAAAATACTAACATGAAGACAAAGAACAGAAAAGTTACAGACTATACAGACTTCTCAAAAATTGAAATAGATGAAATAGCTTTTGGTTTTGGATTGGTTACCCGTTACTCTCTTTAATTCCTAATTTTCCTTTATTTTCTTTAGTTTGGGGAGGGATTCAACAAAGACTGTAAGCAGCCATTTATTTTCTTTTTCTCAGATAGACAAAAAAGGAGGAGAAGAATGAAACTGTACCTGACTTACTCTTCTAAAACATGGGTATTGGGTTTGGGTTTGGACCAAATCCTACCCAATAAGCTTATGCAACAAAGATATCTTTTAACTAACATATTACTTAAGCTATTAACCATATACCCTATGTTAATTATGCAATTTCACAATTTCAACTTGTTTAACTAAATAATTCACATAACTTCAAAGTTTTGCCCTTTATAAAATGTTAATCAACATACTAAATTTATTTTTGCTATTAAAATTCAATTTCCATCATAAAAATTCTATTTTTAATTAAATTCATTAATTTACACTTTTAATTACACAAATCAACATTTTTAAACGACAATATTACACATAAATCATTTCCTTTTCTAATTAAACATCACAAACCATATTAAAAATATTTTTACACCCAAATATTGTTTTTAATCAATATTCCACATTTTTATTCACAATACTAACCATATTTAATTTTTAACACATCATTAATATTAACAAAAATCACTATTTGACCATTATTTCCATAATTAAAGCATTTTATCAAAGTAAAACCATTCAATCCTCATTATTACCCCAAAATAACATACTAAAGTTTTCAAAACTTTATTTTCTTCTTTTTATATTTATTTACAACAAATAATTAAATGTTGAATTAATTTCTTTTATCTTTATTTAAATTAAATTACCACCAAATCAACATAATTCTATTATTCTCACTTAATTTATAATCAAACTATCTTAACTCCATTTTATTACACCAAAACCCATTGTTTATTCAAAATAAACAATTTTAACAAATTTTACATCTCCAAATTTATTTTATTTTCTTCATTTTAAATAATAACAATCGTTATAATTTATTTTCACGGGCAATCACAAATCCAAGGTTATTACATTGACCACAGCCCCAGCATAAGTGGATGTAGTCTACCTAGAAACTCATTGTGATGGCGATGGTGGCAGCTCGGTTGGAGAATGCATGACAAAAAACAAAAAGGAAGAGGGATTGAGGAGAGCAAGAGAGCGAGTGTGGATCTAGTGTTTAAGAAATTTGAGAAAGAGGAATGAAAACTAAGACCATTACCAACAATGTGGCTTGTTCAGTTCACTCTTTCTCATACTTTTGGACTGACCGAATGACCTCCGCAACCAGATAAGGTACAAACTAGCCATGAACCAAGGGAAAAGAAATTTGCTGGGTTTATAACGGCAAAGAGTTCGCCGTTATAAATTTATAACATAATATTTATAAATTCAAACTATCTAATATGATTGGCTATGTTTTATAACGGCAAAAACTTTACAGTTATAAGTTTATAACAGTGAAGTCTGCACCGTTATAAACTTATTGTAACGACCTAGTAATTTTAATGATTTTATAACGTAATTAACTGAAAATTTTTCTTGAAATTAAATAATTGAATTTGGAAATGAAACTTTAATATTTGGAATATGGCTGTTTAAACATAGCAAATGATAAATTTTCATCAGAAAATAGGAAAGTTAATTCTGTGTGTAATTTTTAAATTTCAATTTAAAATCAGCTAAGTTGATGAAAATAAAATGTTTTCGAAATCTGAATATTTTTATATAGTAAAAATGTTTATCATTTTCTGAGTGAGGCATCACAATTTGTTTCGTCAAATTTGAACTTCTCTAGCCCCGTTTATCTTATTTTCGACGAATTAGCAGCAGTTTAGCAGCAAATTAAAAAATCGAGTTTTGATAGTTCGATCATATTGCTTATATCTATGTACCATTCTGTTCATCTCGTCGTGCTGATCTCTGCAGTACGTTCAATTGTTTGTTCCGGTGTCCGGTACGTGGCGAAAACCGCGAACAGTAAGCCGTATCGGTACCTATTCGAGTCCATTTGTTTATAGTGACCATTCAATTATCTACCGTACAAAAATCAATGGCCAATAGCTTTAAATATTTTCCTTAATTCAAGCTGACTTTTCTATTCCCACTGTTTGATATATATGTAGGTTTGTCCTTTCATTTTCATTTTGTTTACTGTTTACATTCGTATTTATAAAACTTACATCACCTACCGTCTTGGGTTCTCTACCTTTCTGTTTCTCTTCATTCTATCCTCGATTCTCTGCTAGAATATATATATATATATATATATATATATAAAACAAGTTTCGAGAAGAAGAAAATACTATAAACAAATTGTATTTATATTTGATGGAAAAAAGGAAGCTGCTCATCCTCAAAACCATTCTCCCTTCCCTATCCAATCTCGCCCATTGCCCAGCCAAGCCCGAACTTCCACCCTCATCCTCCACCTGTCACCTTCGCAGTTAGCCTGAGCTCCTCCACCATAACGCGACCATCCTCAACATAGCATACCCATTCGTTTCTACCACGCTCTCCCTTCCACCACCGTTTGACATTCCTCTTGAGCCAATACCGCAGTCAAACACCGAAGCCACACCGCATCATTTCCTCCCATCCGCCCGCTATAACTCCTCAGCGATAGTTTTCTTGCCTTGAACCTATGCCGCCCCTTCAACGTCATCCACCTCCATAGCAGTTCCTCCGACTATCGCCCAGAGCAACCGCACTTTTGTTCATCTACCACATTTCCCTGACATTTCCGCCTCCATATACCACTCCAACGCCGAGCACGACAGACCCAAGCGCCACACCCACCTGTAGCCGCCAACGACCACTCACCACCTCTGCCTACCATCAGTGCAACCTCTCCGCAACCCATTCTCTCACGCCTCATTTCCATACCCCACTCCTGTACCCACCGGACACCGCCACCTTGCCACCACCGTACGCCGAAACCCACCAGCCGAGTAGACAGCAGCACCTCTCCTTCGTTGTGGATTTCTTGAACATATTATATACGTAAGTTATATATAGTTATACATATATGTCAGTTTATATATATATATATATATATATATATATGTTTATGCAAGTTATATATGCATTAGTTTATATATATAAAGTTTACGTAAGTTATGTAAGTTTGTATAATCTGTTATATATATAATAGTTTACATATATATGATCTGTTTGGGGTTTTATGTATAAGTTTATAAAGTTTATATGTATATATATATCTAAGTATATACTGTTGTGAAGACAAGCCTGCATATAGTTTGAGTAATCTGCATATATTTGGTACATATATTCAAGTCTATATATGAGTTTTGTAGATATATTAGTTATATATAAGTATACATTGTTTGGTTACAGCATGTACAAGTTAGCTTCCATATTTGCAGACAAGCTTTTCTCTATTATTATATAAGTTTTGAGTTTCAAAATATATGTAAAAGCTTTATTTTTATTTTTATAGGCGGTTTGATAAATAATGGGTCTGAAAAATGTATATATATATATAAAGATTTTACTGTAATAGGTGTTTTAAAAAAAATTCAATATTGATTTTAAATATGTATATAAAGATTTTTATTTTTAAATATGTGTTTAATTGAATATTGGTTTTCTAAAAAAATATTATATATATACATATGTATCTTACTTCAGCTTATTTCATGCTGGTTTTGATTGTTTTCATTGATTCCGATTTATCAGCTTGTCCGTCGAACGAGTGTCCATCGTGCTTTGCTTCAAAATTCGTGCTCGTAGTCGTAACTCATTTCATTATCAAATCTCTCTAGCCTCGAAAGATGAGCGATCACTCACGATTAACATTCTTATATTTAGTAAGTTTGATTTAACTTGAAATGACAATTGAAATATGCTGTTAAATTTGAACTGTTAATTATTTAATTGCTATATATGATATGCCATTATCTGTAATTATTCATCTGCGACATCTGACACCATAATCTGTTATTTATATTATAATTAAATTTGTTACTGATGATATATGTCTGTTGTTGATATGTTATATTATTATCATATTTGTTCTCACTTTGCAAGTTCCCTGTTAGTTTAGAAATCCCTATGGGTTGAAATGATACATACCCAAATGATATTATAGATTAAGGGAAAATCGTTATGGGTTGAAATGATAAACCCAAGCGATTTTCATTAATTTTGAATTTTGGGATGCGGGTTGAAATGATATATACCTGTAAATAATTAAATTGAGGATTGAAATGATAAATATCCGTATCACTTGACCATATGATAGAAAATTATATACAGGCATCATTGGTCTATATTTTGAATATGATTTTCAAAGTTTTGAAAGGAAATATATGGGTTTTAATAAATATTGATTTTTAAAATATAATATATAAATGTTATTTTATATATGTCTAAATTTTAGATTTTTAATATTTTATGTTTTGGAAATTTTTAATTTATTAGTTAGTTTTAAAAATATAAATTTTTTAAGATTTTTCTTATAATTTGATTATGTTAAAAATATATAAACTTAGATTAATATAAAATAAATTTAATAATAAGATTTAATTTAATAAAATTTAATTTAATTAATATATAATATGTTTAAGCATTTATTTAAATTTATATTAATATTTTAAAATCGATTTTCATAACGTTAATAATAGAAGTAGGGAAGAATAAATTAACGTTGACTTGAAATTTAATTGGTTAATAATTGAATTTAAATAAGAATTTATTTGAACTTATTGATGTTGAGATTTGAATGGTATAATTTATAACTTGATTTGATGAAAAGTGATTAAATGAATATTCTCAACTTAAAATAAAAATTGAGACTGAATATTTAATATTGATTTAAATTTATAAATTGAGATTTTTTTAGTTGTTATTAAAATGATTAAGCGAATATTTTCCAATTTGAATAAAAATAAAGTTAAATGTTGAAATATAAATGAAATTTATATTGAAATTGTTTGAATATTTAAACTTGGAATCTTATTGGAATTGAAATGATAGTTCAAACCTGGATTTGAAATCGATTAAAAAATTGAAATGGTTTATTTAGAATTTAAATTTGAATCTTTGACCTTTAAATTTAAATGGTTTAATTAGAATTTATTTAAATTGAATTTTTGGAATTTAAGTTGATTTGAATCAATTTGCGAAATTGAAGGAAAACTAATTTTATTATATAAATTATTTTAATATATAAACTATTCTAATTTATAACTATTTTAATATATACTATTTTTAATATCTAAATTGTTTAAGTGGAAACTGTTATGATTACGGAATTGTTATGATTTCCAAACTGTTATGATTTCAAAAGTGTTATGATTTGCAAAGTGTTACAATTTTGAAAGTGTTGCGATTTTTGAAATGAATACTATTTATAGTGAATAATGATATCGAATTGATATGGTTTTGAAATGAATATTATATTTTGATATGAAATATGAACTATTTGAAATGAAATAACCATAGTGTGAAATAAGCATTTGGTTGTTAAAGAGACCGGGATCAGATATTGTCATACTCTTTGCCAATATTGAAAACCACTTTAACAACTGTGTACGTGGTGGAGATTCCAGAACGAAGTAGGATGGTTAGTGACGATTCTGTATGGTATTTACGTAGCCCTGACTCCCGTGAGTCAGCTTGATGTGGCTAAAACAGGAGCCATGTCGGGCCAAGTGAGGTCATTCCTCCGATCGGGCACATTTCTTCGATACCATTCTATTACTTTGTGATTTGATTGGGTGCACCTTTGATTTGGGAGTGTGTCACGAGGTGGGCGGTAGTAGTTGCTATGCGTTACCACCCGTCTGGATCCGCAAACGGTATATCTACCCTGGCATTGCCTCGCGTGCCTTGTCACATGCCATATCGTGCTTTCTATGAGTTTGTTTTGTGTCGTACCTATGGAGTGCTCCCTGATAGCCCACTTGCGAGTGGAGTTTATAGTATCTGTATAGACTACGACATTATATAAAATGTGTTAAGGGGGATATGGTTAATGCCTTAACGCTACTTTAATAATTTACTTTACTATAGACATATTATAATAGCGTATATTACTACATAGTAGATAGTTCCATGGATCCTTAGAGGATGGGTATCCCAAACATCCTTTAAGTTACCTATATTTCAATTGACATTTCACTTAAGTTAAATTTACTAATATAAGAATGTTAATCCTCACTCGAGTGTTTCATGTTTTGCTTTATGCTCGGGTCAGACTGAGTGTCACAGCATTTGAGACTCACCTTCGGAGATTGGAGCTTTGTTTGAAGATCTATCTATCCAGCTTTAAGTTATTTCAGTTTATTTCAGTCGTTTTTGTTCAGACTCGTCGGTTGTTTATGTATTAGAGATTCATTTGTATTTGAGATTCTGTTGTATTTTTTTCGGACTTTGATGTTGTATAGTAGCTTCATGAACTACTATTTATCTATTCCGCTGCTTATTGTTTTATTACTCTGTGTCTGTGATTCTGTGATTGATTTATTTACTGTATATGCTGAGTTTTGCCAAATATAAATTAACAGTCTGTTGTTTTCAGCAATTCAAGTCCGACATGTGCGGATGCGAATGGTTCGAAATGCCGTGTCGTTACACTTATAACGGCAAAGTCTTTGCCATTAAACTCACCGGCCCTTGTTCAGTTCACTGGTCACGAGATCAGTTCAAACTAACCACCGAGAAGCAAACAAGCCACACCTGATTACTCCTTGGTTTGTTTAGCAACTGAATAAGCCATTATTGCTTATGCCCTAAGAACGAGAATGAAGAGGCATGGGGAGCAGTGATAAACGTTAATTTTTGGATTGGAGTCAAAAAAATTTAGTTTAGAGGCAAAAACCCAGAGCGTGGGCAAAAATTTGGTTACTTGGGGGAAAAACTTGTATTTTTATATATCAATGAAAATAATTACAAAACTAAACATCCAGATGCATATAATTTGCGGTTTACTATTTATATTTTTCGAATTTTTACTATTTTTAACATTTTTGAGTTTTATGAAATTTCGAATATTTTTAATTTTTGTTTGTAGATTTTATGTATGTTTTTAAATTTTATGTATGTTTTTAAATTTATTTTAGAAAATTTCAAAATTTTTAATTTTATGAAAATTTCAATTTTTTAATTTTATGAATATTTTTAAATTTATTATCGAAAATTTCAAAATTTTAAATTTTATTGCAATATTAAATATAATTATCAATTAAATTATTAAATACTCAATACTAAAAAATAAATATTACTTATAATAAAAGATTACCTATTGATCGTTAGTTATTAAAAATTAATTATTAAATAGTAAATGTTAAATATTAGTCTTAATTATTAGTTATTTAATAGCAATTATTTGTTATTCAATAATAAATATTAATTAATAAAAATATCAGTTGTTATTCATTAATTAATAACATTACTTGTTTAATATATATTATTAATTATCGATTATTAGTTATTTATTAGTAATTATTAATTACTGAAAATGAATTATTAAATATTAAATATTACTTCTTAATTAATAATTATTAATTATTAATTTTGTAGTCATAATTATTGCTTATTAAATACTCAATATTAATTATTATTATTAGTTATTAATAGTAATTATTTAATAATTATTAATTGTAATTTATTAAATAATCAATATTAATTATTAATTATTATTATTAATTTTGTGATCATAATTATTACTTATTAAATACTCAATATTAATTATTATTATTAATAGTAATTATTTAATAATTATTAATTGTAATTTATTAAATAATCAATATTAATTATTAATTATTTAAAGTGATATGCGATCAATTACAACCTATGAGTAAAACAACTTCTATAGAAGATTGCTATAGATTTATATTCACAACATTTTTCAGCCGAAAGTTCTAGAAAAGTTTGTTGCACAACATTCAGAAAAAAATTGTTGAACAATACTGATTACAATTTACATAGAAAAATGTTGTTAAAAAATCTTCATTTTACAACTTTTATCCCTTAAACGTTGTAAAAAGTTGCTTTTTAAAAATGTTTATAGTCCAATAGTTGTAAAAAATAACAGTTTTACAATGTTTGTATATTTAAAAGTTGTAAAAAGTCATTTTACAACGTTTATTTTAAAACGTTGTAACCTGAAATTGTAGAGGGTTTTTTACAACATTTTTTATACACTTAAACTTAAAGTTGTAATAAGATATTTTTGTTGTAGTGCTCCTCAATCAAACTGCCGACGTGGCGTCTTCTTTGCCAAATTCCAGCGAATTTGGGCCACTTGGGTTCGATCAGGCCAAGGCGTGGCACTACCCTTGATTTCCTCTTCACAACCATGTCCTCCTTATAGTCTTATCTTTGTCGTTTCACCGTTGGACCGAAATGGACGGTCCACGTTTATTGAAATTCCGAAATGTTTTATGAACCCAATCGACAAATCAACACCACTAGCGGATTCGTATCGTTGAGAATTGTAATTTTGATATATAACATATCTAATGTGAAACACTTTTATATTTCACACTTTTTAGCTTGAGAGACTAATCTTTGACTAATTACAAATAAAAAAATTATCTTCTTAATCATTTAGTCATGACATACCACTTCCTAATCATGTATATAAAATTCAACTTTTATTTATCAATTTCAACATTTATAATTCGATTTAAAACCATAAAAAGTGAACTACTACGTCTTATCAATATATACTCACTCACTAATTAGTAGTGTATCCTTCCAAGTTCAATGCAAATCCTCCTACTTCTTCGCCGTGCAGAAATTGCTCGTCTTCAAAACCTTAAATTTCATTTTAGCTTTAATTTATTGGCTAGTTCACTTCAAGTAACCAATTTCATACATTAATTTGTTTACTTTGGATTTGATTTGGAATATTTGTAATTGGTTTAGGGATAAAGGTTTTATAAGTGGAGGCAAATTTTTTAGAGCAAAAAACAATAACATTATGTTGAAATTTCAAACTATTTATAGGCTAAAAACAATAACATTAGGTTGAAATTTCAAACTATTTATAGGCTAAAAACAATAACATTAGGCTGAAATTTCGAATTCTATATATTACGAAATTGCCACTATGTTTGATCCTTTCTAAAATTTGGCCTGTTATACCAGATTGATGAGTTATATATGATTTTTGACTATAATGACATTCTGAACGCAATGGGGATGGCCCCGAAGCCTAATTCTCGATTGCTTAAAAATTTACAATTTTGTCGATTATGTAAATTTTGAATTACCTTTTTAATTTAATTATTTAATTTCGTAAAATTTCGACCTGGTACACTCACTTCTTTATGTATCAATTAGGATGTTTTTATTTGAATTTTCTTGTAGTTAGTGGGGGTTGTTGGTTGACTAAAATAAAACTCGAAGTATTTTAATTGTCCGACGACCTTTTGTGTAACGACCCAGAATTTTGACCAAATTAAATTGAGAATATTTAATTAATTTTAAATATTTGAATGATAATTTAATTTGAATCCCCGATATAACTTTGAAAAATTGCGATTAAACTATAAAATTTAATCGATTGAAGTTAAATAAAAATTTGAATCTACAATTTTAAGTTGAAGGAAAATATTTCGAAAGCTTTTAAAATTCGTATTGATAATACTGAAGATGATAGAAGCTTCAGAATTTAATTTCGAACTGTTTTGTTCAGTTTTGAAAATAATCACCCGAACCGATATTTAAAAATAGTCAATTTTCACACAGTCTCGGAATTCGACGAAACCAGTTCCCTTGGGTCCGTAATATTGAATTATTACCGGATTCCAATTTTCGTAATTTTTGGAGTTGTTGTTTGAGCATACGAAATTTAAACGCGTTGAACTGTGTTTTGAAAACAAATTAAAATATATACTCACATCAGCCACCCTACTTCTGAACAAGTCGACCTACTCTGCTTAATCATCGTTCTCTTGTCCCCTCTTTTCTTTTTAAATCCCACGCTACTTTCTCTGGTTCCTCAATTAAAGATTCAGAGAAAATTTAAATCTCGTTCAAAGAAAATAACAATGGCCGCATGCTCATTCCCCTCTCTCGTTCAAGATAAAAATCGCGAGCCAGTTAAAATTTAAAAATCCCAACTTCCTTCCTCTTTATAAATCAAAACGAGAAATCAAATAAAATAAAAAAAATGGTGGCTGCGTGAAAATCAATGGCGATTCGAGGGCAACTCGAGTTCGACTGGGCAGAGCGCTCGATTTTGGGGGCAGTGTCGCGATCGATTGGTGGCTCGAGTGGATCTCGTTCATGGCGCGAGGCAGTTTCGAGGTGAAGGGAGAGTCGCGATGTTCTCTGGTCGCGGTCTTCTAGAGTTTTGGGCGCACGCGTGAGTGAGTGGAGGCAGAAGTCGATGAGCACTGTGAAATCAAAATGGAAGGAGGCAAATGAGGACGAGGCGATTGTGAATGTCGCGACTCTTAGCAATGGTGGCAAGCAAGGAGGTTCGCGATGTCAGGCGTGGCACTCGCGAGCACGGCGAGGAAGTTTCAGTCGTGTGACTCTCGAATGGGTTGGGTTTCGCGATACTGGAAGGTCGAGACAATGGGCAGTGACGATTGCGAAGTCAGGTGGTCGATGGAGTTCGTCGGCAGATCTGGGGTTGGTTGCTCAACGTTGAGCAGTTCGCAAGCTTGGAGAGGCGATGTCGTGGTGGAGGCGGAGTTTGGGATATCGAGCAAAAGCTCGGTGCTTTTGGGTTGCCTATTCGAATTGAGGTAGTTGAGTTTTATTTCGATTTGAATTTGATTTAATGATATATACATATAGCTTCAAACAGTTTATATAAATATGAAAATGAGAAGTTTTACAGATAAGATTTAAGTTCACAGTAGATATATACTGGAATATATACATAGTTTAAAAATATATAGGATTTTTAAAAGTGAAGATTAGGCACTGTTTTATTTTTACAGGAAAATTTTATTCTGGGAAAATATAAGTCTGGAAAGGAAAATGTAAGAACAGAATTTAAAATATTTCGTTCAAGGAGAAATTAGTTTTAAAATTTATTTCTAGTTAAGCAAATTTATTAAAAGGATTTGGTTTGAAATAAAAGCATTTAATAATTGAAATTACCAAGGTTGATATATTAAATTTAGTTTAAAAGTAAAATTTTAGTTAAATTATTAAAGGAGAAATTGGTTAATTAAAACTATCAAAACGAAAATTTGTTATTCGATTTATTTCGAATATTAACGAATTGTAAAATATTTATACAAGGTATAAATCAAGAAACTGGGTCGAGAATGGGAAATGGATTGCAAAATAAATGCTAAGGTGAGATCTCCTCACTCAGATTTATATTTGGATTGCAGTTATCGATTTGATCGTTGTTTGAATGTGCTATTAGATATGATAGGATATATCTATATATATATAGCAGTATATACATATTGGCATATGTATATATTGGATTGATTGATTCCCGCCTCGTATAGCGGATGAGACCCTATTGCGCCGTTAGTAAGCGGATTTATAAAAACCTATATACCGCGATAATTCCGTACTGGAGCGGAATTGGTATTGTGCTAACATCTTTGGATGTAGGGAAACAGGTTGGAGGGATCCAACTGGACCCCTCACATTGATTGATTTTATTTATACTGTGGTATGAATCTGTGAATGATTATTGATGTTATTAATCATATTGATGTCTGGAAATAGATTGAAGCTAAAATTTAGCTGAATGGATGTTGGACATCATTGGATTCCAAAAATAAACGAAATTGAATTTTTGGAAATCAGAATAGAAATTTCTAAGTGAATTTAATTTTAGAAATTTAATAAATTCAAAGAAAGGAATTTTAAAGTATAAAAAGTTAATTTTTATAATCTTATCGAATTTATTTCCAGAATAAAGTGAAAATGTTAAATAAATGAATTTCGTATAATAGTGATTTTAAATTGAGGAAATTAATTTAAAATCTGGATTTTTAAATAGATCGAAAGAAACCATTGAAATTTGTTTTCTTTAAAAGGAATTTATTTAAAAAGAGATAAGTTGGAAATCCAATTAGAAATTTAATTGGTAAATTGAAATAATTTGGGAAATCAATGTAAAATGATCTCAATTTGAAGAATCCATTTAAAAATAGGATATTGAATAATTTGAAAAGAATAAGAATTTATTTTAGTAGTGAAAATAAATTTAGAAATCAATTCGTAATTGATTTGGAGTTAAAGTAGAATTAGAAATTTATTTGGAATCCGATTTTAGATTCAAAAGTGAATACTTGGAAAAATGAATCCAATTGAAATAAGGGAATGTGAATTTAAATGGAAATGATGTTAAAATGATTTATAAAAGGATGAACTTTACAATTGTAAAGTTTTAAAAGAACGATGTTGAAGATAAATGAATTATAAGTATTAACTTATAAGATGGACCGTTAGTATAAGAAAATTGAGTTATGAATTGAACTAGTTAATAAAGAAGATTTATAAATTGTAGTTTTTATAAATGGAAATAGAATTTATAACCGTGTTTATAAATTCGAAATAGATTGAATTTGATAAATTCAATATGGAAGATTTTTAAAGAAGATATATTCACGATTTTGGACAGTGAATATATTATTGAATAAAATGGATTCATTTTTGAAGAAGTAATATTTTAAAAATGAAGTTAAACATTTTAGAGATGTTTTAAATTGTATTATGAATCGAAAGCATAGATTTCCGCAGTTCTTGTTGAAATAGGCGTTTTCGAGTAATTTAAGGAAATGATGGACTATAACACTGTTGTTATAGTAAATGATTTTCGGAAGAAAATGTTTTGATGTAGTATTGGGATTTATATATCTATCTTAATTCTGAATCCCTATACTAGTGATTTCGAGTCGTCGTAACGATGTTTTACGTAACATTCGTTTTGACTCAAATAAATGTTGTTATAGTAAATGTTTTCCTTAAAGAATGAATATATACTTAATATTGATTTAAGTATATTGAATATTTCCCAAGTGTTGAAAATAAATGATTTGTGAAATACTTATTATTAAATAAGTATGGAATGTTTTCCAAAATGAAGTGAAACGTTTTGAGATTTTATCTTCTTAAAGATAAATCGAAATTGAATATTGAAAATCGATTTGAAAATCGTATATCAGAAGATATTTTGAAATATAAATTCAATATGGAATTTATAAAGGAAAGGGAAACTGTTTAGAAAAATAAACATTGATTTATTTTTGAAGTGTGGAAATTTTATATCTAATAAAGATATTTTGGAAGATGAAATAATTTGGAAAATTATTTGGAATCTGATGATGTTGCGCATCTTTATTGATAGTTAAATAACCAACTATCAATAATTACCTTTAGATAGGTATTTGTTGTGAATTGGATGAATTTGAATGCCACACTTATTTTTGAATAATCGCTCACTATTCGGGTTAGCCGGGAAAGGACCATGGGGTCGTATAACCCATTCCGAATATGTGATACGTCGTTATGAATTGCATTTGAAGACCGGTGTTGAAGACCGGATATTTTTGAAAACGGAAGGATTACCGTCGAGTTACTCTACATCGACTGATCTTCGATTTAGAGGTTTTATCACCCTTAGTGACGGGAAGTCCTGACGTGATTGAAAATTATCCGGATATGCAAGGGCTTCGTGAGAAGTGCCTTCGGTTCTGTTCGATCCCGGAACAGACTTGTATGGATTGTGTGTCTGACGTTACACTTTGAGATATAAAGCTGATTTCTTTCAAATACATTTCTGTTGGTGGCGGAGAAATTATTCTCTTAGCTTAACACCCTTCTCTGAGACGTACGAGCTCAGAGGTTATGTAGTTGAAATTTATCAGCGATATATCCCAATTTGGTAACGTGGCATACCGAGTGTTGCTGTGAAATGATCAGTGTTTGATCATTTGTGATATGATCATTTGTTTGATCTTATATCTTTGTGATCATAGGTTGATCATTTCTGTTTGACCCGAAGCAGGGCTTTTTATAGAAAGCGTAGCTTTGTGGACGAGACTTCGTCGAGCCTCACACCCCGGAAATGGTCGAAACAGGACGAATGCGGCAAGGTTCTAGGGAGTAGCGCCCCTTAGTGTATGTCATTCCTTCTGGATAAAGGTGGTATCATGGTATGGAGCCCAGATACTTAACCTCTGTGGTTACTGCATTATTATTATCTATGTGGTTTGTTGCGAATCGGGGATCCTCGGGAAGATCGGTGACGATCGGGGGATGGCATACGCGTGTCAGTAGTTACCTATTTTTGCAGAGGTAACCCGGCCTTGTGTTGGCAGAGATCTAACCGTAATGTTAGGTTATTTCTCGGGTCGTCTATTCCAGGGACGTACCCATCGTGGATAGGAAGTTCCTTAGCCTGACCATTTGTTGGAAATCCAAAGAAACAATACGTGACTTGTACGGTTTTAGTTGTAGAACCTGCCATTTAATATGGTAGCTATAGCAAGCATACTATAATGGTACCTATGCTGGCTAAGATTTATATTCTACTTTCGAAATGTTTTCTACACTATGCACTAATAATAATATCAAAAAGAATTTGATTTTTGCGTAGTAAGCATCTTTGACTATCATAAGAAGAAATCTCCTCCAAGTCTGCGTTTGCATTGTGTGTGTGGCGGGAGGTCTTATGGTAGTTTCACTTTCCAAAAGCATTTCGAATTGACTTTAAAATTATCCTGTTGTTTATTTTAAAGAATAACTGTTTTACGATCTCACACCAGTCACCATGACTGACTCGGAGTTTATTGTTCCCTTCTAAACTCTGGGTGCCCACCAATTTCCACACGGGCAGCCTAGAGTTATATTATCAGGATATTCTGGATATTCTGGAGCTTTGGAGATAAGCTGGAGGACGAGACGTAGTATTTGTATCTGATAGTAATTATTCCGCTGTGTATTCTGTATGAGGACAAGTTTATATAACTGTCCATTGTTGTTTATTGACTCTGATGATATGATGTGATGTAATGTAATAACATATATAATTCTTTTGCTTTTAAAAGATATTCATTTATCTATTATATATTGTTCCGCTGCGATATGTGAGATTATGATATTGTTTTCTGTTTCTGTTTCTGCTCTTGTTCTGTTGTTGTTCTTCTTTCTTTCTCTTCTTTTTCTTCTCTTTTCTTCTTCTTCTGCCTTTTCTTCTTTCTAAAACCCTCACTATTGGAGTTTCCGGCGTTCGATTTCTCGGCAGTCGATAAAGTGAGTATCGATGTTGAATTTTCGAAAGTCGAAAAATCCGGTATGTGACAGAGTGGTATCAGAGCATATGGTTAAGCGACAACCCTGCTCTGTTGGGTGTTACTCATTAGAGATAGAGTCAGTAGTACTCTAGAATGAGTTGAGTGTAATAATAGATATGAGCGCGTATTTGTTATTGAATATAAAAATTGTTTTATATTGTGATGATTGGTTTATTGAGTGGTATATGAACCTTCGTCGGCACAGTCTTGCAAAACTGTATCGAAGGGGTTTCTAAACACTTGAATAGAACAGTTTGGCACAGTATTGTTTTAAAATTGGGTGAATGAAATAATTTTACCCAAACTATTTTTGTATATAAAAGAAATGATTTTCTGTAAATTATTACAGTATATGGATGCATGGTTGTTAGAAAAGTGATGATATTGAAATGTTATCATTACTATTGAAACTGAATAAGAAATTGAAAGTTGAAATTCATTTCGAATTCGTAAGCCAATGAATTGAATTGAATAATTGTGAATGAAAGATGAATTAAAATTCGAATTGGAAATCCAGTTTAATATAAGTGGTTATAAACCAAAATAGTAAATTGTAATAAATTTTGGGAATGAACAAAGAAAGAATAAAACTGGAATTGAAACTGAATGTTGAAGACAAATTTGAGTAAATGAATTAGATTTGAAATGGATTAGTAACTGAAACTAATCTAGAATAGTACAGTTGTAAATAAAGAATAGCTGACGAAATTTAATATTCAAAAAATTGAATTAAATCCAAATTGAATTGAAATTGGGAATTAAAAACTCAAATGAATGTGAAATGTGAAATTGAATGATAATGGATATAACTTCAATAGTAAACTAGAAATGGTATAAGAAGTTGATATTGAAAATTTTGTAATAGAATTGTGCAAAATAGTTTGAATGCTGTAACTAGATATAATGGCTAGTAGGATATACAGGTATATGAAAGGAATTGGATTTGATTTCAAAGATGAATTTGAATTGGCTTGAAAAGGTAAGTATTTAAATTATAATATGAGTTTTTGATGATTTCTTCTCTAGCCGCTTGGCATTTTTCTTTTCTTTTTGAAATCTGAGAGTCCGTAGGGACGTTTTGTAGTCGTACCGTATTAGCCGCGCAAAGGAGACGCTGGCGAAATTTTTCAAAAATTTAGGGCGTTAGAAAATTTTTGAGAAATTTTGAAAGTTAAAAATTTGAATTTAAGTTTAAATTTGAATTTTGAAGTAAACAATGTTGTTTAAAACTTAAAGTTGAAGCTGAAATTTAGTTGAATTGATAATGAATCTTTAGTAGAAAGATTTGTTTTGATGAATTGATTAAACTATTTAGATTGTGGAAAATAGTAGACGAGTTAAGGACCATTTTTCCTAACTTGTAATTTCGAGGACGAAATTCTTTTAAGGAGGGAAGTCTGTAACGACCCAGAATTTTGACCAAATTAAATTGAGAATATTTAATTAATTTTAAATATTTGAATGATAATTTAATTTGAATCCCCGATATAACTTTGAAAAATTGCGATTAAACTATAAAATTTAATCGATTGAAGTTAAATAAAAATTTGAATCTACAATTTTAAGTTGAAGGAAAATATTTCGAAAGCTTTTAAAATTCGTATTGATAATACTGAAGATGATAGAAGCTTCAGAATTTAATTTCGAACTGTTTTGTTCAGTTTTGAAAATAATCACCCGAACCGATATTTAAAAATAGTCAATTTTCACACAGTCTCGGAATTCGACGAAACCAGTTCCCTTGGGTCCGTAATATTGAATTATTACCGGATTCCAATTTTCGTAATTTTTGGAGTTGTTGTTTGAGCATACGAAATTTAAACGCGTTGAACTGTGTTTTGAAAACAAATTAAAATATATACTCACATCATCCACCCTACTTCTGAACAAGTCGACCTACTCTGCTTAATCATCGTTCTCTTGTCCCCTCTTTTCTTTTTAAATCCCACGCTACTTTCTCTGGTTCCTCAATTAAAGATTCAGAGAAAATTTAAATCTCGTTCAAAGAAAATAACAATGGCCGCATGCTCATTCCCCTCTCTCGTTCAAGATAACAATCGCGAGCCAGTTAAAATTTAAAAATCCCAACTTCCTTCCTCTTTATAAATCAAAACGAGAAATCAAATAAAATAAAAAAATGGTGGCTGCGTGAAAATCAATGGCGATTCGAGGGCAACTCGAGTTCGACTGGGCAGAGCGCTCGATTTTGGGGGCAGTGTCGCGATCGATTGGTGGCTCGAGTGGATCTCGTTCATGGCGCGAGGCAGTTTCGAGGTGAAGGGAGAGTCGCGATGTTCTCTGGTCGCGGTCTTCTAGAGTTTTGGGCGCACGCGTGAGTGAGTGGAGGCAGAAGTCGATGAGCACTGTGAAATCAAAATGGAAGGAGGCAAATGAGGACGAGGCGACTGTGAATGTCGCGACTCTTAGCAATGGTGGCAAGCAAGGAGGTTCGCGACGTCAGGCGTGGCACTCGCGAGCACGGCGAGGAAGTTTCAGTCGTGTGACTCTCGAATGGGTTGGGTTTCGCGATACTGGAAGGTCGAGACAATGGGCAGTGACGATTGCGAAGTCAGGTGGTCGATGGAGTTCGTCGGCAGATCTGGGGTTGGTTGCTCAACGTTGAGCAGTTCGCAAGCTTGGAGAGGCGATGTCGTGGTGGAGGCGGAGTTTGGGATATCGAGCAAAAGCTCGGTGCTTTTGGGTTGCCTATTCGAATTGAGGTAGTTGAGTTTTATTTCGATTTGAATTTGATTTAATGATATATACATATAGCTTCAAACAGTTTATATAAATATGAAAATGAGAAGTTTTACAGATAAGATTTAAGTTCACAGTAGATATATACTGGAATATATACATAGTTTAAAAATATATAGGATTTTTAAAAGTGAAGATTAGGCACTGTTTTATTTTTACAGGAAAATTTTATTCTGGGAAAATATAAGTCTGGAAAGGAAAATGTAAGAACAGAATTTAAAATATTTCGTTCAAGGAGAAATTAGTTTTAAAATTTATTTCTAGTTAAGCAAATTTATTAAAAGGATTTGGTTTGAAATAAAAGCATTTAATAATTGAAATTACCAAGGTTGATATATTAAATTTAGTTTAAAAGTAAAATTTTAGTTAAATTATTAAAGGAGAAATTGGTTAATTAAAACTATCAAAACGAAAATTTGTTATTCGATTTATTTCGAATATTAACGAATTGTAAAATATTTATACAAGGTATAAATCAAGAAACTGGGTCGAGAATGGGAAATGGATTGCAAAATAAATGCTAAGGTGAGATCTCCTCACTCAGATTTATATTTGGATTGCAGTTATCGATTTGATCGTTGTTTGAATGTGCTATTAGATATGATAGGATATATCTATATATATATAGCAGTATATACATATTGGCATATGTATATATTGGATTGATTGATTCCCGCCTCGTATAGCGGATGAGACCCTATTGCGCCGTTAGTAAGCGGATTTATAAAAACCTATATACCGCGATAATTCCGTACTGGAGCGGAATTGGTATTGTGCTAACATCTTTGGATGCAGGGAAACAGGTTGGAGGGATCCAACTGGACCCCTCACATTGATTGATTTTATTTATACTGTGGTATGAATCTGTGAATGATTATTGATGTTATTAATCATATTGATGTCTGGAAATAGATTGAAGCTAAAATTTAGCTGAATGGATGTTGGACATCATTGGATTCCAAAAATAAACGAAATTGAATTTTTGGAAATCAGAATAGAAATTTCTAAGTGAATTTAATTTTAGAAATTTAATAAATTCAAAGAAAGGAATTTTAAAGTATAAAAAGTTAATTTTTATAATCTTATCGAATTTATTTCCAGAATAAAGTGAAAATGTTAAATAAATGAATTTCGTATAATAGTGATTTTAAATTGAGGAAATTAATTTAAAATCTGGATTTTTAAATAGATCGAAAGAAACCATTGAAATTTGTTTTCTTTAAAAGGAATTTATTTAAAAAGAGATAAGTTGGAAATCCAATTAGAAATTTAATTGGTAAATTGAAATAATTTGGGAAATCAATGTAAAATGATCTCAATTTGAAGAATCCATTTAAAAATAGGATATTGAATAATTTGAAAAGAATAAGAATTTATTTTAGTAGTGAAAATAAATTTAGAAATCAATTCGTAATTGATTTGGAGTTAAAGTAGAATTAGAAATTTATTTGGAATCCGATTTTAGATTCAAAAGTGAATACTTGGAAAAATGAATCCAATTGAAATAAGGGAATGTGAATTTAAATGGAAATGATGTTAAAATGATTTATAAAAGGATGAACTTTACAATTGTAAAGTTTTAAAAGAACGATGTTGAAGATAAATGAATTATAAGTATTAACTTATAAGATGGACCGTTAGTATAAGAAAATTGAGTTATGAATTGAACTAGTTAATAAAGAAGATTTATAAATTGTAGTTTTTATAAATGGAAATAGAATTTATAACCGTGTTTATAAATTCGAAATAGATTGAATTTGATAAATTCAATATGGAAGATTTTTAAAGAAGATATATTCACGATTTTGGACAGTGAATATATTATTGAATAAAATGGATTCATTTTTGAAGAAGTAATATTTTAAAAATGAAGTTAAACATTTTAGAGATGTTTTAAATTGTATTATGAATCGAAAGCATAGATTTCCGCAGTTCTTGTTGAAATAGGCGTTTTCGAGTAATTTAAGGAAATGATGGACTATAACACTGTTGTTATAGTAAATGATTTTCGGAAGAAAATGTTTTGATGTAGTATTGGGATTTATATATCTATCTTAATTCTGAATCCCTATACTAGTGATTTCGAGTCGTCGTAACGATGTTTTACGTAACATTCGTTTTGACTCAAATAAATGTTGTTATAGTAAATGTTTTCCTTAAAGAATGAATATATACTTAATATTGATTTAAGTATATTGAATATTTCCCAAGTGTTGAAAATAAATGATTTGTGAAATACTTATTATTAAATAAGTATGGAATGTTTTCCAAAATGAAGTGAAACGTTTTGAGATTTTATCTTCTTAAAGATAAATCGAAATTGAATATTGAAAATCGATTTGAAAATCGTATATCAGAAGATATTTTGAAATATAAATTCAATATGGAATTTATAAAGGAAAGGGAAACTGTTTAGAAAAATAAACATTGATTTATTTTTGAAGTGTGGAAATTTTATATCTAATAAAGATATTTTGGAAGATGAAATAATTTGGAAAATTATTTGGAATCTGATGATGTTGCGCATCTTTATTGATAGTTAAATAACCAACTATCAATAATTACCTTTAGATAGGTATTTGTTGTGAATTGGATGAATTTGAATGCCACACTTATTTTTGAATAATCGCTCACTATTCGGGTTAGCCGGGAAAGGACCATGGGGTCGTATAACCCATTCCGAATATGTGATACGTCGTTATGAATTGCATTTGAAGACCGGTGTTGAAGACCGGATATTTTTGAAAACGGAAGGATTACCGTCGAGTTACTCTACATCGACTGATCTTCGATTTAGAGGTTTTATCACCCTTAGTGACGGGAAGTCCTGACGTGATTGAAAATTATCCGGATATGCAAGGGCTTCGTGAGAAGTGCCTTCGGTTCTGTTCGATCCCGGAACAGACTTGTATGGATTGTGTGTCTGACGTTACACTTTGAGATATAAAGCTGATTTCTTTCAAATACATTTCTGTTGGTGGCGGAGAAATTATTCTCTTAGCTTAACACCCTTCTCTGAGACGTACGAGCTCAGAGGTTATGTAGTTGAAATTTATCAGCGATATATCCCAATTTGGTAACGTGGCATACCGAGTGTTGCTGTGAAATGATCAGTGTTTGATCATTTGTGATATGATCATTTGTTTGATCTTATATCTTTGTGATCATAGGTTGATCATTTCTGTTTGACTCGAAGCAGGGCTTTTTATAGAAAGCGTAGCTTTGTGGACGAGACTTCGTCGAGCCTCACACCCCGGAAATGGTCGAAACAGGACGAATGCGGCAAGGTTCTAGGGAGTAGCGCCCCTTAGTGTATGTCATTCCTTCTGGATAAAGGTGGTATCATGGTATGGAGCCCAGATACTTAACCTCTGTGGTTACTGCATTATTATTATCTATGTGGTTTGTTGCGAATCGGGGATCCTCGGGAAGATCGGTGACGATCGGGGGATGGCATACGCGTGTCAGTAGTTACCTATTTTTGCAGAGGTAACCCGGCCTTGTGTTGGCAGAGATCTAACCGTAATGTTAGGTTATTTCTCGGGTCGTCTATTCCAGGGACGTACCCATCGTGGATAGGAAGTTCCTTAGCCTGACCATTTGTTGGAAATCCAAAGAAACAATACGTGACTTGTATGGTTTTAGTTGTAGAACCTGCCATTTAATATGGTAGCTATAGCAAGCATACTATAATGGTACCTATGCTGGCTAAGATTTATATTCTACTTTCGAAATGTTTTCTACACTATGCACTAATAATAATATCAAAAAGAATTTGATTTTTGCGTAGTAAGCATCTTTGACTATCATAAGAAGAAATCTCCTCCAAGTCTGCGTTTGCATTGTGTGTGTGGCGGGAGGTCTTATGGTAGTTTCACTTTCCAAAAGCATTTCGAATTGACTTTAAAATTATCCTGTTGTTTATTTTAAAGAATAACTGTTTTACGATCTCACACCAGTCACCATGACTGACTCGGAGTTTATTGTTCCCTTCTAAACTCTGGGTGCCCACCAATTTCCACACGGGCAGCCTAGAGTTATATTATCAGGATATTCTGGATATTCTGGAGCTTTGGAGATAAGCTGGAGGACGAGACGTAGTATTTGTATCTGATAGTAATTATTCCGCTGTGTATTCTGTATGAGGACAAGTTTATATAACTGTCCATTGTTGTTTATTGACTCTGATGATATGATGTGATGTAATGTAATAACATATATAATTCTTTTGCTTTTAAAAGATATTCATTTATCTATTATATATTGTTCCGCTGCGATATGTGAGATTATGATATTGTTTTCTGTTTCTGTTTCTGCTCTTGTTCTGTTGTTGTTCTTCTTTCTTTCTCTTCTTTTTCTTCTCTTTTCTTCTTCTTCTGCCTTTTCTTCTTTCTAAAACCCTCACTATTGGAGTTTCCGGCGTTCGATTTCTCGGCAGTCGATAAAGTGAGTATCGATGTTGAATTTTCGAAAGTCGAAAAATCCGGTATGTGACATTTTGTATTATGTATTAATGGACGATCATTTTTACTTTTATAATTTTTGTTTCCTGAAAAAAAATCTACATTCATTTTACCATCTCTCTCTCAATAGAAAGAAAGAAAGAATACAATAAGAGCACAATCCATTTTTTTCGTGTATTTCTCCACACAAGTTTCGGAAAAATAAAATTCTAGGAAGTGACTTGTGTAAATCTCCAAATCTTTCAACCTCTAGAATACAAGGTTTGAAAGATCGTTGTTTTAATTTAAGAGCATATGTCAATTGTCGATTTTACCATAGTCATGTTAAATTTTGCTTTTAAGGCCGTGGTCTCGTGCATGATGCAAAAACTCCTATCATTTGCTCTGTGTTATTCCAACCCATTAATTCCAACAATAAGTACTGCAATTCTTTGTTATCAAGTTAAATAGTATTGCTCATATCTTAATCCTTAGGTAACTCAATATGATAATCATAAGAACCTCTGCACTACTATATCATTTGCTTCATGATCCGGCCAAAAAAGTATTTAGTCTTCATTTTCTTTCAAAATATAATTAGATCCATCATCTAACAAATAGAGAGAACTAATTGATCTTCTTTCTGCACTGGAATAGTTTTCAAAAATGTAATATTATCCTCAAAAAAATAAATCAAATCGACTTTATATTGTGGTGGTGTGATGCAGCGCGACAGAGACAGAACACCAGAAAAGAAGAAGCAATGAGACGTACCTTAAGTCGTCTCCGACTTAGCAATGACGAGCTACGACCCAGCATCGGCGACCTACCATTTCCACGACCTAACGCTTCCCACGACATAACATTCTCTGACCTAAACTCCTATCAAACCCCACGACCTAATTCCCGCGACCCAGCCTCCATCGCGACCTACGACCTAAAACTATTCCGATTCAACAAAACCGACCTAGCAAGCTCCGACTTATCAAGCGCCGACCTAACAAATCACGACTTAGCGAAAGACGAGTTACGACTCAGGGGCGACGACCTAGCAAACTCTGACTTATCAAGTGCCGACCCAACAAGTCGTGATTTAGCGAAGCTCCATCCTCTACGACCTAAACCTAAATCGCCACCACGACTTAAGCCTTTCTCAACCTAAACCTAATTCACGAATTTCCCAAATTCTCAGTAGGTCGCAAAAGACTCCTCTACCGATTTTCATTAACTCGCGTGAAGATGATTAAGTCGCGTGAAGATGATGACTCGCGTGAAGGTGTTAAGTCGGAAGTCTTTTTTTTAGGTCGTTAAAAACTATTGTTAAGTCGAAAACGACTTAGGAGTTGTAATTTTTTTGTGTCGTGTTGAGTGTAACGTCTATAAATAGACCGGTTGGGTCATTTGTAATGGTTGTTGACTTTTGAATAAAATTTCCATTTTGATTGTTTTGTGCTTTCTTCTAATTGGTAGTCGAGTGAAGTCTCCTATCTCCACTTACGTTATTCGAGTGCGCTCGAATCTTCGTTTGTTGAAGCCGATTCACGGTATCTTGTGCGCAAGATCAACGTTGAAGAATCGTAGATCTCTTTCCCGGTATCTTCGGATCAACGAGTCAGAGATAGCTAGAATTCGGTATCTTCGGATCAACGAATTCAGGCATCGCAGTATTCATCAATCCACCGATAGCTATTTCATCGATCTATCTTGTTTTTGATTATTTCGCTGCGTCATTTGGTATCAGAGCTAGAACGCAAGGAGTTTGCGTAGATTTTTGGAGTTGTGCGAGATTTACATCATTTGGAGAAGTGGGTTATCGAGATTTTGAAGAGATTTGTTCGTTTGGAGATTTTTGAAGATTTCAACAAGTGGGTAGTTTTGATTTGAAGATTTTTAGATCGAAGTGAAGTTTTTGTTGGAATTTGTTGAAGAGTGATCATGCCTCCAAGAAGAGCTAACCGTTATCGCAACATTGATGCTTTGTATGGGAGAGAAGAAGCCGATGAGATGGAGCAAAGAATCAACGAGAATTTCAATGAGAAGATTAATGAAGGGATTGGTCGATTAGAGAGGATGATGTTGGAGATGAGTCAAAATCAGAGAAGAGTATCACCTGAATCGAGCCATGGGAGAAGTAGAGCTTCACCACATTCAAATCGAGAGAGAAGTGTTGATAGTGATCATGGAAGCATGGATCGAGATTGTGATAGAAATGTTGATGATCGAAGTCGGGATAGAAATGTGACTGATCGAGATCGGAGGAATGTAGATCGTAGGAATGTTGGTGGAAGAAATGGTGGTGGTAGAGATGTTGGTGGTCAGGATCGACATCGATATACATCGGATTGTGAAGAAGAGTATGATGGTGGTAGTGTTCATGGACGAGGACGTGGACGAGGAAGGAATCAATCGGAGTAGGATCACAAGTGGGAATCTGGGATGAAGACTGAAATTCCAGAATTCAAAGGTGGTATGCAAGCTGAGGAGTTTTTGGATTGGGTGGCTAATGTTGAAGAAATTTTTGATTTCAAAGAAGTTCCCGAATATCGTAGAGTAAAGTTGGTTGCTACAAGGTTGAGGGGTAGAGCTTTGGCATGGTGGCAGCAAACCAAACTTACACGTGAACGAATGGGGGAGTCAAAAGTTGAATCTTGGGAGAAGATGAAGAAATTGATGAAGGCAATGTTCTTACCTTACAATTATCAAACTCTGATGTATCAACGTTTGCAGAACTTGAGGCAAGGCACAAAGACTGTTAATGATTACGCAGATGAGTTTTATCAGCTGATTGCAAGGAATGATATTATGGAAACGGAAGAACAACTGACATCTAGATTCATTGGGGGATTGAGAATGCAGATCTAGGATATGGTGAATATGTTCGATCCAAGATCTGTGGCGGAAGCACATCAGAAAGCGTTGGCTTGGGAGAAGCAGGGACGACGAGGAGGTGGTGTGTTTACTAATTCCAACAATCAAGTGAAGGGTGTTAGTGGAAGTTCTAATGTTTCTAAACCTATCAGTAAACCAGTGGTGAAGGAGGCTGAGAAGGCAAAGGTTA
This sequence comes from Allium fistulosum, assembly GCA_030737815.1. Classification (NCBI taxonomy): domain Eukaryota; kingdom Viridiplantae; phylum Streptophyta; class Magnoliopsida; order Asparagales; family Amaryllidaceae; genus Allium; species Allium fistulosum. Next base: position 1,180,540,051 of record CM060904.1, on the reverse strand, counting down.
ACAACGGTTTCAAATGTTACAATTGTCAGGAGTTGGGTCATAAAAGCAATGAGTGTCCAAAGCCAAAGAAGAGAGCAATGATTGCTGAGGTTGAGGATGAGGATGAGGAAGCTGAAGATTCTAATCAATTACTAGTTGAGGAGGAAGAATTGTTGTCTGGAGATGATGGTTATACATTAATGATGAGGAGGAATTGCCTAACACCGAAGCAGGAGGAAGAGACTAGCTGGTTGAGGAGTAACATCTTTCAATCGACGTGCACTATCTTGGGAAGGGTTTACAAATTTGTTATTGATGCTGGAAGCTGTGATAATATTATCTCTACAGAAGCTGTAAAGAAGTTATCATTGAAGACAGAGAAGCACCCGAAACCGTATAAGTTAGCTTGGTTGAGGAAAGGTGGGGAGGTGAAAGTTAGTCGAAGGACTTGTGTTAATTTTTCAATTGGGAAGAAATACAAGGACGAAATTTGGTGTGATGTTGTGGACATGGACGTATGCCATTTGTTGTTGGGGAGACCGTTGCAATATGATAGGGCGGTGCAACATGATGGGCGTACCAACAGTTACAGTTCCGTGTTTGAAGGCACGAAGATTACTCTCGTTCCCAAGAAGCGTCAACAAGAAGAAAACAAACTGGAGGAGATTGAAGAGCTGAAAACTTTATTAACCTTAAAGGAGTTTGTTAAAGAAGTCGAAGAGGAGACGGAAGTATTCTTGTTAATTGGGCATGAGAGCAGTGAAGAAGTTGAAATTCCAGAAGAAGTTAAACCAATATTGAAAGAATTTGAGGATGTATTTCCAGAGGAGTTGCCAACGGAGTTACCGCCGTTGAGGGACATTCAACATCAAATTGATCTAGTTCCAGGAGCTGTGTTACCTCATAGACCACACTACAGAATGAGTCCAAAAGAGCATGAGGAGTTGCGAAGGCAGGTGGAAGAATTGCTTGAGCAGGGGCGTGTGCAGGAGAGTTTAAGTCCTTGTGCTGTACCAGCTTTGTTAGTACCGAAGAAGGACGGGACGTGGAGAATGTGCACTGACAGTCGAGCATTGAATAAGATTACTGTGAGATATAGATTTCCAATGCCGAGATTGGATGACTTGCTAGATCAAATAAGTGGAGCTACTATCTTTTCGAAGATTGATTTGAAGAGCGGATATCATCAAATTTGTATCAGGCCAGGTGATGAGTGGAAGACTGCTTTTAAAACCAGGGAGGGTCTATACGAATGGTTGGTAATGCCATTTGGCTTATCAAATGCGCCAAGTACATTTATGCGGGTGATGAATCAGATTTTTAGACCTTTTATTGGGAAATTTGTGGTGGTGTATTTCGATGATATTCTGATATATAGTGGAAGTCCAGAGGAACATTTGAATCATCTGAGAGAAGTGCTGATGGTACTACGACAAGAGCAATTTTATGCTGCGACAAAGAAATGCGTGTTCATGACGCATAGTGTTTTATTTCTGGGGTATGTTTTATCAGGAGAAGGTATCTAGGTGGACCAGAATAAGGTTGAAGCAGTCAGAAATTGGCCACAGCCGAAGACAATAACCGAAGTGAGAAGTTTTCATGGGCTAGCATCATTCTACCGAAGATTCATTCCACACTTCAGTAGCGTGATGGCACCGGTTACGGATTGCATGAAGGGGAAGCAGTTTTCTTGGTCGGAAGAAGCAGGGGTTGCTTTTGAACGGATCAAAGAACTTTTGACGACAGCACCAATTCTAGTTTTACCAGATTTTCAGGTGTTGTTTGAGTTACATACCGATGCATCCAAGGTTGGAATCGGGGGAGTGTTGAGCCAGAGGGGGCGTCCTATTGCATATTTCAGTGAGAAACTATCGGGAGCAAAGATGAGATATAGTACGTATGATGTGGAATTTTATGCTGTTGTGCAAGCGATTAAACACTGGAGACACTATCTATTTCAGAAAGAGTTTGTTCTTTACACTGATCATGAGGCGTTGAAGCATTTACAAGGGCAAGACAAGATTTCAGCGAGACATGCATCATGGATTGCATATCTGCAGCAGTTTACGTTTGTTGTGAAAAACAAATCGGGAGTGACGAATCGTGTTGCGGATGCATTGAGTAGAAGAAATCATGTGTTGACTACAATGAAGGTCGAAGTGCCAGGGTTTGAGATGCTACCAGAATTATTTGTTGAAGATCCTTACTTTATGAAGTTTGTAGATAAAGTGAAGAAAGGAGAAATGGATGAGTTTGTGATGGTAGATGGTTTCCTGTTCAAAGGAAATCAATTATGTATACCGGATTGCAGTTTACGGTTGAAGATTGTGAAAGAATTGCACGAAGAAGGTCATGTGGGTAGAGACCGTACACTACAGCTGATTTCTCAATCTTACTTTTGGCCATCGATGAGGAAAGAGGTTGAAAGGTTTGTGGAGCGATGTCATATCTGTCAGGTTTCGAAAGGAACTGCGACCAATGCTGGATTATATATGCCGTTACCTGTACCAACTAAACCATGGGTTGATGTGAGTATGGATTTTGTTTTGGGTTTGCCTCGAACTCAAAGGGGAAACGATTCCATTTATGTGGTGGTTGATCGATTTTCGAAAATGGCACATTTTATTGCATGTAAGAAGACAGCAGATGCCGTCCGAGTCGCTCAATTATTTTTCAAAGAAATTTATCGACTTCATGGATTGCCTGAATCGATTGTTTCAGACAGGGATACTAGATTTATAAGTCATTTCTGGCTAAGTTTATGGAAGATGGTGGGAACGAAATTGAACTTTAGTAGCGCTTATCATCCACAGACAGATGGACAGACCGAAGTTGTGAACAGATCATTGGGAAATTTGTTGCGATGTCTTGTACAGGACAATTTGAAGAGTTGGGACTTAAAGTTGTGTCAGGCAGAGTTTGCTCATAATCATGCTGTTAACCGAAGCACTGGTTACAGTCCATTTCAAGTTGTATATTCAAACTTGCCAAAAGGGCCGTTGGATTTAACGGTAGTACCACAACCGAAAGGATTGATTAAACGAGCGTCAGATTTCGTTGATGAGTTGAAAGACTGTCATAGAATTGTTCAGGAACGTTTGGAGAAGACAAATGAAAAGTATAAGCAAGCGGCAGATAAAAAGAGAAGAAGTGTGGAGTTCAACGAGGGTGATTGGGTGTATGCTGTGTTAACGAAGGATCGTTTTCCAGTAAGTGCTTATAACAAGTTGAAAGCCCGAAAGATGGGTCCAGTAGAAATTATAAAACGGATCAATGAAAATGCTTATAAGTTAAAACTGCCTGAGGATGTTTACACTTCCGACGTGTTTAATGTTAAACATCTTATACCTTATTATGGAGATAAACAATCCACTGGGAAAGAACTTTTAAATTCGAGGACGAATTCTTTTCAACAGGGGAAGGATGATGCAGCGCGACAGAGACAGAACACCAGAAAAGAAGAAGCAATGAGACGTACCTTAAGTCGTCTCTGACTTAGCAATGACGAGCTACGACCCAGCATCGGCGACCTACCATTTCCACGACCTAACGCTTCCCACGACATAACATTCTCCGACCTAAACTCCTATCAAACCCCACGACCTAATTCCCGCGACCCAGCCTCCACGCGACCTACAACCTAAAACTATTCCGATTCAACAAAACCGACCTAGCAAGCTCCGACTTATCAAGCGCCGACCTAACAAATCGCGACTTAGCGAAAGACGAGTTACGACTCAGGGGCGACGACCTAGCAAACTCCGACTTATCAAGTGCCAACCCAACAAGTCGCGATTTAGCGAAGCTCCATCCTCTACGACCTAAACCTAAATCGCCACCACGACTTAAGCCTTTCTCGACCTAAACCTAAATCACGAATTTCCCAAATTCTCAGTAGGTCGCAAAAGACTCCTCTGCCGATTTTCATTAACTCGCGTGAAGATGATTAAGTCGCGTGAAGATGATGACTCGCGTGAAGGTGTTAAGTCGGAAGTCTTTTTTTTTAGGTCGTTAAAAACTGTTGTTAAGTCGGAAACGACTTAGGAGTTGTAATTTTTTTGTGTCGTGTTGAGTGTAACGTCTATAAATAGACCGGTTGGGTCATTTGTAATGGTTGTTGACTTTTGAATAAAATTTCCATTTTGATTGCTTTGTGCTTTCTTCTAATTGGTAGTCGAGTGAAGTCTCCTATCTCCACTTACGTTATTCGAGTGCGCTCGAATCTTCGTTTGTTGAAGCCGATTCACGGTATCTTGTGCGCAAGATCAACGTTGAAGAATCGTAGATCTCTTTCCCGGTATCTTCGGATCAACGAGTCAGAGATAACTAGAATTCGGTATCTTCGGATCAACGAATTCAGGCATCGCAGTATTCATCAATCCACCGATAGCTATTTCATCGATCTATCTCGTTTTTGATTATTTCGCTGCGTCATGGTGACACACAACTTTTCATTTACACTTATGAATGTGGTTGCATTGAGGAATGTATTTAACATTAGTTACATTACTTCCATGGTTTGAACGTGCTTCCAACATTATACATGCCAACGCGGTGACGTTGACCACAATTAAATATGTCTGTCCTGTTATCAAAGTCCAAATCGAAACGTGCGTGTTTTTTTTTTTTTTTGAAACATTTGAATATTAAAATAACAAAACAAAACAATCAACGATTCACTCGTTTTCGTGGCTTTGTGCCTATATATATACAGTATGATAATAACTGACTAATTTAGTCACTTCACTGTCACTAAAAAACAACCAAGAAAACAGAGCTTAACAGCTTCCCTTTTATAGTCCAACAGCAAAAATCTAAGTATGGACGAAGTACAATTGGAGTATGCCAACTACTGGGAAACCAATCAATTTTATCAAGAGCTCGATAGGTAATTATATACTTATACTTCTTGAGCTGCATGTAAATGTTGATATTAATTAATTTTAATAAACATTTAGCTGGGGAATCGATGATTTGTTCTTAAACTGTGAGTCAAGCAGCTCGCCTGAAGGAACAACAAACAACTCTCCTTCTTCTACTTCCAATGTTAATGCAGGAAAGAATATAATAATGGAAAGAAACAGGAGAAGAAAGCTCAATGATAAGCTATATGCTCTTCGTAGCCTAGTGCCAAATATTACCAAGGTATTATATATCTGCTAACAGTCCGTAAATTACAACACAGTTTGTATTGATGATGGTTAACTAATAACAGTGGTTGAATATTATGATTTGGGTTCAGATGGACAAGGCATCGATAATCAAGGATGCAATCGAATACATTCAAGATTTGCAAGAACAAGAAAAGAGGATTGTGGTTGAGATTAATGAATTGGAACTAAGCAAACCAACAAAAAAACAATGTTGCAGTAGTGTTCCAAAAGGGAGAAACATGGGCACCATTGAAATTACAGAGGTAATTAAAACTGGGTTATTTTGATTTCATTCAGTTTTCGATTCAATGCTGAACTACATTTCATTTAATATTTCAATTATGTGGCAATGTAGATTAAGATAAGAGAAGCAGAAGAGAAGTCAATGGTGATAAGTATAACATGCAACCAGAAGAAAGGAACCATGGTTGTACTGTGGGAGCTCATCGAGTCACTTAACCTAAAAATCATGAGCACAAATATCACAACTGTTTGTGGCAGCCTTTTGCATACATTATTCGTGGAGGTAAGAATTTCCCTCTGATTTGTATTTGTTCCGTTATCCATTGATCTTTATCAATTTTTTATTTTTCACATGGTGCATGATTAATGTATGTCACTTCTTAATATATAATTGATTGCACAACAGTCAACACAAACTACAATTTCCCTATGCTGTGAGCATTTTGTATTGCCTTTCACATTCTACACATGCTTAATGTGTGTAAAGTTTCAAATGAAAAAAGTGACGGTGCACGTGATCTTAAGGATGTTGTTCTAGAGCATAACATTGATCCTTTTTCAGGCGTAGATTTGTGTTTATATTCCTCTGTAATATAAGTTTAACAACATATCAATCAGCTTATGTAATGATATCATCAAAAGAGAAAATTTGATATAGTGGTTGTCCACGTCAAACTTTTCAATAGAGAATCATAGAATTGCAATGACACTATTGAATGGATATATCAAATGTCAAAACTAATTATTCTTTTGATTGTTTGAATTGCTCACTTGCTGTTTTTTGGTGGTAGTTTTATTTCCTTATCGATCAGCTCTTTCAAAAATTAGTTATTTAAAGAAATGATTAAACAATCAAATTATAAAAATGATATTGAAGTCCCGTATGACATAGTACTAGCATAAATAATATACTAAACCAAACTTCTATTTCTGTATTTTTTCTTCTTCTTTCAGACAGATGAGTTGAACTGTTCTCAAATGAAGGCAAAGATTGAAAACGTGATGATTATGCATAACGCAGTAATCAGCTCTTCAAGTTTTACAAGCTATTAACAAACAGATTGGGCATCATGAAGTGATTGTATGAAGCATCTCCACATCAATCAAACAACAAATTTAACTACTGCACCCATTTTCTACCTTTTCTTATAAGCGAGAGCATATAATTAATACGAGTGTTCGTTGGTAGAAAAATTACACACATGAAGTTAGGTTGTATTTTTGTAAATAAGCTTGAGTGAAATGATCGAACTATGAATTAAAGTTACAAAGATTAAAAGTATAATTTTTTATGGTATTAAGCATTAACACATTGTGAATAATCAAACCACAAATGAAAAAGTAAGTATGTGACAAAATAACTACGAAGTTGCTCTCACCTGCCTTGCATCTTTTTTATATTGGACTAAACCCAACGGTAGTTGAAATAGAAGGGACATAGTTACGTAGAGCTGAATGGTTGAAATAGTAAATTTAGAGATTTGATGAAGAAATTTTTAAAAATGTATCCAGTACAAGTTATAATGTACATATGGGTCTATATTTATAGGCTTCATTTTACAATAGAATAGTTTAAATAGAAGATTCTAGTTATAATATTCTAGATAAAATAGTCTAGATAAATCCAATAGTTGATAATTAATGGTTACATAAGTAGTTTTTCTGTCTTTCTAGAGAGAATGTTTTCTAACTTTTTAGAAATTTGTATCACCCTTCAACAATCTTGCTTGATGCAAAATTTGGAAACTCCAAGCATAGTCCGCAACTGCTCAAATCTTGCTCTTGGCAATGTCTTTATGAATATATATCTGCTACTTGATCCTTTGTCGTGCATTACTTAAGTTGGATTTGTTCAGTAGCTTCCGCTTCTCTAATGAAGTGATATTTTATAATATATGTTTTGTTCGACTATGATGAACCAAATTCTTCGTCATTGTTACCGTTGGTTTGTTGTCACAATAGATTATAGTAGGCTCATCTTGTTGCTCGCCCATTTCTCCAAGTATTTCACGAAGCCATATTGCTTGACTCATTGCTTTAGCTGTTGTCATATATTATGCCTCTACTGATGATTGTGCAAGCGTTGCTTGCTTCTTCGATGCCTAAGAGAATATTCTTGATCCAAATGAGAATACATAACCCGATGTGCTCTTCATGTCATTAACAGAACCTGCACAATAGTGTAGCCAATCAACTTTGAGTTGGTCACAGTTTTATACTGCATGCCAAACTCCTTTGTGCCTTGTAAATATCTTAAAATTCTTTCGGCCGCTCCAAGATGAATTAGGCTTGGACGCTACATGAATCTTGATAGAAGACTTGTTGCATACATGATATCTGGTCGCATAACAGTAAGATATAGGGGGCATCCAATTAGACATTTATAACACATTGCATCAGCTTAGAGAGCTCTATTATCTTTTTGTAGCTTTTCTTTTTTTTACAAACAAAGTAGTAATTGGCTTGCAATCATTCATCCTGAATCTCTTCAATAGTTCTTTAATATAACTCTTTTGAGAGATAATATCCCTTCCTTCTACCGTTTTACCTCTATTCCAAGCAAGTAATTTATCAAGCCAAGTTCAACCATCTCGAATGTTTTCATAATGCCTTCTTTAAATGCAGTTATCATCTTTAACATATTTCCTATATATACAAGATCATCTACGTATAGCGAGACAATGTGCATATCACAGTCATTTTGGGTCTTGATGTATAGTGTGGGCTCATTCTTGCTCCTCCTAAATTCTTGGTCAATGAAGCAATGATCAATTCTACTATACTATGCTCGATGAGCTTGCTTTAGGCGATACAAGGCTTTTCTTAGTCTCGACACTTTGCCTTTATTTACAAAACCTTGTGGTTGCTGCACATAAATCTCTTCTTCAATACTCCATTTATGAAGGCAGATTTGAGGTCGAGTTGGAAAATTTTTCAACCTTTTCGGGTTGTAAGAGCTATTAGAGCTCTAAGCATATCGATGTATGCAACTGGAGCAAATGTCTCAATTATAGTCAATTGCATGTTGCTGTGAGTAGCCCTTTGCAATGTGCCTAGTCTTATGCTTTTCTGTTGAGCCATCCGGGTTCAGTTGTCTTATAAACCCATTTTACTCCAATGATATCTTTAGGGCAATCTACTAATTCCCAAGTATTATCCTTGTCAATCATTTTTATCTCTTCTTTCATTGTCTTGACCCATACTTCTTGCTTTGATGCAACTTCATAGCTTTCAAACTCAATTATGGCTAAGTTGCAAATTTCATATATATCCAATAAAGATCTAACTTTTCTCAGTGTTGACTCTGATAGAAGTTTGTTGTTGAGGAGGTGAATAGGGCGTATTTAGGTCTTCGACTACTTCTTCCACTTCTACTTGAGGTTGTCGTACTGGTATAGAAATATTCTCTCTCTCGATTTTTTCTTTATCCCAATTCCAAGCAGCATTCTCATCAACTTCGACATCTGGATGAATGGTGAGCATCTTCGTTTGTAAGTTATAAACTCTATAACCCTTTGATTGTGTGCTATATTCCAAGAAGATTCCTCGTATAGTCTTGTCTTCTCATTTGTGTCACTTTCATCTGGAATGTGTATGTAGCAAATCGGTTCAAAAAGTCTTAGAAGCTTAACTGATGGCTTTCATCCACTCCATGTCACTATAGGAGTCTTGTCTTGGATAGCTCTAGTTGGACATCTGTTGAGTATATAAACTGTAGTGTAAACTATTTCCACCCAAAAATTATTGGACAAACCCTTCTCTTTCAACATTGATCTGGCCATCTCCATAACCGTGTGATTTTTCTTTCATATACTCCATTTTGTTGGAGAGTATTTGGGATTGTAAGTTGTCGCTCAATGCCTTCATCAATACTAAATTTATCAAATTCACAGGAGTTGTATCTTTATCGCGATCATTTCTAAGCTTCTTTATACATTTTCCACTTTGATTTTCAACTAGGGCCTTAAACTTTTTGAATATTCCATAAACTTTTAATTTTTCTTTAATGAAATAGACCCATGTCATTCTAGAAAAGTCATCAATGAATAGGATGAAATACTCGTTGTTGTGGAGTCATGGTGTCCTTATTGGTCTGCAAATGTCTGTGAGGATCAGTTCCAACATGTCTTTTGCTCTTCATGTGTTTCCTGTTCAAAACGAAAATCGGTGTTGCTTCCTAAAAAGACATCCTTTACATGCTTTATTATTTTCTTTTAGGTTTGGTTAATCTCTCATCATGTTCGTTTGATATAACAACTTCAAAGCTTGAGTGCTGAAGTTGCCTAATCTTCGATGCCATAGCCATAAGTCATCAACTTGAACTTTCATGACGATGTTAGTAGTATATTTAAAGCTTATTGGAAAGCTTCTATTTCTCTTTTCCACTTTTACGTGGGCTATCTCTAGTCTTTTGTTATTATTATCATATATTTTCTATAGGTATCCTTCAAAGTGAAGACATTAACTTTCTCCATCATTTGGCCAATGCTTAATAGATCTTCTTTAAGATTGGGAACCAGTAAGCATCTTTTATAAAACTTGTACCTTTCTCTGTTTCTACCATAATAGTACATTTGCCTTTCGATTCTACAATGGTGGCGTTTCCCAATCATACTTTCACTTTGAGAGTCTTCAATATCTTTAAAGATGCTTTAATCTCTGGCCATGTGATTGCTACAACACTATATCCGAGCACCAGTTTCCATCATTTTCATCACTGGAGTTTTTGGTTGCATAAAAAAGATGTCGATCATGATCATCTTGACGCTGCTTATAATTAGTCCCTTTAAAATTTGCTTGATGCTTATTTTTGTATAAGTTCTTCTCCGTATGTCCAAATTTTCTATAGTGTCTACATTTTGGCTTTCCATGCTACCAGCAGTACTTCTCCAAATGATTTGTCATTTTACAAATTCCTTATGGAGGATATTCATTTTGTTTGTTCATAGAGAAATCCCTAGAATTTTCTTTATTTTTAGGCTTTTCTCCATCATTTTTATTCTTTCTATGTCCTTTATTTTGATTTAGTAATTTGAGCTTTGATTGAAAGGCATTTCTATCGAGTCTTCATCATGCTTACTCAATCTTTGTTTGAATGCTTCAAAAGAGCCCATTAATTCAGTTACGAAAAGTAAAATGATCTTTGGTTTTCTCAATCGTTGTCATGATTGGATCATATTTATGGGGAATAGAAATTAAAAATTTCTTAATAATTCTCTTGTCGAGAATGTTAACCTCATAGGCTCTCATTTGACAAACTATTTCTTTTATCGTGGAGTAGTAATCATTTACGGTCTTAGACTCTTTCATTTTTATTAATTCAAATTCACGTCTTAAAGTTTGAAGTTTAATGATGCGTAACTTTACACTTCCTTGAAACCCCTCCTCTAATTTGCTCCATGCTTTTTCTGCGCTTGTAGCTCTTATTATTTTTGGAAAGATAGTGTTAGCCATCGCCCTTTATAGAATAAATAACACTTTTGAATCTTTTTATTTATTTTATTTCAACTCTTTTTTCTGAGTTTGATTAAATGTTGAAGTGTCTATAAGAGTAATAAATCATTCTTCTACAATATTCGATAAATTTAGACAGCTAAAATATGTCTTTGTTTTTGTGCTCCAAAAATCATAATTTTTGCACGTGAAAATAGAGATTGGAATAACTAAGGATAGAATGGTATTTGCCATCGCTTTAAAATTTGTTTGGAAGTGAAGTAAAATAAAAGAGGATTTTTTTATAAAAGTTGGATGATATTTCAATGCCCACCATGTGATCAAACAATGCTTTAATACCACTGATAGTAGTAGGAATAGAAGGAAAATTGTTATGAAATAGTTGAATGGTTGAAATAGTAAAGTAAGGGATTTGATGAAGAAATGATTCATATAATTTTTAGAAATGTAAAATTTTTATTACTTTCCAGCACAAGTTATAATGTAAGTATAAACCTATATTTATAGGTTTTATTTTACAAGAGAATAGTCTACATAGAAGATTCTAATAAGAAGATTCTGGATAGAATAGTCTTGATATAATAGTTTAGATAAATCAAAGAGTTAGTAATTGATGGTTGCATAAGTAGTTTTCTCTATCTTTCCGGAGAACTCTAAGATAATGTTCTCAAACTTCTAGAAATTTGTATCACTCGTCAACTAAACCAAATTTACTAGTAAAGTCTTTTTATGCATGAACATATTAATGCATGATTATTTGGAGGTGAAATCCTTGGTCCTTATTATTCCTGTTCCTAAATACCATATACATGTCGTGTACCTTACCATAATTTAATTTGATTGCACATAAAGAAATAAATGATATATGAACAAGTATATAGGATTTTAAGGACTAAAAAATTCATTCTGTTTACTAGTGTATCATATTAGTGTAAAGTCTTTCAGTGAAGTAATGTTAATTGCATCAGGAGTTATGACCATATTAAATTTTCCTATATAATAAGATGTATCCATTAAGAGTAAAAGTCTATAATATGTAAGTGTGTGTTTGTGTGTTTGTTAGACAGGCTCATGCATAGTAATCAAGCTGGTGTGAAAGAGTAAAAAAACTTAGAGAAATTTTGAGTTAATAAAATATTTACATTTGATTTTTTTGTTGTTTATAATATTTTAAGTTAATATGAAAATAAGTACAAAAAATTCTCAACATCTTCTACATTCCTTCATGGTATCTACTACTACTACCTTCTTTTTCCTTCTTCCCACTCCTTCTGGGTCCCCATTTTCTTCACCCCGCCTCTTGATTGATCTCACCAATTTCAATTTGAATTTATGCCATTAAGAAGGGGTATATTACCTTATCGTATGTTGGGTCATCTCCATCACGATTGTATGAGCTCTATCTCTGAAACTTGGTCTCATCACGATCGTGTTTACCTCTTGATGTTAATCTTGTCTCACAAGACGTAAAAATGGAACATATGGTCTTAAATGGAATAAACCCTCATTGTCGAATAATTTGGAGATGTAGTATTTGAATATTAGTCGATAGGCATGTATGATGCAATATTAGAAATTCCTTTTACTATGGTAGTTTTTGTCAACTCATATGTATACGCCACAAGAAAAAGACGGAGGGGCTTGTCCGACTGTTGAACCCTGGTGCCTCTTTCATCAAATACAGTAAGCCAAATCGAAAAAAAAAAATCTCTCTAATATTCATAATCCTTCGCTAATGCTCTTTGATGAATATGCATTCTAGCCTCATTTCAATTGGCGTCATTGTATCAAGAAAATCCAACTTACTCTTGCCACTGCTATTTTTGATGATTCAGATTTTAGCTATTTTGCTATGCTGTTGAGCCAGCATAACTCTTAGCCCTAATAAAGTAAGTCCTCCTATAATCGTATGATAGTTCCTGATACTTTGTCGAACTTTTTAGTGTCATAGTTTTTTTGTTAGAGCATGTGTTTCAATATGGTACTGCTATTATTATGGCTCCTTTGGTTAGTATATGCCCTTTCCATGCCATGGTCAGTCTATAATTGTTTCAACGAAATCCTCTTCTATCATTGCCCCTATTTGAACCATGGTTTCAAATTTCGGAAAAAAATTTATATCTGTAAATATTTATGAAATAAGGGAGTGAGAAAGGAAGACAAGCGACATGGAAGAGAGAGATGTGATATGGAAGAGCTCTTTAATTTGTTGTTTGAAAATGTACTTATATATTTAAATTAATATAAAAATATAAGGAAATTTGAAATTGAAGCATAAATGGAATTTTCAAAAAATTTGAAATGGAACCGCAAGCTGAAAAATTTCAAGTGACCAAAACAGAATTGAAAAAATATATTTGGAACCTTGATTTGAATGACTTAATTCCAAAAAAAACCTTGATAACATCTCGCTTAAGTTTAATCGCTATCATATCGAGGTGCTATGGTATCCCTCCCAAAGTTTGGTCTTTAATGTTGGTTTAATGTAGGAAAGGAAGGAAGTAGGTCGAAGAGCATGAGAAGAGGGCAAGGGAGTTTAACGGTGGGGAAGAACGAGGAAGGAGGAAGAAGAAATTAAGATCCATATACTTAAAGAAAATGACCTTCGATGTTAATTCTACATTTTAAATTAAAATCAAAATTTTAATTTATCAAAACTAATTATATACACACACACTCTGTTAGAAAATGGTAGAAATACCTACACGGTGATACCGATACCGTGCCGACGTCTCATTTTTTGCATTGGCATGGTGTCAAAAGGGCATTGACAACTTACTAACTACGGAGATTTACAAATGCCGTACCGGCGCTCTTTATTAGGTGTCGACACGACATCAGTTTGGCATTACTCCAACTATATCTTCCTAGCATCGTCCCCTCCTTCCCTATTAGAAAACAAAATAATCTACCCACATGTTGTAGTGCTGAAGCCACTCCCCCCTCTCCACCAACCCTTAGAGCCAAAGCACACACTCCCTCTCCATGTACCTTGCCTTTCCGCGCCAGCCCTTAGCGTTGAAGCCTCTTAACACCGAAGCCTTTCCTTGCCACATCTATAAGCACACCTTCCCCTTGCCCTATCTATTAGAATCTTGACACCAAAAGCATCCCATAAGTAACAACTGCGGCAAGCACCCCACCTCCTTTGGTATGATTAAATGCTCCCATTCAATTTTTGTTCAATACTAATATTTGACATAGATTCGTTGTTAAAATTCATTGGAAAATGTAGTTGGTATATGAAGATTCTTTAGTGTGATTGTTTGTACATAATTTGATCGTAGATATTGTTATGAAATTGTTCGATAAATTTTTTAATTTAGCCCCGTTTGATAAGTAATGTATATGATCATTATATAAATATTCTTTTTTAAATAAAATGGAAATCGATATTCATTTGATATGTTATTTGTTGGATTTGTCCTAGTATTGGACAAGTTATAAACTTAATGATACTTATGCTTCATAAATCAATATTTCAAATCAATTGGTTAAAGAAATTTCGACAACACTTCCTTCTCCCCATGTACACTCTTTTGCAATGATATGGATAATAAATAGAAGTGCTGTCGAAATTTTGCTAATTGTTCAATTTGAATATCATTGTGTTTGTAATTATAACGACCTGCAAATTAATCACTTCAGAAATTTTTTGAAATATTTAAACATAAGTTTATTTAACATAAATGATAATGTTTTGAACAATAAAAAATATTGGTAATCTCATTTTGAATAAATATGTACAAAAATACGTACTTTGGAAGATATATCGATGAAATGACCGAAAACCATTTTATCAATAAACAACTCTTAGACCATCCGACATCGTGCACAAAGTTGGATACATACACTCATTTATATATATGAGTGAGAATATGTACTAAAATTATTATTTTTATTTTTGAAGTTTAAATCCTTTTATAACATCATCAATGTTATCGCTATTTTGAAATAAATGATTTTTGAATTTAAATTGAGTTTAAATGATTTAGTAATTATTTTAATGATTAAATAAGCCCTTTTTATTATTATATAATAATGGTAGAAATATTATTTTCAAACATTGTATACAAATATATATATTAAATAAGAAGTGAAAATATCACTGGAAATCGAAATCGAAATCCGTAACGATTCAACATAGAAAAGTTGTGCAACGTTGTGAATCATTTGAGATATACATATGCACACATACATGTACATATACATGAACACATTCACATATTCATGACTACATTTATACATACAAATACTTATACATATATATATACTTATATTTATATATACAGACACACAGACACACACACAGATATATATATATATATATATATATATATACACTACAACAAAACAAGCATATTACAACCTTTCATTTACAACTAGCAAAAATTGACAGTTGTAATATGTATTTTTTAACAACTATTTTGTTTCAGCAGTTGTAACAGGTATTTTGTAACAACTGTTCTATTTCATCAGTTGTAATAGAGGCACTTTTAACTACTATATTTGTATAGCAGTTGTAATATTTATTATTAAGAAGCGTTTTCAACAGTTGTAACAAATATTATATTTCATCAAACAGGGCCACTTCAATCTCCCTTCTTTCATTTCTTCGACCGCCCAAACGTGAGAAGAAAAAAACTAAATCGCTCCTTTTCTGTTTCTGAAAACCCAAAGCAAAAAAACCCAAACAGCAAAAAAATTTGTTTTTCCCTCTTTGTAATAATTTAGTCGCAGATCCAAAAAATCCTAAATCGTCATCATCGATCGCAGGCCGCAACTTTCGCTTCTAGATCGCTTGTGCTCACCGTTTGTACTTGCTAGTGCTATCGCTCAAAAGGTTTGATCTTTTTCATTTTCTTTAATCTGTTGATTTAATTTCGTTTTTCTGGATTATTTTTGTTGATTGCATTTGGTTGCTGGAGACTCTGTTGGTATTTTTATTTCTCTTTGTAGTTGTACTAGTAGGAGAATCAATTGTGTATCAAAAGTTTTGAAATAAACTTTTATAAGCAACTTGTAAGGCTGTAAATTTGATTTCAGTTATTGTCTTTTTTACTTGTCATTGTTCTTATTTTCCATTCATTTAGTGAATGATTATGTCTATAGCCACTAAGGACAAATCTATGTAATTCTGTTGTTGAAGATAATAAGATCCAACTCATATTGGCAAACTTTTGAACTTGTATATATATTTGATAATATAAATGTAAATATGATATGCGATCTGAGAACGAACTGAAGTAATGGGATGGATTCTTTATTTTATTGGTTGTGATAAAACATTCATTACTAATGTCGAACTTTTTTAAGCCCTATAACTATTTATTCAACTTTTAGTTTTTAATTATTTTAACCTAAATGAGCTGCATAGACAATCTTTTTACTGTATTTGATAGTCACCATAAGATTTTGATACCAATATGTATCAGACTACATTTCAAACCGATGAATAAGATTAATATTGTTTTGGTGGTTAATATTGACATACTATTTTTAATGTGTAGTGGTCTAGGAATGATATAAGCTTTCATGTGTATTCAATCTTGAGTTTAGTTTCCATTATGTTTGCAAACATTATACAGATTTACTAGGTTAAACATTTTTGAATGGTGTGCATCTTTTTTATGTCATTGCTTTTATGTAAGTACAAATGAACACACACACACACATGTATACATTTGTGTGTGAATCTGTGTGTATCCATTTGTATGTGTATAAATAAACGTATGAGTTTAAGTAGGTATACATTTGTATCTAAATTCACTAAAAAGGCATTCTTGCACAAAATAACGATATCAATGTATCTTTAGGTCCTCGGGAAGCAAGCAAAAATGAAGATTGACCCATGGCCAAATTTTGGTAAAGTGTTTCCCTAAAGCTTTTATTAATGAACACTTAATTTCTAAGTGAATGTTATAAAAGTTGAGAAGCTAGTTGTAATAATAGTTCAGGCATTCTGTGAAGCTCCATATATGTTGCATGCATTTTGGTCAAAAGGTCTTTAAAGGTATATGTTTTTTTTTGTAAATGCTTATATTGATGGCCATATGTTATAATTTCCTTGTTCTTATACTGCTTTGTACATTAATTGATAGTTACTATACACCATGTTACTATTTATATATTTTTAGAAGTCCAATGATAATTTATGCTTATGCTTACAAGGTCACCTATACTTGGTTACTTATAGAGACTATATGCAGATACTTCTTGTAGTGACAAAACCTACAAATTAAAAGTACCAATGTCAATAGATGTCAGTTTCATGTTTACTGAACTTACGTGTATCTTTCATACTTTTTACATGTATTCGGATAGAAATTTGAAACCTATTGAACTTTGGTTGTCACAACCTGTGGAATGTATGGCAACATGAATAATCTTTGGACCATAACAGTATTGTACTTTTTTCTAATATGTTTCCAGACTAATTTTAATCTGTATTGATTGTCTTTGAGCATTAGCCAAGCCCAGCACTGAAAATTAGTTGCATGAATTTTATGACTAATACTTCCAAGGTAGCTAAATCAGTCTGGTTTCAACTCCCCTTGCCCCAAAATATCCTTAACCAATAACCCTTTGCCTCTGACTCTTCGACAACATTATCCCCTAGTTTTTAAATTAATCTACCCCCTTGCAAACATAGTTCGTACCATAACGATGTAGTTTTACCATTGATTATTCTTTTTTCATACACTTCAAGGCATCCTCCCTAATTTTTATTAGGAATTCCCAAAGGCATGAATCCTCATTTCTACTCGACATCTCCCATAAAGACCGCTTTTGATGTATTTCTCACTCACAAACTTAACCCACATCCCTTCATCACTAAAAACCCTTCATATAAGGTAATCATTTGTATATGTCTTACTATGGTAAAATTTGTATGTCTGAATTATAACACAATTTACATAGATTTGTACATGTTAAGAGATTCAGCACATATATCAGTTTGCATAGCTTACTAGTAGATACATTAGCTTACTAACACAGTTTGCATAGATGTCTGCATATAATTGCTTTGCTGTGTTTGTATCGGAATTTAAGTGCTTGCTTTGTAACCTGGTTTTGGGTAGTGTTAGCAAGTGATGCAACAGCTTGTATGGTGATTCTGTCCATTTTTTAGAATTGAAAGCATCAAAAGGGTGCCAGTTTTTAGAGTTCGAATTATTAAGATAAGAAACATAAAATAATGAACTTGCCTTGTCTGATATGAAGCAATTGATAGATAGCTTAATTGCAATGTCTGAAGAAGAAAGAATGCAGATTCTTTAGTTTATTGAAATCAAACGATAATAAAAAGTGCATGATGTGAAGAATAAAAATAGATTTAAAGGCAGAGTGATTCCTGTTCTTCCCTTTTAAGTCATTTTTTGGGAAATTTTTTATATTAGTCTTAGAATCTGATTCTAGTTAAGTACGCAGATAGTTTGTGCTACTCGATCATGTTTTAGGACTTCCTTTGTTGTTAAGTCTTAGAATCCAACTTATATAAGGCTTTATTTGCAAATAAATGTTTTATAAAGCAGCTTACACTACCCATAATTATAATTTCTTTAGTTTGATAATTCATCACCTAGCTAACTTTCTTGTTCTTTGTTTTGAAGAGCATGATTGTTTTGTCATTGTGCAGAAATAACCCGATCTGTGAATCTAGAAAAACATTTATATATTACTCAAATGCAAAGGATGCTTTATGTTAAAACCAAAACTTTTTTTTATACTCTACCGATAAACTTTTTCTTTCTGACAAAAACTATTAGAACATATCTTGCATCACAATTCATCTTGTTTTTCTTCTACTTTTAAATGTTAACTACTCCTAGGAAGGTCAAACTGCGATGTATATCTATTTAGGCTGTCACAATTATGGCAAATAATTAAAAAAATCTTTATATTACATGTTAATTAGTACCAACCTGTTTTCCTATCTAACATTGAGTGCATGTCTTTTTTCCTTATGTTCTATTTAATGTTAGTTTATTTATACATGTGAAGCTTGAATTTTTATTACAAGGATAAAGAGCTCAATTAAAAACAAATCAAGGTGTTGGTTGGATTTGATTGCATTATCCATATAATGATGTAATGTCTCCCAATAGAAGATAGCTGTGAGGCTACAATTTGGTACGTCACAGAGAGCTTATCCAGCAAACCTGATATAACCTGATGTACTGGGAAACACCCTTTTATTTCAAAGGTACAATAGTTACAAGCCTTCTCCTTCTGTTTTAAAATAGTTACAAGCCTTCTCCTTTTATTTCCTGGATGTTGTTGAAAAGCATGTAATACTACTATCCAAATTATAGTTTCAGTTTTGGCTGTGTATTTGAATCATTGAGGAAATTGGATAGAATTTTAGACATGTAATAGTACTGGATATAGTTTTGGCTTGAGGTTGCCATCATGATATCCAATCTTAGCGGTAAATTTTATGTATTATAATTCTTTCAAGTATTTATGTCATGACATAGAAAATAAATAATGTGCAGTTCAGACAGCATTGTATTTGACCTGGTAACTCTTTACATGTAACTAACTAAAATTAACGCTTCTATGCACCTGAAAGCTGAGCAAATCTCAGTTTAAAAACCGACCAATTGTTAGTTTAAAAACTGAGCATTAAGCTCAGTTTATAAATTGAGCGTTAAGCTTAATTTACAAAAAGCAAACAATGCTCAGTTTATAAACTAAGCAAGTCTTAGTTTTATAAACCGAGCATTGCACTCAGTTGATAAAAATTGAGCAAATGCTCAGTTTATAAACTGAGCAAATGCTCATTTTCTCAATGTTATAAAACTGGGCATTGCTCTCAGTTTATAGAAATCGGGAGGATTTTCAAAGTTTATAAAACTGAGCATTTTTATAAACTGAGCGTTGCTCTCAGCTATAAACTGGGTTTATTTCTGGATTGTTTTTTTAGTTTAAACTGAGCATTGTTTTCGAATATGCAAAGTCTTAGCTAAGTCAAATGAAAATATATTTAAGAAAGAAACAAATTTAAATCATCAAATTCAAGTTTTACATGTAGCTTTTAAAGGAAGGGACTATTTAAAACTTACTAATTTCTTTTATTGTTGTAGTTACTAGTTTCTTTTGCTTGTGCGTCCAATCGGGTCCACACAAGATATAGACAAAACATGGATCAATTTACCAAGATTTCATAATTTTTGATTAATAATTTTGTACTTATAACTATGTAGGGTTGACAAAGGAATGTTGTCGCAGAAGCAACAATCGCATCTACTGACCCTACTATTTTAATGCATCATGTACCACTAGGAGTAGATATTTGGAAAGTTTGGGTCGATGCGGTGGTGGATCCTTAAGCTCTTCTATCTAGGCCTACTACAGATATCTATACGAGTGGGCAAGCAGTTGAGACGCCTATTGCTTGACATAAAGAATTTATCTCTTTTGATTAGTACGTATATGTACATTTACTGATTTATGTTATGTACTTAGTTATGTTTTGAACGGAGTTATGAATTCATAAATGGTGTAAACTTGAATTGTTTTTTGAATGGAATGGTTCGTGTTGTTTGAAGTATTTAAATGATTTTGGTTATTATTAACGAAATATTGGTTTTAATTATAATATCATGAAATTTATGGTTAATAGCAATTATGAAAAGATAAATTATAGCAGTTTGTAGGAGTTATAAAAATGTTTGTTGCAACTGTCATCATTAGTTGTAGTAGATCCTACTACAACTATTACACACTGTTGTAAAATGTTAACGCAACAGGCAGAAACAGTTGTTAAAATATTTATTACAACTGTCGTAAACGGTTGTAAATAAGTCTTTTACAACTGCCGAAAGCACTTGTAAATAATTCTTTTACAACTGCTATTTGCAGTTGTAAAAAGACTTTTTACAACTGCTTTTGCAACTGTACGTACCCCTTGTAAAATAATTCCGCTCTATTACAACTGCGGATATAAAAACTGGCGGGTGCTAGTTGTAATAGACCTATTACAACTGTTTTTGGCAGTTGTGAAAGGGTATTTTTGTTGTAGTGATATATATTACAAAATATCCAAGATATTTTCCTAAAACTTCATCCTTAAGTAAACCCAAAGTGAACTTCTTACACCCTAAGTACAAGCACATGACTACACACATAGCGGGGGTGGGGGTTGGGTAGTTGTTCGGCCGTGGATAATGAGGTGAAAGGGAGGTGTGGTGGTGATGAAATGGTGATGTGTTTGTATGGAAATATCATGATATTTTTATTCACTTTCTTTCCTATAAATACCACCACCCATCTTCACTTCATTCACACTTCTTCTTCCATAAAATTCCTAAACTCTTCGTCCTCTTTTTATCTACATTAATGGCTTCCATAGCCTAAGAAATAATATATTACAAAATCTAAACAAAGATATACCAAAATCAATCGAAATCTATACCACTTCAACCAAAGTTCAAGCTAGTGATCTCTCCTTTCTCCTTTACCAAGGCCGTGTGCAACCATGCCCTCCACCACCACTTACCAAGCAAGGTTGAGATCCAAGCCTCAAAGACCAAGGCCAAAACCCTAGGAGCATTTGTGCCAGTAGTCACGAGCTTCGATTTTGAAATATTAGAGGTAGAGCCGTTTTAAATTTAGTTTGATCGAAATCAAGTGAGAAACCCTATATATATATAATGATGATGTGATTTGATTGCTATGAATGTTTACTATGCTTTGATCATCAACTATTGGTTGTTTTATAATTGTGTAAACAAGTCACGTTAAATATACATCGATATTACACAAGGAAATCACTTTCCGAATCAAGTTATAAAAGTAATATGGAATCATCAAACCCCTTCGAAATGATTTAAAAATGGTTTATAAATGTTTTATAAACAGTAAAACCCAATTTGGTGAAGTTTGGATAAGGTATGAAAGTTGAGTCAAAAATAGGCACGTTGTGTAATGGTAGTTCGCAATTTCGCGCCGTAAAAGTTTAAATCCATTTATATCGTGGAAGCAAAATCGGAATTCTTTGTAATAAGAATCTTCCAAACTCTTATAATCATAGTTTTCAGATAATATAAAAATATCGAGATTTCGTTTAGTAGATTTTGAAATATGAGGAAAACAAGCTTTCAAAATAGTCGCGGTTTGGCAGTTCGAAAACCAAATCAACAAATTCTTTCAAATGGATATTTTTAATTCAATAAAAATATGGAATAAATTCTATAAATATTTTAAAATGTTATAAAAGATATTTGAGTCATAAAAATGAATTTCTAAATGACCGAAAAGTTGTTTTGATCAAATAAGCCTTAAAAGCACCATTCGCAGCAGTTTTTGCAGCACTTTTGAAATATGGCTTCAAACTTAAGTATTCTTTCCTAAATATTTTATAAATGTTTTCAAATAAATAAGTATTTTAAAGATGATTTTGAGGTTTTATAATTTATTTAAAGAGTTTAAATAAATGATTTAAAGAAAAGCTGTTATAATTAAGTGATTTAATCTTGGCTCTAAAAGCTGATGAGTAGACTAGATTTTTCTATTCGTGGGATCCAGATGTGAGGTGCTTAAACTAAGAAGATGTTCAGGAGCAACTAGGGCCCTGGCTCACCTGGCCTCTTTCTTGAGCGAGGAATAGATAAGGCTGAAATGTCAAAAACTAAGCAAGTATAGAAGATTTAATTTTTCCAAATTTAATACAACTTGGATTGTATAAAAATAATCTTCTTATACTTGGTATTAAATTATGAGGAGGGAACCCATACCATCCATGTGAATTTAAAAGGTGATTTCACCATTATTCGACAGATAGTAAAGGTTGAATACAGAAATTGATGTTGAATAGTATTAGTATAATTTTTGTCGACCCTTTTTACTTAAAAGGTTTTGCAATATGATTTATGAGAAATGATTTTGGTTTGGTATTTCCAAAGTTAAAGAGAGGTTTAATAATTCTGTATATACCAGATTGAAATGTTTTAAATATATACTCCAGAAGATATTTTTGATAAAGAAAAAGTAATTAAACAAATGATAAGTATTTATTTACTTAACATCTTTTTATCGATGATTTGTTCGAAAGAACCAGGATCAAATTTGGGCGATTCCTATCCGAAAACCACTTCGAACCAATCTACGTGTTCGAAGGTAAAGACATGAATGATAAGATGGAATGTACAACTGCTTGTCACTAACCCTTGGGGGAAATTTCCCATATCATATATATATATATATATATATATATATATATATATATATATATATGCCAGTGGTATCTTCGTTTGACCTTAGATGGAAGGGCTACTCGCTACTAATCCTAAGGATGATTCCCGATAGGATATGGTAGGAGATTTCTTTCGATTTATCCTTTTCCTGGACAACTTGTATGGATGAATGTCTGGCATTCCATTTCCAACATACACATACATTGATTTTTATGAACGTACATCTGTTTTATGGTGTAGGAAGTAACTCTCTGATACTGAACACTCTTCTTTGAGGCGTACGATCTCAAAGATTGTACATTTGTAGAAATCAATACTGTGTAATGGAATTGACAATGTGGCATTCAAAGTGGAATGTGCTATGTGAAAGGTAATCGTTACCTTGGGCCTCATCAACTAGAAATGGCTTAAACTGGGCATGCCGTAAGGCTACGTGGTTCGCAACCATTAGGGCATGATCATCACCTTTCTATATTACTCTATATATGTCGAGTATGTTTTGTATGCTATGGGACCCCGAATAGGTCGGTTACGACGGGGTGTCCCATTCGGTTCTATCCCCCACCAGATGGGTCTGCAGGTAAGTTGGTCTTGCCAAGTGTAGAGGTTTCAAAGGTGTTGATCCTCGATACATCCCTCTAGAGGTGTACTGTACGGATGGCACTTCCTTACCTGCCATTGTATTAAAATCCATTCTCCAATAAGTGCCTTCTGACTTGATTAAACCTATTATGCTGAAATTTAACAAATGTAATAATTTAGGCTAAGATTATGTAAGTTTAATTCAAAAGTGTTATCAAAAGAATGTCATAAAAAAATAATATCTCTGCTTTTGCATAGTAAAGATTTTGGTTATCATAAGGTAAAAACTCGTTTCATTGTTTATGTGCAGCGTGGTCTTATGAGATACCCTTCGTTTTTAAATATTCGTATTTTGAGTTTCTCACACCAGTCCCATGACTACCTTGGAGTTTATTTTCCTTTTCCCTTGAACTTTGGGTGTCCTATTTTTTCGGTCAGCCTAGTAGTTAGGTAGCATGATAGAATTTTGGCAGAAGCTCAGAGCATTTTGGATGAAGCATGAAGCATGAAGCCGAAGGGTCCTATGTAAATAGTCATATAATTTCTGTTGTATTATGTGTTATTTATCTACCGGCACTTGTGAGGATAGGCAATTATAGCTATCTTGGTTAGATTAATACTTACTAGAACTCTGATGAAGCAATTTGGAGTAATTTCATATACTACTCATATATATAATCAAATGTTGAATATGATGTGAGATTCTATTTTATTTGTTCTTTTACCTTTATTTTCTTTTATCCCATGATAATCTGCCTCTCCGACATTTGGATTTGTGACACGTGAATACCGAGGATGTATTTGTGTCGGTTTCTGAGGATTGAGGAGGTAGGTCATCACGTTTGATATCAGAGCTTATGGTTGAGTGAATACATAAGCCGGGATGGGGTCAATTCATTAGAGATAGGGTCAGTAATGCCCTGGAATGGATTAGTCATAGAGAGTGCATATTTGAAATTTTATCCGAATAAGTATATTCGTGTTTTATACCCATTCCCTATGTTAATTTCATCTATAATTCTAAAGAGGTTTCCTTACTATATGCAGATAGTAGGAGATGAGTAATAGAAGAGGATGAAGGAGTAGCAACATTACGGCCACCAATGGTCGATCAAATGCTACACTAATTGGGGAAGTAGTAATCTCTATGAAACCTCCACTTAACTTTGCCACTTTATACAAGAATTACACTAGTTTGGGTGGTAAACCATTCAAAGGAACAAAGTCCATTATTGAAGTTTAGGCTTGGATCCACTCTTGTGAAAGAATTTTTAAGGGATTGAATATGGGGATGAGCGGAAAAGGTTTTTAGCATCTTGGCAGTTACAAGAAGGGGCTTTAGCGTGGTGGGAGTCCATAACTTTGAATGATTCAGACGATAAATTCTCATGGGAAAGGTTCAAGGAAGTCTTGGAAGAACTATATATGCCAGCTGTAGGAAAATCTTGCCTTTATAGGAGTTTTATGGATTTAACACATGGAGAGATGTTGGTGGAAGAATATTCCAACAAGTTCAGTGAATTGTCCCGTTTTGGGCCTGGTTTGATAGACACTCCTTTAAAGAGAAATGAAATGTTTATCGCTGGCATGAAGGGGCAGTATCAAGACAGGATGACCAGACATGTAAAGGGAACCTTCATAGATTTGGTAGACATGGGTTTCCAATATGAAACTCTAAACAAGAAGAATCTTATAATGACCCACTTTTCTATATGATTTAAGCTGATAATAAACCATACATGTCCAACTCAAATCAAACAGAAAGGCGGATTCTTAAGGGAAAGAAAGAAGAAGGAAAGAAGAAGAAACTAAACAACATAGAATCTCATAGCGGAATGGTTAATATATAATATAAAACAAATCTTTGCACAAGAAGAAAATAACTGTGATATACATACATCCAATCAGAGTTCACCAACTAATAGTCAGCTTGGACAGTTATAACAACCTGTCCTCACAAGTGCTGATAAATAAACAACTAAATGTAGTGGAAAAATAACCATGTACGTGAATACGTCTCTAGGCCTCCAGCTCTTTTTCCTGAAGCTCTCACCCATCCAAGTTAAATATGTAATACGCTTGGTCTGACCCGAGCATTAAAATAAAATAACACCCGAGTCAGTCTGAAAAACTAACATGAGAAAATCACATCCAACTGGATTTTAAAGTTATAAAAACCTATGAAATCAAAAGTATCTCGTAAGACCATGCTGCACATAAATACGGATGGGTTTTTACACTATGATAACCAAACCATTTCATATGAAATTCTTTGATATTATAATAGTCTCTAAGATAAAAAAACTTATTAATCATAGTTAAAATTGTTACATTAATTAAATTTTAGCATAATAGGTATACAACTAAAATCGTAAAGGCTCATATTGGAGAATGGATTACATACAATGACCGGGTTACTGGGGTATCGTCCATCATGGTGCATCTCTAGATAAAATTACACCCAGAACCTCATGGGGATCCCCTGCCAGCACAAAACCGACATACCACTTGATTAGTAGTACCGAATATGGTCACCCCTTAGTTAATGGGCCTCGAAGCAAAAAAATAAAAGATAATATCGACTTTAGATAGGGATGATCATGCTCTAATTGGGAGCGACCCATTAGCCCTATTGCATCTCCCTTGTTTAGTCATTCCTGGTTAATGAGGCTTGAGGCTACATTTTAACTTTTATGTAGCACTTCCCACTTGGAATGCTAACACTACCCTCCAAGCAGCAATGCAATGCCAGCATTCATCCATACATGTTGTTCAGGACATTAACAAACCGAAGGCACCACTTCTACTACATCCATTTAAGGATAGTCCTTAGGACCAATAGTAAGAATCCATTGCACTTCAATGGCTTCGTCTTCGGTTCCATACTATTCAAGATATCTTCAGTTCGAAATGCTTGAGTTGGATCAAAGGGGTTTTCGGGTATCATATCCGATCCCGGTCTCTTCGAAAACAACTTTTGATAATTTACGTTAAAATCAACCCTGGCTCTTTAGGAAATAAGCAGACAAAAGATAAGAGTGGAGCTCACCTCCTAACCATTATTGGATGGATTTCCTTATCGTTTGTCCTAAGAGAACGAAACGAGATTTATACGGATAGTACAACATCATCGGGGATGATTGTGCTATATAACCCACGTGTTTCTCCTAGATATTTCGAAAGTTACGTTTTGGTCCAGATTTGATAGTCGGTTATTTAACTATCAAATAATCAAACAATTCAACCAGATATTTAATTCCATAAGAAATGCAACAGTGGTTAAGCACAAGCAACCCCTAGCCTCTTTAACTAATTCCTTCTTTAATTAAAACCACTTTATAAAATTCTTGTATCAAAACTAATTTTACAAAGATACATTGGCAAATTCCTTATACTTTTTCTATACTTGAAAATATAGATATACTTAACTTAGTTGTATAAGTATACTCACAGAAACATTCCACTTTCACTTAGAAAACTTTTCCATATGCTTATGTTAACAATATAAGTATATTATCTAAATCCCTACATTTCAATACTTGGAAAAATGTACTTATATACTTATCTCACCAGTATGAGTATATTTTGCAAATCTTAATAAAGGATTCCATTTTCAAAATCACACTTAAATGGTTTAAAACAAAGGTTAATTTAAAACATTGATACCAATAACTCAAAACATTGCCCCTTTTATAAAGCTATTCCATATTCACAACTCCATTGTAAATTCCTTTACCAAAAACATTATTTATAAATCTCATTTATAAATCATCATTTATAAGTTACACTATACAATATCATTTATAATTATCCTTATAAATTCAAAGTACAATTTTAAACTCCTGATTTATTTATAAAAACTTCTTATAAATCACATCTCCATTTATAACTCTTATATAAACTCAAAAAACATTTATAAAATTCTCTTTATAAACTTTCTAAATAAAATTACTAACTTTGTTTATTCCTATTTTTAAATCCAGATCCCAAATATAACCCCCGAACTCCAAATATGGCCGAATTTCAAAAATATCATTTATAACTCAACTGTTACCGATAATATGATCATTCCATATGTTTCGATAAATTTCCCATATGGGATTTTTTCTCTCCAATTTATCAAATTGATATTGATTTCCTTTTTATAAGATATACTTATAAAACCATTTCTTTTATTATAAAATCCTTCTTTTGTAAATCTATTCTCCACTTATAATATAATATTTATAAATCTACAACATTCTATATAACCAATTAATAAATATTATTTAAATATTTCTATCTTTTTTTGAACCCACAAAATCCCTTTAAAATAAAAGATAACCTTTTCAAATTTTCCTTTAAAAATAAATATTTATAATTATAATAATTTCTCTAAAAGCCAATACTTCTAAATAATTATTTAAAAATATTTACTTATATAAATATGAATTTAAAAAGAAAAAAAAGAAGTTGGAAATAAAATGAAAGTTTAAAAATTCTTTTAAATTTAAATATCATGGAAATTCGAAAACAATCGGATCAAAAACCAATTTCCAAACAAAAAGCATTTCCAAACCAAATCAACACTTAATAGTATTTCAAAAATACTATATCGAGGCCAATAGTTGCTACAGCACTTAACAAATGCTATTCCTAACCTTTTACTCTAAAAGGCTCAATTTTTACATATGTCGGTGTCACATCAAATATAGCCAAACAGTCCAATTTCAGCATTTAACCAACTATATCACAGATATATAACTGAAATAAAACAACAGGTAAATAACTGGAATTTTAAAAACAACAATATCGAGAAATCTGGATTTCTCAATAATTTTCCCTACATTTCAAATTCAAGTCTCTATCATTTTTAAAAGCGAATATTTAACCAGATCAACCAATATTATCAACCAAACACAAATAGTAAATTCAAACTACTATATAACATTACTGCTTAACCAAAAGAGTGAGTTTAACTTAAAGAGTTCTAGTTGTCGCTTTTGCGTTCTGATTCCAACTAAAATCAAAGTGTAGAATTCTAAATGGATCTAAATTCAACCAATTCAATTCCATTGCATAGTGTTTGACGCCGAGCGGAAAGCGACTGACCACGTTTGATCTTGACATCATAAGGAAGAGTTATACGATTTATTAGTTAAAGATTTTAAACATAATTAATTAGTTACAAAACCAAACTCTACTTACTATTAAACTAATCCCTCCCTAACTCTTCTTCCACAAAGTACTTCTTGAAACAGCTCCACTGTGCACATCATGCACGTGCACAATCACTCCGTTGCGCTAACCAAAGATCCGAGGCCACCCACGCGTTTACCTTAACAAGCATGTCCCTCCACCACCAACGCCATACACTCCGCCACCCTTAGTTAAAACATGATCTGCTCGCGTTCGCTTCCAAAAGAGGAATGTTGCATTTTAATTTCCAAGATCGCGACTCGCCATACTCCACTAAACCATACTATTTTCCCTTGCAAACTCCAATACAATCTCTATTTCTCCAATCGAGGCTCACAAACCCCAAATCCTAAAACCTTAGCTCACTTTCAAACTGTCAGCCTCCAGTCGCACCCTCAAAATCTCACACCAGAATGAAGATCTCGACTTAATAAAACCAAAGATTAAGTTTTACAATATTTCAATTTTTATTTCCATTAATTTCTAATTTAGAAAGAGTGAATTGGTTTTTTCCTTTCCGCTTTGATAAAAAAGAACATGTAAGGGGTAGACAAGAAGGAGGCTTATTAGAGAAAAATGTTGGGGAAGAGAGGTGTTGATTATATTGAATTAAAACTTTCCAACACCTCGCTGCATCACTTTTCGTTCGCGCACGGACTCCATAATGACAAAAAAAACAGTCGTTCTCAGAACAACAACGCGACCTCAAAATAATAATAATATCACCGGTTATTGATTTCTATAAAATAAAAAAACACTGCCATTTGCGGATAAATTGTCAAACAAAAATTTAAATAAATTTCAAATTAAAAATTATAGAAAAATAAAATAAAATAAAATAAAAATACATTAGTAGAAATCGAGTCATAAAATAATAATAAATTTTCTGATTATTTATTTGAACCATCTATTACTACAAATGAATTTACAATTCAATTCATCATTATTTTTCATTTATTTAAAATGAGTTAAACAAGCTATTAAATTAACTAAATCAATTTTCAATTAAAAATCCAGTTATGTGAAGCGCTATTCCAAATATAATTCCACCAATTCAATTATTTTAATTAATCTCTATATTTCAATTCAAATCATTAACCTCAATTTTATCATTATATTTGGGTTTGTTTTTGAGTTATTCAACCATTTAAACCAATAAATTATTACTAATCAATTAAATATCCCAAAATCAAATGACCAAAATTTCGGATCGTTACATTCCCCCCCTTTAAAAGAATTTAGTCCTCGAAATCGCCAAGGTAGGAAAAATGCTTCCAAACCCTTAACTATTTCAAAATCAATTTAGTTGAAAAATTATTTTTAAAATTTCTAAGTCTTTAAATTCATTTTCGGATACTCACTACTACCGTTCCAAAATATAACACAAAAATCAAATTTTTAGTTATCAAAATTTCCCAGAATTCTCAAAAAATTTCTAATGCTTGAATTTACGAAAAATTTCGCCAGTGTCTCCTTTGTGCTGCTCAATCGAAATTTTTTACAATACATATATAATATACATCTCATCTCTAGGATGAGGCATCCCGTAGGAAAAACATAAAAGTACGATATGTAATCTGAGATGTGTGCATTTTTGTCGAACAACCAAACTTTTCCCTATGAAACCAAAGACATCAACTAGCCTCTGGTTCCATTACCTGCATCTTAATATAAATGATATCAAACAATATAATTTATAACCATATAATTTTGCATTTTCTGAACCAACATCATATAATTTATTTAAAGCCCGTATGATGTACATATGTCATCCATACACAATATCGGTCTGATCGCTTCCTCGATCACACAATTTCACTTCCGAACTAGTATCGTTCAATCGAGCACTCAAGTGCGGACTCCGATCTGGCTCCTTGATTAAAAACTATCATCCTCCTTGCATAGCCATATACTATGATAGAAAACTTCATGATCATATCAAAAATCTACATCCAGTGTGCGCCGTCAAGAATCGGGTGAAAAATCATAAATCAGACTAGTGTAAATCACCTCAAAATCGTGCACTCGAAACTGGATCAAAACAGTTATGCTAATAAATGATCTACGTACAACTTACGTATTTATTCCAATTGGTTTATTAACTATACCAATTTCTTCCTATTCACATTCATTTTCACTTTTAGTATATTCCCTTTAATACTAAAGTTACTTATGAACTATTTCACAAAATTATTACTTAAGACCATCTTATTTAACTTTGTTTAAGTTAAATCCCATTTCATAACTCAATCTCTACACACACTAATATTAATCAATCACTCTTAGAACTCAAATCTATACCTATCCAAAAATCCCCAACTTCATCTTTTAGCTCTTCCGTACTTATGTTTATTGTAAACATTTTCTAAAACACACTTATGTTTATTATCCACCTTAACTTAAGTACACATTTGTATAACACTCATCTATGACCTAAGAGTATATATACAAATTTAGATTTGTTTTTACTTAGCCCAAATGTCTAACAAATTCAGAAATTGTTTAACTTTAAATTCTTCAAATTTATAAGTTACCAAAACCTTTTTTTATATAATTTCAACAGAACACTTAGTTTAATACCCAATATCCTTTAAGGGTTTTCAATTTATCCAAAATTGTTGAAAATACCATTTTATTTTAAATAAATAAAAATTTTCATTTAATATTCTCAAACGAGATACACAAACCAAATTATCAAAATGGATAAAATACATGAGTCTACAATGTCACTTAACTGAAAATTTCAAGATTCAAACACCCGGTTTTTATTTCAATCATTTTGAAATATAATAATATACACACTGTATTTCAAATTATACCTTTTGAAATCCAAAACAATTTGTTTACTTAACAATTTTAAGCAAAATGCCCATGGTACCAATCTGTCACTTAGAAACTCGAAAATGAACGCCGATGATGCTATAGTCATCACCAGATTATTTCCCAGTAACTGAAGTGAGCACATTGCTTTTTATCTCCTTTAAATTCTTTTAAACTATTTTTATTCAAAAATGCCTCCAAAATAATACTATTATTATTTTCTCAAAAACTTTGAAAAATAATTTTCAAAATCATCGTGTTTTAAATCCTCAAATTCTTAGATTTTAAATCTCTTTTTTATTATAAATAATACTTTATAAACCACATTTTATAAATTCCGTTTCTTATATAAGATCACTTCATAATTGGTTATCTTTGTTTAGATTATAATAATAAACCTTTATTAAAGCACTACAACAAACAATAAATGATAATAGATGAAGATTATCATCTCCTAACAACCAAACACTCCATAATATCTATAATAATTTTTGAAAAATTATTCTTTTGTATATAAATATAATTTAGGTAATATTATTTCATTTACCTAATTTCAAAATAATATTGTGTCGGTTTACTGTATTCAAGTGTTTAGAAAATCCTTATCGGTACAGTTGTATACCCTGTATCGACCAGAGTTCATAAGCCACTCTACTAATAAATCAACACAATATAAAACATTTTATAACCCCTAACAAATACATGCTCATACACACACACCATTAGCTCATTTTAGGGTGATACTGACCCTATCTATAATGAGTTAACCCAACCAAAGCCAAGGTTCCCGCTTAACCTTGCACTCTGATACCACGCTGTAATGACCCACTTTAGTACATGATTTAAGCTGACAATAAACCATACATGTCCAACTCAAATCGAATAAGCAGATTGTTAGGTGAAAGGAAGAAGGAAGAGAAGAAGAAACTAAACAACAGAGAGTTCCACAACAGAATGATTAATATATAATATGAAATAGATCTTTACACAAGAAGAAAATAACTATAATATACATACATTCAATCAGAGTTCACTAACTAATAGTCATCTTGGACAGTAATAACAAACTGTCGTCACAAGTTCTGATAAATAAACTACTAAATGTAGTAGAAAAATAACTATGTATGGGAATACGTCCCTGGGCCTTTAGCTCGTCTCCTGAAGCTCAACCCATCCAAACTAAATCTGTAATATGCTCGGTCTGATCCGAGCATTATAATAAAATAACACCCGAGTCATTTTGGAAAACCAGCATGAGAAAAACACGCCCAACTGGATTTTAAAGTTATAAAAACCTTTGAAATCAAAAGTATCTGTAAGACCATGCCGCACATAAACACGGATGGGTTTTTACCTTACGATAACCAAACCATTTCATATGAAATTCTATGATATTATAATAGTGTATAAGATACAAATACTTATTAATCATAGCTGAAATTGTTACATTATTTAAATGCTAGCGTAATAGAAACTAAAACCGTAAAGGCTTGTACTAGAGAATGGATTCCATACAGTGACTGGGCTACTAGGGTACCACCCATCACAGTGCATCTCTAGATAAAATAACGTCGAGTACCTCATCGGGACCCCCGCCAACACAGAACCGGCCTACCACTTAACTAGTAGTACCGAATGTTAACTAGGTTTTTAACCTAACAGAATTCAACTAGAGTTAGAACATCTAGAATAATCCATAATGACTTGAAACTTGAACAAGACATCTAAATGAACAAGCCAATGGAACTTAAAAGAAACAAGCCAAAAATCCACTAAGTAGATGGAACGCTGGCGATCCATCATCCATGGATCGCTAGAGATCCAGAAGAAAGCATTACTAGTTGTCAAAGCCTCTTGCATCATGATCTACTACCTCTTCTAAGAATATTTGCCAAGTTTCATAGCATTCTAAGCAGCGTAGTTCAAGAAGTAAGGACTTATCTGATTCAAGCTGTTACCCGCTTTTTGGCCAAAGCAGCTAACTTAAAACGGGCTTACATAACTCATACAAAGTCGGATTGAGTTGAAATTTTGGGAGAACACTTAGAAGATATAACAAAAGGCACTCACCAATAATGAGCTTGATTGGATAAGGTTAGATGGGTCACTAGCGACACAACTAGATGGATAGCTAGCGACCCATGTATATTGGGCCACACCACTAGAAATTTTTATGTTAGGTCAATGACATCATCTAGAGTGTACCTACAAAGTTTCGTCTGATTTTGTTAAGTTTTGAGCGAGTTATGAATGATTCTTCTGGACCAGATGACCCATGAAGACGGATGATCAAACGAACTCCAAACGACTTGATATTTGGAAAGACACGTAAATAGAAGATAGGAAGACAACCAAACTAAGATCACTCAAAAATATGCTAAGTGGATGGATATCTAGCAATCCTACCCTTGTGGTAGCGATCCACCCCTATGGATAGCTAGCAACCCATCAAGAAAGATCAGACCGCTCTCAAACTTTTCGAGCTCCTTCGTAGCACTAAGTAAAGGCTTCTGGTAGAAAAATATATTAAGTTGATGGATAGGAAGCAATCCATCCCCTAAAGATAGCTAGCAATCCATAGAAATGACTCAGATTGATTTGAGATTTTCGGTGATGACTTGGCATAACAACTGGACACTTCTGCATTTAAACTTCTGGCCTAAGTGCTCTCCAACCCTATAAATACAATCCTACCTACAACATAAACATGATCTTCTGGACTAGCTGCTGAAACTTTGCAAAAACTACTCTTCACCCTTCTCCTCCCATACAACAGTCATCTACAAGGTTCACTGTGATTCTCCAATGAACTCTAACACTAGTGACTTGATCTAACTTACAAGATTCGTTAGCATTGTAATCATGTTCAACTTGTAATTATTGTCAGTCAATAATAAAAGTTATAAAGTGGGCGTAGGCTTCGTTAACAGCTGAACCACTATAAAAATCTTCTTTTTACTATTTCTGCTCTTTTTACACTTGTTCTCTATATTATTGCTCTGGAAGAACATGGCTAGTGCTTTCATACTCAATCCAGGGTGTTGATCCATTTTTTGGTTAAGATTTTGGTGCTTTCACTGAGAAACCAACTCAGGCTTAGATCTAGCTATCTACTTTGGATCAGATAGGTTCAGAAGTTAGATCCTCAATCTCTGCTTAGAAGATTTGCTGTTGAGAATCAATGGCACCGGGAAGAAAGAGAACTATCTTTGGAAAATTCATAAAAACTACCATTGCTATAGAAGAAACAAACCCTCAGCAAATTGAAGTCAACAACCCCAACAACATTCTATTAGGAGCCAACTCTGGAAATCAGGTTCCAAGATCCTCCTCATAGCACGAGGTTGCGACTAAGGGAGAATTAAACAAGATGGCTGATGAAATTAACCATAAAATGGTAAATAGTCAAAAGGCTCTTATTGAAAAGATAGATGCTCTCTTTGTGTTCGAATCATTAACTACTCCTAGAATGGTGCTTGAAACCGTGGCTGCTATGGAGCAAGAGCATTATTCTATTTCTGGCTTAAACGGAAGAAACAAAAGGCAAAAGCAAAAGGAAGCAATGGGCGGAGCTCTAAGAATCATAATGGAAGAAAACAATAACACTCCACCCACTACAAAGCACCTGCTACAAAGCCGAACTTAGGGGTGAAAACCCCACGGGAGGATATAACGATGGCTCTCTCCGACTCTGAAGATGACGAACAATTTGAGGAAGACAAATTGAATGAAAATGCCAACGTGAAAAATGCTAGAAGAAGCTCAAAAACCCATGCCGCAGCATAGTGCCAAGCAATGGATGAGGAACTGCTACTCAAACTGTACTCCTAGAGGCAGGAGAACCAAGAAGATATGATACAAACCGAGATTGATTACAAGGCCAAGCTTCCATGACATATTATGACTACTCCTGACCAGCTTCCATGGCATATTATGACTACTCCTGACCAGCTTCCAATCCCATCATGGAGCTCTCATCATCGAATCACGAATGGCCGTCATCGAAAATCATCAAAAATCATCAAAATGGTCGTTGAAAACTCACTTCAATATTGACTCGAAGTCGAGCTCGGGTAATCGCCTATTTGAGTCGAAGCAGATTCTGGAAGTCCTGACTCAAAGTCAAACTAGGGTAATACCCCATTTGACTCTAAGTAAACCTAGGAAATTCTGGCCTGAAATAAGACTCGAGTAAAACCAAGGTTTTCTCCAAGCAAACTGCAAATGGCTCCAAGCAACATTTGTCACCAACCCAACACTTCAAATTCTATGACTTTAAGCGAACCATGTGCTGACTCCAAGAAAATGGCAAATTTTCTCGGGTTGGACTCCAAGTAAAATGCAACCGATCCATCAATGCCAATCCATCTTCTTTTGCCCATAACTTGAACATACGAACTCCAAATACCTTGAAATTTGGAATGCAACCTTATGGTGCCTTCTTTGTCACCTCAGGCCGATCTCACCTTGTTTGAAATTTTTTGGGTATTGTCACCGATCCATGATCCCATCATAAGTGAGTTGTCATTCAATCGGCATTTACAATCATTCAAGCATAAGCAATCATGCATATATCATTCTTAAGCATTATAAACAACTTTAACTTGAAAACGGACCGGTCTGACAACGATTAGAGCATCTTCCCCAATCGAAACCCATTCACCGAATCCATTCAACTTGTAGAATATCCAAAGAAGTCTATCATGCCAACTATACCTTTGTACAATTATACAACTGATTTGAAATTGCTTTTTTATATGTATGACTAGCATACAAACGAAGCGAAGGCGACGGATGCAGTCTACTACAAGGCCCTCAGGAATCATTAAAGGATGAAACAACCTACTACCCTAGAAGAATTCTATTGGAAGGCAAACCTGTTCTAAAGACTAGAAGTAGTGCAATTAGGAGAAGGCAAACTTGGCATTTTACCAAAGAACATATCAAACGGTGAAGGAGCTTTAGGACATAAGGGACCTTCAGCGCAAGCAAGGCTGCTAAGATCCACTAGAAAAGTGCCCCAACTAAGTAACGAAATCAGACGAAAGGATGATTCTAGCAAGCTAACAACTAAGGAATGAGGTAGCAACCTAAAACGATGCCTTCTCATCCATATTTGTCTACTTTCCTCTTCAAAGTGAGCTGTACCATGACACTGGAGTCATTGCAGACAACACAGCGAAAGAAGTGTTTCTAAGCCCTCGATGAGTCATGTCGACCCCCCTTTTGAGAACCGGCGTTGCTATGGTAGCATCGAGACGTCTTGTCCAAAGGATGGTCGAACAAACAGATCCAACCCCTTAGTCTCCAGGAACTGATAAAAATGGGTTTCCACGAGCTAAATCCCAAAAATTTCTCTTGAAGTCGATGAAACATCGCACTAAGACCGCTGAGCCATCGAACACACGACCTAAAATTCT
This sequence comes from Allium fistulosum, assembly GCA_030737815.1. NCBI lineage: Eukaryota > Viridiplantae > Streptophyta > Magnoliopsida > Asparagales > Amaryllidaceae > Allium > Allium fistulosum. The sequence goes on along the minus strand of CM060904.1, from coordinate 1,180,503,022 downwards.
TCTTGGAGTCGATGAATTATCGCTCCAAGGCCGTCTGGTCATCGATCCGACCAAAATTCCTCTCGGAATCGATAAATTATCATTCCTAGGCTGAACATCCGACCATAAAAACTCCTTCATGAACTAAAGCACCATGAAGGTCTCTTATGAAATAAAGCATCGTGAAGGCGAACCGGTTGACCAGTGATCATCTGATCCAAAAACCCTTCGCAAACGTGAAGGTCTTCCATGAACTAAAGTGTCGTGAATGCGAACCAATAGATCAACGGTCATCTTATCTAAAAAAACCTTCACGAACATGAAGGTCTTTCACAAACTAAAGTGCTGTAAAGGCGAACCGGTAGATCAGTGGTCATCTAATCCAAAAAACCCTTTGCAAACATGAAGGTCTTTCACGAACTAAAGCGTAGTGAAGGCGAACCAGTAGATTAGCGGTCATCTGATCCAAAAAACCCTTCTCGAACGTGAGGGTCTTTCATGAACTAAAGCATCGTTAAGGTAAACCGGTAGATCGGTGGTAATCTAATTCAAAAAATCCTTCGAGAACGAGAAGGTGTTTTACAAACTAAAGCGTCTTGAAGGCAAACCGATAGACCAGTGAAATTTTTATACAACTGATATCCACAAAGGTGAACTAGAAGATCAACAATTATATAATCCAGAGCCCCCTGAAGTCAACGTAGTCACACTCCGGAGCCAAAAATCGACAATCATCAGTCACTTTGCATAATTAATGGAATCACTTCCAATGACCGATGAAACAAACAGTGCCGAACTCCAGAGCTTCAAAGTCTCTCAAAGGAACTAACCTAAAATTTAACTGGCCCACTAGACTGGGAGCGACCGGACGAGTTGTGGAGAGACCCTGCATACAGTTCAAGCGCCCCTGCGTATAGTTCAAGTGCCCTAATAGCCTTATGGCATAGGAGGCACCGCACACACTTGAAAAGCCACAAGGAAGGCCGAGACTAATCATACCATAGTTTTGTTATGCTCGATCAAAAATTCTGGCATTCTGACAACTATGAACTTAATGATCTAGCTAGCACAACAAACAAAATAGAAGCATAATACTTGCTTACTTCTTCCCAACTCCTCCTTTACCACCCTTGGTATCCAGTTCCTTTTCCTCTTAGACTGTATGCCAATTGAAGACTAATTCTCTAAAGGTAGTTTGGACCAAAAACTGAGAGTCTTGCCTCGAACTCCCATAAGCTCTTTCTTTATAACCATCTCCCTGCGGTCGGTTGTAGATCTCTCCACCATGGCAACATTATCTATTTGGCTATGTACATCTTACCGAAATACGGGAGGATCGTCCAAGCAATGGATACCCGATCCAAAATCAAATTACCTCTTAGAACTGACGAAATCGCGTTCCAACGAAGTCAAATCGCTAAATTAATGGGAAAACTCGATCCTTACCTTCTAAGAACCGATATCGCTCCTCCAGCACTGGGAAGGCCCAACCATTGTGCCCATCTCATAAGCCGTGCACTCTGCCGCGCATCACTTCTTGTGCCATAGAACTACACTCTCGAAGAACCAACTCCTCACATTACCCGAAGATTGGCAACGTTAAGAAGTTCCAAATCGTTCCGAATCGACGGGTCGTATGGATCCCATAAGCCGCGAATTTCGTATGTCACGCACTCTCAAAAGCCGCGCATTTCATAAGCTATGTACTCTAAAAAACCACGCATTTCGTAAGCCATGCATTCTCAAAAGCTGTGCATTTCAAAAGTCGCGCACTCTCAGAAGCCGCGCATTTCGTAAGCCATGCACTTTCAATAGCCGTGCATTTCATAAGCTGCGCACTTCTTAAGCCGCGCATACTTAAAAGCCACGCATTTCATAAGCCATGCAAGCATTGCTTGATGTTGCCCGGCATCATCAGCAAACCGTTAAAATTTTCTAAGTACCAATGTTGTCCTAACAACACCGAGAAACTTGTCTATTGTAGTATTAACAAGGAATAACTCCCGCTGCCTGAAAAACCAACATTGCTCTAGTAGTGACACAAAGTTCAAACCAAGAAGTCAAAAAGAATTCTGATCTTTGAAAAAAGTTAATGACAAAATGTCTAAATTCAAGACATCCAAGTCACGAGTTCCCATAGATAGGAGCTGCAACGTACCTTTGATTGGGGCATCCAAGGAGCCGCCCAAAACATCAAGTTTCACATTAATTGTTCAGAATAATCAGCCCTATTGATTGAGGGGCACATATCACATTGACACTTAGTCAGGATAAAAATCACTCTAGCTTGCAATAAAAGGAGGTACTTACCGTTGTCCAGAGATAGACGACGAGGGAAGGCATTTCCAGAATCAAATCATTAATGCACAAGTTTCCAATGATAGAAGCAGGTGCTCGATTAAGGTCTCAAACCCCAACTTGCAGAAAACTAGCTGTTATCCAAAGACAAACAATGGTAAGAAGAGGACGCTTGAAATCGAGCAGCTAAACCATTGATTCCCGAAGATTGTAACTAACAAATAAGCTTGATATCCACAATAATGCTATCAGCCCAGCATAATGCATATGGCCTGAAAAAAGCAAGGTTATGTGTCACAGATTCAAGGCAAACACTACCGAACTCTACTGGTCCATGATCAGATAGGAATGAGCGCGGTCATACCAGAGACAATGTGATGGCTCGCTCCACAATTTCTAATTTTCTATAAGAACCTGGAATTTGACACATAGAAATGAAGGGTTCGGCCTAGAAATGAAGGGTTCAGCCTAGAAATGAAGAGTTCTGCAGATAGAAGTCAGATCTTAACAAAAACCGGTTGAAGTAAATCTGATTTTTCATGAATAAGAATAATCATGGAATTGGTTAAAAAACAACCCTGCATTTCCAAAGGTAACACCTGACGGTGATAAACAAGGCTAGGCAATGGAAATGCCTGGGACTCCCATCCTTCCAAAGCATGGTGTATCCCGAAGTTAAGCAACGTTGAGAAAAACAACCACATTGGGTTGAAAGGGATCTACTTAACTATAAAGGATTGGATGAATGATTCAATCCTAACCAACATGACTTTAACATTGCATGAAGACGGGTAGCACTAAGAAAAGACTTCTACAATCCAATCATCGAAGTGCAAGTTTTTGAAGAATGAAACTAGTGCCCATAAAAGCATTACCGGATCGGTAGGGAAAATCGATCCCAACCTCTTGAGTATTGGTGTTCCCCAGGCAACACTAAGGCCTTTCCTCATTTCCTATGTACCGGTGTTACCCCAATAACATCGAGAAAGTTTCTATTTCATAAGTATCGGTATTCACCCGGCAATGCCGGGAAAACCTCTATTTCCTAAGTACCGACATTGCCCCGACAATGCCAGGAAATTTGCTATTCACTATGTACCGATATTGCCCCGGCAACGCTAGGAAATCATTAATCTACAGGTTCGATGAGAAACACTCACCGTAGTAAACTACCAATGCACTAGCTTCTGAAGATAGAAGTTGGTCATCAAATCAGAATCTACCCTTGTCTTCAGAAAATCACCATTGCTCAAAAATGGGCAACAATAGGAAGACATGACCTTTTATAGGTTGGCCGAATGGTTCGACCTTTCATCATAGGAATTAGCCACTGCACAGGAAAAAGGCAGTGTCGAAAGGAAATCCTAGGATTGAATTGCTCATGTGCTAATTTCTAGGGATGAAAGCCGGTGCACAACCAAATTTCCTGAACTTAGTTTAGAAAGAATTTAGAGACAACCAGAAGATAGGCAGCCTCGTGGAAGTGTTGCTTGGACCAAGCAACTAGGTTATCAATTCCCAAAGACAGGAATTAGCATATGAACATAACTTCTGTAACGAGAGCAATCAAGCAAAGCATTCATAGCTAAGGACATGTGGGGACAATTATGGAAGGTCGGAACTAAAACCATTGGACTTCCTCAATCCTAGAATAGATTGAGAGCTAGACCAGAGGCAATCGAATCAATTGTCCCAAACCTCTCCATCTCCCACAATCGCCCAAATACTGGTGTTCGAAATAGCTAGTCCCTCGAGCAGGGATAGACGTACAGATACTTAATCGAAAGAAACGTTGCAAAGTCGAAACACAAGCAAGGGTGGTTAGATAACGGTTTTGTGTCACAAAATAGAGCATTCTGGCAACAAAAAACACTAAAAAGGAAATGAAGGATATAATGTTCAAAAATCAATCATCGCTCGTAGTCTAGCAATGATAAGAAAGATCGATGACCTACTTACGGTCAAACTAGATCATTTGGTTCTAACTTGCAGGAATATGCTATTACCCGAAGTTTGGTGATGCTAAGAAGAAACCCCCAGAATGAAACTATCAATACCTCGGCTTTCAGAAAGAGAAGCAAGAGTTTGATTGAACCTTCGGCCCTACCTTCTGGCATCTCATGCTATCTAAAGATTCACAACATCAAGGAAAAATCCATAGAGTTGAGTCATCCACGCATGAATTTCTAGAGATAGAAACTGATACATGATTAGGGTCTCAACACTAGACTTGGAAGAATTCACTCTAGCAAAAGATGATGGCAACGCGTCTTTGCAGCACATGTGCCCAGAATGACATTGGATGATGATGTCAACTTAGAGGAATTCAATTACAGTCAGGAAACTAACATCATTGAAAAAATCAGAGCTTGGAATCAAGCAGCAAAGTCCCTAGTTCCTAGAGATAGGAGCCATCGTGTCAATCAAACTGGGGTAACCGAACGTATTACCCAGGAGACCTAGTCTCCCGAAAACATATTGACCTAGTATTAAGAGAAATCAGCCCCATGGACTAGGGCAGATATACCAACACTTAGTTGAAATGAACTCAATTGAGCATAAGTAGGGATTAGCTACAGAACTGTCTAGACCAAGCAACCTCATAGCTAAACAAAGATATGAAATAGAATATGCCAAAATGACCACAGAAATAATACTTACATGTATAGAATTATAGTAAACGAGTATGCTGCACATGAACAAAAGAGGTGTAACAGCAAGAAAAAGCAATGCTCAAAATCGAGCAATTAAACCAATAGTTCGCAGAGATTGAGGCTGGTGTGCAGGTTGAATTATGAAAAACGTAAGGGAAGGATAATCACATTCGAACAAGTCATGCACTAGTTTTCGAAGATTGAAACTATGCCTGATCGAACTTCAACTCTACAAGAGCAGCTGTGCCTTGTAATTTAACTATAATTAATCATCCAAATATGACAGGAATAATATGTGAAGCCTAAGTTGCGAAGGACCCATCTTCTAGAGTAGTAGAAGTCCCTCCGCTAGACTAAAGATTAGATCACCGGAAAGTTATTTTCAACAATATAACTTGGCATTCGACCCTATTGGGTATGTTTTACTATAAATAATATCCTTGTATAATCAACGCCCAGAATCCAGGGGAAGTCGGCGTATGTTGACCAGTCGGGTTCTGAGCGTTGACCGGGACAAATGTAACGTGTTATCTACATGAGAAAAGTCAAGTATCCTAAATACTACAAATGAACAATCTAGTGTAGATAGCTTGCTTACATTTGAAAATAATCCATATCGTCCTTTGAAATGATCTTTTCCACACTTACCCGTTATCGATCAATGATCGGTAATGGAGTCGTTGTCCGAAGCGACACGGGAAGCTTTTCTTTTCAGGATCACTGGAGTACAAAAAAGGGAAGAGCGATACGATTAAATCATATACTATATCTGATTTTGGAATATATCATCGCATTAGTATTCAAAACGGCGACAGGAACTTAACCAAGTCCTCGAAAACAAACTGTTAAAGACAAATAGCAAGACTTCGCTCCAAAACAACGTACAATTGTTTGAGACAAAACTTATCTTCATTACCAGTCGAGTTAAAACTATATAGGTTGACTCCAAACCTACGTCATGCACCCACTTACCGACCTAAACCCTTTTGTAAACTATGGGGCAAAGATTGCATCGTCAATACTAGGAATTGAAATTCAAATAGAAATAAAAAAACGAACGACTATCAGAAGTCAGTCAATTGAAAACAACATCTTGAGATGGACTCCGACGATTCATTGAAATTCATAGAATAGCAATCTAAAACTTGTCTTACTCCAGAGCACTCTTTGTTTTTAACGAAACCATACCCTGGGGGGAGGGGCAAATGTTAACTGGGTTTTTAACCCAGCAGAATTCAATAGAAGTTAGAACATCCAGACTAAGTTAGAATGAACTGAAACTTGAACAAGGCATCTAAAAGAACAAGCCAATAGAACTTAAGAGAAATACGCCAAAATTCCACTAAGTAGATGGATCGCTGGCGATCCATCATCCATGGATCGCTAGCGATCCAGAAGAAAGCATTACGAGTTGTCAAAGCCTCTTGCATCATGATCTACTACTTCTTCTAAGAATATTTACCAAGTTTCATAGCATTCCAAGTAGCATATTTCAAGAAGTAAAGATTCATCTGATTCAAGCTGTTACTCGCTTTTTGACCAAAACAACTAACTTAAAACGGACCTAGAGAACTCATAATAAGTCAGTTTGGCTTGAAATTTTGGGAGAACGGTTAGAAGACATAAAAGAAGGCACTTGCCTAAAATGAGCTTGATTGGATAAGTCTAGATGGGTCTCTAGCGACCTAACTAGATGGATCGCTAACCTATGTAGACTGGGCCCCACCACTTGAAAATTTTATGGTAGGTCCTGACATCCTTTAGAGTGTACCAGCAAAGTTTTGTCTGATTTCGTTAAGTTTTGAGTGAGTTATGAATGATTCTTCTAGACCAGATGAAGCTTTAAAACGGATGATCAAACAAACTCCAAATGACTTGATATTTGGACAAGGCACTTAAATATAAGATAGGAAGACAACCAAACTAAGATCACTCAAAAATATGCTATATGGATGGATCCTATGGATAGCTAGCGATCCATCAAGATAGGTCGGATCGCCTCAAACATTCCAAGCTTCTTCGTAGCACTAAGTAAAGGCTTATAGTAGAAAACTATGCTAAGTTGATGGATAGCTAGCAATCCATCTCCTATGGATAGCTAGCGATCCAGAAATGACTCAGATTGATTTGAGATTTTCAATGATGACTTCACATAACAACTGGACTCTTCCGCACTTAAACTTCTGGCCCAAGTGATCTCCAACCCTTATAAATACAATCCTACCTGCAACACAAATAGGATCTTCTAGACTGACTGCTGAAACTCTGTAGGCTCTACTCTTCACTCTTCTCCTCCCATACAATAGTCATCTATAGGGTTCACTGTGATTTTCCAATGAACTCTAACACTGGCGACTTGATCTAACTTACAAGATTCATTCACGTTGTAATCAGATTCAACTTGTAGTTGTTGTTAGTCAATAATAAAAGTTATAAAGTGGACGTAGGCTTCGTTACAGCCGAATCACTATAAAAAACTTCTTTTCTTTTTACTACTTTTGCTCTTTTTACATTTATTCTCTATATTATTGCTCTGTAAGAACAAGGCTGGTGATTTCACACTCAATTCAGGGTGTTGATCCATTTTTTGGGTTGACATCGAATATGATCACCCCTTAGTTAATGGACCCTAAAGCATACAAATGAGAGATAATATCGACTCTAGATAGGGATGATCATACCCTAATTGGTAGTGACACACTTAGCCCCGCTGAATCTCCCTTGTTTTAGTCATTCCTGGTTGATGAGGCTTGGGGCTATGTTTTACCTTTTATGTAGCACTTCCCAATTGGAATGCTAACACTGCCTTCTAAGCGGTAATGCAATGCCCAGCATTCATCCATACAAGTTGTTCAAGACATGAACAAATCGAAGGCACCACTTCTACTACATCCATTTTGGGATAATCCTTAGGATTAATAGTAAGTAGCCCTTGCACTTCAATGGCTCTATCTTCGGTTCCATACTCTTCAAGATATCTTCAGTTAGAAATGCTTGAGTGTTATCAAAGTGGTTTTGGATATCATTTTCTGATCTCGGTGTCTTCGAAAACAACTTTCGATAATTTACGGTAAACTCAACCTTAGTTCATTAGGAAGTAAGCAGATAAAGATAAGGGTGGAGTTCACATCCAAACCGTTAGTGGACAAATTTCCTAATTATTTTTCCTAGGAGAACAAAATGAGATTTATACGCATAGTACAACATCATCGAAGATGACTATGCCATATAACTCACGTGTTTCTCCTAGATATTTCCAAAGTTACGTTTTGGTCCAGATTTGATAGTCGATTATTTAACTATTAAATGATCAAACAATTCAAACATATAATTAAGTCCATAAGAAATACAACACTGGTTAAGCAGAAGCAACCCCTAGCCTGTCTGATTAATTCCTTCATTAATTAAAATCACTTTGTAAAATTCTTGTTTCAAAACTACTTTTGTTACCATTGGTCTTCACGTCAACCTTGTCAAAACCATGAAGAATACAAAAGAGGGATTCACAAGCAATGATAACATCAACAAAACCTTTTGAAAGGGTTGAAGGGATGCTTCAACAAAAAGTTAAATGAGCTAAGCGCTTTCGAAGGGGTCGAAAGGTAACAGAGCCACCCTTTTGCTTCAAAACCCCTTTGGAAACAGTAGCTTCCGCATGCGTGAAGACGTTTCAAATGAGTTGAGGAACACCTTTCGACGGCAATAGATTACAAGCTTTCACGTGCATGCTAAACCTTTGAAAACAATGGGTTTCGCCTTCATTCACATTCCATAGAAGAACACTTGCAAGAGCTACCCATTGGAAAGCATTAATTAGCCTTTTGAACCAGTTGAGACCGTTCACAATTATAAAAGAAAGCTTACTTAAGTTCAATATGACATTCTCCTCCACTAGAGGATGGGGTTCCACATCAATCAACTAGTATGCCTTCGAAATCTACCATCCGCATTTAAATCTTCTATGTCTCAACTCCTTAGAAGCCCCTAAGATTCACCTATCGATAGAGTCAAAAGCCTATGTCCATTCCTACTTGCAATAGCACATTAACAACAAAGTGGAGTGCGCGTCTACACCTTTCGACCAGCTCAAAAGCACTTGAGATCAATTTAAAAAGCAAATAGAAGAACGCCCTGGTGTTAACAGCAATGAAAGGTCTCGAAGGCCGCCTTTCGACCAAGTCAAGAGGACCAATTCGAAAGGTGCCAACCCACGCCTATAAATAAGACCCTAGGGGTCTGGTTTATGGGATTCGATTTCATTCACTCCATACTTGTACTTTCTTGAATTTGTAAACTCCAATTCTAAAATTAGATTGGGGATTTGAGTTCTTTGTGTCACTTAAGCTACTGGTAATAAAGGAAAAGATGATCATAGCAAGTTTATGGCATTTTTGGATATATTGGTTGATCTAATGCTTCAATGCGATTCCGATTTTGATCTGCCTGTATTCAACATGATCGAAAGGCTACCATTCAATGAAGTCGAAACCTTTTAATTCAATTATTTGCCTTAGATCATTAGGACCAAACCTCGAATAACCTCAAACACTTCGAAAGGACGTTTCGATAGGATACTTAACCAATTCAACTAGTTCGAAAGGTATTATAAAAAGGGATTTAGTTGCTTCGACCGTGTCGAAAGGTTATATAAAAGGAATTTCAATTTTCGCAACCTTTTCGAAAGGTGGACTTAAGAGAATCGAAAGGTTTTAAATCTCTCTATCTGATCGAAGGGTGGTTTCGAAGGGATCACTCACACTTTAAACTTTTCTTTAGGGCATTGACAAGTTTTCTTGTTAACATTTTTGGCGCTAGAAGAAGGGTTAAACCTCATACCTTGTTGAACTTTCTACTTTATTTTCCTCTAACCCTATCCTATTCCAAGCTTACCTACTTTAGACTTCACACCACAATGTTTAGCAAAATTAAAAGGTCCAAACAAGGCTCCTTAGAGCCAAATTTAGTAGGATACTCCCTTAGAACAGCTAAACATTCTAACTACATGAAGAGCAAATGTTGAGATTGGAAGCATTAAGGATCATAAAGAAAAAGAGTGCTGAATCTTATGACCAAGACAAATGGAGCTTAAACCCCTTTCACATCTGCCCCACACCTATCTTTGCCTTGGGGAGAATAAAAGATAAGAGTGATAACTTGTTTGACCAAATAAAGAAAACAATTCAACTCTATACCAAAGGAACAATCTTTGAAGAGTGGATAATGGCTGATTACAACACCTTTGCACAAAAATGGCATCAAGTAACAAGTGGGACATTTCCTACATGTAAATTTCAAAAGATTTTGAAAAGGAAATTGGTCATTGAGGGTGAAGCTTCAAAACCAAGTAATAGAAAACCTAGAAACCATCCTCAAAAGACAAGTTTCAAGTCGAGACTCCCTAAGGAATGTAATTTGACTACATCAATTGAGAATGTTTATATGCTAACCAAGGAGGAACTCAATTATTGGCCATCCTAGAAGAAAAACCTAAATATAAAAGGAATCAAGGAGGATCCTACTGCCACTATCACATGATGAATGGGCATGAGACAAATCAATGTAGAGCACTTAAAGGAATGGTGATCAACTTTTTCACACAAGGCAAAATAAATAGATTTGTAAAGAGATCCTAGTTAAATTCAATAAAGCACCACTTTTATAAGAAAAATCTACATGGTCGGGAGTTGGATTCTCCTTAAATGTGGAAATTACCTTAAATTGTCAAAGCCTTTGTCCACGCCAAGTTGGCCAGGTCAAAGCGCCTCTTGGAGGGAGGTTAGAGTAAGCCTTTATCCACGCCATTCTATGGCTAGGTTAAAGCATCAACAAGCCCTTGATCGCGCCATGCTATGGCCAGATCAAGGCGCCCCTTGGAGGGGGGACAGAGTAAGCCCTTAGCTCTGCCACACTATGGCATGGCCAAGGCACCGAATAAGCCTTCAATCCTGCAACTCTATGGCCTGGCTGGAGCACCACCTGGAAGGAGGATGGAGTAAGCCTTTGGTCCTACCATGCTATGGCCTGGCCAAGGCACCGAACAAGCCTTCGGTACCATCTATAAGGCCTGGATGGAGCACCTTTTGGAGGGAGCTTGGGTAAGTCCTTGGGTCCTACTTCTGGATAAGTTAACCAAGCGCACCAGACAACAACGGACTAAGACGTCCGATCCCGAGAAGCGGCATATCAAACAACGAGAACATACAATGCCTAAAGGGTGGCACATGTCAAAAGAATAAAAACCTAAAGAGCGGTGCATAACAAAAGGCTTAAATAAGAATCTATAGCCTCCGATTGGTTTCCAAAATAGAATATCAGAACTTCACTTATTAATACCCGAATCTGGGTTTCGGGTCTTTTACTATTAATCTCTGGTCTTTATGATGCCCGAATTTGGGTTTTGGGATTCTTACGATTAATTTCTGGACTACGCTCATTAATGCCCGAATCTAAGCTCTAGACATCTGTTATGGAGACCCATATCATGGATTTCTGGCTATCATAACTAATACCCGAATATGGGTTTCAGGTCTTTTAACTTTTGAATTACACTTGTTAACACCAGAATCTGGGTTCCAGATCTTCTATTATAATGATTCCTTATCTTCTATGATTTATTTCCAGATGATGATTTCTGGACTTTTATTAAACGATTATTATTGGCTTTCTATTAGTTATTTCTAGAAGAGGAATTTCTAAACTTCTATAATTGAAACAAGAATTGGAATTTTGGTTCTATATGATTATATTTTTGGTATTCTGTCAATATAATGGGAGTCGGATTCCAGGGTCTCTTTCATTATTACCAAAGATGGGTTTCAAGGCATTCAACCGTATCCAATTATGGAATTACTTTTCACTTATTATCGTTATTTTCACATAACGGTTTGTTAACTTCCATTACTAGGATCTTTTGAATTCCTAATACTATTACTAATGATGTGGACAAACTACTAAACATATTCTTATATAGATTTCATGTTAACGATAAGAAATATTGTTTACCTTGTACTTTTCAGGAAAATGAGATCAGCAAGAAAGACTAAATGGGCCAGCAAATATAAAAACCATAGACCAAGTTATTAGAAAGCAGATTCAGAAACAACATTGCAAGAAAAGACTGAAATTGAGGTGACATTTACATAATTTACATAATTTATAAAACTATTTACAAGTATATAGCACAAGTGTATGTTTCACAAATCCTGAACAATCTTATCTAGATTTTCAGCAATTAAAGGATCAACGATATGCCGAATTGCTATACAAAGAATCTCTTTAAGCTTCTTTTCCTTTTTTCTTTATATTATCAGAATCATCAATGGATTCAATAAGAGCCTTTAAAGCACGGTTGGAAGTTTTGTTAGCACCTTTAAGGGTTTTTTGTCTCTCTAAATCAGCGATGCACTTTTGAAGAAGACATTTTTCATGTTCAAGTCTTTGAGTCTTGGCTACGTATTCATTGATGCGTTGCGAATATCTCGCCCTCTACTGGTCATCAAGATATCTCATCATTCGAATTTGACCTTCCAACACCTTTCTCCTACTACCTTCTCATCTAAACCGGGAGGATTGCTTGTTGTAGTAGGAAAATTTTGAATTGCAAGAGATGAAGACTTTGTTGATTTTATGACATTTAAGGTGGTTGGAGAAGTCGGTAAATCAATATTTGGAATGTTGTCCCCCATGATGAATTCTAATGATTTGCATTGGGCTTGACTGTCTTTTAACTTGATCTCTAAATTGCTTTTTTGCTGAAGAAACTTAGACATCATATGATCAAAATCGATCAAAGGATTTGATTTATTTTGGTGCTTTAATATGGAAATCGTTTCATTCTTATTCTTGATGTCTGCTTCAAGACTGGCCATTTGATCATTAAGGATTCTAACAATTGTCTTTTAAAGAAAAAATCTCATGTACTATTCCAATGCTTTCGCATTGCCTTGATAATGAGTAGAAAGAGGATCCTTAAGTAAATGCCTCTTTTCAACATCCGCAATCAATCTATCTTTGATGCCAGTGAAGCATGATAAGGAATCCGATAAGAGTGGTGCGATAGCTAACTGTAAGTCCTATTTAAACAAAAAAACAAAGTCAAGACTCAAATAACGAATCTCCTTTATTACAATAATAGAGATTACTACTCAAGAAGAAATAAAACAAAAAGTCCAATCTCATTGTCATAATCAAATACTTGTTTTATTACACTTCAAGTTGAGAAACAACATTTTTGACTTTGTTCAAAGAATTAGCTGAAAGAATACCTGTTGAATCGAAAGGGGCATTAAATCCTTTCGGGGTAATAATTGGAGGATATTTGCTATAGTCCCATTCCCTAGCAAGAGGACCATCATGACCACATATTAGTTTGGTATGATATGTTCGAATTTCCTTAAAAAGCCTTTCCTTTTCTTCGCTAAGAAAATCGAAACGAAGGCGAGGATGTTGCATATAAATCCTCTAAAGATATCTAAGAAAGCAATATCTAGACAACTTTGAGGATTCAAAGAGCAAGGCCTTTTCTAAATAGTCTCTTCTTAATTTGACATATTTGCTTAAATAATATCTATTAATAGGATTGCTCGAGAGACATGTATTCTGTAATAATGTAACAAAATACAACTAATTATAAAAGGAAACTAATACAGGAAATTCACATTACATAATTACAAATGTTCATCCGGTTCATACAAAAATGATTTTTTGAACAACTCGAAAACAAATTTATCCTTATAATATTTGAGTTTTTCTGAAGGCAACTCATAGGGAACTGATTTGACTCGCGGTAAATTCCAGCAAGCCCCTGGATGTTGATCGATCCAAATTCATCTAAATATCTTCTATGAAGATGCTTGAGTAGACCACCACTAAAATCACTCAAATATGAAAAATCTACGGTAGGGTGTCTGCAGTAGGCTTTGTATAGGAAGTCTACTAGGATGTCCTTTCTTCAATCAACATTCAAAATAATGTTACTAATTCCCGATTCTCTTCTAAAATCTTATCATATCGAAGGCGTCCCCTCTTTAATCATGGGGCAGCTTCTTGGTCTTTAAAGGATGTCAACACCGTGTGACTCTTATTAAGCTTATAATACTTTTCAGAGAGTGAATTATATTCTTTTAATTGCTTATCTAACTCTCTATACAAGCTATTTAATTCTGCTTATTTTCTTTCAAGCTTTGTGTTATAAAGTTGGATAGATTTCTTCTTTACCTAAAATAAAAAGATACCAACTATTATTATCTTGAAAGTGAAAGCCATTTGGACAGAGAATCCCATACCTGAGAAATGGGAATTGAAGTTTATGGAGTCTGCTTTTTCTCCCCTTGATCTCCAGCAACAATATTGGTAGCTTCTTCATGGAGGTCAGAAGCCTCAGGAAGTTCAGTTTGGTTTCCTTCATATAGCCACTAAGATCGGGTTAACTATGTTTGAAGCCTCGGAAATGTCCTCGCCATCCCCTCCAGGAGCGCCGACATGACCTCCTCTGTTGCCGCTTGAACCCTGACATTTATCTTTATTATCAAGGTTATCATTATCATCATCATCATCATTGCCGCCTTCCTCTACGGCGATTTCATCATCCTCATCACTTTCTTCCTCGTCGGAGTCGGAATCATCTTCAATAAGAGGAGCATCAAAAGATTGGAGTTTAGCGGCCTCAATTTCCTCTCTTTTTGGAACCTCTATCTCTTTGATTTTTTCCATAAATCTTTTGACTAGGGTAGGATCGAATGAGGGGAAGCTTAAGTCAGGGCACTTTTCGATGTTGTCAGAATAAACAAGCATAAGAGCGTCCTCGTAGGAATTCACAATGATGGCATCGAGGGAATTACTCAAGAATTGTGACAACTTTTGCTTGGCTTCAGAAATGATATTAATAGCCATTGTTAAAAAAATTTTCTTTTTCCTAGCTTCTTTCTAAGAGAAGATTGTTTAGCGACCATTTGAGCCTTCTCTTCCTCAAAATCTTTTAAGGCCATTTTTAAAGCCAAATTCTCATCAGCTAAGAGTTGTCTTGCTTTCCTCTCCTCAAAAATAGTAGATTCCGCTTGAGCAAGAGAGGCTCCCAACTTTTCTTGTTCCTTCACTGCATTATTTTTGGTCCAGAAAAGGAGGTAATTTGGCTGTTCAAAGTTGAGATCTCTTCTTGAAGCTTGGATGTTTCAGTAGAAGATTTCGAAGCACATTCCTAAAGGGATTACCAGCTTTTAGAAATCTGTAGGGAAAAGTATGACATGGGTTAAAATTCAGTAAGACATGGTAATGAAAAGGGAAAATAATACAAAATGTACCAGAAGTTGTTGCTCTATTAAAGATCGACAATGTCTTATTAGGTTCGGTACCGAGGAAGGTGGTTGAATGGAAGTAAAGGACGAAGAATTATAATGGATCGTACCATTTTCTCGAAATCACTGGAAGGCACCGACGAAGTGGGTTTAGAAGGATTCAACTCCTAAGGAGGAGTTGAAGTGCCTAAATCCTTTTGCATTTGTTCAATGATGCTAGGAGAGTCAGACACAACGATACGGGACATGAAATCATCCTTGGAAGGAACTGCTCTGGGTGGATAGGCAACAATATCAATAATAGAACCTTCTGGAGCCTTGCCTACATCAGTAGAACCACTCTCTTTTGAGGGAAGAAAGGACTGGGCATAATAAATTTTAGCTTTCTTGAGAGAGGGACCTACTGCAGTCCACTCACTCAACTTTCTTTTGGCAATAATCCTCGACATGGAGATGGTTTGGGTCAAAGCTGATGCATTGGATTAAGAAGGTGGGAGGGGGGGGGGGACTGGATCTCTTATGACCAATTCAACCGAGGGAGCAGATGCTAAATATTCTAAAAGAATAAATTAGTAAATCAATCTAAGGAGTAGCACAACGATAAATTACAACTACTACGCTTAAGCTTACCAGGATGATCCGAACAAATTGGAGACATAGAAGAGAAATTTTTGGGATCACCAAGGGAGAGAAAATGCTTGCTCTTAGAAGTATGTTGGACAAGAAGGAGTTGTCCAAGAACTCTCTGACCCGCGGGAAGAAGAAAATGTTTTTGGCGGTTGCTTGGAGTCAATAGAGTAAGCCTATTCCTAATACTACCCGAAGCAACAGTCACAACTTCACTATTCTTTTCCCCTCATCGTTGAGATCTTTGGGAGCAAGACCTAATAAGAAAACATAATTAAGCAAAAGAAAATAATATAATAAAGATAAAAATTATAATCAACTTACATGGAGAAGAGAAGACTCTGCTAATGTTTGGAAAATATTTGACGAAAAAGAACCATGTCTCTCAGTCTTTGAACTTATTTACCTCTGAAATTAGTTTCTTATGAGGGTTAGCCCTAAAAATTTAGCTATTTAGATTACTAAGCTTGACCAAGCGAACTAGATAATTGAGAATGTTAGCGCTTAGAGAAGGAATGGCTGATTCCAAAGCCATAAGTTCCAAAGAGATAAGATATGTGTAGACATTTGGCGATAATTGGATGGGTACAATGCCAAGATGATTCAAAAATCAAGATAAGAAATATGGAAATGGAATAAATTTGCCATGCCAGATGTGGATGGCAGTATAAGAAAAATATCCTTCGTGGGGATTCTGAATAGTATCACTATCACCAGGAGGAATGGCTTCCACTCCTGTGATTCCTAAGTCATTAAGCATGGCATCAACTTCATCTTGAGAAGATATTATGTTTAGAGAGATGGCTTCGACCTTTTCCGGTTAAGATTATGCTTCTGGAGCTATATCCTTTTTAGGTTTCTTGAAAATATTTTTCAAACCCATGATCCTGTTAAGTGAAACCATTTCATTAAAAATTATAATTTTTTTCATTATTAACACCTTTCGAAGATGTCGAAAATCTATTGCAGTAATTAAAATATCCACCAAAGCATATAATTTTATATCTTCGAAAGAATGTTAAAGTAATTTGGGTCATGAAGTCCATTGAGCTTTCGACGATATCGAAGGGGTAGATGGAATAGAAAGACCCAAACACTCCCTTCGACAATGTCGAAAGCTCGGAGAAGTTTTACTATTAACAGGAGTAACTAATCCTACAATACTAGTTTGAATATATTTTTTTTGAATTTGTTCAGGGGGGAAACCGACCGGAGTCGTAAAACCCCCCCTAGTGCACCTAGCCCGGTCCGCGAGCACCACATAAGTGGCTGATCTGAGCGTATGCACATGGTAAGCTCTGGTAGTAGGGCAGTCCGGGAATCGAACCTGCGACCTCATTAACGGGAGGCAGGTGTCTCAACCACTGGGCCGCTACTGCGGACTAGTTTGAATATATATATATATATATATATATTAAAAGAACCATTAACAACATCCTACAATCAAATCAAATATTTTTTGTTAACAATGTCGAAACCACAGATTTTATTTTACTCAAAAAATATGAATATTGCTACGGCATTATATTATCATTAAATCGAAAGACTTGGATCCAAGTGATTTTAATACAAATGAAAGGGCTTTGGAACGTTTCAATAGTTTTTATATAAAAAATAATGATTGTTATACTCCTGCTAACTACAACAGGGTTCGAGTAAGTCGAAAATTGGATAAGGTTTCGAAAGCATACAAACAACAAAACTTGTTTCAATTTGGGTGGTTTCGATCAAGTCAAAAGGCTTGATATGGTTTTCAATTTTAACAAAATGTACTATCCTCAATCCAATTGATGATAGGAAGTATAAATTTCTAATTTTTGACACCTTCTAAAATAAATCAAAATCGAGCATGAATCCAATGATAAATTAAACCCATTTTTATATACATTAAGTTTTGAATCCTTAAAAAAAAAGAAGTTGAGTATATGTTATGTAGCCATTAAATTGAACCCTTTAAGATGACTTCTTCGAAAGGTATCGGAATACATCGAAACATACTTCTTCTTTTGAACAAGTCCATCTCTAGTCAACCACGTCAACCCCTTTGAAAGGGTTCACTTAAAGGTAGATGCTTGACTTCCTTTCAACCCTTTCGAATGGGGTTGAATAGGTAGAGCAGAGTTAACCGCCTCAACCCCTACGAAAGTGTTGAAGAGTCAAATTACAATATTGAGTTTTAAGTTGCACGACTTAACCTTCTCTTTGAAGCCACTGGAAAAGAGTTTTCTCCTTAATTCAATTTTAACCCGATGCTTTTAAAGGCTAACAATTTAATTGGTTTGAGCTTGAATTTACATTCGACAACAATGAAAACCCCAAATTCAAGCTCGAAGCATTTCTTAAAAAAAACAAGTTTGAATTGAGTGCAATAGAGCCCGAGCTTGGGTTCGTAGAAAACAATGGCAGATAGCCCTAAATACGACGAATTCGAATTCAAATCCAAAATCCATACCAAAGATTGAGCAATATCAACAAAAAAGTGAATTTAAAGATAATTTTATACGAACGAAAAACTTGAGCCATTCTCAAAAAATTAGAGCAGTAACGCAAACTCAAAACCCTAAATTGAAAGTTACACATGGAAAAAAGATGTATAACTTGGATTTGAATTCGTGTCTATTGGGAATAGGAATTTAATGAGAAATTGAAAATTTTGATTCTTGCTTTGAGTTTCGTAATTATAGGTAAATGAAAAGAGGAGAAGGAAGCATAATTTATAAGAGAGGAGGATGCAGGGAAAGCCACCCGATCAAATTTAAATGAACGATCAAGATCCACTTGGGAATATCAAAAGGCAGGAAAATTTATGCTAAAATGAAGATGGATTTCAAAAAGATTGATTTGGAAAGTCAAGAGCATCCCTTCGCGGGGGGGGGGGGGGGCAAGTGTTACCATCAGTCTTCACTTCAACGTTATCGAAACCATGAAGAATACAAAAGGGGGATTCACAAGGAATTATAACATTAACAAAACCTTTCGAAGAGTCAAAGGGATGCTTCAGCAAAAAGTTAAATGAGCTAAGCGCTTTCAAAGGGATCGAAAGGTGACAGAGCCACCCTTTCATTTTAGTGAACCCCTTTCAAAATAGTAGTTCCGCATGTGTAAAGTTGTTTCGATTGAGTTGAGGAATACCTTTCGAAGGCAACAGATTACAAGCTTCCACATGCGCGACAAACCTTTCGAAACAATGTGTTTCGCTTTCATTCACATTCCACAGAAGAACATTTGGCCAGAGCTACCCCTTCAGAAGCATTAATTATCCTTTCAAACCGGTTGAGGCCGTTCAAAATTATAAAGGAAAGCTTACTTAAGTTCAATATGACATTCTCCTATACAAGAGGATGAGGTTCCACATCAATCAACAAGTATGCCTTCGAAAGCTACCTTCCGCATTTAAACCTTCTACGTCTCAACTCCATCGAAGCCACTATGATTCACCTATCAACAGAGTTGAAAGCCTAGTCCATTCCTACATGCAACAACGCATTAACAACAAAGTGGAGACCACGTCTACACCTTTCGACTAGCTCGAAAGCACTCGAGTTTAATTTAAAAAGAAAAGTAGAAGAATGCCCTGGTGTTAATAGTAACGAAAGGTCTCCAAAGCTACCTTTCGACCAAGTCGAGAGGATCAATTCGAAAGGTGTCAACCCATGCCTATAAATAAGACCCTAAGGGTCTGGTTTAGGGGATCTAATTTCATTCACTCCATACTTGTACTTTCTTGAATTTGTACACCCAAATTCTAAAATTAGATTGGGGATTTGACTTCTTTGTATCACTTAAGCTGCTGGTAATAAAGGAAAAGATGATCAAAGCAAGTTTATGGCATTTTTGGATATATTGGTTGATCTAATGCTTCTATGCGATTCTGATTATGTTCTACTTGTATTTAACATGATCGAAAGGCTACCTCTCAAAGGAAGTTGAAATTTAATATCCTTAGGCACTAGGACCAAACCTCGAGTCACCTCAACCACTTCAAAAGGAGGTTCTGATAGGAGACTTAACTAATTCAACTAGTTCAAAAGGTATTATAAAAAGAGATTCAGGTGTTTCGACCGCGTCGAGGGTTATATAAAAAAGAGTTTCAATTGCTGCAACCTTTTCGAAAGGTGGATTTAAGGGAATCAAAAGGTTTTAACTATCTCTATTTGATCGAAAGGTGGTTTAGAAGGGATCACTCATACTTTAAACATTGCTTTAGGTTGTTGACAAGTTTTCTTGTTAACAACTTTTACAAAGATACATTGCCAAATCCTTTATACTCTTTCAGTAGTTGAAACTATCAATATACTTATCTTAGCTCCATAAGTATACTCATAGAAATATTCCACTTTCACTTAGAAAACTTTTCCATATGCTTATATTAACAATATAGGTATATTCTCTAAATCCTTACATTTCAATACTTGGAAAAATGTACTTGGATACTTATCTCACCGGTATAAGTATATTTTGCAAATCTTAAGAAAGGATTCCGTTTTCAACGATCCTGCAGTTTCAGGTTCGACACCAGCGGCTAGAATAGTTTGGACTTGGTATACTAGGCACCTCCATAGATAGACTATAGAGAGCTACGCACCTGACTTGTTGAATAATCATAAGGAGCACCATAGAAATCTGCATGAACTCGTCTTTATCCGAAATAAGGCCATCTCTGCCCCGAAGTTAACAGTGAGTCTGTACATTCGTCATCTCTCTCTTGCTAGAGAAAGTATTGGATGCCTAAGAGTGATGTCTTCTTTTGTGACTTCCACCTTTCATGTGAAATGGCTAGCCTGGTTGGTGCTGACCTAATGCAAATTATGTTCTTTCAAGGGCCAACTGGGAATGCAGCTAACGTAGCTACCTTACGTACCTTTATTTAGTCTTACAAGCTTAACTCACTCATTCTCGTCGCGACGGTCAGAAAGGTAATGCAGCTAACCTATGGTGAAGCAAAAGCGATGGATAAGCTCCGGAAGATCAAGAGCGGGGATGGAGGTAGCGTAGGAGACCGAGAAGACCTAATATTAATAGTAGGCTGTTGCTGTTCTATGGAAAGAGAATAATGGAAGGGTCTATCCAGATTGAAAAAACACCTCCTATTGCTTCAACTGCGTTCCCTTACTAGAAAGGGATTAAGCCACTATCAAGGCAGGCGGGAGGCATACTAGCTATCACAAGATGCTTACAGTACTCTCCCAGTGCCATGGTATCGAATCTAAGTGATTCTGACTTCGCCGGGTAGAGAATGTTCTTCCCCTTCAGCTTAAGCTTAGTTTGCTTCTCATTCTCAATTTCTAGGGTAGAGAAGTGCATCTGGTAAAGGTTGCTAGTAAGTCATTGATGGAATCGAATCTCAATAAGTTCTTCCCCTGTGCCGGGTAGAGAATCAAATAATCAATATTCAGCTTATTAAGATGGAATCAAGGGGCCTAAAATGCAATTATCTGGTAGATCATCTATATACCAATTTATCTAATAATATCTATTAGCTGGTGATGGAAGTGCTTCTGACCTTACCAGTATATTAGTAGCGAACAAACACATTATCAATTAATAGGCTCATTCCACTTAATACTGGCAATGTATCGAATAGAGCATCTATTGAGAATTAAGCTGGTAGAGAATCTACCAAATAAGGGTAAAGAGAGTAAGTCATACCAAATAAGGTCTAGAGTAAGGTGCTGGTAGAGAACTGGTAGATAAGGGCTAGAGGTAGATCATCTCATTCTGGTGCTGGGGGGTCTCAAGAAGCTCTTTTCCCCAACATTATGGAACGCCAACCCGGGAGGTGGTGCATACCGAGTTGGTGGCACCAACTCCTTTGGGCTTCAGCACCGTAAGTTATTCTGGCCTACGCGTAGCAGGTATTCTGTTCGCTACGCCCCTCAGGGCAGAAGGCCTAAGATAAGGTGGCATATCCCTCTTATGGTAAGGCATGCCCAATTAATATACTGGCCTACGCTTCTCATGCATTAGCTATAGCCGATCAACCATATCTGAAAGCTTAGATTCTCACTCCCTAGGTTCCCCCGCTCTCTGTGTTAGAACATCCTAGCGCAGAAGGAGCCTAAGAGTTGGTGGCACCAACCACATCCCTATATGGAAAGAACGCCAACCCACTCTCTACTATGATTCTCTAGCATTAGCGGAAGCCGAGCAACCATAAGCATCACTTACTTACTGCTTAGATTCCCTAAGATTCCTATGCCCTAGGTTCTCATGCAGTTTCACTCGCTTAGTCTTAACAAGACTAGTGGCTATATTGCCTAATCCCACCACCGAGCTCAAGTCCAGCCTCACTTCGCTCGGACGAAAGTGGACCTCTAGAAGAGGTCGCCTTGGTTACCTAATGCTTTCTCTTTGCCAACTTTGTCATTATGCCCTAAGGGACCGCTTCAAGTCCAGCTGCACAGAAAGATTCCCAAATTAATATACTTGGCTGTTTGACTAGCTTTTTAACAACTGCATGGGAAGCTAGGCCCAGCTTATGGGTAGATTCGATACCAGAGCCTACTATTAGATCTTATATAAGAGTATATTCTATACCATTTAATTGCATATGAGGCTAATATGGTATTGAATACCTGGTATGACGAATCGATAGCTGTATAGAAGATTACCTGAATGGGTATATATATATAGGATCGGGTGCATAAATAATCACTTACTCTTATGTGATGCTTAGGCAATAGCAAAAATCTCCTAATCTGAAGCTATAGGATCTGATAGAACAGAGTGAGAATCATAGAGCTGGGAGTTAGTGCTCTTTCTGCCCGAAGCTAGGATAGAATGCGTGATAATCTAAGCAGTAAGTAATGGGGCTTCCGCCCTCTTATTTGATTAGGTGATAGAAAAACAGAGTGAGAATCTTAGGAGTCAGTGCTGGCCTGCCTTGCTTAATATACTGGCCAGGAGAAGTGACTCCCCGAGCTATAAGCAGCCATTAGGTGATCCAATCTATTGGCCCTCCCCAGAGAAGAGAATCCGGGAGCGCCTCACACGGACCCGAACTTGCAGCCGGGAGTGATGGCGCGTACACCTTAAATTAAAGTGGTAGCAAACAAAACCTCTTCTTTAAGAAAGCTTACTGAGCCAGAATGAGAATCTTTCTGTTCAGCTGGACTTGAGCCCGGCATTAGGCAACAGGTGGTTACTTAGAGGTGCTTGCGAAACTAGTTAAGGCTAGTGAAACAGCATGGGAACCTAGGCGTTTATTATTACTCCCTACCCGAATATTCATGAATAGCTATTCTCTACCCCTCTAGACTGGTATATTCTCTACCATCATATTGGTTAATATGAGACTTATTAGGTATTCCCGAGCTTATAAGGTATGACGAATAGATATTAGTAGATTTGATTCCATCATATGAAGCTTCTCTACCAGCTATTAGACCGGTACTCTTAATTATGTGATTCTCTACCCGGAGCAGTCATCTTAACTTAGATTCGATACCCGGCTAAAAGGGTAATCACTTAGATTCTCTATCATATGATCATCTTAACTTCGATTCGATACCCGGCTCAGGGGAATAACAACTATTAGATATGGGAATGGATTTCTTTCATGGTTCACAGCGAACTAGCTGATTCAAGCTCACTAGCAGATGCGCGACTTATGGCTCATTTCACTTTTCACAATGTGATTGAATATTCACTACCCAAATTCATATCTACTGGACAGAGTGAACGAATACATCCGGATAGGAGAGAGCAAAGACAGTCATACTTCCCACCGGACTTATATACTGGATGGGTCTCCTCAATCTACTGTATAGGTTGGACGAAGCTAAGTATGGAGTTGGTGCCGGCCTGGCTTGTTTGCTGCGCACCTAGATGTTCTACTTCCTTTCTTCCCGTCTGTCTCCCGTGAAAGAGGCTTGCTTCTTCTTGACTTGGTCTGCATCTGACTTAGCTTGCAAATCAACCAATCAGATTCGTCTTGCGTATGCTTCGACGACCTAGGACCACATCTCGAACCATAAGATGCAGCACGACTGGGCTTGCACTCATTGAAATCTTCCCCTGCACCCTTTGTTGATACTTCTTAGGCTTCTTATTAACCTGGGGCTTCGACTTCCGTCTTTGCTTTGGTCTTGAGCTAAGGAGTGGGTTCACAAGGAGATGACTAGAAAGATAAGAGCCAGAGTTCGGGCCGCTATGTAACCTCGAGCTGTGATTCCCTGCTTAGAATAGCTAGGGGACCAACGGGACGAACGAAGCGGACGATTAACTTCTCTTCACCCGAGCCTATCCAACCTAGAGGACAACCAGGTAGAAAGAGAGGGAAGCGGGACCCAAGTCAGTAATCAGCTCTAGTTCGGCTATCTTACTTTGCTGATGTAAGATTTCGATAATAAGCTGCCGAGTCCATTCATAGGCGAACCTCTAACCTTGTTGATTCTCATAGGCGATCCGGTATTGGGCTTCGCTGGTTTGGACCCATGGAAGCTGCCGGGTACGCATTCGTGGCCCCTATCAATTAGGGACTTTCCTTCTTACAACCAGACGTAGCCAATGCTGCTTAGGCCAGGCCCGCTTTACCGGCTAACAAGACTCTCCTGCAATAACCGGAAGCAACCAGTATACCTGGCCTAATTGCTGCTATAACTAACAAGGTAATATACTGGTGCTTAGTGGATGCATTTCATAGTAGTCTTCCGCTAAGAAAGCAGACCATCTCTTTCTGCAGATGAATACAGGCGAGCGAATAAGCCAATAGACATTCTTGCCCTGAGCGAACCTACTGCTAGGTAAGGTGCGTGAGCCTAAGCTATTGTTCTATGATTGTAAGCGTCTTCTATTCTTTGATACATTCCGTAGCCCTCATTGGCATCGATCCTATTTGGTTATGTGTGGGCCGAAGCCGTTGCTTTCTCTCATGATCGATTCATCTTCTGAAGCAGCTGTCGTATGCCGAACCTACTCTTCTAATGAGGGGGCTTCCTAGTTCTCTTCCTAGGCCTAAGTATACTGCTTTTTTTCATTGAGTTCCCGCCCCCCTGGTCAAACCACTGCTTCCGAGCTAAGCTAAGAAGAGTATACGAGGAAGTCTGGCTGGCTATGTTGATACAGGTCCCCGGGGCTTCTTCTTATAAGACTAGTCGCTCATCCTATTTGAGCTAGCTTCAGCACCCCTATTTGAATGAGCTAGCTTCGGAGCGGACTTCACTATAGCCTCTAGTCAAGCGTCTATTCTCTTGGATCTAACATACCACGGGCTACTTCCAAGCAAGTCAGTAAGGGAACCCTTAGCATCTTATTTCGGGTAATTCCATGTTAGCCGACTCTCTGCACAAAAGAATCACATCTAAGCGAACTAGACGGGAACTCGGTAGCTCCTCCGGGCAAGGGGACCCCTGGATAGTAGGCAATTGTTAAGGGAACGTTGCTCAATTAGGAAGTGCTTGCTCGATTTATTAGCGGTAGCTCGAGGCAGCTAATAATTAAGAAAGTAGCCCCTTGTGACCCCGAGGAGGGAAGCAGTAAATAACTATTATATTAAGCTGAGCTGAGAGAGAGTTCAGGAATGGTGCCACTGAATTAGCGCGGATGTTGCCTCAGGGAGAGGGCTAGTTAGATAGGGCGAATAGGGCTCGACCGTTAAGTTCTCTAAGAGAAGGCGACGAATCCTAATCTCTTTCAATTGGAAGGGTCTTTGACTGATGCTTCAGGCTAACTAGTGAACTTCACTACTGGCTCGGATTCCACCTTTGAAGTAGGCGCCCTAAGTTACGTAGGGAGGGAGGAAGCGGTGCACCCTAGGCGGGAATCATCAGTTAGGGAGGAAGTTCTTCTATCTTCTTTTCATGCCTGGGCTTGACTTACCGAACCTAGGCAGCTAGTCCCTTAAGAACCATTGGGGTCTACCCCTTCCCCAGTATATTAATTGGGCAGACTGCTTCTTGGTTCTCCTCAACCGGAACGGCAGGACTCATCCTTTGATTCAAGGTTCGTAGCTGCCTTCTATTCTTGGTTCGGAAGACAAATAAGATCAGAAAGGCCGAGTCAACAATTGATATAAATATCTTCTCTGGCACCCGAGAGCTATGTGACCTGCTTGGGAAGCTTGCATAATCTGCAACTCATCAATGGCACTCGTTTGCTTCTTCAATAGACAACGTACTTGAAGACCAGGTAAAGGCTGCCTGCCGCTATCAGAAAGAAAAAGCAGACAGTCTACCGGCTGAATCTATACTTGTTGACGGAGGCTAACAACTATGTCACTGACTCTTTCACTCGGTAATGGAGCGCTCCCATTGGTAGTATATTAATTGGCGCCTGCGGCCGCCTCAAACTAAGAACAACAAAGATATGAACGAAACCAAGTTGCAACAATAATAGTTTGGTACACTAGAAGCATTCAAAACAGCCGCGGAAACGATAGAGTTTTCGTCACTAAACGCTCTTTCTTAACTAAAACGCTGGCTACTAATCAGTCAGGGGCCGACGTTATCTAGGAATGAGGTTGATCTGCTGCGAACTCGAGTTGAAAGAAAGTGCGCTTCTGTGCTTCCCTGACTCTAGAAGTTCGTGATTCGGAAGTTAGGCTGACTCTAAAAGAAAGGTGGCCGCCTCTACTTGTTGAAAGAGCTAAAGCGAGCGACCTATTATTTCTATGTGTGATCACTAAAAGAAGGCGACCTCACAGGGAGGAAGAAGTGAGGTCCACCCAGTATAAACATAGGCGACCAGCGGGAGTGTTAACGAATATATTAACTCGAGCCTAGTATTAGGAGTGACTCGGAATTTGAACTTCAGACTAACATAGTAACATCTTTGCTACGCTACGCACCTCTATTCTATAACGAACACAAGTTCGAATTGAATTACTTCATTATTAGTCTTTAGCTCTCTCCGTCAATGCCTAAATAATATACTGGACTCCAAACTATTCATGATATTTTTTGTTTCCAAATAGGAGTTTCCTTTTACAGAATGAAGATGTCCACACAGCATTTCACGGCTTTCTATTCATACTCAACTTAGACTTTTCATTCCCGCTTCTACTTTGATGTTGCGCTCATCTCCACAAGCAGCAAACGAATCTTGGATGTTATCTCATGGCCAATGCTTACTAAGCTAATCAACGTCCCTTCCATACCCAATTGGACCCAAACTGGCCCTTGTTTAGTCCGGGTTAGATGCAGCTGAACCAACAGAGTGATATGGGGAAGCCCTATGATAGATACCCAGGTGGAGGCGAAATGCATGTCAAAGACCGGGTAGATACGCTGCTTCCTCCCTAACCCGCTGACTCAGCAACGGAAACCCGAGCTGTCTTAGTCCCGCGAAAGGTCGAACTACCTATAATAAAGAGAGGGTCGAGCAACCAGTTCAACAGCTACCTAATTTGTCTACCTAGCTGGCCAATTAATATACTGGACCCAATTGAATAGATAAGTCCAATCTACGAAATAACGTCGAAGTTTGCTAGGGAACTTAGAACAAGAGTCAATCTGTCTAGGGTCTCCCTTCCTGCTGCTTATCGTTCTGGCTTTCTTATTCCCTAAATGCTGCTATTGAGGCGCTTATATGAGTTAAGGTACCTAATCAATCAAGGGGAGTTGTCGATCAATCACTTCGCAGGCCATCACTTTTTCGTTAGTTACGAGGGCGCTGAAGATGGAGCCTTGCCCTATGGAGCTAGTCTCTTAACCTCAGGAACTCCTCCACTGGTTAGGTGCTTAGCGAACATCTAGGAGTTCCGTCCAGCATAAGCCAGACTCCACATCTATCTCTTATAGAGGTAGTTCCAACAAGCCAAGCAACTAAATCACGGTTGGCGCCCCAGTATATTACCAGTATCGCCAGTTTCATGAACTATTCCTGTTTCTATGAAACGATCCAGTATATTGATCAGTGCCTGCCTATTTAGCTTGACGAAGACCGGAAGTGGTGCATTTCTGAGTCACTGAGGAACCAAGTCTATCCCCGAGTGGTCAACCCTATTGTTTACTTGAATTGCCTCGTGGATGTCAACCCATTTGTCAAATCGAGTGGGTATTGGTGTTGTACCCTTAAGCTATAAGGCCTTCGGCTCCTGCTACTCAGCCTAGAGCCTTGAGCATTGTACAAGGACGTGCTGTAGGAGTAACGCATTTCCTTCTGGAATTGCCACAACATGGGCATTCTTCTTAGTAAGAATTATTGTAGTAGGATAATGGCTAGGAGGATTTGAAAGGCATTATTGCATTAATATTTCCAAGGTTTAGCTCAGGACCCCACTACTCGTCGTATTTGGTTTGGCCGCACATGACTTTGAGAGTCATGATGATATTACTGAGGAACGTCTTTATCAGAATATTTTTGCTTCTCACTTTGGAAAGTTAGCAAGAATTTTTCTGTGGACGTCCGGAAATCTGTTTCATGTAGCTTGGCAAGGAAATTTTGAGTCATGGATACAGGACCCTTTACATGTAAGACCTATTGCTCATGCAATTTGGGATCCTCATTTTGGTCAACCGGCCTAAGAAGTGGTTCCTTTACTCGAGGAGGTGCTACCGGCCCAGTAAATATCGCTTATTCCGGTCTTTCTCAGTGGCAATCGGATTACGCACTAACGAAGATCTTTATACCAGAGCTCTTTTTATTATTATTTCTTTCTGCTATATCCTTAATAGCGAGTTGGTTACACCTACAACCCGAAACCGAGCGTTTCCTGGTTCAAAAATACCGAATCTCGTCTCAATCATCATTTGTCAGGACTTTTTGGAGTAAGCTCCTTGGCTTGGACAGGACATTTAGTTCATGTCGCTATTCCCGGATCTAGGGGAGAGTACGTAAGATGGAATAATTTCTTAGACGTATTACCCGGGTTGGAACCACTTCTTACGGGTCAGTGGAATCTTTATGCCCAAAACCCTGATTCCAGTAGTCATTTATTTGGTACCTCCCAAGGAGCGGGAACTGCCATTCTAACCCTTCTTGGGGGATTCCATCCACAAACGAAAAGTTTATGGTTGACCGATATGGCTCATCACCATTTAGCTATTGCATTTCTTTTTCTCGTTGCTGGTCATATGTATAGAACTCACTTTGGAATTGGACATAGTATCAAAGATCTTTTAGAAGCACATACTCCTCCGGGGGGTCGATTAGGACGTGGGCATAACGCCAACCTCTTTATGATACAATCAACAATTCGATTCATTTTCAATTAGGCCTTGCTCTAGCGGGTTATTACTTCTTTAGTAGCTCAACACATGTACTCTTTACCTGCTTATGCATTCATAGCACAAGACTTTACTACTCAAGCTGCATTATATACTCATCACCAATACATCGCAGGGTTCATAATGACAGGTTGCTCATGGAGCTATATTCTTCATTAGAGATTATAATCCAGAGCAGAATGAGGATAATGTATTGGCAAGAATGTTAGACCATAAGGAAGCTATCATATCTCATTTAAGTTGGGCCAGTCTCTTTCTAGGGCCTTAGGTCTTTATGTTCATAATGACGTCATGCTCGCTTTTGGTACTCCGGAAAAACAAATCTTGATCGAACCTATATTTGCCCAATGGATACAATCTGCTCATGGTAAGACTTCCTATGGGTTTGATGTACTCTTATCTTCAACAACTGGACCAGCATTCAATGCAGGTCGAAGCATATGGTTACCCGGTTGGTTAAATGCTATTAATGAAAATAATAATTCACTCTTCTTAACAATAGGTCCGGGAGATTTCTTGGTTCATCATGCAATTGCTCTAGGTTTGCATACAACTACATTGATTTTAGTAAAAGGTGCTTTAGATGCACGTGGTTCTAAATTAATGCCAGATAAAAAGGATTTCGGTTATAGTTTTCCTTGCGACGGCCCGGGACGTGGGGGTACTTGTGATATTTCTGCTTGGGACGCGTTTTATTTGGCAGTTTTCTGGATGTTAAATACTATTGGGTGGATCACTTTTTATTGGCATTGGAAACATATTACATTATGGCAGGGTAACGTTTCACAATTTAATGAATCTTCCACTTATTTGATGGGGTGGTTAAGAGATTATCTATGGTTAAACTCTTCACAACTTATCAATGGATATAACCCTTTTGGTATGAATAGTTTATCGGTATGGGCGTGGATGTTTTTATTTGGACATCTTGTTTGGGCTACTGGATTTATGTTCTTAATTTCCTGGCGGGGATATTGGCAGGAATTAATTGAAACTTTAGCATGGGCTCATGAACGCACACCTTTGGCCAATTTGATTCGATGGAGAGATAAGCCAGTGGCTCTTTCCATCGTGCAAGCAAGATTGGTTGGATTAGCACATTTTTCTGTAGGTTATATATTCACTTATGCAGCTTTCTTGATTGCCTCTACATCAGGAAAATTTGGTTAATTTAGTTCTTTTTTTTACTGTGTCAGCAACAATCTCATTTCTTTCGATGAAGAGGGGGTCCCCCTTCTTTTATTTTTACATCTAGGATCCGAACTTTATTATTGATAATAATAGGAACTGAACATTATGGCAAGAAAATGTTTGAATCAGAGGGAGAAGAAACGATAGAAATTGGAACAGAAATATCATTTGATTCGTCGGTCCTTAAAAAAAGAAATAAGCAAGGTTCTGTCGTTGAGTGAAAAATGGGAAATTCATGGAAAATTGCAATCCTTACCACGTAATAGTGCATCTATACGTCTTCATCGACGTTGTTTTTTGACTGGAAGACCTAGAGCTAACTATCGAGACTTTGGACTATCCGGACACGTACTTCGAGAAATAGTTCATGCGTGTTTGTTACCCGGCGCAACAAGATCCAGTTGGTAAGGATAAAAATCTCGTTTCTGGTTTGTACGGATCTCTATGATCATAGATCATAGAGGGGCCCTCTTTACCATTTTGTATAAATAGACTATTCTATTTGTATAGATATGGTAGAGGGCATATCCAATCTTTCTTGACCCGTTAGTTCCTAGTTCTTTAGCGCGGAGTAGAGCAGTTTGGTAGCTCGCAAGGCTCATAACCTTGAGGTCACGGGTTCAAATCCTGTCTCCGCAACATTTTTTTTGTCACAAAAAATAAAAAGTTTTATTTTTAGGTCTTGTGTTATTTTGTTAACTAGTAATTAATTACTATTTTTGTTTTTGGATGATAGGGAAACAAGAACAAAAGGAAAGATAAAACTACTAGAAAAAAAATATAAATAGAAGTGCTATAGTGACTACTATAATATCATTATAGTAAGTATCATAATAGTATCATAATAAACTGTACTGAATTTTTCATTTTATTTTATTATTCTAATTATGGTACATTACTTCATCATGGGCAGATAGCGGGAATCGAACCCGCATCTTCTCCTTGGCAAAGAGAAATTTTACCATTCGACCATATCCGCATTTTTGCATTTCTGAAACGTATGCATATGTCCACACATATATGACATATATGATATATCATATATGCGTCTGGATCATATTTGCGCAGGGCCATAGATAAATACTAGTAAAGTAAGATTCCAATTAAGATAAGATTCTTATTGTCTCCAAATAGCTAATTAATAACTAATAACAAATTTCATAGAATTTTTTTTACTCAGATTGAATTTACATGTGTCTCACAATCCAAAATTTGGAGAAAGAATGGCATTTTGGGGTCGAGAAAATGCCAAAGAAGTTCAAGAGATGAGAGAATTAAGGATAGCTACCAGAAAGACTAATCCAATCCATAATGATGTACCGGAAAATACAACATTTTTGTTACTTGACCAACCATCAGAAGAAGCAAATACAACGGGTACACTAATAAGTAAGATTGATGAAGTCACAATTAATGCAAAAACAGCTAATTGGAAAGCAATATTCATATTTTTAATCCTCCAAGTTACCAACAAATGAACTATACCATTTGATCCCCCGCTTCGTTATCGTTAAAATTGGAATAAAATGCATCGCGGAGGGATTTTACCATGAATTAATCAATTGATTTTTTAGAACTTATTACCACTTTATTTTATTCGGACATGGAGTCGAAGGGAGTTTCGTAATTACTTCACAAATGGATATAATATACTATATCATGCATATATACTATATATATATAGTATATTAGGTAGATATATCGAAACATAGATTCAATCCGGGAGGTTTCTACATACAGGTAGTTAGTGTATCATCTCATATGGTCATGTTCTATTCGTAAGAATAAAATGGAGATTACCTCTGGGAGAGGGGGCTGAGTGGTTGATAGCTCCGGTCTTGAAAACCGGTATAGTTTTGATACTATCGAGGGTTCGAATCCCTCTCTCTCCTTTTTCTTTATTGTGGAATTAAATTTTTTATTTATTCGTTTGGATTGACTTGTTATCTTTCATAAAATATTGACTTGTTATCTTTCATAAAATAAAGAAGCATGGCTCGGCTAAGTGGGATAGCCGAGCCAGAACAGAAAAAAACAATAGATATAAAGAAAAAAATCTTAACTAAGTGGGGTCATAAAAAGAACAGGTTCCAAATCGCGATCGATTCCTTTTTCAAATCCTGCTGCAGCTGCACGGGCCCTTCCCGCATGCCACAAATGACCCACAAATAGAAAAAATCCTAGAACAAAATGAGAGGTAGCTAACCAACTTCTAGGAGAGACATAATTAACTGCATTTATCTCGGTAGCTACGCCACCTACAGAATTTAAAGAACCTAAAGGAGCATGAGTCATATATTCTGCCGAACGTCGTTCTTGCCAAGGTTGTATATCTTTTTTCAGCCTACTCAAGTCCAAACCATTGGGACCCCGTAGAGGTTCTAACCAGGGAGCACGGAGATCCGAAAAACGCATAGTTTCTCCTCCAAAAATAACCTCTCCCGTAGGGGAACGCATTAGATATTTACCTAAACCAGTGGGTCCTTGGGCAGATCCAACGTTGGCCCCAAGACGTTGGTCTCTAACTAGAAAAGTAAATGCTTGAGCTTGAGAAGCTTCTGGTCCGGTGGGCCCGTAAAACTCACTAGGATAAGTGGCATGATTGGAACCTTATAGATTGAAAAAGAGTTTATTTATTACCCCCACTCGTTATTCACCCAGCGATTGGATTGAGATTTCCTTTTCGGAATCTTCTCCATCTGAGGGAAGTTGTTCTATAGGGGCCCTCGGTCTCCAATAGTTCCGATTCTGAGGCTGGGATCCGCGATGAGCTTACTTCTTCTTCCCCACTTGATCTAAATATGAATGAGATGAGTGACGAATTTCGAGATTTGTGTATTTTCTTTAAAGGGAAAATCGAGTCTATAGGGGCGGACTTGCCATCCACCTGGACTCTCGAAGGATTTACCCAGCTGGTGCTTGGGGAAGAGGAGGTCTTCGACCCCTCTTATCTATCGGATGTCTATTCGAACCTTTTAGAGTGTGGCTTTCATAGTTGCTATTGGGAGACAGCTTACGATTATATTCAATTGATCAATGGTATTATTTAGTTTAGGTCATCTCTAATTGTACTTCTTTTTTCTAATTGTCTTAAAGTGAAAGGCATCATTGGCTAAACAATAATTTGGTAAGGAGGGTGGGTGGGATCGCGATCGACTAACAGGAAAGTAGCCCGATAGGGCAAATATTGGTTCAAATCCAATTCGTGAGCACATCTCTTTCTTTTGGTTGTGTAAATATGTGTTTTGCTTGCGTGCAATCGAGGAACGGGCTGGCTAAGCTGGCTATAGTCTTAGCTAATAACCAGAAAGTAAACCTGGCTTGGCTCCCGCCACCTTGAGCCAGTTGCCTGTAGATCCTTCACAGGTGCGCCCCAGTAATGCAATTGTCAGAGCCCTTGATGTGATGGCACAAAGAGGAATTTCATTGGGGTCATAGATTTGCCTTTGGAAATGGGCCCGTATACTTTCCAAGTGACGATGCAGGTTATGGAAATTTCCCCGGCTTCTAGTATGCTGCTTGGAAGGCCTTGGATTCACACGGCCGGTGCTGTCCCGCCTTCTCTGCACCAAAGAGTAAAGTATGTTGTTGAGGGCCATGTGGTAACTGTAAAAGGAGAAGACACTTTTTTTGTCACTAAACCTGCTCCCGTATATTGAAGCCGCTGAAGAAGCTATTGAGACTTCCTTCCAGTCACTTGAAATTGTGAATGCAATTTTTGTTGCGGAGGGTTCCACTATGCCCACAATCCAAAGATGTCTGAAGCTTCGAAGATGGTAGCAAGATTTATGCTGAACAGCCATTATCAGAAAGGCAAGGGATTGCTGCTTCCACTATTTGATCAAAGGGATCTGTGTCTCTGTCACTATGCTTAACACATGAAATTCGATGCATCCACCGCCGGATAAGCATCCCACTCAATCAGATCAGAAGGAATCGGTACTAGCGGTTCAATTCCCTAGTGATCTCTTATCATCTGTTCCTAGAGAGTAGCATCGAGAAGGCGTGGGCCCAGTAGTGCTTTATTTTATGAAAGCCGGTAACCTGATCGACCTAAGATGCTACTTTCAAAGGGGCGATGTGAAAGCTCTGACTTCTGTCTCCTAAGTCAGTTAGTTGATCCAGAAAGCTCCGCCCAAAGGTCCTCATAGTGCTGCATTCTGAGGTAGTATGATAGTTTTAGCTGCTTCCTTGACTTGCGCAGTTGCCGCGAAGGTTGAACTTTCATCGGTAAGTTAAGTTAGCTTTCGTAGTTGGGGCTTTCTTATTATGACATCTCTTCTTTCATTACTCTGATATGCGGGAAGACGATTAGCCGGTCGGAAAAGAGTCTTGTCTTATTCCCTCACATGAAGATTTTTTGTTATCGAAGGTATTAAAGTAAGAAAGGGAGGGGCCATTACCGGTCTTAGAGACTTGGGATAGGGATCTTTTCACTAAGCCGAATCTGTTGACTTCAAAACATACTCTTTTTCACTGTCTTTCCCGACTCTTTGAGTCAATGCGGGAATACCAGGAAAGAGAAGATGGGCCTCATCGATAAAGAAAGACGCCGTAGAACTTCTTCCACAACCTCACCTTTCTTGTTCAAAGAAAGCTCTCCCGCTCCTAGGCCATCAGGAAAGAAACAAGGAAAGCAAGAACTCTGGCAAGCATGGTTGCAGTCAACGGGTTTAAAGCGGGCAGATGGAAGGAGTAGGCTCTTTCACTAGAATCAATCCTCTGGTACTACTTCCTTTCTCTGTCTCTGATGGATAGCAATTCATCTCTCTGATAGTCAAGGCAGGTAAGCCAAGCGCTAGCAAGCTGAAGTGAAGAAAGGTCATCATAGAAGGGAGAATAAGTACGGGAAAGACAGTTGCACGGTGGAGTGTGCCTATGCCTTCGGTCTTTCTTTTCGGTCAAGGAATTTTCGAGTGTGTGAGTGCGAGTGTGAGTTCGAACCAATCAGCTTTCAAGCTCTCCAAGGGTAGCTGTAAAACAAGCCAAACCAGGCAGGAGTTAGTACGTGCATTGATGCCAGAAGAGGATGTTGTGCAAGAGTAGCAGTTCCATTCATTTCCAGTCAGTCCGGGCAAGCGTCTTCCTTCCCCTTCTTCTTCCCTGCTCGGGCATATCGTAACTATTGATTCAATCGTGCCATAAAACACCGTGATTTTGGTATTAAGTAAATTTCCCTTCCTAGACGTCAATTTAAATAGGACAACTTTATAAAACAGCGTCTTTTTCCTCATCAAGAGGAAAGATTACTCAGATCATGGGGAAGGGGGTGCTATAGCCCTTGTTCAAGAATGGCTTTTGTTCAATCAGACACTCTTAGAAGGCTCTCGTAACCGCTCTTTCCTGTTGATGCGATGGTAACTCGAGAAAGAATATCATAAGAAAGCTCTTTGCCTAGTTCGGATCGTACCGTGGAAAGCACTACTTCCGGCTTGAATGATGTAGTTTCTTCGACCTGCTTTTATCGAGATTATGTTAGTGTTCAGTCGACCGCACCGTGGATACACTGCCAATATCAATGAATAAAGATAAGTACAAAAGCAAGAAATCAACTGGCATACCATGGAATAGACTCTACGCTACAATCCTTTCTTCTCTTATGAAATTTAGAGTGTTAGGGACTCCTGCTACTAGGCTACGAACCTCATACCAAAGTCCTTCCCTTACTAATGTTCAATCGAGGCAGAATAAAATGGGAGTTCCGGAAATTAAATATCTGCATCTGCCCTTAACAATCAAGGTATCTTTGTCCAAGCATTCCCTTTCTCGTCATTTCTTCAAGAGCTTCTTCATGAACAGCAGATTAGAATTTTCCCACTAGGGGAGATGCAAATCCAAATCTGACACGACGCAAGAGTCATTAATAGGGAAATGAGCTTGCATCATTTTCCATCTATATGATTGGCAAAAGTTTCCAAATGGGACCGGACTTCTTAATGAAATCGGTCTTGCATGAGCTACAACTTTTTGAAATTCACATGAAAGGAATTTTTCTTTCATGGTTTTTCCACTAGATGGGAAGAAAACTAGAATCTATCAGAGAAGATAGTCACTAATGAATAGCAGACGAGTCCCATCCGGACTTCCAATCAAAACGGCCAGGGAAAGACTCATTGATCGGCAAGTGCCAAAAAGAAAAAGAAAGTCCCCTCAAATATATACTTGTTCTTTCTCGGAGCTTTAAACTGCCTTGGATTGATCTTCGATTTCGAATGACCGATTCATAAGAAAAAGGAACTAGAAGATACCAGTTCAGAGCTTCCAGTCCCATCGGGAATGTAAAGAGCATCCGAAGGGATGCAGTCTCTCCCTTGGCCAGAGGGCAGAGAAGAAAACGTCCTTCGCGCAAGTTTTTTTGCTTCCTGCGCCCTTACTAGTAAAGGGGCTCTTAAGGAGGCATTCTGGTAGGAAGGTCGACCACTACCCGGAGAAAGCTCTTCGTCCCAATTAATATACTGGGCTAAGCCAAGGTCCCAGGTCTCCGAGTCAGCCCGCGCTTTTTCGAAGAATCCTGCACCCATGGCCTTCCCTTTCCGCTTCATGGGCGTTCCCCAATCAGATGTTTGGATGTGAGCTATACTCCACGAGGAGCGGGCGTATGGCCTTGCCATTTGACCTCTCTTCCCGTGTGACTAGGAATGCTCAGTGACAACCTCTCAATTGTCACCGCCTGGCCTCTCTTGCTACCACGGTAGCACCAATCGTGTTCGGGCAACGAAGCTTACACTCATTCACATTGGTTCATCCTGCTATGCCTTTTTCTATTCTAACGTAAAAGGTAGCCGGCCATTCGTCAAGGAATCCGCTGGACATCTCAGGGATTTGATCGAAGTTCCATTTGAGTTCCCCCCTAACATAAAGGAGAGCTGTTTCTAGGCTTCGCGCAAGACATTGCTTAGGACCAACGGGTCACACGACAGGTGCACGATCGACTTTGCACGTTCCATCCTTCGCCTATCGGCTTGGTAGGCCTTGATTCGTCTTCGATTCGTTATGCTCAGCAGCTCCAACAAGCCAAAAAAAAGTATCTTTCCAAACTCTGCCAAGAAAGCGCTGATTTACGTTTGATCCTATGTGCCCAGAGAATGCTTCCCAGGCGAATGGAGAATTGACTATATAATCAGCGGCTTAAAACGATGATTTAAGGGCATTTCGAACGTTTGGAGACTTCGATTGAGATATCCCCCGCGGGTATGGTACCTTTTCCATTGACTTCTCGACTGCTTCATCGGAGGAAGGTGAAGAAAGCCGGCCCTTGGCTTCTCCACAAAGTTGGACCTGGCTAAGCCTATTGAAATCCCGCTTGCTTGGAACAGAACTATGAAAGCTAACGGCAGGCTCGGAACTAAGGTGGTTGCGGCGCGGTTGTAAATCCTTGACGAATGGGTTGCGCCGTGGGTTGTTTTACAAGGTACTTGCGCAAAGACAGCTTATGAATATATCCCCGAGCACAGAAGGAGCGCACAAGTGAGAAGAGGGGCCGAAGAAGGAGGATTACTTCTACCTAAATGAGACTTGGGTTCACTCACATTAACGAAGTCCTATCCTATCTACTATGAATTGGCTTTGGTTCGACTGGTTCAAAGGATAGCCAAAGAAAGATCAAGAGCGATCTCAATGGGGATTAGAATGACTAAGAAAATCTGGTCTTGTGGGACGGTCCAATAAGGAATACCCGGGCTACTACTGATGTCTCCCGCACAATTGCGCCTGCCGTTACTAGAAAGGTTTTCAAACCGACTCCCTATTGGTCTCAGCTGCCCAAGGAAGGACTGGAAGATATTTATTACTGCCGCGGAGGATATTTATTCTGGTACCCAACCAGAACTCTAAGAATTCCCTTGGCTGGATTAATATACTGGCAGCTTCAAAAGCATTTCCATTGGTGGAAAGATCTCTGTCAACAATTCCCTCGGGCGAAGAACTCCCATTCTTCCTGAATTGCTTGGTTATTCTTAGGTCCTCTAACCACTTATCGGAGATGAGCGGACTGCGCTTATTGGTTATTCATTGGGGCTATACCCCGGGGGCGAGTATACAATAAAGTACAGGTAGTTTCCACCGCTCGATGGTCGGTATGCACCACCTCGGTCTGTTGTATAATATATCCCCTGCTTCCCGTGTAACTCGTTAAAAAGAATGAATGGGTGTCCGGTTCTCTTCTGGTGCCGAACTATAATAGAAAACGATGCAATTAATATACTGGCGGTCCATTAGCTCTATTCTATCTAATAGAATGTCTTTGACTGGTCTACCAATCGGAACGAGCACAGGGCGCGTGGAAGGAAAGGATATAATATTGGCATGAGCAGTCATTCGCCCTTCAACAGTCAGAAGATCAATTCCCCAATCTTGCCTGGGTTCTCGACAGCAGATAAAAAGAACCTAAGCCAAGTCATGTACCACCTCTCTTTCCCGACCGAAAGACAACTATTAATTGAGAGCAGTAGTGGAACAAATGGGTGCCCAAGCAGAGCTAGCATAGTAAGACGGGTAATTCGCTGCCCCCAAGCTTATGGACACCTCTCCTCCCGGTTGTCGCCTTAGCCTGGAAAACAGCCTAGGAAACTTAATATACTGGACTTTCCGAATGAATATCTGGGGCTCCTATTAGAGACAAGCAAGATATTTTTGTATATAAAGACTAGACTAGTCTGATTTAGTACGAGTTTAGGAATAATCCTGGGCATCGATCTCCTAATATAGACAATATGAAAGACGTCTCGTACGAGACTAGTATCTCCGTTTGTGTTCGCAACTCATTCATGATGAAAGAGCGGGTTTGAACAACCAGCAAATCCATACATGGCTAACGTGCCTTGGGGAGAGAGGGAGAGTCCAATCTATTCTTCTCTGCCCAAGCCCCGAGGGGTTCGCATAGTCGGGTTACCAGCTGGCATAGTATATTCCCTTGATTGAATCATTGATTGGCTACTCTTTCTGGTTCAATCACAAAGTAAGTCCACCGTCGAGTAGTCCGAAATGGGAACGGCTCGGATTGGTATTTGTGAGAGAATCATTGACTGAAAGCCAGATGCGATGCTTAACACATTCTGGGTAAAGTTAGTTTTCAAAGTATAAGGAAATAGGATGCGTTATGCTTAACACATGTGAAGAAAGATTGTAGCACATAGTTCGGAACTGATCTTCCCATTTCTGAGGTCAGACTTTCCCCTGAGAAAATGCACTACTTAGTGCTCTAGCTGGACTAAAAAGTTCGTTAGAATCCGGTCAGGAGCAACATCCTTCTAAGAGTTTCATAGAGCGATCAGCACCGATCGAGCTTGAAACGAGAGAATGGAGACCAAAGATGCCGACCAGTCTAAAGAAAGAGCTGGCATAACAAAGAAGTCTAGTTATGCTAAACACATCGGAATCGAAGTAGTTTCATCCGCTTGGAACCAACTCCCCCTGGGAAAAGAAATGGATTTGACGATGCATCTGTACAAGGAGTTTTCATTGAATCTGGTCCAAAACCTAGCCAGAAGAGATAAAGAAGCGCTCTTGACCTGATGAAAGAAGCCCCCCAAAAACATAGGACTTTGGCATGGAATCCGCCAATAGGTTAGAGTTATAATGAATCCATCTTCTCTGTTGAGGAAGGACCTTATGCTTCACACAGGTCTAGCGAAGTACTTCCCATTTGGAAGGGCTCCGACTCTCACTTCGAAAGCGCTTTCCTTAGGAGCGAATTCTACCACTTTGACGCATAAGTGAAAGAGAGGTGTCAAGCGGTCCAAAATAGAGTGATCTAAAATAGCTAATAATAAGGAGTGAACATTGCCGATTTGGCTCACAAAGCGAGAGGAATCAAAGGCGGAGGCATATTGGCAAGCACCTCCCTGGTTGCTCGTCCTTCACACAGATTCAGAATGCTCCTTTGATCAGCCCTGGTAAATGTGGAAATTCACTAACTTTTGCACTAGTCCAGATGCAAAGAATTGATAAAAGCTGAGCCATCTAGGACCCTAGATTACATAGAGTCTAGTTGATCAATTAGGTCCAATCATGCTTAAAAAGAGAGATTTGTTGTCAAAGATCACGAGGCAAGTAAACCCGCAACTCTTTCCATATGCGGGGAGATAATACTCTAATATAAATAAACTAAGTAAAGTCACTCTCCTTATTTGAATGGAATAAGCGAGTGAAAGTGACTAGGTAGGCCGAACTTGACCGATGATTGGGTGAGACCGCTTCTTGTCTTTCGCTACGCACCTTCTCGGCTAGCTCGAACTCATATGGTCCATTGTCCTTGAAACTCTCATCTGTGCCTCTGGTCTTGAAAGCAATCTCCTCTGGAAAGCCATCACTCAGGCACAGGAATAGGTTTGGTACCCTCTATCCGTCTCTCTCAAGCCATTTGAAAAGTAAGCTGATCCGTCCATCTTCTGTCTCAAGCAAGTAAGTTAGTCACTCGGAATCCATTGGCCAATTAAGATTGCCGCAGATAAAGATCTTTCATTCCGTGCTTTGTCCCCCTATGTAGTAAGTATGTGGTACCTGCGAATGCTTATGGAATTAGAGCTCGGTAAGCTTTGGTCTAACTAGTTTCTTCTTGCTACCCTATCACCCTAAATCTAAGCACCGGGCAAGGCACGCAATCTCAGACGTCAGAATCTCTTCTTATCTGATATTCGAAGCAAGGACATGTTGATCTGTCTTTATCTACCAGATAGCCTCATCTTTCTCCCCTCCCCGGATTCGATGCATCTAGGGTTTTAGAGAGGCTTTGTGCCCCCCTTTTATATTGGTGCTATCTTTACTGAGGTTTTTACTACCTATTCACTCTGCGTAGATTGCGCGGAAAGAGAAGTCAATTTTTATGGAAGACTAGGGATTGGTAATCTGCCTACGCGGGAAGCCTGAGAGGGAGAAGGCTTTCTGCAGTTTGATAATGTCAACCTTGACCTCGAATAAGCTCTTTGATGCAAGTGAAGAAGAATGCTTGAGATTCCAAGTAAGGGCATTCTCTCCTGAGCTAGGCATCGGACTTCTTTCGGGGGTTCCTTAGGGACCGATTCACAAATGTAAGGGTAGATTGCGCAGAAAGAAGCCTTATAGAATCTGTGTCTTTGACTTCTCTATATATATGAAGAATGCCCAAATTAAAAATTAATAAGTAAGGGGATTATAAATGATTGATTTGTTGATTTAATTCGAATTATTCATAAATCTGAATTCGTAAAAGAAATAATTATGTTTGCCTAGTTCAAATGCGCTTTTGCCTCGTGAAATGAATTTGGAAATGCCTCATAATTAGTTTCCTCCCAATGTACTTTTTCCCTAGTAAAACAAAAGGAATTTCTTTATTTAATTATTTCATTAGGAATTGTGCATTATCAAGCCAGAGAAAGAGGGGGTCGGGTTGACCAGAAAGTCTTTCCTGCTGCTGCCGAGGCTGCTGATGCCACTTCCTTCCTCTGCGGTTTGTTCCGCCGATTCGACCCTCTTCTATAGCACGACTTCTTCAGATTCACTTAGTTCTGATTCGACCCGCCTGCTGACACGACTGCTTCAGATTGTTCTTCTTATTTGCTTTGCCAGCTGCTGGGACTACTTCTGATGACTTTCCGCCTCCGCTTACACTGCAGATGAACTTCGTTCTGCCCCTATCAAATAGAAATGGACCCGTTGGAACGACTTCCGATGATGAACTACTTGATGCACTCGCTGACACTGCTTCTTCAGATTCGCTTAGTTCTTCCCTAGCTGGGACTGCAGATGAACTTTCTTCTGATTCCGCCCCCACGGACACTGCTTCTTCTTCTTCACGAAGTTATGCCCCATTAATAGAAGGGAATCCCGGCCAGACAAGCTAACTAATCCAAACTTAACGAGGAACTTAGGGGGCTTTATGTGCATCCTTTCAAGAGGTTTCTGACTCAGTCCTGAACTGCTTCCCCTAGGGAGATTGGAAAATTCGTTCACTTTCGCAGCTATATGTTTCGCTAAGTTGATGACAAAATCCGGGATAATCCGAGCTCATTTTCACTAATTGCATAATATATGTAAAATTGATAAATCCTGAAAAACTGGACAAAATCATCCAAAAAAGCCGGAAAGTAGCAAAGCCTCATCCGAACACATGTATTATGCGTAACAAAATAAAGTCAAAGTTGAGAGAACCTATTATGCCTAAATAATATACTGGACCCCTTCTCTTGTGCTTGAATGAACCTAACTTTCTTTTTACTAGAAGGAAAACGAAGAAGTAGAGGCTGGGCTGCCAAGGACCTTATCCATCTCAAGTGGGAGGTGGAGCTGGCCCCTTTATACTACTATTAATTAAGGGTACGGAACTGCCTAATGGAGACTAACTCGTAAGCCCTCCTATTTCGACCGCCCTCATTGCTAAGACGGCCCTCAATCTAATATGTACCGAGCTTGCATCTCTGAAGGCTCAAATCAATGAGAAAGGGAGCGAACTTAACCTCTTAAAAGTCCCCCGCTCATCGATGAGGAAGGAGAACTCCGACTCATTGGCCTGCATCGAAGCAAGGATTACCTGCAAGCTCGCCCCCGTCGCCTATGCTGGAGTCTTCATTTTTTCCTGTTTGAGTGAGTCCCTATTAGCTTAGTCCGCCCCATTCAACTGGTGCTTCGCCCCCATCCATTTCCCCAGGGGATGGACATATTGAGTAACGTTTGCACTTAGATGCATTCGCATCGGCTTCTTTAGGCCCCTTGACTCTCTTTGCTCTATTAATAGACGATTGATCAGCTACCCGAGCCTTCTTAGGTGCTTTCACCTTATTCGATTCTCCAAGGTGTCTTTTCGGATCGGGGAGAATGTATGATAGAAGCTTCCGATGAGCATAGGAAGTCAATTCTCCAAGATGAGAATAGGACGAGAGAGGCGACCCGGAAAGAGGATTCTCCAAGATTCGTTTCGGGTGGGAGCGAAGATCTTTCAGAACATCTCTCTGTCAAGGAAAGTAGTTCCGATTCGGATGGCGAGAAGGGAGGAATGCCTCCTGGATCTCCTGTTATGAGACGGCCGGGGAATATCATAATCAAAAGTCAGATGTATTCGCCCCCAATTAATATACTAGGCGATACTACTATAGCAAGCGAGCCCTCACTGCCAGATGCAGTGATAAGTACCGACGTGAATTCCGCGCTTCAAGTAAGGAGGAAACAATTCGAGAAGTTGCGGCTGTTATTCCTAGTAGCGTACCGGACACTACTAAGTCAGCCCCCTTTGAAACGAAAGATGGAAGGCTACGCACCTCGAATTCTATGTCAGATGGGCCGCCGAATCAGTAGCACCATCTCCTACTAAACACGTACGCCCAGCACACCTGATCGGACATGGAAGGTGCCTTCCGCCGAAGAATCCGGCAAAGAGGACTCCAGGGCTAAGCTGAAGCTTTGGACTCAGACTGGTGAATAATGCCATTGCTATTTTCATGCGCATCAAAATCAGAATGAGAACTAGTGGTTTTCGCCAAGCAATGAAAGACCTTCTAATTAAATTCCCTACTAGAAAGAATCCTCGACATTCCTATTTTG
Source organism: Allium fistulosum (assembly GCA_030737815.1). Classification (NCBI taxonomy): domain Eukaryota; kingdom Viridiplantae; phylum Streptophyta; class Magnoliopsida; order Asparagales; family Amaryllidaceae; genus Allium; species Allium fistulosum. The sequence goes on along the minus strand of CM060904.1, from coordinate 1,180,459,303 downwards.
CTTTGGGAGACTCGCTACCAGCAATTGCTTCGGCTGGAGCCGCTATCGGTATCGGCCTTCATTCCCTAATTAATTTATTATTATAAGTCTGGACATTGGAAATAGCATTGCTTGGGTATTCTATCTTAAATGTTAATTCACTACATGAAATAGATTCTTAATCTTATTTGCGCTCGAAGACGGGTTAGACGAATCTTAATCTGATTTTCCCATAAAAGTAAATAGAAGGTCTACTTCGCATTAGAGAGGGGTCGGAAACGAGACATGTTAGATGAGGGAGTGCGAACGACCTATTCGCTATGTTCTATGTGAGTCGAGGCGGAGCCTCTTTCCTGTAGCATTAATCACAGATAAGAGACTGCCTAATGGACTAATTCGCAGGCCTCAATTGAGAATGATTATTGCCACTTCAGAACGGATACTATTTCCTCCTGCTCCCTTCGGTCGCCTTAATCTGTTGTTAAATCTGGTTCGGTTTCTCAGAAAGACTTAGAATGAATTCCTTATTCATTCACTCGGCCATGGATTATACTCGGCTTTCTTCTGATACGCTACGCTCCTGGCCAATTAATATACTGGCGGACAGCGAATGAGAAGTTTTTTATCCCACTAGTGCTTGGCCTATTGAAAGTGCTGAACGGCTAGAGAAGAGATGGGATTACCAATATAGGTATAGACAGGTGGAAAGAACAGCATTCTTTAGTAAGAATCCCCGATGTTGGATAGGCGTTGTGAAAGCAGAGGCGGGGTTTCGGCCCTATCCTAACCATCCATTGATTCTGCTTTTGTTCTTTGTTTATTGTTTGCAGCTAATGAAAGCTAAAAGTGATTGAGTTATATCATCAGGCCGCCGGTGCGCAGTGCCATCTAATAACCCGATTCAGTAGACAGATCTTCCATTTATTTGGCTGGCTTTGCCCCATAACAAAGAAGCTATAGATTGCCCTTCGCAACCGGTCCAGCCAGGTCAAAGTACACCTCCGGCTGGTATAACTATACATCACGCCCCCGAGAAAGAATTTGACAGGTTCTTCCTAAGGAAGTGGCAAGAAGAAGGACAAACAAGAAGTGCGTAGGGTTACTAAATAAAATAGGTAATCCTCTAGGAAATCGGTCCCAATAAGAAGACCAGTGTCGAGATATCAGGGGCCTTTGAATTCGCAAGCACCTCTGGTACCACTAGAATAATTCCATTGATCAATCGGTTATGGCAAGCGGCCCACGGGTTCCCAGTATATTAATTGGGGCAGGCAATTTCTTGATTCAGAGTGTCAGTTAGTTCAACCAGAGGCAGTCCGATCAGAGCAAGAAGCGTCGCTATAATAAGAGGATAACTACATTTCTTTTTTTTCGTATAATAGAAAGCAGAAGCGAATGCACATACTTCTTTAGTGGAAAGAGAAGGGAAGAACGATTATCCTTATGACCAATTCGGTTCTATCCTATGCTTTAAGAGAAGCAAGAAAACGGGTTTTGATCTGAACCATGGAGTTTAGAATCAAGAGCTTCTTTACTAGATTTGGCAGACTTAGGCGCAGCAGGCGCAAGCACCTTCCACTGCAGATAGGTGCTGTCAAGCGACAGGATAAGCTGTCTTTGTGGCAACTGCTCCAATAAAGCATAGAGGAAGAGATTCTCATTTTCCTAGCTATGGTTCGGGGTTTGGGTCCGAACGTGTGCAAGGCGAGCGGAGTGAGCGGGAGGACCGATCCCCAAACTATTCTTACTCTGCGGTGAATTACAGGTGTATGGAATTTGCTGTGGAAAATGATCTTCCTTTTTCGCTACTTGTAAACAAAACCATCAACGTCTTAAGTTTCATTTGCTCTTTCTCATGCAACTATCGAGAGTTTTGACCGATGAGACGAGATAGAATCCCCAGAGGGAGTGAACGGAGCGATAGCGCAGCGAGTAGCTCTGGGTGTACGAAGCGAGCAAAGAGCAGATACCCTGAGGGGCCCCGAAAAAGGAAAAACGAAAGCCTAGGGTCATGTCATTACTACTCCGCGGGGACCGTACGAATGAAGAAGACAACCCATTTTTAGATCATCCTTTTCCTAGCCGAACGAGCGAAGCACTTTAGTCAGGTCGGAAGATTTGAGTATAAAACTCTCAATGGATAGGAGACGGTGTATCATCAAAAAGGGCGGCGCCGCAGTGGTCATACCCCAATTAATATACTGGGCATAAGAATGTGAAGTACAGAAGGAATCTTTGACAATCAACTATGGGGTACTCCGAGCCAACCACCAGCCCGGGCTCGCTGCCTATGCCAAATGATCCTTCTTTGGTACTACCTTCCTGGCTAGTCTTGCCTATGGAAATGCATAGTAAAACTGCTACGCACCGGGCCTATTAGCCATTTGTATGATTTCGCTACGCACCAGAATTATGCAAAACTATCCATTTTCGAATTCTAGATAGAAGAATAGGCTCCATCGAGTACTGTACTATACGGGTAGATGAATGAGAATGACTTCTTTTTTTTGCTTGCTTTTATGTTAGAAGGTGCTAAATCAATCGGTGCCGGAGCTGCTACAATTGCTTCAGCGGGAGCGGCTGCCGGTTTTGGAAACGTGTTCAGTTCTTTGATTCATGGAGTGGCTAGAAATCCCTCATTGTCAAAACCATCATTTGGTTCTGCGAATGTCTCGGGGATCGCACGAGTCCGCGGACGGGCCACTTCGCCCACCAGGCGGGGTTTCTCCACAACTCCGGACCCAGAAAGCCGGGTTCCGGAAAGTAGGATTGAAAAAGAGAAGAGAATTTTACAAGAAAAGTTACTGGCGAATTCGTCAGTATGGGGCTTTTTAAACGCGTTGGCAGATAAATTTAGACCTTTGTTTATCATTTTTTTTGTCTATTTTATTGATTTTTCTTGGGCACTTAATACCCATCTGGTACTATAGCGAGTGGCTGTCAAAAGTAATTTCATTTTATATGTCACGGGGAATTATTTTTGAATTAGAATTCGGGTGGGAAAAGGTCGTGATTCGTCCTGTTCAGTCAGTGACGACTGTTATGGAGGAAACCGTTCCACCAGTAGTACCACCCGTAGAGGCCCACGTCCCACTAGAGGTGAACTTATTCACAAGTGCATCCTTGTCTATGCTGCTCACTCTCGGTTTGGTCCTACTGATGATTTATTTGTTACGAAAAAGGGAGGGGTAAAGTCAGTGCCAAATGCTTGGCAATCCTTGGTAGAGCTTATTCATGATTTCGTGCCGAACTTTAGGCTCTAACCTAAGCTATTGCATTGTTTGCCCTAATGATGGCCTTTCTGATCTCATTCGTCTTCCAACAAAGAGTGAACCAGATGCTTAAAAGCGCTTTGCCTTACCTATGATGATGAGGGACTCAAATACCCTAATTGATGCTTACGCCTCCTTAGGTCTCTCATGGCTACTAAGAACGTAAGTTTTAGTGAAGAAGGGCTAATGCTCAGTCCTTCCTTTTACCTCTCGAAAGTCAACTCTCGATATCAGGAGAGCAGCAAGAAAGTGTAAACTCTCCAACCAATCGTGGAAGGCCTCTACTTTATAGGGAAAAGAAGATCAGGTTTGACTTGCTCTTCTTTAGTTTAAAAGACTAATGAGAGAAAGAAGGCGTGCAAAGGCAGGCAATTCCGTTAGAGCAAAGCCTAAAATAGAGTATCCAAGCGAAGGACTGGACGGATTTCATCAAAGAAGAGAACGCATCCAAGAGCTCCAGCTAATACAATAGTTGCTCTTCCTGCTCAGGTCAGTTTTCCTCCTTCCATAAGAAAGACGGGGGGCTACCTGACTATCTATCTTATATAAGAGAAAGGTCTTTAGTGCTGGGGCCACACTACTTCCAAGATGCAGCAACCAATGGGGGATTGATTTGATCTCCGGCTACCGTGCCTTCCCGAAGGAAGAGAGAGGAAGCTCTAGGTTGACTCTCCAACTAAGGCTACGATAGCAAGAGAAAGGTTTATATCCCTCCAGGAATGTCGAAAGGCTCAGATAGAAGGCTTGGAAGCACCAGACATGTGGGAACAGTTAAGGAGTTGTCATCTATAGGGCAGCAAACTCAGATTGTTGTCTTAGCTGCGCTATCCCGTACTTTTCAAAGGTCAAGAAGAGACCCGTCCGGAATAGGTATTAGCTTACGTACTCGACCTATGGGCGCTTCCGTACTCATTATTAACACGTGTACCCACCTCAACCCGAAAAGGGAGACTCCCGGACACCCGCCTACACTTATTCGGACTGTAGGTTGGCGTTATATAAAAAATGCACTACAAGACGAACCAGATGTGTAAAATCTCATGGCCTAACGATTCTATTTAAGTTGTTCATCGCTCCCGGGCCAATTGGAGAATCATGCAACAAGCTTAGCAAGAAAGACAGGTCCACTGCTGCGCTAGTGCCATATGTTACAATAGGAAGAAATAGCCCTACGAGTCGGCCGGTAGTGAGTTTTGGGTTTCATGGTATATGAGTCGGCTCCTCCTTCGTAGGATTCTCTTTAACTCACCTGTCCCCAGTTATAAGAAAGAATCTGAGGTCTTGAAAGAATTTATCGCTTCGCCAATGTCAGAGGAATAGGGAACTACAGGCGTGGAAGGCTTAGCTATCAGGGGAGGCTCAAGTAGTATACCTGCCTCTAGAGAGGCTTTAGGTCTCATCACAGCACTCAAGGGCATCTAAGATAGGTGAGTTCGCATGCTGAAAGATGAACCTTCCCCCTCTTCCACCTACCCAAACGATCGCGTAACCAAATGAAGGACTTTCCGGTGATGGATTCCCGGCTACCGAATGAATGGAAGAGGTTTCCGATACCAAGATCAGCACCGGCCGATACTGCTAACGCTAGTGATGCTGTTTCGGGTGACGCCCCCAGTCGAAACTCCTAAAAGAGTGTCTCGCCTGGGCTGCCAAGGCAACTAACTCATCTAGCCATTCTCGACATTCTCCTAGCTACGCCAACCGAGGGTTACATTAGGAAGAGGAAGGTACCGGGAGGCCGGAGGGAAGCCTGGAGATTCATTACAAATGTTCTACCCGCTTTTATTGGAGCAAGGCAACTTCGACTTCAAAGAGAGAGGAACCGGGCCAAGAGGAAGACGCAGATTTGCAGAAAGATTTGGTACCGTGTAATAGAAGTATATGGACGTCATTACACCCCCTCGAATGAAAGCCAGGGGATTTGCTAGAGGTGCTCCTGAGGAAGAAACATTATTATGAGCATAGCTAGTAGAATAAGTTCAATTGAAGAAGGTTCGACAATCTGAACTTGCTTCCCGTGCCAATTATACTTCTGGTGGAATGACCCAATTCGTGTGACTCGACGAGCCCTGGTACGCCGGTACCAAATCTTTCTGTAAATTGGCTACCTGATCTGGCTTTCTTCGATTGAGTTAGAGGGATCCTTTGAATGACTCGAAGACTTATAAGCGACTTAGGACCTTCCAGCACCGGTACTGAGGTACGTTAAACGGATTTCCTAGCTATCCTTGCAGGTTCCAATTGCAAGAGTCAAAGAAAAGTAGACTGACCAATTCGACTCCCGGTTGATGATGTTCGAGCTGAGGGATCAGACCCTGCCACTTCGTTACATAGTCCTGGTTCACTCCATGAAAGTCACTCGTCTTCCCAATTCTTCCTCCCCAGGATCAGCATTCGGACAGAACAAGAGAGATTGTTGCTTCTGGATCCTCCCGAGTTTCAATCTAGCGCTGCTCTTGGTTACCTAACTTGCTCCAGGTTCCGCTTCACTTCAAGGTTTAACGGCTAAGACGGTAACAACAGAGCGGCAAGGGGATATATGCATTATTCGTTCAAGCTTACTAGCTGCGGATGGAACAGCAACAACTAGTTCTGGTTAGCCCAATCCCAGTCCACCATTCGACCTACTCATGGCATGCTAGTGGCAGTTGACACTAGTTCATATTTGTATTCCGTCCGTACTCAGACATATATTTCATGCAGAGACGAAGCTAAGCCGCTATGGTCGTTTACAACTCTTAGAAGCGATAGCTAGCGGTAGGCAGGTTAAAGCAGTGCCGACAATAAGCTCGAAAGAAAGTTAGGTTCATTCAAGCACAAGAGAAGGGGTCCAGTATATTATTTAGGCATAATAGGTTCTCTCAACTTTGACTTTATTGTGTTAAGCATAACGCTAGCGAAAGAAAGAAAAGAGAAATTCATTGCTGTTTTCCGGGATTTTTGGAAAGATTTCGTTGGTTTTGAGGGATATTTACAAATGACGTATAATAGGAAATTCATGATTTTTCGTGTCAATTTGACATGATTTAAGCTCCAAGTTTGCGTTTCATATAGCTGCAAAAGTAATGATTTTAGAGATTTCTCTTATTGATAAGTCAAAAGATCTTATTTATTAATTCTAGTAAGTAATACTAATATACTGCAAAGAAACTTTCATCATTCGTTATGTAATTAGTTAGAGAATTTTATTTTAATAGATTATTTTATTATCAAATTCAAGGCAGTTGATCATTAATTCTAAGACAAGAAAGAAAGCGGTAATATACTAAATAGAAACCCTGAGACTAATAAATAGTAGAGAGAGACCCGCTGTTACTTCCTGACCTCTACCCTGTACCAATTAATATACTGGCGCATCCTGTCCTAATTCTGTTCTGAGTTTGACTTCCCGTTCCCTTGCAAAGAAGATAGATAAAAATAATCACCCAATGAGATTGAGTTCGACGAATATGCAGGATAGAAAGATGCTATTTGCTGCTATTCCATCCATTTGTGCATCAAGTCCGAAGAAGATCTCAATCTATAATGAAGAAATGATAGTAGCTCGTTGTTTTTTAGGCTTTATCATATTCAGTCGGAAGAGTTTAGGTAAGACTTTCAAAGAAACTCTCGACGGGAGAATCAAGGCTATTCAGGAAGAATTGCAGCAATTCTCCAATCCTAACGAAGTCATTCCTCCGGAATCCAATGAACAACAACGATTACTTAGGACCAGCTTGCGAATTTTCGGCACCGTAGTAGAATCATTACCAACTATTAATCTACCCTCCCCCATTGATTCGGGGTCGCCTAAGTGCGAAAAGACAGTGCAAGCTTTGTTATGCCGAAACCTAAATGTAAAGTCAGCAACACTTCTAAATGCCACTTCTTCCCGTCGCATCCGTCTTCAGGACGATATAGTCACAGGTTTTCACAACTCAGTGAGTGAAAGATTTGTCCCCGGGTGTACGGCTTCTATCGTAGAACTAATTCGAGAGGGCTTAGTAGTCTAAGGTGGGTAATAATCTCTTTCTTATTTCGCAAGCACCTTGAGACCCAGTATATTAATTGGGTTGAACGTTATTCTTACCTTCCACACGCATGAGCCAGTATATTAATTGGGTTTGTTGGGTTGATTCCAATGAAAGAGATGCTCTAGAGAGTAAATATTACTTGGAGACAACTATTTTATATAGAGAGATAACATAGTAGTTTTCTCTCCCGAACAATTTCAGTACTATTATTTATACAAGATCGTGAGACGAATTTACTCGAATGCCATTGTTTATACTGGGTGAAACAGTTCTCTTATGTTTCACTCGCAATTAATATACTTGTTCAACAATCCCTGTATTTCGCTACGCACCGCATAAGCAGCTTAGCTTCCTTGCTCTGATGTCTCACTCGTCTCCTGCACAATTGCTCCTGGCGAGTACGCCTTTACGAGAAAGAAAGGTTTGAATCTACTCCATATTATTAGGACAGAGAACTAGCAGACAGTTCTAACCAACCCTATGGCTATTTCCGTTAACCCAGGCCAAACTCGGGCAATAGCCAATAGCTTATTTGTTTGTTTAGACTATTTCATGAACATTTAGAAAAGCAAGTCACTAGACTGGAAACCGTAACCATAGACTAATACCCAACACACGGCATTTGCTCGCCAGGTTGATTTGATTGGATTTCTCGCAAAGAGAACCAAGATAGATAGGTTTCGTGAGTCAATCTCCAGGGTACTTCGCTTCCGAGCAAAAGGTAATCCTAAGTCGTGGATGCTCTTCTTTAATCACCTATCCCGCCATGTGGAGTCAAGGAGAACTCCTAGCTAAATGGGATATGAGATTCCCGTATAACTAGACTTCAACATTTTGAATAAACTGATAAACACTTTGACTGAGACAATTGATGCTGTCTAGCCAGAATTACCCGTACTCAGCTTAATATGCCACATCTTCTGTCAAGGCACGACGGTCTATGAGCACGACCAGCGGGAGTGGACGTTGCTAAGCATGCCGCCTAGACGTCAATGGATATAAGTGCTCAGGGTTACCTTTTTCTTTTGCCACAATGCGCGCGTAGTCTGCTCATCTCCGGGAAATGAGAACACTTTTCACTACGGCTTATGCTTATTCGTTTGTTCAGGCTCGTTATTCGTTCTGGCGTCCCCCCCTCCCGCGTACCTCCTAGTAATAACTAAGGTGTTCCCTTTCCCGATGTTTCTCTGCCCGGGGCGGTCAAGTGTAAGAGAGAGAGGGGAAAGAGATACAACCACGCCTAGGTTATAATCAGCTTTGACAGTTCCGGAGCGTAACTATGCTTGTCGTCCATTCGTTTGTTTCATAAGGGCAAACTACCTCCCCTAAGAAACCCTGGTCGAGTGGGTTATTTAATAATAGGGGTACCAAAATAGAAAAACATGATTTTCCCACCCTTAATTAAAGTAAAGTACTCGATATTTGGAACGAATTTACATCAATTTTAGTATTCTCTTATATTACGTCATACCGAAAAATGCCCTACCCATGAATAAGGCGGCTCATGCCTAAAATCTCGGAAAACAGCAAAGAATTTGATCTTGAGGATATGATTTTCACATTCAAGTAGTTGGAGGAAGCGTAGCTCCGGGAGAAGGTGCGTATTATTCCATCGGTGCAAAGTCTCCTAGCAAGAGATGAATAATGACTGTAATGGAAGGAGTATTCCCCACTCCCGGTAGTCGTTCTACTCGCTCTGCTCGCTCCTCGTTGCTGCCATCGGTCCATCCTCCCTGTCGTACTCCTCAGGTCCTTGCCCTAGAATTTACGGCCCCTCAGACCCCTAATTTACGCATGAGAACGTCAGCTTAGCCTCCTTAGCTGTGCTTTGCTTGCTGTGCTGTTTTGTTGTGTTGTCCCCGAGAAAACAAAGAAAAGCTATTCTAGTGCGCTTTTCGTTCAAACTTCTGAACGCCTATTGAAGGAAAAGCCCCGGGAGTTCGGGTTAGCCCACTTGCCCCAGCACACTAACATCCTCTACAGCTCTCACCACCGAAGGAAGGCGTATCTTTCTAGGGCCATAGATAGATTGGATTGGGTCATTCGTAACCAGAGCAATAACCGATGCTACTACAGCCATATCCGATGTAGCGCATTCTCCCTCTTTCGCATATCTTCGGTCAGATAGCAAGTAAGTTGTTATAGCATTTCCAGTTGTGATAGTTGTTGTCACTTTCCTCTGTGATTCAAGCCAAAGAATATAGGCTAGAGTTGCTTTCCCGAGTGAAAAGGGTATAGTGGAATCCGAACACCCAGTATAAACATTGGTCTGTATGCTCGTGCTTTCCGGGAAGGCAGGTCCGGTCAGTCCTTCTCCAATTAGCATCTCGCCTGATCGTCTGCTGAGTGAATAGCTGCAAGTGCTAGTTCAAGTCAGTAATCATTTGATGCGCGGCTGTGACGAGTCTGAAAAGAAGGTTGAAGTACCCAGGAAACTTGGGGATATCAGAGCTTTAGTTTCACTGATTCAAATCAGTGAACTGTACTCGTCCAAGCCAGCGGGTAAGGTGAATGAACAAGGCAAGGTGCTTGCGAGGTGGTGTATACCGATTCGGATAGGTGAGTCAAGGCGTTCAAAACTCTTTTTGAGACAGATAGAGATGGGGAAGGTGTTCAGTCAGTAAGGAATTTTTCACTAGAGCTCGCCCGCCTCGCAAGCACCTTTTTTAGTCAACACCATCAGGGCAAAGCCCAAAATATGATGAATAGAAGGAGATCAGAAAGATATGCGGACGACTTGACCATAAGGTCGGATGTTTCCGTGAGCAGTAAGCAGCGGATCTCCCCTGGGGGAAAGCTGGTGGCCCGCGTGTGAATTCCGGGGCGGCCTGATTCCTGATTCGTTCGGTAGATCCAGTCGAGGTGGTTTTCGTTTACCAGCGCGTAGGTGGTCTAAGTTCCTATGACCGAGTCTTTCTGGCCCCTGTGAACATTTTCTTTTTGTATTAAAGAGGGCCTCTCTAACCGGTGAAAAGTGGTAGGTGTCCACTAACGGCTATTCCCGGCTCGGCTCCGATAACGCAATTCCGGGAGGAGTCGGTAGTTGGGCACTGGATCCCTTCGGACCTGGAGAACGTGTGACGCTGGGTCGGGGTTTGGTGAACCAACAGGTCGCTCCTATAGTTGAAGTATCGGGCCCCTTTTTCGTTGCCTAGGTTACACCTTCGGAATACCCCAGATGGGGATTTCGCTCTACTCCCCCCAATCTTCACTTTACGCCACGCCGACTCTCCGTCGTGGAATTAGACCAAGGGCCATAGGACCCCCCTTTCGCACGTAGGAGATCGAGACACAGCCTCAGGGCAGGGCTATGTGGAAGTAGATCGATTGCCCTAGATAGACAACTAAATAGAGGAACAAACCAGTCTAAAAAGAAGTAAAAAAGAAATGGATCGGTATCGGTAGTAGTCCGGTCGCACCCGAACAATAATATTCCAGAGGAAAATGCACCTAAGATCAAATATTTCGAGCCGGCTTCCGTGGAAAATTCAGACTTTCTTTTGGATGCTGCGATCACATAAAAACATAAACTTTGAGGCTCAATAGCTAAATACATGGCAATTGAATCATGAGCCGAGATCATTAAGAGCATACTGCGAGTAGGAAGTGGAATTAATACAATGGATTCAAAAGCATCAAACCTCTCTTGTTCGGAAAAATCAAAACACATCGAAATGGTACCTGCCGTACTTAATAATGGAAGGATTTGGCAGAAATATGTAAAATTGTCCCTCCTCAAAAAATGATTCCAGAATAAATGGGCAATAGTTAGGAGAGGTGCGCCAGCGGCGAGCAGAAGCAAGGTTATTAGATACCGAAGGTGGCCAGAACCACACATGCAAGTTTCCCTGCATGTGGCTCGTCCGTGATAACTTCTTCGGATTTGCGTGAACTAGCAGACCGATCACTAAGTGGGCCATGATCGAACCGGAACTGGTGAGGAATGGGCGCCACTATCCCAGCCCGGATTCAGCCAGGTTCTATGTTTCATGTCCCCTTCCAAACAGCCTGCGGCCTTGTCTTGTGGCATCTTTGGCTTTACTTGATCAAGCCCGAAAATTATCTTCCCGGGTCATAGTGAGGCGGAGGTGCGTCCACAGAAGAGGAAATCGCAATTCATCTTGCTCAGCAGGCGCCCGAAGGCCCATATATTCATTGGCGACCCCGATCAATTGGGGGGGCCAGTATATTAATTGGGGCGAGGCGACCGATAGGGAGGCGCCAGTATATTAATTGGGAGCAGGAGGACCCAGTATCTTAATTAGAGGTCCAGTACACCCAGTATATTAATTCCGGACGCCAGTATATTAATTGTGAGGCCAAGTATATTAATCCGGGCGGAAGCCAGGCGAGCGTAGTGAGCGGGACCGATCCAAACTATTCTTAGACCGGCGATGCCCGCTGGTCGCCTTGCGGGAACTTAGACAACCGGGAGGAAGGAGCCGGCTCTTAGCCCGAAGGAAGGAGCGGTGGCCTAAGAGAGGAAGCCAAACCAACCAGGGCCTATTGAGCGCTTCTAAGCTAATATGTATGCAGAAAGCTTACGGAGGTAAGCTCTATTCGGTCCGGAGCATTGATTCCCCATAACGAATAGGCTAACTCTATCTCTCAATTGCCTATCCTGTGCTCGATAAGGTCCCCCACCTGGGCTGCACCTCGAGGTGCATTTAGTTGTCTAAATACTTGGGCCACTCCATGGCACCTTTCGCTCATCCATTCAGCCCGCCCGTCCAGACGCGGCGCCCTTTCTCATTATCATCTACCGCCCTTTCTTTCCTCCCCAATTAATATACTGGATCACGCATGAAGATCGTCGTATGTATGTTCGACTTCGGTTGCCGGTGCAATAGAATAGGTAGGAGTAAATTATGGCAGGATCAGTCACCTGGCGCCCTCCTCCAAGAAGAATTGTGCTATGCCCCCCCGAGATCCCTATAGAGCGAAAGACTGGTGATCCCTAGGTTGCAGCACGTCTGGTCTTCCTTCGGGCGCCTCGCGCCGCTACCGCCGTTTCTAGGACCGACCGACGAAGGGACCGTCCCGGTTGTCCCCGCTCACTTCGCTCGCCTCACCTGCACAGGCGACAACCAACAAGGCGACCAACGGGAGGTCGCACATTCATAATAGCGTTCGGACTCATGTGCCTTCCAGAACCAGGGGAGTTCCCTTGCTCCTGCTGCGTACGATTAGCCAGCCTTGCGGTGGCAAAAGGAGCTGACGTCCCCCCATGCTAAGGTTCTCTACGGTCCGGCCGCATTAGGTTAGGGAGCTGGGCGATACGATAATAGCTCCTCCGCATCCCCAAGCGCGCTGCCCTCCTAGGCGCGCAACACCAAGTAATCCAAGCCAACCCACATTACTGACTAACGGTGGATAATCATCTTTCTTAGAGGTACTAAATACAACTCCATGAATGAGCAAAATGAAGGTTGCTTTAATGATAAAGATCTCTGGGGAAACCGCTAAAAAAAGATTGAACATGTGGTGCGTAGCGAGAGATAACGAATTCTGCTGCTTTCATTTCCCCCATCTGGAGCCCCCTCTTTATCTCATTGGTTCTCAAGATCAAAGCTATTATTGGAATATCACCCCGAAAGAGAGACTATTAATGGGGCCTAGTATATTAATTGGGGCGAATAGTTTGGACTTGGTATACTAGGCTCCTCCCGGTTGTCTTTTAGTCGCCCCCGGATAGTTGACCTATAATTGATATCCGTTTGAGCGCCCTTCTTCAATCAATTACCTGCTTCTTTTCTTAAAGTAGCTCTTACTCTTCCCTGAGTTCCAGAGAAGTTACACTGAGCTTCCCGGCAGTTTATCGAAGTCCGTCTGTCAGTAATCCATTGCTGTTACAAACCGCAAGTAAAGAAAGTCTTCCCTTCCTGCTTCTTTCTTAGCTGCTCTTTCGCTGCGCACCTGAGTTCCCGCCCAATTAATATACTGGGGTTCTTTCTGTTCTTTCCTGTGTTTAGCTCTTGTAGAGCTCCCTCTCCTCTAAGAAGTCTCTCTCCTAAGCTACCTTCTGAGAAGCCTCTGAGAAGTCGATGGCCTTTCTGAGGACAAATATTCTGATGAGCATTCAATACTTGCTAAGGGGTAGTCGGAATTTTGATTCGATAGCTTGGCCCAAGCCTAGTGGAATAGGCATCGGCATCAGAATCGGAAGAGGAAGGGATTAGTTGAGCTCTTGTAGAGTGGTAAAGAAGAGTAGGTCTCCTTGGGGAGGCTTACTAGTACAACGTTCGAGTGTAACGTGTTAAGCAAAACAATAGTGTTCAAAAGGCGCAACGAAAAGTTGTCTACTTTCCCGTCTTTTTGGCTTGAATTTTCCCTAAAAACAAATGGCGAAATGACATACTTTGGAGATAGATCAATTTGAGCTCAATTTAGGGCCGATTTTGTTGACATTTTTCATCCAGCATAGGTCAAAAGTAAGCAAAAACAACCTTGGGAAACCCGGATCTAACATTTATATGGTCGCTTAGGTTCGAGATTGGGAATCAACATTCACATTGGATTTGGATCGCAGAGTTCATCGACTTGATCCGAGAATGTTGGTTGGGTAGTTTCCGGTGACCTAATATCTAGTTGAGATTACACTACGATGTGAATCCCACGGGCCCGGGCCTTGATTTTTTTATCATCTGATGCTTCGTCCTCTTGTCTTGGTTGGGACTTTACCCTGAGACGACCTTTTGCCATTGGGAAATCCCCAAAACCCGATGATTGAGCAGTGAACCGCTAACTTAATATACTCTGAATTCCCTAGTTGAAATGATAAAGATGGTTTCTGGTCTCCTCTCCAAGGTTTGAGATCGCTAAATAGCTAAGTGGGCTAGTCCATGAGAAGTAGGCGATGATCCCTCAAGGTGCGTAGCGAACCATAGATAGTTTCCTTTTTTCTCTTTCTTCTGATTTTGATGGAGGAGTTGTGAGTCCCTCGCTGATTGAAGATCCGTGATTCGACTGAAGCCTTTCACTTTGACTCCCATCCCAAGTAGTCTATTATATAGAAACTCGTAGCTCGAATTGTTATTCGCTTTGATCTTCTTAGGAGTTCAACCGTCCGGTTAGAGGTAGTGAGAAATGGAATGAGTGGTGTCGCTGAACCAACGTAACGACGTAGAAGAGCTTGAGTGCGATTGGCCTAAGATTCTTAACACATGAGGGCCCAGACAGATATTGAATTAACGGAAAGGCTCGTTGAGACCTCGACATTCAATCGATTTGCTTTGGCTGGTAGCTGTGCCAAGGAAGAAGCTGTTCTTGTTCTCGAATCAGCAGTTTTCGTAATTGAATCAGAACTAGTCCTACCTTTTTTGCTATGCCCCTCGGTAAGCATTCCTTTAGCAAGGCTACGCACCTTGAGAGAGAAATTTGCTCTACGAATAGTTTGGATAAGTCGTTACGCCCTCCCGTTGGTACTATTAATAGTAGGTCTCCTCATCTGAGCTACACTTTAGCACTACAAGAGCTCTGCTAACCTCTCCTTTAAGCCTACCCAAGCTCACCCAACGGTTTAAACTAATGGGTAGTGCTACCTTTAGGAGGTATGGCATCACAAGAGGAAGGACTCCTTCTCTCTTGAGACGGGAGTAGGAGTTGAACCTACAAGATGTGCTTATAAGCCCATAGAGCTACCAGTATGCTCATCCCCATGTAATTCCATTCGAATTTGCAGTGATAAAGGAGGTAGGGTTCCGAATTTTGGATCAATTGGAATGAGTGATTGCACAGTTTTGAATGAGAGGTCGATTGGAAAGACACTGATTGACAGTTCGGATAGAAGCTATGCCCCACAGTAGTAGTCCTATTGATTTGGACAACAGGTCACAGTCATAGTCAAAAAGATGGGGCTCGAAAGCACTAAACCATATCTAACTGATTTAGCAAGAAAGTAGTACGTCTCGTCAATATTATAGATAGTCATGACTGCTGGAGCAGCGTATTCGGGAACTATGTCCATTATATGTCAATGGTTCCGACCAGGTTTTTCTACTAGTCACGATCAAATGGAAGAGATCTGTCAGTAGCCCCCGATTATATGGGAATGCAGTTTCAAGCTATGGAATGACGTCCGTGGAACTTTTGTTTATGAGTTTTGATCCGCTACGCTCCGAAGGAGGTGGCTCCTTAGAGCTACGCTCCTCTTGTTCCAATTAATTATCCCTTACCGCTCTCTCTCCCTCATCCGTATAGGCATAACCCCTACTGAGCTACACATTCAAACCTGCATCATGGCTCCATTTGAAGGAGCGAAGTCATTCGGAAAGAGCTCTCTAAACCTCCACAAGCTTGAGAAGGGCAAGCTTAAGAGGGAGGGGCGGGAATGAAGAAGCGAGCCGGATTAGTCTTAGTAAAGTTAGTTAGGCGAATGATCCAGTATATTAGACCGGTTGGCGAGCGAGTGTGCTGGTTTGGGAGCTTGATAATTGGATAGTGATGAATCGGGACTTAGTTAGCTATTAATAGAATCCGGAACCGTCTTAAACATTCTTTTGAATTGGTGGCTTGCTTGGCCACTGGCTCTTTTGAAGGGGCTGCCTGGTCGCTACGCACCTCGATCTCCATTTGGTAGGAAATCCAGAGGCGGAAGAAGGGATTCTAAAGGAAAGAGGAATACGGTAAGGCCGGGAATTTCGCATTCATTAACGGTGGTCAATATGTGCGTAGCATCTGAGCTTCGCTCGAAGTATACTATACAGCTACGCTACCTCACCGATAGGGAGTTAGAATGTTAATGGACAAGAGTTCCACGACTATTGGTAGAGCCGAAGAAGAGGTAAGCCAAGCCAATAAGGAACATGTTGTTTCGCACCACCAGAAGAAACCAAGCCGTAGGTATACTTAGACAACCAACAAGGCCAGTATATTAATTGGGGCGAATAGTTTGGACCAGTTGGTTCAAGGGGCTCGGAATTTAAAATGAATGAATAGTGGATCTCATAATATTAATTCTAAGAATTTGGAAACATTTCCAACCTAAAGGATGACAAGATGAGATTGCTTCTGGAATAGTTCAACAATTAATTTCTTATTTGGAGGTCTCGATTGAGACCACTGCTGGCTTGCTAGACTCATAGCTGCCAGAGAATCTACAATTCCGTGGTTCGCCTTTGCAGCCAATGTTATATAGGAGTCATATGGAATAATAATACCTTCCCTCCACTAGCCTGATAACGTTCTCCTTGGTCTGCGTTCTAAGCCATAGAATCGTAATTCCTTACTGATCTCTCATTCAATTAATTACTGGACTTGGTATACTAGGCTCCTTTAGTTCTTTGCTTCTATATGATAGAGTTGGTTCAATAATGAAATGCTTCATTGATCTGCCTGATACCGGGTCCTAATTGATTGAGCTATCTGACAGAAGCTCGGGAAGGGAAAGACTACTAGAATACTTGACGACCGGGCTTTATCTTCATTCTACCAATTCTTCGTCTACCAGGCCTGATCTTCATTCGCCATAAGGACTGGGGCTCACGGCAATCCTAACTAGAAAATGAAGTGGAGATGCGGATAATGCGGGTCTTAATTTACTGTGTTCACCAGAGAAGACGAAATCATGAGAATAGAGGTGAGTGAAGTGAGCGGGAGGTGGGCGCCGCTCGCTCCGTCTTTCTGTGTGTGGAGGCCTATCCGAGACTAATGCGGGGTTGAATACAAAAGTGGGTGAGCTGAAGCAAGAATGAAAAGAATCGCATTCTGCCGAGGGGAACTATTAAAGTTCGATCATCTCCTAGATATACTGGCTTCAAGGCAAACTCGACAACTTCCGAACAGAGAGTTTCTGAACTGGAGTCCGAGATAGAACGACTCAGAAGCGAAGCAAATTAAGACTTGGGTCTAAAAAGATGCGCGAAGAGCTCGAAGGCCTCAAGAAAAGGAGATTCAGCCTAATATACTGGGTGGGAAGTATTCCTAATAAAAGCGGAGCACCCTCATCACTACTCATTCGAAGCTTGAGATATTGGGCCCTCCTTGCTGAACAGAAAGAGCTCAACATCTTTCAAGGACAACTCGCTCCTCTATGATTCTCTTTCACTCGGGCTCACTCCGCCTAAACACCAGTTGTGGACAAGACCAGTTACACCTATTGAACAATAACTGAAGCAAGACTGATTGTCCAGCCAGTCATTTGCTACTAAACCAATAGTGAA
The DNA here is from genome assembly GCA_030737815.1 of Allium fistulosum. NCBI lineage: Eukaryota > Viridiplantae > Streptophyta > Magnoliopsida > Asparagales > Amaryllidaceae > Allium > Allium fistulosum. The sequence continues at coordinate 1,180,441,879 of CM060904.1, read as the reverse complement.
AACACCCGACCAAACACGGGAGCAGCATTAATTGCAAGCAAGAAAACCTATAGTTCAATAACTGGACAAGAAAAAGTGTTAGCTCAGTCATAACTCAGAACTCAAATCTTCTAATTCAGAAAGAACTTATTCGCCCAGTATAAACATTCTCTCCCGCTTCGATAAGGAAACCAGTAGAGTAGCTTCGGGCGAGTCAACAGAAGCAAGATTCTTTCTATTCCTTTCATAGAGCCTGCAGTTCGCTCATCAACAAAACAAGTGTAGCTGGAACTAAATACCGGGAATATCTAGACCATCAGTAATATAATAGTAGGTTTCATTTTAATATGAGACTGCACGGGGACTGGATTTGAACCAGTTACCTCTCAGTTAGCTACCAAAATGCTACCCCACTCACTATTGATACGAATCCCGAGCCCTGGGATATTAGTACGTGAGACAATTATCATATACATGCACGGTAGGAGAGGCATATTGTCGTAGCCATGATCGTGTTTTGAAGTAGACGAAGAGGCTATCGAAGTGAGGTCGGACCAATCCAAACTATTCTTTCGGGGAAGCTTCAGGAGTCCGGCGAGGTAAGCCCACAAGTAAGCAAGTAAGTAATTCCAGCTAGAAATAAGCAAGTCGCTACGCACCCCCCGTTTGTCGCACCTAGGAAAGAAATGACAAATCCAAACTATTCTTTATGAATGATTTCAAGTTCGGGGCGATTTCATTGATATAGTAAAGTAAGGATTTGCTATTGATACTACTGGAAGTAGCTGTATTGGTGAAGACCTGATGCCCAATGATTCATAATAAGCCAGAGGTTCGCTATGCACTCTCCCGTTGGTAGCCCTTTGCTCTAAAGGGTCTCTGATCTCTTCCGTTAGTGCTAGCAGGTAGGTTGTTGGAAAGAATGCACTCTAGGCTTGCTTGTTCTTGACTCGAAGACGCACAGATCAGGGTTCTCCACGGGTTGCCTTATTGAGCCGGTGGATTCTTTTAATAAACTAGACTCTATGGATGCTCTTGTCCGCTTGGATATACTGGCTGCCACCTGCTTTTTCATTTCGGTAGCGAGAAGGGGGAGTCTTATTTCCGTAGCGAAGTATTAAAAGCTATACCCCAGGTCCTATTTATTCACCAGAGGGGATTCTGCTTTTATTGAATCTCAAAGTGTATAAAGATTTGCCCAGTATACTTCCCCAGTATATTAATTGGGTCCGGAAGCAGCAGAGTAAAGGCGTAACTATCCCAATTCATAGTCCTTCTCATGATCATCCGGGATAGAAGGTTCAGTTCCTGGGCGGGAGGGAGGTATGAATAATTCTTAGCCCGAAGGCGGGTATACAACTATAGGCACTATAGGTTCCCTGGTACATACATTGGGCTGATTAAGAGGGGTAGTAATTTAAGAAACTGCGTATATCCGCCCTCTTCAAACATTATTCTTTCCATACTACTTATTTATTTTATGTCGAATCACACGCATATATACTAACAATAGCAAATCAGCCCCTGCATACCTAGGCCTTTGTTTTGCACTATGCTGGATGCAACAACAACTTGGACTCGACAGCTTGATCGTCGACTCGTTGGTCCCTAGGGAAATCTAAAGCATGGTTTTGGCCCATGAAATCACTAGTTCTTTCCTTTGACTTCGATGTGTTACGCATAACGGGGATCGGCAAATAGAATGGATCGGTCTCCACCCCCTCTGCGAGATTCCCTTAGGTATACGGGGGCATCAAGAAGTGGATAGAGGATGGATTGTCTTGGATACCTGTCAGGCGGAATAGACGGAAGTAAGAAGGGCCGAAGCTTTCTTAAGACTTTACCATAGTGAAAATTCCCCCGGATGATCTATCTCCAAATAGAGGCGATGGGATTATATGTAGCTAGATGACAGTGTTTTCGATGCAGAAAAGCCTCCGAGCCACAGGCTTAGTCGGCCACCGGGTGGGAACTAGGTCTTCTTTTAGACTAGAGCACTACTGAAAACACATTCACCTCGCCGGGGGAATTTTAGTAATATATGGAATGTCAAAGGTGACCCGGAAATGTTCATTGGATGGATGCGTGGCTTATACTCTCCCGACCCTATATACTGGGGTATTTACGCACCTAGGGACCTTTGGTTTCAAGAATCTACCCCCGCTCAATGGGAGTAATAACTCAGCCCCTATCAACCAAGGCGAGCAAAGCAAGGCCAAGGTATGCAGGGGGAGTCAACGCTATGATCAAAGAAGGCCAGTGCATTGATTGGGCGAACTCCGGCCGACCCATTCCGGAATAAGAGGCAAGGGGGCGATCTAAGTGAGGGGAACGAAGTGACGAAGAATACAGGTTAGACTGGCAACATGAAAGCACCGTAAGGTTCAATCACTCCCAAGTAGGCTACGCACCCCAGTATCTTAATTATGGACGTTCGCTACTATTAGATTAGCTAGTAAGAGAAGGTGCGTAGCGGAAGCCTTAGGGCTGTAGAACCCCATCCCGGAATAAGAGGGTCAAGGGGTGAGCAAGCTAAGCAAGGTGCCTAGATACCAGGGGGTTGGCGTATCAATTGGGGAGTCAGCTCTATAATACCTAGGATAGGGAGCCCCAAGGTTATTCATTGGCAAGCAAAGCAAGGCCTAGGTATGCAGGGGCGGAGTGATTGCCAGCTAAGGAGTTTCAAAGGGTTTCTTCTCCGGAGTGGGTAGGTTTCACAGGGGGTATCAGTATCGAATATACACGAATGAGCCCTGTCCTAGTCAACGCAAACTCAAGGTTGAGCTTTCTTAGCCAGGCCTAGATAACGATAACTAGAACCCTGTCCAAGCCTCCAGTTAAGTTCTCTAAGCCAAAGGTCTTCTCCAGCTAAGTGAGAGGGGAGATACGCTTCTCAGGCGAAGTCCAAGGCATTTGTTTATGGTCTCGCTACCTACCTTCTTTAAAAGCTACCATAGGGATTCCACCTAAGTCAGAGGGAGCAGCAAGGGGTTGCTATCAAGGTTCTACTTTCTCTGTTCTAAGGCTAGCATAGGTAGGAGCTTATATGGCATCAGCAGTAGGCGGTTCCAACTTCACTTGCCTCTAAGGGCCTACGCACTTTTCCGTAGGGGATTCGATCTTTCTTCAAGGAATCTTGATTCAATCCGCAGGAGAAGCAGTATGGTAGCTCACTAGGCTCATTACCTTGATGTAACAGGTGCAAATCCTGTCCCTGTATCAGCTAATATCCAGTCTTCTCTCTTATTTCTTTATCTATCCAACGCGCCTGAATACCCCAAGGGTCGGGAGACTTCTTTTGTTAGTAGTGAGTGCGAAGCTGAGGATTACTTTATTTGTTACCTTGGACGCAAGCCAAGCAAAGTGTGTCCTTAAAAAGATTATGGTCGTCCTTTTAAAACGAATTGTATCGGGCAGTGCGTATTCCTACTATGTCTGCGTCAATCCCCCTTCGCCAGTATGACTATTTCGAGAGTAAATTCAAACCCTAAAAGTGAATGTGATAACGTCTCACTAGCGTGCCACCTCGAGCGACAAGCCTGAGTATTGACTGTGCGATGGTGAACTAATCAGGTTGACAATGATTTCAACAGGGGCACTAATCGATCAATACATATCTGACATAGTGAAAAAACCACAGAGATTTTGTTTTCATAGTCCGAGACTCGACTCATAAGTTGTTTTTTTCATAGAGCCCCGAGTATACGAAGTAGGGGTGATTTTCTATATATAACAATGGAACCCGGGCATGCTCCCTGGGAACCACGATGTCTTTCTAACACTCACTTTTGCGTAAGTCTATTGGTTCAGTAATCGTAGTGCCCACATGCTCTCTATTCCATAGACTGTGATTGATCCAACTGGGCAAGACTCCTCTTTGCCTATCTATCTAATGCACTGATCGTTCAGGCAATTAGCTAGGGCCGACCCTAGAAAGGAAGTGTGGTACCATAGACTAGCCGAGAGGCCTCAGATAAGGAGGTTGCTAAGCAGGTAGTAAACTGGGTAACCCGGGTGCCGAGGGCGAGAGAGAATAGAGAATTCCAATTGCTTAGAAGCAGTTGAAAACGAATTGTGATTTCAGATTGAAAACGAATTATTAGAGTCTATTGAATCACTCGAAAGTGCGATCACCCGTGGCCCTATGGGGCAGGTTAAGTAAAGTAGTTGCCCGCACTCTTGAATCAGCACCCCTCAATCTCACGCACATTTTCTCGTATTCGGTGGTTAAAAAGCCCTTGGTCCTAAGGGGTAGGTATAGTTGTGAAAAATTCGGCACAGTGTGAAGGACGAGAGAACAATTGAGTGGAAGGAATTTCTAAAAATTAGAAGCCATGGATAGGAACAAAATGAAGAACTATGAAATCAAGCGCGAATTGATTCTAGTGGGTGAAGAAGGTTAAAGTAAGCCTTGGGTTACTACGGCATGTTCAGTAGCTATTCGCTTACGAAGTGGCTCTCTTTTAAAGTACCACTTCTCGCAGATCTTAGGATACTGCCTTCCCTATCCTTGCTAGGCTCCGTCTTTTTCTTTTCTTTTTCACATGAAATTGAAAATTGACCTATGAATTGTTATTTGATACATTGAGGTCGTTGGTGAATTAGGTGTTGATGGGGGTACGGAAAGAGAGGGATTCGAACCCACAAAAGCCTACATAGCAGTTCCAGTGCTGCGCCTTTTTCCAAATGTCCCGTAAGTGAATCATCTCATCGATTGGACCCATGGACCAACATAGATTGGGCTGGGAGTAAGAGGTCGCTGTCCGAAGGAGTGATCCTGGTTGGTCACGCAGGGGATAACCATTGAGCCAAGCAGATTGCCATAGGTTGGTGTCCTTGCCGTCACCAATGAGACGTACTATGGAGCTTTTGAGAATTGGCTTTTTGGCATAAATGGACTTCCAGGAAGAGTAGGCCGAGTATTTAGGCTCCAGTCTCGGGAAATTTTCTTTCATTATTTGGGAAATGAAGTCGCGGTACATGTGAGAAGTCTCCAGAGCCATTTCGCTTGGAAGGCCGAGTTTTTGAGTGCAAGAGAACGAATGGCAAGGGCAGACGCGCATGGATTTATTGACTTTCACCTTGGGACCAAATCACGTTGCAGGACTGAAATCTGATTGATTGTGTAGATAGGAAGCTTGAAGTTGCTCAACATGTGATTGGGTATCCCTGCGGTTACTGATTTTGTCGGGCACCGGCTATACTATACTTCGTTGACTTTTCCAACCTTGCAGTCTAGCACCCGGTTGACTATATCTCTCATTTGTGCTTTTGTGGGCCTTCCAGTGAGAGGGAGAATGCCCAGGTAGTCTTAATAGAGCCAGAATTGTCAATTCCCGGATGAAGGCATATTTCGCTACGCTGCTGTCTACTGATTGATTTTTTGACTGAATGACAGAGGGTTGACTCATTGCCCGGATTCCTCATCAACTACATGGCTCGAATTGAGTTGGAAAAGGTAGGTTCGAAATCGAATTCCAAAGCAAGGGGCTAATAGCTGTTGCTTCAAGTAGAACAGAAGGAAAGGAGTGGAGCTTAAAGAAGGTTGGCGTTTCTCCACGTGCTAGGGCCGTTCACCATGACATCTACATACATTAACCCAGGAAGCCTTCTTCTCGTGTCGGATGGCATTGAGAAGCTGCAGGGGATTCTATTGAAAGAAACGACTCTCGCTCTCACTTACCAGGATACTTAAACAAATCAGAGATGGTAAATGACATGCTATGATACCCCGGGGGTTAGTTCAGGGCATTCGTTTGCTAGTTCAGTAGACAGAAACTGGCTTAATTCACCAGTAGTATATTAGGCAATCCGCTTTGACTTATCGGTGAAGGACTTGGAATCCGCTACGCACTCGCGCAATTCGTTTTTTCACTTGTTTCTCTTATGTCAAGTAAATGTAAATTTCCCCGGCCCTAGCATTCCATAGACTGATTGATCTGGGCTGGGCCAGAATAACTTACTCTCTCCAGACTGGGGCGATTGGCCCCTTATATTAGGGGATTGATTTCACGAAGTCCGGTGCGAAGAAAGTAGTAAGGCATTTGCGACATGAGATGATAAAGAGAGGTATTCGTCTACCAGTAAATTAATAGGCTCCAAGTTCAATCAAATCACTTGCTGGTTCAAAAGAGAGATCATTCTTGTTGACAGTAATACGTCCACCAAAACAAGTAGTCCCAATAGTTGTGAACTAGTAGGGTTCCATGCCCCAAGTCCTAAGGGGTGAGGGAGTGTACTTGATTAGATGCTAATGTGTCCATGTAGGAGATGGATGAGCATGATTTCATTCACACATGGGATTCGACTTTCACTTGTTTGAGTTGATGAGTTCGCAATCAAATAGAGAAGCTTTTTATCTATTTCTCCTGAGGAACTTATTTCTCCGAAAGAAGAGCTCAAAGTGATTTTACCCCTTTTTCCGAAGAGGTCATTTGTCTTACACCATTGTCCGACTTCGAAGAAAGTGTTTTTCATATACGAGAGACCTGTCTGAAAACTTTTGGTTGAGATATCTTCCAAGCTCTTAGGGTCCTTACTAGGAATTGGGTTCTCCCGCTGTGAAAGAAGTAGGCTGCGCAGCTTGAGAATTCTGCTGATTCCAAGTATGCCATCCCCATCATTACATATAGCAACATAAAAAGAAGAAAGTAGAAGACATAACCAAAAGAATTGTGAAAAATACGTGAATTTCTCTAGTTGCGGCATGATTGGAACCTTATAGATTGAAAAAGACTTGATTTCGGGCAAATGTTTATACTGGGACCCCACCGCCGTACCTCCTAAAGTTTCATCGTGCGTCTCGACCACCTCCCGTTCCATCTTGGATTTTGGCTGCGTAGTCTTTGATCTCGTTGAACACAACATTAGTAGCCGGGGAAGGTGCGTCTTTAGCTTCTTTTTCCCTTTCTAGTTGTTTGACCAACTGAAACTCATCAATCTTGTTCTCTATGCGGAGGTCTTCCTTGACCATTTGACGAACTTCTGCGATTTTTTGACCCTCCCCCAGATCCCCCTTTCTCTCATGAACTTTTTGTAAAATAAGCTCGTCGGTACGTTGCTGCAAGGCCGAGGGCCCCGCTGTTTCCGTCCCGGTTAGTTGACTAAGAACTTCCTGCCCCGGTTCGGAATCCCCACAGTAAGCTACAGGCAGTGACACCAGGAGGAGAGTAAAAAAGACGGCAAAAAGAATAGATATAGCAGCAGAACCTGATTGTGGAGTTCCTGAAGCAAGACTTCCATCTTTATGATCGACTTGCGAAGCAGTAGATGACTTCGATCCATCGGTGGATATAGAACCACCTTCAGAAGCTTTAATATCTACACGAGTGTATTTATCGAGCTCTTCCACAGGACCAGATTTACCTGATGAATCAACAGGATTAGAGGAACCAGAAGAAGTGCAATAGAATGACTGCAAACAAAGAACATGAAAAGACTCACACCTGATAGATAGGCACTGACGAACATGCAAACAATCTAAGACAGAAGCAGGACAGCGAACAGGCACAGGAACATTTAGGCACATTTTGAATTTGAACATAGTTTATTTTGCTTTTGCTATTGGTTCTCTTTGTCTTCGAGTTTGCAAGCACCTCAATCCACTTACACGGGGACAGGATTTGAACCTGTGACCTCAAGGTTATGAGCCTTGCGAGCTACCAAACTGCTCTACCCCGCAACCTGAATAAGACGTTGTACTAACTTTGACTTTCTCACATACCCAAATAATCGAATCTAAGTTATTTGTTGTGAAAATTGAACTAACACTTTCACTTGCTAGTGTTACGCATAAGCGATCTCCATTAATATACCTAATATACTTGGACCTCCCTAAGTTAAGTATACTGGATCGGTCCCCAATTAATATACTGGATCGGTCGCCTTGCTTGGAAGTTCTTGTTCAAATAGTAGTCTATTGGTTTGGGGTCGCCTCTCGTCATTATGTTCGGGCTGCCCAGGCTTAGTTAAGTTATTCTTAGACTATGACTATAGGATAGAATCCGTGCCCTCTTGGCCGAGTTTCTTCATAGACTTATGTACCAGATCATCTTTCCTTCGCTCGCCCCCTTTCTAGATGTGGGAATTGTTAGTCAAATGAAGAAAAGCCTATTGAAAAAACTAATTTCGTTCCAGGATCCGCAGCAGTTGTTGCTTGCTTCCTGAGCCTATACCTGGTGAACTCCCTGGGGCCGAGAAGAAAGCTTAGAATTCGAGAAAAACATTTCCCCCTGGTGTTACTGGGGCACTCATAACTAAAGTACTGGCTCGCGAACTGCCAGAATTAGGTTTTCCCTAGTGGATTCACCAGTCTTGCGGACTCCCTTCAGCCGATCGAAATCACTATTTTTCTTTTTTTGAGCTATACGAAAGAACTAGATCACGATCCCGCGGGACTAATCTCTTGAAAACGGAAAGAAAGAGAAAGCCAATCGTACGTCCTGGTTTCCGTTCTTCCCACAGGTTATTCTATACAATTTATGAAAGAGAGGAGAAGCCCCACTCGGGGAGATGAGTAAAAGCTTTCTCTTATATACGATACCTACCAAAGAGAAGAGATCACATTCTGACAGGGAGCACACGAAGCAAAGGAAAGACTGGCCTGCGTAGTATTAGATAGAGGTATTACCAGGCACACCTCTCCTAGTGTTCGTTCGCTACGCACCTTCAACCAATGAGCAGCTAGCTAACTCGAACTAACCATCATTTTTATCCTCAAAAGCATGGTTCTCCGCAGAGAAGGATCAAAAGCAATGAAACCTACGATGTATCCTCAATCTTCCGAGGGCCTTCAAATTCATATTATTCTCCCAGTCCCAAGTGCCAAGAACCGGCGAATGAAGGCTCCGTGGTGGCATCGGAGCAGCCAATAAGCTAATCCGTTCCCAGTGACCCATCTAATTGATTCGATCCAGTGCAGAAAGAAGCGAGTGAGCGGCAAATGATCCAATATCGGACCTGGCGAATATCTGTCTCTCAATCCCGGGATTCCAATCCAAATTATGCATATACTGACCGCACTCGATTTCTTTAGTCGCTTGGAGAGAGTAGAGAGTCAAGGTTCGTTGGCAAGTACTTCCTTTCTATTAGTGCTACCGGAAAGGATGAAAAGAGATAAGATGCTGGTGGCCCCGGACTCATAATTGATAGTTTCTGATGAATGGAGATGGCTATGGGGCCTACCTATGACTGATTTCCCTTACAGGTCCGAAAGGCATCAGATGCCTGGGCACATATCCGCCTCTGGTGATGGGACAGATGGATCGAATGCAGCATAGGGGTCAATGGCTGGAGGTGGGGATTAATATGGAGATGGCTTCGAGCCTTCACTGAACGATGGGAATCCCAATTGAGACTAGGAGAGGTGGCCTCATATCCCGTCCCTGGTTCCGGCTCTCCGGAAGCAGAGTATACGGGGACGGCAGATGGATTTGAAGTTGAGGTAAACCTTTAGGTTTCAGCAAAAGAGATTCATTTTGAGATGCGGATAGAATAAATGGTAGGGTTCCAAACCTCGCCGAGCACCGAAAGAGAAGGCCTTGTTCTGCAGGGTACGGCCCTGGGCAGTGGAGAAATAAAGCCTACCTGCTTGGTTCGGGCTGGATCACAGGAATAAAATCCTGGTGGTTCTTATGCAACTTTTGATGGTCTCGGTTCGGACGAGATACATGGAAAACCATTAGATCGATAGCCGGGGTAATTTCCACTCCGAGGCTGATTGATCTGGATCCCTGGGAACAGGTCTTAGAGAAGTAGTTGGTTCGGCTCCACTGGGAGATGGGAAACTATATGCGGAGCTAGAGGCAGAGGGACTTGTACTTGGCTTACCGTCAGAGGGATGGTAAGTAGATTGCTCGATAGCTTACCCGGGGAGGAGAAGATTTTTAATTTGATCATTGGATCCGGTCGGCCACCATAGCACTAAGACGGAAAGCCTGGTAGGCAGTCACCAAACATGGGAAAGAGTACCTATTACTCGAAGGCCCTAGGATTTAAGAAAAGGATGCCTTTTGACCCGCTAAGGCTCTTGCTCAAAAAAAGGAATCATGGAATTACAGAGTGCCTTCAATCCATCATATAGAATGATGCTCCTAGGCCGGAATTGATACAAGGAAGCGCTGTATGAGCTGTTTTATCAGGTGTTTAAGCGCTATTATCAAGGCATGGCTTCTTTCGCACCCGCACCGCTTTCACAGCCCAAGAGAGAGCTCAGCGAGGCGTATCATCTAAAGTAGGACTTTCATGCTAATTTGAATATTCCGTTGACAAGGCCTCTGTCTAAGCAGGAAAATCAGGAGGAGAGGCTTAAAACTATTCCATCTAAGCCATCTTTCTTTAGAAAAGAATCGACATCTTTCATTTTCCATCCACGAATGTTAATGCTTCGATATCAATTAATTTTGGGACATTGTCCAGTTCTTATAACACATCTATGATACCAACAAGAACTACTGAATCTGGGACATAAGCTGGAATTGGATCGATGAATACCCTTCTTTTGCCGATGCGACCTCGCCGAAGAGGGAGAATGAATTAGCAACCGATCCAAACCTTCTTTCCTCCCTTGCTGCCCTTGAGAAAGGGGATTCCCCAGACTCGACTGGGATCCCGATCTCTTCTTTCTGCGAATGTGCCTGCGTCTATTTATGTTCTTTTGGATAGAATAGAAATGTAGCTTCGTTCGGAACAATCGGCTTCGGGGATAAACGGAATCTCTTGGTTAGGCGTCTGCCGATGCAGATGGAAATTCGTTAGAGGGACCGGTGCGGTGCATTCGACACAGTATAGAAATTATGGTTTTAGACCAAGGTATGAGTTTGTATACTCGTCATTACGAAGCCAGAAAGAATAGGTGCGTAGCGGCCGTATTTCCCGCGCGAAGAGGGTTTTGGAGAAAGATAGGTAAGCGGTAAGCCGCAAAGGAATTCTTTTTTCTATTGATTCTGGAGACTTGCGAAAATGTTTAATATAAGGAGAGCCGGCTTCAAGCAAGGCTATAGTGCGTTCCCAAGCGCGAAAGGATAGAGAGTTTGTCCAGAGAGGGTCAAAAGGGGCAGAGCAAACAAAAACCGCCTTGAAGCGAACTTCCACCTCTAACCATTTGGCGCTAACTGAGCCGTAGCTGATGAGCTTACTGAGTCAAAGCTCTCACGAGATCTCGTTGGCATTCCCTGTCAAGTAAATGAAAGGCAAGTCACGGGATCGGGGGATTAGACCGAAGGAAGAGAAGGCTTAAACGAGTCAAGAAGCAAGAAGGAAGTCCGTTTCAGGGGAAATTCTCTTAGCACAGGATGGCACCAGGATGGAATAATTATCAGCCTTATTTGAAGCTTTAGCGCGACTAGGACTAGAAAATCTGGTATACCCAAGAGAGTGCACCATTTCAGGGAGCACACCCGGGCAGGGATGAAAGGTAGGCCAAAGGCTGAGGTTCCGAGTGTCAATGCAGCTACACCTTGCAGCGTTAGCGGAATATCACCTGGATTCGGGAGCAAACCTAAATCTTACTGTTCCCCGTTGCTCCGCCCGCTGCGCACCTTCCTTAAGCATAGTGAACTAGCAGCAACCCAGCTCCGGCCCTTGGTCTTTGGAATCAATCAGTGCCTAATATGATAGAATGGATCGGTCTCCCTATTAACAGCTACGCTACTGGGATCGAAACAACCTAGGAAAAGTTGTCGCCTTCGTTAGTGTTAAGCATAAGGTCTCCTAAGATAAGAATAGAATGGATCGGTCTCCTCTTTCCAGCTTTAGTAATTGGCTGTAGTTACACCTGATTTCGAGTGAGTTATGGGTTGATTCCATCTCAGTCATATCTTATCCTGACTTAGTGTTTTGGTTCTATCAATAACAGTAATATATTCACGTCTTAACACTCAGTATCAATATCTCTACCTTGCTCTGGTAGTTCGATACTCGGATGTGGAATATACTTGCATAAAACAACAATCAATCATTCTATCTGTGGGCTGAGCCAGTTCTCTCGCGAAGCAAGAGAGGTGCCTAGTATACCAAGTCCATTCTATTGCATCCAATCTATTCTCGTGAATAATCAATCTCACCTTCGTTGAACATGACTCTTCTCGCTACGCACCTACTATTATCTATTATTATTTCGTTCTTTGAGTTAGTTACAATCTTCTTCTTAAGTTTTGCTTGCTCAGTTTGTGTTAATCATTTGTTGGTTGAAGATGATGTTACGCGGCGTTCAGAACCAGCCAGTGAATGAGAACGAAGAAGTAAGGAAATGAGACGACTCTTCCTTGAACTATTTCATAAGCAGATCTTCCCCTCCACATCAATCACGAGTTTCTTTTTATTCCTATCGTATATTGTCGTAACACCCTTAATGCTAGGTTTTGAAAAAGACTTTTCATGTCATTCCCATTTAGGTCCGATTCGGATTCCTCCGTTGTTTCCTTTTCCTTCCGCACCTTTTCCTCGAAATGAGAAAGAAGATGGTACACTCGAATTGTATTATTTAAGTGCTTATTGTTTGCCAAAGATCCTACTTCTACAATTGGTAGGTCACCGGGTTATTCAAATAAGTTGTGTTTTCCGTGGTTTTCCCATGTTACAACTTCCGTACCAATTCGATCGATCCGGAATGGATCGGTTAAACATTCTATTAGGGAGCCTGGTCTTGACTCTTCTGTGTGGTATTCATTCTCGTTCGGCTCTTGGAATCACATCTAGCAGTGGTTGGAACAGCTCGAAAAATCCAACCACTTCACCTACTTCATTGCCCCCAACCCTTTCTCGTACCTCTATTGAAACAGAATGGTTTCATGTTCTTTCATCGATTGGTTATTCCTCTCCGTTCGTATCTCCAACTCCAATTTCGGTCTCAATTAGTTCACAAGATTGAATGTCCTTTCAAACCTAGCTAAAGCCTAGATTCTATATTTTTCCAAGAATGGGGCCCGGGTATGTAAGCCATGTATCTGGGAAGAACTTAAAAGAAGGGCTTTAGCTTCTTTTCCGAACAAATCGAAGAACCTAATGGCTTTATTATCTTAGGGCTTGAACTCCGGGTAATTGGATCGCCCCGGCGGGGTCGCTCTGACGCAGAGGGCCCTGAGAAGCGCAGCACTCTAGTAACTGATCCTTTTGTAGGTGATGGCGCAGTCTTAGTGAAAACTTGAATCTAGCTTGTGAAGGAGCATATTACCCCGACCTCCCAATGATAGTTCAGGCGTGGAGAAGTAACTAGGCCAATGCCAATGAAGGAATAACGCGACACCGTCCCCTTCGCAATGGATTCTACTTCACCGTTGTGCTGTCTGAAGAACAAGTTAGCTAAAGTGAGCCGTGCTGCGGGAGAAAGAGCCATAGAGCCTCCAATACCCGCCTCGTTTACTCCGTGCTCTTAGGTCTCCCCTAAGTCTCCTTAGGTTACCAGTTGTTCCCGCCAATCAAGATGTGTTCTATCCACTGTGTTCTCGCTTGGTCGTCTATTATTATTCAGAATAGAGGTGCGTAGCGGGATGAGCGTTGACCAGGCAGTTTAAACCGATTATTGTACAGTTGACCTCAGACCTATTCCCGATTGCAGAAGCAGAAGGGTGGACAGTTGGAGTTGCAGAACAGCAAATCGAATGAATGAAATTCAGGGAACGGAAGCGCTATTCGTGGAATGAGCAACAGACAGATAGAGTTTAGCTATACAGATCGATTCGGGAAGAGCTAAGACGGATAGTCATATCAAATTCAGAGAGATGTCGCACATTCTGATTAAGCACATAGAGATTGAGCATAGCGAGCTGAAGGCCTAATTGCTCCTATTCGATCGTTTAGAGAAATTCCTAAGAAATAAATGAGAGGGCATTAAATTCGACAGCTGGGGCTTCTTCCTATTACCAGTGTTATTACGATACCAGTTTTTCAGTAGCTGTTGATTAATTTGAACTCCTACCCTGGTTTCTTATGGAGGTCTCTTTTTCTTATTACGTTTGGGCCTATTACATCCCTTAGCTAGCCTTTGGTGACCTAGATAGCCTTTAGCGGAAGCCAGGTCTGAAGCTTCTTGGTTGCTGTTGGTGGTTTTGACTTGATTTTCTCTTTTGACTTTCTTATCTCTTTTGTTTAATAGGTTCTGTAGATAAGCTATTTCCTTACTTTGTTCTAAGATTTCTTGATCTTTTTTGATATTTATCAATTCCATGATCTTTTTCATGAGTCTGGTATGATTACCATAGTCACATACTTCTTTTGGTGTTGTGTCTATCCATACATTATTTTCATTGTATACTAGTGATCTTTTTTCTGTCAATTTGATTCTCTTATCGACATGATACAATTTCCGTAGAATCGATAGGGTTTCCCAATTGCGATTGAAGTTTTCTTCTATGATTTGGATTTCGCTCTTATCAGCATCTAAATATTGATCCTCAAACCATTTCTCATCAACCAGATCATGTGCTCTCCCTTTATGCTTGATGACTTCCTTACCTTTATCATTCATATAGTTATAGCTCTTTGGAGCTAAGAAGTATCCTTTTCTGATTTTATCTTCCAGTTTCATTTTACCTAGGATGGTGGAGGAAACTTCATCGTCTGGCAGTGGGCTTCCTAGAATTGCAGAGTCAGTATCGGTATAGTAACAATCATCTCTGGAGATGTATTTGTACATATGGATACGAGCGCAGGCAGTAATAGCAGCTGAGATTTGCACAGCAGATAAGCGGGGCCAATCTTCATCGGAAACATCTGTTGGATTGGAAATATAGGCAACCATATAGTATTTATCACCCAGCTAAGTTGAAAGCTGAATATTTCCTTTTTCTAGTAGCTTATCATGTCGTGCTTTCTCACATACCTCTGTAACGGTACTTCGAGGATTGATACCAAATCTTCCATATAGTGAATTCATCAATATTTTATAGATAAAGACCAATGCATTATCTCCCCTTTTCTTTGCCTCTACCCTTTTCTCGTAGGTTTCCGTGATAAAACGATCAAAGAGCTTGTTTTCTTTCTTAGAGAACAAGTACCCGCGAAGTGGGTGAATATCATACCCTATGGTTTTAGCGTAAATCAACTCCTCGCTAAAGAATACCCCTACGAATTTACCGGTTGGGAAGATTAAAGTTTGAGTCTTGGGTTCCCTATATGGTAAGAAAGGATGATTTATAGTCTGAGGACACTCTACATATGCCTCGATAAAGCCAAATAGGTCATCAAGCTCTCTTCCTGATAAATCACTATGCCATACAGGTTTTCCAACCGGCATTGGGTAGTTTTTCATAATGTATGGGTAGAGTGAGTTGACGTCATAAAAGTACAGATTCTCACCATAAGGCTTATAAACATCGGAGTGACCTCCATAGTAACCTCTTCGAATAAACATATCGGCATTTCCACTAGGGATATAGATAGGGAAAGTGTTAGGATCGTAATAACTACCACGAAAAATAGTCATGGCAAGTGATGATAGCGTCAAGCAAGTTGTGATATCCACTTTATAATTCCTAAAATACAGATCTTGCGCATTGAGCATTATACCTGCTAACAAGTAAATATCCTGTTTCATATATGGAATGACCTCATTTCTCTTTTCCATCACATTATTGATATTAACTGATTTATGATCAAATGATCCTTTAGAGCCTAATGAAGGGCAGAAATTAGAGCCCAAAGAAGCAAGGCTACCGGGTAGGAGAGTTAATGAATCTCGGAAACGTAAGATAACTTTACCAACACCTTTAAAGAGGCGCTCATAGATAACTATCTCGTAAAGCACATTATTTCGAAGTAGAGGTTTCATTGTATATCTCTTATCTTTTTTAGAAAAATAGCTTAATAAGAATATTCCATCGAATTTAGCAAAGTTATGGAAGTATACCTTTGTTATTTTCTCTTCTTTTGCTTTCACTGCTAAACGAGAAATAAAGTTTTCCAACATGATATTGCTTCTTGCAACGAAGTCCGACTCCAGCGAGAGCTTAGCAGATTCACAATAATAAACTTCTATAGAATCTTGTGAAAGAAGACCTTTTTCGGGGTTCACCACTAAGAAACCAATTGCAAAAGGTACATGTTCAAGAGCTGCATTTCCTATAGAGGCCATAACTGTTTCTGTATCAGCTACAATAAATGAACTGCACTTCTTAGTAGAAGCTTTCAGGGCTGGTATGATACCGGGGTTTTTATTCTTACGACGAGTAAAGGGTTTCACTTGACCAGTAGGAGGAGAACTGACGGCTTCCCATAGTTTCTTTCTTATTTCTGATTCTGGGCTAATTCTCAACTCATTTGTGGAGCAACCCACCAAATAGATATTCACAGAGATAGAGAGAAGTGGAGCATCATCATATATCTCAGCTTGAATGTGAACCAGCATTTTGATGAATTCATAAATATCAGATAAGCTGTTATTCAGAGAGATTGATCCCCCGTGTTCTTTGGTGGTTATAATATGGGAAAGATATCCGGTTTCCACTTTCCGTCTATAACTTTCTTTTCCTCTTCCTGTGTATAACCTATCGTAAAATGACACTTCTTCACTAAAGATAGAGGATACGCATACTTAAGCAATAGCCGCATTATTATAAAAGAAAGAACTTCCTCGTCCTTGCAACTAACATCCTCATAAAGACGGGCTGTACCCCTTCTATACTGTGGATACGGATCAGTATAATATTCTTCTGAAATCGTACCAAGCATATTGTCGTATAAAGTAGAAAACTCATATTGAGACATCTTAGAGAATACTGATTCAGAATGGAAATACCTTGCTAATCCCCCGGTACCTAGGCAACCTTTGGCACCATACACTTTTATAGTATCCATAACAAGATAAAGAGGGGGATATAGCTTGAGCATTTTTATTTATTGATATTGATATCTTTGTGAAACTTTTGACCAGCTGTTTCACTACGCCCCATTATGGGAAGAAAGGCACATTTTTCCAGAAGATCATAAACAATTTGCTTTATGAACTTATGCGTAGTTATTGGTCTCTTGTTAGCTTAGCCCCATCGAATCGATGCTTGTTGCCTAGGCAAACATCAGGGAGAATCAGAATCTTACAATAGATTCATTCATCTCTCACATCAAAGACTCGAGCTGCAACAAACATTACTTTTGTTTGAAGGGGGCACAGATGAAGCTATGCTCAAGCTCAATGGCGAGCAATTACCTATCTATAAGGTCTCCAAGTTTTGAGGTATTCTCTCTGGCACAGATGAAGCTATGCTCAAGCTCAATGGCGAGCAATTACCTATCTATAAGGTCTCCAAGTTTTGAGGTATTCTCTCTGCAAAAACCACTTAGTATACCGGTATAGTCTTCCAGGTACCCGTGGTTATTAGGACTTAATATAAGAAACCAGAAGTGCAAGCTTCACCAGATGATACTCCGATTCTGTCTTTCTTATCGGACTAGCTACTCTTCCAAAACTCTGGCATTGGCCATGAAGGCATTATTAGCAATGCTAATTAGAGTTCATTTATTGAGCGTAAATCCATAAATAAATAAAAATCTCTAAGATCAGGCCAATGTTTATACTGGGCGATTCGATGTCACATTGGAAAATGATCCCCCAATTCGATATTATTGCAACAAGAGCTTACGCCCCAGTATACTTAGGCCTTCCTTTAGTCGATGAGACTTCGACGAGTAGGCGGTATATGTTTGGTTAGTTAGACAAGACAGGCAGCAAGGAAGCTTTCCCCTATATAATATGGCCTACCATGGGAACCTATCAGTTTCAGTAGGATTCAACACTAGTTTCTTTCAAGGTACTTTATTTGTTTCGGGGTAATAATATATATATTCTTTCTTTCCTAGGTGACCAACCACTCCTGCCCTTGTTGCTTCTTCTCTTGCTCATGGATGGCTTCTACCGGCTAGCTTCTTTCAAGGCAAGGGGAGCTCATCTATTCATTTCCCTCTTACGAGCCTATGCTCAGGATGTTCTTCGATCCCAGCAAGTTCTTCGCTCGTGGGCTACCCTCTTAGCCCGTTCTAAGCTTAGATCAATACCTAATGATACAGGTTCCATCAATTTCATTTCCTCGGCCCTGAGCTTTTTGAGATCAAGAAAACAAGCCTTTTGGTGCTAAAATAACGGTAAGGAAGTTTTGGTAAGGACGTCAAGAATATACGTCCGAGGGTTAATAAAAAAAAATGAAGTGATCGTTGGGATGGGTAGGCCCACCACCTCCCTCGCCTTTACTTCAAACTCCTAAAGCCTTCGAGCAGAACTCAAAGCGATCATAGCGCGGATCCACTTACCTACATAGCCATTCTTGCGGATCCGGGCGTGGTTGTTTCAAAAAATTGCGCTTTCAGTTCGTAGAGTGGATCAAACATGTGTTCCGCTTGATTTGTTGGTGCAGTCACTTCGTCATCTTATGATTTGAAACTTGATTCCGCCTACACAAACAACTACGTTGTTGCTTGGTGATTTTCGTTTGCTTTGTGTGCTCCTTCGGTTTTCTAGTAGCAAGATCTGGCTTTTGGTTTGAAGATTGAATCAGTGGTCAGCCTGTGCTTGAACGACGGCATTCCAAGAAGCAACTTCCTATGTTATGGGATAGTCCCCTATTGATGGGTTTGATATTGGTTCAAATCCAATTCGTGAGGTAACTCTGCCTCTTCACTAGAGTCGAGTTAAAGATAGCATAGCCTTTGATCAATAGGAAGATTGAGACTAGAAGTCTAGTCTCTCTCAGGTCCAGTTTCGATCTCGAACTAACTTACTTTACTTAATAGGCCGGAAGAGAGAGAGATCAACGACGGAGCTACTAGTTGGAAAGGACGAGACCACCTTTCGTACATTTCTACTGGTCAAGACATTCGAATAGCGAATGAAAGACCAGGAGATTGGATCTAGAAAGCACTTCCAGCAGGGTTGACGGCTGTGTGGCCCTCATTCAGCTGGAAGTAGGAAATCAATCCCGGCACGACCGATGACTTAGTCTCCTTCTCCGCTTCGACTCAACCACCTAACCTCTTAGAAAAGACCCGATAGATAGCAGCTACCTAAGGCGCTTTTAAGCCCTTCACCAATCACGGTCTTTCATCTAGTAAGTCCGAGTACTATGTTCTCCAAGCTTGACTAATAGAATAGGCAGGCCTTTTAGAGAGCAGTAGAATTAAGGGTTAGCTCTGCCTTCTTTCCAGCATAAACCGCGAATTTACCATCTGTTATCGCCTCGTAACAATTAGACTTGAAAGAAACGAGAAAGATCAGTTTTCAAAAAAAGAACAAAGACAAGGATTTACCTATAGGAGAATCCTGTCTACAATCATCGACTACTCGAAAGTCAACTCATCTCGGAGCATGGAAAGAAAGAGATAGCCAAGGAATCGAATTACTTTTTTCTGACAAAGAGAAGGCTGAATATGGACATTCAATTGGATCTTTAGGCTTTGCTTTCAAGACTCCCGCGTGAGATACTCCAGCTTTCAAGAAATTAAGGGATGTAAGTGATTAGCTTAGGACTCCAACAGGTCAAACCCCCAGAAAGGGCAAAGCAACTGCAATTAGATCAACTGAAACTTACAGGGCAGCGGGAAAGCTACTCCAAGTAAACTGACTAGCCTACGCTAAAGAACCTCTTCGCTTTGCTTTGTTCGAGTCACTTTGTCCCTCTAAACAAGGGAATTTGAAAGTGTGAAGAGTAAAGGTCAAGCTAGAAAGCCAGGTTCTTTCACCAATCCATCGAGTGTAATTCCTGCTATTGGGAGTTCTGCATTAAAGTAGAAGCTAGCAAAGCAAGCCAGGGAAGCTAATTGCGACAGTTAAGCTCTTTCAAGTTTGTAATCTTTTGAAACCTGTTACAGATCCTGTTAGCAAGCCATTTTCTTTTTAGCCAGTTTCAGGCCAGGCCATTGCTTCTGGATAAGCCATGTCAGAAGGTGTTTAAGAGACAGGGGAGTTTCAGTGTCCGTAACAGTTTTTCCTCCTGCCATGGCCCACCAGTCCCTCATCTAGTAGACTTCGTATCCATCCCCTGTCCTAAAGTCCTAAGGTCTTAACCTGTTCTTTGCCAAAAAGTTCGTTTAAGTTCTAAGCCCATCTTTAGTTGGAGTTCTCCTGCAGCCCTTGGGAATGACCTTAATCGAGAGGGAATTTACTTTGGTTGTCGGTCCAGTTCCAGTATAAATATTCCAGTCTAAATAAATAGGGGCAGCCTTCTAGGATGATGACCAAGAAGCCGTCTTTCTAGTATGATCGCAGAGCTAGAGTCGGCTCACCAATTCATTTCTGGGGAAGGGGCCTTGTGCCTCCCTACATGCATAATCTTTCCCGAGCTAGGTCTCACGTGTCGGGACCTCCTTATGAAGCATGCTTATCAGAGAGGTCGAGGGAGCATTTCGAGGCAAGTTTCCGGCCAGCCGATGAGAGTTTGCTTAGGAAAACAGGTAAGAGATTGAAAGGCGTATTTCAAGCAAACCTGTTAGCGATGTACTTCTAATTAGATCAGTTAAGCCATCCGTAAAGGGCAAGCCCTGTCACTCGACTTGGGAGAATCATTCTTTTTCTCAAATCTTCTTATTCTCCTGGCCTCTCCGCGAACTATTAGATCTATCTTAGCTTTTTTATGAGAATACTATAGAGTTACGAAGTAACGTAAGAGCGATTAAGCGTAAGAGCGTAGTTTACGTAGCGTAAGACCTTTTTCTTTGAAAAAGCGATAGCTAGAGCGAGCGGAATACTTGACGCGAGTATATAAAGAACTAGAGTCGAAAAAGCGACTAGTTGGAGAGAGGGGAAGAGCTTTACTCAATCCCTGCCTTTGCATCTTTCTTCTCTGAGCCCGGTATCAAAATGCTTGACTATCTCCCCGAATGAGACAGATTTCCTCTCTCTGCTCTGGAATCAGGAAGGAGAATGTCACTATGGGAAAATAGAATGAGCATGCGTCGGCCTATGCTCAAGGTCACTCTTTTCATATCTCACGCCCGTTGGCCACTAAAGCGTAGTGAGAAGAATATTAATCCAACAGCAAATATCATCTCATCTCACGCCCGTTGGCCTGATGTTCGAAAAGAGCGGATTTGTTCAAGCAAGCTAATCAAATTTCCCTTTCTAGGGCGGTACGATGTCATTACTCTCTTTTGCTCTCTCACCCCTTGAAGAAGAGCGAACAGCTGATCTTTCCTGGTCCTTTCGAACCAGTCTTTCTAAACCTGGAAAAAGACTTTGGCTACGATTCGATCTCGAAAGCCCAGACTTCATAAAAGGCGACTGCCTCTTCCACTGCTACATGAACCATCCGCTTCTTTTCCGATGCTGCTTCAAATAAGTGAATAGATCTTTGTGATTCAATCGATTCGATTCTCGTTCTCACCCTCGAGTCAGGAGATACCTTGAGAACAGTGAACAGTGAAAGCAGAATCCTATTTCATTTAGAAGAAGGCTTTGTCTCGTCCCTTCCCATAGTAATAGTAGGCTAAACCGGAAAGAGAGAGCAGTCCTTCAAGCTCTAAGTCAAGAAGTCAAGCAGCAAAGACCGCTACTAATAAGATAGAAAAGAGCTACCTTTTTATCACCCTCGGTGAACTTTCCTTTAAAGACAGACAGAAGCGCATCCAACCCCGTTCTTTTGGCAGCAAGTCAGATTCCCTTCTACGAGTATATCCTGGAATGTGCCACTTACTTTTAGGGAAGTAGGTCTTTTTTGCTTACAGGGTCAAGGAAGAGCCAAGTATATTAATCCGGGAACAGGGAACTCCAAAAAAAATAGATGATTCTTGGCTGGTCCACTAAATAAAGAGTTTTGGTTTTCTCCTTTTTGGGCTAATTCTTGTGAAAGCAGCAAATCCTTCTCGAAGTATGGAAGCAGTTAGTTAAGGCCTACCATCTGATAGTTCTTTCGTTACGCCGACAAGCTAATAGCTCTTCCTTGTTTTAGTTACCGCTCTGTGGGAATCTCATTTATTGATGAGACCCCTTATTCTATGACACCAGAAAGTAAAATTTGGTTGTGTACGAGCATTTCATTTTTTTTCCCACGGTCGCTTAATCCGCATATCTGGAACTCTTTGATTTGAACTACTCCGAATCCGGCGATGAACTCACATTTCGCCCTGGGGGACTCTTGCTTCTGTCTTCCTCTTTCTGGCATCTGGTGGAAATGTTATCTCGATCGATCAGTTTCTTCTACTCTATGCCTACTAAAAGCTTAACCATGCCCTACCACCAAGAACAGATTCTCGCCATCTATTTAGAGGAAGAACTTCTTCTTCAACAAAAGAAATCGTAGCTCCTAGTCCGATAGTTCGCTCCGCACCTTAAGAGAAAGAGTTCCGGCATACTACTCTATTATGATACCGAACCCTTGGGGAACTTCACTACTTTGAGAGTAGAGTTAGGCCTTTTATTCTGCTGTGCCTGGGCATGAGTAGACTGCTTTCCTTATCTGTATTCTGTACATTTTCTTTTCTAAGATAGAAGGTCTTCCTTCATCACCTGTCCCATTTGAAAGTTCTTCCAATAGTCAATGAGCAGGAAGAGGTTTAGGAAGTTGAGTCAAGCAAGAAAGGCAAGTCCATTGACTTGGCTACGATAGGGCTATGATTCCCATCGAGAAAGAAGAGTTTACAGCTACCAGCACCGATTCGAACTAAACTAATAAGAACTACCTCACCACTACCTATTAGTAGTCCTTCCTCCAATGGATTCAATAGAACGCCAACCCTTCCTCTTAGACACTACTACTGATCAGCATGACTTTCTTTCTTGAGTAAGGTAAGGGGTACCGTCCTCTTATCACAGCTTGAACGGGATTCATTTAAGGGAAGAAGACGAAGTCGATTCAATCCAACTCCAACCGACCGACTGGAGAGATATTTAGTGAAAGGCAGAAATAAGAAAGAGATTCTTCGAGCAGTACCTTTAATGCATAAAAAGTGATTAGGCGGGGGGAAGAGAAAGAATCCGCGGATGCCGAAAGCAGGAAGACGTGTCAATAATCAGAGTTCATCTGGCCGCCCATAGGGGGAATACCTATATCGATGCTCACCCTCCTGGAAGTGTTTCGACCCCTTCTCTTTCTTTCGAATAGCTGTCCATGACTCATCTTTCTTACTAGTAGTCAAATTAT